>CM055616.1:3230913-13230913 GCA_029379385.1 Quillaja saponaria | reverse complement strand
GTTGTCTAAGATTATTAGGATTCTTCTATTCAAATTTTCAGCTATGAGTATAAATACTTTTGATAGAATGACATTCATCATCCTAAAATATTGTACTATTATCAATTTTATTTAAAAGTATTTTTTTCGATCAATTTCATCTCAATTTTTTTTTAAATGATTGCAATGTGCTGTTTTCCTAACCTAACACCATTATATTTTAAACTAAAAATGTTGACGAGGCTTAAATATTTTATTGGTTGACAAGTATATGTTGAGTCGGTAAATATATAGATATGCATATATGAGTAATCCTAACATATAACAAATAATATGTAAATTATCAATGTCCATATTTTATTTTAGACAAAAAATCCAACAAGTCTTAAAAGTTAAAATAAATTAAATTAAGGGCATATCAATACTTTTAAATTAATAACAATTTCCATTTTCTAAGCATCTCGTATAGTGTGCAACATTTTTATTCCCTCTCTGTCCTCTCTCTTTTTGTCATTCAGACTAACCCAGCAGCTCCCACTTCATGTATGTACGTACCAAATTCATCTTTTTCACCTTTGAAATCAGACAAGTAGTCCAATAGCCTGAAAACTGAAAATCTAAGACATTATTTATTTCTCTACGTGAGAATTTCTTCGATTTCAAATAGTATAAGATTAAAATCTTCATCAACGAAAGTCAAAAGTACTAATAATCAGATTTGAGATTATGGTGTTTTTTATTTTATTTTACGAGGAGCATCAAATTGGGATAGTTAGCTAAAAGTTTTTTTTTATTTTTAATCCTGAGTAGTACTGTGTAAAACCAATTTTGTAGAATGAAATGATGAACAAGGAAGAGGAACAAAGAGGGAGAGAATGCGTTCATGAAGAAGGAAGAGGAGAAAGAAAAAGGGACAATCAGTTAAGTGTGGTCCATGTAGAAAACTAAAAATTGAAGATTTTGAATTCTCTTAACATTTCTAAATTACCCTTACTGTTTTATTTGTTGTTAAAAAAATATGTTAGACCACTAAGAGCTTAGTTAAAAAAAATAAAAATTTCAGATCACTGAGAACTTAGTTCAAATTGTTAGTACCTGTCTCTTACTCCCAATGTCGAGTTCGAACAATCCTAATGTATCAAAATATATGTATATATGAGTTTTTTGTCCATAACAAAATGAGTTTTTTGTCCATAACTAAATGTGGACATTGATAAGTTAAAGATATTGTGGTATATGTTAGGATTCCCTAAAATACATTTTTTTAAATTAATTTAATCCTAAAATTATTATTTTTCTTTAGCCAATTTCTCCCTAAAATTAATATGCATAAAAGGAGTGAGAAAGATAATTAATTATTGCCACTTCAACACACATATGGCTAAAATATTATATTTTAAATTACATCATTAATTTATATATATATTAATGGTGTTAGATTTCGAAAAAAAAAATTGTAAATGTTTCGAAAGTTGTAATATCAAATTGATAGAAAAAATATTTTTAGACAAAATTCATAAACATGTGATATTTTAGAACAATAAATGTCATTTGGCCACTACTTTTATGCATCCTCTGCCCCTTCTCTAAAGTAGAAGGATAAAAAAAAAAAAGTTGATAGTGATGCATATATCGCATAGCCATCATAAAAGATGTAAAAAGTCTTTGCCCCAACTGTAACTTTCAGTGCAAATGTTGGGAATAAGGAGATGACTGGCTTCGTTTATTGATCAATACTTATGCATGCACCTATAAAAACAATTATGATGTTGATATTAATCCTCCCTTATGGCTGAATTCATTTCCAGCTTCTAGATGATTCGATTACCAAAAAAATAAAAAAGGTCATGAATAGTGCAGGGAAGAGGTTTTGGAATGATTTTTTCAATTTATTTTCTCCATCAGCTTCTACAAGATTTTACATATTCAATAAATTTATCAGCCATACACTTGGACAATTTAACACCTAATGAGTGATCATGTGTTAACTTGAGTTTACAGTATAACACAAAATACATATAAACTTATAAGAGTTTGTGAACAACAAATTCATGCCTGAAAGGAATAGATAAGAAAGTGTATACAAAAATAATAATTGTATTATATTTATAAAATAGATAGATACAACATCTGAATTAATATTCTGTAAAGAAAATGATGTAATTCTCTGATTCGATCTTCTTGAAAGTTTTACTTGATTCAATGGCTATGTAGTTTGATCCCGGATGAATTAATGAACTTCTTCCAAAATGACGTTGTGGGTGATCATTAGAAAGGGTCTTGTGATCTCTGCGGGCACTGGGCTTGATTGCAGGGATTAGTGACTTGCTTAAATCTCTATTGTTTGAGAGAGGAAAGCAAGGGAGTTGCAAGAGCTTTTTGTCCCTTGAGTTTTATGCCTCCCTTCCATTGCCTATATGAACTTATTTACACGAGAAGGCTAGGGTGGAAAAGTTTGAGAATTTGAGGTAATTGTGGTGATTGAAGAATTTGTCCAATTTAAATGTAATTGGAGGTGATTGAATGAAATGTTGCTAATTGAAAGTGACTTGATTGTGATTGAGGTGGGTTTGAGATGATTTGGTTGTGATAGATGTTGATTGTCAATTTGTGTCTATTTTGTCAATTTGACAAATTAGTGTCTAATTTGTCAATTTGTATTTTGACTAATTAGTGTCTAATTTTTCAATTTATAATTTAACTAACCGAGACTTAAATTGGCCAATTATTTTAATAGACAAAAATGCCAAAATTTTGGTGTCTACATTAACAAAGGAAATTAAGAAAAGGTTGACAGTGATTCATTTATCGCATAGTCATCATAGAAGATGGAAAAGCCTTGCCCCTGATGGGTTAGATGAGCATAAGTCGATTTGTGACTTAGAGGAATAATAAAATAAATTAATGGTTGTATTTTTTTCAATAATATATATTGATTGAAGATAACATAATCACGAACAGAATAGTTAAATGATGAATATATTGTATTAAGATAATATATCAGTCAATTTAAAAATAAAAATGTATTAGATGTGTTTTGAAATATTATATAAATTTATAAAAAAACTGAAATTGTATAGAATAATATTTTTTTCTTTATATGATACAAAGTAAGATATTTTTAATAATACTATATATATATATATATTGTAATAAAAATTAATTAAGATATTGTGTATACATATATTTGTATGTAATTCATATTAAGGGAATATAAATGCATCATGATTAATATGTTGACGTGTATAAATATACAAATTAACATCTATTATTTCTATTTTATATTTATTTTCAATAAATGACAAAAAATCATTGTCAACTTGAATGGCCTTCCAGTAAACACTTAAATGATACTTATACAAGTCTTTGCCCAAGATTAGTCGTCTACTCAACTACACTATTAATTGCAAGTTCCACGATTACTTGCAAGTTCTTAATTTGGACCAAGTGTCTATAAAATCTATCAGCTTTTCACTTTGCAAATTATTCTTATAATTCGTACTATATTCTCCATTTTTTCTCTTTGCTAGCTATGCCCGCTGTAATCTTGAAAGGGAGATTTTGTCTCTTTGCTCTACTTGGAATTCTTTGCATCTGTTTAGGTGCTGGAAGTTCCCAAGTCAAGTGTATTGATAGAGAGAAACAAGCACTTCTCAAAATCAAACAAGGACTTACCATTACCAATACACGAAACTACTATTCCTTCTCGGGAAACCAGTAGGTCAAACATTCTTTCTTCTTGGGAAAGTGAAGTTGATTGCTGCAGATGGGAGGGAATCTCGTGCAATAACCGAACTGGTAGTGTTATTACTCTGAATCTCAAATTTTATTATCGTTTGGGAGGTGAGATCGATCCTTCAATACTATGTGAACTGCAATATCTAGAATACTTGGATCTCAGTGGCAACAATCTTGGAGGGCAGAGAATTCCAAAGTGCATAGGCTCACTTAAGCATCTAATAAACCTTTCACTTGCTTATACTGGTTTTGTTGGCTCCATTCCATGTGAACAACAAAACCTTTCCAGTCTTCAAACTCTGGACTTATATGGGAATTATAATTTGATGGCCAAAGACCTGCAATGGCTTTCTCATCTGTCCTCTTTGAGGTACCTCAACCTGACATATGTTGATCTTAGTCAAGCTGTTGATTGGCTACAATCATTAAATAAGATCGTCCCTTCTTTGGTAGATCTTAACTTACAATATTGCTCACTTCCTAAAATCAATATTCTTCCCCGTATAAATTCTTCCACTACTCTCAAAGTCCTTGATCTTTCTGAAAACAACCTAGCTTCTTCAACACTTACTTGGGTGTTTAATGTCAGTCAAAATCTCATTGATCTTTCTCTTTCGAATACTTGGTTGCAAGGTCATATTCCAAAAGGTTTTCAGAATATGTGTCGCTTAAAAGAAATATATCTCAATTTCAACAAATTATCTGGTGATCTTTCCGAATCTCTACAGCAATTGTCTTGCTCGGAGAATACCATAACCACATTGGATTTGGGATCCAATTCATTTATTGGGCCATTACCTGATCTTCAGAGATTTTCATCCTTGGAATTGTTAAATCTTCAAAATAAGAATTTGAAGGGATTCTTTCCAAAATATTTTGGGAACTTACCTCATCTTTCATCTTTGGACCTAAGTTCTAATGAGTTGAGTGGATCATTGTCTGATTTTATTGTACTTCCATCATTGAGATATTTGGATGTTTCCAATAATCAATTGAATGGGACTATTCCAAGCACTATTGGACAACTTTCTAGCCTCGAGCTTCTTGATCTCTCTTCAAATTCATTCAATAGTGTAATTACTGAAGCCCACCTTTTCAATCTATCGGGCTTACAGTATTTTGACGTGTCCCACAGTTTGTTATCTTTTAACATCAGTTCAGAGTGGATTCCAACTTTCCAATCCCACAAATTAGATATGTCATCTTGCATTTTGGGGCCCAACTTTCCTCATTGGATTAAAAATCAAAGAGCACTTGCAAGACTGGACATTTCTAATTGTGGAATTTCAGAGTCAATCCCAGAATGGTTGTGGGACCTATCTTTAAGGTTGAGTTACTTGAACATCTCTCATAACAAAATTCATGGTGAGTTGCCAAATCTGTCACCAAGAAATGAAAAGGGAGATTTTCAAGAGTTTGACCTGAGTTCTAATTATTTATCAGGTCCTTTACCACAATTTCCTCCAAACACATCACTCCTAAATCTCTCCAAGAACAAGTTTTCAGGTTCATTATATTCCTTATGCACAACATTGGTTCTAAAATTGTCTTTCCTTGATCTTTCTAATAACCTACTCTCAGGGACACTTCCTGATTGTTGGAAGGGATTCAAAGAGTTACGCATCATGATTTTGGCAAACAATAATTTCTCGGGACAGATA
Source organism: Quillaja saponaria (assembly GCA_029379385.1). Lineage (NCBI taxonomy): Eukaryota > Viridiplantae > Streptophyta > Magnoliopsida > Fabales > Quillajaceae > Quillaja > Quillaja saponaria. The sequence goes on along the minus strand of CM055616.1, from coordinate 13,225,535 downwards.
CCAACATCAATTGGCTCTTTGCATCTGATTAAGACATTACATTTAAGTGAAAATAATTTTTCTGGTGAAATCCTGACTTTAAATGATTGTAGAGAATTGGAGCTCATTGATCTTGGAGATAACAAATTAGATGGAGAAATACCTGCATGGATAGGACAGAACCTCCCAAACTTGATTGTTTTACGCTTAAGGTCTAATAAGTTGCATGGAAAAATTCCCATCAGTCTTCGCAATTTATCAGCTCTTCAGATATTAGACATCTCCCTGAACAACATATCTGGAAAAATACCAGATTGCCTCAATAATTTAACTGCTTTAGGTGATATGAACATTTCAAGGGGAACCATTGATCCAAAATTCATGTTCGCCTACAGCTCTTCTTGGAATTTCATCGAGAATGCAATGGTAATGATGAAAGGAGAAGAGATGGAGTACGAGAAGAGTTTGGGACTGATGAAAAGCACAGATCTTTCATGCAATAACTTCACTGGGAGAATTCCTCTAAGTCTAACAAGTCTTGTTGGGTTGATTTCTTTGAACCTTTCAAGAAACAATTTGATGGGTTTCATCACAGATGGCATTGGTCAATTGCAAATGTTGGAATCACTTGACTTGTCAAAAAACGTGCTTTTCGGTGGCATTCCTGGAACCTTTTCAAGTTTGAATTTTCTTAGTTACTTGAACATATCGTTCAACAACTTGTCCGGAAAAATCCCATTGAGCACCCAACTACAGAGCATGGATGCTTCTGCATTCATCGGAAATAATGGACTTTTTGGACCACCGCTGACAAAGGAATATTGCATTGGAGATGGTAATAATTCTCTTAATCCTTCAATCACTAGCAACAGTCACATAAATGACAAAGAAGGAGAAGAAAGTGGATTGATGAGCTTTGGATTTTATGTTAGCCTGGCCGTTGGATTCGTTTTTGGATTTTGGGGAGTTTGTGGAAGTTTAATGCTAGTAAGTTCATGGAGATACGCCTATTTTCAATTGTTTGACAAAATAAAAGATTGGATTTATGTGAAAGTAGTAGTGTTTGTGGCAAGTTTCCAAAGGATATCCCAAAGTTGAAAGGTAAAAGTCTTCATACTCCATATTTTTTGTTTATGTAAATGAATTTCTTAAGAACAATGATCTCTAACTTTTCCTCCACAATTTGTTTTCTTTTTAGGAGCTTCTGGTATGTGAGAGATATACAAGTTTTTATTTCTTCAATGGTATGTGTATAATTGTATTGCGTTCTGAAAGTTCAGTGTTTTTATAAAATTGAAGTGATTGAGAATAAAATAACAATGTATGCAGAATCTTTAATGTGATTCATCTCTTAATGTTATTTCAAGTAATCTATACTGCTATTGGACATTATTACTATCATATGTCGTTTTTATTGTATTTATTTCTCTTGTTTTCCTTTTCCTATACATCCCCTGCCCCTTTTGGATAGTGATGGATATATCGCAAATGGAAAAGACTTATGTATGACTTTCAGTGCACATATTAGGGATAAGGAGATGAATGGCATCATTTATTGGTCAATTATGATGTTGATATTAATCTTTCCTTATGTCTGAATTAATTTCCAGCTTTTAGATGATCGAATTATAATAAAATAAAAAATAAACAAACAAAAAGTGATTTTAAGAAGGAAAAATAATTTTACTTTTTAAAAAAATATATAAATCGTGATGCAAAAATAAAAATGTTATGAGAATAATATATATATATATATATATATATATATATATATATATATATATATATATATATATATGAGACATTTTAAAACAAACATATTATATATATAATTTATTTTGAGTAATGAGTAAAATTGTCGTGGATAAAATCTTAAAAATAAACTCTATTCACAAAGAAAAAAAATATATATAAAATTGATAGTGATGCATATGTCGAGTCACATTGCAATTTGCAGATGCAAAATTCTTGCCCTTAGATGGGTTAAGATGAGAGCATACCCACGTCACCTTATGAATATTTAAGGAAATTAATAGTTGCATTTTTTTTCAATAGTATACACTAATTGGGTACGATATAACTACGAACAAACAAACTCTTCTTAAATTCAAACATGGAATTGTAGATGATTTAAAATTTTCTTTCCTATTGTGAAAAGGGAAGATGACAGCTGCGGCCAGCGTGTGGAAAGGAATCTCTTGCAATAAATACTTCCCCTTTTGCAATAAATACTCGTTTGGGCGGTCAGACCACTCGGCACGATTCAACTGATCCGGTTGACCCGACTGTAATAGTGAAATATTAGATTAACTTCACGCCATGTGGCCCTGTGGGTCTCTCCCAAACTTCACGCACATATAGAATGTGTGTATCACTCACAACCAAACTTCACTCACTTAAATTACAATATTGTAATGGAAATCAATTAACTGAAACATGCAAAAATCAGAGTTGAATCTGGAGATAATCATTTAAATCCCAAAGGTCTAATATTGATATACAAATCGCGAAAGAGTGTAAGAAGGGAGTTGGACCTTCTTATGTTGCACAAAAATTATGTTGTACTAAGAGAGACATACTAGGTAATACTAATCTTTTTCTAAAGTGTATACTCATATGACCAATTTTTTTTATTGTGTAGAAGAAATTCTTTTTTCAAAAATAGATTCATATTTTGTATAGCATGTCTCTCTCATAGAGGATCAAATTCTGTTCTAAGTAAAACATGAAAAAAAAAAAAAAAAAAAAAAAAAAAAAAAAAAAAAAAAAAAAAAAAACAGAAAGACTATTTTAGTCTTGCTCCAAGCTTTATTGAAAGGTAATAAATATACACAGACCAAGTGGGGTGTTTGAATGTAGAAACACTTTAGCTATGGCTGCTGAATTCAGATGGTCTCCTGCATTAATTAATTAAATGTACAAACCACAAACCCTGACACTTCAAATGCTTGCTATATCATTGTTTTCACATAAATGGCCACGTTGATTCATGAGCCTTAACCTTATGTGCAAGACACGTGGCGGTGAAAATGAAAGAAGTTTTTAAAAATTTAGATTTTTTTTCTACACGTAAATCATAAAATTAAGTTACAATGAAATAACGAAGTGCTATATATCTGTTAGTTAATTACATCATGACTTCCACATTCATATGTGGTCATGGGTGCACTGCCACATCAATTATTGGTCATGGGTGTACTGCCACATCAACTAGTATTTAATATTGTAAACTTAATTTTGCAGTTATGTGGTTAGCAAAGGGAATGATGTGAATGAAATATGTAGATTAACTTCTGGTGTTTTTGAAATTGGGCTGAATTATTCAACGTTATTAATAAACACGTTGATTGATCTTTTGTAAATAATATGTATAAGTCTAGTAATCAAGTGGTATATGAGTTCTTTTACAGACGCCTTGGCTAATTTATATTTTTAATTTGGTAAGAGGCAAGTTTTTTATTTTGAGACTAGGAAATTTGACTTCTTATAGCTTCCCTTGAGGATTTGAAATTTTTCAAAATCAAGAAAGTGACATATATTTTTGACTACCAAACTATTTTTTTTTAAGTAAATTAGGAAAAATAAAAAACCTTGGTTTTCTAATAGAAATCAAATACTAGCTAGCACCATATACAGTAAACAACAAGCTAATGCAAGAGTTGCTAAAATCACCTTGTTTGACTTTATAGTGATTTTAGTGTTTCAGGCATGCGTCATGCAGTAGCAAAATTTAATCTACAGCACACAATAAATACACAATACAGATAATTAAATTAGATTTATTGAAGCAAAAGAAAGAAAGAAAGACTTAGAAAGTAAAAGCTGCACTTTATTATTTGAGGTGGTTAATGAGAGCCAAAGCGTTGCTAGTCATCCTTGCTACATGCCCAACAGATATCCTGATCTTGTTCTTCACCTTACCATTTACTTTCATCTCTTTGAATCCTTCCATGCACGTATCCTCATCAGTGATTGCAGCACTCATCCAAGTTTTTATGTTGTCAATCTCAAAAGCCTTATTTTTTCCTCGTAAATTTCCCATTGTATTTAAAGAATTACGAAGCTTTTCGAGTGAGTCCTTAACATTCTCAACACAATCCTTAACAACCGGTGCCTCGTATCGTGTTAATCGGCCTTGTTTCAGTGTCTTGGATATCGTCAAATAGGCCGCCCTAGTAGAATTTACGGTTTTGGAGAGAGAGAACTTGCAAAGTCGTAGATGATCTTTCTTTATTGCCAAGGAGTGGGAAACAAGGGTTCTATAACATAGTGACGGGTATAGGGTTGACTTGCATGCTCTGGCAACATAAGTTCTATAGATACGGAAGGAATTGGTGGTGGTGGTGGTGGTGGTTTGTCGTGCTACGGTTGTGGAAAGGTTTGAGACGATGAATATAAGTGTTACAAGCTTTATAAGAAGACTATGCAAAGTTGGAATTTGTGTGTGAGATTTGGCTTCCATTTCTTTGTGTTTTGGGTGTGGGTAGAAATATCCTAACGTGCTTCCTAATTTATAGAAATTTGTGAGAGTGAATTTTGAACACCCCCATTTAGAGAAAAGAATTTGAGAATTACACGAGGAATCAAAAGAAGACACGTGACATATTCCAAGCATTGAGATAAGCATGGTTCAGAAGAGGACATATGGTTAGGATGTAGCTTTACATCTTAGTAAGATTTTCTTACAAAATAATGTTTGGAGATTAATTACTGTTTTTTGTTTAATAAAAATTCAATAAAGATTTCGATTTTGTCAAAGATACAAATTAAAATCAATTTCAACAAAATCATGCCTCATCACTAACAATAAATAAATTCGCAAATATAATTAAATAAAGTGGTTTGCATACATGATTAGTTTAAATAAAAAAATGTGGTTGTTAAAAAGATATATTCATACCTTCAAAATGGCGCTGAATAAAATTCTTTAATAAGGTAATGATTATATTGAAATCTTTTAGCGAAAATCTCACCAAAAAAAAGAAAAAACCTGCTCGTGACAAAATAAATTATAATTTCTTCAATGTCGGCAACTACAATCTAAATACATCTTAATCAACAAAAAGACAAAGTAAACAACTTATTAATAATAGACCAAGGAAAGTGAGTGGCCTTTCTATAACACTTATAAATATTGATCAAAAGAATATAACTCTTTGAAAATTCTGAAGTCATGTATGGCAAGAAAATAATCAATTAGTGGAGTGCAGAATCAAATTAAGAGGTAATCAGTCATCTTCAGTGACAGGTAGTCAGTCATCTTCAATAATACTTCAATGTTCAACTGGCAAAAAAAATAAAGTAAGATTGAAATTCATGAAATTTTTAATCCAATCAGGCATCCTTTTATAGAGATTGGTTAAATTTCTAATCCCTTTTCTGTATTTTGATTTGTGTGAGAATGAGATTTCTTGTAATTTTCTTTTTATTTTATAGTGAAATTTTTTTCATCATTTTGGCTGTGATTTTTTTAATCATATTAAGGATGGGTTTGTAACAGTGAGATTTCATGTAATCTTCTTTTGATTGATAATAGATTTTTTTTTTTTTTTAAATCTGATTTCTGTCGATGGTTATTCCTCATGTCAATCAGGGTTTTCAAGTTAAATATTGTGAATTGACTTCTTGTATCATTAACTATTTTGGTTAATGAGATTTATCTCCTATACAAGTGGTAAGAGAGTCAAAGACTGGCGTGCTAATTCCTGAAGTTTGAGATGGTAAAAATTGCAGGCACAAAATTTAGTTGGGGGAGTTGTTCCATATAGTCAAAACAAAACATGATTTTGCGTTAGTGTGAATTTACATGGATACATAGATAGCCTACCTTTGTATATATAGGGATAGATCTAAGCAATTACAAAAGTTGAGGATTCGCGTGACTGGGCTCAGGGACGTATGATATGTAAGAATGACTGTCTCCTCCAACTCAGATTGGCCGTGGTTTTCTGGAGTACTGTGGAATGTAACGATTTGTGAAATACAGTTGTGATTGCCGGAGGTTTTAGGTGGATTTTGGTTGTGTTGATAAAATCTGAATGGATAATTACTGAGAATGAGAATAGGATATTTGAGTGAACTATTGTAATTAGGGTCAACGGTCAACTTTTGTAATTCCTTAGATCTGTCCATATACGTACATCCTATATAAGACCATCTATGTACGTATCCACATAAATTCACACTATACAAAATCATCTATTGCTTTTAATTATCACATGATTCCAAGCCCAATTCAAGAAGATCCATCACATATGCATTGATTACAAAGTACTTCGTATTTATGCCAGGCTTCTAAGGCCAATCTGAACTCATCTGGCTACATCGACAAAAAAGAACGCCCTACGTTTGATTTTCAAATTCAACTACCTTGATATTGAGGGATAGCATAGTCAACTCTTATTTAATTTCACCCATTTGTCCATAGTCAACTGTTATAATTGGGCAATCCCACCAATCTCTCCTCTTAGGATGCATTTAGATTGAAGACAAGACGAGAACTATGATCTATATATTTTTTAATGTATTTGGATTATCCAAAAATTGTGATTTGTGACCAGGAGTTGTGTATAAATTACCAAAAAAGAAAATTGATTTATTATGTAATAAAATTAAGCTCTTTTATTGAGTTTTAAATTTTAATTGAATATAAAAGATTTTTATTAGTTTTATTACTAATTAAACTATTTTTATTGTGAAAAAATATTACTTAAATTAAAATGACACTTGCCTTTAAATAATATAACATATATTAAAATTTTGATATCTAAAAATTACAAAATATGACTAATATTTGTTTTAATTATTTGCATACAAATAAAACTAAAAAATTCAACAACGACCAACTCTAATAAGTTCATCCTTTATATAATCACATAATTGCGCCGGTAAAGGAATTTGTGGGTTTTCATATAGTCCATGTTGACGATTTTTTTTCTGTAACATACTCCTCTCACAAATAATCTAGTCAAAGATAATGATCATTATCATAAGGTTGAAAAACTAAGTTACCAAAAGCTTCCTCTCTAATTGAAAATTTTCTTTTCATTCTTTGGAACATATGCAGTGTCTTGGAGTGTGGAAGATGATATCGATGTTTCATATTTGTTTAATGAAAAAAATCCATCTACCATGACATATTCAGAATCAACAAAATAATATCTACCTCGTGGTGGATGTGAAAAATTGGATGATCAACTATTCAAGGCTTCTCCAAGTATCCAGCTATTGTGAGAGGTGCCTGCCAGTCTTGATAAAGTATAAGTGATGCACAAACTAAAGTCATAAGATGCATCACATTTTGCATCGCGTAGCCTTTTCTTTCAATGAATTCTTCTTGCCTATTAAATGGATCATGACATGTTATATAAGTATTATTTATGGCTACAATGGTGGAAGAAAGGCATGTATTTTCAATCGTCTCTTATTTCTACTAGAATATACTTGTATTCTAGATCCAGTGGCGTTAAGATGTCAATAGCTAACAACATGACACTTTGCAATACACACTTAAACAACCTATGTACTGTTTGTCTAAAGTGTTGCATCCTTTTTTGTAACATGCAATTTGAAGCTCCTTTCCTAACATATACATGAACAAAGCAACCATTTCCATAATGGGAATATATTTGTTTGCTTTAATACAATTTTTTAGAGAACTTGACAGATTACCAAGAAGCATTGTTTACTCATCCTAAAATTTTCATGACCACAAAAAGGATTGTCACACAAAACTTCATCTACCCACATGCGACCTGTTTGTAGTGAGTACAAGGTGTCTTAGTAAGATGCAAAACTTTGCCATGTATTAGGAAGCTTGTGCTGCAACAGCTAATGATGTGATAGTAAGAAGAATATCATCCTCTTCCTTACTTTTATTTGTTCTATCATATGGTGATGCCATAACTATGATTGGAATACTTTTTCCATAAGTAATATATAATTTAAAAATAAAAGAAAACAACAAAACAAATCAAATTATTCAAAGTGAATATACGACAAACATTCAATAATCAAAATTATTAGACCTTAAATTGATAAATTAAGGGTTGGTCGGTAATTATCGACCAAAGTTTGTTGGAAAATTTGGTTGGTAAGTTTTTTTTGGCAAATAAATAAGGTTAGTCGATAATTACCAACCGGCCAAAGGGTTGGTATGTAATCACGACCCACCAGGAAGGTTGATCTGTAATACCTACCAACCTCGTGGTTGTCGGTAATTACAAACCGACCATCTAGGGGGGTCGTGATTACCTACCAACCTTCTAGTTGGTCGGTAATAATCCAGATACTTGTTTTGAGCTTCTTCAAAAAAAAAAAAATAATAACAATAATCTGCTTTACAATTACTACTTTATAAACTAATATCGAAGAATTAAAATAACATTGTCATATAATTATCAAAGTAATTAATCAACACAATGTAACATGCTTAAGTATAATATTGTATAATATATATCTATTAATATATCATAAAAGTGAAAAACTACTAGCTAATTATCCTCATGAAAATTCTCACCCTACACTTGATCATTCTTGGCATCTTTTAGTCCCAAATCAACTTCGCCACGATTTCTTCTAATAGAAGAAGCCCTTACATGATATTGTTGAAATAAAATAACTAATTAACATATAATAAGGACAGCGAGTATATAATTACCTTATATTAAAACTTGCATTGAGCATTAGAAACTCAGCTATGCCAAAAAGTATCATATGAGACAACATTCATATATTCATGCCCACCCTTTACAACAACTTTTATAGCATTAAAGAGGAAAAGAATCTATGCATGCATTTACAATATACTACATCAGATGAAAATTGTTTTCATAACACAAGAACTTCTTTGATACTCAAGTCGTTTTGACAATGACTCTATATATGCATTTACAATTTAGTACATCCTGTAAGAGGGAGATTTAAAAAAGAAGCATAAATTAATTTTTGTTCACTATAACAAATAGTTCAACAGATATTGGAAAGATATCATCACAGATATCATCACATCACAAGATCATGAATATAAGAAGACAATGTATTTATGGCAAAAATAAAATAAAAAAATGAAAGACAATTTAGCTCCTAATTAATCTAAAAAAAAAGATTAAGCAAGTAACTGAAACTAGTTAATGGAACTATCAGTATATTTCCACATCACAGATATCCAAAGAAAACCTTAAAGATATTTTGCACAAGTTCTTTTGCCACCAACTTTGATATCAGTGGTGCAAACTCGCAATTAGAAAAAGTGCAGTTCAAACTATCACAGACTCGGGCTATTACACGAATCAAGCCTCCAACTAGTCAATTATATATGCCAACAACTCAATCTCTATTGTTTTCTAATTTATTCATGATTCATCAGCTTCCTATAATAAAATATACCAAATTCTTTTTTATTCATGATTTATCAACTTACGAACATATTTACGATCTAATCTAATCACTACATAGTTTTATGCAATTAGGTCACATTCAGAATCTTTTGACGAAATTGCTTAATTATCTAAGTTTTTAGGCAATCATGTCTAATTATAAATTTTGTACCTAATAAATAAAGTTGATCAAATTTTAACAAATCAAAATATATATTTACAAAATAATTAGTCTAAAAGTCTATTTATAACTAAATCAAAAATCATTACACAAGATCTAAAATTATCCAAACTTCAAATATCCTAACTCATAACTCAAAATTCAATGCAAAACCAAATATCCAAATCATTTCTAACAATGTAACTACCCAATTTCATGCAAAAAATAATTAAAACAATTAACTACACAATTTCATGGTAAACCCCAAAATCACAAAACCCCCTACCAAAACTCTACAAAATTCAAAATTTCACACCAAATTAATAAAATTTCATGCAATATAATCAATTAGCCAAATGAGTAAAAATTTAATAACCTGTCGATACCTTGGATGAGTTTCTAATTGAAGGAAGAACATAAGAACAAGAAGGCAGGAGATGATGGCTATAACACCGGTGGAGACATTAGTGATAAGGCGACATCACTGGTGGTAGAGCTAATTAAGATGGTGTACGGTGGTCTTAAAGGGAGAGATAGATAGAATGGTTAGACCTGAGGGAATGTAGAACAGTTGTCCCTAGCCTAACTTCGTGAGGTTTCTGTACCTTGCCATTCTAATGTAAAAAGAAGGCGCAATTGAATTTTCGTAGGAATTGTCTTCCCTCCAAGAAAAAGGTTATTGATAAGTTTTTCCTCATCCTTACTTCATTAAATAGTGAGGGAAGGGTGAAGGATAATGTCCTTTGCCTCTTACCCTCGTCAAACTATTTTGTTCTTGTTCTGTTAGTTAGATTATTCAAAGATGTAATCATGTATATAACTTTTTTTCAATGTCAAGTGTGATTGTTAATATAATATTTGCTTCTTCTAAACGTTTTGATGAATTACAGTCAGTTCATATTGTTCATGTAGTTGATATGGTTTCGAGTAAGGAACTTGACACTAGTAAAGGATCTAATCAACTTTCCAATTTTACAGTGTAGGAGGCACTAGTTGGAGTTCACATTTGAACCTTATCTTGAGTTTATTAAAATTGTTTTATGCAACATGTATTATTATTTAAAGAATAGGTGATGATGGTACACAATCTCAACGTGATGAGACAAATGAAGCACTTAATGCCTTGATTTCTTTTGAGTTTGTGTTTATTTTGTATTTAATGAAAGAGATTTTAAGGATAACTCATCTTCTATGTCAACTTTTGTAATGAAAATGTCAAGATATGATAAATGATATGAGTATTTTGTCTTTAAAAAAAGAAAAAAGAAAAAAAAAGATTGTTCCAAGAGCTTTGAGAAACTGGTTGGGAAGTTCCTCTTAAAAAGGTGAAATCATTTTGTATTAATAATGTGTTACAATTCTTGATAAGAGTTCTCCCTTTCATGCTAACCATGGTCTTCGTTAGTAGAAAGATCACGTTGTTGAGCATCATTATAGAGTTGATATCTTTTTTATTGTTATTGATTCTCAATAGGAGTTGGACACTAGATTTAATGAGAAAACTATTGAACTAATCACCCTTAGTTCATCTTTGGACCTTAAAGACTCTTTTAGGTTGTTCAATACTGAAAAACTCTACACATTGGCAAAAAATTATTATCTAGAAAATTTCACTAACAAGAAAATATTTATGTTTTGTTATGAATTACGACATTAAGAGGATGACGTGTGTCAAAATCTTGATATGCAATACTCATCACTTTTTGATCTTTGTCAAAAAAATGATACTTGTTAATAACATTTCATACTAACTAATGGAAAATTGATACTTGGCAAGTAAGTCACTTGAAGACATGAACAATACAAGTATCATTTCACTTGTTAAAGTCTATAAATAAGATCCTTATCTTTAGAAGAAGGTGGATTTTCCAAAAAAATAGTTCTTTGAAAGTTCTCTTTGCATTACTTATGCCTATACCTCGAACTAACTTGAACGTTGGAGGGATCTGGGAGGTCACACCCTGGACCCATTCCTGTCCATATATTGCAAAAGCTGAGGAAGAAAAGGAAACTAAGTCATCCATAACCCCAAGCTCCAATAAGAAGCAAGGCTGAACATATCAGTCATCAATATTGGCGTTGTCTGTGTTAAAGCTATCTGATTTAGCCAACCTACTTTTTTGTGTCATGATAAACAAAGAGCAAGAAACTCAAGAACAACCTAGCAAGAGGATGGCAAAGGGCATCGAACGTGCGTCCATACTATAATTTGTCCACCAAGACACCTCAGTTACCTTAGCCCAGTACGCCACCCTTATGAACACAATGAAAAACTTTACTACAGATATAGCTGTTAGGATGCTACCCGCAACACACCGAAAAATTCCCTTAGAGGTGGAAGACTTGGGTGACGGCTCTGACTGCGAGTGAACGACAAGTTCTCCCTTGAGGCTAGAGATAAGTGGTTAACCTGAGCATTTACTGCCTTACTACTCTTTCGCTCAACATGTGGTGGACTGGCCTTACCATTGGGGGTAAAGATCCCAGTGTTGGAATAATATAATGCGACCATAAACATTGATGACTTCTTGGTGGGATTTTAGTCATTAATGTTGCTTAATGAAATTCTCAATCAGGTGATATGTCAGTCATTTGGGTCTACGTTTCGAGGGAATGCCCAAGGATGGTTCGCCCAACTAAAATCTCAATCCATCCACTCATTTAGCCAGTTGGTCTCCATTTTCAAACAAGACTTCATGAAAAACAGGAGACCAAAGAAGAATGCTACCCTTTTTTTATTGACTATAAGATAGAAGGAAGATGAGTCTTTAAGGGAGTTCATTATGCAGTTTAATGTTGCGGCCTTGGAGGTCCTTGACTCCAATCCTCAGTCATAATGAAAACTCTAAAGGTAGGGTTGAGGAAGTCAAAGTTCAGGTATAGTCTCAGTAAGAGGACGTCAAAGATTTTGGAGGAGCTCATGACCTGAGCTACAGAGTACATGAACACCGAAGAAGCCCTAAAAGCCCTATCAACCTTATCTTGTACATAGCCCAGAATGAGTCATTCATTAGACACCTGGTATCATGAAGGGAGGATTAGAGGGAAAGAGAAGGTTCAAAGAGAAAAAAGAGAAAAAGGAAAGGTTACCCCCTAGTCCGAGGTTTAAGAACTACAAACCACTTAACAGGTCTAGAACGGCGATATGTCTCACCTTACAGTCTAAAAAAGTTTTGACATAGCCTAGCACACCAAATACTATAGCACATAATGCAGATCATTTCAAGTTCTACATGTTTCATAAGGGCTTGGGCCATAATATAGGAGAATGTTCACCTTGAGAGATAGGATTGAGAAGTTAATCAAGCGGGGTAGTTGGCATAGTTTCTCTAGAAAGAGGAGGCAAGACAGGTTCATAAGAACGAAGGTTAAGGAAGCAATCGAGATTGGCACAGACACCGGCCTTATGAAGTTGAGGGACAAGAAGGTTGCAAGTGGCCCTAGACCGAGGTAAGGTCGTGCGGATTATACACACAATTCTGGAAGGATTTTCTTAAGAGGGTCAAACCTCTACTAAGAGGAAAAGGCTTGCTATAAGACAACTAAGGGAGGTAAAGGAGATTCAACGACCTCAAAGAGATAAACCTCAGGGAGCCATCATCTTCTCAAATGACGATCTAACAGGGGTGGAATGTCCCCAAGATAATGCTCTGATCATTTAGTCCAAGTTGCCAACTTTCAAGTACAAAGGGTGTTGATTGATCATGGTAACTCGGTTGACATTATATACTCCAAGTGCTTTGATTAGATGGGTATATCTCGTGACCACCTAAAATCATTTTAAAGAAGGTTGGTAGATTTTAATGGTAAGTCTATGCAGGTCGAAGGATTGGTTAGCCTATTGGTAACTTTAATTAAAATAAATCATAGCACGACGATGACGGTATATCTGTTTGAAATTTTTAACCACATGCAAAATAGGAACCATAAGGGAAAACTAGAGAGTGGTGAAGTAATTTCATTTTGCAAGCTTAAAAACTCGAGCTTTGGAAGTCCTTAACATGGACGATATACGAAGTGCTCGCCCGAAAAAGAAGATTGAAGAGGAAGAGTTCAAGCACATACGGGTTTTTGAAAAAGACCTTCAAAGACAGTGTTAGTAAGCATGGGGGTAGACCAAGAGGTCAAAAAGGAAATGGTGGACGTGTTAAGGGAAAACAAGTTGTCTTTTGCTTGGTTAACTAATGACATGCCTGGAATAGACCCATCAATTATTCATCATTGGCTCAATATAGACCGAGAAGTGAAGTTAATCATACAAAAGAAGAGAAATTTTGCTATGGACAAGAAAACCACGATCCTGGTAGCCGAATTTACAAAAGAGGTGTAGTACTCGGATTGGTTGGCTAATATTTTCATGGTAAGAAAGCAGAATAGGAAATAGAGAATGTGTGTGGACTATACAGATTTGAACAATGCGTGCCTGAAATATAGTTTTTCCTTACCCAGTATAGATCATCTTGTCAGCAGTTCATTGGGAAACGAGCTCATCAGCTTCATAGACACTTACATAGGGTATAATCAAATCAAGATGGCAGAAGAAGATTAGGAAAAAATCGTCCTTCATCACAGAAACAAACACCTATTGTTTCAAGGTCATGTCGTTTGTGTTGAAAAAATGCGGGGGTTACTTGTCAATGCTTGGTTAACAACATATTTAAAGAGTACATCGACAGGAATATGAAAATTTATGTAAATGATATGTTGATTAATAGCGCCACGGCTGAAAGGCACATTCAGGATTTGAAGGAGACCTTTAATATTATATATCGCCACCATTTTAAGCTTAATCCTACAAAATGTGCTTTTTGGGCATTAGCAGGGAAGTTTTTGGGATTCATGATCACGGACAGGAGAATAGAGGCTACCAAGATATAGTTTACGCTAGACATGAAAAGCCCAAGGATGGTACGCTAGGGAGGTACAGAGACTAACAGTTTAAGTGACTGTTTTAGTGAGGTTCATGTCTAAGTCGGCTGATAGGTGTTTTCCCTTCTTTTAAGTTTTGAAGAGGGCATTATCTTGGACGGAGGATTGCGAGACGTCCTTCCAATAGTTTAAAGACTATTTTATGGCTCTTTTGGTGCTTGGAAAGCCAAAGGAAGGTAAGGTCCTTGCACTATATCTTCGGACGTCCCATATGGTAGTAAGCTCTGTTTTGGTTAAAGAAGATGATAGCATTCAAAGGTCAAGTACCAGCACATCGAGAAAGTAACTCTTACTTTGGTTTGTTCAGCCAAGAAGCTCAAACCATATTTCTAGGTTCACCTAATAGATGTACGAACAAACCAGCCCTTCAAAAGAACCTTGCATAAGTCTAACACTTCGGGGCTGATAGTTTTGTGATCAGTAGAGTTGGGAGAGTTCAACATCTGATATAGGCCTTGCATTACCATTGAAACCGAGGCCTAGGATGACTTTATTGTGAAATGCACCACTTAGCCAGAGTTACCTAGCATACCAAAGATACTGATCTCCTAATTGGTGAGCAAGGGTGGATCTTGTATGTTAACAGATCCTGAGGCAAGTATGGCAGTAGGGCTGGTGTAACATTGCAGAGTCTAGATGAACAAACTACTGAGTACGCCATCCGATTTGAGTTCATGGCCTCTAATAATATAGCCGAGTCTGATGCCCTAATCTTAGATTAAAATAGGCCCAAGCATCAGAGGCAGAGGAGTTGAGGGTCTTATATGATTCTCAATTGGTTCTCGGTCAGACAATGGAAGAATTTGTGGCCAAAGGTCACTGTGATTTAGTACTTAGAAAAGGTAAAATACTTTTGGGATTTTTTCTAGAAGATTGATATCCTTCATATTCCTTGATATCTAATTGGGAGAGCAGATAAGCTGTCAAAGTTCCATAATTCGAAAAAGGAGGGGAACCAGAATGTTAAGACGCACGACCATAAGAGACCTAATTACAAAAAAACAGAGACTCTATCTATAAGGATCTTTAGCCTGTGTTGGATGACACCAATATACGAATTCCTTGTGATAGACTTGCTACCAGAGGACACAAATGAAGCTCAAATGATGAAAAGAAGGGCATGAAAGTATTTTGTTATTAACGATAAACTCTTCAGCCACTCGTACAGCAGGCCTTATTTGAAACATGTAGCACCAGAGGAGTCGAGCTACATACTAGAAGAAGTCTACTTAAAAGTTATTAGAGCTCATATAGGCTTTAGAGTTTCGGCACAAAAAGTGTTGAGAGCACGATACTATTGGCCGACCATCAATCAAGATGCTAAAGCTCTGGTCCGATGTTGTAACAGTTGCTAAAGGTCTGCTAAGATCCCTAGAAAACTTCCAGATCTCCCCATGCCAATAAAGAGTGCTTGGTCATTCTTAATTTAGGATTAGATATATTGGGGCCTTTTCTGGTAGGGAAAAATGGGAAGATAAAGAAGTTCATCATATATGACTACTTCACCAAGTGGGCGGAAGCTGAGGTGATAACTTCCATCATGGCGGAAATTTTTTTGTGGAAGAACATTATCTGTAGCTTTAAGATCCTGCACACCATTGTAAAATATGACAAAAAAAATTCAATAGTCGACCTACTAAGGCTTGTTATGTAGAATTAGGCATCTACCTGCACTTCTCTTTGGTCGCTTACCCCCAAACTAACGAACAAGCTGAAGCCATAAACAAGGTATTACTTGACAGGACAAAGAAAGAGGTTGACCTTTACAAGCTCAGCTGGGAAGAGTAGCTCCAACAGGTCTTCTGGCCTTATCAAAACACAATGAAGGTGCCCATGGGAAAGATGCCGTTCAAGCTAACATAAAGCACAGAAGCCGTCATTCCTGTAAAGATCGGCTACCGGTCCACCAGGATTGAATTTTTGTCTAAAGAAGATAATGAAGCTGAGCTCCAAACCAATTTAGGCATTTTAGAGGAATCTAGATATCAAGCATACTTTAGACAAGCTGTTCACTAGCAGAATACTACATGTTTTTTCAACGAAAATGCCAAGCTTAGGCATTTATATGAAGGCGACTTAGTCCTAAGATTGAACTAATTTAAGTCAGTGGGCTTGAAGGAAAACTCAGGGAACAATAAGAAAGCCCTTATTAGATTGCCGAGGTGTTTTAACTAGGCTCCTTCAATATTAGAATCGAATATGAGAAAGTTCTCTCTAACACTTTCAATTCCCAACATTTAAAGCAATATTTCCTTTGATATGTAATAAAGTTACAATATGGATCGCCCTTTTTGTATTATCCATGTATATTTTTGCATCACCCTAAAATTTAGAAGGATAATTAAGATAGCCCCATTTATCATCAAAGAAGATCTTCATCTATGGTCGAGGATCACCTGGGCTTAAACAACTCGACAGGTGACTGACCTTTCCAAACAAGATCTTCATCTAAGGTCGCAGATCACCTAGGCTTAAACAACTCGACAAGTGACCAATCTCTTCAAAGAAGATCTTTATCTAGGGTTGCAGATCACCAAGTGTTAAACAACTCATCAGGTGACCGACCTCATCAAAGAAGATTTCCATCAAAGGTCGTAGATCACCGGGGCTTAAACAGCTCAACAAGTGACCAACCTTATCAAAGAAGATCTCCATTAAAGGTCATACATCACCTAAGCTTAAACAGCTCGATAGGTGACTGACTTCTTCAAAGAAGAGCATCCTCAAAGCTCGCAGATCACCTGGCTTAAACAGCTTGGCAGGTGATCAACCTCTACCAAGAAAAAGCGTTCAAAGGTACAAGAGCTCCTAAGGAGTCCACCTAAGCACCAAATAAGAACAATCACATATAATAGAACAATAAGTTACAAGGTCTCTAAGATGACACAAAGGAACAAATGGTAAAAGCAATCACATAACTTTCGTTGAATAGGAAAAATAAATTGTTATAATATTATAGAGACAACTTGTTTTGTCTTCCTTGCTTACAAATCAATAATTGTCAAAAAATAACAAATAGCCGCTTAGGTCTCTTTCATGCGCAAATCCCTTTCTTTCCCTACCTCGTAGCCATTTTAGATATTTAGTTCTTCTCGACCGTCCTCATTTTAGTTGCCCTCCTCTTTTGCTGCAGCCATCGAAGCAACAATCTTTGCTTCTCCTCTGCTTCATCATCTCCAGGCCACCTTACTCAAGTCACGTCTAGCTTGGGGTTTTAGCTTTTCAGGAATTCCCAACACTGAGTCTATCCTCTCCTGAAGCACTCATTCCCTTTTATCTTAAATCACCTTATGGCACTCCACGGACTCCTTAAAAACGGCCAATGCTGTTTTGGTATCCTCTTGGGCATCCAACAGAGTGCCCTTAGTATCTTCTAGTTCGCTCTTGAGGGTAGCTAATTCTTCATCCTTACGAGATAGGACAGAATTGAGACCAGCCACCTCGGCATCAATGGCTGCTCTCCAAAGTGCTACCTCACCCTCTAACCTCTTCACCTCAGCTTGTTGCTCCTCAAAGCCTGCAAGGGTGACCTGCCCATCCTTAGCTTTCTTTGTGGCTATGATTAATATGCCTTTAACACACTCAAGCGGTAATATAAGGAGGCCTATTAACACACCTTAATCTTACATTAGTAAAGCATAACAAGCAGGCACAAATCAACATAAACTAAAGTATGAGAGACTTGCGTTGTTTATTCTAAGGAAAGCTCGTCCATATTGGCTGCCTTCGTTGGTAGCATCGTCCCCCGAGCTACCATATAAGCGGCCCCAGGTATGTCATGGAGGCTTGCATCAGCCCTAGCACCCAAAATCTCATGGGCGTGCAAGCGAGGCAATGACAACCAATATGGTCCAAAAGCCCTCTTAGAGACTTTACCTAATTACGCTCTCTTGGCAACTTAGGTTGATTGGGAGGAAGGAGTCCACTACTTTCAAGCGAGGCAAAGGAGCTAACAGGTACAACCTTCTTTGCCTTACTTCTCTTAGAGGACAAGGTGGGAACATCCAATATCCAACGCTTGTAGTCCTTAAATTGGGAGGTCGCTGTATGAGGCATAGAAGGCCAAGAGCTCTCCGTAGTGGTGACCTTTTTTTGAGAACTGCTGCCCTTACTTTTTTCTTTCCTTTCATGGTCGACACTTTGGTCCTCATTTCCTCAAGCCTCGTAGCTTGAGCAAATTATACTTCAACAGCCTCTTGCTCGAGAGTGAGTCCCATATCTACACGAAGGAAGGAGATTAGCAAAATGACCAACAATTGACAATAAGTAAAAGGCAACTAAAAAGTAAGGCACAATAGAACAGACTAATAGGAATCTCTAATAGCCCGTTCTCAGCCAGAGTAGGTATGGAATTATAATAAATGGTGTTAAAGAAACCTCCGAGTCGGTATTTCTTGTAGACTAAAATTTTGTGTAATCTCCTTTATTATTCTCTAGTGAGTTTGGGTAGCTTCTTCCATGTACAGTGAATGCCTCGTCCATGCAGTAACTGGTAGGATGAGGCATCTGCACAAAGAAATACTTGGGCTTTCGATTTTTGTTGTTGTTTAGCTCCCTCTAGTATAGATGATCGACCCTGCTGGATAGATATACCCAACCTCCCATCCTAATCTTAACACTATGCTAGTGTCTGAAAATAAAAAAAGAAGCTCTAGTCGTCAGATCAAGACACACAGCTATGAAAGTGATCAAGAAGCGTCATCTGTTAAGTGCAATTAGGGTAAGGCATATCCCAAGGGCATTCAGAATTTTCATTGTAAAAGGGTGCAGAAGATACCGAACACCAGCACGAAGGTACTCCTCGTAGAAGCAAAAGAAGTTTGGAATTGAGTCACTAGGCAATGACCTAGCCGTAGTGTTCCTTAATGCCCAACCTCCCATAGTCTCAAAGAATTGACTGGATAAGTTCTCTATCTAGGAGTCTGATATCATATTTTCTATCCTCCTAACCACCTCGATGTTAGTCTACTACTAGAAAGGGGAGACGTCTTTGTCAGACTATTCCTCATGTTCTGGAAAAAACTTTGCGACGACAATGTCCTCATCGGATGAACCTTCGCTCTCAGTTTATGAACCTAAGGTAGAACTAAAAGTCTCTTGAGATCGGTCCTCCTCCTTACTATAATTGATCATTAAAGTCCCAACATCTATACCACGGCCAAGCCTATGAACGGGCTCTTCCCCATGCTTTGCTACAATCTCATTCCTAGGGTAAGGAAGGTCGCCTATATTAGAGAAGGATTAAGAAGAAGAAATGTCGTTCCTACTCGACATTATGAAGAAAAGAAAGAAATTTCAAAAAAGTATGCCAATAGGTCATACCTAGAAGTGTGGAAAGAGGAGAAGTGTTAGAGCTCCTTATTACCAGATAACCGAATTTCAAGCTGCCAAAGCTTCGTAGTAATTTTAACAAGTGAAATAAGAAGTAAGGATGAAAGCCTTTATATAGGGCACCAAAGATCACCTCGCTAAACGAGCCCAGTCAGAATTTGCCACGTGTCCAAGCTACATTAGGCCTCGAGTATGGTACCAATAACAGAGGACTACTTAACTCGGAAGATGAAAGGTCTTAACCAGGCACTAAATAAGAAAGTTCGACCTAGAATGCCAGAGACAATTGGCCATAAAAATTCAAGCCCAATGGGCCAATAAGCCATAAAAACTCCAGTCTTTTATCTAAGAAAGCAATCTTAAACTGATAATCTAAAGTGGAATTCTCATGAGGTGACAAGGCCCCCATTCTCTTCCACCGATCAGAGAAGTTACCAAGACATACTGGCGAACAAAGCATCACGACTAGCCTCTCGGGCAACCTCGAGGTTTTTGTTTGATGGTAGCTGTTAATACCATTTCATACCGACCAATGGCAAATTGACACCTGGTAAGTAAGTCATCTGAAGCCAAGAATAATGCAAGTAACAGGTACAATATAGGTAACCTTTCACTTGTTAAAGTAAATAGGACCCTTATCTTAAAAAGAATGAGGATTTTCAAAAAAATGGTACTTTAAGAGCTCTTTTTGCTTTTCTTATACCTATACCCCAACCTAACTTGAAGGTCGTAGAGATCTAGAAGGTCACACCCTAGACCCACTCATGTCCATGTATTGTAAGAGCTAAGGAAGGGAAAGAAACTAGATCATCCATAAAGCTCGAGCAAGTAGAAAGGAGCAAGGGTGAACATTTAAGACATCAACAATACTAAATGACAAGAGTTTGACATTTTGTCTGATTGATATATTACTTCGTCTTACATTAACCCTTTCCAGTTCTACAACAACTACATAGCAATCATTTTCAGCAATATCCATTATCAAGACTTAATTTCCTAATAATATGAATGATAATTCCCTAAAAAATAGTCTACTTCTGTATAATTGAAAAAAAAAATTGTAGATAAATTTTCTACTAATGAAATTATAGATGAGTTCGCTTCTAATAATAGTTGTCGAGGTTAGTTTATGTTTAGATAAAATGTATTATTTATTTCTCTGTCTTTGCTTTTCATAAAATTATATACTATTATCAAAATTGTATCTTATTATATGCATGTTTTTATGTTTGAACCTTATTTGATGTTAATTAGATCAATGTTTATTAACTTAATTTTGTTTTCTTAATTATTTGGATTCTCATTGTCATGGCTGATGAATGTCCTCAATTTTACTTTATTTTCATTACATGAATGTCTACCTTCATGTGCGGTGAATACTATAATTAATTATTTATTATTATTATTTGGTTCCACACCTTCATGAATGTTCTAGTGATAAAAGGCATAAATTATTTTTTATTTTCATTTATTGAATTCTCATCTTCATGAATAATGAAGTCCATTAATTATTCTTTAGTTTTTCTTTGTTTAGATTCCCAACTTGTTGAAGCTTATAAACTTTATTTAATTTTTATTTTTTGACAAAAATATTTAATGTGATTTCTACTCGGGTAACATGAAATTATTGGCTCTTGGCTCTGCCACTGGCCCACCGCGATCTTTATATTAAAATAGATCTGCGGTTCGAACTTCACGAGCTCAAGAGGGAATGTTAGCTGGATAGGTTATGTGTTACTCTGCAGTTCAATTATTCTACGACTGGTTGTGTCTAGCATCTTATTGGACAAACAGAATTCAAACAAACAATTATTGTGTTTCTTTTCTTATTCTGGCAATAGCTGCCAAATAATAATTATGGTCTCGTCACATGCATAGTACTGTTGCTCACATTCTCCTCAATCATGTGAATTAGCAAACAAAATAATTCATCATTGTGACGTGTGAGTCATATCATAAAAAATAAGTAGTATTTTTTTTATGTAAAAAAAAGATTCATACTTCTAAATAAGGGGAAGAAATAAATTATTGAGTGAGTTTAGTTTAAATTTATGTAATTTGTATTAAATGTCAAACCAAAAGTTGATTTAATTAATATTTTTTTATTAAAATAATTATAATATACATTGATAATCACCCAAAGATGTCCATTTTTACCAAAAAAGAAGTTTGAAAAATAATGAGTCCGTAAAGAATTCAGATTTTATAGTTTCATATTGGTACAAGTCGCTTCCAACTAATTTCCAAATGGTCAACAACAAAATGACCATGTAATTAGCTTGGAGCTAGCTAGCATAGTGTTTCAGGATCCAGCAACTTAATAATCAAAACTACTAAGCTGGAGTACTGGCTGATGGAATTTCCGATAGAGCAATGAAGTGCGTAGAGATCGAAAAGAACATCGTGAAAACACTCTGCTGGGTTCACACTGACATTGAGACACACAGTGCACCGAAAATATTTAGTTGATATATTTAACACCTTACACACTGGGTACATGTAAAAAAATCTAAAGGAAAAGAGAAGAAAGCCAATAATTAACTGAATTTACTAGCTTAGCTCATTGATAAAATACAAGGCATTGCTAGTCTTCCTTGCAACATCCAAGATACACGTTCTGATCTTGTCCTTCACTTCTGCACTCACATTTTGCTCCTCGAACCCATCCGTGCACGTATCCTCATCTGTGATTGCAGCACTCACCCAAGTTTTTATATTATCTATCTGAAACTCTTTATCTTCACCTTCTAAATGACTCATTGCGTCTAATGATTGCAGCAATTCATCAATGGAATCTTTGACTTCATCGATGCAATCTCGAACGATTTGTGCTTCTGTACTTGTCAAGTTGTTTTGTTTCAATTGCTTTGATATTGTGGAAGATGCACTCTTTGTCGCTTTTAAGGCTAAGGAGAGAGAAATGTTGCAAAGTTTGAAAGAGTCTGTTTGGATTGTGGAAGCATAGGGAGAGAGAGTTTTGTAGCAAATTGATGGATATGTGGTTGAATTGCAAGAGGTTTTAATGTAGGTTCTGTATGTTTGGGTAGAATTAGTGGTGGTGGTGGTGGTGATGGTGTTATTGGATGCCAATGTTCTGTAAGTGTTTAACAAAAATAGAAGGGTGACAAGAACTCTTAGAACATGGCATGAAACTGGATTAGTAGTGACGGTGTTAGCTTCCATTTCTTTTTTAACTCTCTCTCTCTCTCCTCAATGTGTATATGGATTCCTGCATTGATCCAAATTCACAATTTATAGGGACATTGTCAGGTGGGAGTTTTGGAGAGAGAGAGAGAGAAGATAAGATAAAACAAAAGTGAGTAATAGGTACAGAAAAGGAAGAATAATAAAAACAAGATTCGATACAAAACACATGAAGCCATATCGATCCCAATCTGTGACAATATGGATCTTGCATATAGCATGATTTTTTATTAATATATAAAAGCATATTATTCGAAGATTTGTTTTTATAAGTGTCTTAAGCGCACTTGTTAAATCACAATAAATATAAAATTTGAAAGTTAAAAATTTTCAGATACAGTTATTTATATATTAAATAATACTAAAATCATGATCAACTACCGTTAATAAATACTACAAATTTTTTATTATAGAACCTTAACAAATGTCCTTTGAGCTAGGGGTGTGCACTGGTCGGTTCGGTCCGAGTAGTGATAAATTTTTAAACCGATCCGAAATTTTTGGGTAGTAAAATTTATGAACCGAACTGAAAATAGATATTACCCGAACTGAAAAAATATGACTAGTTCAATTCGGGTATTCAGTTACCCAAAATTTATTACTATTTTACTAAAATTAATTTAAAAATTATTTTTTTTTGTTTTTGAACCTCATACTCTTTAAATTCATTAGTTATTATAAAAAAAAAAATACAAAAAACATAATATATTAACATATTCAACAGAAATAAAAATACAAAATTATAAATTAATACAACAATACAACAATACAATAAAAATAACAAAAAAAAATTTTTAAAAATTATATATTTTGATTTTCGGGTAACCACAGGTACCCATGTACAGTCTACCTCACTACCTATAACCGAACCGAAAATAACGGGTATTAAATTTAACTACCCGAACCGAACCGAATAAGAAAAATACCCGAATTTTACGGAACAGAATTATCGATTTGGTTCGGGTATTCGATTATCCCGGGTTCCTTGCACAGCCATACTTAGAGCATTTGTTAAAAGTTATTCTTTTAACTTATATATTAGGAAAATGTTAAGTACACAAATATCTTATTTCATCGTTCCATGTGAAGGGTGTCAATGTGTGAACTCTCACATTATTGAGGGTTTTCAAACTCCTTATAAGTAATTGAGACTTGTCATCAATTAATTGATTTTTAAGAGTGAGGCTCTAACAATAATAAATAATCACATTATATTATATTATATTATTTAAGAGATTTAAAGTTTATAAAGATTTTTTTTAATTATTTATAAATTTGAACAATAATATTGTTTTGAGAATATTTTGACAAAAAAATAAAATAAACTGAACTGAATTTACTTGATTAATAGTAGAAATAGTTTTGAAAACCTGCTTAAGTCTTCTTCATTCAGAGCAAAATTTCATGTAGCTAGAAACTAACTTCAATTCTTTAATTATTTATCTATAAAAAAAATGTAAAAATACTTTTTTTATTTTTTTTATTTTTTCTCATGTAAAGCGTCCAATTTCATTTCGATCTTTTTCACAATGTTTTAAGTCAATCAAACTTTACAATTACATACCATTAATGTATATATTATATTTATGATTTATAACAGCCAATTAATTGTGTGGTCAACCCTCAAAAATGCTTCCCCCGAAGTTGGAATTCTGCAAGTATTCGACAAGTGATGTATCTCCCAAAACCGTATAGAGTGATGTATCTTCCAAAACCATATATATATATATATATATATATAAACAACTTGTTAAATTTAGAGAAATATGAGTGTTTTTAATTATTTATATAGAAATAAATTTGGTTAGATTTTATTTTAAAAAAAATTTCTCACATGTCTCTATTTTATGTTTAGATATGAATTTAATCCGGGTCACAAGTAATTTTTCTGGTTCGAATATCGTACAATATAAAATTTTTCCAAAATATCACTTATTGTCTAAATCATGTCTTTGATTGACTCGAGCTTTTTGATATGAGTAAGGCATGCAATTAAGCAACAAAAATAGATTGGACCCTAGCCGGCATATGACATTGAAATGTGCAAGACATGCAATTAAGCAACATGTGGCGACCCTATAAAGCTAGTCCACATGGCATCTTCCTGAGAATCTGGCCGTTAAAAAGTCAATTAATCTCCTTGATGGTCGTGCAAATATTTCACGACTCACATGTGGCCCCGCCTATTCACTACGTGAAACGTTGCTGGATAGAAGGCAGTGTTGGTGGGTATTGATAAGGACATCCAGCGAAACAGCTCTTCTAGTCCCCCGTGCCCTTAATTAATCTACAAATCTCAGCCTGTAACCACACATGCCCTGGAGGTGCTCAGGGCCCATGAAATTTTTTTCTCTTTTAATTAGTCAAATGGCAAAGAGTCACATGTATAAAAGACTGCTATAGTAGCATTTCTAGTATAAAAAATTTAAAAAGTAAATTATAATCTCTTTCCTTGAGGTTTAATGTAATGACTTCGCATTTAAAATTTATGGTGAATGATGTTTCTCCTTCCTCTAATTGGTTAAATTGAATATATATATATATATAATAATTATATTGTGTACACCATCTCTTTTCAATTTGAAAAAAGAAATATATACAATTTACATATAACCAAAACTAATTATTTTTTTCAAAAATTAAATTTATAAAAAACAATATAAAATTTTTAAAGTTATAGAAATAATTCAATAATTTTCCCTAACACTTTTTCTCATTTTATTTAATCAATGAATTCATTGAATTTTTCAATTTGAACAGAGTGAAAAGCATAATTGATTTGGGTTGTTCCAAAATCATTATTTTTAATTTTAATAAAAATGAAGAAACTATTATTTGGACTGATAAAATACTTTAGAAATGAGTAAGGAAAAAAATATAAAATATGGTGAGTTATTTTTTTTACGAAAGCATTAAACTTTCATCAATTTAATATTTTCTATAAATATGTAATTTTGTTTATATAAGTTAAAATATTCCATTAATCAAATTAAATCGTGTACTGCACACGTAAAATGGATATGGACAAGATTAACATATTTGCTTCAAATTAGAGCAATACTTTATTATTTTAATTATTAGTGTGGTGTGATTACTTATAAGCAACAAACGTGAAGGTACGGAATAGATGGCTGATATTAGGGTTTAGGCATGAAGACATGGAATGTGTTGTGATTGATACAATGAACAAGGGAAATTTAATTTCACTATACTCCATCAAATTGAAAATTATGGAAAGATTAGGAATAGCAGGATCATCTGCATATATTGATGCTCCTTCAGTTTTTGACTTTGCATTTGCTTACGAACATTTTTAATTATGGTTTTGTTTCTTTATATTTTTCTAATGTTTCTCGAAAGCCAATCAACACATTTATCGAAAATTATTGGAACTAAATACATACTAAGAAATCATGCAACTGAATCCAATGTATTTCCTTTAGTTAGTTTTTTGATTGTCTTATATATATTCATTGATGTTGGTCCAAGAATGACAAATTAGATTGGAAGTGAATAATTTAACTGATTAAAAACATAATATTTTTAATTATATTAAAAAATGCACTTAATACATACAAACAAGTATGAAAATGATTTCTTCAAATAAAAGAGTTTAGGAATAGAGAGAGATTGCACAAAGATTATTATAATGGTTTATTAAGACCCTTGGCCACATCCACTTATCAAGTTACACTTAAGAAAGTTCATTGAATGTGAGGGTGAGTAACTTATATGAATTCACAGAGCTCAGCAACCTTCACAACTGAATTACAAGTATTAGCCATAACCTAGCTGAATTATTGGACTTGGTCACCGTGCCAAAATCAGAACTTCATCAAGTTTAACTCTTAAGTACTCTAGATTCTCACTCATGATTTTCTCATAGATACAAAGATGGGTGTGAGAACAATATTATTGTTTTCTCATAAATACACATATTTGAATATGAGTGTGTTCAACAATTTCACTCAATTACAAAGCTTCCTCACGGGTTTGAAAGTTAAGGGCTTTGCTGATTAATTCGACAGAGAAGTAAAGAATGGAAAGTTTTAGTCCACCTTTATTTAATAGATCATGAAGCAAGATGCTGGCACGAATTGATTTTTAGGTCTTCAATCAAGCTCACCATCAATTTTTTTCTTAACTAGTCAGTCTCTTTATATAATTTGAAGCAATAACATTTTTGTTTCTTAGAAGATTATGACCATTGTCAAACAGAATAGAGGAGCAGCAGGCAGAAATGTTCTTGGACCAATAGTAATGATTTGATTTTCCAATTTCACGCCAAAACAGATCCAAAAACTCAATAAATTGACAGATTATGTTCTTCAGTTTACACAACAATTCCAGAATCATACTACCGATCCGAACTCACGGCAGCATCGATATCAAGGTCTCTAAGCTTGTCTCCGGCCTCTTTCACAGACATGCATTTAATTTGCATTGGCTTTTCATGTCGATTTTTACCCTTTACCGACAACTCAACGCCGTCAAAAGTCCACTTACACTGCCTCCAACGATCAAGTTGTTGCCAAGGTAGCTTCATTGGAAGAGGCGCGCATTACACGTATCTCAAACCAAGGGGCTTGTTGACTGTTTTGACCCAAATCTACTAATCTAGACCCAACCCGCTTTGGAATGAATCCACTTGGGCCCAACAGCTTAGCCAGACTCCAAGAGGTCAGCCCAAACCCAGATTGGTAAAATTACAATATGATCCATGTACTTTTATATCGTACATATATGACCCAAGTTTCTTACAAATACACGAAAATGGCCAGAAACTTTTATATCTTTACAAATTCAGTCCAAATTGTTACATATTTTTGTGTTGGCCAAAATCTTTATATAATTACACGAATTTCCCATAAATTCAATAATTTACAGCTATCGAAAACTCATATTTTTACAAATATGCCTTCAGATCCTTATAAATTCATATTACTCTCTTAAATACTTATGGAGGATTGCACATAGGTTATCATATAGCTTAGTACATAAAAGCAAAGCATAACGAAGACAAAAATCGACCAAAAGAAGCCTCCCACATTGAAAGCTATAGACAATTCAGAGTCAAATCATCAACTTAACCAAACAACACTCCACGAATGGTAAACCAATAGTTCATGTAGTTATATTGAAAATATGATATTATTCTTTTCAGCAAGATTACATTAAATATTTTCACATATGTGGATTTAACGAATCTTTCGTTGAGCTTGGCTTTTCAGCTGTAATTATGAAAATTGTTGCAAGAAAATCTTCAAGCATGAATCAAATGAGCTCATCACATTTCAAAAACAAAAGAGGTTATCGTCCGTCATGATAAAGTCATATAACAGCTTTACAAGCTAATACATAGCTTTTCAGCTAAGAGTACTTAGGAAGAGTGGCATAAATATGTCCCCCTCGTGACTATAAAGGTCCAAGAAAAATAACCTGACCCTGAGGAGAGACAATAGCAATTTTTTAGTGGGACCCATCAGACACTAAATAGAATAAGATACCATGTTTTCACCCGACCTAGAGAGAGAGCCTGAGGAGATGACACAAAGCTAGAATGCCAATAGTCACACTCAGAGCTGTAGAACTAGCTAGAAAGCCAATGCCCAGAAAAATCAAGTGGCTAGGAAGCCAATGCAACATCAAGAATCTTGAGTTTTCAAGCCAATGTTACGAAATTAGCAAACAATCTCTGGTTTTCACCCATATTAAACAAGGTGTGTTGTTTATTTCAATATATTTTAAATACAACTGCTTGTTACTGTCCTTTCATATATAGGAAAAAATTTAGTTTAAATTCCTATCACAACAAGCTCAAACTTTTCAATTCATACTAAAAATGTGAGAGTAATAAGATAGAGTAGTTATAAGGCAGAGTCGAGTAGTTGAGTAATGGAGTAATGGAGCAAAGTAAGTTACAAGGTGGAGCAAAGCATGTACACATAAAATAAAAAATGTCATAATAGTGATAACACTAGCTAGCATAATATCACAACAATGATAAAGTTATTCAATACAACATCACATCGGTGATTAAAGCATCACACCATAGATAAAAGTATCATGCCAGTGATAAAAAGTATCACACCATTGTAAAAGTATACCAGTAGAGCATCATATCAATGATAGCACTAGATTTTTTCACACAATTATTGCATGCTACAAGTAAGGATCATGACCCAGGTATATGGTATATTCATTTTAAAGTATCTATTCTAAACATGATTTCTTCAACATCTAGTTCAAATATACACGTGGCATGGTCAACTGACTAATTTGAATTGTAACTACTACTATAATTATCTTATTAATATTATAACAGACATCATCATGTCCTATTATAACTGTAATTGTCTTCATAATTATATGATTAATGCTATGACACGTGGCATAATCCTATTGACCATGATATTTTATGTAAAAGGGTTAAAACAACATAAGTAAATGATCAGGTTGTATCTCCTGACACATACTTATTTTTTTATAGCTTTTTAACTTATTTATTTTGATTATATTGACTTGATTATCGAAGTTTTTCCAGGTCCATATGACCACTCTCATCAGATTACCATGTAGAGAACACCTTAACTGGTCAAATCCAGATTTAATAATGTCAAAAAAAAATAGTAGAAATATCATTAGTTAAACCTATTAGGTTTCTGATGAATAAAAAATTGTCAGAATATTTGAAGCTCATTCTTAATAATTATTCTTTTATAACCTACATGAAGGATTTGAAAAGGAAAGTAGAAAGAGAGAGAAATCCTAACGGTTATATATTGGGAGGAAAGAAGGGAATTATTCCTACCAAAGGCAAAACAAGGATTGGGTGATGTGATTTTAAAGCATTTGAATTCAAGGAGTTGATGTCAGAATAATAGAATGAACATCTTTTTCAAGTAAAAGAATGACAAAAACCAGTTACATATCTTGCTTGTCTTTTGCTCATCTATCATCAGCAGACAAATGTAATTGTATGATACATCCTAATCCCCAATTATGACAGAATCTTTGTACGTAACAGCACCAAAATGTCACATGCAATTCTGCCATTATAATTTGATTTCTCACGGTAAATTGGTAATATGTCTACACACTATATTGCACCAATTTTTCCAAATTAGATCGGAAAATTCTTAACAACTTCGAAATCAATTGTTTATTCTATTGATTTGATCTTCTAAATTTATGGATACAATTTCTGATCTCACATTCTCAGTCGTTCTTTTCCCTTTTTTCTTTTTATAAAAATCCCTTTTTTCTTTTTATAAAAATTTGTAACGCTAATTTTGTGAGTTCAGATAAATTAGACCATATTTTGACACATTGTTTAGAACGTAATTTACTATGTATATATTACGTGATTAGCTAGCTTAACTCAAGTACAATCTATATAGACAGGCTATTTCTATTGTAACTTATAATAATTCATATATACTACAAAAATATTTTTCTGATTATAACTAAAACGATGACTATTCTTTTCTTTGTTGTTATTCGAACTTTGAATTTTTACTTTATTCCTTCTGATACTGTATTATTTGAACAAGTAACTAGTTATCATAATGAAGAATTATTAAGAGTGCGTTTGGTTTGTCTGTTTTCTATTTTTATTTTCATCTAAAATAAAATTTGGGCCCAAAAATTATTTGATTTTCATTTAGACTAAATATATTTCCGGAATACAGCCTCACTTCTTTTCTTTTAATTTCAATTTTTGTGAGGTGTAATATTGTGTATACTTGGCATACAAATTACTAACGATCTAGTGACAATAATAGTATATATCAATTTCATCAAATAGGGTCACCCAATCAACATCGTGTAGGTTTAGCTAAAAAAAATTTAAGAAGTATTTTGTAAGAAGTTGAGAGTTCTAGTATTTTTAACCACAATTCACAGTGACAAATCTATATTCTCGTCTTCAAAAGAACTATAAACTTTGACCCTAATATAGGAATCACATAATTGAAGAGTATGAGATACCTATCTAAAAAAAAAAACCACCCAAATTTGGTTATACCTTTTTCCCAGTGATAAAGATAAGAGTATGAAAAAAAATAAAAAAAAGATAAAATTTTATTTTCTTTTACTTAATGATTTTATTTTTTTTAGATAAAATAAAACTAAATCTACCATAAAAGTGAATTATTTCATTCCACCCTCTGAGTTGGATTTCATTAAAAAAAAAAAAAAAAAGTTCAAAATTAAGATGCCGATAAATTAATTAATGTGCTAATATTCTTCATTTATTGCATTATCACTGGGCACAATTAATTTGACAAACCAATAACACAAGCACTGGACCACCTATTAAAGTCCAACAATTACACAATCACACATACAACACAATTGACAGCACACCAATTATACGCTCAATTCATCTAAATTTTAAATTTAAACTAATTGAAATTGAAATTACAAAACTATATACACTTGGAAAAAATATAGGTAACGTAACTCAGTAGCCTGATTTAATAGTGGTTAGAGGCAAGCTGATTTATCAAAGCCAATGCATTGCTAGTCAATTGACCAACATTCACAATCCTGCCCCTCACAACAGTTTTCACATTTCCATTCACTGCATTCCCTTGGAACCCTTCAGTGCATGTATTCTCTTCTGTTAAAGCAGCACTAACCCAAGTTTGTAGATCACTCATGGTAATTTCAAAATTTGAAATTTTAAGCTGCCCCATTTCACCAATTGACTTTCTTAGTTCATCCACAGCATCACTCAGCTCCTCCACACAATCTTTCATGGCAGAAACCTCTCTTGGCTTAAGCCCGCGGCTTTTCGCAATGCTGTACATGAAGGCAGAGGTTGATTTGGCTGATGAAAGTGTCACGTTGAGGGCCATATCAGTTAAAACCTTACGGTTTGTTTGAATTAAGTTGGCATGGCTTGATAAAGATGTAATACACAATTTTGGGTAGGTTGTTGCACTACAAGATGTTCTAATGAAATTTGTGCTTTTGGCTTGTTGCTGAGGGTTCTCAATTGCTTGTTGAGTAGGATGTATGAAGGAACAAGTAAAGAGTAGTATAACTAAGAGAAGGGATGATTGGAAAAGGTGGTTAGAAAATGAGGAAGGCATGTTTTTCTCTCTCAAGCTAGCTAGCTAGCACAAATCTGAATTATAGTGCGTGATGAAAATGCCAATGGAGAGGTTCCTTATTTATAGAACCCAAAAGAATTATCTTAAGGACAAGTTAAAGGGTGCTTTTTACAGTATCTTAAAAGTTATAGGACTCAAGTCATGTGTCCCTTAGTAGCAAAAAGAAAAAAAAGCAAACTAAAAGATCATAGCCTCATGGACATGGGGTCCTTTACAAAAAAGTTATTAATTTAACATTGCAATGGGGTCCTAAAGGCAAGGGGTGTATGGCTTTTGGGAGGAAAGGACAAGGATTTTTCATTTCTTTTCTTATTTTTGAGATATTTATCTCAATGATATTTATTTTATATACCACTACTAAAAAGAAAAGAATGCAATAATTAAGGTCATGACTACATATATAAAAAGTGATAACCACATGGGTGTCCCTTTCACTTCCGAAATTGAATAGAATTTCAGTGATTTTTGTAGTATTTGACAACTTGGTACTCTTGTTTGTCATGTTGCATAAACTGCTTAAAGAGTTGCCATCAAACATTAACTTGTAAGATTGCCAATTGGTCCAAAAACCAGAGTAAGAACAAATATGCCGCATTCATACTGAATCAACTTGTTTTCTGACTAGGAAGGTACAACAGTTGAGGTATCACAATTTGATTCAAATTAAGTCTGCGATGTCTGATTCTATCCGTTATGAGATCAGATTGAATTTTCAAACTAAATAAAGTATAAATTATATCAAATTTAAATTGAATCAATTATTCGTTTGACGAATTGCATTTCAAAAACTAAATTTCTCCTCCTAATAGAGAAACACAAAATCAACAAATAATTGAAGGAAAAAAGAGAAATTAACCATTACGATTGATATAATTTACCTTCAAATTAAATCCAGTATTATTTCTAAACAACTTCTAGCTAGTTTGATTGTGGGAGCTTATCGAAAACAACTGCTAGAAGTAGCTGCAAAAAGTACTTAATTCTAGAATTTGTTTGGTAACTACATGCCAATGCTTTGAATAACTATAAAAGCATAGAGGCTATTTATGATACTAAATGTTCAATTAATTGTATATATATAACTAATTAAACATGATTGCAACGAGGAACACAAGCAAAATGGTACTTGAACCTAAAGCTCTAATACTCTTAATCTCGATTCGATCCCAAGATTTCATGAGCTTTAACTTCATTCTTTCTAATTAACTAAGAAGTTCTTTTTAGTCTTGGTTTGGATAGCTTGTCTTTGACTAGAGCAAAGAGGTGATCAGTCGATATATTTAGTTGAGGTGCGTATAATTTAGACTAAACATACTTGACAACTAAATCAAAAAAAATAAAAAATAAAAAATACAAGCTCGACCCCTAAACAGGCGTGAAAGTATCATAAATCAACGACCAAGTATTTTGTAACGATTAAGATTTCCATCATAGTAGCGATGCAAAAGTTGCTGTTATATGACACTTCATATCAAAATATTTCTTTAAGAAAGGGATATAATGAATTAAACCTATCAAAACTCTTAAGAAATTAGAAAAAAAAAATTACACGAAGAGTAATCTCAAGATTTGTCATAAAAACCACAATGTAGGAGAATAATAGTATCATAACATTAAGATTTGTCATAAAAATACCAAATATGAAGTTGGTCTATTAAAAAATGATGCCGCCAAAGGAAAGGAGCGACAGCCCCTAGAAAAAATAATTTTGACAGGATTTTAAGAGAAAGAGAGAGAAACAACTGCTAAGGTTAAAATGTCACATCACCTAGGATTCTAAAATATTATAACTACTCTTCCAATTTTGTAGGACTCCCATAAATTAATAATAGTATGAGTAATAATTATCAATGTTCACTATAAGAAAACTCTTTTGACAAGTTTTTTGAGATGAAACTTCTAGTGGCAGATAATTGCTGTCTCAAAAACAGAATAATTTTGTTTATGATGTTTTGTTTTCTTGTAGTGGTTGGTCTAATTCAATAATAGCTTTCAAATTAACTGAACCAAACCATGCTTGGGTGATGTCCCATATTTATGGCATCCAACTTGAGAACAAGTGCCTGCTTTACTGAGAAAATAATTGATAAAAATATCCCACATCCAAAGAAATATCTTGAGTAATGAGAAGCTGAATTTGATTTTTTTTTTGTTTCATATTTCATGCGATATTGATGATGGGGTCCCTAAACTGATGCTGAAATTGCTATCCCACTTGTTCCAATAATATATCCTGATCTTGTACATGAGAAAAGATTACATTCATTCTGAAAATAAATAAATAAATTATTTATTAAATTTGAAATTTATATCAATTTGCAGTTACTGATATTTTCCCACAAATACAATGCATCCTCATATTTTTCTCTTATTTTCTGCGTTGTTTTCATTTGGACCTAGTTTTTAATTCATAAAACATTTCGATTTAGCTGCCAAAGTGGAGAATCAATTATTGTCAGGGTCAAGAGTTTCCTTTTCCCTAATAAAAAGGCTGTGCCTCGTTACGAGTTTAAGGATTAAGGAGAATATATTTGACATCACTCAAAATTTAAAAATTAAGACTTTTTATAATAATAATAATATAATTAGAGATTACCATAAAATTGTTTTAGTGTAAAATAAGTTTTTCTTTTCTTACTATGGTTTTCGAATCAATAATGTTACATACACACAATCTCCTCACACTACCTTCTCACACAATTGCCATATCAACTTTTTAAACTTGTATCTAGACATCCCAAATCCCTTTTTTTCCACGTCAACCACCATTCCCCTATTTTTTTATAATCATAATTTTTTTCCCTAATTTCTCTCTTCCCTCACGTACGGTAGTACAAAGCCAAAGCCTCCTAGCCAATTTTGCATCTTCCTCTCAGTAGTAAATCTCAAACCTTCGTTCTCTATGAATCCAGTTAATGACTTGATTTCTATTTAGCCCTCAATCCCCAATTTGTTTGATTTCTAATTAGGGTATTTAAAAAAATCTAAATTTGATACCAATATACATGATAGATGCTAAAATTGTTAAGAATGGATAGCTTAGAGTATATAAATTAAAGGAAACATAAAGGAAAATAAGGGATAATAGAGGAATTCTATTTCTCCCCTATTATTTAGAACAATAACGGCATATCTGAACTCTATTTGGGATGATTCATAATGACTTAATGTTCTTATACACCAAAATTACCACGCCAAGGTACACAGTTATTTCAATAAAGTTATATGTTTTTCTTATGCTTTGTTGAATTTGGGTTTGTTGGAGATTGCTACTTTTCCACTCATTCATATTTTGAGCTTATTGAGGACTTGATTTACAGGGTCTCTAAGTTTAGTAAAATAATTCTCTCAAGAATTGGGCTTATCAAAAATTAAAAATTTGGTAAGAAGGGTAGGAAATTTGTAAATTCTATAGTAACTAGAAATGACTGTACTCACCCAGCTACTGCCATTGTTGTTTATTCTTTTTTGTCAGGGAAATATACTACAGTGCAATAGGTTTATCTATATCATGTTATAACCAAAAAGTATAAATTTATCAGTCTCCCTTCCATTTATTTTGGCACTATGTGAAAAGCACTCGCCACAAACTTGACAACATGATCTTAATTCAATGTATATTTGACTGTTATTCATACTATAGAGAAATATTTCTCAATTTATTTTATCTGAGGCTATTATTTGACTTCTTCCTTTTTTTTTTTTTCTTTTTTTTATATATATCTAGTATTTGTTGGAAATTGGGTAATCCAAATGAATTATTCTAATAAGAACATTTTTTTTTCTTTCTAAACTAATCAGAGCTATTTAGAAGGAAAAAAACAATCTATGTTATTATCTTAATCTTTATTTTATCTCTTTACTAGCTCTTGAATAAAGGTGTATGATGACAGTAAAAGCTTTGTTGGCTTTGGTTCCATAGCTCCAACAGAAATTTCAAGACTAGAAAAATATCAATCTTGCATGACACTTTTTTCTTCTAGTCTTCTAGCTATCATGAAAAAACGTGATCTTATTTAGAACATGTGGTGTATACCAACTCTTATCTTATCTCTACTTTAATCCTCCTTTTAATCTTTGATTTTTAAGCAGAGTTGAATATTCTATTATGTTGCATAATTAAGTAGTGCTACTATTAATTAATTGTATAATTATGTGTAATTTT
Source organism: Quillaja saponaria (assembly GCA_029379385.1). Classification (NCBI taxonomy): domain Eukaryota; kingdom Viridiplantae; phylum Streptophyta; class Magnoliopsida; order Fabales; family Quillajaceae; genus Quillaja; species Quillaja saponaria. The sequence goes on along the minus strand of CM055616.1, from coordinate 13,189,271 downwards.
TAAAGTAAGCTTAAATTTCCGGAACAAACACCTGTTGAACATCAAAGATATGATATTAGAGAAATTTTATGATACAAGCAATTCAACTAAAAGATTCAAATCACCACCACGGCCTATAAGGAATTTCTATGGCATATATGCACTAAATACTAGTTGTACAGACTAAACAATTTCTTAAAAAGCATAATATTAAAATAAAAAAAAATAAAAAAAGAATTATAAAGCCATGTCTTCAACTGTCCATCATTCAAGCATCTTTTTATTTGTATTGTTCTTTTCAAACATATGTGATGTAAAGTCATGCCTTCAACTCTATGTCTATTATCCAACTCGTCCTAAAATGATTCTTCTGGAAAAATCAAATAACCTATAATAAAAAGTTAAATATCATGATAGTAATACAATAATAGAATAACCTCTTCACACTACCTTCTCACACAATTGCCACGTCAACTTTTTAAACTTGTACCCAAACATTCCAAATCCCTTTTTTTCCACGTCAGCCACCATTCCCTATTTTTTATTTTCTTAATTTTTCCCCTAATTTCTTTGGTCTCTCTTCCTTCTTTCTTCGGCCAAAGCCTCCTGGCTAGCTCTGCTTCTCCCTCTCAGCAATAAATCTCAAACTTTCGTTCTCTACGAATCCAGTTAATAACTTAACTATTTAGCCTTCAATCCCCAATTTGTTTGATTTCTAGTTAGGGTATTTAAAAATCTGAATTTGAGCCCAAACTGTGTAGATTTTCTAACTGGATTTGGAGTTGAGGATGGAAAACAACAACAATATTATCGAGGAAAAGATCAATCAGATGGCAACTAAGTAGGAGCTACCGTGTCATCGACCTTCTTCTTATCACTTGATGGAGCCAATGACTTCCATTTCACCGCCACCAACCCCAATAGTGATAACGTCAGGCCACCACCCAAACGATGTTGGCAACATCCCAGTATTTCCCTTTCTTGTATAAATTAGGACTTATTGTTAACTGATTAACGGGTCTAATTTAATATTTATATACAGTTATGTGGGCATATTTATGGCTGATAATATAGCTATAGTTGTTGGTTGCTTGGTTTATAATCCTTAATTATTTGCTTTTCATTTTGAAGGATGAGTTAGTTATTAAGTTTGAGAATATAGAAATAAGAAAGAGAATATGATTCTTAGGAGGTGTGCAAATGTTTGCTATGATTTAGTGTCCAAATTCTAGGATTTTGAGGACCATTTTTTTTATAGTTCAACTTCTTAGGATAGAAATAGTCTACTTTGAATTTCATTTGATGTTCTGCTTCAATATTTTTGAAGTAGTTTTCTTTAATTGATACATGGAGAGAGCCTTTTGGTACCAGTTTATATTTCAGCTTTGTTTTGTTTATCCGATAAATCTCCTGAGAATATAGATTTAGAATTTATTTCTGCTAAGTTTAAAATCTTAGAATGTAGAAAATGTACTTAAAGGTGTCAGGCATATGGTCAATATTTTAATCTAGTGTTTGGTTTAGGCTGTAGTGGAGATCAGCAATTAAACATCTTTCAAGAAACATGTCCACAATATTTTCATGGATAAAGCTTTAGTTTCCACAAGCCTTAACCTAGAAGGAGATATTACTTGATTCTTTCCATCAGTATTCAGGTGTTAAGTGGCTACGGGGAAAAACCACTATTGAAGTTTGAGGATGCTCAGTGGCTTCTAATTCAAAAGGATGAAGAAGAGAAGTTCCTTTGAGTTATGGTAAAATTGCTTGATAGTACCCTCAATGAGTTGAAAAGTGTTTGCACTAATGTTTATTTTTCTCATCGTTACTTTGCCTAAAATATATGTTTTGGCAGGGAAGTTTCTATTTTCAAATTGGAAACCCTTGCACTACCATAGTTTTTCATACTAATTGGTTATCCTGTTGTATCAAGATATGAGCCAATTGATTTACAAAATTGTGATGTAGAAGGTATATTACTATTTTCCAGTTTACTTTTGGCATAAGCTTTGATCTTGTTGAAGGTTTCCTCAAGTTTCTAGCACATCCCAAATGTGGAATATATTTATTGAACATGAGGGAATTAATTAGACTTTTCTTATATATTTTTTCTTTTCAAATTACATTTTCCTTATGGAAAATCTAATACAATAATGATTATAACATAATAAGAACTTCCAATACCATAAAAGCAGACAAAGAGCATTGACTAAAATAGAAGTAGAAATTTAGCTCACAGTGTCGGGACGATGTATTTCTCCATTCATATCCCTCTCATATGATGGAAGATTTGGAAAGAGTGAAACACTAAATCCCACTCCTAATTATTTTTTTCATGGAATTTATCATTTACTCTTTTATTTAGCTAGTTAATTGATAAGTTATTATTCTATTATAGTATTACTAACATGATATTTAACTTTTTATTATAGGTTATTTGATTTTTCCAGAAGAATCATTTTAGGACAAGTTGGATAATAGACATAGAGTTGAAGGCATGACTTTACATCACATATGTTTGAAAAGAACAATACAAATAAAGAGATGCTTGGATGATGGACAGTTGAAGACATGGCTTTATAATTCTTTTTTTTTATTTTTATATTATGCTTTTTAAGAAATTGTTTAGTCTGTACAACTAGTATTTAGTGCATATATGCCATAGAAATTCCTTATAGGCCGTGGTGGTGATTTGAATCTTTTAGTTGAATTGCTTGTATCATAAAATTTCTCTAATATCATATCTTTGATGTTCAACGGGTGTTTGTTACGAAAATTTAATCTTACTTGAAAAATTACACATAATTATACAATTAATTAACAGTAGCACTACTTAATTATGCAACATAATAGAATATTCAACTCTGCTACAAAATCAAAGATTAAAAGGAGGATTAAAGTAGAGATAAGATAAGAGTTGCTATACACCACATGTTCTAAATAAGATCACGTTTTTTCATGATAGCTAGAAGACTTGAAGAAAAAAGTGTCATGCAGGATTGATATTTTTCTAGTCTTGAAATTTCTGTTGGAGCTATGGAACCAAAGCCAACAAAGCTTTTCATGTCATCATACACCTTTATTCAAGAGCTAGTAAAGAGATAAAATAAAGATTAAGATAATAATATAGATTGTTTTTTTTTCCTTCTAAATAGCTCTGATTAGTTTAGAAAGGAAAAAAAAAATGCTCTTATTAGAATAATTCATGTGGATTACCCAATTTCCAACAAATACTAGATATATATATATATAAAAGAAAAAGAAAAAAAGGAAGCAGTCAAATAATAGTCTCAAATAAAATAAATTGAGAAATATTTCCCTATAGTATGAATAACAGTCAAATATACATTGAATTAAGATCATATTGTCAGGTTTGTGGCAAGTGCTTTCCACATAGTGCCAAAATAAATGGGAGGGAGACTAATAAATTTATACTTTTTGGTTATAACATGATATAGATAAACCTATTGCACTGTAGTATATTTCCCTGACAAAAAAGAATAAACAACAATGGCAGTAGCTGAGTGAGTACAGTCATTTCTAGTTACTATAGAATTTACAAATTTTCTACCCTTCTTACCAAATTTTTAATTTTTGATAAGCCCAATTCTTGAGAGAATTATTTTACTAAACTTAAAGACCCTGTAAATCAAGTCTTTATTGCAAAAAATATAACTTTATTGAAATGAGTGTGTACCTTTGCGTGGTAATTTTGGTGTATAAGAACATTAAGTCATTAAGAATCATCCCAAATAGAGTTCAGATATGCCGTTATTGTTCTAAATAATAGGGGAGAAATAGAATTCCTCTATCATCCCTTATTTTCCTTTCCGTTTCCTTTAATTTATATACTCTAAGCCATCTATTCTTAACAATTTTAGCATCTATCATGTATATTGGGCTCAAATTTAGATTTTTTAAATACCCTAATTAGAAATCAAACAAATTGGGGATTGAAGGCTAAATAGAAATCAAGTCATTAACTGGATTCGTAGAGAACGAAGGTTTGAGATTTACTGTTGAGAGGAAGAAGCAGAATTGGCTAGGAGGCTTTGGCTTTGTACGACCGTACGTGAGAGAAGAGGGAAATTAGGGGAAAAAATTATGAAAATAAAAAAATAGGGAATGGTGGCTGACGTGGAAAAAAAGGGATTTGGGATGTTTAGATACAAGTTTAAAAAGTTGATGTGCCAATTGTATGAGAAGTTAGTGTGAGGAGATTGTGTGTATGTAGCATTGTTGTTTTCAAAAAGTAAAAAAGGTCAAAACTTTAACCACGTTTAAATTACATAATTAAAAATATACATTTGCAATATCTATCTATATTTTATATTATACTAAAATTCCAAATATCCTTTTAGTGTCCTAAATTTTAGGTAATTTTCTTTTTAAATGTCATATAATATCTATATATTCTGTTATTCATCATGTCCTTTAATATTATTTTATAATATATATATAATCAATTTAAAAGAAAAAGGAAAAGAAAATGAAAAAAATAATTATCCACTATTGACATAATTCTATTTTTAAATAAAAATTAATTTTTCTTCTAAATCATTTACTCAATAAGTCTGTTCATATAATTTTAAGAATTTTTTTATGATTATTTATTTTATTTAATTTCTAGAATGATTTAAGTTTGTAGAATAAATTTTAAAAAAAATATTTATATTAAAATAGTATATACATATGAGCAACTACGAGAATGATAATATATATATATATATATGGAATTTAGTTACTTGTATAAATTTTTTTTATTTTAATTGAATTTAAGGTATAATATATTCTCATACAAATGTGTTGGTGTAATGCTATGTCCTTTATTTTCTATGGATTGATCAGCTTCTTCATACCATTAATTCATAAGCAAAAATCTTAAAAAGTATTCTTTCTTGCTGGGCTCCTAACTTATACATATGTAATCACCGACCTAGAGCATAGTTCAAGTAGTTGATACATATCCTTAACTCAATATTGAGTTCAAACACTCCCAATCTCAATCTAATGTACCAACTAAAAAAAAAACTTATACATATGCAATTTTTCCTTTGCTAATTAATCTAGTTAACAAAACTAGATACCATTTACAAGCATCACAAGGATTCCTTTTAAAATGTCTTATATTTATTGTGTCTTCAATATTAGGGGATGTTTATTTCGGGGTCTAAGATTTATTCCCTTGAGAATTTTGTTTGAAAAATATATTGCTAGAAACTCATTTCTGAGTAAAAATTATTTTTGTTTGAGTTTGACATAATTTATCTAAATAAAATTCTCATTTCCATTTTTTATGTGAATTATAAATTTTGGAAATACATGTAATTTTTTTAAAACTATTCCTATAAAATATACTCAACTCAATTCAACTAAGGTTTAAATCTCAAACTAGTTAAGATCGGTTATTATATGATTCATCTCATAAGATTTGACTAATGTTATGCTCACCGCCAACCTATTGCAATCATTCTCTTTTATCAGGGCATGGGACCGATAGAGTAAAATCAAACGGAGTTTATTCCTACAATATATATATATACATATTATATGCAATTTTAAATACAAAAACGATGGTAATTTACTAATAATCATATCCAATAACTCCAAAATAGTGTTACAATGATAATTTACTCATAATTCATATAATGTTGTAAACACAACAAAATAGTTACCCTTGCATTTGACAAGCCAGTCCATCCATGTATGTAACAAACCTAACCATACTTACCAAGATTGCATAACATTCCTTAACACTCCATCCGTATATGTACCAAAGCTAACCATAGTTATCAGAATTGCAGAACATTCCTAAATCGAGTTAGAGAGAGAACCATCATATAACAATCTAATCATAATTATCATTGAGAGCTTAGATCAAATAGTTAGTACTTGCTCCTCACTACCAATACCGAGTTCGAACATTCCTAGTGTACTCCAAAAAAAAAAAAAAAACATCGTGTTCATTCATAAATAGATTTTATTTCTTCTACAACTAGAAGATTGGGTAACACTCTTTGGTCCTTATTAAGTAATTGTTGAAAACTTTTCGCGGTTGACATTTTAACTCAATGCAACAACTTTTCTTGTCCAAGGTAATTTTTTTTTTTTTTTTTGGGTAAGGGAATATTCATTATCGGTTCTTCAAAAAAAAAAAAACACTATGTACAGGGAAAGTTATTAGCCGAGGATTCCCACATCTATTCGATTAGATTAAGGTATCAAAACAAGTATTTTGGAGCACCCCAATCATCTTTTCAAAATTCCAAGCCCCAAAAATATCAGGTTTTGATATATTTTTCTAGATGACAAAAAGAAAAAGAAAATAAATTAAACATATTGACGTTATCTAGTCTTAAAATTCTCAACGCCCGAATGATGTCATGTCTTCCAAATGTAGCACAAACCCTACAAAGTGGATTAATTGAGAAAGGGTCAGATTGCTAAAGTTGATGGTACTTCAATGCATGTATTGGGTATGAATGCATGCATGACAGGCTAGAAAAAAAAGGGTTTTTTTTTTTTTTCTTAATTATTGTTTTGCTAAATACAGAATTTCGGCACAAACCCCACAAAGATAATGATTCGCATTTTCCAGGGCATCCCCTTTCATCTAGCAGTCTCACACATCATGGTGTACAACAAGAGAGCTTGAAATAACTTGAAAACTTCTGAGAGAAAACTTCACCTTCTACTTGTTACCCAACAATTATTGTTTGTTTACTGCAATGTCTTAAAATTAGGTAGCTTGCCAATTGCTTTCCAAGGCCACAACTGCACTTCTATAAGAGAGTCTCCGGCTATCCATCATTAAACAAATTGATCTTTAAATTACATAGGAAAAATACACTATCGGCCTTCAACAGAATCCCCTTGATGATTCAGAGCGAGTAAAATTGGATAAAAGGGAAAGAAACTTGTGCTAGCCTGTGACTTGGAGGGTAACAATGTCATGAAGCTCTTTTAGGCGGAGACATATTACCAACTAGAGAAATAACAGTCTTGATGATAATGATCTGAATCACCCACGATCCAAAAATACATACTAGTATCACTGCAAAGTTAAGGTGTGGCTGTCAAAATATTTCTCAGTTGCGATGCCCTATGCATTGATCAAGACAAACGAAAATATCACAATCTTTAGCGGCAGCAACCAAAGATACCTACCAGTTAGAAGACCTGTAGACTCCAGGGTAACAAACTGCTTTGTTTTCTGATAAAACAGATCGAGGAAAACCTACAGTTATTTTGTAACAATGATGAGGACACTTCGACAAGTAATATTCCAATTTAACTAAGTATGCACAAAAATATATAATAATAGTATAACAGCAGAAGATTTTAAACATTATGCCATATGCCCTGTCTAATGAACCTACCCCAAATTGCAAAAACTAAATAGAGGAAAACAAAAAATCAATGAAAAAGGAAAAGAAAAGAAAAACAAGAAGCTCACAACAGTTTGGGCAGACCGGAGGTGTTTCTATTTCTTCGACTAGTGATCAGAACTCCCTTGATTCTTGACCATCTCTTGAACAACAATGGGGGATGGGACTTGTGGGACTGGGGATGAGAATGGGGGACTCGAGCAACCTCTCCCTTTGGGAGGAGTTGCACCACCATTCAGGCCCAAGCCCAGTAGACAAGGTGTTTCAAATCCCACTTAGGAAGATATCTGTAGTGGCACAAGCAACAGTCCAACACATTATAATCTGAAACTTTTTAGAAAATATCCTTAGTTGTTTCAACTAATTCACCGAGGTCAAAAGGACCTCTGTCACACAGGGATACTCAGACATTCATATGACAATCAATGGGAAGATCTGCTTAAATTCGGAAGGTACCTAAGTTCGGCACCTGGGTGCATACTACCTATCCAATAAAACCAAACAAGACCAAGCAACCGACGTCCACTGATCAGACATCAAAAAGTTGAACCTCTTATATAGCATCTACTACCATAATAATTGCTGATGCAGAATTGGAAAATGGGAAATGGAAAGAGATTTTGGATAGATAAGTGTTCTCCTAGCATTTGGTGAAGAAACTGAAATTCCTAAGCTTCTCGAAAGCATGAAAAGAAAGATGATCAAACAATACAATTCCCGTAGGGAGAAATAAATGATTAAAAAAATATTTGAACAACTTTCAGCTTTACTAATCAATTATGTGTTAACTGAGCATTTAAATCTCAAACGAGAAGAGCATGATAAACAATTGAATTTTTTTTCAGAAAATATAGAAGCCTTGCATATTTAGAAAGAACTTTAAACTACCAAATCCAAATGACCAATCATTTACATACAAATATATAAAGTAGAATGTCTACAGACTCTACACAGACACAGACATGCACAATATAGTGTGTATATATACATGACATATGCAGGCACACATGAAATTTTGAAGGGAAAGAGGGCACATTTGGAAAAAGGTTGATTTAAGTATGAAATGCAAAATTGCAGTAGAGTTGAAGTGTTTAAGATTTTAAATCTATTAAGAAGGAGCCAAGCAAAAGCTGTTATAAGAAAGAGAAAGAAAAAGAAAAAGAAGGGGGTGGGGGAAGACGACGAATATAGTTGAAGTACCGTGTATGTCACATTAAATCATTGTAAAATCATATAAAATAAAGCTGGCTGGCTGACTGCAAAAAATGCAAGAAAAGCAGGGGGCCATTAAATGAGAAAATTATAACAAATGGGTTACTGATCCCCTGAATCATAAAAAAGTATCACCTAATTTGTTAGTCCTGTTGACAGCTATTTCATGGAAAAATCAATAAAGTAGGAGGAGGGAAAAATTGGTCTTCGGTATTCACCTCATTCTCATAACATGAACTCAGAGTATCCAATGCAGGAAGATGGAATCATTTCAACTTCTGCTGATAATGAAATCTGTGATTGATGAGCCTAGAAAACTTTTGAACCAAAGGAATTTTATTATGCAAATTTCCCCTTCCTCAATGCAATTCTACTTTTGTGTCCAAGAAAATGACAGGCCCGTTTCAAGTATGGAGAACTCCAATACCTTAATCAGCTCAAGAAAAGCAAGAATAATGCTGCGAAGATTGAATCAGGCTGTGAGACCAATTGAATCAGAAAAAAGGAAACAGTGGGATAGAGAAACAGGCAATAAAAAGTACAGATTGAATCAGGCTGTGAGACCAATTGATACAGAACCACGAAGGGAATAGGGAAATAAAGAAAACAAGGAAATAGTAGAGATCGGTTTAGAAGAAAATACATGAAGGAATTGGAAAAATCAGTGACAAAACCATGTGAGGGAAGCAGGGTCCTGGCCCCTCAATAATGAGAATTTTCTTTTCCTTTTGTTTTATTGTTAGGAAAAAAAAAAAAAAAAAAAAAGAAGAAGAATAAAAAAAAACTAATATTTTAAAGACAGTGAGAGAGTACACAGGAAGTGGAGCAAAAGTCCTCCTAAAACAGAAAAAAAAAAAAAATATGTCAAGCTAAAACAAAAATGCTCGTCAGTTGTCCTGCATCTGTTAAAGAGACACCTTGAAAGGCTCCTGATGCATAACACTAGAGAGAGGCTAGGAAAAGAGGAAAGGAAAAAAAAACCCTATTCTAAACCCCGACTGACAGATAAGCTTCCTGGATAATTCTCGCATTCCATTCCAACCAAACCCCTCAAATCACTGTATAAGAAGTGTAGTTCCACAAACACCTTGTTTTCCATGACCCTTCACAGAACAATGTTAAAAAAAGATGCTTGTTGGTCGTACTAGTCCTAAGAAAAAGCATACAGACATCAGAGGATAGTGCCTTTCTACAAAATTGAATTTGTGCACTTGCCCCCTCATATAACCAAAATTTGTATTTTAGTCCCCTGGGATAATGTTTCTAGATCCATCCCTGGGAAAATTTGTCAAATATAATGCAATTATGTTGAGCCATAATTACATGCTTCAATTACATTAAGAACTATCCACGCAGTCATGCCCTTCCATTTATGAATTTTTCTTCAGGATAATAACTTTTGCTGTCCTTTCTGTTTACATTTTAGCTTCAAGTTTGATCAAATTGGTTCTCCAATTTGACAAGATAGGTCCAAGTTATGACAGCTTACTTACCTTACACAAGTAAACAGTTTGTTAAGTCACTTAATGATCACACATGTTACTGAAAGCATTGAATCATCCTTATACGCATTTACTAATGCCCCTTATGTGATGCTTAGATTTCTCTCATGCCCATGTTTACTTTATCTTACTCAAGATCCTTCCCTTGTTTGTTCTTCTGGTGTTTATGCTGTTGTATGTCTGATCCTCTATTTCAATTGATCTAGGCCCTTTCCTTTAATCGCTTAGGCAGAGATCTACAACTAGCACTTACATCCTTCAGTTTGGTCCATTTAAATGCCAAAGTCCTACATCAAATCCATCTGAGCAGTAATGACATTTAATTGTCTATGCTACGTAGCTGGAGCGAGGTGACTCTATGAGGATATAATTAATTGCATACATCTAGGACGACAGTAATTGTTGTGCTTGAAATCACAACAAAATGCTACAGCAGCAAGATCATATCAGAATTACATGGAGGTAAACATAGAACCATCAACTGTAGATTTCAGACACAGACATCTTATGCTTGAAATATACAAATTTAGATTGGAAAATACAGATTCTAATCTTGACATCTGCAAACTCATGGACTTGACTGTTTGTCTATAATGATCACAACTTTGTGTCTCCAAGTAAAAAAAAAAAATTTATATATATAATGTTGATGTGATTTTCATAATAGAGATTTTCTCTTAAGACCAGGATATTCTCTCTAATAAAATATCTGACCAAATGCTTTAGCCATATGCCAGACACACTTAATAGAAATCTCTTTTTCAGATTGAAAACTGAATAAAAGCTGTCATCTCTATTTTATGAATAAGAAACCCTAGGTCCAAAACTTATCCCCTAAAGAAGCATGAAAACCATAAACTACCAAACAGTTTGTGCAAGTACTAGGATCCAGCATCAGCACTTATTCTCCCAAAAACTACATGGAATGTGGCTCTTTATCTCAATCAATAAAGCTCCAGCTCTCCTGGAATAGTTTGATTTTCTGTATGCATGGACAATAACACCTCATTCTTGCTAAACAACAATTCTGCATGAATATGAATATGAAAATGCACAACATCCAAGTCAAATGGCTAGTAAACACAACATAGATGGTCTTACCTCTAACAGGGAATAGCGCTTAGCTAAAGAAGCATTTGAGAGAAGCATTGCTATAGATGATGCAACCATGTAAACTCGTAAGAAACTTCCTCGGCTTCGTCTTCGACCTTCAACATGAAAATGACAAAGAACACCTATCAAGGTGGGTGGTGCTCAACTACATGGTAATAAACATAAAAACAAAAGCAGAGTTGTTGTCAACCTAATTCCCCAATTATCAGAGATACGATTCCGATACCAACAAAAGAACCAGCAAGTTTATAGGAATCCTTCTCTTCTAATCTTGGGAAAACAACAGTTGCCCCTACAATTAATAAAAAGATAGCCTGCAATAAACATTTCAAATCATATCAAACAAAATAAATATGGCAGCAGCTAAATGACTGAACAAATGGATGTTAATTAGAGTTAACCACGTATTGATTCCTAACTTCCCCGCATGATATAGTACCATTTTGTGTATCATTAGTCTTTTTAAAAAAATTAAAAAGTCAAGAATAAATGTATCTCCAGAAAACATACATATAAGCTACAACATAAGAATGTAATGTTTTTATTAATAACCATATTTTGAATTATTATACAGAAATAATATCCATCTAGGGCATGCACCAAAGCAAAAACAAGCTAAGAATGTACACGTGTGAGACATATCTTTGTATATTGTGCTTCAATATATAGGGTAAATCGTAATGTCTAAATAATAATATTCAATTGCTTTGCTAAATGATATGATATGTACTGTTATGTGTAATATCCAATTGAAATCAAAGAAGTGACACCATCATCAACCAGCATTCCACTGGTTAGATGTGACAGGAGAAAATTGAGAAAGGCTGCCTATATTGGCTTGTACAAGGTTTTAGAATACAAACTTCTGTTTTTTTTTTTTTTTTCTTTTTTTTGGATTTCTGGTTAGTAGAGAGAAGAGTTTACAGTTCAAAGATTAATTCACTGTTGGGCAAGGTTGAACTTGGTTGACATTGTAATGAGAGAAGTGTAGGTAAATGTTTATTTCTTTGTAGCAGGAAACCTTGAGCTTTTTAAGATGACCAGAGCCCCGTCATGTTTTCCAATATCATGAGATTTGAATGTTTCATCCAACTAACATAATAGTCTTATAAGTGACTGACTCAAGGGGAGTTACTTAAATTGACAAAATAAGATTAAATCTAATTATCACATTGAAATGATTCAAACTCCATCTAATCCTAAAAAAGTTATACCAATCAAATAGCCCTCTCTAAGACAAACCAGCTCCAAATGCTAGACCTCTTAATGAGATTTCTCTGAATTCAAGATTTTCAAACAATTTACACACAGGGAAATATAGATACGTTATCAGGAATCAGGATTGAGACACCCTCTTAAGCATATGTCAGCACTCAGCAGCCAATCAATTAAAGAAGGCAAACAAAAGGATTGTGTTCATAATTTTCATTTCTGATCACCATCTATGATCAATGGAATGTAACAAGCTGAATGTGAAGCAGTCCATGACACGTTGTATTAATGAAAAAGAAAGGATGTTGCTCTAGTTTAAAACTCTTAACATGATCAATGTGTTCCATCACTTTCAGATAGCCATGCAAAAAAGTATTAAACATACAGACCCCAAGGGCACACCCCAGCGGTTGGAACTTTTGAGTCTTTCAGCTTGGAATCTCATGTTCGAACCGCACTAAGATAATAGAGGGGTCGGTCCTTGTCACTGAAATGCAGTGTATCACCATTTTCATTAATCCAAAAATTTTTATAAGCATCATACCTAGATCAATCTTTAATACATGGACAGAGAAATGCAGAAATGTCACTATTCTAGAAATCCAATAAATCCGCCCCAACCCCCCCCCCCCAAAAAAAAAAAAAAAAAATCGAGATAAGGTACCTGAATAGGAAACAGCACAGAAAGGAGTCCCTTTCCATTTGCTACCTGTTGATACCCTGAAAACATAAGACCGGCCCATTGAAATAAAGCTTAAGAAAAATTCAAGGATCTCCATATAACTGCAAACAAAAGTAAATGAGCAAAGCATAAAATAATAACACAAGATGAATCCAATTTCTCGTTCTGAGATGAAAAAGGAAAATGAGAAAACACTCTTAGCAAAATTGAATCTTACGAGAATCAACCACCATACGATAGGAGTAGTCTGAGCCATCCGTTCCAGAAGGCCTCGCAGACGTAGATTTCCTCTGCTGCATTCTCTCCCTTTTTCGTTCGAGATAGTGAGAAATCGCACAGAATTTTGAGGTAAATCGCGGTGGAAGGTTTGAGATGGCGAAGAACTTGGTGCGGCTGCGGAAAGTTTCAGCTCCCCTGGTTTTCCAAGCTTGCTGCGTGCCCTGGCTACAACGAAGAAGATGGCCAGGCGGTCCAGAACTCACCGTTTTATTAACTGTCTTCGTGTCTCTGAGTAATGACAATAAAGGGTTTATCTACTGTTTTTGATCTCTTAAGATTATATCAATTTTTAATTCAATCACTCAAAAAAAATTTAATTAATTTCAGTTTTTAAGGTTCAAAATTTCTCAATTAAATTTTATTTTGTTGTTATATGTTATTAATTAACAAAATAATTATACATAAAGATAAAGATATATATAAGTTATTTTTATATTTTACAAATTTTTTTTTTTGTTATTTTATCACTAAATTATATAAAATTATTTTAGTTATGCATAACATGAGAGTGAAATAATATAATTTTGATTAAAAAATTCTGAATCTTAAAAATAAAATTGATTAAAAATATTTTTGAATGACTAAATCAAAAATTAAGACAATTTTGAGAGACTAAAACAGTAATTATATATTCATACATTATAACATTAGATTAGATTAAGACTGAAAATTATATTTTATATAGAATTATTTAATTCATTTAAATTAAGTAAAAAAAAATTAATTTAGTTTTCTACGTTAAAAACTACTCATTTTACTCACAAAAATTAAATATATTTTATTAATTTAAAATTTAACCTTTTAAGAACTATCAACTTCACACACACTAAAACACTAACCCAGGTTTTATTTTTTAAGAAATAATTATTTAACATATGATTTACGGCTAATATTTTAAACTTGCAAAGGTATTACTCAGTTGATTATTGTATGAACTTCAAATCATGAAATATTTTTATATGTTTTCGTATTCAAACCGACCGATATTATATTTTCAAAAGGTAATTTAATCCTTAAGCCTAATTTGTTTGTTTGTTTCTTTTTTCTTTTGCTAGGTTTCCTTTGTTTTTATTTAGCCTTATATTGAAGAAAAAAAATTAGTAAAAAAGGATCGAAAGAAACTACTGTCCACTCCAAACAAAAATTATATATTTTGAAATTACTTAACAAAAAGATAAGGTTATAAATAAGCTGCAGGCTCAAATTTATTAAATTTTAAAGCTAAACCTAATAAAGTAGTTTATTACATATTTATATTTTATTATGGATAAGTAAATTATATGAAGGTAATAGCATTTATAAATTATGTAAACTAATATGTTTATAAATATTTTTAATTAATAATTAATAACAAATTGGCATAATTTTATATTCAGTCATGTAACTTTATATACAGTTTGTGTATAATGTGAAGGTTGTGTTTGTTGGTGAGGCAAGAACATTTGTGGACGTGTCTAAAAATAAAATTAAACTTTGTAATTCAGATTCAATTTATGTGCTTGAGATTCAATTTATATGATTCTAAGATGAGTTTGTGCATGGATCAGTCGGTTTTATGACTATTATAGATTATGGTCTAGTAATGGATTATTTTTCGATGAGAAATGTCTGTAATTGAAAAATATGAACGATATATAACTTTACAATACATAAATTTACAATACGATGTTGTTGTTATTGATTTGAACTAAAGTTAGTCCAGTATGAATTTGTTATAATTTAATTCGAACCAATTTGAATTAGGTAAAATTTTATTATATCCGAAGAAATCTTATATCATATATATATATTATATTAGTCACTTACATGTTTGCTGTCTATATTCCCACACTTTTTCTTTCTTACCCGTAGCCTTGACAAGATATATCTACCCCACACTTTTACCTACTTCCGTTTATTTCATCTTAATTTATTATCTATTTTCATTCAATAACGCACCATCATTATATCTTCATTTCTATCTACTAACAATATACTAAGGGTGTGTTTGGAACATACATATTGAAAAAATTGAATTCATTCTAAATGAATTCTATTAAAATTTTGTGTTTGGAATCAATTTTAATATAGAATTCATTTCAGTTTAAATCTTATTCTATTAACAAAATTTCTTTTTGAATTCTTACCAAAATTGGTCTGATTTGGTAAAAATTCAATCCATTATTTTACCAAAAAACTGATTTGGCCAATATAACCCCACCTTTCAATAATTATTACACTATTTTTCTTTTATCCTATTCAAAAAGAGAAAACGGAAGGCAAAAGTGATGAATTCAATTTTAAACATATCCCACCTTTAATAATTATAAACATATCCATTTCTGCTAATTAATTTGTTGACTTCTCACCTCTCTCTCTGAATTTCAATAGGAGGTCCAAGTATATCTATCCAGTAAAGTGATGGCAAAATTAACAAGTTAACTATAATTCAATTTATAATATAAGGGTAATGTTGTAAAAGTGTTAAATTAAATTAAATTCTTTCAAATATATTTATAAACCAAACATAATAATTCAATTGAATTCAATTAAATTATAATAGTAATATGATTTGTTTCAAACATTACAAAATGATTTCAAATAAAATGAAATGAATTCAATTCAATTGAATTCAATTCAATTCTTTGATGGATTTGTTTCAAACACACCCTAAAAGCGAGTTACTTATGTGATGCAATAGTAGCGTTTGAGTCACAATATGGAACTCTTCATTTGGGATACTGTTGAGGGAAATTGTTCACTGCCTACGACATGGGAGATTGACTTTGGCGCTCTGCTCCCATCCAACACTCTTACCAATTAAATTTAGCTGCTTTGCTCCCATCCATTCATCTTTCCCTCAAATTTAGTCACTGAAGCCATGAATCTCTCACACCTGTTCCTTTTTTAGCAATCAGATCCAATCTCTCAAATTTTGCCCTAAATTTCAAACACAACTCTTCATTTACAGCAAATCAGAAGATGTTATCTCAGTCCATCAAAAACTCATAGACTCTTTTGCTTTTCTTTCCATTTTATTGGGTAGCAATTTTCACTACTATTTTCTTCAATTATGGGCTTTCAAATTTCAGATTGTGTAGCTTTTTTTGCATTTCAACTTTACAAAGAAAGAAGTGAAGATACATTTGGATAGAATAAAAATTCCCAAACAAGTGAGTAAATGTTAGGCATCACCTTTTTTTGCAATTCTTTTGTTGTTGGCTGGGCATTGTTTTGATGCCTCTGCTATGTTTTTTTTTTTTTTTCCTATTTCACTGGATTAAGGATAGACTAGGAAACCCGCTACAGCTAATAAGGGAGGGACTTCATGTTTTCAAAATTCATATTTTAGGTGGAAGGATTTGAGGACAGCTTAAAATTCGTAATTTTATTTTAATAAAAAAGGTTGGGGTTTTGAAAATTGAAGGAATTTTATTTTATAGAAAAAGAAAGAAATACATGAGAGGACAATAAGTCCTCCAATTATCTTTGAACTGATTCTGACAGCTTCAAATATACCCTTTAAGAAAAGTTTTGTCCTCAAAAGAAATTCGATGGCTAATGGAAGTATAGCTTAGGGAGTTTGGGGTCTATACATGGTGTGAGGAACATTAGTAGGTTTAGGAAGCATTATTGGAGGAGGGGAAATAATTTAATGTGAATAGCATAATTTGGCAAGAAGATGATTGACTGGCTGAGAAGTGTTAGCTTTACATTTAGAGTTTAGTTTTCTTAATATCTTTAGGTTGGGTATCTGCTCAATGCTTATTCAGTTTAATCATGTTGCATTCTTTTTTGAACATTTTCATGGCTTGGTGAGGCATTCAATTGTAATTCTCACAGTTGGCATGGTTAATTTATTTGTAAAGTAAATAATCTATAGTTTCTTAGAATGAAAGGCAGTATTTTCTACTCTAATCCTCAATGATTGAGAAACCAATTATATTATTATGCTAATGTCTATGTTGGTGATAACGTATATGCATATAGTAAGCTAAATTGCAGAGTAAGAAAGCTGCCAATGTATATGCCCTCCCAATTTTGCAGGCTTACTTACATAAGGTAGGAGTATTGCACAGTTGATGAATGCAAACGATGTTGAAAACTTGAAGTGGTTTAAGGTATTCTAGTAACTAAGTTTTTCTTTCATACTTTTGTTTTTGTTTTTGTTTTTATTTTTGTTTTTGTTTTTGTTTTGTTTTGTTTTGTTTTGTTTTGTTTTTTTTTTTTTTTTTTTTTGTTTTTTTTTTTTTTTTTTTTTTGTTGTTTTTTTTTTTGTTGTTGAAGTCATTATGTAATTATTCAAGAGTTAATTTACTGACTACTAAATTTTTTGCATTGTTTTGGCTTCTCCTCAATGAATGCAAGAAGATGCTGATAAGTGTTTTTGCTATAAAAAAAATCAAGTTGCATTAGAAGTCATATGTTATGGTGTGAGTGAGGTTTGAAATTGGATGAGTATGATATCGCCACTTATAAATTGCATGTGTTTAATTATTATATCTTGTGAAACTCATGCACTTTGTTATTTTGTAATCCTTTATGGATTAGCATAAATATTGCCACTTATACGCCATGCTTATTTCTTTCTTATTCTTTTTCTTTTATTTTCATTCAATGCAAGGACTGTATATTACGAGATTCGGCCCTTTTAAGCTAGCAAGGAATAGAAGTGCACATTGATACGATAAGCTTATGCACGTTAGGTAAATTTGAAAGCTTTACATCTTTTTGCTTTATTATAATTTATAATATCAGCTTTACATCTTTTATATTGTATGTATTAGATTTTGGGTTCCCCCTTTTACTTCATTTATAAAAAATTGAAAAACAAATACAATCAGTTCGAGTGATATTACAAGGATAAGGAGGTTTGAAGTGAGAAGTTTCAGTAATTAAGACTTGAGGCAATACAAAAATGAGAAAATACAATTAGGTTCGAAGAATTTTATCGTGTAGGTCCTTTAAATTTGCATATTAAGTGGCATTTATTCACTTAATATTGTTCCATCTAAGAGTGCACCGCACATCCTCATTTATCAGTAGGAGTAGTTCTTTCAAATCATTTGTTAAATTTAAGAGATTATGCCATGACGCTAACTTTGAAACTAGATGTTCACTTTGTTTCAGAATCAACATCAACACGATAATACATGTTAATTTTGAAGAATTTAGAAATTTGGTACAGTGACAGTGAGGTATTCTAACTTTTATTTTCTAGCAATTGCATATGTAGTACAAGGAAACTTTTTAGCTTGAGCAATCCTACTAAAAACAGACAAGGACCAGCACCTTTTATCAAAATCATAATGGACTTTATGCAATTTTCTAATTCTGTTCACTATGTATGGCTAAAAGTAGAATTCCACTTTTTGATATATGCTGCTTAGCAAATGTTGTTATTGCTTCCTATGAAAACTCAGCGTCTGATTGTTTAGGTAAATATTGTTACATTCCATAATCAGTTCTACAAATAATTGTTTAACTTTTTTCCTTAAATGTTGTCTCTCACATGATGAATGTAAAAGTAATTTCACTCTTATTGTTTATGTACTTTGTTTAATTAGGGATTTGATTGATTGGTTGTCTGGAAATTTTTGTGACAAATGAAATTGCAATAGCTTTGTTTATGTTACTCGTGCATTACATGAAGTTTTTTATATCCTCTTTTCGTTTTCAAATTTCTTTTTCGTAATTGTAGGTTTAAATTTATTTTGGGATTTCCATATTCAGTTCCATGTTATTTGCTAGCTATAGGTTATGTTTATCAAGGCTCAATTGTTGGTTCAAAATCAAGTTTTTCAGGGTGCTAAAATATTGGGTCATTTTGGCAGGTTGAGCAAGTATCAAGGATCAGAATTTGTTGGATACAAGGTGCATTGCTCCATCAAATTTTTTTAGAATTCGGTCTTTGTGCAATGTTTTCTATTTGTTGGATTAAATGCATGTTAGGGTTTCTCCCCTTTTATCTTAACATATACTATCAGTTGGTCGTTCCATTGGACAACATAAATACTTTCTTGTAACTGCTTTTAATAATACCATTACATATTAGGGATCCCGTTTATTGCTTCTATTTTGACTTCATCCTTATGATTTTCAATCATCAATGCCATTAGTAAAGCAAAAAATATATATGTAAATGGAGTGAAAATGAACACTTACGAGAGGTAATTGTCTTAATCATATTCTTTACATAGTGTTTTTCACACCATCCCATTGTTTTGATTTTACCTTTGGAACATTCTTTAATTTTATTTTATTTTTTAATTATAATCTTTATCATTTGAGTTAAAATTGGAAAATAAATTCAGGAGGAGGATTCTAAATAAGAAAACGTTGTTGCAAAAATCCATATGTCCATAATTGATTTGGTTTGGCTAAGAGAATAAATGAGGCTTCTGGTGCAAATTGTTACTCTTTTTTAGTCTTAATTCTATTAGATTGTGTGAGTTAAACTAATTTTTCTAATTGTTTAAGTTAATTTGTTATTCTTTTTTATTTAATTTAACTTTCTATTTGTATATTAAATCTTCTTTTCTATTTTCCTTCGAAGGTGTTGGTGAATTTCAGGGGTTTGCATATTTTTTATCTTCTGTTGTGTATGAAAGGAGGCACTGCTTATAATTTGTAGAGGTTAGTGGCATGTAAGTCAAAAACTCAAATATGCAATTAATTGTACTCCATCTCTTTTCTTTTATTTGTGTTTTATAAATGTATTTTGAATTTTTCAATGAATGATTATAGTGTTTTGTAGCGAAATTAAAGTAGCTAATTAAAGTTATTCTTTAGCATTTAAGTCTACTTTACCAATAATTAATTGTACTCCACATCTAGGATTTTTAAATTTGTTTTCCATAAATTTAGAACTATTTTCTTTTCAATTAGGGCCAGAGAGGATTAATTCTAAGATAATCTTTTCCATTCAAATTAAAATGACGGTTTTTCTTACTTCCTACATGACCTACACAAATATACTTACACAGTGAAATTAGATTAAAAAATAATGCTTCAAAATGACTGAATTGTTTGACATTTGAAGGATCAGTTCATGCATTTCTTTTGTTTTTCTTTCTTTTCATTTGGTTTTCTAAGTTTTTCCAAAACATTGGCCCTGGAGCAGCAACATACTACATTGATATGTAAGCACATTTCAATTTTTCATTCATCGTATGAAATGTTGTTTTTAGATGTTAAGCTACTTGGAGCCTTTTTTTTTTCTTTTTTTTTCCACTTGATAGTTCTATTTTTTCCTTCCAAATGCAAATAAAGTAGTTGTTGACAGTTGAAGTTTTCATATTAGTTCATTGCAAAAAAGTAGTTGACTACTTGATATTGCTTCAAAGAAGAATTTTGTTAGGAATGAATAGAGTTAATATGATCTCTGCAATTGCTTGAGCTAAACTGTTAATACATATTACAAAGTGATTTAATTTTTTTTTTCTTATGTTCCTTTTATTTTAAATTTAATTTTCTATTTGTACATTAAATCTTCTTTTCTAGATTTACTCAGTATTATCCTGCTTTATTTGGGAATCTTAGTAATCATTTTTACCTTTTTTAATCCCTTCCTAATTGTTGAATCATCCATTAGTATGCAATTTGTTCGGTTGTTTTACTTTTCAGTTATTGCTTCTGCTAGATTTTCTGAAAATCCATACGATTTGTTCGATTCTCCAATTTTTTTTATTTTTTTATTTTGTTTTGTTTTGTAGTTGGAGAGCTTCTATAAATTCACTTATACAATATTTTTGTTGGATCATACATATAACTTATATGGGACAGTTTATTTGATTATGATTTGTTTGGCCGTATTCATTGGATCTTTTGATCTTTGGACAATCAGCAACTCAAATTAGATTCGGCTTTCGTGCACATCCCAACAAGTATAAAAAAAAAACTCAGATTCTTATGTAAAATATATTTGTTAGCATATCTCAATTCATATTTATTCTAGGTAGATTTTGGTTTTGAAACTTGATAAAATAGATTTTGAGTTTGTTATCTTCTCATTGTTTGGTAAAAAAATTATTTTATGAATGAGCGAGTGTATTTTGTGCCAAGATTGTAGATGTGTTGATCCTTATGTGTATATTTATTCTGGAAATTTATTCATAAAGTAAACTTATGGTCTTAGAGGTGGGATACAAATATTTCTCTTGCTCTTTCAAGAAATGATAATTGATGAGATTTCTTGTAATTCTTTTACTTTGTGGTATTTATAATTTTTTTTTTTAAATTTTCTTTTGTTTTCTTGCATTACCTTTGGTTATAGTTTGAGTGTTGTTCTAATCAGCCTTAATTGAAAGATACATTTCTTAATATTTATATATATATTCTATTTTAGATCTCTTGGCTAATCACAATTACCTTTTTTGAGCATTTATTTACTTTTTTAATTTATGTGAGGAGTGTGATACTTTGCTCAATTGACTTTTATGGGAAAATAATTTCTAGTTCTTAGTTTTGTTAGTAGTTTTCTTTACCCATTTCTATACTATTCTGTTTTCTAAGATTCTATGAAAAAGAAAAGAAAAGACTTGAAATTTTATGTCTGACACTTTATGTCAAGTTCTATTTTCATCATGGTAGCACGAGATGTTAACATGTTTAATGCAAATCTCCCTTAACTGATTCTAAAAGGGTTACAGTGAAAATGCCCTTATCTTAACAGTTTTTAGCCGTTCATTGTATTTTTTTTATATCTTTTTATTCCTTTAATAATTGAAATTTATAATTTTATTCAATTTCCTCAACAGATATATAGAATTTGAAATACATTATAGTGCATAACTCAAGATAATTAATCATAAACCTCTATTTTGCATTCTTAGTTATGCATCTGTGCGATTTGTTAGCAAATCATCTTATAGGTTCTTTGATTTCTAAAGAGTACAATTTAAAGCATATTTAACAAAGTCTTGATCACATAATCTGTATACGCTATTCTAATGATATTATTATCCTAAGACTTGATCTCAAGTTTATTGTTCTGAACTCTAAAGTTTCTTTGTTCATTGTTTAGGAGATACAGTCTGTTCTGCTGGAGGATAATAATAATTTTATTGAAGATATAATTCAGATTTTCTCAAGTATCAGGCCTACTTATGCCTGCCGGCTGCCATTATTGCATTGATGTTCCTACATTCAACTGTACCTTAATTCTATTGGTTTGGCTGTCAAATTGAGGGATATGTCTACATTTCTTTCACTACTGAAACTCTACTCCTTTATTGTGAACCATATTTCTCTTTTCTTAAAGTTTACTTCTCCTTTAAATGTTGTTTACTGATATGCCTTGCTAGTTGATGGGATGATACAGTGCTTTTCATGTTGCCCAATAGTTGTATCCTCTTTTGAGAATTTCATGGTGGGTCAATTTCTATTCCTGTAATGTGATTCCTTGGCATGACCATTTAAATCTTTGAGCTTAATCGTTTTCTTTGAGACTCAAATAAGTTGTCTACGAATATCTCAATTTCGAATATTCATCTACTTATAAACAATGCTGCTTACAAATTGAAAAATGGGTGTGACTTTTATTTTATCAAGGAATTTGCAATTGTCATTGCACCTCTACTAGTTCTTATTATAGTACACTTTTGTGTACTTTCTTATAAGTAGGCACTTACTGGTAGACATGCTTATCATGTCATTATGTACTCATTCAACCTTGAAGTGGAACTCATCTTTCAGTCTTCAATGTTCAGGTTTTTTTGGAGTTATCTGCTGCCTCACCTGAGCGACTCTCCATAACGTATGCTAAAGCTGCCAGCGAAAAGCGCAATTAGAGTATTTTGTTCTCAACATCAATGACGGAAGATGAAGCCATCAATTGAACAAGTGTTGGCATTATCCCACCAATGCACTTAGAAAACGAAGTTCTTGTTCCAAGTTCCTAACATCTGGCACACTGCAATCCTTTGAAGTAACACTTTCCATCTGGATTAAACGTCTATTAGTTAAACTCTCTTGCTACTGCCTTAACAACAGAGTGAAAGTTCAAATTGTCAACTACACAATCTCCATTATTTATTATTATTAGAGGCAATGTAGGTGATGATGTACAACACAAAATGTAGAGATTTATCAGAGATATAATCTATGAAAAAATTATGATGTGTAAAGCTCAATTGCTTCTTTGGAATGACATTGCAGTTGAATTAACTCAAATTGAAAAAAGACCACATGTATTCCATATTAGACTAACCATATGTGACATGCTCAGTAACTTTTATTTCACAAAAGAAAATCAATTTTAATGTTTTGTTGATCAAAACTCAAAAGTGTATGTTTGATGTACATCCATAACCTTCTATTAATGCTGGCAGTCCGAGATTATTAAGCTTGATATTGATAAGCACCATAAAGTATTTGTCTTTTGCACCGATACTCCTTTTTAACTAAAAACTATATTTTATCTCTTGATTTATAACCAACAATCATTGCTAACACCATACACTTAAAATAAAAAATGTCTAATAATTTCAAACTTCCCCTGCCAACGGGTATCTCTCTAGTATTATCAAAACCTTCACAAATCCTCAACCTTCCTAAACCTCCCTATGTAACAAGAAAAAAAAAAAAAAAAACCTTCACAAACACAGACCACCACCACCCACCGTGGCCACTAACACGCACACACACCATTCCTTGTTAATTTATTTGGCTAAACTCAACACTTAAATACATCCACGCACGTAATTTTATCTCCTCCAACCCGGGGCCACTTTTACTCCCTAATACTATCACTATATTTTCTTAAACTCATTTTCAGTACACACCATTATTACCAATTGACATTAATGTATTCTCTTAATGCAACAAGGCAAACTTACAATTCAACTCACCAAAGTCTATCAAGCCCGAGAGCTAACAAAACACAATTGCTAACCAAATTTCTATATAATATCAGCACTACAAATTTACAGCAATTTCAACCATTATAAGAAAACGCAGTATTTGTGTCTGTCAAAACTACAGATCCAACTATACAAACTCAAACACAAATAGTCATCTGCGTCTACTTTCAGACGCAGATATCATTGTCTATATCTGCGGGAATGCATAAAATATATTTTCTATCTTTCTACGTCTGCCACGCAGACGCAAATTCTAGCCACTAATAACAGTTGACAAAATATTCTCATTTGCATTGTAGATGCAAGCAGACACAATAGTGTATGTGCCTGCTCTGCAAACACATAAATTGCATACACAGATTGAAATATTTTATTTTTTAATATTTTAATATTTATTTAATTTTATACTTGGAAATACCTGTTCATAGTATATTTTATATTTAAAATTAAATTTTTTTATATATAAAATATTATTTTACAGAAAATCATTCTGACATTATTTACAATATATCAAATAGTAAATCGATTTAAAAATCATCTCCTCATCCTAAATTTTTGTCATCTCAACCTTACTCGTTATCCTGCTGACTGAGATATGAATGTCCGAATATAAGATGTGCAACCTGAAAGAATTAAAATAAATATATTATAAGTTATACTTAATTTGATATACATATAATTTAAAATTTAAGAGAATTTTAATTAAGTTGACCGTTTTGTCTTCCAAATCCTATATTACAAAGTTTTTGCTTTGAAACTCTAAGTTGTGCATAAAATTCTTATCGTTGATCTAAATTGCATTCCGTTTTTTTCTACATATCTTATTCTTTCCCAAGATCGTGCCAATACTCCCAGAATCTCGAATGACTTTACTTGACCATTTCTCTACTCCCCCAACCCCATTTTGTAAATTTTTGCTTTAAAATTCTAACTTGTTTATAACATTCAAACCATTAATCCAAATGGCATTCCATTTCTTTTTACAAGTTTTATTTGACATAGCAGACACTGCGTTACAATTGGCTAGTCTTAAAGAAGTGTAAATGACCATTTTTCCCCTCAAGACTCTAACTTGTGCATAACATCCTAACCATTGATCCAAATGGCATTCCGTTTCTTTTTACAAGTTTTATTTGACATAACGGACACTGCGTTACATTTGGCTAGTCCTAAAGAAGTATAAATGACCATTTTCCCCCTCAAGACCCTAAAAAGGCTAAGTTTTGAGCACACAACACATTAACTTGTATAATTTTTTCATTGGCTGTTCAAATGACGTTCTGTTTCTCCCTCAAAGTCTTATTTGACACTACAGACGTTACAGTATGGTTGTCTTATCCCAAACATGTGCAAATGATTGTTTTGCCTCCAAACCCCATTTTGTAAAATTTTTGATTTTAAACTCTAAGATGGGCATAAAATTCTAACCGTTTACCAAAATGGCATTCCGTTTCTTCGTCCATATAGTCATGCCAATACTCTAGAAATCTCACAAGGTATAACACCTTAAAGGTTAAGGTCTTTGTTATGTAGGTTTTTCCCTCCAAGTACATCTTAGACACTTGAGTTACCAATATACTAGCTTCATTACAAAGTTGTTTACTTCAAACTCTAACAATTACATATCTCATTTATGCCTGTACTGAAAATTATAAATTTTTAAATATTTTACTAAAAATATGTACACAGATCACACACACATATATAAAAGATCACACATAAAGAAAATATTTAAAGATAATCCTCAATAGGATTATGTTTTATTGTATTCATATGTTTAAGTTTTATAGTTTCAGTTGCAAATTTTATCTATACATTTTGTAAATGCAAATTATACTCCCCTCTCTTGAGGTTTACTAAAATGATACTAAGGTCCAAACTTTGCGGAAAATGATCGTCTCCTCTCCCCCTCCTCCCCTTACACGTATAGAAAACCAATTGTGTTAATGAACGATTTTGGAAAAAATATTCAAAACTCTCAATTTTATCTTCAAAATACCAAAATATCTTTATTTTTTTTATTTTTTTCATTTGAAATGAGTCATAAATACTTATTTTCCCTACATTTTCCACTTACTTTTTGTTTCTTAGTTCTAATAGTAATATATATATTTTAACTGAATTTGTTTAATTTTATTATATTATTTTTAATAAAAATAAAAAACGTTTTACTCATATACAAGTAACTTTTAATTTAATATTAAATAAATTAGACTTGAAATATGTTTTTATTTTATCATGATATGAAATCTAAAATCAAAACTTATAAAAATTTAAAAGATAAATTCAAGAATTTGCAAAAAAATAAAATTAAACAAGTGATATATATAAAGAAAAAATTATTTTGAAATAAGAGAATAAAAATAACTTTAGAAATTTTTTTTTTCTTTCACTATTAATTATATAAAATTTATTATATATTTACTTATATTATATGATTTGTTGAAAATTTTTACAATTTAATTAAAATTTTGAACCTAAAAAAATAAATTGAAAGCAATCAGAAAATATTATATTTTAATGTTTAAGACTTATTTATCTTGTACAATTTAAACTCATAACTTTTTAGTGGTATTATAAGCTTTATTTTTTCTTTTGAGGTATCACTAAGAAATACTAGTTTACTTGTATATTTGTAAACTTTTTTTTCCAATATAATTAGAAAGAATATATTTAAATTAAAAAATAAGTTTAACAAAATGTATTGTTATTAAGAAAAATTAAGTATGTACAAAAACAAAAGAAAAAAATAGAGGAAAATGTAAAAAAGTTAACTATTTAAGACTCATTTAAAATGGTAAAATTCAAATTATGATATTTTGTTACTTTGAAGGAAAATTGGGCTTTTTCTTAGTATTTTTTTCTGAAATTATTTTTTAATACAGTTAATTTTTCATCCCTTCATGAGAGAAGAGTGTCTTATTACTTAAATTTTAAACCTTAGTAGTGTTTCAGTAAACCTCAAAAAAAAGTTAATATAATTTATTCTAAAATATAAGTTTATGACTTTAGCACATGATCACTCATGAGGTGTTAAATAGTTCGTGTGTACGGCTAAGATTTAAATTTATTGGCCGTATAAATCTTATTGAAATTAAAAGTCTTAGTTGGATATAAATAAAATAGACATTAAAAAAACTGAGTTGGAATTAGTTTTCAAGAACCTTTAGAGCTAAAGGGAAATAACATAGACAGCTAAAGTATGATAGTTTGGAGGAATTTTAACTAAAGTGAAATAAATTAGATATTAGAGTCTTAATTAATCTCCATTGTGGGTTGATTGAAGTCTTCGGAATTTATTAATAATGTTCGAAATTTAGCATTTGTCAACTTGATTTTCAAGCTTGTTAGCTTTCTTTAATTTTGCTTATAGCCACTTTATTATGATGATGGTCATTAGAAATATGGATTACATTTCATTAGGAACATCAAGAGATGAATCACATTCAAGATTCTACATGCATTATTATTTTAGCCTCAATCACTTAAATTATAAAAAAGAAATGAACTTTCAGATACAATTATACACATGCCCTTGAAGAAATGAAAGCTTATATGTCCTCTCGCATACCAGAAGCTCCTAAAAGGAAAACAAATTGAAGAGAATAGTAAGAAACCATTATTCTTATGAAATTCATTCAAATATAAAAAATATGAAGTACGAAAACATTTACCTTTTCAGCTTTGGATTCTCCTTTCCAATCTTGCCACAAACAGTACTGCTTTCACATACATCCAATCTTTTATACTGTCAAACAACTTAAAATAGGCGTATCTCCATGAACTTATTAGTATTAAACTTCCACAAACGCCCCAAAATCCAACAATGAATCCAATTGCCAGGCTAACATAAAAGCCGAAGCTTATCAATCCACTTTCTTCTCCTTCATTGTCATTCATTTGACTGCTGCTATTAATTGAAGGATTAGGAGAATTATTTCCATCTCCAAGGCAATATTCTTTTGTCAGTGGTGGTCCACAAAGTCCATTATTTCCGATGAATGCAGACGCATTCATGCTTTGTAGTTGGGTGCTCAATGGGATTTTTCCAGACAAGCTGTTGAACGATACGTTCAAGTGACTAAGAAAA
Source organism: Quillaja saponaria (assembly GCA_029379385.1). Lineage (NCBI taxonomy): Eukaryota > Viridiplantae > Streptophyta > Magnoliopsida > Fabales > Quillajaceae > Quillaja > Quillaja saponaria. The sequence goes on along the minus strand of CM055616.1, from coordinate 13,160,976 downwards.
TTCAAATTTGAGAAGCTTCTAGGAATGTCACCGAAAAGCATGTTTCTTGACAAGTCAAGAGACTCCAGCATTTTCAATTGACCAATGCCATTGGGAATGAGACCCATCAAATTGTTTCTTGAAAGGTTCAAAGAAATCAATCCAACAAGACTTGTTAGACTCGGAGGAATTTTTCCAGATAAGTTATTGCCTGAAAGATCTATGCTTTTCAGCAGTCCCAAGTTCTTTCCATATTCTATCTCTTCTCCTTTCCATGTCACCACCGCATTGTCAATGAAAGGATCACTATGGCCATTGATTATGAAACCAGAATAGTAGTAGTCATGAGAAATGATTGCCCTTGAAATGTTCATTTCAATTTCAGAGAAAGCAGTTAAATTATTAAGGCAATCTGGTATCTTTCCAGATATGTTGTTTAGAGAGAGATCTAATAGCCGAAGAACTGATAAATTGCACAGAGTGCTGGGAATGTTACCATACAACTTATTAGATCGTAAGCGCAAAACAATCAAGTTTGGTAGGTTCTGTCCTATCCATGCAGGAATTTTTCCATCTAATCTGTTATCTCCGAGATCAATGAGTTTCAAATTTCTACAATCTTTTAAAATTGGGATTTCACCAGAAAATATATTTTTACCTAAATGTAACGTCTGAATCTGCTGCAAAGAGTTAATTGATGCAGGTATATGTCCCGAGAAATTATTGTTTGCCAAAATCATGATGCGTAGCTCTTCAAACCCCTTCCAACAATCCGGAAGTGTCCCTGATAGTAGGTTATTAGAAAGATCAAGGAAAGACAATCTTGGACCCAATATTGTGCATAAGGAATATAATGTACCTGAAAACTTATTCTTGGAGAGATTTAGGAGTGATGTGTTTGGAGGAAATTGTGGTAAAGGACCCGATAAATAGTTAGAATTCAGATCAAATTCTTGAAAATCTCTCTCTACATTTCCCAGTGATAGATTTGGCAACTCACCATGAATTTTGTTACGAGAAAGGTTCAAGTAACTCAACTCTAAAGATAGGTTCCAAAACCATTTAGGCATTGACTCTGAAATTCCACAATTGGAAATATCCAGGTACACAAGTGCTTTTTGATATTTAAGCCATTTAGGAAAATTGGACCCCAAAATGCAAGATGACATGCCTATTCTTTGTAGTTGAAAAGGTGGAATCCACTCTGAACTCAAGTTGAAAGAAAAAAAATTGTGAGACACCTCCAAACTGAGCAAGTTGGGAAGCTTTGAGAGTTGGGCTTCAGTAATGACACTGTTGAAAGAATTTGAATCGAGAAATAGAGAAGTGAGGCTAGAAAGTTGTTCAATAGTGCTTGGAAGAGTCCCATTCAATTGATTATGGGAAAGATACAAAGATCTCAATGATGGAAGTCCAATAAAATCAGGCAACGGTCCACTCAACTCATTAGAACGTAGGTCCAAAGATGAAAGATGACGTAAGTTCCCAAAATATTTTGGAAAGGATCCTATCAAATTGTTATTTTGAAGAAATAATGATTTCAAGGATGAAAATCTCTCAAAATCAGGCAATGACCCAACAAATGAGTTGGAACTCAAATCCAATCTGATTATGGTCTTCTCTGAGCAAGACAATTGTTGTAGAGATTCATAAAGATCACCAGATAATCTGTTGGAATTAAGATACAAAGATTGTAAGCCACAAATATTTTGAAAGAATTTGGGTATACCTCCTTCAAGTTGATTACCGTCAAGATAAAGTGTCTCAAGAGAAATCATGTTTCCCAAACCTTCTGGAATATGACCTTGCAACCAAGTCTCCGAAAGAGTAAGATCAATGAGATTTTGACTGACATTAAATACCCAACGAAGTGTTGAAGAAGTTAGATTGTTTTTAAAAAGATCAAGGACTTTGAGAGTAGTGGAAGAATTTATACGGGGAAGAATATTGATTTTAGGAAGTGAGCAATTTGCTAAATTAAGATTTACCAAATGAGGGACGATCTTATTTATTGATTGTAGCCAATCAACAGCTTGACTAAGATCAACACGTTCCAGGTTGAGGTACCTCAAAGAGGAAAGATGAGAAAGCCATTGCAGGTCTTTGGCTGTCAAATTCTGATTCCAAGATAAGTCCAGAGTTTGAAGACTGGAAAGGTTTTGTAGTTCAGATGGAATGGAGCCAACAAAACCAGTATCAGAGAGTATAAGGTCAGTGAGATGGCCAAGTGAGCCTATGCACTTTGGAATTCTCTGCCCTTTAAGATTGTTGCCACTGAGATCCAAGTATTCTAGATATTGCAGTTCACATAGTACTGAAAGATCGATGTTACCTACCAAACGGTAATCAGAAAAGAGTTTCAGAATAACAACATTACCAGTTCGGTTATTGCACGAGATTCCTTTCCATCTGCAGCAATCAACTTCACTTTTCCAAGTGGAAAGAAAGTTTAACCCATTGGTTTTCCAAGAGTAAATAAAGTTTCGTGTATTGGTAAAGGTAAGTCCCTGTTTGAATTTGAGAAGAGCTTGTTTCTCTCTATCAATGCACTTGACTTGGGAATTTCTAGCACTTACAGAGATGCAGAGTATTCCAAGAAGAGCAAAGAGGCAAAACCTCTCTCTCAAGATGGCAGCCGACATGACTAGCAAATATGGAGAATATAGTGCTAGTTAAGATAATAATTTGCAAAGCGAAAAAGATGATCGATTTTATAGACATTTTAGTCCAAATTAAGAACTTGCAATTAATCGTGTATTTGAGTAGATGACTAATCTTGGGCAAAGACTTGCATAAGTATCATTTAAGTATGTACTGGAAGACCATTCAATTTCACAATGATTTTTCTGTCATTTACTGAAAATAAAAATAAAATAGAAATAATAGATGTTAATTTGTATAAATATGTAAATTTTAAAAAATATATATTTATAGACATCAACATGTTAATCATGATGCATTTATATTCACTTAATATGAATTACATTCAAATATAATACACACAAAATCTTAATTAGTTTTTATTACAAACAAAAAAAAAAAAATCTTAGTTTTGATTCATATATATCAAAACAAAAAAAATTCTATACAATTTCTGTTTTGTGTATATATTTTTATAATATTTCAAACACATCTAATTCGTTTTTATTTTTTCATTGATTGATATATTATCTTAATATAATATTTTCATCATTTAATTATTTTGTTTATGATTATGTCATCTTCAATCAATATTAATGTTTTTTGTTATTCCTCTAAGTTGCGTACATATGCTCCCAAAAGTCATCTTAACCCATCTAAGGGGCTAGAATTTTTTGTTGAGAATTATGTCGTCCTCAGTCAATATATATTATTGAAAAGTGTACAACCATTAATTTTCTTTATAATTCCTCTAAGTCAAGGACATATGCTTCCCCAAAAGTCACCTTAACCCATTTAAGGGGCTAGACTTTTGCATATTTTATGCGATACATGCATCACTATTAACCTTTTGCTTAGTTTCCTTTTACTTTAACTCTTAAATTTAAATATGTTTTGTGTTATATTGAAAAAGATGATGGAAAATTGTGCATTAGTATAGCTAAAAGTATATTATCTATATAAAATTTTAAAAAAAATTATGTAAATTTAAATGTTTACATACTACAAAAAATAAAATGTTTACAAAAATATATTTATGTTTATATTATTCTAAAAGTCCCTAACTCTTTTATATTTTTGACCTGTGGATAAGTATAAATTAATTCATTTATATTAATTAAAAAATATAATATTATAACATGATATCGTAAAGTTGAGTTTTAGACATAATGTGTAAATTTTAATTATAAATAAATAATTATACAATTAAACATGTTATAATCAGATATTAAAACATGAAACTTTAACTATTTGGTATAAAGATGCGAGTATTTAAAATAAGTAAATGTTACTTATATATATAGATATATAAATTATATATGTGTAAAATTAAATTAAAACTTGGTGGATTTAGAAACTTGACTTGTTGATGTGGTGTAAATTTTTTAAGTGAAACACATATATAAATTAAGTAAACTAGATTAAATAAATACTTATATACATCTACATGTATATACAAATCAAGAATGTATCAATAAATAAATAAACCTACACCCCAAGTTTTATGACCATTGACCTTGTCTTGACCGACTTTAGCATCCAAGTCATTTTCTCTCTTTTTTGTTTGGTTTGTTTTCCTCAATTGCAAATTTTAGTCACTGTCAAGAGGATACCAACCCTGTTTTGATCACAAGCCTTCTGTCCTTGTGTAGTCGTGTAGTCGTGCAGCCTTCTTCTATGTTAGTAGCTCTGTTTTGAGTTTTGGTGGCAGCTACTGTTCTTCCTCCTCTAGTAACCTTTCTCTCTAATTTGTTTTTATTTTTTAATTGGCAGATATATTATCTTAGTATAATATTTACACCATTTAACTATTTTGTTTGTGATTATGTCATCTTCAATCAATAAATATTATTAAAAAAAAATACAACCAATATTAAGTTCTTTTTTATTCCTCTATATCGCATACATATGCTCCCAAGAGTCATCTTAACCCATCTAAGGGGCTAGACTTTTTTGTTCAGAATTATGTCGTCCTCAGTCAATATATATTATTGAAAAGAATACAACCATTAATTTTTTTATTATTCCTCTAAGTCACAGACATATGCTTCTCCAAAAGTCTCCTTAACCCACTTAAGGGGCAAGACTTTTGCATATTCTATGTGATACATGAATCACTATCAACCTTTACTTAGCTTCCTTGTACTTCAAAACCCACATTTTTCCAGATTTTGTGGTTCACACTTGTTCTTTTGTTCAAATTAAATATGATTCTTACTCAGAAAAATAAATAAATATGATTCCATTATATTTATATATATACATAAAAAAAAATTCATACAATTAGATCAATCTAACCCGAATGAATTTGACATCCTTATTAATTACAAACTAGCATTAAAATGACAAATAATTTTAAGAGAACTAAGAATAACTTCTTTCAACATTTACTTTTTATTCTTTCGGAATTTGAATTTTTGTTAATTTTTTTGAATATGATTGCATTTGAGTATTAAAATAATATAATTTGTTACATGTTGATGAAAATTATAAATTTTTTATTGTTTTAATACTTCTTTGTCACATTGTATGATTTGATATAATAATTTTTTTATCATAATCGCAAAATTATATAATCATATACCAAAACAATTTTAAAAATTTGTTAATCAGTAATGTTGTACCAATTATGGCTAATATTTAAGAAATAAAGATTAATTTATACTTATAATCACAACCAAACACAATTAAGCTTAAGATTTCTCTCTTCATATATCTTCCATGATATTATACTCCATGCATTCCTTAACCCTCACATCTTTAACCCCATACCAAACACACCCTTAAATTTAAATGTGTTTTGTGTCATACTGAAAAAGATGATGGAAAATTGTGCATCAGTATAGCTAAAAATATATTATTTAAATCAAAATTTTAAAAAAATTATGTAAATTTAAATGTTTAAAAAATATATTTATATATATTATTCTAAAAGTCCCTAACACTTTTATATATATTACTTGTGAATAAGTATAAATTAATTCATTTATATTAATTAAAAAAATATTAAATTTACTTTTTCTCTCTTAATATTAGTCTCACATTATCCTACCCACCTACATAAATTAAATATTTTTTATTAATTTAAATTAATTAGAAAATTAAAAAAAAAAAATCTAACTTCTTAATAACTAATAAGTTCACTCCCACACACACACTAATTCGTTTTCTATCTTTTGAAAGCATGTCCATGTGATTAATATATATATACTAGCTGACTGCACGCATACGTGTGTGTTCGGTATGTATTTTAGCTTAATTTAAATATTTTAATTAACTCAAAAAAAAAAAAAATACCTACGATCTACTCCCTGAAAGTCATCTAAGGGGCAAGAATTTTGCATATGTAATGCCGTTGGACATATGCAGCACAATCAGCCTTATATCTTTTTTTTCTTTTGTGAAGATTGTTGATTTAGAAGTTATTTTTTATTTAACAATTAGGTGTATTTGAGTCAATGAATATGATGAACCATCTTTCCAGTCTGATCAAAGGCATCCACGTTAAAATTAAAAACTAAAAAATTTATGAAAATTTTATTCTTCTCAACATCACAATCAACCTTGTATCATTTTCCTGTTGTGAAAATGATTCCTATGATGTAATTATTTTATATGAAATGACTAATAAGAGTTACTCCTCTCATCATATTTACCACTTAACCCTCGTATAATTATATTGTAATAATGATCAATCAAAATTAATTGAGTTTCAACTCTACCCCTTGATTTTTAAGTTGTTATTCAATGACAATTTGACTCATTTTTCGAAGAACTTACAATTAACCGTGTATTTGACCAAATGACTTGGGCAAAGACTCCGTTTATTATTTTTATAAATACACCTAAAATATCAGTGTTATTTGCACGCCCCCAAAATGTACTTCTATTGTTACCAATGCGTAAGTGTAGTATTGTGTTAATAATATCAATAAAAGTTACAAGTAATTTTAATGTGGCCTTTTAATACTCTTAAGAATGATTTTTCTCTAATTTAGTGTAGTGGTTGGTCTAATTCAGTGTTGAAAGCTAACACTGAATTAGACCAACCACTACAAGAAAGCAAAAGATCATAAATAAAATTAATATGTTTCTTAATATATATCATAGACAATCATTTATCACTAAAAATTTCATCTCATAAATTATTACTCATATTATTATTAAATCATGGGAGTCCTACTAAATTTGAAGAGCAGTTATGATATTTTGGAATCCTAGGTGATGTGACATATTAACCCTACAATTTATTTCTCTCCCTTTCTCTGAAAATTCTATCCAAAAAATTTTCGAAGAGCTATCGCTCCTCCTCTTTGGCGGCAATCCATATCATTTTTTATAGACTGACATTAAATTTGATATTTTATAACAGATTCTAATGCTATGATACTATTATTCTCATATATAATCATTTTTTATAGTCCTCGTTACACATATTGTATCCATTCGCGTACTAAATAATATATAAGAACTATTATTTTAAATTCTAAACATAGTTGGATCATACTAAATATGTGTAAATGATTATTATGCACATCATGAACCCAAAAATACTAATGTTACGAACACAACATAGTAACTTGTATACTTTTTCTATCAAGCCTTCAAATGATGTTATGTTTCTTCGTAGTAGTCTTATTTGATAATACAGAAGCTAAGAATGGTTGGCTCATCCTAAATATGTGTAAATGACCATTTTACTCCCACAATTCCAATACACATAGCATGTTAAATTTGCGTAGTGCAATATTCAAAATGTTACAGTCGGCACTATATATTGGAAGAGGTGTTCTTTATTGGTACTAGTCTAATTGAATCGATGTTAAGTTGGTGTTTGTCTTTGTTTTACTTTTAACACTGAAAACCCATTTGACATTTCTTTTTGAAGCATAATTTTTTTTTCATTCTTTTAGTCTCTGTGTGTGAGAGAGACGATGACAATTTGGAGAGTTCACTGAAATTTGATTCATTTCTATTATTTAAATTTTGTATTTTAACATTTTAATAAACTTAATAAGGGGGGAAGTCTGTGTTATACACTTTATTAGCTCTGAATTAAGGGGATGCTTCTTTTAAGATTTAGTTTGGTAATGATGTGATTTATTTTTTTTTATTTTTTTTTTTGAGGTGTTATGCTCTTCTGACTCTCTTAGAGTTGCTTTTAAAAAGTCACAACAGTAATATTTGATAAAATAATGTAGAAGTTGCTCTTAATAAGTAGAAACCATAAAATTAGAGCTCATTTGATATATAGATTGCAAAGTCTGGTTGCCGATTGAAGAGTTCAACCTGTGGATTTGGAGCATTTAGTTTCCCAAAAGATTGTGATAATTAGTTCAATTGCAATCGGTCCAAATCGGAGAAATCCTCCAATTGACAGAAGTAGCTATAGATGAGTTTTTAATTTTTCAGATTGCATGTGACACTATATGTCCAATTTACCATTTATCCTTTTATATATTAATAGGTTTTCTCTAACCCAATTCTCTTTCAAGCCAAAATATTTTATTAACAACTAAATAATATTAAAATAATTTATGCAATATGTAAATCATATAACATTATTATTCATGTCATTAATGGTAATTACATATCTAAGCTGATTTTTTTAATTTGCATACCCAACACATATTTGACTTATTCATAATATGTTTACCAAACGTATATTTAGCTTATAACAAATTTTAATTTTACAATATGAGTTATCACCAATCTGATTTTTGCAATTTGTATACCAAACGGATCCTTAATGTTTAGTAAATTCATTACAAAAATGCTCCGACAATCGAAATTGACTATAATAGACATTAATAGTTAACAGAAGAGATGGAAGTTAGAAAGCTTTACTGATCAAAGAATAAATAGAGATTTTTATTAAAAGTTAAGATCATTTTAGTCTTTTAAACTTTAGAAAATTAAAGCCAGTTCCTAAAAACACCCATTGAAGTGCTTTAAAAGCATCACTGTCTTTTAAAAGTCTAAAACAGAAACACCATATTTTATTTTTTTTAAGCAAACATAAAAAAAAATTGATTTATGCTTTTTATAAGCATAAGTACCGTCCCAAAGAGTGTTACAAACCAAGCCTAAATTTTTTATTTTACTTATACAAAGATCTGCTTCCGTAACTCTTAAAACTAATGAAGAAATAAAGATGGAAAAGATAGAGCTGTTTCTCTCGCAGTCTCACTAAACAAGCAAAACTAGTTTATGTTTGTCTGTCACAATGAATAAAAAAAATTTGATAGAATGGAGAAAATAACATATATGAATTTCATTTAGTTTCATATAGATAGAAATGTCCGTCATATTTGAACCTGAGAATCTAACAATATTTTGTTTCAATCTCATGTTGTTACAGTAGAAGTAGAAGTCTTCTTAAAACACAGTATTTTTTTTTAAAAATTATTAAACTCCTTTTGAATTTACACCCATTTAATTTAATCACTAAGTACCAATATATATTTTGCAAATTAGATTAGTTATAACTAAAACCCATTAGGTTTCAGTAAAAACACAATACCAATAAAGAGCCTGCAAGTAATATTTATTGTGAAATATAAAGAGCCAACAAGTAATAATTGCAAAATCCAAGAGCAAGTAAAAGAAATTGAGACAAACAGAAACTCTACGTGTGGGAATTATTGTATATGCACCATACTTCTCTACCAAAAAGGGTAAAAAAATGATCACATAAGCACATAAGATGGAGGGGTTGGATGGAGTGTCGGTAGCTCTAGGAGTTTGGTCTAGACAGGTCTGTCAACAAAGCTCAGGATCAAATTTAGGAATTGAGGAAAAAGGAAAAAGAAAATGAAAAGATCGCAATTTAGGAATTTAACAGGGAAAGGTATCTACATCTGTAGTGACGTTGAATGGTAGATGCAAATAATACAACGCAGATAAATGTGAAATTTTGCATTGTATATGCATTATAGTTTTGAGCTTCTATATTTAAAATTTTATATGTTTTATTTGCTTCTGCAATTGCAGATGCACATAATAGTTTTTTACATCTGTATTTTCTGCAGACTTTTTACGTCTGCACAATGTCAGACGCAGATAGATAATTTATTATAGTGAACCAAGAATAAACAATCCAAATCCATAAATTTTATATACCCGAAAGCCATACATCATACTCAATTAATCACCCATACTTTCTGCACACTAATCTTATTCCACAATCACAACAACTTGCAACCATAATTAAATCAACATATTCACAACTACTCTAATTATGCATCCAATCCAAGAGTAACAACAAATTTCAATTTTCTTAGGTATACATCCTCAAAATCAATTTAGCTAATAACTCATAACTAACAATTAGCATTACTTATCAATAACTACTTCAACATAAAAATCTCACATAAACAAAACAATTGCATAACACCCAAAATCATATTTTTCACACACCTAACTATAAAACTCTTTCTTTTTTTTTCTTTTCAAATCCTACCAAATTCCCTACAACCGAAAACCACTAGTTGCATCTCCAAGCCCCTTTTCCTTGAACGAGAACTCTCCTTCTTTCCCTCTTTCTCTCTCAAGTTTCTCTTTCTCTTTTTCCTTTCTAATATCACTTTTTTACCCACCTGTGATACGAGTCAAAATCACTTTATCCACCTGTGATATTTTTTGTATCACTCAACCCCACTCGTGATTCCAACAAATATCTTATTACCCATTTTCCTCTATGTAATCTATTTTTTTCTTGAAATTAAATCAAATGACCCCAATTCAGTTTATTAAAATAAAAACTTATATAGGAAAACATAAGAACAATTGAAGAAAGTTGAATTTGTCTTTAACCCAATTTTCCTGTTTATATTTCATTAACCTAGCAATCAGTTTATCAAAAATACTAGAAATTAATTGCATTGAATACACAATGTTTATTGTTCAACAAACAAATAGAAGACATGGGGGAAAAATACTAAGGCATGGTTTGGTAAGTTGTGGTTTTTTGAGAGGTGTTATGCTCTTCTAACTCTCTTAGAGCTGTTTTTAGAAAGTTACAATAATAATGTTTAGTAAAATTATATAAAAACTACGTGAAATAAGTAGGAGCTACAAAATTAGGCTTGATTTGGTAATGATGTGACTTTTTATTAGAATTTAAAATTATATTAATTTTTAATTCTTTTATAGCAAAAGTCAGCTTGAAGTGCTTTTAAAAGCACCACTTAAATTGCTTTTAAAAATATCCTAGCTTTTGAAAACCCAAAGCAGAAGCACCCTAACTTTTTTTTTTTTTTTTTTTTACCAAATATAAAAAAATTGATTTATGCTCTTCATAAGCATATGTACCCCTTCCAAAAAGTATTAGAGTATCGTAATCTAATTTTTAGATGAAAACTAGTTGTTGGGTTTAGGAAATATAAACAATACAATAGGGTAGAAGACAATTTCTTAGATTGTTCATTTGTTGCCTAGTATAATTTTATGTTTCATTAGTATGACTATTTGGGATTAGTATAATTAATTTTATGTTTCATTAGTATGACTATTTGGGATTAATTTGTTAATAGTTTGAATTAGTTTAGCAAAAAATAGCTTTAATAGAGAGAAGTGGGTAATAAGATAATTTTTGCAACCATAGATGGATTAGGTGATACAAAAAATAATACAAATGGACAAAGTAATTTTGGCTCATACCATACCATAACATACCATAGGTATGGAAAGTGATCCTTTTGTTTCTCGTTTTCCCTTACAGCAGAGGCCCAATTGATTGCCACCTCAAAATGATTTTGGGTGGTGAACAAGTAATCGATCACTTTAATTACCATACAACCGCATGAAATGTTTTAGTTGTTTAGTCTAGTCCCTGCAGTCCTTTCAATTTAGTCTCCCTGTTTCTTCCTATTTCACTTTTGGCTATTTTAATTAAATCTCTTTCATTTATATTCAGGATTTTATGTTTTAAGCTTAATTAAATTAAGTTTTTTTTTTTTTTTTGTACATTAGGAGTACTCAAACTCTGGACTAGAGGCTGGGAGAATAGGTACTAACTAGTTGAACTAAACTCTCAGTGGTAAGTTTTTTAATTAATCTTACTTAATACAATTAAACTCTAAACCAATTAAATAACACGTAATATAAATTATAGTCATGTATGAGAATCGATGGAATGTTAAAATTTATAATTGTGACCATTATGAAATATTTTATTAGTAACTTTTGTCACGTTATACATGTTTGTAAAACAAAAGAAAGAAAGTAAAAGAAATAAGTAAAGTAAGTAAATAAAATAAACTTGTAATGTATAATAAATATAACACATATATAATACTCCCGTATTTTAAAAAGTTTGAATGGAGTCTTATTAGTTTTTATTTCTTCATTTTAAGTTTTTTCTTTTTTCTACATGTTCTATATATTTTTATTTTCAATAATCAAGTTTAATATCTCTATCTGAATTTCATATTCTTACTACCAATTTAAGATCAAGTAGCTATTTATTTTTAAATATTAAATTATTTTAAATGAATACTTGATTCATTCAATTTATATCTTGATCAATAAATATGTAATTATAATAATTCTTTTTTTTAATATTATAAATTTATTAAAATTAATAATTCATATTTTAAAATAATTAGAATATTATATGATTTCAAACAAAATGTTGACTCAATTTTAAATTACATAGCAATCTATGCAGATTTCCCAATCAAAATATGATTTCAAAGTTAATTTGGGTGAATTATTGTAGAGGACATATCTCTGACTTTATTTAAGGATTGCGAACCCAAGTATTGCTATTAACTATAGTGCATCTATTAACACATGAAAGAATTCCTCCAATAACAAAGGGCCACGTGGCATGTTATGTCACACATATGTAATAGACTAATATAAATAGTTTGACTTAAATATGATTTAAATAATATAATAGCCGTTATAATCGTTCGGATTATAATGACACTAAATGATTGGTGACCATTTTAGATCATAATAGAAAAATATAACCGCCCGTTTTACAGCTATATATAATGATCCAAGATTAACAAGTAGAGAGAGAACCTTTTTCTACTTATTTCATATATTATTGAGTAATCTCTTACTTTATCACTGAATAGTTTTCGAGAAAAATCCCCGTCCTCTAATATTGTCTCATTTTTACAGGAATAAGCTCAGACAGCCCTAGCTCAAACCAACATCACCATCACGCTATCAACCTATCATACAGTTAAACAATATAGCGTTCTTACCTCCATCTCAAACCCTAGATCCATCATTTTAGGATCTAACAGCATCCATGTTTCATCTACAAAAAGTAACCATAATCTGGTTGTTAACATGTTTTGTTGCGATAGAAAACTCCTAGACAAAAAGAGAAACCTTGATTACTAAATCATAAATCTGTCAGGGACAAAAGAAGAAGCAGTGTATGTGATTCTCAATAATCAATAATGTGAAGGTTGTGTTTGTTGGTGAGGTGAGAACATTTGTGTTTAACGTGCATAAAAAGCAAAATTACAATTTGTGCTTGAGATTCAATTTATATGATTATGATCCAACCGAAATTTGGTTTAGTCTGAGTTTGTTATAAATTTGATCCGAATCATTTTAAACTTAATATAGAAATTAATATAATTATATTATATGATATTTAGAACTAGTTTGCTTGTGTTTGGAACATGTACTTAACGTTTGAAGCTAAAAATCACGTTCATCATGTATAATAATATGTTTGGTTAAAACTAAAAATCAGTTTTTGTCACATGCCCAACACAATTTTAGCCCATGTTTTAGAAGCTACTCATGTGTAGCTTTTTCCGAATATACTTCTCACAAAATACAAAACACATTTTTTATATTATTTTTTGATAAAAATACCCTAAATTTGTATTTGTTTTTTTAATATTCTTCTGATTCAAAATTATTTTTTTGAATAACTAACCAAATACAAAATAGATTATATTAAAATCATTTTTCATAATCTCTACTAGCAAAATCAATTATCCAAAACATTGATTTTCAAATGCCAAAACTAACCCTTAGGATAATATTTTTATTTGTCTTCATGTTACACCCTATAAATGACTTGTGCATGACTTGAATGAAAAGATTAAACTAAGAAGCCTTGTTGAAGTAAGCCAAAACACCAACAAAAGGGGCATTTATGTATGTGGTAGGCTCAGATTGTGCAACATCATAACGTGAATCTTTGAAGGAATCATCCTGAGCAGGCCCTCCAACCACAGCTCCTGTTAAGATGTTGGGGTTGGGATTGCTGGTTGTAAAGTAATTGTCACCATCATGGCACTGAATGTGTTGTGGGTGTTGAACAATGGAAGGCAAGACAGAGCCACGATGATGTATCTTCTGTGGAAATTTTTGGCCATATCCCACCATGTATGACATGCCTAATGGATTGCTTCCTAATATATAGTCCACCTGCATAAATATTAAGCATAAAATGACTGCATTTTTCACTCAATTGGTGGATTCACAAGAAATAAGTTGTGGGAACAGAATCATTTTGTTAACTGTATGAAAAGTGAGAAACGCAAAGTTCAAACTACTCCATGACTGTCAACTAAACTATAACTCATTACTCAACTAAACTAAGTCTTAAGTTCAAAACTAAAACAATCATATTCTTTTCAATGACTGCTCCTCATGATATAATTCTCAGTATCCCTAGTTCTTAATGATGTTGCATGTGAAACTTGTACAACCCGTACATTTTAAGTTCAGAAAAAAAAAGACATGTACCTGTGTTCTTGCTACATTGATGAGCTTAGATGGATCAGCAACAACATTTCCACAATTGACTACTTTGTTGCCTGCTTTCATATAGTGGGCATAAACAACAAGAAGGAAAGATAAAGTTGTTACATGTTGCATGTTGCTTCCTCCGATTTTGAATAGAAGGCCACCTGATAAATAATTAGACACAAAAAATGGTTTCAAAACAGACAAAGAAGCCTAAGCATGCAACAGAATTCAACAAATGAACAACGCATTGAAATCACCTGGAGAATATGAGACAGCCTTGTCGGGAGAATCAGGCAATGTAGTGCAAACAAATGAGTCCGCAGAGGGGACGAAGGGGCTAGCATTGTTTGGATCACTCATAACCCACTGCGGCATTTCATCAAATAGGTAATCAACATTACTAAACAAAGCAAACTGTTTTCTAATTTCTAAGAGGTTGTTACTAACCTGTGAAAAAAGTACATTAATACCAGCATGTTTGGAATCCCATCCAAATTCAACACCACCACTAATATAATGTACGTTCTCTTTAACAAAATTCCAATACTTAGATACCTTAGTAGCCTTATACAACCATGCTGCTGCCCACAACAACTCATCCTGCAAAATGTTTATTAATCACATGAAATTAATACACATATAAAAGCATATGAATTTCCCTACATATAATTTGTCCCAAAATTTGTCCTGAAAATTACCATGTATCCACTGGAACTACAGTAAAAAGGGCAAGCTGCTTGTCCTATGCTGTCATTATAAGATCCACGATAAGTGTTTGCGAAATGAAACACCTAATAAATTATAAATAGAAACAACAATTAGCACCAAAAATGGGAGGGAAATACAAACTTTATCGCCAACAATTGGGAGTAGGGACAGACCCCATAACCATGCATTCCCATAAATCTCAATCTGATCAGTCTCAAAAATTTGAGAAACATTGACCCAAATAAAAATTAAAAAACCCAAATTTGAACATAAAATTCTACTTTAGATGTCACACACTTAACCACATACGGTGTTTTCTAAAAATAAGTAGTAGGAAAAATATTCTACAAAAGGATGTTACAGGGCCCTCCTATGTGTATGGAGTGCACGAAATTCTTTTACACGAGGTTCACCCACACCTGAGTGTGAGCTCACAAAAAAAAAAAATTCTACGTGCACAGAATATTAAATAGAAACAATCATTGTGTGATAGAAAAAGCAAAGTACTTACTTGCATAGCCTTACTAAGAAGTAATTGAGAATAATTAGCATCAGTAGACTTAAAAGCTATGGAAGAGGCTGCTAGTGCAGCTGCTATCTCAGCTGTAACTTCTGAACCTGGATTTTGTTTATCGACTGAATAAGTGGTTCTAGGAGTGCCCATGTCTTCGGGTCTCTGCCAACAGTTATGATCACCATTGGGATCACCAACTTGGGCAACTACAACACCAGGGGCTCTTGTGGCTTTCAGGAAGTAGTCTGTTCCCCACCGGACAGCTTCGAGTGCATGCTGTAACTCTGAGTCCATTAGATTTCCGAATTCTACCACACTCCACGCTAGCATTGTTGTTGTGAAAGCCATTGGAAAATGAAATTTCACGTTGTCACCAGCATCGTAGTAACCTCCTACCATGTCCCTCTGATATATGAACGACACATACTAAGTAATTAATTCATTTCAAATATTTGACATGAATCAAGAATAGATTCACACGTAAAGTAAGAGTATACGAAAAATTCGTAATCACTTTCATGTTCTAATAGTTTTCTGCCATAGACAAGGAAACACACATGAGAGACAGACACTTACATGGACATCAAGGCCATCGCGAAGGGCGGAGTTCTTCCGCCATGTCATCCTTTGGGTAGATGGTAACCTCCCTGACCTCTGGCCTTCAAAAAATAAAATGCTTTTCATCAAGGCTTCCCCATAATTATGTGATGCTGCTGCTGTTGCCATCACCAATCCTGTTAGAACCAATAACACTGTTCTTAGAGCACCCATATTTTTTCTTTTTCCTGTAAAACTTCCAAGTTAGAAATTACAATGAATTAGAGGGAGAGGGAGGGGATCTTAATTAATTGAAAGGGAAAGAGAATTTATTACATCATGCACATTATTATCTAAGTGCCATCTTGGTTTTGTCTGGCTCATTCTCTAGAGCCATAACCTTGAAATGGAAAATATTATAGAGGGTAACAATTAATCTTCTCAATTAGGTATCATTGTAAATTGTAATGTAATTACTAATTCTGTATTTGTCAAAAAGAAAAGATGAAGTTTATGTATTTGCATTTTAAAAGTGGAAGTAAGCAGAAAAGATGAGAAATGCGTGTATTTTCATTGTGAATATAAGGATACAAAATCAGATTTTATACTCTCTGATTATAGGTGGCCTTTACTTACCGTTTTGACAAGGTGAATTAATTTTATTCAATTATTAATTAATTACAATTTTGTAATAAATTATATTTAAAGTAGGATCCCAATTTTATAGCTATTTTAATTGGATTTGTTTTTCTCAACAAGGATCAGATCTTCCTAAATATGTGTTGGTATAAAATCACCAACTAAGGAAACTTAATTGAAACTTTCAATTGAACGATCAATTCATGAAATGCTTTATTTGGTAACCAAAAACTGTGAGAATAATCATATTCGAATTTTAACTTCTTTTTTTTTTTTTTTACATTAAATAGATTAGTAAACTCTGTCAGAGGTTACTCTGCCAGTCTCAAGCCCGGATAAAGGAGGAGGGTTGCGATAGGTTGACGGCCAGCGTAAAACTAGTCAAACCTTATGATGATGAATCCTACTGAATATTCGTTAGGGCGTAACCCTCTTAGCGACGCGCTGCATCGGATCCCGGGTGTAGTGAGAAATGAGCAAGGGTTGGGTCGTCACATCCTTAGTAGCGCGCCACATCGGCGCCAGGGTGTGGTGCAAAATGAGCAAGGGTTCTCGCATCGAGGGCGGGTGCGGGTAAAGAAGCTAGTCCAGGATAAGATTCGCATAGCTACTTGGAACATAGGGACTCTTACTGGTAAATTGAGAGAGCTTGTAGATACTATGAGTAGAAGGAGGATTAATATTGCTTGTTTGCAAGAAACTAAGTGGGTAGGAGAAAAGGCTAGAGAGATAGAGAGAACATGATTCAAGATGTGGTATACCGGTAAGACTAGAAATAGGAATGGAGTGGCGATTATTATAGATGGCAATTTGAAGGACGAGGTTGTTGAAATCAAGAGGAAAAGTGATAGAATAATTTTAGTGAAATTGATGATAGACAAGGAGGCATTTAATATCATTAGCACCTATGCTCCCCAAATAGGTTTGGAAGAATCTACTAAGAAGGCTTTTTGGGAGGATTTAGAGGAGATAGTTCAAGGAGTACCATTAGATGAGAAATTGTTTATTGGTGCTAATTTGAACGGTCATGTAGGGAGTACTAACGAGGGTTTTGAGCGCGTACATGGAGGATATGGTTATGGAGTTAGGAATGAGGGTGGAGAGTCTATTTTAGATTTTGCAGTTACGTATGACTTGATTTTAGCTAACACGATTTTTAAGAAACGAGAGTCTCACTTAATCACCTTTAGTAGCAGACTGAATAAGAGCCAAATAGATTTTGTTCTGACTAGAAAGGTTGATAGAGCGATTTGTAAGGATTGTAAAGTTTTACCAGGCGAGTGTTTAGTGTCTCAACATAAACTTATGGTTGTGGATGTTGGCGTTAAGTGGCGGAAGCAAAAGCATAGAAGTAATAAGTGTATTAAGACTAGATGGTGGAATTTGAATGGAAGGAAGATGGCTCTTTTTAAAGATAAAATGTTACAGGGTGATCCTTGGAGGGTGGAGGGTGGAGGGTGAGCCTAACATGATTTGGGATGAGATGGCGAGTCGTATCAGGAATACGGCTAGAGAGGTGTTAGGAGAAAGTAGAGGACGTGGACCTCCGACTAAGGAGACATGGTGGTGGAATGAAGAAGTTCAACAAGCTATTAAAGTTAAAAAAGAGTGTTATAAAAGATTACACAAGTGTAGAAATGAAGATAATTATAAATATTTTAGACAAGCTAGAAAAGATGCTAAGAAAGCGGTTAGGGAAGCCAGAGGCAAGGCTTGCGAAGGACTTTACCAAAAGTTAGAGACAAAGGATGGAGAGAAAGATATTTATAGGATTGCCAAGCAAAGGGAAAGACGAACTAAAGACCTAATTCGTATTAAGTGGATTAAGGATGAGGCTAATAGG
Source organism: Quillaja saponaria (assembly GCA_029379385.1). Classification (NCBI taxonomy): domain Eukaryota; kingdom Viridiplantae; phylum Streptophyta; class Magnoliopsida; order Fabales; family Quillajaceae; genus Quillaja; species Quillaja saponaria. The sequence continues at coordinate 13,142,383 of CM055616.1, read as the reverse complement.
GTTTTAGTTAAGGAAGACGAGATTAATGAGAGATGGCGAACTTATTTCGATACTTTATTTAATGAAGAGTCAAGGGGTGATTTTGGAGACCTTGATGACACCTTTAATGATACGAACCGTCGATTTGTTCGTCGGATTAGAGCTCATAAGGTTAAAGAAGCTATGCATAAGATGAAGAATGGTAAGGCATTGGGCCCAGATGATATTCTAATAGAAGTTTGGAGATGTCTAGGAGATATTGGAGTAACTTGGCTTACAAATCTTTTTAACAAGATTTTAGTAACCAAGAAAATGCCAGATGAGTGGAGGAAGAGTACGTTAATCCCTATTTATAAGAATAAAAGAGATATTCAAAGTTGTTTCTAATTATCGAGGTATAAAACTTATTAGCCATACAATGAAACTGTGGGAGAGAGTGATTGAGCGTAGGCTTAAGAATGAGACTTTAGTTTCTGAGAATCAATTTGGCTTTATGCCAGGAAGATCTACAATGGAGGCTATTTTTCTACTTAGGAAATTAATGGAGAAATATAGAGAAACGAAAAAGGATATCTACATGGTCTTTATTGATTTAGAAAAAGCATATAATAAAGTACCAAGACAAGTCTTGTGGTGGGTTCTCGAGAAGAAAATGGTCCCAACTAAATATGTAGAAGTTATTAAAGATATGTATGAGGGAGTAATGACTAGGGTGCAGACTGTAGATGATATGACTGGAGAGTTCCCGATCACGATAGGTGTTCACCAAGGTTCATCCTTAAGTCCTTACCTATTTTCTTTAGTCATAGATGAACTTACCTATAATATTCAAGATAAGGCTCCATGGTGCATGTTGTTTGCTGATGATATCGTGTTGGTAGACGAAACTAGGGAAGGTTTAAATTCTAAACTAGGAATGTGGAGGAACGCGTTAGAATCTAAAGGCCTTAGATTGAATCGGACAAAAACTGAATATATGGAGTGCAATTTTAGTGAAACTAGAGGAGGCCCGAATGATATAATTTTAGACGGTCAGACAATCCCTACAAAGGATGTGTTTAAGTATTTAGGGTCATTTATACAAAAAGATGGTGCAATTGAGCATGATGTAAACCATAGGATTAAGGCAGGTGGGTGAAGTGGCGGAGTGCTTCGGGAGTTTTATGTGATCCTAAAATCCCGAATAGATTGAAAGGAAAATTTTATAAGTCGGCAGTGAGACCAGCTATGCTGTATGGTACCGAATGTTGGGCAGTTAAGAAGTAAAATTCGCATAAGATGGGCGTAACCGAAATGAGAATGTTAAGATGGATGACAGGACATACAAGAAAGGATAGAATAAGGATTGAGGAGATTCGTAAGAAGGTGGAAGTAGCACCTATTGAGGAGAAAATGAGGGAGAATCGTCTACGTTGGTTTGGACACGTCCAACGTCGGCCAATGGACACAGTAGTTAAGCAAGGTGACTTGGTCCAGGTGTCAGGTGTTAGATGAGGAAAGAGGAGACCAAAACTTACATGGGAGGCAGTTATCGAGAAAGATATGGCTGTGCTAGGAATTAATGAAAATGTTGTATTGGATCGATGCGAATGGAGGAAAAAGATTCATATAGCCGACCCAACTAGTTTGGGATTTTAAGGCTTAGTTGAGTTGAGTTGAGTTGAGTTGAGTTGAGTTGAGTACATTAAATAGATTAGTAACACTGTAGAGGTTGCAAAATTTGTTGTTAGGGGAAAATCCAAGATTGATAGGTTTGGCAACCAACCTAGTTAGCCTTGTGAATAGCTTGCAAGTAACTAATTAAGAAACCGAGCAAGTTCATTTTCTTTAAGTTTTATTTTTTAGTTCATTGAATAAATAAGACAAACTCAATCTTTCAAAAATTGACTCGTAGGCTCACAATATCAACTCGTTTAATATTTTATTATTTATTTTGTCATACAAAATTATAAGTTTTTTTCAACATCAATAATTATTTGTGAGATTTTTAATCAATATAAAGACGTGTTACTATATGCGACTAACCATGATTCATATATTTGTTATTGATGAATATAGAAACCGTTAATTGACTTATTACGACTGTCACTATTACTAAAATTTCGTTTGTTTGTTAGAAATGAATATAGAAACCGCTAGTTGAATAATTGCAACAACATCATTTTGTCACTAGTACTAAATTTTTAGTAGTGTATATATAGTTACATATAGAAGCTCTTTGATAAATTAACTAGCTGACACATTGTGTTGAACGCGATCGATTCATCTAAGAATCATTCCTCTGATAAGATGCTTCTCATTTAATTTTTCTAGCAATCATAGAGTTTCTTCTTAATTAAAATGTAGGATGAATTCAAAGTGTAAAATTTCCATTATGAAGAATGGGATTTAAAGTAAGCCAGGACACCCACAAGGGGTGCATTGATGTATGTTGTAGGCTCAGAGTGTACAAAATCAGATCTAGAATCAACATAAGAATCACTGATATCAGGTCCACCCACGACTGCCCCTATTAGCAAGTTAGGATTAGGGTTTAGACTATCAAAATAAGAGGCTCCTCCTGCGCAATTTATACGACCAGGGTGTTTATCGAAGGAAGGCAAAGACGAGCCACGATGATGTATTTTTTTAGGATACTTTTTTCCATATCCCACCATGTATGACATATTCAATGGGTTGCTTCCTAGAATGTAATCCACCTGCATATATCAAAACACAAATTTAAATTAGATTCAACATTATAACAACGATATAACTATGGATTAATTCTCGATGAAGAATGGATGAGTTTACTAACTTTTCAGCTCATACGTAATATGTTACATACCTGTCCTCTTGTGAATTGAATAAGCCTAGTGGTTGTAACAACAACGTTACCACAATGAACATTTCTGTTAACTTGATTCAAATAGCGGGCGTAAACCAGTAAAAGAAATGACAATGCTGTTGCATGTTGCAGATTACTTCCTCCAGGCTTGAATAAAAGCCCTCCTGGAGAGTATGAGACTGATATTGTGGGCGATTCAGGTAGAATGCTGCAAACAAATTTGTCCGAGTTGGGTAAAAAGGGACTAGACTGTAAGTTCCCACTCATCACAAGCTGTGTATAGAGATAGGAACAACAAAAATTAGCACCAATTAAGTAAGTACATGCTTAAGTAATAAGTATGTATTCGTTCGAATCCAAAATTAAGCTGAAGCATCAAGTACTATACAAAAATACATATGTGTACCTTGGAAACTAGTACATTAATTCCGGCATGCTTGGTATCCCATCCAAATTCGGCGAAGCTACCACCTCTGTATTGGTCGCCATTTGTGGTTTTAGCAACATGATTTTCCAAATTGTGTATGTTTTCATTTACGTAATTCCAATAGTAAAGCATCTTAGTAGCCTTAAACAACCATGCTGCTCCCCAGACCAATTCATCCTATAATTCAGACATACAAATTATACCTTTTGTTGTAATTTCACATACTGTTATGTGAAGTAAATCTTCACATAAATGAAAGTTATAAAAAGTGGCGAGGTGTTTATATATGTGTGAATTGGTCCTACTAAAGCTTAATTTTGACTGCAAGTGGTTGAACAAAAATTTCCCCAGTTAGCACCCCAATTTCCTAAAACAAATTGTACATTTTGTCTTATAGATGCAATCCATAGCCTAAAAGGCTAACAGATGGAATTATATTATAATTATTATTATAACTCAAGATAGTATATATGCATGGATACCTCATAGCCACTGAAATCACAATAAAATGGACACACCCACGGTCCAAGACTGTCGTTGTATGATCCCCTGTACCTATCAGCAAAGTCAAAAACCTAATACACCACAAAAGGAGGAACAAAAAAAAAAAAAAAAAACATTATTACACATACACTAACCATATTTTATAAACAAAATCTTGTATAATATAATTCCCGAAAGAATTCAGGTATTTAGGTTCTATGTACACAAAACAAACGAGACCTATCATATATAGGTGAGTTGAGCCTCATATAAATTCAACTCGTATATATAAAAGACTTTTGTGTACGAAACAATTTGTCTCGTGCTAGCAGAAATTCTCTTTTAACAAATTTAACAACATATGGATGATGAACCTGAAAAATAAAACATAGTGAATTCAACGTACCATTCTGGCCCTTTTGAGAAGCCTTGCTGAGTAGGCAAGGTCAATTGTCCTAAACACCATGGCAGAGGCTGCAAGTGCTGCAGATATTTCAGCCGAAACTTCTGAACCTGGAAATTGTTTGCTTACAGCATAAGGAGTTCTAGGTGTGTCCATATCCTCAGGTCTCTCCCAGCAATTATGGTCACCATCGGGATCGCCAACTTGTACAAACACAAATCCAGGAATGCTTGTGGCTTTAAGAAAATAGTCCGTGGCCCATCGGATAGCATCTAAACCAAGTTTCAGATCCGAGTCCATCAATTTTCCGAATTCTAACACACTCCATGCCAGCATTGTAGTTGAAAATGCCATTGGAAAATTGAATTTTACATTGTCGCCAGCGTCGTAATAGCCTCCTACTAAATCAACCTATAAATCACCATAAGAAAGTAAAATAATTAATTAAATTGCATTATGTTACATTAAAATTTGTATTGGCATGTTCTTTAATTTAAGTTGTTAGCCAATGATCAATTATTCTTCAATTGATAAATGATTGGGTTTAAACCCATTACATTTTTACAAATTATGAATAAAATAATTTTAAAAATTGTAAAATCACTATATGCAACAATTAAATAATAGAATGCTCTAAATGCCATCATCATCATGCATCAAAAGAAAGAAATAGAGGGTAGTATAATTAATTAAAGAGACTAACACCAATCTGAAAGCCATCATTAAGAGCAGAATCCTTCCTCCAAGTCATCCTTTGATTAGGTGGTAACTTGCCTGACCTTTGGCCTTCAAAAAACAAAATACTCTTTGACAATGCATCCCCATAATCATGAGAAGCCACATTCTCTAACATCAACAAAACAACAACTCCTACCAATTTCAACCATCTCTTACACACACTCATCCTCTATAGCAAAAACCCGGTTTGTGTTTCTCTGCTACAAGATATAATTAATACACTAACTTATATAAGAATCAAGATTTCATTTGAATAGAAAAGAAAAGGATAAGAAGGATATTAACAAAGCAAAGTACAAAAGAATTTGGGTATATATGAAGTAATTAAAGGAAGTGAAGCTAAAGAAATTGAGAGAGAAAGAAATGTATGTTCATGCAGAAATGAAGGGAGAATTTTCCGGTACCGCCGAAGGTGGTGGTTGTGAGGGTGAGGATGGTGTTTAGTTTCAGTGTATTTGGATGATTGAGTTTTATAATGAGGACTTGTTTATTAAAATAATAATAAAAAGGTAACGACCTACTTGTATTGTTGTACTTGTTCTTTGACCAACTGAAACACGAATTTAGAATGTCCTATGTAAGTGGGATTTCATCGCCACCAACATACATATTACATTCTTTTTCTAATATTTTTCTTTTGGTAAAGAATAAAGATAACAAGGGAAAACGTAATTAAAAGGACGGCTTTGCTACTCAAAAGAAATAAAAGAAAGATAGACGGACGGCCTTGGGAGTTTGGAAAGGTGTATATATGATATGAACATTAATTTGTATATTCAATATTCAGTATTCTATACATCTTGACTTAAAGAAAAAAGATATATAGAGACAACTTTGGAATTACTTTCTTATCTTCTTTTGTTTTAACAAGTTATCCTAATTTGAGAAAGACAAAATCCCAGCAAGTTCAAAAAAACAATAATTAATAGGGTCATCTTCTCATATTTGATGTCTCTTTTATATATCAAATAAATAATTCATAAAGAAATAAAAACTTAACTTAATCTAAAGTTTTATTATAAATTTCTTAGTTTTTTTTATAATTTATTTTAATTTTATATACTATTTATTCAATTACTTATTTGTTTTATAATTGTTTCTTATACTTGTATTAATTTTATTATTTCTTATTCTTATAATTATTTTTATGATTTATTATTTTATTTTATTTTATTTTAAATATTAATTAGCTAATTTATTTATGCATTTGCTATTATCTTTATTTTACTTATGCACAAATTTTTTATTTAAATATATATATTATTTCTTATTTAATACGATATGATGATACTTTTGTCATTTGATTAAATAAACTTTTTTTTTAGAATAAAAATGGCGTAGTGTAAATTTTGATATCAAATATACACAAACTAAAAAATTATCATTCTATAAATCATACCTACAATTAAATGATCATTAATTCATACCAAACTATTCTAACAGTCAGTTTCATGAAGACAATTAAAATTAAAATTGAGCATTAAATTATTCAATTCAAGCTCTCTTCTTTTTCTTTTTCTTTTTTTCACTTTGGCTTACATTTTAGAATTAAAATTTAATTCTCAACTTAATTACTAGAATATGAGAAACAGTATACCCAATTTTTATACGCTAAAAATGACAAAATTGTCACCCTAAATTAGTTTTGGTATACGCCATTAAATTAATTCTGCAAATTATTACTTAGTAGGCATGGCAATAGACTGTAATGGGTCAAGATAGAACATTATGAAATTGATCCTATTTAAATTAACTCCATTCGAATTCCCATTTTTATTTTTATTTTCTTTATCATTTTCTGCATATTTTATTTTAATTCATAAATCAATCCATATGAGTCAATCAGTGACCAGTATGATTGGCAGATTGACTATTTCAACAAATTTAAGATACCCATCCAATCTATTACCATGTCTTCCCAAATGACCAGCTAAACAAAGATCAACCAGAGACAAAATTCACTGATACAATTCTTGACAATATTGAATATTCTATACAAGAAACAGGAGTTATAAAAATTACAAGACTTGTGACAGTTTATCCAAGTTTATGCTTCATTTGCTTCTAACGTTCCATGAATCGGGCATTGAAAAGAACTTGAAGCTTATGAACTAAAAATAATGAAAAATGTATTTCATGCAAAGACTTTTAGTATCAATGCTTCACTACAGAGTATATGGCATGTGCGAATGAAGATCCGTGGCGCAACAACTATAACCATATTTGGCTATAAAACAGTACCAAAACTTTCTAATCCTACTACAAAGCTTAGGGGAAAGGGTTAAACTAATTTCAAAAGAGCTACTCCACTTCCTGCTTGCTCTTACTTCTCATCTTTGCCTTAAATCTTGACTTTACCATGAGAGTCTGTACTGTATTGGCAAAGTTCCCAACAGCCATCAAAACCAACAAGATACCGCAAACTATTACCTGCCAAAGGAGTTTCCGACATTATCAAGAAATTATGCAGCAAGTCAAATTACTAGAAGCTGATGAACAAATGGAAAATGCTCGGCAGAAACAGAATTACAATACCTGCCATTCAAAAACAAGCCTAACAAATACAGTTCTGAGCAACAGTAATCCAACATATGCCTCAAATCCCTAAACAAAGATAGCAGTACAAACAAATTAACAAAGAACAGAATCTGGCCACAGTGCTACCTTCCATAAGTTTATTTAAGAATGAAAAGCTCATACTCAGAACACGATATTTATTCTGTCACTCATACTCCGAACTTCATGTTTCATGTTGTGCATGAATATTTGAAAGCTCCAATATATAATAAATGAAACACATCTAAAGTAATAGTCATCAAATGAGTCAGTTGAGATTTTGTCTCTTTACGGCATGCAAAGTACATAAAGCCAGGTTCAAAAGAAAATTATCAATATAAAATAGTTTTAAGTTTATACATAAAAGAACAAAGTAAATAGGACACGATCATTACATATTTAACTTTTGGATGTCATATATAACTAACCTGCAATACGAAAAGAATGGGACACAACAGCCATAGTTGGCCATCCACACCAGATGTTTCTCCCCAGACAACATCCATTCTCTTAGCCTGAAAATAAAAATAAAATGAAGATTAAAAACATATATCTGTGCATATAAATATGCACCAGCCATCCTTGTAAGTAATAATGCACATTGCCATCCTTGTAAGTAATAATGCACATTGTTAATTTTACAATTTTATATGGCTCTTAAAGAGGAAGAAAAATTAAATCATATGTTCCTTGTCCTATTTCTAGAGACTAATATTCTAATTTGTTGGAAATCATTTTTCAATTAGTTAACTAACATTTTTGTTTCTGATTATTGGAAAGTATATGCATTATCAATGGTGTCCATATTTCACTTACAGAAAATGAATTAATAGATTGGGTCATTATACATGTTCAGGAAAACCAATTGGAAAATTGGACTACAAAAGAAAAAATTAAGTAAGAAATCTAATTTAAGGCCATAGAGAACATGGGATCTATGAAGGCCACAACAAGACACAAACAAACATGCGAGCACATTTTTAGGATCACACAGGTGAAATATTGATTAATTTGATTTAACCTTCACACTATTGTAATAAAAGAATGTGTTTGAAATGAATGTCACCATTCCAAGTTCCAACATAAAGTAGGACAAAAGTTGCTAATCCATCAACATACATAAAATGAATGGTTTTTTTTTAATAAGTAACAAAACGTATGATTCAATTAGGAAGTGGTGGTCTAAATTATGTTCTAAAATTATGAAGGATCATGTTGTAATCTAAAGGTTTCAGGTTAAGTCGGACGAAAACCGAGTATATGGAATGCGATTTTAACTAGAGGCTCAACTGAAATAGATTTGGATGGTCAAGCAATCCCAACGAATGATGTTTTTAAGTATCTAGGTTCCTTTCTTTTACCAAAGAAGGAGCAGTAGAACATGATGTAAACCTTAGAATTAAGGCAGATGGATAAAGTGGTGAAGTGTCTCGGGAGTTTTAAGAGATTCTAAAATCCTGAATAGGTTGAAGGAAAAATCTTTTAGGATGGCAATAAGACCAGCTATGTTGTATGGTCTCAAATGTTGAATGGTTGGAAAACAACATTTAAGATGGGAGTTACTAAAATACGAATGTTGAGATGGATGATCGGACATACAAGAAAAGATAAAATAAGCAATGAGGAGATATGTAGGAAAGTTGAGGTAGCACCTATTGCAGATGCGAATGGAGAAAAATGATTTACGTAGCCAATCCAAAATAGTTTGGGATTTAAGGCCTAGTTAGTTAAGTTTCAAAAAGAAGGTCCTAAATATAAGAAAAATGTTAACCATTAGGTAAAGTAGGTAATGGCATCCAATTGATAAAAATATATGGAAAAGGTTTCATAGTAGAAAACTAATAAAATGAAAAACTGAATAATTTCATATCATGAAAGAAAAACCACCACAAACATACTTTCTAAATGAAAAAATAGGCATTACAAAAAAAAGGTGTGCTCAAGTGAGAAGTGTTGCTGATGGAGAAAAACAATAGGGAAAGGTATGCAATGCCTAAAGATATAATTAAATTAAAAAGATACTATCACAAAAGCATGCAAACATTTTTCTTCCAGATATACTGTTTAGAAATGGCACCTTTCCTAGGGCAATACGAGTATAAAGTCTCTGACGCTGATATCTATTTTGTAGGAGCATTGAGACTCCTTGCATCATAGCCCATTGTAGGAACAGTTGCACTCCTCTCTGGACAAGAATCATTGAAATCATGTAACTCGGGATTCATTGTAAAAGGTGCAAGCAAGTGGAAAAAAAGTAACCTGCTTTTGTGCACAATCTGGTTGTCCTTTAATCTCCCATGTGAGACTAACGAGGGCCATAATCATAGCACAGTAGTGATGATATATCCACCTGTAAAAGCATAATCATTTAAGTTTATAAAATATAATATGAAGAGTAAACACAGCTAAACCTCTCCCCGTCCCCACACCCAAACAAAAACAAAACTGTAATGTCAATATGGCATATGGTGGCTTATGAATTTTGACATGTCTAGTGCACAAAGCAGCACCCAATATCTGTTTGTCAGTCCACCGGGTGTAAATTTGGGTTAGCAAGCATAATTCTTAATTCTGGCCAGAATAGTTTGGATGTTTACAAGTCTGAATTCAGATTCTTATATGTCTAATGCGGTGTATTTCTTTTCTGGTTTGATATGATACTAGTTTCTGGTTTGATATGACACTAGTTGTAAAAAACTACTGTTGGTCATATGATACTAGTTGAGTCTATCACTAACAAAATGGCCTCCATATCATTTAATTATGTCACTGTGCAAATAACTACAGCTAATTTTGATGGTCACAATTACTTGTTGGCCAAGACCATGATGTTACTTAAGGAGCTCAGACAAAGTGACAAACACTATGTTGATCCTCTTACTTGTTACAATTAAGGAAAAACTTCATGGCTATGTCCTGGTTGTAGCATAGCAAGAAGCACTCTATGAGCTAAAATGAAATTTGCATTAGTTTTGTTACTTACTAATGTATAACATCTTATCTCCTTAATCTTTTTTAGGACGACCATATCTAGTCTCCATGTCATGTACCAGTTTTGCTGTTTCATAGATCCAAACATTATGATAATAAAACCGAGGTCCATTTGTTTAACAATCCAGGGATGTGTAGGTGTTTAGTTGGAAAGCTAATTCCAAACTGTGAATGGAGATTATCGGAAGCTTATTTACAAACTCTTCCATGAGGCTAAAGCAAATCCCAATCAATAGAACATCTCTCCTCTAAAGAAGCCACTAAGACTCAAGTTTGAGTACTCCCACTCCAATATGTATAAGTATCTACTGCTTGACCTAAAGAACATATAAAAGGTGTGCAACTTGTTAGGAAATTAACAATCAACTTTAGCTTAATTTATCATAAGGAGATTTCCTACAGCAGTGAAGCTTGATTACATACTCCAGTCACTTGGTGAACTAAATCCTCAACCGCATACACCTAGCTCATTCCTCAAGCATCTGTTGATCATTTCCCTGAATTTTATTATCAACTACACTCAGACAATCTTCATAATAATGCTTATCTCGTTGGCTTATCAATAATCAATCTCATTTTGTTTTAACATACCATTTAACCTCAATCGATTTTCACTAATCCCACTATAATCATCAAGAGTACCTTGGATCATGTATATACTATCAATTAGTAAACAATATCTTCAACAAACAACTAGCACATCAAACAGTTGGAGAATATAGCAATTATAGAAACAACTGCATGTCACTAACAATATTTGGTTCTTAACCTAAGTGTACGTAATCAACACAATATCCTTTATAAAATAAATATTGAGAGGTTTACCTAGAATATATTCCATGATGCATCAAAAGAACTGTCAACTTAAACACTACGCATGGAAAAGCACCAATAGTTGAGAAGAAACAAAAGCTTGAGTGCAAGGATCTTTTCAACTTTCAACATCTAACAATTTTGGAATGGACAAAATGGATGGAGAAGTGAGCTTATACTAAGTTCAACTCTAGAAAATCACTAACTTATATATTTAATAGTCATAAAATAAGTTATATGTTTTAGTAGCACCCCACTCATAACTCCACACAGTCAACTTGGAGCAATATTTATTGATAAAAGCTCTATCACGTCCACTCAAACTCAATTTGTGCCAATATAACCAAGAGAGTTTGATATATTGCACAAATGACAAACATAACAATGAGATTGATTAGGATTTAGGTCATAAAATAAGGGCGTGTTGTTCTATCAAACTAAATAACTAAATAAGGGCACTTTGATGAAACAAAGACATCTATCTAGAGGGTGTTCAATAAATTACGCAGATTACAAATATAACAATGATTAAGATCTGGGTCATAGAAAAAGGTCTTGTTGATGAAATAAAGACATCCATCTAGAGTTTGGGTGATCAACAATCATGCAATAAACTAAATTTTGGGCCTGTTGTACACTAAACCATTCTTTATGACAGGCACATTGAGATGTTTCCAGAAACGCGGCCAAATATCTATTACACTGAAGATGAGAATGTTGAGGTGCGTACAGTAACGACTAAACAGTAACGACAGCACTAGACGTGATACAGAAGCACAAGAATGCAACATGATCATAATTTGGGATGCAAATAAGCAAAGCCGTTCAAGCTCTTTTTTTTTTTCTAAACCCAAGCTCGAGCTTTATTTTAGCGCTCGTTTATTAAACGACCTAAGCTCAAACTTTATAAAGCTCAGCTCGTAAGCTTGCGAGCCTGACTCATGTAACATATATATTTATATATATAAGTAATTTAAAATTAATATTTATTTTTAAAATATATTTAAGTAGAGTTAATAAATAAATACTCATTGGACTAGATTACAGTACAAAGTTCCAACATATTATATTTAAAAATATTTTTAAATTAAAAAAGAAAAAGATTTAGGTTCATGATCTCTTGAGCTCTTAACGAGCCAAGCCTGAACTTAGATTTAGGCTAATGATTGCTTAACAAGCTTGCGAGCTTTTAATGAATACGAGCCGAGCTCCAGCTCTATTGAAAACTGAAGAGCCGAGCTGAGCTTTGACAACTCGGACAACTTGAAACCCTCATAATAGAGTATACATCTCTGAGATCAAATGGCAAAAGAGAACTCATGTTGAGTAACCCAATTAGTTGATATAGACAACCCAAAAACTTGTGCTTCTTGTTATTCTTTTAGAAGGTTATAGATATACAACAACAGTCAGGACAGGCTTGACAAAATCATATGATGAGGCAGTCTAGATAATTTATGCATTCAATAACCAGTTTAAGCATATGAAACATAAGTAACACGTTACCATGGACGAATATCACTTCCGTTCACCCTCAATATGTTCTCTCGCAGTGCCAAACCAGTGTAAAGGAACAACAGCCATGCCTGACAAATTGAATAGTCAATTATGCATTCCATAGAAGCATAGTGGGAGCAAATGAACACAATGTTGAAATGAAACCACAAATCACTTGGTCACTGAGATAATGCATAGGGATTTAGTATTACCAGAGCTAGTGAATACAATGTTAAAATAAAAACCAAAAGGACCAACAATAAATACCTGGTACAGCTGAACAGGAAAAGCCGGCAAGCATCCAGACCAAACCCACGACCTTAAAATAAGTAGTGCTGAAGGAAAAACAAGAAATAGCAGTGCAGTTTTGTCCTGCTCCAAAGAGATATCAAGTTGAGAGACACTTCAGAAATTACTTCACTTCAATTTCTCTCAATTACAAAAAGTAAAAAGGGAAGATGAAATTAAAACTTGGAAACAGACATCAGGACTCTTTGCAGTTAAATCAGATTTTGCCAAAAAACAAAGAAGTGTAAATTTTTCCTGGTCCGAATGTGCAACATATTTTCTTCTTTTTTTCCAAATTGAAGATTTTATTAGACAACAACTCCATGCTCAACTCTACGTGGAGTTACCTATATTGTCTACATAAAAGAACAGGAATCATACTCATGTTAAATCCAAAAGAAACAGAAGAATTAAGCCTAATGAGATATTTTTCTAAACGTGATTACACCAACCAAGTGATCAACAACAATCACAACTACACAAAAAGTATCTTTCATACCCCTCATTGAAAGGATCTGCCTGTGTCAACACAAGAAAAAGGTCCAGATGGCTTTTTTGTGCTCACACGTTCAGTTTATGGGATGAGTTGTAAAAAGATTGCCTCACTCACACTGAGGAACTGATGAGCTAAAACTCACTTAACAGAAAGCACATTTTGAGACAAATTTATCGTGGGAGATATAGCAACTTTGCGACGGCTGCATGCAGCTGTTAAACCCATATACTAATTATTAAGAGTCACTTTGGATTTTATAGTCATCCATAGAGCAACCCAAATGTATTTCAGTGAGAAAAAGAAGAAAATGAGTGGAAGCAAGTATACTCTGTAGCCATTGTACTCCTCTTTAACCTTCAACCTGATGTCCTTCCGAGAGGCGCGCACATTAATAGGACCCAGAAACAACCTCAGAAAGCCACCTAAGGAAGAAAGAGTAGTAAGTTATCATAACAGGAATCAAATTCGTATAATTGACAGTATATCAACAGAAACATTAAAAAATTTCATCCAGGAAGCAGTCACCTTGAGCTTTCCCCGGAAGAAATGAAGCGGCATCTCCATCAACCATGATACATCTCGCCCTCTGAAGATCTTCATCGAGCTGTCAAAACCAAATAACAAAGATAACAAAAATTGATCAAGTTGCAAATAAACTGAATCACTTCAAAAATTAAATTGGGTTAAGGATGGGAAATATTGCCTTCTCCCCTAACTTGGGATCCAAGAGCTTATGGGAAAGGAGGGAATAGAGTAAAGAATGGAGGCGATGAATTGAAGAGTCAAGAGAGATGGCACGTTCACGGAGAGATTGTTCTTCCTTTGAGGTCTTTGAGATGTGGGTTGTCACCGAATCCTGCAGATCCTTCACCTCCTCCACCACTCTCCCTACTTCTCCCTCTATATTCAATGCTGCTTCCGCCGTCAGTCCCGACGACCTTTCCCCCATCAGTCCCTTGGATTCCGTCGTGTACGGGTGGCGGCCACCAATTAGTTAACCAGACGCTGCAGCTGGACAATAAACAAAATTGACATAGACCCACATAAAATTCGACCCTTCCAGTTCTACAAAGCTAAAGCCAACAACACTGGCCGGTGCCCACCGCCAGTTCTTTTGAGGTCTGTTTCAGATTCTTTGCGTAGGCAACGTTCCTCTTTTCCTTTCTCCTTCTGTAAATTTTAAATTTTAGCATCTTGCGAGCCGCAAGTGGACAGGGTTAGAGAGACCACACTTTGCTCATGGCTTATGCCCCTTCAATTCAAGAACTAGATTTTAAAAATCAGGCTAACTCGTAATATCATAATTTTTATGTACATATAATAATAAATTTTAAAAAAAAATATATTAAACAAAAAAAGTAAATAAAGACTAAAAAGAAAAATAAAATTATGATAATATTCTCTTATCTATTTTTATTAAACTAGACTTTTAAATTAACATCCAATCAAATAATCAAGTCAATCATTATTTTAAATTTTAAAAATAATCCAACCTAAAATAACATTTCAATCGATTAGATCAACTCAAATTGAGTCTTAAAATAGTATCCGGAACACATATTTATGTTCTTTACTTTTAAGTCACTTCTATAAAATCCAAACACTAACATTAAAATTTCAACAATAAAATTGTCCCAATATAAGAATAAGTTAATACTTAGAATATAATGTCAACATAATGTAAGCTTTTAATATAGTAGCTTTGATTATTGAGTACATATTCTTGTTGGTGTCATTTGTTGCACCTATTTAATCCTTTTTTTTATTTCATGTTTTGACATGCTTATAATCAATCCATTCAAGTAATATTATATACACATTATTTCCTTATACAAGAATAAAATCTTAAATCATATAAATTAATTGATAAGTGCATTATAAACTTATCCATCATTTTGTGACTTAATTTACAATCTGCTATTTTTTCCAAATTTTGTGTGTATTATTCTACAACTGCACAAATTATTTTCAAAAATAAAATTTCTTAGGCCTTATGCAAAAGTAAATCCACAAGTTTCTCATTTATATAATCATATCATATACACATTATTTTTTTAAGTTTAGTAATATAACGACGACCTCCTCTTCAAATATGGTAGTAGGATTTATACACAAAAAACTTTAACATATACAAGAGGAAATAACTATTTTATTTCTACTTCCAAGTGTAGCCCTTAAAACTTTCAAAATCTTTGATTCCAATTCTTCCTTCCTTCCTTCCTTCCTTCCCTCCCTCAATGACGTGTCGTGTGCCTTTCATCACATGAAACTTGCCATTTCATATTGATGCAATTTCTGCAATTTTCTATATCAGCCATAATTTCAGAATGGTCAAAACAATATTAGTAGTTAGCTGAACAATTGAGTCTGTGGGGATCTTTTATTTCAATGATTTGTTTACCTAAGAACAATTACGCCCCCAAAATAAAGAGCCTTGAATACTAGAAGAAAAGCACCTATACCTAACAAGATTAGGTGAATACCCAAAATTGTAGTCATTTTATTTCTATCTTTCCATACATAACCAAAGAATGGAAAAGATTCTTCAAGAGTCTCAGGTTCCAGAAGACCCTTAAGAATGACCGGATATCTGCAAATCAAGTTAGTATCTCCCTCGAGCATTCCCTGCAGATGCAATGAACAGTCTGGCAATTAGTGAAACTAATCTCCAAGTTTTTCCCCAAGGACAAGTTCTCTCCTTAGAATGTTTTCCCACCTGGATGATCCCACATGGACTATTGCAAAGTCTGTAGCCATGTCATTATGGAAACAAACAACTGATAGTTATCAAATACCCTACAAAGAGAATGGTAGTTGTGTAAAACTTTCAAGCATTCTCAGAAATAATAACCGAAAAATAATTTGATGATATGCCATGAATAGCAGTTAGGTTAAGAATTTTCCTTAGAACCCAAAGACATAAATGAGAAAACAAAAATTCTAGTGTAGCAATTATAACTTCCAACTCAATTGTCAAAGATAATAAAACTTATTGAGATTCTAATTTGTACCAGAGACAAAAAATATCTATATGTGTTTTCAAACTCATTCAACCAGATGTCATTTCTTGGTATGTGATCATTGTTCAATTAGGATGTGATGGGATCATTATTCTAGGCTTCATAAGCCCGACGCTGCAAAAAGCTTAAATGACAATAATTTTAGCATAAAACCACTTGATTCTCCCATAAAAATCAAGAATATGGACCATTTAATGTACATACAAGGAAGTTGACATCACTTCACATCCCAAAACTTTATGGGTTACCCATACACCAACTAGTTTTTAACTACATAAAGGAATAACAGCTAAGGCTGCCAAGATGCCTAAGAAAGCCATTTTCAAAGGGTCTTCCAAATACCTTAACAAAACTCTTCATAAAACTTGATATCTAAGGCAGCCATTATAATTGGAACCAGTCCCTTAACAATATTTAATCAGATAAAACAAGGACTACCAATTACTTATAAAAAAAACAGTTAAACAAGGACATGGACCGTTATACTGATTTTCTTCAGTTTCCATATATTTCTTATAGTGAACAACATAGTTATCAACGTTTAGAATATGTTTCATTACTCCAAATTACACTTAAAAATCAGATTTTATTTTGGGGAGAAAATATACATATTACCTTTGTATTCTATGTATATGCCTAATATGTTGCTGGGGATAATACCCTAACATTGAAAACTATTTCCCACAAAAGTGTCTTGCATGCATTTCAAGCTCTTGAGGAAAAATTTATCAAAGGAAGAAAGAAAAGTTCTGGAGGGAAACAGGGAATTTTATCAACTATGATACATCTACTAACTAGATATTTATATACCTAATATATCACTACCTTACTGGGACTCATACTCTAACATCGAAAGCTAGTCACACATGCATTTCAAGTTCTTGAGAAAAATCAAGCATCCCATCAACATATGAAACATGTATTACCTAGAAAGAACATAAAGTTCTATAAACTAGGCAATTCAGTAAGAAATCTCACCTCAATATACCATGTTCTGATACAGATAAAAAGAACAAAAGAAATGTGAAGCTAGAAAGGATCAACGAAGTTGGAGTCCTCAAGTAAATCCACCAACAAACCACATTAGACATCCTCGATTAAATTCATGAGCCAGCAAAATAAAATCAGCCAAAGAAGTTTTATAATGGAGTGAAACAAGATATCTTTATGATATCAGAAGAAACCCTCTACTTCAGTTTTGGTAATAGAAATTAGAAGTACAAATAAGCATTCGAACTTCTAAGCAAACACATTAAGGAAAAACTACTAAAACATCTGAAACATCTTCGGATCCATACCTGAGGAGAAGACTTAGTGGAGCTAGCGGCTGCGACAGAATAGGTTGAGAGAATCCAATCACCAGTTTTTGTTTTGATGGGGATGGAGGATGTTGAAGAGTATGAAGATATACTATTTGAAGATACTATTATGTATATTCTTTCAGAAAAGAGATTTCCTAGTTCTTTGATCAAAAACTTTTCTAATGGAATGAAAATATCTATACATTTATAAAGCCAACCAAAGGATCCCAAATCACCTTATCTTTTAAGATAATCATTAGTATTGACTGCATAAACCCTAGGTAGGTAATACTTTACATCACATTCACGTAGATCTTTCAACTATATGACAGTTAGTCAAACTCGGATATAAGTTTAGAATACAAGTTTCTAATGTTCCAATTATTTTGCCTAATGTGTCAGTGTAAAGAAAAAAAAAAGGATAGCAACATTTCACATTATAAAATCATCACACGATGCCAAAAAATTAAATTGGAAAAGAAACAGAACTATTCAAACAAAATAACAATCCTAGTTAAATATTTGCATATTTTCATTATACCAAGGATACAACCAAATTAGGCATAAGATGGATGAACTCTCACCTCATCTCAAAGACTTGCTCAATTTGCTTTCCAAGATCCACAGCCTGTTCAAAAAGCTGAGAAATGGGATATAACAAAGTACAATACAATACATTAATAACCGCATGTAAAAATAATGGGATATATAGAAATCCAATTAATTATTGTAAAGGTGTTATAGCAGCTTCTTTCACTAACAATTTCCATGGGGAGATACCTTGCAGGCATCTGAAGTTTAGCATATAATTTTTCTGTCTCCAGCCCCAAGTTTATGATTTGGGTCTGCAAATCAGCAAAATAATAAAAATAAAGAATTGAAACAGATTCCAGAATTCCGGAATCCTCAATATCAAATGCAAAACACTACTTGACCAAAGAGCTATCAAAGAAATGGAAGTTTTGAAAGGAATGGGAAAAAATTAAGATAGTTCACATTTGGGAAAAAACAATATGAAATAAAAAAAGATCTAACAGAAAACATACACAGTACTCAGCAATTAATCGACATGTCCAAAAACAACTGAGGATTAAGAGATACATTTCTGCAAAAACTGAAAAGAAGAAAAGTAATATTAAAAATAATATGGTAGGATTCCTCCAAAAAAAATAAATTCCAACTTAAGAAAAAGGCAGAGTATAGCATCATTCTTCATAGATTAAGAGATACATTTCTGCAAAAACTGCAGAGCTAAACTTATAGAGAAACTAAACTTAAAAGCAGAAATCAAACCCCAAGTGAAACAAACACAACCTATTAAAACCCATGAGTCAACTCACTATTTCCCAGAAGGCTTTCCCGTAGAAACTCCCTTACAATCTGCTGGACCAACACTCAATGGGTAATCTAAAAACTAAGTTTCTTACTCTGTTCCCAAAGCAATCACTTCCATTTTGATTTACTGATTATAAAGTAAACATAAAGGCAACAATGCATGCACAGAAAAAAGAAGTTGGTATTAAACAAAAAGGTTACAACCTCAGTCACTAAGGAAGATACTAAAAAAAATATTTCCAAAAATAGCTGGAAATGTATCTTACTGAAATACTCAAATCACGATAAGAGCACAAACTTATGGAAGCAAGCAAAGGATCTTTTACACAAGGAAATTCAGCAAAGCAAGCGGCTATAACTATAATCTGGGTTTTGCTATGAGTTCATAGCTGACCCATAGTTAAAAGTTAAAACTAATACACCCTCCTCAGAAGTTCAACAATTGATTTATCTGAAACTATAATTTCAACGGGTACCTACCACATACAGTGGAAAACCCCTATAAGTTTCAATGGAACATTATCTCAAACATAGGAGCTTCAACATCAAAAATTGTCCTATAATGTTATGTTAATAAGTATCACAACTACCAGACCGGGACGTGGTACAGGAACAAGTAACCTACCTGGCTAAAAATATGGTTTGATGGGAGCAAACTTAGTTAGTTCACTATTTTGGAATATAGTACGTTTGTAATATTTATTTGGGTCGTTCTATTAAGTTCTGATAATATATTTCATACTAAATTATGCTAAGTTACTAATAATATTTAAATTAAGTTACAATAAATTAACTATATTTTTAAATCATATTTATTGTTATGGGTTTGTTTTATAGGACTCCTTTTTTCTTGTTGCATTGAATCTGTATGGATAGTGTTATTGGGGTTGTAATAGCCTTTTTCTACTTGGGTTAGTATCAATCTTTTTCGCATAAATTTTGGGCCAAGTAAGGCCAAGGCCAGCAGTCAAAAAGGAAAAGAAGACGGAAAAGAAAAGGCATGAACTAAGTTAAACGGTAGAGGTTCATTTCTCCAGCAACACTTAGGGCACAGAAGACTACACAGCCACAGCCACAGCCACAGCCAAAACCAGATAGCGGCACGCACAAATCAAGATTTGTGTAGCCCTCATGACTGAAGTTACAAAAAGGTCAGTGAAGGAAGGCCAACCACGCTCTGTTTGACCAGAAAAACTGTTTGAAGCTCCCTTTGTTGCCACATTTGTATAAGAAGCTCTTTGGGTCATCATTTTTGGCGATCCGAATTGTGAACCACATCAATCCAGTGCGAAAAAATAACAGATTAAACGCATAATTTCGGAATACAGAACCAAGGTTGATCGAGCTATCCTGATAACTATGTTAAGTATTAACTCTAATTTAACACCAACAAAAATATAAATTTGAGACAGCACACAAATTCGCACTTAATGATTTTTGTCATTTAACTTTTAAATGATTTCTATTTTAATTTTATTGCGATCAAAATCACACTGTGTGTTTTCTGATCATAATGATCACGCTAAATTACAAATGCATTAGGTAGACACGTTATGATCAAACAAAGATACAAAAGTCAAACACTTGAACACCAACAGACTATGTGCAATTCAACCAAGATTCCTACCCATCTCTTCTTGCATTCATCTGTCCTTAATATTTCCGCTCTTTCAAGCAATAATCAATCTTATCTCATTGAGAAGCCATACAGGCAATAATAAACAAACATGAATACTATTTATCAGGGGGAAAAGAAAATAATCACATCAATTCTATCCAGATAAAGTAGCAATTATCAATCCGTTTAAACAGAACAATGACTAGAAAAAAAAAAAAAAAAAAAAGGCTGTAGCTTTGGTCATAAAAGCAGTGGCGTGGTACAATCACACAACATGCAGACAGGTAATTGGCCATAGAAAAAGAAACTTTATCATTCATGGTCCACAAAAATATATTAAGCACACATAAAGACACTTAATTGACCAAAAAAATAAGATATAAGCTGGACCTCACTTGCATTTACACACACCACATAAGTGATATCTTCCAATGATAATTCTTTTAATATAAACTAGGTAATAACAATTAACAAGAACATCTTGCAAATTCTTAATTTGATTTTAAATCCATATAAATGAGTCTATTTTACAGATGCTTTCTTAATTCAAGGATACAGAATGCAGATTATCAGAAGGAGAAAAATAATAAAATTATGTTCCTGAACTTAAAAATTCTTTTTTCTTGTTCAAGTTAACATTATTTTCAATTATATAGAAAATATCATCATCGTTACCAACCTAAAATCCACAAAAGTCTTAAAAGAGTTTGATCACTCCAGCTACCTTCATTATATCTAGAGTACATAAAATAACTCTATCTTACTAAATATCCTTACAATTTTTTACCAAAATCCTGCACCAAATAATCATCTTTTGTCCCATCTGAAAGGAAAATAAAAATATATCTTTTTGAGTCTCAGTATTTGAGCTAACAGTTACATAACCTTCTAACCATATATACACATCTTGGTTGTACACTCCTTTCATGTGTTACACAAAAACCAGTAACATCAAGAATCAAGTAGATTAGGGAAAACCAATATGTAGCCAGAAACAAGATCTATCTGCAGGAACATTGAAAAGTTACCTGATCTTTAGTAGCTGAGCCAAATGTCTTCTATAGCAAGCCACATAAGGAAGTACAGAAGCACCAATCCTCTTGGTGAAAATGAGCAGATCCTAATTAGCAACATAGCAACAGGTTCCAATCAATTGTAATCATACATTAGAATGACATAAGAAAAAGAAAAAAAAAAGGAAAAAAAAAAAACAAGTACGTTAATAGCAAGAGTAATTGACATTACGTCGTTTTCCTACTACAAGATAACTATCACTGACCTCAATATTTGCAATGTATCAATGAATTCTCTGGAACATTACTTCACTCATGAAATCTAACCAAGATACTCTACACAGGTAGCCTCTGTGAAGCATTCTGGATAATTTCCTCTTTGACGCATCGTGTCAAGTAACATTTGAGCTTCATGTAATCTACTACTCCCATATAAGAAGCAAAATAATCAGTTACAGCTGTATTAGCAAGGTATATACTTGTGGGCAAGCATTTCCTCGTATATTCTGAAGGCATGTTCACCTAGATCTTCAGCACAGAAAGATTTGAGTAAATTTTCATAAGAAGCCCTGTTTGGGGAAAAACCCCTCTTACGCATTGCATATGAGAGTGAAAGTGCATCAAGTTGTCTCCCAGCCATACAGAGGCCTTTGAATAGAGTGTTGTATGTAATTCTGTCTGGGGCACAACCATTGGCATTCATCATATTGAATAATACTATTGCGCTGTCAATATTTCCAGATATGATATGCCCATCAATAAGAATAGTGTAAGTTACATGATTAGGACGTACACCCTCCCTTTGCATTAGTTCAAAATGATCATATGCGTCCTGCATCTTTCCAGCCCTACAAAAACCAGATATTATACCGTTGTATAGGTACAAGTTTGGCATAAATCTAACACCTTTAATCTTCCCTATCAGCTTAAGTGCAAAGCGTTCCCGTTCCTCAGAAGAATTAGCATAAACTCTAACATAACTTTCTGTTGGAACAACAGTTCTTTGGTGGAGTAATTGAAACAACACCTCTGTTTTCTTTTCAGTCTTTCTTCTTCTGATGCACCTTCTTTTCTCAAAACTTGTAATGTTTCTGCAAATCCCACTGACAAGAGTGATATAGGTGACGAGATCACCTTCAATCAGGTTCTCTTCCATTAAATTAAATAACCCAAAGGCAAATCCAAGCTCCCCCTTCTTCAGGAAATGACTTAGAAGAGTCGTATACAGTACAACATTGGGCACAATGCCATCTCCAATCATCCTATCAAGGTAGATGCATCCCTCGTCGGTCATGCTTTTGTTCACTAAGCCACTTATTAGTGCAGTGTAAGAATGAGAACTTGGCTGGATAGAATTTTCAATCATTTTATCAAACAACTGAAGGGCTTCAATAGCTCGTCCATTCTTAGAGTATCCATTAATCATTGTCATATAAATAACCTCATCTGGATCCACACCAGACTGAAGCATCCTCTTAAACAAATATTCTGCTTCAAAAATATTTTTCTCTTTAAATAGACAACCTATGATTGAGTCATAAATAGAAACAGTAGGTCTTAGTCCCCTCTGATCCATTTGGTTTAGAATATCCAAAGCAGGCATCAGATTGCCTTGTTTACAGAGCTCATTAATCATCATCAAATAAGTTGTTTGGTCTGGAACCATGTCATGATCTTGCATAAGGTCAATAAGGGACTTGGATTCCTCAAAAAGCCCCTCTTGGCAAAGACCCTTGATCAAGGAATTATAGGTAAAAAGGAAAGGCTTACAACCAACACCTATCATTTTATCCATGCAAACCAATGCTTCATTTATCTTTCCTTCCTCACACAAGGCACTGATGTAAACCCCAAATGCTACATTAGCTAAATTGAAGTTGGTCCTCAGAATGCCCTCTAGCAAGAGCTCGATCTCTTGCTCCAAGTCCCAGTTGGGAGGAAGACCATGAGAGGTAGATATCATAGAAAGGTCAAAGCCACATCCTTTCTGGGCAATTGCCTGCAAAATCATGAATGCAAGGTGAAGCTCATAACCCTTGGGATAATTCTTCATAAGAACAAAAAACAGAACATGATCAGGAACAACATCTCTTTCCAGCATGCTTATAAATAGCTCATCAACTTCGTTTAACCTATTCAGCTTGTAAAGTGCAGAGATTAAAACCGTGTAACAATGTGCAGTAGGAGCTAAGTTGCAATTAATCATACTGTCCAAAAGCATCAAGGCACAATCAACTTTATCTTCCCTGCAGTACTTGGTGATCATTATATGATAAGTTACAACATCAGGCTGTATTCCCCACTCAATCATTTGATTATGTACTATCCACCCCTTATCAAATAGTCCAAGCTTCACAAAACCATGAATCAAAGTATTACATGTGTAGTTATCAGGTTTACAACCTGTCTTCAGCATTCTTAAGAAAACCCGCATTGCCATCTTCATCTTTTTATCCTTGCAATATTCACTGACCAGAGATGTGTACATCATTTTATCTATATACAGACCCTGGGATTCCATTTCCCTGAATATTGACTCTGCCTCAACAAGTCTCCCTCTCCTACAAAGACCATAGAATAATGATTTGTACAAATGAACAGTGGGTGCACATTTACTTCGTTTGTGCAATATATCAAACATTTGAAGAGCTTCATCCATATACCCCCTATAGCATAACCCATCAATCAACATATTATAACACCAAAAATCCAAATAAGCTCCGGCATCAGTGACTCTAACAAAATAATCAAAAGCATCAGAAAACCTTTCTCGGGAGAAAAACTCCCTTAGTATGCTGTTAGACACAACTTTATCAGGAATACTATTCATGGCTAGGAGCCTATCAATATGGTTTCTTGCCTCCTCTAGTTTTCCTAACTTACATAAGCAAATTACCATAGAATTCAAAATAGGAGGGTCTGGATCAATACCTCTTGCAATAATTTCGTTTGAGTAAAGCAACTCAGCCAATTGAGGCTGTCCTGAAGACACCAACTTCCTTATGAGGGCACCATAGCTACCCAAATCAAGTCCCAATCTATGTCCAGCAGCAAAATCAACAACAGACAAAGCTTGAGATATTAACGAAGAATGTCTTATCATTCGCTGAACCACTTTCTGTGCAGATGACAACAAACCACGTTGAATAAGCAGCTCTGCCAGTGAGAAACACAAAGTTTTGTGGTCAACTGGAACATTGGAGGCTGTGCTGTTTGGAGGGTCTACTGGAAGAGTACAAGTTACCACTCCCCTGGTTTTGAAGAGAAAATGGTAAGAGTTAGACCTTTGCCTAATCATGTTCATCTCTGACACCGACCCAATTGCCAAAGTTGTGATTTTTCACAGAACTTGAAGCGGGAGAGAATGAAACTCATGAGAGCAACAGTTTGAAAAAATCAAGAAATTAATTCATCAAAACAAGTTATCTTCTAAGGAGTTTAATAAGAGAACATAAAGCTTTACATAGGAGGCCCCAATAAGAGAACAACAGACCGTAGTCTAAAACCCTTCTATCTGTTTATGTTTAAAACCCAGACAGGTTTGTGGAACAGGATTTCATTCATGTAGGTGTTCTTTTTTACTAAATTGGCCGTTAAACTTTCGATAATTTGTCACTTTCGTCCTTAAACTTTCCCAAACTGTTCAACAATGTTTTGTTGTAACTTCACTTAAACCAAATATCTATCTCTATCTATTTATCTATATCAATATTATTCTAAGGATTAAAAAAACTTTATGATCTAATAAGTATATATTAATTCATTTAAATTAATTAAAAATTTATAAAATTTAATTTTTCTCTCTTAATAACTACTCATTATCTCATCTACTCACATAAATTAAAAATAATTAACTTCTTAATAATTACTGACTTCACTCACACTCATATGCTCGTATACTAACTCATCTTTTATATTTTAAATATGATTCAAAAATTTAAATGACAACTTTATTGTTTAAAAAATATAATTATTTGATTGTTGCTTAAGCACGTATATGTGACTAATATTGTACCTGAGGCCTAATAACCCGTATGGTATAAGTTTTAACTAATTTTTAGTTAAAATATTATATAATATCTATGTATTCAATTATTATTTATTTGTATATTGAGGACTTTGGATATCCTTTTACAACAAAATTTAATTTAAAAGAAAAAGAAAGAAAATAACTACCCAATACAATTATATTTTTTTTTAAATGTTAATTTTCCTCCTTAATTATTTACCTAATCTTATTGCACCTCTTTCTCATTGATCGACATGAATCCATCAATGAAATTTGAAAGAGATTGATCATGTGGTTCTAATATTTATTATTATTACTATTATATATTTGGTTTAATTTTTATAATGATTTAAAATTTTCTTTTAGAATGAAAGGAGCTTAATCAATTACCTTAAAATAGAAAAAGAATTTAAGCACGCGCTCTTACTAGTTATCTGTCTATTTATACTATATTATTATAAAAGCCAGAACATTACTAGTTATCTATCTATTTATACTATATTATTATAAAAGCCATAACATCCTTACGATAAGGTTGTCATCTAACTTCTCAATACAATTTTTAATTCAAAATACTATACTAAAATGGAGAATAGTATCCTCCTAAGTTTTATGGTGTCTTCCTAAGTTTTAGCCAATTTTTAAAATAAAAATACCATATAGTACCTATATATGTAGTTATTGCTCCTTTTATGTTGAAAGCTTTTAATATCATTTTACAACAAAATTTAATTTAAAAGGAAAAACTACTCATACAATTCTATTCTTAAATAAACGCTAATTTTTTTCTTAAATTAGTTACCCAATTTTATTACTCTCTTTCTCATTCACCTCTTATTGATCTTCTACTTTTGCATAAAATTTCATATAATACTCATCATATTTAATTATATATATTTTTTATTAAGGATATTTAATATAAAAGTTAATTTTTTTAATAAAAAAATTACCCACTACAATCATTATTCTATAACTAAAAAAAAACCTATTTGTCTCACCCTTTCCATTAATAAAATTAATTTTTATTAACTAGATAAATAAAAATTTATATAACTACTAAAAAGCTAAAGGTATTAACAGTGTAAGCGCGTGGGCGATGCAAATACTAAAAAAACAAAATGAAAAAATGAAGTTGGTGGTATTTTCACCATTAAGACCTGATTTAGAACTTAAATATTAAAAAGATTAATTTATCCTTTTATAATTGGTACTAACAACGCGCCATCTCGTATATATATATTTTTTAATTTTAAAGTAGATGTTTAAAGTTTTTTTTTATCCTAATAAATAATATAAAATAAATAATTATAAATAATTATTAGGGTTATATAATAAATTTCTTTCCAATTTTATTGATGGACTCATCCTATTTATTTAAAAATATAATTAAGTCAATAGTGTGTTGTTTTTTTCTTTTTTTAAATTGAATTTTGTTGTGAAATAATATCAAAAACTCTCAATATAAAAAGTTGAATAACTAAATATATGGATATTATATGATAATTTTAGTTACAAAATTATAACACTTGAAAGGATACCATGAGAGTGTTTAGGTTTAAGTATAAAGTGTAATATAATATAGAAAGGTTAGTACTATGTACACTATCTAAATGTTTATGTGAGGACGAAAATAGTAGAAAAGATATCACAGAGAGTTTAGTAGTTAGTACCTATCTCTCGTCTCCAGTGTCGAATTCGAATACTCTTAATATACCAAAAAAAAAAAATTTAAAAACGAAAAAAAGATGATATCTAGTTTTTTGTCTTTTAATTCACTTTTAAATCATTAAAAAATTTTAATAGCCCACATATCATACCCTTAATTTGTATAGATATAGATGAGTTGAATCATATATGTAGTTGGGCCTTTATCAATTTATTGCTCATGTTGCCGACTATAGGGCCGGACACACATTGGACTAAATGTTTTAGAATATTATTTTATAAAATTCAATCAATAATCCGTGATATGTATAGACCTCTCAAACTCTATATTATCATGAAAAAAAAATTGTCATAATTTTAATTTCATGTTATTATTGACTTATCATTTTAAAATATTTCAAATTTAAATGATTGTCTTTAACAAATGCCTGTTAAAAAAAAAACACTAATTTAATCTAAGATTTCAAAGAAATTGTTGTCAATTGATGTGTAATCTTGTTTGGCTATCAACACGTGTTTGTTTGGTTTGTGGTGAGCCAGTTGCTATTTAGAGTTTTTAAAATTTTTCTATAAGCCCAATCTAAGGAGTTGTTATTTACAATTAAGGCCATATTGGATATACAGGCTCTAGTCTAGGCCCAGTAACTAATTGAGATTACAAGTCAGACAATATTTTTTCCTTTCCAGAAGGCCCACAAATATTTGATTTAATATTTTTTTTACTTAATATCTCGACTAGTTTATCAAAAACATATTATTCACATCAAGATTATAAAATTTATAAATATTTTTTTTGCCAAAGTAATTTAAATGTTAATAAAGAAAACAAATATTTTATTGATCATCAGATCATCCCTTATAATTAATGACTCCAAATATTAAAGATGGGTTATTACATATTTTTGTACTACATTTTTAGTTTTGACTTAGTAAATATATTTCAATTTAAAAAAGAAATAGTAAATATCTTAGGTGAGCATGACATTATTGTGACTCACACAACATATTATAAGGTTTTTTTCACATGATTAATCATCTAGTAAAAATAATATTAAAAAGCAGTTTATATATATGGCGTAAATGCAAGTCACAAGGAAGTTAGCAAGTATGATCCTAATGATCATTCCAAAATCCACTTTTTTTAACTTTATTTGTTCTCATATATATTTACAATAATAATTATAGTTATAATTGGTATTATAATTTTGAAGGTGACATATAAACCAAAATGCAATCATAAAATTCTCCTGTTATGTTATTATTTGACTTTAGGTAGGAATAATTAATTAATTACCACTTTATGAATGCAAGTTGATGACAAGTAAATAAAAACAGACTCTAAATTAAAACACAATTATTAAAATCATTGTTTCTATTAGGTTATGTTTATATACATGAGCGTGTGCCTAAGAAAGATTAATCATCTATGATGTATTATATATATATTGACAAATCTTGCACAGAACAATAGGGTTTTACCACATATCTATCTAGCTATCATTGAGCTCAAGTAAAAGATTAATTGATTTATTCCTTCAAAATGAGAACCTTTTATTGGATTTAAGTTTTTCTTTTTTGTAAAAATTCTTAAATCCACTCCCAAAATTAAAATCATAAAATTCTAAATTCCACAACACTAACATTGTGGGATTTCACATCTAATTAGTTTTGAAAGTAAAATTCTAACATAGTATCAAAACAAGGTTCTAATGAGATTTTACAAAATTTATGAGCCGGTGTACATAATTATATATTAACTTTTTTGTTGGGGTTTTGTTAGTTTCTTGTAGTGGTGGTTGTAGAGGATTTACATGTATGTATAATTGTGTGTACATATAGTGAAAGCTGGTAGACTGTCCTCTTTTTCGTTTTCACGATGCAAAATGATTATATTATATATCTCCATCGATCTTGCCTCCCTGTGTATTCATACTCAAAAATTGAGTATATCATACTCATTGCAGGTACATATATTCAACTATTGGACAATTTTTGAACCTAATATTCCTAGACTACCCATTCATCTTCTGATAATCGATCAAAGTTTTTTCTTATTTCAATAATCAGACTTCAGAGCAGAACTTGAAGAATAAACATATTTATCAAATAAACGAGCAAATGGTAGGCGTGCAACTATTTTTCTTTTATTTATCCCATTATTTTTAGCTCGGCTAATTTCATATTGTCAGGTTTTGAGTGAGCTCGAACTTAATTTATGTTCATCAAAAACTCGTTTGAGTACAAGTTTAAATCTAAGATCGAGTTTAATTCACCTCTTAAATATTTTCTCAAAATAACATTAAAAAATTATAGTCAAATTTAAATTTATAAGTTATCGAGAACCAACAACCAATTGACCATTAAATCAAATTATAATATATATATATATATATGAGTTAGATAATAAAAATAATTTTTTTGTTTTTTATAAACTCTCAATCACTAGTGAAGTCAAAATTCGATTTCAAATTTGTAGTTTACAATTGCCAAACGAATTTAATTAGATCATTTAATTGCAACTATTTTTTTTTTGTGTATTTATTATAAATATAAAAATAATATTAAATAATGAAAACATTAGGATCCACTTTTTTTTATTAAATTTGGCTAATTTGATATAACAGATCACGTTATCAGATTAAAGGGCAAAACTGTCTTTAAAAAACTTTTACTTGGAAAGCTACCAATAGTGACTGGTCATGTGGGCCCAGTAGGCATTGGGAATGTAATAAGACCTCCGCGTCTGTAGGAGATAGAAGTAAAACTGCAAGGAACAGATATGATGACAACAAAACAGTCACTTCCGCGTGGGTCCCAAACTGTATTAGAGAAGCCGCATCCCGCATGGTTGCTACAGAGTCTACAAGCCCAATGAATGCCACGTCAGATGTTGACGGAGTTACAACTTGCTCGGACGGAAACAAATGATTTCGTAGCTTGGTGATTAAAATGTGGGACCTACATGATTGAATCTCAGCCCCACATCACAAAGTCAAATTTGAACTTTTCGTAATTTATTTAGGTAAGGACAACACCTTGTTCTTATATTACGGAGCCCCTCTATTTCTAGCCCTTTTATCATTATGGGACCCTGGTTTATAGAGGTTTAATTTTTATTGTATTTAAAAAATTAATGGAGTAATTTTATTTAATTTGTACAATAGTCACTTGCACAATACAACATGTATGAGTGATGGTGAAGCTGTAATTGTAGTTTCTTGTAAATTTAGAGAATTTTTATATTACAGAAATTGTTAATGAGTGTAAATATTATGTTTATATTAAATGAGTTTGTAGTATGCTTAATGCACTATACACCAACGTTTTTTCATTTATTATTTATTATTTTAATAATGTCAATGTGATAATCTTCACAATATTAATAAAATAAACTTCACAATACATATAAGTAAATGAGTCTTGTTACTAATTAATTAGTTTTAAGAATGATTTTATAGCATTGTATCAATGTTCCAAATCCACCTTTAAGGTTTCTCTAACAATATGCCAGTCCAAATCGCTAGAATCCAAACATGTGTATATAAGTAGATGAATCTCTTCTCTTATCTCCAATTGAAAGAGATCCTACTAACTCATTAAAAGCAAAATAATATTTTTTTTCCACTTTTAAATTCTCATTTTTGTTTCAAATCACTCATTCTTTTTCTCTCTTAAACTACTTCTCCTTGCGAAGGAAACAAAGATGGCATTTTCTCAGCTCGTACCTTCTTCTCAGTCATATTCATCT
Organism: Quillaja saponaria; assembly: GCA_029379385.1. Taxonomy (NCBI): domain Eukaryota; kingdom Viridiplantae; phylum Streptophyta; class Magnoliopsida; order Fabales; family Quillajaceae; genus Quillaja; species Quillaja saponaria. The sequence goes on along the minus strand of CM055616.1, from coordinate 13,111,176 downwards.
TAAGCTTATAATCCCCAATAAAATTCCACACCTCGCACTGGGCACAACACCACCTAAACTCATCTGTTGTTCATTGATATAACAATTTAAAAAATGCAACTTTAATATCCATCTTGATTAATTATACCATAAGCATTGCGCTTCTACTATTGCCTTATTTCTAACTAATACACCAGTTCCATCCATCTGAGAGAAGATAGCTCTGCCTATCAAATTCAATCTTAGAGTTGAAAACTCCTCCTCATCCTCAAAATCTCATATACGCTTCCTTTACTTTTTTCCCTACCTTTAATAATTATCAACACAATGGCTGACTTTTTTTTTTTTTTTTTTTTAAACTGGCTTCTCAATTTTTTCTTTTCATACATTCAGATGCGAGAGATTTGTAATCCATTATGTTCTATTTTGATCCATTTTGGGTAGAATCAACTCTGTTTTCAATGACATTATATATGAATTCGTTTATGTATGTGAGTTTCATTTTCACATGTGTGAAAACTAAATCGATTTTTCGAAATGGGTGAATCAAGACAAATTTTTTTTATCCTTGACACTAGCTGGATCAGCTATTTAAGTCCCTACAAAACAACAGTCCTAACAAACATGTTAACAAATTCAAAGACTAGCTGCGAGCTGTGCAACACATTTCTTATCAACTCAGTTTAGCCTAACTAATATTTCTTTACATGCTTCTCCCTTCATTCCACAAAACATTGCCCTTCTTATTTTGGGTCGTAACACATTTATATCAATAATTGCTTAAAAATAAATTTCTTTAATATTCTATACTTTAATTTCCTTTATGTATATAAATTTTGAAGAATTTTATATCTATATTTATACTATTAAGATGGTAATTTTTTTTTTTCTAACCAAAAAATATCATCTTAATAACTATCCGCACCCTCCTCAAATATCAATTTATTTTCTTCTTATAAGTATGACTAAATAAAGTAAAATATGGATAATTTTTTCCTCAGTGCAACAATTAAAAAAAAAAAAAATTTAAAAAACTATACTGCTATAACTACCTACCTTCTCTCTCACATACTTACTAATTCATTTCTTAAAGCCAAATGAATTAAAAACCTTGATCATTTTTTTATGCAATCAATTATAAAAAAAAAAAAAAAACCTTTATATTTTATTTTCTTTAAAATAAAAAGAGCCTTGAGTACATGTGTAAGTGTGTGCGATGAGGCTTGTCATTCTAAAAACAAGAAACCTGTTTTCCTACTTTATGTCAAATTTTTTTTTTTCATATATATAACTGCTTAAGGTTTTCATTTTAAAAATTTAAAACTAAATAAAAGAAACTTACAAACCCATAAGTACACACCTCAAGCCAATTTTAAAGAAAAATTATTACTAAAATTGAATTTTTTTTTTTAATAATTACTATATGTTTTTATTTAAAAAAATATTATAAGAAATGTACTCACACAGGTTCAATTTAAAATTAAAAAAAAAAAAAACTAAAGCACGCCTGTAAAAATGTGTGATGAGGCTAGTATGTATAAATAAAGAAAATGTGCAAATATTTAAGGGATGTATGTTCTTATTTTTCAAAAAAAAAAAAATAAATTAAATTCCCGTTTATCTTCCAACTCCTTTCCTATATATAGCCTTCAGGTTGTTTTCTCCTCTATAGTTGAGGTAAAAGATATTCCTATCAATTCAAATATGTGATCGATGATTAATTGTTTGTAGGTAATTTGATTCGATTAAGTTAGTTTTAATTAGTATTAATTAAAATTTAAAATTTATATATTGATGAGTGATTTTCAGAATGTTTGTCCAAATCTAATGAAAAAATGAGTGAGTTGCGATTTTCACTTCTCAGCATTGGACTCCTACACATTTTATTTTCCACAATGGGGATAAATAAGGAAAAAAAAAAAAAAAAAAAAAAAAAAAAAAGAGAGAGAAAGGAAGAACATTGACTTATAAGACCCACTGTGGAGCTGGAGAACGACATGCGAAGCATAAGCCACAAGGGACTGAAGGGCAGGGGCCCACAAGCACAACTCAGCAAGGACACCTACCAAGTTGCAAGTCTAATGATATTGGCTAGCCCACGCCAGACAGCAAGCCGCCAAGTACAGTAATCCCCAGATCCATCAACCCGTTTGGTCCCACATTCCACATTTTGCAATTTTTTCGTAATCCCCGAGGGCATACAAGCCGACAAGCTGTTTCAGTAATATTTAATTTAACACAGTACGCTTTCGGCTTCACACTCTTAGCCGGCTCGTTTAGCCAGTGAATATATTCTTATTCTTTTGAAAAAGAAAAAAAATAAAATCTATTTTTCATGAATGTCTTGTTCTCGTAAATACAGATTCAAAATTATAAAGTTAAAATTTCTACATTTCCGTTAATCATATATTATATTTTTATTCGTAATTTATTTTTTATTTTTTTAACAACTATATATATTCATATTGACTTATGTACATTTTCACTAATTTATCTCACACTTTAATTATTAATATTTTTCTTTTATTTTCATCACAATGATGATGTACTTAATACTAATAAAACCAACATATTTTCTTACATTACCCTTCTGCCATAGTAATTTAGAAGCATTACGATTTTTTTTTAGGTACAGAACATTACGAAATATTTCAAACCAATGTGATTAGCCATTTTTAGTCTTTCTTTCTATCATTATTATTAAGTAGAAAATTAGTCACTATATCTTCAGTTATGATGACTTGTCCTTAATTCTGATAAGTTAATATAACAAATATTGTCCAAATTCAATAAATGACAATGAAACAAATAGAACACATGATGAACCTGTCAATTTTTCACAATACATTATCCAAACTCGGCAGATTAAAAAAACACTTATCACACTTTCCTTCCTCCTTCCAAATAGTAAAGATACAAAATTAAAAACAATATAATTATCCTCGATCTAAAGCTTGGGAGAGAGGAATTCTTATCTTACATGATGCACATTTGATCGGATTATAAAGATGAATTAATCGAGTTGATCAAGAATTATAATTATTTAACGACTCTGACGTTAGTATATGATTAGACTAATTATACAACTGAACAACCACTACTTATGCAAATTAATCAGGAATGGACAAGACGAGAATTGAGAAACCATTAGTTAGCATTGATCGATCCCAGACGATGAGGACCATTGGCTATCACGAACATGATCATGATCATGATCATGATTCATGATTCATCATCACAATTTTATTACAGTTTAGTCTTGAAGAAGGTGGTAGAAATGGTAGGGACTAAGAATGGAGAGGGGGCTAACTGGGGCCACCATGCCTAATTCTAACTTTCTAACTTTCTAACTAGCCAGAGGCTGCTCATCACTTGGTGCCTGTTTCATTACGTCATTACCACAACACCAATACTTTAATCCTTTCTATTCTATTTTTTTATTCACTCTTTTTGGGGTCTTCTGGAGCCTTTTCTTTTCTGATTTGTCTCTGCCGTTAGTTCCTGTACCTCCACCGTTTGCATATCTCGCTCTCTCTAGATTTCTCTCTCTTATAAGTATTAATTTGCAAAAGCTTGGACGGGGAGAGAAACCCTTTCAGATTGAAACTTACATTCCCTTCCTCTTCAATTTGTTTGGGTCTCTATCAGTTGCGGTTAGAGGAAGTGGCAGTTGAGAGAGAGAAAGAGTTCATTCCTTCCCTCTATCTCCGCCACCTTTTTTCCCGCCCAAAAGCTTTTCCACCAATTTAGCTCAATCCGACAATGAATGACAGACAACGAGACCTGACGGAATAGTTTTTTTTTTTTTTTTCTATAAATTAAAAATAAAAATTCTTTGGGGGTATTTTAGAATGATTAGGGTTTTTGCTTCTTATATTATTTAAGTGTGCATGCTCTTCTCTTCTTCCGATCCAGTTCTACATTTTTAGACAGCATTTTCTTTTTTGAGTACTTGTCTTTCTTTCTTGGGATCCGATCCGATCCGACAAGTAAACAACAAGTACAGAAAACAGTTATTTAGTTGATGATCAGGTTCAAGTGCAGAGGAGGGCTTGTGTTTTTAACTGCCTAAACTTGTAGTTTGTTGTCTGTGCAGTAATCTTTGTCTGATCCAGCTAGCTAGGTGTTATAGGAGCTTCCTCTATATCAATCTATTTTCTTTTCGGATGAAATTAACATCTTTGGAAGAAGATTGATCATCCAATCAACCAGATCTGTGGTGTACAAGAGCAAGCAGGAGACTGTTTTGTTGCTTTGATCTGTGAGCACTCTCTGTCTTCCCCCTATCATTTCTTCTTCTAAATTTTTTTCAATAGTGGATTTAGTTTATTCATTTAATGAATTTTTATTCATATCACAGGTAAATAATTTTTGCAGATCTGTAACAAAAATTCTGCATCAAATACTAAGAAAATTTAGAAGGAAAAAAAAAAAAAAAGAAGCTATTTTCATTTTGTAAAAACAAGAAAAAGAAAATTTTCTTCCAGTGTTACCTTTAGTATTTCTTTCTAGTTTTTTAAGTGGTTATTAGTTCTTGGAATATTAGAATGAATGGCAACTCCATCCTTCAGAGACTTTCAGGATCATATTCTAGTGGGGATCACAATTATGAGCAACAATCACTTGTATATGCTTATCCAGTGCATGCTACTTATGTTGCATGTTTATTATCACACATGTGTTGACTATACAAACATCCCACATGCAATAATCATCATATATATATATGGTAATATTTTTCTGTCTTTATGTAGAGTTGTATAGTTTCACTCCCTCCACCCCCCAAACAATAAATGAATTTATGTTATTCATGTGTATAAATCTTTTTCATGATTGATTATTTCACTTTTTCAATATCATATGTGTGAATAAAATTCTTCCCCCATTTGTCAAATATATGAGCATTGGAATTTGAATAGACATTTGATTTTCCACTCATGCATAGCTTCCTCTTTTTAGTCCAGAAATCTTCCTGTTATAAATGTGAATAAAAAGTTAGGAAGTATTATTACTCATATTCTCAAAGTAGACTGGAAAAAGAGAAAAAAAATATGCTTAGTAATTTCTTTTGCCTATACATGGACAACCATTCATTGAGTCAATAGCGTAAAGGTATGTATATTTTTATTCAAGGACATTCCCCTGAAAATTGGTCCAATATATATAATTCCTGTACAAAAGATATAATGCTAGCTAGTTTCACACTTGTTATCTTCTTTTATGATCATAAGTTGTTACGCTTCCATTTTTCTTGTCGATACTCCATACTTCTTTTTCCAGTGCTTTCTAAAAAAAATCTGAACTGGTTTTATTTCTGGCTATTTTAGTAATTAGTTAGTTTCAAGTTGTCTAAACTCTTTATGTGAACTCTTATCGCATGATTAACAGGAAAGTTGTGTTCAACCTTTGAAAAGGAATTGACTATTTGAAGAGTAATTTAGTGCTTTGCACTTCCTGTCATAAGATCATCAGTTCTTTATAATATGCGCAAAAGTTAGCAATAAACATTAATGTTTATTTAGTTTCCTTCAAAATATTCTAAGACATTTTGAGATGGATTGGTTCCATTTTGTTTTCTTTGATTCCTTTCTCTTACATAACAATCCACTAAATTTAATTTGAAGTTATACTTGATTAAATACTAGAAAATGAAAAAAATATATAAAAAAATCCATATCTTGATGTTCAAATCAAAGAATTTAGTATTACTTTCTTAAGACCACAATTGTCAAGGATGAATATTGAAGGCAATTACTATGCATTATCCTATACAAGGAATTTCACTGGAAAAGTAAGAAAATTAGGTAATTTTAATTCTCTTTCTTTTTCTGAATGAAAATAAAACAAGTTTTGTAAACAAAATATCAGAGATTTTTTCTCTCTTTTTTCGTCTTTCTATTGGTGAATGCACATGTTCTTTGCATTTTACTACATGGTTGAGAGTAATTTGCTTAAATTTCAAAGCACCCATATACTGTGTTTTACTGCTTGCTTATCGTAGACTCTCTTAATTAATTAGCTTTGATATTGCATTTGCTTCAATGGCTGCTGCGATTTTTTCCAATAAACTCGAAGAGAAACTCCTAGTTGTGATTAATATGATAATTGAAAGCACATTCTATTTAAGTGAAGTTCTTTGAGTGAAGAGTTGAAGTGTCAAAGTTTACTGCTTGTATAATCATATGGAGCTTAGGCTATTTGCTTTTTACTTTTCACTTTGATTGAAAATGACTCATGTCTTATGGATAGAAAGAAAATAAAGATTTTATTAGGTGGAAAATGCACTATACTTGAGGTATCATTACAGTTTGATATGCTTGACATTAGTATTAGTATGGTGGTAACCGATAAGTATTTCCATGTAATTGCAGGACTCAACTTAACTAGTGGCAGAACATGAATACTTTTTCTCATGTTCCGCCTGGTTTTCGTTTCCATCCTACAGACGAAGAACTTGTTGATTATTATCTTAGGAAAAAAGTAACTTCAAGGAAGATTGATCTAGATGTCATAAAAGATGTTGACCTCTATAAAATCGAGCCATGGGATCTCCAAGGTAGAATGAAAATTCATGCCAATTTTTTTGTTAATAGAACCATTTTCAGTTATATATATATCTTTCATTAACTGTTTTTGGATGTTCTGTAAATTTGGAAAGAGCTTTGCAGAATAGGAGCAGAAGAGCAAAATGAATGGTACTTCTTTAGTCATAAAGATAAGAAGTATCCGACTGGAACTCGCACAAATAGAGCCACAACAGCAGGTTTTTGGAAAGCAACAGGAAGAGACAAGGCTATCTACTCTAAGCATGACTTGATAGGCATGAGGAAAACTTTAGTTTTTTATCAAGGTCGAGCACCAAATGGGCAAAAATCGGATTGGATTATGCATGAATACCGGCTTGAAACACATGAAAATGGTACTCCACAGGCAAGTTCCCCCAACAACATATTAAAATGCTTGACAAATCTGTGTTCCCATTCTATATAACAATTTCCTGTCTCATTTCAGATGGATTTTATTATGCATGGTTTCCTTGTGTTACAAGTTACACAGAAATACCTTGTTCAATATTTATTGCTTCCTTTTATATATCAAGAAGATCTCAATTGTGCATTTTTATTTTGTGTAATTGAAGCAGGAAGAAGGATGGGTTGTGTGTAGGGTGTTCAAGAAGAGAATAACAACTACGCGTAAAGTGAGTGAGCATGAATCCCCTTCTTGGTATGATGACCAAGTTTCGTTCATGCAAGACTTTGATTCACCAAAGCAAAGCTCTCACTCTAATTTGTCCTACCACCTTCCTTATCATTGCAAGAAAGAGCTAGATTCGCAGCAATACAATATTTCCCGAGAACATTTCCTTCAGCTCCCACTTTTAGAGAGTCCAAAATTGCTTCAACCAGTTGGTACTTCTGCTACCAATACAATGGCTGCATTTGGTCTAGATATAAACCAAGGGAATACCACTGTGCACTCTTCATTACTCATACAAGATGGACAACAAATTCAGTCCGGTCACGAGCTAAACCTTCATGCCTCCTATGCCAATAACAATGCCAATAACAATGCCAATATTGAGCAAGCAATGGATCATGTAGCAACAGATTGGAGAGTGCTTGACAAATTTGTTGCTTCACAACTTAGTCAAGAAGATGCATCCAAAGAACATGGATATTCAAATGCAGGCAACATTTTTCACTCATCAGAGAATGCCTCAACATCAACTTCTAGTTGTCCAATTGATTTGTGGAAGTAGTAGCTGCTTGAAAAAGTAATTCTTATGGTACATACTAATTAATGATCATAGATAGCTGAAAAAAGGAATTAATAATCGAAATTCATGTACATAATAAATTTAATTAACTGTGGGGTGTGTGATTAGCTTCTGGCTCTCCCCCTCTAGTAGTAAGTTAAAGTCCAATGCTCCCCTTTTAGGTGCAATTTGGAACAGATCATATATGTATTGTTGTAAGGCATAGAGTTGCATTTACTTTGCAACATATTACATTACATATGCTTCATTCACATGTACTTGACCAGGTGGTCAATATCTTTTATGTTTGTAACTTTGAATGTTTAAAAGTATAAGAAATAGTAATAGAATTAGTAAATATCTTCCCTTTTTTCTTGCTGAATTTATACGCTTTAGCTTATGCTTAAAGCAATAAAATATTGCATTTTTCTAATTTAATTTTACCTTAAAATTTCTGATTTTTCTTTTATTCGCAGTTGTTGAGTAATCTCTAAGAAAATAATAGGAAATCCCCTCCCTCCCAAACAAAAAAGACATGCTTTAAATTTACTTTTATATATGTATCTGAATACATTTAAAATGATAACTATGAATACTTTGCTGTCAAGTCTCGCAAAATGATCAACAGCTAGCATTCAATTTTTGTTTTTTCCATGTGTACAAGGCAAGCAATCACAGCTACCCTGGCTTTAAATTTGCAATACAAAAAAGTATATTACAGTAATAGTAACTAATCAGAGGCAAGCAATAGCTTTCTAAGTAAGTACGTAGCTCAAAGATGATACAGAAGATGCAATATTTATTTTGTGAACAATGCAAATTTTGCTTCAAATTAGATATATATACGAGATACATTTGGCTTGGATATTAGATAAATTTATTCACAGATCAACTCGCGTGATCATTTCAATTTTTAAGTTAAATGATTTTTTGATGCAATAACGGTCAAAATTTATCTGCTAGGATAGGTTGACCCTAATAAACCAACATTGTCTCTCTTGTTAATAGCTATATGTAAGAAGTTTGACACCTTATATAAGAAACTCAAAGCATTTTGTTAAACATGCAAAACAACTCATATCTTTGCGAGTCTTGAGCTCTTCTATACGTCCTAAGGTTCATGAAGTACTAAACTATAAGAAAACTGATAATATACGCTTCAAACAATTATAATGATAAAAAAAAAAAAAATGAAAGAACCATAGAACAAGGCTCAAGATACAAACCAATCGAGCTCATACTTCTTCGTCATAAATTGTAAGTAAACAAATCGTTGCAAATGCAAGCACCTTCCTTGGAAGTTTGAAGCATGTATAATTAGTTCAGTGATTGTTGGAAGTGGAAATGAACCAGAAAGCAAAGAAGAAGAATATAAAAGCAATATGCTAGAGACATAAGTGTTGGCAATGAAAATTTCAGAGGGGTTGGACTATTTATTCATTAATTTTGAAGGACGTGGGAATTTAATTAACTTGTTTTCAAGTCAAGAAATAATAGTTTCCAGAGAGGACATACTCATGGAACTTGTTCCACGGATAGAGGTGGCTTGATGAAATTAAGGAATCCAAGGTGAAATATTTTAATTTTTAAAATCTTCTGAAAAGTCAAGAAAACTACTTTCTGAAAAAAAAAAAAAAAAAAAAAGGTTTGGCACGGAGAGATAGTAAATTTTTTTTTTTTTATGCTATTTAGGGTTTTGTTCTCTCTAACTAGCAAATATGTGTTTATGTCATTTTGTGTGAGAAAGGAAAAAAGAAGAGAGAGAGAGCATGCATGTGCAGCAGTGCATGCCCTTAAAAATAAGTCAAAGGCAGAGCATGAGTTATCTGATGGTCCTTGTGAGAGTGACAAAATAATTAGGGTGTCATTATTATAATGTGTATTAATTAGGCATATATATGTTGTTTGTGAGGGAAGTAACCTAAACATCATTCTATATAATTCCACTCAAACAATTCCATGTGAACTGTTATTATGTTTTTCTTCCACATGACCTTCTGGGTTATGCCCCACCTATATCCTCCTAGCTGGTGAGTTTCTATTACAATGAAGGTCCAAAGGACAAAAGAAAGAAAACTAAAACCCATTACGGGTAGAGCAACCCAAACACGCATGTCATTCAATATTTGGACTCGGGGGATTTCAATAATTTGGAGAGGACTAACATGTGTATAGTTTACAAGTTAGTTTATCAATAGGTTGCTTTAGGCTTAAATTTTTTTTTTTTTTTTTTTCATTCAACTCACAATTCATATTTTGGACAATGCCATATCTCTTCTAAATCTTGATAAGCTCGTGAATTGTCCTTGATTTTACCTTTAAAGTTCATGACAATATTAAAAATTTTGTCAAACACATTTTTTTCAATATGCATGACTTTAAAGTTATGGCAAAATATTTTGGTAGACCAATATTGCAACTCCCATAATATCTTCATCGTCACCCAATGAATTAGATCATGACCATACCTGACAACATCAAATGATCTAACCCTGACTAATACCTCCTTACTCGACAATCTCGGAGGTGGTAGGGCTTCCTCTATGTTATTCTTTCTAAAAATGTTTTTATTTTTATTTTTTTTTTGCTTTTGGAAAGGGTGATTCTCGGGCTAGAATTGACAATGACAAATCAAACTAACATTGTATCTTATCGTTATTGAGTGTGAATGATTTTGTATGTTTCATGCATATAGGAAATGACAATCTACCATGAGTACTCCACCCATAAGTCATACCAACAGCAGGATAATCATGAATCGTCCATAAAATAACAGCTCTTATAATGAAGTTTTGTTTCAAAAACTTATCAAAATTCAAGATGCCATCTCTCCAAAAAAATTTCAACTCATCTATCAATTAAAAGACTGAGATAGAAATCTAAATTCTTGCCAAGATGGTATGACCAGGAATTGGCAAAGTCAAGAAAATATTATGTTGCTTCATGCACATGCCTAGTAGTAGGTTATAAGTAGTGACAAACATAGGCCAATGTGAATATTGAGAACCTAAATTACCAAATAGAGTAAATGGAGAGTTCAAGTAACATTTTGTATTTCTAGCAACCATGATGGATGAACTTCATCAAAGTGTTTCCACTCATCACCATTGGACGGATGTATCACTACGTCAAACTTTTCACGTTTGCCTTCTTATGTCGTCTCATGTCTTTTTGTAGTGATGTCAGACATATAAAACCTCTACAACCTCTTCACGATTGGCAAGTGTCATAATATCTTATAAGGTATGTTAATTTTTCCCCCTACTTGAATTAGGGCATTTTACAAACACCACAATCATTTATATGCTCGTTACTATCAAAATACTACTGAAATTGGTTCATGCAAAATCATTCTTGTCATATCCAAGTCCTAACTCATTCACTAACTTTCTAGACTTGTAAAAAGTTAAAGGTAACTTCTCATCCTTGGGGAGGAGACTCTTCATGATTTGGATGAACCTGTTGTGACAAATTTTTACATTCAATTCTGACTTGCAATTCAACAGTTGAGACACAGCTCAGATAATGGTTTCATTACACCCTTCCTAGACTAGATCATCAGTAATTGCCAACATCATATAGAACATTGCAGCCTCAGGATTTCGATTCTCTGGGTCCCAATTGTAATTTGTACCTACTGAGTCCAATATAATTTATGTCATTTGATTCGTATCAGGTGAGACTTCATCTTCAATGACATTTGATGGTTCTCCTTTCGTAAATTCCACGAGCCAAGTAAGACATTTACTATGTAGAGTCCACTTTCTATAGGACGTGACAAAACCCTTCTTATAGAGATGACAGGTAACTTGTTCTCTAATGAAGAATTTACCATTGCCACAAATTTTGCAACGACATCAAATTTTCTATCAAACATATAACCCATAATGATAAAAGCAAAGTTGATAAATCCACTAACCCATTTCCTAAATTCATGTGACACAACATTATTCACCACCCGACAATACATCAAATTTTGATCAACTAACACTATATCTGTATTGTTTATATCACACTCCAACTATATTATTTCAATATACAACCACTATACAACATTTGGATTATACTAAAAAGAATGAACCAATTAGTATATGCTCTCTACCACCTTCAAGGTCATCCTCGGGTAAGATATGGTTCTATCCTTTTCAGAAAAAACTACATACTGATTCTAGTGGTATGCTTAATCTTTTAGTTCCACCCATTAGCAAAATTCGGGTATCATTTAACTATGGTCTCCTAAGTACATGACATAGACAAGTCATCACTATGTCTAAGTATATCCCTGGATAACATACAAAAACTTATCTGAAATTTCAATAAAATAGAAGAAAAGTTAAGCATACCACAGTAATAAATGGTATATTTGCTTTTCTAATATGTCCATTGATTTGGACAATTCAAGAAACGACTTGGAATGAAATATACATTCTTCATGTTAGATGAACATATATCATTGAAAACGATTCTCAAACGAGTTTATAAGGGAATAATAAAAAGTTACTTCTAACAACCATCAATTAAACACATATCAAACTAATTAGAAACTACATTTCAATTGAAAATAGAAACACCTAACCTATAGATGAGAAGCATAAATATAGATAAAATCAGTAAAACCCAAAGCAAACATGTATGCACTAACCAAAATAGAATCAAACATTACAAATTAGAAACCACATTTTACTTAAAAAACCATAAAACAACAATACTCAAATTTCTATGACAATATAATAATCGAACAAACCAAACAAAAAGTCATTTCAATTCAAAAATTTCAAGACAACCATAACTTTCAAATATAAATGTATTTCAAACTAGTATCCCAAAAAAATAGCTATAGTCTAAACTAACGATCAAATATTAATTGACTAAATTCAAGGTAAAAGAAAAAAAAAACACCACAAAAAGCTCCAAAACTCTTATACACCAACAACTCACAACTTGAATCCAACAAATTCTTACCCACTATCATTATCATCAAATTTTCAAATACTTATCGCCACAAATTACCAAATCAGTATCCCACCAATTTCAAAATCCTTAACCCCATAAATTCCAAAATTCCCAAATCCTTAACCTAATAAATTTACAATCTCATAACCCTACAAATCCACAAATATATATAAATGACTAATAAAAACCCTAAAACACATATTAATACATCATCAATCAAGACTCATAATCAAAATCAACCAAAACAATTTCAAATAGGCAATAAAATCAAAAACAAAAGAGGAAAAGACTCCTTGATGCTACTTCTGACAAAGAAGCATGGCTGGACGGAATCTTCACGGCGGCAGCAAGACCGTATCGATTTTTGGGCCTGGGTTAAAAAGAGAGTAGAATATCATACCAGCATGAGGAAGAAGAAAATCGTGTGCCTCTATCTGATATAATTTTGAAGTATTTATGTATGTCACTGTGACATAGTTATATTAAGTGGCAGATGCCGCAAGTATATTAAGTGGTATACTAGATACATAAAATTTTAAAAAATAATAATGTTATTTCCTATTTGCATTTGCAAGGTACACGTATATGAGAAATCAGCAGACATAGATAAACTCGTGAAAAATGACACATAAATTAAATCAGTACATGCATGTATAAAATAATATAGCATCTATGTTCAAATTGTTTAGACCATTATCTGTGTCCGCAGTTATATAACGTAGATAAAGAATTTGGAAAGACAAATAGCCGTCAAAAACACTATAATTTCTTGTAGTAATTTTTCTTTTGTGGTTATTTTGTTTTTCTTATCAACACATTATGTTAGACTTAATTTAAAAAATATATATTTTCTAATAAAATGGAATAGAAGTGAAACCGTATATATAAGTAAAATAAAAAATTTTAAATAAAATTTCAAAGCCAAAAATAAAATTTATAAGTATCACTAAATTCCAATGAGTCATGTCATAACTTTATAGATAAGTCACACTATTAAAATTTTCATTTCAAATAAGGCTTATAAATTGAAATATTTTTATCACTTTAAGCCATTATAATAATTATATTTTTAATAATTTATGTTAATTAAGTAGAATTAAAAATTACAATAATATAAATTCTGAAAACTAATAAATGTTATGATATAATCATTAGCTATATATTAAAAATTAATAAAAACTAATAAAAAATTTTCATCTCCATTTCATATTTTCTTTACCAAAAATTAAAGAAAATTTTTATTTTCATAATTAGGTTTATATAAATCAATAGCAAATTTTCTCTTCAAATACTTGAACTTATCTTTTAAATTTATATTTTCTATATCATAAAAATTAAGGAAAAATCTAAATTTATTTTATTTAATATATTCAAGCTAGTTCTACTTATACATGTGTCAAATATGTTTATTTTATCAAAAAATATGTTAAAAATTTGAGATTAACATGATGGATTAATATTAAGAAAAAAAACTAGAAAAAGTAGAGGAAAACTTAAAAAAAATATGTAAGTATTTGGGACCTATTTGAAAAGAGAAAAGTAAAAATAAGATTTCTTGATACTTTAAAGATAAAAGTAGGATATTTTAGTATATTTAAAAAAAAAATTATTTTGTAACACTATTAACTTTTCATCAATTTTAGGAAGTAAATTGTTTTTTTTTTTTTTTTTCAAATTTTAGAATTTAGTGTCGTTTTAGTAAACCTCAAGGAAGTGTAGTCTAATTTACTCTAATTTTAAAGTTGTAGTTGTTTTTTGAAAAAAAATGCACCAAAAGTATTTTAGATAGAGTTAACTATGATTCGTAGACCTCAACTTAGAAGTTCTTTTCAAAATAGACACTCACTTTTTTCTTCTTTTTTTTGTATATCATTTGAGGCACTCCACCAAAAAATTGATGAGTGTAATCACCAAAAAATGGTGACATGATAATTTTGTTACATGTCCTAGTTCATAAATGACATGATTTTTTCTTAAGTTTTGGAGAACATCAATGACATGATTTCTTTTCTTTTTTCTTAAATTTGGTAATTTTTTATATTATATTTTTGACTTTATCTACCAAGAAAAGAAATTTATGAAAATGAAAAAAAAATATATATATATATTCAGTTTTCACTTGATTCACAAGTTTTTGTCTCATAATAGGTAATGATAAAAATAAATGTAAATTAAAAGACAAAAGAAAATAAAATGTCATCTTAGTTACTAAAAAAATGATAAATTATGAACAAAAAAATAATTTGTAAAAATAATTATCATGTCACTATTTTTCGGTGACGATACTCTACGATTTTCAGTTTGGTGCATTAAATGATATTTAAAGAAATAAGTATTTAATTTGATAATAGATTCTCAAATGATAATTAACTATTTTAAATATTGTCTTTAACTTTAAACATGATAGAAAATAAATGTAAATTTTAAATATAGAAGAAAGATTCTTGTAATATCAATGCAAGGGTGGTTTGAGTAATTTAAGATTTTTTTTCTTTTTCTTTTTGACAAATTTCAAGATACATGTTTGAAATACAAAATCTCAAATAGTACCTTTGTTAACGCATTATGAAACACAACATGAACGTAAGTATCAAGTATTTCCATAGTTTCATTTATTTAGTCATAATAAAGAAAAAAATTTATTTTCATAAGTAGATTTAAATAAATTAATAGCAAATTTTCTCTTCAAATACTTGAATTTATCTTTTAAATTTATATTTTTTAATCATAAAAATTAAATAAAAATATAAATTTATTTTTATTTAATATATTCAAGCCTAGTTTTACTTATACATGCACCAAATATTTTATTTTATCAAAAATAAGTTAAAAATTTGAGATTAACATGATGGATTAATATTAAGAAAAAAAACTAGAAAAAAGTAGATAAAACTTTAAAGAAATATGTAAGTATTTGGGATTCATTTGAAAAGAGAAAAGTAAAAATAAGATTTCTTGATATTTTAAAGATAAAAGTATGATTTTAGCATTTTTTATTTTTATTTTTTTTCAAAATTATCTTGTAATATCATTAACTTTCCATCCATTTTAGGGAGTGAAGTGTTGTTTTTCTCAAATTTAAGACTTCAGTGTCGTTTTAGTAAACATCAAGTTAGTGTAGTCTAATTTACTCTAATTTTAAAGTTGTAGTTGTTTAAAAAAAAGTGCACTAAGAGTATTTTAGTTAGAGTTAACTATGATTTGTGGATCTCAACTTAGAGGTTATTTTCAAGATAGATACTCACTCCTCTTTCTTTTTTACATCGTTTGAGACATTCACATTTTCTTTCTATATCATTTGCAGCACTCCAACAAAAAACTGGTGAGCGTAATCAAGAAAAAATAATGACATAAAAATTGTTACATGACCTAATCCATAAATGACATGATTTTTTTTTAAAATTTTGAAGAACATCAATGACATGGTTTCTTTTCTTTTTCTTAAATAATATATATATATATATATGGTTTTTACGTAATACCATGAAACAAAATTTTATGAATATGATTAAAAAAATAAAATGCTCAGTTTTGCTCCAGATTCATAAGTTTTTTTATCTCATAATAGGCAATGATAAAAATAAAAATAACTTTAAAGACAAGAAATAAAATGTCATGTTTGTTAATACTTTTTAATATTTTTCTTAGACATGTAATTAGTGTAATAACCAAATAAATGCTAAAATGTGATAAATTATGAAAAAAAATGTAAAAAAAATTATCATAATATTATTTTTCAATGACTATACTATTTTCGATTGTGTGCATTAAATGATATTTAAAAAAATATATAATTTGATAATAATCTCTAAATTGAGATTCTCAAATAATAATAGATTTTTTTATTTAACTTTTAAACATGATTGAAAATAAATAGAAGAAGGATCCTTGTAATATCATGTAAGAGTGGTTTGAGTAATTTAAGCTTTTTTTTCTTTTTGGCTAGTGACAAATTTAAAGATACATGTTTGAAATACAAAATCTCGAATAGTTCCATTAGTTGAAGCATTATGAAACACAACATGAACGTAAGTATCAAGTATTTCCATATTTTCATTTATTCAGTCATAATAAATGGTATTAAGAATGGTATTAAGAATGAATGCATAAAGAATGGTATTAAGAATGGATGAAATCAACATAAGAACTTAAACTAAAGGATGCATAAAGAATGATTACTCCTCCATGACCAAAATTACAAGAGGATATATAGGCTAAGCACCCCTAATGTCGAAGAGAAAGATATTTAGTCAAAAACCTTTTATAGAAACCTGTACGATCCCCAAACCCCTACACCACAGTCAGGTCATAGCCAATACCCAGACTGTAACATTGCCAAACAATGAGCAGGAAAGATTAGCTAAATATGGAATTAACTGTAATGAATGTCAAGAGCAAAGTGAGAAGAAGCTTCAAATTTCCTCTGAAAATGGACTCTGCAGAAGATTGCTGACGCCTGAAGGTAAAACAATTAAGTAAAATTAACAAGAGGGGGAAGAAATAGTAAGAGAATCAATGGGGTTATAAAATGAGTAATTATGACTTGTTTACGGACAGATACCTCTGTAAATTTGCTAGGGCGCCACAATAAAGAACATTATCAGGTGCAGCCATCTCTGTTTCACCATTTTCCTCAGGATTGACAATTCTCAAGTATGTTTCTTGGCCTAAAAACCACCTGTCAAGGTTTTCCGCTCTCAGGTTCCATGCTCCAGCATTGTCAAGAGAAACAAGGATTGATGTCCACCCCCCAGGATAAACCTTGACAATAGAAAGGAAAAAAGGAAAGAACATGCAACAATTAAATAAACTAAGTCCTTCAGAATGTCATGAAGTATTATAATTTAACAGCATTACCCTCACAGGGTCAAACCCAACATGTAAGATAAGAGCAGAGCAGGTAATCAAGTTAATGACCCATCAAACCAATTCATACAGCCATTTCAAAGATTAAAATAAAATTAAAAAGAAAAGACAAAACTGGAGAGAGAAAGTCATGGTGCTATGGAACATAGATGTCATGCAATATATAGTAAAATCAATCCCAATCAACACATAAGAAACATAGCAAGATTGCCATGCAATAACATGAAGAGTCCCATAATGACAGACCTGTGTTGTGCAGAGAGAAAGGCATGGTGCTATGGAGTATGGACTTCATGTCATAAATAACAAAATCAATCCCAAACAATACAGAAGAAAATAATAAGATTGCCATGCAATAACATGAAGGCTCCTGATAAAGACAGACCTGTGTTGTGGAGCGAGAAATTGCATCCCACTTATTATATGAACCTTTAGAATCTTCTGACCAATTTCCATAGTCATACCTGCATTCAAATTAACCAAATTCTTAAAAAGGTTGATGCACATTTTTTTTATATTGTGAAATACAAAGAAAAGAACACTTACCCAACCACAAAAAAAGAATAACCATCCAGATGAAAACTCTGTATTGTAGTGTCATCATTTTGCAATACGATTTCAATGAAACCCTTATATGTAGCATTAATCATAGATCTGTCTATCCGGGGTCGTCTATTCAGTGGCCTATTAGGAAAATCAAGCTTATAATCTCCCCTCACTTTATGCTGGTCAGCAAGCCGGATTGGGGTGTCAGGATTAACAAAGGAGATCCCATTAAGAGTTGCTCGAACAGTTCCATTGATCGTCACTGGGGGCAAAATCTTTATCACATATGTATCAGTTATATTTATTGTGCCATAATGGAAAGACCCTTGAGGATTAGGACGAGCTCCACTTGCTGATCCATTTTGCCTAATCAATATGAATTGGAAATTTAATCAATAATGTAATAAGAATTTCCAGAAACATGACATTCTGCAGAAAAAATAAAAATAAAAATGGAACGCACATCAGAATTTATTGATAAGCATCAACAATATGAAATATAGACAACATCACAGATTAGGTGGTTACAATAAACGAACTTTATTGCAATGGAGAAAATCAGAATTTTTAATTAACTTAAATTTCCCGGGCAATTGTTAAGGTGATATATACGAAAAGTTTGTAATATTTATTGCAGTAGTTGACCAAGACTTCAGTGCTACTTAATAAGTTATTTACTATCAAAAAGTATTTTCGATGACTAATTGCAACTTAACAACTTCCACAAGGGCACACATTGGAAAAGCCTTTTATTATTAATGGTTGGTCATCCAATATTGTTCGTCCCAGGATTCAATTAAAGTTTGATTAGTTGTGTTAATATAGAAATTAGTCAAAGTCATTGAAGAGTCAGCCAAATGTCAAGTAAAAGTCATTTAAAGACTCGAGTATGTTCTTGTACCTACTACCTAGAGAAGTATAGAAAAGGGTCTATCATCTATATATGTATTATGAAAAAAAGTAATAGAGTTTGTTTCTCTAAACATTTTTGGTCAGATTCCAGGACTTCAATTTCAAGATCAGATTCTGATATTCAGACCTGTCCAAGGAAGTGGACTCTTCCCACACCCAAATCAGTCATTTCTACACGCTTAAACCATCAGACGATACCTTAATATCCTAAGATAATACAATTTGTTAAAAGTAAAAATTCCTGGGCTGCATCATATTGGCTCAATAAATTTATTTTGTGAATTCAAAAACAAGCTAAAGTCAGATTTACTCTTGGAAAAAGAAAAAAGTTAATGCAGATCTGGAAAATGTTTTCCTTTTCTTTATTAACAATTGGTAGATCCACATAAACAGAAGAAACAATCAATTGGAATCTTTGTAACCAAACTCTTGAGTTAAATAGATTTATGAGGACAAACCTGACACTCCTGGCCTGGTTCATAGATCTCGTCTTGTCATATACGTCATTTGGTGGGTCAGGGAGAGGACCAGTTGCTGGTCCCTTAGAATTTGAGTAGTGCAAGATGGCAACACCTGTAACCCTCTGCCACAAGGATTCATTCACAAACCTAGCACTTGCAACAATGTAGTAGTCTGTACTTGCATTCTGATCCATGGTAACCAAAAAAGAGTAAGACTGCCCAACATGAATATCAAAGTCGGTAAAGTTTTGCTGCATTGCATAATGTCCCTCTGTTTCTGCCAAAAGTAGATTATGATTCTGAATTCTAAAGTTCAAACTAGTTGAAATTCCGACATTGTGGATACGAAGCCTATAAGTTTTTCCTGCCAAAGGAATTTTTGTTTTCAATCAAAAACCTACAATAGAAATAAAGGGGAAAAAAGAAAAAGAAAATAAACAAAACTCAAACTTAGGCTTTATTCTTTAATAAGGGGTAGCACACAAATATTGCTAATCTTTGTCAGGGAGTGTGTCACATCTAATAATATTATGCAGGCATCATTCACTGTATAGCCAGACTTAAAGACAGCACCTTAAAACCTCGAATATAAAAAACCTCCTCACAAACCCCATTCTGCTACTGTTATAGTAAGACAGCCTAGCCTGTAATAGTATTGATAATTATAGATGGGAAACAAGGCTAGCCCATAATTATATTTAAAAATATGACCCCGAAATCAGGGATCCAAAATAGGCATCGTCATGATTATTGGCTACTATTTGTGTGCGCTTCACAACTTCTGGACTCCAGTGTATTCTTTTTTTAATTTCAATAACCAGTATCTGACACTGACATACTAATTACATCAAGTCAGCAAAATACATTTTCAAGCCTGAGAGAATGCATGCACCATCAGATTTTGTGGGTAACAACTAATGAGACACAAATTACAGGCCTTTGACACAAGATAAATAAAATAGAATAAAAGTTGGAAATTGTGAATAGTATTCAATAGATAAGCTCAGAAAATTAGCTAATAAGCTGGTTGAGAATAAAGACAATCAACTGAACAACATAAATACATATCCAAGGTAGAAAAGTTAGCTGCTGCAAATGGGAAAACACTACATTGAATTGAAAAAGAAAACACATGCATATTGTGAATTTTCCATAGAGACTATACTAGGTTTGAAAGCAACAAAGTTACAAGTGACTACTGTTTAACAAATCATGCCCTACCAAGGCCAAAGTGATGTTTACCTGGATCAACTTGAATGGTCTCATATTCAATGCCATCCGGTACAATGGTGTTGTTGTACCGGTAAGGTCCCTTCCCATTGATGAGAACTCCATCTGGAATTCCAATGTCTTTCCCAGCACCAAGGGCCATCCGCAGCGCCTATATTTCAGACATGAGTCCATGATAGTATTCAACTGAAAAAACACCTACCTAAGAATTCACAAGAAAACGTCAACCCACCAGAAATACTAACCTTATGGCTCTGTGTATACCAATCACCAATCATAATGACAATATCGTCATCTGGCTGTGCAAAAGGAATCGGGATTATTTTCCTATTATTTATAATAAAGCCACCAAAGCCACCAGATGCTCTCTGGAAATTAAGAGATGGGAAATAAAAAAAGCTCCCAATCTGATCCTTGACTTGAAATTGGTATGTCCAATTCCACTTTGGAGGAATTGGACAATTTGTGCCAAGAACACCGTCCTGCCATGAGTTTCGCCTCATTTGAATCCCAGGCCTGCCGAACCATTTATTGCAAAATTCTCAAACAATCAAATAAGAATTATTATTTTTTTTTTTAAAAAGAAAAAAAGACAGGGAAAATAATGTACAGTTACAGTAACACTACCAAGTCATTAGGAGATCTTCATCCAATTCATTCCGTACATTAACAATAACATTGTTATTAGTAGTAACATTGATGGGAGGACCAGGTAGTTTCCCATTGATCACTATAACCTGCAACCAGAAGTCAGATCAACAGGTAAGAGTAAGATCACCTAAATTTTGATCTACATTAACGTTACTCTTTTAAAATAACATAAACTTTGCAACACAAAAGCATATTTCATTGAAGGAAATACATACAGGAAATAATAGAGCCTAAGTAACAATTGAGTATCTAGACAAGCATTAAACCAAAAAAAAGTTTCAAATTCTGAACTAAAAATTCAGCAACAAAAGTCCATAGTTAAGTACTTCCAAACCTCTCCCCCCACGAGCACCTGTTTCAAATCCACATACAATACAGGAAAGGAGGAAATAAAATTGTTTCATTTTCAAAATAACGAACCTCAGATGTATCAACTTTTGTCGATTCAGACTATTTTAGCAGAAATCAAACAATAAACACAGAAACACTCGTCCCAAAAGAATCATGAGAAAAAAAGAAGAAACCAAAAACTACAAATCTGCCATCAAACCATTAAACCCCTTTTAACTTCAATAAAAATAGAAATCCTCACCTTCTGATTCAAATGCATCCTTAACATTTACAACAAAAAACACAAGATAAAAAAATAAAAAATAAATAAAAAAAGTAGAGAAAACATATCACAAACGTCATCCCCAACCAATTGACGGCAAAACGAACTGAAAAAAAGGGTCTCACTGATCATTAATCATTTTTCAGATAAACCACAGTAAACCCCAATAGGAAAATAAAGCCCAATGAAACAGAGAAAGTAGAGTAAACTATAAACCAAACCTGCTGTGGAACACCCAAAGGGGAAGCAGTGCTGTAAGAAACGTGCAAGTCATAGGAAACATAAGGGTCTCCAGCGAAACAGAGGGTTGAAAGCAGAGCAATGTGAACGAAAGAAAAAAGAGACAGAAGAGAGAACCCATGGAGAGCCATGTGCATTGATTTCACAAAGTATCAAAATCGATTTTCTGAGATTTTGGGCTTTAATCAAATTGGGAGTGAGAGAGAGTAGGGGTTAAGAGAAGAAGTGAGATAGAACTAGAGAGAGAAAGAGAAGGAGAGAGAGAGAGCGGCTCTTGTGTTTCCGAAAACTTGGTTTGTAAGAAGAGAAAATATTTGCGCGTAGGGAGGCTGCCCTACAATACAATTTCGGAAAATTTTGGGTGAGACCGTCAATTAAGTAATTGACTGGCTACCGACTAAACCGGTAGAATAGAATCTTGGAATAAGAATAATAAAGTCAAATTACAATTACATAATAATATTGAAGAATTAATGTGAAATTAAATCATATGGAATGGCAGGATCATGCATATAAGAAAATTTGCAATTTAGCATATTTGATTTGATCATAATTGATTTTATGAATTATTTGTAAGATTTTATTTTATTTTATTATAATATTGTGTAAGAATTTCGAATGATATATCACAAGTATTTTTTGTTAATATGAATTATATCATAAAATGCAAATAGAAAGGGAGAATCATGTCTTATAAGAAATTTTGTTAATCTAAAATATTACCTTCTAAGGTATGACCAATATGATAGCTTATTTCATTTTATTTAACTATTTTATACTATAGACAAAATACACTTTCTTGGCAAAATTAAAAAATATTTTTCATATCTCATTTCAATTTCATTAATTAGGAAAAATACTGATAATAAGAAAAGTAATATTTAAAAATCTGACTCCACCTGATTTAGTATAATAATATTATTAGCTAAAAAAATCACGGGGGATTTTAATTACTCTAGGAATTAATTTCCAAATTTAAACTACATTGATTGAGAAAAAGGACAATTTACATTGTCTGACCGGCTATTGCGGGTTGCAAGAAACGGAAGACTTTGACAGTGAGGAATCAACAAACTGCCACGACCTCATCACACGAGTTCCGGCGTCCAGAGCGCCCTTTCCTTTTTCTTCGATTCTCTCTCCACTCTCCAACTCTAACGTTCATAATTTCTGAAAAAGCCTGAGGCCCCACATGCCTACATGCATAACCTGTGGCCCCACTAACTCTGGTCCCCAGAATCTAAATTGCACCTTTTTTATTTTATCTTCAAACCACAATAAAATATTGTTTTTCAAATTTTCATATGAAGATTATTATAAGACTAATTTTCTGAGTTTTAACGAGACCATTCTAATAATTGTTTCTTTAAGGTTTGAGTACAAACTATAACTACTACTTCACTCAATTCTTATTGGTTGAATAAAATATTTAAGAACAATACAATAACAATTTAAATTATAAGTTTAACACTTTTTAAGAAAGTGTAAAATTTTCATAATTTTTGTTAGTTTCAATATAGATGCTATGTCATTGAACTCATTGAAAAATAATTATTTGAGATGGGGTTAAATTAGTCTGAACACTACTAAAAACTAAATAAAAGAACTTGTAAAAATAGTTAAAATGTATGTTTTACAATTTCTTTTTATATTGATAAAAATTTTAGTTTTAGTTAATTAAAACGAAAATATTTGGACCACATAATAATACTCTTATTTGGTGTAATTTATAATTAATTTAAATAGTAATTTTTTTATTTTCTATTTTTTGTTGGATTTTCTCTCTGTTCCTAACCCTATAAAGGTGTGTTTTTTTATTTTTTTATTTTTTTATTTGTCAAATATATAATGTGATTTTTTGTTGGAGTTAACGTCCTAGCCCAATTTTCATTTATTAAAAAACTTCAAATATTTACTTACAATAAAATATTCATGATATAAATTAAAACTTTCAGTTGGAGTAAAGTTTTATATGTTTCTTCCATTTGAATTTACTGAATAAATAAATGGAATAAGTAGGGATTTTATAGTATGAGATTAATTGTTGAAAACACTTTCAGTTGGAGTAAAGATTTTAATTATGTTTCCAATGTACCAAAAAATTAAACTAAACAAAAAACAAAATAAGTGTTACAAGCTAAGAATTAAGTAATAACCATTTTTTTAGTTCTCAAAAGACATTCCAAGCATGGTCCGAAAATGTTGATCCCTATAAGCTAAGAAACACGTAATAACCATTTGATTTTAGTATGCATTGGAAGAGGACATTTAACCATGAAGATACTGCTAGTCCCTTTAGTGATATGATATGATATGGTTGGATTGGATTTTGTATCCTATCTATTAGATTGGAGAAAGAAGTACAAAGATAAATTATAATACAAGAATTACTATAACTTTAGGGTCTTATTAAGTTGCTTGCATGAACCTTTTGTAAGTAAATAATTGTGAAAAATATTGTTGGGACTTCAAGACTTTTTTCTTCATTAAGTTTTTTGCTCATTCAATAAAATTAAGATGTTATGTGCACGTAGAATTAAATGAGTATTTCAAATTCAATCATTTCTTTTTCCTTTTTGATAAAATGGAAATAAAACAACAAGAACTAGCTAAAAGGAATAATTATACGATGCTTCAGAGCCACACTTGGGGGAGGGTGGTACCAATCCTTTGAATTCATTATTGAAATTTAAAATTCTTCTATTTTCCTAGTTATTTATCAAAATTCTTAAAATTTATTATTGATGATGAGCCTAAACTGCTTCTTTTATTTATTTATTTTTACCTTGATTCTTTTGCAAAAAATTTAAAATACACATTGGAGTTATTATCAAAATTCTTAAAATTCATTATTGATGATGAGCCTAAACTATTTCTTTTATTTATTTATTTTTACCTTGATTCTTTTCAAAAAATTGAAAATACGTATTGGATAACATCAATGGCATGTTTGTTTTTCTTTTTTCTTAAATTTTATTATTTTTCTATATCTTTTGACATTATTCACCATAAAACTAAATTTTATGAATCTATAAAAAAATATATTTTATTTTCCACAAGATTTGTAAGTTTTGTCTTATAATAGGTTGTTAAGACTAGATTTGACCAATTGAGGTATCTTTCACATGACTGATCTATAAAGGGGCGGTCCTCTGGACATGTGAAAACTCTTATGATCAAGCCAGTATCTAATCAGAGTGTATAAGCTGAAAGACTATAAAGAGTATGAGTTAGGAGGAACAACCTATTTTGTTTTGAGATTTTGAACCTCTTTATATAGGAGTTGTGTTAGAATATTAACCACAACAGTTATGATATTCGTTACATAATTATGGACGATAATGACATCCGTTATAATATTAATAGGAATTAGTTGTGACAATTACGATTCGGATTAGTCCGTTATACTTATTATTGGATTGGTACAATCTTATATTATCACTAGTCCTCCCAAAAATGAGTTTAAGGAGCGTAGGGACTTGAACTATTGTGGACCATATACCTAGGCTGTGTTCCCCGTTTGCGGGGTGCACTTTTTGTGATAAATTTTTTGAAGTTTTGGTGCTATCATTACTGTGTGATGCACTGATGGTGTGATATTTTTATCACTGGTCTTGACGCTATGTTGTATTCTACTTTATAACTTACCCCATTTAACTCCACCTTATAACTACTCCATCTTATTATTCCCACATATTTCAGTGCTAACTTAGAAGCTCGAATTTATTTATGATAGCAGTTTATACTTTATTTTCGCCGTCGATGGGGATTAATATGCAATTGTATTAAATTATACTATAAGAAATAGTAAACCTTGCTTTGAGTAATAAGGGTGAAAACCCGACACTATTTATTGATAATATGCTGGGTGATTACCCAACTTTGATGATGTTACTGGGTGAAAACCTAAGCTTGTTGGCTTTGTAGTCATTTAATTTGTTAGGGCACTTTGCCTGGGTACTAGCTTTTTAGTTTGTGTTGCCAATATGTAGTTGTATTAAACTACATGTAATAAAATAAATAGTATATCTTGCTTTGAGCAATATAGGTGAAAATCCAAGCTTGTTTTGCTAATATTTTGACTTTGTAGATACTTTGATTTATCTAGGTGCTTTGCTAGGGCACCGGCTTTTTCGCATGTGCTGCCTACCCTGAGTTTGACTATAGGTGTTTTAACTATGTGTCTCGGGCTCTCTCTCCAGGTCGGGTGAATTTATTTTATTTTTCAATTGTAATGTACCTATGAATGAAGGTGAAGGTGTCAAGATAGTTTCCCAGTAGGCTAGAGCAAGTTGCATAGAGGCAGGAAGCCACAACTTCTTTCTTCAGCACATCAGTGCTCATCAACAACTGCATTATGGTGTGGTCATTGGGCTACCTCTGTCGCTGTATGGTGTCTTATGCAACCAAATTTCAGACAAAAAAGAAGAGTAAGCCTAGAAATCTTACAGAGCCATGAAAAGAGCCTTTTGATTTATTCAGGATGGAGAATTTATATAGGAAAAAACCCAAATAACACGGTTCCCACAAACGGAGCCAATGTGAAGATTGGATTTGACCAGTTGAGGTGTCTTCCATGTGACTTATCTACAAAGGGGCGATCCTCTAGACCTGTGAAAACTCCGACGATCAAGGCAGTATCTAATCAGAACGTATAATCTGAAAAACTATATAGAGTATGAGTGAGGAATAAATACTTGTTTTGTTTTGAGGTTTTAAGCCTCTTTATATAGGAGTTGTGTTGGAGTATTAACCACAACAGTTATGACATTTGTTACAATAATAATGACGTCCGTTACATAATAATGGACAATAATTGCATCCGTTCTAATATTAATAGGAATTAATTGTAGTAATTATGATTCAGATTAGTCTATTATACTTTAAACATGCCACGCATAATATTATTATATTAGCACAATCCTATATCATCATAGGTAATGATGAAAATAAATATAAGTAAAAAGATAAAATAAAATAAAAATATCATATTAGTTGATACTTTTTAATATTCATCTTAGACATTTAGTTAGTGGAATAATTATATAAATATTGAAAAATAAAATAAAAACTAGATTAAACTTATATTCAAAATCTTAATTATATTTTTAATTATCTAAAAATAAGATGAACATTAATAAATAATTTTACTATTTTAAAATCAAAAAAGGGAAAATTAAGGACGAAGAATGTACCCAACTCTACTAATACCAACATATATTTTTGATAAGTATATTTAATATATATAATTTGATTACTTTAATTTTTTTTCCATTTAAAACATAACATATATATTATTAATTCAGTCAATTAACTAACTAGTCAAAATGGTATTAACTATTTATTTCATTCAAGAGGTAAATCATTGGATCAACCTCCCTGGAGATTATGAGGTTGTTAGATGAAGATACTGCAGGTATAGCGTGGAGTCATAGAATAGCTTTACATTGTGCTTAGTTTGTTTGTTGTTTTCCTCTATTGCGGGATGATATCATTGTGGCTCATTAGTGTGGATTTCAATTAACACCTCCTAGTAGGCATTTCAAATTTATTAGGCACCAAGAATGCAATCAATTAAATAACTTAAGTAGCAGAAATTAATGAGAGTAAAGTTTAAGAAAAATTGAATAGCAGATTTATAGTGGTTCAGTAAATTCCCTGTCTGCATTCACTACTCAAGATTTCCTTGAGAGTTCAATCAATTATTTGCAAAATTACAAGGCTCGAAAAAAACCTTTATACCAACTAAAATTACGAGAATCAACAAGAACATTATGTATTATAAAGAAAAAGAAAATCACATCATTGATATTTTCCACAATATATGTTATAGATTTGTAAGATAACTAAGTTAAGGTAAAATAAAATGAAAAATAAAATAAAATTGATGCAGACATTTGAAGGTCATCAATAATGAATTTTAAGATTTTTGAGAAACAACTAAGAAAATGCTGAAAATGAAAAAAAGAAATGATATATAGGAAAGAGAGAGAAAAATATTATATTATATAGCAAAATTGCCATGTCATTATTTTTTTTTTTGACTACATTCACATGCTTTTTGGTGAAATATCTTAAACAATATAAATAAATAGGTGTGAGTGCCTATTTTAAAAATAATCTCTAAGTTGAGGTTGTTAATTATGAACCATAATTAACTCATATAAAATAATTGTTCCAATTTAAAATTAAAGAAAAATTCATCAAACTACAATTCAATCATGGTACCTTCTTGAATCTCTCATACGGTTGATGACCAAACTATTATTTCTTTCTTTGTTTTTTTTAATTTAGCGGTCAGGTTTGTTGGTCTAGCTCTTCTAGATTTCTTTGAAATTCTACCGAATAATATTTCTTTAATTTTAGTCATTCACATTATTTTTTACAATTTTAATTGTTGATTAATCACATCTGTAGTCCGGGCAGTATGACATTAGATGAGTAGTTAAAACTGTTATAATAATAAAAAAAAAAGGTAGTTAAGGCTTATACATATGTAACGTTGACATGGACAACACTCAGGATGGGTGTAATCCATCTAACTGTAGATATAAACTTTTTTTTTTTGGTAAACAACTGTATATATAAACTTTGAAACAAAACAATGAAAATGAAATTGACAAATTGAATTGAAAGAAAGAAATCATGTTTATAGGTCATAAAGGACTAAAGTCCAATTTAGGGTTGACTCAAAGGAGGCCATTCTGAGTTGGATTGACTACCCGGGGTTGACTTAATTAGGAGATAATTATGTAATTCACTCCTATGCTATCAAAAAATTGTCAAAAACTTTTGCCTTTGACTTCAAACTGCTACATTTATTTTGTATAATTAAATTCTTATTAAATGGCATGCAAATCATTACCTTTGAATATTTATGTATTTTTAAGAATATAATTTTATTCACACCTCAATGCCAAATCATTAATCCATAAATTACTCCACCAATTACTCTCAAAAAATGGTTCCTCGTTCTAACCGTATTATTAAATCATTAACTCACTAATTGCTCTCCAGAATCTCTCTTTATTTCATAAATCATTACACCCACAAATTTCAGGATTAATTCTTATGTTGATGGCACATAACAAGACATTAATTTGTATATTCTTTTCTTATAATTACTTCTAGCAAAAAAAAAAAAAAACCCAAAATGGAAAGAAAAAAATTCGAGTGATGTAATTGTTTTCTAAACTAAAAACATATTTCAATATAATTTGATAGTATGACACAATCCTAAAGAAATTTCATTGAGATAACCCAAAAGATACATTTGTGTAGAATGGAATATATTGCAAAACTAACCAAGAGGAAATTTATGTATTGTAATTACAGGTCCCATATTTAAAGGAAGGAGGCTCCTATAAGAACCCATGCTGTCAATACAACAACTATGCCATTTGATTCTATAACAACCTGCTGGAAAATCAGATACATCAAGCATGCATTTTGAGAATCCTTGTCCTTTCTCGTTAAGTTCAAAATTCACAAATGCTCTTACAACCCCATCGTTATCATCCCTACCTCCCTTTCTACGGCGCATCTTTGTTGCATTACAGTTTGCCAAGTAGCAAAACAAATCATTATTCATTTCGACAAAGTCGTCGTCTTTCCAAGCTTGATATGCTGATGGAGTTTTCTCCTTATCATCACTTGGTCTGGGCTCCTGGAAAGATAATCTACAATAAAGGATGCAATAGAACTTCTTCAGCCTTAGACGGAGATTTGATGGCACATTCCTGAGTTGAACACAAAGATTTAACGACAGGCAGGAGCCTGGGAGGACAGATAGATCACTCTGGTTTCTGGTATCTTCATTTTGGGCAAAGAGCTCTGACCCAATACATTGCCTGATTGATAATGCAATGAAACAGAATTCAGTTAAATTGTAAAAGAGAGTCACCATAAATGGGAAAGAATCTAGATATCAACCATGTCTGTTTCAAAAGAATCCATTTTTTCCGAAAACAGAAATAAAAACAAGGACCATTCATATAATCCAAGAAAAGAGTACCTCAGAAAAGATAATATATGATAAATAAAGTCTAGCAGAAAATTGAAATGACAGATGAGGTAGATAACAGAACAAGCACTGATTCTCAAACAGTAAAAGCATAAATAGACCAGCAGGGGTACTGTCAAGTCCATCACACATTATCAATTTCACTCCTTGAGTTACACAAAATGAAGGCCAACAGTAAAGCAACAACTGACTAGAGAACTCAGTTTTGAACTTCTGGAGCAATGCACATACATACCTACAGTTCAAATATCATTTCAGATTAATAATGTAATGCACTCATGCTTCAGAACCAAGATATAAGAAGGTTGAATTTTGAGTTACACTAATACTTGAAAAAGATGGAGAAATCATGATTGAATATCTCGCAAACATTATAATAGAGCATTAGTATTGGTAGCCACCCGATTTAGAATATGGAGTGTTCAATTAAAACTTCTATTATCGTTCCACACAATTTATGTAATTTGTAGTTCATGTAAGGAACTGCTTGACATACCTTACTTTAAAGAAGTACTTAGGGACACGGAAAGGACTGTGCAACCATTTCATTGCAATATTAAGAAGAAGTTCTAAACCATTTTTGGAAACTTTATACAAAGTCTTGTCATACACCTTAACCTCATTTAACCAGCAAACAATCCCAGAAACAGCATAACTACAAGCACTGAGAAAATCTTTATCTTCAGAACCAGTAGCCATAGTTTGAAAATCAGAATGCGGGTGGAAACAGTTTTTGGGCTTGTCAATGATATTTAATAGCGTAGAAAGATGATTTCTGGTTTGTTGATCAATATGCCATAACCTCCCAATCAAATTTTGCAATACTAAGGCTTGTAAGTTGTCCGCATTTTCACCAGTAACATCTTCATTAACATGCGCATTTGTTATATAAACTACAAAACCAGCTGTAAATGCCAACACTGCACAATTTACTGCAAGAAACGAAATGAATTTTGAACCTTCCCTGTCCATGTCAATGAAAGACATGCCAATTAGATCAAGTTCCTGTGACAGCCTCTTCAACTGCAAAGAGATTTGAGAAATTTCTTGGAAAGATTTCACACATTCAAGCATATGATTGCTCTCAACCACAGTGTTTTTGCAATTATCTAGGTTCAACAGAATGATTCTCACAGCTTTAAGTATATCCACCATATTTTCCAGAACTTTAGCTCTTAAATACAAAAACCATCTCTGGAAACAGAATGCCTGTCTCGTTGTGACAGCTGTTTCTAATGTTCCTATGGAAAAACAGAGTTCGCCATAAGCTCCAGTAACTGTTTCACTGTACTTAGATATGTTGATATTCCCTTCAATACTTGGGTCATTGTTATTCAAATCATCAGTGGAAAAAGTTATAGGAAATGTGTTACTCCCTAAACAGTCTACTAAAGTGGATGCTTGTTTAGGTAAAAGAAGAAGCTGGATCCTCCCTTCAAAATGAGCATACTGGAACAAAAATTTCAACCAGGAAGAGAAAGTATCAGATTTCACCTTTGAACTTAACTTTCCAAATACTAAAGTAGCTGTGATCCATGCTCCCTGATTTGCTGCATGTGCACCAGCTTTATACGCATGCCAATTCTCAGCCTCTGTGAACCTCTTTTGCATGCATTTTAGGGTGTCAATTTCATGCTTAACAAAGCAATCATGCGGAACAACACCTGAGTTGTTATTATGATTCCAGATGTCATTACTCTCATTCATGAAGCAACCCCGAAAATTGTGATTGTACAACAGAAAAGAGTATGTCGTGTATGTAAAGAAGTCAAATAAACTGCATTCACATACAAATTCAACCAAAAGCTTCACTTCCTGAAATATTTCACTGTTGATGGAACCCGCTTTATTAAGATTTTCAAGAAAGGTCACCATAAATCTGTATACTTTGTGGAGAACTTTAGAAATAACGGGTCTGCTCTTTTCTCCTTTATAGTAGACATTCTCATGATTGGATATTTCTGCCTGATAAGAAACGGTGATATTATCATCAATCATATTCACGAGATTTTTTATGACTAAACTAATGTTATTCAGAACCAAGACACCTAGCTGGGAATGCTTATCAACAACATCTAGGAGAAGCTTGAGCAGCATTTGAATGTCTTCAAATGCCTTAGAATCAGTTTGACAGGACTCCAGCAATTGCTTCACTAATAGGGTGATCTGATCTATGATCAATGACACCACCCTTGATGGCACAGAATAAGAGCAATACACATCTTTTACTATTTGCGTGCTTTCCTTGATTGTGCATGCCAAATCTACCAGAAAATGGATGGCCAAATGATTTTTCAACGAAATTGGATACTGCAAAACATTCTCTGCGATGGCAAACAGCTTGGAAAATTCATGCAATTCCACATACTGCAAAGGAGGTACAACATACAGGAGAATCTGCAAATAGCCTAATGCAAGTCAACAGATTTTAAAATTTGAAATAGATAATCATGCTTTCATTTGTAGGGGCTGAGAAACAAACCTTATGCAAAATCCGTAGAGCTTCACTTTGCATGGCTGATGGAAGTTTGGGCTCATCTATCAAGCATAATAATGCTTTGGTTAAATCTACAGTAACAGGACAGACTCCTTTTGTAATTAAAAAATGAAAGCATCTTAATGCTGTTGTTTGCACACGTGAAGTTCTTTCTCGGTTGAGAAATGAAAGAAGCAAATCCGCCTGAATCCAGATGTAAGAAAAACAATCAATATGAAAGATAAGTTAGTGAAGAAGTAAATAACATAAAAAATTCCAACAACTTCTTTTCAAAGACAAAGTGTGAGGGTGCTTCATTTGATCTAGCCAAGCATTAAACTCCATTTCCTCCCCTTTAATAAATGAAACTTCAACTCAATTTCTGATATTTTGGTATTTTCAACAATTAAAAATGCATCTGGAACCTTAAAAAAGTGTGGCTATAGTTTTGTGTTTGAAACGAATGAAATGGCATAGAATTTAAATGAAATTAATTGGAAATCCACATTTTATTTAATTTTGAATTCCACACCAAATAGGTTGGATTTCATTTTGTGGAATTCATTTGACATAAGTTATTATTTTGTCCAACCTCAAATGACTTTTTGTCCTTAATATTATACATTGTCACTAACAAAAATTTTTTGTCCTTCATCTCACATGCTCACTTAACCATCTCCAAAAAAAATTTCCTCTCAACTTGTCTTTTGTTTATTGAACAAAAAATAATCTACCTTCTTTATATTTTTAGTACAATGACATTTTTATTTTAAATTCTTTTTGAAGGTAGTATGGGAAAAATACTCACATTAAAATGAATTCTTCATTTGTTTCAAATAAGATAATTGGACTGAATTTTATTTTTTATTTTGTTCCAAGTAAGTGATATCCTGTGCACTCAAGATAAGGATTCCTTCTGTTGAAGGATTTAAATGAATGTTCAACCAGGTTAAAGAAGTTTTAGGAACTGAAGACGAGTTCAGAGAAAAAAGTGAATCCCTTGATCCTGTGGGTATAACTATGACAGACTAAAATCACATAGTTGGAATGAAAGGAATCTACCTGTTCAGAAATAAGACTTGTTGATGTGGAAGCAAGTTTTGAGAGAGAGAACAGCATGGCAACCACGAAATCTTCAACCGCTGAGTCTAACACCATTTGCAGACCAATCTGCAATAAAATAATTGTGTGTGGGTATCATATCATATAGCTACCAATTTTTCATTGACGAGTATTGGCTACCACAAAACCTTAATAAAATTTGCTCCTGTTCTCCTCAATAAAATTTCTTTTTTCTTTTTATCCAAAAAGGGGTCCTACGATCTTGAATTTAACCATTTCAACTAAAAAGTATTTGCACTTTCAGTTTTCTCCAATTTGTTTTGTGTTTGTCTGCCATTCCCCCTGTCTCTCTCTCTCTCCCTTCCTCTTGTTGCTCTTCATTCTTAAATCTTAAATCTAAGTTTCTAACTCACACATGTTGCAGCCATAACAGTTAGAAAGCCAAAGACAAAAAGCATATAATCTGCAGATATTTCTGAGTATCATTCCAGAGTTTACTTATTGAGGAAAATGTCAATTAGATATCACAAGATGAAAGAAAAGTTAGAGGACCTTGTACGCTTTGTTGGCAACTGAATATGAAGAACCCAGTTTTGCAAACGTCCGTGCTCCAGCTAAAATTACAGCTAATGATATCTCAGAGGAAGTCAGCAGAGCAGCCAGCATCTCTAAAACAACAGATGCAAAATCATCTGCTAACTCACAAAAGCATCCCGCAGCAAATAAAGATGCTTTTACCTGTAGAAACCACATCCAATATTTTAGGCTAGTTCAAATCAGATTGATGCAGATAATCGAAAGCCATACTTTCTTTTCAAACCACTAGCAGGAGAAATTAGGGAATAAAAAAGTCTATTTACACTGCCTCTTAGTCCCAATGTTAAGAGGTGCTTTCTGAAGGCGAAGAAGCTCTGCTTAACAATAAATTAACAACAGAAGGGATTGTCTTCATTCTAAAAAAGGCCAGTTAAGAAAAAGAAGAGAAAACAGAGGAGACAAGGGAAATTATCTCCAATTCAGAACATCCTGGTTACATGTTCATGAAAAACTTTTCCACATCATAGCCCTAAGCATTTTCTGCATTTGTTCCTTCTATCATGTGAGCAAGCAGTGGACCGAGGCTTTAAATTCTTGTATTTTACATTCCCTCCCTCTTTCTGAGGACCAAAACGACTGAAACCTGCTTTTTTATTTTTTTTCTAAAGCAAGAATATGAAAGCTGCTTAAATAGAAACAGTGCACAAAAAATTTGGGTTCAAAATAGCAGTGCAAATGTGTAACTTGCTTATAATAATAAGTTAGGTCTCTTAAGACTAGCTGAGACTAGCACTGCCAGATTTTTTGATGAACATTACACAGGATAACAAGAGTAACAAAGAATGAATAGATGCTGATACTGACCTTACCTCCAAATCATGAGAAGATAATAGACTGGAAAGTATTAAGTATCGTATCTGAGCATTATCTTTTGCAAAATCAGCCCAGCAACCAAACAGAACCAATGCATACGCTCTTGACTCAATATCGTGAGCATCAAAAACAGTCTTCACACGTGCTAGCAATTCCAAGTGGTTCGGTACTCTGGCCTTTGACAACAGCCCTTTATACTTTTTGCAGTTCCTCTTGTCACGGTGCTTGAGTTCAGATAAGAAGACCCTCGCAATAGAAAGCCTGGTTAGGTTGTCGCCTAATCTAAATGCATCAGCAAGCCGCAAGAGTATGGTATTGGCAAATAGCCTATCTTCACCTGGCACTAAACCAAACATGTCAAGCGTAACAATATTAGATTCAGGCTCTCTGCTCCACTGTTCAATCCGCGGCCCAATTTGTAAAATGGCTTCAATAGCTCGACCTGAAAATTTACTCTTGAGATAATTAATTGAACTTAAAAGGTTAAAAAAGAGAACTCATCAAGTAATAGTTTTATTGTTGAACAGGGCAGATCTAAAGGAGGGATCCTCAGATCAGTATGGTAGCTGTTCAAATTTGAAAATAATTCCGAAGAAATAAAATGCATTTTAAAACAAAAAGAAATACTGAGAAGTGGGATGTTCTATAATTTATCTTTACAAATATGCCAAAAACAAGTAAAAGATAAAGGAAATGAAAGGTGCTCTGACCCTGTTTTCTAGACCGGATAGCCTTCTCAAGTTCAATGCTCCATTCCATGGCGCAATCTGCAGAAATTCTTTCCATGGTTGCTTCTTGCCTTCTTCAAATACTATCTGAAACCGAGAAACTAAATAATCAACAAATCTGTATATAAACAAATTTACCATTTGAGTGGAAACCTACAAAATGCACCACCCAGCAGCTAAGTTACTAAGCCTATCACAGGATTTCAAATGAAGTATACGAAGCATACAGAGGGGAAAAAAGAGAAACTTATTCACTTACTTGGGACACTCGTAGACATAAGTAACTTTTCAGACTTCGCTAATAGATCAGATGTTATTCTATTGAAGATCCTCGACAAATCAACAGAAAGACAAGTAAACAAATATGTCCTACCAATGCCAGTATAAGCTTTCTCTTTCTATCCTAAATACTGGATTGTTAAGAAGCTCATATAGACAGCCACCCTCTGGCCCTGTAGCATCAGTTACTTCAATTAAAACATTCACTTTTGCTAACCTTTGACCTCCATGCTGGAGACATAGGAAGAGATTGCCTTATTTAAATGTACTAGTTTTCATAATATGTGCTTTGCACGTGAATCATACTTACACGCCCCTATTTTAGAAAATATATAATATAAGCCTTTACTATGAAAGCATTTGCGGAATAAAAACTTATAAACCTCATGTGGGACTCTTTGTTTGCTTTGCTTTGTATATGCACGACACACAAATATGTGTCAAACTGTCAATATATATATAAAAATATAAAAATCCATCTTAAAAAGATAAGAATTGCCATCATATCTTGTGGCATAGCAAAAGAAAAAACAACCTCTAAGCTTTAGCCATAATGGAAAAAGAACAACCTTAACAATATTTTAAAGATATTGCTCCTAAGTTTTAAAGCAAAACTATTCTATTTTCTAAATATTTTTATCTTAGTTTTGGAATGAATCTTGATCTTTCAATATTAATAAAAATAAAATCTTCTAACATTCTTGAACTTCTACTGCAATAACATGCTTCTTTTTTTATCATTCTGATCACTTCTCTTGACCTAATACCAAGTTTTTGAAACAAAAAAACACAAACACACAAAAATTATATGAGACATCAGAAGGTTGTAAATGCACATTATAAACAATTAAACATGGCTTGTGTCGTTTCAGTGAGTTATATGACTCTAGCACAATATTAACATATTTTATAGAGATAATATGTCAATACCTTTTCGTCTGTATTAAGTCTTTCAAATTTGTATACTTTAACACAAGAAAAAAAATTATACATACAATAACTATTTTTTTGAAAAAATAACAAAAATTGAAAGTTACATATGCATATGTGAGAACAAATTTACAAAGACAATAAGAATTTCTTGAAATTATCCTAATTGTCCATAACCATTTATTGGAATTATGACAATGATATTTAATTGGTGAGTGAGATAAGGATGGGCCTATGATGAGTAATTGAGGGTTTGGGAGGAGCAGAGCAAAGCAACCGAGACCAAAATTATGTCCAATACTTGTTTTTCTCTTTCTCATAAATGATACTACCTAGACCAAAGTTGAACTCCTACTACTTATTTATGAGCAACAACAAAAGGAACAAAATCAGAAGACATTTTTATGACCGCAACAAATTAGTTCATACAATGGAAGCATATGACATCAATCATGAGAATCAACCAAACTCATCATTGGTCCCTACTTGATGATCAACAACTCCATGATCCAAGATGAAATTTTGATATCAAATAAAAACAACAAATCAGTATAAGAATAGCATTTTGTTATTGTAATTGGTCAATCAAATAATTAAAATAACTTATTATAATGATGTCTAATGATATCAAATAAAACAACATACTAATGAAGGCCTAAGAATGTAGTAATCAAAATCTCAGAACTTCTGCACCGAGTTGTTTTTCCTATTCTCTTATTTTTATTTTAAGAACATGTTTTACATTTTATTTATAAATTTTCCTGAATAGTAGCCGAGAAAATAGAAAACATGAAATCAGAAATCCAATTGATTTAAAATGAGGTATGAAACTAATTGAGAAATCCAATTGTTAATAACTACTAATCATACTTTTACAGCAAAATAACTACTAATCATACCCGAGCCCACTCAGAATTTTCAGAAAAGGAAAAACTGAAACCAAAAAAGAAACCCGTCAAAAGATGAAGGAAGCAGAAAATAAAAATGTAGGTTTGTTAGATAAATATGCAAACAATCAAAAAAGTGATAAACCCAGTTCCTATATTCAGTACATATTAAAAAACAACGAAAAAAAATAAAAAAGAACTCAAACCAGTTGATGAGAAAGTATCCAACTCCGACCCAAAGGTAGTGAGAGTAATCGCTGGAAATAAATTCTGTATTGGCGAGTATGGCATGAAAAAATCTCTAAACTACGTTGTCCATTTTTAATCTGACTTGAAGAGGAAAGGGCAAGAGGCCAATAGCAAAGAGAGGAAGTCCAAAATGTTTTTTTCTTTTTTTCTTTTTTTATTTCTTTAGTTATTCATTTCCCAAATATTACATCTTCTCTTTTCACACAATGGCCCTCCCTCTCCATTGCAAACAAAGTCCTAATCTGACGAACCATTGTTTGAAGTTTGAAGTTTGAACCCACTATCTACATTTTTGTCTTCCTAGCTCCTACCTTCACTATCTTCGTCTTCTGAATTATGGTGTCATCTATAGACCTGACAAATTGGCGGGTATGAGTTGGGTAACGGGTGCGGGCTAAACAGATACAATATTAGGAAAAATAGTGACCATTACCTACCCTTATTTTCACGGGCGGGTATGTGGGTAACCCGCATAATGAGTATGTTTAATAGTATTCCCCAAATCCATGGGTTCAATCACAATAAGTAACTGTATTAAGATATTTTGCTTAATAAAATCATAGTAATTTGTCTTCCTATTTCACAAAGGTGAAATAGGAATTAAGAACCATATATCTTCCATCACTATAGATCACTTAAAATGACAGAGCAATCAAATTATTAAAGGGAAACGAAAGAAACAAAGGCAAACCTACCATATTAAGCCCAGTTTTCCTTGGTGTTGCTCAATGAATCAGTTGGTCTGAACTCTGAAATCTGAGCAGAGAAGTAAGAAGGGTGGGAGAGGTGGCTGTCGGCTGCTTTGAAAGAGAAGGCTGAAAGCCTGAAATAAAACAAAGAATGGAGAACGCAAGACTAAAAAGTGAAAATACTTTAAAAATAATGTCGGGGCACCCGTGGGAATACGGGTCAAGCCCGAGTAACTTCTCATCTATTTTTGTTTTTTTTTTTGAAATTAAAACAAACCCACCTCTATCCGCACAATTGAAAGATTATAAAATTAACTAATTTGAAATACATTCACTCACAATAATTTCTTCAGATAGTTATTTTTTAATTAGAAAAATATCAACAAAAAGAACTTTTGAAAATGAGCATAAGAGCTTGTGATGAGGCTAGTATTTCTATATATATTCTTAGTTTCAAATAGCATTGTTAATTAATTTTGTTTAATTTTATTATATTAATTTTAATATAAATAAAGTAATATTAAATTTTTCTTTATTTTATCATGATATGAACTCTAGAATAAAAATTTGTATGAATTTAAAAGATAAATTTAAACTTTTAAAATTGAAAGTTAAACAAGTAATATATATAAATGTAGGATTGAAAATAATTTTTTTTTCTTTAAGAGAAAAAAATTATTGTGAAATGAGAGGATGAAAATATCTTATTAATCTTTTAAAAAAATTATTCTTTTCACTAATAAATCTATTTATACTATTCTAAAGGCATGAAACCGATGTTCTCCTATTTTATAATAAGTATAGATTAATCCATTTCAATTAATTTAAAATAGATAGAAAATATATTTTTCCTCTCTTAATAACTATCAATTATCCTAATCACTCACATAAGTTAAATATTTTTTTATTAATAACAAATTAAAAAAATTTACTTCTTAATAACTATACACTTTAGCCCCACTCACACAATAACTCATATTTTATCTTTTAAATAAGACTCAAGAACTTAAAATTACTACTTTATATTTTAAAAAAAAATTACTTGACATTTTCGTAAACAAGTGCAGGTGACTAGTATATAAAATGTATTTTTTTTTCTAATTATATGATATTGTTTGAAAATATTTACTATTTAATTAATATATATTATATGATATTGTTTGACTTATTTGTGTTGTAAAATCAAAATTTATGACTTTTTAATAGTATTATAAGTTTATTTTTATTTTTGAGGTATCATTAAGAAATAATTGTTTACTTATATATGTGTAAACTTTTTTTTTTCTATTTTACTAGAAATATTAATTAAAATAACGTAATGAATTACTATTAAAAAAAAGTAAAAGTAGAAGGTAGCATAAAAAATATATATATAAAAATTTAGAACTCATTTGAAAATGATAAAAGTTAAAATATAATATTTTGATACTTTGAGGACAAAATTAAGAGGTTTTAGTTTATTTTTTATTTTTCATAATCTTTTTAACATCATTAGTTTTTCATCCATACAAGAGAAGGGAATATCGTATTTCTCAAATTTTAGATCTTAATGCCATTTGAGTGTAATTTACTGTTTTTATTGATAATGTCCTTACAGGATTTAGGGCAAATTATATTTTGACTCTTTTATGTTATACTTTTATTATTTTGACCTTTACGAAATTTGATATATATATATTTTATAATTGTGACTTTTATAAAATATATTTTTAATGGTTTTATAGGATTGCACTTGCTTGACAAAGTAAACGAAAGAGAATGGAAAAATAAATAAAGTCAAAAAATAAGATAAACTCATGTTAGCATGCAGTAATAATAATACAAATTTAATATTCATAATTATTTTGACAAGTTTGAATGAGATACTTATTTTTTTAATTTTTTTCTTTTCTATAATCTGCATATTGCTTTAAGTAATCAAAAGCCTAACATCTCTATCCAAATAATCTTCATTCTTAATATTCAAGCTAAATGTTGACATTATATTTTTAGTAAAAATACTTGATTTTATATCAGATCAATAAATACGAATCACAATATATTTTTTTCCCTATAATTTCTTAGATTTATTACAAAATAGTATTTATATTTTAAAATGATTGAATATAATATGAGTGAATTAATTTATGATTACTAATGAGACATTGTCTCAAAATTAAATACCTAGTAAACCACTCTATGAACAAAAGAAAAATATAGTACGATGAACTCAGCAGTTGGGGGCCTCTCCAATATTAAAAGTTCAAGCTCGTAGAAAAACATTTATGAGAAAGGATAATCATCCTAAACGAGGAGCCATTCATCATCAATTGGCAATTTGGCCTAGTAAACAGGAAAAAAAAAAAAAAAAATCCAACGATGCCACGGGTTGGGGTGTAATTGGGTGCAGCTAGTGACAGCTAAGAGTTGGTTAAATGCGTTGTTACGTTGCCACTTGTATGAGCAACGAAGTTGTAATTTAAATTCTCGGGTTTCGCTGGAAGTAGGATAATTTTGAATATTAGAGAAATTTTTCCAAATCTTCTGGCCTTTTTTTCTAAGAACTTGAGATTAAGTCCTTCACATAGAATGGGGTGTTTTATTGGAAAGAATAGAATTATCTTTTATACTTTATTCTATAATTCATAAGCCTAACAAATTTTTCTACGAACCAAAAAATAAGAGTTACTCAGACAATTGAAGAAAACTTTAAAATATTTCAAAATAATTAGCCTGATAAATCCAAAAGCAAATTGCCAAAGGGATACCTACAAAATGACTGGTAGAAAATATCAAAATTATAGATTGCCACAAAAATTCAGTTTATTTTCTTGGGTAGGACCAGAGACACCTCAAATGGGTACTATTGGATTTTTACTGAGCCTGGTCCATTGGAAATGGACGTATAAAGGCAGAGTTCAATTCCCAAATCTTGAGGCTGGCCTTAATCTTCAATCCAGTTGCATTGTTGAAAAGAAATATTCTTGCTGCTCCATATATTGCCTTTGTTGGATAAACCCTAGATGTGATCACTGTTCTCCCTCCTTGTGCAAAGCTTTCAATGATTGAATGGTCCACCTATATATGCAGACAAAACATTATTGTTAACTTATATAATTAAATAAATCAAATAGTTAATAAATTTAGTTCAAGTCATAATTTAAAATCATTGCAATCTCGAACTATAATCAAATAGCATTCGATTCGTAGGCATTCTCTATCTACAAAGACATTCGTATACGGAGTAATTTCAACCGTGTACATATCACCTTCCTAATAATATCAGTTTTTATGCTTTCATATTCTTTTCTTTTTCTGCATCGGAAATGATTTATTAGGGGCTGTTCATGAAGAAAGTCACATCAAATTTTGACATACCAATACCCTCATAGAGAACTTTTCATCACTGAGCACTGGAACTTTGCTTCCATAAACAACCTTAGAAACATCAGGGGCTTTTGATGACCTGCACAACCAACTTTATTATGTCATACATACTTCAAACTATTCATTTTCATTTCTTTTTCTTTTAATTTTTCCTTTTTTTGGGCTTTTAATGATGGGTTAAAGTTAAACATATCAAAAATCAATCCTTAAAAAATAAAAAATTGTACCTTGTTTCATCAGCACAGAAGAAAGTATCAGAATTAGAAGAACGAAAATAGATTGGTGTTTGTTCAGAAAGTGTTTCATCTGCAATAACCAAAAGTCCAAATGGACCCAATGCACTTCTATCAACAGATCCACCACCACAACCTACACTCTTTTCGTTGATCGATTCCGATCCCAATGACTCAATTTCGAAATCGGCAAATATGTCCAACTATCCAAAAAAAAAAAAAAAAACCAAAGAAAAAGATAATTAGTAAAGAGAGTAATATGACTCATTTTGTATCAATTTAATGTGCAGCTACACATTGACACTCAGCGAGGGTAATATTACTGGACTCGGGCCAAGTAGTTTTGATAGGAAGTTGAAGCTTCACTCTTAAAATTAATTTGTGGCAAGAATAGTATTTCATTTACTCATAAAAAATGTGAAATACTCTAGTTACATCGATGGTGGAAATTACCACATTGACATTTTTGAACCAAAAAGCAGATAGAACAAAAATAGTGAGTTTGGTGCAAGACAAACCTGTGTTGCTGTGCCTATATCAAGTGGTACAACTGATCCTGGCTCTACTACCACCCCTTCAAATTCAGTACTGTTCAATCTCAAGGTCTCTATCTCCTCTATTGGCCATTGAAGCACATTTGTTCCTGTCTTACTGTCCAACACCACTGTTCTTGGAATGGTCTGTTCAGGAAAAAGGAAAATTTTAAGGAAAATAAAATAAAATTCATTGAACTTGATCATGATCAGCGACTGTGAAAAGGAAAATACCTGAACAGATGCCCATCCTTTTCTCAAGTCATCATTTTCAGTATCAGTTTCATTGATCCAACCCCACACGACTCTCCTCTCTTTGTGTGGATCATAAAATGTTTTTGATGCATAATACCTTCCATAATCCACCTGCAACCCGGTACCCACATCCTCAGCCGGGTTATCGGGTACCCATGTATCGTTTTCGGGGTAATAGGTACCAATTGCATAATGATCCAACTTTGTATCATCCAAACTAGCCTTTAATACATGCTTAATTTCTGGACCATTGACGGATGTATCCAAACCTTTGGACCCATTTTTTGAAACCGGGTATAAGTCTACGCATTCCCACATACCCGTACCCGGGACTGCATGCAAGATTTGATCTTTGAGATCATAAGTGATAAAATTTGTGGTTGTGTACACTAATGAAATTCCTGTTGTGTTAACCCTTGATCCTATTGCGATCCTCCATTTTCCATCGGGTCCAATCCAAGCAGTAGTCGGGTCACGAAAATCTTTTGAACCAATACCGGGTGGGGGAACTAATACCGGGTTACCATCATATTTGACCCAATCAAGGAGGAGAGGATCAGATAAGTTGGCAGGATAAGCAAGATTTTGAACTTGCACATTTTCATTGGTGGCCCCAGTGTAAAGCATTACGATGTTGCCATCTGGAAGGAAGGTGGCAGACCCGGTCCAAACACCATTCACATCAAACCACCTGTCGGGAACCATCGCGATTGGCAGGTGGAGCCAGTGAATCATGTCCGTTGATACTGCATGGCCCCACGAAATGTTTCCCCACACAGCAGACTCACCATTGTATTGATAGAATATATGGTACCACCCCTTGTGATACAATGGACCTGCAACCATACAATAATATTGTTAATTAATTTCAGCCTCTTTGTTTTTGTTTTTTTTTGTTTTTTTTTTTTTTACTTGTGAGATTTATAATATAATCTTATAAATAAATAAAAATTACGTAAAAATAACTTCTTCACTTTGACTATCATGATCAATGCACGTGCATAGATTCAAATCTTGGAAAACGCATAGACAGCACATAATGAATCGGATGCAAACATTCTTAGGACTTAAACAAGATATTCACAATTTCAAGAATCCTATACATTATTTAAGTTAAATAATTGATTGTTTTCATTGCTAAGAAAATTAAGTTATTGATTTAATAATTGACAAACCCACACAGTTGCTTAGATGAATAAATATTGTAGACTTGCACCTGTTTTTTTTTTTTTTTTTTTTTTTTAATTATCTAAGAAATTCAAAGATTGACTCACCAGAAAGCTCATAGAGTTTATTCCCCTATTCTTCCCCAATAAAAAAAATATTATAGACTTCAATTATTCTAATAATAATGGGAACCTCAGAATTTAAATCTAGACTTCCACAAATTTCACAATCAATGTATGATTAACTGGATGTGGTTGGAGACACTATACCACGTTATTGTTTTTGATTGGCTATTCTGAAATATTGGATAAATTAATAATATATATATATATATATATGAATCAAATTCC
The DNA here is from genome assembly GCA_029379385.1 of Quillaja saponaria. Taxonomy (NCBI): domain Eukaryota; kingdom Viridiplantae; phylum Streptophyta; class Magnoliopsida; order Fabales; family Quillajaceae; genus Quillaja; species Quillaja saponaria. The sequence goes on along the minus strand of CM055616.1, from coordinate 13,066,332 downwards.
ACAATGACTACCCTCCATTATGATCAAGAGGATGGCATGTGGATTGTGGATATATATATGTGGCTTCCTTTATGTGGATTTATATGCATGATTGACAAAAACTATAGGCAAGGGTGGACCCATATATAGGACATAGAATATATGGTCACAGATCCATCTACTTCAAATGATTCACTCTATTAATTGGTACACGTGGAACTCTCAAAACTCAAAAGTATAATCACTTTATTATTTTTTTTTTTATTCAATAAAAAAATAATTTACTAAAAAAAATATTTACTTATCCATTCATATAATTTTGATTTGGAAAAAAAATATACATGTAGGACATGATGTTTGGTATATGATAGGTCATGCTCACAAAAATTTAAGAAACTTGAATGTCCAAATACATAATGATTGAAAAGTAACAATAATTATGCCACGTGTAGCTGCTAATTAAAACATTAGTACTATAGAGGATGATAAGATTTTCCATATAATTAAAAAAAAAAAACTTAAGAATTAATATTTTATTTACTATTAAGAGAAAACAAAAATTATACATCGGTGAATAAAATCATAACACATCGTCTAATAAGGAGAAAGAAAGTGTAAGAAAAAAAGAAGTACTTTTGTAAAAGAAAAGTGCTTACCATTAGGATCTGAAGCAGAAATCACCAGGGTCCCCCATCAAAGAGCAGACAAAACAAACAATGAAACAGTTAATTAGTAAAAAAAAAATTATATATTATCAATAATTACAAAATTAGTAATTGGAATGAAGTGAAATTTTTAGAAAGTTAATATAATCATGTCCAGCTAAATCACACCTAAAACTTACCAAAAGGATTAACAAAAGTAATAAATTTAAATTCCTTGCTTTTAAAAAATAAAATAATAAATTAGTATACACCTACCATTCATCCAATTATTTTCAGGTTGAAAATGGAAGGCAGTACGTTGCCAAGAGAACATAGCATTGGTCCAATTATATGGAAGTTCACTGGAAAGAGATGGATAGGATTTGGCTGACACTCCTTGTTCTACACCTCTTGGTAAAGGCCTTGAAATGTTAGAAAACGGCGTAGTTTTGTTCGACGACTGATCTTTTTCCGGGTTTTCTAAAGGTACTTGTTGGATTTGGTTTATGATTATAGCAATCAATGACAATAGAAAAATTGAAGAGCCAAGGATGACAGCAAAGCCCTTCAATGGTTTCCGGGAATGAATTCTCTCCGGTGATGAGGGATTGTCCGGTAAAGGAGAGTACAAGGCGGCATGCTCAAGATCAGAGGTGATTCTATCATGGGTCTCCATTGATCTTTAGGGTGGAAGAAGAGGTTGAGAGAGAGAGAGAGAGAGAGAATGGGATTATAGCTTTGGTGAGAAATGAATGAGGCTTAAATAGAGAGATTAGAAAAACTCATTTGCTTTGTAAAACTTAAAAGGGTGTTTGGAAACATGGTTAGATTGGTGATTCTCCAATAATTCCAATATAACAGGAGGAGAGAGAGAGAGATGAATGTACAATGTGATGATGGGGGACAAGAGAGAAAAGGGAAGGACAGATAGGCAATTAGAATTAAGACTTGTGTCTCAAAAATTATTTTTTGGCCAAGAAAAATAATAATTTATTTTTGTATTTCATAAGTAATATTAGTTTGTCTTTGTTTGTACTGATTGTTAATCTTGATTGTCAATCCCACAGGGCAGCACGCAATATGTTGGATTTAAATGAATATTAATTTCTTGGGCGGTTTATGATTATTTTTTAATTATTTTGTTTGTCTTGGCTAGTAATTTTCTTGTGAATTCATTGTTTCTAGTCTTATCCAATTAATTAATAAGAAAAATTCATTATCAGAATTACCATTAAGTTTTGTGATAAAAAATATAGTTAAATATTTTTACTTCTTAGAAATGACAGAAATTTATTACACAATTTTTACAACTGTTGTCATAAACTGGCTTTCCCTATATACTCCATATAAATATATTTAATATAAATATACATATAAACAAATATATTTAATATCATTTTCTATATTTATTCTAAGTATATGAAATAATATAAACATAGTCCGTGAGTTTATAAGTTGAGTTTTAAAAAGATTAAGTTCGGATCGTTTCACTAAATAAGTTTAAGAGTTGCTCATTTAAAAAACAAGTCGAGCTCAATCCAAACCCTTAATAAGAGTTAGTAACTCACAAGTGACTCACAAGCTAGCTCGATTCATTATCATCCATATTACTCAGACTCCAAATGTTAATTGTCACATAAACAAATCATTGATATAAAAATTTAACACGCCAACTTACACCTAATAAATTTAATGTCACATCAGCTACTATATGTCATTTTTTAAAAAACACTAAATAACTAAGATTTATTGAATTTTTAACCATAAACTTCTTATAGGAAAAAAGAGGTCAATAATCAATAAGCATTTTTTTTTGTTCTATTAAAAGTTGAACATAGTTCGTACAACACATACATGACAAATAATTTTTCAGTTTTCTTATAACAATCAATAACTACTTTGGCGAGCTAATTATATGTTAAAAATTTGCTAAAAAAATATAGGCATGTATTAAATTTTAATTGAAAAAAAATTATAACTAGATTTATTTAAGTCACTAACTATTTATAATTCTTCACTACTAGAAATTCGCAATTTTGCAGTGGATTAGTTTTATCGTAAATATGTGGCGATTCCGTAGCAAAATGAATAGCAAAAAATTTGTGACATAATTAATCCATTGCAAATTCTTCATCGCTGGGTAGCAACAGAATTTATTTGGTGGTGATTCCGTCGATAAATGATAGCAACATACTATTTTCATCAATAATCCCTCACACTATTTTTTAAAAAGATTTTTTGTTGTAACACAGTTATGAAAAATTTTACCACTAATCTGTCTTTAAAGTAATATAGTGTTCTATCGCTAATACATCGCTAAAATAATATAGGCTTCCATTGCAAATTCGTAGCTAAACTAAGATAAGTTTGGAAATCAATCACAAATCTGTCACTAAACTTAAATAAGTTTAGACTATTGCATCGCTAAATTATCCAATTTTTGATATATTTGCTGTGCTATATTAGATTTTTTCATATTTTAAGTTCAAAACCTATTTCTAGTATTTAAAACATACACAAATTCAACAAGAAACTAATAAATTCATCCATTAACACAACAATACTAATTAAATCCACAAAATACAAAATGTTAATCTTGATTGTCAATCCAACAGGGCAGCACGCAATATGTTGGGTTTGAATGAATATTAATTTCTTGGGCGGTTTATGATTTATTTTTTAATAATTTTGTTTGTCTTGGCTAGTATTTTTCTTGTAAATTTATAGTAGCTAGCTACTTTATTAATTAATAAAAAAATTAATTATCAGAAGTACCATTAAGTTTTGAGACAAAAATATAGTTAAATATTTTACTTCTCAGAATGACAGAAATTTCTTACACAATTTTTACAACTGTTATCATAAATTGGCTTTTCATATATACTACATATAAATATATTTAATATAAATGTACATATAAACAAATATATTAAATATCATTTTACATATTTATTCTAAGTATATTAAATAATATTAAACATAGTTCGTGAGCTTATGAGTTGAGTTTTAAAAAAATTGAAAAAAAATTGAACTAGGGTCGTTTTACTAAATAACTTTAAGATTTGCTTATTTAAAAAATAAGTCTAGCTCAACCAAAACCTTAATAAGAGCTAATGGCTCACAAACAACTCACAACCTAGCTCAATTTATTATCACCCATATCACTAACACTCCAAATGTCTATTGTCACATAAGCAAATCATTGATATAAAAATTCAACATGCCAACACCTAGTAATTTATTGCCACATCAGCTACTATATCTATTTTTTGAAAAAAAAACAATAAATACCTAAGATTCATAGAATTTTAAATGTATCAAGGAGAGCTTAGCAAGTAGTTGGTGATTGTCCCCTTAACCCCTAGTGTTGAGTTCAATCACTCCCAATATACAAAAAAAAAAAAAAATTTTAAACGCATTTTGTTGTTTCATTAAAAATTGAACATAGTTCGTACAACACATACGTGACAAACAATTTTTCAGTTTTCTTATATTAATCAATAACCACTTTGACAAGCTAATTACATGTTAAAAATTAGCTCAAAAAAATATAGGCACGTATTGAATTTTAATTGAAATAAAAAAAATTACTGTCTAGATTTATAATTCTTCACTACTAGAAATTTGCAGTTTTGCGACGGACTATTTCTATTGCAAATTTGTCGCTATTTAGTAGCAAAATAGTTTAGTTTCTGATTTATGATAGAAATTAATCATTCATTGCTAGGTAGCGAAAGAATTGATTCGGTCAGTGATTCTATCACTAAATAATAGTGACAAACTATTTTCGTCAATAATCCCTCGGTCAAATTTTTTGTCTTAATGCAGCAAGGAAAAATTATGTTGCTAATATGTCTTTAAAGTAATATAGTCTTCCGTGCAAATCCATCACTAAAATAATATAGGCTTTCTGTCACTAAACTTCAATAAGTTTGGAAATCCGTTGACAATATGTCACTAAACTGAAATAAGTTTAGACTATTCCGTCGCTAAATTATCCAATTTTTGACATATTTTGTTGTACTTTATCATATTTTTCCATAGTTTAAATTCAAAACCTATTTCTAGTATTTAAAACATGCACAAATTCAACAAGAAATCAATAAATTCATCCATTAACACAACAATACTAATTTAATCCACAAAATACACATGTTAGCATTCCAAACTCAAATAAAACCGCAAATATGTGTTAAACATAATGAAAACAAGTTCTAAGCATAAAATAAACTAATAATTTCAACATAAAAACATCTTAATCATTGTCAAAGTCCTTGTCTTCTGATCCATCCTCATCCTCATTATCTTCTTCCACAATGTCTTCCTAAGTAAAGAAAAATAAATTTACATAAGTACTTATAGTTTATGTGTAAAGAAAATCAACTATAGAAAATCAACAAAGACAAATTTATGATTACATGTGTTGGTCAACATTTTCCGCATACACGCTCCTGATGAGATGGCCTATAGGAAGAAGAAGTTGATAGCAATTTAATCACATCCATAACTCCTTGTAGCGCAACATCAGCATATGTGCATATCTTCTCCTCTAGTTTTTGCATGAGACTCATCAATTGATCATAAGACGCTTGTACAATAGAGGTAGAACAAGTTTGTTGTGAGCTTCTACCAGCCGAAGACAATGATTGTGAGCAGGGATCAAGAGTACAACCAAAGCCATAAACTCTGCCCTTCTTAGGCTGCCATTAACACTCAACCACTCCTCTGGATCTATAGCTTGATCAAGGGAGGAGAAACTTCATTCACCTTATTTTGTGACAACTCTATCAGAATACCCTTCATACAATAAGAAAATGAAAATAAAAATTATTTTCACAGATTAAATTGTATATATGTATATATATATATATATATATATAAATAATACTGACGATGATGCTACATGAATAAGGAGAAAAAACACTTTACATTCTCTCTCTTATGGACACGGTCAAACAAGTCCTTATATCGAACAAGTCCTTATATCGAATAGGACGTTGCATCTCTTTCTCCTACCAAATAAAACGAAATTAGTAATAATATAAAAAATTTACAAATGAACTAACAAAAAATGCTTCACATACTTACCATAATTTGTTATACTGTAATTTGATTTTTTAGACTCATTATTGAAATACAAAATAAATAAATAATTTGAATTGTCATTTTCATGAGCAATTCAGTCAAAATATATGATTCATACAACATAAAAGAAAATATAAAATCAATTATTGAAAAATAAAATTAATAATAATATATTCTCACAAACTAAAACAAGTTTTATTAACTTGGATGATCTTTAAAATAAAAATTAATTTAAAATAATATAAATTGTACATCGCACGGAGGTCGAATGCATCTAGTATATAAAAAAAAATTGAACTAGGTTGACCTCTTATTTGACAAAAATTGAAAGAGATGTCATAAATGCAATCCTTAAAATTTAAAATAGTTCAAATAATAATTCATAAGACAAATTGAAAGGGATGTAATAAATGCAATCCTTAAAATTTAACATATTTTAAATCATTAATTGTATAAACACTAAAGTTATTATTAAACAGTATAATTACTATATTGTTGCACATTTTTGCATCAGTAGTGTTGCTCCCATAGCCTCTCCAAGAGTTTCGACCCAAAAAATCAATAAATGGAGTATCAATCACCAGACCAACCGCTTGTTTTCTCATTCACAAGCATTGTCTATGATGCAAACTACAAATTTTTCTTGAAATTGGTCAAGATAGTTTGTCCTAATTAACAAGTTATGTAACTTCAGTGGTAACTAACAAATTTTAAGGTGTTGTGATAATAAAAGTTACAAGATTTTTATGCTAATAAGTTCCTTCGTAGCTAATTATAACAATCCATGAAATTTGGTCGAGAAAAAAATGCAACTTGCCCTAAAAAATTATGTAACTTTTTCAATTGTAACAAGTGTTTTTAGTAAATGTTACATTTTTTCATCTCAGACCTCACAAAAGTATAATTGATATTGAGTAATGGCATGGCATGGTAAGAGATTAAATTTTTAGATTAAATGATTTTTTCACATTGTACCATAATGTCTATAATCAAGTAGTTCGATCATTGATATTATCTATTATCATAATCAAAGTTTAGCACAAGTTAATTTTAAAAGAGAGTATAAGCATTTTTTTAATTTCGTGAATCCTATCTCATCACTCTCTCAATTTTTTTTGTCCCTTCATCGGTCTCACTCTAAAATCTTGAATTGATTTGGGATTTTGAGGAAAAAAAAAAAAAAAAAGGACAAAAAATCATCTAACATTCAATTTTGTTATGTCGATTTATAAATAAGGAAGAGAAAAGTAGAAGGAAAAGTCCTACAAGTTGATGAATTTAAGTACTTTTAGATGTCATCATGAAAAACTAATATCAATACAAGTTGAATTTAAAAATAATATTTTTCAAAAACATTTTAAGAAAAATATGAAAAGAGATAATAAGATTTTTATGAAATTTTCAAAAGTTTTATTCTTCAATCAATAATTATACCATAAATTTATTAGTTTCTTTAACTTATGTTATGTGATTTTTTGAAAATTTGTTTATTCAATCAATATTTTAAACTTAAAAAAAAATGATAAAAGTTGTATAAAATGTTTTAATTTAAAATTTATTTAGAATTTTTTTTTAAAATAATATTTTTTGTTATTTTTTCTAATAAAATATTTGATTGGAATGATAATCTTTTGATATTTCTATCTTTTAAAGAGAGGAGTAAGGGTGCATGATTGTTTTAGAAAGAAATTAACAACAATAACAAAAAAATTATTAGAGAATATATATGTAACTTCACCTTTCTTTGTCAAAAATCATATTCTAATCCATCTCAGAATTTTTATATAAAATGTTAATGATGTTAGCCTAAGAAAATACATTATAAACATTTCTAAATATATTAGACAAAATTGACCGTAAAATTTTTTTAGAACAAAATTAATAAAAAAGATAGTTTTTTATGAAGCTTAAATATAATGTCGCCTAAAATAAAATTAAAAAACTTGATTGATTACGGATATACCCAGTGTCGTACAATGGAGAAATACGTAAAGTCCTCAAAATGCATGTATGATTAGTTGGATGGCACTTGGTAGTTGGGGTGCTCTCTCTTTTTCATCCCAAAATCATAATTCAAACTTAACAAATTCATCCCTGAATTTTAAAAAACTTTTCAATCTTTTACCTAACCATCGAGTTAAAAATTACATTTACATGTGTTAATTTTATGAGTTGACAAAAGAGAAAAAGAGAAAGAAAGAAAAAAAAACTCATCACATATTAGTCATATAATTATTAGAGCATAAAATCTTTTTGGGTTATAATTCTTATATTCTTTTAATTAATAATTTTTTATTTATTTTAAACTCCAAAAACCCAATATATTATAATTGTTGAAATTTTCTTAATTTGCTTCTTCCCATGAGAATTTTGTGTAATTAGGAAATTATTTTTTCTTTTGATTGATTAAAAAGCAAAAATACTTTTCTAAGGATGAATGTAAACTATGTGGTAAAGAAAAACAAAATTTCTTGGTTAAATTCATCAAAAGTTTAATTGAGTTAATAAGATAAGAGTAATATACTCAATTTTTAATAATCTAATTAGTTTGGTGTTAAGCTTTTTAGAAATCAAATTTGATACCTCAAAAGTAAATAAGATTGGCATTATTCAAGCCAATTACAGGCATGTTAGGATATAGATTGGTTTAGCAATATCTGTTATTCTTGTCATTCAGGAGATTAATGATCGATTCTTCTACAACAAATTATGAAAGTTTATTCCTTCTTAAATTCTCATGTAAAATAACAAGTGAAGCCAATAATTACACTTCTTTATAATGTAAAATAATATGGTCGTCGGGGAGAGTCGTGGCTAATTAATTAATGTCATTAACTGTCTTAATTTGGGGAAAAAGTTAAAAAAAGAAGTTTATATCCATTGACTTATAGTCAACCTTTTGTGGCTTGAAGTTTATTAATTAAGGGCACGACAAACACGTGAGAAATATCCTCTTAATTCATTTTCAACCAAAGTGTGGAATTAAAGGAATGGGTACCAAATAGCAGAGTAAACATATGTTCCTCTATACAACTGGTGAGATACTTGTTAAAACCTAAGTTTGATTTGTTTTCTAAATAAATGAGTTATGCATTTTATTTTAAAATTTAAATATTTTATGTATAGATGGCCTGAATTCAAATTTTATACTATAATAATTCGTTTAATATAATTTAATATCTATTTATTTACATATGGCATCTATAATATTTTTTAGTTTTGTTGAAATATAATTGTCTAAGGACAACTTAAATATATGTTCTTAACTTATTTTGTTTTCATTATAAATTAAGTAAAAGTAATATTGAAATAGGTTAAATTTTGTAGTTTTTTGTGAGCCCGTCTAATATATTGTGCAATAAATTTTAATGAGCCGAGCTAATACTTAAGTTAGGCTCGTGTGAGCTTAATCATAACGAGTTATTTGGGTAATAAGTTTTAACTGAGCATAAACATAATTCAAGCTTGTTAAAAATTAAAGTCAAGTCTAAATTTACTAAAACTAGTCTGAAACTCAGCTTTTCCATATAATTGCCCCATATTAATTTGTTAAAAAATTTTAAAAAAAAAGTTATTATGTCCCCATCCATCCAATCCAATACATACAATATCATTATCAATAATTATCATAACCTAATGTAAAGAGATTGTCAGACACGTCAAAACCCAATGTGAGTTGTCAAGAAAATGTTGAAATAGTCATGATCAGCTGGGACATCCAATACGTGGCAAAATAGTCATGTTCAAATTAGTACTTTCAATCTTAAATTACTTTTATTGAATGATATTATTGCAATTAATGAAAGGTTCAAAATTGTATTTCATTGATAAAATAATTAATAAAGGAGTATATATATATATATATATTTGAAATCCAAAGAAATCTTAAGTTGTGAAACAAACAATTATTTTTATTTTTTTTCATCAACAATCAAAAGACTTGGGTCCCACTATTGTGCACAAGCACATGGATCTTAAGAACAAGATTACAATAGGATTTGTATTTATGCACAAGAAGTCAAGACTAGGTCAAAACAATCGTTGACCATAACAACTGATATATGCCATATATTCAGGTTTTTGGATAGAAGGGTCTAAATTTAAAAATTTTGGTCAAAATGATAAAATTTTTACTATAATAGTCAAAATGGGGTAAGTTATGAAACCGTGTTTTCAAAACACAGTTTCTGGGTCTGACCTGGCGTGCCAGGTCGGACCACCGGCCAGATCAGGCACTCGCGCGTGGGACGCGAGTGCCAGCCAAAAATTTGTCCCCCGTGGGGGACAAATTTTGTCTGAAACCAGCTTTTGAAAAGCCAGTTTCAGACAGCCTGTAGCGTGCAGGCTACCCTGCACGCTGCAGGGTAGCTGTGCAGGCTACCCTACACGCTACAGGGTAGCCTGCAGCCTTGTTCGCTAGGCAGCTTTTGCTGCCTAGCGAACACGTCCCGGGCGACCCCCCCCCCCCCCCCAATAATTCGTACCGGGCGACCCCCCCCAATAATACCCCCTTCAACCTGCGTCCCCTTCTCCTCTATAAATACATAGACGAGCAAGGAGGAGAAGACACTCCTCATCACGTCTTCTCCTCATCATCACCACGTCTTCTCCTTATCACATTTAATTTTTTATTTTTTCTGTCAATGTTCTCACGTTATTTCGATAAAATCTTGGTAAGTTATACAAATTTTAGTTTATAAAATTTATTATTATTAAAATTAATTAATTATTTTTTTATTGAAAAATTTATTACGTATACTATTTAATTTGTAGAAAAATATTATAATTAATGATATTTACTTATTAATTATTTAAATTACGTATATTATTAAAAAAAATTAAAATAAAATATAAATAGAAATTATATAAACTATTTAATGTTACACGATATATATGTTTTGTTATTCTAAGTTTATTTATGTTTTCTTTAGGATTATTGTTAAAATCACGTTGTCCGGGGTTGATACTTTTTGCTCGTTTGCTTCTTACCTGGTAAGTCATAAAGTTGTATTTATTTTATAGAAAGTTATATTTATTATTATTATATGCATGTACCTATATTTACAATAGTTTTATATTACAATTGTTGAAATATTAATTTTTATTATTTGTTATAATTGTAATTTTTATGATAATTGCAATAATTAGTATATTTATGATATGAAAAATTATTAACTTTTTAATTCACATATTAATAAATAATATTTATAAGTTTAAAATAGTAATTATGTGACACTTAATTAAATTAGTAATTTTGTGACGTTTAAATTAGTTAATAATTTTGTTTGCCTTAAAATAGGAATTTAATGAGTTTTGAAATAAATAATAATTTTTGTATTTGTATGTTTTAATGTAATTATTATATTTATTAGTAATTTTGATAATTTTAAATTAGTTAGTAATTTAGATAGTTTTAAATTAATTAATATATTTTAAACGAAAATATAAATTATTTAATTCATAATGATTATGGTAAGTAATATACCTATGATAAAAAGTGATTTTATTATTTTGTAAGAAATAGTTATTTTATTTTATAAATTGTGACTAATTTATAAATAAAAAATTTTTTGGGGGGGAATTTATAAAAATCTATTTATGAAAAATAGATTTTACAAATTTGTATGTTTTAATGTAATTAACTTAAAGATGAAACCATAATATTTTAATATAATTATTTTAAAATATACATTATAAGTAATAAATTTGTGTTGTTTGTATTAATTAGTAATTTGGATAGTTTTAATTTGAATTAATTGTGATGTTTTAATTGATTAGTAATATGGGTATTATAATTTGAATCATTTATTATTATTAGTAGTCTATAGTTAATCTATGAAAATACTGTGAATTCATTAACAATATAATGAGAAAATTTGATAAATATTTCAAAGCATTTTGAAGGTGCAAGTTTGATAATGGAAGAAATTGGAATTATGTGTTACATTAATGGGGAGATGCGTACTGGTTAGAACGGGCTTGAATACGATTCAGGTCCCGTTAAGTGCATTCGTGTACCCAAGCGTATCAAGTATGCAGAGTTTCATGCTCGTTTATGCAAGTCCTTAAAGGTTGATAGAAGAAGAGAGTACCTGACTATAATTTGTCGATGTCCTAGTACTATAAATAATTCAACCCACTATAGTCCAGTTGCAGTAGCTGATGATGAGGACTTGTACAGCATGTTACAGCATGCTAGTGCGCAAGGCCCTGGATTTATTTTAGAGATTTATTTACATAGGCACGCACTTCATGATGAGTCTTTGTCTCGTGTTCAGAGTCACGACACACTTGACCCGAATCCTGAAAACATATTCATGGAAGAGACCACCAGTAGGCGTCAATACGATCAGCTCAGTTCTCATGTTGCAGGAGAGGCATCAGCATCTCTTAGGCCGCATTCACCAATTAATTACTCAGAAGCGCCTAGAGAAGATATTGGCGATGGAGAAAATATCCCTGATTTGAACGTTGATCCTCATTTTAACATTGAAGTGGATGATGATGATATTATCGAGGCTCCTGAAAAAGATTTATTTGCCAAATATGTCCCGAATCCCTTTTACACGGACGTAAACATTGCCGGGGCACGTGCCGTAAATCCTGTTATTATTCCAAATGCACAATGGGAGTTGCATGATGAATTTTACAATGGCATGTTGTTCAGCACGAAGGCCGAGTTAAAAAATACTGTTAAATACTGGCACATTATGAACCACGTGACTTTCATAGTCGTTGAGTCCAAAAAGGACACATGGGATATCAGGTGCAAGCTCCACGAACAGGGATGCAAGTGGAGGTTGCGAGGACATTTTAGTAAAAGATTTAAAAAGTTTCAGATTACGAAATTAGATGCCGCTCACAGCTGTGTTTACAGCGGAATGACTCAGGATCATTATAATCTGGACAAGGGGATCATTGCTGAATATATCAAAAATACTATCAATGAAGACCCAACTACACCAGGAGCTGTGTTGCTTACAATGATAAAAGATCACTTCCATTATAGTCCAAGTTTGAGCAAAATATTCAAAGCGAAGAAGAAAGCAATAAATCTTGTGTTTGGTAATTGGGAGGAATCCTACAATGAGCTTCCTAGATATTTAAATGCACTTTGTGTCACCAATCCCGGCATGCGGTTCGAATGGAAAGTGAACCCAACTAATAATCCTGGACAAGTTATTTTCCAACGAGTATTCTGGGCTTTTGGGCCATCTATCGAGGCCTTCCATCATTGTAGACCAGTTCTTCAGATTGACGGCACATTCCTATGTAGAAAGTACACGGGCAAATTGTTGGTTGCAACTGGTGTTGATGGTAACAATAGTTTAGTTCCAATTGCATTTGCAATTGTTGAGGAGGAGAACACAGATAGTTGGGGATGGTTTTTAAGTTTGATTCGCATGCATGTAACGCAACGGGTGGGTATTTGCTTAATATCTGATCGTCATGCCGGGATAATTGCTGCTGTTTCAGATCCTCAGAATGGCTGGACTGAGCCTTATGGTTATCACCGTTTTTGTATTAGGCATATTGCAAGCAACTTTCATAAGACCCACAAGAATATGAAATCAAAGAATCTCCTCATTCACACTGCGAGTCAAACTCAAAAACGCAAATTTGATAAATATTTCAAAAAGTTTGTTTAGTTTGACTCTGAGTATGCTGCATGGATTGGTAGAATTCCTTTGGAACAGTGGGCATTGGCACATGATGGAGGTCATCGCTTTGACTTCATGACCACAAACTTGGGGGAATGCATGAACAATGTCTTGAAGGGAGCGCGACAAGTCCCAATCACTACACTGGTGCGGTTGACATTTTACCGGTGTGTCAAATATTTCGTGGAACATCGGGCGTACATTAATGCTGAACTTGGTGCTGGCAATCAATACACAACCGACACTATAGAAAAAATCCAAAATTGGGCAGAGAGAGCAGGTGGACATGAGTTGAGACAGTTTCATACCGGTTTAGGGATAATTGAAATAAAGACTCAATTTCGTGGATGGCAAGCCCGAAAGGACGACAACCAGCATACTGTGCGTTTAAATGAAAGAACGTGCACATGCAACAAACCCCAACAATACATTCTCCCATGCTCGCATGTTATAGCAGCTTGTGCAAGCATACATCTGAACTATAACGACTTTATTGGGGAGTGGTACAAACTGAGAAATCAGGAGCTTGTATACACTCCACAATTCAACCCAGTGATGCACGATGACTATTGGCCAGAATTCCAGTTCCCCCATGTGGTTCCCGACATGTCCAAATTGCGAAAAAAGGGTAGGCCGAAAACACATCGAATTCATAATGAGATGGACATCACAAAGTCCTCGAGGCAACTTAGGCGTGGTTTATGTAGGCAGGAAGGACACAATCGTAAAAATTGTCCTAACATTACACGATCTTAAAAGACAAGTTCCATTATCACACTCTTTACTTTAATGTAAGAGTTTTCCTATTTATGTATTTGTTTCTACTTTTTTATTATGTAGATATCCAGTATTATGTCCCCCACATGTCATGTAAAATTATGTTGACATTAATACACGATGATTATTGTCGTGTATGCATATTAACATTATATTTGATTTGTCTTTTGTTATACAGATTCATGGATCCAGTTGCCCCAGTAGATGTTTCAGTCCTTAGACTACACGATAGCCATCGATCCGTTAGAGTTTTTGCGGATCACGAGGTATGTAATTAACAAATTGATTTACCTTTAATTTTTCAATTTAATTTTATTAGCGAAAATGTTCTTACTAATATGTTTTTAAAAATTTAGAGCGAGGCCTATGTCCTCAGATGCCGTCGGAGGGAGGCGGTGTTCGGCCGAGAACTTCTTAATAATATTAATCCTCGAGTATTGGAGTACATGACCATGGCAGGTTTTGGCGGTGTGATCAGGGTGGGGTTTATTTCGCTTGATTGGCACCTTGTGACAGCTTTAGTCGAGCGATGGAGGCCAGAGACTCACACATTTCATCTGCCGCACGGTGAGGCCACCATCACACTACAGGATGTTAGTATTCTGTTCGGTTTACCTGTTGATGGTGAGCCTGTCTCTGGCCTAGTTGGTGCTGACGTCACAACTGAGTGCGAGCGATTATTGGGAGTTGTGCCCCCTACTACAGCTGTTAAGGGTAACACATTGAAAATGAGCTGGTTAGGATTGACATTTCAGAATTTTCCAGCTGATGATGATGACATTACAACGCAGAGATATACACGAGCTTATATATTACAGCTGATAGGTGGATTGTTGTTCACCAGTAAGACGAGTACACATGTGCACATTTGTTTCTTATCTCTGTTGGAAAACCTATATGTCGCAGGACAGTACAACTAGGGGAGTGCCTCCCTGGCATGGTTGTACAGGGAGATGTGTCATGCCACTCACCTTGATGATACTGAAATTGCTGGACCTTTGATATTACTCCAGGTATGGGCATGGGAGCGACTACCATTTCTCGCACCAAGGAGGGAGACAGACATTCCGTGGGATAATCTTTGTCCTTTAGGCGCGAGGTTTGTAAAATTATTAGTTTTATGCATTTGGCTACTAGGATGTGTGGTACGTAAATGACTTGTAATTGATATTTTTAATTACTTCCAGGTGGAGAGTAAAGTTCAAAGTAACTCAAATCGGCCATAATGTGGTGTCTTGGTATAGGGAGATGCTAGACAGGATGTCAACAGACCAGGTAATTACAAGTGTATCTTATATCTATGTATCATTTAACATATTCATGTTTCAAAGTTTTATTTATTAAAACATTGACACAATTTTTGGATTGCAGTTCATATCATTACCCTACATTGATGATGAGGTGAGACACCTGATATCATACTATTGTTATCGAGACCAGCATATTTGGGGTGCTAAAGTACCCTTAATATGTTTTCATATTGTTGAGTATCAGAAAGTGGATAGGATAATGCATCAGTTTGGATATCAGCAACCTATACCAGAAAACCCTACTGACATTGAGGCCGATCAAACCTTGCACAAATTTGATCTTCGGGGACGGGGCGTCACTGACTACCATTGGCTACATGCTAACCACATAGCCATTTGGGGCATGAGATACAATCTGGTCCAGATAGGTGATGTTCTGGGAGTTGCACATGGTCATGCTGCTCATACAACCGAGTACAACGAGTGGTATAGACATATCAGTAGGAGATATCTTACACGAGTTGGTCTTATCCATGCTGATCCAGCTCCTTCCCATTCGACGTCATCATCATCATTGTCATCACAACGTCGCAGACGTAGTAGAACTGATGTCCCTGGACCGTCGGTTTCTTATGGACGTGTTGATGCTGATGTCCGACCATCAGATGTGTATATTCCATCTCCGGCACATATGTCTCCACCTCCTTATATGGCCAGTAGTTCATCTATGTATCATCAGCTTATGCCGGACCTTGCACTGCAATCAAGCGATATTTTTAACTCTCCCATACCGCAGGCGCCATACTTTCAGTATGGTAATACACCTGCATCATATGAACCGGGTATGGGTTCAGGTGTGCAAGCTGAGGAAGGATTTAGCGGTGCTGATGACATACCTCCCTCAGACGATGTTGGTGACAGGGCTGATGTACCACCTAGATGAAACCCGGCAAGGAGGAGAAGACCACGCCCATGTGGTACAGGGGGTCATTTTTTGTAGACCAATATCCCGAAATTCTTATATAAGTTTTTTAATTTTTAATTTTTGTGTTTGTCACTTGTAATAGGAAAAGTCTTCATGGTTTATGTTTTAATTTAGTTATACTTGTAAATTAGAATTTACTTCTGAATAAATAAGTAGGGGTTTGCCAAATTTACACCACTTCAAGGTGTAAATTTACAATATCATGAATTTTACCAGTTTAAAATATCATAAACTATAGTAAAAAAATTTATGATACACTACAGAATTAAAAAATTAACAAAAATCTTAAATTCTAAAAATACAAAATTTATAAATTTAAAAACTGTCATACACTATAAATTTAAAATTTATCATATATTTTTAATTTCATATAATTATTATACACTTTAAAATTTATCATACATTTTAAACTATAAATATATAAATTAACATATACTTAATATTTAAAAGATATCATGAATTTAAAAAATATTTATGATAAAATTAAAAAATTTTCCAAATTCTAAAATTTATAAAATATTATAATATCAATTAAATATATAAATCATATATTTTAAATTTATAAAATATTATAATATAAATTAAAATTTTAATATATATTTTTTAGGGGAGGAGGGGGGTGGGGTAGCGATGCAGGCTACCCTGCATCGCAAAGCAGGGCTGCAGGCTACCCTGCGCGTTGCAGGGTAGCCTGCAAAGTTTGAAACCGGCTTTTCAAAAGCTGGTTTCAGACTAATTTTTACCCCCCACGGGCCCGACCGGCGGGCCCTGCGGGAGACAAATACTCGCCTGTGCCTGATCTGGCCGGTGGTCCGACCTGGCACGCAAGGTCGGACCCAGAAACCGTGTTTTGAAAACACGGTTTCATTACTTACCCCTTTTTAGCTATTATAGTAAATTTTTTACCATTTTTACCAAAAATTTTAAGAATTGGACCCTTTTACCCAAAAACCCCCATATATTCTTTCTAATAATTCAGTGTAGAAAGTAAATCCCTAGCTTTGGAGGTGGGACTTTGATGTAGTACTTTATAATAATTTAATATAAAAAGTGAATCACAGGTTTACCCATTATATATTGTCAGTTTTTTGTCATTATTATTGAAAAAGTTGCTGTAGGATTTACTGCTGAGATTCTTATTTTTCTCTATTTTAAAATTGGAGATTTGAGTTTTTTACAACTAATGAAGAATGATGGCGAATAATATGTTGATAATATTGGGATTTATTTTAATACGAAATTTATATTTAGATTTATTTGTAATTATGTTAAATGTATAATTAAGGGGTAAATTAATAGTGTATTAGTATTATAGAAAACTATTTATAATAATAAATTTTATGTAGCGTGTAATTTTAATTATATTACAATTCTTATGATTTAGTTGTTGTATGTATAAGATTCACTATGTTATTATTTTCGGTACTTTCAAAATGAATTGTAATTCGAGAAATCATAGTTTTCTACAAGTGTTGTTAAATGTTAAATTGTTTTATTTTTTATTTTTATCTTAGACCTCACAAAAATATAATTGATATTGAGTATTAGCATGGTAAAACTGATCCTAACAGTAATTAATAACCATTTCTATATGGTAAGAGATTAAATTTTAAGATTAAGTGATTTTTTTAACATTAATTGTACCATATGATCAAGTTGTTAGTGGTTTGATTATCTATTATCATAATTAAAGTTTAATATAAGATAATATTAAATGAGGGTATATGCATTTTTTATTCTGACAAATCCAATGACGTTGCTTGTGCGACCTATGTCTACTCAAATCAATTAATTCTTAAAACTCAAATTATTTAGATAGATTATATGAAATTTTTTTCTCAATTCATATTGATCTAAAGCGTCACTTTTAGTGACATCTAGAGTAATCACATAATTCTCAAAAATTAATTCTCATGTAATTATTGGTCTTCTTCTATTCCACCTAATCCCGTCTACCTACTCCAAGTCACATCTCCTAACTAAGGTATCCGCTGTCATATATTGGATATGTCTAAACTATTGCAAGCAGTTATTTATTATTTAATTATTTTTCAATAGGTGCAACATCTACCTTCATAGTTCTCTCCTCATTTTATATTCTATATCTTTCCTTCTATATAAGTCTTCTCATTCGTCTCCACATTTGCATCTTAGTCATTCCCGTCTTGTAAGAGTGTTGTTTCTTAAGTATAGCCCAACATTTGGAACCATACAACATAGTCAATCTCATGACCGTCTATAAAATTATTCTTTCAACCTATTCAACATTTTAGGATTAACTAAAACTCCCGAGACACTTCGTCATTCATCCCTCCGACCTTAATTTGTGGCTTATGTCATGCCTAGTTACTCCAGTTTTATGCAAGAAAGAATCTAGGCACTTAAACACTAATTTCTTTGTCGGGATTTTATGACCATTCAAAACCACTTTAGTTGAGTCTCCCCTAATGTGGCAAAAATTACAATCTATATACTCAGTTTTTGCCCTTCTTAATATAAGAGTTTTAGATTTTAACATGTTCATCCATAATTATAACTTCAAAGTTAGACCCACTTTACTCTCGTCCACTAAAATAATTTCACTGTCCGAAAATATACACAACGAAATCCTATGATCATGAATGGCATAAATATATATATATATATATATATATATATATAAAAGCTCGTTCACGACTAAACAGATAGGTTTAATTTTTGGTTGAACTTTCTTTTGAAAAATTCCTCCTCTTTTAACCTAGCTAAGACCAGCTCTCTCGTGTTTGAAATTTTGCCTCCAAAATATCATTGATATTAAATGAAGGAAGAATTGAATTGATATCTTTAAAATATCACTATTTCATCAATTTATTCATAAAAATATTAAATGAAAAGGAAGAATTAAATTGATTATCTTTAAACTATAAACATTTTATCAATTCATTCATAAAAATATTTTTTTTGGCTAATTTTGTCTGAACTTTAAAAAAAAATTGTAATTTTTTCTCTTAATATATATGTCACGGTTGAAAATTTAGATGTAAATTGCTGATAAGACATAAAACACAAAATATTAATATTTTTTTACCACATGTTTGTTGAATTGAGAAAAAATAAAAATTATCTTTATCACTTCTATGTCTTCGCTCATTCTTTTTTCTCTTCTCTAAAATCATGAATTGATTTGGGACTTTGAAAAAATGACAAAAAATCATCTAGCAATCTATATTTTTATGTCGATTTATGAATAAGAAAGAGAAATGTAGAAGGAATAGTCCTACAAGTTGATAAATTTAAATGCTTTTAGGTATCATCATGAAAAGTTAATATCAATTCAAGTTGAATTTAAAAATAGTATTTTTTTTTTTCCTTTAAACATTTTAAGAAAAATATGAAAGTAGATAATAAGATTTTTTTATTAATTTTTCAAAAGTTTAATTCTTCAATAATATCTTGAATTTATTAGTTTTTTAAAATTATGTTATGTGATTTTTTGAAAATTTGTTTACTTAATTAATATTTTAAACTTAAAATGAAACATAAAAACATAATAAAAGTTGTATATAATGTTTCAATTTAATATTTAGGATTTATTTAGAATCTTTTTAAAAAAAATAAGGCTTATTGAGAATGTTAGAAAAAATAAAATAACTTCACCTTTGTTTGTCAAAAATCATATTTTAATTCATCTCAGAATTTTTATCTAAATTGTTAATGATGTTAAATACATTATAAATATTTCGAAATATATGAGACAAAATTTGACCATAAAATATTTTCAAAACAATATTAACAAAAAATAATATTTTATTAACATAAATATAATTTCGACTAAAACAAAAATAAAAACTTGATTGATTACGAATATATCCAGTGTCGTAGATTGGAGAAATACGTCAAGTCCTCAAAATGCATGTATGATTAGTTGGATGGGACTTTGGGTGCTCTATCTTTTTCATCCAGAGAATAATTCAAACTTGACAAATTCATCCCTGAATTTTAAAAAACTTTTCAATCTTTTACCTAATCATAATATCTCTGAGTTAAAAGTTGCATTTATACTCACAATGCATGGCTTAAGTGGCAAGACACACTTGAACTCAACAATCTAGAGTCTTTACAATGTCAGGTGTTCGAGTTTGTAGGAAAATACTTATGGGAAGGGATAGTCCTGAACAAGAGCAGCCTCACACTCAAAGGGTGTTAGGAAACTTGCTAGAAATTAAAAAAAAAAAAAAAAAATTACATATACATGTGTTGATTTTATGAGTTGACAAAAGAAACAAGGAAAAAAAAAACACTCATCACATATTAATCATATAATTACTAGAGCATAAAATCTTTTTGGGTTCTAATTCTTATATTCTTTTAATGAATCATTTTTTTATTTATTTTAAACTCTAAAACCTAATATATTATTATTGTTGAAATTTTCTTAATTTGCTTCTTCCCATGAGAATTTTGTATAATTAGGAAATTATTTTTCTTTTGATTGATTAAAAAGCAAAAATACTTTTCTACCAATGAATTTAAACTAAGCTGTAAAGAAAAAAAAAATTCTTGGCTTGATTCATCAAAAGTTTTATTGAGTCTTAAGTTAATAGGATAAGGGTAATGTACTCGGTCTATAATAATCTAATCAATTTGGTGCTAAGTTTTTTAATATTTAAATTTGATACTTCAAAAGTACAAAAGATTTGCATTATTCAAGCCAATTAGATGCATGCCAGATTGACTGGTTTAGCGATACCTGATATTCCTGTCATCAGGAAATCAAAGATTGATTCTCCTAAAATAATTTCATGAAAGTTTATTCTCTATTCCCCTTGAAAAAGAAAAAAAAAAAGCATGATAATTCTCGTGATTCATATGTAATCCAAAATTCTCATGTAAAATAATAAGTGAACCTAATAATTACTTTATACTTCATATGTAATCCAAAATTCTCAAGTGAAGCTAATAATTACTTTATACTTTTTTATAGAGTAAAAAAATATGGTAGTTGGAGATAGGCATGGCTAATTGGCTAATTGATTAATGTCATTAATTGTCTTAATTTGGGGAAAAAGTTTTTAAAAAGAAAAAGAAAAAGAAAAAAGAGTATACATCCATTGACTTATTGTCAACCTTTTGTGGCTTGAAGTTTAGTAATTAAGGCCCCGATAAACACGTGAGAAATATCCTCTTAATTCAATTTCAACCAAAGTGTGGAACTCAAAGGAATGGGTGCCAAATAGCAGAGTAAACACATGTTTCTTTATAACTAGTAAGATACTTGTTAAAAGCTAAGCTAAATTCGTGTGTGATTCCTTTTTAAATAAAGGAGTTAGGCATTTTATATTACAATTTTACTGTTCTATATAAAAACGGGTGGAATTTAAATTTTATAAACATTTAGTTCGCAAATTTGGATCTTGACTCATTTAATATAATTTTATATCTATTTATTTATATATCATGTATAAAATATTTTTTTAGTTTTTGTTAAAATATAATTGTCTAAGGATTCTTAACTTATTTCGTTTTCATTATATTATAAATTAAGTAAAAGTGATACCAAAATAGGTAAAACAAAAAAAATAAAAATTGTGAGCCTATGTTATTGCTCAATAAATTTTAATGAGCCAAGCTTGTACTTAAGTTAGGCTCGTGTGAGCTCAATTTTAACAAGTTAATTTAGGTTAGTAAATTTTACCAAACATAAATCAAATTTGAGCTTTTTAAAAAATTAAAATTAAGTCTAAATTTGCTAAAACTCATCTTGAATACGGCTTTCCCATATCATCCCCCATATTAATTTGTAAACAATTTTTTTTTTTAAAAAGTTATTATTTCCTCCATTCTTCGAATCCAATACATACAATATCATTATCAATAATTATCATAATTAACCAAATTTAAAGAGATTGTCAGACACGTCAAAACCCAATATGAATTGCCAAGAAAATGTTGAAAATGTTTAGTCATGTTCAGATGGGACATCCAATACGTGGCTAAATGAATTATGATAAAGTTCTGGATAAATCTTTGAAACAGTATGGGTTATTCTCCGATTGTTGGTTGGTATGTGTTGTGAGAAAGAATGGATATTATTATTGTTTTACTTATAAATTAAGTAAAAAAAAAAAAGCTATTTTTTTCTTTTTTTTTTCTTTTTTTTTTTTATAAATATCCTCACATCTCTAACTCTTAACACTTAACCACTTAACCACTGAGCTCAAATTATTTATTTTTTCTGAATCCTTTATTTTAATATTAATTTTTTCCTCTTAAATCTTTTATTTTTAATTAAGGCAGAGTAATATCAAAAAAAATCTATTGATTGAACTAATTAACACTTTCAATATTAAATTACTTTATTGAATGTTATTATTGCAATAATGAAAGGTTCAAATTATATTTCATTTGATATATGAATCAATAAAGGAGAATTTGAAATCCAAAGGAATCTTAAGTTGTGAAAACATACAAATTATTATTATTATTATTTTTATTTTTTTTTGCTTTCATGGAAAAACAAAAGACTTGGGTCCCACTATTGTGCACAAGCTTATGGATCTTGAGAAGAAGATTACATTAAGATTTGTATTTACGCACAAGAAGTCAAGACTAGGTCAAAAGTGAATCACAAGTTTACCCATTATATGTTGTCCCTTTTTTTGTCGTTATTATTGACGACGTTGCTGTAAGATTTTACTGCTGACATTCTTATTTTTCTCTATTTTTAAAATTTGAGATTTGTGTTTTTTACAACTAATGAAAAATGATGCCGAACAATATACTGATAATGTTGAGATTTATTTTAATATGATATTTATATAATTAGAATTTTTATGTAGAGTGTAATTTTAATTATATTACGATTCTTTGGTTTAGTACAATGTTATTATTTTTAATATTTTGTCAATGAATTGATATTTGAGAAATTTTAGTTTTTCGTAAGAATTAAAGTAAAATAGAGTAGTTTTTCAAAATATTATCTGAATTTATTCAATCTTTCATACTCGTCATATGAGCCAAATTGATTCTTTCAAGCATCTAAAATATCTCAATATTATCATCATATCGTTCCCACATAGAAGTTATTAAGTTATAAAATTAATAAATTAATCTACTTGACAAAAAATAAAATCTCAAATTTATTGCCGGTGATCAGAATCTCCTACTTTATAAATTGTTACAGCACATGAATACATGACACAAACTACACTCCATGTGGAAGACGAAAACAAGAACTAAAATAACTTGAACCCAGCTTGGCATGTTGGGATTCCGACAAAGCACAAAAATTTCTATTTTCATATCCAAAAAATAAATAATTATATGGTTTTTTTTTAGTAATTAAGGAAACAATAATTGTATGTTTTCACCAAAAAAATAAATGTTACATATATTCTTTGTCATGTTGTCCAAACAATGCCAATAATTTAATTCATGTTAGAATAGCCCAAAATTAAATGAAATAAACTATACACTTAAGAATATCCCAATTAAGTTAGAGGTGCAACATCATTAAGAACCTTTGGTGTACATTATCATTAATTTTTTACATTTCTAAAAATCTTTATTTTATTTTTTTTACAATATGCTCAATTTCATTATTTTAAAGCAGAACAAGGACAGAGTTTAACAAAATATTGAAAATATTTATATTTTAGGGCTGATCTAAAAATTAATATTTGTTACCTAATGTTTTGCTAACAAACTCTACTTTTTTTCAATAGGTTGATTGATTGAATTCTACTCTAGTGAACAAATTGAATGATTTATAAGAACATGGGCACATGTGACATGTCTTGTATTACATCTACATCTATTTAATTTATAAGTTATGTATTTTTAATTATGACAAATTATTTAATATCCAATTCTATTTGTTGGATATATATTTAATATCCAACTGATATGCATACTTCATCAACAATCAATTCAACTTAAAAAGATCACAACTATTATTTTTTTTAACCTATTACCTGGACTATTCAAAAATAAAATAATTATATTTTAACCCCAAAATGTCTATTGAGTTTACTACATCCATAAACCAAACTTTTTTCTCTTGTCTGACTAATTTCCAGTTCGGCAGACCAAAACCAACAGAAGATCTTCCACCCTCACTCAGCAGCAGAATCTCAAGCCCAAACCCAAAAATTCACTGAATCCAACAATTTATTTCTAAAGCCTCGTCCTTTTGCTCTCAATTCACTGGATGGAAATGTCGGTTTCAACTTTCAACTCCTACATATCAACAATTAAAGTGATGCAATATCAAGATGGATGTCACATTGAGTGGCAGTATGAAGTTGGACACTGGGGGATTTGGACTCCTTCATCTGCTCGAGCTTGCAAGTTATGGCTATGAGAATGGAAGAAGCTTTGCAAGCTTGAATTTGAAAGTTCAATTTTGTTCTCATATGCTTTCCATATTTATCTTATGAGCTTATTTCTAGTTGAAAGTGGATGTCACTAAGGATTGCTTTGTTTGTGTTTTTCAGTGAACAAAGAAGGGAAAGGACAAGGATGAAGTTGAAAACATTTAGTAAAATTGTGGGTGAAAATATAATTATCAAGTGTTTTTTGCAAGTTACATGTAATCTCTATTGCAAGTAAAATTGTCACGTGGCTGATTTGTATTGTGACATGTAATAAAAAAATAAAAAAATTGGGCACTTAAATACCCTTTCTTAATCAAGTACTGAATAGTTCACCATAATGGAAATGTTTTAAGAGGTTGCTGTTTTCTCCTATCTTTTTTAATATTTTTTTTATATTGGTCGAAAGGCAATACGTTAGATGAGTTATGTGTACGAATATTTAAATTAATATGTTTTTGTTAGACAAATTTATTATAATTTAACTTGAAATACAATTAAAACAGGTTAAAAATATATTAGAATCAAATAAAACAAAATATTTTGGACTTGTGGGAGCCCCTTTTTTGATTAACTAACTCTGTTCGAACTTGAGAATTTTCTTATGAGTTTTTAGCAAATACTAAAAACTCACAATCTAAAACTAAATGATCCGAGCCAAAATTACCAAAATTCTGTTGAAACTCACCTCATGCACACCCTAGTGTAAATTAATGTAATTTCATTATCAATTTTTCAAAACGCTTAAACTGTAGACAACATAATTTGTTATCTGCATAAAATTAGTCCAACTTGCAGTGTTATTTATTTTTATTTTTTTGTCAAGCTTCATAATTTCTTCAAAACTCATACGGATGCATATGTTACGCATCAATCAGTGTGAATAATCATTAAATGATTAAAGACTTAGATGGCACCAGAGTCAGAGACAATACAAAAAATTGAAGACGACAAAAATGAAATTTAAGGACAGACTTACAAGGGAACACTCTGACCATATTTTCCTTAACTTAGAAAAGAACAAGAAAAGAATGAAGCTATAAGCAGACGGCATCTTCAGTGCCAGTAGAGGAACATAATTATGAGGAAGGAATTTACAGTTTCTACAAGAAGTTTTGAGCAGAAACAGCTAGGTACTAACAATGGCAACACTAATTAATAAAAGGTCTTCCGTATGCAACTCTGCTTCTAAACCTCTCTGAAATGTTATGTACCAATGCCCAAAATCGAAATTTTTCTTTATCGTATACTTATAGCATAGTATATCCTCCCCTAAATAGTATATAATTATGTTATAAGGCACTTGACTTCTTCCATACTACAAGTGACTTGAGAAATTCCATAACCTGCAAATAGAAAAATGTGGGAACACCTTTGTCATTTGCAAAATCAAGCTTTAAAATAAGAAAACTGTCCCCAAAAAGCATTGACAATTATTAGGAATACAATATTATTGTATTGTGTAGTCCCACATTGTTTAAATGTGGAAGTCTATGTTTTATTATTTACTATAAATAAAACTTATGGGTGTAGGCTTTGTGATATCAATCAATATCACAATCCTTTTCTTATTCTATTTTATTTAACATGGTATCAGAGCTATCTTTTAGATGAAAGAGATATATTTTATTTAACAACAATGTTTCCATGTATGGTTAGCATCCTAATCACTGGGATACACCACTTAGTCTTAAAAAGGCATTCATTGCTCGAGCGAAGGTGACCTAATCCCTGAAAGACACCACTTGTAAAGTGAAGGTGCAAAAAAGTAAGCCGCGTTCAGGAGCAGAGAGTATGAAATCCCAACATAAGATTTAACCAGCTTTTCTGTATCATTCATATATCTAGCATTTTATGATCTTAAAAAGAAAGCCTGAATTTAATTATTTCAAAGAAAAATGTACCTCTGAAGGATCACGGAGAGAGTAAATTGCATTGCTTTCCTTGGGCACTGAAGAGACTAAGATACTGTAACCTCTTTTTCTCTCTCTCAGCACCTGTTACAGGTCCATCAAGTTTATTTGTTTGAATCAGGAAACTCACAGAAGGAATTAACTAGAAAGAAAAGGAAAACAAAGGAAATTGATGGTAAATGTCACCTTAAATGCATCTTCATCTGTCCGGTCATCTCCAATATATATCGGAAGCACATCGTCAGAATCACTCAGTCCTAAAAGAAACTTTCCATCACATACTGTGCAAAGAAAAAGAAACTAATATGTAAACAATAATCAGAAATAAATAGAACTCACCAAGTGATTCAAGTAAAAATGTTACAGCTTTCCCCTTATCCCAGTTAATAACAGGTCGCACCTCTAAAACCTTCATATGTGGTAAACATAACACAAATTAAAACAAAGGGCATATAACAGAAACAGAGCAGTTAAACACACAAAATGTAATATTAGTCCCAAAATGGCCCCAAAACAAAAATACCTTGCGCCCATGAGTCAATCGCAAATGTGGGTAGTCCTTCAACACATCATGGACACGTTGTACCACCGTTTTCCAACTCTGAAAACAAGAAATAAAGCACGAACAAGAAGAAACAGGTAAATGAGTACAGAAACACACAATTTTGGAAATGTACAGAAACACAGAAGCATAACTAATAAGTAAAACTATTTCAGCTGTGTGAATGAAAAGAGCTGCTTACCTTCTCATCCACATTTCGGTAATGTACAGAAACACAGAATTTATTGTTCTCAACTTTGGCTCCTCTAATATCTTTTGTACTCTCAACAAGTAATCTAAGAACCTGCTCAAAGACAATTTATCAGAAGGATACTTTGAGATAGAGAAAATAATATTGCAACTAGTGATTATCACAGTGAGTGATATACTAATATGAATGCACACCTCCTCAATCATGGGCAAAAATTCACCAGCAGGTTGGAATAAATTAACTTCCTTGCCCTGTATAATCAAAAGATATTAAGAGTCCCCTTCAGAAGTATACCTCCTAAAGAACGAAAGAGCTTAAGAGATGGATTGGGTGATATAAAAGCTATTACCCCATATTACCTGCTTGTCAGTAAACCTAATGCAGTTTGAGTGGTTATCAGATATAGATTGTCTAACAGGGCCAATGATGTCCATCCCATGGCTGCCCGCATAATAGAGTTCTGTTAGTCCTACAAACTCATATACCTGAACAAATTCAAGGCTAGTGATCAAAAAAAGCAGCCAACATCTATGTTTTTCTTTAAATATAACATCTGGAAATAAAATTTGTTTGATAATACTATAATGTTATCATAATGTTATTTGAAGAGAAGCCAACACCTTGTCACGGCTTCTTCCACTAATTATTGCTGTTGGAAAATATCTTGCCACCTTTTGTACAGCAGTACGCATCTGAAAAAGTTAAAGGATCAGAGTCAGCAAAATGGTGCATGGTAAAATTTAAATGTTCCTATTGAATATCTACAAGCTCTACATCTGAGAAGAAAAACATACTGCATCCGACATGAAAGCACAATCAGGGTTATCCACAATTGGTGAAAGAGTTCCATCATAATCCAGAAACAATGCTATTCTCTTGCCTTTAGCGTAGTTTGTAATTTGCTCAAAAGTTGAAAGTGCTGATGGGTACTTTACCTGCAAAAGAAGAACAGACTGAAGAAAATTCCACAAACAACTAAAGAGAAACAGAATCATGTGAGATAAAGTCCTAAAGTAATACAAAGAGAATTTGTGAATACCATCCAGGTGCAGTAAGCAGCATCATCATCAGCATCAGCATCAGCATCAGATGATTCATTTTCATTGTTAACGCCCTTGACCATCCTCTTATGGGGAGGAGATGAAGATTTCATCGCATCCAGCCAACTGCTAGAGCGAAAATCTTCAAGTATTCCAGTCTTCTTCCTTGGGATTGTCAGGAATAGGCCAGCTGGGAATGCTGCTCCCATAGGGGAGTAAGGTAACAGACTGGAAGGCACACCCAATCTCGACTTGGTTATGGGTGCAGGATCAGTGAGAACAGGAGAAGTGTGATTTGATTTCAAGTCCATTGGATCCAGATTCTTTAACCAAATTTTAAGACAGTAACAAGATAAAAACTTTAGAGGCGTACTGCAACAAATGAGACTATATTGCTCTCAGAAATCTTCTTCACCCAACCCTTTTATCAATGAAAAACCACCTCTTCAATGTTTTCTTGTCACTGCTTTTGGGAGAACTTTCCATCAAGTTCTGTGCTCCTGAAAATAGGGATCATGGACGGGCGTTTAATAAAGCCATTGAATATTCAAAAATAAAATATACTTTAAACAATTTAAAATCAAACTCTGCATCTACCTTCTCATCTTCCTAGCAACTATGAAAAAATATGAAGCAACAGACTGCTATCTGCGAACACGGGCATGGGAAAGGAAAAAGGCTTTAGTTCTCAGATTTTGGAGAAAATTTGAAGTCTCCTAATGGCATGAAAAACATCTAACAATTTTAATGGGCAAGAACATATAAACATCAATGCAAGCACACCAAACCAGGAAACTACAAAAATGCCTACCTAGTGAGTGATATGAACATAAACAAGTACTTCAATGCATCTATCGACCTTATTCTTTTTCCTTTTTTCTTTTGAGGGTGGCGTGGGACAACGAAAAAGTGGGGAATGGGTGATTAAAAGATTGATGCTATCAAAAGCATAACTATGTTGCAAACTTGGAATATCCAGCTTTTGACTCTTAAAAAATGAAAGAACGAAAATCATAGTACCATGGATTTCCTGTTATTGAGAGTGTAAAAAAGTTGTAATCCAATAACATCTCAAATAAAGAAAGTTAAAAAGAAAGCTGAAAAAGAAAAAGAAAAAAATACTTTGTGAGCTACCAAGATCAGGAAGACAGTAAAAGTTTGACCAACAAAACATAGATTGGTCAAGCTTACCTCAATGAATAATTGATTCTTTCAAAAGTTATAGATCTACATAAGTGGAATGGAGAAACTTTCTACATTTAAAAGAGCAAAAGCGTATATGGCATATTTATCTAAACTCTAATCATATTATGCACAGAGAAAGGCTTTGATATCATCACCATTTGTTTTCGTATCTCAAAATTTAATCCATTATTTTATTATAAAAACATAAATGGCTAAAAAAATTCCATGATAATTTTTTATTGAACTGTCACCATTCATATTAACATAGAATGATACGGATAGACCATTCACAAAGCTGGCTATTCTCCTTCAGAAACAAATCTATACTAGATACAAAAGCATGGATGTAGACAAACTTATGATTTCCTTAAATACCCTCTACACAATTACTCTTTAAACAGACCCTTTAGTCTGTATTGTGTTATCTAAACTCTCAACTTCACATTTGTAATTTTACAATATGAGAAACTTAAGTTTAAAAGATATAATTAATATTCCATCTCAGTTATTGCCAAAAAGCCATTATTTACAACAGAAATAAT
Organism: Quillaja saponaria; assembly: GCA_029379385.1. Taxonomy (NCBI): domain Eukaryota; kingdom Viridiplantae; phylum Streptophyta; class Magnoliopsida; order Fabales; family Quillajaceae; genus Quillaja; species Quillaja saponaria. The sequence goes on along the minus strand of CM055616.1, from coordinate 13,036,168 downwards.
TACATTCATTTTTCAAATGTCAACTTCGTAGATGATGCTGTTGCCAAAAGGTTCAATAAAACTGATTTATTTTCACCAGTAAATAATCATCAATAAGAAAATGAACTCAAATCTTTAATTCAGCTATCCTGATAGATGGACATGAAAACACACCATAACATCTTCAGAATAAAGAACTGGTTATCATATTACAATGTTAGGTACTTAGGTCATTTATTTTAACCAGAAATAGGAGGAGTTAGAAACATTTGACTTGAAAGTGATACAGAACCTCTTGTAAACAGTCCACACCATGACCAAGGTATATTATACTGTCAAAAAAAGAAATAAGAAATAACATGACCAGATTCAGGATTACGACTATCTAGCAAAGAATAATGGAAATCATGTTCAGCCCAAAGTCCAAAGTCTAAACAGAAGCAATTTGGTAGAGGATATATGAGGAACTAGTTGTCATTTACAATACACAGCTATCCTACCCCACCAGGAAACAATACCATGTGCAGCCACACATCATGGGCCTACAAAGGAGCATGTGAATAAATTAATTCAAATGGACCCAACACATGAAGATTCTGTAACGAAATAAACAAACTGACATAGATCAATAACAAAAGAACAATATACTAATAAAATCACCATACTTCTGTTTCTGTCACACACAATTCCTGTGACCACCAAAAATGACAAAAAACTATCAAAAGAATTGATGTGTCATATTTCTCCAACCATGTAAAATAGCTAAATGAAAAATGCCCCGAAACAGTGAAATAAACACTCAGAATTAGCAGTGTTAAGGTCCTGATTGCATAAAATAAAATTAATTCGCAAATTGAATATTTTATCTTCATCTATTATTTTTCCTAGGTCAGAAAATTTTGATTGATCAGGATACCAAAACAGTTACGATCAAAAAATCAATGATGAAAACAAGTGCACATATCACATCAAGTTAATCAATAACAGCTCTAAAGGCAGACAAATCAGAATCATTTGTCGACAGCATCCACCATGTGGTCGGGAAAACAGAAAAAACTGAATCAATTCATACAACAATCAGTCAAAATAAAAATAAAACATAAAATATTAAAGGAAGGAGACAAAAATAATAATTAAAAGAACCAAATTCGTGGATTAAAAAATAGAAAATAAATTCAAGCCTAAGAGGAAACACTAAAAACAATCATTTACAGCTCAGATATTCGTAACGTTGACAAAGCCAATGAAATAAACAAACTCTCCCACAGTATTTCAAGCCTAAGACCAGACATTAAAACAATAAATTCAACTTCAATCAACATCAACAGATTCAAAAGAATTCAAACCCAACTTTCATATTCTAAATTCAAACATTATTTCGTGCGAAATTGAAAGCCTTTCAAAAAGTAGGTATGGAAAGGAGAACAACTTACCTAATTTACGAGCTCCAACCGAAAGAATAAAGAAATGGTAGCCCTCATTAACATTCAAAAAGCAGATTCCAGATGCAAAAAACTTCAACAAAAAAAACCAATAAGAAATGTTTCTACAAATTAAAAGCAAGAACTCAATAAAAAGTTTCGCAGCCAAGAAAACAGAGAAAATAGAAGAAACAGGGGGAAATCGTAGAAAAACCACAACCCAGAAAGAGATAAACCCAACCCTTCTCCTCCTTTTTTTTTTTTTTTTTTTTTTTTTTACCAAAAGTTTCTTTTCTGACTTTTTCTCGGCTGCCAAACACCAAACAGAAATGAAAGTGAGAATATTGGAGAAAAGGAGGTGACAACGAGGATGAGACATTCACCTTAAGAGTGAGAATAATGGAGTCACAAAAACCCCAGAAGTCGCAGAAAACCAGAACGAGAATCAAACGGGGAAACGTACCAAATCGATGAAGAACCAATGAGGGAGCGAGGGAAAAATCCAAGAAGAGAGAAAGCAAAGGAGAAAAAAAATCAAAAATCCGATTTGGCTATTTATAGCGTTTCGATTTTGAGGAAACGTGCTTCATAGGGAAACCCTCGGTTGTTGAGTTTGGGAACACCACCAATAAAATAATTAAAAATTAAACAGACAACCACGCGTGTAGAGCACTCTCTAATATTGAGACGAGAGTTCGCAACTACCAATTGAAGCGTGTAGTAACTGAAGTTTGATTTTTCAACATAACAAAAACGGCCAAACTAACTGGGGGCCCCACAAGCCAGCTTTGAGAACTGAGACACGTGGCGGAGAATCTTTGCAACCAAAGAGATTGTGGACACGTGTAACAACTCTATGGTGACGTGGCCAAGTATGGAGGCGGGGTCCTCCACGTAAGTGATGGAGGTGTGCGAACGTGTCGTCTGTCAGTAAATGAGTGGAAATCGTCGCTGTGGAGGGATTGTCTTGTCACGAGATAGCCAAGTGCATGGTCCCACATGGCAGAAGTGGGCCTCCCGTGGTCCATCTTTCTCATTTATGATGGCCTAAAGATGGGATGAAGGGGCAGGGATGGGCCGATGCAAAAAACTGAATTGGCTAGTTTTAATAAACTATTTGGAAAAAATGATCACCCATAACAAATTATCAAACTAGTGTTCAAATCAAAAAATTTATCATGTTTTAGATTATAGATTTAACATAATCAAACAAGATAACATTATAACTATATTTAATTATATATTTTGAATATTATACAACAATTTATATTTTTTATAAATACTAAATCTAAAACAAAAAACAAAAAACAAAAATACATCATTAAATAGTCAAATATAATTCTTAATTATTAATAAAATAATTTATTAATTTATTATATTATATAATATTTAATTTTTATTTATGTATCAAAATAATAAAATGGACATCATTATAAAATATAATTATTTTACTAATTTTTAATATAAATTCTTTAATTCTTAATATAAATAATAATAATAAAATAATTTAATTCATTCAACCAACAGCAATTCTTTTAATTTTTTTATTGATTTTTACAGGTCTAATCAAAACAATGATTAAAATAGTCTGACCCACCGATCTACGTTGATCCATAATAACGTGACTAGCTGATCAGTTTTATATATAGTGCTATCTTAAAAACATTAGTTGCATAATCCTAGTTTGGGTTTAGTACTTTAGCGAATGAGTCCCGTTCATGCTCGAGTCCTACGTTAATTAAAAGACGACAACCTTGAGAAGTCCCTTGGCATTGGGACACACGAGGAAGGTCACGTGTGAGGATCATATACGACACGGGTACTGTGAGTTGGTCAAAGTTTGTTATAAAAGGTTACCTTTGGGATTTGGTCATCTATTTTCTAATGTTTGGAAATTGTGTGAAAGATTACATTTTGGGCAATCTCTTGGAATTTGATCATTTTTTTATTTATTTAAAACTGTAAATGGTGCTCCAGCTTTAAATTTCTGACACACTTTGATCGACACTAGTTTTGTTTATTTATAGAACACAGATATCATAAATAACAAGTAACTTTTACATATATGGATTGAAAAAAATATATAGAATTAAATAATTAATATATAGTTTTGATATTTTAGGATTCAATTTTCATAGTATAATATTTTGTAAGATCAAACCAGTTAAAATGAAGGAAATTATAAGAAAATCAATCTCCACTTCCATTTAACCAGTGCCATGTGTTTTAACTTTTTTTTTTTCTTATAAATATATCTATATTCTTCAAATATAAGTCTAATAACGTTTGAAGTTCGTGATTGTCTTTTCTTGAAATATTTTTTTACGAACTCGAATTTTTGATATTACAGAAATCTCTTAACTGTTAAGTTTAAGCATCACCTTATTAGATTATATTTCAACTATTAAAACAACAAAGTAGCAAGAAACATAAGAAAATGATATTTGCTATAATATGGTCATGAAGTTTATGTTGAAAGGGATGAAATTGATGTTGGGACTGACGGTTTGGCCAAAAAAACCATTTATAAATAAAGATTGTACCTTGCATCCATTAATAGAAAGAAACTCTAGAGGCTATACTTCTCAAAAGTGAGAGAAATACTCTTATCCCTTTTTTACTTTAAATATTCAGACTAATTATACAAATGCATCTATACATACAACCCAGCTAGTACCAACAAACCTAAGATTAGTTTTAAACAACAATATGTGTGTTTGGTACCTAAGCTTTTAATTTTAGAAAAGAAAGGGAAAATTCTCAGCAGTAGGAATATTAAACTAGCTATTTAGGTTTTGAAAGGAGGTCTATTCATGTATAGCATAAATTAATCAAATGTTGATTTACTTGAAGTCAACCATGTTACCTTTGAAAGCATCATTCACCTACCACTCTGCTTACGTATATTGGTCTGACCAGATACATTAATATTGAGGGTGGATCCATTCATAAGTTAATAGCAGTTTGTCAACTGACTCCACTAATTTTAAAAAAATACATAAACAGTATATATAAAGTTTTAAATCGTCCCTACTAATTTAGTATTTAATCAAAATTTTACCGTCGCATATTGTTTTCTTAGTTTCCAATCAGTAGTTTCTCAAAACAAAATTTAGACAATTATAAGTTAAATTTTACTTTGCAAATTTAAATTTAAATTTTGCACTTAACCTTCCAAAACTTATTAGAAATTTAACTATTGGCGGTTCACAAAGTAAAAGAATATACAAATATAAAGTAGTTAACTTCAAATTTGTTGTCATCAAAAAAGAAATCAACCAATTCAATTATATGCTAAACTTGATAATAAATGCTATCTATTTATTTGTGTGACATCTTTAAATTCGAAAATTTCATGTTACTTTTAGTAAGGAAAAGCTTATTCAGTCCATTTGAATTTTTCAACTGACCTCATGGAACTTGATAACTAGTTTCATAATTTTATTTTATACAAGCATTATATAAAGGTGCTATGAGAAAAATAAGAGAAATTGACCACCAACTAATTAAGGAGACATGGTGACGGAATAAAAAAGTGAGATATTAGTTAAGACTAATTAAAAATAGATATTATAAAAGATTATATGAGTGTATAAATAAGAATAATGATGAGCATTTTAAACAAGTTAGAAAAAATATAATAAGAAAGCAGAATTTACCACAAGTTCCTAATCCCGGTGTATTTAAATTCAGCAGCAAAGCTTATCTCCGACAAGATTTTATTATGTGTAATTATATTTGCTTAACTATTATTTCCATGCTTGAAGATTTTATTTTTATGTTTTGATTCAATTTTTTCTAATTGAATAATTTATCAAGTCATGTATGTTAAAATTCAGAGGACTTGATTAAAAAAAAGTGTTAGGAATACTAATTCCATGATAGGAATTGAAAATTGGTGTAATTAATAAATGAAGTGTTAAAATAATCTCACCCCAAGAATTAGGATACTTGCAAGAGATGAGCCAAGGCCCAACAGCAGAAGATGATAACCAATATACAACAAATGCACGAGGCCTCATCCATCATGGCCAGTGCCAGTGGACACAATCACACATATATATGTTGCTAGCATCTGCACTTGAGGCCTCATCCATCATGAACAAATTATGAGAAATATATTTGCTTGAGATAAGCAAATGCTGAGGATGAAGACGAAGACAACAAGCATAAAATCCTATTCAACTTCTTTGGGAACGGAGAAGAGTAAATCAAGCTGAAAATGAGTTGTACGTATATAATTATGCATGATGACATGCAGTTTCAGAAAAACTTAAATGGTGAAAAGGAATGTTAGCAACTTACATCCAGTATATTTGGATTTACATAATTAAACATCTGAATACATCAACTAGCAACCCTCTTCAATCAGATAGTGAGTGAAGTTCAAGCATTTAAAAACATAAACCATGCGAGGAAAAGCAAGTTAAAAGTTTTCAAATCTTCCAAAATCAGATACAACTTAGAACAATAACTACAACACCAGAGGGAACCTCAATGAAAGCTGAATGGAACAATCTCATATGCATGCTTCAAAAGTAGCGCTGCTGTTCTCTTCATTATTGAGCAGTTGGACAACTTGTGCAACACCTTCTGCAATTTCCTTCCGGATGAGACCATCAGGCATATCAAATGTCCTCCTTCGCATGGAAAGTGATTTTCCAGCAGGCTGGGGATCGATCACATCAAGCATTGCTTCCAGCTCATCCACCATTGACCTCTTTGCAGCTCTCACCATAAGATCAGCTCCCTAAATAATGGAAAACATCAATTTCCACTGGAGAACCAGTAATTAATGATAATTTGTTTAATTATCTTGTATTGTAGGGTCAAACGAGCATCTGCTCCCTTACAACTCTTTTTTCTGTCTGAAACACATCAAATTCTACCAAAACTGCTGCCAGATTCCAAAAGAGAGAAACAATAGACAGGTCTAGAGGGAACAGAATGTAATCTATGAAGATGGTCACTTCTTAATATTATAAGAGTGTTTCCAGGAACAAACAGAAGTGATGCACTCAAATTGAATCAATAACATGACATCTATGATGGGATGATGGGACGAGGATATTAGAGAAACTTCACCAATGCTGCTAATCTAGATTCTGACAATGGTGATGCCACAATGAGATGTTTATGTATTACATAATCAAATAAAGATCAATATGTCAAGTTGTCAACAACTAGTGGTGCGGTTATGAAAAATTCTTATAATTTAATACCCTGTATATCAAACAATCAACCTCTTACTCAATAGTAAAAGTACCCTTGTTTGACAATTTAATATACACCACAGACTAGTGTCTATCACCTTATTAATGTCTAGGCTCTGATAAACACACAGAAAATAGTAGTCTGCTTCACAAAGAGATATTCAAGAAAACAGATAACTCATGGAAATCTACATCTTATCCATGGTAATCTCATAAAGATAAGATATTTATAAAAACTAGTTTACTTCACAGAGAGATATTAAAGAAAAAAGAGATAACATCACCTCGATGGCATCAACAGTGAGGAGCAAGACAATGATTTTTTCAGAGAACCTCTGACGTTCCGCTGCATCATGTGTCACCTGACGACGATATGCAAAATTATTGAACAGAGCTCTGATTTCCTTTAACTTCGATTTTGCAATAGCCAATTCTCTAAGAGCTCTAAGAGCCTGTGACCTGCGGATCAAATAAGCTCTGAAGGTAATCTGGATCGTTAAAGCTGCATCTTGTGGAGAGAGTTCCTTCTTCTTGCCTTTGTCCTTTTGAACAGCTCCAAACCTCCTCCCAAATGCCTTTGTCAACAAGAAATAGGATATAAGGGATCAGTGAACTAAAATTATTCAAATAGGAATCAATTCATTTTATAGTCCAGATAAAAGGGAGAATCAGTAGAAAGGATGAAAGTAAGATTGAAAAAAAAGCCCCTTAGAGGACAGCCAGGCATTAACATTACATCTCTTAATATTTCTAGATTTAGAAATCACAGCCCATGACCAATGTAAAATGTCCTAGTTCAGCCCCCAGTGGACTACCCCTCTGATTTATATAAAAAAAAGTAAATCCAAACAGGATAAGTCAATCAACTCATTGAACCTTAGTACATACAACAAATCCATGAAAAATATAATCCTACGGGAGAAAAATCATTGATGTTCAGTTAACCATGTATATTCTAATACTGGTAGAGTGGGTCGAAGTTTGAACCTTCACTAGTTAATATCATTTTTTAAATCACACTGGCTAAAGCATTAGCAAATTTGTGATATGTTTTTGAGCTACTGCTTCAAACCTATCCTATGCTTGGAGAATTGAACATAAGGAGGAGAATGAAAGAGACAGTGAAATTCCTAAAAAAAAAAAAAATAGGAATGCATTTTCACTCCATCTCTGAATATTTTAGTTTTCCGCGGCCCCCAAAAGAAACTAGAAATTAAAAATTAAATACAGGAGAAAACACAATCAGTGGTCTATGCATGCCAAGTTACTTTCCCCAGTAATAGTTGGGGTGACGTGGTGAGAGAGAAGATTTTCCAGGCTCAAATTTGGAAATTACATTGTCCGTAACCATCTTCTTCTCTTGGTATAACAATATTATGTGTGAAACTTCCCATATAACTTTTAGACCATTCTCCTTTTTTTTATTATGCAACTACAATTTGAAACACTTACACCTTTTTTCTTATGAATAGTATGGAAATCGTTAAAAACAGTATATATATTTTGTTCTTAAATGCAATCCTCCATTAAAAAAAATGTTTATAGTTGAAGAACTAACTTCTCTAAAGAAGTTCTCATAACTTCATAAGAAGAAAACATGAAGGTCCCGCGTAGATTTATCATGTCTGCAGTTTCTCGAAAAATTAAGATAAGACGACAATGTGGGATGGAGATCAAAATTGTGAAGAGAAAAACATTCTCAATAAGCACAATTATCATGAAGAATACCTGTCATTTACATTCTCCAGGCCATTTAAAGATAGATTTAGTGTCCACAGTTTCTATAAAAATTAAAGGGGGGGAAAAAAAAAAAAAAAAAAAAAAAGAAGCAATATGGATGTATATAAAATAGAAATGAAAAACATTCACAGGTATCATGAAGAAAACCGGCATTTATATTCTCCAGGACATATTAAGAGTTTACCCTTGCATGAAGCAATATCATCAATGGAGTAATAAAATTGACAAAAGAAAGGAAGCCTATCCAGAAATCCTTAACTTAGTTCTTTAAATATAAGAGATATTCTTGCATTTGAAACTAAATACTAGAGGGTATGGTACTATATCGTGAATGGATCCCAAATGCACAAACAGAAAATGCTTAAGCTAGAAAATAAAACAAACCGATACTATGTCCAAGACGGAACTGTTAAAAGTGGAGAACTAGTCACACTTCACACTTTATCAGGCTCTTAATATTCTTTTTTGTTGGACTAGCAATTCCATTTAGACCAACCCACGCTGATCCATCCATTCCCTAACCATGAGGTTACATTTGCTACATTATCATGCTTAATTCTTTTTATTTTTCTTTGATCAGAAAAATCCTCCTGTACATAAACAAAGACCAATCAATCAAAAGCCTCCTACATCTCACATGGACAATTGAGTTATAGCGTTCATTGAACAATTAGGCATCACAACCAACTACAAAACTCAAAATAATAGCACTTTAAAGAGGTCTTTGCTCTGACACAACTGAACTTACCAGCAATTATATTCGCCAATGAGCAGCAACTGCTGAGAAAAATTCAGAATCCGATGTCGTAGTCATAGAATATGGTCCCAGAAACCATTGTCACTTTCTAAATTTCTATGATTTTTTTTTTCTTTCTATATTAGCAAGTCAACGACCCACTAATTGAACCTCAGACGAATTCATAAACAATATAATCCAACAGACATAAACTACACATGATTCTACAGAAACTGAAATATAAATAAAGATCAAAGTTTATAATTTTCCATACCTGTCTTAAAACCACTGTCCCGTGATTATAGGGCTCTTCAATCTCCACCATAACCGTTTCATTCTTATCTTTCTTACTCTTTTTCTTCTCCTTCTCCTTCTCTTTCTCTCTTTCCTTCTCCTTTTCCTTCTCCTTCTCCTTTTCCTTTTCCTTCTCTTCCTTACGTGATTCGCTAGAGTCTCCTGCAGCACCACTCGATGCTTTGAACGTGTACCTTCTTGAGATCGCATCATTACCCCCCTTCCCCTTAATCTCAGCCGTCCATTTGTAATTCTTTTTCACTCCTCCCTTCTCCACTTCGTTTTTCTTCTTCGCATCGATCTCCGCTGTTAGTTTATACTTCCGATCAAACCCATTCTTCTCCGGACTCTTGATCTCCGCCGTCCACTCATACTTCCGTTCCGGTTCACTACCGCCGATCCTGGGGCAGAAAACCCGATCCAACCTTGATTCCAACTCACTAACTCGGTCGCTCAAGCTTTCCAAGTAGAACTCAGTCCTGAGCTTCTCCAGTCGCTGAATTCGCTTGTTAGCAGAAAATGATGGCGTATAATGATCAATGCGTATCAGGTCAGTGACCGAATCAAAAACCTCAAATGGAGTAGGAACAGGGCTGGGTTTAAGGAGGTCGAGAGCGAACCCAACATGGAGATCTTCTTCAACAAATGAGGGGAAAGTTAGAGCTTTGCGTGCAACAATGGAGGTTTCTTTGAACAAGAGTGGTGATGGATAGTAGTGGCCGTAGGGTTCCTCGATGAGCTCAACTCTCCTGTATAGGCTCATGATTGGGTGAGTTGGAACGGCTGTAACTCAGTGAGTCAAACAACGAACAAGTTATGGGTTTACGAAATTTTACACTCAGATGACTGACTCATCTTGATGTTGAAATGATAGGTTTAAAGGAAATGGTGGATGGAGAAGAAGACAAAATTATGAGGGGTACGAGGAATCAAGGACGATAGTCCAAAAGGTAGAAGATAAGGGTGAAATTGGAAATTGAAAGTATGAAAACTACAGAATTATAATGTTTTTGAAAATGGTTATACTGATAAATAATTTTTGCTACGGTTTAATAGGTATGAATAGACGAAAATAACCTTGTGAGTGTAATGAATTTACAGAAACATTGAGAATCTTAATTTGGTTGACACTGCAGAAGCATGTGATTTTTTGACTCGCACCCAGAAACCAATCTTCATCTTTGGAACTTTTGAGACAGCATGTGATTTTTTTGACTCACCCAAAAACCAATCTTTATTTGAGGAACTTTTGACACATTGCCAACTGGTATTCCATTATGAATAGTGATACAATTGAGTGTTCAACAAAACAGTCCTTATTTTAAATTTTGTACGTAAATTTTGAAATTCAAAACAATACCTTGTTTTAAATTACTTGTTTTCAAATCTCATTCTTATAAATGTCATTGTATTTATTTTCATAGAAAATGGTTAAGAATGTGCTTCTTTTATTAACTTATTCAAATACATTTAACTGTTAAATAAAAAAATTATTAAAATTGTATTTGGCATGCATTATATGAGATAAGACAATCCTACATTAATGAGTTGTTTTGTCTTGTTGCAGGTATATCAATTAATATTTATAGAAAATATAGTATTAGATATATGATCGCTTTTACCATCTACTATAAGCACAATTTTCCAGTAAATCTCACCAACATTTATATGTTTATTAAATTAGATATTAGAAAATGTGAAACTTTATACTTGTGAAAAACAAATTTATTGAAAACATTATGTACATTTTGAGAGATTGCATTGTGCCATGCAAGTGTGAAACTAACTAGACATGTCTAACTATATCTTGCATTTTTATAATTTAGACTATTTCAATTTGATCAAATCCAATTTAGTGTTCCTAATAATTTGCAGTTGGAAAAACTTTAAAATTCCTTGAAATATATATATATATATATTGCATGTCTATTAGAACTTTGGTTAAATAGAAATTCTACAATATTTGATAATAAATACCATACCATTGAGTCCATCATCCATGTTGCTTGCATACATGCCATTAAATTTGTTAGTCTAATCCAAAACACCAATTTTAGAAATAGGGTCTTTGTTCCTATTAAATGGCAACCCCATAAACCAGATTAACTGAACATTGATGTCTCTTCGTTGGAAAATTCTAGGAAGGCTGTTGGCGAGGGTTTGATTATATATTAACTTGGAGGGTACATTTATGAATTTATAGGCTCTGGATGGTTTAAACTTGACTTTGTATATGAGAATCATCAACTTAAAAATTGAATTGATGTTAAGCTTGTAACTAACCTTATTAGTGGATACTTCATTCTATCATTTAAGATTTCTTATTGATGATTACAAATCCTTGATCAAGGAGTTATCTTTGATGAATTTGATTCACAGTTACTACGGGGAATTAAGCAACTACTATGTTTGCCAAAGAAGCATACAGCATAACATAATTTTACTTTATATGTCTTATTGTTTGAGTTTCGTAATATTTTTTTTTTGATACATTAGGGATATGTATCCCAAAACTTTTGATTGACTCTTAATTTCAATTGCTCCCTTTTTAACCAAAATTAAATAAATTTAAAAACAGATATTCTTCATATGATGGAGTTGTTTATTTGTGAACAAATACTGAAAAAACAGAAGAAAACAAAATAAAGTTTGAGAATTATCCATTAAAAAAAAAAAAAAGCAAAGCAAATCCTAAAGGATTTCCCTAAACACAACACCCGGATCCGGCCCATCCAAGACTGAACAATGTGGGCGGGCCAGCGCTATTTTATTCCTTTTTCCTTTTCTTCTTTAAATAAAAAATCGAGGAAGGAACATACAGAAGGGCACTGGGTTATACTTATATTAATAAAGAAACAAGAACCGGGGCAGGGACTCGTTCACAGTCCTCGTATACATTGAGTTTGGATTTGCCTTTTAGGGTTCCGGTTGTGACGGAAATTCATACCATCAGCAACAGGAATATCCAACAGTCATGGAGAGTGCCTTTGCCAATGCCTCTGCGATCACAGACCAGAGGCAAAAGATAGAACAGTATAAGCACATCCTCTCTACTGTAATTTCGTCAAACGACATTGTTCAGGCCAAGAAGTTCATTGATCACAGTTAAGTTTCCCCTATCTTACTTGGTTTTATTTTATTTTTATATTGAATTCTAGATTTTTATTTTTATTTTTTATATTTGCTTGTTTTGATTGTGTGTCAATGCCATGTTTTGAATTCTCAAGTGTTATCGGATGATGTTCCATTGGTGGTGTCGCGGCAGCTTTTGCAGACTTTTGCACAAGAGTTGGGGAGGTTGGAGCCAGAGACACAGAAAGAGATTGCCCATTATACCCTAGCTCAGATTCAGCCTAGGGTTGTTTCGTTTGAAGAACAGGTATGAATGGAGTTTGTTATCTAGTCCTTTAACCTTAATATAGTTATATGTTTATTGTCAAATGGGAGGAAGTGCCAAATTTTTATAACATTTGCATATTCCTTACTCACTTGATATGGGTTTCCACAATGGTCCTTTTTGTTTTTCCAAAATAAATTTTAGTTTATTCATTATAGACACAGTATATCGTTCTCTATTGTGGTGGTTTAGTACACTGTAGCTACTTGAGATGATGTGGTTAGATGAGGAACGGATCACTCATTGGCTTGGAATTGAAACAAAATGATGTTTCTACTCTTGTTACCTTTGAGGCTTAAAATCTTTAAGTCAAACACTTGCTGATTGGATTTACATGGGTTTCAATAAGTTTACCTGTCAAGTATAGTCTCTGAGGGGGAAAAAAATTATTAGGTTGCTCCTGTCAGTTTATTTATGTACAAATGAATTGGAGCTACAACTTTCTATGATTAGGATGGTTGTGTTTGGAAAGTTGATTACATTTCTTCTTTTCCCGTCTGTGTGTATTTAAATTGCAGGTGTTAATTATTAGAGAGAAACTTGCCGAGTTATATGAGTCTGAGCAGCAATGGTCAAAAGCGGCTCAGATGCTCAGTGGCATTGATCTAGATTCTGGAATGAGGTCTGAGAGTAAAATTTTGTTCCTCTTTATTTATTTGTTTTCTCGTCAAAGCTGCTTTATATTTGCAGATATTCACCATTTCTTTCTCTAATACTTTCTTTATCTGATATTCTCATCAGGGTGATTGACGATACATTCAGGTTGTCTAAGTGTGTCCAGATCGCTCGCTTATATCTTGAGGTGTTGACTTTCTTTACATAAAAGTTTATACTTTCATTTGTAGTTATTGGCATGAGTGTTGCACTTGAGTTAACGTAACTTTATTTCATGGGCATGAGTTTTTCAAACTATTCTTCTATTGTTGTGAAAGGGGATTTGTGAAAGTGGAAAAGATCATATTTGAGGGTCGTGGCAATTCTGATCATAAAAGAGAATTAGGATTGAGCTAGATATCCAAAAATAAAAAAAATAAAAAAATGGAGAGAAAGAAAAATAAATCGAGATTTTAGGTGTTTCGGAATTTCCTGAGTTTTAGAGCCCTTCTTTCCTCAATTGTTTTGATTTTATGGTTTGCATGTTTTGAGATGACCATACAGTCAATGTACTCTTGCTTAGCCTTAGATATGCTTGTGTGTCTTTGTTGTTGATGCAAGAATTGTGAATTTTATTGCGGGACAACGTACAGTAATTGAACCTATTGCTTGTTTTGCAGGATGATGATGCTGTTAATGCTGAAGCTTTTATTAATAAAGCATCATTCTTGGTCAGCAATAGTCAGCATGAAGTATTGAATTTGCAATACAAGGTTACAAAGCATTTGATATGCAGATGGGTGTTTCTCTAAGGGCTGCATGCTTTAAAATTTGCTGATTTGCTTCCTTTTTTGTGTTTCTACTGTCAGGTTTGTTATGCAAGGATCCTAGATTTGAAGAGGAAGTTCTTGGAAGCAGCTTTACGGTATTATGACATATCTCAAATTGAAAAGCGGCAAATAGGAGATGAGTATGTAACTTGCGAATTTTTTTCTTTTTTTACAAAGTTATGGCATGGCTTTCTGGAAGTATTTATGCTGTGAAAGAGGGAATACAAGGAAACTGTTTCTTTATTTTAAGGTGTTGTGTTCACTCCTTTTTCCCCTTCTACTGTGAAACTAGGATTGATAGCTTCTGAACACTCAATTGTGAGACAGTATTGCTGCTGAATTGGTTTTAGTTGAAAACTAACATTATTGTAGATTCAGACTTCTAAGCTTTGAGTGTAATAATTCCAACCTTGCATCTGCCTTTACTTTGAATGTGATGAAGTGTGTCTGTCATGAAATGGGGCCAACATTCTTTTCTCAATGCATGATGTTTGCAAAGTATCGGTGTCAGAAAGAAGTTTGATAATTGTATTTTTTTTTTGTGAACTGTAAACTGCTTCTGCTTTTATACCTCTTGCACTCGATGCCTTCTCTTGTATCCCTTTTAAGTGCCATTAACTGGCTATGTCTGCCCCCACCTTGGAAAATGGGTTTAAGAAGGATTAGAGTGTGTTTGGCTACTAATAATTTTAGGTTATCCCTCTCACACGCTCGGATTTAACATCAGTCACGGGAGAAGGCCAAGAGTAGTTCTGGAGTTGCTTTTTCGCTTTTTATCTGTTCAAAATTATTTAATTTCTAATTACACTGTAGCCTTTGTTCCCGAGGGAATTGCTAAGTTAATGACAGCAATATGCAGGGAAGTGGAAAACGTGGGATTGTCCTTCTAAACTTTTAAGTCATTCAAATTTACAGATATAATCTCAATTTATGACTTTAAGTTGTTTCAAGATGGTATTTTGTGAAGGACTTTTTAGACAAACAAAAAAAAGAAGAAGAAGTTACATTACGCAGTTGAATTCGCCAAAAAGTAAATTTGGTTAGGTTTAAGCAAAGTTCCTCCCTTTACCTGCTTGAAGAAGATGTCTACAGTGGATTACAGTCACATACTATAGGTGTCTGGTAAACATTAAAAATAACTTTGTGCAAAAGAAGTTGAATGGGCCTGATTGAAGCAAGAGTTTTGGATCAGATAAAACTTTTGCAATCAAAGTGGTCTGGCTGGGCATAAATGTATTTGCATGTAATTCAATTCTATTTGTGGATGATGTGTGTGCTCTTTAGTTCTGTCTCTACTTCTGCTCATACTTTATATACATGGGCCATGGCCATTACATAGTTGGTTACACAGGCTGTATACATTCTTTGCAGGGTGATTGATGAGGAAGCACTTGAACAAGCTCTATCTGCTGCTGTAACTTGTACAATTTTGGCCGCTGCAGGCCCTCAACGTTCCCGTGTTCTTGCCACTTTATACAAAGTAAACATCTTCTAATAAAGAATAGTAGATAAATGTTGAAAATATAAATGTAAATTATCTGTTTGTGATTCTGTGTCCATGTTGCTATTGTTGGTCTTATTCTTTATTCCTTTTTCTCCTTTTTCTCCTCTTTGTACAATTTTCCTTATCTTAATAATATTTTTTTTCTATAAAAAGGTTCATGTTTTGCTGATTTGTTAGTTCTTTGATTAGGATGAACGGTGTTCAAAATTGAAGATTTATCCAATACTGCAGAAGGTCTCTCTCTCTCTCTCTCACACACACACACACACACACTGACAGTTTTCATGTTATTAATGTGAACTCTATATATGACAGGTCTACTTGGAGAGAATTCTGAGAAAACCTGAAATCGAAGCATTTGCGGAAGAATTAAAACCACATCAGGTTATAATATTTTTTGCTCAAATTTTGTTAGGTGCCCAATTTCAGTATTTAGGTATTCGAAGCCATAGTGGTTATGTCTGTTATGTCTCAGATTTTGTATTTTTCCAACAGAAAGCTCTTCTTCCAGACAATTTTACTGTGCTGGATCGTGCTATGATTGAGCATAATCTACTTAGTGCAAGCAAACTTTACACAAACATAAGGTTTGAGAAACAAAGTTGTCTATTTGTTACTTCCCTTTAAATAGCTTATTTCAATCTTGTGACTAATATATATGCTTTCTCACATTTCAATTTTTATCTTCTGTAGCTTTGACGAGTTAGGAACGCTGTTGGCAATTCCTCCTCAAAAGGTATTTAATTTCTTAACATTCATGTTATACAATCCAACTTTTAGACTAATGTTGAAAGGGCTTCTTTGGCATACTTGTGTTATGACACCACATTGTTTGTAGTAATTGAGAATGTAGCAAATCAGAAATTCTCTATCTATTTCTCTTGTTTCTTTAAGTTTTTTTCTGCAAACTTTCATGAGTGAATTTAAGTAAATTGCAGGATTGGGATCTAACGTCATATGAAAGTTTATTCCTTTGAACACGTGTCAGCTTTAGGTGACTAAAACCTTCATATCCTACCCCTTGGTTGTTGTTGTTACCCCCCTTTTTCTATTAGGAGTTTTCCCAAACTACAAAAAATAAAGAAGCAGAAAAAGAGAAGTGCCACTGTTAAAATGTGTTTGAGATTAGATATTTTGAGAAAGTGTGATAGCATCCTCTCAATAACTTTTAAGTTTTAACGTAGGATACCTTAAAAGAGGGATTTGTCGTCATAGTATAGTGTTTGTGATAAAGATGTGGTGCTCTTGTGTAATTGTGGTGATATTATATAGTTATATGAGATCACCAGTCACAACATTTTAAAGCTTAAATTATAACATTTTAAGAAAGCACATTTTTAATGCATTTAAAATTTACATAGTTTTTTATTGGGTTAGAAATATTGCTCTACCTCCTCGATTACTTTGTTTTATTTTGTTATTTTATTTAAAGAAAAAATAATTCCCCTTTTGAACTTATGAAGTGCTGTTTACAAAAAACATTTCTTTGTTTTACTACAAGTAGTGATTATGACCAATGGCCATAGGGTTGCCCAGAATCATACATTACAGATGAACTTGCTTTCCTTGCAGATCTCATGTGTTTAAATGCTCTTAAGAGTTCTTTTATTATGAAATTGTGATTTATTACTTGGCCTTAAACATGTTGCTATTGACTCTCTTAGTTTTGACCTTTGTGTAGAGTCCCTTGTGGCTTAATGGATTGCCATTATTCTTTCTCTCTGTCTCCCTCCATTTCCTAGTCTATGCGTGTTTATTGAATATCACAATCAAATATTTGCTTTTCAGGCTGAGAAGATAGCATCAAGAATGATTTATGAGGACAGAATGCGGGGATCTATTGACCAGGTATAAAAATCCTCTAGTTATTCAATATAACTTCATTAGGGGCTCATTGCAATTTAGTACTCCACATCATACATGCTTGCATGTTAATTGCGAAACTGAATGAAATGCGAACCTGACACCAAGAATTTTGATGCTTATGAAAGCTTTATTTTTGTCCATAATAAATATGGGGCGAAGGAATGTTTTGTTTACAATTATGCAATTAACATTTCAGTTAATAATTAAACTAAAAATATTGGATAATATCCAAACTTACCTCTGAGACCCACTGTGCCAACAAGTTAGAAACAATACAATTTCTGCAAGCTGGGCTTTTTCATAGTAGTAGATCTATGAATGATATTAATTTTTTTACTCCAAGACTACTTGTCAATATATGGATCAGGCAGCATATTTATACTTGCTCAAATTTCCTTGAGTTAAAACCCTGTATCCTGGTCCAACTTTTCAAGGTCCTCAAAATTTTCAACAGAGTTGGTGCAAACTAAATAGAAATAGCTCTAAGAGCATGTACATTTTATGAGCAAGTTCATTTGCCAGATTCATTCATCCTTTTAGCGGCCTTTGCACTTTGTTGAATATTGTCAATGGGGCACCACCACCTACTATTTGCTATTCTATACTTTCCTTGGCTAGTCATCACTTACTTAGCATACACACATGATGATCTTAGATTCTGAAATACTTAATTTCAGGTTGAAGCTGTCATACATTTTGAGGATGACACTGAAGAGTTGCAGCGATGGGACCAACAGGTAATTTTCTGTCATAAAAATCTTCTGGTATTTGGACATGTATTTCTAACATAAATAATAAAAAAAAGGGATTCGATTTAGTTGATTTCTTTTTTGAAAGTTCAAGTGTTTAATTTGGTATAAAATTTGAAAATAATCTATTATTCCATTATCATTTCATATGCGGATTCTTTTTTTTTATTGTTTTTTTCTCTGGTGCTAAATGTTTGATTTCTTTGCAAATCAAAATGTTGCTCTGAGAAAATTAGATAAAAGAAAATTAAAAAGCATTAGAAAATTACGACAACCATGAAAAGTTGCAGATAGGTGTGGCCCTTTTGCAGTAGCTCAGTTTATGATGGTTGGTTTTGCAGATTGTGGGCCTCTGTCAAGCTCTCAACGATGTTTTGGATAGCATGGCAAAGAAGGGCTTGCCAGTACCAGTTTAATACTAAGGAAGATCAAATGGAAGATCTATTTCGGCTAGTTCTTTGTTTATATATTTTTCATCGTAATAACATCAATTATTTATTTAGCTTTTTGATCTTATGGTGGCAATGATTATTAACTTCACATTAGATACGTAAATCAGGCTTAACAGTGTTTATGAAAGGTGTGTTTCTTGAGTAATGGATTGGTGTAAATTTCCCCAATGTTTATGCCCTCTAGTCTTGTTTCCTATTATACTTGTAAAGGTTTTCTTCAGAGGAGCTAAAAATGTGAAAGAAAAATGGAAGAACGTCAGGATATCAAGCTAGAATATTTGACTTTGAACAAATGCAGACTGCAGTAAAACTTTACGATATTGGATAGTATAAACTGCATAGATGCTAGAATCACTAAGTAATTAACACAAATGAAAAACCAAACTTAACCATATAATGAAAATTCTAGGTTGGAACTGTAAAACTGGCTGGTTTAACATAATAAAAGCAACCAGAAAACCTCACCATAGTAAAATACATCAAAACCATACCAAGCACTATCCCACTAGCCATAACCCCAAACAATCTCCCAACTCCTCCATTCATGACACTTCTTTCTTGACTCTTGAATATTTGATCCCTATCAAACCCAATAATCCCAACACTCTCCTTCTCATCATTCTCCACCAATCCTCTTTCTTTAACCAAATCACTATCAAACTCCAGCAGTGCCGTACTGTCTCCCACAAAACCTTGAGAAAACTTTTCTGGGTCTTCAAAATTAGGCGAACCCATTTCGTCAAACGCCTCGCCATCATCATTGAAACACGAATCGGTGCAAGAACAGGTCGAAGCATTTTCGATTTGATCAAAAGCCAAGGTTCTGAAACTATCCCACTCCTCAAATGCCTTCTCCAATTTGTCCAGTCTCTTAACAATGTGCTGCAAATACTGGGGCTTTGATGGGTGAGACCCAATCTCAGCCGCTAAAAGATTTTTAATAAAAATGAATCTTTGTTTGATGCCCTCAGAGACAATGTGGTGGCATTGAGTCTCTGAAGGAAGAAGCAAGGCATCATTGAGTGCAGATTCGAGTTCTTGAAGTTTTTTCTGCAAAACTGAGAAACTCTCTGTCATTTTTTCCAGCCAAAATGGAATGGGTTATGTGGGTTAGAGGTTACAGTTACTTTGTATTGAAAATGGTATTGAATGCTAGTGTTGGTGAAGGGCTGTGACGGTTACATAGTGAGAGGTGAAGGAGCCATAAATCAAATTCATAAATGTGACGGTTTGGAATTTGGATAGTGGGGGGAAACTATAGGACGAAGGATTTCAATCTGGTGGGTTCAGAGAGGCCCAAATACTGCATACTTTTCAGAAAAGGTCCAGTGGGGTAGAAAATTGATTATGGTGTAAATAAATGTGAAGAAAATTGTGTGAGGGACATTAATGAGAAAAGGTCAAAAAAATTAAAATTTGGGGTAAATTAAATTATTTTTTTCCCTTGAAGTTTAACCAAAACTTCAATTGTTTACCAAGCTAAAATATTTTTATTGGATAAATTCATAAATGATTTTAATGATGTCGGATCAGATTAGATATCTAATTTAATTAAATTGAATTTTTGTATACTTAAATTATTTGCTAATTATATTACTTTAGATCAGTTCATATTCATTAAGTTAGGGTCGGAGCGATTTGTGTTTAAGCACACTACAATGTGAAAAATTAAGAACAATTAAAAGGTATGCCTAGTTCAAAACTAAGACAAAACTATAAGGACTACAAGAATATTTTAGGAAAAAAAAAGAAAAGAAAGAGAGGAGAAACCAACTAAAGCAAAACAAAGTCCACACAACAAAGCTGGAAGAAGTAGGAGAGAACTGGCGGAAAAAACAAGGTAAGAAGGGCCTGTGTCGGAAGCTGGAAGCCTCCAAGACTGCGTGAGTTGCAATGGAAGTACTACCTCCAACATCAATTCAGCACTCTTTCATTTCTAAGAAAGCAATTCGCACGATCCAACCCAGGCAACTCCGAAATCTTCAGTGCAGCATTGCCACCAAACCGAAATTGGTTGCTCACAAGACGTTCGATGAAATACCTCTTAGGAACACATTTGCTTGGAACAATCTTATTCAAAGCCATCTCTCCAATGGGGATATTAGCCGTGTCATTTCAATTTATGAGAACATGCTAGTTCGTGGTGTTCGTCCTGATAGGCACACTCTTCCTCGGATTGTAACTGCTTCGCGCTTATGGGGTGATTTATTTGTTGGCAGACAGCTTCATGGGCAGGCTATGAAACTTGGGTTCTCCTCTGACCAGTATGTAGTTACTGCTTTAATTGAGATGTATGGCCGGCTGGATAGGGTTGATAGTGCTAAATTTCTTGTTGAGAAGTCACCTCATGCTAATCCAGTGTCTTGGACTTTGCTTTCCCGGTTGTACATATTGGCTGGTAAACCAAATCTGGCCCTTGATATGTTTTTAAGGATGGTGGAATTAAAATCAGAAATAGATTCTGTGGCACTGGTTACGGCAACCAGTGCATGTGGATTGTTGAAGTCTTTGCAAAAAGGAAGGAATGTCCATGAGATTGCAAGGAAATGTGGATTAGAATGTGATGTGGTTGTTGGTAACTCTCTTTTGAAAATGTATATAGATTTTGATAATATAGCTGAAGCTCGTGCAATTTTTGATGGAATGCCTTCAAAAGATGTTATTTCATGGACTGCACTTATTCATGCTTATGTGAAGAATGGATTTTTCAACGAGGGTTTGAAATTATTCAGGGGGATGAACTTGGAGGGATTAAAACCTGATTCACTCTCAATCTCTAGCATTCTTCCTGCTTGTGCTAGAATGGCTGAACATAAGCATGGTAGAGAAATTCATGGCTACTTGCTTAGAAACAGTATTGAATCGAATCTCAAGATCCAGAATGCACTTATGGACATGTATGTCAAATCAGGAGATATTGAATCCACTTCAAAGATTTTTTCTAGGATGAAGGAAAAAGACATTATTTCATGGACTGTGATGATATTTGGCCTCAGCTTACATGGACAAGGAGAGCTTGGAGTTGAACTGTTCCACCAATTGGAAAAAAACTCAAACATAGGCATAGATCAAACTACATATGCTGCCGTGCTTCATGCTTGTAGCACTGCACGCATGGTGGAACAGGGAAAATTTTACTTTAAATGCATCAGGGAGCCAAAAGTTCCACAATATGCTTTAATGGTTGCACTTCTAGCACGACAGGGACTCTTTGACGAGGCAATGTCATTTATTGAGGAAGCAAAGATTAAAAGACATCCTGAGGTACTAAGGAAACTGCTAGACGGATTTAGGATTCATGGGCAGTCCAAACTAGGCAAGCGAGTCACTGAGCAGCTTTGTGATTTGGAGCCTCTAAATGCAGAGAACTATGTGTTACTTTCAAACTGGTATGCTGAAAGTGCAAAATCGCACATGGTAGATAAACTAAGGGGAACAATTAGAGACATGGGTTTGAAAACCAGAAAAGCTTATACTTGGATTGTACTCCGAAATAAAGTTCATGTCTTTGGGACAGGGGATGTGTCCCACCCAAGATCAGGCAGAATCTACTTCGAGTTAGAATGTTTGTTGGAGAAAATGAGATCTGAAGGATGTACTCCTGGTTCAGATTTCAGCCTTCATGACGTGGATGAAGAACGGGAGTGTATTCAGATTGGGCATAGTGAAATGCTAGCACTTTCTTTTGGGCTTATCAGCACACAGGCAGGGGCAACAATATGTTTAACTAAAAATCTTCGTGTGTGTCGTAGTTGCCATGACTTTGCAAAATTTATATCCAAGATAGAAAGAAGGGAAATCACATTGAAGGACCCAAATATTTTTCACCATTTTAAGGATGGATTATGTTCTTGTGAGAACTTTTGGTAATTATTCTTACATGTTTCTAGCAATATTTCTCTTAGCTTGATACTTTTGTTGAATCACTTTTTATGTTTCAAACATTTTCGATGATAAACAAGCCAAAAACCTTAAAAAGATCCCTATCATTGGACTCGATCCTCTCTCCACCTTGTTTTTAAACACCCTGCTGCTCAGCCAGGAGGTCAGAATGGGGGAGTTTTGCTGCCAACAAGCTGTGGGAGAAATTTGTGGTTAACAATGCTTATGAGTAGGTTAATGCCAAGTAGTACAAGTAAAGTTCACTGTATTATTTATGCTCGGCCAAGAGGTCAGAAATAAAGTTATTTTTTTAAGTTGATTTCAGTCTTCCTGCTCATTTTATTCCTATGCCCATAAATGAAAAAATAGTGGCATTTGTACATTGTGCTTGGATGCCTCACAAGTTTACCTCTTCTTCAGAGGTTTTTTCACATTATTATTTGCCAAAAGTTGATCGATACTTTAGTTTACATGCTTTTGTTGTTATTTACTTGATTATTTCATTTTAAGTGCATTTTCTTTTACCTTTTACTCATTGGTTTTAGCTATTTAGAAAGTTAGAGAGATGAAGCATGACACTGTAAGATAGCAAGATATCGTAATCAGTCATCATTGACCTCTAATTTGGAAGGATTCTAGAGTAACCCTTCAGCTACAAAGAGAATGATAGTTTTAATAACTTAAAGGAATGAGCAGTGTTTGACAAATTTTCCTATCATTTTGGCCTTTAGAGGTATTTAAAAAAAATACCAAGAGATGATTTTTGGGTTATTGATAGTTTTGGACTTGCTTATTTGTCTTTCTTCCACCTGTATATTTGCTTAGGCAAACCTTCTAGGAGTAGTAGATTATTGTAGCTTTCAAAATAGAAAGGTTACATTTGTCGCGGAAGTGAGGAGGGGCTTTCAACATTTCAAACCATGTTGGGTTAAGTTGGATTTAGGTGAATTTTTATTTTAGATTCGCAAATTTACCATAATTTATGGGTTAGGTCCCCATTTGTCTCTGTTAGTTCTTTTGAATAAAAAATTCACATGTCCTTATTTTGAAGAGTGACCAATTGTAGCTGTTATTTATTCATAGGAATTGGTGAAAAGAAGATTGAAGAGAGTTTTTTCTCTCACTGATTATCCTCCTATTAAATTGGCTAAAATGTGTTTAAACACATTCGTTGAGTCCTATATTTGAATGCACTTTTAATCTTTAGGTTGGAATTTGGATCTGTGTCTTGCCTACTGCTATATGAATAAAACCTAATATACATTTTGAATATCTAACAAAATACGGCTTGTCAGTTGGATAAACATTTTTTTTCCTCATTGTTGATAACTCTTTTTTGGCATTTTTATTTATCCTTTACTCTTTTCTTTTTTATATAGCAGATTCTACAGGATACGGATAGAGGCGAATGATCATATGAATTATCCGGTGAGTTTTATAGTGCACATTCGATTGACAGTTCTCCACTCCCTGTCTATGGACATTGCAAGACATGCTTTCCATATGTGATAATATTTATTACACCCTTCTATGATAACTACGTTTTAGTGGGTAGTTATAAATCAGGAATTCTTTGCAGACATTAAGAATATATGATCTCAAGCAATTTATTGTCATGTGGCATATATAAGTTTCCTTTTTCCCTTAGCGATTGTTTACTTCTTTTTTGTAGCCTTAATATATGGATATATTCACTCTGCAAGCTCATTTCTTTTGTTCCCTCATTCCAGTAGAAATATGGAGATTCTTATGCATGATTCATCTTTAGTTAAGTTGGACTTTATGAATTAGAAATATGCTTCTACGCACATATAGGCTATGGTTATGTAGATGACTTTCTTTTGCTGCAGGGGAGTTTATGTTGTTTCAATTGTGAGGCATTTTCCTACTGCTGCAACCAATTTTTGAATCTCACAAGGCATAAGCATTTTCGTCTTCTATGTTTTGATCATGATACTCAAAGTTTTTATTTTATTTTTATAAGCATGATACTTAAAATTTCTTGAAATACATGTCACTACCTATGCTTATGCATGATTTTACATAGTAAAGAAGAAAATTTCATAGTTACAATTTAAAAGTAAGAAGTTTTGGGTTAATGAGTAGTGAATGTTAGCATTTCGAATTGAAACTAACTCTCCTGTTGAACATGCATTATTAAAAGATGATTTGATTGCTACTGGTCATGGAGCTCTTTGTGTAATCACGAGCTTACATGATAGGTTGTATGCTGGATTTTACCATAAACTGTTTTTCATTACTATATAACATTCTCTACTCTGTGATTGGATGTCTTTTTTGTTTTAAACTTAATGAATGCAAACACTAATTTTGTGAAGTTTTTGTATAACATGATTTTAAAGAGTATTGTTTCTTTTTCACGATAATAAACACCCTTTTGATTACTGGCCATGTTTATGAAGTTTGTAAGCTATTCATAATATATATATATATATATGTTAAATATATATTTTTTTCATTAGGAAAACATCAACATTGCTATTTTATTGCTGCATCCTTAGTAAATTCAATTCATAGTAGTATCAGTCTCTCATTTTTGGCTATTTGTTATGATGTTCTTATTCCAAATTTATTTCTCTTTTGCTCCTTAATTTGTTGTTGTAGGAACATCATTCAAATTTAGCTCAATTTGACTGTTTTATATAGGAAGATTTTTGTCAGGTAATCTTATGCACTTTCCTTCATCATATTTGACTCTGAGTGTGCCCTTCCATTTTGATCTTCTTAATTTTTATATTTTTTTGGATTTGATGTATTGGTTTTAAGCTAAATTTAATGTAAGGGCTTAAGCTTTTGAGTTTTATTCCTATAATCGGTTGATTGTATTCTGAAAGAAGGGAAATACTATATGAAGTCTTATACAACTAATAACATTTGATTAATGAAACCTGAATAGTTTCCTGTCATTACTTTCATTTTGCATGA
The DNA here is from genome assembly GCA_029379385.1 of Quillaja saponaria. Lineage (NCBI taxonomy): Eukaryota > Viridiplantae > Streptophyta > Magnoliopsida > Fabales > Quillajaceae > Quillaja > Quillaja saponaria. The sequence goes on along the minus strand of CM055616.1, from coordinate 13,010,565 downwards.
TAATTGAATTTCAAGGTCAAATCTTAGTTTTCTCATGGTTTTGGATGTAGAACTAAGTTTTTGCTTCTGTTTTTTTCTTGGATTGTTTTTGTCTTATAGCTATGATCATTTGTTCTCCAATCTCCATCACTTACTTTGGAAGTTTTGTATAGCTCTTTTTACTTTTATTTTATTTTATTTTTTCTTTTAATTCCGGTTGTTGCCTTAAAGTTTAAGATCATCTTTAACATTCGATTATGGATATGGTATGCCCTGTATGTGAAATTTGTGTACATATTGCATACAATTTGGATGATGAATCCTACTATTTTCAATTACTAGAAATCGACGAAATCTCATGGAATACTTTTTGTATGCTTTCCATCAACTGTTTAAGATTACCAAAAAAAAAAAAAAGGTTCTTATGAGAAGGGTACTAAACTTCATCTGCTAGCATTTCTTGGTTCAATGGATGATTAAACAATTTTGTTGTTTCAGTTTATTAACTAACACTATATTATTCTGGTTGATTTGATGTGGAAGGTACAAGCTTCATATCTCTCAAGCTTGTCTTCTCCACCACTATTTTCAGATCAGACCAAATCTTCCCTAACCATTCTTTGCACTATTTTCAGATCAGACCAAATCTTTCTCTAACCATTCTTCTGAATTTGGCCGATAAGAAAAAGAAGGAAGAGGGAGAGGGTATAATGAGAGAGAAAATGTAAATCCTTGAAAGCTGAAAGTTGGTGAATGAGGATCAGAGAGGAGGATGGATCCCTACATTTGCGAGGATTTTGGAGAAAGCAACCAGTGCTAGAGGTAAGAATTCCACTTTTTTTCCCTTTCCTACCTTGCATTGCTAGAATTAAAATCACTGTAAAACTTCCTGTGGCAGAATCAGACAGCGCGGCAATTGTTTCCAATCGTTGTGGGCCTCATGAGAAGCTTTGACCTTTGTTTCATGTTCACTAAGAAGCTGCCCTCTGGGTTAACTCAACAAAAAATTTACTGGAGAAAGGCCTTTCATTTGGGTAATTCTTTTTACCTTTGCTTCTGAATTCGTGTTGTAATTTTTATTTTATTTTTTCAAATGAATATTTTGATTTTACTTTCCAAGAAAATTGGTTTAACAAAATTTTACTTCAAACTTAGATTTATACAAAAGCTGGTATTTTTTCAGTCTAGCTGCAGCTCCCAATTTTTCTCTCATTTCTCTGTTTCATGGCTCACAAGTGGACATTTATCAACTACTTCTTTTGTTTTTCATCTACACATCTTTTGCTCATGGACTTTACTTTCTTATGTTTATTTGGTTTTTGTTTTGCTGCTGTTACTTAGATTTGCTCTGAAGCTATTTGTAGTTTACATAAATGCTTTTAATTCTTGGTCAACAATGAGTATTTCTTTATCTGGCCTTATTTTTGCATTGCCACCTAAATGATTGTTGGATTTTTTTTTTATTTTTTTTTCGCTACAAGTTTCACTTTAAAAAAAAAATGAAAATGACGACTTGCTCATGAAACTTACCTTTTGATTCTTTTTGCAGCATTTTGTCTTTACTTTCTATATAGTTTATAGTAGTTGAAACACAGGTTGAATTCTGAATTTTCTGGAATACAGGTAAATGTGGGAAAAAAAAAAAAAAAAAAAAAGATTGCCAAGGGAGGCATGGCACATCAAGATTTTGGAGGGCAGGAGGTGAGAAAAAATGTCAAGTTTTCTTAGTTTGATGTTGGACTTGATGGATTTCTCTGTTCTTTGCTTTTAAATTTTCTGTTTGTAGTTGCAGTTTGGCAAGTGGTTGCCAACTAATAAAAACGATGCTTACTTTAATTGTTCAATTATATAAGAAAAATAACATCAATTTGAATCTTGAAGACTAGTATTATAATACTTAAAAAACCTTGTTATTCATTATGCTAAATTCTTTAAAAAAATATATGTATTACTACAACTTATTTAAATTCTTCTCAATGTATATATATATATATACAGTGGCGGATACAAAAACTTTTGCTAGTGAAGGCAATAAGTTACACTATTTTTTTTTTTTTTTTTTTGTACATGCACTAATTATATATATATATATATATATATATATATATATATTTTATGTTTTTTTATTTTTTGCTAATATATATGCACATAAATTTTTATTTTATTTTTACCAATATATACCATAATATTTTACCATTTTATACTATCATTTTTACAATGACATTGTTCTAAAAAAATTATAACATGATTTAATAAGAGGTCTTGTAACAATAAATGTTTTTATTATTAAAAATCTGTACAATAAAATTTGTGTGACCCAAACATGATGTTAATTTGCTTTAGAACCAAATACTTGATTATTTTTGTTAAATTATTAAAAAAAATTGTGGTAAGAGATAATACATGATTAATCAAATAATGAAACAAATGAGTGTAAGAAAAAATTCGAGTCACATTTTTTGTTAGACCTTAAACATTTCCAAATTACTAAAACTAATAAATGGTGAGAAAGGATTACTTAAATTTTATTTTTTTTAATCATTTGTAAATCAATGTATATGTTTTTCAAAAATTTATCTTGACACAATTATTATTATTATTTTTTACACAAATAAATAATATGAGAATCTTACTTTTTAAAAATTAATAAATTTTTATTGAATTTTAATTAGTAATCTAGCTCGATATGTTTTATATAGTAATTCAATTACAAATAGACGATTTCTATAATTTATTTACAAAAATATATAAGGACAAAAACTTTAAATCTAAAAATTAGTGGGGGGCAAGAATTTTTAATTTAAAATTTAGTAGGGCAGCTGCCAGTATATGTTTATATATTATTACACTTTATATTCATTTATTTTTCGCGTTAACTGACATATCATAAAACATATCTTATTGTGAATTCTATAAATGCTTTGACTGATGTACCTTTAACTTGCATTGTATGTGAAGTGTTATAGGTCAATGCATATTTACCTTACTACTGTAAGATTGATGGCAAAAGATATAAAGATAAGAATTATATGAAGATTAGTTGGATTTTACATTTATTCAAGTGCAGCTACTAAACACAATTTTGAGAAGAACATATATATTTTTGCTTTAGTTTTTATGTTGAAGAGTTCTATTTTTAAATCCTTTTTAATTTGATTTCTCCTTATTCTAGTACTTACATGTTTGTCTAAATTATGTCGCATGTGAATTTTAGAACAAGTAATGATAATGTTTGTCTAAATTATGTCTCAGGTGTGAATTTTAAAGCAAATAACGATAATGGAACACTCCTGTGTAGAAGTAAAGAGCCCAACAAAAGCAAAGTTAAAGGTAGTTATGAAGGTTTTTCTCTTTCTGTTAATACTTTCATTCTCTATTTGTATTTTGGCAAGTTTGCTTCTACCTTACTCCCGTCAATAAATTCATGTCAGAAAAATAAAAGAAGCCAATTCTTTGTGAAAAATTTCAGCTTAAGAACACATTTTCATTTGGGTAACTATTTAGACTTGCATTTTATAAATTTGTCTGACTGTTATTATTTATTTTACCACTGCTTCTATTAGACAAATGCAGATGCTCAACAAAATTTTAAAAGACACATCCATATTGGAGGAAACACCTGCCAACAATAGGCTTCACGTTGAAGTGCTTAGTTCCAGCTCGAAATTGGGCCTCTTGCATCCTAAGGTAGTATATTGCATTGGTTTCAAATTATTACACCAAAGTGAAACCTTTAAACTGGACTTTCTGGCAAACTACAACCATCTTTTTTCTATTATAATATTTATGTCATTATATTTAGCTCTAGGAATGATGGTGATGAAAATCTTTGTTCCTCAGATAATTGCTTTGCCTTAGAAATAAGAAGAATTGATACTGCTCTTCTATATTGTACAGATTCAATTAGGACATTGGACTTGGATGACTATTTTATATCTTGACAAGGAATATAAGCAGAACTACTGTCCAGAAATGTTAGAGGAAAGTCATCATCGTGTACTGATCTAAAGTTTTGGACAAATATAATATGATCTATGTCTTTTCGAGAATTAGAAAATCTGTATTTCTCACAATATTCTTATTTAGGTAGCTATGTAGTTGTTTTATTTTTATTAGCAAGTCGGTACATGTGTCAAGTTAAATGTGATGATCAATTTGCTTTGCTGGAAGTTACGGTTGCCCTTGCTGTCTTTTTACAGCACATAACTAAATCAGAATTAGCATGACTACTTATAGAACAAATGTAAGTTTTCCTTCCATTTGTGATTTCAATATATGTTTTTGATGTATGATTGGTTTAGCCAAACATTGTCTCCTTTCCCAGACTCCCTAAGTGCTACAATTCTGAATTTTTTAAGTTTAGAGACACATGTATGCCATATATGAGTGAAAGTGCCATATATAGAGAATGAGAAGAATAATTTCTCAAAAATAGCATGGTAAGTTATGTTTCCGGCTAATGGAGCTGGCAGTCACTGAGAGTGAGGAGGGTGGTGTTGTATTTTCAAGTTTGAAAAATTAAATATAATATATTTATATTGTATAATTAGATTAGACATTGTCCTAACAGGATATATTTATTTCTGTTATGAAAATTCAGAAGTTTTTGTTTATTTATCTATTAAGAGTACTCCATTTCTTAGTCTCGCAGCTATCTTGCTTCTCAATAATAATTCATTTGGTCAGTTTGGTGTAATGTTGTTGTTCTAATTTGGTGTGCTACTATTCGCCTTTGGTGAGTTTGAATTGTATCAATATGAATTTGTGATTAGTTTCTCAATTACAGATTAGTTTACTCTCTGAGTTCTTGATATTGTTATGTAATGGATGTAATTGCACTCTAATAACTTTATTACAATACTGAATGTTGACTATGTTTTGGTGTATCTTTTGAAATCTTTAGTAGAAAGAATATGCTTATGCTTTTGTTTTTGTTTTGGAAAACAATTAAAGAATTACTTTTTGACGAAAAGAAAATAACACAATAATCAAAAATGAATTTCGAAGATTCTAATTTTTTTTTCACCTCTGGTGTATGAATGTTCTGCAAAGTATATAGGAATATTCTATTAAGTAGCATATATATATTAGTTTAAAATTCTACTGCAAATCCTACCTAATTTTATAGATGCAACAGATTTTAACTATTCATCTATAATTTTTGTTTGAATTCCTTTTTTTTTTATCCTCTGTTGATTGATTGATTTTGTCTATATTTCTTTGTTGTTGTTTCTGTTTTCTGTTTTCTGTTTTGGAATTGGTAGTGTTGTTTATAATATCAAATTAAATGAATCTTATGTGTTCTCCTTCCCTTTATATCCTAATGGAAAATCTGTGTATATATTTTATACATTCTGGTTTTTCCTATTTCTTTTGGTTTGGTGCAGCCTTTGTGGGATAGTAGTGTCACTGATATTTGGATATGTTCACTTCTCTTTTTCCCCCCCCTTTTTTTTTTTTTTTTCAATAATTATGGTGATTTATGTTCCTTATCTTTCTTCTAATTGTAGGAAATTCTATTCTTGTCGAGGACTCAGATGGTCTTGACCATGTTATTTCGCCTCGTAACAATGATCGCCATTTGAGAGTTGGTGATCTCTATAGTGGGAGTTTATACCTCTATAGTATACATGTGGTATGAAGAAAAGGGTCTAAGACAAATGAAACTTTAGTTGTTGGTGAAACATCGACTACTGCATGGAATTCTAGCATAAGCAAAAAGTGTAAGGGGATACTGCCTATGTATCTTGCTCCTTTTGTTAATAATTGTTGTAGCTTTACCTTTTATGTTGACAATATTGATAGGCAGAAAGCATTGCTTGATGTGTATGTTGGGAAGCTTGAAAGGCCTGATAAGACTCATGTAAGAAAAAAATAAATAAATAAATTTTCAACTTTTGTACAACTTAATTACTGAATGCATATCTAATGATAAAGGAAAACCACACTTTTTTTAGCATATATGATATTGGTTGTTTATACTGTTGGAGTTAATTATTTTAATCAGATTTTTTTTTTCCTTAATTGTGGTTGTGTTAAGTTTTATACATTTCATTATGTATATTTTCTATATTTTGTTAAATTGTGTCTAAAACACATAATAAGACTTATTCACTAAATATACGTAGTAAAAAAATAAAAATGTAGTGGGGACGGGTTCCGCTCTGGTTATTAATAGATTAATACTAGGGAATGAATGATCCATGCGTACAGGTACATAAAGTTGTGGCCTATGGGACTGGGCTGACTTTATACAAAATTTTGATATTAACTATTTTGTGTATGTTATAGAAATTTTGAAATATAAGTAGGGTGGTTTGAAACAACATAGCCATCTGGGCTTTTCTGTGTATCTGTTTGATGATAGATTGAGGGACGATCAGTTTTTATATTGTAGGCATTTTTGGTATGTGACTTTTAAAAAGTTAGAGTCAGTTTGATATATAGAAATAGCATAAGTCAGATTGGAAATGTCAAATTGACTATAAACCAAATATATTATCAGATATTTTTGGTAATGATATAAGTTTTTTTTTCAAAGAATTTGGTAATATTGTGACTTGTAAAAATATAATGTGATTTAGCTGTGTAATATTAGTTGATAAAAAACAGTAAATTTTGGATGATGTGACTTTTAACCTTTTAAAAAATTACAAAACTATGTTGAAAATATTACCAAACTGAGCACTGATAACAACAAATAAGCACCATATATATCAACAAATTGTATTTAGTTCAAATAAATAAGCACCATATATATCAGTTTTCTCAACAAATTGTATTTAGTTCAAATGACTATCACTTACATGATAAGTGACAAACCGTACATAAAGAATAAAATAAAATAAAATTTGTACTCTTATGTTTTATATCCAAAGTTGAACTTTAAAAACTCTATAGTTTTCTTTTAATTATTTACGATTATTGTTAATTACTAATTGGAATAGTTTGAGTTATTTGTACATGGATTCAATTGTAAATAACAATTTGCTCAAATGTATTTACAATAATTTAGAAATTATATATATTTATTTATATTTATTTTATACCATACTAAAAGTGATAATACCTTTTATAGTGTCATTTGATTTCTTTAGTATAGTTTTCAGTTTAAATAACATACTGAAAGAGGGTACTATCTTTCTAAATTTTGAATTCTTTTCCAATTAAAATTTTATCGTTCATTAAAAACTACATAATTTCTCTTATAAAATAAAATAAAAATAAATAAGAAACAAAAAACTCACGTATTGTTAACTTTAATTAATTAATTAATATTATTTAAAAAAAAAATATTATCTTCTAAAATTATCCCAATATTTATTTTATACAACAATTATAATTTTTTTTACATTATTTCTTCTAAAAAAAAAAATTCCCTTAAACACGTGTGTGAATATCATTTTATCTATTTATATCTATATATTGTTATATTATTTTAAAAGTCAAAAAATGTGATTTTATATTTTAGGATATAAATAAGTTTATTTATTTAAATTCCTTAAAAATTGTAAAAATTTGTTTTTCAAAGTTAATATCTCCCCCATGCGGACCATCGCTCCTCAAGTGGAGTATTTTACCAATTATTCTACACATATAAATTAAATTTAAATTAAAAAAATAAATAATTTCATGATAACTGTCCACTTTATTCTTATTCCAACACTAACACATCTCTTACTTTTTAATTAGAACTCAAAAACTTAAAATAATCACTTTATATTTTAATTTTTTTCTTTGTAAAAACTTAAAAAAATTAATTTCATAATAACTATCTACTTCATTCTCACACATTTTTTATTTTTTAAAACTCAAAAACTTAAAATAATTACTTTATATTTTAATTTTTTTTTATTTGAGACAAGTATGTCGTTAATAATAAAAATTTGGAAGCATTACATTTACAACTTGACTAGAGGGATTGAGTATCAATAATTACAATAATATAATATTTTTGTTTTTCACTCAGCAGACCTGTTATATATGGATATTTAGGCTGGTTAATATATTATACTAACTTTCATGTATGTATGTGATTATGTATATGATGAATATATTTTTTTTAAATATAAAGTTATTATTTTTAAAGTTTTTCAATCTTATTTAAAAAAGAAAAAAAATTATTGTGTGAGTAAAGATAATATAGGTAATTATTAAAAAATAAAAGATAAAAGTGTTGTAGTTTTATAATTGATATATGAGTAAGTGGGAATAATGAATAGTTATTAAGAGAAAATTTTATTTTTTAATATTTACTAGATTAGGAAATTTTTTCTTACTCTTAAAATACTATAGATTTAGGAATATAATAAATTAATATTGTTAGTTTTTTGTTATATATAACTATCATCATATTGAAAAGGATCTGGCATTAGAAATCCTAAATCCAAATTTCGTCGGTCTTCTTTCCCATTGAGGGCAAAGTTTGTTGAACATCATTCGTTTTATAGTACAGTTTGGCTACAACTCTCTTCTTTGATTCCTCCAAATCTGTCTTGAAGAATTTTATTGACTCGCGGAGGGCAGAGATGGTTTTGTCTCAGAAGCTTCACGATGCCTTCAAAGGCACGGTTGAGAGGATCACAGGTCCTCGTACTGTATCAGCCTTTAAGGAAAAAGGAGTTCTTAGTGTTAGCGAATTCATTACTGCCGGTGATAATCTCGTTGCCAAATGTCCCACCTGGTCCTGGTAATTTATCGATTAACCTATTTGCTTTCTCGGAAATTTTGCATAAAGTTTTTATCTTCCATGGTTTTAATATTCCCTGAGGAATTTTTGTTGAAGCGGATGGCGTTTTGGGGATTTATACTTAATTTGATGTCCTTAATATGATGAATATGCATAAAGTTTGAAGTGGGTTTTTAGATATCAACGAAATTCATTGACATAGATAGGAATTGGGAGAGATCGAACAATATGTAGAGCTTTGTTGATAAGTATGCAAGCATGATGCATGAAATGTAGGAAGTTTTAAATTTTGGATGTGTTTCAACTATACCTGATTGTCTCAGAACTATAACGGACTTCTGTTTTTTCTTTTTCACCATATATGATAGGGAATCAGGGGAGCCCAGCAAGAGGAAACCGTACTTGCCTCCTGAAAAGCAGTTCTTAATCACTAGAAATGGTAAAAACCCATAAGAAGCATTCTCATTGCTCTTATGCTACTTTTGTATCATTTTTTTGTTGTTCATGAATTTTGATAACTCATATTTTCCCTCTTCTAATGGAAATTATTCATTTGATGGGTCAATGTATAGTCGTTGTAGAGTAATGCTATGTTTTTATTTATTATTATTATTCTTGACGTGATCCATTCAGATCCACATGCAGTTAACATCTTGAAATAAAGATATGAATATTCTTACTTTGTTAATTTTAGAATATTTGCAAGTTATGAAGTTACACAGATATACAATTTACAAGTACCATAGATTTTTCCATCAATTTGATTTTTAATAGTCAGGATGCTCGTCAATTTATCTCCAATTCAGTACAAAGTGTCCTTGCTGATCTTATCATGTGTGATGTGTAATGAAGGCTAGTCAGTTGCTCATTTGGGTTCCTGACATCCAATTCTCAATATTAAACTATTACAGAAGCATTCATTAGAAATTTCATGCAACACATTTATCATCAATATTTGGCACTGCAAATTGGGGCGCTTATGATTATTTATAGATACGACTTTAAGTTCTGTCGGTCTCAATTTTATGTATGATTAGCATTCCGAATAATCTTTCCAGTCTGGAACAACCTACAGCAGTCACCCCAATGAAATCTTCGGTCATCTCCTGCTAAATATATGGGGAAAAGACAATTACATCTTGTCATACTCTGAGGTCCCATGTGGTTCACACCAGATATAAAATTAGATATTTATATGAAGATGTATGGAGCCCCCAATATATTTATTAAGAGTTGAGTTGCTGAAAGATTTATTTTATAATATTAAGTGATGTTATCAGCCCTTTTCCAGTTTATTCTCTCTTATCTTTTCTTTTGAACTTCCTTTTCAGTGCCTTGTCTTCGAAGAGCTGCATCTGTAGAAGAAGAATATGAAGCTTCTGGTGGTGAAGTTCTACTTGATAACGAAGATAATGATGGCTGGCTGGCAACTCATGGGAAGCCAAAAGGTGTATTTCTCTGAGCTGGATACATTGTGATTTTGTTCTTTCCTTTTCTTTGATAGAAAAAGGAAACTTCATAACCCGGCTTATTTTTTAGTACCAGAGTTCCTCAAGAGAACCAATAACAAATTCGTCAAACTGTAGTCAAACCCATGCTCAGAAATGAGGCCGAATCATCTATTCTAGATTCCAAGCAAAAGTCCATGTAAGAACATGTGTGCATTAATTTCAAATCTAGCAAACCTCAGAACCCACTCATCGGGGGAAAAGCCATCATCGGTCATTTGTATTAATCATATCTAGAATAGCTAAGGGAATCTTAGGTCCCAAGTCAGTTAAGTAAAATAAGGATTGTAAACCTTGTCAACAAGATGAACTAGCAAGGAAAAGACCCAAACTTTTGAAAGTCCAAATTCACCTGTTAGGTCTCCTAGGATTCAGAGGTAGAAGCAAGAAGAATAAGCAGAAGCCACCCTACTATTCAAACTTGTAAAGAAATGAAAATTCTAGGCAGCAGACAAATCATCAATAATATAAAAATCAACACTAGGGGTATTATGTATGCCAAAGAAAAAATAGGAGCATGAAGGCATGGAAAGGCAATAGTACGAAAACAATGTTCCTTTGTCACAAATTCTCTCAAAAGTGAAATAATGGAACTGTCACTAACCTTGAATCTTGCCAACATAATAAAAGAGGAATATACCACCAGTTCCACCACAATAAATCTCATTTTTTCCTGAAGGCTCACCCAACTGATTGGGAATTTTCAACAATAAAAAAAGAGTAAATGGAAATGCTAGAAAGATGAACTAATAAAAGTGACATGACCTGTGATTATTGAAAAAAGAGAGAGAGAAGGAACCCTGCTACCTAAACACTTAGGAACCTTCCGAACAACTGGATCCTAAAAGCGTAAGGACTGAGGATTACCACCAAGGAGGAACCCCATACAGATTGTGATATTAATTTATTTATCAAAATTATGTCTACATTTTCTGCAGATACTAAAGGTGACGAGGATGAGAACTTACCTTCCATGGAAAGCTTAGAAATCAGCAAAAGAAGTTCTTTTCAGCCAATTCACTCATACATAGGGGGTGAGGATGAAGAGGATATTCCAGACATGGCTGAGTATGAAGAATCTGACAACATAATTGAAACAGATCCTGTAAGTTGATACTATCTACACTTTTTTACTATTTTAAAGGCCTATAGGTTTTACGTGAAATGCAGTTACTTGTTATTGTGTTGTGATGTCTCGTGCTAGAGTGCTACCAAGTCATTATGATAATAGAATCATTCAAAGTTATGGAAGAATTTTAGTTTGTTAGCCTTTATGTCATTCAATTAGAATTTTATTTTATGAGTTCTTGCTTCATTGACCTTACAGTTAAGGGTTAGTTGGAAGATTGTCCTATTTGGAAGTACAAGACTTAGCTGCAACAAAGAGTTTTTTTGATCAAAAAATAAGTCTCCATGGTATTTTGCTAGGTTTTCAATATTTTGTTAAATCTAAACTTGCTTTTACTTATTTTGGCAATTCTGGAGGTTGCTGGGTTATTGTAACCCATGGTACAGAAGTCTTGTTAACTACTGAGCCTTGAAGAGTATGTTCTATATAGCACCGTTAGTCAACCTCAAGGTCCTAGTTCCCATTAGAAAGTTAATTTAGACTTGTTAGTGGAAGAAGTCAGGTTTAGAGTATCCTTCTCGTTATACTGAACTGAGGTCAGGTATGGGTTCTGTGTCTTGGAGGGACGAGCACCAAGTTTCTGCGTTGCTTTATTTCCCTCTTCTCTTTTGCTACAAAACCATTAAAAAACTTTAGAATATTTCCATTTCTTTTAGTTGGCAAAACAGGCCGCAGAGATCTGGATCTGCTTTTTCCAACAATAATCTATATGAACTGAATTTAATAAATTTCACATGTTAGGGCAATGAGTTCTAAAAACTTTCCTTCTCTTTCGCTCTTCTCCATTCCCACAAAATCTTTTCCTTTTCTTTTCTTCGTTATTTTCTGCTGGTTATGCATTAGTTTTCTGAACTGCTCCTTCCATCTAAGCCAACTTTCAGAACCACCTTACGTAAATCATACTTGGCATTAAGACCACTTATCTCTTTCTCTATAAAATCTTCTTTTCTTATAAAAAATTAAGACCACTTATCTGAAGCTTCTTTGTTATTTTGGTTGTTCTTGTTGCAATGTTTAAGTTGTTTGCTATCTATGCGTGACATAGCATTTTGATGTTTGACACCATTGAAGCATGAAATTTTCTTAATTGACATGGTTGGTCTTTTAAATGACTACTGTTAATTATACTTCTTAATAAAAATTTCTTTTTCTATAAAAAACATTTGTAACATTATGGCGATCTCGGAAAGTCCTAGCTGAAGCTGTCTTTGGGGCTCCATTTACCCATTTGTTCAGTACCTTCGAATACACTGCCAATGTGGAACTCAGATGGGTTATGAAAAATTTTCCCCTTATTTTATTTGGAATTCATGCTGAGGGAGGGTTCAGACACAAGATCTGATTCTCTGGTCATGTTCCATGTCTACCAAGAGCCCCAGTGACATGGATGTTGGTTTCACGCCTTCTGTAGCACAAGGGACTCGTCCTCAAAATCTCCCCAATGCACTCTTATTTTGGGATTTAGACTGGTCATCATTTCCATGATATATGTGACTCAACTCTTTTTTTATTTTTAATTTATTTGTTTATTTATTTATTTTGCGGAACTTCTTCATGATGTTTGATGCAATATCCCTACCTTGTTTGATTGGTCTTGAATGATGTTCTTTTGTTATTGTTACTGGCTGAAAATGTCATATTTTGTTGTTTACATATTTATTTACTGGATATAGGCAACACTACAATCTACTTATCTAGTAGCTCATGAGCCAGATGATGATAATATCCTCCGCACTCGGACGTATGATGTCAGCATCACGTAAGATAGATTTGAACCTCAAGTATCTAGTAGGCAACACTATAATCTACGTATCTAGTAGCTTTGATATATACTTACATCTGCAGAAGTGCTTGATTCCTTGTCCCTTCATTTCTTTGATAATGTTGTCATTTTCCATTTTCAGGTACGATAAATATTATCAAACACCTCGAGTATGGCTCACTGGGTATGATGAGGTATGTTATTCTTATCCACTTCGTCTGTTTTTTTGTCTTAATGTCTTGGGTATATTGGCCTATATCAAAGGAATTCAGAACTTTTTAGAGTGGCAGCAAGGGTAGATGACCTTGTACTTTAACTTGTAATAGAGTAATTTGATATTGTTCCTGTCTTTTCTGATATTGGCCAAATCATTTGCATGGTTATAATGTTATTGGGTAATATTAAATTGACAATATACCTGTATACATCACTGTATATTCCTTCTGGAATGTTGATGTGTAGTTCTTCAAAATATTTGACGGAGCTTCTACAGCCTATGCAATTCAGTAGTCTGGCTTCTTACTGCTTAATTTTATCTGTATGGCTTAGATTTTATCTAAGAGAAGGAACTTTATAAAGCTGGAGCGGCTATATATTATTATGGAAATCTAAAGAACGTAACCCTTTGATGAATTTAGATTAAGTAGTGTTTTGAATGAGCAACATAGATTCTGTTTTATTTGTGTTTTCTTGTTGACATAACAATAAAGTATTGCTGGAAATGTTGTTCAAGTTGTATCATTCATATATTTGAATTGGTGGACAAAAAATGATTTGCCACACATTCTTCTTATACATATTTCTACGGTGATTTGTGCCCCTCTCCAATCAAATGGATTGTTTGAAGGGATTGATTTCTTTTTTTTCTTTTTCTTTTTCCTTTTCCTTTGGGATCCTCTGAAAAACAAAAACATCTTTTGGTTGATTTTGGATATCAAGCAGTATATCTTCTCTTTCTTAACCAGTTTTTGGTTTATACTTATTGCTTTCGCGGCAGTGGACATATCCATGGCCTCTGTACTGCATTGTAGTGCTATTTTCTGTAATATCAATGCCCAAGGGTTCTGTAGATATGACAAACTACTGACAATGGATGATACAGCAGTATAGGATTGTTAAACATTTCAGTCTGTTTGTGTTTTTTATCAATGGTGTACCATGAATGCTTCATATAAGATCTCATTTCAGTAAGCTCTATTGCTATAACTTCACATTGAGGACAAGTTTGAATGATCTCTCTTTCAAGTTGTAATCTTTTAAATTGTGTATGATTTTCTATTTTAGATGGGCATATGTTATTGTATTTTCAAGTGTTCATGTTAAATCATGCTGCTTTTGAATTCATTGATGCTTCTTACTTATTGAGTGCTTTTGCATATATTCTGGCAGTTGCGGATGCTTTTGCAACCTGAATTGGTACTTGAAGATGTTAGTCAAGATCATGCTCGCAAGACGGTGAGACGTCAATATGGAATTGATATTTTCTCAGCGTGATCAGAATCCAGATATGATGTTTGAAGTATAATCCCTTAAGTCAAATATAATAGTACAAGCCAAAAAGTGATACACCATCCACCATTTTTCACTTTTCACATCTTTAATGGTTCCAATGAAATTTTCATTCTGGGAAAAGTCTAAAGTCCTAGTTGTGTGCTTTCCCACATTACCCTGTATTTCTATTTCATATACACTTTTACAATTAGTTGCTATCAATTTCAACAAAACATTGTCTATGTTTGTGGCTAAATTGAGAAATGATCATCACACCTTAAACTTTTTCTTTTTATCAAAGTGACAAATTGATTGGATGAGAGTATGACTACTGCCATGCTCTATTTTCTCACACATCACACTTGTTTTCATGTCCAGTGCTAAGTTTTATTTCTTTTAAATGTGTCTGTTTCTGTTGGCTTATACTGTCCATGGCTAATAATTTCATTTTGTACAGTTTCAAGAATATATCTTAACATATGCTAACTTCCAATGTATGCAGGTAACAATTGAAGATCATCCTCACATGTCTGGGAAGCATGCATCTGTTCATCCATGCCGACATGGGGCAGTGATGAAGAAGATCATCGATGTATTGATGTCACGTGGAGTTGAGCCAGAAGTTGACAAGTAATGTTCTTATCTCTTATTACATATTTTAAATTTGGTTTGTCCATACAATGCATATTGGCATTTTGAGAGCCAACGGTATGATATGATTTCATTTGAAACCAATTTCTATCACTCAATTTGAAGGCAATTATTTCTTAATTCGACTTGTTGGCCATGCCAACCATGTGCATCTTTCCTTTTATTTATAAGAAATCCATGTCTACAAATTTATTTTTCAATTGCTCGAGTTCTTTCATTTGCCAGTTACCTGTCCCGCCAGAAGCTAACTCATATTTTCTTCCTGGGCTTTTTATGGACTAAAATTGTAGTGTCATTAGAGCATAAGTTACTTTTATATACTGAAGCCACTATTACATAATGCCTTCTTCTGTTGCTGCCCATGGATGTGGATGCTCTTGATCTTGTCTTCTTCAACAATCACTCTATGAATTGGTCTTGATTATATGTGCAACAGCAATCTAATGCTCTGAAAGCCAGAATTGATTGTAATATGAAAGAAGATTGTTTCACAAATTGACTATTATATCAATCTTTTCATAGTAGTTTGAGATGATGAAATTGGGTGTGAGATGCTGAGAAGCTATGAATGAAAACAACATATAACTTCTATTGGAAAAAGTAACTGGTGCTTTTTGAATTGGTGCTTTTTGAATCTGGTACTTAATAAATTCATGAGTAGTAGGTTCATTTATTGGGTTCTAGAGACGCATGGAACTACTCTACCCATTATGATAAAAAGTTTATTATGCTTCTGAAATTTTAAAGGCTTCACTTGGTTTGATGACCACTTGGTCCATAGTTTCCAACTGGAGTGAGAGATGTGTGTTAGTGTTGTAACCCTGAATTTAGCTAAATTTTGTTGCAGGAAAAAGTGTTTCAGGAAATGTTAATAAGGAACAATGCGATGCTTAATGTTGGGTTTTTTTGGTCGAAGTAATTTTGGTTTGAGTTTGCTTGCAATCTTCTTAAACTAGGGACAGGGGTCTACATGTAAATTGTTATTGACTGAACGAGTAACTTCAGTTTAGTGTGAATAGTGAGTTGCTTAAAATTTGATATTGAATAATCTTTTTTTTTGGATTTGGAATGCATTCCCAACATTCTGATTTTTCATATACTACATGCAAGGACAAAGAAAGGAAGAGTAAACCCAGACAGATGAAGACTATCTAGTTTAGAGTGACACATGGTGAGATTTAGGAGTCCTACATGTAGCAAACAGGAGATGTTCACGTGGCAACTGAGCTGTGTTTAAGCAGCGTTTATAATGTATTATAGATATGGACCAAAACAAAATTTTGACAAGTTGGTAGTAAGAATAAAGACCGTGATAAATGAATGGATTTTTGGTGACAAAGATACTTCTAATCATCCCGTGATATTAGTTCTGACTCTTCTGACTCTGATAGTAACAGATGCAACAATGTTTTTTGTTTTTTTATCTTTAATTAGTTAATTATTTGATTACAATTGTCATTAGTATTGTAGTTTTCTCTTTATATAAATTGAGACACTTGCATTTTGCAGGTACCTTTTCTTATTCTTGAAATTTGTGGCTTCTGTAATTCCAACAATCGAGTATGATTACACAATGGACTTTGATCTTGGTAGCTCAAGCACTTGACTCGAGGTAATTGGTTGATTTTAATTGTAACTCTGTTTGACCTGAGTACTTATTGTTATTTAAATGTGTTACTGATTACTCTCACAACATCGTCATTTAAGTCATAGAAAGTAATAACAAGGAGTTAACAATAAGAAAAGGATTGGCAGCTTGTAATAAGTTATTACGAGTTATCAATATCCTCAGTGATCATTAAGCAGTTTAAAGTTTGATTTACGTCACTGGTTTCAATATGCTTTGATAAAAATGTATTACACATATCTTGGGGTCACCTAAGTTTTGGATGACAGAAACCACTTTTTATTATCTGGGGCTAACAAGCGTTACATGTGATTGCTTCACCTAAAATAGCTTTTTCAGACAAGTATTCCTCCTGTTTTACCTTGTTGAGTAGTCTCCATTTTTCTTAATTTTTTTTTTATGTATAATTTAACCATCCTGTGATCCCAGAATGGTCAATGTTAAGTTATTAACTGAACTTTTGGATCCCAACATTTTATGCTAAACCAACTTCATTCCATTGTATAAAAAATTTACCTAGATATATTAGTAGATGATCATGAAGCCAAAGAAGCGCCCGTCAACTGTTTGACCTTGTGAATCATTGGTCAAAGATGCTCATGAGTCATGATTGTCAAGCAATCAATATTGGATCAGTTGGTTCTACTTGTACAATCAATGTAAGCAAACAGATGTAAGGCCCAACTCCAGGAACTATAAACCATCTGCATTTTCACCTCGATAGCACTCTGTAAGAGAATGTCCTGAATCTAACGGTTAGATGCTTTACTTGGTCATGACAAGCTGGCTTTCGTTTAAAGCCACCTGAACATCTGTTTCCTAATGGAAGTTGACCCTAGAAATGCTTGGGTTAGTTAATAAACGTCTTTTCTTTTGAAGGTGAGCTAAGGTGCTACATAGTAACTAGGTCCCACTCTAAGAATGATCAAGTACTCTATTATCAGCTTTTCGAGATATATACCTACAGATATGGAGAACCTTAAAAGGCCCTGGTTTTCCTTGCTTTATGTTTTAAAACAAAATGTTTCTACTAGACTGGGCACGTGGTTACACTTGTTCCTGATGCAAGCTTTATATGCTTTGCTTTATTTCTACCTTTCCTGGGCATAATGTTACTTGCTTGGATTTTCATGAGTTCAAGCAACTGACGAACAGAAAGATTCTTATGTCAATTTAATTATTTTCAACATTTCATTTTTTGGTTTTCCAGATCGCACCTGCAAATGTTACGTAAAATCCAGACATATCCTCCGCTGTCTGTCTTCTTCTGAACTGATCCACTGGTCCAAAAGTCTCTCACTTGTACATAAATGCTGATAAACTTTAGACAATAATCTATGCTCCATGCTGTAACCTCAGCTTTATTGTGTAATTATGGTCATAACTGTCCTGTACAATTTAGATTAACTTTATTCGAGATTGTGTATTTAAAGTTGGCATGCCCTGTATAAAAAAAGCAGGGTAATGTTTTGTTGTTCATGTCATCAATCCGTTATGTTGATCACTATTCCCTGAAGTATTATTATGGCTTTAATTTTCTGATAAAGCAGACTTAACCCAATACTGGAAACTGGCATGTCAAGCATTGACAAGAGAAGTTACTTGAGGAATCTGTTAGTTCGATCCACTCCATTTGCATAGTGGATGGTTGAGTTATGCTACTTAGTTTTTCCGGTTCAAATTAGTTCATGCTCTCACATAGATTTTGAAAGAACATGGATTATTTGAATTTGTGCAAATTGTGGCTGCCAGGAAAAAAAGTTGAGCTATTCTTATCTCAAATAGTCCGGTAGGATTGTTCCTCTTCAAACAAAGGAAAATAATTCTTCTTTATGATCCAAGTCCCCCTTCCAAATGGTGTTGAGCCCTAGCACCACCTTTATTATATGCTAAAATTTCCCTAGAATCCCGAGGTTCTATCTTACACTCACTCACCCATGCCCTACTTCTCCACCCTCACATAAAATCTGCCAAAGTCAGTCTAAATTTTCTTATCTTCAAGTCAATATTCATGTGTGACCACAAATACTTTTACACTTAAAAAAACCAGCAGGGTGTAAATAATGAATTTGTTCTGTTGCAAGACCATGGTTAAGAAGTTCATAACTGGGAACCTTCGTTGGTTATAGTGTCATTGAGATTTGAAATTTGAAATTGCATAATTATCCTTATTGCAATGAGCCCCTATCTCATTAAATGAAATAGCTAAAGTAAAATATTATCCCTAGCGTTTAGAACACTCCAGTCGGTCTTTAGATTGCAATGAGCCCCTATCTCATTAAATTGCATGTTTCATTTTCTGAGTTGACTATAATACCTTGGAAAAACATAGGAAATAACTTGTTAGCTAAGCAAATGGTTTAGGACTTAGGAGTCCGTTTTCTTTGTTTGGCCCTTATTATTGACTAGCATTTAAAATCTTATATACGAACATTTGGACATGATTACTAGAGGAGAAACTCAGCACTTGAACCCATTTTAGCGTTTAGAACACTCGAGTCCAGGGTCTTTAGATTGACTTGACAAGCATAAAAGCATACCAAACTGGATGTCTCATTTTCTGAGTTGACTATAATACCTTGGAAAAACATATGAAACAACTTGTTAGCTAAGCAAATGGTTTAGGACTTAGGAGTCTTTTTTCTCTGTTTGGCTCTTCAGATTAATTAGCATTTAAGATCTTATATACAAACATTTTGACATGATTACTGGAGGAGAAACTCAGCACTTGAACCCACTTTAGTGTTTAGAACACTCGAGTCTAGGGTCTTTATTAGATTAACTTGACAAGCATAAAAGCATACCAAACTGCAAGTCTCATTTTCTGAGTTGAATATAATACCTTTAAAAAAACATAACCAAATTAAAATACAGAAGGGGGTGACCCTAAAGCCAATAGAAATAGCACTACATGAGTCAGAGTACATTAGGCTCATTCCGATCAGTTAATAATATGATACAAAATAGCTAAATCCAATTTGATTTCCTTAAGGTAGATAACTTAGCAAGTGAGATAAGGCTCGTAAACTTGAGTGTGAGAAATAGGAAATGGCCGTTGAGTTATAATCACAAATTACTAAGTGAATGATTAGTGAAATTAATTAGGAAAATATAATTTCTGAGAGTCGTCTCCAAAGTCTTTAATGTACTGTCTCTTGCACAACCACAAATATTCAATGGTAATGTAATTTATACGAACTTTCTAATGTTTGTCTCCCAGCTGGTTCCAGTTCCAACCATGTGACAAATTTGGATTTTTCATCCTCAAGTCTTACACTAATTTTATTTTGGCTTCTTCAAAGATGTGTTTCCTTGCTTCTCTATAAATAGAAGAGAAAGCACAGAAGAGGATGAGCATAGGAGAATAGAAGTAAAAAGGAGTAGTAAGAGGAATGAGAGTATTTTTGTGATAAAAATACTAAGAGACCTACTTAGAAAATAGGAAGTTTCTCTGGGTTTGTGAGTGGTGTACAAGGAATATTGAGACTGGTTTTTTCAGGGATAAAACCTATTCTATTTTTATACTTGTTTTCTCATAGTGAACGCATCTCTCTGTGGATGTAGGCATAGTTTTGCCGAACCAGGTAAATATTGTCTCTATTTGATTTTATTTTGGTAAGTGATAAATTGATTCCACACAATTGTTCGCATTTTGGTTCAAATTGTTTTAGAAAATCATGGGGAGGCTTTCAAATGCCATTTCTACTCTGGTTGCTGCTCTCTTCTTACTTGAAACAATAAAGCATTGCCAGTGTGAAAATTCAACCACTAGCTGTGTACAAGAAGAAGGAGAGGCTCTTCTAAAGTTCAAACAAAGTCTCATAAACATTTCTCGCAGTCTGCATACATGGAAAGGAAAAGATTGCTGCCAATGGAAAGGAGTGTTCTGTGACAATACAGGACATGTTGTCAAGCTTGATCTCCGAGGTAATTCCAGTTCCCATGATCAACCTGCAGTCCTAGAGATCCTTGAGGTGACCTCTTGTTTGCTGAACTTGAAACATTTGACTTACTTAGACTTGAGCAACCACAATTTTCAGAGAACGATCATCCCTAAGTTCTTTGGTTCCATGAAAAGTCTTGCATACCTTAATCTTTCAAATGCAAATTTTAGTGGGGAGGTTCCCTATCATCTTGGAAATCTTACCGCCTTGCAGGTTCTTGATCTCAGTGATGAAGCTGGAGATCTATTATTATATGTCAATGACGTGAATTGGATTTCTAATCTTTCTTCTTTGCATTACCTTGACCTGAGTGGAGTGCAGTTCAGAGGCACAAGAAATTTGATGCAGGTACTGAATTCACTTCCGTCCTTGACGCACTTGGCTCTGTCTTATTGTGGACTGAGCTACTCTGATATCCCTAATGGTCCTGTAAACTCCACACATCTTGCTACCCTTCAGTTCCTTGACCTTTCATATAATAATTTTTATCGTGGTCCTATTCCAATTGCTCTTATGAACATGACTTCTTTGAGAGTTCTTGCTCTTTCGGAAAACTATTTTGGATCACAAATTCCTCCTTGGTTAGGGAATTTTAAGAGTCTTGTCCACCTCAATCTTTCCCTCCATGAGTTTGATGGGCAGTTCTCACAAAAACTATCTGGATGCTTTGGTCATGCTTTAGAAACATTAGATTTAAGTTACAATAATATTGGAGGAGCCTTACCACGATGGTTAGGGGACCTCAAATATCTCAAGTACCTTCATCTTAAAGGCAATGCTTTCTATGGTCAAATTCCATCTTCGTTGGGGAAGTTGTCAAAATTGACAGATCTAGTTCTCTCTAATAATCAGTTAAACGGGACCATTCCTGACAGTCTTGGACAGCTTTTGAACCTTCGAGTCTTGGACGTTTCTTATAATTCTTTGGATGGAATAATTTCTCAAGTTCCCCTCGGTAACCTCTCATTTTTAAAGGAGCTGAGCATTAGTCATACCCATTTGACAATTGAGTCAAAATCTAATTGGATACCTCCCTTCCAACTCGAACGCATTGAAATGGCTGCCATCAAAATAGGACCACAATTTCCTCAGTGGCTTCAAGTACAAAGGCAAGTCATCAAGTTAGATCTCTCAAATACTAGCCTGTGGGGAACCATTCCAAATTGGATCATGCACAATCATTTGATCACTCACCTGAATCTTTCCAACAATCAGATCACCGGACCTCCTCTGAAAAGTATTGTCAATACAGTGCCAAATGTGGAGAATTTGATTCTTTGCAATAACTTGGTAAATGGTTCAATACCAAGCTCCTTGTGCAACACAAAATCATTGCAATATTTAGATCTCTCAAACAATAAACTCTCTGGGTCAATTCCTGATTGCTGGAAAGATACACAAAAAGATCTGAGTGACATAAAACTGTCTTCCAATAACTTATCTGGTACCATACCAAGTTCAATTGGGCGTCTTTTAGGCTTGCAATTTTTATCTTTGAGCAACAATAATCTTTCTGGAGGGATTCCTTTGGCTATGAGAAACTGCACAAATTTGAATCTCTTGGATCTTAGTGAGAATAAATTATCAGGACAAATTCCTGATATCTCTATAAATTTTTTGGAAATTCTCAACCTAAGAGAAAATATGTTTCATGGCAGAATACCTTCACAACTATGCCAACTTCAATACTTGAGAATCTTGGACCTTGCATATAACAATCTAACAGGCAGAATCTCTCCTTGTTTTGGACAACTTAATGGGATGAGTTTTTTTTTTTACAGTAATATAGTTTGGGAATTTGAGAAGCTCACCCAAGTCATAAAAGGAAGTGAACTTGTATATACAAAAAATCTACCTTTCTTTGTCAATATGGACCTCTCATGTAACAACCTAGTTGGCGAAATTCCTCAAGAGCTTACTCTCTCCGCATTGCAAGGTCTAAATTTGTCAAATAATCATTTATCAGGAAATATTTCAAAGAGTATTGGGGAATTGAAGTCATTAGAGTCTCTAGACTTGTCAAGCAATCGATTGAGTGGGACTATTCCAGACGACATTTCAGAATTGAATTTTCTAAGTTATTTCAACGTGTCATACAACAACTTATCAGGAGTAATTCCAAAAGGCAATCAGATCCAAACTTTGGATAACCCAACATTTTATGATGGGAACCCATATCTCTGTGTAGCCCCATTACTAAATAAGCGTTGTGGTGAGTATGTGCAACATGATGGTCCATCAGAAGAAAATGAAGATGAAGAGGAGGATAAGTTAGAGAAGTTGTGGTTTTACATCGTCATTTTAACTGGATTTGCATTTGGGTTTTGGGGAGTGATCGGAACTTTGTTGTTTAAGAAGAGCTGGAGACGGGCTTACTTCCAATATGTGGAGGAGACGACAGACAAGATGTATGTTGCAATAGTTGTTAAGTGGGCAAGGCTTAAGAATAACATATGGAAGTAAAACATGTTGCACTTGAGTGACATAAATATGCTTGTCCCAATAATGTTTAGCTCGTTGGAGTAGATGTCAATTTGCTTCTTCTTCCTTTTTGCTAATAATAATATATAATGCCAGTTTACTTGAAAGTGTACAATAAAATCTGGCATAATGTTGTTTGCTTTAGAAAGGTTAAGACCTAAGATTCAACTTCTATTAAAACAAAAACAATTAAGAACATAGCAGAGTGATGTTTGGTCTGTTATTAGTATATCCCAAAATGACCGCATAATGAGGCTATTGAATAAAATCAAATAATGGTTACATTCCAACTGTGTAAGTAGATGTCTAAGAATAAACTGTATTAGATCTCTATTGAATTTAGATTAATCAAATTTTGTCTAAACAAAAAGATGGTGTTTTAAGGGACTAAATATTTTAGAACTTGGAAAAAAAAGTATGTCCTATTAGTTGGAATGTCCTTTTTTTTAGTTACAAAACTCTTACGAAATTACTTAAAAGTAAAAATTATTTTAAGTTCGAGCTGCCATGCAGCACAGATATTTAGAACAACTAAACTTAGGGGACACAAAACTAAATGAACTTGAAAAAATGGTCGCCACAGTTGTCCTTTTAGTCACTCATCAACTTGGAGTCCTTCTCCCTCCTCCCTCTTCTTCAGTCTTTGCCACCTTAGCTGCTATATATTTCCCCATACATGTTGTCCAGTATCGTCAATGAATTGAAAGTAAGCATGTCTCCATCTTTTCATGAAGAATAACACTCCAACAAATCCCCAGAACCCGGATGCAAATCCCATCGCTATGACCAAGTAAAAACAACACATTCTCAATCTTGGTCTCTTTACCGCCTTCATCGTTGGCACCAACATTTGTTTGAGACGACTCATGGTCACCAACTGGACATCTATTTGGCAGTGGATCTCCACAAAGATTTGGGTTGCAAGCATAAATAGACGTGTCAAATGTTAGAAACTGATTGTCTTGTGGAAGTGGCCCTGAAAACTTGTTGTATGATAAGTTCAAGTAGGCTAATGAAGTTAATATTGTAGACATGGTCTTCGGAATTGAGCTGCCAGAAAGCTGGTTGTCACATAAGTCAAGGGATTACAATGAATGCATTTTCCCTATCTTGCTAGGGATCGCCCCTACAAAATGGTTGTGTGATAAATTTAATCCAAATAATCCAGAGAGGGTTGTCAATTCGTCTCGAATTACTCGAACAAGATTGTTAGATGACAAGTCCATATTGACGATGTATTTCAAATTGTTTGCATAATCAAGTTCTCTGCCTTTTGTGACTTGATTGATATCCTCCTTGTTCCAATCCGTGAAAGGGAGTTCGGTGTGTAAGATCACCAATGCAATGAGGAATAGAACCTATTAGATTGTTGTCTGCAAGGTCCAAGATTTGTAGCTTAACAAGTTGGCAAAGTTGTGAAGGAATATCACCATTGAACTTGCTCTGCCTTAGCCTAATAATTGGAGAAGTAGTTAAATTGGCCAATTGTAAATTATTTATATATTTTTATTGTTGGAGTCACAGTAATGTAATGCAATTGAATATATATGAAGCTTATGATTATTAAATTTGATTAGTAAATATTTAATAAAAATTTATCGTTTACCTAAACTTGATATTCTACCATTAGACACACCTATTATGTGATATAGGAAAAAAAAATTCATGTTGTGTTCAAAATACAATTTGCTGAATGTCCAAAACATCGCACTTTGTACATGAAGTAGACATCCAAGTACACAGAAGTCATATGTTTTGACTACCTTTTCAAATAGTAACCATAATTATGAAATCATACAGATTGTAAAACTCAAACTTACAGTCATCATCAGGCCAGACACCATTGTCCCTCTCAAAATTGCTCAATCCGCCTGTGAAACTATTAATATCACTGTATTTGTTAATTAATATTCAATATCACTGTAAATGTTAATTAAATATATTATGGAATTACCCTCATCTTCTTCTCCAGTAGTTGGATTATTGATAATTTGAACTGTAATTCTGTTGTTAATATACCAGAGTCACTGTTGGGCGTAATAGAGCAACTCAATCAATATGAAAAATATGAATTATATTAACTCAAGAAAAGCTTCTGACTTATTTTACATATTTATTTTTAAAGATTGTATTTGTAGCAGTTGAGTTTTCCTATTGAGAATCAATTCCCGGTCTGTGTATGCAAGTTTTTCTCAATATATTTGTATATATTACATTTTGATTTGCTTCTCTTCCTTCATATTTCTATTATGGCATTCTCAGAGAGAGAGAGAGAGAGAGAGAGAGAGAGAGAAATAAAGTTATTTCTATAAATCTGTTTGAATGGTCTCAAATATTTTCCCACTCTCATCATGTACTGTGTTTGGCTACATACACTGAAAGTAGCCATTCTCTGTGACGAGATAAGCATAACATATTCCTCCAAATGAAAACTATCCTTTATGTTCTTTACACATAACTTACCAATTTTATATTATTTTAATAAAATCCAATAATTGATTTTATTATTTTATTTTTAAGAAAGAGGGAAAGTCAAACTCAAACTCTAAACTTGAATTTCGTAGATGGTAGAAATATTGTCAGATTACAAGAGTTCTCACAATTCTCAACAGCCTGTAATACAAAAACTTACACAAACAAAAATGAGGAAGAGATAAAAAAAAAATTGAGGGTCGTTAGTCTACTTAGCTAATTAAACATTGACTAGTTCTTTTTTAGCTTAGAAATAGAGAGTTCGTATTAATTTCTGGCATTAGAGATTTGCAATATGATTATGACTTTTATTGAGCTTTTTTATTTTTATTGTCGCATATAAAATTTGGTTTTATTTATTGAGTGCCGTGTTATTTGAATTAATAATTGGCAAAAAGTATGGGTAAAAATCGTTTGCCAATTGCGGCTGACATAAGTAAACCAAATCCGAAGGGACCCGGATTCGTAGTCCGACCGCTTCCTGATAAACCACGTCTGGCCTGTCACAATTAGGATCCGAATCCAACATGGATTGCAATTTCTTTTTTTTTTTTTTTGGTTTTTAATTTTTATATAAAGCCTAATTACTCATAAAAATTTTCTGGTCTTATCTTCAGGGTCCTGACCACATAGCTGTGACTTCTTTCATCTCTGCTTGTGAAACCCTAAATCTGCAAATCCATGGAGGCTCTTCAATCAAATCTCAATCCTCCAGTCGAGACTTTAGGCCCTAATCCCCCTTCTTTTCCTCCATCACATGAACCAAACCCTCCTTCTATCCCTACACAAAGCACAGGATCTGAGTGTCAAAACTCATCAACACCACTGGAACATGCTGTATCTTTCGATTATCAAAACCCATCGAAAACCCTAGCTTCAGATTTTCAGAACCCTACGAATTTTGCCCCACCTGATACTGACAATGGCCACACGAATCCAGCAGAGAACCATTTGGGTGAATCTCAGGCTGGTGATGGTAGCAATTCGAGGCCTGAGTTTCGCAAGCCTTTGTTGTCGGAGAACGGTGTCACTAATACACGAAGCGGAGACAAGGACTATTCTGGTGGTGAGGAAGAGACTACAAGCAGACGTCGGAGAAGAAGTCGGTGGGATCCACAGCCTGAGTCTAACGATCAGAGCGGTGGTGATTCGGGTAGTGGTACAAAGAAGAGGAAGTCACGTTGGGCTGATGATGAGCCAAAGCCGGTGATTCAGCTCCCTGATTTCATGGGCGGTATTGAGTTTGATCCTGAAATTCAAGCTTTGAATAGTAGGCTTCTTGAAATTAGTCGTATGATGCAGTCGGGTTTGCCTTTAGACGACCGGCCGGAAGGTGCTCGATCACCTTCACCTGAACCTATATATGATAATATGGGAATTAGAATAAACACCAGAGAGTATCGTGCCCGTGAGAGGTTGCAGAAGGAAAGGACAGAAATTATATCTCAGATTATAAAGAGAAACCCTGCATTCAAGCCTCCGGCTGATTATAGACCTCCCAAGCTTCACAAGAAGCTTTACATACCAATGAAAGAATACCCAGGCTACAATTTTATTGGGCTTATTATTGGTCCGAGGGGCAATACCCAGAAGCGGATGGAGAGAGAAACTGGTGCTAAAATTGTTATTAGGGGTAAAGGATCAGTGAAAGAAGGTAGGTTGCAACAGAAGAGGGATTTGAAACCCGACCCGTCAGAGAATGAGGATTTGCATGTCCTGGTTGAAGCAGATACGCAGGAATCACTTGAGGCTGCTGCAGGTATGGTGGAGAAGTTGTTGCAACCCGTGGATGAGGTATTGAATGAGCATAAGAGGCAACAGCTCCGGGAACTAGCGGCACTGAACGGGACAATTAGGGATGAAGAGTATTGCCGGTTGTGTGGTGAGCCTGGGCATCGTCAGTATGCATGTCCTACACGCACTTCTACTTTTAAGAGTGAAGTTGTTTGTAAGCATTGTGGAGATGGTGGTCACCCAACCATAGACTGTCCAGTAAAGGGTGCAACTGGAAAGAAGATGGACGATGAGTATCAGAACTTCTTGGCAGAGCTTGGAGGAACTGTTCCTGAATCAGCAATTAAGCAGAGCAGTACATTGGCACTTGGTGCGGGAAATACAGGAAGCAATCCACCTTGGGCTAACAATGCTGTCTTGACAGGTGGTGCAGTAAAACCTGGGTTGGGTGCTAATGGAATTAAAAAGAAAATTGATGATACTAATCTGTACATTGGGTACTTGCCACCTACATTTGATGATGATGGTTTAATCCAATTGTTTCAACAATTTGGTGAGATTGTGACGGCAAGAGTTATCAAGGATGCTATGACTGGTTTGAGTAAAGGATTTGGATTTGTTAAGTATGCTGATGTTCAGATGGCCAATAATGCTATTAGGGCCATGAATGGTTATCACCTTGAGGGGAAAACTCTGGCGGTCAGAGTTGCTGGTGTGCCTCCTCAGCCTACTGTACCTCCTGGTCCACCTACCTCGGCAGTGCCTACTTATCCCGTGTCTAGCCAGCCGGCTGGTGCCTATCCATCACAGCAATTTACACACGGTGGTCCCATTGGGAGTGCACCTCCTGGAAGTTATGGTGGCACTCCAGTTCCATGGGGACCTCCTGTTCCTCCTCCATATGCTCCTTATGCTCCTCCACCTCCTGGGTCAACCATGTATCCTCCTGTTCAAGGTCAACCAATGCCTCCTTATGGTTTTCAGTATCCTCCATCAGTACAAACGGCCCCACCTGGTGCCCCATCCCAGCCTGCAACTTCCAGTGAAGCACAACAGAGTTATCCTCCAGGAGTACAGTCTGATACTTCTACTCAATCTGTACCAGTGAACATGTATGGAAGCTCAATGCCACCAGTATCTCAACCTACCTATCCGACATCTTACGGTTATGCATCTTACTACAGTGCAGCTCCTCCACCGCTTCCCCCTCCTGCCCCATGGGCCACAACCCCTCCTGTCCCTCCTCATTCATCTGCAGACCAAACCCAGGGCATAGGAACTGTGCCATGGGCAACAAATCCTCCAGTGACCCCTCCTGCTTCATCTGCAGACCAAGCCCATAGCATTGCCAATGTACCATGGGCCACAAATCCTCCGGTGCCCCCTCCTGCATCTTCTGCTGAGAAGCCAACCTATGGTGCAGATACAGAGTACGAGAAGTTCATGGAAGAGATGAAATGATTTGGACTCATCCAACTTCCAAGTTTAGAGGTGCGTTTTCTCATTTATTTGTTTGGACTGAGTGCTTCATATTTTGCCTTATACATGTTACATTCTGATAAAATTGTTTAGTCTTCAGTTGAACTTGATGGCTGCTTTGCACAACTGGTAACAGTTGAATCCGATCCAGCTGCAGTTTTATTACCCTGACGGATGGGTTCTTTGGCGTAACACTTAAATTAGCACAACTCATAACATTTTGCATCTATTGATCCCTTGCTAGATCTAAGTTATGAGAGTTAAATGTTCATGATATTTAGCTTTGTCAGTTGCACATAATCTAATCCTATTCACTAAGTTTTCGTAAATTGTATATTTTATGTATGTGGAAGTCACACACACCATTTATGAATTATTTTGTTATGTGAGAAATTGGGTTTTCATTTAATATTGGGTTTTTTACTTCGGTCTAAGAAATTAGTGCTACCATATGCAAACCATTTATGCAATTTGTATTCATTGAACCTAATGTTTTTCAGTTATATTGTTCTACTTGCTGGCCGTATAATTAGCAGCTTTTGGGGTCATATGATTATAATAGATTGTACTGTTGCATGTGGGTAGATTTCAAAAATGTTTCAGTACATTCTTATATATTTCTCCTGAGTTTATCATTTTACTGGGAGAGAGAATGCTGGCCTCAAAAGTCACAGTGCTTTCTCAATTGCACTTGGTGTTCTCCATATGTGGAGGCCCCTACAGAAAACAAATGGAATGATCTCACTATGCAAGTATATGATTATTCAGCATTAATAGTGATTCCTTTTATCTCTTCTTTAACTCCTGTTAATGTATTTGATTTTGTGTCTGGGGGGTAGGAGGGGAAGCAAGCACTGATGCCATAATCAATTCCAGAGATCCTATATCTTGTTCTACGAAGATCTTTCTTCCCATTTTGCATATGTTCATTTTATATTGGTTGTTACAAAATTAACTGTGGCCATCTGTGAGTGCATAGTGTTTTTTTATGGCATGATTTTACGGTTCTTAACCCTTCTTTGTTGTTATCATGTAACATTTTGACAGGCTTGATGTTTCTTGGAGCCCTTGTGAACCTGATTTCTTACTCTTGCCATGACTTTCTTCGAAGTTTGGGACTCACTTCTTTAACCTTGCTGTACTGTTATGACATTTGCAGAGACTTGAGCTAGAAGTTCAGATCAGTCAGTCCCATACAGGAGAGGCAGCATCCAAGCATATTTTTACTATTATGATTATTATTAATATTTGGTTCTCTTGTAGGTCTTGCTACTGTTTCCATTTCATTGTTGCTTATTGTCTTCTACAGGAATGTCTGATAATAGCTAATGTTTTATATTGTTACTTTTTGTCTGAACCTTCCCCACCTCTGGTTTCTGATGTCCTAAATTATCACATTTTTCTTTCTGAATTTAGTTTTGTTAGTTTGTCGATTGTTTCTCCTAACATCTAGTTTGACAATATACATATTTTAGTTGAGTTTTCTAAGTTCTTTTTATTGCATGGTGCTGAAGTTGCCTTGAGGATGCCTTAATCGTCTAATTCTGAAGGTAATCATGCGGTACAATTTGTTGGTAGTTGGGGTAGGTTGAAGATATTTTTGCTAACGATTATGTTCACATATTTATGATTGTTTTGATTTTCTTTCAAGTTCCAGTGTGGCAGGCAAAGATTTCAGAATTATTGGATATCCCTGGTTTGTTAAATGTTGGACTTTAGCAGCCTCTTCATATTTTGCCTCCAGTAGTTGTTAATTTACTTGACTTAATTGTTGTGATAACGAAGTTCCTGCTGTATAGGCAATTGTGAAGTTCATGACGTGTTCATGTGGCATGATTCAAGTGGTGTGCTTTAAAGGTGGAGCCTGAATTCAAAATAACTATTAGTTATGTTGGAAGCTGAGTTTAGTTCCCAGCAATTTTATAGGATTTTCGACTAGACGTCAATTTACATAAAATGGTTGGGTCTTCTTGGTTGGGGAAGATAGACATTTTCATGAAATTTAAACATTTTATTATTATCTGATGACCTTGTGAAGTGGAGGGATGGTTGGTGAGCATTTTTCTAAATAAAATGTTAATTGCTGGACTTCGCTAGCCTTGTTTCGAATGGATGGAACTTGTGCTACTTAAGGTGTTGGAAAATTTCTATTGGGTGTCCCTGGTTTTTGCTTTTGTTTTTTCTTTGATGATATTTGACTTTTAGGTTGCTTCCTATAATCTACTACTGATTTCTTCCTCTAACTGCCCTGGTGATGTCTAAGTTCACCAGAAGTTTGGGACTGGTTAGAAACTTGACAATCATGTGTTCAAATCCTTTGATAGTTGATATGCATGCAATGTCATACCAATTCACATGTTGGTGGCAGCGAATGAACTTTTTATAGTTTATGTACATGGTAAATTTGATAACATCTGTGGATAATTTTCATTAATCTTGTGGATTCGATAACCTAAAGTATATGGCAAGTGACTTATCATTAATCTTGTGGATTTCAGTTAACATGAAAATCCACTTGCTTGGCTATAAGAGCCTGAGTATATTGAACTCGGCAGTTCCAAATTGTTAGACTGAAATCTTGATCTTGGATGCTCTTGTTTTTAGGAACAGTCAATTCTAAGCTGCTAGTTTTCTTTTCAATATCATAGATTTATGTATGTTGGGACTGCATATTTATTGAAGTGTTCCCTCTGAGATGTGGTAGTATTCCTTGCTTTACTTCCAAGTGGTTAGGAACTTAATCGAACCAGGTTCTTGGGATGTGAGTTGTGCTAGGATTGATAGACTCAGTACTTGCTGCTAGTATGGAAGCATTAGAATCTACTATACTAAATTTTTGGAGCAAATAACAAAGGCAACTTTTCACCGTAGGTTCACCTAGCTAAAACATTCTTCGAATTTGGAATTCATTGTTATTAATTGTCAAATTATCCATAACTGTTTATCATTTTGATCAAACCATTTACTTCTTAAGTTACATATCTTGTTTTTAAATAGAACTATCTATTTTGATATAACAGTATAAATTTATTTATTGCTCTTATACAAATAAGATACAATTAAAACTCTTGCTTTAACCTCACTTCAAATTCTTGCTAAAGCACCTCACTTTGGATTCTGGCTAAAGAAAAGGATTCTTTGGGTGTTGCTGGTTTCGCTTAATTGCGTGGGATACATTTGCATGGTCTGTCGAGGTGATATTTTCTGACTTCTTGAAGAGATGAGTTTGTATAAATTCCAGTTCCAGCTTTCATGTCCTCGTCTTACATGTCAAATTTCTATTCACTTATGAATTTTCGATTTCTGATTTAACATGGACTTGGGTCTCAATCCAATTGAAAATTGAAATTAGTGACCTAATTGAAAACAGTGAAATCATAGTAATACAAATAAATTGACTATTTGTAAACGTTAAAGCGCTCAAATGTCGATCAACAAATAATTTTATTTGTTATTTGTTAAATTATTTGAGTTGAACTTCAGCAGCCATACTTTATGCATTTGTTGTGATAATTGCTAATAGCAAAAAGAAAAGATATTATTGACGTTGGTAACCAACACAGATAAAGCGTACAATTATGAGACACTAGTTAATCCACTTGTGCGGCTAAATTTTTAAGGTACACATTTAGAAAAAGAAAATAAAAAGAAGACAGTTTTCATGTTTCAGCGGACTAAGGTAGCTAGTTAATAGGGTTCTTGTCCACCTAGTAAGAGTAAGTTATATTACAGGTTAATTATTATTATTATTATTTTTTTTTACCACTTCCTTTTCATGTGCACACAAAAAAAGAGATGAAATTAAAAGGAAAAAAACATGTAAGTTGTAAACAATTACTTGGTGGCGGGGTAAATAGGTCATGTTGGATTTCAAATGGCCCATTATTGTACTTAATTTTAAATCCAATACGATTAATAATTTGTCAAAGTTTTAGAATAAAATATAAAATTTTACAAGACTTAAGTCAACTTTACTATATTAATTGCAAAATTTAAAATATAATCATAATACAATTTCTATAAATTACATCAAAATTTTAAAATTAAGTAATTACTTATTTATATGTGAATTTCCACTAAACAATTTAAATGAACCGATGCACGTTTTATAAAAATTGACTTTAAAACATTTAACTTATCAAATATAGTCATATTATTTTTAAATTTATGGATAAACCCATAACACGACACAAGAATGTTGTATCTTCATCGTATCAACCCTTTTTTCCCCTATCTGAATCCATTTATTCTATCCTTAACCCTATAATCTTGTTTCGTGTCAAAAATTGTCACCTTACTTAGTAGACACTAGACGACAGTACTAAGAAAATTTCTCTCCTTGTCGGTGCACATCCCCCGTCAAAAGCGATGTCCTTTTGAGTAATTTATGAAGTCTACTTTACATATAAAATTAGTTTGTCCAGTCAAAATAATATTCTAGTCTTGTGGCAAATGGTGTTTGCTTTCTCTGCTACGTTCCTGGTTCGAGTATCTTTTCCCAATTTCTTTTTTTACATTTTTCCCCTTCTTCTTCAACCGGATACCCATGGATCAAGATCAGACCTCTTCAACTCCAAGGAAGGTAATATCGAATACTTTGCGAAATTTCTCTTATTCTCTGTAAAGTTCTTGGCCTAGATATGGCTTCCGAGTTGTTGAACTTGCTTTGGTTTCTTTTACAGGTTAGGTTCGCTCCAAAAGCCCCAAATCGCAAAAAGCCTAAAACAAAAGCTCCTAAAGCGTAATTCACAAGAATTCTCTTTATTTTCCGTTGGATTTTGTTTGCAAAATTTACTGAAATTGTAAGTGATATGTGGTGCTGTTTACACAGTGAAGTGGTTGACATAGATAATAAAGAAGATGCTGAAGCTCAAGCTCTCATACGCAATTTTAATGTAAGTCTTTCTTTCCCCTTTCTTTGTTTTGAATTTGTTAGTGTGGGTTCGTTGGTGTTTTAATTCACAAGCTTTGTTACTTGTTAGGCCGCTGATGAAATGTGAAAATAAATAGTGGGACTCTTTAGGGCGTGTTTGGTTGCGTTTTGAAAAGTGGGACTCGTTTTTTTTTTTTTTTAATTGGTAAAAAAGAGGAAACAATTCAAACAAATTGGAATTTCCAAAAAAAATGCAAATTTGTAAAATGCGGGCCAATTTTTATAATATTTATTATTTAATTTTCACTCAATTGTTTTTCCATATTTTTGACTATTTGCTTCTATGTTACTGTATAAGAGGGCCCATAACTCCATATTCAAGACACCAACTCCTTCATGAAAAAAAGTTTTTTTTTTTTTTTTTTTATCCCTTCCTCCTGGGTGGAATATATTGAGTTCTGGGCCATGGGACTTGTCTACAGATCAATTGACAGGATTTTCTTAGCTTCATACTAAGCTCACTGTAATAGACTCTTCTCAGTTTTAACTTCTTGGGTGGGTAGGACTCCTTTACTTAATACTCATTCTAATGTTCCTTTCTTTCTTTTTTCTTTTTTCTTTTTTTCACTTTTCATTTTTTCTAATTTTTTTTCCAGTTTTGAATGTGAACATGATTTGTATGTGTTATATTTGCAGGAGAATCTTGCAAGACGGGGGCCTAAAGTTGAAACAAAACGTAATTTCTCATTTGATTTTGCATCACGTGAATGTTAATTTGTCAGTACCTTATATGCTAAATAAAATTGCAGATAACTATGAAATTTTGCTTTATTTTATCTATAAGTTTTGAAGTAGTTTTACATAAATTTTTATGTATACAAAAAATTTATGCTGCTGGTGCTATTTAAAGTAGTCCAACTGAGAGATCTCTATTTGTAATTATGTGAATTAGTGCCTTTAGATCATCTTGACTTCACGTGCCCCAGTTTGTTGTATACTTCAAACTAATTTACTCTCTACTGATATAATATAAGAGATAAATCACATAAAGAACAGAGGAGCAAAAGAAACAGTAAATTGGGTTTATGTCCAACTGGGTAAACAAGTGTACAGTAATTTTGCATTCAGTATGTAAGTCTGGTTACATGTTGTACATTTTGTTTATCTGATATATTACAGCAGTCCTGGCATCTTTCTTCAATATTGTATGTTCTAAATTCATACTTATAAATTATAATAGATTGGGACAATTTGGTAGTCAACAACATTTAATTGACAGTAGCATTGGCATCTGACTTCAATATTCTAAGTGTGTTGCTTGAAAGTCAAGATCTAAATGCTTCAATTTTGTTATATATCCAGCTCAAGATGTATATATACATTTTTTTTATACAGAAGATGTATATATAACATTACACACACATATATCTAGTTGGGACATTGAGCTATTCGTGTTGATTGCTAGCTTTCTAGGAAGTTGTGGACAAAGACTCTATTGATGTTGACAGAGTTGAACAATCTTTAATATAGATGAGCCACCTACAACTTATCTAGAAAAAAAAAAAATAGATGAGTCGAACAATACTAAAAAGGATTAGTTATTTTTTGTTCATTTAACTGTAATGGAAAATTATAGAGGATATAGAATATTTATGTTTTCTTTTGGGGGATGCTGTGGGGGGTTTGCATTTGGGGATGAGTATGAATCTAAAAAGAGAAAAAAGAAAAAGATATTCTGGAATAATAGAAATCATATATTTCTTACAATTTAGAATGTTTGTGTACTATGTGCATATATAATTTTGTATTTGTTGCTAGGTTAGAGTTACTTACTAATTTTGCTCTGAACCTTCCATAAAGTGGAATAAGAGCATGTGCTTTTGACAGCATTCACTAACTGAAGTGAATCTTGAGTTTTGACCCTGCCAAAGTATCATTAAGATGGAATATAGATTACCATCATCATTGTCATCGTAACATTATTATACATCTGGCTATCTGCTTACTTGTGCTTGGTAACCTGCAGCTTCAATTCAGGTTGCATTTGGCCCTTGTACTACTTCACAAACTCTATTAAGGACATACGGTGTTGCCAATGGCAGGGATAGTGGTAAAAGCAGTGCCTCGCTGTCAAAATATAATGACGATGGGAAAACTGTTTTATCTTTTCCTCCAACTGCCAATGCCGTAAAGGAGGGAAATGATGTGTGTTTTAGTGATGTTACTGATGCAACAAGTCCAAAAGTTAAAGAAGGGTATAAAGAACCTTGGGTGAGAAATTCTTTGCATGCAAATTGATGCGCTCTCTTTCCTCCTTCCCCCTCTTTCCTATATCTCAGTATTTGGTTCCTTAATGTTACTGCAGGATTACCACAACTCTTACTATCCTACCACTCTTCCTCTAAGGAGGCCCTATTCTGGAGAACCAGGTGTGCTTTCAGTCGTTCAGATACATATAGATATAATTTAACCTGTCGCCTTGTCTGCTACAGCCGCTGCTACCTCCACATCCTCCTTTCACGGGGGAGACCATATAAGTGACGTGGCATCTCATTTATTGACGTGTAGTGATTACAAATTAATCCATATCTTATCATCCATCCACTTTTATAGACACATTCCCAATTTTATAAATGACGAAACATACAATGATAAGAGAGTTATTGGAAATGGTTTTTCATAAAGGGTATTACGGTGAATAGGAAACATGATGTCCAAACAGTTGGTGGTGCTTGTGTTGATGATAATAAATTAATAATTGACGCATTGAATTATAAAATGGTTTCTTGTTTAATAAATATTTGCTGGATTTTGTTTTCTTGAACTCATGTCGATTATTGTATCTTTGTTTTCTCTTAGAACCTCTTGATGAGGTGGAATTTGGGGAGGCAGCTGGAAACACGGAGTATGATGAGAATGCTATTAATCCTGCTAAAGATCTTGGACTGCTGGTTAGTAGTCTGATTAATATGTGCTACTCTTAGTAGATCAATGCTTATAATACAATAAATTGATTAAAATTCAACAAAACTTGCTTCCAGGAGGAAGGTGAAGGAAAAAAGATGTATCTATTTAAGCTTCCTGTTCTGCCATTATTCAAGCAGTCGCTGAGTGTGAAAGGGAAGGAGAAAGTAGGTACCTCCCCATCATTGGGAGGCTCAGGTGCTGTAAGGAAAGGGTGCACTTTGGAAGAGCTGCCGGGGGGATACATGGGCAAGATGCTGGTACACAAGAGTGGAGCAATCAAATTAAAGCTTGGAGAAACCTTGTATGATGTGAGTTGTACCCCCAGCTTTCTTTTGTATTATAACACAAGGACATATGGCATTGACATGCATACCACCAACCCACTCACTTTGCCTTTGCTCTCTTGTTTGCCATACCCACTAGAGGATGTGCCATGCTACTTTTCTTTTACTAAAAGGATTTATATTATTTATTGACACTTTGCTTTTAGAAATTTCAAGTTTTCTCTTTCTTTTGGCTGGAAGAAGTGACGTCCAGGCAAATCATTCCGATTGTAGTTGTGTGGTTATCAAGTTACAGGTTCCGTAAATCTAACCATGCCCCTCGTATTTGTCACTCTGTAACACTTTCATAGATATCTTTTTAATCAAAATATGCTTTTAGGGTTTTAGACATTTTTATCATTTGGATACAAAGAACATAATTGTGTGCATAGCGATGTACTGCATGAAAAACCTTTTTCTAAAGTAAACTTATTTTCTGGCTTTTTTTATTATCATTCTCATGCTGATCTGCCATATGCACACTCTTATGTGGAGATCTAAGGCTGATATACAATATTGTAAAATATTAACGCATCCTATGGAGCCTTTTCAAGTTTATCAGACCTTCCTCACACCGAATACCCACTCCCTGAAATGAATGTGAGTCAAAACTTCTGAACAAACCTTCAGATTTTGCTGCAAGGCTAATACCATCTGCGAGTCACCGTTGCAGTCTGCTTAAACAGCAAATCTTCCTTGTTGGAAGATTTTCATCAAAATTCTTGCATATCACTTGGACACAGCCCAATAACAGCAGCTTGTCTCTGTTCCAGCTTCTTAAAACTCTTGATGAGGGCTTTGGATATATCTATTGATAGCTTTGCCTTATTCTTGTTGTAGATCTTAAGAACCTGTTGGTCCTGTTCTGACTTCTGAGAAGCTTCATACTGTACCTGTGGTTGTTGGTCATATAGTATGTAAGGCTGCCTAATATAGAATTAGAAATAGGTACTGTTTACCATGTAGTATGTTCATCACTTTGTGAGAACTTGTTTTTGAGACACATTCAACAAACACCTTGAAAATTCTCCATCCTCTTAACAACACCCTACCCCACCCACCACTCTTTGATCTTGCTTCCTTCAAATAATTAGCTTATATACCCCGAGAATGGTGACATTTTGATGTATTTTGTTATTATGCAGGTATCTCCTGGTTCAGATGATATATCTACTCAAGATGTTATGGTGATCAACACTGCAGAAAGAGACTGTTGTGTTCTTGGCGAGCTTGGCAAAAGAGCTGTCGTAACTCCAGATGTTGATCATGCATTGACCTCTCTGATCGATTTGAGCTGAATGGCACGAGACTAACAGCAATAGAAACACGTTAAAGCAAACTCGGAGTACCAAAAGACATAGTAATCACGGTAGTTACTTGTATATGCAATGAGAGAACTATGAGTACATATATAACTAGAATTGCTAGAAACACAAAACACCCTTTTGATCTATTGGCAAGATATTTATATGCATCCATGATGTACTTTTTTTAATTTGAACATGTTGAATAGAACAAACGATTTTGAATTTTGTGTATACTAAGCAATTTGAGTTCTCACTTATGACAAATTATATATGAACATTCAGATTAAATTATCCACCCAAAAGGAAAAACAATGAATTTTTTTCTAAAAAAATTCACTCCAGTGAGAATTAGAAGAAAGAATTGATAAACAGCTTCCATAATAAAATAAGAAATTGATCAAAAAAGTGGTTTCGGTAAACAGTTTTGGAAAACAAAGAAGAGAAGCTTAAAGTCATTTTCTCTTTCATATATATATTTTTTATTTCATTTTTCAATATTTTTTTAATTATTTCTCAAAATTCTTAGAATTCATTATTATTGAATATCAAATGTCTGTATCTACTATTATTATTATTATTATTATTTTGACTTTTTTCTCTTAACTTGATCATTTTACGAAATCATTAAAATATATATATTAGAGAACATTAATGCCATGATTTTTTTTTCTATGTTTTTTCTATGTTATCCACCATAAAACACAATTTTATGAATATCTATACTATATACTATATCTATACTATATATATATAAAAGTAGCTTGACGACATAAGTTTTTGATTTTATTAAATACCCTTATTTGTTATTATTATTACATAAATATCCTTAGTTGTTATTTTACTTCAAATAAACTATTTATTATTATTATTATTATCATTTTCCTAATTCTTCTTCATTTTAAATAGAATTTTAATTACTTTATAACTATTGATTACTTTTTTTTACTTCTTCTCAATATTAATAAATTTATATTTTTTAATAATTATATGTCAATAGTAATTAAAATTGATATTTTTTTTAATTTTTGTTTGTTTAATAAGTGCCTAATAATCTTAATTTTCTTATTAATTATTTTACTTAATTATTTTATGACTGTTGATTTTTTATCCTAATTCTTTTAAATATTAATAAATCTATAACTTGTCAATAACTATATATCAATAGTAATTAAGACTTAATTTTTTAATTTAGTAAATTACAAATAATTATAATACAAATTATTATTTTTTAAATGTTATTAATGAAAAGCAATATTAAGTGTCTACTTTTTTATGATTATAATATTACTGTATTAATTTTATATAGATTCAATTTCATGTTAAAGATTACTAGATGATTTGGGTGCTAAAACTGAAACTAACATCTCTGTAGAGACTTGCATAAAGTTTACAAGCTCTTACAATCCCCAATTTTAGCTTATTGTGAGGTCAATATTAATTGACTATAAAGGGCTAGAATTAATACTCTCCATTGCAGTAGTAAAAATGGATGCTCTTGGCAAATCAATGCCCATGTCATCCAATTGTGAACCATAATTAGGGTACTATGATTAAGGTTAAGGTTAGAGTACCATAATTAGGGTTAGGATAAATATACCATAATTAGGGTTAGATGATCATAATTAGGGTTAGGGCTACTGTACTGATACCTGTTGGAAATAGACTTATTTTAAATCCTTTTGGTCATATTATTTGAGCTATTGTTCTAGAGTTTTAGTTCGTTTTTGCATAGCTTTAGTTAAATTATTAGTTGAATCTTTGTTGCATTAGGATATTGAATCCTAGTACATATAAAAGTGGCTTAATGACGAAAACTTTTGATTTTCTTAAATACCTTTATAGGCTATTATTAT
This sequence comes from Quillaja saponaria, assembly GCA_029379385.1. Classification (NCBI taxonomy): domain Eukaryota; kingdom Viridiplantae; phylum Streptophyta; class Magnoliopsida; order Fabales; family Quillajaceae; genus Quillaja; species Quillaja saponaria. Next base: position 12,970,296 of record CM055616.1, on the reverse strand, counting down.
TACATAATTAACTTTAATTGTTATTTTACTCCAAATAAACTATTTTTTTTTCCATTTTTTTCCTAATTCTTCTCATTTTAAATATCAATAGAATTATAATTATTTTAGAACTATTATATTATTTTTATACTAATTCTTCTAAACATATATAAAAATGGTTTAATGCCATATTATTTTACTTCTTTAAATACTCTTATGAGTTTTTTTCTATTACATAGCTCACTTTATTATTTTTTTGCTTCATATAGACAACTATTTTTTTCACTTTTTTATTTATTTTTTTATTCTCAATTTTAATATCAATAGGATTGTAATTATTTTAGGACTATTAATTTTATTTTTTTTACTAATTCTTCTCAATATTAATAAATCTATAATTTTTAATAATTATATGTCAATATTAATTATTATTGGATTTGTGCTTTTTAATTAAGTACTTGATAATCTTAATTTTCTTAGTTCTTTTCAAATTTATGAATTAAATTTTTTTTTTATAAAATTATTATGAATTAAAAGAAATAGTAAGAGTTTTCATGATTATAATATTATTTTTAAAACTTTTATTTAATAAAAAAATTATTATTTTTTTAATAATTATATGTCAATAGTAGTTAATATTAAATTTCTCAATTATTTTTTTGTTTAATAAGTTCCTACTAATTATAATATGTTTTAGTTTTTCTCAAATTTATGAATATATTTTTTTTTAAATACTATGAAGTAGAAAATATTTAGAGTATAGTTTCTATGTCTATATATTGTTGTTTTAACATTTAATGGAAGAAATTTTATTTTCTTAAATACCCTATGAGTTTTTACTATTACATAAATATTTATTAGTTGTTTTTTTTTTGCTTCAATAGTCTATTTATTTCATTACTTCTTTCATAATTGTTTTCCATTTTAATATTGATATAATTATAATTATTTTCAATATCAATAAATCTATAATTTTTCAATACTACATATCAATAGTAATTAAAATTAAATTCCTCAATTTTTTTTTAATTTAATAAGTCACAAATAATTATAATATTATATATATATATTTTTAAATGATATGAATGAAAAGAAATATTAAAAGTATAATTTTTATGATTATAATATTATTGTATTAATTTTTCTCTATTTTTATATTTTTTTAAATGATATTTTTATAAAATTAATTAATTAATTAATTATTTTCAATAACATGGAGTATTATGTTATTAACCTTAATTATATAGGAAAGTTTCCGAAAAAAGCTATATTAGGAAACATTCTCCCTTAATAATTAGGAAACCCTTTGCATATATATTCCATTGCTCCCTCCTTCCTCCTACTACAAGAACCATCCAAACTAGTGGGATTAGTATGGCTCGTTGTCAGCGCCTCCATAGCTCCTCTTCCTTCCCCTCCGGAAATCCCATCATCCCAAAAGAAGAACCAGTGGATCAGCAATCTCAGTCACCAATACCACCTCCAGGTTTCTCCACCATCAAAACCCACTACTATCACTTCCTTTTGCAAAAACCTGAAGAAGAAGAACAAGAAGCAAAACTTCAAGCCATGGAAATAGCAGGATTAAGAAATCCAAACGATCCTCGTCCCTTACAACACGAAGTCAAGGAGATCAGACGTTTGAGGAATCCCACAACTCTTCCACTTTTTCCTTGAGAAATAAGAACAACACTAACTTTTTCATGAAAGTAGGGTTTCAAACAGTAGGATTCAGTTAGATGATGAACAAGTTGAAGATCATGTTTTTAAGCATTGGGATAAGTCTAAAACCGAGTCGATGAGACTTGGAGAACAAGTACCGATTGTTATATACGATCTTGATACGAAGACAAGACAAGACGTGCATTGTTATTTCTTGGAAGATTGCATCATGCATGGTGATGAGTGTTTTAATGTCACGCCCCCAATTTTTAACAAAGAATGATCGGCCACAAGTTTTACTTGACATCATCAAATAAAAAAAATTTTAAATTAATAAAACTACAAGGCCTTTTAATAATTATACTTAAACCATCCTTAACAATATATAAGTCTTGATAATTGAAAATCTAACACTTCATAAATTCTAATAAATCGCTCAATATTAATCAAAATTACATGTCTCATGCTCCTTTTTATTTGTACTAAAAATTCAGCATTTATTTATAAACACAACATCTATTATTCAAAAATATATATAAATTCAACAAGATATATTCCAACTAATAAAATAGGACAAATTGTGAACAAATATCTTTTGACTCCCTTAAGCAATTCGAATTTTACACTTATTTATCTGAAAAGGGCATGCAAATATATAATTGATGAGTTTCATAATGCAGTAAGTAAAACTTTAAATCATGTACATAAATAATAATTAATCATTATATGTACACTTTCCATATTTTTCACAACTTACTACATCATATGGTAAAGAGATTAATGCGTAAGCTAGGGTATCTAATAGTCACAATTAGCCCTATGATAAGGCCCTACACATGTCACATGTAGCCTTGTGACTAGGCCACTCTTGTCATGTTTAACCCCATGACCGGGTCATGGTCGTCATGTTTAACCCCATGATTGAGCCACTACTGACATGTTTAGTCCCATGACCGGGCCACTACCGTCATGTTTACCTATTAGACTTCCCTGACTTACCGCAGTAACTCTTACACATATTACTACCATGTATTAATAACACTTCATAGTCTCACATAATACAACACTAGCAACAATCATCAATTTCCATAACAACATAATAATTGTCAAATTTCATCATATGTAATTCACAAGAGTATGACAATAACACATCTTAAGAAAATACAACAATCTCAATTACAATATGGGAGAGATAAGAATTACTTACAATTTCCTATTAAGTAGATATCAAGCATACCCACATTCCAACCAGTCACACAACTCTAATTATGTAAGTCTATCGTAAGCAAATCCTTGATGGATCGAAAACGCCTCTTGGTTCTATGTCGTTTCCTTCTTCCACCAAAAGTTTTCAACTGATTGTCTTCCTCTTTTTTCAGCCGCTAGTTCTCCAACACTGACTCTTTCCCAAAGAAAACAAGAGAACATATTTTTCTTTTTAGTCCCCACTTTCTATAAAACTCCTCTTTATTATATAATATTATTAATATATATCATTCTGTTATTTTAAAACTCAACCTAATACAGATAACACATAATCTCTTATCTGTAACCACCCAAACTCTTAATTTTGAATTTAAATTTATAACTACATCTTATTATTTTTATTTTATCTATTTTTTGTGTATATATATATATATATATATATATATATATTTATATTTGGGTTGTTACATTTAGTATGCATTCATGTTGCGTAAAGGATTTGTGTTTTAGTATTCATTCATGGTCAATTCTTAGGTTTTGGGTTTTAATTATTATTATTCTTGGACTATATATGACTATATATATATATAAAGGTATTGTTGGGTTAAAATTTTTGGTTGTGATTTTTCAATTGCTTTGAGATGAGGCATGTTTTGTGTCGCATAAATTACTTTTATGTGATACGTTAATGTTGCTATAATGATGATAGGCATGAATACTGATCTCTCTCTTAATTTTTTTTTTTCTTCTTTTTTTTGGTTTTCATGAATATCCCTACACCTTATTTCTCTCTTAATTTTTTGATATGATCTATCATGTCTTGCTCAAATTGATGATATAATGGTGATGTGCATGAATTAATATTGATCTCACTCTTAATTTCTAAATCTCATCTCTATTATATACATGAATGTTAATCTCTCCTAATTCCTAGATCTCTATTATATTTTGCTCTAACTGAAATTTATGTTTGTGAAGTTCAGGTGAGGCTCAGTACTATTTATGTTTTGTCACTGTCGGCTGCTGATAATCACTATCAGTCAATCAGTTAATACTGATAAAAATCCTAGATTATTTCTCTCATGAATTAAAGTATATCTTCCAAAAAAAGACCTATGAATTACAGTATATATACTGTGCGCTAATTAACAGAAAGGCTACATAGTCCTTAGCAGTGGAGAAAGATTTTTAGCAGCAGCAGCTGATTGCACTTGGTTAACATATAGACACAAACTGTACAAGTGTAGCATTACTAGGCCAAGTTCCTGCTGCATCAATCAAAACAAAAGGTTAATTATAAGACTAGCAGTTGGCTTTGAGTAACATATAACTCTACAGAAGCTTCAAAATTAACAGACCATTAATTACTTCATGAAAAAGAAGGCCAAGCTGCCACAAAATGAGACATGCATGTTGATTAAGCTTCTACGACTTATATAGAACTGCCTTTCCATCTCAAAAAGCCAAAGTGAACCACTGATACTCTAAAGTCTAGAGCTGCTTTGATTCTTTATTTGATATATCAAGTGAACCACGATAAGCATCCCGGTTAATTATGACAAAGTTCAGGACTCTGGTGTGCTTTTCTCATCATGTAAGAGCTAATTCCACTGTTTGCTGATTAGTAAGACCAGAGTTTTCCCCATTAGGTTGTAACGTGGGAGGTCTTTTAATTTACCATCTTGGGGTTCTGCAATGTCTAACTGCTGATAGCATGGAGCCATGATCTCTTGCATAAATCTTTCAGTCTCCTTTCTGCTTTCCTTAACGTATGGCTGTAAAAAAAAGTGGAAGTTGGTGAAAAACAAAGACAAAAGAACTCTCCAACAACAAAAATTATTTTGATTTAGCCCTACCTGTCGCTTGCTTTCTGACATATTTCTCTGTTTTAATGGTCAAGTGTATTTGAGCCACTCAAAATCTCCTGGTGACTAGTGTAAAAAAAATATATTCAGTTTCCCACGAAATTCATATATATACTGTCTCAAAATAAATAATTATAAAAATAAATGTAATTAGAAAGACAAAAAATGCTATGCTATGTTAGTTAATAATATTTTTTACCATTCATCTTAGACATTTTATTCATAAAATAATAAGATAAATACTGAAAAATAAAATACTCAAAACTTTAAACTTTACATTAATTGAGTGTCCTAAATAATATGAATAAAAAAAAGGTCAAAATCTCAGTGCCAATATAAAAATGAGTGTCTAATTCAATAATAATCTCTAAGTTGAAATTAATAAGATGATGGAAATATACATTACTGCTCCCCACTCATTGCAAGAGAATGCAACAAGTCAATAGTTACTAAAAATAACATTCCCTCTCTAGCCAACAAAGTTCAAATTATATAGTGTCACTCGATTTAGGAACCATTAGGCAACTAGTCCCTTAATGGATCCCCCTACAAGCAAACATCCTCACCCCAGCAAGTAATACCTTCAATTTATCCACACAAGGAAGGCCCGAGCCAAAAATAAGCAAAGGCCGAAAAGTGAAAAGTCACATTGTATAAACAACTCCTAACAGCAAATTAAGCTTTTTTGCAATGCACATTGTACACATAACTTGAACTAATGATATTTATTAATGCACCTGGACTAAAAAGTTCCTTATGTACAAAATGATGTCATTTCGTCAAATTGAGGTCAAGCCTTTTGAGCTCGAGTCACCACCACAACCAACAGGACCATGATGGATAGTAGGAATGAAGTTCTCAGCTTTTCATTGAAGGGATCGGTAGGTTCTCCTGCTATCTTCTCACCCTCTGGAGCTTGAAACAACTCAGTTACAACCTTGGAGAGTTTCTCAATCACTTCTCTGATTTTCATCTTCACATTTTCGAATATCAATTTCACGATATTTGTCGCTTTCTCTTCTGAGTCATCATCGCAAGTCCCATTTGGGCTAGGAGGGCTGTTATCTTCGTCTGCATATTTCATGTCCAAATTAGTAATTATTTGTAATTTAGTTTCATTTCTAAAAACTGACCAGATGCAAGAAACAAGACTTTGTTTTAGCATGATTCAAAATCCATAAACATACACAATAAATTCCATACCAGTTTAATATGAAGCTATACTTGGCAATTAACTACCTGCTCTTGAGATTGATCGGATCTGACATTCCAGACTCATTTATGGCACTAAGTGTACAGTAACTTTACTGAATCACAATATCATTGACCAAGAAGTTCAATACATCACTGAACAGGGAATAGGAAATAGGAATAAGTTTTCAGACATCAGTCTGATTTCAAAAGAAGAAAACAAAAGGAAAAGAGGAAGCAAAATTCTTACAGTATAATGCCCAAAAGGAATCATAAAAGCAATATCACAACTACTCACTTATAATTAGAAGTTATATCTGAATGCATTTTTTTTGTGAGTACTGTCAATACATTGGTTCCCCTATCATGAGAAAAAGAAAGAAGCAAATATACTTTCCAGGAAGTACTTTAACAGCAGAGATTGAGCAACAGTTACAATGTGAAACTGAATAAAGTACAGCAACTGTACTACAATAAAATTAAGAGCAATAGTAGACGAAAATGGTAACAGACATATTGAAAGCTAGAAGGGAAGGAAGCAGACAATGGCAAAAAAAGATATGTTAATTGAAGATGAATCAATACAGAAGTAAACTAAGTGGGATGATAGGGAAGAGTTATCCATCCATGTCAAGTTATTTGCAAGTATCATTGCATAGAAAAACAGATAGAAAGCGAAGAATATATACAGCCTATTGTGGAAAAGATTTCAGAAGAGATAAAAGAATGATAGACAAACACCAGAAAAGCTCCAATTCCTTTAATACAGATTCCCTCCCCATTCAGGAATGACTATTTGGGAAGGGAAATATTCATCAAGGCATTGAGGGCAAAGGCTCAAGTCTTGTCAAAATAAATGAGGGAGATGTTCTAGTGAGGGGAAGGACTAAAAGACCCTATCATCCAACCCCCAAAAAAGATGAAAGCAAGGGTGAAGGAAAATTAATTTATCATTAAATATTTTGTCAATTGTCACTTGTCACCCTATAGTTATTTAATTACTCTAAAACAACAGCATGCATGTCAATGTAAATTGATTTTATTGTATTTTAATCCCCAAACATCTCAAATTTATTATAGATTCTTTTAATACAGATTCCCCTCCCCATTCAGGAATGACTATTTTGGGAAGGGAAATACTCATCACACATTGAGGGCAAAGGCTCAAGTCTTGCCAAAATACACAGGGTGACAGGGAGATGTTCTAGTGAGGGGTAGGACCAAAAGACCCTATCATCCTACCCCCACGAAAGATGAAAGCAAGGGTGGGGGAAAATTAATTTATCATTAAATATTTTGTCACTTGTCACCCAATAGTTATTTAATTACTCTAAAACAACAGCAAGCATGCCAATGTAAATTGATTTTATTGTATTTTAATCCCCAAACATCTCAAATCTATTGCAAATAAAAACATCGAAAGTGAAATGGAAAAATAATCACATAATTGTTGCAAAAGATAGTTTCCATGGTAAAAGAAAGATCTGTTTATCATACAATGAGAAATTTATCATTTCTGTAAGTTGTATATATATCATCTTATAAAAAAGGAGAAGACCAAGCCATGTAGTCTAACAGATGGCTTAAGCCATTGAGAACACCGCAGTACATATGCATCTAAGAAAATGTGATTCTAAGGAATGTTTACTGAAACTAGGTGTCATACATATTAAAATCCCAAAATACCAACCTGCATAGAATGACTCCCTCAGTTCCCGCACCACATCATTGTTCAGAACAGCATCCCACACAGCTTTATCAGATGATAGTGATTTCACCATTCTCTACATGGATTATTTTTATGAAATAAAGAAATACATATGAAGTTTACTATGAGCAAGATAACATCATAATTGATTAAATTATCCTCCAGATACTACGCCGTTCCAACTTATATCTGTGTTATTCTCTTATGCAGGTTCAAACTTACAAGAAGAGAAAAAGTAATGCCTTTCTACTTTTTGGTCTACAAAGCACGATCATACTATTCTGTACATTGTTTTTTTCTATTTCAAAGAACTGTCTCTAGCTCTTTAGAGAAGCATATGATCAACCGTAATACCATGTTTATTTTTTCTAGGAATTTCTTATATCATCATCTGTATCAGCTTTAGGATTCTATATTTACTTCTTCCAACTTGTATAACTTTTTTTAACATACCAACCAAAAAGGGCAAGAAAAGAGTCCCAGGCTTTCTACTATGTTTCATGTTTTTCCATAAACAAACCTACTCACAATAACTTCAAGCATCAAGAAAATTCATTTAACTTGGTTTCACATCTTTCATGTTGAGTTTGGTTTTTGCCATATCATATATCAACTGTAAAGTGCACCTGAACCGATGGCTCTGTCTGCAATAAATGGAACGCATCATAAACTCTGTCGGATCCATGATGTCGTATCACTCCTGAACTACATTCATGAGAAGATGGTTCCATCCAATCCAGCTCAGATCCATCTAAAGAAACTTGGCACAGTAAACCTGGATTAATGACTTTATCTTCAAGATCCTTGTCCAAACCATAAGTATACTTATCCCTAATGATCTGGGCATATGAAGCAGGCTCAAAAACCCTGCGCATGACCCAAAACAGTAGTCACTAATATAAAACAAAATACCAATTTTCAAAAAAAAAAACAAAAAACAAACAAAAAGTAAGGTAACTAATCAAAAATAATTATTTATGACAATGATGACTTATTGTATAATAGGAAACATATACCTGAAACTCGGCTCAACTATATAATTGTCCCAAGTCCTAATATTGGTCTTTATCTGGAACTACTTTGGGACATGAGTATACCACATAAATCAACACTTTGAATGAGACTGAAGATGCAAATACTCATAGATTACAAGTTTAATGGCAACAACCCAGTCAGAATTTAATTCAGCTAATTTATACAGCCCCTAACTTACTGAGTCAATGGCAACACAAGGAGGTTAAGGACTAACATTTTCGACAGAAACAGAGAAGGAGAATCTACAGAGTGATGTCAAGAATCTTCTATTATATTTGATACTTCTGCAGTGGACTATAGGTTGTATGTAAATAATGAAATGGTTTTATATTTAAAAACATTTTCATGCGGTGGCTCCTAAACGAACTTATCTCCTACATCTGATCTTTTTATGTATTCATGTACACGATATTCAAATCTGTAAAAGGACGCAATACAAATTTTTTTCTCAACACCTGCACAGCCAGAATTAAGGTGTAGAAGCAATTATATGCTGAATTAACGGATAAAGTTGTACAGTTGATTATTGGATTTTTAGATCACCTTTTCTTGGTAGGTGGTCTCCATCACGAAATTTGTCATTATCTCATTTACCAAGACCAGTGTTTTTTTCTAAAAAAAAAATATAAGAAGAAGCTTTAAGTAAAATGAACACCATAACCATACCTAACTGGTGCCTGTTATATGATTTGAAAAATCAAATTGTCCTAATCAGATGCTTTAGAATTCCAGACAAGTAATTAGATTGACTTCTGAGGTGATTTAACAATTATTTAAATATGTATTTAATTCTTCTTGCTTGCAGGTCCGTCATGGCAAGAATAATGTGAAAAGGAAAAATACAAACAGACACACACCTCACCTCCCCATGCCATCACTATCATCTTCAATATAAAAATTCCGGTTATGAAATTTAGGAATGGGATAGTATTAAATTAAAACAACAGCCTGGAGACTTTTGTTTTGAGGGATAAATAAAAAATTTGTCATATCTATAATCACCATCATCCTCATCATTGCCATCACCAAGGTACCAATAACCATTCACAAAAACAATGTTCAATAATTACAGAAACAGACGATGATTCAATGAAAGCCCTAAAAGTGTTCCTACATGAAATTGATGATTCTACAGAAGCCACCCGGAACAATAAGAAAAAATAAATAGGTATTGGTCCCGTAAAATACACCCCATAATACTAAGGCATCATAAAACAAATAACTTATCTAATGAGTCACTACAGAAACACACCTTAAAAATATAACTATGCAAGATAAAGAAAAGAACACCAATTTTTGCCTGGGATTCATGGAAAAAAAAGAAAAGAAGAGTAACTCACTGTTGGAGAGCAGAGACAGCAGTTTGAACTTCATATTCGGAAGGAACAGGGCCAAGAGCATAATCATCAAAGAACCCATGTGCTCTCTCGTCTTCAATCTGATCCACATAAACCCATTCACACTCATCACCCTGAGACACATAACGCCAAGTGGGTAGGCTAGAAGAGGCAGATTTGAGACTATTATACGAAGAAAAAGGCGAAGCAGAGGAATAGAGGGATCGATGGCTTGAGGATTTGGATTTGGATTTGTGAGTAGGCCTCGAAGTGTGAGAAGTAGTAGTGGTTGAAGAACCGTTGGAACCAGTAGTGGTAGTGGTAGTGGCAGATGAAAGAGGTTCTTGTAATCCACCTCCACCAGTAACACCAGCCCTTGTCACTGCTCTCCCAAACGTCCTTAACATACCTCCACCGGCTCCACTTCCACCGCCCATGCCTCTGCCACCAAACATGAAGGGTTTGGGCAATTTTTGTGGAGGCAGTGTGTCTGTCTTTACGTTGGAAAACTTTCCCTTCCCTTCCCTTCCCTTCCCTTGTTCTCTGACTTCAACTATCCACTATCCACTCCAACCGAGTGTTGTACTTTTCGAGGAGATATATGAAAGGATAGGATCTTATTATAGGATGGTACAGGTGGAACAAGTTCCATAAGCCTTAAATGGAATTTGGCCATTTGGCCACTTATCCACAAAATCCAAATCCTCCGTTCATTTGTGATGTGCTCTAACAAAATATAAACCAATTTATTTTATTATTTTTATTTTTTAAAAAGCTGTGTGTTGTCCGGTAAGATTATCCACGAGAAGAATATTTAAACCAAAAAATAAATAAAGAATTATACTTTTTTATTAATATGTCAATCCATCAGAATTAATATAACAAAAATCTTGCTACATTGATACTGATTTAATAAAATTTTATTATTAATAATAATATAAGATTGAAAAACCCCAAAAGGGATAAGTTTTTAAACAAAATCTCAAGAAAATATGATAATATAAAAATGTTATAGTTTGCACTCAAATAAGACGTGGTTGGTTGACGTGGATAGGGATGTGCTCAAGATACAAACTTAGTTATACAAGCTAAACTAAATTCGTGTGTTAAAAACACAGTATTCGCATGCACTCACTATATGATTTTGCGAATGTTCTGTCGCGGTCACGGATTAGCGCCATGCACCCTTCATCACCCATTCTATGCTTCAACTTTTAATCTATGCAGCATCTGTCCCCTACATCTCCCCAATCTCTTCTATATCTAATCATATTCTCCCATCCTTTTTTATCATCATCCCTTCTCTCAATCTTCAAATCATCTATATTTCACCTAAATTTTCCTATTGTTGAGTCATTCTAAGAACTTTAGTTTGTAATAAGCTTGATAACTTTAGTAGCCCCAAAACTCGAATTTGAACTCACATATTCTCTTGTATCAACATTTTATTTCAAATAGAATCTCCCACTCTCTTGTATCCCTTCAAATTTCCCCATCTCCTTATCTCTAAATTCTTCATCACTCTTCTTGAATTTCCTCATCCCCAAATTCTTCACCAATCTTCTCTCCATCTCACTATCTCACTGTAAGTAAATTTTTGTTATAATTATTTCATTAGGTGTTTTGTTATAATTGATTATTAATAATTTATTATAATTAGTGAGAAAATAGGGGGTTATGTTAAAATTAGAGACTTTAGTATAATATTATTTGATGATAATTAGTGATTTTTTTATAATTAAAGAGTTTCTTATAATTAGTAATTTTATGACAATTAATTATTTTGCTTAACTTAGAGTTGATTATTTTCAATCGTGTATGATTATTTCTAAAATTTAGAGTATTGTTCAAATTAGGAATTTTATTAAAATTTGTTCATTATTTTTAAAAATAATGGTTTTTTTTTTTTTTAATTATGAACTTTATAATAATTAGTTATTTTACGATAATTGATTTTGGTGAAAATTAAGACAATATTAAAATTAATGATTTCATTGAAATTAGGGAGTTTCTTATAATTAGTAATTTTATGACAATTATGATTCCCCATTATATTTTTTTCCACCCTCACTGTCAATCAAATCTAGTATTGAACCCACAACTAAATTGTATGTGAATGTTTCACCCCATTAATTAATTCAACCAATTTCGGCTGTTTGATCCATCTATAGAGTACATATGATTGTGGCAATATTCTTTTTTCTTTTTTTTTCATCGAGGTGGAGGAAGGAGGAAATAATATCCAAGTATGCCTTCTAGAAGAATAGATCTTAGACCTCCAACATAGGCCAAGATAGCATATTCTCACATATCATAGTTGAAACCATATGAAAACATGGAATACCAGTTGATACAAACAAGGAGCATGCACATTTCAAAGTAGCATGATCTCCATCATAAACAATACCATATTATATATCACTCTCTCGATGTATGACAAATTTGTAGAAACGCATTCTAAACAGCTCAATCACATTCTTCATCATGCAAACCAATAACTAACTTAGTTGCTCGTGGAATTTTTTAAAAGCTTCTTTAGTATACACTCTTGCAGCACTATTCCAAAGTGCAAATATAATATTAGGCTTTCCATAACTTGTCTCAAAATCAGCGTACAACTCGTTCTTTCTATATTTGATCAATGTCCTATCGAAATGATGCAAAAATTCAACAAGATTTTGTTGAGAATGTACATAATATTTAATGAAAGCATTTACACCTTCGCAGCATGATGTTGTTGTGATTCCAGCAAAAAAAAAAACTTATCCCGAAAGAAGGTGTGGATCACATAAATCTCATTTCGTACATTTTTATAATCCACAGATACAACACTAGTCCAAATACTTCAACAGTCGTACGCCAACGTGTCTCAGAGTTAGCCTTTGTTATGTCATCCAACATTTATGCCATTGAATGCGTTTGTGAAATTTTTTTAATATTAGTTTGTGCATTCCTTGATAAATGCCAGGACCATAGTCGATATGTCGCCCTTGGAAACACCTTGCCAATTGCATTACTCATTATCATGCCCCCGTCGGTAATAGCTGTAGATGATAATAACAATAAGTCCCAACACACTCATATACAAGGAGTGCAAATCTAAATATATTCGTTTTATTGATGTCAAATGTGAGCATATCATAGATCCAATGTGTAACCCAACACGCACTAACCCTACATGAGTTAATTTGACACAAATCACAGACTGTTGTATCACAAACTCCCTCACTTAAATCCTTGACATTATTGTTAAGACCCAAACAGAACTCAGGTTGTAGTGCCTCCGAGCCTACATGAGTGTAAATACTAGATCAACTCTTATGCCATTCGTAATACTCTAAGTCCAACTGACCCAAATATCATATAATCTATAACACCACATGGGTTAAAATAATAGTTAAAATACATCAATAAATGTTAGAGGAATCATTTTGCAAAAATAGAAAGTCTTTCTAATTATGTAGTTAAGCTGGTATTGAAGACTTGCATTAATCAAAATTAACAAGCAGAATTCTCTGGTTAAGACACTATGAGTAAACATTTATTGTACATGCATGCTTTGTTCCACTCTGCATGTTTTTTAAAATTTTGCTTGGCTGATGTTGTGTCACAACTACAACTGCACATCTACTTAACCTGCGCATGAAAAATACACGAATACGCACCAGATCACGATCGTGTTTGAAGACATGGAGCAATGAAGTCATTGGATAGAGTTGCTGAGTAGGCTTTAATAGTCGTAGTAGTACATTCATGTAATCATGAGTAAAGGGCACTTTGTAAAGCATTATTAAGAGCTTTATACTGTTGCTAGTACAAAATAGTAAAGAGCTAAGGAGGCGTGATACGGTGTGCATTCCATGCGAGGCAGTGAAGTTATTGCAGTTAATATGTTATAGCATGGATCACGTGTTTGCCATGTGCTTGCCAATTATTGTTGACCACTTTGAAAGATTATCATCGGCACCTTAAATCTTATTATCGGTTGCAGATAACATTTATCTAGTTAGGCAGAGCCTAAGAGTTAGTTTTTCATGTTTTTCCTCTAGGCCCCAAGTGACACTTTTTTTATTTGTAAGTCCTTGTTCTCTTTATCTTTATACTAGAAGATAGTGGCGGATCCAGAACTCTTCGTCAGTAGGGGCAATTGACATGATGTGTACCATATGTAAAATAGTCTCCTTTTTTAATCACATTCATTTGTTAAGCTCAAAAAAAGATTTCCTAATCCCATCAATGAGAATTCATGAAAAAAAAATGTCATTTTTTAGATATAAAAAGTAACTAAATTGAAATTATAAATGAATGTAACGCTATTGAATAAAGAATTCTGAATTTTGGTGTGTATAAATATTAAAAGTAACAAAATTGATTATACCTTGATTAAATATATGTATTCACTAAAAGAAAACAAAGAAATAGTAATCTATATATTCATGATTTGTGTCCATTCTTAATTTTTATTATTATGACTCAAAAAAAATAACAATATAAAAAAATTAATGTCAAAAAGTTAATCACATTTGTTTTTAAGAAATAATAAATATTTGAACAAAATGTGACAACTTATTAACCAAGTACCGTAATAATTCAAAAATAAAAAATTGATGGGTAAAAGAAAAACAGAAAGTTGTATTTTGATATAGTTTGACAACAAAATTTATCTTCTTAGTTATACAATTAATTATTTTTCTCATTTTATGCAAATTTAGTGGGGACAAAACTATTTTATTGAAATTTTAATAAGCTAAAACTATTTTGTTCAAATTTTAATAGGGTCAAAATTGTGTTATCAAAATTTTAGTGGGACGTTTGAATTATTTTATTAATAATTACCTTATGTATATTGACAGTGTTAAAAATCCAGTATGGTCACTAGCCCCATTAGGACTAACATAGATTGTCTATGTGGTATGTGATCTGTTAAGATTAAATTGAAATATTAATATTCTATTATTAATATATCGACTTGAATTTAAAAATTAGGTCCTTACCTGTAATGCACGCCAATAATTTATATTAGATTACAGTATTTTAATAAAATGTATACCCAATGATTATATTATTTCACCTATCGATTCAAAAAATATTGATAAGTGAGATTATTGCTTGCAAAAGATATCATATAACCTTCTTTTCTACTATAAAGATAAAGAGATAAGAACTTGCGAATAAAAACAATTGCCGCTAGGGGCCTATATAAAAAAGCATGAAAACCCAACTCATGGGTTTTACCTAACTAAATAAATGGTGTCTTAACAGCTTAACTCCAATAGCTTTACTGCTTCGCACGAAATGCACAATGTTTCAATTGTGCACCGTATCACGCGCCCATCTTATACCACCATTATCTACTAATCCTCATTTTCAAATTCTACCTTAGCTTGTTGTCGCTTTTATTGTTTATTTTTCATAAGAAATAGTAAGAAACTAATTTTACAATTGTATTGAGAGCATTCACAGTAATTATGGAAGCTCTTTAATTAATTAAAAAAATAAAAAAATTCTAATATGATTCAGTAATTTTACAAATCAAATCACCAATATTTCAAATAATTCATAAAAGATACAATATTAACCACATTATGTCTTAAATCCGAGACCTCCTATAAGGTTTTATTAAATGGACAAGATTGCCAAAAGAAGTGGAATTACTGCCTGAAAATATTTTACGAATTTTCCATTTGCTTATCTTCCGTTCCTATTATTTTTCAGGTTTGTCTATTGTTTCCCGCCTAAAAGTTATGGATTTTTCTCCGGATTTCCTGTATCCTTTATTGTTATTGATGTTTCTTCTATGTTTGATGACATAGTGAGAGCAATAGAGGAGAAAGAAAAAACCTGCCTGCAAAGCTATATATTTAAAAAAGTTGATAGATGGCCAACTTGCTTCCATTTTAGTATTTTACTACTTCTGCTTAAGGTTTTGATGATTCAGTCAAAACTCAAAAGTGAACATTTTCACTATCCCGACAAAGAATTAACTAGCAAAAAAGAGGTACAAATCCTTATATGGCTGTCATTACAGATAATGAGTACCATCTCTCTACGAAGCAAACATCATCAAGTACCCTTCATGCACTCACTTCTGACGTGAGTCGTCGATTTTTTCCTTTTCTTGCTTCATTAGCACCCTGTTGTTGCTGCTCAGCCTTTTTCCGAGCTCGAATCAGAGCTCGTCTTGCACGTGGTCGCATTTCTCGTACTGTTCGAGGAGGCATGGCATAAGGTTCAAGGGGCCGATCATCAAAAGGGTGTTCACCATAAGCAAAGATCCTCAGTTTTCGATCCCTATCCTGCATCCATCAGCATGATGTAAGAAACTCTAAATAAAAATTCCTCCAACACGAGGATAAAACTGGCAAAAGGCAATAATTGTACAAATAGATTCTAAATGAATCAGCAAAAAAAAAAAAAAAAAAAAAATTGGTATTATGCCATAAGATGGATTTGTTGAACCATCAAATTTATAAATGCTGATCGTGTCTCCAGCATCCTTCATTTTCCAAATACGATGAACTTGAAAAAACAACTTACACAAGTTGCAAAAAAATTCTGTCAAAATAAGAGGTAAGATCACTCTCACTGCAAAATCTTTGGCCATTTTACGTACTAAAAGGTTTACCATTTTCTACTTCCATGACCAATAAAACTCAGAAGATTCAATAGGAAATTTGTGGGAAGCTACTAGACAGGAAATTTAATACAATTTGGTTGATTACAATGTTGTATTTCTTCATAGTTCGCACCTTTTAATGCTCACATAACTTTTAAATGTTATAGAGATGTAGTCAACAAAAACATATGATCAATTGCTTTTGCATTTGCTTAGTAAATGGGGAGGGGGGGGGGGGGGGGGGGAGATAGATATCTAGATTTTATTTATTTAGGCTGTAGGGAATGACATCAGGGTGGGTTATAGAGTTGTCCAAATTCAAATTTTTTTTTTTCTTCTGGGTTTTACAGTCAAAGAATAACCAGAAACTTACTCTACATTGTCTTATGTTGCTCATTTGGTGTGAGAGGAACAGAACATTGACGTACATTCCACATCATAGGGTCAAAGAGTTATGTCCTGCACAGCTGGGGACATTGCCATAGGGGATCAGTGGCAAGTGCTTTTGGGGTTTCGAGGATTTTCCATAAATTTAGGCTGTATTTGTCAGGAATAAAAATGTATCCGACCAGTATACTTTTGTACTTCTTAACTACTGTTTTATGGTGGCTCATTTGGTGAGAGAGGAACAAAACAATGGTGGTACTTACATTCCACATCAGAGGGAAAGATATCTTCTCTCGATGCTCTGCACAGGATCAAAATCTTAATATTCAAAATGTAAAAGTCTAAATTGGTGACAAACCCAAAGAAGATCCTGAGAAATATCCTTTATCCACATTAAGTTGTGAGAAAGCTGAATTCTGATATCACTAGATGTACCTGAGATTACCATTATTATGTGAGGTAATTCTCACTCACAGAAACCCTATAAAGTCACATGCCCATCACGGGTCATTCATTCAGAATCAACTCAATTTATAAAATAATTTGATGCAACTTGTAACCAACTTCTAAATTGAGGGTTAATAGCACACTTCAAAATTTAGCAAGGAGTGTGTTACAGTTGTTTAAAGGGCACATATTGGAATCTCCTAGTTATAAGCATTAACAATTTTTGAAATGCTAAACACGAAAGTAAAACATTGTATCTTAATTCTCTAGTCGAAATAAGTTACAAGATATCACCATTTTTACCAATATACCACATGTTATAAGTTATCACCACTTCTACCAATATATCACATGTTATAAGTTATCACCATTTTTACCAATATATTACATCTCGCATGTGCCCCTCAGTCAATAAGCAATATACATTAGTACTTGTTCTTGAAATCTTCCATGAACTTGAATAAAATCTGCATTTTTATTGACTCCTAGAACAATCATATCCTTTTCAAGAAATCTTATCGTATAATTTTGGGTCCCCCTCTCCCTCTTCTAACCCCTTTCACCTACATCAAGTTACATTTCCTAACTAAACATCCACTAGCCTAAGTTTTAAATTCTTAAAAAAGAAAAGTAAAGCTTATACATTACAAAAACTAAAAATAGAATACTATAGAAATGTAAATGAACATCTCCCAGTAGCAATATGAAGTTTTGAAGAAATGGAACAAGATACATACAAAAACGCATGCACGCATTGTTTTGATTCTGCTAAGCACTCAACAGCAGAACCACTAATTTACATTTAAAACTGGTTGGGATTTCACTAGAGTCAGCAATTAATATGCCTTCCAAGAATTTTTAATAGTGTAACCTTTGATTTCTTGCATTTTCTTAGCAACCAAATTGAAGGAAGAAGGAAAAAAGAACATTTCTCAGATGGATGAAGAAAGCGTCAAAAGAGTTTGTGACAGGGACAACTAAATTACTGAACTGAGTGCGAGGGGGACAAGAAGGAGACAGGTTGTGGTGAGGTATGTAATTTTCTCCTATTTAAGGGAGCTATAGGCCAATGGCCAAATCAATCGATAATAAAATCAGAAAAATAGAGTCTTTCTATGGAAATTTGTGTTATCTAGTTTCTTGTCAGATTTAGTCATGAGCCAAGTCTTTAGTCGATCCTTGCAGTGGCATATCAATAGGGATTGGAGGGCTATGTTGCATTAGTTTATTTTTTTCTTTTCATATATCTCACTTTCTTAGAGGAGGAATTCTCATCCTCCTCCTTGTACTTTCTTCTTCTCAAAATAATTTCTTCTTTTATCTAAAAAGAACATACACAATACTTCTCATTGGATGCTAACAAGTAACAACTAATTAAGACATATGTATACGTGGCATTCGATATCCACTTTATAAAATCATAACAAATAAAATAGACAAAACCACACATCAAAAACATGTGGAAACATAAGTTCCTGATAAAACTTACATCACGCAGTTTGTTTCTCGGAAGCATGCGAAGAACAGCTTTACGAATTACTTCTGTAGGGTCTTTGGCCATCTGGTCCTTTAGACTTCTTTCCTTAAGGTGGCCCACGTACCTACAGGTTGAATAACAAGGGAAAAAGAGTTCAGCAATAATGAAATGAATACATGGGATCAAGAGCTTCACAGATAAACACAACTTCTTTTTCCTTTTCTCTTTTCGGACTTATAGTTAGTACTTAGTAGAGGAGTAGTTTGGTTACAAAACAGATTTAAAAGCCAGAAGCAAATCATTTGAATTTGAGATAGCTCCCAATGATTACAACAATATAGTGTCTAGAATAAGATAGCAACAGTACTTGCCCGGTATGCCAGCGATAAAACTTGTCAGTAAGTTTTCTCCCAGTCACACATACATCCTTTGCGTTAAGCACAATACACATATCTCCATCATCACGGTTTGGTGTGTATGTTGGCTTGTCCTTGCCTTGAACTACAGTAGCTATCTGAGATGCTAACCTTCCAAGAACCTATACAAGGAAACATTTGTCATTAGCACTAATTTCATGATCCCATGACTTTCAATAAGTAAAATTGTGAGAAGGAAGTTCAATCAAGAATCAAGATTTTCATCAAGAATGCACCGAGCAAATTCCATAAAGAATCAATATTTCAGAAATGTTGTATATTCTACATACTGTCGCTGTTCTAATAACCAATTTACATAATTTCTTCCCTAGAGGGACTCATCATAATGTAACTCAGTGGGCAGACATGCAAAACAATATTAGAGACCTCATTTGTTGTTCTCTTCAGATACTTTTCTGAGTGACCAAAGCGGAAATGATTTATCCCACAAGCTTGACAAGTTTTCATGGGGATCTGATTGTCAACAAAATCCTTCTCAGCAGACACAGTGAACTAAATGATCTAATAGCTCATATTTCATTCTCTACGAAAGTGACTAAGATGGCACTGTTGAGCAATACATGGATAATCATAATGAATCTCCAGTTTCATCTGAATCTTGGTTTCCATGTTGAGTACAATAAGGGTTTATGATCCTACATCGGTGTCATCTTATTACATTTGAGTGTGTGTTTATTTTATGTTTGTCATTTAAAATAAGCAAAACGGAATTGAAAGTAGCAATTGGACCTGGCCTTTGGCATCAAATACTCTCCACCTGAGGCCTTCTAGATTAATGCGTCTCAGACCAGCAAGTGCTTTCTGCACAAAATTAAAATGCACTCAGCATGTCACAGTCCAAAGGGTTAACAAAATATAATGATAAACTTAAAAAGTAGATATAACAACATGCAGTACCGCGAAGTGTTTATTACATAAATTACGTGTACATATAAACGGCTAAGGATTTAAACAATTTTGAAACCAATGGGATTGTTCTAACTTCTAATGAAAAAAGCTTTCAGGTTTAAGAAACAAAAACAAATTTGTCATTCTTAGACACTGTAGCACAGACAGCATAAATCAGGTCTCTGATGAAGCTGAGCCTAGTAGCAGTAGTAGTTTATGTTGGCGATTTAAACAATTATTCAATAATCAATAACATCTAAAAATTTGGCGTGACCATCTCACTGGTGAGAATCCATAACAAATTAGGAACTGTAACAAACCCACTTTTAGGAGCTTTTCCACATCAAAAGAGGGTAATTTCAGTTATGCAAATCAATCATCCATGATTCATAGAGAATTTCAGAATATAAAACGATAAAACAAAATCATAAAACAAAGTGATGATCGACAATTTTCTATTTATTGTAAATAGAAATTGGTCCAGGAAGAACATATACATAATTTTTTTCTTAATATCACTGAATAGTGACCAGGGATGCTCAAATGATTTTCTTAGCAAAGCCTAGATCCTATTATGGGAATATCCACAGCAGGGTAGAATGAAAAACAAAAAAACAAAAACAATTGGAGGAAGGGGAAGGATGAACCAATTCTTTGGGGATCCGCATGAGTCTAATGGACCAATATGCATTAATCCTTGCTTGAAAGCTCAAAATAAAAGCTACACCATTAAAGAATGAAAACATGAACCTAAACAGTAATCAATCTGAACTGAACATATTGTTAAGCACTATTATAGTTGTTAGACGCTAAAATCAGAGTATTTGGAGGCAACTATCAATTAAACTTGTTGCTAACTGCTCAAAGAATTCTGAAGCTGCATATGTAGCAACAAAATAAACATAGATAGTAATAAAGCACGAAAACACCATGGCCCACTGATGACAAGCCAAGAAAAATGGGTACACCCAGTAGTGCATTTGAGAAAAAGTTGGCATGCTGTCAGCAAGACAGCTTTCTTATGGAGATTGGAGAATGGCTTGGATTTTGAATGATATCACATGAAGGTCATAATGGATGATATTTTCAGTAACCTCATAATGGACTTTCACAGAGGAAAGGGCAAAAAAAAAAAAAAAAAAAAAGAGAAAGAAAGAAAAGAAAAGATTACCTTGATATTTCCATTAAAAGATGTAGCTGCTTGGCTAGCCATTTCGTGATCGATCTTTCTGAGGCACAAATAAATCCACCTCTGAATCAGGAATCAATTTAACAAATAAATAAAGAATAGCTTGACCACAGAGACTAACAGAGAAGAAACTACGTAACTGGTACCACCAACTAAAATACTGAAAACAACAAAATGTAATCCTGCACCTAAGTGGAAAAACCCGATACCTGATTTGCCTCTATCTGGATGATTGTCCTTACTAATTATCAATGACTTACACAGCTACACTTGCCCAATATCAAATTGTAATACTTTTACATACCTCAGAAAGTAACACCTAGAGGACATGGATGTGAGCATAAAAACCCATTAATAGACCAGTAGTGAACATCAAGAATACTACATCTCGAAAATTATGGTCGTACAATATCCCACCCAATACAAGACCCACATACTGAGGAGAATTTCTTCGCTAAATTAGAATAGAGAATTGAAGAGATAAACAGTATTAAAAAAGATATTGAACAAAAAACAAAGCAAATCAACATAATTCCAATAAACACAAACAGAGTGTTCTACTGGATGGAAAGAAAAAAAGAAGCAAGAATAGAAGAATGTAAGTAATACACTTAGGTCATACATGTTGAGCACAAAACAAAAAATTTGAAACAGTGTAACTTTCTAACAAAACAGCGAACAGAAAGGAAGTAGAAAAATAGGACAAACCCAGAGATGAAGGAGACAGAGAATAATTTAAGGCCATATATTGAAGAACGACTACAGGGAGAGTGGGACAGGGAACCAACCAGAGAGATGAGGCAGAACGGCGGCCGGTGTTGCCGCAGTTGACGTCGACGACCGTGGTGGAAGCTACAGAGGAAAATGGAGACCGAAAGAGAGCAGAGAAAGGGGACGTGGCCTTAACCTAAAGTCCAGTCAAGCATTAACCGAGCCATGAAGGCTACTGTTATTTTGGAATTACTAAACTACCCTCCTCTCTTTTTCTGTAGCAGTAAGTTTCAATATGGAATGACCTTATTGTCCTCTCAAACGGAGGCTCATGTATCTTTAACTCATTGTAGCCATCTTCGTGTTCTCATGGACTACTTCCACATTTGAGATGTCGAAGACTCCGACGGTTCGGTCGGAAACGGAAGGAGATAAAGACAGTACCAATTTCTCTCGCACCTTCAAATACTTACTGGGTTGGTTTTTCTTTTTTTCCCATTTCCCATATTTAGTTTTAGCATTTGTTCATCTCCCATTTTGGTCGCTAAGAAAGCAGAAGAAAAAGAAGAGATTAAGCTTGCTGAGGCAAATGAAAAAAAAAAAAAAAAAACTAGAAAATAAAGGGTCATACTATTGAGATTTGAAAAATTATAGTTTCACCAGCATTAATTGAAGGAAGGGAAACTTTATTTTGATTGCAATGTTGGTGGAAAATGTAATATTTTATGGTCTTCTAACCTGTTGTTGGTTGTGAGAAAAAAATTACACACTAAATAAGGATACAGTATTAGTTTATTGCCTCTGTAAACTGAAAATCATAGAAGACAGGCTGAACTTAGCTGAACTGTATTTGCATTAGCAATTTTATAAGCTGCTTTGTATTCCAAATTTTGGGTGGATAATGGAATTCATAAAATGTTTAGAGTAAGCAAATGGAGCTTCGTATTCTTCCAATTGGGAGTTTATTGATTTGGTATTCTCTTGTTTGTCTCTGGATATTGGGAGATTAGCTACACAGTTCTTGTCAAGAGGAATTCCATTTATATTCAACTCGTGGATTGTGAGGCATCTCACAGAGGAGGACTATGCGGTAAAAGTTTCTCAGATCTTATGTGGTCTCCTGTTTTTGTTGTGTGTGTTTTTTTTTAACCTTCACGATGAATTTTTTGTTTGTTTTCAATTGTAAATATAGTTGATTGATTATAAGCAACACTTCCCATAAGTGTGTTTTCCAGATATGTCCTGAAATTATTGGAATTTTATGATTAAGATGTAGTTTGTGCTTTGTAGCTTATTTATTGATTTGTGTCTTTATTACAATGGTTTGTCTGTAGGTGTAGTTGGCTTCTTAGTTGTTAGATGTTCAAGTCATTTTTCCTGTTCTTGACATCTTTTCTTGGAAGTTGGGACTTGGGAGGTTTTCTTTTATTTTTTGTTTATTTTTAGTCTCTTTTTTTTTTCCCTTTTGATAGGTGGAAGTTGGGAGGTTTCTTAGTTGGAAATTCTTTTCTTTTTTAAATTTTCTTGGGGCAAATGGAATTTTGTGTTTGTGTATGTGTGTGAGTTGTATTTTGATTAATATATTGTATCTTATTGCTTTCTATTTTCTAATATGAAAAACAATACTCTTACATGTTACTTTTCTATGATGCAGTTGTATGCAGTACAGTTTCATCTTTTTGTCACTTGTGTCCTGTTCCTCAGTCGGGAGGGTTTCCGGAGAGCATGCATGCGGATGGACATGAAATGGTGATTCCTCATGCTCTTATAACTGCACTTACATGAGAATACATGTATTGAGGGTGCAGTATTCAAGCTGTAAACTGTTTATTAGTCGGTTATTATTTTCCTATCCTTGCATGATAGGTTGTTAGTTTGTTCGTAACTGCGTAATTTGTACTTGATGAATGATGACTAGTGAATAATGAATTACTAGTGCAATCTGTTAATTTAACCCCATAACTTAAGAGTCAATGATACCATTGTCTATGGATTTGAAAAATATGTAGTATGCAATATGCGTTTTTCTTTTCATTATCCAAAATATTAGTGCACTTCTCCAAGATAGGGTACAATTCAAGAGAGGTTTTAACAATTTTATTACTTACACTTGTAGCTCTTTAAATTGGGAACCTTGCTGAGAACTTCTGTAATATTTGGCCTTTAATCCTATAGTTGGATGTCTTATGTATCAGTGGTGGCACTTCCATGGAAGAAGATGCTTCAAAATTAATGAAAGTAGCCTGGATAACTGTCCCTCTTGGGATATTCATCACAACTCTTGCATGCTTGTTTGTCTTCTGGTGGAAAGCAATAAGTTATTCTACTCCATATGGCCAAGCTATCTTGATTAATGGTAATACACTTTACCTTCTTCCATATTTTCATTACATTGACATTTCTAGACTCTTTTACTCTTCCTTTTTAGCCTATTATGAAAAATTCATTAGTCAAGAAAGTTTTCCTACCAATGTTGTGGCTGTTTTATGCTTTAAGTTCTTCCAATAGTGTGTATGTTAAGATGTTGTTAGAAGATGAAGAAAATAAAGCTTGAAAGCATATGAAGAGAACGCATTAAGATCCATCAAGGATGTTAAGCACTTAATTGTTGGTGGCGTGTGAACTCATAACTCAACTGACTTATTTCATTCCTTTGCCATTCCCTATTACACAGATTTGTTTCCATTTATTTAACTTATTTTTCTTCCTGTCCAGATATTTTAATTGACTTATCCATAAAAATTATGCAATGCACTTCATTTATTCACTGACACTGCCTATGTGTAGGTTCTTTCTATTAAAGTTGTATTTACTTTTAAAAGGCCTTTTCTATCCTAAATTTCTGACAACATGTACAACAATAAGCCTTAGAATATTAATTTAGGTTGATTAAGTGAGTCCTTAATCAGAAAGCCCGATCCTAAAATCAGTGTCGAAAGGTTCCTAAAGATGAGGACCAAGCTTGGGCCGTGGGAGTTGTATAATTGTATCTTCTACTACAATGTTTTGGAGATTCTACCTTATTTTTCCACATTTCTTCTTGGATGTGGACCATTAGCATCATTTTTGTTTCTTCAGGTAAAAAAACTTGCAATTTGAAGCTGCTACAGTCTATTGTCAGCTTAACCAATTTTATGGTAATTGTATTCTGCAAAAAAAGAAAAGAAAAGAAAAAAAAGAAGAAGCTATAATTGAAAATAGGACTCTAGGCAATCATAGACTGATTTCATTGGCAGTGGATGAATATTTTAGTTCATGTGATTTTGACAAAATTTGGAGTTTGATTCATGAAGTCTGTTTCCTCAATGAGTCAGGTTTTGCATGCATTCTGGAGCTACTGGCTGAACCCTTATATATCCTTTCTCAGAACTTGCTTCTGCTTAAACTGCGGCTGATGGTTGAAACAGTTGCTACTATTTCTCGATGCATAACAATGTACTTCCTTATTGTGAAGCAAACTGAGATGGTAAGAGCTTAATTGGATTATGCCATAATCATGGTATATTACTGTTTTTGTTAGGCTTCCTAGTGGTTTGCATGCACTCTTGCTTTTTTCTTTTCATATCATTTAATATGCTTTAACAGTTATAACATGTTGGCTCTCAAACAGTGTTTACTTTCATGCTTTGTACTTGTCTAAGAAGGTTGTGCATGCCTTCTATATTTTTGGTTAAAGGAAAGTGATCTTGAATTGGGTAAAATATCAAGTCAGCTGAAACTCTTGTTTCTTCTGATTAAAAATAATTTTTTATTCTTTTATATTCATGCTTATTACTTGTTGTAAGCAATTGAAAATTACTTTCGCCAAATTGATCTCTTATATGAGGAGTTTTTTTTTTTTTTGGGCAAAGGAATAGTTGGACTGAGCTTGCAGAAGTTAGAACTTATCTTATGCTCCATTCTTTCTGAGACTAATCAATGATTTCCCTTGCTTCTCAGTTCAGCATCCAACAAATCTTGTAAAATTAATTTTATGGATTTCTTGTCCAGTGTATTCTTGCAATTTAGCCGGGTTACTGATTATTTGATGCTTTATGGGAAATATGGTTTTCATATAGCTAGGAACTATCTTAGAGTTTACTGTTTGCTTGCAGGAAAAGGGAATCATATTTGCATTGTCACAGACTGCATATGGCGCATGCTTATTACTAGGCTATTGGGGCTATTTTGTGATTTTCGTCAGATCTAGAAGTTCTTATCTTTTCCCTTTCAGGTATAATTTGTATTTATATCAATATCTCTGCATTATGAATTTACTTGAGTTTTTGCACTACGACTCCCAGAGGGAGGAACGTGATATAATACTTCTGGTGACAGTGCATGTCTGTAGATCTAAATACTAACTTAAGGACAGGATTGAAGATTACAAGTCTTAAATTGGCATCAATCATGGTCAGTTGTGGAGAAAATGTTTAAATGTTATGCAGTTGTCTGATTGTGATGTTTCGCTTAAAAAAATAATTTTGTGACGTCTCTCTTGGGTCCTTAGTAGCTGAGAGCTGTATGCAGTATTTCTTTATACTGATCTCCAATAATACGGTCTATCATCTGGTTGGTGCAATTCTTTTCATGAAGAATCTGCTATCTTAGTGTAGCTATGCTTTAATTTATTAATGTAGCGGAAAAATCTTAATTCTTAAGTAGTTACTGAGCAGTATGATATTTGATTGGTTGCTGTCAACCAATCTTCTACTTAAGGTGGTATCTTCACTATTTGCTACTTGAGGGAGACAATATAGGAATCCATGATAAGACTGGATGCATGTACCTTTGCTTATATTATAATAGGCATACATGTAAGTAAAATAACCTTTTCCAGTGCAGGAAATGTCGTTGAATCTGATCGACAGATTTCAAACATGTGTCTGTTGTTTACGTTCCAATCTTTTAGAAAGTTGATCCTTCAGGAAGGGGAAAAGATGGTCCTTGTATGGTTTGATACACCATACAATCAAGCTGTGTATGGACTTGTAGACAAATTAGGTAAGTATTTGGTCTGGTATTTTTTTCCATTCAATTAATCAAGTTCCAACAAAAACAAAGAAGCATTTTGTTTTTGTAATTGATCTAGATTCTTCTAGTTTGATTGGGGAATATATAATTGTCAGTATCATCAAATTCCAGGGAGCTTAGTGGTGAGGCTGATCTTCCTTCCTTTTGAAGAAAGTTCTTATGCAACTTTTGCAAGGTCTGCTTCAGGTTCACTTCGTTCCCTCTTGGTGCTTGAATGCAAGAAAACTTGCATTTCTAGATCTGATTTTTTTTTTTTTTTTCATTGGGTCTATTTTATTCTGTTAGTTTTACTGTGTTGATAAATTAAAAGAGGGATGGACTCTGGTTCTTACATCCTATAAACCAATTACACAGCTAATTTATGTTGGGTATGCACTCAAGATATCTGGAATTTCTCTCAGAAGTAGTTTTTGCTTTCTCCAGAGTCGCCGTATGAATCTATTTGGAATACTTAAAATTGGTCTCAAATGCTTGTTGGTTCTTTTTTGTTCTTTTCGTTCCTCAAGTGCTCTTATTTGTTAAGGTTGACATCCTTTATGTTCCTTATAAACCTTTAAGAGTTTTTTCGACATTGCAGTGCACAGCAGGATTGTTCTTTTTAGTTGAAACTACATAAAATTGTGTAACTTTATTCTGTTCCTCTTCCATTCCCCAAGGGAAAGGGGCATGATTATTCTTAAATGCTTTGACATCTGAAGAGGCCAGCTGGTCAAACCGGTTCCACTGTTGAATGGACCTTTTTTCAGTATGGAATAGCCCTTAACTCGCTAGAGTTGGTGAACAGCCTGAAATAGGTATATACCGTTAAGCCTGCACAGGTCGTTTACTTGGTGATGGCTATGGAAATCAGCAAGGTCATCTTAAATGTTCCAAAAGAGGCAAAACTTTGGAAGCAAATCCTTTGCATAGTCATAGGAGATCTCTGATAGAAAATGAAAAATCCCTTTTCATCACTTTTCCTTGTTGTAGAACCATTCTCTCTCATCATGCTCTTCCGACTTTTGGAAATGAGGGCAGCTAGTGGGATATGGTTGTAATGACATAAAATGGGAGTGTAGATGGATGACACAAGAACTGCAACAACAGTTTGTAGCTTCTTGCTTTATGCCAATATATAGCTTTTAGATGGGCTGGGGGAGGGAGTGAGGGGTCTGGCATAACTGAACAGTCCATGGCCTTACCGGCAGTCAAACCTGCGATTCAAGGCCTGGCATCACTGGACTGGCCATGATAAAGTCACATCATCTGTTTCAAGGAGGATTTGGTCAACTTGGATATAATTAAAATTTCATTGATTTTTTGGGATACAACTATTTAAAAATAAGAATGATATTGGCATTGACAATACACCGAAAGGAAAATGTTGTAGGATTGCACCCTGAAACTGGTGTAAAGACCATAAGCCTGCATATTTTGTCATTAATTATCTCACTTCTTGAAAATATTGGTTTGCTAGTTTGTACATAGAGTTGTTGGACTAATTTTGATTGATTTCCCCAGTTTACCATCATTGGATGATGGTGATCACTTCATCTATATCTGGGATATAAAATACTGACTGAGTAACCCTTATTTTATCCTAGGACCATCTTTCATTCTATATCTCTGTGTGAGCATGTGAGCTCTCGTGTTCGCAACCAACTGCTATTTTCTATGGCAAGTAATGATATGTTTTAGGCTAAGTGGTAAATGGTCAAGCATTAAAATCTTTTTTTTCTGTATTCTACACTTACGGTTAAAGTTTGTGTTTTTTGTATGAGCACAATTGTTTATTTTTTTGGCCAGATTAAGACGTAGTCTTGAAATCATTTTTTTTTCTTAGGAATAGTCTTATCTTGATGTTAAATTTGGTAAATCTTTCCTCTTGTCGGAAGTGTAGAGCTTGAATACTTGATCGTATTTCATTTATTTGATTTGTGGCTCTCGTTATGCATGATAGCACGGTCTTATTTTCTTTCACTAGCTGTAAAATGCCCAAATTTTTTACAGGGCAATATGCTGGGAAAAGCAGAAAGCTAGGGAGTCACCTTACAGAGGCCCTTAAGTTAGTTTTATTGATCGGTATGTTTTCTTCACTTAACTTGTATTGTTTTTAGCTACTCTAGTTTTTCCAGTCACAACTTATTTTGGTACTTCAAGGAAAAACTGTGACATTAACCTGTTTAGTTACATCAAATTTATCGAGTAAGAATCAGGAAAGATTTTCCTTAGAAACTGAGATAAACAGTGTTACTAAACCTGATCCCCGCTAGTGCCTAACCCACTCAGGCACGGGCCTAGGCTCATAGTTACTTGTTGGACCTACTAGGAATTCAGAAAGCAAAGCACTAATTTTATTGTTTATGGCTTGGAGATAGTTTTTATTTGCTGAACCTAGTGGAATACATGATGAACCTCTTGTCTTTAGCTAAATTTTTTCTTTTTTCACTTCTTGGAATTCTTGCCTATAGCTATTTTTGTTTTCCTATTTTTACTTTCATAACATATTGATGCAAGATTTTACTTGATGAAAGCCTGAAATTCTTGCTTGTAGCAATTTTTGTTGTTTTTTTGTAGCAAATTCTTGCTTGTCTCATATGGTGCCAAAATACCTATTTGGTGCAAAATTTCTTATTGGTAGCTTAACTGAACTGCTGTCTTGTCTAATGTTTAGAGCTGACTATCAATAGTATATTGAACAATAAGAAAAATCAAGCATCATTCTGTGGAGCAGCAGTTTTGCAAATGATAAATCCGTAATTAGATCCCCTGATGTAAAAACTTTCATGGATAAGATTATTGCAAGGAAAGTGTATGGGAATGTGATTATCATTTTTTTTTTTATAAGTAAATATTTCATTAATAAAAGGTCAAAAAGGGCGTAACCATTGTACACAAGAAGGATTCAAACATCACGTCACCAATGGGCAGAAAATAAAAATAAAAACAACAGAAAATCAAGATTAACAATTTAAAATGTCTAGAAACTCAACCAAGGACCCACAGAAGAAAACGGATCATAGATTGACATCCAAGAAAAAAAGGTGTCTAGAAAATGACTCTTTAACCGGTTCACATAAGCTGTTTCATTGTTGAAAGTACCATTGTTGCGCTCTATCCAAACTGTCCACATCAGACACAATGGAATAGCCCTCCAAGCTGATTTACACCTCCTACTCCCCAAACTTCCAATCCTCCCCTTCAACAGATCCAGGACAGAGCTAGGCAATACCCAACTACAACAAACAAAGAGAAGACCAGAACCTGTAACATTCTAGCCACTTCACAATGAATAAAAAGATGATCCACCATTTCACCATTCCTTTGGCACTTGCTGCTCCAGCTAACTAAACCATACCTCTCTTCCTTAAACTTACTCTGTATTATTTGATCGTAAGATTTTATTAGTAGGGTATCATGAAATAGGAGACGCTTTATGCCTTAAGTATTCAATAATCATGGTAAGTAAGTAGAAGATCTTGTTTTTTATCTATATATTTCAGATGTTACTAATTTATGACAAATAAATACTGCAGTACCTTTTCGTTCCCCAGTCGACTTTTGAGTTATATTTTAACTTGGTTTATTTTTCTTAATGTGCCTTTTCTGGTCTCAAATCCCAGCTATGTATATTTTTCAGGTCTTGTATTTATGGCATTTGGTCCCAGTTATTCTTATTCACTCATCAGATTGCTGTATGGGCAGAAGTGGAGTGATGGAGAAGCATCAACTGCTCTCCAGTATTACTGCCTTTATGTCATTGTTTTGGCTATGAATGGTTAGTAATTGTCCTTCTTTTTAATTACTTTGCTGCCTATATAAGAGTAGGAAAAATTACTGCCATTACTAGCCATGCAATATATTCTGAAAATGTTTCACTTTTTCTGTTATTGACTTATTTCTGGCTCCTCCATTAAAAAGTTACCATCGTACATACAATGCACTTCATGTTATTGATTTAACATTTGTTGATGCCATCAAATATTCTAGGGTACCCTTAGTAGGACTAAGAACGAGTAGCTGAATTGCAACTGCAATCAGATTGGGAATAAGTACATCTGAAATATATCGTAAGGGTCTATTTGGGAGCTTAGGAGAAGAGGAGAGGAGAGTAGAGGAAAAATGACACTTCATTTCTCTTTGGGAGTTTAATAAATGAACGGGGAAGAAAGTAGAGGATAAGGTACAGTTTTTGTTTGGGAGGTGAGGGGAAAGGAGATGAGAGAATTTGTTATTACATAATTTTACAATTACCCTCTTAAAATGTTTTATTTCAATCTTAGTAGGTATTTGATAGAAAAGATAAGGGTATTTTAGTCACTACAGGCAAAGATTATAATGTTCCTTATCTTCTCTCTCCAAATTCTTCCAATTTGGAGGAATTAAAAAAATGAACTTTGGAGGGATTTAGGAGGGGTATATGTACCCCTCCACATGCTCTCTCTCCTTTTTTTTTTTTTTTTTTTTTTTTAAAAAAAAAAACTCCCAAATCAAGGAAATGGTGCACTCTCCTCTCCCTCCATTCCCCTCCATCCAAATGAGCCTTTAAGTAATGATTATATTCACTATAAAGAAAGATTTACATCTGAACTGTAAAGGAATTTTTTTAAAGAACGTTGCATTAGTAAGAAATATAGAGCAATCTCTGCAGAAAGAAAGAAACAGTAGCTCTATGGGAGAAGTCCTGTTAGTAAGAGAAAACTATCAATAAAATAGTGGATAATAGAAGAAATAAATAAGAAATGACGATAGTAAGAGAAGCGGGGACATGCTTAGATGAAGAAAAACGAGAAGATACCACCTGAACAGTGGCTCAATGGTACAAAGATGCTCCTCAATGATGTTGGGAGACGTACACACCACTGTGAAGACTGGAGGCTAGGTGGTATGAGTAGGCGAAGTGACATTCAGGAGTGACCAATGGAATGCATAGGATTTATAAAATGGATGTGATGGAAAAATTTGCAAATGCAATGAAGAAAAACAACTTCGGATACAACTGAATGGTGAAAGAGCAATCGTATGGAAGATCAAGGTAGTTGTTGATAATGACTCATGTAACTGTCGTGGGAATGGCACTGAATTGACTTCAATTTAATGTTTAACTGCATTTCGAAAAGAGAAAATATGGTACTTATACTGTTTTCGAGCCTAAGAAATTGGCACCAGTTTTCAAGGGCATCACTTAGTCAAAACACAAAAGCTATTACCCAAGTTATTCTGCACTATCTAGTGTGCAAAGTAGAATCTACCAACAAGTACCAGTGCCCCCTTCAATTTCTTTTCTATTTTTTTTTTTTTTTTTTTTTTTCTCGAAGAAGAAAATTTAACTCCAGGTAACCACTTATCATTTTCCTTTTTTTTTTTTTTTTTTTTTTCTTTTTTTGGTTAAACTAAGCAGTGTCAATGCATTGGTAAACTTGGTCACCTGTACTTTTAGAGCCTTTTGCTGAAATCATCTTCAATCTTCTGACTACAGAGAGTGGTGCCTAGTTCAGGATCACTTCTTTTAATTGTTAATGATCAGAGGTTGTTAGCTGTAATATTTGTCAAAGATGATAGTGCCAGAATTTCATAATTTGTCTTACTTTTATTCAGGAACTTCTGAAGCATTTCTACATGCGGTTGCAACGGAGAGTCAACTAAAACGTTCAAATGATTCATTGCTTGTGTTCTCAATGATCTATATAGTCCTCAATGTCGTAATGATACAGTCAGCTGGAGCAGTTGGCTTAATTTTAGCAAATTCTCTTAGTATCCTTTCTGCAGTGTTGATATTTCTCATAGCTATCTGCTGTCATCTTTGTTTCTTTGCACTATCACTCATTCTTTTTGTTTCATTTGAGTCAGTACTAAAAAGCTTTCTAATGTGGATTTGATCTTGAAGGATTTTAGATTTGTGAGTCTAGTCTGTAAAATAAATTGTTTGATTGAAGTTGGAGCATCATCAAAATAGTTCACTTCAGAACCTATTCTGCCTTGTCAGTATGTATGGTGCTTTTTTAATGAATTACTATGTAGGGGTGGGGGGTTTGATGTCAGCACTCAGCAGTGTCTGTTGGACTTCAAATTAGACAATTCACTCATTAAAATATTTTTCCACTAATTGTATGATCCATAGTAGAAAATAATGGATGACACCATAAATTGGATGCCTGATGGGCTAAAGTTGTAACTTCCATGGTGATTAATTATTATGCCTGAAGCAGCATTTTTGGGGAAGATACGTCATGACTTAAGAGAGTCTTTCCAACAGAACTGTTAGACATCTACTAGTAGGTTTACTGCCATTGCTATGACTGTAGGACCTTTTTGGTGCATTTATGTTGAGATAGTGGCAATTTTATAAAACTATTATAGTGTATTTAATGTCCTTATTTATTTAAAAATAATTATTTGCTACTTGACTTGTTTGAAGATATGGCTTTAAGAATTTTATACTCTGCAGTATTCATAAAGAAGTATTTCCAGGTACAACTTTGATTTTGCATATCTTGCAGTCTTCGGTACAGGTTCTGAGTTCTGACTTTAATAATCTCTGGTTTTCATGTTTGCAGGGTTCTTCCTCGTTTAATTTTTCTAGCTGCTTGCCTCTAGGATGGAGTGTTCTGTTATTTTCAGGTTTAATCACTCTCATTTCTGAGAAAATGCTTTTGGACCGGGAAAACTTCTGGCCGACATTTGGGATTCATTTTTCAGTTGGGTTGGCTTGCTTTTGTGTGTCTTCCTATGTCATGTAACTTCTTATTCCCTATTTGTTCTAAACATCTTTTAACTTCAGATTAGAAACCTACTTTTCATTGTCATTGTTGTTGGATTTTTCTTTTCCTTTTTCTTTGATGTGGGTATTGTACTGAAAGATTAAACCTTCTCTCTTTTTAGCTATAGCCGGGAGAAGCCTTTTATCAGAAGAGTTATTGCCTTTCGTGACCACTCAGACTGAAGGACTGGCATATGTGCAAATATATTTAAGGTGGGTTTGTATTTCTTACTCTATCCTCCTAAGCTTACTTTATGGAGATGAGAAATAGTAGTCTCTTTTAATGCAGTTATGGGAAGAGTATGCATCATCACTTGACAGGAAGACATCCTCAGCTGATACAGAAAAATTTCTTAAAATCTAGTAGAATTTTCAGTGTTTCTAAGAACAGGCAAATACATTTCCCTGATGGGAAAGGGTTGAGAGGACTAGGGGAGCAAAAAATAATGCAAAATTGCAAATCATTGGAGTTGCTAAGAGCTACTAGCAAAGTAACAATTCAATGGAGATTTTGGGTTAAATCTTGATCCATAACCTAATGATTTGTCATGCTCTCTTGGGTTTAATGCTGATGTCCAACTAAGGTTTTGTTTTGTATGAATTGCTCCTCTAACAACCTGCTTACTTGTATGATCTCGGATATGATGCTTTAAAATTGAGGTACAGTTACTATGTACTTTTGTCATTTCCTCAGACATATATCTTATCATGATATGGTAAAATGAAGCTGCATTTTATGTTTTAGGCTGTGTAAAAGATTTGCTTTTCACAACACTAGTTGCCTTTGGTTTTCACTATTATGGAATGCATAGCAGTGAATGATACCGCCCAGCTCCCCTTCCTCTCCTTTGGGCTTTCCCTGTTTAAAATTGATCTTTATTCTCCTAATTTTTCCTGGATATATAAGATTCTGTGGGCAGGGAAATTATCTTGTTCCTGAAACATGAAGCCCATTATGAAGAAAAGTAAAAGAACTTCTTTAATTGGTTGGCTTCTTTTTTCTTTTCTAAACAATTGAAACTTTTGAAAAACTCTTGACTGGGCATAATTTAACACAACTCTGCTCTAACCATATGTGGATTTCAAACTCTCATCTCATTTTCATGTCTTACTTTTTGTTTCCTCAATCAAAATTGGCTTGGCATTTCATTAACTCCTTCCATTCACTCCAAGCTTAACATCTTATTGATACCGGTGTTCAGTTTGGGTGATTTGGAGGAGTTAGTGAGATGTTAGGTGTCGATTTTTGATTGAGGTCGATACAGGAGAAGATCCAAATCCTCACTGTGCGCTTGCATGTGAGAGATTGAGAGAAATGTCACTAGACCTCCAAAAGCTAAAACAAAACATACATTGATGACTGATAAAAGAAACAATGGTGATGATTCATAGGACACCCACACCTAAGGGGGATGTTGGTTGGCCTCCATTGTCACTATGAATGACCAACAATAGTAATTATAAGCTTTGAAAGCTTCAGAATGAAAAAGTAGAAGTAAAAGAGGGGGGGAAAAAAATAAAATTTATGATTAAGATGTAGACTAGGGCTTTAGACAAAAAAATTGAGTATAAAGTGAGTTCCATCTTCTAAAACAAAATGATGGTGTCTTTTGAGTTTTGCTTCAGAGATTGGATTCCTTGATGTATTTCATCACACCACTTTATATTGCAGCCACAAATTCATTTTAAGAAGCAAACAAGCAAATAAATGAAGAATAATTTGGGATTGAGAGTTTTTAAAGTGAAATGGTTTGTATTATTATTTTCTTTCCTGAAAAAAAAAAAAAAAAAAAAAATTCAACTCAAATCTCAATTCTCCATTAGGGAAAGGAAAATGAAAGAGAAACTTTCATCTGAATCAGTGATTCATATTCCTACTAATTTATACTGAATACAAAATTGAGACAGCAGGGTATTTTTTTTTTTTTTTTTTTATAATATTTTTCTATTTTTATGTGTTTCGGCTGAGAAGCAGTTAATTCTAAATTGCACAAACGAGAGATAGTCTTATATTTTCTCATAATCTCACAATTTTCTAATTAAAACTTTTATGTCAAGTTTGGGTGTTCCATGGAAGACTAGAGAAATTACTATTATTTCATCAATGTTGCACCAATCTCTTGAGTCATTTGCATGCAAAAGCAGGTATAGACATTATTTGCCAAAAAATATCAAATATGAAAAGGAAAGATGAAGAGGGTAGTTCTCTTTTCATCTTGTTTAAGAACTTAAACTGTGGCATTTCCCAAAACCATATTCACCTAATCACCTCTTGCTCTTATCCCTTTTATTACGTTCAAAGTGGTGCTCTGCTCTCTCTGTCTATCATATCTTCATGTTAAAGCAAGCATGAGATGTAATGATTAAATATGGGACCCTTAACTGGAAATTCAATTGCTAGCTATCTTGTTAAAATGATATTCCACTAAGGCCAATATAAATTCACCAACACAAACAATGCTTTCAAATTTGTCATAATTGTGACAATTACTTAATCACATGCAAAGGATATGTAATCTCTTTTTAGCTTTCTAATGAGTTATAGAAAGTATGTCTAATTTTAAGATTAGGAGTGGATATGGATCATTCCAGAACATTAGTTTTTCATTTTTCACAAGCATTTTGTGTACAAATGTGATATCCCTTAATTAGAACTAGAAAATAAAGTTTATCAATTTGTTGAAATCAATGAATATTGGAGAACACTTCCAAAAAGTTTTATAGTCTACTATTTATGATCTTTTTTTTTCTTTTCTTTTTTAAATAATAATTTTTCATAGAAAATTACCAAATCATTAAAACAAACACCATATATTTTACCATATATATTGGATACTTTTTAGTTCTTTTAACTAAATTATTTGGAGGAAAAAAAATCAAAAAATATTTCTATTAAATAAATTTGGTGTATATATAGTATTTGGATTATGTTTAATATGAATCTAATAGCTGGTAGTTATAGTGCCCCCTTGTTCGTTAGAATTAAATCTGACAAAAATGTTGGTCGATTAAGATAACATGACGATGAATATGAAAGTCAAAATTTACTGAGAAGTGTGTAATTAACAACTAATCACCAATCGAATCAATTAATCTACAAAAATAAATGATGTTGTGTTAGTTATATTTAGTCATCGAGGCAAGTGCCAATCCCTTCAATAAAATATATTCATATAGAATTAGTCTTTTAATCTGATGAATACTTACTAAAATAGTCTTTTCGTGATTAAAATCAAATAATTAGATAAGGACAGATAACAAAATAAGAAATTTAGAACTATATATATGCATTTTATAGGGTGATTGATGTAGACAATAATTACAGATGTCTATGCTAACAGCAAATATTATTGCAGTCACAATTATGGTTGCATATCAAAATTTAAATCTTGCAAAGAGCTATAAAGATTTCACACATTTATAATTACACTAATTAATAATTAACAATAAAAACACTTGTTTCCTCAAAGACCATACTATGATACTACAGATGTTGAGATACATAATTAAAGTCTAAGTCTTGACTTCAGAGGAAAGGTATCACATGTTCATCTCACTCACCTTCAAACCCTAATGATTCTGTTCTCCACTTCGATTTGAAAGCACTATAATTATAATTCAAGCAAATTGACACCCTAAAACAAAAAAAAAAACCCTTATATGCATAGAGCTAAAGAGAAAACTGTGAAGTCAAACAAAGGATGAAAAATTCTTATATTGTCATTGACCAATAAAATTGTCTTTATGTCCATTAAAATTGATGATATTTATTAAGATGCTCATCTTAACTCATGTTGATAGTAAAACTCATATAAGAATCTCAGAATTAGAAGACAAGTGCTGTTTAGTTTATGCAGAAAGAATGTGCACTGGGTTTTGGATTGGATGCATGGGACCCCAATCTAATCTAATCTAATCTATGGTCTTCTTTTTTCCTAATCAAACTCTTAGTCTCAAGTAGGTTCAATTTTTTCATCATTCTCTTTGTGGACCAAAACACATACATTTAATTCTTTATCACAGTGAACTTTTTGTATCCCTCTGCCAGCTACTACTTTCTAAGTGTCTAGTTCATCCTTTTACAGCTTTTTGGCCATGCATGTTTAATTATTACTTCTAATTATTCATAGTAACTGTTAATGAGATTGATATGCCTAATTGGTTATAGGGCATCTAAAATTGATCCCAAACATAATATGGTGTCCCATTACTCAAATTTTTGTTTTTGAATCTAGTTTCCTTCCCTCATTGAGTATATTTCTTGTTATTTTTGCACTTTTTTTTTCTTATTTGTGAGATGTATAAGTTATTTTGCATACTAACAACTTTGAGCGATTTACAAAAGAGAAGGAGAAAGGAATCGATAATATCAAAAGTCAAGATTTAGATATGAACAATTATTTACATAAAGGTTTTTATATGTTACCTGGCTTGCAAGTTGATCTCTCTCGAGTAATATTAAATGTAGCTCACATCAATATTGTAGTCTTAATTACACAATCAACATACATAATGTTATATAATTGTGTTTTCCATTGTGAAAGTAGAAAGTAAAATGTATTTTTGTAACCAAAAAAAAAAAAGGTAAAGAGGGGAGCTGCTAAAGAAATTTATATATTGGAATGAACAAAAAGAAACAGAAAAAGAAATTAAATGAACAGTAAAGACAAAAAGTTTGAACAGAAAGCAAAGGAATAGAGAGAAAATGATTCGTGAATCCCATCATCACATAAATTAAAGTCTTTAAGTGGTGGGGTCATGTGCGCCTGTCACGTGACAGTCTACACACAGTACTGTGAGGGACTGAGGGCGTTTCAGCTAGCTACCACTATTAGACAGATGATGCCAATTGCAAATAAAAACCTACAATAAGAATAATTGTCAATCTTTTCAGATTGAGATTTTTATTGTCTACAAAAAGATTGATCAATGTTATTTATATCTACTAATAATTAGAGGCATTTTGGTATACAGAATTATGACAGCACTAGGGATGCGAAGCCAATATCTGCACTAGATTAAAAAAAAATATATATATAATAAATTTACTAAATGGAAAGATCAACTTACAACCAAGAGGATATTAAGGAAATGGCTATGATTGAATCATCAATTATTTTTAATATAATTGTATTTATTATTATTGTAATTGATAGAACTAATTAGGTCTATGAGTACAATTATAAACAAAATTATAGAAAAATTTAGGTCTTAATTTTGTCATTAGTCAACTATAATTATCTTTGTAGTGCATAGAAATTAAATGCTCTACCATTGTAAAGAGCGAGCGAGTGAGTGAGTTTCATATTATTAAAGAAAATTATTATGATTGATTAAAATTAGTTGACTATCCTAATCATGTCATCAATAATCCCCAATTAAAATAATTAAGTATGTTGATTATTGTAATTGATTGAATTAAGACTTAGTTACAAAAATAATTATAGAAACAATTGGCATAATTATGTCTTAATTCTAAAACAAGTGATTATCTTGCAAACCTATAAATTAATTGAAGATTCTAATATTGTAAAGAGTGAATGAGTGAGTGAGTTCATTATATCTTTAGAATAAACATTTTATTCTTTTCCGCGGAGTAGGCCGATAGCCGAACCACTCATTTTTTTGTGCCTTTCATTTTTTTTCATTTGTCTTGTTTGATTCTAAATTCCTTCACATACATATACATGACTAATATTACCCTTCTCCCGTGGAGTAAGCCAATGAATCACGTATATCTTTGTATCTCTCCCTTTATCTTTTTCATTTGTCTTGTTTATTCTAAAATTCTTCATGGTATCAGAATCTCAAAAGCTCTAATGAGCAAATTGATCATGAGTAGTTACAGTCAAATGTCTTACCTTACTATAAAAGAAATCTTATGACGCTTAGTGCAGCAAGAACTGTGTGAAGAAATGTTTGAGTTTTTTGTAACGAAGGCAATATATCAAAAGAGTGCAGTAAAACGTTACAATACTTGTGTGAATGAACATTTTTCATAACAATATGACAACTTGTGATTCATTCTAAGAGAAGGCAAAGGATCAAGAGGAGAAGCATTCATCATTTATAATCCAAGATGAATATTCTCAAAAGAACATTCATCTTGTAGGGATGTATTAAGGAATGTATTATGATTAACTGAAATTAATTGAAATATTACAATGACATCATCAGTCATCCCCAATTAAGATAATTATATATATCGTTATTGTAATTGATAGAATTAAGGTCTAATTATGTGTACAATCATATACAAATTTATAGGAAAACTTAGGCCTTAATTCTATCATTAGTCAACTATTTTATCTTTTTAGTATTTGTAAATTAAAAGTTCTACAATTGTAAAGAGTGAGTGAGTGAACTTCATACATACCTTTTGTTCTTCTCTCTTTATCTTTTCCATTTGTCTAGTTTATTATGATAGGAGAGGCTTTATTTATATAAGTTCTAAGGCTTTCACTCCTATCTAACAAATGTGGGACTAAAGTAAAATCCTTTATTCATACTAATTCTAAAATATAAAACTTAACTCAGTTCAACTAACCTAATCCTTAAATATCAAACTAGTTAGAGTTAGCTGCATGAATCATTTTCTATCTTTCGCATCGATCTTATACATCATGTTAGTAATGTAAAGAGTGAGTGAGTGAGTTTCATATTATTGAAGAAAATTATTATGATTGATTAAAATTAGTTGACTATCCTAATCATGTCATTAATCATCCCCAATTAAAATAATTAAGTATGTTGATTATTGTAATTGATTGAATTAAGACTTAGTTACAAAAATAATTATAGAAACAATTGGCATAATTATGTCTTAATTCTAAAACAAGTGATTATCTTGTAAGCCTATAAATTAATTGAATATTCTAATATTGTAAAGAGTGAATGAGTGAGTGAGTTCATTATATCTTTAGAATAAACATTTTATTCTCTTCCGTGGAGTAGGCCGATAGCCGAACCACTCATATTTTTGTGCCTTTCATTTTTTTTCATTTGTCTTGTTTGATTCTAAATTCCTTCACATACATATACATGACTAATATTATCCTTCTCCCGTGGAGTAAGCCAATGAATCACGTATATCTTTGTATCTCTCCCTTTATCTTTTTCATTTGTCTTGTTTATTCTAAAATTCTTCATGGTATCAGAATCTCAAAAGCTCTAATGAGCAAATTGACCATGAGTAGTTACAGTCAAATGTCTTACCTTACTATAAAAGAAATCTTATGACGCTTAGTGCAGCAAGAATTGTGTTAAGAAATGTTTGAGTTTTTTGTAACGAAGGCAATATATCAAAAGAGTGCAGTAAAACGTTACAATACTTGTGTGAATGAACATTTTTCATAACAATATGACAACTTGTGATTCATTCTAAGAGAAGGCAAAGGATCAAGAGGAGAAGCATTCATCATTTATAATCCAAGATGAATATTCTCAAAAGAACATTCATCTTGTAGGGATGTATTAAGGAATTGATTATGATTAACTGAAATTAATTGAAATATTACAATGACATCATCAGTCATCCCCAATTAAGATAATTATATATATCGTTATTGTAATTGATAGAATTAAGGTCTAATTATGTGTACAATCATATACAAATTTATAGGAAAACTTAGGCCTTAATTCTATCATTAGTCAACTATTTTATCTTTTTAGTATTTGTAAATTAAAAGTTCTACAATTGTAAAGAGTGAGTGAGTGAACTTCATACATACCTTTTGTTCTTCTCTCTTTATCTTTTCCATTTGTCTAGTTTATTATGATAGGAGAGGCTTTATTTATATAAGTTCTAAGGCTTTCACTCCTATCTAACAAATGTGGGACTAAAGTAAAATCCTTTATTCATACTAATTCTAAAATATAAAACTTAACTCAGTTCAACTAACCTAATCCTTAAATATCAAACTAGTTAGAGTTAGCTGCATGAATCATTTTCTATCTTTCGCATCGATCTTATACATCATGTTAGTAATGTAAAGAGTGAGTGAGTGAGTTTCATATTATTGAAGAAAATTATTATGATTGATTAAAATTAGTTGACTATCCTAATCATGTCATTAATCATCCCCAATTAAAATAATTAAGTATGTTGATTATTGTAATTGATTGAATTAAGACTTAGTTACAAAAATAATTATAGAAACAATTGGCATAATTATGTCTTAATTCTAAAACAAGTGATTATCTTGTAAGCCTATAAATTAATTGAATATTCTAATATTGTAAAGAGTGAATGAGTGAGTGAGTTCATTATATCTTTAGAATAAACATTTTATTCTCTTCCGTGGAGTAGGCCGATAGCCGAACCACTCATATTTTTGTGCCTTTCATTTTTTTTCATTTGTCTTGTTTGATTCTAAATTCCTTCACATACATATACATGACTAATATTATCCTTCTCCCGTGGAGTAAGCCAATGAATCACGTATATCTTTGTATCTCTCCCTTTATCTTTTTCATTTGTCTTGTTTATTCTAAAATTCTTCATGGT
This sequence comes from Quillaja saponaria, assembly GCA_029379385.1. Lineage (NCBI taxonomy): Eukaryota > Viridiplantae > Streptophyta > Magnoliopsida > Fabales > Quillajaceae > Quillaja > Quillaja saponaria. Next base: position 12,927,903 of record CM055616.1, on the reverse strand, counting down.
ATCAGAATCTCAAAAGCTCTAATGAGCAAATTGACCATGAGTAGTTACAGTCAAATGTCTTACCTTACTATAAAAGAAATCTTATGACGCTTAGTGCAGCAAGAATTGTGTGAAGAAATGTTTGAGTTTTTTGTAACGAAGGCAATATATCAAAAGAGTGCAGTAAAACGTTACAATACTTGTGTGAATGAACATTTTTCATAACAATATGACAACTTGTGATTCATTCTAAGAGAAGGCAAAGGATCAAGAGGAGAAGCATTCATCATTTATAATCCAAGATGAATATTCTCAAAAGAACATTCATCTTGTAGGGATGTATTAAGGAATTGATTATGATTAACTGAAATTAATTGAAATATTACAATGACATCATCAGTCATCCCCAATTAAGATAATTATATATATCGTTATTGTAATTGATAGAATTAAGGTCTAATTATGTGTACAATCATATACAAATTTATAGGAAAACTTAGGCCTTAATTCTATCATTAGTCAACTATTTTATCTTTTTAGTATTTGTAAATTAAAAGTTCTACAATTGTAAAGAGTGAGTGAGTGAACTTCATACATACCTTTTGTTCTTCTCTCTTTATCTTTTCCATTTGTCTAGTTTATTATGATAGGAGAGGCTTTATTTATATAAGTTCTAAGGCTTTCACTCCTATCTAACAAATGTGGGACTAAAGTAAAATCCTTTATTCATACTAATTCTAAAATATAAAACTTAACTCAGTTCAACTAACCTAATCCTTAAATATCAAACTAGTTAGAGTTAGCTGCATGAATCATTTTCTATCTTTCGCATCGATCTTATACATCATGTTAGTAATGTAAAGAGTGAGTGAGTGAGTTTCATATTATTGAAGAAAATTATTATGATTGATTAAAATTAGTTGACTATCCTAATCATGTCATTAATCATCCCCAATTAAAATAATTAAGTATGTTGATTATTGTAATTGATTGAATTAAGACTTAGTTACAAAAATAATTATAGAAACAATTGGCATAATTATGTCTTAATTCTAAAACAAGTGATTATCTTGTAAGCCTATAAATTAATTGAATATTCTAATATTGTAAAGAGTGAATGAGTGAGTGAGTTCATTATATCTTTAGAATAAACATTTTATTCTCTTCCGTGGAGTAGGCCGATAGCCGAACCACTCATATTTTTGTGCCTTTCATTTTTTTTCATTTGTCTTGTTTGATTCTAAATTCCTTCACATACATATACATGACTAATATTATCCTTCTCCCGTGGAGTAAGCCAATGAATCACGTATATCTTTGTATCTCTCCCTTTATCTTTTTCATTTGTCTTGTTTATTCTAAAATTCTTCATGGTATCAGAATCTCAAAAGCTCTAATGAGCAAATTGACCATGAGTAGTTACAGTCAAATGTCTTACCTTACTATAAAAGAAATCTTATGACGCTTAGTGCAGCAAGAATTGTGTGAAGAAATGTTTGAGTTTTTTGTAACGAAGGCAATATATCAAAAGAGTGCAATAAAACGTTACAATACTTGTGTGAATGAACATTTTTCATAACAATATGACAACTTGTGATTCATTCTAAGAGAAGGCAAAGGATCAAGAGGAGAAGCATTCATCATTTATAATCCAAGATGAATATTCTTAAAAGAACATTCATCTTGTAGGGATGTATTAAGGAATTGATTATGATTAACTGAAATTAATTGAAATATTATAATGACATCATCAGTCATCCCCAATTAAGATAATTATATATATCGTTATTGTAATTGATAGAATTAAGGTCTAATTATGTGTACAATCATATACAAAATTATAGGAAAACTTAGGCCTTAATTCTATCATTAGTCAACTATTTTATCTTTTTAGTATTTGTAAATTAAAAGTTCTACAATTGTAAAGAGTGATTAAGTGAACTTCATACATACCTTTTGTTCCTCTCTCTTTATCTTTTCCATTTGTCTAGTTTATTATGATAGGAGAGGCTTTATTTATATAAGTTCTAAGGCTTTCACTCCTATCTAACAAATGTGGGACTAAAGTAAAATCCCTTATTCATACTAATTCTAAAATATAAAACTTAACTCAGTTCAACTAACCTAATCCTTAAATATCAAACTAGTTAGAGTTAGCTGCATGAATCATTTTCTATCTTTCGCATCGATCTTATACATCATGTTAGTAATGTAAAGAGTGAGTGAGTGAATTTCATATTATTGAAGAAAATTATTATGATTGATTAAAATTAGTTGACTATCCTAATCATGTCATCAATCATCCCCAATTAAGATAATTAAGTATGTTGATTATTGTAATTGATTGAATTAATACTTAGTTACAAAAATAATTATAGAAACAATTGGCATAATTATGTCTTAATTCTAAAACACGTGATTATCTTGTAAGCCTATAAATTAATTGAAGATTCTAATATTGTAAAAAGTGAATGAGTGAGTTTCATTATATCTTTAGAATAAATATATTATTCTCCTCTGTGAGGTATGCCGATAGCTAAATCACTCATATCTTTGTGCCTTTCATTATTTTTCATTTGTCATCTTTGATTCTAAATTCCTTCGCATACATATACATAGAATAAAAAATTACTCTTCTTCCATGGAGTAAGCTAATGACTAAACCACATATATCTTTGTATCTTTCCCTTTATCTTTTTTATTTGTCTTGTTTATTCTAAAATTCTTCATGGTATCAGAGTCTTAAAGCTCCAATGAGCAAATTGATCATGAGTAGCTCCAGTCAGATGCCTTACCTTTACTATTAAAGGAATCTCATGACGATTAGTGCGGCGAGAACGGTGTGAAGAAATGTTCTAGTTTTTCATAACAAGGCAAGGTACCAAAAGAGTACAGTAAGACGTTGCAATATTTAAGTTAATAAATGTTTTTCATAACGATGTGACAACTTATGATTCATTTCAAGAGAAGACAAAAGATCAAGAGGAGAAGCATTCATCATTTATAATCCAAGATGAATATTCTTAAAAGAACATTCATCTTGTAAGGATGTATTAAGGAATTGATTATGATTAACTGAAATTAATTGTAATATTATAATCACATCATCAATCATCCTTAATTAAGATAATTATATATATATATAGTTATTGTAATTGATAGAATTAAGGTCTAATTATGTGTACAATCATACACAAAATTATAGGAAAACTTAGGCCTTAATTCTATCATTAGTCAACTATATTATCTTTTTAGTGTATATAAATTAAAGGTTCTACAATTATAAGGAATGAGTGAGTGAACTTCATATATACCTTTTGTTCCTTTCTCATTATATTTCCCATTTGTCTCGTTTATTATGAGAGGAAAAGCGTTATTTATATAAGTTCCAAGGCTTTCACTCATATCTAACAAATGTGGGACTAAAGTAAAATCCCTTATTTGTACTAATTCTAAAATATAAAAATTAACTCAGATCAATTAACCTAATCTTTAAATATCAAACTAGTTGGAGTTAGCTACATGAATCATGTTTCATCATTTGCATCAATCTAATGCATCATATCAGTAATGCATATAGCAATCATATCTTTCTCAATGACTAGTCCTCATGTAATTCTTGTTCTCCTTCTATCCCTTCTAATATATTCCAACTGCATCAAGCCACCTCTCCTAACTACGACATCCACTAGTCTATGTTAGATATGTCTAAAACATCATAAGCAGTTCTCTCTTATTTTTTTCTTCAATAGGTCTTACCTCAACATTTCTATGTATCTTTTCATTTCGCATTCTATCTTTTCTTTTATGTCTGATCATCCATCTCAATATTCGTATTTAAGCCATTCCCATCTTATATGAGTTGTTTCTTAATTGTCTAACATTCTGAACAACATAGCCAATCTCTTTGCCATCTTATAGAATTTCCTTTCAACTCTATATGTGACTAAAGAAATATATATAAGAAAAAAAAATTATTTTCTCTTGTATTTGATTAGCTTGATCAGTCTTTTCCATAAACTATTGGGTAATATGATATGCATCAATCCCCTACTTAAGAAAAACTCACCCTCAAGTTAAAATTGAGATACAACAACCATTGTAAAAGATAATATTCTTACATGTTATTAACATTGAAAGTTTCCTCTAATCACTTGGAAGGTCTACCACGTATGCATTATCATTGATTTTCTTCATAATCTTTATAGATCATATTTATTTGGGTTCAACTTGTTATAAGCATATACTGGAAAGATCTAATTTTGTATGTACACCATAATCATGTTGCCTTCTTTGAATAAATTCTCCATTTTCTGCTAAGTTATTGTTTGTATCTGACATTTGACGTCTCAAGTTTCTTCTTCACTTTTGCTTGGACTAACTGGACTTGGTTTGACATGTTGCTTATAGCAGCTTACTCCAAAGAGCTTAGGTAGTTAGACTATATCCATATAATATTTTGGAATCTTTCTATAAACAACATAGAAAGGCAATGCTTGAATCAAACTGTGAACTGCATTGTTGTAGGCAAATTTCATTTGGGCACTTGCCAAATTCCAATGCTTTGTTTTATCACCACATATGTTTATTAGAAGGTTTCCCAAAGTTCTATTTGAGACTTAAATTTGTCTACCAGTTTGTAGATGAGTTATGCTGCTAAACTTTAAGCTTACATCAAGTCTTTTCCATATTGCAATCCAAAAGTGTGACAAAGACTTAAAGTCTTTGTCAAAAGTTATGGATTTCGAGACTCCATGAAGTTGTACCACCTCTTGAAAGAACAATCTTGAAATGGGCAACACATCATAAGTCTTTCGATAAGGTATAAAATGAGTCATATTTTAAATCTTTTGACAACTACAACATAAAATCTACTCCTCTTTAAGTTCTTAGTAAAAACCTAAGAGAAAATCCACAGATAAGTCCTCCCAAATATCTTTTAGAGTAGGCAATGATGTGTAAAGCCAGGTCTTATATGATTAATTGTCCTTAGCTACTTGACATATTGGACACTTTCTGACAAGATTTTCCACATATCTTTTCATTTTTGGCAATAGTATCTTTTCTCAACTCTAACTATGGCTTTGCCTACATCAAAATGATCAAAAAGTCCTCCTCCAAGTAAGTCTCCAATGACCTTTTCTCATAGCAACACCTTTGGAATACATACTTATTGATCTTGAGTAGAAAACCATCCAAGATGTGAAAATCTTAAGTAGGTTGCTTCGTTAAGTAGTTTTCCTATATATCTTTGAAATTAAGATCATTAACAATTCTTTCAGACACTTGAAACAAATAGCTTCACTGCTCAATGAAACAAGCAAAGTAGCTATCCTACTTAAAGCTTCTACAACTTAATTGGAAGTACATACTTGTGATACGGAGCCCACCTAGCATGCACCTTGGTGGTTTTTATTCTTAAAGTTTTCAATTCTTTGTGATCAGAAAAGATTAAAAGTCTCATGGAGTCAAGTAAGATTTCCAATATCGGAGAGCTTGTACTATACAACTCTTGTTCATATGTGGGCCACTTTTGACATTCTTCACTTAGCTTTTCATTGAAAAAGCAATTGGTCTACCCTCTTGTGTCAAAACCACTCCAACTCTAATACCATTTGCATAATATTCCACTTGAAACACCTTTTCAAAATTACACAAGGCTAAAACTAATGCAGTTGTCAAGTTTTCTTTGTTCTCAACAAAACTCTTATCTGCTTTCTCGCTCCATGGTGAATTTTCTTTTTGTAGGAAATTGGTGATAAGAGCATTAATGCTATAGAATCTTGGATAAATATTGATAAAATATATTTAACCTGTGAAACCTGCAAGTCATCAATATCCTTTGGTGTTATTTATTCTCTACTAGCAGGAATTTTCTCATCATCAACATGAATCTCCTCGGAGCTCACAACATACCTAATAAATAAGATGATCAATCATGAAATCACACTTCTTCAAATTGACATACAACTTATTATCTCTTCTTCAAGATGACATAAAACTATAGACTTATGAATGGTCTAAGCACTTGATTCATAAGAAGCATGGAATTCCCAAGTGCATTAAGATAATCCAAATGACATCACCACCCACTCGAATAGACTTTCTCTCGTCTTGAAAGCAATCCTCCACTTGTTTTCGGTTCTAATGCGAATTGGATGACAACCACTTCACAAGTCAATCTTGGAGAAGATTTTATAACCTTATAGTTGATATAGCATATCATCTAATCATGGTATTGGAAAGTGATATCATACTGTTGTTATCTTATTTATTACACGACTATCAACACACATTTGCCAAATTTTATTTTTCTTGGGTGTTAACAATGTTGGCACCACACAAGAACTCATACTTTCTTGAATATGTCCTTTATGAATTAGCTCATCTGCCTTCTTTCACATTATCTAATTCTCTTTTATGCTAATACAGTAATGAGGTAGATTTGGTATACTTCCTACATGAACCAAATCAATGTTTTGTATGAACCTCATTGGTGGCAATCCCTTTCGGAATGATATCTTGAAATTCAGTCAACAAATATTGCACTTCTATGGGAATTTTAAATCCAAATGTCTTTCCACCTTTTACAATAAGAGAGTAAATTGTCTGGCTCTTTTTTGAGTCAGATACAAATTTTAAGTTAGAACTAACAAATAAATATCTATCTATATTTTAGTCACTTTTATTAATCTGTTTAATCTACCAATTGGAAGGATGGTAATCTTCTTCTCATTCCACTATAAAAAATGAATATTGAACTCACCGCAATGAGTTGCATTTACATCATGTTGCCATGGACTTCCAAGAAAAACATGGCCAATATACATGTAAACCATATCCTAGTCCACTTCGTCCTTGTAAGTTTTTCCAATGAAAATTGAACTTGGAAAATTCTAGTTACTGGAATGGTTGTTCCTTTTATAATCCATCCAATCTGATAGGGTGATGGATAAGGTTCCGTTTATAGCTTTAGGTGCTTAGCTAAGGCCTATGACATTATGCGTTCACAACTTCCGTTGTTGATGATTAGATCACAAATTTTATGTTGCATCGTACATTGTGAATGAAAAATTTTATTGCATTGAGAAGACTTTATTTGTCTCGGGGCATACAATAATCTTCGTACACCATATGACATATGTTTACATTGATTATCGATTTGTGAAATCTGCGTTATGTTTGTGCTACACTATCTTCTTTTTCATCATTTTCTATGTGGTTAACCAAATTTGTTATCTTGCATGTACAACATTCATTAGAAAGATGACCAAGCTCACTACAATTAAAACACTTCACTCCTCTTGGTTTAGCATACTGATTCTTTGAATTTGTATTGGTACAACTTGGACAATTGTCTTGTTACTCCATTGCTATTTGCGTTGGTGTTTTGATATGTACTGCCAGGTAATTGAGTTAGCTGAACCACACCTTTTTTTGTCCTTGTTTGGGCATTTGGCTTCTGTGCATTGAAAAATGAACAAGCAAATGTTGGATGTTGTACTATTATTGCTCCTGGTTTAAAGGAATGAATCTCCTTTTGAGTAGTTACTTAATTGTCTTCCAATATCTTAATTTTGTCTTGCCTTATTGTAGTCGTTGTTTTTGTAAGGTATCCCACCAAGTAACTACATCGTTTGAGCTTTTATGCCACTAGCTTCACTCGTTTGTCCTCATATATGTCCATCATGTCAAAAAAATTCTCTACTTCATAAATCCAATCAATGAATGCTTCAATGTTGAGGTTTCCATATAAGAAGATTGACTTTGATTTTATACTCTATGACTCCTCTATTTCATCTAAGCATATGTCAATAATCACTCATCTTCATCTCTTCATAATCATCCTCATAAGCTAGTAGTCTCTATAGATGGTAAGGTTATAGTCTATGATGATTTCCAAGACCATGTCGTTTAATGGGTAGGTCGTAAGCATTGTCTATGGCACGCACTATTGTACCCACCATCTTCTTGAACCCGTTGATGTTGACTCTTAAGTAGACTAGTAGGCCATAGCTCTACTAAAGTTTGTGGGTCACCTCTTGCACATCAAACGCCACCCGTTGCATCTCTATAACTGTCTAAAGAGCCTAACGATGAGACTCTAACACCACTTGAGTAGCATAAAAGTGAAGTTGTTAGAATCATTCTAGCAAACACCCTTGATAAAACAAGGAAACTAAAATTCTAATGCATTAGAAATTAAATAAATAAAAGATGTAGAAATAAAAAATGTAATAGATGAAAAGATGAGCTTACAACCAGAAGGAGAGCCTATATTTATATAGATTCCAAGGTTTTCACTCCTTCTATCTAAGCAATGTAGGATAATATAAAATTCTTATTTATACTAATTTTATTTTAAAAATTAACTATTATACTTTTATTTTCATGTGAGACTAAAGGAAAACAAGGAATAAAAAGAACTAAGTAATAAACTATTTTATCTTGAATTTAGATTTATCAATATTTTTCATACTCTTTTGGGCAATATGCTCCACATCAAATTATAAAATATATATGTCAAGAAGTTGCAAGTTGAATAAAAATAAGTAAAATCAATGTTCTATATTTAAAGATGATGATGATGATTTATTCAATGTAAAATTCTTTCTCAAACCCATATCACTGTTTATATATTACTCATATTCGGTTTAGCTTTTAGAATAGTTTTTGAGCTTAAACTTTTATACACAACTATTTGGTAATAGAAATTTTAATTTTTAAGTTATTAGAGTCCTAAAGGTTGAATCTAGAAATATAAGTTTTTTCAAATAGAAAACACGGGAAACTCAAATGAATTTTTGATTTAGACAAATATACACATAACATTTGTCATATTTCAACACATCCCCTTTAAATCAAGTAATGTAGTGATTCAAGGGGTTATCATAAACACCAAACATATCTGGTTACAATTCCAATTTTTTACCTTTATGAATTAGAATCAAAACTCTCAAATCAACAATATATATATATATATATATATATATATATATATATATATATATATATGTTATCATTATTTAAAAAATAAAAAATAAAACATATTTTCATAATTTATATATCAATACTATTTAGATAAAAATTGTTGCAAAAATATTTCAAAACATATCATTTTATTTGTAATTTCAATACTCAATATCTCTTTTCTTTTTTTTTAAATAATCAAACAACATTTTATATCTTACCGCACTTTTGTGTTAGCTCATCCAAATATTTTTTCATTTTATTACATCACACTTTTTAAACAATTCTATTTGAAAAGCATTTTTACCGACAATATTTTTACACACAAATAAACAGACCCTTTATTTCTATCTCAATAAAATATATATATATATATATAAAATTGTCAAGAATGATACAACATCTAAGATTCATAGTATTTTGTTTTTTTTTTTTTTGGTGTATAAAACTTAAATATATTTTTTTTCTTCAAATGTTTACTATATTTAAAAACACAAATGTGGCAATTTTTATTTTATTTTTTATAATTTATATTCTTACATAATTATAAAGATTGTATTTCTAATAAACTAGTATTAATTTCTTCTTTTTCCATAATTTTTTTCTCTTTTATTTTATTTAGTTCTTACAAGACCGATTATTGTACATGTTTTAATATAATAGAATTACAAAATTACGTTAAGAAATACCAAAATCTTTTCAAGAAATGGCCCTAGAAGTTTTAGAAGTTTAGTTTGTTTTATTGAAATATTTTGCTTTAACATGTTAGCAAATTGGCATCATGATATGAGTTCAAGTTGATTTACCTCCTTTATTATAAAGCTATATTTCTAATTTTATGTAATGATTTAGGTTTAATAGTTCTTTTTGAGAAAAATAAAATAAAATATGTCATTAATTAAGACTAAAAAAAATAAATAAATGTAACTGTATATAATTAATTAATTATTAAATAGTAATATTTACATTACGTACCCAAAAATCTTGGGTGTACGGGATGGGCTAAGAAATTCAGCAGAGGAACCCAGCCGACAGCCGTGCTCTTAAATTTTTTTATTAGTGTACATTGATATATCTTAAATTTTACATTTTATTAATTATAATTTTGGATATATTAACACTTATGACTAGGTTAGCGATTGCGTAATATAATGGTATATTTTGTAATGTATTAAATTGTATATTAATACTAATAACACGGTTGGCATTTTGTATAAGATTACATAATATAGTCTTATACTAGTAATGTATTATAATTATTTTACTGTAATATTATTAGTTTGTTATATATTTTTAACTGTATAATTTATATTATTAAATATAATCTAATTTACTATTATAAATTTATATTAACTCATTATTATTAAATATTATATAATAATTAATTAAATAATTTTATATTATTATATTATTCATACATAACCTGTTATTATATATATATATATAAATTATAATTCATATATAACTGCAAGTGTACGAAAACTAATAATCATACAGGCATGCATTTAAAATTTTAACTGGCAAAAGGCATCTCACACCTAAACTCTTAACATGTGCAGGTTTATGCCAAATGAGCACTGGATGGTACGTGTGAGACAACGTGATTATTTTGTGGTCATCAACGTGGCAGTGTGCAGTGCTCCTTCCCCAAGGATTTGAATATCCCTCACAAAGTCACAACATACAAACCAGTACCTATATTTGGGTCCCACACCACCCATCATTGTTGACCCTGCCCTTGTTCTTCTGCTTCTGCGGTTTAAAAAAGATAGAACGTGATTGCTAGGCCCTTTATTTGCATTCTTTGCACAAGACTCCAACTTACAAATTTCTTATGACTATTTATAGGTTTCAAATCTATAATATAAATTACAAAATTAAGATATAATGAACAAATCAATAAAATATTTTGTTAGAGACGTATTAGAGAGATCTAAAACTCAGATTTATATTATGTTGAATTCACACTCTAATACTAATTAATATATCTCAAAAAATTTATATAATTTTAAAGTCTCGAATAGATTAAAAAAATATTTTCAAAATGGAGGTATGAATGATTATATTTTGTGGTTTTGAATATTGGGTAGTTAAGTAAAACAACATTCAAGATAAGAATGTGTGATACGTAAATGTCAAGATGGATAACCAAACATATAATAAAAGATACAATACAAAATAAATAAATACATAAGAAGAAAAGGTTACAGCCACTAAAAATAAATTGAGAAATAATCGTTTATGTAGAGTAAACATATCAAACTTAAGTCAATAGATGTCATAGTTAAGAAAAGTAATTCAAAATTACACAAGTAAAAGTTCTTGAGAATAAAAAAATTTCTCTTGATATCTCCAAAATGGTGTATTGAATATATCAATTTGAATTGACAAAAACGATTCATGTAGTAGATCTAACTAGTTCAAAATTTAAAGCTTAATGAAATTGAATATATGTAAATGAAAGAATATTATGTTTTGTATTATTTTATTACAAAATTTATTGGGATGGAAAACATAAAAGTTTATTATATGAGGAAGCAATGAATATAATTACTATTAGGAATATGAGGGGAAAAGGGAATTATCAATTAAGTTCAATGACGGATCAAGATTGGGAAACAAAAGAAATAATCAAATTTTGAATATGTAAATTAAAATAAACATAGAATATTATGTCAAATATTAATATTGAATTAACTCCGCCTGAGTTTACTTTGTTGGTTTTAAGTTCGGGTAAAGGAGAAGAGTTACGATAGATTAATTGCCTATATAAAACTAGTCAAATCTTATGAAATGAATCCTTGACTTGAGTATTAACAATGAACCAATCTGGTTCAATTCCATAGATAGATGGTGAAGAATGAATTTCTCAAGTCTGTTGAAAAAGATGCTTCTGTTACATGCACAGTACACAATGAGAGAAAGATAAAGAGAAAGACAGAGAAAGAGGATAGCTCCTTATGAGTGTTATCCAACTACGAAACTGTCCCTCTCACTGTAATAAAAATCTTTGTTTTTCTCTGTAGTTTGGTTGGAATGAAAATAGACAAGACAATCTACGTGTGACTTAGCAACAATCACAAATTATTATTCAAGAATCCAGTCATCCATATGTTTCGCTCTTGCAATTGTTCTATTGCACAATATATATTTCCATAATCCTATATCCTCTTGACCTTAATTTTTGTGTCTGTATTTGCCCAATGAAATCTGAAAGGATATTACACTTTCATTTTGTCAGTTTAAATAGCATTATATGTGGATGTCATTTTCTTGTCTATATATATAACCAAATTTATTGGTTGTAGGAAAAAACATAATTGAGGTTCCAATTTTCAAAATTAAAGAAAGAGTAGAAGAAGGAGCATGACCATAAAAGATCCAAAAGCTAGGTTACATTACAGATGCAGCAATGCCAAGTCCAAACTATTCAAATCGACACACATTATCAATGCGTTTGGAACATCAATAAAAATATAGAGTTCAATTCATTTGAAATATATTTCACACATTTTATGTTTGAAATATACAAACTAATCTAAAATTCAACTGGTATTAATTTAAAATTCATATTTTAGAGTTTCACACATTTGAAGTCCAAACAATCACGTCCATATTTGAAAGTCTAAACTATTTAAATCAATAAACGCTACATAATACAATATTGTCAATGATAATTCTGTTGCAAATAGAGACTATCAAAGACAATATAAACACTATCATAGAGAATCACACAAAAAATTTCATGTTCCTGCTAAATTTTTAGCAATCACTAATAATTCTTGTTGGATCGTATGTTTTTAAATTGTAAAAATTATCTCTGTTAGCTTAATAATTATCGTCGATAAAAGTGATTGATAATGGAGTTTCTAATGTTTTTAATTTTTAAGCACTATTATCAGCAATGACACTTACAAAATGATTTACAGTACACTCGTTATTAAAAAAAATAAAAAAATTACCCCATCCTCTCTTGGATTATGTTGATATTGCATGTGGATCGTCACTCTATTTCTCAACTCTAAGAATTGAGAAAAAAATTTCCTAAAATACTCTAATTTTCTTATTATTAAGAGATACAAATAATTTTTGTTTTAACAAAACCAATTTAATATTTATTATAATGTGATTTAAAGTTCATAATGTCAGTAACAAATTATTACTTCAATAACTGTATTTATTTATTGTATTTTAACTAAGTAAATATTAACAACAGTAAAAAAAAATTTCTTAATCTAATATTGCTCTTATAGTATTCATTGATAATCGAGTAATTAAGAGTAATAACTACATTAATAAAGATAATGAACATTTTTTATAAAGAAAAGATGTTGGATGGCAGTATCCAAAAACTCAATTATATGTATTAAATGAGTGAGGATGATTGTGTTTGAAACTTTATTGTTATCTTAAGATATACTTTAGTAACATTAATGATACAAAGTAAATGTCCATCATATTGCTTTACAAGAAGTCAAACTGCTCACAATTTTATTTATTTTTTTAATTTTTGAAAAACATTTCTCTAGCCACAATGGCCACCGGGATCCAACTCAGATGATCAAAAAGAATAGAATTTGGATAAAAATAAAAATAAGAAATAAAACCTAGATTCAATTTTCTATATTGTATCATAAAATTAAAACAAATTTTCCTTTACTTACATACTTCGCTTTAATATAGAGCTTTAAGCTTTACTAATAAATATATATATTTTTTTAAATATCGAGCCAGCCCATATTCAACTAAGATGATAAAAAATAATACGTTTTGATAATAAAAAAAATAAAAATAAAAAATATTAGATTCAGCTTTCTATATTGTGTCAAAAAAACAAAACTAATTTTGCTTTAAATTGGTGCAGTCTTTTTTAAATATTATAAGCATCAAATTAAAGCAAAATTAGTTTTGGTTTAAATGATTTCAATTTCAACCAATCTGTAGTTAGACTAGCCTCATCAAGTTTTACTAAAATTATTAATTATACATGTTTGGCATGCAATGTTGTACTAAATCATGACAAGCCACTAGCTATTGTATACCCATTTTTATTAAAGTAACATCTCTAGAGATCATGAATTGTACTGCAAATGTGAGAAGAAAATTTTTAATTATTCTTTTCCTTCTAGTAGTTATTGCTTGCTTGAACACATGTACAAGTTTGTTAGAATCAATTATAAATGACAAACAAGAACTTGAGCACAAAATGAAAATGGGAAAACAAAACAAACAAAAGAAGAAGTATATGTCATGCTTTTATATTTTAATCAGTCTCTTCTACTTTATTCAGAAATTCATGGTTAGGTTTGAGATGCTTCTTCTTTGGCTGTTTTAAGCTCTTCAGAAATTCAACATTTGAAAGTTTATATGAAATATATTCCAATTTAATCTAAAGTCTGCAAATCAGGATCTAATGATAATCAATCTTCAGGTGGAATATTTAAATAAAATGGTCCCAGAATCTCCTCATTATATAGTTATAAATGAAAGTTGTTTATATAGAGATATGTAGTTAACGCCTAGTTTGGTTAGAGTTATGCAGCATATTGGCAATGCCCATTTCAGATTGTGGCCCATCCTGCTGTTTAAGTACAACAGGGCTCACCATGCTGGACTTCAGGAGATAGAGACAGAGAAATATGCAGAAAAAGAAAAAAAAAAAAATTAAAATGAAGATTGAGTTATTTAAAATATGGTGGGAATTTGCGATGCCTTTCTTGGATCCTGTGAGAGTTATTGTCACTGTTCTACATATTTATCTTTGTTAGCTTAAGATAAAGGAAACAAGGAATGATGAAAAGTGAGAGAAAAAGAAAAGGAGAAAAGAACTTCAAGAAATTTAAAAGTATTGATAGATATTAGACAAAGATAGAATACTTGAAAAAGAAATAAAAGAAAAAACTAGATAGACAGAGAAATATAGGAGCTTCAAATAAAGGAGTAGTAGCAGTGGGTAGAGGCATATAGAAGATGTAGAAGGCTAGAAGCAGTACTGATTTCTTTCTGTTTCACTCTCTTTCTATCTCTTTCTTTCATGCCCACCAACAAAACCCACTGAAGCAAAAAAATCATCATGAAACACCCTCTTCACCCAGCACTCCAAAAAAGTAGTTCTCTTCCTCATCAAAGCCTCCCTTCCCTTAAATTTACCCATCTCAGCACCACTCACCTCTCACCCTCCACCCCTACACCCCCAAAACCATGAAACATTTTCTTTTCTTTCTCACATTCTCCTTCTTTTGCCATGCATGCCTAGTTCTTTCTGTTAAACCTTTACCCCTCCAACTTATCTCTCTGCTATCTCTAAAATCTTCCCTCAAAGACCCTCTTTCCACCTTCCATGACTGGGACCCTACTCCCACCTTCTCCAAGTCTAATGTCCAAGACCCAATTTGGTGCACATGGTCAGGCATCCAGTGCCATCCAAACACAGCTCAAATCTCCACCCTGGATCTCTCTCACCGCAATCTCTCTGGCACAATTCCACCCAAAATCCGGTACTTAACAAGCTTAATCCACTTGAATCTGACTGGTAATGACTTTAGTGGACCTTTCCAAGCAGCTATTTTTGAACTAACTGAGCTTAGGATCCTTGATATCAGCCACAACTCCTTTAATTCAACTTTTCCGCCAGGAATATCCAAGCTCAAGTTCTTAAGGGTCTTCGATGCTTATAGTAATAGCTTCACCGGTCCTCTGCCCCAAGAATTCATCAGGCTTCGATACCTTGAGAAGCTCAACCTTGGTGGAAGCTACTTCAGTGACAGGATTCCATCAGGTTATGGCAGCTTCCCTAGATTGAAGTTCCTTTATTTAGCAGGCAATGTATTGGAGGGTCCAATACCTCCCCAATTAGGCTTCTTGACACAGCTCCAGCACATGGAAATCGGATATAACCAGTTTACAGGCAAATTACCAGTAGAACTGGCATTGTTAGCAAATCTCAATTACTTGGACATCTCCACTGCGAACCTTTCCGGGACTCTGCTGCCAGAATTGGGCAACTTGACCATGCTCGAGACCTTGTTACTCTTCAAGAATAGCTTCACTGGTGAAATCCCATCAAGCTTAGGAAATTTGAAAGCTTTAAAAGCTCTTGATTTGTCAGATAATCAGCTTTCCGGGTCAATTCCTACAGAATTCACTATGTTAAAGGAGTTAGCCATTTTGAGCTTAATGAACAACCACCTAACAGGTGAAATACCACAAGGCATTGGAGAAGACCTTCCCAACCTAGATACTTTGCATCTATGGAGCAATTCACTAACTGGGATTCTTCCACAAAAGCTTGGCTCTAATGGGTTGCTTCAGAAACTAGACGTGTCCTCAAATTCACTCACAGGTCCAATCCCATCAACACTCTGCCATGGAAACAAGCTTGTGAAGCTCCTCCTCTTCTCCAACAGGTTTGAAAACTCTCTTCCAACATCACTAACAAACTGTACTTCATTGACAAGAGTTCGAATCCAAAACAACCTTCTCAACAGTTCCATCCCTACTGGTTTTGGTCTCTTACCCAATTTAACCTTCCTCGACATGAGCAACAACAATTTCACCGGTCCAATTCCACAAGATTTTGGAAATGCAATGAAATTAGGGCACCTGAACATTTCCCAAAACTCATTCAGTAATATTTTACCCAGTAACATATGGAACGCCACCAACTTACAGATTTTCTCAGCTATTTCATCCAAACTCGTTGGTCAAATTCCAGAGTTTGTCGGTTGTGGAAGCCTTTACAAGATCGAATTACAGGGAAATTCACTGAATGGTACCATCCCTTGGGACATCGGACACTGCGAGAAGCTCCTTTCGTTGAATTTGAGCAAAAATTCTCTGACAGGTATAATCCCTTGGGAAATCTCCACTCTGCCATCCATTACCGACGTCGACCTCTCTCATAACCTTCTCACCGGTACGATTCCTTCGAATTTCAACAACTGCAGCACTCTGGAAAACTTCAATGTCTCTTTCAATTTGCTCACCGGACCAATTCCGTCGTCGGGAGCGATTTTCCAGAACTTGCATCCGTCTTCGTTTTCGGGTAATGAAGGTCTCTGCGGTGGGATTTTAGCGAAGCCGTGTGCGGCGGACACTCTCGCCGCCGCGAATAATCAGATCGAGCTTCACAAAGAGGAACCGAAGCGAACGGCCGGGGCGATTGTTTGGATTATGGCGGCGGCTTTTGGAATCGGTTTGTTTGTTCTCGTAGCTGGGACCCGGTGTTTTCACGCGAATTATAGCCGTGGATTTAGTAACGAACAAGAAATCGGACCGTGGAAATTAACGGCATTTCAAAGGCTAAATTTCACGGCTGATGATGTATTGGAATGCTTGTCTATGACTGACAAGATAATAGGGATGGGGTCCACTGGGACAGTTTATAAGGCGGAGATGCCAGGTGGCGAGATCATAGCGGTGAAGAAGCTGTGGGGGAAGCATAAGGAGATTATCAGACGGAGGAGAGGGGTGTTGGCTGAGGTTGAAGTGTTAGGGAATGTCAGGCACCGGAATATAGTGAGATTGTTAGGGTGTTGCAGCAACAGGGAGTGCACAATGCTGCTCTATGAGTATATGCCTAATGGAAATTTGGATGATTTATTGCATGGAAAAAATAAGTGTGATAATTTGATAGCTGATTGGTTCACAAGGTATAAGATAGCATTGGGTGTGGCTCAGGGGATTTGCTATCTTCACCATGACTGTGATCCAGTGATTGTGCACCGTGATCTGAAACCGAGTAACATATTATTGGACGGTGAGATGGAAGCCAGGGTAGCAGATTTTGGAGTGGCGAAGTTGATTCACTGTGACGAGTCTATGTCTGTGATTGCTGGTTCGTATGGCTATATTGCACCAGGTATGTTGTTTGTGTCCTGCTCAATTTCGATTATTAACTCTTTTTTATAATTTGGATCACAAAGATAATATTTTATATGAATTAATTATAGAGATAACAAGTGTGATGATTGTTGGATTTACAATTTCTTTTGAATGCTTCAATATATCTTCTACATGCATGTGTGAGATGAATGTAATAGAAAGCAAAAATTGTGGTAGCAATGTGAAAACTGAAAGCATCTTTGAGGCTGCCAAGGAAGGAGGCTCAGGACTTTTTGAAACTATTTCGGTGAATGGTGCACTACTATTGCATGCGCATGAACAGTCTTTGTCTTTTATTTTCACTTTCACAAATTGCTTTTGAATAGTGATTTCAAAATATTTAATGGGACCCATGTGGGATATTGTCAAATGTTTCAACCTCATTGGAATCATTGGTATTTTGACTTTGGTCATAATAATAGAAGTCAAGTCTACTAGATGTTAAAATAGAATCAGGTCGGTGAAATGCTTTCATATATCTTATTGTGCTATCAGTTGCATTGGATCACTAAGGCTGTGTTTGCTATCTTTTTGCAGAATATGCTTATACCCTGCAAGTTGATGAAAGGAGTGATATTTACAGCTTTGGGGTGGTGTTAATGGAGATTTTAAGCGGAAAAAGATCGGTCGACGCCGAATTTGGAGACGGTAATAGCATCGTTGATTGGATTAGGTCTAAAACCAAGACTAAAAACGGTGTAAATGACATTTTAGACAAGAATGCCGGGGCGGGGTGTGCATCAATTAAGGAGGAGATGTTACAAATGCTTAAAATTGCTTTGCTTTGTACTAGTCGAAACCCGGCAGACCGGCCTTGCATGAGAGATGTTGTGTTGATGCTACAAGAAGCTAAGCCCAAGTGGAAATTAGTTGGAAATGGTGGTGACAATGTGGTTAGTGGTGGAGGAGGTGGTGAAATACCTTTGGCACAAAAGCCAGCAATGGAGAATTAATCAGTACTGTTAATAGGAAGTGTTTATTTTTATTTTTTTTCTTTAACAAATTGTGGGAAATTGGTATAGGAGAAAGTGATTTTTCTATTTTTTTTTTTTACTTTCAAGTGTTATTGTTCTAATTTTACATTTGCAGGTGTTACTTTTAAGACTTTTCTTTGTATGTTTGAATGTTGAGTTTGTTATATAGTAGTGTCTTCGGCTGGTGAGGGCATCAAACATCGGAGAAAGGCTTCAAATTATAAGGTGAAGCACCTAATGGGTGAAAATGACAACTAAAATTGGATAAGTGCAGGCTACATTGCATACTAAATAAACTATCATGATGATTTGCAATATCTGTTTGACACGTCTCCCATACATAAGGTGTGACCTACATGTTAAGAATATGTAGATAATTATTATAAAAGTATAACTAAGATAATATAAATATATAATTAAAATCAATTAAAGTTATCTCTAAATAGGGATAATAGTTTAATCTCACTTAGAAAAATACTTCATTGATGGAAAACACAATTTAAGTAGGGTTGTACAACGGTCACTTAACCTAGTCTAGATTAGAAGATTTCTGCAAGTGTTACATGAGATATGTGTGATATAATTCTCTGCAGTGTGGAAATGATGCTTGGACAATGATGACTGAAGGTAAGTAATTTATTTAAAGCATATTAGTGTAATTTATTGAATATGTTAATATGTAATATCAGAGTCTCCTTGAGGCAATCTTGTTTAGCACAAAGAAAAACCACAAGTTATAGTTTTTTACATCTTTCAGCATCTACATGATTATATTTTATTTAATTAACCCAATTGAAATAACATAATAAAGTAAAATGTTTATTTTTATTATAAATTATAAGGGTTAAAAAATTGAACAGATTTGTGAATTTGATTATAATCATGTGCACGATAGGTTGAGTTATATATAAATATTTAAGTTTTTTCTGTTACATATGTTTCTAAGTTCTGACTTTGTTGGCAACAAAATCTTACAATTTTGATCTATATGATATACATATATATATATATATAAGTCTTCATTAGCCATGTTATTGGCATCTATCAATTTTGTTTATGCCTATCAATTATTGTAATTTTGTATATAATTAATTATATCATATAATGTTTGATGATAATTTTGTATATAATTAATTATATCATATAATGTTTGATGATTATGGATGTGTTGGGATTATTCAATTTATGTAATTTTATGCATTTATTTTTAATTATTTTTTGTATCTGTTTGAGAAATGTTGCATATATTAACTGTTGGCCCAAAAGGCAAACCCAGAGGGACTTGTGTGTAAGTAATCAATCAAATTTAAGCATAATTAAAGAGAGTAATGTTAGAAGATTGCAAACAGTTTTTCATGCATGTTGCAACCTTTCCCACGTGAAGATTGAATTTACTAATTTGAAATTATTGGTTAAATCAAAATAAAGTTTTGGGTCATATATTTCATGACGTGAATTTTCTTGATTATTTAATGTTATGTCACTTATATTTGATTATTTAATGTTATGTCAATTATATTTCTTAGTGATTTTCTCTTATTAATATGACATTTTGTGACATTATTTGACTGGAAAGAAAAAATTCACTTTTAACTATTTGGTGTATGACCTTAATTTGGTATTTCATATGAATGAATCATTCGTTCTCACATAATCAAATATGTCATCTTAGAGAGATCTAAACAAGCGGTTGGAGCAATTCATTTGAATTTGTTTAAGTCTAATACTCAAATAAATCTCATATTAGTAAAGTTATAATCTAGAATTTTACCCTAACTGCGAGAAGGTTAAGAATTTTGAAAGCCATTAAAAACCAGTTTACAAAATATGGTAAGGTATTGGTAGTCACCTTGATAAAGAAACTTTTGGACATAAATTTTAACCACTGTAAAAGGTGTGCGTGAATGGGGGTATAGTTGCTCAACTGCATTTTTTGAAAGTTAAGTTTTTAAAATTATTTCTTGTAACCTATTTCAAACTCTTTCTAATTAATGAGTTCATACCTATAACATGCGTAAAGAGAATTGGTCCTTTTATGAACTCTTAACAATGTACGTTCAAGAGAAATAGGGATTGGTTCATTGAGAATCAGGTGTAAATCATGAAAAAGAAAAAAGGGAAATAAATGCAAAAGTGTTTTAAAATATAGAAGGAAGGTAAACCACATATAAAAAAAAATACATGTTATTCTTCTATAATAAAATTGGGCACATAAAGTGAATATTGCCTTAAGCACAAGAAATGCTTGAAAATGAAGACATTTTTTTCTTTACTATACAAGGTTTGTTTCAATATGGGATAAGAAAATTTGATTTTACTATACATGGTGTATTGAATTTGATTCAACTATCCATGATGTTACTACTATATAGGATTTCCTAAATATAAGAAAATTGAGAGCAAGTGAACAAAAGATATATTCAAGAAACATAGATGTGCTCACAAGCAGAAACAATGAGAACTTTCAAACTTTTGTTAAAATATGATTTCGTTTTTGTTTTTAAATATATTTTTATATTATATATTTTTCTAGAATTATTTTAATTATTTGTGAATGATCAAACATATTTTTAGAACTACATTTTTCAAATTCAATTAAAATGTCATTGTTTAAATCTGAAAGTTTAGTTAACCATATATGGATATTGATATTTCATTAGATTCCAAATTCTTGTCACTACATATAAGGATTTTAAAATTAAATAACGTATTACCAATTAGAGTTTCTTTAATTTGTGGAATAAGAGATAAAATCACGTCTCTATAAAAAATGTGAAATGGTATTAGTAAAATAGAGTGTTAGAGGCTCTTGAATTTAGAAATTTTGACACACATATTGGTTGCATAAATGAGATCGATCATACATACATATATAGTGAGAAGTATGATTAGTACTTCTAATCTCCCGTACTTATAGAGTGAAATATTAAAGACTGTAGTGTATATGTCTTCAATAAAGTTCCGTCAAGGTTGTTCCTATAATTTTTTTGAGTTTTGAATAAATGGAAATTGCATTCTTTGAGACATTTATATATTTTGGTTGTCTAGTGAAAACGAGGGTTTATAACTCGGACATAAAGAAATTGGATTAAAGAAAAGCCAGTGTATATTTTATTGACTGTGTAGTATATTCCAAGTGGTTTAGAATATTGTCCCTCAAACATATTTGGAATTGTCAAAACTAGAAATGTAAGGTTTCTTGAGGATCTTGAATCCATTATGAGTGAACTTTTTTAAAATATTCATTTTGAAAAATAAATAAATAAGGGAATCACTCAAAAATCATGATGGAGGATTGATAATTTTTTTTTTTTTTTTTAAATTACTCCATTGGAAAATTTATAAAAACAACCAAATCAAGTACAACCTCCACTTGAGTGGCCTCCTCCCAAGGAATAAGTTACTACTGAGTCCAGTCTAAAATTTCTCAAAGTCCATAAGGAATAGTAGAACTAATTAAAGAGATCCACAAGAGTTAGAAAATAAGTTATTTTTAGTGATCAAGTTGTATACCGATTGATTATAGTCTGACAATGATGTTAGACCTAAATATGATCCATCTTCATTTCATAAGACATTGATTACCATGAAACCTTCTCTCTAGTTTTAAGAATGATCCATTTAAAGTAGTCATGACTTTAGTAGCTCATTTTGACTTAGAAGTACATCAAATGAATGTAAAATGATGTTTCTGAATAGGAATCTTGAAAAATAGGTCTATTTTAATAAGACTAAGGTCAATGGTAGTACAATTATGTTCTTAGTTTTATAAGTAGACAACATTCTACTTGCAAGTAGTGACTAAAATTTATTACATGAGGTAAAAAAATTTTGAAATGAAGGATCTGGGTGAAATCAATGTATCATATGCATAGGGATGCACAAAGATAAATTTATAAGATTATTTAATTTATCTTTAAAAGCCTACATTGAAAAAAAAATTGAAAATATTTTTAATGCAGTGTTGTGCACCTATAGTAGCGCTCATTGTAATATGGGATTAGTTTAAGACAATGTCACAAAAGTTCTGTTCAAATTAAAGAGATGAGATAAAATAAATTTACTATGCAATTGTGGCATGCTTATATATGTATGTACAGGTATGTACAAGACCTAATATAGGGTTTGCAAGGAATATTTTGCAGATAATAAAGTAATCATGACATTAATTATTGGAAAGTTACTGTTATGGCCCTTGATATATATATATATATATATATATATATATATAAATAAATCAAGTATTAGATGTAAAGTGTGAAATCTGATTATAAAATAATAAATACGTAAATGAAGTAATTGAATAATAAGATATGAGAATTTGTTATAATTTGATAATTTAGAATATATTTTAAAATTTTATGTATAACTTTATATTTTATAGTATAGAAAATCTTAACCAAACAAAATTTAATTAATTGAGTAAGTGTTAGATGTATCTGTTAAGAGTTAATTTGTACCATATAATCCTTATATTGACCACTTTTGATATTTCATATTTATTGTTATTATTATTATTATTTAAATCTTTTATTTTCATTTATTTTCTTTGTTCTTTCCCTTTCCCACCGCCATATCTTCTTGTCTTTCCCTTTTAGTCAAAGACCATGTCCTCCTCTTCCTTGTTCTCGATTCTTCTAGTTTCTTTTCTTCTTGCTGGCAGTAGTGCTTCCAATTTCCAGCAGATTGTTTGAGCTTTCTTGCACCTAAGCTTGGATGGATTTGAACCTTCCATGGATTGCTGCTGTGCTTGGAGCTGCTGTGGCTGGGTCCTCTTTTGCTTCCTTCATTTCTGGCCATGAATCCCACAAGTTGGTGGCCAAGCTTAAGCCTTTAGTGAGTCAATTCATTTCGTCTCTTCTTGTGCTTGTTATAGTGACAGTTTGGCAGTTGTTGTTTCTGCTTTTGGTTTGGCCATTGAATGAGCTATGTTCTTGAATCTCCTCCTTTTAGTGTGAGTTGCTCTGGGAGGGCAAGAGTGTGTGGAAATTAAGACTAATATTAGGATTAATTAACTCTTGGTTAGCTATTGAAAATTTCAGTTGTGCTTTGCTTCAGCTGCAACGTTTTCCTCTTTGATTTAGCCATCTTTTACTCGGGTGGTTGTAGTTTTTTTTGTTTGCTGGTTTGTGGGAAGTAGAAGTTGTGGTAGTAATATGTTATGAAAGACTTAAACAAAAGAGGCTGGAGGAATTGTAATTATAAACCAAAGTTCATTAATAATAAACACATTAAATTGTCATTAGAATAGGGAATTTAGAATTTTAGGATGTAAATTTAGAATTTATATATATGTTTAAAGAACTTTAAATAATTACTTTGTGGATTTAATATTGATAGTAATATTATGAAAAGTTGATGGTTGATTCAATTTAGTGCACCAAGTGGAATAAAGTATAGAAAAAAAATGTGAGTTAAGTGGTTGTGAATGGTGCAGGGGCAGATTTCGTAGGCAACAGAAACGTGGTATTTTGAGTGCTTTCGGGGAAGAATTAAATTAAGAGCTCAAAATATGAAATGTAGCTTAAGGTCTTGAGATATTGTCTGAGAAATTTTGTAGCTTGGTTCCAAATATGTTCTGAGTTATAGCTGTTAGACTCTAGCTAGGTCAGGCAGAATTCGTAATACTCTGTTTTTGGTTCATGTAAATTGAGTGGGTTAATGACAGATTTTAGGAAAAGTTTCTAAATAATAAAGATATACATACTTGTCTATTAATAAACCCAACAAACGGAATCGGATTTTGTTTTTCCTAGGGAAAGTTATGTTCAATTAACTACGGTTAGGTCAAAGTTGTCAAAAATTCTGCGTGTTACAAAATTTGATGCAACTTCAAACAATAAACTGTATTGATATACAAATCTAAAAATTACAAATGATATACCATTATAAATTTACATTAGTCTAGTATTTTATATATTTTATGAAATTGAATTCGGAGTTTCATGGAAAAAAATATGACCGTTAAAGTGAACACTAGTTTAAATCTCAAGTTGGGACAACTTTAGCATTTTTAACACACTAAATGCTTTCTATTCTTTTTTTAATGGTTTCTTCTATTATATGCTTTGTCAAGATATTTAAAAGCCCTCTTCATTGATAATCTTATCACCTAAAGTCTAATCCATACTAATTGACATGTAATAGTTTAAAAGAAAACTTTCATAAATAAACCTATATAAGTTGAGATAAAAGTTTAGTAAGTAAAATAGTATAACAATAACGTTTATAAACTAAGTAGTATTTGAAATTATGAATTTCAGTTCCGGATTCCAATGTGAACCTAATGAGAAGGATGGACACAAGTGTGAGTGACGAATGAAATGGGTAACAGGTGAGTGGTTAATTGCTGCTTTTAGGGGCTAGATTAGTATGTGTGATTATATGTTTATTTGAATATGTGTGATATATGGAAAGTAAGCTAGTGGAGTATTTCAGTAATTTGCTTGAATAATGTTTGCTTGATATTGGTTACTGTGTTGACATTGTTTGTGTTTGATAAGAGTCAACTTGTGAATATTTTTTTGGAAAATGATTTTCGTTTCTGAAATTAAAAGTCCAGGTGCACCTAGGATACTCTGATTTAAAAATTATGAGAAATCCTGATTCTGATATATATTTTGAAAATTGAGTGCTCAGCCCCGGTGGGATGGATTGTGTACGGGGAATTAATTTGGTGTGCGGGCGCGTACATGCCCGGCAGAGGGGTGATATTGGTGTGCGGGGTTGGGTTACTCGTTGGCCTTTTGGTTGTTTGTTTAATATCATCGCTCTGATAAATTTGTGATCTTGTGTATCATTTAATTGTGAATTTATGACCGTTACAATGTATACGTGCAATGTGAATTAAGATATGAATAATGTTACGCAATGTTATTAAGTATGTTATATATTTATGTTGTGTGATGCTAGTACCCTTTGGGTATGATTTTTCACTCACTGAGTCCGTATGACTCATTCCTTTCCTATGGTTATATTTTTTAGTAGCAGGACGTCAAGAGAAGCTAACCATTAATACGAGGTTTTGCTAAGGATTTGATGACAAGGTATGCCTCGGAATCTCTTACTTGAAGTTAAGGATGAAAGTTTGCAGTCACATTAGAACTGTGGGTGTTAAATGTGGTATAATATAATATTCTAGTATTTGTTTGTTGATGATGTGAGTGGAGCAGAGCTCCTTATTGTCTTTGTATTGTGTTGAGTAATAAAAAGAGTTTATATAAGATTATATTTTAAGGCATGTTCCATATTGTAAGGGACCTCTGCCTAAATTTTCAGTAAGTTGTGATTTGTTACGATCAACAAGTTTTTTTTTTTTTTTTTGTTAACTTTTGTCTTCATAATTTCTTGGTTTTATTCATTGGTGAGTCAAGAGTCATGGTCGTTCCTTTATTTGAGTCAGGGTTACGGAGGTTTGGTTACCATTCCTCCAGCTAGTCATGCCTCTATGAGGGGTGTGACAATTACTATGAAAGTTATATTCTATCTGTAAGAACCAATGAATATAGCTCACATATAAGCACTATAATCACTTAAAGGTGATTGACTATTTACATTTCAATTATATATGATGGATGTGTAGATTCAAGAAAATCTACTTGAGGATACATCTTCCTTTTGATGGAAGAGTTATATATTGGAGGAGTGATTAACAACTAATAATTGCTTAATTTGCCATTAAACTATAATTCATTAAATGCTGTTGCGCCAAGTCACAGGCTTTAGCCATGACGCTTGTAGTCCAGCGGCACCTTCCTCCCTTCCCAAAATCCAAGTTCATGATTCGAGTCTGACCTCACATTATTTATTATCTAATAAATAAATAAAAAGTCACAGGCATTATGGTTGAGAAATTTTTGTATTGGGCTAAGATTTGTCAACTCCAAAGCAAGGCCAATAAAGATTCATTGTGATAACTCTGCCAGCAACATAATCTTTCTAATAATAATAAATTTGATATGTAGTAAACGCATCGATCTAAAATATTTTGTTGTCAAATATCATATTAAGAGGTGTAAATCGAATATCCTTTATATCTATATTGAAAATCTCATGACTAAAAGATTGTGGACGCATTAAATTATATGGTCAAGTGGTTCATTTATACAAGAATTATTAGTTCAATTAAATATTCAACTTGCTTTTTTGAAAGAGATCTTCTATGGTAGTCTTAGCATAATATTTGACACTATTATTGTTATGCACATCAGGAAATGTCTACGTTGAAAGGTCCTTAATTGCTTATAAGGAGTCCATCATCATATATATATATATATATATGATCTTTATGATTGATGTTTTGAAATTCTCTAATTTGAGTGAGTTTTCATATTTAGAAAATTTACATGGCCATAAAAAGGTTATTATTCTTATCACATATTCTGTAACATGACTTTATCATAAGAGCCAAGTTATTATTCTTATCACATATTCGGTAACATGACTTTATCATTGGAGCCAAGTGGCTGTGACTTTTTAAAAGTTACAAAATCTAAAAATTGTTTTGTTAATTTTTTAATTTTTTTTTTTTTTTTTTTGAAGAAGTTTTTTTTCTAACTGCTTTTAGAAAGTCATGGGTGCTTTAAAAAGGCTTAACTACTGTTTTAATCTTTTAGAATTGTCTTAGTTTTTAATTTAGTCATTTATAAATGTTTTTGGTCAATTTCATTCTCTAAGATTTAGAATTTTTCAATCAAGTTATATTCTCTCATTTTCATGTTATGCATAAATAAAGTAATTGTACATAATTTAATGATAAAATGACCTTTTTTTTTTTTGCAAAATATAAAAATAATTGAATCTTTAAGGATAAAATTAACTGAGAAAATTCTTGAAAAACCAAACTGAAAACTGATATAATCCTCAAGGATTAAAATAGTAGATAAGCCTTTCAAAAACATCACAAATGATGATTTTAAGAGCTAGTTTTGGCTTTTGAAAAATAAAAGTACAAAAATCACCTTATTAATTTAAATATATTTTAATTAATTTATAAACCATCTAATAAATGTTAATCTACATTATTGATGTCTATTTTTGTCATTTTATATATTTACATAAGCTTATGATTTATTTTATTAAACATCTTTTTCATTGTTTTTATTACCCATATCAATTTTTATAAAAAATTTACCAAACGTGGTTGCTCTGACTTTTTGACCATTGCTTTTCCACAGCATGAAAGTCATAATATTACCAAATTTAGCCTTAATGCGTGGTCCGCATGTCAAAAATGTTGGAGATAATTATTATATACATAATTATCAAGGTTATACATATAAATAATTAAACTAGTAGTTGAAATCATTTACAGTTATCTGTAGATGAGAATCATAGTCTTATCTCACTAAGAAAATTGCTTATAATTATCTCTAGATAAGGAATATTTTAAGTGGAATTGTACAAGGATTCTTGCTAGTCTATAAGAATGTGTTGCTTTCGAATACAATGCATTAAAACCTATGAATGTTATCTGAGATGTGTGGTTTAATTCTCTGCTATGTCCCTACACAACATATCGTAAGTTTGGGTCATCACAAACTCTCATACTTAAATCTTTGACATTCTCATCAAAGCCCAAACAGAACTCAAGCTTCCATAGATTTGATCATGGTTTACAATTATAACTAGGGGTGGGAATATTTCGGTAATAACCGAAAAACCGAACCGAAACCGATTTTTTTTTCCAGTTTGGTTTGGTTATTTTTTAATAAAATTTAATTTTGGTTTTTAATTAACCAAAACCAAAATTATCAGTTTGGTTTCTATTATGCTTTGGTTTTAACTGAAACCGAACTGAAATTATATTTATATTTTAAAAAATAAATTAATATTAATTTAAATCTTATTTTTGTGGGCTACACAAACATATTTATGTTTTTGAAGGAAAATAAATAAATAAAATAGTATTTAAGCTTTATTTTGGAGGCCAAATAATAAAAAGGTCATAATCTTTTTTTTTTTAAATATATACAAGTATGTTTATTTTAGGCCCAATAAATAGACCCAATATTTTAGCCCAAATTAACCGAATTAACCGAAACCGAACCGATTCAATTAAAATCAATTTGGTTCAGTTACCTATTGTGATTAAAAATCGAGTTAACCGAAACTGAATATTAACCTAACTTTTGATTCGGTTACTAGTATCTCTAAAAACCGAACCAAACTCACCCCTAATTATAACTTTCATACCTGTTTATTGGGAATCATCTCCCAAATAAAGAAAGAGCAAGAGTTAAAGAAAGGCAGGGATTCAAATAAAGATTTATCGTAAGTCCACTGACCCAAGTATTAAAGAAGTCACAACCCACACCACATTGTTTAAAATGCTAGCCTACAGATATTTGATAGGTGGTTCTTTATAACTTATATAGTTATGATCAACCCATATATACCTGATATAGGACCTAGCACATTCTAATCCTCACACAACATATCACATCACAAACTTAAGTTGTCACAAATCTAACAATATCCCCTTCAATTTTGCATGGGTCATTCTAGGATAAATTTCAATTGTGCATGAATTCTGTTTAACAAGAAAATGGCAGACTCAAATGATATTTGATATTTATGATAAACAAAAGGTGTGATACATGTATCGAATAATTATTAAATAAATAAAAAACATTAGAGGTGATTGATATTCGGACCAACTTAGATGAAACGATTAATTCACCCCTTAGAGTCGAAAGATCTGAGGAAAGAAGGATCACACCTCCCATTATTACACATAGCTCAACTTTTTTTTTTTTTTTTTTTTTTGAACTACCAAAATAAAGGCAAGAAAACTCCACTTGCCACTATGATATTAAAAAAATAAAAATTATACTAGGAAAGGTTCCAATAATTTTATTTTTTTTACAACCTGAAATAATTCATTGACAATAAATAATAATTAGAATCTTCACCTTCACCGCCATGTAATATTATAGAACTAACAATCTTGGTCTCTTCTCAACTCGGTTACTGTTTGGATTAGATGTACTCTAGTGTTTTTCTCATGTTCCTAGAAGTAAGAAAAAGAAGAATATATCAAAGTTTTAGAAGGCATAGTGACGAATCAAAGTTTACATAAATTAATAATAAGATTTAGGTCATTAATTTTTTTTATTCCAAATGTCACAAATAGTAATAAAAAAACATCAAATTGTGGCCTTTTGATTAGCAGTCAAAAAGCCGAGGTAAATTTCGAGACGTCACAAATAGACCATGAATTAGAATCAATTAGTTTCAAATAATACACTATTTGAATATAATTTTGAATATTCGGATTCAAATTTGAAAAAAAAAAATTTAATTATTCAAAATTTTAAAGATATTTTGGTAAAAAAAATAATTTTCTAGTTAAATTTCTAATAAAAAAAATATTAATTCGAGATTGAATATTATATCAAATTGAATGATACATTATCCAAATTTGAATTATCCACCCCTAGTCACAAATAGACTATTCTGAATCAATTTACTGGTGCACATAGTCTCAACTATATATAAAGACAATAAGCAATTACCTTTTTTTTCTTTTTTTCTAGACTGAGTTTGTAGATTAAATTGTTAATTTATATAGATTTTTGAAGGAGAAATTACGTGTTATTGTTATTGTTATTGTTATTATTATTATTATTATTATTATTATTATTTCCTAACAAAGATAGTAAGAATGTAAAGCAAAGAATATTGTAGTGTTGAGGTTGATGTTAAAATGCTCACCACTAACATAGCCACCAATGGTCTGATATTCTGCAACTGCGCTAAATACTCTTCTTCTTGTTTCAATATGGCTTTGAATTCTGTAAGTTGGTAAAGAGTTTTCTCAACCTGATACTTAATAAATATAACTCATATTAGTACTATTTTCCGAGTTTAATTATGAAAACTAACCTAATATTATTAAAATAAGTCACACATCGATTAAATATAACTAAGCTTTAATAAAATACGAAGTATGGAGTAGCAAATTAAACCTGTCCAATGTGTACTGTAATCACTTCTTCAATGTTGTCCATTACTCTCATTGCTGTGTTCATGGCTTGGTAGACAGACACAACATTTGCCTATAAAAAAAGAAAGCAAAAAAAATTAATAATAATGGTAATTAATTTAGATGAGAGGATTAATGCACACCAATTACTCCATTCTTAAAGCAAAAAAAAAAAAAATGGAAGAAGGGAAGAAGGGAAAAAGGAATGGTACCTTAGCACCTTCTACTAAAGGATGTCTGAGTGACAATGCTGATAATTTTCTTGCCAATCTGCCAACAGATTCTTCATTTCTTCTTTCCAATTTTTCCCATTCATTAAGAAGAGAAACTTGTGGTTTAATAATTTGATATAGTTTGATCCCATGTCTGAGATTTTGCATTTCAATTTGCTTTTCTACTATGGTGTTTCTGAATATGAAGATTCTAAGCCATACAGAAAATAGTTTAATCTGAAAAACATATTTAAAAAAAAAAAAAAAAGGTTAGGACAAGAAGAAGTTTTGTACCAAAGAAATTAAAACTTTTCTAAGTGAACTTACCTCTGCTACTTTCTTTACAGTTGACATGGTAGCCTCAGCTCTTGCATTCACAAACCTCCATTGTAACAACCTATTGTGTAGAATCCGAAGTCGATGATGTTCTTCCACTTGTAGTGAAGAAACTTTCTTCTGCTTGAAATATTTCAAAACCTTACTAACAGCACCGCCGCTGCCACCGCCACCACTTTTAAGTTTTGCTGTCAACTGGGGCCCTCCGGCTGGCGATCCCAAAAACCGCTGTGGCGACAGGGCCCATGCAGAAGGAGTTTGAGACCTTGTTACCGATGTTGCCCTCTTAGTAGGTCCAATGTTGTTATTACAAGATGGAGACCTCATTGAAGGATATACATTCTCTTCGTCATTATAATCTTTAGGTCTTGATTTTGTTGATGATTTTGAGCGGTTGCCGGTTATGAATCTTTGGCTGGAGCTTAATCTGCTTGAGTTGTTCTTTTCCGGTAGTGTACTTACCATGGCTGCTGGACTCCTGCCACTTCGGCTCTGGATAAGGCGGGGCGATGGTGATGGTGATGGCGATGGTGGCAACAGTGAGAGGTGGCGCCGGCTACCATACCCAGTAGTTTCCATATTCTGCTTGATCATTGTGTGTGGTAAGATTATGGAAAACTCACATATATGTAAATGAATAATTCATGTTAGGGAGAAGTACTTGAAAGCACGTAGCTAGATTTATTATAAACAAATATTTGAATACATGTCTTCACGTAGTCTATGGAAGGTAAAAGGTTTGTGTCAAATGTCAACCCCCTCATGGGATAATATAATTAGTTATTATATTTTGATGCTTGACTTACTAATAGACTTCAAATTACTAATTTTCCCTTGTCTGGTGTGCACGATAAAAAAAATAAAAAAAGATAAAAATTGAACACGAGCTTATCAACATACTGCCACAATTGATGATTGGGGGGAGTTGATCACTGAATTTCAATGGGTTGGCAAGCGGCATTTCTGTTTTTATATAGATAAGATCATATTTAAATATTAATATTGTTTATTGCAAGCTTGTAACAAGATAGATTGACAATCAGTTATGAAATCAGACATGTACATTTAATAATCCTTGTCAGCCAGCAATGAAAGAAACCAAATGGCAGCATATTGTAAGTACAAAAGCATATTTGCATTAGATATGAAAAAGTCATTATCCAACCTGAACTTGGAGACAAAAACCACACTTTCATCAATTTCATTTTTTTTGGTAAATAGTTCATCCAGATTCAAACGGGTTAAGAAAATCTGATGCAATTTCACTTGGAGATTATTGCCTCTGGCTGGCACAAGGGGAAAGACTTCGAAGTGCCAAAACCTCAGTGATTTGATCAGCTGTCAAGGTAAATAAGTTACGAGGCCTCTCCTTGTTTAATTTTTGAAACAGTTAAGTAAGGAACACATAGCACAAGATAGAAACTGCAAGTTCAATAATATAACAGACATAGTTCACAAGGAACCAATCAAATACTGAAAGCATAAATCCTGAAGCTCCATTACAAGCACAATATTCATGAATACTTGAAATGCAAGAAAAGCAGTACAAACAAGTCAAATTGCAAAGGCCTAATGGATAAAAGGAGGGTGTATCTTTTCTGCAGGGCAAGGTAAAAGTTAACTTCAAGTATCTGACATGCTCTCTTAATAGCAATTTTGGAAGGAAAAAAATAATAATAGAAAGTGAATAAAAGCTTCCACTGACAGCAGCATATTGAGACTCGCACTCCCGAATCTGAATCAGTTCATTATCTTCTGAGGGAAATAATCCTCTTGAACATTAAGAATGCTTCAAAAAGGATTTAAAAAAAAAAAAGGATGCATCTAAAATCCATTAGATTAAAACACACCTGGAGGGTGAATAAAAACAACCATATTTTATACTCTGATAGCAAAAGCAGAAATATGGATAACTTACTGTCTTCATCCATACTGTCTATTTCCTCATCAAAATAAGCATGTGTATGTATCCCATTTAGTCTATTTTCATCACCGGCTGCATTTGCTATGGCACAAAAAACTATACAAAGAAAAGACAACATCAAAAGTTACAACAAGAATAGTGTCAATCAGAAAGCAAAAGTAGGTCAACATATGATCGTTTTGTAAAGGAGAAGAAAAACTATAGTGCTCACTATATTAGTAGTAAAGAAAGCTCCAAGAAAAATAAGAATAAGAAGGTTTGATCACTGCATTAATATCTCAAAAGAAACCTCTGCAAAATATAAATAAAAAAGATGTGAAAAGAACACAAAAAAACTTATGACCACAGAACAGGTAACATCGCAATGATCCATTACCATTTGAAAAAGGAACCAACTTAAAACACATGTTTAATGTAAAGTGATTGCAATTAGAAATTCTCAAAAGGCTCCCCTGCCTTTCAAACTAGTTAATTGTCATTTGTGGATACAGCAACTGAAAGAAAAGCCAGAAAATGAAGTGCTTGTTCATAGATATCTTCAATTAAAGTAATATACATATGAAGGACACCTTTCTTTTCTAAAACCATCCAGAATAGATAATTTTCTCTTTTCTAAATCTCACCAACTTACCTATCTAGGGACCTTACTAAGTTACTTTACTTTCTAATAAAAACAAAGATATCTTTCTGTTCCTCTCTGATAACTGTTTCTATGAAAGCCTTGCTTCTAGACTTAGCCTTCGCTGAATCACTCTTTCCAAAAATTCGTCTCATAAATCATAAGCTAGATTACATGATAATTGTTACAATTCAAAATTGATCCTTTTTTCTTATAAAAATTGTTACTATGTTACTCAACCTACTTCATTGCAGTCATCAGAAATTATGGTTCAAGATACTGGTCAAGAAATTCATTGACCACCTGACCGAACCAATCCTAAACCCCAAGGGTGAAGTGATAAGCAGCTCCCAAGAGTCTCCTCATTATAATTGCATAATATACACAGAGAGAGAAAAAAAGACAGAGTGAAAAGAAATTAGTAGTTGATACTAGCTCATGTTTTATATCTGTATTATAACCCCTACAAACAAAAGCCAAGTCAAACAGAACTATACTTCCCAAAAAGAAAACTGGAAAATGGGTTTTAATGTATTTTGCTTTTTACAAGGTTAAATTTCTAGTACACTGTGTATATCTGGATTCCTGTCCAATATATATAGCCAAACCGTATATAATATATATAATCTTATAGGTATGCAATAAACTGAGGAGATTTATTGTAGGAATTGCAAAGCAATAAAAGTAATAATAAAACCCCTAATATTAACCCCGATCTCTAATTAGTAAACCTAATTCTCAAATTATAAATCCCTGCACCTAATATTACAATTAAATCATAATTCCCATACAATTAATATCATAAGAATTGTATCATCATTTTCCATCACTTTTAAATTTCACCCAGACTAAAATATCAGAAAGCATAATTTAGAACATTTAATGGATAACCGATCCCCAATGTAACAAATTAAACAACTAATGAGAAGTTTAACTAATCACATTCCATCAGCCTTTTTTTTTTTTTTTTTTTCAAACCTGCAGACCTCACCGAAAGCCCCATAACTCAGCAATATTGCTGTTGCAATGCCAAAATGCTAAATTTAAAGCAAATAGAAAACTCTTATTATTGTAGATCAAATTCTGGGAGATGATGCCAGATCTTTTGGGAAACATGACCTGACAAAGAGACATGAAGGAGTTCATGGCATCTGACTACCAAGTTCACACATTGGGTTGGAAATTATTTTTGTTAGTGAGTATGTATTGATTGCATAAACTTTTTTAAATCCCAAATGTCCCTTAATACAGACCTTGCTACCAGAGGAAATAATTCTAGAACCATGCATATTTCCATCATTCATACATTTGATAATTTCCTTAGAATTCCATTTACTCTGATTAAACAATAAATTGAAAAGGAGAAAGGAAAAGAAAGGGAGAATAAAAAGCCAAAGATTATGCCCAAATTTATTATAAAACATAAGGTAATGTATCCAAACCTGATTGGGTAGCTTCACTACTTAAACTAATAACAAAAAAGAGACTACGTGAGAAATGCAAGCAAACATAATACAAAGGAGACTAAACGTACCTTTACATCCTTAAGAAGGCAGAGCCCTTACTGTGACTTCGTCACAAATCAGAAAATTGCAACCCTGCAGAGGATGCAAGCAGCAGGTATCCAAATTTTCACCAACTTTATGAACCATACAAACAAGCTAAAATTGACAAGAAACAGAACCAGCAAGATCAACAGTTAACAGAAAAATGAATATCTACTGAAGTTCGGATCATTTGGACTTATGAATCTACCCAAGGTGGGTCTTAAATTAGCAACTCGACCAATATTGAGAATATTTTCTGTTTTTAAATACTAATAAAAAGAGAGAGAGAAAATGAAATCAATGAGCAATATGCAAATTGATTTTCAAATTTTCAATCATCATCCAGAGTCGGACACCAATCAAACAGTTGAGCTAGCAATGTTATAATAGCCAGACTTAAACATCCATCACTTAGAACAGAACATCTGTTAACTAGCCTGTAATTTGTAGAAAAGAAAAATGCTTACTACTGGAAGTTTGCTTGCATACAGAAAAGAAAAATTATAACATGAACTCAATTAAAGGGTTAAGCAGTACAGCTGAAATTCATGGCAAGGAAAAGGAGTGTCATTAAGTTCTTCTTATAGAAAGAAAAGAAATAGAGATGAGCATATCATGTTAGACAGAACAGATGAAATTACCTGCTCATATCAGGATGTGAGGGATGTGAGCAATTTTATGCCAATCTTCCCCTTTCTCCTTTTCACACCGCTTCTTAAGCAGGGGACAGCGCATGATTTCTAGAGAAGAAAGGGACTTCGGTAGAGCCTCATCCGGAAAGCACAGAAGACTAGGGCAGTGAGAAATGGATAACGTCTCAAGAGATTTGAGGTGGAGAAGGCCCTTGTAGTCAATTGATTTTAGATTTGGAAATCCACTGATGCGGAGAGTCCTAATATTATCAGGCAGCAGTCCCTCCTCCGGAAAGGACTCGGTATCATCACCCACAATACTGAAGTATCGGAGAGAGCAGAGAGCATGCTGCAAGCCCCACTCCATGCGGCAGGCAACGAGTTTAGGGCAATTCATGATGAAAATATCACTTAGGTTTGAGGGTATACCCCCCACAGGAAATGATTCCAGTTGTGGACAATTTTGTAATCTGAGAAACTGAAGAGCTGAAAGGTTTGTATTCATATGTTCTGGCAGAGACTTTAGATTCTTCAAATGGATAAGCTTCAACTCTTGGAGTTTCTCTAGACCCTCTGAAGCTGAAAGGGTCTCGAGATTTTCACAAGAACTCAATTCAAGTTTATGAAGATTTGGAAAAAGATCTAGTGACAAGGATAAGAGGGAGTCACAATGTTGTATAAATAGAGTTCGAAGGGAATTATTAGAAAACCCCCATTTGGGCCACTGTGGACCTAAGCTGTCAGAGTCAGAGATGAACAGTTCTTCTAGACAGGTAGTGTTGGTGAGAAGTACTTCCTCCAGCCGCCACATCTTCTCACAAGTCCCCAACTGTAGCACACACAGAGATGGAACCCTGGGAAATGGAACCATTAGCTGTTGGCACCCAAAAATCATTAACTTTCTCAATGACGGGAGGTACGGTGGTAGGTGTTCTGTTAGCCTGGGGCAGTTCTTTATCTGAATCTCCTGAAGGCATGCGAAAACCCCAGCAGTTTCATTTTCACCTTGGAAACAATACCATTTTTCCCATGACACCATACCCTCAAACTTCAAAGTTTCAAGAGATCTAAATGGTGGAGTAATTGACAATGTACTGTTCCCATAAAACTCGGGACCTATTACCTCTATTCCATCAAAACTAGAAATTGAAAGCTCCTTGAGAGAGGGTAGTTGCCCAATTGTTGGCAAGGACAAACAGTATTTACTATTTGTCAGCTCAAGATGTACTATATTCGGTAATGAAGAACAATCTCCAATCCATTCTGGAAATCTTGTACCACCATAACCCTTTACAGTTAAAATTTTCAGGTTCTTGTAAGGTTGGAGCCTCTCCAATACATCCCTTTCCTTTTGTGAATCCTCATTGTTTCCATTCCATACCAACTCTAATTTCTTCAGGTACTCCCTATTTTTCAAATTAGCCTCCAAAGCTTCCATGGGATCAACAACATTCTGTAGCTGCAAAATTGAAAGTGTATCTTGAAGTTGAGAAAGTTGCCCCAGCTGGTTGATTCCGGTCTCACTAGACTTTCCCACATAAAAGGCAGTAAGCGTTAGAAGATGTTTTAATTTCCCCATGTGCAATGGCATATACCTAATTTGGAAGTATGTGAACTCCAGATGGCGCAAATTGACAAGCTTCTGCATATCTGAGGGCAACTCAGTCAATGACCAACAACCTGTCAACTTTAATGTTTGCAAATTATGCAACATACATATTGAATCAGGCAACTTTCTAATCCCAGTATTACAAAGATTCAAGTAGCGTAGATGCTTCAGATTGCCTATAGAATCAGGCAACTCAGAGATTTCAATATATCCAGAAAAAGATAAAACCCGCATACACTTTAATGTTGGAATTAGATCATGTATCAGCTTGCTAGGTAAATAGCCGTACAACATGGACCGATCAAGTGCTATGAAGCTACGTAATCTGTTACAGTTGCAAATAGGCTTGAATCTAACAAAAGAATCGGAGAAACTCCTTGAAAATGACAAATGGCGTGTCTCTTGTGGAATATCTTGAATGCAGTCACCCTCTAACCGAAAGTAAAAGTCTCCCGCTACAGACTTTGCTAAATCATTCAGAAGGTCATGCATAACAAAACATCCACCATCATCAGATAATTGGAAAAATGACATTGATGCTAGATTTTGAAAATATTCTTCACCTACTTCTTCCATTCTCTTGCTCTTTTTAGATTGAGGCAACAACCCTTCTGCCATCCACAAGTGGACTAACTCTTTCTTGTTAAATTCATAGTCTTTAGGAAAAATGGAACAGTATGCGAAACATCGCTTTAGACTAGAGGGAAGATAATGATAGCTCAAACTAAGAGCTGGAATAATGTTACTCTCATCATCTGATAAATCCCATATATCACTCTTCAATATCTTACCCCATTCCTCCTCAGAAAATTTTGCGTACAACATACCTCCAAGTGTTTTTATTGCTAGAGGCAAACCTTCACACTTGTCAACAATGTTTCTACCAATGACCTCAAGATATGGATATGCACTAGGATCTGTGTTACGAAATGCATTGTGGACAAATAACTTCCAGGATTCTTCTCTACATAATTGATGGAGATGATATAGTGGAACAGAGTGCATGACCTTTGCAACTTTTTCACTGCGTGTTGTTACAAGGATCTTACTTCCTTGAGCCCCATAGTTAAAGGGAGTCCAAAAGAGCTCCCAGCATGTGCTGTTCTGATTCCATACATCATCTAAAACAAGTAGGAATTTTTTCTCATCCAGTTTTTCTTTCAGCTTGTGTTGAAGCAAATTTAGGTTATTAGAATCATTAATTGACACATTGAGTGCCTCAAGAATTGTTTTTGTCATGTTAATAACATCAAATTCTTCTGAGATGCACACCCAGGCTTTCAACACAAAGTGATCCTTCACTTTCTGATGATTGTACACAAGTTGGGCTAGAGTGGTCTTTCCCATGCCACCCATTCCCACAATGGAAATCACAGGTGGTTGACTGCCACGCACATCATCAGAAAGTAACAACTTCATTATTGCCTCTTTATCATCATCTCTACCATAAACACTAGATTCATCCAATAAAGAAGTTGTGGGCATCCTTTTTGTTAGTTTCCCACCAACTCCAGCACCAACACCAATGCCCTCTGTCAGTCCTAACACATCTTTTTGCTTTGCAAGGTGTTCTAGGTTGTCAAGGACTTCCCCAATCCTTTGTTCTATTTCTTTGTCAAATTGAGTAAGAGAAGCATTAGTGAAGAACTTCCGTACCTTACTTGTAGTCATCTCAAGTTCGTATTCTGTGGCGATGTCATCCAAGAGGTCCTCTGCATCAAATACAGCATCTTTTAGCTCATGGAGCCATTCCTTCACATTTGGGTTTCTGATTTGCTTTTCTTCGGCATCATCAAGCAGTTGATTGATGGATAATAGGGTAATCTTCAGTTTTTTTAGCAACCCTTCTTTGAGCTTTCTGCCTTGGACGTAGTCAACGATCTCACGAGAAGCCAATCTATCAAACGCTACCTGAAGGAAAGCAGAAAGAAATGCTCCTCCAACCAGTTCTCCAGCCATTATTGATGCTTGCTTCTATAAAATACTGAATAGATCAGACAAGTGAAGAAGCACAGTAGTTCCACGTTTAAACTCGGAAGCCGAACAACTGTCTTGGGAACATTGGGGTTGATGTCATTTGTTCTTTCCATAAAACAAAACACATAAGGTTTTACCGAGAAAACTCCCTTGCGGGTATGGTGTAAATCGTTCTCAATGCAATAAATTTTTGCAAGTACAATTTAGTAGTTTGGAAGTATTTTCATTTACCTTGTTACAATCTCACATCAGCATCTCACATGTAGGAGTGGTAATAAATTCAACTATCTTGTAAATTATTTGTTAAAAGCTCACATTTTGTTAAATTTATTTTGTAAATAAGTTAATTTTAAAATTTATTTTGAGCCCGTTTAATAAAATAAGTCGAGCTCAATATTTATAAAATTTGACTTGTAAGTTTATGAACGGGTTCATTTAATATTATTTAATAAATTTTTTATTATTTACATATAAATTTATAATAAATATATTCATTTGTAAAAATTAACATAAATTATAATTTAGTTAGATGGTAAATTACTATACTACTTCTCAAGTAAGTCTAGAGTTATGGTACAAGGTTCTCCCTCAATGGTAAATATGTTCAGGATGGGCTCTCTCTCAATGGTGCTCTTGAGATTGAGTGGGCAGTCCTCATGGTAGAGGTTGTTGCCTGTTCTACCACTCACAATCTCAAGCATTAACACTCCAAAACTATATACAAGTAACCACTACATCAAAAATTATAAACAAAAACTAATTAATTTGTAAGTACAGCCTAGTAGCTTACATGTAGTTTCACTTACTATATTCCAACAATCCTTTTGTGTTTACTTCTAATTCCTATTAGGTAAAAATTCTTGCTAGACCAAAATCAGAAATTTGGATAATCATATTTTTGTCAAGCAATATATTACTAGCTTTTAAATCTCTATGAATCACTCACAATCTTGAATATTTATGTAGGTAAAACAATTCTTGTACAATTCTTTCTATTATGTTAAAACATTTCTTCCACTATAGTTATCTTTAAAAGTTAGAATCTGGCCGATAAAAAGTTGAACATGACTAGTCATTGACAAAAAAAGTGCAATAGGTAAAGAGAAAAGTATTGTGGGATTTATTTGATGTGTTAGTATAATGAAAGATCTTCTGAGCCAAATACAATTCAGTCCAAACTTTTGTTGAGCATGTACTCATAGATAAAATCTTTTCTTCTCCACGAATGCAACCAACCACTAGCTGAACAAGATTCATATGTTGGAATTCAATGAATATGAGTGTCTAACTCATTATTGAACTCAACTACTAATTGTCCTAATATCCTTGAAAGTCGTTTAACAGCTACTTCTTTCCCATTTGGTAATTTTCCCTTAAGCCATGATCAAGATGACTATAAATATTTTCTTAGGCATATAAAGCGAAATATTTTTTATCTACAACTGAAAAGCAAAAAATAAAAATTATAATTTAAATATGAAACAATTAAAGTACATCAAGAATGCATGATTTAAGCATTATCCATAAATTGCAACTAGAGTAAAAAAATAAAAATTCTAAATAAGAGAAACATGCTACAACGTGTATAATATA
The DNA here is from genome assembly GCA_029379385.1 of Quillaja saponaria. Lineage (NCBI taxonomy): Eukaryota > Viridiplantae > Streptophyta > Magnoliopsida > Fabales > Quillajaceae > Quillaja > Quillaja saponaria. Next base: position 12,886,662 of record CM055616.1, on the reverse strand, counting down.
AAATTCTTATTCAAGCACATATTCAAACAACTTACAATCATTGTATTTATATATATATATTCAAGCTGAGTATTTATATATATATATATATATATATAATTGTTAGTTTTTCTATGACATAAAACTAAACAAGTTCAAAATCCAACTATAATCAAGCAACAATCAGATATATTGATATATATGCTTAATTGGAGGTATGAAAAATACATACCAAAATGAACAAGAAGATGGAGGCCCTAAATCAACATATACTCGTTAGTTGGTTGGTACTTGAGAAAATGTGGGTGATGAATGATGTATAATATTAGATTCTTTGATCACTATTAAATAGGGATAGAGGGAAAAATGAAAAGTTTTTCCTATTAGGTGGTTATAGTCATAAAACTAATAGCTTAAAAAAATAATTGCGTAAAAACTTTTCATCTTTTATGGGCAACTACAAATTATTTGTATGTGATAAATTTACATAAAATGATTTGAATTTTTAAACTATGTCACAATTAATGGTTTCTATTATACATCATGGCTCTTCTGCTATTTAATTATGCTTCCCAATCAATTTTTTATCTTATGCACCATGATTGTGGTATGAAAGTTAGAACGCTGCTGATAACAAAACTATACTAGAATCGTTGGACACCCCTGCTACCAAACATCATCTAAAACAAGTAGGATTTGCTTCCCTATCAATCTTTCTTTCAACAATTTGTGTTGGGGTGATAATGAGTGGAGTTAACTCGTGAGTTACCAGTTAAAGACTTGGATCAAACTCGACTCTTTTTCTAAACAAGTGAAAATAAGTCAATATTGAGTTTTATTTTGAGTTGGTTTAATAAAACTAATCAAGCTTAATTTTTCCAAAACTTAGCTCATAAGCTTGCAGGCTCATATAATATTCTTTTAATAAATTTTTTATTTTTTCATATAAAATTTTTATAATTTTTTTATATAAAATTTTAATAAATATATCTATATAAAAAAACTAATAAAAATTATAATTTGATTTAGTGATAAGCAACTCAATTAGTTCTTTGATAGGCCTGAATCAAGCTTTATCAAAACTCGGCCCAAACTTAACTCGTTGTCACCGTTACATTGCAGCACATTGAGTTCATTAGAATCATTTGTTTACAAGTTGAGTGCCTCAAGAATTGTTTTTGTTATGCTAATAACATTAAGTCTTCAGGAATGCACACTCCCCCCCACGGCGCCACCCATCCCCACTTATTGATGGCTAACTACCACTCACATTTTCAGAAAGCACCAATTTCATTATTGCCTCTTTCTCATCATCTCTACCATATACACTAGATTCGACCACCAAAGATGTTGTTGCCTATTTTTGTGAAAGTTTTCCACCACCACCACTACCATCCTTTTGCTTCTATGGCAATGTCATTTAAGAGGTCCTCTGTCTCAAAAACAACCATTTTTAGCTCACAGAGTCACTCCTTCACATTTGGGTTTCTATTTTGCTTTTCTTCTGGATCATCAAGTACTTGATTGATGGATAACAGTGTAATCTTCAGTAAGAAACCCATATTGAATTTTTTGCCCTCGGACATAGTCAAAGACCTCAAGAGAAGCCAATCTATCAAATGCCACCTGAAGAAAAGCAGAAAGAAACACTCCACCAACCCATTCCCTAGCCATGATATATGGGTTTCTAATTCAATTGGGATTTGGAAGCTGGGGCCTGGAGCCTGGAGCCTGGAACCTGGAGGTAGATGGTAATGCCAACTTTAATTTAATTTTACTCTTGCCAACAAGAAAATCAATGTTATTAATAATAACTTATTTATTAGTATGGGCAGAATTATACTAGATTCTATTTTGATCATTCAATTATTTTTTCCTAATAAAGTTATTCTAAGATTTAATTTCTTTATTTTTTTATTTTGGTCCTTTAAATTTTTTTAATTAAGTTTTTAATCAGGTCAACATGATTAAATCGTAATAGAACCTAACAAAATTGGCTTACATGTTTTTTTAGGAGAGATGAAAAATTAATCTTTATGTGTAAAATAAAAATTGCATAAATATTCATTCAATTATTCAAAAAATTTGATTCCTTAATATTAAATTTCACATTAAACTTGTATTTCTGAAAACAATTATTTTTCCTTAGAACATCAAATCCTTTCCTGGCATTTTATTTAGTTTAATTTTAATATATTCGACTCAAGAAATAAGGACAAAAATAAAATATAATTTAGGGCTTAGTTAAAATAATATTTAAAAAAAAATAAATAGTGTAATTTTTACTTTTTCAAGACCAACATAATAAATAAATTTATTTAAAAATTAACGAGAATCTAACTAGATATTGACTGAATGATAAGCTTATATTGTTTGTAAGTAGAAACAGAAGACTCATTTATCCATAAAGTTAAAACAATCTACCCACTCTCAAATTTTTTCTACCAAAAAAATAATAAAACTGTCATAACCCAAACTCTACCATGAAACATTTTATTCCAAATATTATCTATAATTCCAGAATATTATTTGGTTATAAAAAAAAAGTTACAAATAAGTAAAAGATTTTAGCTTACTCTAGTGTAAGAAAAAACAATAAATATGCACAATAGAGAACAGGCAATGTCTTTTTCTTTTGTAGAGAAAACATAAAAAAGACTCTTTTTTTCATGAGTAAAAATAATTAGTAGTCAAAGTGACATTCTTCTCCCGAAAATAATTTTAAACCGTGTAAACTAATACGAAAAGCCAACCTGGAACATAAAATTCATTGTACATGTAGCTGAACTTTTCATTGTACTCGTATGACAAAGATCAACAAACTAGACAATATTTTGCAATAAATAAAATAAGAATGCTCTAAGCTTATGAATACAAATCTTCATATTTCTCTACATTCTTTTCTAGTAAAATGATCAAGGCATACTTGCAACTCCTAGCCTCATACTAGTACACCAACACCAACTCCTTAGAACCTCCAATTTTTTTAATTTATGTTGGTAATAAGGGAGAAAGGGGGGTGGATGATTGCCCCAAAAGAAAACTCATTTCATCTCCTCAATCAAAACCTTGCTCTTGGTTTCAGGTTTCTTCGGTTTCTCAGCCCTATTACTTCCTGCAAATTCCAAAGCCGATGTTTTTTCTGCCCTTACAATGGCTGTTAAGGAACACAAAACTTCCTCTGGCTGCTCATGGACCCAACACATGATGAAATATATCTTCCTTTCAGAAAGCTTAAGCTTACTTCTAACTTTGTCCCCATTAGACTTTCTTGGTTTCTCTGCCTTCAGCTCACTCTCCGCAGCCTGAATCAACCTTTGCATATCGCAAAGTGCACAAACCAAAGCAGGAGCCCCTAATGAGAGTAGACTTATCACATCATCAATAAGACTCAGACCAAATTGTAATCCGCCCATGTGTCTGTAAGCAGGGGAGCATGTTTGCTCCAAGCAATAAGACAGTGCTTCCAGCACGGTCTCTGGTTGCCCTGCTTGACCCAAGACAGAGGACACACTCAACACAACCATGGCTGACCCTATGGCATCTGATTTCCAGTCTCCATTATACAGGCGAAGAGTGAAACAGTAGCTATACACGATATCGACCAGGTGAACTGCTAAGAGGGGTGATGGCTCTCTTGGACTAAGCCTTCTTACTGGAGGCAGTGGGGTTTCAGGACCAGGAGGAATCTCATTGGATCCAGTATTTCCAAGATGATCTTGAGTCGATACTGACACTTCCTGTTCAGAAAGCAGTTGAACAAGTTGAGTTCCTTCCTTACCAAGGGAAATTGTTCTGGCAGAAGGTTTCAACCACCAGGGATCCCATGGTTGAATCATCTTGCTCAGTTCACCAGATGCAATAGCTCTTTGGAATTGTTTCTTCTCGTTTGCAGATAAATCATCAAAACTGACCTGACCTCCTGCAATTATGGAGGTCAAATTACCTAACGTCAGATTTATCTAACAACATAACATCTCAGAAGATAAAATTAAGAAATATAAAAGTTCTCCATGCTCCAACAACAGGCTAAGGATTGCGTAAACTGTCTTATGACAACCAGAACAGATAGCAGATATGAATGAGATTAAGGGGAAGAATCTGGGAACATCAACATAAATGAAAGATCAACAGGAACGTACCAGACAAAACTTTTGAAATAGTCTCTTCAGATAGAATATCTGCAAGAAAGAGAAAAAAAAATTAGGACTTTAGTTTCTTAATCAATGAGTTGAATATCTTAAAACTTGCTAATATTACTGAAGCTAGTATACATTTTTAGCATGATAGAAAATGACATGAAATCACTAGATTTATAACTTATGAATGTATTACAATACAGTTCCACGGAATGCCTAATACCAATCAGAGATAGTTTCCACCGGCCAGCATTGGAAATGCAAAGAGTTCCACTTATTCTTTTGGTAAAAAAAGAAATTTCATTACAGAAGAAAAAAAAGTAAGACAAGGAGGAATGGAGGACATGGGCCTGCTAAACAACAGAAGGAAATACGCTAATAGAGATAAGAAAATCCACGAGTAATAAAAAAGAGATAATCAATCCTGCTGCTTATCACTCAAAGAGACCTCTTAAAATACAATCTGTAGAACATCACCAGCAAGCCAAGAAGGCAGTTATATCCCAAATTGAGATGAAGCAGCAAGTATGCATCCCTAAAACTTCTCGCATTTTGGTCCAACCATACACGATAAATCACAGCAATTACGGCATGTTTATGAGTACAAAAACATATTTGCATTAGATAAGAAGCATTTAATATTCCAACTTGCGCCAGGAAGACATTAAGTATCACTTGCAATACCCGCCAAATTCAAAACTGGTCTTAAGGTCAACATAAGCTGGTGGTATGTCACTTAAAGAACAGGGCCCCTGGTTGGAACAACAGGAAAGACTTCCTCTTTTTCCTTTTCTCTGTTTTTTTGGCCAGAATAAGATAGACTTTGAAATCCCAAAACTTCAACGAGTAGACCAGCAGTTAGGGTCAGTTACTTCAACAGTTCTCCTGGTTGAGTTTTAGAACTGTTGAAAAAGAATAAGTTGCAGCAAATAATATTGCATGGCCAAAATGCAAACCAAGCTTAGTTCGCAATCAGATCAACAAATAATCATTGCAAGTGTAGATCCTGAAGATCTATTGCAAATACAACTTCACATTCAATACTTTAAATGCATGGCAAGCAGTTCAAACCGAAGATACATAATTTGTTCTTTATGCCCATGATTTGTACAAAATACTGGTTCTAGTACAGCTCAGAGCCAAAACAGTGGTAGTTCACTCTGAAAATATTTTATTGATAAGTTTTTACATTCTTGGGACTATTTTTAGTTACATGGAAACTCTTACTTGAAAAAGAATTTATATATTTCCAAGGAGAAGCAACTACTGCACAAGTTGGATCCTCTTTTAGACTTACACCAACTGTTACTGTTTCTTGGTGGGGAAGACTATTAAAGAGCTAAGAGAGCTCCTCCAACACTGCAAGAAGCAATATGGGACTATTACACCAGCTCACTCACTTGGCTCCAATGACAATGGCAAAAATTCACAATTTTGTAATTTTATTGTGTAAGAGATCAACCCCTCCTTCATCCCAATTTCAAATTGGTATATCTTTATAATTAATACTTAATACAAAGATAAGTGGTTGATCATATAAGTCTATATTAGATTTACAAAGAAAAATAAATGTACATAAGTGAATATATTTTTGTCATATAACATAACTTTCAAGACTATGAATTAACCTGTATTGCACATTTATAGGCAGTTTCCCTAGACTTCTCCACGCAGTGGAACCATCAACCATGTGTGATTGCTCCATGGTAATTGAAATAAAAAATAGACAATACATATATATTACTGGGGAGGCAAAATTAGGGTAGTGGGCTAGGAATGGAAATGTGTAATTAAAACTATAGTTTGACAATACACATATAATGGTACAATTTTAATTGGTTTCTGAAACTGTTTTTTGAACAAATGAAAAAGGGCTTTAGTATAGTAGTATAGATATTGCCTAAAATGTTAAACTATTCACATGATAAAAATCATATGAGTAATATCTATATTAATAGGAAACCGTGTCTAAGCTCATCCATAAATCTTGAAAGGATATGGAAAACTAATATTCTTGAATGTCTATGAAGAATGAAGATAAGTTTTTCTTTTATTTTAACTCTTAAAAAAAAGAAAAAAATAGGCTCTTTCAATCTTACTATTAATCAAAGTTGGTGCTCAGTGCTCTTACTCTCTCCCGCTACAAACAAGTACAGTACAGGTACACTACAAATGAGTTAATTTTTACAGGTCTAATGCACAAAAGGAATGTCACTGTTTTATAGCAACTGGTATGCATTCATAAATTTCAACAACATTTCTAATGTGAAGGAAAGCTTCTACTGACATCCACAGTAGGCAGGATCCTAACTCCAACACCAATCAGTTCATTTTCTGTCTCACGAAATAGTGCCCCAACCCCAAGCCACCGGAATACAAACAAAAACAACATGCATTCTGACAGCAAAGGTAAGATATGGATAACTTACCATCCTCGTCCATGCTGTCCATTTCCTCTTCAGTGTGGAAGCGTTTGAGTATATCTAGCATTTTTTGTTTACTTTCATCATCAGGCTGCATTTGGCGAAGCTCCTCAACTACATTTTCTCGCATGAAGGATTCAGTACACCGAAGACTATGAGACTGTCAACATAATACAAAACAGAAGACAACATGAACAGTGTCCATCAGAAAGGGAAAGGGGGCAACATAAGATCATTTTGACATATTATACTATACATTTTAATAAGATGTACAAACATTTGCAAAAATACTTAATCTTGAAGTGTACTTCCACCAAAATACAGACTCAAAACACGAAGGACATAATAACAAAATAAAACTATGTTAAAACGCTGGTTTCATCTTGGAATTTTTTTTTTATCCTATAAACCATATGCAATTTTGGTACTGGAAATAAAACCCTCTGGAAGTGTACGTACGCCAAATACAGACTCACAAACACAAAGGGCATAATAGAACTATGCTAAAGAGCGGGTTTCATCTTGGATTTTTTGCTTCTACGAGCCATATGCAATTTCCATAATGGAAATCAAACATTCAGAAAGCCTTTTTCTTTCCTTTTTTTTTTTTTTTTAAGTAATGATTTTATTAAAGAAAAAAAGGGTCACATCTTTATACACAAGGCAGGTACAGACATACTGCACCAAAGGAAAAAAACATAAAACTTACAAATTACAATTCAATCCATCTAAGAAATCTGCAACAGACCCAATGGAATGAAATGAAGGCTGGATAGACATCCATTGGAACCACATATGCAAATAGGTCCTCCCAAGTTTTCCAATGAAACCTCCTCATTATTGAAGATACACTTTTTGTTACAGGTTGTAAATGTAACATAAATGGAGAAGAATATAATGGTAAACAATGACAATATAAATTTTTAACAAAACAAAAGAATCCAAATTTCTAAACCATTGAGTAAAAAAATTCTTTCCATGGAATCAAATTTGTAACAAAAATCCAGGAAGGACTCTTCAATACTCCTATCAAGAACATAATATTCTAGAATGCAACAAACATAAGTGGAAATACAAGCATAAACAGCCTTGCAACATAAAATTTATCAAAACATCACTAAACATCTAAGTGGCAATTTATTTAAGTTTCTACTTACTTTGTAACACTGGAGGGAACAGTATCGTGAATTGCATCGAGGGCATGTATACTGAGAAAATTGCTTCTGACACCTGCATTTAATAGAGGGAGGACGACGGCGATGACAAAGAAGAAGAAGAAAAAGAAGGTTTAATCACTATATTACTAAAAGAAAAGAAACCTCTGTGCAAAAATAAAAGAAAGACTGAAGAAGAGGAAAATAAAACTATTTAAGTCAAAACTAGCGCAATGACTCAAAACCCCTTTGTTCCAAATAATCTATTTTGAAACTGAAAAATCCTGAATGATATGAAACAAACATATCTAAACTTATGTGAGTCACATAACATACGAATCCTGGCACCATGTCAGCTCATCCATCACCAATAAAACAAACAAAAAGAAAATAAAAAGGGGGAGTGTAAGAAAATTCTAAATGTCAAGCCATTGTGCTTGGAAATTCTCAAAAGGAAAGCCTGCTAGTTCTCACACAAGTTAATGATCATTCTTAGATAGAACAACTCCACAAGCCTTAATCCCAAACAATGGTCATTCATATATATCACTAATTAGATCAACATACTTAAAGAGACTTCTTTCTTCTCTGAACACCAGATGAGAGACCCCTACTAGTTTTAAAGGAACCCAGTACCTACCTAAAAACTTTATCATATGCTTTCTCCAAATCAATAAAACCAAGATATTTTCCCCTTCTCTGCTAATTGATCCCCTGAAAAAATTTATTCTAGCCTTAACCTGGCCTCTATCGTTCCTTTCTTTAACTACATCATGCAATTCATAATCTTGATTTTATGATAATTGTCTCAACCCAAATGTTTCCCTTAGTCCTATTGTTAATGACATTAATTCTCCTTCACTTATAGCCATGAACTTTTGGCTCAGACATTGGTCAAACAAATAGAGCTCACCTTACCAAAGCACCTCTGCACCAGAAGATGATTCCTCTCATTTCCAGCATTTTCCCTATCCCTCCTTCTTTTCCTGACGGATCCTATCTTGACATTTTTCACGTATCCCACACATACCTAGAGTTCCTGACTTCCTGTCCTCAAGAAAAATACTAAACCGTCCTAATTTCAATGCATGGTTCTATTGAAAAACTTGTCAAAATAATCATTTGAATTTACATCTAGAGAATATATAGATGATTCATTATGCAAAATAAGCATGAACAAAGATCCTTAAATACAACATGACCCTAGAGTCTCAAAGTACCTTGACAGATAGCACAATAGATTATAAGCATTAACAGAAAACTAACATAAGTTACATTAATATCTAAAAACTCTTAAGAGATAGAACAAATATCGAGAAGAGCTACTTTCATTCAAACGTGTTGAAAAACAATTATAAAATGAGAAGAACATACACGTTACAGATTATCCGCGAAGAGGGATTCAACGAGGAAGAAGTGGATGGTCTATCAGCATCTGAGGTAAGTATTGTATCAGCCATAACCGACCTTGATTTCAAAAACACTCAGTTTTGTTTGATTTTTTCTCAGGTTATTCACTTCTGTAGAACAACCACTGCTTTATCTAAATGTAGTGAAAAGTGTCGCATCCTGTTCAGAAGCTTGCGTTGGGCTGTTATGGCAGAAGAAGAGGAAAGAATGTTTGAGAAAGGCTGAGCTACACTGTGCTGGTGAGAAAGAATGCGTGACCTATGTGCTGGCAAAGAAAGAGGAAGCGCACCGTTTCAATCGAACTTCCTGCTGCTTCTTTTTCTTTTCTTATGTCTTTCTTTTTTGGGTGAGCCAGACCAAGCATTTTTTAAATTGGGGCCCATTCAACAATATTTATAACCCAAAAATAATTATATACATTTTGTTTTCTATAAATTTTAAATATATACAGCACTTAAAACACAATTAATTAAGAAAAATATAGAGAAAAGAAATTTCTTAGTTAATAAATAGTAATGTTGATAAAAAAAAAATGAACATTTTTGCTAACTAATTTTTATATCATGTCATGAATCATGTATATTAATTAACTCTTATCATAGAATTGTTGATCTATCTATTTAATTTTATCTACTTTTTTGAAATAATAAAATAAAACTATTTGGAAACTCAATGGGAAACTTGGACCTTGGAGTTAAATAATAATTTCAAGATTTGTTAACTTAGCTAACATATATAACAAAGAATAAAAATAATTTTTTATTTTTTTGCTTCTTTTTACAAAAATAAAAAATCATTATTTCAAGATTTGTTAATTTAGCCAACATAGATAACTCCAAAGAAATAATTAAAAGATTCAATACAACCTAAAAATAATTAGGTTCAATATATAATTTGTTTTCTACGACAATTTAAAAGTACAATTTCCACAAGAAAATAATTTATTAAAAATAATACAAATAAATCACTTTTATGCAATCTGAAGGTCTTCCTTTGAGTTCTTTTATCTCCATGACTCATTTGATAAGCCTGAACAGAAAAACCTTATTAAGAATGATAATAATTATCTTGATAAGCCCAAATCGTGATGCCTTTCATGCCGGTCAGAACTTACTTGACAAGAAATGTCGCTGCCTTAGAACCATTATAGTTACAGCCTCCGTTCACCGGGCCTTCCGTCACCAGCTCCTCTGTCATGAGATTATCAACTTCCTTGACTTTCAGACACTGGGTAGGCATTAATCCTCATACGTGGTCTTACAACTTAGTGGAGACCTGTAATTTTAGTAAACCCGAATAGTAACAATAATAATAATGGCAAAAGGATGGTTCATCTATAAACCCAACACCAACATGCTTAACTTCATACTACATGTCTAAAAGAGAAAAATAGACCACAAAAAAACATATCATCAAATTCTAAAATTGAAAAGGCTATAAATCATGGACTTAAGACTTATAGTATAGATTATCAAGTGTAGGAACGATCACCTGAAAGAAGGTAAACATTAAAAAAATAATGTCATGCGTGCCAATGAAACACATCACCTATCATAAACTACTTTTTATAAGAACACTGTATGGAACTTAGAATAGTCATCAAAGAGAAGGTCATGAGCAAAACCAGATTTTAAAAAAAAAATTAAATAAATAAATAAACCCTTACCTAAAGAGATCTTCTAGCACCAAACTCCATTGCTATAACTAGATTAGTTGGTATTAGCTGGCAATGATAGTAAAAATAAACCCCTACTTTATGTCTAACTAATAAATTTTTTAAACCACTTTGTTCATGGAAAAAATAGGGGTAACAATGAAAAGTTCTCATATACAGCCTCAATTGCTAGAAAGCACTAACTTCTTTTAACAAACATACAAAATGAAGAGGCTATAGACTACACAAACTAAAAAACTAAAATTCACAAATTAATGGTAACGATGATATACAATGGACAAAAATAAAAGAGAGCAATGTTTACACATTAACAACCAGGAAGTTACTAACCTTTTTAAACTTAACAATATTAGGATGCTTCAACGACAGATGGCTCATTATTTCCATTTGAACATGCTCATCAATCTACAACACCAAAAAGCATATTTTTTGCTAAATTGTAACCCAAAAATAATAATAAAAAGAACGCAACCAGTGTAGCTTCTTGGTAGAACAAGAGTTAGGCATCATATAGGAAAATAAAAAGAAAGAAAAATGTTAATACATAAATGTTGTCACACCCCTCACTAAGGTATGACTAGCCGGAGGATTAAATAACCAATTCACCGTAACCCTGACTTCGAAACAAAATAACAAACCTAACTCATGACCCAACTAAAGAATAAAACTAGCTTTTTCTAAAATCGAAGTTCACTGTAAAAGTTTACTTCTTGTAATAATTAACAAGTTATTAAAAAATTTGGCAGATGTTTCTTGCAATACGAAACATGCCTCAAAATATAAATACATAATCTCATGATTTTACACAACAGTAACATAAAAATAACAAGGAGCTTCGCTTCAACCACATCATAACCAAGACAAATAACTAGACACTTAAATCTTTCGAAATTAGACACCCCACAGTTTTAGTGTGATTGCAAATTTTCATCCTTTAATTTCAAGTCTAAGATCCTGATATTACCTTATCGTACTCAATCAGCAAGTCACAAGCTCGGCAACGCCATGTAACGAACTCCTGTTACAAAAAAAAATATTTCACAGAAGAGGGGTGAGTCCTATGGACTCCATGAGTGAAAAATCGTACCCAAAGGGTACTAGCATCACTCAGCACAAACATATAATATACATATTAACATCATGTAACATGATTCATATAACATTTTGTATTACACGTAGACATTGTAAGTTTCACAAATTCACAATTCATATGACACACAGATTACAATTTAAGTCAGCGCAACAATATCACGCAAAACAATCAAAGGGCCAACAAGTAACCCAAACCCGCACAACATTATCACCCCTACCAGACATTTACGCTACGCACAACAAATTAATCTCCGTACACAATCTATTCCACCGGGGCTAGGTACTTAATTTTAAAAAAAAATTATCAGAATCAAAATTTTCTTATGATTTTAAATCGGAACATCCTAGGTGCACTTGGAATTTTAATTTTGGAAATAAAAATCATTTTTCATAAAAATCATTTTTCATAAAAATCTCACCTTGTTGGCCCTTATCAGCCACAACCAATGTCAAACAAAGCAACTAATATCAAACAAACATAATTCAAATAAATTACTGAAATACTCTACTTGCTTACTTTCCATATACCACTTATATTCAAATAAACATATAATTACATATACCAATCTAGCTCCTAAAGGCAGCAATTAACCATTCACCTGTAGTCGATTTCATTCGTCATTTACACTTGCGTCAATGCATCTCTTCAGGTCCACATTAGAATCTGGAATTGAAATTCATATTCCTAGATAACACTTAGTTTATAAAAGTTATTGTTATACTCTTTTAATTACTAAACTTATATCTCAACCTTATATATGTTTCTTTGTGTAAATTTTCTTTTAAACTATTACATGTCAATTAATATGAATTGGACTTTAGGTAATAAGGTTAATAATGAACAAGCATTTTAAGTGTCTTGACAAAGCATAGGGTAGGAGGAATCATTAGAAAAGATAGAAAGCACTTAGTGAGTTAGAAATGTTGAAACTATCTAAACTTGGGGTTTGGATCAGTGTCCACTTAAACGGTCATATCTTTCTCTAGGAACTTCCGAATCCAATTTTTAAAATTTATAAAATACTAAACACATGTAGCTTTATAATGGTATATCATTTGTAATTTTTAGATTTGTATATCAATACATTTTATTGTTTGAAGCTGTATCAAATTCTACAACATGCAAGATTTTTGACAGACAGCTTTGACCTTACCTTAGTTAATTGAACATAACTTTCTCTAGGAAAAATGAAATCCGATTATGTTTGTTGGGTTTATTAATACACAAGTATATCTATCTTTATTATTTAGAAACTTTTCCTAAAATCTATCATGAACCCACTCAATTTCTTACATGAACTAAAAACAGGGTATTACGAATCATGCTTGACCTAGCCGAAGTCTAATAGCTACAACTCACAACATATTTGGAACCAAGCTATGAAATTTTGCAGACAACATTTCAAGACTATAAAATACATTTTATCTTTTAAGCTCTTAATTTAATTCAGCCCTGAAGACCTTCGAATTAATGAATTTCTTTCACCCACGAAATATTCCAAGTTCTATTCCTTATACTCAAATAAATTTTCTTGTAGACATTTTATCAAATACCTTGGGTGCATAAATTATTTCATTTAATATGTATGTATATCTATATATTTACATACCAAGAAAATTAACACTAATCCATAATTTCAACATTACTCATATTTCAAATACTAAATCTAAAGTTGGTTTAGTTATTTACAAATTAATCAAAAGTTTGAATTATATCATTCCAACATCAATTTAACTAAATCCAGGGTCCTCCTTTCCTTTAACCACTTAGACGCTACTTTCACCCTTTGTTCCTAAATTTTTATCGAACATTTCCTTAATCCCTAAGCCTTAGTTATCAAACAATCACAAACATCAAAAGAATTAGGATTCTAAGCTAGAAAAAACTACCATTAAAAGACAAAAAGGCTACTGCTTCTTGAAGAAAATCAGTGTACAACAAGGGTGCTCCTAGCCACCACCGCCTCAAGAACCCTCTTGTCTCAACCACCAAGTGAAAGGCCCAGGAATGGAGGTTGGACAAAGCTACACGGCAAGGAGGAAGCTGCTGTTGTCACACAGCTGCTACTGGCAACAAGTGAGTCTCTCGGCCAAGCTACTGCTACAGCTACTAGAACAAAAAATCAATGGTAAAAGGGTAGCTAGGAGATGAGAGGAAGAGGTTTACTGCTAAAATAGAGCTGTTGTGGATTGACCTTTGCTACAGTTGGCTCACACACACACACATATACACGGCTACAAGCAAGGAGGAATGAAGTTGCATAAGCAAGAAGGGAGGGCTGAACCTTCGGCTAGCAAGGAAATTATAAAGACAGAAACAGGGGAAGTCAACAAGAGCAGAGGCGGTGGAGACAAAAAAAATGAGGAAGCCACAATCGGCCAAGCAAACTAAGGCAAGGAAAAAAAAAAAGAATAAAATACGATGAAATACAAAGTCAAAGAAGTCATAAATTTCATTATGTGGTCCATATATAGATATATATACTTATATTTATTTATATATATTTTCTAGTTTACTCTTTTATCTACACACTTGACATCCCTTAATAAAATTTATATATTTTTAAAATTAAGACTCAAATTTAATCTTGGTTGCAAGTGTGTGTATATATATATATATATATATGTATATTCATAAATTCAAACCATCTTTTATTTTAGTTCACTTATGAAAAATGATTATTTAATCCACCACGACGATTTATATAACATATCCCAAAACGTACGCTAAGTGGTTAGGTTCTAGGATATTTAATCGCATTGTTACTTACATAATTTATTTATGTGTTTGTCATTTTATAACTAAAATTTTAAACATCATTTGCAAAATTCGATTATTACATTACCGGGTTGTGAGGGTCATAACAACATACAAACATTCTATAACGTACATTAAATTATTAAGTTATAACAAATGTATCAACCAATCTCTACTTGACACGTGTGCTCCCACTTGGCCTGGAAGGACTACTTAGAACAGGACACTTGGTACAAACTTATTGGGTGAGCAAAACTATATATATTCTCATCTTCATAGTACGAAAGGGAGGAAAAATTATAAGTAGTACTCATCACATATATCACGCATATGATTATCATATCTTAGCTCTAACAAACTTAATTTTTGAAATTTGGGAGCTCACACCATGATCCAGCTTCCATTCACTTTTGTAGGTAATCAGTCTGACCTCCCGAGGATCTAAACAAACTTTGTCAGATCACCAACCATATCGACTAGAATTGAAGTCCTGATCAAGCTCAAACGAATCCTACAACAACGTTGGTGCCATATGTGGGAAAAACTATTTGATTTAGCTTTCTAAACCTATCACCACAAAACATTATGCCACCCATTGAACACCAGACTTCGGAGGTGGAAACTCCTGTCCAATGAAAGGCTAGAACGGGTAAAGACCCAGTAATCGAGCTCAATGCATCCTCTCTCCTCCAAGATCTAGATACACCCATTACTTAAAAACAATACTTAACAATCATGACTGCTATGGAATCTTTATTGACTTGAGTAGCACTAACGCTACCACTAAAAGACCCTCTATCGTTCCCCAACAATGACAATCCAAAGATTCCCCCTGTCAAAAGGCAAATCCAATTTAAGGATAGGGACCAAGAGGATTGCTAACTTAGCCGGGAAGCATAGTCCATCTCCAATCATAGGGCTTCATCCATGCCCCGAGCATATTCTCTTAAACTATCCTTTTGTCAATGATGTCGAGGATTTCCTCACTCGCATCAAGTAAAAATCCCCTCACCCAAGCAATACCACATAACCTCAAACCTCGACGACTTTGTGGTGGGGTTCGAGTCTCTGATGCTCCTGCACAGAATCCTTAACCAAATAATGATGCCCCGATGACTTTCTAGTATGGCTTATTCATGGTTCCCTCAATTAAAACCTCTCACAATCAGTAACTTCACTTAGCTAGTCCTCCTTTTCAAAAGGCATTTCATGACCAATAGATGACAAAAGAAGGATGCCACTTATTTGTTGTTTGTAAGACGAGAGGAAGATGAGTTTTGAATAGTTACATGTGTGACAACCCAAAATATATATAAATAGATAAAATAATAATAACAAGATATAGTTATAAATTTAAATTCAAAATTAAGAGGTTGGGTGGTTACATATAAGAGATTATGTGTTATCTATATAAGGTTGAGTTTTAAAATAACAGAATGATATATATTAATAATATTAAATATTAAAGAGGAGTTTTATAAAAAGTGGGATTAAAAAGAAAAATACGTTTTCTCGTTTTCTTTGGGGGAGAGTCAGAGCTGGAGAATTGGCGGCTAAAAAAAGAGGAAGACAATCAGTTGAAAACTGTTGGTGTAAGAAGGAAACTGCACATAACCAAAAGCCGTTTTCGATCCATCAAGAATTTGCTTACGATAGACTGTAAGTTTTTCTTGTTGGTCACAAAATAAAATAAAATAAAAAGATTGAAGTCTTTTCATTTTATTAATTCTTGTTATAATATTAATATGTATTTTATTGTTGTTATATTTGATATATGTATTAGAGGTTATTTTGTCTCTTATGCTTGTATTTGATTGAAGTTAATTAAACGAATTGGTTAAGGAAGGCATTAGGTGTTTTCTTTTTTTTAAATAAAGTCATTGGTTGTTAGATAGCAATGATTTATAGGTTGATTGGAAATGAAAAATTGTAGGTGTTCCTTTGATCAGCTATGCATACAAAGCTAAGTGATATTAACTAGGCATAACTGGTGTTTAAAAAAAAAAATGAAAGATAAAGATGCCAGTAGCCCTAACTAGTATTTAATGTGTACGTAAATTAGAACATTGTGGATTTGGCTTATTGTGAGTTGCATCTCGGATTACTTAATATATAAATCTGTGTAACTTACACCTTTCGCTTATTGTGGGAAGGCGTACAAATATTAGTACAAACTTATTTATGAACTAAAATTTAAGACTCTATACAGAACCAATGTGAATGTATATAGACTAATTTATTTATGTTATGGAAGAAGTTAGTTATCACTCAACCAATTATACAAGGTGAGGAATAGGCCAGAGCAAAAAATCCGAGTAACCGAAAAACTGACCCAGACCCGCCCGAAATGGGCCGAAACAGACCTAAACCGATATAATATGTTCTAAAGTCGGTTGCATTTAAGCTATAGAATTCGGTCGGTTCGAGTTTGCGAGTTAGAAATTTTTTGTTGAATCGGTAACCGAACCGACCGAAAATATAATATATTTATTTTTTAATATATGTATTACACATGTCATCTCATTATTGGTGTACCTAATATAAGCCGTAGACCTTACCACACCTAATCTAAGTGACTTAAAGAAAACCTAACCCTAATTTTTCTGCCGAGCCCACTAAGTCTCTAACTTTTTTCAATCGATCAAACTAACATGCCCAGTTGCAGTCTTGCAAAGTTACCCACAGCCACAACCCACAAACCCAGCCGCCAAACCCTAACCCTAAGTTGTCTAAATCCCTAAATCAAACCCAAAATCTCAAGCATTCTTGATTCCATTCCATGAATCATGATCTTCCTCTAACCTTTCTCAATCGATCAAACACAAAACATGCCCAGTTGCAGAATTGCCCACAGCCACAAACCCAACCTCCAAACCCTAACCTTAAGTTGCCTAAATCCCTAAATCAAACCCAAAATCTCAAGCATTATTGATTCCATTCCATGAATCATGATCTTCCTCTAGGCTCTATAACAATCGTGAGTGTCAAAGCGATCAAGAATTCGAGATTCAAGATCAGAGTTCCAAATTTGAGATTTTTAGTTGGTGAATTATGAGTGAAGCCTGTTGCTACTTGCTAAGGTTCCAGTTGGCCTTCAACAGTCTTCCAGAATCCAAATCACTTCTTCGGTCATTGCAAACGACAGACCTACAATCAACTGTTATCTTTTCTGATTTGATCTCCTTGCTTAGTCGCTCGTCCAGGTACTTTAGATTTAGTTTTTTTTTTTTTTTTTTTCCTGTGTCTTGCTGATTTGATTTCTATTTTGTTGTGATCCTAAGTCATGCCTAACAGCCTAAGTGTCTTGAGTTTCTATTGTCAAGACTACGTAATACAGAATCACAGATAGCACTATAGCAGACGGGTCCTGTTAAGATAGTAGAAGACAATAATTTATTTTTAAAGTATTTTTAATTCAAAAATAAATAAATGTAGCCAAACTCAAAGAGAATCTATTTTTTACATATTTTCTATATTGTATATTCTTACTCCTTGCAAAGTGTATATTTTTCAGTTTTCACAGCCAAATGCACTCTATTTTGATGATTTGGGTTATATTAATACCACTATGCCACAGTTTCTTGTCATATAAGTTATGATCTAAGTCAACATCCGGGTTGACCTCCAATTTCCTGCTAGGCTGATTTAGACTCAATCTTATGCTCTAAATATTAGGTCCATCCCTCTTAAACTTTCAAAAGACAGAAAAGTAGTAGGTTTATGGAGTTGAAAACTTGATATTGACATTTAGTTTAAATTAAGAATTTCTATTGATGAAGGTCTGAAATTGTTTTGATACATCGAATTCCTTACAATAAAAGTGACCCTGTTTGTTTAATTTTCAACCATGGCTCATTAGTTTCTTTATTGTCAGAATTTGTTGTTAGTATTTTTACTCTGCCCTTTATTCATCTGAATATAGGCTCTATTTCTTGAAGCTCTACAGCCATAAGGTATCTTTTTTAATTTTTCTGTTTATTCACCAATTTATCATTTCAAATCACGTGCTTCACTTCTTTCAAACCCTATTTATATTATTTTTTATCATTACTTTATTGCTTTTGAAAGATGGATAATTTGAATTATTGGCTAAAGTTTGTTGTGTCTTAGTTCTAATTAGAAATCATGTACATGTCTCAATATTGAAATTTGACTTTATATTTACTCTTACTCTTATTCTGACTTTAAAAAAAGAAAAAAAAAATTCTTGCAATTGATATCCTATTCTCACATGACACATTAATGTGGTTAGTTTGATGCTTTTCCTTCAAAAGTCATGGAGTTTCACTGTAAAACAAAAAAAAGCCATGAGTACATGTTGATATGACTGAACCAATTTCCAAAATAGATAATTTGAGCTTAATTATTATTTAACACAATACACATAGAGACTGGTTGCTTCTTAAAGTAATACTGTTGAAGCTGCAGTAACATTTTCTTTATCAATATTTATTTAGAATTGCATATGCATCATTGCATGTTCATTCCTAACTCCTATGTTTCTTTTCCTTCCGTCTCTTATTTTATTTGCTTTTATTTCATGAATTGTATTCATTATGTTTGTTTTCTGTTTTGTGATCCCAATTTCTAAGTGTATTCTCTGTTTTAGAAGTGAGATTGTTTAGATATGAGTTTTAGATTGATTGGTTTTCACATATTTGTTATTCCTAAGTGTATTCTCTATGTGCCTAGCTACTAATTATTGATAAAAGAACTTACTTTAGAAATGTTCTTTAGTTTCTTTGTTAGTTTGTTATTCAAGGTATTAATTTTTTTTTTTTTAAAGAAGTTTGTTTATTTGCTTGTATATTTTCTGTTTTGTTAAATTAAACAAACTTAATATAAAAGCCTATTTTTAGGAAATTTATGTGTTTGTTTTATTGTTTACTTCTTTATAAATTTTGTTATATATAATTCGTTTGTATAAGTGTATTTTTTTTAATGAATATATCATCAATAATATATTTTTTATTCATTAATAATCTGTTTTTTATTCTTAACAATCATAAATTCATTATCATCAATTATGTTTTGTATTCATTATTATAGATTGCTACTAATGAGGTTGTTGCCATTAAGATGTCTCAATCTAATGAAGATGTAGAAGTAAGCATTGAAAGTCCAAAGGCTGCCACTGAGGAAAGGGTACAAACTAAGGAACCTGCCATTGGTGGTGATGCTGCAGTTGCAGCTGCTGGTGCTGGTTCAAAGAAAAGGAAGAGGAAGCAAAAAAAAAAATTCTACTGAAAGAAAACAAGCAAAGGAAACTATGGAAGGAAAGGTAAGAAATCAAATCAATTCTTCTTGGGTGTGGCAATACTATACTCATGTTGATGGTACTTCTGGAATAACTCGAAGGTCAAGTTGTAACTATTGTGGTACTACATATGTTAGCCACACCAAGAATAATGGAACTACTAATTTAGGAAATCATTTAAGGTATAAATGTAAGAAATTCCCTAAGAACCTTCTACCTGATTGGGATCCTAGTCAAACTATCTTTTCCTTTGACAAAAATGTGAAATCTAAATTAGATGATAATGGGGCTGTGCCTACACGACCTACAATGAATGCTGTTAGTGATAAATACAATGAGAAAGCTTGTAGGGATGCCTTAGCCAAGTATATTACCATAGATGAATTTCCATTTAGGCATGTGGAGGGTGAAGGATTTAAGTTGTTTGTGAGTACTCTACGTCATAGAATGGTTATTCCTTCTAGATTCACAATTGTAAGAGATATCCTATAACTATACTTGAATGAAAAACAAAAGCTGAAGAAATGGTTAGTAAGTAACAAACAAAGGGTGTCTCTAACAACTGATTGTTGGACATCTGTCCAAAATCAAAGTTATTTGTGTCTTACGGGGCACTTTGTTGATGATAAATGGAAAATGCAAAAGAGAATTCTTAACTTTTGTCAAGTTAATGATTATAGAGGTGAAATAATAGGAAGAACTATTGAAAAATGCTTGTTGGATTGGGGTTTGGAAAGGGTTTTTTGTGTGACTGTGGACAATGCTTCTACTAATGATGTGGGGGTTCAATATTTGAAATCAAAAGTAAATGATTGGAATGGAAGGGTCTTACTAGGAGAATTCATGCATGTTAGGTGTTGTGCTCATATCTTGAACCTAATTGTAACCGATGGTTTGAAAGATATAGACGTGTCTGTCTATAAAATTAGGATGGCTGTAAAATTTGTGAAAGCTTCACCTTCTAGATTGTTGAAATTTAAAAGGTTTGTAGAGTTGGTCAAGCTCACTACAAAGACACTTCCTAAATTAGATGTCCCCACTAGGTGGAACTCTACATATATTATGTTGGAGTCGGTACTAAATTGTCAAAAAGTCTTTAATAGGATGAGGAAGCAAGATGCAAGCTACAATTGTGAGTTTGAAACTGATAAGAAGTTGGTTGGAATGGGGACAACAACTCTTCCTAGTGAGGCTGATTGGGATGTTGCAAGATTGTATGTAAGGTTTTTGAAAATCTTTTTTGATATGACTAAAAAAAATTTTGGTTCAATGTATGTCACATCAAACACCTATTTTCATGAATATCGTACAATCTTGTTTAAGTTGCAGCAATGGTGCACCCAAATTGAAGATGACTGTTTGAAATCAATGGCAATTAGGATGAAGTTGAAGCATGACAAGTATTGGGGTGATATTGATAAGATAAATCACATTCACTTCATTAGGGTGGTTTTAGACCCTAGGTACAAACTGAAATTTGTGAAGAGGGGATTTAAGAACTTGTTTGGGTCATTTATAGCAAAAGAACTAGAAGTGAAGTGAAGGCAACATTTGTTAGGTTGTATGATCATTATCGTCTTTTTGAAGATAATAATGGTAGTGATGATGCTTTAGGCAGTATGAGTAATTCAGCTCCTATGAGGCCTACAACTTCTTCAAGTGAAGATGATGATGTTAATGAGTTTGCTATGGAGTTTATGAGATAGCTAAGTAAAGAAGAGTCTATGGAAGGAAAATCTGAAGTTGATCGATACTTGATGGAGTCACATGAATCATTTTCTGCTAAGTTTGACATATTGGATTGGTGGAAAGTTAATTCCACCAAGTATAGAATATTGGGAAAGCTTGCAAGAGATGTTTTTGGTGTTCCTATCACAACTGTACCTTCAGAATCTGCATTCTCTACTGGTGGTAGAGTTATTGATCCTTATAGGAGTTCATTAACTCCAACAACTGTGGAGACCCTCATTTGTTTGCAAAATTGGCTTCGATGCATAATGGTCTCATATGATATGGAAGAGTCTAGTTATGAAATTGAAAAGATTGAATCAAGTATTCAATTGTTGCACTTTGCATTTCAGTTTTTAGCATTTTGCATTTTCAAATTTCATTATAATTTCAGTTTTCAATTGTCCCATATTCAAATTTTCAAATGCTAACTGTTAACTGCATTCACTACTTTTAAATTTTAAACTAGGTATTCCATTGACTAGTGATATTGTTGAGGATTGCTAATTGCTAAGGATCTTGATGTATGACGTTTTGGGGTAAGTCCATTAAAATTTCATTTATATTCTGCTGCTTGCTGCCTGCATTATTTGAATTTTCTGTTTATCTAATATTTGGTCAAACTCCCTTTATATTTGATTTTTGTATGATGTTCTGCCTAGCTGCATTGCTGATTCTGCCTGGCTGCATTGCTGATTCTGTCTGTATTATTTGATAAAATATCTGATTTTCTGCCTTTATTATTGATTTTCTAGCTTCTGCCTGCTTGCAGCTTGGAGTATTGATGGTGCTTGGCTGTTGCTTCCTTGCTTGCAGGTTGCAGATTGCAGCTTACTGGCTACAGGCTTCTACTTTAGATTATGATTAGATGCTTGGCTAGTTGGCTGCTGCTTTGTAGTGTACTAGCTATTACTTTTGATTATTAGACAATTATGAATTATGTTTTCTATTTTTAATTTGAACATATGTAATGTAATCCCTTAATCTCCCATTCTCTTCCTTTAATCCTTACAATTTCTAATATTAGATTATTGATATTATTTGAAATAGGAACTCAGCAGGTTATGTATACCGTTAATCCCTCATACTCTTCCCCTGCTTGGGTTTGTTTAATTTATGGATGAAGTTGTTTTGTAAATTGTAACCCTTAATCCTTCCCCCTGCCAGATGCATGACTTTGAATGAATTTTCAGATTGGGTTGGTTTATTGAAGTATTATTTTGTGAAATTTGAATGAAAGGATTTAGCTTTCTTTTGCAGATTTATTGGAAATTATAGTTTAAGTTAAAAGAACTAGTTTGGGCTGTAAAATTTGTAATTTTTTTTTCTTACAATAGAATTGGGCTTTTAAAAAAATTAATTTAGGCCTTAAAAAAATTTATTTTGGGCTTGAAAAGTTAAGTTTGGGCTCATAATTGTAAATTTGGCTAATAAAACTGACCGAAACATTAATTCTCTCGGTTTGGACTGATGGATAACCAACTTTGGCAATTCGATTAATAACCATTCAATAGCCGACTGAAAGCTCTACCCTAGTGAGAAATAGTTGGAAAGGTATATAACTGCTTATTTTAGATAAAAAAATAGTTGGAGGTAAAGCGATTTTGTAAGCAACTTTACCAATTCTCTCCAATATCTAAAACAGATCCACAAATCTCGAACCTAACTTGCCTTTCCTACCAAATCATAGCACCCCTCGGGGTGGAGACACCTTCAAAAATACATGGTCACCAACCTGAAACTAAAGCTCTCGTCTTCTATTATCTGCATAACTCTTTTGTCTATTTTGTGCCAACCTTATCCGATCATGAATTATTGGAACCTACTCCATAGTCTTTTTAGTACTTCGGGCAAAAGCATCTCTTTCTCTCAAATGTCATTCCATTATATAGAGGGTCTACATCTTCTACAATACAGACCCTCAAACGACGCCATACTAATACTAGACTGATAGCTATTGTTATAAGCAAATTCGACTAATGACTAATGTTTCTCCTAACTACCTCCCATGTCTAGCACATAAGCTTTCAACATGTCTTCAAGCACCTGAATGGTTCTCTCTGGCTAGCCATCTGTTTGTGGGTGGTAAGCTGTACTAAATTTTAAATTAGTGCCCAAGGAGTTCTGAACCTTTCCCCAAAATCTAGAGGCAAATCATAGGTCTTTGTCTGAAACAATAGATGTTGGAGTTTCGTGCAACCTCACAATCTCCCGGATATACAAGGCTGCCAATCTATCGAGAGATTATCTTTCAAGGTCAATTGGACCCTAAGATAAGCCAATATTGAACCAGTCTCCTTCAGCTCCATTTCCACGTTTATCTTCCTTAAATCTTCCAACAAAGACATTGGTCTAGTCACCAACAAATAAACTTCCAGATGACTTTCTACTCAATTATGTCATGTAAAATTTTATATGTAAACATTACCATAATTCATGATCGGATAAGGTTGGCACAAAATAGACAAAACAGTTATGTAGATAATAGAAGGCGAGAGCTTCAGTTTCATGTTTGTGACCATGTATTTTTGAAGGTGTCTCCACCCCAAGGGGTGCTGTGATTTGGTAGGAAAGGCAAGTTAGGTTCGAGATTTATGGGTCCGTTTGAGATATTGGAGAGAATTGGTGAAGTTGCTTACAAAATCGCTTTACCTCCAACCTTATTTCCAGTTCATAATGTCTTCCATGTGTCTATGTTGAGAAAATATATTCACAACTCTAGTTACATGATTGAGTTAGAACCACTGGAAGTTAGAGAAGATTTGACGTACCTTGAGAAATCGATTCAAATTTTGTAGAGGAATGAATGAGAATTACATTCGGGACATACACCAGTTGTGAAAGTTTCATGGGGGAACCATTTTGTTGAATAATAAATTGCCCCTCCACTCCTAATTAGCATAAGGTAAAATAATATATATTTTAATTTATATGTAATTGTAAAATAGATTAATAAAAATTACATGAACTATAAGAGGTTATTTTATTCGTGGAAAAATAGCTCCATGCACAATCTCCACATATGGGGTCAGTACAAATCTAGTGCCCACGAGGGGTACGAATATGAAATTTCATACTCTTTATTCATGCATCATATCTTTATTGTTACTGATCCTAGTGTGGGCTAATTATTTGAAATTTCACATGCCATCTAATATCATCGAGAGTATGATATCTGTTTTTGTTAAAATAATTGTATATCGTAATCACATCTCAAATCAATTTAATTAAAATAATTAAATAATTTTGTTACTGTAATTCATAGAATTAAAGGATAAATATGAATGGAATTACAGATAAAATTATATATATAAGTGTAAATAAAAGAAAATTCAATTGAATATATATATATGTAAAAAAAAAAATTATTCTCTACCACTCAATTGGAGAATTGAATTTAGCCTCACCTTTTCATTTTGTCTTTTTTCTAGTCTTAACCTTCCAGATTATTTTTTTAATTTCCACCGCCTTTGTTTATCTTTTGTTCCCTGCTTGCTGAAAGTTCATTTTATGCTCTGCTATGACGCCTCCCACAGCAGCTAAATCCTTCCATTTCTCTTGCACGTGCTAAAAGAGTTAGATCGTGGAGCAGATATAGTTGTGGCAACGCCTGGTCAGCTCAATGACATACTTGAGATGAAGACGATTAACTTTGGTCAAGTTTATCTGCTTTGCTTAATGAGGCTGATCGAATGCTTGATATGGGTATTGAGCCTCAAATCCGTAAGATTGTGAATGAAATTTCCCCTCCAGGCAAATCTTTGCGAATATCTTACCACAAGTTCCTTGATTTTGCTTTGGATGAAACCAAAATCACCCATACAGGTAAACCCACTCATGTATATTTGGATGTTGTGCGTCATATTGCCTTTAGACAAACATGGTTTTTCTAGAATAATGAGATTTGAACTTGTTAATGGGTTGCTGGCTTATGTTTTTGCTAGGTAACTTCCTACAATGACCGCTGATATTTAGACATACCTTCTTATTAACTTGAATTTCTAATTACATGATTATATGCACACTGAAAATGAAGATGGGCTATGATTGGAATGACATTAAAGTTATTCAGTCATAGAACTCTGCCATTTTTCTTTTGGCCATGATGGAACTCTGCTTTTTGCGAAAATTCAATTTCGCAAATCACTGTTTTTGTCTACTACTTCTTTTATTTTTATTTAAATAGTTGGTAAGTATATAGTCTTTGGGATGTGACTTCTTTAAATACAAGCTTCACATCTACTTCAGAAAACTGTTAGAAAGTGAATAATAATAATAATAATGTTTTGTATTAAAACACATCATAAATCAATATGTATTAAACTTTGACTTAATATACCGAAGAGAAGACAGACAGGTGAATGATAATTCCTACACCAATAACAAATGCGAAAGAACCTAGAAGAAAGTAAAATGTGAGTAATACCTAAGTGGAAATCAACGAATACAAACTTCCAACATGAAATAGAACCGCTAGCAGGAGCTCTAAAAATATATATATATACTGGAAAGAAAAGCCAACAGGAATACCTATGTAAAGAAGAACTACAAGTATAGATAGACTACTAATGTAGAAAAGAAAGGAATAAAAGAATTAGTGCCCCATTGGTTTAGTTCTATGTTTATCGTTCCCAAAACAAGTTTAAACTAACAAACAAATAATTTTAAAAATAAAAATAAAAATCCATATGTGAAGTGAAATACTACTTCTAGGATAAGTACTGGAGAAAATTCATAAGCTCCCAGATCAAGTATAATCCCTTGAATTACCACGACTTGTGTTCTAGTTTCTGAATATAAGCATTCCAGAGTTTTTATTACATACACAGCTGGTGCCATAACCCACGTACTCATGTTATAGAAGCTTTACTTGAGTTAATGTTTCGTACGTCAGTTTATCACTCTTAATCTTATGGATGTATGTTAAAATTATATTGACTTTCTCCTCAAAAAGTTGGTTCGATCAAATAACTAGTTTTCTTTTTAGGAAAATAAAATCTTATTGAGAAAGAAAGAAGGTCCTCCTAAGCATTAAAAAAAATTATAATAAAAAAAGTAAAAAGAAGAAGAAGCTGCATATAAGCCAATATGAAATACTAGCATTATGTTAAACTTCTGGGTTATTTTAACATGCAATATGTGGCTATTGGACTTAGAATAGAACTTGATTATGATTATGAAAATAAATTCTATTATTGCATTTGAGTAAATGATTAATGGGAACCACTAAAGTTATTCTAAGTATCCAATCTTTGACAGAAACAAAAAGTAAAGAATTATTGATTAAGTGATTAAGAAAGGGGAAACCTTAAAACTTAGTATTTATAAATTTTTGTAATTAAAAAAAGTATAACCTATAAAATTGATAAGCTAAGTGATACTTGAAAATTTTAATTGCAGCTCCAGAATGTATTGTTGAGCCAGCGACACGTGCAAATTAAAAGTAAATGATGATTGAGATTAGTAAAAGGTGAGTGATTAATTGTTATCCTTTGGTTATTAGATTAGTTTATTTGATTGTTTGATATATTTGTGTATATATATATATATGTTATATAGAGGTGAATTGTATAGCTATGATTAAATTATGTGAATTGTGTTTGATGTTTGGAATTATTTGTGGTTCATAAAGGCCAACGAAGTAAATTTTTCCGAGATGATTTTATTTCCGAAAATGAAATCTATGTGCACCTAGGATGTTTTAATTTAATATTGAGATTTTCTGATTATGATAAGTGATTTAAAAGAATTGAGTGCTCAACCCTTATGGGTGGATTTGAAAAAGGGTTTCAGTGATTTTGTTTGGTATGTGGGTGCAAAACTACTTGGTGAGAGGTGGTGTGCAGGGCTGAGTTACTCTGTTAGCACTTTGCTTGTTTTGTATGCTTTGATTGCCTTGATTGTTTTAAGTGGATTATACAATGTTCTAATTGAATTGTGTTGGCTAAGCTTTATATTTCCGTTTTTGTATATATATGTAATTTTAATAGTTTTGGAATATATTACATATTGATATTAATTGATTTTATATTCTATACGAGTGTTTGGCGACAAGGTAATTCTTCATAATCTCAATCTTGAAGTTAAAAGGTGAAACTTTATAGTCACACTAGATAAGTGGGGTGCCTAACTTTATGTGGGGTAATGATCTAGTTAATTGTTATTATGATGAGAAACGTAGCGGAGCTCCTTGGTCTTGTTGTTTTGTTGTATAAAAATAGGAATATGTATTTTTCAAGTTTTGGGCATGTTTCATATTGAGTGGAATCTCTGCCAAAATTTTCAGTAAATATTATGTATTCAATAACAAGTCTATATTTTTACTTTAATTAAGTAAAGATTTCATTGCTTTGAAATATAATTGTTTTGAGAGTCTTGTATATTTAGTAGTGGTAAAGTCAGGGCTACGGAGGTTTGGTAATCTATTCTTCCAGCCAGTCATGCCTCTATTTGGGTTGTGATAATTTTGAATTCAATCTGGGCTTCCGTCATTTGCGCTCGTAAGAAAATCATAAAATTCATGTGTTGGGCTAATCCACTAATAAAAAAGAAAGAATCGTACTCACATGTGAGTGGGAATGTTAGAATATATAAATGATTAAAAAAAAACATTCTTCACTATCAACTTGAGCTTTTAAATAAGGTGATAATTTATCTTTCGTTAAAAGCAATTGACTATGATTGATTAAAATTAATTATTCGATTACAAACACATCCCAATCAATTCAATTATGATAACTATGCTCGTCAGTATTGTAATTGATAGAATTAAGGTTATGGTAGAACTTTAATTAGATTTATAGGTAAAATTATTCATTAGTAGTCAACCATGATTGTTTTTGTAGTGCCTACAAATTAAAGATTTTACCATTGTATCAAGTGAATCATTGAGTTGAGTGTGCATCCATGGAATAAATTTGTTACTCTCCTCGTATAGACTAAGTTGAGGACAGAACCACATATATCTTGTTTCTCTTTTTATCAATTTGATTAGTTTGTTTATTTCTAAAATTCTATATGATATCAAAAATTTAAATTTCCAACGAAAAATTGATCTTGAGCACCTACATTCGTATAACTTATACTTGCCATTAGGCATTTTACTTCTAAAGACTCTCAAGGAACCTTGTCATGCAATAAGAACTGCGTGTTACTACCTTTAGAGTTTTTCAACCAAAATTCTCATGCATGGCGCCTAAATATGCAACAAGAACCACGTGAAGCTTAGATGTTCGGATTTTTTGCGTTGCAGTGAAACACCAATAGAGTGTAGAAGACATTGCAATTGCGTTAGAGAACGCTTTTCATCATGATGTGGCAGCTAGTGATTCATTTCAAGAAAATACACAAAAGATCATGACAAAAAGCACTTATCATCTATGGTCCAAGATGAATTTTCTTATCAGAAATTTCATTATTAGTGGAGTGTTAAAGATAATTGATTCTGATTTAATAAAATTACTTGTTAATATCCAATCACATCCCCAATCAATTCAATTAACATAATTATGTGAATTTTCTATTGTAATTAATAGAATTAAGATATAATCATGAGTAGAATTATAATCATAATTATAAGTAAAATTATGTTTTAATTCTATTATTAGTCAACCGTGATTATAATTGGTGTCTATAAATTAAAGGTTCTACCATTGAACCAAGTGAGTGATTGAGTTGAGTGTATACCTACAAAATAAATTTGTTACTATCCTCTCTTGGACTAAGTTGAGAGCCGAACCACGAATATAATATCTCTCCTTTTATCCTTTTCATTTATTCATCTCTTTTAAAACTCTATTGCTACTTGCATTTTAAAGTTGTCTCTCCTTTGATTTGATTAGGATTCTTTCCTTTATCCGGTGTTACCACGTTATTATAGGAAAAATTACTTCTCTAATTTTTTAACTCAATTAGTTTCCCAACTACATGCCATCTATTATATAAATTTGCCATGCATCCATCCATACGAGGACTTCTTACTTCGAAAAGGTGTAGTGATAAAAGCATTGTTAATTCGTTAAATTGGTTATTTTTTTCCTCTCATTCAAATATTTTATCTGTTTAATTATTTAATATGAAATATTTTAGCAATGAGTTTGTTTGGTTAAGTTGTATGTAAAAATAATGTATGTAAGAATACTTTTCAGGTACATATATATTTAAAAAGTGAGTATAAAAGCTAAAAATCATTTTTGATGAGTTAACTCAAAAAGTGTATGAGATATAAAAATTATTTGAACGTATTTTTTAAAAGAGATATTAAGTATTGAAATTACTATAAAAAAAAAAAGTTTGTTTTGAAACATTTTTACAACAAGTTTCAAATAATATTTATATAAATACTTTTGAAATCTAAATAATGAAAATATATGTTTTATTTTATTTTAAATTTCTTAAATAATGATTTTTTTTTTCTTGATTTGAATTTTTTTTGATTCTATACATAAATTAGAATGAGGATATATGTTGAAATATGATATATATTATGAGTATATTTATCTAAATCAAAAAATCATTCAATTTCATTTCAACTTTTCTTCTTTTCTATTTAAAAAATCTTTTGTTTCTAGTTTCAGTTTTAGCACTCTAAAATCCAAAAAACACATTTTAGTAAAACTTAAAACATAAATCCAAAAATTGTTCTTAAAACTAACCAAGCATGGCAATATCTAATTTCTTACAAGTCAAACGAGAGGTAACTAAAACTGATGAAGAGATAAGAATGAAGAAAGCAATATGCAGAGCCTAGCTAGCCGGTGCTCTTGACTTCTTCACCAACTGTACAAAACTATAAAGGAGGAGCTGACAGATACAAACGTGCTCAAATACATAAAAAAACGAAGAATTGAAAAAAAAAAAACTATTTGTTTAAAGTAGCATGACAATGCACATAAAAAAACAAATGCAATTTCATTTGTAACTTATTTCCTTAAAATTATTTCATATGGAAAAGAAAACTCACAATCTCGTCAAATTAAATGGACTTAAATTCTTCCCTTAATTTCCATCAATGGGTTTACCAAAATATTTTGTTTTCCTTTTATGGATAGAAAGAGGTCTAAATATTATTAACAGTTATCATCAATAATTTCATGCATCAATTATAAAAGAAGCATAAAGTAGTACTAGAAGAAGAAGCAACAACAGAACATGATCATCAAAATAAAACTAACAATCATAATAATCAAGAAATTAAATTCTTTGGAGAAAAACACTCCACTGTATGAAACTGTTAAAATAATCTAAAACAACATCCCTTCATATCAGAATATATCTATACAGATTGAAAAGTTGAAGAATTTTACCTCCCAACCCAATTTGTATCATCAAAACTATAACCTTCAAGTGCTCATATATTCAGCAATTGATAATGTCAAAGAGTTGACCTAATTAAATAACTTCATCATCTTCCCCATGAGCAGCAGGCAAATTAAGATCTATGTAAATTTCACCAAATCTACTAGCAGCAGCATTCCTAATCTCAGCCATAGCAGAACTAGTCGTAACAGAATAATGAACCTTCTTGTGTCCACCAAGTGCTTGACTAGACCCAAACAATTTGCTGCAAAATGGGCATTTAAAGTTATTTTGATTAACAATAGAATTATCATCGGTGTGATACCATTCACCATCTTCTGCATCATCATCATCCTCATCCTCATCCTTATCAGTTTCGTCTTCTTTGTTGATTTGATTTTTTATTTTCTTATGACTCGCTCTATGCCCACCAAGAGCTTGATAGGATTGAAACACTTTCTTACAAGTATCACATTGAAACTTGTGTCGTTTTGGGCTCGGTGGAAGCTCTTCCTCTATAATTTCATCATCCTCCTCATCGAACATCACCACCTTAGTGCAATCCTTAAGATTATTATAATTAGGTAATTCATTGGCTTCTTTCAATTTTGGCCATTTGTCCCTAGAAAGCATCATAAGACACATAGCAGCTTCTTGATCTTCAGTTAAAATATAAGATATGGAACTCACCGGTTGTTCTGCTTTGTCCTCGTCTACCACCGCTAAGACTGATTTGCGATAGAGTCTAGATCTTTTGCGAGTTGGATTTTTTGGGTAGGACTCGGTTTCACTTTCTCTATCAGACTGCATGGGATTGTTTCTAAGATAGATACTCGATAACGAAGGTGATGAAAGGGAACGAGCTGGTGGTGGGGGTGGTGGGGATGGTGATGGCAGAGGAGGAGGACAATGAGTTGACTCAGTTGGTGGTTGAATTGGTAATGGCTTAGGAGGTAAAGGAAATCTGGCAAGGTGAGATCTCATGTGACCTCCCATGGCTTTTCCATTAGAGAAGCATTTTTCACAGATCTTGCAAATTTGGTATTTCTCCATGGATATGAAAAAGTAGAGACAACACTTTTCTTCTTTCAAGTACACTCTCTCTCTCGTTGTGTATGTCTTTGTCTATGTGTGCAATTGTGTATTTATTTGTGAAGGAGAGCAAGTTGGGTGAGGAAACTTAAAAAGGAGTAGGTGACAAGCCTTTCCTTAAGTAAAAGAACCTATTTGGGAAATGCTAAGATGTCCATATAAGGCTTGGAAGTAACGTTTTTATGACTAAGGATATTGCAAATTAACAACTATAATCTTTTGACATTTTTTTTTTCAACGAAGAAAAATATAATCATAGTAGAAGAAAGCACAATTTTTTTCTCATCCTCATTCATCTTTATAATTAAAACAAAATCTAGAAATTAGTTCAATTGATTTGCTGTGGTTGAACTTTTGCTCAGTATTCTTTAAATAAAAAATTACTGATACACTTACCATAAAAAAGTTATATTTGGTCATGTGGATTTATTGCTTGCATCAACGTTTAATAATTCAATAACGCATGCCACGCTCAATTGGTCATTACTAAATGACATGTAAGTGAATACAATTATTTTCCTCTTCGCTTCTTTTTTATGAAAGTAAAGGTACATATTTTCTTAATCAAAATTTTTTAATGAATAGAGTTTTCTATATAATGTAAGATTTCTTATACATAGAAACATAAATTTATATTTCATATTTAATCAAGCAATAAGACCTAAACGAATTATAATAGGATTCATATAACTTTAATCACAATCTGGCACAGGATAGTTTTATATCTTTAGATGGATACTTGATTCTGTTTGAGTTGAGTTCTAGATTTAACCCTTCACTAGCCAATAAGTTGTCCTTTTATGTACTTACTGAAAAGTACAACTCTTAATACAACGATTATAAGGTGAAATTACATAATCAAGTCCTCATTATAAAGACATAAAAAATCACAAAGTTAAAATAAAAGTGTTAGAACTACTTGGTTTTAGGTTAAAATCGATTGATGTGTGAATCTTTTCTCCTAATTTATTTCTCTTATTTTATTTCAATTTATAGTATTATGCGATTGATGTAAATATTTATCAATAAATAAAGAAATAATGAGAATAGCTACCCAAAACAATAAGCAAACAATCAAATGAGAGGTCTCTCAGCCCTCACTCGTATATGTCCGCATGTTACAGTAAACCTACCTCTAACTTATCACACAACGAATCAAACAAGGTTGAAACTCTAACAAGCAACATTTCCAAAGAGCTTGATCCTGATTTATATTAGCTAAATCATCCCAATTGCAACAAGCCTAATCATTTCACAACCAAATTTGTTATGAGTCAAAATTAGAGTCCCGCATTGCTGGTAAAAAAAATAAAATTAAAATATGGTCTATTAAGAATCCGAGTTCACTCTCCCAGTGAGCCGGCTTTGGGAGTGAGTTATATTCTAATGCTTAACAATGTGGTGTGGTAAAGAGAGCAAGAATAGCAAAAAAAAGCAGCCACAAGATTACATCGTGTGAAGCTAATCAGACAAATTTATGGCCGGCCTTCTTTCCTCTACTTCCTTGTGCTTTTGAGTTCATTGCCATTGTTGATTTCACCAATGCTTGGAGAAAGCAAGGAAAACTTACTTTTTCCATCATTCAGAACTCAGAAGTAACATTTAAATCTTCAAAGGTTAGGTTTCTGATGCTCCAAAATTTTGTTTCATCGCGTTTTTTGCGTTCTATTTCGCTGCCATTGACTGATCTCACATAGCTGAAAGTAAATACCCCTTTGTTTCTTATTAACTATCCGATCTTAAGCTGATCTTGAGACTTGAGTTGCTTAGTTCTTTAAGAAGAAAAAATGCCGAGCCAAGTAAAGTAGTAGACTAGTAGTTTATTTGAGCTGGTCATGCTTGATTTATTTAGTTTTTGACTTTAGTATTCGTAGAAAATAAAAATGAATAGAAGTATTCGAGCTGCTCACACTTATTTATTTAATTTATGTCAATCTTGACTAATTTCCTTCCCTTCAACTCTGTTTTTTAGTTTTTGCACCTTATCTTTGTTTTGATTAATGTTAGAATATTTAAGAGACACAACGGAAGCATTAGTAAATTTTATATCGTGATTTGCCGTCATAATTAAGTGGTTATAAAAAATAACATATATTTGCTCAATTTTTAGTAATTGGGCTGACAATTTCAATTTTAAAATGTGCGCCAAATAAAAAATTAAAATTATATAAATAAATTTTTAATTTCAATTCTAATTCACTACATTAAATTGAACCCTAAAAAATAAAATATCAATCTCTATACGTTTATCTCAAGATAAAACATAATACACTTAGATTCTTTTAGTGCCCATCAGCTAAATTCAACATCAGAGTAAACTTTCAAAGTAGAGAGAGAACCAAAATAAAATTGCATCCAAAATTTGGAGTACTTTTCGTATGTCAAATGATTTGTGTTACAACTTGACAAACCTGAATAACAACAAAAGAAATTTTAGGTCTTGTAAAGCAGAGAACTAGTTATAGAAGAAATATGACCGCGAGAGTACAAGTAGGCGTAGCTTATTTTCATAAAATAATTGTGACATATTTTCATTGACCCAAGAAAACATGTACCTTCATAACTATAGGAAACCTGAATACCAAAAATAAATATTTAATTTGCCAAGATCAGCCATGAAAAATTCAGACTTAAGAACTCCAATTATATGTTGCATCAGCATAGAAGAAGAGTCCATCGGAATAATGTCATTAACATAAAGTAATAATACAATCATATATGAGTTAAATAAATAAATAAATATAGAGTTGTCAGTTTTGTTATACAGAAATGATTGAGAAGAAAAAAAAGTAGTGAAGCAGTAAAGCTATGCTCTCAGAGCCTGTTTGAGACGATAAATAGTTATGTTAAAATTACAAACCATTAAAATAAGACATACAACAATGCGACAGTAGGCGTCACCATGTACAAGACTACATATTTCATCATAATCAATGGAATTATACGCAGTTTATATACCAATCTAGAATAATAATATTATGATTTTTTGAGGGAAAATTCTCATAAGACTAAAATATGTTTCATATATATATATATATATATATATTTTTTTTTTTTTTTTGTAGAATTCCATTTTTATTTCTTTTTTGACATTGAAATGTGGCATAATTTTGTAATTTTCATATCAATTTAATGGATGAACTAATGAAATATTTCAATGAGAAAAAATAATCCCAGAAAACTCAACAAAAAAAAAGATTAATAATATAGTACATTTTGAAGGTACAAAAATTTAAAATTATATTGTATAAAGGTTATATCATAAACAAATTCTTTAGAGCCATAACCTCATAAATATAATTAACAATTAGGCAATATTATCGGTCACAACTAAATTACAGTCACTGCCACTAGGAGCAACAACCCAAAAAAAAATAAATATAATTAACAATTAGGCAATATTATCGGTCACAACTAAATTACAGTCACTGCCACCAGGAGCAACAACCCAAAAAACAAAAAAAAAGAGATTCAATACAAACATTAGTTCTTGATCCCATCATCAACAATAACAGCAGATGATAAAGACACTTGATGATACAAGTCTCTTGGCCATGAATGTATCACCTAGCATAAGACAATTAATCAGTTTGATCATCAATTTAGGGTTGTTGTTGGTGATGAATGCTTCCCTATTGATCTCTCTTAATTATTATTATTTTTTTTTTTAAGGCATTGATATAAAATATAGCAATTAAATGTGGATCAAATTTTAAATTTCTTGATCACTTAAACATTAATTATTTTATGATTATATGAAAGATTCTAAAACTAATTTAACAATTAAACAAGTTAGATATAAAATTGTGTATCTTGAGACTTTTAATTTTTTCGTCGTATTCTTGATTCGACTTTTATTCCTTGTTGATTTATCAAAAACACATTAATGACATGAATGTCATGTCTCTAAGTGTTTCCACACGAACGACCCTAACGAATGATCTACATGCTTAAATGTGAGGGGGGTTACCAAGATATTTTGTTAGTACAAGTTAACGAATTCCTCTTATATTTCAGAAGGATTTTAGGCTCGTCCATATCATTTTTCTCTCTTATTTTTACATAGTTTTTTAAGTCTTATATTTATAAAGGCTAGCTACCTCCCTATGTCTTGGGCAATCTTAATATATTAGAGATTTTGCTAACATTAGGATTTAATCATATTAAAACTAATGCCTAACAAACTAAAAATAATTACATGATTATCTTAAAATCCTCCTTAATTGAATATTGTCCTATTGTGTGTGACCTTTTAGATTCAATCTATTGATGGCCATAGGTGTACAATTTTTACATATTATTATTGGACCTAGTCCAATTAAATTAGAACTAGTTAATTATAATTATTTGAATTAAAAACTATCAAATTGATAATTTATTTAAGATTAGTTAATTAATTATCAAGAGTTCCTACAAATTAAGATTAATGTCTAGCAACACATGCATGATGGCTACTCATTATAGTTTGAATATGACAGTTAACCTTTTGAACCTTTTTGTTAACAGTTACTATACAATTCAATTATTTTATCATGCAATATCTTGATTAAATCTAAATGTCTAACTTTAGATTTATGTGTCTAGATCTTAAGATTGTAACTTCATTGGGAAAATTAGAAACTCATTTTCTAATATTTATCCTCCTATGGTCATACACTTGAAGTTACATTTTTTATAGACCACATAGAGCATTCTCTATTTTCTATAAGAGTGATAGATTTTTTATTACTTATTCACATACCTCCAAATGCAACTGATTATAACCAATTATTACTTCTTAGGAGACTTATTAATAGAATCAGAAATATCATCAAAGTATATAATGATGTACCTACAAGATAATTATGATGCCTCAAGTCAAATGACTATTTGCACAACTGTAACATGAGAACCATTTATTTACATGTAAAAAAAATCATCTATAGGTATTATTAGTCAAGTTAGTTTAGTGAACTCATTCTCTAATGAGCATATACATATAAGTCATAGTGTCTCGTACACAAGTGACTATGAAATCAGTCACCTTAAACTTTTTAAACTAACAAATATGTACTAATCTATCTGGTTCCACTAATGCCCTACTTAGTGTTCATGATTATGAATATTTAAGAATTAAGCTTAAAAATTACATCCCATTAGAATAATCTCATCATGATACTTTAATTACTTAAATTCTTTGGGTTCATGATTATTACTGAATAACCCTTATACATTATATTGTTGCTACTTATCCAATTAAATGAATATTAATAATAAGAATAAAATTGTACACAAAATAATATGCCAAAACATCATGTGTCGTTGGCTTTAGAATATACTACTAATAATTTTATCTCAGTAAGAACCACATGGAGATTGGTAGAGCCCATGGCCCCAACAAAATTTTGGAAAAATCCTGCTTGCCCCTTAGCAGATATATTTTTAGCCTTATGGCCTTTGCATGATTTTGGCTACGTTATATTTTTACCCTTAATAGTTATACTTTTATCGTTATGGCTCCTTCAAGATTTTGAAAAAATAATCCTACAATTACCTTTAACAGTTATAGTTTTATTATTTTGGCTCAGCTGAATTTTGAAAAATTTATATTTTGAACCATAAAATATTATACTTTTATCATTTTGATCGTTAATAATTGTGATGAACCTTATAAAATATATTTTTCTATTAATTTTTATCGCTTTACTCTTTCTTACAAAAAAGAAGAAGAAAGGGATTGAAAAAAAATAAATAATAATATCATGTTACTGTATAATAAATATAATACATATTTAAGACTCACTTATTTTGAGAAGTTTGAATGAGATACTAAATTTTTCTATTTTTTCATTTTTTCATTTTACGTATACATTTTTTTCTA
This sequence comes from Quillaja saponaria, assembly GCA_029379385.1. Taxonomy (NCBI): domain Eukaryota; kingdom Viridiplantae; phylum Streptophyta; class Magnoliopsida; order Fabales; family Quillajaceae; genus Quillaja; species Quillaja saponaria. The sequence goes on along the minus strand of CM055616.1, from coordinate 12,848,798 downwards.
TTATCTATGTATTTTTATTTTCACTAATAAAGTTTAAACTCAAATTTCATTTATTTTTACTACATGAGTAAAGCTCAAGTAGCAACTCATAAAACTTTAAATTCTATTAATTAAAAATACTTGATTCATTTTATATTTAATTAATTCATAATATTTTAAATTTATTTTTATAAAATACTAAGGATATTACATAAATGAAAATATTTTATACTATGTTTAATTTATGATGGCTAATGTGATATTTGCTCAATTTTGTATTACATAGCAATCTGCATAGCTATCAAAAAATAATTTATGATTGTACCTCAAAATTAAATGTCTAGGTTTGTAGTTCACACAACTTCTCTACATCAACCAAATTGCTTTTCAATGACTTCTTGCTTCAATTTCAGTTTAAGTCTTCCTGTTCACCAAACATTTAGAACATTGCTTTCAAATTTCAATGGCGAGCCTGCTTCACTTCAAGTGAAAATAACCAAAAGCTCTGCCATCCTTCATCTGTTTTTCAAATGGATTTACATCTTACGGAATTTTTTTAGGTTGACGTCTTCCCATTTCACCAAAGATTTTTAATGAGTTTTGGTTTAGATGATTTCATTTGCACTATAATTTTATATTTCTTGTTAATATGAATTTGCAGTGTTCATATTATATTTATCTATGTAGGGAGTGTGGGAGGAAGGCATGTAGCGAAAGAGGGGATGAAAACGATACTAGATTTATTGTTTCTTCCACGCCAGGACGTTGTTCCCAATAAAAAAAATTGGCTAAGGAAATAAGGAACCCTTTTATTTATTGTAAATTACCCTCATACATATTATTCCCCCCGCCCCCCCTCCCCCCTCCCCCCAATTCAAAAAAAAAAAAGAAAAAAGAAACAAAAAGAAATGTATGATTGTATTTGATCGCGTTGATATGATATGATAATATAAGATACCTTATATGAATTAGTATGCTCCTCTGTCAATTAAAAAACTCTCACGTTCAACTTACAAATCACTTATTGACTCCAAATCAAAGCTCCTAACTTTTGTCTCTATGATTAGCTTTGTATTTTTAGTGTTTGTGTTATTATGCGTAACCACCAATCTTTTTTGGTGAGAAACTAGAGTAGCTTGGTAAAATTTTTACTTGAGGAGTTTTGTGAAATTTGTGTAAAAGGTTGATGAGCCGTACAAATTAGCTTGTATAAATGTTGTTGAACCTCGTGAATATCCAACTATTTGTGCATAAGGAATGAACATAATTAGAGTGACGGGTGAACTATCATAAATAGCCGAGTCATCTATCTTTCTCTTATTGTTTTAACTGTCAGTTGATTAGTTAATTTGTGATTACTTAATTATTGCTTGTGTGTGATTTATTTTGGAAAAATATTAAGTCTTTTAATTGGTTAAATTGTTCACTTCCCTTTAGTTTGCATTCTTGGGCCAACAAGAGCTTTTATTCTCTTTATGTTGTATGTGTTTTTAGTTTTTGACATTCTTTCTTGAAGTGTCAATACCAACTGATTTTAAGAATTGAAAAAGGGTGATGGGTTGTGCAGTTTTCTTTCTAAAGACAAAAGGCCAAAAAGTGAAACGGCGCCGTTTATAAAAGAGTTCAAAGCTGCGCCGTTTTGTGAAAGAGTCCCAAAACGCTACAGTTTTGAGACTCTTCCAAGCACCTGCAGGAGTGCCTCACCGGTGGATCCGAACTCTGACATGATATGATCTGAGAGACAGCAGTTTCCTATTCCCGCCATAAATAGAAGTTTATATTTACGATGATAAAAGTTTATCTCTCTCTCACGATTCTCTCTATCTCAAGGGTTTAAAGCCAATAAGCTGAACCGCCATGGGAGATTCTAGGTTTTTTCCTAAACCCACCTCTACTCCTCACAATTCCAAGGCAGGTATCATCAAGAAGATTCGACTAGAGAACTTTATGTGCCACAGCAACTTGGAAACCGAGCTCGGCGAGTGGGTCAATTTCATAACTGGTCAGAATGGAAGTAAGTGTCTCTGTAACCCAATGCTTTTGATCTGGGTATGTGATTTCTCTTTTTTTTTTTTTTTTTTTTTACTTTGAGACGTGAAAAAAAATTGTTAGTTTCTTATAAATATCTCATCTGTGGTGATGTTTATGTCAATTTTCTAAATTTATAGTGATTTGAATTTTGGTAATATTAAAAGATTTCTCTTTTATTTAAGGGGTGTTTTTAAGAATAAATTAGTGTTATTTTGGCGATCATGGTCAAGGTGGTGTTTTTTGTAGGATTTATTGTAGAAAAAGAAAAAGCATAGAGTGGGCACTTTAATACTGTGTTTCTGTATCTTTTGTTTTTATGCTGGGAAGTATTGGTATTCTAATGAATCTTCATTGTTTGGTTCTGATTTTTACAGGCGGTAAGAGCGCAATACTGACTGCTTTATGTGTTGCATTTGGTTCTCGTGCTAAAGGGACTCAAAGGGCGTCTACTTTAAAAGATTTTATAAAAACTGGTTGCAGGTTTGTGTGTTTTCTGAATATATTTGGAGTTGCTTATCTTATAATGTGTGTTACCTACTAGTTACTACCATCATATGAAGTTATTGTGCTTAGACTTTTCATACTTATAACAGCTTAATTGATAAGAATAATTCAATATGTATATCAGTCACTCTGCATCATCCTTGCTTTCTCTCTTTGGGATTTCTCACTTTTATTGGAAAGAACCACCATGCTTCACCAAAACTGTGAGAAGGGCAATAAGAAGGATATGAATAAAAGGATGAAATAGTAATAAAAAAACACAGATCAGTATCCATTACTTATGAAAACAAATTATGTGCAAATTCTTGAATATGAGATCCGCAAATAATATTACTTGGAGCTATTGGTAAGTGTTTCTGTTTTGGGCTGTGATTGCACCAAATTTATCTCTACCCCTTTGTGCATGACTACTTCTCTTTTTCAAGAACAAAATTTCATTTTCGAAATTATGTTACATAAAGTAGTACATGACATGGTATCAGTTGAGTGAACCGAAGAACTTGTTTAGGGAATGGATACAGTTTCTTTCTTTTCTTCTTTTTCCTGGATAAATGGAAATGGGTAGTCAACACCAAATGTTTTTATTTTTCCTTTTAAAATTCCGGGACTATATTTTTGTGGAAGTCATCTATTTGTTTTGGAAAAAATAGGCCATATATTTCCATTTAGTTCCTAGTTTTATAGATGTCATGTCTTTGCAGTTCTGCTATTGTTCATGTGGAGATCCAAAATGAAGGGGAGGATGCTTTCAAACCAGAAGACTATGGTGATGCCATCATTGTAGAACGCAGGATATCAGAATCAACAAGCTCCATTGTGTTAAAAAATCACCAAGGTTTAGATATTTTGTCTATGCTACAAATTTGTACTTGGCTTATTCTTTGTTCAACATAGTAATTTTTTATTTTTTTTTCAAATTGTTCCCTGGAGTTAGATGAGTCTCTATCTTCTTTTTTTGAAAATGGTGACAGCTTCACGGCTGAATCTTTGTGTTTATCAGTTACAATACTTGTGCATCACATGGAAGTTGGAGTTGGAATTTAAATGAAGGAACGAGCTATTAACTTTTTTCTCGAGTTCTCTTCCAAGACTATGGTTGGTAAACTGGTTGTATAAAGACTTGAAAAGTATTGATGTGTGATACATATATATTATTAGACTAGGAGATTATATTGCTAGGTATTTAGGCTCAAGAGGGGAATATGACAATATGATTACAACCTCGCACACTCTCGATGTGGGACTCAACATGCACCAAACACACATATCACAATCACAAATTTGGGGTCATATTCTGCTTTTTTCTATTTATTTATTTTCCGTAAAAAGTTGTTAAGCATACAATATATTGTTCTCATTTTTGATATAGGATATGTAACTCTTTAGGGTGTCATCACTAATAGGCCGAAGTTATATATAATTTGGCAACTTTTGATTCATTGTGGACTATCTTGAAGTCTATGTAAAAATTTACCAACGTTATTGCACTTGCTTATCCTGTACTCCATCTGCTCAATTGTTGGCAGGAAAAAAGGTCGCTAGTCGGATGGTGGATCTTCATGAACTCGTGGATCATTTTAATGTAAGTTTGTTTCTATGACTCAAATCTTTTCACAGATGCTATTTTGTTTTATTGGTTTTGTTCATATCATCCTTTTCTGGTGGTGATTAAGGTTTAGTCTAAGAAATGAGACTAAAGCAGGAAACATAATTGCTTTCCGTGCTGACTATGTAGAGCAAGCATGCTATAGTTAAAACAATGAATGGTCAGCAAATATAGCACAATTTCATAAACATCTAACATCTTTTTCCCCCAAAGATTGGCATTGAATCATCAAAAGACCATGCAAAAATTCAGGAAAAACCCTAAAAAGGCGGCTGAATATATCAGAGTGTCTACACCAAAGATCCCAAACCAAAGGGCAATGAAGAAATAGATGCCCATTTGTCTCATTACCCTGGAGACACATCACACAAATATCAGGGAAAGTGCCTTTGAATGTGACCACAATATCAACAAATTATTAGTATCGATTCTATTAAAAAAACCAACATTGATTGTAAAATGAAACCATCACATATCAGGATTGAAAACAAAAAACCATGAATGTCTAGTAGGAGGCTATAATACCCTAATTACACCACTGCAATATGGCCTTGGGCTATTATTGTTGGAGAAGAAATTTAACCAAGCATTGAAATTCATAAAATTTGGCAGTAGAGAGGCTGTTGTAGTCCAAGGAACATTGTTGTTTTTTCATAGGTCATGCTCATGCATATTTTATGTTATTTTAGAATTGGTTTCTTAAACTTTTGGCAAATCATAGCTTAGCCTCTAATCGCTATTACCTTAGTATGAAGAAAATGTAAAGTGTATATTTACACTGGTCAGTAAATAACCTAAGGAGTTCCTATCATTCTCCGGCTGTTCACTGCTCTTGGAACTTTGAGGTGTTTTATTATTCTTTTAATGGATGTTACCTTATTATGCTTTACATTCTGCAGATTGATGTTGAAAATCCTTGTGTAGTGATGAGCCAAGACAGAAGCAGAGAATTTCTGCATTCTGGGAATGACAAAGATAAATTTAAGGTAATGCCTGCAATTTTTGTACCTGTATTTTGTCAAACCATTCTGGGTGGCCCACTGATACTTCCTTAAGCAGTTCTTTTTCAAGGCCACACTTCTCCAGCAAGTGAATGATCTCTTAACAAGCATTACTCAAGAGTTGAAATGCGCAAATGATCTTGTTGATGAATTGGAGAAGGCGATAAATCCCATAGAGAGGGAACTTAGTGAGCTACAGGGCAAGATAAAAAACATGGAACATGTAGAACAAATATCTCAACAGGTTCAACAGCTAAAGAAGAAGCTTGCCTGGTCATGGGTTTATGAATTAGACAAGCAACTCCAGGAACAAATTGCGAAGATTGAAAAGTTAAAGGATCGCATACCTACTTGCCAGGCTAAAATTGACTATCAACTTGTAAGTAGTTATATATATATATATATATGCTTGTATGAGAAAAGAAATTTCAGTGTGATGTGAAGTTGGATTTCTACTATTTGTTAACATTACCTTTATGTTTATATCTCTATAAAAATTGACAACCAATCGGATTATATTAGGATTAATTTTCAAAGTGGCTTAGCCCTTATAAAATGTTTTCGGTAGCAGAGGCGTAAAACGACCTTTTTTTTCCATGTTATACTAAATATCATGGATATTAACTAACTACATATAGTTTTACCACAGCTATAGTTGCTTGTGCAATTTGTCAAAATTTAGTTTGACATATACAAGTGGCTGCTCCAAGAATAAACCACGAAGTGTGGCAGAGTAAGGTTCATAGCTATACTTGAGTTGACTCGATCATCCAGTGGAATGGTCAGAAGGAAATTCAGACAGAGGCTTAAGGGCATTCTTTAGGACTTAATCAAGGACCTCAACTAACAAAATATTTATATTCCTTCTCACCCAAATTTTTCACAAAGAAAGAGATAGCATCTATTATGAAGATTTGATTGTCATGATCCTTCTAGGATGATGATCTGTTGGCACAGGAGATATCTTTCTCTAAATTTTACATTTTTTCCATGTACATGTTTTGAATCAGCCATTCTTGTCTTCTGGGGTGATCATTATGCTGCTTTTCAGTTGAGTATGTATGGTTCCTTTGGTTCTCATATTTTATAGGTATTTGGCATTCTGAAGAACTGATAATGTTTCTAAATGATTGCTGTTTAAGAGATAGCCTTTCTACATTAATTATGGTCAAGACAAGTTAGTAGTGTTTCTTTATAGCCTTTGATGGGGTCTGTATGTACCCATCTTGTAAACAAAATCTTTCTTTTTCTAATAAAAACATTACTTATAAAAAAAATAAAAAATAAAAAATAAAAAGTTCTTTACAGATTTGTGTTTAATAATGAATGGATGTTTCTTTTCCAGTATTATGGGTTTTTAGTGGGGGGTTAGATGGACACTTGTAATAATTCTTAAATTAACCCATATTTTTCATAGTGTTTTCTGGTTAGAAGATATGAATGGTTATTGATTAATGCAGTGTGGCTTGTTAGAAGATTTAGAGCTTTTATCTTCATTATATTTTCTTTCAATTTTTGTCTTCTTTCCTCATATGTTTTTACATATGATTATTTGTTACTGACAATTAAAAGTGTATCCATCCATCCATCCATCTTTGGGTAGATTGAAGAGGACCTTTTTGCTTATGTGGTACAAATGCATGTCTATCTATCCATATTTCTGTTCGGCTGGGTCCCTCTTTAGATGTTTTAGATTGTAATTTGTAGTTTTGCTTTGCCTTTTGCTGGTGTGTTTTGTGCTCACCTTGTGTACAAAGATTTTACCCTGAATTTCTATAATAAAAACATTACTTATTACCAAAAAAAAAATTAAAATTAAAATTGTATTCTGTAATTTTTTTTTACAGGGTTTGATTGAAGAATTGGGAGAACGCTTGACAAAGAAGAAAACTCAAGTAAGGCATATGATGGAACAGACATTAGAAGTCAAGAGACTGAAGGATGAGTTGCAGGCATCTATTTCTGAGGTACGCTAAAGCTGGAGTTTTTTTCTCTAAATTTCTTTCTTATAGAGAAGGATGCGAACATTCGTGCTTACTCTTTTGTAACTTAGGTTGTTTCTTCTCGTTTGTTTATATAAACATTCTGCCCTTTGAGAATCAAACAAAAAAAATTTGATTCATGGCTATTGCAATGTAATGAAATCTTGCTTTTGCTATTTCTTATGTGTGTGTTTGTGGTGGCGGTGGGTGGATAAGTAGGGAAACATTATTGAGAAGAGAATAAAGAATCTCCTATAAACCAGAAGTTGTAACTGAAAAAAGGAAAAAGAAATAGCCTAAACTTAATGAAAAGCTTGCTTGTCCAGTTGTGTCTTGGAAAGAAAAACCTCAGAACTTCAGCAGATCACCAAACGCAAGCCAAGAAGAGCATTTATCCCCAAAAGATATTTGGGATTTTGTTGTTTCTTGTAAGATTCTATCTAGTTTTGTTTTTAAAAGGAGGGGTCTTAGAAGTGGCTAATAACCATTTAAATGCCCACTTCCAGAGGAAATTTCGCACTTCACTCACAAGGCTTCTCTTACCTCCTTTCTTTAAGGTTCCCTGAATTGATTCTTTTCAATTGAAAGACCACAATTCACATCTTTCTAAAAGAAAGAACTGATCAACAAAGAAAAAAGATACCCATTTTTCATTTTTGAAAATTTGAAGTTTTATTTTCTTTTTGACTCGCACATAGTGTGCCTGTTAATATATATATATATATATATATATAAAAAGGGCTCACCCAGTGCACAAAGTGCTCCCCGGCTATTGCGGGGTAGGGGGAGAGTGGGCACACATGTACGTAGCCTTTCCCTTACATTTATGCAAAGAGGCTGTTTTCACGCCTCGAACCCGTGACCTACAGGTCACCAAAGGAACAACTTACCGTTGCGCCAAGGCTCGCCCTCATATATATATCTATTTATTTATTCTTTTATTTAAATTTTTTTTTTTTTTTTTTTTTTTTTTGTAATCCTATTTTTCAGTTTATTGGACACTGAATATATACTGCCTTGGAATTAACAGTCGCTACTGTATCTGTCACATTCATTGGATAGGATGGTGGTGACCATTTTGGCCTTTATATAGTCATTTGGTTTCTTGTTCTCCATGTCATGCTCTATGTTTCAATTTTTGATTAATTGCATTTCTTCCTTTATCCCTTTTTAATGCACATTTGGTTTTGTCCAAATAGGCTACCAAAGAAAAATGTGAACTGCAAGAAGAGTGCAGCCAGAAGACCAAACACATCGAGAGGATGGTAAAGCATATTGCGATGCTTCAGCAACAGGTGCAGGATATTCATGAGAAGCATGAGAAGAATACTCAGGTTTCCTATCTCCCTGGTTATTGGTTATAGCTTTCTTATCCTTTTTCTTTCATATGCTTTATTTCTTTCCATTTTTTGTGTCTCTGCTAATTGTTGTGATTACTCATTTCAATAAAGTCTGGAGCATTCATATCTTTGGTTTCCTATCTAGTTAAACATACTGTCATCCAATTACACTTGACTATTTTTCTTGGCAGATTCAATGACTGGTAGTGAATTGATGTTGAAAATTGAGATGGCTATGTAATGGTTTGCATTGATTGTATTGCCTAAATTTGAATATGTGGTGCATTACATGGCAACTTACAAGAAGAAATCTGCATTGTGACCGATTTGTATGTTTGCAGGAAAAAGAACTGGGTTTGCTCAATTAGATGCAATCCAGAATGCTTTTTCTCAAAATATTGGACATATAGTGTTAAAAAACTGGTTTTCTCAAAATATTGGACATGTAGTGTTAAAAAATTGGTAGTATATAGATTATAGTATGTTTAAAAACTTAAAATGGAAGTGCATGTTTGCTTTTTTACTTCTCTTTTTGGTTACTTTTCAGATAGCCTATTTTGCAATTTTTTTCATTTCTCTCTTCTTTTGGATATTTATGTTTTTTCACTAATTTAAAGTGTTGTTGAATTGCTTAGTAACTAGTGCCAAAATCATTTAAATGCGATTGTTCTTGCTTATCATTTTGATGATGTTGCAGGCTAAAGAATCTGAAATGGTCAAGAAGCTGAAGGTACTCCAAGATGATGTTGATGAAGCTCATACATCTCTCTCAAGGTTATTCATTCATTTAATTGGTTTATGTTTGTATATTTTAGGTGCCAATACAAATCTGGTCCCAAAACCAAATTTATACCCAAGCTATCACATTATTTTCAATGTTATCCCACAGTGGATGTCTGTTACCCAAAGGTGACAAATATTATATGTGGCACGTTAAATTCTTTTCTTTTCTGCTGACACGGGAACATGTTCGTTTACTACTTAATAAACTCAACAGAAACCCAAAAGTTTTCTAATAGTTTGGGAAAACATTGAAAAAGGGTAATAGTTTGGGGACAAAATTGACAAAATATTTTGTGTGTGGACGATTGAAAATGGGTGATAGTTTGGTAGCCAAATTTGTAAGTCACCTGTATTGTACCAGGTTTGCTAGAAGGTGTCCCTTATTCTTACTTGATCAATTGTTGTTTCAGGTTAAAGGAAGAAGAGAGTGTCTTATCAGAAGACCTACAAAGAAGAAAGAATGAAATCAGAAAGATTTCTGAAGAGGTGTGGAGGTGTTTTAACACAATTGAATTACTTAGTACCATTTTAGCACTGTTGTACTTCTGTTGCATTTTGGTTCTCTTGCTCTGTATTCTTTCTTCTACCTACTGATATGCTGCATAATTTAAAACATACACCAGCCTAACCAAAGAAAAAAGAGAACCAAGACAAAATATAATGGTTTTGGGATGATAATTACTGCAGAATTGGGGACACAGTAATTTGAGTGTTTCAAATCGCTTATCTTAAACTGTTCATGTTTGTTTTTCTTTTTCTTTCATGATATCTGATGGGTCCTGCTTATATGTTAATCCTTCATTATGTGGTACCCAGTTGGCAATGGTTGTATATTTTGATTTCCATACCTCAGCGTGGGCTGGTTGATATCAAATCTAACAAACTTGTAACCATCATCCCCATTTTGAGAAGCCTATTTTTTTAACAGATCCTTAGTTTTTTTGTGTAAATTAATTGTTGTACCTCTTTTATAGAAGAGTATTCAAGTATATGAACATTGAGGAACTACAATCAAGAATATAGTTGTAAATAATTTATTGCTAGGGTCTTTGATTATGATAATTCCACAGTTATTAACCTCCTTATTATTAAGTGATTTTAGAAAGACATAATTAGATTTCTCACACCAGCACTGGTGGTTGTGTTATAGGTTCTTTAACTTGGCTTTTGCCACTGGGGAGAAGCATCTTTCTTATAATGTTGTTAGTCACATTCTATAGAAACTGACTAGATCATAAATCTTTTATCAATGATTAGACTTGGCTTGTCATTCACACCCTGTCTTAAAGTTTATAACTTTGGGAATGACATATGACTATTGACAATTTGATGTGTTTGGCCGAATTTCACCATGTGAACAATTTTTTTAAAATGTATGAAAATATTCTTGGTTTCCTTTCTTATTTCTTTCCTCATTACATATTTTGTCAACTTCATTTCTCAGTATGTGTGTTGGCATATTTAAAAGTGAGCCTGACTTGTGCATTTTTAAACATTAAAGGTCTGTGTCTTCTGTTACAATGGTTACTTGATGCTTTGTTGCTTCAGATATTCGTTTGCCTGTTAGTCCTTTCCCTAAATAGTCTTTCTAGCTTGTATTTTCTTCTTTCTTTTTACTTGGAAATATACTTATTGTGAGTTAACAATCAATATATTCCAATTCTTTAAGTTTCTAGTTTTTATGGAAGCACTTAGGACACGCCATCATTTTTGCTTACTGTTACTTCTAATAAACAGTACATGTTCCTGACTGCCTAGTCTTGAATTGTCAAAAATGTGCTTCTTCTCTTACTATGATTAGTCATACCTGTGACATGCATTGATTTTTTTCTCTTAGACTATTGTGAGTTAACTCTTTCTTTTTTTTTTTCTTTTTTTTTTTTCCTGTCTTATTGTTGTTTGCTTAGATTGAAGAACGTGAAAGAAGGCATCGTTATATTTTATCTTCCATCCGTGAGATTCAGCAACAACAAACCAATAAGGTAAATGAAATTTTCGAAGTGTGGTTTTAGACACATGTAAAAATGAAGAATTGCTGTCTTTGCAGCAATTTGCAGATTTAGATTAATCTTTGCTGCAATCTTTTTTTCTTTGGAATAATCTAATTTACATGTATTTCTTTTTAGTTGTTTCTGTGTTTGGAACATGGAAAATTATGAAAATGTTATTTTCTTGACAGGTCACAGCTTTTGGAGGAGATAAAGTCATTAATCTATTACGTATAATTGAAATGCGTCATCATAGATTTCTGAAGCCTCCTATCGGTCCAATTGGTTCTCATCTGGTATTAAAAAAAAATTCTACATGCCCAAATCACAATACTCCCTTGTGTGTGCATGTGCTAATATATATTTCTTATTATTCAATCAATTTTAATTGTAAAAGTATATAAAATTGTGTTTGCTAATAAATATATACAAAATAATATAGATGGAGTCCCTTGGTTAAAAGTCGGTCCAGTTGCATACTTGTTTGTATATTTCTAGCTTTCTCCCAGTGATGTTTCCTTGTTCCTTTTGCAGGTGTTGTGCCATTCATTTTCCTCCCTAATTATGTCTACCTTCCTTAAACTTCTGTGAAATCATGCTTGTGGAGAATAAATGATTTATCCTTGTACACTTTATTATCTCAAATTAAATTGTGCTCCTATCTCAAGTTGCAGTGTGGTAAAAGATACAACATATGTTTTCTTTTTCTCTAAATTTTTATTTTACAATTCAGTGAATTATATTCAAAGGGAAATAATGAATTACAAGACATTATCCTGCATGCAAAATAAAAGAAGTAGCTAGTGCTTAGCTACTGCAAAATACAAAAGCATAATGCATAGGGGCAGGATTCTGAGTTTCATTTTGTTTCTCCTTTCATTCTTCAAGAAAACTTATATCCTATGTCCGGTCAATTTTTTGTTCAATATATCTACTTTTTGTGTGTTTAGTTACTGAAAATGTGATTCTACGGTTGGACATTATACATTTTTTCTTGTTATTACTTATTTCATGTGGTGTGTTACAAGCATGAGTTTCTGATTTTAGTTATGTTGTATCTTTGCAACTACCTGTGAATACCTCTTAGTTCATTAAGTATGTGTTGCAGAATTTGATTGCTGGCGATACATGGGCGAATGCTGTTGAAATTGCCCTTGGGAAGTTGCTTAATGCTTTTATAGTGACAAACCATAAAGATTCTCTTATTTTGAGAGAATGTGCAAGGGAAGCAAATTATGCATACCTTCAAATTATCATATATGATTTTTCCAGACCAAGGTATTTAGATAATTTTTCCTTAATTCGTGGTCTCATTTGATGTAGTCAGTTGTTGTAGTTTTGTACCCTTACTTTCTGTTGTAGGTTGAATATACCACAAGACATGCTTCCCCAAACAAAACATCCATCAACTCTTTCTGTGTTACAGTCTGACAATCACACAGTCTTAAACGTCTTAGTGGATCTGGTAATTTACAAATTTACTGATTGGCCGTTCTATTGTATTTATTCCTGTTCTTTTTTATCTTTCATACATTTCAAAGGCCTGAGTAGGTTAGTTTCTCTTTCTCCTATGACACCGCCACCCCCAACCCCCCTTCTCTCAAATAAAGGCAAAGAAGTTCAGTTTTCAGCAAGGTACTAGTATATTTCAATATCTTGTAACATTCTTCTTGAATTGATAGGGAAGCGCTGAGAGACAAGTGCTTGTTAGGGATTATGATGCAGGAAAAGTGGTTGCCTTCGACCACAGGGTCTCAAATCTGAAGGAGGTGTATACTTCAGATGGATATAAAATGTAAGCTGATATAACCTTACATATTTTTCTCCATGTGAACATGCATCTGTTATGCATAATTCTGTAGTTAGGACTTAGGATTACTATGAATATGCATGTGTAAATGGAATGGCACATATTGTATGAATAGAATATAAAGATGTCATGGAACATGAGATTAAGGATATACTAGGAAGAGCTGAAATTAGGAGGAAAGAAAATGGATGTAATAATAAATAATAGCTACTCCATTGTTTTTCCCATTTCTGCTTCTGTATGCAAATAATAATATTGATCCGAAATATATAAATTTAAATAAAATATGTATTCATATTATCATATCATATCCAATATGATTGCTCTAGGCATCACTAAAAGTGACGCATTGGATCAATGTGAATGGAGGAAAAAGATTCATATAGCTTATCCCAATTAGTTTGGAATTTAAGGTTTAGTTGAGTTGAGTATTTATTCATATGACTTGGAATTTTTTATTTTTTATTTGGAAAGGATGAGCCTAGATCCATCAAAGGAGAGTTACTTCCTTGAGTCCTCTATCAAGACAATACACTAATATGAATAAAGACCGATTCGTCGCATATTGATACTAGTAGAAACCCCATACTCCTTCCTGTACAAGATTCATAACTACTTTATCATAGCACTTGCTCAATAATAGCCCAACAAACATTAGAATAGCATTGTCAAAATGGAATGTGTGACACAATTTTAGAGTTAATTGATTCTGAATTTCTTGTAAAAATACTCATAAATGTGAAATCTAGAATCGAATAGGAGTTTATTAAAAGCTGAAAAATTGAAGACTGGGGCCTTTAAAATTAGTAAAAGCTGGAGCCCTTTAAAAGAAGTCTTCATTTCTTAAACATGAATACAAGTCTAAGTATTTTGAGGAACGAGCCAAATTCACGTGGGTTAGCCCATGTTACTTATTATTGAGGTACTTGTTATATATATAGCACTCATGTACACCTCACACTTTTGATATGGGACTTATGATCTCATAATTAATTAAACCACATTGATGTAATGCAAGGGAAGGCCTCATAAGTCCATGAAAATGATAGAATGCTCCGTATAATCAACTCATTTTCCAAGTAGAGTCTCACGAAATATACCTTTTTGTCCTCAGTTACATCTAAAAACGATTTGTAAACCTTATTACGATCACCCCTCATTGGTTGTCCATGGTATTTATGCAACAATTACCTAGATAATAAGTAACTTGGGATAGCCATTTTGTGCCATGTGGATTCAACCTGCATCTAGAGATGTAAATGCTCTAATACGAAAATGCAATATTCAAGTTGGTGGAAGAAAAACTTGAGAAAAATAAAAAAACTACATGGGTGAAAGTGGTGAGGATAGGCATATTGTATACAAAAAAAATGTTTTAAAAGAGAAAAAGAACTAAGTTGCTTACACCAACTAGTTTTATATAGCCATCCTTAATGGTTTGGGATTAAGGCTTGTTGTTGTTGTTGGACTCCATCCATTCCTTATGCTAGTTGAACTACTTAGGGCATGAATGATGGTACCAACACATTGACCACTCGTGATGTGTGGGCCAAGCTTGGACAAATTTTACATTCTTTGTTACATAGTTTTGCAAAAAGCGCGTCTTAGGCATTGGGGGCAAGCAAAAGGCACACCTAAAGCGGAAAAACCTAAAGTGCCTCACTTGGTCTAGGCGAGGCACATGTAAGGCACACACCTGGCTTGCCTAGGCGCGTGCTTCACCTAAAGCACTAAACGGCTGAGGCACACACCTGGGCTATTGCAGCTTAATATTTTTTTGGGCCTTGTTTGGTTGGATCATAATAACATATATATAGTAAATATATAACACATGTACAATTTATAAAAACCATACAAACCCTTAATCTCCTAATTATGAAAACCACAAAACCTTATCCTTTCCACAAAAAAATAAAATTATCTATTTAGAAAATTAGAAAGCAGCAACTCTCTCTTTGAAGATACAACAAGTATTGATGAGGATGAGACGATAAACAACTTATGAGTAGAGGAAAAACTGTTTTTTGAAAGATGCTTGCATCTGAATTTTATGTTTACTTTCTTGTTTGAACATGACTTGGAGTTTGAAATGGCTCATGTGTTATTCTATAAGATTTAAATGCTTTAAATCTTTAATACAACCTTTTTTGTGATATATATATATATATATATATATATATATATATATATATATATATATATATATAAAGTTTAATCCCACATTCCCACTATCATTATATATATCTTCTCCTAAAAATATTATATATATATATTTTTCACTTAAGTGTGCCTAGGTGCCCTTATCACCTAGATGCGCCTAGGCTATAGAAGCCCTATCGCCTAGATGCGCCTAGTGCTTTTTAAAACATTGTTGTTACATCTTATGTTTGTCTAGGAAACTTTGGGTAGCTGTTTTGGACTATGTGGTTTAGATTGTTCCTTTAGTTCCTTAGGCCAGTTGGATTACTTAGGGTGTGACAATCATTCTCATAAAGCCATCCATTCAAAAGGAAAAAAAAAAAAAAGGTATAAAAGAGCTTATATAAATGGTTTTAACTCCCGCAAGGATTTGAAATGTGATATTATTTACATAATTTCTCTTGCTAATGAGATACTCAGTATAGAGGATAATATGGTTGTAACCAAGATACTAAAATTCATTTTGATGTACTGTTTCAATAAGTATGGAAATAGAAACGCTTCGTAAAAGGCATGGAAATGGTAAATTATTTGGAAATGTCTGAAAAGATATAATAAAACACATTATAGTAATGTAAGTATCCAAAATGATTAATTTAGTACATAAAATGCTCATAAATACATATCAAAGAAAACATAGAATACAAATTTAAGGAAAAAAAAAGATCAAATTACAATGACATCCAATGCTAACATTAGGGGTGCTTAGAAAGCTTATATATATATATATAATTTATGTAAAACAGTTACATAAATTGTGATGGTAAAAGTATGGAAATAGAAACAATGGAAACAATTTACCCATTTCATTGTAAATGTCACTATGTCCATCGAAATTTTACGTTTCATTTCGAAGGGGGCGTTTCGCTTCTATGAGTGTGGAAATGGAAACAATTTTTAGTTCCTTGTATATAACAGCTTGCATTTTCTTTCTCTGTCCAATATATTTCATTGATTTTGTAACTTATGATGGTAAAAGTATTTCTGTTTGAAAATAATTTTTTTTTTTTTTAAAGAATAAGTATGGAAATTGTAAATTTAAGAAAAAAAGTATTTATTATGACGATTCATTCAAATGCTGTACTTTTTTGAGTTTAGAGCATAATCTCTTGTTTGTCATATCCAAATCAGTTAATTATGAAATATGCAAATTCAAGTATAATCTTACTAATAAAATCAGTTTTTTAATGATCATCTAGGTAGTTATTTCGGAACAGTGAATTCAAAAGCCATCTAACCCTATCCCCACTCAACCTCTTTGTTGAACTAAGAAAAGGAGATCTACTCTTGATTAGTATAGCTCTAAATCTTAGAAATCTCACTGGTTAATGCCCTGTTATGTGGCATGATTTTAAGATATTCAAGGGTGTATAGCGCAGTTTAAGTGTAGAGTAGAATCAGGATTTTGTTTTCTGATACAAATATAAGTTAGTAGCAATATTATTGAATCAGTTTCTTTTTAGGTTTTCTCGTGGTTCAGTGCAGACAATTCTTCCCCCAAATAAGAGGCAGAGAACTGGCCGCCTGTGTAGTTCTTTTGACGATCAAATTAAGAATCTCGAAAAGGATGCAGTCAGCGTACAAGAAGCAACTAATCAGTGCAAGAGGAGGAAAAGGGACGCAGATGAAGAAGTTTTGGAGCTTCAAGACAAATTGCAACGTGTGAAGGTGAGAAAGAGTGCTAAACTTTTGAGCTTGTCTTGCTTGTTTGAATTATTTGTCCAAATAACTGTTTCAGTTCAGGTCTGTTCTACTTCAACCTTGCAACATCTTTGTAACGGTTGCTGTTGCTTATTAGTTTTCTGAAGTAACCAGTTGGGAGAGGCAGGGAACACTGCTTTGTGGTATGTGATATTTTTGGTGTGGGTTGTCTACCAGTATGTGTGGCAGCGTCATATTTGTTATGGCCATATCAATACCTTTTGCTGCGGCATACTTGTTGCAAGTCTACTTTTCAAGTGTCTCTGACACTCAGAAATGTCATAACATTAAGTATGATGCATCTTCACTTTAAGGGTACTTCTGTTCAATTAAATTGCCGGGAAAGGGAAGTGTTTTATGCTGGTGTAATACTTTTTTCCTATGAGGCAAATGGACTGACATACCAACTCATCCAAGAAAGGAAACAACTATCTGTATACAGCTTTATTTTTTATTTTTTATTTTTTAACTTCTGTAATTATTCTCTAGTATAGTATATCCCATTTTGACAGCTTTGTGCTTCACCTGTTGCGTCCTTTCATTGTTTTAGAGGAGGTGTGACACCATGGAGCGTGATTTATCTTCTAAGAGGTTTCAACTGGATGATACAGAAAAACTCTATGCTTCAGACACTCGTTCTTCTTCTACAATTACTGTAGACGAGCTTCATCGAGAAATTTCAGTTTGTTCTCTGTACTCATTTTTAGCAAGAATTTCAACTTGTCTCAGGGTTCAATATGTACTTTTATTTTCTGGTATTAATTTATTTCATTTCATTAAATATTAGGAATTCCAAAATGATATACAAGAAAATAAAATCTTGCTGGAAAAATTTCGGGTCAGAATGCATGAAGCAGCTGCAAAAGCTAATGATCATAAAGTATCATTTGGAAAACTATGTGGTAGGACTGCATCATGTATATGTTTCATATACTAGAGATTACAATCATTATATGACCTTCCCTAATTACTTATTCTTGAAACTTTTTTATATGGACTTGTACTGATGCATGGTTCTTTTGATATTGAAATCATAGAATCAACACAAGGGGAAATTGATGCCTTTGAAGAAGCAGAGGTTGAACTGATCAAAACTGAAAAAAATCTACAATCTGCAGAACGGGTCCTCATTTTTTACTTCCCCTCCTGTTTCTTTTAGTGTGCCACTATTTGATAGTATAATTTTACTTGTTAAATTTTTTTTAAAGGGACATTTTCTTTTTATTTTATAGGAGAAGGCTCATTATGAAGGTATCATGAATAACATGGTCCTGTCAGACATTAAGAAGGCAGAGGCACACTACAAGGAACTTATGCACAATCGGGAGGTATGTGTTGAAATAGTGTGCAAGTACAATTGCTTTCAAAACAAGGTCAATGAAAAAACTTAAAATTGAGTCACTTTCTGTCTGCTTGTCTTCATGGTTCTGTGCATATGTGAGAGCAAAGAAAGGAGTCAGCTATATGTGGTTTAGGTCTATTAGGAATATAATATTATTATATTATGTAGTCCCACATTGTTTAGATGTGGAAGTCTATGTTTTATTATTTACTATAAATAAAGCTTATGGGTGTAGGCTTTGAGATATCAATCAAGGCCACAATCCTTTCCTTATTCTATTTTATTTAACATGGTATCAGAGCAGGTTTGAAACCCAAGCCCGATCTTGGCCCTATTTCCAAAAAAACCCTAATTTTCTCTTTCTTTTATCTAGCCGCCACATGAAAAAAAAAAAAAAAAAAGAGCTTTGCCGCCAGCTATCATTAAACCTAGTTGTTTCTTCCATTCACGCCTCATTTCAGCGTGTCTCTCTATTATTGTTGCGTTTCATTCCAGCGTGTCTCTCTACTGCTGCATTTCATTCCAGCGTGTCTCTCTACTGCTGCATTTCATTCCAGCGTGTCTCTCTATTGTTGTGTTTCATTCCAGCAATACAATTATTATTCATCAAGGTACTGTTCATCGGTATGTCTACCTCTGAAAAAATTGAAATCGCCAATTCACTTGAAGTTTCACCATCTAAATACGGTTCAACCCCTTTTCTTTTCAAGCCTATTTAGGATTTGACGGCTCAAAGAGTTTGACAGCTCAACAGTACCTTCATGAACTTCCCATTGTGTCTCTTTCCAGCGGTGCTCTTTTTATTTTTCTGGAAAATCCCGTTGTTCGTTTATCCAACGGTGCTCTTTTTATTTTTCCGGAAAATCCGGCTGTGTCTCTTTCCAGCCAACACGAGTACTATTCATGGGTACCAGTATGTTCATCAAACGGATTGAAGCTTCACCTAGATTGTTGTAAGTAAAGGGGAGTGTTGAGATTGGTAATTGGATTTTATTTGTACAAGATTGAGTATTATAAGCTCCATCTTGAGGAGGAGTATTAGGAATATAATATTATTATATTGTGTAGTCCCACATTGTTTAGATGTGGAAGTCTATGTTTTATTATTTACTATAAATAAAGCTTATGGGTGTAGGCTTTGAGATATCAATCAAGGCCACAATCCTTTCCTTATTCTATTTTATTTAACAAGGTCCTTATGCACTGTAATATTACTTGAAGCTTTGTAGATTATAGTGAATTTATAAGTATCAACCAGTCTCATACATTCTTTGGTTGAAATCGCAGGAGAGCAGCAAAAAAGCTTCTGTGATTTGTCCTGAGGATGAACTTCAGTCCTTAGGAGGTACTGATGGGAGCAACCCTGAGCAACTAAGTGCTCAGTTAGATAGACTAAGTGTGAGACTTAGGCAGGAGAGCCGGAGGTATGGCATTATCCATGTCTTCATTTATCAAGTGAAGCTGAAGTAGTTTACTATATTTTCCTTTTTTTTTCTTTTTTGTCCTGCAGCAATTCTGAGTCAATTGATAATCTGAGGATGTTGTATGAGAAAAAAGAACGCAAGATTTTAAAAAGACAGCAAACTTACAGAGCCTTTCGAGAAAAGTTAGATGTAAGTATCCATTTTATTTGTGTGTGTGTGTATTCATTAGTATATATTGATTGTATATCAATTGGAATTCTGTAATTCCTACTAATTTGCGTTTATGCAATTCATTGTTCTAATCTGTTGAATTGGTTGCTGAAAACAATTGTTTTCTGTGACCTAGGGTTTTAATTGGGTTGCTTCCTTCAGCCAGATAGTGGCACGACAGTATCATAGTGAAAAAGGGCATCTAGATTCTAGGCCACCTTACAGGTCTTTTTCTTTCACTATGATACATTGTTCACTTGGATTGAGACTCTAAAAATGGACTTCAGGTGAAAATTTACCGACTAGAATGTATCCCATCTGATGTGCATGGGATAATTGTCAAAAAAAAATTATTCAGTTAAGCACATTATTGTTCAAAGTGCTCCTGCCAGCCACCTGATGGACCAGGCAAGGCAAGCCCAAATTTCCTTGCTGAAAGTCAAAAACATTCCTAACTCATGGCTAGGCTAGGCTAGTAGTACTTTTATCAAATCAACAGATATTTTGATAAATATATCATAACAGCTGCAATGGAGACTTAGTGACTTTCTAGGTTTTGGAAAGCGATAAACTTACTAATATAGAAACAAGGGAAAAATAATAAAAAATAATTAGGAAAGAAATCAAAATTATAAATTATTGAATTGAGTAAGAAATCAATATAAGCATATTACTTTTTTTGATAGAAAAAGAAGTTGTATTTAAATAGAATTGAAGTACAATGAGGAATAGAAAGAGAGAGAAAAAAGGGCAGCCTTAATACAAAAGAGCATGCCTATGACTTCGCATGTCAACTAAAGAAAGACCCTGAATTGGTTCCAAAATAGTGCACCAAAGAGAAGCCTGAAAAACAATCTTATCCTAGAGAAGAAGAATAATTACGAAAAATTCGGGTATTGCATTCCAACCAAACTCCCCAAATCACCGAAAAGAAACCACAACTCCACCAACACTTCACATCCTTATTGCTACCTTGTGCCAGTAACAATTCAGCAAAAGATCATGCAAAACCCAAGAGATGCTGAAGATGTCTAAAAGTCTGCACCACAACTTCCAAAATAAAGAATGTAGAAAAAAAGACGCTCTTTCTCATTATGCTGGAAGCAAATAACACAAATATTAATGAAATATTAAATTAAGGAAGAAACTATATCATAGAATTTGTAAATTAGGAAAGAGGTCAGAATCAGATAATTAGCAAATTCGAAAACAAAACAAAATTGTAAATTTGTTTGATGTGGGCTGATATAATCAATTAAGTATCTATTGGTCTTTTCTTTTGTTGCTACTGTGATTATATTGACAAATTTTCTTTTTTGATAAGTAATGATTTTATTAAAGAAAAAGTCATATCATTTGTAATTTTGTACACAAGGTGCATACAACACAACCCACCAAAGATGAGAAAAAACCTAAAAATTACAATTCAAATCATCTAAGAAATCTATAAAAGACCAGATAGAGTGGAAAGAAGGCTGAATAGACATCCATTGGAACCGCATAAGTAAAAATGTCCTCCTCATTATTGAAGATCCAATTGTTTCTCTCAAGCCAAACCACCCACATCAAACAACATCAATTCACGATGTAAACACCTCTTTTCATTAGTTTGTCCACTGTTAATATTCGATTAGGGAAGTTTTCCAAACAAAAACTGCGACCTTAGAGAACACATCTTTTCATTATATTGACAATTAGAGCATGTTCGTTATAGAAGATCAAGTGATTCGAGGCACTGTGCTGTTCTGCAATTATTTCATTTATGTTTGGTGCTTTGGCATGGTTCTTTATTCAAATATGCATATAAATTATTCTCTTTTGATCATTGGACTTTTGCCAATTTTCTTTATTCAAATATGTGTATACATTCTTCTCTTTTGATCCAATGGGCTTTTGCCACATTTTTTTCCTTTTCATTTTTATATGCTTTCATCAATTCTGCTTATTCCTTCTCCTTTTGAGATGTCTAAAACCATCTCTATAGTGGTTTTCTTATCGTTCACTGATTTCTGTTGAAGAACTTTAATATATTTTTCTAATTCAGGCTTGCAAGAATGCTCTGGACTTGCGGTGGAGCAAATTTGAGAGGAATGCAATTCTATTGAAGCGCCAGTTGACTTGGCAGTATGAATTTCTCTTTAGATTATGTCATTGTTTGCCTTCTATGTCTTTTTCATCAATAGGACTTCCTCTCCTATTTTTTTTTTTTTACCTAAACTTGAATAAATGATTTTACATGAGTAGATTTAATGGCCACTTGAGAAAGAAAGGGATCAGTGGACATATCAAAGTTAATTATCTGGAAAGAACCCTTGCAGTTGAGGTAACCATTTTGCCATATAGTATGTGTTTCTTTTCTTATGCTATGTTTGGATCTTGGAGAATGTGATGGAATGGAGAAGGAAAATGGGTTTCCAGTGGTGTTTGGGGGGGGGGGGGGGGGGGGGGGTTGGGTTTACTTGAATCAAGAACCTTTTTCATTAAGGTGACACTTTAATCAAGAACTTTCTCCTTAATCACTTCAATTTCCTTTTTCTTTCTTCACGTTTTCCATTATCTAACCTAATATTTTCTCCTTTAATTCTGTTTATTTTCTTTTCCAGGTAAAGATGCCCCAAGATGCATCAAGCAGCACTGTTCGGGATACCAGAGGGCTTTCAGGTTTATTGTATCATAAACTTCACCCTATAAATTTTCCTATATGTGTTCTGCCAGCATTGAATCTCTCAAGAAAATATCAGCTAGAGTTCTGTGAATCATAGGTTGTGCTTGTGGATTTACAAAAAGTACTCCTGAATCTCTTAGTATCCATTTGTCATAGTTATTTAGACTACATAGAAGTGAGTCATGGGAAAATAATCACTTACGGGTGTATGGAGAAATATTGAAAGCTCTGTTTTAGCAATAATTTTTTCTCACATATGCCTAAATCTGCCCCTTATAGTCTATTTCAATTAGGATTTCATCACCTATCAAAATCATATAACTTTCACTTTTTAGGGGGCAATAATTGAATGGAAGAACTATTTATGGAGTCAAAAAGAACCAGGCCAAACGTTTTTTTGGTTAGAGTAGTGGTAGACTGGTAGTTGAGACCATTTAGTATTTTTCATGGTTTTATAACTTTTATTCATATTAAGTAGTGATACTGCAATTAATTGGATGGCATACTTTTAGATAGTATAATTTCATACGAAGAATGCAGATCAACTATTATTGGCACTTGCAATATGGTTCTTTGACTTCTGAACTCATCTTCTGGTTAAAACTTCTACACAGCAGTGCTTGTAATGAATTTTGATACATTGTATGTGTTAGCAAAACAAGTGTGGTTTCTTTTAGCTCTGAAGACGCTGTTTTCCGGTGGTTTAATCATTGGTGAGTTGGTTGTCAGTTGTCACAATCGGGAAACATATATAATGCTGGAATTCTGGATTGTGAACTTTACTAATAATCCTTAAATCAGAGAAAATCAAGCTATAATCATGTCAAGATTTGATAAAGCATCTCTTCATAAAACTGACTTGCTGCAAGATATTCATCCACAAAAACAGTCCAAGTATTTTAAATTAAATATATCCAACTTTACTTTGCTGAACTGACACAATGTAGAAGAAGTCTTGAAAGTACAACTTAAGTAGGACCACTGATGCAATGTCATTCATGAAATATGTAGAATAGAGTTGGGTGAGTTTCCAACATTAAGTGGCTATTGTAGCCATTAGTGGAAAGGAGAAAGATTACTTTCCAGGTGGCATGATGAATGTTCAGATCAGATAGGAGAATCTTTAGAAATGAACCAAGAAAAGGCATTCAATTGGAGTGGTAGCAGATGTCTAAACAAACCATGTCCCAAAGCTAAATTTATACTATTAAAATAATGATCAAGACAGTTTTGGAGACATTTTATAATATCGTTAGACAGCTTTCTCTGAAAATATTCTGAAAACTAACTGATAACTACATCTTGGAATAAGGGTCGATCTCCCTACTAAGATTACTCCAAATGAGGCCTAATTCCCACTTGTGGCGGAGTATGTTTGATATTGTCAATATGTGAACTCCCACATTATTGAGGGTAGAGTGCTTCACACTCCTTATAAGTAAATGGGCTTCTTCTTTTGTCTCCAATTGATTGGTTTTCAAGAGTGAGGCTTCATCATGGTATTAGAGCCAGGCCCCAACTGGCTGGGCTGCTCCATTACGCCCACACTTGACTATTGATTGGCCCTGACTGAGGGCTGGATCTCACAACTCCAGATCTCCATGTTCCATGATTGGTTTTCAAAAGCAAGGCTCTATCAGATACCATCTGACCGGAGGTCCTAACTGTTCCATATAGGAACTTCACAGTTCGGAAGTCACAATACCCCCCTTAATTTCAGGTCTTGATATCCATATCTCAAATTACATAGGTTCGTTATGTCAGATGATTGCAAACATTTCAAAACTAGGTTCTTATACTTTATAACAAGTGTGCACATTCCTGGAATGTAAGTTCTGATCATATATACATATAGTTCAAAGAGATTTATGAAATATTTTAGGAAGTTCAAAACAGAAAGACTTTGGTTCTGGAATAAAACAGGGCTGGATATTAAAACGAATACAATTTTCCTAGCCTAAACAGGTTCAAAACACAAACATTTATGAAAGGGCAATGTTTAGCAATTTTAAAATAGATGAGAAATCAGAAAACAAACCAATGGAGAACTGAAACAACTAACATTCAGCAAGATTAAAATAGAAACCACTTTCAGATATAAAACACAAGGAGCAAGACAGTTATAGCTGAATTAAGAGCCAGATTCCAAAACCTTCATCATGACTCAGTATGGCTAAGGCATACAATACTAGAGCTCAGTTATAGAAAAGTATTTGAAATTCAGATTTTTAGGACTGAACTGAAGCTAAGAATTTCAGGAAATTGGAACCAATGAACCAGGATAGCACTTACATGTTCTAAATCGATAAACTGAATACTTGATCTTCAAAACCATAAAGAGTCCTTCCACGAGAAATCCCTGCTCTGCTTTTCCTATTGCAGTGCTTGTAAAAGTTTCTAACAATTTCCTAAAGGAGAGTTGGAACCTCCTATTTTTAGGTCTAGAAAGAGTGAGAATAATTTCTTGGAAACTCTATTAATCCGTTAAGTGTAAGCATGATGTGCCAGCCATGGGTTCTTAAGCTGCCACCTAGGTTAGGTATCCCTTGATGGATGTATAACCTGCCACCTAAGCAGTGGGTGTTTCTAATTCTATCATGTAGAGATGGTGCCACTTATCAAGCAGGAGTTGGACAGCCAAAAAAATTCCAGAATATAACATTTTATTGTGCAGAACAGTCCTCCTAATTTCCTAAAATCATAACCCCTTTACCCAAAATATTCTAACATGTACATTGATCTCCAAATACTTATATTCGAAAGTAGTTGTATCACTAGCAGAAGTTGGGCTACAGGCTGCTTCCTGTTTTACCAAAACGGTGAAAGGTTAACTAAATTCTTACGAGTCTCATAAGTTATTTCCGATGAAAGTTCGTAGTCTACTCTAGCGTACAGTCCTGTAATAGTTGCATAACATATAAGCTCACGTGTTTCTTTTTGGAAAATTGAAAGTTGCTTCCCAATTTTTTGTACTTGTCTGGTTGATGAATGTGAGAGAGACCACCATTGCACTTAACCAACATCTTTGATTTTGTCAAGCTTCCAAGTTCCAAAAAGTACCTAGGGACTGATGGAAAAAGCAAATGAAAGGCTTAGATTTACTGGAAAGGCTCTCATGTATGGAAGGGCGGGTGAGGATCAATGATGCCCTCAGAAATCTAAGTTGCTACTCTGTTAAGAAGATGAGATTTAAACAAAATTAGGAAGGGCTTTCAATCCATTTACAAACCATAATTTTGGCCAGCTTGGCTGAAAAGAGTTGTTTTTTGTTACATTGATATATTGAGTTTTAGACCAAATATAGTCCTGGTATTATATTTGGAATGGTAGGTGATTATTTATGTGAATCAAAATGTATTCATTCAAATTCAAAAACATGTACATCTTAGGATATATACTATACAAGGGATATTACCCAAACACCTTTATTAAACCTTAACACATAGACAACACTCCCCCTCAAGATGGTGCATAAATATCTCTCATGCCCATCTTGCAAACAATAGGATGGAAAACTATACTACTAAGTCCTTTTGTAAAGATATCGGCCAATTAGCTTTCAGATCTTACAAATGAGACGAGAGTCTAGTTTCTCTTTAATAAAATGTTTATCAATTTCAATGTGTTTTGTACGATTATGCTGGACTGGGTTGTGTGTTATATTGATTGCAGCGGTGTTGTCACAATATAGCATAAGAGGTTTTTCCCAAGATAATCTGAGATTTTCCATCAACTTCTTAAGCCATAACAACTTACAAGTCCCGTGAGCCATCGCTCTGTATTCTGCTTCAGTACTAGACCTAGCAACTACAGTCTGCTTCTTATTTCTCCATGACACTAATTTCCCACCAACAAATGTGCAATATCCAAAGAATTAAAATTTGTTTCGAGATACCGTTTCAGTAAGTTTGAAAACGGAAACGATTCGGGAAACAGCATGGAAACGGTATAGAAACATTAATTTTTTGGAAACGCACCGAAATTTATAATAAAATAATTCATAAAATACTAATAAATACATTAATATATATATATACAATCTATAGAAGTTAAACTAAGAGAAAATATAAATAAATTAAATTAATTTATGAACATAACAGTTAATATATTACAATTCTTCCATTATTTGAAATAAATTAAACTGAGCTTCCCTCTACTGTATAAGCTTTTTAACTCTAAGCTTTAATTAATATTAAAAAGAAAAAAAAACACGTGCTGCTTTGTAAAGTAGATAAGAGAGTTTAACTAAAAAAATAAAAAACGGAGATAGTAAAAAAGGAAGGCGCCGCACGGATAAGGCAAATCTGCCAAGAGAAGAAGGGGAAGAAAGGGGAGAAAGTTATGTATCATGACTCAAACTCAAAGAGCCCTTCGATTCAAAACTCATATCTAAAAATTCGTGAAGACTCCTCCTCCGCTTGCGCAGACTTCTGCTTATCTGTGACTTCTCCTCCTTCTCCTCTTCAGATAAGCTTCCTTCCTTTTTCTTTTGTCTCTGTCTTCTATCATCAACTCAGAGCTTTGATTTTTTATTTTTTTTCAATTTTGTCACCTTGCACTCTTCGTACATTCAAAAATTCATATGAAAAAGTTTTCCTTTTCGAACTGTTTCGGATGGAAACGGTGGAAATAGAGCCGTTCCCATCGAAATTATAGGGTTTCGTTTATGTAGGTAGATTTCGTTTCGGTATGGATGAAAACCGAATCGATTCGCCCGTTTCGGGCTAATCGATACGACTTTTTAAACCTTGGCAATATCCTAAAGTAGACCTCCTATCATCAAGTGATCCAGCCCAATCTACATTTATATAGGTTTCTAGTTTCAGGCTTTTATTGTTTTCAAAGAGAAGTCCCTTCCCAGGTGCAGATTTTAGGTATCACAGTATACGATGAATTGCATCCAAATGGTCGGAAAGAGGGTCATACATAAACTGGCTAACCACACTAACAGCATAGGTTGTGTCTGGACGAGTATGAGATAGATAAATTAGCCTTCCAACCAATCGTTGGTATCTCTCTCTATCAACATATTCTCCATCTCCACTTTGTAACTTGTGGTTTGTCTTAATAGGTGTAGTTGCAGGCCTACATCCAAGCATACCTCTCTCCTCTAACAAATCAAGAACATATTGCTTTTGAGATAGAAATATACCCTTGTCTGAATAAGCAACTTCAATCCCAAGAAAGTAACATAGCTTCCCTAAATCCTTGATTTCAAATTCCTTGGCAATATGACTTTTCAACTTGGATACCTCTGTAGGGTTATCATCTGTCACAACTATATCATCACAATAAAAATAGTAATCCTCCCATGATAGTGTTTTACGAATATGGTGTGTTCAGCATTACTTTGTTAGCATCCAAAAGAAAACATCGCCTTTTGAAATCTATCAAACCAGGCTCGTGGTAACTGTTTGAGACCATACAAGGACTTTTTCAGCTTGCATACCTTCCCTTTAGTCTTTTGACACGAGAAGCCTGGGAGAATCTACATATAGACTTTCTTAGCAAGATCTTCATGCAAGAAAGCGTTTTTTACATCAAATTGTTGTAATTCCTAACCAAGATTCACTGCACAAGAGATAAGAACTTTGATAGAATTCATTTTGGCAACAGGAGCAAACGTTTCTTGATAGTCCACTCCATAAGTTTGAGTGAATCCTCTTGCAACAAGTCTCGCTTTATATCTCTCAATTGTCCTGTCTACTTTTCTCTTAATGGTAAAGACCTATTTATAACCAACAGCTCGTATTCCATGAGGGAGACTAGCAAGCTCCGAAGTATCACTCTTGGATAAAGTTTTCATTTCCTCAACCATTGCATCCTCCCATTTAGGATCAGCAATAGCTTCTTTCCAACCCTGTGGAATAGACACAGACGACAAAGTGGAGACAAATACTCTATATGATCGAGACAAAGATTTAAATGAGACACGATTAGAGATAGGATGATGAGTACAAGGCCTAATTACTTTTCTAATTGCAATAGGGAGATTAGTATCATTAATGACAAGAGAATCATGAGGTATATTTGAAGAAGGATTAGCATCAGGAGACTTACAAAGATGTACCAGTGTGGAAGCTAGGTCTGGAGAGAACTCTTGGTTAGGTAAAGCAGGCTCGATGGTTATTTTTCTACGTTGTCTGCATCTGCGGCTATACTTAAGCAAATCCGGCTTTGCTAGCCTCGTATGAATCTCAGCATCCCTCACTTCTTTCGATATACTCTCCTTGTTTATACTTTCATCCTGTTTTGCTTTATCTTTCTTTTCTTTCATCATGTCCTCTATTAACAACTTAGGTAGCCACTCTCCCTTACTCCCATAAGACATCTCTTCCTCACTATTACTCTCCCCTTGAAAAGGTGTTGTGGAGAAATAAGCATTGGATTCATGAAAAGTGACACCTATGCTAACATAAGTCTTCCTCGTAGGAAAATGGTAGCATTTGTATCCCTTCTGAGTGGCAGAGTACCTAATAAATATACATTTCAATGCTTGATGATCAAGCTTACTAATGTTATTCACGTGCTCATGAACAAATCAAACACAACCAAATACTTTATGAGGGACCATAAAGGAACAATTACCTTGAAGAACATCGGGAGGTGTTTTAAAATCAAGAGTCTGAAGAGCATACAGTTAATGAGATAAGCTGTAGAGAGTACTGCATCTTCCCAATAAGCCTTAGGGACATTCGTAGTAAACATGAGGGAACGTGCTGCTTCCAAAAGATGTCGATTTTTGCGTTCTGCTATACCATTCTGAGCCGAGGTGTCAACACAACTGGTTTGATGCATTTTGCCATGAACCTAAAGATAATTTTGAAAATTACCCTCTGTATACTCGGTACCATTATCACTACTTAAAATCTTAACTTTATCATCAAACTGTGTACAAACAAGTTTATGAAACATCTGAAAACAAGTGAACACTTTATTTTTAGCACGCAATAAGTACACTTACGTAGTGCGACTAAAGCAATCAATGAATGTAACAAACCAATTGTAACCAGATAAAGATACAACATGACTAGGACCCCAAACATCAAAATGAATAAGAGCAAAAGGAGTAGTACTTTTATTATTCAATAAGGATAAGAGGCACGCTTATGTTTAGCAAATTCATAGCATCACATAGCAAATTGTTCATAGTAAAATGCTTAAGTAAGTCTGGAAACACATTTCCTAGAAACAAAAAAGAGGGATGTCCTAAACGGCGATGACACTTAACCAACTGCTGTTGAGAAGTAATAGAAGCACTACTCTGAAGGGATTGACTAGAAGCAACTGTATTTGCCAAAATACTAGGACCATATTCTAATAAGTATAGTCGATCTTGTTCTTTACCATAGCCAATCGTTCTTCCTGTTCTCAATTCTTGAAATTTACAACAACAAGAATCAAATATAGCTTGGCAATTTAAGTCTTTAGTGATTGAGCTAATTGACAAGAGATTCATGGAAAATTTAGGTATGTGAATAACAGAAGACAATGGTAAGGTAGGAGTACAAGGAGCCATCGGCCACCCTCACCTTGTCTTTACCAGAACAAGTGAAATAAGTAGAGAAATTTCTAGAAGTACCAGTCATATGGTCGAAGGCCCCAGAATCAATGATCCAAGGCTTTGAATCTGTGGTGGAATGAGTGCCAAAGGCATGATGAGAAAATGCAACTCTATTAGAAGGACAACCATCAAGTTTTGCCATCAGATGCCTAAGATGTTGCATTTTTTTTAGGATTAAGTGCACTTGATTCCGTAGAAGGTGATACTCAGCAGTGTCAGAGAAATGAGCTCGTAATCTAGGCGGTCCAACAACCCTGCCACCTCTGCCTCTAGTAGGACAACTATGTAGCTTTTAACATGTGTCTCTAGTATGACGAGTCTTACCACAATAATCACATTGCAAGTCATCTTTATCACTACGCCTTGCAATCTCACTCCCTCTAAGATGCACTCCTTTAGATTCTTTCGGAATAGGAGTTGCTACCATTGCAGATATCTTATGAGTTCCCAAATGAAGCATAGATATCCTCCTACTCTCCTCCTGTTGTACATAAACATATGTCTGCCTCAGATTTAGAAATAGATCCCTTCCTAAAACCTGAACCTTAAGCTGATCATACTCAATATTAAGTCCAGCCAAAAAATCATACACTCTCTCCTTATCCACCACATTTTTGTAAGAAGCTGTATCTTCAGGATGTACTGGCTGATACTCCTGATAGTAATCCAACTCTTGTCATAAACCACTCAGTTTAGCAAAATACTGAACAATAGTCAGTTTTCCCTGCTTAGTCTCATGAAGCTTTTTTCTAAGCTCAAAAACCTGAATATCATTTCCAACTTGAGAGTAAGTTTGGCACAAAGTTGTCCACATCTTATCAGCAGAATCAAGTAATAAGTAACCACGAGAGATTTGTGGTTGCATATAATTAATCAACCACGACATCATTAAAGAGTTTTCTGAAATCTATAGCTCCAATAATGGATCTCCATTAACTGGTTTAGTTTTGCTACCAATGATATAACCATACAACCCACATGCCTGAATAAACAATAGGCACGAGCAAGACCAAGCCAAGAAATTGTTGCCATCAAACCTTACCAGGCTAATTTGGAGGGAGGGATTATCGTTAGAGATTCTAACCCTACTCCTACTCCCACTACTACCATTTCCAGGGCTAACAACTTTCTCTGACATGCTTTAAGTAAAGAAATCACTAAAGATAACCAGCACTGGATACCAACAAGAAACTGAAATACAGAGAACTCAACACTCACCTCCCTCACGATCAACAAAGCACCCAACCCTCTCAGCAATGCCTCCAAAACACTACCCAGAACCCAAAAGCACCTGCAGGCAACAAAACATCCAAACAGATTTCGAGAAACAGTACCCGCACCTAGGAGAATCGGATCCGTGAGTTCCTTCTCCAAAAAAACATGTTCTTCCTCCTAAGTAGCCCTCGAAATCCCCTCTCCTAGTCCACTCGAAGTCAACGAGGGCGTGAAAGCAGGAGACAGCAGCTGAAAACTACCGGAAATAAAGTATTTCGAGTTAGGTCACGGACTGAAAAGAAGTAAAATTGACCTCTAAAACCGTAGTGGATGGGGATGAAACCTTGGGGGTTTTTTTCTTCTACTCGGTGGCGGTCAACGGCATCTTGGCAGAGGTTAGGGTTTTCTCACTTTGCTGGCTTTGATACCATGATTTATGTGAATCAAAATGTATTCATTCAAATTCAAAAACATGTACACCCTAGGATATACTATATAAGGGTTATTACCCAAACACCCTTATTACACCTTAACACACATAGCCAATAGTAGGACATTTTTCACACTGGTCGAATGCAAGCCTTATAGGATCCAGTTAGTAGCATTAAATGTGAATACTTTTCTCTGTTATTCTTAATATTGTAAAACTTATATCTATTTTTTGGGTGTCCAAACGTGCATTTCTTGAAATTTGACAGATAATAATCAATGTGGTACACGGAATAGGAACCAAAATGTGGAACGCTACTTACCCTGGAACGTAGTACAATAGGGGTAGGCTTCTTCAGATCGATTTGTGGGAACGAAATACATTGATCCAAAACAAGGAACGCTTTTTAGGATCGCACATGTGATAATTTCTTTCATATATATGCATTATTAAAACTACTTTTTTAGATAATTAAACATACCAACTAAAACATTTTTATGTATCCTACACCAATTTTACATTTATCTAATTTTTATTTTATTTTAAATATGAATACAAAAATCAGCCTATCTAGTTTACATAAAATAGGAGTTTGAATACCTCAACACAAGTGAGTAAATAACCTATTCCACCGGTATACCTCATTTAGTTAGTACTAATGATAATTGTCTTGACAATCTGCAATGCTTTACTGTTTATGTTTTTCCTTAGCAAGGAGATTCAATAGACATTTGATAGTGAAGTTCACCGTTTATGTTCCTGATTTCTCTTCTACTGCATTCTCAAGTTTATGACCGGAACGCTAAAAGTGTTGTTCTAAATCGATAGTGATCCTCGTTTCTGGTCGAACGTTCCAGTTCAAAGATGGCTATCTATGTAGCTATCTCTAGTAATAGAGGATAATACTACAAACTAGTACATTCCACTATGATATTTAACCCATTATGGTTTTTAATCAATCCTTTTCTGTTCGTTAGGTACAATACTACATGAGGTCTTGGTTAAAATGAATTAGTAAATAAGTCAATATAAAAGGCTAATCAAATTATGAATTGTTAGTATAGTTACAATTACTCCAGAGCCTGTTGTATACAGCAGACTCAATAGGAAAAGAAAGATTTATGTCTTATAGTGGAAGGGAACACTTGCCAAGTAGATGACGAGTATACTAAGGAATTTTTTCCTTCACGGTTGTATTGTATTTTGGTTTAGATATTGACTTTTTGTTTTTTATTTGATTTAATGCTATATGTTATTCTTTTAAATTCAGCTTATAAATTAATTTATAATGCATGTAGTTTTCATAAGTTCCTTTTTAGAGAGATTTATATATCATTTTTCATTGATCAATAGGTGGGGAACGTTCATTTTCTACATTATGCTTTGCGTTAGCCCTTCATGAAATGACAGAGGCCCCATTTCGAGCAATGGATGAATTTGATGTATTTATGGTATGTATTTTTCATTTTCTTTTAGTCTTGTGGGTTGAAATGTTAGGGTTGCTTTTTTCTCTCTAGACATATAAAATTGGATGACCTGATCTTGCCAATGATGTCTATCTTGTCTTGTTGAGAAATGATAGAATGCATCTGTTCAACAAGTTTTGTGGTTTTTGTTGCTTCTCCTTCAGGATGCAGTCAGCCGAAAAATCAGTCTAGACATTCTAGTAGATTTTGCTGTGGCAGAAGGATCACAATGGCTATTTATTACCCCTCATGATATTAGGTATCAATTTATGGATATGCTTAGATTATTTGGATATTGATTGCTGTCCTGGGTAGCACTTTGTACTTATCATCTCGTGTAATACGCAGATTACTTTCTTGCTAAATTAGATACTTTTAATTGTTCTGGAATGTTTGTTTTGCAATGCATGAAAATATATGTCTATATGCTTGATACAAGTATGGCACTGGTTTTTGGTTTGTAGCTTGGTTTTCTTGAAGCATACATTCCAGCCTTCTTTATATTGTCAATGGGGTAGGACAGATTGTGGACGGGGTTGGAAACAGGGTTCTAGATGTGTTTGGTGAGGTTGGGTTGGGTAGGAATGGGTAGGCTGGAAAATGTTTAGCCAAAAGCATGGCTAGACAAGCTTATTCTAGTCAATAACAGATCATACACTGTTGAGGTAAACCATTTTATTGCATTTGAGACCAGGTCTTGAGTCCTTTCGCTCTTTGTACTTGTGTGCAATCCTTCACGTAGTTTAAAGGGGGCCTATTATTGATGATGGCGAGAGGAAAGGGTGAAAAGTCGTATCAATCCAGCATACGGCTTTCAGAGATGGCCTTGATTTCTTCTGGCAGACATATCAACATTATGAACACTGTTGAATATAAGAAGAATATATATTCAGATGATTTTCAATATACAAGAGGGAGCTTCTATTTATAGGCTAAAGTGTTTAACCTAACATAGTGAACCTAGACTAAATATCAACTAAATACGCAATAGAAATTACACAGAAATAAGGAAACTAGAAATAAGGAAAGAAACTATAAATAAGGAAATTTGACTCACTAATTAAGCTGCCTATATTTACACTCTAACACTCCCCCTCAAGCTGGAGCATAAAGATTATATGTTCCAAGCTTGTTGCATAGATATCGTAATCGATTTCCTGTCAAAGATTTTGTGAATAAGTCTGCTAACTAATCTTCTGATTTTGTATATGTAGTCTTGATTGTATTATCCATAAGCTTCTCACGAACGAAATGACAGTCAACTTCTATATGTTTTGTTCGTTCATGAAAGACTGGATTTGATGCAATATGTAATGCAGCTTGATTATCACATACTAACTCCATAGGCTGTGAGTGCTGAAATCCAAGTTCGTCTAATAGATTTTTCAGCCAAACTAACTCAATAGTGGTATAAGTCATGGCCCTATATTCAGATTCAACACTGGATCTTGCAACAACAGTCTGCTTTTTACTTTTCCATGAAACAAGATTTCCACCTAGAAATATACAGTATCCTGTAGTAGATCTTCTGTCAAATTGAGAGTCTGCCCAATCAGCATCGCTATAACCTTGAACTGGAGTAGAATTATGTTTATGGCCTAATGTATGACCACGACCATGTCCTCGAACTAGAGTATGCCCATGATTCTTATATAATAATCCCTTTCCGGGTGCAGTTTTAAGGTAACTTGGGATACGAATAACAGCATTCCAATGAGATGTTTGAGACTGAGAAAGAAATTGGCTAACCATACTAGTTGCAAAAGCACTATCTGGTCTAGTGACTGTGAGATAATTCAGCTTACCAACAAGACGTCTATATTGCTCAGGATTAGTCAATAGCTCTCCCTCATCTGGTACAAGTTTAGTATTGGGATC
This sequence comes from Quillaja saponaria, assembly GCA_029379385.1. NCBI lineage: Eukaryota > Viridiplantae > Streptophyta > Magnoliopsida > Fabales > Quillajaceae > Quillaja > Quillaja saponaria. Next base: position 12,813,680 of record CM055616.1, on the reverse strand, counting down.
CATAGAATCTACAGGTTTGGAATTCAACATACCTATATCACTCAAGACATCCAGACAATACTTTCTTTGAGAAAAGCAAATACCCAATTGTGATCTTGCAACCTCGATCCCCAAAAAGTATTTTAGCTGTCCTAAGTCTTTAGTTTGAAACTTAGACTGTAGGAATGATTTCAATTGTTGAATCCCATGATTATCATCACCTGTAATCACAATATCATCCACATATACAATTAAAAGAATTCTACCATTAGGTGTATGTTTATAGAAAACGGAATGATCAACAGTACACCTCCGAAGGCCAAAACTAAGAACAACTTCACTGAATCTACAAAACCAAGCTATAGGAGATTGCTTTAAGCCATATAGAGATTTTTTCAATCGACACACCATACCAGACTCCCCCTGAGCAACAAAACCGGGTGGTTGCTCCATAAAGACTTCTTCATCAAGGTCACCATGTAAGAAAGCATTTTTTATTTCCAATTAATAGAGTGGCCAATCAAAAATAGCAGCTAGAGATATAAATACCCTGACATATGTAATTTTAGCCACGGGAGAGAAAGTTTCTGAATAATCCACACCATAGACCTGAGTGTAGCCTTTTGCTATCAATCTAGCCTTTAAGCGATCAACAGAACCATCAGGATGAACTTTTACGGTGTATACCCATTTACAGCCAACAATGGATTTTCCAGAAGGTAAAGAGACCAGTTCCCAAGTACCATTAGTATGTAAGGCGTTCATTTCATCAATCATGGCCTGCCGCCACCCGAGATAAGCAAGAGCATCACTGGTGGATTTTGGAACATAAATAGAAGACAAAGAGGAGACAAATGCATAATAGGGTGAAGATAAACGATGATAACTCAAAAAAGTATAAATAGGATAAGGATTACTAGTTGAGCGAGTACCTCTTCGTAAAATAGGTGGTGAAGCAGGATCCGAGGCACGGGAAGGTGTTGGGACAGAAGGTAAGTCATCAGGTACATCAACAGTGTCTGCTAGAAGATCAGGTAGTGGTGCAGATGATACATAGTCATTTGGTCCAAGATAAAGAATCGGAAGAGCTTCAGAGATAGAAGGTGACTCAGGAATAGTCGAGGGAAAGAATAAAGATTCCTCAAAAAATGTAACATCAGCAGAGATAAAGTAACGATTCTTATCTGGACAATAACATATATACCTTTTTTGAAGGCGAGAATAACCCAAGAAGATGCACTTAAATGATTTGGAAGAGAGTTTATCCTGTCCAGGTGTTAGATCATGAACAAAACAAATGCAACCAAAGATACGAAGCGGAAGTGAATATAAGGGATGATTAGGAAAGATGATAGAATATGGAATTTTGTTATGCAATGTAGAAGATGGCATGCGATTAATAAGGTAGCATGCAGTAAGTACAACATCACCCCAAAACCGAAGTGGAACGTGACTATGAAGTAATAGAGTGCGAGCTGTTTCAATTAGATGTTTGTTTTTGAGCTCAGCAACTCCATTTTGTTGAGGAGTGTGAGAACAAGATGATTGATGCAGCATACCTTGAGATGTCATAAAGTGCTGAAATGATGTAGAAAAATATTCACATGCATTGTCACTACTCAAAATACGAATAGAAACACCAAATTGTGTTTTAATTTCAGCACAAAACTGTTGGAATATAGAAAATAACTCAGAACGATTTTTTATTAAAAATAACCACGTACAACGAGAATAGTCATCAATAAAAGTTACAAAATACTGAAATCCCAAAAATGAACTAACACGACTAGGACCCCAAACATCAGTATGAACAAGATGAAAGGGAGACTCTGTTCTAAAACGACTATGCTTTGGAAACGAAATATGTGTGTGCTTGCCAAGCTGACACGACTCACAATTTAAAGATGACAGATGTGACAAACGAGGAACCATCTTCTGAAGCTTGGATAGACTAGGATGACCCAACCGACTGTGAATGAGAATAGGTGACACATTTGTAGAGCAAGCCACTGAAGATGTAGGTAGTGTGGTAAGATGGTAGAGGCCATGTGACTCACGTCCTGTACCAATCGTTCGTCCCGTACGTCGGTCCTGTATAGTAAAGGAATTATCAATGAAAGTGACAGAACAATTGAGATAACGAGTCAATTGACTAATAGAAATCAGACTAAATAAACATTCAGTGACATAAAGTACAGTCTCTAAAGGCAAAGAAGATAATGGTGTAGCTTGACCTATACCTTTAGCAATAGTTGTGGAACCATTAGTTATAGTGACAATGGAAAGTGATGATGGATTACTAATACTAGAAAAAAGTTTAGGATTACCAGATATGTGATCAGAGGTACCAGAATCAAGAATCCAAGTGTCAGAAGAGGTCTGAGAGAGGCAAGCGACAGATTTACCATGAGAAGATTGCTGAGTAGCTTGATACTGTACGAACTTATCATATTCAGTAGCTGATAATGAGACATTAAGAGGTTTGTCTTTAGATGGTGAAACTTCAAGTGAATTGGCTGATTGAACAATATTAGCTGTAGTATCCGGATAACCAATCAGTTGGTAACACTTTTCCCTAATATGACCCATCCTGTTACAATGAGTGCACTGGGGACGTCCACGACCCCGACCTCCTCGACCAAGACCTCCGCGAGTACTAGAGTGAGAGATCAATACTGAAGAATCAGGAGATGGATTCTCAACATGTGTTACTACCAGAGATGAGATACGTAACAACCGAGCAAACACTTCTTCCATGGAAGGAATACTAAGACTAGCTAATATCTGATGGCGAACTGAATCAAGATCAGCTCGAAGGCCATATAGAGTGAGAATCATGAATAGCTTGTCCCTTTGTGCCTCTTGGTCAGCCAGATCAGTGGTAAGAGGTAATATTTCAGCAAGTTCAACTTTGACATTCTGAATCTTGCCCAAATAGGTGGACATATCCTGATCAGCCTGCTTTAGATTCAACAGATTAGAGACCACAGTATAAAAACGTTGGATATCATTAGTGTATAAACTTCTGGCCCGTTTTCATAATTCAAAACATGTCGTATATGTCCGGAAAATCTGTAATATAGAAGATTCAAGGGATGCCCAGAGTAAACTGCATAATTGGGCCTCGATCTTTTTCCAATTAAGTTGTTCAGGGGTTGGAATATCAGCTAATGATTTCGGTAGATGATTTTCATATCCCTGTCCTAGAAACCATAACTCAACAGATGCAGTCCAAGATAAATAATTAGATCCATTCAATTTCTCAGTAGTAATAACAGGGGATCCAGAAAACACAGAGGTAAAAAGTACTAGGTTTTGATATACTGATTTCAGATTTTTCAGAGGTAGACATATCGATGAACAGTATCCCGATGAACAATAATCGTACTGCTGGAATGAAACGCAGCAATAGAGAGACACGTTGGAATGAAACGCAGCAATAGAGAGACACGCTAGAAAGAAACACAGCGAAAAATAAAAATTAGGGTTTTTTCTCCCTAAGCTCTGATACGATGTTGAATATAAGAAGAATATATATTCAGATGATTTTTAATATACAAGAGGGAGCCTCTATTTATAGGCTAAAGTGTTTAACCTAACATAGTGAACCTAGACTAAATATCAACCAAATACGCAATAGAAATTACACGGAAATAAGGAAACTAGAAATAAAGAAAGAAACTATAAATAAGAAAATTTGACTCACTAATTAAGCTGCCTATATTTACACTCTAACAAACACCTTGGTTTTTGGCAAGCTATAGTTCATTGATTATCAAAGTTTCCACACTTACACTAGTGAAACTCAGACCATCCAGAATATGATATTTACATGCACGTCTTTATATAGGATAATTTATATTTTATTGAAAAAGTCAGCATATCAGAAGGTCAATTTACCAAGATGACGTCTCTAATCCTTTTATTTTTGTAATTATACTACTCAATGCAGCATGGTTAAACATGGGGACAGAATAAAGAGGCAACAGATGGCAGCTCCCCGTGCTTGACTATCATATGCGGTATTTGCATATATGTTGGTAAGTGCTAGGTTTTAATACTGCAAGTTAATTGAACAACTGCTTTCTTAATGAGTAGCTAAGATTTCAAATTTACTCCTTTTGTTTTCTTTCAGGAATATGATGGTACCAAATTGTATCTAATGTATTTTACCATGACCAAGTACTCTTGGCTATCGGAAGCTTTGCCAGGTAAGGCTAGTTTTATGTATTGAGGTAGGAAACCTCTAGCTCTAGATTTCATTTTGCTTGGAAACATTAGTTGAATTCTAAAAGTTATAATAGCTTAATACTCTTTAAGCTAAAGATTGCGGCCCCAATTTGCTGATATTTGTATTTTATTGAATCAGATGTCCTAATTAAACTTCAGATTACAGGTCTATGATTTGAATTGAACTGTTGTCTGATTTTTTCATTTACAGATTGTAGAGATTAGAGATGCTGTTGAATTAAACCGAACAAAACTGTGCTTGCCATTTATGTCGTGTTATTTACTCGTATAAGTGAACGTGTCTTGTAAGTGTTTTTCAAAAATTATTGGAAGAATCACAGAATGGGACACTGAGATTCCTCTTCTCTTTTTCCTTTTTTCTTTTTTTCTTTTTTTTTTTTTTTTTTATTTTTTTTATTTTTTTTTTTGAGATTTAGAAAACACCCAAAAATTATTTTGATTATTTCTACATTGAACAATTGAAAACGGTGTGAATTTTTTAAAACACAATGAACGTGTATGCTGCCCTCCAGTGTTTGTGTGCTGCACTGAAAGGAGGAGTATGAGGGAGTATAATCTTTGTAAAAGATGATTTCGGAGGATAATAATTTCAGGATACTTTCAATTTTGAGATATATTAAAGATTGTTAGAAAATTAATATTTTGAGGAGATTTAAATAATTTAAGTTAGTCCTTTACTTTATAATAGCATTTATCTTGGGGAAAAAAAATTAACTTTAAATTATAAATAAATAATGTTTTATCATAATTTTACAAGACCAAAGAGTTCTACTTTAAATATTCTTTAAAATAAATTCTAAATTTTATATTTATGTTTAATTTTTGGATGTAAAATATTAAGTAGACCAGTTTCAAAAAATCATTAGTGGAAGAGTAAAAAAAAATTTAAACAAATCAGATGCTCATAAGTAATAATTTCTATTAATATTTTACTCAAAAATATTTCTAAAGAAATGCTAGTTTCATGATTGATTATATATATGCTTATTTAACTTTGTTCTTTTAGAAGAGTATAATTTTTTTTTAATATCAATGTGTAAAAGTAGGAAAAAATTGTAAAAAAAAACTTAAAATAATATTTTATTAAGAAGATAATGAGTTAGTGAGAGAGAAATAGAAAGTTGGTGGTTATTAAAAGAGTAAGCTTTGAAATAATTATTTTTCTTCATTTCTTTTAAATTAATAAAATTATTTTTAATTTGATATATAATATATGATAGGTGTTTTTTTCATTTATTATAGTATATATAATCATGAAAATAATATTTTTTTAAAATTTTTGAAAAAGATGATACATCTTATCTTAAACTTTTAGAAGTTTTAACTCTTCTATAAATGATTTTTTTGAAAATTAATCTATTTAATTGATATTTAACACCTAAAAATTAAAACATCAAACAGATAATGGTGAAAGTGGTATAAATGTAAATTCAAAACTTAATTATACTCACTTCCTCTCAAGTTTGATGAGCTGACAGAAGTTTCAAAGCTTTTGGAAAACAACACTCCCCTTTCTAGTCTTCAAAACTTTAACCAAAGGCTAACTCATTACTTCCGATGGTTTGAAAAATCAGTTAAAAATGTATTACAACTAAACACGCAACTACTATTCTAACCAGTTTACGTAAAGAATGACACACTGCAAAGCTGAGTTGTTTGCCTGTGATGAATATGGTGCACCAGCCACCAAGCCTTTAAGCAGAAATATAACATATCGTAACTTTATCCTGAATTTAAATTCAAAGTTCAGGACTTGACTTATCTGTGAGCCAGATAACTTCAGGGAGTTTAGTGTCATTTTTCTCATATTTTGGGTGGTAAGTGTTATTGACAAACTTTAAGGGAGGTAATTGTAATTTATCCTTAATTTAAATAAAAAATTTAAGACTCATTTGTAAAATAAACTACCGAAAATAATACATACTGGTCATGACTCATGACTGGTTAATAATTTTAAATGAAATACAACATATCTCGTAACTTTTTCCCTTCTTTTTTTTTTTTTTTTTTTTTTTGTGCAAAAAAGGAATTTCTAAAATATTTTCATTATCTTCTATTCTGTGTCCCCACCTTGAAGAGAAATCTTTGAATCGGAAACGGCTATATAATATAACGGCTATCTGAGTGGTACACCGGAAAGAGGAAAAAAATGAACAAAAATGCTAAAAGTAGGAACAGAAAACCAGGAAGTACTTTTCTTATGGGGCACTCCTGATAATTTTAAGCATATACATTTTTTTCTTGGTACAAATTTCAAGCATATATTATGTAAAGGAATGATATGGCAATTGAATTTTGTTGCTGAGTTTCTAGGTTTGAGTCTCATTACTGATAATATGTAGTTAATTTCTTTAAATTTGTGTGTTATTTTTAAAATGGTCAATTGTATTTTATTTTTATGAATTATTATTAATTTTATAGTAGTCCTTATTAATTATTGGCTCAAGTATATAATATTTTTATTTGAGTTATAATTGATAAATAATCTTTAATTATAAAAATTATCTACTTAATTTAATAAACTAACTCAGAAAAGACTAAACAATCATTGCTATAAAATGTTATATTGTCATTTTTCTCTCTCTCTCTCTATTTTTCTTCTTCTTCTTTTAATAATTGAACTATCTATATTGATCTAATGTAACATATATTAATTTAAAACTTATAACAAGGATAATTTTTTTTATATTAATTTATTCATTTTAATAGATAATTTAGATATTTAGAAGTATTTGCTAACTATGACTCAAATAAATAGATTATGTGTCTTATTTAATAATTCATGAAACTATTTCAAAATAGATATTAGTTCATGAAGGTAAATTATAATGTAGTATTGTTAAGAGTTTTTTCAATAAGCGCTCTATTTTTAAGACACTTTTTAAGGTATTATAAATGAAAAGTGTGTAATATTTATTATGATAATTATCATGATTTCAATGTTATTCAACTCATAATAGTTATATTTAAAAAAATATATTAATTTTGAAAACAATATTTATTGATAGTAAATGATTTTTTAAATTAAATAATTAAATTAAAAGGGAGAACTAAGACAATAATTAAACCTAACTAATAAAGTACAGTATGTCAATATGATTTATTTTTTTTGGTAGAAGTATGTCAGTATGATATGCATAGTAATTAATGATAGTTATGGAAGTCAGTGATAGTAATAAAGCACAGCTTTAAATTCGTAAGCATTTAGAGTCTCATTTTCGTAGTGATGAGAAATTTACGCCATTAGACAAATAAGTCATTATCCATGTTTATAGATCTAACTTTATTTTTTGAAAAATTGTCGCCAAAACAACCTCTATTCAAGCCTCCAAAGTGGAATTTGTGGTGGAGATATCCTTACCCATAAACAACACTTAAATTCTTATCCATAAACAACAATTAAATTTAAGACTTTTGAATTTATAGTTTGTATTTAATCCCTCTAAATGTTTTTACTTTGTCGTACTCAAAATATAAATATTACAATTTCTTTTTATTTTTTATTTTTAACTTGTCAATGTACAGTAAACACATTGTTTAGAATTTAAATATTTTTTAAAATAGTAATTTATTAATTGTATAGTACTAAAACTATTGGCTTATTTATTGTTTTAGCTTGTTTAGGATTATATCACTTTTCAGTTCGGTCTTATAATAATTTTCTCAATTAATTTTTTTTTTTAAATTCAAAATTTATCAATTAAGTTCCATTCTTCCATTTACATTTTGTAAATTAATGAAATAACCACATTTGACATAAAAGATAATAACGTATATAAGTTGTTTCTATATTTTGCAACACTTTTTTAGTCATTTTATCATTAAATTATGAATTATTGTATTTATGCATAACATAAGAATGAGAGAATATAATTTGATTGAATAATTCTAAATCCTAGATAATGAAATTAACCAAAAATATTATGCAAGGACTAAATTAAAAACTTAGGCAATCCTGAAAGACTAAAATATTAGTTAAGCTTATATATAAAAATATCATTTTGGTCCTTCAAGATTATATATATATATCAGTTTTCAGTTTAATCTTAAAAAAAATTTATCAATTAATTTTATCTTTTAAGATTTAAAATTTATCAATCAAGTTCCATTCTTCCATTTACATTTTGTAAATTAACGAAATAACAACATTTGACATATAATAACGTATGAAGCTGTTTTTATATTTTGCAAATTTTTTTTGTCATTTTATAATTAAATTATCAAGAATTATTGTATTTATGTATAACTTATGAATAAGAGAATGTAACTTGATTGAATGATTCTGAATCCTGAGTGATGAAATTGACCAAAAACGTTCTTGAATGACTAAATTAAAAACTTAGACAATCATGAAAAACTAAAACAATAGTTTAGCTTAAAACTATTGGTCTATCATAACATAAATGATAATAAATTATATATAAATATCATTTTAAAAAGTGCCCAAGTGCAAGAGTTTGGAAAAATTGTACTTATATTTAAAATTTACTTATTACTTTGACAAAAGAAGAAAACAATTTCAAGGTTTGTATGGGAAAATTTGTACCTAATGGTTGAAACTTTTTTGAACTTAAAACCTACCATTTGCACTAGTTAAACTAATAAGATAAGATTTTATTTAAAACATGATTCACTAGTTAACTTCTTAGTACCACAACTCTATTGTCTTTGATTTGAGCTATAATAATCGTGGATAATGTTATTTTGTTCAAGATTGAATTGTATTTGTTCTATAGCATGCTTTTTTTTTTTTTTTGGTTGAGGTTTATCATATTATTGGATAAAGGTCTAATTAATTTATTATTTATATAATATAGAAAATATTTATAGTAATATTGATTTAGCAATTAACAATATTATAATTTAGGCTTATCTACTATTTTGTTTCTTCACGAGTTTATCAATTTTCAATTTAAGTTTATCTACTATTTTGATTCTTAATCAAGTTCCATGCTTCCGTTTATATATTATAAATAGACAAAATAACTACACTTGACATAAAAATACCTATATGAGTTAATTTTATATCTTACAATTTTTTTGTCACTTTATCATTAAATTATATATAATTAGTTTATTTATACATAATATGAGAAAGAGGTAACTTGATTAAAAAAATTATAAAATAAAATTGACCGAAAACATTTATAGAACACTAAATTAAAAACTGAAATAATCATTAGCAACTGAAACAATAGTTAAACCTGTAATTTAATATATCCATATATGAGAGGTAAGAAATAATTTACAAAGTAAGAGAAAATGATCACATCCACAATAATCACATTTATCAATGCTGAGATTTAATTTAAGATCTAAAGATATCAATATCTTTGTCTTATTGACTTATAATTATATTAAATTTATTTAGATGTGAAAATGAAATATACCATACTTTTTAATTTTTTTAGTTAGGACTTAATTAATTTGAACAATGGAATAAAATAATGCTCTACCATTTTTGCAAGACCCATAATTGATTTATTTGAACAAACTAACAAAATAAACACAAGTAATAAAAATGGCCACTTAATAAGAAAAAGTACATTTTTTTTTTTTTTTTTGGAAGTGTTGGTTGAGACTTGGGTTCTATAACTTGTATCCTATCCTACGTATTTGTCTGCATTGTTCACAAAAACACAAAAGCGCCATTCACAGTCATACATAATATTATCATTATCACCACATAATGTTCAAAACCCAGAGACCCCACCAATTACAATCCCGTTAGCCCCTAAAAAGAAAAGTCTTACACAGATGCAGAGAGTAGAGGAAGAAGAAGAAGAAGGGATTGGGAATGCAAAGAAACAGACCACACCACACAATACTTCTGTCTAACGATGTCGCTTTCAAGCGAAAAACCTAACCGTAGTTCACCATCGAAGAAGAGGTCTTCAAGCTGGTCTGATATCTGGCTCAAGAACACAAAGCCTCTTAAGCATATGGTTTTTGCGATGCAACTTCAGTCTCTATCTTCCCCCAAACACCCTCAAACCAAAACCCTAATTTCTAGTTTCTCCCGAGTCGACCGGACCCTTCTTTTATCCGATGAGATCCTCCTCAAAATCCTTGCTAAACTACCTGATTCACAGAGGAAGGGAAATTTCCTTGTCTGTAAGCGGTGGTTGAATCTGCAAGGGCGTCTTGTTCGGTCCTTGAAAGTGTTGGATTGGAACTTTCTTTTATCGGGTAGGTTAATTTCAAGATTCCCTAATCTTAATCACGTAGATTTGGTATCTGGGTCTTTAATATCGCCACGAAATTCTAGTATTTTGTTAAGTCACCGAGTCGTTTCTCTGCATATTGATTCTGTGTTCTCAACAAGTTGGTGTATTGGTGAGGAAAATTTGCTTCCTGTTGAAGTTATTGATAGCGGGCTAAAGGCTCTGGCTAGCGGTTGCCCGAATTTGCGCAAACTTGAGGTTGTGGGTACTAGTGAATTGGGTTTATTGAGTGTGGCTGAAGAGTGTTCTACATTGCAGGAATTGGAATTGCAAAAGTGCAATGACAATGTATTGCGTGGTATTGCCGCCTGTGGGAATTTGCAAATCTTAAAGTTGGTTGGAAATGTGGATGGGTTTTATAGTTCGGTTGTTTCTGATATTGGTTTGACTATTTTAGCTCAAGGTTGTAAGCGGCTGGTGAAGCTTGAGCTTAGTGGGTGTGAAGGGAGTTTTGATGGGATTAAAGCAATTGGCAAGTGCTGTCAAATGTTGGAGGAGTTGACCTTTTGTGATCATAGGATGGATGATGGGTGGTTAGCAGCAGTTTCATATTGTGAGAACTTGAAGACTTTGAAATTTCAGTCATGTAAGAGGATTGATCCAAGCCCAGGACCAGATGAGTATTTGGGTTTTTGTCCCACTCTTGAACGGTTGCATTTACAGAAGTGCCAGTTAAGGGATGAAAAGAGCATACATGCTATGTTTTCGGTTTGTAGGGCTGCAAGGGAGCTAGTGTTCCAGGACTGTTGGGGATTGGACAATAACATGTTTGGCGTGGCAAGTATTCCCAGGTATTATTATTATTATCTTTTCCCTTTTACTAAGTGCTAATGTTCCTTGATTGAGCAATCGGACTGTTGAAGTTGTACACATAATTAACTGGACTATAACCTTTCGAATAATTCTTGCGTTCCACTATTTTGTATTTCTAATGTTTTATGTACTGTGTAGACAATAAGCCAATGAAGTTGAAATTCCTGCAAGACATAGGCATTGTGTGCATACTAGTAGTAAATGTTAATCTGTCATGCCTTTTGGCACAAAGAGAGAAATCTTAAGTTTAAAATGTGCAAATAACTTTAATCCATTGTGATACACATTCTTAAGAGGTTCTGAGTTGTTAAATACTGTGCTTTTCATACCTTCTCATTGTGGGAGATTCACGGACATAACATTCTTCAAATTCTTGGGTTTGACAGGAATGAAAGACTAATATCACAATTAATTATTACTGATCATGTTTCTAAGAACTCGCTGCAGTTTGTTGATTAGCTAAAATTCTTATATCTATGTTTGGAAATATTATAATAGCATCCTTTAAATGGAAGCTTACTAGTTTTGCTTTCTCGCAGGAGGGTAAAGTTGTTGTCTCTAGAAGGATGCTCATTGCTAACAACTGAAGGTTTGGAGTCTGTAATTATTTCCTGGAAGGAGCTTCAAAGTCTTAGAGTAGAATCATGTAAGAATGTAAAGGATAGCGAAATCTCTCCGGCACTTGCAACCTTGTTTACTACTCTTAAAGAGTTGAAATGGAGGCCAGATACCAAATCTCTTCTTCCATCAAGTCTTGTGGGTATTGGCATAGGAAAGAGAGGTGGTAAATTTTTCAAGAGGGCATGAGACCTGAAGTTACTATCTAGTCAGCAGAATCTACTCAGTTGATCTTAGATACTTCTAGAGTTCTTTGAAAAATTGTATCAATATGTAGTCATTCTGCTCGTGTAGAAGGTTAACTTAGATGTTGACAGGGGAAGATTATTTTATTTTCTTCTTTCACACTAAGGAAGCAGTTTAGGTATGTAATTATGTATACTTTCCTGATTCACTTTGCTCTGTCTTAGTAGAAGTTGGGTCACTTTACCAGGATTTTAGTTTATCAATTGCAAATTATCTAGTTCATGTTTCAGTACAAATCTGATGATTTTGTTTTTGGAGTATGCTTTTAACATTTCAACATGCCCTAGCCCTTTAGGCTGGGGATAAAGTGAGTAAATTGGCGGGTAGACTTAAGTCCACGCTTTTATTCATAGGTTTGTTCCTTATGTAAAGAATGGAGACACTGCAAAGTAGATTAAGTACTCTGCTTTAGTATTATTTGGAGTTTCATTATGTTTTAATGCAAACTGAGAGTAATAGTGCAGTAATTATTAGTATACTAAGCACGGCCTTGTGTAAATATAGCTGTATGGAAGTGAGTTCTAACAGCCAATGTAATAATTGTGCGAAAGTGCTTTCCATGATTCAATTCTCATTACTTCACAGCACCGGACTTCTGTACACTTTTCTCTCATGCGTTGCATTTTCTTTTGCATTCATTATTTAAAGCAATGAAGCGTTGACGTTCTTTGGTTAGGATTTTGTCCCGTTGGCAGCAGATATTGACAGCTTATAATTTGATACTGTAAAATAGTTTATAAATTATATGAGAAGATCTTTGAAAATCTTTCTCCCCTAAGCTGTTTCATGGGTGTGAGAAATCGTCTTTGTATACTGAAATGTATCTTTTTGACACAAAAGAAAAACTTTTCTACGGTACACATCTAGATTAGAACATGAAGCCATAGCAAAGGGAGTAAGCAGGTTGTGTTGCAGTGATTGTGGTCTATCCGGTGGCTCTAGTTGAACGTCCAAAGCACAGGGAATGACAAAGGGAGTATATCGGTTGTGTTTTGAGGCATTGCCATCTACATTTGGTGGCTTTAGTTGGAATGTCCCAGGGGCAGGGGCAGGAGCAGGGAATGACATTACGTTTCTCATGAGGATTTACAGAGTGCTCTTCTTCCGGATATCATGTTCATGATGAATTTGCAGAATATTTGTCATCCCCGTATCATATTCAGAATGAAAATGAAGAATTCTACTTCCACCAATATGCCACCTGATCTCATGTGCCACCTAGGGGTTTCTAAGTTTTCATCGTAGATCCTGTTGGTATATCAGGGGAAGTTCTTCTTTGTTGGGATGACTAATTGTAGTTCTCTATTTTAGTTATTTCTACATTCTTGTGTTTGGAAAGCCTAGTGCATAATCAAATCTAATCTAATGTCTCTCTAAGGAGACCTTCAGTTGGGGGATTCCTCATGCTACCTTCTTTGGTTACCTTTGCTCAACTCTTTGGCACAAAATAAACAATTCATGTTTTGTTAACGAGACAAACCAATCTTATATTGTTAAAGATGCCACCAATAGAGACTCTCAGTTCTTCTTAATTGTGAGTTAACTATTCTCTTCCATGAGGTGTTAAGATTTTTATGAACCGTATTTATTAATTCAGCTGCTCTCCCTATGAATTTTTGGACAATTAAATTCTTATCAAAAAGAATTTATGATTGTCCTTATATATATCTTCAATTTTTATTTATTTATTAAATTACTATTTTATTCCATTGAAAATTATAACTACATTATGTGTAATATCAATATAATTCAAGAGATAATGTAATAGTTTACATCCAAACTCAGGGATCTAAATAAAAAATTTCAAACATTATGGATAATGGCTGTGTTTTCACAAAACCTTAGGTCTTTGGTAGAGTAATTTTCCCATGAGGAGGAAGCAAAAAAATAAAAATAAAAAAGACATAACGAACGGAATTTGCAGACAGGTTCCGACCAACACAACTGATTGATCGAGAGGATAGCTTTTGGCGTTTGGTTAATTGTAATTGTATGTCTGGTTAAAGAGTTGCTGTCAGAGGAGAGAAGATGAAGAAGGACAAGGGAGTACTTGTCTCAAGCCCTAATGCCAGCGACGACGATTCTGTCGAGAACAGAGATGCATCTGTACCGAGCCTCAGATTCTCTTCCAGAAATTCTTCCTCCAAGTATGCTTCCTCCAAGTACGATTTTGTTAAGGTTATCTCTCTCTCTCTCTCTTTCAAATATTAATTTTGTTTGGCTCCCCAGAATGTAAAACGTAGGTATATTATAGCAGAGCTGCCGCATTGCAATTAAAGATAGCGGAATTGGGCAATGGGATAGGCCCTTTTTTTTTTTTTTTTTCCAATTTAGAGTCAGCTCAGTTAAGTTTTTCTCTTAGTCTTTGGCGCAATGGGTTCACCTAGGTGCTGTAAACCTTCATGTTGAATTGCATTTGGATGAACAGTAATTTTCTTGATTGTTTTATATTTCTTTTTCATCTTCTGTTTCAAAATTCTTTATATATTAATTCTCTTATGGGTTCTATGCTTTCAGGTCAAGGTATGGTTGGGTGATAATGCCGATCACTATTATGTTCTATCCAGGTTTTTGCTCAGCAGAATGTTAACGGTCACAAAGGTATATGACACACTCAATTCGATTTCTAGTATTTTGACTCAGTTTGCTAGTTCTCTGGGCACCGTCTGTTGAATTCAATGATGGAGATGCCATGACGAAAAGAATTGGTAACCTAACTGAGCTCTGCTATATAACCATACAGATGTTTCATAATGGGATAAAATTTGATGTGACTGAAGCAACATAAACCAAGTAAACCGGACAAATATTGTTGACATCTTTTTGAATTTTCTGAACCCCATCATTCTCTGGGAGTATCTAGGCACCAGAAAGCTTCTCTGATAGCTAAAGCAATGGTATTAGAGGATGTTATAATCAGGAAGCAAGAGATTTCTTGTGCTAGAATATATGAATTGTTCCTCCCCATTTATGATAGGAAGTTTGGAACATATGGTTGTACTTTTTTTTTAAGAAAAATAAAGTGCATTAAGAAAGAAGAGAAGTGCAAGGAAGAGGATAAGAAGTCCTCCTAAGCAGAAACATAAATAGAAAAAGAAAAGGAAAGCTTAAAACAAATGGCGTGCTGTGAACCACGTTGCTTATCCAAAAGTGAAACACTCTGAAAGCTTCCGATGCAAAATACCATAGGGAAATGATGAAACAATCTTTTTCGCAGAGAAAATGCCACGGGCAATGATAATCATGAAAAATCCTCGCATTACATTCCAATTGCACTCTCCAAATCACTGGAAAAGTAGAACAGCTCTGTAAACACCTGACATTACATCTTTATTTCCCCAAACTTTGGTACTGTATCATCTAAAGACCAGAAGCCTTGACAGTCCCAAGGAATTCTAAAAAGTATCAAAATTTCTACACCAAATATTCCTAACCTGATAAACAAGAAGCTAGAATAGGATGAAATCTAGAACTGAAAAATGAAAACAAGCAAAAGAAAGAACACAAGATGTATCGAGGTTCGGCTCAATCTAGCCTATGTCCTCACTGAAGGTCGAAATTTACTATTCAATTTTTGGAGAAAATACAAGTGTTTTGCTAGAAAAAACGTACTGAAGAAATAAATGCTCACTGGGTTTCATTATTCTGGAAACACATGATACAAATACCGGGGAAAGAGCATAATGGTTGTAGTAACTATGCTGTTGTTAACATCATAAGATTTGTTCGTTTTCATAGCTTGATATGGTCAATGTTTCTGAGATGTTGTATGTTTTGAGTTCCTGTAGACTTTTATAGATGACTAAGGATGCCAATATTACCTATTATGACTTGTTGATTTCAGATCCCTAATCATGTAGCTATTAAAATTGCTCTTGAACTCAAGAAGCTTCTTATAGACAACAGCCTTCTGGATGTGTATGCTATTTTCCCCTTCTCTTTACTGCATTATTTTTCCCTTCTTTCATATTTTCTTTTGTTTTTGTTTTTGTTTTGTATGGCTGAAAAGTGCTTAATTAGGCTAACTTTTTCCTTAATATTGCAGCTCTCAGTCGGATTTGGAAGCGAATCTTTTTAAGGTATGCCATATATGCTCATAATATATTAACACACTGCAGTCATTTCCATTATCTTTGAGTTATCTTATACTATTCATTTTCTTTTTGACATATTTTTTGATGGGGTAAATACTTGTGCAATCATGAGTGAGTTTTTACTGTCAACTAAGTGTTATAAGGTAATTGAGGTCAAGAAAAGGATTAAGGTTTCTAGCATTTTCAAAATACACAATGAAAGTTGCAAATGCATGTGGATTGACATTCTTGTTTCATAGAGCTTGCCAAAGATAATTTACTCAGTAATGGCCCCTAGATATCTTCTTAAATTTGCAGGATGCTAATTTTACTTTGTCATCAATGCGTTTTTCTTGTTCGTGTTAATGGAAAACCATGGTGGAAAGGGAAGAAGGGGGAAGAAAAAAAGAAAGGAAAAGATAAGAACAAAAAATAAGAAAAGGATAAGGAATGCAATTATGAGAAAATATGATTGAATTTGGATACTATATCTTATTCCCAAGTTGTGGTAATTGTAAGTCTTCATGATTTATTTGATCAAGGTAGAAACAGGAAAGCAAATAAGAAGTGAAAGTTACTTTCTCCTTTTTGGGAACCACATGGAAGATGGGAAGAATAACTATGGGGTGAAAAATTTGATGTTGGGACCAAAAAAATCAGTATGTCCATGAGTAGAGAGAATATTGGGTTGCCATTTGTTGAAAGTTGAAACATCAGAAGTCACAATTTTATCCTTACCTATTATATTTGGAATAGGTGTTATAGTTAGTGGAAAGACTGAAAGTACTGGGTAAGTTTTTTTTCATTACCATTACCATTACCATTTCCTTTCGTTCCATTTCACTTCTTTCAATTTCTTCCCTTTCAAAACAAGAGGAGATGATGTTATAATCTCTCTTTCCATTTTATCTATCTCCACTTTCATTCCTCCAAAAAAGGCTTGATCCTACTTAGGCATCAATTATTTAGGGAAGTGTAATGTCATATACTAGCTCAATTTCAGGTTGAATTGCTTTTTGAATTACTGTAAAAACAGGCTCATCCTTTCGTGGTCAAGATATCTCATACTTTTGACTCCTCTTTTGAAGAACAAAAGCTTTTCTCTTTGCATTGGTTATAAAAGTACTTGCTAGACATATTCATGATGAGGTCCCTTGGCACATGCTTTTTGCAGATGATGGGGTTCTAATTGGTGAAATTAGTTCATAGTTCAATGCTAAACTGGAATTGTGTAGTATACTCTAGAATCTAGAGGCTTCAACTTTGGTAGGACAAAAACTAAATATATAAAGTGTTGGTTTTGCAAGGGTAGAAGAAGGAATGATTGCTTATTCTGCATCTGAGGTTCTGGAGATTCCAACTAGTAAGTCTTTTCAGTACTTTGGGTCAATAATTCAATGTGATGGAGATATTTAAGAGGATGTTTCACATAGAATTTGCAATGGCTGGATGAAAGAGAAATGCTTTGGTAGATTTGTACGGCTGAAGGATCCTTCTAAGCTAAAAGGTAAATTCTGTAGAACTTTCATTGTCATTCTCTGCTATATGGTACAAGATGTTGGGTTATCAAGATACATGTCAAGAAAAAGAATACCGCAGAGATGAGATTGTTTGGGTGGATTTTTGGTAATAGTAATACCAGGAAAGAGAGGATAAGAAATGAAGATACTTTGTCAAAGGTATGGATAGCCCTAATTAGAGAGAAGATGATGGAGAATCATTTAAGATATGTTGCTCATGTTCATCGTAGATATGAAAATGCTCTAGTGTAGAAGTGTGATAGGATTCAATTAGGTGAATCAAAGAAGAATAGAGGCAGACTAAAGATTATTTGGGTAGCAGTGGTTAAGAAGGATACGAAGATAAAAGGCTGGAAGAGAATTTAGCCATTGATAGGATTGACTGGAAGAAAATAGTTCATGCCGGGATACCAACTAGTTTAATGAAAAATTACTTTGAAAAACTAGTTTTTGTTTTTAAGATTCATGTAGCTGACCCCGATGATTTAGAATTAAGGGTTGTTGTTGTTGTTGTATGAAATGTGACATTACGGTTTCTGCAATTGATTTTATGATACATCTGTTGGACCTTATAGTAGGAAATGATCTTTCTTTCGACAAGTTTAATTCAATATTGCTTCTGTTAGTTTTGTCTATCCCTATAGAGTTGTTATTCCTTGGTTTAGCATTCGTGAAGGTTTTTAATCTTTATTTTTCCTAAATTTCAAAGTGAAGAAGAGGGAGATTAATGAACTTCGAAATGACAGAATTGTGATATTCTCAAATTATTGAGAGCTGTACTTGAGTCTTGAATCCATATGGTTGATGACTATGGATATGTAATCATATGATAGGATCAATAATTGACTTCTTACTAAGATGTACAGCTGGTGACAACTACAGCCAACATTCAGTTTTTACTATCTTTTGGTGTTTTTTGGATATTCTGAGAGTTTCAGATTGTAAATTTTTATAATATTTTGGATACAACCATTTTATTTACTTTACTCCTTTGTTACATTTCTTCCTTTTTAAGATATATTTATCAATAAAGAAACACGAGATTGTTCAAGTTTACAATCCTAGCCATGTTAGATTTGGGTGGCTATGGATAACCATAAGCACACTTGGACAAACTGAACTTCCTGAAGAAATTCTTGAACTTTTAGTCGTCACAAGTTTGTATATCAGTTTCTCACTCTCTCCCTATCTTTTTCCCTTCGTTATACTTCTGCTTTCTTTTTATAGGTACTATACTTTTAATGCAGCGTCCCTTGATCTTTCTCTTCCTTCCTTCTTGCAATCTTAAGGCTTGGTTTGGGAACAAATTAAGGGAGGAAAGAAAAATGAAGGGAAAAAAGTAGAGAGAGAAAATGGAAGGATAGGTTATAACTTTCTCTCATTTTGTTTGGGAAGAGAATAAAGAGGAAGGAGAGAAAATGGAGGGAAGAAAACTATGATGAACAAAAGTGCATAATACTCTGATGAGTTATGTTTGAATCAATGTATTCATTCAAATTTTAAAACCATGTACATCATAGGATATATACTATACAAGGATTATTACCCAAACACACTTATTACTCCTTAACACACATAGACAACACTTCCCCTCAAGATGGTGCATAAATATCTCTCATGCCCATCTTGCAAACAATAAGATGGAAAACTACACTACAAAGTCCTTTTGTAAAGATCTCGGCCAATTGGCTTTCAGATCTTACAAATGGTATACAAATGTGACGAGAGTATAGTTTCTCTTTAATAAAATGTCTATCAATTTCAATGTGTTTTGTACAATCATGCTGGACTGGGTTGTGTGCTATATTGATTGCAGCGGTGTTGTCACAATATAGTAGAAGAGATTTTTTCCAAGATAATCTAAGATCTTCCATCATTTTCTTAAGCCATAACAACTCACAAGTCCTGTGAGCCATTGTTCAGTATTCTGCTTTAGTACTAGACCTAGCAAACACAATTGTTCTGTATTCTGCTTCAGTACTAGACCTAGCAACCATAATCTGCTTCTTACTTCTCGATGACACTAAGTTCCCACTAACAAATGTGCAATATCTTGAAGTAAACCTCATATCATCAAGTGATCTAGCCCAAACTGTATCTATATAGGCTTCCAACTTCAGGCTTTTATTGTTTTCAAAGAGAAGTCTCTTCCCAGGTGCAGATTTTAGGTATCTCAGTATACGATGAAGCATCCAAATGGTCAGAACGAGGGTCATGGATAAACTGGTTAACCACACTAACAACATAGGCTATGTCTGGACGAGTATGAGATATTTAAATTAGCATTCCAACCAGTCGTTGGTATCTCTCTCTATCAACATATTCTCCATCTCCATTTTGTAATTGTGGTTTGCCTCAATAGGTATAGTTGCAGGTTTACATCCAAGTATATCTGTCTTCTCTAGCAAATCAAGAACATATTGCCTTTGAGATAGAAAGATACCCTTGTCTGAATGAGCAACTTCAATCCTAAGAAAGTAACAAAGCTTCCTTAAATCCTTGATCTCAGATTTCTAGGCAAGATGACTTTTCAACTTGGATATCTTTGCAGGGTTATCACCTGTCACAACTATATCATCAACATAGACAATAAGAATAGTAATTCTCCCATGATAGTATTTTACGAACATGGTGTGATCAGCATTGCTTTGTTGGTATCCAAAAGAGAGCATCGTCTTTTGAAATCTATCAAACCAGGCTTGGGTGATTGTTTGAGACCAGACAAGGAGTTCTTTAACTTGCATACCTTTCCTTCAGTCTTTTGACACGAGAAGCCTGGGGGATCTCTAGATAGACTTCCTCAGCAAGATCTCCATGCAAAAAAAATTCTTTACATCCAATTGCTGCAAGTCCCAACCGAGATTCACTGCACAAGAGATAAGAACTTTAATAGAATTCATTTTGGTGACAGGAGCAAAGGTTTCTTGATAATCTACCCTATAAGTTTGAGTGAATCCTCTTGCAACAAGTCTTGCTTTATATCTCTTATTTGTCTTATCAGCTTTCCTCTTAATGGTAAAGATCCATTTACAACCAATAGCTCGTTTTCCATGAGGGGGACTAGCAAGCTTCCAAGTATCATTCTTGGATAAAGCTTTCATTTCCTCAACCATTGCATCCTCTAATTTAGGATCAGCAAGAGCTTCTTTCCAACCTTGTGGAATTGACACAGACGGTAGAGTGGAGACAAATGCTCTATATGATACAAACATTAATTTATATAAGACATAATTAGAGATAAGATGATAAGTACAAGTCCTAACTATTTTTCTAATTGCAATAAGAAGATTAGTATCATCAATGACAGGAGGGTCATGAGGTATATTTGAAGAAGGAATAGCATTAGGAGACTTATAAGGTTGTACCGGTGTGGAAGTTGGGTCTGGAGAGAACTCTTAGCTAGGTAAAGCAAGCTCAATGATTGTTTTTCCATGTTATCTGCATCTGCGGCTATACTTAAGCAAATCTGGCTTTGCTAGCCTCATAGGAATCTTAGTATCCCTCACTTCTTCCAGTATACTCGCCTTGTTTATACTCTTATCCTGTTTTGCTTCATCTTCTTTCTCATCTATTTTGTCATCCATTAACAACTCAGGTAGCCACTCTCCTTTACTATCGTAAGACACCTTTTCCTCACTGTTACTTTCCCTTTGAAAAGGTGGCAAGGAGAAATAAGCATATGATTCATGAAAAGTGACATCCATGCTAACATAAGTCTTCTTAGTAGGAGGATGGTAGCATTTGTATCCCTTATGAGTGACAGAGTACACAATAAATATACATTTTAGTGCTTGATGATCAAGTTTACTGATGTTCTTCTTGTGCTTATGGACAAAGCAAACACAACCAAATACTTTAGGAGGGACCACAAAAGAATAATTATTTTGAAGGGGTTTTAAAATCATGAGTTCGAAGAGACATATGGTTAAAAAGATAAGCTGTAAAGAGAACTGCATCTCCCTAATAAGTCTTAGAGACATTCATAGTAAACATGAGGGATCGTGCTATCTCTAAAAGATGTCGATTTTTGTGTTCTGTTATACCATTCTATGCCAAGGTATCAACACAATTGGTTTGATGCATTATGCCATGATCCTGAAGATAATTTTGAAAATTACCCTCTATATACTTTGTACCATTATCATCCCTTAAAATCTTAACTTTAGTATCAAACTGTGTACAAACAAGCTTATGAAACATTTGAAAACAATTGAACACTTTATTTTTAGCACACAATAAATACACCTAGGTAGTGCGACTAAAACAATCAATGAATGTAACAAATCACTTGTAACCAGATAAAGATACAACACGACTAGGACCCCAAACATCAGAGTGAATAAGAGCAAAAGGAGCAGTACTTTTATTATTCAGTAAAGGATAAGAGGCACGCTTATGTTTAGCAAATTCACAGGCATCACATAGTAAATTGTTCCTAGTACAATGCTTAAGTAAATCTGGAAACATGTTTCCTAGAATCGAAAAAGAGGAATGTCCACAACGGCGATGCCATTGAACCAACTGCTGTTGAGAAGTAATAAAATCACTACTTTGAAGGGATTGACAAGAAGCAACTGTGTTTACCAAAATACTATGACCATATTCTAATAAGTATAGTCCATCTTGCTCTTTACTACAGTCAATCGTTCTTCCTATTCCCAATTCCTGAAATTTACAACAAAAAGAATCAAATATAGCTTGGCAGTTTAAGCTTTTAGTTATTGAGCTAATTGATAAGAGATTCATGAAAAATTTAGGAATGTGAATAACAGAAGACAATGGTAAGGTAAGAGTATATTGAACAAAATCTTTCCCAGAAATAGAGGACAAGGAGCCATCGGCTACCCTCACTTTGTCTTTACCAGAACAATGGAAATAAGTTGAAAAATTTCTAGAAGTACCAGTCATTTGGTCAGAGACTCTAGAATCAATGATCCAAGGTTCTGAATCTGTGGTGGAATGAGTGCCAAGGGCATGATGAGAATATGCAATTGAAGTGGAAGGACAATAATCAAGTTTTGCCATTAGACGCCTAAGATGTTGCATTTCTTCAGGATTAATTGCACTTGATTCCGTAAAAGGTAATGACTCAGCAGTGTCAGAGAAATGAGCTCTTGATCTAGGTGGCCTATCACCCCTGTCACCTCTGCCTCTAGTAGGACGACCATGTAGCTTCCAACATGTATCTTTAGTATGACGAGTTTTACCACAATCATCACACTGCAAGTCATCCTTATCACTACTTCTTGCAATCTCATTCCCTCTCGTATGCATTCTTTTAGATTTTTTCGGAATAGGAGTTGCTACTATTGCATATCTCTCATGAGTTCCTACATGAAGCATAATTGTCCTCCTCCTCTCCTCTTGTTGTATATAAGCATATATCTGTCTCAGATTTGGAAATGGATCTCGTCCTAAAACTTGAACCCTAATCTGATCATATTCAAGATTAAATCCAGCCAAAAAATCATACACTCTTTCCTTATCCACCACCTTTTGTAAGAAGTTGTATTCTCAGATGTATTAGTTGATACTCCTGATAGTAATCCAATTCTTGCCTTAAACCACTCAATTCAACAAAATACTGAGCACTAATAAGTTCTCCTTGCTTAGTCTCATGAAGCTTCTTTCTAAGCTAAAAAACCTGAATATCATTTTCTACTTGAGAGTAAGTTTGGCACACAGCTGTCCACATCTTATAAGCATAATCAAGTAACAAGTAACCACGAGAGATTTGTGGCTGCATAGAGTTAATCAACCACGACATCACCAAAGAGTTTTCCAAAATCCATGGCTCAAATAATGGATCTCCATTAGCTGGTTTAGTTTTGCTACCAGTGATATAACCATACAATCTACTTGCCTGAATAAATAATAGGCACAAGCGAGACCAAGCCAAGAAATTGTTGCCATCAAAACTCACCGGGCTGATTTGGAGGGAGGGATTATCATTAGAGATTCCAACCTTACTCCTATTCCCACTACTACCATTCCCAGGGTTAACAACTTCCTCTGACATACTTTAAGTAAAGAAATCAGCAAAGAAAACTAGCATTGGATACCAACAAGGTACTGAAATACAGAGAACTCCTATACTCACCACCCATACGATCAACAAAGCACCCAACCCACTCAACAATACCTCTAACACACTACCCAAAACCCAAAAGCACCTGTAGGCAACAAAACACCCAAACAAATTTCGAGAAACAGTACCCGCACCTAAGAGAATCAAATCCGTGAGTCCCTTCTCCAAAAAAACACGTTCTTTCTCCAAGCAGCCCTCGAAGCCCTCTCAGCTGCTGAAAACTACCGAAATCGAAGGATTTCGAGTTAGGTCATGTACTGAAAAGAGGCAAAATTGACCTTTGAAATAGCAAGGAATGGGGATGAAGCCTTGGGGGTTTTATTCTTCTTCTTGAGATGAATCGGCCAGTGGTCTTCGATCCCTGAAATATCACCGGAAAGTGCCGTGCACGCCGTGCCGGGGATGGTCAACGGCGGCTCTGGCGGCGGTCAATGGAGGTCCTGACAGAGGTTAGGGTTTTCTCACTTTGTTGACTTTTATACTATGATGAGTTATGTTTGAATCAATGTATTCATTCAAATTCAAAACCATGTACATCCTAAGATATATACTACACAAGGGTTATTACCCTAACACTCTTATTACTCCTTAACACATATAGACAACATACTCCCATACATAATTACATAATACTTCCAAGGTCCAAATATTGTATTAGCAAGGGACAAAATTGTAATTCATGATGTTGCAACAACTGACTTTCCAAGTTTCTCTCCATTTGTGGAGGCATTCATCTTTGTAATTTCTCCTTTAAATCTTTCCTCCCATTTTTCTATTGCTTCCACATAGGAGAAAATAACTTTCTCCGAATCTCCTATTATTTTCTTTCCTTTGATTTTTACCTCTCCAAAATAAACCATAAACATTACTCCTTCTCTTACAGTCAATGAAAGCCAATAATGCTAAGTTTTTCTAACTCTTTTTCCATTATTTAGACTTCCAATCAACCATGGACACTATATTTGGTGCTGTGCTTCCAATTACTGCCACTAGTTTTTACATGATGCAGATGAAAAGTATTTTCCTTGTCAAACAAATTTTTAGGGTTATTAAAATATATGAATTGTGTGAGCAGTAAGGTCCATAGGTTTAAGAGATAGCCTATGGGAGATTTTCTCAGGAGAGGTGGAGATGTTAGGAAGTGAACATGATGAGTTTCAGCATTTGGAACTTGTCTTGTAATCTTATGGTTTCTAGTGGATGTGGGTTATGTTTTCCCATATGTGGAAGTTGGCAACATTGCTGAATCGTGTTAATACATGGTACATTTTGTGGGGGTTTCCCACAATTGATTACTTTTTGAAATTTTATTATAGATTTAGTTTCGTGGAACCTTCTAATAAGATTCTATATGCAGCTTATGGAGCGGCGGGGGTATGGACAAGAGTACATAAATCGTTATAAAATGATGACCAGGTTATTAACAATTTCTACATGTGTAGGATATTATTTTTCAGTCCTCCATTATTTTAACTGTTTCTTTAGTTTTAGCTTTTTAAATTTTAATTGAGAAACAGGCAATGAGCTTTAGCTCAAATGGCACTTGTTGTTTGGTTAAGACTCAACAAGGCCGAGGTCCAAGGTTCAAATATCGGTTAATGATTTGCAGGATGTTATCTCCCCTTAAACCTCTTCCCCTAAGGCCGTCATATTCATGAGACTGTGTATTAGCCATGCTTTCATGCAGTAAACTCAACTTACACTGCTAATCAGTGGTGACGCTGAAACAAATTTGTGTTTTTAATTGCACGAGACTACAAGAGCATGTTGTAAACTTGATTTTCTCTACTCAAAATGGAGAATTGGACTAGTGACATTGTCCGAAATTATGTATCATAATTGTGATCATCATGACATGATTTCTATTACCAATCTACCCCTAAGCCCTATGGCCCAAGTTGCTGACTAAATCCTGATTACCCAGATTACCCATTACATAATATACCCATAAATAGGCCACTCCAAATCCGAATGCTAGTAACACTAAACCCCAAATAGTCCTTGCAATTCTAAATTAATAATTAGAACTGTCAATTGATAACCTTAACATAATATGGTCTCTCATGCGCAAACCCATTGGACTTGTAAGCAAGGATAAAGCAGAAGTCCTTGTACCTTGTGCTTAATATTAATTGTTAGAATGATTGGCAGCAAGGCGGACCTCAACATAAATAAGCACCTTAAAAAGGGCTCTGTTACTATGTCAAGCATCTAACTTAAGCTTAAGCTCATAAACACACACACACAGATAAGCACCTTAAAAAGTCCAGATTGAACCAATAAGGAATTGATTTCGACATCATTTTAATTATCTAGTCGTCATTCATCACTTTTTATACTTGTTTGGGTGTTTGGATATGAGAAATTTTGTGGAAGTTATTCAAGCTATTTAACCTATGTGGGATTTATTGATGAGTTATGTGTGAATCAAATGTGTTCATTCCAATTCAAAACCATGTACATCCTAAGATATATACTATACAAGCGTTATTACCCAAACACCCTTGTTACTTCTTAACACACATAGACAACACTCCCTTTCAAGATTGGGTATAAATATCTCTCATGCCCATCTTGCAAATAATAGGATGGAAAACTACACTACTAAGTCCTTTTGTAAATATATCGGTCAATTGGTTTTTAGATCTTACAAATAGTATACAAATGAGACGATAGTCTAGTTTCTCTTTAATAAAATGTCTATCATTTTCAATGTGTTTTGTACGATTGTGCTAGACTGGGTTGTGTGCTATATTGATTGTAGCGGTGTTGTCACAATATAGCAGAAGAGGTTTTTTCCAAGATAATCTGAGATTTTCCATCAACTTCTTAAGCCATAACAACTTACAAGTCCCATGAGCCATCGCTTTGTGTTCTGCTTCAGCACTAGACCTAGCAACCACAGTCTGCTTCTTACTTCTCTATGACACTAAGTTCCCACCAACAAATGTGCAATTTCCTGAAGTAAAACTTCTATCATCAAGTGATCCAGCCCAATCTGCATTTGTATAGGCTTTTAATTTCAGGCTTCTATTATTTTCAAAGAGAAATCCCTTCCCAAGTGTAGATTTCAGGTATCGCAGTATACGATAAATTGCATCCAAATGGTCGGAACAAGGGTCATGCATAACTGGCTAACCACACTAACAGCATAGGCAATGTCTGGATGAATATGAGATAGATAAATTAGCTTTCCAACCAATCGTTGGTATCTCTCTCTATCAACATATTCTCCATCTCCACTTTGTAACTTGTGATTTGCCTCAATAGGTGTAGTTGCAGGCCTACATCCAAGCATACCTGTCTCCTCTAGCAACTTCAATCCCAAGAAAGTAACAAAGCTTCCCTAAATCATTGATTTCAAATTCCTTGGCAAGATGAGTTTTCAACTTGGATACCTCTGCAGAGTTATCACCTGTTACAACTATATCATCAACATAGACAATAAGAATAGTAATCCTCCAATGACAGTGTTTTACAAATATGGTGTGATCAACATTGCTTTGTTGGTATCCAAAAGAAAGCATCGCTTTTTGAAATCTATCAAACTAGGTTTGGGGTGACTATTTGAGACCATACAAGGACTTCTTCAGCTTGCATACCTTCCCTTCAATCTTTTGACATGAGAAGCCTGGGAGATCTCCATATAGACTTCTTCAGCAAGATTTTCATGCAAGAAAGCATTCTTTATATCCAATTGCTGTAAGTCCCAACCGAGATTCACTGCACAAGAGATAAGAACTTTAATAGAATTCATTTTGGTGACAGGAGCAAAGGTTTCTTGATAATCTACCCTATAAGTTTGAGTGAATCCTCTTGCAACAAGTCTTGCTTTATATCTCTTATTTGTCTTATCAGCTTTTCTCTTAATGGTAAAGATCCATTTACAACCGATAGCTCGTTTTCCATGAGGGGGACTAGCAAGCTCCCAAGTATCATCCTTGGATAAAGCTTTCGTTTTCTCAACCATTGCATCCTCTAATTTAGGATCAGCAAGAGCTTCTTTCCAACTTTGTGGAATAGACACAGACGACAGAGTGGAGACAAATGCTCCATATGATAGAGACAATAATTTATATGAGACATGATTAGAGATAGGGTGATGAGTACAAGTCTTAACTACTTTTCTAATTGCAATAGGGAGATTAGTATCATCAATA
The DNA here is from genome assembly GCA_029379385.1 of Quillaja saponaria. Classification (NCBI taxonomy): domain Eukaryota; kingdom Viridiplantae; phylum Streptophyta; class Magnoliopsida; order Fabales; family Quillajaceae; genus Quillaja; species Quillaja saponaria. The sequence continues at coordinate 12,785,708 of CM055616.1, read as the reverse complement.
ACAGGAGGATCATGAGGTATATTTGAAGAAGGAATAGCATTAGGAGACTTACAAGGATGTACCGGTGTGTAAGCTGGGTCTGGAGAGAACTCTTGGCTAGGTAAAGCAGGCTCGATGGCTGTTTTTCCACGTTGTTTGTATCTGCGGCTATACTTCAGCAAATCCGGCTTTGCTAGCCTCATATGAATCTCAGTATCCCTCACTTCTTCCGGTATACTCTTCTTATTTATATTCTCATTCTATTTTGCTTCATCTTCCTTTTACTTTATTCTATCCTTTATTAACAACTCAGGTAGCCACTCCCCTTTACTACCATAAGACACCTCTTCCTCACTGTTACTCTCCGCCTGAAAAGGTGTTGAGGAGAAATAAGCATTGGATTCATGAAAAGTGACATCCATGCTAGCATAAGTCTTTCTAGTAGGAGGATAGTAGCATTTGTATTCCTTATGAATGGCAGAGTACTCAATAAATATACATTTTAGTGCTCGATGATCAAGCTCACTGTTGTTTTTCCTGTGCTCATGAACAAAGCAAACACAACCTAATACTTTAGGAGGGACCACAAAGGAACAATTATCCTGAACAACATCCAGAGGGGTTTTAAAATTAAGAGTCCAAAGAGGCATATGGTTAATGAGATAAGCTCCAGAGAAAATTGCATCTGTCCAATAAGCCTTAGGGACATTCATAGTAAACATGAGGGACCGTGCTACTTCCAAAAGATGTTGATTTTTGTGTTCTGCTGTACCATTCTCAGCCGAGGTGTCAACACAACTGGTTTAATGCATTATGCCATGATCCTAAAGATAATTTTGAAAATTACCCTCTTTATATTCTGTACCATTATCACTCTTTAAAATCTTAACTTTAGCATCAAATTGTGTACAAACAAGTTTATGAAACATCTGAAAATAAGTGAACACTTCATTTTTAGCACGCAATAAGTACACATAGTTAGTGCGACTAAAGCAATCAATGAATGTAACAAACCACTTGTAATCAGATAAAGATATAACACGACTAGGACACCAAACATCAGAGTGAATAAGAGCAAAAGGAGCAGTACTTTTATTATTCAGTAAAGGATAAGAGGCACGCTTATGTTTAGCAAATTTACAGGCATCACATAGCAAATTGTTCATAGTACAATGCTTAAGTAAATCTGGAAACATGTTTCCTAGAACCAAAAAAGAGAGATGTCCACAACGGCGATGCCATTGAACCAACTGTTGTTGAGAAGTAATAGAATCACTACTCTAAAGGGATTGACTAGAAATATCTGTGTTTGCCAAATTACTAGGTCCATATTTCAATAAGTATAGCCCATCTTGTTATTTACCATAGCCAATCGTTCTTCCTTTTCTTAGTTCCTGAAATTTACAACAAGAAGAATCAAATATAGCTTGGCAATTTAAGTCTTTAGTGATTGAGCTAATTGACAGAGATTCATGGAAAATTTAGGGATGTGAAGAGCAGAAGACAATGGTAAGGTAGGAGTACATTGAACTGAACCTTTTCCAGAAATAGAGGACAAGGAGCCATCGGCTACCCTCACTTTGTCTTTACCAGACCAACGGAAATAAGTAGAAAAATTTCTAGAAGTACCAGTCATATGGTCGGAGGTTCCAGAATCAATGATCCAAAGCTCTAAATCTGCTGTGGAATGAGTGTCAAGGGCATGAAGAGAAGATGCAGTTGAAGTGGAAGGACAACCATCAAGTGTTGCCATTAGACGCCTAAGATGTTGCATTTCTTTAGGATTAAGTGCACTTGATTCAGTAGAAGGTGATGACTCAGCAGTGTCAGAGAAATGAGCCCATGATCTAGGTGGCCCAATAACCCTGCCACCTCTGCCTCTCGTAGGATGACCACGAGCTTCCAACATGTGTCCCTAGTATGACGAGTCTTGCCACAATAATCACTTTGCAAGTCATCCTTATCACTATTCTTTGCAATCTCACTCCCTCTAGTATGCACTCCTTTAGATTCTTTCGGAATAGGAGTTGCTACAATTTCAGATCTCTTATGAGTTCCCACATGAAGCATAGCTATCCTCCTATTCTCATTCTATTGTATATAAGCATATGTTTGCCTCAGATTTGGAAATGGATCTCATCCCAAAACCTGAACCCTAATCTGATTATACTTAAGATTAAGTCTAGCCAAAAAATCATACACTCTCTCCTTATCCCTCACCTTTTTGTAAGAAGTTGCATCCTCAAGATGTACTGGCTGATACTCTAATAATAATCTAACTCTTGCCATAAACCACTCAGTTCAGCAAAATATTGAGCAATGGTCAGTTCTCCCTGCTTAGTCTCATGAAGTTTCTTCCTAAGCTCACAAACCTGAATATCATTTCCAACTTGAGAGTAAGTTTGGCACAAAACTGTCCACATCTTATCAGCAGAATCAAGTAACAAGTAACCACAAAAGATTTGTGGTTGCATAGAGTTAATCAACCACGACATCACCAAAGAGTTTTCCGAAATCCATGGCTCCAACAATGGATCTCCATTAGCTGGTTTAGTTTTGCTACCAGTGATATAACCATACAACCCATGTCCTTGAATAAAAAATAGGCATGAGCAAGACCAAGCCAAGAAATTATTGCCATCAAACCTCACCGAGCTAATTTGGAGGGAGGGATTATCGTTAGAGATTCCAACCCTACTCCTACTCCCACTCCCACCAGGGCTAACAACTTCCCCTGACATGCTTTAAGTAAAGAAATCAGCAAAGGAAACTAGCACTAGATACCAACAAGGAACTGAAATATAGAGAACTCAACACTCACCACCCACACGATCAACAAAGCACCCAAGCCTCTCAGCAATACCTCCAAAACACTACCCATAACCCAGGAGCACCTGCAGGCAACAAAACACCCAAACAAATTTCGAGAAACAGTACCCGCACTTAGGAGAATCGAATCTGAGTCCCTTCTCCAAAAAAACACGTTCTTCCTCCCAAGCAGCCCTTGAAATCCCCTCTACTGCTCTACTCGAAGTCAACGAGGGCCTGAAAGCAGGAGGCAGCGGCTGAAAACTACCGAAATCGAAGGATTTCGAGTTAGGTCATGGATTGAAAAGAGGCAAAATTGACCTTTGAAACAGCAGCGGATGGGGACGAAACCTTGGGGGTTTTGTTCTTTTTCTCGAGGCGAATAGGCCGGTGGTCTTTGATCCTGGAAATCTCGCCAGAAAGTGCAGTGCACGGCGACGCCGACGGTCTTGGCAGAAGTTAGGGTTTTCTCACTTTTTTGGCTCTGATACCATGATGAGTTATGTGTGAATCAAATGTATTCATTCCAATTCAAAACCATGTACATCCGAGGATATATACTATACAAGGGTTATTACCCAAACACCCTTATTACTCCTTAATACACATAGACAACACTTATTTCAACATAACTTGTTCTTTGTTTGCAAATTATAACTATTCCAGAAGACCCTGCATTGTATATTAATGGTATTCTTTTCCTTTTTGTCACCGTCATCTAGATTCCACCACCAAAGGGTTCCGTTAGTAATCCTTGTATGTGGAACAGCCTGTGTTGGGAAGTCTACTATTGCTACTCAACTTGCTCAAAGGCTAAATTTGCCAAATGTCTTACAGGTTTTCTTTATATGCCTCTAAATATAACTGTGTCTTTTTTAATTTCAAACCATTTTCTTTAGTTTAGTCCTGTCACTCTGCTATATAACTAGCTTTGACATCTTTCACTTTTACTTCTGACAGACAGATATGGTGTATGAATTGTTGCGCACATCGACAGAGTATGTTCTGGATTTATTTATTTCATCATTACAGTTACTTGACATTTCTTTAATCATGGAAGGTTTATTATGTAAATTAAGTCAGGAATTGATTCATGAAACAAGAATATCATTGGTCGCTTCTTTTTCTTCTAATAAGTAAAGTGTTTCGTAGTTACATTAAATATATCAACAAGTGTGCTTTTGACTTCAGAAACCTAGATTGAGAAGACTGAACATTTTAGTAAATGCAATAATTCTTAAAAGATTGATAAGTTCATAGAGTAAATTCATATTGATGCCATATAAATTTTCTGCTTATGTGTTAGTCTCCACTGCAGGTGATCAATGGGTTAGATAGATGGGATGAATAATTCACTTTTTTTGATTCATCTAAATAATTAAGGCAGGTGCCCGTAATCCAGTCCAACCATTTTATTAGGATGAAAAAGAACCATCTCAATAACACTTCCTTATTTTTATTTGGCTATTGTTTTCTTGATATTAAACTGACAGTTGCATATTGGGTAATAGGCATGTATAATGGACATTGTCCAAGAATTTGAAATCTTGATCTTGAAAGACTTAAATGATCTTTTGTCCTATTAGCTTTGAGAGTAATTGCACCTCCTCCCCCTTTAACATACTACTATCCGAACTTATCCTTCAATTCCTTTGACATATCATCCTCATTGGGGAATTTCCTTTTTCTTTTCCTTCTCAAAGTTTTAGCATGACAGTAGAAGAAAGGGACTGTAGTATAAATGAAGGAGGGTAGGATTATAAGCTTGGGGATGTTGAATCTTATTAATATATGAAGCAATCAAGACAGAGATGTTTTGTACACCTCTAATTGCATTTAATGCACAACATGCTTGTTCTTAAGAGTTGGACTAGTTAAACAGCCTAACCACAATAAATCGCCACAACATCTTTATAGAGATAATTTATCATCTTCCTAGCTCATGTCTTCTAACACCTTTCATCACTCACATGATTCATTTCCTTTTCGTGAAGCTCTTAAGTTTTGAATGTGTAAATGCTTCTACCACCCTTAAACATAAGTTAATACTTAATAGGATTGCCATACCCATTGGCTTAAGGTGAAGTACCATGTTACCAAGCAAAATATAGTCTACATAGTATTTTGAATCCATTTTTTGTTGTTGCAGCAAGTGTTTCTCTTCCTTTGGAAACATCTTCTTTTTTTGCTTTAAAATGTTTGGTTAATATAATTAGTATATGGGTTGTATACTATTGGACTAATTTTGACTGATCATTTTCTTTTGGTATCTGATATAGTGCACCATTGGCATCTATTCCTGTATGGGCCCGAGACTTCAGCTCTTCTGAAGAGTTAATTACTGAATTTTGTAGAGAATGTAGAGTTGTTCGTAAAGGTATCCTCCCATTATTCCATCTAGAAGTGTGTTTTCTGTCTCAACCTTTTAATTTAGTTGCTTTATTATCTTGTAATTTTATGGTCAGGGAAGTTCTAAGTACTTCTAACTTTATGAGATTGTACCATTCATTTTCGGGTTGCATAATATGAAGTTTTACTGTACATTATATGCTAATTTGTCACTAATTTAAGGCTTTCTTACTAGGTTTGGCTGGTGATTTGAAGAAAGCAATGAAAGATGGAAAGCCAATTATAATCGAGGTATGGTTATGTTATTGTGCATCTTCCTTGAATCCCTTACACCTTTTAACTGAAGGAAAAATGTTTTCTATTTTGCCTGACATGGGAAATTGTGTGGCCCTGGTTTTACTAGTTTTCATTTTTATTTTTATTTTCCCTTTTATTCTTTGTGGCAACCAGTTTCTCGAGTGGAGAAAGATAAAAAGGTAGTCACTGTCACAGGCAGTTTATACATTAGTTTATTGGGCAGGGGGAGTAATACCAAAAAAAAAATAGTTGTCATACTGTACATTTTAACAGACATTGATCAGCTATTTACTGATTCTTGGCCAAGAAGGGGATTGAATTGGGTAGCCTAAAAATTTTACCCTTACTGTTCTAATTGAATATGATTGCACAAGTCCAATTAATTAGTGTATTCCCAACTAGATGAATATTACACAAAGAACTTAAAAATTAGTGTGATGTATGAATACTGAAGATACTTCCACATCTATGGGTTGTTTGAACTAAATCCTTTTGCAGCTGCCAAACAAAATTATTTGATTATAAGAGGGAGGAGTATAATGGGAAATCCTAACAGCAACAAAAATAATATATTTGCAGTCTTGTACAAGTAAACAACTAAGAATAAAGAATCTAGGCTAGAGTTATAGAGGTCCAACTTCTATGAAGCAGGGATCCTCCTTCAGAAATTTATACTATCCTTCAATTGTCTTTACATTCACAAAATTCTTATAAGCTTTTCCTTCATTACAAGGAGTTCTATTCTCACCAAAATAACAACAAAAAAGAAATGCTGTTTTTGGTGGGGAAGAACATGGCATTCTTCATAGACCCTAGTTTACTCTCTACACTCCATGTGCTCTCCTAAGGATTCCTATTCTTCGTCGATAACAATGAGCGATGGGTACAACAATAATTTTGAAGTATTTCTCATGCTAGCCCCTGGAAGTTCATCTCCTAGGTATCCCTTTATTTTCTCCACTACTTAATTTTAAAGTCAGTAGTGGTACTCGTATTTGTTTATGGGAGGATGTTTGGATAGGAAATGAGTCTTTTGCTGTGACATATCCTGGCCTTCATTGGCTATTACATCTCCATTTTGCTTCAACTTCTTCTTTTTATGTTTTGGAGGGTGATGACGTTGCATGAAATTTTTTTAGAGGTCTGAATGAAAGAAAAGTTTCTGATATTATAATTTGTTAGACATTCTTTCCCCTACTTGCTTCCCTAACATGCCTGATAGGCGCACTTGGTTTCTTTCTTGTTCGGGACCAGACTCTATCCCATTCCCACTTCATAATTTTCTTTAGAAGGCTAAGGTTCATTATAAGGTTAAGCCTTTTGTTTGGACAACAATGCTTAATAAAGTCAATGCTAATAACTTGTTGCAGATGAGGAGGTCAAAGGCTTTATCTCCTAATATTTGCATTATGTGTTAACAGAATAGTGAGACCAATGAGTATCTTCTTTTAAATTGTCCTTTTGTATGGATAGTTGGTGTAGGCTGTTTGACATTTTTAGCATATTTTGGGTTTGTTCGGGTTCTTTGCATGAGTTTCTAGTGACTCGTTGCTGGAGTTTTGGGAGAAAAAAATATGTTCTAGTATTTGTTTAAATGTTCTTTGCAGTGATTTGAGGACTGTGGTTGGAATGTAATGCGAAGATTTTTTGTGGTTATCATCTCTTCTTGGGAATAAGATTGTCTTTCTCGCTTATTTTTGGTGTTCTACTTCAGGAGCTTTTTAGGGTGTTTCTTTAGCAGACGTGATTGGCGAGCATTATTGTCTTGAGCTTGCATTTCTTTTTATCATTTAGTTTATGCTTAAGAGGACTCCTTGTCTTCTTGTGTACTTTTTTCTTTCTTAATAAAATTTCTTTTTCTATGAAAGGAAAATGATAATTTCAAAATTTTCTCAAACCATAATCTACAGATGGATGCACTGGAAAGAATTAAGAAATTTGAATGCCCTTGGGTTTGGTAACTGGTAGCGTTGTTTTACCTCACTTCAAACCTCATATCTTTCTATAAATTAGGTGGTTACTGGTAAGTTTACTTGCAGTCCAGGTGCATTAATTTCAAACTAACTTTTACATTCAAATGCACTCTTTATTATTATTATTTTTGATAAGAAAAGGCAATTTTATTGAGAAAGAGAGAAGTACAAAGGAGAATGCTAAATCCTCAAAGAAAAATACAAGCTTAAAACATTAAATCTCTCCAATTTGTATATCTATTAGAGGAATTCCCCAAAAGGCCCCTAAAGAGATACACTAAAATGAAGCTAGAAAGACAATCTTATACCAGATAAGTTGTTTTGGTAAACAATTATCACGGACGATTCTTGCATTACACTCCAACCAAACTCCCCAAATGACCGCAAAGAAAGCACATCTCTAAAGAGTTTTGATGTCCTTATTCATGTCAAAATTCCAGTAATGAATCATCAAAAAATCTTTTAAAATCCTGAACAAACCCAAGGAATATTGAAAATGTCAAATAGTGTACACCATATGTTCCAAATAAAAGGACAATGAAGAAAGATGCTCATTAGTCTCAATCTTGTGAACACATCATACAAATGTTAGGTGATAGTGCATTTGATGGCATCTTCATCCGCAACAAGTTATTAGTGTTGACTCTATTTAGTATTGCTGTCCAAACAAAAGCCTTAACCTTAGATGGAACCTTAGCCTTGCAGATGAATTTATCACAATGTTTAGTTGGTTCAATGGAGTTTTGTTCCAGCTCCAATAAATGATTGGTAGTCCTGTTGTTCTCTGTCAATTTTACTTGAGTCAACTCTAAACTTTCGTCAGCTACAACTGAAACTTTTGTGCCAAATTGGGTTGTCCCTTGTTAATGGTATGCTGAAAATAGGTACCCAGATTTTCAATCTGTCTGAATGAGTCAGCTAAAACTGGCTTCTGGTTAACTCAAAGTCATTCAACACAATTTTTTCTTGATTGCAGAAACATTCTTCCTTCATGACTAAACCTAATTACACACATAAACTATGAAATTCTGTATCATCTGAAAGCATAATTATACCTATTGGAAATTCTCTACCATAATGCACAAAAGCTTCAGTACTTACTAAGCATAATTACTCACATAAACATTTGGACATATAGCAGCAGCATGAAAAGGGCAAGCTGGTCTGTGAAGGTTGTGGTTACCTGTATGCTGAATACGTTTGATTATCTTTTCTGAACGTAAATTGTAAGAGGATTGTATAAAATTATTAAAGGAAGTATACAAGGGAGATGAATGCTCCTTTCCAATACCAATGAAGAGCCCAAACTCAGAATCCTAACCAAGAAAAATTAAAAACAAATAAAAAAATAAAAAATAAACGCAACTTTGTTTCTTGTCCACACTGTAAACACAACTTTGTTTCTTGTTCAAACTGCTTCGTTGTATTTGATTTTCTGAAAAATATTATTGAAGGTATCCATCAGCTTTGTTACTTTGATATCACTTTTTATCCCAAATAAATTTGTGTCAAGAATCTAATAACGGTTACATTTTTCATTTGGCTTTAGCACTGGAATTTTACTTATTCACGTGATATTTTTTATTTTTTTTCCAAAGACCTGTCTAACTTTCATTAATTGTTTCTCGTAATTGCAGGGAATACATTTGGATCCTAGCATTTATCTAATGGACAATGATAACAAAACACCATCTAGTGTGAGTGGAAAATCTAAAGATTCAAATCTGCTGTCAGTGGATTCAGAATATAATATGTCAACACAGATAAAAGATAATCATGATGTTGGTACTGGTAGTATTGGTGAAAGTAAGGATGGTTCTGGGTGTGAGAGCGGCAAAGATGAAATGTATGCTGATGAGGTTAAAAAAGTGGTGAATTCTATGGAATCCATGGACCTCACTGGGAATGAAGGTTGGCTCTGGATTCTCATCTCATGTTTAATGTTCAATTTACTTCTCATTGAAGAAAAATGACATGCACACATGTATAGAGAAGAACACTTATAGCAATTTTTTCGTTGACTAATTAAGAAAATGATTTGGTTAGTGAAATATATGAAGTCTCTGTTAATGCAGGTGATACTCTTAAAGATCCGCAGACTGGCGGAATTACTTCTGATAGGGAGCAGAAGTCAGGTCCCGAACCTATTATTGTGCCTCTTGTTTTGAAGATGGCTGAATTTGATCATAAGGTATGATAATAATGTCCACCATTTTTGTGGGAGCTACACTTTTTTCTATAACATCTCCATTCTTGCTGTTATATGTATAAGTTTTGGAGAACTTACATAGTGATCGTGTCAATGCTGAGGCCTACACTTGTGTTCATCTCTTTGGTGTTCCAGTAGTATGCGTGGCTTACAATATAAGCATGTTAAGTCATCAGTAACAATTAATTAGTCTCAAAAGTACACCCTGACTATAAGATAATTATGCAAGTGTACTATAGAAACAGTGATGGATGTTGTTGTCATTTGTGTAGTCATCGTTGTTATTGTCTGACTGTTGTGGTTGTTGTTGTTGTGCTGATATAATCATGACAAAAGTTCTTTAGACAATGATAGGGAAATTGTTGTCTTATGTCTTTCTTCTTCCACTTTGAAAGGATAAAATACCAGAGAAGATTCTTGGTAACTTTCTATGGAATGGTAAAGGTGGTGAGTTCAAGTTCCAATTAGTTAACTGGAATGATATTTGTCTTCCTATCAAGCAGGAGGTACTGGCGAAGGTGGATGGGGTTAGACGGGGTAGAGGGAGACCAAGAATTGCACAGGGAGAAGTTCTTGAGAAGGATATGATTGCTCTGGTGCCTTGGATCAATGTGAATTGAGGAAAAGGATATGGCTTACCCCAACTAGTTCGGATTTAAGGCTCAGTTGAGTTGAAGTAAAAATTCACTAAAAAACTGCCTGAGGGGGTGAACCCTAGTACACAAGAGATATACAAGGTCCAGCGCCTAAACAAATAAAACAATGAAACCAAAATATCAATTATTGATAAGTTCTCTTCAGTTCCTCCCTTGTACGCTCTATGCCTTCAAAGATACAACTATTTCTTTCACTCCACAAAGTCCACATTAGATAACCAGGATTAACCTTCCATGCTATTGTTTTTCTTCTGATTCTCATCTTTCATTTTCAACAGCTGAGTAGGTCTATGACTGTATGACACATAACCCAAGAAACACGAAAGAGGGAAGACAATAATGCCCATAGACTTCTAGCAATGGGTCTATGCACTTGTTAATTAAGGCACTAATTGAAAATGGTTTTGGAGGTTTGCCTCAGCTTATGCTTCATAGAGAAGGGTTGTGGTAGCCAAGTATGATTTTTAGCGCTGTAGCTACCATCTGGAATTCTAAAATGGTTAATGATTTTATTATTTGGGGGTACGGAAGTCCCTTTGTGTGGGTTGGGCTCTTTTGCATGGATTTTCTCTTTTCAAATGGATGACTATGGGCGTGCTCTAAATACATTTTAAAGCACTTCCCTTGTCTGTTTGCTATATCCTGTGACAAATGAGGTAGGGTTACTAATCACTGGTTCCTTGCTGGGTCTGAAGCAGTTTGGGATACTCGTAAGTCGTATCACTTGGGCCTTATAGGGGGAGGTATTCCACCAAGGCTTGATTTCATCTACTGTTGTCCAGAATTTGTTGTTTCCAGTGTGGATCTTATTTTTTTTCCTGCACTCAGATGAGGCATCCCAAAGATCTCCAGGATGACCTTCCTTTATAGGATGAGATGGCAAGTAACAAAAATCCAAAAGAAGACTGATATGACCTGAATTTCATAGGTGAATTCAATTGACAACATAACTTCCATGGGAGTTCTATGAAAACAAGATTTAATATTTATTACTATTAGTTCTTCTACTAATTGTATTGGCTCCTAGTCCAGACTTTCTTTATATGTGCTCAATGAAAGTGCATTAGTGTAGCTTAACAGCATAATGTATCTTCTTGTTACATTCAAATATTCCATCGTTAATTTTTCCTCATGTAAATCTCTTCTTATATGCAGGCATTACTAGAGGAGTGGATCTCCACCCGTACATTTAATGATAAATATCCAGTTCAGGTATAGTTATTCCTAAACTTCCTTTGTTGTTTTGTTACAAAGATAGAAAGGGGTCAGTTCATATTTTCCATTCTACATTGTAGATTTGATTTTGTTAAAACAGAAGTGAGAATATGATGAAATCTAAAATCCAAAAAAGACTTAACCAAAAGAAAGAACACAAGATGTATTGAGGTTTGGCTCAATCTAGCTTACCTCATCACTGGAGAGGTCGAGCTTCACTATTATGTTCTCTTAAGCATAAACAAAAATAGTAAAGAAAAATATAAGCTTCAAACAATAAGGATCTCGACATCAAAGATCACCAAAAATCCTTGCGTTATGTTCCAACCATATTCTCCTAATCAAAGCAAAGAAAACACATCCATGGAGAAACTTATCATCAAGGTTGTCAAGATCGAGATCTTAGGCAAGATCGTTGAGGGGGAGGGGACAAGATCGACAAGTAAGATCAAATCAGTAGAATCAGAATATCTTACAAATTTTTTAAAATAGTAATCAAATTATATATCTATATACATAATTTATTGTAAATATGTGTATTTTTTTAATAAACAAGCACAATTTGTATAAAGCTCTAAATATGTTTTTTTTCTAAAGCAAAATATTCACTAATTTCATTAATAAAATAAAAGAATTACTCAAAGAGAGTACAAGTACAAACATAAAACATCCAATACGAACATCAAATTCATAACATTAATTTCATAAACATCTAATTCAAACATAAGTTCATAAACAAAATATCCAAACAAAGATTCTTAATACCACAAAATTAAAATCCAATTTGCATAATTTAGTCAAACCAAAAATAGTCCTTTTTTCATAAACATCACAATTATCTTCATCATCACCATCGCTTTCCCCATCATCATCCCCATTGCTAACATCATCATTGCTATTGTCATTGTCATCATTAACATTTTCATTGTCAATGGGATTTTCACCTTCATCACTATCAACATTCATGACTTCATTAACTTCACCACCTACAACACCATCATCATCCTTTACATCTTCATCTTCATCTAATAAAACATCTACATCAATCACATCATTATTGGCATTAGAAGAACCATCAAGAACACAGATTCTTCATAGAAGATCTTCTTTCGGAGTTATCTGTTCATTATCTGAGAAGAGATCATCCAATTTCAAGCTTGGACCCAAATATTTTTTGGTTTGTGTTTTATTCAACTTGCAATTGTACATGATAAACACTAAGTCATTCATTTTCTTTTGATGCAAATAGTTCATTTTCTTTGTATGCACCTAAAAAAGTAGTGAATAATTTATAAGAGATCAATACTAGAAACAATAATTATAAAAACAAAATAATAAATACTATCAACTTATATTTACAATCTCAAATGTGCTCCAATTACGTTCGCATCTAGAAGAATTACAAGTCAGACTTAAGATCTGAATGGAAAACCTTTGTAACTTAGGGCATTCGTCTCCATAAGAATCCTATCATTCAGCTGGAGCTTTTTTCTTCCTCATTGCCTTTGCAGTTGAGATTCCAAATAATCCTTTAACATTTTTGAACTCTTCAGGTTGCGCTGTTGCAAATCAATTGTATTTCTTTCATTTGAATCTGGAATCAATCTCTCCAAGCAACCATAAAATCCACGTTTAACTTCATAATCAGCTTTAAAGTTAGGACTATAATGGTATTGAGGATTTAAGTAATAAACTGTAGCATGCAAAGGCCTGTGAAGCTGCATCTTCCATCTCTCATCAATAATGCTACAAATAGGCTCATACCTATAAAGGTTAATTAGAAATTTAGGATTAGTTAACACAAAAAATAATATGAAAATATGTGAAGTTACTAGTTTAAAGAAACAAAAGCTAACCTCTTTTTAACATTGCCAAAATTCAATTGTATTTTTTTTTTTGCCCGGTCTATTTTGTTTATAAATAAATCTCATGGCTGGTTTCCCTTTTGAATCCACTAACTTGAGCACCTTGATAAGAGGATTAGCAGCCTTAAGATATTCAACAACTTTCTTCCAAAAGTCATTGTTTAGAACAGTTCTTGCAATGTTCTTTCCTTTTTTCGTTTTTGAAGAATTGCTTGCTTTTCACTTTTGAGAAGAAAACATTCTCATCAATGCTGCTTTTAATTCAAGAAGACATCATAAAGTCAAGTATGAAGTAGCAAACCGGGTAGCAAGTTTAATTAAATCTCTCCCTTTGGTAAAACTCATCAACGTAGCAATGTACATGTTTCTTCCATAAATGTATGTAGTAATTCGCTTTCATTTTTCAATGGTCACAAAATGCATCTTCAATTTTTTTGCAAAATTCTTCAATATCAAATTAATGCAGTGTGCTGCACATGGTGTCCATTATAAGCTCTTTCTTTTTTCCATCAACATTTCACCTGCTGCTTTGTAGTTTGCTGCATTATCAGTAATTACTTGCATCACATGTTGCTCCCCAATTTTCTCCACAACATCATCTAACATCTCAAAAACTTTGATGACTGTTTTAGAGAAGTATGATATGTCTATTAATGATAAAAATATAGTCTTTTTCGGACTATTGACTATGAAATTACATATAGAATGTCTTTTCCTATTTGTTCAACCATCAGACATTAGAGAACATCTTTTTTTTTTCCATTCTAGTTTGTAGTCCTCGAGAAGACCCATGGTCTTACTTACTTCTATCTTCAAATTTTTTTCTCTCAATACATGATAAGAGGTACCTTTGAGCTTACAACCATACCTCCAAATTGCTACTAACATTTTTGCAAAATTATGATTTTTCACACAATTAAAATAGATAACACTTATGTAGAAAAATTGAGCTATCTTCAAACATGCTTCTTCTCGCAAATCCTTTTTGACCTATTGATTTATTGTTGTTTGTATTTTGTTGCTTCTAACCCCATTAGAATTTTGCACAAATTATTCCTTAATTTCTTTCTCTTTCCCTTTACTTGTTGGCACAATTTTTACCTCTTCCATTCACCTTCACTATCTTCTAAAATCCTTCACCTTCACTATCTTCTAAAATCCTCTTCTTCTTCACTTTTTTCCCTCTAATTTCTCCAAGACAATTTTCATCTTATTTTTCACATCATCCGGAACACTTACACGTCATTATATATTATTTGGTGCCTGCAAGATGGTGCTTGAACAAAAAAATACTACCCGTTCTACTCAAGGTTGTCAAGATCTTAAGAAGAATTAGGGAGAGTGGGTAAGATCAAATCGCCAGGATCAGAAGATCTTATAAATTTTGTAAAATAACTGTCAGAATAGATATTTATGCACATAATTTGTTATAAATATGTGTAATTTGTTATAAGCATAAATTGACATATTAATTTCATAAACATCTAATCCAAATATTAGTTTATAAACGAAATAATCAAATTCAAATATTCTTAATACAACAAAATTAAAATTCAATTTGTATAATTTAGTTTAAACCAAAATTAGTCCCTTTATCATAAACATCACAATCAGAAATATTGATGTGAAAGTCATTCTAATTATTAGAAACTAAAATAAAAAACTTATAGGAAATAAAATAAAAAACTTCAATTATATATCCAAATTCCAATCCAAACAAACTCCACATATAAACAAACCCAAAGTCCCAAACAACCTAAATTATATAATAAGTAATTGAGAAAAAAAAAAGTTATAGTTTGTTGAGACTTGGACTCTGTTTCGAAATCCTTCGCTGCAGATGACGACTTGTTCTGCAGATGCAAGCTCCAAAGCCAAATGGATGGAGATTCGCTCTACAACTATTCGACACATGTTGATTAGATCACTTCGACGACTTGCAAATGTCAACTTGACTACCAGAAAGAGAATGGTTCTGGAGGCAAAGAAGACTGAGCTGCGAGCTTTTGAGTTTCTAAGGTGGAATTGAAGAGAAGGGAAGAGAAGAGAAGGCTGGAAGTGATGGGTGGTTTGGATTTTAGAAGCCTATAACTAAATTGACTAGCCCACTGCAAATTTCATCCCATTTTACAATTTTTCTGAATTGGTTGGATTGGAACCAACTTGCAATCTCACAATTTATGCAATGATCCAGAGATCTTGCTTCCGAGTTGTTGCTTCAGCGATCTTCAACACGTTCTGGCTCGGTGGGGGTAGTAAGACTGTAGGATCATACGATCCTATGCTTCAACTCGCGATCTTGACAACCTTGGTTCTATTTCCTGAAGTATTTTCTCTACTCTTAGATGAATTGGATGGAGACTGTTTTTCTTTAAAAACAAATCAAAGGTACCATCATCAAATTAACATCAAAGTAATAACTAATTAAGCATCAAAATGATATCAATTGAAACATCGTTTGATGTATAATAGTATAAACAATTAAGCATTACCAAAATGAAATCAATTGCAATTGAAGCAGAAACCTTGCTGTGATTTTTTTTTTTATAAACAAAACCACTTTATCCAAAACAAAAGTTTAAAGCCACATATCACTGAAATCAAAGAGATACATAAATTATACATATACAAATATACAATCTTGAGTTCTTGAAAATAGTATTACAATAATATACATTATATACACGGATACACTAATTGAAATCAAAAGATAGCCATATATTAATATTACATTACAGATACCCAACAGTAATTGAAAAAAAAAAAAAAAAAACTTTGTAAAGTGAAGGAAGATGTACAAGCACCTTTGTAAAGTGAAGGAAGACGGAAAGCTTTTGTAGAGGCTCCCGGAAAAAATGCCCACTCTTTCTCGTAGACAAAGTGCTTTGCAAATAATCAAATTGAAGCTGAAACCTTGCCAATCTCTAGATCAAAGGCTTCGAAAATGCTTCCACTTCACTTTATCAGATGCCTAGAATGATTGAAGGAGAAGAGGAAGATGTCTGAGTTGAGTGGAGGGAGGTCTGAGTTGAGCAGAAGGGAGGTCTGCATAGAAGGAGGCAGCTCTCAAGGGTTAACTTCGAAAACCCCATTTTAGCTTTGAAAAGTTCGGGTCTCTTGAAGGCCAATGAAGTTTTGACCCAAAAATGAGTCTATGCAGAATCGGTAAGATCGCGTGTCTCGGCAACTAACACGTGATCTCATGATTAGTCCACCGATTCCATGATCTTGAGTCTGAGTTATGCAGGCAGCGATCTTTAGTTCGTGCCGACTCGGAGTGGTAGCTCGGGATCGTCGGATCGTACAATCTTGTGTGCCACCGCATGATCTTGACAACACTGCTTATAGTCCTAGTTTTCCCCAAAACTTTGGTAAGAATAATTAGAAAATTAAGCGAAGAGCCTGAATATGCCCAAGGAATGCGAAAATGCCAAATAAAAGTACAAATGAGAGGACAATGAATAAAGAAATGGTCATTAGAAAAATTTCCCTTCTTAATTTAGTGCTAGTATATTAACCTTTTTTCTTTGGTTTTCTTTGTGTACCACAAATTCTTTTCTCTCATGCTTTCAATATGTTTGATTATACTTATTTTTCTATATAAGTTGTTTCTTGGTCTGATAAAGTAGTTTAATAGAAAATTGATACTACTTTGTCATTCTGACTAATTTTAAATTTTTGTACACCAATTACAGGATAAAGATAAGCTTGTGACCAACTTAAAAATCATACAAGATTATCTCTGTTCGTTCACAGAGCAGGTATGTCCTTGTCTCTGATTGATAAGAGTCAAATAGGGGTAACATCATTTTGCACTTCTATTATAGCTGGGAAATAACACAATTGTCAAATAACAGCTTATCTGAATATTCTTAACTTACATGAACTTGAATTCAACAGAAAACCGGTTTGTTTAAAGCGTTATTCCTAGAGTATTTAACTTGGCCATGTAATCAAAATTAGTGACTTTAGTAATTAGTGAATTAGCTTAAGAATTACATACAATATATAGCGGTTACTTCTTAGCATTCATGACCAGTGCAATATTGTATATTAACTTGAATGCAATTTTTTCAACTTTGTGTAGTCAATAGGAAGACGACAAGCTTTGTGTTTCATATATTTTTTTTCCCTAAAGAATATTAAGACTATGACTATTTACACAAAATTTGAGAAATTTAGTTGAGTCGATTCACTAGAATGATACAATGAAATGCCGAGTTAAATTTAAACTGATCATTTGCTTTGTCGTCTAGGTAACTTTTCATGCTAAAAGGTGGAGGTGAGGTATTTGTAAATGCTAGAAAGAGAGAAACCAAAATTATTTGGGTTAATTGGTTGAGAATTTCACATCAAGACATATATTTATACTATGAGATTGTGGAGTACAAGTAAGTCAATGGTACATAATAAGGAAACTAGTTATAAAAGGAAACTAACCCACTAACTAAGCTATCTATATTTGCACTCTAAATTTCCTCATCAAGCTGGATCATATAGATTATATGTTCCGAACTTGTTACATAAATATTGGAGCTGGTTACCCGACAAAGATTTTGTGAATAGGTTTGCTAACTGATCTTCAGATTTTGCAAATGTAGTCTTGATTGTGTTATCTAGATGCTTCTCAAAAACGCAATAGCTGTCAAACTCTATATGTTTTGTTCGTTCATGAAAGACTGGATTTGAGGCAATATGTAGTGCATGTTGGTTATCACATACTAACTCCATAAGTTGTGTGCTGAAATCCAAGTTTTTCTAACATTTTTTAGCCAAACCAACTTAGTGGTGGTATGAATCATGTCCTTGTATTTAGATATCTTGCAACAACGGTTTGCCATTTTCTTTTTCATAAAAAATATTTCATCTTAAAAATATACAGTATCTTGTAGTGGATTTTGTATCAAAATAGAGAGTTTGCCCAATCAGCAACTCTATAACTCTAAATTGAAGTAGAATCATGTTCTGAACTAATGTGCGACCACGACCATGTTCTTGAATCAGAGTGTGCCTGTGGTTCTTATATAGTAACCCCTTTTTGGATGCAATTGTAAGGTTTCTTAGGATACGAATAACAATTTTCTAACGAGGTGTTCAAGGTTGATAAAGAAATTAGCTAACCACACTAGTTATGAAAGCAATATCTAGTCTAGTGACTATGAGATAGTCTAATTTACAAACATGACGTTTGTATTGCTTAGGATTTGTAAATAACTCATTTTCATCTGGTACAAGTTTAGTGTAGGGATTGATACGAGCGTTTATAGATTTTGAATCCAACATACTTATATCATTCAAGATATCCAAATAATACTTTTTTTTTTAGAAAGGCAAATCCCTAGTGATCTCACAACCTCAATGCTTAAGAAGTATTTTAACTGTTCCAAGTATTTGGTTTAAAACTTGGACTATAAGAATAATTTCAATTGTTGAATTCTATGGTTATCATTATTTGTGATCACAATATCGTCCACATAATTACAAGCTAGAAGACTAGCTGGCAGACCTTCTAGCAATTTCCTGATATTCCTGGCAATAGACACCCAATTCCTAACTATCAACTAACTCATGAATCCAAGGCCTTGCAATTGAGCTCCCAAGTTTCTGTTACCCCATATCTGACAACACCAGTTCAACTTCTGTCAAACCCATCTTTAAAAAACCCAAAACGTCACTGTACAAAGAGGGCTTGTGTCAAAGTGCCCACACAAGGGCTGCTCTTTATTATGTTTTTCCAACTCTAGTTCATTGCTATTGTGGCCAACTATAAAATTTCATGCATTTTGTGCTAAAAAGATTGGTTTTCTTAGGTTGTGGGCACAGAAATCAACAAAGGACATGGAAGACAACACAAAAAAAGTCATTGATATAGGGTTTTGTTATGAGACTCTCCATTTCTAGAGTCTCAGTAGTGATAGTGTTTCACTCACAATAACTGCACAGAAAGAGAGATAAGACAAAGAAAACAGATCCATATCCAGGACCCAAGATCTTACAGGATTTGATGCAGAAGCATCCAAATTAAGATTTGGTACTTTTGCACAAAGCCATGGTTTATTTCCTATGTCTCCTCCTTCATTGAATTGAGCAGTTTGCATCTCTTTGACAGGGATATGATGTTTACTCAACTAATCTTTTACTTAATGTACTTTTTACTGCTTAAAATGGCTATTCTTGCATTGATATAAAAGTTTTTACTTCTTTCAATGTTATTTCTCTCTCTCCCCATCTTTTTTCCCACGAGGATGCTCCCACAATATTCTTTACTATTTTTCAAAGCAATAGAAGGATCCATCTACTGGAAATCTTGATCACTTTAGTCGTACTCAAACTTTCCCTTAGATTGTAATAGGTGTTTCTAAATCTTCTCCCACCTATCTTCAAAGTTCAATTTTTTTATGGACAGGGTATGACAGTTGTCAATGTATCAGCAACGACATTTCCTCAAACATTGGATTGGCTGCATGGATATCTGCTTCAGGTATGTTTATCTTTTTATGAATGTTGCAAAATAATGAAGGTCTGTCTAGTTTATCGAAAACTTGGAAGAGATGAATAAGTGGTTGTTCCATTTCCCATACAATTTAAAATATACTTATGGCTACATTTCTAAGACATTTTCACCATGACTTAGGGAATATAACAAATCAACTTTTTCCTTGCTTACTCACCTTTTACCAGTCAAATTAAGTTTTCTGTTTTAGTTTTTTTTTTTTTTTTTTTTTCCCCTTAATCTTGCTTTAGAGTTTAGACACACTCATCTTTCCAAGAATAAAAATCATAATTGTACAATATGAATGTGTATTGGACCTTCTTGTAAAAACTAAAAACTAGAATTGGTTTGATACTTGGGAAACACGGATGCTCCCATGTGTAAGTGTATATGTGTATGATATGCATCCAATACAGATACACGGCTGGATACTTATACAAAAAAATTATTATTCTTTTAATTTTTATTATCCAATACTGCTAGAGTACTCAGCTGGATACGGCTTCAACGGGCTCATTACCCAACTCATAATTTTACTTCAATTTTCTGAAATTTCAATCGAAGAACCCCAACTCCCTAAACTTTCTCATTCTCAGTGTTTGACTGGGATTTGCTGCCTTTGCATCTCCATCTCTGGAAATTCTTTTCTTTCTCTCACTCTCCCTCTTCCTCTTTCTCACAGTCGCACGGAACTTTCTGTGATCTTCAAGTGGCTGCAGTCCCATGCCTTCCCTCTTCCTCTTCCACATCTCTTAGTCATGACACAGGACGTGACTTTTCTGGGTTGAACTTGCTATGTTGCAACTGTTACGGATTGGGGCTGGGCTGTTTTTTTTATTGTTTTTAAAAATTTCAAATCTGAAAGTATTGAAAGTAATTAACGTATTAATTTGACTACTCAATATATATTTATTAAATTACTATATCAGTTATTTATTTAATTTGATTTCTGATGTTTATAGTTTTATTTGTTTTTAATTTTTTTTAACCAATGTTAATGATAACATTGATTACATGGATAATTTTTTTTTTGTTTTTATATTTCTTTTTTTAAATTGTATTAGAGACATGTAATTTTATGAATTATGCTTGTCTTTTTTTTTTTTCCCTTTCTCAATTTCAAACTATGATGGTGATTTAAGATTAATATTAGTCAATATTTGTGTTCTTGTTATTAGTTTAAAGTATTCATAATTTCTTATGTAGATAATAAATAATTTAAAAAATTAAATTAACGAACCCCAAATGTATCGTGTTCTAAATTTTTAGAAATTGTCATATTGCCGTATCCTATAAGTATTGTATCCAATATCCATATCCATATCCATTTCTGTGCTTCATATTTGATATGAAAAATATGAAAACTATGATAGCCTTGTACACCATGAGATATACAAGGGACGACTTGTAAGTACAAACTAAAGTGCAAAGTTGAGCTAATATTAAGGGTGCAGCGTCAAAACAGTATTTAGTCCTTCAATATTATTGGTACTTTTCAGGCTTCTTGTAGTCATTTATTTTTTTGCACTTAAACTACTGTCCCTATGTGGAACTTTTGGTGCCACGTATGAAGCTTGTGAATGAGTAACAATTATTGGAAAGCTACCGTAATATATGGAAACATGATAATGAGAATTGAAGAATTAATTAATAAATTATTTATTTTAGGATTTGATTTGTAATTTTAGTAGCTTATTAGGATTTCTTTGTTTTTATTAGGATCCAATATTATCTTTTTATCATTAGAATTTTTTTTTTATTAGGACTCTAGATTTACTGTTTGTACCATTGGGGTTTTTCATGGGTGTCTATAATTAATATGCTTTGTAATCCAAGTTTTTTAGCATGTAAGTAAAAGTACCCAATTGATATGCTTGAAGTGGTAAAGTATATATGCCTACTTGTAATCCATGTTATTTAGCATGTAAAAGTACCTCCCAACAGCTATCTCATCCATCTGCGTCAAGCCTGCTTTAAAAAAGTCCTCCTTTTGGTGGTTACATGCGTACTTGGGTTGTCCATCTATATTGAGTGGATATTCATGGAGAAACAGGCTTCAGGATCTTACTTTGCTGAAACTATTTAGCATTGGTTTGGTTAATACAGTGCGTATATGTATGTTCCCATTTTCTTCCCCAAATTGGATGTTGAAAACTTGCAACAACTACCAGTTGAGCCTGCTTAAGTACTCCATTGGCCCTTTCCTTCACATGTTGCAATGCTCCTTTTGTTTTGTTTTTTGGTTTTTTTTTTTCCTTTTGTTATCTAGCACCAGCTTATGATTTTGTGTTCTTTCCAGTGTATAGAGCAAGGGATCTCATCGGTGTCAAAAAAAAATGCCACATCACCAGCTTAAAAATGACCTCAAACGGATATCCACTGAAAAGGTAGAAATTTGTCTGTCAAAAATTATGGCTTTTAATAATGAATGCATTTAATTGGTTATTCATTTGCAGTATGTATTTGTTTGGTTTTGATACAAGTCCTATAGACTATAGCAATGAGGTTTTCAATGTTTTAAAACCAGTTTCACTTGAATATTTTTCTTTTCATTTTGATAAATGACATCGCTACCATCATACATCATATAAAGAACAGAAATCAGAAATATGAAGAGACAAGAACAGTATGAAGCAGTGGATAGTAAAAGACATGAAGAAATTGTGTTTTGTATCTTCATTTTTCCCCTTTATTAAATCAAAAGCGAAAAAAAACAAAACCAAAATGAAGATAAAAACTTATCCCCTCAGTTCAAGTAACTTTCTCTAATATAAAGTTGAATTTGCTATGAAGCTGTTTGGGATATTGAGGAAATCAGTCTTCTCCTGCTCTTTACCTAGGCTAGTTTGCATGATTATGTCTTTTCCTTTTCATGCTTGCTTGGGTTTTCTGGAGTGTATAGAATCTTTTCCTTGTACAGAAAACGTATACCATCTCTTAAAATGTACTCATCCTGAATGACTGCCAACTTCAATATGACTATCTAGGCTTACTAAAACGGTACATATATTTGTTCGACTTTCATCATGTTATTCGGTTCCAGAGGCAAATGTGTTACATCATCTCTTTCTGACTTACATTTCTTTTTTCTCTTAGGATGGCTCTTGGCACTCAATCCATTCTAATGCAAGATTCTATCTCGAGCAAATCAGCAAGGATACTGGTGGTGCTTCATTTAGGATTGGAGAATTTATGCAGCATCAAGAGCATCTCTCTGAAATGCACTTTGCTCGAAGGCCTCTTGCGAGGACTGCTAGTTTTGCCAAATTTTGTTATGCACCATGAGAGACAAGACCATGGCTCAAAGAAGAAACATGCAGGCTCTCATGAAGTAGTTGTAATAAATTATTGTTTTGGTTAAAGTTTTCAACATGGTGAACGAGACTTCTTACAGCTCGTGTTCTGATAATATCTTCAGTACAGGGTGTCTTTGAAATTAACGCAATGCTAATAAAATTTTTATTTTGCTGAGTTTTCCTTCAATATCACTGTCTATTCGCTTGCCATTTTAGCCCCAAATATGTAACAATAATGGATAAGGCATATCTGTTTATACTCTTGACGCTGTTAGTTCTAGGTGAACAAGATGCTAAGCCTAAATTGCTATAAAAATCATGGGACTCTGTCGAACTCGAACTACTGACTACTCGTCTTTTATTTTTTTTCCTCTTTCTTTTTCTGCCTTTTACTTTGGAGTCAACGTAGAGTTGTGACAAAATAATTTGTCTCTTGCACCGTCATATTTTTTTATTTTTTTTTACCTTTTTGATGATTTGTAAACATGTTTTGCTCATGGTATGAACAAGCCATCTCTTTTGGGTGGCTTATCTGAAATGAAACCTAAAATGGAATTGGAAACTTATTAATAATAGGAATTCAAATGGGAAGGGGTGTGGAATTAATTGATGATGACCATATAAGTTGATTCAATTTCCTTACCAAAAAAAGTTGGTTCAATTTTATGTTAGTCAAAAGGACCTTTTACAAAAAAATATTTATTAAGATGTAATAGATATAACTATTATAAATTGAATAACATTGAAGACCACTATAATAAATATTACAGTTTTTTTATTGTATGTTACCTTAACAAATATTCTTAAAACTTTTTTTAAACAAACCTTACTTAAAATATATAAATTTACCGATTTCAGTTGAATCGAGTTCTAACAATTTGTCACAACTGAATATGTAAAAGTGGAATAATCTATAAACTGAAGCATTTATGGGAACATAAATGATGTCACTTAATAGCTCTGTTATGACTTATGAATGCCTATTAGTATTTTGTTTAGGATAGTATTATAAATCTTTAGAGTAGTCTATAGCGAATGAGAATTCAATATTGTGTGGAAACAATTTCAGGCCTAGCCCAGTTGCATGTCAAATTTCAAGCCTCGGTTTTTTGACGGAAAATTTGAAAATTGATAGAATATCCCAAATTCTTTTGTCAATTGATTTTGGGTCCGAGATAAAACTTCGGGTCCCTGAAAAACCTTGAAATTATCTCCACCTTTTCAGATGAAAGATCTGTGTTCTCCAAAATGTGCTCCTTTGATGCCCTTGCGATTGCTTCAACAGAACCAATAGCTTGATTAAGCTGCACAGAATTATTACAATAGTTTCGGAAAAAAAATAAAAAGTACACAAACTGTCAGTTTTTCCAGGTTATGTATCAAACTTATAGTGCCTAAAGTAAGTCTGAGAAGTTGATTCATACACAAAATCAACGTACTTAAATAGACTTGTGCACGATCTGGAGCTGAACGAGGATAATTTATTCCTACGTTTAATGTGAAGTCACCATGATGAACTATTCTCATCTTTTCCAGTTTACAAAGAACTTATAATCTTTCGAGGATACCAAGATCTGGCACATGCTAAATTTGAAAGTTATAGTACTGCTGGCAATAGTTTCTAAAATATAACATACACAAATTGTAGTTTGATATGTTGTAACTCCTTGTAGAAGATACAACCACATGCATCTATTTAGACAAAACAAAATGTTTTCGTACAATTGTTAAAGAAGTTTGAAATGTCTAGACGGTCAACAGAAGTGAATATGAATGCGAGTAAAAGGGGAAGAATGCAAGAAAATACGAGTATCACTATGGTTAACTGTAACTTACTGCATTTGCGTCATGATTGTCAATGCCTGGTATGGATGTAACCACTCTTAGGAAAATTTCCATTCGTTGCACCGATTGCTTCCTCTTCTCAAACGAGACAAAGAATATATATTACATGTTAGGTTCATCTAGGGAAAAGATGCTAATGCTTTCATTTAAAGTATATGCAAGAATATGGCATTAGTCAACTGACCTCAGCCTTCAATTTTTCTCTGGCATTCTGTTGCTTGCATACTGCATCAGTATGGTAGTTCAGATATATTACTTGGAGCACCTATTCAAGTCAGCTTCAATCAAGATTAAGTCCTACCTCCACAAGAATGAGCTATCTTAACAACTTTTTCAAAGCCCATCTCTAAGTCCTGAACTGGGACAAATGTTGGCTTACCAAGCACCATTCCAAACCTTCACATATCCATATAGATCCACATTTTAATAATTGTAGTAACAAGAAAAAATAATCATTCAGAACATAAATTTCCTACACTCACTTGAAGTAAGAATGGACAAATGAATCAGTTTGCTCCCTCGTTGGTAAGGTGATGACCACATAAAGACGTGCAAATTGCATCTTCAGTTTCTGAACTCTGCATAAATTACTTATATTAAACTTCACCAATTGCAAGATGCTCCAAAACCAACAGACTTGTTACCTGTTGAAAATTGGAGACACATTGTTGCAATCCCAGTTTGTGATAAAAATGAAAGCCACTGACAAACCACCAGAATTGAAGATAAAGTCCTACAGAAGCCTCTTCACAGTTCAGTGATGAATTAATAAGAAACAACAAGAGCAAAAGACTAAGAAGTTACAGGGGCAACTGGGACAAAATTAAGGCGGAAAGCATTTGCAGTCAGGAAGCTAGAGATGAAGTTGATGAAAGATGAGTGTTGTTCATCTTTCCATGTGTTGCTCATCAAACATACTCCACCACCACCTCCTGCAATAATAAAATACTATTGACTTTACCTCAGAATCCAATCCAAAACATACAAGTCAAAAATGCTTTGAAGGAGGTCTAAATCATTTGTTAATGGTTAACTTCTAATTGTGGTGCATACAGATAATGTTTACATCAAACCGTCAAGGTGAGAAGAGAAACATGGACTGAAAATAACATATCTAATGTTTATACGTAAAATCTCAAGGGTCTGATGCATTTTACCAAGATGATGCAATGTAGTACCCCAGCATGATATTTCAGTTATGCCATATGTGGTATTTTCAGATTCATCCAAGGTAGTAAGAAAAGAATTTTCAAATTATAATCTTCATCTCAATGTGACATCATAAAGAAACCCCTGAATTCAACTTCAATTACACAAGACATCTACATATCGAATAGTATATTGAGATTCTTAAGCAAACAATTGCAGCAAGCTACATATCAACATAACTTATTTCTCAAAAGCAGATTACCAGAATCAGAAGTTGATTAGAATCTGATATCTTCAACTAGAATTTACAAGCACCAACTAACGCTTGGATCGTTACGTTACAATTCGTCCTTCTGACAAACATATTGCAGGCAAATAGGAACTTGATCTCCTCATAGTATTAACTTTTCTGTTTAGAAACTTAAATATGATGCCCTATCACTCTGTTTGGTTCCCGAGAAAATATACATTTTGAAATTTTGAATATACTAGAAATTAAAGTTAGAAACCATAAGTACCGTAAAAATACAATTTCACAGATTAATTGCTTTGTTCGGATATAATTTTCTGAGGTATCAAACAGATTCATGCATCGAATTCGGACAGAATAAATTCTGAAAGAATGTACCTGAGTTTACGAACTGATACGAATCTACACCATTTGAATCTACGTGATTTGCGTTAAAATTGTCCATCTCCCATGTACGAAGCTCGAAGACAGAGAGAGAGAAAAAGAAAGAGAGAGAGAGAGAGTGAGAGGGAGGGAGACCTTATGTTATCGGTTAAATTTTGCCTTTAACTCATGATTTATTTTCAATAAGAAATGATGACTTTGTGAAATGGGTATTGGCTCCCAGTAAACTTGTGATTGTGGACTTATTACAAACTAAATTAGATAGTTTTGGCCTGATGTAGGGAAAATAAAAATGTTTATTTTAATATCTTTTATTCTTTTGAAACTTATAAAAAGAATTTAATTCAAGAGTTTGTTAATATTATAATTATTATTTAATTAATCTACTTTCCCATCCTATTTAATCATAAATTCTTCTTAATCCAATTTCGTCCATTAAAACTTATTATTTATTAGAATTTTAAAAAATTAAACCAAATCATTCTACATACAATTGTTTATCTAATTTTCAAATATAAATGATTTTGGAATTGAAAGGTTTGTGTTTTAATTCATCAAAAAGGATGGCTGAAAATTTGGATTTTGCTTTCCTCCATCCAGATTCATTTTTTAGGTTTTGATTTTATAATATTTTAATCTGCATGTTATGAACATTAAATGCCTTAACTAAATTTAGTAGATTATCAAATCTAAAATTAAAATTTATTTATTTTAAATATTCTTAATCTAATTTATTCCATTAAAACCTATTACTAGAGACATTTTAGTCTATATTTGATATTTTTAATATTTATAATTTTTTAGTGGTGACATTATATATTATAATAATTTTATTGTTTCCAATAATATATATTTTTTATTTTAAAGTTAGTTTTTATTTCTTTCTTCAACATTAATATCTCTTTTTAATATTTTTATTATCTATCTATCTATCTATTTTTACTTCTATCTATACTATACTAAAAACCATAACACTTTATGGTTTATTCTGACTTTTCAATATAGTTTTAATTCAAATACAGTACTAAAAATGAGGATAATGTCCTCATAAATTTTGACATTTTTTAAAACTAAAATTTCATCATTTATTAGAAACTAACAACTTTCTCTTATAATTAAGGAAAAAAAAAAAAATTCAACTTCAATTAATCAATCATTAAAAAAAATAAAATTAAATCAACATCTTCTAAAACTTATCTTATTCTCTCTATTTTAGACAACAATTATAATATTTTTTATATATTATTTATTAAAAAATTAAACATGTTACCCACATGTGATGGGGCTAGTTTTTTAAAACCTAAAATTACTTTCATTTGAAAAATTAATTAGCACCTTATTTTAACCCATTTTTAAAATATGGCTTCTAAGTGTGAGCAAATCCTGATGAAAAATTATGTCGTGGGATTGCACGACCCAATAACAACACAACAACAGTAAGCAGTGCTAATAATAGTTAATTATTTTTAAAAAATAATAATAATAAAAAAATTTATTCATGACAAATAGATTTAATTAATTTTAATATAACTCATCTATTTGAACAAGAAATATAAAACATAATTCTGATCTCAAGTTGAATCCATCGAAGACAAATAGTTTATATGATGCAACAATTGTAAATTCGGTAATTAAGAGAGATCAATTTTCTAGCTTGAACTCGACTTGATAGCTCAATATTTTCTCATTAATACTTTATTTTTTCTTTCATGAAACTTCGCTTCTCCTTCTTGTAGCATGAGATGATATCATAGATCACTTGCTATGTAGTGGAGTACTGAGATAATTTCCGTCCCACGGTTCATCCTTGGATAGTTGTCTAGCAATGAGCTCTCTATCCTTTGCATGATCTGCAACACCAATTAATGCATATAAATTAACATCATAATTAATCCATATATCAAATGTTCTTAAGTACTTGTCAATATTTTCAAGTAACCACCATATTTCTTCTTGTTCTTAGCCTAGCCTCCTATTTATAACCAAAAATAAATAAAATTTATTTATCGTTTTTGTGAATATAACAAACATATTATTTTTTCAGAAATATTTAGCCGAATGTAAATGTGAATTCAAGCGTCATTGTAATGATAACTTTTAAAAATTAAAAGTAAAAAAAATTAAATATTTATATAAATTTTCATTAACAATAAATAAATACTAGTAGATATCCCTATCGAAGTTTTGAGATGCCTAGGATATAAAAATAAAGGAGATATTAAAAGTTATACGAATTATTGCGGAATAAAACTTATAAGTCAAATAATGAAGCTTTGGGAAAGAGTGATTAAACATAGGCTTAGAAATAAGACTTTAATTTCTAAGAATCAATTTGGCTTATGCCTAGAAGATCTACAATGGAGGCTATTTTCTTACTTAAGAGATTAATGGAGAAATATAGAGAAATAAAAAATGATCTTCACATAGCCTTTGTTGAACTAGAAAAAGCGCATTATAGGGTGCCAAAACATGTTTTGTGGTGAGTTCTTGAGAAGAAGAAAATCCCAACTAAATATGCTGAAATTATTAATGATGTGTATGAAAGAGTAATGACTAGGGTGCGGACTGTAGATGATATGACTGAAGAGTTTCCGATCACTATAAGTGTTCACCAAGGTTCATCCTTAAGCCCTTTCCTATTTACTTTAGTTATGGATGAACTTATTTCAACTATTTAGGATAGGGCTCCACGGTGTATGTTTCCAATGATATCGTGTTGGTAGATGAAACTAAAAAAGGTTTAAATTTTAAACTAGAATTATGGAGGAACATGTTAGAATCTAAAGGTTTTAGGTTCAGTCAAAACGAAAACTGATTATATGGAGTATGATTTCAGTGACACTAGAGGAGGCTCAACTGAAATAATTTTAGATGGCCAGACAATCCCTACAAAGGATATGTTTAAGTATTTACATTTATTTATACAAAAAAGATGACACAATTAAGTATGATGTAAACCATAGGATCAAGATAGGGTGAGTGAAGTGGCATAATGCTTTGAGAGTTTTATGTGATCCTAAAATCCCCAATAGATTAAAAGAAAAATTCTATAGGATGATAGTGAGATCGACTATATTGTATAGTTCCAAATATTGAGTAGTTAAGAAACAACAATCACATAAGATGGGAGTAGCCAAAATGCGAATGTTGAGATAGATGACTGGACATACAAGAAAGGATAATAAACGAAATGAGGATATCTGTAAGAAGGTGGAGGTAGCACTTATCGAAGAGAAAATGAGGGAGAATTGCTTATGTTGGTTTGGACATATCCAACATCGGCCCATGGATACTGTAGTTAGGAAAAGTGACTTGGTGTAGGTGGAAGGTGTTAGACGTGGTAGAGGGAGACCGAAACTTATATAGGGGGCATTCATTGAGAATAATATGACTACTTTAGGCATTACTGAAAATGATGGTTTGAATCGATGTGAATGGAGGAAAATGATTCATATAACTAACCCTAACTAGTTTAGGATTTAAGGTTTAGTTGAGTTAATATTTTATTAGTTAATATATTGTTTTGAATATTAATATGAACAATCATTCAAATATTAATTCCAAAGCTAAATCGGATATTATATCAAATTATTTATTGAACATCGAATGAAATAATAAATTATCTAAATTCAAAATTCAAATACAAATTGAAATACTAAACAAAATTTGAAATTGACTCAAATAGTATTCGAATCAACTTTTTTGCCAACCATAATATTGGGTTGAGCTTTTGTATATACTTGTGAGCTTTGCCTGGTGAGTTATGGTCGAACGTATTCAAAAGAAAAAGAGAGGAAAAGAAAACTTAACCAAAAAAAAAAAAAAAAAAACAAAAAAGGGAAAAGAAAAAGAAGAAGAAGGGCAGGTTTTTGAACTTACAAGCTGCTGGCAAAGCCCTTGATGCCACTGTAGATGCTAGGAGTAGGAAAATCATAAGAAAAACAATGATTTCTCTAAGAAATGCAAATGTAAACTTCTTGGGAGCCATTTCTTTAATTTACAAGCAATGCATGCAAATTGCATATTTATAGGCTATATCTATATCTATTGAAGCTATAATCTAAAGTTCAAATTCACTTTGGGAACATATATAGACTTAAGAGGTCTTTCAAGTCTACACGTTTAATTAGAATAAGTAAATAATGCATTGGGCGTGGTTGTGGTATTTATGGAAATGTCGTAGCATGTGCAGCGTAAGGGCAACATTTCCAAAATCTATCTTGAAAGGTCAAAATATAAATTTTTTGTTTGAGGGAAAAGGAGAATTGTCTCTCGATATTCCAATTGAATTTGTCATTTTTTGTTTCATTTCAAAGTTGATAGTTACATAAATATTTTAGTTCAAAGTTGGATTTGTCATTATTATATTAATGACATTAAAAAGTCAACATCCCCTTATATTTCATATAAACTTGTCATTTGTCAAAAGAGCAATTCAAAGGGGACCGATGGTACGTATGACTTTATTCGTTGTTCATACTTTCTTGTAGATCAAGTCATTATGTACGACATAATTTATTCCTTTCCTCCTCCATTACACATTTCTCTCTTCTATTATCTTTTATATCTTTATTTTAAAATGTCAAGATCAAAACTTATTCTTGAAATTGGACCTATTTATATATCTCAAACTTGTTTTGTTATATAAAAAATACAAACCAAACATAATTTATTTCTCTCCTCCTCCTGGCCACAGCCGTTGCATAGACTGGACGGACTAAATTGGGGGAAATGTCAATTTAGGATTCAAAGTCGCTGGTTTCAATCTCTATTGAAAGCTTGGCCGTCGTGGAAGGGAGGAAATGGAAGGACTGGAACCGATTGGAATGGAGCTAAAAGTTCTAGTAATAGTTATTGTTGGTGAGAAAGAGCGGGTATCAAAGGAAACGCAGAGAGAGAAGAGAGAGAAGAGAGAGAAGAGAGAGAAGGGGAAGAATGGGTAATAAGAAAGTGAGAGTAGCGGGGATCATGTGACTAGAGATTTAGAAAGCATCGACTAATCACAAAGGTTGGTTGGTAAAATAAAATAAAAATTAAAAAACGTGCATTTTATCTAACGATTGAATATAGTGGATTAGTAAAAGTAAATCTTTTTACCGACCGGTCTTAGTTAATTGATGTTATTACAAAACTTATTACCGACCAACTTTGATTAGTCGGTAAACCTCTTGCCAAAACAAATTCGATTCCCACCAATATACCGGCTAACTTAATGATCGACTATTGATCGATAATTTATAAATTATGTTTTGGTTCGTTAATCAATAAGTTAGTCAGTATTTTAGTATTTCATATTTTACCAACCAATAAAGGTTGGCCGATAAGAGTTGGTCAATAATAAATAATTTTCTTGTAGTGAGGGAAGTCTGCAATTTGGTTTAACGTGATGTGAGAAGAAAAAGAGAAGTCTGCAGTTTGGTTCAAAGGGATTTGGAAGAAAATTTTGATGTGACTGTTCTCAATTGTTATGGAATTGAAAGTATAGGAATTTTTCTTTTACTCCTAGTAAATTTTATATCATTGAATTGATATATTTGTCATATATGAATTGCTAGTTAATTCATAAAACAAAATTGGTGGTCTATTTTGGATGTTTTAACACAGCACAATGAAAATTGTGCGAATGCCAATAAGATGAAAAGTGATTGGATTTATTTCTCTCATAATAATTATGTACAGTGGCTAAGGCAAAAGTAAAGCCAGACACTTGACATGGCTTAAATCCAGAAAACTTTATATATATATATCTTGGGTTTCTTAAGCCATATGTTTCAAGTAAATATTCTTGCGAAAAATTATTACTACAGTGTTGGATGAGGGTGTAATACTGACTAGAAATGGATAGAATCCATGACGCGCGACCCTCGGCTGCAAAGAATCATCAATAGTACTAAATGGTGATGATTCGTTAAGAACAAGTGCCACCAATTTATGTAATAAATATAGTAAAGAGAAATACTAGTAGATTAATTTATTTACCTTTGAAAATTTAAATATTTTATTTAGTGGAATAGTAAAACATTAGACAATTGTAAATGTTACAGTTGAAATCTAATGTTAGTGAAAGAAAGAAATTGTAATTGAGCATATTATAAGAATGTCCAAATTTTCATTTGTGATGAGATGTTCCTATACAAAAAAGTCGCTTATAATTAAGGATTGAAAGTAAATTTTGCAACTTCACAGGACGAACTTGGTTCTTGCTAGCTAGAACCTCCAAGCATATGTAAGGCTGGACCATAATCAGTGCACTTGATTGGGCTTACTTTTGCATGATCTTACTAGTGATGACACCATTAAAGAAGGGACATTCGAAGTTGTCCTTAACACTAAAATAAAATTTGAAGGCAGTGACCTAAATGTAGTCTTGGCTACTGAAGCCTTGGGCATAACTTTCACAGGAAGTGCTTTTGAAGTTAAGATCTTTGAAATGGTCTTGGATGCAACTTTGACTGATTTTTTCATAGGAGCCACGAAATTGGTTGATGTTGTGTCTTGAGAATGAGAGAGAGATGAGTTACAATCTTTGTGAGTATTCTTTACAGTAAAGGAATAATAAATCACTCTGATTAACTCTCTGACCTTTATGGTGATTCAAAGGATTTTGAGGCTTGATCTTGAAACTGAAGGTGGTTGTTTATGCTATTTTTTGTGGACTTGTGAATGGTTTTGAAGAACGGTAAACTTGATAGATTGTTGATACTTGAAAGCTTAATTAAGAGGCTTGGGAGTCTTGTTACTTGAATCTTGCATAGCTCTAATATTTCAATTTGGGATCCCTTGAAGAATGAGGAAGTTTGCTATTTATAGAGTTTTTGGGAGAAGTTAAGTGTGCTATGTGGCTCGATTTGATTGATCAAGAAAATAAGATGATTTACTTAGACAAAAATGTATTAGTTGAATGTTATACTATTTATACAAGGCATAACTCAATTGGCAACATATATTACGTGTCTTTTTGTAATTGGTTGTAATTTTTATTAGCACTATTAATAGTAACTCATACAATTATATACTCGATGATTAATAAATTAATAAAATCAACAAATCTAATGTCCAAAATTGAATTCTTGAAATTGTTTACATTTGCTCTCTCCAACCTCTTACATTCAATCTTATATACAAGAAAGAAAATATATATTACATTTTAGTTGCCAATAATTTTGTAATTTTTTTGAATGATCCATTATGTTTTTAAGTTTCTTTAGTTTGGTTAAACAAAACAATTAAGTTATTTCTATTTCTGTAAGTCAATTCATGGAGACTGATTGGAAAGATATATTAGCTTACATATTATTTCACTCAGTTTGTACCTTTTTTTTTTTTTTTTTTTGTAATAAAAGTGCTACAGTACCGACGTTGAGAATTCCAAGTAAATAATAGTATAGATGAATGCAAAAATTGCTTTTATTAAATCAGACCTTGAAATTTCATGTATTGTTAGGAGACCAAACTAGAAATCAATTTTAGCAAGGAGGAGGTCTTAATAATAAAAAAATTAATATTAGTTTCATGTATTGACAATATGTGTATCAAATTTTTTATACTGTGAATAAATAATAGAGTGACATGTATCATTAATACTAACTGTCAATATTAATTTTAGTTAACATAAGTACTGAAGTAAGAAGTGGAAATACAAAAGAGTGTAAACCACAAAAACAAGTCAAAGTAGATTGTCCTACACTAACACTTCTGTGTAATAACTCTACTACAAACGATCCTATTACAAGAATAGCTTTTGCTATGGCTGTTACAATTTTTACTGCCCAATAACCAATTTGGTCCCGAGGTAATGAATAACGAGTTACACCGAAGAATGCGATCAATACAACCAAAACGACACTTGTAACCCAAGTCAATTTGCAAGGTTTTTAAGCCACCTAAACCGATATATTACAATTATATTTATTGACAGTATATAAAATTATACATAGATAATAAATCAAACATCAACTCAATACTAAATGTCACTAGTTTCAAACACATCCTATTCATTTGTTGAAATCGAAGCAGCACATGTTCAATGTATTTACTATATAATCACGTGTAGATCACTTAAAAGGCCTCTAAAGTCTATTTATATACATAAATGGTCAAAAATCACTTTGAATTTAATATGAAGCAAAGTGGGAATTTTCTTAATTATTGGCTTTACTCTCTAGTGGGGGTGGGTTACGTTGGGGTGTTCTATTCTATGTGGTCTAAAGTTTATATGGTCACAAAATCACTATGAATTTCATTGATAGTTCCATTAGACTAGCTATAGTAATGCATCGCATATATTTAAATATGCACTTTGGCACACATTGCTCGTACACAAATTAAAGAAATGGCTTCCAACAAGTTTGCATTTGGACTTGTTAGACAGGTCATAGTTTTTGTTATGATTTTGCTACTTCTAGCATCCACAATGGCATCTAGGGTTTCGCCAGCATGCAACAAGTAAGTTCAAAAGCCTTCCTTTAATTTTTCTTTTGTTTTTTCATTCTATTTTATTTTGGGTACGTAATTGCTAATTACTTAGAGTACCACTCACATGGCAAAGCTCATAACTAAGCATATATACAAGCGATCCACCCAACATAACTAGATAATCTTCTTTATAGAGAGAAGATCTGAAAAGTGGACTTGCCATTTTTTTTTTTTTTATATATATATAATTAAGATGAGCTTAACTGAAATATTAATATTGAGATGAATGTCCACATATATAAGAAATATTATAAAAAATTGAGAAAAATAAGTAATTATAAATTAATGTCACATTTATTATAAAAAAATAAAAATCCAATGTAAGCTTGTGGATGACATATTTAAAAAAAGTAACTTAATACAAGAGAAAAGAGTTAGATCCAGGTGGAGACCATAAAGACACAAATTAAATTACATGGTAGGAATTTCATATGGATTTTGATGTTAATTTTTTACTTGCAGATAATAATAAGAAAGGTAGGGAGCTTACTGTTCAACCAGCAGCTGGGGATCCACGCGGATCACTGAACCGGGATGCCCCTTGGCACGGAAACTACTTTTTACATGGCAAGTGATCTATGATCATCTCATATATATTTCAATAAGGAAAAGTGAAATATCAAAAGGGAAAATAAAGTACAAAATCAAGCTCC
This sequence comes from Quillaja saponaria, assembly GCA_029379385.1. Taxonomy (NCBI): domain Eukaryota; kingdom Viridiplantae; phylum Streptophyta; class Magnoliopsida; order Fabales; family Quillajaceae; genus Quillaja; species Quillaja saponaria. Next base: position 12,749,812 of record CM055616.1, on the reverse strand, counting down.
ATTAAGTCGCAAGACAAATATTTTTACTATCAAACAAATTTGCATCATATAAAATAATTTGTACTTGAATTCAACTAGAGATCAGTATTTCGAGTTTAACTGGCTGGGTGAGCTATACTTGGAACAACTCTATGATGTACTTGTTATGAATACATAGTTAATTAATTCTATATTTTGTGAGAAGGAATAATTAACAATCTATTAATATTGTATGCAGTTGTGATGCTGTTATTAATTGTGCATGCCAATTAATTAGATTTGCCAACACTTCCAAGTAGTGCATTAAAAATCAAATTAACTGATCGAATCAGATGATTTTAGATCATTATAAACCATAAAACTATTTTAATGGTGACATGCATAAACATGAGTGGATTCATAATTTTTTGTGAGTGGGGGAAAACTAATAAATACCTATTTACTTAATAAAATAACGAGTCAATGAAAATCATTCAAGATAAAAAAAATAATAAATAAAAAAAAATTATATTCATTACTTGTGTCCACTTAGTTTTCATTATTATGTTTCCAATAAAAAAAATTAATTTTTAATATACAAAATAATTTGTATTTGAATTCAACTAAAGATAAATATTTCGAGCTGAACTAGGTGAGACATACTTGGATCAACTCAATGCACTTGTTATGAATACGTAGTTAATTAATTCTATAGTTTGTAAAAAAGGCATAATTAACTATCGATTAATATTCTATAATTATTTCATAATGTCTCTGATAATTTTCTAATTTTGTTGCAATAGTTTTTCTCTTTCTATATCCTATAAATTTTTTTATTTTTTTTACAATAAAAACTGTTTAAATAAATTACAAGAGTCATATATATCACAAAAGTAGCCCAAAGTCCTTCTAAAGCCCTCAAAATCAAATTTAAAAAACGCAAGTAAATATTTATCAACATTCCAAAGGCAAAAACTTAAATCAAACAAATTAATAAGCAAATCAAAATTGATTAACAAAAGAAATCGACTAATAGTAGAATTATTCTTAAAATGAATCATTTCACACAGAAAATTTATAGTTTAAACAAAATAAATACTATCAATCTCTATCTAGTAAGTATCCTAATTAACATCTCTACCTAATTTCTGGTCGTCCTCCCTGTCACCATCAGCGGCCATCCTAGGATACATGTATGTATGTCAATAATAATTAATATAGACTTATTATTAAGTCTATGTTTAGATACTTAAATACAAAGTAACTTACGTACAATTCTACATGGATGTATCAGTACTCCGCATAAATTGATCTGAACTCTGCATAAATTACTTATATCAAACTTCACCACTTGCGAGAGGCTCCAAAACCAACAGACTTGTTACCTGTTGAAAATTGGAGACACATTGTTGCAATCCCAGTTTGTGACAAAAATGAAAGCCACTGATAAACCACCAGAATTGAAGATAAAGTCCTACAGAAGCCCCTTGACAGTTCAGTGATTAATTAATATTAGAAACAAGAGCAAAAGACTAAGAAGTTACAGGGGCAACTGGGAAGAAGTTACAGGGGCAACTGGTACATAATTAAGGCGGAAAGAATTTGCAGTCAGGAAGCTAGAGATGAAGTAGATGAAAGATGAGTGTTGTTCATCTTTCCATGTATTGCTCATCAAACATACTCCACCACCACCAGCAATAATAAATACTATTGACCTTACTTCAGAATCCAACACATACAAGTCAAAAATGCTTTGAAGGAGGTCTAAATCATCTGTTAATGGTTAACTTCTAATTGTGGTGTATACAGATAATGTTTGCATCAAACCGTCAAGGTGAGAACAGGAACATGGACTGAAAATAACATATCTAAGTTATTTTATACGTAAAATCTCAAGGGTCCGATGCATTTTACCAAGATAACGCAGCATAGTACACCGGCATGACATTTCAGTTATGCCATATGTGATATTCTCAGATTCACACAAGATAGTAAGAAAAGAATTTTCAAAGTATCATCACCATCTCAATGCAACAGCATAAAGAACAACACAGAAACCCCTGAATTCAACTTCAATTACACAAGACATCTAATCATCTACATAGCAAATATTATATTGAGATTCTTAATCAAACAATTGCAGCAAGCTACAAATCAACTTAACTTATATTTCTCAAAAAGCAGATTATCAGAATCAGGAGTTGATTTTGAATCTGATATTTACAAGCACCAACTAACGCTTGGCTCGTTACTTTACATTTTGGCATTCTGACAAACATGTTGTAGGCAAATAGGAACTTGATCTCCCTCACAGTATTAATTTTCCCGTTTAGAAACATAAAAATGATGCCCTATCACTCTGTTTGGTTACCGAGAAAACATACATTTAGAAATTTTGAATACGCTAGAAATTGAAGTTAGAGGAATCTAAAAGAAACCAAATAAAAGTTGGAGTAATTACCGTAAAAATACAATTTCACAGATTACTTGCTTTTGTCAGAGATATATACTTAATTTCTTTTCCTGCTCTATAATTTTCTGAGGTATCAAACAGATTCATGCATCGAAATCGGACAGAATAAATCGGAAAGGAGGTACCTGAGTTTGCGAACTGATACGAATCTACACCATTTGAATCTATGTGATTTGCGCTAAAATTCTCCATCTCCCATGAACGGATCTTGAAGACAGAGAGAGAGAAAGAGAAGAGAGAGAGAGTGAGAGGGAGGCAGACCTTCCGATTCAATTTTCTTTAAAAAGAAATTTGTTGATAAAAAGATTAAAACTATCTTTTGCTCAAATTTTGTCTTTTAACTCAATTTATTTTTCATATAAGAAATTATGACTTTGTGAAAGGGGTATAAATTAGATAGTTTTGGCCTGATGTAGGAAAAATAAAAATGTTATTTTAATTTAATTTACACTTTAAAATTTATAATTCGCATTACATGTAACCTTGTTGGTTTGGAAAATTCATTTTAAATTTACTTTAACAAAGCTCTTTTCTTTATCTTCACGTTGTAAACAAAAAAACTAAATATTTTTATTTTTTACAAAATAAGTTTTTCTTCTTTTTCCTTACCATTTGTGTCTAAATGTCATGAAGCTACAACCCTTTTTTTTTTTTTTTTCTTAATCCAATTTCGTCTATTAAAACTTATTATTTACTAGAACTAAATTTTAAAAAAATTAAGCTAAACCATTCTAAATGCAATTTTTTTTTAATCTAATTTTCAAATATAAATGATTTTGGAATTGAAAGGTTTGTGTTTTAATTCATCAATAAAGAAGGCCGAAATTTAGATTTTCTTTCCTCCATCCACATTCAATTTACGTTTCTACATGTTAAAAACATTAAATACCTTAACTCAAATTTAATATATTATCAAATCTAAAATCATGGAATTTGTTTAAACATTCTTAATCCAATTTCTTCCATTAAAACCTATTACTCGAGAGTATTTAGTCTATATTTTGATATTTTTAATATTTATAATTTTTTTATTGGTGATATTATAATATTATTGCTTCCAATAATATATTTTTTATTTTAAAGTTAGCTCTTATTTTTTTCTTCAACATTAATATCTCTTTTTAATATTTTTATTATTATTTTTTTAAACCTAAAGTGCTTTCACTTGACAAATTAATTAGCACCTTGACTTAAACCAATTTTTAAAATATGGCTTCCAAGTGTAGGCAAATCCTGATGAAAAATTATGTCGTGGGCGTGCACGACTCAATAACAACACAACAAAAGAAGCAGTGCTAATAATAGTTAATTATTATTTTTTTAAAATAATAAAAACAAAAATTAATTCATGGCAAATAGATTCAATTAATTTTAATATAACTTATCTATTTGAACAAAAAATATAAAACATGGACAACCGCGAACCCTGAACGAGAGAAAACTAATATCCAAAAGGTGTGTGATATCGTGAAAAACCAAAAAAAAAAAAAAAACATAATTCTGATCTCAAGTTAAATCATCAAAGACAAAATAGTTTATACTTCAGTTTTTCTTTAATGAAACTTCACTTTTCCTTCTTGTAGTATGAGAGATTATATCATGGATCACTTGTGATGTGGTAGAGTCCTGCGATAATTTCCGTTCCAAGGATCATCATTGGATAGTTGTCTAGCAATGGGATCTCTATCCTTCGCATGATCTGTAAAACCAATTAATACATATAAATTAACATCATAATCAATCCATATCAAATGTTCTTGAGTACTTTTCAATATTTTCAACTAACAACCATATTCAATATTTCTTCTAGTTCTTAGCCTCCTATTTATAACCAAAAAAAAGAAAGGCAATCATCAATTTAGGCTTTAGCCTTTTTTTTTTATATTTTTTTAGAGATATTTTAATCACTAAGTTAATTGTTTATCTCTAATAAACTCAGTTGAGATTTAATCCCAACATAGTTGGGATCCACTAGATCAATGAACCATTTTTTATCATTCCAATTGATTTAATGAATTATTTTTAGTGATGAACATAGCAATTAATCATACAATTTTTACAGAAATATTTATTCGAATGTGAATGTGAATTCTTGAGTAACTGTAATGATAATTTTGTAATAAAAAAAATGAAAAGTATTTAAATGTTTATATGAATTTTCATGAACTTACTAGATTAATTTATTAGATAATATATTGTGTCATAATTCAAAAACTATCAGGTCGATTATAAATTCACACACTTAACAAAATTTGAAATTGCCTCAAATTGAATAGTATTCGAATCAACTTATTCGTATTGCCAACCATAATATTGGGTTGGACTTTTGTATATATATATATATATACTTGTGAGAGGTTTTCTTGATGAGTTATGGTCGAATTAATTAGCAATTATATATTCAAAAGAAAATAGGATGAAAAAGTAAACTTAATGGAAAAAATAAAATAGGGCAGGCTTTTGAACTTACAAGTTGCTGGTAAAGCCCTGGATGCCACTGTGGATGCTAGAAGTAGCAAAATCATAACAAAAACTACGACTTCTCTAAGAAATGCAAATGTAAATTTCTTGGGAGCCATCTTTCATTTACAAGCAATGCATGCAAATTGCATATTTATATGCTATGTCTATTTCTATTGAAGATATAATCTAAAGTTCAAATTCACTTTGGGAACATATATAGATTTGAGAGATCTTTCAAGTCTACACGTTTAATTAGAATAAAAATTGCATTGAACGACTAGCTTGGTTGTGGTTGTGGTTGTTGTTGTAGAAATGTCGTAGCATGTGCAGCTTAATTAAAGGCAACAAATCCAAAAAAAATCTTGAGAGGTCAAAATATAAATCTTATATTTGAGGGAAACGAAAATTGTCTCTCCGTAATCCATTTGAATTTGTCATTTTTGGTTTCCTTTCAAAGTTGATAGTTACATAAACATTTTAGTTCAAAGTTGGATATGTCATTATTATATTAATGACATTAAAAAGTCAACATCACCTAACACTTGATATAAACTTCGTGTCATTTGTCAAACGAGCAATTCAAAGGGGACCGATGGTACGTATGACTTTAATCGTTGTTCATACTTTCTTCTAGATCAAGTCATTATGTATGGCATAATTTATTTCTTTCCTCCTCCATTACACATTTCTCTCTTCTCCTATATTTTCTACCTTTATTTCAAACTGTCAAGATCAAAATTTAGTCTTGAAGGCGCACCTATTTTAAATCTTAAACTTGTTTTATATAAAAAATACAAACCAAACATAATTTATTTCTCTCCTTCTACATGCCACTGTCGTTGCAGAGACCGGACAGACTAAATTGAGGGGAAATGTCAATTTTAGGATTCAAAGTTGCTCGTTCCAATCTCTATTGAAATCTTGGCCGTCGTGAAACAGAGCTAAGAGTTTGGGTAGTAGTTATTGTCGGTGAGAAAGAATGGGTATCAATGGAAACGCAGTGAAAGAAGAGAAGAATGGGTAGGGAAAGAAAGAGAGTAGAGTGAGAAAGAAAGGGATTATGGCTATGGATTTAAAAAACACCGTGGTTGGTCTGTAAAAAATAAAAAACAAAACGCGCTTCTTAGCTACCAACTGAATAGATGGTTGGTAAAAGTAAATTTCTTTACCAACCAACCTTTGTTAGTCGGTGGTATTACAAAACTAATTACCTACCAACTTTGGTTAGTTCGTAAACCTCCCAAAAAAAAAAAAAAAAAAAATGGGAAAAAAAAATTATTTCCCTCTAATATACTGACCAATTTAACGACTGACAGTTAGTAGGTAATTTCTAGAATTATATATGTTTTCAGTTGGTCAATATTTCTATATTTTACCAACCAAAAAAGGTTGGTCAATAAGAGTAATAATACATAATTTTGTTGTAGTGAGCGTGTGAAGTTTGCACTTTGATTCAACATGGTGTGAGCCTATTAATTTTTCCAACATAATCTTCAAAAAGAACTTTTGAGCTTATTAATTTCCTTGGAACTTAACATAATTATTTCTTTCTTTGAGAAATAAAAATGAAAAAAAAAAAATTAATACGAAAGCATACGCCCACAAATAATCAACACTAAGGCTTTCTATTTAATAATTAGTAGAAAATTTTATTTATAAGCATTTACCTAATTTCGTTATGTCAGTTTGTTTCCTCAAGTTGACTTGTTGGTATCTTTCATAATTTTAATAATGTTACATCCAAATGCTAAAACTAATCAAAAGAAGAAAAGAAGAGAAAGAAATAACATAAATTTCATAATATAACTACTTAATTAAGATTTTTGAAAAACTTTTAACATTTCTTTGAACAAACGATTATTTCTCTTGTTGAACTTTATACCATATCGTTTTTCTTTGAAAGTTTCTTAATTGAACAAAAATATCAATGTTTATGTTAAAGTTTTCTTTTCAGATTATTCATTCAACTAGAGTTAAATCATTATTGGTCGAACTAGTGACATTACAAATATATTTAATTAATATTTTAAATATTATAAATAATATATAAATTTACATATTTATTTTATATACTTAAAAGCATAAGGAAGCAATTCAATTTTTATATCATTCAAAATCTATTAAATATTAATGAAATCATATATCAAATATAGTTTTTATTAACAAAACAATAGACCTTTTGTAATTTTTATTTTTTTTTCATTTCAGGGTTGGGTTGAGTTTGGCTTGAGAAAAATCTAATATAACCTCAAAGTCAAATACATATTTAAGCCAAAAAAAAAAAAGAGAGTTTGGTTATACAAAATCGCACCCATTTTTTCAGGTTTTACGATTTTTATTGGTCTAACTAGTAAAATGAATTTTTGGTCTAACTCATTCGATTTGCGCGTACCGAACAACGATTTAACTGGTCTGGTCTGACTTTTAAAACTTTGGCAATGCCAAAATTAATGACACACTAGATCAAAATTTCTCATGATAAGAGAATTAAAATGAACTGAGCATACTAAAACACAATAAAGAAACATAACTTCTCGAAGAGGAAAAACTAAAAAATGTCATTAGAAAAAAAAACTCAAGATTTTTATTGAAAATGGTCCGATATAATATTGAGAAGAAAACCTACATACGTAATAAATCTGTCATAGAAAATTACAAATACGACTTGTAATTATAAAAAATAAAAAACAAAGACAGGAAGAAAAGAATAAAATCTAGGGCTCTTATATATGTTCCATATTATTTACTGATGCAATATATCTTTGCTCATTGACAAAGAAATAAATAAAAACAAATACAAGGTTTAAGTAATCACAACCCATAACAGACTGAGATACATTTACTTCATACACCCAATAAAATAAATATGTTTATCCAAGTCTACTATGTTTAAGTGATGGGGTGCGATAATTTCCGTCCCAAGGAGCATCAGCAACGAGCTCCCTACCTTTTTCATCATCTGCAACACCAATTAATACAAACCAACAAATTAACATTAGTCCATATGTGATATGTTTTTGAGTTGTCTCTCAATGAATCAGGTTATGTAATACATGTGCTATATAATATATTTAAGCACACACAACACATACAAGGACTATTAATACATTCTCGTTTGGTACATCGTGTAAGAATAACATAATATATTATTTATTTAGTTCTTATATAAAATTTAATAGCAACACGATAATATAAACTCATATTGTTGACATTATAAATTAAGATATATAACGGGGAGGTGAATGATAAGATCACAATATAATTAACAGTAATATAACTATACAACTAAATACATTATATAATTTTATATTATACAAGCCTATACGGTGCACCAAATGACCCCATAACTTCTTGTAATCCTATAGGTTTAGAAAAGATTCAAGCTCTTATCCCTGCTTATTAACACATACTCCATACATAAATACTATCCAATTTCAGGTTACTCCTCAAGTAAATAGCACAACTTCTTTACTAGCTTTACTTGATAATTATTTTCACCAATCCAAGTATGAGTTTTAGTTTATTTGATAACGAAATTAAGAAGAATAAAGCCTACTTAGAAAATCATTTAAAAAATTAAAAATAAACATACCCGAACATTTTGCACATATTGACAAAGAACTATATATTAAATTAAAAAAATTACAGTTACAAATATAAACTTTTAGTTTCTTTCACTAACTAGGATTCAAATTCTCTTTAGGTAAACTTACGAGTCACGACAAAATGATTGTGATTCTCAACAAGCTCCCTTGTTACTGCCCTGCCTGCAAGGAGAAGCATGAGAAACAAGAGAACCTTCCAAATTAAAGAGAACCTCTTAGAAGCCATCGATTCTACTATTTCCTAGCACATGACCTAATCTGTAATTTATAGCCCAAACCTGGTTCCTCTCGATCTTAGTTATGATGTGTATTATTTCATTAATTTATGAGTGTAGTCGTGGGATTTTAGTCAAAATCAACTCTTAGGGAGGAATACAGAATAAATTAAAACACAAAGAACAAGTCCTCGATTTGTTGGCGCAAGTCTTAGAAGTATAAAACTTAAGAATATGTAGATGGTTCTCTCCAAGGAGACACCTAGCTAGGGTTGAATAATTTGATACTAAATTTTAATTATAAATTTAAGGTTCCAACCACTCTGAGATCATATAGATAGATGTATGTTTATAGACTGTTCTCATTTTGTATCTCAAAGACATGTAACTACATAGTAATTTAACATGTAGAGTTCTAATGTTTTCTTTAAGAGTAGAGAAAATGTGATCAGAAGAAAATCATTTTTTCAAAGAGATATGACTTAGGAAAGAAGTTTTTAATGTTGGGGTTAAAAAAAATAAAAAAAAAATTAATTCTTCATAAATGGGAACAAAAAATAGAAAGTAATTGATATTCTTTGTAGGTGGAATAAATGAAAACATTAGGTAATTTTATTAATTCTTTATTTATTTATTTCATTTTCTTAAATTTAAATCCCAAACAAATTGAGAGAAAATTATTATCTCTCCTTCCATCTTACTTTTTTTCCCTATTTTCTTTCGTCTCTTAAAACTGTTAGAACACAATGATTAAAGGCCATCAACTTCAAGTCTTAGCTTGTCATAGAGCTGGAGATTATGAACTCGAAATCCTCTTCTGTGATTTATACTAGTCTCAATTAAAATTATATAATTCACAACCAAAAAAAATATTGAGCCTACATGTAAGGGAAGATTGTTAAAATATACAAATAATGACTAAAAAATCTCATTTGAATATGAAAAAGAAAAGAAAAAAAAGGTATGTAAATCATTAAACAAATGACTAGTTTGGTACGCGAGAATGATTTTTGTGGAATTAAATTGAGAAAGAGAATGTGAATGAAATGCTAGCGGATGGAATGATCATTCTATTGATTGGTAGTGTCCGTGAGTAATAATTATCATATTCTATTTATTTATTTGCTATGCAGTTTTCATACATTAAATTATATAAAAATTATGCTAAAACAAAAAAAATATCCCTAAATAGGTAAGTAGTAAAAATCTAACATAATTTATGAAATTTATATATTTCTTAATTTTTTATTTATTTATTAAAATTTTATTATTATTTTTAATAATTCAATTATTATTTCTTATACTTCTTATTTTTATTTTTATTATTCATTAATATTAATACTTTATTTAAAAATTACTTAACTAAATTATTTATTTTACATTAATTAGTTATTTATAATCATATTATTTACTATGATATGAAGAGTATTTTTGTCATTTGACTAAAAATGAATTGAATTATTATTATTTTTATATACAAATTTCATATATTTATTTTTTTATATTATTTAGTGTGATATTAAAGGTATTTTTGTTATTTGACTAAGCTAAAAATATTTATTATTTAACTTATTTATTTATAATAATATTATTTTATTAATCTACAACTTTTTATTTAATTATTTATTTTATGTAATAGAATGATATTTTTGTAATTTAACTGAAATAAATCGATTCAATAGAAGTGTGAATTAGGAATCCCACCTCTAGTTGGGTTTGAAAATTCTTATTTATTTGGAATAAAATGACTGTAATAGAATGAGCATTTTGAGGCTAAATATATACCAAACAAAAAAAAATATTCATTCTTTGAAATCATGGATGTATTGAAATGGTCATTCATGCGTACCACACTGTAGTCTTAAATAGTTTGTTTGTTTAAGAAAGAAAAATAAATTAATATATAATCTGTCCCAATAACAATTAATAATTATTATTTGCTTAGTTAATTGTTATACTATATTTTTTTATACAATGATTTGTATTATGTATGTGAACCAAGCATCCCTAACTTGCGTATATTCTTTACACAAATTTCACAATCAAAGCGACTTACATTATCTGTATTCCAAATGAATATCTAATAAATATTTAACTTATATAAAATAACTTTTAATAAACCAATCTGATTTTTATGGAAACTTGTCAGCCAAGTATTCTCCCCACAACAATTGCTTATGGAAACTTGTCAGCCAAACCTAATACTTTCTTACGCATATATTATATATTGTCATGTCCATATTATTGACAAGCAAAGTACTTCTTTTTCATCCGGAATTTAAAATCATTGTTGAAGTCACTTGTAAAAAAAAAAAAACAGAAAAAAATTTAAAAGAGATATCCTTGAAAAGTCTTGTAAAAGTCACTTATAACCGCATCAATTAAGGGCCTGTTTGGTATACAGATTGCAAAAGTTAAATTGATCATAAGTCAGATTGTTATAAGTCAGATATGTGTTTGGTATATAAATTGTAAATAAGTTAATTTTGTGTGTGGTACACAAATTGCATAAGTCAGTTTGGATATGTAATTACTATTGAGGACATGCATAATAATGTGTTTGGTTTACAGATTGCATAAGTTAGTTTCATAAAAAAATTATTTTATTTAATTACTAAATAATTTTAAAATACTATATTGGTCAATAATATCAGTACAATAATAAACTTGTTATAAATTACATAGCATTGTATAATTTAATCAAATACATAAAAGTAAAATAATTTAATTTTTTAACCATGACCGTTAGTAATAAGCAAATCTCTAATATTATCACGCACTAGTTCCATATTAGAATTTGATGGAGCTCTCAAGTCTTCAGGTATCTCTGTAACACCAAAATTTTGTTCTTCCAGATATTCTTCATCCACATGGGGTGCTAAAAGATTAATATCAGAATCATATTCAACAAATATCGAATCATCGGTTGAAAACCTTCTAATATAATTATGCATAGCTATAGTTGCAATAACAATTTCCCTTTGAATTTGAAACTCGTAAGTCGGCATGTTGTTCAAAATTGCTAACCTAACTTCCCATATCCCAAAAGTTCTCTCTATGGCACCCTTAAGGCTTGAATGATAATAGTTGAATATTTCATTGTTTGATTTAGGCACATCACAAGTATTTTTAAAGTGAGGAATGTGCTAACGCTCTTGTTTATACGATCCTAGGTATCCACGAGACATTGAATATCCAGCATCAACAACATAATATTTTCCTTTATTCAGAATAAAAATTATGTATGAGAATTTTGAACTAATAAGTAATCAATGCAAATAAAAATATAACATAAAAGTATTTATTACCTGAAGGAGGATGTGGGTATTTAAGGCATTGATCATTTAGTGTTTCATTCAAAATTCTGCTATCATGAGCACTACCTTCCTAACCAGCACATGCAAACGTGAATGTCAAGTTGAAATCACAAACAATAAGAACATTTTGGGTTGGATAACCCTTCCTTCTAATAAAAGCTATATAAGATTCAGGATCTGGATGGCATGTAACATGTGTTCCATCAATAGCACCTATACAATCCTTAAAGTAAGGAAAATATCTCTCATCCTAACAATTTGTTCATTTACATTTTCAAATGTGTTGTCTAATGGTTTGATTATATCCATATATAATCTTAACACACTTAATCTTACTTTAGATAATAACCTGCATATAGTTTCCCTGAATGTTGAAATCTCTCCTGAAAAGCTCTATTAGACCAATTTTGACCTATATGTGTCAAAAATATACCCACCATCTCATAAATATTGGTGTTTTTGGTTGGTTTTAATCCATAATGTTGTCCCAACAAATTACATAAATCATGAAAACAAGGTTTAGTCATCCTAAAATTTTCATGTATTCTTGTGTCATTACCTTTAGGGGTGTGCACGGGTAGGTTCGGTCCAGGTAGTAATAAAATTTTGAATCGAACTTAAATTTTTGGGTAGTAAAATTCATGAACTGAACCGAACCGAAAATAAATATTACCCGAAATTACCCAAACCGAAAAAATATGACTAGTTCGGTTCGGGTATTCGGTTAATCGAAATTTATCAATATTTCACTAAAATTAATTTAAAAATTATATTTTTTGTTTTTGTTTTTGAACCTCATTCTTTTAAAATTCATTAGTTATTATATAAGAAAAATACAAAAAACATAATATATTAACATATTCAGCACAAATAAAAATACAAAATTACAAATTAATACAAAAATACATTAAAAATAACAAAAAAATAAAAAGAAATTATACATTTTGATTTTCGGGTAACCACGGGTACCCGTGTGCACTATATCTCACTACCCGTAACAGAACCGAAAATAACGGGTATTAAATTTAACTACCCGAATCGAACCGAATAAGAAAAATATCCGAATTTAACGAAACAGAACCGGTTCGGTTCGGGTTTTCGGTTATATCGGGTTCCTTGCACAGCCCTAATTACCTTCCATAAATTCCTTAACCCATATCCAACCAGTGACTTGTGATGTCCTGCATGGAACTTTGTAGAGGTGATTTTGTGCATATATCCCACATTGAACAGCAATAGCCCTCATGACCAAATTACGACGTCGTTGTCGTCGTAAATATGCTTGGATTTATGTATCATATTGAGTTTGTATGGTTAGTTCATCAATGTCACTTTTCTCTTCATCTTCAGAATGATTACTATGTTCACTAGATGAAACCATTCCTAACAAGTATAGAATCAAATGTCATTAGACGAATTAATTAACAAGCATACAACTACATATTGTAACATAACCAAATTAACAATAAACTAACTAAATTATAAGTATCATAATATAATGTTGTAATTCTCATACCAAAATATCAAGTAATTTATAAATTGTACCAAACAAAACTAGTAAAATTGTTCAACCAAAATACCTAATTTTTTCTTAAAACATTAAACATCAAAAACAGATCTAAGATTTTCCATTGCCTTAAATCCACCACCTCCAGATTTACAGACCTCCCTTTCCAACCACTGTAGTTTCAACTCATCTATTGGCATTGCCATGAACACCTCACGATTTACTGATTTTCTAAACAAATCAATACACTTTAACCAAAACTCATCACCTAAATTAATATTAGGTAAAGTGTTCATGACATCCATACATTGTTGGAAAGTAATTGTCTTTATATTTGGAGGCATAAAAGGATATGGAAGAGGGACAGGTGAAGATAACTCAGATGACAATATATCTACCATTCTATCAAGGGTTTCATTCATCATAAATGCAGTTGTTCTCTTTAATCTTTTTTTTGCTTTTCCTTTGCTAAAAGAAGCAGGTGCATGTGTTGTAGGGCTCCCAGTGTTACTAGGTTGGGTACTATGTGGACAGGATAATGGAGTGCCGGTATTAATTGCATTTACTTCATCATCACAATCCAAATTATCTTCCGAATTCTCTGATGTCTGGATTGTGCCATTTGGTAAATGACCACTTGAAGGGCCCCAATGAAACTGACTAGTGGCAGTGCGACAAGCAAATAAAAACTCCATCTCCTTCCGATATAGTAATGTTTTTCCTTTAAACTTAGCAATTTCAGGATTCTCCTACATTTAAAATTATTAACAATGTGACCAATCAATTAATTATAATCATAGAAAACCAAATTACCTTAAAATAAAAAAAAATAAGAATCATACCGCTATTTTCTTCTCCCACCATTCTTCACTAGCAATAAAAGTTCATTTCTCCTCACTCCACCCCACACCTGTCTCTTTGACTAAAATCTTAAACCTTGCTTGCCAATCTTTCTTCAAAACATCCCATCTATTCTTAATTTGTTTCACCGTATAGTTATTTCCAGTTTTGAGGTTAAAGACTCCTTGAATTTTTTCCCATCCTTTCCCCTTAAAAGAAGCACCAGCTTTTCCTCCTTGTTTTGTCCCAACAATACACACGTCAAGAAAAACCTTAGTATGTTTAGCAGCCCAGTGAGCTTTTGATCCGGACATCATAATCTCAAAATATAAATCAAAACAATATACTAAGATTAATTACAAAAAATCTATAAAAAAAATAGATGAGATATGGGGAATCAAAAACATAAGACAGAAAAAATATAAACAAAATATGCACACACAGACACAAAAGATTTACAGTATCAGCTATTTTCTCCAAACCCAATTAGTAGACTATAGGGCTGTGCAACATACAAATTTCACTTGAGAGGAAGAAGGAAGCAGCATACAATTCCTAAGGGTAATCATGAAATTATTCTCATTACTGAATCAACTAAAAAAACACTAACTTTACAAAAAAAAAAAAAAACACTAACTTTACTAAAAAAAAACGTACGAAGTAAAGATCAAGATTTACAAGAATTATAAAAAAAAAAAAACCAAACATATCAAATTAGTAAACAAATACAAAGACCCATTTGCAAGAGATTAAGAACTTGACAAAAACAACAGTTTATTAAGAGGAAAATAGAAAAAGATTCACACCTGAGGAAGTAAAATATGATTGGGTTGCTCTGTTCTTTCAAATATAAGCCTTGGCTACTGCAGTTGATATGATACTTTTTTGTTCTTGCTTCACCCACCCACTCTTTTTTCAAAAGCTAATAGTAGCAAAAAATCAAACCTATCATCAGGAAAAATGGATGCATAAGGAAGAGCAAAGGCTAAGAAAAGGTAGATGAGATCAAAAAGCATGGGAAGTCCGGGATAGATTTGACTTCTTCTAACGCTAAAGAGTTATGAAGCACCTACCTAATCAGAGTTTGATTTATGAAGAGTTTTGTGGCTGTAATTGTTTGTGATAAAAATATTATAATCCTTTGCTTATGTGAGAAAGCTAATAATAGCTACTTGCAGATTATTTTCCATAGTCTACCAACAAATGGGTCTGTGATTTGGTGGGGATAATTGTCTCATATATATATATTAAAAAGTTAAGGGCACATGAAACATTTCATGTCTTACATGCCACACACTTTCCAAAAGTACCTTTGAAGGTACTTATGCCGATTGAGGCATTTTGTGGATTGCAGGTCCGTTTCCGATGGGTCCAATCAGAAGATTGGTACACCAGACATATTCAATCGGCCGTTTCCTATCGTAAACGCTAATCGGAGCTCTAAATCTTTGTACCAGACTGGCACTAAGTCAAGGGCTAACATTTCGTTGAAAGCATATTTTCTTATTATGACTAACCTTCATCTATTTGATCTCATACTATTAGCAATTTACCTATTCAATTCAATCTTTGTTTTTTATTACATGACCACAAGAAACTGAGTTTCAAGTTGTTAATGATAGAGACAACTACCATTCCGGAATAAATAAAATTAAAAAAAAAAAATCTTACTTGGTCATTGAATATTGTACATTAATGGTGTTTATGCACCCAAATGGCCAAATTCAAGGTGTATCAAACAAATCAACTGATGTCAAATAGTAGGAGGAAATAGAGAAATTGAGAAAAAAGAAGGGAGAGAGAGAAAGAAAAAAGGCTTACAAAATTATAGATATTTTAATATTCAATTTGTCAAAAGGTTCTAAAAAAATGTATACTAAACTTTATAATAGAATGAGAATGAATTCTATCACAAGGTAAATAATATTTCATATATGCGTAGCGAGTTCCTCATTAACATGATCAACTTCATGATCCTGATTCTCAACTTCCAATGGAGAAGCAGTAAGATCAAATGATAGCTTTTGAGTATTGTCATCTACATGGTTTTGATGATCATTCTTTGTCATGTCTGGCATAGTCATCAATATTAGCTTTATAAATAGTTTCTTTTATTAGAATCTCTTCATCTTATACTTTTTGTTTTGACAAGTTAACTTCATTGCTTGAATGTTCAATATTCGATTTAGAGGAGTAGCCTCACAAATTTTCCCAAAACACTAGTGGGTACTTCCAGGGATTGAGGATTAGACTTTACAATAACTGACTCAAGTTTAGGTGTTGATGTTCAACCTTAATGGATGTAGGCATACTCAAAAGTGCATACATAGAATCCATATTTTTTCGAAACTTATCAACGTGGTTGGGAGCATATTCATTAATAGGCTCAATGGTATCAGACTTTCGGATTGAGAAAGCATCGAGACTTGATGAAACTTAGTAGGAATGGACTTTTGGGTCAGCATTAAGCTAGTCAAAAAATAAGATAATATGTCAATGCATCTACAAGCTCAACAAGAGAATACTCATTCTCTTAATTTTCTAAATAAGGAATATAAACTAAACTTGAGCAAGCAAAGGTCCAAATGACAAAAATACCTAGAATCTAAAGACATAAGGTCCATAATCAAGCTATGACATGGGTAACTCTATGGTAACAATGACCCTAGATGTATATTGAGGAAATCAAATAGGGACATTATATTTTCTAATATTTTTTAATATTTCAATGATCCTAAGATTGAGTATGATCACTAAATTGGATTGTAGGAAATTGAAGAGTAAAATATGAAAAATTTCTCAAAAGATTATCAACATGTCCCACAAACGATACGTTTAGATCGACATGAATATGCATAATAAGATAATTCATGATGTCATGTCATCAGTTAGAAGCTCCTAATGTATTATCCCTATAGCACGCTATGCTCATAGATTAAAGCCTTGGGATTACAATGTGACTTCAGAAAAGTTTTTCCATTGAGATCCTAAGCTCTTTCATAGATGTCTTGAGCATTTTATTCAAAGCTAACCTTCGATCGATCCACATTCGATTAACTCATTACTCATTGCTATAGCCAGATACAAAAAGTGGATTGTTGTGGGGTTTTGATCCAAGAAGCAACTTTTCACTAGTGAAAAGAATCATGATTAAACAACAGAGTGAGACTTCATCATTTTCCATAGACAGTGCAAGTTTAGAAACATATAGCTCAGCTCTTTTAGAACTTGGATAAGTGTTTCTCGTATCGAATCTGGTAGTCACAATAATGTAGTGATGTTCACACGACCAGTCAATTTCTGAAGTTACTTTATAATTCTTTATTTAACTTCTTCCTTTTGGGCTTTGAAATCTTGGATTGTTTTTTCTTTCTTCTTACTATGTCTGTTTAGTTTGTCGATTTTAAAATTTGGCTAAAAAATATGTTGCTTCCTAGTTTTGCAGCATGTCACTAAGGTCCATCCATCATCTTTACTAGTGGCATGTTCTATTTTGCCATCTAACTTAGACTATGCAATAATTGGCTTATGTGGGACAATCATCGATTCCATTGTGTCATCAGATCACTTTGGTATTCATCATGAGTGTTGCAAAAGCTACAGGAATATAGTAATGAGGCCGTAAAGGAAATGATCCTCACTACAAGAAAAATGACCTTTTCCCACAAACCATCTTTGTGGGAAAAAGGGTCCTAAACTTGGGGAAAAAGGGGGGAAAAAGGTTACCAACAAACAATATGTGGGTAATGGTTTATGGGTAATTACTCGTGGGTAATTCCCATAAACTTTTGTGTTTGTGGGTATTTCCAACAAACATTTGTTGGTTGGTTTTGTGGGAAATGGTTGACGTGTTGTTTGTCAGTAATATTGGATTTCACCCACAAACCGTCTTGGTTTGTGGGTATTTCCTGTGAGCATTACCCACAAACTAAGTCGATTCGGTCGGTAAACTATAGTATATTACCCACAAATTTAAGTTTGTGGGTAATTGCCACAAACACAAGTTTGAAGGTAATTATCCAACATTAAGCCTTTTTTTAGAATTTACCACAAACTCGATTTGTAGGTAAAACATTCTTGATTGATTTATTTATTTATTTAATTGAACCAAACTTGTTATTAAACATCCATACATAATTTCCATAAAACAAATTTATCATAAATATAAAGTTTTGTCAATAATAAATAAAAAACATCACAAAAATACACAAATGTCAAAATCTATAGTTAAACAAAATAAACAAAACCCAATGGAACTATGAGCTAGTTACAAGTCGTCATCATCATGAAGATCTTCCTTGACAACTCCATGACCACCTTTATCACCATTTACACTGCTAGAAGAGGCACCCATATGTCCTTGTTAAAAAGAGAAAGTGAATAATTAACAAAATTTGAAAGTATAAAAGAAATGATCTAGATAAATATATGAATTTAAGTTGTTCTTTTTTCTTTTTTGGAATAGTAAGTTAATAATATTAAGAAACCACTAGGATTGAAGAGGTCCAAGTGACTCAAAAATGAATTTTATAAGTCACACATCAAATGAGAATAACTTCAATGGTTAAGTTTAAAACACATCCATGTAGTCCCTGAAGCCATCTCTTGCTCTCAAAATGACATGGTTTTCACTCAAACCAGAGAATGAAGCCAAAATTAAACCAACAAGAACATATCCAACTGAAATGATGATTTGAATTTGAAAAAGAAATAATGAAATTGGTAAAGTGTGAATTTTTAGCGTATAGGAAAGACTGAGAATTGACGAGTCCTATTATTCGGTGCAATACAATGGATATACACATATCCTATCCTCTCTAGGCCTCTGAAGTTGGAATCACAGAGGTTTATCACTCTCTGTCACTAATTTCTATTTGAATTTAATTTCAATTCTTTTTCTTCTATACCATTTACAAGTTGCTTGATTATGTCAACATGAGGAAAAGAAATTCACCTAATGTCTAACTCATCTAATTGGCATGTGAATACTATCACACCAAGTTGGAAGAAGGTAGCAAAAATTATTATGTACAAGTGCCATCATAGCAAAGAATGCAAGGGTGATATGAATAAGTCACATGAGTCATAAGTCTGTATAAATATATCAAATCCAATGAGTGTTGCGAATAGTACACATACATTCTAACTAGCTTATTTCTATCCATAACATCTAGGCATATAATTAAACTCCAGATAAGTAAACTTCAGTTGAGTGTACCTTAGAGGTGCTGCCTTTTGACGAGAACCCAAACTTCAAAGCCTTTCTCTCATCCTGATCTGCAAGCGCAGCAGCATTCCTAGATTGTGAAGAAACATTATTATGTAGTCAAAAGCACAATGCCTTTTACCATTCTAGATCCAAGAAATGCAAGCAGAGACAATAACTTTTTAAAAAATAAATAAATACTACTTGTTAGTTAAGCAAGAAAAAGTACTTCAAATACGGACATAAAGAATGGTTCCATTCTAATAAGAGTTGACAATAAGAGAAGTTAGCAGATGCTATGAAAGTTTTCTTCATAAAAATTGATGATCCTTTCAATTTGTCTCCTGACAGTGAAGTGCTTTCTTATGATTATCTTTATTGGTTTGAACTAAGATTTACAGGGATGATGGGTATGGTTGAGTAACAAACTAATTGATGTACTACCAACACCTACTTCATTCACCCAAAATATCAATTTTTCTAACAAAGTTTGGTTTTCCATTAAGGCAGTTTTAATTACAACCCAAAACCTACTATTTGATAAATTAGCACCTATTAGACTTCCTCTTGCCCAACAACTAGACTTTTGATTTTGATCGGGGTACAAATAATGAAAACAGTGGTTCAAACTCAAGATCATGATAAATTACAAATTTTATATAAAAGCTAAAGTTTGTAAGTATAGAGCATTTAAGTATTACTATTTATCTTCCGAAAATATATGAAACTATTTTAGATTTTGAAATCAATGTTTGAGTAATGAATAGCACTGAACGTTGGGATCACTAAACAATTTACATATTTTCAATTGACAAACAAGTCACAAAAATAATTGTAATACTAAGCAAGAGTAAATAATGACATTTAACTTACGTGAAATATCCTCCAATTTAGAGGGAATACAGAAAATTCGTAGGACAAAAAGCAAAAAAAAAAAAAAAATTACTATAAAAAATCAACAATTACAAAGTTAATGTTTTTAGTTTTTGTTCCAACTAAAAAACTTACAACTTTGGTACAAGAAATAAAATAGAAACCAAATTATTTCCCTCACATTTATAATTCCTCTAAAACATCAACTCTCTTCATGGATCTTCCTCTATTATTGAGCCACAAACAAATATTTCTTCTTTTTCAGCCTCTGCATTTGCACCTAACAAATTAAAAAAAAGAAAAAAAAAAGAAGCCACCCTGGCCTGTAAAAGATAGTAAAAGCCTTGTCCATCAGTCCTTTTTAATATTGATGTCAGTGGTGCTGGACCCAAATAGGAAAGAACCAAAACTACAAGATGGAAAAACACTATCTATATTGGCAATTTGGACTTCAAAATACTAGACACACACAGCCACACGCAGATTGTGCCTAGTTGCAGTATTTCATAGAAAATTGTTAAATACATTCACATTTATTTTTCTTTCCACAATAATTTGTTTCCTTATTGTATACTTCCTCTCTAGATAGCTTTCTATTTTCTTCATATTCTTCTTCCTCTCCCCTCTGTATCTCTCTCTCAGACACAGAGTAACTAAATCACAAGGAAATGCTTCCTTACCAGACCATTGAAGAAGCATAGGAAGTTCTGGGTAGATGGTAGAGGGCTAACTTTTGGTGAGAGATTATGGTTCAAATACTCTTCCAAACAATGTGATTACATGTTGCATTGCCATAGTACTCTTTCCTTGGTATTGTTCTACTCTATAGTCCCACAGAGATTATGGTTCTACTCTTTCCTTGGTAAGAAATTGAACATGTACAAGATTCAACCCGGTGAAGAAATCATTCTCTGACATATTTAAGTGCTACAAAGATGTAATGTGGGCATTTGTTATTGGTGTTGGTCCAATTCAAGTCATGTCTAATCCTACCATCCAGGTGCACTTTCCCATAATATTGTCAAAACTTTGTTGTTAACCAATGTTTAAATCCTAAAAATGCTAGCCAGAAAGTGATTGCAACTGACATTTCGTTATCACTGGACATAGACCTTTTCCTATTTTATGGACTTGTGTCTGTTAAAAAGACAAAGGACTCACCTCTGAAGAAGTAGCCCCAAACACCCTCAGTCCGAGAGATATGCTTGCAAATCCAAAGTAATGAGAAAAGAGAGATGTGAAACCCTAGAAAGAGAGATATGAGTACGAAAAGCTGAGTACACAAATCTTACCTTCAATGGAGGTTGAGTTCCATAGAAGCTGTTTTCTTTCCATTATCCCTCTTTTTTCTGGCACTTGCTTTGGTTGGGTTGTTACTCTGGTTGTGAGATGGTGACGGTAGCAAAGGAAGTAGCTTGATAACCATACAACAATTCTTGAAGCCATGGCTACCTTGGACTCCACCGTGCCAATGATCCCCACCGGTGAACCATTGAGCAGTATTGGTCCTTCTACCAAGAAGCCGAAAAGCTTCGAGATCAAAAATTGGAACGCTGTTGCACTTTAGGCTTGGGATATTGTTGTCGATAATTGTGCAATTTGCCGAAACCATATTATAGATCTCTTCATTGAGTGATAGGAGAACCAAGTAAATGCTATGAGCGACGAATGTTCTAGCTTAGAGGGTTATAGCTTAGGGGGTTTGTAACCATGCCTTTCACTTCCACTACATCAGCCGATAGCTAGATAGTGGTTCACTGGATAATAGCGAGTGGGAATTTCAAATGTTGAGGTTTTAGGGATTTGAAACTCACCTTACACACCTAGAGTTTCAGCGTAATACTTAACAAAAGTTGTGTTTCTTTTTTACCAACAAAAAAGAGTTTGTGGTTAATATATAACAAAACGGTGATTTATATTTTCCACAAACTGTTATTTGTGTGTAAACTTACTGACAAAAAAAAGTTTATGGGTAAAAGCTAAAAATATTTTACTCACAGACAACAGTTTGTGGGTAAAATTTGAGGGAAGAAAATTTTATTTCCCACTATAATACCGACAAAATAGTGGTTGGTAAATTGATGGTAACAAAATTTGGTGGGTTTGTGGGTAATATAGTTAATACCGACAAACTTTTATTTGTGGACAAAGATTAATTTTCTTGTAGTGACTATAGAGATCTTGGCATGGTTGGTTTCGACTATGTCATCGATGTTGGGATCTATTTTCTCTTCATTCACAAGTTTAATGAGGAGAACTTTCAGAACAAAACACTTCCCCATAGAGTGACAGACAATATGATAATATTTGCCATAATTTGGGTCATTTACCTTCCCCATCTTTTCTGGCCTTTTACATTCAGGGAGCTCAACCAACTTGTTCTTTAACAACTAGTTGAACGTATTTGACACATCCACATCAAGGAATGGGTACTTCTTTTCCTTTCTTTCTTTCAATGAGGTGTGACATGTTTCCTTAAACTGGATATGATCAACTTCATTCTCTGTATTATGTGCTTTTCTTGATATCCTTACTAGGCTATGCTAATGACCATCAAATCTTTGATGGAGCATATTCAATGCTTGCCAGTCCTCTTGGCTTCCTTTAATTCTTTCATTTGGTCAGGAATAAGCGAGCTATAACTGTCATGACAAGCCATGCTTAATTCCATGTCATGAGAATGAGTTGCTAAATCTTCAAAATTACAAGGCTTGATTCCTTTGAGAATTTACAATAACCCTATAGTTCATGCCTTAAAATGCATATTTCCACTACCGATAACTCTAATATACATTCTTTACAGTCCAAAGAAAGTGCTCGTCACCATTTGATGTAGTTGATGAAAGGCTCATCTTTCCACTGCTTAATATTGGTTAACTCTATCATTATGGCAGAGCGATAGGTGCAGTAGAAGCGATTCAAAAATTCCCTTTCAAGCTGTACCTTGTTGTTAATTGAATCGGGCACTAAGTTTACCGATCAAATGCAGTTCCGTGGAGTGATTAGATGAACTGCTTAGCTAGAAAGTCTCCTTATATTCTAGTGTTTTCTTTCACAAAATATGCGGCATGTTGCTTTGGTTTCCTTCCCATCAAACTGGTTAAGCTTTGATTGTTGATTATTGTCAGTAATTTTCAAGTTGTCAATGCGCTTTGTGTATAATAGGTAAATTTTAGCAGGTCTTCCATACAGGGTCAAAATCCTATTAGTTATCATCTCTTAGAGTTGCTGTACTGAAAGCTCTATGTATATAAAAAAAAGGAAGTTTGTTGACTAGTTTCTTCACCTTCATTCCTCTTTGTTGTGTAGAGTACACCCAGGAAGGTGTGTTTCTTTGTCAGACTCATCATCTTTTGCCTAAAGCTTGTTCATCAGAGTTGCTATATATTTTTGTCCTCGATGGTCTTTGTCAGTTTCTAAATTGGTTTTTCCATGCTTATAATCCTCTCTTTAGAAATAAAGGAATTCACCATTATAAATGGCATGACATTTTACTTTAACATCTGGATAATGAACTAGGGTAGGAGTCAGTAGAGGAATAGCAGTTTGATAGATCCGTGGTAGGGTGATGTCTTTAGATCTAAAGCATTCCATGCGGAAGAAATTTTGTAATTTCTCAGGACGATCATATTTCCTGTCGGCTAGAACCTCCAAGCATATGTAAGGCTGGGTCAGTGCACTTGACTGAGCCTACTTTTCATGATCTTGCTTCGACGACGAGTGATGGAACAATTAAATAAGGGACATTCGATGTTGTTCTTGACAGTAAAATAAATGTTGGAGTCAGTGGACTTAGATGTAGTTTGGGCTACTGAAGTCTTGGTCATAGATTTCACAGCAAATGCTTTTGAGTTTAAGGTTTTTGAAATAGTTTTGGATATGTAGCTTTGACTGGTTTCTTCATAAGAGTCACGAATTTGGTTGACGTTGAGTCTTGAGATGGAGAGAGAGATGACTTACAATCTCTGTGAGTAATTTTTACAGTAAAAGAATATTAAATTTCTATCACTAACTCTCTGAACTTGATGGTGATTCAAGAGATTTTGAGACTTGATCTTAAAACTACAGTTGGTTGTTTATGCTTATTTTTTTGCACTTGTGTATGTTTTTGAAGAATGGAAAATTTGATGAATTGTTGATGCTTAAAAGCTTAAGAGGTCTGTGAGTCTTGTGACTTGAATCTTATAGAGCTCTGATATTTCAACTTAGGGTCTTTTACCAAATGAGAGAGCTTGCTATTTATAGAGCTTTTGAGGTAAGCTAGGCATGCCATGTGACTAGATTTGATTGATCAAGAAAATAGATTTACTCAGATAATTTGAATTTTATGATGTCAATGTATATGTACATGGTGATTTTTTTAGCAAAACATGTATTATTTGGAATGTGATGCTATTTATACGAGGCAAACTTAATTGGCCATCAGGTGTCTTTTTGTAATTGGTTGTAATTTCCATTCAGACTATTAATAGTGTCAGACCCTCAGATGAAGGTTGTCACACTCTCAAATGAAAGTATGACTGGTCAGGAAAATGGGTGACCATACTCCTGTAACCCTGAATATTCAAGTAATGTGTCCAACAGACTTATAAAAACATTATAGTTAAGACTACTACAATATTACTGAAAATACTAGCAGGGATTTCCCGCACGATGTAACATACCCATGATATTTACCACCTGTTTACAGTAACTACAGCACATGCTAATATCAAATATGCGGAGGAGTTCTGCTCCTAACAAAATAGGACAACACCATTATAAATACAATATATCTGACGAAAATGCATGACACCCTAGGTGACTGCAAGTATTATCCTTTATGCTCCAAGTGTGCGATTTTCAAGATATACCATGCCACAGTCGAACCGGCAAGTAACAATTCTGTTTACAACCAGTAGTGGGATTCCTGAAAACTAAAGAAAATAACCACAAAGGAAAGAATGAGTCATGAGGACTCAGTGAGCAAATCAGGTACCTAAAGGATACCAGCATCACACAACACATATTATAGTTTTGAATGCAGGTTAGAAACACTCATGCATGTACGTAATTACATTTCTCATATGATCATAAATCAATTAAAGCACTAATTACAAGGTATCAATCAAACCATTTAAACAACCAAGTAATTAACAACCAATTTAACAAGTAAAGGGCCAACGAGTAACTCAGCTCCGCACAACATTATCTCCCCCTATCGGGCATTTACGCGCCTGCACAACAATTTAATTCTTCGTAACAATCTGTCCCATCAGAGCTGAGCACTCCATTTTCTTTTAAAATAATTTTCAGTATCATAATAATTCATGTCAAATATCAAATTCAAATATTTTAGGTGCACTTGAATTTTTTTTTTAAGTCAAAAATGAAAACCAGTTATCGAAAAATTTCACATTGTTGGCTCTTATCAATCACAATCACAATCAATATCAAACACTTATCAATCAATTTAATTACTGAATTAACTTATTGGCTTATTTTACCTTATAAGACAACAATTCAAATATACGTATAATTGCACATAATTAACTCACAAAATTCAAGGGTGAGACTCGTCCTTCTGTCTAAACTGGAGAGATGTCGGAATCTTCTCGATGCGACCTGGAGTTAAAAAAATAATCAATCACATATTGATTAGACTATAAATTTTATTTTTATATATTTCCCTACCTAACACTCTAATTGATAAATCTTGGTTAATTATATTTCTTAATTCCACCTGTACATATTCGAAATATTAAATTTCAAATTATCTAAAATTCTTTAATTTAAAACATACTAATCTCAATTTACATACTTGAGTCTTAACCTTCCAATTCCAATTCCAATAATTATACAACCTATTAATTTAGTTCTATCTATACTCTAAGTATTAATTTAACAATTACTTAGTCAATTTTCATATTTCCTAATTAACTACTTAAAAAGATAAACTTATATAATTCGACCTTTATAACATGCCTTATCAATGTTTATTATTTGAATTCATATATATATATACATGTCTTACAATAGAACTAACGAAATTTTTATGCTCTTATCCCATTCAAATTATACCCATTACATTTAACTTTACTTTATTGTCTAGAATGTGTTAAGTATTTGAATTACATAGTTTCACCATAAATACACTTAAAATTCTAGTTGTTCCATTCAAATTTCCACAATTATTTTATAAATTTCTTGTTGTCCTATATAAAACTTTGAACTATTCACTAATTAACCTTAAAGTCTCATATATCACCCTAACTACACTAATCAATATTCCCAAAAAATTTATTTAATTCCCATAACCCAAAGCCTTAATTGACTCTTGATTACTACTCAACCTTTATTGCCTACATCCTTTACAGCCAATCTCCCACACGCCTTCAAACAAGCTTCACAGCTTGCTTCCAACAAATTGATGCCTCACCAAGGGAAGGGAAACGGTAAAGCAAAGTGCAAGACACAAGTTACTGTCCAAGCACACCGAATTTCCCTGCCTCACAAGACTCGGTTGAACTAAGGCCTTGAAAGGAAACAAATATGAAAAACAGGGGAGGCCAAAAGAGGCAGTAGCAAAGCTGCCTTACGCCAACCATCCAGCCATGCTCTAGCTCCCATACTTAACCCAACCAAGCTAGTACCTATTACAAAAGGATGGAGAAGAAGAAACTTACCCATCACACCTCACCAACGCCAACCCACGGGTAAACAGGGCATCAACATGGTATGTATATGTTCTATTCTTGCTATGTTGTGGAGGTACAGCCATCATACAATCTCTGACTAGCCACTTCACGTTTCAAGGCTATGGCTGCTAAATGTGGCCAATCCTTTAAAACAACCAGTCCATGCGTTTAAGTAAGGGATGGGTACAACAGGGTATGTTTAACTCAATCCTAGCAGCAAGTCGGTTGGATTAGAAAGAGAAGATAGCTATTCCAATTTAACTTCAACAAGTATGCTAACAAAAGGAACGAGACTCGCCAATTTATAAACTTGATTTCAAAAGGAGAGAAGGTCTCACGGCCAAGAAGCTAAGCTGGAAGAATAAAGGAAAAAAAAGGCCCAGGTTGAAGACAAGAAAGAAGGGAAATTGGAAGTCGGTGGAGGAAAAGGAATGTGGGGAGAATAAGACAAATTCGTATAATCAAGTCATTGTGTGGTGTAAAATTATTCCCATTTTTCATATTTTTATATATATATATTCAATTATGTCATTTGTCTTTGTTGACACCCTAACTCCAAAATAAATAAATAAAATATTGTAAGCAAAGTTAAGAAAATTCACGGTGTCAAATAAATTTTGAAATGAACATGAATATATATATATATATATCTATATATCTAAGTAGTTATTAATCTACTTTACTTTTATTCTTATTTATGATAGTTTTACTTATAAAAAGAATTATACATTAAAATTTTAAAACAACTTGCTAACATATCGATACTAACATAGGTTATCACAAATAGTAACTGAGACAATTACATACTCAATGAATATTTAATTAATAAAATCAACAAATCTAATGTTGAAAGTTGAAGTCTTGAAATTATTTACATTTACTCCCTCCAACCTCTTAATTACATCTTCAATCTTATATACAAGAAAGATTATTTTATATTTTAGGTGCCTATAATTTCGTAATTTTTCTGAATGAGTCATTATGTTTTAAATTTCTTTAGTTAGGCTAAACAATATAATTAACTTATTTCTATTTTTGTAAGTCAATTCATAGATATTGATTGAAATGGTATATTACCTTATACATTATTTCACTCATTTGTACCTTTTTTTTATAGGTTTAATTGCACTTTTAGTCATTCTAGTTTAAATTTTAGTTCACTTTCATTTCTTGAGATTCAATTGCTACAATTATATCCCTACCAGGTTTAATGTGATGCAATTAGATTCCTTCCATCTAAATTAATACCAACATTTCTGACATGGCTAATAGAAGATGAGGTGGACAACCCAATTAATATAATTAACCAATAAAAAGTAGCCACGTGTATAAAATAATTTAGTTAAAAATTATTTTAAAAACTAAAAAGAAAATTAATTTTTTTTGCTAAACAAAAAAAAAAATATTAAATATATAAAAAATATTTCTTTCTCTCTCTTTCTCATTGTCACACTCCTCATAGAGGCATGATTGGCAAGATTATTGAATGACCAAACCTCCGTAACCCTAACTTTAGCACAACTGAATACATACAACTCTTGACTAAACCAACACATAAAAGACAAATTTTATAAAACAAAAGTTAACTGTAAAAATTTGTTTACTGAAACTAATAACAACTTACTAAAAGGTTCCCTGCAATATGGAACATGTTTTAATATTCAAACACATATACTATTATTTTTACACAAAGACAACAAGGAGCTCCGCTCTGTTCATATCATAAACAAGACAATTAACTAGACTATTACATCATACAAAATTAAACACCCCCAATTTTAGTGTGACCGCAAAACTTTTATCCTTGACTCTAAGTTTGAGACCCTAGACAATATCTTACCATACTCTGTTGGCAGGTCACGAACTCGGCAATGCCATACACTGAAATTCATGTTACTAAAAAAAATCCACAAGAGAGAGGTGAGTCCTACAGAATCCATAAGTGAAAAATCATATCTAAAAGGTACTAGCATCACTCAACACAAGTATATAACATATATAGTCAATTAACATTATGTAACAATGTTCATGTCTTAATTCATAATACACGTATACATTTGTAATCGTTATTAATTTACAACTCACATGATTCATAGGATAACAAATTAATCAGAACAATCATAGCATACAAAGCAAGCAAAATGCCAATGAGTAAATCAATTCTGCACAACAACATCTCATCCCCCAAGCATTTATGCACCAACAGATTAATTCTTCGTACACAATCCATTTCACGGAAACTGAGCACTCAATTCTTTTAAAATAATTATCAAAATCAAAGTATCTCATATCAGAATATTAAATCAAAATATCCTAGGTGCACCTGAATTTCAATTTTAGAAATAAAAATCATTTAGGAGAAAAAATTTACTTTGTTGGCCCTAATTAATCACAAACAATTTCAATCATCAAACATAATTCAAATAACTCATTATAATATTGCACATGCATATTTTTTCATATAACACATTTATTCAAATACACATACACGCATATAATAATTTAGCTACCAAAGGGTAACAATTAACCACTCACTGGTTTTTTGATCTAATTCGTCACTTACTCCCATGTTCAATCGTGTTGTTGATTCAATAACACTTTCCGAAGTTATAATTACATTTTCTATTTATTATTTAGTTTATCAATTTTATAACTTATAACATTTTAATTATGAAAATCTAAAGTTATTAAGTTTCAAATATTTATTGGAAATTTACTTCTTTTAGGCATTTTAGCACTATCTTGGAGATATGTTGCTTTCCACTTATATACTTAACCAAAATTTAAAAAAAAATAAAGTTTAAACACTATCTTTAGGAAGTTAACTATTTTTCTTATTTAGAAACTTTTCCTAAAATTAGCCTTGAACTCACTGAATTCCTCACATGAACAAAAACAGGATTTTCGTAAAATTCCTAGTTGCCAATCCCTGCTTCCGATACTTATAGAATGCTCATACTTGGGAGTTAAATTATGAAATTTTCCAGTCTATCTTATGAAGATGTTATGAATATTTAATCTTTAGAACTCTACTCCTATTTCATCTTTTAAGACACCCTAATATCAACTACTTGAAAATAGGTACAGTCAGGAATCACAGTCATGACTTCTAATACCTCTAAAATATACATAACATAAAATTAAGACTTGCACCACTCAAGATTTACTTTTTAGTATGTTAGGAACAACTTTTATTTAAAAGTCCTAGGCTAATTGAAACCACAACTTATGACAAAGTCTCTCGGACTGACCAACACTCACTAAAAATCCTATATGGACCTACACTCAGTCCAATAGCTCTAACGATCAATATATTTAGAACCAGGTTACAAAAGTTTCCATACATTATCTCAAGACCCTAAGCTGCATTTTCTCTATAAAACTCTTATTTTAATTCAATCCCAAAGACACTTGAAATACTGAATTTCTTTAACTCGTATATTTTTCCTTTTTACTAAATTACCAATTATTAACTTTAATTAATCTACTAGTTTTTCCTTTCATCAAAGCTTAAAAGGATTACAACAATCTCACCTAACTAGTTCTTTAACTTTCATCTAAACATGAATTATGCGCTCCTATTTTAATAATTACATGCAACTACTATATATATATATTTATTGTTGTTAGCTCTTGATTCCTGATTTCAACTCTGATACTACTATGCATAATTAAACTTTTACTAGCATAATAAACATGTAACTTAGTAGAATTGAATTCCCATAATGCACCTAATTAATTATATACTACTAAGCTTAACACAACCTATCACTAAACCTATACATCCCACTGCTAGGACTTTAAACCCGTTCATCAACCACGCTAAGTACCCTCTAAACCATCCTCCTCTAGGCTACAACCTCCCAAACTACATACCTTAGCTTTAAGGGAAAAGAAAGGAATGATTTTAAAATTGCTAGCTTTATCAAAAAAATAAATTGATACTTAAGGATTTACACCCAACAAAACAGCTGCCCTTACACCATAATAACAAACCAAAGTAATTCACTAACCCACCTTCTTTTCTTTGACTGAAACCAGCCCCAAGATGGTCACACCACCAGATTTTGTGGCTTGCTTGCCACTAACACAAAACCGGGCAGCTCACCACCTACCATCCCCTCCCTTAGCTTAACCATTCACCCACACCAACAAGGGAAAAACTTAACAAGGAAATTGGAACCAAAGAAGGATGAAACGGCTGCCATAAGCTGCTGCCAATCAGTTCCAAGTGCCAATTTCAGCCCCAAAGCCTCAACAATAAAACTGTTATGTCAAAGAAAAAGGAAAGGAGGGAACTCACCAATTACATAAACTTGCTGCCCAAAATTTTCTAGACTTACGGTTAGAAAATATAAGAGGAAGGATGAAGAAAATAGAGTAAAAATGAAGGAAGCAGCGCACGGCCAAGTGAATAAAAGAGAAAGAACTACTAAGTAGGTGACAAGAGGTAAGAAATGCAAGATCATTATAATACTATAAACTAGTGGTATAGGATTTGTTTACTAAATTGTGGTGTAGATTTACTTAAATATATATATATATATATATATTAATTTCACTAACTAATATAACTCTCATGAAAAGCAAATCTAAGTCCAACTAAACAAATAATAATGAACTTTAATTTACCTATATATATATTCAAATATTTTTTAAATTTAATTTATTTCATATACACTTAATCACGATAATTCATGTACGATATCATAAAATGTACGTTAAACTATCGGGGTATAACGCTCACCACACCTGTCTACCCAAAGTCCTTCATAACCCTAAAATCTACAGGACCTGGCCTCAGCAATTTGAGTAGCAGAAGGGTTGATGGACTGTGGAGAAAGTTTGTCAACCACCAAATCAAAATTGAAATTCAAAAGCAAGTTTTCAAGCTTTCTGACAAGTAGCAGAAGCCTTAATGCTTGATGCTTCACACATATTTTCTTCCATCTCCCTCACTCTCTGATCCAAATGGAAATTTAGAAATTTAAAATTTTAGTTTTAGATTTAGAAGTTTCTGATTTATGTCTCCAATTTCTTAGATCCAAGTGTTTGGCCAACGAGATCAAAGAAGCCTTGAAGGGAAGGGTTTGATAAAATTTTGTCTCTTTGTTGATCAAAGAAATTTTAATTTTTTTGCTTGAACCAATCACCCAGAAATATTTGTGTTTCTTTGTTGGTGCTTGGTGATGGTAGGGAGAGAGAGAAGGTAAAGGTTTTATTAATTATTATTGTATTTTTACATTTTTTTTATTTTTAATATTATTTTTCTTTTTCTTTTTATTTTTTAAAATATTTAGATTTAACTTTTGTATAAATTTTATACAAAGACATGTGGCTATTTTTTATTGGTTAATAATATGAATTGGGTTGTCCACCTCATTTTTTGTTAGCCACACCACCAATATTGGCGTTAATTTTGACGAGAGTGACCTAATTGCATCACATTAAACTTGACGGGGGTCCAATATAGCAATTGAAACTAGAGGAACAAAAATAAAGTCATGAATTATAGCGACCAAAAATGCAATTAAGTCTTTTTTGAACAAAAATTGCTACAATATCGAGGAGAATTCCTAGTATAATAGTATAGATGAATGCAAATCTTGCTTTCATTATATCAGAGATTGAATTTCGTGCCTTGTTAGGAGACCAAACTAGAAGTCAATTTTACCAAGGACGAGGTCTTGATCTAGTAACAATGTGTATCAAATTTTTTCCAATAAAAAGGTGACACGTCTCATTAACATTAATCATTATTATTAATTATGGTTAATTCAAATAATATATATTTACTAATAATATGTAAATTTATACATAGATAATAAATCAAATATTAATTCAATAATAAATGTCACTAGTTTGAAACACATCCTATTAATTTGTTGAAGTCGTTGCCCTTAAACAGCACATGCTACGACAATTCTACAACTACAACTATGACAAGTATCCAAAACCAAGCTAGTGGTTCAATTCATTTTTATCTAATAACATCTAGATCACTTGAAAGGCCTCTAAAGTCTTTATATATGATAAATGGTCACAAAATCACTTTGAATTTTTTAACATCAAGCAAAGTGGGAATTTCCTTATTGGCTTATACTCTGTAATGGGGGTGGCTTGGAGTGTTCTATTCTATGTGGTCTAAAGTCTATGGTCACAAAACCACTATGAATTTAGATAATAACTAGTGGTTCAATGCATTTTTATCTAATAAGAGATCACTTAAAAGGCCTCTAAAGTCTATATATATGATAAATGGTCACAAATAATCACTTAATATCAAGCAAAGTGGGAATTTCCTTATTGGCTTATATTCTGTAATGGGGGTGGGTTGGAGTGTTCTATTCTATGTGGTCAAAAGTTTATGTCTATGGTCACAAAACCACTATGAATTTAAATGATAGCTCCTCTGGACTACCTATAGTAAGGCATCACTTATAAACATGCAAATTTGGCATGCATTGCTTGTACACAAATGAAAGAAATGGCTTCCAACAAGTTTGCATTTGGATTTGTTAGACAAGTCATAGTTTTTGTTATGATTTTGCTACTTCTAGCATCCACAATGGCATCCAGGGTTCTGCAAGAAACAAGTAAGTTCAAAAGCCTTCCCTTACTTTTTCTTTTGTTTTTTTCATTCTATTTTATTTTGAGTGATTGCTAATTAATCAGAGTACGTACCACTCACCTGACAAAGCTCATAATTAAGTATATGTACAAGCTCCACCCAACATAATTAGATAATGTTCTTTCTAGTGGGCAGGTGTAAAAAGCGGACTCAGCTATTTTATATATATATATATGTATATTATAATTTTTATAAACATGTGACTTCTATGTGCAATACTAAAAATGACTTAATGAATCAATTTGAAATAATGAAGAAAATTAAATCATGTAAGTAATGGATCCAAGTAATTTTCGACCAAGAATTAGCTGAATTGAATTAATAAAAATAAACAATTAACTCTTGATTAAAGCATCTATCATAGAAAAAGGGCTTCAAATTCATAAAGCTTCGGAAGTGATATGAATAATTTGCGGTTATAAATGGAATATCAGAAGCAGAAACATTGGAATATGCTGGTCATTAATTACTTGAGACACTGACAATTCAATAAAATTTCATTTGGATTTTGATGTTCATTTGTTACTTGCAGATGAACATAAGAAGGGACGTATTAATGATCGACCTTGGAAAGGAAACTATTCCGCGCATCCACAACATGACAAGTGATCTATGATAGGAAAAGTGAAATTTCACAAAAAAAAATATAATATAAAATCAAGTTCCATTAAGTCGAATTCAAGCAAGACAAATATTTTTACTATCAAATCAAGTTGCATCATATAAAACAATTTGTATTTTTTTTTTTTTTGGTAAGAATAAAATAATTTGGATTTGAATTCAACTAGAGATTAATATTTCGAACTTAACTGCTATATTTGGATCAACTCTATGATGTACTTGTTACGAATACATAGTTAATTAATTCTATAATTTGTAAAAAGGAACAATTAACTATTTATTAATATTGTGTTGTTTTGTTACTAATTGTAACATGAAAATCAATTAGAATTTGCTAACACAAGGAAGTAATATTTTAAAAATCAGATTTTACTGATTGAACCGATTTATTTCAGATCATTTTAAAAAATAAAATTATTTTAACAGGTACTTAACATGCATAAATATGAGCACATTCATAATTGTTCATTAGTGGGGCAACTGATATATAAATATTTACTTAATACTGAAATAACAAAAATTATATTTGTGACTTGTGTCCACTTAGATTTTGTTACAATGTTTCCAATAGAAAAAAAATCATTTTCAATACAATAAAATAAAATAAAATAACTCATGTCGAAAGGTTAGTTAGATTTATAAGTTAATATCTGTTGTTTCAATTACTAATATGAATAATAATTCAAAAATTAAATAAAATATTAATTCAAATGCTAAATTAGATATTAGTTTGAAATAATATCTAATTATTTGTTGAATACCGAATGAAATAATATATTTGGATTGAATACAAATTTTAATACTAAACCAAATTTGAAATTGCCTCAAATTGAATAGTATTTGAATCAATTGGACTTTTGTATATACTTGTGAGAGCTTTGCCTGGCGAGTTATGGTCGAATTAATTAGCAGTTACGAATTCAAAAGAAAATAGAATGAAAAAGAATACTTAATGGAAAAAACAGAAGGGTAGATGCCACTGTGGATGCTAGGAGTAGCAAAATCATAACAAAAACAATGAAAATTGAGTGTTTAATTGAGTTATTTGAACTATGCTTAACTTTATTCGTGTTTGATAAGGACTGATAAAAGTGTTTTTCTTTCAGAAATGATTTGTACTTCTGAAATAGAATCTGGGTGCACCTAGGATATTCTGATTCTGATAAATGTTTTAAAATAATTGAGTACTCAGTCCCAGTGGGATGGATTGTGTATTGAGAATAAATTTATTGTGCAGATGCAAAACTGTCTGGTAAGGGGAGATATCTATTGTGCGGACTTGAGTTACTCTGTTGGCTTTTGTATTCATTGAGTGATTTGAATGTTTGACTTCTTTGTTGTGCAATGTATGTCATGAAAGATATTTGATTAATTTTACGTTTTTATGGTTACATAAGTGTGAAATTAATTTATTGTTGAATTTATGTTATTATGAAATTATTTGATCTATATATTTTCTTTATGCCTTAAGTGATGCTAGTACTCTATGGGTACATTTTTTCCACTCACTGAGTCTGTAGGACTCACCATTCTCCTGTTGGTGTTTTTTTTAGTAATAGGATTTTGGTACAAATCATTGCCGAGCTCGTAAATTGCTGATAGTATGCGGCAAGATATTTCTTCGGAATCTTATACTTGAAGTCAAAGGGTGAGAGTTTGCTATCACAATAAGGTTTCAGGTGTCTGATTTTGGTACTATGTAAAAGTTCAATTTATTAGTTGTTGTGGTTAATGGAGTGGAGCTCCTTGATTATAATGTTAATGTTGTTACCTGGTTGAATGTAGCAAGAAATTATTTTTTTGTATTTTTGGGCATGGTTTGCATTACAGAGAATCTTTGCCGAAATTTATAGTAAATTGTTATATATTTCAGTAAATAAATATTTACAATTAACTTGTATTTTCTATAATTTATTTTATGCATTGGTTTAGTCAAGAGTCAAATATGTTTCGTTGTTTTGAAATTAGGGTTATATAGAGTTGGTTACCTAATCCTCTAGCCAATCATACCTTCGTGTAGGGTGTGATACCATATGACATGAAAATGTCACCTAAGAACCAATTTTGAATAATTACATTAGGAAAAACTTACGTACAGTGAATTTGTCATTGGACTCTTAAAATAAGCCAATAAATTGAGGAGTGTGTACAGAGGTATTGATAAAAATTTTAATCGAACAGATAATTTTGGATAGTAAAATTTTAAACCAAAAATAAACGTTGCCTGAAATTATCCAAACCAATAAAACATGACCAGTTCGATTTGAATAGTACATCACCTGAAATTTATTAATATTTCTTTAAAATTAATGTTTTTATATATATATATCTTTTGTTTTTTAACCTCATATTTTGTTATGTGATACTTATTGATTTGCAATAACTATAAAATAATTAAATTGCAAGAAAAGTTGTTGTAAACTATACTGTGATTATATGAAGCATGTGTTGTTCATTTACTTATTTTATAAGTTTTGTATTTTATTTTAATTTATATATGTGGCAGCCATATCATTTTGACAATTAAGACATTGATAATGCTGTGAGTGAAAGTTATGAAAAGTATAACAAAACATAAGTAAGAGTGATATACAAGAAAAGAAGTTTTATGCCAAATATTTGTGCTGAAAGCCTATTTTGTGTTCTCGTCATGGCTCGGTTGTATAATGATTCTTAAACAGCATATGTAAAGCTGAGTTTTAGAATTTATGTTTTCTTGAAAATAATTATTTATGTAAAGCTAGAGGTTTAACTAATTGTCTTTCTTTTTATATAGTAATTTAATTTCATTTACATTAAAACAAAGTTCTTTTTCAAATAAAGTGGCCAATGGATTAATTCCTATTCTTGTTAGCAAGGTTTAAGCTAATCATGTAAACCCAACCACATTCATAAAGCATAAGAGGTTTCGAAACATAAACTTTGGTACAAATTAAATCCCAATGCAAAACTATTATATACCAATATCCAGTTAAGCATTCTTTCATAATTCACATCCATTCTATCCTTCTTAACATCACATGGCAATCACAAGTTATAGTTTCCAAATATTTGTCGCCTCCACATTGAAATAGAAACTTTTATTTTTTAAAAACTGCAAGTGGCTCTTAATTAATAACTCTACGTAGTAGTACTAAGATGAGAGAATGGTGTTGCAAGTCCTTGTAGCATGGCGGTCTATCCATTCCATTTATATAAAGTAGACTGCAAAAATGAGTGAAAATAAAAAACCTTATCAAAAAGTAATTATTATTATAGGAGATACATCTAACTGAACTAATAAATTCAAACATTGACGAACTTGGTAATGACTTGAATATAATAAAGGACACTAGGTGTATATTGGTGGAATATATGGTAAAATTAGAACTGGAGCATACTTTTGAATTTGGACTTTGCTTCTCTTTTCCTAATTTTGGTAATGACAAACTAGATCAAAATTTTTCATGATAAGGGAGTTAAAATGAACCGAGCACACTAAAAATCACAAAAAGAAAGAAACTTAAATTCTCGAAGAGGAAAAGCTAAAAAATCATTAGAAAAAAACTCAAGATTTTAATGAAAACTAAATCTGTCATAGAAAATTTTCAATACGAAATTTAATTATTAACAAATAAAGACAGCAAGAAAAGAATAAAATCTAGGGTTGTTATATCGTTCCATATTATTTACTGACTGCAATATCTTTGTTCATTGACAAAGAAATAAATAAAAACAAATACAAGCTTTCAGTAATCACAACCCATAATAGACTGAGATACATTTATTTCATATACCCAATAAAATAAATATGTTTATCCAAGTTTATTATGTTTAAAATGGTGTTCATCAGCGATAATTTCCGTCCCAAGGAGCATCTCGATGTTTATCAGCGTGCTTCCCACCCTTTTCATGATCTGCAACACCAATTAATACAAACCAACAAATTAACATTAGTCCATATGAAATATGTTTCTGAATTGTGTCTCAAAGAATCGTGTTATATAATACGTGTGCTATATAATATATTTAAGCACGCCATCCAGTACAAGGTTATTAATACATGCTCGTTTAACACATTGTATAAGAATAACATAATAGTATAAAATTATTCATTTAAATTTTATATAATATTTGATAGCAATATGATAGTCTAGACTGATATTGTTAATGTCCTCTTATACTATATCTAACATTATAAATTAAGATATATAACTAATGGTGAAGGATAAGACAGGATAATTAACATTAATATAACTATCAACCTAATATATTGTATAATTCTATACTACACAAACTTATATGATACACCAACTGTACGGGTCCATAACTTCTTGTAATCCTATATGTTTAGAAAAGATTCAAGCTCTTATCCATGCTTGTTAATATACTCCATACATAAATACTATCCAATTTCAGGTTACTCCTCAAGTAAATAGCACAACTTATTTACCTGCTTTACTTAATAATTATTTTCACCCATCCAAGTATGAGTTTTAGTTTATTTGATAACGAAATTAGGAAGAATAAAACCTGCTTAGAAAATCCTTTAAGAAATTAAAAATAAAGACACTGAACATTTTGCAAATATCGACAAAGAACTATATATTAAATTAAAAAATTACAGTTACCAATATAAACTTTTAGTGTTTTTTTCACGAACTAGGATTCAAATTCTCTTTAGGTAAACTTACGAGTCGCCACAAAATGGTTGTGATTCTCAGCAAGCTCCCTCGTTACTGCCCTGGCTGCAAGGAGAAGCATAAGAAACAAGAGAACCTCCCAAATTAAAGAGAACCTCTTAGAAGCCATCGATTCTACTATAATTCTAGCACATGACCTAATCTGTAATTTATAGCCCAAAACTGGTTCCTTTAAATCTTGGTTATGATGTGTGTTATTTAATTAATTTACCAGAGTAGTCGTGGGATTTTAGTCAAAATCAACTCTTAGGGAGGAATACAAAATAAATTAAAACACAAAGAACAAGTACTCGATTTGATACTAAATTTTAATTATAAATTTAAGTTTCCAACCACTCTGAGATCATATAGATAGAGATGTATCTCAAAGACATGTAACTACGAAGTAATTTAACATGAAGAGATCTAATGTTTTCTTTATTTGGGATAGGCGAAAATAAGAGTGGAGAAACTATGATCAGGAGAAAATTATTTTTTCAAAGAGATATGACTTAGGTAAGAATATTTTAATGTTGGGATTAATAAAAAAAAGAAAAACTTAATTCTACATGAATGGGAACAAAATATAGATTATAATTGATATTCTTTGTAAGTGGGATAAATGAACACATTAGGTAACTTTATTGATTGTTTATGATATTCTTTCATTTTCTTTAATTTAATTCCCAAACAAGTTGAGAGAAATTATAATCTCTCCTTCCAATCTCACTTTTTTTTATTTTCCCAATTTTCGTTCATCTCTTAGTTTATTTTTTCCAAACTGTTAGAACACAATGATTAGAGGCCATCAACTTCAAGTCTTAGCTTTTAATAGAGCTGCAGATTATATGTAAGGGATGAGTTAGTTAAAATATATAAATAATTAAAGCATGACTAAAAATAAAGAAATACTCTCATTTGAATTAAAAAAAAAATATGTAAACCATTAAACTAAATGGTTTGTTTGTTTAAGAAGTTAGAAAAATGAATATTTAATATATAATCTGTCCCAACAACAATAAATAATAATTATTTACTTAGCTAATTATTATATTATATTTTTTAATACACTGATGTGTATTATATATGAACCAAACATCCCTAACTTATACTCTTCACGCAAATTTGACAATCAATGACTTACATTATCTATATACCAAATGCATAAATGAAATATCAAATATATAATAATTTAAATCAAAATGACATTTAATAAATCAATCTCATTTTTACATCATATATAAAATGTGCCCTAAATGTCCAAGTATTCTCCCTATAACATTTGACTCAACTTATGGAAACTTGTCAGCCAACCTAACACTTTCTTATGCATATATTTTATATTGTTATGTCCATAATATTGACAAGCAAAGTTCATCTTTTTTTATACGGAATTTAAAATCTTTGTTGAAGTCATTTGTAACAAACCAATTTAAAAGGGATATCTTAAAAAGTCTTGTAAACTAGTCTTAGTAAACCGCGTTGATTAAGTCAAGGGTTGACATTTCCACAACTGCACATGCAACACAATGACAAGTATCCAAAATCAAGCTAGCCGTTCAATGCATCTACTGTCTAATAACGTGTAGATCACTTAAAAGCCCTCTAAAGTCTATATATATGGTCACAAAATCACTGAAATTTTTAATATCAGGCAAAGTGGGAATTTCCTTATTGGCTTATACTCTGAAATGGGGGTGGGTTGGGGTGTTCTATTCTATGTGATCTAAAGTCTATGTATATGGTCACAAAATCACTATGAATTTAAATGATAGCTCCAGTGGACTAGCTCTAGTATTGCACCGCTTATATATAAATATGCAATTTGGCATGCATTGCTTGTACACAAATGAAAGAAATGGCTTCCTACAAGTTTGCATTTGGATTTGTTAGACAAGTCATAGTTTTTGTTATGATTTTGCTACTTCTAGCATCCACAATGGCATCCAGGGTTTTGCAAGAAACAAGTAAGTTCAAAAGCCTTCCTTTACTTTTTCTTTTGTTTTTATAGAGGGAAGATGTGAGAAGCAGATTCGCTATTTTACTTATATATATATATATAATTAAGATGAGCATAATTGAAACATTAATGTTGAAGTGGATGTCTAGACACATTTGAGATGTTATGAGAAATTGAGAAAAATAGGTAGTGAGGAAGACTGATGTTGCATCTATTAAAAAATATATATTCAATGTTGGCTTGTGGATGTCATATTTAAGAAAAGTGACTTGATGCAAGAGAAATGAGTTAGATCTAGGTGTGGAACTATAAAGACACAAATTAAAAAACATGAAGAAAAATTCTTTAAAAGGATGTGACTTCTGTAAATTGATGAAGAAAATTAATTCACGTATGTAATGGATTCCAAGTAAGTTGAGACAAAGAATTAGTTGAATTGAATTATTAAAAATAAATAATTAACTCTTGATAATTGAAACATCAATCATAGAAAAAGGGCTTCAAATTCAAGAAATTTTTGCGGTTATAAATGGAAGCAAAGAAAAAGAAACATTGGAATATGCTGATCATTAATTACTTGAGACACTCATAATTCAAGAAAATTTCATTTGGATTTTGATGTTAATTTGTTACTTGCAGCTGACGATCCACACCGTGATGTCCCTCAGGGCGGAAACTATTTCAGGCGGCCTCCATAACATGTCAAGTGATCTATGATAATCTCATATATATTTCAATATGGAAAAGTGAAATTTCAAAAAGAAAAATAAAGTATATCAAGCTCCATTAAGTCGAATTCAAGCAAGAAAAATATT
This sequence comes from Quillaja saponaria, assembly GCA_029379385.1. Classification (NCBI taxonomy): domain Eukaryota; kingdom Viridiplantae; phylum Streptophyta; class Magnoliopsida; order Fabales; family Quillajaceae; genus Quillaja; species Quillaja saponaria. The sequence continues at coordinate 12,707,990 of CM055616.1, read as the reverse complement.
TTTACTATCAAATCAAGTTCCATCGTATAAAATAATTAGTATTTGAATTCCACTAGAGATCAATATTTTAAGCTGAACTGGGTGGGTTATATTTGGATCAACTCTATGATGTACTTGTGTTCATATGAATATGTAGTTAATAAATTCTATAGTTTGTATAATAGAATAATTAACTATCTATTAATATTGTATGCAGTTGTGGTGTCGTTATTAATTGTGCAATCCAATCAATTAGATTTGCCAACACTTGAAAATTAGATTGACTGATCGAACTAGTTGATTTCTGATCGTGAAACCATAAAATTATTTCAATGGGTGACGTGTATAATAATAAGCGAATTCATAATTTTATTGTGAGTGGGGTTAACTTATATATATGTATTTATTTAATAAAATAAGTGAGTCAAACGAAAATCATTCAAGATAAAATTAGAAAATAATAAAATATTAAAAAAAATAAAAATTCATGTCTTGTGTCCACTCTTAGTTTTCATTATTATGTTTCTAATAAAAAAAAATTAATTTTCAATATAAAAAAAAAGTCATGTCAAAATTAAGGTTAGTTAGATTTACTTTTCAAGAAATAAGAAATTGAGACAATTTATATTGACTAAATGGCATAATAATTAAAAATATAAAACAAAATTGCATTTTGATAAAATGTGATACCAAATTTAACTTCTCAATTAGAAAATTAAGTCAATATTTTTTTTCTCATTTTTATGCAAATTTTGTGGGAACAAAATTATTTTATTAAATTTTAGTAGGCCAAAACATTTCTGTTCAAAGTTTAGTAATAGAATTTGATTTATTTTTTCTTATTTATCAATAAATACTTTATATTTATGAATAATTTGAAAAGACAATGGGGGCAGTTATGACCATTGAGCCTAAGCTAGATTTGTCCCTCTGTATAAAATAGTTAAAAATGATAAGAGTCTATTGCAATTAAGAAAAAAATATCTACCAGTGAAGGGTATTAATTAGAATATGTTCGCCCAAGAATGAGAAATTAGAGGTGAATGAATAGTTTGGTCAAATAAAAATCACTCTTTTGATTTCTAAAACAGTATACACAAGCAAATATACAATCAATGAAATAACTATTAGCAGCGGAAAGTAAAGAGGGTAGAGTTAAGGAGATTACATAGTGGATTTATAGTGGCTCACCAGATCCCCTGGCTATGTTCATTCCTCAAACTTCCCTTGATAGTTAATCAAATTACTAGCTGAATTGCAGGACTCAACAAAAACCTTTACGACACTGATTTGCGGGGTTTGGGAACCTTTATAACAAGTTCTTTGGAACTTAACACAAGTATAGAATTTTACCAGGGTTAACACTAAGCTATCGGTTCTCACTGACACACTTTCTTACAAGAAAGATTCAAGGAAGTGATCTTCAAAAAATCACAAGAACTACGAACGCTTTTATCAAGATTTGAAAGTTTAAAACTTTAGTAGACTGATTTTCTTAGAACATAGTGATAAGCATTTTTACAATTGATTGCACATGAGTTTCAAAAGTTTCTCTCTCTCATGTTATCATGCAGATATATAGACCTGAGTTTGAAAGTAGTTGTCGCACAGTAAAATATGATCGTTGTCAAATAGTGCAGAAGAGCAACGAGCTGGGTGTCCTTTCTTCTAATATTTAAGTCAAACACTGTAAAACTAGGAATGCAGTATCCAGAAGAAATATTCTGAATTCTGAACATAGTACAACTAATTTCTAGGACCTTAACTGTCATGTTTTATCTTCTATGGAGATCTTGCGAGAAAGATATTTCAAGAAAATTTTAGCTGAGAAAGATGATGAACAGTTGACACTTCTTGCAAAATGTTTTCATATGGATAAGTCATTAGTACTTTTGTTGATTGGCACGTCTTCACTTGAAAATCAGACAATAATTATTTCAGACATTTGACACGTCTTCCCTTGAAAATTAGACTTTCATTGATCACGGTGATTTCAGCTGACTTTTGTTGAAGTAATATGGTGCGTTTCGAGTTTTCAGTTGACTGAGCAAAAAATCTATTTCGGCTGACTATTATAGCACTATCTTCAGCTGATTGAAAATTGAAAACGGTGTGCTTCATCTTTCACTGAAAAGTTCTCATTAATTTTGGGCTATAAATTACAGAATAGGTCATGTGCTAGGAAAATAGTAGAATCGATGGCTTCTAAGAGGTTCTCATTAATTTGGTAGGTTCTCTTGTTTCCTATGCTTCTCCTTGCAGCCAGGGCAGTAACAAGGGAGATTGTTGAGAATCACAATCATTTTATCATGACTCGTAAGTTTACTTCGAAAAATTTTAAATCGTCGTTAGCAAAATAATTAAAGAGTCAAATGAATAATTTTATATTATTATATTCTCATAGTGCCAAATGAGTACACTATAAATTAGTGTATGTGTTGTGTGTGTTTAAATATATAATTTCCTTTTCTTTCTTTTTTGTGACAAGAGTGTAATATGTTCATGTCATATAAACTTGTATGGTAAATAATTAATCGCTTATTATGTACGATATGGTAATGTGAAGTGATGAGAGCTAAATTATACTAGGCAAAAGCTCACATCCATATATTTACTTCACTATACAATGGTCAACACAATAATTAAATATTAATGTTCTTTAAATTACTCAACTCTCTCTTATCTTTAAATATTGAAATTACTTTTATATACTTTCCTTTATTAATAAGTTACTACATTGAAACCAAATAACCAAATTATAAAATATAGTTATAAAAGAGCCCAATAGTATATATTTTTTTAGAAGTTGTGGGAATAAAATCTTTTAAATTTCTTACTCTCAGCAGAGTAGATAGTTTATTTTCTATTGGACTAGAAAGGTGAGTTTTTTGAATTTTGCATAAACTAATCGAGACGCCACCACCACCACTAAACACAAAAAATATTTTACGCACTACTTAATTTTGATACTATTGATCAGTTTTAAATCAATAGATAAACACTAAATATTATTGATTAAATGTCCTGATTAATTGAGAGATAATTCAAAAACATATTCATATGGACTATGTTGTTATTAATTTGTATTAATTGGTGTTGCAGATCTTGAAAAGAGTGGGGAGCTCGTTGATAAACAACTACTCAAAGATGCTCCTTGGGGTGTCAATGTGTGAACTCTCATATTGTTAAGGCTAGAGGGCTTCATAATCTTTATAAGTATGGGCCTCTAATCTTGTCACAAATTGATTGGTTTTCAAGAGTAAGGCTTCAAAATCCTATTAGAGCTAGGCCCACGATTGATGGATCGTCCCACGATTGATGGGCTCTACCTCACGATTTTGGATCTCTATGTTTCACGTGAAGGAGTGTTAAATGGGTCTCTTTTTTTTTTTTTCTAAATATATATCGAACCATTTTCATTAAAATCCTGAGTTTCTTTCTAATGATTTTTTTTAGTTTTTCCTCTTCGAGAATTTATGTTTCTTTTCTTTTTGTGACTTTTAGCGTGCTAGATTCAATTTAACTCTCTTATCATGAGAAATTTTGATCTAGTATTTCTTTAACAAAGGTAAGAAAAGAGAAACAAGTCCAAAGTAAAGAGTATGCTCCAGTACCACTTTTACCATATATTCCTCCAATACCAAATGTCCTCTATTATATCCAAGTCATTGCCAAGTTTGTCAATGTTTGATTTTATTAGTTCAGTTGCATCTCCTATAATAATTATTAATTTTTGCTAAGTTTTTTTTATTTTCATTCATTTTTGCTTTTTACTTTATATAATTGGAATGGATATACCGCCATGCTACGAGGTCTTGCAATACCATTCTCTCATTTTAGTACCATTTGTTAGAATTATTAATTAAGAGCCACTTGCAGTTTCTTTGTTTTTTAAAAATAAAAGTTTATACTTCAATGTGAAGGAATCGTCAACAAATATCTGGAAACTACCTTGTGATTGCCATGTGATGTTAAGAATGGTAGAATGGATCATAATTTTTAAGTAGTGAGTTACTTACTTGATTAAGTGAACAATTATGCAGGCTTCTTAATTTATATTCATAAGAATATTATGTTTGTTTGAATATATATATATATATATATATCTATAATTGTCTTGACTATTTCATTCCATTGTACATCCAGTGCTTGTTCCTTCGTTTTGAATTCATGTGAATGATGAAAGAATGCTTAACTGGATATTGGTATATTGGGAGTTAAATTGTACCAAAATTATGTTTCAAAACCTCTGATTCTTTATGAATGTGGTTGGGTCTACTTGATTAGCTTAAATCTTGCTAACTAGAATGAGAATTAATCCACAAGCTACTTTATTTGTAAAAACATTTGTTCAATATAAATGAAATTAAATTACTATCTAAAAAAGAAAGACAATTAGTTGATTTCTAGCTTTACATAAATAATTATTTTCAAGATAACATAAATTCTAAAATTTCATCTTTAAGAATCATTATACAACCAGGACATGACGAAAACACAAAATAAACTTTTAGCACAAATATTTGGCATAAAACTTCTTTTCTCCGTATATCACTCTTACTCATGACTTGTTAAACTTTTCATCTCTTTCCCTCACGGCATAATCAATGTCTTAATCGCTAAAATTATCTGGTTACACATATATAAAAATAAGAAAAAATGCAAAAAATTAGAAAATAAGTAAGTGAACAACATATGATTCATATAATCACAGTATACAACAACTTTTCTTGCAATTTACTTAACAGGTACTGCAAATCACATCATTTAAGCATCACATCACAAAATAACATTGACTGTCGTTCCTTAGTTAACATCACCTAACTATCATAAGATAAAGGAGAATCAGAGAATCTGTAGGAGCAACATACATAGTAATCATTTAGTTCATCATTGATACCTCACACCAGACTTATAGTAAGTACCCCTGGTTATCAGAAAATATTTTAAAAAATTTAGTCAATAATACAAAATGCCCAAATTAAATAAAAGTCTTAAATTTACGAATTGAAAAAAAAAAGTTGGGAGAAATTTTTGTATCTGGCTAGCACTTCGGCAGCCACCCGATGGCGTTCAATGGATGTAGAATCACCATTGCAGAGCGTTAGCAAGGTGAAGACATAGATAGAGACAAAATATGGATTTGTGGTGGCGAGCTACAGAGTTATAGGAATGAGAGGCGCAAGGGAAAGTGTGGAGGACTGAGTACGGTATGATGAAGACAGAGATGAAAGCTGAGTTTGTGGAGGAAATTAAGCTACAAAGTTGTCGGACAAGAGGGTGGTTTAGAATGATGGCGGAGAAAGAGAAAATTGGGTATGGTGGCTTAGAGAAAGAGAATCGTGGCATGGTGGGTTAATAACTATGGTTAAGTTGAGTTAATTTAATATTTGAGTAGATTGATAATAATTCAATTTATTATATGGCATGAATCTATTTAGGGGTATGCAAAGAACTCGGGAAAACTTAAAATCCGAACCATTTGATTCAATTCGCATTTTCTTTAATTTGGTTTGGTTTTAGATAGTTAAATTTAAAATCTAAAATTTTCTATTTGACTATAGATAGTGAGATAGAGGACCCTTGAGTACCCCGAAAATCTAAATTATATAATAGATATTGTTTTAGAAAAAAAAAATGTTATTGCTATTATATTGTTGTGTTAATTTATGATTTTATATTTTATTTTTGTTTAATATGTTGATATTTTTTTTTTTTTTTGTGTTTTTCTTTTATAGTAATTGATGAATTTTAAAATTATGAGGTTAAAAAATAAAAGACATATATTTTTAATTAATTTAAAGGAATATTAATAAATTTCGAGTAGTGTACTCAAATTGAACTGGTCATATTTTTTTCAGTTGGATAATTTTGGGTAATATTTATATTTTGTTTGAAAAATTTTTATTATCCAAAATTTTTGGTTCAATTCAAAATTTATCAATATCTTGACCGAATTGATCCATACACGCCCCTAGATTTATTGGCTCATTCCAAGAGTCCAATGACAAATTCACTCTACGTAAATTTTTCTTAATATAATTACTCAAAAAGGGTTCTTAGGTGACAATTTTCATGTCATCTGGAAGAAGAAAATTAAATTGAAAACAAGTGAAAGTTAAACTATGTGCAAAACAACTATCCTCCATGGCCAAATATTCCACCATCACCATGAAAGCAATTTTTTCATGGCTTACGAAAAAAGAACAACCTAGGTTATGATAATAGATTTTTATTTGTTTAATAAGAATACTTTGCATGAATTTGCACCATGTAAGCAATTTTTTCATGGCTTACGAAAAAAGAACAACCTAGGTTCTGATAATAGATTTTTATTTGTTTAATAAGAATACTTTTCATGAATTTGCACCATGTAAGCAATTTTTTCATGGCTTATGAAAAAAGAACAACCTAGGTTCTGATAATAGATTTTTATTTGTTCAATAACCAATTAAGCAAATTATTTCATATTGCATTTACATTTATCTTTACTTTCTGCATTTATGTTTTTTCTTTTCATTTCTATTGTTTTCATATTTAAACAGCATTGTCATTGCAACTACTAGTACTTTGGACTAGAGTTTGAACCGATAACAAAAAATTTATTCTTAATATACTAGTGATTTGATTATTGACTTGGAATAATTTTCTAGCATGCAATTGCCCAAATTGCCACAAACACATGGTGACTGCAAGAACTCATGAATCTTCATGTCCTTTGTACTCGATCTATTTGATATCTCATCCTTTGTAAAACTAAATCTCTGCATGTTACTCGCCATTGATAATTTGGCTCAATTTTCATTCCTTCCGCGCCCTAGCCATTAGCGAATTCTCAAACTTAGGGAAAGCCTCTTTCATTTATGTCTTTAATTTTTTTTTTATTTTTTATTATTTGTTATCTCATCCATTCACAAGTGTGCCCTAATAATAAACAGCGATAGTAAAAAAAACATTTCACCAAGAAAACACCGCGTCTTAAATGCACTTAGTAATTCTTGCAAAACACGTGACAACTAGAGAAGCCGCCACCATTTTCCACCATGACTGCGCACTATTTTCCACCAAAGATTTTGTCTTTCTCACTATTAAACTACTAGACTACATACAGAAATGGGGGGCTCCATATAAACGAGGGCAATTGGTTCGGTATGAGCACTAAGCTAGTTTGATCGCAAGAATTCGCACCTTGCTTAAATCTATATCGAGAGAGAAAAGGAAGAGTTTCAACAAATTTTTTTTATTGAGTTTTCTACCCTTTTTTCCAGAACCAATGTGTGACTTTTTATAAGAGAGAATGTGGTAGACAAATTGTAGTTGATTAGAGGTGATTGAGATATTAATTGAAATTGAATGATTGATTGATTTTTGAAATTGATTTGTGAGTGATTGAAATTGATTTTGGGTCATTAGAAAAAATTTGGAGTTGATTGATGTTGAATGAAATTGACTTAGAATTATTGAAATTAATCTAAAAATTTAAATGTTGGTTGAATTGATTTGATTCAATATACCTCTAATTATAAAATTAAATTGAATTGGTCTTCCAATCAAAGGTAAATGTGTCTTCAATCAATTAGTCAATTATGCTTATCTTCATAATTGACTAATAAATGTTTATAATTAGAAAATTACACGATCCTTCTTATGATATACAGGGTCTGATTGAAAATTATAAATCTTATAATATTACTTTGAGTATGACTGAGTTTTAGGGGGTTACAATCTACGAAATGATTCCAACCGTCAAACGTGAGGCTGTGGGTGAGTGGCAGTTTCTTATTAACACAAAAAGTCATGGCAGCATTTCTTATCCAAGTACTAAATTCAAACATTTGATTCACTTTTACAATGATGATATGGCTAACTAACACTGAAAACAGTGACAAATAAAATCAACTTAGTTATGAGTGTAACACTTGACTGAAGGTCAAGCCAATTCCAATTATGGCGCCAAATTCCAATTCTAATTACATAAAGTATAGGAAAAATGGCCAACCAATTCAGAAACTATGGAGCATTTGCAGTTTCAGCCGCTTGGATGCTATTAATAGCTCTCTGCAAAATCACTGCTGGATCAACAACTGAAACTGAATCATTACTGAGATGGAAACAAAGTCTCCCAGATCAATCAATTTTGCAGTCGTGGGTCACTCCTGCAACGAACAACCCTAGCACAACTCAAAGACCATGTGGATGGCGTGGAATAACCTGTGACACTGCAGACAATGTGATCGAAATAAACTTGGCCTATACTGGACTAAAAGGTACCTTTAAGAACTTGGATTTTTCTTCTTTTCCAAACCCGCTTCGTCTTGATCTCAAATACAACCAACTCAAAGGCAGCATACCTGAAAATATTGGCATGCTTTCCAAACTCCGATACCTTGATCTCTCTACTAACTCCCTTAATGGAACACTACCTCTTTCTCTTGCTAATTTCACTCAGGTTTTAGAACTTGATGTTTCTCGCAACAACGTAACTGGGGAATTAGACCCCAGATTGTTTCCTGATGGAACAGGCCAATCCAAAACTGGGCTCATTAGCATTAAGAATTTCCTTAGCCAAAATACAAAGATTGGTGGCCGAATTCCGAATGAAATAGGGAATATGAGAAGTTTGGTGTTACTAGCTATAGATTTTAATAGCTTCCACGGGCCAATTCCTCCAGCTATAGTTAATTGTAGTCAATTAAGCGTCTTAAGGATTTCCCAGAATCAACTTTCAGGTCCAATCCCATTTAATATTGATAGGTTGAGCAAGCTAACAGATCTGCGGTTGTTTTACAAACAACTTATCTGGTTCAGTGCCGCAAGGAATAGGAAACCTATCGACGTTAACTACTCTTCATCTTGCTGAGAACAAATTCACCGGGCAATTACCACCACAGGTGTGCAGACGAGGTAAGCTTGTCAACTTCAGTGCAGCCTACAATAGTTTCACCGGTCCAATCCCTGTCAGCCTAAGAAACTGCCAAAGCTTATACAGAGTCAGATTAGAATACAATCAACTGACAGGATATATAGACCAAGATTTTGGAGTATATCCAAATCTAACATACATGGACTTGAGCTACAATAAATTGCAAGGACAACTCTCTCCCAATTGGAGTCAATCCAAGGAATTGTCATTTCTTAGTGTTGGTGGGAATATGATAGTTGGTAGAATCCCACATGAGATTCTTCAAATGAAAAAACTTGGAAAACTTGACCTATCATCCAACCAACTTTCAGGAGAGATATCAATTGAAATAGGAAATTTGTCTAGCATGTCCATTCTGCGTCTCAATGACAACAAACTTTCTGGCAAGATACCAGCAGGTATTGGATTGCTTTCTAATCTTCAATCTCTGGACATCTCGATGAACATGTTAAGTGGACCAATCCCTTATCAACTAGGTGACCTTTCCAAGTTGTTGAGTTTAAACCTGAGCCAGAATTTCATAAATGGCACAATCCCAGATCAAATTGGAAATCTATTTGCCTTGCAAAGTTTGCTGGACCTCAGTTACAATTCACTTTCTGGAGAAATTCCAACACAGCTAGGAAAACTCACCAACTTGATAAGCTTGAACCTCTCTCACAACTATCTCTCTGGTTCTATCCCCAGTTCCCTTAGCCATATGCTGAGCTTGTCAAGCATTAACCTCTCATACAACCTCTTGGAGGGCCCTCTTCTGGAAGACAACATCTTTAACTCTTCTCAGCTAGAGGCCGATTTCAGTAACAACAAAGGATTATGTGGGAAAATCCAAGGTTTGCAACCTTGCAAAACCTCAATTACAGCACCAGGTGGAAAAGATAAGAAACCCAAACCTGTTATCATCATTGTTGCTTCTTTAGGAAGTGCTTTTTTGGGTTCATTGATGTTAGTCGGGATTTTCGCCTTTCTCTTGGAGAGAAAGGCCAGATTCATTTTAAAAGAACAAGAGCCCACAACAAATCGTGATCCATTTTCAGTAAGGTACTTTAATGGAAAAATTTTGTATGAAGACATACTTGAGGCAACAAAGAACTTCGATGACATGTACTTCATTGGAGAAGGTGCATCTGGAAAAGTTTACAAAGCAGAAATGCCAGGTGGTCAAGTAATTGCGGTAAAAAAGTTTTCATCTCAGGTAAATGGTCTCGGCGTTGAGAGTGCAAAAACTTTCAACAATGAGATAGCAACCTTAACAGAAACACGTCATCGAAACATTGTGAAGCTCCATGGTTTTTGCTCGGGATGCACGTGTTTTTGGTCTATGACTTTATGGAAAGAGGAAGCTTAGCTGATATGCTGAGAAATGACAAAGAAGCATTAGAGCTAGATTGGCCAAAGAGAGTTGAAATTGTCCAAGGTGTAGCACGAGCTCTATCTTATCTGCATCACGATTGTGTTCCACCTATACTTCACCGAGACATATCAAGCAAAAATGTTTTAATGTCCGCAGATCTTGAGGCTCATGTCTCTGATTTTGGTATTGCAAGGTTTTTGAAACTTGATGGATCTAATTGGACAACATTTGCCGGTACATATGGCTATTCCGCTCCAGGTAACTGCTGTCAAATATCTATATGGTGCGTAAGGTTCAAGCATTAGTATTAAAAACATGATATGTCAGATATATATCTGTTTCTGACTTTATTCTGACATTTGACAATTACATGGCTTTATCAGTCAACAATTTTTATTGTTATTTTGATTTGTTTTTACTGCTTGCTTGTAGAGCTAGCTTACACTATGGTCGTGACTGAAAAATGTGATGTGTATAGCTTTGGTATTTTGGTACTTGAAGTTCTAATGGGGAAGCATCCTGGGGATCTAATTTCCAAGATACAAATATTGGCTGTTGAAAGCATCAATGTGAAGGATGTTTTAGATCCACGTCTCCCACCTCCTGTATACGAAAAGACTGTACATGAACTACAATTGGTTATGAAACTAGTTGTTTCTTGTTTACAAGCCAGCCCACAGTCTCGACCAACCATGCGAAGCCTATACCAACTTCTTGAAGCAGATATCTTTCGTGGTTAGATGAACACCGCATCCTTGCCTTCCTCGAGAACATATAAATTTTCACCTTTTCATAAGTTTTTACTCATTTGACAATAATGTTAGTAGGCCTCTTAAGTTATATGTTTAAGGAAACTGTCAAAGTTTGGTGTATATCAGTTTTCTAGTTTGCTCAACATATATATATTATGTTACCCAAATATTGTAGTTTTTTTTTTTGTTTTTTTTTTTTCTTCTCTGTTTTTGAGATGCAATGAAGTATGGCAAGCTGCCGTCAGTTTTACCCAAAAAAAAAAGATTTGGAAGAATCTTACAGTACTTAAGGAAAATCATAATCTAGGAAAAAGAAATGATAATCATTTTAAAGATGTAAGCTATGGAAGTTTAGAAGTCATGACGAGTAAAACTTATGAGATTGAGAACAACTAATCGATTCACTGATAGATCATTGATGGACGAAAATATAAGTCCTCCTAGGCCTTTTTTTTTTTTTTTTTTCGAAGTTATTACTTCGTGCATAAGACAATAAAGCAATGCACAAAATATTTGAAACTTGAAAGCAATTAAGAACTAAGAAAACAAGAATGCGTACCTTTGCTGCAAGTGTGTGAATATCTTGAGTTTGGAGCTCCAAAACCCCCCCCCCCCCCCCCCCTAGCAGTAATATCTCACTAGAGGATTGGGCACATTTTTTCCTTTTTGTCTGTGACACATTTGGTGGGTTGCTGTGTAGAAATAAATGAAAATGTAAACTGATCAAAAGTAAATAAATACAACCAAGTATTTATATAGCGCCTCTGGGATATGATGCATCACGGTTCAAGTTCAATTATACCCAATAAAAACAGCATAATAATAGTAAATGACAGAAAAAAAAAGAAAAAAAAAAAGAAAAGGTTACTCTTAATTGAATATGATGCAAGGGAACCTTCGAGTACTTGAAAATATTCTTGCATTCACCGGTAAATCATACCGTGCAATAGTTAATGTCCAAGTGCTACAATACCGACAAGGAGAATTCCAAGTGTAATAGTTAGATGAATGCAAAAATTACTTTTATTAGATCAGGCCTTGAAATTTCATACCATGTTAGGAGACCAAATTAAAATTAATTTTTAGCAAGAACGAGATCTTAATAATAATTAGTATTTAATGTCCTGACAATATGTGTATCAAATTTTTACAATGTCAATAAAAAAGAAATTAACTTTTATCATTAACATTAACCATTATTATTGATTTTAACTAATTGAACTGATATATGATATTTTTATATACTAATAGTATTTACATAGATAATAAATCAAACATTAACTCAAAACTAATTGTCACTAGTTTCAAACAAATCCTATACATTTGTTGAAATCGTCGCCCATAAGCAGAGCACACATGCCACGACAATTCCACAACTGCACCTACAACACAATGATAAGTTTCCAAAACCACTCAAAAGGCCTCAAACGTCTATATATATGGTCACAAAATCACTTCGAATTTTTTAATATCAAGCAAAGTGGGAATTTCCTTATTGGCTTATACTCTGTAATGGGGGTGGCTTGGAGTGTTCTATTCTATGTGGTCTAAAGTCTATGTATATGGTCACAAAACCACAATGAATTTAGATAATAACTAGTGGTTCAATGCTTTTTATCTAATAACGTCTAGATCACTTAAAAGGCTCTAAAGTCTATATATATAATATATGGTCACAAAAAATCACTTAATATCAAGCAAAGTGGGAATTTCCTTATTGGCTTATACTCTGTAATGGGGGTGGGTTGGAGTGTTCTATTCTATGTGGTCTAAAGTCTATGTATAAGGTCACCAAACCACTATGAATTTAAATGATAGCTCTAGTGGACTAACTATAGTAATGCCTAGCTTATAAATACGCAATTTGGCATGCATTGCTTGTACACAAATGAAAGAAATGGCTTCCAACAAGTTTGCATTTGGATTTGTTAGACAAGTCATAGTTTTTGTTATGATTTTGCTACTTCCAGTATCCACAATGGCATCCATGGTTTTGCAAGAAACAAGTAAGTTCAAAAGCCTTCCTTTACTTTTTCTTTTGTTCTTATAGAGGGAAGATGTGACAAGTAGATTCGCTATTTTACACACTCATATTGTATATATATATATATATATAATAACATATGTAATTGAGATGAGCGTAATTAAAACATTAATGTTGAAATGGATATCTAGACACATTAGAGATATTATGAGAAATTGAGAAAAATAGGTAATTAGGAAGATTGATGTCGCATCTATTAAAAAAAATATCTAATGTTGGCTTGTGGATGTCATATTTAAGAAAAGTGACTTGATGCAAGAGAAAGAGTTAGATTGAGGTGTGTAGACTATAAAGACGCAAATTAAATAACATGAAGAGAAATTCTTTAAAAGGATGTGACTTCTGTTAATTAATGAAGATAATTAATTCACGTATGTAATGGATTCCAAGTGAAGTTGAGACAAAGAATTAGATGAATTGAATTAATAAAAATAAGTAATTAACTATTGATTAAAACATCTATTAATATAGAAACGGGCTTCAAATTCATAAACCTTCGGAAGTTATGAAAATTTTGCAGTTATAAATGGAAGCTAAGAAGAAGAAACATTGGAATTTGCTCATCATTAATTACATGAGATACTGACCATTCAGGACAATTTCATATGATGTTAATTTGTTACTTGCAGACGATCATGAGAAGGGCGCTTGGTACTACAGCCATGAGGGGCCTCCACGCAGTGATATCCCTCATCGCGGAAACTATAGGCATCCACAACATGGCAAGTGATCTATGATCATCTTATATATTTTAACTAATGGCTTACACGCACATACAAGTATATTGAGTATATTGTGTACATATTTTATAGTGAGAGCATGGGAGTGAGAGAGTGGGAGTGATTAGGAGATTGAGAGAGTGGAAGATAGTAGGAGAGTAAGAAAGTAGGAAAATTATTGTTTAGTAGTTATTTTAAGTAATAAAATGATCATCTTAAATTTTTTTTTGTTCCTATTTAAAAGGAATAAAAATTAGCTTGTAAGTGAATAGTTATTTAAATGTTAAATAACACTAAAATTATAATCAAGTTGCAGTATGAGAAGCTCCCAACTTACTGCTTTTTTTGCGGTATTATTGGACATGATATTCGTAATTGTATTGCTAAGATCAGACTGGAAATGCGTGGGATAGACTGCCCCCTGCAATTTGACAACACGCTGCAAGCCTAGCAGAATGGATGGAACGAGAATACACATGGCCAAAGACAAAAGAGCACTGAATTCAGTCGCTTAACGGAAGGAGTTGTTCGATAACCGGAATTGCTATGGCACCGGTTATCAGAGCTGACTGTAACTGGACAGGGAGGAGCCACGTGTCAACACACGACTGGGCAAATATTAGGGTTCCCAAGTACCAGCTTGGTGAAAGAATTAGGAAACTTTTTCATAAAGTCTGATAGGGCTTTATTGCACAATTGGATAAAACCTCCTATCTCGGGTCCCAATTTAAAATCCCTCAATCGCAAGTTATCCATGCAAGTAGTTTGAGTCATGCAGGTACCTTACCCACCAAGGGAGTTGACGCAACAAGTGGAATAGGAGATGAAGAACTACTAAGAGCTGAGGCTAGCATACCGGTTGAAATTCAAACTACATCTAATCCTATGACATACACATCCAAAATTACAGAATCTACTTCTAACCACAACAACACTACTACCTCAACTCAACCTCTTACCTTACCTGGAACAATTCACACAACCTCCAAACTGCACAATACTCCTAATGTCCAACCACCAAACAGGAATGCAACAACATACACTTTAGCCCCACCATACTAGAAACAGACCAAACACCCTAACCAACATCTTAAACAACCGTACAATCAACCAAAGGCAATTCAAATACCTTGGTGATGGAATCCACGGTTGACAATAAACCTGCAAGAAAACAATCATTTATACAGTTAGCAAGACAACATAGAGGATCCCGCAATTCAGACAAGTCACAAACCGCATGCACCAAAAAGAGAAGCAGTGATGAAATTGTTGAGGAAATACAAAAAAAAGGAAAAAGAAAAATATGCACTAGTCCTATGTGAATAAATAGGGGGAGGCCAGCCTTACCTGGCCTAAGGGTGATTAATGAAGCTCGTGTACTGGAACGTGCAAGGTATGATAAATTTCTTCACGTTTCAACATCTTAAGGGAAATCTGAATCCTCATTCACCAGATATAGTCTGCTTGGCTGAAACAAAAGCAGACAAAAACAAAATGACAAGAATTTTACAACGATAACTTCTTTACAATCACCGTATAGTAGCAGTTGAAAAATTGTCGGGTGGTTGGTAATGGCTTGGAAAATTGATTTGACAATAGAAATACTTCACCCGAAGCAATTCTTAATTTACATTAGGGTGATGGATGAATCCACAAGATTTGAATGTGAATTGATTTGTATCTACATTAGTTGCCATGACAATATAAGAAGAGCCCAATTTAATTCATTACTGCAAAAAATTCAAATTGAATCAATGTCACTTTGCACGACTCTAAAAAAAGCGGAGGCAATCAACAGAGATCCATCCAGCGACAAGAATTTATGGAAATTTTCAACTCAGGCGGTTTAATTGATCTCAAATTCTAGAGATACACATTTACTTGGAATAACTTATGGTTAAGAGAGGGCAACATCCAGGAAAGATTAGACCCCCTCCTTGGTAGCTTGAAATGGGTAACCTCACATACTCAAGCATCAGTTCTCCACCTTGATGAGTTAGGATCTGATAGACCTATCCTTCTCAACTCAACAACATCAGAAAGGGGGAAAAAAGATCACCTTTGACACTAGATGGTGTGATTTAGATGATGAAGCTAAAAGTATTGTTATGCAAGAATGGGAAGCAGAGACAATCGGCTCAAAACTATTCCAAGTCTTCACTAAACTAAAAAAATGAGACATGGATTGGTTAATTGGAGCAAGGCGGGAACCACAAACTCTAGGAGAGCAATTATTCAATTACAGGAGGAGATTGCAACAATAAAAAAAATTCTCACTCTTCCTTTGACAGGAGCACAGTAGTACAACTTGAACGGGAATTGGAGGAGGAAGAATACGAGAGGCATAAGTCTAGAGTTAACTGCTTACAACTGGGAGACATGAATACCACCTTCTTTCACGCCTTCACCATCCAAAGAAGGAGGTCGATTACAATCAAATAACTCCAAGATAAAGCTGGCAACGTGAAATTCTCCAAAAATGATATAGTCAACACGGCTATAGAATATTTCTCTACCTTGTTTCAAGCTTCAGGTGCTCTAGGGAAAGAAGTAATTCTTGAAAAAGTGGGAAAGAAGATATCTGCCAATAAAAATAGAAAATTGAGAAGACCAGTTAGTGACAATGAAGTTGGCAAGGAAATATGTCTGGCTATCCAGGATTTTTTTAATACATGGAAGGATGCTAAAAAATTTCAACCACACAATTATATCACTTATTCCAAAAGTCAATCCACCACGTGACATGACACAAATTCGACCTATTAGTTTGTGTTCTATTTTCTACAAAATAATTTCCAAGGTTGTTGTCAACAGGCTCAAGCCAATTATGGGATCTTTAATCAGTCACAATCAGAGTGCATTCTTGCAGGGCAGATTAATTATAGATAACATCTTCGTAGCTCATGAATTAATGCACACACTCAAAACAAGAAGCAAAGGAACCAAGTATGACATGGCAGTCAAAGTAGACATGAGTAAAGCATATGACAGAGTGGAGTGGGATTTTCTTGAAGGTATGTTGATTAAGTTAGGCTTTAATCAATGGTAGGTCCATTTAATTATGGAATTAGTTACCACTGTTACCTATTCATTTTCTAATGTTGGTGAATCATTTATTTTTTTAAACCATCCAGAGGACTCTGTCAAGGAGATTCCTCTCCTCCCACCTATTTTTGTTATGTGCTGAAGGTTTGTCTACCTTATTCCGTGAAGCCGAATTATCCAACACCATACATGGCCTGAGAATTTCTCTACAATGTCCTCTGGTTAGTCATTTATTGTTTGTAGATGACTCCATATTTTTTTGCAAAAGTACTGAACAGGAATGTGACAAAATCATTGATATCCTTGGATGCTATGAAGCTGCTATTCATAGCTGCAAGTGGACAGCAAATCAATTTATCCAAATCCTCCATCTATTTCAGTCAAAACACTCCAAATGAACTTAGAGTTTCATTATCAATACGACTGAATATTGAAAAAAACAGGAGGACAGGATAAATTTCTTGGATTGCCTTCTATTGTCAACAAATCCAAGAGAACCACTTTTCAAGGAGTCAGGGAAAAAGTAGCTGCCAGGTTACAAGGGTGCAAATCAAAGTGTCTATCACCGGCCAGAAAAGAAATACTTGTTAAATCAGTAGCCAGAATTATTCCTATCTATACTATGGCATGTTTGAAGCTCCCAATCTCCCTGTGTAAGGACATTAACAAGATGATTGTAAAGTTTTGGTGGGGTCAAAATAAAAAATTCACTAGGTCAGTTGGAATATTATATGCAGACCAAAAAGTGAAGGAGGATTGGGATTTAAAGATCTAAAAAAATTTTATTTAGCCATGCTTGCAAAACAAGGTTGGAAAAAGAAGGCAACTCCCTGTTTTTTTAAATTATTGAAGGGACAATATTTTTCTCATACTTCATTCAAGGAAGCATCAATTGGGACAAACCCCTTACGGGGGATGGAAGAGTATACTAGAAGGAAAGGAATTATTGAAAACAGGAATTCGGTGGCCAATAGGTAATGGTCGAGACCTAAAAATTAGAGAAGATGTGTGGATTCCCCCTTGATTCCCTTTTAAAGCTCATATCAAAACATCAGCCCCTCAAAATCTTTAGTGGGTCGATCAATTAATTGCAGATGGGAACAAGTGGAACAAAGAGCTGGTTCAAGCTGTTTTAGAAGACGAGGACGCTGCATTAATCTTGGGCACGGCCCTCTCAAGCACGGGCTCACCTAATAGATTTGTTTGGCATTTAACGCCAAGGGGATCCTATACGATTTCATCCAGTTATACTTGGCAGCATCAACCCCAACTCCTATAACTTCTACTCCATTTCAACGGTCAGTTATTTGAAAGCTAGAAATACCAGGTAAGATCAAAAACTTTATCTGGAGACTAATGCATAACAGCCTTGCTACAAAATCTAATCTATGCCATAGGAGTAATATGTCCGACGCTACCTGTCGACTTTGCGGGAATGCAGAAGGCTGCGATAGCTTTTGGCAATGGTTTTGTCACCTGTAACATATAATTTTTTTTTTTTTTCATTGTTGTATCTCAGTTTTGGTGTAGTGACCCAACAATGTTTTGCAGGAAATTTTTGAGCCTACTCCTCCAAAACTAGAGATTGAACATTCGAGCAATAAATTTAACTGGTTAGAACTAAAAGCATATGATAAAGGTATTCAATAGAAGAAGATGTTTATTAAGCTGTCATTGATGATAGAGTGCCAGACATGCCAGAGAATGACTGTCAGAACCATGCAGATGATGCTATTCGGAAGCTATCATTTGAGCCTATTGCTTCTCCATTAGAAGCTAAGGGTCAAGAGGACATGAAGCTGATCATGTTCATGAGCCACATGCTATGCCTGATATATGAAATATTATATTTTATGTGATAGAAACGTAAATAATATAATATCTAAAAACATAAAACTAAAGACTACTAATAAATGTCTAAATTTTAAAATTACATAATAATATCAAATGAAACTCTCAAATGATCCATATCTTATTCCCCATCATTTTAAAAGCTTAGTATATATTTGTTAAGGACCTTTTTAACAAATTGAATGTTGAAGTATAATTTTTCAACCCTTTTTCTTTCTCTGTCCCTCCCTTTCTCTCAATTTCTCTATTTTCTGCTACTGTTCGGCATCATTTTAGTTGTTTGACACACCTTGAATTTGGCCATTTGGGTGCGTAAACACCATTATACGTACATACAATGTTTAGTGAACATGTAAAAGTTTTTTTGTTCTTCCGAAATGGTAATTATCTTTATCATTAACAACTTGAAACTCAGTTTCTTGTGGTCATGGATGTAAGAATGAGCTAATTTCAAATGAGTTTCCAAGGTTCATGTAAGAAAAAAACAAAGATTGAATTGAATAGGTAAATTGCTAATAGTATGAGATCAGATAGATGAAGGTTAGTCAGAATAAGAAAATAGGGTTTCAACGAAATGTCAGCCCTTGACTTAATCGACGCGGTTTACTAAGACTAGTTTACAAGACTTTTCAAGGATATCCCTTTTAATTTTTTTTCTGTTTTTTTTTTTTTTTTTTTTTTTTTAAACAAGTTACTTCAACAATGATTTTAAATTCCGGATGAAAAAGAAGTACTTTGCTTGTCAATAATATGGACATGACAATATATAATATATGCGTATGAAAGTGTTAGGTTTGGCAGACAAGTTTCCATAAGCAATTGTTATCGGGAGAATACTTGGCTGACAAGTTTCCACAGAGATCAGATTGGTCTATTAAAAGTTATTTTATATAAGTTAAATGTATATTTGATATTCATATATGCAAATGTAAGTCACTTCGATTGTCAAATTTGCGTACAGAGTATACATAAGTTAGGGATGTCGTTCACATATATAATACAAAACAGTATAAAAAAAATATAGTATAACAATTAACTAAGTAAATAATCTTAGTTAATTATTATTGGGACAGATTCTATATTAAATATATATATATATTCTTAAACAAACAAACCATTTAGTTTAATGATTTACATATATATTTTT
The DNA here is from genome assembly GCA_029379385.1 of Quillaja saponaria. Taxonomy (NCBI): domain Eukaryota; kingdom Viridiplantae; phylum Streptophyta; class Magnoliopsida; order Fabales; family Quillajaceae; genus Quillaja; species Quillaja saponaria. The sequence goes on along the minus strand of CM055616.1, from coordinate 12,688,176 downwards.
TTTAATTCAAATGAGATTATTATGTTTTTTTTTTTTAGTCAGATTATTTATATATTTTAACAATCTTCCCTTGCGTGTAGGCTCAATTTTTTTGTTTGTTTTTTTTGTTGTGAATTATATAATTTTAATAGAGACTAGTATAAATTACAGAAGCGGATTTCGAATTCATAATCCTCCGCTCTATCACAAGCTAAGACTTGAAGTTGGTGGCATTTAATTATTGTGTCTATCAGTTTTAAGTGATGAAAGAAAATAGGAAGGAAAAAAAAAAAAGGCAGATTGAAGGAGAGATTATAATTTTCTCTCAACTTGTTTGAGATTTAAATTTAAGAAAACGAACCAAAAAATAAAAAAATAAAAAAATTACCTAATATTTCATTTATCCCACCTACAAAGAATATCAATTATTTTCTATATTTTGTTCCCATTTATGAAGAATTAAGTATTGTTTTTTTTTATCCCAACATTAAAAACTTCTTTCCTAAGTCATATCTCTTTGAAAAAATGATTTTCTCCTGATCATATTTTCTCTACTCTTAAAGAAAACATTAGATCTCTACATGTTAAATTACTATGTAGTTAAATGTCTTCAAGATACATCTCTATCTATATGATCTCAGAGCGGTTGGAACCTTAAATTTATAATTAAAATTTAGTATCAAATCGAGGATTTGTTTGTTTTTTATTTATTTAGTATTCCTCCCTAAGAGTTAATTTATTCATGTTGAGTGTCACAATCATTTTGTCGTGACTTGTAAGTTTACATAAAGAGAATTTGAATCCTAGTTAGTGAAAAAAACTTTAAGTTTATATTGTTAACTGTAGTTTTTTAAATTTAATATGTAGTTCTTTTTCGAGATTAGTAAAATGTTCGGGTGTGTTCATTTGCAATTGCTAAACAATTTTGTAATTAGGGCTTTCTTCTTCCTACTTTCGTTATCAAATAAACTAAGACTCATATTTGGATTGGTGAAAATAATTATTAAGTAAAGCTAGAAAAGAAGTTGTGCTATTTACTTAATGAGTAACCTGAAATTGGATAGTATTTACGTCTGGAGTATGTTAACAAGCAGGGATAGGAGCTTGAATCATTTCTAAACAAATAGGACAAAAAGAAGTTGGGCTCATTTAATACATCGTATAATATTATATAATATATTAGATTGTATAGTTATATTGCTGTTAATTAATTATATTATATTATATTATCTTATCCTTTTACTTCTCGTTATATATAATTTAACTTATAATTGTAGGTATAGTATAAAACGAAGTCAATAGTATAAGTTTATATTATCATATTGCTGTCAAATATTATATAAGAGCCAAATAAAAATTTTTATACTATTACGCTATTCTTATACGATGTGCAATCGAGCATGTACTAATAGCCCTCAAGTTAAGTATATATGATCATCTTAAGTATATATGATCATCCTGGGAAGCTGCAAAATTTATTGCGCATGGAATGCTTTAGATCTGAGGACGTCATTTCAACCCAAACTTGATCAAACTGTTATTTCTCTACCGACTCCTACCCTGGTTCATTATCTAGGTGCTAAAGCAAAATGTCATGCCAGCTATGATGGTAAATTCCTAATTTATTTTCGAAGAGAGGATTTCAAGCATGGAAAAACTAATCGAGAAACAGACAAAGACCATCAAGGACAAAAATATAGAGATAGAGACTCTGATGACCAAGCTTCAGGCAAAAGGTGCCGAGTCTGACTAAGAGATGCAACCTTCTGGGTTTGCTTCACAGAACAAGAAGTGAAGAAACTAGTTAACAAACTTCCAATTTAGTTGTAGCGCTTTCAGTGCAACAACTTTAGGAGATGATAACGAACACGATTTGGACCCAATATGGGAGACCTGCTCAAACTTACCTATTTTACACAAAGCACATTAACAACTTGAAAATGCTTGACGGAAATCAACCACCGAAGCTCAACCAATTTAATGGGAAGGGAGGTCCAAAGCAACATGCTACATATTTTGTGGAAATAAGTGAAAAAACCGAAACATAAGGAGATCTTCTCGCTAAGTAATTTATCTGATCACTCAAGGGAACTGCATTTGATGATAAATAAACTTAGTGCCCAATTCAATCAACAGCAGAGTACAGCTTGAAAAGGAATTTTTAAATCGCTTCTACTGCACTCGTCACTCTACTAGCATGAAAAAGTTAACCAATATTAAGCAGTGAAAAGATGAGCTTGTCATTGACTTCATCAAATGATGACAAGAACTTTCTTTTGACTGTAAAGAACATATATCAGATTTAATAACAATGGAAATATGCATTCAAGGCATGAATTAGGGGTTTATTTTACATTCTCAAAGGAATCAAGCCCTGCAGTTTTAAAGATTTGGCAACTCATGCTCATGACATGGAAGAAAGCCAAGAAGATTGGTAAGCCTTTGATATGCTCCATTAAAGATTCGATAGTCTTGGCATAGTCTGATAAAGATATCGAGAAAAGCACATAATACTGAAAATTAAGCTGATCATCGCCAATTTAGAGAAAGAGTCACACCTCATTAAATGAAAAGAGGAGAAGAAGTATCCATTCCCTAATGCAGATGTGTCAGATATGTTCAACCAATTGTTCAAGAACAAGCTCATTGAGCTCCTTGAATGTAAAAAAGATGGGGAAGTCAAATGACCCAAACTATTGCAAGTATCATTGGATTGTCGGTCACTCAGTGGGGAAGTGTTTTTTTCTTAAAGTTCTCCCCATTAAACTTGTGAATGAATAGAAATTAGATCCCAACATCTATGACATAGTCGAAACCAACCATACCAACATCTCTATAGGATCATTTCCTTTGCGACCTCATCACAACATTCTCACAGCTTTTGTAACACTCTTGATGAATACCAAGGTGATATGATTTGGCACGATGGAATCGATGACTATCCCACATGAGCCAATTATTGCATACTCTGAGTTAGATGGTGAAAATGGAACATGCCACTAGTAGCAATGATGGATGGACCTTAGTGACAAGCTGTAAAACTAGGAAGCAACATATTTCTCAGCCAAATCTAAAAAACGACAACCTAAACAAAATATTCATGCTAGAAATTGTAAGAAGAAAGGAAAACAGTCCAAGATTTCAAAGCCCAAAAAGAAGAAGTTGAAGAAAGAATTATCAAAAATCCAGAAGTCCTAGACCAAATTCAGAAATTTACTGGTCGTATGAACATCACTGAATAGTAATGGCTACCAGGTTCGGTTTGGGAAACACTCATGCAAGTTCTAAAAGAGACAGAGCTGTTTGTTTCTGAACTTGCACTATCTGCCAAAAATGATGAGGTCTCACTCTGTTTGACCATAATCCCTTTCACTACTAAAGTTGTTTCTTGGATCAAAACCCCGCAACAGTCAACTTTTTGTGTTTGCCTATATCAATGAGCAAAGAGTTAACCAAATGTTGATCGATCAAGGGGCAGCTTTGATTAAAATGCTCAAGACATCCATGAAAGAGCTTTGGATCTTAATAGAAGAACTTTCCCAAAGTCACATGGTAATCCAAGGCTTTAATCAAGGAGCACAACGTGCTATAGGGATGATATATCTGGAGTTTCTAACTAATGACATGACATCATGAATTATCTTTTTGTGCATATTCATGTAGATCTAAATGTATTATTATTTGTTGGATATGTTGATGATCTTTTGAGAAATTTGTCATATTTTACTCTTGAATTTCCTACAATCCAATTTAGTGATGATACTCAATCTAGGATTATTGAAATATTAGGAAATGTCCCTATTTGATTTCCTCAATCTACATTTAGGGTCACTGTTGCCGTAGAGTTAACCATGTCATATCTTGATTATGGACCTCGTGTCTTGGTAGATTCTAGATATTTTTGTCATTCTGGGAAATTAGGAGAATGGGTATTCTCTTGTTGAGCTTGTAGATGCATTGACATATTATTTTATTTTTAACTAGCTTAGTATTGCCCCAAAAATCCATTACCACTAAGTTTCATCAAGTACCGATGCCTTCTCAATCCAAAAAGTCTAATACCATAGAGTCTATACATGAATATGCTCCCAACCACGTTGATAAGTTTCGACAAAGTATGAATTCTATGTATGCACTTTTGAGTCTGCCTAAACCTACATCCATTAAGGTTGAACACAAACACCTAACTCCGAATCAGCTATTGTAAAGTCCGACCCTTAATCCCCAAAAGTACCCACCAGTGTTTTAAGGAAATTTGTGTGCCTACTCCTCCAAAATCAAATATTGGACATTTGTAAAATGTTCGGGTGTGTTCATTTGTAATTACTAAAGAATTTTGTAATTAGGGCTTTCTTCATCCTAATTTCCTTATAAAATAAACAAAGATTCATATTTGGATTGGTGAAAATAATTATTAAGTAAAGCTAGTAAAGAAGTTGTGCTATTTACTGGAGGAGTAACCTGAAATTGGATAGTAATTATGTCTAGAGTATGTTAACAAGCTGGGATAAGAGCTTGAATCTTTTCTAAACAAATAGGATACAAAAGGTGTTGGGCTCATTTAGTGCATCATATTGGATTATATAATATACTAGGTTGTATAGTTATATTGTTGTTAATTAATTATATTGTCTTATCCTTCTATTTCCCGTTATATATAATTTAGTTTATAATGTTAGGTTTAGATTAAGACAAAGTCAACGGTATAAGTTTGTACTGTCATCTTGCTGTCAAATGTTATATATGAGCCAAATAAATAATGTTATACTGTTATGTTATTCTAATACGATGCGCAAACCAGCATGTACTAATAGCCCTCAAGTTAAGTATATATGTTATGTGTGCTTAAATATATTATGTGCTCATGTATTAATAGCCCTTAAGCATCTGTGCTGTGTGCGCTTAAATACATTATATAGCACATGTATTATATATCCTGATAGAGACAATTCAAAGACATATTTCATATGGACTATGATGTTAATTTGTATTAATTGGTGTTGCAGATCATGAAAAGGGTAGGGAGCTCGTTGATAAACTGCTGCTCGAAGATGCTCCTTGGGACGGAAATTATCACACTCCACCATTTTAAACATATATAAATAAATGTATCTCAGTCCATTATGGGTTGTGATTACTTAAAGCTTGTATTTGTTTTTATTTATTTCTTTGTCAATGAACAAAGATATTGCAGTCAGTAAACAATATGGAACATATATAACAACCCTAGATTTTATTCTTTTCTTGCTGTCTTTATTTTTTAATAATTAAACGTCGTATTGATAATTTTTTATTTCTCTCTATATATAAAACCATTTTCATTAAACACTTGAGTTTCTTTCTAATGATTTTTTTTTTAGTTTTTCCTCTTTGAGAATTTATGTTTCTTTCTTTTTGTACTTTTAGTGTGCTCAGTTCAATTTAACTCCCTTATCTTGAGAAATTTTGATCTAGTGTGTCATTACCAAAAATAGGAAATGAGAAGAAAAGTCAAAAGTATGCTCCAATACCAATTTTACCATATATTCCACCAATACCAAGTGTCCTCTATTATATTCAAGTCATTGCCAAGTTCGTCAATGTTTTGAATTTATTAGTTCAGTTAGATGCATCTCCTATAATGATTATTACTTTTTGCTAAGGTTTTTTTATTTTTTCACTCATTTTTGCAGTCTAATTTATATAAATGGAATGGATATACCGCCATACTACAAGGACTTGCAACACCATTCTCTCATTTTAGTACTATTAGTTTGAATTATTAATTAAGAGCCACTTGCAGTTTTTTTGTTTTTTAAAAATAAAAGTTTCTACATCAATGTGCAGGAATCGTCAACAAATATCTGGAAACTACCTTGTGATTGCCATTTGATGTTAAGAAGGATAGAATGGATGTGAATTTTTAAGTAGTGATTGACTCACATGATTAAGTGAACAATTATGCAGGCTTCTTATTTATATATTCATCAAGAATATTTTCAAGATAACATAAATTCTAAAATTCATCTTTACATACATATAATTCATCTTTACATGATGAGAACACAAAATAAGCTTCCAACACAAATATTTGACATAAAACTTCTTTTCTTGTATATCATTCTTACTCATGACTTGTTATATTTTTCATATCTTTCCCTCATATCATTGTCAAAGTCCTAATGGTCAAAATTATCTGGCTGTCACATATATAAAAGAAAATATAAAACTTAGAAAATAAGTAAATGAACAACATATGCTTCATATAATCACACTATACAACAACTTTTCTTGCAATTTACTTAATGGGTACTGCAAATCACATCACATAAGTATCACATCACAAAAGGAGGTTCAAAAACAAAAGAGATATATTTGTTAATTAATTTTCAAGAAATATTAATAAATTTCGGGTAATGTACTACTCGAATTGAATTGGTCATATTTTATCAGTTTGGACAATTTCAGGCAATGTTTATTTTCAGTTTGAAAATTTTACTATCCAAAAATTTTGTTTTGGTTAAAAAATTTATCAATACCTTGGCCGAACTGATCCTTCTACACCCCTAAATTTATTGGCTTATGCCAAGAGTCTAATGAAAAATTCACTCTACGTAAGTTTTCAAAAATGGTCCAAAGGTCACATTTTTCATGTCATATGGGAAAAGAAAATTTAATTGAAAACAAGATATTTAACGAAAGTTAAACTATGTGCAAAACAACTATCCTCCATTGCCAAATATTCCACCATCACCATGTAAGCAATTTTTTCATTGCTTCCGAGAAAAGAGCAACCTAGGTTCTGGAGAATTACAACAAGATTTTTTTAATTTTTTTTAATAAGAATATTTTTCATGAATTTGAACAGCAAACAAAGCCTTAAAAAACTCAACATCTTTGAACTTCTGTTTGTTAACATTGGTTGAAGATCATTTTGAAAATGAAAATGAAATTGACGAAGTGGTCACAACGATTTATCCCAAACCCTAATCCTTCGCCTCTCATCGTGAATCAAATGTCTTATGTTTCCATTAATCAACCTAGATTTATCTCTCAAAGAAAGAAAAAATAAAAAATAAAAAAAGACAACCAAAATTTTCACTATCAATCAATTTTCTTCCTTCGACCTTACTTTTGAGCTAATGAGCATTCCTTAATATCTCTGTCTATGTTACAGAGATTATACAAAAATTTCTATTTAACATTTTGGTCGAGAAACCCATTTACCAAAAAGACATCAAATTTTCAATTAGATATGGAAATTAAGGTCTCCCAGATTTTAGTCAGATTAACAAAATAAAAATGTATATATATCATTCCGGGGGCTAGGAGTTTTTATGTTGGCTGTGATATGAAAGGCTATATCGCGATTTAAAGTGAAAGTTAAGCAGTTACATTAAAAGACTATAAATACTTGTTATAGGTTCAAATAATCAATCAAGCAAATTATTTCTCATTGCATTTACATTTATCTTTTCAGTTTCTTTTGGTATCATATTAAATTACATTACCATTGCAACTGCTAGTACTTTATACTAGAGTTTTACCCATAACAAAAATATTATTCATAGAATGCTAGTAGTTTGGTTATTGACTTGGAATAATTTTCATACATGGTGACACAAGGTGACCAAGAACTCATGAATCTTCACGTCCCTTGTACTCGATCTATTTGATTTCTCATCCTTTGCAAAACCCATCTTGACTTTCCAGTTTTATTTATCTAATTTCTCTTCCTTTACAAAACGCATCTTGATTTTCTGATCTAATTTCTCTGATATATATATATATATATTTTGTTTTGTTTTGTTGATTATTTATCTTATAGTGTAACTTTTTTTCTCCCACCTAGTCCAAATTACACAATCCTTATTATCCCAACTGTCAAATGCAGTGGCATATTCTTTACCAACACAAAAAGTCAATGCAGCATTTCTGATCCCAATTACAAAAGTCAAATGTTTAACACACTTTTACAATGATGATATGGCCAACTCGCATTAAAAACAACAAATAAAATCACAGAGTTATGTGTGTAAGACTTGACTGCAGGTCAAGTCAATTCCAATAATGGCGCCAAATTCCAATTCTAATGACATATTTATATATAGATAGAGAAATCCTTGACAACATAACAAAGACTACACTATATGTTTTTACGTATATGGATTTAATGAATCTTTCATTGAGTTCAGCTTTTAAGCAACAATTATAAATATATTACAGGAAAGCCTTTATGCACAAAATCACCAAATCAAAATGAGCTCGTCGCCTTCAACACATAAGAGGTTACTGTCCACAATCATAACAAATAGCTCAAAAGAGCTCATACACAACTTTTAGCTGATGACATTCCGTAGATGAGTGACATCCAATATGTCCTCCTTCCGACTATAAATGTCAGGGAAAAATAACACGACCCTGATGAGAGGCAATAAGCAACTTTTCAGCTCTCATAGCTTTTCTTGGGGACCCATCGGATACTAAATCACCAAAGGTATCGAGTTTTCACCTTATTTAGAGATAGAGCCCGATGAGATGACACATGACTTAAACATCTATAGTCATACTCGACGTGGGCATCACAGGCTAAAAAGCTGACTCCTAGGCAAAGTGTCTTGTCAAATCAAGTGGCTACAAAGGCAATATGACATCAACATCAAGTTTTTACCTATGTTGCTCAAAGTAGGGTATAATGTTTATTTCAATACAGTTTAAGTAGAACTAAATATTAGTAACCCATTAGCAGGCAAAATCTCGGGTATTCACACAAAATACTACAACATCAGCGAACAAACTCGGGTTTTCACCCATATTTTTAAAGCAACGTATGATGTTTATTTTAGTACAGCTTAAATAGAAATGCATATTAGTACCATATCAGCGGGTAAAAATTCAGTATAAACTGTTATCACAACAAACCTGAGCTTCTTAGTTCACGCAAAAAATGTGAGAGTAATTGAGTAGTTATAAGGTAGAGTGAATGGGGTAAGTTATAAGGAGGAATACAGCATAGCGCCAACCCTAGTGATAAAACATCACACCAGCAGAGCATCACAATAGTGATAGCATCAAAAATTTTAGTACAATAAGTGCGCCCCACAAACAGGGAACATTACCCAATTATATGGTCCATAAGATCTAATTCAAGTCCCTATGCTCCTTAAACTCGTTTTTGAGGGACTAGTGATAATTTAAGATTATACTAATCCAATAATATTATAGTGGACACCATTATTGTCCATTATTATATAATGAACATCATTATTATTGTAACAAATTTCATAATGGACCTCATTACGACTGTGATTAATAGACTAGCATAAACTCCTATATAAAAGGGCTTAAAACCCCAAAACAGATCAGGTTATCCTCTTAAACCTTTATTTATTTATTTTTATAACTTTTCAGCTTATATACTAAGATATGTACTGACTTTGGTATTTGAGTTTTCATAGGTCCAAAGGACCACCTTCTTTGTAGGTCAGTCACATGGAGGACAACTGACTTGGTCGAGTCAGTTTGACTTAATTAAAAACTTATTGACCTGTGGAATAGTTCACTCCTATTTGAATAATTGATTTTGGTAGTAAAGATTATGAAAAAATTGATTTAACATAATTTGTTTTGTGTTTAATTAGTTATCCAAAAAATTAATTTTGAATCATAAGAATATTAAAAAAAGATATTACGGTATTTTTGTCAAAAAATAAAACGTCTTGTTTGGTTAAGTTTGTATAAAAGTATTGTGTGTAAAAATACTTTTCAAGTACAGATGTTTAAAATGTATTGTATAAAAAACTGGAAAAGTGTTTGGATGAGTTAATATAAAAATGCTATGAGATATAAGATTTTAATTTTTTTAAAAGAAATTGAGAATTAAAATTACTAAAAAAAAAAAATCATTGACAAATATTATGATTATACTTGTCAAAATAATTATTAAATTCATTTGAGTTTTCCTTATTTTTTATGTGAAAACTTCTTTTTTTAACTTCAGCTTTTAGGACTCTAAAAGTTCAAAAATAGTTTTCCGCAAAACTTAAAAAATAAAATATCTATTATCAAATATCTTTGTAGGAATGTTTAAACCCAAGAACTATTTTGAAAGCTAAACCAAAAAGGGATATGTATTGTATTTGCTATAAGTGTTATGAAAAATCTACATATTTAATAAATAAAATTTCAACTTCTTCATTAAATTAGCATTTATTAATTATTAACGATTAAATATGAAATATTACATTATTCACTAAATGTTTTATTTCTAAATCTTCTAATTTTTCAATTATTCATATTCCATCTAATCTCTCCTATATAAGATCAATAACAACAATTACACATGAAAATACACAACCACATATAATGGAGTAATTTAAAGACTTTTTTTTTTTTTTAATGACGGAGTGCACCTCCACAAAACGTTGAGGCAATAACCACATATATGTTGATGATAGAATTTGAACATGAGACCTCTTTGATATAGAACAGATACGAAGATCGACGGATGGGATAGTTTCTGAAAAATTATTCTATTTTACTCCTCCTAGGAAAAACTATGATATCTCAAATTTTAATTCAACAAAGGTGAATAAAAGAGTATATAATAGGCCTACTTATCGTGAATACCTAAATCCTAAAAGTTCTAATTCTACATAAAAATCATAAATTATTATTAAACCCCAATAATACTAAAGTCTTGATCTTAATTAAAAATTACATTGAGCATGATATCAAAATTTAAAACTATAAAAGATCCTGATCTTAATTAATAATTGTCACCAAACACATAAGCCAAGACTACCATTATTTTCCACCAAGACTACAACTATTTTCCACCAAAGAGTTTCTGTATTTATCACTTATTAGATTACATAAGCTGGAATGTATTTTATTGATTAGTAAGTAATTTCAATTTTGTGCCACAAACAAATTCTTAGTTATTTAATTGTGCAGGATGGAGTGATATATATTTGGTAGTAGAGGGAGCTAAAATGACCCTTGGTGAATTGAATTTGGTTTAAAATAATATCAAAATTAAAAATTGTACAAGACCCTGCTCTTAATTAATAATTATTACCAAACACATAAAAAGCCAAGACTACCATTATTTTCCACCGAGACTACAGCGTTAACTATTTTCCACCAAAGAGTTTTTGCGTTTCCCACTTATTAGATTACATACACATTTATAGACTTTTCAAATAATAAAGAACAGTACATATACAAATTGGTACAGATACAATTACGGTGTGAAATTTAGTTAGAAACTATTACAGGTATATAACAATACAATACAATACAATACAGCACGAGCATAGTTACGTTGTATTAGTTGTACCTGTATTTTAGTTTTGGTAAGAAGGTGAGAACTGTATCAGCAAATAGCATAGCAACCATATGCTCTTCCCACTGCTTCTTCTTGGTTTAAAAGTCCAAGTTTAAATACACGTCCCTCAATGGCATATATATAGAAATCCTTTACAAACAAAGAAGCAGAGAGTAGCAAGTCCTGCAAAATATGGCCAAGCTGCTTGGATGTTTTAGTAGCTCTCTGCAAAATCACAGCAGGATCAACAACCGAAGCTGAAGCACTACTCAAATGGAAAGAAAGTCTTCCAGGCCAATCAATTTTGCAGTCATGGGTCAGTCCAGCATGGAACAACTCCAACAATGCTCAAAGTACATGTGGATGGCATGGAATAACCTGTGATTCTGCATGACTGAACTCAACTCAACTCAACTCAATTAAGCCTTAAATCCCAAACTAGTTGGGGTTGGCTATATGAATCATTTTCCTCCATTCGCATCGATCCGCGACAACATTTTTATTAATTCCTAATGTAGCCATATCTTTCTCTATGACTGCCCCCCATGTAAGTTTCGGTCTCCCATTACCCAGTCTAACACCTGACACCTGTACCAAGTTACCTTTTTTAACAACCGAGTCTAATGGCCGATGTTAGATATGCCCAAATCAACATAGGCCATTCTCCCTCATTTTCTCCTTAGTAGATGCTACTCCCACCTTTTTACGGATCTTCTCATTCCTTATTCTATCCTTTCTTGTATGTCTTATCATCCATATCAACATTTTCATTTCGGCTACTCCCATCTTATGCGAATGTTGCTTTTTAACTGCCCAACATTCGGTACCATACAGCATAGCTGGTCTCACTGCCGACCTATAAAATTTTTCTTTCAATCTATTGGGGATTTTAGGATCACATGAAACTCTCGAAGCACTTTGCCACTTCACCCACCCTGCCTTGATCCTATGGTTTACATCATGCTCAATTGCACATCTTTTTGTATAAATGAACCTACTTAAACACATCCTTTTTAGGGATTGTCTGACAGTCCAAAATTATTCCATTCGAGCCTCTTCTAGTTTCACTAAAATCGCACTCCATATACTTAGTTTTTGTTCGACTCAATCTAAGACCTTTAGATTCTAATGCATTCCTCCACATTTCTAGTATGGAATTTAAACCTTCTTTAAGTTCGTCTACCAACATGATATCATCGGCAAACAGCAAGCACCATGGATCCCTATCTTGAATATTATAGGTAAGTTCATCCATGACTAAAGCAAATAGATAAGGGCTTAAGGATGAACCTTGGTGAACACCTATCATGGTCGGGAACTCTCCAACCATACCGTCTTCGGTTCGCACCCTAGTCATAACTCCTTCATACATATCTTTAATAACTTCTAAATATTTAGTTGTGACTTTCTTCTTTTCAAGTACCTACCACAAGACTTGTCTTGACACTTTATCATACGCTTTTTCTAAATCAATAAAGGCTAAATGAAGCTCCTTTTTCTTTTTCCTATATCTCTCCATTAATCTCCTACGTAAGAAAATAGCCTCTATTATATATCTTCCTGGCATAAAACCAAATTGATTCTCAGAAACTAGAGTCTCATTTCTAAACCTACGCTCAATCACTCTCTCCCACAGCTTCATTGTATGGCTAATAAGTTTTATTCCTTTATAATTCATACAAATTTGAATATCTCATTTATTCTTATAAATAAGGATTAACGTACTCTTCCTCCACTCATCGGGCATTTTCTTGGTTACTAAAAACTTGTTAAAAAGATTTATAAGCCAAGTTACCCCAATATCTCCTAGGCGTCTCCAAACTTCTATTGGAATGTCATCTGGGCTCATTGTCTTATCTTTCTTCATCTTATGAATAACTTCTTTAACCTCATATGCACTAATCCGACAAAAAAATCAGTGGTTCATATCATCAAAGGTGTTATCAAGGTTCCTAAAATTACCCATTGACTCTCCGTTAAATAAAGTATCAAAATAAGTTCACCATCTCTCATTAATCTTGTCTTCTTTTGCTGGGAAAATTCTATAAATATCATTATCTCTATCCTTTATCTTTAACTTTTGGTAAAGTCCTTTACAAGCCTTGCCTTTAGCTTCCTTAACCGCTTTCTTAGCATCTTTTCTAGCTTATCTAAAACAATTATAATTATCTTCATTTCTACATTTGTGTAAAAAAGAGTGTTATAAAATGTAGTATACCACAGAACATTGGCATACTTTTGAAACTCCAATACCTTGATCTCTTTACTAATCCCTCAATGGCACACTACCTCTTTCTCTTGCTAATCTCACTTAGGTTTTTGAACTCGATGTTTCTCATAACAACATAACCGTGGTATTATACCCCAGTTTGTTTCCTGATAGAACAAAACAATCCAAAACTGGCCTCATTAGCATCAAGAGTTTCCATATCCAAAATACAAAGATTGGAGGCTAAGTTTCAAATGAAATAGGGATTATGAGAAGCTTAGTGTTGCTATTTATAGATTTTAATAGCTTCCACGGGTCTATCCCTCCATCTATAGTTAATTGTAATCAAGCATCTTACAGATTTCCCAGAATCACCTTTCAGGTTAATATTGATAGATTGAGCAAGCTAATAGATCTGCAGTAGTTTACAAACAACTTATCTGGTTCAGTGCCATGAGGAATAGGAAACTTATTGATGCTAACTACAATTCATCTCGCTGAGAACAACTTCACTGGGCAATTACCACCAAAGCTGTGCAAAGGAGGTAAGCTTGCTAACTTCAGTGCAGCCTACAACAGTTTCACCGGTCCAATCTCTGTAAGCCAAAAGACTGCCAAAGCTTACACGGAGTCAAATTATAATACAATTAACTGATAGGATATATTGACCAAGATTTTGGAGTATATCTAAATCTAACATACATGGACTTGAGTTACAATAAATTGCAATGGCAACTCTCTCCAAATTGAGGGGCATGCCAGAATTTGACAGTTCTTAGGATTGGTGGGAATATGGTAATTGGTAGAATCCTAGATGAGATTATTCAGTTGAAATAACTTGGAAATCTTAACCTATCATCCAACCAACTTTAAGGAAAGATATCCACTGAAATTGGAAATTTTTCTAGCTTGTTTAATCTGCGTCTCAATCATATCAAATTTTCAGGTAAGATACTGGCAAGTCTTAGATTGCTTTCTAATCTTTAGTCGCTAGTCATCTCAGTGAACATGTTAAGTGGACCAATCCCTTATCAACTAAGTGAGCTTTCCCAGTTGTTGAGTTTAAACTTGAGCCAAAATTTCATAAATGGCACAATCCCATATCAAATTGGAAATCTATTTGCCTTACAAATTTTGCTAGACCTCAGTTACAATTCACTTTCTGGAGAAATTCCAACATAGCTAGGAAAACTCACCAAATTGATAAGCTTGAACCTCTCACACAACTATCTCTCTGGTTCTATCCCTAATTATCTCAGCGATATACTGAGGTTGTCAAGCATCAACCTCTCATACAACCAGTTAGAGGGCCTTCTTCCAGAAGACCACATCTTTAACTCTTCTCAACTAGAGGATTTCAATAACAACAAAGGATTATGTGGGAAGATCCAAGGTTTGCAACTTTCCAAAACCTCAATTATAGCACTAGGTGGAAAAGATATGAAACACAAACCTGTTATCATCATTGTTACTTCTTTATGAAGTGCTTTATTGGATTCATTAATGTTAGTCTGGATTTTTGTCTTTCTCTCCAAGAGAAAGGCCAGATACAATTCAAAAGAAGAAAAGCCCATAACAAATCGTGAAGATCAATTTTCAGTAATGTACTTTAATGGAAAAAATTTATATGAAGACATACTTGAGGTTATAAAGAACTTTGATGACATGTGCTGCATTGGACATGGAGCATCAAGAAAAGTTTACAAAGAAGAAAATGCAAGTGGTCAAGTAATTGTAGTAAAAAGGTTTTAGTCTCGAGTTGATTGTATAGGTGTTGTTGAAAGTGCAAAAACTTTCAAGAATGAGATAAAAACCTTAACAAAAACACGTCATCGGAACATTGTGAAGCTCAACGGTTTTGCTCAACAGGGAAGCACGTGTTTTTAGTCTATGACTTTATGGAAAGAGGAAGGTTAAATGAAATGCTGAGAAATGAAAAAGAAGCAATGGAGCTATATTGGCCAAAGAGAGTTAAAATTGTTCAAGGTGTAGCACGAGCTCTATCTTATTTGCATCATGATTGTGTTCCACTTATACTTCACCAAGACATAACAAGCAAGAATGTGTTAATGTGCACAAATCTTGAGGCTCATGTCTCTGATTTTGGTACTTCAAGGTTTTCGGAACTTGATGGATCTAATTGGACAACATTTGCCAGTACATATGGCTATTTTACTCTAGGTAACTGGTATCATATATCTTTATGGTGTGTAAGACTTAAGCATTAGTATTAAAAACATGACATGTTAGATATCTGTTTCTGACTTAGTTTGATATTTGACAATTGCATTACTTTGTTAGTCAACATTTTTATTGTCATTTTGATTTGTTTTTCCTTCTTTCTTGTAGAGCTAGCTTACACTACGACCGTGACTGAAAAATGTGATGCATATAGCATTGGTGTTTTAGTACTTGGAAGTTCTAATGGGGAAGTATCTAGGGGATCTAATTTCCAAGATAATATTGGTTGTTGAAATCATCAATGTGAACGATGTTTTAGATCCACATCTCCCACCTCCTGTATCCGAAAAGACTATACATGAACTATAATTGGTTTTGAAACTAGTTGTTTCATGTTTATAAGCCAACCTACTGTCTCGGCCAACCATATGAAGCCTATCCCAACTTCTTGAAGCAGATATCTTTCGTGGCTAGATGAACACTGCATCCCTGCATTCCTCGAGAACATATAAATTTTCACCTTTTCATAAGTTTTTACTCATGTTAGTAGGCCTCTTAAGTTATGTGTTAAATGAATTTCGTAACACAAACGTGTTGCAAGTAATATAGTAATTAAATAGAGTGTTGATCCCACGAGAAATTGTTTCTAATATCTAGTTAAGTATTAAAATTAACACAATCCTAATTTTATTCAAATCAAAAATTTATGCTGAAAAACCTACTTTAAACTAAATCTAACTAATAACAAATTAAACTAGAGAATTCAATGATAAAGACCTAGAATTACAATTTCTCTCAATACTTCACTTGACTCATTATTATTTTATCATGCTTTGTTATGGTATATAATTATTAACCTAGGGTTCTAATTCAATTATAAACATATTTCTGTGTCATATACATATATATCTCAACTAATTCACTATATTCCTATGGGAATTAAGTTAAGCAAGACCTATTAAGATTAGACCTAAATTGGCTACTCAAGACATATAGGTATATTCCTATCTTATATACAAATCAAATTCAAACACTCATGTGAATTAATTCAAACAAGTGTTATATCACTTAAGGCTAAACCTTTTTCCATGTTTGTTAAAGTTTACCACATCAATCTAATTGGTAGCTAGTCAACTAAAAGCATTAAGCATAGAAATAAACAATCACATATCAAACACTAAGCAATCAATAAATAATAAAAACTATCAAGATACATATTGAGTTCAATTGTAATCCTAAAGAATAAATTTATTCATGCTACCTAGTGTAGACTAAAACTCAAATAATGTAGCCATCATAGAAATACAAGAAAAGTAAAGAAGGAGTAGAATAATAGAAAATTGAGATGTTGTCAGTCTTCAATTTTAAATATTCAGGCTCCTATTGCTTTCTTGCACTCTTGATGGTTTTCTCTAGAAAATCTTAATTTAATTAATTGTGTCTTTTAAGTTCCCAAGTCATTCCCTTTTAAATAGGCTTCAAAACCCTCAATTTAAGTCCAATTCAAATGGTTTATTGGGTCAGTCCAATGACCTTAAAGTCTTAGTGTTGTGGCGCTCAAGTCGGTATGAAAAATCGACAAAACAAGAGTCTAACAGTGACACTAGTGTCGTGGTGACCATTTCTTGGTGCCTTTGCACTTGCTCTAGTGCCTCAACACTTATCTTCTGGACACCTTAACACAAGGGCTTCTAGCAACAACATGCTGATTTGTGATTTGAGTTCGAATTCACATCTAATTTGACTTTCAATGGGATTCCTTTATGCATTAGACCTTCCACACACACAAACTAAGTTAATATAAGTTTGAACTCATATAAAACACCTAATCCTAGCCTAAATCAACTATAACTCAACATCCTAATATGATGAGGACTTTAACTAGGATTTCAACTAAAACTTTAGAACATAACTAAAATAATATGAGTAAAAAATGTGAAATAACTCTATTTTACAGAGATATCAATATGTTTAAGGAAACTATCCTAAGTTGGGTGTATATTAGTGTATAGTTTGTTTAACCTCTGCATGTTACCTAATATTTTAGTTTTTTTTTTTTTTTTTTTTTTTCTTTTTGAGAATGCCCTTGAAGTATGGCAAGTTGCCATCAGTTTTACCCAAAAATAAATAAAAGTAAAGCAAAGCAAAACAGAACAAAAACAAAAACAAAAGAAGATTTGGAAGAATCTTGAGTACCTAAAGGAAAATTATAATTCGGGAAAAAGAAATGATAATCATTCTAAAGATGTGAGGCACGGAAGTTTAGAAGCCACAAAGGGTAAAATTTATGAGATTGAGAACAAAGAGATCATTGATGAGAGGAAAAGAATAAATAAATAAAAGTCCTCCCTAAGTATACTTTTTACTTTCGAAGTTATTAGTTCGTGTATAAGAAATAGACACTAATGCAATGCACAAAATATTTGAAACTTGAAAGCAATTAAAAACTAAGAAAATAGAAAGCGTACCTTTTCTGCAAGTGTATGGATATTATGAGATTGGACCTCCAAAAATCCCTATAGTAGTAAGATCTCACAAGAGGATAGGCTATATACTTTTCCTTTTTGTTTGTGACACATATGGCTGGGTTGCTGTAAAGAAATAAGTGAAAATGTAAACTAGTTAAAAAGTAAAGGCTTAATTATATTTTTGATCTCTACAATTTACATTTGGATTCAATTTAGTCCTTAGTGTTTCAATTAATGCAATTGGATCCTAATATGTTTCAATTTGATGTAATTAGGGTCCCTACTGTCAATTGCCGTTGAAATTAACAGCAATTAGGTTGACATGGACAATATTTGGTGAATGAAAAATAATCACATGGTCTGTACATAATTTATATCAAAATTTTAAAAAAATTATAAAAAAATGTAAAAAAAAAAAAAACTACTTCCTTCTTCACCACCATTGTTGTTGTTCCTGTCACCACCACCATTCCTCTAAGCCCCCATAACCACCATTACACCGGCTATATAAATCAAGGCTCAACTTCCTTCCTTACACTTTAGCTCTACATCATCTTCAACATTCTCAGAAACCTTGGAAAACTTGCATAGTCTTTCAACTCTATCCCTCAAATTCTCTAACCTTTCGCTCTAATCAACCCCAAATCCTCCACATACTTGGACCCTGAAAGCCTGGATTTGTTAACTTTACAAATAATCCTCATATTTCTTTGTTGTTTTGATGGAAAGCCGGTGCTTTTTTTCAATAATTCCATCTGCAAAATCCAAAAATTGCACCAATCTTTGTTAACTGTGATACGTGTGGTTTAGAAGACAAAAGGACAAGAAGGGAATCAGTAAATAGAATAAAGGTTCCTTGTAATTGTGTAAACAAATACTTCAATATGGTGTGGAGTACTTAATTATCTGCTAGGATGGTTTGTTATCTAGTTAGTTGAATTAGTTGATAGTTAGTTAGAAAATAGGGATTAGCTTAACTGCTAATCAACAACTAAAGGTTAAATGCCCAAATCCGTTGTACAAGCTATTCATTCGAAGATTTAAAAAATTGATTTTTTTCCTTCTTTCTCCTTCTCTCTATCTTTTTATGGCTGTGCTATGAACTCCACTATTGCAGGGTCTGCCATTACCAAGAAGCTTGTTAGTTGAGTTGCAAAAATTGATTTCATCAATAGTATCAGAGTTTGTTCCTGGCCAGCTTGTAATAAAGGTGAACATAAGCATGAACGTCTTGGATTAAAGGTTTACAGCCTTGGATTCAAGAATGGATGGATTTGATTCAAGATTTGTAGGGATCGATACATCTCTGCAAGAATTAAAAAGTAGTACTGCAAGATATAAACAGAGCATGGAATTGAAATTCCAAGCAATGATAACAGAAGTAGTAACATCTTTGAAAGCAATAATAATGAAAAATTGAAACCTTAACCGAAATGAGTTTATCAAGGAGAAGAATCTGCCTATCATTCCTAATCTACCAGTTCAAGAAAGAGTGAGGGCTCCAGTTGCAGGAATTCGCAATTACCAATTACTCAACAAGATTTCTCAGGTGGAATTTCCTTGTTTTGATGGCAGTAAATTTAAGGAATGGTACTTTAAGTGTCAACATTTTTTTGGCATTGATCAGACACTAGAAGAGCTAAAGGTGGGTCTTGCATCAATGCATTTCAATGGGAAGGCCTTAGAATGGCATCATGGCTTTGTGGAAGAAAGGGAAATCCAAGACTTATCTTAGGATGAGTATCTGTTGGAAATGCAAGAAAGGTTTCAAGGAGATGTGTTGGCAAGACTTGTCATTGCACTGAAGAATCTAAAACAGATAGGAAGTGTTGAAGAGTATAATGAAGAATTTGAAATTCTAAAGAACCAGTGCTCAATGTCGAAGGATCTGTTATTAGATCATTACTTGGGTAGCTTCAGTGAGGAAATCCTATATGGTATCAGTATTTTGGAGTTCAAGTCCTTATCACATGCTATGAGATTGGCAAAAACTAAAGAAAGTTTCCTAAATTCCACAATGTACAAGAAAAACCCCATACTACCAACCAAACATCCCCCACATCCTAGTTGTTTGCAGTCACCAAGATTCATACCATCCATTGCACAAAAAACCAAACTTAACACATCATAGCCTCAAAGAGACCTTAATAATCCTTGTAAGAACTAATGCTACCAACACCACAAAAAGAACCCCTATTACCATAACCAAAGGTGAAATGGAAGACAGGAGGAAGAAGGGTCTATTCTTTTATTGTAATGATAGGTTCAGCCTAGGACACCAGTGCAAGAACACCCAATTGTATATGACTATCACTCTGGATGATAATAAGGACGACAAAGATGAGGAGAAGTTTGATTTCACTGAATTAACAAATCTGAAAGAAGAAGAGGAAGTAGAGATTTCTGTTCATGCCCTTACTGGCAGTGAAATTCAAATCAGGCAGGGCAATGGTTATTAAACTATGAAGGTATCTGGGTTTATCAAGAAATAAGGGGTTCTAATGCTGATTGATAGTGAGAGTACCTACAATTTTGTTGACAATAACGTGATTAAAAGATTGTTGCTCAAGATCCAACAAACTAAACCCTAAGAGGTAATAGTGGCAAATGGCTCAAAGATGATTGTAACTACTACCTGTAAACAGCTGTAGTGGAAAACATGTGAAGTTCCATTTGTTGTTGACTTCTTAGTCATGCCATTGGGTAGGTATGGAGTAGTTCTTGGAGTGCAATGGTTAACTAAATTAGGAGACATAAACTGTAATTTAAGAATTTGGAGATGCAGTTTAAGTAGGAAGGATGGCAAATAAGGTTGCAAGGTTATAACAGCACTTCAGTAATCATAACATAAGAAAAAGGCTCTATTAACAGGTTACCAGTGAGAACTCAAGCCATGATGGTCTAGATAATGGCTAAAAAGCAGGAATATGGTCTAAAGTTGATTGACTATATACAGCTATTAAGCTAAGAGGTAAACAATGCTAACTTAAAACTCTTGTTATATGAGTTTATGGATACTTTTGAAGAAGCAAAAGGTTTACCTCCTGTTAGACAGTTTGACCATAGAATTGTCCTTAAAGATAGTAACCATACTATTAACTAGAGACCATATAAATATGGCCCCCTACAAAAGGACATGATTGAAACAATAGTAAAGGAGATGATGGAAAACAAGATTGTGAAGCCCAGGTCCATCCCTTCTGCTTCTCCTATAGCCTTAGTGAAGAAGAAAAATAACACTTGGAGATTTTTTGTGGATTATCGGAAGCTTAATCAGCTGAAGATTAAAAATAAATTTCCAATTCCTATCATTGAAGAGCTACTTGATGAATTACATAGGGCTGGATTCTTCTCCAAATTGGACCTAAGGTGTGGCTATCATTAAATCAGAATGAATCATGATGATTTTTACAAAAATGCCTTCAGAACCCATGAGGGCCTCTATGAGTTTGTAGTAATGCCATTTGGATTGTCTAATGTCTCAACCACATTCCAAGGGTTGATGAAACATGTTTTTAAGCCTCTATTAAGAAAGTTTGTGCTAGTTTTCTTTGATGACATACTGATATACAGTAAGTCCTAGTTAGACCATTTATACCACTTAAGGAAGGTGTTGCTGACACTAAAATAAAATACACTCTTTGCTAAGAAGAGCAATTGCATGTTTGGAAGTAACCAAGTTGAGTATTTAGGGCATATTATCAATACTTCAGGAGTACTAGCTGATCCTAACAAGATTCAAGCAATGACAGAATGGCTCAAACCAAGATTTGTTTAGGCCCTAAGGGGTTTTTTGGGTTTGACAGGCTACTACAGGAGATTCATAAAGACTATGATAAGTTGAGCAAGCCCTTAGTAGGGACCAGCTACTGAAGATGGATTCCAAAGTTTAAAGGTCAAAATGACCAAAGCACTAATATTGGCTCTTCCGGATAATATTGAGTTGTTTAATATAAAGACAGATGCATGTGGAATTGGAATAGGGGTAGTGCTACTTCAAAAAGGACATCCTTTGGCTTTTTTAAGCAAAGCCCTAAGTCCCAAGCATTTGAGTTTATCAACATATGAAAAAGAATTAATAGCAGTAGTTTATGTTGTGAACAAGTGGAAACATTATCTACTAGGGAGACATTTCATTATAAAAACAGACTACCAGGCTTTGAAACACATGCTGGAACAAAAAAAAAATGTAATCTTGTACTACAAAAGTGGTTATCTAAGTTGGTGGGGTTGGATTATGAGATCCAATACAAAAAAGGAAAATAAAATATAGTTGTAGATTCTCTCTCCAATGCTATACAGCAGCAGGAAATTGAAGGGGAAGAAACTGGAGTTTGCTTAGCTATATCAGTAATCAATACTGACATCATTAACAAGATAACATATAGTTATCAAGAGGATAACAGCGTACAACATATAATAAAAGAGGTCCAATAGAGCAAGGGAAATCATTCCCACTATGAATACACCCAAGGGCAACTAAAAAGGAAAGGGAAGCTTGTGGTGAGGAAGGACGAAGTATTGAGAATGGAATTACTGCAAATATTTCATACAAGTGTCAGTGTTGGTCATTCAGGCACTAATGCTACCATGTAAAGGTTGAGCAACAACTTTTACTAGAAGGGAATGCAAAGGGAAATCAAAAATTTTATTAGAGACTGTGAGGTCTGCCAGAGGTTCAGTAGTGAAACTATAGCATACTTAGGTCTAATCTAGCCATTATCCATACATGATAGGGTTTGGTCATCTATATCTATGGACTTCATAGATAGATTACCAAAATCTAATGGAAAATCTATAATCTTGGTCACTGTTGATAGATTGACCAAGTTCAGCCACTTTATCTTCCTGCAGCATCCTTATATAGTTGTATCAGTAGCTCAACACTATATAGATCAAGTATATAGGTTTCATGGATTCCTAAATGAGATAATATCAGACAGAGACCCTGTGTTTGTATCTCAGTTTTTGAAGGAATTGTTTAAGTTGCAAAAAGTACAACTGCATCACTCTATAGCTTACCATTCTCAGAAAAATGGCCAAACTGATGTGGTTAACAAATCTCTAAAAGCTTATCTAAGGTGCTTTGCAGGAGATTGTCCAAGGCAGTGGTTAGCTCTAACTATGTTTTGGTATAACACTTCTTACCACTCTGCTATTAAGATGACACATTATTAGGCCATGTTTTGTTAAGAACCTCCTCCTCATATGCCTTTTGTTAATGGTGATTCAAGGAATGAAACCTTTGATAGATCACTAGCAACAAGAGAGATAATTATCAAGCTATTAAAGGACAATCATATGAAGGCTCAAAATAGAATGCAACTACAGGCTAATAAGCACAAGTCTAAAAGAGAATTCAATGAAAGAGATTAGGTTTACTTGAAGCTTCAACCATACAAGCAGCAGACTGTATCAACTCTAGTTTCCATAAATTGGCTACAAAATACTATAGGCCATTCCTAATAATATCAAGAGTTCGAAAAGTAGCCTATACCTTATAGCCACCCTTTGATATGAAGATCCATAATGTTTTTCATGGCTTTCTACTTAAAAGTAAGCATGGACAACATATTGTACATAAATAATTGCCTTTTATGAATGAGGATGGTGAAGCCATTCTAGAACCTATAGCCATTATGAACAGATGGTTGGCTAAGAAAAATGGCAGAGCTACAGTACAAGTCTTGGTTTAGTGGACTAACACAGGAAAGGAAGAATGCACTTGGGAGGACCCTGAAGAACTCCAAAAGAGATTTTCAACTTTTGGTCCTTTGGGACAAGTATCTACTAAAGCTAGAGGGAATTAATACATGTGGTTTGGAAGACAGAAGGACAAGAAGGGAATCAATAAATAGAATAAGGGTTCCTTGTAATTGTGTAAACAAATACTTCTTTATAGGGTGGAGTACCTAATCATCTGCTAGGATGGTTCATTATCTATTTAGTTGAATTAGTTGACAGTTAGCTAGAAAATATGGATTAGCTTAACTGCTAATCAAAAACTAAGGGTTAAATACCTAAATCGATTGTAAAAGCTATTCATTTGAAGATTATGAAATAGATTTTTTCCTTCTTTCTCATTCTCTCTCTCTTTCTGTGGCTATGCTATGAACTCCTCTGTTACAAGGTCTGCAATTACTTGAAGCTTGGTAGTCGAGTTGCAGAAATAGCTTTTATCAAACTGACTTCTTTTCAACCTTAACCATCGTATCCCTACCCTAGGAGCAAAACCCACACAAGAGAATTGTGGAAGAAAGACGAAATTGAACCAAAAAAAAAAAGCATCACATGAAAATACCCATTTAAATAAGTTACTTGAATATGTTCGAGCTTAAAGAGCAAATCCATGGCTATGTGGGAGCTAAAGATCTTCAAAATTAATGTGGGTCTCATTAGAAATTGAAGATTCGAAAGAGTTGAAATTGGACTTGATTAGAGCAAGGTCTTTGAGCTGCCTATGTTCTTGATTTGCGAATAAGGAAAGCACATAAGTGGGTTTACAGGGATTTGGGAATGTGAGAAGTGTGTATAAGTTTGAAATTGGAGGTTAGTATGAGTTGGGTTTGAAATTGGAGATTGATGAGACTATGTTTGCATATAACTTTGTATGAGATTCATACTTTCCTAGTGTCCAAGTTTACAATAAGGTATTTCACTATTTGGTTTTAAAGATGATTTGGGGTTTGTAAATTTGGTGGTGATTTTGATTTGTGAAGTAGGTTGCTTGCTAGGGTTTAGGTAATATTGATGAGAAAGTGAGAAGTGAAACAAAAATTAAGATAGTGGGAGGTATGGTGGTTATAGAGAAATAAAAATATGGTGGTTATGGAAGAGTGGAGGTGTGGTGGCTATGGAAGAATTAAGGAAGGGTGGTGGGGAGAAAGAGAAAGAAAGAAAAAAAAATTACCTTGTTTTTATATCTTTAATATTGTTTTTCTTTTTCCTTTTTTTTTAAATGCTTTCCATACATGTCACTAGTTGTTTTTATTGGTTAGCTATGATAAGAGGCATTGCGCCATTATTATCAGCATTAATTTAAATGGCGACCAGAGGGACCATATTGCATCAAATGAAACTATAGAACCCAATTATAGCAATTGAAACACTAGGGACTAAATTTAATCTAAATTTAAATTATGAGGACCAAAAGTATATTTAAGTAAAAATAAATAAACACAACCAAGTCACTTGGTAGTTTGGTACCAAAAGGTAAAAGATTTTTCAAATCAAAGTAAATTTTTGTAACATTATGAAGCCAAACAGTACTGGAAAAAAATTGATCTTTTCAGGTTCTCCATAACTTAGAGAAAACATTTACTTGCAATAATAATTGCATGTAAGAATATTTTTACTGTGTAATTACAAATATTGTAGATCCCAAGCTGAATTGGGTATGCTATACTTGGATGAACTCTATGATGTACTTGTTATGAATATGTAGTTAATTAATTCTATAGTTTGTAAAAAGAAATAGTTAACTATCTATTAATATTGTATGCAGTTGTTATATTGTTATTAACTGTGCACGCTGATCAATTAGGATTTAGCAATGCTTGGAAATATGTTTCGAAAATCATATTGACTAATCGAATCGATTGGTTTTAAACCATAAAATCATTTTAATGGGTGACATGTACTAATAGGAAAGGATTCAAAAATTTTCATGAGTGGGATTCCCATATCTAGTATATACTAATAGATGGATACAATTATCTGGAGAAATAGAAGGAATTAAATTTTTTGAGGCTTATTGTTGATACAATTCTATCTTTAATGAGATATTGATTGCACATTAGAAGGTTGTAAATATTTTTGACACAGGATATGACAAAGCCTGTAGAACTCTATGTAACTGGCTATATTGAAAACCAAGTTTATATAGGGTTATAATTGAAAAGTTAAAGATAAGACATAAATTAATAAAACAATTATATCTTAATCTGACAGCAAATTGAAATTTCTAATTTAAAAATTTTCAACAGTAAAAAATAAATTATTCCAAGCCCTAGTCCTTTAACATATAATTTAAATATATCATATTCCATGTACCCTCAAAAGTTTAATAGGAAAATTGGACTTTCCATATATAAAGGCATATCTATTCTTTGTGGTTTTCAATGTAGGACTTTGACAGTTACAATATATTCCAACAATCTTCCATTAGATTGTAATTTTAATAGTTTCATAATCCTAATACCATATATAGTAGAAAGTGTCCTATAAATTAAACTTTCTATTAGTATAAATGTTTAAATTTTCTAATGAAATAGTTGGCGTCTGTGGATTAAACCAACACTCTATGTATTAGAACCGAAAGCATAAACCCATAAGACATTATTTAGTCTCACAAGATTCTTAATTTTAACTATAGCTTTTAGCATTAATATGGCCATGTGTTATTCATGGATTCATGAATATTTAAAAAGATAACCCTTCAATCTTTGCTAGAAGCGGCACCACTTCTCTATTTATATAGGTGAAGTCATTATACTTATACTCCATTAAGACTACATTTAGAACTCATCCTTCAAACACATTATTTAAGCATTGGCATCCTATAATAGAGCTTCTAATAAAATTATAATTCGAGGTTTTTTCCCAAGATATAGTAACTTATTTTTACCCATTAAATTTTGGAAATAGATTTCAATCTCATTCCACTAGATGTTGATTGTATTGCATCTCTTGACAATCCTATTGTCGAGGATTTACCAAATTCTTGGTTGATATTACATAAATAATTGTAATTACTCAACTAGTAATTAATTCTCTTATAGAAACATATCATAGACTTATATATATAGACATTGTTGTCTTATTATCACTAAACAAAGAAATAGCTGCCATGGTTTTGGCCATAACTCTATATCAAGAAACATATTTCTTAACCATTTTGCTTCCTTTCTAGCAACTGCTAGCACTATAAATTTTAATTCCATTGTAGAGTGAGTTATGGAAGTCTTCTTTTTAGATGTCTAAATGATAACACCACCACCTCAAGAAAATATCTGTCCCGAAAGAGATTTATTATCTTTAGTAATTGTTATCCAACTTGCATCAGTATACCCTTATAATACTATAAGATAACCACTATAACAAAGTGCAAAATATCTTGTTCTCTTTGGATATACAAAGATTCTAGTTATAGATTTCCAATTATCATATCCAGAATTGCTTGTGTATCTTGAAAGTTTATACACAACAAATGCTATATCTAGTCTAGTACAATTCATTGAATACATAAGGTTTCCAATGGCATTTGCATATTCAAGTTGTGCTATAAGTTTTCCATTATTTTTTTTAATTTCATACCAAAATCATAAGGAGTATTAGCCTCCTTTACGTTAAGATGAGAAAACTTCTAAAGATTTTTGTCAACATAATGTGATTGAGTTAATACAAAACTCCCAGTATCTCTTTAAACTTTAATTCCTAAGATGGTATCTACTTCATTAAGATCTATCATCTTAAATACAAAAGTTAAATACCTTTTAGTTTCAGAGATTGCAAGTATTTGGGGCAAATATCAACATATAATCAACATAAAGACATACAATGACACTATAGTCTTTTGTAAATTTGATATAAATACATATATCAACCCTATTGTGAGAAAAACCATTTTTAAGAATGGCACTATCAAAATTTTTATGTGACTGCTTTGGAGCTTGCTTTAAACCATAAAGAGATTTTACAAATTTGTAAACCTTACATTCATTACTAGGAAGCACAAATCCTTATGATTGTGGCATGTACACTTCCTCCCTTAGATCTTATTTAAGAATGTTGTACTCACATCCTTTTAATGAACATGTAAATTATAAATAAATGCCAAAGCCATAAGTATTCTTATGGAATTTATTTTTGCAACTGGGGCATAAGTATCAAACTAGTCAATGCCCTCATTTTGATTCAAACTTTTTGCAACTAATCATGCTTTAAAAGTTTTGTAGTATACCTTCTATATTGTTCTTTCTTCTAAATACCCATTTGTAGCCAATTGATTTTGATATAGGAGGTAAATCTACTGAAACCCAAGTGTTATTGGACATAATTGATCCATTTCATCATTCCAAAAGGCTGCATCTCTAGACATTTTTTCTTTGAAAGTTTTATGATCATCTTCCACATTTAGTAACTAGCCATATGCATATAAACATGCACATGTTAAGTGATTTTTTTTTTTTTTAAAGTATGAATTTGTAATATTAAGTCTTTTTAATTATATTTAAAAGTGAAAAGTGAAGTTAGTATGTGAGTGAAAGTGTGTAGTTATTAAGAGATAAAAGACGGCAGAGTTGTAGTTGGTATGGGAGTGGATGGGTAATAGGTAGTTATTAAGATAGAAAAACTAATTTTTTTTAAATAATTTAAATTTGATTGATTATTTTATACTATCTTAAGGTAAGAGACCATAAGGGTCTTTTTGCTTTTCGAATAGTATAGCTATGTACATTTTTTTTAAATAACTTTTTTTGTATATTCTTCAACAAGAAAAACAATAGACTAGGAGTCAATAAATTCAGAGTTTAAATGTTTCTCTTTTTTGACTCTATGACTTCTCCTTGGCCCTACGAAAGCATCCCCACTGATTCTTTTTTTAGGAAAAATATTAAGAGGAGTTAAAACGAAGTCAGAACAAAATTCTTATTTGATGTTCTTTAGAAGGAGAAGAAAAATCATGCAAAAATTTATTTTCAATAAACTCCCTATATATCGATTCAACAATAACATTTGTTTATAAATCTAAGAAGTTATGTGCTTTAGAATGTTGTGCATATCCAACAAAAATACATTTCATACCTCTAGGCCTTAAAATTCATTCTTTGATAATCAAGAGCTTTATAATATGCAATACACCCCCACACTTTTAAATAGTTCAAGTTAAGATGCCTATCATGCCAAAATTGATAAGGAGAAATCTGTATTTTCTTAGATGGTATTCTATTATATATTAACTAAGGTTCTACTTTTTCGTTTTGCTAATCCATTTTAGAGTGGTGTGTAAGGAGCAATTTTCTTATATTTAATACCATATTTTTCACAATAGTCATTAAAACTATTAGAAAAAGACTCTCCTCCTTTATCAATTAGAAGAACTTCACTTTTCTTCTCCTTTTGATTTTTAACAACAAATTTAAACTGTATAAACTTTTGAAAAGCTTTATCTTTTGTTCTAAATAAATAAACAAAAGTGAACCTTGAATGATCATCTATAAAAGTCATAAAATATCTTTTACCCACTAGTTAAATGTCCATTTAATTCACAAATATCATAATGTAAAAGTTCTAATAATTCAAAACTTTCTATCAACTTTTGGAAAAGGCTTCTTGATCATCTTTACCTGAATGCATATTTCACATTTTTCTTTTCATTGTTGATAACTCTGTAAAAATAGAATTATTTCATATCATTTTACTCATTTATTTTAGCTATGTATTAGAGTTTTAGTTGAATCTTGTTTAGTTTTTAGTTGAATGTCTAGTTAAGTCCTTATCATACTAGAATATTAAATCCTAGTTGATTTTGGCTAGGAATTAGGTGTTTAATAAGATTTCTAATTTATATAAACTTAGTTGTGTTTTTGAAGGTCTAATGTATGAGGGGGGTCCCTTTAAAAGTCAACTTGCAGGACAATTCATATGGAATAATAGAACAAACCAACCTTTATTTTAACAGTGTCCTAATCTAACTTAAAAATGATGTATTTGAAGGTTGCGTTGCGGCTCTAATTAACACTTGGGTGTCGTATCGTTGAAGAAACTAGAAATAAAGTTTTACATAAAGAGCGTGGCACCCTGACATAAGGTACCGCTGCAGGGGTAAAGTCCCAAGAATTCTAGCATAAAGTTAGAAAGGAAGGAACTGCAGCGCCAAGAAGAGGAAGCTGTAGTGCCATTAATGTAGATGACTTCATATTGTATGTGAAGTCTTCGCACCGCAACACTGAGGAATGAGGTGCCGTGGCGAACTTCCATTAGAATTAGAATTCCAATTAGGTTTGAACTAGGAGAAAATGTTTATATAATGAGGTAAAGTTTGGTGTTTAAAAGAGATAATTAAAAACTGACTAGAGATAAAGGAAGTCATCAAGGATGCAAGAATGCAAGAGGCTAGAGCTTGGATGAGAATTGATTGAAGAATGGCAACCTTCTAGTTTGTTTTTTCTTCCTCCTCTCTTTTAGTTTTTCTTGTATTTTTTTTTTATGGCGATGTTATTTGAGTTTATGTCTACACTAGGTAACATGAACTAATTTATTTTCTAGGATTACAATTGAATTCAACATGTAGCTGTATGGCTTTTATTATTTATTAATTGCTTAGGGTTTGGTAATTAAATTATTTATTTCATTCTATGCTTGGTGCTTCTAATTGATTAGATACCTAGATTGATGTGGTAACCTAAACAAACTTGAAAAAGGGAGTTGAGTGTTAGCCTTGATTGAATTCATACACATACTTGTCGAATTTAATTTGTGTATAGGATAGGAATATACATATATGCCTTGTGTAGCCAATTTAGGTCTAATTTTAATGAGTCTTGCTTAACTTAATTCTCATTGGGAAATAGTGAATTGGTTGAGTAATATATATATATTTATAAGAAATAGGAATATGCTTATAATTGAATTGGAACCTAGGTTAATAATTCAATGTTATAACTAAGCATAATAAGATAATAATAAGTCTAGTGAAATGTTGAGGAAAATTATAATTCTAGACCTTTATCCATTGAATTATCTAGTTTAATTTGTCATTAGTTAGATTTAGCTTAAATTAGATTTTTCACATTTAATTTGGTTTTTTGAATAAATTAAGATTGTGTTAATTTTAGTACTTAGCTAAATATTAGTTGAAATTCCTTATGGGATTAATATTCTACTTTACTCTATATTACTTGTTAATGATACGTGCACTTCTGTGATTGGAAATTGACAACAACTTTTTAGTGATGTTGTGATCGAGGTATTGCAAGGTTCCAAACCTTGGATATTCCCACATAATCCTTTCTTGTTATTGAAATCCACTAATTGAGCAGAATCAAAGATATTTCCTTCCAAAAGAGGCCCTCCAACCTGTTGTATGAGAGGTTGATGCTTGATAAGCTCAGCATATCGCTGAGGGAACGGGGTAGAATCAGAGAGATAGTTATGAGATATGTTCAAGCTTAACAAGTTGGCGAGTTTTCCAAAGCTGTGTTGGAATTTCTCCAGAAAGTGAATTGTAACTTAGGTCCAGTAAACCTTGTAAGGCAAAGAGATTCCCAATTTGATCTGGGATTGTGTCATTCAAGAAATTCTGACTCAAGTTTAAACTCAAACTTGGAAAGGTCACCTATTTGATAAGGGATTGGTCCACTTAAAATGTTCATCGAGATGTCCAGGGACTGAAGATTAGAAAGCAATCCAATACCTGATAGTATCTTACCAGAAAATTTGTTGTCATTGAGATGCAGAATGGACAAGTTAGACAAATTTCCAATTTCAGTGAATATCTCTCCTGAAGGTTGGTTGGATGATAGGTCAAGATTTCCAAGTTGTTTCAACTGAAGAATCTCATCTAGGATTCTACCAACTATCATATTCCCACCAACACTAAGAAATGATAATTCCTTGGATTCACTCCAACTGGGAGAGAGTTGTCCTTGCAATTTATTGTAGCTCAAGTCCAAGTATGTTAGATTTGGATATGCTCCAAAATCTTGGTCTATATATCCTGTCAGTTGATTGTATTCTAATCTTACTCTGTGTAAGCTTAGGCAGTTTCTTAGGCTGATAGGGATTGGACTGGTGAAACTGTTATAGCCTGCACTGAGGTTGACAAGCTTATCTCCTCTTCACATTTGTGGTTGTAATTGCCCGATGAAGTTGTTCTCAGCGAGATGAAGTGTAGTTAAAGCTGATAGGTTTCCTATTCCTTGTGGTACTGAACCAGATAAGTTGTTTTCTAACAACCTATCTTTTAGGTTGTTCAATCTGCCAACATTAAATGGGATTGGAACTGAAAGATGATTCTGGGAAATCGAAATGAGGCTTAATTCACTACAATTAACTAGAGATGGCAGGATAGGCCCGTAGAAGCTATTACCCTGAAGATGCTGTAAGTTACTGTGCTTTATCATCACTATATTACCTTTCCTGTCTGGATAGTAAAAGCATCATATCTCACAATGTCCTTGAAGTAATTTGACAGGAAACCGGCTCACATGACCAATTCCCCAAGCTCTCCTGGAAAAATCAAATAAAACTTTGGTCTTGAGGTTTGTATATCTTCTTTTAAGAATGAATGAACCAAATTTAATCTTTGATAGGTTCGTATGTAATTCAATATATTATATAAAGATCTTTGATTGCTTTATAACCAATAATGCTTTGGAATTTGACCAAATTTTGTTTTTGCCAGTTTGGATGAAAATCCCTGTCTAGGATGGACAGGCTCAAGTGAAAAACAAAAGTTTGTGGTTCCACTTGTTGCATCTTTTGCAGTTCTTGTGATATTAATCTTGGGATATCTGGTGATTTGGAAACTCAAAAGCAGACAGGAACATGAGGTATTTTCAAATTTAAATCCTCTTATGGTTTCAGTACTGAATAAAATATTTTGTTAGAAATATACTGCTCTTTGAGATTTTGGTTGCCTTTGGCTTTAGAAATTACACGTGTTCTTTGTTCTGTGAATTTGTAAAATCATAATTGCTGTCTTCGTACACATCTTTGTTTGGTGACAGAAAAGCCAGTAACATAGAGAGTTTGGGTTCAAGCATTATAATTAGTCCTCCACTAGTTTCTTTTCCATATTCAATTAAGAAAAGAGAAGAAAATTATTCTGTAGAGTATAAATCTGAGACTCAGGCATTAAGCTTACATAAGTACATTCTCCTTTTAACCAAAAAAAATGCCAACTACATGCACCATATATGCCTTTTCATGTCATGCTAAAACTTCATTTCTATGTTTATGCTTGGCTTAATTCTGATTTTCTTTGTTTCTGTAGTGATGATCACCAAATCTTCGAAGGCAGTGCCACTGAGATCAAAACGCCAAGCATTTACTTACTCTCAGGTTCTTAGTATTACTGATAGCTTCGAAACTATTACTGGGGAAGGAGGATTTGTAAAGGTTTACCTTGGAACTCTACAAGATAATATCCAAGTTTCTGTGAAGCTGCTTTCTTCATCATCAAAGCAAGGCCATAAGGAATTTCGATCATAGGTTAGTTACAAGATTACAACAATCAAGTCTGTGTTAATATCGTTAACATTTGCACTCTACATGTTATAGTAGGAGAGGCATTATAACTTTTTAAAGTTGTGATGGAGATTGTTAAATAAAATAGAATAAGGAAAGGATTGTGGCTTTGATTGATATCTCAAAGCCTACACCCATAAGCTTTATTTATAGTAAATAATAAAACATAGACTTCCACATTTAAACAATGTGGGACTACACAAGATAATAATATTATATTCCTAATACTCCCCCTCAAGATGGAGCTTATAATACTCAGTCTTGTACAAATAAAACCCAATTATCATTCTCAACACTCCCCTTTATTGACAACAATCTAGGTGAAGCTTCAATCTGTTTGATGAACATACTGGTACCCATGAATAGTACTCGTGTTGGCTGGAAAGAGACACAGCTGAATTTTCCGGAAAAAATAAAAAGAGCATCGTTGGAAAAACGAACAACAGGATTTTCCAGAAAAATAAAAGGAGCACCGCTGGAAAGAGACACAACGGGAAGTTCATGAAGGTACTATTAAGCTGTCAAACTCTTTGAGCCGTCAAACCCTAAATAGGCTTGAAAAGAAAAGGGGATGAACCGTCTTTAGATGGTGAAACTTCAAGTGAATTGGCAATTTCAATTTTTTTCAGAGGTAGACATACCGATGAACAGTACCCCGATGAATATTAATCGTATTGCTGGAATGAAATGCAGCAATAGAAAGACACGCTGGAATGAAACGCAACAGTAGAGAGACACACTGGAATGAAACGCAGCAACAATAGAGAGACACGCTGGAATGAGGCATGAATGGAAGAAACAACTAGGTTTAATGATAGCTGGCGGCAAAGCCCAAATTTTTTTTTTTCTTCTTTTTCTTCATGTGGCGGCTAGTTTTTTCTTCTTTTTCTTCATGTGGAGGCTAGATAAAAGAAAGAGAAGATTAGGGTTTTTTTTTTTTTGGAAATAAGGCCAAGATCGGGCTTAGGTTTCAAACCCGCTTTGATACCATGTAAGAAAGCATTTTTTATGTCCAATTGATAGAGTGGCCAATCAAAAATAGCATCTAGAGATATAAATACCCTGACAGATGTAATTTTAGCTACGGGAGAGAAAGTTTCTGAATAATCCACACCCATAAGCTTTATTTATAGTAAATAATAAAACATAGACTTCCACATCTAAACAATGTGGGACTACACAATATAATAATATTATATTCCTAATAGAGATAATTTAAATGCACAAACAACTCTTAATGATTGTTCATCATAGGAACTTGGTTTCTCTCATTGGGTACTGTGATGAAGATGATATAAGGCATTGATTTATGAGTGTGTATATATATATATATATATATATGACTAATGTAAATCTCTATCAGAAATTATCAGGTTGTACAATCTTGTGTTTTTCAGGTACTTTGTTGTTTACGTTTTCTTTACTATAAATAGACGTACTAATTATAGTTTACTAGTGGCAATAGGAGGCCAACTGATTAGAATGCGGCTCATGCCTGGTGTTTGTTAATTAAGCCTTTCTTAAGAAAATATTTTGTATGTGCTCTGCTGCTATCATGAAATTAAATGAATGCCACCAGGCATTGATGTTTTATATTGGTGAAAATCATGGTAGGGTACATTGTTATTTGAAGTAGCACAATACAAAATGGAAAACAAACAAATGAAACCTAAATACTGTCTGAGCAATCTTCCAAGGGTTACTCAATGATACTGAATTCAGGAATATGCTTTATCCAACACTTCCTAAAGAAGCAACGGTGATGATTACAAGTTTGTGTTTCTTAGTTTTGCTACCTGGTGCTGTGATTGAGGTATTGCAAGGTTGCAAACCTTGGATCTTCCCACATAATCCTTTGTTGTTACTGAAATCCTCTAGTTGAGCAGAGTCAAAGATGTTGCCTTCCGGAAGAGGGCCCTCCAACCTGTTGTATGAGAGATTGATGCTTGATAAGCTTAGCATATCGCTGAGGGAACTGGGGATAGAACCAGAGAGATAGTTATGAGAAAGGTTCAAGCTTATCAAGTTGGTGAGTTTTCCAAACTGTTTTGGAATTTCTCCAGAAAGTGAATTGTAACTAAGGTCCAGTAAACCTTTTAAGGCAAAGAGATTCCCAATTTGATATGGGATTGTGCCATTCAAGAAATTCTGATTCATGTTTAAACTCAACAACTTGGAAAGGTCACCTATTTGATAAGGGATTGTTCCATTTAACATGTTCATCGAGATGTCCAGGGACTGAAGATTAGAAAGTAATCCAATACCTGCCGGTATCTTACCAGAAAATTTGTTGTCATTGAGATGTAGAATGGACAAGCTAGACAAATTTCCAATTTCAGTGGATATCTCTCCTGAAAGTAGGTTGGATGATAGATCAAGATTTCCAAGTTGTTTCAACTGAAGAATTTCATCTGGGATTCTACCAACTATCATATTCCCACCAACACTAAGAAATGACAATTCCTTGGATTGACCCCAATTGGGAGAGAGTTGTCCTTGCAATTTATTGTAGCTCAGGTCCATGCATGTTAGATTTGGATATACTCCAAAATCTTGGTCTATATATCCTGTCAGTTGATTGTATTCTAATCTGACTCTGTATAAGCTTTGGCAGTTTCTTAGGCTGACAGGGATTGGACCGGTGAAACTATTGTAGGCTGCACTGAAGTTGACAAGCTTACCTCCTCTGCACACCTGTGGTGGTAATTGCCCGATGAAGTTGTTCTCAGCAAGATGAAGAGTAGTTAACGTCGATAGGTTTCCTATTCCTTGTGGCACTGAACCAGATAAGTTGTTTGTAAACAACCGCAGATCCGTTAGCTTGCTCAATCTGTCAATGTTAAATGGGATTGGACCTGAAAGGTGATTCTGGGAAATCGAAATGAGGCTTAATTCACTACAATTAACCAGAGATGGAGGGATAGGCCCGTAGAAGCTATTGGAGTCTAGAGCTAATAGAACCAAGCTTCTCATATTCCCTATTTCATTGGGGATTCGTCCACCAAGAAGTGCAGTTTGGATAATAAAATTCTTGATGCTAATGAGGCCAGTTTTGGGTTGTTCTATTCCATCAGGAAACAAACTGGGATCTAATTCCCCTGTTATGTTGTTCCTAGAAAAATCAAGTTCAAAAATCTGAGTGAGATTAGCAAGAGAAAGAGGTAGTGTACCATTGAGGGAGTTAGTAGAGAGATCAAGGTATTGGAGTTTTGAAAGTATGCCAATGTTTTGTGGTATATTGCCTTCAAGTTGGTTTCCTTTAAGATCAAGACGTAGAAGGTTTGTAAAAGAAGAAAAATCCAAGTTACCAAGTGTACCTTTTAGACCAGTGTAGGCCAAATTGATTTCCGTCACATATCCTGCAGAATTACAGGTTATTCCATGCCATCCACATGGACTTCGAGCATTGCTGGAGTTGTTCCATGCTGGAGTGACCCATGACTGCAAAATTGATTGGCCTGGGAGACTTTCTTTCCATCTGAGTAGTGCTTCAGCTTCGGTTGTTGATCCCACAGTGATTTTGCAGAGAGCTACTAAAACCATCCAAGCAGCATAAATTGCAACAGCTACAGAGTTTCTGAATTGCTTGGCCATATTTTGCACTACTTGCTAATCTCTGCTGCTTTCTTTGTAAAGGATTTCTATATATATGCCATTGAGGGACGTGTATTCAAACTTGGACTTTGGCGCCCGTGTTGGTATTGATCTGACTGAAGTCAAAGTTTTGTGATAGAGAGATATGTGTTTTTTGGTTGCTGAGTTTCATTGGAAGAGGGTGGTTGTTGAGGCATGTAAAGTATTTTTTTGTGATTAATTACTAATCAATATAATAAGCACCTGCTTGGTCTGGTGTGCACTAAATAACAAACAAAAATTTGTGCAAGTCTGCATTACACTTTTGTGACTTTTGAACCAAGAAGAAGCAGTGGGAAGAGCATAAGATTGCTATGCTATTTACTGATACAGTTGTAACCTTCTTACAAAAACCAAAATACAGGTACAACTATTATTAATTAAGACAATAATAATCAAAACTATTATTTTTGTGATAACCTTGGTGGAAAATAATGGTAGTCTTGGCTTCTTGGCTTTATATGTGTTTGGTAACAATTATTAATTAAGACAAGGGTCTTGTATGATTTTTAATTTTGATATCATACTCAATGTAATTTTTAATTAAGACCAAGACTTTGGTCTTATCTAACAGGCTCTAGGGTAATTATATTTTCTCTTTTTAACAGGCTTGATATCTGAAAAGAAAAATTATGATCCGCTGTCGAGAAGTAATTTTCTATACCTAAGTATGGTATCATTTTAAACCAAATTCAATTCACCAATGGTCATTTTAGCTCCCCCAGCTACCGAATATATATCACTGCATCCTGCACAATTAAATAACTAAGAATTTGTTTGTTGCACAAAATTAAAATTACCTACTAATCAATATAATAATTACCTGCTTATGTAATCTAATAAGTGAGAAATGGAGAAACTCTTTGGTGGAAAATAGGTGTAGTCTTCGCTTCTTGGGTTGCTATGTGTTTGGTAAAAATTATTAATTAAGAACAGGGTCTTGTATAGTTTTTAATTTTGACATCATGCTCAATGTAATTTTTAATTGAGACCAAGACTTTGTTCTTACATGATAATTAATTAAGATCATGGAATTCTTGACTTATAACATTGCGTGCAGTATTTTTATTCCGTCTTTCCCTATATATTTAATTGTAGGTACCCTCAGTAGTTTTGATCGTTATAGTTTAACAAAGCGCTCTCTCTCTCTCTCTCTGGTCTCGAAAATATATATATATATATACCATATAAGAGAAGGTTATTTTTGTAAAGAGAAAAACACCCCAATAATCTATCTATTTTTTTTTTTGGTAAGCCTAATCAATCTATCGATACTGTTATACAAGTGACTAGATACCTGTTATAATTTCTTATTATATAATATACATATATTTAAATTATTTAAAAATAAATTTAATTAATAAAATTCATCTAATTACTTGATAACTGCAAACGGTAATATTATCACTCTCCTATTCTTTTCACCCTTTTACTATACAAATATATTTTTTCTAATCAAATTGAATTAATTTTAAGAAACTAAATTAAGAATACATGTGTATCTGTGGGCAGGCGGCTAGTGTGTATATAAGTAAAATTTTGATTCTTAGAGAAATAAAATGTTATATCTTTCTCTTTTTAACAGGACTTCACTTAAAGAAAAAAATTATGATCTGCTCTTGAAAATCTATTTTGGGGTTTCTACTATTTTTGTCATTTAGGATTATAATATATAGTTTTTAGTTAGGTCATCTAATAATTTTTTCTATTAATTTTATTTTTCAAGATTCAAAATTTTTTGAATCAAATTAAATTCTTCCATTTTACATGTCATAAATTAACAAAATAATCACACTTGACATTTAGATAATAACATATATAAGTTATTTTCATAATTTGCAAAAATATTTTGGCTATTTTTTCATTAAGTTATGTATAATTATTTGTTTATGCATAATATGAGAATGAGATAATGTAACTTAATTTAAAAATTCTGAATCCTAAAATGTGAAATTGACAGAAAATATTTTTAAATGACTAAATTAAAAACTTAGACAATCCTGAGAGTAATTAACCCATTTCTATACCAAATTATGATATCATTTTAAACCAAATTCAATTTACCAAACACAAAATAAGGGGTTATTATAGCTCCACCTACTCCCAGATATATATCACTCCATCCTACACTGTTAAATAATAAGAATTTGTTTGTCACACAAATTTAAAACAAAAATTGTAAAATCAAATTTAATTAAAATTACAAGATATAAATTGTAAATACATACATACAAAAAAATAAAGTTACAATCACAAATCTACTTTCAACAAATTCAAATGGTGGTAGTTGATGAATCTTGCCAGTACCACTGAAAACAAAAATAGTTAATAAATTTTATATCTCATAAGAAATGAAAATTTATTTTATTTATAAAAAATCCTCCCATGTATGACAAGAAAACTAACCAGAAAATATCTTATAACACTTGTCGTACCAATCAGCAATTACAAATTCTTGAAGAAAAATATAACGAGGAGGGAATGGAGGGCTTGCTTCTTTCAGATTGTTAACAATTTCAATGCACAAATATAGCGTATAACTGATTTTTACAATAATCATTATGCAAGTGTGCATAAATAGGTACCTTTATATGAAATTTAAACTTACCCTCAGTGATTGGCCTGGTGGTTAATGGGATCAAATTTTTTTGGTAGCCTGGTGGTTA
Source organism: Quillaja saponaria (assembly GCA_029379385.1). NCBI lineage: Eukaryota > Viridiplantae > Streptophyta > Magnoliopsida > Fabales > Quillajaceae > Quillaja > Quillaja saponaria. Next base: position 12,648,480 of record CM055616.1, on the reverse strand, counting down.
ATGGGTTCAAATTTTTTTAGGAAAGGCTGTGCAAGTAAAATTTTCATAAATTCAAAAAGATTCAAACTTCCTGCCACAAATTTTTTTTTTTTTTTTTTTTTTTAAGCACTTAGAATAAGTTCTTAATTACTAGCTAGTTAGATTTCCATATGAAATTCTTCATCAATCAGATAAAAGTTGGAGTAATAGATTCAGAACCCTGTAATTAGTAGTACTCTGCTTAAATACAATATAATTAATAGTACTCTGCTTTATTCCCACAAGAAGGCTGGATAGGGAGCTTCATGCAAGCCACTTGATTAACTCTGCTAGGCAGCTAGCTGCAAATTAAATCAATAATTCGGCAACCGAGGTGTGTCTCCTAATCGAAGACCCGAATCTTTCTTAGATTCTGGAAACAAACAACACGTAAATAGTTATGCAATATACTGGCTGTGTATGCCTCATAGATCGATGCATGTGTTTTGTGTTCTCAAAATTAAACTTGAACTAGCTAAAGCTAAGATTAAAAAATTAAGGCAGAAAACAAAATTAAAGGTATTAAACTTACCAGAATCTGAAGGGCGTTTTGGTTGAGCTGGCTTCAAAGTCCTAGCTGGTAGAAACCTCATTATCAGTGGTTGAGGCTTCAAAGCAACCTTATATTTGTTTCTAGGAAAAAGAGATAACATTTTAGAAGCAATGAGTCTTACAAAGTTAATTAGTGATCGAATTGAAGGCACAAGTTTTAGGTATTAATGAATGTAAATAATAGGGTGCATGGGTATTTATATATAACCCTGAAGTAAGTTTAAGGAAATAATTATCACAAAGAATATGTAATTGTTATAATATATTAATTTCCATTCACATTGGCAGGCATTACTGACCAACGACTACCACCACATATATTTCATTACCAATATGGACCATGCATATATCTCAATATTCTAATTACTTAATTGGTTAATGTTTTTGCTTTCACACACTTTTTTTTTTTTTTTTTCTCTCCATATTTTTCACAACAAGAAAAGTCATCATTTGCGTCTACCCAATACAGATGCCGAAGGTCACAATTAAGAAATTGTGTTTGCACCCAGACATAGATAAGAAGACACAGTAAACTTAAATTCAGATATTATTTTCTACGTCTGTGTAGATGTAAAACTTATCTGTATCTGCTAAGCAGACACAACATCTATTCCCCAATAATTGGGTTCAACGTATCAAAGTCTGACTTCCAGATATCGACATGCAAACACATACAATTACATGCACAGATTTTTTATTTAGTTTTTTATATTTTATCTGTGTTAGTAGAAAGCAGACGCAAATAATAAAATTACAGACACAGATTATTAAAATAATTTAATTTTTAATTTAATTTTTAATTTTATACCTGTAAATACCTGCTTCACAAGAATTTTTTATATTTAAATCTAATATATATATATATATATATACTATACAAAAATTATCTAACAATATTATTGACAAATAAATAATAAATGAAGAAAAATACATAATTCTAAAAATCAGCCTCATCTACAAATCCTAAGTCTTTGTCATCTCGAGCTTGGTCATTAACTTGACTTAAGTGCAAAGGCCTAGATGCAGGAGATGGAACCTGAAATAATAAAAATAAATATGTTATAAGTTATACTTAAATGAATATGCAAGTAAGTTAAAACTCAAATTAATTTACTTGGACAAATTAAGCAAAATTTTTAAAGTTTTTGCATTAAAACTAAAAGTTTGGCTAATATCCTAACCATTAATCCAAATATATTTTTGTTTCTTTTTACAGGTCTTATTCATTCTCACTGTTATGGTGGTACGCCTGAAATCCGAAACGGACTTGTATTTGACTGTTTTGGCCATTGAACCCAAGTTTTCAAAGTTTTTGCATTGAAACTAAACGATTGGTCAAATATCCTAACCATTGATCTAAATGAATTTTTATTTCTTCTTACAGTTCTTATTCATCTCCATGGTCGTGGTGGTACTCACAAAATCCAAAACAAACTTATATTCTGAATGAAGAATTAAATGCTGTCACTAAAACTAACACTTAAGATTTAATTGATCTACCTTATGGAAAATCTATTATAGGTTGCAAATGGGTGTACAATATCAAAATTGTACGGATTATAGTACTGAACGTTACAAGGCATGACTGGTTGCAAAAGCGATACACACAGGAGTATGGCACTGAATATAAGGAGACTTTTGCTCTTATTGCTCGTCACTTCTGATCGAGCTCTTATTGTTGTTACTTTTGCTCGTAGAAGGTCCCTCTTCCAAATGCATGTTAAAAATACATTTCTTAATAGAGAGCTTACTGATTAAGTGTACATGTAGCCTCCATCACGTTTTTCTCATTTTCCATATTAGGTTTGCCGTCTCCGAAAAGCATTATATAGCCTCAAACAGGCTCCTAGAGCTTGATTTTCTATGTTCAGTTATGTGTTGAAACAACTCGGTTTTTCATCAAGTAGCTATGATTCCGCCTTATTTCACCAACAAACTAATTATGGTTTAATCATGGTTTACTATGTGTTGATGACATGAGGTAGTGACACTACAGACATTCTTGACCTTAAATTAGCTTTTTGTCAACATTTGAAATGAAGGATCTTGGCATACCCATATATTTCCTTGGTCTTGAGGTTACTTCTGATAAGTACAGTTGTTATCTTACTCAAGAAAAATATGCTTTTGACTTGATTTCTAGATCAGGCATATCTGATAGTGACACTACCAAATCATCTATGGAAGAGAATTGGGAAAATAGTATGCTGACTGGAGAATCTCTTCCTAATTGTACTCTTTATCATTAACTAGTTGGTAGCTTAATTTATCTTATGGTTACCAGACCAGACATTGCTTATGCAGTTCATCATGTTAGCCAATTTATGTCTTGTCCTACATTTGTACACTATGTTAAAGTACTATGAATTTAATGATATGTGAATGAAACTCTTTTTCATAATCTACGTTATCCTTTTACATCTTCCCTCTAGCTCACTGTCTACTTTGATGCAGACTGGGAACGAGATTCTTTTGACAAATGGTCTATAATATATTTTTGCTTCTTACTTTGTAATTTTCTAATCTCATGGCGTAGTATGAAACAACTTATTATCTCTCGTTCCATTACTGAATCTGGGTACTGAGCTCTTGCAGATACTACTACCGAGTTAATTTGGTTACGATGGTTACTAGGAGACATGGGTATTTTTCTAGTACTAATTTTTTCTCCACTACACCTATTCATTGTAATAGTCAAAGTGCTATTCAAGTTACCCACAATGATATTTTCTATGAATGAACAAAGCACATTGAAATTGATTGTCATGTCACATGCATTCATCTCACTCGTGGCACTCTCCAACTCATTCCGATTCTATTCTCGGACTAGATTGTAGATATTTTCATGAATCCATTCTTTATAAAAGACTTTCAACACTTAGTTTCTAAACTCAACTTTGTCTCTCATCAACCACCTTGAGTTTGAGGGGGTCTTAGCATAAATCATGGATTTTCAATTGACCCAGGATTTGTGCCCTATTATGTCTATAATTAGGCTTGTAATTATGTGTAATTGCCTATTATGTATTTGATTGATATTTAGTCTAGATTCACTATTTTATGTAGACACCTCTTGCCTATAAATAGAGGCTCCCTCTTGTACATTACATATCATCTTAATATGCAATTCTCATTTCGTTGTCATTGAACTGCTATATTATCATTGTATTTACTAATAGTATATAAATTTATACATAGATAATAAATCAAACATTAACTCAATAATAAATGTCACTAGTTTCAAACAAATCCTATACATTTGTTGAAATCGTCACCCTTAAGCAGCACATGCTACGACAATTCCACAACTGCATATGCAACACAATGACAAGTATCCAAAATCAAGCTTGCCGTTCAATGCATCTACTGTTTAATAACGTGTAGATCACTTAAAAGCCCTCTATAGTCTATATATATGTTCACAAAATCACTGAATTTTTTAATATCAGGCAAAGTGGGAATTTCCTTATTGGCTTATACTCTGAAATGGGGGTGGGTTGGGGTGTTCTATTCTACGTGGTCTAAAGTCTATGTATATGGCCACAACATCACTATGAATTTAAATGATAGCTCCAGTGGACTAGCTCTAGTATTGCACCACTTATATATAAATATGCAATTTGGCATGCATTGCTTGTACACAAATGAAAGAAATATGCAATTTGGCATGCATTGTTTGTACACAAATGAAAGATATGGCTTCCTACAAGTTTGCATTTGGATTTGTTAGAGAAGTCATAGTTTTTGTTATGATTTTGCTACTTCTAGCATCCACAATGGCATCCAGGGTTTTGCAAACAAGTAAGTTCAAAAGCCTTCTTTACTTTTTCTTTTGTTTTTTCATTCTATTTTATTGAGTAATTGCTAATTAATTAGAGTACGTACCACTCACCTGGCAAAGCTTATAATTAAACATATGTATAAGCTCCACCCAACATAACTAGATAATGTTCTTTATAGAGGAAGGTGTGAAAAGCGGACTCATTATTTTTTTTATTATAAGATGAGTTTAACTAGAATATTAATGTTAAGATTGATGCTCAAACATATTATAAGAAATTAAGAAAAATAGGTAGTCAAGAAGATTGATGTTGCATCCATTAAAGAAAAGAATATCCAATGTAAGCTTGTGGATGGTATATTTAAGAAAAGTGACTTGATGGAAGATAAATAAGTTAGATCGAGATGGAGGCCTTAAAGAAAAAAATTAAATTATATGGTGGGAAATTTTTATAGAAAATGTGACTTTTGTGTGCAACACCAAAAATGACTTATTGAATCGATGTGAATTGAAGAAGAAAAATTTTCATGTGTAATGGATCCAAGTAAGTTTCGACTACAAATTAGTTGAATTGAATTGTTAAAAATAAACAATTAATTCTTATTAAAACATCTATCATAGAAAAAGGATCTCAAACTAATAAAACTTCGTAAGTGAGATGAAAATTTTGCCGTTAAAATGGAAGTTAAGAAGCAGAAACGTTGGAACATGATGATCATTAATTACTTGAGATACCTGACAATTCAAGAAAACTTCATATGGATTTTTATGTTAATTTGTTACTTGCAGATGATCAGGGTAGGCAGCTCACTGTTCAACCAGCTAGGAATCGACGTAACCCTGATCTCCCTGGGAACGGAAAGTACAGGCCACGACCACCACATGGCAAGTGATCTATGATCATCGCAGCTATATTTCAATAAAAGGAAAAGTGAAATTTCGAGCTCAACTAGGTGAACTATACTTGGATAAATTCTATGATGTAGTTGTTAGGAATTCCTAATTAATTAATTCCATAGTTTGTAAAAGGGAATAATTAATTATCTATTAATATTGTATGTAGTTGTGGTGTTGTTATTAGCTATGCACGAAACACATGGAAGTAATATCTTAAAAATTGGATTGACTGATTGAAACGATTTATTTTAGATATTTTAAACCATAAAGTCATTTTAATGGGGGAGATGCATAATTATGAGCAGATTCATATTTTTTCGTGAGTGGAGGTAATTGATATATACATATTTACTTATTAAAAATAAGTGAGTCAAACGAAAATCATTTAAGATAAAAATATGCATAATTATATCAAATTATTTGTTGAACATGGAATGAAACAATATATTATCTAAATTCATGTCAAATACAAATTCGAATACTAAACAAAATTTAGAATTCGAACCAACTTATTCGTATTGCCTAACTATAACATTGGGTTGGACTTTTTTATATCGTTGTGAGAGCTTTGAGTTATGGTCGAATTAATTAGCAATTACATACTCAAAAGAAAATAAAATGAAAGCGAAAACTTGGTGGAAAAACAGAAGGACAGGATGCCACTGTGGATTCAGGAGTAGCAAAATCATAACAAAAACAATGACTTATCTAAGAAATGCAAATGTAAACTTTTCGAGATCCGTTTCTTTCATTTACAATCAATACCAATGCATGTATAATAACTTATCTCAAATAAATTTCGTAAAATGATATTCAACCTATTTAGTGTGCAATTTATAATAAATAAAATATAGATTTCAAATGAATTCATTTTTTCCAAACATATAAAAGTATAGAGTTCGTTTTAAATGAAATCACTTTCACAATTTTTTTAGGTAGAACTCACCTTTGGGAATACATATAGACTTGAGAGGTCTTTTAAGTCTACACGTTCAATTAGAATAAATATTGCATTGAACGACTAGCTTGGTTGTGGTTATGGTGTTTATGGAAATGTCGTGGCAGGTGCAACAATTTCAACAAATCAAACTAGATCATGTATGATTGCTAATGAAACTCAACAGAGATAATAATGATGGTTAATTTTATCTCTACTGAAATAATTAAAGACTTGGAGGGTTCATATTTTACATATATAGTAGTTTTCATTATTATACTTTAATATTTAAAGACTTGGAGTACGGTTCATTTTAGAGTCTCAATGAGTTTTAAATTATATAGTACTTTTATAAAACGTTTGGTAAGAATTAATATCTTAATTAACTCTTTTCTATTGAAATTACTAGAAAGTGCATTGAAGTTAAACAGTGGATGATGTGTTAAAAGTATTAGCGTATTATTTATATGAATGGTGGGAATATCATAGTCTTCTTCTTCCTTTTTTTCTTTTTTTTTTTTTAGCTGGAAAATTTTTTTAAAAATAATCTGATTAAAGTTTCTAAAAATTCTAAACAAACAGTCAATATCTAAATTATCTGATCGAGATTATAATCAGATTTGACCATATTAAAATTAAATAAAAACAGCCTTTAAGACTTATTGAAGGTTACTAATTATGTAAAGTTAATCTCTCATTGTAAAATAACATTAATACACAATGTATAAAATGTTTAAAAAATTGAATGTACCGTGCATGAAAATCAATAATTGAACTAAAAGAAAAAAAAAACACACATGTTGGGTAAAGTTGAACAAACCAGAAAACTTACAACTTTAAGAAGCCTACTAATATTACTATCAAAGGAGTAAAAACTTATCAAAAGTACTAAGATTGGGAGAAAACATCTCAGTTAGCGAAAGCATAATCCAAACTCTTTCCAACTGCGGGGAGGTAAAGGAGGGAAGGCAGGGGAAGGGATACGGGTTCATCTAACCACGAAAGAGCTCTGCTTCAAGAAGTTGGGATATGCTTCTCATGGTTGGTCGAGACTGTGGGTTGACTTGTAAACATGAAACAACTAGTTTAATAACCAATTGTAGAACATGTACAGTCTTTCTGTACGCAGGAGGTGGGAGACGTGGATCTAAAACATCCTTCACATTGATGCTGTCAGCAGCCAATATTTGTATCTTGGAAATTAGATCCCCTGGGTGCTTCCCCATTAGAACTTCAAGTACCAAAACACCAAAGCTATACACATCACATTTTTCAGTCACGGCCATAGTGTAAGCTAGCTCTACAAGCAAGCAGGAAAAACAAATCAAAATGACAATAAAAAATGTTGACTGATAAGGCAATGTAATTGTCAATTGTCAGATCTAAGTCAGAAACATATATCTGCATATTATGTTTTTAATACTAATTAATGCTTGAACCTTATACACCATATAGATATATGATAGCTGTTACCTGGAGCAGAATAGCCATATGTACCGGCAAATGTTGTCCAATTAGATCCATCAAGTTCCAAAAACCTTGCAGTTCCAAAATCAGAGACATGAGCCTAAAGATCCGCGCACATTAAAACATTCTTGCTTGATATGTCTCGGTGAAGTATAGGTGGAACACAATCATGATGCATATAAGAAAGAGCTCGTGCTACACCTTGGACAATTTCTACTCTCTTTGGCCAATCTAGCTCCATTGCTTCTTTGTCATTTCTCAGCATATCAGCTAAGCTTCCTCTTTCCATAAATTTATAAACCAAAAACACATGCATCCCTGTTGAGCAAAAACCGTGGAGTTTCACAATATTCCGATGACGCATTTCTGTTAAGGCTGCTATCTCATTCTTGAAAGTTTTTGCACCTTCAGCAAAACCTATATCATCAACCTGAGACCACAGCCTTTTTACTGGAATTACTTGACCACCTGACATTTCTGCTTTGTAAACTTTTGTTGATGATCCTTCGCCAATGCAGTACATGTCATCAAAATTCTTTGTAGCCTCAAGTATTTCTTCATACAAATTTTTTCCATTAAAGTACATTACTGAAAATGGATCTTCACGATTTGTTGGGGACTCTTCTTTTTTTGAATTGTATCTGGCCTTTCTCTTGGAGAGATAGGCTAAAATCCTGACTAACATCAATGAACCCAAAAAAGCACTTCCTAGAGAAGCAACAATGATGATTATGTGTTTCTTATTTTTGCCACCTGGTGCTGTAAAAGAGATTTGCAAGGGTTCAAACCTTGGATCTTCCCACATAATCCTTTGTTGTTACTGAAATCTTCTAGTTGAGAAGAGTTAAAGATTTTGCCTTTTGGAAGAGGGCCTTCCAACTGGTTGTATGAGAGGTTGATGCTTGACATGCTCAGCATATTGCAAAGAGAACTGGGGATAGAACCAGAGAGATAGTTGTGAGAGAGGTTCAAGCTCATCAAGTTGGTGAATTTTCCTAGCTGTGTTGGAATTTCTCCAGAAAGTGAATTGTAACTCAGATCCAGCAAAATTTGTAAGGCAAATAGGTTTCCAATTTTATCTGGGATTGTGCCATTCAAGAAATTCTGACTCAAGTTTAAACTCAGCAACTTGGAAAGCTTACCCATTTGATAAGGGATTGGTCCACTTAACATGTTCATTGAGATGTCCAGGGACTGAAGATTAGAAAGCAATCCAATACCTGCCGGTATCTTACCAGAAAATTTGTTGTCATTGAGACGCAGAATGAACAAGCTAGATAAATTTCCAATTTCAGTGGATATCTCTCCTGAAAGTTGGTTGGATGATAGGTCAAGAATTTCAAGTTGTTTCAACTGAAGAATCTCATCTGGGATTCTACCAATTATCATATTCCCACCAATCCTAAGAGCTGTCAAATTCTGGCATGCACCCCAATTGGGAGTGAGTTGCCCTTGCAATTTATTGTAGCTCAAGTCCATGTATGTTAGATTTCGATATATTCCAAAATCTTGGTCTACATACCCTGTCAGTTGATTGTATTCTAATCTGACTCTGTATAAGCTTTGGCAGTTTCTTAGGCTTACAGGGATTGGACCCGTGAAACTGTTGTGGGCTGCACTGAAGTTGACAAGCTTACTTCCTCTACACACCTGTGGTGGTAATTGCCGGGTGAAGTTGTTCTCAGCGAGATGAAGGGTAGTTAACGTCGATAGATTTCCTATTCCTTGTGGCACTGAACCAGATAAGTTGTATGTAAACAACCGCATATCTGTTAGCTTGCTCAATCTACCAATATCAAATGGGATTGGACCTGAAAGGTGATTCTGAGAAATCCGTAAGACGTTTAATTGACTACAATTAACTATAGATGGAGGGATAGGCCCGTAGAAGCTATTGAAATCTAGCTAGTGACACTAAGCTTCTCATATTCCCTACTTCTTTCGGAATTCGGCCACCAATCTTTGTATTTTGGATATGGAAATTCTTCATGCTAATGAGGCCTGTTTTGGGTTGATCTGTTCTATCTGGAAATAAACGAGGGTCTGACTCCCCAATTACGTTGTTGCGAGAAACATCAAGTTCAAAACCCTGAGTGAGATTAGCAAGAGAAAGAGGTAGTATGCCATTGAGGGAGTTAGTAGAGAGATCAAGGTATTGGAGTTTCGAAAGTATGCCAATGTTTTGTGGTATACTGCCTTCGAGTTGGTTTTCTTTGAGATCAAGACGTAGAAGGTTTGGAAAAGAAGAAAAATCCAAGTTATCAAGGGTATAGGCCAAGTTTATTTCGATCACATTGCCCGCAGTGTCACATATTATTCCACCCCATCCACAGGGACTTTGAGCATTGCTGGAGTTGTTCGCTGCTGGAGTGACCCAAGACTGTAAAATTGATTGATGTGGGAGACTTTGTTTCCATCTCAGTAATGCTTCAGTTTCAGTTGTTGTTCCAGCAATGATTTTGCAGAGAGCTATTAATAGCATCCAAGCAGCTGAAACTGCAATTGCTCCAAAGTTTCTGAATTGATTGGCCATATTTTCTGGTCTTTGATTTTCTCTGCTGTTATGTTGTCAAGGATATCTCTGTATATAAATATGTTTGTGTGTTGCTGTGTGCGCGCACCACCAAGTTACAAGTATTTAGAATTCGAATTTGGCGCCATTGTTGGAATTGACTTGACCTACGGTCAAGTCTTACACTATAACCTTGTTGATTTTATTTGTCAGTGTTTTCAGTGCGAGTTGGCGATATCATCATAGTAAAAGTGTGTTGAATTAAATATTTGACTTTTGTACTTAAAAATAAGAAATGCTGCCATGACTTTTTGTGATCTTAAGAAACTACCACTCACTGCCACGACTGTTGTGGTCTGGGCATTTTCTTTCTCTCTCTCTCTCTAAAGTCGGGTTTAGGATTCGAATGGCCTCTCTAAAAATAAAAAAATAAAAAATAAAAAACTACTCATAATATGATTTATAATTTGCAATATATCATAAAAAGGATCAAGTAATTTTGACTGGGTGGGAGAAAAAAAAGAAGAAGATCTTCTTGGGGTTAGTTTGATATGTATATATATATAATTTTTGTAGAATTGTGATAAAATTAAAATTGTAATGCTGTAAAATAAAATGATAATTCATTTTTCTTGTTTAATAGTATTAATGAAAAATAATCATTTTATTTCATTTTCATTATTTTATTTACAGTTTTTAAACATGGAATGATATAAAAATATTCTAAAATAATAAAAATCTCCTTAATTAGATAATTCATAAAATAATAAAAAATTAACTTAATTTATAAAATGTATATTTTTTATTTTATTTATTTATTTTAAATTTTCAGTTATCATCGTTACTTTTATCATTTATTATTTATTACACTTATATGATTTTTCATTATTATTTCTTGTTATTATTATTTGTTTGTAGACACCGAAATTTTATGTGATACTTAATTTTTAATTTTAGTTATTTAATGTTAAAATAAAATATTGATTAGTCACAAATAAATTTTGAATGGACTCAAATTACAGTTGGCTAATTATAAATATTAATTAATCAATTATGAAGATAAGGATAATTAGGTAATTAATTGAAGATACATTTACTTTGATTGGAAGACTAATTCAACTTAATTGGATAATTAAATGTAGATTGAATCAAATCAAATCAATCCACGTTTAAATTTTTTGATTAATTTTAATAATTCTAAGTCAACTCCAATCAACATCAATCACCTCCAATTCCTTTTCAATGACCCAAAACCATGTTCAATCTGGCAAATCAATTTTAACCACTAATCAATCACACAATTTTAATTATCTCAATCACTTTCAATCAACCAAAATTTGTCTACCACATTCTCTCTTACAAAAAAGTCTCACATTGACTTTGGAAGTGGAAATGGAGGGATTGGATGTGCCTGTTGCAGATCAACCTCCAAAAGCAAAGTTTTCTATTTACTCCCAAATGCCAGTAAGAAAAAATTGAACCTTGGCCTGCAACTTCCATTGCTCTTTTAATCTTTCTCGCTCTCAAAATCCCACTATATTAATTCTTTGTAAATTAATATTACCCACAAATTTATAGAAAGATAGATAATCAACAAATTAGAAAAATAAAAATAAAAAAATCAGAGAAATTAGATTATAAAATAATAGATGGGTTTTGTAAAGGAAGAGAAATCAGAGAAATAACATTGGCAAAACAAGATGGGTTTTGCAAAAGAAGAGAAATCAAATAGATTGAGTACAAGGGCTAGAAAAACTCATGAGTTCTTGGTCACTATGTGTTTGTGGCTATTAGGACGATTGCGTGCCACAAGCTATTACAATTCAATAATCAAATCACTAGTATACTATGTGTTAAATAAAATAGAATAAGGAAAGTATTGTGGCCTTGATTGATATCTCAAAGTTTACACCCATAAGCTTTATTTATAGTAAATAATAAAACATAGACTTCCACATTTAAATAATGTGGGACTACACAATACAAATAATATTATATTCATAATACTCTCCCTCAAGATGGAGCATTATATGCTTCATCTTGTACAAATAAAACTCAATTACCAATCTCAACACTCCTCTTTACTTACAACAATCTAGGTGAAGTTTCAATCTAGGTGAAGTTTCAATCCATTTGATGAACATATTGGTACCCATGAATAGTACTCGTGTTGGCTAGAAAGAGACATAACCGAATTTGCTAGTAAAATAAAAAGAGCATGGTTGGAAAAATGCACAACTGGATTTTCCAGAAAAATAAAAGGAGCACCGCTGGAAAGAGACACAACGGAAAATTCATGAAGGTACTGTTGAACTGTCAAACTCTTTGAGTCGTCAAACCCTAAATAGGCTTGAAAAGAAAAAAGGAGTGAGTCGTCTTTTAGATGAAAGAGATAATTAGGGATAGAAAAGAGGAAATAACGAGGCTTGAATGAAAGAAATAACTAGGTTTAATGATAGCTGGCGGCAAAACCCCTTTTTTCTTTTTCTTTATGTGGTGGCCAGATAAAAGAAAGAGAATATTAGGGTTTTTTTCAAAATCGAGCCAAGATCGGGTTTAGGTTTCAAACCCACTCTGATACCATTTTAAATAAAATAAAATAAGAAAAGCATTGTGGCCTTAATTGATATCTCAAAGCCTACACCCATAAGCTTTATTTATAGTAAATAATAAAACATAGACTTCCACATTTAAACAATGTGGGACTACACAATACAATAATATTATATTCCTAATACTATGAATTAATTTTTTGTTATCGATTCAAACTCTAGTACAAAATATTAGCAATTGCAATGGTGATGTGGAATAAATATAAAGACAATAGAAAATGAAAAGACAAAATATAAATGCAGAAAGTAAAGATAAATGCAAATGCAACAAGAAATAATAAATTTTGGAGGCAATGGCCTTAGATGTAGTCTTGGCCATTGAAGCCTTTCTTAATTTGTGAGAAAAATACATAGAGCAAATAAATCGCGGTAGGGATGTATCAGAAAATTTGGGCATGTCTTTCACAGCAAGTGCTTTTGAGGTTAAGGTCTTTGAGGTGGTTTTTGATGCAACTTTGACTGATTTATTCGTGGGAGCCACGAAATTGGTTGATGTTGAGTCTTGAGATGGAGTGAGATATGAGTTACAATCTCTATGAGAATTTTTTATAGTAAATAAATAATAAATTTTTCTGATTAGCTCTTTGAACTTGATGGTGATTCGAGAGATTTTGAGACTTGAACTTGAAATTGTAGGTGGCTGTTTATGCTGATTTTTGTGCACTTGTGAATGGTTTGAACTATGTTAAACTTGATCGACTGTTGATGCCAATCAGCTCACACACTCAACTTAGTACAATGCTGGTGCTTCCTATTTGTAGACAACATTAAATAATCATGAACTATGAGATAATTACAATATGAAATAATTATGATAATCTAGTAATTTTTATAAGATACGATTATAATAATAAATATTATTTTACACTCAATTCTTTATCTTTATTCATATTTCTTAACATAAATTACTTAAAATGCCTCTAAAGTCTATATATATATATATATATATATTGTCACAAAATCACTTTGAATTTAATATCAAGCAAAGTGGGAATTTCTTTATTGTTTTATACTCTGTAATGGGGGTTTTGTTGGAATGTCCGGGTTGGGGTTTTCTATTCTATGTGCTCTAAAGTCTTTGGTAACAAAAATGAAAGAAATGGCTTCCAACAAGTTTTCAGTTGGATTTGTTAGAGAAGTCCTAGCTTTTGTTATGGCTTTGCTACTTCTAGAATCCAAAAGGGTATCCAGGGTTTTGCCAGCAACAAGTAAGTTCAAAAGCCTCCCTTTAATTTTTCTTTTGTTTTTTCATTCTATTTTATTTTGGGTAATTGCTAATTAATTTGAGTACCTCTCACCTCGCAAAGCTCATAATTAGATACAAGCTTCGCCCAACATAACTAGATAATGTTCTTTAAGTTACTCAGGTCTTCCTTACATTTTATTACAATTGCATGCGTCTCCCTCTCTATTTGTTCAGAACTTGCATATACTTTCCATTAATTATAAGTTACAGCATTTAATTAAACCAAATAACCACATTATGCAGTATGGTTATTACGTTATTAAATTTGGTTTCTTTACATAAGGAATTAAAGAAATTGTATCAATTGATATTGGAAACATAAAGAGGAGTTCGTGTTATTTTTTGCAAATTTATATTTAATTTGGTACTCATTTTATTTTGTTAAAATCGACATATAAACACTTGTAACTCTTGATTAATTCCTTAAAATTTCTAATAGGATGGAAGAAAATTTTTATAGAGGCAAGATGTGAAAGGCTGATTATATATAAATATAAAGTTAAGATAAGCATAGTTGAAATATAAATGTTGAGATGGATACCCAGACACATTAGAGATTTTATAAAAACTGGAAAAAAAAAAAAAAAAAAAAAAGGAGTTAGAAAGATTGATGTCATATCCATTAAAGAAAAAAAATATCCAATGTAAACTTTTGGATGTCATATTTAAGAAAAGTGACTTGATACAATAGAAATGAATTAGATCGAGATGGAGGCCATAAAGACACAAATTAAATATGTGACTTCTGTGTGCAACACCAGAAATGACTCATTGAACTGATGTGAATCAATGAAGAAAATTAATTCATGTATGCAATGGATCCAAGTAAGTTGAGACTAAGAAATAATTAACTCTTGATTAGAAGATCTCTCATTAAAAAAGGGCGTCAAATTCATAAACCTTCGGAAGTGATGAAAATTTTACGGTTATAAATGTAAGCTAAGAAGAAGAAACATTAGAATATGCTGATCAAGATTTACTTGAGACACTGATAATTCAAGAAAATTTAATTTAGATTTAGACTTTAATTTGTTTCTTGCAGATGATCCTGACAATGGTAATGACGATTATCCTCATAAACGACAAATTCATAGGGGTGGAAACTATCGTGATCCAACGCATTAAAATAAAGAAAAGTGACATTTCAAAAATAAAAATAAAGTATAAAATCAAGCTCCATTAAGAAGAATTTAAGTAAGATAGATATTTTTACTATCAAATCAAGTTGCATGATATACAATTATTTGTATTTGAATTCAACTAGAGATCAATATTTCGAGCTAAATTGGGTGAGCTATACTTAGATTAACTCTAAGATGTAATTGTATGAATACGTAGTTAATTAATATTATAGTTTGTAAACATGAATAATTAACTATCTATTAGTATTGTATACAGTGGTGGTGTTGTTATTAACTATACACACCAATCAATTAGGATTTGCCAACACTTAAAAGTAATATTTTAAAAATCGGACTGACTGATAGAACTGGTTGTTTTCACATTGTTTAAACCTTAAAATCATTTTAATGGGTAAATGTAATATAAATGTAAAAAACAAAAAAAATAAATTATATTCATGACTTGGTGTCCACTCTTAGTTTTCATTATTATGTTTCGAATAAAAATATATATTTTCAATATAAAAAATAAAAAATAAAACTTATGTCAAAAGGTTAGTTAAATTTATTAGTTAATATATTGTCTCAAATATTAATATGAACAATAATTGAAAATTTATATCAAATATTAATTTGAAAGCTAAACTAGATATTAATTCAAATATTATTTTAAATTATTTATAACAAAATTTGAAATTGCCTCAAAGTGAAAAGTATTCGAATCAACTTATTCATATTGTCAACCATAATATTGGGAGCAACAAAGTAATTAATTACATGTCTTCTACTTCAAAAAGAAAATTTAGTAGCTGAAAGTGAACAAGAGGACTGGATTTGATCAAATCCTCCTCTTTGAAAACAAAATAATGGTATCATAAAAATGATAATTCATTTATTGTAACATTCACTCAATCGTAAGTGTAGGGATAAAGCCCCAAAACTCAATAAATTTGTAGGCAATCAAAGAAATAACACAACATTAACATGGAAAACCCTCCAATTGAGGGGGAAAACCACAATCAAATGCAACAAACTAATTCTACTATCAATCAAAGGTGATTATAATAATCTCCCTCACACAACTTTTTCTCTCACAATCCCAAATCCCAAATACAGCCAGTAACCCTTCTCAAACAACAAACCTCACAAGAAATAGCATAAACTCTATTTTATGGCTACACCTTTTCTCAGCCTCTTCTACTACTATTTATAATATATTGACAATACAAACCTACTAAAAAACCTAACCCTAATAGACTTATAAACCATAAATAAAATAGCTCAAAAACTAATTTTTTTTTTCTTTACAATTTAAGACACAAGCCTAACAATCTCCATCTTGGCTTAAATTACATCAAACATCAAACTACTTCAATTTCCATCGTGGCCTCCACCATCACATCTTACTAGTTGAAAACTCCAATGAAATTGAAGTCACACTTAAGCTTGTCAGAAGGAAAAACTTCAATCAACTTTTTAGCAAAAGAAATAGCTTTTTTGGCTGAACTTCCATATTCGACCTTGCTTGTAACTTCTTTCCAAACTCCCCCGTGATTATTTCTTCTCATTGTACTTCCATTCAACTTGTATAAATTTCTACAATTTTTCTCTCCTTTAATCACTACCAGAGAATCTCTACTAACTTTCATAACTCCACCTTTTGCGAAATTCCCATCACCAAGAGAATCTAACATACCCAAAGAAATTAAATTTCTTCCAAGATTAGGAATTACATCACTCAAAGTCTTCATATTATCATCATACATCTTAAGTTTTACATTGCCAATACCAATAACTTCTAACTCATCATCATTGGCCAATGCAACAATTCCTCCACATTGTCTATAAGTATCAAACCAACTTCTATTTGAATAAATATGAAAAGAGCATGCAAAATCTAAAACCCAAGAATCATTTAGAGAATTCTTACCTTCTCTATCCATAAGAGTATCACCATCAATTGAATTCTTCTTCCATATTATCCTTCATCTTCTTGCAATAAAATTGGATGTGCCATATCTTATGACAATAATAACACTTTTTGTCTCTGTGATCCACCCTCAGTCTATATTTTTCTCTATCATATTTCATTCCATGTGATACACTCCTACAATGATTAGAACTCGTTGTGTAAACTCCACCTTCATAATTACAACTAGGCTGCTTGAATTTTTCACTTTCCAACAAAACTTCAGTAACTTCCTCCACCTTCAACTTCTCATTCCTTACAAATAATGCAATCACCAAATTTTCATATGATAATAGGAGAGATAATAACAACAACACATCTTTGACTTCCTCTTTTATTTTAACTTCTAAACTCAAAAACTGAGTGGTAAGCTTATTGAAAGTATTCAAATGATCTCGGATATCTCTATCTTCCTTTATCTTCAATTGATACAATTCTTTCTTAAAAAATAATTGATTTATGAGAGATTTCGACATATACCACCTTCTTTTATAATTCTACTGGAAAATTTTCTTTCAAAACACTATACTTTACAGTATTTTGCCAAAAATTAAAATTATTCTTCCCATTGAACAACTTTATCTCAAATTTTATGTCTGCAAATTTTGCTATCACAGATTACTGGCCAGAAATGAATTTTTGTTCTGATACCAATTATTGAAGTAAAGCCCCATTACTCAGTAAAATTACAAGCAAAAAATAACACACAATTTTTAATGTGGACCACCCTCTAACTAAGGGAAAAACTATGGGCAAAAGCGACAAACAAGTTCCACTATCAATAAAGGAGATTACAATAATCTCTCTCACACTACTCTTTCTCTCACAATCCCAAATCCCAATTACACCTAATAACCCTTCTCACACAAAAATCTCACAAGAAATAGCACACACTTTACTTTGTGGCTACACCGTTTCTTTGCCTCTTCTATTAGGAATTTTCATTAGTTTTTAAAGTAATTTGATTTATTCAAAAGTCATTACTTTTGTTCAAATGAAATGAAGCTTCTATATGAATAGTTATTAAAGTATTGAGAAGATGGAAATTTGGTTATTGTGACTTAAGCAAAAAGTCATTATTTTTTTGCTTAAGAGAAATTACACTTGATTTCATAAAATTAACTTCTTTATTAATAACAATATTTTTTAACTTCTTTATAAGCTTTGTTATGGCTATTTAACTTAATCAAAAAGTCATTATTTTTTTGCTTAAGAGAAAAGACACTTGGTTTCATAAAATTAACTTCTTTATGAAACATAATGCCTTTTAATGAAAAAACCATATAAGAACTTTTTTATGGCTATTTGACTTAATAAAAAAATCATTACTATTTGATTAAATGAAAAGATATTTCCTTTTTGCATATTAACTTCTATATGAATAGAAATGTCCATTCATGGAAAGCCTATAAAAGTAACATGCTTAACCATATTTTTGTATCCCTTCTTCTTCTCTTTCTTTCTCTTTTCAAGCTATAGTTTCTGTGTATATCTAATAGTAAATTTAGATATAAAATAGCTTTTTTTTAATCTTAGGAGGCTTATTTGCTATAACCCATTGCAAGAACGATGCAAATATAGTCTTAAGGAAAGAGAATTTCTAACTCAACTGAGGCATTTCAAAGGTGTTGTGTAGTGCGGGTTCATCTCTATCGACCAATTTAGTTATTGTTTTTGCAACTTTTATACTACAATTTTAAGACTATATTTGTGTAACAATGGAAGACACGAGTCCAAACACCCATAGTCAATGATGTGGTGAAATTGACAAGTTAATGGTTCAAAGAAATCGAGTGACTAAATGAGGAACAAAAGCCATTTTTTATAGGTTAACAAAGCGAAGGAAAAGTTATAGTATTTGATTAAGATCTTTTCATGAATACTCAAGTTTTTCATTCTACTTTAAATCTTTTAAGTTGTTAATTGATTTTCATATTTATATGGTAAAAGTATATATGGAAAATGAATTATAGTTTTGGAACTGTTGAAATTTTCTAATAAGAAAATATGGTTGCATGTTAGACATATATAAATTTTGGGTGTTGAAGTTTATGTATTGAAAAGTGATAAATATAGAATATGATTTTCATACAAGTTTTCCATCTTTTTGGATAATACACATGAATAGAGTTTGGAATGGTCAGCACCCAAAATAACAAAACAAATTAATGTGCGGGAAGTTAGAAATCAACTTTGCATTAGTTTAGACTTCGTATGATACCATTGGTGGGGGATTTTTTGGCCAAACTTTATTTTCTTCTAAAGCCAAAGAAATGAAGTCAAATTCTTTTTGTTAAAATATGCTATATTTTCTTTATTATATAAAGGATATGGACTAGTGAACTAATTGAACTTGGGCAAGTACAAGTCTAAAACTACCATGTTTGAACAATAGTTTATTTCGTGAAAAATAAATTGATGAAATATAATTCTACATGTGGTTTAAATGTTTAAGAATATTATCAGTATGATTAAATTTTATTTTGAGTTGTTATATCAAGTTTTTGATGTATAGAATAATGGGAGAATTTTTATAAACTTCTAGTTTTATTACATCAAAGACATAATTTTTCTTGAAAAATTCTATAAGGTATAAAAAGAACCAGTTATTTCTTGGTTATTTATACCTTATGATTTGACTATTGGTAATACTAGTTTGGAGTTTTTTGATTAAAATTATATAAATATTTGTTAAATTCAATATTGTATATTTATTTGATTGATACTCAGTATATTAGAGTATGGATAAGAATTTATTCATATATTCCATGGATTTTTTGAAATAGTTCAAAAAGTGGAATTGAAAAGAATGTTACTAGAAAATTGTACAAAGGAAATATTGTTTTCAAATCAACATTATTGTGCAAGTTAGTATAACAAAATATACATGATATCAAAGTAATGAGACAATCTCACTTGAAAAGGAGATGCTGATGTTATTGTAACTGTGATCCTAAGTGTTACAATTCATATAGTTTTAAACATTGAAAGTATATTCAAAGTTTTTTGAAAATTGTATTAAATGTTAATTTTCCTAAGAAGCATATAATTGCTAAAGGATCAAGAAATAGGGACAGTATAATCCCAAAGTAAATTAATGGAAGTTTTATCACAAAGTCAAGAAAAAATATTTGACGGACCCTTCG
The DNA here is from genome assembly GCA_029379385.1 of Quillaja saponaria. NCBI lineage: Eukaryota > Viridiplantae > Streptophyta > Magnoliopsida > Fabales > Quillajaceae > Quillaja > Quillaja saponaria. The sequence continues at coordinate 12,628,222 of CM055616.1, read as the reverse complement.
TAAATTTCCTAGGCAGGGATGTGATATGAAAGACTTATGGGAGATGGGTTTTATAAAGCTTTTTTTTTAAAAAAAAAGGTTACTTATACGGGAAACCAGCTAGATTGTTAAGAAAAGCCATAATCTTCTAGTTTCAAATGGAAACGAACACGTAATTAAAAACAATTTATACACTTTACAAAAAATAAAAATAAATAAATAAATAAAAAAGAAGGTTTAACCTTTAATGTCTATATCCTAAGGAAAAAATACAGATCATATAATATATTTATAGATTCACTTATGTATATATATGAGAAGTGTGGCTGTTTCTGCGAGATTAGAAAACTTTTCTCAAAGACATATATGAATTCTTACGTTGTAGTATAAGGCCATTAATATGCGGGAAGTAGAAATTATAATTGAAAAATTGTATGGATGAGTAATATATATAATGTCATTAACTATTACAAAGTTTAAGTCTTAAGGCACTTTGTCTTTTAAAATTTTTTAATTACCATAAATTGTTCAAGTCTAACATACTTTATATAACCAACCAATGGTAATAAGAGAGAGAGGCACCTACAAAGTAGTTTCAATACATTGAAAATTAGAAAAAAAATTTAGGAATTTTCATTAGTTTTTAAAGTAATTTGATTTAATCAAAATTTGCTCAAATGAAGAGTTATTTCCTTTCATAAAATAACTTATATATAAATAGTTATTAAAGTATTGAGAAGATAGAAATTTGGTTATTGTGACTTAATCAAAAAGTCATTACTTTTTGCTTAAGTGAAAAGACACTTGGTTTTATAAAATTAACTTCTTTAAAAATAGAAATACTTTTTCATTAAAAAAAATAAAAAATAAACCTTATAAGAATTTTTTTATGGCCATTTGACTTAATAAAAAATAATAACTTTTTGATTAAATGAAAAGACATTTTCTTTTGTATATTAACTTTCATATAAATAAAATGCTCTTTCATGGAAAGCCTATTAAAGTAATATGCTTTACCATATTTTTGTATCTCTTCTTCTTCTCTTTTTCTCTCTCTTCAAATTATAGTTTTTGTTTATATCTAATAGCAATTTTAGATATAAAAGAGTATGTTCTTTTTTCTTGAAAGACTTATTTGTAGTAACTCATTGCAAGTAAGGTAATTGTAGTTTAAGGAAAGAGAATTTTTAACTTGATTCAGATATTTCAAGTGTGTTTATTGTTTATGCAACTTTTATACTACATCTTCTATTACTATTTATAAATTATAATATATTGGCAACACTAACTTACCAAAAAACCTAACCCTAGTGAACTTACTAATCATAAGCCCAATAACACAAAAGATAGATATTTTCTTTTTCTTTATAATTTAAGACACAAGCCCAACAAAAAGGACAACTATTGCTAGTTAAGTAGCTCAAATGAATATATTGTTAGACAAAAAATAACTGTAGGGAATTTAAAAAACCATACATATTGTTCGTTTTTGGGGAAAGAAGATTGTTCAGTGCTGATGACTTATTGACTTCTCCCATTCTTCCCTTCATACAAATCATACAGGTTTTCCGTTTCAAACAGTGCAAGCCAACGGCCAACGGTTTGTACTGAGTTTAAAACCAAAATAAAAAATAAAAAATAAAAAAAAATAAAAAAGTAATGATTGCAATGTTTGACGTTTGTCGTTGCAGGAGCGACTCATAAAATAGTAATGTAAACGTGCCTGTCTTCTTGTTTGTTTTTGTTTTACATATATATCTTAAGAAATATTTTAATTTACAAATAGATAATAATTGTAATTTTAAAAAAAAATATAAGTTAAAACAACAGTCACGTAAGTTTTTTTTTTTTTTTTTCACTATTTTTATAATTTTATAATATTGCTCATGGATGTCTTTTTTTGTTATTGACATACAAAAAAAAAAAAATAGTATCTCAAACCATAGTTTGCAACCACAGTTTTTAAGTCCATCCAAACAATGCCAAAAATATACATTGCAACCAAATAAAATCTCAAAATAACATCTCAAACACCAAAAGTTAAACCAAACTCAGCAATACTTAAACCGCTATTAAATTTTTATATCTTTTTGACTATTCTTTCTTTTGTTTACTAATGAAAATTCAAGTTTTTATAACTCATTGAATTTACTGTTGATCTGGGTATTCATTGCTCTATCTAAAATGCCATTCATTTGTAACTGCTTATTTTTGCCAAAATTTTGTACTTTTTGCTGATAACACAAATTTGCAGAATAATTGTTGTTGAATAATTATAACTGGAAAATTTAAATATGCTTATAACATGCTTTTATTGTAAAATATGTATCAAATTATTATAAGCAAAATGAAAATATCGAAGAAAACTTTAATTAAATCTCAATGGTATGATTTTTTTTTTTTTTTTTTACTTAGTGGGAGATTTTTTTTCTTCACACTATTTTTCTTCTCTTTCGTTAAATTTTCATAATTAATTATTTTGCAAGTGGAGAGATAGTTGAATCAAACTCCTTTTAATTGAATAATACATTGTTTTGACTTTGTTGATGACCAAATAATTAATGTTGAATACTATCAGTAACTAATTTTGATTTATCTCTATTGCATGAACATCAAATCAACTAAGTTGGACTGAGATGGTATGACAACATTTTATTTCTATTCCTGTCAACTAAGAAATATTCAGTGAAAGATGAAGCACACCATTTTCAATTTTCAATCAGCTGAAGATAGTGCTAAAGATCATATTTTACTGAACAACGACTATTTCAAACTCAGGTCTATAAATCTACAGAAGAACACAAGAGAGTGTGCCTTTTGAAACCCACCGCAATCAATTGTAAAAACGCTCATCACTCTTCTATTCTGTGAAAATGAGTCTAATAAAGTTTTAAACTTTCAAATCTTGAGAAAAAGCTTTTGTATTTCTTGCAATTTTTTGAAAATCACTTCCTTGAATATTTCTTGTAAGCAAATGTGTAAGTGAGAGCTTAGAGCTTAGTGCTAAACCTGGTAAAGTTCCACTTGTGTTAAGTTCTAAAGAACTTCTTGTAAAGGTTCCCAAACCCCGCAATTCATGTGTAAAGGTTTTTGCTAAGTCTTGCAAATTAGCTGGTAGTTGATTAACTCTTAGGAAGATTGATGAGTGAACATATACAAGGGATCTGGTGAATCACTATAAATTCGCTTGTAATCTCTTTAACTCTACCCTCTTTAATTTATGCTGCTTAAATTATTTGATTGGCTGTATATTTGCTTGTGTGTACTATTTTAGAAATTAAAAAAGAAAAAAAAGTGATTTTCTTAGACCAAAAACTAGTCATTCACCTCTAATTTGTCATTCTTGTGACAAAATATTCTAATACCCTTCATTGGGTAGGTTTTTTTTTTTGTTTAATTGCAATACACTCTTATCATTTAACCATTTTTTTTATACAGAGGTACAAATCTAGCTTATACTCAGTGGCACAGCTGCCCATTCACTTTTGAAATTATCTATGAATATAACGTATTTATTGATAAATTAGAAAAATGACTCAAATTCTATTACTAAAATTAGAACAGAATTTTTTTAATCAACTAAAATTTGACAAAAGTTTTTTGGCCTACTAAAATATTAATAAAAAAGATTTGTTTCCATAAAAATTTGCATAAATATGAGAGAAAAAAAATATTGACTTATTTTTCTAATTAGGAAGTTAAATTTGGTGTCAAATTTGATCAAAATGCAAGTTTGTTATATATTTTGAATTATTATGACATTTCAACATAATTTCTCTCAATTTTCTTTTTAAATATTTCTTATTTCTTGAATAGTAATTCTAACAAACCTTTTGACATTACTTTTTTTTTTTCTTTTTTATATTGAAAATGAATTATTTTTATTGAAAACATAATAATGAAAACTAAGAGGGGACACAAGTCATGAATATAATTATTTTTTGAATATTTCATTATTGTCTTTTATCTTGGATTATTTTAATTTGACTCACTTATTTTATTAAGTATATATATATATTTATAAGTTACCCAGTTAATAACAATACCACAACTACATAAAATATTAATAGATATATATATTACATAAATTATTTAATAACTACATAAAGGTGGGAACACTAATAAATATAGATAAAATATCCACTACATCAACAAAAAGATAGTCAAATCTAGGAGCTTGTGATTCTAACACATCCGTTTTAATCAGTTGAGCTAAGATCTCATCGATATGTTAAGAGATAGTTAATTATTCATTTTCACAAACTATGGAATTATTTAACTACGTAACAAGTTCACTATAAAGTTGATTTTAGCACACCCAGTTCAGCTCGAAATATTGATCCTAGTTGAGTTAAAATACAAATTATTTTATATGATGCAACTTGATTTTATAGTAAATATTTGTCTGAATTCGACTTAATGGAGCTTGATTTCTACTTTATTTTCCTTTTTGAAATTTCACTTTTCCTTATTCAAATAATTGTGAGATGATCAGAGATCACTTGGCATGTTGTGGAGGCCGCTACTCATTGTTTCCGTACCAAGGGTAATCTCGATAATCCCCATATACATTAAGAACGTGCTTCCTACCCTTATCATGATCATCTGCAAGTAAGAAATTAATATCAAAATCCATGTGAAATTTATTTTTTATTAATTCACTTCAACTACTTCTTAATCTCAACTTATTTGGGATTCGTTACATACATAAATTAATTTTCTTCATTAATCCACATCAATTTAATTAGCTATTTTCTGCATACAGAAGTCAATTCATTTTTAAGAATTTTCCACCATGTAATTTAATTTGTGTCTTTATGACTTCCATCTTGATCTAATTCATTTCTCTTGCATCAAGTCACTTTTCTAAAATATGACATCCACAAGCCTAAATTTGATTTTTTTTTTCTTTATTGGAAGTGACATCAATCTTCATAATTACTTAATTTTTTTCAATATTTTATAATATCCCTAATGTGTATGGACATATATCTCAACATTAATGTTTTAATAAACTCATCTTAATTATATATACATAAAATAGTGAATCCACTTCTCACACCTTTCCTCTATAAAGAAAATTATCTAGTTATGTTGGGTGGAGCTTGTACATATGCTTAATTATGACCTTTTTCAGGTGAGTGGTCTCTAATTAATTAGCAATTACCGAAAATAAAATAGAATGAAAAAACAAAAGAAAAAAACGAAGGAAGGCTTTTGAACTTTCTTGTTGCTGGCAAAACCCTGGATGCTTTTGTGGATATTGCTAGAAGTAGCAAAATCATAACAAAAACTATGGCTTCATCCGAATGCAAACTTGTTGGACGCCATTTCTTCCATTTGTGTACATGCAATGCATGCCAAATTGCATATTTAAATATATGCGACTTATAACTATAGCTCGTCTACTTGAGCTATCATTTAAATTCATAGTGCTTTTGTGATCATATTGACTTTAGACCACATGGAATAGAACACCCTAACCCACCCCCATTACACAGTATAAGCCAATAAGGAAATTTCCACTTTAGAGGCTTTTTAAGTGATCTACACGTCATTAGATAGTAAATGCTTTGAACGACTAGCTTGGTTTTGGATACTTGTCATTATGTTGCAGTTGTAATTGTGGAATTGTCGTAGCATGTGCGGTTCAAGGACAACGATTTCAACAAATTAATATTTGATTTATTATCTATGTATAAATTTATGTATTATGGATTAAGAGAATCATATATCAGTTCATTAACTAAATCAATGGTGATCACTAAAAAAAATAAAAAAAATTGAACTTATGCCTACAATACAATATTGTCGATAATGTTCATTTTGCTATCGGTAGTGATAACTGCCTATGCGAGGACAGCCTCGTCTCCGCCAAAGGTCCCTACAATGTCGTTGTTGGTGGTGCATGGTAACGTTGATAGTCCGTGTAAGTACCGCCAGCGCCCTGTTGGAAACATTTGTGTCATTTTAAAATTTTCAAAATTAGTCGACAAAATGTCAGCAATATTAAACTGTCGGTAATGTGTGCAACAGACAGCACATTGTCGGCACCACAATGTCAGTAGTAAGGATGAACTTATTACTGACAACATGCTGTCAGTAGAATGCTGTACGTAATAGTACATACTGAAGACCATTGGCTGTCGATAATAATTATTAAATTTATGGACTAATTTACCCATGTTGTTTTTGAGGTATTTCTTGTCTTTATACAACCCTGGTAAAAAATAATATAAAATAAACTTTTTGGTTTCTATATACTAAAGCTTACAATAAATATTGAAAAAGAAAATCAAAATACAGTTTAAATGCATAAAATCGATCCCCATTACTTGACATCGACAAATCATCATATTATTTTGCTGGAATACAATTCTTGTTATCGTTAGCAAAGAAATAGTTTTAATAACATGGTAAATTAAATTTATAATAAATAATAAGAACATATGTATAAATGATCATTTTGCCCTTACAACTCAAATACACACACAACACGTTAACTTGTGTAGTTTTCTCATAGGATATCCCAATGATATTTTGTTTCTTTCCACAAGTCATATTTGACATTACGAATGTTACGGCATGCTAGGATCATCCTAAAGATGTGTTAACGACCATTTTGCCCCACACAAACTAAAAAAGGCCAACTTTACACACACAACATGTTAACTTGCGTAGATTTTTCAAGGGTTGTCTAAATGACATTCGGTTTCTTCCTACAAGTCATCTTTGACACTACCGACACTGTAGTATGCCACGCTTGTCCTAAAGATGCATAAATGACCATTTTGCCCTCATGACCTGAATACACACAGCTTGTTAACTTGCGTAGTTTTTTCATAGGATGTCCAAATGATATTCTATTTCTTCCTAAAAGTCATATTTGGCTGGCTAAGAGAATTTGCGTGTTTTGAAAAGATTGGTTTTCTAGTCTGAAGGACGGATTACTTTTAAGATTTGGATTATGGAATGCGTGATGAAATTAACATTCGATTTTGACTTATAATGTTTGATAGCAACCAAATCACTATCAACCAAAATAAATTCATAATACTTATAGGTTTTTAAAATGTTTATGGGCATAAAATACCAATTTTGTAGAAAAACCATTTGATGAACTAATTGGTTATTATTAGTAAAAAATTGAGATTCCATTTGAAAGATAGTTTAGGTCGAAGAAATTGAGACATAGAAAAATTATAGTTTTTGAGAAGGGATTAGAGAAGTTTGAGAGACTAATTCCTTACCTGAAGGTATCATTGTCACTAATTAGGCTAGCTGGGTGATAGCTTAGGAGGGGCAACTCACTTGTACAAGTCTTTGTCAGCAATGTCTGCCCAAGATTGCTTGGAAAGGACCAAAAGTTTTTGGATTGATTGTTGGATTGCTAAAAGGGTCTCTATGAGAAAAGCATAAGACTCCTTGGATTGCTTTTGAATTGATTGGGCTGAGGAATTGGATAGTCTCTTTTTAGATTGGGTTTTTGATTTTGGAGGAGGTTTAACATCTTTTTTTTTTATTTTTGAGAAATATTATCTATCCTGCAAGAATTCTCGAGTAAGATAATCGGGAATAGAATTGGAGCCACCTTTGATGTATTCAATCTCAAAATCAAAAGTAGATAAAATTGCTTGCCAGTGGGAAAAAATCTGTTTCAATGCTAGATTTTTAACATCTTTTTGTAAAACTTATTTTGCAGATTTGTAATCAACTTTAACAAAAAACCTTTGATTTAGTAAATCACTTTAAAATTTGGTAATGCACAAAACAATTATTAAAAACTCTTTTTTGATGGTAGAATAGTTTTGTTGTGCAAAATTCTAATGTTTTAATGCATATGCAATGATATGCTATTTTTCATTGATGGATTGCTTAAGAATGCTACCATAACCAATGTCTAAGGCATCAGTTTCAACAATTTTGAAAGCTTTAGGATCATGAAGATATAAACATGACAAATACTGGACCCTAAGCTTAATTTGCTTGATAATATTGGTATGAATGTCAAACCAGAGAAAAGGTTCAATCCTAAACCTATCATGCAAAGGTTTGATAAGATTACTAACTCCTGGAAAGAAATCAGAAAAATATTTGAGGTAGCCTAAAAATCTTTGCAACTGAGTTTTGTTAATAATGTGATTAGGAAACTTGTCAGCAAATTAGATAGACTGATCGTTTAGAGTGATAGTTCCATGGGGAATGTTGTGACCAAAAAATTTGATTGTTATTTAAAAAAGACTAAATTTTGTTCTAAAAATAGCCAAATCATTTTGTTTTGTAATATCAAAGAAAATATTATGTTTGAAATGATCATCAATATTTTATGAGAAGATTAAAAATCATCAATATAAGCAATGATAAATTTTGTATAAAGATTAAAAATATCGTTCATGATTCTTTGGAATTCAGAATGAACATTTTTAATCCAAAAGTTATTACATTCCATTCCATTCGTATTGACTAAAAAGAACTGTAAATGCAATTTTGTATTTGTCAAATTATTTGATTTGAATTTTCCAGAAACCTGATTTTAGATCAAATTTTGAAAATAGTTTTGAAGAGTATAAATGATTGAGAAAATCTTTTTTGTTAAGAATAGGATACCTAATCTTTTGGAGAGCTTGCTTGAGTGGTTTATAATTGATGACTAAACGGGGAGTACCGTGTTCAATCTCTGCATTTTTATTTACATAAAAAATAGAATAAGAACAAGACCAAGAACTCTTGCTCTTGCAAATTATTCATTTGGAAAGAATATCACTAATTTCTTTTTGATAGAAATCAAGCATTTCTTGATTCATTTGTATTAGAAGGGATTTTGTAGGAATTTATCTTTCATGAAAATCTTTTTCATAAGGAAGATCTACCATACGTTATTTTCTTTTATCAGAAAGCATTTGAAAGATAAGAACAGATTTGCATCTGAATTTTTTCTTCAAAAATTTTTATTTTGTTTTTGATGATTGAATCATTGAGTTGAGTTTCTATTGTTTTGAAAGAAATTTCATCAAAAAAAATTAATTTGTTTTTGTTTATTTTCAATAAGATTGAGATTCCTAAAAGTAAATTTTTTAAGAAAAGAGAAGGAAATGGTTTGACCCATAACTTCTTTGATTATTTTTTTTGTTAACCAAAAAGGGATCTAATTGTCTAAGATGACTAGATTTGTGATATTCATAGCAAGGAGAAATATTGTTGAAATTTATAAAGGATAATTTTCAATTATTACATTAGAACATTTGTAATGGATTATGATCTCAGAATCGTTACCCGAAATTAATCATTCAGAAGTTTTTCATAAAATTTTGTTGGAACTTGTCTTTCCAAGATACAACTTGAATCTACACCTGTATCAAACAGAGTAACTGTTTCGAGAACAAAGAATTTTTCAATGATAAATTTGATTGGGATGTGCCATTTCTAATATGAAACCCGAGTAATTAGATTGAGAAAATTATCACTAAAAATATCTAAGTTTTCATCCGAAGAGGAAAACTCAGAATGTTTTGACGATGATGTTTTAAGAGATGAATTTTTCTTTTCTTTTTGAAGGAGTTGGATTGCTGAAGTATTTTTTTGTTGTTGATTTTTGAGATATTTGACTTCAATTTTGGGTCTTGAAACTTCATGTTAAAGATCTTGAAGAGTTACAAGTTTTTCTCAAAGTTGAATATGTATTAAATGTCTTTTAGATTAAAAGAGTTAGCAATTATTAAAAGATTGTGAGGAGGTCCACTTGATTTTTTTGGGATTTTCAGGGTTTCTTTAAGTTTGTAAAAATAATTTTTCTTATCTTCATCATTTGGAAGGCTAATAATGACTTCAAAGAGAAGATCTTATTCTCTAGTGAGGACATTACATTCAAGAGTTTCTGGAGATGAATCTGAAGAGGCTTCATTATCATTTTGGATTTGGTGAACTTATTCAATATCAAAAGAGACTTCAGCTTCACTATCACACAAATCTTCAATTTGAAGACAATCAAGTTGAGTTAGAAGACCTTCATCAATATTTAAAGCTTTGATTTTCTTTGTAATTCTACAGTATTTTGCAATATGACCTGGTTTTTAATATTTAAAGCAGACAACAGGTGATTTATCTTTATTTTGAAAATATTGAGGAGCGCATTTATGATTTTTGTGTTTATGAATTCTTTTACCAGCTTTATTTTTAGAAGTTTTTTTAGAAGTTCAGAATAATGTTGCTTTTTTTGTTTGGGTGAACTTCAAGGACAAGCAAAAATATATTGAGAACAAAAGCTTCCTAAATCTTTACAATTAAGGTATTTTTCTTTGACTAATTGTTTTTGTATTTTGTCTTCTTGACAGATTTTTAAATCAACTTTCTAGACATAACTGTAAATTTGTCCATAAGTTAATTGTTCATATGGAATGATTCTATTATTAATATTTTTTTATTTTTTCTCTAATTTTGTCTCCTAAAGAACCACGAAAACCTGTCAGAAATTTTTCTTTCCAAAATGGTTGATTACTATCAGCCTTAGAGAAAACTCTGGTGAAGAAGGTATCTTTATACCACCTAAAGTCAGTAAAAGTACAACACTTAAGATTAGAAAGGAGTTCATCAGATTTGACACGCCATTTAGACGGATCTCCGATGAAATATTTTGTGATAGCATAAATAAGAGTATTTACGGAATCTTAGACTTAATTTCTTTCTTCATTAAGGAAAGGATTTTCTTTAGTATCAATTTGATGGCTATGTTTATTTGGTTTTTCTCAGCTTCAGTGAGGTTATTAGGAATATAATATTATTGTATTGTGTAGTCCCACATTGTTTAAATCTGGAAGTCTATGCTTATTATTTACTATAAATAAAGCTTATGGGTGTAGGCTTTGAGATATCAATCAAAGCCACAATCCTTTACTTATTCTATTTTATTTAACATGGTATTAGAGTGGGTTTGAAACCCAAGCCCGATCTTGGCCCGATTTTGAAAAGAACCCTACTCTTCTCTTTCTTTTATCTAGCCACCACATGAAGAAAAAAAAGGGGTTTTGCCGCCATCTATCATTATTTCCTCTTTTCTATCCCTAATTATCTTTTTCATCTAAAAGACGGCTTACTCCCCTTTTCTTTTCAAGCCTATTTAAGGTTTGACTGCTCAAAGAGTTTGACAGTTCAACAATACCTTCATGAACTTTTCGTTGTGTCTCTTTCCAACAGTGCTCATTTTATTTTTCCGGAAAATCCCGTTGTGCATTTTTCCAACGGTGTTCTTTTTATTTTTCTGGCAAATTCGGTTGTGTCTCTTTCCAGCCAACACAAGTACTATTCATGGGTACCAATATGTTCATCAAACGGATTGAAACTTCACCTAGATTGTTGTAAGTAAAGGGGAGTGTTGAGATTGGTAATTGGGTTTTATTTGTACAAGATTGAGTATTATATGCTCCATCTTAAGGGGAGTATTAAGAATATAATATTATTGTATTGTGTAGTCCCACATTGTTTAAATGTGGAAGTCTATGTTTATTATTTACTATAAATAAAACTTATGGGTGTAGGCTTTGAGATATCAATCAAAACCACAATCCTTTCCTTATTATATTTTATTTAACAGAGGTGATTATCCCACTATTCTTTTAATTAACTAGTAAAATCTGCTATTAAAATATTAATTATAGATTTTTCATAACAATTATGAGAAATTTGATAACCAATAGCCATCTATGTTCCATTCATAAATGTTGTTTGCACTGAAAGAATTATTGATTATCTAAGATTTTTCTTTTATGACTAAGTCAGGAAGAGAAGTCCTAGGATAATACAATTTTTGTGGTTTTCACGAATTGGTATTTTGAATCGGATTACATTTTTTTTTGAGAAATTTTTCTAGAATCATTAGTTTGTTCAGATACAGAATTTACATCACTTAAATTATTAATCGTAAGAGAGGAATTAGTTTGTTGACTAGTGTCAGGAACAATATTTTTCTCTATTTGGATAATTTGTTTATAGATTTTGTTAAGAAATTCATGTTGAGAAGAGGATCTTGAACTAGAACCCAATTCTTTTTTAGTCTTTGTGGGAATTTGGTAAGGAATAAAAACAAGATTTTCAGTTTGCATATTAGGTTTAGATTCAAAGAGATGATCTCCTATAGATTGAAAATAATAATTGGTGTAATTATTTTATTCATAAAGAAATGTCTTTAGAATTAACTGTTTCAGTTAAAATTTTATTTTTGAAAAGAATTGCTGGTACAGAAACCATTTTTGCAACAAGATTTTGGGTAGGAATTTTTAAGGCCCTATCAGGAGAAAAAACTAAGTTAATAATTTCATCCTTATAAGTTATCCAATTTCTTGTTTTTTAAGTATTAACATATATGGATTTGGAGAAAGGATAATTGATACATTTTTTCGTTTGCATAAACTTCAAGCCATTCAAAGAACAGAATATGAACTTTACGAGTTTCCATAAATTTGTAATAAAGATTTTGAATTTTTTGTTTTTTAGAACTAGTCAATTTTTCAAAAAACCAAGTTCTTTCAAGATTGTGTTTTCCTTGATAAAAATCTTTTTTAAGGGAATCTTTATCAATTTGAAAAATAGTTTGAATTGTATTAATTTATAGATTATCATTTAAAGATGAAAAAGTATGAGAATAAGGTTTTTTAGATTGATTGTCATCTTCTATGGTGTATAAAGCTCTAAGAAACCTAGATGTGTTTTCTAAACCTTGAAGATGAATTGTTGAAGGGATTGAAGAACAAAAGTATCTAGACGAATAAGAATTTCTTGTTGAGTCTTGATAAGTTGATCCAAAATTCATTTGACTGTTTGTTCTATTAAAAGAGATTTTTACTTTACCTGTTGGGTATTGAGTAATTTCAGAAATAGATCAGGGTTTTTGGTCCTGAACAGGCGTGGCCTTATCAAGAGTTCATTTTTCAGGAAGATTAACTTCTTCCCAAGAGATTAATTTTGGAGTAGTAACATTTGCTTTTGAAAGATCAATTAAAAACATTACTGTTTCTCTTTTTCTTCGTTGTTGGAGAGATTTTGAAGTAAAAATAGATATCATTGCTTTATATTGTATACAATGGACTAAAACTATCGAAAATGATCCAGATTTTATATTAAAATTTGAAAGTGTAACATTTTAGACTAAAACATTTAAGACTCAAGAATCTAAAATGTTTTTATTTTGCAAAGAGATTGTCATGTTTGGGAAATAATTAAAATAGATCAGAACACTACAAAGACTAGTTTCAACCCTGTCTAAGAGGGATTCATGAAAATTGATCATCCGACAGTCACGAAGACATAAGAGAATAGAGATGTTAAGGCCTTCTCTTGTCAAAGATTTTGTTGCAATCTAGACGCATCCAAAATGCAGATAATTGTAGTTTTGCTTATGAATTTTTAAAGATTTTTTTGAAAGTAAAGGAATTTCTTCACAATCAGAATCAATTGGAATTATTTGTTCAACAGTTTTAATAATATAATCACTTTTGAGGGTCAACATAGAATTGGGTTTGTAAATTTCATTGTTTGGATTTTTTGGAAATTTTCAATTATCTATTGATTGAGATATTTCTTCAAAATTGATTTCTTTTTATAGAATTTTGTTATATTGAAAATAAGATTTAGAAGGAGAAAAAGAACAGGAAAAAGATCTCAATATAATTAAAAGACAGAGAGGAGAAAAATAATAAGTGTACTAACCCGATTCCTTTAGTGTCAAAACCTCAAGTTCCACAAGAGTGTAAGGATGAGTATTGATCTTGGCTTACTAAACTGGATTAGATCTGAAGATTTATTCCTGGTGAAATCATACAATTTTATTTGGCCAATAAAACGCTCAACAAGCTACAGTAGTTAGAACTTACTACCTTACACGGGCTTAACCACGCCCTTCAACAGGCCTTATTTGCTAACAATAGGTCTCACTTGGAGTATTTTTGATGCCATCAATAAAAAATTATAATTTTGAAGAGGATATAATGCTAAGATCTAAGAGAGAAAAGTAAAGCAAGATAAATCTTCACACTTTCATCCCTACTTCTCCATATATATATATATATATAATTAAGATGAGCGTAATTGAAATATTAATGTTGAGATGGATGTTTAGGCTTATTAGAGATTTTATAAGAAATTGAAAAAAAAAAGGTAGTTAGGAAGATTGATGTCGCATCCATTAAAGGAAAAAAAATCCAATATAAGTTTGTGGATGTCATATTTAAGAAAAGTGACTTGATGCAAGAGAAATGAGTTACATTGAGAAGGAGGCCATAAAGATACAAATTAAATTATATGGAGATATCTTATCAAGGATGTGACTTTTGTGTGCAACACCAGAAATGACTCATTGAATTGATGTGAATTAAAGAAGAAAATTAATTCATGTATGTATTGGATCCCAAGTAAGTTAAAACTAAGAATTAGTTGAATTGATTTAATAAAAATAAACAATTAACTCTTGATTAGAAGATCTCATTGAAAAAGGGCTTCAAATTCATAAACCTTTAGAAGTGATGAAAATTTTACGGTTATAAATGGAAGTTAAGAAGCAGAAACAATATTGGAATGAGCTGATAATTAATTACTTGAGACAATGAAAATTCAAGAAAATTTCATATGGATTTTGATGTTTATTTGTACATGCAGATGATCAAGAGAAGTGTAGGGAGCTCACTGTTCAACGAGCTGGGAATCGACGTATCCTCGATTACCTTTGGAACGGAAACTATAGGCTAACACCACCACAAGGCAAGTGATCTATGATCATCTCATATATATTTCAATAACAGGAAAAGAGAAATTTCAAAAGGAAAAATATAGTATAAAATTAAGCTCCAATAAATCAAATTGAAGCAAAACAAATATTTTTATTATCAAATCAAGTTGCATCATATAAAATAATTGAAATTTGAACTAGAGATCAATATTTCGAGCTGAACTAGGTGAGCTATACTTGGATTAACTCTATGATATACTTGGTATGAATACGTAATTAATTAATTCTATAATTTGTAAATATGAATAAGTAACTATCTATTAATATTTGTATGCAGTTTTGGTGTTGTTATTAACTATGCACGCCAATCAATTAGGATTTGCCAACACTTGGAAGTAACGTTTTAAATTTTCATATGGATTTTGATGTTAATTTGTAACTTGCACGTAACTCTGGGTACCCTGAGCACCATAAACCTTGGTACGGAAACTATAGGCCGCCACCTCCACTAGCAAGTGATCTGTGATATATATATATCTGTATATATTTCAGTAAGGAAAAGTAAAATTTCAAAAAGAAAATAAAGTAGAAATTCAAGCAAGACAAATATTTTTACTATCAAATCAAGTTGCATCACATAAATTAATTTGTATTTGAATTCAACTAGAGATCAATATTTCGAGTTGAACTGGGTGAGTATATATCAACTCTATAATGTACTTGTTATGAATATGTAGTTAATAAATTTTATAGTTTGTAAAAATGAATAATTAACTACATATTAATATTGTAAGCAGTTGTGGTTTTGTTATTAACATTGAACCCCAATCAATTAGGATTTGCCAACACTTGGAAGTAATGTTTTAATATCGGCTTGACCGATCAAACTAGTTGTTTTCAGATCGTTTAAACCATAAAATCATTTTAATGAGTAACATGCATAAACATGAGTAGATTCATAATTTTTTTGTGAGGGGTAACTGATATTTACGTATTTACTTAATAAAATAAGTGAGTCAAGTGAAAATCATTCAAAATAATAATAGTAATAATGAGAATGAAATATATATATATATATATATTATATTCATGACTTGTGTCTACTCTTAGTTTTCATTATTATGTTTCCAATACTCAACTCAACTCAACTAAGCCTTAAAATTTCAAACTAGTTGGGGTCGACTATATGAATCCTTTTCCTCCATTCGCATCAATCCAAGACAAGATTTTCATTAATTCCTAGTACAGCCATATCTTTCTCGATGACTGCCTCCCATGTAAGTTTCGGTCTCCCTTTTCGCAGTCTAACACCTGCCACCTAGACCAAGTCACCTTGCTTAACTACTGTGTCCATTGGCTGACGTTGGATGTGTCCAAACCAACGTAAACGATTCTCCCTCATTTTCTCCTCAATAGGTGCTACTTCTACCTTTTACGAATCTCCTCATTCCTTATTCTATCCTTTCTTGTATGTCTTGTCATCCATCTCAACATTCTCATTCGGCTACTCCCATCTTATGCGAATGTTGCTTCTTAACTGCCCAACATTCGGTACCATACAACATAGCTGGTCTCACTGCCGACTTATAAAATTTTCCTTTTAATCTATTCAGGATTTTAGGATCACATAAAACTCCCGAAGCACTCTGCCACTTCACCCACCCTGCCTTAATCCTATGGTTTTGCATCATGCTCAATTGCACCATCTTTCTGTATAAATGACCCTAAATACTTAAACACATCTTTGGTAGGGATTGTCTGACCGTCTAAAATTATATCATTCGGGCCTCCTTAAGTTTCACTGAAATTGCACTCCACATATTCAGTTTTTGTCCGACTCAATCTAAGGCCTTTAGATTCTAATGCATTCTGCCACATTCCTAGTTTAGAATTTAAACCTTCCCTAGTTTCGTCTACCAACATGATATCATCGGCAAACAACATGCACCATGGAGCCCTATCTTGAATATTATAGGTGAGTTCATCCATGACTAAAGCAAATAGGTAAGGACTTAAGGATGAACCTTGGTGAACACCTATCGTGATCCGGAACTTTCCAGTCATACCATCTACAGTCCGCACCCTAGTCATTACTCCCTCATACATATCTTTAATAACTTCTACATATTTAGTTGGGACCTTTTTATTCTCCAGTACCCACCACAAGACTTGTATTGGCATCTTATCATACGCTTTTTCTAAATCAATAAAGACCATATGAAGATCCTTTTTCTTTTCTCTATATTTCTCCATTAATCTCCTAAGCAGAAAAATAGCCTCCATTGTAGATCTTCCAAGCATAAAGCCAAATTGATTCTCAGAAACTAAAGTCTCATTCCTAAGACTACGCTCAATCACTCTCTCCCACAGTTTCATTGTATGGCTAATAAGTTTTATACCTCGATAATTCGAACAACTTTGAATATCTCATTTATTCTTATAAATAGGGATTAACGTACTTTTCCTCCACTCATCTAGCATTTTCTTGGTTACTAAAATCTTGTTAAAAAGATTTGTAAGCCAAGTTACTCCAATATCTCCTAGGCATTTCCAAACTTCTATTGGAATATCATCTAGGCCCAATGCCTTACCATTCTTCATCTTATGCATAGCTTCTTTAACCTCCTGAGCTCTAATTCGACGAACAAATTGATGGTTCGTATCATCAAAGGTGTCATCAAGGTCTCCAAAATCACCCCTTGACTCTTCATTAAATAAAGTATTGAAATAAGTTCGCCATCTCTCATTAATTTCGTCTTCCTTAACTAAAACCCTATCAGCCTCATCCTTAATGCACTTAATACGAATCAGGTCTTTAGTTCGTCTTTCCCTTTGCTTGGCAATCCTATAGATATCTTTCTCTCCATCCTTTGTCTCTAATTTTTGGTAAAGTCCTTCGCAAGCCTTGCCTCTGGCTTCCCTAACCGCTTTCTTAGCATCTTTTCTAGCTTGTCTAAAACATTTATAATTATCTTCATTTCTGCACTTGTGTAATCTTTTATAACACTCTTTTTTAACTTTAATAGCTTGTTGAACTTCTTCATTCCACCACCATGTCTCCTTAGTCGGAGGTCCACGTCCTCTACTTTCATCTAACACCTCTCTAGCCGTATTCCTGATACGACTCGCCATCTCATCCCAAATCATGTTAGGCTCACCCTCTACCCTCCAAGTATCACCCTGTAATATTTTATCTTTAAAAAGAGTCATCTTCCCTCCATTCAAATTCCACCATCTAGTCTTAATACACTTATTACTTCTATGATTTTGCTTCCACCACTTAACGCCAACATCCACAACCATAAGTTTATGCTGAGACACTAAACACTCACCAGGTAAAACCTTACAATCCTTACAAACCGCTCTATCAACCTTTCTAGTCAGAACAAAATCTAATTGGCTCTTATTCGGCCGGCTATTAAAGGTGATTAAATGCGACTCTCGTTTCTTAAAGAACGTATTAGCTAAAATCAAGTCATACGCAACTGCAAAATCTAAAATAGACTCTCCACTCTCATTCTTAACGCCATAACCATATCCTCCATGTACGCACTGAACACCCTCATTAGTACTTCCTACATGACCGTTCAAATCAGTACCAATAAACAATTTCTCACTTAATGGTACTCCTTGAACTATCTCCTCTAAATCTTCCCAAAAAGCCTTCTTAGTAGATTCTTCCAATCCTATTTAGGGAGCATAGGTGCTAATGATATTAAATGCCTCCTCGTCTATCATCAATTTCACTAAAATTATTCTATCACTTTTCCTCTTGATTTCAACAATCTCGTCATTCAAATTTCCATCAACAATAATCACCACTCCATTCCTATTTCTAGTCTTACCTGTATACCACATCTTAAATCCTGTTCTCTCTATCTCTCTAGCCTTTTCTCCTACCCACTTAGTTTCTTGCAAACAAGCAATATTAATCCTCCTTCTACTCATAGTATCTACAAGCTCTCTCAATTTACCAGTAAGAGTCCCTATGTTCCAAGTAGTTATATGAATCTTATCTTAGACTAGCTTCTTTACCCGCATCCGCCCTCGATGTGAGAACCCTTGCTCATTTTGCACCACACCCGGGCGCTGATGTGGCGCGCCACTAAGGATGTGATGACCCAACCCTTGCTCATTTCTCACTACACCCGGGATCCGATGCAGCACGTCGCTAAGAGGGTTACGCCCCAACAAATATTCGATAGGATTCATAATCATAGGGTTTGACTAGTTTTACACTGGCCGTCAACCTATCGTAACCCTCCTCCTTTATCCGGGCTTGGGACCGGCAGAGTAACCTCTGGCGGAGTTATTATTATGTTTCCAATAAAAAATATATTTTCAATATAAAAAAAACTAATGTCAAAAGGTTGGTTAGATTTATAAGTTAATATATTATTTCAAATATTAATATGAACAATAATTCAAAAATTAAATCACATTTAATTCAAAAGCTAAACTGGATATTATTTCAAATTACTTGTCGAGCATTGAATTAAATAATACATTATCTAAATTCGAGTCAAATACAAATTTGAATACCAAACAAAATTTGAAAGTGCCTCCAATTGAATAGTTTTCGAATCAACTTATTCGTATTGCCAACCATAACATTGGGAGCAAGAAAGTTATTAATTACATGTCTTCTACTTCAGAAATAAAATTTTGTAGTTGAAAGTGAACAAGAGGACTAGATTTGATCAAATCCTCCTCTTCGAAAACAAAATAATGGTATCACAAAAATGATAATTCATTTATTGTAAAATTCATTCAGCTAGGGTATGTACGTAAGTGTAGGAGTAAAGCCCACTACTCAGTAAATTTGTAGGTAATCAAAGAAATAACACACAATATTTAATGGGTAAAATCTTCCAACTAAAGGAAAAATTAAGGGCAAGTGTGACAAACAAATTCCATTATCAATCAAAGGATATTAGTTCTCTCTTACATAACTCTTTCTCTCACAATACCAAATCCCAATTATAACCAATAACCCTTCTCACACAATAAACCTCACAAGAACTAGCACACACTCTATTTTGTTGCTACACATTTTCTCTGCCTCTGCTACTACTATTTATAATCTGTTTGCAACACCAACTTAAAAAAAAACCTAACCCTAATTGGCTTACAGACCATAAAGCTGATATTTTCTTTTTCTTTACAATTTAAGACACAAACTCAACAATCTTCATCTTGGTTTAAATTGTATCAAACATCAAGCTACTTCAATTTTTGCTATCACCTCCACCATTAAACCTTACTAGTTGCAAACTCCAACGAAATCCAAGTCACACTTGAGCTTATCAGGAGGAAAAACTTCAAATAACTTTTCAGGAAAAGAAACTGCTTTCTTAGCTGAACTTCCACACTCCACCTTGCTTGTAACTTCTTTCCAAACTCCCCTATGACAAGATTACTAATAATAACATTAATACACTGAGAACAAGAAGCAACAGCTTTAATTTAAACAACATCTAACTGCCACAATAACCAAATTCCACCACTAAAAACCTCTGCATCAATTCTATAATGCAGAGAGAAACCCAATTTTTCAATAACACATTTAGCCTTCCGAGCATTAATTCTAGTTACAACCAGAATAACAATGGCAGGTTTATGATTTCTAAAAAGGTCAAAAGAGAAGTCATGAAAGACTTACTCCCAGCTCCTCTAACATTCCACATAAGGATTTTAAACGTACGTAAATAATGAAAGAAACCAATAAACTAGAATCATCGAAAACATCAGGATTAGAAACCTGAGTGTCAACACCTATCATATTATTCTCACCCACATATTGGTCAGCCAAATTACTCAATTCAGAGTCATCAATCATTTCTACTATAGAGGAGGTACCTGTAGACTTTAACCCAAGATCAGGAGGTTTAGGTTGATCAAGTACAATATTTCCAGCTTTCCTACTACTAGAGGTATTTGAAATATCAGCTAGGACTTGCTTATCAAAACCAGTTCACTGATCAGTCTGAACAACAAAACTGTTGAAGTTAGAAGCAATAGAGCTTCCAAAAATAAAGTCCTAACCAGTTTTATCAAAATTCTTTCTACTTTCAAAGACTTCCATACTTTTCACCCCTTGGAAAGAAACCTTGCTTGGAACCTGAAACTTGACTTTATGATTCATCTTTGAGGTTCCAGTAGAATTTCCTTCGGCAACTTTAGCCTTTCTTTAATTAATTACACCACTACGATTCCTTGTACAGATAGATCCTTAACTTTAGTTTTGAGAGATTTGACTTGCTCAGAAAGCATCTCCTGCCTTGATACCTTAAGCTGAACCACATCTACCAAATCCTCTTGAACATCAGCAACAGGGCTAGTAATCCCCTTATTTTCCAATACCCTAAACCTAGAACCAGTGCTTGAAGCCTTCTTGACACCCTTTAGAGATTGAGAGTTAAAGTTCATCACCTCAGTATTCCCTGATTTTTGATCCAAAACTTGATTAGTAACTTTAGGTCTCCTTCCTCTTTGAGGAACTAGCATCCACGGCTCATAATCAGCCTTAGTCACATTCACTCCCTTATCATTAGGCATCCTTTCACTAGCCATGTCACGAGGACCATCTGGAACATTTGAATCTCTCTTACCCATGTTATTCACCTCAACATTAGTTAGATAATGCTTATTGCTATGACCAAAAACACCACAATGGAAACAAACCATATGAAAACCCTCATTTTCAATCCGCCTCCATCTCTTACCAATTTTGAGTCCTGAGTGGCTTTATCCATTTTCAAGATCTTTCCAATTTGACCCATAGCTTCAAATAGAGAGTCAGATTGAAAATATTCTATTGGTAGCTCAGGGAATCGAATCCAAACAACTATGCATTTGATTCTCTCCTTGTTAGGCTGAAATTTAGGTTTCTAGCATCTCATAGTTAGATAATGCCTAGCTATAATCCATGGGCCATTGGTCAGCACATGATTCAGATCCTCAAAAGAATTTAAACACACAATGTAGAAATCATAACCAAGATCGGTAAGCTTGAGATCACCTGTCAATTGCCACTTTTGTTTAAGCTTATTAAGCATATACCCACAAGAAAGACTCTTCCTAAAGAGCACAAGAAAGACTCTTCCTAAGGAGCTTAACAATTAAGGAACCTCTCTATGGCTGACGAAGGCGTTCCAATTCCGGGATAGGAATGTGAACCTTAAGCTAGGAAAAATCATCATCATTGTCCTTAGAAATCTCACTATCATCATATGAACTTGACTGCCCAAGAACAGAGCAAGACTAATTCTCTGGCATAACAAATTCAAATCCCAGTGGTGGTACATCAGAATTCTCTAAATTCGCATCCTCATCAATTGAAGATGACAACATCCTCTTTTTTTTTGCTTTGTCGAGGACCCACATCAAAAGGCCAATGAGGATCGACAGTTTCCATGACCGGAAAAGCTAAGGGAGAACAACTTCGGCGTATGTTAAGATGCAAACGGCGTACAATACTAACAGTTATTTTGGAAACATGCTCACAATAGCAAAAAAGCTAAACTTACACCGAGAGAGAGTACCACTGAGGCTTGCTTCTTTACCACCAATCAAAACTTGCAAAATCTTCATCTCACTTCCGAAGGTTTATGAATTTGAAGCCCTTTTTCTATGATAGATGTTTTAATCAAGAGTTAATTGTTTATTTTTATTTATTCAATTCAACTAATTCTTAGCCTTAACTTATGTGGGATTCATTATATACATGAATTAATTTTCTTTGTTTATTCACATCAATTCAATGAGTCATTTTTAGTGTTACACACAAAAGTAATATCTTTTTTAAGAATTTCACACCATGTAATTTAATTTATGTATTTATAGCCTCGACCTCAATCTAACTTATTTCTCTTGCATCAAGTCGCTTTTCTTAAATATGACATCCACAAGCCTACATTAGATATGTTTTTCTTTAATGGATGCGACATCAATCTTCCTAACTATTTATTTTTCTCAATTTCTTAAAATATGTCTGAGAATCCATCTCAACGTTAATGTTTTAGTTAAACTCATCTTAATTATAATATATAAAAAAATAGCTTGAGTCTGCTTTTCACACCTTCCCTCTATGGAAAGAACATTATCTAGTTATGTTGGGTGGAGCTTGTACATATGCTTAATTATGAGCTTTGCTAGGTGAGTGGTACATACTCTGATTAATTAGCAATTACTCAAAATAAAATAGAATGAAAAAACAAAAGAAAAAGTAAAGGAATGTTTTTGAACTTACTTGTTTCTTGCAAAACCCTGGATGCCATTATAGATGCTAGAAGTAGCAAAATCATAACAAAAACTATTACTTGTCTAACAAATCCAAATCCAGACTTGTTGGAAGCCATTTCTTATATTTGTGTACAAGCAATGCATGCCAAATTGCATATTTATATATAACGCGCCATGCATTACTACTTTACTGGAGCTATCATTTAAATTCAAAGTGATTTACTAGTGACCATAGACTTTAGAGGTCTTTTAATTAGTGGTTTACACGCTATTAGATAGTAAATGCATTGAACGAGTAGCTTGGTTTTGGTTACTTGTGGTTGTCGTAGCATGTGCTGCTTAAGGGCAACCATTTCAACAAATGAATAGGATGTGTTTGAAACTAGTGCCATTTATTATTGAGTGAATATTAGATTCATTAAATATGTATGAATTTATATATTATTAATAAATATAGAACTATAATATATCAGTCCACTTCATTATTAAAATTAGTGATGATGGTTAATTTTAATAACATATGTCACTCTCTTATTTACTAATAGTGTAAAAATTTGATACATATATTATAAGTACATTGAATATTGTAATGCATATATATATATATAGTTATATAATTATATATATATATATGTGTGTATTACAAAGCATATTTTCAAACTTACAGCCCTTATCAATACTATTAAATTATAAGCCAATAAGGACGTTCCCACTTTGTTTGATATTAAATTCAGACATCTCAACCATCTGAGGTTGAATATTAGAAGTTTATCTTTGATTAATTGATGTAAATTGGCTTGAAGGGAAGAATGGGAGTAAATCCCCAAATTTGACCACTTTGATATAATAACCCAATATGCTTATTTAGAAGGGAAATTGGAATTAGGAAGAATTAGATTTAATTGGATGAAAATATATATATACATTATTTGCTCTCCTTCTTCATCTAAATGATTCTAGCAATGATGGAATTTCTATTCCGTTTACAAAATCACATGAAATTTTCATTACAAGTTTTGGAGTTTAGGGTTTTTCGCATTTCCTTGTGGTTTTGGGTGGAATTGTACGGATTAGTCTTGAATTTAAGTTGTTCTGTTATTACGAAATAATTAGGAAACAATATGAATAGAAATTTCTGTATAAAAGACTGTAACTTCAATTAGAAATTGGATTTTTCAAAATTTCAGTTTCAACTATATCAGCGATTCTCATGGCTTTATATGATTAACCTGTGAGTGCAATAATATTTTCAAGTTCTCTAAGGTACCCTTGCATCATGTTTATTGAGGAGTAACCTTTTCTTTTTTTCTTTCATTTACTATTATTATGCTGTTTTTATTGGGTATCATTGACCTTGAACCATGGTGCATCGTATCCCAGAGGTGCTATATAAAATACATTAGCAAGAATCAGTCTTGGGAGCTATACTCAATTCAACTCAATTAAGTCTTAAATCTCAAGTAGTTTTGGGAGCTATAATGTTTGAAATATTCTTCTCTGCAATTATCATGTGCAACTAAATGTTTTTTCTGTGTTACTGAAAACCTGAAAAGTGTTTTTTTTTTTTTTTTTTGGCTGTACTATCTGACTTCATAATGTTACAAAAATTTACTTTCATTTGAAAATAATCTTTTATTTTACCACAGCAGCCTACCATATGTGTCGCGGACAAAAGGAAAAAAAATGTGCCCCAATCTCTAGTGATTGAATCGCCTAAAATCAGTGAAGTTAGATGATAAGATATTTGCTTGGTATTAAGTTCATATGTGTCCATGTAACTTATATTTGTATATGTGATCACTTGAGATGAGAATAATGATCAATAACTTATATTTAAAGTGATAATGAGTTAATTGATGAATGAAATATCTTATTATGTTGATATTGAGTTGACAAAGAGATAGACATATTATAGAATGATATTACACTTAGTAGAAGATGTCAACACATAGCACTAAGATTAATATTATCCATGTAATGCATTAGTCGAATAATGGATGAATAAGTGAAAAGGTATACTGTAACATCTTTCAAATTCAAAATGCTTGATTCCTTGGTTGCATAACTAATAAGTGTGTTTGAATTAATTAAAGATAAATCTTGACAACTCTATATGCTACTTGTTTGTATGATTTATTGGTTGTAATCATGAATAAGTCTAAAATATGAATAAAACATGATTGTTCAATATGGTTTGGTAGGAAGATTGGACCTATGCTTGCTTAATTGTTCATATTTTAAGATATATTTGTCCAAATGAAACTTGAATTGATTCATTTGAAAATAGACTCATGTAGATTTAAAATGACATATAGTTTATAGTATTTGGACTTGTGGATTAGTCCAGATAATTCATTAAATTTAGGTTGAAATTCGGAAAATGTAGGATTCTGGCAGATTAACATTCCCTGGTTAAAGAATAACTTGAGCTAGGGAAATGAAAATGATAATCCGTTTCTTGGAAAAATTAGTAGACACATATATTTCCATAAATGTATCATGTGTAACAAATTAATGTGCTAATTAATAAAATTAATTTTAGAAGTTAAGTCAAAATTTGTAATGTAGGATTTTGACAGCTTTGATCCTAACTTAGTAAATTCGCCATGACTTCATCTTGGAGAATTGGAATTCAATTCTGTTACTTGGATAAATTAATAAACATATATTTCTTTTCAAATATGTATCAAATGTATTGTTGGAGTTGTACACTAATATAATTAACTGTTTGAATTTGGCTATCATGTATGTGCATGTGATAAGTCAATATGTGTGTGTACAATTGTGTCGCAAACTATTAGTATATGGATCTATTATCATAAAAGTGGTATAATAGTTGTCATTCTAGAGGTATAATATATAATACCCTAAACATGGAATAATATGTATAGAGGCAAGTTTGTGCCTTAGTAGAATATGACATTATAAGCCACTACTAATTATTCTATTAGATTGAAATTGAGTGGCCGAGAGATAAGGAGGAAAGAGTGGCTTTGCTTCATGATTATTCTTCTTTGTTGTTTTTTGAAGCTTGATATTTCATCAGTTTGACGGTTTGGGCATGGGCCTATGAAAAGCCATATTATTTGCAGACTTAGAATTAGGTTTTTCTATTGTTGCTATATATATATCCTTATATAAGAGAAAAATATATCAAAGAGAAAATCCCTAATAGAAAACACTTTTGAGAGTAGGATTGAATTTTCAAAAAATAATGAGAATAAATTCTTGTGAGTACGTGCTTGAGTAATTGTAATATTCTTCAATAATAGTTATTGTTGGCTTACTACTTGACGTGGCATAGCCTATATTGGATGAACCGTGTAAGTCTAGTGTCTCTTACTACTTTTTTTTTCTGTTATTTGTTAATGTTGTGTTGTTAGATATTTAACAACTAATATCAGAGCTTTGGCTATTTAAATTGAGTGGGAGCAATAACAAATGAAAGTAAAGTAAAAATTGAAAAATTCAACAAGCAATATTAACAATAATGGAAATTACAGATGGAGGATTTGTTAGATCAGAAATACTTGCATTTTCCATAGATGAAAAACAAAATCAAAAGCGATGAAAGAGGATGACTAGAAGATTTTGGATAGAAAGAAATCAGGATGGTGAGATTGTCTTTCCCATCGCAGGTAGCCTTCAATATCACATAGGCAAAGATGACATCAGAAGTTATGGAAACCTTAGCTAAGATATATTAAAAACCCTCAGCTGTTAATTAAGTTTTCTTGATGAAGAAATTATTTAATATGATGATGACTGATACTTCTTCTATTGCTGATCATTTGAATGATTTTAATATGGTCATTAGTCAATTGCTATCGTTGGATATTTCTTTTAATGATGAAATAAAATCCTTGTTGTTCTTGTATTCATTGCCTAAGAGTTGGGATAGTCTTGTAATGATTACCAATAATAGTATCATTGAAAATTTAATTTTCAATGATATTGTTGGTTGTATATTGAATGAAGAGATGCAAAGAAAGAGTTCAAGCTCTACTTCAGGATCTGGTACAGTGCTAGTTGTGGACTTTAGGGGTAGATAACAAGAAAAAGGAGGAAATTCGTCTAAGGGCAAAAAGTCACAATCCAGGGGTTAATTGAAATCAAGGGGAAAAGGAAAGTAGAAAGCAGCTGATGAAAACTCAAAGCAAAGTACTGGAAATTCGGAAAATCTTGATATATACAAAAGGATTGCTGGGTAGATGGAAGTGACAATGACAAAGGAAAGCACAGTGATGAGGAAGCCAATGTGGTGACAGGTGATAACGATAATGGTAACTTTTGTTTACCTGCATCAGTTAATATCACATCTGATGTATAGTTTATTGATTATGCTGCTTCATTTAATTGCACTTCACATAAGCACTACTTTGATGATTATGTTCATGGTGATTTTGTGTATGTAATTGTTGGGAATGGACAAAGATGTGAGACTGCAAGAAAAAGGAAAATTATTTTGAAATTGTTGGATAATTGCAAATTGAGATTGAATAACGTTAGATATGTTTCTTTTGTAAAGAAAAATCTGATATTTGTAAGTAAGCTTGATGGTGAAGGGTACCATGTTAGTTTGGTGGAGGAAAGTGGAAGATTATAAGATTATGGTGTCTATTTAATACTATGCCTATGTTAAGGTTGTTTCATATATTCATAGATAGTATGTTGCATTGCACCCCTGCCTATTGAGATCATTGTATCTCATTCCTCATAAAAAATATACAACAGATAGTAATAAGATTATGAGGCAACTAGAGATGATGTTTGGATAAGCAAAGCTTGGGATAATGTAATTATACTCATGTAAAGAGTACAAGCTGTCTATGTGATAGTTAATAAAGCAGTAAAATTTTGTAACTGAATATGTATGTAACTTATCTGAGGAGAATATTGCTTGCTTTACTTCAACTATGTTAAATGATTAGTAAGGCTTAGTTTTAGTAATACTTGTGAATGAAGGTTTATGAATTAAATGATCTAGGAAGGTAATCTAGAATAAACTCAACCAAGCAAAGTTACACTTAAGTCAAATAATATAAATTTTTTTTTTCTTTTTAAATGGTATGAAAATAAAATAATGAACTAAGTGGTTCTATAATCATTTGCAAGTGGCAAAAAGGAAACTAATGAAAAAATACAAGTTCATTGGTAATTCAAGTATTGATGATCCAGCAGTAATTTTGCAGAGAGCTATTAACAGTATCCAAGCAGCTGAAACTGCAATTGCTCCATAGTTTCTAAATTGGTTAGCCATATTTTCTGGACTTGATTTGCTCTGCTGTTATGTTGTCAAGCATCTCTCTATAAGTATGTGTTTGCGCGCGCCACTGAGGTACATGCAATTAGAATTAGAATTTGGGAAAAATACGACAAATGGACCACTTTTTGAAAATTCTTTTTAAAATGGTCCAGATTTGAAACATATATGGGAAATGGACTAGATTTGCACACAGCCTTTTATTTTATTTTTACTGAACCCCCATTCCTACCCGTGAGTTTCTTTAATTAATTTTCCATAAAAACCATTTTCTTTATAAAAATAATTCTACATATTCAACAAGATTATAATAGATGGATTAAAAAAATTTCCTTGATAAAACCACATTCCCTCCCGTGAGTACGTTTTTTTTCCTTCCCTTTTTTTTCTTTTCAAATGAACTAATTCTATATATGGATTAGCAATTTTTTTGGGTAAAATGATTAATGCACTTTTTTGATAAAATAATTAGTACACTATTTTTTATAATAATAGATTCATTTAATCCTTAAATTATTACAATTTTTTAGTATTTTTTTTTTTAGATTTAATCTCATCGAAAATTTAATTATTAAGAAATTAAACTATCCAAATTGTAATAAAATTAAAAATAAGTTGGATAATTTGGATCTTATTTCCTAATTTTATGATAATTTGGATCTTTTAATTTCTTAATAATTAAACTTTTGTCAAAGGCTGTCAACTTTTGTGACTTCGTGTCCTGGAGACACAAAGTAAGCTAACTGGGAAAAACTGATTCAGCCATACTTTGCGGATTCAACTCACGAAATGCAAATTTGGTGCATTTCCAATATATGTTTTAAAGGCTTAACTACTGTTTTAGTCCTTCAAGAATACCTCAGTTTTCAATTAAGTCCTCTAAAAAAATTTTGGGTCAATGTAGTCCTTGGAGATTCAAAATTTTTAAATGAAGTTCTAATCTTCAATTTTCCCATTATATATAACAGAGTTATCCTACTTGGCATAAATATAGTGATGTGTTCAAATTTTTTTTATGACTAGAAATTTTTTTTTCTATTCTCACTTATATTGTTACCTTTATACAATTTAGGTTTTAATGCCTCCTTTCTTATGTTAATTGATTTGGTAGTTGTTATCAATTTGGCTGTTTTAGAGATTGATCAATTTCAGTATTTCTTTTTTACTAGTGTTGAACCTTGTAGTGTTTGGTACTTAGAAGGAACCATCGCAAGGCTGAAGCAACTCGCTTATGTTTGAGCTTTACGAAGAGGAGTGAAGGCAGAAGTAAAAAAGGTATATGTGATCATGTATTCTTTTTGTTTGATAGTGTTTGTTAGCTTATTTTTTGTCATTATTAAATAAATTCATTTGTGTCTTTATAGCCATGGTGCTTGATGGAATCTTTTCCTATCGGATACATTATGGGGTAGGTTTCAACAAACTCCAAATCTTACATATGTGGACAGGCTTCTGTGGGAGGCAAAAAACTGTCAAATTTATGAGTCTTCCTATGTTGTGCTCATGAAAATTCTTGGGGATTTAGGTTGTGAAAATGTATTTAAGGTGTGGTACCTTATTCCTGGTCAAACTCTTGATAAAGGTTTAATGGTTATTTCCAACAATCAAGAAGCCTTGAACATGACTAGTATTGCGAAGTCTTATGGAACTATTGACATTTTTATTGAACATTTAGTTGATGATAAAGATGCTTCTATTAATACTTTTCTTGATAATAAATTTGGTGTTCTTGAAAAAGAAAGTAACAAGTCATATGATGATGATGTGGTTAATAATAGTGATGATGATGATGAAGACAATGTCAAAGACATAAAGTTTCCTGTCAGTGAGGAAGAATGTGGTGATATGTTTGATGATTAATGTTGATGCTGAGATGATTTGTAATGAAGATCTGATTAGAAATTGTTCTAGTTCAAGTACCGGGCTTGCTAATATTGAGCGTTGTAGCTGGCTAGTTGAATTAAACATGTTCATGAGATGCCAGTTGAAAATGACGTTACTGGCCTAGGTGCTACTACTACTACTAGTATACTCATGAACAATATTATTTTGCTAAGATGTCAAGGAGTGAAGAAATACCTTCTAAGAAGAGGCCATGCACTATAAAGAATGCAAAGTTTAGTGAGAATGATTATGAAAGTGAGGAATTAATGGATTATTATGAATCAAATGAAGATGGTGCAACAAGGCCTAACAAACTTATGTTTAAACTTGGTTAAAAAATGAAAGATTTTAAATGGGAGTTGGAGATGGAATTTAACAGTCTTGAACAATTTAAAAAAGTTGTTACAGAATATTCTGTGGTCAATGGGAGGAAATCAAGTTTATTAAGAATGACAAGATTAGAGTGAGGGCAAAATGTCAAGATGGATGTGAATGGAAAGTCTTTTGCTCTAAAATGCGTAGGCAACAAGGCTTTCAAATCAAGAATGTTTTTGATGAACACAATTGCAATAGAGAATTAGTGTGAGTCTTTGTAGTTCTAAGTTCGTTGTAAAAAATTTGCTTAAAAAATTATTGAAAATCCAAAGTGGAAGCTATCTGACATAAAGAATAATGTCAAATCTAAATATACATTGGATATTCCTATATCTAAAGCATACAGGGCAAAAAGAGATATGGAAATTGTTGAAGGGTCATATTCAAAACAATATACCAGATTGTATGATTACTGTGAAGAATCAGGAGGTCAAATAAAGGCTCAAGTGCGGTTCTACATGTTGTTATACCAGGTGTTGTGTATGAAGATCAAATTGGAATGCCACCTAGAAACTTGAAACCTATTTTTCAGAGATTATATATATGCTTGGAAGGGTCCAAACTAGGCTTCTTAACTTCTTGTAGATCTATTATTGGAGTGGATGGTTGTTCCTTGAAATGACCATATGGTGGATAACTCTTGATTGCAATAGATAGAGATCCGAATGAAGAGATGTTTCCAATTGCATTTGTAGTAGTAGAGGCTAAGACAAAAGACTCTTGAACTTGGTTCTTTCAAAGACTACTTGATGATATTGGATGGCCAGATGAGAAGAGGTGGACATTTATTTCAGATCAATAGAAAGTATGTATATAAACAATTCTACTCTATTAATTAATTAAATAGTATTCAATTCTTTGTATTTTTATATTTGCCCATCACAGGGAAATAGAAAGAAATGTGTTTGCTGGTAAAAAGCCACTTATATTATTTACATGCTACTCCTAATAACTTGATTTGTTACTTTTTATTGTTTCTTATTTCTTGTATGCAAGGGCAAGTTCCAATGTTTGAGGAAATGTTACCTAGAGTTGAGAATAGGATTTGCATGAGACATCTTTATGCTAATTTAGAAAGAGATACCCTGGAAGCCAATTCAAGGAAATGATGTGGGCTACAGCTTCAGCATCTTATGTTCAAGCATGGGAAAAAGAGATGGAAAATATTAGAAAAATTGATGGATATGCATGGGGCTATCTCATAGGCATACCAAGAAAATGGTGATGTAGACATGCATTTTCAAGGTATCCTAAGAGTGATATATTACAAAATAATATGTCAGAGGCATTCAACTCAACCATACTTAAATGTAGAGACAAGCCAATAGTGACAATGATTGAGTGGATATGGTTATATCTTATGAGGATTCAAACCAATAAACAAAAAATAGAGAGATATAAGGGAGAGGTATGTCCTAAGATAAGGAATACAATTAAGAAACAAAAAATATAAAGTGGAAAATGGTTACCAGCATAGGCAGGACAATTAAAATTTGAAGTTAGTTTTAAGACTGAAAAATTTATTGTGGGCTTTAAAGAGAAAGCATGTAGCTGCAGGAAGTGGGCCTTGACTGGAGTTCCATGTGATCATGTTATTGCTTGTATTGGTTTCAAGAAGGATAAAGTGGACAACTATGTTCATGAGTGTTACAAGTGAAATGCATATATTGCATGCTATGCTCCAATTATTTTTCCAACCAATGGAAGTAATATGTGCGAGGACTGAAGCAAATGACGTGGAGCCTCCACCACGTAGAAATGCACTTGGAAGACCTAAAAAGAATAGGAACAAGGAGTCTGATGAGCCTAATAGTGCAAACAAGATGAAAAAAACATTTACCGTGAAGTGCTCAAAGTGTTTCCAGCTGGGACATAACAAAAGATCATGCAAAGGATTACTTGGACATGTTAGCCCAACAGTGCCTCCACCTATAATTCCAGTTTTGTCTCCTATTACTACTCCAAGTGAGAGTAAAAAGGTGATTGGTGTAGGCAATTGTGAAAAAATCCAAGTATAACAGTTTTAATTTTAAAATGGAATTGTGTATTTTAATAGTTAGGTTAATTTTTTTAATCTTTATAAATTGAAGTTAACCACATAATTTATTATATCAGAAATCAGCCAAGATAAGTGGCTATCAAGGGAAAGGAATTGAAGTTAAAAGAGCTCCATTCATATGGGAAAGAAATCTGTGTCATTGGAGATACATTAGTGAATGCAAGTAAGGGTACAAAGCAGAAGAATGCCTCTTCCAAGATAGTTACCAGGCAAGAATTAGTAGCTTTACTAGTGAAGAAAAATAACTAAAATCATTTACAATTTTATTTTCCTCCTTTATTGTGATGATGGAAATGTGATCTTTATTTTTTGATTTACAATATATGACGAGAGCTATTCTCACTACATAGAGTTGAATATTATCTAGTGGAACATTTTATTCAAATTAATGTGGTGAAATTTTCAGGGCTAGAATTTCTATTGAGAAGAAAAGATTTGACCCATTTCTGCATATTAACATAAGGACATACCAGAGACAGGGATTCTTGTTTCACAGTTTCCTTTTACAGCGGCTCTTTGAGATAGCATCACCATATCCTCTACATTCAGCATATTACTTTTTTCTTTTTAGTGTTCTGCATTCTAAATTGCAAGCTAAATGAGCCATTTTCTTTTCCATCCTTTTTGGTTCTTCTTTCAGTCATATTACTCCTTTTCTCTTTTTAGATAATGTCCTGAATTTTGATCCCATCCGTTATATCATCAATACATATCCTGTAAAATGAGCATTTTTCTTTTCCCATCAATTTTTTTTTTTGTGTCCTTTTACCCCTGATTTCTTCCAATTTCTTTTCAAATCTCAGTCACCTCAGACAATGGAAGGCATACCACATTATCAACTGTAAATGTGATGGTACCATATTCTTAACTATAAATTGAAGGTTTACACAAAGAAAAATCTTTTATAACTATAAATGATCTCTTAATCATTGAGCAACAATGCTTAACATATATGTCATCACCTTTCATTATGTAAAAATATTAAAATAAAACTGTCCCTTGCAGTTTACACTCGAGTTTCATCTTTCTAACTTCAAAATCATAAAGAAAAAAAGAAAAATAAATAAATAAAAAGAGCCGTTGGCAGATCATAACAACAATGATCTCTCATTTATTGGTACCATATTAACAACCATAATCTCTCCAACTAAACACCAGCAGCACACATGGAGTTACTGTAATTTAAAGTAGTCTCTTTGCCTTTGCCTTTGCCGGAGGAATAACAACTACACACCATGATCTACACTTAAAAATTACTTATCGACTGCCCTAAGCTTTCTTTTGGAGCTGTTGGATGAAAGCTAACAAAAAGTTTGGCACGCTTCCTGTCGCAGGGGAAAAGAAAATCACCAAAAGATATTATTAATATTAAAAATGAAGCATATGCTAAGTGCAAATTTGCTAATGGTTAGCCAATTGAACCATATTTATTATCAAAACTAATAAATAAAACAATAAGGAATAAGAGATTACATTAGCTAATCTTTAGAGTAGCTAGTGAGGTGCTTTAGAATGTCAGTCCAATAAGGGCAGACAAAGTTCAGCAAGAAAAACAGTCGTATTCTCCATCTAAAAATTTAGAAACATATCAGGACTTTCTGCACTGTAAATATAAAAATCTGAAGTTTGAAAAATCATTAAATGCCAGTATGAATTATACTTCCTTATCTGATGGAATAAATGCTTTAATATAACGAACTAGGAAGACATATGTTGTAGGAACACATAAATACCATCTGCAGCTTTCCAACATTGCTTTCTCTATGACCAAGATTTAGTTTAGCCATTGTTTGATATGCAAAGTCATTAACCTGTAAAAGAAGAGTAAACTTAGCAAAAGTATACGCAATGTGCAACAGACTAATAGGAATTCTTTGAGAGGTAGAAAGTTTCAGATTTGAGAAATTTTTTTTTTTTGATATCATCTTCTAACACAATTTTGGGATTTAAGGAATTCTTTGAGAGGTAGAAAGCTTCATATTTCAATTAGGACTAGAGAAACCCTAACTAATAGGAATTCTTTGAGGTAGAAAGCTTCAAATTTGGGATTTTTTTTATTTTTCGATATTGTCTAACACAATTTTGAGATTTAAGGAATTCTTGGAGAGGTAGAAATCTTCAGATTTCAATTCGGCCTAAAGAAACACCAGCTTGTAGAAAATACTTGTGTTAAACTAAGTAGGGGTGAATTGCCATGTCATATATCCCATTAAGTCATGTAGGACAATTCCGTTATATATAATGGGAAATTAGGAATTGAAACTTTATTAAGAACTTTTAAATCTTAAAGGATTAAATTAACCTAATCAATTTTTGGAGGACTTGATTAAAAATTGAGACAATCCTAAAAGACTAAAACAATAGTTAAGCCTGTTTTAAAACTGGTCCATTTTAAAAGTAAGATTCAAAAAGTAGTCTATCTGTAATGTTTTTTTCCATAATTTGGCGCCATTATTGGAATTTACTTGACCTGAAGTCAAGTCATCCCCATGTTGATTTTATTTGTTAGTGGTTTTGGTGGTTCAATGTGTGTTAATTAAATGCAGCCATGAAATTTTGTGTTTGTGAGAAACCCCCCCACTCACCAACAACCTAAATAAATTTGGCAGTTGAAACTATTTTCCTTGCACGCTAACAGGACTTAAAATGAGCTGGATTTTGAGATACTTGAACTTGAGTATGTGGTCGAGATCAAAATCGAGTCTCATTCTAAACTCGAGTTCATTACTCCAGTACTCAAGCTCGACTCAAGTACTTGATTAGAAAATCGTTTACATTGAATATATTTTAAAAATAATTAATATATTATAAATTAAATATAAAAAATAAAATTGAATATTTATGTAATTAATATATTTTTAATATAAATAACATATAGAATTAATATATTTAAATTAAATAAAAATAAAGTATATATTTAATATAATCCATATTGAAGAATAAAAAATAAAAAAACTTAAACGAGTAGTCCAACTATCTTTCAAGACGAATATCTGAAATTTGATACTCAGCTCGAAAATTTCAACGAGCTTAAAATCGAACTTGAGTTTGGTTTGTTTTTTGTTTTGAGCAAAGTAATTAACAAGTCAAGCCTCGAATTACTCTACTCGGCTCCAACGCTATGAAGCTAACATCCGAAAACTCATGACATACTAATTATAGGGATTATAAGATTTATAATTTGCAAATAGACCCTATTTATTATACTTATACATTTTTTTCATTATTATTTCTTATACTAATTTTTATTAGTTATACTTATAATTATTTTATTATTATTTCTTATACTTAAATATTTTTATTTATTTATTTATTTTTATAGCTTTATTTATTTTTATTATTAATTAAGTAAATTATTTATTTAAAAATACATTATTTTAAGTTTTATTTATATCATTTAATAAATTATTTTTTGCAATTTTTATATTATATTTTATTAATTAATGTGATATGTAGGATATTTCTGTTATTTGATCATAATGAACTGATTTCATATAAAAATAGAAACGAGAATTCCCACACTTACACAAAAATGATCATTTTATGGAATCGAGTCTTAAATGAAATGATAATTTCTAATAAAGTAGCTCTTACTAACCCTCAATTGGATAATATTACAAGGAAATTATTAATTTGTCTTTGGTCAATTCTAACGAAGTGTATATTTTTGTTTTAAATATTGTACCAAAAGTCTGTGCATAATTATCTTTCTTTCTTATGGGGCATATCAATATAAATTTGTCGATGTCAATTTTGGTGTACAATAAAATAATTATTTATACTGGTTTTTATGTGCGTGAATCGTGCATGGTTAGTAGCATAACTTATAAGCTAAGATTGATGCATGTTACCAAATTTAAGTTAAACATAGCGTAGTATCTACCTACTAAATTCATGACAGTACGAAGAGCTTCATACATCTCAAATCACTAACCATTAATGCACGTTTATAAGATTCAACTGCTCTAACATATATATATATATCTCAAGACTTACATTTACCTGTCATTATTTTGTTTGTTTGTAATACATAATGAAAAATAAACTTGAAAAAAAATGTTGAATTCACATAAGTAAATTATAAGTAAATTATACTTGAAAAATATGGGGAATAGTAATGAATCGTTGTATAGGAAAGACATCGGTTAAAAAGAATTTAACTACTAGTAGAAGTGATTATTAGAATTATTATTATTTTAAAATAATAAAAGATAATTACGTAAGATTAAAAAATTATAAATGTGGTATTTAAGGGAATCGAAATATTTCACTACATTTGTACTTTTATATATAGTAATAACTAGTTTTAATGACATGAGAGTCACACATGAGTCGTGGCTAGCAACATAACTTAGATGTTAAGGTTGAAAAATTGTTGAATTCACACAAAAAAATGAAAGAAAAAAAACCAATAAGTAAATTAGACTTGAAAAAAATATAAGGAATATTAACAAATCGTTGTATAGTAAGGACATCAGATTAATAAAATAATACAAAAATTTATCACCAGGAAAATGATGAAATAGCAATTAAACGAAAAAAACGTGAAAATAAACTTAATTATTACCAAATGACATCTAACCAATATAATGATGGAAAGTTTTATCAACACGAATAGGACTAATCTGTATTTACAGTTCCAAAGAACAGGTTCTTGATAAAGATGAGATTTTGAAAAACAATTCAAAAGTTGAACAACAACTAAGACTTATTGATATGTTTTTATCAAAACCTCATCTTTATCATTTCTGTCTCCTTCTTCTGATGTATGTATTTCATTAGTATATCAGCTGAGGTAGTTGGGATTTTAGTCAAATCAACTCTTACAAGTTACAAAGGAATATGCAAAAATAATTTGAAACTCAAAGAACAAGTCCTCGATTTCTAGTCTTAGAATTATAGAGTAACAATATGTAGAAGATTAACTTTGATATGTGATTTTAATAATAAATTTAAATTTTGAATCACATTGGGATTCAACCGACTTATGTTCTTCTAGAAAAGTGGGAAGCTATTCTCGTTATCCCTATGAAGAACTCACTTCTCATTGCTCAGCTGCTTCATGACGGATTATTTAAAATTTGGGACTGGGAATCTAGAATAAGATTTATGATCTGTTACCATAAAAAAAGTTTGATATTTAGAAAAAAATAATAATAGTAAAAATAATGATTCTTTACAAAGTATAGATAAAATTGATATTCTTTGTAAGTAGGGTAAATGAAAACATTATGTACTCTTATTTTTCTTTCATTCTTTAACAAGTTGAGAGAAAATTCTTCTTTTTTTTTTTTTTTTTTTTTTTTTCCCTAGTTTCTTTCATCTCTTAACTTTTTTTTTTTTTTTTTTTTTATCAAACAAGGACTAAAATGTTTGAGTATTTTTCTATATAAAAGCTTGCACACACCTCGACTAATTATATCTCTCAAATGGTTAAGAGCATGCCATCCACACCTAAATTAGTTAATTTATGAAGATTTTATGGGAATTTACTCCAACGGCCTTCCCTTTTAAATTTCATATTAAGGTCCTGCTCCTCTAAAATTCCTTATAAATTTATGTTGGTAAAATTTCTTTAACAATAACCATTCATGCTACTTTTTAAAATTTTAACCTTGCAAATAATTTAATTTACTATTTATTTAATTAATAAATCAAATATTATATTATAAAATATAGTATATTAATATTCTGAATCTTAAACTTAAGGTTAAACTTAAACATGACCCTAACCCTAATCTTAATCCTAATTCTAATTCTAATTTTATTAAAACTTGTTTTAAAAGAGTTGTCAAAAAAAAATTAAAAGAATTCTACTTGGTAGAATTCTTCAAATTTTTTAGAAAATCCAAATCCTTTATTTATGAACATTACGAAAATGAATCTTATGCCATATTTGGAAACTTGGGTACTACGAACGAAGCCAAAATGCTATTGTGTACAATCATAATAAATATAAGTGAAGAGGGATTTATAATTGTTATGTGAACTAAGACTCTCTTTTTTCATTTTCTTTTTTTTTATTTTTTATTTATTTTTTAATATCACCATTACTTTCAATAGGTATACCCACATGCACAACTCTTAAATATGTCAAGAGGGATTTATAATTGTATGTTGACTTTTACGCGATTTGATTTACAAAGAAAAATAAAATAAAATAAGAATCGAGAAATTACATGAAGAAAGTTAAGGTTGCACTCTTTAATTGAAAAAAAAATCGCTTATCGTATTTTTAACATCCTAAATTGTCTGATATGAAAATATGGACAAGAGAGAAAATTTAAATAAAAACAAGAGAGCATTTCTTTATCAATAAAATAAATTTTCATTTATTATGAGATATAAAATTTAATAACTATATTATTTTTTTTCAAAACTAAATAAAAACACACTACTAAATAATAATAGAGACAAATGAAGTTCCATCATGCTCCCATGTAAATAATACTATTAGAAAATAGTAGTACTGGCAAGTTTTATTGATTACCACTATTCGAATTTGTAGGAAGTATATTTTTTATTGTACTTTTTTATGTGAGTACAATTTATGTAATGTAATTGTAATCAATTTTAATAAATTTGATTTTTTAATTTATAATTTCAATTTTGTTCTTCAAACAAATTCTTAATTATTTAATCGTGCAGGATGGAGTGGATTTATATTCGGGAGTAGGTGGAGCTATAGTGACCCCTTATTTTGTGTGGGGTGAATTGAATTTGGTTTAAAATGATACCATAATTAGGGATAGAAAAAAAACTTTAATTTCGAGAGAGGGTCATTTATATTTTTTCTTTTTAGGTGAAGTCCTGTTTAAAATAGAATAATAGAATATTTTCTCTCCCTAGAATCAAAATTTTATTATATATACATTAAAGTGTTTTTTTCTTTTCAAAAAAGACCCTTTTTTTTTTTTTTTTTTTTTTTTTTTTTGGAGACATGAGAAAATTTAATTACCCTAGAGTTTAAGAATTTCTTGCCTAGAATTCTCTACATTGTTTTTTGACTAATTTCTGGTCAAACTAATGCTTTGTTAAATGATAATGATCAAATTTTGTGAGGGATCCCTACAATTAAATAAATATATAAAGAGGGAATAAAAATAGTGCACACAACTTACAAGGTGTGATTTAACTAGTAAGGCATGGTTGAGTTCAGTAATTGATAGGCCTTTGTAATGTCAAGGGTTCGAGCCCTTAGAAAAATATTTCTAGAAAAGGACAGCTACGAACCCTGAACAAGATTATGGCTCACACAAAAAAGATGTGGGAATACTTTTGAGAAACCAAAAACAATAATGCACACAATGTTGGTCAAGAATTCCATGATCTTAATTAATTATAATGTAAGACCAAAGTCTTGGTCTTAACTAAAAATTACATTGAGCTTGATATCTTAATTTAAAACTTTACAAGACCCTGGTCTTAATCAATAATTGTTTTCAAACACATAACAACCCAAGAAGCCAAGACTACCATTATTTTCCACCAAAGAGTTTTTGCATTTCTCACTTATTAGATTCCAAATTTTTCTTTAGTTCGTTGTTAATCAAAACAAGCTCTTCAAACTTAAATATGCTCTTAAGATTTTAATTTAATAATACTTCTAAGAAATAGAAAGATAGCTGAAGTTAAGCAATAAACATACAAGCTCTGCAATTATATTCACTTACCTTGTTAATCCTATTCATGTTTGCTTTGCAATCCGAAATTAGTCTTTCTATGTTCCAATTATGTTGTTTGAATTTGTTCAAAAGTTGATACTTGATAACTTTATTTGAGAATCTTAATAAATGGATTTACTCTCTTCAATTAGAGTTCTCAATATTCATGTTGGCCATTGTTTGTCATTTCTTATAACCTACCACCAGGTATGTGCATTAAGTAGCAAAACCTTTTCTTAACTTTGCTAATTTCTAGTCCAGACCATCCTAAGAAGTCCTGCATTTTTACTTTGGAAGTATGACTTTCGGTCATATTATAGAGACAAAAAATGTAATTTAGCCTATAATTTAATATAGCTAGATATACATGATAATCAATTAAATTATTTGTTTCAATGTAGAGTTAATCTATCCAGAAAATATGCACCCTTATAAATGCATTGCAAAAGCTAAGTTAAAAATGTGTTAGTTATCATGATTGATATATTTCTTGTAATCAAAAATCAGATTCTTGGATTACATACACTTATATAGACTTTTCCAAATAATAAAGAAAAGTACATTTACAAATTGGTACAGTTATAATTATGATGTGAAATTTACTTAGAAACTATAACAGTTATATAACAATACAATACAATACAAGAATAGTTGTATTAGTTGTACCTGTATTTTGGTTTTCGTAAGAAGGTAACAACTGTATCAGTAAATAGCATAGCAATCTCATGCTCTTCCCCCTGCTTCTTCTTGTTTCAAAAGTGTAATGCAGATTTACACTAATTTTTGTTTGTTTGGTTTTGTTGGGTGAAGCATATTCTATTGTGTACTCGGTTTGATACAACTTATTTTTAGAAGTTTTAGAGGCCAAACTAGATGTTGGGACTTGAAGATAAAGTGTATGGGAAACTTAGAAGAAGCAGTTTATGCTTTTGGTTGGTCAAGTTGGAGGTCTGGAGCTCCATTTCCGGCAGTGGACAGAGGGGACGCTTTTTTTCCCCTATTTTGTACCTTGGTTGATTGTAATTTCTAGAAGATTGGTTGAGAATTAGGTAAAACATTCTACATCAAAGTTGTAATAGGCATCCTTATGAAGATTTTGGTACCTTCCTTGATTAATTTGAATTTGTGTAGAGGCATTATCTAGGAATTAAGATAGGTAGGACTTACCTTTTACTTGCATTGTGGATAGTTATGTATTTTGATCTATATAATGATGCTTCTCAGTATATGGAAGACTGAATGTGCATAGGATTATGTTATACCTAGCTATATGCTTGTTGATATATATGTTCTATGATGCTTGGTGTGTTATGAGAAAGTGTAAGTGCTAAATTTTGCATCATGCTATATAGTGTCTATTTAATACTATGCCTTTGTTAGGGTTGTTTCATACATTCACAGGTAGTATGTTGCATTGCACCCTGCCTACTACTGAGATCATTGTATCTCATTCCTTGTTAAAAAATATATAGTAGATAGTAATAAGACTCTCAGCTAGAGATGATGTTTGGATATGCAAAGCTTGGGATAATGTAATTATACTCATGTAAAGAGTACAAGTTATCTATATAATAGTTAATAAGTAAAATTTTGTAACTGAATATGTATGTAACTTATCCGAGGAGAATATTGCTTGCTTGTATATTGAAGGTAATACTTCAACTATGTTAAATGATTAGTAAGACTTAGTTTTAGTAATACTTGTGAATGAAGGTTTATGAATTGAATGATGTAGGAAGGTAATCTGGAATAAACTCAACCAAGCAAAGTTACACATAAATCAAAGAATATAAGGATATATATATATATTTTTTTTAATGGTATGAAAATAAAATAATGAACTAAGTGGTTCTATAATCATTTGCAAGTGGCGAAAAAGATACTAATGAAAAAAATACAAGAAGTTCATTGGTAATTCAAGTATTGATGATCCAGCAGTAATTTTGCAGAGAGCTATTAATAGCATCCAAGCAACTGAAACTGCAATCGCTCCATAGTTTCTAAATAGGTTAGCCATATTTTCTAGACTTAATTTGCTCTGCAGTTATGTTGTCAAGGATCTCTCTATAAATATGTGTTTGCGTGCGCCGATGAGGTACAAACATTACAAATGGATCACTTTTTGAAACTTATTTTTAAAATGGTCCAGATTTGAAAATATATAGGAAATGGAACAGATTTATCGTGTGTTGAAACCACGAAGTATGGCGAAGTATGAATACCACTATTTGAATTTGTTAAAGCACATTTGTGATCGTAACTTTTTTTTCTTTAAGTGAAGTCCTGTTAAAAAGAGAAAGGTATAACATTTTCTTTCTCTAAGAATCAAATTTTAACTTTTATATACACAATGTTAGGCAAGAATTCCATGATATTAATTAATTATCATGTAAGAAGAAAGTCTCGGTCTTAATTAAAAATTACATTGAGCATGATGTCAAAGTTAAAAACTATACAAGGCCCTGGTCTTAATTAATAATTGTTACCAAACATTTAACAACCCAAGAAACCAAGACTACAACTATTTTCAACCAAAGATTTCTGCATTTCTCACTTATTAGATTACATAAGCAGGTATTTATTATATTGATCGATTAGCACGTAATTTCAATTTTGTACCACAAACAAATTGTTAGTTATTTAATTGTGCAGGTGGAGTGATATATATAATGACCCTTGGTGAATTGAATTTGCGTTATAATGATACTATAATTAGGAATAGAAAATAATTTCGAAAGCATATCGTAATCTTTTCTTTTTAGACGAAGCCTGTTAAAGAGAAAAATATAATATTTTCTCTCTCTAAGAATGAAAATTTCAATATATGCACATTAGAAAGTTTTTCTCTTCCTGAAAAGAATTTTCTATTATTTTTTAAAGACACAGAAAGAATTTATTTATCCGAGAACTTAGGAATTTCTTTCCTAGAATTCTCTACATTGGATTTTCACTAGGGGTCAAACTAATAATTAATGATAAAAATTTGTGAGGGATCCCTACAATTAAATAAATAAATTCCACAATCTGAATTAATATCATGTAAGACCAAAGTCTTGGTCTTAATTAAAAATTACATAAAGCATGATGTCAAAATTAAAAACTATACAATTAGACCCTGGTCTCAATTAACAATTGTTACCAAACACATAACAAGCCAAGAAGCCACGACTACCATTATTTTACACCAAAGGTGCCGAAGTCCAAGTTTGAATACAAGTCCCTCAATGGCATATATATAGAAATCCTTTACAAACAAAGCAGCAGAAATTAATTAGCAAGTCCTGAAAATATGGCCAGCCAATTCAGAAACTATTTAGCTGTTGTAATTTCTGCAGCTTGGATAGTTTTAGTAGCTCTCTGCAAAATGACTGCGGGATCAACAACAGAAGCTGAAGCACTGCTCAGATGGAAGGAAAGTCTCCCAGACCAATCAATTTTGCAGTCATGGGTCACTCCAGCATGGAACAACTCCAGCAATGCTCAAAGTCCATGTGGATGGCATGGAATAACCTCTGATTCTGCAGGAGATGTGATAGAAATCAATTTGGCCTGTACTGACCTAAAAGGTACCCTTCATATTTGGATTTTTCTTCTTTTACAAACCTTCTACGTCTTGATCTTAAACGAAACCAACTGGAAGTATACCACAAAACATTGGCTTACTTTCAAAACTCCAATACCTTGATCTCTCTACTAACTCCCTCAATGGCACACTACCTCTTTCTCTTGCTAATCTCACTCAGGTTTTTGAACTAGATGTTTCTAGGAACAACATAACAGGGGAATTAGACCCCAGTTTGTTTCCTGATGGAATAGAACAACCCAAAGCTGGCCTCATTAGCATCAAGAATTTTATTATCCAAACTACACGTCTTGGTGGACGAATCCCCAATGAAATAGGGAATATGAGAAGCTTGGTTCTACTAGCTCTAGACTCAAATAACTTCTACGGACCTATCCCTCCATCTCTAGCTAATTGTAGTGAATTAAGACTCATTTCAATTTCCCAGAATCATCTTTCAGGTCCAGTCCCATTTAATATTGGCAGATTGAGCAAGCTAACAGATATCCGGTTGTTAGAAAACAACTTATCTGGTTCACTACCACAAGGAATAGGAAACTTATCGGCGTTAACTACTCTTCATCTCGCTGAGAA
Organism: Quillaja saponaria; assembly: GCA_029379385.1. Taxonomy (NCBI): domain Eukaryota; kingdom Viridiplantae; phylum Streptophyta; class Magnoliopsida; order Fabales; family Quillajaceae; genus Quillaja; species Quillaja saponaria. Next base: position 12,583,885 of record CM055616.1, on the reverse strand, counting down.
CAACTTCACCTGACAATTACCACCACAGGTATGCAGAGGAGGTAAGCTTGTCAACTTCAGTTGAAACAACTTGGAAATCTTGACCTATCATCCAACCAACTTTCAGGAGAGATATACACTGAAATTGGAAATTTGTCTAGCTAGTTCATTATGCGTCTCAGTGATAACAAATTTTCTGGTAAGATACCGGCAGGTATTGGATTGCTTCCTAATCTTCAGTTCCTGGACATCTCGATGAACATGTTAAGTGGACCAATCCCTTATCAACTAGGTGACCTTTTCAAGTTGCTGAGTTTAAACATAAGCCATAATTTCTTGAATGGCACAATCCCAGATCAAATTGGGATTCTCTTTGCCTTACAAGGTTTACTGGACCTTAGTTACAAATCACTTTCGGGGGAAATTCCGACACAGCTTGGAAAACTCACCAACTTGATAAGCTTGAACCTCTCTCACAACTATCTTCCTGGTTCTATCCCCAATTCCCTTAGCGATATGCAGAGCTTATCAAGCATCAACCTCTTATACAACAGGTTGGAGGGCACTCTTCCAGAAGCCAACATCTTTGACTCTGCTCAAATAGAGGATTTCAGTAACAACAAAGGATTATGTGGGAAGATCCAAGGTTTGCAATCTTGCAATACCTTGATCACAGCACCAGGTGGCAAAATTAAGAAACACAAACTTGTAATCATTATTGTTGCTTCTTTAGGAAGTGCACTTTTGGGTTCATTGATGTTAGTCGGGATTTTTTCCTTTCTCTACAAGAGAAGGGCCAGAAACTATTCAAAAGAAGAAGAGTTCACATCAAATCGTGAAGGTCCATTTTCAGTAATGTACTTTTAATGGAAAAAATTTATATGAAGACATACTCGAGGCTACAAAGAACTTTGATGACATGTACAACATTGGAGAAGGAGCATCAGGACAAGTTTACAAAGCAGAAATTTCAGGTGGTCAAGTAATTGCAGTAAAAAGGCTGTGGTCTCGGGTCGATATAATAGGCGTTGTTGAAAGTGCAAAAACTTTTAAGAATGATATGGCAGCCTTAACAGAAATACACCATCAGAAAATTGTGAAACTCCATGGTTTTTGTTCAATTGGGATGCGCATGCTTTTTGGTTTATGACTTCATGGAAGAGGAAGCTTAGCTGATATGCTGAGAAATGACAAAGAAGCAATGGAGCTAGATTGGACAAAGAGAGTTGAAATTGTCCAAGGTGTAGCACAAGCTCTATCTTATTTGCATCATGATTGTGTTCCACTCATACTTCATGGAGACATATCAAGCAAGAATGTATTAATGTGCTCCAATCTTGAGGCTCATGTCTCTGATTTAGGCACTACAAGGTTTTTGAAACTTAATGGATCTAATAGGAAAACATTTATTGGTACATATGGCTATTCTGCTCCAGGTAACATCTTTCATATATTTATGACCATATAAAGGTTCAAGCATTAGTATTTAAGACACAATGTTGCTATGATTCTGAGGATATGTCAGTTATCTTTTTTCAGAAGTAGTCCTGACATTTGACAATTACGTTACTTTGTTAGTCAGCACTTTTTATTGTCATTATTGGTATACTAATTGTCATTTTGATTTGTCTTTCATGCTTTCTTGTAGAGCTAGCTTACACTATGGCAGTGACTGAAAAATGTGATGTATATAGCTTCGGTGTGTTGAAACTTGAAGTTCTAATGGGGAAGCACCCTGGAGATGTAATTTCCAAAATACAAACACTAGCTGTTGGGAGCATCAACGTTAAAGATATTTTAGATCCACGTCTCCCACCTCCTAAGGCCAAACAGTCAGTGGATAAACTAGTATTGGTTCTTAAATTAGCTGTTTCATGTTTACCATCCAATCCACAGTCTCGACCAACCATGCAAAGCCTATCCGAGCTTCTTGAAGCAAAGATCACTCGTGGCTAGAGAACTAGTATTGGTTATGAAACTAGTTGGGATTATGCTTTATGCTAACTGAGATGTTTTCTTGCAATCTTAGTTCTTTAGGACATGTAAATTTCACCTTTTGATAAGTTTTTTGCTCCTTTGACAATTATGTTAGTAGGCCTTTAGGTTATATGTTTAAGGAAACTATCCAAAGTTTTGTGTATATCACTTTTCTAGTTCGTTCAACCTTATTTACCTAACATCTTACATTCTCTTTTTTCTATCCAAAGTTTGGTGTATATCAATTTTAGAAAAAAAGGATTCCAAAGATTCTCAGAGTACTTAAAACAAAATAGCATTTAAGAAAAAGAAAGTTTAATCAGTCTTAAGATGAAAGCCACTAAAGTTTAGCAGAAGCCCAAAAATTATTTTTCACAAGGTGTAAACCTTGTTGAGGAATGATCCAAAATTGGCAGATTGGCTTTTGGAAAAGTCTTGGTTGAATGAGTCCTTTTTCTATTAGTTTCCTATTCCTATTTTATTCTTATCATGTAAGTGGTGCACCTACTAGAGGTTGCTTAACTTTCTCACTTTAGGTGAGAGTTCCTAGAAGTCTAATGTCTAAAGTCTATAAAAGGACTTGACTAGTTAATGAATGAAGCGTGTGGAGGAGAACATTTTGTCCGCTGCAATAATCTGTGTTCCTTTTATAATTGTGTTTCTTTATATATTATTATCAATATTTTCTCCACCCCTAAATCCATCATTGTAGTATCAGAGTGGGGTTCCCTCTTTTGGGCATAGGAAGCAAGTCAAAGAATGGCAGCCAATGGAGCTTCAATGGATTTCTCACAACCATTGATTCCTATCTTTAAAGGAGAGAATTTTGAGTACTGGAGCATCAAGATGAAGATGCTTCAAATGAAGCATGATCAATACTGCACAAGGAGTTTCAAGGTTCATCGAAGGTAATCATTGTGAAACTTTAATATCTTCGTCGTGATTTTGAAACACTATTCATGCAAAATAGTGAGTCTGTGCAAGGCTTTTTGTCTAGAGTTCTTGAAATTGTTAGGCAAATGAATTCATATGGTGAACAGATTAATGATGAAATTGTGGTTGCAAAAGTTCTGAGGAGTTTAACTCTCACGTTTGATCATATGGTCGTTGCAATTGAAGAATCCAAAGATTTATCTGTGTTTTCATTTGATGAATTAATGGGTTCCTTGCAAGCTCATGAAGTAAGGATAAATAGGTCACTTGAGAAGAATGAAGAGAAAGTCTTTCAAGCAAAGAGGGAGTCTTCAAATTAGAATGAAAAGTTATTGGAACAAGGACATGGCAGAGGAAGTTTTCGAGGAAGAGGTCGTGGTACGGGCCGAGGCAGAGGACATTCCAATTTGTCAAACAATCAGAGAAATGGAGTGCAATGTTATCATTGCAATAAGATTGGTCATATAGAAGCAGAAGCTGGTATAAAAATGATCAATCAAGTTATGTAGAGGAAAATGAAGAGGAAAGTATGCTTTTCATGCTCACTCTGATTTTGTTAATTGTCAAATTAATGTTTGGTTTGTTGATAGTGGCTGCTCAAATCATATGTCTAGCATGAGAGCAATATTTAAAGAATTGGATGAATTAGAAAGGAAGCAGATTAGGCTTGGAGATAATAAACAAATACAGGTTGAAGGAGAAGGTATAGTTGCTGTCATGACTAGCTAAGGTAAAGTTAAGCATATTCAGAATGTTTTGTTTGCCTCTAGTCTAGCACATAACTTGTTGATTGTTGGTCAATTGTTGGATACTGGTTTTTCCGTTATGTTTGATGATGGAAAATGTGTTATCAAAAAGAAAAAATCTGGTCAAATTCTATAAAATATTGAAATGACAGCAAATAAAATGTTTCCTCTTGAAGTTTCAGAAGTTGAATGTGCATTATATTGGTAGCCAGTAAAAGACATGACGATGAATCTAGATTGTGGCATTTACGTTATGGACACTTGAATATAAAAGGATTGAGATTGTTAAGTTGAAATGAGATAGTTCTTGGTTTAGCAAAACTTGAATCACTTGATAATGTATGTGAAGGTTGCGTATTTGGAAAGGAAAGTAGGAGATCATTTCCAGTTGGAAAGTCATACAGAGCCTCTAATTGTCTTGAATTAGTGCATGCTGATTTATGTGGTCCCATGCATACAGAATCATTTGGTGGGAGTCGATAATTTCTATTATTTACTAATGACTATAGTTGCATGAGTTGGGTATATTTTTTGAAGTTTAAATCTGATACTTTTGAAAACTTCAAAAAATACAAGGCAGTAGTTAAAAAGAAGAGTGGCAATAGGATCAAGGTTCTCTGTACTGACAGAGGCGGTGAATTTATATCTCATAAATTTAATCTTTTCTGTAAGGAAAATGGCATTCATAGGGAATTGACAGCACCTTATACACAGGAGCAAAACATAATAGCTAAACAAAAGAGCCGAATAATTGTAGAGATGGCTAGAAGCTTGTTAAAAGGAAAGAATCTTCCAAATCAATTATGGGCTGAGGCAATTAGTACAGTAGTCTACTTGCTGAACATTTCTCCCACAATGACTGTTTTGAATCAAATGCCATTTGAAGCTTGGAAAGGTAGTAAATCTTGGGTAAGTCATTTAAAAAATTTTGCTTGTGTTGCTTATGCTTTCATAAATTTCCAAGATTGCCATAAACTTGATGAGAAGTCTGAAAAATGCATTTTCATTGGCTATTGTTCTCAATCCAAAGCTTTTCCATTGTATAACCTAACAAATGGCAAGATGATTATTAGCAGGAATGTAGTATTTGATGAAAACTCAAGCTGGAAATGGGAAAAAAAATAATGAATACTCGCACATTCCAACTGAAAATGAAGCTTCTCCAAGAGAAAAAGCAAATCAAGCTCTTCAAGTACCACCAGATCTGTCACCCAATGGAACTAATAGCAGCAGTTCAAGACTAATAGATCCTGATTCAGAAGACTCCTCATATGAAACTCCACCAAGAAAGTTTAGATCACTAGCTAAAATTTATGAAAGCTGTACATTTGCATTTTTTGTTGCAGACCCAAATAACTTTGAAGAAGCAGCTACAAAAGGAGAGTGGAGAAATGCAATGAATGAAGAGCTTGAGTTTGGATCCTTCAAATGAAAAAAATGTTGTTGGACTCAAATGGGTGTTCAAGACAAAGTACCATGTAGATGGGAGCATACAAAAGCATAAGGCCTGATTGGTAGCAAAAGAGTATTCGCAACAACATAGAATTGACTTTAATGAAACATTCTCTCTAGTTGCTTAATTCGAAACTGTAAGAACTCTCTTAGCATCAGCTGCACAATTAAAATGGTGTGTTTATCAATTTGATGTTAAATCTCCCTTCTTAAACGAAGACTTGGAAGAGGAAATTTATGTAGCTCAACCAGATGGTTTGATCATTAAAGGAGAAGAAAACAAAGTGTACAAGTTGAAGAAAGCTCTTTATGGCCTGAAGCAGGTTCCGAGAGCATGGTACAACAAAATTGACTCATATTTCAAACAAAATGATTATGAAAGAAGTGAGAATGAGCCAACTCTTTACATTGAGAAGCATGGACTAAATGATCTCTTGTTGGTTTGTTTATGTGTTGATGATATGATTTATTTGGGGTCTTCTTACTCTTTTACATATGAATTTAAAGCCAGCATGATGAAAAAGTTTGAAATGACAGGTTTGGGTGTGCTGCATTATGTTCTTGGCCTAGAAATGAAGCAAGGACATGATGCCATTTTTATTTCACAACAAAAGTATGCCATTGAATTACTCAAGAGATTTAATATGCTTAACTGCAAAATGACTACCACTCCCATGAAAATGAATGAAAAGTTGTAGCTTGATGATGGAACAGAAAAAGCAGATGGAAGATTGTTTAGAAGTTTAGTTGGTGGCTTAATCTATTTGACTCATACTAGTGCAAAGATTTTTTTTTTTTTTTTTTGTGTTGGAGTCATTTCTAAATTTATGCCTAATCCAACAAAACATCATCTTGGAGCATCTAAGAGAATTTTACGTTACATTCCTGGAACAACAAACTTTGGGCTTTGGTATTCACACAGTTCAAACTTCAGGTTGCGTGGTTTTTCAGATAGTGATTGGGCAGGTTACTTGGATGACTGGAAAAGCATATCAGGAGATTTTTTTCAGTCTTGGTTCTGAGGCTACCACTTGGAGTTTAAAGAAACAATCAATCCAAGCATTGTCATTGTGGCATGTCATTATCTGAAGCAAAGTATGTTGCTACAGCATCTTTGGCATGTCAATCACTGTGGCTTAGAAAATTACTTGCAGACCTTCAACAAGAGCATGACATTATATCAGCAATTGCAGTGACAAAGAATCCAATCTTCCATGGAAGATCAAAGCACGTAGATATTCTTTATCATTTCATCCGAGAGCTGGTTGCAAATGAAACAATTGTCTTGAAGCGTTGTAGTACAAATGAACAAAGTGCTGATATTCTCACAAAATCACTTCCACGGGCAAAGCATGATTATTTCAGAAGCCGTCTTGGAGTTTGCAATTTTGAATCAAGAGGAGTGTTGAGAAATGATCCAAAATTGGTAGACTGGCTTTTGGATAAGTATTGGTTGAATGAGTCCCTTTTCTGTTAGTTTCCCATTCCTATTTTATTCTTATCATGTATATAGTGCACCTACTAGAGGTTGCTCAACTTCTCACTTTAGGTGAGGGTCCCTAGGAGTCTAAAGTCTATAAAAGGACTTGACTAGTTAATGAATAAAGCGTGTGGAGCAGAACACTTTGTCCTCTGCAATAATTTGTGTTCCTTTTATAATTGTGTTTCTTTATTATCAATATGTCCTCTGCCCTTAAATCCATCAAAAGTTATGAAATGAAGAATGACAGATTCACAAGGAGATCATTGATAGAAGAAAAGAAAAGATTCTTTCCAATGCAGGTCGGAAAAAAAAAAATAGAAAGAATAAAGATCACTGAGCCTAGTTTCCTTTTCAAAGTTTAGTTTGTGGATAAGAAAATTAATAATAAGGAAATGCACAAAATACTTGAAATCAATTATCAATCAAGAAAAATAGAAAGAATACCAAAGCACGAAGTTCTCACCGGGATAGAAAAGAACTCATCTATACAATGCATGTTGAAAAAAAAATATCAATGCATCCGTTCCTAATTCCCCAAATGGGGGAAAAGAATTCATCTATACAAGTAAAACTAAAAGCATTTAAGTTTCACTTTCAACCTAATCAAAATTCCTAAAGTAAAATTTTAGAAGAGTACCTCACCTTCAGGCCCAACAGATAGTTTTTCATGAAATACACTTTTTGGGAGGGATGTAATTTGCCTTGTAAAAGGAACATGATCCATTTCCTTATCAATATGGTCTCACTGGACCTGTTAAATTCATAAAGAAATTTGATAGTTTAAGGATTAATATTGCAACAACTAGACCAACAACCAAAATAATAACTCACTCTCTCTTTTTTGTGAACAAGGTTTGTTAGAGTGTAAAATGGTTAGAGAGAACAGTCTAAGTGTGTTATCACATGGCTCCAAGGTAGTACCTGAAATATACAAAAAAAAAAGGAGTGGTCTGGTGGTACTCGAGATCCCTCTCTGAAACTAAGTAAACAAACATATATGATAGGTTTGTGGAGCCGGTACAGTATTTATATTCATCCGGGCATGCATCTCCACTCCCAACTTACATATAGGGTGATTTTTGTAAGTCCATCTTTTTGAGTTATCTGTTACTGTTACTCTTTTATTGAGCAAGTGCTTTTGTAGGTCCTTGCAGGCCCACATGGGGTCAAAGATATAAAAAGAGCTCGGAGTATCTCACCAAACCCTTGAAGGATTATGTGTCCCTTTGATCAGTAATGGAGTGTATTTAGGAAATGTGATGGTCTCTTATTAGCCGAACAAGTTTGAAAAGCAAAGTAGATCGAGCTTTTTGTTGCCTAAATTTCTCAAGATAATAATTTGTTAATTTTCAACCTGAATTCTAAGAGTCGAGAGGTTGAACCTTAGTTTTCAAAGTTTATTGAAGATGTCGAGTCAAAAGGGTGCAAGGTTGAGATTAAAGCTGGCAGCCTGAGAGAATGACAAGGCCGTGGAGACCAAGATTGATTTAGACCATTAAGGATGAGTTCGAGGTTACAAACTTGAGATTTTTGAGTCATGAGGACAACAAGGTCAAAGCCAAAGTCTCTAAGTCATAAGTGATGGGTCCTATCCAAATATGGCAAATTCAAAAAGAGGATAGACAAACATTAATGGTGAATGTGAAGGTTATAAGAAAAAGATGGCAAAGCAGCAAAGAAAAACTGGTAATGCAACGGTGCAGTTTTTCTTGACTATTACTGCGTGATGCAGCTTTTTCACCTATACATAATAAATGTGGTAGAGAACTTGGCTCTTTATATAAAGTTCAAAGTGCATAAGTTATATAGGTGAAAGATAGAGTAGAAGGCAAGCTAAGAGCTGCCTAATAAGAGTGCCGAGAGTGCACTGCAAGAAATATCAAAGAGAGCAAGCGAGAGCAAGGGTGTGAGAGATAAAATAATGAGGGAATACTCATTTTCGAGAATACTCATTTTCGGGTTATGTGTGAGTAATAGTTGTGAGCCATTATTTTTGAGTATATCTTTACACTGGGTTATTCACTTTGATGATATTTGTATACCTTTAGTAGTCACTAGGGATGATTTATTTGTATTCATATTATTATTATAATGGAAGTTTTTATCAAAGCTTGTTCTATGGTTTTTCCCTTAGCTCTACGAGGTTTTTCAAGTAATTATGGTGTTATTATTTTTCTTGCTCATTTGATTTATTCTTGTGGCTTGTTTGTCAATTGAATTATTCTGCTAAACCCCTAACAAATGGATTAGAGCCGCAGTTGGATTGTAATGATTTTAATCAGTAGCCGAGCACTTGCGTTATTTTCAAAATTTTGCAAATTAGTTGTCCACAATGAAAATAGTGTTAGATGATGAGTTACAAGCATTATTCCTTTTGAGCACTTTGCTTAATAGCTGGGAAACCTTGGTGGTTATAGTTAGAAACTAGGCTCCAGATGACACATTGAGTTTAAAAACTATCAAGGATAGTATGTTCAATGTGGAAGCTAGGTGAAAGAAATTGGATGTAGATAATGAGCAAGCTCTTGTCACAGAGAACAGGTGCAGAGGCAAGGCAAAAGTAGAGGGCCTAAGGGACGTGAAAAATCTAGAGATAGATCCAAGTCTAGAGATAGATCAATAACATTAGTTTGTGCAAATAGTAAATGCAATCACATCGTGGAGTCAAATGTCGAGTGGATAGTTGACTAAGTTGCCTAATACCAGTATGTTCCTAAGAGAGGACTCTTCACTACCTACAAAAAGTAGGAGATTTTGGTAGTGTGAAGATGGGTAACACAAGTGTTTCCAATATTGTTGGAATAGGTAATATTTGCATACAAACTAGTGTAGGATACACCATGACATTGAAGAATGTGCATCAAAATCCTGATATGAGCATCAGTTTAAGGATGAAAATTAGATTAACACAAGTCTTAATCTAATCTCTGTAAATGTCATAGATAAAGAGGGATACGAGCATCAGTTTAAGGATGAAAATTAGAAACTCACCAAAGGAAAATTAGTGATTGCTTGGGGGAAGTTATGTTGTATGATGTACAAGACGCGTGTGAAGGTATGCAGTAGTCAACTGAATGCTATGGAGGATAATGCTTCTCTAAACTTGTGGCACAAGAGGCTGGCACATATGAGTGATAAAAGGTTATAGTTATTGGCTAAAATGTCCCTTATTCCTTTAGCCAAAGGTACACCCTTGAACCCTTGTGATCATTGCCTATTTAGAAAGCAACATAGAGTTTCTTTTCGCAAGCATTCTAAGTGGAAAGAAAATAAATTAGAATTGGTATATTCCAATGTTTATAGTCCTTTCGATATGGAGACTTTATGTGGTAACAAATATTTTGTTACTATTATTGATGATGCTCTATAGAGGATATAGGTTTATTTGTTAAAGACAAAAGTCAGGTATTCAAATATTTTCAGAAGTTTCATGCCATGGTAGAGAAAGAGGAAAGGCCTTGAAATGTCTCCATACTGACAATGGTAAAGAGTAAACCTTCAAAGAATTTGAAGAGTATTGTTCAAAGCATGACACAAGATATAAAAAAATAGTTCCTGGCACCCACAACATAATGGTATGCCTGATAGAATGAACTACACTGCTATGGAAAAAGTCATATCTATGCTAAAAATGGTTAAGCTTCCTAAGCCATTTTGGGATAAAGCTGTTGGTGTTGCATAGTACCTAATAAATTGGTCTCTCTCAGTTCCTTTGGGTTTTGATATTCCAAAGAAAGTATAGCCAAGTAAAGATGTTTCATACTCTCATCTAAAGGTGTTTAGTTGTAAAGCTTTTATGCATATGCCCAAGAAACATAAATTAAAAGTTGACTTCAAAGCCAATCCTTATGTGCTCATTGGTTAAGGAAATGAGTACTTTTGCTACAAGTTATGGGATCCTATAAAAAAGAAAGTTATTAGAAGCAAGGATGTAGTTTTTCATCAAAATGAGACTAAAGTAGACTTTGAGAAGACTACATATGCTGAAGGTGATGTTGCTAATCAAACACCAAATTCTACTCCACCAAGAATTGCCACAGATAGGGGAGTAATGGGGGAGTAATGGATGAAATAGAACATAGGAGAAATGATGAGCCAGCTACTGTGCAGGATAAGCCAGATGCAATTGGTGATGGTATTAAACCTGATACAGAGGACTTGGAGTAGAGGGAGCAACCTCTTGTATTGAATTCAGTAAAGTCTCAGGTTAGAAGGTCTATTAGGAAGCATTGTCCATCATCCAAGTATCCTAATTCTGAGTTCATTTTAACTACTAATTAGGGGAGCTACAAAGTTTCCAAGATGTTCAGTCTCACAAAGACAAGCATTGCTGGATAAAAGCAATGGAAGAGGAAATGAGTTTTTTGAAAAAGAACAATACTTATGAGTTAGTTGAACTTCCTAGAGAAATAAAATCACTTAGGAATAAGTGGGTGTTCAAGCTGAAAAAGGGTGATGACAAGCTAGTAAGATGCAAGGCTCAATTGGTTACCAAAGATTTTAGTCAAAAGAAAGGAATTAACTTTGATGAAATCTTCTTACCGGTACTGAAGATAAGTTCTATTAGAGTTATACTTGGTTTAGCAACCATCTTAAAACTTGAGCTTGAGTAGTTAGATGTGAAGACTGCATTCTTGCATGGTGACTTACATAAGGAGATTTACACGAACTAGTCATAATTATTTAAAGTGAAAGGGAAAGAGCATATGGTTTGTAAGTTGAAAAAGAGTCTGTATGGTATGAAACAAGCTACATGGCAGTGGTATAAGAAGTTTGATTCATTTATGGAGAGTCAGAAATATAGACGAATAGATGCAAATCATTGTGTATGTGTTAGAAGATTTCTCAAATGTAACTTCATTATTCTATTGTTATATGTGGATGATATGCTGATTGTAGGACAAAGTGCGAAGATAATTCCCAAACTGAAAGAGTTGTATAAGTCCTTTTATATGAAGGACTTAGATCAAGCAAAACAAATACTGGAAATGAAAATCATTTATGACAGGAAAGTTGGGAAGCTGTGGTTGTCAAAGGAGAAATATGTTGAACGGGTGCTTGCCTGTTTCAACATGAAAGATGCTAATCCAATTAGTATACCTCTTTCTAGTAGTTTTAAGCTAAGTAAAAGATATTATCCAAAGTCAAAGAAGAAAATGGATCAGATGCCATTGATTCCTTATTCCTCTATGGTTGGATCTTTGATGTATGCTATGGTGTGTACATTGCCAGATATTAGTCATGTAGTTGGTGTAATGAGAAGATTTCTTTCGAATCTTAGTATGAAACACTAGGAAACTGTGAAATGGATCTTTAGATACTTGAGAGGTACTTCCGATAAGTGTTTGTGTTTTAGGGGTTCAAAACCAGTTCTTGAAGGTTTGTAGATGTAGATGTGGCAAGTGATCTTGATGGTAGAAAATTGATATCAAGATTTATAGTTACTTTTCTAAGGGGAGCTACGTCATGGCAGTCTAAATTGCATAAAGATGTTGCCTTATCTACAATTGAAGCTGAGTATATTGCAGCTAATGAAGCAAGAAAATAAATGCTTTGGATGAAAAGATTTTTTTTAGATTTAGGGTTGAACCATGAAGAATATATAGTATATTGTGATAGTTAAAGTGCTATAGACTTGAGCAAAAATACTATATATCATATACGGGCAAAACATATTAATGAAAGAGATACCATTAGTTACGAGATTTAACCAAGCAGAAGCTAATACAGGTGCAGAAGATTCACACTGATGATAACACTATTGATATGATGACATAAGTTATTACCAGAGAGAAGCTTGAGCTTTTCAATAAGCTGGTTGGAATGGATTCCAAGTAAGGGGTCATGCTTGATTTCTTCCCTCTAATAGGATAGAAGGGCGCAAATTGATGGGTCTCGTTCAAATATGGAAAAATCAAAAAGAGGATAGACAAACATTAATAGTGCATGTGAAGGCTAGAAAACAAAGATGGCCAAGTAGTAAGGAAAAACTGGTCAAGCAATGGTGCAGTTTTTCTTGACCGTTATAGCTTGATGCATCTCTCCCACCTATATATAATAAATGTGGCAGGGAACTTGGCTCTATAAATAAAGTTCCAAGTGCAGCATAAGTTATATAGGTGAAAGATAGAGTAGAAGGCAAGCTAAAAGCTACCTAATAAGAGTGCTAAGAATGCACTGTGAGAAATACCAAAGCGAGAGTAAATGTGTGAAAGATAAAATAGTGAGAAAAAACTCATTCCGGGTTGTGTGTGAGTGATTGTTGTAAGCCACAATTTTTGGGTATATCTTTACACTGGGTTATTCACTTTGATAATATTTATATACCTCTAGTAGTCACTAGAGAGGATTAGTCACTAGGGAGGATTTGTTTGTATCCTTACTATTATTATAAGGGAAATTTTTGTTGAAGTTTGTCTTGTGATTTTTCCCTTAACTCTAGAGGGCTTTCCATGTAAATCTAATGTTGCTATTTTTCTTGCTCGTTATATTTATTATTGTGACTTGTTGGTTAATTAAATTATTCCACTGAAACCCTAACATTGACTAGTAATAATTAATGCTACTTTTGCAAATCACTCAAGGATGACCAAGTTTTGCTTATTTACATTTTGTGATTGTATGACTTTTCCCGAACTTGCACCGGAGCCAATTAAGTTAATTGTGATATTTGTTTTATCGAGTTTCTTAAAAAAGTCCATTACATGTGCCTGTACTTTCGTTGGCTCATTTTTGACCTTTTTTGGGGTTAGGTTTTGTACTTAGGGCCTCTGGCATCCTTCTGTTAATAACCTTTCTTTGAGATTAGTGTAACTCTTTTAGGAGTGTCTATTTACCACTTAAAAGGGGATGGCTTTAAGTTGTAGGTTTGTTGAGATCGATATCTATGATATTCTTCCGATTTTGCAGAATCAAGTACAAGGTTACCCTTTAGGTCACCAGACCATGAGATTCCAAAGCCTAGATCTTTTTAGCTCATGCAAGAAACATGTTTACTTTTATCTACCTTAGCAAAGGATACTGGGGTACACTACAAGTACTGTACAATGGACTTGTTTATTCTATTACTGTTTGTGCTTGTTAGTGGTTAAGATAAGCTCAGGAATATATTTGTATTGCTCTTTGTAGGAAGCCTGTGTGCTAAGTTGTTTCCGATCTATCAAATACTATGAATAAGATTTGTTCATTTTTGTGTGTTTAATGACTAGGGATGATCAAGATTTAACTTTATCATTTTAGCTGGGGCTCCTATGCCCATCCTTCTCATATGGTTTTCGACCTTGCATAGGATCTATTTACAAATGGATGTTCACATTCATAGGAAACTTGCATGGCTGGGTGTTTTTTCTTGCCATTTATAATGGTCTTGGCTTTGCGTATGGTCCATTTACATCGGATGCTCCCATTCACAAACACCTCGTGTAGATGGGTGTTTGTCGCGCCATCTACAAGAGTTTTGGCCTCGTAGAGTCCAATTATGCCAAATGCTCTCATCCATAAGAACCTTGCATGACTGAGTGTGTCTCACAGTCTACAAGGGTTTTGGCCTCGCGTAGGATCCATTTACATTGCATGCTCCTATTCAAAGGCACCTTATATGGCAAGGTGTCTACTCTTCAACTAAAAGGGTTCGACCTTGCATAGGGCTAGTTTACATCGAATGCTCCCATTCATGATCATTTTGCATAACCTTGTGTTTATAGGTTTTAGCCTTATGTCTGGACCACTTCAACATGATGCTCCTATTGACATGCTCCTTGTGTGGTCGGGTGTTTGTATCATTGTCTATAAGGGTTTTAGCATCACGTAGGGTCCGTTTACACTAGATGCTTATTAGAAACGTGGTGGGCTCTGGTACCACTTTGTTAGAATATGGTAGGCACTCTCAAACACACATTTTGATATTTTAGAGATAAATAAATAATATTGTAAGAGAGCAACTTCTTTCATAACCATTACAAGTGGTAATGTCAATTGGGATAGACCCAAATATTACAAGACTCAATATAACATACTTATATTAATAACACTAACTTACTAACTTGTAACTTTTTACTTTTTACTATCTAATAACTTACCATTAATAAGGTTTAAACACCCCTTACTAGCAATGAAACTCCCACTAATATACAATTCATTACAATTTCATAACTCACCACTAACACACAATTAACTACTAACTCACATCACTAATTATTTTATTAATTCTCCAAGAAGATAGAAATACTAAATTCAAATTACAATTTCAACACTCTCCCTTAATTTGAAATTTACTTTTTAAAATTTTTTTGATTCTTGTTTAGAGTGATTATATCATGTTAATCTCGTGAATTGTCTTTAAAATTGCTCACTAATTGACTCTTGATTTCCAGTAACCAAATTTGCAATTTTTCCTTCTTCCTTAAACAGTTATGCAACTTACTAATTCATTTCTTGATCTTTACCATAAGCTAACTTTGCAATTGCAACATCAAGTTTTTTCTTATTCGCATCTCTTCAAAGAATTTGTTGTTTTCTTTCATAAATATACAATAATTTTGCCAAAAGACCTTCAACAACTTCTTCAATTATCTCCATCACTTGAACACTTTTTTTCCCCCTCACTTGAGGCTTGTTTATAACAATTTTTTTTTTTTCACACAACAATATTCTCTTCAACCTTCCCTTGTTTATAACAACTTTTTTCCACACAAGAGGATTCTCTTCCACCTCAAAAACGTTAGTCTCATTATTTTCTTTTTCTCTCATGTGAGCCTCCATACCACATCCAATCATCATCACTCATTTTACTCATGAGTATTATACTTTATCATAGGTTGCGCATCATGTGTTTTCTTCATGCTCCAATGATAAATCTCTCTCCATAAATAACCTCACATTATTTGACTTCAATCGTGAGCTACACCTGTGTCTTATTCCCCATAACTAACATCCCAGTCAAATCATCAACTCTGATACCACTTTGCTGGTAATTAGCACATATTGCTATTTTGTTAGAATATGGTGGGCCCTCATATACTCAAACACACATTTAGACATTTTAGAGAAGAAAATAATAATATTGTAAGGAGACAACTTATTTCATAGCCAGTATAAATGGTGATGTCGCTTGGGATAAACCCAAATATTACAAGACTCAGTATAACATATTTATACTAATAACACAAACTTACTAATTTGCAACTTTCTACTCACTAATAACTCACAACTAATAAGATTTATACACCCATTACTAGCAATGAAACTCTCACTAATACACAATTCATTACAATTTCATAACTCACCACTAACACACAATTAACTACTAACTCATATCACTAATTATTTTATTTATTCTCCTAGGAGTTAGAAATATTGAAAGACGAAATTCAAATTACAATTTCAACCATGCTCCCATTCATGGGCACCTTGATTGGCCAGGTGTCTGTCCCACCGTCTACAAAGCCTTTGGACTCGTGTAGGGTCCATTTATACCAGATGCTCCTATTCATGAGAACCTTGGGTGGTTGAGTGCTTGTTCTCACTGTCTACAAGGTATTTTAATCAAGGGAGGATCGAGTGATTAAGCTCGCACGCGAGATCTACTGATCCTACTCTCACTGGGTTTTGGAGCTTTAGTGTAGGTAGTTTGTTGAGATGTATGATCAGGAGGATGTGATTTAGTTAATTTGTTATGACTGCAGCATATGTTGAGTTATGATCGGGGCGTGACTGGAAATCACGTGAGGTTCGCTAGCACAGGTAGATTTACATTATTGCCTGTGATAGTGGCCAAAATGGCCAATCTCAACAAAAACAATTAAAATGCATGTGTATAACCAAGCAATCTTAGAAAAAAAGTACGGAATAATATGTCAAGATTAACATGTGCTAAACTGGTTGAATTGCTAAGTGTGTTCCTTACTCGATCGGGACAATTTCAAAGGGTTCGTTGATTACCCGATGTGGTTCGAGCTCTAGGTTCGTTGATTACCTGATGTGGTTCGAGCTAGAGTTGTTCCATGTAGTTAGGTAAAAAGTTTAACTTTTTTTATGTTTTTGTACGTAAGCCTTATACCTTTTGATGACTTTTCAAATCTTTCATTTCGAGATCAATCTGGCCAATGACAATTGTAGATCCTCTGAATGAGCCAGATCAATAAAAGACTCATAATCACTGACATATGGTGAGTCATAACAGACATCACGCATTTAATATGCCTAACTGTTGGTTCTTATTTTTCACATGAGCATAATTAACAATAGGGATATTCAGTTACATGTTACAACCTTATTTATGTAGTTGAATGCTTTAATCCAAACGAGGGATAAATCACTTTGCTTGGCTATTACATGCCCAAAATTGATTCAACAAGGCTTGCACGTCAACAAACTTAAAACAAAGCAATTCTATGAAATAGTAGAATGAGTCTAATAACTAGACACACACCACATGAGTGAGCTTTGGGTAGGCCCTAGCCCCATATTGTGCCCAGATGGTGTTCGTAATCATATCCTGCAAATGTAGTACAGAAGTGCTGAAAGGGATGTGGACTGCTGTTGAGAAACCTTTTCTTCTTTTGCGTGCCTTTTTTATTGGCAGTTGAGATTGGAGTAAAACCAGGAAGATGTGTTGGTTCTTGACTAGACTCCGGGTCATTCATTTGGAGCTTGTTCATAACTCCCGTTATTTAGAGGTATTTGTCCTCCATAATTCAAGTTAGCATCTCAATGGCACCCTCCATGCTTGCAATATTTTCTTCAGTGTGGTTGAGATTTACCACCATGGAAGGCATGACATCCTCCAGAAAAAACTTTCTGAATGAAGCCAAAGCGATCTCGCCATTCGGGCTTCCAAGTTATGATCCAGAGTGAGAACTAGAATAGGAGAAATAGATGATTCTAGTTTTAGGGATGATGCTCTTCCATTCTAAGAATTCCATAGGAGATAAGCCTTCAGCCTTTGCTCTTGTTGGCAAGAATTTCCAAGTTGATGAATGGAGTTACCATGACTTGGGTTTTGACTTGATCATGATCTCCAATGATCTCACATCGTTCATGTATGACGGGCACATCAAAGAGCAGACTTTCAGAATTAGTTTTTCAAGATTTTTGTGTGTTTTAGTGATGTGGGTAGTCAATATTTTTGCTCTGATACTAAGATTTGATGTAGGATGGAGAATTAAGGGAAATTGGGAAGAAATAGGGGAGAGAATATATGGGAGGAATAGGTAGAAAAGCAAGAAAGTTAGAGAGAAGTAGTAGATGAAAATAGGGGTAAAGAACTTGCAACTCCAATTCCAGCAATTCAATGTCAATTTTGTCAATAGGTGCTAAACAAGTGCCTAATAGACTTCTATATAGACAGTACATAAAATCCTAAGTTATAATGAAAAATAACATAAAGTCTACTTACATACTACAAATTAAATTCCTAAATTTTAATATTAGATAATAAAGTATAAAACCATATACAAATATAAATTCCTAAATAATCCATAACTTATTCCCCTTAAGATCCATAGATAATCCTAATGATCAGAGTTTTGTTTTTTTTTCAACTCACGCAACTATTTTTTTAAGAGATTCTATGACTACGGCAGGTAACTATTTGTTGAAAACTTATGTTATTAGGTCAGACATTATAATTGGTTTATAACATCTTATAATTGTTATTGCATGTGCATGCAATTTATGCAAGAGAAAACTCAACGAAACCATATATTAGGTGGGATATTATAATTGGGTTATAAGAAAATAAGAAAATATGGTTTCAACCAAATATCAACCCTTTACTTAATCAACGTGAATTAGGAAGATTAATTTACAAGACTTTTTAAGGATATACCCCTTTTAATTTTTATTTTTTTTATATCAGTGACTTCAACAAAAAAGTTAAATTTCCGACAAAAAAGTATATGTATTTACTTTGCTTGTTAATGATAGAGACAAGACAAAGTAAATGTAAAAGAAAGTGTTGGGTTGAATCGTTATCACTATGAGAAAACTGCTCACCAACGACCAATTATATATTGGTCGGTTAAAAGACTAAATACCGACCAAATTAATGACCAACTTGGTTTTTTTGACAGTACCAACCAACTGGTAGTTGTTAAGTTAGTCGATAATTTTGGCGTGCCTATATTTTTGGGGGAAAATTTAACGACCAACCTCTCAAACACTGACTGAGTTAGTCGATAAAATTTTTTTATGATTACTGGCCATGTTTTGTTGTCGGTATTGTAAAGTTTTTGACCGACCAAAGTTGAAATTGTGGAACAACTGAGGAAGAAGCCAAAAGAGCGGAAGACCGAAGCTGCTACTAATAAAAATACTTCTCAATCTTCGAACACTCAATCAAAATCATCTTCACACCGTAAAGTTCTTATCCCTGAAGATGATGAAGAAATGCCTGTACTCCCAAATCTTCCGCACCTGATTCAGAAAATAGTTACGTTTTCAAATAAAGAATTCGGAATGTAAACAAAACAAAAAAACCAGAAAAAGAGTACTCAACTGTAAAATCATCAAATTTGAACATGAAGGATGGAGGTCTCCAATCCTCGTGTCCAATTATTTACAAACCAAGTCTTCCTCTCTTCAGGTTAAAAGTTAACTATCTCCAAAATATTTTTTCCATGGAGTTTGATGACCAAGAAAGTGATCAAGAGGTGACCGAAACTTTGAACTTTCTTTTAATACCTCAGAGGAAATTTTACCCTTGGTTTCTTCCATCCAAATTTTACTAGAAACTATGCCTCGTAGTGCCAATCCTCCAGCTGAACTCATCTTTAAAATCCGATCACTGGAAAACTTTAGTTTATCCTATCTTCTTGGCCTTACTGGCCGTATCAATACCCTCCTTTAGTTTGCTGCATCATGACCGTAAGTTAGAGGGCTTTGGCTTCAGTCGGAAATTAAGCTTTTTCTGGAGGATGTCATGCCTTCTATAGTGCTAAATGCCTCCACACCAAATATAAGATTGCCCTCATGAGCGTGCTATGGAGAAGCTAGCTGACTAGAAATGTGGAAGACAAAGCCCTCCAAATGAAGACACTTGTGAAAAGCTCCAAGTGAACGACCCTGAGTCAAGTCAAGAACCAACACACATCCTCCTGCTATAACTCCAATCGCAGCTGCCAACAACTAAAGGAAGGCAAAAGAAGAAGAAGAGATTTCTCAGTAGCTGTCCACGTCCCTTTCAGTACTCTCAGTACTACATGCAGGATATGATTACCAACACCATCCGGGTACAATATGAAGCTAGCGACTACCCAAAGCTTGCCTTATGGTGTGTGACTAGCTTGTCTTCTATGTTTTCGCTTTATCGATCGCTGCTAGGTATTGCTTTCTTGTAATAATGTGTGACATTGCTATTTGACTGCCTAGGCTTTTCATATTAAGTTGCATAAATTATGGTCGGTATTGATGGATAATTGGATGGATAATTGAGGCTAGGAAAAATAGGGAGAATTGAAAGATGATTGTATTAAACAAGACATAGTACAAATATACTTTTTTGTTTTGCTTTTACAACTTGCCTATTACATGAGCTAAGCAAGCTATTTATACTAGTGGGTGAAGTCTCTAGATTTGTTCAGCTACAATCCACCGCCAATGTACCTATTAATTTTTTATTCTTATTTTTTATCTCTTCATTTAATGCTAACTCTAAAATATCCTATATATTTTTACTAACTACAAAAAATCCTAATTACTTTGAGTTTTATCTTTTTAGTCCAATAATTATGTCTTTCAAGATTTTTCTAGACCCCTTAATTTGAAAAATCTTGTGTTCCAAGTCTTTTTCTGAATTGTATGAATTTCTCTGTTGCAATTGGCTTTGGGATGTTATCTGCAAGTTGCTCTAAGGTTTTGCAAAACTGCATCCTAATTTCTCCTTTATCCACAACCTCTAGGATAAAATGGCGTCGTATTTCAATATGCTTTGTCTTACTTTGATATACAGGATTCTTGATTATAGCTATTGATGACATGTAGTCGCAATAAATTATTGTCAAAGACTTTGATTCTATTGTAGATCTTGAAGGATTCTTTTAAACCACATTACTTTACATGCTGCACTTGTTGCTACCATGTACTCAACTGATGAAAGTGCAACAGTCTTTTGCTTCTTTAATGACCATGAGATAGCTTTTGATCCCAAATAGAAGTCATAGCCACTTGTGCTCTTCCTATCATCAGCGCTTCTTACCTAATCGCTATCTGTGTATCCTATCATGGAAGAGTTTGTCTGTCTCATACAAGATTCCATATCTTTGAGTGCCTTTGATATATCTAAGAATTCTTTTTGCTGCCACAAAATGTTGCTTAGTTGGATCACTCATGAATCTGGAAACTATGCTAATTTGACATCTAATTGATGTACTTGCAGTTTTAGTTGTGCAGCAAGAGCAAGTATTGTCCTAATAGTCTCCATGTGAACTATAGGTGCAAATGTTTCATTGAAGTCTATCTTGGGCTACAGAAAATATCCTTTCCTGACCAACCAAGCTTTGAATTTTTGGATCAAACCATCTTCATTGTATTTGACTTTGTAGACCCATTTGAGTCCAATAATCTCCTTGTTCTTCAGTCTTTCAACAAGCTCCCATTTTTTATTTTTCTCGATCATTTTGATCTCCTTATCTATGTCTTCATTCTAAACTTCTTCTTTTGTCGCTTCTTGGACCTTTTGAGGCTCACATGCAAAGAATGCAACATTATTTGTTTCATAAATATCTCGCAATGCTCTTGTTCTTCCAGGAGGACTTGAATATGGCGATGGTGGCATGCTTGACCTGGAACTTGATGACCGTGAGCTTGGACTTCTTGTTGGCAACGATGATGATGAACTTGGCATTGGAATTTGTGGTGTTCATCCCCGACTTATGCAATTTGATATAACTCTTGAATCTTCTTCAAATACTTGAATCTCTTGTGATGTGCTACTGCTCCGTTGCCATTCTCTTCTCTCATCAAATATAACATCTCCACAAATAATCAACTGCATTGAGTCAGGCTTGTAGAGACGATAACCCTTTGATTCATCACTATATCCAATGAAGATATATTTTTTCTATTTTTCATCTAATTTTTCTCTATTTTCTTTCAAGATGTGGGCATAAGCAATGCAACCAAAAATTCTAAGGCGGTCCACTTTTGTTTTTCTCTTGCTCTATGCTTCGTAAGACATCATGTCTTGAACCGCTTTCGTGGCTAATCGATTAAGAGTATAAATGACTATATTTATGACCTTGACCCAAAAATCTTTTGGCAAAATTTTTCCTTGAAGCATACTTCGGGCCATTTTAGCAAATGTTCTATTTTTTTCTCTCTCAACACCATTTTGCTGAGGAGGTTGTTGGACTGTTAATTTTTTTTTTAATGCCATGTTGCTTGCCAAATTCTATAAACCTCTGATCATTAAATTCTCCCCCTCGATCAATTCTTCAAATTTTAAAAGAACGATGTCATTGCTTTTCAACTAGGGCCTTAAATTGAATAAAGAAAGTAAATGCTTCTGATTTTGTTTAAGAAAATATGCCCACATCATCTGAGAAAAATCATTAACAAAAAACAAGAAATACCTTTTTCCCGGATTAAGATGGAGTTCTTGTAGGCACCTAAATATCATCATCCATACTAACTCAAGAAAGGCTTTAGCTCTCCATAAAGTTTTTGTGGAAAGGTAATCTATGCATTTTTCCATAAATGCAACTTTCACAAATTTTATTTTCATAATTAATAGGAGGAAGTCCAAGCACCATTTCTTTTTGCTTTAATAATTTGAGGTCATTTGAATTTAGATTTCAAATCTTAATTGCCTCAATATAGATTCATCAATATCACACTTTTTGGCACATTCGTGTTCAGGTGGCAATTTTGGAGGAAGTACTTTTGCTAAGGAACATGTTAACAATAGTAACTAATTCCCCGTTTCTCTTAAGCCTATAGCCTCTTTCAAGTGATTGACCAACACTTAATAAATTTTGAGCCAAACCTGGCATAAACAGAACATTGTGAATGAAATTAGAATTGCCATATTTTGCTTTGACGGCAATTGTGCCCTTTCCTTCAACTTTTTTAATTTTCCCATCATCAAGTGTAACTTGTAATTTTATAGTGTCATCTAATGCAACAAAACAACTTTTGTTGCTAGTCATGTGGTTTGAACAACCACTATCAACATACCAAACATCATATGACCCTTGCATTGTACTTAAGCAAGAGTAAAATAATTTATTTTCATTAGAGCCATTTTTCTCAATAAAATTATGCTCTTCTTTTTGCTGGTACTAACAATCTTTAGCAAAATGATTGTGTTGTTTGCACCTTGTGCATTTAAACTGGAAATCTTTTATATCATGATTATTTTTCTTGCATAAATTGCAATAGGAGCTAGATTTATTATTTTCTACTTCAATGAATTTTTTTATTTTCCTCTCCCCCAACCATGGTTACTTGATGCTCCTCTTTTTTGATAAAATTTTGATCCATGGTCATCTAGAAACTTCTTTTCTTCTTCACCTTTGGAATGGTTTAATTTAGATTGAAAAGCTTTCTCTAATGGCTGCTTAAATCTATGCAATCTCTCCTCATGAACTTGGAGAGAGCCCATTAGTTCAATTAAACTTAAGAGTAGATAGATTTTAGATTCTTCTATAGCAGCCACCACATAATCAAATTTAACAGGAAGGCTTCTTAAATTTTTTGCATAATTTTCTTATCTTCTATCATGTCTCCAAAACCTCTAATTTGATTGATAATATTTGAGATATGAGAGAATAAATTTTGAATTGATTCATCTTCTTCCATTAATAAAGTATCAAAAATTTTCCACAAAGATTGAAGTTTGATAGAAATTACCTTGTCGGATCCTTTAAATTCATTCATCAAAATCTCCCAAATCTCCTTTGATGTTGTTGCCGCCATGATTCTTGGAAATATGCTCTGCTAACTGCTTGCTGAATGAAAATCATGGCCTTGCATCCTTCTTTTGATTTTCGTAGTATTGCTTCTTCTTGTTACCATCCCAATAAGCTATTTCAGTGGAATTAGTAGGTTGCTCATACCCACTTTGCACAAAATCCCATAATCCTTGTGAAATAAACAAGGTCTTCATTTGAATGGTCCAAAAATTATATGCTTCATGATCAAAGATGGGTACTGAAGTTTGGGTGTAATTGAAGGTTGGTTGGATTTGAAGGATTAGAGGAAGCCATTTTATAATGGCTATTATATGTGAATTTAGTTATGAGTGGATAACAAGAATAATGGGAGGTGGAAGGAGGAACAATTTATGGCTCTGATACCACTGATGGATAATTGGATGGATAATTGAGGGCTATGAAAAATAAGGACAATTGAAAATGATTGTATTAAACAAGAAATAGTACAAATACACTTTTTTGTTTTGCTTTGGCAACTTGCCTATTACATGAGCTAAGCAAGCTATTTATACTAGTGGGTGAAATCTCTAGATTTGCCTAGCTACAATCCCCCGTTAGTGTAAATATTAATTTTTTATTCTTGACTTTTATCTCTTCATTTAATGCTAACTCTAGAATATCCTAGATAGTTATGACTAACTACAAAATATCCTAATTACTTTTGACTTTTATCTTTTTTTAGTTTAATAACTATGTCTTTCAAGATTTTTTTAGATTAATCTTGATTTTTAACAAGTATCAACCACACAATTGTTATATAATTACTTGTAATTTTACAATAATTTAGTTTGTGGTTGTGGTGGGTTTCCCTCATTTGGGGAATTAGGAATGGAGGCATTATTTTTCCACATGCATTGTATGAATTCTTTTCTATCACTATGAAACGGAAGTGAAAGTTGTCTGACTTCTTAGATATGAATGTATTTATAGTCACTGAAAACAATTTAGTGAAGTTTCTGTATATAAGACTGTAACTTCTTTAGAATTTTTCATGGATTTTTCAAATTTTTACTGTTAAAACCAGTGACGATATATACATTGTAATTCTCATGGCTTTGGATGATTAACCGGAGAATGTGATAATTGGTTTAATAATTTTGTTGGCTTTGTACCCCTGCATCATGTTCATTGAAGAGTAACATTTTCACTTATTTCTTCACAGCGGCCCACCTTGTGTCAACCAAAAAAATTTGCCCCATCCTCTAGTGAGATATTCCTGCTATGAGGTTTTTGGGTCCAAACTCAAGAAAGCCTTACACTTGCAGGAAAGGTATGCTTTCTATTTTTCTGGATTCCTAATTGCTTTTAAGTATTTTGTGCAATTCTTTATTATTTTTTTTTTCTTATGCTTGAACTAATAACTTTGAAAATAAAATTTAGTAGGCGAAGGTAGAAGGATAGAATTTAACTTTTTCGGTATAGGATAGAATCTTTTCTTTTCTTCTAATCTCTTTTTGAATCTGTTGTACTCAATCTCGTAACTTTTACTCTTGTGAAATATTTCTTGCTTCTAAACTTCAGTGGCTTACATCTTATGATTATGCTTTCTTTTACTTAAATGCTATTTTGTTTTAAGTACTCTGAAAAAAAAAAAAAAAAAAAAAGGATATATGCAAAAATTGGATAGTTTGGGTAAATAAGGTTGACCAAACTAGAAAATTGACATACACCAAACTTTGGATAGTTTCTTAATCATAACGTAAGAGGCATACTAACATCATAGTCAAAGGAGTCAAAATTCATCAGAAGGTGAAATTTACATGTACTAGTGAACTAAGATTGCAAGAAAACATCTTAGTTAGTATAAAGCATAACTTTTTCCAATTGCAGGGAGGGGGAGGAGGGAGAGGGGAAAGGGGGAGGGAAGGGATACAGTGTTTATCTTTTGCCACGAGTGACCTCTGCTTCGAGAAGCTGGGATATGATTCGCATGGTCGGTCGAGACTGTGGATTGGCTTTTAAACATGAAACAGCTAGTTTCATAACCAATACTAGTTCATCTACAGTCTTTCCATGTAGAGGATGTGGGAGACGTGGATCTAAAACATCCTTCACATCATTGATGCTTTCAACAGCCAATGTCTGTATCTTGGAAATTAGATCCACTGGATGCTTCCCCATTAGAACTTCAAGTACCAACACACCAAAGCTATACACATCACATTTTTCAGTCATGGCCATAGTGTAAGCCAGCTCTATAAGCAGGAAAGCAAATCAAAATGACAATTATTATACCAATAATGACAATAAAAAAATGTCGACTAACAAGGTAACTTAATTGTCAAATGTCAATACTATAATTCAGAAAAAATAACTGACATATCCTCAGAATCATAGCAACATTATGTCTTCAATATATACTAATGATTGAATCTCATATGGTCATAGATATGTGAAAGCAGTTACCTGGAGCAGAATAGCCATATGTACCAGCAAACCTTGTCCAATTAGATCCATCAAGTTCCAAAAACCTTGCAGTGCCAAAATCAGAGACATGAGCCTAAAGTTGCAAATATGATAGAGCTTATCCTACACCTTGGACAATTTCAACTCTTTTTCGCCAATCTAGCTCCATTGCTTCTTTGTCATATCTTAACATATCAGCTACGCTTTCCTCTTTCCAAAAAGTCATAAACCAAAAACATGTGCATCCCTGTTGAGCAAAAACCATGGAGCTTCACAATATTTTGATTACGTATTTCTGTTAACACAGCTATCTAATTCTTGAAAGCTTTTGCACACTCATTAACGCCTATACCATCAACCTGAGACCGCAGTCTTTTTACTGCAATTACTTGACCACCTGACATTTTTGCCGTGTAAAATTTTCCTGGTGCTCCTTCTCCAATGCAGTACATGTCATCAAAGTTCTTTATAACCAAAATATAAATAAATTTGACTCAGTACAATCAATGATGGAGGTTATTGTTCTTATCACCAATTTGGTAACATAGTTGTGTCACGAGGTTATTGTTCTTAAAGTGGTCCACATGTGTTAATAATCATATAAATAATTAATGAATAATTATTAAGGTGATAAATATAAATAATTAAAATAATGGTTGAAACTACTTACAGTTATCTCTAAATAAGTATAACAGTTATCACTATAAAAAATTACCTCATTTGTGTATGCACTAAAATAGACTCAGAAAATACAAAAGCAGATAGGCACTATCTGCGTCTACAATTCGACTATTTGCCTCTGCGTA
This sequence comes from Quillaja saponaria, assembly GCA_029379385.1. Taxonomy (NCBI): domain Eukaryota; kingdom Viridiplantae; phylum Streptophyta; class Magnoliopsida; order Fabales; family Quillajaceae; genus Quillaja; species Quillaja saponaria. Next base: position 12,557,172 of record CM055616.1, on the reverse strand, counting down.
TTTGCAGACGCAGATAGTCCTATTAAAAATAAAAAATCAGACGCAAATACTTCTAAAACAGACGTAGAAAATAATTAATTTTGGCGCCCTTTGTCTCAAATATATATGCGCCTACGTTTTTTATATCAGTGTCTGCCATTACAAGCACAGTCATCTAATATTGGCATAATTTTCTATAAACTTTTCTGAGTCAGTATCTTCATTATGTGCATTTGTAATATGCAAACGTAGATAGTGTAATAATTTTAAAAAAAAAAAAAATTTCATTTGTATCTGTGTCTGCTGTTTTATTAACTGTTGTAAACTTTTTCTATCTCGTGTTTTTCTTCTTCTTCTTCCCTCATTTCCTTCTGGCTTCTGCAAACTTAAGCCCCTTCTACCCTCTCTCCCCTCTTACCAGCATCACTCATCTTCTTTCAAACGTTAGGTCTCTGAATTTGGTTTCAACTTAGGGAATCCATTAAGGTACAAATTTTGAGGTTTTTGAATATTTTTTTCTTAGCTTCTAATGAATTGTATCTCGAGTTTTATGTTCAGTCTATGAGTAAGATTTCTTGCAATCAGCTTCAGATGAAGCTTGTAGAGTGGCAAATCAACCTCTTAGCTGGTTTCAAATACAAAGTCATGGATAATCTCCAAAGGTTTATTTGTTCTGTTAGGGTTCTTCTTCTATTTTATCAATCAATTTTGTTTCTTAATTCTTTTGGGTTGCTGCGAAATTACCAAAAAGAAAATTTTGAACTTTTGGTTTTTTGTTTCAGCTTTGTTTTTTGTTTAATTTTTTTTTTTTTTTGGTAGAAGTGACATACGAGTCCAATATTGAAATGGTAGTTTATCTGGTTGGTGGATTGAAATTATTTGTTTAAACTTTAATCATTGTCCATTACTAAATTGGCCATTAAGGGATTTCTCTTTTAAGTTTCTTTGTAATCAGTTTGGTGAGGTTCTCTAATGTACCTCCATTGGTTCACATATTATTTTTGTTATTTCTATTCAAATGTGGGCTATCTATTTGTGGGTATTGTTATGTGTTTTCATAGCTTTGGCTTGTGTTTCACCATTAAAAATGAGATGTCCTGCTGAAACTTGTAACTATTAAGGCAATGTCATATGGAATGCTATACAGGTATCCTTTATTTACTGGGGATGAGTCTCTAGTGTTAGCTTGAAATATGAATCACTTTATATTTATCTATTAAACATGTCAGAAAAATGTCTATTAAGTACAAAATTATTTATTATGTAAACACAGGAGTTCAGAAGTTCTTAAAGTATCAAATAGAAAGAAGAAAAAAAGTATTAGGCTCAAATATGTAGTTGGGGTAGATTCTTATCAATTTAATCTTCTGGGTAAATTGAAAAAAATCCAACATAAACATTTTGTTTACTGAGGAAATTTGTGCCACTATGTTCTTTTTATAACTGCCGATCAGGATCTTGTGGATCCCCTAGTTTGGACGTTGTGCCACTATTTTTCACTTCACACCTCAAATTGGTAAGATTTATTTCCAATGCATGGGAAAGACTGAGTTTTCTTTTGAAAAGTTTGTGTTAGAAAATGCAAAATTCTTAGAGAAACTGATTATCGCTGAACCCCGTACGACTTCAAAGATTGATTAATATCTCTGGCTATTGGAAGCTCTTTATCTTAATGTAAACATAGCATCTAACATGGGAAGTAATTTCTAATTTTTGGGAGAGACGTGTGATTGTTGTTAGTTTGCTTTTACTTTTTTACTTATAAAAGTGTCTGGAGTCTACTGTTTGTTTGTCCCATTCAATAGATTTGGCTCAACTTATATCAAGTCTTTTTGTATGTGAAAGATTTGCCTGTATTTAGGAAAAAATCTCTATTCGGACTTATGTTTTTCTTTATTACCCAAGTTTTATTCGAAAGCTATGTACTAGCTACGCCTATAGGAGACTAGTTAATTAGTAATTAGTTCATGATAGGGCCTTAAACTATATAAGAATCAGCAGTTATAAATTGATAAGAATCTGCCCCAGCAGGAAAAAATAAAAACCATAGTTATTAGTTGTTCTGTTTTTTTTTTTTTTTTTTTTCTTTTTAAATATTTATGCTTGTTTGGTGTAAACCCACTAACACTTTTTTTTCTTGATCTATTTCCCAATTCAAGTTTTTGCTTATAAATTAATTTAATTTATAGGTTAGCTCAGTACCTATTGCTAAAAATACTTTTTTTAATTAAAAAAAAAAGAGTCAGAAGACATCTAGAAATTATGTTTCTTCAGACATGTCAAATACTAAAATGAGAGATGACAGTGCGAAGAGCACAATAGATGTTATTAGGTTGCAACTCCTAAGCAGTTACCTTTTGAGTTCAGAACACTTAAAACTTGCCTTTAATCTACTTGTAGATGCCTTGAGTCTAAGGTACATAGTTAGTTTTTTATCCATCCAAGTACTTGCTTCTTACTCTGCATTATATTCTTTTGCATTACAGAGTGTGTTGTTTCTTTATGGAACCAGAAACTTGAAAAGATAAAATCATTATGACTAAACTTGATTGTACTTTAAGAAATTCTTTGCATAGGATATCTTGCCTGAATGTTCCTAATTTTGGATTTAATAGTATGGATTTATGGTTATATTATTGAAAACTTTGAAGTGAAATAGTTAATAAATTAATAACAAATTTTTTTTTTTTACAGTATCTAGAAACTATATTGACATAGGACCGTTCTCAGTATGCCTACAATTGCATATTGGATGTTCTAGGACTTGGATACTCTTTGACCCTTTAACTAATTAGGGAAAGGCTAAGTAATGTAGACTAATTAGAGATCACATAGAGGTGAGGCTGGTATCATAAGCTTCTTGATGGCTTGGAAAACTAGACAATCCTTATTTAATCTTTGCTTTAGATTGTCTGCGCTTGGCAAAAGTAGCATTATACTAAATGCCCTTAGATGATCGTGTTCAATTGATTAATGATTTAGTTGACATAGAGTATGTACTTATTTCCTATTCAATCTAATCTTTTTCTCCTTATGCCTAATCAAACATATAGATGTCAAGTTCACATAAGCATTTTCAGAATATGTGATGATGGATATACTTTATCAATAATATAGCAATACAACATTATGATTAATGCATAGTTATAGTTGCATCATCAAAAATAAAAACGCAAAAAAAAGGGAAAAAGTTTAACATACATAACTTTCTTAGTTAGGGTGAAGGTCAACTTGCGAATAAATGGTTGTCAACAATAGAAACTAGAATTTCATCTATTTCTTTAGCCAAGCAAGTTTCTCTTACTTGACATAAAACTCCCCACTTTTAATGAAAGTACAATAGGGTACAATGCAATTATTAATGAATTATAATCCTCCCTTCAACATAATTTAGTATTTTCTGATCAACTTTTAAGATCAAGAGGTTGTGGTTGTGGTACATTAGGTGCAACAGCTGTTCTTTCAGGTGCCGAAAGAGTATATATTATCCTTCTCCTAATTTAAATTTCATTGCATTTGCATCTTTTAATTTCTAGTTCACCTTCTTTTCTTTTGATATGTTTTTTTATTTATTATTAATATTTGTTATCTTTGTACCAGCTTCATAACTTCTCCTTCTCCTTATTTAAATTTCATTGCATTTGCATATTTTTTCTATTCACCTTTTTTTCTTTTGATATTTTTTTTTTATCTTTGTACTAGCTTGATAACTTCCCAAGTGAAACTATGAAGGACCTAGCACATACTTGTAAGTGTTCTTCACTTCAATAATTAATTTAATAGTTAATCAATCACTCGTAGGTTAAATTCAATTATGACGACTTTTGATATTTATTGGTGAATGAATTATTTTTTACATGTCAAAGTTTGATGGGTTATTGAATTTTGGAAAAGAGGATTTAGAAAGAAAAATAGTCAAGTTAATTAAAGTTCTCTTAATTTCTAACTTATATGCATATCAAGTTAACTACGACTTATAACATTTTTATTTTAATTATTTTAGATTGCATATCTTACTTCAAGCCCTTCACATCTTAGTCAACAAGATGACAAATATGGTGGAGATGACGAAGACGCACCTAAGTTAGGAGATGATTTTTAGATTGATATATTATACATTGGATATATTGTAAATTATGTTAGTATATTTTTTGTAAAATAATATTTTATTTATTTAAGTTTGATTTTCAAAATAAAATATCATTTTGAATAGGTATTGACAGGTATAATTTAAAAAATAAATAAATATAAAATTTTATAAAATAATTATTTTGACAATTGCGTTTGCATTTCAAATATTTCTATTTGCATTTTCCAGACTCAAATAACAATCAAATAATAAAAATAATAATTAAATATTGTCTCACCTGCATCTGCCATTTACTTTTCTAATCTGCAATTTATAGACGCAGATAATTGTATCTATTTGAGTCTGTATATCGGCGTCTGCCAATAATTTTTTGAATATTATTGGCATCAGAATCAATGTCTGATGCACAGACACAAATAATACCATTTTGCATCTAGGGTAACTACGTCTAATTAATAGTGTCTGGATGCAGACACATGAGTATCTGTGTCTACATAAGTATCATCTAAGCCTGTATTTGACAAACACAGATACTATAATTTCTTGTAGTATATATCCCACTCATGAAAACTACTTTCTTGATGAGTAGGAGGAACATTGTAAGTGAGACTGTGTACAGGGATCTCTGGCCTAGTCTATAAAAACATGTGTTGCCATCAAATACAGTGTATTCAATATTACTCATACATAGTCTTGAGGATCTTTGTGAGTACTTTGTCAGGTGTGTTTCTAATTCTTTGCAATATGATTATGGTGCTTGGACAACGATGATTGAACATATGTAATTTATTTATAGCATATTAGTGTTTTTTTTTTTGGAATATTCTAACTCCAAATACTTATTTTAATTGCTCATTCAAAGTCGAAATTACTTGAAAATAAATAATAGGGTGGTCTGACGATTTGGGCTGTAAAAGGCTTGCAACCTGTGAAACCTTTTGCAAAAACATCATTTCTAACTGAACATCAGGTCCATACATATGTGAAGCCTTCAATCTATGTAAAAACCCATTTTCAAATTAAGTCCCGGGACTAAGAGTAATGATTGAAAATGAGATAATGATATTAAATGGTCTTATCTATATATTTATATTTTGTAATGAGATTTAATTATAATTATGTTAAACATAAAATTCGAAGTAAAATAATAGTATTTTAATATTAGTAGGGTTTAATAATAATTTAGGATTTTTATGCTGAGTGAAATTATAATTATGTTAGAATTCTCAAGATTGAGGTATTGCCCATATATAGGATTATTATGTACTTTTTGATTCACTTTTAATGAATTGAAATTTGAGAAATTATAGGTTTTTCAAGGAGTATGAGAAGGAATAGCTTTTCTCAAATATCATCTCAAATCCCTCAATCTCTATATTTGTCCTACTTTGAGTAGTATCAGAGCAAAAATTCTTAATTTCAGAGGCTAAACAACACCAAAAATCACATAACAAGCCTGAAAGTCCTCTCGTCGCATTAACCACCGTCAGCCACCTCTGTCCACCTTGAACCGCCGATTTGCTTCATTATTTCCACCACCTATATAGTCAGTCAAATCTGTCCTACATCAACAGGTATCAGAGTAAATTGATCCCTCCAAACATCCAAAAAAAAGCTACACAAATCACATGAAACACAACCTTCCTTCCAGTCGTTGCCAACACAATTTTTATCATTTATCATAATCCACCACTGCCCACCACCGCAAACCAGCCAATCGACAAGGAAAAAGCTATTATTGCCAAAAAACATTATACACCCACCGCCTTTGCAGTCCATATTCGATAACTAGTGCCTTCTGCCACCCAGAATCTCTAACCAATTACACCAACAAATTTGCAACCAGCTGATCTATATTGACTATAGATAGAAGTTTCACCGTAAACCATCACTAAAGACAACGTAGGCGCCATCATGCCTCACCGCGTGTATGTATGACGTGCGACAGCGTTGCAATTACACGCTCCACCAAGCGCTTTCCATCTGCTGTTCTCAGCCACTTCAGCCATATGTCCAGTGGAAGAATTCTATTTGCTAGGTTATCGCCAACATCAGCAAGAAATGCCGTGTCATAAACATAAGTCCATAAAGCTGAATGCTCATTGGCAACCATGTCATCCACCACCTAATAGTCATTGACCTTGTCCATTCATTATTTGACACATCATTAGTTACTGACACATCACCTGTCTAGTCAACAGTGCCATGTTATCTAAGAGGGCCATGTCAAACTATTTGACAAGAATGATTCTCAAACTTACTCATGTTTTTCTTGAAGTATTTCTTGTTTTTATACAATAATCCCAGGTAAAAGATAATATAAAATTAACTTTTTGGTTTATATATACCAAAGCTTACAATAATTATTGAAAACAAATTCAAAATAAAGTTTAAATACATAAAATCAATCCTATAATCATATCATTTTGTTGGAATGCAATCTTATTATCAATAGCAAAAAAATAGTTTTAATAACATATTAAATTAAATTTATAATAAATAATAGGAAAATATGTATAAATGGTTATTTTGCCCCTACGACCCGAATAAATACACAACATGTTAACTTGCCTAGTTCTCTCATGGGATATCCAAATGATGTTTTGTTTGTTCCTACAAATCATATTTGACACTACGGATGCTGGGGCATGCTGGCATCATCCTAAAAATGTATAAATGATCATTTTGCCTCACACAAATTGAAAAAGACTAAGTTTACAAACATAGATGTTAACATGCGTATTTTTTTCTTAAGTTGTCTAAATGACATTCTATTTCTTCCTACAATTCATATTTGACACTACAGACATTGTAGTATGCTACGCTTGTTCTAAAGATGTGTAAATGACCATTTTGCTATAACAGAGTACAAGCAAATATGGAAATTCCCACTTTGCTTGATATTAAATTCGAAGTGATTTTGTGACCATAAATATAGACTTTAGACCACATAGAATAGAACACCACAACACCCTCCCCACAAAACCCCCGTTACAGAGTATAAGCCAATAAGGAAATTCCCACTTTGTCTGACATTAAATTCAGACATCTCAACCATTCAATATCAGAAGTTTATCTTTGATTAATTGGTGTAAATTGGCTTGAAGGAAAGATTGGGAGTAAATCCCCAAATGAAGTAATACACAATTGAAAGAAAATGGGGACGATAAGCCACAGTTAGGAATGAAACCAATAGGAAAAAATAATTAGTAAATAATGAAATGAACAAGATCATTGCAAGTGTAGTTGAAGTAATAAGAAGTTGACAAATTGAAAGGTAATGACCAAGGTAAGAAAATAGGTGGAGTTTCCATGGGTTGACCGAGATCAATAAAAGTGAAAATTGAAGTATGAAAGCAAGTTTTAATTTTAAAATAAGGGAAATACATTAGCAACAATCAGTTTGAGATGTGTGAAATTACACAGTAGAAATAATCATACCTGCAATTATCGTTTGCAGCACCTGTCTTTTCAAGTCCCAAGATGGATCCTCATGAAAGTCCATATAGGAGTTTATTTTCCATTTTCCTTGTAATAAAAAAAAGAAAAAGTTAAATTTTTTTTTTTTGAGTAATGGAAAATCTTTAGAGAGTATTTTATTTTATTTTATTTTTGGATGTACTGTCTGACTTCATAATATTACAAAAATATACTTTGATTTGAAAATAATCTTGTGCTTTGCTTTCTTAATTTCTTAGTTCCTAATTGCTTTCAAGTTTCAAGTATTATATGCAGTACTATATTGTCTAAGAACTACGAAAATAAAAAATAGGCTTAGGGAGGACTTTTCCTTTCTTCCATCAATAATCTCTATGAATCAGTTGATCTCAATCTCGTTTTACACCTCGTGACAGATTTCCGGCTTCTAAACGTCTGTGACTTATATCCTCAGAATGATTATCATTTTTTTTTCTGAATTATAATTTTCCTTAAGTACTCTAAGATTCTTCCAAATCCCTTTTAATTTCTTTTTTGTAAAACTGATGCAGCTTGCCATACTTCATGGCCAATCCCAAAAAAAGAGGGAAAAAAAACAAAAAAAAACAACAACAACAACAAAATGTTGGGTAACATAGGTTGAACAAACTAGAAAAAAATTTACATGTTCTGGAGGACTAAGATTGCAAATAACTTATAACATATGAGGCCTACTAATATTTCCAAACTCTTTATCTCCAAACTCTTCCCAACTGCGGGGTGGCAAAGGAGAGAAGGCAGGGGGAAGGGATGCAGGGTTCATCTATCCACGAAAGATCTCTGCTTCAAGAAGTTGGGATAGGTTTCGCATGGTTGGTCTAGACTGTGGGTTGACTTGTAAACACGAAACAACTAGTTTCATAACTAATTGTAGTTCATGTACAATCTTTTTGTATACAGGAGGTGGGAGACGTGGATCTAAAACATCCTTCACATTGATGCTTTCAACATCCAATATTTGTATCTTGGAAATTAGATCCCCTGGGTGCTTCCCCATTAGAACTTCAAGTACCAACACACCAAAGCTATATACATCACATTTTTCAGTCACAGCCATAGTGTAAGCTAGCTCTACAAAAAGCAGGAAAAACAAATGTCAATAAAAAATGCTGACTAACAAAGCAATGCGATTGTGAAATGTCAGAACTAACTTAGAAACAGATATCTGACATAGCATGTTTTTAATACTAATGCTTGAATCTTATACAACATAAAGATATATGACAACTGTTACCTGGAGCAGCATAGCCATATGTACCGGCAAATGTTGTCCAATTAGATCCATCAAATTCCAAAAACCTTGCAGTACCAAAATCAGAGACATGAGCCTCAAGATCGGAGCACATTAAAACATTCTTGCTTGATATGTCTCGGTGAAGTATAGGCGGAACACAATCATGATGCATATAAGATAGAGCTCGTGCTACACCTTGGATAATTTCAACTCTCTTTGGCCAATCAAGCTCCATTGCTTCTTTGTCATTTCTCAGCATATCAGATAAGCTTCCCCTTTCCATAAATTCATAAACCAAAAACACGTGCATCCCTGTTGAGCAAAAACCGTGGAGCTTCACAATGTTTCGATGACGTGTTTCTGTTAAGGTTGTTATCTCATTCTTGAAAGTTTTTGCACTCTCAACACCAAGACCATTAACTTGAGATGAAAACCTTTTTACTGCAATTACTTGACCACTTGGCATTTCTGCTTTGTAAACTTTTCCAGACGCTCCTTCTCCAATGAAGTACATGTCATCAAAGTTCTTTGTTGCCTCGAGTATGTCTTCATACAAAATTTTTCCATTAAAGTACATTACTGAAAATGGATATTCACGATTTCGAGTGGGATCTTCTTCTTTTGAATTGAATTTGGCCTTTTTGTTCGAGAGAAAGGCAAAAATCCCGACTAACATCCATGAACCCAAAAAAGCAATTCCTAAAGAAGCAACAACGATGATTACAGGTTTGTGTTTCTTATCTTTGCCACCTTGTGCTGTAACTGAGGTTTTGCAAGGTTGCAATCCTTGGATCTTCCCACATAATCCTTTGTTGTTAATGAAATCCTCTAGTTGAGAAGAGTTAAAGATGTTGCTTTCCGGAAGAGGGCCCTCCAACTGGTTGTATGAAAAGTTGATGCTTGACAAGCTCAGCATATCGCTGAGGGAACTGGGAATAGAACCAGTGAGATAGTTGTGAGAGAGGTTGAAGCTTATCAATTTGGTGAGTTTTCCAAGCTGTGTTGGAATTTCTCCAGAAAGTGAATTGTAACTCAGGTCCAGTAAAACTTGTAAGGCAATGAGATTCCCAATTTGATATGGGATTGTGCCGTTCAAGAAATTCTGGCTCAAGTTTAAACTCAGCAAGTTGGAAATGTCACCCAATTGAAAAGGGATTGGTCCACTTAACATGTTCATCGAGATGTCCAGGAACTGAAGTTTAGAAAGCAATCCAATACTTATCGGTATCTTACCAAAAAATTTGTTGTCGTTGAGACGCAGTATGGACAAGCTAGACAAATTTCCAATTTCTGTGGATATCTCTCCTGAAAGTTGGTTGGATGATAGGTCAAGATGTCCAAGTTGTTTCAACTGAAGAATCTCATCTAGTATTCTACCAATTATCATATTCCCACCAATCCTAAGAACTGTCAAATTCTGGCATGCACCCCAATTGGGAGAGAGATGCCCTTGCAATTTATTATAGCTCAAATCCATGTATGTTAGATTTGGATATACTCCAAAATCTTGGTCTATATATCCTGTCAGTTGATTGTATTCTAATCTGACCCTATGTAAGCTTTGGCAGTTTCTTAGGCTTACAGGGATTGGACCGGTGAAACTGTTGTGGGCTGCACTGAAGTTGACAAGCTTACCTCCTCTGCACAGCTGTGGTGGTAATTGCCCGGTGAAGTTGTTCTCAGCGAGATGAAGTGCAGTTAACATCGATAGGTTTCCTATTCCTTGTGGCACTGAACCAGATAAGTTGTTTGTAAAAAACTGTAGATGTGTTAGCTTGCTCAATCTACCAAAATTAAATGGGATTGGACCTGAAAGGTGATTCTTGGAAATCAATATGATGCTTAATTGACTACAATTAACTATAGATGGAGGGATAGGCCCGTAGAAGCTATTCAAATCTATATCAAGTAACACCAAGCTTCTCATATTCCCTATTTCATTCGGAATTCGGCCACCAATCTTTGTATTTTGGATAAGGAATCTCTTCATGCTAATGAGGCCTGTTTTGGGTTGATCTTTTCCATCAGGAAATAAACGAGGGTCTAATTCCCCAGTTAGGTTGTTACGCGAAACATCAAGTTCAAAAGCCTGAGTGAGATTAGCAAGAGAAAGAGGTAGTGTGCCATTGAGGGAGTTGGTAGAGAGATCAAGGTATTGGAGTTTCGAAAGTATGCCAATGTTTTGTGGTATACTGCCTTCGAGTTGGTTTTCCTTGAGATCAAGACTTAGAAGGTTTGGAAAAGAAGAAAAATCCAAGTTATCAAGGGTACCTTCTAGTCCAGTATAGGCCAAGTTTATTTGGATCACATTGCCTGCGGTGTTACAGGTTATTCCACGCCATCCACATGGACTTTGAGCATTGCTGGAGTTGTTCGTAGCTGGAGTGACCCATGACTGTAAAATTGATTGATGTGGGAGACTTTGTTTCCATCTCAGTAATGCTTCAGTTTCAGTTGTTGATCCAGCAGTAATTTTGCAGAGAGCTATTAATAGCATCCAAGCAGCTGAAACAACAATTGCTCCATAGTTTATGATTTGGTTGGCCATATTTGCTGGATTTTGATTTTCTCTGCTGTTATGTTGTCAAGGATCTCTCTCTATAAATATGAGTGTCTGAGCACGCCACTGAGGTACTCGGGATTGGAATTTGGCAACATTATTGGATTTGAGTTTAGCTGAAGTTAAGTCATCCTCATGTTGATTCAATGACTTTTTGTGCTTGTAAGAAACCGGCACTCACCAACAACCACTAAAACTCATGTCATACTCAAAAGTATTTACCCAAAAAACGGATTATAAGATTTATAATTTGCAAATAGACCCTATTTATTATACTTATATGCCTTTTTCATTATTATTTCTTATACTTGTTTTTATTATTATTTATTATACTTATACTTATATTTTTTTTTTATTATTTATTATTTATTTTTTATAGTTTTATTTATTTTTAGTATTAATTAGATCAATTATGTATTTCCAAATATTAATTTTATTATTATTTATTATTTATTTAATTATTTTTATTTTTTATGTCATATTTTTATGAATTATTGTGATATGAAAAGTATTTTTGTTATTTGATCATAATGAATTGATTTCAAAAAAATCGAAATGAAAAATCTCACTCTGGTGGATTTGTCGATTCCTATATATATATATATATTACATACTATGAAGTAAAAAAATATATTAAGAGTATAATATTCATGATTATAAATTGTTTTAATTTTTAATTCATCTCCAATCTTAAACATTTTAAAAATATATAAATTCATGAATTTAATTTTTTTTAACAAATTTATCTGTTTATTTATGATACAAAAGTGGTTAGTAGAAAAAAATTTATTTTCTTAAATACATTATGAGTTTTTACTATGACATAAATATTTTTTCGTTGTTATTTTGCTTCAAATAAATTATTATTTTTTTCTTAGCAAAAAAAAAAAAAAAACTATTTATTTATTTTCTAATTCTTCTCTATTTTATATTAATAGGATTATGATTATTTTATGACCATTGATATTTTTTGTTCTAATTCTTTTTAATATTAATAAGATATATCAACAAAATTCAAGCACAAACGCTTCTGCCAAAAAAAATAAAATTAGTATTTATATAAGCCATGCATTAATACTTTACTGGAGCTATCATTTAAATTCAAAGTGATTTAATTGTGACCATAGACATTAGAGGTCTTTTAAGTGGAATTGTCGTAGCATGTGCTGCTGAAGGGCAACTATTTCAACAAATGAGTAGGTTGTTTTTGAAACTAGCTACATTTATTATTGAGTTAATTTTTTATTTATTATCTATAAGTTAAGTATAAATTTATATATTATTAATAAATATAATTATGATATAGCAGTTCACTAAAATTAATGAGCGATAATTAATTTCAATGTCACATGTCACTCTTTTATTAACTCACAAGGTAATAATTTGATACACATATTATGAGTACATCAAATATTAATTTTGTATTATTAAGACATTGTTTTTGCTAAAATTGATTTATCTCCTAACATTAACGCGTGTGCCAAGAAAAAAAATAATATATATATAAGCCATGCATAACTACTTTACTAGAGCTATCATTTAAATTCAAAATGATTTAATTGTGACCATAGACATTAGAGATCTTTTAAGTGGTCTACACGTTCAAAATGATTTAATTGTGACCATAGACATTAGAGATCTTTTAAGTGGTCTACACGTTATTAGATAGTAAATGCATTGAACAGCTAGCTTGGTTTTGGATACTTGTGGACCTCTGGTTGTGGTTGTAGCTGTAGTTTTGGTATGTATGGAATTCTCGTAGCATGTGCTGCTGAAGGGCACCTATTTCAACAAATGAGTAGGTTGTGTTTGAAACTAGTGACATTTATTATTGAGTTAATTTTTGATTTATTATCTATTATTTATTTAATAATTTATATATTGTTAATAAATGAAATTATAATATGAATTTATCTAACAGGTGTCCAAATGGCACTTGTTAAGATTTTATAAACAGAAAATTTGTAATATTTATTATGGTAGTTGATCATGATTTCGGTGTTATTTATTGCATAAATTACTATTTGTAGAAAGTTTCAATTTCCAATGATTATATTTATTATAGCTTAACAATTATCTTTTGGGCACCAATTAGATAAATCCTTATAATATATGAGTTCACTTAATTAAAATTAATGTGTGATAGTTAATTTCAATGTCACCTGCCACTCCTTTATTAATTAATAGTTTAAAATTTTGATATACATATTATGAGTACATCAAATATTAAATTTTTATTATTAAGACATTGTACTTGCTAAAATAGATAAATTACTTTGATATCATAACCAAATATGTTATTTAGTAGGCTAATTGATAGATTCAATTGAGGGAAATTGGAATTAGGAAGAATTAGGTTTAGTTGGATAAAAATTACAACTTTTGGGTTTTAGGGTTTTTCGCTTTTCCTTGGGGTTTTGGGTGGATGATAGAACCCTTTCTAGGAAAAGGGAATTTTGCTGAGAGACAAACACCAAAACTACCTAAACTAGAGAGAAAACTAGCTAAAGGAATCCTAAATCATTTCAAATTCTTGGATCATTCTTACAAACCCAAAATCAGCTATTTAACAACTCATTTGGACTAACTCTCCTAACAAATTGGGCAACAAGGCCATTAAGCAAGTGCCACCTGCCTAACTAATTCATATCCCTTAGCTTCTATTCCAACTCAGCCTGTGTGGGTCTTGAAACGCCATCATATCAAATTGGGAGTGTAACAGCGGAATTGTACAAATTAGTCTTGAATTTAAGTTGTTAGGTTAGTACAAAATAATTAGGAAACAATATGAATTAAGAAATAAGCATAATTGGAAACTTATAACTTGAGGCATACTAAAATATTACCTGTCAAAGGAGTAAAAACTTATCAAAAGGTGAAATTGACATGATTTCAAAGACTAGGATTGCGAGAAAACATCTCAGTTTAGCAAAAGCATAATCCAAACTCTTTCCAACTGTGGGGAGACAAAGGAGGGAAGGCAGGAAGAAAGGATACGGGGTTCATCTAGCCACGAAAGATCTCTGCTTCTAGAAGTTGGGATAGGCTTCGCATGGTGGGTCGAGACTGGGGGTTGGCTTATAAACATGAAACAACTATTTTCATAACCAGTTCTAGTTCATGTACAGTCTTTTTGTATACAGGAGGTGGGAGGTGTGGATCTAAAACATCCTTCACATTGATGCTTTCAACAGCCAATAATTGTATCTTCGAAATCAGATCCCCTGCATGCTTTCCCATTAGAACTTCAAGTACCAAAAGACCAAAGCTAGATACATCACATTTTTCTGTCACGGCCATAGTGTATGCTAGCTCTACAAGCAAGCAGGAAAACAAATCAAAATGACAATAAAAATTGTTGACTCACAAAGCAATGCAATTGTCAAATTTCAGAACTAAGTTAGAAACAGATATATATCGGACATATCATGTTTTTAATACTAATGCTTGAACCTTATACACCATATAGATGTATGACAGCTGTTACCTGGAGCAGAATAGCCATGTGTACTGGCAAATGTTGTCCAATTAGGTCCATCAAGTTCCAAAAACCTTGCAATACCAAAATCAGAGACATGCGCCTCAAGATCGGAGGATATTAAAACATTCTTGCTTGATATGTCTCGGTGAAGTATAGGTGGAACACAATCATGATGCAGATAAAATAGAGCCCATGCTACACCTTGGACAATTTCAACTCTCTTTGGCCAATCTAGCTGTATTACTTCTTTGTCATTTCTTAGCATATCATATAAGCTTCCTCTTTCCATAAATTCATAAACCAAAAACACGTGCATCCCTGTTGACCGTGGAGCTTCACAATGTTCCGATGATGTGTTTCTGTTCAGGTTGTTATATTATTCCCGAAAGTTTTTGCACTCTCAACTCCAATATCATTAACTTGAGATGAAAGCCTTTTTACTGCAATTACTTGACCACTTGGCATTTCTGCTTTGTAAATTTTTCCAGACGCTCCTTCTCCAATGAAGTACATGTCATCAAAGTTCTTTGTTGCCTCGAGTATGTCTTCATACAAAATTTTTCCATTAAAGTCCATTACTGAAAATGGATCTTCACGATTTCGAGTGGGATCTTCTTCTTTTGAATTGAATTTGGCCTTTTTGTTCGAGAGAAAGGCAAAAATCCCGACTAACATCCATGAACCCAAAAAAGCAATTCCTAAAGAAGCAACAACGATGATTACAGGTTTGTGTTTCTTATCTTTGCCACCTTTTGCTGTAACTGAGGTTTTGCAAGGTTGCAATCCTTGGATCTTCCCACATAATCCTTAGTTGTTAATGAAATCCTCTAGTTGAGAAGAGTTAAAGATGTTGCTTTCCGGAAGAGGGCCATCCAACCGGTTGTATAAAAGGTTGATACTTGACAAGCACAGCATATGCTGCGGGAACTGGGGATAGAACCAGCGAGATAGTTGTGAGAGAGGTTGAAGCTTATCAATTTGGTGATTTTTCCAAGCTGTGTTGGAATTTCTTCATAAGTAACTCAGGTCCAGTAAAACTTGTAAGGCAATGAGATTCCCAATTTGATATGGGATTGTGCCATTCAAGAAATTCTGGCTCAAGTTTAAACTCAGCAAGTTGGAAAGGTCACCCAGTTGAAAAGGGATTGGTCCACTTAAAGTTGGTTGGATGAGAGTTCAAGATTTTCAAGTTGTTTCAACTGAAGAATCTCATCTGGTATTCTACCAATTATCAGATTCCCACCAATCCGAAGAGCTTTCAAATTCTGGCATGCACCCCAATTGGGAGAGAGTTGCCCTTGCAATTTATTGTAGCTCAAGTCCATGTATGTTTGATTTGGATATACTCTAAAATCTTGGTCTATATATCCTGTCAGTTGATTGTATTCTAATCTGACCCTGTGTAAGCTTTGGCAGTTTCTTTGGCTTATATGGATTGGACCGATGAAATTGTTGTGGGCTGCACTAAAGTTGGCAAGCTTACCTCCTCTGCACAGCTGTGTTGGTAATTGCCCGGTGAAGTTGTTCTCAGCGAGATGAAGAGCAGTTAACATTGATAGGTTTCCTATTCCTTGTGGCACTGAACCAGATAAGTTGTTTGTAAAAAACTGCAGATGTGTTTGCTTGCTCAATCTACCAAAATTAAATGGGATTGGACCTGAAAGGTGATTCTCGGAAATCAATATAAAGCTTAATTGACTACAATTAACTATAGATGGAGGCATAGGCCCTTAGAAGCTATTCAAATCTATATCAAGTAATACCAAGCTTCTCACATTCCCTATTTCATTCGGAATTCGGCCACCAATCTTTGTATTTTGGATAAGGAATTTCTTCATGCTAATGAGGCCTGTTTTGGGTTGATCTTTTCCATTAGGAAATAAACGAGGGTCTAATTCCCCAGTCACGTTGTTACAGGAACATCAAGTTCAATTACAATTGCTCCATAGCTTCTGATTTGGTTGGCCATATTTTCTGGACTTTGTTTTATATTTTGAATTATTAAGACATTTAGTCAATATAAGTTGTCTCAATTTTGTTCAAATATTTCTTATTTCTTAAAAAGTAAGTCTAACTAACCTTTTGACATGAATTTTTTTCTTTTTTTTTTAAAACAAAATTTGAAAATGAATTTTTTATTTATTGGAAACATAATAATGAAAACTAAGTGGACACAAGTCATCAATATAATTTTTATTTTTATTTTTTATATTTCACTATGTTTTTTTTATCTTGAAAAATTATGAATCCACTCATGTTTATACATGTCACTTGTTAAAATGATTTTATGATTTAAACCGATCTGAAATAAACCAATTTGAACGATTAATCCGATTTTTAAAATATTATTTTCAAATGGTGGCAAATCTAATGCACAGTCAATAACAACACCACAACTGCATACACTATTAATAGAGATAATTAACTATTCCTTTTACAAACTACAGCATCAATTAACTACGTATTCATAACAAGTACATCATAGAGTTGATCCAAGTATAGCTCACTCAGTTCAACTCATAATGTTGATCTCTATTTGAATACAAATACAAATTATTTTATATGATACAACTTGATTTGATAGTAAAAACATTTGTCTTGCTTGAATTCGACTTAATGGAGCTCGATTTTATACTTTATTTTCCTTATTGAAATCTCACTTTTCCTTGTTGAAATATATATGAGATGATCATAGATCACTTGCCATGTTGTGGAGGCCGATGATAGGGTGTGTACCAAGGTTCATCCCCACGGTTTCCACGGCCATTCTCATGATCATCTGCAAGTAACAAATTAACATCAAAATCCATATGAAATTTTCTTAAATTGTTAGTGTCTCAAGTAATTAATGATCAGCATATTTCAATATTTCTTTTTCTTAGCTTACATTTATAATCAGAAAATTTTCATCACTTCGGAAGGTTAATGAATTTAAGCCCTTTTTCTATGAGATGTTTTATCAAGAATTAATTGTTTATTTTTATTAATTCAATTTAGCTAATGCTTAGTCTCAACTTACTTGGAATCCATTACATACATGAATTAATTCTTTTCATTAATTCACGTTGATTCAATGAGTCATTTCTGGTGTCACAAACAAAAGTCGCATCATTTTTAAAAATTTTCTCTTCATATAATTTAATTTATGTCTTTATGACCTCCACCTCGATCTAACTTATTTCTCTTACATCAAGTTATTTTTCTTAAATATGTCATCCACAAGCATATAATGGATATTTTTTTCTTTAATGAATGCGACAAAAATCTTTCTAAGTACTTATCCTATTCAATTTTTTATAATATTTTTAATAAGTATGAGCATCCATCTCAACGTTAATATTTCAGTTAAGCTCCTTTTAATTATATATGTAAAAAAAAAAATAGCTAGTCCGCTTTTCACACCTTCCCAATATATAAAGAATATTATCTAGTTGTGTTGGGTGGAGCTTGTATATATGCTTAATTATGTGCTTTGTCAGATGAGTGGTACTCTAATGAATTAGCAATTACCCAAAATAAAATAAGAATGAAAAAAGAAAAGAAAAATTAAAGGAAGGCTTTTGAACTTACTTGCTGCTGGCAAAACCCTGGATGCCATTGTGGAAGCTAGAAGTAGCAAAATCATAACAAAAACTATGACTTGTCTAACAAATCCAAATGGAAACTTGTTGGAAGTCATTTGTTTCATTTGTGTACAAGCAATGCACGCCCAATTGCATATATATAAGGCGCCATGCATTACTACTTTACCGGAGCTGTCATTTAAATTTTTCAGTGATTTAACTGTGAGCATAGACTTTAGAGTCTTTTAAGTTCTACACGTTATTAAATAGTAAATGCATTGAACGACTAGAATTGTTTTGGACACTTGTGGACCTCTTGTTGTGGTCTTGCTGTAGTTGTGGAATTGTCGTGGCATGTGCTGCTTGGTTTTAAGTGGTCTGCGTTAATAGATAGTAAATGCATTGAAAGACTAGCTTGGTTTTGGTTACTTGTGGTCCTGTGCCCAATTGCATATATATATATATATATATATAAATAAATAAGCGCCATGCATTACTACTTTACTGGAGCTATCATTTAAATTCAAAGTGATTTAATTGTGACCATGGACTTTAGAGGTCTTTAAGTGGTCTACACGTTATTAGATAGTAAATGTGTCGATATAAAATTCAAACACCTCAACCACCCAAGGTTGAATATTTGAAGTTTATCTTTGATTAATTGGATGAAAATTACAAGTTTTGGGGTTCAGGGTTTTTTCGCTTTTTCCTGGGGTTTTGGGTGGAATTGTAAGATTACTCTTGAATTTAAGTTGTTAGGTTAGTCCAAAATAATTAGGAAACAATTTGAATTTAAAAGTTTACATTTTTTATTAGATGAAGGTTCAATTCAAAGAGTAGGATTTAGATCTCCTGTCTCATTATTGTGTCTCCCTTTCTAGCCCCTCGATCAAAAAGCTATATGTGGCATCTCAATATATATAACCCTATCCCTAACCCTAAAAAAATAAGGGAAAGAAACCTAAGCTACCCAATCATATGGATCAAAAGAAAGACTGTTAGAAAAATAGTATATCAAACATATAGGAGATTTAAAGGCTTTGATGCATGTTATGATGTAACATTATCTTTAAAGAGATATTGTCTATATACTCTTATAATTTGGGAGTCCAAAACAAGTCCTTCAAGATACAACAAAATCTCTTAGAATCATTTAACAACTTTTTATGGAAACCATATATGGGAAATGAATAGTCACTATTTTTAAAGTATGACTTTATATTAAATAGTCACACCATCAACAATTGTGACTCTTTACTCAAATAAAGCTACCAGTTTAAATTCAATAATTGAGTCTCTTGGCAGAAATAATTAAGTTATAATTATTAAATCTTACAGTTATAACTCTTGACATATTACTACTTATGAAAACACATTCCAATTATGAATTTATGTTACAATCTACACAAC
The DNA here is from genome assembly GCA_029379385.1 of Quillaja saponaria. NCBI lineage: Eukaryota > Viridiplantae > Streptophyta > Magnoliopsida > Fabales > Quillajaceae > Quillaja > Quillaja saponaria. The sequence continues at coordinate 12,537,378 of CM055616.1, read as the reverse complement.
AAGAAATGTCAGTAAACGATTTTTCCTTCTCTGCTAATTTTTCACTTTTGCTGGAGTAACACATGACTGTAAAATTGATTGATTTGGGAGACTTTGTTTCCATCTCGGTAATGCTTCAGTTTCAATTGTTGATCCAGCAGTGATTTTGTAGAGAACTATTAATGGCATCCAAGCAACTAAAACTGCTATTGCTCCATAGTTTCTGAAATGGTTGGCCATATTTTCTGGACTTTGATTTTCTCTATTGTTATGTTGTCAAAGATCTCCCTCTCTAAATACGTGTGTCTACGCGCGCCACTGAGGTAAATGTCTTTAGAGTTGGAATTTGGCGACATTATTGGAATTGAGATGGCCTGAAGTCAAGTCATCCCCATGTTGAATTTATTTAGGGTAATGCTATGTGCACCACCCATTATTGATATGTGAACGATCGTAACAAAGTTTTTGTCTTTTAGTGTGTTAGTAATTCATTTAACAAATTTTGTAATCTACATAACAATATCTTTTATACATAATTATAGTAAAGGTGTGTTGAAAATGTTGTACTTTTGTAGTCTGGATAATTAATACTACCATGACTTTTTGTGCTCCTTGTCTACGAAAATAAACTGTATGGAGATTATTTATCTCATTCTTTATTTTATGGACTAATAAAAAATCTTTTTCTTCCCAAAAGAATTGTTCATCCTTCTTGAGTTTTTCCAAAAAAGGTTTTTCCTTTTTGGATAAATCTTTTATAAAATTTCTTTCATAATTTAATATTCCTAAAAACTTTTTTAACCAACCAATATCTTTAAAAATTTTAAAATGTTAACCAAAAAGGTTCTTCAAGAAGTAAATTTGGATAAAGAAGTTAGTTTTTCCCAAATTAATATAATTCTGGTACTCTCAGAACTATTGGAAAGTCAGCAAAATGATGATCCAGTCTTTCAGAAAGTAAAAAGAATTAGCCTTAATGAAAAAGCTAAAATGATTCTTTTAACAGAATTATCTTTCAAGATAATAAGCAGCATAGACAATACTCATCATTTCAAATTTATGAAAAAATTAGAATAATTTTCCTTCAATATTCATATCTCTTCTGATTATTGGGATATAATCAATATTTCAAAGTTGACATTCTATTCTTCCATTGAAAATCTTGACGTAGAAAGTGTCAGAGATGGGATTTGTTAAAAACATTATCCTAGAAAAGGATAAATTTGATAAAATCTCAAATTTATGTTCTTTTCTTGAAACCATGATTCGCTATACAGTCATGGAAGATGAGTCAAGTTCTATGTTCACCCTCACTATTACCAGTATGATGAGATATATATATTTTTTTAAATTTTTATCAACCTTATCAAATCTGCACTTTAACTAAAATAGTAGATCATGATTTTGACCTCTCAAATGAAGATGAAACTCTTAGAGCTAGACAAACTATCATAAGAGACCAATATTACATCATATGTCTTCGATAGTTAGTCAGTAAGGCAAATTACATTAAAAGTGAAGATTATTTTAATATAAGAAATGGAAAAAAAATCTTTGTTACAATGCTTCTTGTACAATATAAAAGATCCAAGGAACAAATAGACATTTGTGATCAAATAATAAGAAAAATAAAATTCTTTGAAATAGAAGGCCTTGAAGACTTGATTGCTGATGCTGAGATGGAGCAAGAGTTAGTTGACAGAGCTACCAGTACTGACAGCAGAAGTGATAGTGCTAACTCATTTGACAGTGTTACATAATATAAAATTGAAAATATGATGGAACTATGACAACGACAGTTTCACCACCAAAAGATGACAAATCATTATCTGAAAAAGACAGAAAGATAGTAAGTCATTATCTAAATAAATAAAAAGATAGCATGTTATTATATAAAAAAGACAGAAAGATGGCAAGTCATTATCTGAAAGAGATAGCTCAACTAAAGAAAGATAAAACATATCTAACTTTAGATAAGGAAATCTACTTTACAGAAAGAAAAGATATTTCATTAGGTTTGATCTTATCTTTTGTAATCTTATCTAGATAGAATTTTTTTTCCTATAAAATGAGAAGAGGCTTCAACACCTAAAATCATCTTCCTCCATCTTCTATCTTTAATCTTTCTTTACATCTTCAATCCTCCACTTAATAAATCCTATCTTCCACTATTTTTTCTTGTAAATAGTATCAAAGCCTTCAAGAAACAAGGTTGATATCTTGTACCAGTAACTTGTACTTGTAACGATGATTCTATGTAATAATATTTGAAGTTATTTTTTGTAAGTTTTACTTTTCCTCATCTTCTATTTTTACTATATATTTTTCGTTTCTGGTTGTTTACAATTCTATATGCTTAGTGATTAATAACTTGCTTAGATTATTGTTGGCTGAGGATAGACTATTGTTTACCTGTAACTTGAAGTGAAACTATAGTCCCCAAGAGGTCTTAGAAACCATAAACAATCCAGTATGGAACATGTTAGGTTTGTCATAGGAGATGATCAAAAAGAAAAATTTTATAATAATAATCTTCATATAGATATTACAATAGAAAAAACTGTTAGTAGTATAAGTAGAGTTCTAAATTCACTAGTAGACTTATCTATTTTTAATTTTGAAAAAATTAATTAAAAACAAGAAAAAATATTAGATTATTTAAAAGATTATCATGTTCAACAAGATCATGAAATCTCTAAATTATATTACAATACTGAAATATGTACTTTAAAAAAAAAAAAAACCAAACAAAAAATCTAAACAAAAGTTTGAAGCCATAAAATAAATAATAGAATATTAGAAAAGTCGTTGTATCAAAGAACCTGATATAACAGAAATAAATAAATTTAAAAAAAATGATATTAGACTTATTTGTTCAGAACGAACAATTAATGAAGCAAAATAATTATGAAATATTATTAAATATTTCAGATGATGAAAGTGATTCTAATCCAAAATCATTTACATCTGAAAATTTAATCACAATCAGTGATGAAAGTTTAGAATATTCTGAATATGAAATAACCTTTTTAGAAAAATATGAACAAAAACGAAAAAGAAAAATTGAGGAACCAGATCCCTAAGATCTAGATCCTGAAACTAAAATCTATTCTTAAAAAGAGATAGATGAGTTAAAAGAAGAAGAAGATAGAAAGCCTTTAACTTCTGAAACTCATATAATCACTAGAAAAGATAATTTAAATAAACAGAATATTGCAATAAATAGAACATATCTAGATCAAACAAATGTTTTGATAAAAGATTATGCAAAAATTATAGATGGATGGGTACAATCATTGTCCATAGTCATAACAAATTATAAAAATGTTTGGTCTAAAGAAATTTTTTTAAACTTCATAGCAAGAACATTGCAAGGAGACACTTTGCAATTTCTTAGGAAATGGAAAAGTTCTATAAAAGGAATAGCCTAGAAAAAAGGATTGCTTGAAAACTTCAACTCCTTTGATGAAATTTTACAAGAATTTGTTAATGTAATAAAAAAAAAAAATTGTGGTCATAAGGGTCCACAAAATACAAAGTCAGAAGTAAACTATATTCTGACAAAAATAAAATTATGTGATATTAGAGAATTAAAAAAATTCTCAAAACAATTTCAAAAATACTATTATAAATTAGATGCTATTAAGTTAGAACTTTAGTTTAATCAGTATTTTCATAAATTACCTCATCCGTGGGATGAATTATGTAATAACACATAGAAGCCCTTTTTAGAAAAAAACTAATGGAGATGATATCTTAGGAAATAGAATTAGGTAGGCAATTAGACAAGTCCTAGATCATTGTCTAATGGCAAAAGCAACTAAACAAGTTAAAAATCAAGTAGGAGATAAATATTGCTCAAACTTCTAAAAAACGAGTGGGAATTTGGATGTAATAAATCAAAACCAAATAGGTTTATGTGGAAAAAATGGAAGAAAAATAAACCCAAAAAATTTAAATCACATAAACAATATGTGAGAAGAAAAAAGAAAATTTGGAAACCTAGAAAAGATTACAAATGCTATATCTGTAATGAATAAGGTCATTATGCACCACAATACCTTAAAAAAAGGAAAAAATGGAAAGAAAATGATAAAAAAATTAGAAGAAAATGAATTAGAAATTAGTTATGGAGAAGAAATCTCTGATAACAAATCTATATTATATGAAATCTATATGGTTAAATTTTGGATATTATGTGCATGATTTATTGGTTTGGTCAATGATATTTTGTTATGTTTCAAACTGATATGGTTGCATATAATTAATTGTTGAAAACTATTTTATTTTCATATTTATATGTTATGGAACTATTAGCAGTAGGTACTCTCTCTAGTTAGAGCTAAATAATTTTGTACTCTCATGTTTTCATAACATGTGTTAGTGAATGCTTCTATTTCGATTCAATTTTTCAAAGTTGCAACATGTGTTTAATTATTCTATGAGATACTTTTAAAATTAATTTGGTTTGAAAGGATAAATTATGAGTAATTATATTTTCCCAGCTTGAGAAAATCTTATAGGTTTGTGTTTCCACCAAGGTGGTCTATCTATATAGATTTGTGGGATTTTTAAAAGTTAGAGTATGAGATATTTCTTAAATTATTGTATATAGTTCCCTGCCCAAAGGAGGTTATTATATACTTTAATTTTGGAAAATACATGAAACATATGGTTTGGGGTATACCGGCCTTGAAGATTTATTTGCCTAAAGAGGATAGACTTTTCAAAAGATAGGATACTCTAATTTAATTTTCATGGGTTGATCATGAGATCCTAATAGCATGTTACATTCTCTTCCCAAAGGGGAGTTTGTAATGATGCTCTTTGGATTCATGGAGAATAAATTTTTATTCTTGATTTTTAATTACTTAATTTGTTGACATGCTGCATTATTTGTTATTGAATCAGTCTCCCTAGCTGTTAACAACAATAATGCTACTATTGAATTGTTGAACGGTTCCAACTTTAAGAAATGGAAGCAAGATGTTGAATTTGCCCTGGGAATTATGGATATCGATTTAGCTCTACGTAGTAAAAAACCTATTGATCTTTTTGATGCTAGCTCCATAGCTTAGAAAAAGGCTTTTGACAAATGGGAAAAATCAAATAGGTTGAGTTTGATCTACATGAAGAGATCAGTCTCTGAACACCTTTTGAGTAGGTTGCCTGAATCTCAAAGTGCCAAAGACTTCACAAAAGCTGTGGGGGATAGGTACAAGGTATCTGATAATGCTAAGACTGGAAAACTAATAAATGATCTAGCAGGTATGAGATATGAAAATGGAACTGGGGTTTGGGAATTTATTCTCAAAATGGTTCATGTTCAAAACAAGCTTAAAAACAAAGAAATTCCAATCCCTGATAGTTTTGTGGTTCACCATTCTCTCAATTCCTTACCACCTGATTTCTCCTAAATTAAAACTGCCTATAACACCCAAAATGAATCCTGGACCATCAATGACCTTAGCTCTAAGTGTGTGGCTGAGAAGGATAAGGTTAAGAAAGAAAAGAGTGAAACTGCACTTTTTGTTTCCCATTCCAAGCCTAGTTCTACCAAGGGTGGTCAGGGTAAGTCTAAATCTACTTATCATAAGAAAAATTAGGATGCAAAAGGGCATGGTACTGGTCAGAAACCTGTTATGGGTGGTCCTAAGGTTGCCATTAAAAAGGACATAACATGTTTCTTTTGCAAAAATAGAGGTCATATGAAAGCAGACTGCTTCAAATTAAAATCCCAATTAGAAAATAAAAATAAACAAGAAGGTAACTCACTAGCTTTTATTTGTTTTGAATCCAATTTAGTTAATGTCCTATCAAATTCTTGGTAGCTCGACAGTGGTGCAATTGTTCACGTTGCTTGTACCACGCAGGGGTTCAAACACAAAAGGAAGCCAAGTGATTTAGAGGCAAAGTTTAGACTTAGGAATGATGTCGAAGTTAAGGTCGAGTCCGTAGGAATCATCTCCTTAATTTTAGATAGTGGTTTTGAACTTGTTTTGGAAAACACTTTTTATGTACCTTCTTTTAGGCGGAATTTGATTTCAGTTTCCATGTTGGACAAAATTAGTTATTCCTTTAATTTTGGTAATTCAAAAGTTCAGTTGCTTTTAAATTCTAAAGTTCTTGGAGGGTGTGTTTTGTGCAATGGTTTATACAAAATGAGTTTAGCACCCTTAAATATTATTTCCTCTTTAAATACTGAAAAAATTGTTTATAAAAGATCTTTAATTAACGAGAAATCCTCAATGCTTTGGCATAAGCGTCTAGGTCACATACAAAGAGAAAAAATGGAAAGACTCATTAAGGATAGTATCCTACCATCACTTGATTTTGATAACTTAGAAACTTGTGTTGATTGTATTAGAGGTAAACTGACTAAGACAAAGAAAAATGGGTCAACTCGTAGTTCAGAACTCATTCACACAGATATTAATGGACCATATTCCAACACTTTGTGTAAAAAACTGTTATTTCATTACCTTTATTGATGACTTTTCCCATTTTGGTTTTCTATACTTGATTAAAGAAAAATCTGATTCTCTTGATAAATTTATAATTTTCAAAACTAAGGTCAAAAAACAATTAGGGAAAGTCATTAAGATTGTGAGATTTGACCGTGGAGGTGAGTATTATGAAAAACATGGAGTTGATGGACAACATATAAGACCATTTGCCAAGTACTTACAAGAGTGTGGGATTGTTGTCGAATATACCATGCCTGGTAGCCCTGAAGAAAATGGTGTGGCAGAAAGGCGTAATCGCACCCTTAAGGATATGATGAGGAGTATGATGAGTAAGTCAAACTTACCTGAATATCCTTGGGGGGAAGCCATTAAAACTGTCTTGTACATCCTTAATAGGGTTCCTAGTAAAGAGGTGCCTAAAACACTTTTTGAGTTGTGGACTAGGAGAAAGCATAGCTTGAACCATTTTCGTGTTTGGGGATGTCAAGCTGAAGTGAGAATCTATAACCCAAATGAGAAGAAAGCCAACCCTAGATCTACCCGTTGTTACATTATTGGTTATCCAGATCACTCTAAAGGATACAGGTTTTATTGCCCCACACAAGAAACTAAAGTAGTGGAATCACAAACTGCCAAGTTCTTGGAATTTGATGTTGTTGAGTTCGAAAAATCTTCACCTTTTGATCAGGGAGAGCGAAATGAGGATGTTACTATTCCATTATATGATCTGTCAGAAGCTATTGTTTCTGTGCCTGTTGTGAAAACAGGTGATGGGAGGGGGGGAAAGTAAATGAACAAGCTAAAGTAGCACCACTTGTTCCTACTGATGCTACTGCACATGTTCCTAGTGAAGCTCCTCAGCAATAGAATCTAGTTGCACAAATACCTGTTAGAAGATCTAAACGGTGATTATATTGTTGATCCCACTACATATGGAGAAGTTGTCTCTAGTCCACAGTCAGATAAGTGGATTGAAGCCATGCGAAAAGAGATGCAGTATATGGTACATAATGGTGTATAGGAGTTGGTTGCACTTCCAGAGGGTTGCAAACCTATTGGGTGCAAGTGGGTTTACAAGACCAAGAAATATTTAAAGGGAAAAATCAAGCGTTTCAAAGCAAGACTTGTAGCTAAAGGTTTTTCTCAAAGAGAAGGTGTGGACTTTAGTGAGACTTTCTCTCTTGTCTCAACTAAAGACTCCTTTAGGGTCATCATGGCACTGGTGGCTCATTTTAATCTTGAGTTATATCAGATGGATGTCAAGACAGCCTTCTTAAATGGAGATCTTGTTGAAAAGGTTTATATGGTTCAACCTAAAGGTTTTAAAGAAGATGGAAAGAGTGAACTTGTTTGTACACTCACGAAGTCTATCTATGGTCTAAAACAAGCATCTCGACAGTGGTTCTTGAAGTTTGATGAAGTAATCACCTCTCTTGGTTTTGTTGAAAACAAGATTATCAGTGCATGTATCTCAAAGTCAGTGGGAGCAAATTTATCATACTGGTTTTATACGTTGATGATATTTTACTTGCTAGTAGTGACGTTGGTTTATTACATGAGACAAAATTGATATTATCTAAGACCTTTGACATGAAGGATCTTGGGAAAGCATCATTTGTCCTTGGCATTAAAATTCATCGGGACTTTATGCTAGTGTATAGAAAGGTTGATCACCTTGAGTTGATTGGTTACTCTAATTTTAACTTTGCTAGTTGTAAGGATGATCTAAAATCTACATCAGGATACATTTTCATGTTCATTGGGGGAGCCGTATCTTGGAAAAGATTTAAACAGACAATCATTGCTTCTTCCACTATGCAGGCTAAGTTCGTTGCTTGTTATGGAGCATTGACACATGATATATGGTTGAAGAACATGATAACTTGTCTTAGTGTGGTTGATTCAATCTCTAGACCTCTTAAAATTTACTGTGACAATAGTTCTGCTGTGTTCTTTTCAAAGAATAACAAGAACTCAAGTACATCGAAAGCTATAAATATTAAGTATCTAGCTACTAGGGATTTAGTGAAAAATGGAGACATTGTGTTTTAATATATTGAAATAAAAAAATGTTAATAGATCTTTTAACCAAAGGACTTAAGACTGGGGTTTTCAAAAGTCATGTTGATAACATGAGTATTGTGGCCTTTGATGTTTTTGGTTAGTGGGAGTTTGCATTATTTTATTCAAACTAGCTAGCATGTTATATATGCTATTTTATGTTTGCTTACATCCTTGTTGGATGGTATGTTTTATTAATGAAAATAATAGTTATTTTCATTATGATATGATTGATGTTGTATGTTCACATATGTTTATTTATGACATGTTATTGCATTAGAATCTTAAGACTTTGTGTCTGTCATAAGTATGACGGTTTTGTCAATTTGGAGGTATGTCTCAAATGACACTAATTGGATATCTCGAGATGGTTGTTGAGACATACGAGCTTAAAATTAAGCTTAAGTGATTTATAGTGCTTTGGAAAGCATTCAGTTTTAATGAAATCACCTAAAGGACTGACAATGAAAATAACATATGTTGATCACATTTAGATGTTGTTTTTCTTGCTACACTACCACATCTAGATCCATTGCAGATTAGGTTGTTGGCATTTGTAACCATGGATTGCTCTTGTGTTGTTTAAATGGCACAATGATTGATATGATTCAGTGTTAATAATTTAATTGCGTTGGATTGTTTGAAGTGCTTCTCAAGACCAAAACTTTTCTTTTAAAATTGTGGCCACATAAAAGTTAGACCTTGCTTGAAAGTCGTTTTCTAAAAATATGTTTTCTTAAAATTTTTAAAACTATAATTAATGATTGCCCAAGTGGGAGACTGTTATAAATTCCATATATAGGCTACCATTAATTGTATGGTTTTGATTTTAATAATAAAACGAGTTTAAGGTTTGGTCCATTTGAGACATGCAAGTAAAAGCCCATATAGTTTATGTGATCATTTGGGATAGGGTTTATGCACACTTCTTATCTGATTAGATGTGGATTGGCAGTAAGTGTAGGCTGAGTGACTTTAGGAGTCTTTAATGGGAGGACTCTTAGAGTTTTATCTGACATGAAATAGCTAGGTCCCTTCTCCTCTCTATATATATGCATCTTGCCCCATTGAAAGCTACCACTAAGAAATACAGAGAGTACAGAGATGAAAACCTAGCTGTGTGAAACAATTGCTAAGGCGTGTTTGGTTAAGATTCCAGATATCTGCTGCTATGGCTCAATCAGGTACGCAAACTTTATTATTAATGTGTTTTAAATTTATGTATTAGATCCTGTAAATTTATAACATCATAACCAATACTAGTTCATCTAGAGTCGTTTCGTATACAGGAGGTGGGAGATGTGAATCTAAAACATCCTTCACATCATCGATACTTTCAACAACCAATGTTTGTATCTTGGAAATTAGAACCCCTGGATGCTTACCCATTAGAACTTTAAGGACCAACACACCAAAGCTATATACATCACATTTTTCATTCATGGTCATAGTGTAAGCCAGCTTTAAAAGCAAGTAGGAAAGCAAATCAAAATGACAATTAGTATACCAATAATGACAATAAAAATATGTCGACTTAAAAAGAAACGCAATAGTCAAATTTCAGTACTATAATTAAGAATAAAAAATAACTAACATATCCTCAGAATGATAGCAATATCGTGTCTTTAATATATACTAATGCTTGAACCTTATGGTCATAGATATGTGAAAATGATAGCAATATTGTGTCTTTAATATATACTAATGCTCGAACCTTATATGGTTATAGATATGAGAAACCAATTACCTGAAACAAAATAGCCATATGTACCAGCAAATGTTGTTCAATTAGATCCATCAAGTTCGAAAAACCTTGCAGTGCCAAAATCAGATACATGAGCCTTAAGATCGGAGCATATTAATACATTCTTGCATGGTATGTCTGTAGGGATTTTGATTATACTGGCACAGTAAAAATTTAAAAAAATTCGGCGTAACCAAATTCCTAGGATAATCTCTATTGTTTATGAACCAATATTTTTCTATTAATCTTATAAATAGAATATTACCTCTTGAAGCGATTAGGACGATCTTAACTTTTGATCCACAAGTTGTACAGGGTGTACAACCTCTAAGTGTATCCACACTGAATGACTTGATCAAGAGATATGTGTTGGCTGCCAAAAATCTCCTTGTGTGCTAGCACAAGTGATGAGATTTTCTCACGTCTCATAAACACTCAGTTTTGCCAATAATTCTCTGCAGAGAATTTTGGCTCTCTGTTATATATGAATAAAAGTTACATACATTACTTATTAGGTCTAACCTTATTTAAGTATGATATAACTGAACTCTAAATAATAAGATCATATCTTATCTATTAGAGACTTTTAGATAAAATAGAAAAATCCCATCAAAGATAATCCTATTTTAAATTTCAAATATCATTTGTTTGTAATTACATGAAAGCCCAAAACTTCTCTTAATCAAATTGCATCCATTTGTGTGTGACCTCTCAGGTTCATATTAAACTGGCAGTAGGCCACATTAAATTAATGTATTTTTCAATTAGATCCACATCTAATTAATTTAAATCAAAACTAATTTTGATTTACCCATTAATTCTCGGGTTGCCTACAAGTCAAGATTGATGCCTAGTAGTATGTGATGACTACCCGGATAATATAAATATATTTGTGAACCTTTCCGTTGTTAGCTACCATGCAATTCAATCTTTCCATCATTCAATGTTCCTGATTAAACTTAGAGTATGGATTAATGTCAAACCATAAATTATTTAATCTGATGTATCTATTTATAAGTCATGACTCATGTGGTGAAACTTAAATTCTCTAATCTAGTTTCACACCACCCTGGCGAGGGACTTTATGAATTATGTCTTAATTAGATAACATAGAACATTCTCTCTTTTTACTGAGAGTGATAGATCCCTTATTGTACATTCATATACCTTTATATATAGATAGTCATACCCAACATCTATCTCTGTATAACCCATGTTGAATTATACTTAGATAGTATCAAAGCGTAATAACCTATGCACAAGGTATCTATTATGCCTTAGGTCTGAAGATCATTTGCACCACTATAACGAAGAACACTCATTGAAAACTATGTAAAAGTCCATATAAGTATTCTATGATCGAGTCAATTTAATGAACTTGTTCTCTAACAAGTACCGACATGTTTATTATAGTGTCAACTACACAAGTGATCATGAGATCAATCACCCTCAATATTTAAGCTAATATAACATGTACTAATCTAACCGGATCATTAATTCCCATTATTAATGATCCTATGATTAGAAATATTTAAGAACAAAGCTTAAGAAAATATAAGCATGATCACATCATGGTTCTTATTTTCATTGCTTATATTCTATGGGATTTATCATGTTCATACTAAAGAATTAACTAGCAATTAAAGTACATGATAAATAATAATATCATATAATAATGAAATATATTCATTTTATTAATAACTGAAGGTCATTAGTGACTGCTAATGGTCCACACACATTAGTATGCACTAATCCTAATATATCTGCAGCTCTTGCTCCATGTCCGCTAAATGGAGATCTAGTCATTTTTCCTAGGAGACAAGCTTCACAAGTTGGATAGGACTCAAAATCCTTGAAGTCTAAATAACCTTCTTTTACCAACTTGTGAACTCTATCTTCATTAATATGACCTAGTCTTAAGTGCCACATATATGAATAATTTACTTTATCCTTCTTCCTTTTGTTTGAATGTTCGATATTAAGTACATTACCATGGACATTAAAAATATAAAGACCATCATCTAAAGTACCAGTACCATAAAATTCATTACGGAAATAAATCGAACAACATTTGTTCTTAAGAGAAAATTCATAACCTTCTCTATCAAGTTTAGAAACAGAAATAATGTTCTTAACTAAAACTGGTACGTAGAAGCAATCATTAAGTTCTAATGTTTTTCCAGATGGTAAAACTAAGCAATAGGTTCCTACAGCTAGTGCAGCAACTTTTGCTCCATTTCTTAGTCGCAAGTCCACTTCACCTTTGCTCAGCCTTCTACTTCTTCTCAGTCCCTGCATAGAATTGCAGATGTGAGAACCACTACCAGTATCTAATACCAATAAAGTAGAATCATTAATAGTTACATTAACTTCAATAACGAACATATGAGACATACCTTCAGAAGGTTTGTTCTTCAAACTTGCAAGATACTCCTTGCAATTTCTCTTCCAATGTCTATCCTTGCCACAATGGAAGCATTGTCCCTTATCATTGGCCTTTGGAAGGTTTCTTAATACCACCATTAGGTTTGTGTAGCTTCTTCTTTTTTGAATCCTTCTTTTTAGAAGAACTCTTGCCCTTTTTGGAATTTGAAGAGCTACCTACATACATAATGTGGTTTTTATCCTTCTTAATAGATGGCTCAGCAGTTTTCAGCATGTTAACAAGATCAGGAAGTGAAGCCTCTAGCTTGTTCATGTGAAAGTTCATTACAAACTGCGAGTAAGTGTCAGGCAAAGATTGCAGGATCAAATTCGTGCAAAACTCATTGTCCATATTGAAGCCTAGTTCTTTTAACTGCTCAATATGTCCAATCATATTTAGTCCATGTTCATAGACAAATGATTGTTCAGTCATCTTAGACTTGAAGAGCTCTCTAGATATCTGATATCTAGCTATGCGACTATACTCACCATAAAGTTCATGTAGATGCTTTATGATAGCTGAAGCATACTCCATCTTATCATGTTGCTTTTGAAGCTCATTTGACATAAATGCTTGCATGTAGCATACAACTTTTATATTATGCTCTTCCCATCTAAAATAGGCATCTTTTTCCTTAACAGATGAATTCTCATCAGGAATTTTAGGAATATAAACCTCAAGGACATAACCTATCCTTTCAGAATTGAGAACAATTCTCAAATTCCTAAGCCAATCCATATAATTTGGTCCAGTCAAGCGATTTATTTCTAAAATATGGGTAAGTGGGTTTGCTATTGTGATCTCCAAATAATCAACAAATTATATTAGCATTTATTCAGATTATTAACTACCAAATAGATTTGGTCTTTTAATCTAAATAGTACCTCCCACTATTCTCTTCGGTTTCCATTACCCTCTAAAAATGGAAAGCGAGTAACCCCGTTGGAAGGTTACTTAACGGGGATTAAGATCCCATCATATATACAAATAGTCATGTGTGACACAACAAACCAAAAGTATTTGATAGGTAGATAACTATTATCAATTTCATCATATGAAATTCTTAATCATATTTAGCCCCTTAAAATTATGCAATCTTGTGTGACACAACAAATTACATAACTTTTAGTTAAGTTACTCCCACTATTCGCAATAAGTATATCCCAATATATATAATTCTTGTATGACACAACAAAATTATATAATCAAGATATCTCATAAGCATCTACTATGCATAGACAATACAAATTATCCCAGAATTGCAAATCATGTGTGACACATCAAATTTACAATTACAATATAATTTCTAATATTATCTACAATTACAATTGCAGTTGTGTATGACCTGATTTTAGCTAACACGTTCTTTAAGAAACGAGAGTCGCACTTAATCACCTTTAGTAGCGGGCCGAATAAGAGCCAAATAGACTTTGTTATGACTAGAAAGGTTGATAGAGCTGTTTGTAAGGATTGTAAGGTTTTACCCGGCAAGTGTTTAGTGTCTCAGCATAAACTTATGGTTGTGGATGTTGGCGTTAAGTGGCAGAAGCAAAAGTATAGAAGTAATAAGTGTATTAAGACTAGATGGTGGAATTTGAATGGAGGGAAGATGGCTCTTTTTAAAGATAAAATGTTACAGGGTGATCCTTGGATAGTGGAGGGTGAGCCTAACATGATTTGGGATGAGATGGCTAGTCGTATCAGGAACACGGCTAGAGAGGTGTTAGGAGAAAGTAGAGGACGTGGACCTCCGACTAAGGAGACATGGTGGTGGAATGAAGAAGTTCAACAAGCTATTAAAGCTAAAAAAGAGTGTTATAAAAGATTACACAAGTGTAGAAATGAAGATAATTATAAATGTTTTAGACAAGCTAGGAAAGATGCTAAGAAAGCGGTTAGGGAAGCCAGAGGCAAGGCTTGCGAAGGACTTTACCAAAAGTTAGAGACAAAGGATGGAGAGAAAGATATCTATAGGATTGCCAAGCAAAGGGAAAGACGAACTAAAGACCTAATTCGTATTAAGTGCATTAAGGATGAGGCTGATAGGGTTTTAGTTAAGGAAGATGAGATTAATGAGAGATGGCAAACTTATTTCGATACTTTATTTAATGAAGAGTCAAGGGGTGATTTTGGAGACCTTGATGTCACCTTTGATGATACGAACCGGCGATTTGTTCGTCGGATTAGAGCTCAGGAGGTTAAAGAAGCTATGCATAAGATGAAGAATGGTAAGGCTTTGGGCCCAGATGATATTCCAATAGAAGTTTGGAGATGCCTAGGAGATATTGGAGTAACTTGGCTTACAAATCTTTTTAACAAGATTTTAGTAACCAAGAAAATGCCAGATGAGTGGAGGAAGAGTACATTAATCCCTATTTATAAGAATAAAGGAGATATTCAAAGTTGTTCGAATTATCGAGGTATAAAACTTATTAGCCATACAATGAAACTGTGGGAGAGAGTGATTGAGCGTAGGCTTAGGAATGAGACTGTAGTTTCTGAGAATCAATTTGGTTTTATGCCTGGAAGATCTACAATGGAGGCTATTTTTCTACTTAGGAGATTAATGGAGAAATATAGAGAAAAGAAAAAGGATCTTCACATGGTCTTTATTGATCTAGAAAAAGCGTATGATAAGGTGCCAAGACAAGTCTTGTGGTGGGTACTCGAGAAGAAAAAGGTCCCAACTAAATATGTAGAAGTTATTAAAGATATGTATGAAGGAGTATTGACTAGGGTGCGGACTGTAGATGGTATGACTGGAGAGTTCCCGATCACGATAGGTGTTCACCAAGGTTCATCCTTAAGTCCTTACCTATTTGCGTTAGTCATGGATGAACTCACCTATAATATCCAAGATAGGGCTCCTTGGTGCATGTTGTTTGCCGATGATATTGTGTTGGTAGACGAAACTAGGGAAGGTTTAAATTCTAAACTAGGAATGTGGCGGAATGCGTTAGAATCTAAAGGCCTTAGATTGAGTCGGACAAAAACTGAATATATGGAGTGCAATTTCAGTAAAACTAGAGGAGGCCCGAATGATATAATTTTAGACGGTCAGACAATCCCTACCAAGGATGTGTTTAAGTATTTAGGGTCATTTATACAAAAAGATGGTGCAATTGAGCATGATGTAAACCATAGGATTAAGGCAGGGTGGGTGAAGTGGCGGAGTGCTTCGGGAGTTTTATGTGATCCTAAAATCCCGAATAGATTGAAAGGGAAATTTTATAAGTCGGCAGTGAGACCAGCTATGTTGTATGGTACCGAATGTTGGGCAGTTAAGAAGCAACATTCGTATAAGATGGGAGTAGCCGAAATGAGAATGTTAAGATGGATGACAGGACATACAAGAAATGATAGAATAAGAAATGAGGAGATTCGTAGGAAGGTGGAAGTAGCACCTATTGAGGAGAAAATGAGGGAGAATCGTCTACGTTGGTTTGGACACATCCAACGTCGGCCAATGGACGCAGTAGTTAAGCAAGGTGACATGGTCCAGGTGTCAGGTGTTAGACGGGGAAAGGGGAGACCGAAACTTACATGGGGGACAGTCATCGAGAAAGATATGGCTGTACTAGGAATTAATGAAAATCTTGTCTTGGATCGATGCGAATGGAGGAAAAGGATTCATATAGCCGACCCCAACTAGTTTGGGATTTTAAGGCTTAGTTGAGTTGAGTTGAGTATCTATAATAGTGGAGGGCTACGAATTTCATTCTTATAATGAATTTTGTTACAACTTAATATTTCTATATTTGATTAAGAGGGATTCTTGGTCAAATTTTAATATATTTAGGTCTCATCATGCATATATCACATATATCATCTATGAGCTAGGCAAGCATCAACATACATTTTAATATACATCTTATGCTAATATGGTGGATGACTATGGACCTTTTCTAAGTGTGATTTACTTGAGCCATAAGTAAATCACTAGGACATTCATAGGTAAAATTATTACATGAAAATATCCCATACATTCAGGGGTCTTCAATCTTCAAAAATAATCCGCCACCTTTTTTTAATAAAATTCTATCCTATCCTAATAATCTATACATAGTATTTATTAAGAAACCTTGAATCAAATTCAAGGGGAATTACATAGGAGGGAGATAGAAAATTACATTGAGAAATAAAATAGAAAGGCGAGGCATGCAAGCCCCATTTAAATATTACAACCCAAATAATTTTACAACCATTAAAAATAAGATAAAACCCATCATATAGGTCTAATGTCCATAGTCATCCACTAATCATCCATACAATCACATTGCATTAAATAAAAATATTAATAACTTGATTCCATTCTAATTGTGATTATGCATGAAGTTTCTTAATATCATATATCCATGGATTTCTCAAATCCTAGTAATATTGGATTTAATAATAATCAATTATAATCCAATAATGGTTTTAATAAAAATAAAATAACTCTTATACTATTTTAATTAGAATCCTACTTCCACTAGTAGTATTAAAATAAATTAACTCTTAATTTATTTTAATTAGAATTCCTAATAAAACAACTCTTGTTTATATCAATTAGGATTCTATCCTTCCAATTAAAATAAAATAACATTTATTTATTTTAATTAGAAAAAATAAAATAAAATAACACTTATTTAATTAATTAAGATTCTTCTTATCTTAATAATTTTGTTTCAAAAATTAAATTAAATAAATAAGAAACCTAAAAGAATAAAACAATATACATGGCAGTGGCTTATCCAACGTGAAATGGATTGCCATTGGTATCAACAATATTTACAGAATTGCCATCATGGCAATTTTGTACTATTCACGTTTTCTTATTTTTTATTTTTTATTTTTTTTGAATATTTCAACAACTTTGAAACTAATGTTTAAATGACCAAGATTTATGAAATCTCACAATTTAAACAATATAAAATTTATGAAATCTCATTTCAATAAAATTATAAATATAATCATCCAAATCTAATTAGGATAATTAAATCAAATTCATCATAATCACAATAATGGAATCAAATCAATTCATAAACTAATAGAGTTGGCTCTGATACCACTGTAGGGATTTTGATTATACCGGCATAGCGAAAATTTAAAAAAATTCGGTGTAACCAAATTCCTAGGATAATCTCTATTGTTTATGTACCAATATTTTTCTATTAATCTTATAAATAGAATATTACCTCTTGAAGCGATTAGGACTATCTTAACTTTTGATCCACAAGTTGTACAGCCTGTACAACCTCTAAGTGTACCCACACTAAATGACTTGATCAAGAGTTATTTGTTGGCTGCCAAAAATCTCCTTGTGTGCTAGCACAAGTGATGAGATTTTCTCACATCTCACAAACACTCAGTTTTGCCAATAATTCTCTGTAGAAAATTTTGGCTCTCTGTGATATTTGAATAAAAGTTACGTACGTTACTTATCAAGTCTAACCTTATTTAAGTATGATATAACTGAACTCTAAATAATAAGATCATATCTTATCTATTAGAGGCTTTTAGATAAAATAGGAAAATCTCATCAAATATAATCCTATTTTAAATTTTAAATATCATTTGTTTGTAATTACATGAAAGCCCAAAACTTCTCTTAATCAAATTGCATCCATTTGTGTGTGACCCCTTAGGTTCATATTAAACTGGCAGTAGGCCACATTAACTTAATGTATTTTTCAATTAGATCCACATCTAATTAATTTAAATCAAAACTAATTTTGAATTACCCATTAATGAGAATTAATTATTAAATTAATTCTCGGGTTGCCTATAAGTCAAGATTGATGCCTAGCAGCATGTGATGACTACCCGGATAATATAAATATATTTGTGAACCTTTCCGTTGTTAGCTACCATGCAATTCAATCTTTCCATCATTCAATGTTCCTGATTAAACTTAGAGTATGGATTAATGTCAAACCCTAAATTGTTTAATCTGATGTATCTATTTATAAGTCATGACTCATATGGTGAAACTTAAATTCTCTAATCTAGTTTCACACCACCCTAGCGAGGGACTTTCTGAATTATGTCTTAATTAGATAACATAGAACATTCTCTCTTTTTACTGAGAGTGATAGATCCCTTATTGTACATTCATATACCTTCATATATAGATAGTCATACCCAACATCTATCTCTGTATAACCCATGGTGAATTATACTTAGATAGTATCAAAGCATAATAACCTATGTACAAGGTATCTATGATGCCTCAGGTCTGAAGATCATTTGCACTAATACAATGAAGAACACTCATTGAAAACTATGTAAAAGTCTATATAAGTATTCTATGATCGAGTCAATTCAGTGAACTTGTTCTCTAATAAGCATCGACATGTTTATTATAGTGTCAACTACACAAGTGATCATGAGATCAATCACTCTCAATATTTGAGCTAATATAACATGCACTAATCTATCTGGATTATTAATTCCCATTATTAATGATCCTATGATTAGGAATATTTAAGAACAAAGCTTAAGAAAATATATTTCATAAGCATGATCACATCATGGTTCTTATTTTCATTGTTTATGTTCTATGGGATTTATCATATTCATACTAAAGAATTAACTAGCAATTAAAGTACATGATAAATAATAATATCATATAATAATGAAACATATTCATTTTATTAATAACTGAATAAGACTGTATTTGTAAGTAATATACCGTAGACATCTAATATCATTGGCTTGTAGGGCATACTACTAACAATGTCTCTATGAAGTATGTGTGGAACACAATCATGATGCAAATATGATAGAGCTTGTGCTATACCTTGGACAATTTCAACTCTTTTTCACTAATTTAGCTTCATTGCTTCTTTGTCATTTCTCAGCATATCAGCTCAGCTTCCTCTTTCTATAAAGTCATAAACCAAAAATATGTGCATCCCTGTTGAACAAAAACCATGGATCTTCACAATATTTCTATTACGTATTTCTGTTAACGCTGCTATCTCATCCTTGAATGTTTTTACACTCTCAACAATGCCTATACCACTAACCTAAGACCACAGCCTTTTTACTGCGATTACTTGACCACCTGACATTTCTGCTTTGTAAACTTTTCTTGAATCTCCTTCTCCAGTGCAGCACATGTTATCAAAGTTCTTTGTAGTCTCAAGTATGTCTTCATTCAAATTTTTCCAATTTAATTACATCACTGAAAATGGATCTTCACGATTTGTTGTGGGCTCTTCTTCTTTTGACTAACATCAATGAACCCAAAAAAGCACTTCGTAAAAACCAACAATGATGATTACTTGTTTGTGTTTCTTATCTTTGCCACTTGGTACTGTAATTGAGGGTTTGCAAGGTTGCAAACCTTGGAGCTTCCCACATAATTCTTTGTTGTTACCGAAGTCCACTAGTTGAGAAGTGTTAAAGATTTTGTCTTCCAGAAGAAGGCCCTCCAACCGGTTGTATGAAAGGTTGATGCTTGACAAGCTCAACATATCGCAGAGAGAACTGGGGATAGAACCAGAGAGATAGTTGTGAGAGAGATTCATGTAAGAGAGATTCAAGCTTATCAAGTTGGTGAGTTTTCTTAACTGTGTCGGACTTTCTACAGAAAGTGAATTGTAGCTCAGGTCCAGCAAAATTTGTAAGGCAAATAGAATAAAACACCCCAACCCCACCCACAAAAGCCCTATTACAGAGTATAAGCCAATATGGATATTCCCACTTTGCTTCATATTAAATTCAAAGTGATTTTGTGACCATATATATAGACTTTAGACTACATAGAATAGAACACCCCAACCTCCTCCCCCCAAAACCCCCCGTTACAGAGTATAAGCCAATAAGGAAATTCCCACTTTGTCTAACATTAAATTCAGACATCTCAACCTTTCAATATTAGAAGTTTATCTTTGATTAATTGATGTAAATTGGCTTGAAGGGAAGATTGGGAGTAAATCCCCAAATGAAGTAATACATAATTGAAAGAAAATGGGGAAGATAAGCCATTGTTAATAAAGAAACCAATAGGAAAAAATAATTAGTAAATAATGAAATGAACAAGATCATTGCAAGTGTAGTTGAAGTAATAAGAAGTTGACAAATAGAAAGGTAATGACTAAGGTTAGAAAATAGGAGAAATTTCAATGGGTTGACCGAGATAAATAAAAGTGAAAATTGAAGTATGAAAGCAAGTTTTAATTTTAAAATAAGGGAAATACATTAGCAACAATCAGTTTGGGCGGTATAATGTATGAAATTACACAGTAGAAATATTCATACCTGCAATTATCGATTGCAGCACCTGTCTTTTTAAGTCCCAGGTGGACTCTCGTGGAAGTCTATATAAGAGTTTATTTCCCCTTTTCCTTGCTATAAATGAAAAAAAAAAAAGTAAATTTTTTTTCTGAGTAATGGAAAACTTAAAAAGAGTAGTTTATTTTATTTTATTTTTTGATGTACTCTTTGACTTCATAATGTTACAAAAATATACTTTGATTTCAAAATAATCTTGTACTTTGCTTTCTTGTTTTCTTAGTTCCAAAGTCCTTGCAAGTTTCAAGTATTTTTTGCATTACTTTATTGTCTAATAACTTTGAAAATAAAAAGTAAGCTTAAGGAGGGCTTTACTTTTCTTCCATCAATGATCTCTCTGTGAATCAGTTGATCTTAATCTCGTTTTACACCTCGTGACAGATTTCTTGCTTCTAAACTTCTGTGACTTACATTTTTAGAATGATTATCATTTTTTTTCCAAAATTATAATTTTCCTTAAGTACTCTAAGATTCTTCCAAATCCCTTTTAATTTTTTTTTTTGTAAAACTTATGCAGATTGCCATACTTCATGGCCAATCTCAAAAAAAGAGGGAAAAAAAAAATAGTAAATGTTGGGTAACATAGGTTGAACAAACTAGAAACTGATATACACCAAACTTTTGATAGTTTACTTAAACATATAACTTAAGAGGCCTACTAACATTATTTTTTTTAAAAACAGTAAAATGTTGTGTAACATAGGTTGAGCAAACTAGAAAACTAATATACACCAAACTTCGGATAGTTTCCGTAAATATATAACTTAAGAGGCCCACAAAGTGAAAATTTACATGTTCTAGAGGACTAAGATTGCTAGAAACTTATAACATATGAGGCCTACTAATATTTCCAAATTCTTTCCAACTGCGGGTTGGCAAAGGAGAGAAGGCAAGGGGAAGGGATGCAAGGTTCATCTAGCCACAAAAGATCTCTGCTTCAAGAAGTTGGGATAGGCTTCGCATGGTTGGTCTAGACTGTAGGTTGACTTGTAAAATTGAAACAACTAGTTTCATAACTAAATGTAGTTCATGTACAGTCTTTTCGTATGCAGGAGGTGGGAAACGTGGATCTAAAACATCCGTCACATTGATGCCTTCATCATCCAATATTTGTATCTTGGAAATTAGATCCCCTGGGTGCTTCCTCATTAGAACTTCAAGTACCAACACACCAAAGCTATATACATCACATTTTTCAGTCACGGCCATAGTGTAAGCTAGCTCTACAAGCAAGCAGGAAAAACAAATCAAACTGACAATAAAAAATGTTGACTAACAAAGAAATGCGATTGTCAAATGTCAGAACTAAGTTAGAAACAAATATCTGTCATAGCATGTTTTTAATACTAATACTTGAACCTTATACACCATATAAATATATGACAGCAATTACCTGGAGCAGCATAGCCATATGTACCAGCAAATGTTGTCCAATTAGATCCATCAAGTTCCAAAAACCTTGTGGTACCAAAATCAGAGACATGAGCCACAAGATCGGAGCACGTTAAAACATTCTTGCTTGATATGTCTCGGTGAAGTATAGGTGGAACACAATCATGATGCATATAAGATAGAGCTCATGCTACACCTTGGACAATTTCAACTCCCTTTAGCCAATCTAGCTCCCATTTCTTCTTGATCATTTCTCAGCATATCAGATAAGCTTCCTCTTTCCATAAATTCATAATCCAAAAACACATGCATCCCAATTGAGCAAAAATCGTGAAGCTTCACAATGTTCCGATGACGTGTTTCTGTTAAGGTTGCTATCTCGTTCTTGAAAGTTTTTACACTCTCAATGCCAATACCTTTAACTTGAGATGAAAGCCTTTTTACTGTAATTACTTGACCACCTGGCAATTCTGCTTTGTAAACTTTTCCAGATGCTCCTTCTCCAATGTCATCAAAGTTTTTTGTTGCCTTGAGTATGTCTTCATACAAAATTTTCCATTAAAGTACATTACTGAAAATGGATCTTCAAGATTTCTTGTGGGATCTTCTTCTTTTGAATTGAATCTGGCATTTCTGTTGGAAAGAAGGTGAAAATCCTGACTATCATCCATGAACCCAAAAAAGCAATTCCTAAAGAAGCAACAACAATGATTACAAGTTTGTGTTTCTTATCTTTGCCACTCGGTGCTGTAACTGAGGTTTTGCAAGGTTGCAAACCTTGGATCATCCCACATAATCCTTTGTTGTTAATGAAATCCTTTAGGTAAGATGAGTTAAAGATGTTGTCTTCCAGAAGAGGGCCCTCCAACTGGTTGTATGAAAGGTTGATGCTTGACAAGCTCAGCATATCGCTGAGGGAACTGAGGATAGAACCAGCGAGATAGTTGTGAGAAAGGTTGAAGCTTATCAATTTGGTGAGTTTTCCAAGCTGTGAATTTTTCACACTAATTTCATTGAATTTTATTAATTACTTTTCCCGTTTTGGTTTTATATTTGGCACGAAAATATATATATATATATATATATATATGTGATTTATCACTTTCATTAATTACTTTTCCCGTTTTGGTTTTATATTTGATTAACTAAAATTTTGATTGTCTTGAAAATTTTAAAATTTTCAAAATTGAAGTTGAAATACAATTAGGAAAAGTTATTAAAGATTTAAGGTCTGACCATGGTGGTAGTATTATGGCAACATGATGTTGATAGACAACATCTAAGATTTTTGTTAAGTACTTACTAGAGTGTGGGTTTGTAACTTAATATACCATGCCTGGTAGCCTTGAACGAATTGTTGTGGCCAAAAGACTTACTCATGCCTTTATGGACATGATGGAAAATATGATGAATATGTCAAACTTTCCTGAATACTTTTTGGGAGAAATCCCTAACCTGGCTTGAACATCCTTAATGGGTTCCTAGTAATTCAAGGTTTAAAATACATTTTTTAGTTGTGGACTAGGAGAAAATCTAGCTTGAACCTTTTTCGTGTCTAAGATTGTCAAACTGAAATAAAATATATAACATAAATGAGAAGAAAATAGTTACATTTTCTACTCATTTTTATTTTACTAATTATCCAAACCACTTTAAAGGATATATGTTCTATCCACACGTGGAACCAGGATAGTAGTATCTCACACTGTTAAATTCTTAGAATTTGATTCGTTGAGTTGAAAGGTTTTCAATTACTAGTAAAGAAAGAAAAATAAATTTGTCATACTTCATTTATATATCTTGTCACTAACCACGTCACATGTACATGTGATGAGAATAAGTGATGGGGGGAAGTTAAGAATAATTGAAATTGCATTACTTATTATCGTTAAAATTGTCGAACTTGTTTCTGGTGTAGTTCCTTAACATTAGAATACAGTTGCACAAGCACCTGTCTCTAGTCTACTGTTAGGAATGTGGATTAATGCCATGTCAGATATGATATAGTCCACATAAATAATGGTGTATGGGAGTCGGTTGAACTTCCATGGTTTTCTGTACTCATTGGGTGTAAGTGGATTTGTAAGATTAAGAATAATTCAAATCAAGAGATTAAGTGTTTTAAAGTAGAGCTTATAATCGAAGGTTTTTCACTCAAAAATAATGTGTCCTTTTAGTGAGACTTTCTTTACTGTCTCAACTAAAATAATAATATAATAAGTAAATAAATAAATAAATAAAATTCTTTTGGGTGATCATGACCTTGGTGACTCATTTATCAACCTTGAGTTGTTTTAGATCGATGTGAAAACATCTTTCTTGAATGGAATCTTATAAGGCATGTTTAAATGGTGAAGGTTTCAATTAGAATGAAGATAATAATATTATTTATAAGTTTAACAAATCTATCAAATGGTCTCATACAAGCATCTACATAATGGTTATTGAAATTTTGATGAGGTAGTCACCTCTCTTAGTTATATTGAGAATAAGATTTGATAAATGAATATACCTTAAAGTCAGTGGGAGCAAATTTATCATATCCTAATAATAATTAATGATATCTTGCTTGTTATTAATAGTGACACTGACTTATTTTGTGAGATAAAGTTGATGTTATCTAAACCTTTAGCATGAAGGATCTTAGGAAAACATCTTTTGCTCTTGTTGTTAATATACACCAGAATAGGTCTCACCCTTGTTAGGTCTTTCCTAGTAAACCTATATTGATATAGTATTATATAGGTTCAATGTATATAAATGTAAGACTGGGGATATGTCTGTTGTCAAGAGTGACAAGCTCAGTTTAAATTAGTGTCTCGTTAATAAGTTCAAAGAAAGTCCATGAGAAATATGTTTCATGCTAGTGCAGTTGGAAGCTTGTATGTTTTGGTTTGTCCTAGCTCTGACATTGCTTTTGCAATGGGAGTTTTTGGCACAGTCAAACCCAAGATCAGAACATAAGTTATGAAGTATTTACAGAGAGCTAAAGTTTTTATGCTAATGCATAGAATGATTGATCACCTTAAATTAATTGGTTACTTTGATTTTGACTTTGCTAGTTGCAAAGATGATCTTAAATCTACTTCAAGATATATTTCTTGTTAACTTTGGGAGCTTTATCTGGAATTGTTCCAAGCAAAAGCTTCTTTCACTATACAAGCATAATATGTGGTTGAAGAACATGATTATTTTTCTTTGTGTTGTTATCTCGAATTTTAAATGCTTAAGATCCATTGTAACAATAGTTATACTATGTTCTTTTTAAAGAACAATAAGATTTATAATGCATTGAGAGGCGATGACTATAGATTTTGTAAAAAAGTGAGACATTGTATTTGAACATATTGATACAATAAACTATTGGCTGATTCTTTAACCAAGAAACTTAAGATTGGGGTTTTCAACAGTCATGTTAATAACATGAGTATTGTGGAGCCATTTGATATTTTTTAGTTAGTGGGAGTTTGCTTTGTTTTGTTCAAAGTTAGCATATAATGTATGTTATTTTGTGATCCAAGTTTTACTTACATCCTTGTTGAATAATATGTTTTATTAATGAAAATAATAGTTATTTTCATTATGATATGATTGATATTGTATGTGCATATATGGTTATTTATATATAACATGTCATTACATTAAAATCCTAAGACTTTGTGTTTGTCTTAAGTGTGACGGTTTTGTCACTTTGGAGGTATGTCTCAAATGAAACTAATTGGATATCTCGAGATGATTGTTGAGACATACAAGTTTAAAATTAAGCTTAAGTGATTTCTAGTGCTTTTGGAAAGCATCCAGTTTTAATAAAATCATCTGGATGATCGACAATGAAAATAGCATATATTGATCACATTTAGCTGCTATTTTCTTACTACACTACCGCATTTAGATCCATTACAGATTAGGTTGTTGGCGTTTATAACCATGGATTGGTCTTGTGTCGTTTAAGTGGCACAATGATTGCCATGATTCAATGTTAATAACTTAATTAGGTTGGATTGTTTGAAGTGCATCTTAGGAATAAAGTTTTTCTTTTAAAATTGTGGCGACATAAAAGTTATACCTTACCCGAGAGTCATTTTCTAAAAATATGTTTTCCAACATTTTAAAACTATATGTTGCCCAAGTGTGTGGTTTCAAAATTTCTATATATGGGCTGTCATTAATTGTATGGTTTTGTTTTAATAATAAAACGGGTTTAAGATTTGGTCCATTTAATACATGCTGGTAAAAGCTTATGTGATCATTTGGGATAGTAAGCACACTTCTTATCTGATTAGATGTGGATTGGCAGTAAGTGTAGGCGGAATGACTTTAGGAGTCTTTAATGAGAGGACTCTTAGAGTTTTATTTGATAATAAATAGTTAGGTCCCCTCTCCTCTCTCAACATGAGTATCTTGCCCCATTAAGAGCTACCAGTAAATGTAGAGAGTACGAAGAGGAAGACCTGATTGTATAAGTATTCTACTGAACGTGCTTGTTTGAGATTTCACATATCCACTACTATGGCTCAATCAGGTACGCAAATCTAATTATTAATGTGTTCTAAATTTATGTATGAGATACTATATAGTTATTACTAGATATACTCCAAAATCTTGGTCTATATATCCTGTTAGTTGATTGTATTCTAATTAGACTCTTTGTAAGCTTTGGCAGTTTCTTAGGCTTACAGGGATTGGACCCGTGAAACTGTTGGGCTGCACTGAAGTTGGCAAGCTTGCCTTCTCTGCACAGCTGTGGTGGTAATTGCCGGGTGAAGTTGTTCTCAGCGAGATGAAGAGCAGTTAACATCGAGAGTTTTCCTATTCCTTGTGGCACTGAACCAGATAAGTTGTTTATAAAAAACTGCAGATATGTTAGCTTGCTTAATCTACCAATATTAAATGGGATTGGACCTGAAAGTTGATTCTCGCAAATCCATATGATGCTTAATTGATTACAATTAACTATAGATTGAAGGATAGGCCCGTAGAAGCTATTCAAATCTATATCACCAAGCTTCTCATATTCCCTATTTCATTCGGAATTGGGCCACCAATCTTTGTATTTTGGATAAGGAATTTCTTCATGCTAATGAGGCCTATTTTTGGTTGATCTTTTCCATCAAGAAATAAACAAGGATCTAACTCCCCAGTTACGTTGTTAGGAGAAACATCAAGTTCAAAAGCCTGAGTGAGATTAGCAAGAGAAAGAGGTAGTGTGCCATTGAGGGAGTTAGTAGAGAGATCAGGGCATTGGAGTTTCGAAAGTATGCCAATGTTCTATGGTATACTGCCTTTGAGTTGGTTTTCTTTGAGATCAGGACGAAAAAGGTTTGGAAAAGAAGAAAAATCCAAGTTATCAAGGGTACTAGTATAGGCCAAGTTTATTTGGATCACATTTTCTGCAGTGTCACAGGTTATTCCACGCCATCCACAGGGACTTTGAGCATTGCTGGAGTTAGTCATTGCTGGAGTGACCCATGACTGTAAATTGATTGATGTGGGAGACTTTGTTTCCATCTCAATAATGCTTCAGTTTCAGTTGTTGTTCCAGCAATGATTTTGTAGAGAGCTATTAATAGTGTCCAAGCAGCTGAAACTACAATTGCTCCGTAGTTTCTGATTTGGTTGGACTTTGTTTTATATTTTGAATTATTAAGACATTTAGTCAATATAAATTGTCTCAATTTTGTTCAAATATTTTTTATTTCTTAAAAAGTAAGTCTAACTAACTTTTTGACATGAGTTTTTTTCTTTTTTCTTTTTTTTTGAAAATGAATTTTATTTATTTATTGGAAACATAATAATGAAAACTAAGTGGACACAAGTCATGAATATAATTTTTTTATAGTCATTTTGTTTTTTTATCTTGAATGATTTTCATTAAACTAATTTATTTTATCAAGTAAATACACATATATTAGTTATCCCCACTCAAGAAAAATTATGAATCCACTCGTTTATACATGTCACTTGTTAAAATGATTTCATGATTTAAAACGATCTGAAATAAACCAATTTGAACGATTAATCCGATTTTTAAAATATTATTTTCAAATGGTGGCAAATCTAATGCACAGTTAGTAACAACACCACAACTGCATACAATATTAATAGAGATAATTAACTATTCCTTTTACAAACTACAGCATCAATT
This sequence comes from Quillaja saponaria, assembly GCA_029379385.1. NCBI lineage: Eukaryota > Viridiplantae > Streptophyta > Magnoliopsida > Fabales > Quillajaceae > Quillaja > Quillaja saponaria. Next base: position 12,508,885 of record CM055616.1, on the reverse strand, counting down.
AACTACGTATTCATAACAAGTACATCATAGAGTTGATCCAAGTATATCTCACTCAGTTCAACTCATAATGTTGATCTCTATTTGAATACAAATACAAATTATTTTATATGATACAACTTGATTTGATAGTAAAAACAATTGTCTTGCTTGAATTCAACTTAATGGAGCTCGATTTTATACTTCATTTTCCTTATTGAAATTTCACTTTTCCTTGTTGAAATATATATGAGATGATCATAGATCACTTGCCATGTTGTGGAGGCGCTCGATAGGGTGTGTACCAAGGTATGCCCCACGGTTTCCACGGCCATTCTCATGATCATCTGCAAGTAACAAATTAACATCAAAATCCATATGAAATTTTCTTAAATTGTTAGTGTCTCAAGTAATTAATGATCAGCATATTCCAATATTTCTTTTTCTTAGCTTACATTTATAACCAGAAAATTTTCATCACTTCGGAAGGTTTATGAATTTAAGCCCTTTTTCTATGAGATGTTTTATCAAGAATTAATTGTTTATTTTTATTAATTCTATTTAGCTAATTCTTAGTCTCAACTTACTTGGAATCCATTACATACATGAATTAATTCTTTTCATTAATTCACATTGATTCAATGAGTCATTTCCGGTATCGCAAACAGAAGTCACATCCTTTTTAAAAAATTTCTCTTCATATAATTGAATTTATGTTTTTATGACCTCCACCTCGATCTAACTTATTTCTCTTGCATCAAGTTTTTTTTTTTTTTAAATGTCATCCACAAGCATATAATGGATATTTTTTTCGTTAATGGATGCAACATAAATCTTCCTAACTACTTATTCTATTCAATTTTTTATAATATTTTTAATAAGTATGAGCATCCATCTCAACATTAATATTTCAGTTAAGCTCCTCTTAATTATATTTGTAACCAGAAAAAAAAATAGCTAGTCCGCTTTTCACACCTTTCCAATATAAAGAATATTATCTAGTTGTGTTGGGTGGAGCTTGTATATATGCTTAATTATGAGCTTTGTCAGATGAGTGGTACTCTAATGAATTAGCAATTACCCAAAATAAATAAGAATGAAAAAAGAAAAGAAAAATTAAAGGAAGGCTTTTGAACTTGTTTCTGGCAAAACCCTGGAAGCCATTGTGGAAGCTAGAAGTAGCAAAATCATAACAAAAACTATGACTTGTCTGACAAATCCAAATGCAAACTTGTTGGAAGCCATTTCTTTCATTCGTGTACGAGCAATGCATGCCCAATTGCATATATATATATATATAAGGCGCCATGCATTACTACTTTACTGGAGCTATCATTTAAATTTTTCAGTGATTTAATTGTGACCATAGACTTTAGAGTCTTTTAAGTGGTCTACACGTTATTAATAAATAGTAAATGTATTGAACGACTAGCTTGGTTTTGGATACTTGTGGACCTCTTGTTGTGGTTGTAGCTGTGTTGTGGTATATATGGAATTGTCATGGCATGTGCTGCTTGGTTTTAAGTGGTCTACACGTTAATAGATAGTAAATGCGTTGAACGACTAGCTTGGTTTTTGTTACTTGTGGACCTGTGGTTGTGGTTGTAGCTGTAGTTGTGGTATATATGGAATTGTCATAGCATGTGCTGCTTGGTTTTAAGTGGTCTACACTTTATTAGATAGTGAATGGATCGATACTAAATTCAGACACCTCAACCACCTAAGGTTGAATATTTGAAGTTCATCTTTGATTAGTTGGATGAAAATTAATTACAAGCTTCGGGTTTAGGGTTTTTTTGCTTTTCCTTGGGGGTTTTGGGTGGAATTGTACTTGAATTTAAGTTGTTAGGTTAGTACAAAATAATGAGGAAACAATATGAATTTAAAAGTTTAAATATTTGATGAAGGTTCAATTCAAAGAGGGGGGGAGAGAGGCTCTCGGGTTGGTTAGAAATTAGGACTACCGATAAAATAAAATGAGAAAATCTTGAAAATAGGATAGTTGGCTAAGATGTAATTGGAGCTACAAGGTTAATAGGAGAAAAGTAATAAGAAATAAGCATAATTGGAAACTGGGTATTTTCGGGCCCTTGGGAATGAAATGAATTAAGGGCTCTAAGGAAGTAATGCATAATTGAAAGAAAATGGGGACAATAGGCCACAGATAGGAATGAAACAAATAGGGGAAAATAATTAGTAAATAATTAATGGAATGAACAAGATAATTGCAAGTGTAGTTGAAGTAATAAGAAGTTGGCAAGTATAAAGGTAATGACTAAGGATAGAAAATAGGAGGAATTTCTATGGGTTGACCGAGACCAATAAAAGTGAAAATTGAAGTATGAAAGCAAGCTTTTAACTTTAAAATAAGGGAAGTTTTGAATCCCTTATTAAGACCAAGATTTACATGATTATTAATTAAGATCATGGAGTTCTTGACTAACATTGTGTGCATTGTTGTATTCCCTCTTTCTCTCTGGATAAATTTAATTGTAGGGATCCCTCAGAAATTTTGACCATTATCGTTTAACAAAGCTCTTTCTCTCTAGTCTTGAGTCTCTAAAAAATAAAGAAGGTTCTTTGAAAAGTAGCTTAATTTATGTTTATTTATATTATTATTATAAAAGCTAGAAGACCCTCGTGGTCTCCTATTATATAATAGTCACATATTTAAAAAATAAATTCAATCACTCCCATCCTCTCACTCTCCCACCCTTCCTCTCCTAGTATATAATATATACCTATATAAATTATTAAAAAATAAATTTAATTGATAATATTTATCCCATCAGTTGATAATTATTTAACAATAACCTTTAAAAAAAAAAAAACTAAATTAAGAACACAGGCATATGTGTGGGCTAGTCGCTAGTGTGTATATAAGTAAAAATTTGATTCTTAGAGAAAGAAAGTGGTATATCTTTCTCCCTTTAACAGTACTTCACTTGAAGATGAAAAAATTATGATCTGCTCTCCAAAATTTATTTTGGCTTATATTAGTTTTTAATTCGGTGTTCCAATGATTTTTTCAGTCAAATTTATCTTTCAAGATTCAAAATTTCTCAATTAAGTTTTATTTTTTTCATTTACATATTAAGAATTAATTAATGAAATAACCACACTTGACATAAACATAATAACATACATAAGCTATTTTTATATTTTGCAAAACTTTTAGTTATTTTATTATTAAATTATGTATAATTAAAGTATAATTATTTAGTTTTTGAAAAAAAAATAGTCATTAAATTTATATCTCATAAAAAATAAAATTTATTTTATTTAACTGATTTTTGCAATGTTCATAAATAGGGAATTTGAATCCTCTAGAATTCCTTCTACTTGATAAAGCTCTCTTAATTTTGACAATAACTACTTTAAAACAAATTTTAATAAAATTAGAGTTAGAATTAGAATTAAGATTAGGATTAGAGTTAAGGTTAGGATTAAATTTAATTTTAAGCTTAGAATTAGAATTAGAGTTTAGAATAGAAATATGATACATTTATAATATAAAATTTTAATTTGTTAATTAAATTAAATAATAAAGAACAATAATGAGTTTAAGTGATGGTAATAATTTTTTTTAAAGAATAACAGAGTTGAAAGTGCACAGAACAACGAGTCAAGTTTAAGGCCTATATTTATTTTTACTAGATATTTTGCAAACTTGTAAACCATTATTGTGGCGGAGCCAGTGGAGGTGACGGTGCTGGAGTGGTAGCTAGCTAATTGGAGCACGAGGTCAAGTTAGAGGTGGTGGAGGAGGTGGCGGCAATGTTGGTGCAGGTGGAGCTGTGGAAGGATCTGTGCGGTGTCTCAAGTGATTTAAATACATGCTGTATATATCATGTTGTAATTTGAGCATTTTTCCCATAATAATTAATTTGTGTGTTGTCAAAATTAAACTTGAACCAACTGAAGCTAACATTAAAAAGCTGAGACATGAAACAAAATTAAAGGTATTAATACCAGAATCTGAAGAGTTTTTTGGTTGAGCTGGCTTCAAAGTCCTAGCTGGTAGAAACCTCATTATCAGTGGTTGAGTCTTCAAAGCAACCTTATAAATGTTTCTAAGAAAAAGTAATGAAAACATTTCAGAAACAATGAGTCTTACAAAGTTAATTAGTTATCAAATTGAAGGCTCAAGTTTTGGTTTTAATGAATGTAAAATAATTGGGGGCATGGGTATATATATATATAACCCTAAATTAAGTTTAAGGAAATAATTATCACAAATAATATGTAATTGCTATGATATATTAATTTCCATTGACATTGGCAGCCATTACTGACCAACGACCACAAATACATATATTTCATTACCAATATATATGGACCATGAATATATCTCAATATTCTAATTATCTAACTGGTTAATGTTTTTGTTTTCACACACATTTTTTGTTCCTATTTTTCACTATAAGAAAATGCATTATTTGTGTCTGTTCTATGCAAAAGTTGAAGATCACAATATAAACGCAAATAAGAAACTAAGGGTGTACCTAGACACAGTAAGCCTAGGCTTAGATAGTATTTTTTATGTCTACGTGGGCGCATAACTTATCTGTGCCTGTCTTTCTATGTCTGCTCAGCAGACACAACATATAGACAACAATAATATGGTTTCACGTATCAAAGTCTAGCTTCCAGATGCAAACATACAGACGCAGATACAATTGCATTTGCATAACAAATGCAGAAAAAATAGACGCATATTTTTTATTAATTTTTTATAATTCATTTGTGTTTGCAGAAAGCATACTCAGATAATAAAATTACAAACACAAATTTTTTAAAATAATTTAATTTTTAATTTTTAATTTTATACTTGTAAATACATGCTTCAAAAGAATTTTTTTATATCTAAATCCAAATTTTAAGTAAATAAAAAAAAATTATACAAAATTCATCGTAACAATATTATTTACAATAAATAATAAATAAATAAAATACATAAATCTAAAAATTGGCCCAATCTCCGAGCTTGTTCGTCAGCCTGACTCAAGTACGAAAACCCGGATGTAGGTGGTGGAACATAAAATAATTAAAATAAATATGTTATAAGTCATACTTAAATTAATATCCATATAATTTAAAACTTTAATTAAGTAACTTAGACAAATTAAGTAAATTTTCCAAAGTTTTTGCCTAGAAACTAAAAGTTTGGCCTAATATCCTAACCATGATCCAAATGAATTTTTGTTTCTTTTTACAGGTCTTATTCATTCCTATGGTTGTGGCAGTACTACTGGAATATGAAAACGGACTTGTATTTGACTATTTTGCCTTTTGAACCCAAGTTTTCAAAGTTTTTGCATTGAAACTATAACTTTGACCTAATTTCCTAACCATTGATCCAAATATATTTTTGTTTCTTCCTACAGGTCTTATTCATATCCACAGTCATATTTGTACTTTTGAAATACGGGACAAACTTATGTTTGGCCGTTTTGCCCCCAAACTTAAGTTTACAAAAAAATTTCCTTGAAACCAAAATTTAGCTTACTATCCTAATCATTGTTTCAAATAAATTTTTGTTTCTTCCTATAGGTCTTATTCGTCATCACAGTCATGCCGATTCTCCCGGAATCCTAAACAAACTTGTATTTAACCGTTTTACCCCCTGAACCCAAGATTGACAAGTTTTTGCCTTTAAAATCAAAGTTTGGCATCATATCTCCAAATGGATTTCTGTTTTTTCTTACAAGTTTTATTCATTCTCACGATCATGTCAGTACTCCCAGAATCAGAAATAGACTTGTATTTGATTATTTGTCCCCCGAACCCAAGTTATTTGGGTGTAACACCTCGTAATTTAGTTATCATATTATATGTTATTTGGTTGTAGTATGAACTTTAAGGAGTAAATAAATTCATTTTTTATATTCTTTATGTTTGGGGTATTTTTGTAATTAAAAAAAAGGGTTTTATTTCTCTATTTTTTTCCTTTTCTTTCCTCTTATCTCTTTCCTCTTTACACACAGACACAAAAGCCAGGGACATTTTTTTTTCTTTTCTCTCCCTCCTAGGCTGCCTTCTCCCTTTATCTCATTTCTTATTCTTCTCCTCACTTGACCCACCCTTCATACATACATGGCTAGATCGACATGGGCGAAATCAGTAGTGGTGGTTGGAGCATTGGTGGCAGATTAGAAAGTTTTTTTTCCTACACTTTCTCTTTCTTTGATTCTCACTCATTCAAGTTCATATTCCTCTCTCTCTCTATGTGTCCTTGTTATGGGTAATCTTAGGCAACATCATTTCATCCTTTGGTCAACATCCAAATGGCCTAAATATTTTTTGATGAAATTTTTTACGCAGATTCGTAGAAGTTGTTGAAACAAGTGAATGAGGAATTAGTGGATTCGAAGCTTGGTTTAGAACTTTCATGTACGACATTGCAATTATAGGTAAGATTTGGACCGATTATTTTCTTTCCCCTTAGTTAAGTCTTAGGTTTTATGAATATCTATTTGGGGTTTTCAGCCTTTGTTAGAAATTTATTCAATTTCTCTTGTACTAGTAGTTTCTAGAATTTAAAAAAAAAAAAAAAAAAAAAAAAAAAAAAAGAATTATTGAACATGTTTGGTTCCTTAGCTATTGGGTTCTCAATATTAAGAAAATATTTTTGAAATTTTAGCTTTTAATTTGAACATTGTCAATTTTTTATTTAAAACTAAATATTTAATGGAATTACTATTTGGATTGATCACTAAGATAGTGTTTAATAATTTATGATTTTTGCCTGGTTGTGAATATGTATTATTATTATAGGTTTACATAAATTCGTAAGTTTGTTAGTTTTGATCTTTAAAAGTTATTTGAATGCCGACAATTCCAAAGAAGAAAAAAGAAAAAAAGATTTAAGTCATATTTTTATAAAAGTTGAATTTCTGACATGAGTTAATTAAGTTTTTTTTTTGTTCTTTTGGAAATAGTTTTGGCTATACTATCTTTGGTCAAGATTTTCTTTCTCTTGTAGTGGTTTTCTTCCAATTCTATTGAGTCAATGGTGTTTATTCATGTTTGTTACTATTGGTTTATACCCCTTCTAGATTGTTGCTTTGTATTAGAATATTGAGGACATCTAATGTTTGATTGTGTATCAGATGACTCTCTTGTTTAGCTTTTGAAATTTTCTTTGGTCCAGGTGAGTGGTATTTTCAACATGTGGTACTTGCTTTAAACTCCCTGCATAATTTATAAATGATTTTTATAACTATCATTCCATTTTTTTAGCTTTCTTTATATTTTGGAAGAGATACTTTATGAAGACAAGAAGGCATTAGAGCTTAGGATCCAGGAACAGACATCTTTGATCTTAAATTGATTTTAAATTTCAAATATAGCTATGACTTAACTATGTGAATTTGATATATGCTATTTGTTGTCAGATATTGATATGAATGAACGGTTGTTTAAGAATTTTACATTTGACGATTTGTTGTGAAATAATTTTTGATGAGCCCTTGGTGCAAAAGTTTTATTTATGTATTAGTTTGAGTATATGACATACTACAATTCTGTTTTTATATTGTATTAGAGAAATATGATTATCTTTGGCACATTGATTCACTAGTGTGAGGTTTGACATATGGTTCATAAGGGAAAACTTGCGAAATAACAAGTCATTTTTTTTTTTTGTACTTTGTGAGACTAATTGTTGAGATCTAAAGATGAATATATATAGGTTTATATGAAATTTCATCATTAAGTTATTATTTTTCAAATATGATTGAGTTTTGGTTTTTGTAACATGGTGGGAAGATATAATTTTGTTTTGATATAATTTGTTTTCAGAAGTAACCTTGTCAGAATACCGTAACTAACAGCGGTGTTGTTAACCTTGGTTTGACCTTAGCTAGTTGGAGTGATGCTAGCCTCATGCTAGGCTAAGCACATGGATTGGATTCATTGAATGCAATTGAATTGATGCAAATTTAAATGCCTAGTCAACATGGCTGATGCTAACCTTTAGGTATTGTACTCATTGATTCGTTATGTGACAATATGCGTTGGAGTTCTCCAACTCTAACAAAGTATATTAGTTTTCAAACATGTTTTATAAAGTGCACTTAATTCCAAGTTGATTTATTCAAGTAATATATTTTAATTATGATTTAGTTTCATGTTTCCTTCATAATAGTTAGAAAAATTATTTCTAATCTCAAAACTTTGTTATATCATTATATATGTTAGGTTTTGTAAATCAGTTTTGTATTTAAAGGTTTTTAACTTAATTTGTTCTATTTATGATATAATATTTTCTCATTATAAGAAGTGTAAAATGTTTTATGGTTTGAACATATATTTTGTTTCAAAGTAATCTACTTTTTGAGGTGGATATTACAAGTGAGTGTTATTTTTTTAGAATATCCATTGATGGTTTTAATGTAGTTAAAGAAGTATTTCTGGAACTTCTTTTTGTTGGTCAGTAGAGGGAAGGAATGTGACGAACAAAAAATATCTCAGCAATAGATTTTGGACCCCTAAACAACTCAGTTAAGAGCTCCGTGACCGGTTCAAAGGTCCACCAATAATGGATAGGCCACCTAGTTACCAGCTTAACGACAAAGAGAAGATATCTTTCATAATAGAAGTCTCTTGCACGCTAGGAGATGCAGAATCCTTATCCTTATCCCTTTGTTGATGAATCGCATCTTTCCCATTCATTTGTTCTCTCCTCTGGCTAATACGCATTCAAGAAACCACTGTCTCAATGAATTTAAGAATAATGAGAAAAGTGACTTTCATTGAAAAACTGTAAATTTAACTTATAAAAAGAAACTGGTGAGGTGCTGGAGTACCTTTTGATGCTTAGATTGATAGCTATAATGGTTGTACATGGAAACTAGTTTTGATTGGTTTTTCCTTGTATGAGAAAATGTGATATTTCTTGAATAAATAATCCATTAGGCATAAATTTTATTTTATTTTTTGATGTACTTTGTTTTAGATAAGGACTTGCTTTGTAATCATTTTTGTGAATGCTTTTGAGTTAGTTTTAGTAAGGACTCATTGTGGTTTTTAGGTTGATCTTGTCCTTATATTTCTTGTAGGAATTTCATCTGTTGTTGAATATGTTTAGTAGTAGTTATGATTAAGGGCTTATGGTTAGAAGTTGAGTTATTTTTTGAACCTCGAGAATGTAAAAATGGATTGTTGTTATTACAATTTTAAAGAGTTCTTGATTTTTTTTAATTTTTTTTTTTGGTAATGCTAGTAGGTGAGGGAGTAAGTTTAGTTCTATGATGCAAATTCAAGATAATTAAGTTGGAGTTTATGCTGTTGTTAGTGTTGGCTAAGGGGGTTAGGTTGAAGTTTAAGGTTTATATTTGTTTGGGTTCATCGATGTTTTCAGATGCTGTCCTTTTAAGTATATTGGTCTTGAGGATACAACTTAGATCAGATTGTTTGAGAGATGCCTTATTCTTAGTGTGAAAAGCTAAATAGATGAATTAAATGTTAAGTTTTCGTGGAGTTTTCTTCTTACCAGTTCATTTTTGTAATAATAGCTTAGGTTTGTGGATTTTATTAGGCATGTGGTCATAGAACGATGGGTGGTTAATATATTGGCATACTATAATCTTTGGATAATCGTGAAGACTTCTTTTCTAAGATAACTTAAAATAGTGAGATTTAGATTTTATTAGTAGCTCACTTTTGGAGTGTCAGGCCTAGTACTATAGTTGTAACTCTAAATTAGGTTTCAATTTGTGATCTTTTAAGTTTGGTACTTTTCATTCAGGTGGTCATTTGACTTTTTTGTTATTGTAATTTGAGGTCAAGGTTAAATGTTTTATTATTTCACTAGTCTCATAAGTCTCGGGTTGGGATCTTGATGATAAGTTATTTGAAGTGGTGTTTAAAGTCTTATTTTTGAAACTTGGTATGTTGGGTGTCAACACTTTTTTTTTAGTTATTTGAAGTTTTTGGTACTCAGAGCACCATACTCAGGATTACTATTACCATTTATTTTTTAACATAAACTTATGAACTAGTATGAAAAGTTTTATGGAATTGAGCATTGTTAAATGTGAATATTATGTTTTAAAGCATAAAATTTTCATTGTTTATCTGTACTCGACAATATGTTGTACTTGCCAACTCACTGGGCTTGTTAAAGCTCATTCCACTCTCACGTTTAGTTTTACAGATACTTGATCTTGATATATCGTTAGTTGGAGTCTTGGGAGTGCTTGCACTAGAACTTGGTACTTTTAAAATTCTTTAGATATAATGGTCTGCAATTATATTATATTCTAGAGAAGTTGTTATCTATTTTTATTTATAAACTGTTGAGTTTTCTATTTCTTATACTTTGATATTAATTTGAAGCTACCTTGATCCAAGGTGAGCCTCGACCTATCTTGGATCTTGCGCAGATCATGACTCGAGTTTTAGATCTTGACACCTACTATCCTAACCGTTGATCCAAATAGATTTTTGCTTTTTTATACAAGTCTTATTTATCTCCAAGGTCGTGTCGGTACTCCCAAAATCTAAAATGGACTAGTATTTGACTGTTTTACCCCCCGAACCTAAGTTTTTTGTCTTGAAACACAAAGTTTAGGATACTATCCTAACCTTTAATTCGAATAGATTTTCGTTTATTCCTACAGGTCTTATTCGTCCCCACAGTCATGCCGATACTCACAGAATCTTAAACAGACTTGAATTTGACCGTTTTGCCCCCCGAATCCAAGTTTTCAAAGTTTTTGCCTTAAAACTCACAGTTCGGCCTACTATCCTAATCGTTAATCCAAATAAATTTATGATTCTTCCTACATATCTTAGTCATCCCCATGGTGGCACGATACTCTCGGATTCCAAAATGTATACAAAACATGTACTTTTATACCCTATAAAACTTAAGAATGTAAGCTGGTTATATAAGGAAGGGAACCTTTCTTTATAACCCTACCAATGAAAAAAAAGAAAGATAACAATCGTAACTAACATTACTTTAAATCAACTATAAGAAAATTGAAAGACAACACACTCATACTACTCAGATGATAAAATAAAAAGGAAGGCAATACAAATAAAACCTCCAGGCTCCATGGTTAGAGGTCTGTGTTTTCTTCCATTAAATGACGCACATGAATGGAATTATTAGGGTATATTTCAACTTACGGATCTCAAATGTTAGAGATTAAGGCTTGCCCTAATAGAAAATTCACATATAGACTTTGCATTTGCCTTTGTCCAACATTTGCAAAACTAGTACAGCACTTCATTATCAAACACTTTTTACTACTTACGAAGGTAAATGTTGCTGTTAGTCATGAGTACTAGTGGGTTAAGCCCTCTAGGTCAGTGCAATTATTTTGATACGTATATACAGCAACTACAATATTGAGCCAATCAATTATCAATCTAATTAGCATAAAAAGGCCATGTAATAGAGACTAGAGAGAGAGAGATTAAGAAAGCCCCAATTCAATAACCACCTGTCCTTTCATACTCCTAAAGAAGCTACACTACCATCAAAAGTAAAAGGAAAGAAATTATATATACAACCTATAATTGTGAAAAAAAGAAACAATCAGAAGCTTTCAAGGCTAGCTGAAGGGGTCTTGTTAGGAAGCAGAAAGAGAACACGGAGACGAGAAAGGAGCGTTTGAAGACAAAAGAAGAAATATAACGTAAGGAAGCTAATGAAGCAAAAAGCAATTCCCATTTTATTAGAGAAAAGTTACAAGAAACTTTAATGGCTCCCCCATACTTGTTTTCTGTATAAAGAAATCTCCACTGATCAGATCAGCACCAAGAAGAAGCCAAAACAGAAACAGATAGATATCGTTCTCGGTGCCTACTTCTAGAGCAATGTTGTTAAAAAACTCCATTTCCAATACCAAGAAGTTCTTCCAAAAAACTCTACAAAACTTCAAGTCCTTCTTCTTAGCTGGCTATTAAAAACTACCTAAAACACCTCTCTACGAACCTTTTCTTATTCTGTGGCTGCAAATAGTGTCCTAGACATGAACATCCATCCAAGTTACAAAGACTTGGACAAGTTCTACAATGACTTCAGAATTTTGTTCAATGAAAACGAAAGCTAAGGAATACAAGTATGTTGGGTTTAATATTAAAAATGAAATAATATTTTGTTGACACAACCCAAGTCAAGAAAATTCAACAAAATTTAGAGAAAATTAAAGAAAAAAATAGAATTAGGTAGTAGAAATAGTACAACTACCTGAAGTAGAGGGTGAGAGGGGTGAGATGGGAGGCAGTGGGGGTAGATGCTAAGGCAACAGTGCAAGGAAAAAACAAGACCCGTGGAGGCGACCAGTAGCACTATCGGCTGCGAGAAGATTGAGTTGCAGTGGGAGCTCGAGTAATTGCAGAGCAGGAAAGGAAAAGAATGAAGAAGGAGAAGAAATACACGAGCTGGGTTTTGATTTAAGGAAAAGTATATATGCCTGCACACGTAGACGCAAATGTTTTAAGTGGCAGACATAGATAAATTTCAAAAAAAATAATAATAATAATAATCTTCCATCTGCGTACGCTGATAAAATTCATAAAATATGACGCAAATATTCTCGCTTCTGCTTAGAGTATCAGCGTCTAGGGTATAATTATTTTATTAATTAATTGTGTCTGCAAATATATAGGCACAAAAAATAAGATTGCAGACGCAGATAAGCAATAGTCAAAGTAATATGTGCGCCTCCTATTCTGAGTCTGCAATATTATAAATACAGATGTAGTATTTGTTCTATTATTTGTTGTAGTTAATAGTCAAAGTAAACAATCTTAATTTGTTTTATTTAGGTTCTTTCATGGACGGATTTGACATATAAATCGTGCATGCACGTACATACAATTAAAATCTAAACAAAAATAATAAAACTTTAATATATATAATTAAAAAACACAAGTTGTCACTAGTTCAAATTGAAAATATAGACTAGCGTTTATCCCCTGTCCGGTCTCTAATTTTCTAAGCAAGTGTTGACCGATCAAGTAGGACTAGCTGCTTTCTTTTACTTCTTTAAAACAGTTTTTCAAATTTGTAATTCAAAGAACAGAAAAAGGAGATGAATAACATCTCACGTTCAAATATATTATATCTCATCAAAATACATGGTTCTAACTGGTTGAGTTTTTATCTTAGAATCAAATATGAACACAAATTTTGTACCTAAAATGTTAATAGGATAAAATCATGTACAAATAATAATTTATTATATTTATAAAATAAATGGAAACAAACTTTGTATGATTTTCTTTGCAACAAAATTAATAATAATTAATCTGATTCAGTCTCCTTGAAAATTTGATTTGATCCGAAGCCTATGAAGCTTGATATTGGATGGAATGATATTTGTTCTTTCAAGATGACGTTGTGAAATGTGAGGAGGGAGTTGAATGATCTCTACTACCACTAGAGAATGATATTTGTTCATTCAAGACGATGTTGTAGAATGTCTTTGAGAAGGGTGTCGAATGATCTCTACTAGCACTGGGCTTGATTGCAGAAAGCTTTTTGGTTGCTTCAAATGTCTTACTTGTGAGAGAAAAGTCAAAAAATTTCAAGAGTTGTGTCTTGAATTTTTGTTTTGTTTTTGTTCCCTTTTCCATTGCATATGTGAGCCTATTTATAGTTGAAGGCTAGAGTGTAGGAATTTAAGTGATTGAATGTTATTTGAGAGATTGAGGTAATTGAAGATAATTGGAGGTGATTGCATGTAATGTTGGGTAATTGAAAATTATTTGATTTGTGATTAAGGTTGATTTGAGGTGATTTGGTTGTGATTGAAGTTGTATGATTAATAGTTCTAGTCTCCCTTCAAATTTACAGAATGAATCATTAAAGTTTTCAGTGTGTGTATTAAATAAAGTTCAATCCTTTTTAAGTTATTGAATGAATGGAAACTTGGTTTATGATATTTACAAATCTTGGTTTGTCTAGTATAAGTGAGAGACTATAACCCAAACATAAAGAAACTTGACTCAAGTACAATCAATACATGATTTTTTCATAAGGGCCAAGTGGAAGAATGTAAGACATGTCTCTCAGGAGATTTAAAATGTGGTCCACTTGTTTATAATCACATAGGTAATCAATTAATAATTATTAAGATAATTATTATAAGGATAATTTAAGATGATAAATACATATAAATATAAGTAATTAAAATAGTGGTTGAAACCACTTACACTATATATCTCTAGATAAGGATGACATTTTTATCCCACCACAAGAAAACTGCAATCTTGCATTCTTGATGGGAGGAACAATGTAAGTGATACTGTACAGGGTCTCTAGCCTAGTCTACAAAAGCATGTGTTATCATCAAATATAATGCATCCACTATTCCTCAGATATAGACTAGAAGACCTCGGTTTCGTCTCAGGTCGATGGGTCTTCTCAATTAAAAGATCCCTTATATGGATAATACACATTCCAGTTGACTAAGCCTAATTGTAATTCTTTTGTTCCGAATTATTGTTTTGTGAGGTGTGTGTTCGAATTCTCTATGGTGTGATTATGGTACTTGGACAACAATGACTGAACGTACATAATTTATTTATAGCATATTAGTGTAATTTGTTTGAATATTCTAAAGCTAAATACTTATTTTAATCATTCATTCAATGTCAAAATTACTTGAATAACAAGAAGCAAAAATGATGGAGGCCTAAGAAATAAAATATAAATAATAGGGTGGGTTGATGATTTCGGCTAAACAAGGCTTGCAACCCGTGAAACCTTTTACAAAAACATCATGGCAAACTCATATTGGTTTCATACATATGTGAAACCTTCAATATATGTAAGAACTCATTTTCAAATTAAGTCATTAAATTATTGTTGATGAGAATTTAATTCAATTGGTTAAATCTGAGAATTTAGTTCAATTGGCTAAATTGGAAATGCTGAGACTAAGAGTAGTGATAGAAAATGAGATAATGATATTACATGGATTTATTCGTATATTTATATTCCTTACTTAGGAGATAAATATAGGGAAAAGAAAAAAGTTCTTCATATAGCTTTTATTGATTTAGAAAAAGTGTACAATAAGATGCCGAGATAAGTTTTATGATGGGTTCTTGAGAAGAAGAAAGTCCAACTAAATATGTAAAATTTATTAAGGATATGTAAGAGGAAATAAGGACTAGGATAGCTGAGATACGGCAATCGAGCATCGCAGCAGGATAATGTTGATACACCTGTTAAGCTTTTGTGAATGACCCAACCCTTTTTGTGAAGCTAGCAGACTACAAGAAGAAAGCAATCATCTACGGGTTTGGGGGTTGTATCAATTCCCAGCAAGTAATGGATGAAGTTGCAGGGTTCGCAATTAATTATTCCACTGCTACTCAAAGCTCTACAACGACTTCTGTCACATTTCTTTTGGAATTCACTCTAGAGCATATGGTGCTTGTACAGAAGTTAACTAAGAGAGAATTGGGATACATCCATCATCTCTATCACTGCCACGTACCCATCTCAAGTATGTACTCTTTTAATTTTATTAGCATAATGCTAAAGTTTTAGTTTGTATATTATAGTTTACATGCAATAACTTTGTAAACTTTGAAAGTTTGGGTTCGGGGAGAAAAATGATCAAATATAAGTTTGTTTTGGATTTTGGGAGTACTTGCATGACCATGGGGAAGAATAAGACTTGTAAGAAGAAACAAAAATCCATTCAAATCAACAATCAGGATATTATGCCAAATTTAGAGTTTTCAAGCCAAAAACTTCTAAAGTTTGGGTCCGAATGGCAAAACGGTCAAATACAAGTCTATCTTGGATTCTAGGAGTATCGGAATGACTGTGAGGTTGAATAAAATCTGTAAGAAGAAACTGAAATATATTTGGATCAATGGTTAGAATATTAGAATATACAAAAGGTATCAACAAATGATAATATAGCAGATCCATTCACTAAACCATTGTCTCAACAAAATTTTGATCGCCACTTTGAGAAGATGGGTATGAGATACAAGAGCGATTGGCTTTAGTGCAAGTGGGAGACTGTTAGTAGTATGCCCTACAAACCAATGATATTAGATGTCTATGGTATATTATTTATAAATACAGTCTTATTCAGTTATTAATAAAATGAATATGTTTCATTATTATATGATATTATTATTTATCATGTACTTTAATTGCTAGTTAATTCTTTAGTATGAACATGATAAATCCCATAGAATATAAGCCATGAAAATAATAACCATGATATGATCATGCTTATGAGATATATTTTCTTAAGCTTTGTTCTTAAATATTCCTAATCATAGGATCATTAATAATGGGAATTAATTATTCGATTAGATTAGTACATGTTATATTAGCTCAAATGTTGAGGGTGATTGATCTCATGATTACTTGTGTAGTTGACACTATAATAAACATGTAGGTGCTTGTTAGAGAATAAATTCACTAAATTGACTCTATCATAGAATACTTATATAGACTTTTACATAGTTGTCAATTAGTGTTCTTCGTTGTAGTGGTGCAAATGATCTTCAGACCTGAAGCATCATAGATACCTTGTACATAGGTTATTATGCTTTGATACTATCTAAGTATAATTCATCATGGGTTATACAGAGATAGATGTTGGGTATGACTATCTATGTATGAAAGTATATAAATGTACAATAAGGGATCTATCACTCTCAGTAAAGAGAGAGAATGTTCTATGTTATCTAATTAAGACATTATTCAGAAAGTCCCTGGCCAGGGTGGTGTGGAACTAGATTAGAGAATTTAAGTTTCACCATATGAGTTATTACTTATAAATAGATACGTCAGATTAAACAATTTATGGTTGACATTAATCCATACTTTAAGTTTAATCAAGAACATTGGATGATAGAAATATTGAATTGCATGGTAGTTAACAACGGAAAGGTTCACAAATATATTTATATTATCTGGGTAGTCATCACATGCTGCTAGGCATCAATCTTGACTTGTAGGTAACCCGAGAATTAATTTAATAATTAATTCTCATTAATGGGTAAATCAAAATTAGTTTTGATTTAAATTAATTAGATGTGGATCTAATTGAAAAATACATTAAGTTAATGTGGCCTACTGCCAGTTTAATATGAACCTAAGGGGTCACACACAAATGGATGCAATTTGATTAAGAGAAGTTTTGGGCTTTAATGTAATTACAAACTAATGATATTTGAAATTTAAAATAGGATTAACTTTGATGAGATTTTCTTATTTTATCTAAAAGTCTCTAATAGATAAGATCTTATTTTATTATTTAGAGTTTTGTTATATCATACTTAAATAAGGTTAGACCTGATAAGTAACGTACGTAACTTTTATTCAGATATCACAGAGAGCCAAAATTCTCTAAAGAGAATTATTGGCAAACTGAGTGTTTTGTGAGACGTGAGAAAATCTCATCACTTATGCTAGCACACAAGGAGATTTTTGGCAGCCAACACATAGCTCTTGATCAAGTCATTCAGTGTGGATACACTTAGAGGTTGTATGCCCTGTACAACTTGTGGATCAAAAGTTAAGATCGTCCTAATCGCTTCAAGAGGTAATATTCTATTTATAAGATTAATAGAAAAACATTGATTCATAAACAATAGAGATTATCCTAGGAATTAGGTTATGCCGAATTTTTTTTAAAATTTCCGTTGTGTCGTTATAATCAAAATCCCTACAATGGTATCAGAGCCAACTCTATTAGTTTATGAATTGATTTGATTCCATTATTGTGATTATGATGAATTTGATTCATCGCATGAATTTGATTTAATTATCCTAATTAGATTTGAATAATTATGTTTATGATTTTATTGAAATGAGATTTCATAAATTTTATATTGTTTAAATTGAGATTTCATAAATCTTGGTCATTTAAACATTAGTTTCAAAGTTGTTGAAATATTACCCAAAAAAAACAAAAGTGAATAGTACAAAATTGCCACGATGGCAATTCTGTAAATATTGTTGATATCAATGGCAATCCATTTCACGATGGATAAGCCACTGCCATGTAAATTTCTTTATTCTTTTAAGCCTCTTATTTATTTTATTTAATTTTTGAAACAAAATTATTAAGATTAGAAGAATCTTAATTAATTAAATTAGTGTTATTTTATTTTAAAATACTAGTCTCAATTTTATTTTTTATTTTTCTAATTAAAATAAATAAAAGTTATTTTATTTTAATTGGAATGATAGAATCCTAATTGATATAAATAAGAGTTGTTGTATTAGGAATTCTAACTAATATAAATTAAGAGTTAATTTATTTTAATACTACTAGTAGAAGTAGGATTCTAATTAAAATAGTATAAGAGTTATTTATTTTTATTATAACCATTATTGGGTTATAATTGTTTATTATTAAATCCAATATTACTAGGATTTGAGAAATCCATGGATATATAATATTAAGAAACTTCATGCAGAATCACAATTAGAATGGAATCAAGTTATTATTATTTTTATTTAATGCAATGTGATTGTATGGATGATTAGTGGATGACTATGGACATTAGACCTATGTGATGGGTTTTATCTTATTTTTAATGGTTGTAAAATTATTTGGGTAGTAATATTTAAATGGGGCTTGCATGCCTCGCCTTTCTATTTTATTTCTCAATGTAATTTTCTATCTCCCTCCTATGTAATTCCCCTTGAATTTGATTCAAGGTTTCTTAATAAATACTATGTATAGATTATTAGGATATGATAGAATTTTATTAAAGAAAGGCGGCAGATCATATTTGAAGATTGAAGACCCATGAATGTATGGGATATTTTCATGTAATAATTTTACCTAGGAATGTCCTAGTGATTTACTTATGGCTCAAGTAAATCACACTTAGAAAAGGTCCATAGTCATCCACCATATTAGCATAAGATGTATATTAAAATGTATGTTGATGCATGGCTAGCTCATAGATGATATATGTGATATATGCATGATGAGACCTAAATATATTAAAATTTGACCAAGAATCCCTCTTAATCAAATATAGAAATATTAAGTTATAACAAAATTCATTATAAGAATGAAATTCGTAGCCCTCCACTATTATAAATAATATTAGAAATTATCTTGTGATTGTAAATTTGATGTGTCACATATGATTTGCAATTCTGGGATAATTTGTATTGTCTATGCATAGTAGATGCTTATGAGATATCTTGATTATATAATTTTGTTGTGTCACACAAGAATTATATATATTGGGATATACTTGTTGTGAATAGTGGGGTAATAATTTTACCTAGGAATGTCCTAGTGATTTACTTATGGCTCAAGTAAATCACACTTAGAAAAGGTCCATAGTCATCCACCATATTAGCATAAGATGTATATTAAAATGTATGTTGATGCATGGCTAGCTCATAGATGATATATGTGATATATGCATGATGAGACCTAAATATATTAAAATTTGACCAAGAATCCCTCTTAATCAAATATAGAAATATTAAGTTATAACAAAATTCATTATAAGAATGAAATTCGTAGCCCTCCACTATTATAGATAATATTAGAAATTATCTTGTGATTGTAAATTTGATGTGTCACATATGATTTGCAATTCTGGGATAATTTGTATTGTCTATGCATAGTAGATGCTTATGAGATATCTTGATTATATAATTTTGTTGTGTCACACAAGAATTATATATATTGGGATATACTTGTTGTGAATAGTGGGAGTAACATAACTAAAAGTTATGTAATTTGTTGTGTCACACAAGATTGCATAATTTTAAGGGGCTAAATATGATTAAGAATTTCATATGATGAAATTGATAATAGTTATCTACCTATCAAATACTTTTGGTTTGTTGTGTCACACATGGCTATTTGTATATATGATGGGATCTTAATCCCCGCTAAGTAACCTTCCAGCGGGGTTACTCGCTTTCCATTTTTAGAGGGTAATGGAAACCGAAGAGAATAGTGGGAGGTACCATTTAGATTAAAAGACCAAATTTATTTGGTAGTTAATAATCTGAATAAATGCTAATATAATTTGTTGATTATTTGGAGATCACCATGGCAAACCCACTTACCCGTATTTTAGAAATAAATCGCTTGACTAGACCAAATTATATGGATTGGCTTAGGAATTTGAGAATTGTTCTCAATTCCGAAATGATAGGTTATGTCCTTGAGGCTCCTATTCCTAAAATTCCTGATGAGAATTCATCTGCTGAGGAAAAAGATGCCTATTTTAGATGGGAAGAGCATAATATAAAAGTTGTATGCTACATGCAAGCATCTATGTCAAATGAGCTTCAGAAGCAACATGATAAGATAGAGTATGCTTCAGCTATCATAAAGCATCTACATGAACTTTATGGTGAGCATAGTCGCATAGCTAGATATCAGATATTTAGAGAGCTATTCAGGGCTAAGATGACTGAACAATCATCTTTCTATGAACATGGACTAAAGATGATTTGACATATTGAACAGTTAAAAAAACTAAGCTTCAATATGGACACTGAGTTGTGCACGGATTTGATCCTGCAATCTTTGCCTGACACTTACTCGCAGTTTGTTATGAACTTTCACATGAACAAGCTAGAGGCTTCACTTCCTGAACTTGTTAACATGCTGAAAAATGATGAGTCATCTATTAAGAAGGATAAAAATCACATTATGTATGTAGGTAGCTCTTCAAAGTCCAAAAAGGGCAAGAGTTCTTTTAAAAAGAAGGATTCGAAAAAGAAGAAGCTACACAAACCTAATGGTGGTATTAAGAAACCTTCCAAGTCCAATGATAAAGGACAATGCTTCCATTGTGGCAAGGATGGACATTGGAAGAGAAATTGCAAGGAGTATCTTGCAAGTTTGAAGAACAAACCTTCTGAAGGTATGTCTCATATGTTCGTTATTGAAGTTAATGTAACTATTAACGATTCTACTTCATGGGTATTATATTGGTAATGGTTCTCACATCTGCAATTCTATGCAGGGACTGAGAAGAAGTAGAAGGCTGAGCAAAGGTGAAGTAGACTTGAGACTAGGAAATGGAGCAAAAGTTGCTGCACTAGCTGTAGGAACCTATTGCTTAGTTTTACTATCTGGCAAAACATTAGAACTTAATGATTGCTTCTACGTACCATTTTTAGTTAAGAACATTATTTATGTTTCTAAACTTCATAGAGAAGGTTATGAATTTTCTCTTAAGAACAAATATTGTTCGATTTATTTCCGTAATGAATTTATGGTACTGGTACTTTAGATGATGGTCTTTATATTCTTAATGTGCATGGTAATGTACTTAATATCGAACATTCAAACAAAAGGAAGACGGGTCAAGTAAATTATTCATATATGTGGCACTTAAGACTAGGTCAAATTAATGAAGATAGAGTTCACAAGTTGGTAAAAGAAAGTTGTTTAGACTTCAAGGATTTTGAATCCTATCCAACTTGTGAAGCTTGTCTCATAGGAAAAATAACTAGATCTCCATTTAGCGGACATGGAGAAAGAGCTGCAGATATATTAGGGTTAGTGCATATTGATGTGTGTGGACCCTTAAAAGTCACTGCTCGGGGAGGTTACTCCTATTTTATTACTTTCACTGATGACCTTTCTAGGTATGGGTATGTATACTTAATGAAATATAAATCAGAATCATTTGAAAAGTTCAAAGAATTCAAAAGTGAAGTTGAAAAGCAAACTGGGAAAAGTATTAAAACTCTCCGATCAGATCGGGGAGGTGAATACTTGTCCGAAGAATTTCTTGAACATCTAAAAGAGAATGAAATTCTCTCTCAGTGGACTCCTCCTGGAACACCACAAATGAATAGTGTGTCAGAAAGAAGAAACCGAACATTGTTAGACATGGTTCGATCCATGATGAGTTACACTGATTTTCCTACCTCTTTCTGGGGTTATGTCCTACTATCTGCTGCCTACCTACTCAATAGAGTACCCTCGAAGGTTGTATCATCAACACCATATGAGATATGGAAAGAAAAGAAACTCAATCTTAATTACATTAAGATTTGGAGTTGTCCTGCATATGTAAAAAGATTACAATCAAATAACCTAGGAGCAAAATCTGATAAGTGCAAGTTTGTGGGATATCCTAAGGAAACTGTTGGATATTATTTCTATCACCCATTAGAACAAAAAGTATTTGTTTCAAAACATGCTATCTTTCTAGAACAAGAGTTTATGCTAGAAGGAAATAGTGGGAGCAAGATAGAACTTTATGAGATATCACAAGAACCACAAGTGAATGATACACAGCCACCTCAGGGTGCCTATTGAAGTGGAACCTCAAAGTACACAACTTTTACGTAGGTCAGGAACGATACCTAAACCACCTAAGAGATATTATGGATTTCTCATTAAGGGTGATGAGGGTCAACTCATAACTGATGAGGATCCTACTACCTATGAAGAGGCAATGTATGACATTGACTCTAAGAAGGGGTAAGAAGCCATGAAATCCGAAATAGATTCCATGTACTCTAACAAAGTATGGACTTTGGTTGATGCACCTTAAGGTATAGTACCTATAGGTTGCAAATGGGTCTTCAAAAGAAAGATTGGAGTAGATGGAAAGGTTGAAACCTATAAAGCAAGATTAGTGGCAAAAAGATATAGTCAAAAGCAAGGAATTGATTTTGATGAAACCTTTTCCCCTGTAGTCATGCTTAAATCAATTAGGATTTTCTATAGCTGCATACTATGATTATGAAATATGGCAAATGGATGTAAAAACCGTATTTCTCAATGGAAACATTGAAAAGGATGTGTACATGACATAACCTGAGGGTTTTATATCTAGTGATGATAAACACAAAGTATGCAAGCTACAGAGATCCATTTATGGACTCAAGCAAGCTTCAAGAAGTTGGAACATCCGTTTCGATGAAACAATCAAAAAGTTTGATTTTATTAAGAATCCAGATGAACCTTGTGTATACAAAAAGGTTAGTGGGAGCGTTGTTGCTTTCTTAATCCTATATGTGGATGACATATTACTCATTGGGAACGATGTAGCTATGTTACAATCAGTCAAGGTTTGGCTATCAAAGAACTTCTCCATGAAAGATTTGGGTGAAACTACCTATATCTTAGGGATTAAGATCTATAGAGATAGATCTAAAAGGTTGCTTGGCTTGTCCCAATCTACATACATAGATAAAATACTGAAGAGGTTCAGTATGAATGATTCTAAGAAAGGCTATTTGCCTATGAGTCATGGAATCACTCTTTCTAAGAAGATGTCACTCCAAACACCTCAAGAAAGAGAATTAATGAGTAGAATACCTTATGCTTTGGCAATAGGATCTATCATGTATTCTATGATATGTACTAAACCTGATGTTGCTTATGCACTTAGTGTAACAAGCAGATATCAGTCTAATCCCGGTGAATGTCATTGGAAAGCAGTGAAGAACATTTGTAAGTACTTGAGGAGGACTAAAGATTTGTTTCTCATCTAAGGAGGATCAGATTTGAAAATTAATGCCTTTACAGACTCAAGTCTTCAATTTGATAAAGATGATAGTAAGTCTTTATTAGGGTATGTATTCACCTTGAATGGTGAAGCGGTGTATTGGAAAAGTTTTAAACAAGACACCGTTGCAGACTCAACCACTGAGATTGAATATATTACTACCAACGAAGCTGCCAAAGAAGCTGTTTGGATGAGAAAGTTCCTCTACGAGCTAGGTGTGGTTCCTGATATTGTTAATCCAGTTTCATTATACTGTAACAGCAATGGAGCCATAGCACAGGCAAAGGAACTAAGGTCTCACCAAAAGACCAAACACATTCTAAGGCGTTTTCATTTGATTAGAGAAATCATTGATAGAGGTGATGTGAATATACAAAAGGTATCAACAAATGATAATATAGCATATTCATTCATTAAACCATTGTCTTAACAAAATTTTGATCGCCACTTTGAGAAGATAGGTATGAGATACAAGAGCGATTGGCTTTAGTGCAAGTGGGAGATTGTTAGTAGTATGCCCTACAAACCAATGATATTAGATGTCTATGATATATTACTTATAAATGCAGTCTTATTCAGTTATTAATAAAATGAACATGTATTATTATATGGTATTATTATTTATCATGTACTTTAATTGCTAGTTAATTCTTTAGTATGAACATGATAAATTTCATAGAATATAAGCCATGAAAATAAGAACCATGATGTGATCATGCTTATGAGATGCATTTTCTTAAGCTTTGTTCTTAAATATTCCTAATCATAGGATCATTAATAATGGGAATTAATGATCCGATTAAATTAGTACATGTTATATTAGCTCAAATGTTGAGGGTGATTGATCTCATAATCACTTGTGTAGTTGACATATAATAAACATGTAGGTGCTTGTTAGAGAACAAGTTCACTGAATTGACTCAATCATAGAATACTTATATGGACTTTTACATAGTTGTCAATGAGTGTTCTTCGTTGTAGTGGTGCAAA
Source organism: Quillaja saponaria (assembly GCA_029379385.1). Taxonomy (NCBI): domain Eukaryota; kingdom Viridiplantae; phylum Streptophyta; class Magnoliopsida; order Fabales; family Quillajaceae; genus Quillaja; species Quillaja saponaria. Next base: position 12,484,456 of record CM055616.1, on the reverse strand, counting down.
TGATCTTCAAACCTGATGCATCATAGATACCTTGTACATAGGTTATTATGCTTTGCTAAGTATAATTCACCATGGGTTATACAGAGATAGATGTTGGGTATGACTATCTATGTATGAAGGTATATAAATGTACAATAAGGGATCTATCACTCTCAGTAAAGAGAGAGAATGTTTTATGTTATCTAATTAAGACATAATTCAGAAAGTTCCTAGCCAGGGTGGTGTGAAACTAGATTAGAGAATTTAAGTTTCACCATATGAGTTATAACTTATAAATAGATACATCAGATTAAACAATTTAGGGTTTAACATTAATCCATACTCTAAGTTTAATCAGGAACATTGAATGATGGAAAGATTGAATTGCATGGTAGCTAACAACGGAAAAGTTCACAAATATATTTATATTATCTGGGTAGTCATCACATGCTGCTAGGCATCAATCTTGACTTGTAGGTAACCCGAGAATTAATTTAATAATTAATTCTCATTAATGGGTAAATCAAAATTAGTTTTGATTTAAATTAATTAGATGTGGATCTAATTGAAAAATACATTAAGTTAATGTGGCCTACTGCCAGTTTAATATGAACCTAAGGGGTCACACACAAATGGATGCAATTTGATTAAGAGAAGTTTTGGGCTTTAATGTAATTACAAACAAATGATATTTGAAATTTAAAATAGGATTAACTTTGATGAGATTTTCTTATTTTATCTAAAAGTCTCTAATAGATAAGATCTGATTTTATTATTTAGAGTTTTGTTATATCATACTTAAATAAGATTAGACCTGATAAGTAACGTACGTAATTTTTATTCAGATATCACAGAGAGCCAAAATTCTCTAAAGAGAATTATTGGCAAACTGAGTGTTTTGTGAGACGTGAGAAAATCTCATCACTTGTGCTAGCACACAAGGAGATTTTTGGCAGCCAACACATAGCTCTTGATCAAGTCATTCAGTGTGGATACACTTAGAGGTTGTACACCATGTACAACTTGTGGATCAAAAGTTAAGATCGTCCTAATCGCTTCAAGAGGTAATATTTTATTTATAAGATTAATAGAAAAACATTGATTCATAAACAATAGAGATTATCCTAGGAATTTGGTTATACAGAAATTTTTTTAAAAATTTTCGCTGTGCCGGTATAATCAAAATCCTTACATATTAGGCCAAACATTTAGTTTCAAAGTAAAAACTTGGAAAACTCTAGTTTTGGAGGGTAAAACGGTCAAATACAAGTCTATTTCAGATTCTAGGAGTATTGACATGACTGTGGAAATGAACAATACATGTAAGAAGAAACAGAAATCCATTTGGATCAATAGGATATTAGGCCAAACTTTGAGTTTCAAGGCAAAAACTTTGACAGTTTGGGTTGGAGAACAAAATGGTCAAATACCTGTCCATTTCAGATTCCAAGAGTATTAGAATGACTATGGGAACAATTAAAACCTGTATGAAGAAACAGAAATCTATTTGAATCAATGGTTATGATATTAGACTAAACTTTTAGTTTCAAGGCAAAAATTTTGAAAATTTGGGTTCAGGGAACAAAAAGGTCAAATACAAATACTTTCTAGATTCTGAAGTATCAGCATGATCATGGGAATAAATAAGACCTGTAGAAAAAATATAGAAATCCTTTTAGATAAATGGTTAGGATATTAGGCCAAAATTTTAGTTTCAAAGCAAAAAAATTTAGTTTCAAGGTAAAAACTTCAAAAATTTTGCTTAATTTGCGAAGTTAGATTTTTAACTTATATGCATATTAAGTTAAATATAGTTTACAACTTATTTATTTTGATTATTTCTAGTTGCACCTCCTGCATCTAGGTTTTGCACTTCAATCAAGAGAACTAACAAGCTCAAGATGACGACAAATTAAGAGTGGGAGATGATGAATTATTAGATTTATATTTTTTTTATTCATTGTGAATATTGTTATGATGACTTTTGTATAATAATTCTTTATTTATATAAAATTTGAAATTTAATTATAAAATGCTTTATACAGCTATTTGCAGCTATAAAATTAAAAATAAAATAAAATTATTAAATTATTTTTAATCTGTGTCTGCTTATTGATTAACTGCATCTGCATACTAAGCTCAATTATATCTACACATTCGTCAACTACATCCTTAATGACAATTCAAATCGTTGTTTTGAAGAATAGCATCATTTTATTTGTCAACTACATCCTTAACCACAGTCTAAATAGTCGTTTTGAAAATATTTCTATTATTATATAAGTTTAATAATAAAATACCCATGACAAGTGAGATATGTACGTACTATGGCCACTAATAGTTTTGATATTATGCTTGGAGCACAACACTATCAATGTAATTAATAAATTATATATGATACTCGACCAATGTGATGATTACAACCAATTACCATCTTTCATACTAAAATGATTTATGTTAACCTTATGTCATACTGACAGTCGACTTACGTCCTATATGTATTGATATTAGTATTAAGAATCACAATTCCTACTGAAGCAACCGAAATAGTTGCCCATTTGCATGGAGCCGTTCTCTGGACTCCTCATCAGAGTTGGTGAGCGAGGCGAACTCTAGTTGTCACGCGTTTTAAAGACTAGCACAAATGACACGAGAGTCCATGAGGTAAGACAAGATTGGAGTAAAAATATATTAATTTTTTGTATTTAGCTTATTATACCGTTGGTCCTCATAATTATGTTCAAAATTTACTTTGGCCCTTTAGTTTCAAACTCAAAATGCTGTTTGAGTACTTGAAGACATGCTCTAATGTTTGCATAACTAGTAGGCGTGTTTAAGTACTTAAAAGATAGTTCTTAAAATACTTGAGTGTTATTTATTTATGTGAATTCATGACTGCAAAAATAAATATGTAAGAATGAAGTACTTAACTAAGAAATGGAGATTAAAAAAAATTATGTGGTTGACAGTTCTAACCTACGCATACTTAATTGATTATATTTTTAAAGAGGGATGTCCAAATATAGCTTCAAAACAATGAGTCTGTTTAGATAAATTGCGTGTAAAAATATTTTTCAAGTAGTGCTATTTAAAAAGTATTGTATAAAATACTAAAAATGTGTTTGGATGACTCAACATAAAAAGTATTGTGAGATATAAAAAATTGTTTTATTTTTTTTTTAAAAATGATATTGATAATTAAAATTTTAATTATTAAAAAAAGACCACTTTAAAAAATATAATAATTATTTAAATTTTCCTTCTTTTTATTTTTGAAAAAAAAAAAAAAAAAACTTAGTTTTCTAATTTTTACTTTTACTAGCTTTTATAGCTCTAAAATCTCTTAATGTTTTTTGCAAAATTTAAAAAATAAAATCTAAATTACCAAACAAATTTTGTAGAGAAGTTAAACTCAAAATTGCTTTAAAACTGTTTTAAAGGTAAAGAAACAGGGCAATGTAATTAGTATTCTGCTTCGTTCCCATAAGGAGTATGGGTAGGGAGCTTCTTGCAAGCTACTTGATTAATTCCACTAGCTGCTAATTAAATCAATAATTCGGCAACCACCTCAAGAATATCAAAGGTATAGAAATTTATTGAATTATTAAAAAAAAAAAAATCATTTTTTTTCTCTACGTATCTGTTGGGCCTGGGGGTGAGGGATTGTTCTGAAGGCATTAGTAATGAAGGTATTTTTTCTGCCTTACAATAATTTATTTTGTGGTTGTGGTGGGTTTCCTCATCTGGGGAATTAGGAAGGAAGGCATTGATATTTTTTTTAACATGCGTTGTATGAATTCTTTTCTGAAAGGGAAGTGGAAGTTGTCTGACTTCTTAGACACGAATTTATTGACAGTCAATGAAAACAATTTAGTGAAATGCTATTTGTTTTAAGTACCCTGAGAAAAAAGAAAGAAAGATATATGTTGGGCAAATAAGGTTGAGCAAACTAGAAAATTGATATACACCAAACATTGTATAGTTTCCTTAATCATATAAGGGGCCTACTAACATTATTGTCAAAGGAGTAAAAATTCAGCAGAAGGAAATTTACATGTCCTAGAGGACTAAGATTGCAAGAAAACATCTCAGTTAACATAAAGCATAATCCCAACATTTTCAATTTGGAGTAGGGGGGAGGGAAGGACTGCAGCGTTTATCTCTTGCCACGAGTGATCTATGCTTCAAGAAGCTGGGATATGCTTCGCATGGTCGGTCGAGACTGTGGATTGGCTTGTAAACATGAAACAGCTAGTTTCATGACCAATACTAGTTCATGTACAGTCTTTCCATATACATGATGTGGGAGACGTGGATCTAAAACATCCTTCACATCATCGATGCTTTCAACAGCCAATGTCTGTATCTTGGAAATTAGATCCCCTGGATGCTTCCCCATTAGAACTTCAAGTACCAACACCCCAAAGCTATATACATCACATTTTACAGTCACGGCCATAGTGTAAGCCAGCTCTACAAGCAAGCAGGAAAGCAGATCAAAATGACAATTAGTATACCAATAATGAAAATAAAAAAATTGTTGACTAACAAAGAAACGTAATTGTCAAATGTCAGGGCTATAATTCAGGAAAAAAAAAAAAAAAAAACATAACTGACATATCCACATACTCATAGCAACGTTGTGTCTTTAATAAATAGTAATGCTTGAACCTTATATGGTCATAGATATATGAAAGCAGTTACCTGGAGCAGAATAGCCATATGTACCAGCAAATGTTGTCCAATTAGATCCATCAAGTTCCAAAAACCTTGCAGTGCCAAAATCAGAGACATGAGCCTCAAGATCGGAGCACATTAATACATTCTTGCTTGATATATCTCGATGAAGTATGTGTGGAACACAATCATGATGCAAATATGATAGTGCTTGTGCTACACCTTGGACAATTTCAACTCTCTTTGGCCAATCTAGCTCCACTGCTTCTTTGCCATTTCTCAGCATATCGCTAAGCTTCCTCTTTCCATAAAGTCATAAACCAAAAACATGTGCATCCCTGTTGAACAAAAACCATGGAGCTTCACAATATTCCGATGACGTATTTCTGTTAACGCTGCTATCTCATTCTTGAAAGCTTTTGCATTCTCAACAACGCCTCTACCATCAACCTGAGACCGCAGCCTTTTCACTGCAATTACTTGACCACCTGACATTTCTGCTTTGTAAACTTTTCCTGTTGCTCCTTCCCCAATGCAGTACATGTCATCAAAGTTCTTTGTAGCCTCAAGTATGTCTTCATACAAAATTTTTCCGTTAAAGTACCTTACTGAAAATGGATTTTCACGATTTGTTGTGGGATCTTCTTCTTTGGAATTGTATATTCTGCCCTTTCTATTGGAGAGAACGATGAAAATCCCGACTAATATCACTGAACCCAGAAAAGCACTTCCTAAAGAAGCAATGATGATGATTACAGGTTTGTATTTCTTATCTTTGACACTTGGTGCTGTGGTCGACGTATTGCAAGGTTGCAAACCGTGGCTCTTCCCACATAATCCTTTGTTGTTATTGAAATCCACTAGTTGAGCTGAGTCAAAGATGTTTCCTTCTGGAAGAGGGCCCTCCAACCTGTTGTACGAGAGGTTGATGTTTGATAAGCTCAGCATATCGCTGAGGGAACTGGGGATAGAACCAGAGAGATAGTTATCGGAGAGGTTCAAGCTTATCAAGTTGACGAGTTTTCCAAGCCGTGTAGGAATTTCTCCAGAAAGTGAATTGTAACTAAGGTCCAGTAAACCTTGTAAGGCAAAGAGATTCCCAATTTTATCTGGGATTGTGCCATTCAAGAAATTCTGACTCAAGTTTAAACTCAGCAACTTGGAAAGGTCACCCATTTGATAAGGGATTGGTCCACTTAACATGTTCATCGAGATGTCCAGGGACTGAAGATTAGAAAGCAATCCAATACCTGCCGGTATCTTACCAGACAATTTGTTTTCATTGAGACGCAGAATGGACAAGCTAGACAAATTTCCAATTTCAGTGGATATCTCTCCTGAAAATTGGTTGGATGATAGGTCAAGATTTCCAAGTTGTTTCAACTGAAGAATCTCATCTGGGATTCTACCAACTATCATATTCCCACCAACACTAAGAAATGACAATTCCTTGGATTGACCCCAATTGGGAGAGAGTTGTCCTTGGAATTTATTGTAGCTCAAGTCCATGTATGTTAGATTTGGATATACTCCGAAATCTTGGTCTATATTTCCTGTCAGTTGATTGTATTCTAATCTGACTCTGTATAAGCTTTGGCAGTTTCTTAGGCTGACAGGGATTGGACCGGTGAACCTATTGTAGGCTGCACTGAAGTTGACAAGCTTACCTCCTCTGCACACCTGTGGTGGTAATTGCCCGGTGAAGTTGTTCTCAGCGAGATGAAGAGTAGTTAACGCCGATAGGTTTCCTATTCCTTGTGGCACTGAACCAGATAAGTTGTTTTTTAACAACCGCATATCTGTTAGCTTGTTCAATCTACCAATATCATATGGGATCGGACCTGAAAGGTGATTCTGGGAAATTGAAATGAGGCTTAATTCACTACAATTAGCTAGAGAGGGAGGGATAGGCCCGTAGAAGCTATTGAAGTCTAGAGCTAGTAGAACCAAGTTTCTCATATTCCCTATTTCATTGGGGATTCGTCCACCAAGAAGTGTAGTTTGGATAATAAAATTCTTGATGCTAATGAGGCCAGTTTTGGATTGTTCTGTTCCATCAGGAAACAAATTGGGGTCTAATTCCCCAGTTATGTTGTTCCTAGAAACATCTAGTTCAAAAACCTGAGTGAGATTAGCAAGAGAAAGAGGTAGTGTGCCATTGAGGAAGTTAGTAGAGAGATCAAGGTATTGGAGTTTTGAAAGTATGCCAATGTTTTGTGGTATACTGCCTTCAAGTTGGTTTTCTTTAAGATCAAGACGTAGAAGGTTTGTCAAAGAAGAAAAATCCAAGTTTTGAAGGGTACCTTTTAGATCAGTATAGGCCAAATTGATTTCTATCACATTTCCTGCAGAATCACAAGTTATTCCATGCCATCCACATGGACTTTGAGCATTGCTGGAGTTGTTCCATGCTGGAGTGGCCCATGACTGCAAAATTGATTGGTCTGGCAGACTTTCTTTCCATCTGAGTAGTGCTTCAGCTTCGGTTGTTGATCCCGCAATGATTTTGCTGAGAATTACTAAAACCATCCAAGCAGCAGAAATTGCAACAGCTAAACAGTTTCTGAATTGGTTGGCCATATTTTCAGGACTTGCTAATTAATCTCTGCTGCTTTGTTTGTCAAGGATTTCTATATATATGCAGAAACTTGGACTTCAGCGCCCTTGTAGTCTTGTAAGTGAGAAATGCAGACACTGTTTGGCGGAAAATAATGGTAGTCGTGGCTTCTTGGGTTTTTTATTGTTCGGTAACAAGACCAAGATCTAATTGTATAGTTTTTAATTTTGGCATCATGCTTTAAATTTTAATTAAGACCAAGACTTTGGTCTTACATGATATATTTATTTAATTGTATGGATCCCTCACAAATTTTGATCATTATCGTTTGACCCCTAATGAAAACACAATGCAGAGAATTCTAGGCAAGAAATTCCTAACCTCTGGGATAACTAATTTCTCTCGAGTCTTTAAAAATAGGGACAGGTCATTTTGGAAAAACATAAAACGCTCTAATGTGTATATAATTAAATTTTAGATTCTTAGAGAGAGAAAATATTATATCTTTCCCTTTTAATAGGACAAAATCACTTTAAAAAAAAAAGAATTTTTAATTAAAATTGCTTATCACTTTAAAAGAATTCTTAGATAGGTCATTATAGCTCCACCTACTACCAAATATGGTTATCACACAAAATTGAAATTGAAATTAAAAATTATAAAATCAAATTTTATTTAAATTTAAATTAATTAACATTACAATAAATAAATTATCATCACATAAAAAGTTACAATCACAAATGTACTTTCAACAAAATTTAAATAAAATCAATAAAACCTGCCAGTACGATTATTTACATGAGAGCAACTTCAATTGTCCATCTAATTTTATTTTTTTTAGTAGTGTTTTTATTTTTATTTTGAAGAAAAATAGTTATTAAATTTTATATCTCATAAGAAATGAAATTTCATTTTAATAATTGCAAATTCTTGAAGAAAAATATAACGAGGAGGGAATAGAGGGCTTGCTTCTTTCAGATTGTAATTAATACCGGCATATCATTTTTGGTCACTCAACATTTCAGTACGTAGTAATACTACACGTATCTCTCATTCTCACTGTCCTTTCTCTCTTGCCCATATTTTCATATCACACAATCTAGGATGTTAAAAAAATATGATAATTTTTTTTCAGGGTGTGTTTGGAACAACTCCATGAAAAATTTCAATTGAATTGAATTATTTGAATTCAGTTCATTTTAAGTTAAATTATTTTGTCATATTTAGAAAAAATTATAAAACTAATAAAATTTATTGTTTAGAATACAATTATAATTAACATAATTCAATTCAATTTAATATTTTTACAACATTACTCTTGCACTCATAAAATATGTTTTCCCTTATTAAGACTTGAATAGTTCATTTTGAAAACTTCCAAATAAAATATAGGTCTAAACTCATACTAATGGATTGAATATTAAATTGGAGGCGTAAAACCATGCTGATTAGCTGAGAAAGTAAAATCTCAACAAGTAATTTGTAGGTAGTTTAACTGTGGTAGTGGAGGGAGGGAAAGAGAGAGAAAGAAAAAAAATATGTATATTATAGATTCAGAGAAAAAAGAGAAATGAGAGGTAGAAAAGGGAGAGAGAAGGGATAGGAGAAATAGTGTGGAGAGAATGCATGGATTTTGAGTGGAAAATGAGGGTAGAAAAGGGAGAAAATCAAGAATATATTTGTATTAATGATCCAATTTAATTGAATTTTTAAAGAGTGCAATCTTAAATTTTTATGTATTTTTTTGGTTCGAATTTTTTTCTTTGTTTTTTTAAAATCCAATTGCGTAAAAGTCAATTTACAATAGTAAATCTCTCTCCAAAGTATCTAAGAGTTATATGCAAGCACGTACACCTATTGAAAGTTATAGTAATATTTTTTTTATTTTTAAAATAAATTCTAAGTGCACAGAACAATGACAAACCAAACCCATGTTTATTTTTATTAGTGAGTTTATGATTATACACAGAAGCATTTTGGCTCTGTCTATAGCACCTCCGAGTTGAGTAGGTGCGCTTATCTAAGCCTACAGCAATTTCAATGTCCTAATATAACGTATAACTAATATTTACAATATTCATTATTCACGTATGCATAAATTGGTACATTTAATGAGTTCGAACTTTTTTTTAGAAGACTGCCGTAGGAGTACGTTATCATAAATTCAAAAAATTCAAAAAATTCAAACTTCCATGCCCAATTTTATTTTATTTAAAAAAAAAAAAAAAAAAAAAAAAAACCTTGAGGACTCAGTTCAGAATAAGTTCTTGATTACTTAATTCTTCATCAATCTCACAAAAGTTGAAGTAATAGATTCAGAACCCTAGTAATATAATAAGCTGATCACAGGTATACTGGTGTACATATATAAACTGAAAATAGATGGAATTAGTACTCTGCTTTATTCCCACAAGGAGGCTGGCTAGGGAGCTTCGTGCAAGCTACTTGATTAACTCTGCTAGCTGCAAATTAAGTCAATAATTCGGCAACCGTGGTTTGTCTCCTAACCGAATACTCGAATTTTTCTTAGGGTCTGCAAAAAATCAACACGTAAATATTTAAGCAATTAGACTGTGTATGCTTCATAGATCGATGCATGTGTTTGATTAACTCTGCTAGCTGCAAATTAAGTCAATAATTCGGCAACCGTGGTTTGTCTCCTAACCGAATACTTGAATTTTTCTTAGGGTCTGCAAAAAATCAACACGTAAATATTTAAGCAATTAGATCGATGCATGTGTTTGATTTTTCAATTCAATTATCTAATCCATTATTGTGCTTGTTGGAAAATCTAGAAAGTTCAAGTATGCCTGCATCTAGATTTGTGTAGAATCATATCTATTGGTCAAACAAATCTAGAATATATTAAGGATATTAAGCTAAATAACTTCATAAGTCTAAATTAACCTTCAACCAATGAGTTGTGAGGTGATGTGAGGAGCATCTCTCACCAATGAATGTATGAGAGGTGAATATCTTTTTAAGAGTCATTAATTTTTTAACAGTACTGGAGGTGGTAGTTAGCTAGCTAGAGTTGGTGCAGAGGTCAAGTTAGAGGTGGTGGAGGAGGAGGTGGCGACGGCAGCAATGTTGGTGTAGGTGGATCTACGGAAGGAGCTGTGCGGTGTCTCAAGTGAATTAAATACATGCTATATATATATATCATGTTGTAATTTGAGTATTTTATCCATAATAATAATTAATGTGAGCTGAAGCTAAGTTTAAAAAGTTGAGGCATGAAACAAAATTAAAGGTATTAAACTTACCAGAATCTGAAGGGTTTTTTGGTTGAGCTGGCTTCAAAGTCCTAGCTGGTAGAAACCTCATTATCACTGGTTGAGGCTTCAAGGCAACCACATAATTGTTTCTAAGTGACGAAAACATTTTAGAAACAATGAGTTCTTACAAAGTTAATTAGTGATCGAATTGAAGACACAAGTTTTGGGTTTAATGAATGTAAATAATAGGGTGTATGGGTATTTATCTATAACTCATAATTAATAGAATAATTATCACAATAATATTATAATATATTAATTTCCATTCACATTGGCAGCCATTACTGACCAACGACCACCTCTACATATATTACATTACCAATATGGACCGTGCATATATCTCAATATTCTAATTACTTAATTGGTTAATGTTTTTCTTTTCACACGCCCATTTTTTGGTCCCTATTTTTGTTTTGATTAATATTAGTCAAAGTAAACAATCTTAATTTGTTTTATTTAGATTCTTTCGTGGACGAATTTGACATATAGAAACATGCATGCACACATACATACAATAAAAATCTAAACAAAAATAATAAACTTTTATTATATTTATATATAATTAAAAAACACAAAGTTGTCATTAGTTCATTTGGAAAATATAGACTAGCGTCTGGATGCTGTCAGGTCTCTAATTTTCTACGCAAGTGTTGACCGACCAATCAGAACTAACTAGTTTAGTTTTTATGTAATAAGCATGTGTGAACTCTACACGAGTGTTGACCGACCAATCAGGACTAACTGCTTTAGTTTTTATGTAATAAGCATGTGAACGCAAATTGTGCAAATGTAAACAGTCAAAATTATGAATAAATTATAATTTATTATATTTGTAAAATAAATGGTTACAAACTCTGTATTATATATATATTTTTATAATAAAAGGAATAATAATTCATCTGTTTTGATATCTTGGGAATTTGATTTGGTTCTAAGACTTTATATGAAGTTTGATATTGGATAAAATGATATTTGATCTTTCAAGATGGCGTTGTGGAAGGTAAGAGAGTGTTGAATGATCTCTATTAGCATTAGGTTTGATTGCAAAGAACTTGTTGGTCAATTAAAATCTCTAATTTGTGAGAGAAAAGCTAGAGAATTTCAAGAGTTTTATGTATTGAATTTTTTTTTTTTTTTTAATTTTTGGTCCCTTTTCCATTGCGTGTGTGAGCCTATTTATAGGAGAAGACTATAGTTTAGAAATTTGAGAAATTGGGGTAATTGAAGATAATTAGAGGTGATTGAATGTAATGTTGGGTAATTGGAAATTATTTGATTTGTGATTAAGGTTGATTTGTGGTAATCTGGTTGTGATTGAAGTTGTATGATTAATAGTTCTAATCTCCCTTCAAGTTTACAAAGTGATTAATCATTAAAAAGTTCGGTGTATGTATTAAATAAAGTTCAATCAAAAGTTGTTATAACATTCTTTTTAAGTTATGGAATGAATGGAAACTCAGCTAAAGAAATTTACAAATCTTGGTTTGTCGGTATAAGTGAGAGTTTATAACCCGAACATAAATAAACTTGACTCAAGTACAATCAATGATGGAGATTATTGTTCTTAACACTTGTTTGGTAACATGATTTTGTCACGAGGGCCACGGGAGAGAATATAAGACATGTTTATTAGGAGACTTAAAGTGGTCCACATGTGTTAATAATCATATAGATAATTAATGAATAATTATTAAGGTGATAAAACAAATAATTAAAATAGTGGTTGAAACTACTTACAGTTATCTCTAGATAAGGATAACAGTTATATCCCACTCATTGTAAAAAAAATTCTTGATGGGTGGAGGAACATTGTAAGTGAAACTGTATAAGGATCTCTGGCCTAGTCTATGAAAACATACGTTGCCATTAAATACAATTTATCAAGTATTACTCAGATATAGATTAGAGGATATCTGTGAGTGTTTACAATGTGATTATGGTGCTGGACAATAATGACTGAATGTATGTAATTTATTTATAGCATATTAGTGTAATTGTTTTGAATATTCTAACTCCAAATACTTATTTTAATTGCTTATTCAATGTCGAAATTACTTGAAAATAAGAAACAAAAATGATGGAGACCTAACACATTTATAAAATATAAATAATAGGGTGGTTTGATGATTTGGGCTGTAGAAGGCTTGCAACCTATGAAATCTTGGGCAAAAACATCATGGCTAACTTAACATCAGTTTCATACATACCATATATGTAAAAACTCATTTTCAAATTAAGTCCCGGGACTAAGAGTAATGATGGAAAATGAGATAATGATATTACATGAACTTATCTAAATATTTATATTTTGTAATGAGATTCAATTATAATTATGTTAAACATAGAATTAGGAGTAAAATAGTAGTATTTTAATATTCTTAGGGTTTAACAATAATTTAGGAGTGAAATTATAATTATGTTAGAATTCTTAAGATTTAGGTATTGCCCATATAAATGACTATTATGTACTTCTTTTATTCAAGTTTAATGAATTGAAATTTGAGAAATCATAGTTTTTTCAAGAAGTATGAGTAGGAATAGCTTTTCTCAAATATCATCTCAAATCCCTCAATCTCTATATCTATCATACATTATATAGTAACAGAAAAAATTCTTAATTTTAGAGGCTAAAAAACACCAAAATCACACAACAAGCCTGAAAGTTAGGGGTGAGTTCGGTTCGGTTTAGGGATATTAGTAACCGAACCAAAAGTTGGGTTAATATTCGATTTCGATTAATTCAATTTTTAATAACAATAGGCAACCGAACCAAACTAATTTTAATTGAATCGGTTCGGTTTCGGTTAATTTGGTTAATTTGGGCTACAATATTGGGTCTATGTATTGGGCCTAAAATAAACATACTTGTATATATTTTTAAAAAAAAGATTACTGCCTTTTTATTATTTGGCCTACAAAATAAGGCTTAAATACTATTTTATTTATTTATTTTCCTTCAAAAACATAAATATATTAGTGTAGCCCACAAAAATAAGATTTAAATTAATATTAATTTATTTTTTAAAATATAAATATAATTTCGATTCTATTTCAATTAAAACCAAAGAATAATAGAAATCAAACAGATAATTTCGGTTTTGGTTAATTAAAAACCAAAATTAAATTTTATTAAAAAATAACCGAACCAAACCCCAAAAAAAATCGGTTTCGGTTCGATTTTTCAATTATTACCTAAATATTTCCACCCCTACTACAAGTCCTCTCGCCACATTAACTACCGTCTGCCACCTATGTCCACCTTGAACCGCTGATTTGCTTTATCATTTCCATCACCTTAGACCGCCACTTATATCATCAATCAAATCCATCCTACATCAAGTAGAATCAGAGCAAATTGATCCCTCCAAACATCCACAAAAAGCTACGCAAATCACATGAAGCACAACCTTCCAGTCGTTGCCAACATAATTTCTATCCTAATCCACCACAGTCCACCATTAAACTAGCCAATCAACAAGAAAAAGCTATTATTGCCGAAAAATGCCATACACCCAACGCCTCTGCAGTTTATAACAGAAAACTGGTGCCTTCTGCCACCCCCAGAATCTCTAACCAATTACACCAACAAATTTGCAACCAGCTGATTTATTAACTACAAGAAAACTAGACTTTTCCTACATACCAGGTTCGTGGAAAAATTGTAGGAAAAGAATTACCGACAAACGATTTGTAAAAAAAGATAAGTGGAAAAATTGCTTGTGAGTATTACTTACAAACCACGAAAATTTGTCGGTAATACCAACAAACGGTTTCTAGGTAACACATGTTTTAGGCCTTTTAGGTTGTCAGTAAATAAAACATTACCTACAAACATTACCTAGTTTTTCAATATTGATTATTAAAATTAAATGTACGAATCACATAATTGATAAACGTAAACATACAAATTAAAACTAGCTAGCTATATGTCATCATGATCAAAATTATTATCGTAATCATGTAGATCATCATCATCCTCAACATCAAGATCTTCATCACCATCTCCATCGCCACCCATGCCAATTGAGAAGCCACCCATATCTCCCTGTTTAAATAAAAAAGAGAGTCTAACATTAACATATAATAGAAGAAGAGAAAATAAAAGTGCACCTAGTTAACATCATGATAACTATGTCAATAACAATAAAACTGAATGAAATGGAAGTCATTGCCATCTCTTGGGAAAAAAGAATATAGGAGCAAAACAACCCTTCATGCAGTAACCTAAATTAACTTTTCACGTTTAGCAATGTTCAAAATACAAAACATGACAACTGACTTCCACAATTAACTTGCATATAATGGCTACCTCCGCCATCCATTTGATCTTCTTCTTCATTGCCTTTGTTTCATTTCCTCCTTAAATGGACAAGTAAAAGAAAAAATTCAAACCCTTATCCACTTTTCAGTTAAGGTATACAAAGCTACTCGCCAATGTCATTCTACAATTTCATTTGGAGGACAAATTGCTAAAGGGATAGTGCTGCATTTGCTGCAATGGCACCTTTAACCATGGTGAAAATTTATCCTCAAAACACAAAAACAAAAGGAACAAATATAGAAGATTCGAAGAATAGACAATGGATTTTAATTCCCACATGCTACACTTTTTTGTGTGGAAATAAAACAAGTCTCATTTATATCTAAAATTAGCTTGTCAAGCCAACCGTTTTTTACCAAAGAAGTATCCTTTAAGT
This sequence comes from Quillaja saponaria, assembly GCA_029379385.1. Classification (NCBI taxonomy): domain Eukaryota; kingdom Viridiplantae; phylum Streptophyta; class Magnoliopsida; order Fabales; family Quillajaceae; genus Quillaja; species Quillaja saponaria. The sequence goes on along the minus strand of CM055616.1, from coordinate 12,469,268 downwards.
TTGAGAGTAGCAAATGTGAAAGTGGCATTTCCCTGTAAACAGTTTGATTTGATTCTGCTTCATATTGTTGTTCCCGAAATGCTATGTCCAGCTCATTGGCTATTAAAGGTAATACCTAATTACCCATATTTTCTCACATGCCAAACATGCTTTCTCAAAAAGATTAGGACTGAGCTGCTATCTAGTATAGTGAGCAAAAGTTACAAGAAACTACAAAGGACTTACCCAACCACATCAATTCCTTTCATACATATCATAGCCAGAGTCTATAATTTTCTTAGCAAGAAAATAAACTTGTTTAAACCAAGTCTAGAATGGCATTCATATAAACTTGTTTAAACCAACATGTGAAACATCAGCCTACTTCTCTCATCAACTTTCAAATTTTCTTAGCAAGAAAACAGAAGGGTCAAGAAGTTCATTATGTCAAATGAAAGAGCCAGGAAAGTTTTAATTAAAGACAATAAGTTTCAGCCAACAACAAAATGAACACATTAACAACCATTAGAAAGAGCAAATCAAGATCATCACATAAAGGAAAACAATGAACTTTTCCTTTTGCTCCTAAATAGAGAAGGGAAATAACACCGCACACACCTAAGATTCAAAGACAGACATAACCTGAATTAATGCCCGTATCAACATGGCATAAAAAGATGCATTTAACAGAACATAGATAAATGTAAAAGGCAATTGCATCACAAAGTGTTATGGTAAAAGATGGTTACAAGGCAGTGAGGCAATTAGAATTGGGATTCATCACTATATCTGCTGCTAAAATTAAGGATGGTTACAAGGCTAAGTTTTACTAAGCCAATGCATCATGAACAGCAGCTCCAGGAAGGCTGGCTGCTGGTGTGATTAGGTTGATTCCAAAGATAATTTATACAGATCCCAAGTTTAAATTAGAGAGCAGTGAATATGCATTTGATATAGCAGCAAAAAGTGCACTTAAAAGGGTAGAGAAAGTAAGAAATGTGATTAGGGAGGGCAGAGATCCTACTGTTGGTTTTCCATATCCAGATCATTATAAGTATTTTTCAGATAATTACAGCTAAAGAAGACTCATATGTACGATCGATGTGTTTTATACCATAAACATTTAATGTAGTGTGTCCAATATATATAGCTCAGAGCAGATTTTATTTCTTCCTTTAGGATTTTCCACTTCCCAATTTATGATACTCATCTTAAACCTTTAAAGTTACTACACAGAAACAAATTGCTAATTATGCAGACATCCCGCAAACCCAAACCCCACTGCACAGGAATAAAAGAAGAAAAAAACACACACATAACTGAGAGATTGAGAGTACTAGAATTAAACCTTGAAAACACCCAAGAAGAACACCACCTCTAAACCCCGCTATTGCAGAGTTCAATAAATTATCAGGTCTTGTCTTCTGAGTAACTCTCACAAGACCATGACATTAATTCATTGTGAACTAGTTAAGCTTAGCTAGAACGAAGCAAATCTGATGGCAAAACCTCTTATGGAGCATATATTGTACAAAAAGTGTCTTTGTATCTTTTCGTCACATGTTATATATATAGCCAGCTGCCAGCAATACCTACAGATAGAAACAATTAATCAAACTGCATGACAGCACAATCCATGATTTTCTTTCTTTTCACTTTTCCCAGTTTGGATCAGTAGAAAGCTATGTTGCTATTTTAGACCAACATAGCATGGTTGATCCCCACAAAATAGGAGTATATATGATGATCAAAACCATTTTTAATTTTTTTAATCTCTGAGTTACAGAAGAAACTTAAAGTGAAAGCAACTCTTCAAGGCACTCATGCTGCAACATTATGTTGGAAATCACCAGTGCACAATGAGTTGGCTTGTACAATCTGTCAAATCTGTAGTAGGTGAAACAATTGGCCACCTAGCTACTCCTAAAATATTGGTACAAGTTTGAATTGGAACCCCTAATTCTTTAAAGTATTCCCTTCTTTTTTTCTTTTTCTTTTTTTCTGATAGGACTAAGAAATTAATTTCATGGTTATGTACAATCTAATATGAAAATTGGTGCTGGACTGTTTATTAACTCAGCTCTTCAAGAAGTCAGCAAATATCACCTTCTCAAGAGACTATGCAAATGTAACCCATGTGATTAAGCTGACTAGACAACACCAAAATAATTGCAAGTACTAAGTCTACAAGAATGTTTTAGCTAGCTGAACCTACAGACAAGAGGAGGCTTTTGTTTGCCTTTGTTAGTTGCTCCAGAAATTTAGGTAAGTAGATTCTAATGCTTCCACAGTTGCAGCAAGAATTGATTCTAGTAATCCTAGGATAACTCTCATCCCAAGAACTTGATTCGATTAAGTTCATAATCACTTGGAAGTAAAGCAAGGAATACTACTATATCTACAAAGAGAACCAAATCGAAGGGAACACTTTTGACAAAATATTTTGAAGTTACATACTTTGGCAGTAAGCTGCTACTTCTTTTAAGATTTATTTCTAAAACTATTTCATGCAAGTGGTTTTTTTGACAGTTTTTTCTTGCAGTATTTGGAGCACTTGAACCTCAGTTTCAATCTATTGAAATCAAGATCAGTCTTGATTCAATAGGCAGATAGACAACAGGAACACTTTCTTTATATAACATATAATAAACACAATGCCAAGAGAAATCTGAAAATGCAATAATATAATACCAAAAGAAAAATGATTATTAAATTGAAAATTAGATGAAACACTAGAAAATTCATTATCTAGTGGTTATTTAGGTCACATCAATATAACAGTTAGCAAATCATTACTCGTTATCCAAGGAAACAGACTTAACAGTAGTGGTAATTTATTGATTATGAACCACCGGCAGTCAAGAGAGATTTGAACTCAAGATACATCAGTTTGAAAAATAATACCTCTACAATGTTAAGTTTAAACCTTAGTTCTAAATATAAATAATAATAATAATAGTAAACTACTCTATCACAAAAATTTGAGTTAAGGGTGTTTCATATTTTATAATAATAGTAAAACACTCTATCACAAAAATTTGAGTTAAAGGCGTTTCATATTTTGGATCATAGACAAAACTTTAAAGGATATTTCTGGGACTTCAACTCATGAGAACACACAGAAGTGCGTGCCCTCCAAGTAAGCAGTTCCTCAATTTGTTGAACAAAATCATACCTTAAAACCTTTTAATTCTAACTACTCACAGGAGTACAATAAATAAATAAGAGATAATCTTTAATGCATTTTCAGTGTATAGTTCTATTCACTGAAGGTATACAAGAGAACCCCACATGTTTTAGTATTGTCTATAACGTACTAATGAACACAAAATCCTAAACAATTTGATGGAAAAAAAAAATGTAACACCAAAGTCCAAAGAATTTGGTAAATATGAAAACATAAACCAAGAATTCTGTAAAAATAAGGAAAAAATTAATAAAAAACTTCAGAGATAAATTATTCTGGTCAGTTGGGTAATGAAACTGAACACATTCACTGCCAATGCAACCTTAATCAATTGGAAGAGTGAAATTAAGTAGACTAATTTTCCCAAAACTACTCAAAATTCAATTTTCAAACTTACCCTTCTCAATTGCATCTACTCTAATGGTTAATTAGGAACCCAGCTCCAGAAAAAAAAATCAAGGAAGCAGTAGAATAGAATATCTCTACCCTAAATCTGACCTTCCAGTTAGTTCCAGAAGATAGCGGAGATATTGACACCGGATTTCTTAAGCAACCCACATCAAACTCTTAGTTTGGTTGCAGTCCTTTGGTTCTCTCATAAAAATGGTTGCTTTTGTGCATAAAAAGGTTACGATTGAGAAGGAGTCATTTAAGATTTAGTGTTCATTGGTATGTCATAGACAATACTAAAACTGCAATGGCAATGGAAAACCCTAGGCACCAGAGAGAAAGTAGAAGAGTTAAGAGAGGAACAGAGACCAAGGTCAAAATACGAACCCATTCCCCAAATAAACCAATTTACCCATCAGACTGAAAATACAAACCTGAGTGGAAGCTAAACGGAGAGAGGAACCAGAGAGGAACATCCACCGTCTCTAGCCGACACAAATCTCACACGATCTGCAACTCATAGCTTCGCCGAAGACGAAATTATTTGGAGCCAAGAAATCAGACTGAAAAGGAAGAATGGACAATAGTGAATATTAGGGATTTCAAATCCACCGACGAACCAATTAAGTTTGTCGGTACACATACCCACAATACAAGGTTTGTCGGTATAATTAAAAACAATTTTTTACAAACAAAGTTTGTCGGTAATTGTAAAGAATAAACAATTCGTGCCATTTAAAAAAAAATTTGCCGCCACTATACAACTACAATATGTCGATAATATTATTTTCTTAGTTCGTAGGTAAGTTTAGTTCGAGTATTAGTTACTGACACATCACCTAACTAGTCAACAGTGCCACGTCATCTTAGAGGACCAAGTCAAACTATTTGACAAGAACGATTCTCAAACTTTGTTCGGTATGGTTCACCGTTTAGATATAGTTTTTGACCAAATTAAATCAATTCCCAAGGTATTTTGACTTGGGTCCAATTTTGGGATCAGTTTTGTAAAATTTCACACAACAATACATGAGTGTATGCTTTCTTGAATATTAAGTTAACTATTTTATGGCTTCATTTCTACCATAATATGGACGTTTTAATGTATCTACTTAGTTAAAATTCCGTGTGCATGAGCAAAAGCCCCTCAAAATTTGTAATTATTGCTAATTTTTCTGAGAGCTTTGAAAAAACTTTATTAGTGCTTGGCCAATTGAGAAATTATTTGTTGAGATAGGAAAATTGTTCCCTTGCTTTCATTAGTGAGGGCATTTCTCCTATTGTGCGAGTGTTAATTTCTACACCACTCTTGGAGCACCCATACAGGGAGATTATAGTTGATGTTGCTTGTTGCTTGTTGCTTCGTTGAAATCTTTAAGATTATTGTCCCCAACATTCTTTTGATGGTGATAATTTTCGTGACATATTCAGTGTTATTATATCATCATTGAGTATTTTGGTGAAAAATAATGGCTATGCACATACACCAAGGATAGTGTTATGCTTCACTCTATGCTCAAGGATAATTTAGAGAAACTCGTTATTCATGCTCGTTGTGATGATTTAAATCTTTTGATGTTTGAGAAATTTTTTTATGGCAAAGCATAGACATAATACCTTGAAGCTTGGATAACAAATTGAAGCAATCATAGCTGCTATTTTGAAGACCCATGACATGGTTCCTCCGAAACTACTATTTTCTATTCTATATATAATAGTTTCAAAATTATTGATGAACCCACTAGTCGTATTTTGGGGAGTCGAGTTCTTGAATGAGTTAATGACAAACTTGCTCCTTCTATTATTCAAGCACTGAATCTGTTGGGTACTTTTATCAATAATTATCATGTTGTGGTTATTAACTTTGTCTTAATATTATTTCCTTTTGATTCGGACATTGAGGATGATAAATGCATAGATGTTGAAAGCTCCTTTGGTTGTAAGTTGTAATGTTACAGATGTTCTAGAGCCAATTACACCAACTGATACGGTCCAAGCAAAAGATAAAAAGCACTTGCATAATTTTTCTCTGATGAATCAGTGCAAGTTCAAGTTGAGGAAGTGCATGGTTTCATTAGAAGTAGAGATTCCGGTTAACATTGCACCTCCAATATATGTTGAGCACATCGAGTTGGTCTTCCCTCTGAAGCTTAGAATTCATGGTTCTAAATGTAGTTTTAGTTAGTTTTTTGCCACCATTGTTGAAAACCTTGTTGCATGATTTCACTCACGAGGTCTTCTTTCTCACTTTTATTTCAAAACTCGAGATCAAGTTTGGAATGATTAGGGAAGATTGATTGGAAATGAGATAAGGATATTACATGAATTTATCCATACATTTATATTTATAATTATGTTGAATATATAACTAGGGGTAAAATAATAGTATTTTAGTATTTAATAATAATTTATGATTTTTATGTAAAGTGAAATTCTAATTATGTTAGAATTTTTAGGATTTAAGTATTTCCTACATGTAGGCTTATTATGTATTATTTTATTCACCTTTGATTAATTAAAATATCAGAAATCATAGTTTTACCTAGGTGTAGGAGTAGAAAAGATTAGTTTTTCTCACAAATTATCCTAAATCTGTTAATGTCCATACCCATTCTATATCAAAGAGGTTTCAGGTTCAAATCCTATCATTGGCCTATGCCAAGGTATTGCCTCTTGTTTGGTGGAGGAGCACTCTATCACTAAAAAAAAGCCTTTAAATTACTTCATTATATCTGGCTGAGTATTTTCTTGTGTAATTGTTCTTATATATGGAGAGATTAGATGGAATATGAATAATTGGAAAACAAGAAGATTTAGAAATAAAACAGTTAGTGAATAATGTAATATTTCATATTTAATCATTAGTAATTAATAAATGTCAATTTAGTAAAGAAGTTGAGTTATTTATTAAATATGTATCATTAATATAAATACATATAACACAAAAAAAAAAAAAAAAACTCTATATAAATTTGTATATGTCTATATGAAAATGAGTATTGGGTACTCAATGAATAATGATATTATTGTCGGCACTAAGTGACAGATAGAGGTGAATCGTCGAACGGGTCGATTAGTTTTAAATTATGTCAAAATGACCTGACCAAACCGGTTTTACAAATTTTCCAATTGAGTATCAGTACACCACCAAAGTCAGTACTAAAAAGTTTCAACCCGCCTATATTTTCAGTTGATAGAAGTCATGTCGGGTTTCATTTCTAAAAATGGGCTTTGTGAAAATATTGGCCCATTTGTCTTTTTCCTTACATTAAATGTCCTTTTACAAGCAAAAATTTGAAAAATATATTTGTCCAAAATGTCAATCATAATGTATTATGTATATCATTATAAGTAACAACTTTCCACGAATAAGTAATTTTAACTTTTAATTTAGCAGGTTCTATGCCAACTTATATATACACGAACTAATCATGTCTTATTAAGTTAAAGGCCATATTTAAATTATAAAATTTATAAAGATTTTACTTCACACAGTCCATGACAATTTAAACTAATAAAATTTAGAAAATGAGCATATCTTCTTGAGCTCCAGACTAACCTCTTCCAGTAATAATAAATAAGTCAAATTATATATCAAACCACTTTTACTTTTTAGGATAAAAATATATATTAATGTTTTCTTTAGATCTAATTAGAATTAGAAAGTGTTTATCTATTATGTACAAATTAATTGATTAATATAACAGAGAGCAAATATATATATATAAACAATGAGCTTCCAAAAATCAACTTAGCCAATATAAAAACAAATTACAATGAAAATATTCAATTTTTGAGTGCTTTTCGTTGATTATGTTGTTGTTTTTCGATCTTTTGAATCCCATGCCTACCCCTAGTAGCTAAAAATCATCTTGCAACATATATTTTGTTTAGCCAAAATAATTAAGAAATATAAATATCGAAGAAATAAAGTTTTATTAACTAGCTTATATGCACCTTGACTAATCATCTTTCTGGTAAAGTCAAAGACAATCATCTATGCTGAAACTAGGTAAATTATAAAATTTTCACTTCACACATCCAAGATTTGAACGCAAAAATTTAACAAAAATAACATATATTCTTAACGACCAGACCATCCAATGAAAAATATATATAATGATAGAAAAAAATTAAAAAAAAAAAAGAAAAAAAAAAGATGGTATTCCTATAGGAAAATGCGGAGTTCTTTGGAAAACTAATTTCTTGTAACATTTCAATTAGGTTTGGGCATTATTATTTTTAAATGGAGAGAGAATATTGCTTCAACGCAATCATCTCTTTTGTATGTGAGTATCACTTCTAATCTAATCCAACTACTAAAAGGATGTCTTCTCTCTCGTATAAAAAGGGCCACCCTTTAGATAAGACTGATCTAGAGAAAAAGGAATGATAACCTTGTTAAATGTTAAAAACGATGGAACATTATAAGGAAATAAAAGAAAGAACGAAGGGAGAGAGTTTTTTCAAGAATATGCACTAGCTATCGAGCAACATGAACAGAGAAATACGCAAATGAAGGGTAGGGGGCCATGGCAAACGCCACCCATCTTCATTCCTAGAATTGCTGACGCCTAGAAATTAAGCCAACAAGCATTCAGAGGCACTTAGGCAATTGAATAGAGGTAAGAGAAAAGTCCTTTTCAATCTCAAGAAATAGTGTGGTACTTGTGTCATTGTATATCGTTAGCAGATAATTGTTCCTAAACGTAGTCAATAATTGATAATAATACCTACAAAGTGTTTGGTTTAATTTCCCTCAGAAACTGAGATCTTAGAGAGAACATGTGCTGATCCCAAAAAAAATTTGACTGGTAGCTGTTAATATAGTATAATGACATCCAATGAGAGCATGTCACGTGACGGTTGCCTATTCACTTGCATACTTGAACAATTTCGGTGGCCCTTCCTGAGTAGGGTAAGAAAACACAAAACTTGAAAGTCTTTTTCAAGTTATCTCTTCTCTACTTACCATTTACTGAGCTCTTCCCCTTCTGACTTACTCATCAGAGGATCTTGGGAGTTCACCCCAGACTCGGCTCCCATCCTCTATTTTGCAGGACACGAGATCGCCAGGAAGATAGGTCGCCAGGTAGCCAAGTCACCAGGTAGCCAGGTAGCTAGGTCGCCAAAAGATCATCCACAGGCTACTTCAAGACCGTTCATTCCCGTAACCCGTGCAGATCAACTTTGACATTAACACAAGCAAACAATAAACTACCTTAATAATCAAATGTGGTACACATTACAAAACATTCATGTTGCAATTTAGTATACACAAATGAGAGGGAGACGTTGGGGGAAGGATAAAGGGGTTTACCTAGTCATCTAGGAACTGTGCTATGCTTCGCATGGTCAGTTGAGAATGTGGATTGGATTGTAAACATGAAACAGCTAGTTTCATAACCAATACTAGTTCATCCACAGACTTTTCAGCCTTAAGAGGTGGGAGACGTGGATCTAAAATATCTTTCACATTGATGCCCTCAACAGCAAGTGCTTGCATTTTGGAAATCAAATCTCCTGGGTGCTTCCCCATTAGAACTTCAATTACCAATACACCAAAGCTATACACATCACATTTTGCAGTCACTGCCATTGTGTAAGCCAGCTCTGCAAGCAATTGAGCAGAAAACAAATATCAGAATGACAACCAAAATTTTTACTATCAAAGCAGTGCAGTTGTGAGGTTTCCTAAAAAATTATTACTTCCAAATAATAGTTGGCTAACCAACCCAAGTGTCACCCAAATTATGCCCCAAATCTCTCCCTTACACACACATATTGTTCTAATTCTAGAAAAAAGAAAGATTAGTAATTTCTGAACTAGGTTGGTTTAGATTTACAAGAAAAAGTACCTGGAGCCGAATAGCCATAAGTTCCTGCCAATGGTGTCCAAATTGATGCATCAGGTTCCAAAAATCTTGCAGTGCCAAAATCCAAGACATGAGCTTCAAGACTGGAGCTCATTAACACATTCTTGCTTGATATGTCTCTGTGAATTATAGGTGGAACACAATCATGATGCAAATAAGATAAGGCACGTGCAACACCTTTGATACCTTCAACCCACTTTGGCCAATTTAACTCCATTGCAGCATTGTCATTTCTTACCATATCAGCTAAGCTTCCTCTTTCCATGGAGCTTCACAATGTTCCGGTGACGTGTTTCTGTCAAGGCGGCAATCTCATTCTTAAAACTTTTCGTATCCTCAATCTCAATGTTATAAATTTTAGACCACAGCCTTTTTACTGCAAATACTTGACCACCCGGCATTTCTGCTCTGTAAACTTTTCCTGTTGCTCCTTCTCCAACGCAGTACCTGTCGTTGAAGTTCATTGTAGCCTTAAGTATATCTTCATACACAATTTTACCACTGAAATACCAAATTGAAAAGGGATCTTCACGCTTTGAAGTGTGATCTTCTTTTGAAGTGTTTCTTGATCTTTTCTTGTTGAGATGTACCAAAATCCCAGTTAATACCATTGAAACAAGCAGGGAACTTCCTAGACATGAAACAACGATGATGACTGTTCTGTGATTCTTTTTTCTGCCACCTGGGCCCGTGATTGAAGTACAAGGTTGCAAACCTTGGGTGTTACCACATAAACCGTTGTTATTACTGAAATCTTCTGGTCTGAAAGAATTGAAGATGTTGGCATCAGGAAGAGGGCCCTCCAGTCTGTTGTATGAAAGGTTAACCTGTGACAAGCTCAGCATATATTTAATGGATTTGGGGATGGAATCAGAAAGATTGTTGTGTGAAAGGGTGGAGGTTATCAATTTGGTGAGCTTCTCTAACTGGGTAGGAATTTCTCCAGAAATTGAATTATAACTCAAATCCAGTAGACCTTGTAAAGCTAAAAGATTTCCAATTTGATAGGGGATTGTGCCATTCAAGTAATTCTTGCTTAGATTCTGTAACTTGGAACCATCACCAATTTGATAAGGGATGGATCCTCTTAACAGGTTCATTGAGAGGTCCAAGTACTGCAAGTTGGAAAGCATGCCAATACCTGCTGGTATTGGACCTGAAAGTTTGTTGTTATTCATCCTTAGCACCGAAAGGGTAGATAAGTTTCCAATTTGTTCAGGTAGCTCTCCTGAAAGATGGTTGGATGACAAGTCAAGTTCTACTAGTTCCCTCAATTGAAGAATCTCATCTGGGATTCTACCAACTATCGAATTCCCACCAACCCTAAGAGATGTCAATTTCTTGGATGCACCCCAATTGGGAGAGAGTTTCCCTTGCACTTTGTTGAAGCTCAAGTCAAAGTATGTGAGATTAGGATATACTCCAAAATCTTGGTCGAGTTGTCCTCTAAGTTGGTTCTGTTCCAATCTAACTCTGTATAAGCTTTGGCAGTTTCTTAAGCTTACTGGGATTGGACCAGTGAAACTATTCTTTGTTGCAGTGAAGTTTTGAAGCTTACCTCCTTTGCATACATGTGGTGGTAATTGGCCTGAGAAGTTGTTCTCTGCTAGATTAAGAACAATTAACGAGGAAAAGTTTCCACTCCCTTGTGGCACTGTACCAGACAAATTGTTTATAAACATGCTCAATACTGTTTAACTTTCTCAAACTAACAATGTTAGAAGGAATGGTACCTGAAAGCTGATTGTCAGAAAGCATCAGGGTGCTTAATTCTGTACAATTGCCTAGAGATGGAGGAATTAGTAGAAACAGGCAAAGTTCCGTTGAATGAGGTTAGCAAGAGAAACAGGCAAAGTTCCGTTGAATGAATTAGTAGAAAAATCAAGCAACCGGAGCTTGGAAAGCATGCCAATGTTTTCAGGTATGCTGCCTGTGAGTTTGTTGCACTTGAGATCAAGGACAATAATTTTTGGGAAAGATGAAAATTCCAAGTTTTCAATTGTACCTTCCAGATCATTGTAGGCCAAATGGATTTCTATTACATTTCCTGCAGGATCACAGGTTATTCCTTGCCATCCACATGGATTTTGCGCAGTGCTGGAGTTGTTCTTTACTGCCGCAACCCAATTCTGCAAAATTGGTTGGACTGGGAGAGTTTCCTTCCATCTGAGTAATGCTTCAGCTTCAGTTGTGGATCCAGTTGTTATTTTACAGAGATCTAAGAAAACCAGCCAAGCAGCTGAAAATGCAATAGCAACAAGTTTTCTTAATTTGTCGGCCATATTTTCAGGATTCAGTTTTCTCTGATGCTTTGTTTTGACATGGATTTTTATGTAGTAAAATTGAAGAGAATACTCTACTTATCATGTGCTGTTGGGGTGTTTGTAATAAAAATTGCTGGTCCTCATAATGATACTTACCATATCTAAATTTATAGTCTCACTCATATCAACAAAAAAAAGTTGTAGTCCCACCTATTTTGACAGGCAGACTAGTGCAGAATAGTAAAGAATAGTCCATAACACTAACTTCATTGGTTTGGACCTTTCAATTTAATTGTAGCAATATAATAAGTAGATCGTCATGGAACTTTTAATTAGGAAAAGTGGAGAACACTGAGTGTTATTATTATTATTTTTTTCCCTAAAATGGGATGATATATATATATATATATATATTTTTTTTTTTTTTCTATGAATATTTATTTGGGATTTGTGCCTCCTGTCTTCTCACAAAGTGTTTTTCTAGTAACTCAAACTCCTACAATTGCAAAGATCCTCTTCAATAGCTGAATTCAAACGTATCTTACCGTTTGAATTACGCATTGTAAGTGATATTTTTAGTTTTAGATAAGAAATTAAGAATAATATTTTTGACACTTATTATTATTAGGAGTAAGTGTCAGAGTTAAAAAGAACATAAAATTTAGTTTTATTCTCAGTATGAGTCCTTACAGGATTAAACATTTGGTCATTTAATTAAAAACATACATCAGCATGTCAAATAATCAATTAACTCGTATTTCAACTATGGACATTCAACGGCTACGATGATAGAGTGGCTTTATGAGAACCTTAGTGGTCAGTCGAGTAATAGATCTTGGCCATCTCAATTTGGGGTTACATGCTGGTCTATATGGAAGTGGTGGAATAGTAGCATTTTTGAAGAGGATTTCGAAAGACCTCAAGCTCCAGAGAAGGTAATTTACCATATTTTAGATGAAAGGAAGGTAGCGGATGAGTCATCCAGACTCCACTCTCCTTGCTGACAGTTTGATAACAGGTGGATCAGGAGGAGTTTCCCTCCAGACTCATGGGTGAAATTGAATACTAATGGAGAGTCGAGAGATAACTCAGGTTTGGCTAGTGATGCCGGTGTAATTCGAAACAATCTAGGTGACTGGGTGGTTGGGATTGGCAGAAAAATAAGTTGGTGTTTTTCCGTTAGAGCTGAACTTTATAGGTCTCCTAATTACTTGGAACAGAGGTAACAAGTAAGTCCTGAAAGAGGTAAATTCGAAAGCGTTCTTCAACTTGTTGGCAAGAAAGATGGTAATCTAAATGCTCACAAGCCTATTATTATGGACATTCAATGGCTACTTGATAAGGATGGGGATGCTAGGCTGTCTCATATGCATCGAGAGGACAATAGAGTTGCTAATCAGCTGGCAAACTTAATTCTTGAGGGTGAAGTCAATGAGATGGAATGGATACAAATCCCTTTCTCTCTTATTTTGTTTATTGAAGCTGAAAAAACTAGTGTAGCGTGATAATGTGAGATTGTTGTTCCTATTTCTTTGTCTTGTTTTTTAATTTCTTCTTAGTAAAAAAAAACTATGAATTGAATTCAAAAATATTTTTTATTATTTAATAAATATAAAATATATACGAAAGTCAGAATAAAGTTGTTGGACAGGAACATAATTACTTTTCAGAAAATAAGGAAAATAAAAAATTAGTGGAATGTTATAGATTCTTCTTTGTAGACGTTAACGATGGACTAGGTTGAAAATCTTAATAGATTGAATTTTGGGAGTTTACAGTCGAGCTTTTTAGGCTTTATAAAAACACGTGAAAATTATGGACTACAGACCTTGGTCCTCAACTTAACATGCCATTTGCATTCAAACTTCAGAAACCAAAAAAATAAAATGCAATCTAGTAAGAGGATCGGATTAAATTAAAAAAATAATGATTTAAAAAAATTATCTAAAAATATAGTGATAGGATCAAATAGAGAATTCAAAATTCAGCAAGTATGATTATAAGTATATAAGTTATACTTATTTAAATTGTGCACGACGCTTTATAATAGAAGCATATTTATAAAGTTATTTTGAGTATTAACTAAAGATCTTAGCAAACTCTCTTTCAATATTGAACGTAATGTTATCTACAAAAAAATTCATCATCCATTTTGTTACTAAATCTTATTTTGACAATTTTCATAGTCAAAACTGCTCATTTACTATTTGTGGTAAATATTAAAAAAGTTAAAATAAGACGAATTAATCTGTCAACAAGATTATAAGTTTTAGCTTTACCAGTTTTAATCAGTACTTGACATAATTCTGAAGCAAATTAAAGACAATTTTTGTAGGTTCGGACGATTAGACATATCAAACTTGAAATGTATCAACTGAAATCTCAAATTTATCTTCTTATGCTCTGCAAAGTCAATATGATAATATTTCTCTACAGGACAACAAATATCATCTACATTGTAAGATTATAATCACCATTGGGATCTAAATCTGCATTGAGTCTCAAAAGTTCTATTGCAAGTTCACTAAACCTGTTGTTTAGCTCTTCTAACTAAGATTTTATGGTAGAATTAAAGACATCAAAATGATGATGCTTCACAGTAATTTGATCCTGTTGACGATGGTCACGTCCTTCAACATATCTACCATCCAGATCAAGAATATCAATGTCATGATCAGTTACATAAAATTATCTAACTATCTCAATCAACTTCTTCCAACCATCCTCCCTCAAATCTTGAATAAGTTTTTTTGTAATTGAAACTAATTCAGAGCATTCAAAATATAATGAAACTTATGTTGCAAGTATTGACAAAGCATGTCACTAGCACTCATGATTTCTTTCATTAAGGGCAAAATAAAAATAAAATCGAAAGATGTAATCATTTTATAGGCCACACTAGCATCTCCTACTGCGAGTATATTGATCCTTCTTTTTTGATTTTTTTAAGCACACTGCAAGTAAGATTGAAAGGTCTTATAAGGATATGTACTTATAGAATGCAAATGAGAACCCCAAACAGTATCTGTATCTCGTTTTAAAGTGTTAATTTTTGACTAACACCTCTTCTAGTTTGAATTGTATCATTATTTGCAATGAGCAACTTGTAACTGTTCATAACATTTAATTGAAGCACAGACAATATTTATGATAAACAACATATTAGAAAAGAATTCATAGACAAAAGGTACCTCTCTTGATGCAGTAACAACTGCTAATTGTTGACGATGAGCAAAACAATGAATGTAATATGCACAAGGGCAATCATTTAAAAAAAAAAAAAAAGAGTACTCGCAATCCTTTCCACTCACCACTCATGTTACTAGCGCTATTATAGCCTTTTCCAAGAATATTTTGTATATCAAGAGTATGGCAAGTTAGTATAGTAGATATTTCATCCTTAAATGTGGAATCGTTGTTTCTTTAATTAGTTAATATATGCAAGATTGATAAAATACTCTCTTACAAACCCTTCTTTGTCAACAAATCTTAAAACAATAGCCTTGTCCTCTATTAGACTTGGCGCATTCCTCATCAACAATATTAAAAAACTTAGAATCTGTGATATCTCGGATATGTTTTCACATTATATCAGCTATAATGTGTAGAATCTGTTTTTGAATTTTAGGTGAAATATGCATGGTTGCTAGGAAAGCATTTTCCAAGACAACATTTGATACTTTTTCATTGCATGATGCCAAAAGTTTAATCATCTCAACTAAATTGTCACTACTTCTTGAATGTTAAGTCTCATCATGACCTTGAAAGTGACGAGGATGCTTATTTTTAGATAATGGATAGTTGGACAAATGAATTTGACATGGACCAGCTCTTAAGTAAGATCTTCATATTTTCATCCCGTCGATTAAAAGGATTTTCCCCTATTTGAGGATGATTTCCTAGATCACGCTCCAAAAAGGTAATATCAATAGTACTTTTATCATTATGATCTTGGAGACTTGACATGAATATGCTTATGATAATTTGAATGATTGAGGGTTATTAATTGTCAATTATAACTTGGGGTTTACATTTAATAGACAATTTGAATGATTAGGGTTATTAGTCAATTATGACTCAAATAAGAAGGTTATGTGTCTAATTCTAGTAATTCATAAGAGCTATTGCAAAATGGAAGCTAGTTCATGGGATAAAGTACATTAATTAACTCAAAATAATAATAATAATAATAATAATAATAATAATTGGCCTCATAACAAAGATACTACCCGAAGAATTTCAAGTCTTATGTTCATAATCATGTCCTTTCTATAAATAAATAACAAAATTGAGAATAAAACTGTCAACTTGAACGTTATAGTTTTTCAGCAAAAATAGTGGAATGTGATAAATATTTAAATATGCACCGAAGTTGTTCAAAATTTTTCAATTTTGTGAGTTTATGCTCAAACTTTTTAGGCTTTTACGTCATTCTCATTTATAAAAGCACGTTGAATTATGGACTATATAGACTCTCCCTTAACATGTTTGCGTCCAAAATTTGGATTCGACCATACATATCTCTTTATGCGAACAATTTACACGTTCTCTTTATTAAATTATATACTCGATTCTTCAGCTTAACTTTTTTGACAATTTTACATACAATTTGTTGTTTTAGTTATTTGATTAAATATATTATTAAATTTAAAACGTTTCAAGTTCATGGTAAAAAATAATTATTAAGGTTTCATTCACAAAGATTATAATACTCAAGCTGTGCTTTATGTTAAATAGTTAATTTATTAAAGTATCACCATGCATAGACTTACATTGATCATAGAATAATATTCCTAACCCAAATTTTGAAGAGCTTTTTTATAATACTATTAAATGAAACTTGAACACGTTTTTTGTGTTGTTAAATATATAAGGGAAAATTTGGAATTTGTGTGAACTTTTCTCCGTTCAACTTATAAAAAATCAAAGAAGAAAAAGCCTTATTGGTTTACCTTCCCCATAGAAGTGGATAAAGTCCTTGAATGGGGGCTGGGATGTCGTTTTTAAACACTTATAATTAAATAAGTCTCCTACAGTTTCTAGTATTAAACTAGTTAAGAGCCTGTCTGCTTAAATTCAAGCTATTTTGTTGCTTACATAAGTGACTAGGTTTTCTTTGTTCTTTTGTAAGCGGTTAGAAGTGTCCGAACTTGCTTATACTCATCTCAACTAATTCATCTCTTTGATCCAATTAAAGGAATCCACGTCGGGAACTAAAAAATTTATGAAAATTTTATTCACACGGCTTCCGTCAAGGAGATTCATGATACCCATGAAATCAAGGAAGTGAACACATATTTTTGACTACTATGTCAACCCTCTTAGGGTTAGTGATTGTCTTATCAACTAATAAGATTTGTTATATTCACTGATTTTTAAGATTTAAATTTTGATATGTAGTAGTATAATATCATAAATTTCCTAATCCGTGTATGCGGATGACCTATTTTTGATTAATCAAAAAAATTAATTATCTAAATTACGTCTAAGTTAATCTGCATATCATTAACCGCTAAAAAAAAGAGGTACAAGATTTCTTGTTCTCTTTCAAAAATGGAAATTCATTAATAAATAGAGATATACCAACACCAGTATCATCAAGTCTTAGGCTTTGCAAACCAATTACAGCCAGTTCTTATATCTATACTTCTATACTATATATAAAAATGGTTTAAAGTAAGAATCTTTTAATTTTTTTAAACACCCTCATAAGCTCTTTTAATTACATAATTACCTTTAGACTCTCCCTTAACATGATAGCATCCTAAATTTAGATTCGTTCATCTGTTACATGTCTCTCTTATGTGAACAATTTACGTGTTATATTTTTTTCTTTTTCTTTTTTTTATAAATATATAATTATAAAAATTCAAACTCGTGACAAATAACTTTTATTGCTACTAGTCACATGAACGTGCTTACGCACATGGTAAATAATTTTTCTTAAGAGATTGAGTAGAATAGAATAGCTTTTTCTCACAAATTATCCCAAATCTATCAATCTCCATACCTATTCTATATCAAAAATTCCCAAGTTTAAATCCAACCATTGACATATGGCTGGTTATTGCCTCTCTGTTTGGTGGAGGAGCACTTTGTCATTAAAATAAAGTCTTTAAATTACTCCATTATATGTGGTTGTGTAATTGTTCTTATTTATCTTATGTAGGAGAGAGTAGATGGAATATAAATAATTGAAAAAAAAGAAGATTTAGAAAGAAAACACGTAATGAATAATGTAATATTTCATATTTAATCATTAGTAATTAATAAATGCCAATTTAATGAAGAAGTTGAAATGTTATTTATCAACAAAAAAAAAAAAAGTCAGGACTACAAAATTTCAACCCGCCAATATTTTCAGCTGATAGAGGTCTTGTCGGGTTCTTTACACTAAATGTCCTTTTTACAAGCCAAATTTTCAAAAAAAATATTTGTCCAAAATGTCAATTCTAATGTATTGTTTATATCATTATAAATAATTAACAACATTCCACCAATAAGTAAGTTTTTTTTTTTAATTGGCAATCAAGTGTTGGATCAATTTACACATACAACGTTTAATTACCTTTCTGTCCAGTCAAAGATAGACCATTCATACTTGGACTAAAAAATTTATAGAGATTTTACTTCTCATAGCAATCTACAAGAAAATTTAAACCTATGAAGTCAAGAAAATTAATATACCTTCTTGAGCATGAGGCTAATTTCTTGAAATACCAATAAATAAATCAAACTAATAATATTTAACCATTTATATTTTGTATGATAAAAATAATATTTTAAAAAAGATATATTAATATTTTCGTTAGATCTAATTAGAATCAGAAAAGTGTTTATGTATTATGTATAAATTGATTATTATAATAGAGAGGGTTATAAAATTTTATTGACTAGCTTACGGCATTTCAATTAATTACCTTTCGGAAGATGACAAAGGCATGCAAACAATAAACTAAAATCGTAAAGAGAACATGTGCCGAACCCCAAAAAATTTCGACTACCAGGCAAACAATAAACTGCCTTAATAATCAAATGTAGTACACATTACAAAACATTCATGTAATTTAGTAAAAAGCTGATATACACAAATGAGAGGCAGACGTTGGGGGAAGGGAAAAAGGGGTTAACTAGTCATCTAGGAACTGTGCTATGCTTCGCATGGTCGGTCGAGAAAGT
This sequence comes from Quillaja saponaria, assembly GCA_029379385.1. NCBI lineage: Eukaryota > Viridiplantae > Streptophyta > Magnoliopsida > Fabales > Quillajaceae > Quillaja > Quillaja saponaria. The sequence continues at coordinate 12,450,393 of CM055616.1, read as the reverse complement.
GGATTGGGTTGTAAACATGAAACAGCTAGTTTCATAACCAACACTAGTTCATCCACAGACTTTTTGGCCTTAGGAGGTGGAAGACGTGGATCTAAAATATCTTTCACGTTGCTGCTCTCAACAAGAAGTGTTTGTATTTTGGAAATTAAATCTCCAGGGTGCTTACCCATAAGAACTTCAACTACCAACACCCCAAAGCTATACACATCACATTTTTCAGTCACTGCCATTGTGTAAGCCAGCTCTGCAAGCAATTAAGCAGAAAACAACTATCAGAATGACAACCAAAATTTTCACTAACAAAGCAGTGCAGTTGTCAGGTTTCCTGAAAAAATATTAGCTCCAAATAATAGTTGGCTAACCAATCCAAGTGGCACCCAAATTATGCCACGAATCTCTCCTTTACACACATGTATTGTTCAGGCAGTTGGATGGTTAGCCAACTATTTCTAGAAAAAAGAAAGATTAGTAATAGCTGAACTAGGTTGGTTAAGATTTGCAAGAAAAAGTACCTGGAGCAGAATAGCCATAAGTGCCTGCAAATGTTGTCCAAATCGATGCATCAGGTTCCAAAAATCTTGCAGTGCCAAAATCCGAGATATGAGCTTCAAGACTGGAGCACATTAACACATTCTTACTTGATATGTCTCTGTGAATTATAGGTGGAACACAATCATGATGCAAATAAGATAAGGCATGTGCGACACCTTTGATAACTTCAACCCTCTTTGGCCAATTTAACTCCATTGCTGCATTGTCATTTCTAAGCATATCAGCTAAGCTTCCTCTTTCCATAAACTCATAAACCAAAAACGCGTGCATCCTATTTGAAGAAAAGCCATGGAGCTTCACAATGTTCCGGTGACGTGTTTCTGTTAAGGCAGCTATCTCATTCTTAAAACTTTTCGTATCCTCAATCTCTGTGCTATCAACCTTAGACCACAGCCTTTTTACTGCAAATACTTGACCACCCTGCATTTCTGCTCTGTAAACTTTTCCTGTTGCTCCTTCTCCAATGCAGTACCGGTCGTTGAAGTTCATTGTAGCCTCAAGTATATCTTTATACACAATTTTACCATTGAAATACCAAATTGAAAAGGGATCTTCACGCTTTGAAGTGGGTTCTTCTTCCTTTGAAGTGTTTCTTGATCTTTTCATGTTGAGATGTACCAAAATCCCAGTTAATGCCATTGAAACAAGCAGTGAACTTCCTAGACATGAAACAACGATGATGACTGTTCTGTGATTCTTTTTTCTGCCACCTGGGCCAGTGGTTGAAGTACAATGTTGCAAACCTTGGATGTTACCACATAAACCCTTGTTATTACTGAAATCCTCTGGTCTGGAAGAATTGAAGATGTTGGCATCAGGAAGAGGGCCCTCCAGTCTGTTGTATGAAAGGTTAATGTGTGACAAGCTCAGCATATCTTTAATGGATTTGGGGACGGAACCAGAAAGATTGTTGTGGGAAAGGTTCAAGGTTATCAAATTGGTGAGCTTCCCTAGCTGGGTAGGAATTTCCCCGGAAAATGAATTATAACTCAAATCCAGAAGAGCTTGTAAGGCGAAGAGATTTCCAGTTTGATAGGGGATTGTGCCATTCAAGTAATTCTTGCTCAAATTTAAACTCAGCAACTTGAAACAATCACCTATTTGATAAGGGATGGATCCTCTTAACAGGTTCATTGAGAGGTCCAAGTACTGCAAGTTGGAAAGCATTCCAATACCTGCTGGTATCGGACCTGAAAGTTTGTTGTTATTCATCCTTAGCACCGAAAGGGCAGATAAGTTTCCAATTTGTTCAGGTAGCTCTCCTGAAAGTTGGTTGGATGACAAGTCAAGTTCTCCTAGTTCCCTCAATTGAAGAATCTCATCTGGGATTCCACCAACTATCGAATTCCCACCAACATTGAGAAATGTCAATTTCTTGGATGCACCCCATTTGGGAGAGAGTTTCCCTTGCACTTTGTTGAAGCTCAAGTCAAAGTATGTGAGATTAGGATATACTCCAAAATCTTGGTCTAGTTGTCCTGTAAGTTGGTTCTGTTCCAATCTAACTCTGTATAAGCTTTGGCAGTTTCTTAAGCTTACTGGAATTGGACCAGTGAAACTATTCTTTGCTGCAGTGAAGTTTTCAAGCTTACCTCCTTTGCATACCTGTGGTGGTAATTGGCCTGAGAAGTTGTTCTCTGCCAGATTAAGAATAATTAACGACGAAAAGTTTCCAATCCCTTGTGGCACTGTACCAGTCAAATTGTTTATAAACAAGCTCAATACTGTTAACTTTCTCAAACTAACAATTTTAGGAGGGATAGGACCTGAAAGCTGATTGTCAGAAAGCATCAGGATGCTTAATTCTGTACAATTGCCTAATGATGGAGGAATTGGCCCATACAATCTACTGTTATCCAGAGCAAGTTTAACCAAGTTTTTCAGGTTCCCTATTTCACTGGGAATTCGGCCACCAAGCGATGTATCTGTGAAGAGGAGATTTTTGATACTAATGAGGCCGGTTTTCGACGGGTTGGCTCCATCAGGAAACAAGCGAGGGTCTAACCCCCCTACTATATTGTTTCCAGAAACATCAAGCTCATAAACCTGAGTGAGATTTGCAAGAGAAAGAGGCAAAGTTCCGTCGAATGAATTAGTCGAAAGATCAAGCAACCGGAGCTTGGAAAGCATGCCAATGTTTTCAGGTATGCTGCCTGTGAGTTTGTTGTATTTGAGATCAAGAACAAGAAGTTTTGGGAAAGAAGAAAAACCCAAGTTTTCAATTGTACCTTTCAGATCATTGTAGGCCAAATTGATTTCTATTACATTTCCTGCAGAATCACAGGTTATTCCATGCCATCCACATGGACTTTGAGCAGGGCTGGAGTTGTTCTCTGCTGCAGCAACCCAATTCTGCAAAATTGGTTGGACTGGGAGAGTTGCTTTCCAACTGAGTAGTGCTTCAGCTTCAGTTGTAGATCCAGTAGTTATTTTAAGGAGATCTACCAAAATCAGCCAAGCAGCTGAAAATGCAATAGAAACAAGTTTTCCTAATTGGTTGGCCATATTTTCAGGATTCAGTTTTCTCTGATGTTTTGTTTTTGACAAGGATTTCTATGTAATAGAGTTGAAGAGAATGCTACTTTATAAGGTGCTGTTAGGTTCTTGGTGGTCCATGTATAACAGTAACTACCATTGGTTTGGACCTTTCTATTTAATTATACCAATATAATTGGATTTTCTGTTAGTCATGGAATTTTTAATACGGTGAACACAGTGTTATTTTTTTCTTTGTTGCATAATACAAAATGAGAACATATTTTTATTTTTTGACAAGAAGTTAGGAATAATATTTTTGACATGCATTTTTAGGTATAAGCGTCAATAAGTAGGATTTATAATCATTATTAGAATCTACATTTTAGTTGAGTTTCACTAAATCTATGGATGAGCTCTGAAATTAATTTTTCGTATTTTCATCCTGCTGATTAAAGGTATATTCTCATATTTAACAATGCTTTCCTGGATCATGCTGCAAAAAAGTAATATTAATAGTTTCATTATTATGATTGGAGACTTAGCATGAATATGTTTTTGATAATTTGGATAATTTGAAGCAAATCAAGTCAACAACAGGTGTTTATGATTGCGAAATTGCATTGGACAAATGGCAGCTAGCTATTGGGAAATTTTTTATTTTATTAAATCCCCATTTCTTAGTATGATAAGACATTAAATATTTTACCGGTTTAATGATTGGATTCTGGCTTCATTCTAGTACTGTAATTGTATCTTAATTTTTCCCCATTATGTCCTATAATTCTAATTTTCCCCATTATTTCTCTTTTTGCTTTGTCCTCTTACCAAAGACTTGGCCTTCTCTAAGTCTTGCAAGTGTCTTTATCTTATAATTAAAGACTTTAGTAGAATGTCAATTGATAATAATTAGTGATTTAGTTGAAATTATTGCGTTTCTTAAAATTAATAATTTTCATTACAATTAGTGATTTTGTTTAAATTAGAGTGTTCATTTATTTCTAAAATTTAAAGTTTTATTAAAAATAGGGGTTTTATTATAATTAGTTCCTTATTTTTAAAATAATTATTTTTTTAAAATTATGAATTTAATAATAATTAGCTATTTTATGATAATTGATTTTGTTAAAAATTAGTGATTTCATTGATATTAGGTATTTAATTATTTTTAGTGATTTTATGGTTATGAGTTACTTTTTTGAATTTAGAGGTTATATTATTATTAGTTATTTTATGATTATTAGAAATTTTATTATAATTAATTATTTTATGAAAATACGAAGAACTTACTTAAGAGCTGATCAAGTAATATGTAATTTCGCAACCATAAAAAACCCCAAAAAAAAAAAAAAAAAAAAAAAAAAAAAAAAAACAAAAACGACGATAATAATGATTGGCCTCACATAACAAAGATACTACAAGGATTCAAGAATTCTTAATGTTCATAACCATGTCCTATCTATAAATAAATAACTAAAATCATAATAAAACTATTAACTTGAATGTCGTTATAGTGGAACGTGATAAATATTTAAATATGTACTGAAGTTGTTAAAAAAAATCTTTCAATTTTGTGAGTTTATGGTCAAATTTTAGTCATTCACGTCATCACCATTATTTATAAAAGCAAGTTAAAATTATGGACTATAGACTCACCCTTCACATGTTTGCATAGTAAATTTGGATTCGTCCATCTCTTACATGTCTCTTTTTGTGAACCATTTGCACCTCGTTGTTTTCATTTTATAAAAATAAATTATAAAAAAAATTAAACTCGTGCCAATTTGACTTGTATGACTACTAGAGTCTTATGTACGTGTTACATTTTTTTTTTTGTAAATATAAAATTGCCATTTTAAATTTTTTAGTCCTATTTAAAAATAAAAAGATGAGTTAGTGTGTGAGATGAAATAATGAGTTGTTACTGAAAAATAAAAAATGTATGAGTTGTAGTTAGTATGTGAGTGATTGGAGTAATGTGTAATTATAATGAAAGAAAAACTAATTTTTTTTTAAAAGTTAATTTTGTTTAAATTAATAAATATATACAACTATAAAATAGGATACCATAAAAGGTTAATATTTACCTTTTATAATAGTACACAAGATGAATAGATATATAGAATTATGTTAAAAAAACATATCTCTGAAATTCACATTAGGCAATGTGTAACGCTCATGCAAATAATATTATTTTAATCCATTTAACATACTATTAAATTATATACTCGATTCTTCAGCTTAACTTTTTTGACAATTTAACATACAATTTATTGTTTTAGTTGTTTAATTAAATATATTATTAAATTCAAAAAGTCTCAGATTCGTAGTAAAAAAAATAAAAAATTATTAAAGTTTCATTCACAAAGATTATGATAGTCATGCCTGGTTTATGTTAAATAGTTAATTTATTAAGGTAGCACCATGCATAGACTTACATTAATCATAGAATAATATTCCTAGCCCAAATTTTGAAGAGCTTTTTCTATAATTCTATTAAATGAAACTTGGACACGTTTTTGTTGTGTTATACATATAAAGGGAAATTTGGAATTTGTGTAGACTTTTCTCCATTCTACTTTATAAAAAAATCAAAGAAGAAAAAGCTTTATTGGTTTAGTACCTTCCCCATAGAAAGTGGCTAAAGTCCTTGATTGTGGGTTGGGATGTCTTTTTCAAGCACTTAGAATTAAATAAGTCTCCTACATTTTCTAGTGTCAAACTAGTTAAGATCCTGAATTCAAGCTATTTTGTTGCTTACTTAAGTGATTAGTTTTTTTTAGCGGTTATTAGTGTCCAAACCAATTTAAACTCATTTAAATTAATTTAACTTTTTGATTCAGTTAAAGGAATCCACGTCTTGAACTAGATAATTTCTGTAAATTTTATTCACGCGATCTCTTTCAAAAATATCCATGAAATTAAGGAAGTGACCACATATTATTGACTATTATTTCAACCTTTTTGGGGTTAGTGATTGGCTTGTCAACTAATAAGGTTTGCTGTAATAATTGATTTTTTAGATTAAAATATTGATAAATAGTAGTATAATGGGTTAGTTTGGTTAAGTTTTACGTAAAAATATTTTTTAGTAGAACTTTTTAAAAAGTGATGTATAAAAAAAATTAAAATAATATTTAAATGAGTTAAAGTAAAAATACTATGAGATATAAAAGAATTGTTTGATTTTATAATTTAAAAAAATATAGAGTATAAAAATTATTAAAAAAAGACTATTCACTATATTTATATTTGTCTAAATAAAATAATTATTAAAATTTTTTTGACTTGTTCTTATTTTCTATATGAAAATATTATTTATTTATTTATTTATTTTATCTAATTTTAGTTTTTAGCAACTTTTAAAACTCTAAAAGTTTAAAAATATTTTTCCGTAAAACTTAAAAAATTTATTACCAAATTTTTTTATAAAAAACTTAAACCCAAAGATTGTTTTAAAAAAAGGCATACCAAACATAGGCAATTTCATAAATTTCTAATCCATGTACATGGATGAACTATTTTTGATTAAATCCAAAAAGAAAAAAAATTAATTATCTAAGTTGCATGTAAGTTGATATGCACATCATTAACCGCTAAAAAAAGCACAAGATTTCTTATTCTCTTTTTTTTTTTTTTTTTTTTTTTTCAAAATGCAAATTCATTAAAAATAAGAGATACATTTAGATTTACCAACATCGTTAACATCCAGTGGCAAGCAAGTTGCATTTCGAGGTTGAGAAGACAAGTTTGAACCTTAGAACAAGTTATTGTTAGGGAGGGGGCATCCTAGTCGCGACACAACCTAAAGGATTAGTCTCACAGTAATACTTATAGAGAAACCCGAGAAGGAAAAAAATAGTCTTAAGGTGTTACAAACCAATATATATATATATATATTTATATTTATTACCAACACTGTTAACATCCAGTGACAAGTAATCTGTATTTCGAGGTTGAGAATACAAGTTTGAACCTTAGAGCAAGTTATTGTTAGGGAGGGGGCATCCTAGTCGCGACACAACCTAAAGAATTAGTCTCACAGTAATGCTTATAGAGAAACCCGAGAAGGAAAAAAAAGAAAAGTCTTAAGGTGTTACAAACCAATATATATATATATATTAGAATTATAGTACATCCTAAGTTTCTAAAATATAAGCACAATAGTGAGCTTATCTAGATGCGTGTCAAATCCTAAGTTAGCTAAAATATAAGTACAACAGTTGGCTCCCTAATTAGAGGCGTGTCTAATCCTTTGTCCAAGTGAAATTGGTCACAATGGACCTGCAATCACATATGATATCGCATAGCAAATAGTTATTTACATTCAAACGCATTCACTAGTGCACAACAGCCTCGAATCAAGTTCATTTTCCGAATTTGGTATACCTAAATCAGTATCTAACTGAAGATCTTCCCAAAGGGTTCAACACTCAGTAACTACACTAGTGGCTACTCCTAAATGCCTTCTAAACACTTTGAGGCCCGGTTTGATGCATGAAATTGTAATTGAGAGTTCAGAGCTGCACTGTCAAATTTCAATTTTTCTAGTTTGATTTTCACTTTGGAGTGAAATTGAAAATTTTAATTTAATTTCAATGATTTGAGAACAATATAAACATCATATTCAATTCTTATAGGTAGACCAAAAATATCACAATTCTAGATAATTTTTATAATAAATCATTTGTGAATATGTTGTCAGCAGCCACCTCCTTATAGTGATAAATAATGCAATATTGGTCACTCCCACCAGTAGTGTCCTCCACTCGCCACCCACCGACAATCTCCTCTATCTGTTGTTGGTCAACACCCCCCACCACTGTCAACCCACTCGAGATAATGACTACCACCATCAAACTAACATAGACGAAGACAACAACTGTTGATAATGTTGGTGACAACAATTAACCACTTTTGGGATTGGCAGAGATGGATGCAACCATTGGCGAGACCCATTAGAGACAGTGACAACTACCAGTAAGATCCATTGAAGACAATGACCATTGTTATCAAGATTCACCAAAGATTACAACAACCAATATAGTGATCAATCAGAGACAACGACTAACAATGTCAAGAAGAGTAGAGAAGGCGACCACATTGTTAGGATTTGACCTCAATGACAACAACTATGTGTGTGGAACACAATTTCGTTTGTAATTTTTTACATGATTCAAATTCATAAATTGTAATTTGAACTTTAACCACGTCTAATTCTAATGAAATTAAAATTAGATTTCCAATTCCAAGTTCATGTATGCAAACATATCCCAAGTCGGTTTTTTAAGCAATTTGAATGATATATTTTTTAGTGGGGCAATCGGGATTTCAGTATAGGTGGGACAATAGGGATTAAGGGGAAATTGTGAGAAATGAGGATGCTTATGTAGAAAAGTAAAAAAGTTAGCTAGAGATAGATGAAATTAGAGAGAAACACTTGCAATCTTGCAATCCAATATCAATTTTGGCAAAAGGTTTTAAACAAGTGCAGACTAGACCTTTGCACAGGCACTACATAAAATCTTAAGATGTAATATAAACTAACATAAAATCTACTAATGTATTACTAATATAGTTCCTAAATTCTAATATTATATAATAAAACATAAAACTTCACACAATCATTTTATTCCTAAATCATAATCATTTCATTCTCATCACTCTAGACATGGTGTGTTATTCTAAATAGCCTCTTCATCACATGCTAGCATTGAGTTAGTTAAAACTTTACAAGCACTCCTAATATTCAAGTGATTATTCCTCCTATGATTTATTTGAATTTCTATGTTTAACATTAAAACAATCCAAAGGTGAAGTTGGTTCCAATATCAAGAATTTGGGATCTAATCGTACATTCACCTGCAGAGTTTATGAGAGTGAAAAGAACCACCGTGTAGCTCTGAACCCAATGGGCTTCCGAACAAAAAAAGAAGAAGTAAAAATAAGATAAAAACAAGCATAAGTTGAGTAATACTATATAAACAGGTTATGGGAATTTGCAATTACCAGGGTCAGTTTGGATTCACGAATTCCATGAATTCTAGCAGTCTCCAATTTGGGTTACAAACAAAAGGCAACAGTACCGGTGTGAACCATTTTCATGAGAGCCAGCCCAAGCGAATTTTTTCAGCTTGTACTGTGACCTCTTACCGTTAGTGGTGGCTCCTCAAAGCTGTGGGTGGTGGTTTAGTGTAATCATTTGGATCTAAAGGTAAGAGATTTTTCAGAACTGTTTGCTTTTGGGATTCTAATCGTGATGAAATTTAATGAGTTTTCTGTGGTTTTGTTTATTCTTATTGTTTAACCTTTTATTGTAGTTGATGTGAATTTTATCACCCAAATTTGGGGAGTTACGGTATGGATGGGTTCAATATCCTTTTCTTCAACATGGATTGAGTTAAATGAATCTTTTTCTGTCATTGTGATTTAACCTTTACTTTTTATTGTTGTCTATCTGCCGTTAGCTACTACGTTTTGAGATTTTAGGACAAGGAGTGAAATTAACAAAAAGATGGGAGGGATAGAGAAGCAGAGAGCATAGGAAGAGAGAGATTCAGACAAGAGGAAGAGAGATTTCATATTGATCATGGACAGAATTGAGAGACTACATAGTTGGCCTTAAGTAATCCTGTAAAAAAAAAAAAAAAAAAAAACTGAAAATTACAGTTAGACCTTGCTTAGAATATAAAAGTACAAATCAGTCCCCGAGTTATTTTTATATTTAACAAATACCCTTCCCATAAACAACACTTGTCCTCAAGTGTTACTAAAAAACAAAGCTAGCTTGGAGGTATTCCTTCCAAATTGATATCATAGGCTGCGCACATCCTAGCTTAAGTTCCACTATGAGAAGAAACATTATCATCTACTCATTTCTTCACTTGGCTATGTTCTCTCATGACAATAACCTTTTGACAGTCACAACAGTGGTACTAAGGAGGTTGCAGTTGGTGCAAAACAAGTGTTGGTTTGCCTAATTGCAGCTATAGAATTAAGCACCTGTGATGAAGAGGTTTGACCAAAGCTTAGGTTTGGAACAATGAGTGAAAATGTTATTGGAAATGTTGAAGAATTGAGTAAGAAGGGGAAACCTCTTGGCTCAAATGCAGATTTTTCTTGCCCTTGTTAGCTAGGAATACACATGACCAAGACCACATGAATTCATTTGGTTCCAATCCCTCCCAAAGCTTTGCAGAGGACAGTTTAAGGGCATTTACATCGTGTTGTTTTCTGAACTCTTCTTCAATTTCAGTTTGTTTTTTAACCTTAGTAGTTGTCTCCAATTTGTCATGTTCCATACCTTCATCCCCCTTTGCAATTCTAGTCTCAATTCGATGCTCACCTTTTAAATAATGCATTGAAAAAGATCCCTCCTCAACTGATGCTAGAAGTTGGCTGCAATCAAGGGCCACTCAAGTATCTTGCTTTTCATACCTCCTCCTCTGCTTCCATGTTGGTACTGACTTATTCATTTTCTTCTTCTTAGTCAAAATAATGCTCTTTGAAGTAAGCTTTATTTCCTTAGCCTTCTCTGTTCTTCAGCCTGTACTGCACCCAGTAATGAAACATGTTTTTCAACTGATTTAATGGTAGTAGCTGGTATAGAAATCACACTCTTTCCATATTTGAACCCTCGGTTATCCCAGAAAGTTCATAATGACCACCATGCATTATGCCATCACTTTGATCAGTGCAAGGGATGTACTGTTGATACTGGCTATCATATGAATACCAATTTATTGTTGTCAGCAGTCAAGTGTGAAATCTTGTAGTTGACAACTCTTAATGGATAAGTTAGGTTGCACACAGCCTCATTGTACCCAGTGCTGTCATCTTCTAGTAAATAGCCTAAATAGTGAAGGAAACATTCCCAATGAGCAGGGCAAAGTCTAGAATTCTCTGAAATGCATCAGTGGCAGCAGCACAGTTGCCTGGCCTAGCAAAAAGTCTTCCTTGAATCCAAAGCTTATAAACTTCAGTTGTCAATAATGATCCTAACTTCCCAGTTAGAATTTCCAAAACAACTCCAAGCTATGCGAAGCAATATGCTTCTTGAGCAGACATTTAGCTAAGAGTACCAGCTTCTTCACCATGTTGTTATGGAACACATGTAACTAACCACCTGCCCAAAGGAGAAGTCTTTCTTCTGAGAATGGATAAACCTTAAACCTGTCATATCTGTCAATTGCAGAGGAACACATGACAACACAACCTCCAATTTCCCATGAAAGCCTTTGTCCCCAATAGCCTCCCAACACATCGAAAACCATTGTGCTAACAGAAGTAAGAAACATCATAGCCCAAAAGGCTGAAGAGTAGTAAGCTGTATAATTGCAGTACTAGGCTACTAGTCCTCATTAGATTTTGTGGACTTACCACTTTTGAACCATCCTCATTAAATTCTATAAGGTATCCTGGCCTCATCTGCATTAAGGAGTAAAATTCTGTTCATTTTATGTCGTTTTTATTGGGTATCCATGAGTCCATTGGGCATCATATTCCAGAACTACTATAAAACTTAAAGAAATGTATTAGTCACAATCAGTAGTAATAGATAGGAGCTATAATGTGTGAAATTGCAGAATTCAGGCATTCTTACCTGCACTTGTTTTTTTTTTTTTTCCCATCTGACTCTTACCTACAATCGTTGTTTGTGGATTATGGGGAAACATTTTTCCAGTTTAGTCATTGGGTACCTAAAAGTGCATTTTACTTAATTTTTTTTGTGTAATATCAGAACTCAAAATTCAGAAACAAAAAGTTACTATTTGAAATTTGAGCTGACTTGGGTGCTTCAATTAATTTTGTTAGGATGATGTCCATCTCCACCTTATTTCTTGACAAAGGAACACCTTGTATGTCAGTGGCAACCATTGTGCCCCTTCCTCTAGACCCTCCTCCATTGAACATTTTGTGGTGCAAATTTTAGAGAGCTTATGCTTGCAGGAAGTTATGCTTTATTTTCTTAATTTATAATGTGCCTCTCAAGTGTTTATGCAGCTCTTTATGATGAAATTCTTATGAAGGAGGAAATAAAATAAACTTCAAAACTAAAAAGTAGGTTGGGGTAGGGAATGGAATTTTCTGCAGTTATCTAGGATGGGATCATTTTTGTTTTTCTTTCGCTTATCTGCCCACCCCCATCCCTCTTTCTTGTTCTCTCTCTCTGTTATTCAGGGTTTTAGAAGTTCAAATGAAATTTCACCCTTGTTCTATGATTTCTTGCTTCTGAAGTCCAGTGGATTACATCTTAAGAACAAGTATGCACGGTCATTGTCCAAAACTAGAAATAAAAAACCCCTTGAGTTTTGTAACAGAATTTGAAATACTTAACTGTTTAAATGTTACTGTTTTCATATAACCAAGAGGTTTGATTTTGAGTTCAACTCACTTGTTTAGGCTTTCTAAGGCGCTTTAGAGGATAATGTGGAAAAGAAAAACATAGAAAGAACCAGAAAGGAAATATGTGTAATTTCTCCAAACCATAAACACTTATCTTTTTTAATTTCAAACCATGCTTCAGTTGAAGCGGAAGCAGGCTTACACCAAATTTTGGTCAATTTATCTTAAACATGTACGAAGTAGTAGAAACTTATCACAGGATGAAAACTACATGCGACATGCACTGACAAGAGGTAGATTCAATTCCATAGAAACAAGATGGTAATAGGTAAGAGAACATGTCACTTAAGCATAATCCTCAACTTCTTTGTAAACATGAAAGAGCTAGATTCATCTAGGCTTAAGACATCTTCTCTTCAAGGAAATGAGCTAGGATTCTCATTGTTGGTCGTGACTGTGGACTGACTTGTAAACATGAAAGAGCTAGATTCATAATAAAAACTAGTTCATCTGCTGTTTTTTGTTCTATAGAATATGGGAGACGTGAATCAAGAATATCTTTGATGTTGATGCTTTCAACATACTGTGCTTGTATTTTGGAAATTAAGTCTCCTGGGTGCTTCCCCATGAGAACCTCTAGTACCAAAACACCGAAACTATACACATCGCATTTTTCTGTCACTGCCATAGTGTAAGCCAGCTCTGCAAACAAGCAGGAAAGAATATTAAAATATCAATGAAGATATTCGAAATTTACATGGTGTACTTTCCCTCAGAATTATCAGCACCATTATTTATTTTAGGAAAAGGTTAATAGCACCATAAACTTAATAATAAAAAAAAAATTACCTGGAGCAGCGTAGCCATAAGTGCCTGCAAATGCTGTCCAATTAGATGCATCAGGTTCCAAAATTTTTGCAGTGCCAAAATCAGAAACATGTGCTTCAAGATTGGAGCACATTAAGACATTCTTGCTTGATATGTCTCTGTGAATTATAGGTGGTACACAATCATGATGCAAATAAGATAAAGCTTGTGCAACACCTTTGATAATTTCAACCCTCATAGGCCAATCTAACTTTATAGCTTCTTCGTCAATCATGATGCAAATAAGATAAAGCTTGTGCAACACCTTTGATAATTTCAACCCTCATAGGCCAATCTAACTTTATAGCTTCTTCGTCACTTCTAAGCATATCAGCCAAGCTTCCTTTTTCCATAAACTCATAAACCAAAAATGTGTGCTTCCCTCTTGAAGAAAATCCGTGAAGCTTCACAATATTCCGATGGCGTGTTTCTGTTAAAGCTGCTATCTCATTTAAAAATGTTTTTGTGCACTCAATGGCAATTCCATCGACCTGAGATCTAAGCCTTTTCACTGCTAATACTTGGCCACCTGGCATCTCTGCTTTGTAAACTTTTCCTGATGCTCCCTCTCCAATGCAGTACATGTCATTGAAATTCTTTGTTGCCTCATGTATATCTTCATAAACAATTTTACCATTGAAGTACCAGAGAGAAGACAGTTTATTGCAGTTTGCTGGGGATTCTTCTTCATTTGAAGCATGTTTTGTTTTTTTGTTACTGAGAAATACAAAAATCCCAACTAAGATCAATGAAGCAAACAGTGCACTTCCTAAAGAAGCAACAACAGTAGTTACATGTTTGCTTTTCTCATTCCCACCACCTGGTTCTGTGGTTGAGGTGTTGCATGGTTGAAAACCTTGGATCTTACCACATAAACCTTTGTTGTTACTGAAATCCTCTGGTTTGGCTGAGTTAAAGATGTGACCAATAGGAAGAGGGCCCTCCAAACAGTTGTATGAAAGGTTGATATTTGACAAGCTCAGCATATCACTGAGGGAATTGGGAATAGAGCCTGATAGATTGTTATGAGAAATGTTCAAGGTTATCAAGTTGGTGAGCTTCCCTAGTTGGCTAGGAATTTCTCCTGAAAATGAGTTGTAACTCAAGTCTAGTAAATCTTGTAAGAAAAAGAGGTTTCCAATTTGATAGGGGATTGTACCATTCATGTAATTCTGGCTCATGTTTAAACTCTGTAACTTGGTACAATCACCTACTTGATAAGGGATTGATCCACTTAGCATGTTCATTGAGAGGTCTAGAGACTGCAGATTATAGAGTGTCCCAATATCTGCTGGTATTTGTCCAGAAAATTTGTTTTCATTCAGGCTTAGAATGGAGAGGGCAGATAAGTTTCCAATTTGTTTAGGTATCTCTCCTGAAAGTTGGTTGGATGACAAGTCAAGTTCTACCAGTTGCTTTAATTGAAGAATCTCATCTGGGATTTTTCCACTTATCATATTCCCATCAATTCTAAGCAATGTCAATTTCTGGCATGCACCCCAAGTGGAAGAGATTTCACCTCGTAATTTATTGTAGCCCATGTCAATGTAAGTGAGGTTAGGATACACTCCCAAATCCTTGTCTATATATCCTGTAAGTTGGTTGTATTCTAGTCTAACTCTGTATAAGCTTTTGCAGTTTCTTAGGCTTTCTGGGATTGGACCGGTGAAACTATTGTATGCAGCAGTAAAATTGGCAAGTTTCTCTCCTCTGCACACTTGTGGTGGTAATTGGCCACTGAAGTTGTTCTTATTAAGATGAAGATCAGTTAATGATGAATGGTTTCCTATTCCTTGTGGCACAGGACCTGATAATTTGTTTGTGAATAATCGTAAATCTGTTAATTTGCTCAAACTTTCAATAGCAGGAGGGATGGAGCCTGTAAGTTGATTTCGAGCAAGCCTCAGGATGCTTAATTCACTACAATTGCCCAGTGATGGAGGGATAGGACCGTAAAAGCTATTCCCATCTAGAGCCATTAAAACCAAGTTTTTCAGATTGCCTATTTCATTGGGGATCCTGCCACCAAGCAGTGTATCTTGGAACAGTAGATTCTTGATACTAATGAGGCCAAATTTAGACTGATTGTTTCCATCAGGAAACAACTGAGGGTCTAACTCCCCAGTTATATTATTCCTGGAAACATCAAGCTCATAAACTTGGGTGAGATTAGCAAGAGAAAGAGGTAGCGTACCGTTGAGAGAATTTGTAGAAAGATCTAGGAACTGGAGTTTTGAAAGTATGCCGATATTCTCAGGTACGCTGCCAGTGAGTTGGTTTACTTTTAGATCAAGGCGGAGAAGGTTTGGAAAGGAAGAAAGATCTAAGTTTTCAAGAGTACCTCTGAGGCCAGTATAAGCTAAGTTTATTTCTATTACATTGCCTGCTGCATCACAGGTTATTCCACTCCATTTGCATTGACTTGGAGCGGTGCTGGAGTTGCTTTGAGCAGGAGTGACCCAAGACTGCAGAATTGGTTGGTCTGACAGACTTGCTTTCCATCTGAGTAATGCTTCAGCTTCAGTTGTTGATTCAGCAGTTATTTTGCAGAAAGCTAACAAACTCAACCATGCTGCTGAAAATGCAATAGTAACAAAATTTCTAGTTTGCTTGCCCATGTTTTCAGGATTCTCATTTATCTGCTCTTCTGTTTGACAAGGATTGCTACATATATGACTTTGTAGTGCATGTATTCATAATTGAACATTGCCCGGTGGCTCATGCGTTACTGAAATTGACTGTATCTGAAGTCATAGTTTCATCCTATATCATTGTGAGGAATAATTATCAATGACAGACTCTCAGAATTTGTCTAAATAAGAAAGAAAAAGTCTTTATGCAGTCAGCAATATAATTGTATATACCTATAATTCATTATTTTCGGCTGCTACGGCATTGTTTTTTGACTTTTTAGTGGTAGTACACTAGAGTCTATACCTTTGTAGGTCGTATCAATATAATTTCATGTAGTCAATAAACAAATAGTCTAATAGTTGATTCCTTTTGCCAGTGTATATTGTTCAAAGCTTGAGCATGGGAGGGCAAGGTGAAAATTTGCACATTCCAAAGCTCAAACCCATGGTTTACTACATATAAAATTTATGTTACTTATTTTTCTAAAAGCTTATTTATTGTTTTGATCCTTCAAAATTATATTAATCTTTGATTCTATCATCCAATAAATTTCTTATCTTAGTTAAATTTGTTTTATAGAATTCAAAATTTCTCAATCAAGTTTCATTTTTCGTTTATATGTTATGAATTAATAAAACAATCATACTTGATATAAAATAATAACATATTTCAGTTATTTGATATAAAAATAATAACATATTTAAGTTATTTTTACACATTGTAAAAATTATGTAATCCAAAAAGTCTACGCTTCAAAAATTGTCAATGGTGTCTAGATTAATTGAATGCTTATATTTGGTAAGCTGCAAATCTTTATCCCAGATTCTGTCCTCATAATTCAAATTTGGGGGCCCTATTTGGACATTTAAAATGATTGGTGAGTATTAACCTAATAATTGATCTCTTCTTTCAGGTGTTGTGTTCAATATATTTTTTGATTTAGCAACAACTTTGTTTCCTAGTCTTCTGTTTTTTTGTTGTAACCTTTTTGTTTGGGAAAACTTTTTTTACTAGTGGTAAGACTAATCCAAACAATAAAAAGGTCAAATGAATACATCATATTATATATACTTTTACATTATTCATATATCTTTATTATGAAGTTATTGTTTCTTTCATAGTCAAACTAGTAATGAGGAGACACACCCACTTAATAATTTTCCAAGACAATACAGGGAGCCATGGCTGTCGGAGAAAGGGGAAGGATTATCATTCATTTATACATTCAATTTTCACTATCATCAAATTTTAGTTTTTGAAGCTCAAGACAGTAAGGATTAACCTATTCTGTGATGTCCCTATGTTATTTCTTTATAATGATTTTTATCGAATGTAAAATATGGGTGTTGCATCAGTGACATGCAACATCATCAAAACAACAACTTGATTTTATAATTCAAGTGATGAGGAAATGAGATAATGATGTTATAAGAAATTATTTATATATTTATATTTGAAATGAGGTTCGATTGTAATTTATATTAAATATAGGATTAGAGACAAAATTATAATATTTTAGTATTAGTAGAGTTTTAATATAATTTTTAATTTTTTTTTTATATAATGTGAAATTCTAATTATGTTAAAAAAAAAATCAGTTCTATGACTTGCTTATATTTAAGCCTGCCTATGATATATACTTTTCACAAGGAGGTGGGTTTATTTTCATTCCAATTACTCTTGGTTCTGAAGTAGCAAACCAGAGAGCTTAAACTTGCCAAGTGAATTAGAGGTCTAGTGGGCTTTGATTGAAACTTCAATTTGCTTCAGCTGGGTACGAAGTTCATTTTTCCATCATTGAAGCTTCTTTTTAGTTTTCCCGGTATTATATTGCTGTAAAATTAATTTTTCAAATTTTGTCGCTATTGATTACTAATTATAATACCCTCCTAAAAAATGCATGCTTTAAGATTTGAACTTAAGCGACAAGTATTGAAATTTTCATTTAAACACTTACTTTCAATTTTTAATTTCAGTTAAAATAGTCACGAGGGAGGGATGTTCAATGGGCAGAGTGACAAATTTATGCCCATTTTGTCGACCAAATGTTTGTTAGAATGATTTAAGTGAAATGAATAGTCTAGGGTAAAATAGTGTAAATATTTGAAAACTTTTTCTTATCTGATCTTATTTACTTTTTCAGAATTTAAACCAAATGTACAAAATTTAAATATATCATAAACATAAGAAGACAAATATAGTTATGCTGCCATGATTGATAACAGTTCCCGGATTTGATGGTATGAACCTTGACAGAAAGTGAAAGCTATGGAATTGTTAAATTGTTTACAGGAACACAAACCTTGCTACCAAACAAAACAAATAGTCTAATAGTTGATTCCTTTTGCCAGTGTACATTGTTCAAAGAGTGACCATGGGAGGGCAAGGGGAAATTTTGCACATTCCAAAGCTCAAACACAAGAGTAGAAGAGGGGAAAAACACCTGTCTTGGACCAAATAATAAAACATATTTTCAAAATGGACAAGACCATGCAGCTTTGCAGGCCTCACTTTCGGCCGTGACTTGCTGCCTCTGTATTTTCAGTGGTATCAAAGGATTAGTAAGAGATTTTTTGACACCAAATGTCGCTATTTCTATCTTATTCTGATGACTCAACACAGTTACTCCATTGCATGGTCACTCTCAGACTCATAGAGGACTATTGACAACCTCCTCCTCACAAACATATATGTGTTGGTCCATCATCCTTTTCTTGACTTTGTGTCTTCAAGAAAATTTGCTTCTCGTTCTCGTATGGGAGTTTTTGTAAGGTACGCCAATGGCCAAAAAGGATACCGGATTTTTGATCTTGAAGATAAACGCATCTATACGTCTCAGGATATTTTCTTTGAAGAAAACTATTTGTTCGCCAAGCACAACCCCTTTACTGCTTCTGATGAATCAAAACGGCTTAATTCTTCAATCTTTGAGCCTCATGTTACCATGGACAATCCACTTAATGTGTTACCTACAGGAGATAAGCCTAGAAACTTCAGTCAGGCCATTAACTCATTAAAGGAGTCTATGCCCAATCAGGGAATCTCTGGACTAGATTCTCCTAATGAGAAGTAGGCCCAATCCAGGTCATTATTTCTGAGGTTTCGGATGGCAGCAACTCGACCCTATAATCGATTTCGTCACATGATACAATTTATGCTCCGCTTCCCGCAATGTCATCAATCGTGATTCTAGCAAAACGCATGGGAAAGGTTTCTAGCAAGCTGTCCGGTTTTGATTTTGTCTTGCCCCCTTCCATCACTTCGCCGCACTTACCCAATCCTTTGGCCAATTCTATTGTACACCCTTTATCTCACTCTCTTTCATATACTAAATTTTCTCACAATCATACTGTATTCTTAGCGGCCATTTCTTTAGTAGATGAGCTGAAATCATTTGTACATGAAGTGAAGTCAGAAAAAGGGAGAGAGGCCATGGTTAAGGAAATCTCGGCATTGGAAGCTAACAAGACTTGGACATTGGTTATATTACCTCTTGGGAAAAGAGCAATTAACTCCAAATACATTTATAAAATCAAATATTACCCTGATGGAAGTGTAGAGCGGTATAAGGCACTACCGGTTGCTAAAGGCTATATTCAAATTCAAGGAATTGACTTTCATAAGACACTCGCTCTAATAGCTAAATTAGTTACTGTCAGATGCTTATTAGCGGTAGCATCAATTCAAAATTGGCATTTGCACCAGCTAGACGTCAACAACGCAATTCTTCATAGTGATTTATAGGAATAAGTGTACATGAAAATACCACAGGGGTTTGCTCGAAGGGGGGAGCATCGTGTTTGTCGATTGCAAAAGTCCTTATATGGTCTCCGACAAGTTTCCTAAAACTAGTATCACAAATTTACCACATCCTGGCTTGCTATTGGTTTTTGACAATCAAATGCTGATTACTCATTATTCACACTTTTCCAAGATGCTTCTTTCATTATTGTTCTCATATATGTTGATGATATTGTGTTCATGGGTACAAACCCTATTATGATGCATAAATTGAAACAATATCTGGATTAGAAATTTCACATAAAAGACCTTGGTAAGCTGAAATATTTTTTGGGCATTAAGGTGGGATCTTTTTGAGTTAGCGTAAATATGTACTTGACATATTATTTGAGAATGGTTTGTTAGGCAGTAAACCATCCTCTACCCCTATGGAGCAGCAACATAAACTCACCCCTAACACTGGTTCTCTACGTTTTCATCCTGGTCAATATAGACGCTTGGTTGGCAGATTGCTCTATTTCACCATTATGCATCTAGATATTAGTTATGCAATTCATATTTTAAGCCAATTCATGCATGCTCCTAGACAGCCTCATCTTGATGCATCTCTTCGGGTGTTGCAATACCTAAAAAGGGCACCTGGTCAAGGGATTCTTCTTCCCACAACTAGTTCTTTGACGATCTGTGCATATTATAATACAGACTGGGTTAGCTATTCAACCACACAGAGATCTACTATAGGTTACATTATTTTTCTAGGATCTTTCCCTATTTCATGAAGGTCAAAGAAACAATATGTTGTTTCACGTTCTTCCGCAGAAGTTGAGTATAGAGCCATGACTACAATATCCAGTGAGATCATCTGGCTAGTTCAATTACTGAGGATCTCCATGTTCCTTGTACTTCCCCAGTTACCTTATTTTGTGATAACCAATCAGTTATTCACATTGCCTCAAATCCAGTTTTTTATAAGCGGAAAAAACACATTAAGATTGATTGTCCTTTTATTCGCCAACATATACAGTCTCAGGTGCTAGTCCCAAAGTCCATATCCTCTAAATTCCAATTGGTTAATATCTTCACCAAAGCTTTAGGATGGGATCGCTTTCATGATTTGCTTGTTAAGTTAGGTATTTCCACTTTCCATACGCTAACTTGAGGGGAGTATTGGAGGAAATTAAGGAAATTAGAAGACAGTATAGCATAATTATGTCAATTTGCTTAATTTCCTCTTCCTACGTTTATTTCCATGATTATATATTTGACTTTTTAATTTCCTCTTCCTACGTTTATTTTCATGATTGTATATTTGACTTTTTGAGGGCGAGTCTTGGCGCAACGGTAAGTTGTTCCTTTGGTGACCTGTAGGTCACGGGTTCGAGGGGTGAAAACAGCCTTTTTGCAGAAATGTAAGGGAAAGATTGCGTACATGTGCGCCCACCCTCCCTCTACCCCCGTAATAGCCGGGGAGCACTTTGTGCACCGGGTGAGCCCTTTTTTTTTATATTTGACTTTTTCTTGTACAACTAATATAGCTTAATTATAGCAATTCTTTAGCATAATTATAGGACCCATGTACTATATTTATACCCTATTCTAGCATCAATGAAATCAAAGTAGAGAAGAATTTGTCTCTTTATAGTGCAACACAGGCTGTTGTGCATTGTATTAGCTCCATGAACTGATATGTCAAGTTTTAACCAATTTAAAATCAAATTAAGCATGTTAACTTCATGAGTAAGGATCATCAATGAGGTATTTCTTCTAGATAAAAGTGCAAGATATTCGTGCTTTAAGATCCAATTGGCCTTTAATCTAATACTTTTAGCCTTCGGGAATGCTTCTAGCGGATAAGGAGCTTTGATTGATTGTATAACAAATTGAGAATTTTTTTTAGTCTGCCCTTGTGATTTGGACTGACTAGTTGCTTCAAAACTTCAGCAAATAACTATTTAATGAAATGATGCATTTGAGTGCTTCAGCCCTTTAGAATCAACTCTCAGTTCTTCATCTTTTTAGCTTTTGAAATTTTCAGACTTTTATTTGTTCGGCTTTGAAATCTCCAGCCTTTGGCTATTCTCAATGAGATTAATTGATCTCTTGGAATGGCTGAACTTTTATTAGTGTTAAGTTTGTAATTAGATTAGTGGAGCGTTTCTTCTTTGTGCTTTAGCTTAATTTGAAACCTGTGATCTTAGTGGTAGAGTTTCAGCATATGCATAAGACAATAAAATTGGAATCAATTGATGTCTTATATGCTGTAAATTTACTTGTTTCTATTATTACCAAAACCAAGAATTAGATTAATATCAAATTATGCTAAGATTGTATTTGCCTCAGCACCTCACTCTACGTTAATACGCTCTATATATAGACATCAAGATTTTACATGTGTATCTTGATATCTTTTTGAATAAGGGTGGTCATTGAAACTTATTTGTACTGTGATCTTGAAGCACAGTACCAATAACTTTAGCTACGCTCTTCAGATTTTATTTGGTTATGAGCTGCTTCTGACGTTCAACAATGGTGTCAGTAGTTTTCCTCGAGAATGTGAGCATGTTTATAATTTTTTTGAATTTGACTCTATCAGCTTGAGATTTGAGAATAGAGCAGGCTTTAACTAGAATTTCTCCAGATATAGGACAATGAGCAAGAGCATCTTATTTCTTGATAAGATCTTCCAAGTCCTTTATCTTGAGCTCGAGTGCAGTAACAAATTCCCAAATTTCAGCAATGTCATGACTCTTAGGTTATGCTTTCAATGAAGAAGGTTCTTGTATGTACATTTCTGTCAATCTGCTCGATCTTTCAAATTCAACGTTTGTTGATCCATCCAATGAGAGTTCCATTGGGAAGAACTCAGTATTTACTACTGCTTCTTGTGATGGAATGTTGGTTTCTGGAGGCTTGATTGGTGATGATGGAGCTGTGGTAGAGTTATGAAGATCCTCTTCTTTTCTTTTGTTGAAATTGTACTTGGACCAGCTAGATTGGCTATGTGCTCATTCCTATCTTGACTTTGTTCAGCAATTGAAGAAACAATAGATTATTTTATTTCCATTGAAGTTGGAAGCATTTTAGCTGTAAATGTGAGGATTTCGACTAGAGGTTCAGTGGGAATTGCTTCCTCAATTCCAGCCAAGTGAGTACAAGCTATTTTACTAATTTCGGTAGTGACTTGTTTAGTCGTTTCTACTTTTTCAGCAATGGGGGAACCCACATAATTTTCAGGAGATGGATCCTCTTGTACATGATCTTTAGGAACCCAACTTTTATTTCTGAGTTGTTTCAAATTTATCAGAAAGTGAGTAGTGTTGCAATGATAGATAGATGGAATGGAAAGATCAGGGTTGCTCGTAGTAACTTCAAAGTGTTTGAAAATAGTTGACAGATGCATGGCATAACTATATACTTTGCTTTCGCTTTCTCACAGTCGATGACAATCAATCCTCTTGCTCAGGATAAGTTTGGGCATATTCAATTTCTGTTTCATTATCAAGTCCCAAATAGTGAATACTTTAGATTTGGAGACAACGGTAAGATTTTCAGATCTTGAAAATAAAGTAGATACAACGAACAAGTGAAAAACCCTGTGTTAGGTCTTGAACTTATTTGTGCCAGTTAAGGTTTCATTAGAATGTTTCATGGCTTTTTCAAACTTTTGGTGTCAAAACCAGTGATGATATCTACATTGTGATTCTCATGGCTTTGGATGATTAACTGGTGAATGTGATAATCGGTCTTATAATTTTTTTGTCTTTGTACCCCCGCATCATATTAATTGACGAGGCACTTATTTCTTCACAGCGGCCCACCATGTGTCAACCCAGAAAAATGTGCCCCATCCTCTATTGAGATATTCCTACTATGAGCTTTTTGGGGGTCCAAACTCAAGAGAGCCTTACACTTGCTGGAAAGGTATGCTTTCTATTTTTGATTCCTAATTGCTTTCAATTATTTTGTACATTTCTTTATTATTTTTTTGTTATGCTCAAACTAATATGTTTGAAAATAAAAATAGGCTTAGGTAGGAGTAGGATATAATTTTTTTTTTTTGGTAAAGGATAGAATCTTTTCTTTTATTCTATCAATGATCTCTTTGTTAATCTGTTGTTCTCAATCGCGTAACCTTTATTTCTTGCTTCTAAACTTCACTGACTTACATCTTATGAATGATTATGCTTTCTTTTACTTAAATGCTATTTTGTTTTAAGTTCTCTGAGAAAAAAGAAAGAAAGAAAGATATATGTTGGGTAAATAAGGTTGAACGAGCTAGAAAAATGATATACACCATATTTTGGATAGTTTCCTCATAACATAAGGGGCCTAAAAACATTATTGTCAAAGGAGTAAAAATTCATCGGAAGGTGAAATTTACTTGTCCTAGAGAACTAAGATTGCAAGAAAACATCTTAGTTAGCATAAAGCATAATCCCAACATTTTCTAATTGTGAGTAGGGGGGAGGGAAGGGATACTGGGTTTATCTCTTGCCACGAGGGATCTCTGCTTCAAGAAGCTGGGATATGCTTCGCATGGTGGGTCGAGATTGTGGATTGGCTTGTAAACTTGAAACAACTAGTTTCATAACCAATACTAGTTCATATACAGTTGTTCTGTATACAGGAGGTGGGAGACGTGGATCTAAAACATCCTTTACATCATCGATGCTTTCAACTGCCAATGTCTGTATCTTGGAAATTAGATCCCCTGGATGCTTCCCCAATAGAACTTCAAGTACCAACACACCAAAGCTAAATACATCACATTTTTCAGTCACGGCCATGGTGTAAGCCAGCTCTACAAGCAAGCAGGAAAGCAAAAAATATCAAAATGACAATTAGTATACCAATAATGACAATAAAAAATGTCGACTAACAAAAAAATGTAATTGTCAAATGTCAGGACTATAAGCCCATAAAAAATAAAAAAAACTGACTTATCCTCATAATCATAGCAACATTGTGTCCGTAATATATACCAATGCTTGAACCTTAAATGGTCATAGATATATGAAAGCAGTTACCTGGAGCAGAATATCCATATGTACCAGCAAATGTCGTCCAATTAGATCCATCAAGTTCCAAAAACCTTGCAGTGCCAAAATCAGAGACATGAGCCTCAAGATTGGAACATATTAATACATTCTTGCTTGATATGTCTCGATGAAGTATGTGTGGAACACAATCATGATGCAAATATGATAGAGCTTGTGCTACTCCTTGGACAATTTCAACTCTCTTTCGCCAATCTAGCTCCATTGCCTCTTTGTCATTTCTCAGCATATCAGCTAAGCTTCCTCTTTCTATGAAGTCATAAACCAAAAACATGTGCATCCCTGTTGAACAAAAACCATGGAGTTTCACAATATTCCGATGACGTATTTCTGTTAACACTGCTATCTCATTCTTGAAAATTTTTGCACTCTCAAAAATGCCTATACCATCAACCTGAGACCAGAGCCTTTTTACTGCAATTACTTGACCACCTGACATTTCTGCTTTGTAAACTTTTCCTGATGCTCCTTCTCCAATGCTGTACATGTCATCAAAGTTCTTTGTAGCCTCAAGTATCTCTTCATACAAAATTTTTCCGTTAAAGTACCTGACTGAAAATGGATTTTCACGATTTGTTGTGGGATCTTCTTCTTTTGAATTGTACATTCTGGCCTTTCTCTTGGAGAGAAATATGAAAATCCCGACTAATATAAATGAACCCGAAAAAGCACTTCCTAAAGAAGAAACAATGATGATTACAGGTTTGTGTTTCTTATCTTTGTCACTTGGTGCTATGATCGAGGTATTGCAAGGTTGCAAACCTTGGATCTTCCCACATAATCCGTTGTTGTTACTGAAATCCTCTAGTTGAGCAGAGTCAAAGTTGTTTCCTTCTGGAAGAGGGCCCTCCAACCTGTTGTATGAGAGGTTGAAGCTTAATAAGCCCAGCATATTGCTGAGGGAACTGGGGATAGAACCAGAGAGATAGTTATAAGAGAGGTTCAAGCTTATCAACATGGTGAGTTTTCCAAGCTGTGTTGGAATTTCTCCAGAAAGTGAATTGTAACTAAGGTCCAGTAAACCTTTTAAGGCAAAGAGATTCCCAATTTGATCTGGGATTGTGCCATTCAAGAAATTATGACTTAAGTTTAAACTCCACAACTTCGAAAGGTCGCCTATTTGATAAGGAATTTGTCCACTTAACATGTTCATCGAGATGTCCAGGGACCAAAGACTAGAAAGCAATCCAATACCAGCTGGTATCTTACCAGAAAATTTGTTGTCATTGAGATGCAGAATGGACAAGCTAGACAAATTTCCAATTTCAGTGGATATGTCTCCTGAAAGTTGGTTGGATGATAGGTCAAGATTTCCAAGTTGTTTCAACTGAAGAATCTCATATGGGATTCTACCAATTATCATATTACCACCAATCCTAAGAACTGTCAAATTCTGGCTTGCACCCCAATTGGGAGAGAGTTGCCCCTGCAATTTATTGTAGCTCAAGTCCATGTATGTTAGACTTGGATATACTCCAAAATCTTGGTCTATATATCCTGTCAGTTGATTGTATTCTAATCTGACTCTGTTTAAGCTTTGGCAGTTTCTTAAGCTTACAGGGATTGGACCGGTGAAACTGTTGTTGGCTGCACTGAAGTTGGCAAGCTTACCTCCTGTGCACACCTGTGGTGGTAATTGCCTGGTGAAGTTGTTCTCAGCAAGATGAAGAGTAGTTAATGCTGATAAGTTTCCAATTCCTTGTGGCACTGAACCAGATAAGTTGTTTTTTAACAGCCGGATGTCTGTTAGCTTGCTCAATCTGCCAATATTAAATGGGATTGGACCTGAAAGGTGATTCTGGGAAATTGAAATGAGGCTTAATTCACTACAATTAGCTAGAGATGGAGGGATAGTCCCGTAGAAGCTATTCGAGTCTAGAGCTAGTAGAACCAAGCTTCTCATATTCCCTATTTCATTGGGAATTCGTCCCCCAAGCAGTGTAGTTTGGATAATAAAATTCTTGATACTAATGAGGCCAGTTTTGGATTGTTCTGTTCCATCAGGAAACAAACTGGGGTCTAATTCCCCAGTTATTTTGTTCCGAGAAACATCTAGTTCCAAAACCCGAGTGAGATTAGCAAGAGAAAGAGGTAGTGTGCCATTGAGGGAGTTAGTAGAGAGATCAAGGTATTGGAGTTTTGAAAGTATGCCAATGTTCTGTGGTATACTACCTTTGAGTTGGTTTCCTTTAAGATCAAGACGTAGAAGGTTTTTAAAAGAAGAAAAATCCAAGTTATGAAGGGTACCTTTTAGATCAGTATAGGCCAAATTGATTTCTATCACATTTCCTGCAGAATCACAAGTTATTCCATGCCATCCACATGGACTTTGACGATTGCTGGAGTTGTTCCATGCTGGAGTGGCCCATGACTGCAAAAGTGATTGGTCTGGCAGACTTTCTTTCCATCTGAGTAGTGCTTCAGCTTGGGTTGTTGATCCCGCAGTCATTTTGCAGAGAGCTACTAAAACTATCCAAGCAGCAGAAATTGTAACAGCTAAACAGTTTCTGAATTGGTTGGCCATATTTTCAGGACTTGCTAATTAATCTCTGCTGCTTTGTTTGTCAATGATTTCTATATATGCCATTGAGGGACGCGTATTGAAACTTGGACTTCTGCACCCTTGTAGTCTAATAAGTGAGAAGTGCAGGCACTCTTTGGTGGAAAACAATGATAGTCGTAGCTTCTTGGGTTGCTATGTGTTTGGTAACAATTTTTAATCAAGACCAGGGTCTAATTGTATAGTTTTTAAATTTGACATCATTCTTTATGTAATTTTAATCAAGACACATGTGCATTGTTTTAATTCCCTCTTTCTCTATATATTTATTTAATTGGAGGGATCGCTCACAAATTTTGATCATTATCATTTAACAAAGCATTAGTTTGACCCACAGTGGAAAATGCAATGTAGAGAGAGAACATATTATATATAATTAAATTCTCTCGTGTTTGTTAAAAATAAGAAAAGGTAATTTTCGAATTAAAAAAAACACTTTAATGTGTATATAATTAAAATTTTGATTCTTAGAGAGAGCAAATATTATATTTTTCTATTTTTAATGGGACGACTTCACCCAAAAAAGAGAGATAATGATCGGCTCTCAAAAAGTTTTTTATTTTTTATTTTAATCATTTTAAACTAATGCAATTAACAGGGGTCATTATATATTTATTTAATTGTAGGGATCGCTCACAAATTTTGATCATTATCGTTTAACAAAGCATTATTTGACCCATAGAGGAAAATGCAATTTAGAGAGAGAAAATATTTTATATAATTAAATTCTCTCGTGTTGTTAAAAATGAGAAAAGGTCATATATTAAAAATAATAATAATAATAATAAAACACTCCAATGTGTATATAATTAAAATTTTGATTCTTAGAGACAAAAAATATTATATTTTTCTATTTTTAATAGGACGACTTCACCCAAAAAAGAGAGATTTTGATCCTCTCTCAAATAGTTTTTTGTTTTTTTTTTCCTATACTTAATTTTTTTTTTTAATCAATTTAAACTAATTCAATTAACAGGGGTCATTATATATAGCTCCAACTACTACTGAATATGTATCCCTTCAATTCTGCATAATTAAACAACTAAAAATTTGTTTATCATACAAAATTAAAATTGATATTGAGAATTGCAGAGTCAAATTTTATTTAAATTAAAATTAATTAGAATTCTACCCAAAAAAAAAAAAATCAGAACTATTATATATAAATTTTAATCACATAAAAAAGTTACGAAAGCAAATGTACTTTCAACAAATTCAAATAGTGATAGTCGATAAAATTTTCCAGTACAATTATTTACATCGGGCCTGGAACTTCAATTGTCAATCTATTTTTTTAATAGTGTGTTTCTATTTAGTTTTTGAAAAGAAAAAATACTTATTAAATTTTATATCTCATAAGAAATGTTATTTATTTTATTTATAATTACAAATTCTTGAAGAAAAATATAACGAGGATGGAATGGAGGCTTGCTTCTTTCAGATTGTTAATTAATACATATCATTTTTGTTCACTCCACATTTCAGTGGTAACACTATCTGTATCACTTACTCTCACTCTCATTTCTCTCTTGCCCATATCTTCGTATCACACAATTTAGGATGTTAAAAAGTATGGTAATTCATATATTTTTTTTTTTTTAAAGAGTACAACCTCAACATTTTTATGTATTTTCTTGGTTTGTATTTTTTATTTTTTCTTTGTAAATCCAATTGTGTAACAGTCAACATACGGTTATAAATCTCTCTCCACATATCTAAAAGCATGCTTGTATACCTATCTAAAGTAATGATGATATTTTATTAAAAAAAAAAAAAAGATTCTAAGAGCACAGAAAAATAACAAGCAAGTTTAAGACCCATTTTATTTTTATTTGTGAGTTTATGATTGTACACAAAAGCATTTTGGCTCTGTTCATAGTACTACTAAGTTTACCATACAAGAAAAGGTGTTATCTGTGTCTGCCAATTGTAGACTCAGTAAATAAAAATACAGACGTGGATAATAAATTGCATCTATCCCTAAACACAGTAGCGCTATACTCAAATGCTATTTTCTGTATTTGTGCAGATGTAGGACTTATTTAGTACTGCTAAGCGGACACAACTTGTAATTGCCAATAATTGGTTACCATATATCAGAGTTTGACTTCAAGACGCTAAGATATAGATACCGATACAATTGCAAATGTACAACAGATGCATATATACTTGCATCTGCACAACAGAAACAGAAAAACGAACGTACTACTTTTATTTTTTATTTTTTAGATTTATCTTAGTTTGCAAAACACAAATGCAGATAATAAAAATATAGCTGCAAATGTTAAAAATAATTTAATTATTTTATTTAATTTTATTAAAATTTTAATTTTATATCTGTAAATATCTCGTTCTAAAGAATTTTTTAAATTTAAATCCAAATTTTATACAAATAAAAATATATATACACAAATCATCGCAACAATATTATTTACAATAAATAATAAATGAAAAAAAAAATATAAATCTAAAAACCTCCATCTCTAAATCTTAAATTTTTGTCATCTCAAGCTAGTTCAGCAGCCTTACTAAGATGTAAAGGACTAGATGTAAGAGGTGAAACTTGAAATAATCAAACTAAATATGTTTTAAGTTATACTTAAATTAATATGCATATTATAAGTTAAAACTGTCATTAATTAACTTGGACAATTGAAGCAAAATTTTCAAAGTTTTTATCTTGGAACTAAAAGTTTGTCCTAATATCATAACCATTAATCTAAATATATTTTGATTTCTTTCTACAAGTCTTATCCATTTTCACGGTCATGGTGTTACTCCTAGAATCTGAAATAGACTTATGTTTGACCGTTTTGCCCCCTAAACCCAAGTTTTCAAAATTTTTGCCTAAACTCAAAATTTGGCATATTATCTTAAATGTTGATTCAAATAGATTTATGTTTTTTCCTACAGGTCTTATTTATTCCCACAGTCATTTAGGTATTAATGGAATTTGAAATGAACTTGTATTTGACTGTTTTTCTCTCCTAACCTAAATTTTCAAAGTTTTTGCCTTGAAACTCAAAGTTTAACACAAAAATTCAAAATTTAGCCTAAAATCGTTGATTCAAATGATTTTTTGTTTCTTCATATAGGTTCTCTTCTTCCCCCATGGTTGTTTCGGTACTCTTGAAATTCAAAACAAACTTGTATTAACCGTTTTGCTTCCGAACCCAAACTTGGCAAATTTTTGCCTTGAAATTCAATGTTTGGCCTACTATCCTTCTAATTGATCTAATTGGATTTTCGTTTATTTTTACAAGTCTTATTCATTCATATGGTCATGTCTGTACTCTCGAAATCCAAAACAAATTTATGTTTAACATTTTTTTTTCTCTCGAACTCAAACTTGGTAAGTTTTTACATTGAAACTCAAAGTTTGGCCTAATATCCTAATCGTTGATTGAAATAGATTTCTGTTTCTTCGTGTAGGTTTTATTTGTTCCCATGGTTATGCCAATATCCCTGAAATTCAAAAATGACTTATATTTGACAGTTTTGCCCCCCCCCCCCCCCCCCCCCCCCCCGAACCTAAGTTTTCAAAAAAATTACCTTGAAACTTAAAGTTTTGCCTAATATCCTAACTATTGATCTAAATAGTTTTTCATTTATTTCTGTAAGTCTTATTTGTCTTCACGATCATGCTAATACTCTCTAAATCCAAAACAGACTTTAATTTAACTATTTTGTCACCGAACCCAAACTTGGTAAGTTTCTGCTTTTAAACTCAAAGTTTGGCCTAAAATCCTAACTGTTGATCGAAATGGATTTCTTTTTTTCTTATAGGTCTTACTTGTCCTCATAATCGTGTCGGTACTATTGGAATATTAAATGAACTAGTATTTGGCTATTTTTCTCCTAAACCCAAACTTGACATATTTTTGCATTTGAATTATAATAAACTAAAACTTTAATGTTATGAAAATATAATTAAAAGAATACATTCCGAAAATAGTTAAGATGATGGTGTTAGAGATGGTGGATGTACCCAGCTCTTTCCTAATTAACCCTTGTACAAGCACCATATGCTTTGGAACGAATCCTATAAAAGATGGAGATACAGGAGAAGCTGTTGTAGAGCTGTAAGCAATGGTGGCAGAAGCTACGGACCCTGCAATTTCTCCAAGTACTTCCTGAGAGTTAATATAACCCCCGAAGCCATAGATGAGGACCTTCTTCTTGCAGCACGCTAGATTCACGAAGAGAGATGGTCACTCATAAGGGCCTTAGCAAGTGTAGCAGGTATATTAGTATTATCCTGCTGGTTGGTAGTAGATTGCCTAATCTCAAAGCTGCAATTGTAGATGGAGACCCAGCTAATGCTGTGGATGGAGACAATGAAGCTCCAAGATGTCCTCGAAGGGTGGTACAACATCATTTAGGCATAAATTTATAATAACAAACTGGAAACTAAACACTTAACAAATCTTGACATACTCCTCCATTAAGAAATAACATCATTGGCACCACTACTTCTAGGAATGCCAATATTATCACCGAAGAATGAAAAAATAAAAAAAAACTTAAGCTTATATTCCTCGGCAAGGCATGTAATTTGAACCTTAAAATTACAACAAAGGTAAAACCATACTTATTGTAGCCTTATTTTGTTGAGAAAGAAGTTAAGATATTAATTGAGTGTTTTAAGTCCCTTTCATGGGCTGCACTTGAAATATGCTAGTTGGGCCTTAGGAAACACTTAAAATACCAAAACTCAAACTAAAAAAGTGGTCTAAGAAAACCCACTATTTTTACTTTCCTATAGTTGCATGGAATTAAACTAGGAATACTAGGTTTTACTTTCCTATATTAACATTTCTTTTTACAACTTCTTAACCTATATAGTTAAGAAGCATTTTTACTTAGTTACACCACATGGATTCTTTATTCAAGGCTTATGAGTAAGCAAGTAAAACCGACAACTACAAAGGATTGAGACAGATAGTAAAGTAAGCAAGTGACTATCATGTTAACAATGTCAATGATAAAAAATAATAATAATAACAACTTTTAATTGAATATAATCATATTAGAAGAATGAATATCTTATACTTATGTATTTATAACACACTGCAAGTATAACTCAAGTGAAATAATGCCTACTTCCAGTTTGGACGCCAAGAGAAAAAAGAAACTCGATGAAGAATGAAAATGTTACATCAGCCTACAAAATTTGCTTAGTATAATAATTATAAATTACAAGTTAATTAAAAAATGCTTGAAACATAGACATTAATTGGTTTTCTCCTTCAGAAACCAAGAAACTAATACAAAGATAAGTGAGAGGGGTCCTATTGAAAAACTCATTTAGATGGCCACTTATGTTGCAACCTTGTCCTTGATTCAAGCAGCAAAGTTTGTATGAACCAACAGTTGGATAAGATAAATTAAAGTGATGGATGGATGTTCTTAAAGCAAAAAGACTTCAGTCATTGAAGCAAAAAAAGAAGACTTCAATCAACCTATTTTGCAGAAGTTTGAATTCCAGTACAGAGAAAATGGATGATGTTGCCATATTGGTGGCTAAGATTCTAATTCAGTAACCTGCACTCTTGAGGGGAAAGCCTTGCAAATGGAGAGATAGAGATTAGAGTGTTTTTCTCCTTCAAATAGGTATTTGAAAGGTCTTCTAGTAATTCTTTTAAGTCTTGGGTTGTAAAGAACTTTGGATGGTGTCGTACCATACAAGCAGATTTAGTTTCAAGAGAAGAACTCTTAAATAAAATGTCTAGAGAGATAATAGTATATTCCTCTCAGTTGCATCTGCTTTTAGCATTCCTATAAACCATGAATAGCAACCACCCTTGTTCCAATTGCCAACTCATAGACACCCCCCAAATGTAATGCCCCCATACTTCCAAACTTGGTGTAACTAGCTAGGTACTGGGCTAATAATAGTCATTATACAAGTACTAGTGCCAAAGTCATCCCTGGTTAAACCTCAACTCTAAAGCCAATTAAGAAAGCCTAAACTCCTTATATATTATTTTCTTAAAGGATGGTCATAACTTACAATTCCAAAACAACCATGGAGGTTCTAGTCAAGAAACACAAGACAGATGGCCAAGGCTGCAATCAGAAAAGGAGAGCAACATAATATGACTAAAACAGGCATATAAACACATGAACATATAGAATCCCAAATACCTTATTACCAAATAACAAATTAATAAAACTTCATACGAAATTAATAAACCCTTCAATCGATGCAATGACTAAACGACATTTAATTCAAACATTAGAAATTATTAATCCTCCACAAAAATAAATGGACTGACCTATTAAGAACTAACTGCCTAAAATGATAGCAACTCGGTAGATGTTCCAAGAGACACTTTTGTACTCTCTTGCAGCAGAATCACAACTAAAAAATATAAAAAAAACAAGCGTATGTATACTTTTTTCTTAAACGGAAGAAGAATACTTTTATTAGAATCTAGGCAAAAAGTAGGCAAAGTGTAGAGGATACCAAGCATAACACAAGAAAATCTACCCGTAGCTTGAATAAAAAAATGATAGCACAGCTTACAATTCTAAAACAACCATCCAAAGGTTCTAGTCAAGAACTCAAGACAAATGGCCAAGGCTGCAATCAAAAAAGAAGTACAAGTTAAAAAATAGAGAAAACAAGTCTTTGAAAGAAAAAATAGAGATATCTTTAGAAAAGAAGATAGCTCTACAGAAGAGGATAGTGCAGTCTACAACTACACACGAGCAAGTTCTATGCAGCATGCACTAGTAACCCATGGTAAGGCTAATAGCATTTCAACGAACAAATGGCAGGTATTATGCAGTAGTTAAAATCAACAAAATACCCAAAGATTTTTGTTCGTTTCTTTTTCCTCTTACAAAATACTCAAAACAAGTAGCTAAATTCATCTTGATAAATTTATCACGCTTCAATAAGAAAAACTCACAGTAACCAAGCGAAACTTAACAAAAAATAACAATAATGGCACGAACAGCATAAATAATTAAATCTTCTCATTGCACAATAAACTGAAAACACCTGAATTCCCGCACTTGGGCATACAGGAAATATAAAACCTATTCAGCTACACCAAGCTTTCCTACAGCATATATATAGTAATTTTTGCTAAAAATTGAAAGGAAAAAATACATAATAATATTAATATGTGAAATTTTTAAACACCCCTATTCAGCTACAGCAACTTTTCCTGTTTTTCTCTAAGAAGGTACCCAATTGAGTGCAATTAAGTAACTTAAAAAGCATAAAAGAAAAAAGGGGTAGTTGAGATATGAAGATGAAGAAACTCACCAGCAACGTGAGGAGATGTAATTTTGAAGTAGACGGTTCTACATTTCAAAGTAGACCAGTTGGGATATACGAAGAGATCTGTGATTTCCGAATAACACTTGTGATTTGCAGAGAGAAAGCTCCGTTGTAGAGAAAAGAAGGAGAAGGAGAAAGGAAATTTGCAAGCTAGGTTTAAAATTGGAGAAAACTATGTGCATCTGCCAAAATGCAGTCGCAGGTACATTAAGTGTAGACACAGATACACATATTTTTGAATGAAATAATTTTTTGTATTTACGTCTGCATAGGTAGATGCAAAAAATAAACCAGCAGACACAACAAACCCTTAAAAAATGGTGACAAAATTAAATAAGGAACACATCTGCAAAATAGTATCTGTGTTTGCATTTAAATTTTTTATGCACTTGTCTGTGTCTACAATTATACTGACTTAGATAGATCAAATACAGATGCAGATAGTGATTTTATGTATCTGCATTTTCTAAGTCTTCCTACTAGCAGGTAGTTATGGTAATTTCTTGTAGTTTTAGTAGTTATGCTTACCTAAATCTATAGTAATTTCTATGCCCAAATATAATGTATAACTGATTTTTGCAATATTCATAAATAAGGGATTTGGATCTTCTAAAATTACTTAGAAATTCTACTCGGTAAAATTCTCTTTTTAAACAAATTTAATAAAATTAAAATTAGAGTTAAGGTTAGGATTATGGTACTTTTAAGGTTAAATTTTAGAATAGAAATAAGGTATATTTTAAAATTTTAATTTATTAATTAAATAAAATAATTAAGTACAATAAAAAGTTTAAGTTATGGTAATTTTTTTTAAAAAAATAACCGAGTGTAAGTACAAAGAACAATGATGAGTACTCATATTTATTTTTATTTGTGAGTTTATGATTATTCTCAGAAGCATTTTGGCTGCGTTTATAGTAACACCGAGTTTAGTAGGTGCTCTTGTCTAAGCCTATATAAATTTCAATGTCCAAATATAGCGTGTAACTGATTTTTACAGTAGTCACTAATTATCTACGTGTGCATAAATAGGTACCTTTACATGAAATTTAAACTTACCCCAAGTGATTGACTTGATGATCAATGGGTTCAAATTTTTCAGGAAAGGTGGTGAGAAAATTTCCATAAATTCAAAAAAAAATTTAAACTTCCATTCCCAAACTTTAAAAATAAAAATAAAATTGAGGACTTATATTAAGTTCTTAATTACTAACTATATCAAATTCTTCATCAATCACTCAAAACTTGGAGTAATAGATTCAGAACCCTAATAATATAATAAGTTGATCACTGGTACACAAGTCTACATATATAAACTGAAAATTGATGTAATTAGTACTCTGATTCAATACAATATAATTAGTACTCTGCTTTATTCCCACAAGGAGGCTAGCTAGGGAGCTTCATGCAAACTACTTGATTAACTCTGCTAGCTGCAAATTAAGTCAATAATTCGGCAACCATGGTTTGTCTCTTAATTGAATACCCGAATCTTTCTTAGATTCTGCAAACAAACAACACGTAAATAGTTATGCAATTAGACTCTGTGTGCCTCATAAATAGATGCGTGTGTTTGGTTTATGGTTTCATTTTAGTGGAGCAGGTGGAGGTAAAGTTGCTGGTGGTGGTAGCTAGCAAAAGTTGGTGTAGGAGGTCAAGTTAAAGGTGATGGAGGAGGTGTAGGCGGTGGTGGCAATGCTGGTGTTGGTGAAGGTGTCGAAGGAGCTGTGCGGTGGCTCAACTGAATTAAACATGCTATACATACATATCATGTTGTAATTTGAGCATTTTTCCCATAATAATTAATATGTATGTTGTCAAAATTAAAATTGAACCAGCTGAAGCTAAGATTAAAAAATTAAGTCAGAAAACAAAATTAAAGGTATAAAACTTACCAGAATCTGAAGGGTTTTTTGGTTGAGCTGGCTTCAAAGTCCTAGCTGGTAGAAACCTCGTTATCAGTGATAGAGGCTTCAAAACAACCTTACTTTGGTTTCTAAGGTAAAGTGATGAAAACATTTTGTAAACAGAGTCTTAAAGAGTTAATAAGTGACCGAATTGAGCCACAAGCTTTGGGTCTTGATGAATGTAAATAATAGGGTTCATGGGTATTTATATATAACCCTGAATTAAGTTTAAGGGAATAACTATCACAAATAATATGTAATTGTTATAATATATTAATTTCCATTTACATTGGCAGCCATTACTGACCAACGACAACCACCACATATATTTCATTACCAATATGGACCATGCATGCATATATCTCAATACTCTAATTACTTAATTGGTTAATGTTTTTGCTTTCACACACATTTTTTGGTCCCTATCTTTGTTTTAATTAATATTAGTCAAAAGTAAACAATCTTAACTTGTTTTATTTAGATTATTTCATCGACGGATTTAACATATGGATCATGCATGCGCGTAAATACATTTAAAATCTAAAGTCTAAAACAAAAATAATAAACTTTTAATATGTATAATTAAAAAACACAAGTTGTCCCTAGCTGCTGTCCGGTCTCTAATTTTCTAAGCAAGTGCTGGCTGACCAAGCAGGACTAGCTACTTTCTTTTACTTCTATAATAAAGTTTTTCAAAATTGTAATTCGATCAAAGAACAGAAAAAGGAAGATTCTAACTGGTTGAGTTTTTTTTCTAAGAAGCATGTGTGAACAAAAATTTTGTACTTTAAATGTAAACGGACAAAATTATGTACAAATAATAATTTGTTATAGTTATACAAAAAATGGTTAGAAACTCTGTATGATATTTTTTGTAATAAAAAGAATAATAATTCAATTGATTTAATTTTATTGGAAATTTGATTTGATCCGAAGGCTATGAAGTTTGATATTGGATAGAATGATATTTGTTTTTTCAAGATGACGTTGTGGAAAGTTTTTGTGAAGGGTGTTGAATGATCTCAACTAGCACTAGGCTTGATTGCAAAGAGCTTTTTAGTTGCTTCAAATCTCTGATTTGTGAGAGAAAAGCCAAAGAATTTTAAGAGTTGTGTCTGGAAATTTTTTTTTTTTTTTGGGCCCCTTTTCCATTGCATATGTGAGCGTATTATAGGAGAAGGGTAGAGTGTAGGAATTTGAGTGATTGAATGTAATTTGAGAGATGTAGTAATTGACGATAACTGGAGGTGATATAATATGTTGAGTAACTACAAATTATTGGATTTGTAATCAATTAAGGTTGATTTGAGGTGATTTGGTTGTGATTGAAATTGTCTGATTAATAGTTCTAATCTCCCTTCAAGTTTATGGAGTGAATCATTAAAGATTTTGGAGTTTGTATTAAATAAAGTTCAATCAAAAGTGGTTCTTATAACTTTTTTAAGTTATGGAATGAAGGGAAACTCAGTTTAAGATATTTTCAAAATCTTGGTTTGTCTAATATAAGTGAGGGTTTAGCACAATGATAAAAAACTTGACTCAATTACGGTCAATGATGGAGGTTATTGTTCTCATCACCTATTCGGTAACATGATTTTGTCATGAGAGACAAGTGAAAGAATGTTAGACATGTCTCTTAGGAGACTTAAAGTGTGGCCAACATCTTAATAATCATATAGATAATTAATTAATAATTATTGATATAATTATTATAAAAATATTTATTAAGGTGATAAATATAGATAATATAAGTAATTAAAATATTAGTTGAAATCGTTACAATTATTTCTAGATAATAGTTTTATCCCAATGAGGAAAACCACTTTCTTGATGGGAGGAATAGTATAAGTGAGACTATTCAAGGTCTCTGGTATATTTTATAAAAGCATGTGTTACTATCAAATATAATACACTTAGTATTCCTCATATATAAACTAGAAAACGTCTATGAATGTTTTGTAATGCGTGTTTTAATTCCTTGCAGTGAGATTATGGTGTTTCGACAACAATGGTTGAATGTACGTGTTTATTTATAGCATACTAGTGCAATTTGTTTCAATATTCTAACCCCAAATACTTATTTTAATTGCTCATTCAATTTCAAAATTAATTGAAAAAAAGAAACAAAAATTATGGAGACCTATAAAATATAAATAATGGGGTGGTCTGATGATTTAGGCTGGAGAAGGCTCGCAGCCCGTGAAACCTTTTGCAAAAACATCATGGCTAACTTAACATTGGTTTCATGCATATGTGAAACCTTCAATATATATAAGAACTCATTTTCAACTTAAGTCTTTAAGTTATTGTCGATGGGGATTTAGTTCAATAGGTTAAATTAGAGATGCCGGAACCTAAGAGTAATGATGAACAATGAGATAATGATATCATATGGATTTATCTATTTATTTATATTTGTAATGATTTTTAATTGTAATTATGTTAAATATAGAATTAGGAGTAAAATAATAGTATATTAATATTATTAGGGATTTAATAATAATTTAGAATTTTTATGTAGAGTGAAATTATAATTATGTTTGAATTCTTGGATTTAGGTATTGCTAATTGAAATATGAGAAATAATTATTTTTCCTAGGAGTAGATCCCTCAATCTCTATATCCATCTTACATCAAGTATTATCAGAGCAAAAAAAATTTAATTTCAAAGAGGCCAAAAACATCAAAAATCAGTACACAACAAGCTAGAAAGTTCTCTTGTTGCATTTGACCATTGCCTGCCACCTTTGTCCACCTTGCATTGTCGATTTGCTTCATCAATCCCACCACCTTAGACCGCCACTTATACCATCAATCAAATCCGTCCTATATAAAGTGGTATTGGAGCAAATCGATTCCTCCAAACATCCAAAAAGCTGCATAAATCACATGAAACACAACCTTCCAGTTGCTGCCAACACAATTTATGTCGTAATCCACCACTGCAAACCAACCAATCAACCAGAAAAAGCTATTACTACCAAAAAAAACACCATACACTCTCCACCTCTGCTTTCATTAGCGAGGGCATTCTCCTACTGTACGAGTGCTAATTTCTACGCCACTCTTGGAGCACCCACACAAGGAGATTATAGTTGATGTTGCATCGTTAAAATCTTTAAGATTACTGTCCCCAACATTCTTTTGATGATGATTGTTTGCGTGACATAGTCTCTGTTATTATATATCATCATGGAGTATTTTGTTGGAAAAGAATGGCTATGCACATACACCAAGGATATTGTTATGCTTCACTCTATGCTCAAAGATGATTTAGAGAAACTCGTGCTTATTGTGATGATTTAATTATTGTGATGTTTGAGAATTTTTTTTATGGCAAAGCATATATACACATAATACCTTGAA
Organism: Quillaja saponaria; assembly: GCA_029379385.1. Classification (NCBI taxonomy): domain Eukaryota; kingdom Viridiplantae; phylum Streptophyta; class Magnoliopsida; order Fabales; family Quillajaceae; genus Quillaja; species Quillaja saponaria. The sequence continues at coordinate 12,410,595 of CM055616.1, read as the reverse complement.
GCTTGGATAAAAAATTGAAGCAATAATAGTTGCTATTGTGAAGACCTATGACATGGTTCTTCCAAGACTACTAATTTCTTTTCTATATAGTATATATTGATGAGCCCACAGGTAGCAATTTGGAAAGTCGATTGATCAAGTTGATGACAAACTTGCTCCTTCTGTTCTCAAGCACTGAATCTGTTGGATGTACTTTTGTCGATAGTTATCATGTTGTGATTATTAACTTAGATTCCTCTTAACATTGCACCTCCAATATATGTTGAGCACATCGAGTTTGTCTTCCTTCTGAAGTTTTTAGAGTTCACGGTTCCAAGTGTAGTTTTCGTTACTAGTTTTTTTACCACCACTGTTGAATACCTTGCTGCATAATTTTACTCATGAGGTCTTCATTCTCATTTTTATTTCAAATCGAGTTAATTTGATCGATCAAGGGAGAATGATGGAAATGAGATAATGATATAACATGAATTATCTATAAATTTATATTTGTAATGATGTTTAATTATAATTGTGTAAAATATATAATTAGGGATATTTAGTATTATTAGGGTTTAATAATAATGTATAATTTTTATGTAGAGTGAAATTCTAATTATGTTAGAATTTTTAAGATTATAGACATGTTATGTACTCTTTTATTCACCTTTGATGAATTAAAATTTGAGAAATCATAACTTTTTCTTTGGGCAGAGTAGAATAGAATAGCTTTTCTCACAAATTATCCTAAATCTGTCAATCTCCATATCTGTTCTATATTAAAGATTTTCCAAGTCCAAATCCTACATTGACATATGGATGGTTATTGCCTCTCTGTTTGGTGGAGGAGCACTCTGTCATTAAAATAAAGTCTTTAAATTACTCCATTATATGTGGTTGTGTAATTGTTTGAGAGATTAGATGGAATATAAATAATTAAAAAAGAATAAGATTTAGAAATAAAACATTTAGTGAATAATGTAATATTTCATATTTAATCATTAGTAATTAATAAATGCCAATTTAATGAAGAAGTTGAAATGTTATTTATTAAATATGTATAACACAATAAAAAAACTCTATGAAATTTTATACGTCTATTTGGCAACTGATTGAAATTTAACTGTGCTATGTTGTTGTGCGCAATTGTTGAGATTCACTTTTTCTTTTCTTTTGCGGTTGTTGTGCAAAGAGCACATGCTATTGTCCTTAGATAAAAGAGAGTGAACCAAACTCATACTACTTATTACTACATCTTATTAGAAAAAAATAAATATATAAACCAGATTGAATATAACGTGTTTAAAATAATTTCAACCCGCCAATATTTTCATTTGATAGAGGTTAGGTCGGGTTTAATTTCTGAAAATGGGCATGTGAAAATATTGTCCCTTTTGTCTTTTTTTTTTTTTTTTTTTACATTAAATGTCCTTCTACAAGCCAGATTTTCAAAAACTATTTGAAAATGTCAATATAATGTATTATGTATATCATTATAAATGACAAATTTCCACCAATAAGTAAGCTTTTTTATTTATTTATTTATTTAGTAATCAAGTGTGTTTGGGTCAGTTTAAACACAATCGACTAATCAACTGTCTAATTCGGTCAAAGACAGGCTGCAATCCATGCTTATATTAGAAAATTTATAGAAATTTTACCTCACACAGCTAGCCACTACCCTCAAAACAATTCGAACCTATGAAATCAAGAAAATAAGCATACCTTCTTGAGTACCTGGTCAACCCCTTCCATCAGTACCAATATGTAAGTCAAACTAATAATATTTAACTACTTATTATTTTTTATGGTTAAAATATTATTTTTAAAAAGATATATTAATATTTTCGTTAGATCAAATTAGAATTAGAAAAATGTTTATATATTATGTATAAATTTATTGATTGATTATTACAATTGGGAGAGCCAATGCATATATATATATATATATATATGTGAAAATTTTTAACACATACCACTGTGGGTATATGTTATGAATCTCTACTTTTTCAAATGGACAAGAAACCATCATAATTTTTATAATTCTCTTTTCAGAATAAGGCTTTACTAGTAATTTGGAAAAAAAAACAACAAACTCTACTCTCTAGATACCTCGTGTTGCGTCACACCATTTCTCTATCTCCTCTCTCTTATCTCTTTGTTCTCCTTCCGTTGCTGTCCATGGTGCCATCAAATATGAATAATTAACAATAAAGTAAAATCGTGTTGTAACTTTTTTCATTTTCTGATCAAAGTTGACTCTTTTATTAGCACAATCTTACTGGATTGAAAATAGTGTTCCTTCAATACAAATTATTGCATGATTTTTCTTGCTTAAAACGTAAATATGTTGTTTTGTCTTCTTCAATACCATAACCATGACGCATATAGTCTTCATATAGTCTTCAAGTCCTTGTACGTACTTCACATAAATGGATGTTCTCTAATGGAAGCCCTTTGAGTGTAAGTGTTATAACCCGATATGCTTATGTACGTTTTAGAATAATTATACGTAACTTACCGTGATTTGATAAATAAAATTATATACATAAAGTAAATGAATATTTGAATATATATTAGTTTATATGTACATGAAATGTAAAAATTAATTTTCATTACATTCTTGGTTGACTTAGAGCTTCACTTTATGTTGTATGAATTTTTTTTAGTGAAATACATGTATAGATCAAATAAATTAGATTAAATATATATATATATATATATATATTTACAAATCAAGAAAAATATACACCACATATCTTAATTAGTGAATTTGACCTTGCTTTATTGCTTTTACTTTTTCTTTTTATATTTTTTTTCTTGCTCCTTCTACCTTGGCCGACTTTCCCTTGCTTCTATTTCCTTCCACCGCCATTGCTCCTTACTTTTTAGCTCTAGAAATTTCTGAATTTTTGTTTCCTTGTTCCAACTGAATTCAAGGTAGTAATTCTTTCCCTTTCTGTTACAACCAGTTTATAAAATGGTGTCATTTAGGAGTGAAGAAAACACAGTTAGCAGAGTAGTTACTGTTGTTAGAAGTCTTTTAAGCCAAGGATTAGATTGTAAGCAAATAGTTAGGGAATCTATTAGAGGCTAACCCTAGCAGTGATTCTTAAAAAAGCTTATTTACTTATAATCCATCATTATGAAAATAGTTAATAGAAATTCATATATTTTCTCTCTTGTTTTCATGTTATTGTGATTGTTTTTTTTTTTTTTAAAAACCCAGTTCTTGCAAAAGGCTTGTAACAACTGGTATCAGGGCAAACAAGATCCAGGCACAATGAATCAAACTCAAGCAGATATTTTTTGTTTAGAGGCCCAAGTGGAAGGGATGCAAGAGTCAAGCAACCAAACCACGCAAGCCCTGAATCAGAAAGTGATGTTCAAAATGAACTCTTGATGAAGATGATGGAGGAATTTCAGATCTTGAGGGAAAATTAACCTCTACATATGCAACACCAGCATGTGTCTCAAGAAATACCTCAAGGAGATGGAGCTGAAAATGTAGGTAATCACGAGGGTTTGCCAAGAAATACATAAGTAGCTAATATAAGAGTACCTGAAATTCCACAGGCAGGTGTGAAAGGAGTTCAAGATTTACTAAATCTTGGATTTTATGGACATTTTATGCCGGAAGGTGGTAATGCAGGAATTCATGGGATGGGTGGCTAGAGAGTAGATGCAACTTAGATGGGGAACTACTATCATCTTAGGAGATATGCAAGAATGAATGCTCCCGGTTTGAAGGGGAAAATTTTAGAGATTTGACATAGAAGGTGGAGCAGTTCGTTGAAGTGGATGGGGTATTAGATATGCACAGGGTGAGAACTGTTAGTTCTTATCTAGAAGGAAAGGCTTTACATTGGCATCAGGCCTTTATGAGAAGTATTGCTAGAAGAATTGTGGAATGGGAGTTATACATCTCCAGTATGAGACAGAGAAGGAGCAAACAGAAGGGTCTGTCATACCAATACATGCAATATGAGGGTTGGATGAATTCCATACTATGAAGGTAGCAAGGAAGGTAAGGGGTAACATATTCCTGATTTTGGTGGATAACTTACAATTTTATAGATGTGAGTTTTGCAAAATAGGTGTGGTGCAGGTTGTAGAAGGCAAAAGCACTGCAAGTTACAGTAGCTAATGGTGAGAAGGCTAGAATATAGTATATCTGCAAAGAGTTAGAATGGAAGATGCAAGGTGGAAGATTTCAAGTAGACTTCTTAATTATGGCATTAGGAGGATGCAAATGGTTCTTGGGATGCAATGGTTGTCTAACCTTGGCCCAATTTGGTGGGACTTTGATAGGTTAACTATAAGATTCATAAAGGAAGGAAAAACATATAAGATGAAAGGAGTCCAGTCTTATGAGATGGAACTCATGGAAGTTGGAAAGTTGAAGAAGACAAGCCAATCAGGGAAGGCACTAATGATGATTCATTTCAAGGAGACATTAATCATGTTATTGCAGTAAGAAGTGACTGCAGGAAGTCTTCAAGAGGTAAATCCAATATCTGCATCTTTGCAACAATTATTGAATTAGTTTTAGGATATATTTGCAGAACCCAAAACTCTACCTTCTCACAGATTGCATGATCACACCATTCCTCTAAAAGATGAGAGTTAGGTAGTCAAGAAATGGTGCAAGAAATCTTGGAGTTTAGGATAATCAGAAAAAACAATATTCCATTTTCATCTCCAATAGTCATGGTAAAGAAGAAGGATGGATCATGGAGAATGTGTGTTGACTATAGGTAGTTAAACTAACTCACTATAAAGGATAAGTTTCCCATTCCTATAATTGAGGAATTATTAGATGAGTTGTATGGAGCAATGGCATTTTCCAAGTTGAATCTGAGGGCTAGTTATCACCAGATTAGAATGGCAAAGAAAGACATTGCCAAAACAGTTTTCAAGACCCACTTTGGACACTATGAAACCTAGTAATGCCATTTGTCTTAACTAATGCTCCTTCAACCTTCCAAAGCCTAATGAGTGAAGTGTTTAGGTCTTATTTGAGAAAATTGATTCTGGTGTTTATTGATGATATTTTAATATACAGCAAGAGCTGGGATCAGCACTTGATTCATTTGGAAACAACATTTGAAATCTTGAGGAGTCACACTCTATTTGTAAAGAAGTCCAAGTGTTCTTTTGTAGCAAAGGAAGTGGAGTATTTAGGCCATGTGATCAATCAAAATAGGGTAGCTGCAGATAAGAAAAAAACTAAATGTATGATATCTTAGCCAGTACCTAGGAGTGTAAGGGCATTTAGGGGATTTCTAAGTCTCATAAGGTACTATAGAAAGTTTGTGAAGGATTATGGGAGCATAAGTAGGACTTTGACAAACTTGTTGAAGAAAGAAAGTTTTTGTTGGACTCCAGAAGCTAAAGCAACTTTTCAAAAGTTGAAAATGGCTATGACATAAGCACCAGTACTGACTATGCCTAATTTTAATGAAATGTTCATATTGAAAACTAATGCATGCAACAATGGAGTAGGAGCAGTGCTAGCAGAATAACAAGCCTATAGCCTTTATGAGAAAGGCTTTGTCCATTAAGCATCAAGCACTATCGACATACAAAAAAGATATGTTAGGTATAATACTAGCAATGAAGAAATGGAGCAATTACCAAGAAGGAAGGCATTTCCAGATCAGAACTGACCACTAAAGTCTCAAGTACTTAACAGACCAGAAGCTGGTTACTCTTACTCAACATATGTTTTTAGCTAAAACGATGGAGTTTGACTATGAAGTATGTAATAAGAAAGGAATTACCAACAAAGTAGTTTATGCACTGTCTAGAAGAGAAGAAGGTGAACTGTGTATAATTTTTACAACTTCAGTACAATATGAGTTGAGTAGAAGTTTTAGAAAATAATTCATGAAGTACAGCAGGACAGAGACTTTCACTAACACTATTCTTGGGAGAAAGGGGTATTAAAAAGGAAAGGAAAGCTTGTAATAGGAGATGACATGCAGTTGAGGTTGGAATTACTAAAGTTCTATAATGACAGGCCCATGGGGGGTCATTTAGGATTCCCACCACTAAGAATTTCCAGTAGTGTGCACTATTAACAATGCAAATATGACACTATTGCTAATTCTGGTTTGTTACAACCTATGCCTATAGCAGAAAGAATATGGTCAGAGGTGGCAATGGACTTTATTGAGGGCTTACCAAAGTTAGGAGGACAAAATGTAATTTTGTTAGTGATTGATAGGCTGAGCAAATATGCTTATTTTATTACTTTGACACATCCATTTACAGCACCGGATATAGCACAGGCTTTCATGGATGGGGTAGTCAGATTGTATGGGATACTTACAACAATTACATCTGATAGGGACAAAATATTCGTAAGTAAATTCTGGCAAAAACTAATGAAAATGCAGGGAATAAACCTGAGAATGTCAACAGCCTATCATCCATAAACAGATGGCTAAAGTGAAGTTTTGAATAGGTGCTTGGAGACCTATCTAAGATGCATGACAGGGGAACAACTAAAGGAATGAGTGAATTAGTTGTGTCTAGCTGAATATTGGTACAATACTACATTTCAGGTGGTATATGGCTAAGAGCCATCTACTTATCTGCCTTACCTAGTAGGGGATTCAAGGGTGGAGATAGTAAATAGAAGTTTGATAACTAGGGTAATAGCAATTTAGTTTTTCAAGTTTCATTTATTGAGAGCTTAGAATAGAATGAAGCTACAGAAGGATAAGCACAGGTCAGACAAGGAGTTACAGGTAGGGGATAAAGTGTATTGGAGGTTGCAACCATACAAATAGAAGTCTTTAGCAACTAGGCATAATCTGAAACTTAGTTACAAATTCTTTAGGCCATTTATGGTGATTAAAGGATAGGTGCAGTGGCTTATAGGTTATAACTACCTGTCGATACTAAGATACACCATGTGTTCCATACTTCTCAGCTTAAGAAAGCAGTTGGTGATCACTTAGTCCAAGAAGGTTGCCTAAGATGAATGAGTTAGGAGTTGTCAAGATAGAACCAATAGCAATCTTGAGAAGAAGAATAGTGCAGCAAGGCAATAGGGCAGTCATCCAAATTCTGATTCAATGGTCACACTCCTTTATGGAAGATGCTACTTGGGAGGAGTTGAGGAAGATTTAACAATAGTTTCAACACTTCCAGACTTGAAGACAAGTCTGTTCTTCAAGGGGGAAATATTGTTACAATCAGTTTATAAAATGGTGTCGCTTAAGAGTGAAGAAAATACAATTAGCAGAGTAGTTACTGTTGTAAGCAAACAGTCAGGGGGCATCTGTTAGAGGCTAACATTAATAGTAATTCATATAAAAGTTGATTTACTTGTAATCCATCATTTTGAAAATTGTTAATAGAAACTCATGTACTTTCTTTCATGTTTTTGTGTTATTGTGATTATTTCTTAAGAAAACCCAGTTCTTGGAAAGGGCTTATAACATGTTCCTAACCATGGCCTGTAATCCTCTTGTGTGAGTTACCATGATAGGTTTATTGACAGAAACAAAGTGAGAATTTGTTATGCGATAATGATTCCAAGAGTTTAGATGAGGTCCTCACACTTTTTTTGAGATGTTCTCATTAGGGTACATATGTTTGTTTCATATAAATCAATTACCACTTTTACTTTCTTTGGAATAACTTATTGCACTTTCTTTTGATTAATATTCTTCTGTTTTAATATTCTTCTGTTTGGTGATTGGGAATAAAATTCCTTTTAGTATTTGGATTTGAAGTTGATTTGGGTGCATAATTTCTACATATCTTATAGGTGATGAAATTTAGATATAGTGGGATTATTGGGTAACTCTCTGTAATGATTCCGAGTGAAGTGCGCTTGACATGGTCGTATATTTGGAAAAACATATTGAATTCAGAAATTCTTGTTTGGAAGGTGAGTTTGGGCATAGACATTTTGTAGATTTGAATTTCAAGAGAGCTCAAACTAGAATTAATAATTTATAGGGGCATTGGGAGAAAAAAAAATTAGGATTATTCTCAAGTTAGCTGGCTAGCAGTGAGAGGGCAAACAAGAAAAGAAAATTGAACTTTTAGTCATCTGTCTCAGTTTAGTTAATGCTGTTATTTAGAAAGGTAGACTTATTTTGAATTAGCTGAAAATTTTATTTTGATTCTACTCTTCAATGTTGTTAATATAGCTACAGACTCATTCGCTTCTGAATAAGGAACACCCAAAAATTCATTTTTGTTTGTCTACCCTTATCAACTCTTGACTGAAATCATTTGTATGTTTTGTTTTCTCTTCCCTCAGCAATACTGTTTTTCGAATATGTTTAATTGCTTCAGCTAACTCCATATGGAAACTTAATTAGGTAACTTAAACCAGCTTGTTTATAGGAGTAGCTTCCTTAAACTTACGTGTTAGAACAAGAAAAATCTTGTATTCATCTCTTAGCTGTTATGATCCTTGGAGGCTCAAGTATGTCCATTGACTTCAGTGAGGTCAGCTAAATAGGTGATTAGTTGTAAGTAAAGTGATTGAAGTGTGAGTTGAGTGGCTAATGAAAAGGATGCAAGGCCAGAGTTTTTAAGTTTAGGAAATCGGGCATTTCAGGTGTCTTATAGACTTAATTAGTGTAGGAGTTCTAAAGAGAAAGTGTATTTTATTGTCTTAGGATGATATTTGGAAAGATTCATAAACTAATTTCAGGTATATTTATTATTAAAGCCAGGGATTGTAATTGGGTTTGTCTAGGATTTTAGGTGAGCTTCAGTCAGTCCGGAGGACTTTGTCGAGGATTGTGATTTGAATTAGCTTAGGACCTGTAAATAAGAATTGTTCCTAACATATTAAAGGACAATTCTAGAGCTTTGCAGGTTTTAATTCTATGCTATTTGTAGTTTGGAAGTGTTGGAAGTCATGGTTGTAATTTTCAAATCCTAACTGCATCTGTTTTGGTAAAACTGACATTAAGGGATCTTAAAGGATGATTTAGAAGTGGAGTGCTAAAGATGAATCTTTCCTAACATCTTTCTAAACTAGAATAAAAAGTTTCATAATTTAATTCTTAAGTATAAGAATTTTATAAGTATTAAATATAGTTCTGTTTACTAGGAAATTGTATGAGTGCCCTATTTATGTTCATATGAGGAACTAAGTGACTTCAAAACTAATTTTATTAGAATTTTCTAAATAAGGAAGATAGCTGACTTCATAAAAACAATGTTTAAACTTAGTTTCATTGAAATTGGTTAAGTATGTAATAGAAATTAAATATATATCCAAGGTGGTTGTAAAAATGCTTAAGAGGGATTAACTTCAAATAATTACTTGTAACTTAGTATCTATATATTTTCATAATTAAAAAGTTATAACCTATCAAAATCGACAAACTAAATAACACTGAGAAAAATTTCATTGCAGCTGCAGAACTTGTGGTTGAGCCTACAACTCGCATGAATGTAAGAGAGAGTGACGAGCAATATTGGTATACTGTGAGTGGTTAAATGCTACCTTTTGGTGGCTAGATTAATATGTGTATTTGTTATGTATATTTGAATAGATATGGTTATATGGGGGCATAAGCTATGGAATATTTAATTTAAGATATTTGAATTATGTTTGATGTGTGAAATTGTTTGTGGTTGTTAAGGGCCAAAAAAAATAATTTTTTTATCCGAAATGATTTTTACTTATGAGATATTCTAATTTTGAAAAGTATTTTAAAAGTAGTCGAGTAACTTAGCTCCGGTTGGCAAATTTGGAAAAGGTATGGAGATTCAGTAATTCTGTATTTTAGTAATTCTAATTTTAGTGATTTTGTTTGGTGTGCCAGTGCAAAACTGCCCAGATGGAGATATTGGTGTATGGGGATTGAGTGACTCCATTGGCCCTTTGTGTGCTTTGCATGATTTGAATATTTGACTTCTTTGTTGTGCAATGTATTCCATGAAAGTTGTTTGATTAAATTTTCATTTTTATAGTTACTTATGTGTAAAATCAATTACTGTAGAAATTATATTATTATGAAATTATATGATATATATATATATAGATATTTTATTTATCCTATGTATTACTTACTTGTGTTGAATAATGCTAGTACCATTTGGGTATATTTTTCTACCCACTGAGTTCATAGGACTCACCCCTCTCTTATGGAATTTTTTTTTAGTAATAGGAGTTTAGTATATGACATCGCCGAGCTCGTGACCTCCCAATAGAGTATGGAAAGGTATTTTTTAGGATCTTATATTTGAAGCCAAATTATGAAAATTTACAGTCACAATTAGGGTGTTGGGTTATTATGAGTTGTTTGTATAAAAGTTAATGTGTTACTGTTTATAATCTTATTGAAGCGGAGCTCCTTGGTTATATTGTCTTTGTTGTCACCTGGTTGAATGTAGCCAGGAATTATTTGTTTGTATTTTTTGGGCATGCTTCACATTACAAGGAACCTCTGCTGAAATTTTGAGTAAATTGTTATATATTTCAGTATACGAATTTACAGTGAACTTCTTTTTTATAAAATTTACTTTTATGCAGTGATTTAGTCAAGAGTGGTATTTGTTTCTTTGTTTTGGAATCAGGGTTAAGAAAGGTTGGCTACCCAATCCTCCAGCCAGTCATGCCTCCGTGAGAGGTGTGACAAGTTGCCATCAAAGCTTGAGTTTAAAGATCTGTGACTGCAAATGTAGGATGTTATTGTTTTGTTTGCGTACTTTACTTGAGGAGTATGTGGACTTAGTGACACGTTCTAATTCATCTTGAAACTTTAAGTTATAATTCTCTAACGAACTATCCTTGACCTTATACGATAGGTGTATCTTGAATTCATTTATACTTGTTTAGACACAGTGATGCCTAGTGGTCGAGTTGTGAATCGTGTGAAATAATAGAATATTGGCTTCTACCAGGAATCAACTAATCCTTAAGTGCCTTTGAAAAGAAATTTAGGTTATAGAAGATTACGGGTAACATAGTTGAAAAATTAGTTCAGCAACAGTAGCCTCAAGATAATTCCTTCTAATACGGAGAAATGTATGACATTTTATGATACTTTTCGTAGTAAACTTGAATCTTTCTTGAGATAAAATGAAAAGTTAAGTTTGAGTAGGATTGGGATTTAAGTGTTTAATTATCAGAGTAGCACAACGAAAGCTTGGTGGGCCCATAACCCACAGGTTCCAAAAGTAAAAATGAATAAGAACCTAACGTGTGAGAAGTAATCAGTGGCGAGTATAAATAGACGAGTCCTTAAATTTCGATTAATTATTTGGTAAAAACCAAGAAACAAGAAACCATATAGTAAACTGAAGTTGCAGTGAAACAACAATATCTGCATATATTTGACCAACTTAAGTAAACAATTTATCTGTATCATTTGTTGTTGAAATTGGGCACAAATTTCTTTTAAGGGAGGGATATTGTTAACCCGATATGCTTACGTACACTTTAGAATGGTTATACATAACTTATCGTGATTTGGTAAATAAAATTATATACATAAAGTAAATGAATATTTGAACATATATAAGTGTATATATACATGAAATGTAAGAATTAAATTTCATTACATTCTTGGATGACTTGGAGCTTAACTTTATCTTATACGAATTTTTTTTGGTAAAATACATATATAAATCAAATAAACTAGATTGAATAAACATTTATATATATATATATCTACAACTCAAGAAAAATATACAAAACATATCTTAATTAGTAACTTTGACCTTGCTTTATTGCTTGTACTTTGTCTTTTTATATTTTTTTTCTTGCTCCTTCTACCTAGGCCGAATTTCCTCTGCTTCTATTTCCTTCCACCGCCATTGATCCTTGCTATTTAGCTCTATAAATTTCTGAATTTTTGCTTCCTTGTTCCAACTGAATTCAAGGTAGTAATTCTTTCCCTTTCCCAACCATGCCTCTTAATCCTCTTGTATGAGTTGCCATAATGGGTTTATTGATAGAAGCAATGTGAGAATTTTGTTGTGTGATAACGATTCCAAGAGTTCAGATGAGGTTTTCACTCATCTTTTGAGATGTTCTTATCAGGGTATATATGTTTGTTTCATATAAATCGGTTATTACTTTTACTTTCTTCATATGAACTTATTGGACTTTTTTTTTATTAATATTCTTCTGTTTGTTGATTGGTTATAGAATTCCATTTAGTACTTGGATTTAAAGTTGATTTAGGTGCATAATTTCTATAGATCTTATGGGCGATGAAATTTAGATATTGTAGGATTATTATGTAACTCTCTTTAATGATTCCAAGTGAAGTGTGCTTGAGATAGTCATGTATTTGGCAAAATATATTGAATTATGAAATTCTTGTTTACAAGTTGAGTGTGGGCATAAATATTTTCTATATTTGAATTTCAAAAGAACTTAAACTAGAATTAATAATTTATAGGTGCGTTGGGAGAAAAAAATAAAATTAAGGATTATTCTTAAGTTAGTTGGCGAGATATGATAGGGCAAACAAGAAAGGAAAAATCAAACTTTTAGTCATCCATCTTAGTTTAGTTAATGCTATTATTTAGAAAGGTAGACTTATTTTGAATTAGTTGAAAAACTGTATTTTAATTCTACTCTTAAATGTTGTTAACATAGTTGCTGTCTCCTTCTCTTCTGAATAAGGAACACTTAGAAATTCATTTATGTTTGTTTACCCTTATCAACTCTTGACTGAAATCATTTGTATGTTTTGTTTTCTCTTCCCTCAACAATATTGTTTTTCAAATATGTTTAATTGCTTTAGTTGACTCCATATGAAAAGCTTAATTGGGTAACTTAAACTAGCCTATTTATAGGAATAGCTTCCTGAAACTTGCATGTTAAAACAAGCAAGAATGTAAAAATCTTGTATTCATCTCTTAGCCGTTATGCTCCTTGGAGGCTCAAGTATGTCCATTGACTTTAATGAGGTTGGCTAGATAGGTGATTAGTTGTAGGTAGAGTGACTAAAGTGTGAGTTAAGTGGTTAATGAAAAGGATACATGGCCAAATTTTATAAGTTCGGGAATCGGGTATTTCGAGTGTCTTATAGACTAAATTAATTTAGGAGTTTTAAAGACAAAGTGTAGTCTATTGTCCTAGGATGATATCTGGAAAGTTTGGTAGACTAATTCGGGGTATATTTATTGTTAGAATCGTGGACTATAATTGGGTTCGTCCAAGATTTTAGGTGAGCTTCAGTCAGTCTGGAAGACTTTGTTGGGGTTGTAATTTGAATTAGTTTGAATTAGCTTAGGACCTATAAATAAGAATTGTCCTAACATATTAAAGGACAATTCTGGAGCTTTGCAAGTTTTAATTCTATGTTATTTGTAGTTTGGAAGTGTTGGAAGTCATGGTTGTAATTTTCAGGTCCTAACTGCACCTGTTTTGGAAAAAATGATATTAAGGGATCTTAAAGAATGATTTAGGAGTGGAGTGCTGAAGATGAATTTCTCTGAACATCTCTATAAACTAGACTTAAAGTTTCATAATTTAATTCCCAAGCATTAGAATCCAGTTCTATCAACTAGGAATTTGTCCGAGTGCCCTATTTGTGTTAATGTGAGGAATTGAGTGAGTTCAAGGCTAGTTTTAGTAGAATTTTCTAAATAAGAAAGATAGCTAACTTCCTGAAAACAATGTTTCAACTTGATTTCATTGAAATTAGTTAAGTATGTAATTTTAAATTAAACATATATCCAAGGTGGTTGTGAAAATACTTAAGAGGGATTACCTTCAAATAAATACTTGAATCTTAGTATCTATATATTTTCGTAATTAAAAAGTTAGAACATATAAAATGGACAAACTAAGTAACATTAAGAAAAATTTCATTGCAGCTCTGGAACTTGTGGTTGAGCTTACAACTCGCCCAAAAGCAAGAGAGAGTGACGAGCAAAATTGGTATACGGTGAGAGGTTAAATGCTACTTTTTGGTGGCTATATTAATATGTGTATTTGTTATGTACATTTGAATAGATATGTTTATATGGAGGCATAAGCTATGCAATATTTATTTGAGTTATTTGAATTATGTTTGATGTGTGAAATTGTTTGTGGTTGATAAGGGCCAAAAAAAAAATTTAATCCAAAATGATTTTTACTTCTGAGATATTCTAATTTTGAATAGTATTCGAGTAACTCAACTCCGGTAAGCAGATTTGGAGGAGGTATGGAGATTCAGTAATTCTGATTTCAGTAATTTTGTTTGCTGTACGTGCGCAAAACTGCCCAGCTTGAGATATTGGTGTGCGAGATTGAGTTACTCTATTAGCCCTTTGTATACTTTGCGTGATTTGAATGGTTGACTTCTTTGTTGTGCAATGTATTCCATGAAAGTTGTTTGATTAAATTTTTATTTTATAGCTGCTTATGTGTGAAATCAATTATTGTAGAAATAATATTATTCTAAAATTATTTTATCTACATATTATTTATCCTATGTATTACATACTTGTGTTAAGTGATGCTAGTAACATTTAGGTACGTTTTTTTCACTTATTGAGTCTGTAGGACTCACTTCTCTTGTGGAATTTTTTTATTATTATTATTTTAGTAATAGGAGTTCAGTATATGGGGTCGTTGAGCTAATGACATGCCGACAGAGTACGGCAAGATATTTTTCAAAATGTCATATTTGCAGTCACAATTAAGGTTTTGGGTTATTACGAGTTGTTTGTATAAAAGTCAATTTGTTACTGTTTATAATCTTATTGAAGTGGAGCTCCTTGGTTATATTGTCTCTGTTGTTACCTGGTTGAATGTAGCCATGAATTATTTGTTTGTATTTTTGGATATGTTATACATTACAGGGAACCTCTACCGAAATTTTTAGTAAATTGTTATATGTTTCAATAAACAAACTTTTATAGTTAACTTCTGTATTATACGATTTACTTTTATGCATTAGTTTAGTCAATAGTCGTATTTGTTTCTTTCTTTTGGAGTCAGGGTTATAGAGGTTGGTACCCAATTCTCCAGCCAGTCATGCCTCTGTGAGGGGTCTAAAAGGAAGGAATAGGTACTTTTATATATGGATAACAGGATCTAAAGATTTTAGAGAAGGAAAAAATGACGAAAGAGAGGATTGAGGAGAGAGAGGCATATTACTAAGTATTAAATATTCTTTTAATTTTAAATTACTAAAATAATATTTAGTGATTATTTAGTTTTAACATAGATTTTTTGTCAGTTTAAAAAAGGAGATATTGGTAACATTGTTGATATCAGAATTCGGTATTTGAAGTTGATAAAATTAATCATATACCAAATAAAGAATAATTTAAAAGTCTACACAATGAGCTTTTAAAAATCAAGTGAGCCAATATATAAACACAAATTCAACTGAATTTACAATAGATATATATGTGTATTCAATTTTCGAGTGCTTTTCATCTTGCGGTTTTTTTATCTTTCGAATTTCATGCACAACCCTAGCAGTTAAAAATCATCTTGCATCATACATATTTTTTAAGCTAAATTAATTAAAAAAGTGTACATATAAGAAAATAAAGTTCTAATGATTAGTTACATACATTTTGAATAATTATTTTTCATGTGAAATCAAAGATAGTTCATCCATGCTAAGACTAGGTAATTTATGAGAATTTTAATTTATTCCCATAGCCTCTACAAAAGGATTCGAACACAAAAAATCAACAAAAGGAGCACATATTCTTGACGACTGGGTCAACCCATGTAGTATATATATTAGGATAAAAAAAATAATAAAAAATAAAGATGGTATTGGTGTGTAGGAAAATGTGGAGTTATTTGGAAAACTAATTTCTTGTAACATTTTAATTAGGTTACAGCATATTATTATTTTTCATGGAGAGAGAATGTAGCTTCAACACAATCATCACTTTTATATGTTCGAATCACTTCTAATCTAAGCCTATTGCTAAAAGGATGTCTTCCCTCTCTTATAAAACCAATGTAGTCTGGAGAAAAAAGGAAGTGATCATAACCTTGAAAGTTTAGAATACTCAATTTGGAATGTGCAACCAAACGAGTTGGACCTAGTACAGGTGAAATTTCACCCAAATTGACCAACCTTGCTGCCTAAAAATTTCATCCCATTTTGAAAGTCGGGTGGTAGGTGATAGGGACATGCACGGGTCGATTTGGTCCGAGTAGTGATAAATTTTTGAACTGAACCGAAATTTTTAGATAATAAAATTTAAGAACAAAACCGAATCTAAAATATGCATAACCCAAAATTACCTGAACCAAAAAAATACGAGTAGTTTGGTTCGAGTATTCGGTTACCCGAAATTTATCAATATTCATTAAAATTAATTTAAAAATTATATTTTTTTTGTTTTTGAATCTCATACTTTTTAATTTCATTAGTTATTATAAAAAAAAATACAAAAAAACATAATATATCAACATATTCAACACAAATAAAAATTATAAATTATAAATTAACACAACAATACATTAAAAATAAATATTTTTTAAAAAACATTATATATTTTGATTTTCAGGTAACCACGAGTACCCATGTGTACTCTATCTCACTACCCGTAACTGAACCGAAAATAACGGGTATTAAATTTAACTACTCGAACCGAACCAAAAGTGTAAAATACCCAAATTTAACCTAATCGAATTACCGGTTTGGTTTGGGTATTCGGTTATCCCAGGTTTTTTGCACAGTCCTAGTAGGTGATAAAAATTTCCACTTGTTATAAATCCCCTCTATTAAGTTATAAATTTTTTAACTAAATCAATATCAATTTAAGATGTTTATATTTACAATAATATAAATTGAATATTTACATAATAAAATTTTATATTTTGACTTAATATTTATGTACAAAAAATAATTTAATAAAAGAATAAAAAGTCATCCAATCATGAAACTGGTTTTTGATAAGTCATTCGGTTTCGAACGGATTGAGATAAATGGGGTCCGATTTGACAAGTTGACAGTTTATTTTATTTTATTTGGACACCCCTAATTCCATCACCAGTTAAATTTTAAAAACGATGGACCATTATATGAAGATAAAAGAAAGAACAAAGGGAGAGAGTTTATTCAAGAATTTGCACTAGCTTGAGCAACATGAACAGAGAAATCACGAAAATGAAGGGTCAGTGGTCATGGCAAACGCCACCCATCTTCATTCCTAGAATTGCTTACACCCAGAAAACTAACAGGCATTCAGAGGCACTTAGGCAATTGCTCTCAACAAATGTGGTATATCTTTTTCAGATACTTGTGTCATTGTATATCTTTTGCAGATAATTGTTCCTATATCTTTTGCACGTACAAAGTTTTTGATCTAATTTCCCTTAGAAACTAAGATGTATAGAGAACATGTGCTGATCCCCAAAATATTTCGATTACCAAGTAAACAATACATAATAATCAAATGTAGTACACATTACAGAACATTCATGTAGCAATTTAGTATACAGTTGATATACACAAAAGAGAGGTAGACGTTGGGGGAAGGAAAAAGAGGGTTTACCTAGTCATCTAGAAACTGTGCTATGCTTCGCATAGTCGGTCGAGAATGTGGATTGGATTGTAAACATGAAACAGCTAGTTTCATAACCAATACTATTTCATCCACTGACTTTTCGGCCTTAGGAGGTGGGAGACGTGGATCTAAAATATCCTTCACGTTGATGCTCTCAACAGCAAGTGTTTGTATTTTGGAAATTAAATCTCCAGGGTGCTTCCCCATTAGAACTTCAACTACCAACACACCAAAGCTATACACATCACATTTTGCAGTCACTGCCATTGTGTAAGCTAGCTCTGCAATCAATTAAGCAGAAAACAAATATCAGAATGACAACCAAAATTGTCACTAACAAAGCAGTGCAGTTATCAGGTTTCCTGAAAAATTATTAGCTCTAAGTAATAGTTGGCTAACCAATCCAAACGGCACCCAATTATACCCCAAATCTCTCCCTTACACACACATATTGTTCTAGCATTTGGATTGGTTAGCCAACTATTTCTAGAAAAAAGAAAGATCAGTAATTGCTGAACTAGGTTTGGTTAAGATTTGCAAGAAGAAGTACCTGGAGCAGAATAGCCATAAGTGCCTGCAAATGTTGTCCAAATCGATGCATCAGGTTCCAAAAATCTTGCAGTACCAAAATCCGAGACATGAGCTTCAAGACTGGAGCACATTAACACATTCTTGCTTGATATGTCTCTGTGAATTACAGGTGGAACACAATCATGATGCAAATAAGATAAGGCATGTGCGACACCTTTGATAACTTCAACCCTCTTTGGCCAATTTAACTCCATTGCAGAATTGTCATTTCTTAGCATATCAGCTAAGCTTCCTCTTTCCATAAACTCATAAACCAAAAAAGCGTGCATCCTATTTGAAGAAAAGCCATGGAGCTTCACAATGTTCCGGTGACGTGTTTCTGTCAAGGCTGCTATCTCATTCTTAAAACTTTTTGTATCCTCAATCTCAAGGCTATCAACCTTAGACCACAGCCTTTTTACTGCAAATACTTGACCACCCGGCATTTCTGCTCTGTAAACCTTTCCTGATGCTCCTTCCCCAATGCAGTATCTGTCGTTGAAGTTCATTGTAGCCTCAAGTATATCTTCATACACAATTTTACCATTGAAATACCAAATTGAAAAGGGATCTTCACGCTTTGAAGTGGGTTCTTCTTCATTTGAAGTGTTTCTTGATCTTTTCTTGCTGAGATGTACCAAAATCCCAGTTAATGCCATTGAAACAAGAAGCGAACTTCCTAGACATGAAACAACGATGATGACTGTTCTGTGATTCGTTTTTCTGCCGCCTGGGCCAGTGATTGAAGTACAAGGTTGTAAACCTTGGATGTTACCACATAAACCCTTGTTATTACTGAAATCCTCTGGACTGGAAGAATTGAAGACTTTTCCATCAGGAAGAGGGCCCTCCAGTTTGTTGTATGAAAGGTTAATGTGTGACAAGCTCAGCATATCTTTAATGGATTTGGGGATGGAACTAGAAAGATTGTTGTGAGAAAGGTTCAAGGTTATCAAATTGGTGAGCTTCCCTAGCTGGGTAGGAATTTCTCCGGAAAATGAATTATAACTCAAATCCAGTAGAACTTGTAAGGTAAAAAGATTTCCAATTTGAGAGGGGATTGGGCCATTCAAGCAATTCTTGCTCAAATTTAGATTCAGCAACTTGGAACAATCACCTATTTGCTGAGGGATGGATCCTCTTAACAGGTTCATTGACAGGTCCAAGGAATCCAAGTTAGAAAGCATTCCAATACTTGCTGGTATCGGACCTGAAAGTTTGTTGTTATTCATCCTTAGCTTCAAAAGGGTAGATAAGTTTCCAATTTGTTCAGGTAGCTCTCCTGAAAGTTGGTTGGATGACAAGTCAAGTTCTACTATTGCCCTCAATTGAAGAATCTCATCTGGGATTCTACCAACTACCGAATTCCCACCAACCCTAAGAGATGTCAATTTCTTGGATGCACCCCAATTGGGAGAGAGTTTCCCTTGCAATTTATTGTATCTCAAGTCAAAGTATGTGAGATTAGGATATACTCCGAAATCCTGGTCTAGTTGTCCTGCAAGTTGGTTCTGTGCCAATATAACTCTGTATAAGCTTTGGCAGTTTCTTAAGCTTACTGGAATTGGACCAGTGAAACTATTCTTTGCTGCAGTGAAGTTTTCAAGCTTACCTCCTTTGCATACCTGTGGTGGTAATTGGCCTGAGAACTTGTTCTCTGCTAGATGAAGAACAATTAATGACGAAAAGTTTCCAATCCCTTGTGGCACTGTACCAGACAAATTGTTTATAAACAAGCTCAATACTGTTAAATTTCTCAAATTAACAATATTAGGAGGGATAGGACCTGAAAGGTGATTGTCAGAAAGCATCAGGATGCTTAATTCTGTACAATTGCCTAAAGATGGAGGAATTGGCCCGTACAAGCTACTGTTGTCCATAGCTAGTATAACCAAGTTTTTCAGATTCCCTATTTCATTGGGAATTCGGCCACCAATCGGTGTATCTGTGAAGAGGAGATTCTTGATACTAATGAGGCCGGTTTTCAACTGGTTGGTTCCATCAGGAAACAAGCGGGGGTCTAAACCCCCTACTATATTGTTTCCAGAAACATCAAGCTCATAAACCTGAGTGAGATTTGCAAGAGAAAGCGGCAAAGTTCCGTGGAATGAATTATTGGAAAGATCAAGCAATTTGAGCTTGGAAAGCATGCCAATGTTTTCAGGTATGCTGCCTGTGAGTTTGTTGCGTTTGAGATCAAGGACAAGAAGTTTTGGGAAAGAAGAAAAATCCAAGCTTTCAATTGTACCTTTCAGATCATTGTTGGCCAAATAGATTTTTGTTACATTTCCTGCAGAATCACAGGTTATTCCTTGCCACCCACATGGACTTTGAGCAGTGCTGGAGTTGTTCTTTGCTGCAGCAACCCAATTCTGCAAAATTGGTTGGACTGGGAGAGTTGCTTTCCATCTGAGTAGTGCTTCAGCTTCAGTTGTAGATCCAGTAATTTTGCAGAGATCTACCAAAACCAGCAAAGCAGCTGAAAATGCGATAGCAACAAGTTTTCCTAATTGGTTGGCCATATTTTCGGGTTCAGTTTTCTCTAACGCTTTGTTTTGACATGGATTTCTACGTAGTAAATTTGAAGAGAATGCTACTTATCATGTGCCGTGGGGGTATGCGTATTTAAAAATTGTTGTTGTCTTCATGGGAGTACTTTACCATATCTGAAGTTGTAGTCCACCTTTTTTGACAGGCAGACAAGTGCTTTTTGATTGAGATTAATATTAAACAATAGTCCATAACAATAACTTCATGCTTTATTGGTTTGGACCTTTGTATTTAATTATAGCATATAATAAGTAGGTTTCGTGTTTGTCATGGAATTTTGAATTTGGAGTACTAAAGAAAGCTGAGTTTTTTTTTTTTTTCTTCCTTGAATGAGGTGATTTTTATTTTTATTTCCACCACGTAAACCATGTGGTGATATTTTTATCTTTAGATAAGAAATTAGAAATAATATTTCTGACACCTATTATTATTAGGTGTAAGTATCAAGTTAAAAAGAACATAAAAATTATTTTTGATTCCAGTATGAGTCCCTACACGTTAAACATTTGGTCAATTAAAAACACACATTAGCATGTCAAATAATCAAATAACTCGTATTTCAACTATGAATTAAATTCAAAAATATTTTTTATTATATAGAAAAAAAAAATACGAATGTCAGAGTAAAGCTCTTCGACAGGAACATGATTGCTTTTCAAAATTTTAAAAAAAATTGTGGAATGTGATAGATTCTTCTTTGGTTGACGTTAAAGATGGATTAAGGTGAAAAACTTTGATTGTATTTTGGGAGTTGATAGTCAAGCTTTTCAGGTTTTATAAAAACACGTGAAAATTATGGACTGTCGACCTTAGTCTTTAGCTTAACATGCCATTTGCATTCAAATTTAGAAACTTAAAAAATAAAACGAAATCTTGTAAGAGGATTGGATTGAATTAAAGTATAATAATTTAAAAAAATATATCTAAAAATATATTAATAAGAACAAAAGGAAAATTAAAATTCATCAAGTATTATTATGCAAGTTATGCTTACTTAAAATAGTGCACTACTCTCTACAATCAGAACTAAAGGGCTCACCAATCTCTCTCAATATTGACTTCCAACTTATCTCTAAGAAACTCATCTTCCATTTTGTTACAAAATCTTGTTTTGACAATTTTCATAGTTGAGAATGCTCATTCACTACTTGCTGTAAACACTAGAAGAGTTAAAATAAGATGAATTAATCTATCAACCAGATGATAAGTTTTTGCATCATCAGTTTCAATCAGTACTTTGACATAATTCTGCAGCAAATTAAAGACAATTTTTGTAGGTTCAGATGATTAGATCTATCAAACTTCAAATGCATCAACTGAAATCTCAAATTTATCTTCTCATGTTTTGTAAAGTCAATATGATAATATTTCTCTACAAGGCAACTAATATCATCTACCTTGCAAGATTTATAAACATCATTGGGATCTAAATTTGCTTCGAGTCTCAAAATTTCTATTGCATGTTCACTAAACCTGTTGTTTCACTCTTGTAACTAAGATTTTATGGTAGCATTAAAGACATCAAAATGATGATGCTCCGTAGTAATTTGCCGATGATCATGTCCTTCAACATATCTATTATTCAGATCAAGAACATTAATGTCATGAGTAGGGATGACACTCACATCAAATCATTCGAATTCGAATTTTACTTAATATTCGAAGTCGAACAGTATATAATCTAATTCTATATTCGACAAATAATTCGAATTAATATTCAAAATAATATATGTTTTTTACAAAAATTATATAAAAAATTACTTTTTATGATATTTTAAAAACCAAAATTACTTTTTAAATATTTAAAATTTTATTCAAATTCGAATACTTAAAATTTTATTCAAATTTGTATGGTCGAAATTTATTTTGAATTCAAATTTAAGATTAAGTTTGTATAAGTATTGGAATTCAAATTCGAGTATTAGAATTTGATCTCTAATTCTATTATATAATGTCTTTTCGAAGCTATTCTATTCGAATTTCATGTAACAAAGATATTACTTGAAGGATTTCAAGATGTCTTATGTTCATAACCATGTCCTATTTATGAATAAATAACGAAAATCAGAATAAAATTGTTAACTTAAACGTTAATCGTTATAGTTTTTCAGCAAAAAATAATGGAACGTGATAAATATTTAATATGCACTGAAGTTGAGTTTATGGTCAAACTTTTTAGACTTTCACGTCATTCCCATTTATAAAAAAGTACGTTAAAAAAATATGGACTACAGACTCCCTTAATATGTTTGCATCGTAAATTTGAATTCGTCCATCTTTTACATGTCTCTTTTTGTGAACCATATACACGTCATCTTTTTGATTTTACAAAAATATAATTATAAAATAAATGGTGAAAAAATTAAAAATCAAACTCATGACAATTTGACTTTTATGACTACTAGCCTCAGACATGTTTACGCACATGCTGAATTATTATTATTTTTAAAAATATATGTAAAATTGTTATTTTAAGTTTTTTAGTATATATTTTAAAAAGAAAAGATGTGTTAGTATGTGAATAGAAACAATGTGGGTAGTTATTAAGGAAAAAATATGAATGAGTTGTAATTAGTATGTCAGTGGCTAGGTAAGGGGTAGTTATTATGAGAGAAATTAAAACTAATTTTTTTAATTATTTTTAGTTAACTTAATTTAGTTTAAAATTACTAAATTCATACAACTATAAAATCAGAGACCATAAAGGTTTGCTACCTTTTTTTTTTTAATTATTAAAGGAAAGGAAAAACAAAACTAAGAAGCAAGAACAACAATCCAGCATTGTCACGCTACACCAGTTTTGTCAGCATCAATAAACAAAAGAAGAGACAAAAGGATTTAAGTCCATTCCATCTCATTTGCATCACCATCAAGAGTTAAATTTGCCAGATGATCAACAACTCTATTGCCCTCACAATGCACGAGACATACTAACTTTTCAATCTTTAGCAAGCAGTCTTTGAATGTCCATGATAATGGGTTTTTGAGCATTTAGCTTACAATCTTTCTTACAAACAAGCTGAATTATCACTTTTGAATCCAACTCCTTCCTTTAATTTATGTTCCAAGCAATTAGGAGACCTAATCTTATAACCCAAAATTTAATTCTAATCGAACAACACCACCCAAATTTTCTACCAACTCCGATTAGTATATAAGATTAATATATATATGGAATGAAATTATGTTAAAGAAAAATATCTCTTAAATTCACATTAGGCAAGGAGTAATGCAGGTTAAGATCAATAATATTATTTTAATCCATTTAATATACTATTAAATTATATACTCGATTCTTCAGCTTAACTTTTTTGACAATTTTACATATAATTTGTTGTTTTAGTTATTTAATTAAATATATTATTAAATTCCAAAAGTCTCAAGTTCGTGGTAAAATTTTTTTTATCAGGTTTGATTCACAAAGATTATAATACTCATACTGTGTTTTATGTTAAATAGTTAATTTATTAAAGTATCACCACGCATAGACTTACGTTAATCATAGAATAATATTCCTAACCCATATTTTAAAGAGCTTTTCTTATAATACAATTAAATGAAACTTGAACACGTTTTTGTAGTGTTATATATATAAAGGGAATTTTGTATTGTAGACTTTTCTCCGTTCAACCTATAAAAAATAAAAGAAAAAGCCTTATTGGTTTACCTTCCCCATAGAAGTGGCTAAAGTCCTTGATTGAGGTTGGGATGTCGTTTTCAAACAATTAAGTGATTTTTTGTTTTAGCGATTATTAGTGTCGGATACAGTTTATACTCCTTTCAACTAATTCATCTATTTAGTTCAGTCAAAAAAAAATTTGCCGGGAACTAGAAATTTTATTCACATGGCCTCCCTCAAGAAAATTCATACTCATGAAGCCAAGGAAGTGACACATATTGTTGACTACTATTTCAACCATTCTGGGGTTAATGATTGGCTTATCAACTAATAAGGTTGTCCTATTAATTGATTTTTTAGATTTAAATATTGATACACAATAATATAATGGATTTGTTGGTTAAGTTATATGTAAAAATATTTGTTAAGTAAAATTATTTAAAAAGTAATGTATAAAAAGTTAAAAAAGTGTTTAGATGAGTTGTGAGACATAAAAAAATTATTTTTTTTTATTTTTTTAGAAAATATATTTAGTATTAAAACTAATAAAAAAAAATATCATTTTGACAAATATTATATTTATATTTGTCTAAATAAAGTAATTAGTAAAATTTATTTTAGTTTTTTTTTATTTGAAAAAGCTTCTTTTTCTAATTTTAGATTTTAGCAACTTTTAAAACTCTAAAAGTCCGAAAATATTTTTCGTAAAGTTTAAAAAATAAAATCTCTATAACCAAACATTTTTATAGAAAAGTTTAAGCTCAAAACTATTTTAAAAGTCAAACCAAACATAGATAATATCATATATTTCCTAATCCATGTATGTGGATGACCTATTTTTGATTAAATAGAAAAAATTAATTATCTGAGTTGCATGTAAGTTGATTTGAACATCATTAACTGCTAAAAAAGCATAATAATTTTTATTCTCCTTTTTTTAAAAATGGAAATTCATTAAAAATAAGAGATACTTCTAGATTTACCAACAGTAACATTAAGTCTTAAGGTGTTACCAAAAAAAAAAAAACTAGAGTTAATAGTACATACTAAGTTACTAAAATATAAGCACAATAGTGAGCTTCTCCAGATGCGTGTCTAATCCTAAGTAAGCTAAAATATAAGTACAATTGTTCGCTCCCTAATAAGTAGAGGCGTGTCAAATCCTTTGTCCAAGTGAAATTGGTCATAGTGGACCCGCAACACCAAATGATAACGCAAAGCAAATAGTTATTTACATTCAAACGCTTTCACTAGTGCACAACAACCTCGAATCAAGTTCATTTTCCTAATTTGGTATGCCTAAATCAGTAGCTAACTGAAGATCATCCCTAAGAGTTCAACACTCAGCAACTACACTAGTGGCTACTCCTAAACGCCTTCCAAACACTTTAAGGGTCGTTTTGATGCATGAAATTGTAATTGAGAGTTCTGACCTGCACTGTCTATTTTCAATTTTTTAGTTTGATGTTCACTTGGGAGTGAAATTGAAAGTTTTAATTTAATTCCAATGAGTAGAGAACAATATAAACATCATATATAATTCTTATAGGTAGACAAAAAAATATTCATAATTCTAGATAATTTTTATAATAAATCATTTGTGTGTATATTATCATCAGTCACCTATTTATAGTGACACATAATGCAATATTGTCGGTCACTCCCATCATCAGCCTCCTCCACTCATCGTCAGCTGCCACCCATTGACAACCTCTTTTATTTATTGTCGGTCGACACCCCTCACTATTGTCCAGCTACTCAAGACAATGATCACCACCATTGTACTGGAAGAAACAACGACAACCACAGTCGATATTACTGGTGATGAAAATAACTACTATTGGGATTGTCAGAGATGAATACAACATAGGTGGGACCCACTAGAGACGATAACAACCACAAGTAGGACCCATTGAAGACAATGACCATCATCGTCAGGATTCACTAGAGATTACAACACCTAATGTGGTGATTTATTAAAGACAACGATAACCAACATTGAGAACGAGTAGAGAAGGTGACTACCTTGTTGGGAACTGTTTTAAATGATAATTATGTATTTGAAACACATTTTTGTTTGTAATTTTTACGTGATTCAAATTCATAAATTGTAATTTTAACTATAGTCATATCTAATTCTAATGAAATTAAAATTAGATTTCCAGTTCCAAATTCATGTATGCCAACATATCCTAACTCATGTTTTTAAGCAATTTGAACAACATATTTTTTTAGTGGGGCAAATTGGACTTTGCTCTGATACCAAAAGTTTATGTAGGACAACAGGGATTAAGGGGAAATTGTGAGAAATGATGGAGAAATGAGGATGAATATGTAGAAAAGTAAGAAAGTTAGGGAGAGATGGATGAAATTAGAGAGAAACACTTGCAATCTTGAAATCCAATATCAATTTTGTCAGAAGGTTTTAAACAAGACTAGGCCTTTTTACAGCCATTACATAAAATCTTAGAATATAATGGAAACTAGCATAAAATATACTAATATATTACTAATTAAGTTCTTAAATTCTAATATTACGTAATAAAACATAAAATTTCATACAATCATTTTATTCCTAAATCATAATCATTTCATTTCCCATCACTCTACATGGTGTGTTATTATAAATAGCCTCTTCATCACATACTAGCATAGGGTTAATTAAAACTTTACAAGCACTCCTAATATTCAAAGTGATTATTCCTCTTATGGTTATTTGAATTTCTATAATTAAAATTAAAATAAGTAAGTTGGTTCGACTAATAATTCTTTTAGATATTATCAGATATCTAGGATTTAATCATACATTCACCTCGGATGAAGAGTTTGAGAGTGGAAAGAACAATAGGATCCTATTATTGTACTCGTAAACCCAGCAGACATTCGAAAAGAAAAAAAAAAAAAAAAAAAAAAAAAAAAATCAAAACAAGCGTAAGTAGAGTAACTGTAATACGATATAAACAAGTTCTGGGATATTGCAATTTCCAGGGTCAGTTTGGATTCATGAATTCCAGCAGTCTCCAATTTGGGTTACAAACAAAAGGCAACAGTACTGGTGTGAACCATTTTCATGTTAGCCAGCCCAAGCGAATTTTTTGTGTGTGTGCAGAGACCTCTTACCGGCAATGGTGGCTCCTCAAAGCTGTGGGTGGTGGTTGGGTGTAATCATTTGGGTCTAAAGGTAAGAGATTTTTCAGAAGTGTTTGCTTTTGGGATTCCAATCGTGATGAAATTTCATGAGTTTTATGTGGTTTTGTTTATTCTTATAGTTTAACCTTTCGTTTGTAGTTGATGTGAGTTTCATCCCCCAAATTTGGGGAGTTAGGGTTTGGGTGGGTTCAATTTCCTTTTCTTCAACATGGATTGAGTTTAAATGAATTTTTTTTCGTCATTGTGATCTAACCTTTACTTTTTATTGTTTTCTATGAATCTATCTGCTATTAGCTACTACGTTTTTAGATTTTAGGACAAGGAGGGAAATCAACAAAAAGATGGGAGGGATAGAGAAACAGAGAGCAGAGGAAGAGAGATTTCATATTGATCATGGACAGAATTGAGAGATTACACAGGTTGGCCCTAAGTAAGCCAGTAAAAAACTGAAAATTATAGTCAGACCCTTGCATAGGAATATAAAAGTATAAATCAGTGCGTGAGTTATTTTTGTATCTAACAAATACTCTTCCATAAACAACACTTGTCCTCAAGTGTTACTAAAAATACAAGCTTAGAGGTATTCCTTCCAAACTGATTGCATAGACTCGCACATCCTAGCTTGAGTTCCAGTATGAGAATAAACATTATCATCTACCCATTTCATCACTTGGCTATGTTCTCTCATGACAATAACCTTTTTGACAGTCACAACAGTGGTACTAAGGAAGTTGCAGTTAGTGCAAAACAAGTGTTGGTTTGCCCAATTGCAGCTAAACAAGAGTTGGTTTGTCCAATTGCAGCTATAGAATTAAGAACCTGTGATGAAGAGGTTTTACCAAACTTATGTTTGGAACAATGAGTGAAAATGTCATTTGAAATGTTGAAAAATTGACTAATGAAGGGAAACCTCTAGGCTCAAATGCAGATTTTTGTTGTCCCTTGTAGGCTAGGAATACACATGACCAAGACCACTTGAATTCACTTGGTTCCAATCCCTCCCAAAGATTTGCAGAGAACAGTTTAAGGGCATTTACATCGTGTTGTTCTTTGAACTCTTCTTCAACTTCAGTTTGTTTTTGAACCGGAGTAGTTGTCTCCAATTTGTCATGTTCCGCACCTTCATCCCCCTTCGCAATTCTAGTCTCAATTTGATGCTCACCTTTTAAATAATGCACAGTTGAAAAAGATCCCTCCTCAACTGATGCGAGAAGTTGGCTGCAATCAAGGGGCACTCAAATATCTTGCTTTTCATACCTCCTCCTCTGCTTGTTGGTACTGACTTATTCATTTTCTTCTTCTTATTCAAAATAATGCTCTTTGAAGTAAGCTTTATTTCCTTAGCCTTCTCTTTGTTCTTCAGCCTGTACTGCACCCAGTAATGAAGCATGTTTTTCAACTGATGTAATGGTAGTAGCTGGTATAGAAATCACCACTCTTTCCATATTTGAACCCAGTTATCATAGAAAGTTCATAATGACCACCATGCATTATGCCATCACTTTGATCAGTGCAAGGGATGTACTGTTGATACTGGCTATCATATGAATACCAATTTCGATTGTTGTCAGCAGTCAAGTGTGAAAATCTTGTAGTTGACAACTCTTAATGAATAAGTTAGGTTGCACGCAGACTCATTGTACCAAGTGCTGTCATCTTCTAGTAAATAGCCTAAATACTGAAGGAAATATTCCCAATGATCAAAAGTCTAGAATTTTCTGAAATGCATGAGTGGCTGCAGCATAGTTGCCTGGCCTAGCAAATAGTCTTCCTTGAATCCAAAGCTTATCAACTTCAGCTGTCAATAATGATCCTAACTTCCCAGTTAGAATTTCCAAAACAACTCCAAGCTCATGCAAGCTATGTGAAGCAATATGCTTCTTGAGCAGACATTTAGCTAAGAGTACCAGCTTCTTCATCGTGTTGTTATGGAACGCATGTAACTAACCATCTGCCCAAAGGAGAAGTCTTTCTTCTGAGAATGGATAAACCTTAAACCTGTCATATCTGTCAATTGCAGAGGAACACATCACAACATAACCACCAATTTCCCATGAAAGCCTTTGTCCCCAATAGCCTCCCAACACATTGAAAACCATTGTGCTAACAGAAGTAAGAAACATCATAGCCCAAAAGGCTGAAGAGTAGTAAGCTGTATGAATTGCAGTACTGGGTTACTAGCCCCCATTATATTTTGTGGACATACCACTTTTGAACCATGCTCATTAAATTCTATAAGGTATCCTGGCATCATCTGCATTAAGGAGTAAAATTTTGTTCATTTTATGCGTTTTTATTGGGTATCCATGAGTCCATTGGGCATCGTATTCCAGAACTGCTATAAAACTTAAAGAAATGTATTAGCCACAAGCAGTTGTAATGATAGGAACTATAATGTGTGAAATTGCAGAATTCAGGCATTCTTAACTGCCCTTGTTTTTTTTTTTTTTTTTTTTTTCATCTGACTCTTACCTACAATCATTATTTGTGGATTGCAGGGAAACATTTTTCCAGTTTTTAGTCATCGGGTACCTAAAAGTGCATTTTACTTAATTTTTTTGGTGTACCATCAGAACTAAAAATTCAGAAACAAAAAGTTACTATTTGAAATTTGAGCTGACTTGGGTGCTTCAATAAATTTTGTTAGGATGATGTCCATCTCCACCTTATTTCTTGACAAAGGAACACCTTGTATGTCAGTAGCAACCATTGTGCCCCTTCCTCTAGACCCTTCTCCACTGGACATTTTTTGGTCCAAATTTTAGAGAGCTTATGCTTGGATGGAATCATTTTTATTTTTCTTTTGCTTATCTGCTCACCCCCCATCCCTCTCTCTCTTGCTCTCTCTTTCTTTGTTATTCTGAGTCTTATATCTTTCTATTCCCTTTTTCTTTCCAGAAGTTCAAATGAAATTTAACCCTTGTTCTATGATTTCCTGCTTCTGAAGTCCAGTGGATTACATCTTAAGAACAATTATGCACGGTCATTGTCCAAAACTAGAAATAAAAAACCCCTTAAGTTTTGTAACATAATTTGAAACACTTAACTGTTTTAATGTTACTGTTTTCATATAACCAAGAGGTTTGATTTTGAGTTCAACTAACTTACTTGTTTAGGCTTTCTAAGGCACTTTAGAGGAGAGTGTGGAAAAGAAAAACATAAAATGAACCGGAAAGGAAATATGTGTAATTTGTCCAAACCATAGACACTTATCTTTTCTAATTTCAAAACTATGCTTCAGTTGAAGCAGAAGCAGGCGTAAATCAAATTTTGGTCAATTTATCTTAAACATGTACGGACAGAGTAGAAACTTATCACAGGATGAAAATTACATGCGACATGCACTGACGAGGTAGATTCAATTCCATAGAAACAAGATGGTAATTGGTAAGAGAACATGTCACTTAAGCATAATCCCCAACTTCTTTGTAAACATGAAAGAGCTAGATTCATCTATGCGTGAGACATCTCCACTTCAAGGAACTGAGCTATGATTCTCATTGTTAGTCGTGGCTGTGGACTGACTTGTAAACATGGAAGAGCTAGATTCCTAATAAAAACTAGTTCATCTGCTGTTTTTTATGCTATAGAAGATGGGAGACGCGAATCAAGAATATCTTTGATGTTGATGCTTTCAACATACTGTGCTTGTATTTTGGAAATTAAGTCCCCTGGGTGCTTCCTTATGAGAACCTCAAGTACCAAAAAGCCAAAACTATACACATCACTTTTTTCTGTCAGTGCCATAGTGCAAGCCAGCTCTGCAAAGAAACAGGAAAGAAAATTAATATATCAATGAAGATATTCGAAATTTACGTAGTGTACTTTCCCTCAGAATTATTAGCACCATTATGTATTTTAGGAAATAGTTAATAGCACCATAAACTTAATAATAATAATAAATTACCTGAAGCAGCGTAGCCGTATGTGCCTGCAAATGCTGTCCAATTAGATGCATCAGGTTCCAAAATTTTTGCAGTGCCAAAATCAGAGACACGTGCTTCAAGATTGGAGCACATTAACACATTCTTGCTTGATATGTCTTGGTAAATTACAGGTGGAACACAATCATGATGCAAATAAGATAAAGCTTGTGCAACACCTTTGACAAATTCAACCCTCTTAGGCCAATCTAACTCTATAGCTTCTTCGTCACTTCTAAGCATATCAGCCAAGCTTCCTTTTTCCATAAACTCATAAACCAAAAATGCGTGCTTCCCACTTGAAGAAAACCCGTGAAGCTTCACAATATTCCGATGGCGTGTTTCTGTTAAAGCTGCTATCTCATTTAGAAAAGTTATTGTACACTCAATGGCAATTCCATCGACCATTGACCTAAGCCTTTTCACCCCTAATACTTGAAACCCGGCATCTCTGCTTTGTAAACTTTTCCTGATGCTCCCTCTCCAATGCAGTACATGTCATCGAAATTCTTTGTTGCCTCAAGTATATCTTCATAAACAATCTTGCCATTGAAGTACCAGAGAGAAGACGGTTTATCACGGTTTGCTGGGGATTCTTCTTTTTTTTGAAGCGTGTTTTGATTTTTGTTGCTGAGAAATACAAAATTCCCGACTAAGATCAATGAAGCAAACAGTGCAGTTCCTAACTAAGCAACAGCAATAGTTACATGTTTGCTTTTTTTATTCCCACCACCTGGTTCTGTGGTTGAGGTGTTGCATGGTTGAAAACCTTGGATCTTACCACATAAACCTTTGTTGTTACTGAAATCCTCTGGTTTGGCTGAGTTAAAGATGTGACCAATAGGAAGAGGGCCCTCCAAACTGTTGTATGAAAGGTTGCTGTTTGACAAACTTTGCATGTCACTGAGGGAATTGGGAATACAGCCTGATAGATTGTTGTGAGAAATGTTCAAGGTTATCAAGTTGGTGAGCTTCCCTAGTTGGCTAAGAATTTCCCCTGAAAACGAGTTGTAAGTTGTAACTCAAGTCTAGTAAATCTTGGAAGGAAAAGAGGTTTCCAATTTGATAGGGGATTATACCATTCATGTAATTCTGGCTCATGTTTAAACTCTGTAACTTGGAACAATCACCTACTTGATAAGGGATTGATCCACTTAGCATGTTCATTGAGAGGTCCAGAGACTGCAGATTAGAGAGTGTCCCAAAATCCGCCGGTATCAGTCCAGAAAATTTGTTTTCATTCAGGCTTAGAATGGAGAGGGCAGATAAGTTTCCAATTTGTTTAGGTATCTCTCCTGAAAGTTGGTTGGATGACAAGTCAAGTTCCACCAGTTGCTTTAATTGAAAAATCTCATCTCGGATTTTCCACTTATCATGTTCCCACCAAATCTAAGCAATGTCAATTTCTGGCATGCACCTCAAGTGGAAGAGATTTCACCTTGTAATTTATTGTAGCCTATGTCAATGTAG
Source organism: Quillaja saponaria (assembly GCA_029379385.1). Taxonomy (NCBI): domain Eukaryota; kingdom Viridiplantae; phylum Streptophyta; class Magnoliopsida; order Fabales; family Quillajaceae; genus Quillaja; species Quillaja saponaria. The sequence goes on along the minus strand of CM055616.1, from coordinate 12,377,859 downwards.
GTGAGGTTAGGATACACTCCCAAATCCTGGTCTATAGATCCTGTAAGTTGGTTGTATTCTAGCCTGACTCTGTATAAGCTTTTGCAGTTTCTTAGGCTTACTGGGATTGGACCGGTGAAACTATTGAATGCGGCAGTAAAGTTGGCGAGTTTCTCTCCTCTGCACACTTGTGGTGGTAATTGGCCAGTGAAGTTGTTCTTATTAAAATAAAGATCAGTTAATGATGAATGGTTTCCTATTCCTTGTGGCACAGGACCTGATAATTTGTTTGTGAATAATCGTAAACCTGTTAATTTGCTCAAACTTCCAATAGCAGGAGGGATAGGTCCTGTAAATTGACTTCGGGCAAGCCTTAGGATGCTTAATTCACTACAATTGCCCAGAGATGGAGGGATAGGACGGTAAAAACCATTCCAATCTACTAGAGCTATTAAAACTAAATTTTTCAGTTTGCCTATTCATTCCAAAAGGTCAAATGAATACAACATATTATATACTTTTACACTATTCATATATTCTTATTATAAAGGTATCGTTTCTTTCAAATAAATTAGTCATGAGGAGACACACTCACTTAATAACTGGATTTGACCTAAAAGTTATTGGTCATAGTGGGAAGCGAATTAAAATTAAAGAAGAGGCCAAAGGTTCAAATCTTGGCGTATCGCCTTTTAGACTGGTACAAGATTAGACTTACATTCAAAAAGTGTAAGGATACTCACCCAAATGAGATTAGGCTTTGGGATATATGTGGAAAACCGAAAAAAAAAAAAAAAAAAAAAAAAACTAGATTTGCCCAAACAATTTTCATCTATACATTCAATTTTCACCATCGTATAATTTTAGTTGTTGAAGCTCAAAACAGTACATTAATGGAGAATCATGGATTAACCTATGATGTCCCTCTGTTATTTCTGCAAAGCTTTCATAATGATTTTTATCGAATGTAAAATATGGGTGTTGCATCGGTGACATGTAACACCATCAAAACATCATCTTAATTTTATAATTTAAGTGATGAGAAATGATATATTGATGTTATAAGAAATTAAAATTCGGTTTTATGACTTGCTAGAGGTTTACTGGACTCTGGTTAAAGCTTCAATTTGCTTCAGCATTTATGTTCTCACTTTGGTAACTTTGGTAACGCAACACGCTTACAAGTTACCACTTCTTGTTGGTACTAAAGCTACGGTTCAAACACTTACTTTCAATTTTTAATTTCAGTTAAAATAGTCACGAGGGAGGGATGTTCAATGGGTAGAGTGATAGCTTTATGCCCATTTTGTTGACCAAATGTTTGTTAGAATGATTAAGTGAAATGAATAGTGTAAATATTGAAAAACCTTTTCTTATATGATATTATTTACTTTTTCAGAATTTAAACCAAATGTAAAAAATTTAAATAAATCATAAACATAAGACGACAAAGATCCATGATCGATAACTTGCTCGTCAAGGAAACTGTGGGATTTGATGGCATGAACCTTGACAGAAAATGAAACCTATGAATTGTAAAATTGTTTACAGAGTAACAGGGCCACGAACCTTGCTACTATACTAAAGAAATAGTCTGATAGTTTATTCCTTTTGCCAGTGTATATTGTTTAAAGTTTGCTGCCTCTGTATGTGCCTCGCCCCATAAGGGGCATTCATCTCAACTAAAATACACTCTCAATAACACTTCTTCATCTCAACTACACACTCTTTCAAACTCGTTCATCTCTCTTTCTCTCAATTGCTCACATTCACTCCATATCTTTCAATCACTCACACACTCAAACATCCTCACACAACATTCCTTCATACTTTCCTCTCAATTATGCAACTTACTTTCAAACTAACCCTTAAATTTTTTGATCATCCCTGCAAATTTGGCAAAGGTACTTTCTTTTATACATTAATCTTAGCTATAATTACTTTAAATAATTTTTTTAAATAGTGAATTTTTTTAATTTTTTTTTTTGTTGGTAGTTTTGTTAGAAATTTATGAAGAATAAATAATGATATTGTTTTATTTATTTATTTATTAGATATTTTATCATAATAGGTGAATATGTTAAAATTAGGGTTAGAAATTTTAAAATTCATGCCTACTATTTATATTTTTATCCAGATTATAAATATATATTTCTATAATCAGTGAATTTATTGTTAATTTTAGAATTTGTTAAAAATAGGGTTTACAAAACTTATTTTGGTGAAATTAGGAAAATAATTTGTGCTTTTGTTGAAATTAATTTTATAATTATCATATTTAGTGCTTTTATGGTAAATTAGGTAGTAATTTGATGTTATTTCAATATTTTAAAGAAATAAAACACATCATGTAACGTTTATGTGCTACATGAATGGTGATATGAGAATTGGGTGTAATGTGGTTGAATATAGTTTATCTCTCGTTAACTGTATTCATAATGTTGATGGGTATCAATTATGTCTGATTTCACTCAAGGATGTGTTTGGTTGGTATAAGATTAAAGGAGGCTAAGCTTTAATAAAGTATTCGTCTTATCAAGGGTGTTGTTTGGCACAAAATTTGGTTATAAGGTTATAATATCTGGGATTGAAACTTGCTTCTAAAACGTGGGATAAGCATTGAGCCACAGGAGGGCAGGGCGAGAGGGGTTAAACTTGAAAAAGAAAATGCTCGGCACAGTTCGCACCTGCTAGCCTGAGACCAGTGCACAACATTTTTACTCGCTCTCCCCCGAACCGATCCCAGACCAAATCCTAGCCGAGATAGGCCACAATGTTCCCGATACATTTCCCTAATCTAAACCCCCCGTGCCAAGCCAAACCAAAATAACAAACCTACAACCCCATATCTGCAACACACTGCCCAGATCCAAAATTTTCGACTCTTACCGAGTTAGAACTGAGTCAGGGTAAGATTAATCAAATTCTCATTGAGTTTGACTAGGTTTAACCGGGTTTGATCGACCTTGATCGAGTTTGACTTGTTTTCATTCTTACAATCCCATTTTCAGCATACTTAAGTGTATATTTGTGCAAGATTATGGGCTACTTCTTCGAATTTCAAGCACCTTCTCAATCATCTCCGTATCTTCAGAGTGGCTACCTTAGTTGCAGGTATCGGCTTAGTCCATTAGATAATTCATGGCAATCTTTCTAGGGTCTTTCAATTTTCAACTATTTTGATATTTGTTCTGATTTCAATCATCAAGCTTACAACTATTATTTTTACAATGATGATTATGACGAATGTGACTCAAGGAGACAACAAATTTTTGATATACTTCTTTAAAAGAAAAACAACATTTCTACCAGTGTTACAGAGCTCCATTCTTTAAAACTTGCACATGAGGCAGAATTTGAAAAACTAAAGGAGTCACTTACCTGTTCTAATCCTAGTGGAGTCCTTGAAATTGAACATGATTCTCTGTTCGGAGTTGTGATCCCTAAATGCCTTTCAAACAACAATTTCTCTACTTGTTGATATGGACATAATTTTTGTAGTCAACAATTTGCACAAATTTGAAGCCCCGGTGAAGAATTTGAAGACCATGAGGCAGAATTTACAACTTCTACTACAACTTGTGATTAAACTAAGAATCTCCTTGACATCTTCACAATTGCAGAACATGAACTTGAGGCCGACTCTATGGACTTTCATTTGTGAGAGAGGATATACTTTTATGAGACTAGAAGGTGTAATGGACGTTCCGATTATTGAATTTGTCATTCCACTTGTTTTTCTTGAAAACATCTAGGATTTAAAAGGTTATGCATTGGCTATGTTACTTCCATTTGATGTGAAAAAAGATTTAAAAAATTTGACAGATTGTTAAATACTAGATTGCTGAGTAATATCTCAAATAAAATATTAAAGCTTCAAATCAGTTGGTATAGGTGTAAAGGAGCATAGAGAGAGAGAGAGAGAGAAATTACTACTAAACAAATCTACCCAAAAAAAAAAAAACCACAAAAACAAAAGAAAACAAACTCAATTTCAGGAAAATTAAAGGAGGGAACCTGCAACCAAAAAAAAAAATTAAAGGAGGGAATCAACATGTTGATGCAGAGAGAAAGAAGGCACAATTTGATGGAGGAACCACGTTAAGCCAAACCAGCAACACCGCCGATGAACCAGGGATCACTGGATTTTAGCGCAATCACCAGGGGAAACTAGAATAGAGGGAGAGATCAAAAATTTAGACAAAAAGAGAGAGAGGAGAAGAAATTTGTGAAGGAGGAAGAAGAAAGGGTAATTAGGTTATAAAATTGGAAAAAAAATATCAATGACATCATCTACTGCCCCTCATACTTTAAAACGATATCCCTGATTGAAAAATTAAAAATTAAAATAAAAGCAACCTGTGATAGCGGTCACTGTTGCTGATAAGAAACAAACTGACGCATATAACTTCCCGCATTTTGGCTTCAAATCTGATTCTTATCAGCAACAATGAATTACTTTTTATGTTTCTATCTACAATAATTTATTTTTTGTCGTTGAACCTTAAAAAACTATCCTGATAGACATTTTCAGGGATAGCCTATCAACAACAACAAAAGTTTTGTTGTCGCTGATAGTTAATTTTCTTGTAACTTCGATGGTATTTTCTTAGTCAACGGGAGTATGCCATAGACCTTGGCGCGTTGTGGTTTATAGTATTTCGAACATGTTGCTATGCCTACATGTACACGCCATCATCTTTCGTCTACTACTAGACCTCTGCTTTAGGATGTGCTTTTTAATACACCACTTTCACAGGATCTGAACTTTCTTTTGTTATTAATCATGTTTGTTAGTACATGCATGCTTGATGTGAAACTTGAGCTATTAAGTGAGTGATTCTATATATATATATCAAAGGTATTCTCAATTTTGGATTGCAACTTTGTCAAGTTTCTCTATCTTTTTTGAAAGTTTATTTTGATGTTGATTGGTCTGATATAGACTAAAAAATCTATAATATGATATGTTATTTTATTGGGATTTATTAATTTATCTCATATCTTGGTTTTCTAAAAAACAACATATAATTTCTTATTCTAGTGCTATGGCTGAGTATAGAGTTGTGACTCATTTTATTGTGAAATCTTGTTGGATTCGTAATAAATTGCACGAGCTACATGTTATGCGATAATATTATTACCACCTATATGACTTTTAACCCAGTTCAAAATGCTTGCACTAAACATATTAAAATGGATATTTATTTTGTTAGAGAACATGTTAAGTTGGGGTTGTTATTGTTCGATTTGTTCCTAATCTGGATCAACTTGCAAATATTCTCACCAAGGTGTTGTCATAATCCAAATTAAAAATTTTCATGTGCTCCTTCCCTCCTTGCTCAGCTTGAGATAAGGTCATAAATAATATATTTTAATCCTATTAATATAGCTAGGGTTAGTACAACTAAGGATTCTTATATATTGTAAATGTTTTAATTGTATTCCTATAAATTAATTTAATGAATACCACAACATCTGATTTTAGGATTTTCAAAATTTTCAATAACCACAAAAGTCGGTCAATAACAATAAATAAGTAAAACACACTTAGAGTTGGTAGATAAAAGACCAATACCGACCTAATAAGTCTGTTGATAAAGGTAGGAAAATACCATCTTGGCAAAGAAAGTTGATAAACAATGAAAGAATTTCAGGTTTGTGCTATAATTTTCGACATACTAAACTATTGATGGTCTGTCAATAATCAAACAACAAATTTGACAAGGTTTGTTAAGTTGTCGTGGTAATTAGTAGAAAGTGTGCAATTTATGAATTTGGAAATATAGCACTACTTTATTTATTTATTTTGGGAAAGAGTGCAACTCCTTTTATACTCAAAATTAAATAACTACATTGAGAACTAACTGTAGTTATAGAATAATTAAGTTCTTACTAGCGAAGTAGATTTCTATATTAAATTCTTAATTATATTATAATCACACAAAAAGTTGGAGATAAGAGTTTTAGAACCCTAATAATTATCAGAAAAACTCAGCACACACGTTCACAAGTATGTGAAAAAAAGAGCTCACCCGGTGCACAAAGTGCTCTCAGGCTATTGCGGGGTAGGGGGAAGGTGGGCACATATGTACGCAGCCTTTCCTTTACATTTCTGCAAAGAGACTGTTTCCACGCCTCGAACCCGTGACCTACAGATCACCAAAAGAATAACTTACCGTTGCGCCAAGGCTCGCCTCACACGTTCACAAGTATATAAACTCAAAATTAATGTATACAATAATTCTTTAATCCCACAAGAATGCTAGATAGGGATCACAAGCAACTTCTCTTCATCTACCAATTTATAATTCGGCGGCCGTGGTACGTTCTTTAATAACTTTTATTAGAAACTTTGTCGGATTTATAATTCGGCGGCCGTGGTACGTCCTTTAATAACTTTTTATTAGAAACTTTGTCGGAATTCGCAGAATAACAACATAAACATAGTTGCTTATAATTTATAATTGGGCAGCTGTGGTGCGCTCCAAATAACTGATGATCAGAATCTTGGTTGAAATCTGCAGAACAACAACATAATTATAAATATAATCAGCATCCATGCATGGTCTCAAAAAGACAAAATTTTTTTTTTTTAAATTATACCAAAATTTTTAGAATTTTGATTTCAAATCAATAATTGAGTGTTGATACACAATAATTTATAATTATAAAAAATTTAAAATTAACTACAATTTTGATTTTCAATCATGTATAAGAGGTCTGAGAAATTGAAGCAGTAAGCCAATTTAGAAGTTATACTTACCAGAATCAGAAGGCAATTTTGGGTTAGGAGACAAACTCTGGATGGGTAGAAACCTCAGGACCTGACTACTATGAGGACCAAAGCAACCTTATATTTGTGATTGAGAAAAAGTGTGGGAAACATTTTGGAAACAATTAATGGCTCTTACAAACTCAGGCTAAGCTATCAAAACTATTAAAGCACAAGTTTGCCCTTAATGCATCTAATGGGGTGTGTATTTATATATAATCCTACAGTTAAAGGAAAGGGAATCACAGTTAATTATTATATTAATTTCATTCACATTCACAGCCATTATTGACCGATGACTAGACCACCACATTTATTTCATTTTCAATGTGATGGATTTGAATCCTCTCTTATGTAATACTGGAGTCCTATCTCATCTTAGTAGAAGAAGAATATGAAAGAAAATGAATCTCAATGTTACAGCCACTACTACCGAGCAAGGACATACTGGACCACATCTCAGTTTTTCCTCCCCATTTTTGTTTTTATTATCTAAATAACTCATCTAGTCTTCATTCATGCATACATGCATGTAGAATTAGAATCAAACAACAGCAATAATTTTATTTTAAACACAAGTTGTCACTAATTCTATTAAAAAATATTGACTACCTGATGCCGGTCTGAAATTTTGTACGCAAGTCTTAACCAACCAAGTAAACTATTATATATAGATAATACTAAATGTATATATACCCAACAAACAATATAATATATACTAGTTGCCTGTAAATACATACGTGCATAAATACATGTTTTTGTATATATTTTACTTTCATTTGATTTTTGTTAATTAATTCAATTTGATTAAAAAAAAAGTATTTATATATATATATTAAAAGGGTGGGGGAGAGTAGGAAAGTGAGAGAGTATGAGAGTATGAAAGTGGGGAGATTATTATTTAGTAGTTATCAAGTGATTTAATGAAATTTATTTTTTATATAATTTGAACATGTGTATATTAAATAGTAGGAGACTTTAAGGATTTTCTGGCTTTTAGAATAGTATATATAAACTATAAATTTTAATGTATATAAAATTATATTACACAAGTCAAGTGTTTTTGTTTGGTTAGAAAATTTGTAATCAATTTATTTATTAACATGTAATTAGTTATTTATTTATTTTATTTTTTTGGAGGGGGAAGGGGAAAATGAACACCCAAGTAGGTTTTCTAATAGAGTCAACCCCATGAACCTCCTAAATAAACAGGGATAATAGGTGCTGCTAAACCTTCAAGGTCCTAGCAAGACTAGGCGATAATTTACTTGATTAGCTTGCTTGGCTTTAGACTTGTAAGATCTTCACATGTAAGATCATACTCATGAGTTTTAGAAAACAAATACTAAGCTTGAGCTTGCCTAAACTAAAGGAATCCGAATTTTTTTCACCCTAATATCGGCTAGTGTTATATAAAAATCCTAGTTACGCCCCTGCTAAAGAGTAATAGACTGCTTTATTATTAGTACACGTGGCACATGTTCATTGCTCATCCTATTCTATATAGAGGTACATATTCCAAAGTAAAACAAGCTATTCCTCATGTTAGTTCAAAAGGCCAACTAGAGGGAGTTAATAGTTTTTTGATTAAAATCAATTTTTTCTTTTTGGAAAAAAACAATAACATATCAGAGTATACAAATCATTTAAATGTACGGAAATATATAAATCAGTTTTTTTTTTTTTTTTTTTTTCTGAAAATAAAGAGTTATAGGATATAAGTATTTGACACAACATTTTTATAGTGGTTCACTAACAATCTTGATTATGTCCACTCCTCAAACATCCCTTAGGATTCACTTAACCACTGAAATTCAAAGGGGCCAGCAACCCTTCACAATGATTGAACTTCATGGCATCAGTCAATAACCAACCATTGCTTAGAACACACAAGCAAGGCTTACAATCTTTGCCTCACTTGTCTTCTCCTTGCAAGAGGGAATGGATACAATAAAATGGATCCTACTCAATCACAAAGTTTTAACAGTTTTGGATGAGTTTACAAAGAACTACTCATGATATGAAAGTTTAGACTCTTACTCAAACAAAAGTTCTAAGTCTTGACCAGAAAAACTGATGAAATATGAAAGTTCAACCTTGAGAAAAATAAAATTGGTTGATTGATTTAACGAGAGTATTCAGTCTGCAAAAGTTTTGTTTCTTTTTGTTGTCTCTCCAAGCTTTATAGGCTGGATCAGAATTTTAGCCATTTCTCATTAGAAAATACCCATTGTGAAGTTTAGTTGAAAGAGGAGACCTTGGACAATGCTTTTGAGGCTATTTTAGTGCAACATAGGCTGTTGTGCTTTGTATTGGCTTTATGCACTGATATGTCAGGTTTTGACTAAAATCAAATTAAGCATGATAACTTCCTGCTTATCCTTTCTCTTCCGCTCACAAATGAAATATTTTAACTATGGTTAGAGGATAGTACATTTTATAGAGTAAAGAAAGCTCTCTCAAATATTATTTTTGGCCGCAAACTCTTTCAGTGCAAAACTATTTTAGTTAATGCATCAAATGGGGTGTGTATTTATATATATAATCCTACAGTTAAAGGAAATGGAATCACAATTAATTGTTATATTTAATTTCATTCACATTGGCTGCCATTACTGACCGACGACTTTCACTTTCCTGTTCGTGAGAAATAAACATCAATTTCTTTCCAAAATATATTTAATTTGTAAAGAATTCTTTTCTTGTTTTATGCTTTTATTTTTATTCAGGATCTCATCTTGTTACAAGAAGAAATGAAAACATCTAAATCTCAATGTTACAGCTACCACTGCTGAGCAAGGACTGGACCACATTACAATTTAATTAATTTCATTTTCTTTGATTTGTAGAGATTTTCATCACCAATTTTGTTTTTATCGTCTAGTTTTCATATGTGCATACAACAATAATTTTGATTTTTCACGAGTTGTCATTAATTATTTTAAAATATATTGACTACAATCTGAAATTTTCTACGAAAGTCTAACAAAGTAAATTATTATATACAGGTAATACTAAATGTATATATGTAATACTCCAACAAACAATATATATATAAACTATCAATTTTATATATAATAAAATTATATCAAACAAGTCAAGTGTTTTAGGCGTGATTAGAAGATTTCAACTCAATTTATTTATTCATTGAGTACTAAATGAAGTTTGAGGTTGCCTCAATTAGAAAGCTAGCATAGCTTGAGTTTGAATGTATAACTTGTTTAGTAACAAGCCAATGTCAACATTTATAAAGAAATGATCGTAAGCTTGCGAGTTTAACTTGGTTATGATCACTCCTGAAGCACCCCTTGGGATTTTACTAAACCACTAAAATTCACAGGAATCAGCAACCCTTCACAACGATTGAATTTCATGGAATCGGTCAATAACCAACCATTCCATAGAACACACTAGCAAGACTTACAATCTTGCTTCAATCGTCTTCTCCTCGTTAGAGGGAAATGATACAATAAACTGAATTTTACTGAATCACAAAGTCTTAACAATTTTGGATGAGTCTACAATAAACCACTCATAATATGAAAATTTATGCTCTTAATATATAGAATAAAAGTTTTAAGCTCAACCAGAGAGACTGATGCAATATGAAATTTCAACCTTGAGAAAAATGAGATTGATTGATTGATTTAATGAGAGCACTCAATCTACAAAAGTTTTGTTTCCTTTTGTTGTCTCTCTAAGCTTTGTAGGCTCGATCAGATTTTTAGCCATTTCTCATTAGAAAAGACCCGTTGAGAAGTTTAGTTGAAAGACGAAACCTTGGATAATGCTTTTGAGGCTATTTTAGTGCAACATAGGCTGTTGTGCATTGTATTGACTGTATGCACTGATATGTCAGGTTTTGACTAATTTGAAATCAAATTAAGCATGATAACTTCCTATTTATCCTTTCTCTTCCGCTGGCAAATGAAAGATCTTAACTCTGTTAGAGGATAGTACATTTTATAGAGTAAAGAAAGCTCACTCAAATATTATTTTTGGCCCCAAACTCTTTTAGTGCAAGATGTTCAATTTGGGGTGAATTGTATGTTTTCCAAATTTATTGGGTTTCAGTGTCCTTTTAGGAAACTAGAAGGTAGGCCAGTGTAATTCTCTCTAATGTATATAATAAGATATATTCAAGTGATTTGGAGTTTACAACCAAGTTTTACAAAATCTAATATTGACTAATTTACTAATCAAGCTCTAACTTAAAGTTCAAGCTCCACTATTTTAGAAAACGAATCGAGCTTGAGTTGAGCACTTAGATTCTGTTTGTTTTTACTTAAACTTATTTGATTATAATTTATCATAATCAGACTATTCATTATTTAAGAATTATAATTGAGTTTTAAATAATGTAATAAGTGTATAAAATGTTTGGTAAGAATTATTTATAATCTATAAATTTACTAATTAGAATTGTATATGTATTTGATAAAATAATTGTTTAATGGTTAAGCTATGGCATGTGGGTGGTCTGATAAGGGTATTGGGTGCTAATTATGGAAATAATGGGGATAAGATAGTCTTTTAATTGATCAAAACTGATTATTATAAAACTTGATTATAAGTGGGAAAAATAAGCATCAAATCCATACTTACTGTTTTTTTGTTTGGGATTATAATCTAAAACGATTTGTAACCAAACCATCAACATTCAAATTATCTGATTATAATTAGATTTGACCATATTATAATCAAATACAAACACCCTCTTAATATAATATAGTAAAACTTGGTTATAATCATAAAATAATAAGTAAGGATTTGGTGCTTATTTTTTTTTTCTAATTATAATCAGATTATTTAATAATCAAGTCTAACCAAGTAAAACATTGTGATATCATCATCATTTCCATAGTTAAGATCCAATACCCTTAGGACATCACTGACATGCCACAACTTAACTCCAATACCATTTTTAGTAATTTTTATAGAAAGTAATTAACTAATTATTTTATCAAATACAAATGCAAATTACAATTTTAATTAATAATTTATAGAGTATAAGTAATTCTTACTAAACATTTAATGCAATTATTATATAATCTAAAACTTATCTATAATTCTTAAATAATTAATAATATGATTATTAATTATAATCAAATGTTTTTAAGTAAAAATAAACTGACTCTAAATATCTTATGAGTATATTATTATGTTTGCAACTTGATGCTATGTAAATGTTTATACTTATTTTTATTTGGATCTTCACCTTTATTGACTATGATACGACACATTCATAAGTGATAAAAATGATATATTTTTTGGTCTTATTTTGACATTTTAGATTCTCACTTTTATGGGTAATGAAGGTATGAAAGTGTTTTTATGTAATTATTTGAATTCATATATTATGAATTACATAAATTTTATAATTTGGTATAAAAAATATTTTTATAATTTAAGAAAGTGTGATACGATGAATTAGATCCTTCATAAAAGTGGAATTGAAATTAGAAATGTAATAAGAGAAATTAGAAATGTAATATGTTAAACAAATAATTGAGATAACATATTTTTAAATATACCATCCATGAATCAATAAGATATATATATATATATATTTTTAATAAAAAGTTGAAGACAACCATTAAGAGAAATAAAGGTGGAATATTTTTCATGTAAGTACTTACAATAGCATGCTATAAATCAAATTGGGGGTGTGATATAAATCTTAGATATGCAGGGGACATAAAATGAAGGTTGTGAGGCAATATATAAGAAACAAATAGTACCTTACTACTGGTATCAATTAGTATGTTTATTAAACTTAGAAATTAAATTAACCAAGCACAAAAGCCAAACCTACAAATAACGAAAAACAATTCTAGTGAGTTATAAATCAAATTAAGTTGTTGGTAATTTAGGCTAGACATAGAAATCAAAGAATCAATAAATACATAATACAAAATAGAAAGAAACTAAAAAGTAAAAAAAAAAAAATTCTATATACCCACTAAAAGATTCATTACACCACCACATAACAACAAATAATTGGAGGCCATGAAAATTAAAAGAGATGTACAGTTATCATTGTTATTGCCGGAGCCTTATAGTCGGAAGTTACCCGTTGATGTTGTACCCTCATCGTTATCTCAAACTCACTGATAGTTATTTTGGTTGACAACATCATTTGCAATCCAATCGTAGAAACTGTTGCTGAACATCGTAGCAACTGAAGCCGTATGGCAATTTATGTAAACTAATTAGATTAATTAAGATTCCACGACGGATTTGGGGTTTGATTTTGAGGCGTTCAGATCAAGCCGAGAACTCAACAGAGAAAGCATAGGCAGAAGAATTAGCTTTCTCCAATATGTAAAGATGAATGTGAAGCAAGGAATCTTACAATAAGGATGTTTTTGATTTTAGTATAACTAGCATCATCGCACGAGCTCTTGTGCATGTTCAAATTTCTTTTTATTTTAGGAGAAATGTGTATAATTCTTTACGGTACATACTTTTGTACCATAGAATCAAATTATTCTCGAGACATATTTCTTTAGCAAGGTATAAGTTATTGCACTCACGCATATTCTCTATTTGTACTTAAAATTCTAGAGCTAACAAATTCTTAATTGTTTAAATAACATTGGCCTTTATATTTAGAGTTTGTCGGCTTTAGAATTTTAAAAACAAATAGGGAACGTGTGCGAGTGTCAAGAACTTATACCCTGCTAGAGGAATATGTCCCTAGAATAACTTGATTCTATGGTACAAAAGTATGCACTGTAAACAATTATACACATTTCTCCTAAATAAAAAAACTTCTGAGCATGTGCGAGAGTGCATGTGATTGATGATAGTTCTAATATATGTACCATTTGTTGTGTTCACTAAAGGCCTTCTAAAGATAACGATCATAAATATTATTTTTGGCTGCAAACTCTTTTAGTGCAAAACTATTTTAGTTAATGCATCAAATGGGGTGTGTATTTATATATATAATCCTACAGTTAAAGGAATGGAATCACAATTAATTGTTATATTTAATTTCATTCATATTGGCTGCCATTACTGACCGACGACTTTCACTTTCCTGTTGGTGAGAAATAAACATCAATCTCTTTCTAAAATATATTTAATTTAAAAATTAATTTAATTTGTAAAGAAATCTTTTCTTGTTTATGCTTTTATTTTTATTCAGGATCTCATCTTGTTACAAGAAGAAATGAGAACATCTAAATCTCAATGTTACAGCCACTGCTGCTGAGCAAGGACCGGACCACATCTCAATTTAATTAATTTCATTTTCTTTGTTTTTGCACAGATATTCGTCCCCAATTTCGTTTTTATCATCTAAATAAATCATTTGGTCTTCATTCGTGCATACAGGGATAATTTTTCTTTAAACAGAAGTTGTCACTAATTCTATTAAAATATATTGACTACCTGATGCCAATCTGAAATTTTATACGCAAGTCTTAACCAACCAAGTAAACTATTATACTTGTTAAAGTGGCTCCTAGGGATCAAATATAAACAATATAATATATATATAAACCATAAACAACATAAATGTATCTATACTGGTGCAAGCAATAAATGCCCAAGTTTCCTTAATTTGGATCCCAATTCCAAAATAATCTCCATGTTAGCAACAAGCCATCTTAGCAGCTATAATGTGTGATATTACACAGTAGAGATTTTTTTTGCATGCAATTGTTGTTTGTGGGTACACACTTTTTTGTTATGAAAAGACTAATTTTATTTTATTTTCCTTGTAGTTCTTTTGTTATACTACTTTGTTGAAGATCTAACAATGTAGAGAATAAATAATAACAATAATTCAGCATAATTTCAATGAGAAACTAAATTTACGTGGTTCACCTAAAGTAAGTTACGTTCATTGTCCACTAACACTAAGCCAACGATAACTAATATATAATGAATATTACAATCTCTCAAGCATAAAATCACAAGGATTTGATCTCACTCTTATAGAAGACTCAACCCTACTAACAAAAGTGTTTATGTGTTTAGTCCTAAAATCTGAGTTTTTCACAAATACCATTATGTTCTCATACGAGGTTCTATATAATAGTATCAGAAGTCTTAAATTTAAGTCCTAACCCTATTGTCAAACTGTGACAACTATAAATTCTAATTTAAGGTTTAGTGCTGCGATTTTTCATCGGCCTAGGCCCAAATCAATAAGCTGAAAAAAATACCAGACCCAGTTATAAATTGATCATTATTTAGGGTAAGATTAATTATAAGGGTCAAGGAGAATCAGGCTACACAAAACAACACAAACTTGATCATCTTACAAAAAATTTACTTTTGACTTGAAAAAATCTTTTCTTTTTGGTTCCAAGTGACTTGAAGTTGGTTGTGTTTATTTACTTTTTGATCAATGTCCATTTTCACGTCGTTCCTCACAGCGGCCCACCATGTGCCAACCAAAAGAATGTGCCCCATCTTCTTGTGAGATCTTCCTGCTACAGGGTTTTTGGGGGTCCAAACTCAGGAGAGCCTAGTACTTGCAAGAAAAGTATGCTTTCTTTTTTTATTTGATTCCTAATTGCATTCAATTGTTCAAGTATTTTGTGCATTTCTTTATTTATATTTTTCATATGCACGAACTAATAACAGAAAATAAAATTAGGCTTAGCTAGGAGAGTAGAATCTTTTCTTTTCTTCTCACAATGTTCTCTTTGTGAATCTTTCCTTCTCAATCTCGTAACTTCTATTTCTTGTGAAATATATCTTGCTTCTAAACTTCAGTGGCACATCTTATGAATGATTATGCTTTCTTTTTCTTAAATGCTGTTTTGTTTTAAGTACTCTGAGATTCTTCCTAATTTTTTTTCTTTCTAAAATTGATATACACCAAACTTAGGATAGAAAAAAAAAAAGAAACAAAAAAAAGAAGAAGAAGAAATAAAGAGAAAGAAAGAAAGAAAGAAAGAAACATGTTGGGTAAATAAGGTTGAACAAACTGGTAAAGTGATCTACACCAAACTTTGGATAGTTTCCTTAAACAGATAACCTAAAAGGCCTACTAACATTATTTTCAAAGGAGTAAAAACTTATCAGAAGTTGAAATTTACATGCCCACAAGGAGGGGAGGGAAGGGATACAGGGTTTATCTCTTGCCACGAGTGATCTCCACTTCAAGAAGCTGGGATAGGCTTCGCATGGTCGGTCGATACTGCGGATTTGCTTGTAAACATGAAACAGCTAGTTTCATAACCAATACTAGTTCTTCCACAGAATTTTTGGACATAGGAGATGGGAGACGTGGATCTAAAATATCTTTCACGTTGATGCTCTCAATAGAAAATGTTTGTATTTTGGATATTAAATCTCCAGGGTGCTTTCCCATTAGAACTTCAACTACCAACACACCAAAGCTATATACATCACATTTTTCAGTCACGGCCATAGTGTAAGCCAGCTCTACAAGCAAACAGCAAAGCAAATCAAAATGACAAATACCAATAATGACAATAAAAAATGTCGACTAACAAGGAAACGTAACTGTCAAATGTCAGGACCAACATATCCTCAGAATCATAGCTACGTTGTGTCTTTAATTCCAATGCTTGAAACTTATATAGGCGTAGATATATGAAAGCAGTTACCTGGAGCAGAATAGCCAAATGTACCAGCAAATGTTGTCCAGTTAGATCCATTAAGTTCCAAAAACCTTGCAGTGCCAAAATCAGATACATGAGCCTCAAGATCGGAGCATATTAATACATTCTTGCTTGATATGTCTCGATGAAGTATGTGTGGAACACAATCATGATGCAAATAAGATAGAGCTTGTGCTACCCCCTGGACAATTTCAACTCTCTTTTGCCAATCTAGCTCCATTGCTTCTTCGTCATTTCTCAGCATATCAGATAAGCTTCCTCTTTCCATAAAGTCATAAACCAAAAACCTGTGCATCCCTGTTGAACAAAAACCATGGAGCTTCACAATATTCCGATGACGTATTTCTGTTAAGGCTGCTATCTCATTCTTGAAAGTTTTTGCACCTTCAGCGAAGCCTATGTCATCAACCTGAGACCACAGCCTTTTTACTGCAATTACTTGACCACCTGACATTTCTGCTTTGTAAACTTTTGCTGTTGCTCCTTCTCCAATGCAGCACATGTCATCGAAGTTCTTTGTAGCCTCAAGTATGTCTTCATACAAATTTTTTCCATTAAAGTACATTACTGAAAATGGATCTTCACGATTTGTTGTGGACTCTTCTTCTTTTGAATTGTATCTGGACTTTCTCTTGGGGAGATAGGCGAAAATCCCAACTAACATCAATGAACCCAGAAAAGCACTTCCTAAAGAAGCAACAATGATAATTACATGTATGTGTTTCTTTTTTTTGTCACCTGGTGCTGTAAATGAGGTTTTGCAAGGTTGCAAACCTTGGATCGTCCCACATAATCCTTTGTTGTTACTGAAATCTCCTAGTTGAGAGATTTTGCCTTCCGGAATAGGGCCCTCCAACCGGTTGTATGAGAGGTTGATGCTTGACATGCTTAGCATATCGCAAAGAGAACTGGGGATAGAACTAGAGAGATAGTTGTGAGAGAGGTTCAAGCTTATCAAGTTTGTAAGTTTTCCTAGCTGTGTTGGAATTTCTCCAGAAAGTGAATTGTAACTCAGGTCCAGCAAACTTTGTAAGGCAAATAGATTTCCAATTTGAGATGGGATTGTGCCATTTAAGAAATTCTGGCACAAGGTTAGACTCTGCAACTTGGAAAGGTCACCTATTTGATAAGGGATAGGTCCACTTAACATGTTTATCGAGATGTCCAGGGTCTGAAGATTAGAAAGCAATCCAATACCTGCCGGTATCTTACCAGAAAATTTGTTGTCATTGAGATGCAGCATGGACAAACGAGATAAATTTCCAATTTCAGTGGATATCTCTCCTGAAAGTTGGTTGGATGATAGGTCAAGATTTCCAAGTTGTTTTAATTGAAGAATCTCATCTGGGATTCTGCCAACTATCATATTCGCACCAACACTAAGAAATGACAATTTCTTGGATTGACCCCAATTGGGAGAGAGTTGTCCTTGCAATTTATTGTAGCTCAAGTCCATGTATGTTAGATTTGGATATATACCAAAATCTTGGTCTATATATCCTGTCAGTTGATTGTGTTCTAATCTGACTCTTTGTAAGCTTTTGCAGTTTCTTAAGCTTACAGGGATTGGACCGGTAAAACTGTTATGGGCTGCACTGAAGTTGACAAGCTTACCTCCTCTGCACACCTGTTGTGGTAATTGCCCGGTGAAGTTGTTCTCAGCGAGATGAAGAGTAGTTAACACCAATAGGTTTCCTATTCCTTGTGGCACTGAACCAGATAAGTTGTTTATAAACAATCGTAGATCTGTTAGCTTGCTCAACCTATCAATATTAAATGGGATTGGACCTGAAAGGTGATTCTGGGTAATCGAAAAAAGGGTTAATTCACTACAATTAACTAGAGATGGAGGGATAGGCCCGTAGAAGCTATTTGAGTCTAGAGCTAGTAGAACCAAGCTTCTCATATTCCCTATTTCATTGGGAATTTGTCCACCAAGCAGTGTACTTTCGATAATAAAATTCTTGATGCTAATGAGGCCAGTTTTGGATTGTTTTGTTCCATCAGGAAACAAACGGGGGTCTAATACCCCAGTTATGTTGTTCCGAGAAACATCTAGTTCAAAAACATGAGTAAGATTAGCAAGAGAAAGAGGTAGTGTGCCATTGAGGGAGTTAGTAGAGAGATCAAGGTATTGGAGTTTCGAAAGTATGCCAATGTTCTGTGGTATACTGCCTTCGAGTTGGTTTTCTTTGAGGTCAAGACGTAGAAGGTTTGTAAAAGAAGAAAAATCCAAGTGATCAAGGGTACCTTTTAGACCAGTGTAGGCCAAATTGATTTCTATCACATTTTCTGCTGAATCACAGATTATTCCATGCCATCCACAGGGACTTTGAGCATTGCTGGAGTTGTTCCATGCTGGAGTGACCCATGACTGCAAAATTGGTTGGTCTGGGAGGCTTGCTTTCCATCTGAGTAGTGCTTCAGCTTCGGTTGTTGATCCCGCAGTGAATCTGCAGAGAGATACTAAAACCATCCAAGCAACTAAAATTGGAACAGCTACACAGTTTCTATATTGGTTGAACATATTTTCAAGACTTGCTAATCTCTGCTGCTTTGTTTGTTGAGGATTTCTATTTATATGCCATTCAGGTACGTGTATCCAGAATTGGATTTTGGCGCCCTTGTCGGTGATTGAGCTGACTGAAGTCTTTATTTTTTTATTTTGACAAAGAGTTATATGTGAATTTTGGTTGGTGAGTTTAACTGGAAGAGGCCAGAGCTAGGATGGTTGTTGAGGTCTGTAAAGTATTATTTGTGATTAATTCAATATAATAAATACCTGCTTATGTAACTCTTTGGTGTAAAATAGTTGTAGTCTTGGCGTCTTGTATAGTTTTTAATTTTGACATCATGCTTTATGTAATTTTTAATTAAGACCAAGGTCTAATTGTATTGCTTTTAATTTTATAATTTTTAATTAAGACCAAGGTCTAATTGTATTGTTTTTAATTTTGACATCATGCTTTGTGTAATTTTTAATTAAGACCAAGACTTTGGTCTTACATGATAATTAATTGAGACCATATGGAATTTCATGACTAATATTGTGTGCATTGTTTTTATTCCGTCTTTCTCTATATATTTATTTCATAAAAGGACCCTTACAAATTTTGATCATTATCGTGAATCATTTGTTAATTTATTTCATTATATACTATATTTAGTTTCCAAGAAACAAGATTGGGTACTGTATAACTCTCCATATTATTCTTCTAAAAAATTTCATTCTAGTAAATAGCAATTGATATTATATTAAAATATAATTTAAAAAATAACATAATTAGATTATTACACAATACAAAATTAGAAACTGCACAGTTCTAGTGTGATTACAAACTTTCATCATTGACCTCAAGTATGAGATTTAGAATATACCTTTCCTCCAAAAACTTGGCAAGCCCAGCATCTATAATTGCCATCCTGTGAGACCTTGTTACAAAAAAAAAAAAAAAAAAAAAAAAAAAAAAAAATCCACAAAAGAAAGGTAAATCTTATGAACTCAGTGAGTGGAAAATCACACCTAATAGGTACTAACATCACTCAACACACATATATAATATATAACCAATTGATATCAACATATCATAACATTCAAAACCACTAAGGTTACACGTACACAATTACAGAAAACATAAAACTTAACGAGTACAATTCAAGTAGTATTATGTATAATCTAATCAAAACAATCAAAGCACACAAATCATACAAAAGGCCAATTGAGTAACTCAGCTCTGCACAACAGTTTCTTCCCTCACCGAGCATTTATGGGCCCGCACAACAAGTTAATTCTCTGTACATAGTCCATCCCACAGTGACTAAGCACTCAATTCTTTTAAAACATTTATTAGAATCAGAATATCTCAGATTAGAGTATTAAATCAAAATATCATAGGTGCACCTGGATTTCAATTTTGAAAAAAAATTCATTTCATTGGCCCTTATCAACTACAAATAAACATCAAACATAATTCAAATAACTCAATGAAACACTACACATGCTTATTTTTCCATCTAACACATCTATTCAATATACATACAATTACACACAATAAACTATCAACCAAAGAGTAACAATTAATTACTCACTGGTTTACAAATCTTATTCATCACTTACTCTTACGTTCATGTACGTCATTGATTCAACAACACTTTCCAAAGTTACAAATACATTTTTCAAGTATTATTAGGTTTATCAATTTTTATAAGTTATAACATTTTAATTATGAAAATGTAGGGTTACTAAATTTCAAGTATTTATTTAAATTGTACTCCTTTTAGGTATCTTCACAACCCCCAAGGATATGTTTGATTTTAACTTACATACTTAACCTAATTCAATAAAACCAAGTTTAAACATTAACTTTAAAGTGTTAACTATCTTTCTTATTTGAAAACTTCTTCCAAAATTAGCCTTGAACTCACTTAATTCCTCACATGAACAAAAACAGGGCTCTAATAAAATTCCTGGTGGCCAATCTCTGATTCTGATGCTTATAGAATCCTCATATTTAGGAATTAAATTATAAAATTTTCTTATCTAGTTTTTAAGATGTTAGGAACATTTCATCTTTAGCACTCCACCTCTAATTCATCCTTTAAGACCCCCTAATATCAATTACTTCAAAATAGGTATAGTTAAGACCTGAAAATCACACCCATAACTTCCAATACCTATAAAATACACACAACATGGAATTAAGACCTGCACCACTCCAGATTTATCCTTTAATATGTTAGGATCAACTTTTATTCAGAGGTCTTAAGCTAATTCCAATCATAACTCTCAACGAAATATCCCGAACTGACTGAAGCTCACTAAAACTCTTGCATGGACTTAACTGCAGTCCAATAGCTCTAACGATAAATACACTTAGAACCAGTTTATGAAAATTTTCAGATATCATCTGAAGACCATAATCTACACTTCATCTTTAGAACTCCTAAACTAATTCAGCCCATAGAACACCCAAAATACCCAATTTCCCGAACTTATAAAAGCTGACCCTATTTCCCTTTCATTAACCACTCAACCCACATTTCATTCACTCTACCTACAACTAGTTTCATTTAGATATTTTTACAAACATCTTAAGGGTATAATTCCTTTTATTTCATGTGTATGTGTACTATACATACCCAAAATAGTGAACACAATTCCACTAGTTCCCATGTTACTTATATTTCAACTATATAAACTTACCTAATTCTAGCTTCTAAGACTAAACAATATGACATCCACCAAAACTTATCAGAAAATTATTCAACAAAATTCGAATGGCATTGTGTATGATGCCAATCTCAAGTTAGCTACCTCTTTGACTTCTTCTGAAAGCAATGTGTGTGCCAACATATATATACCACTTAAAACTTCCTTACGGTCCTAAAACATGCTTTAAAAAAACCTTCCTCCATTAAATTTCATACACAAGTTATTACTCTGCATAATAATAAAATAATATCTTACACAGAGACAATCACAGAATATACAATGTACTGAATATTCAATGCAGGTACATGCTATACCAATTCAAGTTCATTGAGATTAAAGATGCAAAGGAAGACAACTAACAGCTTGTAAACACTTTATTGAATTGATTGCAAAGCAACTTCTTAAATGCCATTGCAGAACAACCCACACATATTTGGGATAGGGATAAACTCAAATAATGTATTCCATTTGTAGGGGAAACAAGGACACGAGGAGGTAAGTTTCTATTTTTTCAAGTTCTGTTTTTGGATTTCAAACCATTAAAGTTTTATTGACTATTGCTTTTCTGGCTTGCTCTTCATGAATATCTTTTCAATTATTCTAGAACACATGACTTCATTTACGTGAAACTTTTATTTATTTATTTTATATAAAAAGCTTCATACAAAGACAGAGAGCCATATTCGTAAAGGGGACACCAGTTGGATAGCGTATTCCATAACCACAAGTTTTATTTTATTTTATTTTAATTTGTCTAATATTGGCCACCAAAGTTACTTTATTGGTAAAATAATAACTTTCCTTTTTTTTCCTCTGGGTCTAGCTGTCCTGCAAGTTAAAAACCAGTAGCAATGGCAATCCTTTTACTTTTGGTTATATTTTATCCTCTTGTTACAGTTTTATTTATTTATTTATTTATTTTTATATGACGCTTCACTTGTGATCTATGAAGCACAAATACGGATACGAGAATCCGATATGATACGTATCCGACACGAAAATAAAATAATTTCTTAAAAACAAGGATACGATACGTTAAGGATACGTTTAATTAAATAATTTTAAATTATATTATATATATATAATTTATAACATGAAGTGGTAATTCATAACATACAATTATCTAAAAAGCATAAATTGAGCAAATTCATCATATAGTAGTTATCAAACAAGTACAATTCATAACATACTGGTCCAACAAACATAATTCATTACATTAAATTTTTCTCTAATTAAAATTAAAAGAAAATCCAAAAAAAAAAAAAGAATAAAAAAAATTTATACAACAGTAATGGATTCAATGCAAAACTCCATCAATGCACATCAATTCTCATAAACCTTAAAAGAGCTAACAACAGCAAGCTTCGGAGCCAACAACACACAGATTTTGGATCAGTGCCAATGAGAAGTCCATAACACTATTTTTCAGACAAAGAGTAGGAGAAGTGAGAGAGGGAGATAAAAGTGGAGGATTACTCACTAGGAAGGAAGCTTTGGAGGCCTCAACAGTGATTGTTATGAATTAGACTGTCACAGGCTATAGAGAAGATAAATAACCTAAGAACTTTGAAGCTTCGAATAGCAATGAAGATGAAGAACAGTTTGAAAATTAGAAGAAGCTTCAAACCCAAGAACGGCTAATCAAAAGCTACTTCAACGATACCAATCCGGTGGATTGACAATTGTTAATGGAGAACATAAGTCACAAAGGAGAGGAATTCATGAAGAAAAGAAGTAAAAATGAACAAAATGCAATGTTTTGGTGTCAGCCAAAAACATGGCGCTGTATCTGAGCTGTGTCCCGCCATATCCGAGCCGTGTCAAGCCGTATCCAAGCCGTGTCAAGTCGTATACGAGCCGTATCTAATTTAAAAAAAAGAAGAAGTAATTATGGATACGAATCTGATACGTATCCCAGTGTATCGGGGCTGTATCCGTGTCAGATACGTACTCGACACGGATACGACCCCCAATCTGAAGTATCGGTGCTTTAGAGCTTGTGATCAAGCACCTATTCAGTTCATGACATGTTCTTGATGTATCCCACTAATATCCTAAGTTCTATCTTTTAGTGAAAAGATTGGAGCAAGAAACATTAGCACCCACTTACGGATGTTTATGATTGATATGGGGTGAAAAACAAGCAGAAGGTCGTGTCTTTTTTTGTCAAAGGAAACATATGTGTTCCTCTAGCTGTCACACCATATTCAAGTTTCATTTTATTCAGGCACAATGAAGAGAAGCATATCTCTCATATTTAATTATCAATACAATAATGAAAACGATGGAGTACCCATATTAATAAAACTAAAAAACCTCATTGATAAGGTATAGGCTTTTTCTAAGTTCAAAATTTTCCAAACAATAAAATTTGAAGCTCATGAAAGACCCAGATCATAAAGAATAAAATATAAACAAAGACAGTAATAAAAAGAGCAACACACTCACCAATTCATGGCTGAAAGTTAGTCTGGCTAAAAGAAGAGTAAAAATTCAAGAAATAGGGGAGTATAACCGGTCTCCAAAACAAGAAATAAGAGAGGAGAAAGAATGAAGGCTGCTATAGAGACTTCATGGCAAAACAAAGGAAGCTTCCACGGCAGATCCAAAGGAAAGTAAAGCAGACCATCCACTGAATTTTCGAGAAGCAGGGAACAGAATGATAACAAAGGCGGCGGAAAGGATGAGAGGCAGAGAAAGAAAACGGTGAAGGTAAATAAAAAGTGAGGAGAAGTTAAAGACCCAAAAAGGAATGAGACATTGTAACCAAAAAAAAAAAAATAAAGGAGAAAAATTAAATCTCAGTCAAACATTAAAATTTGTGGTTTTGATTTTATCTTAAATATATGTACACCAATAGATATATATATATACCACAATTATTTCTTCTCTTATTGTTTTAATTCATTATTATTATTTATTTATCAATAAAATTTACACAATTAGATTTTCAGTTTTATATCAACTAATAAAGTTGTAAAAATTACAATAAACTTAGTATGAGCTTTCTAAAATATATATAAATATTTTAAAGTATATATTAGAAATATTGGGTTATATTATTTTTAATTTATTATTTATTATTTAATTTATGTATTTTAGAACGAAAATTTAAACATTATATGTAAAATTCAACTTTACGATATCGAGTTATGAGGGTTAAAACAAATAGACTATTTTTAAAAAATGAATCCTGTAATCAAATTGAGTGTTGATACAAAATTGAAGGATCCAACTCCTCTTTTGATTTATAGAATGGCAGGAGTAGCTAGGAGACTTAAATCACAAACCTTATTTCACGTTCAGAGAATATTGTTCATCAACTAAACCCTATCCTTTATTTAATTTTTTTTATTTACTTTAAAAAGAATAAAATAAATAATTGTGCAACACTCTCAAAACATATGGTTGAAACTAGAGACTTTAAACTAAATCGACTTTTAAAGTATCGAATGCAGGTCAAAATTTTTGAATAACTATTACTAGCAAAACTATGGTTTATAAGTCATGAGTACGAGGTACGAAAAATTGAAGCAGGAAGCCAACTAGAAACGTAAAATTACCAGAATCAGAAGGCTTTTTTGGGTCAGGCTTCAAATTCCAAATAAGTAGAAACTTCAATAACAGTGGGACTGCTATAAGGACCACAGCAACCTTATATTTGTGATTGAAAAGTGGGCGAAACATTTTGAAACTATTAATGGCTCTTACAAACTCAGGCTAAGCTAGCAAAACTATTAAAGCACAAGTTTGCATTTAATGCATCTAATGGTTAGAAAATTTGAACTCAATTTATTTATGAATTGAGCATTAAAATAAAATTCGGGTTTGCATCAAAAGAAAACAACCCTATCTTGAGTTTTATTTTTTAATTAGCTCATTTAGTAACGAGTCAATGTTAATCTTTCTAAAAGAGGATCGTAAGCTTGCAAACTCGACTTGTTTAATATTTTTATTTTGTACATAGTTAAATTTTCTTGAGATAACTGCATTAATTAACTAAGTATATTTACATGTTAATAAACATAAGAAGTAGTTAATTTGGTAATAATTATTTAATTAACTTGCTTGGGTTTAGACTTGTGAGATTTTTATAAGTTCGTTCTCAGTTTCTGGCAAACAAATACTGAGCTCGAACTTGCCTAAATTTGATGAATCCAAAAAAAATTTCACCCTAATATCGGCTTGGGTTATATAAAATCTTGGTTCCGTCCCTGATAAAGAGTAATGGTATTCTTTTTATTAGTACATGTGGCACGTGTGCTTAACATCCTATTCTATATATACCATGTACATATTCCAAAGTAAAGCATGTTATTCCTGATTGTATCTTTATACAAACATCAAGATTTTATATGTTTACTTGCACTACAAGAAATTACATTGTATGCGTTAGCTATCATGAACAGAAAATACGGATACAAATAACTGTGTTTGCAACGTTGTAGACATAGATAAAATGAAAAAAAAAGTTTAAACGCAGACTCAGTATACTATTACACAAATGCAGAAATTGGTTATTTTGGCAAACTTTTCTCCTTATCTATGTTTAAGTTGTATTATTTGCATCTTTAGTGGAAAATACAAATAAAAAATATTTTTTAAAATAAAATAATTAGCATCTGCATCTACCACTGTGCCACTTAACGACATATGTATGCAATGGCAAACGTAGATCATATCTTTTATGCTAAATCCCCAACCTACAATTTTTTCTTCTCTTCTTCCTCCATTTTTGATTTCTCATGCTCTACCTACAACCACAGCCTTCTCCATCCAGACCTAGCCCCTTTAACCTACCCCTACCACTGTCCAAATCCAACCCTGTATTTGCCACCATTGTTACATTTCAAGTATGTACTCCAATTTTCCTTATTATTATTATTTTTTTCAATTCTTTTGCTTAAATTTTTTCCTTTACATATGTTTTATGTGGTTTAGATATGTATTTTATAATTTATTTGTTGTTATGTTTAATTGTATGATTGATTTTGGATTATAGAGTTCGAGATTTGATATTCATGAAAGTGTGTAGTTTGTAGTGATTTATTTTGGATTCTACGGTTTGAATATGGGTATTTAGGAGAGTTTTCGGATCATAGGTAATGACTTTGGAAATTATTGTTGAATTTAGGTTTAGAAAAGTTTGTGAATTTTAGAGAATGAAATAGGATATTTAGAAAATTTTTTGGAATGTAGGCAATGAATTTGGGTATTTAGAAACTTTTTTTGAATTTTAGGAATTCATTTCAAGTATTTTGGAAAGTTTTAGGATTATAGGGATTGAATTTGAGTATTTAAAAAAGTTTTTGGATTTTAGGGATTAAGTTTGGATAATATTGTTGAGTTTGGGTATTTAAAAAGTTTGGATTTGAGGGAATAAATTTAGGTATTTAGAATTTTTGGATTCTAGGAATTGAATTTGGATAATATATATTGTTGAATTTGAGTATTTAGGAAAGTTTTTGGATTTTAGGGATTGAATATAAGACATTGAAACATTGAATTTTCTGCATCCATGACATGTCAAGTTCATGATCATCATTATTTATTTTCCTTTTGCTGTGTAGGTTATTGTGGTGAAGGCAAAAAAAAGTGGCATAATTGAAGTAATTTACTCTATGAATTTCTTTGCTCCTCTAAATTTTCTTTGTATGTATTGAAATGTACTCTAAATATTGGTAACTGATGTTAGTTATTGTGTTGATGTTTGTATATGTTAGCTGCTGATTATTCTAAGTTTCATCAAGTAGTACAACTCTTGAAGCACCAACCAAACTAATACCCTCGGGACATACTTTTAGTTGATGGTAATAAATATTTTTGTTTCACTTGTAGGATCATTAAAGGCTTATATCAAGGGCTATCTTTACTTCTAATCCAGCTTCCTATGCATATGAATTACTTTCTTTTCCTAACCAACTGAAAAGTGAGTTCAGTGATAGGATTATAAAAGACGGACTATCAAGATGCCTATCTTGGATAATCATTATCAATGACGAGATTATGTAAAACTAAATCTAAGATAGGGACATCTCGGATAATGGAGGCATCTCGGATAGTATCCAAGATGGGGCATCTCGGATAGTATCAGAGATAGTTTTAGCATTATCCAGGATGGTTTTGGGCCATCTTGGATAAGTTTATATATATATATATATATATATATATATATATATATATATATATTTGTAGTAGTAGGAGATTCATCTTTCTAGAGTATTCAAAATTATCAGAGGTAACACTCCTTGCTCTAAGACAGATTCTCATGTTTCTACCATCTCTACTTGTCTACAAGTTTGAATGGAGAGTTAATGGCTTTTATAAAAGTTTATTCTCCTATGTTGATGTTATGCCCGTCATCGTGATTGAAACTTCAAACATAGAAGATAAGAATGTAGAATTGAAGAAGATCTTGCTTCTCACTGAAACCATTGAAGATAGACATTGAGATTGCTAATCTCATGAACATGTTAAGAGGAAACATAATGCTAAGTCAAGTCAACATCCAACTTGTCTTCCCAGTTATAATCCAATTATATATTGTCACCTTAGAGTTAAGGATTGCCTTGTCTTTGGTATGTTCCTCTTCCAATCGGCCTCTTTCTTTCGATACTTATTGTTTTTTTCCCTCAAAGGAACAAGCTCTTCCAGTGTGGCTTCCACAACTCTACCCATGGTTTGCGAAGAAATATGAAGTATAAGCTCAAGACTATAGGCATGAAATAAGGCATAACAAACCATAAAAAAAGTTTTAAAAATATTTAGGCCATCACCTAACCGAAGTTTGCATATCCCCACAATCACCAACTGTGGCCAGTCTAGGAAGTAGTTGATGTCAAACTTTTGCCTGTCCTGCTTAGATTGGTAATACCAAATCTTTGTCAACATGTTTTTTCTTCTTAGAGGTCAACCTTGTCTTCTCTTTCATCTAGGATTAATTTTTCTTCACCCATGCAGCAATCTGGTAAGGGTATTAGAAAAAACAAAGAAAAATTTAAGCTTTCCAGCCCTTGTTATTATCATAAAAAGATTAAAAAATGAAATCCTTCCCCAAAAAATAAGACCAACTCGAGACATTCTCTTCACGTAAAATAAATGCCCAAACATGAAGAGAAATGGACGATCTCAAGCTAGCTGGTGACATAAACTAATAAAAGCTATCATACATTCCTCATGCAATTAGGAGATATTTGGGCATGAAAGATTCCATAAGCATTACAAACCCTAACTCATAAACCTGAGTGAGATTAGCAAGAGAAAAAGGTAGTGTGTCATTGAGAGAGTTAGTAGACAGATCAAGGTATTGGAGTTTCGAAAGTATGCCTATAGTTTTAGCTATACTACCTTCAAATTAGTTTTCTCGGAGATCAAGGCATAAATCCTAAGTTATTAATGATACCTTTTTAACTAGTATAGCCAAATTTGTTCTATTACATCATCTGCAGCATCACAACTTATTCCATGCCATCCACATGGACTTTGAGAATGATTATATTTGATGAGATATATAGGCTTAATGATTAACATGAAGAATTGAACTTAGGTTTCATATGAAAAATGAGAGGAAAGCAAACTATTTATCCTTTCTCTTTTGCTCATAGATGAAAGATATTAACTCTGGTTAGAGGATAATACATTTTACAGAGTAATGAAAGCTCTCTCAAGTATTATTTTTAGCCACAAACTCTGTTATTGTGAGGCGTCCAATTTAGGGTGAACTGTATGTTTTCCAAATTTAATGTTTTTCTATGACACATGAACAAGCCATGCAAGCAATTGTTAGTGACATCATTTTTTGTTAAGTTAAAATTGACGATAGAGATTACATTGCATGATTTTAGAAATTATGATGATGACATTTTACGATTTTTGAACTATAGGGACTAAATTAGCTATTTTGTCTAAATATAAAGACTAAAAGTATAATTAAACCTAAAAATTTATAAATTACAAAAGAAGAATAGAAATTTTAACCCATTAGTCTTGTAGTCTTGTGTTTTAAGTTTTAATCCATTAGTTATGTAGTCTAAAAAATGAAAATTTTGTCTTGCTTTTACTTTTAGAGAGGCCATGGTATTAAACAAGAGAATAATAGAAGGTTAAAAATTTTCAAAATATTTATGTTTTTTTTAAAAAAAATTTGGAGTCATGGCCTTCTCCCCTCCTTTCTTGGTTCAAATAGTGAATACTTCGTTACGGGCTCGTGAGCCTAAGCTCATTAAGAGTCAACAAGCCTAACCCTAAGCTCAAGCTCAAGCTTGGCTCGTTAAGGGCAAGTTAAAGTTTTTTGAAAATTATAAAAAAGTTTTGTTGTAAAAAAGAGTTGAACCCAAGACTTACTTGATAAATATTTGTACAACTTACCACCAAACCAAGTTACAATTTATGATGGTTTTAATACGTAAATAGAGTTATTATAAATTTATATCTAAATAATATTAAACAAGCCAGCTTACGAGCTTACGAGCCAAGTTTTGAAAAGATTGAGCTCTGTTCGTTTTACTAAACGAGCTCAAAATAAAGCTTAAGATTGGCTAGTTTAAAGCTAGATTCGAGCCCTTAACGATTAACTCACAAGCTCTTCACAAGTTAGCTCAACTCATTGCTACCCCCAGATACAACGAACGTATGAAAAACCTTGCATTCAGTCTTGAACTGATTTGCGCCTGTTAAGATTTCAGTATATCCAATATCATTTTTCATCTTTGATGACTATTCATACTTGGGTGAACTAAAATCTAACCAAGTGATAGATAACTCAAACAAATCAGAGTATAGAAATTTAACTTCATTGTTTATATTAGCCTAATAAAAATAGAATATATGTTGAATATATATATATATATATATATAAATTCTCACAAATTTTAAAGAAATTTAAAAACATATTAATCAAAGTACAAACTAATATAAAATAAATAAAAAATTAAATTAATATGTGCATCAGACAGATGTCGGGTTCATACTAGTATGATAATATAATTGTTACTTAGAATTAGGAGAATGATATTTGACATATCAACAAATCATTCATATAATATTTTGACACATAAATTTTATAACTGACATATCAGTTGACACCTAATACATTGATGTCACGTCAGCTAATACATCTCTTTTTCTTTTGAAAAAAAAAAAATTAATAAAGTTGATGCCACATTCTAATTTTTTTATGAAATTAACTTATAAACTATACATATATTTAATTTTAATTGAATAAAAAAAAAACTTATAACATTAAATTTAGTTTAGTAACTAATTATTTATACTTCTATACATAAGTCTTATTATTCAAAAATTCAAAATTACCAATAAAGGGAAAAAAAAAAAAAACAAAAGAGAGATGAAAAACAACCCTCATAATCATTTACAATTTTAATATATTTATTTATTTATTTAATGAAATATTGCTTGAAAAAATTTAAATTTGATGATATACGTACGAAATTTGTCTTAAAACTTTTGAAATCTATAATATGAAGACATTTAAAATTTAAGATTGAATGTGGGTTGAGAAAATCCAATCACCATTGTTGAAAAATATATAAAAAAAAAAAAAACTTCTCAATTTAAAAATCATGTGTATCATTATGAAGAAATTAAACAATTGTAAGATAGACCCAAAGGTGGTTTGTTGCAGTGGTAAGTAAAATTGTAACCCCATGAAAAGGCCAAAGGTTTGAATCCTAGATTCAAATATATTTAACTTGATCACAACTATTGATTCTTGTCCACCAAATATATATTGCTTACATTTTGAGTCAATCCTCAACTTAATATTATCAATCTTATCCCTTTCATCTTGAAGGAATATTGAAATTCTAATTTTACTAAAATATTAAGAGGAGAAGGGTTACAATCTAGAAAATTAGAAATTAACCAAATTTGTTACAAGACTTTTGTGGTTTTGAAGGAAGTTGCTTCCATCAACTACTTTGGTTTACCAATGGTGAGTAATTGATGATAAAGGTTGGTTTGAGATCGAAATAAAAGGAGAACCCTCGATTATTACAAGGTTCCCAATGTTGAGTAACTAACCCAGAGAATAACCCAGTACTTGTATATCTTCGAGCAATGTAGATCACCAATTTTCCACAAAGTAATTTTTCTGAAGAAATTGAAAGGAAAAATGTACAGAGAAAAGTTGAAGAAAGATTTAATAATGGATTGATTGAGTAGGTTTATCAGTCCCTAACAATGACACCTGCAAATCTAATTAGTGGATCCTCCAACATTTGGATAAAAGTTTGTTCATTATTGATAATTCTGATGGCCTAATTAACTGTTATCTATTCACATGAACTCCCATTGCTCTACCCATAATAAATCTCTGGGGAAAGAGTCAAAGCCAAAAGCTTCATATCAGAACTTAAATACAAGAAACTAGGAATCTGAGCTCAACCTTAGCTTGTGTAACGATGAATCGATCCTAAAAAAAACTTGTTTTCCTAGTCTATATTCTCGACTCTAAGGCCAAGAATTGTTGATTTTACACCCTTAACTAAAGGTATGACTAGTAGGAGGAATGGATAACCAAATTTTCGTAACCTTGAATCCTTATTTACTGAAGACAAATGACTCTTGAACAAATTACAATTAAATTAAAAAAACTTTACTGAATAAAAATAAACTTATGACTGGTTATTAGACATAAGATTATTTCTAAAATTCAGCAGAGGTAATATGGTTATAAGTCAACCGTAAACCGTAGTATCAAAGTACACGGAGGAGCTCTGCTCATAATAACACATCAAGTTATCACAATTAACTTAATATACACAATAATGTATAACACCTAAAATCACTGCAAGTGTTGCCCTATCAGCTTCAAGTATGTGACTCTAGGATATACTTTGCCCCAACAGTGTTGGCAGGTTTCAAATCCTTACGTAGCGACCTGTATTTTCTTGATACTAAGAGAAAACAAAAACAGAAAAAGGTGTGAGTCACAAAGACTCAGTGAGCAAACCACATACCCTGAGGGTACCAACATTAATTAACATATAATAATATATATCCTTATTTAATCTCATGTATTAATCATAATAAAGTCACGATTCACATGTTTCATGATATATAAAGTCAATTCAAATATCTAGAGTTTACCATTTCAAACAACACAATCAAAGTACACAAAAGGCCAACCGAGTAACTCAGCCCCATACAACAATTATCACCTCCCACAAGGCATTTACGCTCATTCATAAAAAATTAATCTCCATACATAATCCATCTCACCATGGCTGAGCACTCTATTCTTTTAAAACATTTATCAAAATTAGAATATCTCAAAATTTCAAATCTAAATATCCTAGGTGCACCTGCATTTCAGTTTTGGAAATAAAAATCATTTCTCAAAAAAATCTCACTTTGTTAGCCCTTATCAACCATAACCAATATCAAATAACAAATATCAATCAATTATTCAAATTGACATAATTTATTTCACATAATTATCTGGCAACCAAAGTGCAAGTAATTCACTCACAAGCTCAAGACTTGATTCGTCATTCCGTCTAGCGTTTAGTGGTGTTGTTATATCCTCTACATGATCCAAGGCTGAAAATCATAAATTCATACGTTACTTAAGATGACCATTGTATAAATAATTCTTTGACTCCTTAATCCTTTATATATATAACAAAATATTGGAAATTAATTCCTCTCTGACATCTTACTATCATCAAGTAAAATTAATTACTTCAATTTTATTAAGAATTAGAATTCCTTTAATTTAACATTAACATAATTAAATTTTATGTTTCCCAACTAGCTATTTAGTAATTGAAACTTATATAAATTAATTCTTATGGACATCTTACATTTAATTTCTCATGATCATTTTATCACTTTATATATATATATATATATATTTCAATATAATCAATATCACATCATAAGTCTTTGTATTACCCATGTTCCACTTAGTGAGTTGAATTAACTTACCTATAGCTTCTCATGGTATTCATATTCAACATTGAATTCCAATTAAACTTCGTGTTGGGAATTCATCAAAACATAAAGTAAATTAATAATTTAAATTACACTCTATTATCACTAATTAAATTTTAAACTCTCCTTTTCTAATTCATCTAATTACTATCTAGGTTTTTTGGTTTCTAAACTTTTATTTACCATACCATTCATTCTTAAGTTAATTCATCTTTTTCATAAACTTAATCATCCACTATCCAACTACTAAACTCATAAACAATTCAATTAAGAAAACTTCATGAGCAAAGACTGATTATCCTACATAAAGTTAGAACTAAGTTATTTTGAGAGTTCTTTACTCTTGCTACTTAACTAGTATTTTGCCTCCACACTAGCAAGAATAGAGCACGGCAAAGGCAAGACAACCACACAAAGGTAAAGTTATTGCCTTCTTCAACACTTCCCATAGCTGAATTTTAGAGTAGCTTCAACATTACTCGGCCACTACACTTTCAAGAGAAAAGCCATGGCAAAACAGAGCAAGGGTAGTAGTTAAGGTTGTCTATGCTGCCCCTCTTAACTAACTACCATCACACCTTTTTACTTCCTACCAATCGGCCAACTTGAAGTAGTAGCCAACCAAGCAAACAAAAGCCAAAAACCAAGGAAGAAAACGTTGCAAAATCAGTATCACATAATTTCAGTCACTAACCAAGGATTAATTTATCCCAAGTTTGATCTTAATTTTGCTCTCCACTCCTATACTGCCACTGTAATACCCCAAGAGAGAGGAAGTCCCACATTGGCTGGGAAAGAGGAGAGGAAGTATATATAATCCACATAGGTCAACTACTAAGTACCTTCCAGCTAGCTTTTTAACCCATGTGATGTGGGTTGTTGACTTTTCGAAGGCACTTGGGCTAGTTGGACTTGGGATGTTACAGATGGTATCAGAACATTTGGGCTGGGCCTTCGAAAAATCCACATCATCTAGGGGGGAGATCTTGATATTGGGGCTTGATGAGGACTTCAAGGATTCTAAAAGGGTGGGGTAATTGTAATACACCAAGAGAGAAGAAGTAGCACATTGGTTGGGAAAGATGAGAGAAAAAAAGTATATAACCCACAAGGAACAACTACTAAGTACCTTCCAGCTAGCTTGTGGTGTAGCTTTTCAACTCATGTGGTGTAGGTTATTGAATTTTCAAAAGTACTTGGACCAGTTGGACTTGAGGTTGACTTTTCAAAAGTATTTGGGCCAGATGGACTTGGGGTGTTAGGGCAGCTGATAATCAACTCATCAAAGGTTTTTGACTTTTCAAAAGTACTTGGGCCAATTGGACTTGGGGTATTAGGGTAGCTGATAATCAACTCATCAAAGGTTGTTGACTTTTCAAAAGTACTTGGGCCAGTTGGACTTGGGGTCATCAACTCCATAGCCCACCAAGTCCTAAAACCACCACTAAAGCTGATACAAGAATAGAAATGATGGAATAATTTACTAGAAACCTAAGCTTAGCCACCAACCTCGTGAAACGCACGGCTAAAATGGAGAAATAGAGGACTAAGATAGGAAAACACGGCATAGAATATAACAAGAAGAAAGGCATAAGGTTGTGATAATGGAAGAAAAAGGAAGGCAATATAAAATTATAAAGGTGTGGTCCAAAGTTGCTTTCAAATGTATGTTAAAATTATACTAATAAATTTTATATTTTAAATCACCACTAAAGTAGTGAAAATTCAATTTACACGTATATGTCCAAATACCCTCTTATTTTAATTTATTTTATATAAATTTATTATTTACGTTGTCACAATAATTTATGTACAATATTGTAAAATTTCTATTAGAATATTGAGTTATAATAGTTGATCAGATCAGTTTAATTTTTGTTCTTTGACAAACATGTCATTCCTTTTTAAATGATGAAAAAGAATTTAAAATATTTTACATGGGTGATCTTGTAATTATGAATTTTAGTTTGCCACTAGTATAAATCAGTGGGTCTATTTGATTAAACTATATATAAAAATAATTTTCAAGTAGAATTGTTTCAAAATTGCTGTATAAAAAGTTGAAAATGTGTTTGGATAAGTTAATTTGAAAGCGCTATCAAATATAAAAAAGAAAATTTTGATTTTATTTTTTCAAAAGAGATATCAAGTATTAAAATCACTAAAAATACCATTTTGGCAAATATTATGGTTAAATTGTCTAAATAAAATAATTATTAAAATTCATTTTAGCTTCCTTTGTTTTATATTTGCACAAGTTTCTTTTTCCAGCATCAGCTTTTAGGACTGTAAAAACCCAAAAATGCTTTTCTATAAAACTTAAAAAATAAAAGCTCTACTACCAAACAGCTTTGTAGAAAAACTTAAACCCAAAAACTATTTTAGAAACTAAACCAAACAATCACATGAAATTTTTTCCCTGGACCAGTAATTTATTATGCTTCTTTTGATTAGCAATAATGACTTTTTTCACTGGACGACTTTTTATTATTGTTTCATTTATTTTTGTTAAATCTTTTCCATTTTTCCTTAAAAAGTTTTCTTCTCTTTTTTTTCATTTTTTTCTTCATGTGACTACATTTTCCTAAATTTATAAAATACATAAATATTAACCTAAAATAATATTATGCTTTTATAATATTTTGATTTTTTATAATATCAAGTAATCATTTTTATTGCTAAAATTTTATCCTTATAAAAGAGTAATAATATTTTAACTAACAAATGAATCTCTATAATTTTGTGTAAAAATAAAATTTTATAATTTCCTTCTAGAAAGCAATGACTGAGAATTCTATAAAAGTGAAAAAAGAAAAATATCTATTTTATTAATAATTAGAATGAACTTGAAAATATTTAAATTTTCTTTTGGCGTTGGTTTGCTCCAAATAACTTTTACTTTTGAATAATCACGATTTCATTCAAAAGCAGTGCCAGCATATGTTACAATGTATTTTTTTTTGTAATCATAAACATGAGAATCATATTATTTATCATGGGTATCTATTTTTTGATATACGAAGAGAAATAATAAGCAAAACTTTTTGTTGCTACGGTGATTTTATGTCCTAATGCAAACTTTAGCTCCATTCCTCCATGTCACACTCTTCATCCTTCACTGCTATTTTTCTACTAGACCTTTGTAATTTTATTTTATTTTAATATAAATTATTATTTTAAATTAAAAAACAAAATTCAAGTGAAAAGAATAAGCAAAGAAAAAAAAATGAGAAGATTTGAATTTTTTATTTTTATTTTTAAAAGATGGGCTTAAAAGAAAATTCATATACTAGAAAGTGGGAAAAGTATAATTAGAAACTTCTCTAACAACATGCTCACGTCAAGAGGACAACTTAACACATCCGTCGGTGTTGGTCCAACCACCCTGTGGACCTATCAAAATTAGTCCGCCACATATAAATTTTTTAAATTTATCATATGTAAGATGATTTGTTTTGATATATTAAATTCCCAACAAACAATAAAATTTTTATTTTTATTTTTTATTTTTTAAAAAGAAAAGAAAAGAGTGCAACTCTATTTATATCCATAACTACAAATTTTTTTTATTATTTTTTTGAGAATGAATAATTAAGACTTGATTTAGTAATGTTATGACTTGTTTTAGAGGTGTTGTGTTCTTTTGGCTCTCTATGCCATAACAGTAGTCCTTAGCAATGTAAAACCTACTCTCAATATGTGGAAGCCACAAAATTAGTATTCAATAAATTTATTATAAAACTCTTCTGAAAATTTAAATTGATTACAACAGACATTGAGAATTAAAAGAAATATAATTAACCTACTCCATTAATAATCAAAAGAAAAACACAAATTTTTATAAATAGTTAAAGTCATATTAGTATTTTAAATTTTTGAAAATAGAAACAAGTTTTTAAAAACACCCGTTGATGTGTTTTAAAAACATCTATACGATTATAAAAGTCATAAGACCATTTTGGTCTCCTACGTACAATATAATATACATATTTAAATTTATTTAAAAACTAAATTCAATTAATAAAAATTTATCCAATCATTTAGTAACAGCTAAACAATAATCTCTTTAACTTTCCTACTTTCTTATTCTTCTACTTTCTCTCACCCTCTCACTCTCCTACTCTCTCCCATTCCTTTTTTAAAATAAAATATATACAAGTTTGAATGATGAGCTGATGGCTTCCATAATAGTTTGTTCTCCTTTGTTGACGTCGTGCCCGTCATGATGATTGAAACTTCAAACGTAGAGGATAAGATGCTAGTATTGGAGAAGAAGATCTAGCTCCTCACTAAAACCATTGAAGACAAAGAACTTGAGATTGCTAATCACATGAACAAGTTGGAGATGAAACATGGTGCTGAGTGAAGTGAACATCCAACTTGCCTTCCCAGTTAGAATCCAAATATATATGGTCGCCGGGGAGTTGAGGATTGCCTTGTGTTTGGTATGTTCCTCTTCCTGGCTGCCTCTTTCTTCCGACACCTTTTGTTTTCATTCCTCAAAGCAACAAGCTCCTCTTGGTTGGCTTCCATCTATCCACGTACGGTTTGCAAAAAAGCATCAAGTATAAGCTCGGGACTATAAACACAAAATAAAGCACAACAAAGCAAATCAAAAGTTTCTAAAATATTTATTCCTGTTCTGCTTAGATTAATTGGTAATACTGAATCTTTGAGAAGACATTTTTTCTTCTTAGAGGTCAACCTTTAATTCCGGGATTATTTTTCTCCACCCGTGCAGCAATCTGATAGGGGTGTCAGGAAAAACAAAGAAAAATTTGAACTTTCTAATCCTTGTTATTATTGGAAAACGATTGGAAAATGGAATCATTCCCGAAAAAGTAAAACCAACCCCCTCTTCACGTAGAACAAATGCCTAAACACAAACAGAAAAGGGACGATCTCGAGCTGGTGACATAAACTAGTAAAAGCTATCACATAAACCTCGTCCCATTAGGAGATATTTGGGCATGACAGATTCCATAAGCATTACAAACCCTAACTCATAAACCTGAGTGAGATTAGCAAGAGAAAAAGGTAGTGTGTCGTTGAGAGAGTTTGTAGACAACTCAAGGTATCGGAGTTTCGAAAGTACGCCAATATTTTCAGCTATATTACCTTTGAGTTGATTTTCTTTGAGATCAAGGCGTACAAGGTTTTTAAAATTAAAAAAAATCCAAGTTACTAATGGTACCTTTTAAACTAGTATATGCCAAATTTATTTCTATTATATCACCTGCAGCATCACAGGTTATTCCATGCCATCCACATGGACTTTGAGCATTGCTGGAGTTGTTCCGTGCTTGAGTGACCCACGAATGCAAAATGGATT
Source organism: Quillaja saponaria (assembly GCA_029379385.1). Lineage (NCBI taxonomy): Eukaryota > Viridiplantae > Streptophyta > Magnoliopsida > Fabales > Quillajaceae > Quillaja > Quillaja saponaria. Next base: position 12,338,998 of record CM055616.1, on the reverse strand, counting down.
GGTCTGGGAAACTTTCTTTCTATCTATGTAATGTTTCAGCTTCATTTGTTGATCCAGCAGTGATTTTGCAGAGAACTACTATTACTATCCAAGCAGCTGAGCTTCTGATTTGGTTAGCCATATTAAGGGACATGTATTCATAATTGGTCTTTGGCGCCATTGTAGAAATTGACTGACTTGGAACTATAGTCAATACACATTTTGGCAAAGAAATGTGATTTTTGGGAAATGGTGGTTGTTATGTATAACGTGATGGTAAGAAATATATAGATCAAGTATTATTACTGAAAATAGAATTTCAAGTTTTAATAATTATATGGCTAGTTCAGCTTAGCTCGGATGGTAAGAATGGATGAAATTTGGGTAGAGATGTTAAACTTGATTACTGAAAATAAGAATTATAGATCAAAAAAAGAAAATAAACATAAAATGAAAAAAAATATATGAATATCTCGTTGAATTTCAAAATAAGTGGGTACTAAATATGTTCTATATTATTATTATACACTAACGTGAGTTTACTTTTTACTAAACTTATTTTTCAATCTCTTTATTTTGTTTTTTAAGAAAGGGTGACGCAATAAATAGGCAAGGCACATTGTTTAAGTGCATTTATTCTATTTCAATCGAAAGAAATTTGGGTACTCTTGTTTAAAAGTAGGAGAAGAACCCACAATTCCAAAATTTGAAATATGATTTCCCGTAGGCTATCGGAATGAAATCATCATTTTTCCTGCATTATTATGTTCTTCTAGGTCACCATTAATTTAAGTGGTTCTTATATGTTATAAATATATATATAACTTACATGTGGTGATGCCGATGGACGTTGAGGGACTCTGAGAAGATGTCCAATCGATGCTCTGAGTTTCTCAGAAACTAGTCGATTAACCATTTTATGAAAGTCAATATTGTTAAGATTAGTTGATTGCCATGCACATGATGTGCCTCTGGTTCTTTTGAAGGTATTTGTATTGCTAACATGAATTGCATTTGAGTCAATGCACTTGCCAAAACCATAATAATAGCCATGACTCTTCCCATCAGAGGCTTTAACCCACAATAAACCTTCATTTATAGGTTGTTCAGTTGAACCAGAATGTTGAAATTCTTTCATAGATACCAAGAATGCTTCCTATTACATTCAATAAAATGTACTTTAATAATTTGAATACACTTATAATTTCAATGTCATTGAACACATTAAAACTTACTTTCTCTTTTTTTGCTCTGTCGTTGATGATTTCGCCTTTTTTACTGTGTAACTTAAAAAAGCTCCAATAAAGTTGGCTTTCTACCGAGTTTTTACACCTACAAGTAAATCATAGATACAAAATTTTAAACATTCATCACTTTCAAAATAAATAAAGTGAATTGAAATTTTAATACATACCAAATGTTCTCATGCATAGCAGAATTCACCGAACCCCCAACATATTGAACCGGCCCAATTACTTGTCTGTTCTCTAAAGTAATTCTGACCGCTTATGAAACTCCTCACCAGCCCACTTATCACAATAAGTCTTCCCAAATTCATGTTCGATCCGTTCTGGACGAGGCCAAGACTTCCATTGTTGGGTGTCATTCCCGTATAACTCCCTTGCATATAGACGAACTTTGTGAAATCTCTTTGCAAGGTGCTTGGAGGCAAGCTTGTCGAAACCTTCATTGCACGTTGTTGCTTAGAGTTATTCGAAAATCTATAGCGCATGTATTTAAAAATAAAACAAAAAGTAATAATCAATTACTTAAAATTCTTTTTGAAACATATAGAATTGCAATATTTAGTATACTTACCAGAAAATCATCCCCAAAAAGTTGCTTGGTCTCTTTTGGAAACTTTGAATATGCTAAATAAGGTCCTGAAAAATTATGCTTAACAATTCCAGCCATAATAGTAGATGCTTTGTTGTGTCCTTTGAATGCCCTAAATAATAATCAAAACTTGAAGACAACAACAATAGTAAATAAAATATAGAATATTGAAAGAAAAAAAATTACTTCCATATACTAATCACTTGCAATTTCAATCGCAGGTCGTTTAACCCCATTATCACACCTAGGAGCTAACTTGTTTGCTCCTCTCCTACAAGCTACTGAAGTTTGCTCCACCACCTCCTCCTCCTCAACATTTATAATTCATTAAAATGAAATATTCATGCTTAATTGATTATTTTTAAATATTGAATAAAAACAAAGTCATACATGCTGATAGAGGAATCTCCTCAATGATCGGGGTTTCCTCAACAACTGGGGTTACAATTGAATGAAGCTCAGAAGTTATACATATTATCAAGGTTTTGTAAAATTAATTAAAAATATATAATTTTATGCAATTATTAAGAATTTAACAAAAACTTATATATCGGCCTAGTTGGTTCACTAAGGGTGTCTTGTCTTCCATGAATTCTGCACTCGATCGACCTCTTATACTCGAAAGACCTCCTTCACTCGAATGACCTCCCCCAATCGATTGACCTCTCCCACTCGATCTATAAACTCCTTTAGGCATGATGTAAACTAATTGCATATATCAACAATATAGACTTAAATTCTTGCAAATTAGTATCATTTAACAAAAATAAACATAGAAATGAAATTCACATACTGATATTTCAATTAAATAAACATACAAATAAAATTCACTCATTCATAATTCATCATCATCATTTTCTTATTCTTCTTCATCAACTTCATTTTCTTCATCATCATAATAAACTTCCTCTTCCTCTTCACTGCAATCTTCTTTATTATAGTCAATATCTCCACTTCTCTAAATGTTTTCATTTTTTTTTAATTCTTGGATGGATGCAATTCTGATAAATCTACTTTTTCCATAATTCCACTGTTGTGAAGAAAATTCAATGCAACTTCGTCATTGTCATAGGTAACCATTGTTAGAAATAAAGTGTCATCATCTTGGAAAATCTCAGTCGTCATTGGCACTGAATTTTCCTCTTCCTCATCATTAAGTAGTACATTAATCATTCCTCTTACCTTCATTTTACACACTACCCACCAATCAAGTCTTTCTTTCTTCTTTGAAGGATAGCTTGCATAATATACTTAAGTCTCTTGGCTTGCTAACACAAAAAGCTCATTAGAGTTAAGGTTTCGTTTATGATTGATCTCAATGATACCATGTCATGGTTCAAATTTAAGTCACTTCTAAGAATCATACCAGTGACATTTAAATAAAACAATATTGTTATTTAAGCCACATTGTTCTAATTCTACCATTTCAGTTAACATTCCACAAAAATCTCATTCTGATATATCATAACAACTGCCTTTGACAAAAGCTCCACTGTTTATAGTTTTCTTGTCTTGTCCATAAGCTTGGGTGTGAAATCTGTATCCGTTGGCAATGTATATGCTATAGTACTTTGCAAATCTACTAATTGGACCAAGTTCTAAATCTCATATGGAATGAGATATACTAAGATCTTTCAAGACTTATCATAATTTGTAACAAGTATATATCTCAAATTTAATAAAAATTAGTCACGTATATATTTTTGACTTGCTTACAAGGTCACGAATCAATTTAGCAAATTCATCTGTGATATTAGGTTGCTCATATCTCATCTATGCATCATATTCACTATAATAATTTTTACATAGAGTAAGTAATATATTTGAAATAAATTAATGGATAAGTATCATTATATAACTTACTCCAGATATGGTCTCATTTCTTCACAATTTAAAAATATATAATATCAATGAGGCATTTTAGTCTTTGTCATACTTTTTTTTTTTTTTTTTGATATAGCACAACCAATTCGTTTTCTTGAGAAACAAAAAACATAAACTTGGCCATTTGTTTCGACATCTCCCCATTGTCATTATGAACTAATTGTCTTAGTTTCATAAGAACATCATTAGCAAAATTTGGAGGTTTCTTATAATATATAAGCCTCAACAATGGAACCTTCAACATGTGCTTTATTACCTACCTTCTTCTTTAAACTATGCACACACATATTATGCATGAAAAAAATTTATTAGATTGGCAAATTAATGGGCAAGTATTGATAAGAAAATAATTGGTTGTAAGTTATGTTACCTCTCAAAAGGATACATCCATCAATATTGCACTGGCCCACCCACCTTAGCTTCATATGCTAAGTGAATCGGCAAATGCTCCATGGAATTGAAAAATCCTAAAACAAATGACTTCTCGATCCCACAAAGGATTATAGTAATATTGTTCTCCAGAACCTCCATATGTTGTACATTCAATTCAATTACGCATATGTCTTTAGAGAACCCACTAAGTGCTATTAAAGGATGCCAAATATGCTTTGGTATAAAATCGCAAAATAAAATTGGTATTAACCTTTGCATGAAGATATGACAATCACAGCTCTTCATTCCATAAATTTTGCACTCGCTAAGGTTGACACAACTAAATAAATTGAATGCATACCCATATGGAAACTTTAGATCATTGTTTACCCATGCACACAAGTTTCTTTTCATGCTTATCCAAATTATAAGATGCTTTAGGCTTCATAATCTTTCCATTATTGTACTCATATAATTCTAACTCTATACGATTACGCAATTCTTTCATGTCCGCAAGAGCTTTTGGATTATCCTTAGTTTTTCCCTTGAAATCCATAACCATATGAAAAACATTGTTAAACACATTTTTTTCAATATGCATGACATCCAAGTTATGTCGAATAAGATTCGTAGACCAATAGGGCAGTTTGCAGAATATACTTTTTTTCACCTAGTTATGAGAATTGCTAAATCTAGAAAGATCTTGTTTCCCATTACAAGTTCCAAACTTGATTTTAGTGAAAGATTTAACTCTATCCAGAACTTCTTTTCCAGTAGTTATGGAGGTGGCGAGTCTTTGTCAGTTGTATTCTTTTTAAACTATTTTTTTGCCTTTGGAACACATGATCATAAGGAAGGAATTGACAATGACAGTCAAACCAACAATGCTTACCACCATGGTTGAATTTGAAAGATTTGGTAAATTCCATACAATATGGGCATGCCAATAGACCTTTTGTACTCCATCCAAAAAGCATACCATATGCTAGAAAATCACTAATTATCCATAGTAAAACAGCTCTCATTTCAACTTAAGCTTCTAGGGCAATTGATCATGTAACAAAAACAACCAAAAACTAAGTTTTTTCCTAGTAAATACTAGATAGGCACTAGCATAACTCACTTCCATTTATACAGTTCAACTGTCTACACATTGGGAAGTTCAAAATCACATTCATCTTTCCAGTACCTATCAAATAGCATTACGCCATTAACATTGAGGCATCTCTACCTCTGCCCGATTACATGAAGGTTTATATTGTTTCCCTAAGACACTTAGACTAACCCACAGAAAAGAAAAGAAGTACCCTTCAAAATACTATATGAAATTAAACTACTCTTCTTCTATATATATTTTTTCTCCAAAATGAATCTCATAATCTACCAAACTAACACAAACTAAGTTCTACATAACAGTTTGGTTATGAAGTTCATTACACCTATTTATCCTCAAAGCTTCAACGAAATTTGATTAGATAAAATAAAGAATTATTGTATGTGATAAATATTAAAAAGAAAAGACACATTCCCACTTGATTGGTCAGCTTTGTTTATCAATTCATAGCAAAAATACATAAATAAACTTATGAAATAATGTAATGGAAAATTCAAAGAAGGTTTCCAAATATTCATCACAAAAGATTTCTAGAATCCAAAAAAAAAGATATATACTATATCAGTGATGTCCATAAGGATAATAAGAAAGCCATTATCGCCAAATCAGGAGAATAGCAACTAAAATGACGATAAGTTTAACAAATAATTTGAGCAAATCACACCACAAATGCAAAAAATTAGGCTTGTCAAAAGAATGACAATGGAAATTGTAATTATACACATTTTAAAATTACAGCAAGAAGATTTTATTAAGAATCCTTGTTATTAACTTCCTTGAAATAGGAATGTAATTTATTCTGAATGAAAGACATATATATCAATACCCAGATAGCTAGATTATATACACATGCACCTGGGTACGCGGTACACACCACACACACACATTCATGGAAAGAGAATCCTAAAGTTTTGAGCTTTAGTTAATCAATAATAACAAAGCAAACATTGAATGTCCAACTTCATAACTTTTATTTATTAAGTTCATATTGGCAAACAGAGCTCAAAAGTAAATCTTAAGCAAGGGAATTATAACTATCAGAGGATTCTAAGTATAAAATATTCAGGGCGAGTGTCTGGGTTAGTGAGTTAGTAAGATAAATAAAAATTAATTAATTTTCGTCATACATTTGATTCTTATCTTCAAAGGAAAAATCTTATTTCCCATTTCATGCAAACTATAAATTACTTTAAACCTAATCACAGAGGAAGATATGGGATTTCACATAAATTAAAGGAAAAAGGTATTCTATATAACATACCTGCTGGATTGAAGGTTAAGGTTCCATGATTTGTTGCTATTGGATCTTCTTTGGACAGGGATCTGGCACGACAAGTTGAGCTTTTTAATAATATTCGAGAGGTTACTGAAATTAGATGAGAGAGAATAGAGATTGAAACATAGCAACAACTAAGGCTTGAAAAGGAAAGATCTTTTGTTCCTGTGTAGGTGCTAAAAGTGGATTTGAAGGAGCAGGTAATAATGTGGGCTTGGCAGTGGGTGAGTAGCGAAGATGAAGAGTTTTGAGTTATGGAGCCCCTATCGATGATTTGGCTGAGTCTGAGAGTACGTTGGTAGGAAATGCACAAGGAAGCACAACAAAGAATAGATGGGGAGTTTTAGGAATTTTGATTTGGATTTAAGAATCTAAGAACACAAATACGGTCTCTATTAACAATAAAAGCTGTCTCTGATATTTGGTTTATGAAAAAATAATAATCACTTATCAGAGACCATAGAAGCTGTCATAATCTAAATGCAGTCTCTGATACTTTAGCGTTATTCGATGCGAAAATTTTCAATTATCATAGACTATAGAAAACTTATCAGCGAAAGGGTTTGTGACAAATTATTGATTTATCTGAGACCGCATTGTGCGGTCTCTAAAAAGTAATTATCAGTATCCGATAGGTACCATTACAGAGCCCGTTTCTGCAGTCTCTACTAAGCAATCTTTGATACCGCATTTTCTTGTAGTGTACATGAATGTTGACATGAGAATTAGGCGTATTGGGGTTGAATATAGTTTACCTCTTGTTAAATGTATTCATAAAGTTGATAGGTATCAATTATGTCTAATTTCATTCTCAAGGGTGTGTTTACTATGTTGAAAATAATAAACTTTATTTTCCTATGATAAATTGTTAGTGGAAGTTAAAAAGGTGTGAGTTGTTTTGATGTAATGGGTTTAAGAGGTAGTTAATTTCTTATAATGGGTGGCTATAAATTATTGTGTGCTAGTGGAAGTTTTTTTTTGTTGTTGTTAATGTGTAATAAAATTGTAATAATGGGTTGAAGTCCTTAATGTCTAGGATAATAGGTGTTAAAGTCATATTAGTGCACATTTAGTTGTGTGACTTTAGAGTTGCTATTATGAGTCTTATAAATACCTATTGTATGTTTTCAATTTGATATCAAGCAAAGTAGAATTGTCTTTTGAGTATTCCAATTTGTTCATCATCTTCAATTTTATGTGTTGTGCTCACCACATTTTCTAACAAAGTGGTATCAGAGCCTAGTTCTCTAATTTGGTGAGTTTAAGAGATGTCTACTGGATCAGGAATGTTCTCATTTCAATATCCTCGTCTTACTAAAGACGACTATGACAATTGGTGTCTTCGTATGAAAGCTTTGCTTGGTGGACAAGATGCATGGGAGATCGTAGAGAAAGGATATGACCAACCATAAGATGAAGCTGTTTTGTTTGCAGCTCAAAAAGATGCCTTACAAAAGGCTAGGAAGAAGGATCAACAAGCTCTCACCCCCATCTATCAAGGGTTGGATGAGTCCATGTTTGAGAAGGTGGCACTAGCAACTACTGCCAAGGAAGCTTGGGAGATTTTGCAAAGCTCTCTCTAAGGAGTTGAAAAAGTGAAGAAGATTCGACTCCAAACATTGAGAGGAGATTTTGAAGCCTTGCACATGAAGGAATGCGAGTCAATTTCGGATTATTTTTCAAGAATGCTAGCCACTGTCAACCAATTGAAAAGATATGGAGAAAAAGTAGAAGATGTTCGTGTGGTAGAGAAAATCCTTCGCTCTTTACAACCAAAATTTGATTACATTGTTATTGCAAATGAAGAATCGAAAGACTTGGAGACCATGTCTATTGAGCAACTCATAGGATCATTACAAGCCCATGAAGAAAGATTTAAGAAGAAGGAAGAGAAGCCGCTTGAACAAGCTCTCCAAGCTAAGGTTTCTTTCAAAGAAAAAAATAATGTACAAGAAAGAAACCAAAGAGGTCGTGGTCGTGGTCATGGTCGTGGACGAGGAAGAGGAGGGAGAGGAAGAGGAGGATATCATTTTGAGAATAATAATGAAGAAAGAGGCCAACAATCATCAAGAGACCGTGGAAGAGGAAGAGGAAATTATGCAAGACCAAATGAGAAGAGGTATGACAAAAGTAATGTTGAATGCTATAATTGTCACAAATTTGGTCATGTTGCTTCAGAATGTCACAATACTAATGTTGTTGAAGAGAATGCTAATCTACTTGAATACAAAGAAGAAGTGGAAGAGCCAACTTTGTTACTAGCATTTAAAGGAGATGAAAAGAAGGTGATCAAGAGTTCATGGTACCTTGGCAATGGTGCAAGCAATCATATGTGTGGGGACAAAAGCAAATTTTTGGAAATTGATGAAAAAGTGAGTGGATTTGTGACCTTTGGAGACTCTTCCAAAATTCCAATAAAAGGAAAAGGTACCATTTTAATTTCTTTGAAAGATGGTGGTCATAAGCTCATTTATGATGTTTATTATGTTCCAAAATTAAAAAGTAACATTTTAAGTTTAGGACAACTTTTGGAGAAAAGTTATGAAATTCATATGAAAGATAAAAATCTTTGGCTTAGAGACCAAGATGCTAATCTTATTGCTAAGGTGTCCATGACAAGAAACAGGATGTTCATTTTGAATCTCTAAAATGATGGTGCCAAATGTTTGAAGATGTGTGCAAAAGATTCAACATAGCGTTGGCATATGTGGTTGGGTCATTTGAATTTTGGAGGTCTCAAGAATTTGGGAGAGAAGAAGATGGTGTCTGGGTTGCCATTCATTGACCACCCAAATCAATTGTGTGAAGCATGCCTCCTTGGAAAACATGCAAGGAAGAGTTTTCCTAAAGAAGCCACAAAAGCAACCAAGCCACTTTAACTTATTCATACCGATGTGTGTGGACCAATCAAGCTATGCTCATTTGGTAAAAATCATTATTTTTTGCTTTTCATTGATGATTATACTCGCAAAACATGGGTTTATTTTTTGAAGAAAAAATCAGAGGCTTTCGAGGTGTTCAAAAAGTTTAAAGCTCTTGTTGAAAAAGATAGTGGTCATGTAATCAAATCTTTAAGGTCCGATAGAGGAGGCAAATTCACTTCAAATGAATTCAATATCTTTTGTGAAACACAAGGAATTCGTCGTCCTTTAACGGTTCCTAGGACACCACAACAAAATGGTGTAGCAGAAAGGAAGAATAAAACAATTCTTAATATGGCTCGATGTTTGTTGAAATCTAAGAATATGCCTAAAGAATTTTGGGCAGAAGCTATTTCCTGTGCAGTTTATTTATCCAACAGATGTCCAACCAAAGGTGTAAAGAATCAAACACCTCAAGACGCTTGGAGTGGAAAGAAGCCAAATGTCTCTCACTTGCGAATTTTTGGAAGCATTGTCTATGCCCATGTACCGGATTAAGAGAGATCTAAACTTGATGATCGAAGTGTGAAGTATGTATTTATTGGCTATGATTCAAATTCCAAATGGTACAAGCTTTATAACCCAAGGAATGGAAAAATCATAGTTAGTAGAGATGTTGAGTTCAATGAAGATGAAACATGGGATTAGGATTTTCAAGAAGAAAAAGTTACAATTTTTTCCTTACTTTGAAGAAGAACAAGATATAGAAGCACCATTGGAAGCCATTACTCCACCCCAATCACCAACTCCTTCATCAGAAAAAAGTTCAAGTGAAGAGTCACCGAAAACAAGAAGTCTTCTTGATCTTTATTAAAATACAGAAGTGATAGAAGATGTTAATTTATTTTGTCTTATTGCAGATAGTGAACCATTATTTTTTGAAGAAGCTGAAAATGACAAGAAGTGGAGACAAGCAATGGATGAGGAGATAATAGCTATTGAAAAAAATGATACTTGGGAGTTGGCAAATCTTCCAAAAGATCATAAAGCTATTGGTGTGAAATGGGTGTACAAGGCAAAGAAAAATGCAAAAGGAGAAGTTAAGAAGTACAAGGTGAGGCTAGTTGCGAAAGGCTATGCACGAAAGCAGGGGATCGATTATGAAGAGGTATTTGCTCCTGTTGCTCGCTTAGAAACAATCCGATTGTTGATCTCTTTTGCAGCTTATAAGCATTGGAAGATTTATCAATTGGATGTAAAATCTGCTTTCCTCCATGGTTTTCTTGAAGAAGAGGTTTATGTTGATTAACCTGAGGGTTATGTAATTGAAGGGCAAGAAGACAAAGTTTTAAAGCTAAAAAAAGGCTTTGTATGGCCTAAAACAAGCACCAAGGGCGTGGAATAATCGAATTGACAAGTATTTTCAAGAAAATCGGTTTGTTAGATGTCCACATGAATATGCACTTTACGTGAAGGCACATGAAAATGGTGATGTTTTATTTGTTTGCCTTTATGTGGATTATCTAATTTTTACAGGAAATAATCTAATCATGTTTGAAGATTTCAAGAAGGCAATGACTTGTGAATTTAAGATGACTGACATGGGGCTAATGTCTTACTACTTGGGCTTTGAAGTGAAGCAAAATGATGGTCGAATTTTTATTTCACAAGAAGGCTATGCAAAAGATGTTCTTAAGAAATTCCAAATGCTTAATAGCAACTCTGTTAATACACCCATGGAATGTGGAATGAAGTTGTCGAAGCATGATGTTGGAGAGAAGGTAGATCCCACATTATTTAGAAGTCTTATTGGAAGTTTAAGATACTTGACTTGCACAAGGCCAGACATTCTTTATGATGTTGGAGTAGTGAGTCGTTACATGGAATCTCCTACTTCTACTCACATGAAAACGGCTAAAAGAATTCCTCGCTACCTAAAAGGTACACTTGACTATGGCCTATTTTATTCTTCTTCACATATTATTGATCTTGTGGGATACTGTGATAGTGATTTTGCCGGAGATTTGGATAATAGAAAAAGCACCACAGGATTTGTATTTTTCATGGGAAATAATGCAATTTCTTGGGTTTCAAAGAAGCAGCCAATTGTTACTCTTTCAACTTGTGAGGCTGAATATGTTGCTGCTACCTCTTGTACTTGTCATGCCATTTGGTTAAGAAGATTGTTGAAGGAGCTACAAAAGCCACAAAAAGAAGCAACCCAAATTTTTGTTGACAACAAGTCCGCACTAGCTTTGGCAAAGAACCCCATCTTCCATGATAGAAGCAAGCATATAGACACAAGGTATCATTTCATCAGTGAGTGTATTGCCAAGAAAGAAGTGGAAGTCAAATTTGTGAAGTCTCTTGATGAAGTTGCAGATATTTTCACAAAACCACTTAAATTTGAATTCTTTCAAGGATTGAGAGAATTGCTTGGAGTTAGAAAGGAAAATTAAGTTTAAGGGGAAGTGTTGAAAATAATAAACTTTATTTTCCTATGATAAATTGTTAGTGGAAGTTAAAAAGGTGTGAGTTATTTTGATGTAATAGGTTTTAAGAGGTAGTTAATTTCTTATAATAGGTGGCTATAAATTATTGTGTGCTAGTGGAAGTTTTTTTTTTTTGGTTGTTAATGTGTAATAAAATTGTAGTAATGGGTTGAAGTCCTTAATGTCTAGGATAATGGGTGTTAAAGTCATATTAGTGCACATTTAGTTGTGTGACTTTAGAGTTGCTATTATGAGTCTTATAAATACCTATTGTATGTTTTCAATTTGATATCAAGCAAAGTAGAAGTTGTTTTTTGAGAATTCCAATTTGTTCATCATCTTCAATTTTATGTGTTGTGCTCATCACATTTTCTAACATGCTAGAGGATTAAAGGAGGTTAAGCTTTCAGGGAGTAAAGTATATGCCTTATTGAGGGTGTTTGGCACAAAATTTGGTTATAAGGTAATAATATCTGGGATTGAAACTTGCTTCTAAAACATGGGATAAGCATTAAGCCATAAGAGGGCAAGGCAAAAGGGGTTAAACTTGAAAAAAGAAAATGTTCAGCACAATTTGCATCTGCCAGATTGAGACCAGTCCATAACATTTTTACTGGCTCTCCTCCCGAACCGGTCCCAAACCATATCTTACCCGAGATCTGCGCCTACCATGCTCCCCATACATTTCCCTAATCTAACGCTGTCAACCCAAACCAAGATAACAAACCTACAACCCTATATTTACAACACATTGCCCAGATTCGAAATTTTCAAGTCTTACCAAGTTAGAATTGAGTCAGGGCGAGATTAACCAAATTCCCATTGAGTTTGACTAGGCTTAACTGAGTTTGACTGACCTTGATCGAGTTGGACTTGTTTTCATACAATCCTATTTCCAGCCTACCTTAATTCCAGGTATCCGCTTACTCCATTAGATAATGCATGGCCATCTTTCTAGGGTCTTTCTGTTTTCAACTATTTTGATATTTGCTCTCATTTCAATCATTAAGCTTACAACTATTATTTTTACAATGATGATTATGACGAATGTGACTGAAGGAGACAACAAATTTTGATATACTTCTTTAAATGAAAAACCAGTGTCACAGAGCTCTATTCTTTAAAACTTGCACGAGGCAAAATTTTAAAAACTAAAGGAGTCGTTTGCCTCTTCCAATCCTATTGGAGTCCTTGAAATTGAACATGATTCTAAGGTCAGAGTTGTGATCCTTAAATGCCTTTCAAACAACAAGTTCTCTCCTTGTTGATATGGACACAACTTTTGTAGTCAACAATTTGCATAAATTTGAAGCCCCAGTGAAGAAGTTGAAGACCATGAGGCATAATTTACAACTCCTCTGCTTTAGGATGATACCACTTATCAGAGTTTCATTGGTGCTTTTTAATACATCACTTTCACAAGATCTGAACTTTGTTTTGTTGTTAATCTTGTTTGTCAGTATATGCATGCTCGACGTGAAACTCAAGCTATTAAGTGAGTGATTCGATATATATATCAAAGGTACTCTAAATTTTGGATTGCAACTTTGTCATGTTTCTCTATCTTTTTTGAAAGTTTATTTTGATGCTGTCGAGAGACAAAAAGATCTATAAAAGGAAATGTTATTTTTTTTTTAGATTTATTCCAATGGCAGAGCTAGACATTTGTTCTTGGGGGCTGACTAAAATTTTATTTAAGTATATTCCACTATAGTAATAGCAACAACAAAAAAACTCAATAACTCAAAAAACATAATAAAAATTTATAAGACACAAAAGGATAATATAAATTTTAACCCATTAGTCTTTAGATTGAATTTTAAATTTTAACCCATTAGTCTTGTAGTCTAAAAAGTAAAAATATTATTTAACTTTTACTTTTAGAGAGGAAATGGTATTAAACAAGAGAACAATAAAAGGCTAAGAATTAATTCGGACTTATAATATTAATATTTTTTAAAAAAAATTGCTGGGCCATGGCCTCCTCTAGTCCCTTAAAGGCTCATCCCTTGATTTATTCTCATATTTTAGTATTCCAAAAAACAACAAATAGTTTCTTATTCTAGTGTTAAGGATGAGTATAGAGTTGTGATTCATTTTTTTATGAAATCTTGTTGGATTCATAATAAATTGCGCGAGCTACATGTTATGTGATAATATTAGTGCCACCTACATGATTTTTAACCTAGTTCAAAAGGCTTACAGTAAACATATTAAAATAGATATTTATTTTGTTAAAGAACATGGTACATGGGGTTGTTATTGTTCTATTTATAAGACTAAATTGAAGTACCAATTAGAACATTATGTCTATTTCTTTTAGAAATTGAATCATGTTCTTTTTATAATAATAAATAATTTATTTAATATTGGTGCTTAATTAGTTTTTTATAATTTAAAGCTAGATGATAATGTTTTGTGACATTAAAGAACTAAAATGAGAACCTTTGAATTTGTTTAATTGGGATGGTTACCCATATTTAATTACATCTATCAAAGAATTGTCTATGTTAAGGTTGTTAGGAAATTGATTATGTCAGGCACAGTGAAAATTTAAAAATTTTTGGTATAACCATAGAATAATCTCTATTGTTTATGAACCGATCTACTTTCTATTAATCTAATAAATAGAACATTACCTCTTGAAGGGATGAGGACAATCTTAACTTTTGATCCACAAGTTGTACACCCTGTACAACTTCTAAGTCTATCCACATTGAATGACTTGATCAAGAGCTCTATGTTGGTTGTCAAAAATCTCCTTGTGTGCTATTATAAGTGATAAGATTTCTCACGTCTCACAAACACTCAGTTTTCAAAAAATTCTCTGGTGAGAACTTTGGCTCTCTGTAATATTTAAATAAAAGTTACGTCCAATATATATGAGGTCTAACCTTATTTGAGTATAATATAGCTAAACTCTAGATGATAAGATAAGATCTTATCTCTTAAACTTTTAGATAAAATAGAAAATCCTAATAAAGTTAATCCTATTTTAAATTTCAAATATCATTTGTCTATAATTGCATGGAAGCCCAAAACTTATCTTAATTAACATCTTTTTGTATGTGACCCCTTAGGTTCATATTAAACTGGCAGTAGTCCACATTAACTTAATGTATTTTTCAATTAGATCCATATCTAATTAATTTGAATCAAAACTAATTTTTGATTTACCCATTAATGAGAATTAATTATTAAATTAATTTTCGAGTTACCTACAAGTCAAGATTGATGCTTAACAGCATATGATGACTACCCAGATAATAAAAATATATTTGTGAGACCTTTCATTGTTAGCTACCATGTAATTTAATCTTTCCATCATTCAATATTCCTAATTAAACTTAAGGCCTATTTGGGAGTTTGAGGAGAAAGGACATGAGAGTAAATGGAGGGAGAGGATAAGAGAGCAAAGAAAAGGAGAGTGGAGGATAATTGACACTTATCATTTCTCTCATTTGGAAGTTTAAAAAAAAATATTTAAAAGAGAGGAGAGGAAATGATAGTGTATATTTCCTATTTGAGAGTTTGGGAGAAAGGAGAGGAGAGGACAAAATATTTATAATTTTATAATTTTGTCCTTAAAATATTTTAATTGGGTATTAGTAGATATTTAATAAAAATGATAGGAGTATATTTGGCACTGCTGTACAAAGTTATAAAGTACTTATCCTTTTCTTCCAAATCCTCATAATTTAGAGAAATTAAAATTTTGAGGTTTGAAAGGATTTGGAGGGATATATGTATCCCTCCATTTCCTCTCCCTCCATTAAAAAAAAAAACTTATAAACAAAGGAAAATATACATTACCTTCTTCTCTCCTTTCCTCTCCCTCCATTTTCCTCTATTCAAATGGACCCTTAGAGTATGGAATAATGTCAAACCCTAAATTGTTTAATCTGATGTATCTATCTATAAGTCACAACTCATGTGATAAAACCTGAATTCTCTAATCTAATTTCACACCACCCTAGCCAAGGACTTTATAAGTTATGTCTTAACTAGATAACATAAAATATTCTCTCTCTTTACTGAGAGTGATAAATCTTTTATTGTTCACTAATAGACTTCCATACATAAATAGTCATACCCAATATCTATCCTTGTATAACCCATGATGAATTATACTTAGATAGTATCAAAGCATGATAACCTATATACAAGGTATCTATAATGCCTCAGGTCTAAAGATCATTTGCAATACTACAACAAAAAACTCTCATTGACAACTATGTAAAAGTCCATATGAGTGTTCTATGATTGAGTCAATTCAATGAATTTGTTCTCTAAAAAGCACCTACATGTTTGTTATAGTGTCGACTATACAAGTGATCATAAGATCAATCACTCTCAACATTTGAGCTAATATAACATGTACTAATCTAATCAGGACATTAATTCTAATTATTAATAATCTTATGATTAGGAATATTTAAGAACAAAGCTTAAGAAAATTTATCTTATAAGCATGATCACATCATGGTTCTTATTTTCATTGCTTAAATTATATGAGATTTATCATGTTCATACTAAATAATTAACTAGCAATTAAAATACATGATAAATAATTATACCATATAATAATGAAACATATTCATTTTATTAATATCTGAATAAGACTGTAGTTACAAGTAATATACCATAGACATTTAATGTCATTGGCTTGTAGGGCATACTACTAACAAAGGTAATTGGTACTTATTAAAATATCAATATGAATATCTAAAATGTTCAAATGATTTATATTTGAAATTAAATAGAAACCAATTTATGTATTAAACCTCTTATAGAAGATCAAGGAGGACTACTTAAAGTTATGAATACTTAAATAACTTATAAAAGAATGTGATTCTCATTTAGCTAACTTTTTCTTAAAGAACACCATAAGTGGTGTGTCTACAAGAAAGATCTTAACATATTAGATCTTAAAAAGTATTAATATTCTTCCAATTGCTTTCTAAAACCACAATTAGTTTACTTATATAGCTTCATTTGAGTTTATACATAAGACTCTATATTCGATATAACATAGGAGAAAAAAATAATCTTAATCGTTAAGATTTGAGAATTTGTATACCTATGTAAAGAGACTTAGCGTAGAAGACTTTGAGATGGAGTTTGATATATAGTTCTATGAATTATCCTAAAAAAAAAAATGTAGGATATTAATTTTATCTCACAGCATGACAAAGTTATTTGTTTTGAAACATACTATTTTTCTTGAAAAATAATATTTTTTCTAGAAGTAGTAATGTGAGAAAAATTCTTAAAAGAGGTTTAAAAGTCACAATTTATAAATCAAATTAAAAGATATATAAGTAAAATAGCTTTAAAATACACAAACTCTTAGTAGTTTTGAAAGATACCAAATGTGAACTTTGAAAAATAAGATTTCTCATAATTAGTGACCTTAAAGTATATCTTATAGATGAAAAGAATCTTTCAAACTAAATAGAGCTATTGTTTGATATTATTTAGAAATTAGTTATATGCTATTAATCTTAATGGACTTTATTTACTCAAGTAAAAGGTATTGTACCTTGGTCGACCTTACTAAAAGTATTGTACTTAATGGTTGCAAAAGAAAAGAGGTTTGTCACACCCTTCACAGAGGCATGACAGGCCAGAGGTTTGGATAACCAAACTTCTGTATCCCTGACTTTACTACAACTGAATACATACGACCCTTGACTAAACCAACACATAAAACAAATTTTATAAAACAAGAATTAACTATAAAAGCTCATTTTCTTAAGCAAATAACAATTTACTGAAAATTTTGGCAGAGATTTCCCAAGATATGGAACATGCCTCAAAATAAAAATGCATACCAACACATAAAGATAATAAAGAGCTTCGCTTCTTCCATATCATAAACAAGACAATTAGCTAGACTTTTACATTATACTAAATTAAACATCTCACAGTTCTAATGTGAATGCAAACTTTCATCATTGACTTTAAGTATGAGATTCCGAATATATCTTGTTGCCAAACACTTGGCAAAGCCCATTATTGATATTTTTCATCCCTTGTAATCCTGTTACTAAATAAACCACAAGAAAGGGGTGAGTCCTATGGACTTTGTGAGTGGAAAAACGTACCCAAAGGGTACTAACATCACTCAACACAAGTATATAACATATATAGTCAATTAATATCATGTAACAATATTCATGTATCAATTCAAAATACATACATGCATTAGTAATCGTCATAAATTCACAACTCACATGATTCATAAGATAAGAAATCAATCACAGCATATAAAGCAAGCAAAGGACCAATGAGTAACTTAGCTCCGCACAACAGTATCTCCCCCCATCAGCCATTTACGCGCCCGCACAACAGATTAATCTTTGTACATAATCCATCCTATTAGGGTTGAGCACTGAAATTTTTAAAAACATTTATTGGAATCAAAATATCTCAGGATTTCAAATCATAATATCCTATGTGCACCTGGGTCTTAGTTTTGTAAATAAAAATCATTTCTCAGAAAATTTCAATTTGTTAGCCCTTATAAACCACAAATAATTTCAAATATCAAACACAATCCATATAACTCAATCACATTACAGTTCTTATTCACTTTTATATAACATATATATTCATATATATATATACACACAAATATATCAAACATTCAAATAAACTAATTTAGCAAGTAAGGGATAACAATTAACCACTCACCGATTTATAAATCTTGTTCATCACTTTCTCTTATGCTCACGTGTGTTATCAGGCCCACAGAAGGGTCCGAAACTGAAATTCATAGTTTTAAATAATACTTAGTTCATAAACATTATTGTTATAAACTTTTAATTATTAAGCATATATATCAACTTATAAAGGTTTCTTTATGAAAGTTTTCTGTTAAGACATTACATATCAAGTAGTATGAATTGTACTTTATGTAGTAAGGTTTATAATAAAGAGAAATTTTAGATGTCATGAAATTATATAAGGTGGAAGGAAACAATTAGAAAAGATAAAAAATACTAGTGAGTTAGAGATGTTGAAATTGTCCAAACTTGGGGTTTGGACCAGCATTTACTCTAACAGTCATATCTTTCTTTAGGAAATTCCAAATTCAGTTTCGTAAAATTTATTAAATACTAGACACATATAGATTTATAATGGTATATCATTTGAAATTTCTAGATTTATATATCAATACAATTTATTCTTTAAATATGCATCAAATTCTGCAAAATGCAGGATTTTAGTAACTCGAACCTTATCTTAGTTATTTGACCATAATTTTCTCTAGCAATTGGATTTTCTTAGATATCATATGTATTATCTGGATGTGTATATTAGTACAGTTAAATATTTAAAGTTTACTTTTTTTAGGCATTTCACAACCTCCTTGGATATATGTTTATTTTCACTTACATACTTAATCAAATTTAATAAAACTAAATTGAAACATTAACTTTAAGAATTTATTTAGCTTTTTTATTTAGAAACTTTTCCTTAAATCAGCTTTGAACTCACTCGATTCTTCACATAAACAAAAACAGAACACTCGTAAAATTCTTGGTTGCCAACCTTTGATTCTAATGTTTATAGAATTCTCATACTTAGGAATTAAATTATGAAACTTTTTAGTTATCAAGGTATTAGGAACATTTCATCTTCATAACTCTACTCTAATTTATCTGTTAAGACCTCATAATATCAATTAGTTCAAAATAAGTACAGTCAGGACCTGAAAATCATAGCCATGATTTTAAATATCTCCAAAATATATTTAATAAGGAATTAAGACCTGTACCACTCTAGATTTTCTCTTTAGTATGTTAAGAACAACTTTTATTTAGAGGTCCTAGGATAATTCAAACCACAACCTATGACAAAGTCTCGGACCAACTAAAGCTCACTAAAAATTCTGCATGGTCCTACCCTCAGTCCAATAGCTCTAAAGATCATTATACTTAGAACCAAGTTATGAAATTTTATAGACATCATCTCAAGACCTTAAGCTACATTTTTTCTTTAAACTCTTGATTTAAATCAGCCCCAAAAACACCTGAAATATAAGATTTCTTTAACCTATGAAATTTGACCCTGCATCTCTTCAAAAACCTTTTAACTCTCACTTTCCAACAATTTACCCATAACTACTCCTCCTTTGTTCATGTCCATTACTCACTTCCATTACCTCCTTAACCTAAAACATTAACTAACAATTATCTACTCTTGTTTATGAACTTTTATTCAAATTCCAGCAACAACTAACCATCAAGACTTAAATCTACCAAGTTTTACTCAAAAAGCTAGAACTAGTTTTCTTGTAGGCTTTTTATCAAACATGTTGAATGCATGATTTCCTTTCATTGTTGTGTGTGAACATATATATATATTACCAACAAAATTCACAATTCCATCAACGTTCACATTACTAAGTTTCCAAATTCCAATTTAGACTTTAATCTAACTAATCAAAGTAACCTAAAAGCTTTATTCATACAATTCAATTTCCAACTTCTTAAATTTCAAACCTCAATCAACATAATTAAAAAGAAATCCTAGATTTAAATTCTTATCATTCACAACTTATCCAAAGTAATATTTAAACTCTTAACCAACATTAAAGAATAGCAAATAAACCAAAAAGGAACCAAAAGAATAAGTTGAATTTAAGGTGAGGAGAGATTACCCCAACCAAGGAGCTGCTGGACTTGAATCAAGGTAGCAAACGGCAGCTCCTTTACTCCTCTTGGCTGTTACAAAGTTTGCATCTCCTTTTCAAGCTTGCTGCCACTGTTCACACATCCAAAGGAGGAACCAAACTTGCTACAACAAAGTTCCAAACAGGGTAGCCAATATACCTTAAAATCATCCTCCACTTTACCTCTATACTCTGCCATGAAGGAGGGAAAATGTCACCAAGGTACTACCTGAAACAAAGGAGGGCAACTGCTGGACTTTTAAGCCAAGCTACCACTCTATTTGAAGGGTAAAGAAGGCTGTTACGGCTAAGGGAAGACTACAAGACACTCACACACACACACATGGCTAAAGCTTACTTGCTCTCACCCACACAAGGAAGCAAACAGTAAAGCAAGACGAAAGTATTTACAGCCAACCAAGGCTGCCACAGTCAGCCCCTCAAACATAAATTCTTCTCTGTCTAAGAAAGAAGAATGAAGATTAAAGGCTGCCATCAACCAAGCCAATCATGCAAGGATGAAATTAGAGTGCTCAACCAAGACACAAGGAAGTTTCTAGAAGAAATGAGAAAGAACAGGGGATAAAGTCGGTGATGGAGAGAAAAGGAGGAGAAAAGAAAAGAAAAGTAAAGAGAATAAGACAAAACAATTAATAGTAATGTCAAAGTCAAATTAGAATTTTTATTTTTATTTTTTTATGGTAGAGTTTAATTCTCTGTGTGTATTTATATATATATATACTTACTAATTCATGAATGTGTGGTCCACAATTATTCTTGGTTTTATATATGTACTAATTTATTATGTTTATCCATTTGTTTCCTTTATCAATAAAATTACATGAGATGAAATCAAAATTTCAAGTTTTAATTTAATTGTACACACTTAGATAATTTATTTACTTCAAATACATGCATTCATTTTTACGATCATGAATTACACCAAATTGTTCAATTTCATATTTTAATACCGGGTTATAATATGTTCAATTACATTGTTCTTATTTACTTTGTTTATTTTTATAACTAGAATTTACACATTAAGTCTAAAGCTCTACTTTACATTATCGGGTTGAAAGGATTATAACAGGGCTGTAGAGTGAAGACAAAAAGGTGGAGAGCTTTTGTTTAGTAATGTTAATAGCAAACAATTATAACCAAAGACAATCGTTGACTTTGATATATTGTTTCATTAATAGTCTATAAAGATTTTACTTGTAATTGTTACATATTAAAACTTTGAGATACGAGATGCCTCTAAGGGAAATCATATATAACCAAATATCTTATTTGAAACAAAGAGAATAGTATAGCAACCAAAAGGTTTTACATCTAGTGTTATTGACCATGTAATATGTAAACTTCAATGTTTCACTTTATGAATCAAAACAAGTTTTTCGAAATTGGTTACTCTAATTCGTTAAAGATATCAAAGAGTTTGATATACATAAGAATATGAATAAATCAAGATTTTCAATAAGAGTAGTGGGAGTATTATAAGTATTTCAGCTAAAATACAAGAATAACATATTATACATTAAGAATGTTGTAAGAATGTAAATCCAGTTAAGAAATTGTTTAATAATAGTTATAACTTTTAGATTTGGAATCTAATATGTGTAATAAAAGGTTTGAATTCTATATGTGAGTTTACCATTGAAATTATAGTATAGAAGATGCTACTGTAAATTCCAATACTAACTCTTTATATTTTCTTACCATGTTTGGATAACCAAGTTTGTAATAAAGTTAAGAAGTTCCTACCATTAAAACATCTAGTAGCATGTACTATGACGAATTTGGGGCAATAACTCAAGCCTTAGAACTTTGGTCTCATAAGAGGTTTAAAAATTTGGAATTGTGATTTCAAATATGATTTAAGAAATCAGATATAAAAGGAATTTATATGATTTTGCAAAGATTAGATCAACAGAGAGATTTTAGCAAATTAATTAACTAAAACAAAGCTAGTAGCTCAATCGGAATCTTGAGAAGATGAGTATTAGATACATGATCGATTATCTTCAATTTAAGTAGGAGATTGTTAGTAGTATGCACTAAAGCCAATGACATGTGATGTTATTCATATTATTATTAATAAATATTAATATTCATTTAATTGAATAAGTGGCAAACAATATCATGTATAAGATCTATTAATTAACCATCATGAGCCCAAAGAATTAAAGCAATGGAAATAAGCATCATGATGAGATCGTGGTAATGAGATGTATTTCTTGTAACCTTAATTCTTAAATGTTCCTAATCATAAGATCACTAACTAGGGCATTAGTAAATCTGGATAGAGTAGTACATTTCTAGTTAGCTCAAAGAATTGAGGGTGATTGATCTCATTGTCACTTGTGTATGTGACACTAAGATAAATATGTAGGTGCTCATTAGAGAATAAGTTCACTAAACTGACTCAACTAAGAACACCTATATGGAGTTTCTTTACATGTCAATAGGTGGTTCTCATGTTACAGTTGTGCAAATAGTCCTTTGACTTGAGACATCATAATTATCTTGTATATATGTCATTATACTTTGATACTATTTCTGATTCTATTGATGAGTCACCTAAAAAGTAGTAATTCGGTATAATCACTTGCATATAGAGGTATGTGAATGTATAATAAATGATCTATCACTCTTAGTAGAAAAGACATAATGTCCTATGTAGTCTATAAAAGATTTAACTTGAAGTCTATGGTATCATAGCACGATGGATATTAGAATATAAGTTTCTAATTTCTCCAATGAAATTATAATTTTAAGATTAGACACATATGATTAAATTTAGGGTTTGACATTATTTTCATACCCAAATAGATTTAATTAGGATATTGCATGATAGAATGATTGAATTACATGGTGATTGTTAACGGAAATGTTCAAAAGGTTCATAGCCATATTCATACTATTATGGGTGATCATCATTTGCTGCTAGGCACTAATCTTGACTTGCAAGAAACCTAATAATTAATTAATTATCATTAGATGATTAATTAATTAATCTTAATTAAAGGGTGAATTAAAAAGAGTTTCAATTTAAATAATTAGAATGAGTTCTAATTTAATTGGACAGAGTTCAATAATAAATATGTAAAAGTTACATGCCTACTGCCATCAATAGTTTGAACCTAAGGGATCACACACAAAATAATGATATTCAATTAAGGAAAGTTTTGGGGCAGTCACATAATTATTATAGTTTGTTAAGCATTAGATTTAATTATGATTAAATCCTGATGTTAGTAGAATCCCTAATATGTTAGGGTTGTCCAATACATAGGGAGGTGATTAGTCTTTATAAATACATGACTTAACAAGCTAGGAAGATATAAGTGAAAATAATTGTATATACAATACAAAGAGCCTAAACTTTCAGAAGGATTTTTAGGCCAAAAGGATTCAGTAACTTATGCTAGTACACAAAGAATCTATTGGTAATCCCTCTCATCTTCAAGCATAAAGATCCTTAGTTGAATTCGTTAGTGTGGATACATTTAGAGACGAGGCACCAGTGTCGTCGCTATGCTCTTGATGAATCAACAAATGAGTGAAACCTGAATTAAGAATACGACGAAAAAATTGAAAGCCTTAGAGGTACACATTCTCTAACTTTTTGTTTAATTGTTAAACTAGAATTAGGATCTTTCATATAATCATAAGGTGATTTTAGGTTAAAGGAAACAAAATTTTAAATTCCGTTGTGCATATGATTGCTATATTTTATACCAATTCCTAACAATTTATAGATTGCACTTGAAATTAGTGTCTGATTTGCGATGTAATGAAATTTGCAACAAATTTGTGACGTAGTTGAAGGTTATCAATTTCAAAATTTTGTGACTACTTTAAGACTGATTTGTGACTGATTTGAACAATCTTAATTAGAAATGGATTAGTGACGGAAATAAAGGATCTCATTTCCAAATTAGTGACAAATTTGCAATGGAATTCAAAATATTGAAATGTTAACTTGCGATGAATTTGTGATGGATTTACAATGTAATTCAAAAGTTTTTTTGTTTTGAATTTGCAACCGATTTACCATCAAATTGCGACGGATGTTGTTATCTCAACTTAACGACAATAAGTTTGATTTGTTTGCAAACAATTTGCAACGGAATAGTGACCGATTATTTTTGTCACTATATTTTTAGCTACGAATTAGATATAGAATTCTTTCTGTCTAAAATTTGGGATGAGATATTTTCGACGAACATAATCGGTTGCAAAATAAGTTTGCAATGGATAAAATGAGTTTGCGACGGAATCTGTCACAAAACATGTTTTTTTCTTGTGGTGTGCAACCAAAAAAAATAATTTAAAGGAGGGAATCAACATGTTGATATAGAGAGAGAGAAGGCACAATTTGATGGAAGAATTAAGCTAAGCCAAACCAACAACACCACCGATTAAGGTGGTACCATTGGTCTTCAAGGCAATCATTGGAGGGGACATGAAAAATTTAGATAAAAAGAGAAAGAGGAGAAGAAATTTAAGAATGAGGAAGAAAAAATGAATGTTAGGTTTTAAAATAGGGAAAAAGTATCAGTGACATCATCTAATGTCCCTGATACTTTAAAACGATGTCCTTGATTAAAAAAATTAAAATTAAAAATGAAAACAATCTAGGACAACAGGCACTGTAGTTGATAAGAAACAAAATGACTCTAATAATTTCCCATATTTTAGCACGAAAGCTAATTCTTATCAGCGACAATAAATTACTTTTTTATGTATCTATCTGTAATAGTATATTTGTTATAGTTGAACCTTAAAAAGCTATTGACGATAATCATTTTCAAGGATAGCCTATCAACTACATCAAAAAATTTGTTATCGCTGATAGTAAACTTTCTTGTAATGTATAATTTTGATTGTATTTTCTTATATCAACGGGAGTATGCCATAGATCTATTACCGCGTTATGGTTATAGGATTTTGAACATGTTGCTACGCCTACTTGTAAAGGCCATCATCTTTTGTCTACTACTAGTCCTCTGCTTTAGGATGATACCACTTATCAGAATTTAGTTGGTGCTTTACAATACATCCCTTTTACAAGATTTGATCTTTTTTTTTTATGTTAATCATGTATGTTAGTATATGCATGCTCCAAGTGAAGCTCAAGCTATTAAGTGAATGATTCGATATATATATCTCTCAAAGGTACTCTAATTTTGAATTGCAACTCTCTCATGATTCTCTATCTTCTTTGAAAGTTTATTTTGATGCCGATTGGTCTGGATGTCGGGAAACTAAAAGATCTATAATAGGATATAGAATTTTTTAGGGTTTATTCTCATATCTTGATGTTCTGAAAAGCAACAAATAGTTTCTCACTCTAGTGCTAAGGCTGAGTATAGAGTTGTAACTCATTTTGTTGTGGTATCTTATTGGATTGGTAGTAAATTGCACGAGTTACATGTTATGTGATAATGTTAGAGCCACTTACGTGGTTTTTAACCCAGTTCAACATTCTCACACTAAACATATTGAAATAGATATTTATTTTGCTAAAGAACATGTCAAGTGCGGGCCGGGTTGTTATTATTCGATTTGTTCCTAACTTTTATCAACTTGCAGATATTTTCACCAAGACGTTGTCACAATCCAAATTCAAAATTTTTTGTTACAATCTAAGTGTGCTTTCCTCTACTCAACAGGAGGTTGGATTATAAATTATATATTTTAGGCCTATTAATATAGTTAGGATTAGTAAAATTCAAGATTATTATTGAAATATGTCTCAATTGTGTTTTATAAAAGTTTTCCCTAAGGGGTTGCCACCTCTTCCTTGGTGGCAATCCCCCTTCCTTCCTCAACACCTTCTTCAACCTCACCACCTATCTGCCTTCTCCTAGCCATTGACGCCTCTCTTTGATACTGTTTTGCATATATATATATATATATATATATATTCTCTTCTACCTTGTTCTTTCATTACAGGGCATGTTTAATTACACAACGAATCCAAATACCAAAACCCTCCAAATCGATATAATCCAATATTTAAGCTTGATATTAATTACTCCTCTTATCTCACCATCCCAACCAATCAATATATATCATCATTTGATTCAAGTACCACGAAAGATGGTCCATAACAATAAATAAGTAAACCACGCTTAGAGTCAGTAAAAGAATTATTAAGTTCATACTAGGTAACTAGATTTCTATATTAAATTCTTAATTATATTATATCACACAAAAAGGTAGAGTTAATAGATTAAGAACCCTAATATTATTCCCACAAGAATGCTAGATAGAGATCACAAACAACAAATTATTCATCCACCATACCAAAAACGCTTCATACTTGTAGGTTAACTCCGCTGCAGAATCAATAATTTGGCTGCCATGGTGCGTCCCCTAATAAGTGATGACTAGAATCATTGTTGGGAACTGCAGAACAACAACATAAGCATAGTTGCTTATAATTTATAATTGGGCAGCTGTGGTGCGTTGCTAATAACTGATGATCAGAATCTTGATTGAAATCTACAGAACAACAACATAATTATAAATATAATTCAGCATCAGTACGCGTGCACGGTCTCTTACGGACAAATCTTTCTAAAACTACATCAAAAACTTATAAAATTTTGATTTTAAATCAATAGTTGAGTGTTGATACAAAATAATTTATAATTATAAATAAATTTAAAATTAACTACAATTTTGATTACAAATCATGTGTAAGATCAGGCCTGAAAATTGAAGCAGGAAGTCAATTTTGAAGTTATACTTAGAATCAGCAGACATTTTTATGATTAAGAACAAGTGTGGAAAACATTTTGTAAACAATTAATTAATGGCTCTTAGAAACTCAGGATAAGCTAGCAATACTATTAAAGCACAAGTTTGCATTTAATGCATCTAATGTTATATTAATTTCATTCACATTAGCAGCCATTACTGACCCACGACTAGACCACCACATCTATTTAGATCCAAGAGTCCAGTTGAAAAGAGAAAAACATGAAAATATCTAAATCTCAATGTTACAGCCACTACTGCTGAGCAAGGACTGGACCACATCTCAATTTAATTAATTTCATTTTCTTTGTTTTTGCACAGTTTTTCGTCGCCATTTGTGTTTTTATTATCTAAATAACTCATCTAGTCTTCATTCGTGCATACATGCACGTAGAATTAGAATTAATCAACATCAATAATTTTATTTTAAACACAAGTTGTCACGAATTCTATTAAAAAATATTGACTATCTGATGTGGGTCTTAAATTATATACCGCAAGTCTTATCAGTAAAATTATTAATTGTATCAAACAATATAATATATATATATTAACTATTAATTTTATATAAGTTAAAATTATATCAAATAAGTCAAGTGTTTTAGGTTTTGTTAAAATATTTGAACTCAAAATTAAATTTGAATTTGCCTCCATTAAAAAACGAGCATATCATGAATTTAATTTTTAGCCCATTTAGTAGCAAGTCAATATCAACCTTGTGAACTTGGCTTGTTTAACATTATTTCTTTTACATATAATTAATTTTTTTGACTTTATATAATTGTATATTCACATTTTAATAAATATAAGTAATTAGTTTGGTGATAATTTACTTAATTAGCTTGCTTGGCTTTAGACTTGTGAAATTTTTATAAGATCATGTTAGTGAGTTTTAGGGAAACAAATAATAAACTTGAGCCTGCCTAAACTAGAGAAATCCGACTTCTTTTTTTCACCTAACATGGGCTAGAGTTAAAACAAAAATCCTAGTTCCGGCCCTGCTGAAGAGTAACAGTCTTCTTTATTATTAGTACATGTGGCACATGTTCATTGCACATCCTATTCTATATATACGAGGTACATATTTCAAAGTAAGACAAGTTATTTCTCCTATTAGTTCAAAAGACAAATTAGAGAGGGTGAATAATTTTTTTGGTTAAAATCAAATTTTTTTTTATTTTTTATTTAGAACCAAGTAATCATTTTTATTACTAAAATTTTATACTTATAAAAAAAAGTAATAATATTTCTTCAACTAACAAATGAGTCTCTACAATTTTGTGTAAATATAAAATTTTATAATTTTCTTTTGGGAAGCAGTGAGAAATTTATAACAAATGAAAAAAAAAAGGAACTATTTTATTAATAATTAGAATGTACTTGCTAATTTTTAAATAAACCTTTGGCGTCATTTTGTTCAAATTACTTGTATTTTTGAATAATCACGAATTTGAATAAAAAGTACTAGCATATGTTACAATGTTTTTTTTTTTTTTTTTTTTTCTTAAACATGAGAATCATATTATTTATCATGGGAGGAGTATCTATTTTTCTATATAAGAGGAGAAAATAATAAGCAACATTTATTTTTTGCTACGATAATTTTATGTCTTAATGTCAAACTCTTAGTCCCATATCTCTATGTCACACTCTTCATCTTCACTGCTATTTTTCTCCTAGATCTTTGTAATTTCATTTTATTTATATATAAATTTTTTTTCTAATTTTTTTTTAGAAAAAGTCTTGTAAAAAAATAAACAAAGCAAAAAGAAGGAAGATTTGAATTATTTATTTATTTATTTAAAAAGGTGGGCTTAAGAGAAAATTCATATACTAGAAAGTGGAAAAAAGTTTAATTAGAAACTTTTTTTATGACTACATGTCTACTTGCCCACATCAATAGGACAACTTAACACGTCCATAAGTATTGGTCTGACCACCTATCAAAATTAGTCCGCCACAGATAACTTTTTTAACTTTATTATATGTTAGATGATATGTTTTGATCTACTAAATTCCTGGCAAACTTTTAAGTTTTTTAATTTTTTTTTCTGTTGGAAAGAATGCAACTATATTTATGTCAACAATTCTTAATTTTCGGAAATTGACAACATTGAGAATGAACTGCGGCAATAGATTTAAAGTTCTTATGATTTGTATATTAAATTGGTAATTATATAATTATTTTTATGACTTTTCACGAGTATTTTCATTTTATTTGAGTATGAGCCTTATCTTGTTCGGGATTTGTAACTGTTCCTTTTTATAAGTGTTTTTCTGCGAGCTCGAACCTTTAACATTACATAAATTCATCAACTGCTAAAATCAAGCGTATCTTATCACTTAAACCACGTCTTATAAATTAATTAAAATTATTATAATCACACAAAAAGTTAGGGTTAATAGATTCAAAACCTTAATAATTATAAGATAAACTCATCACACGTACACAATTATATAAACTCAAAATTAATATAACCAAATGACCAATACAATAATATTTTTCATTCCCACAAGAATGCTAGATAGCGATCACAAGCAACTTTTTATTCATCCACCATACCCAAAAGCTTCATTCTCTTAGATTAACATAGTTACTTTTTATAATTCGGCCGCCATGGTGCGTCTCCTAAAAATGGTTTATCAGAATCTTTGTTGGAATCTGCAGAACAACATAAACATAGTTACTTAATTATGGATGATCAATAATTGAGTGTTGACACAAAATTAAAGGAACCACTCCTCTTTTGATTTATAGAATGGCAGGAGTAGCTAGGAAACTTAAATCAGAAATCTTATTTCACTTTCAGAGAATATTGTTCATCAACTAAACCCTATCATTCAGTTTTTCTTGTTTTTTCATTTTCATTTTAAAAAGAATAAAATAAATAATTGTGCAACACTTCTCAAAATATATGGCTGGTTTGTGAGTTTGGTAATATTGTGACTTTAAAAAAATTATTGTATCTTTTAATTGTGTAAAAATAGTTATCAAAAAACTGCAATCATCCTTTAAAAGCATATTCTGTAGTGCTTTTGAAAAGAGATTTTTAAAAGTAGCCAAAAAAATACCTCTAAAAATTAAGTAATTACATTATTTTTTGTGTAGTGATTTTTAAAAAGTCACATAAACCCTGTTGAAAAGAATTGCTAAATTGAACCTAAACAGACTTTTTAAAAATCACATTCACGACAATATTTTTGAATAATTATTACTAGCAAAACTATGGTTTATAAGTCATGTGTAAGAGGTGTGAAAAATTGAAGCAGGAAGCCAATTTGAAACGTAAACTTACCAGAATCAGAAGGCTTTTTTGGGTCAGGCTTCGAATTCCAAATAGGTAGAAACTTCAGCAACAGTGGGACTGCTATAAGGACCACAGCAACCTTATATTTGTGATTAAGAAAAAGTGTGGGAAACATTTTGGAAACAATTAATGGCTCTCACAAACTCAAGCTAAGCTACCAAAATTATGAAAGCACAAGTTTGCATTTAATGCATCTAATGGGGTGTGTATTCACTTCCTTATATATATAATCCTAAAGTTGAAGGAAAGGGAATCCCAATAATTTCATCCACACTGGCAGCCATTACTGACCGAGGTCTTGACCATCACATCTATTTCACTATCAATGTTACGAACATAAGGGGATCTGAGTTTCCATGTGAAAGCCATTGGACTGGACCACATGTCTCAATTTCATTAATTTCATTTTCTTTGTTTGCACAGTTTTTCGTTCCCATTTTTGTCTTCATTCCTGCATACATACACGTACAATTAGAATCAAACAACAATTTTTCTTTAATCACCAGTTGTCAATAATTCTATTAAAAAATATTGACTGCCTGATGTCGATCTGAAATTTTATCCGCTAGTCTTGACCGGCCAATTAGTAAATTAACTAGTAGTAAAGATTGATGATTACCATTAAATTGTGTGTTGTGTTGTGTTTTGTGTTGCATATAATTATATCTACCGGCAAACATATTAAATGTAGGGTTTTTTTAATTGGTGTCCAAATGACACTTTTTAAACTACAATAAATATAGTTATTAAAAATTGAAACTTGTTACGAGTAGTAATTTTTTCAATAAATAGTACTAAAATTATGATCAACTACCGTTATAAATATTACAAATTTTTAATTTATAGAAGCTCAATAAATGCCATTTGGGCACCCATTAAATAAATTCTTGAATATATATAGGGAATACACCAACAAATAATATAATATATATTTACTTATATTATACATAAATTAATGAATTTATATACATTAAAATTAACAAGTCAAGTGTATCAGGATTGCTTAGAAAATTTGAACTCAATTTATTTATTAATTGAGGACCAAAATAAAATTTGAATTTGCATCGACGATTAGAAAACAAAACTATCTTAAGTTTT
The DNA here is from genome assembly GCA_029379385.1 of Quillaja saponaria. Taxonomy (NCBI): domain Eukaryota; kingdom Viridiplantae; phylum Streptophyta; class Magnoliopsida; order Fabales; family Quillajaceae; genus Quillaja; species Quillaja saponaria. The sequence continues at coordinate 12,307,327 of CM055616.1, read as the reverse complement.
AATTTTTAACTGATTTAGTAACAATTTAATGTCAATCTTTCTAAAGAGAAGATTGTGAGCTCGCAAGTTAGTCTCATTTAATATTATTTATTTTGCATATAGTTAATTTTTTCAAGATAATTGTATTAATTAATCAAGAATATTTACATGTTAATAATAAGCAAAAGAAGTATTAGTTAGGCAATAATTTACTTAATTAGCTCGCTTGGCTTTTAGACTTGTGAGATTTTTATAAGCTCATGCTCAAGACTTTCAAGCAAATAAATATTGAGCTCGAGTCTGCCTAAATTAGAGGAGTAAAACCAATTTCACCCTAATATTAATATGGGCTACATAAAAATCTTAGTTCCAACCCTGATAAAGAGTAATGGTCTTCTTTATTGGCACATTTTCTTGCACATCCTATTCTATATACACCACGTACATATTCCAAAGAAAAGCATGCTATTCCTCACTTTATCTTTATACATGCTATAGACATCAAGATTTTAAATGTGTAATTGCACTATAAGAAATTACTTTATTTGTGTTTACTATTGTGCAAATACGGATAACTACTATCTGCATCTGTAATATTGCAGATGCAAATAGAATGGAAAAAAAATTATATTACAGATGCAAATAGAATGGAAATAAAATAAAATTTGAATGTAAACACTGAAAACTATAACGCAGACACATAAATTTGTTAAATTTCATGTGCCAAATCTTTCACGCTTATCTACTTCTACATTATATTATCTGCATCTGTAGCGGTAGATGTGGATATACAATTTTTTTTTACATAAAATAATTGGTACCTGCATCTGCCACTTAATGTACATGCGTCAGCAATGGCAGACATAAATATCTTTCACTGTTAAATCTTCAGCCTGCAATTTTTCTTTCTCTTCTTCTTCCATTTATGATTTCCCGAGCTTTGCCGACAAACCAAGCCTTTTCTGTCCAAACCTCGCTCCTCTCGCCTACCATTTCCACCGTCCAGCCTACCATTGTCTTCGTGGAAGTCCGCTGTCATCTAGACCTAACCCTTATTTGTTCGCTGCAATTAAAGTATATACTTCGATTTTTCCTAATTTTTTTTTTCAGTTCTTGTTAAAATTTTGTCCTTTACATATCTTTTATGTGGTTTAGGTATGTATTTTGTGATTTATTTGTTGTTATGTTTAATTGTATAATTGATTTTGAATTTTAGGGTTTGAGATTTTATCTTTAGGAAAGTTAATGGTTTGTAGGGAATTATTTTGGATTCTAGGGTTTCAATGTGGGTATTTATGAGAGTTTTTTGATCATTGGTAAGTTTGAAAAATATTGTTAAATTTGGGTATTTAGAAAAAAAATTGAATTTTAGAGAATGAGATTGAGTATTTAGAAAAGTCAACCTCGCATACGTCAAGTCAATTTCAATCACAACCAAATCATTTCAAACTAGCAAGTCAATTTCAATCACCACCAAATCACTTCCAACTACCCCCAATCACCTCCAACGAATCTCAATTTATCTACCATAATTCCTCTTATAAAATGCATTGCATTGGTTTTGGTATGGAGGCATAAAACTCATGGCACCAAAGCTCTTGAAACTCCCTTTCATTTTCAATCCCAAACAACAAAGATTTAAGAAAGTTATAAATCCCTAGGATCAAGTCCAGTGTCCGCAAAGATAACAAAACATTTCTCAATAAACCATTCACAATGTTGTTTTGAAATATCTTCATTTTATTCAAGATCAATCTGCATAGCCCTTAGATTAAATTACAAAGTTTTCAAGGTGATTAAATCAAAATAATACATTCTTTTCTTCTAAAAAAAATATTAACACATGATTTTTGCCATCTATTTACAAATTAAAACAAAATGTTATTGTGTACAGGCTTTATGACTATTAATTTAAGGCACAAATTTCTTGTTTCTCAAATTTCTAGCACGCCCAGTGGGACCACTCTACCCCCATCTCTATCTCCTTCCAAGAAGATCTCTCCATCAACATCACCAGATCTTATGGCCACCATGAAGAAGCAGATGTGAACAACAAAATTCTTGCTTGGAATTAATAAACAAGAAAACTTGTAAAAAATAATAATTAATATTAATTTGTAATAGGTGCACAAACTCTGTAAGAAAATTCTTTTCAACAGAAAGAACAATTCTTCTGATTCGATGTCCTTAAAAAAAAAAAAATTGATCCGAGAATTATGTAACTTGATCCTTGATGAAATGATGAAACTCTTTCAAGATGATTTTATTGATAATCGTTGAGAAAGATATTGTAATTTTTGCAAGTATTGGGCTTGACAACAAGATTTTGTGACTTGTTTAAATTTTTGTTGTTTGAAAGAGAAAAAGGAAGGAGTTTCAGAGTTTTATGCCTCCTCTCCTATGCTAATGTGAGGTTTTTTATAGGAGAGGTGTTGGTAGATAAATTTAAATTGATTAGTGATTGATTGAAGGTAAATGATTGATTATAAGTAATTGATTTTGACTTGGGGTAGGTTGGAATTGATTTATGGATGAATGAGGATGGTGGGCATTGATTTGGGTGAGACTGAGGTTGTTTGGTACTAACTTGATGATGATTAAAACTTGATTAAAATGAATTTGAGGATTTCAAAAGGTGATTTGATTTGATTTGATTCAATCAATATTAAATTATCCAATTAATTTTAATTTTTCTTCGATCAACATTTAATCACCAAAATAATAATAATTCATCTTCAATTAACATCTGATTACTCCAGTGAAGTAACACTCAATTACATAAGTAATTGACTAATCAACATTTGATTTAATCAAATCACCATTTAATTAACCAGTTGTAATTGACTGATAAATATACAATTTTATATTTTAAAATCAATTAAGCAAAATTAGCTGATTAATAGACTTGTAAAATTTTAGTTTCTATAAATGCCCCTACTTCAAGACTTAACTATGTACATATTTGTCGTGCACTATAGATGATTCTTGAAGTCCCACTTTAGGGCTTGGTATACTTGAAAGAAGTGTAACACGTGCCAAGGAAATTTGTATCCTGATGTCAGTTTAATTCGTGCTAAGATAATATGTAACTTGATGGCAGTTTAAATTGTTCTAAGAAAATTTTAAATGTGAATATAATTTAATTTGTGCCAAGGAATTTGAATCTTAAAGGCAGATTCATTTCGTACCGAGGAACTCATGAAGTTTTGAGACAATTTCATTTCATTTCAAGGAAGTTATGAAGCTTGAAATCAGTTTCTTTTTGTTCCAATGAACTTTTGAAACTTAGAGGCAATTTCATTTTGTGCCAGATAATTATCTTCTTAAGCTTTGTGACAATGTCATTTCTTGTCAAGGAAGTTATGAAGCTTGGATGTAGTTTTATTTCGTGCTAAGAAAGTTGTGAAAGTTTGAGGCAATTTCATTTCGTGCCAAGAAATTTTTGAAGCTTGGAGTCCGTTTAAACTCAACAAGGAGCGTTTATGTTCAAGTATCAAGTAATGTTATGTTCCTTTCTTAGAATTGTTGACAATTTAGACTCGTGTCAAGGAGTTTTGATTTTCTTTTTCTTAACCTTTAATAGTTTAGAATAGTATTAAGGAGTCTTGGTTTTCCTTTTTGGAAAACTTTGATAGTTGAAGTTCATTTCAAGGAGAGTTGATATTCCTTTTTGGGAATTGTTGACAATTTAAACTCATATCAACAAGTATTATTGTTCATCTTTGGAAACCTTTTAAAGTTTACACTCATATTAAGGAGTATAATTTGTTTTTGAGTCAATGGTACTTTGATTTTGAGTTTGGAGAAATTATCAAACTTGATAAGCTACCCCTTATATTACTTCTATCTTCTCCACAATCCTTTACTTGTTTCATTGGTCAGGCACGAGAGGTTTGTAATTTCCATAGCTTTCTACACACAGCTTCATGTTATGTGCTCAGGTTGCAAGCTCTTTTAATGTTCGAGGCTTGATTCCTTTAAGGATGTAAAAAAGTTGCTAAACATGCCTTATGTGCACATTCAAACGATGGATATTTATGATATTTGCTATTTGCAATCCAAGCTCAAAGCTCTCAATAAGTTAATGCAATCTACAATGGGCTCATCATCCCATTGCCTAATGTTAGTAAGTTCCATCAAGCTTGCTATATGGCGAGTATTGCTGAAGAAATTAAGGAAGTCTTTTTCAAGTTGCTCCCAATTATTGATCAATTCAGCTTCCAATTCAGTGTACCAATTGAATACAATTCTTTTTAGTGAGAGACTAAATTGTTTAATGAGTAGATCTCCTAAAGTCCTAGCATTTTTGCAAGTTTCAATGAAGTGTGCAACGTGTTTTTTGAGATTAATCATTTTCATTGAACTGGTTGAATTTTGGAGTTTGGTACGAATTTGGAATTTCCATGTTGTCAATCTGCTTCTATACAAAAGTTAATTTTGCCAACATCATCCATACTATTATGGGATGATGTTGGTGATGATGTCCTGTAACTGTTGTATGAGAGTATCGTAATGTAGGTGAAAAGTTGTTAAAAAGCTTCATGTTTTTTACCTTTGACCATGATGATATTTAGAGTTGAACCGAGAAAGTGAGCTAGGTTTTGATTTCAATCAATAGTATTGTTCATCTTCAACTTGTTCATAAGATTAGCAATCTCAAGGTCTTTATCTTCATTAGTTTTGGCAAGGAACGAGGCATTCTTCTCTTGTTCAAGCACTTAACGTTCTATGGTTGAAACTTCAATCACTATGACGTGCATGACAATAACATGTCAAAAAACATTTGTTGTTGAAGACATTAACTTGCCATTCAAACTTGTAGAAAAGGATTCAAAGATAGTAGAAACATGAGAATTTTCTTAGAACATGGAGTGTTGCCACCAAATAATTAGGAATAATCTAAGAAAGATTAATCTCCATCGTTGATGATGTGGTTTTCTTTTCCCGTAATGTGGCAATTCGAGATAATGAGAGGATGAGTTATGGCTTGTTTAACTGATTAGAGAAGTTGCTGATTGATGGAGTTTAATCACTTTTGTGTGATCAATCCATAGTAGTAGATCTTAGTGTTGCAAACATCACTGACAAAAGAGTTGATGACTTTGGCAAAGACATAATATCGTTGTCAATTTGCTCCTTCACTGTGGCCATAAGATCTTGTGATGTTGATGTAGAGATTATTTTGAAATAAGAAAGAGAGAAAAGGCAGATTGGTCTCACTAGGCATGTCGGTAATTGTGAAAAAATAAAATTTATGCTCGAAATTAATATACAAGAAAGCGTGCGCAAAATACAAAATTTTGATAAAAGTTCAAATTCAGTAAGAAAATTATTTACAATAGAAAAAATAATTTCTTTGATTTGATATTGTTAAAAAAATTGTTTGATCTAAGAACTATGTAACTTGATCACATATGGAGTGATGAAAACACAATAATAAAATTTAGTATTAGAGACCGCTAATTGAAATCTCTAATAGTCCAATTCTGGTATCTAATAGTCGTCAAAGACCGCTCGTGGTCTTTGATGTATGGTCTCAAATAACCTAATGTTTAATGCTACATATCAAAAACTGCATTTGACAGTCTCTATTATGGTCTCCTTTACTCTTTTATCTCGTTATCAGAGACCGCGAGCGATCTCTAATAGTTGATCTTTAATAATCTTTAGAGATTGATTATGGTCTCTAATAGTCAGTGTCTAATATGCTTCAAAGACTAGGTGACGGTCTCTGATAGTCGATCTCTGTTAGTCCAAAAAAAAAAAAAAAATTCTAGTTATCAGATACCATCTTTTATGGTCTCTAATAACATAATTATTGTCTCTGATAAAATAAAATAAAATTATAATATCATCTTTCAAAATATATTATTTGGGTTTAAAATATCTATTAATTTAAAAAATAATAATAGAATACAAAATTTAAATTTTAAAGTCATATGTATTTATTTATTAATAAAAACATAACAATACAGATCAATTCAAGACTTTATACTATCAAATTTTTCTACATTAAAAAGTTAACATCAAATCAAAACTAAGCTCGTGCCAAATCAACATCGTTGTCTTGATTACATGACTCTTCGTTTTGAGACTATTGAGCCCCTAAAGATTAAGGAAATAGCCTTGCAGTGAAACAATATTATAGGAATTAATTTCATATTATTTTAGCATGTAACTAATTAGTAAGTTAAGAAAAATACTTAGGAACATAACAAGGTTCTTATATGTATTCACAATCCAGTATCCAATGAAAACACCATTACAAATACTTAGCAGATATAAAATTTCTCACATATGTATATCAAGCAAAGCAATTGTGTTACAAATAATTCAGAACCAGATAACAAATGCTTATATTCATATTGGCAAGCTTGTGGGAAGGGTAAAATGCAAATGCTTATACATGAAGGAGTTAGGAAACAGAATAACCCTCTTCAATTCCAAGGAAGGCCAAGACATTTCTAAGTTTTATCAGTTATGAAGTACTCAAATGTTAACATCATTCTTCTGAGATCACAATTTGATAAAAAAATATATCTATGTTTCAAAATCTGCACCTAATATTATAGTAATTCAGTTTTCTTTGCTCTGAATTCTGATTATGTTCTGGGGTGGTTGTACAGAAAATGAAACTCCATTCAACTATGTTGAAGAATCTGGTAGACCAAAGATTTGGGACCAAATTGACCCACATTGGCAAGCTTATGGGAAGGGTAAAATGCAATTTCCTATTGATCTTCTAGACAAAAGGATCCAAGTTTTTCCCCATCTTGGGAAACTAAGAAGGGGTTACAAACCAGCTTTTGCTACTGTAAAGAATAAGGGTCATGATGTAACAGTAACCAGCCATTGAAACTACTGCAAATCTGCAATCCTAATCCAGCATAATTATTTCTTTCAGTTTCAAAGATATACACCTTTGTACAAAAGTGATTTTCATGTTTGATGGAACATGTAAACAGTAAACTAACTGATGTTGTATCACTAATTTGAGAAATTAAAGAAAGAAAATAAAACAGAGTATAATACTCTAACCATGTACGAGGAGGATCTACAACACATGAGCTACTTCAAAGCATATGGAACCCAAATTTCTCTACGTAAAGAACAAGTATATAATAGGGATACCACTAGGTAATGGGGATTGAGATATTTCTAGTTTCTAATAAACATATGAAACAGTTTATTATTTGAATTGAATGGATGGACGGACAATGTTTGAGTAGAGATCTAATTAGTTTATTGAATGGATGGACAATGGGTTAAGTTTGGACTAAGTTTAAATAAACTTTGATCATATTTGAATTGGTCTAAAGTCAATACAAGTACATGTGTTGAAAGAAATAAGAATATAGACAAAAAAAAGTGGACAGTTTCTAAATGTCTTACGAGCTTCATATAAAAATTGGAATAATTTGAGTTAAAATGGAATAACTTTGTTGGAAAAGACTCACTTTAGTCATTTAGGATCTAGCAGAGAGAAAAAAAAAAGTTTTTTATCTTCTTTTTCGTTCCACTCAAAGTTCATGTAGTGTTGCCATTTGAAAGTAAGAATTTCAGGAAACAAATGGAATACATTGTTTTAAATTAGAATATCCCTAAATGCATGATAAGTTCGAATGAAAACAATATATGTATATATATATATATATCTGTATATGTGTATGTGTGTGTTTCTATACTATTACTTATTAACTTAATGTATATTATATATATATATATATATAGTCACCACACTATATTTTGAACAGATATTGTACCATAATTTCTTTCTTTCTTATTTCACGTTCACGTACACCCATTACGCTCTCCTTCATCATTTTGTTTTCCATCATTTTTCCATTTTCATTTTTGTTTTCTTTCTTTCTCTTCCTCCTTAACCGTGCATCATTTCTGCATCTCTTCCTCTTCTTCTTATTCTTCTCCTCTACGACAGCTGCAGGCCACCCCATTTCCAGCTGAAGATCAGCCATCTTTCCCCCTCCGAAACCCTCTCATCCTCCTTCAATTTCTGCTCCAAAACAGCCCCAAAATTGTGCGCGAATTTGGCTCAATTTCAGTCCCTTTTTGGGATGAATTCCATGGCTGTTACAGCTCACTTTCCCCTCCATTTCTGCACTCTTTTCCCCTTCTAAGACCGTCCTAAACTCCCTCAAAGATTACCTTTCTTCGTCCTCCAAACAGCCACCACAAATCAACCATAACAGAGCATCTACAGTAACTCGTATGCCCAGAAATTTCAGTTTGTTTTTGCTTTGTTTCCAGCCACTTTAGGTGGTCATTCAAGCTCCAAATTGCAGCCAATTGAGGGCCATTTCCAGCCACTTAATGCAGCCACCCTAACTCCCCAATTTCAAGACACTTTGGAGCCATTTTCAGCCACCATTGCTGCCCATTTTTCAGCTCAAGTCCAGCTCGTTTTTGGAAGTGTTTCCAGCCACTTTGACACCCAAAGTACCCTAAGTCAATGAGGTATATTAGTAGCTTGTTGGTCCTTCTTGTACTCTTGAATTTCCTTGCAGTGTAATAAGCTAATTCCTTTACTTGTAAACTTTGAAATTGTGTTCTCTTGACTCTAATTGTGGATTGTTTGAATTATCATTTGATTCCCTCAAATTGGAAACTCTAGCCTACTGGAATTTCCATGAGTCTTGTCTATATGTGTGGGTGTTTGGTTGTGAAAATTTAATTATAAGAATGTCATTTTTAGTGTTATATTGTGGGTTGTTAAATAAATGTGAGAATTTTGTAAAATCAAATTTTGGGATTTTTGAGTTTTAAATTGTTATAAGTATTGGAAATGAATTTTTGTATCGATTTAGATAAATGGAAAATTTTAAAACATACCTTGAAATTGTTGGATTTGAAAAATTCTTGGAATTGTTTATTTATGTCAGTTTGCAAAACTTGAAGACTCTTGGTATTTAGTATATGTTTTAGTTATATATATATATACTTTTTGCCTTGAGCTCACTAAAGTTAATTTAGCATGTTTTGGTCACTTTTGTAATTCGTTAGATTTTAATATTTGCTTGCGAGTTTTGTGAGGAACTCATTATTCCTATTATAGTGGTTACGTCATTTGGTTCTTAAAAATCTTATTGATTCTTATAAATTATTTCAGACTCTTGTTAGAAATTGTCTACGCTCATTGGAGACTACCACACCTTCCATTGAGTGACTTTAGTTCCCAACATTCTTGGAAGCTTCGCTTGTACTATTAGTGGATGGTACCTTGTGTAGTGTTTTCATTTTACTCACCACATGCGTTGCTAATATTCAATTTGGAAACTACTTGTATAAACATGTTTTACTTAAACTTGACTCATGATTCCTCAAGCTTTCGAAACTAGTTTTAAGTAAACGATTTCAAAAGTGTATTTGAACTATTAAACGTTATAAAGATTAATTTTGAATCACTTATGCTTACAAGGATATTGTTATCAGTTACTCTACATTCTTGAACATAATCATTGGGGACAAGCATCTTAACATTTCATCTTCTCTTATTTGACAAGTGTCATTGGACATATGCTTTGAATAGATTTGAAACCAATATTGTCAATTGAAATGAAAGTTGATTTATGTTATTTTGATTATTGACGTACAATTATAGTTGACTTTGGATTTCAACCTCTCTTATTTGACAAGTGTCATTAGACATATACTTTGAATAGATTTGAAATCAATATTGTTACTTGGAAGGAATTTTGATTTATGTTATTTTGACTATTGGAGTAAGTGTATTTGACTTTAGATTTGATGGACTTATTTGATTTGGAAAGTAAATATCGAATGTTGTTATTTGGATAATGATGTTGAAAAATATTTTTCGTTTGGATTATTTTTATGGAATAATACTTGTCAGAACACCTTACGCTAATGAGATATGATTAGCCTATGTGCACATAATATTTTGGATATGGACCTAGTTAGGGAAGGATGCCCTAACCCTGTATGCAGGCCAACATTCGTGGTAATGATTTGTCACGTTGCAATCTAAGGGATCGACGTTTTGTATTCACATTACAACCTAAAGGGTCAACGTTTTGTATGAATTGATAGATTTAGACAGATATAACATTATATAATTCTCAACTATGAATTTCATAAAATGATTAAGACAAATGATTGCTCATGTTTCTTGAGATTTCTGTTATAATTCTTTTACCAAATGATTATTAAAAATTATTAAATCACTTTTTTTATGTTTGATTTGATAGTTTTAACAATGTACAATGCCTACAGATGTTTTTCATAAAATGATTGTGACAAATAATTTATTTACTTTGTTTAAAAATTTCAGTTGTAACTCTTTCACTAAATAATTGTTGATAACAGATTATTGCTTACATTTCAAAATTATTATTGCATCTTTATGTAAATTGATTATTAATAAATTATTTATGCCTTGACTTATTCCCTACCTGCTGCATTACGTATTATCTACTCAGAGTTATTATGACTCACCCTTGTTAGCAATAAGCTGAGATCTTGGATTTTGAAGCCTTTCGTCGAGGAAGATGTCTATTTAAAGTTTCTCTATTTGATATGCCCAACTTTTGTTTTGGCTTAGGTCTACTTGTATTGAAATTTATTATATTCAACTTAAATTTATTTGTAATTAAACTCCACTGCAACCATATTCTGGGATTTGCTTTTGCCATTTGTGATTTTATTATTATTCTATCAAGTTTATAAACTCTCGAATATCCAATTTTAGACGGACTATTGCAATTTTGTTTCATTTTTTAAAATTTTTGTAGGCTTGTTTGAGTCATAATGGGCTTATGTTCACCCTGATCCATTCGCCACCCCAATTTAGGTCATGACAATATATATATATATAAACAAGTGGAAGGCACTGCTAATTTCTTTCCTAGAGTATTGCATCTGATATAAAACTCATACTTTTATTCAATGGAAAAGGACTTAACAGAGAAAAACTGATCTATTAGACAGTAATAGCTTGAAGCCTAACTATAAGTGATGAAAAGGACTGCACAGTGAACCTCTAAAGCTTCAGCAATGCAAGTGGTCTATGGCCCTCATTTTCAAACGTGAAAGCTGCAAATGAAGGATGCATACAGTCAGAGTCAATTATCATAATTCATCATTTTAAGGCAATGAAAGCTGCAAATGAAAGATAAACAGTTTATCTCATAGAAGCTAAGTGCAATGGGTAGGAAAATTTTGCAAACTATATATACATGGAAAGCAGTACATAGCGTGCATATTATTTATGCCTGGAGATGCTCCAGTACATAATCCCTTCTTTTATACATCAATTACTCTCCATATATCTGAAAACAACAGAAACAATGATCTCATAAGGCACAACAATCATCCATTGCAAACTCAACTTGATCATCTGAAACTAATATTTTATGTCATGCAAGATTCCAACGGATTCTATAGTCATCACTGATAAATCATATAGAATTTCAGATTTGCTATTTGTCATGCTTTTGTACTAGAAACCTCTAACAGCATTCAATGGGCAACCAGCTTGGCAATTTTCTCAACTGTGTTATGATACATAAAGTCTACCAATATATAACAATTAGTGCATGTGAGATTTGTACATTTCTCAAAGCAACATAATTAAAGATCTTCAGAATAGAAGATGAAGGACAAAAATATATTCTTACTAACAGAATTTCAAGAGATGATAATGGGAAAAGACAGTTAGAAAGGGGATAAAGTAGCTCCAGATTATAAACTATGGGAGAAGAACAAAAAGAATAGATGTCTATCTGAAGGTTTGAACCCATGTGTGCATGATACTCTAAAGATAAAAGACACAGTACTAACAATCTTCCAGAGATAGTAACAATCTGGCAACCCCAAAAGTGAGAACCAGATGGCTATAGAAACATAACGTGTTGCAATCAGGTAAACATCAGATCTCTTCATTTGATAAACAACTTCCATAGTTTTTTACATTGAAGATTATAGTACTTTTCTAAGTAAATTACAGGAAGCAATAATAATTAACCATATACGCGAGACAAACATTTTGAACATGGTTAGATATTTTGATAGAGAAGAAACTTGTTTTCAATACCATTTTCCTATGGAAGATTCTTTATCATGGGTAATTTACAGAACAAAAAGGCAAAAAAAAAAAAAAAATTTCAATAGATAGACAAACTGAAAGAGTGGAGTTTCCCTAACGAAAGCAATCTGAAAAGGAGTATTGGCAATCTGCAGGTGGTTGTATGCTGTTATGACTCAGTATTTAAACATGCCAACTCCATCTGCAAAGTGATGATATAATGTTCAAATGTTAATTGAGCCAAGTGAGCTGTAGTCAAACTTAAGCCACCTCCACTTAAAAAAAGCTCATATAACCATCCACAGATCAATCACCAAAGATAGAATATATGAAGCTACTTGATCATTCTAAAAGATAAAGCCACCTGTAGGATCCTTCTATGAAGCTGCAGGCAGCAAATGCATCCAAAAAATGAAATCTTCTAATGAAATCACAATGCATATTTTTTTTAGTTTTGTATTAGTGGTACAATGGCAAAGCATTGAAATTAGTATAATTTGTAATATACCAGTGTGATTCTAGCAAGATGCAGGAGGAATAGAGAATACAAATGTGGGTAAAACATATGCTGCTTATAGTAATACTACATATAGTCTAAAATTTGGACTTGGTCAGTTTCTTTTAACCTCTTTTTTTTTCCTGGTCTAAGTAGAAATGGCTTGATTAATTGAACTGTGTCCTGTTGAAAGTTGTGGATGAAGGAGAGATGACCAAATAGAACTGAAGTAGCAGTGCTGTTACTATTGTCGTTCCCATTTCAATGAAAAATAGTGATCAAATTAAACTCTACATGGATATTTTCTATTATGTACTGTGTTTGGGACATTATGCAATGGAATGGCTGATCTATAACATTTAGGCAGATCTATATTCTATATTTACACACACACAAAAAAAAAAAAAAAAAAAAAAAAAGGAGAAAGATCTACATTTTATACTTCAAAAGTAAATACCTTGAGTATTATGCAGGTGGTCTCCCATATTTGTGAGTTTTCTCATCACATTGTACAACAATAAAAGAGAGCACCTATTCCCTTAAGTCAGCTCACAATCCTTAAAATAGATGAAAATAAGAAGATTAACACTAAGAATGTTTTGAATCAAAACCTAGTGAGAAAATACATTAAGAACTAGCATAACATCCGCATAAAGAAAAAACATTGATTTAAAAAATCCTTATAGATTATAAATGTCTCATTATAGTTCTTCAACTATAACAAGAACAAAAGATACCCAAAAGCTTGAAATCTAAGAAAACAAAAACTCCACTACTTCTTATCTTAACCCTCAAAAGTTCAGAAATTATATTTGATTTCACAAGGTGTGAATCTGATTACTCATCCATTAGTGCAGTCCTCTTTTTTGTATGTAGGACTCACATAAATTTCGTAAAAAAATAAAATTTCTAATTCTGTTTTCAAATTCCCAAGTGATGAAATAATTTATGCATAAACGAAAAAATCAATTGTAGAATAAAACATATTTAAGTATCTTTATCTTTCAGCCACCTTTAAAATAGCAGCAAAAACAATAGTGCTAGACATTAATCTTCAGCAAGTCCACACCTAATCATAGCAATAGACAAATAAAAAAAAACTAAATACAGATGAGCATGATATCATCTTATCACTGACAGGTTAAACAATATGAAATCTTGCGACCCATACATACAAATATGCAAGTGGCGATGGATGCAAATTATTTCAGGCTATAAAGATAGATCTAGAAAAGGATGTACCCAAGTACAGAACGAGATATACAAATCCAAGGACAATGAAGCTCAGAATACTCCTGGGTCTTTGTTTCCAGCTTTTCAAAATACCGCCAGAGGGGTAAAGAGAGAAAAGTGGTAACGTGAATCATACAATCTAAAAACCTAAACTAAGCAAAGGGATAATTTATAACATAAATTCCAGAAGTCAAAATGTAACCTTCGAAAACAAGAACAACGAGGCGTTCACAATATCTTCACGGTGGCAAGGACGGCACCAGGAACTTCTTCACGGTGGTTAGACCTGACTTCGGGCGGTGGAGAACAACAGCTAGACGACTTAGGCGACGAAATGACTTCGGGAATTCTCTTTTCCTCTGGATTTTCTTTTGGAGAAGGACTGGTCTCGCTGCCGTTTTGTCTGAAAATGAACGAGGAAATGGGGTTTTTGATTTGGGTTAGTCATCTGAGACCGTCCGGCCGGTCTCTACTAACATTATTCACGGTCCAGATACAAATATTAAAAAATAATTTAATAAATTCCGGAGGCTAGAGATGGCAATTTCAACTGGTGCTGCGGAGCCTGATCCGCCCCGATCCGACGGGGCAGAGATTTTGACCATTAATCGGGGAACAAGACAGGAATTATCCCGATCCGAAATAATATAAACGGGGATTCAGAGCGGGATGGGATTAACTTACGCTCCGCGGGACTCTAGCCTGCCCGCCCCGAATACATAAAATATAATATTTATTTATATATATATATATATATATTATATATATTTCTACTTGTCCCCACATTCTTTTTTTTATTTCTTTCTCTCTTCCTTTGACGTGAGTTTGCTCCCACTTGTGCTTTTCTTTTCTTTCCTTTCCTCTCAGCTCACCCATCTCCTCACTTCGCTGGGTTCATTGAGGAACAGAGGAAGAGGCTATGGTTTTTAGTGGTTTTGGTGGAACGGAGAGGAAGGCAGTGACTATGGTTTTTGGTGGGTTTGGTGGAACGGAGAGGAAGGCAGCGGCGATGGGTCTGGCCAATCTGAATTTTGACCCAAAAAATAGTTGAAAAAATGCAGAGGCTGTGTTATTTAGAAATATGGCAGTTGATGAGGGTAGAGAAAGCCTCTGCTGGCTGCATTCTTTGGCTAGTTATGTAGATCGTGGCTATGGTTTTGGTGGGTTTGGTAGAGCAGCGAAAGTAGAGAAAACCTTTGTTAATTTGTTTTTTTCATATTCGGGGTAAAGCAAATTGCGGTTCGGGGAATTCAAGGACTTTGCAAATTGGAAATTCCTCGCCCCGTTTGGGGTTCGGGGCTGGGCACATGGTAATATTTGTATGAGTGGGGCGGGGTCAATTTACATCCGATCCGCTCCCACTTCGCCCGTTGCCATTCCTATCGGAGATTGTAAATCTTATGATAAGATTCCTGTGGTCTCTGATAGTTTGGCACTATTTGGCGCCAAACAATTTAATTATCAGAGACCGTGATTCCGTGATTTTACCATTAGAGACTGTAAGTTTTGAGGTATCTAATACAGTAAATAACGGTCTCTAAAAACTAATGAACGGTCTTAGATTGTTGTTATCAGAGAGCATTCTAAAGCTGTCTCCAAGAAGCAGTCCCTGATACTGCATTTTCTTGTGGTGAAATCTTTCAAGACGATGATGTGGATGGTAATTGAAAAAAGTTTTGTGATCTTTGCAAGCACTAGGCTTGATCACTTGTTTAAATTTTTTTTTGTTTGAAAGAGAAAAACAAGACAGGTTCAAAAGGTTTTGTGCCTTGAATTTTCTGCCTACTTTCTTTAAGCCAATGTGAGGCCTTTTATAAAAATGGTGGTAGGCAAATTTAGATTAATCGATTAGAGTTTATTGAAGTTGACTTGAAGGCAAATTGGAATTGATTTGTGGATGATTGAGAATGATTGACATTGACTTGAGTGTCTTTGAAGTCGATTGGAACTAACTTGTTGATGACTAAAATATGATTGAAATTAATTTGGAGATTTAAGGGTTGATTGGACTCGATTTGATCCAATAAACACTTAATCACCAAAATAATGGTAATTTGTTTTCAATTAACTTCCAATCATTCAAGTGATTTATCTTCAATCAACACAAAAGAAATTGACTAATTAATCAGCATTTGATTTAGTAAAATTGTAATTTTGAGTCTAATCGTCATTCAATTGGCTATTATTTTTTTATACATAAATAATCAATATAAAATTTTATATTTTAATATCAAATAGCCAATATTAGTCAATTAATAGACTTGTAAAATTTTGGTGTATACAGCAAGCAAACCACAATATTTGTGTCTCTTCCAAAGTCATCAAACACTTTACTATTGATGTTGTTTCCACCAATAAGATCACCTATGATGGACCGATCACACAAATGCAGTTAAAATCCATCAGTCAACAACTTCTCTAATGGGCCAATCAAACAATGTCTCAAACTTTCATCACCCCAGATTTACACACCACACATGAAAAGCAAACCACACTAACAATGATGGAGATTCATCTTTTCTAGAATATTCGAAATTACCAGGGGCAACACTTCTTGTTCTAAGGCTTATTCCATCTCTGGTTGTCTACAAGTTTGAATAGCAAGCCAATGTCTTTCATAATAGTTTGTTCTCCTATGTTAACGTCATGCCCGTTAAGGTGATTGAAACTTTAAACGTAGAATATAAGATGCTAGAATTGGAGAAAAAGATCTTGCTCCACACTGAAAAGATTTGAGACAAAGATCTTGAGAATGCTAATCTCATCAACAAGTTGAAGATGAAACATAGTGTTAAGTCAACATCCTAACTTGCCTTCCCAGTTAGAAACCAATTATTTATTGTCGCCGTGGAGTTGAGGATTGCCCTGTCTTTGGTATGTTCCGACACCTTTTGTTTTCACTCCTCAAAGCAACAAGCTCCTCTTGCTTGGCTTCCACAACTCTATCCACGGTTTGCGGAAAAACATTAAGTATAAGCTCGGGACTATAGACACAGAATAAGGCATAACATAGCAAATCAAAAATTTCTAAAATATTTATTCCTGTCCTGCTTATAATGGTAGTACTGAATCTCTGACAAGACGTTTTTTCTTCTCAGAGGTCAACCTTGGCTTACCTTTCATTCCGGGAAAAACAAAGAAAAATTTAAACTTTCCAATCTTTGCTGTTATCGGAAAAAGATTCAAAAATGGAATCATTCCAAGAAAAGTAAAACCAACCCCCTCTTCACGTAGAACAAATGCCTAAACACAAACAAAAAAGGGGCGATCTCGAGCTGGTGACATAAACTAATAAATGCTATCACACAAACCTCGTCCCATTGGGGGATATTTGAGCATGACAGATTCCATAAGCATTACAAACCCTAACTCATTAACCTGAATGAGATTAACAAGAGAAAGAGGTAGTGTGTCGCTGCAAGAGTTTGTAGACAAATCAAGATATTGGAGTTTCGAGAGTATGCCAATATTTCAGCTATACTACCTTCGAGATGGTTTTCTTTCAGATCAAGGCGTACAAGATTTATAAAATAAGAAAAATCCAAGTTATTAATGGTAACTTTTAAAATAGTATATGCCAAATTTATTTCTATTGTATCACCTGCAGGCTGCAGCATCACAGATTATTCCATGCCATCCACATGGACCTTGAGCATTGCTGGAGTTGTTCCGTGCTTGAGTGACCCACGAATGCAAAATGGATTGGTCAGGGAAACTTTCTTTCCATCTGAGTAATGCTTCAGCTTCACTTGTTGATCCAGCTGTGATTTTTCAGAGAAGTACTAATACTATCCAAACAGCTGAAATTATAATAGCTGCATAGCTTCTGATTCGGTTGGCCATATTGAGGGACGTGTATTCATAAATGGTCTCTGGCGCCATTGTAGAAATTGAATGACATGGAATTATAGTCAATGCACATTTTGATAAAGAAATGTGATTTTTGGAAAATGGTGGTCGTCGAGGTTTGTAAGCAACCAAATAGTTGTCTTATTTGGGGTGCCCTTCTCTCGACTTCTCGTTGAATTTGGTAAGAAAGGCAAAAGTACTGAATCTAGCAACATTAATGTATGACATTCATCCTCTCTTAAGGACACAATGGGGGTTCTAAGCATTTAACTTTGAAGGACTAAATCATAATTTAATTTTTAGTAAAGCTATATATAGATTGCTATGTTTGCCAAAAAATAAATAAATAAATAAATATATAGAGAGATTGTTATATAATACAAAATTGAGCAAATATCACGTTAGCAATCATAAATTAACCATAGTACAAAATAAATATCTTCTTTCCTATAATATTCTTATTATTTTAAAATATGAATGACTAATTTTTTTAATAAACTTAGAAAGTTAAAGAAAAATTATGAATTAAATATAAAATAAATCTAGTATTATTACTTAAAATAGAATTTCAAGTTTTCATAATTGAATGGCTAGTTGAGCTTAGGGTGGGTTTGAAATAAATTCATGTGAGAGTTCAGTTCAATTCAATTTAAATTATTTCTCAATGTTCAGAACAAATGATTTTAGTGATAAAATTCAAATGAATTAAATTGAATTTTAGTGTTTGGAATATTATTATAACTAATACAATTCATTTCATTTTAATAATTTTACAAAATTACCCTTGCATTAGTAAAAAAATAAAATAAAATAAAAATTCTACAAAAAGCTACTTAAATCATGGGTACAGGTTTGACACATTATAAGTAGGGAAAAGAAATGAGGGGAAGGAGTGGGAGGGGAAAGAAAAAAGGAAAGAGATAAGATGAGAAATGGGGTAGGAAGAAGAAGAAGGGGTTGTGGTTTTTGAGATGTGAATATGAGGAGAAATAAAATTAAAGGGTATATGTGTATTTTTAATTTAATTTAATTGAATTCTTAACAAATCATATGAATTTTGATGAGAATTCAAAATAATAATAATAAAAGTTATAAAAGCATGATTTAGAATAAATTGAATTCTTATGAAAGGTAGATGCCAAATACAAGATTTTAATCAAAGTTTATTTATAATGAATTGAGTTCTACAATTTTTGTGATTCCAAACACATTCTTAGCTCGCATAGTAAGAATGGATGAAATTTGGGTACTGATGTTAAACTTGATTACTGAAAGGGTGACGTGATAAGAAGCACTAAACATTATAATTTTTAAGTGTCACAATTATAAAATTAAAAAAAATTATAAGGATCAAAATGATAAAAGTATAATATTTTAAGGTTCAAAATATAATTTTTAAAAAAAATTACGAAGGGTTAGAATAATAAAACTGTAAATGATAAGGGTCATATTAGGATTTTCTCAAAATCTTATAGAGGCCAGAATAATAAGAGTATAAATATTAATGGTCATAGTGTAATTTTTTAAAAATTTTACAAGGACCAGAATGATAAAAGTATAACTATTTAGAACCATAGTAGTATTTTAGTAATTATATCTTTTAAAGTGCTTTGACCAACTATAATTACCTCCATGTTTTCCGTCGAAATAGAAGATTGGAAATTCTCTAATGTTCTAATTGATTGCCACTTGAATTTTTCTTTCAATTAAAAGACTTAAGCTCAGCGGTTGAGGTACCTCTGCAATGTCAAGAGTTTAAACTAAAAAAAAACACTTCTGAAGATGGTGAGCCACGAAACTCGAAACAAGATTAGCTCTATACCAGAAGGTTGTGAGGAAACTTGTGAAAAATCAAAAAAATAAAATGATTTAATCTCATTTCTTGGAAATCCTACACTCTAGGCAATTCTTTGATTTTGTTGTTGTCATTATTGTTTTCGACATCAATACAAATTCAACCTTAGTAAAGCCAACTATTTATGGATTTTATATACTTTGATTATAATTGATAATCAAATTATTAATTATTTAAGAATTATAATTGAGTTTTAAATTATGTGATAATTGTATAAAACATATGGTAAGAATTATTTATGGGCCCTGTTTGGTTAACTTGTGTGTAAAAGCCTTGCATGTAAAAATATTTTTCAAGTAGAGCTGTTTAAAAAGATTTGTATAAAAAATTGAAAAAGTGTTTGAATCAAATAACTAAAAGTGCTGGAAGATAAAAAAAATTATTTGATTTTATGTTTTTTAAAATGAATATTGAGTATGAAAATTACTAAAAAAACCAGTTTGATAAAATATTATAGCTATATTGTCTAAATAATATAATTATTAAAATTTATTTGAGCTTCCCTTATTTTCTATTAAAAAAAATTTGTTTTTTTGTTTTTTTGTTTTTTTTATAGCTTTAGCTTTTAATAACTTTTAGGACTCTAAAAGTCAAAAAATACTTTTTCAAAAGCTTTAAAAATGAAGTTTCTATTATCAAACAACTTTATAGAAAAGCTTAAAACTAAACCAAACAATGACGTAATCTTTAAAATTACTAATTATTATTATTATTTTTTATTAAATGTCATAGTCACGTCATAGTCTTTTAATTGGTAAAAACAAATTATTATGAAACCCAATTATAAGTGAAAAAAAATAAACATCAAATTCCTACTTTTTTTATTATAATTAACAAGTTACAAAAATAATCAGGCTATAATAAAAAAATTTCTAACCAAACCCTCATCATCCCAATTGTCTTATTATAATCAAGTTTGACTATATTATAATAAACTAAAAACAACCTCGTGTATTATATAATCTAGTCAAACCTGATTATAATTATATAATCCAGATGTTGAAGGTTTGGTTAATTAGAACGAACTATAATAATAGAATAATTAAGTTCTTACTAGCTAGCAAGATGTCTATATTAAAAACATTGAAGATAATAGATTCAGAACCTTAATAATTATAAGATAAACTCATCATGACACACTTTCACAAGTATATAAACTCAAAATTATACAATAGTTCTTTATTCCCACAAAAATGCTAGATAGGGATCACAATCAACTTATTATTATTCATCCGCCATACCAAAGACGCTTCATGCTCTTAGATTAACTCCGCTGCAGAATCAATAATTCGGCCGCCGTGGTGCGTTCCCTAATAACTTGCGATCATAATTTTTGTTGGAATCTATAGAACAACAACATAATTATAGATGTCAGTTTTTTATTAATTTCTGTACAAAATGAATGTAAACTTATAAAAGCTAGATAATTTAACAAAAGAAACATGTAATCGATAATAAATTATAAATGAATTTAAAATTAACTGCTATTTTGATTTTAAATCATGTTGTAAGTGGTCTGACAAATTGAAGCAGGAGGCCAGTTTAGAAGGTAAACTTACCAGAATCAGAAGGCTTTTCTGGGTTAGGCTTCAAACTCTGAACAGGTAGAAAACTCAGTACCCCTGTGACTACTATAAGAACAAAAGCAACCTTATATTTGTGATTAAGAAAAAGTGTGGGAAACATTTTGGAAACAATTAATGGCTCTTACAAACTCAGGCTAAGCTACAAAAACTAAGCACAAGTTTGCACTTAATGAATCTAATGGGGTTTGCATTTATATATATAATCCTACACTTAAAGGAAAGGGAATCACATATATTAATTTCAATCATATTGACAGGACAGCCATTATTGACCGATGACTACAACACCACATGTATTTTAATTTCAATACAAGAATCCTGCATACATGCACATGCAATTAGAGTCAAACAAGAGCAATAATTTTTCCTTCAACACAAGTTGCTACTAGTTAAATTAAACAATATTGACCGTCTGAAATTTTATATGCAAGTCTTAATTAACCAAGCAAACTATTATACATAGGTAATGTATATATACTGAGTCAAAATATTAAATGCTATAAAAGAATACTCCAACAACAATATACAATATATATATATATATAGATACACACTATTTTAAAAGCTTATGATGTACTCTGGCTTTAACTGTTTCTATACAATATCCTATATTTATAATTTTTTGCGTTCTTAAGTTATAAGGTATTTTTGTCAATTCAGTCTATTTAAAAAAATAATTCAAAAAAATCTCTCCAAATAACATCTTAATTTTTTTTTATCTTTATCAAAAAATAAATAAAAATTCACCTCTACCCACACCAAATTAATTTTTTTTAAATTAACTAATTAACAACTTATTTATTCATAATAGCTTTTTCAAGTAGTTACTTTGTAATTAAAACACCAGATATAGAATTAGCTGAAAAATATAAAATAAAATAAAAAATCACTGAATATTGTAATGATGCTAGTCTATAAATATATATATATATATATTTATATATAAACTATAAATTTTATATACCTTAAAATTATATCAAACAAGTCAAGTGTTTCAGTTTTGGTAAGAAAATTTCAACTCAATTTATTTATTAATAATTAAAGAAATTTTCTTGTTTAATGTGGGATTCCATACATCCAGTTACACTAAGAAGAATATGGGAGGATAGTGAATCTTAATGCGAAACCCAATGGACTGGACCACATCTCAATTTAATTAATTTCATTTTTTTTTTCATTTTTGTTATAATAATTTAAATAATCTTCACGAGTTTTTATTCTTGCATACATGCACATGCAATTAAACAACAACAATAATTTTTCTTTAAACACAAGTTGTTACTAATTCTATTAAAAAATATTGACGGTCTGAAATTTTATATGCAAGTCTTAACTAACCAAGTAAACTATTATATAGGTAATACTAAGTGTATATTATATACTGAGTAAAAATATTAAATGCTACAGGGAATACTCCAACAAAGAATATTATATATATATATATATATAAACTATAAATTTTGTACACATTATAATTATATCAAACAAGTCAAGTATTTTAGAGTTGGTTAGAAAATTTCAACTCAATTTATTTATTAATTGAGTCATAAAATAAAGTTCGAGTTTGCCTTGATTAGAAAACGAGCATATCTTGAGTTTTAATGTTTAACTTATTTAATAATAAGCCAATGTCAACATTCTTAAAGAGATGATCGTAAGCTTGCGAATTTAATTTTGTTACGTCCACTCCCAAAGCACTCCTTGGGATTTCACTAAACCACTGAAATTCATTGGGATCAACAACCACTCCACAACGACTGAACTTCATGTTATATAAGAACAACAAATCCGTATTTGAAATTAATAGACAAGCATGTACAAAAATAATGATTTTATTATATTTGTAAGAATAAAAAAATAAAATTCTCTTATTAGATATCCTTAAAAGTTTTGCTTGATCCCGGATGAATTGATAAACCTTTTTCAAAACAACGTTATGGATAGTTGTTAAGAAAGGTCTTGCAATCTTTGCAAGCACGAGGCTTGATTGCAAGAATTTGTGGCTTGTTTAAGTCTCTATTGTTTGAGAGAGAAAAGTAAAGGAGTTTCACGAGCTTTTGTGCCTTGAGTATTCTACCTCCTTTCCAAAGTCAAAGTGAGGCCTCTTATAGGAGAATTGGTGGTAGACAAACATTGGTTGATTGAAAGTGATTGAGGTAATTAAAATTGATTGATCGATTGATGGATGTAATTGATTTGTGAGTGATTGAAGATTTTATGACATTGACTTGAGAATAAATAGAACATGATTGAAATTAATTTCAGAATATTAAATGGTGATTTGATTCAATTTGATCCAAGCAACATTTACTTATCAACTTAATTACAATTTGTCTTCAATTAATATCCAATTACACAAGTATTTTATCTCCAATCAATTACACAAGTGATTGACTAACCTACATTTGATTTAGCCAAATTGTAATATTGAGTCCAATCACCTTTTAGTTTGAAAATTGTAATTGACTAATCAATATAAAATGTTATATTTAGCATCAATTAGCCAAAATTAGCCAATTAATAGATTTGTAAAATTTTAGTATTTACAAATGCCCCCATTTCAAGACTTAATTGTGTGTATGTTTACCATGTAATAAAGGTGAGACTTGAATTCTATATTCATGACTTGATGACTTAAATGTAGTTTCATTTGTGTCAAAGAGATTTGTAAAGTGAAGACAACTTATTTTGTGACAAAAAAATTAGTAGCTTGGTGGCAATTTAATGCATGCCTAGGAACTCTTGAATTTTTTCAGGCAGTTTCATTTTATGCTGAGTAACTTTTGAATTTTAGAGCAGTTTCACTTTATGTTGAGAAAATTTGAAGTTTTAGAGCATTTTTATTTTGTGTTGAGGAAGTTTGAAGATTTGGAGCAGTTTCTATTCATGCTGAGTAATTTTGAAGTTTTGGAGCAGTTTTATTTTGTGCTAAGAAATTTTGAAGCTTTAGAGCAGTTTCATTTCGTACTGAGAAAGTTTGAAGATTTGGAACAGTTTCCATTCATATTGAGGAATCTTGAAATTTTGGAGCAGTTTCATTTTGTGCTAAGAAGATTAGAAAAATTAATCAGTTTCCTTTTTTTTTTTTTTTTTTTTAGGAAGTTTGATAATTTAGAGTAGTTTCTATTTGTGCTGAGGAATCTTGAAATTTTGAAACATATTTATTTAGTGCACGGAACTTTGAAGTTCTGGAGCAGTTTCTTTTCATGCTGAGGAAGTTTGATGATTTGGAGCAGTTTTATATTCATGCTAAGAAATCTTGAAGTTTTGGGCAGTTTCACTTTGTATTGAGGAAATTCAAAACTTTGAAACAGTTTCTATTTGTGTTGAGAAATCTTGAAATTTTGGAGCTGTTTCATTTCATAATAAGATTTAGATTAGATTCACTTTGTGCTGAGTGAGTTTGAATATTGGAACATTTTTTGTTCGTGCTGAAGAATCTTGAAGTTTTAAAGCAATTTCAGCTCGTGTTGATAAATTTTATTACTTTGGAAGCAATTTCATTTCTTGTTGAGTAACTTTGAAGATTGGGAACCATTGATAGTTTAGACTCTTATCAATGGGTGTTAATATTTTTTTTTTTTGGAACGTTTAGTATTTTAGACTCATATCAAGGTTAATGTTTCATTTTTGGAATAGTTGATAGTTTATACTTATATCAAGGAATATTAGTGTTCTTTTTTTGATGAAACCATTAACAATTTAAACTCGTATTAAGGAGTGTTGATGTTTCTTTTTTGCAATCATTGTTAGTTTAAACTCGTATCAAGAAGTATTGAAACTTTTTTTTTTTTTTTTAAACCATTGACAGTTTAAACTCCTATCAAAGAGTATTAAAGTTCTTTCTTTTTTAGAAAATTTTTTTTTGAACCATTGACAATTTAAACTCCCGTCAAGGAGTATTAAAGTTTTTTTATTTTTTTTAGAAGTCTTGATAGTTTATAATTGTATCAAGGAGTATGGGTCATCTTTGAGCAACAATTTTTCAAGTTATGGGAAACAAACAAACTTGTTTTGTTGCCCCCTTCATTTACTTTCATTTTATCTTCAAACTTCCTCTTATTTTGTTGGTCGAGAAATGAAGGATTATAATTTCCATGGCTCTTTATGATTAGCTTCATGTCATATTCTTAAGTTGCAAGCTCTTCAAATATTCTAGGCTTGATTCTCTTAAGAATGTATAGAAGCGCATTTCTAATGCATTCCTTGAGTGCACATTTCAACCACACATATTTCTAATACTTGCTATTTGCAATCTAAGCTCAGTGCTCTCCACTGTTTGACATAGTCAATGATAAGCTCATCTTTCCATTGTTTGGCGTTGGTGAGCTCTATCAAGGTGACCAAACGTCAAGTACTATAAAATCGATTGATGTGAAAGTCTTTTTTGAGTTGTGCCAATAGTTGATCGATTCAACTTCCAATTTGATATTACTAGTCAAATGCAATTTCTTTAAGAAATTGAACATATTGTTTGACAAGTAAATCTTCCCAAGTCTCAGCATGTATGCAAGTTTCAACGAAGTATGCAATGTGTTGTTTGATTGCCTTTTCCATCAAATTGGTTGAATTTTAGAGTTTAATATTCTAGAGGCATTTTTATATTGACAATCGCTTCGTGTATGGCTTTGAGTACAAAATTGAATTTTACAAACATTTTCTGTATTGTACTTGGGTGGTGTTAGTGATCATGTCTTGCAACTGTTGTATTGAGAATGTCATAATTGAGGTAGAAATTTGTTGAGAAGCTTCAATTTCTTCTTTTTCTTTGCCTTTGTCCATGATAATGATATTTGAAGTCAAACTAGGAAGGCAAGATGGTTGTTGACTTGGCTTAGCATCTCCAACTTGTTATCGAGGTTAGTGATCTATAGGTCTTTATCTTCAACAGTTTTGGCAAGAAGTGACATCAAATTTTGTAATTCCAATACCTTATCTTCTATGATTGAAGATTTAATCACCATGATAGGAATGATGTCAACATATGACTACACTTCTTCTTCAGATCTAATTCAGTTTAGTAAACCAAAATCAGTACTCATCCTTACACTTCTATGGAACCTAAGGTTTTGATATTAAAGGGATCTGGTTAGTACATCTATTGCTTTTCTCCTCTATCTTTCAATCATGTTGAGATCTTTCTCTTGCTCTTCTTCTCCTCCTGAATCTTTTTTCCAATCTAATAAAATTCTTAAAGAAGAAATCAATTTTGAAGAAATTTCTCAATTTATAGACAATTGGAAAATTTCTAAAATTCCAAGCAATGAAATTTACAAACCCAATTCCATGTTCACCCTTAAAAGTGACCATACTATCAAAATTGTTGAACAAATAATTCCAATTGACTTTGATTGTGAAGAATTTTTTTTACTTTCAAACAAATCTTTAAAAATTCATAAACAAAAATACAATTATCTGTATTTTGGATACGTCCAAATTGCAGCAAAACCTCTGACAAGAGAAGGACTTAACATCTCTATTCTTTTATGTCTTCATAATTGTAAAATGACAAATTTTCATGAATCACTCTTAGGTACGGTCAAAATTAACCTCTGAAGTGGTCCGATCTATTTCAATTGTTTTCCAAACATGACAATATCTTTGCAAGATAAAAATATTTTAGATTCTTTAGTTTTAAATGTTAAACTTTCAAATTTTAATATCAAATCCGAATCTTTTCTGATAGCTTTAATCTATTATATACAATATAAAGCAATGGTATTTGCTTTTACTTCAAAATCTCTCCAACAAAAAAGAAATGGTGAAACAGTAATGTTTTTAACTGATTTTTCAAAAGCAAATGTTATTACTCCAAAATCAATCTCTTGGGAAGAAGTTAATCTCCCTGAAAAATAGACTCTTGATAAGGCTACGCCTGTTCAGGATCAAAAACCTTGTTCTATTTCTGAGATTACTCAATACCCTATAGGTAAAGTAGAAATATCTTTTGATAGAACAAATAGTCAAAGGAATTTTGGATCAACTTATCAAGACTCAACAAGAAATTCTTGTTCGTCTAGATACTCATGTTCTTTCATTCATTCGACAATTCATCTTCAAGGTTTAAAAAATACATCTAGGATTCCTAGAGCTTTATACACCAAAGAAGATGACAATCATTCTAAAAAACCTCCTTCTCCTACTTTTTCATCTTTAAATGATAACCTGGAAATCAATACTATTTAAACTGTTTTCCAAATTGATAAAATTACCCTTAGAAAAGATTTTTATCAAGAAAAACATAATCTTGAAAGAACTTGGTTTTTTGAAAAATTCATTAGTTCAAAAAGACAAAAATTCCAAAACTTTTATTACAAATTTATGGAAACTCATAAAGTTTATATTTCGTTTTTTGAATGGTTTGAAGTTTATGCTAAGGAAAAGGGTATCAATTATCCTTTCTCCAAGTCTATAAATGTTAATACTCAAAAATCAAGAAATTGGGTAACTTATAAGGATGAAATTATTAATTCAATTTTTCCTCTTCATAAGGCTTTAAAATGGTTTCTATACCAACAATTCCTTTCAAAAATAAAGATTTAACTGAAAAAGTTAATTCTCAAGACATTCAATCTCTTTATGAACAAAACAATTATACCAATTATTTTCTTCAAGCTATAGTAGATCATCTCTCTAAACCTAGAACTAGTCTACAAAGTGAAAACCTTGTTTTTACCCCTTACCAAATTCCCACAAAGATTAAAAAAGAATTAGGTTCTAGTTCAAAATCCTCTTCTCAACATGAACTTCTTGATAAAATCTTTAAACAAATTATTCCCCGACACTCCTCAACAACCCAATTTAATTAATAACTTAAGCGATGCAGATTCTGGCGAAATTAATCCTATCCAAAATACCAACTGGCGAAAGCCACAAAAATTGTATTATCCTAGGTCCTCTCATCCTAACTTAGTCACAGAAGAAAAACCTCAGATAATCAACAATTCTTTCAGTGCAAACAATATCTATGAATGGAATATAGATGGTCAATTTGAATACAATATTTTTTATATGTTGCAGCAAATGACCATGGTCAGTACTGCATATCAAATCTCTCACAATTGTTCTGATCAATCTATCCTTAATATTTTAGTTGCCGGTATTACTAATGAATTGAAAGGTTTGTGGGATGATCACCTTATCGAAGATGAACGAAATCAAATAAATTTATCTATCAAAATTGATACTGAAGGAAATCCTCTTCTTAACGAACAAGGAAATCAAATTCAAGATTCCGTAAATACTCTTATTTATGCTATCATAAAACATTTCATCGAAGATCCGTTTATATAGAGTGATAAATCCGTTGAACTCCTTTCCAATCTTAAGTGTCGTACCCTATCTGACTTTCGATGGTATAAAGATAAATTTTTTAGCAAAATCTTCTCTAGGTCCGATAGTAATCAACCTTTTTAGAAAGAAAAATTTCTAACTGGTCTTTCTCATTCTTTAGGAGATAAAGTTAGAGAAAAAAAATACAAAATATTAACAATGGAATTATTCCGTAATAACAATTGACTTATGGACTGCTTTGCAATTCTGTCCAGAAAGTTGCTTTAAAAATATGTCAAGATGAAAAAATACAAAGACAATTATACAAAGAAATATCTCTTAATTGTAAAGATTTAGGAAGTTTCTACTCTCAATATGGTTTTGATTTTCCTTAAAGTTTATCTAAATCTAAGAAGAAACATTACTCTAATCCTTCCAAAACTTACGAGTAATCATCTAAAATAGAGCTGGCAAAAGAATTCACAACCACAAAAACCACAAAATAGCTCCTTAATATTTGAAAATAAATATAAATCACCTGTTGTCTATTTTAAATGTAACAAACCAGGTCATATTACAAAATACTGCAGAATTACAAAGAAAATTAGAGCTTTAAATATTGATGAAGGTCTTCTAGCTCAACTTCATTGTCTTCTAATTGAAGATTCATCTGATAGTCATGCTCAGGCCTCTTTTGATATTGAAGAAATTAACAAAATCCAAAATGATGACAAAACTTCATCTGGTTCATCTAAAAAAACTCTTGAATGTAATGTCCTTACTAGAGAACAAGATCTTCTCTTTGAAGTTATTTCTAACCTTCCAAATGATGAAGAGAAGAAAAATTATCTCTACAAACTGAAAGAAACCCTGGAAACCCCAGAAAGATCAAACAAACCTTCCCATAATCTTCCAATTGTTGCCAATTCATTCAATTTAAAAGACGTTTTATCCAGATTTAACTCTGAGAAAAAACCTGTAACCCTTTAAGATCTTCAACATGAAGTTTCAAAACTCAAAACTGAAGTCAAGTATCTCAAGAATCAACAAGAAGAAAATAATTCAGCAATCCAACTTCTTCAAAAAGGAAAGAAAAATCTGTCTTTTAAAACTTCCTCATCAAAACATTTTGAGTCTTCTTCTTTAGATGAAAACTTAGATATTTCTGATGATATTTTTGTCAATTTAATCACTCGAGTTTCATATCAGAAATGGTATATCCTAATCAAACTTATCATTGAAAAAACTTTTGTCCTAGAAACAGTTGCTCTGTTTGATATAGGAGTAGATTCAAGCTATATCCTGGAAGGACAAGTTCCAACATAATTTTATGAAAAAACTTCTAAACGATTAATTTCGACTAATAGTTCGGAAATCATAATCTATTACAAAT
Source organism: Quillaja saponaria (assembly GCA_029379385.1). Classification (NCBI taxonomy): domain Eukaryota; kingdom Viridiplantae; phylum Streptophyta; class Magnoliopsida; order Fabales; family Quillajaceae; genus Quillaja; species Quillaja saponaria. Next base: position 12,277,603 of record CM055616.1, on the reverse strand, counting down.
GTTCTAATGTCATAATTGAAAACTCCCCTTTACAAATTTCAACATTTCTTCTTGCCAAGAGCATCACCAATCTAGTAATCCTAGGTACTGATTTCATTAGGCAATTAAATCTTTTTTGAGTTAACAAAGGAGTTTTTAAAGAAGTTATGGGTCAAACCGTTTCCTTCCCTTTCCTTAAAAAACCCACTTTTAGGGATCTCAATCATATTGAAAATAAACAAAAACAAATCAATTTTCTTTCTAATGAAATTTCTTTCAAAACAAATAGAAACTCAACTCAATGATTCAATCATTAAAAACAAAATAAAAATTTTTGAAGAAAAAATTCAGTTGCAAATATGTTTCAAATGTTTTCTGGAAAAGAAAACAACATATAGTTGATCTCCCTTATGAAAAAGATTTTCATGAAAGGCAAATTCCTACAAAGGCCTGTCCAATACAAATAAATCAAGAAATGCTTAACTTCTATCAAAAAGAAATTAGTGATCTTCTTTCCAAAGGTATAATTTTCAAGAGTAAGAGTCATTGGTCCTGTTTTGCTTTTTTTTGTTAAAAAAAAATACATATATTGAACGCGGTATCCCTCGTTTAGTCATCAATTATAAACCTCTCAATTAGGCTCTTCAATGGATCAGGTATCCTATTCCTAACAAGAAAGATCTTCTCAATAGATTGTATTCCTTAAAATTGCTTTCAAAATTTGATTTAAAATCAAGTTTTTGGCAAATTCAAATCAAAGAATCTGATAAATACAAAACATTATTTATTGTTCCTTTTGGTCAATATGAATGGAATGTAATGTCTTTTGGATTAAAAAAATGCTCATTTTGAATTCCAAAGAATCATGAACGATATTTTAAATCCTTATACAAAATTTATCATCGTTTATATTGATGATGTTCTAATCTTATCACAAAATAATAATGAACACTTCAAACATCTTAATATTTTCTTTGATATTACAAAGCAAAATGGTTTGGCTGTTTCCAAAACAAAATTCAGTCTTTTTCAAATAACAATAAAGTTTCTTGGTCCTAATATTCACTACGAAACTATTACTCCAATCAATAGAGCTATCCAATTTGCTGATAAATTTCTTGATCAAATTATTAATAAAACTTAGTTACAAAGATTTCTGGGTTACCTCAATTATGTGTCTGATTTCTTTCCAGGTGTTAGTAATCTTATCAAACTGCTGCATGACAGACTAAAGATAGATCCTCCTTCTTGGTCTGACATCCATACCAATATTGTTAAGCAAATTAAGCTTTTGGTCAAACATTTACTATGTTTGCATCTTCCTAATCCTACAGCATTCAAATTTGTTGAAACAGATGTCTCAGACATTGGTTATGGTGGCATTCTTAAGCAATCAATTAATGGCAAATTGTATATCATTGCATATGCATCAAAACATTAGAATTCTACTCAACAAAATTATTCTACCATTAAGAAAGAAATTTTAGCAATTATTTTGTGCATTTTCAAATTTCAAAGTGATTTATTGAATCAAAATTTTTTGGTTAAAGTAAATTGCAAATCTGCAAAAGAAGTTTTACAAAAAGATGTTAAAAATCTAACATCAAAACAAATTTTTGCCCAATGACAAGCAATTTTATCTGCTTTTGATTTTGAAATTGAATATATCAAAAGTAGCTCCAATTCTATTCCCGATTATCTTACTCGAGAATTCTTGCAGGGGAGATAATATGCCAAGAAAAAAAAAAAAAAAAAGAGGTTGAACTTCCTCCAAAATCAAAAATCCAATCCAATGAGGGACCATCCAATTCCTCAGTTCAATCAATCTAAAAACAATGTAAAGATTCTTATGCCTTTCCTATAGAGACACTTTTAGCTATTCAACAATCAATCCAAAAACCTCTAATACCAAGTAGGGAACCGATGTTAGCTCTAAAGAGTGGAGGAAGATCATGGGGGTAGTAAAGTAGAGAGCAGCAGGACTGCTAAAAGAGTTATGCTATGCAATGCATTAATGGAAGAGTGATATTAAAGACATAAATTAATATACTGAAATTAAAAGGGAAGAATAAATGGCGGTAGTTCATAAGCTAATATATATATATATATATTGTCACCTACTTTTAGTTTTAGTCTTAATAACAACACATTTTAACTCAATTTATTTAATTTTATTATATTATTTTTAATAAATTATTAAGAAAATACGTTACACATATACAATTAAATTTTAATATTAATATTAAATAAAGTAGGTTTGAATAGTTTCTTTCTTTTATTATGATATGAACTATAAAATAAAAACTTATATATATTTAAAAGATAAATTCAAGCATTTAAGCAAAATAAAAGTTAAACAAGTGATATATATATATGTCTAGTATTACAAAAAGGATGTGAGGACTCATATTTTTAACTATCTCAAATTAGTGGCCCTAAAATTTCAAGTAAATATTTTGAACCGACTAGAATAACTTAGTAAGCTCTAAAATAAATTTTTGAGATTATTTTAGATTTGATAAAAATTATTTTATTATGTTATCATGATATTATTATTGACAAGATAATTATTTTCATGTATGTCTGTATTTATTAGTTATGAACTTAATATATAATTATTTTCACTTTCCTTATCATTTTTTTCCCTTTTTTTCACACTCGCCTAGTACACCCATTCCCACTTTCTTTTTGTTTCTTTCTTTCTTGTCTCTTGGTCAGACTACATCCACTTCATTTCCTTATACTTTCGTTATTTTCCTTTTCCTTCATTACTTCCCTTTTCTTTTTTTCTCTTCCTTCTTACTCGTGCATCATTTTTGCATCTCTTCATCTTCATCTTCTTCCCCTTTAGGGTAGCTGCAAGCCACCCCATTTCCAGCTGAAGATCAGTCATCTTTCCCCCTTTGAAACCCTCCCATCCTCCTTCAATTTCTGCTCTAAAACAGCCCCAAAAGAACCCCCAAAATTGTGTATGAATTTGGCTCAATTTTAGTCCGTTCTTGGGATGAATTTCATGGCTGTTCCGGCTCATTTTCCCCTCCATTTCTGCACTATTTTCCCCCTCTAAAACTGTTATAAACTCCCTCAAAGATTTCCTTTCTTCCTCCTCTAAATAGCCATCATAAATCAACCATAATAGAGCATCTACAATAACTCATATGCCCAAAAATTTCAGTTCATTTTTGTTCAGTTTCCAACCACTTTAGGTGGTCATTCAAGCTCCAAATTGTAGCCAATTGAGGGCCATTTCCACCACTTAATGCAACCAATCTAGCTCCCTAATTTCAAGACACTTTGGAGCCATTTTAAGCCACCATTGTTGCCCATTTTTCAGCTCAAGACCAGCTCATTTTTGGAAGTGTTTCCAGCCACTTCTAGCTGAAATTCCAGCTCCTAATTGACATGCAAAGTACCCCAAGTCAGCAAGGTATACAAGTAGCTTGTTGGTCCTTCTTGTACTCTTGAATTTTTCTGCATTGTAATAAGCTAATTCATTTACTTGTGAACTTTGAAATTGTGTTCTCTTGACTATAATTGTGGATTGTTTGAATTGTCATTTGATTCCCTCAAATTGGAAACTCTAGCCTAATCTTACTTATTGGAATTTCCATGAATTAGTCTTAGTTATTTGTGTGGGTGTTTGGTTGTGAAAATTTAAATACAAGAATGTCATTTTTGGTGTTGGATTGTTGGTTGTGAAATAAATGTGAAAATTGTGTAAAATCAAGTTTTGGGATTTTTGGATTTTACATTCTTACAAGTATTGGAAATGGATTTTTGTGTTGATTTGGATAAACGGATAATTCCAAAACATATCTTGAAATTGTTGGATTTGAAAAATTCTTGGAATTGTCTATTTTTATTAGTTTGCAAAACTTTAAGAATCTTGGTATTTAGCATATGTTTTAGCTATGGTATACCTGTATACTTTTTGTTTTGAGCCCACTAAGGTTAATTTAGCATAATTTGGCCACTTGTATAATTCTTTGGATTTGAATATTTACTTGCAGGTTAGAATGCATTATTTGGGGTAAACTTTGAATTTGGATTTTGTGAGGAACTCATTATTTCTATTCTAATGGTTACATTCTTTGGTTTCTAAAACTCTTGTTGACTCTTATTAAGTATTTCGGAATCTTGTTTGAAATTATCTAGGCTTGTTAGAGACTACCACACCTTCTGTTGAGTGACTTTCGGTTCCTAACATTCTTGGAAGCTTCCCTTGTACTGTGGGGGGATGGTGCCTAGTGAAATGTTTTCATTTTACCCACAACATGCATCACTAATATTCAATTTGGAATTACTTCTTGTATAAACATGTTTTACTTAAACTTGACTTAAGGTTCTTCAAGGTTTCCAAACTATAAGTAAATAATTTCGAAAGCGTATCTGAGCTATCAAATGTTTGAGATTAATTTTGAATCACTTATGTTGACAAAGATATTACTATTAGTTACTCTACATTCTTGAACATAATCATTGGGGGCAAGCACCTTAACATTTCATCATCTCTTATTTGATAAGCATCATTGGACATGTGTTTTGAATAGATTTGAAACCAATATTGTCAATTGAAATGAAAGTTGATTTATGTTATCTTAACTATTGACGTATAATTATATTTGATTTTGGATTTCAACCTCTCTTATTTGACAAGTTTCATTAGACATATGTTTTGAATAGATTTACAATTAATGTTGCTACTTAGAAGGAAAATTGATTTATGTTATTTTGACTATTGGTGGATAATTGTATTTAACTTGGATTTGATGGACTTATTTGATTTGGAAAGCAAATATCAGAATGTTTGTTATTTGGATAATGATGTTGGAAAAGCTTCCACTGGCTTTCTTAATTTTGATCTTGGCACTCTTTGTTATTCAAATAAAATGTTTTCCTTTTGAACTATTTTTATAGAATGGTATTTTCAGAACATCTTATGCTAACGAGGTATAGTTAGCCTATGTGTACATAATATTTTGGATGTGGACCTAGTTAGAGAGGGATGTCTTAACCTCGTATGCAGGCCAACATACTTGTTAATGATTTGTCATGTCTCAACTTAAAAGGTCAATGTTTTGTATTCACGTTGCAACCTAAGGGGTCAACGTTTTAAATGAATTAACAGACTTGGATAGTTTTGACATTGTATAATTCTCAACTATTACTTTTCATAAATTGATTAAAGTAAATGATTGCTCACGTTTCTTGAGATTTTTGTTATACTTCTTTTACCAAATGGTTATTGGAAATTATTAATTCATTTTTCATATGTTCAGTTTAATATTTTGACAATATACAATGCCCACAGATGCTTTTTGTAAAATGGTTAAGACAAATGGTTTATTTATTTTGTTTAAAAATTTTGATTATAACTCTTTAACCAAATAGTTTTTGATAACAGATTATTGCTTACGTTTCAAATTCATTATTGCATATTTTTATAAATTGATTATTGATAAATTATTCGTGCCTTGGCTTATTTTCTGCCTACTGCATTACGTACTGTCTACTCACGGAGTCTTTGTGATTTACCCTTGTTAGCTTAAATGTTTTGTTTTTAGATAGTTGAGATCTTGAAATTTGAAGCCTTTTGTCGAGGAAGGTGTCTATTTAAAGATTCTCTTTTTGGTATGCCCAACCATTATTTTGAGATAAATGTACTTGTAATTAGACTCCATTGCAACCATATTCTGGGATTTGTTTTTATTTAGATTTATGATTTTAGTGATGGATGACCATTTGTGGACTTTATTATTATTCTATTGGGTTTATAAACTCTTGAATATCTGATTTTTAAATAGACTATTGCAGTTTTGTTTTATTTTTGAGAATCTTTGTAGACTTGTTTGGGCCACGGTGGGCTTATGTTTACTTTGATCCAGTCGTTGGTAAGGCCGGTTTGGGTCGTGACAAATGATTTTTTTTTTTTTTCTTTAAGAGGAAAAACTACTATGAAATGAGAGGATAAAAATAGCTCTTTGAAATTTTTATTATTTCATCAATAATTATATAAATTTTTTATTTTTATTTTTATTGTTTGTTTTTTTTAAAATATTTACTATTTAATTAATGTTTTGAACCTAAACATTTTAAAATATGTATAGGTTAAAGTAGAATAAAAATATCTTATTTTAATATTTAAAACTTATTTGAAAATAAAAAATCTTAAAATTATGATTTATTTATTTTTTAAAGTCTAGGCTTCTAACCTTTTAGTAGTATATAAGTTTTATTTTCTGTTTAAGTTATTACTAAAAAAAAAATATTAGTTTACTTATATCTGTGTAAACTATTTTTTTTTTTCTATTTTGTTAGAAAGAATATATTAAAAAAATAAGTTTAACATAAGATATTGCTATAAGAAAAAAAAAAAAAAAAAGATAATATAGAAAAGGCAAGTATTTAGACATATTTAAAATAATAAAATTTTAAAAAGATATTTTGGAAATTTGAAGAAAAATTAAAAAAAAAAATTATTATTTTTTTCTGAACTTATTTTTCAAATCATTTGTTTTCAGTATCTTATTTTCAATTTTGGACCTTGATTGAAAATCTGGAAGAATGTAATTTTTTTATTATTACAAAATTTCGTCTCATGCTCAACCATTTTTTGTCACTATAAAAGTGCATCAGGCACAATTAAGATTGTACTTTAACGTACTTGCCATAGTTAAACTGGCACCTAGGGGTCAAATATGGTGCATCATCAATACTGGGCCGATCTCCAACAACATTATTCAGTATTTCCTCTCTACCATTTAGCAAAACAGGCCTAATTCTCCCCTGGGTGTACTGGCTGGCCCAAGGGAATGCTTTTTCCCTCTGTATAGAACCGTAGCTGCTTCTTGTGGCACATCTAGGTTGTAGGTGGTGGTTTGCTGTAATCATTTGGGACTTAAAGGTGACGGATTTTTCAGAAATTGAATGAATTTTACATGATTTTGTTTATTCCATTTATAGTTTAACCTTGCATTTGTACTTGACGTGAGTTCCATCGTCCCCCAGTTTGGGGAGTTAGGATATGGATGGATTCGATATCCTTTTCTTCAACATGGATTAGTGAAGTGAATCTTTTGCTATCATGGTGATATGGGTTTTCTTGTTCTCCCGTGTAGTCTTCGACTGAATTGTTCAACATGGATCTTGTAAAAGTCACTGAAGACAGTGTGTTGAAATTTTTATATTTAAGTATGTATCTTCATATGAATTCTCATGGATTTTCTGAAATGTAGAAACTGTCAAACTGGTGACTCTAATTTGTGATTCTCATGGTTTTGAATGATTGACTGGTAAATGTGATGATATTTAACATGTTCTATAAGGTATCCTCGCATCATCTGCATCAAGGAGTAAAATTTTGTTCGTATTATGTCGTTTTGGTTGGGTATCCATGAGCCCATTGGGCATCATATTCCAGAACTGCTATAAAACTTAAAAGTGTGTTAGCCACAATCAGTAATAGATACGAGCTATAATGTGTGAAATTGCAGAATTATGGCATTCTTACCTGCACTTTTTTTTTTTTCTTTTTTTTGTCTGACTCTTACCTACAATCATTGTTTGTGGATAAATATTTTTTGAGTTATTAGTCATGAGGTACCTACAAGTGCATTTTAATCAAACCGAAAAGTCAAAAGTGCATTTTACTTAAATTTTTTGATGTACTATCAGAACTGAAAATTCATAAAAATAAAAGTTATTATTTGAAATTTGAGCTGACTTGGGTTCTTCAATTAATTTTATTAGGATGATGTCCTTCCTAACCTTATTTCTTGACAGAGGAACACCTTGTATGTCAGTGGCAAACACATTGTGCCCCTTCCTCAAGACCCTCCTCCATTGGACAGTTTGTGGTCCAAATTGTAGAGAGCTTATGCTTGCAGCAAGGTATGCTTTATTTTCTTAATGTATAATGCCTCTACAGTGTTTATGCAGTTCTTTATTATGAAATTCTTATGAATGAGAAAATAACATAAACTTCAAAATTAAAAAGTAGGTTGGGGTAGGGAATGGAATTTTCTGCAGTTCTCTAGGATGGAATAATTTTTTTTTCTTTTGCTTATCTGCCCCCACCCTCTATCTCTCTCTATGAATCTGAGTCTTATATCTATCTATTCCCTTTTTCTATCAAGAATTTCAAATGAAATTTCACCCTCGTTCTATGATTTCTTGCTTCTGAAGTCCAGTGGATTACATCTTAAGAACAAGTATACTTTCTCTCTATTAAATTCTAATTTCGTGCTAGTACTCTTTCAGATCTGTCATTGTGAAGTTAATTTCAGCATTTTGTCCCTCATGGTCATTGTCCAAACCTAGAAATAAAAAGTGCTTAAGTTTTGTAATATAATTTGGAACACTTAATTGTTTTAATGTAACTGTTTACATATAACCAAGTGGCTTGATTTTGAGTTCAACTCACTTATTTAGGTTTTCTAAGGCACTTTAGTGGAGAATGTGGAAAGAACCAGAAAGGAAAATACGTAATTTGTCCAAATCATAAACACGTAGCTTTTATAATTTCAAAACCATGCTTCAGTTGAAGCAGAAGCAGGCTTACACTAAATAAATTCAATTCCCTGATAAACACGATGGTGAGAAAACATGTCACCTAAGCATATTCTCCAACTTCTTTGTATTATTTGTTAAGAAAAAATATACACAAATGAGTCACATGCAGGGGGGAAAGGGGATTCATCTAGGCATGAGAGATCTCTACTTCAAGGAGCTGAGCTAGGCTTCTCATGGTTGGTCGTGACTGTGGACTGTCTTGTAAACATGAAAGAGCTAGATTCATAAGTTCATCTGCTGTTTTTTGTTCAATTGGGGGTGGAAGACGTGAATCAAGAATATCTTTGATGTTGATGCTTTCAACATGCTGTGCTTGCATTTTGGAAATTAAGTCACCTGGGTGCTTCCCCATGAGAACCTCAAGTACCAAAACACCAAAACTATAGACATCACATTTTTCTGTCACTGCCATTGTGTAAGCAAGCTCTGCAAGCAAGAGGAAAGAGAATTAAAACAACATGATACTTGAAATTTAGATAGAAACAGTTATTTTCCGTTTCCTCAAAACTTTTACCACCATTATGTATATTAGGAAATGATTAAGATTATCACCATAAAAAAAATATTAAAAAAAATTACCTGGAGCTGCATAGCCATATGTGCCTGCAAATGCTGTCCAATTAGATGCGTCAGGTTCCAAAATTCTTGCAGTGCCAAAATCAGAGACATGTGCTTCAAGATTGGAGCACATTAACACATTCTTGCTTGATATGTCTCGGTGAATTATAGGTGGAACACAATCATGATGCAAATAAGATAAAGCTTGTGCAACACCTTTGACAATTTCAGCCCTCTTAGGCCAATCTAACTCTATAGCTTCTTTATCACTTCTAAGCATATCAGCCAAGCTTCCTCTTTCCATAAACTCATATACCAAAAATGTGTGTATCCCTCTTGAAGAAAATCCGTGAAGCTTCACAATGTTCCGATGGCGTGTTTCTGTTAAAGCTGCTATCTCATTTAAAAAGGTTTTTGAACCCTCAATTCCTATTCCATCAACCTGAGACCTCAGCCTTTTAACTGCTAATACTTGGCCACCTGGCATCTCTGCTTTGTAAACTTTTCCTGTTGCTCCCTCTCCAATGCAGTACGTGCCATCAAAATTCTTTGTTGCCTCAAGTATGTCGTCATAAACTATTTTCCCATTAAAGTACCATAGTGAAAATGGTTCTTCACAGTTTGCAGGGGATTCTTCTTCTTTTGAAGCGTATTTTGATATTTTTTTGCTGAGAAATACAAAAATCCCAACTAACATCAATGAAGCAAACAGTGCACTTCCTAGAGAAGCAACAACAATAATTACACGTTTGCGATTCTTATTTCCGCCACCTGGTTCTGCAGTTGAGGTATTGCATGGTTGAAAAACTTGGATCTTACCACATAAACCTTTGTTGTTACTGAAATCCTCTGGTTTGGCTGAGTTAAAGATGTTACCAACAGGAAGAGGGCCCTCCAAGTTGTTGTATGAAAGGTTGATATTTGATAAACTCAGCATGTCACTGAGGGAATTGGGGATGGAACCTGACAGATTGTTGTGAGAAATGTTCAAGGTTATCAAATTGGTGAGCCTCCCTAGCTGGCTAGGAATTTCTCCTGAAAATGAGTTGTAACTCAAGTCTAGTAAATCTTGCAAGGCAAAGAGGTTTCCAATTTGATAGGGGATTGTACCATTCATGGAATTCTGACTCAAGTTTAAACTCTGTAACTTGGAACAATCACCTACTTGGGAAGGGACTGATCCACTTAGCATGTTCCCTGAGAGGTCTAAAGACTGCAGATTAGAGAGCATCCCAATATCTGCTGGTATCTGTCCAGAAAATTTGTTTTCATTCAGTCTTAGAATGGAGAGGGCAGATAAGTTTCCAATTTGTTTTGGTATCTCTCCTGAAAGTTGGTTGGATGACAAGTCAAGTTCTACCAGTTGGTTTAATTGAAGAATCTCATCTGGGATTTTTCCTCTTATCATATTCCCACCAATTCTAAGCAATGACAATTTCTGGCATGCACCCCAAGCAGGAGAGATTTCACCTTTCAATTTGTTGTGGCTTATGTCTATGTATGTAAGGTTAGGATACACTCCGAAATCCTGATTTATATATCCTGTAAGTTGGTTGTATTCTAGTCTAATTCTGTACAAGCTTTTGCAGTTTCTTAGGCTTTCTGGGATTGGGCCGGTGAAACTATTGAAGGCAGCAGTAAAGTTGACAAGTTTCTCTCCTCTGCACACTTGGGGTGGTAATTGGCCAGTGAAGTTGTTCTCAGCAAGATGAAGAACAGTTAATGCTGAAAGGTTTCCCAATCCTTGTGGCACCGGACCAGATAATTTGTTTGTGAATAGTCGTATGTCTGTTAATTTGCTCAAACTTCCAATAGCAGGAGGGATGGGGCCGGTAAGTTGATTTTCGGTAAGCCTCAGGATGCTTAATTCACTACAATTGCCCAGAGATGGAGGGATAGGACCGTAAAAGCTATTCCCATCTAGAGCAATTAAAACCAAGTTTTTCAGATTGCCTATTTCATTGGGAATCCTGCCACCAAGCAGAGTATCTTGGAACAGTAGATTCTTGATACTTATGAGGCCAGTTTTAGACTGATTGGTGCCATCAGGAAACAACTGAGGGTCTAATTCCCCAGTTATGTTATTCCTGGAAACATCAAGCTCATAAACTTGGGTGAGATTAGCAAGAGAAAGAGGTAGCGTACCGTTGAGAGAATTTGTAGAAAGATCGAGGAATTGGAGTTTCGAAACTATGCCGATATTCTCAGGTATGCGGCCAGTGAGTTGGTTTACTTTTAGATCAAGGCGGAGAAGGTTTCGAAAGGAAGAGATATCTAATTTTGCAAGTGTACCTCTGAGGCCAGTATAAGCCAAGTTTATTTCTGTTACATTGCCTGCTGCATCACAGGTTATTCCACGCCATCCACATGGACTTTGAGCAGTGCTGGAGTTGCTTTGAGCCGCAGTGGCCCAAGACTGCAGGATTGGTTGGTCTGGAAGACTTGCTTTCCATCTGAGTAATGCTTCACTTTCAATTGTTGATTCAGCAGTAATTTTGCAGAGAGCTACCAAAATCACCCAAGCAACCGAAAATACCATAGCAACAAAATTTTGTGTTTGCTTTCCCATGTTTGCAGGTTTCTAATCATGGATTGATATATGTATAAATATGAATTTTTGGTGCATGGGTTCAGAATTGAACATTTGAACATTGGCTGGTGGCTGCCTTCCTGAAATTGACTGTTTCTGAAGTCATAGCTCCATCTATTTTGACAAGCAGATGTTTGAGTTTCTCTTTTTTCTAGCCAAGTTGCTATTTTGGGGAGGGTTGGTTTTGAAATAGGTATGCATGTATTTTAGTCCTATTTCACCATGATGAATAATTAAAATATAACAATTACTTGTTTGGCTTAGAAGCACTCTAAATAAGAACAAATAGTCAACAATCAGAAATCTTATCCAAAAAAAAAAATAGTCGACAAATGAAAGGAAGTGCGCAAGAGTGCTTATTGCATAAAAATAATACCTATAATTCATAATTTTCAGCTATTACGGCATTGTTTTTTGACTTTTTCGTAGTACCATGTAGACCCTCTTATCATTCTTGAACATATTTTTGCCAAGCGAACCCCAAACTATTTCCCTATTAAGTATTAACCGAGTTACTGTCTTACATCATGCGTTACTCAAGGCTGACACAGGTGGATCTAGATGGGACCATGGGCTCACAGAATTTTAGAAAAATTTATTCTCAACGTCCAAATAAATTTTAAAATCAGGCAAATAACTTTTTATAATTTGAAAAAACTGTTTATGTCTCTAACGTCACCAACTGTCTAATTTAATAGTAACGGTGCTTATGTGGCTAACAGAAGTAAGACAACTAAGGTGGCATGTCTAAATTTTAATAAAAAATTAATTAAAAAATTGTACTTTTAGTCTATAATTTAATTTGGATTCAATTTGGTCTTTTCGTTTATATTTTTATATATTTTAATTTGATGTAATTAGATATTTATCATCAATTATCATTTATATTCGTCAATTTGTCTGATGTAGACAAACAGTGACTAACGAAAGATGAGTTGGCTATCCACATGACATACTTATCAATTAATAAATATTCATGTGGCATGTGTAAAATTTATATCAAAAATTTCAATTTTTTAGGGGGGAAAAAGGAAAGGAAAAAAAGAAAACCTTCGAATCGGATTGATGTCTGATGAGAACACAAATTATCACTTCCATCGTCAAGGATTATGAATCTAAATTCCTTCATTGAACCACTTCTTAGTATCGGAGCAACTTCTTTAAGGCCATTTTGATGCATGAGGGTGAGGATACGATTATGGAGGTTGAGGCGATGTTCAATTAGGGCTGAAACATGTTTAGGGAGTTTGGGGGAGTTGGGGTTTTGGTAATAGGGTGGACCTTGAGATTGAGGCCTCGATTGTTGGGGTTGGGAGTGGATGAAAGAGGCTTGATTTGGAGTTGACATTGAGTAAAGACAATCGATGACCAAGGTAGTGGTGAGCATGAAGGGCGACAGTGAATTGATTTAATAGATGGCTACAAGATTTTATTGTTTTGATAGTGGGAATGTGGGTGATCTTAAAGAGCAAGGTCGCAATAAAATTGATATGACTTATAATCGACCTTATGTGATGGTGTTTATGATGGAAGTTGATGGTGGTGATTGAATAACTTCAGTGGTGGTGAGAACGAGAGAGAAATGAAGGATGTATTTTTATTTTCTTTCAATTTTATTTTTTATTTTTTCTTAAAAATAAACAATTTTAAATTTAATTTTAATTGGCTAAATTATAGATTTGGTCCTATAGTTTGAGTCATATTTCACTTTGGTACTTATCTTTCATTTTGTTGTAATTGGATCCTCATAATTATAAAATTGCACTAATTAGGTCCTTGCCATCACCTACTATTAGTTTTAACAATAATAAAAGTGACATGGACTAATAGTTGATGATATGGTTAATAATCTTTTATATGGTCAACCTATGTGGATTAATAAACCAATAATAAATTGTCACGTGATTTTAATATATATATATATATATTTTTAAATTCTAATTCTTTATTAGAAAAAATTTATAAATAAAAATAAAGAAATAAAAAATTAGAAATTCATTCTCTTCATCATCAAACCCATATTCCTCTTCACTCTCAACCCAATTTTATCTTCTAATTCTAGCAAACTATATCTGAGAAAGAGAGAGAGATGAGAGAAAATGACAAACAAGCAAACAATCAATGAAACATTATTTTCTTTAAGCTTGAAGACGACCCACAAATTTGGGCTCGCCTCGCTTGCGTTTGCAATAAGTTTTGGTCTTTCGTTCGTGTTTGTTAGAAAAATAAATGCTTGAAGACCATTTCTTCGTTGGTCTCTGATCTCTTCTGCGAAGATTCTTCTTAATCTTCCAACCCAATCTTAGTCCTCTTTAATTAGTGTTTAGAACAAAAAATTACACTCAAATAATTCAATATTTTACAAGAAATGTCAGGGATCATCCAAACTTCACTATCTCTCTCGCCAATTTTGAGCTTTCCTATTGAAACAATTCGAGATAGAAGCTATTGAATTTCAGTTAATACGTGGAAGTTCGATCTTTCCAAGGTTTTGGGCTTTGTTTTCTAAGCACAATAAAGTAGATGTATTGATCACCAGGATTGCAAAGGAAGAAGAGGGCCACAATCGTAGCAATTAGGAGTGATATTGTGATGATCTTTTAAATGTTTTATGAGAACCATGTTGAGTAATCGAGATTTTTTTTTTTTGCACAGAAAGCAAATGTCACTTTCATTAGCTTTAAAACTTATGGTAGGTGATGGCAAGAACCTAATTTATGCAATTTTATAACTATGGAGATCCAATTGCAACAAGAGAAAATATAAAGACCAAAGTGAAATACGACTCAAACTACAGGGACCAACCAAATGTGTAATTTAGCCTAAATTTTATATAAGCCATAAGGCTGTTTATTATTTACCAAATATGCCACATGGATCTCAACTAATCTTCCGTTAGCTACATGGAAACCACTTGTCCACGTCAGATAAATTAGCATTAATTTAATCAACACATCAGATAAATTAGCATTAATTTGATCAACAATTGATGGTAGGGATCCAATTGTATCAAATTGAAACATGTAAGGAACTAATTGTAACAATTGAAACAAGAGGACTAAACTAAATCTAAATTTATATTATTGGGACCAAAGTTTGATTAAGCCATATATATATAAGATCCAAACCCCTTTCTTGCTCTTTCTTCTCACCATCATTCCTTCATAGCCACCCTTGTCCCTTCAATCCTCCTTAACCTTCATCATGCAAGTATTTTGAACCAAATCCCAACTCCCCTCTTTACACAAACCCTATGGACCTAAGCATTCAATCCAATCAGTTACTGCTTAAGCTAAGCAGCACCAAAGGTCCAGAGCAAGACCCAAATGCCCAAAACGGCCCAAAAAATCAACAATTTTCGTTGATACATTCTCTTCTAGAATCATACACGACCAACAGAGATCCACCACCAGTGGACGAGGAAACTGTTAAAGAGGTACTCTCATGAATACCCATAACCAAATCTCACAATCCAATGCCAATAATGGAAGATAAAAGAGACCCATATGCCTGCGATTTAGCTTGAGAGAAAAAAAAAAGGTTTAACTTTTGGTAAATATTTTTAATTTTTTAATTTTTAATATTAAATTTTTTCTTGTTTATAACTAATTTTTTATTTAAATATAGATGTGCCACATTTTAATTTTTTATTGGCTAAGCATGTCATGTGGACTATCGCCTCACTTCTGTTAGTCAAGTAGGATGACATGCAAGTCTCTGTTAGTTCATATTAAATGTGATAATGTTAAATTAACAAACACTTGATTGGAGAGACTAATTGAAATTTTTGCTGTAATGTTAAATTAAACGACACTTGATTGGAGAGACTAACTGAATTTTTTTAAAACATACAAGGACATACTTATGTGATTTGAAAGAAAAAGGATTAAATTGGAAATGGAATTAAACTATAGACTGAAAAAGAAAATAATTCTTCCTTTTTTTTGCCCTACAAAATTTTGAACAAAATTAGATTTTGACTCTGAAAGATTTTCTGCCATCTATCTGCAAAACAATAGTCAAAACTTTCTTATTATTATTATTTATTTTATCAAACATGGAAAATTCAATCTAGATTTTTCAGGAAGAAAATCAAACTTGAAATTCCAATATACATAAATTTGAGGGAGATCTCTAGCCAGTGGGGAGTCTACATATTTAGACTAGGACTTTATTAGAATCACAGCCACTATATAATACGTGAGGGATTGTGATTTGTTTGTTTTTTTTTTTTTTTTGCTAAGATGATTTGTGTGGTTCACATAATCATATATAACTTTCCGTACGGCATCAACTTTATGCAAATTCTAAGTTCCAAAAGTCAAACTTCTGTAAAAAAAAATAAAATTGAATGCGTATATTTATAATGCGAAAATCTTAGTCCCAAATTTGCACACAATTCAAATTTCGGGATGCTATTGGCATTTGGCACAGCACATTCAAAATCATTGTGACATATCGAAGAGTTAAATGAACATAGTAATTGAAAAGAAAGAGACTTGAGCCTTGGTATTTTTAAATAAAATAATTATTATATTATCACTTAGACAATTTAAATTTTTATTACAGTCTTTTAAACAAAACATAACCATATATTAAATCTCAATTGAAATAATTAAAATAAACTTATTAAGTTTAGTTATTTAAATAACTACCAATTTATATTTTTACACATAAATATTTTTTTATTCAAAAGTTCAAATGACACAATAAAAAGAATAACAATCCATATAAAATGAAAATAAGAAATTAATAAATTAGTTTTTAAATTATTTAACATTGCCTAAAAATGATCAAATAAATTGTATAATTTTATATTTCATAATCTATTAAATTGAATTAGGGTTTCTGAAGTTCATAACATACAAAAAATCAAAATGTAAGAATAAGTTTGTCTAGAGAAAATAAAATTTGAAATTTCAGTCATCATTGACAAAAAAAAATAAAATATTTCAATTTCAAAATCTTATATAACATAATAAAAAATTAAATAATTTTATTATATGTAGAATGGCTTTCTTTAATATATTAAAATCCTAACCAATAGTAAGTTTGAATTGATAAAACTGGATTAGGAAAAAGAAAAAAGCAAAAAGGTAGAAGATTCACCAATAATTTTTTTATTATAAATTTTGAATTAAAAAATAAAAATAAAGATAATTCTCATACAATATGATTTTATAATTTCATCTTTTAGGTTTACTATTGAAACTCAAAATAAATAATAATTTGAAGTGGCATTATTTACAATAATTTAATTAAAACAAAATATATGTTGGATTCATATATTATAGGCTTATCTACTGTTTGGCTTTTTAGGATTATATCAGTATCAGTTTGGTCTTCCAAGAATTTTCTCAGTCAATTTTATTCTTTAAGATTCAAAATTTTTGTGAGGACCCGTAATTTCAACTATATCAAATTAGTGGACTTGAAGTTTTAAGTAAATCTTTTGAACCGACTAAATTAACTTTATTGAGCTCAAAACAAAAAGTATATATATATACCATAGCTGGAACATATGCTAAATACCAAGATTCTTAAAGTTTTGCAAACTAACAAAAATAGACAATTCCAAGAATTTTTCAAATCCAACAATTTCAAGGTATGTTTTAGAATTATCCATTTCCAATACTTATAACAATTTAAAACTCAAAAATCCCAAAACTTGATTTTTACACAATTTTCACATTTATTTCACAACCAACAATCCAACACCAAAAATGACATTCTTATAATTAAATTTCACAATTAAATACCCACACAAATAGTTAAGACTTAATTCATGGAAATTCCAATAAGTAAGATTAGGCTAGAGTTTCCAATTTGAGAGAATCAAATGACAATTCAACAATCCACAATTGGAGGCTAGTCCAAGAAAAGATTCACATAGCTACTTAGAACATAGGGACTCTTATTGGTAAATTGAGAGAGCTTGTAGATACCATGAGTAGAAAGAGTATTAGTATTGTTTGCTTGCAAGAAACTAAGTAGGTAGGAGAAAAGGCTAGAGTTAGAGAGAGCGAGATTCAAGATGTGGTATACCAGTAAGAATAGAAATAGGAATGGAGTTGCTATTATTGTAGATGGAAATTTAAAAGATGAGGTTGTAGAAACAAGAGGAAAGGTGACAAAATAATTTTAGTGAAATTGACGATAGAGAAGAAGGCCTTCAATATCATTAGTGCCTATGCCCCACAAATAAGACTAGAAGAAGCTACGAAGAAGGCATTTTGGGGTGACTTAGATAAGATAGTCCAAGGAGTACCATTAGGAGAGAAACTTTTTACTAAAGGAGATTTGAACGACCATGTAGGAAGTACTAACAAGGGTTTTGAAAGTACATGGGGTTATGGTTATAGAGTTAGGAATGAGGGTAGAGAGTAGATTTTAGATTTTGCGGTTGCGTACGACTTGATTTTAGCCAACATTTTCATTAAGAAATGAGAGTCGCACTTAGTAACCTATAAACCTATAGTAGTGGGCCTAATAAGAGCCAAATAGATTTTGTTATGACTAAGAAGGTTGATAGAATGTTGTGTAAGGATTGTAAGGTTATACTTGACGAGTGTTTAATGTCTCAGCACAAACTTTTGGTTGTTGGTGTTGTTAAGCATTAGAAGAAAAAACATAAAAGTAATAGATGTAGTAGTACTAAATGGTGAAATTTAAATGGAGGGAAAATGGCTATTTTTAAAGATAAGATGTTATTTGGTGACCTATGGATTATGGAAGGCAAGCGTAATATGATTTGGGATAAGATGTGAGTTGTATTAGGAATACGGCTAGAGTGGTGTCAGGAAAGAGTAGAAGACATGAACCACCAACTAAAGAGACATGGTGGTGGAATGAAGAAGTTCAATAAGCTATTAAAGTTTAAAAAGAATATTACAAAAGATAACACGAGTGTAGAAATGAGGATAATTACAAATATTTTAGACAAGCTAGAAGAGATGCTAAGAAAGTGGTTATGGAAGCTAGATGCAAGGCTTGTGGAGGACTGTATCAAAAGTTAAAGACGAATGATGAAAAGATAGATATTTATAAGATTGCCAAACAAAAAATAAGACAAACTAGATACTTAAATGGTATTAAGTGCACTAAGGATGAGGGGAACAAGATTTTAGTTAAGTAAAACGAGATTAATGAGAGATAACGTATTTATTTTGATACCTTATTTAGTGGAGATTCAAGAGTTAATGTTGAGAAACTAGATGACGCATTCGATGATACGAACCGTAGATTTGTTTTTCGGATCAGAGCATAGGATGTCAAAGAAGCTGTGCATAAAATGAATAATGGCAAAGCAATGGGTTTAGATGATATCTCTATAGAAGTTTGGAGATGCCTAGGAGATATTAGCATAACTTGGCTCACAAAACTTTTTAATAAGATTTTAGTGACTAAGAAAATACCCAATGAATAGAGGAATAGTACATTGATCCCTATTTATAAGAATAAAAGAAGACATTCAAAGTTGTACAAATTATCAATGAATAAAACTTATAAGTCATACAATGAAGATGTGGGAAAGAGTGATTGAGCGTAGGCTTAGGAATGTGACCCTAGTTTCAGATAATCAATTTGGTTTTATGCCGGGAATATCTACAATGGAGGCTATTTTCTTACTTAGAAGATTAATGAAGAAATATAAAGAAAAGAAAAAATATCTTCACATAACTTTTATTGATTTAAAAAAAGGGTACGGTAGGGTACCGAGACAAGTTTTGTAGTGGTTTCTTGAGAAGAAAATGTGCCAACTAAATATGTAAAAGTTATTAAAGATATGTACGAGAGAGTAATGAATAGGGTGCAGACCATTAATAGTATGACTGGAGAGTTCCCGATCAGGATAGGTGTTCACCAAGGTTCATCCTTAAACCCCTATCTATTTGCTTTAGTCATGGATGAACTTACTTTTGCTATCCAGGATAAGGTTCCGTGGTGCATGTTGCTTGCGGATGATATTATGCTAGAAGACGAAACTAGAGAAGGTTTAAATTCTAAACTAGAATAGTGGAGGAATGCTTTAGAATCTAAAGGTTTTAGGTTGAGTAAGACAAAAATGGACTATTTGGAGTGTGATTTCAGTGACACTAAAGAGGCCCGATTGAAATAACTTTGGACGGTTAGGCAACCCCTACAAATAATGTATTTAAGTATTTAGGTTCATTTATACAAGAAAAAAAATGACGTAATTGAGCATGATATGAACTATAGGATCAAGGCAGGGTAGGTGAAGTGGCAAAGTGTTTCATGTGTTTTACGTGATCCTAAAATCTTGAATAGGCTAAAAAAAAAAATTATAAGATGGCAGTGTGACTGGCTATACTATATGGTAACGAATGTTGGGTAATTAAGAAACAACACTCGCATAAGATAAGAGTAGCTGAAATAAGAATATTGAGATAGATGATCAGACACACAAAAAAGAATAGGATACTAAATGAGGAAATTCATAAAAAGATAGAGGTAGCACCTATCGAGAAGAAAATGAGGGAGGATCAACTAGGTTGGTTTGGACATATCCAACGTCCGCCAATGGATGCTGTAGTTAAGAAGTGTGACTTGATGCAGATGATAGGTATTAGAAGTGGTAAAAGGAGACCGAAACTTACATGGGGCAGTCATTGAGAAAGATATAGCTGCTCTAGCCATTATTGAAAATGATGCCTTGAACAATGCGAATGGAGGAAAATGATTCATATAGCCGACCCTAACTAGTTTAGGTTTTAAGGCTTAGTTAAGTTAAGTTGTATAATTAATTTACTGCATTAATTAATCAAAAAATAAATATGAATTTTTATTAAAAGTCAAGATCATATTAGTCGTTTAAAAGTATCATTGGCTTTTAAAATACCATAACAGAAGTATCCCTTTTTTTTTTTTACCAAAACTTAAAAAAGTAATTTTTGCTCTTCAGAAGCATGAGCACAAGCACCCTCACAAAGAACATTACCAAATTAAGCCTAAGTTCATACTAGCTAGATAGATTTGTATATTAAATTATATCTTAATTATATTATATTCACACAAAAAGTTGGAGTTAATTGATTCAAAACCCTAATAATTATAAGATTAACTCATCACACAAGTATATAAACTCAAAACTTTGTAACCAAATGAGCAATACAATACACTAGTTTTTTTATTTCAACAAGAATGCTAGATAGTGATCGCAAACAACTTTTTATTCATCCGCCATACCAAAAAGCTTCATTCTCTTAGATTAACATAGTTACTTATTAATAATTCGGCAGCTGTGGGTCGGCTTCAAGTTTTCCTTTATTAGACTCTTCGTTGGAGGAATCTGCAGAACAACAAAACCATATTTACTTATTTATAAAAATACAACAAAACATTTTAGAATTCTATATAATAACTGAAATAAAAGATAGACTATTTATAAAAAATGAATCATGTAATCAATAATTGAGTGTTGATACGAAATTGAAGGAACCAACTTCACTTTTGATTTATAGAAGGGCAGGAGCTAGGAAACTTAAATCAGAAACTGTATTTCACATTCAGAGAATATTGATCATCAACTAAACCCTATCATTTAAATTTTCTTGTTTTTTTTTTTTTTTTTTCACTTTAAAAAGAATTAATAAAATAAATAATTGTGCAACACTTCTCAAAACATATGGTTGAAACTCAGAGACTTTTAACTAAATCGACTTTTAAAAAATCATATGCAAGTCAATATTTTTGAAAAGTTATTACTAGCAAAACTATGGTTTATAAGTCGCGTTTAAGAGGTGTGAAAAATTGAAGCAGGAAGCCAATTTGAAAAGTAAACTTACCAGAATCAGAAGGCTTTCTAGGTAGAAACCTCAGTAACAATGGGACTGCTACAAGGACCACAGCAAACTTATACTTGTGATTGAGAAAAAGTGGTGGAAACATTTCGGAAACTATTAGTGGCTCTTACAAACTATGGCTAAGCTATCAAAATTATGAAAGCACAAGTTTGCATTCAATGCATCTAATGGATGTGTATTTAGTTCCTTACATATATAATCCTAAAGTTGGAGGAAATGGAATCACAATTACTTGTTATATTAATTTCATTCACATTGCCAGTCATTACTGACCGAGGACTTGACCATCACATCTATTTCACTATCAATGTGACAAACAAAAAGGGATCTGAGTGAGTTTCAATTCTCAATTTAATTAATTTTATTTTCTTTGTTTTTGCCCAGTTTTTGGTTCCCATTTTTGTCTTGACAATTTAAATAACTAATCTCGACGAGTCTTCATTCCTGCAGACATGCCACTCCATTTAGAATCAAATAACGGCAGAAATTTCTCTTTAATCAACAGTTGTCACTAATTCTATTAAAAAATATTGACTGCCTGATGTCGGTCTAAAATTTTATAGGCAAACCTTGACCAGCCAATTAGTAAATTAACTAGTAACAAAGATCGATGATTACCATTAATTCAAATTGTGTGTTGTGTTTTGCGTTGCATATAATTATATGTACCGGTAAACATATTCAATGTGTATAGGTAATGCCCCAACAAATAATATAATATATATTACTTATATTACATAAATTATTAATTTTATATACAGTAAAATAAACAAGTCAAGTGTTTCAGGATTGGTTTGAAAATTTAAACTCAATATATTTATGAATTGAGCATTAAAATAAAATTTGGGTTTGCATCGATTAGAAAACAAGGCTATCTTGAATTTTAAATTTTAATTTATTTAGTAACGAGTCAATGTCAATCTTTATAAAGAAAGGATCATAAGCTCGCAAACTCAACTTGTTTAATATTTTTATTTTGTACATAGTTAAATTTTATTGAGATAATTGTATTAATTATTTATGTATATTTACATGATAATAAGCATAAGAAGTAATTAGTTTGGTGATAATTTATTTAACTAACTCGCTTGGGTTTAGACTTGTGAGATTTTTATAAGCTTGTGCTCTTGAGTTTCAGGTAAACAAATAATGAGCTCAAACTTGCCTAAATTATAGGAATCCCAAAAAAATTTCACCCTAATATTAGTCCCGGTTATACAAAATCTTTGTTCTGTCCCTGATAAAGAGTAACGGTATTCTTTATTATTAGTACATGTGGCACGTGTTCTTGCACATCCTATTTTATATATACCATATATATATATTCCAAAGTAATGCATGTTATTCCTCACACTATCTTTACACGTGTATCAAGATTTTACATGTGTACTTGTACTATAAGAAATTACTCTATCTGCATTTGCTATCATGCATAGAAAATGTAAACACAGATAACTACTATATGAATCTATAATTTTACTATTTGTAGTATAAGAAAATTACTCTATTTGTGTCTGCCATTTTGCATACACAAATAACTACTATCTGCGTTTGCAACATTGCGTTTGCAACATTGTAGACACATATAAAACAAAAAAAAGTTTAAACGCATACTTTGAAAACTATTATGCAAACACGAAAATTGGTTAAATTTCAACACCAAATTTTTCTCCCTTATCTATGACTACGTTGTATTATCTACGTCTATTGTAGCAAGTACAATTAAAAAATATTTTTTAAATAAAATAATTAGCATTTGCATCTACCACTGTGCCACTAAAAGACATATGGTATGCAGTGGCAAACATAGATAACATCTTTCCTTGCTAAATTCCCAACCTACAATTTTTTTCTTCTCTTCTTCCTCCATTTTTGATTTCTCAAAGCTCTACCTATAGATACAGCCTTCTCCATCCAAACCTAGCTCTAGCTTACCGCTACAACTATCTAGACCTAACCCTGCATCTGTCGCCATCGCTACATTTCAAGTAAGTAATCCGATTTTCCCAATTATTTTTTTTCAGTTCTTTTGCTTAAATTTTTTCCTTTACATATGTTTTCTATGATTTAGATATGTATTTTGTAGTTTATTTGTTATGTTTAATTGTATGATTGATTTTGGATTATAGAGTTTGAGATTTGATATTCAGGAAAGTTTTTTGTTTGTATTGATTTATTTTGGATTCTAGGTTTTGAATATGGGTATTTAGGAGAGTTTTTGGATCATAGGTATTGGGTTTGGAAAATATTGTTGAATTTGGGTATTTAGGAAAGTTTATGAATTTTAGAGAATGAAATTGGGTATTTAGAAAATTTTATGAAGGTAGGGAATGAATTTGGGTGTTTAGAAACTTTTCTGAATTTTAGGAATTGATTTCAGGTATTTTGGAAATTTTTAGGATTATAGGGATTGAATTTGGGTATTTAGGAAAGTTTTTGGAATTTAGGGATTGAGTTTGGATAATATTGTTGAATTTGGGTATTTAAGAAAGTTTTTGGATTTGAGGGAATAAATTTGGGTATTTAGAATTTTTTGGATTCTAGGAATAAAATTTGGATATTTAGGAAAGTTTTTGGGTTTTAAGGATTGAATCTATGACATTGAAACATTGAATTTTCTGCATCTATGACATGTAGGGGTGGCAATGAGCCGAGCTAGCTCATGAACAGCTTGTGAGCTACTCATTAAGAGCTTGGATCAAGCTCGGCTCTTTTAAGAAAACGAGCCGATCTTGAGCTTTATTTTGAGTTCGTTTAGTAAAACGAGCTGAGCTTAATCTTTTCAAAGCTTGGCTCGTGAGCTTGTGAACTAGCTCGTTTAATATTATTTAATAAATCTATTTATATACAAAAAACTAACATAAATTGTTACTTGGTTTAGTGGTAATTTGCACAAATACTTACTAAGTGGTATTAGGTTCAACTTTCCTTACCTACAAAACTTTTTTGGAATTTTCAAAAAATCTTCAAGAACCCTTAATGAGCTAAGCCGAGCTTGAATATTTGTTCGCGAGCTTTTAACGAGCTTAAGATTGCGAGCTTAAGATGAGCTGGAGCCGAGCTTTAGCTTGCCTAAAGTGAGACTAGCCGAGCTGAGCTTTACTAAAGCTCAGCTCGAGCTTGAGCTCGGCTCGTTGACACCTCTAATGACATGTCAAGTTCATGGTCATCATTATTTATTTTCCTTTTGTTGCTAGGTTATTGTGATGAAGGCTAAAAAGTGGCATACTTGAAGCAATTATTCTAAGACTTTGCTCCTCTAAATTTTTTGTGTACATATTGAAATGTACTATAAATATTGGTAGCTGATTTTAGTTATTGTATTGATGTTAGTATATGTTAGTTGCTGATTGTTCTAAGTGTCATCAAATAGTACAACCCTTGATGCACTAACCGAATTAAAACCCTCAGAACTTGCTTTTAGTTGATAGTAGTAAATATTTTTATTTCACTTGTAGGATCATTAAAGGCTTATATCAGGTGCTGTCTTTACTTATGATCTAGCTTCCTATGCATATGCAACACTTCCTTCCCTTCAACCAACTGAAAAGTAAGTTCAGTGACAGGATTATATAAGACAGACTATCGAGACACCCGTCTCAGATAATTATTATCAATGAAAAGATTATATAAAATGGATAATCTATGATGGGGGCATCTCGGATAGTATCCGAGATAGTTTTGGTATTATCTAAGACAGTTTTGGGCCATCTTGGATAAGTATTTTTTTTTGTAGTGCGAGATTTATCTTTTCTAGAGTATTCTAAATTATCAGGGATGACATTCCTTACTCTAAGGCAAATTTTCATGTTTCTACAATCTTTGGTTGCCTACAAGTTTGAATGACAAGTTGATGGCTTCCATAATGGTTTATCTCTTATGTTGACGTCATGCCCATTATCATGATTGAAACTTCAAACGTAGAAGATAAGATGCTAGAATTGGAGAAGAAGATCTTGCTTCTTACCAAAACCATTGACGACAAAGACCTTGAGATTGCTAATCTCATGAACAAGTTGACGATGAAACATAGTGCTAAGTCAAGTTAACATCCAACTTGTCTTCCTAGTTATAATCCAAATATCATTGTCACCATAGAGTTAGAGATTGCCCTGTCTTTGGTACATTCATCTTCAAGATGAGGGATGAACTAAAAATACAAAGATGGGGAAATTAATTGTTGTTCAATGAACAAAAAACAACTTGAGAGGAAAAATCTTGTAATTGGTTAAATGAATATTTGAGATGAAGTAGTGGTGGCTCTTTATTGATTCATCTATGTGAAAATTAATTATGTGTAAATTAAGGATAAAATTGTCATTTGAGGTGGGAAAAATTATAATTTATCTTAAATGAACTCCACAAAATAAAATCTAACTTATTTGCTGTGGAATTTATAATGAACTAAAATATAGATTTTAAATGAACTTTATTTAAAATCTGCACATTTTCATTTGTTTCAAACAGAAAATGTAGAGTTCATTTAAAATGAACTAAATTCTATTTTTTTTAGGTGTTCCAAACACAATACTATTGTTTTCATCCCTCAAAGTAACAAGCTCCTCTTGTGTGGCTTCCACAACTCTACCCATGGTTTGTGAAAAAATATCAAGTATAAGCTAGGGACCATAGGCAAGAAATAAGGCATAAAAAAACCATAACAAAAGATTTTAAAATATTTAGACCATCACCCTGCCGAAGTTTGCACATCCCCGCAATCACCAATTGTGGCCCATCTAGGAAGTAGTTGATGTCTAACTTTTGCCCGTCCTGCTTAGATTGGAACTACCGAATCTTTGTCAAGACGTTTTTTCTTCTCAGAGGTCAACCTCGTCTTCCCTTTCATCCCGGGATTAATTTTTCTCCACCCGTTCAGCAATCCGATAGGGGTATCAGGAAAAACAAAGAAAAATTTAAGCTTTCCAGCCGTTGTTGTTATTGAAAAAATTTTAAAAATGGAATCTTTCCCAAAAAAATAAAACCAACTCCCGAGACATTCTCTTCACGTAGAACAAATGCCCAAACACAAACAAAAAGGGGCGATCTCGAGCTAGCTGGTGACATAAACTAATAAAAGCTATCACACAATCCTCGTGCAATTATGAGATATTTGGGCATGGCAGATTCCATAAGCGTTACAAACTTGTTTTGTTGCCTCTTCTTTTACTTCTGTTTTATCTTCAAACTTCCACTTGTTTTGTTGGTTGGGAAATGAAGGATTCTAATTGCCATGGCTCTCTATGATTAGCTCCATATCATGTGCTCGAGTTGCAAGCTCTTCAATATTTTAGGCCTGATTCCCTTAAAAATGTATAGAAGCTCCCAATGCATTCCTTGAGTGCATATTTCAATCGCAGAGACTTCTAAGACTCACTCTTTGTAATCTAAGCTTAGTGCTCTCCATCGATTGATGTATTTAGTGATGGGCACATCTTTTCATTTTCTAGTGTCAGTGAGATCCATCAAGATGACTATATGTAGACTACTATAGCACTGATTGAGAAAATCTTTTTTAAGTTGGTCCATTTGTCAATCGACTCAATCTCCAATTTAGTGTACCAGTTGAATGTAATTTCTTTAAAAGATCAAACAAATTGTTTAACGAGTAAATCCCTCAAAATCCCAGTAAATTTTAATGAAGTGTTCGGATTGCCCTTTTTTGTCAAATTGGTTGAATTTTTGAGGTTAATATCCGAGAGGCATTTTCATGTTGACAATTTGCTTCATGTATGGATTTGAGTACAAAAGTGAATTTTGCAACATCCTCTGTATTGTGCTCGGATGGTGTTAATGGCCATGTCTTGCAACTGTTGCATTGAGAGCGTCGCAATGGAGGAGGAAAGTTGTTGAGAAGCTTCACGTTCTTTTTTCTCTTTGCCTTTATCCATGATAGTGATATTTGAAGTCAAACTAGGAATGCAAGATGGTTGTTGACTTGGCTCAACACTATGTTGCATCTCCAACTAGTTCCTTGAGGTTAGCAATATTAAGGTCTTTATCTTCAACGGTTTTGGCGATGAGTGACATTTTCTTCTCCAATTCCAATACCTTATCTTCTACAATTGAATATTCAATTACCATGACAGCCATGACGTCAACATATGAGTACACATTTTCTTCTCCAATTCAAATACCTTATCTTCTATGGATTTTATTTATTTATTTATATATTGTCACTTACTTTTATGAGCTAGGGTGGCCCCATTTCGCCTTACCAACCTTAGGAAAACTCCGAATACAAACCTAGATCATTTGTACAAATAGACTTTTAGGGTGCTAAGATCCAATGTCGAGAGGGAAACAACCCAAATTGTATGCTAAGTTCTTAGTCTTAATAACAATATATTTTAACTCAATTTATTTAATTTAATTATATTATTTTAATAAATTATTAAGAAAATATTTTACACATATACAAATAAATTTTAATTTTAAAATTAAATAAAGTGGGTTTGCATTGTTTCTTTATTTTATTATGATATGAACTATAAAATAAAAAATTGTATATATTTAAAAGATAAATTCAAGCATTTGAGAAAAATAAAAGTTAAACAAGTGATATATATAAATCTAGTATTGAAAAGAATAATTTTTTTTTCTTTAAGAGAAAAAGTTATTATGAAATGAGAGGATAAAAATAACTTATTAATTTTTAGAAAATTTTATATAAAAAAGAATAAGTTGATATTATTATTTTTAATTGTATGCTTTTTAAAAATATATATATATATATTATTGAATTAATATTTTGAACCTAAAACATTTTAAAAATGTCGGGGTGAAAGTAGAATAAAAATACTTTATTTTAATATTTAAAACTTATTTGAAAAAAAAAAAAAATTAAGTTATGATTTATTTATTTTGTAAAGTCTAGACTTCAAGCTTTTTAGTAGTATCCAAGTTTTATTTTCTGTTGAAGTTATCACTAAAACAAAAAATACTAGTTTAGTTATATGTGCGTAAACTATTTTCGTCTATTTTATTAGGAAGCATAAATTAATATTAAAAAATAATAATAAAAGAAAAAAAAAGGATAATATATAAAAGGTAAGTATTTAAGACATATTTAAAAATGATAAAATAAAAAAATAAAAAAAAGATATTTTGGTAATTTGAAGAAAAATTAAAACAAATTAGTATTTTTATTATGGGTTATGCTCAACCACTTTTTGTCTTTGTAAAATTGCCATCAGGTACAATTAAGATTGAACTTTAATGTACTTGTCCTAGTTAAACTGGCTCCTAGGGGTTAAAGATGGAGCATCATCAATACTGTGTCGATCTCCAACAACATTATTCAGTATTTCCTCTGTATCACTTAGAAAACAGGCCTAATCCTCCCCTGGGTTTATTGGCTGGCCCAAGGGAATGCTTTGTCTCTTTGGAGAGAACCCTAGCTGCTTGGTGTGCTCCTCCGGCTGTAGGTGGTGGTTTGGTGTGATCATTTGGCCCAAAAGGTGAGGGATATTTCAGAAATTGAATGAATTTTACATGATTTTGTTTATTCCATTTATAGTTTAACCTTTCATTTGTATTTGACGTGAGTTTCATCATCTCAGTTTGGGGAGTTAGGACATGGATGGATTCGATATCCTTTTCTTCAATATGGATTAGTGAAGTGAATCCTTTGCTATCATGGTGATATGGGTTTTCTTGTTCTCCCGCGATTGTCTTTGACTGAATTGTTCAACATGGATCTTGTAAAAGTCACTGAAGACTGTTTCTTGAAATTTTTATATTTAAGAATGTATCTTCATAGGAATTCTCATGGATTTTCTAAAGTGTAGAAACTGGTGACTCTAAATTGTGATTCCTTATGGTTTGGAATGATTGACTAGTAAATGTGATGATATTTAACTAGTTCTGTAAGGTATCCTTGCATCATCTGCATTAAGGAGCAAAATTTTGTTCGTATTATGTTGTTTTTGTTGGGTATCCATGAGCCCATTGGGCATCATATTCCAGAACTGCTATAAAACTTAAAAGAAAAGTGTATTAGCCACAATCAGTAATAGATACAAACTATAATGTGTGAAATTGCAGAATTCTCGCATTCTTACCTGCATTTTTTTTTTCCTGACTCTTACCTACAATCATTGTTTGTGGATTGTGGATAAACATTTTTCAAGATATTAGTCAGGAGGTACCTAAAAGTGCATTTCAATCAAACCGAAAAATCAAAAGTGCATTTTACTTAAATTTTTTGATGTACTATCATAACTGAAAACTCATAAAAAATAAAAAATAAATAAAAAGTTATTATTTGAAATTTGAGCTGACTTGGGTGCTTCAATTAAATTTGTAGGATGATGTCCTTCCTAACCTTATTTCTTGACAGAGGAACACCTTGCATGTCAGTGGCAAACACATTGTGCCCCTTCCTCAAGACCCTCCTCCATTGGACAGTTTGTGGTCCAAATTGTAGAGAGCTTATGCTTGCAGCAAGGTATGCTTTATTTTCTTAATTTATAATGCCTCTACAGTGTTTATGCAGTTCTTTATTATGAAATTCTTATGAATGAGCAAATAACATAAACTTCAAAATTAAAAAGTAGGTTGGGGTAGGGAATCGAATTTTCTGCAGTTCTCTAGGATGGAATTTTTTTTCTTTTTCTTTTGCTTATCTGCCCCCACCCCCCATCTCTCTGTATGAATCTGAGTCTTATATCTATCTATTCCCTTTTTCTTTCCAGAAGTTCAAATGAAATTTCGCCCTTGTTCTATGATTTCTTGCTTCTGAAGTCCAGTGGATTACATCTTAAGAACAATTATACTTTCTTTCTATAAATTCTAATTTCGTACTAGTACTCTTTCAGATCTGTCATTGTGAAGTTAATGTCAGCATTTTGTCCCTCATGGTCATTGTCCAAACCTAGAAATAAAAATTGCTTAAGTTTTGTAATATAATTTGAAGCACTTAATTTTTTTAATGTAACTGTTTACATATAAACAAGTGGTTTGATTTTGAGTTCAACTCACTTGTTTAGGTTTTCTAAAGCACTTTAGTGGAGAATGTGGAAAGAACCAGAAAGGAAAATACGTAATTTGTCCAAATCATAAACACTTAGCTTTTATAATTTCAAAACCATGCTTCAGTTGAAGCAGAAGCAGGCTTAAACTAAATAAATTCAATTCCCTGAGAAACACGATGGTGAGAAAACATGTCACCTAAGCATATTCTCCAACTTCTTTGTATTATTTGTTAAGAAAACATATACACAAATGAGTCACATGCAGGGGGGGAAGGGGATTCATCTAGGCATGAGAGATCTCTACTTCAAGGAGCCGAGCTAGGCTTCTCATGGTTGGTCGTGACTGTGGACTGTCTTGTAAACATGAAAGAGCTAGATTCATAATAAATACTAGTTCATCTGCTGTTTTTTGTTCAATTGGAGGTGGAAGACGTGAATCAAGAATATCTTTGATGTTGATGCTTTCAACATGCTGTGCTTGCATTTTGGAAATCAAGTCACCTGGGTGCTTCCCCATGAGAACCTCAAGTACCAAAACACCAAAACTATACACATCACATTTTTCCGTCACTGCCATTGTGTAAGCAAGCTCTGCAAGCAAGCAGGAAAGAGAATTAAAATAACTAGGTACTTGAAATTTAGATAGAAATAGTTATTTTCTGTTTCCTCAAAACTTTTACCACCATTATGTATAGTAGGAAATGGTTAAGATTATCACCATAAAAAAAATATTAAAAAAAATTACCTGGAGCGGCATAGCCATATGTGCCTGCAAATGCTGTCCAATTAGATGCGTCAGGTTCCAAAATTCTTGCAGTGCCAAAATCAGAGACATGTGCTTCAAGATTGGAGCACATTAACACATTCTTGCTTGATATGTCTCGGTGAATTATAGGTGGAACACAATCATGATGCAAATAAGATAAAGCTTGTGCAACACCTTTGACAATTTCAGCCCTCTTAGGCCAATCTAACTCTATAGCTTCTTTATCACTTCTAAGCATATCAGCCAAGCTTCCTCTTTCCATAAACTCATAAACCAAAAATGTGTGTATCCCTCTTGAAGAAAATCCATGAAGCTTCACAATGTTCCGATGGCGTGTTTCTGTTAAAGCTGCTATCTCATTTAAAAAGGTTTTTGAACCCTCAATTCCTATTCCATCAACCTGAGACCTCAGCCTTTTAACTGCTAATACTTGGCCACCAGGCATCTCTGCTTTGTAAACTTTTCCTGTTGCTCCCTCTCCAATGCAGTACTTGTCATCAAAATTCTTTGTTGCCTCAAGTATATCGTCATAAACTATTTTCCCATTAAAGTACCATAGTGGAAATGGTTCTTCACGGTTTGCAGGGGATTCTTCTTCTTTTGAAGCGTATTTTGATTTTTTTTTGCTTAGAAATACAAAAATCCCAACTAACATCAATGAAGCAAACAGTGCACTTCCTAGAGAAGCAACAACAATAATTACACGTTTGCGATTCTTATTTCCGCCACCTGGTTCTGCAGTTGAGGTATTGCATGGTTGAAAACCTTGGATCTTACCACATAAACCTTTGTTGTTACTGAAATCCTCTGGTTTGGCTGAGTTAAAGATGTTACCAACAGGAAGAGGGCCCTCCAAGTTGTTGTATGAAAGGTTGATATTTGACAAACTCAGCATGTCACTGAGGGAATTGGGTATGGAACCTGATAGATTGTTGTGAGAAATGTTCAAGGTTATCAAATTGGTGAGCCTCCCTAGCTGGCTAGGAATTTCTCCTGAAAATGAGTTGTAACTCAAGTCTAGTAAATCTTGCAAGGCAAAGAGGTTTCCAATTTGATAGGGGATTGTACCATTCATGGAATTCTGACTCAAGTTTAAACTCTGTAACTTGGAACAGTCACCTACTTGGTAAGGGACTGATCCACTTAGCATGTTCCCTGAGAGGTCTAAAGACTGCAGATTAGAGAGCATCCCAATATCTGCTGGTATCTGTCCAGAAAATTTATTTTCATTCAGGCTTAGAATGGAGAGGGCAGATAAGTTTCCAATTTGTTTTGGTATCTCTCCTGAAAGTTGGTTGGATGACAAGTCAAGTTCTACCAGTTGGTTTAATTGAAGAATCTCATCTTGGATTTTTCCACTTATCATATTCCCACCAATTCCAAGCAATGACAATTTCTGGCATGCACCCCAAGCAGGAGAGATTTCACCTTGCAATTTGTTGTGGCTTATGTCTATGTATGTAAGGTTAGGATACACTCCGAAAACCTGATTTATATATCCTGTAAGTTGGTTGTATTCTAGTCTAATTCTGTACAAGCTTTTGCAGTTTCTTAGGCTTTCTGGGATTGGACCGGTGAAACTATTGAAAGCAGCAGTAAAGTTGACAAGTTTCTCTCCTCTGCACACTTGGGGTGGTAATTGGCCAGTGAAGTTGTTCTCAGCAAGATGAAGAACAGTTAATGCTGAAAGGTTTCCCAATCCTTGCGGCACCGGACCAGATAATTTGTTTGTGAATAGTCGTATGTCTGTTAATTTGCTCAAACTTCCAATAGCAGGAGGGATGGGGCCTGTAAGTTGATTTTCGGTAAGCCTCAGGATGCTTAATTCACTACAATTGCCCAGAGATGGAGGGATAGGACCGTAAAAGCTATTCCCATCTAGAGCAATTAAAACCAAGTTTTTCAGATTGCCTATTTCATTGGGAATCCTGCCACCAAGCAGTGTATCTTGGAACAGTAGATTCTTGATACTTATGAGGCCAGTTTTAGACTGATTGGTGCCATCAGGAAACAACTGAGGGTCTAATTCCCCAGTTATGTTATTCCTGGAAACATCAAGCTCGTAAACTTGGGTGAGATTAGCAAGAGAAAGAGGTAGCGTACCATTGAGAGAATTTGTAGAAAGATCTAGGAATTGGAGTTTTGAAACTATGCCGATATTCTCAGGTATGCTGCCAGTGAGTTGGTTTACTTTTAGATCAAGGCGGAGAAGGTTTGGAAAGGAAGAAAGATCCAAGTTTTCAAGAGTACCTCTGAGGCCAGTATAAGCCAAGTTTATTTCTGTTACATTGCCTGCTGCATCACAGGTTATTCCACGCCATCCACATGGACTTTGAGCAGTGCTAGAGTTGCTTTGAGCTGCAGTGGCCCAAGACTGCAGGATTGGTTGGTCTGGAAGACTTGCTTTCCATCTGAGTAATGCTTGACTTTCAATTGTTGATTCAGCAGTAATTTTGCAGAGAGCTACCAAAATCACCCAAGCAGCTGAAAATACGATAGCAACAAAATTTTTTGTTTGCTTTCCCATGTTTGCAGGTTTCTAATCATGGATTTCTATATGTATAAATATGAATTTTTGGACCATGGATTCAGAATTGAACATTTGAACATTCGCTGGTGGTTGCCTTCCTAAATTGACTCTATCTGAAGTCATAGTTCCATCTATTTTGACAAGCAGATGTTTGAGTTTCTCTAGCCAAGTTGCTATTTTGGTGAGGGTTTGTTTTGAAATTGTATTTTAGTCCTATTTCACCGTGATGAATAATTACAATATAACAATTACTTGTTTGGCTTAGAAGCACTCTAAATAAGAGGCAAATAGTCAACAATCGAAATCTTATAAAAAAAAAAATAGTCGACAAATGAAATAGCAGAAGGAAGTGCACAAGAGTGCTTATTGTATAGAAAGAATACCTGTAATTCATAATTGTCAGCTATTACGGCATTGTATTTTGACTTTTCGCAGTACTATGTATACCTTGGAAGCGCCCCTTGTTTCAAAGAGAGGAGGACTATCATTCTAGAACATATTTTTGCCAAGCGAACCCCAAACTATTTCCCTATTACGTATTAACCGAGTTATTGTCTTACATCATGCGTTACTCAAGGCTGACACAGGTGGATATAGATGGGACCATGGCCTTCCAGAATTTTAGAAAAATTTATTCTCAACGTCCATAAATTTTAAAATCAGGCAAATAACTTTTCATAATTTGAAAAACTGTTTCAGTTATGTCTCTGACGTCACCAAACGTCCTATTTAATAGTAACGGTATTTATGTGGCTAACAGAAATAAGACAACTAAAATGACATGTCTACAAAAAATTGTACTTTTGGTCTAGAATTTAAATTTGGATTCAATTTGGTCTTTCGTGTTTTAATTGCTATAATTAGGTTCTTATATATTTTAATTAATGCAATTAGATTATTATCATCAATTGTCATTTAAATTAACGCCAACTTGTCTAATGTGGACAAATGTTGGCTAATGAAAGGTGAGTTGACTATTCACATGACATACTTGTTATATAATAACAGTCATGTGACTTGTATAAAATTTATATCAAAAATTAAATTTTAACAAAAATATCAATTTTTTAGGGGGGAAAAAAATAAAAAGAAAACCTTCGAATCGGATTGATGTCTGATGAGAATGCAAATTATCACTGCCATCGTCAACATTATGAATCTAAATTCCTTCACTAAACCACTTCATAGTATACGGAGCAACTTCTTTGAGGCCATTTTGATGAATGAAAGTGAGGATACAATTATGGAGGTTGAGGCGATTTTCAGTGAGGGCTGAAACCTGTTTAAGGAGTTTGGGGGAGTTGGGGTTTTGGTAATAGGGTGGGCCTTGAAACTGAGGCCTCGATTGTTGGCATTGGGAGTGGATAAAAGAGGTTTGATTTGGAGTCGACATTGAGTAAAAACAATCGGTGACCAAGATAGTGGTGAGTATGAAGGGCGATAGTGAATTGATTTAAAAGATGGCTACTAGATTTTCTTGTTTTGATAGTGGGAATTTTGGTGGTCTTAAAGAGCAAGGTCGCAATAAAATTGATATGACTTATAATCGACCTTATGTGATGGTGTTTATGATGAAAGTTGTTGGTGGTGATTGAAGAACTTAAGTGGTGGAGAGAATGAGAGAGAAATGAAGGATGTATTTTGCATTTTCTTAAAAATTAACTTTTTTAAATTTAATTTTAATTGGCTAAATTACAAATTTGGTCCTATA
The DNA here is from genome assembly GCA_029379385.1 of Quillaja saponaria. NCBI lineage: Eukaryota > Viridiplantae > Streptophyta > Magnoliopsida > Fabales > Quillajaceae > Quillaja > Quillaja saponaria. Next base: position 12,242,102 of record CM055616.1, on the reverse strand, counting down.
GTTTGAGGCATATTTCACTTTGATCCTTATCCTTCATTTTGCTGTAATTGGGTTTTCATAATTATAAAATTGCATCAATTAGGTCCTTGCCATCTCCTAATATTAGTTTTAACAGAAATAAAAATGACATAGACTAATGGTTAATGATATGGTTAATAGTCTTTGACATGGCCAACTTATGTGGATTAATGAACCATTAATAAATTGTCACGTTGTTTTAAATATATATTTAAATATATATAAAAATTCTAATTCTTTATTAAAAAAATTTATAAATAAAAATGAAGAACTAAAAAATTAGAAATTCATTCTCTTCATCATCAAACCCATATTCCTCTTCACTCTCAACCCAATTTTATCTTCTAATTCTAGCAAACTATATCTGAGAAAGAGAGAGACGAGAGAGAATGACAAACAAGTAGACCATCAACGAAACAATATTTTCTTTAAGCTTGAAGACAACTTGCAAAATTGGGCTAGCCTCACTTGCGTTTGCAATAAGTTATGGTCTTTCATTCGCGTTTGTTGGAAAAATAAATGCTTGAAGACCATTCCTTCTAAGGTCTTTGATCTCTTCTACAAAGATTCTTCTCAATCTTCCAACCCAACCCTAGTCCTTTTTAATTAGTGTTTAGAACAAAAATTTACACTCCAATAATTCAATATTCTACAAGAAATGTCCACAATTTGTGAAGGGATCATCCAAACTTCACTATCTCTCTGGCCAATTTCAAGCTTTCCTGTTGAAACAATTCGAGATAGAAGCTATTGAATTTCAATTAATAAGTGGAAGTTCGATCTTCCCAAGGTTTTGGGCTTTGTTTTCTAAGCACATTAAAGTAGATGTATCGATCACCAACATTGCGAAGGAAGAAGAGGGCCACAATAGTAGCAATTAGGAGTGATATTGTGATGATCTTTTAGATGGTTGAAGAGAACCATGTGGAGTAATCGAGAATTTTTTTGCACAGAAAAGCAAATCTCACTTTCGTTAGTGTTAAAACTGATGGTAGGTGATGGCAAGGACCCAATTGATACAATTTTATAACTATGGAGATTCAATTGCAACAAAAGAAAATATAAAGACCAAAGTGAAATACAACTCAAACTACAGGGACCAACCAAATGTCTAATTTAGCCTAAATTTTATATAAGCCACAAAGCTATTTATTATTTACCAAATATGCCACATGGATCTCAACTAATCTTCCGTTAGCCACGTGGAAACCATTTGTCTACGTCAAATAAATTAGCGTTAATTTGATCAACAATTGACGGTAGGGTCCAATTGCATCAAATTGAAATATATAAGGAACTAATTGTAGCAATTGAAATGACTAAACTAAATCTAAATCTAAATTAAATTATTGGGACCAAAGTGCCATTAAACCATATATATATATATAAGATCCAAACCCCTTTCTTGCTCTTTCTTGTCACCATCATTCCTTCATAGCCACCCTTGTCCCTTCAATCCTCCTTAACCTCCATCATGCAAGTATTTTGAATCAAATCCCAACTCCCTTCTTTACACAAACCCTATAGACCTAAGCATTCAATCCAAATCAGTTGCTGCTTAAACACCACCAAAGGTCCAGAGCAAGACCCAAATGCCCACAACGGCCCAAAACATCAACAATTTTCGTTGATTACATTCTCAGCTAGAATCATACACGACCAACAGAGATCCATCACCAGTGGACGAGGAAACTGTTAGAGGTACTCATGAATACCCATATCCAAATCTCACAATCCAATGCCAATGGAAGATCCATATGCCTGTGATTTAGCTTGAGAGAAAAAAAAAGGTTTAACTTTTTGTAAATATTTTTTAATTTTTAATATTAATTTTTTTTTCTTGTTTATAACTAATTTTTTATTTAAATATAGATATGCCACATGTTAATTTTATATTGGCCAAGCATGCCATGTGGACTCACTTCTGTTAGGCATGTAGGATGACATGCAAGTCTCTGTTAGCTCACATTAGATGTGGTAGTGTTAAATTAATTGACACTTGATTGGAGGGACTAACTGAAATTTTTAAAAAAAATACAGAGACATACTTACGTGATTTGAAAGAAAAAGAATTAAATTGGAAATGAAATTAAACTATAGAGACTAAAAAACAAATGATTCTTCCCTTTTTTTTTTGCCCTACAAAATTTTGAACAAAATTAGATTTTGACTCTGAAAAGATTTTCTGCCATCTATATCTGCAAATCAATAGTCAAAACTTTCTTGTTATTATTATTATTATTTATTTCTATCAAACTTGGAAAATTCAATCTAAATTTTGCAGGAAGAAAATCAAACTTGAAATTCCAATTTATATAAATTTAAGGGAGATCTCTAGCCAGTAGAGAGTCTACATATTTAGACTAGGACTTTCTTAGAATCACAGCCAATATATAATACGCGAGGCATTGTGATTTGTGTAGTTTTTTTTTTTTTTTTGCTAAGATGATTTGTGTGGTTCACATAATCATGTATAACTTTTCGTACGGCATCAACTTTATGCAAATTCTAAGTTGCAAAAGTCAAACTTTTGAAAAAAAGTTGCATGCCTATATTTATAATGCGAAAATCTTAGTCCCAAATTTGTACACGATTCAAATTTCGGGATGCTATTGGCATTTGGCACAGAACATTCAAAATCATTGTGACATATCTAAGAGTTTAATGAATATAGTAATTGAGATGAAAGAGATTGGAGCCCTGGTACTTTTAAATAAAATAATAATTATATTATCACTTAGACAATTTAAACTTTTATTACATGTATTTAAACAAAACAAAACATAACCATGTATAAATCTCAATTGAAATAATTAAAATAAACTTATTAAGTTTAGTTATTTAAATAACTACCAATTTATATTTTTACACATAAATATTTTTTATTCAAAAGTTCAAATGACACAATAAAAAGAATAAAAATCCATTTAAAATAAAAATAAGAAATTAATAATATTTCGACAAGCTAATTAGTTTTTAAATTATTTAACATTGCCTAAAAATGTTCAACTAAATTGTATAATTTTATATTTCATAATCTATTAAATTGAATTAGGTTTCTGAAGTTCATAATATGCAAAAAATCAAAATGTAAGAATGAGTTTGTCTAGAGAAAATAAAATTTGAAATTTCAGTCATCATTGACAAAAAAATAAAATATTTCATTTTCAAAATCTTATATAACATAATAAAAAATTAAATAATTTTATTATAAGTAGAATAACTTTCTTTAATATATTAAAATCCTAACCAATAGTAAGTTTTAATTGATAAAATTGGATTAACAAAAAAGTCAAAAGAAAAAAGAAAAAAGAAAAAAGAAAAAAGAAAAAAGAAAAAAGAAAAAAGAAAAAGAAAAAAGAAAAAAGAAAAAAGAAAAAAGAAAAAAGAAAAAAGAAAAAAGAAAAAAAGAAAAAAGGTGGAAGATTCACCAATAATTTTTTTATTATAAATTTTGAATTAAAAAATAAAAATAAAAATAATTCTCATAAAATATGATTTTGTAATTTCATCTTTTAGGTTTACTATTGAAACTCAAAATAAAAAGAATTTGAAGTGGCATTATTTACAATAATTTAATTAAAAAAAATATATATGTTGGATTCATATTACTGTTTAGTCTTTTAGGATTATATCATTTTTCAGTTCGGTCTTTCAAGAATTTTCTCAGTCAATTTTATTCTTTAAGATTTAAAATTGTGAGGACCCGTATTTTCAACTGTGTCAAATTAGTGGACTTGAAGTTTCATGTAAATGTTTTGAACCGACTAAATTAATTTTAGTGAGCTCAAAACAAAAAGTATGTAGATATACCATAGCTAAAACATATGCTAAATACCAAGATTCTTAAAGTTTTGCAAACTAACAAAAATAGACAATTCTAAGAATTTTTCAAATCCAATAATTTCAAGGTATGTTTTAGAATTGTCCATTTATCCAAATCAACACAAAAATCCATTTCCAATACTTATAACAATTTAAAACTCAAAAATCCCAAAACTTGATTTTTACACAATTTTCACATTTATTTCACAACCAACAATCCAACACCAAAAATGACATTCTTGTAATTAAATTTTCACAATTAAACACACACAAATATCTAAGACTTAATTCATGGAAATTCCAGTAAGTAAGATTAGGCTAGAGTTTCTAATTGAGGGAGTCAAATGACAATTCAACAATCCACAATTGGAGTCAAGAGAACACAATTTCAAAGTTCACAAGTAAAGGAATTAGTTTATTACAATGTAAGGAAATTCAAGAGTACAAGAAGGATCAATGAGCTACTAATATACCTTGCTGACTTGGGGTACTTTGGGTGCCAATTAGGAGCTAGAATTTCAACTAGAAGTGGCTGGAAACACTTCCAAAAAGGAGTTGGACTTGAGCTGAAAAATGGGCAGCAATGGTGGCTGAAAATGGCTCCAAAGTGTCTTGAAATGGGGGAGCCAGAGTGGCTGCATTAAGTGGCTGGAAATGGCCCTCAATTGACTATAATTTGGAGCTTGAATGACCACCTAAAGTGGCTGGAAACAGAGCAAAAACGAACTGAAATTTCTGGGCATACAAGTTACTGTAGATGCTCTGTTATGGTTGATGTATGGTGGCTGTTTGGAGGAAGAAGAGAGGCAATCTTTGAGGAAGTTTAGGACGGTCTTAGAAGGGGAAAAGAGTACAGAAATGGAGGGGAAAGTGAGCTGGAACAGCCATGGAATTCATCCCAAAAATGGACTGAAATTGAGCCAAATTCATGCACAATTTTGGTGCAGAAATTGAAGGAGGATGTGAGGGTTTCGGAGGAGGAAAAATGGTTGATCTTCAGCTGGAAGTACGGTGGCTTGTAGCTGCCCTAGAGGAGAAAAAGAAGAAGAGGAAGAGATGTATAAATGATGACCGGGTAAGGAGGAAAAGAAAAAAAAAAGAAAAGAAAAGGGAAATAATGAAGGAAAAGGAAAATAATGAAAGTAAAAGGAAATATTGGATGTAGTCTTACCAAGAGACAAGAAATGAACAAAAAAAAAAAAAAATGAAAGTGGGAATGGGTGTACTCGGCAAGTGTGAAGAAAAGAGAAAAAAAAAAATGATAAGGGAAGTGGTAATAATTATACTTTAAGTTCATAAATAATAGATATAGACATACCTGAAAATAATTATCTTGTCAATAATAATATCATGGTAAGATAATAAAATAATTTTTATCAACTCTAAAATATTCTCAAAAATTTATTTTAGAGCTCATTAAATTATTTTAGTCAATTCAAAATATTTACTTGAAACTTCAGGTCCACTAATTTGACACAATTGAAAATAAGGTCCTCATATTCTCCCCCTTACGAAAATTCATCCTAACTCACAAACAAGAAAAAGAAAACATTGCATCAAACGCTCATATAATGACATGCATCAGGTAAGGTACCTCACTAGTCAAACAAATGAGGGTATTTCTCCCTCATCTCTATTTCCGCTTCCTAAGTCGCTTCCTCTTATGTGTGGTTATATCATAATACCATCACCGATGCTAATTCCTTGGTGCGAAGCTTCTTCACTTTACGAATTGAGAATAGCCATCGGCTTCTCCTTGTAGGTCATATCATCTCTCAACTGAATTCTTTGCAGCTCCAACACATGAGTCGAATCTTGCAAGTATTTACGAAGCATGGGACACTGGATGAACTTCTATTAGATCCAATGGAAGGGCTAAACGATAAGCAACTTCACCAACATGTGCAAGAATCTCTTCCTCCTCAGCCGTGCATCATTTATACATCTCTTTCTTTTCTTCTTCTCCTCCTCTAGGGCAGTTGCAAGCCACCCTACTTCCAGCTAAAGATCAACCATTTTCCCCCTTCAAAACCCTCACATCCTCCTTCAATTTATGCTCCAAAACAACCCCAAAATTGTGCATGAATTTGGCTTAATTTCAGTCCATTTTTGGGATGAATTCCATGGCTGTTCCAGCTCACTTTCCCCTCCATTTCTGCACTCTTTTTCCCTGCTAAGACCGTCCTAAACTTCCTCAAAGATCGTTTTTCTTCCTCCTCCAAATAGCCACCATAAATCAACCATAACAGAGCATCTACAGTAACTCGTATGCCCAAAAATTTCAGTTCGTTTTTTCTCTGTTTCCAACCACTTTAGGTGTTCATTCAAGCTCCAAATTACAGCCAATTGAGGGCCATTTCCAGCCACTTAATGCAACCACTCTGGCTCCCCCATTTCAAGACACTTTGGAGCCATTTTCAGCCAACATTGCTGCCCATTTTTCAGCTCAAGTCCAGCTCGTTTTTGGAAGTGTTTCCAGCCACTTCTAGCTAAAATTCTAGCTCCTAATTGGCACCCAAAGTACCTCAAGTCAGCAAGGTATATTAGTAGCTTATTGGTCCTTCTTATACTCTTGAATTTCCTTGCATTGTAATAAGCTAATTCCTTTACTTGTGAACTTTGAAATTATGCTCTCTTGACTCCAATTGTGGATTGTTGAATTGTCATTTGACTCCCTCAAATTAGAAACTCCAGCCTAATCTTACTTATTGGAATTTCCATGAATTAAGTCTTAGCTATTTGTGTGGGTGTTTAATTGTGAAAATTTAATTACAAGAATGTCATTTTTGGTGTTGGATTGTTGGTTGTGAAATAAATGTGAAAATTGTGTAAAAATCAAGTTTTTGGATTTTTGAGTTTTAAATTGTTGTAAATATTGGAAATGGATTTTTGTGTTGATTTGGATAAATGGATAATTCTAAAACATACATTGAAGTTGTTGGATTTGAAAATTTCTTGGAATTGTCTTTTTTTGTTAGTTTGCAAAACTTTAAGAATCTTAGTATTTAGCATATGTTTTAGCTATGGTATATCTATATACTATTTGTTTTGAGCTCACTAAAGTTAATTGAGCATGTTTTGGCCACTTTTGTAATTCATTGGATTTGAATATTTGTTTGCGGGTTAGAATGCGTTATTTTGGGTTAACTTCTAAGTTGGGTTTTTTGAGGAACTCATTATTTCTATTCTAATGGTTATGTCATTTGGTTTCTGAAACTCTTGTTGATTCTTGTTAATTATTATAGAATCTTGTTTGAAATTGTCTAAGCTCATTGAAGACTCCCACACCTTCCATTGGGTGACTTTCAATTCCCAACATTCTTGGAACCTTCCCTTGTATAGTGAGTGGATGGTGCCTAGTGTAGTGTTTTCATTTTACTCACCACATGCATCACTAATATTCAATTAGAAAACTACATCTTGTATAAACATGTTTTACTTAAACTTGACTTATGATTCTTCAAGCTTTCCAAACTAGTTTTAAGTAAACGGTTTCGAAAGCGTAATTGAAATATAAAACGTTTTAGAGATCCATTTTGAGCCATTTATGCTTGCAAGGATATTGTTATCAGTTACTCTACATTCTTGAACATAATCATCAAAGACAAGCACTTTAACATTTTATCCTCTCTTATTGATAAGTTTCATTGAACATATACTTTGCATAAATTTGAAATCAATATTGTCACTTGAAATGAATGTTGATTTATGTTATTTTTGACTATTGATGTACAATTGTATTTGACTTTGGATTTCAACCTCTCTTATTTGATAAGTGTCATTGGACATATGCTTTGAATAGATTTGAAATCAATGTTGCTACTTGGAAGGAAAGTTGATTCATGTTATTTTGACTATTGGTATACAAGTGTATTTGACTTTAGATTTGATGGACTTACTTGATCTGGAAAGTAAATATTGGGATGTTTGTTATTTGGATAATGATGTTGGAAAAGCTTCCTTTTGCTTTCTTAGTTTTGATTTTGGCACTCTTTGTTATTCACATAAAATGTTTTCATTTTGAACAATTTTTATGGAATGATATTTGTCAGAACACCTTATGCTAACGAGGTACAGTTAGCTTATGTGCACATAGTATTTAGGATATGGACCTATATGGACCTAGTTAGGGAGGGTCCTCACCCCATATGCAGGCTAACATATGTGGTAATGATTTGTCACTTTGCAACCTAAGGGGTTGACGTTTTGTATTCACATTACAACCTAAAGGGTCAACGTTTTGTATCAATTGACCGAATTGATACCCTAGTTAGCGAGGCTTTGGCGCTAGCACGTCGTAACCCAAGGGTTAGACGGTTTGTATGAATTGACCGATTAGAATAGTTCTGACATTGTATATATCTCAACTGTGATTTTCATAAAATGATTTAGACAAATGATTGCTCACGTTTCTTGAGATTTTCGTTATGCTTCTTTTATCAAATGGTTATTGGAAATTATTAAATCACTTTTCTTATGTTCGGTTTGATAGTTTTGACAATATACAATAACTACAGATGCTTTTTGTAAAATAATTATGACAAATGGTTTATTTCATTTGTTTAAAGATTTTGGTTATAACTCTTTCACCAAATGGTTGTTGATAACAGATTATTTATTACGTTTCAAATTCATTATTGCAACTTTATGTAAATTGATTATTGATAAATTATTCATGCATTGGCTTGTTCCCCATTTGCTGCATTACGTATTGTCTACTCATGGAGTCTTTATGTATGCCCAACCTTTGTTTTGGTTTAGGTCGAGTTTGTATTGAAACTAATTATATTCAGGATAAATGTATTTGTAATTAGACTCCATTGCAACCATATTTTGGGATTTGCTTTTGTTTAGATTTGTGCTTTTGGTTATGGATGGCCATTTGTGGATTTTAATATTATTCTTTTTAGTTGATAAACTCTTGAATTATCTGATTTTTAGATGAACTAATGCAGTTGTTTTATTTTGGAGAATCTTTGTAGGCTTGTTTAGGTCATGATGGGTTTATGTTCACCTTGATCCATTTGCCGGTCATGGTCCGGGTTTGGGTGGTGATAATTTTTCAATCAAGTTTTATTCTTAATTCCATTTACATTTATGAATTAACGAATTAACCACACTTGACATAAAAGATAATATAGCATACATAAGTTATTTTTTATATTACACAACTTTTTTTGTCATTTTATCATTAAATTATGGAGAATTACTATATTTATACATAACATGAGATTGAGAAAATGTAACTTGTTTAAAAAATTTTGAATCTTAGAGGATGAAATTGACTAAAAGTATTCCTGGAGGATTAAATTAAAAACTGAGGCAATCTTGAGAGACTAAAACAGTAGTTAAGCCTATATTATATTTATCATAAAAAAATTAAATTTTATAATTAATTTAAAATTAAAAATTAATTAATCTGTGCATCATACAAATACCGGGTTCATAATAATATGTTATATAATAAATTTATACTATTGAACAGAATGTTTTAAAAATGGTCTTAAAATCATTTAATTGGAAAAGTGTTTGGTCCTAAGTTACTAGTCGGATTAATTTATATTAATACCCACAAAGCGTGGTTCAAATGGTAAGGCACACTTGAGTTCAACGGTTGATGGGTCTCTGTAATGTCAGGAGTTCAAGCATATAGAAAAACACTTGTAGGAAGGGTAACAAAAAATCATATTTTAAATTTTAAAATTTGAAAAAGTTTTAAAATAATTTCACATGATCAATAAATCACATTTTTTATTTTTCTTCAAAAGTCTTTTTACCCATAATAATGTATATACTAACTGGGCTAAGTTGGATAATGAGTAGGATTTTAAGCTTTTGGTATTTCTTGAGGTAGAAGATCTAATTTTTCACTCATTATTCATTTTCTGATGTTGGTTTTCTTGGTTATTGTGGTCGAAATCCATGTTATTGATGGTGGAAAACTTATAACTGATAATGAATTAGGTGCGACACAGCCCTTGCTGTGAGATTACAAAATTGAAAGGTTTGAGCCCAACCCATTTGTAGATATCAGGTGCCCTTGAAATTAAGGAGTTCGATCATTTCTTTCTTATGGGTTTGGCCCAGAAATGTGAATTGTTCAAGGGTTAGCAAACTGACACCACAACCGCTTTAAAAAAAAAAAATAATAAAAAAAAAAACATTACTTTCACATATTAATGTTGAGTTTGATAATATTCTGACTTTTAAAAAACTGTTCTGACTTTCATGCAAGAAAAAACAAATGTCAAAAGATCACAGCAATCATGTTTGGTCAATCTATTATAAAAGTTGGTATAGATAGTAAAAACAATGAACAATATGCTTGATAAAACAAATCATATATGGTTATAAATATATAAAATGATAAAAATAAACATCATTAATTAAGAATATATTTGAGGAAAGAAATTAATTAAATGGTTTATAAATTAATTAATGATATATTTGAGATTTTTAAAAATTAATAAGATAATTTTAGTACTTTTGATTTTAAAAAATCATGGGTAATTTTAAAAAGCATCACTTGGTGCTTTTAAAAGCATTATTGTCTTTTTAAAAGAAGTATAAGAAACACCCTTAAGAACAAATTAACTAACCAATTTTTAGGTGTTATAGCTTTTTATCATCCTAAAAAACATTATCAAACTCAGCCTAAATGTGTATATAAACACCTTAGTTTTATAATTAAAAAAAAAAAAAATACTATTGACCCACTTTTTAGGAACTGATTGATGACATCATAGTTAAAAAAAAAAAAATCCCTTTTTTGTTATTACTTAAAATTCTTTTTTTAAGAACTAATTTTATACATACTAGTACCGTGAAGAACTAATTTTATAAATACTAGTCTCGTGAACATCTTACGTGAGTATTCAGTATATTTAGTTTTATACTTATACAATTTTTTTTATCTTTATCTTTTTAGTTATTAGGAAGACACTGGAAGAGGTTAATTAGTTTGTTATTACCTAAAAGTATTATTATTATTTTTAAATAATAATTAAATTGACGGCCACGTGTTGGAATGTAATTAAAAAAAAAAAGGGCAAAAAAGGAAAAAAAGCCATGAGAAGGATAGCTTTTTTTTTTCTTTTCCAAAATGTGGTTTTGGTAGATATTTTGATTCATAATACTTTTCAATTTGACATTGTTTTGGTAGAATTATGCTAGCTTGACCTGGCCTATGAATACCCAAAAATTCAAAGTCGATCCTGCCAACTCCATTGACTTGATGGCTTACATTGACCGCAGAGTATTCTATTTCTATATCAACTGCAAGGAAAGTTACCCCTTACCAAGTTGTTAATCTAATATAATCCCCTTCAAACCTCAAGACAGTTTTAAATTATTAGTTAGAGTAGAGAATGACATATATAATTAACAAAGCTATCTGTAGCCTTGTCCTACTCGCTATGCTTCTCTTCTTTGTGATTAATATTGCAGCAAGGGAACTGGTATGGATGAGTAAGTTCAACTCTCTCATCTCTTTAATCCTATTTTTTTCTTTTCAAAAATACTTATGTATAACTGGGAAATTTAAATTCTTAACGTCGATTTTTTCATTAATTGTAGAAGCTGGTTTCAGTACTGATGATAAACCACAAGATCACAATTATAGGCATGGATGATATAGATCTCATTATCCTTAGTTATTCCTTAAGCACCCCAGGAGCTCCAAGTGCATAAATGTAAGGATAAAGAATAAGGTTTGGATATAACAGGAAAAAAAAAAAAATATGTATGTGCCTTTGTATAATTCACAGTATACTAAATTATGCTTTGTAATTTTATTTTATTATATTTTACTTCAGCAAGATGTACTGTGATTCGATCATGAAAGCTCTTACTTTTATCATAAATTTAGAAATAATTTTAATTACGGATTGTCGGCAGGGATTGTCAACAAACCTTAGTTATTTGTTGGATCCTTCAAGCAGGGTATGAATATGTTAGATACCTATGATTAAATTGATAAAATAGTATCTTGCTCCAATTTTATTTTATTTTTTCTTACAAAAAAAATATTTTGTTGCCGAAAAGATTGAGAAATAGAACCATCTGATTTGATTCATTCTCAATAGCACTAGATGATCATCTTAGGGGATCTTATTTTAAGTTTGATAATATCATATTATTATCAAATTAGTTTGAAATAAAGATTTAAATAAGTTTTGAATAAAAAAAATTGTATAATATCAATATTATTCAGGTTCGATTCTTAAAAATGAAATATAGGATGAAGCCCAATTATGGAAAAATTCTCCAAGAGTTGAAGTAGTTGTCTGGTTCTCTAATACAAAACCAAAGATGTCATCACTTCTAATTTGTAAGAGAATCATCATGAACCAGATCTTGTGGAGTGGGGTTGGGCTATGAAGGGGATAAACCCAGATTTGGGTGGGTGCTTTTATTTATTATATATATATATATAATTTTTTTTTCAACTTTTGGATAGTTTAATTCTTTTTTAGTATATATTTTCATTTTTAAAATATTATGTTTCATTTCAAAATTTTTAATTGAGATCTTTTATTATTTTTTAATTTTAAACAATATATAAAATTTTTTATTGGTCTATTATGCATGTGAGCAAGACATATATGATATCATCAACTACATCATTCTTCACCCTCCTTCATTTGTTCACAGCACCTCAATTAAAGTTAATTTAAATGGAAGGTGATGGTAAAAATCTCATTGAAATAATTTTATAATTCAAAGGATTCAATTGTATCAAATTAAAAAATATAATTATTGTCAATTTCAAGAAGAACCAAAAGTAGAGAAAAAAACTAGAAAAAATTTGATGCCAAAGCGGCAATGCCTGGACAAATTAAAAATCTTGGGGGCAACCATTTATCTGAAACTTATATAATTAGAAATTGTCATTCCTTTGATGTACTAAATTTGAAAAATGTCAGATAAATTTTTTTGATAGTATTAAACGAACTTATGGTTGGATTAAGTTATCAAGATATCAGTTGATTCAATTAAATCAATTCACTTAGAATTTATGTAAAATCAATTCAGGTGATTCACTAACCAAATACATCTCCAAGCAACATAAAAAAGAAAAAGAAAAATATACTCACATAGGGTCCATTTGGTTTGGCACTAACACAGAGACTATGATCAGAAAGGACTGAGGCCATCCTGTCTCAAAAATTTTGTTTGTTTGGATGGTCCAAAAATCATGGTCAGAGACCATAGTCAAATTTATTTTTTTGTGTACAACTTACCAAAAGGGTATTTATATGTGTTGTATTAAAAATAAACATATTAAACAGTTTTATATTAATCACTATTGATTTTTAATAAAAACTTAATTTAAAGTAATTATTAGTTCAATTTTGAGGCTTAATTGAAATTAGGCTAATTATTTCCACAAAAATGAATTTAATTAAAAAGAATTAAAATTGAGTTACAATAAAAGAAAACAAAATACTAAATTAAAAATACTCCAAAAAAAAAAAAAAAAAAAAAAAATTCTAATTTAAAAAATACATTGCTACAAATCAATCCCATTTCCTCCAATCTAACTCAAGTTTGAACTCAAGCCAGCTAATTAATGAGATCGGGTCTCTTAGTGTAGTAAAAGTACTATGTTCACTGGAACTTGCATGAGCTCAGCTATTTTGGCCAATTTTCGGCCCTCATCAAATCCGGAAAACTCTCTTACTGTTTTAGGACACAACTATTAAAGGAGATGTTCCCTTAGGAGCAGAGGTTTGGCTCGATGAGGATGAGAGATGATATCGGGCAAAACTTTACTTAGTCACCTCTAGCAACTCCTCTATTGAACTAAATGGCTAACAAAGAGAATGTCCAACTCATCAACCAATTCGAAAGTCTTGATTTTGAATTTATGAACAACCAATTCGAAAGTCCTAATCTTGAATTTATGAACTTCCTTGCCATGTCGTTGTATTCATAAAAATTATTATTCACAGCTAATTTAATTTTTTTCAACAAAAAATTGCATAAAGCCACAGAAATTTACCTTCACTTGTTGCTCTCACCACTTATCTGTCCCCGTTCACACTTTTTTAATCGGATCCCATCTAGTGCTGGTTTGCATTCCTAATTTTTAAAACAGGTTCCATTCTTTCCACATTTGATCTCACTTATTTTTAAAATGAGAGTATTCTAAGGTATGCTTGGTAAGCTTAGTGAATCTGCACTTGTACATGCTCAATTGAAAATTTTGAATACTTGAGGTTGTCCTTGTTTTTTCCATTGCTCGATAAAGCAATCGATGAAAATTTTGACCTCTTCAGGTTTTCAAATAATTCAACCATTGTTCTCCATTTTGAACAATAAAATCGAAAACTTAGAAAAATTAAGAGAAAGAGAAGTTAGATGAATTTTGATTGATTTTGAGAATGGTGTGAAAATTGGAGGAGGAAGTTGAGTATTTATAGAGTTAGAAAAAAGTATATAAAAAAAAATTGTTGAGAAGATTTTTTTAAAAAAAGTTTCTAGCCAACAAATTTTTTTAATGGGGAAGAGGCACGATGGGTATAAAGGGAAAAAGGGGAGGATATATTGGAAAAAAAATGGCAGGGACAAGGTAGGGATTAGTGGCAAAGATGAAGGGCAAAATGAGGAAGCATATCTCCTATGGAGAAAAACCTTAATCAACAAAGTACTAGGGAAAAGATTAGTATACAATTTTTACTATTATCTCGCAATTCAAAAATAGAGCATGACTTTGACAATATTGAGGATCTCTTAAGTAGGATGGCAATCTAGGTACATATTCTAAGACTACAAATTGAATACTATGTTTAGGACTTCCTCTGAAAAGTGGGTGTAAACTAAAATCAGTTAAGGTGCATTTAAGTTGGTCTAAACACACCTAAATATTAAATTATAAAAAATAAAATATAGGATGAAGCCCAATTATTCAAATTCTCATTTTTCTTTAATTTTTTTTAATTTCACACCTTTTTAATTTTTTTAATCTTACACTTCTTCAATCTTCATTTTATTTAATAATTATTATGCCTTTCTAAAATTGGGTCCAATTCGGCTACTAAATTTGTTGTGGCTTGCCTTTTCAAATAAATAAATAAAGAGTTAGAGCTCTATTCAAAGAATTTTGATTTCACTCGAGAAGTAAGCTTAGTGGTTAAGAAATTGTGTTCTTTACATTGATTTGACAGATTTGAATATCTTTTAAAGAGGTTGAGAGATATTAAATCTTCATAAATTTCTTAGTCTGGCGTATATTAGTCTAGATGCAGAGCTAATTGGTTGGACTTTCTGATGGTGGCAACATGGACTCTGGCAAACTTCGGGGACTATGAGGGATGTAGGCTTGACGAAATGGATCTGGACATTGAAAGAGGAGAGATGGAGCTCGACTAAATCAGAAATGGAGAAAGAAGAGAGAGAAAAATCTCGAGCTGGGATTTAATAGAGAAAGGTTGTAAGCACATTAAGTTGCAGACGCTGATAACAAAATTATTTTAATATCAATTATATACGTCTGTCATTCTTGATGGAGAAATAAAGACTCTAACACAAATAAGCTTGGACAACTATTATTTTAATTTCAATTATGTGTCTGTGATAGATTTTTTAAAAGTTTTATCTGCATATGTAATTTTGCAGACAAAGATAGTCAAATTACATACACAGATAGTAGTTATTTGAGTCTGCATTCTCTAAGTATGCATTTTTTTAGTCAGTTACTGGACAGGTACAAATAATATAATTTCTTGTAGTGTTAACTTAGTATCAGAGTCTCACAAAGGTTCCTCTAATTTTTTAATTTTTTTTTTTTTACAAGATTCACTATTACTCTATCTTTTTTCTATTGTCTCTTATTCTACTAGTTGAGAGTCTCATTATCAGGCTCTTGCCGACACTAGTATTGTATTTATTTGGTTAAGATGATTACTAGGAGACATGGGTGTCAATTTTGATTTAGATCTATTCTCTACTACACTTATTCATTGCTATAAAGATTGTTATAACCCTTATAACTTGATATTGTAACGTTAGGAACATTAGACGTAATAACATTAAGTTTGAGGTACCATAACACTTTTAGTTATTAAGAAAAATAAATAATTGATATATAGATATATAAGTGCATACACGTATAACAAGAAAAAATATAAACCATAAATTTTAATCCAACTGTTAACATGTAACTTTTAATTATGAAAAATAACTATATACACAAGTAAATAACTATGTACACATGTAACTATATAACATGTAACTTTTAATTGTGAAAAATAACTATATGCACAAGTAAATTAAATAAGTATACAATACAATTAACACATGTGTGTGTATATATATATATATATATATAAAACAAGAATTTATATACACTATGTTTTATGACCATTGATTTTGACTCTACATTGTATTTAATTTTCTCACGTATCTTTATTCCATAATTTTTTTTTTTTATCCTAGCTGACTTCTTCTGCATCTGGACCTTTCTAGTTTTGGCCAAGCCTTGTTCTAGAAAATTCAAAAACTCTCTTGTTTGGCCGAGAGCCATCCTTCCCTCCTTCCTTTCACTACCTTCTTTGTTAATCTTTCTCCCCTGTTTCAGTTTTTCTTGGGGAGGTTGCAATCGAGTGGAACACCTTCCTTCTTGCAACTAAATACACTTCCTTCCTTCCTTGCTTTCATCCTATTTTTGGTTGGGTTATAGGTCTTAGTGGCTGAGTACTACTGGTAGCAATCAAACAGCTTCATCCATATGGTTGTAAGTCCTTCCCAGCCGTGAACTTAGCTTCTTTGTGTGCTGTTGTAGGGTATGTGAGTGAGAGTTAAAGAAGTTATAAATTGCTCTTGCCAACACTCTTGAAGCTGGCCAATTTTTGTGGTAGGACAGCCACCTTTAATCCTTGATTTGCAGATTTTCCAAACCATGGCAGCTTTTGCATTGGCTGTAAATTGGTTACTAGGTAAAGAGTGAGACTGATTCTTAGTTTAATTATTTCAAATTGATGGCATTCTTGTGAGTTAACATTGTGATTGAGGGGTTATATGAAATTGAACTAAGAATCTTGAACAAGAAACAAGAAAAGTGATGGATTAAGGTTGAATAATGGATGTTTGGTATGGGTTATTATTAAATCTTTATGATCTAAGTAAGTAATAGCTTCTAAATGATTAAGTTAACTTTAAAACTAATGTGGGAATTATTAGTAATGTTGAATTGATATGGTATGTTAATTAAATTAGGATAGGTATATACATTTATACACAAACATCTATGAAAGTAATTTATGCACTCAAGATATTTGATAAAATGTTTACAAGAAACTAGTTATAACTTTATGCGTAAAACTTGGTGAATTTAATTCTTGGTGGTTAGTTGTTAATTTGAATAATAAGTCCATGAACAAGACCAATGAGTGGTTGGTTGATGTGGTGAGTTGAAGATTTGATGAAAGTGAGTAGTAAGTATGAGCAAACGATGTTTAGTTGTGGGGTGAAGTATTGAAAGTGAGAGTTAAATGGTTTTTGTAGGGATTCAGGGAAAATTTGATGAGTTAGAGAAATTTAGTATTTTGAGTATTTTTGGGATTGAATTAAATTAAAAGTTCTAAAGAGAAAATGTTTCTTAGGATATTCAGATGATATCTGAGAAATTTCGTAATCTGGTTCTAAGTATATTTATCGTTAGAGCTGTTCGACTACAGCTAGGTCTGTGTAGGATTTTAAGTTAGCTTCAGTCAACCTGGGAGATTTCGTCGAGGGTTGTGGTTGAATTAGCTTAGGACCTCTAAATAAGAATTGTTTCTAACATATTATGGTATAATTCTAGAGTGATGCAGGTCTTAATTTCATGTTATGTGTATTTTGGAGATGTTGGAAGTCATGGTTGTGATTTTCGGGTCCTCACTGTACCTATTTTGGTAAAATTGATATTAGGGGTCTTAAGAGATGATTTAGGAGTAGAGTATTGAAGATGAAATGTTTCAAACACCTTGATAAATTAGACTGGAAAGTTTTATAATTTTAACTCCTAAGGCTGAGAATTTTATAAGCATTATAATTCAGTTCTGATAACCAGGATTTTGTATATGCCATATTTATGTTCATGTGAGGATTTGAGTGGGTTCAAGACTAATTTTAGGAGAAAGTCCTAAATAAGAAATATATTTAACTTCCTAAAGATAATTTTTAAACTTGGTTTTGTTAATTTTGGTTAAGTATATAAGTGCAAATAAAATATATCTCTAAAATAATGTGAAAATGCTTAACCAAGTATCTCTAAGTAATACTTGAAAATTTTAATTGTAGCTCCGGAAAATGTTGTTGAGTTAACGATGCACGTGAAAGCAAGATGAGGTGAAAAGTAATGTCTGCATATGGTGAGTGGATTATGTGCTATTTGGTTGCTAGATTATTATGTGTATTTGAATAGATATGTTATACGGAAAAATAAGCATGTGTAATGTTTCATTGAGTTATTTGAATTATGTTTGATGTTTGAAATTGTTTGTGGTTGATAAGGGCCAATGAAGTGAATATTTCTCCCAGATGATTTTTATTTTTGGAATTGAAATCCAGGTGCACTTAGGATATTTTGATTTGATTTTCTGAGATAAAAGTATAAAGTGCTTAGCCTCGGTAAGGTGGATTGTGTATGAAGAATAACTTGTTGTGTGGTGCGTAAATGCTCGGTGAGGGGAGATATTTGTTATACAGGGCTAAGTTACTTGGTTGGCCCTTTGTATGCTTGAGTGTTCTGATTGTTTGGTTCAAATTTTGAATTCTGAGTATTTTAATTGCTTTGTCTATCTTGTGAATCATATGAATTGTGATTTTATGATGATTACATGTTTGTACGTATACCGTTGAATCAAGACATGAATGTTGTTACATGAGATTGATTAATTGATGTGTTCTTTATGCTGTGATTGATGCTAGTACCTTTTGTATACACACTGAGTCCTAGTACTCATCACTTTTCTGTTGTTATTATTATTATTATTATTTTAGTAACAGGATTTCGTAACACATCATCGACAAGCTCATGACTTGTCGATAGAGTGTGACAAGATATTGCTTTGAAATCTCATACTTGAAGTCAAAGATAAAAGTTTGCAGTTACAAGGGGTTTTAAGTTCCTGTGTAATAGCTTAACGATTATTGTTTATGATATTGCTGGAGTGGAGCTCCCTTCTGTAGTCATTGTGGTCTAGCTATATGTAAACAAGATTATGTGTTTCTATTTTTAGGCATGTTCCACATTGCAGGGAATCTCTGCCAAAATTTTTAGTAAAAGCTATATGTTTAATAATAAGTCTATGTATTGAATTTAATTCAGTAATATTTTTCTTGGTTTTAAATATAATTATTCGAGAGTCATGTGTTCAGTTGTGGTAAAGTCAAGGTTACGGATGTTTGGTTATCCATTCTTTCGGCCAGCCATACCTCCACGTGGAGTGCGACAAAGATTGTCATTCAAGTTATGCATAATGACATATTTCATGATAAGGGCACTAAATACATTGAGATTGATTGTCATGTCACACGCACCCATCTTACTCTGGACACGTTTCGACTTATTTTTATTTCGTTAGAGGAATATATCACTGAAATTTTCACGAATTCCTTTTCTCCAAAAGAATTTCAACGTTAGTTTTCAAAGTCAACTTAGTTTTGCAGCAAACACTTGGAGTTTGAGGAGGGGGAGGGGAAAAGTGGGAGTTAAAGAATATAAGGCCGCTGTGATTATGTGGTGAATTGCGATGTAAAATTATATAACTGGATTTAGCTCATATTATTTAGTGTAATTATGTTCATTAAGGTAAGTAAACTTGTACAAGCTACACAAACAGGCTTTCACGTTGTACATTTTCATATCAAGCAACACAAACTTAACAAAAACATTTTCCAATTCAACTATTCCCAACAAGGTTGATTCAGAAATAGACTTGAACTCGTACCACTTCCACCCATATAGAACCTTAAAATATAGATGGCCAACCAAGTTAACACATGTTTTAAACGTAGATGTACTTTTGTGTACAAGTTTTCCATAAATAATAAAGAAAGAAAAGAAGTTTACTCTATTTTGGTTTGAGCGTGGGATTGAATGCTATCTGGTGTGATCAATCGATATTGGAAAATTTAGTTGCCTTTTTTGAATTTTCCGTATGTAAATGCAAAGTGTTGGCTTAATTCATTATGAAGTGCTTGACTTTAATGGAAATCCATTTCTTCGATCAATAAAACAGTGAAAACCAAACAGAGATTGTTTATTTAAGGGGCAAGAGCCAATAAATACATTAATTAATGAAGAGGAATAGTATATTTTCACCATAGGAATCTTTTTAATTTTCTTCAACAACTTGATGATAAAAAACATAAAAAACACACACACACACAATGATATTTAATTTCTGTGTAAGTCTATAGATTATTTCTGTAATTTTTTTTTATTTCAAACATTAAAGAAATTTACAAATTGCTTGGGAAGAACATGATTTTATAATATAATGATGTAACAGAGAGAGATAATATAGATTAATAAATCAAAATTGTGTCCTGCCAAACTACATGATGATAAATTCTTATTATAAATATGGATAAGAAGGTTGGTTGCAACAATTGAAATTGAGGGCAGTGTCTGATAGGAGAGCTTTGTATATTAATCATAATCATGTGGGGGGTAATTCTGCTGGTTGTTTTGCTGTTGCTAGCAGCCATAGTAACAGTGAAGCAGCTGGGTTCGACTCCAAAACCTTCAACTTCTACTTCTTGTAAGTTTAAAACATCTAATTATTAAGGTTTGTTTATCACTTCGAGCGGAATGATCTTGGATTTAAACCTATTATCTTTTCCCTAATCTCAAATTCGAATATGAAAAATCACTCTTCTATCCATATGCGATTTGTATGGGGTTTTCGTTTTTGTTTTCTCAGGTGCTGCTTTCTAGTTTCCGTTTAATGCAATAAAATGGTATTTCTTGCAGTGCAAAACAATAGATAATAAATGAAGGATATTTAGTTTATTGTCTATTTAATTTAGTGTTGTTTTCTTAATTTACCCAGATTCGAGTACCAAAAATCCGGTTATTACAACAAGAGACCTTCCTGGAGGGAAGAATTATTGATTTGCTGCTGAAGATCCTTCGAAGTTTTAAAAACAAAAAAGCACAATTCTGCAAGTTTAATGTCATATGACCCATGAAAGATAGTTATATATTTGTATCTTCACAAGTGATGTGATAAATAAGACAATGTCTAGCTAGCTAGTTTGTAAGAAATATAGTATATTCATATTTTTACGTGTTATATATTTTCCCATAACTATTTTGCATTAGTTAATTATCAGTCTTTATTCATAAAAATTTTGGTATTAGTTATCACTAGTCAAAAAGTTAATTTATTAAACAAATTGAATTGTTAAACGAGACATTAACATGAATATATTTTAATCTCTTACAATTATAATTTACTTTTTATTTTATATAATGTATAATATTTCTGGAACCAAAGAATGCAGATATTTGTAATTCAAATTAATATTAATATTTGATTTTTCAATGCCGAATCAATTTATTATGAAAATCATTAATTGTTTTTAGAAGAAACTTAATTCAAATACTTCATTAATAACAAAAATTGAAGGATAAAATATTCCAAAGCATAAAAAATAAAAAAAAGAAACACAAATTGAAGGATACCATTAGCTGAAGTCGTTTGGCAAATAAAGCTAATAGTGCAGATCGGAAAAGTATATCCAACATTAACTCATCGCAACATTTTCTTACTATTTTTATGATTTACAGAAAAATAAATGCATATTCTCCACTCTAATTAAAGAACTAGGTAGCTAAATTATTATACATATTCTTAGTATATCTGCCTACCTCTAATTAAAGATGAGATGGATGATACAAATTGAATAGGTTAATTTGATAAAACTCTAGAGGCACTATATTTGTCTCTAAATGATTGAGTAATTGATACAAATAAAATATGTTTGCCTCTATGATTTATGTTAAAAATTCCGAGTGATGCGATACATATTAAGAAAAGAATCTGATGTATTTCTTAATTGGCAACTTTTTTATTTATTTTTTTATTTTTTAAGAATTTTCTTACAAGTTTTATCAAAAACTATGCCTCACAGGCAGATATGGTCATGTTGTATGGTTCAGAGGGCAAAAGAGAAACACTAACATATAAGATGATACATGCCACAATCGGGGAGTTATATCCTTCATTTTGATATATATATATATATTTATGATAGTACATGTGCCTAAATGATACAAATATATATATATATTTTCTTTTTATAGATCGTAAAATTAGATGTAACTGATCCTTAATCAACATATTTTATTAGAGAGAAATTATTTCCTTAATATGATTGGTTTTTTTGTGAGAATTTTCTATTGAGAAAATAAAATAAAATTTTCAGAGAGGTTAGATGTTGTTAGCTAGTAGCTTCTATTAATTAGTTTTCTCAATTTACTAAGACAATTACAAACTTGGCTGTCAAAATCTCCCCCATTCAATCCTTTTGGGCTGTGTTTGGTTGCTCGGATAGGATAAAAATATAATATAACATATCCAGTAAAGATTAATAAAGATTAGGATATATGCAGATAAACACTAATTTTATTATGTGTTTGGTTTATGGTTGGATAAGAAAAATATATATTAATAAAAATATAAAAATTATGAATTTATATGAGTTATATGATTCTTCTGGTAAGGAATAATTTTGTCAAAATAGTATTAGAGTTTGTCCATCCGATGTAATCAAATATTACAACAAACAATTGAGAAAAATAATTTAGTCTATCTTTTCTTTATATTATATATTTTATTTTTAATTTTTTATATTTTTATTACTATTTTTTTTTGAAAATAATATAATGATTATCATGACAAGCGCAATATTCTTAAAATAATATATTTATAATATTTTTTATTTTATATAAGATTGTCCAAAAAATATATTTTAGTGGCAAGTGAAATGAAGTCACATATTTTTTATTTTATATTTTTAACTTTGAAAGAAAGTTGGTAGAGAAAAATGACAGGATTGAGACAATTTGAAAATTTTCTATGTTAGTTTATTGTTCTCTTATCTTATCCATTATAATACTATCATCTATCTTAAAACAAAATAATCTTGTTTCAACAAGATTAGAGCATCATTTTAGATTTTTTTCTATTTTATCTCGTGACATGCACCAAATAATTGATTAAACAAAATAAGATAAAAATATCTTATCCGACTTTTTTTATTTGGTCTGCCAAGCACAACATAACATCTTTGTCAAAGCCAACAACATGAACTCGGGTTTTGTATGATTGACCCCAGCACAAAAGAACTAATCATAATTAAAATTTTCATGAATCACTTATAACTCACATTAATTTAGTGCATCATTATGTGTGAAACACACACCAACCATAATATTACAATGAAAGAATTCAAGGTGTCACAAAAATACAATGATTTGGAATAAATGAATTAGCGTAGAATTCAACTGAAATTCATCTTTTACACAATTTTATATTACAATTTAAATAGGTTGGGTTTTATTTGAGATAAGTTAATAATTTGTCTCACAGATAGTTTTATCATCAATATTTTTAATATATATTTAATATTGATAAATCGATAAAAATTGACTCTTGCTTTCTCTATAGTATGCAACACCCGCCCAACATAAACTCTTTTTCTCTTAGCTTCTGATTTGTTCATCAAGTCAATAGTCAATCATATCTCCTCATTTTTATAGCAAATTTCTCACTAAGATCCAATTTAATTAATTATGTTTAGAGTAAAGTGTAAGTTTGGGCCAAAATCACATTGGTCGACCCCGCATTTTAAACATGTCACTTAGTTATAAGGTCAAACTTACTACAAGTAGAGACATCTCCTCTTTTGTTAAAGTTTAATTTGTAGCAGAAATGGCACATGTGTATGCCAAGTGACATGGTTAATTAGCACTTTCAAAGGCACATTAAAAGACAAAATTAGTTGTTGTTCATGAAATTAATTATAAAGAAACTTCACAAGTATGCCTTTGTCAATGAGCTTCCCCTTTTAATAACCTCATACTGAATTGGATTCATCCTCTTTGTAATTGCTAAATCACTATCATTATTCAAGCATTATATTCTCATTTTCTCCCTTTCCACTTTCTTTCCTTGTATTCTCTTTTCTCTATTAACTTCCCATACAAAGATTAATTAAGCAAGTCGAATTCAATACCTTTCACTTCAGATATGATACATAAATAAGTTATCATCTCATCTAATATTTCAAGCTTGTAAAGAAAAAGAAACTATATTTGTTTGTGTATTTTGACTCATAAATAAATTAGTCAGTTATAAAAAAGTTGTATTGTATTTACTTCATGACGTAAAAAAAATAATATATATATATGTCTATTTTTGTTACATAAATTTAACGTGACAATTAAAATCTACACTACAGAAACCGTGCATTTATATCTGCTTAAACTAAAAACACTCAAAATTATTGGCCATTTCCGTAGAATTAGAATTTTCAAAGTATTTTAGAAATGAATTTCTTTTTTTTTTTGGTACAACTCCACCATCCAGCTTTTATAACCCTCTTGCCTTCGCCCAAGAGTCAATAGGCTCGTGAATGCCGAAAAGGCAAAAATAGGTCAGTGCTGTATCCACTAATAAGTGGTTCCATGCATTAATTACTTTTGTTGTGGGACCTTTTGGGGTGTTAACGAAATTAAATATTTACGAATTTGTTTAAACACTTAATAAAATACTATAGATAGAGTTTTTTTAAAAATATATATATTTGTTACATTATTTCATGAGTGATATTTAATTTATAAATATCAACGGAGATGATGATGACAAAGGGTATGGCCAAGATGAGAAACAGGAAGGCCAGGAATTTGGTTGAGCAGAGGCAAGAGAAAGCGCCCATTGGGGACAATAGATAGAGAGAGAAGGACTAGATGTGTGATAAAATACTGAATTTAGTTTAGTGGTATTAATGTTTTAAAAAATAAAATTTCATGACTAATAAAAAAGAATATATTCTTATAAAAATTAAGAAATATAAGAATATTAAGTGTTTCTTAACAAGAGTATAAAGAGAATTTGTTAAATAAAGACTTATCTACTATTTTAATGGCTTTTTTTTTTAAGAAGAAAAGTCTTAAGCTTGATTATATAAATACAAAAGGAAAACTATCTGACTTTCATTAGGATATATATGTTAGAAGGAAACCTTGTTGATAGTCCCATCCACAAATTAAGATTATCAACAAGCGAAAAGTAATATGCATAATAAATACATGGATGTAAAAAAAAAATGATATAGTGTGCACATATAATAAATATATGTACACTATAATTAATGTCTTCTGATATAGACTCTGTTTTTCTTCATTTACAGCTGGCGAATTTAATGCCATTGGTATAGCAAAAGCAACTGACTTGAAGGTGAGAAATGGTTTGGTCAGTGGTGCCGTCTTACATGACATTTAGGAACTAAGAAACTCTATAAATAGAGCTTCTAAGTACAGTGCATGAATAAGCTTCACATAAAACGTGAAGAGAAATAAGGCAACCAAAGACCGGCATACAGAGAGAATATCAAAGTGAGAGCATGTGAGAGATAAAATAGTGAGACAATACTCATTCTGGAGTCTGAGTGAGTGATAGTTGTGAGTTACTATTTTGGGTAGATCTCTATACTTAGTTATTCACTTTAATGATGTTTGTATATTTCTGGTAGTATCTATAGAGGATTTATTTATATTTCTATTATTATTATAGTAGAAGGGTTGTCGGGATTTGTCCCTACTCATTTTATTTGTTTTTGTGATTTGTTGGTCAACTCAAACCTTTGGTTGTGCTGCTTGGAATTCCCCACAACCTTGCCTTAATTGTGTGTTTGATAAAGTAAGAAATGGCCTCAGAAAAGCTTTCAATTATTTGGCAAATTCTCATGGTTGTCTTACTCTTCCTTGCTTCCCAAGTGATGCCAAGGCATATTGATTGGGCATTCAAGCCCCATACATCTATTGCCTCTGGTAAGTAGTGTGCCTTCGATTCCCCTATTGCTTTTACTTACAAATATCTGGTTAGAGTGACAACTCTTATTGTCAATGATGGTATGAAAAGTGTCACAAAAAATTTTCAGTAACCACATATATACCATTTATTCCAAAATTTCACTCATTATTTCCCACAATTACTTAGGTTTCTTTTTTCTTTTTTCTTTTTTCCGTGATTATTGACTGACATCTTAATCGAAAATTGACAGAAAAAAAAAAAAAAGAAAAAGATTCCTTAAGTTTCATTTTTTATTTTAAGATATATCAAAGTAAACTTCAAAAACTTTTCTGCTATCTCGTATAATGTTTTTCTTCAATTACTCGAAAAAACCACACCTAAATATGAACAAGTCAAAATATAAATACACGAATTTCTTTGGAAAAAAATAAAAAAAATGAAATAAGGCCAAGTTTCATTAATTAGTTAGCTTCGGGAGTTAAATATTAAAGAAGTTACTGATCATTTGAATAATTTTTGTTCATTGCCAGGAACACCACAATTTCCAAAGGATAGGCCTTGGGCAAAAAACTACTGACTTAGGCACATTCTCATGTCTGCAGCAAGCGAATGAACTTTTCAATTCCATCACTGAACTCTTTCTTTTTTTTTCTTTTTTTTTTGGTATGTATTTTTTCTTGTGTTAATGAGTAAGAGTGAGAAAGAGAGAGTGAAAATGTTCTTGTTTGTTTGTTTTAAGTTATAGATGATATAGTTGTTGTCTCTATTATTCGATTTATGAATTATTTTTTACATAATCCTTCAAAAAAAATAAAATTGGTAAATAAAGTAAATAAATCTTAATAATTGCTAATTATTTGGATGTATACAAACACAAAGGTAAATTCTGGGTTCAATCTTTTTCGAAAGCTTATGAATCTTTGTGGGTTTCCTGAAGCTATTGTGGAGAAGCATGCATGTAAGGTTTGGCTCAATAAAAAATTGAAACCTTTGTTTGGTCAGTAAAGGATGTTCTCATTTTGGCTGAACAACATATGATGTGTTAAACTTTAAACTTTATAGTTGTTGATGATCAATTATGCGTGGCGTGCCATGAATTTATATTCTAAGTTTAAGATCAAACGATTATAAATAGTTTAGATTAAACAATCAATGCAAGTCAAGCTACCCATTAACGATGATAAAACATAAAGATATAAGTAATACTATGAAATGTGTTTTAAATGACTGTGAAAACTGAAATGGATCGCTTGAAAAAATATTTTTTAATGAAAATGAAATTGGTTAAATATTAATTGTTAGTATTTGAAGTCTAATAAAATATATATTTCTCCTCATTTTCTCCCTTTTCTCCCTTTCCACTCTTTCCTCTTATTCTCTTTTCTCTATTAACTTCCCATACAAAGATTAATTAAGTGAGTCGAATTCAATACCTTTCACTTTAGATATGATATATAAATAAGTTATCATCTCATCTAATATTTTAAGCTTGTAAAGAGAAAGAAACTATATATATTTTTTTTATGTATTTTGACTTATAAAATAAATTAGTCAATTATAAAAAAAATTGTATGCAATTACTTCATGACGTAAAAAAAAAAAAAAAATATATATATATATATATGTCTACTTTTAGTTACATAAATTTAACGTGACAATTAAAATTTACTTTACAGAAACCGTGCATTTGTATCTGCTTAAACTAAAAACACTCAAAATTATTGGCCATTTCCGTAGAATTAGAATTTTCAAAGTATATTAGAAATGATTTTTTTTTTTTTTGGGTACAACTCCACCGTCCAACTTTTATAACCCTCTTGACTTAGCTCAAGAGTCAATGGGTTCGTGAATGCCGAAAAGGCAAAAATAGATCAGTGCTATATCCACTAATAAGTGGTTCCATGCATTAATTACTTTTGTTGTGGGACCTTTTGGGGTGTTAATGATTAAGATATGAAATAAAAAATTTACGAATTTGTCTAAACACTCATTAAAATACTATAGATAGAATTTAATTTTTTTTTTTTTTTTTTGCATGATTTGATGAGTGATATTTAATTTATAAATGTTAGCATAAATCAAGAGATAATAATTGACCCATGATTTATGCTCTTTATTATCATTATGTCAATAAGTTAGGTTTGTAATTATATGTAATTGTCTATTATGTATATCTAGGTTTACTATGTTAGGCAGGCATTATATTTGAATAATATTTAGTTTAGGTTCACTTTATTAGGTAAACATCTTTAGACTATAGATAGAGACTCTCTTTTGTATATTTGATATCAACTTCATATACAATTTTCATTTCATTCAACTTGGTATCAAAGCCTTTTTTAAGGCTTCTTATTTTATTTTAAATACTTTTTTATTTTTTTTTTATTTTGCAAGTGTAAGATTGGCTTATCTCATTTTTGAGCCTTCAAACCTCCATTTGTCTCATCTTCTTAACAAATGGGTCATTTGAGACCTCTAGATCAAAATAGCACTGCTCGTTTCAGCCCATAATCTCTAATAAGTTGTTATATTTTCTGGCATCCAACTGCTCTTACTACGGGCAACACTTCATTTGCTATGTCTTCTTCCTTCACAATTATGTAACTTACTCCAAAAGAACAAGCGATTATTTCTCATTATAGACAATCCTAGTATGGTTACAATAATGATAATAGTGATAATATTGATTCTTTATTTCCTAGCTTTTCTGCATGGTCTGTAACTTTAGGTACAAAAACTTTTTTACTTGATTCTGAATGTTGCAATCATGACTTCTGATTCTAGCTTATTTTCTCACACTACACCAAACAGATTTATTCTTCCTATACGCATTGATGATGGTAGTCCATTATATACCATGCATATAAGAGATATTTCAACATTTACATTTTCCATTTATAACACTTTCTCATTCCATCATTAGCTCATAACTCTATATTCCTTGGTCAAATTGTTGATCATGGCTGTGAAATTCATCTTAGCTCTTCTAGTTGGATTGTTTAGGACGAACGGAATGGGAAAATGATTAGGACAAGGCGTAAGATAGATCGTCTTTTTGTTATGGATTGTCTTCATCTTCCATCCACTACTATTACTACTTCATCTGTCTCCTCAAATAAAGCTCTTCAACTTTGGCACTCAAGCCTTGGTCATGCATCCTTGTCTAAGCTTCGTCCTCCCTTGTCAAGTGATCAGTATCTATTTTTGATTTTCATTGTCTACCATTTCAAATAAGTAAACAGTCCAAATTACCTTTTAATATTAGTGAGTCAAGCTTAAAAGACGTTTTTGATTTAGTACATTTTGATGTATAGGGACCTTCCTAAGTTCTTATTGAGGGGGGTTTTGTTATTTTGTCATTTTTGTTGATGATTTTTCTTTTTTTACATGTATTAATCTTTTGAAAAACAGGTAATAATTTTTAACTGTTTATGCAAATTTTGTTAAATGGTTCATACACAGTATTCTCATACTATTAAAATTTTTTTATTTGATAATTCAAAAGAATACACATCCACACAATTTTTACAATTGCTGTCACATGAAGGAACCATTGCTCAAACTTCCTATGCTATTACCTCTGAACAAAATGGTAAGGCTGAAAGTAAACATAGACAGATTGTTAAAACCACTAATACCTTACTACACTCTTCTTTTCTTCCTGAGTCATTATAAGATGAATCTAGTCTCACTGCAATCTACACTATAAATCATACTCCTTCAATTGTTTTACAAAATAAGTCTCCTTATAAGGTTTTACATGGTAATAGTCCAAATTACAGTCTCTTACGTGTGTTTGGTTGTATCTGTTTTGTTCAACTCCAACCATATGAACAACATAAACTTGAACCTCGCTCTCGCATGTGTTGCTTCATTGGGTATGAAATAACCCAAAAAGTGTATTGATGTTGTAATCCTATTTCAAAAAGTTTATGAGTCTTTCATCATGTTGTGTTTTAGGAAGATATTTTATATACTCATATATCCTCATTTGACAATCCAAAATCAAAACCTCCTCTAGAATTGCCAATTCATTTACCAGTCAATCTATTTCCTGATACTCTAGTTTTTGTTCCAAATCAAGTTCTAGCTTCAGATCCAAATCCAGTTCCAACTTCAACTCTAGTTCCAATTCAACTAACTGTTCTTGCCCCAGTTCCAAGTCTACCTTCCTCGTTCACGTCCGGACATCCTCTACCATCTACTCTATCATCTATTTCTGAGGTACGCCTTTCTTCTGGTAAGATATATAAACCTAATACTCTTTTATAAGATTATCATTATTATTTAGCACTTGCAACTCCACATGAGCCTACCACTTTTAAAGAAGCTTCTATTGACCTTCTTTGGCAAAAAACTATAAATGAAGAATTAGGATGCTCTTACTAAAACTAACACTTGGGATTTAGTTGATCTGCCTCTAGGAAAATCTACTATAGGTTGCAAGTAGGTGTACAAGATTAAAACTCGTGCAGATGGAAGTATTGAACATTACAAGGCACAACTAGTTGTAAATGGATACACACAAGAGTATGGCATTCATTATGAAGAGACATTTGCTTCTGTTGCTTGTCTCACTTTAGTTCGAGCTCTTATTGCCATTGCTTCTGCTCGCAGATATTTTCTCTTTAAAGTGGATGTTAAAAATACATTTCTTAATGGAAAGCTGACTCAGGAGGTGTATATAAAGCCTCCACCTGAATTTTCTCATCCTCCAAGGCAAGTTTGTTGCCTTCGGAAGGCATTATTTGGTCTCAAACACGCTCCTAGGGCTTGGTTTTCTAAATTCAGTTATGTACTGACACATCTCAGATTCTCCTCTAGTAACTATGATCTTTGTTTCACCGACAAACTAATTCTAGTTTAATCCTGATTTTACCATATGTTGATGACATAATTATCACAGATAGTGACACTCCAAGCATTCTTGATCTTAAATTAGCTCTTTGTCAGCAGTTTGAAATGAAAGATCTTCGCATACTTAATTATTTTCTAGGTCTTGAGGTTACTTCTGATCAGTTTGATTATTATCTTACTCAATCCAAATATGCTTCTGAACTGATTTCAAAATCAAGCATATTTGATAGTGACACTGTCGTATTACTTATGGAAGAAAATTAGAAAAATAGTATGCTAACTAGGGAATCTCTTCCTAATCCTACTCTTTATCGTAACTGGTTGGTAGCTTAATCTATCCTATAGTACTCCGACTTTTGAGATATGTAAAATGAACTCTTTTTAAGGGCCTACATTATCTTCTTACATCTTTAATTTAACTAATATGTAAGTTCAAACCCAAGTCCAAGTCATTTAAATATTATATATATATATATATATATATATATATATATATATATATATATATACATTAATATTTCTTATATTAATATATTTCTATTATATATTATTTTGACTTAGGAAATGGGCTTCCATTTATAAAGCTTTAAGCAACTCTTTTTCTTTCCAATGTGAGACTTTAAGTCTCCACATTTATTACAAACTATCTAACAGACGGTCTATTATAGGTTTTTGCTTCTTTCTTGGTGATTCTCTAATCTCATGGTGTAATAAGAAACAACCAATTGTCTCTAGTTCTATTGTTGAATCTGAGTATCGAGCTCTTGCAGATACTACTTTCAGTTTCCAAAGTCAACTTGGTTTTGTAGCAAACACTTGAGTTTGAGGAAGGAGAGGGGGAAAGTGGGAGTTAAAGAATATAAGCTCGCTGTGATTATGTGGTGAATTGTGTTGTAAAAAGATATAACTAGATTTAGCCCATATTATTTGGTATAATTAGGTTCATTATGGTATGTAAACTTGTACAATCAATATAACAGGTTTTCATCTTGTATATTTTCATATCAAACAATACAAACTTACAAAAATATTTCCCCATTCAACTATTTCCCAACAAGGTTGATTCAGAATTAGACTTGAACTTGTACCACTTCAACCCATATAGAACCTTAAAATATAGATGGTCAACCAAGTTAACAATCAAAGTTAACACATGTTTTAAACGTAGATTTACTTTTGTGTACAAGTTTTTCATAAATAATAAAGAAATAAAAGAAATTCAATCTTTGTTGGTATGAGCGTGGAATTGAATGCTATCTAGTGTGATCGATCGATATTAGAAAATTTAGTTGCCTTTTTTGAATTTTCCGTATGTAAATGTTAGCAAAAGGTCGGCTTAATTATTATCATGAGCTTGATTTTAATGGAAATCCATTTCTTCGATCAAAAAAACAGTGAAAAACAAACAGAGATTGTTTATTTAAGAGGCAAGAGCCAATAAATATATTAATTAATGAAGAGGAATAATATATTTTCATCATAGGAATCTTTTTAATTTTCTTCAACAACTTGATGAAAAAAAACCAAAACACGAGTTTATAATCAAAGTAAAAAAAAACACACACACACAATGATATTTATTTTCTGTGTAAGTCTATAGATTATTTCTGTAATTTTTTTTTATTTTTTTATTTCAAACATTAAAGAATTTTACAAATTGCTCGGGAAGAACATGATTTTATAATATAATGATGTAACAGAGAGATAATATAGATTAATAAATCAAAATTGTGTCCTGCCAAACTACATAGTGATAAATTCTTATTATAAATATGGATAAGAAGGTTGGTTGCAATAATTGAAATTGAGGGCAGTGTCTGATAGGAGAGCTTTGTATATTAATCATAATCATGTGGGGGGGTAATTCTGCTGGTTGTTTTGCTGTTGCTAGCAGCCATAGTAACAGTGAAGCAGCTGGGTTCGACTCCAAAACCTCCAACTTTGATTGTATATTAATCATAATCATGTGGGGGGTAATTCCGATTGGTGAGATACATATTAAGAAAAGAATCTGATGTATTTATTAGTTGGCAACTTAAAAAAAAAAAGAAAAAAGAAAAAAAAAGAATTGTTCTACAACTTTGGATGAAAAACTATGTCTCGCAAGCAGATATGGTCACGTTGTATGGTTAAGAGGGCAAAATATAAACACTGACATATAAGAAAGATGACACATGTCCCATATCACAATCGGGGTTATGTCCTTCATTTTGATATATATATATTTATATGCCAAAATGATACAAAAATTTGTTGATAGATCGTAAAATTAGATGTAATTGATCCTTAATCAACATATTTTATTAGAGAGAAATTATTTCCTTTATATGATTGAATCTTTGTGTGAGAATTTTCTATCTAGAAAAAGTAAAAATAAAATTTGAGAGGTTAGATATTGTTAGGAACTTCTATTAATTAGTTTCTCAATTTGCTAAGACAATTGCAAACTTGGTCAAAATCTCCTCTATTCAAATCTTTTAGGTTGTGTTTGGTTGCACGGATAGGATAAAATATAATAAACATATCCTGCAAAGATTATGATATATGTAGATAAACACTTATCTTATTCAGTGTTAGGTGCATGATTGGATAAGAGGCAATATATAATTGAGTTATCTTTCTCATCTGTTTGTTGCAATATTTGATTACAATGGATATGACAAACTTTTTATACTATTTTGATAAAATTATCACTGAACAGGATATCATATAACTCAATAAATTCATATATTTTGTATTTTTGTTCATATATATTTTTATATTATATATTTATTGTTATTTTAAAAACGAAATATTCTTAAATAACATATTTATAATTTTTTTTATTTTATATAATGTTGTCTAAAAAAATATGTTTTAGTGGCAAGTGAAATAAATTCACATATTTTGTATCTTCTTTATAAAACAATTAATTTTATTATTATTTTTTTTATAATTTTAACTTTTAAATTTTATTTTATGTTTAAAAGAGAGTTTTTGTTGACGAAGAAAGATGATTGGACTGAGACAATTTAGAAATTTTGTATGTTAGTTTATTGTTCTCTTATCTTATCTGTCACAATACTATTATCCATCTAAAGGCAAAATGATCTTGTTTCAACATGATTAAAGCTCTAATTGGGATTTTTTTTTTTTCGTCTTATCTAGTTATATGTACCAAACAATTGATTAAAATATATAAGATGAAAATATCTAATTCGACTTTTTTTATCCGGTCTGCCAAACACAACATAACATCTTTGTCAGAGCTAACAATATGAACTTGGGTTGTGTGTGCTTGACCCCGATCCAAAAGAATTAATCATAATTAAAATTCCCCATAATTAATTCAAAAATTCATATTAATTTAGCTTAGTGGTCACGAAAATATGTTCTTTACGTTGATTTTATAGTTTCTAATATCTTTTGAAGAGGCTGTGTGAAGTAAAATCTTCATAAATTTCTTAGTTTGGGTATATTAGTAGAGATGCAGAGGTAACTGGCAGACTTTCTGATGGCGACAAAGTGGAATCTGGCAGACTTCGGGGACGGCGATAGATGTAGGCTCGTCGGAATGGATCTGGACAGTGAAAAAGGAGAGATGGAGCTTGACAAAATTAGAAATGGAAAAATCACGGGCCGCAATTTAATAGAGAAAGGTTACAAGTACATTAATTTGCAGACGTAAATAACAATATTATTTTATAAAAAAATATCAATTATATGCATCTGTTAATCCTGATGCAGAAATAAAGACTATGAAGCAAATAAGCCCAGACAACTATCTGTTTCTGTGAAATATTTTTCAGTGTCTGTGATAAATTTTTTTAAAAGTTTTACCTGTATATATAATTTTGCAGACATAGATAATCAAATTGCATACATGGATAGTGGTTATTTGAGAATGCATTTTTTTAATTTGTTACAGTGCAAGCACAAATAATGTAATTTCTTATAGTGTTAACTCAGTATTAGAGTCTCATAAAAGTTCCTCTTATTATTATTAGTATTTTTTTATTTAGGATTCACTATTACTCTATCTTTTTTCTATTGTCTCTTATTCTACTAGCTAGAGAGTCTGAGTACCGGCTCTTGTCAACACTAGTATTATATTCATTTGGTTAAGATGATTACTAGAAGACATGGGTGTCTTCTTTGATTTAGATCTGCTCTCTACTACACTTATTCATTGCGGTAAAGATTGTCATTCAAGTTATGCATAATGATATATTTCATAATGAGGGCACAAAACACATTGATATTGGTTGTCATTTCATGTGCACTCATCTTACTTAGAACACGTTTCGACTTATTCTCATTTCCTTAGAAGAACATGTCACTAAAATTTTCACAATTTCCTTTTCTCCAAAAAACTTTCACAATTTCCTTTTCTCCAAAAAACTTTCAATGTTTAGTTTTCAGAATTAACTTGGTTTTGGGAGCAAACACCTCGAGTTTGAGGAGGGAAAGGGGGAAAGTGGGAGTTAAAGAATATAAGGCCGCCGTGATTATGTGGTGAATTGTGATGTAAAATTATATAATTGGATTTAGCCCATATTATTTAGTATAATTAGATTCATTGTGTTATGTAAACTTGTACAAGCTACATAAACAAACTTTCATCTTATATATTTTCATATCAAGCAGTACAAACTTAACAAAAACGTTTTCCAATTCAACTATTCCCAACAAGGTTGATTCAGAATTAGACATGAACTCGTACCACTTCAACCCAAATAGAACCTTAAAAATATAGATGGCCAACCAAGTTAACAATCAAAGTTAACACATGTTTTAAACGTAGATGTACTTTTGTGTACAAGTTTTCCATAAATAATAAAGAAAGAAAAGAAGTTCAATTTTTGTTGGTTTGAGCGTGGAATTGAATGCTATCTGGTGTGATCGATCGATATTGGAAAATTTAGTTGCCTTTTTTGAATTTTCCGTATGTAAATGCAAAGGGTCGGCTTAATTCATTATAAAGTGCTTGACTTTAATGGAAATCCATTTCTTCGATCAATAAAACAGTGAAAAACAAATAGAGATTGTTTATTTAAGGGGGAAGAGCCAATAAATATATTAATTAATGACGAGGAATAGGATATTTTCATCATAGGAATATTTTTAATTTTCTGCAACAACTTGATGATAAAAAATAGAAACACGAGTTTATAACCAAAGTGAAAAAAAAAAAAAAAAAACACACACACACTAGGGTGTTAGGTATTGTTAGTAACTTATATTAATTAGTTTCTCAATTTACTAAGATAATTACAAACTCGGGTGTCAAAATCTCCCCATTCAAATCCTTTAGGCTGTGTTTGGTCTCACAAATAGAATATAATATAATAAACATATCCGTAAATATTAAGATATATGTAGATAAACACTTATCTTATTTTGTGTTTGGTGCATAATTGGATAAGATATAAGATATGACTGAATTATCTTTATCAATTGTTTGTTGTAATATTTGATTATATTGAATATGACAAACTTTAATACTATTTTGACAAAATTATCACAGAATATCATATAACTTATAAATTTAAAATTTTTATATTTTTGTTCATATATATATTTTTATATATATATTTATTTTAATTTTTAAAATTTTTATTGTTATTTAAAAAAATATTATAATAATTATCAAGTCACGAAATAATCTTAAAATAATATATTTATAATTTCTTTTCTAATTTTATAAATGTTGTCTAAAAAAATACGTTTTAGTGACAAGTGAAATGAAGTCATATATTTT
This sequence comes from Quillaja saponaria, assembly GCA_029379385.1. Taxonomy (NCBI): domain Eukaryota; kingdom Viridiplantae; phylum Streptophyta; class Magnoliopsida; order Fabales; family Quillajaceae; genus Quillaja; species Quillaja saponaria. The sequence continues at coordinate 12,205,631 of CM055616.1, read as the reverse complement.
GTATCTTTTTTATAAAACAAAATAATTTTTTTTCCCTATAATTTTAACTTGTAATTTTAGAAGTGAGTTTTTGATGACAAAAGAGAGTTGGCAAAGGAAAATGATGGGATTGAGACAATTTGAAAATTTTCTATGTTAGTTCGCTATTGTATTGTCAACCTTACTAAAAGTAGAGACATCTCCTTTTTGTTAAAGTTTTGTAGCAGAAAATGCACATGTGACATGTCTACGATTCCAAGTCCACATGGTTGATTAGTACTTTAAAAAGCACTCCAATTAATTCAGGCATTTGAGCACTTTAGAAGACTAAATTACTTGTTCATTGAAATAATTATAAGGAAACCTCACAAATATGCCTTTGTCAAGGAGCTTCACCTTTTCCTCTTTGTCATCATTGCTAAATCACAACCATTATTAACGCATTATCTAAATGTTTAAGATGAGAGATAATTAAAATATATATTTCTCCTCATTTTCCCTCTTTCCACTTTATTTCCTCTCATTTTCTTTTCTCTATTAACTTCCCTCACAAAGATTAATTAAGGGTGAGTTTGAAACCTATAAAAAATGTGGTATTCATTTAATTTAAAATGAACTCTACACTTTTTATGTTTGGAACAAATGAAATGGTGTAAAATTTAAATAAAATTTATATGAAATTCACATTTATTCAATATTGAATTCCACATTAAATAGGTTAGATTTTATTTTGTAGAATTCATTTGAAATAAGTTATTATTTTGTCCACCTCAAATGACATTTTTATCCTTAATATTATATATGTTTTTCACTTAGATAAATTGATAAAGAGCTATAACCAGTTCATCTCAAATATTCATCTAACCAACTACAAGTTTTTTTCTCTCAACTTGTCTTTTAGTTCATTGAACAATAATTAATCTCCCCATCTTTATAATTTTAGTTAATCTTTATAATTTTAATTAAAAAATTTGAGGGTAGTATGAGAAAAATACTCAAACTAAAATGAATTCTTCATTTGTTCTAAATAAGAGAATTAGACTGAATTTCAAAATGTAATTTTTGTTCTAAATAAAAGAATTCATTTTAAATGAATTGAATTGTAATAATTATAATCTATTAATGGAGACTTAACAGTTTTAATTTTATTTTTTAAATAAAGATAAATCAAGTGCTTAACAGTTTGATTACATTCCTTGGTCCAACAACATAATTTTTTCTTTAAAGTATTTTCTCTCATTTTATCTGGATTCTTAAATAAATAAATAAACTAACTTTTAACGATCTCCTTTCGTTTCTCTTTCTTTTCATCTCTTCTAAATAAAAATTAGTCTCCACCGTCCAATTATTATTATTAATTTTTTTTTTTTTTGGTACAACTCCACCGTCCAACTTTTATAACCCTCTTGACTTAGCCGAGACTCAATAGGTTCGTGAATGCCGAATAGGCACAAAGAGGTCAGTGCTATATCCGCTAATAAATGGTTACATGCATTAATTACTTTTGTTGTGGGACCTTTTGGTGTGTTAATGATTAAGATATGAAATTAAGTATTTAAGAATTTGTTTAACGAGTACACTTATGGCACTTATTATTATATTATAGATAGAAATAATTTACTATTTTTACAGTAATTAATCATGATTTTATGAGTGATATTTAATTGTAAATATCAATAGAGATGATGATGCCAATGGATATGGTCAAGATGAGAAACAGGAAGGTTATGAATTTTGTTGAGCAAGGCAAGAAAAAGTCATTGGAGACAAGAGACAGAGTGAGAAAGATTAGATGTGTGATAAAAAACTAAATATATGTCAGGGGTATAAATATTCTAGTAGAAAATAAAGACTCCAAGACTAATAAATTTGAACATGTATAGAGTTAGAGTGTTTTGATGAATTGTTCAACTTGTATTCCAATAGGTTGTTGTACATAATATATATAGGTGAAGATACATGAGATAAGAGAGTGAGAGATAACTATATACACATTTGAATATTTCTAGAGATAGAACATTTGAACGCTTTTGAATGGTCCTGGAGATAATGTCCCTTAGTGTGAGGAGTCTGTTACATGGTTGCTGATACGCCCCCACAAGATTGAGGCTCCATTGGAGACTCCAATCTTGGAGTGAAGAGGAAGGAATTGTTGACGTCCGAGAGCCTTTGTGAGAATGTCAGCCAGCTGGTCCTTAGAGTTGACATGATGAACACGAAGAGAGGCATTTGTGACATACTCTGGTACAAAATGATAGTCCAAGGCAATGTGTTTCATGCGTGAGTGAAAGATAGGATTGGCGTAGAGACAAGTGGCGCTAGTATTATCACAGAACAAGGTGGGAGACTTGTTAAGTGTAATCCCAAGTTCATGAAGGAGATTCATGACCTAGGGAATTTTTGTAGTAGAGTTGGCAACAGCTTTGTACTCGGCTTCAGAGGTGGAGCGAGACACTGATTTTTGGAGGGATAATTTCCAAGACATGGGATTTGGGCTGTGGTAGATGATGTAGCCAGTAGTAGAGCGACCATTGTCACGATCACCACCCCAATCTTAGTCACTGAAAGCATGAAGGTGAAGGGTGTACCTTGGCAAAGATAAAGACCATGATGAATGATGGCCTTAAGGTACTGAAGGACGCTTTTAAGTGCTGTCCAATGAACTTCAGTGGGAGAGTGCATGAATTAGGATAGTTTGTTGACTGCAAAGCACACATCTGGCCGGGTAAGAGAAAGATAATGTATGGCACCAACTAGTTTTTTGTATGATGTGGGATCAATATGAAAGGAGCCTTCATAGAGGGTGAGAGCTATGGTGGTGCACATGGGAGTATTTATTGCTTTAGCTCTAGCCATAGAGAAAGTATGTAACATATTAGTGATGTGCCTGTGTTGAGATAGAAAAATACTGTCTACTGTAGGAATAACTTCCATACCAAGAAAGTGATGAAGGGGGCCAAGATCTTTGAGAGAAAAATGGGGTCAAGTTGATGAACAAATGCTTACAAAAAGGAGGAATTATTCCCAGTTAAAATGATGTCATCCACATAAACTCAAAAGTAGGCAATGATGGTACCGTTGGTGTATAAAAATAAAGTTGCATCCATCATAGAGTTAATAAAACCAGAGTGCAGGACATAGCCTCTGAGTTCTTGATACCAGGCATGTGGTGCTTGTTTGAGTCCATAGATGGCCTTGTGAAGTTTGTAAACATGGTTAGGCAAGGTGGAGTGGACAAAACCTGGAGGTTGTACCATATAGACATCATCATGAAGTGTGCCATGTAGGAAGGCATTATTGATGTCAAATTGGTGAAGAGGCTAGCCTTTAGATAGTGCCAGGCAGAGAATAATATGAATGGTGGTTGGTTTAGTAATAGGATTGAAGGTTTCGGCATAGTCAAGGCCAAGTCGTTGGTGGAATCCTTTCGCAACAAGGCTAGCCTTGTATTTGGCAATGGCACCATCAGGATGTCATTTGATGCGAAAGACCCACTTACATCCAATAGTATTTTGGTTGGGTTTAGGGACAATATCCCATGTCCCATTGCGGAAGAAAGCATTGAATTCTTCAGACATAGCTATGCACTAATGGAGATTTTTTATTTTTATTTTTTTTTGCTTGAGAAAGACATGTGGGTTCAATTGTGGTGGGCAAGGGATTAGTGGTGGTATGATTGATGTACATGGACTTGAAATATTTGGAGTTGGGTCGACGACGGTGAGGTGGACGAAGGGATAAGGTAGATGGAGAACTCGAAACTTGGGAAGAAGGTATGGGTAGGGACAAGGGTGAGAGATGTGTGGTAGACGGGTTCGTAGGAGTTATGTTGGAGGAAGCTCTAGTTGTGGTGGTGAGGAGGGTGTAATTGGGGGGGATACAGTTTGTGAAAAAGGATTAGGTGGAACAGGTAGGAGTGGCCGAGTAGGTGGTGGAGTGACAAGTGTGGGGAGAGGGAGAGTTGGATTAGGAGTGTGGATAGGAGGAAGGATTGTAGAAGTTGTAGTTGGGTGGTTATCTTCTTGCGGATAAGGTAGATGCATGATTGACATTGCATAGGAAATTCAGTTTCCACAAAATGAACATGCTGTGAGATATAGAGTTTATGGGTCAAGGCACTTGTATGCTGATTGGGTGGTAGAGTATCCTAGAAAAATGCAAGGAATAGAACGAGGTTGTAACTTAACTGTGGTGTACGGACGAAGCCAGGGATAATAGAGACACCCGAAGACTTTTAGACGGTTGTAGTTGGGAGTACAATGAAAAAACATTTCAAACAGGGATTTGAAGTTGAGAATAGCAGTTGGAAGTCAGTTAATGAGATAAACAACTATTTGAAATGCATAGGGCCAAAATGAGGGTGGAAGGGATGCTGTTTGGAGCAAGGTTTTGTTTGTTTTGACAATGTGACGATGACGGCGTTCAGCTGTGCCATTATGCTCAGGGGTGTGTGGAGGAGTGGTGAAGTGAGATATGCCATGAGAATTGAGAAAGGGTGTGAAAGATGTATACTCACCACCATTATCATAATAAATGGAGATTAGGGGTAATTGAAAAAAGGTTTCAACCAGTTGTCTGATTTGAGGAAAGCGAGTAGTAACATCTAATTTTTTTTTTTCATTGGATATAGCTAAATGTATTTTGTATAATGATCCACAAAAAGTAAATAATAACGAAAATGATTAGAAGTAATTTAGTTGGTCCCCAAACATCAGAATAGATTAATTACAATGGTTGTGAACTTGTTAAAGAATTTGTAGCAAAAGGAAGCTTATGACTTTTATTACAATTGCAATAAGAATAATGAAAAGGGAGCTTGGATGAAGAACTGGAAGGTAACTTGATTGACTGGAGAATGGTGTGAAGAACTTGTGTAGATGGGTGACCAAGACGCCTATGCCAATCTTCCAAGTGAGATTTGGAAATATAGTGAATTTAAGGAGTGGATGGGTGGGGAACACAATAAACATCATTTTTGTTATCCCCATGAAGAAATGGCAACCCCGTACGTAGATCCTTGATTAAAAAATAGAAAGGAAAAAATTCAAGTGAGAAATTGTTTGAGTGACAGAACTTAGCAACAGAGATAAGATTTTGATTAATGGAAGGGACACAAAGACCATTTTCTAAAGTAAAGGATGTGTGAAGAGTGCACAGTTATGTATGGCCAGTATGAGAAATTTTCAAACTTGTACCATCACTTATATGTATTTCATCAGGGCCTTCATAGTCCAAATAGGATTGAAGATAGCTAGGGTCAGAGGTGACATGATGGGAAGCTCCAGTATCAAATAGCCATGAGAGGGATGTAGGGCGGTGGGTAGTGGTCATGTTGGCAATTGATAGGGAAAGGGATGGTGGATGTACTGGAGTTGTGGTTTGCACATCATTTTCACCAAGAAATCGTGCTAGTTTGCAGCACTCATTAGTATTATGGCCTGGATGATCATAGAAGTTACAATAGGATGAGGACCGAAAGGGGATGGAGCGGGTGGATTATTGTTGAGTCTACCCTGGGGTGCGACTATTGGGGTAGGTGTTGGTACTGCTAGTTTTGGAATGGGTACCATGACCAGAAGACATGTTGGGGCGATGTTGGCGGTGAACGTAGTTTGCTGTGGTTATTGGAACAGAAGAGTTGACATTATCCTTTTTGTCGTCCCTTTTGAGATGAAGTTCATATTCACCTAGTTTGTCATAAAGTTCAGCAAATGTGATGGACGTATCACGAACACGAATAGCTGCAGCAATTTCTTGGATTTCAGAACCAAGACCAGCAAGTATATGGAGGATCAAATCATCATCGGATAGGGGGTTATCAACAAGAGCAAGATCATCCGCAATGGATCTTATGTCTTGGAGATAGTTAGAAATGGATCGACATCCACGAGGATTGTTGAGCAAACGTTCTTTTAGAGACATTATATGTGAGTGAGGGTTGTTCGTAAAGAGAGTGACAAGTCGTTCCCATGTTTCCTTAGAGGAGGAAACGGTGGAGGAATGAGGTTGGATAGTATCAATGTAGCTGCCAAGCATAGCATTGAGAATGAGCTGATCTTGGCAGTGCCATAGGATGTATTCTGGATTGATGATGGTTTTGGATGTGGTGGCTGGATCAGAAATAGTTTTTACTGGAGTGGGTTGTGAGCCATCGACAAAGTGAAGTAGGTCATGACCAATAAGTGCAGAATATAGTTGAGTCCTCCATATGATGAAGTTGGTGTGGGTGAGTTTGGTAGGAAGGTGAGATGGGGCATTGCAAGGTATGATAGCAGTTGCCATGGATCGAAAGCTCTGATACCATATAGAGTTATAGTGTTTTGATGAATTGTTCAACTTGTATTCCAATAGGTTATTGTACAGAATATATATAGGTGAAGATACATGAGATAAGAGAGTGAGAGATAACTATATACACATTTGAATATTCCTAGATATAGAACATTTGAATATTTTTGAATGGTCTTGGAGATAATGTCCCTTAGTGTGAGGAGTCTGCTGCATGGTTGTTGATAACACTAGCATATAAAAATTAGGAACTAAAAGAATATTAAATAATTCTTAACTAGGACACTGGTTAGCAAGACCCTTAACTATGCCCTTAATTATTTTCCCGAAAACCCAAAGGGATGTCCTCCATTCTACTTGCAACAAAATAAAATAAAATCTCTCTAAAATGGTCAAATTTCTCTTTTAAAGTTTGTCTTATTCTATAAAATGTATTCCTTTCTAACTTAAAGTTAATTGAAAATCATTTACCCAAAAAAAAAAAAAGAAAATTTAAATTGAAAGTCATAAACATACCCTCTTTTCCCTATTCATACATTATCAAATTAGCTTTTTCAATTACTTCATATAATTGTTTAGAATTTAACAGATCTGTATTATTCCCAACATGCCCCAAACATTAGAATTAAAGTGGCATAAAAAAAGTAAGTTTAAGAGAATTAACTTGGTCAAATTTTGATGGCAATTTAAAGCTCAAAGACTTCTCAATGAACGATTCATGCTTTTATTGAAGAAGAGAACTCTTGAGCTTGACTATATATAAATATATATACAAAAGTAAAACTATCCGACTTTCTTTGATCTATATATGTTAGAAGGAAACTTTTGTTGATGGTCTCAATTACAAAGAATACCAGCAAGTTAAAAGTAGCATGCATGGTAAATGCATGAATATTAGAATGTGAAAAGCAAGATAAGGTGTGTATACATAATAAATGCTATGTACACTATAATGTCTCCTGCCTTAAGAGAACCCAATTAAATGTCATTGGTATAGCAAAAGAAAATAAAGACTTTAAGGTGAGAAGTTTGGTCAGTGGTGCCGTTTTACTTGACATTTAGAAACTAAGAAACTCTATAAATAGAGCTTCCAAGTGCAGTGCAATAATAAGCTCCATAGAAAACGTGAAGAGAAATAAGGCAAGCAAAGAGAGGCCTATAAAGAGAATATCAAAGTGAGAGTAAGTCTGAGAGATAAAATTGTGAGAAAATATTCATTCTGTGGTATGAGTGAGTAATACTTGTAAGTCGCTATTTTGAAAAGATCTCTACACTAGAGTATTTACAGATAATTTATTTGCATCTCTATTATTATTATAGTAGAAGATTTGTCAAAATTTGTCTCGTAATTTTTCTCAACTCTAGAGGATTTATAAATTAGCCATATCGATGGCTATCATGTAGTCTAAGGACTAAAAGGTCTACTGGAGCTACAGGATCCATGAATCTGCATAACAAAAGACAAATCAACTACAATGTTAATATATATACACGACAATAATGTTACGATTTAATGTAATAGGGAAACACTTAGATAAAATGACAAATATTTGAAAAATTTCACCTTCAAGTGGTGGGGGGTTTGGCTTACCCCTACTTGTTTATTAATTTCAAAATAATTTTACATGACATGTGGGGGATATAATGCCTAATCTCTGCATAATAAAAAACTACAAAGAAATACATAAATAGGAAAACTCTTACATTTACATTAAAGTAAAGAATGCGGTCATGGAAGTTGTGTTTTAAGATTGTGTAATGTTAGGATAATTTTTACGATTGTGTTCTTCCTGCCTACATAAACCACACCTATGTTGCCTCGTGGACTCTGTAATGTCCATCTCATTATGAATGCGATTTGTTTTCAGCCTACCCTTTTTTCGCAATTTGGACATGTCGGGAAGCACGTGGGGGAACTGGAATTCCGGCCAATAGTCATCGCGCATCACTGGGTTGAATTGTGGAGTGTATACAAGCTCCTGATTTCTCAGTTTATACCACTTCCCAATAAAGTCGTTATAGTTCAGATCTATGCTTGCACAAGTTGCTATAACATGCGAGCACGGGATCACGTATTGCTGGGGTTTGTTGCATGTGCACGTTCTTTCATTTAAACGCACATTATGCTGGTTATTGCCCTTTTAGGCTTGCCACCTATGAAATTGCGTCTTTATTTCAATTATCCCCAAACCGGTATGAAACTGTCTCAACTCGTATCCACATGCTCTCTCTGCCCAATTTTGGATTTTTTCTATAGTGTCATTTGTGTATTGATTGCCAGCATTCAGCTGAGCATTAATCTACGCTCGATGTTCAACGAAATATTTAACACACTGGTAAAATGTCAACCGCACCAGTGCAGTGATTAGGACTTGCCGCGCTCCTTTCAAGACATTGTTTATGCACTCCCCCAAGTTCGTGGTCATGAAGTCAAAGTGGTGACCTCCGTCATGTGCCAATGCTCACTGCTCCAACGGGATTCTACCAATATATGCCATATACTCAGAGTCCATGCAGACAAACTTATTGAAATATTTATCGAACTTGCATTTTTGAGATTGACTAGTAGTGTCGATGAGGAGATTCTTTGTTTTCATATTCTTGTGGGTCTTATGAAAGTTGCTTGCAATGTGCCTAACACAAAAATAGTGATACCCATAAGGCTCAATCCATTCATTCCTAGGATCTGAAGCCATAGCAATTATCCCGGCATGATGATCAGATATTAAGTAAACATCTACCCGTTGCGTTACATTCATACGAAGCAAACTTAAAAACCATCCTAGCTATCTGTGTTCTCCTCAACAACTGCAAATGCAACTGGAACTAAACTATTATTACTATCAATAGCAATTGCAACCAATAATTTTCCTTTGTACTTTTCATAGAAGAACGTGCCCTCAATCTGAAGAACTGGTTTACAATGATGGAAGGCCTCGATCGATGGCCTAAAAGCCCAAAATACTCACTGGAATATAACCTGTCTAGGATTAGTTGGGTTCACTTTCCATTCGAAGCGTGTGTCGGGATTGATGACATGAAGTGCATTTAAATATTTAGGAAGGTCATTGTAAGATTCCTCTCAATTACCAAACACAAGATTAATTGCTTTCTTCTTCGCTTTGAATATTTTGCTCAAACTTGGACTATAATGGAAGTGATATTTTATCATTGTAAGCAACACAGCTCCTGGCGTAGTAGGGTCTTCATTGATAGTATTTTTGATATATTCTGCAATGATCACCTTGTCCAGATTATAATGATCCTAAGTCATTCCGCTATAAACACAGTTGTGAGCGACATCCAACTTTATAATCTGAAACTTTCAAATCTTTAACTAAAATATTCTCGCAACCTCCACTTGCAACCCTGTTCGTAGAGCTCGCACCTGATATCCCATGTGTCATTCTTGGGCTCAACTACTATGAAAGCCACATGGTTCATAATGTGCCAGTATTTAATAGTGTTTTTTAACTCGGCCTTCGTGTTGAATAGCATGCCATCGTAAAATTCATTATACAACTCCCATTGTGTATTTGGAACAATAATAGGGTTTACTGCACGTGCCCTAGCATGTTCATGTTTGTGTAAAAGGGATTCGGGACATATTCGCCCGATAAATCTTTTTTAGGAGTCTCGATAATATCATCATCATCCATTTCAATGTTAAAATGAGGATCAACATTCAAATCAGGGATATCTTTTCCATCGCCAATAACATCATTTATACCAGGTGCTTCTGAGTAATTCATCGGTGAATGCGGCCTAAGAGATGCCGACGCTTCTCCTGTAACATGAAAACTGAGCTGATCATATTGCCGCCTCAAAGACTAGGATTCCATGAATATATTTTCAGGAACTGGGTTTAGTGTGTCGTGACTCAAAACACGAGACAGGGACTTATCCTGAAGTGTGTGCTTATGAAAATAAATCTCTAAGATGAATCCAGGGCTTTGCACACTGGCATGCTGTACAAGTCCTCATCATCAGCTACTGCAACTGGACTATAGTGGGTTGAATTATTAATAGTATTTGGATATTGACAAATGATAGTCAGGTACTTTATTCTTCTATCAACCTTTAAGGACTTGCATATATAAGCATGAAACTCTGCATACTTGATACGATTGGGTACACGAATACACTTAATGAGACCAGAATCGTATTCAAGTCCTTTCGAACCAGTATGCATTTCACCATTAATGTAACACATAATTCCAATTTCTTCCATTATCAAATTTGCACCTTCAAAATGCTCGAAAATAATAAGCTTTTCTCCTTATATTGTTAATGAATTCACTAAGTTACATAGATTAACTATAGACTACTAATCATAATATATGATTCAAATTATTATACCCAAATTACTAATTAATTCAAACATCACAATTAATTCCAATTAAAACTATCCAAATTAATAATTAATTCAAACAACACAAATTTATTAATTATAATATATATTTTAAATTAATTATATTAAAATATTATGGTTTCATCTTTAAGTTAATTATAAATATTAATATTTCCTATTACTCTACTTTAAATAATAATAAATATGATTAAACATGAAATATAAAAATACTATTTATAAATTAATTACATCAAAACATACAAATACAAAAAAATCTATTTATAATATTTAATATTAATTAATTATATTCAAATAATAAAATCACTATTTATCATAGGTATATTACTTACCATAATTATTATGGATTAATTAAATTTTAATTTCCTAATAAGTATATTAATTAATTAATTAATTAATGATCATAAATATATTACTATAAATTTCCCAATAAAAATACTATTTATAAATTAGTCACTAATTTAAAAATAAAATAACTATTTCTAATAAAATCATTATTTATCATAGATATATTACTTACCATAATTATTATGAATTAATTAAATTTTAATTTCCTAATAAATATATTACTATAAATTTTAAAATAAAATTACTATTTCTAGTCAAATCCATCATGTCAACGAAATCACTAATTATCAGAAGTCGTCAAATTATCATAAATATAATAAAATTACTAAAAAAAAAATTAATTAATTTAAAACTATCCAAATTACTAATTAATTTAAATGTCAAAAATTTATTAATTATAATATATATTTTTAATAGATTATATTAAAATATTATGATTTCATCTTTAAGTTAGTTGTAAATATTAATTTTACCAATTACTCTACTTTAAATAATAATAAAATAACTATTTATCATAGGTATATTACTTACCATAATTATATCATAAATATATTACTTACCATAATTATTATGAAATAATTAGATTTTATTTTTTTAATAAATATATTAATTAATTAATGATCATAAATATATTATCATAAATATTATAAATTTACTAAAAAATTTCTAATTAATTTAAAAACCATCCAAATTACTAGTTAATTTAAACGTCATAAAATTATTAATTATTTCAAATCTTAAATATTACTATTTTAAGCCAAACAAAATTGCTAACTAATTTAAACATCACAAAATTACTAATTAATTTAAATGTCACATAATTACTATTTTAAACTTATAAATATTATTTATTAATTTAAACTTGAAATTTTTAATAATTTATCATAAATATACTAATTATTGCAATTATCATAAAAATTACAATTTGAACAAATTTTTAATTATAACATATCATAAAAATTAATATTTCAACAATTATAATATAAAACTACATCAAATATAGGTATATGCATACAACAATGATAAATATGACTTTCTACAAAATTAATTCTTCTTTATGACTTACCAGGTAAGAAGTAAAAGAGCAAAAAGTATCAATACAGGCAACGGGATGTCAAAAAAAAATCCTAAAAAATACATAAATAAACTTAAAATAATAAAATATGTATATCAATTTTAACATTGAATGGTTTATGTAATTTCTATTTTATATTCTATTTTTAAAAAATTAAATGGTATACGTAATTTAACTAATTATTATTGATTAAATATTACTAATTATAATAAATAATATAAATTATAATTTCATTAATTGTAATATATATAATTAAATATTAAAACATAAAATTTTAAAAAATAATAGATTGTAAATAAAATTTTTATTAATTAAGTATTTTAATGTAACTAGTAATAATAAAAAATTTTCAAACAAAAAATTTCATAACTTACCAAAATTTATACACGAAGTGAAGAATTTGCTAAGAAGAAATACAAAGAATTTGCTGAGAAGAAGGAAATATGCAAGTGTGTGAAGGAAATAAGGGAGGAAATTAGAGTATATATACATGCATGAAGCTTCTCTCACGAGTTAGAATTGTGTGGTGAGGAGTAAAAGAGAAAAAGTAAAGGGGACAGGAAAATAGAGCTGCATGCATGCTGCTCTGCAAAAAATGTGAAGGGCTAGGGTTGCAGGGGAGGGTTAGGGCTGCTGCAAAACACATGAAAACGTGTTTTTGGCTTGCAAAAAGATAAGCCTGAAACCGGATTTTCAAAACTCAGTTTCAGGGCTTGTTAGGCTTGCCCCGCAGGCCTATGAGGCGGGGCCCATGAGGGGACAAACTGTGCATTGAAACCGGTTTTCAAAACCCGGTTTCAGTGCTCCCTTATTTTGGTCGGTTGTGGGCCTGTGAGGTGTGTGCTAGTGGGTCCGTGGGGTGACATGGCATGGTGAGTTAGACTAGAAAACGGATTTTGAAAATCTGATGTCAGGATTTACCCTATTTTGGCTATTAAAGTAAAAAATTTATCATATTGTCCAAAAATTATGGGACTTGGACCTTTCTATTCAAAAGTCCCGTTAATTGACTAATTCAGATAATAAATAGATGATAATATTTAATAGAATCGTGATTATTGCTCTCAACTAATAAATTGATTTTGTGGCATAATTACAACCGTCATCTTGAATCCAACCATCAGGATGTGAGGAAGTTTAGTCCTATGGAGATCTTAGGGATTGATCTCAATCTGGGATATGAGATCCATGGAAATTGGTGGAGATATATATATAGAGAAAGTGTTGAGAATACCATCTGTAGCAAATGTGTTACTATTTTTATAATCTTTCATAAAATAGTGCGATATGATCTCTTCTTATCTTTGAAGGTAAATAAGAGTGATATGATTTTTTCTTATCTATCAAGGTAGAAAAGAGTGTCAAACCACATTTTATCATGTTGATTTTCTTTCTTCCTCTGTTTACTTATATTTTGCATGAATGGCATTTTAAAAAAAATTCATACCTTACTGAAAATTGAAAAAGATATAAATTATATATTCAATTAAAGTATATTAGGTCGTTGTGTTTTATGCTCTAATTTGTGATGTAAATTATGTAATTGCATTTCGCTCATATTATTTAGTTTAATTAGGTTCATTATGGTAGGTAAATTTGTACAACGTATATCAACGTACTTTCATTTTTATATTTTCATATATACAAACTTAACTAAAACATTTTCTAGTTCTACATGATTTACTATTGTTCTATCTCTTTTCCTATTGTCTCTCATTCTACTAGAGTTTGAGCATTAGGCTCTTTGAAACACTACAACTATATTGATTTGGTTGCGATGATTACTAGGAGACATGAGTGTTATATTTGATTTAGATCTATTCTCCACTACACTTATTTACTGTGATAATCAGAGTGCAATGACCTGTTTTCCTGAGCGCATGAAATGTGTTGAGCTTGATTGTTATGCGACATGCACTTATCTTACTCGGGGCACTATTTGACTTATTCTAGTTCCTTTAGAAGGACATATCGCTAATATTTTTACAAAATCCTTTTCTCCAAACTTCCAACATTTAGTTTTCAAACTCAACTTGGTTTCACAGCAACCACCTCGAGTTTGAAGAGGGGAGAGTTAAAGAATATTAGGGCCACTTTGAATTTTCATGTAAATTATGTAATTGTATTTAGCCAATTATTTAGTACAGGTTCATTATGGTAAGTTATAAACTTTTACATCCTATATAACAAGTTCAACCTTGTATATTTTCTTATCAAACAATACAAACTTAACTCAACATTTTCCAGTTCAACTATTCCCAACAAGGTTGAGTTATAATCAGACTTGAACTCTTACCACTCAACCCATATAGAACTGTAAATTATAGATGGCCAACCAAGTTAACACATGTTTTAAACGTAGTTGTACTTTTGTATACCTGTTTTTCATAAATAATGAAGAAAGAAAAGAAATTCAATGTTTGTAGGTTTAAGCGTCGAACTGAATGCCATCTGGTGTGATATAGGAAAATTTGGTTGCCTTTTTTGAATTTTCCTTATGTAAGTGGTAGCAAAGGGTCGGTTTAATTCATTATTAGGAGCTTGACTTTAATGGAAATCCATTTCTTCTATCAACAAATCAGTGAAAAGCAAACAGAGATTGTTAGAGGAGTTGGATATTTTCATCATAAGAATCTTTTTAATTTTTTTCAACAACAACACGAGTATATAATCAAAGTATTGAAAAAAAAACACACACACACATGATATTTAATCTCCGTATAAGTCAATAGATTATTTCTATATTTTTTGTTTTTGGTTTTGACCATTAAAGAATTTTACAAATTGCTCGAGAAGTACATGATTTTATTATATAATGATGTAAAAAGAGAGAGAGAATAGAGATTAATAAACCAAAATTATGTCCTGCCAAACTACACAGTGAAAAATTCTTATTATATATATGGATCAAATGGTTGGTTAAAATAATTGAACTTGAGGGTAGTGTCCGAGAGGAGAGCTAGTAAGAGTGAGAAATTGGTTTGTAAAATAATCACAATCATGATCATGTGGATGGTAATTCTGCTGGTTGTTTTGCTTTTGCTAGCAGCCAAAGTAACAGTGAAGCAACTGGGTTTGACTTCAAAGCCTGCAACTTCTACTTCTCGTAAGTTTACCTAATTAATGGAGCTTCCTAATTTTTCATCTCAGTTTCCACATCTAAAAATCAAGGCTATTTAATGTTTATTGTCTATCTAACTTGGATTTCTTTTTTTTTTTCTTTTTTTTTTAAAATTTTCCAGATTCGAGTATGAAAAATCCGGTTATTACAACAAGAGACCTTCCTAGAGGGAAGAATTATTGATTTGCAGCTGCTGAAGCTCTTTCAAAATTGTAAAAACAAAATTGTTTTTACAATTTCTGCAAGTTTATGTCATATCAAATATAGTTATGTATTTGTACCTTCACAAGTGCTGTGAAGATCCATGTTAGAAGCAGCTATTGGTGTATAAAAAATAAGACAATGAGCAGCTAGCAAGTTTGTAAGAAATATAGTATTATTCATATTTTTCTATGTTATATACTTTCCCGTAACTATTTTGGTATTAGTTATCACTATTGTCAAAAAAAAAGTTTATTAAAAATTAAGCATAAACGAGACATTCAGAAATATATTTTAATTATGATTTATTTTTTATTTTATATATTTTAGAACATTTCTTTTATCGAATAATTCAGATACTTATAATTCAAATTAATATCAACATTTGAGTTTTCCATGCCGAATCAATTCTTAGTATACCTGCCTACCTTTTGAAGATGAGATGGATGATACAAACTGTAAAGGTTAAGAGGGCCAAGGATAAAAAGAACTAACATATTTACAAATAATACATATATATGCCAAAATGATACAAAAACGTGTTCGTAGATCGTAAAATTAAATGTAATTGATCCTTAATCAACATATTTTATTAGAGAGAACAATAATCGCTAACGTCTTTGTCAGAGCCAACAATAAAAACTCGGGTTGCATGTGCCTGATCTCAAAAGAACTAATTATAATTAAAATTTCTCATAATCGCTTAAATAACACATATTAATTTACTGCATCATTATGTGTGCAACATACACCAACCATAATATTACAATGAAACAACTCAAGGCGTCAAAAAAAAAAAAAAAAAAATACCGTAATTTGAATATAATTTTTTATATCAATTAAATTGTTTGGAATAAAAAAAAAAAAATGAAATTCTGTTCATTGGAAATAAATTTCACACATTATCTGTGTGTGTTTGGAATGAATAAATTAGTGTAAAAAAAGCAATCCTTGCTTTCTCTATATTCTTCTCACCCCAACATAAAGTCATTCTCTCTTAACTTCTCATTTGTTTGTCAAGTCAAAATGTCACTTAGTGTAGGGGTAAAGGGCAATACTCAGTAAAATTGCAGCCAACCACAAATAACACACAGTATTTAACGTGAAAAATCCTCTAACTAAAGGAAAAACCATGGGCAAGAAGAAAAAAGAAATTCCACTTTCAAACAAAGGAGAGTACAATAAATCTCTATCTCCGAACTCTTTCTCTCACAATCCCAAATCTCAATTACAACCAATAACCCTTCTCACACAAAAAATCTCATAATAAATATCACACACTCTACCTTGTGACTGCTACCTTTCTCTATCTTTTCTACTACTATTTAAAATAACACCAACCTACCAAAAAACTTAACCTTAATAGACTTATAGACCATAAGCCCAATAACATCCAAAACTAATATTTCTTTTTTCTTTACTATTAAAGACACAAGCCCAACAATCTCCACTTTGGCTTAAATTGCATCAAACATTAAACTACTTCAATTTCTATTGTCGTCTCCATCATCTGAACTTACTAGATGCAAACTCTAATGAAGTCCAAGTCACACTTGAACTTGTTAGTAGGAATAACTTTGATCAACTTTTTAGCAAAAGAAATTCCTTTCTTAGTTGAACTTTCACACTCCACCTTGCTTGTAACTTCTTTCCAAACTCCACTCTGATTATATCTTCTCATTATACTTCCATTCAACTTGTATAAATTTCTACAATTTTTCTCTCCTTTAATCATCACCAGAGAACCTCTTATAATGTTCATAACTCCACCTTTTGTAGAGTACCCACAACTAAGAGCATCCAATATACCCAAAGAAATTAAATTTCTTCCAAGCTTGGGAATGCATCTTACATCACGCAAAATCTTGATACTACCAACATAAATCTTAAGTTTTACATTGCCAATACCAACAACTTCTAACTCATCATCATTGGCCAATACAATAGTTTCTCTAAATTGCCTATAAGTATCAAACCAACTTCGAACAAATATGAAAAGAACATGTAGAGTCTAAAACCCAAGAATCATGTAAAGAATTCTTACATTCTCTAATCACAGAGTATCACTATTAATTGAATCCTCCTCCTCACTAAATGACATAGGCCCTCAGACTTCTCAGATTTTTTCTTAAATTCTTCCATACTATTTTTCATCTTCTTACAATAAAATTGAATATGCCTCATCGAATGACAATAGTAACACTCCATATCTCTGTGATACATTCTCTATATATATATTTTTCTCTATCATATTTCATTCCACATAATAACACTCCTGTCATAATTAGAATTCGTTATATAAACTCCACTTTCAGAATTACTACTAGGCTTTTAAATTTTTTGATCTTTAGTAAAGTTGTAGTAAATTCTTCCACCTTCAATGTATCCTTCCTTACAAACAATGTAGTCACCAAATTTTCATATGATGATGGGATTGATGATAACAACAACAAAGCTTTATCTTCCTCTTCTATTTTAACTTATACACTCAACAACTGAATAGTAAGCTTATTGAAGGTATTTAGATGATCATGGATATTTGTACCTTCATCTTCAACTAACATAATTCGTTTTTCAAGTATGGTCAATTTGTGAGACATTTTGACATATAAATTTTTCCAGCTCCTTCCATAATTCTATCAAAGAATTTTCATTCAAAACACTATTATTTACCTCTGGAGCTAGAGCTAGGCGAATTGTACTCATAGCCTTCATCTCCAATTCTTCCTAATCATCATCACTCATCTTCTTCAACTTTTTACCCTGCAATCCTTGTTGCACAAGGAGATCTAGTATTTTGCCAAAGATTAAAATTATTCTTCCCATCAAACAATTTCATCTCAAACTTTGTGCCTACAAATTTTGCCATCACATATTACTGTCCAAATGTCAACCTTCACTCTAATACCAATTGTAGGGGTAAAGCCCCAATACATAGTAAATCAGCAGGCAACCATAGAAAATAACACACAATATTTAACGTGAAAAACTTTCCAATTAAGAGAAGAACCACAAGCAAAAGTGATAAAGAAATTTCAAAAAGAGACTACAATAAATCTCTATGTCACAGCTCTTTCTATCACAATCCCAAATCCCAATTACAACCAATAACCCTTCTCATACAAAAACCTCACAATAAATAGCACACAATCAACTTTGTGGCTGCTATCTTTTTCGGCCTCTTCTACTACTATTTATAATATGTTAGCAATGCCAACCTACTAAAAGACTTAACCCTAATAGACTTATAGACCTTTAGGCCAATAGCATCAAAAACTAATATTTCTTTTTTCTTTACAATTTAAGACATAAGCCTAACAATCCTCATCTTGGCTTAAATTGCATCAAACATTAAACTACAGCTTTTGTTGTCGCCTTCATTATCTAAACTTACTAGATGCAAACTTCAATGAAGTCCAAGTCACACTTGAACTTGTCAGTAAGAAAAACTTCAATAAACTTTTCAGCAAAAAAACTCATTTCTTGGTTGAACTTCCACACTCCACCTTGCTTGAAACTTCTTTCCAAACTCCATTTTGATTATGTCTTCTCATTATACTTCCATTCAACTTGTATAAAGTTTTGCAATTTTTCTCTCCTGTAATCATCACCAGAGAACCTCTTCTAACTTTCTTAACTCTACCTTTTGTAGAGTACCTATAACCAAGAGCATCCAATATACTCAAAGAAATTAAATTTCTTCCAAGCTTGGGAATGCATCTTACATCACGCAAAATCTTGATACTACCAACAGATATCTTAAGTTTTACATTGCCAATACCAACAACTTCTAACTCATCATTATTGGCCAATGCAATAGTTCCTCCACATTGTTTATAAATATTAAACCAAATTTGAACAATTATGAAAATAGCATGTAGAGTCTAAAACCAAAGAATCATGTAAAGAATTCTTACATTCTCTGACCAAAAGAGTATTACCATTAATTGAATCCTCCTCCTCACTAAATGAGATAGATTTTTTCTTAAATTCTTCCATATCATTTTTCATTTTCTTTTAATAAAATTGGATATGCCCCATATTATGTCAATAGTAATACTCCTTATCTTTGTGATACACTCTTGGTCTAGATTTTTCTTTATCATATTTCATTCCATGTGATACACTCCTGCCATTCGTTATATAAACTCCATATTCAAAAATTGTACTAGGCTTTTGAATTTTTCACTCTCCAGCAAAACTACAATAAATTCCTCCATCTTCAATGTATCCTTCCCTACCAACAATGTAGTCACCAAATTTTCATATAATGATGGGAGAGATGATAACAACAACAAAGCTTTATCTTCCTTTTCTATTCTAACTTCTACACTCAACAACTACACAGTAAGCTTATTGAAGGTATTCAGATGATCACGGATATTTGTTCCTTTCTCAATCTTCAACTGATACAATTCTTTCTTTAAATATAATCGATTTGTGAGAGATTTTGACATATAATTTTTTCTAGCTTCTTCCGTAATTTTACTGGAGAATTTTCATTCAAAACATTATACTTTACCTCCGGAGCTAGAGCCAGGAAAATTGTACTTATAGCCTTCATCTCTAATTCTTCCCAATCATCATCATTCATCTTCTTCGGCTTTTTACCCTTGAAAACCTTGTGCAATCCTTGTTGCACAAGGACATCCTTCACAGTATTTTGCCAAAGAATAAAATTGTTCTTCCTATCAAACAACTTTACCTCAAATTTTGTGCCTGCAAATTTTGCCATCACAGACTACTGCCCAGAAATCAACCTTCGCTCTAATACCAATCGTAAGGGTAAAGTCCCAATACTTAGTAAAATAGCAGGCAACCATAGAAATAACACACAATATTTAATGTGGAAAACCTTCCAACTGAGAGAAAAACCACGGGCAAAAGTGACAAAAAAATTCTACTATCAAACAAAAGAGATTATAATAAATCTCTATCTGACAACTCTTTCTTTCACAATCCCAAATCCCAATTCCTATTAATAACCCTTCTCACACAAAAAACCTCACAGTAAATAGCACACACTCTACTTGATGACTGCTACCTTTCTTTGCCTCTTCTACAATTATTTATGTTCACAACACCAACCTACCAAAAAAAAAAAAACCTTAAAGGACTATAAACTATTAGCCCAATAGCATCAAAAACTAATATTTTTTTTTTCTTTACGATTTAAGATTTAAGTGTTATAACTCAACATTGTGAAATCAAGTTTTAAATATAATGTGTGAATTTTTGTTATAAAACAATAAATATGTAAAAAAAATTAAATAAATAAACATGTTGTAATTCGATATTTTGGTTTACGTTTTTCTTGATGTGTATTTGTGAACTTTACTTGAGCTACTTCAAATGCTTGGAAAAGCTTGATCTTAAACTCAACAATCTCACTTCAGTTGAGGGTTTGAGGCCATGCATCAATTTGAAATGGTTATCTATTGTGGAAACAAATTGGAAAGCTTAGAAGGAATTCAAGGACTTACGAAACTTATTGTACTAAATGTTGGAAAAAATAAGTTGAAATCAATGGATCGAGTCATAACTCTTACCAGCTTGCAAAAATTGATTCTGAATGAAAATGAGATTTCTTCCATTTACAAGCTTGATCAGATGAAAAAGTTGAATACTCTTAGTATGAGTTATCAAATATCATGTCTTTTATCTATTTTCATTTAAGTTCTTTCTGTATTAATAAATAATGCGTTATTCATTCATGTTCTTCCATGAAAACCTGCAGTTTTCTTTAGACTTTAAAGATGGATTTTTCTTTCATATTTTTCTTTCTTTTTTTTGAAAAAAAAAATTGAAGCAAATATTAAATATAACAGGGGAAATAGACAAAAATAAGTAATAGTATATGTTTCTACATGTGATTTGGTAACAATAGATTCTTCTCTTATTTTTCTTGTTGGCATCCAAAAGAAATTTTAAAGTCTTCTCAATTCTTACCATCCCCGCAATAAGAGATTTCCATGGATCATAGGAAAAGCCCTTTTGTATATAAAACTATTGAAAACTAGCAAGAGCTTGGTCAACATATTTTGGAGTCCAATGGTTTGGAAGACCAATATAGAAGACATATCTAGCCTTATTGGCTGCCTTGCTAGTTTGACAGGGGTTTTGGAAATGATCTTGGGGTAGTTGTTGTACCTATGATACTTAAACATAATTGTTCTATTAGCAGAAACATCTAGCTAATGAGAAGCAGTTACTATGATTTTTTTTAATGCCGACCAACAGATGATTTAGTTATTGGTTAGGCTTGGTATAGGCATTTCCTACATGCAAGTTGCAACAGAGTATAGACTTAGAAAAAGAAAAAGAAAAAGGAAAAAAATAAAGGACATTCATTTACTATCTGTATGATATACTTAGGGTCTTTCTCCTTTCCATAACTTAGTCTACATTACGTTTTATGATATTTGGACCTCTTTGATGATGGTTATGAAATTGATAAAATGTTTACTAGAAAACTAGTTATAATTTTTTTTTTTGGTAACAAATGAGGCAAAAAGCCCTAACCAAAACCAAAACTAACAAGAAACACTTCTAGGTCTAGCAAAACCCATCAGGTCTTGCCTCAAAATCTCAGACAAACCTATGGGAGGTATTTGAAAAACCTCCAGGCCCAACTCACCAGAATCACCCATGTTGGCCAACCAATCTACAGCAAAATTGTATTCTCTGTATATATGCTGAAGTTTAACCTTCCAAGACCTATTGATGAGATCCTGACAGCCTTGAACAAGGTGAAGAAGAGGATGAAACTGGGAACACTCATAATTAAGCTATTCTACAACTGTGAGAGAATCAATCTCAAGAATGATAGACTTAAAACCAAGATCCCAAGCCAAAGAAAGAACATGAAAGATGCCATATAGTTCAGCAGAGATGTTAGAACCCATTCCCAAGTTAGCAGCAAAACCACCAAGCCACTCTCCACCATCACCTCTTATCAAACCTCCACAACTGGTAAGGCAACCCTGGGACTTAGCAGTACCATCACAATTAATTTTAACCCAGCCAAAAGGAGGAAAATTCCAATCAAAAAACAAATATGACTTTCTACTAGGTTCCTGATTACACACAGAGGCAGCCCAAATCTCCTTCACATACTTGGTTAACACAACTTTGGGGTTATGAGGGGAACTAAACTCTTTATCAAAGATCCTCTTACACCTCCATTTATAGATTTTCCAAACTACAACAGAAAACATAACAGGCCAAGGAATGATAGCCTTAGAGAAAACAATAGAAGAATTGAGGTTCATGTGAAGCCAATCTTCAAAATCAGCAGAGAAGAAACCATTAGATAAATCAATAGGCACCAAAGAAGACCAGACATTAAGGGCAGAAGGACAATCCCTCATGGCATGAATACAATCTTCACAGAAGAAACCACATAATTCACAGCTCATATAACTACTACAATGCCTAATCCATCTGGCTTTGTTAGTCATAATCTTCTGTTGACTAAGGAGCCAAATGAAATATTTAACTTTAGGAATAGAAGACAATTTCCAGACAATTTAAAAATAACATTTGTAGTAAGGGAAAGAGACTCAGGTAGAAGAAGGGATCTAGCAGAAGCAGTGGAGAATTGACCATTAGTGGTTAAACCCCAAATTAATTTATCCTCAAACCTGCTGGATAACTGAATATTAACAGCTAGAAGTCTATTCAAAATTTCTTGAGATAAGAACCCTTGCAACAAACTCAGATTCCAACCAGAATCACAAATGTAAAAACTTACATTAAGGTCAAGCATATTAGAAGGAATAGGCAATAAAGCCTCCTTAACAAGGACAAGATTTGCTTAGGACCTTTGAATAAAAGTTATTCCTAACATATCAGAGAAAAAATATGGAGCTTCACAGGTTTTAATTTCATGTCGTGTGTATTTTGGAGGTGTTGGAAGTTGGAGTTGGGATTTTCGGGTTCTGACTAAATCTATTTTGAAGTATTGATACTAGGGGATCTTAAAGGATGAATTGGGAGTGAGGTGCTGAAGATGAATTGTCCTAACATCTTGATAAATTATATTGGAAAGTTTCATAATTTAACTCCCAAGTATGAGAATTCTATAAGCATCGGAATCAGAGGTTAGCAACTAGAAATTGTGCAATGCTCTATTTGTATTTATGTGAGGATTTGAGTGAGTTCAAGACTAATTTTAAGAGAAGTTGCTGAATAAGAAAGATAGCTAACCTCCTAAAGATAATGTTTGAACTTGGTTTTGTTGAATTTAGTTAAGAATGTAAATTGGACTCAAACATATTGCCAAGAGGGTTGTGAAAATACTTAAAGAAGAGTTAACTTTAAATAAATACTTGAAATTTAGTATCTATAGATTTGCATAATTAGAAAGTTATAACTTATAAAATGGACAAACTAAATAACACTTGGAAAATTTAATTGCAGCTTCGAAAAAATGCTATTGAGTTAACTGCTCATGTGAACGGAAGATGAGATAACTAGCTTTGTCAGTATACAGTGCATGGATTACGTGCTCTTTAGTTGCTAGATTATTATATATAATTGCATGTGTATTTGAATAGAAGTGTTATATGAAAAAATAAACATGTGCAATGTTTCATTGAGTTATTTGAACTATATTTGTTGATTGAAATTATTTGTGGTTAATAAGGGCCAACGAAATGAAATTTTATGAGAAATGGTTTTTACTTCCGAAATTGTGCTTTTGTATATATTAAACTAAAAAATAAAAAAAATAAAAAACTCAAAACTAAAGACCATTTCCATAGAATTATAATTTTCAAAAAAAATTATTTTTATTTGGGAAAAATGAAAGAAAAAAAAAAGAAAAGAAAAGATAGAGAGTAATTTTCTCATAGTTGAAGTCTTGAAGATTGTAAGAAATTATAATTCATTCATGAAGTTCACCTAACAGCTTAAACTTAATAGAAGAAAGAAAAATAAAATGAATAAAGTGCTTATTAGGTTGGTTACATTCCTTTCTCCCAACATCAACTTAAAAAAAAAAAAAAAAAAATTATTTTCTCTCACTTTATCCAAATTCCTGAATAAACAAATTAACTTTTTACAATCTTTTTTTTTTTTTCTTTTTCATCTCTTCTAAATAAAAATTAATCTCCATTGTCCAAATTTATTTATTTATTTTTCATACAACTCCACCGTGCATCTTTTATAAACCCCATGACTTAGCCCGAGAATCAATGGGTTCGTGAATGCCAAAAAGGCAAAAACAGGTCAGTGTTATATCCACTAATAAGTGGTACAAGCATTAATTACTTTTGCTGTGGGAGATTTTGGTGTGTTAATGATTAAGATATGCAAATAAATATTAAAAGATTTGTTTAACGGTTGCATTATGACACTAATTAAAGTTTTACAATATTTATTATATTAATTGATCTCAGTGATATTAATTTAATAAAATGTTATTTAATAAAAAATTCAATTTCTCAAAATTATATTATTGATATCTTAATAAGTGTGCAATGATACCTTTTTAAAATATTTAATATTTAAAACATATTGGTGTAAAATCATAATCATATTCTATCCTATTACCTTTTTTTTTTACTTTCCTTTTGTGGTTGATGCTCGAAACCTTATATTGTGCCAGCGAGGTGCCATACCAACCTTATTATCGTTATTTTATTCAAGATTGTAATAATTGAAGTACTAGCTATTATTTGATTATATATTTCTATTGAACCAAAACAAAAATTTATGTAATGTTCAAGAATTAAAACAGAAAATATGCCTATATATTATTTGACTTAATTAATTATTGTTTTGGTCTCTTGAGATTAACTTATTTTTTATTTCGAGTAACGATAAATTTTCATGATCAATTTATACTTTAAGATTCAAAACTTCTCATTTAAGTTGAATTCTCTCATAATTCCCATGTTGTGTCTAAGATAAATAATCCTACATGATCGGAAACATCTTCGAAATTTTAGAAAAAAACTACAATAAAAAAAGAAAAAAGAAAAAAAAGTATCTCCTATTGCCTTGTGGGAGTAGCAAATACTCTATTGGCGGTGGCTGATATGCTATAGCAGATGTTGTTACTAATAGTGGTTATATGCAATAGGCGGTCGCTTATTTATTAACGACTGCAATCAAAGCTGTCACTGATAAAATCGCGGATAAGTTTTTAAATCTTATCAGTGGCAACATGTTTTGTGTTTAATAATTTTAGTGATATCACTAATAATGCTGATAATGCTGATTTTTATTATTTATTTTTAAATGATCCTTTTGTTTTTTATTAATGCACTATTAATCAATTGATATTTCAATTTAAGTCATAATATTATCAAATATTCTCAAATAAATTAAAAAACTAATTTTATTGTATTAATATAATTAAAGTATTACATACAATTCAAAAAGAAAAGAAAAAAAACATGAAATTTAATTATTCTAATTCAAAACCTAATATTATTAATGTTTATGTAGGACTTCTCCCGTTCTCTTTTTCTTTTTGTCCATGAAGAGTTCTTTAATCTCTTCAACCTCTTTATCCTCCTCTTATGTTGTGTGCAATGCATTTGAGTTAGAAACAAAAAACAAAATCAGAAATGAGGACAAAATTTCTAACCTGCAAATACAAAGAAGATAGAGACAATTCACATATCACAACTGAAATCTCTTGAAGAGTCTTTATACTTCTTAACAATGAAGACTAAGCTTCCACCTCAAAGCTATCTGTACAAACAAACATCTTATACATCTGCAATTTTGAAGCAAAACAATCAACTAATAATAGAAAAGAAAAGGCTTCATGAAAATAGCATATATATATAAAAAAAAAGTAACTTTGTGATTAGAATCTAAAACAAAGAGCTAAAGACTTCATCAATCAAGAGGAGAAGCTCATTTAGTTATAAGGATTGTGAAGCCCTCTAACTTTTCATTTGGCGTTGCGAGGTGGAGTCCATCAGTCATGAGCCTAGCTCTGATATCATGTCAGAGCCTTACTCTTGAAAACGAATCAATTGGTAACAAGAAAAGAGACCCATTTACTTATAAGGATTGTGAAGCCCTCTAGCTTTAGCAATGTGAGAATTCACATGTTAACATAAAGAGAAGCATTGACTTTCAACCAAACTCTACTTCCTATTTTGAACAAATTATCATGACTTATTGTTCAACCCAAAAGGGGGATTCTCTTGTCTCGAAAGGAAATTAAAAGATTATCCTAAAACACAATGACTAAGATGAGACTTGTATTTTTTTTCCTATAGAAATTTCTATAAAGAAGTAATTGCAAAGTCAATTGTTGACATCCTAAAAACACAAAGTCATTGTTATAACCCAATATCTTAATGCTATGCTTTAAAGTTGTTGTATGTAATTTTAGTTATAAGGAAAATTAAATTATAAACAAAATAAAATAGTGTAAATAAACATTATATATATATATATAACAAGAAATTTTACACATCACAACTTTAAAAATGTTGATTTTGATCTTATCAATTATCCTTTTATTTATTTTCTTTCTTTTCCTTTCTTCTTTAGCAAATTCCTTTTTCTGTTTTGTACCACCTTTGCTCTATTTTTCCCTTCCTTTATTTTCTATAGTGGTAAACATCCCTTGTAGTCCTGCCTTTGCTCCTCTTTGCAACCAAGATTTCCTCATTTGTTCTTGCCTTTATTATGCTTCGTTTGTCCTTCACTTTCAGCTGGCCGAACACTTGCAAATAGCACCAGCATCGTGAAGTTAGCTACTTTGTTTTGGCATTGTAGTAGCTTTATTTGGTGGCTTGGGGTTGGGTTGTTTAGCTGAGGAACAACCTCCTCCTCTTTGCTTTGCCACTTCCTTCCTAGCCGTGGTAACCAACAATTTTGTTATGAAATCTAGCAGCTTCAATGGCCACCTTGAAGTTTGGCAGAAGCTGTCGCAATGGAGGTTTTTCCTCCTCCCTGCCCTGCACCCCTTTGTCCAGCAATGAGGATGGATTAGAAGGGCAGTAATGGCTCTTTCTTGTTGCAGCCGCCTCTCTTTATATTGTTGTTGGTAGGTCCTTTAACTTATAACCTTAATTCTCTTAATGTTTTGGTGGTTTGATGATTTAGGCTTAGGGATTAAAGAAAGTGTGAATAAAAGTTTAGGAATAAAGAATATATATGGTGGTTACATGATTAGTTGAAAAGGAAGTCTTTGAATTTTGATATGTTGATGTTAGAATTGTATAATTCAAGATTTTAATGAATTTTAGGTAATTAATTTAACTTGAATTTAATGTTGAGTGAATAAGTAATATAAAAATTGATGGAATTGTATTGGTTTCTTGGGGTATGTATTGTATAGATACATACACACGAATGAGAATAAATCATTCTCTTAAGGTGTTTGTTAAAATGCTTAAGAGGGATTAGTTTCAAAGAAATGCATGAAATATATATATATATATATATATAGGTTCATGAATTAGAGGATTAACTGAAATTTACACACTAAGTAATATTTGAAATTATGATTTTTAGCTTCGGAACATGTTGTTGATCCATTAACACCTTTGAATCCAAGAAGGAATGACGTGTTAGATCCTTAAACCTAGTGAGGGGAAAATGCTATCCTTTGGTTGCTAATGTCTTGTGTATATGTGTATAAATATATATCCTTTGGTTGCTAGTTCTCAAATATGAGTATTTAATGCCTTAATTGTACTAAGTGATAAAAAGGCTATGTTGTTAACACTAGCTTTTGTTGTGTTGTATATTTATGTGAAACATTGTTTGTGTTTGATAAGGGCCAATGAAATTATTTTTGTGTATGAGATAGAATCGTGGTGCACCTAGAATATATTTGATTTGTTTATTTGATATTTGAATAAATACATTCGAGTTACTTATCCCCGGGGAGGTTATATGAGAAGCTTATGCATATTCTTGGTGTGAAGGAACATAAAGCCTCGAGGAAGATATATATATGGTGTGGGTCTGTTGAGTTACTTCAATTGGCCCTTTTGGATGCTTTGATTGATTTGTTTGTATATTAGATTATGTGAATTGTATTTGTTGGATTTTACGTTTTCTATATCTATATATGTATGAAATTGAATTGTTTTTGTAACTCATGCTAAAATGAGATTATTTGACCTAAATATTTGAATTATGTGTAGATTGATGCTAATACCCTTTAGGTACGTTTTTCACTCACTGCTTCTTTATGACTCACTCCTTGTTTGTTCTTGTTTTTTTTCGTATTAGGATCCCATCAAACTTCACTGATAGATACTTGAATTATAGATAGTGTTGTGGTAAGGTATTCATTCGAGATTATTTACTGGAAGTCAAGAGATGAAGCTTTTCAATCACATTAGGGCTTGAGTCTCAGATTTTGAATTGTGTAATGGTTTAGTTTGTTAATGTATATGATGTAATGGAGCGGAGCTCCTTGTAGATATTGTTGTTGTTGTTGACTGGTTGTGTGTAACCAGGTCACAACATGTTTGTATTATTAGGCATGTTCCGCTTTACAGGAACCTCTGCCAAAATTTTTAGTTAAGTCACTATACATTTTGGTAAATGAACATTAGCATATAGTTATATTTTATAAAATTTTCTTTAACTTATTGTTTGGTCAATGGTCATATTTATTTCTTTGATTTGAAGTCAGGGTTACGGAGGTTTGGTTATCCATTTTCCCGGCCGATCATGCCTCCATGTTCGGTGTGACAATCTCTACATGCAAAATTGAGTCTAGCTACATAGGCCGAAAAGGAAGTTGATTGTATTAGGATGTGCATGAGACTAAAAAGCTAATCACAATGTCAGTTGCATTAAAGAACAATTATTTTGTCAACTATTACGGTTATCTAATTCAAAATTAAAATTGTCCCTTATGAGACTATAAATGCTAATCTCGATTACTGTTATAAAGGTTCAAGAACCAATCAAGCAAATTATCCCTTACTGCATTTACACTTATCTTTAGTTTATGCACTTATGTTTTGTCTTTTCATTTTCTTCTATCTTTATATTTAAATCATCATTATTATAACTACTAGTATTTTATACTAGAGTTTGAACCGATAACTCAAAAATTATTCATAATCGTTTGATTATTGACTTCAAATACTTTTTTCTGGCACACTTGTCCAAGTTACGACAAACACCAATATATAATATACATATCAATTAAAAGCATAAGAGGCGTGTTTTTTAAACAGTAGTACCAATATTTGTTAAAATAATTTATTAGTTAATACTATAAAGATATATTGTCAACTACATCAATAGAAGACCTTTGCAACATAAAATAATATATTAATCTTGAAAGTTTATTACATAATAACACTTGATATCTTTCTCTCATCTCTATTGTATAATATAAAGGTCATATTTTGAATAATTTTACTTTTATATATAGTATACCAAAACCAAATTACTCAATATTATAACAAGAATAGGGTGAACAAAACTTGCAAATTTTATTTGCTGCAACATATAGTTTGATTTGTATGCGAGATCAAGAATCATGTAGTAACGCTCGAAAATAATTAACATACCATATTTTATATGTTGTGATTGAATGAAAAAATTAAACATGAATCACATGTATAACCAAAATAAAAAAAATAAATAAATAAATAATCACATGAACTTGTTTTTGGAAAAGATTTTACCTCGTAGGTGTCGTTGATATTTTTCTATAAATTTGAAAACAAAAACCACATGACTTTAATTTATTAAAAGTTTTTACTTCGTAGGCATCGCCAACATTTTTTTTTCTCTTTATATTGAACATCGCCAGCCACTTCTCTTTTATTCATGAAAAGGCTTGTGGTTTACAATGGTTGATAACTTCAACTGCAGTTTGCAGTTACTGATCAAGAAAACATGTTCCTACAATTGTGTGCATAATCCTTTGTATGAAAGTGGGTGGTATGGGAAATTACAAGGTAAAACTCTAAATCTCTCTTTATAAATGCTTAAATTAATTTATTGAATTCCCATTATTCTAGTATTTGTTATCGATCAAACTCTTTTATTTCTTCATAAATTAGTTTTAATTATTCATATTTGTATGTTGATTTTGTTTATTTTCTGATAAAAGGTGATGTTCCCTTAGCTATCATAGTCCCAAGAATCTTCTGCTTTTTATGGAAATTGATATTCCCTTAGCTCCTTTTATATTTATATTGATTTTCACCTACCAAAGTTTTTTACTGTTTTAGAATCTGATCATGTCATTCTGTTGAGCTGATTAATTTTACAGATGCATCTTGCATTTCACATCAATGTCTTTAACATTTTAAAATATGATTGTGTCTTTTTTTCTTTTTTTTTCCTGAATTTCTGCTCATAAAAGTTGCTTCTCGCCTTGTAAAACCTTGTTTTTAAGGCTTCATTTGTTCGTGAGCTGTAACTCTACAAATTTTACAGTATGTAATGAAAGCAATGTATGTCCTTTGTGTTGTCTATGCAATGATATATTAAATAAAGGTGGCTGTATGAATTGTGTGTTTTCTTTGTACCATTTTTATTTTTCTTTCAGTGTATTCATGCTATTTCAGACATACTTTACTTGATGTCTACAAACATATTGATTGGCCACTAGATCATGGAAAGAGAGTTTAGTTTTTTTCAGAATGGGATGTTTGAACCAAGGAAAGAAAATGTCTACTTGCAGATGAGGGTTGTAGATAGACTCCCAACTTTCCAAACTCCGTAGTAGTTGTAACTTTTAATCATTCAGTCTGAGACAATGGTGTATTTGCAATACCATCTAGCTTTAATTGCAAATCTTAAACTTTTTTTACCCTATTTTTTCTTTTCTTTCCATGCATTTTAGTAAGGCAACATTTTGGTGGTTGTTTTCTACCTCTTAACAGGCGACAAGATATGTATCAATAATCTACTTTAAAGTATTAGTAATTTTCCATTTTCAGTTAGCAGGAAGTCATAAAAAAATTTGCTTTAATTGGTTTCTGATTTGCATAAACATTTCTTTACCCCACTTTATGTTTTAGTTTTATCATGCATGTTTTGTTTAGAAAAGGTATTTCTACAATACTTTCTTTTTCAGAAATTGCATATTGATTGATGATTAATACCAATAATTATAATCTCTTGATATATGTTGTGGTGCAAGGTTTTTTTATTCCTTCTCCTGTCTAATGTATATATTCTTCATGTTAAAGTGAGTTCAATGTACATGTTATGCTATGCATTCAAATCGATTAACTACGTTGAAATGTAGTTTAGTAAAAAAAAAAAAAAAAAAACTACGGTGAAATGTATTTAAAAGTGGTGATTGCAAGCAATGTGCCTCTTTCTAACTATTGGCTGAATTTGGATGTCAACATTTCATTAAGAAGTTCTTCAAGAATTTAATTATGATACTCTCTTGTACATTGAAAAATTCATTTCTTACAGAACTTGCTGTATTGTGCTTTTATTATGTTTTTTCAAGTAGTAATTTGTGGTTATTTCTATATGAAAGAGTCCATAACTTGATCAATATTGGTAATTCCCAGCTTTCAGGTGTAAAATGAAGAGTAGGATCGATTCAATATCATTTATTTCATGATGTTCAGACTAAGACAGAGAAATAACTGACTTCCTACTATTAGAACTATTCCTTTTTTGACCATGTTAAGTTGTAATGTATTTTTTTGGTTATGATCAAAAGAAAATCTATGTTAAACAAGGTCATTACGAATGTATTTTTTAGCGGCATGTATCACATGTTGTCACTAGTTAGAACCTCCTAAGTATTTAATAATAAAGAAGCATCTTTTGATAATATATGATACATTGTGTTGAGAGGTTGTATTATCTGTTGTATTTGTACTGACAGCTATCATTCTCCTTCTAATGAATTGAGGAACTGAAAATAGAACATGCTAAAATAAAACAGAAGGAAAAGAGTTAACAAAAAATGAGAACATAAAATTTACTGATATAAATGCTTGCTTATTTACAAAACTAATTCTGTTACTTCTTATCAATTTAACTTGCGCTCTTGGATGGCACTAGCACAATTACTCAAAAAAGAACTAACCAAAATTGCAGACTACATCTCATGCCATTAGGTACGGGTTATCCCCTAGTATTCTATAAAATCTCCCCCTTTCTAAGTCGAAGTTAATTGAAAGTCATGAACTTGTCCCCTTTTCCCTTCAATTCAAATATATGCTTTATCAATTACTTAATATAATTTCTTAGAAAAAGAGTACACGACAAAGCAAGCACAAAGTGAGCTTAGAATTCAACAGATCAGTATTATTCCCAACATACCCCAAACATTAGAATTAAAGTGGCATTAAAAAAGTAAGTTTTAATTAGAGAATTAATCTGGTCAAACTTTGATGGCAATTTAAAGTTCAATGACTTAATGAATGATTGATGCCTCTATTGCAGAATAAGAGAAGTTTTGAGCTTGACCATATATATAAAAAAGGAAAACTATCTGACTAATTAAAATACTATAAATAAAAATTTTGTAATATTTATTATAACAATTGATCATGATATCATTAATATTTAATTCATATATTGTTATTTAAAAAAAATATCAATTTCTCAAAATTATATCTATACTATATTAAAAGGAAAAACACTTTTATGTATCTTCCTGCTTTTAATAAAAAATACCATGATTTACCTATTTTGTACTAAAAATACTTCTTGCAATTTGAGAAATTTGAGGAACTTTTAAGTCATTTAAAACCAAATATAATTGCACAACTTCAAACAATTACCTCAAACTCAAACTCGAACACTCGTCTTTCACGATCTCCACAAATTTTTCATCGACCTTCACTTTCTCTTTTTCTGTTCTATCTCTGAGTTCTTCTTTTTCGTATGCTTTCTCCTTCATGTTCTCAACTGGATCTGAACACCTTACAAATCCAAACCCCAACTTGCTTCACTGTGCCGAATCATGGAAGAAAGAAGAACAACGGATGTCATTACGTTTCAAAAATTTCCCAATAAGTCACTGGCTTTCTTTGTAACACAAACCTGAAATAAATCCTTAAATTTTTTTTGGCAGATACCCACTTTTTTTTTGAGGCATCTACATTTGTTGTATTAAAAAGTCACAGTTTACTTTCTTCTGTGTTCAACCAACCCAACTAGCACTGTCTCAATCTTTCTGTAAAGATGCACAAAATGGAGCTCCAAAGATCATTACTTTTTTAGGGTTTCTGTTGTTGTCTTTAATGCCTTTGTCAATGGCAAGATTTGTGGTTGAGAAGAACAGCTTGATAGTGGCATAGCCAGAGAAAATTAAGGGTACGCATGATAGCGCGATTGGGAACTTTGGGATACCTCAGTACGGGGCAGCATGACAATAATGAATGATAGAGGCAGCCTATAATTGTAAAAAGTCGGAGAGGAGAAGGATGAAAATTTTAAATTCGAAAACTGACATTCACAGCAGTGAGTTCCACTTTTATTCTTGACAATTTTTTTAAATTTATTTTTATTTTTATTTTATTTAATCTTATAATTAGTTTCATCCAGTAATGTTTAGATTCTCTTTTTCTTTTTTTTCTTTTTTTGGGGGTTAGAGGATGAATGAAAGTTAGTTTCTCTCTTCTATTTCTTGAAAATTATGATTTAAATACTACTTATGAAGGATGACTTTTGAATCTCAATGTCAGGAGAAGAATTACATAATACGTGGTGGGGTTCTGGGTTTTTTGGAGATGGTTACTGCAAAATGTTACTTCCTAAAGAGATTACAATTGAAAGAGAGGACAAATTTGACCCCCGATTTGAACTATCTTACCGCAGAAACGGCTCACGGCATTGAAGTGAGTTTTTATTTTTATTTTATTTTTCTAAAATTCTGTTAGTTTAGAGTTGTAATTTTCATTTGCTCACTTGCTGAGAAGTTCTTATGTTTATTGATCTTATTGTTCTTATGGTTGGCAACTACTAATTTCGCTACTCATTCAGATCTTGACTCTTCATTTCTTTACGATTATTAGAGTCTATAATGTAGAAAGCGAAAGGTAATAGACGTTAGAGGAATTCTAGCAGTTAATTATCACATATTTATTTTTTTTATTTGCAGTTTTAGTTCATGATTTTACAATTTTAGTTTTTCTGAAGTATTTCTGATTTTCTTTTCTTTTCTTTCACTCTTATTTTGGAGACAATGACACATAGAATCGAGGATGTGGATACTAAAATTAGAGGGATATGATTTTCGGAGTAAAAGATGACTTGCCATACGTGGAGATGACGTCTCCACCAAGAAAATGGTAACTACCATGTAATTTATTTTTCATTTTCTTATATTGCTACTTCCTTTGATTCAATTGCTATTGTTGATTTGTATATTTGATTTATTATAAGATGATCTATTCTTTTTTAGTAAAAGAAGAGAATTTGACTATTTTTATGATTCAATTTAAAGGCTAAGTTTGAGTAGAAGATTTATATTGATTAGAAATTGGGTTTATTTGTAGTACAGCTTTACCATAATTAACCACGAGTAACATTTAATTAGTTTTCATGTAAGGTGTCATTTTTGGTACGGCAGGTAAATGGTTTTCCAAATTTGTCTCAAAATTAAAATTATGAATTTCGTGGTGATAGAAGGGTGTGTTGATAAGTCCAATATAACTATTTGATTACCAGAAAACTAAGTAGTTCTTTAACAGTCTAATTCTCTTCATAATACTAAAGATTAACTTTGTATTTCTTATTTTGCACGCTTTGCAGAAAATCATGTTTTGTGTTATCAATTTAGCCTTTCTTCCTCATTTAGAAGTGGTTGGCCTCTCTTCCTCCTTTAGAAGCAAGTATTTTTAGTCTTAACAAACTAATTATGTTGCCCGCAAAGCATTGGTGAAATGAGGGTAGCGGAATTGGAGGAAATGAAAGGGGACGAATAACTTTGCTCTAATTGGAGATAGTACTGTGCTATGGTTGTTTCAGTTAATTTCTAAAGTATTATAGAGATGATAACAATAATGATATGTTTATTACATCCAAATATTTTAAATTTAAGATTATTTTATGTGAAGTCGTAATTCAATGTTGTTAATATATTTTCTTTGCTATGATATACTTCATTTTCTTTGTAAGCCTTTTTTTTTTATCTTGGCATAAGACCAGTTTAGACGAATGCATTAGAAGATTAGTTTAGATGAATGTATTAGAAAATCATTCTGTTAAGGATAAGGAAAAAAAAAAAAAAAAAAGAACTTCATGAAAAACAAAAAGAATGTAGTGTCGCCTAACAAAAAAAATAAGAGGGTATTATTTTACACTAGATAACCGTACTTTCTATAGTTCATATGTGAATTCTTATTAATTGTGATCTTATTACTATTTCCAGTAATTATTCAATCAAATTCTAAATATATGCAATTAGGAATAAGTGCATTGAGCGATTTTTTGAATTTTTGAATGGTCTTTCTTTTCACACTATTAATTGCGATTTTTCTAAACAATTGGATAAAATTGTACCTGAAAAATTTTAGTGAGTAAAAGCTTACATGTCTTTTGAATATTTTCTCTCATCTTTATACTAGCCTAATTGATTAAGTGAAAAACATGTAAAAAAATTTACTGATGATTTATTTTACATTTAAATCTTACAACATATTAAACATACACTATTTTATCACCCTTGTATATTTTTGTAGTTTTTCAAGTGCTAAAAGTTTATCAATAGAGAGATGTATAAACTTACTACATTTATATGATAACATAACTTTCATAAATTAATTTATGGTAACAATTATTATTATTTTTTTTTACTAGCATCTTCGCACTCACTCTCGCGCTTGCTCAGATGTTATATTTTTAAGGAAAAACTAATATCCTCTCACGCACACTCGCGCTCGCACATGCTTAGATGCTTTTTTTTTTTTAGGAAAAATGTGTAAAATTCTTTCTAGCACATACTCTTATATCAGTGAGTCAAGTTCTTCTAATGACGTACTTTTCTATCAAGGTGCTAATTCATAATTCTCAAGCGCATCCTCTATTCGCATGTAATATTCTAGAGCTAACAAACTCTTCATGTAATGGCCACTATTATATAAAAAAGTAAGATCTGTGACTCTAAAATTTTACACCCAAATAAAGGACGTGCGTGAGAATGATGAATTAACACCTTGATAGAAGGGTACGTCATTAGTAGAACTTGACATGCTAATATAAGAATATGCGCTGAAAAGAATTTTACACCTTTTCCTTAAAATAGAAAAAGCATCTAAGCACACATGAGAGTAAGAATTTTACACCTTTCAAAAGTTAAAGAAGCGATTTAACTAAAAAGACTAGTATGTAGGATGACATGTCTTTAATTGAACTGAAAAGTTAATCTGATTGAGATGCATGTGAGTTCATCTAGACATGTATCCTCTTAATAAAAGTAAAAACTAAAAAGCCTAATATTTTAAGACCATAAGCCATCTAATTGATGTAGGACGTGTATGATTGACTGAGAATTTAAGGATAAAAAGGGAATAATCCTATTCTATAACTACTCCTAAAGAAAAACTAACAATATTTTAATATTCAATTCATCAAAAGTAAATAACAAAGTACATAATAAGCCTTTATATAAGCAAACCCTAAAATCCTAAGAATTATAATATAATTAGAATTCCACATTACAACTAAAATTCTAATTATTATCAAAATCCTATTTATTCAAAACTTAAATAATACTAAAATACTTCTAACTTATCCGTAATTATAAATTCAATATAATTACAATGAAACCTCATAATATATATTATGTTCCCAATAAACCCAATTTCTTGTATATACATGTTCCCTATCATTTTCCTGGTTGAAAAAAACTTGTCCTCGAGTGCGGAAGTGAAGGAGAATGTAGACCTCAAGAAAAAAAAAATCCTGCAGTAAGGTTTTCATAATTGATTAATGGAACAAATTTTGTGGGGAATCTCATAAACTTGGAACTTTAGTGGGATGACGAAATTGATATGCTCAACATATGGAGGAGGTGCAACATCAACTACAAGCTCATGTTCAAACTATGACATCTCAATAATCCCGTCCATCATTGGTTTCAGAATATCAAATATCGGCTCTGGCTTCAGTTTTGACATATCATTTTTTTCAAACTCTTCTTCAATTTTTGTCTCTTGTGTGCAACTTCCTCAACTAATTCCTTTTCTTCAACTTGAATCTCACTATATTATGCTTCTAGTTCTGGCAAGTCAATTTCAATGGATTCAAATGTTATATGCTAGCCTTCAACAAATTTGATAGTTGGCCTATGAACATTTGTAACTTTATTGTTTGGATATTCAATCTATAATTATGGAGTAGTCTGTTTATGAATTTTCTGCAAAACAATTGTAGGTAGTTTCTGGGATTGAGGCTTAGACTCTAGCACGGCAAGTTTTGGTTTGTTTCTGTGGGGGATAGGTGGTAGTTGAGCTAAAGAATCTCTAAAAGATTTTTGTTTATTTTGTACCTCATCGATTTTGTTCTTAATAGCCTCAATTATATTAGGCTTGAGGGTTATGGGATAACACCTTTGAGTGTAAGTATAACTAAGGTAATATGTTAATGCATTAACAAGCTAGACCAAAGAAGAACCATCTCCCCAATAGTCTAACATAGTGTCACTTCTCACACAGAAGCATGACCTGTCAAAGGAATGGATAATCAGACCTTCGTAAGCCATCGAAGGAATGGATAACCAAACCTTCGTAAGCCTGACACTAAATCCAAAAGAAATGCTCACAATCATGATTTAAAACGACATTAAAAGAAAACTTTGTAAAGATATGACACACATACAAACATATATATTAACTGAAAGGAGTAGTATTTTTAAAATAATTCGACAGAGGTTTCCTATAAAATGAAACATGTTTGAATAATACATATAACATATATTCTTGTTTACACAACAATGGTAACAACAACACAATAACCACAAGGAGCTCTGCTCCATTTTCATACCATAAAAATTAACAAACCAAACTATTACACAATTTAAAAGTTTATGACTAAAGCCCTAATATAACTGCAAATCCTTCATCCCTGGCTTCAAGATTATGCTCTCACCAGAATACCTTGCCGTAGCAGCAATTGGCAAGTCAAGTTTAGGTTAGAGAAGCTTATTGAGATCCTAGTGCTAAAAAAACATAAATAAATGAAAGGTGATTCATAAAGACTTAGAGAGTGAAAAAGCATACCCGACAGGTACTAGCATCAAACAACATGTAATTATAAAGACATGTGCATAATAGTTTCATATTAGTACAACTTTCAATGCAATTCAGATCTCACAAGTACATATATATATATAATGCAAAACCAAAATCAAAATAACTCACAAAAGATTATATTCCAAACAAATCAAGCAAAACATCCAAAAGGACTAATAATCGAAGTAACTCAGCACCCATACACCATGTATACATCATCCTCTGGATTTTTTGCTCCTGCACACTAGGAATATTCATAAACTTCTCACATAACCTCCTCAAGGCAGAGTTATATTCAAGTATCAAATAATCAAATCAAATATATCCTAGGTGCATCTAGATTCTAAATCGCATTAAAAATAAATTTATTGACCATTTCAAACACATTGAAACACACAATACACTAAAAGATAGAGTTTTCAAAAACATAACATATTTACCATATAATTCACTTAAGGCATTAAACCACCTTACATAATAGCTTTACACATGCATATACATATATAAACATTCAAAACACATCTAGTAACCAAAAGGTAATGCTTTCCCCACTCACAAAGTTATGGATTTTGCCCATCATTCATTCTTGGGTTCAAGTGTGTCACTGAATTAACGCTACAACTGAAATTACATTTCCAAGTATAATTTAGTTTGTAAATTTCATAGGTTATAACCTTCTAATTACCAAAAACTAACATATACCAAGTTTTAAGCATTTGTTCAAAACTAACCCTTTTTAACAAACAACTTAAGGGCATAACA
Organism: Quillaja saponaria; assembly: GCA_029379385.1. Lineage (NCBI taxonomy): Eukaryota > Viridiplantae > Streptophyta > Magnoliopsida > Fabales > Quillajaceae > Quillaja > Quillaja saponaria. The sequence goes on along the minus strand of CM055616.1, from coordinate 12,166,320 downwards.
AGTTCCAACTCATGTGTAAGTATATATATATATATATATATATATACATACACTAAGAGAACCAACACAAATCCCTCACTTTCAACACTACTTATATCCTAAATATTAAATTTAAAGTTGAGTTAGTTATTTAAAAACAATCAAGAGCTTAAATTATGTAATTCTAACATCAATACAACTAATTCCAAGATTTTCTCTTCCATTAACTATTTAACCACCATGTTTCATCACTTTCAAGCCTTAAATCATCCTCCTAAACTTTCTAAATTCAAACCCTCAACAAAACCAAAAGGAAAGAAATCCAAAACCAAGGAAAACAAATTATTTAAATTGGAAAAGGAACTTGGAAATTACAACAACTAGTGGCTATCTAAGGAGCAGGGATGGCGGCTGACTTGAAACAAGCTGCTTTTGCCACCGTGGTTAAAGGAAATCACAAGACTAGCCACCAGTTGGATAACCAAAGAGTAGGAGAAACTTGCTGCTACTGTCTCACGGCTGAGCTTCAAGGTGAATGTTGACAAAGGTTAAAACACACGACAAGCTGCCACTTCGCTAGAAGGGAAGAAAGGGAGACTGCCAATAGTTTGGCAAGAGCATGGATAGAATAGGAGAACAACAAGAGGAGAAAGAAGCTAGCTGTAAGGACTTGGCTGCAAGGCTAGAAAGTTCATGAAGTAGAGCAAAACAGGGGAGCTGAAAATAGAGATAATGAACACAAGTAAGAGGGGGAAAGAAAAGGGAAATGAAAGATAAAGAGATAAAAGAAAAAAAAAATTGAAAATTGAAGTCAAGGTCAACAATTTAAAGTAGTGTTGTATATTTTTTTTTGTATGTATTTATATATATTTTTATAAGGTTTGTTTGTTTTCTTTATATACTTTTTATTTTATTACTAAATGTTGCACACTACCTCAAAACTTAATGTTACACTACTAGGTTATAACCCACAGGGATTAAAAGCAAACTATAAGGATCAATATAAAGATTAGGGTGGGAAGAATACCTAGGATTGACAAACACACGAGGCTGACAGAGAGGGCTATGACACAGGCAATTCAATAGTTATCTAGACCCTAGATTTGTGGTTAGGAAAATAAACAAAGATTGTTCCATGAATTTCAATACTTCTAGAAAAAGTACCATTACTAAACTGGATGTTCCAGAATTTGAGACTAAAAGAATAGAGAATCAATGTGCCTGATAATAAAATATTGGGATTTGTGTGAATAGTTACAATTGGACAACTTATGATACCACGACATTCCTTTTCTTTTTTTCATTTCCTCACTTTTTTTCCTTCTTTTTTTTTTCCTCTCTTTTTCTCTTTTTCTCTTTCTCCCTTTTTTTTTCTTTTTTTTTTTATGGTACTTTTTTTTAACTGAAATATAAATGCAGTAACTTAACAAACAAAGTAAAACTTGAAAAGCAACCTAAAATAAGAAAATAAAATGTGAAAGTAGGAAAATTGTACCAAATCACGCATTTTGGAGATGAGTATAAAAAAGTAGGGATTTGGATGAAAATGGGTGGTGGTGACCTGTCATACTCTCGTATAAAGATATGACTGGCTATAGGAATGGATAACTAAACCCCTATAACCCTAACTTCACATCAAATGAACATATATGACTAATGACCACTTATAGTAAAAGAAGAAAGCTTTATTGAACTAAAATAAAGACACAAACTTTTTATCAAACACTAGTCATTTTAACTGAAAATTTTGGTAGAGGATCCCTATAAAGTGGACCATGCTTGATAATACATACATGTATAATCTGGTTACAATCAGCCAGTCACAACAACAATAACAATATACATAGAAGAGCATAGCTCCATTCATCTCATAATCAACAACAGTTAAACGATTGTACAAAACAAAACATGATAACTTAAAGCCTAATATGATTGCAAACTTCATCCTCTAGCTTCAAGTGTGCGATCTCAAAGTATACCTTGATGTAATACCGTCGCAAGCCATGAATCTCAAGGGTACGAAAATTATTCTCCTGATAATAGAGAACAACAAAAGAAGAGTGAGTCACAAGGACTCAGTGAGCAACAAACGTACCCATACACTATGCATCAACCAAAGCATAAATAGCACATATACGTAAAATAATTTCATATAACCAATTCTCATATCACAGTTCAATATTATATTGTAAAGTTGAACAAATACCATTTATGTAATGTATGAGACAAACAAATCAATTAACATATACAAATTATACAAATCAAACAATTCAACAAAAAGGGCCAAATGGAGTAACTCAGCACCCGCACACTATGTATCCTCCCACCAGGCAGTTTTTGCTCCCCCACACCAAATATATGCTCCTCACATAACCATCCTCCGGGGATGAGTTACTTGAGTATTTATAATCACTTATCAAATAATCAAATCAAAGTATCTTAGGTGCACCCGAATTCTAGTTTGAATGTAAAAAGCATTTTGTAAAAATTCCTTTTATTGGCCTTTAATTCAATTATTATTATAGCACTACACATTTTTACTTATCTCAATATACACATATTCATTCAAATACACACATAAACAATCAAACACATTAATCTAGCAACCAAAGAATACGTAATTCATTCACAAAGCTCAAGGATTCGGTTTGTCATTTCGTCTAGCGTTTGATGGTGTCGGTATGTCCTCAACATAATCTAGAGCTGAAAATCAAAAATTCATATATTATTTAGAGTAATCATTTCAAAGTTAGTTCTACGATTCCTTAATCTTATATATATATATATATATATATATATATATATATATTATTACTTGAGAACTAATCCTCCTTACACATTTAAAGAATATATTAAAGGTGTATCAAATTTTCTTGAATATATATGTATATATACTTATAAATACATTAAGAAATCCACACAACTCATAAATTTTTATTTTAGTCATATTCCAAATATTGACTTCAAGTTAACTAATTATCAAATTTTCATCAAAAGCTTTGACTAACCTTCTAATGTCATTATGTTTCAAATTTCAACTCTTAATTCAAGTATTTAACCCTCCTACATCAACATATTTGAATCCTAACTTATTTATTTCGCATTTCTAATTAAATTTAAAGGAATTACAACTAACTCACTTCAACTAATTCTTTAACTAGCTAAAGCCTATGTAGGTCAATTCCTCTATGTATTATATTTAAACATTTTATTAACTGTTTAGAGGGTATCATAAATTCTGTACATCCCTTCAAAGTTAATTCCTTTGGTGGCATTAGTTAGTTTCATTCATGTGTATATATTTAGATATATACCTATACTAAAAAATTTAACAGAACACCTCAATTTCATATTACTCCCATTCCTAAATTTATTTCAAGTTCAATTAATTATTTTTCAAAGCCTTGATATCCACCATTCCAATATCTACACCTTTGAATTTCCAGAAATCCTTTTCCCATGATCACATAATCAACCTATTAGTTCTTTGATCCTAAACTTTTGCTCACACCTTCTTAATCCTTAATTCTATTCCTCAATTACCAATAATACAAAAAGGTCAAGTTATAAACTAAATGGCTACTAATGAAACTCATGGCAAGAAGGAATTTGAATGCAACAAACCCAATAGTTAAGGTAGGAGATTACTTCACCTACGATCACAAATATTAGCTGTTGCATAGCAAGGTTACTGCCTTTGCTCATGCAATCCTTGAGGCCCTTAAGCAAATTTGGCCGAGAAGGAATCGGCACACACCAAGGCAAGGACAGCTGCTACAAGGAACGGAACGGGGCAGCGGCTGGGTACACCTCTGCTTGGCTAAACAAAGAAGGAAAGTGCAAGGTGGAGGCAAGATAGGGGAAGGCAGCAAGATGGCTGCCATTTGCTGCAACCCGAGCTGAACAATAGCTCCAAGATCCACTAAAATCAAGCTTCACTAGTCTGCAAGCTAAGAGGGTGAAGTTGGTTGATGAACTTGGCTGCTGTATACAGAGGAAGGAAGAGAATTTGGCTGTAAACAAGAAGTTCACTCGGCAACCGGCAAGTTCTCCACGGCCAAAAAAAAATGAAACGGGGCATGTGTTACGGTTTGAAGGCTGAGGAACTAAGAAGAAAACAAAGGCGGTGGAAGGGTGTGAAGGGAGGGGAAAAAAAAAGGAGAAACTAAAGTCAAAGTAGATCTCTCTTTCTTTCTCTTTATTTAATTTTTTTTATTATTAGTGGTCTATGTTTAATCTTACTTTATGAATATATATATATTAGTGGTGTAGATTAATTCTTAATTTACACTTATATATACATATATACATTTACTTATTCAATTTAGTTTTTCTTGGTTTATAAATTTGTTTACCTAATTACAACAAGTTACATGCAAATATTTTTAAATGTACGTTCAAATATATTGGGTTATAACATGGCCACCATGCGCGGTGGCGTGTGAGGCACGTAAATAGTAATTCGGACCTCCTATTCGCTTTGTTTCGTGGGTAGATACGTAGATTGGATTTTTCTGTTCTCAATGGTATATTGTCGAAAATATGGTTAGTGATTATTTCTAGTAGCAGAGCATGGTCGCATACAATGGCTAAGCGGTGGTTTTCAGTGGATTTATGAACAAAAATTAGGAATTTTATTATGGTGCCACTTGACTTAAACGTGTATGATTGACGGAGGATTTAGGGATCAAAAGGGAACAATTCTATTATATAACTACTCCTAGAGGAAAACTAACAATATTTCAATATTCAATTCATCAAACGTAAATAACAAGGTACATAATAAGCTTTTATATAGGCAAACCCTAAAATCCTAAGACTTTTAATATAATTAGAATTCCACTCTACAACTAAAATTTTAATTATTATTAAAATCCTATTTATTCACCACCGAGAGCTTAGCTCAAGCAATTGGTATCTGTCCTCCACCCCCTCCCCCCCTAAATGCCTAGTTCGAGCACTCTTGATGTACCTAAAAATAAATAAAATCATATTTATTCAAATCCTAAATCTATACTATATATAAAAGAGCCTTATAGGAAGAATCTTTTGATTTTCTATTTTATCCTTTGTACTTAATAAATTTTCAATATTGCCACACTCTCTTGATATTTAGAGATTGAATGAAATTGAAATTTTAAAACTTAATATATTTCCAATTAAATGGTTAGAGTTTTGTTTTAATATGAATTTTTTTTTTCTTTTCAAAACTTCCTAATAGTTTTAGAATTGTCTAATTTTGTTACATATAATAACATGAGCAAAACCTATACTTGAATAATATATTGGCAAAGCTTGAACTCTTCATCGAACCACAATTGGTTAGTTTATTTCAACTATAACTTCCTATATACTTTCTTTATATCTGCTTCTGAAGCTTCATGTTTATATATTTATTTTTATTTTTTTTGGCAACTTCTGATATTATATCATTAGAGCATACAACATCTCTCTTAATGTTGTGTGATCGAATTTTTCTGAATTCTTTGCTGAAAGTTCAAGTGGCTGAACATATTAAAGAGTATATAATAAATATTCTCACTAGTTATTATATCTATATCTATACTCTTGTAAAAAGTGACTTAATGGAAGAATCCTTTGATTTCCTTAAATACCCTTATGAATCTTTAATATTTATTTTACTATAAATAAATTATTTTATTTTTTACCTTTTTTTTTCCTAATTATTCTCCATTTTAATATCTATAGGATTGTAATTGTTTTAGGATTATTGATTTCTTTTTTTAATAATTCTTTTCAATAATTATATATGTCAATATTAATTAAGATTGAATTTCTCAATTTTTTTGTTTAATAAGTTCCTAATAATTATAATTTCTTTTTTATCCTCAAATTAAGAATTAAAATTTTAAAAAATTACTACAAGTTAAAAGAAATATTAAGAGTATAGTTTTGATGATTATAATGTTGCTGTTTTAAATTTTAATTTATAGTTTTTTTAAAATATTTTTACAATAATTATATGTGAATAGTATTTAAGATTGAAATCTTCAATTTCTTTGTTTAATAAATTTCTAATAAGTATAATATTTTTTTAGTTTTTCTCAAATTTATGAATTAATTTTTTTTTTGAAAAATACTATGAATTAAAATATACTAAGAGTATAGTTTCTATGATTATAATATTGTTGTTTTAATTTTTAGTTCTTCTTTCCATTTTAAGAATTAAAAAAAATATAAATATAAATATAATTTTTTTTTTAGTTAAATTTATCTATTTGTTTATGAATATAAAAGTGATTTAGTGAAAGAAATTTTTATTTAAATACTCTATATGAGTTTTTACTATTACATAAATACTTTTTAATTGATTTTACTTCAAATAGACTATTTATTTTTTTCCTTCTTTCCTAATTATTTTCCATTTTAATATTAATAGAATTATTTTATGGCTATTGCTATTTTTTTTCCTAATTCTTTTGAATACTAATAAATTTATAATTTTTCAATATATCAATAATAATTAAAATTGAATTTCTCAATTTTTTTATTTAATAAATAACAAAATATTATAATTTTATAAATTATTTTTCTAAAAATTTATTTATTTAGAAAAATATAAGAGTATAGTTTTTATAAATATAATATTGTTATGTTATTTGTTATTCTATTTTAATTTTTTTTAATATATGTATATATATGCTTATATTATAAATTAAATTTTTTATTGAGTTTATCTATTTGTTGATGTAATTAACATAAAATATTAATTCTTATTAATTATAATTTCTTATATCAATTGTTGATGAACATATACTTATATATCTCAAAGACGATTCACACGAAATGCATGTGCCATGAAAACTAATAATACTAAAATACTTCTAACTTATCCCTAATTATATATTTAATATAATTGCAGTGAAACCCCATAATACATATTATGTTCCCAATAAACCTTATTTCATATATATACTTGTTCCGCATATCAATCCTCCATAAGTGGTTTGTAGATAGGAGTGAGATGCAAATCAAAAATTCTTGCCACGTGGAAGGTCTCTTGAAACTATATTAGGCTTAGACTTCGTAGTAGAATCTGCCAAAAAAAATTAAAAAAAATTAGATTTAAAGTCTTTCAAATGATTTAGAAAGACAATTGGAGATTATAGAGCTCTAATCACTTTATGGCACTAGTCCGGGATTATTATTATTATTACAGACTTAGCTATCAATTAGGAGTTAGGATTTTAATTATATATATATATATATATATATATTACACTAAATAACAGTAAATTTGAAATATATTTTTTGAAGAAATTATATTATGTACTTTCTACTAGAGAAACAGTGGTGAATACACATAATCCAAATGAATGGATCAATTTCTGCAACAAATGTAAAAAAGATACAGAAACACAACAAGTGGGCGATCGATCCATCGTACCCATTTGAGTATTTGATAAATAGAATCTCAACTCTAAAGCAGAAGCCAGATAGATATTGAAAAATTAAGAAACTTACAAGACATGGAAGAAGAAGTTTTCTGCTTGACGCCCCAAAGCAGACGCCACATAACCACTTTGACAATTACCAAGAGGAAGAGAACCAAGAAAGCTAGCAATGTTATTGTAAACATTTTATAAAATTCAAAACTAGTTAGCTAGACTAGAGTAATAGCTGGTTTTGAACTTAGTTTGATATTGCAGAAATTTTAGCTTCTCAACGTATTTATAGTGGTAAAGTCACACTGTTATCCTGAGAGCACGTGTACAGATCACACGTCTAATAATTCTTCATTCAAATTTGACTATACTGCTCTTAGTCTTTCTTTTCATTGAATGACTGATGGTAATAGTGAAACTAATAGGATTCTTCATTTTGTAAGACCACGTTTCTATATTCCATTTTATTACATTCCAAATACATAAAAACAAATTAATACCATAGTAGAGAAAGACATGCATTAGTTACTTCTGAAATAAATATGTCAAACAAATATGATGGGCTGCAATAATATATGGTTAGTGCTACATCCACTAATAAGTGGGTACACGCATTATTTACTTTTGTTGTGGGAGCTTTTCGTGTGTTAATGATAAAGAATTTGAAAATAAATATTTAAAGATTTGTTTAATGAATGAACTCATGACAAAAGATTTTATTTGAGATTGTAATAATTGAAGTACTAGCTATTATTTGAATGTATACTATTTAAGAGTCAAAACAATTTTTTTTGTAACTTTCAATGATCAAAACAGTAAATATGCTTATATATTAGTTGGCTTAATTAATTATTCTCAAGATTGACATACTTTTTATTTCGAATATTGATAAATTTTCATGATCAATTTATTTTTTTAAGATTCAAAATTTCTCATTTAAGTTGAATTCTCTCATCATTCCCTTGTTGTGTATAAGATAAATAATCCTAAATAATCGAAAACGTTCTCCTATGGCCTTTGGGGGTAGCGAATACTCTATGCTGTCGCTGATATGCTATAGTAGATGTTGTTACTAATAGTGGTTATCTGCAAAAGGATGTCACTTATAGTTATTAACGACTGCGAAAGTTGTCATTGATAAAATCACGGATAAGTTTTTAAATCTTATCAGTGGCAGCATATTTTGTCTCTAATAATTATAGTGATATCACTAATAATGCTGATAATGCTGAATTTTATTTTTTAAATAAAAAGTTAATTTTAATTGATCCTTTTTTTTTTTTTCTTAATGCTCTCTTAATCAATTGATATTCAATTTAATTCATAATGTTATCAAATATGCTCAAATAAATTAAGGAAACTAATTTTATTGTATTAATATAATTAAAGTATTACATACAATTCAAAAAGAAAAAAACAAACATGAAACTTAATTGTTCTAATTCAAAGCCTAATATATTGTTTATGTAGGACTTCTCCCGTTCTCTTTCTCTTTTTTGTCCATGAAGATTTCTTTAGTATTTGATTCATTCGAGCTACAACCCTTTCTGAATTTTGGCTCATAAAAGTTACTTCTTGCCTTATAAAACCTGGTTTTTAAGGCTTCATTTGTTTGTGAGATGTAACTCTACAAATTTTACTGTATGTAATGAAAGCGATATATGTCCTTTGTGTAGTCTATGTAATGATATAATAAATAAAACTTTTAGTTACTTTTATCTGGTGGCTGTATGAATTGTGGGTTTTCTTTGTACCATTTTTATTTTTCTTTCTGTGTATATATGCTATTTCAGACATACTTTACTTGATGTTTACAAACATATTGATTGGCGACTACATCATGGAAAGAGAGTTTAGTTTTTTCAGAATGGAATGTATGAACCAAAGAAAGAAAATGTCTACATACAAATGAGGGTTGTAGATAGACTCCCCAGTTTCTAAACTCCGTAGTATAGTTGTAACTTTCGATCATTTAGTATTAGACAATGGTGCATTTGCAATATCATCTAGCTTTAATTGGAAATCTTAAACATTTTTTTACCCTATTTTTTCTTTTCTTTCCATGCATTATAAAGGCAACATTTTGGTGGTTGTTTTTTGCCTCTTTCAGAGATTCCATATTGATTAATGATTAATACCAATTATTATAATCTCTTGATATATTTTGTCTGTACAAGGTTTTATGGTTCCTTCTCCTGTCTAATGTATACATTCTTCATGTTAAAGTGAGTTCAATGTACATGTTATGCTATGCATTCAAATTGACTAACTATGGTGAAATGTAAACTCAACTAAACTCAACTAAGCCTTACATCTCAAACTAGTTGTGGTTGGCTATATGAATCATTTTCCTCCATTCGCATCTATCTGTGACAACATTTTCAGTAATCCCTAGAGCAACCATTTCTTTCTTGATGACTGCTCCCATGTAAGTTTCGATCTCCCTCTACCACGTCTAACACCTGACACTTGTACAAAGACCCATTTCTTAACTACTACATCTATTGGCCGACGTTGGATATGTCCAAACCAACGTAGACGATTCTCTTTCATTTTCTCCTCAATAGGTGCTACCACCTTTTTATAGATCTCCTCATTCCTTATTCTGTCCTTTTTTGTATGTCCAGTCATCCATCTTAACATTCTCATTTCGGCTACTCCCATCTTATGCGAGTGTTGCTTCTTAACTGCCCAATATTTTGTACCATACAGCATAGCTGGTCTCTAACTACGGTGAAATGTAGTTTAGTGGGAAAAAAAAAAAAAAAAACAACGGTGAAATGTATTTAAAAGCGATGGTTGCAAGCAATGTGCCTCATTCTAACTATTGGCCGAATTTGGATGACAACATTTCATAAAAAGATGTAATTAATTGACGTAGCATCTTTATGAATGTTATTTTAAGGAGTGGAGTAAGTATAGAGAGGTAAGCCTCTTCCATTTATGGAGGTGGTTGGTATTTCCATTACGCTTGCAGAGGATGGTTGAAGGTTTATTGTGGGAACATCTTGATTGTGTAGTATTAGGTTCTAAAAATGTCACTTACAGTGATCATGATGCTAATTCTACTGGTCTGGCCAAAGATGTTCATATGGATGAAAATGATGATTCTTTTGTAGAACGGTCTGTTATGAAAAAAGTTATTCAGACGAGAGGGAGGATGTACAACAAGCAAATTTCTTAGCTGGTTTGATTTTCTTAACTTTGTCAAATGCAGGTATTATGTAGACAATTTGGAGAGAGGGAGGGAGCCTGCAACTGCTGCCTTTCAGAGATATAAATTTAGATATACAAGTTTCTTAATTATCAGCCATTTAATTACTGTATATTAGTTTTCTATCCCCATTCGACCTCTAAAAAAGAAATTCTCACTTGCATGTTTTGATGAATCAAGCCTTAAACCTAATGTGTGCAATAATCTATGTGAATCCATTGAACTAATTGGAATCCCCCGCATGAATTCTTCTTTATTTCATCTCAGCTAAAGTCATATCATTGCCTCCTTTCCTGCAACCTTATTCTTATATTTTGAACTTCCACATAAATGTGTATGTTATGCTATTTACCATTATGCTACGACTTGGGTTACAGGCCCATATAGTTTTTCAAGGATATATATATATAATATTTTGCCAAGAATTTCTTCAAGAATTAATTGTGATACTCTGTTGTATATTGAAAAATTCATTTCTTACAGAATTTGCTGCATTGTGCTTTCTTTATGTTTTTTCAAGTAGTAATTTGTGGTTATTTCTATATGAAGGAGTCCATAATTTGATCAATATTGGTATGTACCAGCTTCAGGTGCAAAATGAAGAGCTAGACCGATTCAATATCATTTATTTCATGATGTTCAGACTAAGACAGGAATAACTGACTTACTACTATTAGAACTATTTCTTGTTTTGGAACTTGGCAAGTTTATACCAAGTTAAGTTGTAATGTATTTTTTGGTTGTGGTTAAAAGTAAAACTCTATTAACAATGTCATTATGTATCTGATGTATTTTTTTGGTTATGGTCAAACGAAAAACTATGTTTAACAAGGTCATTACGAATTCCTTTTTTAGCGACATGTATCCTGCTTTGTCACTAGCTAGAATTGAACCTCTTAAATATTTAATAATAAAGAAGCATCTTTTGATAATATATGATACATTGTGTTGAGAGGTTTTATTATCTGTTGTATTTGTGCTGAAAGCTATCATTCTTCTCCTAATGAATTGAGGAACTGAAAATAGAACATGCTAAAATAAAACAGAAGGAAAAGAGTTAACAAAAAATGAGAATATAAAATTTACTTCTTATTTATAAAACTAATTCTGTTACTTCTTATCAATTTAACTTGCGCTCTTGGATGGCACTAGCACAATTACTCAAAAAAGAACTAACCAAAATTGCAGACTACATCTCATGCCATTAGGTACGGGTTATCCCCTAGTATTCTATAAAATCTCCCCCTTTCTAAGTCGAAGTTAATTGAAAGTCATGAACTTATCCCCTTTTCTCTTCAATTCATATATAAGCTTTATCAATTACTTAATATAATTTCTTAGAAAAAAGAGTACACGATAAAGCAAGCACAAAGTGAGCTTAGAATTCAACAGATCAGTATTATATTTCGTAACTGAAATCTCTAGTAGAGTCTTTATATTTCGTAACAACCAATGAAGATTAAGCGTAAACCTCAAAGCTAAGTGTACAAACAAACATGTCATACATTCTGCAATTTTGAAGCAAAACAATCAACTAATAATAGAGAAGAAAAGGTAACTTATGAAACCATATAATACACCACCTCTAGAATCTAAAAACAAAGAGCTAATGACTTCATCAAAACTAAATTGTCCTTCTTTCATCTAAAGAGAAGCATTGACTTTCAGACAAGTTCTACTTCCTATTTTGAACTAATTATCATGACTTATTGTTCAACCCAAGAGGAGGATTCTCTTGTATCGAAAGGAAATTAGAAGATTATCCTAAAAAGAGAATGACTAAGATGAGACTTGGTTTTTTTTTTTTTTTTTTTTTACTATAAAAATTTCAATAGAAATGTAATTGCAAAGCCAATCGTCGACATGATGACATCCTAAAAACATTAATTAAGTCGTTACATGCTGAATTGAGTCCAGCTTCATAGGCCGAAAAGGAAGTTGATTGTAGTAGGATGTGAGACCAAAAAAGTAATCATAGTTTCAAGTGGCAGTTAAACACTTGTATTAAAGAACAATTATTGCGCCGCCTGTTACGGTTATTTAAGAACTGTTATTTAATTTGAAATTCAAATTTTCTCTTATGAGATTATAATACTAGTCTCGATTACTAGTATAAAGGTTCAAGAATGAATCAAGGAAATTATTCCTTATTTCATTTACACTTAATTTTAATTTCTGCACTTATGTTTTGTCTTTTTTTAATTTTCTTTTGTCTTTATATTTTAATCATCACCATTGCAACTACTTGTACTTTATACTAGAGTTTGAACCAATAACCCAAAAGTTATGCATAATCATTTGATTATTCACTTGGAATACTTTTCTGGCACATATTAGTTCAAATTATGACAAACACCAATATATATAATAAATATATCAATTAAATGAATATGAGGTATGTTTTTTAAATAGTAATACCTATATTTGTTAAAATGAAAGAAATATCTTCCAAAAATTTAGAAGCATTCTAAAAATAATAACAATACCCTGAGTTATATTGTCAAATACTGCAATAGCAGACCTTTGCAACACAAAATAATATATTAATCTTGAAAATTAATTACATTGTAACACTTGATGTCTATCTCACCTCTATTTTATAATATAAAGGTTATATTTTGAATAATTTTACTTTTATATATTATAGTGTACCAAAACCAAATTACTCAATATTATAACAAGAATAGCGTGAACAAAACTTGCAAATTTTATTTGCAGCAACATATAGTTTGATTTGTACGTGAGATCAAGAATCAATGTAATAACGCTCAATAATAATTAACATACCATATTTAGTGTGAATGGAATGAAAACATTTTATACGAATCATGTGTATAACCAAAATAAAATAAATAAATAAAAACAGAAATCACATGGACTTTTTTTTTCTAAAATTTTACCTCGTAGATATGGTTGATATTTTTATATAAATTTGTAAACAGAAATCACGTGACTTTAATTTATCAAAAGATTTTACCTCATTGACATCGCCAACTTTTTTTTTTTTTTTTCTCTCTTTAAATTGAACATCGCCAATCACTTCTCATTTATTCATGAAAGGAATTATGGTTTACAATGGTTGATAAATTCAACAACAGTTTGCAGTCACTGATCAAGAAAACATGTTCCTACAATTGTCTGTATAGTACATCTGTATGAAAGTGGGTGGTATGGGAAATTACGAGGTAAAACTCTAAATCTCTCTTTATAAAAGGTTTTAATTAATTTATTGAATTCCTATTATTCTAGTATTTGTTATCGATCCAACTCTTTTATTTCTTCATAAATTAGTTTTAATTATTCATATTTGTATGTTGATTTTGTTTATTTTCTGATAAAAGGAGATGTTAAATTTCCACAAGTTTTTCATAAATCTCTCACATAAATTATGTTGATCCTAATGTTTTTAATTTCAAGTTTTTCTGTTAACAAGGCAACTTAGTATAAATCATTAACAAGATTTTTAGATTGTGCACATTTTAGTATAAAATCATAATTTATTTTTTAAATCTTGGTTGTGACTACAAGAGAATTTTATCCTCCACAACATGAACACTCGGGCTCAATTCCCATCTGTATACAAAACTCTTCTATTGCTTCATGCTCCTAGTAATGATTCGCTCCTGGGAGATGCATGGCCGGTAAGGATGGCAATGGGTCGGGTCTGACCCGATCCAATCCAAGCATAATTCAAAGACTTATTGGATTGGATCTGATCCAATTTATTAGATCTGTGGGTTATGATAGATCAGTCTAACCAAATATGGATCCAACCCGCCTAGTTTTTTTGTTTTTTATTTTTTAAATATTGTAATTTGAAATATATAAATTAGTCAATATAGAAACTAAGTGTAAACAAAAAGAAATTTATTTATTTATTTTCTAAATATTATTGTAGTCAATTATCTAAAGTTCAATAGGTAATAAGGAATAATAAATATCCTATTATTTAGTCTATTTCCTTATATAGACCTACAAAAACTATTTGAGTAAATAATTAATAAAAATTTCTAGATAATTATTTAAGTAAATAATTTATAAAATTTCTTAGATTCATAAAATTGAGTGGAAAAGAAAAAAAGAAGAAGCTATATTTAAATTTATTAATTTATGTGTTTTTGATTTTCTTATATAGATTTGTACAAATTATTTAAGTAAATTTATTAGGTAAATTTTTCTAGATTATTTTAAATTATTTTTGTTTTATATTTCTTATATTTTATTTTATTTTATTATATAGTGGTGTATAATTTATAAAAATACATTAAGTAAATAAAGTTTAATTTTATTTGTAAAAAAAAAAAAAGGAGGATCAATGGATCGAATCGGACCCGATCCATGGATCATGCCGGGATCCGATCCAAGTTGAAAATTGATCCAATAACTTGGATATTGTCCAATCCATCTCTATTGGATCAGGTTGGATATCCAACCTGATCCGATCCATTGCCATCCTTAATGGCCGGGGCAACAACAATGTTCACAATGTTGCATGACTGAGATCCAGTGCATGGTTTCGCCGGCACTCTTTGTAGATGATTGTCGCGAGGACAATGTTTGATTGGAGGTGGTAGATCAGAAGGCATTCTTGAGGCCATTAGAGAGATGGAAGGATCATGAAATGTTTCTATTTTCACCAGTTGAAACTTCTCATCACTAAAAACTTAGTTCAAGTGATTGGTCCAAGTTCTCCCAATCCTAGTACTAAGTTCAAGCGCTCCTAATGCACCCAAAAAAAAAAAAACCATGGACAAATATATCTCTTGTATGTCATAGCAAAAGTAAACCAAGAAGAAAAAAGCAAAAATCTATGAAAGGTAACAAGGTTTATAATATAAAAATGTTTCATTTTGACTTTGATTCATAGAAATATGAAAATCTTTCTTATTTTTGGAAAAAATTTAGCAGACTCAGACAGTTGTATAATTTTTTCATAGAATATTTCACAAACATTGAAAAAGACATTGGTTTCCTAAGAAACATATTTGTAAATTGGCTAAATGTTATAACCCGAATCAAATGTTTGTTGCAAACCATCAATTTTATTAGCTTTATAATCAACAAATTTTATTTATTAAATTACAATAGAAATTGATGCTATATCAAACACAAAAATTATTATAGAAATTGATACCAACACAAATTAAAAAAAAATTTAAATGAATAAAAAAAAAGTTCTTGATCACATTACAATTTAACACGTTGCTAATAGTTGCATAATTTTTTATTTTTTTTTAAAATATTTCACAAACATAGGTTTTCTGAAGAACATATTTGCAGATTGGCTAAATGTTATAACTCGAATAAAATGCTGCTTGACAGCATACTCGGAACTCAGATGTTTGTAAGCAAACCATCAATTTTATTAGCTTTATTCTACCAAATCATTTATTAAATTATTATTAGAAATTGAAATTAATGGCAACACAAATTAAAAAACATGGTGGTTAATTTAGTTTTATTTTCTACAATATGTTTCTGCAAAATTAAAAATGTCATTTTTAGGATGTCTAATATATATATATATATTTATATATACTATTGATAACGAATTTAACACTGTCGCAATTATTATGGTGCCACATAGCAACAATAGTTATAAATTATTAATTCAACAAGTTTATATCACATGATACCGACTGATGCCAAGTGTTGCGTTACTTTATTATTATAATTTTTATTATCATATAATGTCTATTTAATTAAAACTTTTTAGTGGGAAGCCTTGCGAAATAAAAAACAAAACAGTCACAATATTGCAGAAAACGCTATTTTATTTGGTGGTAAAATCAATTGAAATTCTTTAATTAAATTCAAACATTAATATCAAATATTCAGATCAAATAAAAATTTATATTACACATTGAATCTTTCAAAATTAAAAAAAAGTTATCTAACTAATTAGAATAATAAGATGATATCTCTCGGACTAGGACAGAAAAATCATTAATCAAGTTACACGTAAATAGATCAAACACACATAATCTCTAAATAAAAAAATTAATTTTACTAGAACGTATTATGACCAAAAGCTATCTAATTCAATCCTCCATACATGGTTTGTAGATAGGAGTGTGCTGCAAATCAATAATTCTTAGCTCGTGGAAGGTCTCTTGAAACTATAATAGGCTTAGGCTTCGTGGTAGTATCTGGAAAATAAAACAAAAATAGATTTAAAGTCAGTCAAAAGATTTAGAAGGACAATTGGAGATTATAGAGTTCTAATCACTTTATGGCACTAGTCCCTGATTATTTCAGACTTATCTATCCCAAGAGTTGGGATTTTAATTATTTTCAGCAAGATAAATTGTAATCAAGACACATAATCCAAAAATGAATGGATCAATTTCTGTAACAAGTGTAAAAACGATACAGAAACACAACAAGTGAGCGATCGCTCGATCGAATGATCTCATTTGATTATTTGAAGATAGAATCTCAACTCTAAATCATAAGCTAGATCGATATTGAAAAATTAAGAAACTTACAGGACATGGAAGGAGAAGTTTTCAGCTTGACACCCCAAAGAAGACGCCTCAGAACCACTTTGATTGTTACGAAGAGGAAAAGAACCAAGAAAGCTAGCAAACTTATTGTAAGCATTTTGCAATTAACTAGTTAGCTAGAGTACTGCAGATCCAATTGAAGAGAATCAGAGATAGGTAGCTAGCTTTGAACTTTAAACTCTCAAGTTTGATATTGCAGAAATTGCTGCTTCTCAACGTCTTTATAGTGATAAAGTCACACTGTTTTCCAGAGAGCAAGTATAGATCACGCGTCTATTAATTCTTCATTCAAATTTGACTGTACTGCTCCTGGTCTTTCTTTTCGTGGATGGTCTTAAAGGTATACTGAAACTACTTGGATTCTTCGGTATTATTTTAAGACCACGTTTCCCTTCTGTTATTTTTATATTCCATTTATCAGATTCCAAATACAAAAAAACAAATTAGTGACACGTCAAATAAAAGTATGTGGTCGTCGAAACTTGGGAGACATGCGCATGAGAGAGACTATAATTATTTGAGACACCGTCGCAGTCGCAGAACCCACAAAAGTTGTAAAATTACATGATTTAGAACAATTATCAACAAAACATAATTACATGTTTTAATCGTTAAACAAATAGTTTTCACATCGGCGATTGCTAATTATATAAGCTAGAGCAACAACGAAAAAAGTTACTATTCTTTTTTTTAGGTGCTAAGAGTATGATATCCATCCTATCATAGTTAAATTAAATTGGTTTATTATATATAATTTGACTCTATTTTTAAGCTTTTTTGAGTTGAATGTTTATTTTTCAACTTGATATTTCAATATAAATTATTACTAATTATATTTTATTGTTTTTGTAAAATTAATTTTATGTACTACTAGTTAAAAAAAAATTAATTGCACCGTGTCACACGACTTCATCAGTATAAAAAGATTTGGTTGACTTATATGAAAAGCAAATACCTGCGACATTGTGTTATCACATGGAAATGGTTGTTTTTTAGTTCCTTTTGTCTAAATTTTAGTCATATGCACAACACATGAGAAAAACATTTGTTTGACTTTTATCGCATGATTCATTTAAGCATCCAAGTAAATACATACCTTGAAGTCTTTTTTTTTAAGAACGATCTCTCGGTGACATGGGTTTTTTTTTTGGGTGACATGAGTTGTTTTATTTTTTTTTTTGTTTCACTTACTCAGTGCTGTTGTGTGGTCGCTTGAGATCCCCATTTCTTTTTTGAGATTTTTTTCTCAGTCTTCCATGGCTGTGGTGATGCTTCCCTAGATATTTCATCGGTCTCCTAAAATCTTCATCCTCTCTTTTGGAACTATCTCTCAATCTGTCGAGTCCATTTCTTGGTCTCTCTTTAGCATTTCTCAGTCTTCTTAGACCATTTAGGTCTGGCAAGGTTGTGATGACGCTTCCTAGGGTTATTTCCTAGTCTATTAAGGTCTTCAAATATATTATGTTTGGATTGCTTGTACACATGCACTTGATAAAATGCACTCTGGAGCTATTCAAATATGTGCTACTTCAACTAACTATTTATTCAGAGTTAAATTACGACATTTCAATTAAGGATCATATTTAGCTTAACTCTAAAGAGCTGAACATCTTTCCAGCTTACTAAATGAATCGTCGTATTAAAGTAGAACAGTAGCTGTCAAGAGCTGTTTGTATAAACACACCCGTTTCACTAAACGAGGAGCTGAAGATAAAAGAGAAGAAACTTTAAGAGTTGTTTGTTCTAAAGCACCATTTCATTAAACGATAAGTTGATCCTCAAGACAAGAGCTGTACTGAATATACGAAACACCTGCTTCAGTAGAAATTTCTCGATTTCAATGCCTTGTTTCATTTATTTTAAGTGCCAAGTTATAGAACTGATGTTTTCTGAAAAGTTAAAAACTCGAGAGGTAAACTCTAAAGAGCTAAACACTCCTGAAGAGTTGAAGATAAGGGAGGAGAAGTTAAAATAGCTAATCTATTAGAGCTCTTCCAAAAGCTGATCTTGCAAAGAAGTTATTTCTTATGCTCTTCCGTGCATATAAAACAAAATCTTCACTACCTGCTTGGCCTGTTAGTACTTAATGCTCTTTAGTTAATCTATGATCTCTGAGTGTTTGATTTAAAACAGAAAGGTTAAATTTTTAATTGACCACACTCCCCTCACCCTCTAATTTGCTTTCTTGGGCCAATAATTTCTATTATGGTTTGTTGTATCGTCTACATGGATCAAGATACCGAAACGAACTAATATTTGTTCCTTGTTTATCTGTAGTGTCAAATAAGTAAATAGTCAAGATTTCCTTTCAATAATAGTGAATCAAGAGTAAAGAATTATTTTTAATTAGTTTATTTTGATGTATAGGGACTCCTAGTTGTTACTAAGGGGAGGAGATATGTCGATACTTTGTTATTTTAGTTGATGTTTGTTCTCGATACAAATAAATAAATTTCCTTTGAAAAATAAATATGTTTTATTGACTGTACATTCAACCTCTGTTAAAATGTTTCAGACTCAGTTCTTCTGCATGCTTAAAAATTTTTTATTTGATAATGTTAAAGAAAATAATTTAGCGTCTTTCTTAAACTTACTTGCACAGGAAGGCACTCTTTTTCGAACCTCTTGTGCTGATACTATTGAACAAAATAGCAAGGTTAAATGTAAATATAGGCACATTATTGTTAAGAAAACAAATACTTTACTACATTCTACTTTCCTCGCATAGTCCTTTTGGGAAGAAGCTACTCCTACTGTTGCTTACACTATCTCCTACTATTGCTTACACTATCAATCACACTCCTATTAATTTCGGAATAACTCTGCATATTAGTGTTTACATGTTATTGGTCCAAATAACAGTCTTATATGTGTTTTTGGTTGTGTTTGGTTCGTTAAACTACAATCAAATGAGATAAACATATTAATTAAAATCTTATCTAGTATATGTTGTTCAATGTGTTAAGGGATATGAATAAAAAGATAAATAGTTGAGTTTGAAGTATATATTATCATAATCCTATCTTATAGTAACTATTAGATTATCATGATTAATTAATATTATAATTATCTCTAGTTTATGATTATCTAGTAATCCTTATAAATAGGGAGCACTAGTATTGGACTGATTAAGTGAGTTGAGTGTGTGAGCTGAGTGTTTGTAATCTGTAGAATTATATTTTAGTCTATCTTCTTGTGGACTAGGCCTTATGGTTGAACCAAGTGTATCTCGATGTATTTCTATCTCATTATTTTATATTATAAAATCTAATGTGGTATCAAAGCGTTCAAGCTTTAAGGAGTAATTAATCTGGGGTCAAGTTGTAGTTTCCTTCCTCGCATCTCATCCAATAAAAATGATGTTTTTATCTGCCTTTAGGCACTTGCCACAAAAGGATCTCTCATGGTGCCTTGTTGTGTAGTAAGAACTGCATACGACTACTTTTGGAGGTTTTTATTATTATCTCGACATTCTCATGGTGCTTTGATGTTCACAAGAACCGCTTGAAGAATAGTTTAAGTATTTCAAAACTTATCGCATTGCATTAAGGAACCGACAGTTGTGTAGTAAGATGTCGCTGATTTATGATTGCATTAAAAGACATTTTATTTATTTCTTTTTCTTTATAAGTACAAATTGCAGTTTTTGATTTCGTTTTAAGAGAAGACAAAAGAATCGTGATAAGGAGCACTCATAATCTTACAATTTCTAGATAAATGTTCTTCACATAACCTTCATCATGCGAGGGCGTGTTAAGGGATATGGATAAAGATAAATATTTGAGCTTAAAATATGTATTCTCATAATCTTACAATCTTACAATTTCTAAATAAATGTTCTTCACACAACCTTCATCATGCGGGGGCATGTTAAGGGATATGGATAAAGATAAAGATTTGAGTTTAAAATATGTATTATCATAATCCTATCCATAACTACTAGATTATCATGATTATTTGATATTGTAATTATCTCTAGTTTATGATTATCTAGTAATACTTATAAATAGGAAGCACAGTTTTAGACTGACTGAGTGAGTTGAGTGTGTGAACTGAGTGTTTGTAATCCATGTAATCAAATTATAGTCTCTCATCCTGTGGACTACATCTTATGACTGAATCACGTCTATCTTTATGTCTCTCTATTTGCTATTTAATATTCTAACGTCTAATACTATGAGATATGTATATGTCATAGGATAAAAGGGTATCGTCGTTATTGTCATATCTATAAACAACTAAGGGTTTTTTGTTATGTTATTTTCTAGAAATTAAGATGTTTTCTTCACTAAGTTGTCTTCGTTTGATATTCCCTGTTTACAACCTTCTTTAGAAAATCTAGTTAATTATCTTGTTGATCTATTTCCTGATAGTCTGACAATAAATTTATCTACACAAGTCTCCTATCTCTTCTTGACACAAATTAAACCAAATACTCTTTTGAAAGAATCACCTTGTTATTTTGCTCTAACTACTCTTCATGAGCCAACTCCTTTTAAAGAAAAATCTAGTGACCTTCTTTAGTAGAAAGTTATGAATGATCTGTTAGATGCACTCAATAAAACTAACACTTGGGATTAATTAGTTGATGTCCTCCAAGTATATATTTTGTAGGTTGCAACTAGGTGTAAAAATACATACCTTGAGCTTTTTTTTTTTTTAAGTACGATCTCTTGGTGGCATGGTTGTTTTTTTGGTGGCATGGTTGTTTTTTTGGTGACATGGGTTGTTTTTTTGTTTCTCTTATGTTGTGTGATCGCCTGAGATCTTCGTTTTCTTTTTCAAGATTATTTCTCAGTCTCCCGAGGCTATGTTGATGCTTCCCTGGACAGTTCGTTAATCTATTGAAATCTTCTTCCTTTCCCTTGGAACTATTTCTCAATTTCTCGAGTCCATTTCTCACTCTCTCTGGAGAGTTTCTTAGTCTTCTTGGACCGTTTCGGTCTGACAAGGCTATGATGACACTTCCTAGGGATGTTTCCTACTCTATTGTGGTCTTCAAATATATTATGTTGGGATTGCTTGTACATACACTTGATAAATTGCACTATGGAGCTATTCAAATATGTGCTTCTTCAATTAACTATTTATTCAAGGTTAAACTACAACATTTTAATTAAGGATCATATTCAGCTGAACTCTGAAGAGCTGAACATCTTTCCAGTTGACTAAATACATCGTTTTATTATCAAGAGTTGAAATTCGAAAGTTGTTTGTACAAACACACCCATTTCACTAAACGAAGAGCTACAGATAGAAAAGATGAAACTTTAAGAGCTGTTTGTTCTAAAGCACCATTTCATTAAATGATAAGTTGATCCTTAGTATAAGAGCCATACTGAATATATGAAACGCTAGCTCTAGTAGAAATTTCTCAATTTCAATGCATTGTTTCATTTATTTTAAGTATTGAGTTATAAGAGCTAATGTTTTCTAAAAAGTTGAAAACTCGAGAGCTAAACTCTAAAGAGATGAACACTCCTGAACAGTTGAAGATAAGAGAAGGGAATTTAAAATAGCTAATATGTTAAAGCTCTTCCAACAGCTGATGAACACACTTGAAGAGTTGAAGATAAGAGAGGGGAAGTTAAAATAGCTAATATGTTAGAGCTCTTCCAATAGCTGATCTTTCAAATAAGTTATTTCTTATGCTCTTCAATGCATATGAAGCAAAATCTTCGCTACCTGCTTGGCACATCAGTACTCAATTCTCTTTAGTTAATCTACGATCTCTGAGTGTTTAATTTAAAACAAAAATCTTAAATTTTTAATTGACCACACTCCCTTCAACATCTAATTTACTTTCTTGGGCCAACAATTTCAGTTATGGTCCACTGTATGGTTTACATTGATTAGGATACAGAAACGAACTAATATTTGTTCCTTGTTTATCTGTCATGTCAAATAAGTAAATAGTCAAGATTTCGTTTCAATAATAGTGAATCAAGAGTAAAAAAATTATTTTTAATTAGTTTATTTTGATGTATGGGAACTCCTAGTTATTACTAAAAATGAGAGATGCCGATACTTTGTTATTTTTGTTAATGTTTGTTCTCGATACAAATGAATATATTTCCTTTGAAAAATAAATATGTTTTATTGACCGTATATTTAACCTTTGGTAAATTGGTTCAGACTCAGTTCTTTCAAATGCTTAAATTTTTTTTTTTTTTTTTTTTTTTTATAATGTTAAAGAAAATAGTTTAGCGTCTTTCTTAAACTTACTTGCACAGAAGGGTACTCTTTTTCAAACCTCTTGTGTTAATACTATTGAACAAAATAGCAAGATTAAAAATAAATATAGGCACATTATTGTTAAGATAACAAATGCTTTACTACATTCTACTTTCCTCCCATAGTCCCTTTAGGAAGAAGCTACTCCTACAGTTGCCTACACTATCAATCACACTCTTTCTACTAATTTCGGAATAACTCTGCATATTGAAGTTTACATGGTATTAGTCCAAATCACAGTTTTATATGTGTTTTTGTTTGTCTTTGTTTTGTTAAACTACAATCAAATGAGATAAACATATTAATTAAAGTCTTGTCTCGTATGTGTTGTTTTATGTATTAAGAGATATGGATAAAGATAAATATTTGAGTTTAAGGTATATATTACCATAATCCTATTTTATAGTAACTACTAGATTATCATGATTGATTAATATTTTAATTATCTTTAGTTTATGATTATCTAGTGATCCTTATAAATAGGGAGTACTAGTATTGTATTGATTGAGTGAGTTGAGTGTGTGAGCGGAGTGTTTGTAAACCAAGGAATAATATTATAGTCTCTCTTTCTGTAGACTAAACCTTATGGTTGAATTAAGTGTATCTCGGTGTCTTTCTATCTCACTATTTTATATTATAAAATCTAATATGGTATCAAAGCGTTCAAGCTCTAACGAGTAATTGATCTGGGTCAAGCTGTAGTTTCCTTTGTTGCATCTCATCCAATAAAAAGAATGTGTTTTTATTTGCCTTTAGGCACTTACCATAAACGGCTCTTTCATGGTGCCTTGTTGTGCAACAAGAACAGCATGCGACTACTTTTGGAGGTTTTCATTATTATCTAGACATTCTCATGGCGCTTTGATGTGCTGCAAGAACAATGGGAAGAATAGTTTGAGTATTTCAAGTCTTATCGAGACCTTAACAATTGTGCAGTAAGACGTCGCTAATTTATGATTGCATCAA
The DNA here is from genome assembly GCA_029379385.1 of Quillaja saponaria. Classification (NCBI taxonomy): domain Eukaryota; kingdom Viridiplantae; phylum Streptophyta; class Magnoliopsida; order Fabales; family Quillajaceae; genus Quillaja; species Quillaja saponaria. Next base: position 12,142,015 of record CM055616.1, on the reverse strand, counting down.
AAGACGCTCTATTTAATTCTTTTTTCTTATAACTACAAATTGCAGTTTTTGATTACTTTTCAAGAGAAGACACAAGAATCGTGACAAGGAGCACTCATAATCTTATGGTTTTTAAATGAATGTTCTTCACATAATCTTCATCTTGCAGGGGCAAGTAAAGAGATATGGATAAAGATAAAGATTTAAATTTAAAATATGTATTACCATAATCGTATTTTTAACTACTAGATTATCATGATTATTTAATATTGTAATTATCTCTAGCTTATGATTATCTAGTGATACTTTTAAATAGGAAGCACAATATTAGACTGATTGAGTGAGTTGAGTGTCTAAACTGAGTGCTTGTAATCCATGTAATAATATTATAGTCTCTCCTCACGTGAAATATGCCTTATTACTGAACCAGGTCTATCTCTATATCTATCTTCTACTATTTAATATTCTAAAATCTAATACTATAAGATATATATATATATATATATATGTCATAGGATAAAAGGGTATCATCGTTATTGTCATATCTATAAAAACTAAGGGTTTTCTGTCATGTTATTTTCTAGAAATTAATATGTTTTCCTCACTAAGTTTTCTTTGTTTGATATTCTCCGTTAACAACCTTCTTTAAAAAATATAGTTAATTATTTTGTTGATCCGTTTCTTGGTAATTTGACAATAGATTCATCTACACAAGACACAAGTCTCCTATCTCTTCTTGACACAAATCAAACCAAATGCTCTTTTGAAAGAATAACATTGTTATTTTGCTCTAGCTACTCTTCATGAACCTACTACAAATTAGACACTAATTAGTCAAATTATAAATTGACAAATTAGGCATTAATTAGCAAATTGGAAAACCAAACAAAAATTCACAAGTTTCTCAACACGAAGTGAAACTGTTCCAAAGTTCAAAAGTTCCTCAGCACGAAAAAAACTATCTCAAAAAAATTCATGAGTTCCTTGGCACGAATTAAACTGCCAATAAATTTCTAATTTCCTTGGCACAAATTAAACTACTTTGCTTTATAAATCTCTTCGGCATGAATGAAACTACATTCAAGTTGTTAAGTCATAAAGATGGACTTCAAGTCTCACCTTCAGTGCACGCTAATCATGGACAAAGTTAAGTCTTGAAGTTGGGGCACTTGTAAACACCAAAATTTAGAAGTTTTATCTATTGAAATAATTGGCTAAATTATGGGTGGATCAATTAGCTAAATTACAACTTGAAAAATTTGAAAATTAGACACTAATTAGTCAAAATATAAATTGACAAATTAGACATTAATTAGCCAATTGAAAATTGTGACACAAATTCACAATCAATCTCAATCACCAAATCAATGACAATTATACATTTCCATCATCATACCAAGTCACCTCCAATTACATTTACATTGTCACAACTTGAAATCCCTTCCATCATTTATTTATGTCTATATGATTTTGTTGTATTCTGATCATAGACTGATTATGGTTTGATGTTGGTATTACTGCAAATATTGCAATATATTATTTGGTGGTAAACTCAGTTGAGTTCCTTAATTAGATTCTTATATTAATATCACTTATTCAGATTGATTAAAATTTTATATTATATATTGAAGCTTTCAAAAGTTAAAGAAGCTATCTAACTATTAAGACTAGTAGAATGACATGTCTCTGATGGACCGAAAAGTTGATTAAATTGAAAGTGTAAGCTAGTCTACACACACAACCTCTTAATAAAAACAAAAACTATTAAGACTAGGATATATTAAGTAAGACCGTAAGCTATCTAATTCAATCCTCATTAATATCAATTATAGATCAAATAAAAATTTATATTACACATTGAAGCTTTCAAAATTAAAATAAGTGATCTAACTATTTAGAATAGTAAGATGATATGTCTCTGATCAGATAAGAGGAATCATTAATCAAGTTACACGTAAACAAATAAGACACACATAATCTTTAAATAAAATAAAATAAATTAACTAGAATGTATTAAGACTGTAAGCTATCTAATTCAATCCTCCATTCATGGTTTGTAGATAGGACTGAGCTGCAAATCAATAATTCTTGGCTCGTGGAAGGTCTCTTGAAACTATAAGAGGCTTAGGCTTCGTGGTAGAATCTGTAAAAGAAAACAAAAATAGATTTAAAGTCAGTCAAAAAATTTAGAAATACAATTGTAGATCATAGAGCTCTAACCGTTATGGCACTAGTCCCTGATTATTACAGACTTAGCTATCCAAGAGTTGGGATTTTAACTGTTTTCTTTATTTATTACACCAAATACCAGTAAATTTGAAATATTTATTTTGAAGAAATTATATTATATATTAATTTCCGCAGGACAACCTATACTCAAAACACACAATCCAAATGAATTGATCAATTTCTGTAACAAGTGTAAAAACGATACAGAAACACAACAAGTGAGCGATCGATCGATTGAATGATCTCATTTGATTATTTGATAGATAGAATCTCAACTCTAAATCGCTAGATAGACATTGAAAAATTAAGAAACTTACAGGACTTGGAAAAAGAAGTTTTATGCTTGACACCCCAAAGCAGACGCCTTAGAACCACTTTGATTGTTACGAAGAGGAAAAGAACCAAGAGAGCTAGCAAACTTAATGTAAGCATTTTCCAATAAACTAGTTAGCTAGGGTACTGCAGATCCAACTGAAGAAAATCAGAGATAATTAGCTAGCTTTGAACTTTAAACTCTCAAGTTTGATATTGCAGAAATTGCAGCTTCTCAAAGTATTTATAGTGGTAAAGTCACTGTTTTCCTGAGAGCACGTGTATAGATCACGCGTCTAATAATTCTTCATTCAAATTTGACTATACTGCTACTGGTCTTTCTTTTCATTGATTGACTTAATGGTATACTGAAACTAATTGGATTCTTCGTATTGTAAGACCACGTTTCCCTTCTGCGTTTTTTATATTCCATTTTCTTAGATTCCAAATACATAAAAACAAATTAATACAATAGTAGAGAAATGATTTATTATGTATATAATAATATATGGTTAGTGCTATATCCACTAATAAGTGGTCACAAGCATTAATTACTTTTGTTGTGGGAGTTTTGGTGTGTTAGGCTTGGTTTGGTAAAATTTTTTTTGAGGATGCTTATGCTTATGAAAAGTATAAGTTAATTTTTTATGTTTAGTAAAAAAATTAAAAAAAAAGTGAGGTGTTTATGATCTGGGCTTTTAAAAGTTAAAGATACTTTTAAATGCACTTCAATTGGTGCTTTTAAAAGATGGCTTCTGCCCTCAAAAGTTTAAAACACTAATATAACCTCAACTTTTAATAAAAATTCATATTTTTCTTTTTATTTTAATGCAGTAGGTTAATTATCTCTCTTTTTATTATCAATATTTATTATAGTCAGTTTAAATCTTTGAAGTAGCTTTACAATGAATTTATCAAACATTAATTTATGACTTATACTTATTGAGAGTAGTTTTTTCTTTATTTTATCAAACACTACTGCTATAAATTTTTAATAGTAGCTCTAAGAGAGCCATAAGAACACATCACTTTTTAAAAAGACACAATATTACCAAACCAAGCTTTAAGGGTTAAGAATATGAAAATAAATATTTTAAGATTTGGTTAATGAATGAACTTGTGACACTTATTAAAATATTTAATATACACTTACCTTTTTTTGCTCCAAGGAGGTGCCGTACGAACCTTATTATCTTTATTTTATTTTATAGTAATAATTGAAGTACTAGCTATTATTTGACTATATATTACTTAAGAACCAAAACAGACTTTCTATAATCTTCAATAACCAAAACAGTAAATATGTCTTATTATTTGCCTTAATTAATTTTTAGTTTGGTCTCTCAAGGTTGACTTTTTATTTCAAAGATCGATAAATTTCATAGTCAATTTATTTTTTAAGATTCAAAATTTCTCATTCAAATTGAATTCTTCTATCATTCCCATGTTGTGTATAAGATAAATAATCTTAAATGATCATAAACGTTTTTCTCCTATTGCCTTTGGGGTAGCAAATACTATATTTGTTGTCACTGGTATGCTATAGCAGATGTTGTTGTTACTAATAGTGGTTATCTGCAATAGGCAGTCACTTATAGCTATTAACATCTGCAAAGGCTGTCACTGATAAAATCGCAGATAAGTTTTTAAATATTATCGGTGGCAGCATGTTTTGTTTCTAATAATTATAGTGACATCACTAATAATGCTGATTTTTTATTTTATAAAAAAATTAATTTTTAAATGATCCTTTTTGTTTTCCTTAATGCTCTCTTAATCAATTGATATTTCATAATATTATCAAACATGCTCAAATAAATTAAAAAAACTAATTTTATTGTATTAAAATAATTAAAGTATTACATACAATCCAAAAATATTAAAAAAAAAAATTAAACTTAATTATTCTCATTCAATACCTAATATATTGTTTATGTTCCCATTCTCCTTTTCTTTTTGTCCATGAAGAGCTCCTTAATTTCTTCAACCTCTTCACCCTGCTCTTATGTTGTGCGCAATGCATCTGAGTTAGAAACAAAAGGCAAAATCAGATAATAACTATTAAAACAATTTCAAAGCTAGAAATATCAAAAAGGACAAAAATTTCTAACCTGCAAATACAACGAAGATAGAGACAATTCACATATCACATATCACATCTGAAATCTCTTGAAGAGATTTACATTTCGTAACAACCAATGAAGACTAATCGTCAACCTCAACGCTAAGTGTACAATCAAACATCTTATACATTCTGCAATTTTGAAGCAAAACAAACAACTAATAATAAAGAAGAAAAGGCTTCATGTATAACTTATAGACCCTGAAAAATAGCATAGAAAAAAAAATGTAACTTATGATTGTCAATAAGCTTAACCTGTGAGAGTATGATTGGAACTCCTTGTGAAGCATATAACAATTCTGATTGAAACCATATTACACCACCACTAGAATCTAAAACCAAAGAGATAATGACTTCATCAAAAGCACATTTCCCTTCTTTCATCTAAAGAGAAGCATTGACTTTCAGCCAAGCTCTACTTCCTGTTTTGAACTAATTATCATAACTTATTGTTCAACCCAAAAGGAGGATTCTCTTGTCTCAAAAGGAAATTAAAAGATTATCCTAAAAGAGAATGACTAAGATGAGACATGCATTTTTTTTCCTATAAAAACTTCTATAAAGAAGTAATTGCAAAGTCAATTGTTGACATCCTAAAAACACTAAGTCGTTACATGCTGAGTTGAGTCTAGCTACAAGGGCCGGAAAGGAAGTTGATTGTAGTAGGATGTGAGACCGAAAAGCAAATCACGGTTTCAAGTAGCAGTTAAACAGTTGCATTAAGGAGCAGTAATTGTGCAGTTTGTTACGTTTATTTAGAAACTGTTATTTAATTCGAAATTCAAATTGTCCAGGCTATAAATAATACTCTCTCCTACTGTTAAAAAGGTTCAAGAACCAATCAAGCAAAATAGTCCTTATTGCATTTTACACTTATTTTTAATTTTTGCACTTATGTTTTGTCTTTTCATCACCTTTTGTCTTTATATTTAAATTAGCACCATTGCAACTATTAGTACTTTGTACTAGAGTTTGAACTGATAACCCAAATATTATTAATAATCGTTTGATTATTAACTTTGAATACTTTTATGACACACATTTGTCCAAATTACGACAAATACCAATATATATAATATACATATCAATTAAAAGCATAAGATGTGAGTTTTTTAAGCAATAATACCGGTATTTGTTAAAATAAAATATATATCATCCAAAAATTTACAAGCATTCTAAAAATAATAATTCATTAGTTAGTACCAGAAAGTTATATTGTCAACTACTGCAATAGCAGACATTTACAACACAAAATAATATATTAATCTTGAAAATTTATTACATTGTAACACTTGATATCTATTTTATAATATATAAAGGTTATATTTTGAATATTTTTAATTTTATATATAGTGTCCTAAACCAAATTACTCAATATTATAGCAAGAATAGCGTGAACAAAACTTGCAATTTTATTTGCTGCAACATGTACTTTGATTTTGTGCGTGAGATTAAGAATCAATGTATTAACGCTCGATAATAATTAACATACCATATTTTACATATTGTGAATGAAATGAAAAAATTAAACATGAATCACGTGTATAATCAAAATATAATAAATAACAAAAATCACATGACCTTGTTTTTTCAAAATAAATTTTACCTCGTACATATTTTTCTATAAATTTACAAAATCAAAATCATGTGACTTTACTTTATCAACAGTTCTTATCTCGTAGACATTGCCAACGTTTTTTTTTCTCTTAAATTAAACATCGATAACGACTTCTCATTTATTCATGAAATGACTTATGGTTTACAATGGTTGATAACTTCAACTGCAGTTTGCAGTCATTGATCAAGAAAACATGTGCCTACAATTGTGTGTATAATTCCTTTGTATGAAAGTGGGTGGTATGGGAAATTACAAGGTAAAACTCTAAATCTCTCTTTATAAATTCTTAAATTAATTAATTGAATTCCTATTATTGTAGTATTTGTTATCGATCCAACTCTTTTATTTCTTCATAAGTTAGTTTTAATTATTTATATTTGTGTGAGGAGATGTTAAATTTCCACAAGTTTTTTCATAAGTGTCTCACATTTAATATTGATCCTAATATTTTTAATTTCTAGTTTTTCTGTTAACATGACAACTTATTATAAATCATTAACAAGTTTTTTAGATTGTGCACATTTTAATATAAAATCATAATGTGTTTTTTAAATCTTGTTGGTGACTACAGGAGAATTTTATCCTCCACAACGTGAACACTCGGAGCTCAATTCCCATCTGTATACAAAACTCTTTTATTGCTTCACGCTCCCAGTGATGATTCGCTAGTGGGAGATGCATGGCCGGGGCAGCAACAGTGTTCACAAGAATTTGAGATCTGAGTGCATGGTTTCGCTGGCACTCTTTGTAGGTACAATTGTCGATGGAACGTCGTGAGGACAATGTTGATTGGAGGTAATAGATCAGAAGGCATTCTTGCGGCCATTAGAGAGAGATGGAAGAATCATGAAATGCTTCCATTTCACCAGTTGAAACTTCTCATCATAAGAAGTTTGGGAGTCCGTTTCTTCCATAAAGACCATGGACAAATATATTTCCACTTATACTGTGCTGTAACTCATAGCAAAAGAAAACCAAGAAGAAAAAAATAAAAAATAAATAAATAAATTGATATCTAATTAATCAAGTTACATAATAGGCATCAAAAATAAGTTACAGCACGGTATAAAATAAGTTACATAATTTTTCTGACCAATAGTTAACATCTTATTAGAATAATTATCTAACCAATAGTTACATAATTAATTAGATGATATCAATAAGATGATATCAATTTAGAATAATTATTGATATCTAACTATTGATATCTTTCAAAATTAAAAAGATGATATCAAACCAATTAGAATAATAAGATGATATCTCTCTGACCAGGACAGAAAAATTATTAATCAAGTTACACGTAAACATATCAAACACACATAATCTCTAAATAAAAAAAATAAAAAAAATTAATTCTACTGGAACGTATTATGACCAAAAGCTATCTAATTCAATCCTCCATACATGGTTTGTAGATAGGAGTGTGCTGCAAATCAATAATTCTTAGCTCGTGGAAGGTCTCTTGAAACTATAATAGGCTTAGGCTTCGTGGTAGTATCTGTAAAACAAAACGAAAATAGATTTAAAGTCAGTCAAAAGATTTAGAAAGACAATTGGAGATCATAGAACTCTAATCACTTTATCGCACTAGTCCCTGATTATTACAGACTTAGCTATCCCAAGAGTTGGGATTTTAATTATTTTCAGCAAGATAAATTGTACTCAAGACACATAATCCAAAAATGAATGGATCAATTTCTGTAACAAGTGTAAAAACGATACAGAAACACAACAAGTGAGCGATAGATCGATCGATCGATTGAATGATCTCATTTGATTATTTGATAGATAAAATCTCAACTCTAAATCAGAAGCTAGATCGATATTGAAAAATTAAGAAACTTACAGGACATGGAAGGAGAAGTTTTCAGCTTGACACCCCAAAGAAGATGCCTCAGAACCACTTTGATTGTTACGAAGAGGAAAAGAACCAAGAAAGCTAGCAAACTTATTGTAAGCATTTTCCAATTAACTAGTTAGCTAGAGTACTGCAGATCCAACTGAAGAGAATCAGAGATAGGTAGCTAGCTTTGAACTTTAAACTCTCAAGTTTGATATTGCAGAAATTGCAGCTTCTCAACGTATATATAGTTGTAAAGTCACACTATTTTTTAGAGAGCACTACTTGGATTCTTCATTCAAATTTGACTGTACTGCTCCTGGTCTTTCTTTTCCTGGATGGTCTTATGGTATACTGGAACTACTTGGATTCTTCGGTATTATTTTAAGACCACGTTTCCCTTCTGTTATTTTTATATTCCATTTATTAGAGTCCAAATACATAAAAACAAATTAGTGGCAAAAATAGGACGACAAAGAAAAATATGTGGTCCTTAGACTATAATTATTTGAGACACCGTCGCAGAACCCATAAAAGTTGTAAAATTACATGATTTAGAACAATGATCAACAAAACATAATTACATGTTTTAATTGTTAAACAAATAGTTTTCACATCGACGATTGCTGATTATATAAGCTCGAACAACAGCGAAAAAAGTTACTATTCTTTTTTTTAGGTGCTAAGAGTATGATATCCATCATATCATAGTTAAATTAAATTGGTTTATTATATATAATTTAACTCTATTTTTAAGCTTTTGAATTGAATGTATATTTTTCAACTTGATATTTCAATATAAATTATTACTAATTATAATTTATTGTTTTTGTAAAATTAATTTTATGTACTACTAGCTAAGAAATTTTAAGTGCACCGTGTCACACGACTTCATCAGTGTAACAATATTTGGTTGACTTATATGAAAATTAAATACCTGCTACATTGTGTTATCACCAGGAAATGTTTTTTTTTTTTTACTTCCTTAAGTCTAAATTTTAGTCATATGCACAACACATGAAAAAAACATTTGTTTGACTTTTTTTGTATGATACATTTAAGCAGCTGAGTAAATACATACCTTGAAGTTTTTTTTTTTTTTTTTTTTTAAGTACGAACTCTCAGTGACATGGTTTTTTTTTTCTTTTTTTTCTCTTACTCAGTGTTGTTGTGTGGTCGCCTGAGATCCCCCTTTTCTTTTTTGAGATTTTTTCTCTGTCTTCCAAGGCTGTGGTGATGCTTCCCTAGATAGTTCGTCGGCCTCCTGAAATCTTCGTCCTCTCTTCTAGAACTATCTCTCAATTTGTTGAGTCCATTTTTCAGTCTCTCTTTAATGTTTCTTAGGCTTATGTTAATATAATATAATAAAACCCAATGAGAGCCTGCCACATGGTAGTCGCCCCAATACATGACAGCATGAACAGTTTAGGTAGCATGTGTTGGTACTCTCCTCCTTTAGATACATGTTCACACCCCTCAGTCCAAAAGAGAGAAGAAAAAGAGAAGATAGGTGAAAGTCCCATTAATTCCTCCTTAATATATTTGCTGTTACGTAGCTCTTTTTCTAACTTGATCATCAAAGGGTTTAGGAAGTTCACCCAGGACCTGACTCTCGTCCTTTGTTTTACAAGAACCAAGGTGGGGAGGTCGTCTCATCGCCCGAATACGCTGACCACAGAGACCTATCAGGAATCGTCTTTCCCCAGTCCCCAATGCGGACTAATTTAACATAAATATTTTACCGTCTGTGGGAAAGCTATTTGATTTAGCTTACATACCCATGATCGACATGGTGAACTGAGAAGAAGAGCCTCAGGAACAATGTAGGTCAAGAACGGGAAAAGGTGTGGAAGGCGCGTCGATTCATGTTGACACAGACCTCGACATGCCGATCACACAGAAGTAGTTCACTGAGATTATGGCCGCGTTAGGAGAAATCTCGGTTATGAGAACTGAAAGGTCGCCCCTTAGGGCACAGCGAAAAATCCAGTTTAAGGATTTAGGTGAAAGCTCTGGGAGTGACCACTTAGCCAAGCTAAGGGCAGACTCGAAGATCGATGACCTCGTCTAACATTTCCAAGCTCGTTATCCTTTTATCAAGAGCGTAACGGACTGCCCTATCCCTCATGATTTTGTGATTGGATTCAAATCTCTGATGTTACTACATGGCACAGGGCATTTGGGTCTACTTTGAGAGGTAGTGCCAGAACTTTGAGAGGTAGTGCCAGATGGTGGTTTGCCTAGCTCAAGCAGGATTTCATTCATTCTTTTGGGCAGTTGGTTTCTCAGTTCAAACATCATTTCATGACCAATAAAAGGCACAAGAAGGACGTCACCTACCTCTTGTCTCTAAGACAGGACGAGGAGGAATCTTTTAAGGAGTTTATGGGACATTTTAACTCTGCAGCTTTGGAAGTGGATGATGTAAATCCTCAAGTTGTTATAATCGCTTTGAGAGCATGCATGAGGAAATCTAAATTTAGGAATAGTTTGAACAAAAGAATGCCCAAGACCTTGGAAGAACTCATGAAACGAGCAGAGGAGTATATAAATGAGGAGGAAGACGACAGAGATCTGGTAGCGCCACTCAAAAGGCAATGTTCGCCCGATCATCGCGATAGTGGGGCCGATCGTCAAAGGAAGGAGAAAATGGTGAGAGAAATGAAAGAGCGTACATCTCCTCGCCGAAGATTCGAGAATTATAGGCAACTGAATAATACTCGAACAGTGGTACTTTTGGCTTTTCAATCAAAAGGTGTCCCCCAAACTTCAAAATTAGTGGGCAAAAATATTGACCACTTGAAGTTCTGCTTGTTCCACAGAAGCCTGGGACATGATACGGAAGATTATTGGACACTAAAGGATAAGATTGAGAAGTTGATTAGGAGGGGTTGTCTAATGGAGCTTGTTCAATGTGAAAGGTCCAGGAGGACACATTAAAATCTCGGTCCTTGAGGCAAACATCTTTCTCGTCGTCTTAAGCAACCTTGATACACTAGAAAGAGCGTAGATGATGCCAGAAGGCCTTCCAGATCTCCCGATATGGTGGTACGGTGGTGGGTGTGATACATACAATCGTCGGTGTATTTTCGTCAGCGAGTAGGATATCTTCTGAAAGAAAGCGGTATGCGAGGAAGCCGTTATCGGTCGAGGTAGGACCTAAGAAGTCAAGAGAAGGAAGTCTCTCAAGAGCTATAACCTTTTCGGATGAGGATCTGATAGGGGTCGAGACTCCTCATGATGATGCTTTGATAGTGTCCACTAAGATCACCAGCTATCAGGTGCAGAGGGTCTTGATCAACAATGGGAGCTCTGCTGACATCATGTACTCCAAATATTTCGAGCAAATGGGGGGTCTCCAGGGAAACACTTAAGCCATTCGAGGGCTCTTTTGTAGGATTTAACGGAGAAGCAGTGGAGGTAGAAGGTTCGGTCGAGCTACCGGTCACATTAAAAGATGGAGATCTCAAGAAAACAACAGTGGTGTAGTTTTGCATGGTGAAGATACCTTCTACTTATAATGTAATATTAGGCTGCTTGTTCTTGAATGCTGACAGGGCCATACCGTCTTCTTGGCACGTTTGTTTGAAATTCTTAACCTCCAGAGAAGTAATCACTTTGCGAGGAAACCAAAGAGTAACACCACAATGCTATTTTGCTAGTCTGTGCACAAAAACTACAGAGGTCTTACACACGGGTGACATTAGGGATGCTAGGCCGAACAAAAGGATAGTCATACAGAGAAGAACAAATTCAGTCGACAAGTTCATGCCAATCAGCCTATTTGAGGGTAATTCGGAGAAAACCGTGCTAGTGGGCACTAAATTGGATGAAGGAGTAAGGGAGGCTTTGATAACGGTCCTTAGAGAGAATACATCGGCTTTTGCTTGGTAGGCGAAAGATATGCCGGGGATTGATCCTTTTGTTATACATCATATATTAAGTGTTAAGGCAGACTCCAGGCCAATCAGGCAGAAAAAGAGAAATTTTGCTTTCGATAGGCAGGAAACTATTCAAGAAAAGATATCCAAGTTATTGGAGGTAGGTTTTATCAAGGAGGTACATTACCTGGACTGGTTAGCTAACATAATCATGGTACGATAGTAGAGTGAGAAAGGAAGGATGTGTGTGGACTTCACCGACCTGAATGGAGCTTGTCTGAAGGATAGTTTTCCCTTATCCCGAATTGATAGATTAGTCTACAGTTTCTCTGGAAACGAGCTATTAAGTTTTATTGATGCCTATGCCAGCTATAATCAGATCAAGTTGGCAGAAGAGGACGAAGAGAAAACCTCCTTCATCACATGGTACGATAGCAAAGTGGGAAGTGCAGGATGTGTGTGGACTTCACCAACCTGAATGGAGCTTGTTTAAAAGATAGATTTCCCTTGTCCCGAATTGATAGGTTAGTCGATAGTTTCTCTGGAAACGAGCTATTAAGTTTTATTGATGCCTATGCCAGCTATAATCAGATCAAGTTGGCAGAAGAGGATTAAGAGAAAACCTCCTTCATCACAGAAACAGGAACTTACTATTTCAAGGTCATGCCATTCAGTTTGAAGAATGCCGACGTGACCTAAAAGTGTTTGGTGAATAAAATATTTGAAGTACAAATAGGTCGCAACGTTGAGATGTATGTAGATGTTATGCTAATAAAAAGTCCTAGTTTGGGAGAACATGTCAAAGACTTACGAAAGACATTCTCGACAATAAATCATAACAGCTAAAGCTCAACCCCATAAAGTGTACATTTGGGGTCTCGGCGGGCAAGTTTCTAGGTTTTATGGTGACCGCAAGGAGTATAGAGGCTAATCCTTCTAAGATTACGTCAGTCCTCGACATGTACAGCCTCAAATCGACCAAGGAAGTTCATAGATTAATAGGTCAGATTACAGCACTACCACTGTTCATGTCAAAATTGGCGGATAGATGCTTCCTATTTTTTTAGACTTTAAAGAAGGTGTTCTCATGGATCGAGGAGTGCGAGATAGCTTTTCAACAGTTGAAAGAATACTTAGCTTCTTTTCTCGTGTTGGGTAAACCGATAGAGGGCGAGGTACTGATTCTTTATCTAAAGGAGTCGGCAGTGGCGGTTAGCTCAATGTTGCTTAGGGAGAATGGTTATTAACAGTAGCCTGTATATTATACTAGCTGATTTCTCCAATGGGTAGAGATTAGGTACCCGCACATCGAGAAGATAGCCTTGGCTTTGGTAAGTTCAGCTTGCAAACTTCGGCCGTACTTTCAGGCCCACAGTGTGGAAGTTAGAACTAACCAGTCTTTGAAGAAGACAATGCACAAGGCCAATACCTCTGGAAGAATGGTTTAGTGATTCGTCAAATTGGGCGAATTTGACATACGGTATAGCCCCAGAACGACCATTAAAGACCAAGTGCTGGCAGACTTCATTGTGAAGTGTACGTTTTCGAATGAATCATCTGGCAACCTAAAATCCAATACAAGCACCAATTTTTCTGAAAAAGGATGGTTACTGTGCATGGATAGGTCTTTTGATAAGCATGGCAGTGGAGTAGGGGCGACTCTGAGGTGCCAGGATGGACAAGTCACAGAGTATACTATTAAGTTCAACTTCCCCGCCTCCAACAATGCAGCCGAGTATGAGGCTCTAATTTTAGGTCTAAAATGGGCCATAATAGCTAGAGCGGAGGAATTGAAAGTTTTCTATAACTCTCAGTTATGGTCAAACAAATAACGGGCAAATATATAGCTAGGGAGATTGCCATGATTCAATACTTGGGAAAGGTAAAACAACTTATTAGCTATTTTACGAAAGTATCAGTACAGCACTTACAAAGAAATTTGAATGCACGGGCAGACGAGTTCCCCAGGCTTCATGGATCTAAAGATGAGGTAAGTGCTTGAATTCACACCTTAAAAAGACCAAGCTATGAGGAGTCCGAGACGTTGGCTGTGGGGACACCAGATCCATTATAGATGACTCCCATAGTGGATTATATACAATTGGGCTTACTTCTTTCTGGTACAGTCGAAGCAAAAATTGTTAAAAGAAGAGCTACACTATATTGTATAATACAAGACCGTTTATACAAGCGATCTTATACACGTCCATACCTGAAATGCCTGTGTCTGGAGGAATCAGAATACACCTTAGATGAAGTACATAGGGGTATTTGTGGAGCACACATAGGCTAAAGGGCTTTAGTGCATAAAGTTTTAAGAGCAAGGTATTATTGGCCTACCCTTCAGAAGGATTCCAAGTCGTGGGTAAAGAAATGTGACAGTTGCCAGAGGTCAACTAGGGTGCCAAGGCTACTGCCAAACAAGTTAACAAATATCAGGAGCCCTTGGCCTTTTGCCATATGGGGTTTGGATATTTTGGGACCTTTTCTCCTAGGAAGGACAGGAAAAGTGAATAAGTTCATATTGGTAACTTGTGACTATTTCACCAAATGGGTTGAAGTCGAGTCGACGACTTCAATCAGTGCCAAAACTGTAGAAAAGTTATTGTGGAAACACATCATCTGTCGCTTTGGAATACCAAAGGCCATAGTCACCGATCATGGGAGACAGTTGGATTGCCGGCTTACCATATCCCGGTGCTCAAAGCTCGGAATTGACCTGCGTTTTTCTTAAGTAGGAACATTTATAGCAGGTATTATGGTCCTACCACACTACATGGAAGGTCGCCATGGGAAAGACACCTTTTAATCTGACCTATGGAATGGAGGCGGTTATACCAGTAGAGATAGGCATACCATCCTCTAGGGTCGAATCCTATTCTAAGGAGAGCAATGAGATCAAAATAAAGACCGACCTTGACCTGTTTGATGAGATCAGGGAGAAAGCTCACCTCCATCAGATCATCTGTCAATAGATCATAGCTCGACACTTTAATGACAAGGTGAAGTTGAGACCCTTACAAGTAGGCAATTTTGTTTTGAGACTGAATCAATTCAAGAATGGTGGCTCGACAAGAAAACTTAAAGAATCATAGAACAGCCCGTTCCAAATAAACTAGGTTATGGTCCAAGGGGCTTACAAAATCAGAACAGAAGTGGGAAAAATACTCCCTAGTAGTTTTAATGTCCAACATTTGAAAAATATTATCATTAATGTAAATGCAGATCGCCCTGTTTTATAAATACCTCTATTACAATGTGAATTTTTCTTTGTAGACTAACAATGCCCCTATGTACTTAAGTACAAGGCTTTGCCAAAAAACTCGGGGGGCAAAAAATGGTTAAGGTTGACCTAGTTAACTTAATGACCTTGATAGGGAACACGACCTCCCCTAGTGCTCACAGTTCTGGAAAGCGAGGCCACCAGGCTATAACTATGCGACCCGAGCCACCCCTGAGTTTATCCGCAGGAAATGTAAGGTACAAAGAAGTACCCCACCTGCGGACGTTAAAGGCCGAACCCCATGCTGGCCGGATGGAACCTTGAGAAGTTGGCAGGATTTGGCTACGAGATCCAATTCTGTAAGACCATGCTCGGATATATAAATCTCCAAAGGCACAAACTCTAAAAAAGGTCTGACCTAGTGGAACCCGATATCTTATGTGGGGTGAGATAAGACATCAAGTCAACCAGGAGATCTAAACCTGAGTTTTATGCTAAAAAATTAACTGGCATAATCCGTTGCTAGGTGGTATAAAACTTTCTAAATCAACAAGTTAATTGGCAGGTAATGAAATATATATTATGCTGAAAATTAAAAACAATGAGAACTTTTAATAATCAAAAATTTACATTTAACCCATGATTGTTCAATCATCCGTTGTAAATTGCACCAAAAATTACAATGTATTACATAATCATCCATCACAAAATTCAAGTGTTCATAGATCTACTGATTGCTTACATTGTTGTTCTTGTTCCTTTCATTTCGATCTGCATTGGCATCAGCATCTAGTTCGGTAGTCTCCATTTTACCATCATTCCTATCCTCCTCTTCCTCTTCCTCGGACTCTCCAGCGGCGGATTCGGCCTCTGCCAGCATCTTCGCCAGCCTCTCCTCCTTTTCCACTTCTTCCTCCCCAGACCCGACAGTCGACCCATCCATTGGCGTACAAGCGACTGCCATAATCATAGATCATCCATCAACACTCTTCTGATACTTTAAAATTTTCAACAGCTGTTCGTGCCTCCTTCTTGGATGAATCTAGTTCGGCCCTCAACCTGACGATCTCTTCATCTTTTTTGGCATTTTCCTCTTGGAGTCGGACCACCTCGGACTCGTACAACTAGCACTGCTCAAGCTCTTCTTTAAGACGACATTGGGTCAACCAGCCCTCCACCTCGGCCCCTAAATGTTGGACTTCGACTTTCAATAATTCAAATTTCTCAAAAGCAGCTCGTCCCTCAGCCTCAGCTTTTTCATCTTGGATTAACCGAGCTTTCAAAATTTTGATCTCTTAAACAGTGCCGATCAGTTTTTTGTGGAATACTCCGCATCCTCCAATGCTTTCTTCAGTTTGGCTTATAAGAACGCCTGATATTGTATGGACTGCATACCATAAGCTCGTATTAGTAACATTACACAACATGATAAAATGTAAGAAGTCCACTATACCTGCACGCCAAATGACAGCCCAGTGATAATAGCATTATCCAGCGGAAGGTCATCCATAAGCACTGCATCCGCAGGCATCATTTTTCCCTGAGCTATAGCTAAAGTAGCGCTAGGGATGTTGCCAAAATAGACATCCTCTAGTGTGCCCAGGAAAACTTACACCGGCACCTTGGCTATGGAAAAGTTCTCTGGTCCGGAAGGCTCCTTTAAGGAGGGTTGCACTCTAGCCCTCTTTTGTGGACGAGCTGATTTGGGAGGAGATGGCATTATTTCCCTATCATCTACCAGGATTATGCACAAAGGAAAGGCGTCCCTTATAATCTCAGCCGATTGGGACTCTTTTTGAGCGCTGGGAATGGATGACCTCTCAGACAGGGATCATTGGGAGACAGAGTTGGACCTTGACTTCTTTGGAGGTCCATCACCCTCTTTTGCCAGCCATTTACCCTTAGAGGTCGATGCTTTTTTTGCCCTTTCTCTGAGAGCTTTAAGACATCACCTCGATGCAGCTCTCACTTCGGCGACCTCTTGTTCCAGCGTAAGACCCATATTTGCAAAGGCAAGAGATCAAGAGTTTAGTAATAGTGAATATGAAACACTACTCAACAATGCAAGGAAAATATTGTGCAGTGTAAACCAATCGCCAGCTCGGATAACTCGATCCTTGCCAACATGGCCCAGGAGGTAAAAAATATTATGTTGAATAGCTTGCCTCATTGGTATTTCTTGTACACAAGGATTATAGAGTACTTCTTGTATTGTACCCGGTTCATCCTTAGAGGTTTCTTTGGCTTCCAAGTCCTCAGAACCCCCTATTTGTGTAATAAGCTTGTGGGGCTAGGAGCCTCGACGAAAAAATAACGAGGCTTCCATTTCTTATAATTATTAGATTGTCTGTGGTACAGGTCTTCCTTGGCCGAAAAGTAAATCCACCATCCCGACGTGTTCTTAATCTGGTGTAGGTGCCTAAAGACTGTTAAGGATGGGTAAAGTTGTATAGTGTGACAAACACTGATAAAGGTGATCAGGAATCACCAACTATTGGGGACGATTAGAGCTGGACAAATCCCTAAGGCGTTCAAAGCTTTGACAAAAAAGGGTAAAAAAGGTAGCGAACTCCAGCTTTCAGGTATTCCTCATAAAAACAGAAGGTGTTGGGGGAGAATGATTTAGGCAATCTCTGTAAGGCCTGACCTTGTACACTTGGCCTTAACAAGCTCGAAGTACAGCCTATTCAAGGTTTCAAGCTTAGTGTCACTTATGACGTTCTCTATGGCACTTACTACCACGGTGTAGTATGAGGCCAAAAGATTGCCACGTTATCATCAAACTCCTCATCTTCGTCCCCCTCAAGCAAGAAGTGAGATAAGGCAGTGGCCTTGTCTTCAACTTCAAAGTTCTCAGACTTGGTGTCATCTGAGTCTGAGGTCACGGGTGGACGGTAAACTAGGGATGGGGGTAGCACATTTCCTTTTCCAGGGCTATAAGTTAGCTCCTTTCCCATAGATACTATGGTGCCATCTGCTGGGTTGTCATCCGACAGCTCAAAAGGTGGGGATGATAGAGAACTTCCTTCACTAGACATAATGGGCAAACTCAACACACTTGAAAAAAATTTCGAATGAAGAAGGTAGAAGGTTAGAAGCCTATACCTAGTGAAAAAGGAAGGCGTGTTAAGAAGTTTATTTCCCGATTAGTCGATTTGGCTGTACACAAATTAGCAGAGTTTGGCTACGAAAATCTGAGAGTGGGATAGAGAGGTAGGGGGAAGGAGCCTTATATAGGCCTTGAAGGTTTCCCTCGTATTCCGCGCCAATTACATCTAGGACACATGGGGCCATTCCAGGACTGGCCTACAGCTCTAGTAGAAAATTTTCAATTTCAATGCCTTGTTTCATTTATTTTAAGTGCCAAGTTATAAGAGCTAATGTTTTCTAAAAAGTTGAAAGCTTAAGAGCTAAACTCTAAAGAGCTGAACACCCTTGAAGAGATGAAGATAAGGGAGAAGTTAAAATAGATAATCTATTAGAGCTCTTCCAACAACTGATCTTTCAAAGAAGTTATTTCTTATGCTCTTTCGTGCATATAAAGCAAAATCTTTACTACCTACTTGGCATGTCAGTACTCATTGCTCTTTAGCTACTCTATGATCTTTGAGTGTTTGATTTAAAATGGAAAGCTTAAATTTTTAATTGACCACACTCCCCTCACCCTCTAATTTGCTTTCTTAGGCCAATAATTTCTATTATGGTCTGTTGTATCATCTACATGGATTAGGATACCGAAACGAACTAATATTTGTTCCTTGTTTATCTATAATGTCAGATAAGTAAATAGTTAAGATATCCTTTCAATAATAATGAATCAAGAGTAAAGAATTATTTTTAATTAGTTTATTTTGATGTATAAGGACTCCTAGTTGTTACTAAGGGGGATGAGAGATGTTGATACTTTGCTATTTTTGTTGATGTTTGCTGTCAATACAAATTAATAAAATTTCCTTTGAAAAATAAATATGTTTTATTGACTGTACATTCAACCTTTGTTAAAATGTTTCAAAATCTCAGTTCTTCTGCATGCTTAAAATTTTTTGATTTGATAATGTTAAAGAAAATAATTTAGCATCTTTCTTAAACTTACTTGCATAGGAGGGCACTCTCTTTCAAACCTTTTATGCTAATACTATTGAACAAAATAGCAAGGTTAAATGTAAATCTAGGCACATTATTGTTAAGATAACAAATGCTTTACTACATTCTCTTTTCCTCCCATAGTCCATTTGGGAAGAAGCTACTCCTACTATTAATTTCAGAATAACTTTGCATATTAGTGTTTACATGGTATTGGTCCAAATCACAGTCTTATATGTGTTTTTGGTTATGTTTTTTTATTTAACTACAATCAAATGAGATAAACATATTAATTAAAGTCTTATCTGGTATGTGTTGTTCAACATGTTAAGGGATATGACTAAAAAGATAAATATTTGAGTTTAAAGTATATATTATCATAATCCTATCTTATTGTAACTACTAGATTATCATGATTAATTAATATTATAATTATCTAGTGATCCTTATAAATAGGGCACACTACTATTGGACTGATTGAGTGAGTTGAGTGTTTGTAATCCATATAATAATATTTTAATCTCTCCTCTTATGGACTAACTCTATGGCTGAACCAAGTGTATCTCGGTGTCTTTCTATCTTACTATTTTATATTATAAATATAATATGGTATCAAAGCGTTCAAGCTCTAATGAGTAATTGATCTGGGTTAAACTGTAGTTTTCTTCGTCGCATCTCATCCAATAAAAAGGATGTTTTTATTTTCCTTTAGGCACTTACCACAAAAGAATCTCTCATGGTACCTTGTTGTGCAGCAAGAGCCGCATGCAACTACTTTTAGAGGTTTTTATTATTATCTCGACATTCTCATGGCACCTTGATTTTCAACAAGAACCGTGTGAATAATAGTTTGAGTATTTCAAGTCTTATTGCATTGCATTAAGATGCCAACAATTGTTTAGTAAGATGTCGCTGATTTATGATTGCGTCAAAAGACATTTTCTTTATTTCTTTTTCTTTATAACTACAAATTGCAACTTTTGATTTAGTTTCAAGAGAAGACACAGGAATCGTGATAAGGAACACTCATAATCTTACAACTTCTAGATTAATGTTCTTCACATAAACTTCATTATGTAGGAGCGTATTAAAAGATATGGATAAAGATAAAGATTTGAGTTTAAAATATGTATTATCATAATCCTATCCTTAATTACTAGATTATCATGATTATTTAATATTGTAATTATGTCTAGTTTATGATTATCTAGTGATACTTGTAAATAGGAATCATAGTATTAGACTGATTGAGTGAGTTAAGTGTGTAAACTGAGTGTTTGTAATCCATGTAATAATATTATAGTCTTACATCCCATAGACTACATCTTATGACTGAACCACGTCTATCTTTATGTCTCTCTATTGCTATTTAATATTCTCAAATCTAATACTATGACATATATATATATGTCATAGGATAAAAGGGTATCATCATTATTGTCATATCTATAAACAACTAAGGGTTTTCTATCATGTTATTTTCTAGAAATTAAGATGTTTTCTTCACTAAGTTGTCTTTGTTTGATATTCCCCGTTAACAACCTTCTTTGAAAAATCTAGTTAATTATCTTATTGATTTATTTCCTGATACTTTAAAAATAAATTCATCTACACAAGACATAAGTCTCCAATCTCTTCTTGACACAAATCAAACCAAATGCTCTTTTGAAAGAACAACATTGTTATTTTGCTCTAACTACTCTTCATGAGCCAACTACTTTTAAAGAAAAATCTAGTGTCCCTCTTTAGTAGAAAGTTTTGAATGATCTGTTAGATGCACTCACCAAACCCTCTTTAGTAGAAAGTTATGAATGATCTGTTAGATGCACTCACTAAAACTAACACTTGGGATTAATTAGTTGATGTCCTCCAGGTATATATTTCGTAGGTTGTAACTAGGTGTAAAAATTAAGACTTAAGGAATAAGGTAATGTTCAACGCTACAAGGGACAACTAGTTGCAAAAGTATACATATAAGTGTCTGGCATTGATTTTTATGAGACTTTTACTTCTGTTACTTGTCTCACTTTTGTTCGAGCTCCTATTTGTTTTTGCTTTCCCTTGTTAATATTATTTTTTTTTTTGAAATGGATGTTGAAGATGCTGTAAACACCAAAATTTAGGAGATTTTGTCTATTGAAATAATTGGTGAAATTAAGGGTATATCAATTTGCTAAATACAAATTGAAAATTTGGAAAATTAAATACTAATGAGTTAAATTATAAATTGACAAATTAGACACTAATTAGCCAATAAGAAAATCAGGCACAAATTCACAGTGACCCTCAATCACCAAATCAATGGCAATTATACATTTCTATCATTATCCCAAATCACCTCCAATTACATTTACATTGGACAATTTCTTCAGTCACCATAGTTATCTCAAATTCTTAAACTTTTCCACCCTAGCCTTCTCCTATAAATAGGTTACATAGGCAATGGAAGAGAGGAAGAAACTCAAAGAACAAAAACTCTTAAAATTCCCTTGCTTTTCTCTCTCAAATAACAGACATTCAAGCAAGTTACAAATCCCTGAGATGAAGCCCAGTGCCTGCAAAGATCATAAACCTTCCCTTACTAACACCCATAACATCATTTTGAAAGATTAATTCATCTGGGATCAAGCTACATAGTTATCGTATCAAGTAAAGTTTTGAAAAAGATTGAATCAGGGGATTTTATTATTTTCTTATAAAGAATATTAATTCAGAGGTTGTACCATTTATTTTACAAATATAATACTATTGTTATTTTTGTATGCGCTTTCTTGTCCTTTACTTTCTGGAACGAATTTATTGTTCATAAAGTTTTGGCATGCTTGATAGGATAACTCTGCCTTTCATCTCTTTCTCCTTCAAAAGTCTCTACATCAACATTATTAGATCACATGTATGCCACGAAGAACCCAACCAAAAAGGATATTGGTGTCTTTGCTAAAGTTATCACTCCTTTGTCGTTGATGATGCTTCCATCAACAAGATTATATGCAATGGACAGATCACGAAAAGAGATCAAAATCTATCAATCAACAACTTCTTTTTTAGTGGCTAATCAAACCAAGGCCCAACCTTTTGTCGTTCATGATCTCATTACCACGGGAAAAAACTACACTGTTAATAATGGAGATTTATCTTTCTCAAAGAATTTTAAATTATCTGGGGTCAACATTCAATGCTATAAGACGAAATCCCATGTTTCTACCATCTCTAAATCATTGCATGCAATTTTAAAAGAAAAGCTAATGTCTTCCACAACAGTTTCATTCTCCTACGTTTGTGTGATGTCTGTCATGGTGACTGAAGCTTCAACCATAGAAGACAAGGTATTGGAATTAGAAAAGAAAAAATTTCACTTCTCACCAAAATCATTGAAGACAAAGACTTTGAAATTACTATACTCATGAACCAGTTGACAATGCAAAATAATGTAAAGTTAAGGTAACAACCAACTTGCCTTCTAAGTTGACTTTAAATCAAATTACTAACGACAAAAGGGAAAAGAGAGGAAGAATGTGAAGCTTCTTAACAACTTTCCACCTCCGTTACTTCATTCTCAATACGGAAGTTGCTAGACATGATCACAAACACCATTTGAGCACAATTAGAGGATGTTTGCAAAATTCACTTTTTGTACTCAAAGTCATACATGAAGCGGACTGACAATAAAAAAATGCCTCTCGGATATCAACCTCTAAAGTTCAACCAGTTTGATGGAAAGGGCAGCCCAAAACAACTTATTGCTCTTTTGGTTAAGACTTGTGAAAATGCTAAGACTTTGGGTGATCTTCTTGCCAAGCAATTTGTTCGATCCCTTAGAGGAATCGCATTTGATTGGTACATTGAGTTAGAAGCTGAGTTCATCGACAGTTGGGGGAAACTCTAAAAGATTTTCTTAACCTGTTCTACAGTACTCGACGTACAATCACCTTGATGGAGCTCACAAAACACCAGACAATGAAAAGATGAGCCCTTCATTGACTACATAAAATGGTGGAGGGCACTAAGCTTAGATTACAAAGTATGAGTATCAGAAATCTCTGCAATTGAAATGTACACTCAAGGCATGCATTGGAAGCTTCTATACACCCTTAAGAAAACAAGCCTTGACCATTTGAATAGCTTGCAACCCGAGCACTTAATCAATGAAACAATTGGAAGGTTGTTAAGAAACGGAAGTAAATGAAAGGGGCAATGAAACAACTTTGTTGTTTCCCATAACTTGAAAAAATCGTTGACTCAAAGATGACCAATAGTCCTTGATACAAGTTTAAACTATTAATAGTTCAAAATAATAATAATAATAATAATAAACATCGATACTCCTTGATACCAGTTTAAACTATCAATGGTTCCAAAAAAAGAAGAACACCAATACTCCTTGATACAAGATTAAATTATCAATGGTTCAAAAAAAAAAAAAAAATACTCATTGATATGAGTTTAAAACTATGAATTCTTGCCAAAAAAAAAAGTAACACTCATACTCCGTGATACGAGTTTAAACTTTTAATGATTTAAAAAAATAAAATCAATACTCAGTGATACAAGTCTAAACTATTAATGGTTCCAAAAAAAAGGAACACTCATCATTAATACGAGTTTAAACTATCAATGGTTCCTAAAAAAAAAGACCACCAATAATCCTTGATATGAGTTTAAAACTATCAATGGTTCTTAAAAAAAAAAAAAAAAACACCCATACTCCTTAATACAAGTTTAAAGTATCATTGGTTCTAAAAAAAGCAACACTCTTACTCCTTGATACAAGTTTAAACTATTAATGGTTTAAAAAAAGAAAACAAAATTACGAATACTCTTTGATACGAGTTTAAACATCAATGGTTTTTTTTTAAAAAAAAGAAACACCAATACTCCTTGATACAAGTTTAAAACTATCAATGGTCCTAAAAAAAAAACACTCATACTCCTTGATACGAGTTTAAAGTGTCAATGGTTCCTAAAAAAGGAACACCCTTACTCTTTGATATGAGTTTAAACTATCAATGGTTTCAAAAAAAAAAAATTAATAATAATGAATACGAATACTCCTTGATACGAGTTTAAACTGTCAATGGTTCTTTAAAAAAAAAAAAAAAAAAAAACACCAACACTCATTGATATATGTCTAACCTATCAAAGGTTCCAAAAAAAATAAAATAAAATACCAACACTCCTTTGATACGAGTTTATACTATCTCTAAGACAATTTCCTCAGCAAGAAACAAAATTGTCTCCAAAGCTTCAAAAATTCCTCAGTACGAAATGAAACTACTCCAAATCTTCAAACTTTCTCAGCACAAAATAAATTTACTTTAAAATTTCAAGTTTCCTCAACACAAATAGAAACTGCTCCAAGTCTTTAAACTTTCTCTATACAATGCTCCAAACCTTCAAACTTTCTTAGCACGAAATGAAACTGCTTCTAAAACTTCAAGTTTTCTCAGTATGAAGTGAAATTGCTCAAAAATTCAAAAGCTTCTCTGCACAAAAAAAAAAAAAAAAAAAAAAACTGGCTGAAAGGAACATTAACACTCGTTGATATAAGTCTAATCTATCAAAGGTTCCAAAATAAATAAATAAATAAAAGGGAATACCAACACTCTTTTGATACAATTTTAAACTATCTCTAAGAAAACTTCCTCAGCACAAAACAAAACTGCCTTTAAAGCTTCAAAAATTCCTCATCGCAAAATAATATTGCTCCAAATCTTCAAACTTTCTTAGCACAAAATGAAAATGCTTCAAAACTTCAAGTTTTCTCAGCACGAATAGAAACTGCTCCAAATCATCAAACTTCCTTAGCATAAAATAAAACTGTTCCAAATCTTCAAAGTTCCTTAGCATGAAATGAAACTGCTTCCAAAACTTCAAGTTTCCTTAGCATGAAGTGAAACTACACCAAAATTCAAAAGGAACTCAGAACGAAAAAAACTGCCTCAAAAAAATTCAAGAGCTCCTTGGCATAAATTAAACTGCCAATAAATTACTAATTTCCTTGGCACGAATTAAACTACTTTGCTTTACAAATCTCTTTGGCACAAATGAAACTACATTCAACTTGTCAAGTCATGAAGATGGACTTCAAGCCTCACCATTAGTGCACGCCAATCATGCAAACAGTTAAGTCTTAAAGTGGGGGCACTTGTAAACACCAAAATTTAGGAGTTTTGTCTGTTGACATAATTGGGTAAATTAAGGGTAGATCAATTAGCTAAATTACAAATTGAAAAATTAGAAATTAGATGCTAATTAGTCAAAAAATAAATTGACAAATTAAACACTAATTAACCAATTGAAAAGTTAGACACAAATTCACAATCAACCTCAATCACCAAATCAATGACAATTATACATTTCCATCATCGTCCCAAATCACCTCCAATTACATTTACATTGTCAAAACTTGAAATCCCTTCCATCAGTTATTTATATATATATGATTTTTTTTGAATTTTTGATGATAGACTGATTCTAGTGTGATGTTCGAATTATTGCAAAAATTGCAATATAATTATTTGGTGGTAAACTCAGTTGAGTTCCTTAATTAGATTCTTATATTAATATCACTCATTCAGATCGATTAAAATTTTATATTATATATTGAAGTTTTCAAAAGTTAAAGAAGCTGTCTAACTAATAAGACTAGAATGTCTCTGATGGACCGAAAAGTTGATTAGATTGAAAGTGTAAGCTAGTCTAGACACACAACCTCTTAATAAAAACAAAAACTAATAAGACTAGTATATACTAATTAAGATCGTAAGCTATCTAATTCAATCCTCATTAATATCAATTATAGATCAAATAAAAATTTATATTACACATTGAAGCTTTAAAATTTAAAATAAATTATCTAACTAAGCTTTCAAATCAATCCTCCATTCATGGTTTGTAGATAGGACTGAGCAGCAAATCAATAATTCTTGGCTCGTGGAAGGTCTCTTGAAACTATAATAGACTTAGGCTTCGCGGTAGAATCTGTAAAACAAAACAAAAATAGATTTAAAGTCAGTCAAAAGATTTAGAAATACAATTGGAGATCATAGAGCTCTAATCACTTTGTGGCACTACTCCCTGATTATTACTGACTTAGCTATCCAAGAGTTGGATTTTAATTGTTTCTTTATTTATTGCACCAAATACCAGTAAATTTGAAATATATTTTTTGAAGAAATTATATTATATACTAATTTCTGCAAGATAAACTTTACTCAAAGCACATAATCCAAATGAATGGATCAATTTCTGTAACAAGTGTAGAAATGATAGACAAACACAACAAGTGGGCGATGGATCGATACAACGATCCCATTTGAGTATTTGATAGATAGAATCTCAACTCTCAAGCAGAAGCTAGATCGATATTGAAAAATTAAGGAACTTACAGGACATGGAAGAAGTTTTCTGCTTGACACCCCAAAGCAGATGCCTCAGAACCACTTTGATTGTTACGAAGAGGAAAAGAACCAAGAAAGCTAGCAAACTTAATGTAAGCATTTTCCAATCAAAAATTTATAAAATTCAATTAACTAGTTAGCTTAAGTACTGCTGATCCAACTGAAGAGAATCACAGATAGCTAGCTAGCTTTGAACTTTAAACTCTCAAGTTTGATATTGCAGAAATTGCAGCTTCTCAACTTATTTATAGTTGTAAAGTCACACTGTTTTCCTGAGAGCACATACAGATCACGCGTCTAATAATTTTTTTTTCAAATTTGACCAATTTTAATTATTTAGTTCTTGTTCTTCATTCAAATTTGTATATACTGCCCCTGGTCATATTCTTCGATCGTGTATTGACTTATGGTATGCTGATACTAATTGGATTCTTTGTTGTTATTGTAAGAACACGTTTTGCTTATGCTATTTTTATTGTTAAAATTTACCGACCACTCTTATCAGATTACACATATCTTGTTTAGTTATCTTTACAAATTTTATTCCTTATCACCTCCTTCTGAAAAATTTAGATTTAAAAAATTAAACGGAGTACATTTATTTTCTTGAACATTGGATCAACCTTTGAGATTCCTTATGTTATTCTTATATTCTATTTATTAAATTCCAAATACATAAAACAAGTTAGTGGCAAACAGAGTCATAGAGAACGACAAATAAAAATATGTTGTCCTTGACAACTTGGGGGACATTAATGAGACTACAGTAAAATATATTTAACGACAAGAAATAAATTTATGAAACAAATTATCATAAGCGGAACTTATGATTCAATATTGAACTTGATTGAAGAGCCCGTGGCATTACATATATGACACTCGTGGTACAATTTTTTATTTATTTTTTAATTCCATTATTTTTATATTTAAAAGCTATTGTATACAATAGAATAAAAACAATAACACAAATATTTTTGTTTATCCATAATTCTAGTTCAAAATTTAAACATTTTCTAGTTTCTTATACTAACAGGATATCATTGGTAAACAGTATGCACCACAAAGCCTTATCCTGAATAGCATAAGCAATTTTGTCCATGACTAAATCAAATATGTAGTGGCTTAAGGATGAACCTTGGTGGATATCTATTGTGATTGGAAACTTTCTAGTCATATTATCTACTATTCGCACCCTAGTCATTACTCTCTCATACATATCCTTTATAACTTCTACACATTTAGTTGGAACTTTCTTCTCAAGAATCTACCACTAAACTTGTCTTAGCACCATGTCATATACTTTTTCTAGATCAATAAAAGCCATGTAAAGATCTTTTTTCTTTTCTTTGTAATTCTCTATTAATCTCCTACGTAAGAAAATAGCCTCTATTATAGATCTTCCCTGCATAAATCCAAATTGATTTTTGGAAACTGAAGTCTCATTCTTGAGCCTACGCTAAATTACTCTTTCCCGCAGCTTTATTGTATATCTAGATAAGTTTTATTCTGCGATAATTTGTACAACTTTGTATATCTCTTTTATTCTTATAAATAAGAATCAACGTACTCTTCCTTCGTTGATGGGGTATTTTCTTGGCCACTAAGATCTTGTTTAAAAGATTTGTGAGCCAAGTTACAACAACATCTCCAAACCTCTATAGAAATATCATCAGGTTCCATTACCTTACCATTTTTCATCTTATTAATAGCTATTTAACCTCCTGTGCTCTAATCTGATGAACAAATCTACAGTTCATATCATTGAAAGCATCATCTAAATAAGGTATCGAACTAAGTATGTCATCTCTTATTAATCTCATCTTTCCTTAACTAAAACCATATCCCCCTTATCCTTAACACACTTAATACGAGTCAAATCTCCAGTTCGTCTCTCTCTTTGTTTGGTAAGTCTATAAATATCTTTTCTCTATCCTTTGTCCCTATCTTTTGGTAAAGTTTGTCTTCGACTATCTCATAACACCTTTCTAGCCGTATTCTTAATATGACTTGCCATCTTATCCCCACTCATATTAGGCTTGCCCTCCACAATCTTTGAACCGTTGTGTAACATCTTTCTCTAAAAAGGATAAGTTTTTCTCCATTCAAATTCCACCATCTAGTCCTACTATTCCTATTGCCTCTATGTTTTTTCTGCTAACAAATAATTTAGATTATGCTCATTTTAGTTTAAAACAATAATTTGTTTTTCAAATCTCGGTGGTAACAACTATGTTATGAAGTTTCTAATATATGCCTATGTGATGAAAACCATCTTCACCCATTATAGTTTCATCAAAAACACAAGCAAAGGTGAGCCAAATATACATAAAGTCAAAAACACTGAACGAATTATATTTTAATCAAATCTGTCACACCCTTAAATGAAGATATGACTGGATGGAAGAATGGATACCCAAACCTACTAACCCTGAATCCACAATGACCAAACACATTGACTCTTACACAAGTTATAGTTAAGACTAAGAAAACTTATTTGAACCAAAATAAAGACATGATCGGGCTATAAAACATAAATATTTACTTTCAATTCGGCAAAGGTCCCTAGTAAAGTGTAACCTGCCTAACAGTATATAAACCAATAACCTGGTATAGTTCACGGTTAAACCATAATATCAAAATACTCAGAGGAGCTCTACTCCTAACCACACCTTGAATTACCATAATTAACTCAATATACACAACAATGCATGACACCTAAAATGACTGCAAGTGTCTCCCTATCAGCTTCAAGTATGTGACTTCGGAATATACTTTGCCGCGATAGTGTTGTTAGGTAACAAATCTTGATACGGCAACTGGGTTTTCCTGATACTAAAAAAAACAACTATAGAAGAAAGAATGAGTCACAAAGACTCAGTGAGCAAACCATGTACCTAGTGTGTACCAACATCACCCAACACATATATCACTTATTAATTTCATGTCTAAATTTAATTGCACTTGCATATACTTATAATTATCATACAATCACGATTCATATATTTCTCACTTTTCAATATAGCAACCAATTTATACAAAACAATCAAAGCATACAAGCAATCAAAGGGCCAAAGAGTAACGCAGCCCCGCACAACAATATCATCCCTTACTGGGCATTTACGCGCTCGCACAATAGATTAATCTCCGTACATAATCCATCCTACCGGGGCTGAGCACTCGATCTTTTTTTTTTTTAAACCATTGTTAGAATCAGAGTATTTCACATCAGAATATCAAATTAAAATATCCTAGGTACACTTGGATTTCATTTTCCGAAATAAAGATCATTTAAAAAAAATTTCACTTTTATTGGCCCTTATCAATCACAAGCAATGTCAAACAGGCATAATTTAAATAAATCACTGAAATACTATCTCTACTTAGATTTCTATATAGCATGTCTATTCATATACACATATAATTGCACATAAGAATCTAGCAACCAAAGAGTACGTAATTCACTCACCATTTACCGATCTTATTCATCACTTACTCTTGCGTTCACGTACGTCATTGATTCAACAACACTTTCCAAAACTACAATTACATTTTTCAAGTATTACTTAGTTTGTCAGTTTTATAGGTTATAACCTTTTTATTACGAAAATTTATAAGTACTAAGTTTCATGTATCTATTTAAAGTTAACTATTCTTTAGGCATTTTCACATTTATCTTGGAGATATGTTTGATTTCAACTAAAATATAAAGAATAAATCATATTAAATTTATTTAGATGTTGGACTAATACAGATCAATCTTTCCTCATCCTAACCCTTGAGACATAATTAAAAGACAAACTAACATTGTTTCTCCACCTAGTTAGAAGAGTAAAAGATGTAATAATAGAAAAAATGGAGTGATAACTTGTGAGTAAAAAAAAAAAAACCAAAGCATGTTCTAGTAAAGTGACCTGACCCAATGACTAATACACGTGGATATGAACAACCGCAAAAAAAAATAAGTAATGCCAGCGCAATGCAAAAGATATAAGAGGAACTGAATTTTAAAGCTGTAATATATTTACACTTAATGGCAACCAATATTAGTTCTATTAAAATGGTGGTATACTTATACTTAGTCCGCAAAATGGTAGTGTAATATCTATACCATTTTGCAAAAAAAATGCTTAGAGGATCTGGTTAACCCAGTCATTTACGGTTTTAGTTATAGCTTATAAAGGAAAAAGAAAATGAAAGAAAAAGAAAAAGCATATTAAATAGGTAACCTGACCACTAATTGACTAAAAAAAAATCTCAAAAATCAATAATTTTCAAACCCATTATTCTCGATAATACATTTTTTTTTCTTTTATGGCATTTATAAAAGAATAAAATGATACATCTTTAGCTTATTATAAAAGTGAACCACAACTTTAATGCACACATCATAACATTCTCTCCATCAAAGTCAATATCGAGAAAATTTAGAAGCCTCAGCGCATGATACTCTGGCTGGTAAAATACATTTTAAACTTAATCAATCTTCACAGTTTATAGCAAAAAGAGACTTGTTATCAAATCTGATTGGTAGGTGAAACAAATTTATTTATTTAATTTTTTTTTTAATTCACCCATTACTTGGAACTTTTATGTCCCACGGTTAACAGTTAAAAACACTACAAGACAGAACTGAAGCCAAAGTGATGTACCAAGACTAGTTCAACAAATATTCTTCTGAGGAATTTTATTAGTTTACAAAAAGCTTGGCATAATGATTAGTCTATGAACGAAATCAAAGATTCTCATCTAATTAAGTTAACTAATAGTATGAACTTGAATGAAAAAGGACCAATTTCACAGGTTGAAAGGACGCAGGACATGAGCAAAGTGGTAAGTTCTTATTAGATTTTCTTAATAATGCTGGCAGCGGTGGTAATTCATATTAAAAGAAAAGTCATGTGTAATCTTATAAAAAATCCAAATATTCTTTATGCTCCACATCTTAAGTTCTCGATTACTCCAATAATTGAAAAATAAAAACTATGTAGATAAAAATTAGAAACAAAATAGATGATTCAACTTGGTCGATATTAATGATCTCTTATTTCTTAACCAAGATCCTAACTAACAGATAATAGGAACAACCCAAAGAACAAGGCCAGAGAAACCCAAGAACCTTCTGTTGTTTAAGCTGAAAACAGAGCTGGAGCAAGGCAACTTGGCGGCCAAAAAAAAGAAAAGTGACCAGTTGTAAGAGAACTTCTCACGGCAGACTAAAGAAAAATGAAAAACAGGGCATAAGGTAGAAGATTCAAGAAGCCAAGAAAATAAAGGAAAGAAAGGCGGTGGATTACTCTTAGAGCAGATATTTGGCCAAGGTGAGAGGAGTAAAAAAATAAGAAAAAAACAAAAACTTTAAGTCAAAAGTTAAAGTTTATGGTATGTGGCTATATATATATATATATATTTATCATAATATCTCTTACCTTTTGTTTAGTTAAACATTTATTTTATTTACTAATAAAATTTACACAATTAAATTTGAAGTTTCATATCCACCCATGAATTAGAGAAAAATTATAACGAGTTACATACAAGTGTTCTAAAGTATACATGAACACTACAAAATGTACATTAGAGATATCGATTTATATCATGTTCAATTATATTATTATTTATTTATTTTATAACAAAAATTTACACATTATGTTTAAAATTAAATTTTAAGATATTGGGTTATAAGGTTATGATAAAATCTCTCTCATTTCATAAATTGCAAACTTATATTTATGAAAAAAAGAAGAGATAAATATCATAATGGAGCTCAATACTCTATTGTTTTTTCAAGAAAACACACGTATTTGCATGTACAATTCGGTACTGAATGCACTCATAAACTCTTAAATAAGGTTTCTTACTGAACCAATGGTATTTTTTTTATTTTTTTTGAATAGTAAGGAAGATTTATTTAATTATAGAAGGATTAAATACAATGCAGCAACAAAGTCTATAGAGAATACAAAATCAAAACACCCATTCCAACATATTTTCTCTTTCAAAAAGTTAATACCCTATATGGAACATATATTCATGAGCAAGATTTCTCCCCCTTCTTGTTTTGAGACAACCTTAAATCCATGCAACTAGTTCTTCTTTCCTATCAACCCCTTGTTTGGCCAAACCACTGCCTTATGCTTAAACACCACCCTTTTTAACTTGGTACTTTTACTTTTAATTGCTTTAAGAATTTGATCATACCTCCAAGGACCCTTACTGAACCAACGTTCAAATACATTTTTGAAAATTTCATTGAAGAGGTAAATTTTTATTATTTTTATTTTTATTGTATTTGATTCATTGAAATATGAAATTATTTTTTATTTTTCGATAAAATTTTATAGACCTAAATAGTTACATAATTTTTTCATAGAATATTTTATTGACATAATTTTTCTCAGAAACATATTTGTATATTGGCTAAATGTTATAATCCGAACCAAAAGGCCGCTTGACATCATACCATACTCGGAATTGAGATGTTTGCAGGCAAACCATCAATTTATTAGCTTTAATTAACATATTTATTAATTATTTTAAATTTTGATGCTAAAACCAACATAAATTTAAAAACTTGGTGCTTGATATTGTTTTTAATTCTGTTCCAGTAAATGAAAAATGTTATTCTTTGAATGTCTAAAAAATATATTCTTTATGACTAATTTTACACATGGCCATTTTTATGGTGTCACATAGCAACAATAGTTATAAATTATCAATACAGCAAATCTACTTCACATGATACTAACTGATGCCATGTGAAATAAAAAACCAAAACAGTCACAATATTACAGAAAACGCAAATGTTATATGTTGCTAAACTCAGTTGAACTTCTTTAATTAAATTCTACTATTAATATCAATTATTCAGATTAAATAAAAATTTATTTTACATAATGAAGTTTTCATTAAATAAAATAATTTATCTAACTAATAAGACTAATAGAATGGCATATCTCTGACCATATTACATATAAATTGATCTAGATACGCATCTCAAAATAATATACTAAACTAATAATAGAACCTTTTAAGACCGTAAACTATCTAACTGAATCCTCCATACATGGAATTTGTATATAAGAGTGAGCTGCAAATCAATAATTCTTGGCTCGCGGAAGGTCTCTTGAAACTATAATAGGCTTAGGCTTCGGATTCGTGGTAGAATCTGTAAAACAAAACAAAAATAGATTTAAAGTCAGTCAAAAGATTTAGAAATACAATTGGAGATCATAGAGCTCTAATCCCTTATGGCACTAGTCCCTGATTATTACAGACTTCGCTATCCAAGAGTTGGGATTTTAACTGTTTTCTTTATTTATTAAACCAAATACCAGTAAATTTGAAATCTTTTTTTTTTTTTTTTTGAAGAAATTATATTCTATATTAATTTCTGCAAGACAAACTGTACTCAAAACATATAATCCAAATGAATGGATCAAGTTCTGTAACGAGTGTAAAAACGATACAGTAACACAACAAGTGAGCAATCGATCGATTGAATGATCTCATTTGATTATTTGATAGATAGAATCTCAACTCTAAATCAGAAGCTAGATAGATATTGACAAATTAAGAAACTTACAGGACATGGAAAAAGAAGTTTTATGCTTGACACCCCGAAGCAGACGCCTTAGAACCACTTTGATTGTTACGAAGAGGAAAAGAACCAAGAAAGCTAGCAAACTTATATTAAGCATTTTCCAATAAACTAGTTAACTAGAGTACTGCAGATCCAACTGAAGAGAATCGGAGATAGGTAGCTAGCTTTGAACTCTAAACTCTCAAGTTTGATATTGCAGAAATTGCAGCTTCTCAACGTATTTATAGTGGTAAAGTCACACTGTTTTCCTGAGAGCACGCGCAGATCACGCTTCTAATAAATCTTCATCCAAATTTGACTATACTGCTCCTGGTCTTTCTTTTCATGGATTGACTTAATGGCATATTGAAACTACTTGGATTCTTCTTATTGTAAGACAACGTTTCCCTTCTGCTATATTTATATTCCATTAATTAAATTCCAAATACATAGAAACAAATTAATACAATAGTTGAGAAAGACAAAGGAAACTAAGTCATTCTAGACAACTTGGGAGACATGCATGATGGACTATAATAATCCAAGCTACTTGTTGTTGTATATTAAAAATTTTTAGAGATGGTAATTTTCATGAAAGTTAGTAGAAAATGGTTTTAAGACAAAAATGAATCTTTTATATTTTTTCTTTTCAGTTATTTAAATCGTGTAAACAGTAAACGTTTATAATTTTTATTAATATTAGAAAATATGCAGAGAATCTTTTAATTGTTTTACATCATCCAATCTTGAAAATGGGCATTAGAAAAGCAATATAATATTTTAGTTTTATAATTCTATTTATTTAAATTAAACTGTCAAAAAGAGCACCCTCGCTTGTGAGTTGCATATAATGCTAGAAATATTACAGTTTTTGTATCATCTCTGAATTAAAAAATACTAATAATTAATTACCATCTATTTCCTCAACTTAGCAAAATAAAAAAATATGATGGTCTTAAATAATTATATCTATATCTATATTATATATAAAAAAATCTTAAAGGCAGAAATTTTTTATTTTCTTTTATATTCTTATGATTTTGTATTATTACATAATTATGTTTAGTTGTTATTTTGATTCAAATAGACTATTTTTTTTTTCTTTTTCATGGGTTTTGTCTATTTTATCAATAGAATTGTAATTGTGTTAGGACTATTGATTTTTTTTTTAACTAATTGTTCTCAATATTAATAAATCTATAATTAAAATTTAATTTTTTATTTAATAAGTACCTAATGATTTAATTTTTTTTTTTTAAGTTCTTCTCAAATTTAAGAATTAAAATTAAAAAATTACTATGAATTAAAAGAAATATTAAGTGTACATTTTTCATGATTATAATATTGTTGTTTAACTTTTATATCATAAAAAAAAAATTATATTTTTAAAATAAGTATATCTCAATATTAGTTAATGTTGAATTTTTTAAATAAGTTCCTAATACTTGTAATATCTTTTAGTTCTTCTCAAATTTAAGAAATATTTTTTTGTCTTCTGAATACTACAAATTAAAAAATATTTATAATATAGTTTCTATGATTATATATTGTTATTTAACTTTTAATGGAAGAAATTTATTTTCTTAAATACTCTATGAGTTTTTGCTATTGCATAAATAATTTTTAATTTTTGTTTTACTTCAAATATTCTAGTTTTTATTTTAATACTTTCATAATTGTTCACTATTTAATATTAATATAATTGTAATTATTTAATGACTATTGATTTTTTTATCCTAATTCTTTTCAATATTAATAAATCTATAATTTGTTAGTAACTATATATCAATAGTAATAAATATTGAATTTCTCAATTTTTTTAATTTAATAAGTTACAAATAATTATGATATTATAAATTAATTTTCTCTTAAAATACTATAAATGAAAAGAAATGGTAAGAGTGTAGTTTTTATGATTATAATGTTATTGTATTAATTCTTCCTTCATCTTTATATATTTTTTTAAAATAATTATATGTTTAAATTATTTTTTGATATTTACATTAATTGTGATGAACATATATGTATATATCAAAAATACGATTCAAGTGCATAATGTGTAACATAAAAGCTAGTACTAATAAAATATATAAAGAAAAACTCATCCGCGTGACAAAGCTGACTTATCCGCAATGCAAGTTACAACTTGATTATAATAGGTATACTTAAATTTTTACAATTAAAAAAAAAAAAAAAAAAGAGATAAATTGGTCCTAAAAGCGCTGTGTAAAAATAATTTTCAAGCATAGCTATATAAAAACTTGAAAAAGTATTTGGATCAGTTAAGGTAAAAGTGTTATGAGATATAAAAAATATGTTTGATTTTATTTTTGTACAAAAAATATTGAGTATTAAAATTACTAAAAATACTGGTTTGACAAATACTATGGTTATATTTGTTTAAAACCAATAATTATTAAAATTTAGTTGAGCTTCTCTTGTTTTCTATTTGAAAAAACTTTTTTTTTTTTTTTTCTAATTTCAGCTCTTAGCAGCTTTTAGAACACTAAAAGTTAAAAAATGATTTTTCGTAAAACTTAAAAAATAAAATCTCTATTATCAAATAGCTTTGTAGAAAAGTTTAAACCTAAAAGCACTTTTAAAAGCTAAACCAATTAGGACAATAACTAGTTTGTAAGTTGTATATGGTGGGTAATACCATGAGAATTATAAATTAATTGAAGTCCATTCTTGTTTCAACCGGAGCATCATGCATAATTTCTTGAAGTTTTTTTATTTTTATTATTACCTTTCTCGGACTTTAGTTGTGAGAAGACTAATTACGAGAATAATATATTTATCCAGTTCATTAACATAACCTATGTTTAACTATTGTTATGTTAATGATATTTTAGCTCAATTGATTAAAGTGGAGGAGATAGAACTAATCGGTCCCAAGTTCAAGTCTAATGCCCTCTGTACTATGTTAAATATGAATTAATAAATGAGTTTTCTGCCTATGTAAAGCAAATAAATATTTTATACTGAATTGTTGAAATTCCTTTTAAAGTGCTTTAGTATAATTTTTATTTAAAAATTACGTATCAAATAAAAAATTAGAATGAAATGATATTTTCTGATTAACATTACCAAACAATGGATAAATAATCATTGATGCAGACTAAATTATCCCTTAATAAATAAAATTCATTCAAAGTCCTTTAATGAATAAAATTTATTTGGAGTATCAAATATATTGGAGAGAAAAAGACATGAACACAATTTTCTCACTCAAAAGGAGTAATTTTTTATTAAAAACAGTTTGAGAGAGACACTGATAAGGGCTTTAAAGAGATTTGATATAGGCAAAACAAACTCACAAGAATGGGTAGCTGGAATCGCAGAGTTTGGTAGAAGAGAATCAGAAAATAAAGAGAGAAAGAGGAAGAAGGCCTCAGCCACTTGATTCAAGATACCTTCTAATAAAATACCTAATACCATTTTATAGACTAATTAATTGCTATCAAAATACAAAATTACCCTTATCTCTAATTCTACATGTATCAATTCCCACTTCTTCATATAGTTCTTGTCCTCAAGAATTAGCTGGAAGATTGATTGAGCTAGTAGGAGAAGCCATTAGAGTACTTGTTGGAGGCCACAGTGGTTGTTCTTGTAACAGAAATGTTTCACCAAAGCTTCAAACTTTATTCTCATTATTGCTGATGTAGTTTCCTTGCAGATGAGCTCTTGAATACCTTGCCGTGAATAGAAATTCCAAGTCTTCATCTCAGCAACTTGAAAGCACCATTTTCATCTTCATGCCTCATAGCAAACATCCAAAGCATTATAACTTGAAACCCAGTATGAGATGACCTGTTATCATACCAGTCCTTGCCTACCAATTGTTGCAAAGGAGTTTTTCCAAAGAACTGCAGCAATTCTTGCTCACAGAGACCTCTGTCTAGCTTCCCTTTAATTAAATTTGCAATGCCACCAACGGAGGTACAGGGACCAAGATTTTGCAACTTACTAAATTGGTAACCCACTTGAATTTCTCGTTCATGTTTGTTATCCTTTGGATTGAGAAATTCTTGCAAGATTGTTTCTTTCTTTAGATTTCTTAGGGAAGTCACAATCTTGAATTCGCCAGTTAGAGTTGGGGTTTGAGGAATCATGGGTGAATTTGGGTGGTTCTCAGTAAAATTGGGTAGAACAGATTCTTTTTGTTTCACGATTTCATCATTTCCTTCATTCATAGAGGTTGAATGCTTTGTCAGAGAAGAAGTCTGATTTCCTTCCATGGGTAGTAGGGAACTCTCATGTATGGACTACAACTTCAACTTCATATCAAGCCCTGAATTGTACACCTCCATCAATGAATTTGTGGCTCTAATCAAAGCTTGAAAATTTGACTTCATACCAAGCTTCAGTCTCTGAAATGATGAGTCCATACTAGCCTTGTATTCCTGCTGTGATGAATCCAATCTAATGAATATTGCTTCCATGTTATCCATTCTTGATTCTGAAGCTACATAACAAAAAGTTTTATTAATCTTCCAATCAGCTGAAGTCACAAAGTTGATATCATCTGAAGCCAGCTGAAGTCTACAACACATCATTTCATTTGACAACCAGCTGAAGTAAACAACTATAATTCAGAAGCTGAAAGCCTATCTGTCAACTTAATAAACTTGGCACATACTCAAATTATGTCATTCTGAAAGATTTCCAACTGTTCATCATTTTTCACAATTAAGCAAATTCAAAAATGTGCTTCATGCCAAAACTCAGATACTGACAAACAAGAACAACCCAGAGGATAAGATCAATACCACTACCACAGATTTGAAAAGAAAAAGCCTACTAAGCTGAAATTCGAGCCACAGTCAAGGTTCAGAGAAATGGCATTACTAGGCAATCTACAATGGATTCTCAGAACAACAGTTTGATCATTCTTTGAGAACAAATATAATTTTAGTTTTGGCTATATATTAACAGAATGAGCTTAAGACCACCAGCAATCGAGAAGGAATCTAGTATCAATTTTTACATGCTCATCTACGAATTAAAAATTTTCAAGCTTCAACTTTCAAATTTTCCGATGGCTCAAAAAAAAGCTCCTATTTTTCATCTTTTTTATTAGCTTTATATTTTGAATGTTTATGTGATTCTACGTAATCCCCTCTTTTCTTTCTTGTGAGAAACTAAAGTTTGAATTAAGCATGATAAATTTCTACTTGGAGTAATTTTGAGGAAATTGTAAAGATTTGTTGGCCCTACAATTCAGTTGGTATAAAGGTTTTTCTACGCAATGTGAATGCAGTTGAGAGTTGATTGAACTCTCAAGTGGAGTTTGAGGAGTAGACATAGTTAGAGGAACTAGTGAATCAATAGAAATAGCTGAACAAACTTTCTAACCCTTACGGTTTTAACTTTCAGCTGTTTATTAATTTGTGCTTTCTTATTTACTATTTTTGTGTTTGATTTAAAACTGTATGCTTAAATTTTTAATCAGTCAACCTATTCACTTTCCCACCCTCTACTTTTTTATTTTGAGCCAACAATTTCTGTTACGGTTTGTCTTATCATCTACATGGATTGTGATACCCAAACGAACCAATAATTTGTTCCTTGATTATTTGTCATGTTTGATAAGTAAACAGTCAAGACTTCCTTTCAATAATAGTGAATCAAGAGTAAATAATTCTTTTATTTATTTTATTCTGATGTATAGGGACTACCAGTTGTTACTAAGGGGAAGGGGGATCTCGATACATTAATTGCTATTTTGTTGATGATTATTCATGATCTTCTTTAGAAAATCTAGTTAATTATCTAGTTTATTCTGATGTATAGGGACTCCCGTTAACAATCTTCTTTAGAAAATCTAGTTAATTATCTTGTTGATCTGTTTCCCGATACTCTAGCAATATATTCATCTACACAAGACACACCTCTCCTATCTCTTCTTGACCTTTCTGCTTAGGATCCCAGTTTCCTTTTACTCGTTCAGGTCCGAATCAACTCCACTATTTCCACCACAATCCTCTCCACCTCATGTTCCCGAGGTTCATACTTCTGTAGGGTAATCAAACAAAATACTCTTTTGAAATATTAACATTGTTATTTTTCTCTAACTACTCTTCATGAACCTACCACTTTTAAAGAGCATTCTAGTGACCCTATTTAGTAGCAAGTTATGAATAATGTGTTAGATGCACTCACTAAAACTAACACTTGGAATTAACTAGTTGATCTCCTCCAGATATATCTTTTGTAGGTTGCAACTGGGTGTACAAGATTAAGACACAAGCAGATGCTAGTGTTGAACACTACAAGGCACAATTGGTTGCAAAAGGGCACAAAGAGGAGTGTGGCATTGATTATAATGAGACTTTTACTTATGTTACTTGTTTCACTTTTGTTCAAGTTCTTATTGCTCTTGATTCCCCCCGTAGATGTTATTTTTTTCGAATGGATGTCCAAGACTCATTTATTAATCGGGAGCATGCATCCTGAGTAAGTGTGCTTGAAACCTCCTCTTGGCTATTCTCATTCTCCACATTAGGTGTCACCTTCCTATGATACTAGATGGTCTCAAATAAACTTTTCGGGCTTGTTTCTCAAAATTCAGTTCTGTTTTGACACAACTTGAAATCTCTTCATCGGTTTTATATATACGATTTTGCCATATTTCGATGATATACTCATTCTAGTAGTTGAAGTTCTTTAATTTGATTCTTATAATAATTTCATCAGATAAATAAAATCTTATATTACATATTGAAGCTTTCAAAAGTTGAAGAAGCTATCTCACTAATAAGACTAGTAGGATGACATGACTTTGACTCAACCAAACTGTTGATCAAGTCAAGATTCATGCAAGCTAGTCTAGACACACATCCTCTTAATAAAGTTAAAAACTAGTAAGACTAGTATATATTAATTAAGACCATAAGCTATCTAATTCAATCCTCCATACATGGCTTGTAGATAGGAGTGAGCTGCAAATCAATAATTCTTGCCTCGTGGAAGGTCTCTTGAAAGTATAATAGGCTTAGGCTTTGTGGTTGAATCTAGAAATCAAAACAAAAATAGATTTAAAGTCAGTCAAAAGATTTAGAAAGACAATTGGAGATCATAGAGCTCTAATCACTTTATAGCACTAGTCCCTGATTATTACAGACTTAGCTATCCAAGAGTTGGAATTTTAATTGTTTTCTTTATTTATTACTCCAAATACCAGTAACTTTGAAATAGATATTTTTGAAGAAATTATATTATATACTTTTCTACAAGACAAACAGTAATGAATACACATAACCGAAATGAATGGAACAATTTCAGCAACAAGTGGGCGACTGAAGGATCGAACCCATTTGAGTATTTGATAGATAGAATCTAAACTCTAAGGCAAAAGCCAGATCAATATTGAAAAATGAAGAAACTTACAAGACATAGAAGAAGTTGTTTGCTTGACGCCCCAAAGCAGACGCCTCAGAACCACTTTGACTGTTACAAAGAGGAAGAGAATCAAGAAAGCTAGCAAAATTATTGTAAGCATTTTATAAAATCCAAAACTAGTTAGCTAGACAGACTAGAGTA
Organism: Quillaja saponaria; assembly: GCA_029379385.1. Lineage (NCBI taxonomy): Eukaryota > Viridiplantae > Streptophyta > Magnoliopsida > Fabales > Quillajaceae > Quillaja > Quillaja saponaria. Next base: position 12,100,201 of record CM055616.1, on the reverse strand, counting down.
ATAGCTAGTTTTGAACTTAGTTTGATATTGCAGAAATTGCAGCTTCTTAACGTATTTATAGTGGTAAAGTCACATTGTTTTCCTGAGAGCACGTACAGATCACACGGCTAATAATTCTTCATCCAAATTTGACTATACTGCTCCTGGTCTTTCTTTTCGTGGATTGACTTATGGTATACTGAAACTAATTGGATTCTTCAGTATTATTGTAATACCACGTTTCCCTTCTTTTATTTGTATATTCCATTTATTAGATTAGATTCCAAATACATAAAAACAAATTAATACAGCAGTAGTGAAAGACAAAGAAAAACATGTCATTCTAGACAACCAGGGAGACATGCATGATAGACTATAATAGTTTTAAAATCTTATTTAAGGTGACTGTTTCTTTAACTGATAAAATTACTTGGCGTTGTCATCTCAAAAATTTAGGTTCGAATCTCAAGTGATAGAAAATTAATGAAAATGAGAGAACTCTCATGTTATGTGGAGATAGACAACTGGGGAGATATGTTGGACAAATGAGTAGACATGAATGAGACATGCATGATAGACTATAATAATATATGGATGAATTATTGAACTCAATCACTCATCTAATATAATAGTTTTAAAAGCCTTATTGAAGGTGATAGTGGGTTTTGATGAATAAAATTATTTGGCGTTGTCGTCTCTAAAATTTTGGATCGAATCTCAAATTCACTCATGATAGAAATTTGATGAGAATGAGAGAACTATTATGTAGTTCATATGCCTAGTAAACATTTTATTAATAAAGAATTTTTATTTTTTTTAATAGACATACAATAAATAATTATAATAATTAACTGGTCATAGTAATCTATATATAGATGTTACAGTAGAATAAGATAATAATATAACAAATCTCTTTATTTATCTTTTTAACCTTCATCATAACTCACGATGTATATATATTTATCCCCAAGAGTAAAAATGTTTAATCATCGATTTATGATGACTTTTATATCATCTATTTAAAAGGAATCAAGTTAATGTTCATGTTGTAATAATATATCGGATTTTGATTTATCGATCTTTTGTTGCTCTTATAAATACCATTCGAATTTGTTCATCAATGATAATGGAAGAGTGAGGAAATTGAGAGAACTATATATCTCTTCTTCTTCAGTAATTCAAAAAACAAGAGGAAAATATGATAACAAATGGTCTTTCAGCAAAAATTAGTGGGAAATAAGTATCATTATTAACAACTATTAATACAATTTGCTGAGTTCAGTGCTGAAAACGGACGGATGCATCATATGAGGTTTTATATTCATTAATTAGTATCCAATTTTCTTTTTTAGATTCCACAACAGTCATGACTCATGATTTATACGCAAGACTTTTTAAATTCAACAATAGTCATGATGGTTTATTTGGAAAAGTAAAATTTTCCAAGGAAAAAAAATGGTTGTTAGATGTGGTAATTATCCACATCACTAATATAGTACAGCTTCATATTATAAATAATTATATATGTCACTTCTTCTAACACCAATTAATTGCTTTTAGGAATGATGCTCTAACATCCTTTTAAAACTAGATTCGAGCTCCTCTAATGCGTTTTCAAAATTACAGATAAATTTTTTGTCAAAATATCTATATCAAAAATAGCTGAAAACACAGTCATTTTAATATCTAAAATATCATTTTAAACTCCCAAGTCCATTTCTCTGTCTCTCTAGAGCGTTTCTCAATCTCACCGTTTCGGTCTCCCAAGGTTGTGATGATGCTTCCTAGGGCAGTTTCGTACTCTATTGAGGTCTTCAATTACATTATGTTCGGATTGCTTGCACGTACACTTGATAAAATGCACTCTAGAGCTATTCAAATATGTGCTCCTTCAACTAATTGTTTATTCAAAGTTAAACTACAATGTTTTAATTACATATCATATTTAGCTAGACTCTGAAAAGCTGAACATCTTTCCAACCGAATGAATGAATGCATTGTTTTATTGAAGTTGAACAATAGCTGTCAAGGGCTGAATCTACAAATGCACTGTTTCACTAAACAAAGAGCTAAAGATAGAAGAGATGAAACTTTAAGAAATGTTTGTTCTAAAGCACCATTTCATTAAACGATAAGCCGATCCTCAAGACAAAAGCTATACTGAATATATAAAAATGCATTGTTTCATTCCTTTTAAGTGTCAAGTTATAAGAGTTGATGTTTTTTGAAGAGTTGAAAACCCAAGATCTAAACTATAAAGAGCTGAAGACACAAGAGCTGATCGAACACTCTTGATGAGTTGAAGATAAGAGAGGTGAAGTCAAAATCGTTGATCTGTTAGAGCTGTTCCAACAACTAATCTTTCTGAGAAGTTATTTTCTTATGCTCTTCCGTGCATATGAAGCCAAAACTTCTCTACCTTCTCGGCATATCAATACTCAATGTACTTTAGTTATTCTATGATCTCTAAGTGTTTGACTTAAAACAAAAAGCTTAAATTCTTAATCAATCATACTCCCTCACCCTCTAATTTGCTTTCTTGGACCAATGATTTCGGTTATAATTTGTTTTATCGTATACGTGGATTTGGATACCGTAATGAACTAATAATTTGTTCCTTGTTTATCTGTCATGTCAGATAAGTAAACAATCAAGACTCCCTTTCAATAATAGAGAATCAAGAGTAAAGAATTCTTTTTAATTAGATTATTATGATGTATAGGGACTCCTAGTTGTTACTAAATGGGAGGGGAGATGTCAATACTTTGTAATTTTTGTTGATTATTAGTCTCAATTCACATGAATATACTTCCTTTGAAAAACAATTTGAATTACTGAGTATATATGAGGGTGCAAATGATCTGAACTATTCATGAACAACTCATGAACAAGCTCGATAAGGGCTCGCTCGAGCTTAGTTCGTTTTCTAAACGAATCGAGCTCGAACTTTATTTTAAGACTCGTTTAGTAAACTAGCCGAGCTTGAACTTTGCAAAGCTTGACTCGAAAACTCATGAGCTTGGCTCGTTTAAAATAATTAAATATATTTATTTATTTATATTTTTTATATATAAGATAAACATATTAAAAAATATTTGTTTAAACAGTATGACACAATAACATTTTTAGCTTAGTGGCATTATACCTTGCATTCTCTGTAATATGTTTGGGCCGTTTGTATCCCTGACTGTATATTCAACCTTAAAATGGTTCAAACTCAGTTCTTCCACATGCTCAAAATTTTTTGGTTTGATAATGTTAAAGAATATAATTCAGCATCTTTCTTAAACTTACTTGCACATGAGGATACTCTTTTTTAACATAATATAGGGACATTGTTCAGATAACAAATGATTTACTACACTCTACTTTCCTCCCATAGTCCCTTTGGGAAGAAGCTACTCCTACTATTATGTACACTATCAATCACACTCCTTCCATAATTTGGGAATAAATCTCCATATTAGTTTTTACATGGTGTTGGTCCAAATTACAGTATACGTGTTTCTGTTGTGTTTGTTTTGTTCAGTTACAATCATGAGATAGACATGTTAATTAAAGTCTCAATCTCGTATGTGTTGTTCTATGGGATATATGTCATAGGACATAAGGGTATCATTGTCATTGTCATATCTATAAATAATTAAGAGTTTTCTGTCATGTTATTTTATGGGAAGACGCTTTCTTCACTAAGTTGTCTTCTTTTGATACTCACCGTTAACAACCTTTTTTTAGAAAATCTAGTTAATTATATTGTTGATCTGCTTCCTGATACTCTGGCAATATATTCATCTACACAAGACACACCTCTCCTATCTCTTCTTGACACTTCTGCTTTGGATCCCAGTTTCCTTTTCCTCGTTCAGGTCCGAATCAACTCCACTATTTCCACCACAATCTTCTCCACCTCTTGTTCCCGAGGTTCATACTTCTTCTGGTAGGGCAATCAAACAAAATACTCTTTTGAAATATTAATATTGTTATTTTTCTCTAACTACACATCATGAACCTACCACTTTTAAAGAGCATTCTAGTGACCCTATTTAGTGTAAGTTATGAATAATGTGTTAGATGCACTCACTAAAACTAACACTTGGGATTAATTAGTTAATCTCCTCCAAATATATATTTTGTAGGTTGGAACTGGGTGTATAAAATTAAGACTCAAGCATATTCTAATGTTAAATGCTACGAGACACAACTGGTTGCAAAAGGGCACACATAGGAGTGTGGCATTGATTATGATGAGACTTCTACTTCCCTTACTTGTCTCACTTTTGTACAAGCTCTTATTGTTCTTGCTTCCCCTTGTAGATGTTAGTTTCTTCAAATATATGTCGAAGATGCATTTATTAATGGGGAGCATCCTGTAGGAGGTGTGCTTGTAACCTCCACCTAGCTATTCTCATTCTCCACATTAGTCGTCGCCCTCCATAGATACTAGATGGTCTCAAACATGCTTTTTGGGCTTGTTTCTCAAAATTCTGTTTTGTATTGTCACAACTTGAAATCCCTTCCATGAGTTATACATATATATATGATTTTTCTGTATTTCAATGATAAACTGATTATGGTTTGATGTTGGTATTATTGCAAAAATCACAATATATTATTTGGTGGTAAGCTCTTTAATTAGACTCTTATTTATTAATATCCCTTATTCGTATCAAATAAAATTTTATATTACATATTAAAGCTTTCAAAAGTTAAAGAAGCTATCTAACTAATAAGACTAATATGATGAAATGTCTCTGATGCACTGCATCAGAAAGTTGATTAAGTGCGAGATTCATGTAAGCTATTCTAGATGCACAACCTCTTAATAAAAACAAAAACTAATAAGACAAGTATATATTAAAACCGAATGCTATCTAATTAAATCCTCCATACGTGGTTTGTAGATAGGATTGAGCTGCAAATCAATAATTCTTGCCTCGTGGAAGGTCTCTTGAAACTATAAAAGGCTTAGGCTTCATGGTAGAATCTGTAAAACAAAACAAAAAAATTGATTTAAAGTCAGTCAAAAGATTTAGAAAGACAATTGGAGATCATAGAGCTCTAATCACTAATGGTACTAGTCTGAGATTATTGTTGTTCTTAAAGACGTAGGTATCCAAGAGTTGGGATTTTAATTGTTTTCTTTATATATTACACCAAATAGAAAATACCCCAAATACCAGTAACTTTGAAATATATTTTTTGAAGAAATTATATTATATATTTTCAGGAAAACAAATTGTACACTAAACACATAATCCAAATGAATGGATCAATTTTTGCAACTAGTGTGAAAAAGATACAGAAACACAACAAGTGGGCGATCGATCCATCATACCCATTTGAGTATTTGATAAATAGAATCTCAACTCTAAAGCAGAAGCCAGATTGATATTGAAAAATTGAGAAACTTACAAGACATGGAAGAAGAAGTTTTATGCTTGACATCCCAAAGCAGAGGCCTTAGAACCACTTTGATTGTTACAAAGAGGAAAAGAACCAAGAAAGCTAGCAAACTTATTGTAAGCATTTTCCAATCAACTAGTTAGCTAGAGTACAGCAGATCCAACTGAAGAGAATCAGAGATAGGTAGCTAGCTTTGAACTTTAAACTCTCGAGTTTGATATTGCAGAAATTGCAGCTTCTTAACGTATTTATAATGGTAAAGTGACACTGTTTTCCTGAGAGTACGTGCTCTAATAATCCTTGATTCAAATTTGACTATACTGCTCCTGGTCTTTCTTTTCGTGGATTGACTTAATGGTATACTGAAACTAATTGGATTCTTCGTATTGTAAGACCAAGTTTCCCTCCTGCTATTTTTATATTCCAAATACATAAAAACCAATTAATACAATAGTTGAGAAAGACAGAGAAAACTAAGTCAGTCTAGACAACTGGGGAGACATGCATGAAAGACTATAATAATCCAAGAGAAGTGGTGTTGTATATTAAAATTTTACAGAATGAGATGGAGACTAATTAAAGGGTAATATGTTTATCTTATGTGAATAAATTTTAGCTGAATTGATTAAAATGGAAGTGATAGAACTAATCGGTCCCAAGTTCAAGTTTGATGTCCTCTATACTATTTTAAATATGAATTAATAAATGAATTTTCTTCCTATGTAAAGCAAATAAATATTTATACTGAATAGTTGGGGTGCCTTTTGAAGTGCTAACAACAAGGATTTGGAACAAAGGCATTTGAGTCTTGTGCTAGAAAAACTTTTTCTCAAAAGTGCGTTTTCTCCAATTTTAATAAGTTGACCTTACTTGAAGTCACAAATTTCAAACACGCCTCGGGAATGTGATTTTGGGTCAGTTAAGCATATATTTATTTTAAAACATAATAATTAATAAATTAAATTGGATCTTATTGAGAAATTTTCTTTAAAAATAAGGAGATTGATTATTGAGGAATAAAGAAGAAGTTAAGAGAAAAAGAGATGTTGGCTGGATGAGAGAGTAGAGAAAGGAAGGGTTGCTTTTTATCGATTTATCGTGGTTAAAATATGTGAATGGAAAATATTGAGGATAGAATTATTATTTGAGGTCAAATAACTAACCCATCTCAAATAAAATTCTATATATGTTATGTGTAATATAAAATCAAATAAAACATTAATTTTAATTGAATTTTACATTAATTCATTCATTTCAAATATACAAAAATCTGAAATTTATTATAAATATATAAAATTCTATATTTCTTTTATTATTCCAAAAACACCGATTGATATGTAGAATTATATTCAAACAAGTATATTTTGTGACATTTCAAGTTTTTTAATTTTTTTTTTATTTTGTGATTTTATATAGTTGGTGTTTGATTCTCACATCAAGGGCGGACTATACTGATATGAGTTATTTAAGTTGTAACAGAATATATTATCAGAGACAATCTTGCACTGAAGTCCATACATACTTGGGGCTACTGCAGCCTAATAGCCTAAGTTCTAGCCTAAGTTATTGTTGTCACAATGAAGACGTTAGGAATTTGAATGGGGAGATTTTGAGACCAAATTTGTAATCCTCTTAGCAAATTGAGAAAACTAATAACAGTTATTCATAATATCTAATAACTCTAAAATTTAATTCAATTTTTCTGCTCAGAAAATTCTCACACAAAAACAATCATTGAGATGATTTTTTTTTTCCTATAATAAAATATGTTGATTAAGAATCAATTACATTCAATTTTGTAATCTATCAACACATTTTTGTATCATTTATACTCTGTACTAGGCTTAATTGCTGTTTTCATCCTTTTAGATTGTCTAAATTTTTAATTAAGTCATTCAAAACTTTTTTTTATCATTTTCATCTCAAGATTTAGAATTTCTCAATCAAATTCAATTTTTCGATACACTTATTATGTATAAATTAAATATTTCACTTGATATAAAGATATTGACATGTTTAGTTTCTTTTTATGATTTAAATATTTTTTTAGTCATCTAATTGAATTATTAGGATTATTTCGTTTATGAATAATAACTAAGAGAATGAGATAATAGGACTTGATTAAGAAATTTTTAGTCTTGGAGAATGAGAATTGACTGAAAAAGTTTCTGAAGAACTAAATTAAAAACTAAGACAATATCCTAAATGACCAAAATCATGAGGATAATATTGGAGTCCATAGTGTTAGTTCTATGTTTTTCTATATTTAACAATTTAGAATTTTATATTTTATCTCCGTATTTAAATTCTACTTGTAAAATGATGTTTTGTTCAATGAACAGTTGTTTTTAACTGTTTGGAGTATTTAATTTCTTATTTAATAGGTTTTAAAAAAAATAATAAATAAACCAAGTTTGAAGGAAAAAATGAATCTCTTCATGCCTATCAACAGCACCAACAAAACATATACGGCTGATAATTAACTTACAGCTTCCATTTATCTAAGACAGCACTGTGGATGCAGATAATTATCAGCGACACTGTATCTGAGCCTACATGTTGTCACAGATAATTAAGTGAATATTGATGGACTACGTTGGTTTATGAAAAGATTCATTCCCAGCGAAGCAGAACAAATTTTCAAAATAGAGATGTCTAGAGCCTGATTAGGCTGAGAGAAAACGCACAACTTCCCTAATTCCCCTCATTCATTCCTATACATTTTATTTCTTTTGTCCTCTGACTGTTTCTAAGTATATTGTATAGTTGTATATATGGGTAACTTATTTGTGTATACCTTTTTCTTCAGTGAATTTTCTATGATTACTGTGGATTTTTTGTCCTTGTTATATATTTTTTACAAGAATTAATGAAAAAAAAATTCCCTAATTTTTGACTGATGACAAAAATAGGAGAAAATGTTTTAAAGTTAAGAATTTTTTTATTTTATTTTATTGACTGAAACAAGGGGATAAATAATTAAGATGAAAAGGTATATGCCTTATACTCAGGGAAGTTTCACATATTTTTTTAATTTTCTCTATGTTTTTTTCTTTTCAAATTTTCAATTTTATTAAATTATTTTGTAATCATCAAAAAGGGAAAGATTATTGAATCAAATGTAAATTTAATCCATAATTTATGTATTTATTTTTTATGATAATTAAATAATTAATTACAAATTGTAATAAATAATTAACTTTAAAAAAATTATTTTTATTGCATGTATGGTTGACAGAGTTAAACAAAAGTCAAGTCTAATGTAATTGAAGTCAGTCAACTAAGTCACAATACGATAGCTTTTGCAAGTTAACTGAAGTTGTCTCAGTTAACTAAAGTCACAAAGTTGATATCATCTGAGGTAGCTGAAGTCTGCAGCACATCGTTTCATTTGACAGCCAGCTGAAGTAAACAACTATAATTCAGAAGCTGAAAGCCTATCTATCAACTGAATGAAGTTAGCACATACTCAAACATTCTAGAAGATTTCCAATTGTTCATCATCTTTCACAGTTGAGCAAATTCAAAATGTACTTCACTCCAAAACCCAAATACTGACAAACAAGAACAACCCAAAGGATAAGATCAGTACCACTACCTCTACTTTGAAAGTAAAAAGCCTACTAAGATAAAATTCGAGCCACGATCAAGGTTTCAAAGAAATGACATTACTTGGCAATCTACAATGGATTCTCAAAGCAACAGTCGTCTAATCATTCTTTGAAAACAAATAGAATTTTAGTTTTGGCTATATATTGACAGAATGAGCTTAAGACCACCAATGATCAAGAAGGAATCAAGTATCAATTTTTACATGCTCATCTACGAATTAAAAATTCTTAAGCTTCAACTTTCAAATTTCCGATGGCTTAAAACAAAGCTCCTATTTTTCATCTTTTTTATTAGCTTTGTATTTTGAGTGTGGTTATGCTTAATCCTCTCTCTTCTTTCTTGTGAGAAATCGAGTGAGAAACTAAAGTTTGAATTAAGCATGGTATATATCTACTTGGGGATTCTGAGGAACTTATAAAGATTTGTTGGGCTCTACAATTCAACTCGTGTAAAGATTTCTAACCCTTGTGTTTGATTTAAAATTGCATGCTTAAGATTTTAGTCGGTCGAACTATTCACTCCCCCACCCTTTAATTTTTTATTTTGAGCAAACAATTTTAGGAATGAAGAGATCCGTAAGAAGGTGGAAGTAACACCTATTAAAGAGAAAATGAGGGAGAATCACCTACGTTGGTTTGGACATATCCAACATCGACCAATAGACGCAATAGTTAAGAAAGGTGACTTGGTATAGGTGTCAGGTGTTAGACATGGTAAGGGGAGACCGAAACTTACATGGGAGGCAGTCATTGAGAAATATATGGCTACTCTAGGGATTACTGAAAATGTTATCTCATATCAATTCGAATAGAAGAAAAAGATTCATATAATTGACCCTAACCAGTTTGAGATTTAAGGCTTAGTTAAGTTGAGTTGAGTTGAGCAAACAATTTTGATTATGGTATGTCTTATCATCTACATGGATTGTGATATAGAAACGAACCAATAATTTGGCTGTTGATTCGCTATTATTGAAGGAAGTCTTGATTGTTCCTTGATTATCTGTCATGTTTGATAAGTAAATAGTCAAGACTTCCTTTTAATAATAGTGAATCAAGAGTAAATAATTCTCTTTATTTAGTTTATTCTGATGTGTTGGGACTCCCAGTTGTTACTAAGGGGAGGGGGGATCTCGATACATTAATTGCTATTTTGTTGATGATTATTCACGATATACATAACTATATTTCCTTTGAAAATAAATATGAATTATTGACTGTATATTCAACCTTTGCTAAATGGTTCAGACTCAGTTCTTCTGCATGCTTAAAATTTTTTAGTTTGATAATGTTAAAGAATTTACTTCAGCGCCTTTCTCAAACTTTCTTGCACATGAGGGTCCTCTTTTCTAAACCTCTTGTCCTGGTACTATTGAACAAAATAGTCAAGTTTTAAACCTAAATATAGGCACATTGTTAATTGTTAAGATAACAAATGCTTTACTGCACTCTACTTTCCCCTATAGTCCCTTTGGGAAGAAGCTGTTCCCACAATTGTCTACACTATCAATCACACTTCATCCATTAATTTGGGAAATAAATCTCCATATTAGTGATTACATGGCGTTTGTCCAAATTATAGTCTTAAACGTGTTTTTGGCTGTGTTTGTTTTGTTCAACTACAATCATATGAGAAAAATGTATTAATTAAAGTTTCGTTCTTGTATGTGTTGTTCTATGGGATGTGTCATAGGATAAAAAGGGTATCATTGTTATTGTCCTGTATATAAACAATTAAGGGTTTTATGCCATGTTATTTTATGGGAAGATGTTTCTTTTCGCTAAATTGTCTTGGTTTGATACTCCCCGTTAACAAGATTCTTTAGAAAATCTAGCTAATTATCTTGTTGATCTATTTCCTGATACTCTGGAAATAAATTCATCTACCCAAGACACAACTCCCCCACCTCTTCTTGACCCTTCTGCTTTGGATTCAGTTTTCCTTTCCTCATTCAGGTTCGAATCTACACCACTATTTCCACCACAATCTTCTCCACCTCATGTTCTTGAGATTCATGCTTCTTCTGGAAAAGTAATCAAACTAAATACTCTTGTGAAATATTAACGTTGTTATTTTTCTCTGACTACTCTTCATGAACCTACCACTTTTTAAGAAGATTCTAGTGACCCTATTTAGAAGCAAGTTATGAATGATGTGTTAAATGCACTCACTAAACTAATACTTGGGATTAATTAATTGATCTCCTCCAGATATATCTTTTATAGTTTGCAACTGGGTATACAAGATTAAGACTCAAGAAGCTGCTAGTGGCAACAACTGGTTGCAAAAGGGCACAAATAGGAGTGTGGCATTGATTATGATGAGACTTTTATTGATGCTACTTGTCTCACTTTGTACGAGCTCTTATTGTTATTGACTCCCCTCGTAGATGTTATTTTTGTTCAAATGGATGTCGAAGATTCATTTATTAATTGGGAGCATGCATCCTGAGAAGGTCTGCTTGCAACCTCCTCTTGGCTATTCTTATTCTCCTCATTAGGTGTCGCCTTCCTAAGATACTAGATGGTCTCAAATAAGCATTTGGGGCTTGTTTCTCAGAATTCACTTTTGACTTGACACAACTTGAAATCTCTTCAACGGTTATATATATACGATTTTGTTGTATTTCAATGATAGACAAATTCTGGTTTGATGTTGGTATTATTGCAAAAATCGCAATATATTATTTGGTGATAAACTCAGTTGAAGTTCTTTATTTAGATTCTTATTTAATATCATTTACTCAGATATATAAAATTTTACATAGACTAGTAGGATAACATAACTTTGACTCGACTGAATTGTTGATCAAGTCAAGATTCGAGAAGCTAGTCTAGACACACAACCTCTTAATGAAAATAAAAACTAATAAGACTAGTATATATTTATTAAGACCGTAAGCTCATAGATAGGAGTGAGCTGCAAATCAATAATTCTTGGCTCGTGGAAGGTCTCTTGAAACTATAATAGGCTTAGGCTTCACGGTAGAATCTGTAAAACAAAACAAAAATAGATTTAAAGTCAGTCAAAAGATTTAGAAAGACAATTGGAGATCATAGAGCTCTAATCAATTTATGTCCTGATTATTACAGACTTAGCTATCCAAGGGTTGGGATTTTAATTGTTTTCTTTATTTATTACACCAAATACAAGGAAATTTGAAAAAAAAAATTCAAGAAATTATATTATATACTTTTCAGCAATACCAACAGTAGTGAATACACATAATCAAAATGAATGGAACATTTTCTGCAACAAGGGTAAAAGAGATACAGAAACGCAATAAGTGGACGATCGAAGGATTGAACCCATTTTAGTATTTGATAGATAGAATCTCAACTCTAAAGCAAAAGCCAAATCGCTATTGAAAAGTTAAGAAGCTTACAAGACATAGAAGAAGTTTTCTGCTTGACACCCAGCAGATGCCTCAGAACCACTTTGGCTGTTACAAAGAGGAAGAGAACCAAGAAAGCTAGCAAAGTCATTGTAAGCATTTTATAAAATCCAAAACTAGTTAGCTAGACAAACTAGAGTAATAGCTAGTTTTGAACTTAGTTTGATATAGCAGAAATTGCAACTTCTCAACGTATTTATGGTGGTAAAGTCACACTGTTTTCCTGAGAGCACGTACAGATCACATGGCTAATAATTCTTCATCCAAATTTGACTATACTGCTCCTGGTCTTTCTTTTCGTGGATTGACTTATAGTTTACTGAAACTAACTGGATTCTTCAGTATTATTGTAATACCACGTTTCCCTTCTTTAATTTGTAATACCAAATTCAGAAAAACAAATTAATACAATAATAGAGAAAGACAAAGAAAAATATGTCATTCTAGACAACCGGGGAGACATGCATGATAGACAATTTGGCGTTATCATCTCAAAAATTAAGGTAGAGATAGACACGTGGGGATCGAATCGCCTCTTCTTTCGTGATGGAAAATTGAGAATGAGAGAACTCTAACGTTAGGTAGAGATAAACATCCGGGGAGACATGACAGGCAACTGAGAAGACATGAATGAGACTGCATGCAAATAGACTATAATAATACATGGATGAATTATTGAACTCAATCACTCATCTAATATAATTGTTTTAAAGTTTTATTGAAGTTGATAATGGATTTAATCGATAAAATTATTTGGTGTTGTTGTATTGAAAATTATCGAATTTCGCATTAGAACTCGTAATGGGAAGTTGAAGAGAAGGAGGGAACTACCTCCCGCTATTTAGTTCATAAACTTAATGAGTTTCTTATTAATAAAGAAAATTTATTTCTAGGCATACAGTAAAATAAAAATAGTAATTATATAGTAATACTATTTAATACATAGATGTTATGGTAAAATAAGATAATAATATAACAAATCTCTTTATTTATGTATATTTTTAACATCCAATTCACAAATATATATATTTATTTCTGTTAATAAAAATATTTGATCATCAATTTATGATGACTTTTATGTCATGTATAGGAGTCGATTTTTTTTTTTTATTTAAAATGCATCTAGTTAACATTCATGTTGTAATAATATATCTGATTAATGATTTATAGATCTTCTGTTGCTCTTGTAAATACTGTTCAATTTTTTTATCAATGATAATGAAGAGTGAGATCTGTGAGAAAATTGAGAGAACTGTATATCTCTTTTCGCTCATTAATTCAAAGAGCAAAAGAAAAATATGATAACAAATAGTTTTTAAGCAACAATTAGTTGTGACTCGTGATTTATGCGCGGACAAGTATCATAACAACTATTAATTCAATTAGTTGTGTTTAGTGCCCAAAACGAACGGATGCATCATATGAGAATTTGATATTCATTAATTATCCAATTTTTATTTTTTTTAAATGCCACAATAGTCATGACTCGTGATTTATGTGCAAGACTTTTTAAATTCAACAATAGTCATGGTGGTTTATTTGGAAAAATAAAATTTGCCAAGGAAAAAAAAAATGGTTGTTGGATGTGTTAATTCCCCACACCACTAATAAAGTACAACTTCACATTATAAATAAGTATATAGGTTGCTTTTCTTATCCTAATATCAATTGATTAGTTTTAGGAACAAGGCTCTAACATCCTATTAAAACCAGGTTCTAGCTCCTCTAATGCATCTTCAAAATTACTGATAAAAAATTTATCTAATAAGTGTCTATTTCAAAAATAGCTGAAAACACAGTCATTTTAATATCTAATTTTTAATATTTCTGCAAGGAGCAAAACTCAATTTTAGAGAAAGAGAGAAGTCTCCTATAATGAAACGCCAAAATTGTTGAACTAATTCGAAAATTCAATTACAATTACAATGGAGCAAGGGATGAACCAGTAGAGAGAGAGAGAGAGAGAGAGACTGGTTTATTAACAACAAAAACGTTTGTGGGCATGGTTCTGTTACTGTACTTCATCGTAGAAGACAAAATTGCTACTACCTTTGACAGAGGAAGCCAATCTAGACCATGGTGTACATACAGATAATCCAAGAGACATGTGGTGTTGTATATTGAAAAACCATAATTATTATTAATATTAGAAAATATGTAGAGAATCTTATAATTGTTTTACACCATCCAATCTTGAAAACCGGCATTAAAAAAGCAATATAATATTTTTGTTCTATAATGCTAGACATACTACAATTTTGTATTATCTCTAAATAAAAATATATATATATATATTAATTGCCATCTATTTCTTCATCTTAGCAAATATATATATATATATATATATATATATATATATATATTTATTTATGATGGTATTAAATAATTATATATTAATAAAATATATAAAGAAAAACTCATCCGCGTCAGAAAGCAGACTTATCCACGGTGCAAGTTGCAACTAGATTATGATAGGTGTTACTTAAATTATTACAATTAGAGAAAAGGATAATAATAAGTTTGTAAGTTGTATATGGTGGGGAAGAGTACCATGAGAATTATAAATTAATTGAAGTCCATTTTTGTTTCAACCCATCATGCATAATTTGTTGAAGAGTTTTTTTTAGTATTATCTTTCTCGGAGTTTAGTTGTGAGAAGACTTTGAAGATAAAATCAATTTTCAAAAAAGAGGAGGAGACTAATTAAGAGAGTAATATGTTTATTCGTTATCAGTATAACTTATATTTAACTATTGTTATGTCAATAAAGTCATAGCTCAATTAATTAAGGTGGAAGTGATGGAACTAATTGGTCTCAAGTTCAAGGCTGATGTCCTCCATACTAGTGTAAATATGAATTAATAAATGAATTTTCAGTCTATGTAAAGCAAATAAATATTTATACTGAATTGCAGAAGTTCCTTTAAAGTGCTAACAATATGGATTTGGAACAAAGGCATGTGAGTCTTGTGCTAGAAAAACTTCTTCAATGTGAGTTTTCTCCAATTGTAGTAAGTCCAACCTTACTTAAGTCACAAATTTCAAACATGCCTTGGAATGTGATTTTGGATCAAACATACATTTTATTTTAAAACATATTAATTAGATTGGATTAGTGAGAAAATTTCTTTGAAAATAAGGAGATTGATTATTGACTCAGACGCATAATTAAGAAGTTAAGAGAAAAAGACATGTTGGTTGAGTGAGAGATGAGAGAAAGCAAGGGGTTGTTTTTATTGATTTATTAAGGTTAAAAACATGTAAAAAAATGTTAATGATAATATTATCATTTGACGAGGGATAAATAACTAGCTCAGTAGTAATAAAATTTAATTTATTTAATTTGTAATAAAAACTGGATAAAATATTAATTTCAGTTGATTTTAAATGATTGAAATTCTACAATTTATATATTCATTGACATGTAAAATTATATTCACACCAAGTATATTTTGTGACACCTCGAGTTTTTTTATTGTAATATTATGGATCAAGGATGCACTAAAGTGAATGCGATATCATAGTCAATCTTTCACTAAAGTCCATGCATACTTGGGGTTATTCTATGATGTTGTCTCAGTGAAGACCTTTGGAATTTTAATGGGGAAATTTTGAGACCCAAATTTGTAATTGTCTTAAGTAAATTGAGAAAACCAATAAAAGTTATTCATAATATTTTAATGTATCTAAAATTAATTTTTTTTTTTTTTTGTCTAATAAGAAAATTCTCACACAAAAACAATCATAAAGAGGATTTTTTTTTTCTTTCTAATGAAATATGTTGATTAAGGATTAATTGCATTTAATTTTTGAAATGATGTAAAATTTAAATAAAGTGGTATAATTAATTAAGGTTCAATTACAATTAATTTTGTGATCTGTCAACACATTTTTTATCATTTATGTTATGCACTAGACTTAATTACTATTTTTGTCACTTGAGATTAATTGTCTCAATTTTTAAATCAATTATCTAAAATCTTTTTTCCACAATTTTATCTTTCAAGATTCAGAATTTCTCAATTAAATTCAATTCTTCCTATACTTATTATGCATAAATGAGATAATCTCATTTGACACAAAGATCAATTAACCTGTTTAGTTTGTTTTAATTTATGATTTGAAAAAATAAAATAAAATAAAACTAGTCATTCATCATTAAATTAAGATTATAATTCATTTAACAATAACATGGGAATGAGAAAATGAAATTTGATTAAGAAATTGTGAATCTTGGAGGATGAAATTTATAGAAATTTTTTTGTAGTACTGAATTGAAAATTAAGACGATATCTTGGAGGACTAAAACAATAGTTAAACATAATAAAATAATATTTCGACATTAATTGTTGTTATTTGTGGTGGACATTTTTTTCATCATAACACAAAACGAAATTTAGAATTGATTTTAATAAATACCTCATTTATTTTCTAATATCTTACTAATAAGAAATTTTTAATAAAAATCATAGACTCAACCAATTTTAT
Organism: Quillaja saponaria; assembly: GCA_029379385.1. Classification (NCBI taxonomy): domain Eukaryota; kingdom Viridiplantae; phylum Streptophyta; class Magnoliopsida; order Fabales; family Quillajaceae; genus Quillaja; species Quillaja saponaria. Next base: position 12,083,325 of record CM055616.1, on the reverse strand, counting down.
GTTTTTGGTTTCAACTACTGATCAATCATTTAGAGATAAATTGTGCCTCTAGAACTTTATGGAAGTAGTAATTTCAAATTGTATCATCCATCTCATCTGCAAAAGGTAGGAAGATATACTAAAAATATGTATCATGTAGTTGAGAATATGTATCTATATTTTCTATAAATCATAAAAATTATTTCGTTAGTAAAATATTGCAATGAGTTAATGTTGGATATATTTTTCAGATTAGTAATAACAAAACTAATAATTAAAAGCCAATGCTTCAATTAATTAATGGTAAAGTTTTCGATGTAAATATATGGAGATATAATAAATTTCTTACAAACTACTCTCCGGTAGCTAATTCAAACTTGGATCATCGTGAAGGTCTTACATTCAAATATAAATTAATTTCACGTGTACAATATTTCATATGACATGAACCTTGTACAAATGGTAGTTTTTAGTTTTTGACAACTTTATCATGTTCATTTCAAGAAGCTTCATCAGCTGTAAATCAATAATTCTTCCCTCCAGGAAGATCTCTTATCATAAGAACAGGATTTTTCGTACTAGAATATGAGAATTTTTAAAAAAAAACAGAAAAAGAAAAAAAGGAAAGGATGTAAAACTAAAATTGCATACAGAAAATTAAGTCAAGCTCTTCATAATGAATTAACACGAGCCTTTGCTACCATTTGCCTACAGAAAATTCAAAAAAGGCAACTAAAATTGTCCTATCACACCAGATAACATTCAAGTCCACGCTCATACCCACCAAGGATGTAAAACTTGTAATCTGAAGTAAATCCCACGTTTAAAACATGTGTTGCCTTAATTTGAGTGTTGGTGGTTTGCCATCTATAATTTAAGGTTATATATAAGTTGTGATTGGTTCGGGTTTGAGGCCAATCTTAAATCTTAAATCAAGGACAGGAGAAGTAAGTAATTGAAAAGACTAACTATCCTTATTATACGTTTTTATTTATTTATTTTTATTATTATTATTATTATTATTTATTATTTAATTTTTTTTTTATGTCTTTCACTTTCTATTTCTTGTTTCTTGCTCTATCTTTTTTTATTCTTTTTTCTAGTAATTAAAATCTATATAGTTATTCTATTTTAGTATATACTTTAAAATGTAATACAATGATCAGAAAATAAATTTTTGGTGAAAATATTATCACTAAAACACTAATTGAAACACCAACTTGTATAATTTCTTTATATGAAATAATATTAGTAAATTTATTAATAATTTAAATATTATGAAAAGAAAATAAAAATTATGAATAATTCAAATAGTATTTATGTATACTAAAATTGAGTCAATATAAAGAGATTAGTTTCATAGAAAATGACAAAATAAAAAAAAATAAAAAGATAAAAAATGAGAAAACATAAGAATAAAAATAAAAATTAAAAATTTATAATAAGCGTAATTTAATCTTTTATGTACAAATTTGTTAGATTTAATAACAAATTTAGATGAGTAGTGGCTATTTGGTAATTACAACTCAAATAAGGGGGTGTACCTAATTCAATAATTTAGCATGAACAAAACTTGCAAATTTTATTTGCTGCAATATATACTTTGATTTGTACTTGAGATCAAGAATCAATATACTAACGCTCAAATAATAATTAACATCATATTTTATATTGTGTGAATGGAATGAAAAAATTTAACACGAATCACGTGTATAACCAAAATAAAAAACAAAAATCACATGAACTTGTTTTTTTAAAAGATTTTACCTTGTAGATACGGTGGATATTTTTCTGTAAATTTGAAAACAAAAATCATGCGACTTTACTTTATCAAAAGTTTTTACCTCGTTTACATTGCCAACGACGGAGGTTAGGACTGACTTTGGCAGTAGAGGAGGCAGAGGAGTAAAATTAAACCTGGTAGTAAATGGTGATGGGTCTACCTTCGGTGTTAAATTAGAATATACTTCAGTGTCTTTCTTAAACTTACTTTCACAATAGGGTACTCTTTTTCTAACCTTTTCTTATGCTGATACTATTGAACAAAATAGTAAGGTTAAATGTAAATATAGCCACATTGCTAAGATAACAAGGCTTTACTACACTCTACTTTCCTCCCATAGTCCCTTTGGGAAGAAGCTACTCCTACTGCTGTCTACACTATCAATCACACTCCTTCAATTAATTTGGGAATAAATATCAATATTAGTGTTCACATGGTGTTGGTCCAAATCACAGTCTCATACGTGTTTTTGGCTGTGTTTGTTTTGTACAACTACAATTACATGAGATATACATATTAATTAAAGTCGCAATCTCATATTGTTCTATGAGATAGATATGTCATAGAATAAAAGGGTATCGTTGTTATTGTCATATCCATAAACAATTAAGGGTGTTCTGTCATGTTATTTTCTGGAAAGATGTTTTCTTCACTAAGTTGTCTTCGTTTGATTCTCCCCGTTAACTTCTTTAGAAAATCTAGTTAATTATCTTGTTAATCTGTTTCTTGATACCCTGCCAATAGAGTCATCTACAAAAGACCCAACTCCCGCATCTCTTCTTGACCCTTTTGCTTTGGATACCAGTATCCTTTCCTCTTTCAGGTCTGAACCAACTCCACTATTTCCACCAAGATCTTCTCCACCTCATGTTCCTGAGATTCATACTTCTTCTGAAAGGGTAATCAAACCAAATGCTCTTTTCAAAGATCAACCTTGTTATTTTTCTCTAACTATACTCTTCATGAACCTACTACTACTTTTAAAGAAAATTCTAGTGACATCTTTTGTAGAAAGTTATGAATGATGTGTTAGATGCACTCACTAAAACTAACACTTTTGGGATGAATTAGTTGATCTTCTTCATTTATATATTTCATAGGTTGAAACTGGGTGTAAAGATTAAGACTCAGGGAATATGCTAACGTTGAATGCTACAAGGCACAGCTAGTTGCAAAAGGGTACACATACGAGTGTGGCATTGATTATTGTAAGACTTTTACTTTCATTACTTGTCTCACTTTTGTACGAGCTCTTATTGTTCTTGCTTCCCCTTATAGATGTTATTTTTTGAAATGGATGTTGAAGATGCATTTATTAATGGGGAGCATCCTGAGGAGGTGTGTTTGAAACCTCCGCCTGTCTATTCTCATTCTCCACATTAGGTGTCACCTTCCTAAGATACTAGATGGTGTCAAACAAGCTTTTTGGGTTCGTTTCTCAAAATTTAGTTTTGTCTTGTTACAACTTGAAATCCCTTCCATCAATTATTTATATTTATGATTTCATTGTATTTTGATGGAATTTTGGACATAAGGGTCCGACTTCCAATGTTTTTGGCTGATATGGTAGGTTTTGTACTTGAATAGCCAAAAAATGGTAACTTCAAAATTTGGATTTTGAAAATCCGGTTTCTAACTCCATATCACCACCTTATGAGCCCATCACCACACACCCACGAGCCCACCCCAACAAAAAACTGAAACCGGATTTTGAAAATCCAGTTTTAGGCCATATATTTTAAATAAAAAATATTATATAAATTTAAAAATTATCTACACTTTTAAATTAAAAAAAATTCATAAATTTTAAAATTTTAATATATCATACACTATAAATTTTAAAATTATTATACATTTAAATTTTAAAATATCATATATTATAAATTTAAAAACTATCATAAACTCTAAATATAAAAAATATCATACACTCTAAAATTAAAAATTATTATACACTATAAATTTAAAAATTATTATACACTTTAAATTTAAAATTTATCATACATTTTAAAATTTAAATCTATCATACATTATAAATTTAAAAATTATTATATATTTTAAATTTTAAAAATATCATGCACAATAATTTTAAAATATCATATTTTAAAATTATCATACATTTAAAAATTAAAAATTTATTATACACTTCATATTTAAAATTTATCATACATTTTAAAATTTAAATATATCATACACTATAATAATAAAAAATATACATTTCAAAATTTTAAAATTCATGATTTTTAAAAAAAATTAAAGTGTATGATATTTTAAAAAAAATTTAGTGTATGATATATTTAAATTTAAAATTTAAAATACATAATAATTTTTAAATTTATAGTGTATCATAATTTTTAATTTTAGATGTATGATATTTTTTATATTTAGAGTTTATGATAGTTTTTAAATTTATAGTAAATAATATTTTTAAAATTTAAAATGTATAATAATTTTTAAATTTATGATATTTTTTAAATTTAAAACTGTAAGCAATTTTTAAATTTATATAATATTTTTTAAATTTAAAATGTATGGCCCGAAACTAGATTTTTAAAATCCTGTTCAATTATCTGCAGAGGTGGCCCCGTGGGCGTGTGGTGATGGGCTTGTAGGGTGGTGGTGTGGAGCTAGAAACCGGATTTTCAAAATCCAATTTCTAAAGTTATCCTATTTTGACTATTAAAGTACAAAACTTACCATATCAGCCAAAAACATTGAAAGTTGGACCCTTGTGTCCAAAAATGATAGACTAATTCTAGTTTGATGTTGGTATTACTGCAGAAATCACAATATATTATTTGGTTGTAAACTCAAAGTTCTTTAATTAGATTCTTATATTAATATCACTTACTCGGATCAAATAAAATTTTATATTATATATTGAAGCTTTCAAAAGTTAAATAAGTTATCTAACTAATAAGACCAGTAGGATAACATAACTTTGACACTTCTGAACTGTTAATCAAGTCGAGATTTGTGAAGCTGGCCTAGACACACAACCTCTTATTAAAATAAAATCTAATAAGACTAGTATATATTAACCAAGACCGTAAGCTATCTACTTCAATCCTCCATACACGGTTTGTAGATATGAGCAAGCTACAAATTAATAATTCTTGGCTCGTGGAAGGTCTCTTGAAACTATAATAGGCTTAGGCTTCGCTGTAGAATCTGCAAAACAAAAAAATTGATTTAAAGTCAGTCAAAAGATTTCGAAAGACAATTGGAGATTATTGTTAGTATTAAAGAATTAGTTATCCAAGAGTTGGGATTTTCAATTGTTTACTTTATATATTACACCAAATACCAGTAAATTCGAAATATATTTTTTGAAGAAATTATATTATATATTTTCAGGAAAACAAATTGTACACAAAGCACATAATCCAAATGAATGGATCAATTTTTGCAAGTAGTGTGAAAAAGATACAGAAACACAACAAGTGGGCGATCGATCCATCATACCCATTTGAGTATTTGATAAATAGAATCTCAACTCTAAAGCAGAAGCAAGATTGATATTGAAAAATTGAGAAACTTACAAGACATGGAAGAAGAAGTTTTATGCTTGACATCCCAAAGCAGACGTCTTAGAACCACTTTGATTGTTACGAAGAGGAAAAGAACCAAGAAAGCTGGCAAACTTATTGTAAGCATTTTCCAATAAACTAGTTACCTAGAGTACTGCAGATCCAACCGAAGAGAATCAGAGATAGGTAGCTAGCTTTGAACTTTAAACTCTTAAGTTTGATATTGCAGAAATAGCAGCTTCTCAACGTATTTATAGTGGTAAAGTCACACTGTTTTCATGAGAGCACGTGTACAGATCACGCGTCTAATAATTCTTCATTCAAATTTGATATACTGCTCCTGGTCTTTCTTTTCGAGGATTGACTTAATGGTATGCTGAAACTAATTGGATTCTTCGTAGTGTAAGACCACGTTTCCCTTCAGCTATATTTATATTCCATTTATTAAATTCCAAATACATAAAAACAAATTAATACAATAGTTGAGAAAGACAAAGAAAACTAAGTCATTCTAGACAACCCGGGAGACATGCCTGAAAAACTATAATTATCCAAGAGACGCGGTGTTGTATATTAAAATTCTACAGAAGGAGATAGAGACTTATTAAGAGGGTAATATATTTATCCAATTTATTAACATAACTTATGTTTATGTCAATGAAATTTTAGTTCAATTGATTAAAATCAAGATGTTAGAACTAATCGGTCCCAAGTTCAAGTCTGATGTCCTCTATACTATTTTGAATATGAATTAATAAATGAATCTTCTGCCTATGTAAAGCAAATAAATGTTTATACTGAATTGTTGGAGTGCCTTTTAAAGTGCTAACAATATGGATTTGGAACAAAGGCATGAGAGTCTTGTGACAGAAATACTTTTACAAAAGTGCGTTTTCTCCAATTTTTGTAAGTTCAACCTTACTTAAGTTACAAATTTCAAACACGCCTCGGGAACAATTATCTTAAAACATAATAATTAATAAATTAAATTGGATCTTAGTGAAAAATTTTCTTTAAAAAATAAGGAGATTGATTGTTGACTCCACAAATAAATGAGAAGTTAAGAGAAAAAGACATGTTGGTTGGATGAGAGAAAGCTAGGTTGCTTTTTATCAATTTATCAAAGTTAAAACATGTGAATAAAATATATTAAGGATGGAATTATTATTTGACATGGGGCAAATAACTAACCCATCTCAAATAAAATTCAATTTATTTTGTATGTAATACAAAATTTGATAAAATATTAGTTATAATTGAATTTTAAACTAAATCATTCATTTCAAATAAAAAAAGCTTTGAAATTTATTGTAAATGAGTGAAATTCTACGATTTTTTTTTATTCCAAACACACCGATTGATATGTAGAAGGTGAATTAACTAGATAGTACCCAACATACTAAATACCTAACTTAAACAGAGAGGTGTTGGATAGGGATAATGACAACTCATCACTATCACCTGTTAGAGAAACTTGCAAATTAAAATTTCTATTTATATTTTAACCACAATTAATTTATGTCTCAACTATTACACTCATTCTATCTAGTTCACCCCTTCTTCCTTCAGGTGTTCTTGTCTGACTAATTTCCAGTCATGAGAAGGCAGAGAGGGAAGATGAAGCAATTGGGGTTGGAGGGGCAGTGTTGTTGTCTCTTGGGAGCTTAGTAAGAAGGAATCTGTACAACTTGGGATTAATTAATCTTGTTCTTAGAGAACATATATAAAATCCGAATCATGTTTGTGCTGGGATTCAATTTCTTCAATTTTCTGTAATTTGGTTATGGATGAAAAATCAATGCACATTTTAGGGAGAAAACATAATTATTGTATTACTGAATAGTTCCAGTAAAAGGTTAACAAGAAACAATGATTGTGATCCACTCAAATATATTTAACAGTTTCTTAAATGCACACATCAGTTGGGTTTTTAATACCCAACAAACAAAATTGGGTACTGTATATCACCTATGTAGAATTATATTTTAAACAAGTATATTTTGTGACACATCGAGGTCTTTTTATTGCAATGTTTATGGTTGGTGTTTCTCACATCAAGGGCGGACTAACTGATATGAGTTATTTAAGTTGTAACAGAATATAATGTCAGAGACAATCTTGCACAGAAGTCCATGCATACTTGGGGCTACTGCAGCCTATGTTCTATATTGTTGTCACAATGAAGACGATAGGAATTTGAAAAGGGAGATTTCGAGACCAAATTTGTAATCCTCTTAGCAAATTGAGAAAACTAATAAAAGTTATTCATAATATCCAATATCTCTAAAATTTAATTCTATTTTTCTAATCAGAAATCCTCACACACAAAAACAATCATTTAGATTTTATTTTTTTTCTCTAATAAAACAGGTTGATCAAGAATCAATTACATTTAATTTGGTGATCTATCAACACATTTTTGTATCATTTATTCTCTATACTAGGCTTAATTACTATTTTCGTCCCTTTAGATTGTCTTAATTTCTAATTAAGTCCTTCAAAACTTTTTCCGTTATTTTCATCTTTAGAAATTTTCAATTCTTCCACCCACTTATTATGTATAAATTAAATATCTCGCTTGATATAAAGATTTTGATCTGTTTAACTTCTTTTGATCATTTGAATTTTATTTTTTTTGGTCATTTATCATTAAATTATTAAGATTATTTTGTTTATGGATAACAAGAAAATGAGATGATGAAACTTGATTAAAAAATTTTGAATCTTGAAAAATAAAGTTGACCGAAAAAATTTCTGAAGAACTAAATTAAAAACTAAGACAATGTCCTAAATGACCAAAATCATGAGGATAATATTGGAGACTTGTAGTTTTAATTCTATGTTTTTCTATATTAACAATTTAAATTTTTATATTTTATCAGCATATTTAAATGCTACTTGTAAAATGATGTTTTGTTCAATGAAATGTTGTTTTTGTTAAGTTGGGGTATTTGTTTTATAATTTAATAGGTTTAAAAAAAAAAAAATTAAACCAAGTTTGAAGGAAAAAATGAATCTATGCCTATCAGCAGCACCAATAAACTATGTATCCTACAACAAAATGTAGATGCTGATCAAATAAATAAATAAAAATTAAAAAGTTATATATATTTCGATGGTAGATAGATTCTGGTTTGATGTAATTGGTATTATTGCAAAAATCGCAATATATTATTTGGTGGTAAACTCAGTTGAAGTTCTTTAATTAGATTCTTATATTAACATCATTTATTCATATCAAATTAAATTTTATATTACATATTGAAGCTTCCAAAAGTTAAAGAACCTATCTAACTAGTAAGACTAGCAGGATGACATGACTTTGACACGACCGAACTGCTAATCAAGTCGAGATTTGTGTAATTAGTTTAGACACAAAACCTCTTAATAAAAAAGAAAGACTATTAAGACTAGTATATATTAATTAAGACCATAAGCTATCTAATTCAATCCTCCATACATGGCTTGTAGATAGGAGTGAGCTGCAAATCAAAAATTCTTGCCTCGTGGATCGTCTCTTGAAACTATATTGGGCTTAGGCTTCATGGTAGAATCTGTAAAACAACAATAATAGATTTAAAGTCAGTCAAAAGATTTAGAAAGACAATTGGAGATCTTAGAGCTCTAATCACTTTATAGCACCAGTCCCTGATTATTACAGACTTAGCGATCCCAAGAGTTGGGATTTTAATTGTTTTCTTTATTTATTACACCAAATACCAGTAACTTTGAAATATATTGTTTTGAAGAATTTATATTATATACTTTTCTGCAAGACAAACAGTAGTGAACACACATAATCAAAATGAATGGAACAATTTCTGTAACAATTGTATAAGAGATATAAAACTACAACAAGTGGGCGATCCAAGGATCGAACCCATTTGAGTATCTGATAGATAGAATCTCAACTCTAAAGCAGAAGCCAGATCGATATTAAAAAATTAAGAAACTTACAAGACGTAGAAGAAGTTTTCTGCTTGACACCCAGCAGACGCCTAAGAACCACTTTGACTGTTACAAAGAGGAAGAGAACCAAGAAAGCTAGCAAAGTTATTGTAAGCATTTTATAAAATCCAAAACTAGTTAGCTAGACAGACTAGAGTAATAGCTAGTTTTGAACTTAGTTTGATATTGCAGAAATTGCAGCTTCTCAACGTATTTATAGCGGTAAAGTCACACTGTTTTCCTGAGAGCACGTACAGATCACATGGCTAATAATTCTTCATCCAAATTTGACCATACTGCTCCTAGTCTTTCTTTTCGTGGATTGACTTATGGTATACTGAAACTAATTGGATTCTTCAGTATTATTGTAATACCAAGTTTCCCTTATTTTATTTGTATATTCCATTTATTAGATTAGATTCCAAATTCAGAAAAACAAATTAATACAATAATAGAGAAAGACAAAGAAAAATAAGTCATTCTAGACAACCGGGGAGACATGCATGATAGACTATTTGACGTTGTCATCTCAAAAATTTAGGTAGAGATAGACATCTGGGGATCGAATCGCCTCTTCTTTTGTGATGGAAAATTATTGTGAATGAGAGAACTCTCACGTTAGGTAGAGGTAAACATCTGGGGAGACATTATAGACAACTGAGAAGACATGAATGAGACATGCATGCAAAAGGCTATAGTAATATATGGATGAATTATTGAACTCAATCACTCATCTACTATAATAGTTTTAAAGTCTTATTGAAGATGATAGTGGATTTAATGGATAAAATTATTTTGGTGTTGTGGTATCGAAAATTATCGAATCTCGCCTTCATATTCGTAATGAGAAGTTAAATAGAATGAAAGAACTACCTCTCGTTATGTAGTTCATAAACTTAATGAACTTCTTTTTAATAAATAAAATTTTATTAATTGACATACAATAAAATAATTATAATAATTAAATAATCATACTAATTTATATATAGATGATATGGTAGAAAAACATAATAATATAACAAATCTCTTTATTTATCTATATTTTAACATCCATCATAATTTACAAATATATATATATATATATATATTTATTTTCGCTAATAAAAATATTTGATCGTCAGTTTATGATAATTTTCATGTCATGCATAGGAGTCGAACTTAAAATAAAAAAAATTAAAAAAGAAAAGAAAAGAAATCTAGTTAATGTTCTTGTTGTAATAATATATTTAATTAATGATTTATCGATCTTTTTTCGCATTTGTAAATATTGTTCAATTTTTTCATCAATGATAATGGAAGAGTGAGATTTTTGAGGAAATTGAGAGAACTATACATCTCTTCTTGTTCAGTAATTCAAAGAACAAGAGAAAAATATGATAACGAATAGTTTTTAAGCAACAATTCGTGGGAAAAAAGTATCCTAACAACTTTTAATTCAATTAGTTGTTTTTAATGCCCAATACGGACGGATGCATCATATGGGAATTTGATATTCATCAATTAAGTATCCAATTTTCTCTTTTAAAATTCCACAATAGCCATGACTCGTGGTTTATGCGCAAGACTTTTTAAATTCACCAATAGTCATTTTGGAAAACAAAATTTGTCGAGGAAAAAAAAAATGGTTGTTAGATGTGTTAATTCCCCACACCACTAATATGGCACAACTTTATATTATAAATAAGTATATAGGTCACTTTTCCTAACCAAGGGAGGAGCCTTTAAGAGATCGGAGGTGACCATGACCTCTCAATTTTTCAAAAATATTAATATTATAATTCTAAATTAATTATTAACCTTTTATTCTTCTCTTGGTTAATATTGTGACCCCTCCAAAAGTAAAAGCCAATAACATGTTTACTTTTTTTACTACAAAACTAATGGACTAAAACTTAAAACCCAAGAAAAAGACTAAAAGATTAAATTTTCTATTATTTTTTGAAGCTTATAAATTTTTATTATATATTATGAGTTATTGAGTTTCTTATATATATATTCTTTTATTTCTATAGTGGAATACCTTAATATAAAACTTTAGTCGACTCTCCTGAAAATGAATGTCTTTATCCGCCACTGCTCCTAACACCAATTAATTGGTTTTAGGAATAAGGTTCTAACTTCCTATTAAAACTAGGTTCTAGGCTTCTCTAATGCCCCTTAATAATTATTGATAAAAAATTCATCTAATAAGTGTCCATTTCAAAAATAGCTGAAAATACAGTCATTTTAATATCTAAAATATCATTTTTAATATTTCTGCAAAGAGCAAAACTGAATTTTACAGAAAGAGAGACGTCTCATATAATTAAATCCCAAAATTGTTGCCCTAATTCGAGAATCCGATTACAATTACAATGGAGAATGGGATGAACCAGTAGAGAGAGAGAGAGAGACTGGTACTTATTAACAACAAAAACGTTTGAGAGCAAGGTTATGTTACTGTACTTCATCATAGACATGTGTTGTATATTAAAAAACTATAACTGTTATTAATATTAGAAAATATGTAGAGAATCTTATAATTGTTTTACACCATCCAATCTTGAAAATTGGCATTAAAAAAGAAATATAATATTTTAGTTTTAGAATGTTAGACACACGACAGTTTTTGTATCATCTCTAAATCAAAAAAAAAATTATCATCTATTTCTTCATCTTAGCAAATATATATATATATGATGGTCATAGATAATTATACGTTAATAAAATATATAAAGAAAAACTCATCCGGTTAAGAAAGCGGACTTATCTGCAGTGCAAGTTGTAACTTGATTATGATAAGTATTACTTAAATTATTACAATTAAAAAAGGGATAATAATTAGTTTGTAAGTTGAATATGGTGGGAAGAGTACCATGGGAATTATAAATTAATTGAAGTCCATTCTTGTTTAAACCCATCATGCATAATTTGTTGAAGAGTTTTATTTTTTATTTTTTATCTTTCTTTTTAGCATTATCTATCTTGGAGTTTAGTTGTGAGAAGACTTTGAAGATTAATCAATTTTACAAAAGTAGAAGAAGACTAATTAAGAGAAATATATTTATCCGTTAATATTATTACTTATGTTTAACTATTCTTATATCAACAAAGTCTTAATTCAATTAATTAAATTGAAAGTGATGGAATTAATTGGTCTCAAGTTAAAGTCTGATGCCCTCCATATTAGTGTAAATATGGATTAATAAATGAATTTCTGCCTATGTAAAGCAAATAAATATTTATACTGAATTGTTGAAGTTAACAATATGGATTTGGAAAAAAGGCATGTGAGTCTTGTGCTAGAAAACTTCAACAAAAGTGCGTTTTCTCCAATTGTAGTAAGTTTAACCTTACTGAAGTTACAATTTTCAAACATGCCTTGGGAATGTGATTTTTGGGTCAAACATATATTTTATTTTAAAACATTAATTAAATTGGATTAGTGAGAAATTTTCTTTGAAAATAAGGAGATTGATTATTGACTCGAGGAATAAATGAAAAGTTAAAAGGAAAAGGCATGTTGGTTGGGTGAGAGATGAGAGAAAGTAAGGGGTTTTTTTTTTTTTTTTCATTTATCAAGCTTAAAAACATATAAAAAAATATTAAAGATAAAATTATCATTTGACATTGGATAAATTACTAGCTTATTTGAAATAAATTCAATCCATTTGGTGTGTAATAAAATACAGGATAAAATATTAATTTTTGTTGAATTTTACACTAATTCATTTATTACAAAAATAGTAATAATTAATATTCATTTTAGATGAATAGAATTCTACAATTTTTTTATTATTCATTGGCATGTAGAATTATATCCAAGCCAAGTATATTTTTATTGTAATGTTATGGTTGCCGTTTGTTTCTTACAATTCAAGGGTGCCCTAAAGTCAATACGATATCATAGTCAACCTTTCACTAAAGTGGGGTCATTCTCAATGGAGACTAAGAATTTGAATGGGGAAATTTTGAGAGCCATATTTGTAATTGTCTTAGTAAATAATAAAAGTTATTCATAATATTTAATCTCTCTAAAATTTAATTTAATTTTTTGTCTAATCAGAAAATTCTCAAACAAAAACAATCATATAGAGGAATTGTTATTATTTTTTTTCTCTAATGAAAAATGTTGATCAAGGATCAATTGCATTTATTTTTGTGAAATGATGAAAAAATTAAATAAAGTAGTTTATTACATTTAAATTTGTGATCTATCAACACATTTTTTTATCATTTATATTATGCACTAAGCTTTATCAAAAAATTATGAATGACTAAATTGAAAATTAAGACAATATCCTACAAGAATAAACAAGTGATAAGCATGTAGAATAATATTTGTAAGTTAATTGTTGTTATTTTTCGTGAAATAGTTTTTCATCGTAACACAAAACAATATTTTGAATTGATTTTAACAAATACATCATATTTATTTTCTAATATATCACTAATAGGAATTTTTAATATAAATCATAGAGTCGACCCTTTTTTTTTTGGTTTCAACTACTGATCAATCATTTAGAGATAAGTTGTGCCTCTGGAACTTTATCAAAGTAGTAATTTCGAATTGAATCATCCATCTCATCTTCAAAAGGTAGACAGATAAGTTACGAATGTTTACCATGTAGTTGAGAATATGCATCTATTTTGTCTATAAATCTTAAAAATTATTTCGTAAGTAAAATATTGCAATGAGTTAATGTTGGATATATTTTTCAGATTGGTAATAACAAAACTAATAATTAATATGCAATGTTTCAATTAATTCACGGTAAAGTTGTCGATGTAAATATGAATATATAATAAATTTCTTACAAACTACTCTCCCGTAGCTGATTCAAACTTGGACCATTGCGAAGGCCATACAGTCAAATATAAATTAATTTCATGTGTCCAATAGTTCATATGATATGAAGCTTGTACAAATGGTGCTTTTTAGTTTTTACAACTTCATCATGTTCTTTTCAAGGAGCTTCATCAGCTGTAAATCAATAATTCTTCCCCCCAGGAAGATCTCTTGTCACAATAACAGGATTTTTCATACTTGAATCCGAGAATATAAAAAAAGAAGTTAAATAACAACAGTAATTATAAAAAAAATAAAAATAGTCGTTACTAATTTACTGATAAATAGCAGAAAGATTTACTAATCTATTAAGGTAAACTTGCAAGATGTAGAAGTTGGAGGCTTTGGAATTGAACCCGGTTTCCTCACTGTTACTTTGGTTGCTAACAAGAGCAAAACAAGGAGGAGAACCATCCACATGATTATGATTATTTCACAAAGCTCTCTTTTCTAAGACTATACTCAGATGCAATTGCTAGCAACCTTCTGATGCATATATATATAATAAGAAATTTTCACTAAGTAGTTAGGCAGGACACAAATCTGTTTTCTTAATGTCTTTCTCTGTGTGTGTGCTACAACATTATATTATAAAATCACAATGTACAAGTTCTTTAATAATCGAAACCAAATGGAAAATACAGAAATAATTTTTTGACTAATACAGAGAATAACATTCATTTTTTTGCTTCAATTTACTTGTACGTGGGTATTGTTGTTTTTTATCATCAAGTTGCACGTCGGGAAGAAAATATTCTTTTAGAATCCTATGATGTAAATGTTGAATTTCTTTTCATTTTTTAATATATGTTATTGGGTATTGCCCTTACAGTAAAAACAATCTCTTTGTTTAATTTATACTTTTTTGTTGATCAATGAAATAGATTTCCATTTAATTAAGTCAAGCTCTTCATAATGAATTAACACGAGCCTGTGCTACCATTTGCATACAGAAAAATTCAAAAAGGCAACTAAAATTGTCCTATCACACCAGATAGCATTCAAGTCCACGCTCGTACCCACCAAAGATTGAATTTCATTTCAATTTATAATGGAAAACTTGTAAACTGAAGTAGATATACGTTTAAAACGTGTTAACTTAATTTGAGTGCTGACAGTTTGCCATCTATTATTTTAGGTTATATAAAAGTTTGTGGTTAATCTTAAATCAAGATGATATGCTTTATAACTAGACTGGAGAAGTGATTAATTAGTTGAGATATACGTGATCCATTGGCTTTCTTGTATCTACTTATAGAAAAAATATATAAATGTAATATGATTAACAATATTTCAATAGTTATAAAAACAAATTGAACATGATGTGTTAGTTTTGACTCATCTACTTTTCTAATTTTTTATCTTTTTTATTTACAGTTGAATTGTAAGAGAATTTTGTATTAAGTTGATTAGTAATGTACAAGAGATAACAGTATTTAAAAGTTAGTAATGTAGGAACCTAGACTAAGTATCAACTAAATACGTACATAACAAATAATTACATATAAATACAGGCCTAAATTGCAGACATAATACAGAGATAATTGAAGACATAAATCATGGGACAATTATGAGCTATTGATTTATGCTAACACTCCCTCGCCTTCAAACTCAAGGCATTTGGTTATTGATCAGTTTGAGTTAGGACACCAAGCACTGAAAGTCTTTTGTAGAGAAAGATTTCATGAAGATATTTGTAATCTGGCCTAAAAAAAAAAAATTGAAATGAGTCAGAGAGCAACATAAGTAAGATGAGCACGTGTGTCATGACAATTAATTTTAATTTGTTTTATTCATTTATGCAAAACATCACTATAATTAACTTAAATAGCATTATAACTATCGCAATCATATGAATAAAAAACATAAAAATTATTCGTATTGTTGTTATTATTCTATTGTATATAGTAACTTCTAAACATAAATTGTTATGGTTATTTAATTGTTATAATTATCTAAATAATAAGAAAAAAAAAATTGTACTACGAGAGTTATGTAATGCCATGAGCACTTTTCACTAAAGTTTAATGTGTAATCATAAGTTCCGCCAATGATAATTAGTTTTGTAAATTTCTTTCTTGCCATTAAATAAATTTTCTCAGTCTCTCCTATGCATGTCTCCCAAGTTGTCAAGGAAAAAAAATTTTTACTTGTCGTCCTCTACGACTCTATTTGCCACTATTTTGTTTTATGTATTACAAAGTTAATAAATAGAATATAAAAATAACATAAGGAATTTTAAAGGTTGATGGGAAGATCAAGAAAATGAAATGTATTCTTTTTAATTTTTGAAAGAAATCATAAAGAATAAAATTCTCATAGAGGTAAGTAGTCAAGATATGCATATCTAATCTAACAACACACATGGTCAGTAAATCAAAAAATTAATAAAAATAGCATTCGCAAAACATGTTCTTACAAGAACAACAAAGAATCCAATTAGTATAAATATACCATAAGTCAATCTACGAAAAACATGACCAGGAGCAATATAGACAAATTTGAATGAAGAATCATTAGCTGCGTGATTTGTACGGGCGATTTAAACACTAGAACTATGTTTAGAAGTTGCATTTTCTGCAATATCAAACTTGAGAGTTTAAAGTTCAAAGATAGCGACCTATCTCTGTTTCTCCTCAGTTGGATCAGCAGTACACTAGCTAACTAGTTAATTGAATTTTATAACATAATTTGTTATTGGAAAATGCTTACTACAATAAGTTTGCTAGCTTTCTTGGTTGTTTTCTTCTTGGTAGCAATCAAAGTGGCTCTGAGGCATCTGCTTTCGAGTGTCAAGCATCAAACTTTTTCCATGTCTTGTATGTTTCTTAATTTTTCAATGTCGATCTGGTTTCTTCTTCAGAGTTGAGATTCTATCCATCAAATGCTCAAATGGGTTCGATCAATCGATCGCCCACTTGTTGTGTTTCTTTATCTTTTTTACACTTGTTATGATAATTGATCCATTCATTTGGATTATGTGTTTTGATTACAGTTTGCCTTGCAGAAAGTATATAATATAATTTCTTCAAAAAATAAATTTCAAATTTACTGATATTTGGTGTTGCAATATTTATTAAAAAAATTAAAATTAAAATCCCAGCTCTGGGATGGCTAAGTCATGAATAATAATAATAATCTTGGAATGCCATAAAGTGATTAAAGCTCTATGATCTCCAATTGTCTTTCTAAGTCTTTTGTTTGACTTTAAATCTTTTTTCTTTTTTTGAGAGATTCTACCATGAATCTTAAGCCTATTATAGTTTCAAGAGACCTTCCACGAGCCAAGAATTACTGATTTGCAGCTCAGTCTTATATAGAAATTCCATGTATGGAGGATTGAGTTAGATCGCTTACGGTCTTAATAGGTTTTAGTATTATTAGTTTGTTATTTTATTTAGAGGTCATATATATCTAGATCTTTAGGTAACATGGTTAGCGTCTGCCATCCTATTAGTCGTATTAGTTAGATAAATTATTTTAATTTTGAAAACTTCAATATGTAACATAAATTTTTATCTAATCTGAATAATTGATATTAATAATAGAATTTAAGTAAAGAAGTTCAGCTGAGTTTTACCCCTAAATAGCATATTGTGGTTTCTGTAATGCTGAGACTACTTTTTTTTCTTTTTCTTTTTTCACATTGCTTGCCAATGAAAAGCTTTATTTAAGGCCTTGTTTGGTTATGTGTCTAGAACACGTTGCGGCGTGAACAAGGGCTTCTGTGTAGCGTAAGACGCGCCGTAGCCCATTTGGGCTGCCGCATCCCACTATGTCAGTGGCCGAGAAGTCAAGAAATTTTAGCTTTCTTGTCACGTCATAGTAGACAATTGTGGAGAGTGTCATCTTAGCTGTGATAGAGCCCTAAGGATTTATTTCATAGCAATGCTTATGAGGAAACTTGAGAAACCAAAAGAAAAATGAAAGTATTTCATGATCCTTCTATCTCTCTAATTGCCCAAGAATGCTTTCTGATCTCTCTGCTCCAGTCAACTTTGTTCTCATGATGTTCGAGCAATCATCCACAAAGGCATGTGCAGGTGTAACTATGCACTCGCTCTTATTCATGCAACTTGTGAACACTGTTGCAGCCATGCATCTTCCACAAGCGAACGTCACCGGGAGCACAAGCAATAGAAGAGTTCTGTATAGAAATGGGAATTGAGAGCCGAGTGTTGATGTTGTGAAGGGTAAAATTCTCCAGCAGTCCCCACCGAGATTTGAAAAACAAATTATGATATTATATTAAAATGGTAGAATCTAAAAAACATGTTAATGATATAACCTTTGTAACGATATAATTTATGTGTGACATTTATACTAAACATGTGGAAATTTAACATCTCCTTTTATCAGAGAAAATAAACAAACTCAACACACTAATATGAATGAATAAAACTAATTTATGAGGAAATAAAAGAGTTGGATTGATAACAAATACTAGAATAATTTGAATTCAAGAAATTATTCTAAGCTTTTATAAAGAGAGATTTAGAGTTTGCCAATATTTAGAAATTATTCAAGTTTGGTACACTATATATAAAGTAAATTTATTGAAATTAGAATCTTCATCTTATAAATAGAGATGATGGATAGATATCAAGTTACAGTGTAATGAACTTTGAAGATTAATATATTATCTTGTGTTGCAAAGGTCTGTTATTGCAGTAGTTGACAATATAATTTTGTAGTACTAACTAATGAAATATTATTTTTAGCATGTCTGTAATTTTTTGATGAAATTTATTTTATTTTAACAAATATTAGTATTATTGTTTAAAAAATAACTTTTTGTGCTTTTAATTGATATGTATATTATATTATTGGTTTTACAATTACTTCTTTATAGAAATTTTTATAGAAAAAAAAAAAATGCAAGTCTCATCTTAGTCATTCTCTTCTTATTATAATCTTCTAATTTATTTTCGAGACGGGAATCCTCTATTTGGGTTGAACAATAAGTTATGTTCATAAGAAATTTTCACTAAGTAGTTTGGCAGGACACAAAATTTGTTTTATTAATCTCTTTCTCTCTGTGTGTTACTACATTATATTATAAAATCACATACTTCTTATGCAATTTGTGGTCGAAGCCAAATAGAAAATACAAAAATAATCCATTGACTTATGACTCACTATTTGTATGTTGCTTTTGTTTATATCCTGATAAATGCAGATGTTAATTTTCATAAGTTTTGCATAAATGTCTCACATAAATTATATCGTTTTAAATGTTTTTAATTTCTAGTTTTTCTGTTAGGAAGACAACTTAGTATAAATCATTAACAAGTTTTTAGATTCTGCACATTTTAAGTATAAAATCTTAAATTATTTTTTAAATCTCGATGGTGATTGCAGGAGAATTTTATCTTCCACAACATGAACACTCGTCGCTCAATTCTTATATCTATACAAAATTCTTCCAGTGATGATTCGCTTGTGGGAGATGCATGGCTGAGGCAGCAAAAGTGTTCACAAATTTGCATGTCTGAGATCGAGTGCATGGTTACGCCGGCACTCTTTGTAGACGATTGTCACTCGAATGTCGCGAGGACAATGTTGATTGGAGGTGATAGATCAGAAGGCATTCTTGAGGCCATTAGAGAGAGATGGAAGGATCATGAAATGCTCCCATTTTCACCTTTTGAAATTTCTCATGACAAGAATTATGTTTGAACATGACATCACTAAAATATAATCACTCTCTTCAAGCAATAACAAGGAAAAATATATTTCCACTTATACTGAATTGTATGTCATAGCAAAAGTAAACCAAGAAGAAAAAAAGAAAAGATCTTTAAAGGGTAACAAGGTTTTTAATTTATTTAGGAACAATTGTGTTATGAAGTTTTTGATGTATGCCTATGCGAACCAGCAGCTTCAACCACTATAGTTTCATCAAACACACAAGCAAAGGTGACCCAAATGTACACAAAGAAACACTGATATTTTACTCAAATCTCTCTGATTTCATAAATTGCAAATTATATATATATATATATATTTAAAAAGAGAGATAAATATGATAGTACTGGAGCTTGACACTATAGACACCAAAATTTTGGCATTTTTGTCTATTAAAATAATTGACCAATTTAAGGGTCAATTAGTTAAATTATAAATTTGGCAAATTAGAAATTAATTAGTCAAAATATAAACTGACAAATTAGATACTAATTGGTTAATTGACAATCAACACCTACAACTAAATCACCTCAAATTAACCTCAATCACAATCAAATCATTTTCAATTACCCAACTTTCCATTCAATCACCTCCAATTACATTTAAATTGGACAAATTCTTCAATTACCTCAAATTTTACAACTTTTCCACCTTAGCCTTCTCCCATAAATAGGTTCACATAGGCAATGGAAAGGAGGCAGAAAACTCAAGGCATAAAAGCTCTTGAAACTCCCTTACTTTTCTCTCTCAAATAACAAAGATCAAGCAAGCCACAAATCCCTGCGATTAAGCTCAGTGCTTACAGAGATCACAAGACCTTTCTCAACAATCATCCACAATGTTGTTTTGAAAGAGATTCATCAATTCATCCTGGATCAAGCTACAAAGCCCTCGGATCAAGCAAAGTTTTCAAGGAGATTGAATCAGAGGATTTTATTCTTTTCTTGTAAAGAATATTAATTAAGAGGTAGTATTATATGTTAGGAATCAGTGTAAAATATGGCAATCATATGCGCAGCGGAATTTAAAATTTTTTATTCCTTTAACCCGAAATCACCTTATGATTATATGAAAGATCCTAATTATAGTTTAACAATTAAACAAGTAGAGAACTGTGTACCTCCAAGACTTTTTATTCTTTCATGATATTCTTAATTCGGCTTTCGCTCCTTCATTAATTCATCAAGAGCACAGCAACTACACATATGTCCCGTCTCTAAGTATTTCCACACGAATGAATCCAACGAAGGATCTTCATGCTTGAAGATGAAAGGGGTTACCAAGGGATTCCTTGTGTGCTAGCACAAATTACCGAATCTCTCTGTACAGTACGTATAATTTATTTTCTCTTCTGTATCATTTTTTAGTTTGTTAAGTCTTATATATATAAAGACTAGCTACCTCCTTATGTATTGGACAATCCTAACACATTAAAGATTATGCTAATATTAGAATTTAATCATAATTAAATCTAATGCCTAACAAACTATAACAATTACATGATTGCCCCAAAACTCTCTTTAGTTGAATATCGTCATTTTGTGTGTGACCCCTTAGGTTCAAACTATTGATGGCAATAGGTATGTAACTTTTACATATTTATTACTAGACTCTGTCCAATTAAATTAGAATTCATTCTAATTATTTAAATTAATATTCTTTTTAATTCACCCTTTAATTTAGATTAATTAATTAATCATCTATGGATAATTAATTAATTATTAGGGTTTACTACAAGTCAAGATTGGTGCCTAGCAGCACATGATGACTACTCATAATAGTATAAATATGGCTGTGAACCTTTTGAACATTTCTATTAACAATTACTATGCAATTCAATCATTCTATCACGCAATATCTCGATTAATTTTATTTGGGTATGGAAATAATGTCAAACCCTATATTTAATCATATGTGTCTAATCTTAAGATTATAATTTCATTGAAAAAATTAGAAACTCATATTCTAATATCCACCTTGCTATGGCCATAGACTTTAAATAAATTTTTTATAGACCACATAAGACATTCTTTCTTTTCTACTAAGAGTGATAGATCCTTTATTGTACATTCACATATCTCTATATGCAAGTGGTTATACCCAATTACTACTTCTTAGGTGACTCATTAATAGAATAAAAAATAGTATCAAAGTATAATGACGTACATACAAGATAACTATGATGTCTTAAGTCAAAAGATTATTTGCACAACTGTAACATGAGAACTACCTATTGACATGTAGAGAAACTCCATATAGATGTTCTTAATTGAGTTAGTTTAGTGAACTCATTCTCTAATGAGCACCTACATATCTGTCTTAGTTTCTCATACACAATTGACTATGAGATCAGCCACCCTTAACTCTTTGAGCTAACTAGATATATACTAATCTATCCGGATTCACTAATGCCCTTCTTAGTGATCTTATGATTATGAACATTGAAGAGTTAAGCTTAAAAAAAATACATCTAATTAGCATGATTTCATCATGATGCTTATTTCCATTACTTTAATTCTTTTGGCTCATGATGGTTAATTAATAACTTTTATACATGATAATGTTTGCCACTTATATTTATATAATAATATGAATAAGATTGTACATAAAATAATATGCCACAACATCACATGTTATTGGTTTTAGGGCATAGTACTAACACTATCATTTTACAAATTATAATATTATTGTTATTTTTGTACACGCTTTCTTGTTTGTTACTTTTAGGCACGAATTTATTGTTCACAAATTTCTGGCACTCCCGATGGGGCAACTATGCCTCTCATCTCTTTCTCTTTCAAAAGCCTTTATGTCAACACAATTGAATCATATGTTTGCCATCAATAACCAAATCAAAAAGGATATTGGTGTCTTTGCTAAAGTTGTCATCTAGTTTACCATTGATGATGCTTCCACCAACAAGATCACATGCAATGGATGGATCACACAAAAGAGATCAAAATCCATTAATCAACAACTTTTTTTAGTGGTGAGCCATTTCGGATCTCATCACCATGGGAAAAGCAAACAATTTCACCTATAAGGAAGATTCATCTTTTTTGAAGCATTCTAAATTTGGGGGCAACAATCTATGCTCTAAATTGGATTCTCATATTTCTACCATCTCTGAAATGTTACCTACAAATTTGAATGCCGAGTTAATGTCTTCTACAGTGAATATGATCCCATGTATTGATGTCATGCTAGTTATGGTGATTGAAACTTCAATTATGGAAGATATGGTACTTGAATTAAAAAAGAAGATCTTGCTCCTCACCAAAACCATTGAAGACAAATATTTGGAGATTGTTAATCTCATGAACAAGTTGGAGATGTAGAATAATGTTGAGCCAAGTCAACAACCAACTTTAGGGGGAAAAAAGAAGAAGAAGAATTTGGTGTTTCAGCTTCATTGCACTGCTCTCAATATAGCAGTTACAGGACATGATCACCAACACCATCCAAACATAACACGGAAGATGTTCACAAAATTCGTTTTTTATTCAAAGCCATACACGAAGCGGATTGAAAACATGAAAATGCCTCTCGGATATCAACCTCCAAAGTTCAACTAGTTTGATGGAAAGGGTAGCCTAAAACAACACATTGCTCATTTCACTAAGACTTGTGAAAATGCTGGGACTTGGGGAGATGTCAAGCAATTTATTCTATCCCTTAGAGGAATTGCGTTTGATTGGTACATTGAATTGGAAGTTGAGTCAATTGATAGTTAGGGTCAACTCGAAAAAGATTTTCTCAACCGGTTCTATAGTACTTGAAGTATGGTAACATTGATGGAGCTCACCAACACCAGACAATGGAAAGATGAGTCGGTCATTGACTACATCATCTGGTGAAGAGCATTAAGCTTGGATTGCAAAAAGCAAGTACTTGAAATCTTTGTAGTTGAAATGTGCACACAAGACATGCAATGGGAGCTTGTATACATCCTAAGGAAATCAAGCCTTGAACATTTGAAGAGCTTGCAACCCAAGCACACATGGAGTTAAGTATAGCGAGCCATGGAAATTACAAACCTCCCATACTCGATCTACTAAAAAAGTGGAAGGTTGTAGAGAAAATGGAAGTAAATGAAGGGGGTAATGAAACAAATTTGTTGTATCCCATAACTTGAAAAATTATTAACTCAAAGATGATTAAAACAACTTGATAGGAATTTGAACTGTCAATGGTTTAAAAAAAAAAAAAAAACACGAATACTCTTTGATACAAGTTTAAATATTAATGGTTAAAAAAAAAAAAAAAAAAGGAATACTAATAGTTTTGATACATGTTTAAAGTGCATGCAATCTCCAAAGCTTCAAATTTTCTCAGCATGAAGTGAAACTAACCTAAAATCTCAATATTCCTTAGCACAAACAGAAACTACTCCAAGTCTTCAAGCTTCCTCAGCCCGAAATGAAGCTACTTCAAATTTCCTCAGCACAAAGCAAAATTGCTCCAAAATTTCAAGATTCTTCAGCACAAACACAAACTGCTAAAATTCTTCAAATTTTCTCAGTATGAATTGATACTGCTCCAAAATTTCAAGATTCCTCGATACGAACAAAATCTTCTCCAAATCTTCAAATTTCCTTAGCATGAAGTGAAACTGCTCAAAAATTTCAAGATTACTCAGCATGAACAAAAATTGCTCCAAATATTCAGGTTCCTCAGTAAGAAGTGAAACTGTATCAAAGTTTTAAGGTTTGTCATCATGACATCAAACTGCCTCAAATTCTTAAACGTTTAATTGACATGAACCAAAATTGCTTCAAAAAAATAAAAAATAAAAAATAAAAAATAAGCTATAAAGCAATAAGATTTCAAGTCACAAAGTACAACATACTTCAAGCCTCAACAGTTATTGCATGATGAGCATGTATACATTGTTAAGTTTTGAAGTGGGGGCATTTGTAAACACCAAAATTTTGGCATTTTTGTCTATTAAAATAATTGGCTAATTTAAGGGTTAATTAGTTAAATTATAAATTGGCAAATTAGAAACTAATTAGTCAAAATATAAATTGACATATTAGACACTAATTGGTCAATTGACAAAATAGATACAAATTGACAGTCAACACCTATCACAACCAAATCACCTCAAATAAATCTCAATCACAATCAAATCATTTTCAATTACCCAACATTCCATTCAATCACATCCAATTACATTTAAATTGGACAAATACTTCAATCACCACAATTACCTTAAATTCTCAACTTTTCCACCCTAGCCTTCTCCTATAAATAGGTTCACATACGTAATGGAAGGGAGACAGAAAACTCAAGGCACAAAAGCTCTTAAAACTCCCTTACTTTTCTCTCTCAAACAACATAGATTAAACAAGTCACAAATCCCTGCGATCAAGCTTAGTGCCTGCAGAGATCTCCAGACCTTTCTCAACGATCATCCATAACGTTGTTTTAAAATAAGTTCATCAATTCATCCGAGATCAAACTACATAGCCCTCAGATCAAACAAAATTTTCAAGGAGATCGAATAAGAGGATTTTATTCTTTTCTTGTAAAGAATATTAATTAAGAGGTTGTACCATCTTTTCACAAATTATAATACAATTATTATTTTTATACATGCTTTTTTATCTGTTACTTTCAAGCATGAATTTGTTGTTCACAGACACTGTTTATTTTTTCATGGAAAAACACGTAAATTTGCAAGTACAATTTAGTACCAAATGCACTCATAAACCCTTAAATAAGGTTCCTTACTAAACCAATGTTTTAATACATTTAAGGAAATTTCATTTTGAGAGGTAATTTTCCTTCTTCTTTTTTTCTTTGATTCATTGAAATATGAAAGTATTTTTATTATTAGATAAACTTTGGCTGACCCAAACAATTACATAATTTTTTTCTTAAAATATTTCACAACCATAGATTTTCTGGAGAACATATTTACATATTGATTAAATGTTATAACTCGAACCGAAATCCACTTGACATCATACCATAGTCGGAACTCATACTTGGAACTCAGATGTTTGTTGGCAAACCATCAATTTTATTAGGTTTAATCAACAAATTTATTTATTAAATTATTATATAGAAATTGATGCTAAAGTCAACACAAATTAAACAACTTGGTTGTCAATTTTAATTTTAATTTTTTAAATCTTTCCCTGTAAATAAAAAATGTTATTATTTGGGTATCCAAAAAATATATATTCTTGGTCACGAATTTAACACATCGCAATTTTTATGATATCACATAGCAACAATAGTTATAAAATACAACAAAACTACAAAACTACATCTTGTTTTTGGTAAGAAGATGCCCAGCATTTACAATTCATATTCAATCATTGTCAAGTAGTGATAACAAATTATTTTATGATTTTTGTTAGTCTAACAACCTGCTCCTGAGCAATAAGAAGATCAAGGCTAACATGTGGGGATATATGTGTCATTTGAAACACTGTAAGTTTTATGCGTTGAAGTTTCTTTCTATGTATAAATTAAAAAAAATTTGATTTCGAAGGTAAAATTATAAAATAGTAGTTGTTTGATGAGTCGTATCAATACATTTGTGTGGAAGAATAACAAAACAACAATTTCTCATTAGGATTAACATTCTAAATTTTCTGCATTAAAATGTCTCTTCAGTTTTAAACTTCAAGAAAAAAAAAAAAAAAAAAGAACTAGGGCTAAATGAGAAATTTGAGAGGTGAAGTTTGGTTCTGCAGGAGGAAGGTAGTGGGTAGGTTTGACCGGCAGCTGAGATTACACGTGGGTTGCTATTAACTGAAGCGGGGATAGCTGTAGTGCTGCTGAAATGATAAACAAAACAGTCGCAGTATTGCAGAAAACGAAATGTATTATTTTGTGGTAAACTCAGTTGAACTTCTTTACTGAAATTCTAATATTAATATCAATTATTCAGATCAAATAAAATTAAAATAAGTTATTTAACTAAAAAGATTAATAGGATCACATGTATAATCTGATCAAGACACATAACCTCTAAATATAATACTATAACATACTAAGACTGTAAGCTTTCTATTTCAATCCTCCATACATGGTTTGCAGATAGGCTGCAAATCAATAATTCTTGGCTCGTGGTAAGTCCCTTGAAACTATAGTAGGCGTAGGATTCGTGGTAGAATCTGTGTAAAAAAAAAAAAAGTTTAGTTAAAGTCAGTCAAAAGATTTAGAAAGACAATTGGAGATTATAGAGCTCTAATCACTTAATGACAGACTTAGGTATCCAAGAGTTGGGATTTTTATTTGTTTTCTTAATATGTTACAACACCAAATACCAGTAAATTTGAAATATATTTTTTGAAGAAATTATATTATATACTTTCAGCAAGACAAACTGTATTCAAATTACATAATCCAAATGAATGGATAAATTTCTGCAACAAGTGTTAAAAAGATACAGAAACACAGAAAGTGGGCGATCGATTAATAGAACCCATTTGAGTATTTGATAGATAGAATTCCAACTATAAAACAAAAGCCAGATCGATATTGAAATTAAGAAGCTTACAAGACATGGAAGAAGAAGTTTGAGGTTTGACACCCGAAAGCAGAAGCCTCAGAACCACTTTGATTGTTATGAAGAGGAAAGGAACCAAGAAAGCCAGCAAACTTATCATTGTAAGCATTTTCCAATAACAAAGAGAAACAGAGATAGGTAGCTATCTTAATTTGAACTGTAAACTCTCAAGTTTGATATTGCAGAAATTGCAGCTTCTCAAAGTATTTATAATGTTTAAATCATACATTTTTTTGTGAGAGATCGTACAGATCACACGGCTAATAATTCTTCATTCAAATTTGTCCAAATTTAATTATTCAATTCTTGTTCTTCATTCACATTTGTCTATACTGCTCCTGGTCATTTTCTGAGATTGACTTATGGTATACTGATAACAACTAGATTCATTGTTGTTACAGTTAGAACGTGTTTCCCTTATTCTATTTTTATTGTTTTTGATTTACCGACCATGTGTGTCTAATTTGATTTACCAATCATGTGTTTTTGATTTACCAACCATGTGTCTCCAATCAATTTATGCATTCCAACTTCAACTATCTCCAAACACTTTTCTAGTTGTATTTCAAATACGACCCGCCATCTTATCCCTAGTCATATTAGGATTGCCCTCCACAATTCATGAGCCATCATGTAACATCTTTCTCTAAAAATGGCTAGTTTGTCTCCATTCAAATTCCATCATTTAGTCCTGTTATTCCTATTACCTCTATCTTTTCCTATTCACAAATATTTATTTTTTGAAGAAATTTATTTTTAGTGTGTTTTTTTGTTTATTTTCTCTATTGTATACAATAACTTCTAAATTTAAGAATAACAGAATTAAAAAAAAAAAAAAAAAGATTGTACCACCCGAGTGTTATTTATTGCCATGGGCTCTTCAGTTAAGTTCAATAGTGAGTCATAAGTTCTGCCTATGATCATTTGTGAAATAAATTTATTTCTTGTCGTTAAATATTTTTTTTTTCTTGTCTCTCTCATGCATGTCTCCCAAGTTGTCAAGGACAACATATTTTTATTTGTCTTACTATGACTCTATTTGCCACTAATTTGTTTTATGTATTTGGAATTTAATAAATAGAATATAAAAATAACATAAGGAATCTCAAAAGTTGATTTGACGTTCAAGAAAATAAAATGTATTCCATTTATTAATTGTTTGAATTAAAAATTCTAAAAGTATGTAATAAGAATTAAAATTTTCTTATGGATAAATTGTCAAGATATTATAATCTGATCTGATATACGTGGTTGATAAATAAAAATAGCATAAGCAAAATGTGTTCTTACAATAACAACAAGGAATCCAATTAGTATCAGTATGCCATAAGTCAATAGACGATCTAAGAGCATGACCAGGAGCAATATAGAAAAATTTAAATGAAGAATCATTACCCATGTGATTTGTATGGGCTCTTAGGAAAACTGTGTTATGATATTTCAATAATTATTATAATTAAGGATGGGGTTTATGAGGCATATTTTTGAAATTATAATTTTAAGAGTTACAAAATCCAAAGAAGTTTTGATTGATGGAGTTACAAGGAAAAATTCAGTTAATTTGAATTTGTAACCACAACTCTTAATTGAGTTTTTAAAATTCAGTATTTTATTACAATTGAATTGTTACAATTCAATATTTGATTTTGTAACTTATATCATTTAATTCCCTATTCATTTCAATTTTAAAATTGAAATTTATTTCAATATTATATTGATATATGAGTTACAAATCCTACAATTATATACACCTTACATTCCCACTTTCAATTGCGTCTATACATACAACATTGTATACATACAATTCTTATAATTTCATCTTTATATTCTATTATATATTAGGCAAGGAAAGGTGTGGGTAGGGAGAACTCTTCTCCTTTCTTGTGTAGAGAATTGAGAGACATACTCTGTATAATAGCTAAGTTGTTGTATCCTGGGGGTAACTTGTCAATAAATCTCTACATCGTTTAGTGATCACCACAACTTCTACTTATTTCTTGACTAAGTTTGAATTTAATTATTTATTTACAGCAGTTTATTTATTTTTTATTGTAATTTTTGTTATTGATTATTTTAATACTGGCCAACAATTTTAAGACAATTCAGTTAAAAAAGAAAAAAGAAAAAAAATGGAACCTATTATTGGAGTCAAGAACAAGAGAGATGTTGATAACTTGAACAAACCATTTCGCTTGAAATGATTTCACTTTAAGAGGTGGAAAGGAAAGGTGTTGCTCTATCTTAATTTACTAAAGGTACCCTATGTTCTAATTGAGAAGAATTCCCAGAAATTTTCAACTTATGGTATATCAAATGATGAAAAAAAAAAAAAAAAAACCCTCAAGAAAAAATTGAAAAATGGGAAAATGATGAATATAATTGTTGTTACTACCTTTTGAATTGCTTGGCTGACGAATTTTATGATTATTATGAATGTACTTATGTTACTACAAAAAAGATTTGGAAAACCCTGCAAAAAAAAAAATATGATAATGAAGAGGTTGGAGCAAAGAAGTATGCTGCTAGCAGATTTTTCTTCTATCAAATGGTAGATGACTGGTTTGTTGTTGAACAAACTAAAGAATTTTAAATGGTAGCGCATGAAGTGAGATCCGAAGGCTTCAAGATTAAATATAATCTTCTAGTTGCTACAATCATTGACAAACTTCCTTCTACATGGAGGGAGTTCCAAAAAGCTTTATGTCACAAGCAAAAGGAGAAAACATTGGAAAATCTCATTACTCGCATTCATGTTGAGGAGGAAGCTAGAAGTCAATATTTGATCATCACACAGAATGAAAATGGTAATTCCAATGTCAAGGTAAATGTTCTTGGAACTAATGGTAATCTTTTCAAAGGTTAGAACATGAAAAATAATGCTCAACTGAAGCCAAAGAGTAAGCATATGAAGAAATATTTTAAAAATCCTAACCAAAATAGAGGTAATGTTACTAATAGCATCAAAAATCAATGATCACCTTTAAGACCCTTTGGTGAAGCATGCCATGTATGCGGCAAGCCTACACATACCACCAAAGTTTGTAAATTCCGGAAATGTGGGCCAATTCCTTAAGCAACGTTACCGAGGAACCACTTGTGGCAATGATCACTGAAATAAATATGATTGGAGTGTCTAATGGTTGGTGGACAAACTCAGGTGCCACTAGGCATGTCTGCTATGAAAAAGATTGGTTCAAAAAATATGCACATTACGATGAGCCAAAAGAAGTGATGCTTGGTGACTCCCACACTACCTTAGTTTTGGGTGAAGGTGAGGTGCAAATAAATTTCACATCTGGGCATGTTCTTAAATTTATCAGTGTTCTTTACATACCCTAGATGAGAAAAAATCTTCTGTCTTCTTTTCTTCTCAACAAAGCAAACTTCAAGCAAACTATTGAATCTGACCAATATATGTTATCACCAAAAGTGGAAACTTTGTGAGCAAGGGTTATGCTTGTGATAGTATATTTAAGATGAATATTGATATTAGTAAAATGCATTCTACTTCTGTTTATCTTCTTTCTTCTACTCACTTGTGGAATGAACGTTTATGTCATTTGAATAGTAAATATATTCAAAGGATAAGTAACTTAGGATTGATTCCTAAATTAAATAGAAATTTTGAAAAGTGTGATTTTTGTAGTTTGACAAAAATTACAAAAAAAAACTCACCAAAGTGTCAAAAGATTTTTTGAACTTTTAAATTTGATTCATATTGATATTTGTGAATTTGAAGCAATTTTAAATCATGGTGGAAATAGATATTTTATTACTTTTATAGATAATTTCTCAAAATATGCTTATGTGTATTTGAAGAGAAAAAAAATTGATGCTTTTTAAAAAATTTAAAATTTGTCTAAATGAGGTAGAAAACAAATTTGAAAGATAAATTAAAATTTTTTGTAGTGATAGAGGAGGAGAAAAATTAACATGACCCTTTGCGACCATCTGCATACAGAAAAATTCAAAAAAGGCTGCAACTAAAATTGTCCTATCACGCCAGATACCATTCAAGTCCACGCTCATACCCACCAAAGATGTAAAACTTGTAAACTGAAAGTACATCTACGTTTAAAACATGTGTTAACTTAATTGTAAACATTGAATCATAAATTCCACCAATGATAATTTTATTATTGTATCTCTCATGCATGTCTATCAAGTTGTCATGGACAACATATTTTTACTTGTCGTTCTCTATTACTCTATCTGCCACTAATTTGTTTTATGTATTTGGAATTTAATAAATAGAATATAAAAATAGCAATGTCAAAGGTTAATCCAACGTTCAAGAAAATAAATGTATTCCTTTTATTAATTTTTTAAAAAGAGGGGATAAAAATAAAATTTTCATAGAGATAAATAGTCAAAATATGTATAATCTGATCCGATACAAGTGGTCGGAAAATTTCAACAATAAAAATAGCATAAGAAAAATGTGTTCTTACAATAACAACAAAATGATACAATTAGTATCAGCATTCCATAAGTCAATACACGATCGAAGAGTGTGACCAGGGGCAGTATAGACAAATTTGAATGAAGAACAAGAACTAAATAATTAAAATTGGTCAAATTTGAATAAAGAATTATTAGACGCGTGATCTGTATGTGCTCTCTAAAAAACAGTGTGACTTTATCACTATAAATACGTTGAGAAGCTGCAATTTCTGCAATATCAAACTTGAGAGTTCAAAGTTCAAAGCTAGCTGCCTATCTCTGATTCTCTTCAGTTAGATCAGCAGTACTTAAGCTAATTAGTTAATTGAATTTTACAAATGTTTGATTGGAAAATGCTTACAGTAAGTTTGCTAGCTTTCTTGGTTCTTTTCCTCTTCGTAGCAATCAAAGTGGTTCTGACGCATCTGCTTCGGGGTGTCAAGCAGAAAACTTCTTCTTCCATGTCATGTAAGTTCCTTAATTTTTCAATATCAATCTAGCTTCTGCATGAGAGTTGAGATTCTATCAATCGAATACTCAAATGGGATTTGTTCGATGGATCAATCGCCCACTTGTTGTGTTTCTTCATCTTTTCTCCTCTTGTTACTGAAATTCATCCATGCATTTGGATTATGTGTTTTGAGTACAGTTTATCTTGCAGAAATTAGTATATAGTATAATTTCTTCAAATAAAAAGTTTCAAATTTACTGGTATTTGGTGCAATAAATAAAGAAAACAATTAAAATCCCAACTCTTGGATAGCCAAGTCTGTAATAATCAGGGACTGGTGCCATAAAGTTATTAGAGCTCTATGATCTCCAATTGTCTTTCTAAATATTTTGGCTGACTTTAAATCTATTTTTGTTTTCTTTTACAGATTCTACCACGAAGCCTAACCCTATTATAGTTTCAAGAGACCTTCCACGAGCCAAGAATTATTGATTTGCAGCTCACTCTTATACACAAGTTCCATGTATGGAGGATTGAGTTAGATAATTTACAGTCTTAATAGGTTTTATTATTAGTTTATTATTTTATGTAGAGATCATGTGTATCTGGATCAGTTTATATGTAATATGGTCAGGGACATGCCATCCTATTAGTCATATTAGTTAGATAAATTATTTTAATTTTGAAAACTTCAATATGTAATATACATTTGGATTTAATCTGAATAATTGATATTAATATTAAAATTTAATTAAAGAAGTTCAACTGAGTTTACCACCTAATAACATATTACGTTTTCTGTAATATTGTGACTGTTTTGCTTTTTATTTCACATTGTACCAGTCAGTATCATGTGATGTAGATTTGTTGTATTAATAATTTATAACTATTGTTCCTATGTGACACCATAAACATTGCTACGTGTTAAATTCTTCATCAAGAATATATTTTTTAGACATCCAAAGAATAACATTTTTTATTTACAGGGACATAGTTAAGAAATAATAATAATAATAATCAACCACCAAGTTTTTTAATTTATGTTGGCTTGTAGCATCAATTGTCTTTCAAAATATTTCTATTATTGACGGTTTGCCTGCAAACATCCCAATTCCGAGCATGGTATGATGTCAAGCGGCCTTTTGGTTCGGATTATAACATTTACCCAATATACAAATATGTTTCCGAGAAAACTTATGCAAGTAAAATATTCTATGAAAAAAATTATGTAACTATTTGTGTCTGTCCAATTTTATCGAATAGTAAAAAATATTTTCATATTCAATGAATCAAATAAAAAAAAATATTTATCTCTTGAATGAAAATTTCAAAAATGTATTTGAACGTTGGTTTAGTAAGGTTCCTTGGAGGTATGATCAAATTTTTAAAGCAACTGAAAGTAAAAGTACAAGTTAAAAAGGGTGGTGTTTAAGCATAAGCAGATGGTTTGGGTTGATTGGAAAGAAGAATTAGTTGCATGGATTTAAGATCGTCTCAAAGCAAGAGGGGTAGAAGTCTTGCACATGAATATAAGTTCCATATAGGTATTTACTTTTTGAAAGGGAAAATATGTTGGAATGGGTGTTTCGATTTAGTATGCTCTACAGACTTTGTTGCTGCATTGTACTTTATCCTTCAATAATTAAAAAAATCTTCCTTCTTGTTAATAAAATAAAATAAAATAAAAACAAAACAAAACAAAACGTTGGTTCAGTAAGAAACCTTATTTAAGAGTTTATGAGTGCATTCAATACTGAATTGTACATGCAAATACGTGTGTTTTCTAAAAAAACAATAGAGCATTAAGCTCCAGTATGATATTTATCCCTTTTTTTTCATAAATATAAGTTTGCAATTTATGAAATCAGAGTGATTTAAGTAAAACATAATTCATTCAGGACTAGTTTGGTATATGGGAATGGTCATTTCATTCCATGTATGATTTAATGGAATGAATAGTATTTCATTTGATATGTTTTTAGCGTCAAAATATTTATTTCATTCTAGTCATTTTATTCTATAGAAGTATAAATTCTCAAACCCACCTAAGGGTGGGATTGCACATTCTTATTTATATGAAATTGATTTAGTTCAGTTAAATAACAAAAAACCATTTTATCACAAAAAATAAAAAATTGAATATTAATAAATATTATTATTATTCATAAATAAATAAAAATATTTATTATTTAACTTACTCAAATGACAAAATTACCCTTCATATCACATTAAAAAAATAAAAAAGCTTGTATATAAAAAGAATAATAAATCAATTCATTTTAGTCAAATGTTAAAAATACCCTTCATATCATTATAAATAATATAATTAATTTTTATTTAAATAATTTTAAACTAAACTATTAATATTAATAAATAATAAAATAAATATAAGTAATAAGATTAATTAATTAATAATAAATAAATAATATAATTTTTTTAAAATAATTCAAAAATTAGGAAATCTATATTTTTCATAAATTATATTTAATTTTTATTACTTTATCTATAGCGGGATATTTTTGTCATTTTAATATAATTTTGATATTATTTCATGTTTAAAAACTGCATAGAAAATTAATAAATGAAATGAAATGATTATTTCTCACTGGCACTATCAAACAATAGAATGATATGATCATTCCAATCTATCTGTATTCCATTCTCATTCCTTTTCCCATTCCAATTCCGCAAAAATCATTCTTCCATACCAAACTAGCCCTCAGTGTTTTTGATTTTGTGTATATTTGGCTCACCTTTTCTTATGTTTTTGATGAAACTATAATGGGTGAAGCTGGTTCTCATCACATAGGCATATATCAAAAACATCATAACATAATTGTGACCCTCTACAGAATTTTTTCTTTTTTTTCTTCTTGGTTTACTTTTTCTATAACATACAACACAGTATAAGTGGAACTATATTTATCCATGTTCTTGCTTGAAGTGAGTGATTATATTTTAATGATGTCATGTTCAAACATAATGAGATCTTTATGGAAGAAACGGACTCCCAAAATTCTCATAAGGACAAGTTTGAACAGGTGAAAATGGAAGCATTTCATGATCCTTCCATCTCCCTTTTAAAACAATTTGATGAATTCACGCACAAAATGATAAGCTTTGATACCATAAAACAATTTGATGAAGAGATAATTTAATTTGTATATTGATTAATTAAATACAAAAGTTGTACATGTATTTATAGGTAATAGGAATAGAAGAAAAAACATAGAAGTAATAGGAATAGTAGGACTAGATGGTAGAATTTGAAAAGAGAAAAGATGTAGAAATGGATATTTATAGACTTACCAAACAAAGAGAGAGACGAACTGGAGATTTCACTCGTATTAAGTGTGATAAGGATAAGGGGGATATGGTTTTAGTTAAGGAAAGATGAGATTGATGAGAGATGGCATACTTACTTCATTATCTTATTTAATGGATATTTAAGTGTTATTATCGGAGAACTAGATGATGCTTTGAATGATATAAGCCATAGATTTATTCGTCAGATTAGAGCTCAGGAGGTTAAAAAGCTATTCATAAGATGAAAGATGGTAAGGTAATGAGACTTGATGATATTCCTATAGAGGTTTGGATATGTTGTCTTAACTTGGCTTACAAATCTTTTAAACAAGATCTTACTGACCAAGAAAATGCCCTTGAACGGAAGAAAAGTATGTTGATTCCTATTTATAAGAATAAATGAGATATTCAAAGTTGTACAAATTGTTGTAATAAAACTCATCAGTCATACAATGACGCTGTGGGAAAGGGTGATTGAGTGTTGGCTTATGAATATGACTTTAGTTTCCGAAAATAAATTTGGATTTATGCTGGGAAGATCTACAATAAAGGTTATTTTCTTTCATATGAGATTAATAGAGAAATACAGAGAAAAGAAAAAAGATATTCACATGACCTTTATTAATCTAGAAAAAAGCATATGATATGATGCTAAAACAAGTTTAGTGGTTGGTTCTTAAGAAGAAGAAAGTTCAAACTAAATGTGTAAAAGTTATAAAGGATATGTATAAGAAAGTAATGACTAGGGTGCGAACAATAGATGATATGACTAAAAAGTTTCCAATCATATTAGATATCCACCAAGGTTCATCCTTAAGCCATTATCTATTTGATTTAATCATAAACAAACTTGTTCATGCCATTCAGGATAAGGCTCTATGGTGCATATTGTTTATATACGACATCGTGTTGGTATGAGAAACTAAAGAAGGTTTAAATTCTAAACTAGAATTATGAAGGAACATGTTAAAATCTTAAAGTCATAGGTTGAGTCGGACGAAAACTGAGCATATGGAATGTGATTTTAGTT
This sequence comes from Quillaja saponaria, assembly GCA_029379385.1. NCBI lineage: Eukaryota > Viridiplantae > Streptophyta > Magnoliopsida > Fabales > Quillajaceae > Quillaja > Quillaja saponaria. Next base: position 12,046,814 of record CM055616.1, on the reverse strand, counting down.
ACATTAGAGGAGGCTAGACTGAAATTACTTTGGATGGTCATGCAATCCTTACGACATATGTGGTTAAGTATTTAGATTCATTTATACAAAATGATAGTGCAATTGATCACGATGTGAACCATAAAATTAAGACAGTTTGGATGAAGTAGCGTAGTGTATCAGGAGTTTTATGCAATCATAAATTACCAAATAAGTTGAAAAGAAAATTCTAAATAATAGCAGTGAAACCGGCTATGTTGTACGGTTTTGAATATAGGATAGTTAAGAAACAACACTCCCATAAGATAGGAGTAGTCTAAATGCAAATGTTGAGATGGATGACTAGGCAAAAAAAAAAAAAAAAAACAAAAAACAAAACAAAACAAAATTAGGAGATTCATAGAGAGGTTGAGGTAGCACCCATTGAAGAGAAAATGAAAGAGAATGGCTTACGTTGGTTTGGACATATCCAACGTCGGCCGATGGACACCATAGTTAGGAAAAATGATTTGGTGTAGGTGGGAGGTATTAGACGTGGTAGAAGGAGACCGAAACTTTTATGAGAGGTAGTCATTGTGAAGGATATGATTGCTCTATAAAATACTAACAATAATACTTTGGATCGATACAAATGGAAGAGAAGAATCCATATAGTCATCCTCAATTAATTTAGAATTTAAGACTTAGTTGATAGAGTTGTTAACAGAAAAAAACTAGATACTAAAAAGTTTTGTAACGATATAATTTATGTGAGACACTTACGCAAAACTTGTGGAAACTTAACATCTTTGTTTATCAAAAATAAACAAAATTAACCTATAAATATGAATAATTAAAGCAAAACAACTATGAATTATGAAAACTAATTTATGAAGCTACAAAAGAGTTGGATCAATAACAAATACTAGAATAATAGGAATTCAGTAAATTAATTTAAGCATTTATAAAGAGAGATTTAGAGTTTTACCTTGTAATTTCACAAACCACCTTCTTTCATACAGATGAATTATGCACACAATTGTAGGAACATGTTTTCTTGATTAGTGACTGCCAACTGCAGTTGAAGTTATCAACCATTGTAAACCACAAGCCTTTTCATAAATAAGAGAAGCGGTTGGCCATGTTCAATTTAAAGAAGAACAAAACATTGGCGATGTCTACGAGGTAAAAACTTTCGATAAAACAAATTCACATGAATTTTGTTTTCAAAATTTATAAAAACAATAAATATCAACGATATCTACAAGACAAAAACTGTTACAAAAACAAGTTCATGTGATTTTTATTTTTTATTTGTTTATTTTACTGTGGTTATACATGTGATTCCCATTAAAATATTCAATCCATTCACGCTATAAAAAATTTAGTATGTCAATTATTATCCAACGTAACTGCATTGATTCTTGATCTTACGTACAAATCAAAGTATACGTTTGGAGCAAACAAAATTTGCAAGATTAATTCACGCTATTCTTGTTCTAATATTGAGTAACTTTGTTTTAGTACACTATATATAAAATAAGGTAGTCTTATTGTCACAACCAATATATATTTTTTGGGCCACAGCCTATTAAATATAATCACTTTTATCCTTCCTAAAATACCTTCCTACTATATATCTTTCTTATTTATATTTTATCAAATTCTTTCTTTTTCATATTTATCTTTTATCAATTAAATTTCTTCCCACACCGTAACTTTTATTTATCTTCTTAGTCATAAGTCCTAATTATATATCTCTCCCTCTTCTTATGGCTAACATCGTTAAATTTCAATTTTACAATTTTTTGTTTTCATTATCAGTTTATCATCTTAAACAAAACTATAATAATGTTAAAACAAAAATCTTAGCCATTGTCCTTATTTATTTATTTATTTTTTTGTACGTAAACCTGAATCATGTAATCTCCTTCATCATTTATATGAGCACATAACCTTAAACTTTCAAAATTAGTAAATTTGATCAAAAAAGAAAAAGATTATAAATTAATTAGCTTGTTGAATTATAAAGAGATGAGAAAGGGAGATAACCAAATAAATTGTGAAGTTTGGAGGGAGGAAGATTAAGTGAAGAGCAAAAGGAAGAAGATTATGAGAGAGATGGAAGATGAACAGATTGAAATGATAGCGTATTTACTTGTGGGTTTTCACTTTTATTTTGATTCAATTTAATTTATTATGCAATTGGTTTTTAAAACATTATTAATTGAGGAAAATATAGTCTACTTATAATATTTTACAATTAATAAATTGTGGCCTTAAGTATTTTGACTATAATATAATAATTAAAAGATCACATACATGAATTTAGAACATAGTTATTATAATATTTGGGTATCTGATTGAGCCATGCCAGCAGGATAGTTGAATCCTCAAGCAAGCAAGCCTTGATCGAATCTTTTTGGCAAAATAGTCTTTCTCTTCGTATGCTTCACTTACTGCCAACTCTCAATGGGTAAAGTTATACTAACAGAGAGATGAGAGGTAAGCTAACTTATTTATGATCAAAAAGAGTTCTCTAATTAATGAATCTCAAAGGTTGACATGACAGTGATGAAAATGAAATTTTTTTTTTTATTATTTTTGGATTTGAATCTTTTTAGAGAGGTTGTAAGGAATAAAATTCACATAATAAGATAAGATATGCATAAACTAATCGGACAAAACATGGTCGGTAAATCAAATCAAACACACATGGTCGGTATATCAGAAAACAACAAAAATAGAATAATGGGAACGCTTTCTAACAGTAATTAACAACAATTAATCCAATCATTGTCAGTATACCATAAGTCAATCTTAGAAAATGACCAACGCAGTATAGACAAATGTGAAGGAAGAACAAGCACTGCATAATTAAAATTGGACTAATTTGAATGAAGAATTATTATCCGTGTGATCTGTACGGGCTTTAAGGAAAAGTGTATGATTTAAACACTGTAAATATGTTGAGAAGCTGCAATTTATACAGATCTCATACATGAATTTAGAATACATGAATTAATTGTTGTGGATTAATTTGAACTAATCGGATAATAAGACAATTAATTTATACAGGAAAAGTGTATAATAAGACAAGATATGCATAAACTAATCGGACAAAACATGGTCGGTAAATCAAATCAAACACACATGGTCGGTATATCAAAAAACAACAAAAATAGAATAATGGGAACGCTTTCTAACAGTAATTAAACACTGTAAATACGTTGAGAAGCTGTAATTTATACATATCTCATACATGAATTTAGAACACATGAATTAATAATTGTGGATTAATTTGAACTAATCGGATAATAAAACAATTAATTTATACAGGAAAAGTGTATAATAAGACAAGATATGCATAAACTAATCGGACAAAACATGGTCGGTAAATCAAATCAAACACACATGGTCGGTATATCAAAAAACAACAAAAATAGAATAATGGGAACACTTTCTAACAGTAATTAACAACAATTAATCCAATCATTGTCAGTATACCATAAGTCAATCTTAGAAAATGACCAAAACAGTATAGACAAATGTGAAGGAAGAACAAGCACTGCATAATTAAAATTGGACTAATTTGAATGAAGAATTATTATCCGTGTGATCTGTACGTGCTTTAAGGAAAAGTGTATGTTATATATTTATACATATCTCATACATGAATTTAGAACACATTAATAATAAAGTTTGCATACCTGATTGAGACATAGCAACAGATATTTGGAATCTCATCCAAGCACGCCTCAGTAATTACTCACACAGCCAGGTCTTCCTCTCCGTACTCTATGTATTTTCTGATGGCAGCTTTCAATGGGGCAAGATGCATATATATAGAAATGAGAGGGGACCTAGCTATTTCATGTCAGATAAAACTCTAAGAGTCCTCCCATTAAAGACTCCTAAAGTCACTCAGCCTACACTTACTGCCAATCCACATCTAATCAGATAAGAAGTGTGCTTAAGCCCTATCCCAAATGATCACATAAAACTGTATGGGCTTTTACCAGCATGTCTCAAATGGACCAAACCTTAAGCCCGTTTTATTATTAAAACAAAACCATACAATTAATGGCAGCCCACACATGAAATTTCTAACAATTTAAACACTATAAATAAGTTGAGAAGCTGCAATTTCTGCAATATCAAACTTGAGAGTTTAAAGTTCAAATTAAGATAGCTAGCTATCTCTGTTTCTCTTTGTTATTGGAAAATGGTTACAATAATAAGTGTGCTGGTTTTCTTGGTTCTTTTCCTCTTCATAACAATCAAAGTGGTTCTGAAGCGTGTGCTTTCGGATGTCAAGCCTCAAACTTCTTCCATGTATTGTAAGCTTCTTAATTTCAATTTTGATCTGGCTTTTGTTTTAGAGTTGAGATTCTATCTATCAAATACTCAAATGGTTCAATTAATCGATCGCTCACTTTTTGTGTTCTGTATTTTTTTGTTGCAGACATTGATCCATTCATTTGGATTATGTAATTTGAATACAGTTTGTCTTGCTTAAAGTATATAATATAATATCTTCAAAAAATATATTTCTGTTTTACTGGTATTTGGTGTTGTCACATATGAAGAAAACAATTAAAAATCCCAACTGTTGAATAGCTAAATCTGTCATTAAGTGATTAGAGCTCTATAATCTCCAATTGTCTTTCTAAATCTTTTGACTGACTTTAACTTAATTTTTTTTTTTTTTTTTTACAGATTCTACCACAGTATTTGGTGTTGTAACAATTTGCAGTCAGACCTGCAAACCATGTATGGAGGATTGAAATAGAAAGCTTACAGTCTTCGTATGTTATAGTATTATATTTAGTGGTTATGTGCATCTTGATCAGATTATACGTAATTTAATTAATCATTTCGTTGACTCGATCAAAGACATGTGAGCTCTCGGCCAACACAGAAATAAAAGAAAGTTCAAGAAGCAGGGGAGGCAGAAACATGGGAGGGACAAGCACGGCGGAGAAGAAAAAGAAAGGAAAAATATAAAGAGAGAAAAAGACGAAAAAATAAAAAATAAAAAGTATAAGTCAAAGTCAAGTACATACAAATATGTGATCCTATAGTTTATTTTCATTTTGTAAGCTTCAATATGTAATATAAATTTTTATTTGATCTGAATAATTGATATTAATATTAGAATTTCATTAAAGAAGTTCAAACTTAATTTACCACTAAATAATGTATTTTGTTTTCTGCAATACTGTGACTGTTTTATTTTTTCATTTCAGCGGCACTACAGCTATCCCCGCTTCAGTTAATAGAAAGAAAAATTGCAATAAGTTAGAGAGCGTTGCAAGAGAAATGAGTACACGTGACATGATAATTAGTTTCAATGTGTTTTGTTCATTTAAGAAAAACATTACTTTGAGTAATTTGAATAGCACTCAGATTATTGCAGTATTAATATGGATAAACAAAAATATTTGTATTGTTGTGTTTGTTGTATTGCATAAAATGACTTCAAAATATAAAAATAAAGGAATGAAAAAAAAATAAAAAATTGTTCCACATGAGTGTTATGTAATGCCATCATGGGCTCTTCAATCAAGTTCCACATTGAATCATAAATTCCACCAATGATAATTTTATTATTGTATCTCTCATGCATGTCTATCAAGTTGTCATGGACAACATATTTTTACTTGTCGTTCTCTATTACTCTATCTGCCACTAATTTGTTTTATGTATTTGGAATTTAATAAATAGAATATAAAAATAGCATAAGAAATGTCAAAGGTTGATCCAACGTTCCAAAAAATAAATGTATTCCTTTTATTAATTTTTGAAATTTCGATTTTTAAAAAGGAGGTGATAAAGAATAAAATTTTCATAGAGATAAATAGTCAAGATATGTATAATTTGATCCGATACAAGTGGCTGGAAAATTTCAACAATAAAAATAGGATAAGAAAAATGTGTTCTTACAATAACAACAAAAGAATACAACTAGTATCAGCATACCATAAGTCAATACACGATCGAAGAGTATGACCAGGGGCAGTATAGACAAATTTGAATGAAGAACAAGAACTAAATAATTAAAATTGGTCAAATTTGAATAAAGAATTATCAGACACGTGATCTGTATGTGCTCTCTAAAAAACAGTGTGACTTTACAACTATATATACGTTGAGAAGCTGCAATTTCTGCAATTTCTGCAATATACCTATCTCTGATTCTTTTCAGTTGGATCAGCAGTACTTAAGCTAATTAGTTAATTGAATTTTTCAAAATTTTGATTGGAAAATGCTTACAGTAAGTTTGCTAGCTTTCTTGGTTCTTTTCCTCTTCGTAGCTATCAAAGTGGTTCTGAGGCATCTGCTACGGGGTGTCAAGCAGAAAACTTCTTCTTCCATGTCCTGTAAGTTCCTTAATTTTTCAATATCGATCTAGCTTCTGCTTGAGAGTTGAGATTCTATATATCGAATACTCAAATGGGATTTGTTCAATGGATCGATCGCCCACTTGTTGTGTTTCTTCATCTTTTCCACACTTGTTACCGAAATTTATCCATTCATTTGGATTATGTGTTTTGAGTACAGTTTATCTTGCAGAAATTAGTATATAATATGATTTCTTCAAATAAAAAGTTTCAAATTTACTGGTATTTGGTGCAATAAATAAAGAAAACAATTAAAATCCCAACTCTTGGATAGCCAAGTCTGTAATAATCAGGGACTGGTGCCATAAAGTTATTATAGTTTGGCTGACTTTAAATCTATTTTTGTTTTGTTTTACAGATTCTACCACGAAGCCTAACCCTATTATAGTTTCAAGAGACCTTCCAGAGCCAAGAATTATTGATTTGCATCTCACTCTTATACACAAGTTCCATGTATGGAGGATTGAGTTAGATAGCTTACGGTCTTAATAGGTTCTATTATTATTATTATTTTTTTAAAGCAATTGAAAGTAAAAGTACCAAGTTAAAAGGGTGGTGTTTAAGCATAAGGCGGATGGTTTGGCCAAACAAGGGGTTGATTGGAAAGAACAACTAGTTGCATGGATTTAAGATCGTCTCAAAGCAAGAAGGGGAGAAGTCTTGCTCATGAATATAAGTTCCATATAGGGTATTTACTTTTTGAAAGGGAAAATATGTTGGAATGGGTGTTTCGATTTAGTATGCTCTACAGATTTTGTTGCTGCATTGTACTTTATCCTTCTACAATTAAATAAATCTTCCTTACTGTTCAAAAAAAAAAAAAAAAAACAAACGTCGGTTCTATAAGAAACCTTATTTAACAGTTTGAGTGCATTCGATACCTAATTGTACATGCAAATACGTGTGTTTTGTTGAAAAAACAATAGTGTTAAGCTCCAGTATGATATTTATCTCTCTCTTTTTCATAAATATGTAAGTTTGCAATTTATGAAATCAGAGAGATTTAAGTAAAACGTAATTCATTCAAGGCTAATTTAGTACTCGGGAATGGTTATTCTATTTCATGGAATGAAAATTATTTTGTTTTTTATGTTTTTAGTCTCAGAATACTTATTTTATTACAATCATTTTATTCTATAAAAATAAAAATCTTCAAGCCCACCTAAGAGTGAGATTGCTCATTCCTATTTCTATGGAATTGACTTAGTTCAGTTAAATAACAAAAAAATTATTTTATCATATAAAATAAAAAGTTGAATATTAATAAAATAATAATATTATTGATAAATAAAAAAGTATTTATTATTTATTTTAGTCAAAAGACAAAAATACTCTTCATATCACATTAAAAAAATTATAAAATATATAAATTAAAAAAAAAATAAAAACTTTAATATAAAAGGAATAATAAATCAATTCATTTTAACCAATGATAAAAATACCCGTCATATCATTGTAGATAATATAATTATAAATAAATATTTAATGTTAAATAAAAAATTTAGTTAAGTAATTTTAAATTAAAATATTAATATTAATAAATAATTAAATAAATATAATTAGTAATAAAAAAATATAAGTAATAATATTAATTAATTAATAATATAAATTTTTTTAAAAATAATTAAAAGATTAAGAAATATATATATTTCATAAATTATATTTAATTTTTATTACTTTATTTATATAGAGATATTTTTGTCATTTTGAAATAATATAATTTTTATTACTTTATCTATAAGGGGATATTTTTGTCATTTTAACATAACTTTGATATTATTTCATGACTAAAAATTATATAAAAAATTAAGAAATGAAAATAAATGATTATTTCTCACTGGAGTTGTCACACCCCAATGTGGGCATGACTGGCTAGAGTTTTGGATAACTAAACCTCCATAACCCTGAATCCAAAACAAAATAACGATCATGATTCTTGACCTAACTAAAGAATAAATGTTTACTGTAAAAGTTTATTTTTCTGAAATAAATAATCACTTACTGAAAATTTATTTAACATGCCACAAAATACAACATCTGTGTTTCTACTTTCACACAATAACACAAGGACAAATATCTAGCCTATTACATCATGCAAAATTTGACATTCTACCACTCTAGTATGACTACAAACTTTCATCCTTAACTTCAAGTTTGAGATCCTGGAAAATACCTTGCCATACTTTGTCGGTAGGTCATAAAATCGACGACACCATATATTAGACTCCTGAAAAAAAATATTATCCACGAAAGGGATGAGTCCTAAGGACTCCGTGAGTAGAAAATCATACCCAAAGGGTACTAGCATCACTCAGCACAAATGTATAACATATATATTAATCTCATGTAACATTGTTCATATCATAACTCACGTTACACGTATACATTGTAATCATCATAAATTCACAATTTACATGATCCACACTATCACAAATCAATCAGAGAAATAATATCAAACAAAGCAATCAAAGGGCCAACGAGTGACCCAGCCCCGCACTGCATTATCACCCCCTGCAGGGCATTTACGCTCCTACACACCAAATTAATCTCGTAGATAATTCATCCCACCAGGGCTGAGAACTCAATTTTAAAAAAATATTTATCAGAATCAGAATTTCTCATGATTTTAAATCAGGGTATCCTAAGTGTGCCTGGGTTTTTAATTTGGGAGACAAAAATCACTTTTCATAAAAATATCATTTTGTTGGTCCTTATCAACCAGAACCAAAGTTAAACACACCAACCAATATCAAAAAAATTATTGAAATACTTTACTTGCTTACTTTCCATAGATCACGTATATTCAAATAAACTTATAATTACATATACTAATCTAGCCCCTAAAGACAGCAATTAACTACTCACCGAGTTTACGGATGTAAGTCGTCACTTCGCCTGGGATGCGAGGACGTCTGAATATTCTCAGCATGATTCAGAACTGAAATTCATAAATGCATATATTATTTGAAATAGTCAATTTTACAGTAAATTTTCATGAGCCCCTAATTCTACATATATATAAAATATACTAATTCAAGCTAATTCCTCTTAAACCATTATCGAATATCCTAAAAGATATTTAATTCCTTTGAATAGGTACAAAAGTATTTTTATACCGAAAGTATTTTTATACATACACCTAAAAATTTCACAATTTAACTTTTACATAGCCCAGTTCCATGGTTCCTATTCAACTAACTAACTAATAAATCTATATTAACCTACTCTTATGCATAATTTACCTTAAGTCATGTATATGAATTCATATACATGCACACCTACTAACCTAGTTAACATAATCCTATAATCTTAATTTTCTTAACCTTTAATTACACTCTTTAATACAAATTCACTTAATTTCTAAACTACTTCCCCATTCGTCAAAATTCCTTATACATATATCAATTAAGCTAACAAAACTTCTAAGATTTCAACCTACTACTTTCAATTCAAGCTTCATTCATTAATTACCATTAGTTCATAAACATTATCATTACAATCTTTTAATTACTAAGCTTATATCTCAACTTGTATAGGTTCATTTACAAAAGTTTTTATTAAGCTATTACGTGTTAATTAATATGAATTGGACTTTATGTGATAGGGTTAATAATGAAGAAACATTTTAAATGTCTTGACAATGCACAGGGAAGAAGGAAACTATTAGCAAAGATAGAAAGCACAAGCAAGTTAGAGATCTTAAAACTGTCCAAACTTAAGATTTGGACCATTGTCCACTTTAACGATCATATCTTACTCTAGGAAATTCCAAATCCAGTTTCATAAAATTTATAAAATACTAGACACATGTAGCTTTATAATGGTATATCATTTGTAATTTTTAGATTTGTATTTCAATACAGTTTATTGTTTAAAGTTGTATCAAATTCTGTAACACGGAAGATTTTGACAGCTCTGACCTTACCTTAGTCAATTAGACAAAACTTTCTCTAGGAGAAATGAAATCTAATTCCATTTGTTGGGTTTATTAGTAGACAAGTATATCTATCTTTCTTTTTTAGAAACTTTTTCTAAAATCTGTCATGAACCCACTCAATTTCTTACATGAACCCAAAACAGGGCACTACGAATCTAGCTGGACCTAGCCGGAGTCTAATAGCTATAACTCACAACATATTTGGAAAAAAGCTACAAAATTTTGTAGACAACATCTTATGACCTTAAAATACATTTCATCTTTTGAACTCCTAATTTAATTCAGCCCCAAAGACATTCGAAATAATGAATTTCTTTCACCCACGAAATCTATCAAGTTCTATTTATTATACTCTTAAGCCTTTATTAATAACCAAATTAAATCTTTCTAATTATTCTTAAACACAATCAGATAACATTAATTAACTCCTCCTAGACACTTCAATCTACCAATTTATAATCACTCTCAATATTAAGATACTAGAAAATATTTCATTAATAAAATTAATATTATTATCAAAATTTAAAATTTTCTACCGGGATCTAATAGCCCCTACATGGATCAAACACTCTTTCAACATGTTATAACTCAGGACTTCACGCTGAGCTTATATATAAAAAAATGGAATGGTCGTTTAGAGGTTTAGGTCTTTAAGGGCTCTAATTTGATTAATGGTGTTGCATTCTTTTATTTATCACAAAAATCTCATAGCTATAATCTTATTTTCACATCTTCTTCTTTGTTAGAAATTTGAAGGTTACATAAATATCTAAAGAGGATATATTCGTAGATACTATCTAGAAAGCAATAGTCAAATAGGTGGTAGTTGGAATAGACATGCTAAACTTAGAAATATGTATGAGCAATATGTATTTTCCTTAAAAAAACGTTTTGACATATATATATATACACTTCCCAATTTGAAACAGGTAAGTTGAATGACCAATTTTGGTCATCTCTCATCATTGACAATGGAACCCAATACTGCTTTCCCCCTTCCGTTATCAAGGTATATGTTTTAGTTGAAGTATGAGGATCACAGTATTTTCACTTACAATTTTCTTAATTAGCCAGCTATGAATAAGGATTTCAGCAACTTAGTTGTTGCCCCAAAACAGGGGAGTTATACCCAATTGCCCCTAGTTGTTTTACTACACACACATACATATGAAGGAACAAAGAAAGAGCTTAAATGCATATATGAGGAAAGGCTCACGGCAAGGCACGTCCAAGATAAGGCAGCAAACACCAACACCAGAAAAAAAAAAAAAAAAAAGAAACTCAAGTGAAACGCACAAAACAGGACAAGAATTCAAGGATTAAGTATACTAACAGGGTTGTTATTCTAGGCCATAAGTGAAAAATATACACTTCAACCAGCTCCAAGCCAAACGCAGGAAGAATCATGCAAGAAGCTTGCTCGGAATAGCTCCAGCTTCAAGCAAGGCAGTCACGGCTTTGCAACACAAAACGGGACTGATATAGTTTCACGGCAGTGGCTGGCTATCCAAGTAGGCTGCCACAACAATTGGCCATTGACACACACACAAACAACCAAGAGAAAAGATAGGAGTGAAACTGCCAATCAAGAAGATAAGCTAAAGCTCTCGGCCAGGCTAAGAGGAAACAAAATTCCAGATTTCAATCCAAGAAGCACGGCTAGAAAGATAGGAGGAATAAAGTGAAAAAAAAAAACAATTAAGCATAGAAAACAAAAATTTGGAAAGTAAACTCAAAGCCAAAAAGAAAAATATGTGGTGATTATATTTTCTTGATATAATATATATATATATATATATATATATATATATAAAATTCTTGATCTACTTTATTTCATCTTACATATATATTCTCATTTCCTTATATGACTAAGAGTTATATTAAACAACACTATAACATATCACTTGGATGCAGGTGATAACAAGATTTATTATATTATTCTTTATTAAATTCATTCATGTATTTATATTTTATAACTAAATTTTACATATTATGTCCAAAATTCAAATTTACGATATCAAGTTTTGAAGGTCATGACAAGCGCTATCAAATAATAGAATGGAATGATCATTCTATTCTATCAGTATTCCATTCCCATTCCCTTTCCAATTCTAATTCTACAAAAATCATTCATTCGTAACAAACTAGCCCTCAGTTTTTCTGATTTTGTGTATATTTGGCTTACCTTTTCTTCTGTTTTTGATGAAACAATAATGGGTGAATTTGGTTCTCATAACATAGGCATATATCAAAAACTTCATAACATAATTGTTACCCTTTATAGATTTTTTTCTTTATTTCTTCTTGGTTTACTTTTTCAATGACATACAACACAGTATAAGTGGAACTATATTTATCCATGTTCTTTGCTTGAAATGAGTGATTATATTTTAATTATGTCATGTTCAAACATAATGAGATCTTTATGGAAGAAACGGACTCCCAAAATTCTCCTAAGGGCAAGTTTGAACCTGTGAAAATGGAAGCATTTCATGATCCTTCCATCTCCCTCTTAAAACAATTTGATGAAGAAATGATAAGCTCTGATACCATAAAACAATTTGATGAAGAGATAATTTAATTTGTAAATTGATTAATTAAATACAGAAGTTGTACAGGTATATATAGGTAAACAGAGATAAGAATGTTAAGCTAAAACTATTTGAATATCTCAACAAGAATGACTTTTGATCTCTCAGCTCTAATCAACATTGTCTCCTCGTCCCCCCTCCCTCAACAATTTGAGTGACAATCGTCTACAGAGAGTGCCGGCATAACCATGCACTCGATCTTAGACATGCAACTTTGTGAACTGTTGTTGCCTCGGCTATTCATCTCCTACAAGTGAATCATCAATGGAGCATGAAGCAATAGAAGAGTTTTGTATGGGGATTGGAATGGAGCGAGGAGTGTTCATGTTGTGGAGGATAAAATTCACCTATAGTTGCCACTAAGATTTGAAAAACAAATTATAATTTATACTAAACTGTGCATAATCTAAAATATTTGTTAGTAGAAAAAGCATTGAGGTAATAGGAATAGTAGGACTAGATGGTAGAATTTGAATGGAGAAAAGATGTAGAAATGGATATTTATAGACTTATTAAACAAAGAGAGAGACAGAGTGGAGATTTGACTCGTATTAAGTGTGATAAGGATGAAGGGGATATGGTTTTAGTTAAGGAAAGACGAGATTAATGAGAGATGGCATACTTCCTTCATTACCTTATTTAATGGATATTTAAGTGTTGTTATCGAAGAACTAGATAATGCTTTCCATGATATGAGCCATAGATTTATTCGTCAAATTAGAGCTCAAGAGGTTAAAAAGTTGTTCATAAGATGAAAAATGGTAAGGTAATGGGACCTGATGATATTCCTATAGAGGTTTGGATATGTTGTCTTAACTTGGCTTACAAGATCTTAGTGGCCAAGAAAATGCCCCATAAACGCAAGAAGAGTACGTTGATTCCAATTTATAAGAATAAAAGAGATATACAAAGTTGTACAAATTATCGTAGAATAAAACTTATCAGTCATACAATGAAGCTGTGGAAAAGGGTGATTGAGTGTAGGCTTAGGAATATGACTTTAGTTTCCGAAAATTAATTTGGTATGCTGGGAATATCTACAATAAAGGCTATTTTCTTTCGTATGAGATTAATAGAGCAATACAAAGAAAAGAAAAAAGATCTTTACATGGACTTTATTAATCTAGAAAAAGCATATGATATGATGCTGAGACAAGTTTAGTGGTGGGTTCTTAAAAAGAAGAAAGTTCAAACTAAATGTGTAAAAGTTATAAAGGATATGAATGAGAGAGTAATGACTAGGGTGCGAACAATAGATGATATAACTGGAAAGTTTCCAATCATATTAGATATCCACCAAGGTTCATTCTTAAGCCACTATCTATTTGATTTAATCATGAACAAACTTGTTTATCCTTTTCAGGATAAGGCTCTGTGATGCATGCTATTTATTGTCGACATCGTGTTGATATGAGAAACTAGAGAAGGTTTAAATTCTAAACTAGAATTAAGAAGGAACGTGTTAAAATCTAAAAGTCATAGATTGAGTTGAACGAAAACTGAGCATATGGATTATGATTTTAGTCCGGAGGCTAGACTGAAATAACTTTGGATGGTCATGCAATCCCTATGACAGATGTGTTTAAGTACTTAGGTTCTTTTATACAAAAAGATGGCATAATAGATCCTGACGTGAACCATAGAATTAAGACAATTTGGATGAATTATCGTAGTGTATCAGAAGTTTTATGCAATCATAAAATACCAAATAAGTTGAAAGAAAATTCTAAATAATAGCAGTGAAACCGGCTATATTGTACATTTCCGAATGTTGGGTAGTTAAGAAACAACACTCCTATAAGATAGGAGTAGTCTAAATGCAAATGTTGAGATGGATGACTAGGTATAAAAAAAAATAGAAAAAAAAAATGAAATTAGGAGATTCATAGAGATGTTGAGATAGCACCCATTGAAGAGAAAATGAATGAGAATGGCTTACGTTGGTTTGGACATATCCAACGTCAGCCGATGGACACCATAGTTAGGAAAAAATACTAACAATAATACTTTGGATCGATATGAATGGAAGAAAAGGATCCATATAACCATCCTCAATTAATTTAGAATTTAAGACTTAGTTGATTGAGTTGTTAATAGAATAAAACTAGATACTAAAAAGTTTTGTAACGATATAATTTATGTGAGACACTTATGCAAAACTTGTGGAAATTTAACATCTCTGTTTATAAAAAAATAAACAAAATTAACCTACAAATATGAATAATTAAAGCAATACAACTATGAATTATGAAAACTAATTTATAAAGTTACAAAACAGTTGAATGAATAACAAATACTACAACAATAGGAATTCAGTAAATTAATTTAAGCATTTATAAAGAGAGATTTAGAGTTTTACCTTGTAATTTCACAAACCACCTTCTTTCATACAGATGAATTATGCACACAATTGTAGGAACATGTTATCTTGATCAGCGACTGCCAACTGCAGTTGAAGTTATCAACCATTGTAAACCAAAAGCCTTTTCATAAATAAGAGAAGTGATTGGCCATGTTCAATTTAAAGAAGAACAAAACATTGGCGATGTCTACGAGGTAAAAACTTTCGATAAAACAAATTCACATGAATTTTATTTTCAAAATTTATAAACACAATAAATATCAACGATATCTACAAGACAAAAACTGTTAAAAAACAAGTTCATGTGATTTTTATTTTTTATTTTTTTATTTTATTGTGGTTATACATGTGATTCCTGTTAAAATATTCAATCCATTCACACTATAAAAAATTTAGTATGTCAATTATTATCCAACGTTACTGCATTGATTCTTGATCTTACGTACAAATCAAAGTATACGTTTGGAGAAAAAAAAATTTGCAAGATTAGTTCACGCTATTCTTGTTCTAATATTGAGTAATTTTGTTTTGGTACACTATATATAAAATAGGGTAGTCTTATTGTCATAGCCAATATATATCTTTAGGGCCACAATCTATTAAATATGATCACTTTTATTCTTTCTAAAATACCCTCCTACAAATTCTCTTTCTTATTTATATTTCATCAAACTCTTTCTTTTTCATATTTATCTTTTATCAATTAAATTTCTTCCCACACTGCAACTTTTATTTATCTTCTTAGTCATCAGTCCTAATTATATATCTCTTCCTCTTCCTATGGCTAACATCGTTAAATTTCAATTTTACAACTTTTTGTTTTCATTATCATTTTATCACCTTAAACAAAACTATAATAATGGTGAAGAAAAAATCTCAGTCATTGTCCTTTTTTTTTTTTTTTTTTTTGTATGTAATCCTGAATCATGTAATCTCCTTCACCATTTATATGAGCACATAACCTTAAACTTTCAAAATTAGCAAATCTGATCAAAAAAGAAAAAGATTATAAATTAATTAGTTTGTCAAATTATAAAACAATGACAAAGGGAGATACCCAAATAAATTGTGAAGTTTGGAGGAAGATAAAGTGAAGAGCAAAAGGAAGATTATGAGAGAGATGGAAGATGAACATATTGAAACGATAGCGTATTTACTTCTCCGTTTTCACTTTTATTTTGATTTAATTTATTATGTAATTGATTTTTAAAACATGATTAATTGTGGAAAATTTAGTCTATTTACAATATTTTACAATTAATAAATTGTGGCCTTAAGTATTTTGACTGTAATATAATAATTAAAAGATCACATACATGAATTTAGAACACAGTTATTATAATATTTATATACCTGATTGAGCCATGACAATAGAATAGGTGAATTCTCAAGCAAGCAAGCCTTGATCGAATCTTTTTGGCAAAAAAATCTTCCTCTTCATATGCTTTACTTACTGGCAGCTCTTAATAGGTAAAGTTATACTAACAGAAAGATGAGAGGTGACCTAACTTATTTATGATAAAAAAGAGTTCTCTTATTAAAAAATCTCAAAGGTCGACATGACGGTTATGAAAATGAAATGTTTTTTTTTTTTTAATTTATTGATTTTTTGGATTTGAATCTTTTTGGAGAGGTTGTATGGAATAAAATTCTCATACTAAGACAAGATATGCATAAACTGATTAGACAAAACATGTTGGGTAAATCAAATCAGACACAAATGGTTGGTATATCAGAAAACAACAAAAATAGAATAATGGAAACGCTTTCTAACTATAATTAACAACAATTAATCCAATTATTTTTAGTATACCATAAGTCAATCTTAGAAAATGACCAGAGTAATATAGACAAATTTGAATGAAGAACAAGAACTGAATAATTAAAATTGGACTAATTTGAATGAAGAATTATTAGGCATGTGATCTGTACGAGCTTTTAGGAAAAATGTATGATTTATGTTATAAATTTATACAGATCTCATACATGAATTTAAAACACATTAATAATAAAGTTTGCGTACCTGATTGAGCCATACTAGTGGATATTTGGAATCTCAGCCAAGCATGCCTCAGTAATTGCTTACACAGCCAGGTCTTCCTCTCCGTACTTTATGTATTTTCTGATGGCAGCTTTCAATGGGGCAAGTTGCATATATATAGAGAGGAGAGGGGACCTAGCTATTTCATGTCAGATAAAACTCTAAGAGTCCTCCCATTAAAGACTCCTAAAGTCACTCAGCCTACACTTACTGCCAATCCACATCTAATCAGATAAGAAGTGTGCTTAAGCCCTATCCCAAATGATCACATAAAACTGTATGGGCTTTTACCAGCATGTCTCAAATGTACCAAACCTTAAGCCAATTTTATTATTAAAACAAAACCATACAATTAATGGCAACCCACATATGGAATTTCTAACATTCTCCCACTTGGGCAATCATTAATTGTAGTTTTAAAAATTTTGAAAAACATATTTTTAGAAAACGACTCTTGGGCAAGGTGTAACTTTTATGTGGCCACAATTTTAAAAGAAAATTTTAGGTCTTGAGACGCACTTCAAACAATCCAACCCAACTAAGTTATTAACACCGAATCATGGCAATCATTGTGCCACTTACATGACACAAGACCAATCCATGGTTACAAATGCTAACAACTTAATCTGCAATGGATCTAGATATGGTAGTGTAGCAAGAAAAATAGCATCTAAATGTGATCAACATATGCTATTTTCATTGTTGGTCCTCTAATGATTTCATTAAAACTAGATGCTTTCCAAAGCACTAGAAATCACTTAAGCTTAATTTTAAGCTTGTATGTCTCAACAACCATCTCGAGATATCCAATCAGTGTCATTTGAGACATATCTCCAAATTGACAAAACCGTCAGACTAAAGATAGACACAAAGTCTTAAGATTTTAATGCAATGACATGTTATAAATAACTATATCTGCGCATACAATATTAATCATATCATAATGAAAATAACTATTATTTTCATTAATAAAACATATTATCCAACAAGGATGTAAACAAACATAAAATAACATATGTAACATGCTAACTAGTTTGAATAAAACAACGCAAACTGCCACTAATCAAAAACATCAAAGGACTCCACAATACTCATGTTATCAACATGACTTTTGAAAACCCCAGTCCTAAGTCCTTTGGTTAAAGGATCTGCTAACATTTTTTCTGTTTCAATATATTCAAACACAATGTCTCCCTTTTTCACTAAATCCCTAGTAGCCAGATACTTAATATCTATAGTCTTCGATGTACTAGAGTTCTTGTTATTCTTTGAAAAAAATACAGCAGAACTGTTGTCACAGTAAATTTTAAGAGGTCTAAAGATCGAATCAACCATACCAAGACAAGCTATCATGTTCTTCAATCATATACCCTGTGTCGATGCTCCATAACAAGCAACGAACTCATCTTGCATAGTGAAAGAAGCAGTGATTGTCTGTTTAGAACTTTTCCAAGATACAGCTCCCCCAGCTAACATGAAAATGTATCTTGATTTGGATTTCAGATCATCCTTGCAACCAGCAAAGTTAAAATCAGAGTAACCAATCAACTCAAGGTGACTAACCTTTCTATACACTAGCATAAAATCCTTGGTCCTCTGCAAATACCTCATAACTTTCTTCGCAGCAACCCAATGTTCTGGACCTAGGTTTGACTGATATTTACCAAGAACTCCCACTGTAAAAGTAATGTCAGGTCTGGTGCAAACCTGAGCATACAACAAGCTTCCAACTGCACTAGCATAAGGTACATTCTTCATGAACTCCCTCTAAAAATCATTAACGGGACATTGATCCAAGCTAAGTCTATCACCCTTGATAACTGGTACATCCCCAGGCTTACATTTATGCATGTTAAACCTATCGAGCACGCTATCAATGTATGCTGAGAAAGACCCAACAAATGACGAGATCTGTCCCAATGAATTTCAATGCCACGAACAAATGATGCATCCCCAAGATCTTTCATGTCAAAAGTCTTAGATAACATTAATTTTGTCTCATGTAATAAACCAACATCACTACTGGCAAGCAAAATATCATCAACGTATAAAACCAGTATGATAAATTTGCTCCCACTGACTTTGAGATATATGCACTGATCAATCTTGTTTTCAACCAAACCAAGAGAGGTGATTACTTCATTAAACTTCAAAAACCACTGTCGAGATGCTTGTTTTAGACCATAGATAGACTTCGTGAGTCTACAAACAAGTTCACTCTCTCCATTTTCTTTATAACCTTCAGGTTGAACCATATAAACCTCTTCAGCAAGATCTCCATTCAAGAAGGCTGTCTTGACATCCATCTGATGTAATTCAAGATTAAAATAAGCCACCAATGCCATGATGACCCTAAATGAGTCTTTAGTTGAGACAGGAGAGAAAGTCTCATTAAAGTCCACACTTTCTCTTTGAGAAAAACCTTTAGCTACAAGTCTTGCTTTGAAATGTTCAATTTTTCCCTTTGAATCTTTCTTGGTCTTGTAAACCCACTTACACCCAATGGGTCTACAACCCTCTGGAAGTGCAACCAACTCCTATACACCATTATGTACCATAGATTGCATCTCTTCTCTCATGGCTTCAATCCACTTGTCTAACTGTGGACTGAAGATAGCTTCTCCATATGTAGTGGGATCAACAATATGACCAACATCATAATCAATTTCACCCAAATACACAATGAAGTCATCATAAATAGCATGCTTTCTCTGCCGTTTAGACCTTCTAACAGGTATTTTTGCAACTAGATTTTGTTGTTGAATAGCTTCATTAGGAACATGTGCAGTAGCATCAGTAGGAACAGGTGATGCTACTTCAGCTTGTTCATTTACTTCCCCCCTATCACCTGTTTTCACAACAGGCACAAAAACATTAGCTTCTGACAGATCATATAATGGAATAGTAACATCCTCATTTCGCTCTCCCTGATCTAAAGGTGAAGATTTTTCCAACTCAGTAACATCAAATTCCAAGAACTTGACAGTTTGTGATTCCATTACTTTGGCTTCTTGTGCGGGGCAATAGAACCTGTATCCTTTAGAGTGATCTGGATAACCAATAAAGTAACAGCGGGTAAATCTAGGGTCGGTTTTCCTCTCATTTGGGTTATAGATTCTCACTTCAGCTGGACACCCCCAAACACAAAAATTATTCAAACTAGGCTTTCTCCCAGTCCACAATTCAAAAGGTGTTTTAGGCACCGCTTTACTGGGAAACCTATTAAGGATGTACAAGGCAGTTTTAATGGCTTCCCCCCAAAGATATTCAGGCAAGTTTGACCTACTCATCATACTCCTCATCATGTCCTTAAGGGTGCAATTACGCCTTTCGGCCACACCATTTTGTTCAGGGCTACCAGGCATGGTATATTGGGCAACAATCCCACACTCTTGTAAGTACTTGGCAAATGGTCTTATATGTTGTCCACTAACTCCATGTTTGCCATAATACTCACCTCCATAGTCAGATCTCACAATGTTAATGACTTTCCCTAATTGTTTTTCAACTTCAGTTTTGAAAATTATAAATTTATCAAGAGAATCAGATTTTTCTTTAATCAAGTACAGAAAACCAAAATGGGAAAAATCATCAATGAAAGTAATGAAATAACAGTTTTTACATAAAGTGTTGGAATATGGTCCACTAATATCAGTGTGAATGATCTCTAAGAGTTCTGAACTACGGGTTGACCCTTTTTTTCCTTGTCTTAATCAGTTTACCTCTAATACAATCAACACAAGTTTCCAAGTCATCAAAATCAAGTGATGGTAGGATATCATCCTTAATGAGTCTTTCAACTCTTTCCCTTGATATGTAACCCAAACGCTTATGCCAAAGCATTGAGGATTTCTCTTTAATTAAAGATCTTTTGGAAACAACTTTTTCAGTATTTAAAGAGGAATTAATATTTAAGGGTGCTAAACACATTCTATATAAACCATTGGACAAAACACACCCTCCAAGAATTTTAGAATTTAAAAGCAACTGAACTTTTGAATTACCAAAATTAAAGGAATAACCAATTTTGTCCAACAAGGAAACTGAAATCAAATTCCACCTAAAAGACGGTACATAAAAAGTGTTTTCCAAAACAAGTTCAAAACCACTTTCTAATATTAAAGAGATGATTCCTACGGACTCGACTTCAACTTCGACATCATTCCCAACTCTAAGCTTTGCCTCTAAATCACTTGACTTCCTTTTGTGTTTGAACCCCTGCATGGTACAAGCAACATGAATAGTTGCACCACTATCGAGCCACCAAGAATTTGATGGGACATTAACTAAATTGGATTCAAAACAAACGAAAGCAAGTAAGTTACCTTCTTGTTTATTTTTCTTTTCTAATCGGGATTTTAATTTAAAGCATTCTGCTTTCACATGACCTCTATTTTTGCAAAAGAAACATGATATGTCCTTTTTAATGGCAGCCTTAGGCCCACCCACAACAGATTTCTGACCTGTACCATGCCCTTTCGCATCCTGAGTTTTCTTATGATGAGTAGATTTAGACTTACCTTGACCACCCTTGGTAGAACTAGGCTTGGAATGGGAAACAAAAAGTGCGGTTTCACTCTTTTCTTTCTTAAGCTTATCCTCATCAGCCACACACTTAGAGATAAGGTCATTGATTGTCCAGGATTCATTTTGGGTGTTATAGGCAGTTTTGATTTGGGAGAAGTCAGGTGGTAAGGAATTGAGAGAATGGTGAACCATAAAACTATTAAGGATTGAAATTTCTTTGTTTTTAAGCTTAGTTTGTACATGAACCATTTTGAGAATGAATTCCCGAACCCCAGTTCCATTTTCATATCTCATACCCGCTAGATCATTTATTAGCTTTCCAGTCTTAGCATTATCAGATACCTTGTACCTATCCCCCACAGCTTTCATGAAGTCTTTGGCATTTTGAGTTTCGGGCAACCCACTCAAAAGGTGTTCAGAGATTGATCTCTTCATGTAGATCAAACTCAACCTATTTGATATCTCCCATTTGTTAAAAGTCTCTTTCTGAGCTATAGTGCTAGTATCAGAAAGATCAGTAGGTTTCTCACTACGTAGAGCTAAATCGATATCCATAATTCTCAGGACAAATTCAACATCTTGCTTCCATTTCTTAAAGTTGGAACCATTCAACAATTCAGTAATGCCACTATTGTTGTTAACAGCTAGGGAGACTGATTCAATAACAAATAATGCAACATGTCAACAAATTGAGTAATTAAAAAACAAGAATAAAAATTTATTCTCCATGAATCCAAAATGCATCATTATAAACTCCCCTTAAGGCAGAGAATGTAACATGCTATTAGGATCTCATGATTAACTCATGAAACATAAATTAGAGTATCCTAGCTTTCGAAAAGTCTATCCCCTTTGGGCAGATAAACCTTCTAGGCCAGTATACCTCAAACTATATGTTTCATGTATTTTCCAAAATTAAAGTATATAATAACCCCCTTTGGGCAGGAAACTATATACAATAATTTAAGAAACATCCCCTACTATAGCTTTCAAAAATCCCACAAATATATATAGATAAACCACTTTGGTGGCAACCATCTACACAAACCTATAAGATTTTCTCAAGCGGGAAAATTTAATTACTCATAATATATCCTTTCAAACCAAAATACATTTTAAAAGTATCTCATAGGATAATTAAACACATGTTGCAACTTTGAAAAATTGAATCAAAATAGAAGCATTCACTAACACATGTTATGAAAACATAAGAGTACAAAATTATTTAGCTCTAACTAGGGAGAGTACCTACTGTTAACAGCTCCAGAACATAAAAAATATGAAAATTAAACTGTTATCAACAATTATTTATGTGCTACCATATTAGTTTGAAACATAACAAAACATCATTAACCAAACCAATATATCATTAACATAATATCCCAAATTTAACCATACCATAAAATTCTAAAATTCAAAAAAATAATTTGGTAAAATTTTGGGGAACATTAGGATGGGAGAACAAGCGCCACTACCGCTCGTGGGAGAAGGCCCCGCGGCCTTCTTCTTCCTCCAGCCGAGTCTGTTTGACCCGGCTGAGGCAGAAACGGGTCTGTTATGACCCGTTTCTGAAATTTAACTTTTTTTTAGATGATTTTGATGCATTTTCTCAAATATTTTGTGTGGGTTTTGTTTTAAATTACTTTTCTAACAATAACCCCATAAAAATTTCATGTTTTATCAAGATTATACATCAATTAATTGAAATTGCAATGACATGAACCCTAACTCTATTTCATAAGGGTTTCATTCCAATTTCTCAAAATAATACGAATTAAACTCATTGAATGATTACTGATTATGTATAAAACATACCAGAATCTAAATCTATGATTTAAATCGATTAAAACAACATGAAATCTTAGTTCTTAAATCAAAAACTTAATTTCGATTTTAAAACAACCCCAATTTTAAAATTCAGATTTCTCGACTTATAGTTGATGAAATCATGTAAATAATATATCAAATTAAAGATATGAATGAGACCTTTAAAAAACCTAACAAATTTGGTTCAATTTCATTCATATATGAGTTCGATTTTGAGTTTAAAGAAACTGACTTATATGAACCCTATAATTTTATGTTAAATAAATAAACATAAGGGTTCTAAATTCATGTATATTAGGCTCTGATACCACATGTTATATATTTATACATATCTCATACATGAATTTAGAACACATTAATAATAAAGTTTGCATACCTGATTGAGCCATAGCAGCGTATATTTGGAATCTCAGCCAAGCATGCCTCAGTAATTACTCACACAGCCAGGTCTTCCTCTCCGTACTCTATATATTTTCTGATAGCAGCTTTCAATGGGGCAAGATGCATATATATAGAGATAAGAGGGGACCTAGTTATTTCATGTCAGATAAAACTCTAAGAGTCCTCCCATTAAAGACTCTTAAAGTCACTCAGCCTACACTTACTGCCAATCCACATCTAATCAGATAAGATAATCAGATAAGAAGTGTGCCTAAGCCCTATCCCAAATGATCACATAAAACTGTATGGCTTTTACCAGCATGTCTCAAATGGACCAAACCTTAAGCCCATTTTATTATTAAAACAAAACCATACAATTAATGGCAGCCCACATATGAAATTTCTAACAATTTAAACACTATAAATACGTTGAGAAGCTGCAATTTCTGCAATATCAAACTTGAGAGTTTAAAGTTCAAATTAAGATAGCTAGCTATCTCTGTTTCTCTTTGTTATTGGAAAATGGTTACAATAATAAGTTTGCTGGCTTTCTTGGTTCTTTTCCTCTTCATAACAATCAAAGTGGTTCTGAAGCGTGTGCTTTCGGATGTCAAGCCTCAAACTTCTTCCATGTATTGTAAGCTTCTTAATTTCAATTTTTATCTGGCTTTTGTTCTAGAGTTGAGATTCTAGCTATCAAATACTCAAATGGGTTCAATTAATCGATCGCTCACTTTTTGTGTTTCTGTATCTTTTTTTTGCAGAAATTGATCCATTCGTTTGGATTATGTAATTTGAATACAGTTTGTCTTGCTGAAAGTATATAATATAATTTCTTCAAAAAATATATTTCCGTTTTACTGGTATTTGGTGTTGTAACATATAAAGAAAACAATTAAAAATCCCAACTCTTGAATAGCTAAATCTGTCATTAAGTGATTAGAGGTTTATAATCTCCAATTGCCTTTCTAAATCTTTTGACTGACTTTAACTTAATTTTTTTTTTTTTTTTTATAGATTCTACCACAATATTTGGTGTTGTAACAATTTGCAGTCAGACCTACAAACCATGTATGGAGGATTGAAATAGAAAGCTTACAGTCTTAGTATGTTATAGTATTATATTTAGAGGTTATGTGTGTCTCGATCAGATTATACGTAATTTAATTAATCATTTCTTTGGCTCCATCAAAGACATGTGATCCTATTAATCTTTTTAGTTAAGTAGTTTATTTTCATTTTGGAAGCTTCAATATGTAATATGAATTTTTATTTGATCTGAATAATTGATATTAATATTAGAATTTCATTAAAGAAGTTCAAACTGAGTTTACCAGCAAATAATGTATTTAGTTTTCTTCAATACTGCGACTGTTTCGTTTTTTCATTTCAGCGGCACTACGGCTATCCTCGCTTCAGTTAATAGCAAGCCACGTGTACTCTCGGCTGCCGGTCTATTAAGCCTACCCAACATTCTCCCTCCTACAGAATCCAACTCCCACCTCTCACATTTCTGATTTATCACCTAATTAAAGCTATATTAATAATAATTAATTAATCGAGTCAATTAGCCCTAGTTTTTCTTTTTCTTTTTCTTTTTGGATATCCAAAGAATGACATTTTTTTATTTATCGGGGCTGATTTAAAAAAAATTAATCACCAAGTTTTTTACTTGTGTTGGCTTTAGCAACAATTTCTATATAATAATGGAATGAATAAATTTGTTGATTAGGCTAGACCTTTGTGTAGAGAGTTAGTAAGAACAACAACTGACATGAAGCTGAAACCTCTTGTTCAATCACTAGTAATGAAAATCCAATATTTTTCTAGTAAACAACTAGTTACAAGGTGTAATACTAGGTAATAACTAAATTACAAAATTATGATTGTTAGCACTAATATATTGTGGTCCCATTAAAATAAAGTTAGTATTGTCTGTTACGTGTCATTTAGGATGAGTATGAACTCTTAATGAAGCCTAATACATTATTGTCATGTGCTCTAATTAATAGAAACACTCAGCAGTGCTTTACCTATATGGATGTAGAAGTGGTGCCGCTTCTTAAGAAAGTTTAAGGTTTACTTTCAAGAGAATCCATGAAACAAGTATAAGGACAAAGTACCTACTTTAATGTTATGGCAATTAGTGTTTTTGATGGAGTCTTAAGATATTTACACTAAGTAAAGATTTAAATCGAAAGATATTTTTTATGTATGCATATTAATCTTGCAATTACTTTGGCTATAGAAATTGTTTTGAAAACTAGTTTTATCGTTTTTTTTTTTTTTTTTTAAACAAAGTGTGGGAATTGTTGAGTTTTTTTTTGTTTGAAAAAAAAAAAAGAAAAAAAAAAGAAAGGACATTTAGAACTACTTACAGTTACAATTGTCTTTGAAATAATTGTGTCCTTTCAAATTTTTATGTTTTTAGATATCATAAATAGATATGTACGGAGAATATTTTGTACATAGTATTAATTTTCTCTCTTCTTTCTTTCTTCTAAAAATTATCTACAGCCACTGTGAGAAACTATCTTCAATAAGAGGTCTTAGAGAATTTCTCAGTTTTGCTAACTATAGAATTTTAAGACTTTGTTGTATCCTGGAGAATATTTCTCTTTAACCCAATAACAAACTCTAGAAGGGAGTGGAGACAAATGAAGCCTTAAAAAAAGAATTTCCTAACGTGACTCAAAGTTATTCATATATTTTTTATTTATATATTTCTATTTCCATTGTATTTCCAACAATGTCAAGCTCTTGTACTATGATATTTATCTCTCTTTTTTTCAAAAATATAATTTGAAATTTATGAAATCAGAGAAATTTGAGTAAAATATAATTCTACAAGTGTTTCTTTGTGTACATTTGGCTCACCTTTGCTTGTGTGTTTGACGAACCTATAATGCGTGAAGCTGGTTCTTGTCGCATAGGCATACATCAAAAACTTCATAACACAATTGTTCCTAAATAAATTAATAAAGATCTTTTCTTTTTTTCTTCTTGGTTTACTTTTGCTATGCCATAAAACACAGTATAAATGGAAATATATATGTCCATGTTCTTACTTGAAGTGAGTGATTATATTTTAATGATGTCATGTTCAAACATAATAAGGTCTTTATGGAAGAAACAGACTCCCAAAATTCTTGTTTTACCTTGTAATTTCCCATACCACTCACTGTCATGCAGATATATTATACACACAATTGTAGAAACATGTTTTCTTGATCAGTGACTGCCAACTGCAGTTGAAGTTATCAACCATTGTAAACCATAAGCCTTTTCATGAATAAGAGAAGTGGTTGGCGTTGTTCAATTTAAGCAAGAAAAAAAACATGGGCAATGTGTACGAGGTAAAAGCTTTTGATAAAACAAATTCGCATGCTTTTTGTTTTCAAATTTATATAAAAATAAATAAATATCAACGATATCTATGAGACAAAAACTTTTAAAAAAACAAATTCATGTGATATTCGTTATTTATTTATTTATTTTATATTGGCTATACACGTGATTCTTGTTAAATATTCAATCCATTCACACTAAAAATATGTATATACATGTGGTATGTCAATTATTATCGAACGTAAGTACATTGATTCTTGATCTTACGTACAAATCAAAGTATACGTTGCAGCAAATAAAATTTGCAAGATTAGTTCACGCTATTCTTGTTATAATATTTAGTAATTTTGTTTTGGTACACTATATTGAAGATAATTATTATGATTAATTGGAATAGTTGACTATTCAAATCAAATTTTAATTACCCTCAATCAAGATAATCGTGTATTAAATATTGTAATTACTCGAATTAAGGAATAATAAAACAATAATTATAGACACAATTAGTTATAATTATGCCTTAATTCTAATACCATTTATTGTCTTGTAAGTCTATAAATTGAAGGCTCTAAGATTGTAAAGAGTGAGTGAGTGAGCTTTGTATTCATCCATGGAATGAATATGTCATACTATTCTCTCGTGGAGTAGACCGATGTCTGAACCACGTAAATCTTATGTCTTTCTTTCTATTATCGTTTTGTCTTGTTTATTCTAAATTTCTTTATGGTAGCCATACTCCAACAAGCAAATTGATCATGAGTGACTACAATCGAATGAATTTTTAATTTTTTTTAACTATCAAAGACTCTTATGGCACCTTGTAGTGCAACAAGAACCGCGTGAGACTATTTTTGGAGTATTTCAACCAACATTCTCATGGCGCCTTGTAATGCAAAAAGAATCATGTGAAGAAATGTTCGAGTTTAACGTCATAGTAAGACACCAAAAGAGTGCAATAAAATGTTGCAATTATTTTCAGCACGACACAACTTATAATTCATTTTAAGAAAAGACAAAAGATCATGCAGAGGAGCACTCATCATTGCAGTCCAATATGAATATTTCTCAAAGAACATTCATCTTGCGGGGGAGTATTGAAGATAATTTTTATGATTGATTGGAATAGTTGACTATTCCAATCAAATTCCAATTATCCTCAATCAAGATAATTGTGTATTAAATATTGTAAATACTTGAATTAACATTTAATTAACAAATTATTATAGACACAATTAGCTATAATTATACTTTAATTCTAAGACCATTTATTGTCCTGTAAGCCTATAAATTGAAGGCTCTAAGATTGTAAAGAGTGAGTGAGTGAGCTTCATATTTATCCATGAAATAAATCTTTTATACTCTCTTCCTGTGTAGTAGGCCGATGGCCAAAACACGTAAATCTTGTGTCTTTCTTTATAATATCATTTTATCTCTTTTTTGCTAAATTTCTTTACCTTATATATCATAAAGTATAATTATTCAAAATATAACCTTTATTGAATCATAAGTTCCGCCTATGATAATTTGTTTCATAAATTTATTTCTTGTGGATAAATATATTTTAGTATAGTCTCTCTCATGCATGTCTCCCAAGTTGTCAAGGACAACATATTTTTATTTGTCGTTCTCTATGACTCTATTTGCCACTAATTTGTTTATGTATTTGGAATTTAATAAATAGAATATAAAAATAACCTAAGTAATCTCAAAGGTTGATCCGACGTTCAAGAAAATAAATGTATTTCTTTTAGTAACGTTTTAAATTTGAATTCTTTAGAAGGAGGAGATAAAGAATAAAGTTGTCATAAAGATAAATAGTCAAGATATGTTTGAACATTGGTTCAGTAGTGGTCCTTGGAGGTATGATCAAATTCTTAAATCAATTGAAAGTAAAAGTACCAAGTTAAAAAGGGAGGTGTTTAAGCATACCTTGAGAGCGGCCAACCATTTGGCGGATGGTTTGGCCAAACAAGGGGTTGATAGGAAAGAAGAACTAGTTGCATGGATTTAAGGTCGTCTCAAAGCAAGAAGGGGAGAAATCTTGCTCTTGAATATAAGTTCCATATAGGGTATTTACTTTTTGAAAGGGAAAATATGTTGGAATGGGTGTTTCGATTTTGTATTCTCTGCAGACTTTGTTGCTGCATTGTACTTTATCCTTCTATAATTAAATAAATCTTCCTTACTGTTAAAAAAAATAAAATAAAAAAACAAACAAACAAATGATGGTTCAATAAGAAATCTTATTTAAGAGTTTATGAGTGCATTCAGTATCAAATTGTACATGCAAATACGTGTGTGTTTTCTTGAAAAAACAATAAAGCGTTAAGCTCTAGTATGATATTTATCTCTCTTTTTTTCATAAATATAAGTTTGCAATTTATGAAATCAAAGAGATTTGAGTAAAATATAATTCATTCACTGTTTCTGACTTTGTGTATATTTAGCTCACCATTGCTTATGTTTTTGATGAAACTATAATGGGTGAAGCTGGTTCTCATCACGTAGGCATATATCAAAAACTTCATAACACAATTGTTACCACCGAGATTTGAAAAACAAATTATTATTTTATACTAAAATGAGCATAATCTAAAATATTTGTTAGTAGAAAAAGCATAGAGGTAATAAGAATACTAGGACTAGATGGTAGAATTTGAATGGAGGAGAACATGCCCTTTTTAGAGAAAGATGTTACACAACGGCTCATGGATTGTGGAGAGCAAGCCTAATATGACTGGGATAAGATGGCAAGTCGTATTGGGAATATAGCTAGAAAGGTGTTAGGAGATAATCGAGTACAAACTTTACCAAAAGTTAGGGACAAATGATGGAGAAAATCATATTTATAGACTTACCAAACAAAGAGAGAGACGGACTAGAGATTTAACTCGTATTAAGTCCATTAAGGATGAGGAGTACATGGTTTTAGTTAAGGAAATATGAGATTAATGAGAGATGGCGTGCTTACATCAATACCTTATATAATGGATATTCAAGTGTTGTTATGGGAGAACTAGATGACGCTTTCAATGATATGAACCATAAATTTGTTCGTCGGATTAGAACACAAAAGGTTAAAGAGTTATTCATAAGATGAAAAATGGTAAGATAATAGGACCTAATGATATTTCTATAAAGGTTTAAAGATGTTGATGTAGCTTGGCTCACAAATCTTTTAAACAAGATCTTAGCAACCAAGAAAATGCCCTACGAATGGAGGAAAAGTACGCTAATTCCTATTTATAAGAATAAATGAGATATACAAAGTTGTACAAATTATCGCTAAATAAAACTTATCAGTCATACAATGAAGCTAGGGGAAAGGGTGATTGAATGTAGGCTTAAGAATGAGACTTTAATTTCCAAAAATCAATTTGGATTTATGCTGGGAAGATCTACAATGGATGCTATTTTCTTACATAGGAGATTAATAGAGAAATACAGAGAAAAGAAAAAAGATCTTCACATGGCCTTTATTGATCTAGAAAAATCATATGAGTTGGTGTTGAGACAAGTTTAGTGGTGGTTTCTTGAGAAGAAAAAAGTTCCAATTAAATGTGTAAAAGTTATAAAGGATATGTACGAGGAAATAATGACTAGAGTGTTAACATTAGATGATATGATTGGAAAGTTTTCAATCACAATAGATATCCACCAAGGTTCATCCTTAAGCCATTACTTATTTGTTTTAGTCATGGACAAACTTGATTGTGCTATTCAAAATAAGGCTCTGTGGTGCATGCTGTTTACCAACGATATCGTGTTGGTATGTGAAACTAGAGAAGGTTTAAATTCTAAACTAGAATTATGGAGGAACATATTAGAATCTAAAAGTCTTAGGTTAAGTCGGACGAAAACTGAGCATATGGAATGCGATTTTAGTCACACTAGAGGAGACTAGACTAAAATTACTTTGAATGGTCATGCAATCCCTACGAAGAATGTGTTTAAGTAATTAGGTTCATTTATACAAAAGATGTCATAATTGAGCATGATGTAAACTATAGAATTAAGACAAAATGTATCAAGTAGCGTAGTATATCAGGAGTTTAATGCAATCCTAAAATACCAAACAAGTTGAAAAGAAAATTCTATATAATAGCAGTGAAATTGGCTATGTTGTACGGTTCAGAATATTGGGCAGCTAAGAAACAACACTCCCATAAAAAGGGAGTAGCCCAAATGTAAATGTTGAGATGGATGACTAGACATACAAAAAAAAATCGATTTATAGAAAGGTTGAGGTAGCACCCATCGAAGAGAAAATAAAAGAGAATTGCATACGTTCTTTCGGACATATCAACGTCGGCCAATGGACACCGTAGTTAGGAAAACTGATTTGGTGTAGGTGGTAGGTGCTAGACGTGGTAGAAGGAGACTGAACCTTACATGAGAAGCAGTCATTGCGAAAGATATGATTCCTCTAGGCATTACTAAAAATAATATTTTGGATCAATACAAATGGAAGAAAATGATCCATATAGCCGAGCTCAAGTAATTTGGAATTTAAAGCTTACTGGATAGAGTTATTAACAAAAAAAACTAGATACTAAAAAGTTTTATAACGATATAATTTATGTGAGACAGTTATGCAAAACTTGTGGAAACTTAATATCTCCGTTTATCAAAAAATAAGCAAAATTAACCTAGAAATATGAATAATTAAAACTAATACAACTATGAATTATGAAAACTAATTTATGAAGCAACAAAAGAGTTGGATCAATAATAAATACTAGAATAGTAGGAATTCAGTAAATTAATTTAAGAATTAATAAAGAGAGGTTATGTGTGTCTCGATCAGATTATACCTAATTTAATTAATCATGTCTTTGATCTGGTCAGAGACATGTGATCCTATTAATCTTTTTAGTTAAATAACTTATTTTAATTTTGGAAGCTTCAATATATAATGTAAATTTTTACTTGATCTGCTTTCGGGTGTCAAGCCTCAAACTTCCTCTTCCATGTCTTGTAAGCTTCTTAATTTCAATATCGATCTGGCTTTTGTTTTAGAGTTGAAATTCTATCTAGCAAATACTCAAATGGGTTCTATTAATCGATAGCCCACTTTTTGTGTTTCTGTATCTTTTTTACATTTGTTGCAGAGTGTTTCTGTATCTTTTTTACACTTGTTGCAGAAATTGATCCATTCATTTGGATTATGTAATTTGAATACAGTTTGTCTTGCTGAAAGTTTATCATGTAATTTCTTCAAAAAATAAATTTCAAATTTACTGGTATTTGGTGCCGTAACATACAAAGAAAACAAATAAAAATCCCAACTCTTGGATAGCTAAGTCTGTCATTAAGTGATTAGAGCTCTATAATCTCCAACTGTCTTTCTAAATCTTTTGACTGACTTTAACTTAACTTTTCTTTTCTTTTCTTTTTCACAGATTCTGCAACAGATCCTAAGCCTACTATAGTTTCAAGGGACTTACCACGAGCCAAGAATTATTGATTCGCAGTCCTATTTACAAACCACGTATGGAAGATTGAAACAGAAAGCTTACTGTCTTAGTATGTTATAGTACTATATTTTGAGGTTATGTATGTCTCGATCAGATTATACCTAATTTAATTAATCATGTCTTTGATCCGGCCAGAGACATGTGATCCTATTAATCTTTTTAGTTAAATAATTTATTTTACTTTTGGAAGCTTCAATATGTCATGTAAATTTTTACTTGATCTGAATAATTGATATTAGTATTAGAATTTCATTAAAGAAGTTCAACTGAGTTCCAAGTATGAGTTCCTTGTATGGTATGATGTCAAGTGGCTTTTGGTTCAAGTTATAACATTTAATCAATATGTAAATATGTTCTCCAGAAAATCTATGGTTGTGAACTATTTTAAGAAAAAAATTATGTAATTGTTTAGGTCTGCCAACTTTTATCTAAAAATAAAAGATACTTTCATATTTCAATGAATCAAAGAAAAAAAAAAAGAAGGAAATTTATCTCTCAAATGAAATTTCCTTAAATGTATTAAAACGTTAGTTCAGTAAGAAACCTTATTTACGGGTTTATGAGTCCTTTTGATACTGAATTGTATTTGCAAATTTCTGTGTGTTTTTTCCATGAAAAAACAAACGGAGTTTCAAGCTCCAGTAAATGATATTTATCTCTCTTTTTTTCAAAAATATAACTCATAATTTATGAAATGAGAGATTTGAGAAAAATAGAATTCTATCAGTGTTTCTTTGTGTACAATTTGCTCACCTTTGCTTGTGTGTTTGATGAAACCATAATGGGTGAAGCTGGTTCTTGTCGCATAGGCATACATCAAAAACTTCATAATACAATTGTTCCTAAATAAATTAAAAACCTTGTTACCCTTTAAAGATCTTTTCTTTTTTTTTTCTTCTTGGTTTACTTTTGCTACAACATACAACACAGTATAAGTGGAAATATATTTTCCCATGTTTGAACTGAGCGATTATATTTTAGTCATGTCATGTTCAAACATAATTCTTGTAATGAGAAGTTTCAACAGGTGAAAATAGAAGCATTTCATGATCCTTCCATCTCTCTCTAATGGCTCAAGAATGCCTTCTGATCTATCACCTCCAATCAACATTGTCCTCACGACGTTCAAGCAACAATCGTCTACAAAGAGTGCCGGCGTAACCATGCACTCGATCTCGTACATGCAACTTTGTGAACACTGTTGCTGCCCCGGCCATGCATCTTCCATGAGCGAATCATCACTGGAAGAATTTTGTATAGGAATTGAGAGACATGTGTTCATGTTGTATTAAGATAGGAATTGAGCGATGAGTGTTCATGCTGTGGAGGATAAAATTCTCCTGCAATCACATCACCATCGAGATTTAAAAAATAATTTATGATTTTATACTTAAAATATGCACAATCTAAAAAACTTGCTAATGATTTATACTAAGTTGTCTTTCTAACAGAAAAACTTAAAATCAGAAACATTAATAACGATATCATTTATGTGAGACATTTATGAAAAACTTGTAAAAATTAGCATCTCCATTTGTCAGGAAATAAACAAAATCAAAATATAAATTTGAATAATTAAAACTAATTTATGGATAAATTTATAAAAGAGATGGATCGATAAAAAAATACTAGAATAATATGAATTCAAGAAATTATTTTAAGCATTTATAAAGAGAGATTTAGAGTTTTACCTCGTAATTTCCCAGACCACCCACTTTCATACAGATGAACTATACACACAATTGTAGGAACATGTTTTCTTGATCAGTGACTGCAAACTGCAGTTGACGTTAACAACCATTGTAAACAATAAGCCTTTTCATGAATAAATAAGAAGCGGTTGGCGATGTTCAATTCAATGAGAAAAAAAATAAAAAAAATTGTTGGTGATTCCTACGAGGTAAAACTTTTTGATAAAACAAGTTCACGTGATTTTTACTTTCAAATTTATAAAAAAAATGAATATTAACAATATCTACGTGACAAAAATTTTTTAAGAAATAAGTTCATGTGATTTTGGTTATTACACATTTATTTTATTGTGGCTATACATGTGATTCCTGTTAAAATATTTAATTCATTCACACTATAAAAATGTGGTATGTCAATTATTATCGAACGTTATTACATTGATTCTTGATATTACGTACAAATTATAATATACGTTGGCAGCAAATAAAATTTGCAAGATTAGTTCACGCTATTCTTGTTATAATAATATTGAGTAATTTTGTTTTGGTACACTATATATAATCAAGTAAAATTATTCAAAATATAACCTTCATACCATAAAATAGAGTTGATAGATAGACATCAAGTGTTGTAATGCAGTAAACTTTCAACATTATTATATGATTTTATGTTACAAAGGTAAGTTATTGCAGTAGTTGACTATATAACTTTATAGTACTAACTAATGAATTATTATTTTTAGGATGTCTATAATTTTTTTGACAATATTTATCAAATAATAAATGTTGTTATTACTGTTTAAAAACATAATGTAAGATAATTAAAGGATCACTTACATGAATTTAGAATACAATTATTATAATACTTGTCTACCTAATTAAGCCATAAAACAGCGAAATAGTTAATTTCTCAAGCAAGCACAACTTCATCGAATACTTATGACAGATATGTATTGCTCTCCGTACTCTCGACTTACAGACTTGACATCTCAATATGTAAAGTGACACTCACTGAGTTAGAAGATGAGACCTAGCCTATTTAAAATCAAACCCTAAGAGTCATCTTATTAAAGACTTCTTAAGACACTCAGCCTACACTGAATGTCAACCCATATCATACATAATTATGTGCGCTTGTTCGTTCTCTGTTTGCCACTAAATTGTTTTTATGTATTCTAAATTTAATAATAGAATATAAAAATAACAAAAGGAATCTCAAAAGTTGATCTTACGGTCAAGAAAATGAAATGTGTTCATTTTATTATTTTTTTTTATTTAGATTCCTTTTAGGGAGATAAAACTCTAAGATAATTAGTCAATGTATGTATCAGCTGGTCCAAACACGTGGTCGGTAAATAAAAAATAATAAAAATAGCATAAGGGAAACGTGTATAACAATAAAGAATCCAATTTGTATCAGTATACCATAAGTGAATCCACTAAGAGAACCACCATAGCAGTATAGTCAAACCTGAATGAAGTACTACTAGACGCGTGATCTGTACGTGCTCTCAAAACAGTGGGACTTTACCACTATAAAATACGTTGAGAAGCAGCTGCAATTTCAGCAATATCAAACTAGAGAGTTTAAAGTTCAAAGCTAGCTACCTATCTCTGATTCTCTTCAGTTTGATCAGCAGTACTCTAGCTAACTAGTTAATTGAATTTTATAACATAATTTGTTATAGGAAAATGCTTACTATATTAAGTTTGGTAGCTTTGTTGGTTCTTTTACTCTTCGTAACAATCAGAGGGATTCTGAGGCGTCAGCTTTCGGGTGTTAAGCATCAAACTTCCTCTTCCCTGTCTTGTAAGTTTCTTAATTTCTCAATATCGATCTGAATTCTGTTTTAGAGTTGAAATTCTATCAATAATCACCCACTTTTTGTGTTTCTGTTCTTTTTTACATTTGTTGATGAAATTGATCCCATGTTGATCTATTCATTTGAATTATGTTGTCAATGTGATAACTCACACATTATTTAGTTATGAAGATTAAACATTATAGATAATAATATTGACTCACTAATCACCATTGTCTTTCTAAATCTTTTGACCAACTTCATTTTTATTTTTTTTAAAACAGATTCTACCACGGATCCTAAGCCTATTATAGTTTCGAGAGACCTTCCACGAGACAAGAATTATTGATTTGCAGCTCACACCTGTGTACAAACCATATGTATGGAGGATTGAATTAGATAGCTTAAGGTCTTAGTACATTATAGTAATACTAGTTTGTTTTTTCAGTTTATATATGTCTTAGTCAGTTTATATGTAATTCGAATAATCCTCTCTCTGATCTAGTCAGAGACATGCTATCCTACTAATCTATTTCGTTAAATAACTTATTTTAATTTTGAAAGCATCAATATGTAATATAAAGTTTTATTTATCGGAATAATTGATATTAATATTAGAATTTAATGAAAGAAGTTCAAATGAGTTTGCTAAAAAATAATGTATTTCGTATGCTGCAATATCGGTACTGTTTTGTTTTTTATTTCACATGGTTTGCCACTAAAAAGCTTTAATGAAATTGGCTTCCAGACAACAAAGAATAATAATAAAGTAAGGCAATACACCTGGCACTTGGCATCAGTCAGTATCATGTGATGTAGATTTGTTGAATTAATAATTTATAAGTTTATTTACTATTTTGGTCATTCAAGATAATATCAATTTGTAGTTCGATTTTTTAAGAATTTTTCAGTCAGTTTTATCCTCCAAGATTCAAAATTTATCAATCAAGTTCCGTTACATGTTATAAATTTATGAAATAATCACATTTGACATAAACATAATGACGTATATAAATTGGTTTTATATTTTATTTTTATTTTTATTTTTTATTTTATCATTAATTTATATAAATTATTTTATTTACACATAACATGAGAATAAAAAATATAAATTAAAGCAATCTTAAACGACTAAAATAATAGTTAAGCCTAATTTATAACTATTGTTGCTATGTGACACCATAAAAATTGCCACATGTTAAATTGGCAATCAAGAATATATTGTATGGGCTTTGGCATCAATTTCTATGACACTTTAATAAATAAATTTGTTGATTAATTAAGCTAATAAAATTGATGGTTTAAACATCTAAGTTCCGAGTATGTTATGATGTCAAGCATTTTTTTGTTTCGGGTTAGAACATCCCCAGAAAACCTATGTCAGGGAAATATTTTATGAAAAAATTATGTCACTGTTTGGGTCTGTCAAATTTTATTGAAAACTAATAAATATTTTCATATTTCTATGATTTAAAGAGAAAAATAAAAGCAAATTTACAACATAAATGAAATTTCCTGAAATGTATTTGAATGTTGGTTCAATAAGAAACCTTATTTAAGGATTTATGAGTAGTGCTTGAATTTGAATCAAATAGGTTTGAATAAAATACTATTTGAACTTGAATTCAAATTTGAATCTAAACAGAAATTCTAATTCGAATATAATTTCGAATATTTAGATTTGAATATAATTTTGAATATTTAGATTCGAATCCAAATTCAAATGAAATTTTGAATTTCAAACTGAATTTGAATATCTTTTAATATATTCTAATTTTAAGAGAATTTTGATAAAACAAAAAGAAGTAAATAATAATTTTTATTTAAAATTTTAATTAAAAAATTTATTATTTTGAATATTAATTTGAATACTAGTTCGAATACAATTAGTAAGGCACCTAGTTGGAACAAAAAAAGGTTTCAAGTATCGACCACATAGGTAAGTGCAGAAAAATAAGTAATAGGATAGAATATGATTATGATCATTAACTAACATATTTTTCACCAATATATTTTAAATGTTGAATTTTTTTTTTAAATGATGTCATTAATGTATAATAAATATGATTTTTTTTAAATTATAGTTTTTATAATTTATAAATTTAATATCACTAAAATCATATTTAATTACTAAAATAAATATTATATTATATATATATATATATATATATATATATATTACTTTAATAAATGTGATAAGTGCACTCATTAACCAAATATTTAAATATATATTTTCATATCTTAATCATTAACACACAAAAAGCAACCCCCACCCCACGCCCACCAACAAAAGTAGGTAATGCTTGCAACCCTTATTAGTGGATGTAGCACTAACCTATGTCAAGAGGGTTATAAAAGTTGGACAGTGGAGTTGTACAAAAATAAAGTAAAAAATTGGACGGTGGAGATTAATTTTTATTTAGAAGAGATGAAAAGAAAGAGAGAATGAGATCGTTAAGAGTTATTTTCTTTCTTTATTTAGGAATGTAATTAAACAGTTAAACATTTTATTTATTTATTTATTTATTTAAGTTTAAATTGTTAGGTGAGATTTCATGAATAAATTATAATTTCTTACAATCTTCAACTATGAGAGAATTACTCTCTATCTTTTTTTTTTCATCTCTCCCAAATAAAAACTAAATTTAATTTATTTTTAAAATTCGTTGAAAACTCTAATTCTACAGAAATGGCCTCTAATTTAATTTGAGCTCTTTTTTTTAGTTTAAGCATATACAAATGCACAGTTTCTGTAGAGTAAATTTTAATTTTCGTATTAAATTTATGTGATTAAAAATTGACATATTTTAGGTCATGAAGTAATTGCAATGCAACTTTTTAGAACTGACTAGTTTATTTCATAAGTCAAAATACACAAATAAATATAGTTTCTTTCTCTTTACAAGCTTAAAATATTAGATGAGCTCATAACTTAATTATTTATGTAATCATATCTAAAGCAAAAGGTCTTGAGTTTGACTCACTTAATTAACCTTTGTATGGGAAGTTAATAGAGAAAAAAAAATGAGAGGAAAGAAAGTGAAAAAGAGAGAAAATGAGGAGAAATATATATTTTAATTATCTCTCATCTTAAACATTTAGATAATGTGTGAATAATGGTTGTGAATTAGCAGTGATGACAAAGAGGATGAATCTAATTCAGTCTTAAGGTTGTTAAAAAGGGAAGCTCATTGACAAAGGCATAATCTAATGTGTAAAATTTATTTCAAATGAACTGAATTTTATATATTTTTTTTTTATTATTCTAAACAGTTTAATTGATCTAAAAAATTATATTCAAATTACATTTTTTTTTTTGTGACACCTTGGGTTTTTTCATTGTAATATTATGGTTGGTGTGTGTTTCACACATAATGATGCACTAAATTAATATGCGTTATTTAAGCGATTATGAGAAATTTTAATTATAATTAGCTCTTTTGAGATCATGCACACGCAACCCAAGTTCTTATTGTTGGCTCCGACAAAGACGAAAGGGATTTGAATGGGGATATTTTGACACCCAAGTTTGTAATTGTCTTTGTAAATTGAGAAGACTAATTAATAGAAGTTATTAACAATATCTAACCTCTCTGAATCTTTTTTTCTTTTTCCTTTTTTCTAAATAGAAAATTCTCTCACAAAAAACCATCATATAGAGAAAATAATTTCTATCTAATAAAATATGTTGATCAAGGAACAATTACGTTTAATTTTACGATCTATGAACACATTTTTGTATTATTTGTATATATATGTCAGTTGTTGTTATCTTTGGCCCTCTTAACCTTCTCAATTTGTGTCATCCGTCACATCTTCAAAAGGTAGGCAGGTATACTAAGAATTGATTCGGCATGGAAAACTCAAATGTTGATATTAATTTGAATTATAAATATCCGCATTCTTCGATACAAGAAATGTTCTAAAATATATGAAATAAAAATTTAATAAATCGTAATTGTAAGAGATTAAAATATATTCATGATTGTGTCCTTTAACCACTTAATTGGTGATAAATTGATTTTTTGACAAGGGTGATAACCAATACCAAAATTGTTATGGGAAAAATATATAACATAAAAATATGAATAATACTATATTTCTTACAAACTAGATAGCTGCTCAATGTCTTAGTTTTCGTACACCAGTATCTGATTCTAACATGGATCATCACAGCACTTGTGAAGGTACAAATGCGTAACTATATTTGATATGACATAAAACTTGCAGAAATTGTGCATTTTTGTTTTTTAAACTTCGAAGGAACTTCAGCAGCTGCAAATTAATAATTCTTCCCTCTAGGAAGGTCTCTTGTTGTAATAACCGGATTTTTTGAACTAGAATCTGAGAAAATTACAAAAGAAAAAAAAAAAACTAAATTAGATAGACAATAAACACTAAATAGCCTTTATTTTTATATGTGTTGAAGATGAGGAAATTGAGATGAAAAACTAGGAAGCTCCATTAATTAGGTAAACTTACGAGAAGTAGAAGTTGCAGGCTTTAAAGTTGAACCCAGTTGCATCACTGTTACTTTGGCTGCTAGCAAGAGCAAAACAACCAGCAGAATTACCACCCACATCATTATGATTATGATTATTTTACAAACCAATTTCTCTCACCTTTACTAGCTCTCCTCTCAGACACTACCCTCAATTTCAATTATTGCAACCAACCATATGATCCATATATATATATAATAAGAATTTTTCACTTTGTAGTTTGGCAGGACACAATTTTGGTTTATTAATATCTATTATCTCTCTGTTACATCATTATTTTATAAAATCATGTACTTCTTGCGCAATTTGTCTAAATTTTTAATGGTCAAAACCAAAACCAAAAATATAGAAATAATCTATTGACTTATACAGAGATTAAATATCATGTGTTTTGTTTTTCACGTTGATTATAAACTCGTGTTGTTGTTTTTAATCATCAAGTTGTCGTTGAAGAAAATTAAAAAGATTCTTATGATGAAAATATCCAACTCCTCTTTATTAATTAATATATGTATTGTCTCTTGCCCCTTACAGAGCAAATTAACAATCTCTATTTGTTTTTCACTGATTTGTTGATCGAAGAAATAGGTTTCCATTAAAGTCAAGCTCTTGCTAATGAATTAAGCCGACCCTTTGCTACCATTTACATACGGAAAATTCAAAGAAGGAAACTAAATTTTCCTATATCACACCAGATAGCATTAATTCCACGCTCATACCTACAAAGATTGAATTTCTTTTCTTTATGGAAAACTTGTACACAAAAGTCCAACTACGTTTAAAACATGTGTTAACTTTGATTGTTAACTTGGTTGGCCATCTAAACTTTTGGTTCTATGTGGGTTGACTGGTACAAGTTCAAGTCTAATTCTGAGTTAACCTTATTGGGAATAGTTGAACTGGAAAATGTTTCAGTTAAGTTTGTATTTGTTGATATGAAAATATACAAAATGATACTATGGACTAGATACCATAAGATGTGGTTCAACACTCTTATCAACTTTCATAAATAATAAGAGATCAGATCTCACTATTTCAAAAAATATTATAAAAAGAGTAACACACTTGCTAAAGATGGTGTTCTCAACAGTCTATATATACATCTTTTTCAATCTCACATGGATCTCACATCCCAAATTCAGATCCGCTAGAGTCCCTAAGATCTCTATAGGACTAAAGTTCCTCTAATTGTGATGGCTGGATTCAAGATGACGGCTGTGATTATGCCACATCATCTATTTATTAGTTGAGAGTATTACTCACCATTTCATCAAACATTATCATCTATTTATTCTCTGAATCAGTCAATTAAAGAACAGATTGATGATAGTAGAAGAAAAAATCTTGTCACTAAGCATTGAATTATTGATCAGTTTTCTCTTCCACCATTTTTGGTTTGGTATATATATCTGATCTTCTATCTCTTTATCATATCTTTACCAGACAAAGGAGGTTAATTAATTGCTTTGCCTTTCTAACAAAATCTTTAGCAACTTCAACACAATTACTAAAACTATTTGTTGATTTATGTCACATTTGCAAATTTGACATCCCAGTGGCGTTTCCTATTGTTTTCAACCTTAGTTCCTAAATAGGAACCCAGAAACAGAGGAATGACTAAATGAAGATAGAAAAATAATTTCATCTCTATTAAAACATATTATTTTTCTTCTTTATTTAAACATATTTCATAGTTTCGCTTTATTGATATCCTTACGTCTTACCACCATAAATGTCAAACTTCTTGTTCTTTGCATCAGGACTTGAACGGAATAGTTCAATCAAAACTATTTACAATCATTTAATATAAAACTTGGAATAGATTCATGCATGGTACACCGACGCAAAATTTGTTATCAACAACTACAATACTTTAACTTCTACTCATCATGTTGTTCTGCCAAAATTATCAAAACATCCTTCTACTGAAAGCCGCCGTTTAGCCAGAAGCCAAATAAAGGTTTCTATTTTTAATGGAGCCAAACTTTTCCATGCATGCTTCTCCACAATAGCTTCAGGAGTATCCCAGTTGTTCGATGTGGATCAGGTAATAATCTATAAATTGGATTGGGTCGGATCATACATAGTCTGTCTTTTAAAATATATATAATAAAAAAAAACTCACAAATTTAATTAAGTTGTTTTTACATTTGTTTACTTGATGTATTTTTATAAATTACACAATTCTAAATAGTAAAATAAAAAAATAATTTAGAATAATGTCAAGAGTTGACTATATAAAAGAAAAGAGAAACAAATAATATATATATATATATAATTAAGAACAATCTAGAAAATTTTAATTATTAAATTTACTATAAATCTATCTAATAAAATCAAAAACACTTAAATTAAGAAATTTAAATATAGCTAATTCGTTTTTTTTATTTTTTTCAAACTCAATTTTATGAATTTAGGCAATTTTATTAATTATTTACTTAAATAATTATGTATGAAATAATTTATTAATTATTTATTTAAATAGTTGTTACAGATCTATATAAAGAAATTGACTAAAAATAGGATATTTATTTTCATCATTACC
Organism: Quillaja saponaria; assembly: GCA_029379385.1. Lineage (NCBI taxonomy): Eukaryota > Viridiplantae > Streptophyta > Magnoliopsida > Fabales > Quillajaceae > Quillaja > Quillaja saponaria. The sequence goes on along the minus strand of CM055616.1, from coordinate 12,003,421 downwards.
TATCGAATATTAGATAGTTTACTAAAATAATATTTTGAAATAAATTGATTAGTTTATTTTGGCTTACAATTAGTTTCCATTTTGACTATTATAAAAATTTAAAAGTATGAATATTTTTTTTAAATAAATAAATAAAAATGGCTCAGGTCGAATCTATCCATGACAGACTATAAATCAGATTTTATTGAATCAAATATGATCCATGTGTCTTTGAATCTAGAACGGATTAGGTCAAGTGTGATCCGATCTAGTCCATTGCCATCCCTATTGAGAAACCCCTGCAAATATTCATAAGCTTTCGACAAAGATTGAACCCATAATTTACCATTGTTTGTATACCTCCAAATAATTTTGTTTGGCAACAAAATTAATGTTTGCCTTTCTCAGCATCGACACATATTACCCATTTCATTGCCAAATTATATGAAATTCGTGTCCAATAACAATATTTGGCATTTTGATGTTAGCAGCAACAAATTGTTTGTTGCATTTGACTTTTATTTTCACATCTTGAACGTTGCTACTACTAGAATTTTGAATCTTAGTGACAATTAAACTAATAAGACCAATACTTAAAAACAATTAGCAATTATTAAGATCTATTTATTTATTTTTACTTATCAAATTTTTTTGAAGAACTATATATAAATGAATTCATAAATCAAATAAATAGAGAGACAACGGCCATATCATCTATAACTTAAAACAAACAAACAATACCGTACGCACTGATCTCCTTTCTTACTCTTACAATTAATACCACAAGAAAAAGTACATAAATAAAAATAAGAACGAGAGAGAGAGATCAGTGACGGATTTGAAATGTCCATTCGCTTGTTGTAGACCTGAAAATGTGCCTAAGTCAGAAGTTTTTTCCCCAAGGACCATCCTTTGGAACTAGTGGTGTTCTTGGCAATGACAAAAATTATTCAAAATGATTAGTGTCCTCTTAAATGATTTTTCTATTCTATACCCACTAATAAATAATAACGAGTCTTTAATAAGCATATAAACACTTTTATTTTCCTCCATTTTTTATGGGAAAGTGTTCATATTTATTAACGTTGGAGTGCCCATTTTATATTAGAACACTAATACCTCTAAACTAAATTCAATATGATATTTAAGTAATTATTTCTAATATATTTTTAACTTGGGTTAGGGTTAATTAGGATTAGGTTTAAGGAAAGAGAGATTTATTTTAATATATTTTTCTTTGATTTTAAGAATTAAAATTATATCAAGAATAATTACTTTAATAAATATTGAATTTAGTTTAAGTGGATTAAGCTTGGTTTGGTAATGCTTTTTTAGATGGTGTTTATGCTTATGAAAAGCATAAGTCAATTTTTTTATGTTTGTAAAAAAAAATAGGCTGCTTCTGCTCTGTACTTTTAAATGCTAGCTTCTACTATCAAAAATTTAAAATACTAATATAACCTCAACTTTTAATAAAAATTTGTATTTATCATTTTATTAATTAATGCAATAGATTAATTATTTCTCTTTTTATTATCAATACCTATTATAATCAATTTAAATATTTAGAACAGCTTTATAATGAATCTACCAAATACTAACTTCTGGCTTCTATTTATTAATAGCAGTTTTTGCATTATTTTACTAAACACTATTACTGTAACTTTTTAAAAGCAGCTCTAAGATAACCATGAGAGCACATCACTTTTCAAAAGCCACAGCATTACCAAACCAAGCCTTAGTGTCCTAGTACAAAATGAGGACTCCAAGACTAATAAATTGGAACACATTCTTACAGAAAAAATTAAGGAAAATAAGGGTATTTAATACTGCTTATCATGTGCCCAATAAGCATAGAATAGAAAGACTCATTCTTAAATATTTAACTTTTGAAGGTAAACTAATAAATGAAAACTTGCCTTCTTTTTATTTAATTTTTTCCAAAGAAATCCGTGGATCTATATTTTTATATATGTATATTTTATTTTATTTTGATAAGAGGGAAATAAACAAAAAAAGCTACAAAGGAAGCATAACAACTATATGCTTCCAAGCAACCCCCGAATTATCCCCAAGAAGTAAAACCCGAGTAGTGGAAGGAGGATGCAACCACTCCATATGATCCTCATCCCCAGCCATCATAAGATAGGCAATATTGTCAGCCACGTTGTTCTCCTCGCGGTACACATGATTCAACTTCACCTCCCACTCCCTATCCAAAAGCCTGTGGATAGCACAAATAAGAGGAGAATGGGCATTTGAGCTATGCTTGCCAAGAGACTCCAATTTTAAAATCTGAGTCTATAATCACTTTCCTATAACCATTGTTGTTCTAAGTGGCTAGGAGACCTAGCTTCAAAGCACAAAATTCGGCTCTAAGATAACAACACCAACCAAGTTTTTTTACCAAAACCATATTGCCAAATACCCTTATTATCTCTAATGAACCCTACTGCACTTGCGAGGCCCAGATTACCTCTAGAAGCACCATCCACATTCACGTTAACCCATCCTTCTGCCAGAGGACTCCATTGAATCAATACATCCTCCTTTCGACAGTTTAAAGAACCCATCTTAAGGGCATCATTCGCAAGAAAAAACTCCTTCAAATACTTATGAACAGTAAACCCCGGCCTTAGAGACCATTGAAAAGTTGGAACAAAGCATGCTTGATTCCGCCACTTCTAGAACAGCCACACAGTGATCCCAAAGTCACAACCACAACCTGTTTTAGTTAGGTTATGAAGAAGCCATTCCTCCAAGTTCAACTAGAAAAATTTGTCATCTACAACGCCTGGACCAAGGCTAGGCCAGCAAGCTACCACTCTCGGTTAGTCACGGACCATGTGCAGGAGAAACTCATTCTCGACACCACAACCACCACAAATAGGACTCGCACCATCAAACCATATAGCCCTTTTAACATTAGTCAAAATCCCATTTTGAGCCACCCTCCAAAGGAAGAGACAAACTCTATACTGCCCGTCCCACTTCCAAATGGTCTTCCAAAGCTTATTCTCCATCGTCATATCCTCCTTTGTAAGCATACCATAGGCTGAACGGGTGGAGAACAACCCGGTAGTCCACTCTCCCCAAGCAATCCTATCCTGACCATTCTCACTATTAGCTGGAAGCATCGAGAGGATTTTCATACATGCCTCATGAGGTAATACTGATCTAATCATATCTAAGTTCCAGTTCCCATGATCATCCACGTACTCCTTAACTGCCGTGCAAACCTCTTCATCATCAAGCCTACGTTGAGCCAACCCTAGGAGGGAACCTATCCCAGGAACCCACTAGTCAACCCAAAACCGAGCTGTACTACCATTATTGATAACCCATTTGATCCTATGCAAAGATCTGGCTAGATTTTACATGAGGCTTTCTAAAGTAGCGAATCCACCCCTCTTGGAGTCAAGGGCTGAAGCATATACTGAGAACCAATATATTGGGCTCTAATGACCTTAGACCATAGGGTATCGTTGTCTGATAACACCCCCCAAGCCACCTTCACAAAAAAAGCCTGGTTAAAAGATCCTTAAGACCCAACCCATCCTCAGACTTGCTTTTAGTAATAACATCCCACCGAATAGTATGAACTGTCCTCTGGGTTTCAACTTCTCCCTAAAGAAATTTAAGGCTAGCTTTCATACGATCCTCACAAATCGAGGCATGAATAGGAGTCGATTGCATAGTATAGAATGGGATGGCTTGTAATACCAATTGAACAAGAGTGAGTCTGCCCGCCATCAATAAACAATTAACCTTCCAGGCCAATCTAGACATTACTTTATCCACAATATACTGAAAATGTATACGCGTAGTTCGACCATGAAATAACGGAACACCAAGGTATTTACCAAGATTATCTGTTGATTTAAGACCTATAACATTTGCAATATCATCCCGGATGCAGGTCCTTACTCTCTTGCTACAATAAAAACGAGTTTTATCAATATTAACTCTGCCCAGAGGCCTCACCAAACCCTGCCATCATATCTTGCACACTCTTGCTTGCTCCTTAGTAGCTTCCTCAAATAAAAGGAGGTTGTCAGCAAACATAAGGTGAGAAATTGGAACCTACGCTTATTGGTTTCCAAGAATGCCCTTGAACCTTATCAGTAATTAAATGACTTGGCCTTTCCATGCACAGCACAAAAATGTAAGGAGAGAGAGGGTCCCCTTGTCGAATACCCCTGGAAGGGTGAAAAGTCTCCGAACTCTCATTCCACAAAACTTGAAACGTAGGAGAAGTAATACAACTCATAATTACCTGCAGCATATATAACACCTTCAATACCTGCTTCTACCAAAGTAGTCTTGATAAAATCCCAGTGTAACCAGTCATAGGCCTTCTCAAGGTCCACTTTAATAACCATATACTGCAACTTACCCTTCATACACCAGATAGAATGAAGCATCTCTTGGGTGATAATAATATTGTCTTGGATTCTTCTACCCGGGACAAAGCTAACTTGATTGGGAGAAACTAAATGAGGCATGAGACTCTTCAACTTAATAACCAAAATCTTTGGAATCAACTTATAGGCGATATTACAATGGTTGATAGGTCGAAACTGAGACATCTTGAGAGGGTTATCAACCTTAGGAATGACGGTAATAAAGGTCTGATTACTACCCTGGAGAATAGCAGGACTAGCAAATGCATCCTTAACAAAGCAGCAAACATTATTGCCCACAATATGCCATTGAGACTGGAAAAAAACTGCCTGATGGCCATCTGGTCCTGGGGCTTTGAAAGGATGCATATCAAACAATGCCCTTTTAATATCTGCATCACTAACAGAAACATTTAGGGTCTGCATGTTTCATTCGAGAGGCTAGGAAAAGTATGCCTCGTATGAAGTTTCGGACGATTGGCAATCTCCTCCCAGAACAAAGTAGAATAAAAATCTATTGCAAGCGCTTTTAATGTGTCCTGGTCATCCACCTATTGACTATTATTATCTTGAAGTATCAACACCTTGTTGCGTCTCCTGCGCTTCGTGGCTGAAGTGTGAAAAAAGGCAGTATTCCTATCACCATACATAACCCACTTACTTCTAGACTTTTGATAACCGACAATTCCTCTTGCTGCAAAATGGACAAAACTCATCATTAACCTCACTTTCCAACCGAGCCAAGGAATCACTAGCATTTCGATCAAGGGCCATCCGAATGCCCTTTAAGCGAGCCATAACACGTCGCTTCCTAATAGTCAAATTCCCAAAAGTGTGATAATTCCAGTTCTTCAAAGGTTGAATCAAGCCCTCCAGCATAAAATTCATTGGTGCACCATTGTTCCAAAATTGAGTCATAAAGGTGGGAAATTCTGCGAGTTAACCACATGGCCTCAAAGCCCCCTAACTTCCTTATTCCATCCGTCAATATCAAGAGGGATTTATGATCAGATTTAATTCCGGAAAGACATTGAACAATAGTAGAATTAAACTAAACAATCCAGCTGTGTATCTTTATTTTGACTTGTACATATCTAGATTTGTTTTTTCCGTGAAATTGAAGAAAAACATTATACGAGATATTAGAAAATGTTTTTGAAATTTACTCTGATATCCTTTAAAATCAATAATGAAACTATTTTTTATTTTATTTTTTTCAATTTTGGATTAAGATATGGCAGTTAATAATCACGAGGAAAAAAAAATGAAACCTTTATTATGCGAAATAATTAGTGGAATTTTGGAGTAAATGGTATATATGTCATCACCGAAAAGCTTGTGGGATCGACCCTTTTCATATACCTTCAGTGAAAATAAGAGTTGTCACTATAACCAGATTTTCTTGTAGTGTATATATAGTAACTAAAACAATAGGGAAATCCAAGGCACACTACTTAGAAGAGGCAATAGATGTATGGAGCTTGAATGCCCAATCAATATGCCTTGTCATCACTTGGGAAGCAAGGAAGAGCAAGATAACCATGACAATTTGCCAAATAATTGAAAGCTTTTCAGAAGCCATTTCTTTTTATCAAACACATAATTAATAAGGGCAAGGTTTCCTTCTAACCTATATAGCCTTAAGAGAGTCAGATAACTTTCCTTTTGTATATATGGTCAAGCTCAAGGCTTCTCTTCATCTTCTTCAATAAAAGCATCAATCATTCATTGAGAAGTCATTGAACTTTAAATTGCCATCAAAGTTTGACCAGATTAATTCTAATTAAAACTTTATTTTAATGCCATTTTAATTTTAATGTTTGGGGCCATGTTGGGAATAATACTGATCTGTTAAGTTCTAGGCAATTATATGAAGTAATTGAGCATATATGAATAGGGAAAAGAGGGTAAGTTCATGACTTTCAATTAACTTTGACTTAGAAAGGGAGACATTTGATAGACTAAGACAAACTTAAAAGAGAAAATTGACCATTTTTGAGAGATTTTATTTTATTTTGCTGAAAGTAGAATGGAGGACATCCCTTTGGGTTTTGGGGAAACATAATAGCATACACGAGGACAGAACATGTTTTTTGGACCAAGTTTTCTATTTTATTTACATCACGGAGTAGTATAAATATATGATGTACGAATATTTTTAATTAATGATATGTTATCATGTCAGTCACGACACATTCGAAATTCATTGCACCGTTCCAATTGTTTTAGTTTGATGAGAATTGCAATTCAAAGCTGCACTTCAATTCTTTGGAATTGACTAACAACTACGAATATTAATTGTTCTTATAATTAGTTAAAATAATTCTTTCAGGTTGTTTCGATCGCTACAATAATCCTGTGGTCAAGCATGGTATTGGTGACTAAATATTTTCTTTTTCAAATTGGAATTAGTTTAATTTCTTATTTGTAATTTTTTTTAAGGACTGATTGGCTAGAGTAATAAAAAAATTTCATATGAAAATTAATGCGGTCGGGAATTTCAAAATACCCTCTTTTGATTCAAAATAAGAAAAATATTCACAGGCTATTGTCTTGCTCAGACAAAAATTTTAAACCTTTTTCTCATAGTTGTGGGAATTATATAGACATGGGATATTTTATATTCTCACGCGAAAGAGATCAAAGATAGGCAAAAGTATCAATTTGCTTACCCTTATTGCCCTAGTAACCACCCCTCACTCTTATCAAATCTGATACTCGGGCATTTGGCCTCAGTGTCTCTTCTTCCATTTTCATACTTGGGTTCTCTTAGTTTTGGTTAACAAAGTTCATCAACCTCCAGTTCTGATTTCGTCCACCTCATGTCTTTGTAATGTTTTTTTCTGATGAAGTATGTATTCTTCTTCTCACAGTGGTGTTTTTGGAAATTTTGTCACTGTGAGAAAAAGATACTTGGGAATAGTCATTTCTAACCAAATATGAGAATGAGAAAGTATTTCAAATGACTGGAAAAATTTTGACATACCAAACACTGACAAATTTTTTACACTGAAATGAATTGTTGCCCAGAAAAATATTCCTTTGAAAACTTATGTAACATGGGTAAATCTTATAACCCAAACCAAAACCCCCTCATTTAATTTTTTTTTTCTTTTTTTTGCATATATAGTATTTATAATTTACATCATTAGTTTCAACCTAGCCCAACAACCTACATGGTCCAATTGAAAAATAACTAACTAGGGTAGAATTTGAATCCAATAGTTCGAATATTATATTATTTGAATTTGAACTCAACTATTTGAATTTGAATTCGAATCCCAATAGGTTTTTGAAACTAAAATGATATTTTAATTTTAATTTGATAAATATTCGAATTCGAATCTTGGTTTTATTTTAAATACATATTAATTAATTAATATATATGTCAATGTGGTAATGCTTACCCGTGGAGCTTTAACATAAAATATAATAATATAGGCTCATCACCCTTAATACTAATTGATTGGTTTTAAGGGTGTGACTTTAACATTTTATTAGAGCTAGGTCCGTAAAATAGACCTCATCAAAAGCTAGGTTCTAGCTAGGTCCCTTTAATATGTCCTTAAAGGCTTTAGAGTTTGGGTTCATACTAGGCCTAGCACTCCAACACTCCGGATTTTTTCCCTCCATTAATAGAGTTAGAATACTTTTTTCGTTTTTTTTTTCTCTATATCAATTTTCAGTTTTTTCTAAGTTTTTTTTCTAAAAAAATTCTTAGGATTCATTATTGGACAACATCAAATGACTGTATCTTTTTTTTTTTTACCTTAATTTGATTATTTTACAAAATCGTTGAAATACATATTGCAGAATATCAATGACATGATTGTTTTTCTTTTTTCTAAATTTTTTATTTTTTCATATTTTTCTAAGGTTATCGAGCATGGAATAAAAAATTTTGAATATTTGAAAAAAAAAATTAAGTTTTCCATAAGATTCATAAGTTTTATCTCATAATAGGTAATAATAAAAATGAAAAGGTAAAGATAAAAGAAAATAAATTTTCATGTTAGTTAATATTTTTTACATTCATCTTAAACATTTCATTAGTGGACTAACTAATTAAATGCTGAAAAATAAAAATATATATCTATATATATAATATATATATGACTGATTTAGAGAAAAAGTTATAGATGTGTAAAAATATTGTTATGTTATTATTTTTTTAGTGACTATACTCACCAATTTTTGGTTGATTACCTCAAACGATATAAAACAAAAATGTTAGTGTCTTATAGATGTAAAAACAAGAAAAGTGCATTTTTTTAATAATGACTTCTAAGTTGAGGTCCCATAGTTAACTCTTTTATATTGTATAGTCACTTGTGGTTAGAATAATCATTAGTGCAAACTAGGTTTAATTATAAAAATGAAAATCATTCAAACTTTAATATCTCTTCTTTCTCTCTAAACCACAGTTGATTTAAATCAATCTCAATAACTTCAAATTAAGCGACAAATTATCTCCTTCTCCTTCATAATAAAAAATATTTCATTTTAATTATCTAACTGTTGTTTTCGACATTCAAAGGACAACTCCAAGTTAGTAATTTGGTGATAGTATTAGATTGCCAATTCATAACAATTAGTTAACAAAAAAAAAAAAGTACATATAACCAATTTAAGAATTTCACTTTCATTCTTATCAAGCCAAACTCAAGGTGTCACAATCAATTAGCTTTTGATTTATTATTTAACAATATTAATTAGTCCAAATTAACTTTACGCCAAATAGTATGAGAGTATGAAAACAAAATAAAATAACAAAAATAAAAAGGAATAATAAAAGATTATGACAGCTGAAAGATCATTCACTTGGCCCAGAATTCAGAAGTTCTTTCCCCAAGGTTTGTCTTGAGCAGCCGCTCTAACTGGAAAAGTAAGACAAAAATTACTCAAAATCAAGCCCTGATATCATTCTTGTTACAATTAAACTAATTAATTAAGAACAAACATAATAACATTTTAAATTTGAAAACCAAGATATACTTAACTACCTGTGTGAGGCTTGAATGTCCAATCAACATTCCTTGGTGTCACTTGGGAAGCAAGGAGGAGTAGAACAACCATAAGAACCTCCCAAATAATTGAAAGTTTCTTAGAAGCCATTTTTCTTTTTTCTCAAGCACACAATATTTAAGGACAATATTTCCTTCTAATATATATAGACCAAACAAACTAGCTAGCTTCATTCCCCTCATATAAATTTACTATTTAATCAAGTCAAAGTGCAAGAATTCTAAGAAAAGCAAATAGCAATAATTAATCAAATGAGACACTTTGAACTTGATATTGTCAGCCAAATTGAGGACGTTAATTGATTACTTTGAACTTGCTAAGTTTTTTTTTATTATTATTATTAATTTTATTGTATATGCATTTGAATTTGAATTTTTGTTTTCTCAGATGAGCTTTAGTTTTTTCGGATCACTTTCTATTTCCAAAAAACCCAAGCGTATTGCATGGTGTTGTATTTTACTCAGTTTTCAATCCTACTAACAATCCACAATTAATTGTTTCCACCAATTTTCAGTTAACTCAGTGAGTCATCTAACTCTTGTTCAGAATTTTAGTCATGAACTCGTAAAAGCGCCAAAGCATTTTGAAATCTTTATCGCCAGAATTTCTAATCTCATCACCTTGCCCAATATGACCACCCGTTTTCTATCTCGACCTAGTAAAAGAAGAGTTATTATTTAATTCATTGTCAATGTAAAGAGTTTTTATCGATAAACATGATTATAATATAATAGCTCATTTAACTAAAATTAAAGTACTGATCAGTACTAAAAGCACATTACTCTTTGTTATTTATAACGATGTACAAACTCCTTACATTAATAGTGAATGAAATATTATTTTCCTAATGGGTAAAGATTATTGTTTTCATAATAAATAGCCAATTGGACTTTGAGCTAAACAACAACAACAAAATGGGAAAATGTTGAATTTCCATTGTTGGGAGAGCAGATATACCAACGTAAAAAAAATATAGTCAAATGTTTTTCCGATGAACATAAAAAATAAAAAAGAAGATTCAACATTGAAGACGATTGGACAATTCTCTCATCTATGGGAAATCTAGTTAATTAAATGTCAAAATGAAGATTAATATTGGTCAAATTATGCAGGTAATATTAAATTTACATTGAACATAATAAGTATGATCATTGAATTAGAATGAGCCTTCCTGTTCCTTTTGTTGCCTGATAATATCAACTCAGCTTAAATTAAGATGAGTCAAGTTCTACCTCTCCAAAGGATGGGGAAGAAGAAAAAGGGAAGAAAATTTTAAAGATTTATTACAGTCCACCCTATTTATAGTCAATTAAAAAAGTACAGCTACTAAATTTGATTGAACCAAATGTTATAGTATGGTTCAACTTACAATTCAATTTTTTAAATAGCAAAAACAAAAAACTTGAACTTTCACACTATTTCTTTATCAGCTCAATCATCAAAACTCTGAACTTAATTTCATCTTCTTTTAAAAGCTTTATAATTGAATGTTAAAGTGATTCTGTGAAATCACATATTTACTTTCTTTGAGAAAGAGCAAGTGAAAAATTAGAGCTTAGATATAAACTTGAAACATCTCTATTAGGGTAAACTTACGAGGAACTTGAATAGGTTGCTAAGCCCTTCAATTCAGCAGTTGTAAAAGTTTAACTGAGTCATGTGAATTGAATTCAGCTGTTAGTGAAATATTGAACTCTCAAGTGGAGCTTAAGGAGTACTGGGCGTAGTCAAAGAATTTGGTAAGCCACTATATTATCACTGTGCAATCTCTCTAACCATTCTTTCTTTATTTCTACTTAGGGTTGTTTGACTGCTAATTATTGTTTGTGTTTTCAAACAAAAATGTTAACTTTTTAATCTGTTAAAACTCTTCAAAAACTATTCACCCTCCATCTAATTTTGTGTTTTGGGACAACAAAAACTAAACGCACAAACAACTATATGCCATGTTATTTCACACTCAACACAGCTTAGAACGCCACATGACAACAGAATCCGTCAAAGACTTCTCTAGCCGAAAAACAGATTCAGACATAACTTCAAAGTTGGTAATGCAAAAAACAACGAAAAGAGAATGTTGAAACTCTTTAAACTTGAATGAGATAATGTTAAAGGACCAAAATAACCAACGAACTAAACCCCAACATAAGAGAACAACCAACAAAACAACTAAATAGCCACATCGACACAACTTGCACATAATTAAAAACCCTGTTATGAAAGGATTTGAGCCGTCAAATCGTAAAACAAAATATGTCCAAAATAAAAATAAAAAAATTCAAGGTTTTAGTGATGGTTAAATATTTTCGAGTCAAACCAAATACATCACAACTTACGTATTGTCATGTTTACATTGTTTAGTTGAAATACATACATAAGTAATTAATTATATAGTTGACTTTTAATGATGTAATTTATACAAACTATGATGGTTAAATTTGTAAAATTATAATATATTTATATAAGTGGTGATCGGTACTAAAGCTTTCTTATTTATTAATGATGTACAAACTCCTTACACTAATAGCGAATGAAATTTTATTTTTCTAATGGGTAAACGCTATTTTTTTCATAATAAAAAGCCAATTGGACTTTGAGCTAAACAACAACAAGAAGATGGGAAATTGTTGAATTTCCACTGTTGGGAGAGCAGATCTACCAATGTAAAAAAATATAGTCAAATGTTTTTCCAATGAACATAAAAAATAAGAAAAGAAGATTCAACATTGGAGATTAATATTGGTCAAATTATGCAGGTAATATTAAATTTACATTGAATATAATAAGTATGGTCATTGAATTAGAATGAACGTTCATGTTCCTTTTGTTGCCTGATGATATCAACTCAGCTTAAATGCTACAGTATGGCTCAAGTTGGTTTAAGATGCAATTGAAAGTGAAAGAATCAAAGAATCTAGTTCTCAGGTCTTTGCGTTTGGACTGAGATATCTGGAAGGTCTCAAAATTGGGTAACGCAAACCTCTTAACAAAAATGAATATGCAGTGTCTCGGATGAAGTTGTTGAACGTGTTGTCAAGTCAGACACGATATAAAATTATGATCAATTATATTTTTTAATTTTGCCAAGTTATTGTCTCCATGTTGTATTATATATTACATATCATGCTTCCTAGTTATAGATGATTGATTTAGTGTTCCAGTATAATAACTAGGGTTGATGACTTTTGACACAATACAAAAAATATTGTTGAAAATTGAATGAGAAAAAGGTTGTAGTTTGATTAAGATTAGACTACACCCACAATGCCAATTTATATCAAAAGAGAATATAGACTCTTACATCTAAGCAATGCAACTAGACACTACACACATATATATAAACTTGTTTATGTATTATGCACGTGAGTATGACTCATAAATTAATCTTATAAAATATGTTTAAAAATTAATTTTCTTTTTACGATGAATATACTTTTAATATTTTGCGTATATTCTTGCATGCTTTAATATTAGAATTCATAAAAGAAAAAACTTGTTAGATATAAGAATTTAAAAAAAAAAAACAAACAAACAGCCACAATTTTATTTTACAAAATTACAAGTACAACCATGAATGATTTTAATCCATAATGACCAAAAAAAAAAAAATCAGAGTAAATGCATTCATTAAGATTCTGATTGATGCTTTATTTTCACTCATTTCATTTTAGTTAATATACTTGTGGATTAGTTAAATACATTCTAACTAATGAAGTATAAAAAATTAAAAAAAATCAAATGCAAAATCAATTAGATTCAAACCCTATGATTGATTCAATTTAATTATCATTAAAAACTTATTAATATAAATAAAAATAATATTATTTTAATCCAATAACTAAGAAACCTTGTTAAATTTAACCACCAAATAATAATAATAACCGAGATGTTAATCAAGTATAATAATAATAGTCCTTAAGAATTAAAAACAACACATATGGGATATTGAATGACCTTTATGTGATAAAAAAAAAGTGAGATAGGGAATTTAATATGTGTCAAATTATAAATAACTTATTAAAGATAAAAATAATTATTATTATTGTTAGAATTTATTATTATTAAAATTTTATTTATACAAATGGAAAAATAATAATAATTACAACCTATGATAAAAATAAAAATAAAAAAGGGATTTAGAGTTTAATTTGATGTTAAATTATAGATAACTTGTTAAATATTTTTTAGAGTTCCTTGTTATTAAAGTTTTATTAATATAACAAAAAAAAAAAAGCAATTACAATCCTATTACTATTAAGATAGAGAAGATTTAGGAAAATAATCATATTACTATTAAATAGTAAGATCAAAGAGTTAGAAATTGAATTAAAACATATAAGAATGTATATTAAAATTTTATTAATATAACAAAAAAATAAATTAAAAAAAGCAATTACAATTCTATTACTATTACTATTAAGATAGAGAAGATTTGGAAAAATAATCATATTACTATTAAAAAGTTATTTATGTAAAATCAGAAAGTTAGAAGTTGAATTAAAAACATATAAGAATGTAAATTAAATTTTATAAGGGGTATTTTAAAAAATCAAAATATTCTACCATTAAGACATTTTTATATATAGTATACATATATAGATATAGATATTCTAACACTTCTCCTCATGTTGGAGTATATATATAATTCTCAAACTTGTACAAATAAAACCCAATTATTAAAACTCTCAACACCTCTTCACATACAACAACCTAACAATAGGTCAAGCCTCACTAGACTTCATACCTAAAACAAAATTGTTGAATCAAATGAATAATTTAATTCAATAATACTTTTATTTGATTTTGATGATAACTAAATAATTATGTATAAATACAATAATAAATAAATAAATTTTGAAAATATTATTTTATTACATGTAATGTCAACGACTGATACTGTGTAAAAGTTGAAGTTATCTCAATCAGGTAACACCATTCAGTAGATCATCTATTCAGTTAGTTGAAGGACTCAAAACAACATCGTTTCACATAAATAGTCGGATGAAGTCACAAAATAGGTTATCCTTCAATCAGCTGAAATAAAGGAATCAGTCAACTGAAGATCAAAAATAAGTAAGCTGAAGATGCAATGCAACATTTCATTAAAATCAGACAGCTAAAACTTACGCTCAGTCAGTTGAAGTTCTCTATCAGTCAACTAAAGTATATGCATAAGACATCATTCATTAACACAATCATCTAAAATTTTATAAACTCTTTACACATTAGTCAGTTGAGCCGTGATTACTGGTCCAAATAATGTCGTCTCATTTACTCAGTCAGCTAATTAAAACTTCTTAGTTGAGATCTGATTTGCCAACTGAAGAAAATCAGTTATCTTTTAAACAATGATATTTTTGGAAGATAGTCAAATGAACCTTCTCTCTGGATCAAGTATCCATCCTTTTCCTCAGATGTTCAGAATTCAATTATGATTCTTTGCTCCATCTTAGATACATACAAAAATACAACTCAAAAGAAAAATATATGTGTCACCTCTTATCCAGAACGTACATAACAATACGACATATGTGACTATCTTCCATTGCAAATCTATATAACGGTCTGAAATTTTTTGACAACGGCTACAATTCATCTTAAGCTATATTAGGAAAAAAATAAGATGTAAGTGACACAACGATTGAATACTAATAATTTTACATGCTCCTCTACTAAGTTGAAATCTCAACCTTCAACTTTTAGTTCAATTTTTCAAACAGAGAACAACTTGAACTTTCACACCCTTTCTTCTCTATCTAATCATCAAAATCTGAACTTTGATCTTCTTCTAAAAGCTTCGTAATTGAATGTTAACTAATTCTATGAAATCACACATTTACTTTATGTGAGAAAGAGCAAGAGCGAGTGAGAAATTTGAGCTTAAGATTAAATTTGAAAATTTTCTATTATGGGTAAGTTTTGAGGAACATGTATAGGTTGCTGAGCCCTACAATTCAACAGTTGTAAAGATTTTACCGAGCCACATGAATTCAACTGATAGTGGATTGAACTCTCAAGTGGAGTTTAATGAATGGACCTAGTCAAAAAATTTGGTGAACTACTATAAATCACTGTGTAATCTCTATAATCCTTCTCTCATTATTTCTACTTAGGGTTATTTGATTACTAATTATTGTTCGTGTGTCTTTAAACAAAAATGTTAAGTGTTTAATCTGCTAAAACTCTTCAAAATTTCTTCACCCTCCATCTAATGCACAAACAATTATATGCCATGTTAGTTAACACCCAACACAACTTAGAATGCCACAAGGAAACAGAATCCATCAGAGACTTCTCTGGATAGAAAATACTAGAGACTTCTCTAGATAGAAAACACATTCAGACATAATTAACTTTGGAGTTGGCAATGCAAACAACAACAAAAAATAATGTTGAAACTCTTTAAATTTGAATGAGGTTATGTTTAAAGACCAAAATAACAAACGAACTAAACCAGAACATTAAAGAACAACAACAAAACAACTAAGCCACACCAGCACAGTTATCACATAATAAACCCTATTATTTTCAACATATTGGCCTATAAAATTCTAAAATGGAATAGGCTTGAAAAAGAAGAGAGGGTTTGAACTATCAAATCCTAAAATAAAATATGTTTGAAAAAGATGAATGCAATGTTTTAGTGAAATCCTACAATGAATAATTGTAAATTTTCTTTTTTTGAGGTTAGAGAAAAGTAAAATTTGGTAAAATTTAGATCAAACCCGCTCTTATACCATGTTAAAAATAGAATGAGAAAAATTGTGGCTTGATTTAGATTTAATTACACCCACAATACTTATTTATATTAAAAGAATATACATACACTACTCCATCTAAACAATGTGGGACTATACACTATACATATATATTCTAATAAAAACTAACTTAAAAGCTACACGAAATCAAAGGTTAGGATTGGACAATGCAAACAGGCCTTTACTTATGAGATTATATAAGTAGGCTTGTCTTAGTTTTTTGGGGTTCTATGAAAAAAAATTGTGCAAGTAACATATAAGAAAGCATGTACAAAAATAACAATTCTATTAAAATTGTTATAAGATGATGCAACCTCTGAATTAATATTCTTTACAATAAAAGAATGTATTCCTCTTATTCTATTAAAATTGTTATAAGGAACTTTTGAATTTGGAGCAGTTTCATTTCATGCTGAGGAAACTTGAAATTTTCGAAGTAGTTTTATTTCGTGCTAAGGAAGTTTGAAGATTTAGAGCAGTTTCTATTCCTGCTAAGGAAATTTGAAGATTTGGAGTAGTTTCCGTTCGTGCTGAGGAAAATTGAATATTTGGTGATTTGGAGCAATTTATGTTCATGCTGAGGAATCTTTAAGTTTTGAAGATTTGGCATAGTTTCTATTCGTTTTGAGGAAGTTTTAAGATTTGGAGGCAGTTTTGTTTTACGCAGAGGAACTTTTGAATTTTGGAGATTACATGCAGTGTAAACTCATGCTGATGAGTGTTGATGTTTTTTTTAAGAATCATTTATAGTTTAGACTCCTATCAAGGAATGTTGGTGTTTTTTTTTTTTTTTTTTTTTAGGACTTTTGACAATTTAGGCTCATATCAAGGAGTATTGGTGTTTTTATTTGAAACCATTGACTATTTAAATTTGTATCAAGGACTATTAATGTTCATTTTTTTTTTTTAACCCGTATCAAGGAATATTTATGTTCCTTTTTTTTTAGAACCATTGACATTTTAAACTCGTATTGGTATTCCTTTTCTTTTTTTTTTCTTTTTTTTCAAACAGTTGACAGTTTAAACTCATATCAAGGAGTATTGGTCATCTTTGACTCAACAATTTTTCAAGAACAAACTTGTTTCATTGCCCCCTTCATTTAGTTTTGTTTTCTCTACAACCTTCCACTTGTTTTGTAGATCGAGTACGAGAGGTTTGTCATTTCCATGACTTGCTATGCTTAGCTCCATGTCATATGCTCGGGTTGCAAGCTTTTCAAATGTTAGAGGCTAGATTCCTTTAAGAATGTATAGAAGCTCCTAATGCATTCCTTGAGTGCATATTTCAACTGCAGAGATTTTCGATACTCGCTCTTTGCAATCTAAGCTTAGTACTCTACACCGATTGATATAGTCAATAACAAGCTCATCTTTCCATTGTCTAGTGTTGGTGAGCTCCATCAAAGCGACCGTACGTCAAGTATATAATTGGTTTAGAAATTTTTTCAAGTTGCCCCTAATTGTCGATCGACTCATCTTCCAACTAAGTGTACCAATCGAACGCGATTCCTCTAAAGGATCGAACAAATTGCTTGACAAGAAGATCTCCCCAAGTCCTAGCATGTTCATAAGTCTCAACGAAATTAGCAACATGTTGTTTTGCACTGCCCTTTCCATCAAATTGGTTAAACTTTGGAGGTTGATATCCGAGAGATATTTTCATGTTGTCAATCTGCTTCGTGTAAAGCTTTGAGTACATAAGTGAATTTTTGCGTACACCCTCTGTATTGTGCTTGGATAGTGTTGATGATCATGTCTTACAACTACCATATTGAGAATGTCACAATGGAGGCCAAAAGTTGTTAAGAAGTTGCATTTTCTTCTTTCTTTTTTCCTTTGTCCATAACAATTTTACTTGAAGTCGAACCAAGAAGGAAAGTTGGTTGTTCACTTGACTCGACAATATTTTTCATCATCAACTGGTTCATGAGATTAGCAATTTTGAAGTCTTTATCTTCAATGGTTTTGGTGAGAAGTGAGATTTTCTCCTTTAATTCCAGCAACTTGTCTTCCACGGTTGAAGCTTCAATCACCATAACATGCATGACATACAAGAGAGAATGAATCTATCATGGAAGACATCAATTCACCATTCAAACTTGCGGAAAGTTATTTAGAGATGGTAAAAACATTATAATCTAACTCAAAGCATGAAGTTTTGCTTCTAGATAATTTGAAATTCTTTGAGAAAGATGAATATGCATCATTGATGGTATAATTTGCTTTTTCCATGGTGATGAGGTCTAGAATGACAAAAGGTTGGACCTTGGTTTGATTCACCACTTGAAGAAGTTGTTGGCTGATGAATTTTGATATCTTCTATGTGATTCGTCCATTACATGTGATCTTGTTAGTGATGATCTGGTTGATGGATTTCATCTCTTGTGATCCGTCCATTACATGCGACCTTGTTGGTGATGATGTGGTTGATGGATTTTCATCTATTTTGTGTGATTCGTCCATTACATGTGATCTTGTTGGTAGAAGCAGCATCAACTGCAAATGAGGTGACAATTTAGCAGAGACACCAACATCCTTTTTGGCTTAGTTCTTCATGGCAAACATGAGATCCATTAGTGTTGATGTAGAGGATTTTAAAGGCCAAAAATTTGTGAACAACAAGTTTATGCTTAAAAGTAACAGACAATAAAGCGTGTACAGAAAATAATAATTATATTAAATTTGAAAAAGATGGTACAACCTCTAAATTAATATTCTTTATAAGAAAATAATGCATTCCTCTTATTTGATCACCTTGAAAACGTTGTTTGATCTGAGGGCTATGAAATTTGATCCTGGATGAATTGATAAACCTTTTTCAAAATGATGCTGTAGATAATCATTGAAAAAGATCTTGTGATCTCTGTAGGCACTGGGCTTGATAGCAGGGATTTGTGGCTTGTTTGGATTTTGTTGTTTGATAGAGAAAAGCAAGAGAGTTTCAAAAACTTTTGTGCCTTGAGTTTTCTGCCTCCTTTTCCAAAGTCAAAGTCAGGCCTTTTATAGGAGAAGTGGTGGTAGACAATTCTGGTTGATTGCAGATGATTGAGTTAATTGAAAATGATTAATTGATGTAATTGATTTGTGAGTGAATGAAAATTATTGATACTGACTTAAGGGTAATTGCAACATGATTGAAATTAATTTGAGAATATTAAATGGTGATTAGATTCAATTTGATCTAATCAACAATTAATTATCCACTTAATTACAATTTATCTTCAATCAACATTTAATCAATAACATTATGATAATTTGTCTTTAATTAATATTCAACTAATCAAGTATTTTGTCTCCAATCAACACTCTATTATACAAGCGATTGACTAATCAACATTTGATTTAGTCAAGTTGTAATATTGAGTCCAATCATCATTTAATTGGCTAATTGTAATTGACTAAATAATATAAAAATGTTATATTTTAATATCAATTATCCAATGAACAAATTTGTAAAATTTTGGTGTCTATAGGTTCAAATAGAAAATAGGTCGATATGATTATGATACAAAAGTTTTGCATCATGTCACGAGTTGACCAATGAACCTGATAATGACATGAGTAAACCTGATTAAATAAATATTTCCTAGTTAAACCAGACACATCACGACTTACATATTATCACGTTTACATTGTTTAGTTGAAATACAAATATAAGTAATTAATTATATATTTGACTTTTAATCCTTTTATGATATAATTTATACAAACTATGATGTTTAAATTTGTAAAATTGTAATATATATATATATATATATGTAGCGATGAAGACTTCTTATAAGTGAACGCCTCGTTGCAATGCCCAATCCTATAAAGTAAACGCCAATTTGTAAAATTATAATATATATATATATATATATATATATATAGCAATAAAGACTTTTTATTTGACATGCTGTTAATAATTTTGGATTTAATAATTAGGTCTAATAAATGGTCGTACTGTTTTGAGCACGGGTAAAAATAATCCTAATCGTGTTAGCTACATCAACACCCACGAATTGCCCACCCACAACAACAATTATGTAATGATTTTTTTGCATTCAGCCTGTTTATAATAAATTCACATGGAACATTAACTAAATTCATATATATATATATATATGGTCCCACATTGTTAATTATAAACAATAAATATGATATATTAGTCTCCGCTAGAGCTTAACGATTGAGAGATTTTTGCAATGTCCTAGATGCGAGCCTGTAAATCAAATGAATAAATAAAATAAAACACAAAGTATAGCAAATCAATAAACTTTATTTAACAAGCTAGGTTAACTGATTCCAAGTTCACAACAAAGATAAAATGAAAAGAATAAATCAAATGAATACAGGGAGATTTTAAATTAAAAATAAACACAAAAACATATAAAAACACTAAATAACACAAAAACATATAAAAACACTAAATAACAGGACCATATATCTGTTTTCTCTCTTTCTCACTTTTACTCAGTTATTATAAAAAAAGAAAAACACATGAATTAGAATGGAAAAACCATTCGTTTGGCCAAGAATTCAGAAGTTTTTCCCCCAAGGATCGTCGTTTTCAGGTGGTGAACGTGCATCCGCTGTAACTGGAAGAGTAAGACAAAAGTATAAAAAAATATATAATTAAAAACTTGCATCAAACTGATGCATACAATGGGACAAAAATCAAAAAAAA
Source organism: Quillaja saponaria (assembly GCA_029379385.1). Taxonomy (NCBI): domain Eukaryota; kingdom Viridiplantae; phylum Streptophyta; class Magnoliopsida; order Fabales; family Quillajaceae; genus Quillaja; species Quillaja saponaria. Next base: position 11,982,590 of record CM055616.1, on the reverse strand, counting down.
ATTTATTCATGTATAATATAAAAATATAAGTGAAAACCAAAGGCACACTTGAGTTGAGTACCTGTGTGAGGCTTGAATGTCCAATCAACATCCCTTGGTGTCACTTGGGAAGCAAGGAGGAGTAACACAATCAAAAGAACATTAACCCAAATAATTGAAAGCTTTTTGGAAGCCATTTTTCTTTTTCAAACACGCAATGAAGGCCAATGTTTCCTTCTAACACATATATAGACCAAACAAACTAGCTTCATTCCTCTCATATGCACTACTAATTAGTCAAGTCGAAGTGCAAGAATCTCTACAAAAAAGATAATTCAACCAACCGGTACTAAGCTTTGAACTTGACATTGTCAGCAAAATTGAAGAGGTTAATCAATTACCTTGAATGCCAAATTGAAAATTAGTCAAGTCAAATTAAGTAACACTAAAATTACATTGGCACTGGAATATGATCATGTTGCCTAATGATATCGACTAAGGTTTAAGAGCCTAAAGTCCGACCAACCAAAAAGAAATAAAGCATTTCTTATTTATAGTCAATTGCGAGCCACCAAATTTGATTTCCGCAATGAAAGTGAAAGAAGTTATTTCTCATTTCTCTACATTTTGACTGAGTTATGGAAGGTCTCAAACTTGGGAAACTCAGTTAATGCAAATCTATTAACCAAAATGAATATGACCAAGTTTAGCAACTTAACTCGTACTTAGCTGAAAATTAGCCGTAAAACCATCCAATACTCTCATTATGATTCTTATATCTTACATAGTAGAGTTTCTTTGATTGAGGTTACCTTCTTCTATATTGTATGTTATTTCCAGCCAGTTTCAGTGACAACTGAGCCAAACCCTGTAGAATAGGATCAGGCAAGAAAACATAACTTGTGAAATTGACAAGTTCCTTGTTAAAACTGTCCAAAAGGATTCCCTATGACCCTATTACAGAAATTCTACAGATAACGCACACTTAAGTTACCATTATATGCAGCATTGCAATACGCACAGATATTTCTATTATTATCACTTTACAAAATGTGATGGTTCTGGGGTCAAGATTTGCAGAAAGAACTCGATTCTTTCTTAATCAGCACGCGTGTAGCCACTAGAACAACAGAAATCAGAAAATCAGAATATATGGCTAAGAAAATTGGTGCATACATCTATGAGGCTTGATATGTTTCTTTCTAGTACTCAAATATTATCACTTAAAGTGATTAAGCTTACAGGTTAGAGAAGAGTAATTAAACTTGATAGTAAGTTCCACACCATTCTACTGTCATGGAGAGGGCGGACGTCAAAGATTGAAGACTAACAAGCATCTATCTAGCACATTTAAACAGTCAGATAGTGTTTCCTAAAAATACACAATGAAACCTCTTGGCAGAATGGCAAATCATAACAGACACAGGGTGCATTTGGATTGGCAACAAGGAGATAACCATGGTCTCTGTCTGACCCATTTTTAGTTTGTGTTTCATTGTCCAAAATTAGTGGTTTGTGACCATAAGCTGAAAAACTGATTTGTGTGTAATATTACAAAAAAAATATTCATTTTTAGTGTGTATGTGTTGTTCAAAAGTTTGGTTAGGAGACAGACAAAAAGGAAATAAAGTAAAATATAAAGGATAAAAAAGGTAGAAAAAAGGGATGGGCCACATCATGAGCCATGGAACTGAGAAGTACGCATCCTGAGACTCCCAAGATGCTTGCCGGGGCAACTCAAATGGGCCGTGGCGTAGCCCAGGTGTCCCGTGGCCTGGGAGGCTAGCCCAAACGAGCTCTAAATAGCTGGATAAGTAGGGGTTAGACAACGTGAAAGATCACAACCTCTCAAATAGCCAAGACAAATATTTTTTCCTCCAACCGTTGGAATTCCAATTACTTCTTCTAACTTCATAAGCAGCTAAAAGTCTACTGCATAATGTTTCTCAATGGTGTAAATTAACCTTTTCTAAGGAGGAACATGACAAGTTAGGTTTGAATGTAAACCCATCGATCTCCAGAACTCTAAATTTTCAAAATAAGTTACACGAACCTATTTATAATTTCTCCAAAACAAGCAAGTGAAAATTATTAATAAAAAGATGAAGTGCCAAGTGAAAATGATGACAGAGTTATCTATAACCTAAGAAAACAACAGCTATCACTTGATCTGCTTTGCTGCAACAGTTCTCCAAACGGTGGAAACACTATGTACGAATTTTGTACAGAAAAATACATTTGCGTTATTGAACATGCCTTCCTTCAGTGAGACAACAATAAACTGCAAATTGCAAAACAGAAAGAGAAAAGATTAGTGCATAACAAGTTATCACTAAAAAGTTGTGGTATGAAGCTTCTTTTAACCAATGCACTTGCTCAAATTCACACATAAGAGACTGTACCCTTGACATATCTTTGTTAGAACTCAGGTTTGCTGAGTTTAGTGCCATGATTTAATCCCTCATTATGTTGAAGAAACAAGTTATGTGCAAAATAAGGAGATATAAGATCATTTAATTTGGTCTATTTCTTTGTAGTGCTCGTACATTTCTGAAATTCAAGTTGCTAATTAATTACATATTTGCATGACTATGTAATTGCATAGCATGCTCTAGTGTTTAAGTTGCTTAAGATTTGTGAAGTCATATTTAATTGTGAATCACACCATAAATGAAGTACTTGAAAGTAAGTGTTATAATGTTTTGCGCTACTTGTTTGTATGAATTATTGATTATTGCGCTAATTGCAAGTAAAGTGGAAATGTATGAACCTTTGATGATAGTATAAACTGTTCAATTTGACTGATGACCTTTCTTCATTTATATACTTACATCGTTTGATAGAAATGTTTAAATATAATTTTGATTGATGTATTGAAAAATAGACTTGTGTAATTTTCAAAATGACATATTGTTTGTAATGTTTAAACTAGTAAATTAGTTCAAATAATTAATTAAAGTGAGGCAAAATCCTAGAAATGCAAGATTCTTGTAGTTTGACCTTGCCTTTGTTAAATTAGAATAATTTGGTCTAAAATAATGCAAATCATGATCAGTTTGTTAAATGAATTAATATACACATATAGCTTTTTATAAATGTGTCATATGTATTAATTGTGAGCGCTACTTTGTACAATTTATTGTTAGAAGTTGAAGGAAAAATCTGCATACTTTATGAGAAGTCAATTTATGAAAATATGATTATGTTTGTGTGATATGATTAATTAAGGTGAAAATAATGATAACTAAGTTAATATAAAGTGATAATATGAGTTGTTTAATATAATATAACAATATTAATAAAATAAACTTACTAAAGATTAATGTCTACACTCCCCCACTAAGCCATATATCCTTAACCTACTAAGGGTGGCAAAAGTGTAAGCATCAATATTTTATATTATGTGTCCATGATTTAGATTAGCATTCTAATGCATGGGAAATAGCTAGACAGGTTATTGGATCAAAAATATGATATAAGTGAGAAGGGAGACAAAATAGATCATTTTTGTGTTGTCTCAATCCCTTATCTCTTCATTTTTTATTTCAAGGAGTTCTTTGCTCATATTTGAGTGTGACTCATTTAGATTTGGCTAAATACTTTGAAAAGTAAAGTGGTAAAAGAAGAAAGGATGAATACATTGAATGAAAAATATTTGAATTTTGCAATCCAAGCTAAAGTAACGTCTTCCGGTTTGACACAGAGATGGCAGAGAAAACCAAAACGCGGGAAAAATTTTGGCTACCAATACGACAGGCATTTATTGTGGACGACACCAACTGCATATTCGGTACCACCGTACCAGAGGTTGGGTGTCGTCTATCAAAAGAGTTTGTTGTTTTTCTTTTTAGCAAAAAAAGAATGAAGTTAATGGGTTGTGTCTTCTTTAATTTTCTTGTTTTATTGGTTGAGTTAAATGTAGATTTAGATATTTTATTTAGTTTCATATTTTCTCTATCTTCATTCAACTAAGATTAATTGAACCAATGCTATATTTTTTATAATATTTATTTTAACCCAAAAATAAACTATTTTAAATGGGAATAAATAAATTCTCAAGAATTTTCTTTTGATTCAAAGTTTTAGATTATTAGTTTAGGTTTCAGTTCTGCCAAAAATGGTCGATTTAAAATAATATTCTTACATCTATGTAAGGAAAGAAAGTGATGGACCAAAAATTTCTCTTACTTGGAACCAAGGAGTGATTTTAAAGAGAAAATTTTGAAGTTGGAACTTGGAATCACAAACTAATATTTCTACAAATAAGAAGAAAATAGAGAGAAAATTAATTTTAGTTATTTAGTCATCATGATTCCTACAAAACAGATCAAAATTCATTAATCAACAATTTCTTCGAGTGGTGAATCAAGCTATGGTCCAACCTTTTGTCATTCCGGATCTCATCACTACAGGAAAAGCAAACCACATTGTCATCAATGAAGATTTCATCTTAGATAATTTCAAATTATCTGGGGGCAAGACTCTATGCTCTAAGGGGGATTCTCATCTTTCTATCATCTCTAAAGTGTTGTTTATAAGTTTGAATGGCGAGTTGATGTCTTTCACAATGGATATGTTATCCTGTATTGATGTCATGTATGACATGGTGATTGAAGCTTCAATTGTGGAAGATAAGGTATTAGAATTGGAGAAGAAGATCTTTCTCCTCACCAAAACTGTTGAAGACAAAGACTTTAAGATTGCTAATCTTATAAACAAGTTGGAGATGCAAAATAATGTTAAGCCAAGTCAACGACCAAATTACAGTCCTGGTTCTACTTCAAATATCGTCGTTATGGACAAAGGAAAAAAGAAAGAAGAACTTAAACTTTCTCAATAACTTTCTATTTCCATTTCGACACTCTCGATATAGCAGTTGCATAACATGAACACCAACATCATCTGAGCGCAATACAGAGGATGTTTACAAATTCACTTATGTTCTCAAAGCCATACACAAAGTGGATTGACAACATAAAAATGCCTCTTGGATATCAATTTCCAAAGTTCAACCAGTTTGATGGAAAAGGAAGCCCAAAACAACACGTTGCTCATTTTGTTGAGATTTGTGAAAATATTGGGATTTTGAGAGTTCTTCTTGTAATGCAATTTATTTGATCCCTTCAAGGAACATCACTTGATTGGTAGATTGAGTTAGAAGCTGAGTCGATTGACAATTGGGGCAACTCGAAAAGATTTTCTCAACCAGTTTTACAGTACTCGATTTACGGTCACCTTCATAGAGCTCACCTACACCAAACAATGTAAAGATAAGCCTGTCATTGACTACAGCAACCGGTGGGGAGCAATAAGCTTAGATTACAAAGACAAGTATCAAAAATCTCTATAGTTGAAATGTGCACGCAAGGCATGCATTGGGAGTTTCTATACATCCTTAAGGGCATCAATTCTCAAATATTTGAAGAACTTGCAACCCAAGCACATGACATGGAGATAAACATAGCGAGCCATAGAAATTACAAACATCCCATGTCCAATATATGAAAAAGTGGAAGATTTTAGAAAAAATGAAAGTAAATGAAGGGGGTAGAAAAAAAAGTTCGTAGTTTCCCATAGCTTGAAAAAATCATTGACTCAAAGATGACCAACACTCCTTGATATGAGTTTAAACTATCAACGGTTTTCAAAAAAGAAAAGGAACACCAATACTCCTTTATACAAGTTTAAACTGTCAATGTTTATAAAAAAAAAAAATTGAACACCAATACTCCTTGACACAAGTTTAAACTATCGATGGTTCAAAAAAGAAAAAAAAAAAAACACAAAAAGGCCTTTATACGAGTTTAAATTGTCAATGATTCCAAAAAAAAAAAAAAAAAAAACCACATATACTCATTGATACAAGTTTAAACTGTCAACGATTTCCAAAGAAAAAAAAAGGAACACCAATACTCTTTGATATGAGTTAAAATTGTCAACGATTTCTAAAGAAAAATAAAAAAAGGAACGCCAATACTCCTTGATATATGTAAAACTATTAATTGTTCCAAAAAGGAACACCAACACTCTATGATACGAGTCTAAAATTTCAACGATTACAAAAGAGAAAATCAAAACTCTTTTGATACGAGTTTAAACTATTTCTAAGAAATTCCTCAGTATGAAAGAAAAGTGCCTTCAAAGCTTCAAAAATTTTCACCGTGAAGTGAAACTGCTTAAAACTTCAAAATTTCTCAGCACGAACTGAAACTACTTCAAAACTGCAAGATTCCTTAACACGAAAAGAAATGGCTCCAAATCTTCAAAGTTCTTCAACACAAAATGAAACTGCTTCCAAAACTTTAAAATTCCTCAGCACGAACTAAAACTATTCAAAACTACAACATTCCTCAACAGGAACAAAAACTGCTCCAAATATTCAAACTTTGGCAGCATGAAATGAAACTACTCTAAGTCTTCAAACTTGCTCAGTACAAAGTGAAAATGCTCCAAAACTTCATGGTTGCTCAACAAGAAGTGAAATTGCTCCAAAATTCAAAAGTTCCTCAACACAAACAAAATTGCCTCCAAAAATTCAAAAGTTTCTTAGCTCAAATTAAATTGCCACCAAGTTACTAATTTCCTTGGCACGAATTAAATTGCCTTCACTTTACAAATTTCCTTGGCCCTAATAAAACTGCATAAAAGTCATCAAGCCATGAACATGGACTTCAAGTCTCACCTTTAGTGCATGGCAAACATGCACATAGTAATTAAGTCATGAAGTTGGGGCATTTTTAGACGCTAAATTTTATAAATTTATTAACTGGCCAATTGATACTAAAATATAACATTTTATATTGATTAGTCGATTACAATTAGTCAATTAAATGGTGATTGGACTGAATATTACAACTTGGCTAAATCAAATATAGATTAGTCAATCACTTACATAATTAAGTATTGATTAGAGACAAAGTATTTCAATAATTGGATGTTAATTGTGTGATGACCCATAATTTTACTTGTGACTAAATATTGGGTTCGGATCTTGTGGTAGAACTGGAAACCCGCTAGATTAATTTTAGTGAGCTCCCAAAATTTATTTGAATATTTTCAGTAAATAAAATTTTTTTATTATGTACCCATGATATTATTGTTAACAAAATAATTATTTCCAAATATAAAGCATTTAGTGTATCAAGGATTTAAGAGAAAAATATTTATTTATAAGTATCAATTGTGATAAAGTATTAAAATAGTGGGCCTCTTTTATAATTTCAAAGTTTTACATAATATCTTGTAATCACACCAATAAAAATTTGACAAGTGCCACTGATCTTAGTATAACTCTCTCCTTCCTTCCTATTGGCCAGGACACTCTCACATTTGTCTTTCTCATTCTCTTCTCACGTAACAAACCCATTCTTCTTCCTGCACTCTCCACTTTGTCATCCTTGCTTTTCTCACCCACATGTGACCGAGAGAGAAAGCATGGCCAAAATAGACGTAAGCTTGGTTTTTTTTTGTTTTTTGTTATTGTTTTTTTTTCATTTTCCCCTTCCTTATAAAACACCTCTTTAACTTTTGTCATTCTCTTGTGAAATATATTTATGTGTACAATTTTCTTGTGTAGTTCTGAAAGAAACTAATTTATACATTTTCCTCACCAATCTATTTTTTCGTAAGTCATCATAATATCCTAATCCAAATTTTCTAAGTTCTTTTATATGATTTTATAAACTTACGTAGTTACGCTAAATCTTGTCCTAGTTGTTGCGTCAGTGATTTTTCTTCGAATTTCTTGAATTGGTTTGTAATCTAATTTCTTTGGCTACTCCTTTTATAGATTGAATCTTTACAGATATTTGAATTGGCTCCATCATTTGATTATGTCTTGGATAAAATCGGATTAACACTGGTTTGATCATATGAAATCAAATTAACACCAATTTGATTGGATGAAATCAAATTAACACCGGTTTGATTATGTCTTTAGAATTCCTTGAGAAATTAGAAGGGTTTATTGTTTTCAATTCTAATTTCACTTGCCCACTTGAGGGGAGAAAAAAAACCTATAGTTATTTTTTTAAGGGTTGCTACAACCTAGCACTTTGATTATGAATTTTTTTATGATTGGGCTCAAATTATAGAAAATAGAATTTCAACAAGCTTGAAAGTTCGATTTTTTTTTTTCTTTACTCTATAGAAATTATTGTAATATTATTTACAAGTAAATATTTTTACATCATAAGATTTCAAATTTTAATGTATTGATGAACACTTTTTATTATTATTGTTATTATTTTTAAAGGAATGGCTATGCTACTTCAAATCAAATCATTTGTTACTTATGTATCTTTTTCTCCAACTCTTATAAAATTTCATTGTCAATCATTATATTGATGGTTATATGTTCATCCATTGATAAGGTTAATCTTTTTAAGTGACTCGGATTTCACCAAAATGATTGTGTGTGGTCATGTGCTTAGATTTTATTCGGTGTTGGTTAGTTTTGCTTAGTCGATGTAAGTGGTAATTACAACATGTGACATGGTTTTAAAACTATAGTACGATATTTTTTTTTTCTTTTAGTGAATAATCCTTTTTGTGAAATTGAATATAAATGTAAACAAAATCACTTTAAATTTGGAATACTTACATTAAAGTTTAACTTCAGGAACAAACATCTTTGAAGTTTATATTTGAGTTTTGAACATCAAGAAATTAAATATGTTTTCTTATTTGAATTTATGTTTTATTATAAAATCTCTTATTATTAGGAGAGTAACTAAAATTGGAAATTAGTTGTTATTCATTTTATATTTGCGTCTACATTAGTTACTTTTGGGATAAGCTTTGACTACATATTTGATGTTCACATGATGATTAATTTTATAAAGTCAATTGAGTATATTTTTATAATATGTATGTTTGACGTTGTCTTTTTGGAAATATAGCAATATTTTGAAAATGTGGATCACTTTAAGTGTTGAACTAGATTTGAAAATTTAAACTTTTGCAATCTTGGATATGATTACGCTATAGATTTGAGAATTTGAAATAAAAGAATTTGTTTATGAGATATTGATATGAAATGAGTTGTTTATCAAAAGTTAAGAGAAATGATCCAAGAATATATAGTATTTTACGAACATGTTCATTTTGTTTTTGGAAAGTGATTTTATTAGAAGATACAACCCACTTGTATTGTGGTGTTTGATATTTAGTTTGGAATAAGATATTTTTGAATGCATATTTTATGGTTTTATGAGAAGAAATAATTTGGTTTGATGGAATTTGGTTTTTAGGAGAGAACCTTGTTAGATTACCATAGCTAACAGCAGTGTTGTTAGCCTTGATGCATCTTGGTTCAACCCTAGCTAGCAGGGGTGATGCTAGCCCCGTGCTTGGCTAAGCACGTGGATTGGAATTTTTTAGATATGATGAGATTGATAAGGATTTGGATGCCTTGTTAACAAGGTTGATGCTGACCTTTGGGTCACGTGCCCATTGATTGATTTGTTTATGAAATTTTGTCTTGGAATCCTCCATGTTTAATGTTTTACGATTATTTTCTGAATTAGATTTTCATAGAAAGCATGTACCTATAGTTTAATTTTTTTTTCAAGTAAGAGGTATTATAAAACAGCTATTTTATGGTTTTTGCTTCCCTAAATTCTTCATGAGTTTTAAACAAGTTATTCCCATAGTTATTTTTATTATGTTTTTATGTCAGTCTTGTACAGTTATGTGTTTATTTATTATAAGAGGTTTGAAATATAATCATAGTATTATATGTTTCTTTGAGAATAACTCAGAATTATGAAATGAGCATTAATGATTTATATTATGTTTTGGGATGTCAGTTGATGGTTATATTCAAAATTTATTAATTTTTTGAGCTACAAGAAAGAATAAGAATAATGAAGTTTTTTTTTTTTTTTTTTTGGAAAAATTGTGAAGTAATTTGTAAAACTAGTATCGTGCATGAGTACCTTTGATATTAGCTTTGTAATCTAATGGAGGTTGTATGTGGATAATACAATTTGGATGGATTCTTCTTATATCTGAATTGGTATTGCATATTGATTATAATCTATTAGGCTTGAATTCGTAGGTGGATTGTTGGAAAAGAATGTTCTTTTGAATTCTTTCACTGTGAGGATTTTTGGGTTGGTTTTGATAAGTCCCTTCGGTTTTCAAGTTGATATTTTCCTTGAGTTTTCATTGTTAATTTGTTCATTTTAGTGGGTGTTGTTCTTAGTGAAAACTTGTCTAGAAGTGTGCATTAATTTGTGGACCAATAGGATGTATAAATGGATTGATGTCTTGATTAAATTTTAGATTACTTGGTTAATGCTAATGAGTTGGGTAACTAGTTTGGTGATGCAGGAAATTCAAGTTAACTATAGTTGGGAATATGAGATGGTTAGGCTAAAGTATTAAAGTTGTAAATCTTTTGGGGTTCAATAATGTCTTGTTAACTGTCTAGCTAGGTGGATGGACTTTAAAGGTAGAATTTATAACATTAGCTTGAGGTTTTGTTATTGGTATTTAGAGTTTTAATGACAATTTAAATTTGAATTTTTTTTTTAGTAGAGGCTTCTTTTATGCAATCTCCATCTAGTCACATGCATAGTTAGGGTTTATAGAATATTTACTAGTTAAAGTGGCACCTTATGAGATGTTTTGGTTGTTGTGAATATTTATTTACGAGATCGTCTTAAACAATAGGATTTAGATTTTTTATTTTTTTTTAGTAATCGATCACTTTTAGATTTTGGGTGTAGGATTTTACATCGTAGCTCTTAAGTTCCAATAATTTTAGTATGTTTGAACTTTTCTCTTTTTAATGACCGTTAAGGTGCATATAATTTTATTTTAAGGTTATAAGTTACGTGGTTTAGAATTTTCATTAGTTTCATAAGATTAAATTTTTAATCAATTTGATCTTGAGGTAATAGTTTAAGGTTCACTTAGGAAATTGAAATGTTAAAGGATAACTTCTCGAGTGATTGGGGCTAGGTATTCCCGATACCATACTAGGGATTTCTATTTAAATTAAACTGGTGAGCTTTGTAAAAACTAGCATTGAAAGAGAATTTTGCGAAACTGTTATATTTTGAAAATTAAATCAGTATGTTTTCTTGAACATTCTTATGATCTAATATGGAAAGTTTTATGAGATGCATCGTTTGTTAAATGTGCATATCATGTTTCAAATCATAAAAAAAAAAAAAATTCGTCTTTTTGTTCCCGACCATATATTTATTCATAGAGTATTGCTCTGTGTTGAGTTGTTTATTTCTTATACTTTTATATTAATTTAAGGCTAGTTTGACCCAAGGTGAGTCTTGGCTTGTCTTGGATCTTGTGCCGGTCATGGCCAGAGTTTTGGGTCATGACAAATATTCTCAAAGTCATTTCAATTATATTATAATCATCCTCAAGTCAATGTCAATAATCTTCAATCATTCATAAATAGGGCTAAAAATTGTCCGAGCCCGAACCGAGCTTTGGACTGTTTGGGCTTGGCTTGTTCATTTTGGGCAAGGCTCGAGCTTGGCTCAAGCCTATTGAAGACTTATGAGCCATAAGTGTTGCCACTAAGCTAGACCTATTATTATGTTCAACTAAATATATTTATCTTCTACATAAAAAAATATTAATAAGTAAATATATTTAATTAATTTAAACGAGTTGGGCTCACAAGCTTTCGAGCCGAGCTTTTCAAAGTTCAAGCTTGGCTCGTTTACTAAACGAGTCCTGAAATAAAGGTCGAGCTCAGCTCATTTAGAAAACAAACCGAGCTTAGCGAGCTTGTTCATGAGTTGTTCATGAACAGCACGTACCATTTGCAGCCCTACTCATAAATCAATTATCTCGTACCATTTGCAGCCCTACTCGCAAATAAATTACATCCTATCAATTAATCATTCAATTTCAATTACTTAAATCATCTCCATTCAACTAAAGTTTGTCTACCACCACTTCTCCTATAAAAAGCCTCACTTTGGATTTGGAAAAAATGTAGAAAACTCAAGGCACAAAAGCTCTTGAAACTCTCTTGTTTTTAACAGAGATTCAAGAAAGTCACAAATCCCTACATTCAAGACTAGTGCCCATAGAGGTCACAAACCTTTCTCAACGATCATCCACAACGTCATTTTGAAAGGAGTTCATCAATTCATTTGGGACCAAGGTACATAGCCCTCGGATCAAGCCAAATTTCTAAAGAGATTGAATCAAAGGAATACATTACTTTCTTGTAAATAATATTAACACAGAGGTTGTACTATTTTTTTACAAATATAATAGAATTGTTGTTTTTGTACACCTTTTATTGTTTACTACTTTTAAGCATGAATTTGTTGTTCACGATATATAGTGATAAAGACTTATTAAAAGTAAACCCCTATTTCAATGCCCAATCCTATAAATAAATGCCTATTTGTAAAATTATATATACTATTATAAAAGTCAAAAAACCCTTAATTATTGTCTCCTATTTTAGAATAGTATAAATTAACTTATTTAAATTCCTACATATATATATATAACTTAGTTTTTCTTTCTTTAATAACTACCTATTATCTAATCCACTTATATAAATTAAATATTTTTTTATTAATTCAAAATTTTAACTTATTAAGAACTTTCTATTTCACTCATACTCTTCTCACATTTTATCTTTTTAAAAAGACTCAAAAACTTAAAATGACTATTTTTTATATTTAAAAAAAAAAATATTTGACATCTGCATAATCACATGTAAGTAGCTGTAAAATTAATAGATCCCTTATGATCTTTTATTATATAATAAACACTTATTTAATTTATTCAAAAAATAAAATTCATCTTATCACTTGATAATTACTAAACAATAACCTCTATCACTTTTCCACTCCTTTAGTCTCTCTCACTCTTTTCATATACAAATATTTTTTTTATCAAATTAAGTTATTAGAAAGAATTCAAATAAAATAAAATATATTTATGTACGTGCACCAGCTACTCGGCTAGTAATATAAACAGCGAGACTTTACATCAGCACCCACGAATAGAGAGATTTTTAGTTAAAAATAAACACAAATACAGAAATGAACACTAAATAACAGGGCCATGTATCTGTATTCTCTCTTTCTCACTTTTTCTCGGTTATTATAGAAAAAGAAAAACACAAGAATTAGAATGGAAAAGCCATTCTTTTGGCCAAGAATTCAGTAGTTTTTCCCCCAAGGATCGTCGGCTCTTCCTGGTAATGAACGTCGAGCCGCTGTAAGTGGAAGAGTAAGACAAAAATAAAAAAAATGGAAATCAAGACCTCATTCTTGTTAGTATTCCATGAATCAAACAGATGCAACCAGTGGACCAAAAACAATAAATTTATTCTTTCCGATGTATAATATATAAAAATATAAAAGTGAAAACCAAAGGCACACTTGAGTTGAGTACCTGTGTGAGGCTTGAATGTCCAATCAACATTCCTTGGTGTCACTTGGGAAGCAAGCTGGAGGAGTAACACAATCAAAAGAACAACACAAATAATTGAAAGCTTTTTGGAAGCCATTTTTCTTTTTCAAACACACAATGAAGGCCAATGTTTCCTTCTAATATACATATATACATATAGACCAAACAAACTAGCTTCGTTCCTCTCATATTTTTACTATTTTGACTTGGTCAAAGTGCAAGAGTCTCTTCCAAAAAGATGAATCAATCAACGGGTATACTTTGAACTTGACATTGTCAGCAAAATTGAGAGGTTAATCAATTACCTTTAAAGTCAAATTAAGCAAGTAAAATATGATCAGGTAGCCTAATGATATCAACTAACCGACCAACCAAAAAGAAATAAAGCATTTCTTATACCAAAAGTGGGGAAAAGAAGAAGAAAAAAACAAATCCAATTATTTATTTATAGCCCACCATGTCTATAGTCAATTGTGAGGCACTAAATTTGACTTAGGCAATGAAAGTGAAAGAAACTATTTCTCATTTCTCTGCTTTTGGACTAAGTTATGGAAGGTCTCAAACTTGGGTAATCTCAGCTGATGCAAACCTCTTAACCCAAATGAATATGACAAAGTTTGGGTAACTCATATGTAGGTGAAAATTTGCCGTAAAACCATCCAATATTATCAAATTAGCCGTAATGAGTTTCTTTGATTGGGGTTGCGGAATTGGATCAAGCAAATTGTTTGGTTAATTTTTTTTTTTTTTTAGGGTGCTTATTTTACTACTTTCAGAAAGTTATGGGTGCTTTTAAGTGATGTTTTTAAAAACTAACTTTGACTTTTCGAAATTAAAACTACAAAATTACCTTATTAATTTTAAAAAATCTCAAATATATCATTAATTAATTTATAAACCATCTAATAAAAATTAATCATTATTAATAATATCAATTTTATCATTTTATAAATTTATAGTAGCTTATGATTGATTTTATTAAATACCTTGTTCATTGTCAATTTTTATTACCATATAATTTTTTATAAAATATTTACTAACAAGTGTTGATATTGGGATTGACAAGAAAATAGACATAATATAATATAACAATAATAAAATAAATTTAATGGAGAATGTCTCCACTCCCCCACTAAGCCATACCATTAACCTGCTAAGGGTGGCAAAAGGGTAAGCATCAATATTTTATATTATGTGTCCATGATTTAGATTAGCATTCTAATGCATGGGAAATGGAGATAATTACCCGATTAAAAATGCGATATAAGGGAAAAAGGAGACAAAAGAGACTATTTTTGTGTAGTCTCATTCTTTCCCTTTTTATTTCTGATTTTGTAAAGAGAATGTAGAGCTTTTGATTGTGATCTTATTGAGTTTTTTGCTTTTTTTTTAGTGTGATTAATTTAAATTTAGCTAAACACTTACAAGGTAAAGTGATAAAGAAAGAAAGGATAAATACAATGAAAAATATTGGACTTTTGGAATCTAAAACAAAAAAAACAAAAAAAACAGAAGAAGAAGAAGTTAAACGGTTGTCTTCTTTTCTCTTCTTGTTTCATTGGTTGAGTTAAATGTAGATTTCGATATTTTATATAGCCTCATATTTTCTTATTTTATTAGTTGAAACAATAATATCTTTTAAATAAGGTGAAGTATACAATATTTCATTGTAAAAATAGATATTAAATATCCAACTAAAATAAACACATGACACATCATCAATGAGTGAAATTTCAAAATTACCTACAATGACAGGTACATGCAGCTTTCAAAAATAATTTGGTATTTATACTTTCCACCCACAATTTTATTGATATTTTCAGTTTCACCCAGCAGCAATAGTCTAGCCTGAAGTTGGTTTACAGCAAGAAGTAGAACAGTTGGGTCGTGACTAGTGAATACAATATCTTTTTTTTTTTTTGGGGGCAATCATGTATAAATTGTTATGATTCTCAGTCCACCATAGCATCTGTCTTTGCTGAAATAAAGTTAGGGCCTCTACAAACTCAGATTTACCAAAGTCAGGCGAAAATTCTTGCACAAAGAGAAATTCATTGCAGGCCTATTGCCACAACAAGAAGTTACTGACTCTTCAGAGGATATTACTCTTTCAAACAAACTCATCAAGAAATTAACGCCCAATTGTCATAGTGAATGCGAAAAAGGTGAGAACCTTAATTCCCTAGCTACAGCACAACTCAATAAGCCCTCTCATTGACTGAACACCAGCATCGTATCCTAGGAGGAAGAGATTTTTACAGAAAAAATAAGATATTTTTGCCAAAAAAAAAAAAAAGAAGAAGGGATTTTTGCCAAAAAAAATAAAAAAAGAGAGAGAGAGATTTTGACAGACATGGGGCAGGCTGTAGAGCTGTTAGACCAAGGTATAAGCATAGCGACGAAGTTTCATTCTCACTGTTCACAAACTGGCCGTATGCGGTACCACCCACCACCAGCAAACTCTGAAAACAACCCCGATTACAATCATTCACTTGGCGGAGCTATCGGTAGCGGCGGCGATCTGAATACCCAGATGCGTTATTGTGTTTCATTCTCACTGTTCACAAACTGGCCGTATGCGGTACCACCCACCACCAGCAAACTCTGAAAACAACCCCGATTACAATCATTCACTTGGCGGAGCTATCGGTAGCGGCGGCGATCTGAATACCCAGATGCGTTATTGTGGTTCCAAAGCTTTGGGTGGGGGTGGTTTTGACATCAAAGACTTCATTTTTTACTGTTTAGTTGATAGGGGGTTTTTTTTTTTTTTTTTTTTTAAAAAGAAAAAAAAAGAAGAATTCACAAGACGATTTTAGTTGTTGAGAAAGAGAAAGAGGAAAATTGAGATTTGTTTTTTGAATCTGTTCTTATCTCCTCTTGACAAATTTTTTTCTTGATGAAATTTATTTTAATAATTATTTATTAAAAAAAAAAAAAAGAAGGGACAAAAATGAAATTGAAAATATTAATAAAATTAGGGCCAAAATCATAATTGTTATAAATTTGAACAATTTAGTAAATCAGGCAACATAAATCAATGACACAAAATTTCATCAACAATATTTAACAGTTTTTAAATGGGCCACATCATCTGGGTATTCAATACCCAACAAAACAGATAGGGGATTATATAACTCCAATATTTATTTTAACCTAATAGCCTAATAGTAAACTAGTTTGAATGGGAATAAATAGACTATCCAGAATTTGTAAAAAATGGTCAATTTAAAACAATGCTCTTTCATTTATGCAAGGAAAGAAGGGACTAAAAAAGTCTCTTACTTGAAACCAAGAAAAAAACATTGATGAGTGATTTTTAAGAGTAAAATTTGAAGTTGGAACTTGGAATCACAAACTAATATTTCCACAAACAAGAAGAAAATAGAGAGCAAATTAATTTTAGTTATTAAGTCATCATGATTTACAACATTAGCAAGGAGCAAGTAAAATAAATGGAATTATTATAGAATCTTGTTCCTTATGATTTTTTTGCATTTGAAGTCTACCCTACCTTCCCAAACAAGAAAGTGAAAATTATATTATTTTGCTAATTGGAACCTGCAAAGTTTCACTCTATGCAAGTCTATTATTTTGCTTGCTCATATAATTCATAAAAATCTCCAAATATTAATGGGCTATTCAACTCAAAAATGTCTTCATCGCAAAGCAGTTTCAATTTTTTCTCACATTTGTACATTAAACTTAAGAAAAAATTACAGCTAAGATTTATAAACATTTTTCCCTTTTCCTTTTCTTCTTCAGCACTTCTTTTAAAACAAGTTAATAACTTCCACGTGAACAATACATGAAATGGCTTTACATTAGAGAGATTCAGAAATCAGAAATACCATTTTGGTCTGACTTCCTCTTCCTTTTCTGTCAATTCCCGATACTGGTACCACTCCACCCCAGACTTGCCTACTGGTAATGGAGGCCTCACAAAAATCTCCACTTGCCTGGGGACATGGACAGCTAAATGCAATTCTCCAGTAGTTTCCTGTACTTCTGATTCTGAGACATTTAATGCCCTACTAACTGGTTCAACAGTAAACCATCCAAGACCTGATATAGCTATGTCACATGCCGGTCTGCCCAGAAAGAAAACAAGGAAATTTTTACCTACTTATAAGTTAAAGCAATTTTTGCTAAAATAAATCAAGCAATAATTATTCAAGGAGCTAACTGAAGCTTCCACTTCAAAATTAAAACAAACATAAATATTCATTCAGCAATTAAAAAAAAAAGAAAAAAATCAGTGACACCTTTCCACATCTTCAAATTTTATTTGCAATCTACGTTCCGTTTCTAGTCCTTTCCAGTTGTCTGCTTTTGCTGTCTGACTTGGAGGGGTCAATAGAACTCCAAGTTCATTCTGCAACAGTGAGGTAAAAGCCTCCTTAGTTAGATTTCTTATTATGAGAAAAGGTGGCAGAGTCCTCAAACTCTAAGGACTTGACAAGAAATTATAAATAAATATTAATAAATAAAAAGATAAGCCTTGAACATAGCATCAAGTGAAATATATGAATTGCTAAACTCAACAAGTTGTAGATACATGCATCTATTTTCTCAAGGATTAAGTTCTGAACAAATCAACAACAGAAAAAGGATACAAAAATGTTGCTTCATGTCTTCTATCATTTAACAGCTGCATAATTAAAAACAAGAAAAACCACAGCAGCTTAACATTTTAAATGCCTTTTACAAATGAAAACTTAAAAGAACTAAATGTGTAAAATTTTCTGAATACAGATAGCTCAAGAAGAGAATCTAGTATTTTGACTAATCTGGCTCAGAAGAAAGAAACAAAGTGGACACTTAGGTCCATGATATGACCTTGTTGATTTATCTGAAACACTGTATCTTTTACCTGGTAAAATTCATCTGCTTCATCAGTGCGTACCATATGAATCTGCAAGCTCTTGGGCCCATAAAATGTTATGCGTGTTTCTGGGAGAACCTGATAATATAAAGATTGACAACATATTGAAACACAGAAAAAGTAAGTATACTAACACTAGTTTGAACTTTAATAGCTGGAAAAAATAAAGCACAGAATCCAGACCTTCAAGACATCAATTCTAACAAGACCTGCCCAAAATATTGAAAATCCACTCAAGCTATTGAATTCAGAATTATCCGAAGTCCTATCCCCTGTAGCTACTTGAGACTTCTATCAATCGTAATAAAAACCAAGTCAGTGTATGTTTTGAGAGTAATCTCTAAGAAAATAATGAAGAGAACATACAGGAAAAGATTGACCCCGCAGCCGGCTTTGAGGAGCAAGTGCAGGTAGATCTTCTGAATGAACAACTGCAGTCTGCCTATGGTGGAGATGAACTCCAGGTGTGTCATATACTTTCTACATGAGTGAAGAAAGAAAAAGAGCTTGAGAGGTTCACTACACTTAAAACCAAAGAAAACAAAGAATGATTATGTAAAATACAACAACCATTCAGTGCACATTAGAATAAAAGCTAGAAGTGTGAAATTAAGGCTTCTAGCATATACAATATACAATTTAAAAAGCATACCCCTCCTCCTAGGAAAGCATTAATTTGAATTGGACCTAGGGTAGTTCCAGGAACAGCAGATTGTATCGGTTTGTACTTCTGTGCTGCAGCAGCAACTGGATCTTTTTCTGCCATAGTTTCTGGTATCAAATAATAAAAAGGTCATGATGGAGCCCAAAAAATTTATCAGAGTCAAGATTTGTTAAATGATGATGTTAGCCAAATGATAAACAAACTAGAAAGAGAACAAAATTCAAAAAGAACACTAGCGTCCTACTACCAGTATTATGCACAAATTAATTGGACAGCTCCAAGGCACAAGAACACACTAAATTAAGTTATATATATTGGTGACTTGTTACACCATGTGTGTCACACAATCCCACCTATACTAATCGTTATGCCATGTTCGAAGCCAACAGACCACCGCATCAAGGAAACTCCAGGCGGTTATTGTCAGTGACTAAATCTATAGTCTTTATCCAGATGTGAAAAGTGCATTTACATCATGGAAGTGAAATGCTGTTGGTACTCAAGACTTTTCAAAATTGTAAAGAAAAAAGTAATGACCTTAAATCGTCAAACAGAGGAATTATAAAACATCGACTTACTCAGTAAAGCATTGATGAAAGCAGATTTCCCGACATTAGCTGACCCCTGTAGGAGAACTAAGAGTATCATACATGTATATGACCAATCTCAAGAGCTGCAATTTAAAGTTCAATAACATAAATGAACTTGGAGAAATTTAATTCCTAAAATCTAGAATCCAGATTATCTAAGGTTTGGCAAACACAAAAGCACTGATTTCTAAGAAAAAGGGGAAAAAATGTGGATTAGTAATTTTTTTTATTTTTTTCAAGAAAGGAAGAATTTATTGGGAAAGTGAGAAGTACAAAGGAGAACAATAAGTCCTCAAAGGAAAAGAAAAAAGAAATAACAAGAGATAAGTAAAAGCTTAAAAAATTAAAGCTCTCCAATCACACTGTATATCTACTAGATGAATGCCCCGAAAGGCCCCTGAAGTGATACACCAAAGTGAAGCTAGAAAGACAGTTTTATGCAGAATAAGTTGTCTTGGTAAACGACGATCACGGAAGATTCTTTCATTACACTCCAACCAAACTCCCTAAATGATTGCAAAGAAAGCACATCTCCAAAGACTTTGATGTCCTTATTCACACCAAAGTTCCAGTAATGAATCATCAAAAAATCTTTTAAAGTTTGTGTGTAACATTTCAAACAAGTAGATGGTATCATCAAATCTCCATATTTAAAGGTTAAAACTAAAGAGAAACAAATTGCCACAACAACTCCGTAAAACACTAATATAATACATCAAGACCAACTGACTTTCCATGCCTAACTACGTAATAATATGATGAGAGACTTACGAACCAGAATGTAAACATCCCGTCCCTGCACAAGAAAAACAAATAGAAAATTAGTGAATGAAACATAGGAAAAGTTAAAATTTAGAGTCCCCTAATTTATAGTTAAAAAACTTTCTTCTGTTAAAAACAAGTAGGAAGTTGGATGAAGACCAAATACACAGTGGTTATAACAATTTGTGCAGGAGATAGAACTATAGAAGTCAATCCACACAGATGTTATCCAGTAGAATGATTGGGACAAGATCAAAATCATAATATTAGATTTCATAATCAAAGACAAAAGAATTTTGAAATCTAGTAAATTCTATTATCTTTCTGATGTCTCCCTAAGTGTATTTTTCTGTTGGAGACCACATATTCAAAAATCCTAATTTATAAAAATCTGGCCTAAAAGTGTATATTCATTAAGTAAGGAACTCCTCTGTAGTATACTCATGTGCTGAATTAATAACCCCGAAATGACCATCATATTAAAACAACCTAATAGCCACAAAAGATAACTTAACCAAATATTAAAAAGTTCTACATGTGACTTATAATTCGTACAAATTTATGAAGCATATGCTCATTATGCCTAATTCATGTGTTGAATGCTTCTAGAAACAATGTCCCCTTTTGATATTTGTTTTTATTTATCTTCACCATACATTTTCTTTTTATCTTACCAGCCTTGGCTTGGAAGAAGAAAATGAAGTACAAATCACCACACTAGCCACAATAGATCAACTTTCATGCTGTTCTCTCTCCAGCTTACTTAGAAAATATTATAAATAAAAGCTGGACTTTGTATCCACTGCTGTGGAAAGTCTGTTTTGAAGATAACAAGGAACTACGACATCTTTAATATTTCATACAAAGGGGACTAGCCAGCCATCAAACAAATTCATGTCCCATCAGAATACCAAAGTTCACTTAAATTGCATTAAATGTTATACAAGAAATGTGGCAGTGGCAATGTGATGCATCTTTTTTTCTTAAATGCAAATCATGGTATTTATACTGTCTTACACTAAAAGTAAATGGGAAGGCATCCCGAAGTGTAAAATATTAAATAAGATAAAAGAGGTGGAAAATACCTTTTTTTCTTTCTGGATTTCTGATGCAACTCCAGTTATTCCAACCAAAGACTTTGAACTTGTCAAATGGACACTGAGAACACTGCAAAGATTAGAAGATTTAATGACTTGGACAACTACTAAGAATTAACCTCTTCAATATAGGCCATAAATCTTCTGGAATACCATAGAAACTTTATTGAATCCTTACACTATGATAAATTTCATGAACAAGAAATACAAACTTCTCAATGAAAGAGGGTGGTTGTCAAGTAAGCTGAACTTACTTAAGCTTCTTCTTCACGGTCGCCTCTACAACCCAATCACCGACGCAATTGAGATCAGTGCCTTTCGGAAGAAGATCAACCTAGTAATAAAATAGTTCATTTCACAACCAACTACTTTGTTAAACCAAAAATCAACATTACAACTATAGAGAGATCATCTACATGTACAATACTACCTTAGTCACCACCAATATTATAGGATTTGCACCAGCAAGATCACGCACACGAGCCAAAAAGCTGCCATTGAAGTCACTAATATCAACCTATAAAGGATTAGTAGGATAAATTAGATCATAAAGCGTAGCAATCTATGGGAAACCAATTCAGTAGAATGTTCAGAATTTTATATCTATCTCAGTTCGTACAGTCAAACTGCACCAAACAGAAGGTTCAAACAATGCAGATAGCAGAATAGTAGAAACCTCACTGGACGCAGGTCTCTCTACTGTAACTTCTTTAAAACTCCCACAATAGTTTCACATATATAAATTTATTTTTGTATAAAGCCATCAAGTGTGTGATGTAAAATGTCCATCTTTTAAATGACCTTTGGCTATGCTGAGCTTAGCATTACAAATTTACAATGGATAATTATATTTTTCTATTAATATTTTACTTAGGAGCTAATACACAGTAGTTTATGAAACTCTTTAAATGTTATCCCAAAATTCTAAGAAGCCCAACAGTCTGTCCTTCACATGTAATCTATTAGAAGAAAAGTGAAGTAAACACTCTAATCAATGTGACTTTCGTACTCATCAGCATTCTAGTACCAAAAAACTTATATACTTTGCTGGGGCTGCTAAGTATCAGTAAGTTTTCCCTTTATTTCTATCATTTTGGGTTTAGAAGAATGGCAGAATGATCTTCACAATTTACTTTGTATTCCTTCTTTATTGTCCTCTGCTCCCTCCTTTGTAAGCAACTAAACGTCAGGTTCAGTAGATTGGAAATAAGGCACATACTTGAAAACTAATCTATACAGTTCACAAGCGCTTACTTTTCACACCTAACTTCATTGGAAACTTATTTCTCTACACTATATTTCAGAACAACTGAAACTACAACAAATTTTTCAAGGGATAACTTCTCCAATCACCAACCCTTGAATCCACTATCCACTGCTTCTTCCTAAACTGGAAATAGAACCCCAATATAGAAAAGCAATCACAAAAGTTCAATTTCTTCTGAGCCTATACCATGTAAAAAGATTACAGAGTGGTGCCTTCAGACAGAATCTCATAATCACATGCCACAGTATTCACAGAACATTTACTTAGGTAGTTTATTAACTTCACTGACAAGGAAAAGTTGAATAGGTGGAAATTACCAATTTAACAATCAAAGCTTTCTCATGACGTAAATGAGACAACTTTTCACGAAGCTGTTCAGCTGTAACAAATTGTTTTCCACCAGAATAACCTCCATTTCCACCAACGGCAGTTATCATGTGCCCATGAGATAAAAGCTGGCACCTCCTGCATAGGACGGTCTTAAGCTGGTGGTGTTTCTTCTTCTGCACATAGCATGCACTCTCACATTATTCATATTCTTTTGGAAATATCAATTTGAAAGTAATTGTGCAAATATCAGTATTTAACAGATCCCAAGAGTGCGATTTGTGATTAACAATTTAGGATAATTTGGCGACGATTGTTACTTGCCCCAAATATTTAACTTTTTTAAACAGTAACTGATTCCTAACAGAATTCAGTTCCTAATGTAAGGTTTAAGTCTCATCTATGAAGTTCATTTTCCTCTTTGAAAAATCAAGGCAAGCTTTTCCACAAAGCAAAGAACAATTTTTGAAGAGCTAGAAAACCAAATGATTGATCTCTCACTTGCTAGTTAAAAGAAATTAAACTGACCTTATTTCATTCTCATAGCAAACAAACTTGGAAATATTACAGTCACTTGACTTCAAAACCAGCTGGACATAATCACTTTTTCTCTGACTACTTCTACAGCAACAAGACAGTGAACACTGGCATGCAAGAATATCAATACAAACTAAATGGAATGATTATTTTAATGCCTATACCTGTAAATATATCATATTTAAAGATTCCTGCTATAAATGATCTTTTAGGCCCATTTTGTTTATTAAACAATTCACCAAATTACCACAACCGCTACATGGGAATCCTCATCTAAACGAACAATAGATTTTGATTAAATTCATACCAATTGAAAGGTTTCCAAATCGACATAACCCGGAGCTTCGATGTCTGAAGTTTGTAATGGTGCCCCGCACCCATAGCAAGAAGCAATGGCCGAAGATACTTTCAGAGATTTGTCTTTCTTATTCTTCTTCTTCTGATGCTTGCTCTCTTTGAGAACGAGCTTAGCAGCCTCAACTGACTGGTGGCGTTGAAGGAACCGGTCGCCTGGAGTAGGAGCAGCTGCACCGGTTCCCTCAGGTTGAACAAGTTCAGAATCTGAAACATCTGAAAATGGTGCTTTCTGGTAAGCTTGTGAACGTGAAAATTCGCAGAGTACTAAGGTAGGTTTTGAGCAAAGTTGGAGAAATTTGGGATTGAAGGAAGTGAGGTGGTTGGGAACGGAGAGAGGACTGAAGAAAGTGGATAGGGTTTTGAGCGCCATTGACGACCGTTACGGAGGTTTTACTGTGGTATTATAAGTGTCAGAGCGGTTGACTACATTCGAAATGAATAACTTGACAGTAAGAACGAATACATAAACGACGTTTCGCCTAAATCTATTCCGCGGTTCCACATTATCCAAGTAGTTAATATTGCCGTTTTATCTACCATTATTGGATAAAGAAATAGACCCATTAACATAAGATTATATTAAATTTATGTTATTTTAGTTCTTCAAGCCTCTATTTTTAATTTTTTTTCTCAATCAATTTTATGTTTTAGAATTCAAGATTTTTCAATCAAATTGTATTATCATATTTCCTTAATTCAAAACATATAAATAACAAAATAAAACTTGGTTGAGAAATTTTAAATCTTGCATGATACAATTGATTGAGAAAATTTTTAAATGACTAAACTAAAATTTGATACAATCATTAATGACCAAAATAGTAGATAAGCAATTATGTTGTCACACCCTCAAATAAAGGTATGATTGATTGAAAAAATAGATAATCATGCCTTCATAATACTGAATAATATTTTACAATGCACCACTGACTCTTAACATATTACAATTAAAACTAACAAAGTTTTAGAAAAATATGAATTAGTTATTAAACATATAGTATTTAATAAAAATTTGGCAGCCCTTCTCCACCACATAATGCATATACGTAGTCCTATTCACAAACTGATAATAAACCACAATATCACAACAGTGGAGCTCTACTTTTAAAAGTACACTAAATCATCACAGTTAATTCAATATATACAATAATATATAAATCCCTAAGTGACTGCAAGTATCGCCTTATAAGCCTCAAGCATACAATTCCGGATATACCTTGCAGCAGCAATGTCGACATGTAACAAATTCTGACATGGCGAACAGTGTTTTCCTGAAACTAAAAAAAAACAATAGAAAAAAGAGTGAGTCACAAAGACTCAGTGAGCAAACCACGTATCCTGAGGGTACTAGCATCACACAACACATATATCACTAATTAATCTCATGTCTAAATTTAATTGTACATGTACGTATTTATAATTATCATACAATCAAGATTCATACATTTCACACTTTTCAACATAGAAACCAAATCATACAAAGCAATCCAAACATATAAGCAAACAAAAGGCCAACAAGTAACTTAGCTCAGCATAACAGTATCAGCCTTACCTGGCATTTACGCACCCACACAACAGATTAATACTCCTTACATAATCTATCATGTCGAGGCTAAGCACTCAAAATTTTAAAAAAATATATTTATTATAATCAGAATATCTCATCATTTTAAATTAGAATATCTTAGGTGCACCTAGATTTCAATTTCAGAAATAAAAATTATTTTTCATAAAATTTCACTTTAGTGGCCCTTATCAACCATAAACAATATCAAATAACAAATATAATTTGAATATTTAAATTCACACAAATTATTTCCAATAATTATTTGGCAACCAAAGTGTACATAATTCACTCACAAAGTTCAAGAATGAGATTCATTGTTCTGTCTAAACTGTGAATGTGTCAAAGTCTCCTCAACACGTTCTAGAGCTAAAAATCATCAAGTTCAAATATTGCTTAGTTTATAAATTTCATTATCACAATTTCCCTCTTAACAACCTAATCCATGAATCTTGATTAATTATACTTCTCCATTCCATTTATACATATTTGAAATATTAAACTTCAAATTATCTAATATTCTTTAAATTTAAAACATACTAATCTTACTTTGCATGCTTACATCTTAAACTTCCAATTGTTAATTTCAGAATTACTTGGCCAATTTCCATTTTCCTCATTCATAAAATTATTACTTTCAATTTTTACTTTACTTATCCTTTACTCACTTCTCAAGTTAAATACACCTTATCCTTAACTTAGTTTACTAACTATCCAAGTTTGATATACATCTAACCATTAAACTCCTAGAAAATCTAAACACCATAATCGGCTAACTTAATTAAATGAATAACTAAGTTATTTTATTACACTACATTGGTCAAAGAAATAAACATAACTAGGACAAACTAATTAAGTCCACAACTATTACTATTTCCCTAACCCACCTACACGGCCAAGTTTCCTCATACAGGGCAGCCATCCCGCCCTCCGCGGCTACCACAAGTTCTATTATTTACTTTGAACTTAGGGAAAGGGAAAAAATACTAAAGTAGCTGGTTTTATTGGAAGGAAGCTGGAACATAGAATTGGCACCACATCAACCATGCTGTCCCAAAACAAGGAGAACAGCCCAAGACAGTTTGGCGGCAACAACATGCCTCACACCCACTAAACTCTTGCAAAATGATGTAACAAAGCAAGGTGAAAAGATAAGAACTCACCTTGACCAACACAAGAAAGTACACGACAGATTAGAGGAAAATTGTAACCAAACTCCAAGCCAAGTTGCCACGGCCAGAGTTGGAAGAATGAAAATTCAATGAACCCCACCATTTGTGTCACGGCAAGGAGGATAAATTGCAAGAAGCTAGCTACCTAAGTGTTTTGCTTTCAATGATTTACACGAACTTCAAGAGCAGAGAAGGAAAGAAACTTGACAGAGCAAGAATAATGGAGGACAGCAAGTCGGTGATGAAGTGAAAAGGAGGGGAAAAGAAAGAAATAAAAAAAAAATGAAAAAGGTTGAGTCCAAAGACAAAAACTTGAATATGTGGTGTATGTTTATTCTACTTATCTATATATATATATATATGTATATTAGTATTATTTTCTTCTAGTTTATTCACCTTTGCACAACTATTTTTGCTTGTCAATAATATTACTCCCATAAATTCCAAGTTTCATATTAACCAATGATATAAAAAAATTAATTTTTACACCATTTATTTATATATATATTAGTTTTTTTTTTTTATTTCAAATATTCATTTCCATATATTTTACTTTGGGTGATGTTTAATTCATCTAGTCACGATAATTTCATATAATTATTATAACGTATACGGTTCCGTACGCAGGTTATAACGTATATGTTATTATTTCTTCTTCTTGATACATAAGAAGTTTAAAACATACAAATAACAAAGATTGACAAAATGATTAAAAAACGAATATGGAAGGCCAAGTTAATCAAAGAGAGTTGGAACTTGTTTGAAATGGAATG
This sequence comes from Quillaja saponaria, assembly GCA_029379385.1. Taxonomy (NCBI): domain Eukaryota; kingdom Viridiplantae; phylum Streptophyta; class Magnoliopsida; order Fabales; family Quillajaceae; genus Quillaja; species Quillaja saponaria. Next base: position 11,955,200 of record CM055616.1, on the reverse strand, counting down.
TATTTTAGACTAAAACATGAGCAGCTTGCTTTCAGGCTATATCAATTTGGTTCAATTTTTTTTAGACTAAAACATTAGTTTCCTTTCAATTTTATCAATTTGGTTCCACAATGTTTAACAAATACATAAATGTTCAAAATCTGGATCAAGGGTTGAATTTTTACAACTATTGCTTATCCATTTTACTATGTTAAAATGATTTCATAAGATTATTCGACGAATTAAGCAGCATTACAAAATTAAACTACAAAGATGATAGTAAAGTAGGTAAATTAATGAAATAACCCACATTATAAATTATGCTATTTTTTCCATTATCCTATTACATCAATTAACCACAGCTACACAGAAGTCATTCATAAACTTTATAATTAATACGTAACTGAAATCAGAAATAAACCACCAAAAGAATACATGTTGTTAGAGGGAGTATTTAAGAACAAAACAGAAACACATTTTAGACCCCAACTCCTTCTGCAACCCTTCTAATAGAATCAGGAGCCTGAGAAGGAAAAACCACATTGTCATAAATAAGGCCAGCAACAGCAGCACCAATCAACGGTCCAACCCAATACACTGCTTGATTCTTGAAAGTACCAGCAAAAGCAGCAGAGCCAAAAGCACATGCTGGGTTCATTGACCCTCCTGAGAATGGTCCTACAGCCAAGACATTAGCTCCTGCGATTAACCCAATTGCAAGGATTCCAATAGGACCTAATGAACCATGCCTAGGGTCCCCTGCAGCATACACAGTATACACCAAAACAAATGTTAAGACACCCTCCAATATGGAAGCTCCAAAACCTGTCATTTCTTCTGCTATTGCATTTGTTGGAACATGCTGCAAAAACCAAAAGGAAAAGAGGGAATGTCAATTACAAATTCAAAACCAATTCTACTTTCCAAATTGAAGAATTCTATTACCATTCCAACAACAGTGACCCTAAGGACAAGGCAGGCCATAACAGAGGCTATTAGTTGGGAAACCCAATAGAACAGAGCAGTTGGGACACTAATATGGCCTCCAACGGCTTTTGCAAAGGTGACTGCTGGATTTACATGCCCACCAGAAATGTCCCATGCAATATACACAGCAGTGGACAATGCAAAGGCATTCGCAATGGCATCAATAACCAGATTAGCCGGTGACAATGCAGCATCAGGCATCAACTTTCCTGCAAAATTCAAAATTGAATCATAAGTAAACTCTTAATCTACAATAAATAATACATTCAGTACTACCATTTTTTAATTTCTTGAAATTTTTTGAGAGTTTGTAACACTTTTATATTGGGAAGTCTTGACCTTTCTCATGCATAATCAAGACCCACAAAGTATAGGATTCATTAAACATCTAAACAATCTAGTTTCTGATTTCTGTTCGTAACCATGCCGACTTAATTTCGAGCCTATAACACAAAATTTATGTGGAAGACAAGAAAATCCCCTTGTAAGTTTCTGACTTCTCTTCCTAATTCCTAAAAGCAATCATCTAAGAACAAGATAAATTGCAAAGCCAAGATGCAAGACTTACTTGACGACATTCCAGAGCCCACAACTGCAAACACATAGAAGAAAGTTGAGATAAATTCAGCGAGATAAGACCGAAAGGCATTGGCAGTGACCGATTGTTCGAACCGGGCTGTGAGAGAAGCGGGAGCCATTGTCCCGGAAAACATTAGTGTCAGATTTTGTATAAGTGATGAAGGATTTTAGAAAGTAGAAGTAGTGAGTAGTATGTGTTTGCAAGTTTGATTTGATGTCTTAGAGAGAGACAGAGGAACAAGTTTTATAGATAAGCAAATGAATTGAAGGAACAGGCGCAACGTTTCTGTAAAGGGCTTTTTTGCAATTTGAAAATAACGTTAACCGCCAAGCAACGTGCCGGAGTTTACTGGTGAGAAGTTTCAGTTTGTACAGTGCGGTTAAATACCGTTGCTTTTTTTTTTTTTTTTTTTTTTTATTCGACAGTTAAATTGGGTAATTTTGGGTGGGAAGTGCGAATGAGGAAAGAGGATAAAAAAAATAAAAAAGACCATTTCTTGTTTTTTTTCGTTGGGTTAAGTTCATTTTTTCTAATCAAATTATCAGTTTTTTTTTTTTTTTTTTTTCTGAGAATGAAGCACAATTTTAACTACAATGTCTAAATTACTCAATTTATTAAAATTAACGATAAAATTTATCAAGTCTAGATTTGATCAGTTAAGATGCTTTGTACGCGGTAATCTAAATTGTAAGATGTGAAAATGCTATCAAGTGGACTTTAAAAAACACTACAATCAAGTAAGTATAATATAAAAAATAAGTTATTATAAAGTTATAAATACAACCTGATTTATCTATGAAAAAATATTATTTCTTTATTTGTTTTATTTATGTAAATTTTTTCATTCTATGTATTTTTGGAAAGAGATATATCCAAATGAAATATTGAATTTTATGCCGTTAGTATTATTTAATTTTTTTTTTTTAACGGTTAAGATTGGTGCACTTTACTCTTTAAAGTGGAAAGTTCACTTTAGAAAATCTAGATCCGTCAATGTATATATGACTACAAAACGAATGAATATATATTGACTCAATTATAAGGATTGAAGTTTTCAACTTGAGATTGCTTAAAATCTTACTCAACCTAGCTAGTAGGTAGAAAGATTTGGCTATTTTGTTGTATTCTTGGACTCTTTTGGTGCATCGTATATAGTTATGCTATCTTATCCTTATCAAACGAACCCTTAGTGAAATTCTTCAATCCACGAAGTTAATTAATTATAATGATGCTTTGAATTGTGAAGTAGAATAAATCTTGTTATACAACTTTGTTAGTGTAAACAATGGTGCGGTGTTGTATAAAATGGTGGTGGTGTAAGTCCCAAAGAGATGGACGACATACGTATTCTATAGGGAAGTCTGAGAGATTAGATAAAGTCCCCCTTAATTTAGGATTAAAAAGCATATTTATAGGGAAGTAATGGGCTTAAACGGGTCTAAACATGCCTTAATGGGCCTAAATAGATCTAAGTTAATATTGTACTAACATTAGTCTCTCAAAAAAGAAGCTTAAGAAGTGAAGTAAATCGAGCTTTTATTGTTGGCATTGATCCTATGATTAGGGGTAGTGTTTTCTTAATTTTCTCTCAGAGTCGAGGCCATGGAGGCTGAGGTTGGATTAATAAACTGGAAATCTTCAAGCTATGTGTGAGCGTGTTAAGTTGCTTGAGTCTACAATGAGATGAGCATATGTATAAAATTTTGAGCGATGAAAATAGTGAGGTTGTGACCAAGACTACTAAGCCATAAAAACAACAATGTCAAAGTTGATATTTGTTTAAGTCGTGAGGACAACAAAATTATGATGCTCGATACTCGGGTTATGCAACCAGTGCAATCGAAATAATTAAGTTCTTAAATCTCAATAGCACCAAGGTCAAGGTGAATCGAATTTTTGTTTTTGCTCCTTAATCAAACACCAATTTGCTTGATTATTTATGTTATAATTTATTTTGTGTATATTCTCCTCCCTCCTTTTTTAGTAAAAAGCACATGTTGACTTGTAAAATGTGTACTCATATTCCCGAGTTCCTCACAAGCCATTGCATGTTTTCATATTTTGTCGAATAAGGGTATCTTGTTCGCCCATAACACAGGACAACCTTAAGTGTTCGAGCTTTCCGAGAATGGCTCTTTAAGTGTGTAATAAAGTATTCTTTTAAGCATTTTCGATAAAGATTGAGCTTTATAAGGCGTTCAAGGGCTCACACCTCACATAGGGACCGTTTACAAATGGGTTCTTCTAGCCTTATTTGGTCGTGACCATGGAGGTAGGGGTCGTGACCTTGGAGGTAGAGGTTGTGACCATGGAGGTGCTTGTGTCCAACCACTTCGCTTAACCTTGCATAGGGGTTGTTTAAAAACGAGTCCTTCTAGTCTTGTTTGGCTGGGCTTGATACCTGCAATCTAAGGACTTTGTTAGCCTCATGGGGCGACTGTTTACAAATGTATATGTCCTCCTATGGACGCCTTGCTTGGCTGGGTTGCATTCTTGCTGTCTAAGGACTTTGTTAGCCTCATGGGGCAACTGTCTATCCTTTTATAGGCGCCCAGCTTGGCTTGGTCGCATGTCCTCCATTTAAGGACATTATTAGCCTGATGGGGTGATCGTTTACAAATGTGTCAATCCTCTTATGAACACCTTGCTTGGCTGGGTTGCATGCTCGTCATTTAAGATTTTGTTAGCCTCACGGGGCGACCGTTTACAAATGTGTCAGTCCTTCTACAGGTGCCTTGCTTGGCTACGTTGCATGCCCGTCATCCAAGGACTTTGTTAGCCTTATAGGCGTGATCGTTTACAAACGTGTTCGTACTCCTAAAATGCAGAGGTCGGGACACTTGAGGGCGAGTTCCAAGTCGGGAAACTCGAGAACAAATTCCATTAGACAATGCCAGTATAAAATAGTCGCATTCACCTACGTGTTCTAGAGGGAAGTATGAGCGAGAAACTACAGTGAAATTGGGCCTTAATGGACTAATGGACTTATATAAACAGGCCTTAATGGGCATAAGTCAAGATTGTACTATCAAACTTAGTCCATGTTTTATATTTGCTTAATCATAACAAATTAAAATTCATTTGATTTATATATTTGTTTTCAATAAACGTTTCATTAGATTTTTTATTCCTTGCAACAAATTCGCAACAATATTTATTTTTGATCTTAATGTTCATTATTTTATTTCAGTTAGAAACAATTTGATTAGTAATTAAAATCTGAACCCTTTGCCCCCAAAACTAAACCTAAAAATCTCATGATTTTAAGTTTCTGAACCCAGAAAATTTATATAGGGAAGAATATAAGATGATAGAAATCTATTTGAAATAATTATTACATATAAATTAAGGGCAAAAAAAAAAAAAATACATGACCTATATAAACAATCAATATTTTCATAAAGCTAATTAAATAAAATCAGTTTATACACATAGAATTGAGGAATCTCGTACATAATGAATTGTTAAACAAAAATCAATTCTCAACCATGTTGATCAACGTCCGAAACAAGAGCTGAATATATTGAAGAAATCAAAGCATTTAAAGAGTCTAAGCCAACTATTGTTGTGTTCCCTCCTCTTCTTCCTATTAGCCTTGGCAGCGCTTTCTCTTCTCATAGACTCAATCACATCTTCCTTGTACATGAAATCATTCATATATTCATGATAATCATCCTGTCCATAAAATATATCTCCCGCAACAATATTATTAACGTAATTCAAATCGTTTCTCTTTGGTTTTCGACGAATGTTTTCGGAACAGGAATTAGAAGCTACTGCAGGTAACAAAGGTTGAATTCCATAATCATCACTATCGTTGTCACAAGATAATATTCCTCTAGCCATATTGAATGAAACAGATATAATCTTAAAACGTTTGAAGAGGAAAAGATAGAATGCAGCAACCAATTCTATTCTATATATATATATAACTACTAGCTAACTGCGATTAGAATTAGGAATTGTAAAATTAATTAATGTAGATTATATTAATCCTATTAGAACTTGGTTTCCAAAAGAAATCCATTTAGATAAGTATTTTAAGAGTACTCATCTTCTATCTAATTCTATCTTCTACTACTAGTAAAATAGTGAATATGTACGTAACAGCACGTAAAAGCTACTAGATTTTGTGGGAGTATCATCTATACTATTATACTATTATTATTTATATCTATATCTATATTATTATAAAAGTGAAAGACTTTAGAGTCTCCCACTATATAATATACACTGATTTAAATTATTTATAAAATTAAATTTAATAATTAAATCTCATCTTATTACTAAAGAAAATACCCCACTCACTTCACACACAAAACAATAATTACTTCCCCACTCTCCCACCTATAAATTTATTTTTTATCAAATTGAATTTATTAAAACATAAAAAACACTTTTAATAATAAATAAATAAATAAAACACTCACATTCAAACTCTAACTCATATTTTCCCCTTTAAAATGAATTAAAAAACTTAAAAACACAACTTTATATTTTGGCTTAAAAGTCAGCATGTTCGTAAACACTTGTAATGACTAGTATATATATAAAAGTGAGAGAACCTCTGTCACTATATAATATACACCTATTAAACTATTTCAAAAATAAATTCAATTAACAAATTTCTCCGTCACTTGATAATTATTAAATGCTAACCACCCTACACATAATATAATAATCTCCTCCAGTTTCATGTCTTACTGCCTCCCACCATTTTATCAAATTGAATTAATTAAAAAAATAATTTAACATAAAAATAATAAATATATATATATATATATATATATATATATTTATATATATAACACTTGTTAATATGTGTATAGGGTCCATTGGACAATGAATTGTGTACATACATTGATTTAATTCTATATTTTAAATATATTTTTAGATAAATTGCGTAGAATGTTTTGTCATGAACAAAATATAACTCCTAGCAAAATACTGTATTTTTTTTTTAATAAGGGATAAATTATCAATTTTAAATTATGTTATAGTTGTGTACATTGTTTGGCTGTGAAATAATTAATTAAAATCATGTTAAAATAATTGTTTATTTTCTGTCAAAATTACAATTAAAAAAAAAAAAACATATTGAATGATTTGTTCTATCTGTTTTGATTTTTTTTAGAACCAATTTAATTGAAGTTTTTATATTAAAATTAAAATCTTATACTAAACTATGAAAATTTTAAAAATTAATATAAGCTATTATCTATTAATCATGAATTAAAAGACATAGATCATTGTGCAATATTAAATGAAAATAACATGAAAAACATTAGATAATATTAATATAACAAAGAAGAAAATAGAATAGATATCCAATGTTGGCTAAATTTTTGGGTGATGTATAAGATATTGGGTTGTCGGAGATATTATTCAATCAAGCTTGATTTATGAAAAGTGATTGTAAGCAGTAAAAAATAAAAAATTCAAATTCTTGTTTATTTTATTTCTGATTATAATGATAAAATTAAAAAATAATAATAATGATATGATTTTATTTTTTATTTTTTATTTTTTTGAAAATGACCAAATAATAATCTAATTTATCCAGATTATAATCAAAACAAAAAACAACCTTACTAATTCTTACAATATATAGTCAATTATGTTTTTAGAACAATTATTATTACATTTAACTAAATATAAAAACCTGCAAACTAATCATATTATTTCCAACCAAATCCCAATATGATTCTAGCTAGGGATGTAAACGGTCTGAGCTCGAGCCAAGCTTTAAAGATCGGCTTGGATCGTGTTCATTAAAAGCTCGCTAGAGGCTCGTTATAGATTATGAAAGCTCTGGCCCGGCTAGTGGGCTCTTTTATGAGCTTATTTTTTAAAATGAAAAAAAATGCAACATAAATAGAAACAAAGAGATTCGAACCCTGAACCTTTAAAAAATCTTTTAAAAATTATATATGTTGTCACAAAACTAGACATGTTATTTTACCAAATTATTTAAACAAATATATTTTTTAAATGTTATCTTATATATAAAAAATATATTTAATTATTTTAAACCAACAGGACTCATGAACTTTCGAGCCGAACTTTACAAAGTTCAAGCTCAGCTCATTTGCTAAACGAACCTTAAATAAAACTTGAACTCAACTCGTATAGAAAACGAACCGAGCTAGAATGAATCCTTACTGAACTTGTTCACAAGCTGTTCATGAACAGCTTAGATCATTTGAACCCCTAATTCTAGCTATACCAAGATTCCAACTTGATGATATATGATAAAGAAAATCTAATGATTTCTTTTGATATTAGTGTTATATACACCAAATTTAACAAAAAAGATTTCCCACTATTTTTAGGAATATCTTTTTATTTTCACTAGTTCTTCTTTTAGGAATATCTTTTATTTTCACTGGTTCTTATTTCAACTTTTTGGCTAAACTTCTCACTAGATAGAAATCTTTAGCATACTGCATTTTCTTTATGTTAATAAGTTTACAATTATGACTCGTTTGATGTATAAACTTGATGATGACATGATAATAGAGTACTTACATGCTTTGAATATCAACTATAATGTAAGAAAGAGAATGATAAGTACGATAATATAACTAATATTTTTCTATGTTTATACTATCTAATCCTATACTGAAGGAGGCAACTTACACATAAAAGATAAATCAACAAGGAAACGGGGAACTACCAAAACCAAATATCTTGATAGAGCCGTCTGTCTGTTCAGTGAAGCAATGAACAAGGATTTCAAAGATGTTTTATACATGATCCGCCTTTCGTCCCTCCCCTCTCACAGACAGAAGGAAAGCAGTCAACAGTAGTTCTGTGTGGTCCAATTACTTTAACAAACATGAGAAACTCAGCAATGAAAATTAGAAAAGAAATCTATTACCAACTTGTATTTTCACTTAAACAAAGGTATATCCTATAATGCCTGCATTTCCAGATCAGTGCGCGCATTGTTGTTAGCAGACGATGCTGCAGAATTTCCATTGTCATCAGTAGACTTCATTTCTTGAATGGGGGGTGGGTTAACAACAGTCATTTGTGAAACAACATTATCCGAGAGCCGCCCCTTCATCTCCCTGTGCTCCTGACACACGGCACACCAATGCAAACAGCAATGGACCAAACATGGATCACAGGGAGAGTTCTGCGATCAGCAAGAGTGAGTTAGACACATAGAAAACCATAAAACAGATAATATTTAAACAAGGCATGCTCTTCAAAACCTAAAAAGTTTGCAGGGATTAAATTAGTGAAGTTTTAAAAAACGAATCATTGAACTAGATTCGGATTTTAAGTTGTTAGGAAGCATTCGAAAATTCCAATTCATAAATTTAAATGAACCTAAAAACTAATAACCAAGTATGTAAGTGTCCATATTACCAAATTTATAAAAAAATTATAAAATGCCAGAATCAGAATCAGTATCTTAACAGATAAGTTATATAATAATCGGATGGGATTCTATTTGATTTGTGTAGCTGTTGAGTCTAAAGGGTAACCTACATAATGGAAAATATAAAACAAAACTAACAACAGAATTTTAGAAGTTGGTGAAGTTCATTAATCAAAATGTCATCTACACCCCCCCCCCCAGATTGCACCTCTGATATTGTTGCGCAGTTATCTTCCAGATTAAAAATCATAAGTACTGGAAAAGAGTACAGAATGACAATAAAGTGATGATGCATATCCCAACGAAAGTGGCATTAATTTCTTCATGATCTTTCTGTCTCACTTTCACTCCCTAGTTGGAATTGAAATATTAATTTCTCTCATGTTATTCCAACACAATGAAATATCTCTGTACAAATACATGCTTTTTGTCAGAGGTAGAATGCAGGTAGACTTAACGATACAGAAAAGGCTTCTAACTAAGTTTTGTGCTTTGTTAAAAATGAAAGCAATTCTACAAGGTGCACATTGATTATATGATGCATGCTAGAAAAATAGTTCTGTGTATAGGATCCTGTCCCATAATAAAATTTGGTTGGCCTGTGATAGAAATCTCAAAGTACCTTTAGGTGATATTTCTTCTGCAATGATTGCCGAAATAGACCAGTGTATATGCCACACATCCACCAAGAAAAGAATAATCCCTCGCAAATGAGAAATGACGTCCCAGGGTCAATACCATGGAAGAATGCCGTAGCTGCTGCCAATGCGATGCCACCTTCAATACAAATAGCATGACAAATGCATGGCGTGGTCCAAGGAGTTTCTTCCCTCAAGCTCTCCACATTGCGCCCAAATAATACACATGGACAAAGTAGACCTGTCCAGCCTGTGAATGAAGGATGAAAAAGAATATGCCTGCTTAGCTATTGCAGCATGTGAATGGCAGCAGCCATATATAGAAAACACAGGAATGCTTTATCAATAAAAAAGGGTAAAGGCAGTGAGGCAGGAAAGTTAAAATAAATTTGAATTAAACTGACTGTGAGACATAGTATTGACTTTCATGTCATTCCGGCTTAAAATTATTATATTAGTAGAATATAAGGGACATCATCCAATTGTAAGCTACAATGGAGAAATTTTTGGGACTCGCATGATGGGGGTCAAAAACTATGTTTGTTATATACACATATAATAATTCAGGTCTCTCTTTGGAGACTAATTGGTTGCTGCTCTTCATAGACTAATTGTTGAAGTTATATAATTTGCAAAATGGGAATCATTGCATGGATGTTTGTTACATGTCCTTAATCTGCTGCATTATAAAATCAAATGGACTGAAACATAATATTGAGCAAAACTTACCCACTAGAAATTATAATGAAGCTTCAAATAGTCAAAATTTCTTACTGAAAATTTAAACTAAATCATGGACAATATCTATCAGTATAATTATATACCAATGGGAAAGCTGGGTCATTTACTAACTTACAACTTTCCCTGTCTTCAGCACAACCAAAGATTCCAGTTGTCCAAGGTTCATCAGCTGGAGGTGCATAACTTTCAGGTAGAACCTGTCCACACTCCCTGCACTTGTGTGCAGCCAACTGCCAAATTTTTTAAAAAATGAAAGTGAATCCCCAATTCCATATTGAAACATAAGGTACCTAAAACTTAACCAGCCAGAACAATGTTTAGCTATCAAAATCCTCTGTTGCACAAACACTTGAAGATCCGTGAAACGCTGCCATTTTCACATGTTAAAATTTCCCTATATAAGAACTTTGAGAGTCCATTTCTTCCACAAATACCTCATTATCTTGCACATGACAACATCTATAATACGATTACTCACTTTAAGTAACAAAAGGAGAAGATATCTGCAGCTTATACTTTTTTGTATGTCAAAAGGAATGCAACAAGAAAAAAAGCAAAAATCTACAATAATTTCCATGGGTAAACATATATTAGCATTAGCATATTATTCTTAACTTGGACACCCAGGTTTATTAAATTATTGAGTAACAACTGCATTCTAAACTATTTGATACACGCCTATGTGACAAGAACCAGCTTTAGCTTAAGCCCATTAAGGGTTCACCAGACACAAGCAAGTCAAATGTAAACATACAGAGATAGAATATCTGAAACATTTTTTTTCATTATTTGTTAAAGAGGAAAAACGGGGAGCATGAGATTGCAAAACAATTGAACATTGATTTTTTAACAGGGATACAAAAAGGAATTGTATATTATTCAGACTCTATGTTTTCATCCCTACCAAATAAAAGACTAATTGGTTTATTGTTACCATCACCACAATTGCAAACTCATACAGAATAAATTTTCAGCTTGCAAAAAAATAAAAAAAAGACTACCCTCCTGCAGTAAAGCAATCTGTTGCTTTTTCGTCCCTTGAGAAATACTTTTATTTGCAAGTAGAATTCATTACAGAATGTACTCATAAACCCTTCAACAAGGTTTCCACAGAACAATTTCAGGCGCAGAAATATGGATCAATTTTCCAAAAATCTTGTAGATGTTTTTTCAATTTTCATTCTTGAGTTTTCAGAGGCATTCACCCAACAAAGTTAATCTACATACATATCAAAACCATAGACATAGACGAGATAACCAACAACTGGGTTTTGCAAAAAATCAACAAAATTATAATGGGTAAACTAATAACTACATAAAAAGAGCAATTATAAGAGAGTATAGAGTAGACTGAAAGAGAATCAGACCTGAGGAACCTCAATTGGCTGATTAAGTTCACCAGGCTTAATCTCTTCCGAAGGAATTTGATCTTTAGTCAGCTTTACGTAATGGGAGTGTGCCGTTATCTCTGCCATTTAATTCTCACAACTAAAAACTAAAGAAAAATTAAAAATTTAAGGTGAGGAACAAAGATGCCGTTTGGTAGCTAAGAAACTGCGAGAAAACCACCGAATAAAACCAAAAACTCTATCTAGATCTCAGGAATCTTGCCGCACCTGCTCTAAATCTCGAGGGTAGACAGCTTTTCCTTATTTTTATCTCTGAATTTAGGAAATGAAAAGAAAGATACGATTTTCGAACACGCTCGAAGATTTTAAGGAGGTTCTGAATTCAATTGCTTTCTATAGTTCTTTGTATATCCAACAGTTAACTTCGGTACATGTTCTTTGTACTTCGCGTGCCTCAAGGCCCCAGCTACCAAGCTATAATATTTCCCATAAATGAAAAAACAAATTTATTTTCCTATGTATAAAAGAAAACAACTTCTTCACCAAAAAAAAAAATAGTAAATTTAACTCGTGAAATTAATTAATGAAATATATTTTTTTACTTGTAACTTTTACTTTTAATATTTATAGGTCAAATGTTATATGAAGACTAAATTCTCACAAATAATCATTCATTTTGAATTCCAAATTATTAAATTAGATATATAATATCATTATTTAAGTCATAATTGATAAATAATTATAATCATTCAAATTATTCATTAAATTTATTTACTATTTTGACTTGTAAAGATTACATAATCATCTATTTTAGTTCATAAGAAATTATTTTTTTTCTAATTAGGTTAGCAGGATTCAATTACTCCTCTCATATATTTTTTTTTTAAAATTGAATTTTTAATTAATCTAAAACTATTAAATTTAGATGAAATACAACAAACTTATTTGAAATGATTAAGAATACATTAAATTAATTTTATGATTTATGAAAAAAATATGGGTATAATATTTAAAATTGAGTAAACAAATTTGTCTAATTATTGAATTAATATTCATGTAATTTTTTCTTTCATGCATTAATATCTATTTTTATATCATTTTTTCCAAAATATATATATTAGCTAATTTTGTTAGATTTCATTTCCATTTAATAATTTAATTTGATTAAGAATTCAATTAAAATAAATTAAATTATGAAAGGACTAAAATAGAAACAATTGAACCATGTAGAAACTGATTAGAAAAAATAATTCCTTAAAAATCAAAATAGGAAACGATGTAATTCTCAAGGAGCAAAACAACAATACGTCTAGTCATTAAATGTCCAAAAATAAATAAAAATTAAATACTAAACTACTTGTGTACTTATAAGTGTTTTTTTAAAGTCTTTCTCCTTTCTATCTCTAATTATTATTATTTTTCAAATTGAACTATCCATATTGATCTAATTTTAATATATATGCTGATAAATGTAAGACAATAATAAGAAAGAAAAAATTGACTAATAATTATCATTAAGATGCAAATGGAAACGATACCTTATGTCACTAATTTCTATAAACATTGTTTTTTTCTTTTGTGAGCTGTAATTGTAATATTGTTGAATTGAGTTAGAATTTACTGTTTGATTAATTGAGGAGAAAAAAAAGATTATGTTATGAATAATTTTACTTTCTAGCTAATCGTATCAAAACGAAATTACTTAATATTATAACAAGAATCACGTGAATTGATTTTGCAAATTTGTATATGCTAGTTGTAACATATATTGTAAGTTGTTTGTCTTTTATAATTGTAATATTGTTGCATCAAGTTAAAATTTTCAATTTCATTAATTGAAGAGAAAAATCATTATACTTTGAATAACTTAACTTTTTAGGGTATCAAAACGGAATTACACAATATTATAACAAAATAAGATGAATAAATTTTATATGCGTAGTTGTAACGTATACTTAATTTAGCATGTAAAAGCGAGAATAACATGAGTTTATATCTTGTGAATTCTTTATATAGTAATGCTCCATAACAATTGACTTTCATATTTCAAATAGTACAAATATATTGCATATTTCAACAAGAAACACGCGCATAGCTAAAAAGACAAAAAACAAAAATCACGTGAACTTGTTTATCAAGTAAAAATTGTTACCTCGTCGACATCACCAACATTTTCTTTAAATTGAACTTCACCGTCTACTTCTCTTCTATTCATCTAGGCTTATGATTTACGTTTTACGATGGTTGACAACTTAAACTGCAATTTGCAACATGTTTCTATTAATATCGTGTGTATAATTCAACTACATGAAAGTGGGTGGTATGGGAAATTACAATGTAAAACTCTAAACCTCTCTTATTATGCTATAATTTTTACCCAATTCTTATATTCTTCATAAATTAGATTCAATTATTCATATATATATATATATTTTTTTTTTATTTGTTTATTTTCTGGTAAAGAGTGATGTTAAATTTCCACAAGTTTAGCATAAAATATCTCACATAATATAAATCATTAACAAGTAGACAATCTTTATCCTTTTTCTCAATTCTCATTTCTGCCCATAACTCTTCTAACCAACTAGTCTTTCTTCTTTTTTCTGTACATGTAGACGATCTTTATCCTTTTTCTCCTTCGCCCGGCCACGACACTGGGCATCTGCTGACTCCCTTCGCGGTGCCACTGGGATGATTCGCTTGTAGGAGCTGCAGAGCCGTGGCAGCAACATTGTTTACAAAGGTGTTGGTTTGTATTATTGGCATGTACATGATGTGCATGCTATGTCAACTGTCAAGGCCTACCATCCTCGCCAGCTTTTATGAATTCCAGACAGCCATCAATGGAAACATGATTGAGAGTGAGTTCATGGTTACGCCTGCACTCTTTGTAACGATTGTTCGCTCGAACATTGTTGTGACAACGTTGATTGGAGCAGGGATCGAGATTAAAATGCATTCTTGACCCATTACAGGTATATGAAATTCTGTCTGATTCCATATTTTGTGTATCTTGAAACATTTTTTGTTTATTTGTTAGAGAAAAACAAGGAGTATGTAGAGTTAATGATTTTGAAAATGGTTTTTTTTTTTCTTTTTTTAATAATATACAATTTATGTGACAATTTTGTATTTATAGTAACTTTTTATTCATTCATTTATTCATATGATTTGATAATTTACGTCATCGTCTGTAATTTGTTAATTTGAACAGAAGGTGACGGTAATAATCTAATTAACATAATTTGATAATTAAAAAGACTAGTTATAACAAAATGAAAAATAAGAATTTTATTGAATTTTGAATCAAATTGTAAAGACTAGAGTTATAATTAAGTTTTTTTTTTTGGATAAACAAGGTGTCAGTTCTCATGTATGTGTATAAGCAAAGGTCATAAGATGTTACATAAAAAAATTAATATGAAATGTCTACATCTTTTTAACCACCAAAGTTTCCCAAAGTAAGTACTCTTTGTAAATATAAAGGTTATCTAAAATAGTTACTTTAAATATTTAACAAGAATCATAAGGTGAGCTTCCAGTTTTTTATAGTGTGATAGGTTGAAGAAATTTTCTGTTCTTGTTCAATAAATTTTACTTGTGTACTTGGTTGAAAAAGGCTCGATTTTCTAACTCTGACTCGGTAACAGTATCTTACAGTTTTTTTAATAACCATGGCACTAAATCATAGAGAATTTCATGTAAGTTCAAATTACATGGCTGAAATCAAGTACTGCAAAATTTAACAATGCCCCCATTCAGTATTCCCCAGTATTCTTGTTAGTGGGTTTAAGTCCACCTCCCATACTTGTCATCCTAGGAAAAGATCTACAAAATTTTACATCTTATACAGTACAAGCGTTAAGAGAAAGAGCACGTGGAAGCCCGTTCAACTATATTAAAGCAATGGCCTAGCAGGCGACTCCATGCCCCCAACAAGCTTCATTGTCGTCGTCCTCTACGAAAATTCAGAGGTGTTTTTGTAGTTGCATTAGTCACCGAACATACATTATATCTTCTTTTGAAATATGCATTAACCCTCTGTCCCTTTTGCCATTTATCTCTGTCCGATCTGGTTGGCCTCGCTGGAAAGGTAATAAACAACATGCTTCAATCCAAACAATCGAGATGCATAACAATAAACATGAATTGCACAGCTGATTATATTAATCATAAGTAATTTGAATCCAACCTTTCTCAAGACATATGCCAAGTATAAATATGCTGCTTCCCATTCATCTGGCGACAGCGTGCCTGAATAACAGATGAAGAAAAATTAAAAACTTTAGTATCAAGATTTCTGTTTAGCTCTCCAACATTAAGAGCAGATGGAGTCAAAGCTATACTCAGATATGCAGGACAAAGCCCTTTAAACCTAGCCTAATTAACTTCCGCAAACGCTATTTAAATTCCCATGTAATTCGGGTAAGGGAAGTTGAGGGACAGTTGTATAGGCAGAGAACTTACTCCGATCTTGGTTACCATCACCCAAGGCCCCAAGTCTGCACATGAGCTCCACAAATACTGGTTTTTTCATATATTCATGTACAAATTCATGAAAATTCTTCACAAAAACTAGCTCCAAATCATACTGCAAAAGATGGATTCATAATTTTATATAGGTTATTTAGATGGTGTAAGCTTACGCAGCTAAAAAATAAACTGTGAAAGAATATCTGAATAGGAGAGCTTAGAAGTTTAAAAAAAAAGGAACAAAGTAAACATCTTCTTGAAGACAAAATCACACCTCTTCTGCCAGTGACTTGAAAACATGAAATGGTACAATCCATTCAGGGCAATCAACAGCATCCTGCAAAAGAAGTTATATTTAATTACTACTGAGTGCTGAGTGTAAAAATTACAATTCTGAATTGATGAATGCAAGCCAAACTAATGATCAAAAGGTATTGTGCATCTTGCACTAAGAATGAAGATCAATGGTTTAGAACAATACCTCAAGATGGAACTTGTACTTGATATCAAATGGACTTGAAGATTTAAATTTCTGAATCATAGTGAAGCATATGTAAAATATGAAGCTACTGTGAGACTACATGTAATTCTCATTTCAAGGAATATAGCTGCAGGATGACAATAAAAAATCACCTTTTCAGAAAATTCTTCATCAAAATGTATTGAGTACACACTATTACCAAATGCCAATCCTTCAGCTGCATAATCCAATTAAAATAGCATCTCCAATGAAGATTGATAAAAAATGGTCACTGAAGCCCAACAATCTTATGACATGCATGTGTTATAGAAAGAAACAAAAAGAAAGAGAGCCGTATTGCAATATTATCTAGTATTCAGTATAAGGTCAGATTTTTATTTTTTAAAATGATAACTAAAACAGAAAAAAGGTATTTATGAAATATTTCTATGTGAATTTGGTTCTTCAAATATTTTTCAAGAGAACAAACAGGTATTTTCGTCCAATCTCCCAGCCACCCTGAATTTTAGTTCTTCCCTCCTAGCCCTCTCTAGCACAATTGTTAGGCAATCCTATATTCAATAATCAAGGATTCACTTGAATGTGAGAAACAATAAGAGTGATCATAGACATATCAGCTAACCAGTCCAAAGGAAACAAATTAATACAAAACCTCTCTGACAAACTAATGCACAAGTGAAATAACACCAGCAAAGGTGTAACAATTTGTCATTACTTATGAAGATTGGGGCAACAGTGGATACAACCTCTGTCTACATCTTGCCATGACAATGTCAGACCAAAGACTCCCACTAACATCTTTATATTGAATAAGTTACCCTTTTGTATAAATAAGCAACACAAAATGCAATGCTGAAAGATGCCAAATTTGTGCGATATAAATCTTAGAACAAGATGTCAATTTCAATGGGTGCAAGTTACAACCTTCTCTTAGCTTTTTGATGATCACATTGGCGTCGGGCATTGTTCCAATAAAAGTACCTCCAGGACGAAGTAATGCTGACACGTTAGCTAAAGCTCGCCGAGCACGTGCTTTAGTAGACCAGGAGTAATGCAAGGCAAACTGCAAAATTTTTTAACTTCTAACTGATTAGATATTAACAAAAAAGAGAGGAAAAGGTTCACTAATTGGAACCGAGATATGCCTGAAGACAAAAAAGAAATCCATCTCCAAATGCATGATATAACATAGAGACAGGATGAACAGCATTGTGATGTTGTTCATAGCAGAGATAAAATGCTGCAACTAGGGAATATTCTACAACCATCACATCAGTTGCCAAGTTTTAGCTATTCCATTTCACATCAGGGTAAAAAATATAGGAGATCTAGTTTTCTGAAAGGATAAATTATGACTATTGGATGTTAAAATATACATAAGGCAGAGTTGAATGAAAGTGCATCCACATACTTCAAGCGAACTTGTTAACTAATAGCATTAAAAATGTTTGATACTAAAATGTTGGTGAGCAATAGAAGAAATTCAAGGCCAGTGGCACTCAAATCAGCATAAGAAAAAATTATGTCATGATAAGCTTCTCATGTGTCTCATTAGGCCTCAATAATATTTAGGGAAAACAGAGTGCATCTTTCACCTGACAACTGCAGACATCAAAAGGCGCATCTTCAGCAAGAACTCTATCCAGGGTAACCTGAAATTATTGACAATGAAACCGGAATTAAATTTTCTTCTATTTACATATCTCGAAATTCATAAGTTTCTATAAATCAGACATAATGACTATTCTGTAGGAGTTTCAGCTTTCATGGTTCTTATCCTTTGAATAAAGAAATACAGAGCTTTGCTTTTGTATATAGGAGTGATGCAAAGACCAATATTTTCTAAAACCTGAAATTGGTAATAAAAACTTTGAGCTTTGAAATGATAGACTTATAGGCTATAGAATTAAACTTAAGATCTGAAATCCTTAAGCTCAGATCCATGGATTGAATTTTGTACTGCAAAATCAAAATTTTGCAAAATACGCTATATGATGCAAAAAAGTGGTGCGAGGACCATTAACGTTTATACGTATAATAATGTCTATGGTGCGAAGTTATTAATGGTCACAATGTGGTGGTATTGTTTGGTTTGGCAAGATACTGAAGATAATGGTGACGGCCACAATGAGGGACTGGAAACAGTAGCGACAATAAATGATTTAATCGTGTAAGAATTCAATGGTCATAATGGTGGCCCTGAAGGCATCCTCTTCAGTTTGTAGTAAGATAGTAAGGTAGTTTTCTGTTTGTTTGTGCTGAGAAAATGGTCTAACATTTTCTAGAGTATCAAATTTATTGGTGAATATTCTTTAAATTCGGCAATATTCATGTAATTCTCCAAATCTTCTACTTGAATTTATACCCCAATGCCAAAGTTGCTTCAAGTCCACAAGAAAAGACAGCATTGATATTTCAGGATTACAAAATGCAATTTGAAATTCTTTATTCAGCAGTGGATGATATCAAGCATAGTGTAAGCAAGCTTGTTAAAAAAGTAGAAGCATTATAAAACAAGCTAGTAAAATCGCCTCGCAACAAATTCTGTATGAGATAAGAACCTCTTATGATCCATATCAATGAAGTTATCAGTACGTCATAAGCAAGCTGGTCACAGGAAGCAATTTTCAAACAACCTATTACAATTACCTCGTAACAATCTCCAGACATGAGGCGAGCAG
The DNA here is from genome assembly GCA_029379385.1 of Quillaja saponaria. Classification (NCBI taxonomy): domain Eukaryota; kingdom Viridiplantae; phylum Streptophyta; class Magnoliopsida; order Fabales; family Quillajaceae; genus Quillaja; species Quillaja saponaria. The sequence continues at coordinate 11,935,901 of CM055616.1, read as the reverse complement.
GAAATGTGAACTTCTTACGATGCATATGATGGGCAGCATCACCATTGTAACGTGTGCGACAGTCCTCTATCTGGAAACATATGTTGGAGTCAGTTACACAAATCTTTGAGGACCACACAGGTGTGAAAACTGCCACAATTTGAACTAAAAGGTATGTGAAACTTGAACAATATTTCAGCACACACATATTAGAGATTCAGATCCAGTAAGGTAAAACATGAATTACCACTGCCGATGGCAGAAAAAAAAAAATTACAAATTTTCAAAATTAAAACTAGATAAGATGAATATTTGATTGTGGTCAAGGTTTCCATTTCATAAAAACATAACAGACATTGGTGACATGCCACAGTAAGAAGAAATTTTCAAATCCACTGTTTTCCAAAGCTAGGTTAAAATTTGACAGACATATGACATAAATGTTCCAGAAGAAAGTGAGACTCTAAATGATGAATTTTCAGATAACAAACATAAAACTGCATTTTAATAGTTCAGTTGTACAAAATATTCAGCTAAACCTAAAAAAAGGTGAACCAGTGAATTTCAACACTTACTGAGCCTTCAGCAATATCAATGCCAACATAGTATCCAACCTTTGCCTTATCCCATTTGATAAGGTCACCACCCTGGTATACACAAAAGAACCTTAGTGAAGGAACTGGGAGGAGCCTGAGTCAAATGTATTCAGTATAAGGAATGACTACCACCTTGCCACAAGCAAGATCAAGGACTGCATCCCCTTGTCGAGTATAAAGCTGAATTAAGACACTCTTGATCTGTAAATGAAAGAAATAACTAATGCAAATCATAAAAAAAATAAACATAGCGTGATATTAACATTATGATAATTGAAGAAAACACAAACTGCAGACCCAATTGTTAAGTTTCTTTAAATGAATGATTGGGCTAGCTTCTCGTTCTTCCAGAGTTTGATTAGTCCTTGCACTGTAATGATCTGCCACTTTGCGAGCAAAAATCTTCATACTTTCATCCTCCAAAAATTGTGAATCACCTAAATCATAAGTTATACACTAAAAGCAAGTATAAGAACCCAAACCGTTTGCTAACTACAAAAGCAATGAAGCTGGAACAGAAGTTACAAAGTTTGGCAATTTAAATTATTCATTACACTTTTGAAATAGAAATTTATCTCTCTCTTTAGGTCACACCACAATTGAATGATGGAAAGCAATTTCATCACCTTTATATTGACAAAAGTAGGTGAACTTTTTATTAATCCAGACATAGTGATTCAGTTTTGTAGAATACGAAAAATTCAACGTGAGAGTTCAACGTTTATCTTCTTCTCCATGAGCTACTAATTCCAGGCAATTTATATATTAACCAAAATCATCTTTTTGTATAACTTCAACTGAAAATAAGGAGGAGAAAAAAAAAAGTTATGAAATTTTACATATTCCTAATACTTTATTAGCTCTCTCAGCATCCAAACGGAGCCTAAAGCATCTAAACAATCAAAATCAGATCCTCTGCACAATTGTCTAAAGCCACATAGCACAACAAAATAAACGAACCAAATAAAGGGTGCAAACTAAAGTTACCTCCTGGATTGTTTCTAGCTCTGGATTGAGGTGGCCCCAAAGATGTTGATGGAGAATCCTGGTATCCTCGTTTCATAGTGACTTATGAGAATAAGACTATCTTGTTAATGATCGAAAATAAGTTCTGGGTTTTGAAAGGGAGGACCAAATGTGGTCTAGGAGATACTTTCTTGTGTTTCTCGAGAAGAAAGTGAATATATAAGATCAAAGACGAGATTTTTTTTATTTTTTATTTTTTTCCTCGTGGGCTTTGAGCAGAAGACAATATGGAAAATTGGAAACTCAAACTGAGAGAGCCAGTACAAAAGTGTGGGATTAATGTCTGCGAAAGAAATAGAGGTTCGTTAAACAGAGTTATTGGTATATCACCTAACCCCCGGTGTTTATAGGGGCCGTTAACAAAAAGAGCAACCCGAAAACCCGATAAGCACGGCAAAAGTTTTCATTTCCGGGTGTAATCGGGTATGTTAAGATGGAGTTGCCGAGTAGTTCAGGAATTCCTGCTAAACGGCAGGTCGTTTCAAATTTCAAAGGTCGAAACACAAACTTACTTGTGATGTTGAGAGGATTAGTCTCATGTCGGCTGAATGTTAGAGTGGTCTTGGACATATAAGAAGTGACCTTTTTTTCTTGTTATATGCATTTTGGGACGTTACGTGAGCTTTTTCATGAATAAACTTGTGAGATCTAGTTGAGTCAAAACAGATAATATATAACGTAAAAGGTATTAACCAGTCCAACTCCAGTTACTATTTCTTTTATGAGAGTGGCGACTGCACCTCATGGGTTGAGGTGGCTATTCTCAACGATTTCGACATGACACTGCCTTATTCGACATTCGTCATTATATTTGATTATGCTAATTAAAAAACACAAAGTCGGATTTGTGGGTTCCACAAATTCAAGTGTGAGCAATGCAAACTCACATGGCATGCTTGGTTGAGATTTAAACTCATAATTGTAAAATTATGTATTGAAGACACAAATTCATAAACAAAGCCGAGTTTTTTTTTCAATTCTTGTGAATAAATTTTAAAAATTGATGTATTTTTGTAGAAAGCTCGAGTCTTTGCCTTGCTTGAGTTTAAGATATGAGCCTAGTATTATAAATTAAACAATTGACTAACGAGAATAAATTGGATTCATTCCTAATATGCATCATCAATGAAGATAAAGAGCATTTATTCCCCTCATTTTTGCACATTGCTGTCTCACAGTTCACGAGTCACGAAAGGTCTTTCTTAGGTTGATTGCTTTCCATCCCTCCTACAGTCTTACGTCTTTTTCTTCTGAGAAAAACTATATCCTTTCATTCCTGAGTTTGTACACGAAAGATTCTTATAATGGTTGGCACGTAAAAACATATATTAATTAATTGAAAAAGGTGTTTCTTTCTTTTTTCACCTACTTTCAAGTTCTAGTTATAATCTATTTGTGTTTCTTATAAAAAGTATCGGCATGATGCTTTCTGTCGAATGTTTTACCATACAGAGGTGGTTCTCTATGTTTTCTCTCTGATACTGAAATCACACCCTTTGTGTGTTTTTCAGTTTATAGACTGTTCTACCAGAGAACCTGCCTCCTCCTTATAGCCGACAGTAACTCCTTTATATTAACTTTGAGCAATTAAGTATGAAACAATTATACAATCAGAGTCTAAATTTGCTCATTATTGCTATCGTTGTAGATAAAACTATTTAGTAAAAGCTTACACTGTATATTGTTGAACCGCATCATCTTTTTGGGAAAGGCGACAACCCCCATTTTCATTCTTTTTCTTTACTTTTGAATAATTCTGACTTATCTTTTTTATGACAAATATAGGGGTTATGATGCAATAGGTCTCATATCTGATCAATTTTATGAAGATCTTGGTTATAGACATCACAAATTTGGCATTTTTCTATTGAAATAATTGGTCAATTTATGGGTCTATTAATTAAATTACACATTGACTAATTAGAAGTTAATTGACTAATTAGAAGTTAATTGAGCAATTAACCAAATAGATACAAATTGGCCATCAACACCAATCACAACCAAATCACTCAAAATCAATGCCAATTAGCATTTCAATCAACACCATTCAAATACCAATTGTTCATGGTCAAATCTCATCTTCCTCAAATCACCTTCAATCACATTGAATTACCCTAAATCAAGTTAAAACAATCAAATACCCTAATTGTCTCCAATTCCTAATATTTTTACCCCTAGCCTTCTCCTATAAATAGGTTTGCATTGGCAATGGAAAGGAGATAAACAAAGAAAATTCAAGACAAAACTTTTGATATTCTCTTGCTTCCATTCTCTCACAAATTAGAGATTCGAAGCAACCAAAAGGTTCTTTGCAATCAAGCCCGGTGCTAGCAGAGTTCATCCAAAATCCTTCTCAAATGGTCTTCACAACGTCGTTTTGGAGAAGCAAATCATTCAATCCAAAATTTGGCTTTACAGCCTTCGGATCGAATCATATTCTCAGGAGATCAAATAAGAGAAATCTTTATTTTTTCTTTTAAAGAATATTGTACAGAGTTGTAACTATTTATTTATAAATATAAATTGTTATTTGTACACTATTTTTGTCTGTTTACTTTTCAAGCCCAAAATTTATGTTCACATTTTATTTTTATTTTTATCTATCATGAAATTATTGTTTCTGGGTGTCTTCAGTGTTTTAGTGAGATTGATTAGATTTACTCATCTCTTTGATATGAAATATCATACGAGGAACAATATTTGCATTGCTACAACAACTATGGTAATCTTCGTCGACAAATATGTTTAGTTATCGATTTATGTGGACTTTTCTGTCATGTATATGACTCGAGTATGTTTTTTAATTAGAAGAAATGAAGTTAACATTCATGTTGTAAAATGGATATGATTAAGAGTTTATCAATTTTTTGTTGATCTTATAACTGTTGTTAGGCTTTTTATTTTGTTCCTTTACTCTTAAAAAATTATTTTCATATGTAAACTTGATACTTCAATCAATCCAAGAATTTAATTTAATAATTTCATGTGTAGGTTGAATCATCATTTTAAAAATTGGACCAATCCGGATGGTGAAACTGATCAAATTGTCATTCGAATGGTAGGTTGGACCGATTTAAGTCATAAAATTGTTTTGGTGGTTGGAGCATACCAAATCAGTGAAATCCTAAAGAATCGAGAGAATCAGACGTCTCGAAATTGGTTTTAGTGATTGGACTAATTTTTTTCAAAAATATATAATAAAAAATTATTATCCAAAAACTAAAAAATTAAAATTGAATTGAGTTTTCGATATTTTAATGGTCATACTAATGTACATTCAAATTAAGTTTAAAAGCTAAATAATAATTTCAAAACATATTATACATGATTAAAACACACTATGGTTTGTTTAGTTAAATTATGTGTAAAAATACTGTAAATGATATTTTTTTCAAGTAAAGTTGTTTAAAAAATGATGAAAGCTGAAAAAAGAGTTTAAATGAGATAACGTAAAAGCGCAGTGAAATATAAAATTGTTTGGTTGTATTGTTTTTTAAAAGAAATATTAAGTATTAAAATAACTGAGAATGGGTTTTGTAAGAGTTTTGTAAATTAGTGCTTCAAAAATACTTTTAATATCTAAATGATGAAAATATATTTTTTATTTTTTATTTTCTAAATAATGATAACGTATATTTCTTTTTCTTGATTTAAGAGATTTTGATTTCATACATAAATTAAAATAAAATTATATATTGAAATATGACATATATTTGTCTAATTAAACAATCATTAAAATTCATTTGAACTTCCCTCATTTTTTATTTTTTTTTGTTTGAAAAAGTTTCTATTTTTAATTTCAGCTTTCAAGACTTTAAAAGTTTAAAAACACTTTTCAGTAAAACTCAAAATTCAAGAATTTTATTATCAAACAGTTTTGGGTAAACACTTAAACCCAAAAAATGTACCACAAATCATCCTGCAGGTATGACTATATTAAAATTTAAAAATATTATTTTTATTTTCCTAAGTTCTTAATATACTTATAGTAAAAATAATTCTATTTTGTTTGATAGTATAAATATTAAATTAAATATATTATAACAATATTGGTTCGATTACTGTGGATTTGAGAATCAATATTTTTTTGATTCCATTCTAGATTTTTCTTTTAAAATATTGGTTTGAAGTTTGAACACATAAACTTTTGTGCAAAAAAGAAATTGTTGTTACAGCAAAGATAAAGTATGGTATAAACTTTTTGTTGGAATTTACACAAAGAAAATTGCAGTTTGCCATATACATCAAGACTATGTCCTTACAATCGGCTACTGGCTAGGCCAGTTTCTGTACCAACCAGCCCACGCTGAAACCAACCCACTAATCCCCAGGGTAACAGCATGGTTACAGAATGGGTTGGGTTCAATATCAGCAAGTGCTATAAGCAAATCTGCAACATTAGCTGCCACTGCCATTAACCTCATTACTCTATCAGCTTTAATCTTTCTTATGTCTTCCTCTGCTTTCTTTGAATCATCTTTGGAACTAGCAGTAAGCTTGTTCTCTGCCTTAAGCCCCTCTTTTAACAAAATAAAATCTGAAATTATGAAGAAAATATAGCCAAAGGACTCACCAAATGCAGATATGAAGCTCATCTTCCTTGCCAATTTTGGGTCAATAGTACCAATCCTTGACAACCAAAGAAAGTGGTCAAAAAAGAAATACACCATTTCCCCTGCATTAGCAAGTACTGCAAGGACCTTGAAAGTTTGTGTGGAACCTGGGTTTCTTCGGATGGCATTGAAGCCGGTGAGAAACCGGCCAGTACGAAAGGCTTTCCGGCCAAGACCTGAGGCAACTTCCCATTGCTTGGCTCTTTGAGCTATGTCAGGATAAGTAGCTTCAACATGCCAATTTACAAGCTTGGAGACATATTGAAAGGTCTTGACAAGCTTGTCAATGCCATCTCTCTTTGCCAGGAAGATGACCAGTTTGTCTACTGTGTCATTCATCTTTGTTGGAGTGAGGAATTGATTGTGTAATTTCAGGTAGACAATAATATTGAGAGAAATTGAATGAGAACCACCCAGAAGCTAGTTTTTGGATAATTTTGTGAGGATAAACTTGTGGTTGGATATGGTTTTGCTTCTAAAACCTTTGTTTTTTTTTTTTTTTTTAGGGGTACATATTTCAATCAAAGACTTGGCTTATCTTTTGTAAAGTGGGAGCCTTATTTGCCATCATAAGCTGCAGGAGCATTATCTTGAAAGATAAAAATTGATAGTTAACTTGTTTTGTGATTGTTGGTCTTCAATTCTATACTTGGTTAGTGAGAGATGAAAATTTTTAATTTTAATTCATACAAATATAATTTTTTTCTTACTCCATAGACGAATATCATTTTTGCAAATAATTTTAACCCCTAATATGGCCTTCTTTGGGCTTCATCCTCTCTTTTTACAATTAATATAACAATGACACTATACTTAGATGACCTTACCTTGATGAGTATGTTTTTAAAAATTATTAGAAGCTAGTTTGGCACGTCGTATAAAAATAAGAAGATATTATATAATTATTCAGTTAACTCTTATATATTATATTTTTTATTGCGAGAAAAACACCACACAAAACAAAACTAAGAAACATGAATAACAATTCTACTTTGCCAACACTTTGTAATTTTGTTATTTATCAACTATTTAACTATATTTTCAATTAGATCTTTGATTTCCTAAAATTAGATTTAAGCCGAAATGAGGTATATACAACAATGGAAGGATGTTCTCAAATATTTCAGTGAAAGGGGCGCCACAGCTAAAAAGTTCCTAGATTGCGTAACGGTGTTACCTAACAAAACTTTGCCTTTTAGAAAAAAACATAAATAAAAGCAAAACGGGGAGTATTCATGTGGATTTTAAAATCTGGACAAAACTGTCTTTTAGGTGAAATGGCAATATCTAATATTCTATCATATGGTAAAATCTTGACCGTAAGTTCTTTTTTTTTCTTTCTCCTTTACTTTTTTTAGACTCAATTTTCCTTTAATTTATGGATTTGATTGAAAATCAAATTTAGGAATAGCAATTGGGCCGGGTCCATGTCAGGCCTGGCCCAACTAATAAAGTCTTTAATAGATACGAGTATGGTATTTTTAATTTTTAGTTATTGGATTTGAGTAAAACTCAAAAACCTGTTAGGCCTAAGACAAATTTTGTAATAAATTCAAAATATATTATTATTTATGAAAATACATAGTTTATATAGTTTTCATAATTTTATTCATTTATCTAGGCAAAAAAATTATCAAAAAATATTTTTGTATAATTCTTTTGGTATAAGATTTATTATATAATTTAAATTGTATTGTATTGTGTATCAAAAAAAAAATTTTATTTGCACTCAATATAATTCGATTAGTGTGAAGTTTATCCATATATTTAGATAAAAATTATAAATAAATATTAATATATAATTCTTTTAGTAGAAATATTACTATAAACTTTATATATAATAAATTTTCAATAATTGTCTATTCTAAGATTTGAACTTGTGTTCTCAATCTGGGAGTGCAGCTTGCTTATCACTGTACCCAACCATTGTTAATACAAGTTTATGATGTTGCCATAACATTTTAGATAGAAAAAAATATCTTATGTCAGTTGAAAGGTGTATCAAAATAACTACAATAAACACTCATAATCCAGCCAATGGGAGGCATTTAAATGAAACATTGTGAGAGAAAATGAACGTTTGATATGTATGTATGACTGGACAAGAAACACTTGACTAAAACACTAACAAAATCTTAGTATCTTTGTTTGTACACAATTTTCAACAATAAAATGAATAAAATGTAATAATCTAGCAATCGTCACCTAGTCTGACCTAAAAAGGGGCTTGGTATACCCATTAAATAATAGGTTTAAAAAAAGTTATATTTTAGGTCTATAATGAATATGGGTAAATAATGGGCTAGGTTCGACGAACTCGGCCTGACATAGCCTATTGCCATCATTAATCAAATTATTAAATTTTCATATTTGTATTGCCATCTTAATTCTCTTGATTTGAATATTTTTTTTCTAGAAAATGAATTTTCACAAAATTCTGCATCTTTAGATTCTATAATTATATTTTGTCTTATGGAATCCATTGATTTAATAGTAAGAAATCTGCTATTGTGAGCATAACTAAGAAAATTGCACTCAATCTTTTTTTCCTCCAATTTGAATCTTTTAGGATCGATTAACCTTATTAATGTTTTGCATCCCTAAACTTTTAAATGGTTAAGAGAATATTTTTTTTTCTTTTTTCATAATTCATAAGGAGAAACATTGTGTTTTTTTTTTGTTTTTTTTGTTTTTTTCTTTCCTAGGGAATACGATTAAGTATGTAACAAGAAATCATGAATGCTTCCCCTCTCTCCCTCTCCCCTCCCCCAAAATCTTAGATAAACCTGAAGTTAGTAACAAGGTGTTTATCATATTTACCAAGGTCCTATTTTCTTTTCTGCAACATTATTTTGTTGAGGACTATAAGGTGCAATGACATGATGAATTATTTCATTCTCTTCATATAAATCATTAAATGTAATATATTCTCCACCCATATTAGATTGTAGGATTTTAATCTTTTTTTCAATTAATTTCTACCTTAGCTTTGTAGACTTTAAGAGTTTATTTGGAAGTTTGAGATAAATTAAGAGGAGAGTAAATAGAGGAAGAGGAGATGAGAGGAAAAGAACGTAGAGTGAAAGAAAATAGACATTTATGATTTCTTTCATTTGAAAGTTAAAAAAAAAAAGGAAGGGGGAGGAGAGGAAATGGATAATGTATATTTTCTATTTGGGAGTTGTAAAAAAAATGTGAGGAGAGGATAAAATATTCATATTTTTATGATTTTGTCTTTAAAATATTTTAATTGAGTATTAGTAGATATTTAATAAAAAGGATAGGGGTATATTTGACATTACAATAAAAAAATATAAAGTACTTATCCTCTCTATCCAAATCCTCCAAATTTAGAAGAATTAAAATTTTAAGGTTTGAAATGATTTGGAGGGATCCATTTTCTCTCATTCCATTAAAACAAAAAACCCTAACAAGGGAAAAGTAAAATACTGTCTCATTTCTTTTCCCCTCTCTCCAGTTTTCTCCATCCAAATAGATCCTAAATTTATCAAAAACCTCATCATTTGTCCTTAACAAATATACATAAACATACCTAGAACAATCATCTATAAATATTATAAAATATATTTTACCACCTCTAGTTAGAATGTCTTCTAACTCACTATGTTAAGAGTGTATTAGATCTAATAGTTATCTATTAGAGTACTTCTTTCTTATTTTTTAAAAGACTTCTTAATTATTTTAGACTTGATGCAAGTTTCATATTTATTGGATGACTCAACAAAAATTGTTCCTAAATTTATTCATACTCCCAGTACTATTATAATTTATATGACCTAAATGAGTATGTCATAAATAAAAAGAAATAGTAGAAGTAAGTAGAACTTATAACTTTATTATTAATAGTAATCTTGCACATCCTATTAGTTACATATCATTTTTCCAACATAGTTCATTCCCTTGGGCAGAATTGCACAATTTGACTTAAACAAAATCTTAAAACTATATTTATTAGCCGGCTATAGAAATCAAATTTTGTCTAATCTCGTGAACATGCAAAACATTATTCAGAATCAACTTTTTACCAGAAGAAAAATTTAAGATAATAGTTCATTTTCCTATGTGCAAGAAGTATTTCCCATTAAAATACTTTGCTTATCCCCTGGCTCTTTCTCTTTTATTAAAGAGAAAAGTAATGATAGATTCTATGATAAATTTATATTTCAAATAAGTTCTAAATTTTAGATTATAATTATTTATACCACGTTTACCCCTTTTTTATTTTTTATTTTAATTTTTAGTTACAAAATTAATTAAGTGAAATGTTTCCTAAAATGTCACATAGTATATAATTTGAAAACTAATAAATTCATTATATAATGATTAACTAAAAAATACACTATTTAAATTAATAAAAAGTTGTCATGATCTCATTTCATGTTTTTTTAATATATTTATTATATGATCATTAATGAAAGAATAAATTTAAAAAAAATTAATAAAATGTTGTATTATCTCTTTTAATATTTTTCTAATAATATTTAAATAATAATAATAATATTTTCAAAATCAACTTGTATTATCGTCATTTTGTAAGAGGAAAATAAAACAAGTGATACGATTATGAATCTAAAATTTCTTATTACTATAAATTTAAAATAAATAAACAAAATGATGAAAATCACGTTAATTTCTAAAAAAATTATTCTTTTACTACTTATTAAATAATAAATTTTAGTTTTTTAAATTTCTTAAATTTTTAGAAAATTAGTCTACTTAATCAATTTTTTAGACCTAAAAATAAAAATTAAGATTAAAAGTAATATAATAAATTTTAATGTAAAATTTAGAACTTATTAAAAAATATGTTAAAAGTAAGAGTTATTATAAATATAAATTTATTACATGACTTACCTAGAATATAAATTTAGGACTTATTTCGGTTTTCTTAATCAATTTGTTTGTCTTGAGTCTTGACGCAATCACTCTACTCACCAAACCCTAACATACAACAAAATCCTGATTGTTCTCGACTCATCGAAAACCCTAATTACACCCACCTTTCATTGTAATTTCATCTGAAACTCACACCAAAACCAGTGGAAATTCAAGAGAATTAGGAAGGTTGCTCAGAGAAATTTCTTAAATTCAGTCCTCATCTGCTCACTCCACTCACAGTAACCTTCTACAGCCATGGACGCTCAGAGAGCATTGCTAGACGAACTCATGGGTTCTGGTATTTCATGAAACCCTAAATTTGTGCTTCTACAATTTTTTATTTTTTTTTCAATAGGTTTATGCATATCTTTGAAATTGGGTCATGCAATATTCGTCATGATGTTTTAGCTTATTTTAACTTGATTTGATATAATTTTGAACAAGAAGATCATTTGGTTTTTAAATTTCTAATCTTTGGTTGATGGTTGTGAATTTTAGCTCGTAATTTGACGGACGAACAGAAAAAGGGGTACAAGGAAGTCACTTGGGACGATAAGGAGGTCTGTGCATTCTACATGGTTCGGTTTTGTCCTCACGAGCTTTTCGTCAATACCCGCAGTGATTTAGGTTCGGTGCAGTTACAAGATTCATGTTTAATTTCATTTGTCTATTATTCATGCAATAAGAAACCTTGTTTATATCAAGGTCAACACATTAAATTAGTTGCAACTTCGGAGTCAGATATTTCAGTTCCACTGCATGTCATGAATTCTGAAATTTATTATCATTGATTCATGCTAACTGATCATTGTCATTAGTCTAGTGGCGGCATAAATGAGGAAATGTAAAAAACAATCACACAAAAGATGAAGTTTGAGATTTTCATTGATTAGTTTGAGGAGATTATGAGAACGGGGAACCTACTCAGTTTCCAATTACAGAAACACTAGATGTGATATATTTTGTTGAGTGTAGGTTCCCATCATACGTTTTACGTCTTTGCACTCATATGAAGCATTTGGTTTGTTGATTGGAGTTTGTAGTAATTTTTGTTTCTCGTCCATTGTCTACACTTGCAGGACCTTGCTCCCGAATTCATGATCAGAAGTTGAAAGAAAAGTGAGTAATCTATTATTTGGATTTTTATTCTTTTTTTCAGTACATGATGTATGGTATTTTAAGAATTCCTTGGTTTTTGTAATGTGTGCAAACTGCATATAGTCTTTTAGCATTGTTCCTTTTTTTTTTTTTTTTTGTATGAAGGCTTCCTATTCGGCCCAAAAAGATTTATTTGGTACTATACATCTGGCTTTTTTTTGGGGATATAGATTTTAGTGGTATGGGATTTCTCTCCCTACAAGCTTGGAATACCAGTCTCATATTTGCCTACTATTCTAGGAAGTCCTGGATGTACCAAATATCAGTTTAGTATATTGGAGTTCCTTGGTTGTGGACATCAATTGACTCTTCCCTGGTAGTTATCATTTAAAAGTGTGTTGAAAATTATATTTATCATGCTTTCATCGTTCCAGCCAGTCTTTGATAGCACTATGTGCCCATGTGGTGATGGCGGTAGTTGAAGATTATTTGATAAACTCTTCCTACTTCTTTATTTTTTTCGTAGTTTAACTAAACCCAATGGGTGTTTCCATTTAATTCCTTCAAAATATTTAGCCTTTTGGCAATATTACAGTGTTGTGAAAAGCACACTTTAGGCGCAGGTGAGGTGCTAGGCAGTTGAGGTGCTGCCTAGGCAGTTCCAGTTTTTTATTTATTTATTTTTTTTTCAGGACCTTGTTTGTTTGGATCTTAATTTTTTATATATAGTAAATATATAACTGGTGTATAATTTACAAAAGCCATACAAACCTTAAGTCCTTCTACTTATAAAAACCACAAGACTTTATTCTTTCCAAAAATAAAAAATAAAAAATTATGGGATTTAAAAAAATCTAACACAAGAGCTACGTCGAGAACATTTATGGGTTCAAGTTCTACTACCAAGAACCATGCACATGAGCATGAGGAGTTATTAGAAGAAGATGATGAATTGTACATTTCTAATGATGGTGATTGGGGTGATGTTGGTTCTACAAGTATTGATGAGGATGCGACAATGAGCAATTCATGAGTAGGAGGAAGAACTGCTTTTTAAAAGATGCTTGCATCTGAATTTTATGCTTATTTTCTTGTTTGAGGTTCATTTGGAGTTTGAAATGGCTCATGTGTTATTCCATAAGCTTTAAATGTTTTAAATTTTTAATACAATGCTTTTTGTGATATATATATATATATATATATCTTATCTTTAGATTATTATTATTAAATTTTTTTTTACTTAAGTGCACCTAGGCAGGTGCCTGCGCTAGGCAATAGAAGCCCTTATTGCCTAAATGTGCCTAGCGCTTTTTAAAACATTGATATTACTTCATTTCAACATGGTTGTTCTTTGGCATATTGTTAGGAATATTATGGATGTATAATTATCACAAATTTGTCAGAAAACAATAGCTCACTTTGGAAGGTTTCTGAATTATAAGCATCACCTTTTCTTTTAGATTTGCAGTTTGAATTTAACATGTTATAGACTCTTTTATAAGTGGCATAACGGTCACAAAGGTTTCTGAATCGTAATGGTCACCTTTTCTTGTAAATGCCATCAGAAAAAAAATGCTCTCTGTAGGACACAAATGTTATAGAAGTTCATTATAAAATCTGATGGAGTTTCTGTTTTTTCTTTTCACTTGCCAATTGCACAAAACTTTTTACACTCCATCAATTTGTGTCCTTCCGATGATTGTCTTTTTCTTGATATTGATTCCTTTTCTGTGAAGTATGGATTATTTTTTTTCAGAATTTAGTGTGCGCTCATGATTAGCAGATTTTACAGTGCTCTAATGCTGTAATGTTCATTGCCAGCATATGTTTACGTGAAATTTTAAGATCCTGAATTCTGATCATTAGAAGATTTTACATTGCTCTAATGCTGCAATGTTCATTGCCAGCATATGTCTAAGTGAAATTTTAAGATCTCCAAATTCACACATAAGAACATACTATTTCTCTGAGATTAGTTTATTATTCTAGTGGCTGTTTTGACTTTTAATGCAAAACCTGCATGTGTTCTGTTTTTACTTTTTCTTTCCTTAATTATTGGTACTTTGTAATTATATTGTTAAAATTTTATTTTTGATGTGGTTTCGCTACATTGATTGTCAACTACAGCTTTGAGAAGTCTCCCAGACATGACGCTTTCGTTCCCAAATTTGAAGCTGAACTTGCACAGTTTTGTGAGAAATTGGTGAGTCATGAACCCTAACCACTGCTCTCAACCCCCTCCATGCCCTCCTCTAAAAGGAAAACAAGAAACCAAGAAAAAGGAAAATGCTTCTGTTGCTGTTTGTAACAACCAGTAATCTTTCCCTTTTATGATAGTACTTGTCCTAGTGCAGGTTATGGACTTGGATAGAAGAGTAAGACGTGGGCGAGAACGCCTTGCTCAAGAGTTAGAACCAACACCTGCACCTACACTGACAGCTGAAAAGTCTGAGCAGTTGTGTGTGCTGGAGGAAAAGATAAAGAAACTTCTGGAACAAGTGGAGTCTCTAGGTGAAGCTGGTAAAGTTGATGAAGCTGAAGCACTTATGAGAAAGGTGCTGGAATGTTATGCTATCCCTTTCCACTCTTCTTTGTGAACCATGAGTCAGCACATACTTGACTCCCTCTGCTTTTGTCCACTGAATTACTTGGTTTAGAAAAGATTCTGAAGTATTACATGTGCTGCCTCAACTGTAAATTTAACCCTTGACATCTACATACATCTAATGTATTGTTGATTTAACTTTCCTTTACAGGTGGAGACGCTTAATGCTGAGAAGACAGCATTGACACAACAACCCCAGAATGATAAGTTGCTAATGCTTGCTCAGGAGAAAAAGATGGCTCTGTGTGAGACCTGTGGTTCCTTTCTTATAGCAAATGATGCAGCAGAAAGGACTCAGTCTCATGTCACAGGGAAGCAGCACATTGGTTATGGTATGGTTCGAGATTTCATCACCGAGTACAAGGTTAGTTATTTTGTCGTGACCTATTTATTTCTTGGTGTTTATGAACTGGCTTCTAATGAAGGAAAAATATTGATTTCACTTGACAGACTGCTAAAGAGAAGGCCAGGGAGGAAGAAAGATTAGCTCGGGAAAAAGAAGCAGAAGAGCGGGAAAAGCTGAGGGAGAAGGAACGTGAAAGGAGAAGGCGAAGTGATTCAAGTGACAGGGACAGGTACCATGAGAGAGATCGAGACAGGGACCGAGAAAGGCACAGAGAACGAGATTTGGACCGTGAGAGGCATCAAGAGTGGAATGGTAGAGGTAATAGAGATGGAGGAAGAGGTACAGATTCAAGGTTCAGGAGTGTAAGAGATGGAGGCAGAGATAGGTACCATGATCGAAGTAGGTCACGCTCTCCTGTTAGGCGTGGCCACAGAAGGTCTTCCAGAAGCCCAGTTCGCCCCTATTAGTGCATTTTGTAGATAGATTACTGAGCTTTGGATTTGAATGAGGTAGACTTTTTTAATATCTCAAGACTTCAATAAAATTGTGCTTTTGGAGTCCAAGTTATCTCATCATGGGTGGATTTTTTCCCCATCTCACAGCTTTGTTGAGACTGTACCGTCTCCCTTTCATCAGTATTAGTTACGGAGAAAAGGGTCGAGGTAGGTATATTTTCATTGTTGTAACTGCCCTTATGATTTATTTTGGGTTGGTTGAGTTATTTAAATGATTTCTCTTTGAAACATTATATGTGTAATCCCCTCGTCTATTAATCATTTGTGGGAGTCATTTGGTCTTTGACATGTCTCATATTAAGATGTCAGACTCGAGTCAAAATTACATGCATGACTGGCACTGCTGCTGAGGGATGATGGTTTTTTTCTCATTATGAGGTAACATAAATCTTATTTTTGTAAAACAGAGGGATAGATTGATATTTCCTCATCATTATTTATTGTATTATTTTCTGTTCCGTTTTCTTTTTGCCTTCCCTTGTATTCTGTTTTCAAAGTTGATTTAAACCAGCTGTTTGCTGAAAAGTTCTACTCTTTTTGGCACATGTGTTTGACCTTGAAGAACATCGCAAAGATATCTGTTTGGCCACTATGGGGGTAAAATTACTATTCTCTTCATATTCTTCTTTAGGAAACTTCCAACTATGGCATCATTTATATGACATGATATAGAGTCTCGTCCTTCTTTGATGATCTTAAAGGCAGAAACTCATTATTTTCCTGGCCCCTGTCCCTATCCTTGCTCTAACTTAGGGGTTAGCATTGAGAAGTGAGCAGTCTTTGTCCTCCCATGAGGAGTTACCATGACCAACAGATTTGGAATTAGGATTTTAATTTCTATCTTGAGTTATAAAACTATGTCCTCATTAAAAAGAATATTACTTTTACAGAATTGTGTGTGGGTCATAAACTGAACCAGGGTTAGTCAAATATTTCCAACGCCCATGAAATTTTGTTAACATGCATGAAATCTATTTCAGTGAACTGAGTTGCATTATTCTTTTTCTTTTGAACTAACACCAACATGCTATTGTCTGCTTGCTTCGAGGTAAGTGGCAATTGTATCTCAGAACAGTGTCTTAGTTTGCAGAAATGCTAAACGATGGCGATTGTTGATAATAAGTTTACTGCTGGAAAAGTATACGGGATAATTTTGCTTGAAAGATAATGAAGTTTGTATTTTAGCTTGGATATGAGATTGGCTATACCTTGCTATTGGCAGTTGAGGGCATACATTAAACTTTTGATTTGTGTAGGTCCTTTATTGTAATATGGATTGTTGTCAACTGTACAAATGGGTTAATGATTTAGTAGCACGAAGAATGCCATGTACTCTTGTCTTCTATTGATGACAGTTTCCTAATATTCTCTAATCACTCGAGTGGCAACTAATTTGCAGCTAATGTGACACGTGTAGCTCTTACAGTGAGTTTGGAACTTAAAAAAAGTATGGAATTTTAAAAAAAATATATTAGAAATTCATATTTTATTAAATTATATAAATTTTATATTAATGAAGTTGGGTTTTATATTGTGTTATTTATTTGAAATAAATGATTATTTTGTCTATTTTAAAAGATATTTTTATCTTTTATATTTTACATGTTTTTCAATAAAAAATCATCATTTTATGTTAAATGTTTGTCTCATTAATTCAAAGTTTTTTTTTCTCAATTTGTTTTTGATTACAATAATTAATTTTTCAGTTTTTATATTTTTAGTTAATCAATCTTAGTTTTAATTAAAAAATGTGAGTAAAATGAAAAAAAATATTTAAACTACATAAATTCTTAATATATTAAATTTTGTAAATGTAATTTTTATTCTAAATAAGAAATTTTATTTTAAATAAATTGAATTGTAAAATTTATTTAAAACAATGAGTATTATTTTTTTATTTTGTTTCAAAAATGAATTATATATATTTTTTATTTCAAACACATCATAAATAAGCCTATAAGCCTAATTGGGAGGGTTAACACTTAACAAACCAAGATGTGCAAAACTCTGTTACATACCCTATAATATTGTAAATTTTTCTTCAAAACTTATTCAGAAGGGTGCGGAGCATTGATAAAACTTGCACTTTCCAAGCCACAATCATGATGGATGGTCATTGTGACCCCAAGGCATGGTGTACATAGCAAGAATAAATGCAATTCACGGAAGTTGACTAACCAAGCACATGGAGTCAACATTTATACTTCCTTTTTGGCATCAAAAAGATCTTTAATTTCAAAACTTACATCTAGTCATTTTTGTTTTACAAAGAATAGATTAGTCGTAAATCTCAAAAGCAGATAGCATTAGCCAGACAGGAAATCAAATAGAAAAGAAATATACAACACTGCTCTCCTAGGCCATAGATTTAACAGTCTCTTCAAGAAGACACCAAGAAAGAAAAAAGAAAAGACGAGGCACTTTTGTTTCTTGTTTTCAATTTCTTATTTTCCAATTAAATTGTTCATCCAGCAGTATTAAAACGTAGCTCATAATTGCTTAATGTAAATAAGGTCCTTGATTTTTATTTATAAGCCAATTCACGATAAGCTTTGAAATTGGAAATCTAGGCCTGGCAATCAATTATAGAGAATAAACTCTTCTGGGTCAAGATAAAAGCCTGCAAGCAGCAACATTGACACCAGATTGCAAAATGGCAATTCTAATCTTCTGAAATGTTTTTATGACTAGGTAGATACCTGCAAGCAAATAAACAATTTCCTCAAACTAGGTTTTTTTTGGTTGTTGTGCATTCTCATCCAACAGTTATTGTTCATGTGAAAGAATGGCTAATGATGACACGTGAACTCTGGAAGATGGCACAACAGGAAAAACTCATCTTCAACAACCTTCATCTCAACAAGGGAAACTCAAAAATCTAAATTTACTTGCCGCATCTTGCATACAAGGTTTGCTGTTGGCAGATCAAGTTGGTTTCCTTGATCTGACTTCAACAAGTCTTTCAGCTGTTCCCTTGGAGTAGAGAGACAACTCTGGTATGTTGCCAGAACTGGCGGGATTGGCATTGACAGTGCTGAAAGCACATTGCTAAGATACTCAATATCAACTGACAGCTGCTGTGCTCCACGATCTGTTATGTACTGAATCCCCCTCAATTGCTCCATATAAAGAGCGGTGGCACCCTCCGCAACCTACAATACAGATGCACCACTGAGTAACTGAAAGACAAAATTTGTTGCCCCCATTCAATTGTGAATGCAGGATGAAAGATGGTTTGAGAGAACATCACCATCATTATATTGTTGAATCCGTCTTTCAGATACTACCATAAAAACTATCATCTATTCATCTAAAACTTAAGAACTTTGGGGTACCAAGGATGTTAGTTGAGAAAGTCAGACTGGAGAGTACAATTAAATCCATCTTAACAATGAAAAGAAAAAGAAAAAAAAAAAAAAAAAAGGTGTCACTTAGGAGAAAACATTGCTACAGCTAAGCTTTTCTGGAAAGCAAATAGAAAAGAAGAATCAAATCTTCAGAGATCAATAGACAATAGTCAGCTGAGACTATTGTTATGCCAACTTGTTAAGCTTGGACCTACAAGTCTAAGTTGGCAATTGGCACCAATTTGATGCAGTCACTTGATATTAGTTATTTCCCAGCACTTAAACTGGACATAAACAGATCAAGCCCAACTAACCCAGGGATGGAGAGTGGGAGAGGAAAGGGGCTTGGGAACCTAACTTAGGAGTTAGGACTTTCCCACTGTAGGTCACATACCTTGAACATCCATTCAGTTGCAAAGAACTGAGCTTCATCGTTGTTGGAATCATAGCTAGAGACGCCCTCAGCAAGTGGCTCCAATTGTTGGGGTAATGTAAGAAGATATTCACCAACGCTGGTGACATAGGATTGTGGATATGCACTGAAGGTTGGGAGAGCAAATGTACTGTGTTCCTCCACAGAGGACCATATTGGCAAACGAGAAACATCACTGAGACGTTGCCGTACTTTAGATATGAGGACATCATATACAAGCTCATTAACCGTGTCAACAAATGCTGCAACTCTCTGAGATGCAATCGGAAGTGCATGAAACCGGGGATCTTTGGACTGCATGACAACATGAGAAATGTTTTATTAGTACCGAATGAAAATCACAAGAAGAAAAAAATTAAAGTTTGGAAACAAGGTATGACAAATAGAAGAAGAACACCAAGACAAGCCTTTTACAATATAGAACGGTAGAACACCAAATTCATAAAGGAAGATGCAGAACCTATATTGGAGAAAATCATGGTAAAGGTAAATTTATTTTGCAATGAGTTGCATATATTTCCATTTAGTTGTGGTCTAGTTTGTCCAATCACATCTTCATCGAATTTTAGATCAAGAAGACAAAGTTGAATTTTTCTTTCTTTTTGCCAATCAGCATAGAAACACATAAACTCACGCAGAGGGGGTTGGGGGGTAAGTTGAAATACAGCTTGGGGAGGGGGGTGGGGGTTGAAGTACAGCTTATAAAACTTGCATATTTTGAAGTGTCAGATGAGAACTCGACTTTTAGAAATGCATAAAATTGCTTATCTCCATTTCTCACATCCCAATATTGAGTACTCTTTTGGCATTGTCATATATGTAAGTCTTGTAGAGCTCTGTCTGTCAGTATATCTGTCTCTGAGACGGTCCCTTCTCCTTTGTTCTGTGTGTGTGTCAGGGTTTGTTTTTTTATTCTATTGTAATTGGCTAGGAAGAAAGAAAACATGACAACTCTTGACAAAATGATCTACAGATACAAATAAAAATTTAACAATTTTCGGATATCATCAGCATTCTCAGTTTTTAACTTTCAAATGTGCATGGACATGGAAATAAAAATAAAGGTCACCAGACAAAGTAGATCATCAAGAGTATAAGGGCAATCATGTGGCTCACCCTGACCCCCAAAAGAGAGAAAACAAAAGAGCATGCATACACACACAAACAGAGAGGAGGAGGAGAAAAATTATGTCTGAAGATGAAAAAAGGATTTTATCTGTCTTTCCCTTGCAATATATTAAACTTGATTCATCCCCACATCCCCCACCCTGGGAATTTTTTAAACATTATTAAAGAACATGGAAACCAAAAAGGGACAAAGAGAGAAAGAGAAATGGGACTGCACAAGCTAGTCTTTTAAGTACCTGATTTAAAAGGTTAAAGAGTTTCCGAGCCTTTTCTGGGACATCAATGAGCCGCACGGCTGCTACATCCAAGGCAGCTCTTCCACCCAAAGATGGTTCCCCATTTTCATAATCACTATGTGACTGGTTTTGGTCTAAACTGGACCCAAATACTGAAACTGACAAACTTGTGCTCAATCTAGCAAGAGTAGCTCTCAAGGAAGCTTCAAAGACAGACGACCTGCTTGTTAAACTATCCGCAACAGTGAGGATCTGCAATGCACCTTGGACAATGGACCACTCCTCCTCATTTGAGGTCGAGTCAGCTCTGCGAACACTTTGGCTTCCATCCTTTTTGTCAATGTCCTTCTTTGAGACACCGTCACTACTAAGATCCACTCCACAGACAGCTCTTAACGATTTGAGGGTTTCTTGCAGGGTAGAGATGTACTGCAGCATTATGTCATCAAGAGCAAGAATTAGTTCATGTGCCTCTGAACCACCAGTAAAGCTGATGCACCTCTCTACAGCTGTTTCAAGAAGTAGGATGACTTGGGGAATAGACTCCTCCATCCTGCGAACTGTTTCACTGAGTTCAACACCTTGGGCTCCTACACCACGAATAACAGCTCCCCTTAAATCAACATTTGCAATCTCAGAGGAAAGGATAGCGCGCTCCATTTGCCCATACCTGGAAGACATGCCTAGTCAATAATTGAGGAATAAAAACACTAGGATCTGTGTCAATAAGAAAAAGATAAGGAGAGAAACACAACTTAAGACCTCTAATGAAATTATATTAAATTAGAAGACCATCTTGCCCATCATACCATGCCATTGAAGTAACTTAGGCTTGTACACTTTTTAGCATATATGAATAAGCGATGCACATCGTTTATTTAAGGTCATTTATACAAAAAGATGGTGCAATTGAGGATGATGTAAACCATAGGATTAAGGCAGGTGAAGTGGCGGAGTGCTTTGGGAGTTTTATGCGATTCTAAAATTCCGAATAGATTGAAAGGGAAATTTTATAAGTCGGCAGTGAGACCAGCTATGCTGTATGGTACCGAATGTTGGGCAGTTAAAAAGCAACATTCGCATAAGATAGGAGTAGCCGAAATGAGAATGTTGAGATGGATGACAGGACATACAAGAAAGGATAGAATAAGGAATGAGGAGATTCGTAAGAAGGTGGAAGTAGCACCTATTGAGGAGAAAATGAGGGAGAATCGTCTACGTTGGTTTGGACACATCCAACGTCGGCCAATGGACGCAGTAGTTAAGCAAAGTGACTTGGTCCAAGTGCCAGGTGTTAGACGGGAAAAGGGGAGACCGAAACTTACATAGGAGACAGTTATCGAGAAAGATATGACTGTGTTAGGAATTAATGAAAACCTTGTCTTGGATTGATGCGAATGGAGAAAAAAGATTCATATAACCGACCCCAACTAGTTTGAGATTTTAAGGCTTAGTTGAGTTGAGTTGAGTATAAATAAGCGATGCACATAAAGGAAGCTCAGTATGCAAACAGACTTTTTGCCTGCCACAGGCCAGCATACTTGAGGGCTCACCTTTAAGAAATTAAACAAGCAAATACCTAAAGCTCGAAATCGAGGCTCATGCCTCAGAAAAGTGTGATATACTTTTTTAAGCATGATAAAGTTCCAAAATATGTAACACTTACAACATAGTTCCTTACTGCTTCCTGGAAACAATTGGGATATCAAGCAAAATCCGAATATCTGGAGGTTATAATAAACTCTCTAAGACTATTCACCTCATATCTATGGAGCATGCTGCTTCCTTCTCTAGAAACACTGACAAATATGTTCCTATAGTAGTCTAGTGACAGTAGTCGTAAATGAGTTCTATTATTTAAGACTATGTTTTTACCATTTCCTAGCAAGAGCAAAAGCATTTGAAAAGGAAAGATGCACTTTGGTATTTTTTATTATCTTTTTTTTGCTGAGGCCACTTGGTATTTGTTTTTAAATGTTGAACCCAATCATCAAAAAGAAAAAAGGATAGATCAAAGGTATGCCAAACTTCACTTCTAAGCACACTCAGATGAACTTATATTTTTCAGTTAACCTGAAATTTTGGTCAGTTATGTGACAGATTAAGCCAACTAGTGTAAGAAATTAAATAGTTTTCCCTGTATGTCAATAGATGCCTCCTATTCTCAGTATATATTCTTAAGTCACGGACTTGGTGGGTTTTTGGGCCTATGCCCTATTGTTCTCATAAGGGGAAGGATAATCCATTACATGTAAAGATCAATGGTAATCAAGAAGCTATGAGACATGATGAAAGGGATAAAGTTCCAGTTCTATTCTCAAGACAGGTTTCTTCAAGTTCTGTAAAATCAAGAAAAAAGGGGTAATGTTCCACCAAACCATATAAGGTTCTCTCCACAGTAGCAAACAAGAGGTCGTCTCCATGATGATTATTTTCACATGATTGTTGTAATATTTTTCTTTCTTAAACTCAATGATTTCTCTCTGTTTCTGTTTCTCTGTCGCCCTTTTTAAAGGTGGAAAATATGAACTTAAAAAGTAACCAAATCCAACTCTACCACTTGAGCTGCACCCTAGAACCCACACTCACTTATCTAAACTTAGCATATCAAATAATTGCGCTAAGCCCACAATGCATTGATTTTGAATCACAATACCTTACCTCTGTTTAAATGATTCATAAGGAAAGTAAGCAGCTTTCAATGTGTCCTTTAAAACCCGTATCTCAATTTCTGAAAATAAGTGCTGAATATTCCTCGCAAAGGTTCCCGTCATATTGTGTAGTTCAATCAAGGCCTCCAGATGCTTAGTCTGAATCTTAATACCCTTCGGCATATCCCCAGATAAAATATCTAATATACCTGAAGATGAAAATTCCAAAAAACAGAATACAGAATATGGAAGTTGCTCATGAACCAAAATATCAAACATCTAGAAAGCATGAGAAGTGAAGAAGCAATAAACTTATTTAATCTAACAACTAACTCATGCAATACAGTAATTTTCTTCTTCCCTTTTTTTTTTTTTTTTGGGGGGGGGTGGTTATATCAGACAATCCAATTAGAAACTAGGAGAGAGCCGCTAAAAGGACAGCTAACACTCCAAAAAAGATAACTACGTTTCTAACACCAAAAGGAAAAAAAAAAAAAAACAATTGGAGGAACACTGCTAATCCAAACTCCATATAAGTTGACAACACTTGTGCTTCGTGCAACCAAATAAACATGATGGGTGTGAAAGTGTTTTCCAATTTTAATATCTAAAAATTAGAGAATGGCATACATATTCATTGTGGTAAAAAAATGACAGATTGTCACCAAGTTGCTTTTTGATTATCATCCGATCAATTAGCAACCAAGCCTATGAAAAAAATTATAGCCTCCAGCAATTTTAGATTTACCTCTGCCACTTAACTTGGACACAAGAATTGTGTTGCAAATACAGAAATACTTTATTTTTCTTGTGGAAATGCTGGTTTATCATAACAGAAACATTTTGGAACTAAATATCAGAGATGCAGAGTTTCATTGACCTATCTTTGACATGTTTCTCTGATCAAGTTTTTCTCTTATGTATTTTTGTCCAACTAACCTTTTGAATTTGAAATAAAGTTATGAGCATGTTTGGGGTCATGCTTATGCATCACTACACAGAGAAGACATTCATAAAACATGTATTCTAAATCCTAAAAAAACGCAGATGTAACTCTCCAAGTGAGGGAGTCCTAAATCGAAATAAGAAAGAAAAAAGAACCTTATTATAGTAACAATTATAATTCCACGTTCCCTTTGTGAAATGTCCTAAATTTTCTAGTCCCGGTGTCGATTTCATGTATAAACTGGCATCTCACATATCCATGCCCAAGCTTCAGAAATCCCAACCAGCTTCAAAAATACAAGAATATAAAACGGCAAGAAGAAAACTCAGCAGTAATAGAAGCATGAATAGAAGCTATAAAAAATGAAGGATAACATAGAGATCTATGTTCAGGAGGCCTAGAGAATTATGAGATCTGTGTTTCTTTTTAGAAGACAGCAATAATTTCTTTTACATGTTCTTAAAAGATATTCTCTTTAGATAAAAGAAGAATTAGCATCACGACAGGCAGATGAAAAAACTACAAATGCAACGACAAGTTCACATTCTGATCAAAAAGGAAAACAGAAGAAAAAATGCCATAAGATTGCAAGCTTTTCAAGCGCCAGCTAGAATAATATGGCTTTCCAAACTGACAAACAAAACAATGCACCACTTTAAAAATACCCACTACACAGCACCAAAGGCAAGCCAGAAAACCTATTTTTATCCCACAAAAATGAAGTTGACTGAAAAGGTCATGTTAAAATTCTAGCATTATACATTTATACTCCAACCAAATGAACAAAAGCATTGTTCACCAAGCTCACTGAAAAGAAATTTACCCTCCTTATTCTACCAAAACCAGAAAATCATATTGATAAAAAGCCTCATCTTTGGGACAAAGAAATTCTGCCGAAGCCACCAAAAGGACAAACTCCAAAGACACTAAGCAACAAGACAACGCAAGGAAAAAAAAAATTATGAGGAGCATTTGCTTTGTAGGCTTATGCACTTGCAGTAAATCATTGGTATAGTTCTATAAAACACCCAAAACCAAACGAAAGCCTTAACCTCCAAGGTAACTTGGGATTTCCAAATGGAACTAACAAGAGGAAAGCACCAGGATTAGGGGAGTGAATTAGATAGGCAAAGAATGAATTACATGAAAATGAACCAGAGTTATCTATAAGTCCAGAACCTCCTATCATTCAAATTTCTGAAGAAATGAAATTTCCTAGCAGACAACTGATCATGGACAAAAAAGCTGGTCTCTGACAAACCTTGTTTCTGAGCTCTCCATTACATAGCTTCATATTAGATCTTAGCTATATAACTTCGTTAAAAAGTATTGCTAGCCACATGACTTTTAAATAACCTGGAAAATAATTATTGGCTACAATTGAAAAACAAAGAATTGGAACAACATAATAAGAATGGATTCCTTAATAACTAGAGGACATATTCATGCTCTTAATGGACCTACTTGAGAATCCCTCTTACCTGCATCTGAAATCTGAATCCTTATCTGGAAACTTATAGGTTCTAATATCTAGCCCTATCTGAAATTATACCTATGTATGTCCACTATGAGCAGAAACCTTCTATGTAAAAAACTACTGTAGACCATGCACCCCCACCCGAATGAGCAGAGAAAAGAAAAGGCAAAAAATGAAGAAAAATGAAACAAAAATAGAAATTTGAAAGCTTTTCGTAAAACTTGAAAAACCCACAATCTGAAACAAAAAATCTGTGACAAATTCTCCTTGGGAACCATCTACTAGAATTTTGAATAAAGCTTGGCAGACATAGAGAAAACAGATGATGTGCAGCTCCTGAAATCCATAACACTTTAAACAGCCAAAAGGAGGCAGCAATTATCACAAAGGTGAACTTTTCTCTCACCCAACACCCATCAGATCAAACAATATACATAATTCCTATGAGATATCATTTTCTTCCCCACAAAAAACTATAGAAGAGAAAACACAACCTTTAGCCAGTGCTTTTGTTTCAGGAACAGCATCTCCAATGGCAAGGTTGATACGAGATACAAAACTGGAGCCTATAGCTGCCATAGTCTCAGTTAGTAGCTTAGGTACAAGAGTTTTATAATCTTCCTGAAAAGCAACCATACACCTGCAGACAAATAGTTTAGGCTAACAGCTTCAATTCCAAAAACTGGAATATCGTATCAAGTAAAGCAATCTGACTGTTTCCTGTAGGTTTACAAGTAAAATAAAGTGTTGATATTATTAATAAGGAATGGGAAATTCATTATGGCAACATAAAACGAGTTTTGAAAGTTAATTGACAAGAATCACGTTTTTTTCACTATGAGGACATAATGGATATTTAAAATAGATGCACGAATATTCTGTTCTAATATAGTAAGGTTGTCCATTCATCAACAAAAATCCGAACAAGAGGTAACACTAATAGCATATGTTCTATATGATGGTAAAAGTGTGAAAATTGAATTAACAGATTGGTACCATACAATTGCAGAAACCACAACCAACGCAAGGTAGGGAAAAAGAAGAGGGAGGGAGAGGGGGGGGGGGGGGGGGGGGGGGGGGGGGGGGGTGGAGAAGAAACCATATAAGTCCCAAAAGTTAATAGTTAATACCATGTAGCAGCTCAGTGTAAACAGATGTTTCAAACAGGTCTATCTTAAGTTCCATTTTTTTTTTTATAAAAAAAAAGGAGCTAAATTATGTATAATTAAAAACAAACTTTTAATATTACAAAATGAAATATTCCTCTTTCTCTGCACTGTGCAGGAAAAAGAATTCTAAAACAAAACCTTATCTTGTTTCTCTTAACATATAAGAGTAACACTAACTCCTGGAAAGCACTGGACTGGAAGTTTGGAGAACCAGCAATGACAATGGTGATGCAGGACAGTGGAAGGGAACCTATTTACACTGCCTGAGGAAAGCCTCAGGGTTTCAGAAGGACGTCACTTGGGTTTTACCACGAGGACATTGTTAAGGAATTCCACAAGAATAAGTTTAGAGTTCTTTGGTCAAATTGTGGGAACAGAATTAGGATGCTGAAATTTCTGGTGCAAAAGATCTATGGTTAGGGAATGTAAGGAAAATATTCTAGGCATGAGGGTTTGAGGGATAACATAAAAGGACATTGTTTAAGAATGCAAATAAGAAGAAGAGAAGTTGAAGGGACTGTTTTGCAGTTGCAAACACTAAGTAGTGAGCTGAAAACAATAATTACACCAAGGGGGGAGAGAGAGAGAGAGAGAGAGTTGACAATAGGACGAGCTTGCCTAACACACATACTCATTACTCCATTATCAATCATAATATGAATATAATGAGATATATTACAGGGGTCAAAATAAAAACTTAAACCAAGAACTCACGAAAATCACTAGCCTAGATCATACCCGAAGATGAAATTTCCTAAAAGAACAGGAAAATTAAGTTTCT
Organism: Quillaja saponaria; assembly: GCA_029379385.1. Taxonomy (NCBI): domain Eukaryota; kingdom Viridiplantae; phylum Streptophyta; class Magnoliopsida; order Fabales; family Quillajaceae; genus Quillaja; species Quillaja saponaria. The sequence continues at coordinate 11,908,056 of CM055616.1, read as the reverse complement.
CCATTGCAATTCTTTTGAAATTCCAGATCTAGTATTGCATATGAGGAGACCTAGAACAAATCAAATAAGAGCTCAATATAATGGGTTGATTCAACCCTAGAGTACTGATAACTTGATCTTCAAAACTGTACAAGACTTGTCAGAGTCTAACCAAACATTAAAAACCACTTGTTTCCAACTCTGAGGAACCTTGCAAAAAAAAATAAATAAATAAATAAAATAAAATAATAATAATAATAATAATAATAATAATAATAATAATAATAATAATAATAATAATAATAATAATAAAAAAGAATGAAGAAAGACACTCCGAGGAACATATTGCATACAGCTACATCTGTTTGTCACCAAGTTCCTCATGTACTAGGCACTAGAAAATACCTAGAACAAAAATATAGTACATGACTGGAATCTCTGAATAAGTTCAAGGTACCATCAGTAAGTTGTGTCCTTCAATTTGAAACCATATAACTAAAACAATTTCTCTTCTCAAAAGGAAAAAAAGAGACTCATTTTTTTCAGAACAAAAGAAGCCACAATAAGTCACTTCATTAAATATTTCAGGTATTTTGGCCTTTGTTAGCATCATGAGACTTGTAAACATGTAAAAATAACACTACCAACAAAACAACACAAAAGTAAAAAGGAGTTGGACCGAAAATACAAATGGTACCATTTCCATTCTTGTTCAAGATAAAGCAGTAACTCATCATAGAAACGCGGCAACCAACTAGAAAATGGTAATGTAGGCACACTTGAATGAAATTCAGCACTACTTGGCAGCCTTTCCATTTCGTTTTTCTCATTTGCCAACTTATTAACACGTTGTCTTGAGTCAAAATCTTCCCAAAGCTGCTTTATTGGTTTCAGATGAACCTTTGTATAATGTGACTCTAGAGACTTAAACCTCCCAATACGAATGAGAATTCCCCTCAGATCTTGAGCAACATCAACCTGAGATAGTAATGTACAAAAAAGTTAAAGAAAAAAAAAAGGATTTATGATGAGTTGCAAGTGATAGAAAAAAGAACAACTCAGTGACAAAGAGACCACCTTGCGATAGAATAATGCATCTGTTAGACGAGGCTGCACCATTGCATCTAGCCTATCCTCTAGGACTTCAAGTTGCTTCCTTATGTTAGCAAACTCAGCAACCTAAATATAGAGATTGGGAAGAGGGTGGTAAAAGAATAGGTAAAACCATGATCTTTCACCAATATCACTTCAAGCACTATGCAGAAGAAGCTCGGGGAAAATAATACCTCCCCAACTGCAGATAAGCAGTGCCTCATGTTGCCCAAGGTTTCTGCAGCACGAGGAAGATCACCACTAGCAAAGACATCCTCCACAGTTGAACTTAGTTGAGTTAACCCAGCAGCATCCTGTTTTTAATTGTGAAGGGGAGATCCTTATTAAATACAAAATTTCCCTGTGCTCCGTGGTTAATAATTTATAAACCCATAAAGAAGATAATAAACAATCTACCTGTAATGTCTCATAAGCAGCTTCCATCCTTTGCTTGACAGAGTCAACTTTAGAAAGGGCAGCAATAGATTCTGCTGCTGATCCCTCAGCCTGCAAAAGTTCCCGAAATTGAGGAAGACATAAAGAGAAAGAAAAACAACATATTAATAAAGAACAGGAGGTTACTGAGAAGGAGGACAAGGACTCCTCCTGAACAAAAGAGAAGACATGAAGCAAAAAAACAGTCCCAATCCCAAGTATTGGCTTGATTCTATGGTTCTCCAATGATCACCACCATTGGCTGTGCAAATCAGTCATTGGGTACTCCCAACATCACCAGCCAACATCCAGGAGGAAATTGTAATTAATTGCATCTAACAATAAACATAGAAATTACAGGATAATGCATCATTTTCTATAAACATGCTCTCTTCCTGAAAAAAATATTTTCTCCATAAGGTTATTACATGAAGCAAACAAAGCAGAAATGCTAGTTGTTGCCTAAAAAGTTAGTCTATAATATGATATTTAAGTTTCTAGTAAAAAATGGTTTTATGTCTACAAGGATCCTACATTCATTATATGAAATAAAGATGACCAGCTTAAGATTAGTGTTTCCATCCAAACAGCTAAGCAATGGCCATAAAGAAAAATAATAGCTACTTATAGCATTCAACAAGCTTTATCGTAGAACAAAAATTAAAAATAACCAAGCTTCCACAAAGTATGTAAAGCTTTCAGAAGAACCACTGGGATGCTGAAGCTGGTAGAATATAAACACTAATCATGCAATCCCTTGGGAGTTTATTTCCAAACTCCACGTCTACTTACTTCTGTGCTTAAATATACAATGGTAATTGTAAGATATCAATTTTGGGAGGATCATTGGATCGGAGTTGGTTCTTTTGTTTTTCTTTTCCCTCATTTTAATAGAAATCCAACACAAATAACTCAATGCATGTGAGGAGATCTTCCAGGGCTCTGGCCCCAGATGTCTACGTGATGCATTTTTGGTTTTTTTGATAGAAAAAGAAATTTGATTAAGATAGACAAACTACATAAATGAGGACATAGGATAGAAACAAAAACAGGAAAAAAAGAAGAAGAAAAGAGGCTAGTTTAATGATAATGAGCATATGCTGTTCACTGTTCAGTGGCTCGGCCTCTTTATTGTAGACTGTTCAAGACTTTTGGGTTCTATGGGCTTATCCGGAATCCTTGTATCCAGGATCCTTACACGATTTATTGCAGATTCTGTTTGGAGTTGTAAGGGAATAAAGATGTTAGATATTCATGAACTTCCATATCTTTTGTTGTGATTCAGGAATTTTGTTGAACCCCAATGGGAGGATTTTCCATGATCCTTATCTTCCCTTCCATGTTATTTGTGATAAAATGTCTTTTTGGCGTCCCTTTGGAGTTCATCTGTGGGGGATTGTCAGAGTGTTTCTTTATATGTTATGAGCGCGTGGCAGGCACTTCAGCATTAGCTCCCTGTTTTTTATGTTTCTTCTTTTTGTTCGTTAAGAAGGCGTGTTGTCCTTCATCCTTGTGCTCTTAAAAAAAGATAGCAAACGAAAAGATAAAGAAAAGTGGGGGAAATAGAAGAAAACTCAGTTAATGGTCAACTACTTAACTGTCTGCAGTTGAATGAAATTCCGTTGTAAGAACTCCATTAACCAATTATACAATATGCATAAGTGACCTTGGGAATATACAAATTCTCACTTAATTGGCATTGTTACAGGTCGAATGTATATTTTTTTTGAGAGGATTCCAGGACCAATTTCATGGTGCATGTATACATGCATTGCCTTATTTTCGCAAATTGAAAATACTAAATTCCATGTTGCATTGGCTTGCCAAAAAGGAAGAACAATCCTACAAGAACTACCATAATAACTTTTCTTAAGAAGTGTTTCAACTTCATTGATTAGCTACAACCAATTAAAAGTCATTTCTGATAATTCTGTTCAAACATGATCCTAACTTTTTGTAACTAATGCCAACTTCATCTATCATTCATGGAAACAATTACAAGCCACTTGTAATAAATCCGTAATGTCTTAAAAAGTATATTAGTTATTCGGGTATGAGGAAAAACACTGAACAAGAACATTAGTTGTTTCAGCTAATTGCAAATGCAGGTTTTCTCCTGCCAAGAAAGTTATAGAAGATGATATATCTTTAGACTTCTACAGATTGTGTTTCATTGTCTTAGGAATAAGTCCTACCTAAAGATGAAAAATTGTAATACAAGCTTCCCACATGACCAGTAGTTCAGCTAATTAATGTTCAAGCTCCAGTATCCTACTAGGCATGATCAAGGTTAAAACTAAGCAGGCAACTAAAAATCGAAAAATTACACTGCAAATGTAATTTCAATCTTCCAAATTCCTTGGCAATGAGATAAAGCTTGACAATAATTGTATGCAATATCAGTAAACAAGTACCTTCTCTATCTTCTGGAGGATTCCAGAAATGGCAGACCGGAGGGAGAGGGAGTCGTCACGGAGGCGAATGACGTCCCGGGAAGCACGTGGCACGCGAAGGAGAGAGGCGGCGCTCTGTTCGTCGAGTGATGCAGCAATCTCCTCGGACATCATCTGGAGCTTCATTTCCAGATCCACCAGGTGGTTGTCCAGCGAGTCCTGGGGATGCCGTGTCTGACATGCCGAGTTGATCCATTTCTTCGGGTCGAAATTCTCGTTCGAGAAAGGACCCAAATCGAGCATCATTGTAATAGTGGAAGTGTACCGAGTTAGAGTGGACTCGGACGAGTTGACTCAGCGTTCAAATTTCAGGAACCAAGTAGTTCTGCTTACCCTGTGCAATTCTTAGCAAGCCATATTCTGACAATTCGAATTCGACGCTGCAAAACGCAACATTTTAGTGCCCTTGTGTTTTAATGAGCAAACGACAATTCCAGTGAAACGACAAACGACATTAAAAAACATTAAAACGCAGTTTTCTGCTTTGGGAGACCGTAAAACGTAGTTTTCTGCTTTGGGATTTCTCCCGATTCTTCTAGAAGATTCTCGATATTTTCGCGGACCTTCTACACTACTCTCCACTGAGGATATAAATTCAAAGATAGAGTTGGTAATACTCAATACAGAACGTGCTCTACAAGTTGTCTTCTACAATGGCGACTTCTTTGGCTCTCAAGCGCTTTGTCTCTTCAAACCTTCTCTCCAATTACCTCTTCCGCCCATTCGTAACTGCACCATCGATTTCTCGTTCCTTGAATACCAATGCTGTTCGCAGCTACGATGACGAAAGTGATGATAAAGACATAGAAATTGATCGTCGTTCCGACCGTTACTTCCCTCGAGGTAGTTGATGTCAAAGTCCTTTCTCCGCTAAACTGGGTTTTCTCGGTTTTTGATTCTGTGATTTTGTGCTTTCAGTATGAAATTCGGTAGTGTTGCCAAATGAAGCGTCATTGTTTTTGACTGTTCCAACTTCCAATATCTCTTTGAATGCTTTGTTATTCTCTACTTCTCTCCGTTTGATCTGATTCTTTTGAGTTGGTTGCTAATCTATCTGTTTGGTAGCCGAGACAAGAACGAAGTATGTTAGTGGGGTTGAATGTTTGTTGTTAAGAATACTAGCTTGTGTTGAACTTTTCTGTTTTGAGGTTAATTTATTAGAACTCCCAATGTACAGGTGCTAATGTATTTTGTGTATGTAGGAGTTTTTGATCCATTTTCACAGCCTCGAACCTTGGGCCAAGTGCTGAACCTGATGGATCAATTTATTGAAAGCCCATTTATGTCAGCTTCTCGTGGTGATGGTGCTGGAGTCCGCCGTAATTGGAATGCTAAAGAGACAGATGATGCTCTGCTCCTCCGTGTTGACATGCCTGGACTTGGGAAGGAAGATGTGAAAGTTGCTGTTGAACAGAACACTCTGACTATCAAAGGGGAAGGCCCAAAAGAAGGCGAGGATGAACAGAATGTTGGGAGGTACACAAGCAGGATTGACTTACCTGAGAAGCTATACAAGCTGGATCAAATCAAAGCTGAGATGAAGAATGGTGTTCTGAAGGTGACTGTGCCTAAGCTGAAGGAGGAGGAAAGGGCTGATGTTATCCATGTTAAGGTTGACTAGAATAAAATGTAGGATTTATGTTGAAATGGGTCGTAGTGGGCTCGTGGGTGGATTGTGAATCGAAGTAATATAGTTTGACTGTAAACTTCATCAAATTGAAAGAGAGAGTTGACACTTATGAAACAATTTGTTTCCTTCGAATTGTAGGTTCGTTTTCTCTATTTATTCAGCATTGCTAGCCTTGAATATATCACCGCAGAGGGTGATAAATTTTGGTTATTACAGATTTCTGTAGGGACGATTCATTTAGTGCCTATTCTATCTTTAACTTCTCGGAGTTACTTACTTTTTGTACATGGCGTCTTTTTTAGATAGTTAGGTTAGATGATAGTGTCTGTGAAGTCCTCAATGTGGGATATTTGAGATTCAATTTGGTTCCTGTTTTTATGATAAAAAGCTGGGTACCGATCAGTGCATGTAAGTGTACAAGTCAGGGAAAAGGTATACACAAATTCAAAGAGATTGAAATGAAAGAGGACATACAATTATTTACACTCAATATATCAAAACTCTGAAAATGGTCAATCGTTCATTAGTACATCCAGAGCTTGTTCGACAGTGTTAAGAGGAGGAACTACAAAGCAATCTCTTTCTTTATCCTAGTACCTCGGTCCTTGTGAGAAAAGAGAACGAGAAGCTTATCTGTCTCTCAGCACAACAAAGTTGGACCCGTTAGTTTTCTGTATTTTAGAGATTCTCCTTAGTATTTCAGCAAACGCTGTCTTGTCCTGCACATAAAAGAGGGATGAATAAGGAGTGTATAAAATATTACACTACAAATTAGCAGTTAATTTTCCTCTTAAAAGTAACATCTAATTTTCAATGATCTAGTGCATTTGATAGTACAAAACATACATTCCCTAGCCATCCCTCATTTGAATTTCGTTGACTATCTCTGTTTCATTAACTACATCAGTCACGCATGCTAACTACTAGAATCAATTACTTTTCTGATGTATGCAGAGAACCTAAATGCAATCTAAACATGTATACTGCCCTAGTAATTCCAAACACCACGACAGATTTCTACTATTTTACAAGTCTATATGGACCAAACCCAAAATGGTAAGAAAATGGAGGGGAGGGTGAACACTTCATTTTGTGGAGCTGTTGGTAAAAGGAAAAAGAAGGTAAAAGAATTATCTTCCTCCTCCTTGGGTGGAGGGGCAGACCCTATCAACTTGCATGAAGGCATGTTAGGCAAAGAAATAGCAGCCTACAAATAAGAGGGTGGAAGGAGGGTGTTTTTCTGTCTGCAAGATCATATATATACCTCTGGGGATCTCAATCTCGCCTTAAATTTAGCAACAAGATCCTGTGTTGTCACTGGTGTCTTCTGCATTAAAACAGCCCTGATTTCTTCTTCAGTGACAGGACCAGAAGCCGTGCTTGATGCTCCTGATTTTGATGACGATGGTGGTGGGGTACCTTTAGAAGGAGTAGTACTTTTAGGAATAGGTACACTTTCCTCCTTAACTGATTTCAGTTCCTGATTCAACACAGTAAGAAAATGAACTTTCAGATACCAATTCTAGCAATGCTGATACGAACAGCAAAAATCATGCAAGTTCTGACTCCTGACGACAATAACATACATTTTCTGTCTTCACTTTCTTTGGAGGTGCACCATTTGAAGCTTTTGCTTCTTCACCGTTTAATTTCCTTTTTCCCTTCGCAGACTTAGAGGTAGGTGGAGTTCCTCGAGAAGGCCCAGAAGGCGCTGGTTTCAGGGGACTGTTATCAGCAGGTTCTTCCTTAGGTGCGTCCTTCTGTTTTGGAGCCAACACAGAGGAAAAAGTCTCATCATCCATCTGCACAAGCCAAACTAAAACATCAAAATAGGGAAATGGATTTAGGAATTGTCAAGTGTATGCCAAATTTCATGGAAGCACAAGCAAAACCAGGCATCAAGTACAACTTCCCTCTACAGAGGTCCAAAAAACCGCAAAGGAAATAACTAGCTCATCCAAAAGAGAAAATCATACAAATGGTTTATTCTATCAATTAGAAAGATGTTTACTGCCGAACAGTTTGGGCCAAATACTGAAGTGTACTTGCATTGCAAAAATAAAAAAATTCAACACAACGAATGGAGAAACTTACCTCCTCATCATCATCGTCATCGTCTGCATCAGAATCATTAAGACCGCCAGTTCGACCAAGCAGCTTCTTTAGTTCTTTTCCAGATTTACTCAGACCTCCTTCCTCTTCATTATCTTCATTCTCATCATCCTCATCCTGCAATTAAATGTAAAACAGCTTAAATATAACTGGAGCATGATGATATAGCGATACTTTCAGAAACCAATTCAGAAATTTCTATCAACCAGCTTATTTTCATGAAATATCTAACGCTATAGCCATATGCACCAGAGGAAGCAGAACATGACATTAGCCATCACCAGGCATGGAAATTAACTGCATTAACATAAAATATAAATAATGAAACCTCCATGAACAGGATTGTTAATGGACTTTCAGTAAATGAAAGAGTTATAAACACCCCAATATATATATAGGCAAGTCAATTTACCAGTATCACCAACAGGCTGCTATAAAATAGTCATTTCAAATGAATTTCCCCTTCAATGCCTGGCTAGTCTTATTTTCTCCATTAATTGTCTATAACTACTTCTATGGGGGAAAACAATCCTTTTCTTTTGTAATAGCCCTTCCATCACATAAGTTAATTGCAATTGAGCAGACCTTATTGTTGAAGGGAAAAAGATTTGAAAAGCGACTGCATAACCAGCTTAATACCCATAGATAAAAGGTACTGATTCCAAAAAAAAAAAAAGGGATCAATAGCTACTGAAGAGATGTTAATGCTGACAATCTACAATGGATTAGAAATGAGACAAATGAAAAAGAAGGTAAATTATACAATGAACCACAATTCTCCGCCAGAAGGCAACCACAAAACAAACCAACCTGCTTGATTTCTGGAGGAGCAGGAACTTCAGGAGCCAAATCTTCCCGTTCCTCAGGATCATTACCAACAGCTTCATCATCATCAGTGAAAATCTCTTCATGCTCCCAATCATCTCCTGTTACAGATATATTTATATATGAAACAAAAAGAAATAAATGGACATACAAAAATGTCTAGATGACCAATAATGTATGTCATGAGGTGTAGCTCAAACTTTCGAAGGTTCATATCAGTTATAACCAACATATGCTTACAGCATGTGACTTTCAAGGGTGTAAATAACACTACAGGTATATGATTTTGAGGGATCATATCAGTTATATAAACAGCATATGCTTACAACATATGACTTCTCCAAGAGATGAAAATATCATTGTATAGATATATGACCAACCAAATCCACAAAACTGACTTGACATATATAAAAATTGTTAGATCTAAACTAGTTCAGGTAATATACACAGTCTATATCACCTATCAGCTCCAACTAAGAGATAACAGGTAAAAAAATAGTTCATCTAAGCACTATAGATTAATGCCTAAAAGAAAAATAGATGAAGATAAAAGGCTGAACTACCAAAAAATTTAGTCACTTAGAAGCCTATTTATTTAAGTGTTTCACCATCAATACACTAAGACCATATCAACTGCAGTAAGTTTTTCAGACAATTTATTATATGTTGTTATATTTTATTTTATTTTTCTATTTTTGTATAGTATTATTATAATAATAATATAAAATTAATATATAATATTCTTTTTTTCTTTTTTATTACATAGTAGAGCGCCACAAACATGACTCAACCAAGCAACCTGAAGAAGGTGGACATCACAAAACCCCACCTTAGAAAGTGGGACATAATGCACACTGAAAGAATCTGCTCTGGTATTTACTGATCTCTTATGGTAAGGCAGAAATAGCATCAAATTTGACATCAAAACATCAGAACTGATAACAAATGAAAATAACTGTAGCAGGCATTTTTATATGAACTCAAAGGTAAAAACAACAGACTATACCAACCTTTCTCAATATCATCATCATCCATATCATGATCCCCTCCTCTTGCACCTTCATCATCATCATCACCAGCTCTTTTATTCAGACCAAGTCTGTTCTTTCTAGCTGCCTCTTGTTCTTCATCCTCCTCCCCCCTATCAGAGACATTTCCTTCATCATCATTACCTGTTTTTTTGCGCCCTTTCCCACCTCCCTTAACAGCCTCCTTGTCATCAGGTGGCTCTACTTGACCAAATGCAGCAGATCCATTATTTGCCGCTTTCATTATCCATCTTTGATACCCTTCTGCAGTTTTCTTTCTATTAACCATCTTCTCTTCTGCTTCCTCCAAAGTAAGTTGCCTATATTGTGCGACCTTATTAAAGTTGTACCTGAAATGGTCAAACAAGCCACATAAGAGGTCTAAGTATAGCTACTATTTCAACAACAAAAAAGATTCCCCTTGCACAAGACAATAAGCTACAACTAATAGACCCATAAGCATCATTCATACCAAGAACCAGCAGGAATAGCTACAAACTCTTTCCTTTCCATCATTAGTAGGTAGTAAGTTGCTGACTGTGCCCCTTCAAGTTGACCTTGGTACTGGGACTGACCTGTTTCATCTTCCAAGAGCCAAGGTCTGTTCTTGTACTTCTCCTAGCAAATGCAACAAGAAATCACTATAAGTATGTGATGCTTCAAAGTGATACCTATAAGCTACGCATAATAGCATTCAGTGAACTACACATGCTACCCTTTTTTAAATCACTTCATAGTCATGTAATTTTTTCCCTCTAGACATGTGCCGAAGTCGGTATTTACAAGTAACATATCTGAAGCCAACAAGACTTCAGAGATAGAATAGCCTTTCTCTATTCCAGAATATTGTCTCTTCAGCGACTCCAGCCATGGCATTGTCATTTCTTATATGATCAAGAGTAAGATCTAAATTCTAAACTTCAGCAGAAAGAAACAATGTCACTCATGTGAATCCCCTGAGAATTCATATCTCAGGTCCAGTCCCATTTCATTACTTTTGTTAAACTTAAATGGGTGGGAAGGATGGAGCCCTTCTTTCTAGAAAGACTTGTAGGATGGGGATGTTCCTTTATATATTGTGTTTCCTCACCTAGAACATCTTTCCAGTCTTCACAATTCCCAATCAACAATACTTGCATTGTCAATAATTCTTTGGTTTATTTGGAAGTTAAACTTCTCTAAAAATCTAAACAATATGAATGCCTCTGATCTAGTTCTTCTGCTCAATATTCTTGCTCATTATTTTTTCCCTAGGAGGGTCTAGACCTTGGATAACTCAGTTTTCTTTCAGAAAATACCTTTTTCATCTACATTACTGATGCTCTTGCAACAAATCCTTGCCTCTTGCTAACTGCCATTGGAAAGAAAATATCCCTGTATATGGTTAGGGATTAATACTAATGACTCGTTGCAGATTTGGGGGCCAAATAAAGTAAATTTTCCATACATTTTTAAGTTGTTTCTCTGGTTGGAAAACAACTGTTCATCTATTCTCAGATTGCCATTTGGCTTAACATTTATGGCATAGATTCTGGCTTTTAAGGGAATATTTGCTGTGTCCTCTGAGTGAAGAGGATATGTCATTGATTCAGTTCACGGGCTTTGGTTCTTAGAAGGAAAACAGGATTCTCTGGATAGCGCAATGTTTATGATTGTTCAATGTCTTTGGTAGGAGAAGAATGCAAGATTCGGGATAAGAGTATGCCAGCTCATTATCTTTAGGATTAGATCTTTTTCATGGCTTGCTATACCTCAGGGATGTTTAAATTTAAACACTTCTCCAGATTAGATTGGAGGGACCCTATTGCACTACCAGCTATTATCTATTATTTCCTTTTACAGTATCTGTTTACTTCAGAGAATTCCTTATCCTCCTATTTGCACTTTCTTCTCCCCACACAGAACTTTTTTAGTTTTTCCTATAAGAAGATGCACTTAACTATACCTTTTAACCTTATTGACATCTGGATCAACCTTCTAAACTGGTAAAAACAACCAAACAATACCATGTATACAAGAATCAGATTCAATACCCGCAAGGCTTCAGTAAGTTGGCGCCCCTGTGGCCCTTCCTTATGCAAAGACCACTTGTTTTCAGCGCTTTTCTTCTTTGAAAAATCAGGCAACCCAGTCACAAATCTTCCAATGAAGTAGTTCTTATCAGTGCTGGGACTTGCTCGAACGTTATATTCCTATAACAAACCATCAGAAAGAACCCAAATCTTCTGTACCCAAGAAAGATTAATAAAAACAAGAGCATTTTAAGTGGATAAAAAAATTTGATTAGAGTTAAGAAACTAAACACTTATGCTCATGTAGCCTTTGAAGAAGATAAAATTACCAGATCAACAAATTCCCTAATGATATAGCAGCAGAGTTTATAAGCTTAACCTTTTCTCCTATAACAGAACACAGAAAGCAAGGGCTTGACATGAAAGTCCGTACAGTAAAAGCTCATTAGGTGCAGACATAGAGCAATCATGTTGGGAAAATCATTCAACATTTCTATTAAGATAACAATAATTAAAATAAAGTTACACATAACGTTGTGTTCTTCTGAAGGCCTATTAAATTATTGTTTTAAATCACATTCAATGATATATCCATGAGAAGACCATGAAGATGGTGGTGATTTTGACAGAAATACTGATAGTGAGGATAAGAGACCCACTCGAATCAAGCGAGTGACTGTGGCACCACATTCATAGCATTTTCCTTTGTTCTCGGCCATGGTTTTGCCACAGGTCAGGCACAAGGTCATGTGCTTGCAATTGCTTCCATACAAATCTGTACTTGATCCACATCCACTACATGAAGGCTTCAACAGTAGGTCAATCGACATATCTTCTTCTTTCTGAGAAATGAGGATTTTCCACAGAGACAAACAGATGTTCAGCCAAAACTCAATAATTGGGGGGGGATCAAAGATTTCAGATTTAGAAAAAAAAAAGAACTAAACGTCAATAATTAATATGTGCATAACCTTTGAAATCACTATGCTTTTATAAGAAGTCTGATCACTGTCTTTCAGTAAAATTAAGACTTATGAGTTACAATTACTTAGCACTAGCAAACAACAGGGAAAATAAAGTGCACTAATAAAAGAGATGTTCAGGCTGCATTTAACTTCAAATTCAATCCTTCCAATTCATTTAGAAACTGCTTTTGCATTGTTCAACAGAAAACTGTGTTCCAGATCATGGAACCTTGTAACATGCAGCATGATTGGCAGACTATTTTCTATTACTTGACTAGTCCTTTTCTGTTTTTCTCTTCTTTTTTAGCTTTACTAGTTTCTCTCTTCCTGGTAAACAATTTAATCTTTCCACAAGTAAAGAACCCACCCACAGACCTGAACCCACGTCAAGGATATGTTGAATTAAATAATTTTAAATTTTATTATACATAAGATATAAATATTTTTAAAAGGATGCATGTTGCAGAACACAACCAATGACTGCATAAAGGTTATTTCTTATCATGCCAACATGTCCTCAGCCAACAATATACAAGTACAACAGGAATTCAAGTCTCTCCTCATTCCTAAGTCTTTACAATTACAAGCCAAATCAATTTCACGAGAAAATAAGGTTTCTTGCAGATTCTTTTAGAGCACAACAATTACCTTAACGTAGGCAAAAGAATCTAAAGGGGGTCTACAACAACTATGTCCATATAGAAGATAACAGAATTTTATGCCCAACAAATCAAAAACACATCTTGTTTTATATTTAAGAGTATTTATCATAACCACTCATCTTTTTAGTCGTCCAAATTCTAATTTCTCTTTTAAAACCTACCAAGTTTTGACCCATTTTCTGCCCTTGATCCATAAGAAAATATGTCAACACGACCCACAAACAAATCTTGAAAAAAAAACAAGCTAACATGGCGAATCCAGTCAGAGACTCGGAATATCATTTACTAACCAGAGCTTCCAGACAAGCTAATATTGGTTCAGAGGTCTAAAGAAATCCGCCGGAGTTGAACGAGTCTGAAAAGGGGTTTTCAGATGAAACCAGAGCTTGAGCTTTCGAGCTATGGCTTACTTCACGATCGGCTACTGTTGGGTGTCCTACGACAACGACGATTGGCTAGATTTGGTCGGTGACCGATCTCTTGGTCTTGGAGGTTGTGATGAAGGAAAGCAGATGAGAATTCAGTCGAGAGAAATCCCTAATTGAAAGAGAAGAAGTGAGGATGGTGAGGGAATTCGCGGGGAGATGGGAGAATAGAGGAAATAAGCCAAAACGCATAACAGAACCGTGTCCGAGTCGTATCATTGGGCGACACATGGACCCAATAGCGGGCCGAGACATGGGCCAATATTTGGGACAGGACATGGACCATATTATGAGAGGTAATGCGGGGCCGTAACATGAGAGTATTAGCTTGTAGAAATGCTCTAGAATATGAATCTAAACATTGTTGTACATTGTACAGGGGCAATCAGGCAGAAAAAAAAAAAGGTATGGGGACAATAAATATAAATTATATGATTGAAAATCACCGCGGTAAAATGGTGTGGAGAATTAGTATAAAAAGGAGAGATGAAGCTCATTTGTAATCATCCAAAGAGTTCTCTTCCCAATCAAGTGCTTAGGTTGCATGGGATTGTTGGAAAAATCTAAGGATACAGATACGGAGACGTATTTGATATTAGTAAGTCTCTCTACTAGAAGTAGAAAAATTAAATGGAACAAAATCAAAACCAATTGTTATTTCATTGTATACCAATGTTAGTTTCAATTACAGGAGTCAAATTAAGGGTTCATGAAATAAACAATTATCACAAAAAGGGGTTACTAAAATTGCTTAACTCATTGAGTTTTTGTATTGAAATTTTGCTTTCCATAAAAAATTATGGGAAGTTAACTAAAAGAAATCTCAATGTCTAATTTGATAAGGAACGGAGAATGACAATTAGGTATATATAGCTGTTAGGAATAGAAATGCCTGAGATCAGAAGAAAAGTGGATCGTAGTGCTGCTTCTTGCAATTTATAGGCAAAGTTATGTCTCACTCGATATGAGTTTTAATATTTCAACTTTTATGATAAGAAGAAGATTGGTATAGAATTATGATACTATAAACTTATAGGACAAAAATTAATCATTTTATAGAATGATAATTTATATGTAACTAATAAAACAAAATGGTTAATTTAGTCCGCAAGAATAATTATTTTATTCCATGTACAATTTGATAGAATAGTCATTTTTTTTTTCATTAGGTAGGTATGTGGTCTTGATATTTCCAATCTATTATAGTATTTTTATGCCACAGATGTTGAAATAGTTATACTAAAGAGTGAGATTTCTCATTTTATCTTTGATGAATCATCTATATCTATATTATTATAAAAGCTAGAATAATCTTTATGGTGTCCTTTAAATTTTTAATATAGTTTTTAATTCAAAATAGTATTTACAGTGTCTTTTTAAATTTTGATATCTTTTTAAACAAAAATTTAATTATTTATTAGAAACTACTAATTTTCTCTTATAATTAAGGAGAAAAAATTAACAAAAAATAAAAAAAAACTCATGTATTATTAATTTTAATTAATCAATTATTTTTCTTTGATGAATCATCTATATCTATATTATTATAAAAGCTAGAATAATCTTTATGGTGTCCTTTAAATTTTTAATATAGTTTTTAATTCAAAATAGTATTTACAGTGTCTTTTTAAATTTTGATATCTTTTTAAACAAAAATTTAATTATTTATTAGAAACTACTAATTTTCTCTTATAATTAAGGAGAAAAAATTAACAAAAAATAAAAAAACTCATGTATTATTAATTTTAATTAATCAATTATTTTTAAAAAAAATTAAAATTAATCTCTTCTAAAACTTATGTCATTCCTTCCATTTTATACAATAAATATAATATTTTTTTACATTATTTTTTTTTCCAAAAAGGCCCTTGGGGGCTAGTCTTTATCAAATGATAAAAGTCTTTCTTATCACATTAAAATAATAATGATAATAATAATATAGTTATAAATAAATAACTATTTTATTCATACCCTCCACGACATTAACATTACTAATTAAAATAAATTTTAATAAATAAATTATCATTTACTTATATTTCTTTTTTATATTTAATTATTTATTAAATAATTAATTATGTGTTATGAATATAATTTAGGAATAGTGCCTAAAGGAGCATGGGTTAAGCCTTGACAGTCAGAAGTTGCTGATTAAGCTCTGACATGGAGTTGTCAGGCCTGTGACTTAGTCTATTAGCTAAATAGTTAGTTTGTTAGTCTGTTGAATTATCTGTTAGATGGTTGTAACGAGAAAGGGTTGTTAAAATACTTTCTAAATATTGTAATGGGTATGGAAAATACAAAAGTAAAGTTCTAAACTAGTTTCTCTCTCTCTCTCTCATTCTCTCTTTTTCTCTCTGTCTTCTCTCTGCTTTCTTATTGACAGCCATAGTTGCAACTCAATTTCTGATTTGTAAGTTATTAGTGATATCAGAGCACTGATTCTGGCAAAATGGTGAATGTGAATGCTACAGTTATCGATCAAAGGTTAAGAGCCATGAAATCTTAAATGGAAGCCATGGATGACTGGTTTCAAGGCATTGATGTGTCGATCCAAGAATTGAAGGTATCATCCATGGAAGCTCAGGCAAACATGGACATAAAATTGCTATCTGTCATGGAACAGCAAGCTAATTCAGATGCCAAGCTGTAAGCTGTTATGGTGACTTTGGCATCACTTCAAGTTTCAATTTCCAAGTTACACTCAGGATCAAATGGTGAAGGGAATGAAGAGCCAGTGTTTCCTAATCCTCCAGCAACTCAGCAGAGGGAGTTTAGACAACTAATTGATCCTCATATCAATGAAGAACTAGGAGTAGGACTGAGGGATTACCACTTACTGAAACGAGTAGCTCAAGTGGAATTTCCAAGGTTTGAAGGAGATAACCTGAAGGGGTGGCTTTTCAAGTGCAAAGAATTCTTTGAGGTGGATCAAACGCCTGAGTATATGAAGGTGAGAATTATAGCAATGCACTTTGAGGAAAAAGTGTTAGAATGGTATCAATGATTCTTGGAGGAACACGACTTGATAAGACCATAGCGGGAAGAGTTTGTGCAAGCCTTGCAAGCAAGATTTCAAGGTAACATACTCTCAAGACCTGTGATTGCATTAAAAAACTTGAAACAAGAAGGTAGTGTGGAAGAATACAATGAAAGATTTGAATGCTTGAGAAACATGTGTTCTATGCTTAGAGCAGTATTGTTAGATCACTGCAGTATTGTTAGACCACTATTTGGGGGGACTGAAAGAGAAAATTGTGCATGGAATCCGTTTAGTTGAGATTCAATCCTTGGCACAGGTTATGACTTTAGCCAAAAACCAAGAGAATTTCTTAAACTCTACCTTATACAAGAAATCTTGGCTCAGTACTCCTAAACCTTACCAAAACCAGTATAATTCTTTCCAGAACACTAAAAACTCTCCTTTTCCAAATACAATCCCACCACCTCTAAGAAAATTCCTACCTTCCACAGTTGCTCTATCTAACCAAACTTCTAGACACCCCAACTTAAATGCACCAAGAGATATGAACACTAATCTTAGCAATAAGGACCCCCCCTATGTAGCAAACCCTCAGCAGTATCCTAGAAGAAACTTTTTGTCTATGACCAGAGCTGAGATGGAGGAAAGGAGGAAGAAGGGTCTTTTTTTTTTTACTGCAATGACAGGTTCATACCTGGTCATAATTGCATGAATGCCAAGGTTAACATGACAATTACTTGTGAAGAAGATAAAGAAGTAGATGATATGGAGGAAGTCTTGGATTTGACTGACTATTCTCAAGAAAAGGAGGAGGGTGATGCTGCTATTTCATTAGTGGCAGTAACTGGTGCTGACTGGCAAAACTAACATGGAAAGAGGTATCAGACTATGAAAGTAAGGGGACACAATCAAAAAGCAATCCATATTAATGCTCATTGATAGTGGGAGCACACATAATTTTATTAATGTGGATGTAGTTATGAGGTTGGGCCTGAAGTGCTGCCAAACTAGGGAGGTGCATGTAGTAGTGGCAGATATGAGCAAGGTAGGAGTTTCTGCATTATGCAAAGGCCTCAAATGGAGTCTTCAACAATCCATTTTCCAAGCTGACTTTCTAGTCATGCCATTGGGCAATTTTGGATTGGTCTTTAGTATATAATGGTTAGCAACTCTTGGGGATATCAGTTGGAATTTTCAATAGCTGGCAATGCAGTTTAAATGGAGTAAACAGATAGTTTGCTTACAAGGACTGCAGCAGGCAATATTTATGGACAAAGAAGAAAAACACAGGGCGCTACCTATTAACCAATGCTCTTTGTTGGTTTAGATATGTAGTCTACAGCATGGTATATCTGGAGAAACACTGCTATGGTCTTTAGAGATCAAACAACTGAAGCGGTGTCTGCTAATCTGAGGTCCTTATTAAGAGAGTTTGAAGATGTGTTTGAAGAACCAAGGCCTTACCTCCAAAAAGATCTTTTGACAACAAAATTGAACTTAAGAAGGGAAGTTAACCAATGAACCTCAAGCCATACAGATATGGCCCATTGCAAAAAAATATGATTGAAAGCATGGTGAAAGAGATATTGGAAAACAAAATCATTAGACCTAGTACCAGTTTCTTTGCATCATCCATTGTGTTGGTGAAGAAGAAGGACAATAGCTGGAGATTTTGTGTTGACTATAGAAGGCTCAATCAATTAACAGTGAAAAATAAATTCCCCATTCCTATCATTGAGGAATTGTTGGATGAGCTTCATGGAGTTAAGTATTTTTCTAAGTTGGATTTTAGAAGTGGTTATCACAAAATTCATATGAGGGCTGACGATATATATAAGACTGCATTTAGGACTCATGAGGGGTTATATGAGTTTGTGGTCATGTCATTTGGCTTGACAATTGCTCCAGCCACTTTCCAAGGTTTAATGAATATTGTCTTCAAGCAACTGCTGAGAAAGTTTGTTCTAGTATTTTTTTAATGATGTTTTGGTGTATAGCAAATCTTGGGAAGAGCATTTAATCCATTTAAGAGAAGTCCTAAGGCTTTTAAAGAGCTCATACACTATTTGCTAAGATGAACAAATCTACGTTTGGGAGTTAGCAAATTGGGTACTTGGGTCACATCATCAACTCAGAAGGAGTAATTGCAGATCCCAAGAAAATTGAAGCCATGACTTAATGTTCTAGACCTAGTACTGTAAAAGCATTGAGAGGCTCCCAATGCCTTATGGGCTACTACAGGAGATTCATAAAGGACTATGACAAAGTGAGTAAGGCCTTAACTATGTTGTTAAGGAAAAATAGCTTTACCTGCAGATATAGCTTTCCAAACACTAAAACAGATGATGACTAGAGCTCATGTACTAGCCTTACTAGATTACTCTAGTGAATTCACTATTGAAACAGATGCCAGTAATGCAAGCATTGGAGTTGTGCTATTACAACATGGGCACCCACTGGCTTACTTGAGCAAAGCACTTGGTCCTAAGCATCTAGGGATGTCTACTTTTGAAAAGGAATTGATAGCTATTGTATATGCTGTCATCAAGTGGAAGTTGTACTTGTTGGGAAGACATTTTATTATTAAAACAGATCACCAAGCTTTGAAGTATGCCTTGGAGCAAAAGAAGTGTAATTTGGTGTTGCAAAAATGGCTTTCCAAGTTGTTAAGCTTAGATTATGTCATTGTGTACAAAAAAAAGGCAAGGATAATACTGCTACTGATACATTATCAAGGTCTTTTCCACAAGATTCTGATTTGGAACCTCGTTCATTAGTTGTGTCCATCCTAACTTATGATTTGATTACCAAGATAGTCACTGGGACCAAGATGATAAGATTCTAAGAATTATTCAAGAAGTGCAACGGGATGTGAACTCTCATCCTCATTATGACTACCAATATGGTCAGTTGAGGAGAAAAGGGAAATTGGTGATGCCAAATGATCTTGTACTTAGAAGAGAATTGATGGAATTGTTCCATTGCAATACAACAGGTGGACATTCAGGGGTGTATGCTACTATGAAAAAAAATATGAGGAGTGTTCTATTGGAAAGGATTACAGAAAGATGTTAGAAATTTCATAAGGGAATGTGATACTTGCCAAAGATTTAAAACTGAAACAACTGCTCATCCTGGTCTTCTCCAACCACTGCCAATTCCAAATAGAGTATGGTCTTCCATCTCTATGGATTTTATTTATGGCTTACCTAAGTCAGTTGGTAACATAGTTGTGTTAGTGGTAATAGACAGACTAAGTAAATTTGCACACTTCATTAGGTTACAACATCCTTATACAGCAGCTAGTGTGGCTCAAGCTTTTATAGATAATGTTTATAAGATACATGGCATACCATAAAGCATTGTATCTGACAGAGATTCAGTGTTTCTATCTCATTTTTTGAAAGAGTTATTTAAGCTTCAGAAGGTCAAGTTGCTACACTCCTCAGTATACCATCCCCAAACAGATAGTCAAACTAAGGTAATTAACAGATCATTAGAGGCTTATCTTAGATGTTTTGCTAGAGATTGTCCAAGAAAATGGATGCAGTGGTTGCCTTTGGCTCAATTATGGTACAACACTAGTTTTCATACAGAAATTCAAATGACCCCATATCAAGCTCTCTTTGGACAATAACCACCTTGTCACATTCCCTATGTTAAAGGGGATTCTAATTATGATGCTCTTGACAGATTCATGATCAACAGAGAAGTTATGATTCAATTGCTCAAGGATAATTTATGCAAAGCTCAAAATGGAATGAGGGTGCAAGCTGATAAACAAAGAAGTGAAAAGGAGTTTTTGGTGGGAGAGTGGGTGTATCTAAAAATCCAACCTTACAGACAGCAAACTATGAGTCATTCTAATTTTCACAAATTGGCTGCAAGGTACTATGATCCTTTTCAAATCATAGACAGGATTAGTAAGGTGGCCTATGTGTTGTAGTTACCTGCCACCACCAAAATCCATAATGTCTTTCACGTGTCCTTATTGAAAAGGAAACATGGGAATCATGTGGTGTATAATCAACTGCCTAACATAGATGAAGAAGGCAAAGTTTTGTTGGAACTAGTAAGGATATTAGACAGAAGATTAAGTAAAAAACATGGCAAGGCCTCTATTCAAGTATTGGTACATTGGTTTAATACGGGAGTGGAAAACTATACATGGGAGGATATCAGAGAGTTGAAACTGAGGTTTCCTTTATTTGATCCTTGGGGTCAAGGATTCTTTGATGAAGGAGGGACTGTTATGAATAGAATTCAGGAATAGGGCCTAAAGGAGCATGGGCTAAGCCTTGACAGTCAGAAGTTGCTGATTAAGCTCTGACGTGGAGTTGTTAGGCCTATGACTAAGTCTGTTAGCTAAATAGTTAGTTTGTTAGTCTGTTGAACTATCTGTTAGATGGTTGTAACGAGAAAGGGTTGTTAAAATACTTTCTGAATATTGTAATAGGTATGGAAAATATAAAGTAAAGTTCTGAACTTGTTTCTCTCTCTCTCTTCTCTCTCTTTCTCTTTGTCTTTTCTCTACTTTCTTATGGACAGCCATAGTTGCAACTCAATTTCTGGTTTGTGAATTATCATTATGTTACTAATAATTACTTAATTATTTATTTATATTGTCATTTGACTAAAGTAAACCAAATATATAGAAATAGAAATTAGAAATTTCAGACCCTAGATGGATTTGAAAATTCCTATTTTTACAAAATATAAATGTTGATATCGATTAAACATTTTGGCACTAAATACGTATTGAATGAAAGAATAATTTTTTTGGCTCAGTATCTTTTGGGTCCCTAAAATTTCCATCTAGTTTTAAATTAGTTATCACATTTTAATTATAACTAGTTAACTTATTATTATTTTTTTTCAATTTAGTTTTGCTAATTGTATCTAGTTATTCTTATATTCTTAAACGAAATTGTAAATAAAGAACTTGTAAAATTTCAACTAAATTCTTCTTCTTCTTCTTTTTTCCTAAATAATTATGAGATAAAGAATAGAAAAAAAAAATCTTTTGGTACTTTTTTTTTTTAGGGGAGGGGAAAATGCCTCTGAACCACAGGGGTCCTAGATTTAGTACAATCCTATAAGAAGAGTAATTAAGCTCCTGTTTAGTTTAACTTTTAAAATAGATCTTGCTTTAAATTTTTTTATAAAACTGTTTAATAATAAAGTTTTAATTTTTAAGATTTACGAGAAAGTATTTTTGGATTTTTAGAGCTGTTAAAAGCTGAAATTAGAAAAAGAATATTTTTAAAATAAAAAATAAGGGAAGCTCAAATGTAATTTAATAATATTTTATTTAAACAAATATAACAGTAATATTTGTCAAAATAATTTTTTAAGTAATTTTAATACTCAATATTTTTAAAAGATAAAATAAAATCAAATAATTTTTTTTTATCTCACAATACTTTTATGTTAACTCATTTAAACATTTTTTTAGTTTTTTATACAACACTTTTTATACCGTTCAACTTTTAAAAAAAAATTATACATAGTTTAATCAAACAGACCCAATATCTTATTATAATTATTTCATATCTTTTATAATTATTGTTACATAAAGATATATACCCCATATTTGCTATCCCATAATATAATTTACCAAGATCCAAACTCTATTTGTTGAATTAAATTAGATACAGATTTGAATTTTTGGCTCCCCTCTGGATATAATTTTCCCAGAAAGTAAATTTTGTACTAACCACAGATGCCCAATTCTCCTCTCCTGAAAAGCTCCCATAGATATTGGTTTGCCATCTTTATCTCACTTATCTTGTGTCTAGTAGTATACCAGGTGGGAACATAAGTAAGAAGTTAAACTAAATGGATTTTGGACTGGGCCGTTGAAGGTTAAAATTAAGAAATATCACTGTCTTATTGTATGCTTTGAAAAAATGAATTCTGGGCCTGAATATATTTTGGGCTGAATTTGAGGCTAAAAACTTGATATACCAGCAGTTGGTATTTTCTTACAAAAAAAAGTTAGCCCGGCTTGCTCGGGTCTTAGCTTCGCATCTGCCTGGAATGGAATCATGAATGATATTTGTAGAAATAAAATGTAAATAAAAATGAAAATGAATTGTTGTGGATTGAAATAATAATTTCTGTTCATTCTTTGGTAATATTAATAAAAAAATAATCATTTTATTCTATTTCTTTATTTGATGTTGTTTTTAGGCATACAATAATATAAAAATTATGTTAATATGATAAAAATAACCATAAGTAGATAATTCATAAACTAATAAAAGTTAATTAGTTGGTGATATATTTCCTAGTTTTTTATTATTTATTTTTACATTTTTACTTATATTTATTTTATTATTTATTATTCTCATATTTATTTCTATTATTTTTTAATCTTTTTATTGTATTTATCTACAAATTTTTTTAATTATTTATTTTATAGTAATTAATTATTTATCTGTAATTATATTTTTTTTCGTTATATTATACTTTTATTATTTAACGTGATATAATGGTATAATGATATTATACTTTTATATCAAATTACATTCCACAATATTCTATTAACACATTCTCATTCTCGGGAATAAACTCACATATAAGTTTTCTAGGAGAGTCAACCCTTGAACCTTTTGAGAAGAATGGACAACAAGTGTGGCTGGAGAAAATTTTTTAAAAGTTATATGTCATGTTCCACGGACGTGAAATTTTAGCTTATGTTTTTTTTTTCTTCTACATTGTAGTTCTTTTTGTTTTTCTTACATTTCATATTACACGATTAGAAATTTTTAGAGATTTTTTAAGAGATTTGTGGCATCTCATTTATAAATTGATCAAAAGCGAAAAATCTTACAATTTGTAAAACAAAGTTATTATACTTACTCATATTGTATATTTATTTCCTTTTTCTCGCTTCTTTTTTTCATTAAATTTAAACAATTCAAGATAAATCAGAGTATCAAGAGATAGAAAAATAAAATTATAAAGAAGATTTGTTTTTTTCGGTTTCCCATGAGTATCTCTAACTTAATCTTGTTTGGAGTTTGTGGTTGTCCCTTCTCACAAGTGTTTTTTAGCGGGCTTGAACCCTTAACTTTCCAGAGGCTCCTCAATCACTGAGTTCAAGCGTGTCTTATTACCTGAATCATGTCTTGTTGGTAAATTATAAAAGAGATGAAAGAATAAAAAAAGAGAAGATTCCAAAAAACGTACTGAAGAAGACAATGAAAACAAAAAACAAATTTTAATAATGAGATTTAGAAAAAAATTAAAAACCAAAAAAAATTAGTATGAAATAAAAAATATTTTTTTTAAAATGTTAATTCATCTATACCAAATTAATTTATACATTTTTTTTTTTTAAAAGTACCACTTTACAATTTTATTTTTTTTAATGTTCAAAATTTTTCTTGAAAAAAAAAATATACAAGATGAAAAATATAGGTATAATGCTCATATGCATAGCACGTGACAATAATTAATTAAATATAAATTTAACTTTGTAATTTTTACAAATGAGATCATATATATATATTTTAATTTTCTTAGAGAATTTAAATAATATGTGGTGAAATATAATATAAAAAGTTACAATACTATAAGAAGAAGAATATGGCTATAGTCTCATATCCATAGCATATGACATAATATGTTATGTTAGATGAAAAAGCTAATCTTTCAAAAACAAAAAAACTATAAAAGGGATTTAAAGTAATATTTTAAATCATATATATGAAAGATTATATACGTCCAAAATATAACGAGGTAAAATGTAAAAAGCTATATAATGAAAAACTTTGGAAAAGCAAAGAAGAAAATGCAGCAAATGGGAAAGTTTGAATGGGCCATGATTTTGCTAATTAATTAATACAATAATACAAAGAGCTTAATGAGAAGGAGACCATCACGAAAAGGATATTTCTGTGGGCCTTCAAAGTTCAAACAACCCTTTCATCTTTTTTCTATTTTGATGTAGACAATCATGTATATGTGTATTACCAATAAGAGTGTATATGCAAGACAATAGATGTATCTTTCTCCATTTTTCTTAAATTTGATCCCAAAATACCAATTAATTTTTATTAACTAATGACGTTTTTGGTTTAGCTTTTGGTTGTAATTATGATTTGAGTTGCTGTTTGAGATGTTAATCTATTTAAAAAAACAATTATGTGATCGTTGTATTCAATTTTTTTTAATTGTAATTATGATTTATTTGTAAATAAAAATAGTACTTAGGGATATATTTATTGAAAAAAAGAAGAAGAAGAAGTCAAACAGCGTTTGGTGCTTACTTTTGAGAAGCAACCCAAGAAAATGGGCATGCAGCAACGATGTCTGTATTTAGTTAGTTATTTTAAAGTAGTATCTGTAAGACCGTAACCCATGATTTGACGATGCAAATGCAAACCAAACGTACACTAAACCAATTAACACTTTCTTTCTTTATTATTAAGAAAAATATTTTCTTAACAATTTTATTGAACCTTATGTCTTTTTGAGCTTTTTTATATTTTACCTCTGTGATTTGAAATGTCACACTAAGTTTTTCTGTAGAGTTGAAATGTAAAAAGTTTCAAATTAGGAAGAAAAATAATATCAATATAGTACATGAGTATTATTTGATTTTTTTAAATAAAAAAAAATTTAACTTTTTAAACAAAATGTGTCTCGATTAATTTTAAAAAATAAATCCTTGTTTCTGCCTTAATATTAATAAGTTTGTTTGTTATTTACAAAAGGATGACTTCTATGGTACAAATTTCTTTGTCCCCTATCAATAAGTAATTATTGATTTTTTTTTAATTTAATATTTAGTCTTCTTTGTTTGAACCAATTTATATGGATGACAATCAATTCACTTTTTTATTTTAATTTGGTGTATTATCTATTAAAGTTTGACAATAAATTTAACATGATTAGCTCAAGAATGCATTGTATCTACCCAATACTATAAAGTTTAGAAAAAGGTAAATAGAAAATTTTCAATTGGCCATCAACACCAGAATGAAGGAAAATTTCAAGTATTTTCCTACGAGTTCTAATGAAATGTTTTATTACAGGTTCAAACCTTTAACATTGTAGAGATCTCTCAATTATTGAACTCAAGCATGACTTACTATTATAGATAATTATAAAGAAGATGAAATAATGAAAAAAGAGAAGATTTACTCTGCAAGAAAAGAAAACGAAAAACAAATTTTAATAATGAGTTTTAGAGAAAGATTAAAACGAAAGAAAATTAGTAGGAAATAATACTTTTTTTTTTTTATCTTTTAAGATTTTTCTTGAAAGTCAAAATCAGATGAGGGTAAAATGAAAAAAAGAAAGAAAAAAGGAGATGAAAAATATAGGTATAATGCTCAAATGAAAGGCACGTGACAACCCAAGAAAATGGCATGCAGCCTTGCCTTCATTTTATTTATTTAGTTATTTTAAAGTAGTATATGTAACCCATGGGTTGAAGATGCAAATACAAACCAATGTACACTAAACCAATGTACACTTTCTTTCTTTATAATTAAGAAAAACATTTTATTAACAATTTCAATGAATCTTATATTTTTGAGCTTTTTGATATTTTACCTCTGTAGTTTGGAATGTCATGCTAAATTTTTCTCTAGAATTGAAATGTAAATTGTTTTAAATTAAAAAGAAAAATAATATCGTCATAATATATGTGCATAGCACATGAGTATTATTTTATTTTTTAAATTAAAACGAAATTAACTTTCCAAACAATGTGTGTCTCGATTAATTTCAAAAAAATAAAAATCCTTGTTTCTGCCTTAATATTAATAAGTTTGATTGTTATTTACAAAAGGATGACTTCTATAGTACAAATTTCTTTGTCACCTATCAATAAGTAATTATTGATTTTTTAAATTTAATATTTAGTCTTGTTTGAACCAATTTATATGGATGACAATGAATTCACTTTTTTATTTTAATTTGGTGTATTATCAATTAAAGTTTGATGGTAAATTTAACATGATCAGCTCTGGAATGCATTGTATCCACTCAATATTATAATGTTTAGAAAAAGGTTAATAGAAAATTTTCAATTGGCCATGATAATTAATTAATTCAAAAAATAAAAAGGAGCTTAATGAGAGCAACACCAGAATGAAGGAAATTTCTGTGAGCTTTCCTAAAAGTCCTTCCATATTTTTTCTGTTTTGATATAGGCAGTCATGTACCATGGAGCTAAGTGTGCTACTGCCACGTGTATATCAAATAATTGTTTCATTCAAATGTAAGTTAGCCCACTAGTTTTGCCACGTCCAAGTTGTTATGTGGGTCCCGGTCTCAATTTGTTTGCCGGATATTCGTTTGCAATTTTCGGAAAATTCCCTCAAATGAGTTTCGGATATTCGAATATTCTTTCGCTTGTGCCGCCCACGGCAAGAGCCGGCTACCAGACTGACAGTTATACCCTCACTCGATTGAAGTAAATTATTATTTTGCCACCACTAGCAGAGTTAATAATTTTTTGTTCAGTGTTACCAGAATGCCCTTCATTATTGTAAAGGTCGACTTCAGGTTTTTTTTTTTTTTTTTTTAAAATTATTTTTTTAATAAAGAAAATAAAATCACTAAAAAGGCAAAAAAAATTGTGAGTCGAAGGAATACATACATTTTTATTTCCAAGATCTCTCACACTCAATGAAGAAAGATTATTTTAAAATTCGAACTTATGTTAGTGCAACTTATTTATAACTAAACGTCTAATCCTTGCTAGTAAATATATACATTTTAAAGTATCTCTTCAGTTATCTGTTAATAAGTAATATTTTATTTTATATTGAGAAATCCAGGAATAAGTTTTATGTTATATACAAATCCAAAACAAGTATAAAGAAATAACTCTTATATTTGTGGTACGAATCTTATTTTTGACCAGATTTATTTGTTGAAAAGAAGCAAATATATATATATATATAATCATTTTAAATAAAAATTATTATATCACTATTGTTTGGTGATTAGATTTATTGAATTGTTCATAAAATGTCTTGTTAAAAAGTAAAAAATTGTGATTACCTACTCTATAAGTTATTAATAAATTAAAATTTTTAAGTAATATTTAATTATATTGTTGAATAATTACGACAAAAATAATAGAATCATATCCAAACATCTAGCTAGTTCTATTATCCCGTCGTTTGTCTCAATATAATTTCAAGAAACCTTATCCTTAAAGGTTGAATTTGATGTGCTTGAACGACATCCTAATGTTATTTATTTCATTTGTCCTATTAGTATTAGTTTTCTTTATAGCGTCGTGTCAAAACGTAATGGTCAAGGTGGAGAGCTTTCAAACTCTAAAGGCTAGCAAGGAAAAAGATGAATTTGATGTGTACTTCAATTTGATTAATTTGATATGCACTTGAATGGCATCCTAATGTTAATATTATTTTTAAATAATCATAATCATTTTGGAAAGTTAATTAATTATTATATTCTTTCAATTGTATTTTACTCTTATGAACTATTATCTATTTTATAATAACCTCATGAATTATTAAATTTAGAACATAACTCTCTTATTTGAGTCATAATTAACAAATAATACCCACTTATCAAATTATTCATTAAATCTAAAAAATTTATTTATTTATTCTTTTTTATATATTTTTTTCTTTTTATTTTCTATGAAACTAAACTCTTTATATTGATTCAATTTTAGCATGTAAAATAATATTTGAATCCTTCATAATTTTTATTTTCTTGTCATAATATTTAAATTATCAATAGATTTACTAATAGTATTTTTCTCATTTGTAAAAATTATATAAGTTGTTGTTTCAATTTGAGTTCTAATGATGATATTGTAATCAAAACTTTTATTTTCTCATTATTGTATTATATATTAAATAATATACTAAAATTTGATAAATATGGAGATTTTAATTGTTAAAAAAAAAAACAAGAGATAGAAAGGAAAAGACATAAAAAAAAATTATAGTGATAATATCTTTTATAAGCTAATTTGTTAGATTTTATGACCAATTTAGATAATTGAGGGTTAATTGCTAATTATGGTTCAAATAAGGGATTATGCTCCTAATTTGATAGCTCATGGGGTTATTTGCTAAATAGATGATAGTTCATCAAAATAAAATGCAATTGACCTCAAAATCTTAATTGAAATAAGAAAAGAAAATAATACATTTAATTATTTAAGTAAACAATGATTACACGTTTGCACATAAACTTTTATACTAAAAAATCCAAAATAACAATAAAGAAAATAAAAAAAAATTTCCTAAAATTTTATGTTAAAGTTTAATTTTTTTAAACCCACTATCATAATTTAAAATAAATAAATGATTTAAGTTATAAGTTATTACAATAATTCACTTCAAAATGGAATACATATAGTGTTCACACACCACAACGAATATAAAATTAATTAATTAAATAAATATTTTTTTTAATTAGGAGAATGATATGATGACACATCAACATAGTAATCCTCTCTCCTATACACATGAGCTAATATGTAAGCTATTTTTTTTTAATAAAAATAATAATAAAATTTAAATGTTCAATCTATTAAATGAAATGAGAGCTAATAATAATTTTGACAAGCTTTTATTTAATTATTTTACTCAACTAAAAGATATGCATGTATTGAATCTAAAAATAAAAAACACAATTAAAAAAAGACATGAATGTATGAAATCGACCACCATCGAAGATGATGAAGACCACTGTTACCATCATCAAGACAAAAAAAAATGATGATAACCATTACCTTACCCACCAGAAATGAGGACAACTACTGTTGAGAATCATCAAAACGACAACAATCATAATTGAACCTGCCTGAAACGACTACAATCACTACCAAAAAGAGATTTGGTCCAAAATTAAAAGATTTGGTTCAATTCATGAATCCTTCGTCTCCCTTGCCTTATGATTGATTAAATTAAAAGCAGACATTATTTTATGTATAAAGGCACATTTTTGTAGTACATTAGAAGTGCTTGAACTCGGCACTGAAGGGTGGGGGAACATGTACCAACCCTTGGGCTAAGTTTTCAGTAACACGTTAGGCAACAACTTGTTGATTAAACAAAACATGTGTTACACACTTTATTTTAAGGGAAAAAAAAAAAGAAAAAAGACAACTTGGCTAGATTCATGGACAGAACAGTTAATTAATAACTAGTTTTTATTTCTTTTCTTATATGAAGACAAAGTTGTTTCAACGACAGATTCAGTGTGCCTCATTTTAGCTATATATTGAATATCAAATTTTGCCAAAAAAAATATCAGATACCTTAGTTTTTACTTCTTCTTTTTTGGTATTGAAATAACAATATAAGTAGGATATTCCGTACTTTTTGATAATAATTCATACTTTCTAATAAAAAAATAATATTACGATCACATTATCACCATCCTCTATTTGAAAAAACATAGATTTAACATCAATTGTAAATTGCGATCAACTTATAAAGCTAATATATATTCCTGAAAACACATTTCATGAAACTTTTTCATCTTTATGAAAAATTATAAAATATATTGAAGTTGAAACATAAATAAGAAATTTTTTTTTTTTTTTTTTTGGTATATAGGAAGACTAGGCTAATGAGCTAGATGATAAGAGGTGATTCTCTGGCTAACCAGGAACTAAGAATAGAATAGAATATTTGATTCAAGTATCGTACTTTCGCCTGAATTCTATTTCAAATTGATAAGAATAGAATATAATATTTGATTCAAGTATCATACTTTCACTTGAATTATATTTCAAATTAATTCTTTATTTTCGTTAGTTACTATGAGAAGATGACTTTCCTACTGCAAAATTCTTCTCATGAACTAGGAATAGGAGAAAATATTTGATTCAGATATCATTTCATTTGAGTTATATTTCACAGGGATTCTTTATTATTGTTAGTTATTATGTAAACATGACTTCCCCATTTCAAAATTCTTCACTATTCCTTGTCGACACAATCGTCTTTCATCTTTTACTTATTATATAACACACTTCAGGCTAGTTTGACATATCGTATGAGGATGACGTGATAGTATAAGACTATCCAATTGACTCTTATATAATATTTGGCATCAATAGGATAATATAGACTTATATTATTGGCTTTCTCTTATATTATGTCTGACATTATAAATATATACATTAGAGAGAGAAAAGATAAGACAACAGTACAACAATTGTAAAACTATACAGCCTAATATATTGTATAATCATATACTATACAATTATATATAATGTGCCAAACGAGCCATTCATCTTTGATAACAAGGACATCAATATAATTGACAGCTAGGCAACTTTACTATTATCATGCATTAATTTTGAGGGTTATAGCTATTATTTTTTATGATCTCATTAGTCATTCTAGTACATATCCTAACAACATAATATGATAGAAAACAAGTCAAACAAATATTAAGATATTCAAATTTATGCCTCAACATATTTGCAGTAGAAGCCCTTTCAAATATAAGATGAGTATGACATGGACACAATATTTATAAGCTAAAAAGTGTAGGTAACCAAGTTACCTACTTTTTCATTTATTCAGCCAAATATATGCATATATATATTAATCAGGTTATTTATAATTCGAGTTCTACTCAAAACCAAAACCTAGTACTCAAGAGATACAGTCAAATCTTGTATCTAAAAGTTAAAAATAAAATATAATTAAGAAATTTTCAAACTTATATAATTAATATCTACATATTTGGATATAAAATACTTTATTTACACTTGTTGAGATTCGAACTCGAGTTTCGGACGGAGTATCTATGATACTTAATTGGATAATCAAACGAGTCTATGTGTTCATATTAAATTTAACCAATTAATTAACAAGTCAAATTGAAGTGACTAGAATTTCTCTATTCGTTCCAGTCCTTCATAGAAGGTAACGAGTATGTAAGGGATAGCTACGAATAAAATTGGAAAAAAAAAATAATATACCCTGCTTTTGAGTTTTGGCTAACAAGTTAGTCCTAGCTCCTAACATTATTGTGAGGACTAATTCGTAATTTCCGGTGCACTAGTGGCATTCTTGTAATTATAGGAAACAAGTTTACTCGGACCAATCACAAGGGCATCATTGGGATTTCATGAATAAAATATTATTTCCATTCAGCTTAAATTCCGATGGTTGCTTCGCTGCGTCTGAGGAGTGTGCACAAAGTTTTCACAAGAAAAGAACGTAAGTGTGAATAAAGCGTTTTTGTTCGTTAAGCAACTGGAAAAACCAAAGGCACAGAAAGTCTGAGGGAGAGAGAGATAGAGAAAGAAATTTAGAAAAAAACAAAGCAAGCGGTCTACTAAACTCAGCCCAGCACATCTAGAGGTACAATTTCTTTTTGTTTATAGTGATTGCTATTTTCTTCATTTTTAGTTGGATTTTTTCTCTTTTCGTTTTTCAAATACCCTTTTCTATCTGGGTTCCTTCAATCAATGTGTCAATTTTCTTTTTATCCTGGAGGGGCTATGAAGAAATAATGGGTATCTATTCCAGCTTTTGGGCTCTGCTAGTTTCTAGCTTTAGCTTTGTAAAGCTGAAAAAAATTCGTATTTTTAAGTGTTTTCTTGGTGGGGAAATTGATGGTTTTCTTTGGAAAGTTGGTTGAAAAGAAAATTTGATAAATCGGTGTTTACTCAAGGACCCTTGTATACTTGGTTAAAGGAATACAGGGTATTGCTCTGCTGTTTAATTCCTTCTAATTTTTGTCCTCCTCTCTCCCTCTCTGTTAGTAGATTTTGTTTCATCTGTATCCCGGAAATGATATACAAATTCAGATGTGCTAGATGTGATTCTTTTTAAGTTAATTTGTTTCTAAATATAAAATTAAGCCTTAATGCAATACAAAAATTTCGGATTTCGGATCTTTTTCTTTTTACCATTTTGGTTCTGGTCTATCAAAGAGCTTGAAAATTTATTGGTTTTGCTGTTATGTGTTTGACAAAAGTAAAACTGATAAGTTTTCTTGAGAGATATACAGTTTCTCTTGGAAAAGGGAAATGTCTTTGTATTTATGAAGCACTTGCATAAGAAAACTGATGAATTTAAACTCATATTTATTAACAATCTCATTCGTCCTTGTAAATTTTTCATTTTTCAGGTGTTTTGTACTATAGGAGGTTGAATATCTTCTTCTTCTCTGTCCTTTTATTATAATTAGCAAACATGGGTTCATTACCAGAGCCATTGCCTGAAAGAAGTTACAGGAAACCTGTTGGGATTCGGTTGTTGGAATCTATAAAGGGAACCCCTCTTTCCTTCAAAACCCATCAAGCCATTGTTCTGATTGTAACATTCCTTGCTTACACAAGTTATCATGCTACTCGGAAAACTACAAGCATTGTGAAGAATGCCCTTGATCCCCAATCATCAGATTTAAGCTTAAACCTCTTTTCATGGAGGACAACTAGCCTGAATGAACCAACTGGAAGAAGAAAGCTCTCCTGGATCCTTGGAGAGGGTTGGGCCCCTTTTAATGGATCAGATGGAACAGCCCTGCTTGGTGAACTGGATGTTGCTTTTCTCTCAGTATATGCCATAGGAATGTACTTCTCTGGACATTTTGGTGATAGGACAAATTTAAGGATTTTTCTGACAGTTGGAATGGTGGGAACTGGTTTGTTCACTTCACTCTTTGGTGCTGGGTATTGGGGAAACATCCACAACTTTTACTATTACTTAATAGTTCAAATGGTTGCTGGATTGTTCCAATCAACTGGATGGCCTTCAGTAGTTGCAGTTGTTGGTAACTGGTTTGGGAAGAAGAAGAGAGGGCTGATTATGGGTATATGGAATGCTCATACTTCTGTTGGGAACATTACAGGTTCTTTGATTGCTTCTGCTCTATTAAGCTATGGATGGGGTTGGTCCTTTGCTGTACCTGGGCTTATGATTGCTTTCATTGGTTTGACGGTTCTTCTCTTTTTACCTGTTTCTCCCGAGTCTGTTGGAACTGAGGAGGAGGATGAATGGAGTTCTCCTAAGAAAAATGGTGATCAAGTATTTGAACCTTTTTTGAGGCCAGAGACAGTTGTCCAGGAGAAACCTGTTGGGTTCATAGAAGCATGGAAAATTCCAGGGGTTGCTCCTTTTGCTCTCTGCCTGTTCTTTGCCAAATTAGTTGCATATACATTTCTCTATTGGCTTCCCTTCTACGTTAGCCACACAGGTACCTTATGTTTACTTTGTGTTAATTTGTTTTATTTGGTCAGACTAGAAAAGTATCCTTTCATGAAATTGTAGTGATCAGACATTTGAACATTTGTTTCTTGTATTGCAGCAATTGATGGAAAATATATATCTAGCACAACGGCAGGAAATCTATCCACTTTATTTGATGTTGGAGGCGTCCTTGGAGGGATCCTAGCTGGACACATTTCTGATCGCTTGGATGCCAGAGCAATAACAGCTGCAAGTTTCATGTACTGTGCAATTCCTGCTCTCTACTTATATCGAAGCTATGGGCACATCTCATTTCTTATAAATGCCTTGTTGATGTTTATCACTGGTATGTTTGTGAATGGGCCTTATGCTCTTATAACAACCGCGGTTTCGGCTGACCTGGGAACACATAGTTCATTGAAGGGAAACTCGAGGGCCTTGGCAACTGTCACAGCAATCATTGATGGAACAGGCTCTGTAGGAGCTGCAATTGGACCATTGTTAACCGGTTATATATCTGCAAATAGCTGGAGTGCAGTTTTCACAATGTTGATGGGAGCAGCTCTAATTGCAGGGTTGTTTTTGACTAGGCTTGTGGTGGCTGAAGTGGCTGCAAAGATTGAAGAGTCAAGGTCTCGAGGACGGGAAACAACTGACCTTAATGTGTAATATTTTAGGATTATAGCGTGATATAGCGTGCCATTGCATCATTATCCAAGAGCACTTTTGAGCTCTGGTACACAGCACTCTCTGGTCATTCAATGAAAGGAGGAAGATGCTCAATAACAACTGGAAATGGAGAGAATTTTTTGGACCTTCTCCATTATTTGGAGGGAAAGTTGAATTGTAGCCATACATTTGTATAAAAAAAATAAATATATGTTTGTATCTCACATATTTTAACCATTTCACATGGCATCATCTAGAATGATGACTTATTCAAAAAATTGATTATGTTTCTTGTTGTGGGTGTAGCCAAGAAAGGGCCTAAATAACAAAGGTTGACACTGGGAAGCATCTTGCAAAGGTCTAAAGGGCGGTAGCTTAAGCTGCAAATACAGAACATAAAAGCAATGAAAGCTTAATCGTGTATCTTAGCATTCAAGTTTTAGTTTTATACATTATATTGTCTGAAGCTGCTTATAAAAAATGAGCTCTGGCTTCTATATATAGAATACATGAATAGATTTAGCTAGTAAAAATACCTCATCTTAATGATAAACTTATTCAGTCTCGATTTTTAAAACTGAGTGCAAACATTTTTCGTTACATTTCGTTAATGCTAAACTTTAATGTTGTCATCCAATGATGGGTATTTATGAAATGGAATACAAAGATAGTGAAAGTACAACCATGTTATACATTTATGGGCACACATATATTGCGTGTGGATAGACTTGTATGGGATTTCTGACTTTAGCTTGCAAGTTATGAAAGCAATAACCAAGGAAGAAAATCAAATGGCGGTGACAATAATTGTTGAGTATAGCAAATCACACTACCACTATAAAGATTAGGTAAAGTAATAACTTTAGTATTTATGACCACAACTTCAGGATAAAATTGTTAGACAAAATTATTTTCTCCATAGACAAAAATATATATAGCAAAAATGCCATATTGTAATTTTTTTTTTTCTTCATTAATTTTCAAAAAATTATTATATTTATAAAAAATAAAATAAACGAAAGGACTTACATTGTATAAGACATAATGTTAACAACAAATTGATACGATGGAGGGAGCAAGCAAATTGATAAGAAATTTTACTATATTATATTAAGTTAATAAAATTAAAGTTTTAAAGATCAAATTGATAGCCTTTTATCTTTTAATGATGACTTATCAAATGGTGGCTAGACATATATTCAAAAACCATTGGTAGTGAGTGAGGTAATTGCAATCACTTGTTAGCAATATTAATCTATTCAATACCATAGATTTTCAACCACAAATTAGGTACGTAATGGATGGAGTGTTAACCCCAATATTTGTTAAAGTAGTTGGTATTAAGCTTTTCAAAAGTAACCCTGCCGCCCAATATAGGGTTCACAAAGTTTTTGGCATCATTGATATTGAAAATGCTGATGGCCTCGTCGGTCTGTTTCATTAAACTATGGGTAAATATTTTTTGTTTTTTGTTTTTTGTTTTTTGTTTTTGAATAGAGTTGTTTAATAAGTGCGATAAGAAAAATTAAAAAAGTATTTGAATGATAAGTTAGTATAAAAATATTGTAAGATATAAAAAATTATTTGATTTTAATTTTTTTAAAAAGATATCAAGTATTAAAATTATTTTGAAAAATTATTTTGACAAATATTATAGTTTTTATTATTAAAAAATTATAAACTTAAAAATTATTTTAAAAGTCAAATTAAGCAGGGCATTGTAAATGAATTAAACTAACAATTAGTCTTTCTCTTACGTAACCACTAAAGTCTAAACTAAAATAAACCCCACTTGGCTTTATTTTTGTTTCTTATATAATAATTGGTAGTATCTGCTTTGTGTTGTTTCCTACTCAATGTCCATCAATATCAGTCTGTTTCAAACCTTCACCGGAATCACACTTTCAACATATCTATAGTACTACATATACAATAATGGTGAAATTATATAATTTTTTTTTCATACATAATTGATTTTTATTTTATAATTTTTAGTCAGTTAACTTTTTACTAAAAAGAAAATTCTAACAATAATTAATTTTTTAGTTAGTTGATATTGTATTAAAGTTTCTAATAATAATAAAATCACAATTATAAATAAACTATTTTTATTTATTAAATTCATACTCTAATGAAGATTTTAGTAATAATAGAATTAGTTGATTAGTGAATCTTTTTTTTTTTTGAATTATTTTAAATATAAGAAATATTTAAAAAGATTAAAGATAATAAAATTTGTAATAAAATATTGAGATTTATAAATTTATTTCTAGAATTAAAAATCTAATTTTTTTATTTATAAATTCGGGTCACGTGCAACACGTGTGACACAAAAATTATTATATCTATATTTATATCTATACTATATATAAAAGTAACTTAATGATAATTTTTTTTTGTTTTCTTAAATACCCTTTAAAGTTGTTATTATTACATAGTTACTTTTAATTGCTATTTTACTACAAATAAACTACTAAATTTTTTAATTTTTTTCTTCTAATTCTTCTCTATTTAATATCAATAGGATTATAACTGTTCAAAACTATTGATTTATTTTTTACTAATTTTTCTCAATATTTATTAATTTTTAATTTTTCAATAATTGTATTTCAATAGTAACTAAGATTGAATATTTTATTTCTTTTGTTTAATAAGTTCTTAAAAATATTAATTTATTAGTTCTTATCAAATTTATGAATTAAAAGTATAATTCTCATGATTATAATATTGATGCTTTAATTTTTATTTCATCAATTTATAGTTTTTTAATAATTAAATATCACTAATAATTTACATTTCTCAATTTTTTTATTTAATAAGTTTATAATAATTATAATATATTTTTAATTTTTCTCAAATTTAGGAATTAATACTTTAATGAAAGACAGAATTTCGTAATTATTTAACATTGTTGTTTTAATTTTTAATTCTTCTTTCATCTTAAGAATTTATTTATTTATTTTTATAAATTTATGAATTTAATTTTTTGGTTAGATTCACCTATTTGATTATGAATATAAAAGTATTTTACTTAAAGTTAGGGTTAGGATTTTGTAATTATGGTTAGGGGTAGGGTACCATAATTAAAGTTAGGGTACTATAATTAATGTTAGGGTTAGATACTATAATTAAGGTTAGGGTAACATAATTAAGGTTAGGATTAGGGTACCATTACTGTAATTAGGGTTAGGATATCGTAACTAGAACTAGGATTATGATACTGTAACTAGGTTAGGGTACTATAATTTGGGTTAGGGTACCGTAATAAGGGATAGGGTAACTAGGGTTAAGATATCATAATTAGGGTTTGGGTATTGTAATTAGGGTTAGGGTTTAAGGTTAGGATATGGTTAGGGTTAGGGTTTAAGGTTACGGTTGGGGTTATGGTTAGGGTTTAGGGTTAGGTTAGGATACCGTAACTAGGGATATGTTATCGCAATTAGGGTTAAGCTACCGTAACTGGGGCTAGGGTATCTAACTAAGGTTAGGCTACTATAACTAAGTTTCTATAACTGGGGTTAGGCTACCAATGTAACACCTTACTTCCTTAATCCTACACTTAATTTAATTAATGTCTTAATGCCTAAATTAAATAGTAATAACTCCTTAATTACCAAAAAGACCAAAGCTTCCTTTTATTCCTTTAATCCTTAAATCCTTAAATCCTTAAATCGCACTAGCTAATTCCTTCACCAAAATTTTTCTTTTTCTTTTGATTCTTCTAGGATTGAATTCATTCCATCTTCTCCCTAAGACCGAATTCCACCACTTTTAATTAAGTGCTACTTCATTCTTTATTTATTTCAAAGAACATATTACATCAATTCCCTTTTTAACTTCCTTAATGATACTTATTACAGGACATACTTTATTACCTATGAGACTTAAAACTTATATTTTTAATTAATTCTTTTTTGATTCATTGAATTAAGATTGATTTATAACTTTATATTCTTTATTCTCCTTTTTAATACATCCTTAATGAATTACTACTTAGCCAATTGGTCCTATATTCTTTAAAAATTCATCATACCATTTGTTTCATTTGTCCTTTAGTTAATTGACTCTTTCTTTGTCTTAAGAAATTACCTAGCTGAATTTAATACAAATGTTACAAAGTCATAGTACATCCATTTACTTACCTACTTATTTACATACATGGTTTTGACCAAAGATGAGCTTTTTACACATACTAGCAAGCTTCCTCCTAAGACATTAAATCTAAGTCAAAATTCTAGTTACCAAATTATACAATAAGGGCTTTTACATGACCATTCCTCTCTCAATAATCAACCATTTGCCATCTTTTCCCATCACATAGACCATACATTTCTCTAAGGAAAACAATACACATCCATGGCACTAATCAATCTGCACATCAAGATGAAGAAAAGTGAGTCAAACCTCAACAAACATTTATACATAACAACGAGAGATTATTGATGGCAGTTTTAGAAATACAGGAATATGCAAATACAAAATTCATCTTTTTCCTCTTTTCTACTCCTTAGTAACCATTCTTAAATGGTTCATGCAAACTTGAGGCTGCCTTACAAGGACTTTGATGTACCATGGATACCAACCTCTCGTATACATGGCATTGCCTCTCGATAGTAGGATCCATATTATGATTTAAGCATCATTCTTTTGGGATACTTGGTGAAGTTTGGCCAACATATATTCAAGACAAGTTACTATAATCATTTATCTTTTTTTCTCATTTTCCATTTTATATGCATAAAGAATATAAGAGTAACAAGAAAGAAACTTGCAAAGCAAAGATGGAATGGACAAGGAATGCATGAATACTTGCTTAATACCCTTAATGTTTGTTTTTCTTTCTATGACTCCTTCTTTCCTCCTTTCCTTGATCAATTTTCTTCTCCTTCTTTTCTCCTAAGGTTTTGTCCTTTCTTTCCTTCTAGTTCACGGTTTTGCTTTTCCTTTGATTTATCACTGTTTCTCTCACTTTCTTTATTTTCTCACTTTTTCTCTCACTTTCTCCCACTTTAGTGTACACTTTACCTTAGCTATGCATTTTCGGTCACCACCACCTCCTATTTATAGTGCATGGCCAAGGCTTGGATTTAGGAGAAAGTGTCGTTTCCTATTTTACCTTTTTTGTTCTTTAAAATTACAACCTTCCATTTGTCATTCTCTAAATTAACATATGTTCTTTCTTCTTGACACTTGTTTTCCACTTATTCCCTAGTTTAGATTCTTTCATTATTAGTAAACCACCTAGTTACCGTAAATTTCTACACATGCCTATCATAATCACTTCATGTACACATTGTTTTCCTTAAATCTCTACACATATCCCACTTAATCATTTCACTTATTGTTTTCCTTGCCTTCCACTTGTCTAGCGATCTTTCTATATTAATTATTACTTGCCACCTTATGTCCTAACTTTCTTCCACATGCTCCCTTAAGCATTACAACTTTTCCACCATTTTCCTCCTTCTTACAACTAAGCCCCTTCATTAATTGCAAGTTGCCACACTTATTCTTCTTCTTACACCAAAGTCTTTTCATTAATTGCAAATTGCTACACTTATTCTCTTCCTTACACATTGACCCCTTCATTAATTACAAATTGTCACATTTAATCGTTTTCTTACACCTAATTCATCACATTTCCTTTTCTAGCAAGTAACCTATATTTTAGTATTTTCTCTTCTTCTTCCAACACTACCATGTAGCATTTTTTTCATCTTTTTTCCAACACCTACACTTGTCTATGTTTTTCTATGTATTTTTTTCTTATACATATATATGTGTATGTATATATATATATACATATTCGTACATGTATTAATATGTCTATACTATTCCTATATTAATATGTATCCTATACATATTTCATATGCACATATACTATTCCTATACATGGAACATGGAATAATACATATAAACTTGATATTAAATTTTAAATCATGTTTAGCTCTTAAGATAATTACTTATCCTATAATTAATTTAGGGGATGTTATAACCGTAACTGGGGTTATGCTACCTTAACTGGGGTTAGGCAACCATAACTAGGATTAGGGTGCTGTAATTAGGGGTTATGGTACAATAACTAGGGTTAGGATACCATATATTGGGTTATGGTTAAGATACAGTAGTTAGGGTTAGAGTACCATAATTAAGGTTAAGGTACTGTAATTAGACTTAGGGTATCGTAATTAGTATTAGGTTTAGAGTGAGTGTACCATAATTAGAGTTATGGTATCATAATTAGAATTAGGATTAGGGTACCGTAACTGGGGTTAGGGTACCGTAATTAGGTTTAAGATATCATAATTAGGGTTAGGATAACATAGTTAGGATTATAGTATCGTAATTAGGGTACTTTAATTATAGTTAGGGTATCGTAATTAATATTGCGATTATAGTATCGTAGTTAGGGTTAAGGTACTGTAACTAGAGTTAAGGTACTGTAATTAAGTTAGGGTATCATAATTAGGTTAACATAATTAAGGTTGGGGTATTGTATTCGTGTTAAGGTACGGTAATTAGGGGTGAAGTTGGGGTATTATAATTAAGGTTAGGGTTAGACCCAATATAGATAAATCCAAAAAAACGAAAAGACTTACATTGTATAGGACATAATGCTAACTATTAACATAGGAGAAAATATGTCCAATGGCGAAGGGTCACGTGACATATGATGCCATATATACATAATTGATAAATAATATAAATGGCCTCAAATAAATATGATCTTAAATGATATGATAAATGGTCACTTAAATATGATCCTAAATGATATAGTGACCATTGTGACTATTCAGATCAAAATAATGATAAAATTATAACCGCCCATTCTACAATTATATATAGAGATCCAAGTTGAGCAGGTAGACACAAAAGCCTTTTTTTCACTTATTTCATATATCACTAAGTGAGCTCTGACTTAAGCTTTAGAGGATTTTTGAGAATAATCCCGACCTCTGATTTATGTTTGTTTTACATAGACCTCAACTAATTTTGGCTTACAGCTCACTCACAGTTATTCATAGCTCAACCTTAGGCCACCTTTCAGCTCGTCCATATTTTTTCCAGTTCGTTCAGGTGTGAACTCCTCTATCAAAAGATTCAGACACCTCTAGATCTAACATTGGTACTGTCTGTGGGAACACTAACCCTTTACCTTCATGGAAAATCAACAAACAGTACGTGAATCATCAAATAACCAAACCAGTCAAATGGTTAAACCTACTCTATCCCAACCATACATGACAGAACCTGACAAACTAGTCACCCAACAATAATTACAAGCCTTGAAGTCAGCCATCCAAGCTTTATTTGCCAAGATAAATATAGCTCTATAACATCAACCACAAGACAACCATTACCAAGGGGCTGAGAAGGACAGATGCCAACATAACACAAAACGAGAACCAAGATGGGTATAAAACAACTCAAGCCCAAAGTGTCTTCCTTAATGGTTATAGGAATATTAAGCTCGACAAAGATGATCATCTGTAACCTCGGCCAGAAGAACACATTCCTTTCACCTCTAATTGTACAGCACACCACCCTTTTACCGAGAACGTGATGTCTTTCGGGGTACCCACCAACTTGAAAATCTTAACATTTGAACAATATAATGGATCGACAGATCTGGATGACTTTATCACCTATTTTGAACCATTTATGTTGCTTTATGGAGTCCTAGATCAAGTCATGTGCAGGGCATTTACTACAACGCTCAGGGACAATGCTAGATTGTGGTTTGCTCACCTTCCTTATAATTATGTCAAAAAATTTAATGAGCTTGTAACTGCTTTCCATAAGCATTTTATGACAAACATGAAACAAAAAAAGGATGCTACTAATCTCTTGGGAATAAAGCAGGGGGATAATAAATCTTTAAAAGAATTTATGTCACGATTCAATAATGGGGTCCTTGAGGTAGGAGATGCAAGTCTACATACTATAATCATGATACTAAGAGCAAGTTTGAGAAAATCTCCCATTCGATATGATCTAAATAAATATATACATGTTGATCTAGAAGAACTCATGAAGTGTGTTGAGGAGTTTATGAATGCAGAAGAGGCAGAACGAGCATGAATGATAACATATAACTTGAACAAATGATGGGCTCGTTCACCTAACTTTGCTAGTGGACATGAAGGGAAAAATGACTATCCAAGGTTGTCCTGGGACCTATAAACTGATTAACAAGGAAGGGAAAATACTACCACACACATGGAAAGCGCAACACCTCAAACAATATTATTAGTAGCTTAAACCCTTTACTTTATGTTATTAAACAAAACTTCAGTTCCCTTCCAAATATTCCTCATCCTAGAGCCAAGAGCTCATCCTAGAGCCAAAAGCTCAAACAAAGAGCCAAGAGCTCGCCTAAAAATTGAGCTAAGAGCTTGCTTAAAATTGAGCTCACCTAGAATTGTGTTAAGAACTCACGAAGCCAAAGAGCTCTCAAAAGTTAAGCTAAGTGCTCACAAAGCCAAGAGCTCGCATAGAGTGAGCTTGGCCTACCATGAGCTTAGGCATGCCATGGCCTTAGGCCCACTATGAGCTCAGGCTTACCTTGGCATTGTGCACACTTGATCTCGGGCCACCATAAGCTTAACCATTTATTAAGCTTGTC
Organism: Quillaja saponaria; assembly: GCA_029379385.1. Lineage (NCBI taxonomy): Eukaryota > Viridiplantae > Streptophyta > Magnoliopsida > Fabales > Quillajaceae > Quillaja > Quillaja saponaria. The sequence goes on along the minus strand of CM055616.1, from coordinate 11,864,995 downwards.
CAAAAAAAAAAAAAATTATTGAGCTGAGGAGCTCAGCCAAAAAAAAAAAAAAATTATATTGAGCTTATCTAAGGGTAAGGTTGACCAAAAAAAACAAAGAAGAAAGAGAGAGAAAAATATGGGGGGACGTCCAAAAGGACAAGTGCCCAAGGTGAGATGCCCAATGTGAGCTCCACCTAATCAAAAAAAAAAAAAAAAAGGAGAAAGGGGATGCCAAACCAAGGGCTCAAGTTGCCCACTGTCCAAGGGTGAGATGCCCAAGGTGTGCTCCACTAAAAAAATTGAAAAATTGAAAATTAGTTTTAGGACTTCACCCAAGGGCGGGCCCACCAATTTAAAAAATAATTAATTAATTAGAATAATAGTAACAATAAAATTATATATATATATTTCTATATATGTATAACTTGAGATTCATTTTAGTCTGTGAACACACGCATTGGTTTTTTTAGGAATAAGTGTTAACTCAACTCAACTCAACTAAGCCTTAAAATCCCAAACTAGTTGGGGTCGGCTATATGAATCCTTTTCCTCCATTCGCATCGATCCAAGACAAGATTTTCATTAATTCCTAGTACAGCCATATCTTTCTCGATGACTGTCCCCCATGTAAGTTTCGGTCTCCCCTTTCCCCGTCTAACACCTGGCACCTGGACCATGTCACCTTGCTTAACTACTGCGTCCATTGGCCGACGTTGGATGTGTCCAAACCAACGTAGACGATTCTCCCTCATTTTCTCCTCAATAGGTGCTACTTCCACCTTCCTACGAATCTCCTCATTTCTTATTCTATCATTTCTTGTATGTCCTGTCATCCATCTTAACATTCTCATTTCGGCTACTCCCATCTTATGCGAATGTTGCTTCTTAACTGCCCAACATTCGGTACCATACAACATAGCTGGTCTCACTGCCGACTTATAAAATTTCCCTTTCAATCTATTCGGGATTTTAGGATCACATAAAACTCCCGAAGCACTCCGCCACTTCACCCACCCTGCCTTAATCCTATGGTTTACATCATGCTCAATTGCACCATCTTTTTGTATAAATGACCCTAAATACTTAAACACATCCTTGGTAGGGATTGTCTGACCGTCTAAAATTATATCATTCGGGCCTCCTCTAGTTTTACTGAAATTGCACTCCATATATTCAGTTTTTGTCCAACTCAATCTAAGGCCTTTAGATTCTAACGCGTTCCGCCACATTTCTAGTTTTGAATTTAAACCTTCCCTAGTTTCGTCTACCAACACAATATCATCGGCAAACAACATGCACCAAGGAGCCCTATCTTGGATATTATAGGTGAGTTCATCCATGACTAACGCAAATAGGTAAGGACTTAAGGATGAACCTTGGTGAACACCTATCGTGATCAGGAACTCTCCAGTCATACCATCTACAGTCCGCACCCTAGTCAATACTCCTTCATACATATCTTTAATAACTTCTACATATTTAGTTGGGACCTTTTTCTTCTCGAGTACCCACCACAAGACTTGTCTTGGCACCTTATCATACGCTTTTTCTAGATCAATAAAGACCATGTGAAGATCCTTTTTCTTTTCTCTATATTTCTCCATTAATCTCCTAAGTAGAAAAATAGCCTTCATTGTAGATCTTCCAGGCATAAAACCAAATTGATTCTCAGAAACTACAGTCTCATTCCTAAGCCTACGTTCAATCACTCTCTCCCACAGTTTCATTGTATGGCTAATAAGTTTTATACCTCGATAATTCGAACAACTTTGAATATCTCCTTTATTCTTATAAATAGGGATTAAAGTACTCTTCCTCCACTCATCTGGCATTTTCTTGGTTACTAAAATCTTGTTAAAAAGATTTGTAAGCCAAGTTACTCCAATATCTCCTAGGCATCTCCAAACTTCTATTGGAATATCATCTGGGCCCAAAGCCTTACCATTCTTCATCTTATGCATAGCTTCTTTAACCTCCTGAGCTCTGATCCTACGAACAAATCGCCGGTTCGTATCATCAAAGGTGACATCAAGGTCTCCAAAATCACCCCTTGACTCCTCATTAAATAAAGTATCGAAATAAGTTTGCCATCTCTCATTAATCTCATCTTCCTTAACTAAAACCCTATCAGCCTCATCCTTAATGCACTTAATACGAATTAGGTCTTTAGTTCGTCTTTCCCTTTGCTTGGCAATCCTATAGATATCTTTCTCTCCATCCTTTGTCTCTAACTTTTGGTAAAGTCCTTCGCAAGCCTTGCCTCTGGCTTCCCTAACCGCTTTCTTAGCATCTTTCCTAGCTTGTCTAAAACATTTATAATTATCTTCATTTCTAATGGCGAAAGGCCACGTGACATATTATGCCATATATACATAACTGACCAACAATATAAATGGTCTCAAATAAATACGATCCTAACTGATATGATAAGCGGTCATTTAAATATGATCCTAAATGATATGGTGACCATTTATATCATAATAATCGAAAAATCATAGCCGCCCATTCTATAGCTATATATGGAGATCCAAGTTGAGTAGGTAGGCACAAGAACCTTATTTCTACTTATTTCATATATTATTGAGTGAGCCATGACTTAAACTTTAGAGAATTTTCGGGGACAACCCTGACCTCTAATTTATGTTTGTTTTTCAGGGACCTCAGCCAATTTCAACTTACTACTAACCCATAGTTATTCACAGCACAATCTCAAGCTACCTTTCAGCTCGTCCATATTTTATCTAGTTCGGTCAGGTGTGAACTCCTCCATCAAAAGATCCAGACACCTTCAGGTCTAACACTTACAACATTGTAATTCAATGGAGGGAGCAAGCAAATGGATAAGAAATTATACTAATTTATATTAAATTAATAAAATTAAAGTTTTAAAAATCAGATTGATAGCTTTTATCTTTTAATTACTAATCAAATCAAAAGGTTGCTTGACACATATTCAAAAACCATTGGTAGTGAATGATGTAATTGCAGTCACTTGTTAGAAATATTAAACTAATCAATACCATAGATTTTCAACCACAAATTAGATACGTATTGAATATATATTAAAGTAGTTGGTAATAAGCTTTAAAAAAGTAACCCAACCGCTCAATATAGGGTTCACAAAGATTTTGGCCTGATTCTGACCAAAAAAATAAAAGATTTTAGCGTGATTGATATGGAAAATGCTTCTGGCGTGGGAACAGTTTGATATTGCAATTAAATTAAATTGACCATTAGTCTTTCTTTTACGTGACCACTAAAATCTAAACTAAAATAAACCCCACTTGGCTTTACTTTGTTTTTGTTTTTTAAATAATAAATAGTTGTCTCTACTTTTTAATGATTCCTACGAAAATCCATCAATATTATCTGTCTCTTTCAAACCTTCTCGGGAATCATGCTTTCAACAAATATATACTATATATAAAAATAAAAATGCTGAATTTTTTTTAAAATATATATTGTTTATAATTTTCTAATCTTACGTAATTAACTTTTATTTTTGTAATTTTTAGTCAGTTAACCTTTTAATAAAAAAAAATCTGATAATACTTAATTTTTTAATATTCATAATTTATTAATGTTTCTAATAATAACTAGATGTATAATATATTACGTGTAAATCATGTTTATGTATACATATTTTTAATTAGAATTGACTTAAATGTTAAAAATTAAATTCATAATTTTTTTTAATTTTTCAGATAAAGAATAATTAAGAAAGTAATATTATAATAATAAAAACATATTCTTAATATTTATTTTATTTCATGAAATAAAAAAATAATTAGGAAAATAAATTAATAGTAAAAGAGAATTACAATCATATTAGTATTAAAATGAGAAGAGTTAGAGAATAAATAAATTATTAATCTATTTAAAAATGAAATTTTTTAATACTATAAAATAATAACAAAGCTTACTCTTTGTTAATGTAATTAAACAAATAAGTAAATACAATTAAAAATGAAATGCATAGATAAAAGAAGAATTAACATTAAGAATTAAAAAAAAATATTACAATAAAATAAAACTATACTCTTAATATTTCTTTTAATTCATAGTTTTTTTTAAAAAAAAATTGATTGATCATAAAATAGAGAAGAATTAGAAAAAGAAATTAATAGTAAAAAAGAGTTATAATAGTAAAAATTCATAAAGGTATTAAACCACTTTTATATATAGATATAGATAACATCATAATTATAACTAAACTTTTTTTCTTCAATAAATTCATACTTTAATGAAGATTTTAGCAATAATAGAATTAGTTACATTTAGTGATTTTAAAAAAAAAAAATATGTTAAAGATAAGAACATTTTAAAAATATTAAAGATTAAATTTTGTAATATTATTTCGAGATTTATAAATATATTCCTTAAATTAAAAATCTAAAAAAACTTTGTTATTTCCTAAATGGGGTCAACATAAAAAGTAGTACTTATTTCATTAATATTGTAGTAAAATTTTTAATTTGTTGATATATATATATATATTTATATATATCCTTTATGACTTTTTACGTTGACATAATTATTCTTGTCTTTATAATTAATTTTTTTTTCTTAGTAGTTATAAGATTTTTTTTAATTCCTAATCCTTCTCCATCTAAATATATGATAATAGAATTATATTATCATTTCTCTATTTTTATGAATTAATTTCTGATAATGATGGCTCCTGATTGGAATAGAATTCCTTAAAATTAATAAGCAGTAAAAAAAAAAAAAAAAAAAAAATCATATTGGGATAAAAAAATATAATATATAATTGGAGAGTGATGTTAATTCCATCTTTGACACTTGGGGGATTAATTTTTCTTTCTCTAATTTGTTATTTATATAAATATACATATTAAAACTATAAATGTATAATAGAAAGTATTTTCCTAATACATTTACATAGATATAAATAGAATTACTCATTTATTTGCTTATCGGAGATATCTTTTTCTCATTTTTCATATAGTTATTTTTAGGCTTATTTTTATAGATAATTTTAAAGTTATAGTCAATGTGCCTTTCTTTTCTATCTATACTATTCTTAAAAAAGTAGGAGCTAGATCCCTTACGGTCTCATATTTTATCTTAAATTTATTTAAGTCATATATATAATTATTTCGATTTTTTTAAAAAAAATTAGAGAAATAAATAACTATCAATTAACACATAATACCCAACTCAAGCCACTGTTTAGGGAAACTATAATCAAATTTATAATATATATTTTTTAAATAATTATTGAGTTTTTATCTTAAAAATTTTTTAAATCAAATTTACTCTCACATATTCCACTAAAAAAATAAAATAAAAGCCTCTAAGTACGTATATATCTACACTATTCTAAAAGTAAAATCATAAGGGGTCTGTTACTTTATTTTAAATTTAGTTAACTCATAACTACTTAAAATTTCATTTAAAAATTAAAAAATCAATTAACCCATAAATATGCACCCCAAAACCACTTTTTTTATAAATAAAAAATTATACTTATAATATTTTTTTTTAATAATTATTGAGTTTTTATCGTAAAAAATATTTAAAACAAATTTATTTCCACATGTTTAATATATTTTTAAAAAAATATGTCTAAGTACATTCGTAAGGCAACCAATGAGGGTAGTATATATATATATATGATGGGCTCTAACCTATAAATTTAATACATTTTTTTTTTTTTTGGCTAAAACCAAAATTCATTATTCAAACTTAAGTATGATTTATATAAGCAATACGAAAGGCTATTGTGCTATCTCATATAATTGCCATAGAATGAAATTTAACATTTTAAGTTATCTTATTTATTGTCATGTCTGTCCGTAGAGTGTAGACCTACTTACTGTCTGACGTCCCAAAAATTTGGTATCACGACCATGGACATTCCATGTGTTAGCAGGAACAGGAAACTATATATGTATGTCCTAGGTAGCTCTTGAAGCTATTTAAGTACGTATAACATTCTGGAATTAACTTGTTCTCCTTTCACATTTGACAGAACTAGGCTTACATTCCAAAATAAGATATTAGCTGTACTAATTGTTAATTTCTAGTATGCAATTCCTTTTGTTTCAAGACTAATCGGGTTAGTTGACAATTAAATCTTGTTTCCATGATAACTCAAGCATCATATCATTTACAAGCATCACACTTTTAATTTAATGAGTTAGTCATGTCAAAATTGTTGACCGTAATGATTATTTTAGTAATTGTATATATGCTTTAAAACTCTGAAATGGTTTCAACATTGTGAACTTATACTCTCATAAGATGCTTTCTATGAATATTTACATATATCTTATTTTTAGCTATTGATTTGATTATTAGGTGGGATATTGGAGTAGAATAAAGCTATATATCAATTTATATCTACCTCAGAAACATGTCTAGAATCAAGAAAAATTGTTGAGATATGATTCGAAGTGTGTCGGGAAAAATCTGGTTGTTGGATTTTAGTATTACTTTTTTAAAAAATAATTGTAATCCCAAATGTTTAGCATGGTTGGGTAGTTGCAGATTTTGCTCAATGCGAATGTTGTGAAGTTTTAGGATATTTTGTTAAGTTGTACGTCTATTTCCGTTCTTTCCTTCATTGTTTTGATCCAACATTCACAATTCTACTAGTTCTTTGCCTTCTGTATGATTTCTTGAAAAGTCTAGCATTTTGACTATCCAAACTCTGGATATTCAACATGCTCCACAAGACAAATGAATTTGGAAATGATGGGATGCATTGAGGCCAAAAAAATAGAGATGATGTCTCCAAATTTGACCACTAGTCAGCTGAAAGAGATGTAAAATGTTCAAAATCGTGTCACCCTTTTGGGGATTAGCTTTGAAAAGAAGATCAAATCATTAGCGAATAAGTAATAGTGGTAATTAGTTCCATAAAAATTTTGATCATGGTAAATTGAACCCTAACTTACCCAACATCCCTTCTAGAAAATCTCATTCCACTATGTCATAAGCTATGTCATTTAGTTTTTTTTTTTTTTTTTTTTTTGTCATGAGACTCTCCTCTAATGTCGTTGACTCTTATCATTAGAAAAACATTACTGGCCTCAACTTTAGAATTCAGCTGACAACATGAACCACATTTAAATAATTAGTGATACACATAACCCAGATTTATATCAGGCAAGATATAGACGTGAAAGAAATAGTTCTTAACATCGGATTGGGTACATTGCAAGCATGGTATCAAACTTGAAAGATTTATATTTCAGCAGTTATAGGCTTCTTGTCTTTTATGGAGAGTAACCCAACGCAACCTTGTTCTGGAACAATGGAATATCCCAAGAGCTGGATTGTTTTCAAAAGAAACACACCCAATGTTTCTCTCCCCAATTGGCAATTGAATTAGTAATCTGGGGCTCTTGAATTGAAAATAGTTCAAAGACTTAGACTAGGCTCCGATATTGCTGATTTAGATGGGCTTGGACTGTTGGACATTGTTGTTTATGCTGGATTGTAATTTTCTAATGTCACAACAATTGGGCCTTCCTTAATGGCTCAACAGTTCTTCCGTAAATGGTTTGGCACTGCTTAGGATAGAGGTAAGACCATATTTGGTGTTTCACATTTAAACTTAGTTTGGTAATATTTTTTTGGAATGTACTTATAATTATGAAAAGTATATGTCAATTTTTTTAAGCTTGATAAAAAAAAAAAAAAAAAAGTGCTTTTGTTCTAGGCTTTTAAAAGCTAATGATGCTTTTAGAAGCACCTCAAGAAGTGCTTTTACAAGTTGATTTATATTTTTAAAAATTTAAAAGATTAATATAACTTCAATTTTTAAAGACAATTCGTATTTATCATTTTATTAACTAATGCAGTAAGTTAATTATCTCTTTTTATTATTAATATATATTATATTTAATTTAAATATTTATAGCAGCTTTACAATAAATTTACCAAACACTAATTTGTGGTTTCTACTTATTGAGAATAGCTTTTGTATTATTTTACCAAATATTACTACTGTAACTTTTTAAAAGATACACTAAGAGAGCCATGAGAGCACAACATCTCTCAAAAAAACCTCAGTATTACCAAACCAAGCCTTAATGTTTGTTAAAATCTTTCTCGGCTTCTTTCCAATTTATGGAGTATCAAAGTATAAATATTCGGTTTGAAAATTTATCCAACTACACTTTTAAATATTTTAAAATATTAATTATATGTTTATTTGTTCATATAAGTTAATATATTAAAAATATATATATTAATTACATTAAACCAATATTGGGGTAAATGGCCTCTTCCGCTTAATTCTTGTATATAGAAAATGAGACTCAATATTTTGATTGCAAATTCAATTCAATTCATAATATATTCATTCTAATTCTATATATATTATTCATTTAAGAATTGAAAACTGAATTTAGAATTTATTTATAAATTCTAAATTCAAATGAAATAGAAGCTATTTTAATTTACTCATATAAGTATCTGATTTAGTTCATCAATTCGAATTCTAAATAATGAATAAAAAAATGAAGATATCTATTCAATTTTAAATACATAAGTTTATTTTTTGGGACTATATTAGACATTTGATCTCTATAATTTAATTTTAGTTCTTTTTCATCTATATTTTTTTAATTGTTGCAATTGGGTTCATTCCTGTTTAAAATTGATGCAATGAAGTCCTTTCATTACATTCCATCCCATCAAAATTAAGCTCATAAATTTTGATGTGGCTAATAGGAGATGAGGTGGACAACACATGTGACATATTTGACAAATCATAAACAGTCATTTACACTTGTATAAAATTAAATTTAAAAAGCTAAACTCTTGATCATGAAGAGGTTTGAAAGACTTTATATACTTGAGGTCGCCGCAAAAAAATGAGATGGCTTAAAGAAGGCTTGCCTGAGAAGCCAGATGTGATGATACAGTTGTCAAATGATAGAAGTGCTTAAACACTTCGATTCTAGTTATCCGTCGTGGACACAAAAAATACATATATAATGTCAGACCTTAGGCTTTCAACATATAGGGTCACTTCATTTGGTAGTTTTGGTTCACAATATTCTTGTTGATCGCTAGTGTTTGTCATTTCATATAACCTATCATGGGTTCATATAACCTATCATGGGGCACGTTCCTGAAAGAGCATAATTTATTTTTGACCTTTCATTCCTAATTCTAAGCATTCGGGCAGGAATTTATTTGTACATCTAAGACCTAGATGAGTTAAAGATGTTTATGGAAAGAATGAGTCCTTATGATAAATTTCCGCGTTACCGCCATGAAGTTTGACGTTTGCATCCGTTTCCGACACATAAGTTGCTATTTTAGCGTTAGGTTAGAATTGTATTTTGTGATTCAATTGTAATAATTTGGGATGTATTCTCTATTTTGTTTTGTGGCTTGATCGTACCAGCTTTCGACCTTGGCACAAGCCTTAGACGTAGCAGAATATGAAGATGGGGATGAATGATCTGCTACTGGCAGATGAGGGAGGGGTACTAATAAGCTAGCCTTTTTTTTTATTTTTACAATAACGGGTTGATCATCCCATCATACAAACAGCTGGGGACAGGTAAATAGTTGAACTTAATGTCATACATATTTTTTTGATTATGATTGAGCATTATTTTTAATAAATATTATTTTATATCATAGTTCTTTCAGTGGACATAATGAGGTGGCTACTACTATTGCTGGAGTGGTTAAGAACAACATTCTTGATCCCTTCACTACATACTCTCAGTATCTAGTAGACGCCAGGCAACTATGTTATCAAGATTTCATGGTTAGTACAATATTGTAATTTGATATTTCAATTACAATTATGCTTATTAGTGAGACACTGAGCTTTTTTTCTTTTCTTTTTTCATGTAGCAACGCTTTAAGTTTGCTACCCCATCTGAAACTGAGAGATTGAGCATGTATTCGATAGATGTGCCTCAACGAGGCTATATAGCAGTTTAACAAGGCGAGATCGTGTTTGAGTGAAAAACTTGGGCAATTGGAAGAAGGGAGGGCAGTCAGGGTAGACCCCTCAAGATTATTGGGAGACTTTTTGTGATATGTTGGCCACCAATGAATTTCAAAGACGCTCTAAGACAATGTCACAGAACAGGCAAGCTTGGGGAGCTTATTCGCCATGTGGGTGGCTCCGTTAATACAGCTGTGCACGAGGAATGAATGGTAAATAAACTTAATCTTGTAATTAATTTTCTTACTTTATTTCTTTTATTAATTTAAGATAATTGTTTCGCTTTGTTTGAAAAGGAGAAAGAGTTGAGTATGAAACCTAGATAGGTAGAGGTTTTCGAATGCATTCACAAGGGGAACAATTAATTCGTTGATCAAAAATCTGAAAAAATCAAGTACAATTTAAAGTTTTTCGTAAGTATTATTACTTAACCAATTGTTTACTATAATGACAATTTAATTCATTTGGTAGCTAGGATTATTTTGAAGTTGCAAAGATGCAGCAAGAAAAAGCATCTACCAGTTCGAGTACATTACCATTTGAAATAGTGAACAATGATGCTTTCTATGCACAAGTGTCGGGTGAGAAAGAAGCATGGCTACTACTATGGATTTGGTAGTTGCATTGACTCCTATGTGATCAGGAAGCCAGTTCGAACACAGTTTCTAGCAATGGGATGTCTTATGCTCCACTACCACGTGTTAATAGATGATATGAGTGGTGGAACTAGTTAGACAGAAGTTCGCATCATTGATGAGACAAAAACAATCACAATATTGTTTGATTTCGTAATTACTTTTTGACTCTGCACCAATGATTCCACTATTAATAGCGAACAATACAATAATAATTAGTGAATAATAATGGAATATTTCCTTCTTATATTCATATATGGGACATAATTCTTATTGATATAGTAATGGTGGTCTTCACATTTTTATTTGCGGAAATCGTAAAATAGACATTTGTTTGTCAAGACAAGCGTAATAAAATATCTATGAAGATGAATAAAACTTTTTGGAAAAAACGATTTGTAATTTGAATCAATGATGTGAGTTTTATGCACAAGTATATATTTCTAATTAATAGCTTTGAAATTAGGTATCAGATGACAACTTCATAAAACATATGTATATTTGACGAGTCAAACTATCGACACAATCCATGGGAACAAATAAAACTTATAGAAAGAGATGATGAATTTGTAATTTGGGTCAGCAATGTGAATTTTGTGCACAAGTATATTTCGGCTAGTTATAATTAAACTTATAAGTTAATTTGCTATATATGTGTCTCATTTCACTGCTTCTTTTTTTGCAACTTCACAGTCCACCAGTTAACTGATGAGCATGGGGAACAAGACATGGATATAGGAAATGACCAGTTTTATTTATTATATATGTATTGTGGACTTATTAACAATACTAGTTTGTGCACTTGTTTGAATTATGTAGTTAGATATTTTAGATATGTAGAAAGATATTTTTAGTAATAAATTTTTTTTTTACTAGAATTGAAAATATAACAGATTAAAAAGAAAAAGAAAATCAACGTGCTTTTCTCATAGGTAATCTTTTAATTTTCAAATTTACACCTTTTTGCAAAAACAAACAAATTGTCACAGATAATTATTAGCGACAATATTCTCTATTAGATAATCTATCTTGCTATTTGTGATAAATATCTATGTCCATCTTTACAAATACATATAAGTTATAGCTGATAATTATATGTGATTGACTGTCGCACCAATTTTGCGTCCACCCATCAACGATATGTTTATGAGTATTTGCGACAACTTGTGGTAGTCGCTAAAGATACTTTTTCTTGTAGTTATACACCTACATTGGCTCAAAATTGTGTACGTGTTTTCATCTACTTTATCTATTTTTCGTTTAGTTGTATGCAATCTGGAATCTATGTATTCTTTTTTACGTCTTAGGCTAATAAATTTAGGAGCACAGAATCAGAAAATAAATATTGTGAGTTTCAAGTTATTTTCAACTAGTTTTATTGGCTTGGAGTGAGCAACTCTTCATAAATATATAATTACGCATAAATAATCAAGCTTCTGAGTTGGTCGCATTGAGTGATATACATGATTAGTAACGTTGAGTTATATCCGTTACCCCATATTGATTGGCATTCTCATTTGAGATATCCATAGGTTAGTCCCACTGTAAAATAATAGCTAGGATGAATAAAATTTTATCTTTGTATATACATTTAACAATAACAAAAATAATAGAATGTATTTTTCATAAACAAAAACACTATTGCATTACTTAATTATAAATACCTTCCATTGAAACATATTAATAACTCTCACTTTGTCAGTGATTGTGTAGACACTAAAATTTTGACATTTTTGTTTATTAAAATAAATAGTTTTAGTTAAATTATAAGTTGGAAAATTAATTAGACACAAAATACAAATTGACAAAATAGACATAAATTGACAATCAACAATTATCAGAATCAAATCATCTCAAATTTACCTCAATCAGAATCGAATCACTTTCAATTACTCAACATTCCATTCAATCACCTTCAATTACATTTAAATTGGACAACTTCTCTAATCACCACAATTATCTCAAATTTTCAAACTTTTCTACCCTAGCTTTCTCCTATAAATAGGTTCAGGCAATGGAAGGGAGGCAGAAAAATCAATTCACAGAAGCTCTTTAAACTCTCTTACTTTTCTCTCTCAAACAACAAAGATTCAAATAAGCCACAAATCCCTGCGATCAAGCCCAGTGCCCACAAAGATCACCCACAACGTTGTTTTGAAAGATGTTTATCAATTCATCAGGGATCAAGCTATATAGCCATTGGATCAAGTAAAGCTTTCAAGCAGATTGAATCAGAGGATCACATTATTTTCTTTAAAAAAAATATTAATTTAGAGGTTATATTCATCTATTTTATAAATATAATACAATTACTATTTTTGTACATGTTTTCTTGTCCGTTGCTTTTAGGCACGAATTTGTTATTCAGAGATTGTCATGTATTGTCTATAACTAGCTCTTGATGCCATTTACTATACTACCTACTTACATCTGACCATTTGTGATTGCTTGCTAGTTCTCCCTTTCCATTTGGCAGAAGTACTGGAGGCTGACATTCTGAGATTAGATATCCGCAATAACAGAATTTAGTATGCAATTCCTAGTGTTTCTAGACTGATTGGGTTTGATCATCATTCTGTTTCCGTGATCATTCAAGCATCATGTCATTTACATGCGTCGAACTTTTAAAATTAATAACTAACTAGTCATGCAACAAGGTTAAAGGTAGTAACTAGGATCATGCCAAAATGGTTGACGATGGTGGTTATTTTAGTAATGAAGTATACTTTAAAGATAGATCTCAAATTATTTAAAATTGTGCAATTACACCCATCTATGAAGAAAACATGGTTGGCATCAATTGATTATAGAGTTGATTGGTGTTTATTGATTAATAAGTGAGATATTGGGGTAAACTTATGTATTCCTTTTACTTTTGTCTTTGTTTTTTAAATAGAAAAAACTTAAGACGTGAATTTTCTTGTTTGTAGACTTGTTATCGCCTGCATGATGTCATAGCTAAGATTAGAAGTGTCGATGTATAATTTCACATCAATAAGATTCAGAAGCTTGACACTCTATCTATGTTTAACGACTTTTATCTTATCACTAATTGAGTTTAAGAGTGTTGTAATTTTCTCTGGTACCAAAGCTGAGCTCTGATGTAATCGTAGATGGTATAAAGTTGTTCCCAAAATACCGGAAGAGAACTCGAGTTGTGTCAAAAACAGAGCTGCAACAAAATTGTAATTAGAAAAATGGTAATTGGAAATAATTGATTTTGATTGGAATTGACTTTGATAATTGAGAGTAATTAGATTTAATTTGGAGACAATTAAAGGTGATTGAAAATAATTGAGTATATACAATCATTATTTATTTACTTTTCCAATTATCATTTATTTACCTAATTTGACTAATCAATCTTTTCTTTTAATTGGATGGCACTAATTCCACTCAATTTAATTAGTTTCACTCCTCAAATGATGTGTGTGTCCCATTCAAATAGATGAGACCCACATATAAGATAATGAGTGAAACTAATTTTATTTTGATTTAAATAATCAATTTTCTTTTAATGGTGACTAACCAAAATAGGAAAGTTTTTTGGTGTCTACAAATGTTAATGTTGAGTCTTGAAGTCCTTTCGCCTTTTTGTGGCCTTTGAATGTTGCTACAATACCTTTTTAAAAACAAAAAAAAACAGAAGTAATGTTACTACAATTCGGCAGTGGTGAATCGCTTTGCATGGTCTTGCATTTCCATCCAGTGGTTGCATCATCCCTTTTGATTAGCCTTTAATATATTTGAAGCTTTAAAATTTCGGTTGATCTCAGACATTTGGTCGGTCAGTTGCTCACAAACTAGTAGACAAATTTTAGTCGATATGAGGAATTGCATTGCAAAATCCTTCTATTTCTTATGACGAGAAACTCTGTAGGGAAGAACCTTCTATTGGTTGATTATCCATGTTGAAGTCATCTTTTTTTTTTTTTTGAATGGAACTGAACACAACATAAAATTCTAAATTGCCTATATATCCAAAAATAAATAAAAAATAGTTCAAGAGAATATGATTTATTTTAGCCGGACACAGTTTACTCCTGCATGCCAGGCCTAGTACGAGCTAATTATTTCCACAAGTGGTTTGTTGTTGAGTAATGCTCACTTGCTTGAAGGTGGTTTTATCCTGCCATGAATTTGCTTTGAGGTTAATGCTCATTGTAAGCAAATTTCGGAGCTCGAATACAGTTTAAACTCGTGCCGAGGAATTTCTTAAAGTTTAGAAACAGTTTCAAGTCACATCAAGGAACTTTTGAAATTTGAAGCATTTTCACTCATGGCGATGTACTCTTGAATTTTTAAGGCTGTTTTGTTTTGTATTGGTGAACTCTTGAAGTTTGGAGATAATTTTGTTTCATGCCAAGGGGCTCTTGAAGCCAGAAAGCAGTTTCACATAGTGCCGAGGAATTCTTGAAGATTGAAGGCAATTTCAAGTCGTGCTTAGGAACTATTGAATTTTGGAGGAAGTTTCATGGTATGCCGAGGAACTCTTAAAGATTGAAGGCAGTTTCATGTCATGCCAAGAAAGTCTTGATTTTTGGAGGCAGTTTAAATTCTTGCTGAGGAATCTTTTTCTTTTTTTTAAGACAGTTTAATTTCAGGTCAAGGATGCTTTATCCAGAGGTAGTTTAAACTTGTGTTGAGGAAGCTTTGTTTTGGTGTTTCATTTTGAAAACTGTTGACAGTCTTTACTCTTATCAGGGAGTGTAACCATCTTTGAGTCAATATATAGTATTTCAAATTAGGAGAAACAAAAAACTTGATTCCTTGCCCCTTTTGATTACTTTTGTTTTGTTTACAATTTTCCACTTGTTTCGTTGATCGGTCATGAGAGGTTTGTAATTTCCATTTCTATGCTCATCTCCATATCATGTGCTTGGGTTGTAAGCTCTTTAGATTTTTTAAGCTTGATTCCTTTAAAGATGTATAGAAGCTCCCAATGCATGCCTTGACTGCACATTTCAACCTCTTAGATTTCTAATACACTCTCTTTGTAATATGAGCTTGAAGCTCTCCACTAATTGATATAGTCAATAATGGACTCATCTTTCCAATGTCTTGTATTCGTGAACTCTTTCAAGGTGAACTTATGTCTAGTGGAAGCACTTTGATAATACTAACCTTGATTGGAAAAAATGAAGTAAGGAATGTTAGACTTGGACTATCAACAGATGGACTCAATCCTTTTGGTAATTCTGGATCCTAATATTCTTGTTGACATGTTTGTCACTCCACACAATCTACCATTGAGCATGTGAATGAAAGAGCATAATTTGTTCTTGACTTTGCTTAAATATTCCCCGTTCACAACACCCAAGGAAGAATTTGTATGAATATTTAAGGCCATTAATAGACAAGTTGAGGACTTTATGGAATTTCGGTGTGGTGACATATGACAAATCATTGAGACTAAACTTTATTATGAAAGAGGTAATAATGTGAAAAATTAGTGACTTTCCAGCATATGGTATGGTTTCTAGCTGGAGTACTCATGGTAGATTGGCATGCCCAATTTTATATGGAAAAAATATATATTCTAGACACGAGAATGGTGCCAAATATTATTGGTTTGATTGTCATCATCAATTCTTACCTGATAATCATCTTTTTTGAAAAGAAAAAAACATTTTTAAAAGAAACACTATTGATAGTATGGTGAAGAAATGTTGAGCCAGGTATTGTCTTTTGATCCAAAAATGTTGGTATTGATTATAACTAAACAAAATAAAGTATATTATGGGAATTACCGTATTGGAGTATAAACCTTATTCTCCATAACTTAGATGTCATGCATATTGAAAAAAATTGTGTTTGACAATGTATTCAATATTGTTTTTGATTTCAAGAGCAAAACTAAGGACAATCTAAAAGCACGTGAAGATATGAAGGAGGTATGTAATCTTCCGAAGTTGGAATTGATTGAGCATAATGGAAAAATCCGAGAGCAACTTATGATTTGGATATAGGAGATAGGAAATTGGTCTGCGATTGGATTAAAATGATATCACATTCCTTGATTGATTTGCTTCTAATCTATCTTGATATATCAAACTAAACAATTACAAAATCTATGGGATCAAAAGTCATGACTATCATATGGTTATGTAGATGTTAATTCCCATTGCATTTTGTGACTTCATTCCAAAACCAATTTGGGATCCTTTCACAGAATTTAGCTTCTTCTTTAGAGACATATGTACAACTGAGCTGAATGTATAACACATGGAAGTACTTGAGAGAAATTTTCTTGTCACCCTATGTAAGATTGAAAAATCAATGGTTAGTGGTTTTTTTGATTGAATGGAACATTTTCTTGTTCACTTAGTTAGGAGTAAATTTTTTCTTGATTGAAAAATATTAAATGCTCATTCGTTTGACGAGCCGGGAGTATCAACATGTCCATAGGGGTAAATAAGACATATAGGAGCAAAAGGTTCCTCGTTTGCGTCAACGACATTAATTTTATATAAAATTAGGTGTTTAGACTATTAAACTTGGAAAATTGAGTCTCGAGGGGAAAGAGAAGAAATAACAAATACTCATCTGTATGATGAGTCATAAGTATCAACATGTCTGTGACGGAGAATAAGACTTGTTAGAAAAAATAAATTTTCATTTAGATCAACGTGGTTCATCTTATGTAAGTTTAGTATTTAGGCTATTAAACTTTGAAAATTAGGTGCAGGGGAGCAAAAATATCAAATACTCATTTGTTTTTCGAGTTAGAAGTACTGACATGTTTGTGGGGGTGAATAAGACTTGTAGAAATAAATGGTTTCTCGTGTAGATCAAAAGGGTTCATTTTATGCAAATTTAGGTGTTTAGGCTAATGAACTTTGAAAATTGGGTCTCGGAGGAGGGGTAAAAATGCCAATTAATTATTTATTTGACAAGCGACACGTCCGTGAGGTGAATAGTACTTGTAAGAAAAAATTGTTTGTCATTTGGGTCAACAGGCTTTCGTCTATGCTTAAAGAAGTAAACTTATACTTTGATAAACATTACCGTTGATGAGTTTTTTGTTCATTAAGTTTACACAACAATCGTTCATTTTTGGTTGCTTCACACATTGGGGCAACCAACCGTGGCAGTAATATTGCCGTTGATAATCATTAACAACAGCATGTCGCTGATAGTATTCAGTAGTGACCAAGACTTGTCTGCTAGCTCTTCCGTGACAGGATTTTGACTATATGGTACAACAATTTGTTGTCCTGATAGTGACTTTTCTTGTGTTGCTTCAAAGAACTGAGCATTGACACATTCTCCATGAAAATCGCTCTAGTGGAGGCCTTCTTATGGGCATCAACCTTGGAAGCATGATCCACCATTACATCCACATGTATTGTTGCAGTAGAAAGAGATAAGAAGCTTAATCAGAATGCTTGATCATGGATGAAATAATGAAACTCTTTCAAATGTTGTTGTGGATGGTCGTTGGTAAAGGTCATGTAAAATCTGCGAGCATTAGGCTTGATGAGAATAATGACTTACTTAAATCTTTGTTGTTAAGAGAGAAAAGTAAGGGACTTTCAAGTGCTTTTGTGCCCAGTTTTCTGCCTCCATTCCAAAGCCAATATGAGGCATTTTGTACAAGAGGTTGTGGAGGACACATTTTAATTAATTGCAAGTGATTGGGATAATTTGTGATGATTAAGATAATCTAAGGTGGTTAATTAGTTAGAAGTAATTGAATGTAATATTGTGGTGATTAGAATTGACTTTAGGATAATTAAGAGTAATTGAATTTACTTTAGAGACAATTAAAGGTGACTGAGTACAACATTTAATTAATTTTCCAATTACAATTTGAGTTCAATATCTAATTTATTTTTTTTAGTGTCGACACCACCATCCACCAAAATTAAATTTGAAGATGAATTAATTTAATAATATTATAATTTCACCATCCAAAAACAATATTAAATCTTAAATTTTTTTAACTATTTTTAAAATAAATAAGAAAAATTAGTTTGAGCTTAGCTCATTTGGCATGGTGTACTTTAGGCACTTACCCCTCCCTTGAGTTATGGGTTCGAACCCCAACCTCCTGATATACCAAAAAAAATATTAATAAGAAAAAAAGTAACAAGATGGTAAAAATTATATTAATAAATAAGACTCATGATCTATTCTTTTATTGGAGCTTTGTGTCAAATATGAGCTTGAAATTGTTAGGTGACTATTTCTTAACATGATTTATGTTTTTCAGTAGTATACATAGTAATATTTATTAATCATGAAATTTAAATAAGATAAAAATATAGAATGCATTTTAAGCTCAATCAATGTTTTGAGGTGTTTCTGTTACCTAGCTATGTCAATCTCTTAACCTTATCATGATTTGTTTTGCCAACTCTTCTCCCTCACGTTTTTCACCTTTCAACTTCTCTCAATCCCTCCACTTTTTTATCTTCAAATTAATCTTGAAATGAACCTTACATCAAACTAGTGTGGTTTGAATTTTTGTTTTTATTGATTCCTTGAGATTATACGAACAACATTATAATGCTGAAGCTAAATAGAAGGGGTTAACGTAGTACTACTAAAATCTAGATGTATTCATTATTCTTGCTTTCAATCCTTTGTTAAGAATTAAAGCATGGATCTTTGTTGTTGTTTCCTAATTCTGTACTTTGAGTTTTAAATGTAAAGTATGCTTTTATTTGTCCTAACCTAAAGTAAGCAAAAGAAAAGGAAAAAAAAAACTAGAAAAGTTTGTCAATGGATCATGATTTGAAAATTTTTATGAACATTAGTTTGATATATATATTATTAAAAAAATTTTAAAATAAATGCACATCTTAATACGTAGAAACAAAGACAAAATATGTTTTAGTAAATTAGCAACTTAATTAAAAGAAGGAAACCAAGATATATAAAAATATGCAGTTAAACAAGAAAGATACATAAGTGACCAAAAGCAATAAATTTTACTGTACTACTGAAGGAATTGGAGTTGGCCACCAGGGGATCACGTTTGTGAAATTAGAATACCAATAACACGCATAGCTACCACTGTTCTGGACTTTCTTTAACTTCCCTGTTGGCATGTCACATGAAAAAAATCATCTCTCTGTGTTGAAGATACATAATATCCTCATCATATGGATGAAAACCTAGCACCTTCACATTGTCATGAACATCTGGCTTTTTAGGGAACTTATATTGTTTCCAGATGATCGGGTCAAAATAAACCTTGTACAACAAGTTCCATGTTCCTATTTTCCCACTTGTGTCAAAATTATAGTCCTTGAGTTCCCAAATGGTTACACTGGGAGGACCAACAGGTATTTGAGGTACAAATAATGGTTGACAAACTCGCAAACACTTGTTCGACATTAAATGACAAGAAAAAGGTATACTCGGGTTCGCATCCGTGGGGTAAGAAATAACATGACAATGCTGATGATCATCAGCCTGAGCATTGTTGTAAGGATCATACACAAGAATTCCATTAAAACCCAAGAAATGCAACTTTCCATTTAAGGCCTGCCCTGGAGGACAGAAAACCCCACATTTAAATCCCCACGAGCATTTTACAACCAAATTACTCCATTTTCCGGTCGCAGATGAGAAAACATGTACATCTACTTCAAACTTTCTAGCAACGAAAACAGGAATACGCACCACTGTAAATGTGTGATTACTGACCAGAGCAACTGTTGATTCAGTTTCTACATAGTATGGATCACAAATAAATCCGTAGTAAACCTTACTGTACTAATGACAAGTAGACAAAGCCGGAGGAAGTTGTATCCAATTCATGGTGAGTGGATTGCAAATGTAATAGCTACTTTCGATATTACCTGGAAACGGATCATAGATGTAACGAATACCTTCCATCCTACTGCTATTGGTTATCTTGGCACAGAAAAGCAAACCGTTTGAACAACCAAGTACTTCCACACAATGTGTACTGGGGACAGAAAATTCAAAGAGCATTGACCATTGAGAGGTCCAAATTCATCTGGAGGTATCTTGGTTGAGATTAGCAAACTGCGAGAGTGATAAAGAAGAGAGCAATATTGATGAAGTTGATGATGTTTGCGACGGAGAAAATGAACAACAAAATAAGGACGGGAAATCAAAGCCAACCAACGCTTTAATACCAACTTGCATTTTACACAAGATTTACAAGAGAGGCGAACAATGAATTGCACCAATAAATCATCCAACAGATTTTCAATACTACTACTTTCATTCAGATTCAATATTGACAAACAACTTGATAAACTTTTCAGTGAATTATTGGCCATGGCAACAACATAGTGAGCTGATTTCTTTTTCTTTTTTTCCTTCTTAATAGATAAGGGAGTGCAGTACTGTCTTTACCTGAAATTACAAACTTTACGCCTACAAACAAGAGCTGGAGATGAACTAGAAGTGAATCATCCAACAGAACTGAACTATCCAAAAGGTACTTTTATGATTTAGATATATCTAATGTATGAATTTTCACGAATAATGTCCTCAGATAATTTATCTGCAAAGTATCAAAAAAAAAAAAAAATCTTTAGATATAGTGTTTTTTTTAAAAAAAATAAATAAATAAATTTATGAGGTGTTAAGTAACCACAAGATTACAGTACAATTTTGATATAAAGTCCTCTCTTATAGCTTAGCTGTCAAATACTAATTAATTTCATGAAAATTTATCTTAATTATATTTGTTGACATGATTTTATTATATGCAATCACCCAACATTGTGGTGCAAAAACAACAATAATTGTCAATCAGATGTTAACTCGATACACAACGATAACATCAAAGTCGTCACAGATAATCATTAATTATCAGTGACTGTTTTTTAACTTTTGTTGATAATCTAAATGATCCAACTGTACAAGAACAAACATAGTAATCTACGGTGATGACTGGAAAAGGAGACTCGAGGTAGTCTACGCCAATTCATACACAAACCTCTAATTTTGTAAAGATTGATGCTAATATATCTCGTGTAAGATCAGACATGTTTTGATTTTGGTTTCTGATGATTTTATGTGATATATATATATATATATATATGAACTTTCTGAATATTTATTGTCATGATTGATAATAATTTTAAGTTACATATCACCCTTATCAGTCGTTTGCTTCAAGGTTACATAATTTCCTGTAGAATGATTAAGTTGGCTAACAGAACGCCAAAAATTAAACAATTCAAAAGTTTAATAAGCTTGAGTTGCCCTTCTCAATAACTTGACCATAGCATCCTCCGAGTAATATCCAATTTTCAAACTCTAGCAAACATCACATCATGTCACAAAATCAACTTCGAGTCTTCGACCAGTCATAAAATTAGCATGGACGTAATGGTCAAATAGGCTACTATTGAATAGAAGCTATCATTCATGAGCAAGTTGAGCAATTTTGCCCAGTGATATGACAAAAAAACAACTGTTTTAGACTTTAGGAGAATTACAAGAACCAGAAAGATGGTATATCCATTCAATAAAGCCTACATATATCAGTAAACACCCATAGATACTATAAGTAATCAGCCTATAACAAAAACACCAATTACCGGATTTCAGTTGGTACAAGTACACATAAAAATTTTAAAATAATCTGCTACGTTTAATAAGAAGACCAAACGGCTGTTCAAATTTTTATTTTTTTTTTACTGTCATAGACCGTTACATATGTCAAAAAAAAAAGAAAAGATAATCATCTTTCCCAATTACTATCCAACAAAAAAGGAAGTCAAAAAGATGTTTCTGGTCTATAAAACCAATTAGCATCACCAGGAATCATACTCACTGCCATTACAACATACACCAAACCCTCTGATTTGGCTTTCCATCCAACATCTGCACTAACCACATCTTCTCTGTGATTTCCAATCACAACATTGCTCTCAATAACAGATGAAACCTCGGCAGAATTTTGTGTTGAAGGTCCACGAAGCTCATTAGCACAACTGATTTCAAAAATCTCCCCCTCCATTGTTTTTTTTTTTTTTTTCTTTTCTTTCTTACATTAGAGTGTTGTTAATATTTTCTCCGAAAGAAGCTTTTCTACCTTGCACATGTGAATCATTAATTTTTTACCCTCTTTTCTCATGAAATTAATATATCCTTCTTCCAAATGCAGAATTATATGTACTACCTATGTTCTCAACAATAGCAGCAGCCCAACAATGAAAATAGTTTTCCAATTATTTATAACTCAACCTGTATAATTATTAGTACTTGAGAAGAGGCATTAACTGGGTTCCAGATAATTCTCAGGAACAATAAAATTATATAGAACTCAATTCTAAAATGAATTAGATAAAGGCTTCTACTCCAGAAAGAAAAACCTGATAAAAGCAATATAAAAGATAAACAAAAACATCTTACCAATAAACAAGCTCTTTTTCCCCCCTCTGATACATGCTTTTTATATACTTTCAACATACTCCTACACCTTCAACAATGCTTCCGTAGAGCACCTCTCCCTATCTTAATTACTCCCCAACCTACATAATCTCTTCCGAAGTCAAAATCTTTTCCTATAGAACTCTCGCACAAGTCAACCTCCCAAACCAACAAATTTCCTGGAGCCCTTCAGTTTTATAATTCTCAAACAATAGTATGCTATTTTCACATCATCACCCCACTCAATCAAACCAAACTATACCCTAAAAGTCAACAGTGAAGCAGACATACCTTGGAGTAATTTGAGTGCTCTCAAATCGAAGCAGATTAAAGAGATTGACTTGGAAGCTAAAGTGCCATACTTGTGGGTCTAGAATGACTGATGTAGATGGGCTTGGACATAGTAGCATATGAGGGGGATGACTCTTTCCAAAATTGTTATAATTAATATAGGCCTTGCTCATTGGCCTAAAAATTTATGTAATTGGTTTAGTATTGATTAAGTTATAATAGCACTCCCACAAAAGTTGACATTGTGTCAGTGTAAGTTGGCAAGATTGCGGACCTGAGCAGTAGTTCCTACACTAGCAATGAAACTTATATCGAAGAGATATGCCAAAAACAAAGTCCCACTCCTTGATTAATTTAGGCTCATTTTGACACTGATTAGTCATTAGAGTTGCATCCATATCAAGTCCAACAACTTTCAATATTGATTTGCTCACAAGTTGTTCCACATGTTCATTTTCTCAGAAGTTTGCTTCGCAAACCTCATTTCCATGCCCCCTCCCCCTATCTTCAATCATACCGTTGGCAAGACCACCCCCCCCCCCCCCCCCCCAAAAAAAAAATCTCTTTCATGGCCAGTTAAGTGCATGGCAAGAACTACAATCATATGCATCACAGAGACTACTGAACATAAAGGTAAATTCAACGAACCCGCATACTTTTCCTTTGGTCAAGAACAACAAAGTGACAAACCTAATCCAATCTTGTTTTCATCTTTTCTTTCATTGCCTATGCTTCGGTTCTAGGTCAGCAAAGTCTAATCCCCAACCTGCCTCATAAGTACTTCCTTTATATTGCATTAAAGGAATGTCAACGAAACCTATGGATTAGGTTAGATTGTTGACAAAAACAAATATCCTGGGATAGAATAAGTTATATATCTCTAAAACACGCTAAAGCTTGAAAAAATTCTCGCTGCAACCCACATTTTAGAGACATGCGCAAGTACACTGGGAAGTGCATGATAGTCATTTTCATTTTATAGTTTGCAAATTGAAAAATTAAGGAAACAAGTTAAATAAACTATACACAACAAAAGAAATGGTAAATAAAACCGCACAGTTAATGAAGCAGCCCTAAATTGCAATAAATCCCTTCATCAAAACACCCAAATTATATAGAGAAGCTGTACGCTATCCCATGGATAATGGTCTCACAACTCTCATATCTCAATTACTATTTAATTTTCGTATTCAAGCAAGAATTGTACATGTGCAAAATAGTAAGAGCTGTCATGTTTGTTTTGATAAATTAACACCTTCAGTTACGAGTGGCAAAGGGGGAGATCACGAGTACAAGGCTAGCAGCTACTCATCATGTCAAAGACTTCATAGCCAATAATTTTCCAAAGTTGTTGTTTCAAAGCACCACTCGAAAACTTATGTGGGATTTATTTTCAGTTTGATACCGTGTTGATCTTGCTCATGATGCTCAGCTCGACTGGAACTTAGGAGATACTTTGTCAATAATGCGTTAAAAATGGAGTTTTCATCTACCTTTAAAATACTAAAAATGAGTTCTTTGATCAGCAACGACAGTGCCTTGTTACTCCAGAAACACACAAGTCACAACAAGGGTGGTTGTGGGGGCTCACCCTCTATAGGAAACTTCTAACCACAGCCAAAAATGTGGCGCAGTCCCTAAAGCCTTTGGACCAAAAGATATGGCAGCACATCACAAATTCATTTTTCTTAACAAATGCAAGCATAGCAACCTAGTTGATATATGCATCTGACTCTTGATAACACTGCTTACAATATATCATAGGGTATTCTAACTTTCTTCTCCTCTCAATTTTCATTCAGTCGCGATCTTAACTCACTAAGGGTGTCACAGTGACATTACTGGTTGATTTCTAAACAATTCAATTATCACAACCCACAACAACAATAGCTCATGTGATGCAAAAATTAACCGTGTAATTTATCTAAAATCTAGAGCAAGCAAGTGAAAGAAAGCGCAAGTAAAACAAATATTTCTACTGAATAGCAAAATTAACTCTTTTAGTATGAATTTATGATAGCAGAATAATTTCACTATATTTTGTTTTTGATATATTGCTAATAATCAATACCCAATTCTATATAAACCCATAAAGAAACAAATTAAATCCAAAAAAAAAAAAAACTTGGTTCAGAAAGGATTCATACAGAAGCTAATCGAAATCATCGTCACTACCCCTCTTCTTGGGCTTGCGGTACTTCTCTTCGACTTGCTTGGCCATGAACATAGCAGTTTTAGCTAGCTTGTTGATATTGGGAACGTTGTAGTTCTGAGCTACGTACACCCCGCACACCGTCCCAGCTATGAAGGAGAAGCTGCTTCGAATAATGCCCATCAAGGTCACTTCGAGTCTTGAACAAATTTTCACGCTGGTCTCCAGGGCAACCAATTCCGAGTATAAGTTGAATTTGGGATTAGTTTGGAAGTTTCGAGGGAAGGAAAAGGAAAGGGAATAGGTGTGAGTAACATTTCCTTTTGGTCCTTCAAACTTTTCTTATTTCAATTTAGTACTCGTATTATTAATTACTAGTCTCCTCTCCCGTTTTAATTTTTTTATATTATTAATAGTGTGTAAAATTAAACGAGTACTTTGCTTCTTTTTTTTTTTTTTTTTTTGTCTTTTTGCTCTTAGATATTTGTTGAAGTATAATAATTATACCTACCAAAACTTAATTTGTTCTCATATTCCTAGTACTGAGTTTATCTCATAGTGGCTTTGATTGATGCTACCATTGAAGAAGTGAAGATTTTGATTTCCACATCTCGATATAATGGAGTCTATACTATGAATTCATCTTGACAATATAATTCTTGATATGTTCATGTACTTATCACTCACAATTCCATAAACAAAAAAAATTGAACTTATTGTTAACAGTACATGTGTTTCTTTATTATCCCCATTTCTTGATGTAAAATAACACAAATTCGTGAATTTTGGATCGTATTATGTATGTGATTATTTAAAGAATTATTAAATGGTGGTCACTCTTAAAATTAACTAATTCAAGCATCCTATTGAAATTTTGAAGAATTTCATGCCTTCCAACCCAACCAAAGCATTTTCAATGGGTTTTGAAAGTGATGTTGTTTTGGCTTATGCTCATTCAGACGCCATTTTCTCTCAATCTCTATGCCTATTCTCATCTCTTTAAATCTCATGAACAAACAATGTTTTATATTGCGTAGTTACTTTGTTTCTTTAACTATCCTATTTAATTCTTAATTCATTGTATGTAGGTTCATTTCATTCAATTATTATCATGATTAATGCAATTTTATTATTATTTTGATTTGGTTATAGTATTCTTTTGCTTTGGTGATATGTCGATTTTTTTTTATTTTTTATTTATTAAAGCATAGAATAATAGGTAGCATATCTTACACATTTTGATAGAAAAAAAATAATTCAATATTTTTTTCTTTTATTGAATACACTATATATTGATGACAATGATGTACATTCCAAGGGGACATACAATATAACCCACACTGAGATGCACACATACTAGCCTTACGTTTTTGATTAAAAAAAAAAATCATAACAAAAACATAATATTTGGTTTATATGATCAGAATAAGATGGAGCAATCATTTTAATTAGGATTTTTTTGGAATTGGAGCATTAGTTTATGAATGAGTTTAGTTTCAATTATATTGTATTTCTGAATAATTTGTTGTTGAATAGTGCAATAATGATGTTTTATATGAGAAATAGATGAAAGAAAAAAAAAATTGAATGATGGTATGTGTACCACTATTTTGAAACCCAGCCTAGGAGTTGACTTGGACAATTGCCCAGGTCCCAGGTCACCGAGTCAATCTATATTAAAAAAAAATATTTTTTTATTTTAATTTAAATGTATATATATATTTATTATGTACATATAATAATTTAATGTCAAGTAAGACATAAAAAATAAAAAATAGTAAAAATATAAATGAGAACTAAAAGGAAAATAAATATATTCTATTACTAACATCTTTTATTTAATTTTTTTTGTTTTTTTTATAATTTTATATATTTGTAAATTCGGGTCGAGTTTTGAAATTATGTCTAGGTCATCTGGGTCAATTCGGGTTAGGCTAGATCAATTATAATTTCGAGTTTTAACTTAATCCTATCTGAAATAATACCTAAATTATGGTCTAACCGATTCAACTGACTTTTAAATCTCATATTTAAAAAAACAAAAACAAAAACTATTTATTCGGCCCCACCGTGAGAGGGAGCACATGCATTTGTAATTGTTATTAACAATCGTAAGCTTAAGTTTTATATTTCAAATGGTAGACATGTGCTCAGGTACATATTTGTGGAATGAGAACTCATGGCCTCCATCTCTCAATATTATTTTCATCTAAAAGTTTATGTATGAAACATTTTGTTATGAGATTGAGTGTTGAATTTTAGGGAATTACTAGCGATTATATTTTTGGGGGATGGAGAAAGAGACAACAGTCATTGGTGTAGCTTTCTAATATAAGGCTCCGTTTATAGTACTCATGGGATAACTATTTATGTGATCTCTGTCTTTTTGTTTATGTTAAAAAGGGTTTCGGAAGAGTTAGAATGAAAACAAAAAAGAGAGTAGAATTTAGTTCTTCAAGAAAGAGAAATACACTCAAAAAAAACTTTACACAATAATAAAGATTACATTTGAAAATAAATTTATGCATTGATATAGAAATATTTTTCAAAATAAAATTGCACATATATTTCTTAAATAAAGTAAAAACATCAAAACACATCCGAGAATATATATATATTTGTGATTAAAATATATATTAATTAATGGTATTTGAAAATTTTAACAAACAAATGTTATAGGCAAAGTCATATAAATTATAATAAGTTAATTAAAAATATTATCAAAACATATTAAAAAAATATTTAAATTTCTATCTAACCCAATTTGATGTGACTTACAATTGTAAATTTAAAAATCTTAAAATCGACGACTCAAACTTGGACAAAATTTTAAGAACAAAATGAATAAAAAAAGAAAAGAAAAGAAAAAAGAATTATTTGTTTTATGTCCGGATTGTTGCTTTTGCTTTCCCGCAAAAAATTGACCCAATATATAAATCCGTCCGTTCCTTTTTACTTCTGTGTCTCTATCTCTCTCTAAATTCTTTGTTCATCTTTATTGTCTCTGTTCTAATTGCGATGCGAATGAATATTGCCGGAACAATCACCGACGCTGCTACCTCTGCTTCGTCTTAGATCTATTCAGGTTAGTTTTTGATTTACTTTTTCTCTCAATATTTGTATCAATAACGTGAAATTTATTTATTTTTTAATGCATGAATTACGATTTTGTGCCTTTCGGTCAACCAAATATGATGTCACATTTTTCGTTTATATATATATTTTTTTGTTATTATTGTTTATTGGAGTTTAATTTCTAGGGTTTTGTTCAAATTTGTTGCTTTTGCTTTTGACTCATTTTAAAAAGATTGTTGCTTGGTAGTTCTGAAACTGAATTCAACGAATTTTGGTTAATTTTCTGGTTGGTTTTTGTATTTGGCTCTTTTGAACATGTAAATTAACCCCTTTTAAGTAGTTTAGTTGTCAACACCACGTCCTTGGGGTATAATACCCTAATTTCTGTAGGTTAAGTTTACTAACCAACATTGCATTTCTTTTGGGAATAAATTTAGGTTTCTTCAGTAGCGAGAAGAATGGAGAGAAATGAAAACTATTGATCAAGCAATGTAGTGCCACTTTTTTTGAATTTGAGTATTCGGGTTTGTGTGGAATTGGAAAAGATCTAGATTCTACTGAATTTGGTGGGTGTTTGGTTATGGAATTGCTACCAAGTAGCTTAAAATTTCTGTTCTTTCAATTGTTTCCATACTACTTTTTTCTTAGCATTTCCAACCAATGACTTTTTTTTTTTGGTTGGCAGGGATGCCTGTTTTCAGCTTGTAAAGCTTTCAAGTTAAACGATTGAGTTAATTATCGGGACATTTTAGTTAACTTACTAAATTTGTCCCCCAGTTCTTTTTCCTTGAAACTCTAAACTGAAGTGGCAAAGGATCATGCTAATTCAGATCTGATGAAAAACGTGGAGTTGGGTTTTGGTAAAGAGGAAAATGGCTTTGAGATACATAGCAATTTCAGCAGTCTGTACGGTCTTAAGCTTTGTGGGCCTACAATTCTGGACAGAGTTGTCTGTAGATAAACTTGAAGCGGATGTGCAAATTGACGAGCATATTCACTCAGGGAACATCAGCCGTCTCATTGAGTTGCTTTTTGGTTCTTATGCTACATTTGGGATAGTGGCAAACTTTCTGATCAACATATTTATTCTACTCATTCTTTGTCTGAAGGTAAGTTTAGTATTTCTAATTTCTAACAGGAATTACTAATTATTGAACAAATATTGACTTAGAACACCAATGTGTGAGCTTGATATGAGGTGGATCATCTGTTCTATTAGGCACACTGTAGAAGACGACTTAAATGGTAGTTTTGTCAAAGAGATGTATTTTTCATAAGCAACTCACCTTATTGGGTTTGCACTCTGTATGCTATAGTAACTACCCTAGGACAATGTACAGCTCGTGTTTGAATTTTACTTAGGTCATTGTCATGTCATTAAGTAATGAAGGGTGGTGCGTGAGTTTACTAGTTCAAAAGCAGTGAGTCTGAGTCTGTGTTTGACTTACCCATAAAAGTTACATAAATAAAAGGAGAAAAAAAAATAAAACAGAACATAGTTTTATCAGTTGCAGCCTTATTGCTGTTAATAAGTCTAGCATCCAGTAGTCAAATATTGTTTAAGGACATGTTTGCTATTCAGCCTGCAAATTTGATGTTTTTTGTGAAATGGAGAAGGAAAATATTTTAGATGTTGTTTTCTTGTTATTTTTTCCTTCCTGAAACAAGCATCTGGTCAAGGCTGTTCCAGTTTTCATCAATTTATGTATAATCATATAGCTGATTATGATTCTTTATCAGTAGCATTTTTTTAATGGTTACAGTCTTCATTTCAACATGCAGACTATATTCTTCACAGAGTTGTACCCCTCTGAAATTCGGAAATTGATCGAGCGTCTCATCAATTATGTTATTTACAAGGTTAACATTTTTAACCAAATTTGACTTATGAAGTAATATTTATAAAATAATTTTAAATATGCTTCTGGATGCAACTTTGTTTTGAGTATGTCATGATACTAGTGGTTCTCATATGATCTTTTGTTCATTCTTTTTCGTATTTGAGTGTACTACTTAATTGTTTGCAAATGAATCTACCCTACAAATTAGGTGAGCATTTTTTATGTCTTAAAGAAAGGATAGTATGCTGGACTACCCAAAAGAAAAAGAGAAAATGATAGTATGCACAAAATGTATACTTGACATTATTAAATGGGACTATTTAGTTGAAATGGTAAATGCTTGCTCCCCAACTTAGACTTGAGAAGTGTATCAAACAATTTGTTCCTCTTTTCGGATTTACTTCAGGGAAGCCAACTCCAACTAGTTTGGGATTTAAGATTTAGTTGAGTTGAGAACAAATCTACGTTAGGGAGTATATAATTGGAGGAAGTAAATGTGTTTATACATAATCTATAGTTGGAAAGGGCGGTTTTAACGAACACGTAGACTTCCCTAGATCATCTCGAGTGGGAGAGGTGGTCCTATATCTGGCATTGGACTATAGAATTACAAATTTTGTTGTTAATGTAATGAAAAAAAGGCTACTTCTAACATAGGTCGTTGAATAAATTTAGGAAAATATACTATGAAGGGGAGATGGTAGCTTGGTCACGGAATATGGGGAAGCTGTGTTAAAGAAGTTTAGTTTTCTAATAATTTTGGAAAGCATTATCAGGCTTTTTGGCTGATTGGATCAGATTTAATAACAGTAATTATATGCATCAATGGTTTATGAAATGGTGTAAGAAGGGAAAGATTAGGATTAGATATTGCAAGAACTTGAAGATGATCTAGACAATGTCTCTAATTGCATATAGTTGCAAAAGTGAAATTATGAAAGTAGAAAGATGTTGAAATAATGCAGGCACCGTACATAAGCTCCTTTAGGCATTTCAGTTTAGGGTATGCTATCATCAAAGAAGTGCATATGGCTGTAGGACACTTTATTAACTAATCTGTAGTGATATACAGTTTATGATGTATATGAGGCATAAGCTGTATATATAAAGTTCTCTAGTCCTAATCCTGTGAGGATTAGGGACTTCCAAAAAATGAGGTGAAGAGGATTATGTTCTTGGGGAACTGTTGATTTTGATAGTTTTCTATGAAAACTTGTAAACAACCACTTTGATTCAAGCTTCTTGATGCTGGAAAAAGAGGATAAAGTACAGCAAGTCAGCCATAATTACTGTAGCTCTGGGTTACTGTAACTTTTT
Organism: Quillaja saponaria; assembly: GCA_029379385.1. Taxonomy (NCBI): domain Eukaryota; kingdom Viridiplantae; phylum Streptophyta; class Magnoliopsida; order Fabales; family Quillajaceae; genus Quillaja; species Quillaja saponaria. The sequence continues at coordinate 11,833,387 of CM055616.1, read as the reverse complement.
TATGGTTAGAGATTTCATATCCTTGTAGAGTTATTTTAGATATTTTATTACATACAGCTAGGATTATATTATATCAAGGTTCATGATTAAGTTTTATTCGGGTTTTAGGGTATTGCCTCTATAAATAAAGCCTTATGACAGAAAATATTATATTTTGTTAATGAAAAAAATCAGACATTGGCTATCAAACTTCTTATGATAACGTAGGGTTTGCTGTTCCCAGCATCCCAAACAGCTTTTCCTTTGTTTCCCTCTAAGTTACGTGAGAGTTCCGTGGAAATTCATTTACATTTCTTTCCCACGGTGCTTGACTGCGTCAGTTCTACTTTGTGTAAGATTGTCACTATTGCAGGCCTGTCAAGTTGGTGTTTATATTATAATCAGAAATTAATTTTCTAAGGAGATGTTAAACAAGCTTATCAATAGATGCATTCAATTCTTGAGACTAATTATGCAGGAGAAGGAGTTAGCAGTGGATTGGCGAGAGCTCCTTGCTTTGGCTGTTCAGGGCTATCTATGATCAATTTAGGCTGGACAAAGGCTCAGTTCTTTTAAGCATTATGCTTAAGTGAACTAGATTGTTAGGAGGACAATAATTAATAATTTGTGTGATTATTCAAGGAGAGGATGGAGTAAATGAGCTAACTCAATCTGAGCTTTTCTGGGCCAAACTTTCTCATTTAATAAACAAGTCTTACATCAGGCTCGAGCCAGCTTATTAACTAACCTAGCTTATCCCAGACTGAGTTCTTCAAAATCTGTTTCCCAGTAGGTCCGCTTGTTTGCACTTCTGTAGGAAAGTAAGACTCAAACTAAAACTTAATATGAATCAGGTGAACTAAATAATAATTCATAACCAAAAAGAATTGAACAAAGATACCAAACAATTTCTTTCTGGCCATATACCGAATAAATGAAATCTGCAAATATACTGAACTAACCTAGACCTACATTTCAGTTCTCTTCTGTTCTTTTTTATTAGTAATCGTGTAGGATTATTTCCACGTAGCTTTTTTCTTGATATATTGAATCTATGGAGAACAATCCCATTATTTTCAATCAATGTTCTTACTTCTTACTGGATGCTACTGCATCTCAGTTACAAACACAGTCATTCAAACACATAGAAGTATGTAGTAAAAAAAATACATGATGTAAATTGCGCACTCACGTGGCTTTAATGCATGAAATTTGTTGATTATTTGGAGAGAATGTGAGAACCTGAGAAGATTAATGGAAAAGTAATGCAACACAGGGAGAGAGGACGGACTGTAATAATTTTGCACCCTGGTTTACTCAGCTAGGATGCTAAAATTTGGGTTGCGTAACGAACACATTTCTCAAACATTCTGGTTCTGATTTGCCCTTACCTTCCATAATGGTGAAATCTGTCGATGTGTTGAAATTTGAAACCATCAGAGTTATTATTTCTCCTGTAGGTAGCCATTTGATGGCAATATTTTATCTTGTAACTCATGTCAAGTTTGTAACGTCAGCTATATTCTTGGAACTCTGCCGTATAATTAAAATATTCTTAAAACTCATCTAAGACAATTTTTCCATGTTTATCATTATTGATTGCTTTATTATGTTAATCAATTGTTTATTTATAATGATGATTGAACAGGGAACATTTCTACCATTGGTTGTGCCACCAACAATATATCAGACTGGCCTGTGGTCAATTTGGTTGACAGTATTATGTTCTCTAAAGGTATATGGTAATGGTACATGATGTTGTGTATAATAAAGCTATTTCAATAATATTTTGACATATCCTGATATGTCTTCCATTTGGTTAGATGTTTCAATCATTGGCTAGAGATCGACTTGAGAGGTTGAATGCATCTCCATCTGCTACACCATGGACATATTTTCGTGTGTACTCAGCATTACTATTGGTTCTCTCTGTTGATATTTTCTGGTACTATTCATCTTTATATTTCCTTTAACTCTCTTAAACAATGGCCAAAAATTGCATTATGTTATGAGTTATGAAGTGGCTGAGAATGGAATGACGTATACCTAAAAAAACTATCATCTTTGCCGGATAGTGTAATGATTTTTCATTTCCAAAATTGGAGGAAGATTTTATATTTGTAAATTGTAAATTGTTTTTGATTGCGTCAACATATGCCAATGCATGTCCATTTTTAAGCACTTGCTTTGAAATCCTTTTTCATTACATTTAGCTGGGTAATTCTTTTAGTTTTACTTCTCATTTCTCTTTGTGCTAGCGGTTTCTATATTAGTTTATTCTTGGATGTTTGAAGAACTTTTGTTTATTGGAACTGGAATGTCCATCTTATTATCATAAAACTCAAATGGTTGGTCCCTTTCTGGAATTTGATGGAGGGATACCTCTGCTAATGGAATGCCATTGACTTCATCTATTAGAACAGCTTTCATTGAATATCTGCTGTTAGCTCAAGATTTCCATTGATTCCAAATTCTCACTTATTTGGAAATTCTTGCATGGTGGTTATAGTGCTTTGCTTTGTCATTAATTAAGTTGTGCTGGACCTATTGAATTCATCAGATACTTCTCCTACGAAAAACAATATTATATTTATACTCTGTAATTTACTATCCTCCTGAGTAAATGCTCTTACTGTTTGAATAAATCTTCGGTTCTGGTTATATGTACTGCTTCCAGTGGAGCTAGATAACTAAATTGATGATTGTTCAGTTTGGATGTTTATAATAATTGTCTGCTTTCTACTATAGTATGTTCTTATAATTTATAGATGCCTCTGATGTTGTTCTGGGTGCACACAGGATAAGGATGTGTCTGGCGACGTATAGAACACTTGGCTCATCTATGTTTCTGTTATTATTCTTTGAGCCTTTCAGTATTGCTTTTGAGACCCTTCAGGTAACATTTCAATGCTTGCTTTATAAATCTGATGATGGTTGGGGTTTACTTATATTATTTAAATTACTTTCTTTAAAAACATTGACTTTAACTATGGTTTGTTTTTTCTTTTTTAATCTTAAATTATTCTGCAGGCCATGTTGGTTCATGGGTTTCAGTTGCTTGATATATGTTTCCATCATTCAGCATGGAATAGCACTGATTGTCGCTGGTCCAAATATTTCAATACATCAGCAGCAGGTATTCTTGAAAGCTTATCCTCAATTGTTTGTTATTATCTTGTCATTATCTTATCTCAACAATGACTTAGTGAAGTGAGACCATAAACTGTTTTATCTAGAAGTAACTGAAGAAACTGCAGGTTTTTCTTTATATGTTTCTTCTCCTTTTCTAATTCTTTTGTCTAATATTCTTTCCATTTTCGGTTTTAAATCTTGAGAAGTTCCTAATGTTTGCTATCTTCGAAAACATATTACTATCTTTTTTCTAAATTGCTGTGCATACTCTAAGGGTTTATTTGGAAGGAGTGAAATCTATTTGGATGGATGAGAATGGAGGGAGAGGAAATGAGAGAAGAGAGCATATACCATTTTCTTTGGTTTGAGAGTGTTTTTTCAAAAGAGGGAGAGGAAATGGAGGTACATATATCCCTCCTAAGCTACTTTTTTTAATTCTTCTAAATTAGGAGAATTTGGAAGGAGAAGGTAAAGTATATTATAATTTTTACTTGTAATGACTAATATACCCTAATATTTTCTATTAAATACATATTAATATTCAAATAAAATATTTTAAGGCATAATCGCAAAATTATGTAATAATATATCATCCACTCTTTTCTCCTAAACTACTAAGTAAAATATGTTCCTTATTCTTTCATTTCCTAAATAAGACAAAAAATAAGTGTCATTTTTTCTCTACCTTCCTTTTTTTCTCCCTGTAAACTCTCAAATAGACCCTAAGTTTGAATATGAAAAATAAGAACGTCGTTTTCTTTTTGTTATCTATTGTTAATATGTATATCTTCTTCGGTTGTTTTTTCAATGAAATCATGTGAATGACATCTTTCAACTTTGTGCACATATAAATAGTTTTTCGGTTTTCATTTTCATAATAACCAAGGTTGTCAAGATCGTGCTTTAACTCATGAGATCATACCATCTTATGATTAAGAAGCACCTTGCCGATTCACATCAATCCCAAAAATCATACATAGTAAAATCAACTGATCACGCTCTGAAATGTTAAAATCTTTAGGATTGTGCAACCTCATCTGATCTCGCCAATCCTAAAATTGTTGAGTTTGCCCTTTTGATTTGATAAGATTTCTTGTAGATGGGTCTAAAACAAGTGAATCCAGCCCTAAACAAACAAAGAATATGCTCTTTTCACAAATTTGAGAACTAAATTTTAGATAACAACTATCTAGGCCTTCTTCTCTTTCCGATTGCAGGTGCACAACTTGCTTTCTTTCTCACTCTCCTTGCTTGGCTCTCCCTCTTGCTTTGCTGCTCTCTCGGCCTCTATCGCTTGCTAGCCCATGCCTTCTCGATCTGAAACTCTTTTGCTCCCTCTCCACGTTGACAATCTTTTTCATGAACTCATGATAGCTTTTTTTGGTACAAAAAGTCCTTTTGTTTAACTTCAACTCCAGCTAAGAAAAATAGAAGTTTTACAGTATACTTATTTTTCCCTTTTTGTCTTTTTAGTCTTAATATAATGTAATTTTTTTAATTATTATTATTATTATTTTTTTGCTATCTTATAATTTGTATTAGTGTCTTTTAGAGACATTGTTTATATTATTATTAATAATATATTATTATAATACCTATCATAGAGAGAAAAAATATAGATAATTATTTATAATACTTTGTTTTTGTTGAAAATTATTCATCAAGTAATAATGCATTATAATAAATTAAAATATGGATGATAAATAGTCTTACAGTACCAGTTTATGTAGTCATAATGTGGTATTTTTTATTTATTTTTCTTGCATGTATGTTATTATTACTTAATTACAACTAATTTTATATTTTGAGGAGTATTTTAAAAAATTTATAAGATCTTTTGATCTTACGATTTGATGTTTTACCTAGGGGTATAAATGAACCAAGTTCAATCCAACCTTTGTCAAGGCTTAGCTCATTAGAAAGACAAGTTCGAGCTTAGATCATGTCCGTCTAAAGCTCGTGAGCCTAAACCAAAGCTTAAACTCAATCTTTAAAAAAAATTAAGGAAAATATCCATTACAAGGAAAGTAAACAAAGAGAATAACCATCTAGCCATAGCACTTACTAAGTTTTTTTTCTTGCATCTAAATATGATTATAAATCTATATAAAATATTAGTAACATATACTAAACGAGCTCACTCAAGAGTTTACAAGCCGATTTTTGCAAAGTTTGAGCTAGGCTCATTTACTAAACGAGCCTTAAAATAAAACTTAAGCTTGTTTTGTTTAGAAACAAATCGAACTCGAGTCGAGCTTCTAACAAGCTTGTTCACAAAAAACATTGTTCATTTACACCCCTACTTGTACCCTCCGCCGATCTTAGGTAAGATCTTAATCTTGACAACCTTGATACTAACCATGTCTCATTTAGTTGTGGATGTCTCATTTAGTTGTGGATAACCTTTTTCTTTTTCATATTTGAATATGATATTTTCTAACCATAAAAAATTGGAAACAAGGCTTCCAAGATGAACACGGTTGTTTTTTGATGGCCGTCTGGAAACACTTCAAATACTTTTACTTTCTCCATTTAAGAAATAAGGTTTTCCTAGTCTTACTGTTTTAAAATGTGTGCCTAGGTGAGAGGCGCCGTAGGGCATGAGTAATTCAAGAAAAGTGCCTATAAGGCTATAACAATGTTTTTTTTTTTTTTTTTTTCGATAGAAAAGGAAAATTCATTAAGAAAGAAAGGAGTACAACAAAGGACAAGAAGGCCTTTTCAACAAAAACGGAAATGATAAATGAAAATACAAGCTTAAAACAATAATTCTCACCAATAACACTATATATCTACTAAAGGAACACCTTGAAAAGCTCCTGAAGCATACACCAAAGAGAAGTAAGAAAGACAATTTTATCCTAAAGAAGATGCCACGGAAGACAATGATCAAGGAAAATCCTTGCATTTCATTCCAACCAAACTCCCTGTTAAATAAAATAGAATAAGGAAAGGATTATGGCTTTGATTGATTTCTCAAGGCCTACACCCATAAGTTTTATTTATAGTAAATAATAAAACATAAACTTCCATATCTAAACAGTGTGGGACTACACAATATAATAATATTATATTCCTAATACTCCCCCTCAAGATGGAGCATATAATGCTCAATCTTGTACAAATAAAACCCAATTACCAATCTCAATACTCCTCTTTACTTACAACAATCTAGATGAAGCTGCAATCCGTTTGATGAACATATTGGTACCCATGAATAGTACTCGTGTTGGCTGGAAAGAGACACAACCGGATTTTTCAGAAAAATAAAAAGAGCACCGTTGAAAAAACGAACAATGGGATTTTTCAGAAAAATAAAAGGAGCACCGCTGGAAAGAGACACAACGGGAAGTTCATGAAGGTACTGTTGAGCTGTCAAACCCTAAATAGGCTTGAAAAGAAAAGGGAATGAACCGTCTTTAGATGGTGAAACTTCAAGTGAATTGGCGATTTCAATTTTTTCAGAGATAGACATACCGATGAACAGTATCCCGACGAATAATAATCGTATTGTTGGAATGAAACGCAGCAATAGAGAGACACGCTGGAATGAAACGCAACAGTAGAGAGATACACTGGAATGAAACACAGCAGTAATAGAGAGACACGCTGGAATGAAACGTAGCAACAATAGAGAGACACGCTAGAATGAGGCGTGAATGGAAGAAACAACTAGGTTTAATGATAGCTGGCGGCAAAGCAATTTTTTTTTTTTTTTCTTCTTTTTCTTCATGTGGCGGCTAAATAAAAGAAAGAGAAGATTAAGGTTCTTTTCAAAATCGGGCCAAGATCGGGCTTGGGTTTCAAACCCGCTCTGATACCATGTTAAATAAAATAGAATAAGGAAATGATTATGGCCTTGATTGATTTCTCAAAGCCTACATCCATAAGCTTTATTTATAGTAAATAATAAAACATAGACTTCCACATCTAAATAGTATGGGACTACACAATATAATAATATTATATTCCTAATATGTTGGAGCCTCATTCTTGAAAACCAATCAATTGGTAACAAGAGAAGAGGCCCATTTACTTATAAGGATTATGAAGCCCTCTAGCCTTAGCAATGTGGGAGTTAACACATTGACACTCCCAAAGTCCCTGCAAAGAAATGAAGACAAATATACTTATGGGTCTCACAATTCTGTAAACACATCACATAAATATCAAGAGATTAAGCCTTGGAAGGCCTCCTCATCTGCAACAAGTTATTTGTATTGACTATTAAGTGCTGATGTTTAGACAGAAGCCTTAATCTTTAAGAAAATTATGAAGTGGGAATGAGACAAAATCTTAACACCGAACAAGAAAGTTATAGAAAGATTTAAAAGAAAAAGATTCAGAAGACTCAAGAGACCAACTGTGTCTAATTGGCATGTTAGGGGAGGAGTAAGATAAAGAATGACTAACAAATTAATAATATTAGAAACTTATCTTTCATTCAGACCTCTGAAAAATTGAAAATTCCAAACATCATTACCTTCCAAGACATAAAAGAAGAAATTGAAGCAAAATGGAGAGTTGATAGTCGAAAAGTGTGGGGAAAATCATAGCAAAAGAATAATTTCATGTACAAACATCCTCCCAACAAAGAATAGAGAACCATTACCTACTTTAAAATGAAAAAGAGGAGAAAAGACAGGAGATACTTGGGAGATGAACTTCCATAGGTTAGCATGAGAAATACTTGTACCAGTTTTGGTATCCCACCCATTCCAATGGATGCTAAACTTGCTCTTAATCACCATGTACCAAAGTGAATCAAGTTCTTGAGGAAAACGCCATAACCACTTTACTACCGAAGCAATGTTTTTGGACACCAACTTAGCAGTACCCAAACCACATTTTGATTTTGGCTTACAACGAATATCCCAGTTAAATAATTGATCTTTCTTACTCTCACAATCTCCTGACCAAAGAAAACCCTGCATAAGCTGCTTTAAAATATTAGCTTCGACTAGAATCGTAAACAAAAAGAGGCAATAAATAGGAATCCTTGAAAGACAAGAGTTAAGAAGAGTAATTCTACCACCAAAAGAAAAATAAGCACCATTTCACCTATCTAATTGTTTAGACACCTTACGAACAACAGAATCTCAGAAGGAAACATAACAAGAATTGCCTATCCCTAAATAAGTTAAAAAGAAATCTTAAATGAGACAACCAACCTGGGATGAGTAAATCCCTAATGAACTACTATTCAAACTAATCCCATTTAGACTACACTTAGCTAAATTAACCTTGAGCCCAGATATTTATTGAAAAATTTAAAGAAGAAAAAAAACATTTTTAAAACAATCTATGTCATCCTTGAGAAAGCAAATTGCGTAATCAGCAAACTGAAGGTGAGAAAACCATCACACCTTCAAAGTCAATCTTCATGCCCTTAACGACACCTTGTTCAACCCCTTTAGAAATCATTATGCTCAAAACATCCGCCACAAGCAAAAAAAAGGAAAGGGAGAAAGAGGGTCCGTTTGCAAACTCCTCTACACCCAAAGAACCAAGAACGTGGTTTCCCATTAACCACAATATAAACCTCTTAAGAAGAAATGCACCCATGGATTCATGTCCTCCACCTAGACCCAAAACCTTTCTTAGACATATCCAAAAAAAAAAACAACTTACCCTATCGTAGGCTATTTCAAAATCAAGCTTGAAAACAACACCCTTCTTTCTCTTTTGCCTAAACTCTTCCAATACTTCAATGGCAACAAGACCAACATCCAAAATTTTTCTCGATAAAAGCACTTTAGTACTTAGATATAGTGCTCCCCAACACCCCACTCATCCTATTCGATAAGATTTTTGTCAAAATCTTATACACACTAGTAAGTAAGATAATAAGTTTGAAATCCCTAATTTTGACAAAGATCGTGTTTAATTGTATACCAACAAGATTGGAAAAAAGCCAAAGTAAAACCATTTGGACTAGGGACTTTCTCTTTTTACATCTTAAACTTAAACTTTTTGACTCTCTTCCATCTCAAACGTTTTTTCCAGCCAATCAGCACTATCTACTGAAATGAGGCACCACTCTAATCTCTTGACCATTGGCCTAAGCATATCTTCCTCAATAAAGAAGGTCATATAAAAATTAGTGACCTTCCCAACAATCTAAGGATCAGCAACCAAATTGCCACCATCCAATTCTAGTTCCTTAATAAAATTCTTGTGGCGCCTACTATTTGCCACTTTATGAAAGAGCTTAGTGTTACAATCACCCTCCCTAACCCAATTCAACTGAGATCTTTATCTACTACTAGTTTGCTCTCTAAAAAGAATCACTTCATACTCATTTTGAACCCTCTCTCTTCTACGTAGCTACTTATCACAGACACCAACCTTCATATCCAATCTATCTGATTCTCTAAGCTCCTGAAGCAGAGATGCTTTCTGTGATCTAGTATCACAGAAAACCTGCCAATTCCAAAGTTTTAAATCACTCTTGAGAAGTGAGAGTTTTATCATAAAAGAGAAGCCAACCCAACCATGTACATCATAACCTGCCCACCACTCAGAGACCTTATCTCGAAAAGAATGATGTGAAATCCGCATGTTCTCGAACCTAAAAGGGGTAGGACCCCATTTCAGTTTATTAGACTCTTAAGAGAATTGGATAGTGAACATAAACAGGATGGGCCATGATTTCCTCAACTAGATTAGGAAACATATCTTCCTAGTCAGTTAGGAAGGTACGAGTTGCAATGATGGTATAACAGTGAATTAGGCTTGATTTGATGTTTAGGCAACTTTATCATTATATTACCAAAAGAATTTACAACCCTATGTGCTTATTTCTGAATATTATACCCTACAGCGCCCCTAGGCTCTAAGGGAATTTGTCGCCTTAGTCCGCCTTTCACCTTTTAAAATTATCTACTGTCTAAAGTGCACCATAAACTCAACTAGGTTCAGATACATCTCAGCCACTGATTCCCAAGTCCCAATCATCATCAAAGCTGGAAAACTACTTTTTAGACCCAGAAAGGCCCATAGTCTATATTTTGACTAAAGGATACTTCATTATTGCCAACCATGTTTTTGGTTTATATTTTGCTCGAATTATCTGATTCTTATAAATTTCTGTGTATTCTTTCTCCAACTTATTATATTTTTATTCTTCATAATATGTCTATTTATGTTCTCTTTTCAATTAATTTTTGCTAAACGTAATTATATTACTATTTTCTGCGACTGCAGGATTGTTGTTGGAATGGAAGGGCATTCTTATTCGAAACTTGGGATTTATACTAGACTTGGCAACATTGTTGATGGCACTTGGTCATTACTTATATATTTGGTGGCTCCGTGGAATGGCATTCCATCTTGTGGATGCAATTCTCTTTCTCAACACACGTGTAAATATTTGTGTAAATATTTCATTCCATTTCAATTGGATTTCAACATCAATGCCAATCTGATTGACACATCTGTATGTTCTTTTCCTATTCATTGTTTTGGTTTTGTGCAGGCATTACTAAGTGCAATCATAAAGCGAGTGAAAGGGTTTATTAGATTGAGAGTAGCTCTAGGTGTGCTTCATGCAGCTCTTCCTGATGCAACATCTGAGGAGTTAAAAGCATATGATGACGAATGTGCTATCTGTAGAGTATGCTTTTTTTTTTTTTTGGTCCTTTTCCTTATGCTTTTTGTGTTCTTTTTTCTTGCTTCTGATGAAAGGTCGTATGCAGGAATCTATGGCTAAAGCCAAAAAACTAAACTGTAATCACCTTTTCCATCTTGCGTGTTTGAGATCTTGGTATGGTCTGGTTTATAAATTTTTTGTTTTTATGCTGAGTATTAATAATATAATGCTAATAGATACTTAACATATCAGGTTGGATCAAGGTCTGAATGAAAATTATACATGTCCGACATGTCGGAAGCCACTTTTTGTGAGGAGAACTGAAAATGAAGCAAACTCCCATACTGGGGAAACCTTGAGCGACGAGCAGCTTGCTCAACAGATAAGTGCTCGACTAGATCTGCCCAATTCTGCTAGACATACCCTGCCTACAGGAGTATTTCCCAATCAGACACCGAACACTGGTGAAGGCGTACCTTGGAGGTTCAATTTCTAAGTTTTTTGTCAATTTGGTCTCTTGCCTACCCTTTGCTGCTTCCTCTGGCTGTCAAAATGTCTATTACAAAGTGGTGCCGACATTAATTCAAAGTTCTCCATATCTAAAATGTTTCCACCATGTTGTAATGTATTTTTTTTTTTAAATTTATGCTAGGGTTCTTGTTAGTGAGGCAGTTAATAATGCTCTACCTTGCAGAGGAAGATCTGAAACTATATGTGATACTAGCCCTACTCAGTTTACCATTGCAGCTGGCATCTTTATTCTGATGTTGTGGTATTCAAACTTTTGTTTAGGGAGCTAAGTCACAGTGTCTATATGATATGATATATTCTAATGCCCTAACATAGTGACTTTAAAAGTTCACTATGATAGTGACTCTTATGATTTGACATATAAACTCTTCAATATTTAGTTTTTTGCAAGAATAATTGGTTGACACATTTGGTATTTAATTTTGTTTCCAAACTTGCTGATACCCTACAGCAACAGAACTTTATGCAAGTTTTAGTCATTAATTGAAGAATTTATCTATTGTTTATCTTTCTGACTTTCTCCTTCTCTATAGGGGTGCAGGGGTGAATTCAGGTTGGTTGCATCGCTGGCCTAGCCAAGGTATTGATGGAGCAGGTCCCTCTAATGCAATCAGGTCAGTTGGATTGGGGAGAGTTCAAACCATGATGAGACATCTTTCATCAGTCGGAGAAACATATGCTCAGACTGCCCTTGAAGAATCTGCTTGGAGCCTTTGGCCTATTAATCCTTCTGAGGCGGCTGCAAGTGGTTTACCCATTCCTCCTGCTGGTGGAAGATTGCCTGGAGGCCCTGGCAGTTTACACACGAGGATTGCCTCACGCTCTGCAAATGACAACATAGCAAACATATTGGCTATGGCTGAGACAGTTCGGGAGGTTCTACCTCATATGCCAGATGACTTAATTTTCCAGGTATTTTTGGATCTACAACAAATAATGTGTCCTGGTCTCAAATATTTTCATTGTTGCTGTTGCTATTGTGTCTATCTTGGTAAGAGTCTATAAGCATTTGTGTGGCTTTGTTTGTCCTGTAGCAGTAGTACTGCTTATTTGTAATTTATCTGTTCTTCTGTGTTTATGCATTCTTGTCTATTGTTAGGCATGCTTTGATAGTGACAGGTTCGGTGTGGTAATCAAAATGACATTTGGTGAAAGCTGTTATAATGGTCTGTTGATTGATTCATTTCATTATTTCTTTCATCATTCTATATACAATCAATAGTTATGGGAAAAATGAATTTTAACATGAAAAGGTTTATGCGGTGAGAAATGTTATTAACGTTATTAGCTTATTATGTTCATTAATATAAGAATTGGCTTCTAATGTACACGGAATATGTGTTGTCTAGAATGAGTAGAAGCATTTTCTTTTAATATTAAATGGTGTTGGGATTTCTTGTAAAACATAACATCACAAATGTGTGCTTTCCCTACTGTCAGCTATCTCCTTAGTATATGAGTTCCAAGAAAAAATGGTGAGGAAAGGAAAAACAAAAAGGAATCAACCTAATTGCTTTTCGTCTACTTTTATTTATTATCATTATTACTTTTCTGTTTCTATTGAAACTGGCTGTTTTTTTTTTTTTTTTTTGTTGTTTATGTGCGGTATATGAAATATCAGGTATTAGTTCTTTAGATTCATGTTAGGCCTAATCAATGTCAGAATCTAAAGCACACGAATCTGCAGGACTTGCAGAGAACAAATTCTGTCACAGTCACCGTGAATAATCTTCTTCAAACGTGATTGTATCATGTGTACATTTTGTACATCAAGTATCTGAGAAACTATGAGGACGTGCACAAAATCGGGATTCTTGTTACGACTGTTCGAGTCACTTCTGAAATGCCATAAGCATTGTGTATATATAGAGGGCTCGTCAAATATATTTACTCATGAAATACTGTACAACAATATACGTATAGGTTTTTTTCTTTTTGGCTTATTTTTAAAATGCTATAAATAAATGTGCAATGTAAGATGGCTAGTTGGATAAGTTTCTCTGAGCATTTGATTTTGATTTAGCATTGCTTTGTGTTTAGTTACACATATTACATCGACTAAAGCATGTAGCAAAGTCCCTCATCAGTTGTGTGTGTGTATATATACATGTGGTTGTTTTCTTTGAAGTTACTGGTTTTGGGAATAAGTACATGGAATTAGCAAAAAAATAAAATACCATGTAGCAGTGAAACTAACTTTCTAATTGGAAAAATTTCTTCATCAAAAGGGTGAGTTACTCCCTTTGTAGTTTAAGGCTTAAATATTAATTATGATTTATAATTTACTCGATTTTTAACAATTGATTAAATTGTATCTATCTCATTATTGTTGAGAAGTATAAATATAAATCTTAAATTATTAACTGTTATATATTATCCAACGGAAGTTGTAAAATTGATATGATTTAACCTATTTTAACCCAAAAATGAAACATGATCTATCAAACTAACGTTGTCGATCATATCGATCTAGCTAGAAAAAGTCCAATATAAACTCAAAATCATATCCAACAGGAAAAAAAAAAAAAAAAAAACCTTCATTTTGAATCAAGTGAAACTGCAGTTGACACAGACCATCCGACAAACTAAGCAAGAAGTGTAGAATTCCGGTCTCTGACAAGCCAGACAAGCGTTGGGAGCAGTTACACAAACACAATCCTCTCCTCCGGCCGTTCGAAATTCGAGGCGGCTTTGCCACGCCTTGTTTCCAAGCTACCACCATCAAGGTTAAAGAAAATGACGTACCATAATTTGGTCAAAACTATACTATTAATTTGATATGCTTTGTTTGAATAAAATAATGTTTTGTAGTGAAATTTTGTGTTGTCGAGGTAAAAAGGTAGACAAGAGCAACAAACACGGAGCCACAACATTAAGTTAAATAAAATGACAAGAACTTGGGGATCTTAATTTGAAGAAACATAATGTTGATGTAATTGGCTCTTCTAGCTTGGGTGATCCTATACATTTGTTTGTTCTTTTGTCTCTTTGTACTTTGTCTACATAGATTTCTTCTTACTTTACTTTTTGACTATATACTTGTTCTACAAATCTATCTACATGCATGCTCCTCGATTATATACAATTTATTTACCTTTTGCATGCATATGTTTCAATAGAAGGCAAGCAGGAGACCAAAAGGAATGCATTTCTGTCTTCCAAAGAAAGAAATTTATATATGTATATATGTAAGAAATTAGCTTTTAGTCTTAGGCTTAGGTATCATTTGTTTGAGTTATGCTCGTGGCAGTGGTGTTATGTAATGTTGTCATGAATTTCATTTGTGATAATATATTTTTGGTTAGGAATAATTATCTTATATATTTTTACATTAAAAATAAAAATTTCAGATTGAGAAGGGCAAATATCACATCATTTTCTCAAATCTAAGAGTTCTTTAATTTCAATAAAAATTCTTAATTTTTAGCCATGATTTAGAGACAGAATTCTATACCAAAAAAAATTAAAAAAGTACCCTACTTCGAGATGGAATTTTCAAACAAATAAACAAAATAGACAGTTGAATCTTTGGGGATAGTTGAATGACAGATTTAATCAGTTGCTATTCTTCTTAGCAACATAATCACGACTAATTACTTTTGTTCCGTTACCGTTATGTATATGTAATTAATCAATTGTAGTTTAATAATGAAATATTGTCATTACTGTTAAACTGTTATTTTACAGAAGTTTAATAACGGAGTATTGTGTCGTCGTTAGACTGACATTATTTTCTAATAGTAGTGTTAAATTTAAATATTTTGTGTTCTAATCACCAATTTCTTTATTTTATTTTTGTTAATATATATATAAAAGAATAACACTCAAATATTATAATACCTGAACAGATACCTAGGACTGGCTCTAGTGTCAAAAAAACCTACCTTTTCCTTTCTACGTTGCCGCACCAAAAACAATGCTGCCATCCTTATAATTCTCACAAATGGACAGAAAGTACACTCCAAATTCTCTTCCGCAACCAAAGGAATCATGTATCCTTCTTGTCTAATATTTATTTATTGAGACTTTATGCACATTTCCCCATTGCCCAGTTAAAATATGACTTAATTTCAGGCTTGATTTTCTCATCTCCCAAGTCCACAAACACATTATATATATCTCACTGGCCTCTTGAGGGTCCTCTACCATGCTTGCACCCTCCCACTTTGTTAGGTTGAAACAGTCTATTTTATATATATGGGTCCCTAACTAACTTACAAGTGTGATAGTTACAGACAAGGAAGGCTACCACATTCTTCTTCTTTAGTCTAATCAATCACAAAGCTGCGTGTTCTCTAAGAGACAGTCTCTCTTTTGTCTCTTATAGATGCAACTTATTTTGATTTGCTTTAAATTCTTACTCCCTAATCCACAACAAAATCTCAGCATCTTCTTCTCTTATATCATTCAAAATGTCTTTTCAATCTTCACTTTTCATCTTATTCTTGTGTATTCCCATACATACATATGCTGCTCGCCTCCTTGTACTTGATAGGACTTCCAAGATAGATATGATGAAGGTCTCTGGAAAGGTTGGTGTCATCTATATACTCTCTCTCTCTCTATATGTATATATACTTATCTCAAGTTTTTATTTATATAATTTTCAATTTGCTATCATTGTCTATCTAGGAAATCCAAGAGATGACTATCTTAAAAAGCTTACTTAGAGTTTATTCCCCACTCTTCTTAAGAAAAAAAAAAAAAAAAAAACCAAACAAAAAACAAAAACAAAAAAAAGGTCTTAAGCATGTTTAAGTGAGAGTAATATTAAAAATGAGTTATTTAGCGTCTCAGAAGTTTGCGTGTTGCACTCCTATTTTTGTCGACTTTAATAATTTAAGATAGATTAATAAATTTATATACTTACATATACATATATATATATATATATATATATAAAAGTAAATCTATCCCATATAATTAAGAGTTTGCTCAAAACCAACTTAAATTCTCATTAACATGGGGATGTGATTACTTACTCAAACAATGTCTTAACCATGCATGCCCTCATTATAAATTGATGAGATAATAAATTTTACAATTCTCCTAACACCAAAATTAAATATCCAACTATACTTATATGTATACTTAACTAATTAAGGGAAAGAGATTTCATTAAAATGTGTTTATTAATGTTATATTAGTTTTATATTTAGTACGTATTACTTATATACATCATATGGTGTTTTCTAAAGTATTATTTCTCACCAGGTGGAAGAGAATATAGAAAAAGGTAGGAGATCAACTGAAGTAACAAAGGAGAAAGACAATTGTCATAGTGCAACAACACAAAAACCAAAGAGCACAAAGGGATCATTTGACCTCAAGAAATTGAAAAACACCAAAGAAGAAGTTTCAGGTCTTGTTCCAATCAAGTCTCTTGTTTCGGTATCATGGCGCGTGCCTCATAAGAAGCAATATCAACATCCAAAATTTCATTCAGATTATTCTCTCCCGAGAACCCGTCCTCCTTCTCACAATTAATTACCTAATCTCTTTTGCTTTCCCTATCCCATATTCTTTTACCAACTATAATTAATAACTTGCTTGAGGCCTTAATTAGTGGTTTTGCTTAAATACCAAGATTTATTTACCATGTATCCTCTCCATGGTCTTCTTCTTCCTAATTGCTGTTGCTATTGTAATTAATTAGAATTGTGTATTGATAGGGATGGGACAGGAAGGAGGTGAGGTACTTAACTGTGGTCACGTGGGTTTGCTTAAGGCAACAAGTACAAAGGTAACATAAGTACAATATTCATGAACACAGTCTATGTATATCACTTTCATTAGTAGCTATGGAAACGACTGGGTACTTAGTTCCTTCACCACATATATATTTTATTTGTACAAAAATTAGTTATTAACAATTATTTGGTGTCACACTATTCACGCCTTACTGCAATAATTTACCGTACGATAAATACATAAAAAAATAAAATTAACTAACAAAACTTATATCAACAATGCCAATGGAAGGCACATTTGCAGAAGTAATTGCAAATTTGTGATTTCTATATAAAAGGATTCAACATCTGTTTAATATTAAGTTGGCCTAAATGCAAATTGTTAGTTTTAATAAATTTAATCTCGACATCGATCTTTCATGTCTTTGTATTCTATTTTAACATAAATGGGCTTTTGTTGATAGAGAACTCGCCTTTTGGAGAATGCATGTATTTGGATTGTCATATTCTATTTTGACAACTAATGAAAAATTATTCGCGAGGACTTCACATGAGAGTACGTACGTTCGTTGCATATGTAAATCATATGAATATAAATGTTATTGTCAAATCCTGAAAATGTTGAGTAATATTAAGATAAATTACTGGTTTTAATTAATATTAAAAATTGTGAAATTAATTAACAATGTTGATTAAAAATTTATTATTACATTTGGTTGCTTATGATGTATGTAGGGACCAAGAAGGAGATCATTGTGGATAAAAGCATCTGGATCTAATGTTAAACAGAATGTAGATTCTGGTGAAAACAACAATGTAGAAGAAGAAGATGCAGATCAGGTGAAAGATTATGCGCCACCTCATCAGACACCACCAATTCACAACAGAGAAACTTAGCTACCTATCTTTCTCTTTTTCCTTTGAGTAATACAAATAATAACTACTACGTAGTTATGGAAATGAGATTTACATATTAGTTTGTGACGAAGTTATGCAAATTTTGAGTTTTATATATTAATGAGTTTTTCTATTATGTGACTAAGGACATTTATTTTAAGATATAATAAATGCAGAAAATGGAGTTTGAAGTTATATTTCAAAATATAATTAAATAAGGACACTCATTGTCAAATACTATTAATAAATGTTCAAAATTTTCTATATATCTCCTTAACAACATTGCTCATAAGGACACTCATTATTAGTAATTAGAATTTTTCTAGAGGATGTGATAAAGATATTTGTTTGGTGCAATAAATACAGTTGTTAGATTTATAATATTAATAAAATCATGAAGGGCTACTACGTAATCTAAGAACACAATTCTAGAAGGAAAAAAAAAAATTATATTTTAAAAATAATAATTCGTATTTAATTGCATAAAACTAAAGTCAAGACGAGTGGACTCTAATTTTTAATAACTAAAAACACTCGTTATTACCACCTGACGAAATGGATGAGTAAAGATGTAGAAAACTGGAAACTAGTTGAAGAGTTCCTCATCACGCAGAAGTTGTATAAAATTGCAATAAATATATATAATATGTGCACATACATACACAAAAGCAGACATGTATAGGCTAAATCGTGTGTCTTTAGTTAACTCTAATAAGTATCAGTAACAATTGGGACTTGACTCTGAAATCGTTAAATAGTCCATATCAATGTGGGACTTAGCATACATCAACCCACACACAACACATCTTGGAATTTGCATTATGCATGTATGATATTATTTTATAACTTGAAGAACATATTAGATATTTGGTTGGCGTAGTGAGTATTGAATAAAAACTTAGTACATGAATAAATTATCAAGAACAAGAAACTTATGTCCAATAATATATATATATATTATTTGATTGATTTAATTAGCCATTGTCTATAATATAACAATAACAAAATTAACAACTAGGATTTAAATGAAAAAATAAAAAATAAAAAATAGGCAGGTAGACTTAATAGAAATTAAATACGGATAAACCTAATGAAAGACAGCTGATGATGTCAAAGTTCAATTGACTAAGACGGAAGTTCTGAACCTAATGATTGAAATTTAAATCCTACCATCAACAGATGTTAATATGGTTATCCTCATTTATTTGAGGATTAATGATGACAGACATCTAATTAAGACCTTAGTGCTGAAAATTGTCGATAAAATTAAAAAATCTATCGAAACCCTAGTTTGAGGAAGGTTTTGAGTCCGAAACTTGACTAAATCACTTTCGGCTGTTTGTCATCTCGTTGGGCTCGTCTGAAGATTCGATTTGATTTATCTTGGGCATTGACATTCTTCACAAAAAATTATGACATGCTGAAGTTTGTTTGAGCTATTACGTCCTACATCACTGAAACAAAGAAAAATAAAAAGATTGGTTTGTCTGAGAGCCTAACATTCCTCAAGGTAGTAGTAGGTAGCCAAATACAAAAATGAACAAAATATACCTCCTCACCCAGGCTGAAAAAGGAAAATGACAATATAATATAGGAAACCCAAACGCAGTAATCCAACCATAAATTCCAATCTCTGTCCGATGATTCAAGAATATGCAATTGTATTTGTAGCAGACGCATTAGATAAATTGTTTGTTCTTGCAGAAGATGAATAGGAATGAGTGTTATATATTTTAAGGGACTGCACTGTCACTAACTGTATTTGGAATTTTTTTTTTCCTCTAATGTAAACCCAAGCTTCTGAAATAGCTCTAACAAGTTTGACTGGATGAATTTGAACTGCAAAATTAGTGTTTCTTTCCCTTACACCAAAAACACCTTGGTTCTATGTCTTTCCTTATATTTGTAGAGAAATCTGGTTATCTAGGAACAAATTCATCTTTAAAAATATGTCTTTCATTTCCCATTTGATTACCTATCATTCATCAGCAAAATTGCTGAGTATTTTTACATTGCTGCTGATACAGCTTCTGAATAGAACTATATGTTAGGTCAGAAATCTTTTGAAAACCTCCTAGCCAAATTGGGACTGGATTTATTGAAGACGAACATGAAAACTGGAATACTGTTGGTTTCTTCAAAAAGTTAGGCTTTGGCTCAGTCACTTTGGGGTTTAAAGCAAGGGCTTTTGCTTGCTTTTGAAAAATGAATTCTCTTCCTTGAGATAAACCTTGATGCAAAGGTTGTTTTGAAATATTAGAACTCAAAGACTTAAGAGAAAATAGTAGTTGTATTGAAAATGTTGCTGCCCAGTCAACTAGATAATCCTAATTATCTAGACGGCTGACTTTTCTATTTTTTTTTTTTGGTTGGCAGTGCCTATGTTTTAGAGTTATAGAATTTTCTAGATTATTACTCATGCCGACTTTACTTCTAGGCATATATATATATATAATATCTTGCATTGTTTCTAGATTATTCTAGGATGAGAATGTATATAACTCTGAAACATAGGCACTGCCAACTTTTTTTCTTTCCTTTCAAGCAAAAACAACCACTCTTTTTTTAATCTATTGTATTTGAATTTATTGCATTCTCCCTCTAAATTGTTTTTATTTTTATTTTTATGAATTAAATAGAGGATTGTATAACATGAAAAAAAGAAAAAGAAAAAAAAGTAAACTAAAATCTCAAACAAAAGCCTTTTAATATCCATAAAACAAAGTCTTGTTTTTTCTTTTTTTTTTGGGGGGACCGATGTGAAGTCTGGCTCTCAGGCCTCCTCAAAGAAAACAAAAATACAGACTTGCAATATTGAACAATAACAGTGAAAATATAAGTTGTGCCACCTTGAATAAGTTCATTACAACTCGAAAGGATCTGGAAACTACTGTTGCGTCACATCACAACCCAAGCTTCGTTTGGTGGCTTGAATGAACAAACCTGCCCTGAATTCCCTAAGCCCTTGTAAGTCTCTACAAGCACAAACAGGAAACATATCAGCATTATATCGATCGATATAAGTAAAATATTTCGATCAATTGAAATGGGTCAATTCTACATACACTCAATATGCTTATGGTATCTAAAGAGATACACTAGAGATTTTTTCCGAAGCACCTGCCCAATGTAAGAATTTTCAAACAATACAAGGATGAAAACTTTCATACCATATAAACATATAATTCTCAAGAGTTGTGATTCTTAGTGAAAAGAAATTTGACAAGAAAACTCCTCCTATGGGTCTGAAAACATGTGTACACTTATATTCATACCGAAAAGATGAAGATCCAACACCACCTAAAACAAATGTAATGAGATAGTATATGTAAAGAAAAGATCAACTTCAGTTTCAATATAGATCTATTTAACATATATACAAGAATTACCAAAGATTTGGAAAGACATCTATATACTTCTTCCACTTTAATTTCTCTTATATGCCTATCATAATTAAGATGAACATAAGAATGGAAACTAAGTATCAATGAGAAATTGATAGAAACAGGGTTGCTAATGAAATAAATCTAGAGGTGCTATTGACATGAAAATGGTGTTAAGATAGATAGCATTCCTATGAATTCCACTGACTTCAGGGTTCAGAACGAAAGATAAGTGACTTCAGCTGGTTTATGGCTTTGCATTAGAACAAGTGAAGTGCATCACATAACCAGTTGCAAAATGAGAAATTCAAGTCACAAGCTGCTAATGAAAAGTAAAAGAAAAGAAGAAGAAACAATGATAGGTCTAAAAAAACAATTAGTAGTGATTAGTGATATATGTATATATGGATCAAAGTTGCAGCTGTCCTGTGGAGTGACAACAATTTATTTTAGCTAAATCTAGAGATATTAATGTAGTGAACTCTACTCATGGCTATATGAAAATCACCATTAACTCCATCTCCAAAATAACAAATTCATATGGTAAAAGTGCTAATGCAAGAAGCCTATAACAAATTAAAATATCTATAATGGAGATTCAGTGCATGTTAGATCTACAAAATTAAAATCGAACTTATGCCTGCAAAGAGATAAATGAATGTTAGCCGACATTCAGAAGGAGAAACTAAAAAATGGGGAAAAAAAAAATCTATTTTCTCAAGCTTGTTATGTTATATAGCAAACTGTTGGGTTAGTGTGTTCCCCAATGCTTTTGACACAAATTTAGATTGCTCAAACCGGAAACATATATATCATAACTTCTTAACCCAGCTAGTTATGAACATTTGAAAGGGATCCATATATATGTGCTAGTCATTGTTTCTAATATAATTCTTGCATGAACCACATATATATGATTATTTATTATACATATATAAATCCAATTGCTATATCTAAAGCATTAAGTTTCTCTTATAACATTATAAAAGGAAATGAGAAACAACTACCATGATCTCCACAAATCAAAGTTCAGTGACGATATGAATGTCAAATAAATTTAGAAAACACGTTCAGATAATTTAAAGTTCAAGTACTGAAATTAATTATGAGAATATACCTGTCTGGTCATTCTTTAATTTCACCACAAAGGGAAAAATGCATTGTGTGATGGGAAATCCTAAAGCAAAATTCCAATTTCTAATATCGCTTCCACCCCTTTTCAGCTGATGATGAACGATGGAGTCAAGATTACAATAGAAGCAGAAAACATGATCATCCTTCTTGAAGAGTACCCAATTATTATATGGATGTATTGCCAAAGCATGACTTCCATCAATCACCTCCCTTGTAGATTGCAATGCATCCTTCGACTTGTATACCAAGCACCATTCCAATTGGTGCTTAAGCTCCCAAATGAGCAAGCTTGTTCCATTCCAAAAAGCATATTGAATGGCATCGTCCCTAATCCCAATACATCCACTATTAGGGTTTTCCCAAGCAATTTCAGGGAGCTCAATCGCTCGTGCCTGATCTTCCAGGCTCACTTCCTCATTGATTTTGAATATTAATAAATGACCGGAATGGGAAACTCTATATATTGCCCCTTTGAGGTACTCACACTTTCTGACCCAAACAGATTGTGTAACCTCATCTTCCAAATGGTATTTCAAATTTGTCCACTGCCCAGTTTGAGAAGAATATACTTGCAGCCCTCTAAACCCTTGAAACCTAACAATCTTGAAAAAGCTAGACTCTTCAGCATCATATGCTAAAGCAGCGTACATGCACCTAGCAGTTTTTGGACAAGGCTTTGCAATTCTAACACATTGCTTGGTAAATGGATTTAGGACATAGTAAAAATACCACTTAGAAAAAGGAACACTCACATTTATGCCTCTCCTATGGTAATATAGCCATACAGAAAACCGTACTTGTTTTGCCTTCTTGTTCCTGTGACAAAACAGAAGAAGGCCACTGCTTGAATCCAACAACTCCCTGGTATTAGGATTAAACCCTAGTGAATCAGAAAATGATTCTACCAAATCATCAAATCCCACGTGGGTTTGGAGTTCATGCTCTAGGTGAATTTGGCGGTGCATAACGAAAGTACTGCCACTGTTTGATTTTGAATCATTTTCAAGGCACAGAAGAAAACCCCAACAGTATAAGGGTTTCATAATGGATATACAATTTGGATACTGAAATTCATCGATGAACTTCTGCCATGGTTTTGATAAACACTTCATTCTTCCTTGAGCTTTTAAGGGTATCCTACTTAAGATTTCCAACTTGAGTTCAACAGGTAAAATCTCCAGAAAGGAGATGATGGGTGTTTCAGCATTAGAAGCTTCGTCATCATCTCCTTTCTTCGCCTTTTTGGTGATGATTTCAAGGTCGGCAGGGTGATGGTGAGGTGGGGACTCCATGAAAATGAAAAGGAAACGATGATGGGATTGGGACAGATCTTGAGATTCTTGATCTGGGTCATACATGAAAAAAAGAATTCATTTTTAAGATGTCACTTGCTGCCAAAAGAGGTTGGCCATGGTCCATGGATTGAAAGAAAGAAAAAGAAACACAATTAATGCATTTTGAATGGAAATAAAAGAGACAGAAATGGTAAAAATAATTAGAGTTGAATTTTGTCCTTTTTTCTTAAAATTTTAAGTGTAGTCCTCAGGAAAAAAGAAAAAGAAAAAAAAGGAAAAGGAGTTACATGGGAATCTGTGTTTTTTCGTCGATTTTAACGAGGAGAAGAACCTGGTTTTGATTTTGAAGGGAAATTTTGGTCTTACAATAGAAATTCATGTTTTGCTGTTTTCTGTAGCCAACTTTCTTTCTTTAATCTTTTTTTTCCTTTAAGCAAAAACGGCTACTTTTTATTTCCCTTCTATCTCTTGTATTTGAAATTATTGCATTTTCACTCTAAATTGCTTTTTTTTAATTTTTAATTTTTATATATATCTATATATATATATATATATAAAAAGGTAAGTAAAATGCCACAAAATTATAAAATTTTAAACTGTAAATTAAAATTTCAAACAAGACCTTTTAAATTCGATCACGTAGAATTCTAAATTCTCTACAATTACAAAATAATTCTTCATCTAAATCATTGAATACTAATAATTAGTTAAGATGATGGCACTTTATTATCTATAATAAAAATCACTATTTTAAGAATCTAGTTAGAATAGATTAAAATAAATATATAATATTCTTATTTTACATCATAATTATAACTTATTTTATTTTGAATTTGGTTACTAATATTTTTTTTTTTTTGATAAGAATATATATTAAAAATTTTACATAGTTCGGACTGAAATCATTTTATTATTGTCGCTTAAAATTGTGAGTTTTACAATAAATTAATTATTCTAAGATCCATGTATTATGATAATATGATAGAGATCTCCTCTACTTTTAACAATATAAATAGACATTCCCTAATATTTAAAATTAAGATAATATATCTAATATATTCTTATTTTTATTTAAGTGATAAGTATAATTTTTTATTATTTAGTCAAATTAACTATAAAATGGTATTAAACTGAGTATAAATAAAAATTAAATTATTGATTATTCTTAAAATAATAATATAATTTAAATTTTTCAAAAAACAAAAAAAAAACACATTCTATAGGGTAAAGTGTGCACTAATCTTAATAATTGAAATAAATAATATCAAATGTGTTAGTTAGTTCAGCTAGTTCTTGATGTGTATATCAATTATCTGAGATGGAATTCCGCAATTATATCAATTATTTGAGATGGAATTCCGCATTCACCTGGCAAGAATTATAGGAATTAGAGAGGAAAAAAACACATTCTATAAAGTAAAATGTGCACTAATCTTAATAATTGAAATAAATAATATCAAATGTGTCAGTTGGTTCAACTAGTTTTTGATGTATATATCAATGATCTGAGATGGAATTCCGCATTCACCTGGCATGAATTATAGGAATTAGAGAGAAGTGTCTCCCATTGTGCATCATAAGCCCAATAGTACAAAGCCAAAAAAGAAAATCATTTTATTTTTTAGTTGGAACTTTAGGTGGTTTCTGAAACAAGATAGCGAAAAAAATTATTCCTAAAATCGAGACTAATAGGAATGTATAAACCAAAGCTTCCATAGATTTGATCATGGTTTACAAATATAGCTTTCATACCTATTTATTGGGAGCTAGTACCATCCATCGTACATCATAAGCCCAAAGTGCGAAGCCAAAAAAAAAAAAAACTAATTACTAGGATAAAACTGTATTGCTAAACATTATTATTTTTTAAATAACACTAGAAAATAAAAAATATTAATAAGTAAATTTTATTATTTTTCATTTTTTGGTACATAGGGAGGTTAAAATTTGAATCCTTAATCTTGGGATGGGAGAAAGGTCTAAAGTCTAGATACCATGTGCTAGATATGCTCAAACTAGTTAAAAATGTATTTTTAGAACTTAAATTAATCAACTTTTTCATTATTATTGTTTTAAAATGTATCTTATGTATAAATTTTTATATTTTAATAACCTTCCTATTCTTTTAAAATTTTTACATAATCTTAATTACTTTAATAGAAAGTAGATTGAATATTTAGATTTGTTTCCAAAATGTTACATTTATTTATCAACTCCACATATAATTTATGTATTTTAGTGGAATCTGATCTTGAGAACCCAAACAAATTTTCAATTATAATTTTAGTTAAAAATATGAAAAATTAAATTCCACATGTAATCATCTTTTCTTATTCCGTAGGTTGTACGGGGCCATGTTGAGAAGTTTCATGGGCTTATTTTAATCTTGCATTTATCACACATGGGCTTAATGCCACAATTCAATAGTAGATTCAATTTTGTCTTCAATGCACAATTCAGTAGTAGATTCAATTTTGTCTTCAATGGGTTGTTGGAGAAGTAAAACAACAATATATACACTAAATTACATTTTTCATTCTATAATTTACACTAAAATTCATTTTAATCCTGAATTAAAAGCTCTTAGTTTTAAAACCAAGCCAATATTATTTATCCATCACTGTTCGTCCAAATGACTTAACAAAAGATAAAGTGAGCTAACCTAATTCTCCTTGACCAAATATAAGGTGGAATGCCCACCATATCTATCTCAAATAAAATTATTTTTAATTTTAAAACATATGAAAAAAAAATTAAAAATTAAAATTATTTCTAATTTTCTTCTTCCTCAATTAAAATTTTTTTTTCCCATGAACCCTCACCTCCACCACCATGAGTCCCAACCATATATAGCATTTCTAGTATTTTAAATAAATCAAAACAAACCTAACTTCTGTTTGGTCTACAGAAACCGAAAGATGAAATGTTGAAGCACAATTGTTTTCTCCTCTTATCTTTCATTTGCTTCAATTACTCTTTTTTTTTTTTTTTTTTTGTGAGTTTTGTTGTCGCTCTAGTATTTCCTTCGAGCAAAACCTTTATGACTATGAAACCAAGAACACGATGCGATTTCGCTAGAGGTGAATTTTTCAAAGGGTTCATGGAGAGAAAAAAAATAGTACAATGGAATGTCATTTTTTAAATGAATTAAAACTGAAAATAATATTTTATTAGACATACTTGTAGTGACATGTCACCTTTTTATTTAATTATTTAGAATTATATTAGTCCATGTCATCTTCTGATAAGTTTTTTTTGGTAGAAATCTTCTGATAAGTTAATTTAAATAGAAAGTGATAGTAGAAACTATATTTGTTCTATTTTAAAATAATGAATCCTTTATTTTAACTTTTTAAACTATAAGGGTGAAAGTGAATTAGAGTGCAAACTATAAAGATGGAAAGTATAATTTATCTTACACATAAAAGCGAGAAAGTCAAGGTCAGAAATTAATTATTTATAATATGGTTATTAATTAATGAGTGAGAATGTTCTAAAAAAAAATTAATTGAGTGAGACCCAAATAATGAAATTTGTTATTGTCAATATTCAAGATTCTATTTTATCGGGTGATATTCAAATTGTTAATGTCCGATTTGTCAGAGCTGGAGACCTGGTGAGGTGGTCTCCTCAATGTGTCCTACTTGTCTGAGCTGGAGACCTGGTTTCCTGGCGTTCTCGGGCCCTGCAAAATAGAGGACGGGAGCTGAGTCCGGGGTGAACTCCCAAGGTCCTCCGATGAGTAAGTCAGAAGGGAGAAGAGCTCGGTAAATGGTAAGAAGAGGAAAGGGAACTTGAAAAAGACTTCACCTTTGGTTATATCTTACCCTCCTCAGGAAAACGACATATATATATAGAGTAGACGAGCACGTACACAGGCCACCGGAACTGTTCAAGTATGCAAGTGAATAAGCAACCGCCACGTGGCACGCTCCCATTGGCTGTCATTATACTATATTAACACAAATCAATTTTTTCAAATATGTCTTAAAGACTAACTCGGAAAATAATTTGGATCATAGCTTATGGGTTCAACAATCGGGTTGACTTAGGTTTACTCGGATGATATCATAATTTAAACAAAAATTATTTTTTATATTTGTATTATAAAATTGATAAATATATAATTCAAAAGACATGAAAAAGAAAAAAAAAAAAAAAAACCTTGTTAGTGTAATAGTTAAAGTTATTTTTATGGCATGGGTCAAGCAAATCTGAGAGATCTGACCGCCAAAATAGATCTTAGGGCTTATTTAGCCCAAAAAGAGATCTGGATGGTCAACCTGATTGAACTGTCATTCTAATGATAGGTCAAATCAAATTAGATCATAAAGATGGTATAAAACTAAAATAATCGAAAGAACTGGACTACTTGGGACCATTTCTTTTTCAATCATTTTTTATTCTCATTTTTAGAAATCCAAAAAATTAATGTTAAATTCTTTTTTTAATGGGTCGTGCTAACATGTATTTCAAATTTAATTAAAAATTAAGTAAAAAACTCAAAATATATTTTACATTGATAAAACACATTCATCAACATATAATATTTTGAAGGTGTGACAGTATTAAATAAATTTAAAATGATTATTCTTATTTTTCTATATTTTTAATGTATAATATTAATATAAACTTAATCAAAACTCTAAAAAAATAAATTAAAATATCTCAAATACCTTTATTATCATCTATACTATATATAAAAGTCCCCCCCGCATTCCTATTGTACCAAAAAAACAAAAATAACTTAATGATAAAAATATTTGATTTTCTTAAATACTGTTATTTTATAGTATTAAAATATTATGTTCAAAATAGAATATTAATATATTATTTTCTAATTTTTACCCTTTTAATACTAATTAAGATTATAACTCTTTTTTATCATTAATTATTTTTTCTCATTTTTTTAAATTTATGATTCAAATTTTTTTTTTAAATTATGAGTTAAATGAAATATTAAAAGTATAGCTTTTATTTTATTATAATAATTTTTTTTTAATTCTTCATCTATGTTAAGAACTAAAAGAAAAAAAATTATAAATTTATATTGTGAATTTCATTTCTAATTATATTTATTTGTTTTTTTAATTACATTAACAATAAGTAACCTTTATTATTTCATAATATTAAAATATTTTGTTTCAAATAGACTTTTTTCTTTCTATTTCTTCTCATTTTAATGCTAACATGATTGTAATTCTTTTTTACTACTAATTTATTTTCTTAATTATTATCAATTTCATGGGTTAGATAGTCTAACTTGCTTCTAGACAATTCTATGACAGTGGATTAAATAATTAGCTAAGTATGTGGTTTAATCTAGAGTATTCTAGAAGGATTGAAGGCGGTGATATAAGCCTATAAATAGGCAATATGGGTTATTTGTAAGTAAAAAAAAACTGTAAGTTTCTTGTAAACCAAAAAACCGTAAGCTTCTTGTAAATCTTTCCCACACCAATAAAACGATTTGTTTTCCAAGTCTTTGAGGATTTGTTCTTCAAGTCTTTGAGTTTGTTCATGTTTTCTCCAAACCTCCAATACATTAAAAATCTCATCTAATTTTCAAATTAACTATTTAACTAATCTAAATCTTCTTCACAAAACTAACATTGGTATCAAAGCATCAAAAATAAAATCTCTTATCTGGTCAAGATCTGACTTAGCATGTTTCTTGAAGAGTTCGAATATGTATCAAAAAACCAAATCTCTTATCTAGTCGAGATCTAACTGTGCATGTCTCTTGAAGGTTTAAAAAGAGATCTGAGCAGTCAAACCAGTTAAACTGTCATCTAGAAGATAGGTTGGATCGACCGAAAGGATAAAACCATGTTGGTGGTTGGTTGGAAGTTATAGAATCAGAATAACAAGAAAACCAAACAATTTGAAATTTATTTTTTAAAATTTTATTTTTTGAGATCTAAAATATTAAATTAAATTATTTCAATGGATCGTAAGTATTCAAATTTAATTAAAAAACTAAGTAAAAACCTCAAAATATATTATACATTGTTAAAATACACTAAGTAACATATAATTTTTTAGGTGTCACCATATTAAATAAATTTTAAATTATTATTCTTATTTTTCTAAATTATTAATATACAATATTAATATAATTATTGTGCTTTTTCATAAATGAAATGAAGAAAATGTAGACATTTCTTTGTGGCCGGGTATTCATTCTTATGCTCTTAATTTAAATTAGATTCACTTTAAAGCAAGCATAGTATATATAACAAAGGATGAAGTCAAGTTTTACTTTTTGGAGCTATATATGGAACAAGAGATCCCCATAACATAACAAAATCATCAATGTCCAGGTTTGTAAGAACAAGAACAAAATCACCACTCAATAAACATACACCCAAGGATGAACAATTAACTTATCTCGGGGTATTCGAGAATATAATTAACCATAGAAATTTGAGAAATAGGGAAGTTCATTAGCTAAATGACAAGTGATTAGTTCGGTAAAAAACCGGATATTCAGCCAAAAAAAAAAGAGGTGTAATACTGTACAAAACTTCATTACAATATACATTAGTTCATATATTCAGAAGCAAAATAATCTGGCACAACTAAGTAATAGTATGCCTTAATTATTTCCTTCTCCAGATTCATGCTCTTGCTTTCCCAGAAATTTACGAATCTGCTAGTGTTCCAAGTTGGTTAAGAGGGTAATTGCTGATTTATGCCAGTGATATTATTGTTTGCAGCATTAAGCACCACTGGATGGTTTTGAAGCCTAAAATATACCAATTAATGCTTAGGGGAATTAACATTAAAAGAAAACAGTGTAATATGTGTAAATGGATATAAGAGAAAGGGTTGTAGCTTGAATGAATCAAATACTATACCCATAGACTTTATATATAGTAAAAGAGAATAAGAAAAGTACCACATACAACCAATGTATCAAATCTTTGTTTTTAGAGAAAAACTTATGGATAATATAATTAAAACTGCATATGTAAAGTCTAAAAATCAGTTGGCAGATTTGTTTATCAAATCTCTGGGTGTAGTATTTGATTCATTCCTACAACCTTTTCTCTTATATCCATTTACACGGTATTAGAGACCATGTATAAACTTTATTTATAGTAAAAGAGAATAAGGAAAGTACCACATACAGCCTATGTAAAGATCAGTTGGTAGATTTGTTTACCAAATCTTTGGGTGTAGTATTTGATTCATTCAAGCTGCAACCCTTTCTCTTATATCCATTTACATGGTATCAAAGACCATGTATAAACTTTATTTATAGTAAAAGAGAATAAGGAAAGAAACACAAACACATACAGCCAATGTAAAAATCAGTTGACAGATTTGTTTACCAAATCTCTGAGTGTAGTATTTGATTCATTCAAGCTGCAACCCTTTCTCTTATATCCATTTACATGGTATCAGAGACCATGTATAAACCTTATTTATAGTAAAAGAGAATAAGATACCATGTATAAACCTTATTTATAGTAAAAGAGAATAAGGAAAGTATCGCATACAGCCAATGTGGGACTAATAACAACATAAACTATTCTAACAACCAAAGTGGGACTAATAATAACATAAACTATTCTAACAATATGTATGCAGAAAATAAACAAAGAAAAGGACATACAACATGGGGAAATGCTCGTTCTGAGGAAAATTTTTCAGGCTGAGTATTTAGATGATGGAGAGAGCATAGTCCAAACAAGTCTCCTGCTTCCTAATTGAAGGACAAAACTAATCTTAAAATCACTTGTAGGTATATGTGATTAACAAGACTGTTAGGAATGATATATAAAAAAAATGTCAAGATACGAATCAATCCATAAACTTCAACATACCGTTCTAGTAAGATGATCAGAGGACATCACTAGGGCTACATTTAGTGGCATTTCCCTTTGTAAGCCATCACCAACTTGGCCAACCCAACTCTTTCCAAGGTTTTTAAAGTCCTATAATTATATAACATGCAGCCAGTGAAACGAAATATCACGTCGTATGGAAAATGCTAAGACAAATTTAACATACCTTCTTCTTAACCAAGGATTTATCATCAGCACCATCAGCCTCAACTCTGGACCTTTTAATTCTATCAACATACACAGAATCATTGTTGTTAACATCTAATTTCTGGTTGTTAATGTGACCCTTCTGGGAATCCGGAGTCCCCATCTGCATTAAAACAATTTATAACATTCAAAATTCAAGCAACTTTAGCCTTGAAATATATTATTACAGTCTGCCCTGCCTCATCTCCCCAGCCCAACAATAAAAGAGAGCTCATATTGAAGTTAATTACAAATAGTAGGAGGTCCATCTACATGCTAGCTGATTCCCAAAAGATGAAGATTTGAATCTCAACTCTAATAAATCAAGAGATAAAACTATCATTAATTTCCAGTCAACTTAAGGGAATCCTAATCCTGCTCCTGATTGTTGATTCATTGATAGACAACAACCATCGCAACCTTAATTGTTAAGAAGGAGGTATATGTATCAGTAAATCACTCACCAAGCTATGCAGCTGGTAAGTTTGGTAAGAGGGTAATTGTTGATTGATCGATGCCACTGAAAATATTGTTTGCAACATTAGGCATCAGTTGATAGTTCGTGCTTCTTTGAAGCCTATAATATAAAAATTAATGCTTAAGGGAATTAAAATTCAAAGACAACACATGCACATAAAATTTAAGGTGATATGTTTTCACAAAATAAATAAAGCGAAAAGGACGTACATGGGGAAATGCTCATTCTGAGGAGCATTTTGAGGCTGAACATTTTGATGATTGACATAACGTAGTCCGAACCTTTGTGCCACCTAATCAAACAATAAAACTGATCTTAAGATGATCATTTGCAGTTAATGTGATTAAAAAGATTATTAGGAATGATAGATAGCATAGAATCTATGAATCCTGAGAACAACCATACCACGGAAAAGATATGAATCTCATGTAATAAATCGATATATAAATTCATCCTTAAACTTTAGAGTACTACAGTTATATAACATTTAATCAGTTAAACGAATTGTCACACTAAAATGCTAACAAAATTCACCATACCTCCTTCCCAACCAAGTATCTATCACCGGTATCACCTGCCTCAACTTTGCACCTTTTAATTTTATTTACATACCCAGAACCAATGTTGTCAACATCCATTTTCTGGTTGTCCATATGACACTTCAGCCTCAGAACATGGAGAATCTTCGTCATTTGACGTTTTAAATTATCCATTTTGGACTCCAGTGCATTAAACAGTGAGGCAAGAGACTTCGCTACGTCATTTTGCAAAGATTACTCATTAAATAAAAATTCAGATGAAATAGAAATGTAATGGTTTAAGATAGAAATATATATTGTCAAACATTGATAGAGACTTACCTCATCAGAACGAAACTCACTCTGATCATTGCTTGGAGTCTTCGACACCACAACCTTGCCGAGAGAAAAATACATTAACAACTAGTTTCAACAAGTATTAATACCATATCAATGATCAATGAAACTACTGGGTCATAGATCACACCTTAAGACTATCACACTGACTGCCAAGTTCAAACAACTACAGAGCTGATCAATTTCTCTATTCCCCCAAGCAGATAGACGGGGAACAAGATTGCGTGGCTGTGAGCCAATACCAACAACTCCGACATTATCGAAATAGAACAGCTGTTCAGATTTTCCTCATGAGTATTAGCTATGTAGTTACAAAACAAAACTGAAGCGAACTAATTACTTCAAACAGAACTTGAAACTAGCTAAATGTGTCAAAACATACCATTAGAAACAGCATGCAACCAATAGTAGTAGATTCCTCACCATTCTTGAACCTTCTAATTCCATTGATCAGGTAATCCAAAATATATTTTGCCCAATTCATAGAAGTTATTAAATCTGGATCCATTAGAGCAGCATAAAGGCCTCTGGAAGGGATGAAGTTACTTAATGGGCACAAAAAGGAAGTAATGGCAAATAATGCAAACTTGAACTTGAACTCATTCAAAGAAATCTGAGGAGCAAGCAATGATATCTCCAAGTCACCAACAGAAACATCAGACTTGCCAAGGTTGAACCTAGCACAAACATGTTCCACTATATCGTCATCGGGATCTTGTAGTTCTAGTTCGTTCCCACTATTGCTGAAACCCAAAACTTTCCAAACATCTACAGCTGTAACTTCTACATTTGTACCCCATTTGAATGACAAGCACTGTCAATATCAAATTTATCCACAAGATACCAGCATAAATTCTGCCTCAGTAAGTCACATCTAAGCTCAAGCAGGTAACCAAAACCAATGCTTCGGACTGCGTCTCTATTCCTCTCATCTAATGAACTTACTACCCGCTTCAGCGGCCCAGGCTCCCAATGGCTTAGTTCAAAGAGCTAAGAAAAGAAGAAAAAACAGTCATAATCAAACCAAGGCCAGAAATTTTGGGTTGGGAGCTAAGATAGAAAAAACATATGAACGTTTAGAATTTTTTTTATACAAAAAGAGAAAATTACAACATTAAAAAGAAAAAATTTATGGTGAGGGAGCATGGCCCCTTCTCAACCCCAGCTAGTAATACACAAATCAGTAGTTAATCATAATAACCAAGTCATTTTTGAAAAAAAATGAATAGCAAATGGGAGAGCATCATATATAAGTACAACTGGAAAAAGGATCCAACACTAGCAGAACTTGTTGACATATCCTGTTGAACTTGAGCTCTAGCAGAACTTGTTGCCATATCTTGTTGTGTAGCGCAAAGCAACCCTCAAAATTGATTCACCACACCTGGAAGAAGGATCCAACACTAAGCAATTAAAGGAAACCAAGGACATGATATCAATCTTTGACCCCAAACAATCATAAAGGATTAAAAAAGGCGGAAAAAAAAGTCTTATACAATTGGTTACAAGGAAACCACAAGTAAATCCAGCAATACCTAAGACTAATGACCAGTGCCCTTTGCAAATTTGCAAAACGCAGTGAGCTACGACAATAAAAATCTCAACTTGCTCACCTTCAGCTGAAAATCCTCCATTTTAACATCACAGATATATCAAACACCCTGAAGGACAAATTAATAACCTTTCTGGACAAACAGTGTCAGCAATTTCTTACATAGCGAAAAACCCACACACAGAAAAGAACGAAAAAGCAGAAGGAAATCAACGGAAATTTGCAGGAGCAACTAAGCAAGCTAAGAACTCACCTGGCTTACAGAGGATAAAACCCTCTTGGTATTTTGGGAAATGAAGAATGAAAAAGGAAATGGTGATCATTCAAAAGCAAAATGAGCCCCTATTTATAATTGCATCACAGAACAATGCCTAGGGGTGTTTTAGGAAGAAAAAAAATAGTAATACTTATTGATCGTTCAACACAGACACAAGGTTTGGATCCTCTTATGTACCTGAGATCTATTCCCATCCAATATTCCAATTTCTCCTTCCAAAAGTATGTATTGAAAGAAAAAAATTTAGCTTTGGATATACAGTAGTACTCCTGTTTATACTTGCTTGCGCCCCAAGTTTCAACAGAGGTAACGTTAAAATGACTTGAGGGTGGATGTAAAACTGTACATTTATTTTGTGGTGGCACACCATGGCACCACTGGTTTAAATTTATTGTCTCAAATCTTGAAGAAGGAAAAGAGAGAAGAATGAATTAATGAGAGGAGCCAGTTTTGATGTGGGTTCTTGTGCTGGCAGTGGCACAGAGTGAGGTTGAACCAGGAAATAGTTTCCGTTCCGATCAACAGATGGAAAAGAAATAGGGAAGAATAAGTTACAAAGACCTCTGTTGCATTATATCGAAATTACATAAACCTTCTATCTGTTTTTAAAATTTTACATATATATTCTTTTTAAATTTAAAAACAAGTTACATACAACTTAATTCAAACTAAAAAAAATAAATTAAAATATCTCAAATACCATTACTATCTCTTATTAAAAGATTAAGCATAATTAAACTAATTAATAATAACATAACATGATTCAATTTCAAATAAAATATAAATAATAATTATAGTAATAATAATTTTTAAAGTAATATATAAAACTAAATAATAAAAATTACATTTTTAAATTATCATATTTTTGTTGAAAATAATACATTATTTTCTTCAGATATAGAAAATATTTTTTTAGTTAAAGTATTATGTTAAAAATGATTGTTTATTTATTAATTTTTATTTAATTTTAATTCAAATAATTACATATCAAAATCATGTATGTCTCTTAATAAGTAGATAATAAGAGTATTGTCCGTATTGAAGTTAAGTTTTAAGAGTTAGAGTTAAGTTGTTGTTTGTTTTAAAAAGATGTATATGTAGGTTTTAAATAAATAAAGAATAAAAAAAAAAGATTCATGTAATTTTGAGATAATTTAACTGTGAGAAACATTTATTATTTGTCTTTTCTATGTCTGTGTTTTCTAACAATTTTAAAAATTATATTTTAAATTCTCTCCCCCCTTAAATGTCTTTCACTAAATATTCTTTGAATTTATTATTATTTTTTTGTCGAATTGGATTTGTTATTAGAATATACAATTTTAACAAGAAAAACTTAAAACTAATATTAAAAAACATTAATATACAACATTAGTTATTCTAAGAAAAAATGACACCTAAATATTTTTTTTAACAAAATAATAAAAAAATTTTAATTAACAATATAATTTACAAGAAAATGTAGAGAGAAAAAATTGTATGGAGTAAAAAGAAAAATAATTGAAAAAAATAATAGATTTTTTTTTTTTTTTTTGTTAAGAAATATATTAGACTTTTAAGGTGAATTGAAAATAAATATCAAAAAATTTGAAGAGTTTAGGAAAATAGACCAGTAAATTTTTAAAAGATAATTAATACTAAAATATCAAATACCTAATTAAAGAATTTTATGAGAATAAAATTTCAGAGAGGTAAGGTCATAAAGCAGAAGCATACTTGCAAATGAAAGAAGTTGAAGAGTTTAGAAAAAGTAGTAGAGGAGAAAAAATAAATTAAAAAGTCTAATAAAAATTAGACATAGAAAAAAGAAATAATAAATGTTGAATAAGATAAGTCAAATAGAATAAGGCTCAGTCAGCATCTAAATATTGTTTAGTTAATCTTTCTTTAAGGGTGCTTATTTTATTATTTTTAAAAAGTCATAGTGCTTTTAGAAGTACCATAAGTGATGTTTTTAAATGCTAGCTGTGACTTTTTAAAATAAAAATTACAAAAATCACTTTGTTAAATTTAGAAAATTTCCAAATATATCTATAATTAATTTACAAACCATTAAATTTCTCTCCCTAAATATATCTTTAATTAGTGATGTCTATTTTTGTCATTTTATATATTTATGGCAGCTTATGGTTTGTTTTACCAAATATCTTATTCATTGCGTTTATCACCCACAACAACTTTTATAAAAAATTTACCAAACATGGTTGCTGTAATTTTTTGACAGCATGAAAGTCACAACAACTTTTTTAAAGATACAGTATTACCAAACCAAGCATAAATAAGAGTATTTTAAAAATGAAAAAAATTCATACAATTTATTGGTTCTGACCTTAAAGAAATTGACTGTGACAATAAAAAACTAGGTGGCCTTATTGTCACAACCAAAAAATTAAGGTCGCAGCCTAATAAATGTGATTATTAATGTTATACCTTAGATAACCTAATTCAAAAAATTTCATCTCTCTTAATTAATGATAGGACCCATTTAATTCTATATTAAGTTTGATTATTCATATCCTTCACATTTTAACAATTTTTCTCACTTCTCTTCTACACCCTCTTTCTTATGTTACTAATAAAATATTCTTAAGCAAATAAATTATTTAGTCAGCTTTGCATGAACTAATATATTAAATTTATAACATGAATTATCATTGTGTTTTTGAAGGTTTTTTTTTTTTTTATTAAATTGAACTAAAATTAAATAAAAATATTTTTGATGAAAGAGAAGAAAGCCATGAACTTACTAAGGCTTTAAATCAAAAGCATAGCACATTTGCATAAAAAAATAAAAAATAAATAAAAATAATCTCAAACCATTACTCGATATTAGAGACCTAGCAAAAGTAAAGGACAATTTTAGATTTTGAATTTTTAGTCCTAATATTTTTAGACGTGTAAAAGATAATTTATCTTTGTGAGTACTATTTTCTCTTCAAAACTCTTTTTTTTCTCTTCAAATTCTCACTCATAGTCCTACTGACTAATTACATGCTTAAAAATTATTTTCTTCTTTTTCCAAATTCATTCTTTCAATTTAGGAGAAAGAAAAAGACACAAACTTAGGTAATAAATGACCGCAACAACAGTGTCAATCAAGTCAAATAGTTATGGGAGGAGAAAGGAGTTATTGCCAAAAAAAAAAATTAATGAAAAAGTAAGTAAGGAAGAGAAAGATTAAATAAGAGTACTTAGTAAATTAAACATTAATTATATTTAATAAGATGTGCTTCTAAAGATTTTAGTTGTGGCAATAAGGTTACCCAAAAAAAATATGAGCTCTCTTTAACTTTGTGTCACTTTTCCACATTACATACCACCCTTGTAGGAAATAGGAATGCTTTCAGTTTCCGTTCTGATAAGGAAAAGAAAAAAAATTCTTTATTATCTTTCACACCAATGCTTGGTTTTGTAATGCTTTTGGGTGCTTATGCTTATCAAGAACATAAGTCAATTTTTTTATATTCGGTATAAAAAAGTGGGATACTTCTGTTCTGGACTTTTAAACGTCAGGGATGCTTTTAAAGCACCTTAAGGGATTTTTTTTATGCTCTAAAATATTAAAAAGACTAATACAATCTTAATTTTTAATAAAAAATCATATTCATCATTTTATTAATTAATGCAGTAGGTTATTTATTATTATTTTTAATTATTATCAATATCTATTATAGTGTTTAGAGCAGCTTTATAATAAATTTACCAAACATTAATTTGTAGCTTCTACTTATTGAGAGTAGATTTTGCATTATTTTATCAAATACTATTAATGTACATTTTTAAAAGTAGCTCTAAGAGAGCCATGAGAACACAATACCTCTTAAAAAGTCACAACATTATCAAACCAAGTCTAAATCTCAACAACCAACAAAATTTTTTTTTTTAGTAAAAAGGGGCCAAAAAGTTCCAACACTCAAAACAAAGCAGTAATACTTTTCAACAAGATTATATGATTTTTAAAAAGTCACATAATAAAAAAATTGTTTCATCAATTAATTATTTTTTTAAGATGTAATTTTTATTATTTTAAAAAATATCACATGAGATGTTTTTAAAAATGTATTGTGATTTTTTAATAATTATTTTTATATAGTTAAAAATTATAAAAAAAAATTACAATATTATTAAACAAAGCCTAAAACATATATAAATTCAATAGCCAAACAAACGGTCACCAAATAACAGAAGACTAAAACCAGGAGGAGACTAAGTATAGTGTAGAAGAATTAACGGAAGGGGTGAAGGGAAATTGTAAATTGAGGAGTGAATTTATAGCATTAATTAATTGGGAGAGTGTCAAGTGGGTGAGTTGTGAGCAGGGTGTCCAGCACTAGATGTGAAAAGTCTTTATGGGCTATCCAAGTGGAGTTCTTATAGACTGAGTCTTCATGAGATGATTTTCCAAAAGTTATTTTGGAGAAGTTCATAAATTTATTGGTTTTGAAATTTTTAGCAATGATAATATCAATTTTTTTTTTCTTTTACTTTGATCTTTTCTCTTTTTTTTTTTCCTTTAATTTATTTTTTATTTTTTATTTTGCTCATCCTTTAGTAGTGGATAACAAAGTTCATGCTTGAATTTTTTGTATTGACATGATTAATTTTTATTATTTTTTCTAGAGTGACATATTTGTTAATTTTTTATACAAATATAGAAACAAAAACGGAGCAGATGTTTGGGTTATAGGCTAGTTATATATATTTACAAGTCATAATATTTTTTTATTTGTTTATCGTAAACAAAAACTAGTAGTTATTGTTATTTTTATTAAATTAATTTAAACGAGATGTGACAATAAATATTAAAATAAAAATAACTTGATTTTAAATTATAAATTTGTAATCATAAATTTTTTAAAATATAAGTAAAAGATTAGCAGTCTCTTTACAAAAATGTAAGGAAAAAGCTGCGTATACGTGCTCCCACCCTTCCCTTACTCTCGCAATAATCGGGAGTACTTTGTATACCGGGTGAGCTCTTTTTTATATAAATAAAAGGTTAAAGTCCACTTTGATTTGCATTATAAAAATAAAAATTGTAATTTAACCTTAGAAAAAAAACCCAAGTTGGAAAAGAATCTAGAGTAGATGCTAAGCTGTGAGCCCAAGCCCAAACATGATCAAAGTGGCGCTGCTCATCAGTTTCTCCGCCTAACGTTCTACCTATTCTCCCTCCACAGCTAAATGTCTAAAACACAGGCCAAAACTAACTTTATAGCATGGTAGCTCACCTAAGTACAACGTCCACAAGACAACAACCCCTTTAGGCCGTTTCCCTCTGCAGTTTGTAATGCTCTGTGTTTTTCTTGCTTACCTGATTGCTCCGATACATTTGTGTCTGTGACTCTGTGTATTTCTGTCTCCGCGTGTTCTGGAAATGGAACTGATGAGTACGTGGGACCACTGGGTACAAGAGGGACTTACAAGGCTTCAGTCTCTTAAACTCCTTCGCTCGTTGAGACCCATTTACCTCCGCAAAGAAAAACAACCAATACCCATTAAAAATGAGACCCAATACATCTCAAACTCCGAAGAAGAAGAAGAAGATGAGGAATTCTTCAAGGCGTTCGATGAAATGCAACCCTGGGACCGGTCCTCTGTTGAATTAGAGATTAGTGAATCCACATTTCAGAAATGGGTCCAAGACATTCCAAGTTCTGGTACCCTATGAGTTTCCCTGCTCTTTACTCTGATGCAAACATTTGGTCTTTGAATTCATATGATGAATTTATTTTTCTGTACTTTTTATGGCTGTGCTAGTAACTTGAAGTTACAACCACCCTTTTAATTCTGAATCATAAATGGTAT
Source organism: Quillaja saponaria (assembly GCA_029379385.1). Classification (NCBI taxonomy): domain Eukaryota; kingdom Viridiplantae; phylum Streptophyta; class Magnoliopsida; order Fabales; family Quillajaceae; genus Quillaja; species Quillaja saponaria. The sequence goes on along the minus strand of CM055616.1, from coordinate 11,792,726 downwards.
GCATTATCATCCACGTTGGTGCTGAAAATTTTGTTTTTGACATTTTTGGTCAAGAGTATGAGCCTCTGGCCTAATGCTCTAATTGAGTTTTGACAATCACTCTTTGGGTTATAGGTGATGAGATTGTTTGTAATGCAATAGCTGAAACTAAATTGGAGGCACATCATCAGCGGTTCAAAAAGCTAACTTTGTTCTCAGGAAATGATTATTTAGGCTTGAGTTCTCATCCGACCATTGGAAAGGCTGCTGCTAAGGTGTGCTAGACGAATTTACAATGTATTCTTACATTACTTTCTCTTTTTTTCCTTCTTTTTTTTTTTTTTTTTGGAAAGAAAAAGAGAGAAAAATAATGAGTGCTTCAATATATTTTCAGTCTCTATCTTTATTGTAGACATAAAATAAGAACTATTTTAAAACAGGCAGCCCAAGAACACGGGATGGGGCCAAGGGGTTCTGCTCTAATTTGTGGATATACCAATTACCATAGGATGCTCGAGTCATGTTTAGCAGATTTAAAGAAGAAAGAGGTAAGACCATGTTGCAATTGAATTCTTTAACCGTTAATACTTTGTTCTAGGTAGCGGCCCGCTTTTTCTGTCCTATTATTATCTATTGATAGAGGCGTGAAACTTATTTGAACTTTATTTCCACCAAGGAAAGAAAAGAAACAAAACTCATGATTGTAACTAGAAATAATATTGAAAAGGCTTACACTTGTATGTTACGTGAGGAAATGTGTAAAAGGATGCTTACCAGGGTATTCAATCTGTATTCTGATGAAACCTTGATCCATTTTTCATGTTTGTTATTAATCTGACTAAAAATTGCACAAATGTAAATTAATTAGTTCTCGCTCACAAGAGTCAATTATTTCACTCGTAGGACTTTATGCCTTCCTTTTTGGCATGATCCTAGAAGGTTAAAGGTTGGCTTATATTTCCTTTAGCCACATTTCTAATAATGAGGTGGAGGATCCCCATCTAATAAAATAATTGTAGTCTAGGTATATCAAAAACTGACATTTTTGGTTTAAAATCCATGCTATAGGATTGCCTTCTCTGTCCCACAGGGTTTGCAGCCAATATGGCCTTCATGACTGCAATAGGAAGTATTGGTTCCCTAATAGCTCTGAAGAAAACCCGTTTGGAAGATGAAAGAATTGCGATATTTTCTGATGCACTAAACCATGCATCAATAATTGATGGTATTCGTCTTGCTGAGCGACAACAAAGCATAAAGGTGTTCATCTATAGACATTGTGACATGTCCCACCTTAATACACTCTTGTAGGTTTTAACCTTTTGTATTAAACTTTCATTCCCCTGGATTTGTTACTATTCTCTGGCATTTTTTCTCTGCATCTTGTTCACGAATGTGTTTGTGTTTTGACAGATCAAGTTGCAGGATGAAGAAGAAAGTTGTTGTCACTGATAGGTTAGTCATTATTTGTTTTACTTAATGTACTGTTTCTTTCTCCAATGTCGTGGCGGATAAAATTAGTATTTTGAAAAGAGAACCAGTTGGTTTGAGTATTTGTAGTAAAGAGCTCAAAATATATTCCCCCTTACATTTACAAATGCTTCCAAACAATTTGTCATTGCTTCTGTTTGTCCATTTTATCTCACTTTTTACACAAACTCTTTATGCTGCAGCTCGTGAAGATACTTGTTCTTTATGGTTTATAAGCTTCTTGCAGAATTCTAATTCCTTCTCTCATGTCTATTTTTTATGCATTGATGTAATATTGCCTGATTGGGATTTTAACGACTTCTTCTTCTTTTATTTTACTCTCAGTCCAGCCAAGAATAGGGAGCCCCAAATTAGTCTTTACCTTTGTGTTACACATGGATATATTGTATAAAATATCTGTAAAATATCTACTACAGATTTTAAAAGACAATACTTCTTATCTTCTAGGCAGTCAGACAATAATGGGAAAGAATTTACTGGAAAAATAATAATTTAAGTAGTGGATCTCTGTCAGAGAAAATAATCTTTAAAACAAAATTTGAAACAAGTGTTAGGCCACCAAAGTATTTGGGGTCTTCACGGCATATTGTACCTGAGTTAAGTTAATTTCTATCTGCAATACACATAGGCGAAATCTGTAATTAGTTTCCTAAGGAAGATTTAGGTTACTTAATCGGCACATCATCATTGCAACCTTGCATGCAGCTAGCTAAGATCTATTTTTTGCTACACTGTTTCATGTCCATCTAAATTTTAAACCTTAAATGCTACGGGCTCAAACGAGCAAGGTTGGTTGACAAGAAACGATCTTGATATGCAGACACTCACACACACATATAATATGTATGCAGATTTAGCTAACAATATCAAAAGAATAGTGACTGTTAAGTGTCAACTATTGCCAAAATAGATGTTACGTGATCTTATTTTCAAAATTTTTATCTTGATATTTCTTATAACTATCACCTTAACAAACCAATCTTCCAACTTATTAATAGAATAAGGAAAGATAAAGGAGAAAAATAATACAATCTCTGGCTATATATTTTCTTGATGGTCGATTTTGATTTTTCACAGCTTGTTTAGTATGGATGGAGACTTTGCACCAATGGTCGAGCTCGCAAACCTTCGCAAGAAACATGGCTATTTGTTAGTCATCGATGATGTAAGGCTTCAGAAAATTGCTTACTTAATCTGTAATTTCTCTTTGAAGCCTGTTTAACATAAACCATGCAAATTGACATTTTAGTATAGATTAGAAAGTGAATACTGGACTAATAAACCATGTTATACTGCTGCTAGAGACAGATATCTCCATAAAGAATTTTTAATTTTGTCTTCCATTGATTTTTTTCTGTCTTTTTGTATAACCCCTATATATACTTTGTATATTAGTTTGTCTTAGTTGAACATATCAGGGGTATGTTCCTCGCTTCCCTTTGGTGCTCTGCTTCAGGAGTGTTTCATGGTTCTTTAGTTGACATGCAACTGACATGATTGGCTAGCCCTCTTGTTTTAAGCTCGCATCTTTATTTTTTATTTTTTATTCTGTTACATAGAAGGACTTCTTGTCCTTCCCCTGTATTTCATTCTCTCTTAATAAAACTTATTTTTCTATAATATATATATATATATATATCAGGGGTATAATTTGTAATTTTCTAGAGGTTACTAGTTATATCTTCTAAAGTAAGTCTGAATTTTATGGTTTAGTTACCATATAACTAACACATTAAAGGTAAAAAGTAAAGAAATTGTAGGTTTTTTCTTAGAGTTTCAGTTGACACTCTAGAAAGAGAGAAGATAAATCTTAAAAGTTTGGATCTTCAACCAAATGTATAGCCACTTGTAATTAAGTTTAAATGAAAAGTTGATGTCTTCATTCAGGTATAATTTCTGGCCTTTCTTCCCAACAGATATTTGTATATCAATATGCAATTCTTGTTGAGAGTTTTCTTCTTACCAGGCTCATGGTACATTTGTTTGCGGAGAAAACGGTGGTGGTGTGGCTGAGATGTTTAATTGTGAAAGAGATGTTGACATATGCATTGGCACTTTAAGCAAAGCTGCAGGCTGTCATGGTGGTTTTATAGCATGCAGGTAGCTGTTTAAGTGTACATCTGCCTTAGATTACTCGTAAATTGTAATAAAGAAATGATATAGAAAGATTATGGCAGAACTAGACACGATGGAATAATGTGATTATCTTGCGTGTCTCTTTGCTATTAGTGGCATCAACCTGTTTTAGACATAGGATTTCATATGCCTCATTTTGTATGTTCCCTTTTCTATTTTATTGCCGATAACTTGTTTTTTCATTTTTAATCTCATTAGGAAATGAAAAGATTCTGTGTTGAATTTACCACGGTATATGCTCTACAGTAATGTGATATTGCACAGAGTGTAGTTGATTAACAGAACTATATTACGTTGGCTTATATGATATTGATTGTAATAGTTGGTTCCAGTTTCGTATATGTTAGTTAGAATTCTAATGACAATACAGTACAAGTTTCATGTATGTTGCAGACACATGCTAATTCAATTTAATTGTGTGAATGTTACAGCAAAAGATGGAAGCAACTCATACAGTCGAGGGGTCGCTCGTTTATATTTTCAACTTCCATTCCAGTCCCCATTGCTGCTGCTGGCCATGGTGAGCTGCAGTTTTCTTTAGTTGGGACTCAGATCAAGGGTTTTCAGATATGCAAAAACTAAAATGGAAAATTTATTTTTTCTTCCTCAGTTCTGGGAATTGTTGTTGTTTGTACCAGTTTCAATTTCTAAGGAGTAATTGCATAAGTCTATCAAATGTATTTATAGTAGGTCTTGGGAAAATGCGGATTTAAACAGAAATATAGGTTTTCTTTTCTCGTACCCCCTACCCCCAAAAAAAGTGTGATGCTTTTCACATGGAAAGCCAAATGATAAGCACTCAGAGAGTAAAAGGGAAACATTGTCTTCTAGCTTGTCTTAGATTGATTGTAGTTAGCTAGTTTGATAGTGTGTAAAAGTCAGTTACAGACTGTCTGAAGTTGATGTTGTTATATTTTGTGTGAAATTGTGAATTACATTATGTTGTTGACTTTAGTTCAACCTAGCAGCTTCTGTTAAAGTAGCAAAAAGGGAGAAATGGCGTCGAAGGGCTATTTGGAACCGGGTAACAGACTTTCACATTCTTACAGGAATCCCTGTAACAAGTCCCATTATATCCCTCATTGTTGGCAGTGAAGAGAAGGCACTTCAAGCAAGCCGGTACTCTCACTATCTCTTTCTTGTTTATTAAGTTGGGGCACCTTGAACTGAAAGTTCTGATCCTTTGGAGCAGGAAATTGTTAGAATCTGGTTTTCATGTGACTGCAATAAGACCGCCAACTGTGCCACCCAACTCATGCAGGTGTAGCAAATACTTTCAATGTCCATTCATGCCCTCATATCTGTTCTGATTGCTTTTGATCTTGCTATTCCCTATTGTATGTGCTTTTATGCTGCAATCTTTTCTACTTTGTGGATTAAGTTCTGACAGACAGTTAGATAACACTGGTTTTCTTGCTTTCACAATGATTTTTAGTGGTGTCATGGATGTTTCAATTTTCTTTACTTGCTCTTCACCCTCCTTTGTTATCTGTTTGTGTATGTGTGTGTGTGCATTCTTTTATTTTGATAGTGACCTAAACAAGAATTCTATTTGCCATAATATCACGATTGCATTAAATCTGTGTGCCGTTTACAAATGACTTGTAAAACTGTATGCTACTTCACTCACTATCCTGGTTACATGCTTTGGTTCTAAACTTGACTGATATATACATAGTCATAACCTTGACTAACTGGCAGGGGTTGGCCTGGAGTAAGAATATATTAAGTCTAAACTGGCATCTCCCTCAAGCATAACAAATAAAATCTTGCTAAACTTGTTTTGCTCTATTGTTGTGGTCAAAGGGAAGATGTGCATGCAATTGTTCAGGTTGTATAGAATATAGCACCATATACATACTTAGGCTAAATAATTGAGCATTCGAATTGATAAAAGATTTGGATTTGTCAAGTTGGCATGTTTTGTCTATATCTTCAATTTTAATAGCCTGTTGTGGATGGTTTTATATAGAACTAAGGATGCTGTCATATATTTTTCTTAGATTACGAGTGGCTCTGAGTGCGGCCCACACAAGGGATGATATGGAAAAGCTCACTTTTGCACTCTCATGCTGCATCAGTTTCCAAGACACTGGCATCTATAGCTCCAACGGCTATGCAAGATTGTAGTACTTGATCAAATGTTGTTATTTGTAACACCTTATTTTGTTCGCCTTCTGCACACCTGAGTGATAAAAGAATTGTAGAAATGAGGTTTGCAGGTTCTACTTTACTGTATTTCATTCTGAATGATAGAATAAGGTTATTCCCAATTTAAAATTTGTAACAACATAGTCTGGCGTCTACTGTTACCACAACCCCAATTCCCCATTTAGAATGCTTGGATGATTTTCAGAAGGATCTAGTTAGCATCCTGTGTCTGGAGTTAGAACTCTCACATCTTATGTTTATGTGTATGAAATTACTTTATAAGACGTTCAAGACCATTTGTGTGAGAATTATGCTTTATTACATATTAAAATCATAGTTAACAGGTTGTTGATTTGAGGAGTATCACTTTACTTGTTTGCCCTCCTGCATCTTGTTAGTTAGCCTTAATCAAAATTTTATACGAGTAGGGAATAAGAACTGGTAACTACTTCAGATTGTTGTGCATTATATGCACTATCTATTTTATATTTAATTGCACGGCCTTGAGAACTGGATATGACAGAAACTTGCTATTGCAAGACCATTGCTTACCTCAGGAAAAACAAAAGGTTGTACTGCTATGCCTATAATTGATACTAACTATCAATGCTAGAGTCCCATAAGCTGGTCATCATTCTTTCAGAGGCAGGAGAGGTTCTCCGGCAACGTTCTTAGGTGGTGGTTGCCAGGAACCAAAGTTTTCTCAAGTCAAAAGAAATCTTCCATTGAAGGTCAAAGCACCATCAAAGTTGCCGAAACACCATTTTCCAGGTTAATTTAAAAAAAAAAAAAAAACTGATCAAACTAATTTCTTGCTCGGATTGCTAGAACAATGAGCAGATTTTGGAAAATTTCAAAGATTCTGAGTTGTGAATATGGAGCTTCAATTAGATCTCTAGTGTCTTTGATGATAATTTTGGAACCTTTGATTTGGTAAAAATTGGGAAGATTCTTGGCTTGGAGTTTGGACAGATCAATTTGGTACTAAGGATGAAGAATTTGGGAATTAGGAATTGGACTTTCTTTTCTTAATAGCTTTTGCTATTCTGTTGAAAAAAAAAAAAAAACCTTTTAAGTGACTAGTCATTTTAGATTTTTGGTAGAGTCCCTCAATTTGAAAGCTGGTAAAAGTCTAGTCCTTTTTCATTAGTTAACTCTCTAAAATTATATGATAATGGAATAGGTATAATCTTTACTTGGCATAAAATCCCAGAATAATATGGGAAAGGGAGTAGAACAAAAGCTTATTCCTCAGGCATAGAGAGTGAGCCAATTGAAACAGCATCATTGGTATAATCATATCTATATATCCTCTGAAAGAGCATCATAATCAACAGTTTCATGATATTATTAATAGCAAAATTATAACAGTAAGCATAGCACTACATAGTCATCATATTTGCTCTCAGCCATCTTACCTGAATCTAAAGAGGGTGTGCAATTAATCAATTACAATATAAAACCCATTGCTATACCATACTAGCTAAATACCAGATTAATTAGCCAATTTTTTTTCTTTTTTCCAGTTTTGGTGGGATGATAGGGTAGAATTTATAAGGTATGTGCTCAGAGTCTCAAAATGGAGTATCGTTTTGGCTTAAAGGCACTTCGTTGAGGTTGAGGAGAGTGATGGTGTTTCTGGACTGAGGGGTCACTGGTGGAGGGGGAAACAGTGTGGTAGCAGAGGTAAAAGTAGTGGTGCATACAGGTCGTTTCTCAGCTAATGGCTTGACAGGAGAGGTTGGGTTAGGTTTGTGTTGGGGAGGGTGAGGCATAGGGACTAGGTGGGGTACTGGGGTGGTAGAAGAGGAAGCTGAAGGTGGAGTTGGGACCACAAGATGATCATCAAGATGGACCACAACCTGAGGAGACAAAGCCATGTTTGGCCACATAAAGGTCCCCTGTGGCCTGCAAATCTTAAACCCACTTTTCAGTCGTTCTATCTTTGCTACCTTGTCATCTGGCACTGTGTTTGCTACCTTGTGTTTTCCCTTTCCATCTTGCTCTTCCCCTGATTTTGTTCCCTTCTTCTTTTCTTTCCCCACTTTTGTCTTGCTTTCAGTGCCTGCCACTGTTGTGGTTGGTCCTGTTAACAAAGGTGCTGCTGCTATTGATTCTGATATGATAGGTTCCTCTGCTCTTGTTTTCAGCACCTCCATCTGTTCCTGTATTTTCATGGTTTCGTTCAGGATCATGCCATGCCAATTTTTCAAAAATTTCAACCACTTTTAGTAGTTTAAGTTTTATTGTCAATCCCCTGTATTCCATATGTCGTTAACCATCACAAATTAATGTTGTTTTATCTATAAACCTGGTCAAGGTGACATGGTATTGAACATGGTTGTCTTTTTAGCACATGCATGTTCCAGTCATAATAATTTAAAGAAGAAAGAATTTCTTCGCTGACTAATAATTAAATCCCTCAGTGTTTTGTTATGTGGACCAGTAATTTTAGACATACACGAAGATTTCAGCATAATGAACAATATTACACCCTATTCGGCCAGCATAGTTGATTGTCCGTGGAACTGAATTTAACCAAAACTGGACCAAAACTGGACAAGGGCATTTAATTAAACAAGGATACGTGCAGCATTTCCAAGTGGGTCATATCCTAATTATACGAGATCCTACTAGTCTGACCATGGAATCGGTTCTTCAAACAAAGAAAGCAATATTCACGGGGATACTTAAAATTGCAAGCAAAAATCGTTAGAAAAATGACTGTCAATATTTATTACCTCCATGTTGCTCAAATTTTGTGAAATTTCCATCAGCTGCTCCTCAATTTTAGCTTTCCTATTGGTCAATTCTATATACATTTCCTGCCAATATGATCAAATAAATTGTTCAAAAACCAGGCAAGTGCAGAACTTTAGCCAAATCACAATTAAATTGAACCAGGCAAACACTAGCACGCCCTACAACTTTTTGGTTCACCTTCAGAGGTATCAAGGAACCATCGTTCTCCCAATTGAAACTCGAAATGCAAGAATTTGGAGTAGTGACAACAGCTAGTTCCCCTTCTTTCTTCTTTGATGCCAGCAGCTCCTCCATATCTCTGTTTCACGTAAAGGGCATACAGGATATCAGTGCTGAAAATAATAAGCATTCTGTTTATGATCAAGAAACAACTAAAGGCACTAGAAGTTCAAAAGGATCATTTAAGACAACGATAAACAAAAAAGGGACTTGACAGCCATAATCTTTTGATGAAATTAGCCTTACTGTTTCAATTTAGTCATCTCTTCTTTAATCTCTCTAAACTTTCCGGCACAAATGGGATCCTGAGAAGGGTTATCCCCAAGTTTCCATTCAGGGGGTGGGGTCCAGTAAGGATCTTGAACCCCAGCCTCCTTCCTAATGTTGACCAGGTCAGCACTCTCTAGCCAGTATTCCATTGCTCCCTCAGCATTGTGTCGTCGCCGAAACCGCTCAGTGCCACCCGGTGCCACTTTCCCAGCCATGTGCTTCAGCAAATGATCTAGCAGACCCGTATCACCTATCAGCTTTCGAGCCTCTGATCTCAAGGCTGGCCTCAGTATTGGGCTTCCATAAACTGCTCCTTTCGCCTTCATAACCTTTAACATGTTCTCCTCAGCCAACTTATACCTTCAAATAAAACAGTAAGAGACACCCACCAATGATAAATTGGTTAACTCAAAAACTCATTACATTAGAAGATTATAAAATTTTGAAGTACTAACGTTAGAGTGCTTACCTCTCTACCGACCATCTGTCAATCCAAATTTTCCGAGCCTTCCTTTTACTCTGATTGTAAACAGTAACTTGATTTTGCTTCCCACGCCTTGCTTTTTTGGGCTTTTGAGTCTTGCTAGGTTCGTTGTGGATTCTCTTACTCTTACGGGTGCTCCTGACTTCGAGAGGCACTGCCTCTGTAACTTCTTCTTCTTCCTCGTTCTCTTTCTTTTCTTCCTCTTCCTTTTCTCCTCCCTTATCATATTCCATTTCCTCGTTCCCAGTTTCTTTGGGTTTTACAGAACATGATAAAGATTCAAACTTTTGATTCTCATGCCGGCCTAAGAACCGAATTTTACGTCGCTGACCCCATTGGACCATCCCGGTGATCTTGAGCTCTGACCAGCATGAACCTATTTTGCAAACCGGGTTACTTACTCCCTCACTGAACTCTGGGCTTGAGTTTCTTTCATCTTCACTAGATGGCACAACCCAGAAGCTCCATAAGTTTCTCTTCTCTGCAAATTCCTGAGTTGGGACTCTCCGGTAAAGAGCTTCACTAGCGACGTCCGACCCCATAACATACTTTTCGTCGAGTGCAGGTATCTTCTTCCCGTCAGGTTTCCCGGAGTTCTTGTCGCTGAAGTGCGTGCGAAGAGAGTGAATGCTCGGGTATCTCAGAGACACCTTAAGCTCTGCTTTCTCACTGACCTGATGAAATAATCAAAAACAAAGGAAGAAAATCAAACCCATGGAACTTATGTATAATATCTGGAAACTACAAAAGAAAAGAGTAAACTGTTTCAGAATATACCATGACCACTTGTATTAACTTGAGCTGCTCAGGACTTTTATGAGAAAGCTTGGAATGATCAATTTCGTAGAAAGAACCCACCTTTAAATGCTCACACTTTGAGGCCTCTGCAATTGTTAGAGAGAGAAAGAGAGCAAATGGGTAAAAAAAGATGAGTTGGTTTGGGAGAAGTTTTTTGGGGGATAACCATGTAAATTGAAATTAATAAGAGGGCAGGCAGATATAAAAGAGTGGAGGGTTCTGATCTTGTAGTGGTACCTAGGGTGCAAATGGGTGTAGATGTGGATAGGGCCAGCGTAGCAAGACTCTCCAAATTTGGGCTTTGTGAAGCTTGAAGGTAGCCTTGTTCTTGCCTTTTGAGGTACAAACTTTTCTGCCAAAATAAACCAAAACACCCATAATCAATCACACAAAAATACTTATTATCATAATTAATAATTGATTCTGTGGGTCATGTTTGTGCGTGTGTAATTCTGCTCACAAAAGACCCTACATTTGATTTGCAACGGCTAGGTGGGGTAAAGGTGCTACGTTCATGGGGGTTCTAAGCTAATTATTTCGACTTGTTTTGTATTTTAGCAACCAGACCTCAGACATGCAAACAGACTTGAGCCAAATTCGTAGAGTAAGCCATTTTTCTGGTATGAGCACACGGGGGAAACTCAAACGCATTTTCAAGAGCGTGGGACACACCACATTGTAGTGCATTGGACCACTACTCTCTATTCTAGAGTGGAGATGACTTACTGCGCGTGAAGTAAAACACGTTGATAGGGAAAAAGGAAGAGCGAGAGTAACAAACAGATTCTGATTTCTCAGACGGGCATGCGTGAGAAAAGGACGGACTTAGAGAGAGAAAATCCAACAGAAATAGAAATACAGAGAGAAAGGGAGAACACATCTTGAACAGCAGCGTCATTGAATCCAAAGTGGTTCTCCTCATCCATAATCTGCAAAATTCAAAGCAAAGATGAGCAACCAATTTGATTATAAAGAATGATTTCAAAAATTTTACCTATAAAATTCTTACTAGAATTTGAACATAGCATTGCAGAAATAAAAAGCAATGGAGTTTTTGGGGTTCCGACAATGTCTGAATTGTAAGGTTCCCAGTATAGTAAGAAATTAAATATTGCGGCTCTGCATGAAAAAACCCAGAGTACACAAACATTGTGAATGGCAAAGATGGCAGATCCTGAACTCCAAAGAGCCAAAAAAAATAGCGACCTGAGTGAGAGAGAGACATACACAGAGACACATAGGCAAGAAATTAATGCAAAAGTAGAGGTGTTTAGAAATTGCAGGGTTTGACCAAGAGAAGTTGCTCATATTTCACCTTTTAAGGGTTTGTTCAAGCTTTAAAAAATGGTGGAAAAACTGGAAAAGCCGAATCACTTACTGAAACTCTGATATATAAGCCAAAAACTAAAGGGATTTTGAAGCAGAAGTAGTCTGAGCCTGTGATTCTAAGAATCAAAAACAAAATTAAAGGTGAAAGTGCATTAAATGCAATGTGTTCAAAACCCAATCAGAGTTTTCATGTACTAAAAATTACACTGAAAACCCATTTTACTTAAAATAGATGAACCATATATAAGTAACCACAAATTCAGAGATAAAGTTCAATGAACCCCGTAACTGCGAATTAATCCAGATGATTGGATGAATGAGAAACGAAAGAAAAATTGTCGAAGCTTTTTCCCAGATTCCAAACAGGAAGAATCCTATCGATTTCCATACCAAGAATATAAAAACAGAGAAACCAGAAAAGCAAACGAATTATACCTCTGATTAAAGTCAAGCCTTGAACTCAATCTTCAAATCGTTGTTGATCGGTTGACAATGAGATTTGGAGAAGAAGAAAAAGATGGACCGGTGACAGAGCTAATGCAGTGAAAGTACGTAGTAAAACTATCAAATTGTCTACTACTTATATATATAGTAAGGAACCTTTTCAAAGGAGCTTCTTTTTCATGTTCTGTAATCTGTGTTTGTTTCCCGAGAAAAATAAAATAATAAAATGGTAGCGAGAAAGTGGAGCGAAAATCTGTTATGCCGCTTATGCGTGAAACGAAAAAAAGAGAAACATTTTCAGAGAGTAATGATTACAAGACGGGATGCACCTCATGCACGTGCCGTCTAGTTACAATTTCTTTTATTTACCAAAATACCCTCAAAATTAATTCAACAACTAATATCGTGACACGTGTTAAATTTGTGTCAAATTTATTGTTACGGGTGACGTGGCGAAATTTGAGAGGTTAAAACTATAACAAGCTGTGGAGGATTTTTCATCGTATCAAAGCCGATTGTTCCTCAGCAGGAAGTTTTGGAGTTTTGTTACGGGAGGTCATCAAGTACTTTTCCATTAAAATGTTTTAACCAATAAAATGGCACCACGTATTAATTTCTAATTCAAATTGCTATTAAAATTCATATGAAGGAGTACGAACATTCTACACACGTGAAATGCATCCACACCCATGAAATTTGAAGAATGTGATGATGATGATGATGATGTATGAATGTATAATCCTAAATTTCATGCTCATGCATGAGAATCACTTTATATATATATATATATATATATATATATAACTTCAAATGCAAATTATATATATAAATATATTTTTTGGATGTATCCAAAAGTCCCATATAGTCAAAATGCACCAATTTAAAATCCCTAACATTTGAGTGGGTAATATATTAGATAGTAACAATTTTATTTTATTTAAACTTTTTATAGTTTAACTCCCAAATCATTTGGGTACATGTAATATTTCATACATATTGTTTGAAATTTTTTAAAAATTTGATTCAAGTTAATAGAATTATGCCATGTGATATGAGATTATACCTCTATATATATACTTAAATATTTTCTTTTTTTTATATATATTTCACCAAATATGATTGGAATTCTCTAAAAATTTTGAAGAAAAAAATTTATACGATGACCTATCATATGTAAAATAAATCATTTGAAAAAATTGAAAAGATAATTATTCCATTCAAGTTAATGGAGTATTGTGTTATGTACCATATGAGCATTATACTCATGTTCTTCATTTTGCAATTTAAAATTATTTTTTTTTACTTTCTAGCGATTTGGATTTCCTATAATTATAAATCTAAAAAAATAAAAAATTATAAGGTGCTACTTTTTTTTTTTTTTTTTTTTTTTTTTTTTTGTGGTAAGAAAAACTTAACAATTTTCAAGAAAGGGTTAATTTTTACCTTTTTTTTTTTTTTTTTTTTTTTGCATTTCCTACTTTTTTTGTCTAAATATCATTATTGAATATTTCTTTTTTATTTTCTTCGTTGAATAATTTCTTTGGAATCTTTGTTTACTTTCGCACTCATATCCTCTTCAAAACTTTATGGTTCTATCTCTTTATAATCTTTTTGAATTTTAATTAAAAAAAATATAGATAGATTACAAAAAGAAAATCGATTAATATGAGTAAAAGTAAAAACTTTTTCTACATAGCGTAAAAAAATATTTACATAATAAATTAATTTAAAAAATGAGATACTACCGTATAAATTTTTTCCCTTCAAGTTTTAAGAAAATTCAAATCAAATGCAAATTTGAGTTTTTAAAAGCTGAAAATTAGAGAAAGTCAGGAAGATGGTTAAAGGCCCTCAGTCCTAAGTACCACCAATGAAGAGAATGGACTCATCTTTTGTAAGCACCCTTAAAAGTTATGTAAAATAATTGAATAATGAGTAAAAGTAAATTATCAGACATGGAATTCATTCACACCCTATAAAAGAAAAAGGAAACAAAGAAAAACAAGCCATTTTATATTTTGCTTGCTCTCTGACATAAAAATGTTTTTATCCAAGCATATAGAACCACTTGTATCCTTTAAGATTTCAGAATGTTAGATCAAGTCAGTCAGAACATTTAAATTCACAACATTCTAAACATTCAGAAAGTTAAATTGATCACCAATTTTTTCAGGAAACACAACCAAACCATTCTAAAGGAAATAATCAAGAGAAAGGAAGCCCCACATTAATTTCTTGGTTTTGAGGAGAGGGGCTGCGAGAGTGTGCATGCATGTTTGAGGATTAAATGGATGGAAAGTTTAAGAAGTGGGGATTGACCATGGCCAAATATTGGTGTTTACAACCAAGGGTAGCAAACTAGTTATTCACTTCAAAGGTACCTCACTACAGAGCCAAAATGGTTAACTGTTGAACAAATATAAAATTCCATGATGCACAATAAGATATTCGACTCACATTAAAGAAAACTATGAAAGTAAAACATATATGTTTGCAAAATCTACCACAAACCATAAGATCAAGAGGAAATACTACTACATGACATTGAAGACTAACATGGCTTCAAGGTACCAGCACAACAGACCCAGATGTCTTCCGGCTTTCAATGTCTGCATGAGCTTGTGCTGCCTCAGACAGGGGGTATGTATGATTCACACGAACTTTCAACACACCTGAAGCAATATTGGCAAATACCTCTCCAGCAGCCTCCAGTAGCTCGTCCCGAGTAACAACATATTGCATAAGACTGGGCCTTGTTAAGAACAGGGATTTTGCAGCAAGTGCAGATAAAGGAACTGGATCAGGTGTACCTGATGACAGCCCGAAACTTACCATGTAGCCACGAAGCTTTAAACATGCTAAAGATCCCTGTGTACACATGCACTCATTAATCAGGATTCTATTCTAACAATCATTTTTTCTTCCTTCTCCTTTTCAGATAGAAAAACTGAGAATGGGTTGTTCAAGTTTTATGTTTTCACTTGAGATTCCATGTAATTCAAATTATACTCACTTGCAGAAGCAGATGTTATAATATGAAAATCAATGCAAGCCTAGATATAAGCCACTTGAAGGTTACCTACCAAATGGCTGCATGCTCTCAAGTGCAAGATCAACAGTTCAATACTACCTAATTATGTGTATCAGTGCTCAATGTGGGATCTCAATACAGTTATTGACTTACTCTAATCCTATGATTGGCTTGGACAAATTTCTTACTCAGTTTGGTGCGGAAACACAAGATGTATATGCTCAAGTGAATTTGACTCAGAATACTCTCAATTAAATAATTCATCCAAGCCTTAAGAATGAAGTTCTAACAATAAAACTTCAGGCACATTTCTCTCACATTCATTCTGCAACATCTTCTGCTTGAATCTCTTACAACAACACTTGAGGAACACACTCCCATACTATAATCTTCAACAAAACTTTCACTTTCACTTTCAAATGCCATCGATAAGATATACTTAAGCTGCTTGATATCTCCTATAATGCCTAGAAGTCAGTAACAATGGAATGTAGCAGTTTTGCCTATACTATTTAACTATCTAACTCGAAAACCCAATTTTTTAGGTAAAATATTGGAGATCAGAGTTGTTATTACCTGAAAGGTGTCCTTTCCTACAGAATCATAAACTACTTCAACCCCATTGCCTGATGTTATTTCATTCACACGGGCTACAAAATCCTCTTCTGTATAGAGTATAACATGATGACATCCATCCTCCTTGGCTTGAGCTGCCTTCTCTTTAGTTGAGACAGTTCCAATGACAGTTGCACCAAGAGCATTTGCCCACTGGCATAACAGGGATCCAACTCCACCAGCTGCTGCATGAACAAGAATAGTATGCCCAGGTTCAACCTGTGACAAAAGAGATTCAGTCATGTTTGAATTACATGCAGCTTTTGTTCCATTTATCAAGCAAAAACTATGGGAATCAGGTGAGTTTTAGGATAATGAGAATGGTATTATAAGTTGCAAGGACCCTTGTCGTCCAGCGGCACCCAGCCTTCCCCACTATCTAGGAGGTCCAAGGGTCAACTCTCCTTGAAGCCTATGTGAGGGTCCCCTTCCCTCTCCCAAAAAAAAAAAAAAGTTATGAATTGACAATACATCATAGCTAGCTCATGATAGCTGACATGACACTCTTATTTTGGTCAGATATTAGTCTTTTAGTTGAGACCATCACTCATTGGGGAATCCAGTTACAGAGTACCAAATAAATATCTTAATCTTAGAACACTAAATATATCTTTTGCATGTACGTAGCAAACATTTGAGGACTTTAAATGTTCCCAGGTACTATCTCACTTACTCTATATCTTATTACTTTGACATTTGTCAACTCACCTCAACTTCACATACTGTCCAATCAAGCAGGGTGGTCCATTGACACCTCAAAAGATAGCAATACAGCAGCATGATAATGCTTTTGTGGGTGGACAAGCATGATGACTGAGTTATTATCCAAACAACAGTGACAATTATCTGCTTAAGGTATAAGCATTAGCAGACTCTTAAAGACTGATACTGCACGAGTATCATGGAAGAATATTCTCTAACCTAAGTAAACTAACACAAATTTTTGCATCAGCAATTGAATTTGTTAATTATCAAAACAAAGTTTAAAATAAATCTTTACGTCCAGGTAACACATATATAGACTTACCTTGAAGCAACGGCGGATTAGAAATTGAGTCGTCATGCCCTTAAGCATGACAGATGCAGCGATTACTGGGTCAACAGAGGAAGGAACAGGAACAACTCTGTTGGCAGGAAGAATCTGCTCTTCGGCATATGAGCCCGTCGGGTCACCAGCGTAAGCTACAAGATCTCCAACTTGCATACCAGTTAATCCAGGGCCCACAGCTGTCACAACACCAACAGCCTCCCTACCTGCCACACTTGGAATAAAAGAATAATAATCACTAGCAAAAAAGTTTATAATAATTGAGATATCAGTTTAAAATAAAATTGAGTAAGACCAATTGATAAATCATAGTGTTCCTGTCCTCTCAAGGGAAAAAAGAAAAAAAGAGTCATATTTTAGTGGAGTTAATGTTAGTTTGAAGCCATGATTTGTTGACACAGACTAAACTGTTGTATGTTTACAAGGTATTAGATGCCGTAGTGAACTGTAATTTTAAAAAAATAAATACATCAACATCATTCCTTAATGTAACAAGAAAATCTCTCTGATACCCCTCCAAAAAAAATAAATAATAATAATAACAGCTAAATTATAAATCAAAAACATGAGAAACTGAATAACTTTTAGTAATTTTTCCATCCTGATGCCTAAAGATGGCTCACTTAGTTGAAGTTCATCGTTTATATTTTGGAATCATTGTATACAAGGTTGTCAAGATCGAGATCTTAAGTAAGAATGTGGAGGTTTACAAGATTGAATAGTAAAATCGAAAGATCTTACAAATTTTGTATAACATCCCTTAAAAATATAAATATACTTGTATTAAGTTATAACGATATACAAAAGACCCAAATAAATGACAAATACCTACATATTTACCACATTATGACCAAAAAAAATTCCAAAAAAACGTATTATAAGTAATTAGTTTTTTTCTTTGCTATGATAGGTAATTATTAGATATGATAAACCTAGTTATGTAATAATAATATAAACAATATTATATGATAACAAACAATATAAACAATATTATTTAGTAATAGTAAAAATATTATAAAAGACAGTGATACCATTAACAGATAGGATTGAAAAAAAAAAAAAAAAAGGATTATTACTGTGAATTAAAATTGAAAAGAAAAGAGAAAACTAAGTAAAATATTTATTTTCATTAGCTGGAGATTCAACTTCATAAAGTCTGTACTAGAAAAGGGAAAAAAAAAGAAAGAAAGAAAGTAAGTTGTGAGTGTTTCAGAACGAGAGAAATTAAAAGCAAGAGTGAGAATGATGGACAGAGAATCTTGCAAGCCTTGGTAAATGCAAGAGAATCTCTGCAGCACCATAGAAGTTCTCGCGAGGACGATGCAGGTATGAGAAAAGGAGAGCCTGAGAGGGAGTCGGAGAAACATAGAGAGAAAGATGGAGGCCAGTAATGGTCCATGTAATCGTGCCACCGATCTTTGTAATACGCTGCTGAAACCTATGAGAAAAATGCCAGCTCAACCAAAAAAACAGCCAACAATGCCTTTCTTCAGAATTGGTAGTATCAGAACACAACTTGCGATCTTACGATCTTGCTTCCGATTCTAACAATCTTGCTTCGATCTTGATAGTCTATGATTTTTAGAGCATTTCAACTTGTTTGTTTTATGTAGGATCATAAGATCGTACGATCCTACAATTTAAATCGAGGTAGTGACAACAATTGTATAACTGCATCACTGTCAAATGTTAAAAATCAAACTAATTCACTACAATAATAAAAAAAGAAAAAGAAATAAACTAATGTACACAACACATTTACTAATGAAAATTAATAAAAGGATAACTCTTTTACATTTATTCAGCTAAGAGAATGAACTGATGCAATATGCAAATACCATTAAATCAACTAGACAACCTTAGTGACATAAACCTCCTAGGCATTCAGTGTACAGACAACTAATTTAGCTTAGTTCTTTTCTTCCATCCCCCATTTCAGAGTGAATTATCTTCGAGAAGTTTAGAAACAGCGAGAAGAAGAAATAAATAAAACCAACCTGGAGTGAAAGGAAATGAAGAGGCCTTATAAACACCTTTCCGGAAGTACACATCTATAAAATTAAGCCCAATGGCTTTGTTCCTCACACGAACCTGACCTTCTTTTGGCTCTCCTATTTCCACATCCTCCCACTTTAGTACCTATCGTTGTTAGGTATCAATCATAATTCATAAGTTAAATGACTTATGTAAGCCAGAGAGAGAAACAGATTCAACCTCACAAATGAGAACTAAAGCAATAACTCAACATATTTACACAGTATGACAGTACTACCCTGGAAAACTAGTACGAATGAAAGAAATCCCAAAAGAAAGAATTCAAGCTGACTCCACAACCATGACCACAAGCTTCTGATTTCAGTTTATATTCTATGCTGTATTGAAAATTCAAACCCACACTGAGAAAATTAAAAGGAAGAATAACATTAAGCCAAAACTTTCATTGAATCAAGAAAAAATTCAGAAAAATGAAATTGAAATGGTTCAAGAAAATGCAAAAGTCCCATAAACAGATCAATTGAACGCTTTAAATTTGTTCATCCAAGAAAATAAATTTTTTATTCTAATTTCGGAAACTGAGTCATAAAATCACTACCCAATTATCCATTTCTTAAGGATCATAAAAAATAGAGTAAGAGTGACACCTCAGGTCCACCAGGTTCATGAACTCTGATAGCTTTCACCATTTTTGGGGAAGATGATGAAGCTTCTGTTGCAACTGCTCTGACTCCTGGTTTGCTCGTATGTAATGAAAATGATGATGAGTAGAGGATCCCCTTGTGATTTCTCAGAATTCGTGAGAGAAATTTTGAATCTTTGATGAAAATCGCCCTTGTGAATTAACTGTGAAGGTTGTCCTGAAGAAAGTACCAATAATTGTAACCGGTGGTTCCGGAATCTTGATAATCTGGTTAAAGACATTCTAATCAAACAGCAAAACCCTGTTAAGGATACTTTTATTTTTTGGCTAAAAAATAAAAAAATGAATAGTTTTATTTGAATGAGGATGAGATAGCGGGTATTGGAGGAGTCAGATAGTGATAAGGCTAAATTATAGTTTTTGCCATAAATTCTCACAATTGTTTCAGTTTTGTCCTAAGAAATTTTTGTGTCAAGTGTGTCCTTTAATTGTACGTAAGCTTTTTTTTTTTTTTTTTTTTTTTTTTTTTTTTAATTTTTATTTTCCATAGCAATGTGAAATCTTGAACGATCAGTTGTTTTTCATCGATTCTCGATAGTTTATGGTCACTCTAGCTATTGGGGTGAAAAGAGAAACTAGCACAATTTCATGCTCATTCCCTCCTAAAAATAATACATATTCCTTTCAAATGTTTATACCAAGGTAATTAAGAAGTTAGGATATGTCGTTGTGAATTTTACTAGTATGAGAACATTACTCCAACACTTCCATCATAAATGAATATAAGCAGCTTGATAGAATTAGTTATATCAATATTTTTTTATATTTTTTTGTTAATCCTTCTTTCATTAACAAGCATAAGTACTCTTTTAATTTGATAGATCTAACATGTTGACAAGTGTAGATCTCTTACAGTGGTATAGAAAATGAAACTCAATTAAAATTCACATTTTATTCAGTTATAGAATTCACACCAAACATGTTAAATTTTATTTTGTGAAATTCATTTATATGAATTATTATTTTATCTCACCTCAAATGATATTTTTATTTTTAATATTACACATTTTTTATTTAGATAAATCAATAAATTAGATGCACCACCAATTCATCTCACATTTGCATCTAATCAACTTCAAGTTTTTTCCTCACAACTTGTCTTTTTTTTATTAAACAATAATTAATCTCTCATCTTCAAATTTTTAATTGATCAATAATAGTTTTAATTTTAAAAAAATGATGGTAGTATGGGAAAAATACTTAAAATAAGATAAAATTTAATTTGCTTCTAATAAGAGAATTAGACTGAATTTAATAAACATAGTTTTTATTCCAAATAAGAGAATTCATTTAAAATAAAATAAATTATATATTTTTTTTATTTTTTCCAAACATACTATTAATTTATTTATTTTGCCTTGTGCTATTACCAATGTACCACATATGAATTTAATTTGTTCATGTGCAGCTTGAGTTCATAGTGGTTTCCATCAATGTTTTAAAAACTAGATAGATGAATGATTCAAAAAAAAAAAAAGTTGTGTCTCGAATCACTAGTAAGATCACGAGTGAACTACCGATTCAACCGATAATGTCATAATTAAATAAATGTAGTTTTAATTAATTTTTAATATTAAAAATATAAAATAAGTATATATAATTATATTTATACTATTAACTAACTTAGCTCAAATAACACAAAAAAGAAAAATTAATCACAATTAGTAATTGTAAGGAATCGATATATAATATGGCAATAAATGCACAACACAATTTAAAATTTGATTTCTTTAATTCTAAATCACCTTATGATTATAATAAAGATCCCAAACCTAGTTTAATAATTAAATAATATAGAAATATAATTGTACCTCCGAGGCTTTCAATTCTTTAATCATATTCTTAATTCGACTTTCACTCCTTGTCGATTCATCAATGACATATGGTGCACAAGGCTCATGTCTCTAAGGTATCCACAGCAATGAATCCAAATAAGGAAGGTGAGAGGAGTTGTCAAGAGATTGTTTAAGTGGTAGCACAAGTGACTGATCAATCCCACTTGTAATCAAAAATTGTACCTTACAATTATTCTATCTTGTTATTGCCTAGCTTGTCGAGTCTTATATTTATAAAGACTAGCCACCTCCCCATGTATTAGACAATCCTAATACATTAGAGATTCTACCAACATTAGGATTTAACCATAATTAAACCTAATGCCTAACAAACTATAATAACAACATGACTACCCAAAACTCTCTTTAATTGAATAGCGTCCTATTGTATATGACCCCCTAGGTTCAAACTATCGATGGCAGTAGGCATGTAACGTTTACATATTTATTGTTGGACTCTATACAATTAAATTAGAACTCATTCTAATTATTTAAATTAAAATTAAAACTATTTTTAACTCACCATTTATTTAAGATTAATAATCATTTATAGATAATTAATTATCTAGGTTTTCTACAAGTCGAGACTGGTGCCTAGTGATAACTATGTTATAACCCGATATTTAGTGTGACGTTTAAAGGTTGTTGTATATATATTTTTTTAGTTATATAGGAATCAAACTTATAAACAAAGTAAATTGGAAATATATATATATATATATTATTTTCTACCATGTTTCCTCCCTTATTCTAGCATGTGATGAGTTATTCTTTACAGCCAAGTTCTGCACCCTTGTGAACCTGCTTTATCCTCTTCTTTTGTAGGCCATAGATTGTTCTTGGTGGATTTTGGAGTTGTTATCTAGCTCAGTTTGCATCAACCAGCTATAGCTTTACTACTATCCTCTGTTTTGCCCCTGCCTCTTGGCTCTTTTCTTTCTCCAGCCTCTCCATCTTAACCGTTGTAGCTCAGTTATGGACAGCAGAGCTGCCAACAGTTACCGTGGCGCACAACATCATCCTTTTCTTTCGGTTGCCACCAGTTTTGCTCCGCCACAATGCTCTTGCTAATGGGTGGCTTATATTGTTGGTATTTCCAAGTGTATGAGCCCACTTAACTTTTCTTATTTTCCTTGTGGTGTGGTTTAAAGGTTTGGATTTGGGAAATTTTAGGAAATAGAATACAAGTGGTAGTGATAAAAATGATTAATGTAGAATTGGGCTGTGATGCAATTCCCAAGATTTAAGTTTTATTGTCATAAATGATTAATTCAATTTTAAGTTAGTATTTGAACTATGTTAAGAGAGGGAAAGAGTGGTGGTTAAAAGTTTACAGAAAAAGGAAAGTTTGAATTAAGAAGGACTGTTGTTGGGAAAAATATATAATTCAAGTTTTGATTACTTTGATTGGCTAAACTAAATTCAAGATTGAATGATTGGAAAAAAGGTAATATGAGGATTGATGGAATTGTGTTTATTTTATTGGAATAGGTATATATATAACACATACACATGAAATGAAACTAATTATGCCTTTAAGGTGTTTGTTAAAATGCTTAAAAAGGATTAGTTCCAAAGAAATGCATGAAACTTATATATATATATATGAACGAGAGGATTAACCATGAAATATATAAATTAAGTAATATTTGAAATTTTAAATTTCAGCTCCGGAACTTGTCGTGGATCCACCGACACCTTTGAATCCTAGAAGGAACAACAAGCTAAATCCATAGACTTTCTGAGTGAAAAGTGTTATTCTTTTGTTGATAGTTGTTGTAAGTATTTGTCTACGTGTTTAAATGGGTATATGTGAATATATCTCTCAAATGTGACAGTTTAACACTTTAGTTGAATTACTTGGTGAGTACTATGTTGTGATATTTAATATTGATTGTATTTTGTTTTGATATGAAATTTTGTTTGTAGGTGATTAAGGCCAATGAAACCATTTTTATATACAAAATAGAATTCTTGTACACCTAGGATAACTTGATTTGACTATTTGACATTCGATTACAAATATTCGAGTTACTCAATCCCGGGGAGGATATGTGAGGAGTTATATCTATTCTTGGTGTACGGAAGCAAAAATGTCTTGAAGAGAATGTGTATTTGGTGTGCGGGTACTGAGTTACTCAAATTGGTCCTTTTGGATGCTTTGATTGATTTGTGTGTATATTGGATTACTTGAATTGTATTTGTTTGACTTTACATTTTCTATATTTATGTAGTATGAAATTGAATTGTTTTGAAATTTATGTTATCCTGAAATTATTTGACCTATGTGTTTTATTTATGTATTGATTGATGCTAGTACCCTTTGGTTACGTCTTTTGCTCATTAAGTCTTTATGACTCACCCATCATTTGTTTATTTTTTATTTTTTTTAGAATCATATCCCAGCAAACGTCACTGATGGATACGTGACTTGTCGATAGTATTGCGGCAAGGTATTCCTTCGAGATCAGTTACTTGAAGCCAAGGGATGAAACTTTATAGTCACATTAGACTTGAGTATTGGATTTGGATTTATGTAATTGTTTAGTTTTTAGTGGTTGTAGAGCTGAGCTCCTTGTGGCTATTGTTGATGTTGTGTCTGGTTGTATGTAACCAGGTATACTATGTATTTTTGGGCATGTGCTACTTTACAGGGAACCTCTGCCAAATTTTTTAGTTAAATTGTAATACATTTTAGTAAATAAGTATTTATATTTAGTTTGTGTTTTTATAAACTTTCCTTTTAATCTCTAATTTGGTCAAAAGTCGTATGTTTATGTATTGTATTAAAGCATGGAATACAGATGAGTGATAAATTCTAATCTAGTTATACGTATCATGCATGCTAGGTGGACTGATTTCCTCTGATTTATCTGTTATGCTTTCTTGCATGGTTTTTGGCTTCTAGCCTTTAGGTGAAAAATATGGCATTTAAGTGCCTTTTAGGTGGAATCAGGAATATATATGGTTATAGCATAATAACAGTTATGCTTTCAGTTTGTTTGAAATGATGCTTGGAATATGGTTTTTTATATTGCTGAATTTAGTTTAATTATTTATAATTATCACATGTAAATTGAAGTTAAAATTGAGTTTGGCAAATTAGCGGTAAGCTAAGTTTGATAATGCTTTATTAAAAAGATGTTTTGACTTTTAAAAGGTATAACTCTTAAAAATTGTTTGTTGAATTTTTTTTGTTTTAAAGGATGCTTGTTATATTGCTGAGTTTAGTTTAATTATTTATAATTATTACATGTAATTTGAAGTTAAAATTGAGTTTGGCAAATTAGCCATAGGCTAAGTTTGCTAATGCTTTTTAAAAAAGATGCTTTGGCTTTTAAAAGGTACAACACCTAAAAGTTGTTTGGTTAATTTTTAATTTTTAATTTTTAAAGGATGCTTCTTCTACTACTTTTAAAAAGTCAGGAGTATTTTTAAAAGCTAGCTATGATTTTTCAAAATTAAAAATATAAAATCACCTTATTAATTTTAAAAAATTCTTAAACATATTCTTAATTAATGATAGTTATTTTTGTCACTTTTGTCATTTTATATATTTACAGTAATTTATAATTTATTTTACTAAACACTTTGTTTATTATTTTTACTACCTCATCAACTTTTATAAAAGATTTACCAAAAATATTTAATATAATTTTTTGACAATTACTTTTTTATTACATGAAAGTCAAAATAGTTTTTTAGAAGTCACATTACCAAACTCTGCCTGGGTTTTAATTGTTTTACATGTTAGAACTTCGTTTGCCTCAAATTTGTCTTAATTGGGCTTCAAATTGAATTCTGGAAATTCAAAAGAGTTTGTTGGGGCCTGTTTTGTAAGAGCCCAATTATGGGCCATACTGACCGATCCACCATAAAATAACTGAAACCAAAACGGGTAAGCAAAACTTAAAAACCAACTTAAATCGGTTGGAGTTGTGGGCTAACCGACTAGCTCGATTAGATTAGACCTAGGCCTACAACTGATGGAATGCTTTGGCATGTAGATATGATTTTTGCAAGTGATATTAATCTAATTAAACTTGTATGATAGATGTTCATTGTAGTTAAGACATATATTTTTCAGGCTGCATTTGCTGCAACTTCAATCCATATACGAATTTAATCACTATTCATTGTAATTGAAGTTAATCACAATTATTACCTATACTATTTGAAATAAAAACTTTAAATATATTTTTTGATAAAAAAAGAAACTTCTCATATAACTTTACTCGAAAGAGTCTCCCATTTATAAAAATTTAAGTTCACAATATGATTTCTTTAAAAAATACATGAAAAATCTTTGATTCTCTTATAAAAGAATACGTTATTTTAGCAAAGTAAAAGAGCTAAATTCTGATTCAATATTTATTATTTTATTTCTCTTATGGAAGGATATGTAATTTTAGTAAAATAAAAGAAGTAGATTCAGATGGAGCTGGATAATGGAATCAATGTGTGTATCTTGTTATATATAAGGAAAAAATCTTTTTAGATTATGTCATTACTTGTTATTGCATAAGTCACTAACATTAGATATTTTGCCGTTGTTTTGCACATGGTAAGCACGTGCAAGGTTCCTATAAATTGACCATTTAACTTCTCCTCTAATAGTATTACGACTATCATTCACAATGGGCAGCCGTTTAGAATGTGAATTAACCTTAACAATTTGGAGCAATTCTTCAATTCAATTAAAAATGAGTGGTAAGAGAAAAAATAAAATTATTATTAAGCTCCTCTTTGGCTCCCCTTCCTATGGTAAAAATATAGAGTTTGTTCATTCACTGTGATTTTAAATCTTTTGTTTTCTCTATAGCACTGTAATTAATCCCTTATTATCATCTAGTCTATATCTGTTGGGACTAGTGTGAACATTTTTTTTTTTTATTACCATAATATATTTTCACTTATAGGATTTTACTTTTTGGTCATTTATTGATATTAAGAAGATGAGGAAGTGAGCCTGGTTGATTAGACATTGCTGAGGCAAACCCTAGTTTTGGAGCAGAACATGCTTGCTTATGTACATGGGGGCTTTAACATCAAGTGGAAGGATCAGTGATATACATGATGAAGGGTGTAGGTCTATCAGTCTATGTGAAGGGGAGACCGGTGATTGGTGGACAAGTATATCTTAGAATTAAATTCACTAAACGTGTATATATTCCAGTGTTAAATGTATACATATGTAGCAATTTTATCAATTCTACCAAAAACAAAAACTTCATATCTCATTGGGATTCTCCATTTTTACTATCACCAAAGAAAAAATATAAAGAATATCTCCACTATAAAATAGGTTGGGACATCTCCTACACCTTCTCACTTCATAGACATAATTTAATAAACACATTTAATCTGTTAACTCTTCTGAATTTTTATTTATAGATCTTTTTATAGTTATTTTTTGTTCGGATCTAGGATCATGAAGAGTCATTATCATTGACAACAACTTGCATACAAAAATAAAATGTAGCATATTTCAAATAAAATGCCATTATTTAATCATCAATGACAATATATTTGATGTTGCTCATGATGAATAAAGACACTTGCCTTTTTGAATTTGGAAAAAATGCATCAAAAGTTAGGCTATTCCTCAAATCAGGGCATGTGGGACTTCTGATACAAGCCCAACACGTGAAAAATGTATCTCTCTCGCTAATAATGACGCAATTTTAGTGTCATTTTGAAGAAATACTATAAGTGACGTCAATTTTATTATTTGCGTCCACATCTGAGGTCGCAGATAACAATTATCAACAACAACATATCTTATGTTACTAATAAGTAATTAAATACACATCCCTAACACGGATAATGTATTCATTTCATTGACAACAATGAAACAATTTTAGTGTCACTTTGAAAAAAATTATCCACAGCATTAATTTTATTATTTTTGTCCACATGTAAGGTCACGACCACAAATCTAATGTCGCTAATAAGTAATTGAAATATAGGCCCCTAATGCGGATAATGTATCTTTCTCGCTAACAATGAAACAATTTTATACGATGGCATCTCATATGTAAAATAAGTAATTTGAAAAGATAGTTGTTTCATTCAAGTTAATTGAATATTGTCATGTACCATGCATATAAGCATTATACTCTTCTTCATCTTGCAGGTTTTATTTTGGATTTTACCTTCATTTTATTTGGATTTTCTATAATTAAAAATCTTTAAAAATAAAAAATTGTAAGATGCTACCTCATTTTTTATTATTTTTTTTGGTATGAAAATTTTAACAATTTTCAAGAAAGGATTATTTTTTACTAATTGTTTTTTTCATTTCCTACTTTTTGTCCAAATATCATTGTTGAATTTTTTTCTATTTTCTTCCTCTGTTTAATAATTTCTTTGGAATCTTCTTTTCCTTTCCCTCTCATATCTTCTTCATAATTTTATATTTCTATATCTTAATACTCTGTTTTATCTAGAACGGATTATTTTAAATTTTAACCAAAAAAATTTAAAATTTAAAATCAAAATTTAGATAGATTGGAGAAAGAAAATTGAATAATATGAGTACAAGTAATAGCCTTTTTTACATATAGTACATAAAATATTTTATAATAAATCAATTTATATATGAGATACTACTGTAAAAAAAAAAAAAAATTCCCTTCAAATTTTTAGAAAATTCAAATCAAATGACATATATACAATCTCATTGCGTATCACATGACATAATTTTGTTAATTTGAATGAAAAATCAAATTTCTCAAAAAAAATTATTATTATAACATTTTTTATTCAATATCTTCCTCATAATTTTATATTTCTATATCTTAATACTCTGTTTTATCTTGAACAGATCTTTCTAAATTTTAATAAATAAATAAAAAATTAAAATATAGATAGATTAGAGAAAGAAAATCAAATAATATAAGTAAACGTAATAGCCTTTTTTACATGTAGTAAATAAAATATTTTATAATAAATCAATGTATATATGAGATACTACCGTAGAATTTTTTTTCCCTTCAAATTTTTAGAAAATTCAAATAAAATGATATATATACAATCTCATTGCGTAACACATGACATTATTTCATGAATTTGAATGGAAGATCAAACTTCTTAAAAAAAAAAGAAATTATTATAACATTTATGACATATATACAATCTCATTGCGCATCACATGACATAATTTCACATTCCGGGAGGGAATGTTGCACCAACATCACTACCATCCTTATATCTATGGGTTATTAAAGGGATTCGAACTCTCAATCTCTTTGAATGAACGTTTCTTAAATACTGTATTGACCGTTATCCCAACTCATTGTTGATATTATATTATTTTGAATTACAAATATGAGATATTATATATAACCAAATCACATATAAAAACCTTTTACTTTTATTGTCAAACAGCGTTAGCTAACACGATTTAATTAACAAAGATAAGATCTACTATTCAAGTAAAAATTATATTTTTCTATTAAGATAAAAAAAAAAAATCAGTGATTAATACAAACTAGGTGTCATCGTATACGAAACAGATTTCACTTGATAGAAATAAGAAGAGCATGGAAAGTTGAATTCACAAACCAAACGTTTTAGTTGAAAACATTGAAATTGTCTCTTATAATCTCACAAGAAAAAGAAAGAGAGAAAGATTCTAAAGTTCTGCTTATGAACGTACGGTCTTCATTAATTACTTAAAAAAAAAAAAGTAGTATTTTACTCAAAAAAATTAATTTAATAATTTTTTAATGTTACTGAATTCAAAATGATGATTTTAATTCCTATTTTTTTTTTTAGACAATGCTTAAATTATTCTGAATTGCAGTCGCAGCAGTAAGTATTGAATGGTTGAAATTTGAAGGAAACGAAGGGACGGACACAAATGCACTGGAAAGGTTGTGAAAGATAAGTTGGCTATGTCCAACAATTGTGTTGGTGCAAATTTGAGTTTTTAAAGCTATTGTGTTAGAGCAAATTTAAGTTTTCAAAAGTTAAAAATTGGAGAAAGTCCGGAAGATGGTCAGGGTCTTGGGACTCATTTTTAGCATGTACCCTTTAAAGTGTTATTTTATTATCACGAAAAGCTTAACTCAAGTGATTAGTACATGTTTTCTTATCTCCTAGTGCCAACTTCGAACACTTTTAATGTATTAAAAAAGAGTGTTATTTTATTTTTGGAGAGAGAAGTCAAATTAAATCTTATTAACGTCTTTGAAGAAAGTCGACTCTTGAATATCTGGATAGATAGGGACATCGACTCTTCTTGGAGATGGAGGGACAGCAATGCCATTGGACCACTCAAGGTCTAGCACCCTTTAAGGTTACAGTAAAACAATTGAATAGTGAATATAAGTAAATTATCACACTTTTGAATCAGCATATATGAAATTTATTCACACCCTACAAAAGAAATAGGAAAGAAAGAAAAACAAGCCATTTTATGTTTTGCTTGTTCTCAGACACAAAAATTGTTTTCATCCAGGCATATACAACGCCTCGTATCCTTTAAGATTTCAGAATGTTAAATCAAGTCAGTCAGAACATTTAAATTCACAACATTCTAAACATTCAGAAAGTTAACTTGATCACCAATTTTTTCAGAAAACAAAACCAATCCATTCTAAAGGAAATAATCAAGAGAAAGGAAGCCCCACATTAATTTCTCGGTTTTGGGGAGAGGGGCTGAGAGAGACTGTGCATGCATGTTTGAGGATTACCTGGATGGAAAGTTTAAGCAGTGGGGATTGACTATGGCCAAATATTGGTGTTTACAACTAAGAGTAGCAAACTAATTTTTCACTTCAAAGCTACCTCACTACACAGCCAAAATGGTTATATATTTTTTTTTATAAAGGTGAGAAAAGTTTTTCTTTTATTTTATCAAGATGGGGACAAGAGGTAATAAACCTCTAAGTAAGCTTTATAAAAGAATCGACTTTGGACACGTCCAAGATAAACGGGGATATCAAGTACCGTTAGACTACTCAAGGTCTGCCAAAATGTTAACTGTTGAATAAACATAAAATTTCATGATGCACAATAAGATATTCGACTCCCATAATATGAAAATAAAACATACAAGTTTGCAAAATCTACCACAAACCGTAAGATCAAGAGGAAATACTAGTACATGACATTGACGACTAACATGGCCTCAAGGTACCAGCACAACAGACCCAGATGTCTTCCGGCTTTCAATGTCTGCATGAGCTTGTGCTGCCTCAGACAAGGGGTATGTATGATTCACGCGTACCTTCAACACACCTGAAGCAATATTGGCAAATACCTCTCCAGCAGCCTCCAGTAGCTCGTCCCGAGTGACAACATATTGCATAAGAGTGGGCCTTGTTAAGAACAGGGACTTTGGAGCAAGTGCAGATAAAGGAACCGGATCAGGTGTACCTGATGACTGCCCAAAGCTTACCATGTAGCCACGAAGCTTTAAACATTCTAAAGATCCCTGTGCACATATGTACCCTTTAATCAGGATTCTACTATAACATTTTGTTTTTTCTTCCATCTCCTTTTCCGATAGAAAAACTGAGAATGGGTTGTTCAAGTTTTAAGTTTTCGTTTGAGATTCCATGTAATTCAAATCATACTCACTTGCAGAAGCAGACATTACAATATGAAAATCAATGCAAGCCTAGATATAAGCCACTTGAAGGTTACCTACCACATGGCTGCATGCTCTCTAGTGCAAGCTCAACATGTTAAATAGCTATTTAATTATGGGTTTGTATCAGTGATGAATGTGTGATCACAATACAGTTATTGACTTACTCTAAACCTATGATTGGTTGGAAAATTTTCTTAAACAGATTATGCCGAAACACAAGATGCATAAGCTCAAGTGAATTTGACTCAGAATGTTGTCAGTTAAATAATTAGTCCAAGCATTAAGAGTGAAGCTCTTACAATAAACTTCAGGCACATTTCTCCTACAATCATTCTGCAACATCTTATGCTTGAATCTCTTACAAAAAAACTTGAGGTACACATCTCCCCTACTATAATTCTACAACAAAACTTTCACTTTTAATTGCCATCATCACAACTAGTCATCTACCTTAAAAAGGGGAGATAAGATATAATAAAGCTGCTTAATATCCCCTACAATGTTCTAATGCCTAGAAGTCAAGAACTATGGAATGCAGCAGTATAAGTTACGCCTATACTATTTAACTATCTAATGTCGAAACCCAAACTTTTAGGTAAAATATTGGAGATCAGAGTTGTTATTACCTGAAAGGTGTCCTTTCCTACAGAATCATAAACAACTTCAACCCCGTTGCCTGATGTAAGTTCATTCACACGGGCAACAAAATCCTCTTCTGTATAGAGTATAACATGATGACATCCATCCTCCTTGGCTTGAGCTGCCTTCTCTTTAGTTGAGACAGTTCCAATGACGGTTGCACCAAGAACATTTGCCCACTGGCACAATAGGGATCCAACTCCACCAGCTGCTGCATGAACAAGAATAGTATGCCCAGGTTCAACCTGTAACAAAAGAGATTCATTCATGTTTTAATTACATGTAGCTTTTGATCCATTTATCAAGTAAAATTAAGGGAATCAAGTCATCATTAGGATAATGAGAATGGGTATTATAAGTTATAAATTTACGATGCATCATAGCTAGCTCATGATAGCTGAATTGGCACTCTTGAAACCATTTTGGTCAGATATTTAGTCCTTTAGGTAAGAGTTGAGATCATCACTCCATGGGGAATCCAGTTACAGAATAGCAACTAAATATCTTAATCTTAGACCACTAAATATATCTTTTGCATGTAACTAGCATACATTTGAGGACTTTACATGTTCCCAGGCAATATCTCACTCTATATCTTATGACTTTGACATTTGTCATTTCTCTTCAATTTCACATACTGTCCAATCAAGCAGGGTGGTCCATTGAAACCTCAAAAGCTAGCAATGACAGCAGCAAACTAATGCTTTTGTAGGTGGACAAGCATGACGATGGGTTATTCTTCATACAATAGTGACAATTTTCTGCTTAAGACATAAGCATTGACAGACTCTTAAAGACTGATACTGCACGAGTATCATGGAGGATATTCTACAACCTAAGTAAGCTACCACGCATTTTTGCATCATCAATCGAACTTGTTACTTATCAAAAAAAGTTTAAAATAAATCTTAAGGCCATGTAAGCACATATATTGACATACCTTGAAGCAACGACGGAGCAGAAATTGAGCTGTCATGCCCTTAAGCAGGACAGATGCAGCAACAACTGGGTCAACAGAGGAAGGAACGGGAACAACTTTGTTGGCAGGAAGAATCTGCTCTTCGGCATATGAGCCCATCGGCTGACCAGCATAAGCTACAAGATCTCCAACTTGCCTACCAGTTAATCCAGGGCCCACAGCTGTCACAACACCAACAGCCTCCATACCTGCCACACTTAGAAAGAACAATAATCACTAGCGAAAAAGTTTATAATAATTGAGCTCTCAGCTTAAAATAAAATTAGTAAGACAAATTGACAAATCATAGTGTTCCTATCCTCTCAAGGGACAAAGAAAAAAAAATCATATATTTTTTTTATTGTAGTTCGTTGTTTATATTTTGAAATTATTGAACAACTGTATCACTGTCAAATGTTCAAAATCAAACTAATTCACCACAATAAAAAAATGTAAAAAATAAAGAAACTAATTTACACAGCACAATTACTAATAAAAATTAATAAAAGGACAACTATTTTACATTTATTCAGTTAAGAGAATGATCTGATGCAATACCATTAAATCTACTTGACAATCTCTTAGTGACATAAACCTCTTAGGCATTCGAGTTTTTGGTTCAAAGAAGAGGATGGGAAGATAGTGGCATAAAGGACAGATATACCCTTGTTCCATCTCCCCCCATCAAATTTCCATTTCTTTCCATAGAAGAGCAACTCTTTTCTATAGTGAAGAAGCGTTTTAAATTTGAACACAAAACACTCACATTGCCCCCCTCCACTGTCATATGGCTTGTTTTTCTCTATCTTTAACTGTTACAAATTAAGATCTTTGAAGATTGTAAAGACCACCTCCCAGTACAAGTTTATAGTCAAATTAATAATAAAACAATAAAAAAAGAGTGTGGTTCTATAATTATGGGCAAGAAAACAAGAATATGAGAACCTATATGGAATTGCGAACTCATCAATCATTTCTTGAGTTGCCCCTTTCACTCCATTATGGCATTCAAAATCTCAACTTCCAAACACATAGACACAAAACCTGCAAATGTACATAAGTTTGTCTTGGGAACTTTTTTTCCCTTATGGAAGTTCGTTTTTTGATTTTATGAATGTTCAACGGAATGTTTGCTTGAAAAATTGTCTATGTTATTTGACATAAATGTGTACTACTATCAGAACTCAGCAGTTTCCTTTTCATTCCTTTTTTTTTTTTTTTTTTTTTTTTTTTCCATTTGGGAACTGAATTAAAATATTTGTAAGCACTACAACGTGTATTGGACAAGAGCAAAAAGAATGGACTGTTCTCACTTGTCCAACAAAGAAAAGCCTTTCAAACAAAAGCACCAGTAAAAAACACATAATCAAAGTAGATAAGTAGAGACAGAAAAAGAGGATCAGTTTTGTCTTCTCGGAACACCTAATTAGTTCAGCACATACCAATGTAATCATTTTTCATTTATCTGTCTTCCAGTATAATTAATCAGATTCTTGCTACAAAAACCAGATCATGATAGCATTTGGTAGCAAGTGGGTGCTTGTGTGGGGAGAGGGTGAGTGAGTGAGAGAGCAACTCAACTAATTAGAAGAAAGCAAACTGTAAGACGAGAGAAATAGTTGTTAAAATTATAGTTGTAGAGAAATGCAGAACTTGAAATACAGTCAATAAAAAACAGAATACTAATTGAAAACTATGTAACTTTTTGGAGTTTCATAATGTTTATTGCTTACAATATTTGGGCATCTTCTGTGTTAAGACTTGATGCAAGATTTCCTAAAAGCTCAGTAGCTCCTTTTGCATATACATTTATCGAGGTCACAAGAGAAGTACCACTTTGTGAAAAGTATATCCAATTGCAAACATCCATTAACTATTGTCTTTTCTGATTTCTTTTTTTTTAGTTGCAATTATTAACAACAAAAATCTTGGACAAGCTTAGTTATTAGTAGCATGCATGAACCACATTAAGTAATCAGACATGGATACCAGCCTACTGAAGAAGAGTCATTACGAATCAGCGTACAGGCAACTAATTTTGCTTAGTTATCTTCTTCCCTCCCTCCAATTTAGAATGAACTATCTTGTAGAAGTTGAGAAACTGAGAGAAGAAGAAATAAATAAACCAACCTGGAGTGAAAGGAAATGAAGAGGCCTTATAAACACCTTTCCGGAAGTACACATCTATAAAATTAAGCCCAATGGCTTTGTTCCTCACACGAATCTGACCTTCATTTGGTTCTCCTATATCCACATCCTCCCACTTTAGTACCTATCGTTGTTAGGTGTCAATCATTAAGTTAAATGACTTATGTAAGCCAGACAGAAACAGATTCAACCCCCAAATGAGATGTTATAATTAAAGCAATAACTCAACATATTTACACAGTATGACAGTACTACCCTGTAGATCTAGTACGAATGAAAGAAACCCCAAAAGAAAGAATTCAAGCTGACTCCAGTCCACAACCATGACCAAAAGCTTCAGATTTCAGTTTATATTCTATGCTGTATTGACAATTAAAACCCACACGGAGAAAATTAAAAGGAAGAATAATATTAAGTCAAATCAAACATATAGTCTAAAAAAATTCAGAAAAATTAATTTGTAAATGGGTTCAAGAAAATGCAATAGTCCCATAAACAGATCACTTGAATGCTTTAAATTTTTTCATTCAAGAGGAGAAAAAAAAAATATTAATTCTAATTTCAGAAATCGAGTCATAAATCACTACCCAATTATCCCTTTGTTAAGGATCATGAAACAATAGAGTAAGAGTGACACCTCAGGTCCACCAAGTTCATGAACTCTGATAGCTTTCACCATTTTTGGGGATGATGATGAAGCTTCTGTTGCAACTGCTCTGACTCCTGGTTTGCTCGTATGTAATGAAAATGATGATGAGTAGAGGATCCCCTTGTGATTTCTCAGAGTTTGTGAGAGAAATTTTGAATCTTGATGAAAATTGCACTTGGGAATTAACTGGGAAGCTGGACTTGGAGAAGGTACTAATAGTAGACGGTGGTACTGGAATCTTGATAATCTGGATAACGACATTCTCATCAAACGGCAAAACCCCGTTAAGGATACTTCTTTTTATTTTATTTTTGGCCAAAAAAATAAAATTATGAATAGTTTCATTCGAATAAGGATGGGATACAGTCCGATAGTGATAAGGCTAAATTATAGTTTTTGCCAAAAAGTCTTTCAAATGTTTCAGTTTTGTCCTAAGAAATTTTTGTGTCAATTGTGTCCTTTAATTGTACATAATAATATTACCAAAATATCTATCTTAAGTCAAAATGACAATGAATTAAGGGTTTTTTCAATTTGTTTGTGCCTTAGATATAAGAAAATTCTGATGTTGAATTCGGAAGTGAAGATAGGAAAGAGTTTTATATTCATGTATTATTCCGCTTGAACTATACTTACTAGTATTTTATTTTAGCAAATTCTATCATTTAGTTTATTGACAAGACTAAGAGGATATTGTTTAAAACTTAGTTTATTTTACTAACTTTTTCTTTTTTTTTACAAGGGGTGAAAAATAATTAAAAAGGCACCAATTTTATTAGCCAAAATAATATGTTATTTTAGTAAAGTAAAATAATTGAAATCAGATCAAGTATTTAATTATTTTTTATTTCTCTTATAAAAGGATATGTAATTTTAGTAAAATAAAAAAAACTAGATTCGGATCCAATATTTAATAATAGAATCAACATGTGTATCTTGATATATATAAAAGGAAAAAAAATGCTTTGATTCTGCCATTACCCCTAACCGTGGTAGTCACTAGTATTAGATATTTTGCCGTTGTTTTGCTTGTCACTAACCATGTGCAGGTTTCCTATAAATTGACCATCTAACTACTCTGTCTAATAGTATTACAACTATCATTCACAATGGGTGGCGACTCAGGATGTGAATTAGGCTCATCATTTTGGAGGAATTCTTCAATCCATTTAAAAATGGGTGGTATGGGAAAAAAAGAAAATTATTATGAAGCTCCTCTCAGCTCCTCTTCTT
Source organism: Quillaja saponaria (assembly GCA_029379385.1). NCBI lineage: Eukaryota > Viridiplantae > Streptophyta > Magnoliopsida > Fabales > Quillajaceae > Quillaja > Quillaja saponaria. The sequence continues at coordinate 11,756,207 of CM055616.1, read as the reverse complement.
GTGGTAAAAATATATAGAATTTGTTCATTCACTATGATTTTAGATCTTTTGTTTTCTCTATAGTACTCTAATTAAGATGTTATTATCATTTAGTTTATATCTGTTTATGACTAATGTGAATAATTTTTTTCATTAACCATAATTTTTCACTTATAGGTTACTTTCTTGTCATTTGTTGGTATTAAGAAAATGAGGAAGTGAACCTGGTTGATTAGACATGAGCAATTGAGTTTTGAGATTGCTGATTCTGGAGTAGAACAAGCTTGCTTACGTGCATGGGAGCTTCAACACCAATTGGAATGGTGATTGGTATACAAGAAGGGTGTAGGAGTATGTGCTTCTGGAGACTGGTGATTGGTGGAAGCCAAGCTTTCCTATCATAGAATGCATACTTCCCTTCACTATAAAATTGTAAAATGATTAGACATGTATATTAAATTCACTAAACTTGTATACATTTCAGTGTTAAATGTATATATACATAGCCATCTTATCAATTCTATTAGAAAAAATAATAATAATAATAATAATCTTCATATATCATTGGGATTCTCCATTTTTACTATCACTGAAAAAACTCAAGAACATCTTCACCACAAAATAGGTTGGGGGCTCTCCAGTCAATTTTGTTTCGTACTTATCTCAATTAAACCATTCAGCTTTGTACCATTTTGAAATACTGCAAAATACAGAAGTTGCATCCACCCTTTGGTTATTTTATATGCAATGGTGGAAATATAGAGAGGACAATAGTAATTAGAACAATTAATCATAAAAATATAAATTAAATCTAATATAAACTAATTATAAGGATTAAAAATATAATGAGTAGTGGGAGTCTAACTCAATTTGTTATATTTTAGAATGAACAAAAACCAGTTTGTTAGACTCTAGCATAATAGAAAATTCAAAAACATGACTACTCTTTTTTTATTTTTTTTTTTACTATATTCTCGAATTTATCGGCTCTCAATGCTTTACTTTACTCCAAATTCATCTTTTATGTGTGTGACTTTGCTTGAGAGATTTCTTAAGGGCCTAAATTATAAAATAGAATAATTTGACGAGTACTTTGTTGACTTAATAGGCAAATTTGGTCCGTTGACTTTTTTCTGGATCTTGTAGATCTTTTTCTAGTTGTTTTTTTGTTAGAATCTAGGCTCTTGCACTACATGATAACTCATCAACATCAACTTGTGTACGCATGTAAATTGTCTTAGGTAACAAATATTGCAACCACCATTCAGTCGTTAATGATAATATATTTGATGTGGGTGATAATTAAGTAATTAAAATAAATCTAAGAGAAATATGTATTAGTCCCGTTGATAATGAAACAATTTTAATGTCTTTTTGACACAAAATTATGACACTTTTATTTTTTGAATTCACTTCGTGAGATAGTAGATAATAAGTATCAAGGATTATAATTTAGTCATCAACGATAACATATCTGATGTCACTAATAAGTAACATACATATCTCTAATAAAAAATATATCTATCTCGTTGATAATAATAAAATTATAATATTATTAAAACTCATCAGAGCCATCAATAAATGTCATCTAAAACTGCAAAAAAATAGAAACTAAGTATTTAGAGTATAATTCAAATTATAATTTGTTATGTGATCTAAATTCAAATTATAATTTTAATTAATTTCAATTATAAGAGCATTTTCCAGCATCCAAAGGCACCTTCGTAATTGAAAAATCATGAGACAAAATTGTAAAGGGCAAAGTTAAAGTTTATGTAAAACTTTAGGTATAAAAGATAATTAATTCAACAAACTAGCAGTAAATAAGAAAAATTTAAAAATTATTTGACATCCATAAACCCTTCTTGTTTCCCCAAATTCTAGGGTTTTATCCGAGGGATAATTTGGTTCGGGTTTTATCAGGTTTCTTTGTATGTCTTTAATCGTTCGTAATAACAAAGAGCTGGGGAAGAAGGTTCCTCGGCATATTCGTCTGAGAAGTGAACTTAAGTTGAACCCAGAAAATGGTTTTTGTATTTCTGGAGATGGAATCAAGAGGCTCAGGACTCACGTTTGGAATGCGAAACGGTTCGCCATGACCAAGCTTTTGGGCTGGCAGGGAAGGTAATGTATGTTTTAATTAGTTAATACAGCAATGAAGGTTCTCTAATACCCAAGAAAGAAAGTAAGAAATAGCAACTTGGTTACTATTATAATGTTTAGAATTGTTATTTAGGAAAAGATTGAATTGATTTATGAGGACCTGATAATACAAATGTGTTGTTTTTCATATCTTCTCCAATCTCTACTATTCCTTTTAAGGCTAAATAATTTATAGTTTGTAGCTCTGAGCTGTCAAGTACTGCTTGGCTAAGATATGTTGTCATCTGGGTTTTCTGATCTCAGCTGGTTGACATAACTAATCTTTTATTTATTTTAATCACATATCCCATGTTTCTTTCTCGTTAATTGTTTAAATGTTGTTAGTACTTAGGAGATTTTTGTGTGATGGAGTCTGGACATACTAGAAGTAGGATATGGAGAATATTTCCCACTTAGAGTCAATAAGTTGGTCGTGAGTTTCTTTTTCAGTTGTTTAGCTTAATTCTCTGAAGTTTCATATAAAATGAGAACTTACTGGTGTTTATCTCTCATCCTTTTTAGTTTAATCCATTTATTTAAAATCTTTTATCTTCCAGATACGTGAGAGGGGCATCTTGATTAATTGTCTTTCACTTGAGGGTAATCTTGGAAAATTAGAATTGAAGGGATCAGGGACATTAGAACTTCTTCAAAAGATATTGTATCATATTGCATGGTTAGTCAATTAAAATTTGAAATCAGTTGATTTATTTTTTGGTTAAGATGTCAGAGTTTGCTAAATTATTGAGTGGCTTCACAGTGTTTCCAATAATTGCTGGCAATTGAGAAAAGAAATGCAGTTGTTCTGGAGTCATCTTCTACTAATGCACTGGATGATGAACCAGAAGCTGAAGATAAAGAGTAGAAGGAATATTGGACATGAATAAAGACTTACTCCCATTTTCATCATCTAAACTTGGAGAAATTAATTGTTCCTTTGATAATAATGATTTGTGGGATATCAGCAAAGGAGTAAGATCGCCAATCAAAGAGAGTATTCTTTGCACTCAGAAACAAGAACAGCTTATGGAATATTTTTGCTTTGATAATGCAAATTCGGGGAAAACAAACACTTCAATGAAGGTGCAGTGCTCAAGATTTTGCCCTATTCTGCTTTAAAAAAATAATAACCAGGAGGGCTAGCTTATAGGGTAATTCCTTTTCTTTCTTTCTTTTGTGATAAATTTTCCATTTAGTTCTTACTAGGATCTAGTTGATTAGTGCAATGTCTTGAGCCTGAAAATCATAAGCCCGAACATGTGGTATGCTGACTCATTTCCTGAAGAAAACCCAAGCTGGAGAATTACTTCTGTTTCCTCAAGTAGCAGATAGAAAGACGGGCATTTCTAAGATTATTAAGGATGGATAAAGATTGGTGTGGACCGAAATGGGGTTTCATACATTGTTGTGACTGTAAGTTATGTTTTCTTAGAGTCCCTCTAAATGTTTGCAAGGAAGGATTTTTCGAAGAGGGTGCAGTTATTTGTTAATCTCATCCTAGTGACATATCAAGGTGGTAGATTATTGAGATATTTTTCCTCTTGGATTATTGGTTATTGGCTTATTTCGTAACAGGAATTTTAACAAGTTTCTCATGAGCATTCCTTCAATTTTTTCTGAGGTTGGATTGGCAAGTTAATTTGAGTATATGATACGAAGAAGGAGAGTGTTTCCAAGAAGACATTTTATAGATTGTTTATATCTGCATTGTTTTGGTTTTATGGGTTAAGGGAAACTAGCATGGCAAAACTGATTTTTGTTCAAATCTGCATGATTCATGTCAAGAAGTAATGAGAAAAAATGTTCTATGATTCGAGCTTCTAATTACTAGAATGCAGTCCAAATGAATTTTTATAGATGTACTTAAATTGTCAATAAGATGACTTTTGAGGCTTTTGGCACCTCCTCTTCCTATAAAGAACAAGGGTAGAACGTGAGATCATGAGTTCTAAAGCCATTGTGTGTTGTGTGTGCTTCTGTCTTATACCAATATAAAACAAGCAGAGTTAGCTTTTTCATGTCTTCTCAATTTTAGTATTTGGTATTGTGTTTTCCATCTTCTGTGACTACTGTCTAGTGTCTACTGAGGTGAAAGCTATGTTATATGGTTTCAATTTGTATACAAGTGAGGGAGGACTTAAGATGCCTCAGGCTTCTTTAGCAATGTATTTTCAAAGAGCAATCTTCTTCTAACTGGGAAATCCAGATACCAGAGGATCCAGTTACTAGAGAGTCTCATCGGTTCTGTATTGGCTTTTTCACAACAGGATTTGTTGAGGAAGGTATGGAAATCTAATATTATGTAACTGGAAGCTGATTACTTCTTAATTTTCCTTTTCTTCTTTTTATTGGTATCTAACATGTACACATAACATGGCTATCTATGCATTTTCCTTTTTCACACACTTGCTGAGTATAACGTGCATGCAGCAAGAAGCTAGTTGCTGAGGGATTCTGTGACGCAGTTTTACTCCCTCATCTTAGAGAGGATCAGTGGAATGAAATGCCTGCAAAACGAAGACGAAGGGAAATATATGTGCTCATAAGAAATTTAAGATCTACAACATATAGACTTGCTCTTGCCTCTGTTGTCCTGGAACATCAGGAAGATGATTTAGAGTGTTGACTTCATGTAATTTGCTGCAAGAGGCAAACACAGGTACTTAATACATGTCTCCAAGAAAGAATACTACTGTTCCTTATTTATTTTGCTATGAATTTTTGTTTTGAAATGTCTCTGCAAAATATTCCACTGATTTCTGGCAATATTTAAAAGCAATCCTATTGAAGTCGGGTTTAATCATGATGTAATCTTTTCCATCTTACGCAATGAAAAGTAAACGATTCTCATAAAAAGAAAACATATACATACATTTATATATATATATGAAGGACAATAATGTGGGTCTCAATAAGGGTGTGAGTGATGCTTCTTCGAACCATGGAACAATTTATGGTGAGCTACTTCTTTGAAGCTCTTTAAGCATTCTTAGAAACTATTGACTGCAACATGTTCCCCAGATGTGTTCAATTGTTCATCTTCTGGACCCCTTGCAAGCAATTTTGGGGAATATACATTCATTGGAATAACTGGTTTCACAGTCAAATTTTGGTTAAAAAGAACCAAAATCAAAAGGTTTTTCAACTGTTCATCATGCACAAAACTTGCAATTTCTTTGATGATTCTTAATGTAAATCTTTCTTTTGCTGTCTTCAGATGAACCAAAAATGATAGCCTTTATCTTGTGTTACTACTCAATAGGGTTTGGCAAAAAAAATTATATACCTTTGATGAGTCCAAAGAGGCCACTATGTTCTGCTCAACTAAATGACACTAGTTACTCAAAATGTAATACATACATAATATATATATTATAGTGTTTTATTTCCAGAGGAGCCACAACTTTTTAGATTTGTTGTTTTATTTCCAAACAATATTTTCCACTAATTAATACTGATATTTCTGCACCAGTAACACTAATTGACGTTTATTTAGTATATATCTAAATTACATTGATCTGAATCTTCATTTGGAACTTGGACATTTTGGTCATAGATAATTAACCAAAGATCTATATGTTGCACCAGGCGTCCAGTCACTTGGAATCACATTCTTTGCTACTAGCGTCTGGCCAGAGTACTGAGAAGTCAGTCTTATTGAGAGTGGAGGATGTAGTTCTGACCCTGCATCAAGCTTCCAAACTGCACCCCATGATTGTTGCATAGCTCGCCACTGGCCGGTTCCTGTTGATGCATCTTGGAGATCAACCCTAGCAAGATCACCATCTCCCTCTTCATATTCAATCACTGCAGCAAAGTACTGATGGTTTGACCCAGGATCAACGCGAAAGGTAACTGTCTTCTCTGAATAATCACATGCAACACTGGAAACCAAAATAAAATTTGTAATGATCAAGAATGAGAAAAGTAAAGTTCTAAAATCAAGTATTATTCTTAGTTTACCGCGTGTAAAGGATTTGTAAAACTCCTGCATTGCGTAGTTTATCCTCTTCACCAGGAGTTGCCATGGCACCAAATGCAGTACCACTAAGATCAAAATGTGCAGATTCTGACACACATGGACCTCCGGGACAAAAATCTGTGATGACTACTCTCACTACTTTGCCAGAACATGAACGGTGTTCTGTACACTTGACCTAAAATTTAAAAAAAAAAAAAAAAAAATATAGAAGAAGAAGAAAAGAGCTACTGAAGATCTTAGACAAGAGAAACAGCTATGTCACCACCAATTAATCCATATCCCATGAAAAACCACCAGATAGGACAAGATGTTGGCCTTTCATTTTTATTTTTCACTAAAAAAAGACTTTGCAGCAAGAAGACATTTTAATTGTTTAGTTTTTCTTAATTTAAGTCAGCTACTTTATTTTCCAATGGCAATTGCTTAATACCCCACTTAAGGTCTCTAATCACACATTGTCATGATTTTTGATAAATGAAGGCCAAGTCTGAAACATAACTTATTAGTAATTAGCTACCTACCTGATAACAGGTTCCACATCCCTTGCCTGATTTGTAGAGAGATGGACCTATTCCAGTGACCAAAGAAGAGAATGGAGCCTGTGACACTGTATTCCCATATCCACAAGCTCCTCCTGCATGAGTCATAAATATTGATTTGTATTAATAATCTGCTAATGTATCATCCATACATAAACTAATAACTTGTCTTACCCAAAAAAAAAAAAAAAACTAATAACTTGACCTATTCTCTCTCTTTCTCTCTCTCTGCTTTTAGGGAGATTTAACTCATTTAACAATAATGTTACGTCACTAGTAATTTTGACAAACAATGATCATTCTTATCATATATCTATCAGTCACTTTATAAGATTTTATAACTAAATTTATAGTAATTTATCATTATGTGATGAAGTAATGTGAGAAAGTAAGTGGTGTGTATGTAACGTTAATCTTAAATTAGAATATGATCCTAATTTTATAGACTTTGATCATATTACCATCGCTTCCAGCACCATCCCGGCTGCCATACCAGGTGGCTCCGGCGGACGACCAGTGGATGTCAATTAGTGACAAGTTTAGGTGTTTTGGTTTGAAGCCAAAACAAAGCTCAAAGTAGTAAAAGAAAGCTACTAAATATGCAAAAATAGAAATAGGAGAAGAGATTGGTCTAATAGTAAGAATGGCCATATTCTCTAATTTACAAGAGTATGAGTTTTAGCTACGAGCTTAGTGGAATTTATAGATGTACAGCACGTGCTTGTAGTAATCAATCCTACGTCCTCATTTTAATTTCTTGGTTAATTTATTAAATAATTATTTTATTTGTTTTTAAGTGGGAGTAAGTATAATGGGTTTCATTAACTATCTTACATGATTTTTTGTTTGTGGTAATTAAAAAAGAAATTAAACACTACACATTTGTCTTCTTAGTTAAGAAGACTATAAAGTATATGATTGTTGCTTGTACTCGTGAAAATAGTTTTATTTTGTTCAAAGTTTGGGATCAAGTGTCTGTTTGTGTCTTTGATATATCTCTTTTGTGCTTTTTTTTTTCTTCCTTATAGAATATATATTTTTATTGATAAAAAAAATTATAAAATCACAAATGAATAATATATAGATGGTGACATAACTGAATTCAAATATCTACTTAATAAAACAATTAGATGGACAAAAGTAAGCCACACATATAACTAACAAATCATAATGAGCAATCAAACTATTGAGTAATAAATTAATTACCATAAATGTAGATTCATAACTTTGCAATAAATCAATCTCCCAATACTTTATGCAAGGCATTTATGCCTAGATGAATTTATTATGTGTTAGAAAGTTGGCATTTTTACGTGGAGAATCGGGTTTTTCTATTTTATTTTGATCCTTGAAGTTATTTTTATGTTGATTTTATTTTTTTATGGTGAAAATATACATAAGGAAAATCAATGGTACCATATTTCCTTATTAGAAATATGTTTGCAAAACTGTTAGACATATACATCTATAAATTTAATTATTTAAGTTTCATGTATAATATCATTCTCATCATCATCAGATTCATTCTCTTTATCATCTCGTCAGAATCCATGGTATGATCAGCGTCAAGTTTCATACTCAAAAGCAAACAAATCATGTATGCATTATGTATGCCTTCTATGATTAGTTTAGTGTAAACTGGATGGAATAAAAACACACTTTTTTATATTTCATTCAAATTGGGAGGATTTGAAATGAGAGGATAAGTGTATTATAATTTTTATATATTGTTATTAAAATATTCTTATTTTTTTATATTAAAAACCTAATGCTATCCAAACAAAACATGTTAAGCGCGTAATAATAAAATTAAGTAATAATATTTCTCTCCTCTCAACTCTTAAACAAAAAAATATAACTTATTCAAGTCATCTTCTCTCTGTTCATTTTTTTTAACTTCAAAATGAATATAAGTGTCATTTTTTCTGTACTCTCCCCTCCTTCCATTAACGCTCCTATGACACTTATTATTTATTTAATTGGGGGTTTAAAAAAAAAATAGATGACAAAGAAATGAGAGTATAAGGACATTTCTTATTTAAGAGTCAAGTGGAAAGGAAAGAAAAGAGATAAATTATTATATATTTTTATTATTATTACCTTAAAATAGTTTATGTGAGTATAAGTAGGTATTTAATAGAAAGGATATGGGTACTTTTGTCACTATAGATAAAAATTATAATGTATCTTATTCTCTTTCTCTAAATACTCCCAATTTGAAAGTATTAAAAAAAAAAAAAGAAAAAAAAAAAAGAGAGTTTTGGAGAGATTTGCATGTTATAAGGTACCACTCCATTTCTTCTCCCTTCTTTTATAAAAAAAATAATAAATAAATAAATAACTCTCAAACCAAGAATTTAGTATAGTGTCCACTCCTTCTATTTCACTCCATCTGAATAAACCATAAGAGTGGCTATCTAGAGGACAAGCCCTAAATTATCATAAAGGAGTCGAGCAATTTAGATCAGACAAAACCCTATGACAAGGAACAATTGATGAGAGTTTGTTAATTTTCTTGTTTGATTATGTAAAATTAGTTCGTAAATTTCAATTAGCTATTGCCGTTTGTTATACTTTATAATTTATAGGATTAACTTCACTTTCTCTGTCGAAATACTACTTCATTTAAAATCTCATTTCTATCGAATTAAGTTAATTAAATTACACCTATATTATTAAACACCATCATACATAGAACTGAAAGCGAGTTGTGTAGTTTAATCCTATATTCAGATTTGGCTTGAGATTTAAAAAGACCGAACCAGAGCTTGAATAAATTAATATTTTATTATAATGTATAAAGTATGTTTTTAAAAAATATTAATAAAATAAATGTGTAATTTTATTTTTACTTAATGTATATAAGAATTAATCCGGCCCTCAATTAGAAGAAGAAGAAAAAAAAAAAAAAAATCAAAACAAAACAAAGAGAAGAAAGAAAAAGGATGTCGGTAGGGTTGAAGATCTCATGGATTAGAGCATTTTTGTCTTGGTAGGTTCATTAAAACAATTTTCCATGAATCTTGCCGTTGATGGTGGTTATTGGTCGTTACATACAATCTACACATATATATATTGACTTCTATTAATTATTAATAGATAATAAATTAGCATTATCATATATATATATATATATATATACATGCCATTCATGGTGATAACTACCATATTGTCTTTTAGTTTCAAATTCTTAATTATTTTATTGCATTAATTTTGGATTTTGCATGGCCCAATTATATATGCATGAAGGTGATGGCTTGATTATTTATTGATTAAGTGGACATTATTTCCATAGAAATTATAAGTAAATTAACATTGATGGATATATGTTATGGAATTATTCATATAATTCCTAGTGCTACAAGCTTTTTAAATATCTCATTGAGAATGAAACCTCACCCACCAAATCTGTCAATTACCATATCTTATAGCATGGACTCTGTCATAGAGTACTATTACCTACACACTACAACGTACTTTAAATTTGTGAACTAAAAAACCAACAATATAGAGTAGAGCAATTTACCTTTTTCTCCCTCAAAGTTTGACAAAACAACATTAAGGTCTAAATTAATTTTGTCACTTAGATTTTATTTTCTACATATCTTATGCCTAAGTACTTATAATACTTATTGGCTTAATTTATTGATTGGAAACATGAGGGTTGTGTTGTGTTAGGTCTAAAATCCCTATAAGTTGTATCAGAGCCATGATTATGGTTGCTTGAAGTTTCATATAGTTATGGAGAGCAACAACTCAGGTTCTATGATTAAATTGACTCATCGAATTATTCAATATGGAAGTCGATGATGGAGAATCTACTGTATTGTACTGATTTGTATGGTCTAGTAGAAGAAGATTCCCCGAAGCCTAAGGATATGTCAAAAAAGGATTAGGAAAGAATGAGCAGGAAGACAATTGACGAATTCAAATAGTGGATTGATATCAATTTGTTCCATCACATATCTGAGTATACTAATGCAAATACTCTTTGGAAATAATTAGAAAAATAATTAGAAGCACTGTCAGAGAGGAAGACTATGCAAAATAAAGCAATAAAATAAAGCAATCACAATTAAGTAGCTGGTAAATTTGAAGCTAAATGAGGGACAATCAATTTTTGAGTATTTGAGTAATTTTTGTTATGAAAGTCCAACCACAAGGTTAGACTTTTGTGGATTTTTGGCAACCTTGCCATTTCTCCTTTTGGTGGCTTCATTTAAGTCTTTGGGGGATGTTTTGTCAAAGAGAATATTAACTCTATTGTCTCATACTTATATGCAATTACTCATGTAGGTGAGTTTTGCACTTATAAATAGAGGTGCAAGTGAAAAGGTAAAGACATAAGAGAAGTGAATGGGAGGCATGCAAAGAGCTGCCAAAGAGAAATATCAAAGTGAAAACAAGTGTGTGAGAGGAAAAATAGTGAGAAATATTCGGTCCATAGTGTGAATGAGTGATAATTGTAAGCCCCTACTTTTAGGTACATCTTTACACTAGGTTACTCACTTTGATGATATTTGTATACCTCTAACAGTCACTAGGGAGGATTTATTTGTATCCCTACTATTATTATAGTGGAAGTTTTATTCGGAGTTTGTCCCATGATTTTTCCTTTAACTCTAGAGGGTTTTCCACTTAAATTTGGTGTTTTTACTTTTTTTGCTCCTTACATTTATTCTTGTGGCTTGTTGGTCAATTGAATTATTCTGCTGAAATCCTAACAAGTGGTATCAGAGTCATCGTTGTGATTGTTGGTGATTTAATAATTATGGAGAGCAATAGCAGTTCAAGTTCCATGATTAAATTGACCGCTTCAAATTATTCCATATGGAAACCCATGATAGAGGATTTCCTTTATTATAGTGATTTATACAATCTAGTACAAGGTGAATTGGCGAAGCAAAATGACATGTCTAAAAAAGATTGGGAGCAATTAAGCAGGAAAGCTGTTGGAAAAATCTGAGAATAGATTGATTTCAGTATGTTCCACCATTTTTCTAAAGTAAATAATGCACAATAACTTTAGAAACAATTGGAAACACCGTACGAGAGAAAGAATGCACAAAATAAAGCCTTCACAATCAAAAAACTTGTGAGTCTGAAATTAAAGGAGGGATGATCAGTAGTCGAGCACTTGAATCATTTTTAAGATCTTTCAAATTAGTTGTCCACGATGAAAATAGTGCTAGATGATGAGTTACAAGCACTATTCCTTTTGAACTCTTTACCTGATAGCTAGAAAACCTTGGTGGTTACAGTTAATAACTCGACTCCATATGGCACATTGAGTTTAGAGACTGTCAAGGATAGTATGTTTAATGAGGAAGCTAGGCAGAAGGAATCGGGTGTAGATAATTAGCAAGCTCTTGTCATGAAGGACAGGGGCAGAGGCAAAAGCAGAAGGCCCAAGGGACATGGAAAATCCAAATGTAGATCTAAGTCCAGAGATAAAGCGAAGTGTTATCATTGGAAAAGTAGGTCACTTTAAGAGAAATTACAGGATCTTCAAATAGGAGATAAAAGATGGAAATGCTTAAAAAGGAGCAATTGATGATACATCAGCCACAACAGAATTAGATGATGATTCAATAATATTAGTTTATGCAAATGGTGAAGGTAATCACATCGAGGAGCCAAATGTCGAGTGGATAGTTGACTCAGCTGCCTCATACCACTATGTTCTTAAAAGATGATACTTCACAACCTACAAAGCAGAATACTTTGGTAGTGTGAGGATGGGTAACACAAGTATTTCTAATATTGTTGGAATTGATGATATTTGCATACAAACTAGTATTGGATACACCATGACACCGAAGAATGTGCATCATATTCCTGATCTGCGTTTTAATATAATATTATCAATGTCCTAGATAAAGATGAATATGAGCATTAGTTTAAGAATGGAAATTGGAAACTCACCTAAGAAAAATTGGTGACTGCTCAGAAAAAGTTATGGTATATGATGTATAAGACATGTGTGAAGGTATGCAGCAGTCAGTTGAATGCTGTGGAGGATGATGCTTCTCCAAACTTGTGATATGAGAGGCTGACACATATGAGTGATAAATGGTTGCAATTGTAGGCTAAAAAGTCTCTTATTCCTTTAGCCAAATGTACACCATTGAACACTTGTGATCATTGCCTATTTGGAAAGCAACATAGTTTCTTTTCGCAAGCATTCTAAGCTAAAAGAAAATAAATAGGAATTGATATATTCAAATGTTTGTGGTCCCTTCAAGATGGAGACTTTGGGTGGTAACAGATATTTTGTTATCTTTACAGATGATGCTTCACGGAAGATGTGGGTTTATTTTCTGAAAACAAAAAGCCATGTGTCCAAATATTTTTAGAAGTTTCATGCCAAGGTAGAGAGAAAGACAAGAAAAGCCTTCAAATGTCTCCATACTGATAATAGTGGAGAGTACAGCTTCAAAAGATTTTGAAAAGTATTATTCAAAACATGGCATAAGACATGAAAAAACAGTTCCCAGCACCCCGCATCATAATGGTGTTGCTGAGATAATGAACTGCACTATTGTGGAAAAAGTAAGATGTATGCTAAAAATGGCTAAGCTTCCTAAGTCATTTTTGGGTGAAGCTGTTGGTGCTGCATACTACTTAATCAACTGAACTCCGTCAATTCATTTAGGTTTTGATATTCTAGAGAAAGTATGGTCAAGTAAAGATGTTTCATACTCTCATATGAAGGTGTTTGGTTGTAAAACTTTTATACACGTGCCCAAGGAACATAGATTAAAGCTTGACTTTAAAGCCAATCCTTGTGTGCTTATTGGCTATAGAAATGAGCAGTTTGGCTACAAGTTATGGGACCCTGTAAAGAAGAAAGTTGTCAGAACCAGGGATGTAGTCTTTTATGAAAATGAGACCATAGCAGACTTTGAAAAGACTACATATGCTGAGAGTGTTGTTGTTGATCAAACACCAAATTCTACTCCAGCAAGAAATGTCACGTATATGGGAGTAATGGATGAAACAAAACAATCTTTGCCTGCTAGGCAAGAGGATAGCAAGTTACAAATTCTGTCTTGATAGAACATGTATTTCTATTATTATGAAATTCATAAACATGGGTGAAATGATGAGCCAACTACTGTGTAAGATGAACCATATGCAATTGGTGATGGTGATGACCCTAATACAGAGGACTTAGAGCAGGGAGAGCAACCTTTTGTAGCGGATTCAGTAGGGCCTCAGGTTAGAAGGTCTACTATAGAGCATCGGCCATCAACCAAGTATCCTAGTTCTGAGTATATTTTAATTACTGATGAGGGGGAGCTAAAAAGCTTCCAAGATGTTCAATTTCACAAAGACAAGCATTGTTGGATAAAAGCAATGGAAGAGGAAATGAGTTCTTTGAAAAAGAAGAAATACTTATAAGTTAGTTGAACTTCTTAAAGGAAGGAAAACACTCAAGAATAAGTGGGTGTTCAAATTTAAAAAAGGTGATGACAAGCTATTAAGATACAAGGCTCGATTAGTTACCAAAGGTTTCAGTCAGAAGAAAGAATTAACTTTAATTAAATTTTTTCATCGGTAGTGAAGATGAGTTCTATTTGAGTTGTACTTGGTTTAGCAACTAGCTTGAATCTTGAGCTTGAGTAGTTGGATGTGAAGACTGCATTCTTACGTGGTGACTTACAAGAAATGATTTATATGAATCAGCCAGAAAGATTTGAAGTGAAAGGGAAAGAGCATGTGGTTTGCAGGTTGAAAAAGAGTCTTTATGGTCTGAAACAAGCTCCACGATAGTGGACAAGAATTTTGATTCGTTCATGGAAAATCAGAAATACAGACGAACAAATGCATATCCTTATGTATATGTTAGAAGATTTCTCAAAGGTAACTTCATTATTCTATTGTTATATGTGGATGATATGCTGATTGTGGGACAAGATGCTAAGATGATTCGCAAGTTGAAAGAGGAGTTATCTAAGTCCTTTTATATGAAGGATTTAGGTCTAGCAAAACAAATACTGGAAATGAAAATCATTTGTAATTGGAAAGCTGGGAAGTTGTGGCTGTCACAAGAGAAATATGTTGAATAGTTACTTGAACGTTTCAACATGAAAGATGCTAATCTGATTAGCACACCTCTTTCTATAACTTCAAGCTAAGTAAAAGATATTATCCAAAATTAAAGAAGAAAATGGATCATATGGCATCTGATAAGTGTTTGTGTTTTGGGGGTTCAAAACCAGTTCTTGAAGGGTTTGCATATGTAGATATGGTAGGTGACCTTGATGGTAGAAAATCTACATCAGGATATGTATTTAGTTTTGTAGGACGAGCTCTGTCATGGCAGTCTAAGTTGCAGAAGTGCATTGCCTTATCTACTATCGAGGCTGAATATATTGCAGCTAATGAAGCTAGAAAATAAATGCCTTGGATGAAAAGATTTCTTTTAAATTTGGAATTGAACTAGGAAAAATATGTAGTATATTATGATAGTCAAAGTGCTATAGATTTGAGCAAAAATACTATGTATCATACACGGACAAAACATATCGATGTGAGATACCATTGGTTAAGGGATGTAACCAAGAGGAAGTTGATACAAGTGCAAAAGATTCATATGGATGACAACACTATTGATATGATGACAAAAGTTGTTACCAGAGAGAAACTTGAAATTTTCAGTAAGCTGGTCAGAATGGACTTTAGATAAACATGTCATATGATACTTTCTCCTCGAAATAAGACAAGAGGGGGAGATTGTTGTGAAAGTCCAATCGCGAGGTTGGACTTTTGTGGATTTTTGGTAGCCTTGCCATTTTTCCTTTTGGTGCATCATTTAAACCATTGTGGATGTTTTGGAAAAGAGAGTATCAACTCTCTTGTCTCCCATGTATATGCAATTACTCATGTAGGTGAGTTTTGGCACTTATAAAGAAAGGCGCAAGTGAAAAAGTAATGACACAAGAGAAGTGAATGAGCATGCAAAAAGCTACCTATAGAGAAATACCAAAGTGAGAGCAAGTGTGTGAGAGGAAAAATAATGGGGAAATACTTAGTCTAGAGTGTGAGTGAGTGACAATTATGAGCCCCTATTTTTGGATATATCTTTATACTAGGTTATTCACTTTGATGATATTTGTATACACCTAGTAGTCACTAGGAAGGATTTGTTTGTAACTTTACTATGAAGTTTTTGTCTGAGTTTGTCCCGCGGTTTTTCCATCAAATTTTAGAGGTTTTCCAAGTAAATCTGGTGTTATTATTTCTCTTGCTTGTTACATTTATTCTTGTGGCTTGTTGGTCAATTAAATTATTCCTCTGAAATCCTAAAAATTTTTAGGATCTTGTGAACCAATTGTCCACAATAAACGTAGTGCTAGTCCTAGATGATGAATTGCAAATATTATTTATTTTAAGCTTGAATTTACCTAACAGCTAAGAAACCTTAATGGTGACTATTAATAACTAGCTCCCATGGTACGTTGACTTTGAAAACAGTGAACGACAATATGCTCAATTAGAAAACCAGAAGAAAGGATGAGGGCACAGAAAATGAGCAAGCTCTTATCATAGATATTAAAAGTAGAAGAAAAAGCAAGGGGCCTAGAGGGGTAAACCCAAAGATAAATTCAACTCTAAAGATAAATGGAGGTGTTATCCCTATGAAAAGTCTAGTTAAGATGATGATACAACAGTTGTAACAGAGTTAAATGATTCAATGACATTAGTTGTGCAAATGGTGAATGAAATCACATTGAGGAACCGGATGTTGAATGGGTATCTAACTCAGCTGCTTCTTACCATTATGTTCCTTGAAGAGAGTCCTTCACTACCTACACAGAGCATAAGACTTTGGCATTATCAAGATCGGTAACTCTAGTATTTTCAAGATTGTGGAAATTTGTGACATTGGTATTCAAACTAGTGTTGGCTGTACCATGACTTTAAAAAATGTGAGACATTTCAGGTTTACTATTTAATCTAATTTCAGTGAATTTCCTAGATAAAGAAGAATATGAACATCACTTGAAGGATGGACTTAAAAAATCACCAAGAAAAAATTGATGGTTGCTTGGGAAGAATTATGTTACACTTTGCATAAGAAACGTGTGAAGGTGTGTAACAGTCAATTGAATACAGTTGAGGATGATGATAATCCAAATTTATGGCACAATAGGATGGCACATATAAGGGACAAAAGGTTGCAGGTTTTGGCTAAAACATCCCTTATTTTTCAGCCAAGGGATATACCAATGAACCCTTGTGATCATTGTATATTTAGTAAGGAGTTTCTTTTCATAAACATTCTAAACAGAAAGAAAATATATTAGAATTGATATATTATGATGTTTATAATCCCTATATTATCTAGAGTTTAGGTGACAACAAATATTTTGTTAATTTTAATGATGATGCTTCATGAAAAATACGGGTTCATTTGTTAAGAACAAAAAAGTAGGTATTCAGATATTTCTTAAAATTTCATGTCATGGTGGAGAGTAAGGTCAGACAACTACTGAAAGTGTCTCCATACTGATAATGATAGAGAGTACACTTCCATTGACTTTGAAAACTATTGTTCAAAGCATGACATAGGACATAAGAAGATTGTTCCTGCAACCCACATCATAATGGTGTAGCTGAGAGAATGAATCACATCATTGTAGAAAAAGTAAGATGCATATTAACAATGGTTGATCTCCCTAAGTCATTTTGTGATGAAGCTGTTAATACTGCTTGCTATCTACTGAATATGTCTCCATTATTTCCTTTGGGTTTTGATTTTCCATAGATGATATGATTAGGTAAAGATGTCTTATATTCTGATCTGCAGGTGTTCGGCTGTAAAGCTTTTAAGCATGTGCCCAAGGAGCAAAGTTCAAAACTTGATGACAAAGTCATTCCTTGTATATTTGTTGGTTACAATAATAAGAAATTTGGCTATCAGTTATGAGATTAGAATTAAAGGAAGAAAGTTGTAGAAGCAGAGATATTATTTTTCATGAATATGATACCTTACCATATTTTGATAAGAATGAGAAGACTACATGTTACTGGTGATACTGGTCTAACACCAATTTCTACTACATCAGGAAGTGCCAAAGATGTGGCAGTAACATGTGAAGAAAATGGAAATAATGATGAGCCAACTATATAGAATGATGAGCGAGATGCAGCTGGTGATGGTGTTGAGCCAGAGACAACGGACTTGGAGATAGGGGAGCAGCCTCCTATAGTAGAAACAGTGAAACCTCAAGTTAGGAGGTCTTTAGACAGCATCAACTATCATCTAGATATCTTAATTTTGAATATATTTTAATTACTAATGAGGGGTATCTAGAGAGCTTTCAAGATGGACAGTCTCACAAAGATAGAAATTATTGGATAAAAACAATGAAAGAATAAATGAGTTTTTTTTTTTTTTTTGAAGGAAAAAAAAAAAAAACACTCATGAGTTGGTGAATCTTCTTGAGGGAAGAAAAATACTAAAGAATAAGTGGGTTTTATCAAGCAGAAAAATGACAATGACAAACAAAATTACGTACAAGGCTAGATTGGTGACCAAAGATTTGAGTCATGAGAAAGGGATTGACTTTTGATGAGACCTTCTCTACAGTAGTGAAGATTAGTTTTTTGGGGTTGTACTTGGTTTGACAGTTAGTTTGGACCTTAAGTTTGAACAGTTGGATGTGAAAACTAGATTTTTACATGGTGACTTGTAGGAGAAAATTGATATGAATCAGCTCGAAGGATTTGAAGTAAAATAAAAAGAGCACAAGTTAGTTTGGAGAAAAGTGTGTATGGCCTCAAGCAACTCCAAGGTATTAGTACAGGAAATTTGATTCGTATATAGCTGAGTCAAAAATACAGAAGAACAAATGCATATCATTGTGTATATATCAGCAGATTTTATGATGATAACTTCATTATCCTGTAGATTGTAGGACAAGATGCTACGTGATTCACAAGCTGAAAGATTGGTGACTGCCCAGCTTCCTACAAAATATATAGAAAGAAATTTTGTTTCTTTTGGAACTACACAAAAACAATAGCAGTACAGAATAATTGACAGTGTATAAGAATACGTGACAGAAGGATGGACTTAAAACATCACCAAGAAAAAAATGGTGGTTGCTTGAAACGTGTGAAGGTGTGTAACAGTCAATTGAATACAGTTGAGGATGATGCTAATCCAAATTTATGGCACAAAAGGATGGCACATATAAGGGACAAAAGGTTGCAGGTTTTGGCTAAGACATCCCTTATTTTTTAGCCAAGGGATACACCAATGAACCCTTGTGATCATTGTATATTTAGTAAGCATCATGGAGTTTCTTTTCATAAGCATTCTAAACAGAAAGAAAATATATTAGAATTGATATATTATGATGTTTGTAATTCCTATAATATCTAGAGTTTAGGTGACAACAAATATTTTGTTAATTTTAATGATGATGCTTCATGAAAAATACGGGTTCATTTGTGAAGAACAAAAAGGTAGGTATTCAGATATTTCTTAAAATTTCATGTCATGGTGGAGAGTAAGGTCAGACAACTACTGAAAGTGTCTCCATACTGATAATGGTAGAGAGTACACTTCCATTGACTTGAAAACTATTGTTCAAAGCAGGACATAGGATATAAGAAGATTGTTCCTGCAACCCCACATCATAATGGTGTAGCTGAGAGAATGAATCACATCATTGTAGAAAAAGTAAGATGCATATTAACAATGGTTGATCTCCCTAAGTCATTTTGTGATGAAGCTGTTAATACTGCTTGCTATCTACTGAATATGTTTCCATTATTTCCTTTGGGTTTTGATTTTCCATAGATGATATGATTAGGTAAAGATGTCTTATATTCTGATCTGCAGGTGTTCGGCTGTAAAGCTTTTAAGCATGTGCCCAAGGAGCAAAGTTCAAAACTTGATGACAAAGTCATTCCTTGTCTATTTGTTGGTTACAATAATAAGAAATTTGGCTATCAGTTATGAGAATAGAATTAAAGGAAGAAAGTTGTAGAAGCAGAGATATTATTTTTCATGAATATGATACCTTACCATATTTTGATAAGAATGAGAAGACTACACATGTTACTGGTGATACTGGTCTAACACCAATTTCTACTACATCAGGAAGTGCCAAAGATGTGGCAGTAACATGTGAAGAAAATGAAAATAATGATTAGCCAACTATATAGAATGATGAGCGAGATGCAGCTGGTGATGGTGTTGAGCCAGAGACAACGGACTTGGAGATAGGGGAGCAGCCTCCTATAGTAGAAACAGTGGAACCTCAAGTTAGGAGGTCTACTAGACAGCATCGACTATCATCTAGATATCTCAATTTTGAATATATTTTAATTACTAATGAGGGGTATCTAGAGAGCTTTCAAGATGGACAGTCTCACAAAGATAGAAATTATTGGATAAAAGCAATGAAAGAATAAATGAGTTTTTTTTTTTTTTTTTTGAAGGAAAAAAAAAAAAAAAACACTTGTGAGTTGGTGAATCTTCTTGAGAGAAGAAAAATACTAAAGAATAAGTGGGTTTTATCAAGCAGAAAAATGACAATGACAAACAAATTAGGTACAAGGCTAGATTGGTGACCAAAGATTTGAGTCATGAGAAAGGATTGACTTTTGATGAGACCTTCTCTACAGTAGTGAAGATGAGTTTTTTCGGATTGTACTTGGTTTGACAGTTAGTTTGGACGAAGGATTTGAAGTAAAATAAAAAGAGCACAAGTTAGTTTGGAGAAAAGTGTGTATGGCCTCAAGCAACTCCAAGGTATTAGTACAGGAAATTTGATTCGTATATAGCTGAGTCAAAAAATACAGAAGAACAAATGCATATCATTGTGTATATATCAGAAGATTTTATGATGATAACTTCATTATCCTGTAGATTGTAGGACAAGATGCTACGTGATTCACAAGCTGAAAGATTGGTGACAGCCCAGCTTCCTACAAAATATATAGAAAGAAATTTTGTTTCTTTTGGAACTACACAAAAACAATAGTAGTACAGAATAATTGACAGTGTATAAGAATACGTGACATGGAAAAGTTTGAGCATTATAGTGAATTTATTTTTAGTTTATTCCGTAATTTTCACACTATTCTGAAAGGTTTTTTTACATAAATCTGGTATTTATATCTACTTAATTATTTTTATGTATATGTTATGGCCTGACTTCTAATAATTATTGAATTAATTTATTGATTAAAATTTGGTTTTGCAAATCAGGTTTTCAATTACCTTATTATGATATTTTCTTAACTAGATCCGGCACCAACTGATGGATAAATAATGAGTTCTGCCATGACTACGCACGTACCATACTTAATTACGATGAAGGAAAAAAGAAAGAAGATCCCAATACTATTTTAAACGGATCTATACATATTTGAATGGTCACATTATCCCTCCAAACTTACTGTTTGGTTCTTTAACAATATGTTCAATATCCTTGTTACCAGAAAAGATACAGTAAGACAGTATGCTTTTATGGCTACATGTATAAGAACAATTTTATTGTCTTGCAGTCAGTCCCGTTCTAAGTCTCTAAGTCTCTGGGATGGCACCACCAAGATACAAAGGAGCAATCAACTATGGCTTCCAGTTCTGCCTTTGAATTGGCAATCAGCGAACCTCATCAACTTTAGCAATGAAAAGATTAAAGCGGGTTGAGGTTGGCGTACCTCTCTAGCTATCGCAGCAGTTCCAGCCTTAATCCTAATTGTAGGTGCATTGTTCCTCCAGAAACACCCAACAGCAAAATCCAGCATAACAATGACCATCAAAAGGCAAAGGCGACGCTGTAATGCATTAGATGAACCGATGACGTCCTGCAGAACTTGAAGATCTCATTGAAGCAAGTAACCTATCAAAATCCATCAACCATAAGAAAGTCTTATAGATTAAGGCTGAATTTGGTATTGCTTTTCAAGAGGATGCTTTGGCTTTTAAAAAGTCACAATACCTAAATATTATTTGATTAATTTTTTTTTAGGGGTGATTCTTCTAGTGTTTTTAAAAAGTCATCAAAAGTCATCGTAAAGCACCTCAAGTGATGTTTTTAAAAGTTAGCTGTGACTTTTTAAAATTAAAAGTACAAAAATCACCTTCTTAATTTTAAAAAATTATCAAATAAACCTCTAATTAATTTATAAACCATTAAAATTCTCTTCCTGAATATATCTTTAATTAATGATATCTATCTTTGTCATTTTATATATTCATAGCAGCTTATAATTTGTTTAACCAAACACATTGTTCATTACTTTTACTATCCACAATAACCTTTATAATAAACTTACAAAACAGAATTATTATGACTTTTTCACAGCATGTCACAGCAGCTTTTTATAAAAACCATAGCATTACAAGACTAAGCCTAAACATAGACCTCAACCGGTTATGGAAATAGCAATACCATTTTTTCAACAGGTAACAAGGATCAATTTCATGTCTTTTTGTTCACCAACACTCTTCCGAACAATTGGTTTAGGCAAAAGCACTTCACTTTTGTCTGCAGTCATGACTGAGGTTGTGGGTATTAGTTCAACTTTCGTATCGATGCTTATAGTGGATAAACTAGGCTGCAGAGTTCTGTTTACAGTTGGAAGGATTCAGATGTTTGTTTGTAACTTGTAGTGGATAAACTAGGCTGTAGAGTTCTGTTTATGGTTGGAAGGATTCAGATGTTTGTTTCACAAGTTACAATTGGGACATTCTATAGCAGCTCAACTGGGTGATCAATGATCATGGTGGAATAAGCGAAGGGTATGCGAGCATCAGTGTTGCAGTGAACTTTCTGTTTACTTTTATTGTTGCTCAAACCTTTCTTGCTATGCTTTGCCTATTCAAGCCTGGGATTTTCTTCTTTTTTGGGGGGATGGGTGATGGTGTGACTGCTTTTGTGCACTTTTTTTACCAGAGACAAATAACATCCTTATTGAGTAGATGGAGAAAGTGTGGAAGGAGTATTGGTTTTGGAAGAGAATTGTAGGTGAAGTGAGTGGAGACAAAAGATGGAAGCACTGTGATATTTAATATCTCTGCCTTTAAAAAAATTTATTTATATCAGGAAAATACAGTTAGCATTTCCACTGTGCCAAGACAACCATGGGAAACACACAACGTTCAGAAAAACTAATTATAGAAATAAGAATATAAACTAAGCTGGGTGAAAGAAAAGGAAACCTGTCTTTTATATGAAGTTGAAAGAAGCTTCAATTTAAGATCATAGCTGGAAAGGCAGTCCTATATGTCGTCCCAAGAGGCATTTATGATTCATGTAAAATTAGATATGTGGAAGAGAGAGAAATGCAGAAAGGAGATTAAAGAACTTGTCAATGAGAGCAGAGGAGTCTCAAAAAAAAAAAAAAAATAGTATTTAAATACAAGTTCTGTTTCCTCACCGTGCTCTCAAAACAAAGCACCTAGATAATGGCAACATGGAAAAAAACTAAGCAATGACGCACAATTGAATGTGAAGAAAATTATCATCAATGATGCATAAATGGACAAAGATAAATGAAAGAATGTAGAATCCTCATAATACACCATTCAGAATTTACCCCTTGAGGCAAACTAGAAATATTGAACTGGAGACATTTCGGAAAGATTAGAAGCAAAAGCTCAGGATTATATGTTGTCCCATAATCCATCTGGAGCCAATAGAAAAGACTCATTTAAGTTATTTCTTGAAAACTTTGCCTGTGTATCTACTATTACCATATCATGAAGGCATCATCACGATTTTGTGATATCATAAACTAGATAATGTGCTTCTAATTTTGAACTCTTCGAACATAAGATATATATATAAATCAAGTAATGTAAGACTATCAGAAAATTCATTATTGTCTAACTTGTCTTTTAAATACACAATTGAATGTAGAAAAGCTTCCAAGCTCAATTATTTGCAAAATTTACAGATTGTATGCTGATCATACCTTGATTTTCAAAGCCATGATGGAGTTGAGATCTATACAAATTTGTTCTGACATTTACCAAAATATTCCATGTACCTTCAAACACACTGCATTAGTACAATTATAGATTAACACATTGAATAAGATGTAAGTCAGGCTATATTCTGAAGCACTGAAGTGTGTTCAACAGTTAACAGTCAAACAGGTATATGTAGATGAGGCACAAACTTTGACATAAATAATCAGAACCAGCAAGACGATAACTTTAAGCAACCAAACTTGATATTTATAGAGAGAATGTATTGGATTTGGAGATTACCTGATGGAAGACCCACCCATAGACATCAAAATCAACCAATTTCCTTTTGTAAATTGAAAGAGGAAAAATTACTTTTAAAGACGTCTATTTATAGACATTACACACAGATGCAACAGCTACCAATTGCGATTTAATAGACAGAGGAAACTAAGAGGAAAAAAAAAACATAACTTACCAAATCTTAGTATGCTTGATCTGCCTCACTAACTTTCCATCATTGCAGTCAACATTGTTGCATCTTCCCCCCACTTCAATTTTTCTAGCTGCCTCGGGCCTCCCCTAGGAGCACAGACATTTTCTTACTCGACTCCATCTGCCATCTGTTTAATTGTGAGCTTCCTCATTCATTGTTGACAATAATCTCGCAGATACATGCTCCCTCAAATCCACATTGCAGATGTAGACTAACAGATAAATTCAGGGGAAAAAAAGGAAATGTAAAAGCACCATAAGAAAAAAATCTAAGATCAAACTCATAAATAAATAAATAACGAACAATATAACATGCACACAATTTTCTCACACAAAGCTAAATTCATGTTCACTAAGTGATAAATCTCTGTAAAGTGGTTACTAATATATCAGAGTTATCACACTTATTACTCACTTGACATCAATTTATCAGTTAGTTTATATAATTTTTATCATTGTGTGAGAAAGTCACATGTATGTAGCATAGCTCATAAATAAAGTAGACAAAAAGGAAGACTCTAGAGGCAAAAGCTTTATGTTGGTTCAGAAGATACCATCCCAATGTTAGTCTCAATATAAAAAAAAGTTATCTGGATTCTGAATTTCAGCTTAGTCACCGCCCAACCTTTTTTTGTCGTAACAGACGCTTGTCTGATAACAAATTCAGGCTAACACTTGACATTAAAACCTCAAGCATACTGAAATGTGAAACACAAAATCTTTTTTGCATTTCTTACTCATCAAGCAAAGTCACAAACATACTGAGGAATCCTTTCTACATGCATTACATGTTCATAATTAGTTAAAACCGAAAGATTTTGACACAACTACATCATGCCAATACAATACAAAAGAGATAACTTATTTCAGTTACAGACAAGCCTTCCTTTCTTCTTTTATTCATTTGTTACTTTATTTTTGGCAGGGTTATTCAGAAACCAACTCCATGAAAATGAATTCCTTGGTAGTACAGAGAAAAAAATTAATACCAAATAAAAAATATTATAGAAAAGGGAAACTCAAAACCTAATCAACCTACACCCCTTGTATCACAGAAGGAAGCGAGGAGCAACCATTGCACACATCAAATTTCCAACTAGCATTTCTGCGTATTTCTACTCTCTTAGATTTCCCTTTGGATCAAGACAGTAAAACTGAAAATAGGTTCCAGGAATATTCTGCTACTCAAAAAAGAAGTACAAAAATGCAGCATTCCACATCAAGGTTGAGCCACTTCAAAGCCACTTCAAACAGCCTCCTAAAAGTTTAGGCCACTGCACTTATTTCCACAGTCTTCACTGCCTCTTTTTCCATCTCCTTGACTGCTCCAATGAGAGCCCTTGTAATCCCCATGGCATACAAGCCCTTCTCCTTCATTTCCTCCAGCACCTTTGCTGCAGTTTCCCAGTCCACAGCCTTCAGGCAGAGAGATTGGATCAATTTATCATATTCATCAACAATAGGTTCAATGCCAAAATCCCTCATCTCAGCCAACAACTGTAGAGCCTCGTCAAACTGTCTGAGTTTGCAATATCCCCCGATGAGTGTATGGTAAGTCACAGGACTCAGCTTTGAATGCTTCTTTTTGACTTCTCTCAAAACTTTAGATGCCTCCTCCATTTGATCACCACTTGCATAACCACTCATGATAACAGTATACGTGTAAACAACTGGCTTCAAACCCCAACTCTCCATCAGCTTCAACATCTCCAGTGCCTCTCCCATGTCCCCAGCTTTGGAATAACCATTAATAGTAGAATTGAATACAGCATTTCCAGGTGGTGGACCCTCTGCAATCATCTTAAATAGCAAATCTTTAGCAGCATTAACGTCTTTCATCCTACACAAACAACCAATACAACTGAAAATGGCTTTATTGCATCTTTTTTCTTCTCTCCGGAGAAATCATTCAAGATTTCAAAAGCTACTTTTACGGTTTCATTTTCTCGACATTGTGTACCAATCGAAAGTTTTACCGCAAAGAGAGGTGTGTATTTGTTCTTCTCTTTTGCCAACATATAGACTGCATGTGCGTCTTTGCCCCTCCTCCCCTTACAAAACCAAGATATGATCTTACCAACTTTCTCACCATCAGCCAAGCTTCCTGCATCAAGCATTTTCTCAAAAACAGACCAAGCCCCATATAAAAAATGGCGCCTACAAAGAGCTTCAATTGTGAAGTAGTAGGTGTCCACATTTAGGACACTTCCGAGCTCCCCAAACTTATTAAACACCTCCAAAGCAGCCTTTCCTTTACCCAATTTTGAGAATGATATTATCAGTTCATTTAGAATTTCCTCATTCATTACCCCATTCTCCTTCTCAGCAATATCCCTAATCAAATCCCACAAACAATAGGACTCTTTCCTTCTAAGATTGCTGCATATTGCCCTAGTTAGCGATTTCAAAACACGGGTTGTGACATTAAACGATTTTTCCTTCCAAGCCCACTTGAAAAACCTTATCAAATTCTCACCCAAAAAACAAGTGGAGTTTCAAGTACTGCAACTACAAACTCTTGATATAAATTCAAACCCATTTTATCAAGACTTGACTCTAAAGACCCATCAGCTGTACTTTAGAGAAGAGACCTTACATTCTCCATTTGCTCAACATCAATCTTGTAAACCTCATCATCTCTAGAAAGGAAAGCTTCCATTTGGAGACTGTCATTTTCTTCAAAAGGTTCTTCATTAATCCCATTCAGAGAGGGAGAATTTCTCATCTGGGCATCACTAAATTCATCAGAAACCACTGAAGAATGTTGCAAGCTTCCATGAATCTCATCTTCAGTGGAAACAATCTTTGAAGAGTCAAGTAATGGCGACTCAAATTGACTGGTTTACCTAGAGTTCTTGCAAAAAAATGATATTCGGGTTAGGAAATGAGGACATTGAACTTGCACAAGGGATTTAGAGGAAGTCACCTTAGGATCTTTAGAAGCACGGAATTTCTGACCCGGACTTCAGAGACGGACGATGCCTTCAAACTTCTTTTTTCTTTTTTCTTTTTCCTGAAAAAAGAATTTATATTCACAGTTAGGGATACCAATTTTTTCAAGATATCTGATTTGATCTGATTTCAATTAATTGAATTATTTGTTCCGTCTATTAAAAATCAGTTAAATTTATTTAATCATAATGTTTTTTTATATATTGTTGATTTGATCGGATGATTTATTTAGTTTATAAAAAGTTAGTTATACACATCTTTAGTTGTAATGTTTTTATTTTTCATACTCAAGGCATTTAGACTGGCCCATCTCATTCATTAAATTTGGAATGGGATAGATCTATTATAAAAGCACAAGTATATATAAGATTATATAAAAGATTAAGAAAAAAATATACAAAATATGCGAATTGAATTAATTTTAGATATAGTTAGATTTTGAGTCAATTCATTTGATTGATATTTTTACTTAATAATTTTTTAAGTGTATGAGAAGTAACTTTGCCCTTTAACTTTAGAATGTATGAAGTAAATAAACATTTTTATTGGAGTTTACTCTTGTATTTTACAGTAATGAAGCTAATTCTAGTGATAAAAAAATATTTCACAGTTTGCATGATAAATTTGGTTGATTATTAAATTGTTGTCAATAGAAAA
Organism: Quillaja saponaria; assembly: GCA_029379385.1. NCBI lineage: Eukaryota > Viridiplantae > Streptophyta > Magnoliopsida > Fabales > Quillajaceae > Quillaja > Quillaja saponaria. Next base: position 11,728,519 of record CM055616.1, on the reverse strand, counting down.
AATAATTCATTTACATAATCGACATTTTGTAGTGTTTATAAAAGTTATTTTGGCTAATAGCATGCATTACAAGGATTATATGGTCCTAGTTGTACTATATCCACTTTGAAATTCATCTACCATTGTATTTATTGAAGAAAAAAAATAAATAAATAAAACTGATTTGTAATTCATTTTTTTAAGAAGCTATGGAATATTATTTATCATTGTCAAATAATCATTCTACCAAAGTTTAAGCCCTCAAATGATACCTTAAACATAAATTTTGATCTCATGTATATTCTCACACGTGCAAATTTATTAGATTTGTTATTAGGAAAAATGAACATGATCAAACTCATAATGACACATACTCAAATCACACTTAGACACATATCAGACTTCATCTAGACTAAACTATTTGACCATAAAAACTCTGATATAATGCAAATTCATTTCATTTAAAAATTTAACCAGTTAGAGTGTCGAAGAATAGGTTTTAATACTTTACACTAACAAACAAATTTTGGTATTATATGATAGTCAGCTAGTAAATAGCCAAGTTTTGTCACACAACAAACTGACTGACTCTAATCACATGGCAACTCTGAGAACGACACCATAAGAAAATATTAGCTGGATGTGTTGGAAGTTTAGCAAAAAGTGTACTAGTCCACATCAGTTCAAAAACACAAGGCACTAGTCAAATTGTTGATTCCAATTGTTTCGTATACATACATAGTTAAATAGGTAAAATCCAATTGAAGCTAGGACATATAAATGATTCTCCTCCAATAATTGTGTGATTTGTTTGGCTTCTCCTGGCAACAAACTGGTCCTGGTAGTCTTGCTTGAATATATAATAACCTGTTTAAAATGAAGTCTCAAACTACCATTGCTGAGTTGATGGGACAGATGAAGAATCCTAATTTTGGATACCCCACACTGAGTTCATTGTTGATCAACTAGTCAACAAAGACTGCTCTTCTTATTCTTAATCTTTCAACCTAATACCATACTCTATCTTTCTCTTCCTCTGTGAATGTGATCTTCTGGGAAAGCTATGGCAGTTGGGTTGGCTATAACAAATGAAGGCGGGCAATACAACGGTAGGATTACCTTATTTGTAGTCCTATCATGCATGATGGCTGCCATGGGAGGTGTTATCTTTGGCTATGATATTGGAATAGCAGGTTGTTGTTAATATATGCATTTAATTGATAATCGATCCTCAATGTAGTAGTCTAGTTTCTTATGAGAAATTAATATAGATAACTCCAAATTTTCTTGACTTAATTGAAGGTGGCGTGACCTCAATGGAGCCATTCTTAAAGAAGTTCTTCCCAAAAGTATACACTAAGATGAAAGAAGACACCAAGATTAGCAACTATTGTATATTTGACAGTGAATTATTGACATCCTTCACATCCTCACTTTATGTTGCTGGTTTTGTTACTTCTTTTGTGGCTTCCTGTGTCACCGGTGCCTTTGGTCGCAAGCCATCTATACTTGCCGGAGGTGCTGCATTTCTTGCTGGTTCTGCTCTTGGTGGTGCAGCTTTCAATATTTACGTGCTTATAGTTGGTCGGCTTTTGCTTGGAGTTGGTGTCGGTTTTGCTAACCAGGTAGCCTACTTTCTTCTTTCTTCAACTTGTAGTTCTTCTGATAAAGGCTAGCAAATTTTCTTTTTCTCCAGTAGTTGTTTAGTTTCTCTGTTTCCAAATAATCTGTTATGGCATGTATCAAAGTCTAGACCACTTGGTCAAAGACTCACCCAACTTCAGGATTCATTTATAATCTGAGTCTATAGATATGCTCCCAATAACTTGTTCAGAAGATACAGAGAATGGTATGAGAATGTTGAAACTTTTTTAACTGACTATAAATTTTTTGGTCATACCTGCCTGGAGTATGTTAAAATCACATCTACTTCTTGTTTTGCAGTCAGTTCCTTTGTATCTCTCTGAAATGGCACCACCAAGACTCAGAGGAGCAATCAATAATGGCTTCCAATTTAGCATTGGCATAGGGGCACTTTCTGCTAATTTAATCAATTTTGGCACTGAGAAGATTGAAGCCGGTTGGGGATGGCGTCTCTCCCTGGCGTTGGCTGCAGTACCAGCCTCAATTCTAACACTAGGTGCTCTCTTCCTCCCAGAAACTCCCAATAGCCTAATCCAACACAGTAAAGATCACCAAAATGCGAAACTTATGCTTCAACGAATCCGAGGCACAAATGATGTTCAAGCTGAACTCAATGATCTTATTGAAGCAAGTTCTGTATCAAAAACCAACAATCATCCATTTAAGAAAATCTTACAAAGAAAATATAGACCTCAACTTGTTATGGCAATAGCAATACCATTTTTTCAACAAGTGACAGGGATCAATGTCATTGCTTTCTATGCCCCTTTGCTTTTCAGAACAATTGGTTTAGGTGAAAGTGCATCATTGTTGTCTTCAGTAATGACTGGAATTGTGGGTACTAGCTCAACTTTCATATCGATGCTTGTTGTCGATAAACTTGGCCGAAGAACTTTGTTTACAATTGGGGGAATTCAAATGTTTGTATCACAGTGTATGGTTGGAGCCCTAATGGCAGTTCAGCTTAAAGATCATGGAGGATTAAGCAAAGGGTCTGCTTATTTGGTTTTGGTTTTAATCTGTGTTTATGTTGCTGGATTTGGGTGGTCATGGGGGCCATTAGGATGGTTGGTACCAAGTGAGATTTTCCAACTAGAAATTCGATCAGCCGGGCAAAGCATTACAGTGGCAGTGAGCTTTCTCTTCACTTTCATTGTTGCTCAAACTTTTCTAGCTATGCTTTGCCACTTCAAGTCTGGGATCTTCTTCTTCTTTGGAGGTTGGGTGGCTGTGATGACTGTGTTTGTGTACTTTTTCCTGCCAGAGACTAAGAACGTGCCAATTGAACAGATGGAGAAAGTGTGGAGGGAACATTGGTTTTGGAAGAGATTTATGGTGGGTAAACTGAGTGACGGTACCAAGGAGGACCATAATATTGGATCTCAGATCCTCTAAACTTTTAAACTGTTAAGAGGGAGTTTTCAGTAGACAATTGTCTTGCCATGTTTCAGTTTATAACTGTAAAGTCATTGGATATTTTTAAAGAGAAGTAACTTCACTTAGGAATTCAGTTGCAACTTCAACAAGAAATTAGTCCAGTACATGAAGATCATCACAAATTAGTTTTGAGCCAACGAGGCGCTAAAGCTCATGAAAGTTTCAACCAACCAAGAATCACTTTGATCTCAGTAACTGTTGGGGGTTTTAATACCCATCTGGAATGCTATAATGACACTTGCATGCATTGGGCAATTTGGCACAAGAAAAATCCCACCCACCCAAAAGATAGGGAAAAAAAAAACCAAAATGAAGATCATGAACTATTAGCAGAAACTAGGTGGACAGAAAAGAAGTTTATGAATTAACATTATACAAATTGCAGTAAGGAACTTGGTAGACATATTACACAAAGTAGCTCTAGGTAGAAGGTAAATGTCCAGACTGATATCCCTTGGAGCTCATGATGTTCGCCTAATGTCTATGAAGATGTAAGTACCAAACTGCAATCCACATTAACCTCCAAATGAACCTTTGAACTTGCATCACCACCCAAATCAATGGACCAAAAAACGCTGAAAGGAAAGTTATTCCTCCCAAGAGACTTCATCTGTGAAAGAAGCAAAATTCATTAGCATACAAAACTGTAATACTAAAAAATGGCAAAAGTTTATAAACAACACCTCCTTTTGGTAAAACAAAAGAGGAATAGACATTGTCTTTCCTTATAGGAAAGAACTCACCCAACCCAAGAGGACAGGTTTGCTACCCAAACCACAGACCTGCTCAATGGACGGGAGTTGGGGATACAAGACTAGTAAACAAGTGCTGGTGCTAGAATAACGCACCAAACTGATTACTATGAGAAATGGTGACAGAAGGACTGTGCTACACTACTAGGCCTAAAACTCCCAACCATTTGCATTGTACCACTTTTCTGAACCTTCCTCAAGAAAAGTTGTAACTGTCAAAAAAGAAAAAAAATATAACTAAATAAGTCATGACTCTTCCTCTTAACAAGAATAGCAACACAATGACTTGTTGCCTTGTTGGACCCGAAGAAACAGGCGTATAGACCATCTGACCATGTTCATTTCTTGTGCTATTGAGGTTGCAATTTTTTTCTTGGATCAGGCCCAAATGCAAGTCAAAACCAAGTGCATTGGTGTGTGAACTTTCATCTTCCATATTAATAAAGTCCTGGAAGAAACATGTAATGTGGCACTCGCTGGACCAAGCAATTCCTACAGTGATTCATTTGGCTACACCTGGAAACCAGGATTAGCTCATTGAGTGATATAGGGTTCTATTGGGTGTCACTGACAGGGAGACATGGAGAGGATGACATTTGACTTACTTTGAAAAATAAGCAGATGATCCGGCATCTAATGAGGAAGGTGTTTGGGATGTATGTGCTTTGATGCCATCCCATGAAGCAGCGTGGGTCCTCCATTAGACTGGTCCTGGATCACAGTGCAAAATCATTTCAAGGATTCCAAGAGCAGACAAATTTTTAAATATCCAGAGTGAAAATTTGACTACCATATCTTGCAAACCATCTTGAGCATCAAAACAACTTGGAATCATTTGCTGCCTGAAGTGTAACTGGCCCTGCAAGCATCCAATAGCCTATCAATATCAGCTAATGCCACTCAAATTATCATAACCCTGACAGCAATAAACTAACAACCCAGAACCCTTCTATTAGCAAACATATAATAGAATTGCATACCATCCAAGGTATCTATCTAGAGTCACCTGCTGAGCATGTAAAGGAAAATTATCATGTCACACAGGACACCACAATAAAAACAGCAGGTATTTATCCAAAAGTGATTCTATGATTGGCGCTTACAGAAACAACTGGCCTCGAAAGATTGAGTTTTTTTGTTCCCTTTTATTGTAGAAGATATCCACTACTTCCAACCCCCCCAAAATACACACACATATACACCCACACAGACAGAGATCCTTCAGAGAACCATCTATACAATTCCAAAAACTCTTAGCATGCACATACTAGAAAGTCATACCATCCCATGCATCTTTTGTGGAGTCACGTAATGAGCATCATGGATGGGTGCAATTGAATTTAACTGTCCCTACAACGAAAATGATATCCAAATTCACATGTCTTTCAATCAAAAGGGGGAAAGTAATCAACAAAACTTTTGAAATATGCAGTACCAGCCCTTGCATGCTATGTTGATTGCTGTAATAATCATTACGGCCTGCAGCTATTGAATTCAATTGTCCCTATAACAGGACAAAAAAGAACAGATGGGTTAAACTGCTTTCAATGATCAAGTAGAGTACATGTGGGCTTATGTATCCATTTATTAATTTGAACTTGTCGATAATGAAGGAAAAATGATCTCTTACCATTCCCTCCACGATTTGTTGGGTGCCAAAATATCCATCAAGGTTATGAGCTCTTGAGTTCAGTTGTTCCTATTATAGTACATTCAAAGGGAACAAATTTCATTAACCATCAGATATAAGAGATTTTGAGAACAGTAACTTTTAAACCAGGATATCTTCATAGATAACAGGTATGGTATACCATTTCTTGTACGGTCTGCTGTGATTCATAAGAACAATCAAGGCTTGGTGCTCGTGTATTAGAGTGTCCCTGTACCAAATATAAAATCTATTAAAGCATTCATTTTGAGAAATAGATATCACGAAATGCACTCTTTAAAATTTAAAGGATCTGAGGAGTGGCACCACGAAAGAGGAACTAACCATTTGCTGCCAGCTATTCTGGATCCCAATGGTTATGACCTCTGGCTCTAACTGTGGCTGTTGACATACAACATGCCAACTTAAAAACTTGTCCAAAATTTCTAAATAACTTGCAGCTATAATATACTGATAGTTGAGAACTCAACTAACCTGTCTTTTCTTAGAAGTGCTGCTTTTTTTAGTTGCCCCCCAACTGCTGTTACCTTCGTTATCTTCTTGAGGACCATTAATCAATGGTGAGTTAGGTTCGATTACACTTTGAGCCAAGTTGTTCAGACTCTCACATTTTCTCAAAGCTTCATCAAGTGCATTTAATGCAATATTATAACTTTCTTGAGATAAAGACCCTTCGTCGCCCAAATGAAAGGCCCTTTGACAGAGACTGTTGTACCGTTTAACCCTAGAGTCAACCACATCAGAAAATTCTCTTGATGTTTGTCGATTCTTAGCATCTTTGGTCCAACGTTTCAATATATATTGAGATGGGATGCTGTGTACACCACATATCTGTAGAACAATCATCACATGCCTACAAAGAAAACCATTAAATTCAAATGAATGGCATGAACAAGATGCATCTGCTGTTGTTTCATTCCATATGACAATGAAATCATGATTCTCTTCGAAGTCTTGAACCCTAAATGTTTTTCTTGGTCCATCTTCACGTTCTTTTCTAGGGTGACAAGCAACAACTCCCAAAACCTCACCCTGGAATTTCTTAAATAGTGCATGAGTGTACAATGTTGCCATTTGTTTCCCAAAGGGTGATGGTGACTTCAATCCTGGCTGTTTATGCAGCATTTCGAAATCTGCTTTTGCTTCCTCTTCACACTTCTCTTGCAAAATCACTTTGTATTGCTCTAGAAACTCTTTTAATGTAGTTTTCCTTTGTAAATGTTTATCAAAGAAACAGTTTATACTTTCTGACCGTTGAATTGTAGATATACCTGCCAAAAATACATCATTCATATACGTTGGTACCCAGCGTTCACGATCCTCATATACTGACAGAAACCATGAGTCACCACTTAAATTAAATCTCTCAACCATTTTCCACCATCTCTTTTCAAACTGGTCATTTGTCCAAGATCTAAGAACACATTTGTTAAATTTAGTGCCGAAAATTTCATGCTGCCTTATTACATGACTGAGCTTCTCTGGAATCTTGCCCAAGATATGCCACAAACAAAAACAATGATGTGAATCAGGAAGTACCGCAGCAATAGCCTCTTTAAGAGCTGTGTCTTGGTCTGTAAGTATCACCTTCGGAGCACGTCTGCCCATTGCCCTGACCCAGGCCTGCATCAGCCATGTATATGTCGATTTAGATTCATCGCAGAGTAATGCACATCCAAGCAACAAGAACTGAAAATGATGATTCACACCAATAAATGGAGCAAAGGGCAACTTATATTCATTCTTGATATGTGTGGTGTCAAAAAGAACTACATCACTGAAATTACTATAGTCAAGCCTACCTTTAGCATCAACCCAGAAAACATTTCGCAGACGATGCTCTTCATTCAGATCTATAGCGTAAAAGAAGCTAGGATTCTCATCTTGCATATACATAAAATGGTCCAGCAAAGCTTGAGCATCTCCTTCATATAAAGCTAAATATTTCCCATTACCTTCTTGATTTCTATCACCTTTTTGATTGTCAACTTTCTTATTCCCACCAGATTTTCGGGACATTGTAACATACATCTTTTTGGTTCTTGCTCTGATAGCATGCAAAGCATCAACATTGCTGCTTCCAAGATCTAAGTTCCTATGTCCCCTAAAGTAATAAGCTTGATCTGGAAAAATTTCATGATTATGTTCTTTTATAAAATTACTAATAATCCATCTACCATCTTGCCTTCTCTTGACATGCAGGCAGGCTTTGCAATCTGTTTTTGCCCAAGACAGATTAATTCTTCCCCGTTTTCTCTTTACAGGAAGGTTTGCTATGCCGCCTGTATTCGAAACAGGTTCTTGGGTTTCAATGGTACCAGATTCTCGCTTGTTTCCATATCTGGTACATGCGAATTTTGCATCAATAAATTTTCCAGATATTCTAGATCGTCGGCTGGCTTTTATTATAGCAGCAAATCCAACAGATTTTGCGTATTCTTTATAAAACGAAAAAGCATCCTCCTTTGAATCAAATTCCATTCCATCATGAGGCTCTAATATTTTAGAAGAATTCAAGTTGATTCCATTTCCAGCACACTCTTTGTTTATACAATTAGATGCTCCACCATTTACGTTTGGCCCCGCATTCTCCTTGTCAATTCCAACAGTGGTAAATGAACATCCAATGGCTCCATCTTCATTGTTTCCTTCATCCACACCATCCACTACATTCACATTTACATTAAGCCGACTGTCTTCCTTATGATATTCTCCAGAAGGCTGCTCAAGATCTATCCCCATGGAGAAATTTAAATTTTTTTCTTATATTGACCAGTCTGCATTTGTACCTGTAAAGTGTAACAGAAAGTCAGGAACTGTAAAATAATAAATGAACGATAAACTGAATAGAAACATACATTTATCCAACATAATTCACATATGAATCAAATTAATGAAAAAACAAAAGACTCTAAGTTAGATGCATACCCTTTTATGTACCACAGGTGAAAATGAATTCCTATTTTATTGGTAAATCACACACACAAAGAGAAAAACCCAGTGGGTTTTCAACCTCTGATCTCACTCTCAAATCTTGTCCTTAACGGAACATTTCCTGGTGGTAAATAAACACAAAGGCCACAGAAAAAAGGAAGTATATTTTGTTTTTCATTCAAGGAAATGCGCTAGAACCAATCACACTACACTAGATGTCCTACTATATTTCTGCAGAGACCAATCTACTAGAATTCACCTACTCCCTCTCCTCAAAGCGGCCACCACAACGGGCACAACCTTCTTAGGTCTCCCTCTCTACTCCACCGGACTAGAGATAGAACCATGAGTGCTGCATGGCTCACACACCACGAAGGATCAATGTTCTGATATCATTTGTCACGCCCCAAGTAGCCCAACTGGGCTAAGTAACTTGAGGAACAAGCCAAATCCACATGACTCAAATGGCTAGCCCATCCAAATTGTTGATCCTTCTTGACTAAATGCACAAACTTCAAGAAGTGTAAAGTATATTAATGTTTTCAATCTTGTCTAGAAAACAACAAAAAAAGTGTTTTTGAAGTATTGTCAAACAATTCTTAAAAGAAAATATGAAATTGAATTGAGAGGACAATAAAGCAAAGTATGTGATTATGTACTCTTAGCTTTTTAGAGGGGCTACCATACAAAAAGAAGGTTGGGAAGGAGGAGCGTTATGTTGAATTGATTATTAGGTTGTCACATATATAATATGTAGTCAGTAATGTCTGACCATTTGTATATAAGTCAAATAACCTAGCTTTCCAAATTGTGAATGTTATTAGTAGTCAAAGACTCTCAGAAGTTTATTTGCATGCATTTCAATAAGGTATTAGTTACAAATATGAATCTTATTAACATTACTTCATTCTCAATCAGCATACATCATATATGCCTAGGTTGAAATGTTTAAAGGGGTCAAAGATGTTCAGAGATGGATATAATCTAAAACAATCATAAAACTTCAACAACAAGATTTAACAGTTGGCTTCCAAGTTTCCAACTTGAATGTAATAGCTCAAAATTGGATTACACAAGGAAAAATAGAGTCAACAATTAGACGCAAAAGACAGGAATACAGAAAAGTAACTATTACTCCATTCAAGAGCAATGAAAGTTATGAAACTTGAATTCAAAACAAGATATCATATACTCTACAATTGTAAATTTTCCATCAAGATAGTTATTCATGTGCTGCAGACAATAAAGCTTATTACATTCCTCTCTGAATGCAAAGCTCAATTTTCCATCAAGAGAAAAGCCTCACCCTAATTCTCAAAGCTCATATTTAACATCACTAAAAGTGTCTCATCCAACCAGAAGTAAGACTTAGAAAAAACACTCAGAAGATAAATAGCGATCAAGAAAGATAATTCTGCCACTACAAAGCACAATTTTGGAGAAGTTTCCAAAAGAATTCAGTCCTATTCTTTACTTTCATTTTTGGAAACACAATTAACAAGCTGAATGTGTCACTCATTTTATCCCTTCCCTTCTTCCAGGCATTAATCAAAAACATAAATACAATGTTGATGATGTCATTCAAGATGCAAGAAGTCCTAGTCCTTAAACATTTACAAAACTAGATGGTGTAGCACCGAGAAATGGGAACAAGGGAGCCACTACAGGAAAACACCTAAATTTCAATTCATAATCTAAGACTCAGATCAGTAGACTAGATAATATAGCTTTATATTCATGACTCACAACCCTAATACTAATAACCCCAACTTAATCTCAAAGTAAGGGAATTTACAGTTAAGAGCTTCTATCAATGTCTCAGTAGTATAGGTCTCCCTCTTATCCTTGGAAGGCCACTTGGAGAGCCGGGATACCTTCCAAGGTTGCTTTCCTCATCTGGACTGCTTCATTGAATCATATATTGACGGATGACAATCTAAGGAAGAAGTATCTTGCTTGTCAGTTGGCGTAGCCATTGCAAGTGTAATGGAGAGACGGTTGATCACATTCTTCTTCATTGTCCTATGGTTAGAAGTCTTTACGTATTGTTGTTTTGCCTCTTTGGTATTTCTAGGGTTATGCCAATTGCCAGGTAAAGTTATAGATTTACTCAGGTGTTGGATCTGGAAGATGGGTAGCAGAAGAAGCCAAGCAGCATGAAACGATATTCCTGGTTGTTTAATGTGGGCTTTATGAACTTAACGAAATAGTCATATTTTTCAAGGCTTAGAGAGAACAAGGAAGAAGCTAAAGAGATCATGATGGAGAACATAATGATAGGAATTTTGGGATTTGTATTAATAAATTAAAATTTGCTTTGGGATTTGATTATAATTATTTTACATTAAGATTAGTATTATAATTGGTAGCTTATTAGGACTTTAATAGTGTTATTTGTTTCCTAGTATTATTAGGACTCTAGATTTACCTTCTGCCATTAGGGTCTTTCAGGAAGATATATAATGACCCTGATGCTACATTTGTTATGGAGCTTTTGAGATAACAATATTTGTTGCCTTTCGGATTGTTGCCTTCTATTTAGCCTCCTTTTCAAGTGCAGGGTCCTTCTTGGAGTTTTTGGATGTTTTAAATTTCAATACTAGATGCTTGTTTAGTTTTTGTTTTTTCTTTATTCTTTTAGGAGGTGAACCTTGTATATCTCTTGTGTACTCGAGTTCACCCGCCTTGGCAGTGTTCTGGTGAATTTTTACTTGTCAAAAAACAAGGAATGTCAGTATGTCACACCCAGTCAACTAAAACGCCTAGAGATATTCACTTGCACAATTTTTTGTCTAAGATGTTTCTACCATTTTGGCTTTTATCCCTTCTGTTAATTGAAGTATTTAAAAGTCTCTTTATAATTTAGTGAGGGGTTATTCTTATGATAATCAACAAATCCAATTCAGAGTATATATAGACTATATTAAGCTACACAAAAAATACCTTTTCTAGCCAAAGACATTATCGTTAACTCGTTTCTAAGTGCTGCAATAAAATACCAATGATCTTCTTTTCCAAAAAGAATGTAAAGTTAATGCCACCCACAAAGCAGGCATTATATATTTATATTACATAGAATATAAACCAAAGACAACCCAATTCATAGAAGAAAGAATATGACACAATCTCATTTTTAGAATGAATGGCTAATGGCCTGACCAGGATACTAGAAATATTACTACTGAAAATTAGCATTAGAACGGTTCTAGACTTGAAATCCAAACTTCCCTGAACAGCGCCACCCAGAAAAACCACAATCTCTTTTTCTTTCCTTTTTTCTCTTTTCTGCTTATACTATATCCTTAAAGTGAAAATCCTGTACTTTCAAGTCATATTCCTATCCAAAAATGTGTAGCTTACGTAACTTCGTTGTAGGTGAAACCTAGTTACATACTAAAAAGCTGTTCTAAATAGAATAATCACTTAATATTATTGAATTGTGAAAAATACTACTTCAGGAATTAATAATTCATTGGAAGCATATGGTGCTAGTTATAACTATATAGCTTTACATAAAGTATATAATTATAACCACCAAACATTCCACAAAGTATATAGCTGAACCTCAATTGATAAGAGAACCTACCAATTTTTACACAAAGTATATGGGTCTACCCCCTAGAATGTAGTGCTCATCTCAAAACACCTCTCTAGCATCCTTTCAGTTGAATCTTTTAAAGTCAAAAGTTAAACTTTCATTAACCATTGCAACACTAATCACATATTTTTCATCCACTCTATCTCCCTTTCTTTGAAGCACAAACCTTTTCACAGTCCCCAAGCTTCTACACAACTTTTTACTTATTGTTAGAAAGGTGAGATTACAGTATTCCAGCAGAAGGATAAACCCCATATACTGTAAAACTGACAAAAACAACAAGCACCAAATTATGCTTCCCTCCATTGTGAATTAAACATGATCTTCCTTGTCAGCAACTCAGCATTCTTTTTCTTTTTCTTTTTTTCTTCTTTTTCTTTATAGAAGTTCCCTCCCTTATCGGCATTCAAAGACTAAGATGTAACTTCTGATTCAAAGTTTTCATTCTATGTATGACTATTTCTTCCTCTCACTGTCTCTCTCCTAGTCTCCTATATCTTAATAGTATAGTTGTTGAAAAATTAACTTCACAACTCTAAAAAATTCCTTGTTAAGAATGTCAGACTGGATAAAGCAACAAACTTTTCAATTTTTATATAAGAAAACTAAGGTGATTCTTTATCCTACAAATTCCATGAGAAGTCCCAAAACAAATCTTTCCATTCAAGTAAGGGAAAAAATTTATAATTTTTCATTGTTCAATGTTTAGCAAATTTATAATTATGAACAATTTATGGAAACTTAAAAGTTTCAAGTATAAATTCCTGCCCCAATTTCTCTCCCCATCAATATCAACATATTAGGACATCATAATTTATCTTAAATATCAAAACTGAAATTGTAACCAACAATTGCAAAATTCAATTTTTGGGTTTCTTCTAAATGGACAGAAAACAAACAAGGAAGGGTTGCATCCATATCCACATTCAACTCTGTTTTCTCATACAAATTATATGTATTTATTAATTAAAAAAAAAAAGTAAAAAAATTGAGACAAAAATCACCTATTAAGATGTTCCGTTTGTGATAACTTAAAAACAGCGTTGTGGATGAGCTGAACTTGTAACTGCAACCTCGAGCAATCACAGCCTTTCTTCCCTGATCTCTGAGTCCAGAATATAGGTAACGGCCCAGTATAAAATTCGCCTCTGCAGCCTTTCACGGTGGCGGGATAGGGCGGAAGTGGTATGTGACAGGTGGAGCTGGAGCAAATGGCTGGTTTGGTGAAGACGGTGCTGTCAGTAAGTTTGTGTCTCCTTTCCCCGTCTTGTTTTTCATTTTCTTTTTCTTTTTCGTTTTGGTGCAATAAAGTAATGAACTCTTCTTTTCTTTTCAACTATCTTTCATTTTTGGACTAGGATGGGCTTGCGTATGCACCATCAAGTACCACCCTTTTATTTTTCATTTTTTTCCTTTTTCTAACAAATATTTATAATAAATATAATATTTAAAATTTAAATTATTTTAAAATACTAATTTATTAGTTACATAGTGTTAATATTAAAAAAAAAAAAAAAATTCTTACTGGTCCAGGAACACTACCTTGAGGGAGGTTCCTAATAAATTTAAAAAATAATTGTAAAAGAATATCAATATTTTAATAAAGACAATCCTTCGACAAATTAATATTTTTACTTATTAAGTGTCATATTGTAATCTAAATATTTTTACTACAACATGTAAGATATCATAGCATTTGAGTAGCAAGAATGTAAATCTCTTTTCTCGTGAGTTAAAATTTAATATTGAATATTGATGTAATTAGTTTAGTTAGTATTAAGTTAAATAAAAATAATGAGTCTGTTTAATTAAACTGTGTGTAAAATTATAATACGTTAAATCTCAAACAATAACAAATATATAATATAATATTCTGAAAGACATCATTAATTGAATTAGTCTAATTGATGGGCTTATTAAGATAAAATTCTCTTGCTTCAATTTAAATTTGGAAAAAATTAATTTTTCTCTTATTTAGTAAGTAAAATACGACTGACCTTTCCACTGTAACTACAGCGGAGTTCTCAACTGAACTCACAGCTCAATATGTGCAGCTTAACGCGCAAGGCCGCAACTAATTACAGTATACACAGCTGAAGGCATATCACAGCTTGCAGCTGAATACACAATTTTACCGCAACTAAGTACACAGCTGTATGCTCAGCTGAAGTTACAGTTGAATACTTAGGTGAACTATAGTGACTGCTCAGCTTAATTTACTTAGTTGAATCAGCAACTGAATTATCAGCTAACGTGCATTCGTTTTGTTTATAACCTAAGATTAATGGAGGTTACACGAATTTGTCAAGTAAACACAAGTCACAAAGTAGATTAGCCAAAAGAGGTTTCGTTCATATTAACTTATACCAAATTTATACATAACAGCTTTACTGAGTTTGAACTTCATTTATAATCCTCAGAACTATTTCTGTTTGTCTACAAAAGTAATCATCATAAGATAAAAGCTACAACTACAAATATTCATTACGCTTAACCTTTTTTAATACAAACAAAATATAACAAAATACAAGTCAATATTCCCCTTTCAAAGCTTACATCCCAGCAACCAACTTATTCTTACTAATCTGGAACACAGGTAAAAACACTTGTAAGACATAAAAGTCTCAGTAAGTAAACCAACATGCAGTACAAACAGTTTATACAAATAGATGTTTGTGCACTAGTTTTATTTAATTTCAGTGAAAAACGTCACCAGTCATACATTTTCATTGCATCATGTTACTCTTTCTAGTTCTCGCACATGATCATAAGGTGTATTGGCCAAAATAAAGGAAATTCCACCCCTCTATCAGAGCATGACTACATAGGAAATTGGTGCGGCATATACAGTGCAAGTAACAAGCCAAAAGTTTACATAAAAGCAAATTGCAATTCAACATGTATATTGAACATTCTACTCATCAACACAGGATGTCTTAATATGCATTCATACATGCATTTCATGATAAATATCCAGCACTTTGTCAAACAGAGGTTTCATATGCAGAAAAATATACAAAGAACATGTTCAGCTGCACATACCTCACTTAGCAACTCTAGGGTGACACCACACCCTAACTTTCAAACTTTAAATACCCTAAGGCTCCATTGTATCTATTGACTTCAACCAAGACATAGTAACTCTTTAGGTTTTTTTAGAAATTCCCAACCGAGTAAACAACCGACAGCTCCAAGCAAGAGCAACAAAATGCATGCTACACAAAGAACACAACTCTGTTTTTCTAGACATATCTTATCTCTCTAACTTTTGTTTTCTCTCAAGAAAGAAAAAGAAAATGTAGAATGAAAAGAGAATGAAAGCTGATCTGCCTTAAGCTTTCGAGGCCACTCTGCACGGATGCATGGAGTTTTAGCTATAACACAGACACATATCCTACTAAGCTGCTGACTAACCTTATAATCTAGGTTAATTGACCTAAAGTTTCTCCAAATTATACTATTAACACATGTTTATTCATATATGTTTAACTTATCAATTCAGTTTAACCAAATTTTGTAACTAAATATATGCATGCACTATAACAACTTATGTAATTGTGGAACAAGTTACCAATTGTCATCACCATGCAAATCATGGCCTTAATTCTAATTTTATGCATTAATTAGGAACATATAATTTAGAAATTTAACACCAAACAACAAATACACGTAAGTCATACTAAGTGGTTTTACTTTATGAATGTTAAAAAAAGCAATATAAACCAAAATATTTTTCAAGTAGAGTTATTTAAGAAGTAAAAAAAAAAGGTTTTAGATGAGTTAATATAAAAGCGTTATGATGTAAAAAGTTGTTTGATTCTATCTTTTGTAAAAGAGATATTGAGTATTGAAATTACTAAAAATGTTAGGTTTTAAAATATTTTTGTAACAAGTTATTTCAAAAATATTTTATATAAATACTTTTGATATCTAAATAAATAAAAGTATATGTTTTATTTTATTTTATTTTTTAAAACAGTGATAACATGTTTTTTTTTGTTTTTTTGTTTTTTTTTTCTTGAGAATTTTGATTCCATACTAAATTAGAATAAGCGTTTAATTAGAATATGAAAAATCCCAGAGAATAGTGGTTTGGGCTATAGCCTAATCAATCAAAGGAAATATTTGTTTAAATCAAAAAATCTTTAAAATACATTTGTGCTTTCTTTGTTTTCTATTTGAAAAGAACTTTTATTTCCAACTTTAGTTTTTAGAACTCTAAAATGTCAAAAACACTTTTTGATAAAGCTTAAAAATTAAAATCTCTAATAATAAACAACTTTGAGTAAAGGTCTAAACCCAACAATTATTTTAAAAGTTAAACCAAACATGAACAATATCTTAAATTTGAACAACAATAATGATGTTAAGGATTGTAATTATTATTATTATATTACGTAACTAATTTTTTTAATAAAAATTAAATTGAATCAACCATAAAGTTTAAATCTAATTGAGTTTGGAGGTGATTTTTTTTTGATCATTCATTGGAAAGAAAGCAACAAATAGTATATTGATAAATACCATTGCTTTTTTGTTATTATAGATTAAAAGTATTCCTGATTGTGCAATTAGAATTTTACAAAATGATATAGTGACTCTTTGTTTTATCTTAATTGTAATCTCTAACAAGTTTTTTCCTTCTATAATAATAAAATGAAAAATATATTATTTTGAATATTAACGCATGCAAGAATATAAATTAAAATATATACATAGTAAAAGAAACAATATTTTATTATTGAAAAAAAAAGTTGTTTATTGGTTGAAAAATGTGAAATGGGAAAGTGGCAACATTTTATTAATTAATATATATATCATAACTGAATTCTTGAATTATTATTTTTTTACTTAATTAAACATGTTACACCTAATATATATATATATATATTAGGTGACTTATTTCTCTCGACATAATTTATTTGTTTTTAGTGACACTTGTAAGTTATATTTTTCTCTTTACAATATCACTATTAAATTCAATTTACTTTGTGCTAAATATTTTTTTTATTAGAGATAATATAATACAAATAAAATTTTAGTAATATAATATATTGTTGATAAAATAATCTAAAAGTAAAGGGTAAGAAAAGAAAAAATAGTATTAAGACTCAATGGAAAAAAAAAAAAAAAAAAAAAAAAAAACAACAACAACAAAAAATATAACTTATTGATAATTTGAAGATGCATGCAAGACTTTTTAGTATTTTTTTTTTTATTGTGTTTTTGCAACTTTGAAACTTAGGGCCAGTTTGGTTTAGCATTTGAAAATCAGTATTTTGGATAACTGATTTTGCTAGTAAAGAATGTGAAATAATTGATTTTAGCATAATATGTTTTATGTTTCGTTAGTTATTTAAAAAAGTGATTTTGAATCATAAGTATGATATGAAAAATAATATAAATATTGTGTTTTGTATTTTATTATAAGTGTGTTTTGAAAAAATTACATAATAGTAGTTTTTGAAAAATAGACTAAAATTGTGTTTGCGTTTGATCAAAAGTAATTTTCATACTCCAAACACCAAATTCACGTTTCAAACACAAAATAAACTGGCACTTCATATCATTTCATGAAAACTCAAGGAATTAAAATATAATACGCCCTTTTTATACAAAAAAGAATATGGACCACTAAAGTTTGTCATGAATTTTTATGGTTTAAGCTTTAGTAATTTTGGTACAAAATTTTTTTTTGACAAATTGAGTTACAAAAGAAAAAAAAAAAAAAAAAAGGGTACAACCAAAAAATATTGAGAAATTGAGCTATAGTTTGACCCTAATAATTAAACCTTAACAAATGAAATATGTGAATTCAGTCTTGCTAGAATGCCAGTCAATTAAATTTGATTCATGACAGTCATTTTCTCCAATCCGTGGAATCTTACTCCTAGGTTTATTTATTAAAAAGAAAGACAAAAATATAAAATAAAATACAGAAAAGTCCAATACAAAAAAAACAGAAGCAGAACCGTTATTAGTTAGAACTATCTAGAACAACGCAGTTTTCGGACTCAGACGAGGTTAGCTACGTGGGCCAATTGCATTGGTTGAAACTATCAACTGAGTTACTGACCAGTCCGATTGGAGCAGTCTCTTTTGAATTTTTATTTTTTATTTTTTATTTTTCATTTTTCCTATTCAAAATTGAAATGCCTTCCTTTTTCTCTCTTTCCCCAGTAACGGCTTCGACCCTCTCTCTCTCTGTTCTGTTCCCATAAAGCAACTCGGAAAGGCTTCACTTTTGACTTTCGACTCTAGGTTTCAGCTTCCCCCATTTTCAGCGATCAGTGAAGGTAATAATATATATATATAAAAAAAAACTTTAATTTATTTGTGAAAATTATGGGTTTTAGCTTTTAGATGATTAATTGTTTGAATTACAGCATAAAAGTATAATTTTTTTCGTTTTTGAAGAAAGGAGTTTGAGTATGAGAAAATCATTCAAGATTGCTCAGTTCCGTCTATTTTAATCAGTGGGTTTTATTTGTATTGGTTTTGATATTGATTTTGCTTTGGTGGGTTTTGACATTTTGTTTTCAATTTACTTTCTTTCACCCCTTTAAGAATCGTTTGTTTACTGAGAAACTGAAAAATAGAAGGAAAAAAAAAAAAGAGTAGATAGGGGTAATCTTGAAGATGGAAGCACTGATGATATGACAAGGTTTAACTTTTGGAGTGACTGTTGAAACAAATTGGAATTGTTGAGTCTTTGATACTTCTTCACTAATGTTTTACGGTTTTTGCTTCTGAACAGGATCATTAAAATTTCACTTTGAATTTGATTCGAGTCTTTGATACTTCTTCAATGTCTTCTGCCATCTCACCTCAGTGGCATGAGAAGGCTAGTGGTTTCTTTTCTTCGTCAGGTACTTTCATTAAATCTACTTTCTTTCTCCTGTTTAGTCTTCATTATTTTGGTGTATCCTACTTAGTTAGTTTTATATAGGGGCGAAGCTTAAAGAAGCTGGACAATCTGCTGGAACATTTGTGGGGGATGTTGCAAAGGATACAAAAAGTAGTGTTGCAGATGTGGCAGAGCGAGTTGGTTCAATGGTCAAAAGTCGATGGACCCTCCTTCAGCAGCCATCAACAAGACATGCTGTCCAGGAACGTTTGATATCTGCTGCCGCTACTACTGGAACATTGCTAAGAAAGGGCATCTCAGAGACAAAAGACAAGGCGTCAGTTGGGAAAGTCAAAGTGGAAGAGGTAACACTTCTGTGTAATTAGTAATTATATTTTCTGTGATTATTATTTAATTTGGAGCACACCATTTGTATATACCAGTAAGGTTGACAGTCTCTTTTTTTGCTGAAATGCATGCTTGTCTTGTCAGTTAGATGGAATAATGGAAAAGATTATTTAAACCAAGAAAGAGTATCTGTAGCTAGCACTTGATTATCATCAGTATGGGCATCTGTCATATGTTTCAGGAACATTAGGTTCATGTAAGTTCCTGGAAAGGATGATACCTAGTTCATAGTAGAATGATGTAATCTGCAGTTTCTCATCTGGAAAGTAAACTGTTGTTGACCAAGCGAAAGAATAGCATGAGCATGTAACTTTTAGAATGGAATTCTGCATAATATGTTGAATTAGGGTAGAGAAAAGCATTGAGAATTAATAAGATGGGTGGCTAAGTCTAAGGTGACATTCATAAGTTGGCCATAACTTCAATAATAAAATACTGCAATTGCAGACTGATTACGGTAGAGGCATAACATCCTGATTCCAAATTATATCCTTATGCATGTGTTTGTTGATTTTCTTCTCCTTCTCTTCCCCACTCCTTATAATTATTAAGCATTCTTTCCTTCATTTCCTTGAACTAGTTTGTGAGATAGTTGGCTCACAATGTTAAAGTAAACTGAATTATATTATTCTTCTCTATTGGAAAAGTGAGTACTGGTGTAACTGGGCTAATAATTACTCTAAGTATAAAAACCATGAAAAAATATCTTTCAAGTGACAACTGGAAACTAATAATTGAAATGGAGAACTTAGCAGTGAAAGAAAAATGTGGAAATAGGTATTGGGCCCTTGAAAAGGTACTTTTATGGAATTTTGGAGAAAGTTTTTTTCTGTTGTCTACCAAAAAATTAAAAAAAAAGTTGAATTATTTATCTACTTTTGATGTGTCCTCTGAAACATTGATTTAGTTCTCTCTTCTTCTTCTTTTTGTGTGTGTGTGTTGTGTTGTGTAAAAGAGAGAGAAAGAGAACATGAGTATGTGTTTGTGTTTATCTTAGGGCAGAATTTGGTATTTAGGAAATGGGATCCAAGGCTCTGTCTGTTTCTCGTTTTCATAATTTTTTTTTACACTATTGGAAGATCAATCCTTATTATTATATTAAATTTTCAAGTAGTCTCTCCTTCTCTCTATCTTTTATATTCCCTTACTAGTCTTCTTTAAATGTTAAGCTCCACGTTGAAAATTGAAACCACAATCTCCTTGGGAATTAATTGGTTCCCTCATTTCTTCTCATCCAATAATTTTTTGTTCTTTCTCTTAGTTTTTCCTCTATCTTATTGTTTCTAGTTATAATTGAAGTTTCTTATAGAAATTATAAACTTCTAAGTGTCTCTAAAATGGTACCTCTGATTTGGTTGGTCAAATTAGATGAGTATAAGATGTGTGAGTCACTGAAGTTGGGGTGTAATGGGTGCTTGAAAGAAAACTTAAAGACTCAAAGTGGTTTATGCTACTTTAGTTCTATATCTGATCTTTACTCCTGCATTGGAGCATGAGTAAAGTGTATTTTGGTAAAATCCTTGTTCTCTAAATTTGTAATTATTTAGTTTTGGGTTGCATAGAAACTTGTGGTCATTGACATCATTGTAGAGTTCTTCCACTTGAAGAACTGTGAAAGTAAAATTTCCTCTCCCATTACAAATATTGACGTTTTGATTTAGGTGTGATTCGTATCTCTATTCCTTGCAAATAAGTAATTGTGCTAACAAAGTAAGTATGTAATAGCCAAAGCTTCAGAGTCTAGGTTGTAAGCCTTAATAAGAATAAGGGAAGATAGGATATTTGTATTCATGTACTGCAGGTCTACAAGAAGCCTAGAGAAGATAGAACAGTGGCTATCCATATTCTTGATGGAATTTTTGGTCATAGCAGACTGTGATGACTAGTAAATTAACTGAAATTGTATGTCAAACCTTTTTTTTTTTTTTTTAATTATAAAGTACATCAAACCTTTTTACTTGAAGTTGTTCTTGTACATATGAATAACACACGATTAATTGTATGTCATAACTTGATCTTATTGCATTACATTAGGGAAGGCAATAAGTTATAACCTTTTCTTGCTCTGGCATATTGAATTAGGTAAATACGTATCATAAGACAAAAAAGTTTCAGGTAAGAATAGTGAGTATTAGATACTGAGTCATGTATGTCAAAAAGACTTGTTATGGGCCTTTTCAAGTATTGAATTTCTTTTACAAATAAATTTCTGTATCTTCCTAATTAATTTATCAAGTTGGCTGTAAGTAATAATCCCCAATAGACATTGATTATTATAAGAATCTCTATATCAAACAGGCCAAATATAGTAAATTCTTTTAATTCAAGATGATGATGAGAAAATTGAGATGGTGAATTTTTTCAGGTGGCAAAGAAGACAGCTCAAAAAAGTAAGACCATTTTGACAGACATTGAAAGATGGCAGAAGGTAAGAACTCTCAGCCAACTGCTGAATGTGTTTATCAAGTATATTAATATGACATCTTCCTACTCTTGCCTTGTTTTTTCATTTTCAGGGAGTTGCAAGCACTGATGGTAAGTTTCTTAAAAATATTTAATTTTCCATTTAGTTTCTTTATGCTTTCTCCAGAATATGTCAGCAGGAGGTAGTTTCTTACTAGATTCACGTTGTCACCAGTATTTGGAGTTCCTATTGATGTTACCGTGCAGAGGCAACAATCCAGCAGGGCAGTTCCTCATATATTGGTAAAATGTGCAGATTATCTTATATTATCAGGTAATTTCTTTGAGTATAACTGTGACATTCATTCATTTCTTGTTATCCGTTCTTTGATTTTGCTTTTCATTTGTAGTAAATCTGTTTTGATGGATTTGTAGGATTAAACTCTCAATATCTCTTCAAATTGGAAGGAGATAAAAAGATTATTCAACAGCTGGTTTCCCTATATAATCAAGGTATTTTGCGCATTGTCTTAGTGCCAGAGTTGGTTATAGTTATTCAATTTGAATAAAGTTTTATATGTATTTTATAGATTCAACTGCATCACTACCAGAAGGTATCAATCCAGTTGATGTAGCAGCTCTTGCTAAGTGTTACATTGCCAGCTTACCTGAGCCTCTTACCACATTTGAGCTTTACAATGAGATTAAAGATGCTAGGTCCAGCATCTATGCCATGAGAAACATACTGAAAAGTCTTCCTCATGTAAACTACATGACCCTGGAATTTGTAACTGCATTGTTGCTTCGTGTTAGCCAGAAGTCACTTCTTAATAAGGCAAGAAACATCTCTCTCTCTCTCTCTCACACACACACACACAAATTACTGCTGTAAGTGGCATTTATAACCAATCTCATACCTGCTTAACAATGTGTTATGACATATATGTGTTGCGAAAAATGTTCTGATCTTGTACTATTCATATTATATTCTACTTTCTTCTACGGAAAGTGTAGGCGGATATCCATTTTTATTCCTATGGTTTGCTGATCTATTTTCCTAGTTATATTCTCTGTGGATGTGAATTTCTGCGCAGGATTTTATTTGCGTACCTTCCTATGCATTTAAATGCATGTACCCTTATTACTTCTGGTATTCCAATGTGGGAAGTGATTCATGGTCTTCACCTAGACAAGGTTCATATATCTTGATTTTCATAAGGGTGCTCACATGGGCCACATATATCTATATCAGATTGGGAATCTTTTCTATATGAACTTCAGATTGATTTCGGGCCTTAGAAGGATATCATGGTCAAATTTCTCAAGTGCTTTTTCAGTTCTTTTGTCACTTTTTGGAATGAGAACTATTCTCTTACTGATTCACTATTTGATGGATATATGTTCCCCCATGTGCACTTGTCATCATAAGTACAAACTTCCATTCTCTATTCATATAATGATACGACCTTCTTTTCATTTCTAGTTTTTATTGAAAGGTCAAGTTACTACAAATAACTATTGGCTACTAATTATATTTAATTAGCATGTTCATTGGTTCTTAACCTTTCCGCAGATGGATGTTCGAAGCCTTTCCATGGAAATTGCACCTGTTATTATGTGGCAGAAAGGGAAAAGGCTAGACACTTATAGTCAATATTGGAACCGTCTGTCCAGAAATCCTTCCAAGCAGAATTTGGATCCACCAGCGGCTTATAGTGCATGGGACATGCTTGCAGGCAAGTAAACTTATGTCAAAATGTGTTAGGATCATGAAGTACTATTCAAGATGCTGTAAGTTCAGTTCAGATTTATTTCTAAAAACTGCATATAGGCAGCCTCTGCTGAATTGCAAGTGTTCCATGTCCACTATTAAATGTCAATTAAACCCAATTTTTTTACAAGTTTAATCCTTATTTTAATAAATTTTATTGCTAGTCTTATCATCTTGGGTCGTATTGAATTTGTGCCATGAGAAGGATATGACTGCTCTAGCCATTTCTGAAAATAATGTCTTGGATCGATGTGAATGGAGTAAAAGGATTCATATAGCCAACCCAACTAGTTTGAGATTTAAGGCATAGTTGAGTTGAGTGAATTTTAGAGGCGGACTATTAAACTAATATGCCACTCTAAATTCTGAAATGAAAATTCTGCATTTTATTGAGAACAAAAATGTACTTATTTTTATATCATAATACCAAAAAAAAGTAAATAAATAAAAATATTTGACATAATTATTGACAGGAAAGCATGATACTACATCATTATGATTGAGGTTGAAGCAAAAAAAAAAAGAGGAGAGCATTTTTTTTATTTACCTGTTGCCACTTTTTCTTTTGGCTTGTCGGCGAGTGGTAAACTTCCTCTTCAGCCTATAGAAATTTAAACAATGATGAAATTTGCTAGATAAATATTACTTTTGTACATAAGAGAATTTCTGATTGAAACTATGTTGTTTGTCCCAAGTATAATGTGATTAATCTGGGGTAGCTGATGAAGCCTTTTTTTCCTCATTTTTGTGCTACAGAAGAGGGTGAAGGTGGGGATGCTTCCTCTCTCATTCCACTTGATGATGGCATGCCAGTTGACTTTGGTGCAATTGAGGTCGTTCAGTGCCTCATCGAACATCACAATGAAATTTTCACTGATGCAAATGAGACAATCTGGAGATAAATTTGTATCTCAATCCTTCGCAGGAAGTTGGGTACTGTAACTTGAAATCGTGTAAAGAATGTCCTTTCCCAACAGAAAATTGCTTCACCATATTGAGTAGGAGTATTGGATACAATTTATGCAAAGCTTTTTGTAATTAGAGTGGTATCTGCTTGTGGTGTTGCTTGCTTAAAATAGAGAATACATTTCTTTGTCATGAGAATGCATAGTTGACAAGGCATTAATGTGAACTTTTTCTTGGAAATAATGATTTCATTCATTTCAGAAGTTCGTTTGTATAGAAAAAAGATTTGCCAAATGGAAGTAATGAAACTCATTTTAATGCTATTAATCAGTACAGTTTTGCTGCTGCTTGACCTGTTCAATGGCCCTTTAATCACTTGAATTCACTTTGTTACAAATACAGGAACAGCAGAAAAATTGAATATAGGAACTCGAGGCAAACTTAATTTTCTTAAAATGTTCATGGCTTCTTACTTGTTAAGAGTTCCCATTGAGTCATAGAAATGTATCTGTAAACTGAGTTGTGGATGTAATTGGGTTCGAAAGATAATAGGGGGTTGCAGCTCTGCTACTGGTTTAGTGTTTCCAGCTTTGCTGCAGGGTTGTATTCTTATAAACTCCTTACTTATTCATAAAGAAATGAAATATTCCTGGTTTGATCACCATTTAATGAGCATTGAACTCCCTGTTGTTTAAATTCTATATCTGCTTAATATGAAGTAATTGTATCTAAAAAATATGAAAAATACCCTCCAATCCTTGTAGTACTACATATGTAAAGTTCTTCAAATCAGCTGAGCAACAGTTTATAGCTTTGAATATGCTGTGGGTTGCAGAGTAAGGTAGTTCTGATCCACCAACCAATTCATACATGATACACTAAGCTAATAATTCAATACAACTTCATTCACTTAACTAGCTTTGATGGGCGATGGCAGTCCTGGAGGAAGGGCAACAGCATGCCAGAGCATACAACTGTACCCCCCCCCCCCCCCCCCCCCCCCCCAATAATGCAGTTAGGAGCTTAAGGAAGCTGTTCAAAGTAATCAAACATGTCCACTGGAAAGTCCTCAAAGAAGCTGACCGCAGTTGGGGGATTCTCATTTCGATCCTGCTTGGCATTTAGAGAATTTCTTTCCAATTCAAGAGGAGGCAACCTTGTCCCAAAGTTTTGACTGGTTGCAGGTTCAGAAACCTCTTGCTGTTCAAACATGTTCTCAAAGTTGGAATCATAATGTTCTTGAGGAATGTCCTGGCATTCTGGCAAGAACTGAAGGTCTGGTTGAAATTGAGCAAGTTTTGGAAAACAGTATTCTAATGAAGATTCAAGGGATGGTATTATATGAGTAGGTGTTGCCTCAACTGCAGGTAAGTTTATTTCCAAATTTGGAAAGTTTGGCTTTACCAAATCAGGTACCGGCACCATCTTGAACTCATAAGAGGTTCCAAAAGAGGAAGTGGTGTAGGTTGGGCACTTCCAACATGATGGGTCTTCCTGTAGCGAGTCGGAACATGGATTAACCTGAAGTTATATGTTTGCTGTTAATTTCAAAGTTGCATGAAATATGGATGGAACAGAAGTAAAAGCCATAAAAAAGAAAAACAAAACAGAACCTGTATTATTAAAAAAAAAAAAAAAAAAAAAAAAACCATTCTGTAGTTCTACCAAGATTTTTACCTCAGCAACTTTTGATTGATGAACAAGAGGATTTTTCCCTTTGTTTTTCTGTGACTTTGATGGTGATGTTTTCTGCAAAATCCTTTCCAATCTCTTTCTTCTACTACTCCAGAAATTTTTCACATCATTATCTGTTCTTCCATGTAAATATGTTGCAATTTTTGCCCACTTATTCCCAAATTGTGCCTGCAGTTCTATCACCAACCTCTCTTCCTCTGCTGAAAACTTGCAGCCACTATACAAAGAATGTTTTAAAAGGAAAACCCACAAACAAAAACACTCATATATGAAATAAGACAGGACCACCTAACACTTACATATGCATTATTACTAGGAAAAGAGAAAAACATTAACAACTTACTTTTTCAAGTTGGGTCTAAGCTTATTAACCCATCTAAGACGACAAGATTTCCCGGTTCGTGGCAACAATCCATTGGATCGAATGGAGCTCCATTCTCTTGGACCAAATTTCTTCACATGGTTTATCAGTACCTCATCTTCTTCTTTACTCCAAGGCCCTTTCTTAATATATGTTTCATCAAATTGTGTTTCCATTTCAACAACTTAATCTCTCAGTTTTGCTTTATTTGTTCTCAATGCAGGAATTTTTTCAGTCTCTCTGGTTTTCCTGAGGCATTTACTTTTTCTTTTCATTTGAGTTTCCAGGAAAATTCAGATTATGGTATGAGAAAATTTTCAAAACGTGTTACTTAGTTAATTACAAATTTGAAACAAATATAGGTCATGATCCTGTGGGCTCAGCATCACAGAGTTACAATATAGTCACCAATATAAATTTTGCCATGTTAGCATGAAAATTATTTTGATCTTATCAGTGGTGCAAAAAAGTGACATAGCAGTAGTTGTGGAAGAATCCCCTGTGATTGAAGAGCACTGGATTATTGCTCCCACTCACCCTTGTGGCGGTTTTGACGGTTAGTGGGGAAATCCACAACCCCGCCAATTTCTTCATCTTTCAAATCTAGGGACATGGCTGTCAAAACAGGCCATCCCACATAAATGCAAGGAAAAAGTACAAAAAAAGTCCTAGTTTCACTCTTTTTTCAAAAGTAAATTTTTTTTTTAAATTATCTTAAATTTGAATGAAATACAAGAAATATAATTTATGTAAAATACAACTTGAATAGTAAACCTTATTTTATTTATAAAATATTTAAAAAAAATTAATTTTAATATATCATAAGTGGAAAAATATTAATATTTAAATTAAAAAAGAGATAATAATAAAAATGATTTCTAATTGAAAATAAAAATATAAAGTTTAAACCAATCTAATCCATGATAAATTAAAATAATATACTTTATTGAAGAAAAAATAATATAAAATACAAAAAATACAAAACTAATATGAGTTACAATTATTTAATAGCATATCAATTAAGGATAAAATTGATGCTATATAAATTGTTATAGATAAAAATACTTATCTTGAACAAAAAAAATTAAAAGTAAAGTTTATTGATCATATAAATTTATAGTAAGATTTTTTTCAAAATTTGAAATATAAATGAGGATTTTTTCTTGTTTTTCCTTAAATTCAAACATCACCGCAGTAATCCAATTTGATTTATAGCCCATTTGGGTTGCAAGCTTTGTATATTTGTTTTTAGGGAATCACAAAAAGAAACCAATATTAAATTTTTTTTTTTTGATATATAATATAATAGAGAAAGTTATTTTCCTTTTTAATTTAGAAGTCATTTGTGTTCAGATTAGCTTACACATATGTTTATTTGATATGTTATTTATATCGGAACTAGAAAATTAATATAGATTTTACTTCATACCTATAGTCTTCTTAAAGATATTCAAATTCAAAAAGTCAATGAATAGATCATACATTTTTTATCACCAAAATAACTATTGAATTAAAAAAACTACTTAATTTATAAACGAAACACATCAGTTGGAAAAATATCCTTTATTGCATTTTCTCAAGAAACATAAGGAAAGCTACCAACAAAAAAATCCATCTTGGAACTTTACTATAGGATAGACAAAATTGCATTACCAATTTACCATTCATCCCCTTTTAAACACCTGCATATGGCAATGCTGTAGCACCATTGCCACAAGGTCGAAGAGTACTAGCATAAGACTTGAAATACACAGAAGATCCACATCCATGATCACACACTTGTTCAATTTTCCATCTACTTTCACCCATCAAACCATATCGATAGATCTTTTTCTCTGTAGCAAAAACTAAAGAATCCCCATTCATAACTATAAATCCAGCAATAATCGAGTTCTTCTCCTTAACCCCCATTGCTCTTACCCTTATTTTTAAAACTCTTGTCCATAAAACCGAGTTGTAATTTGTCAAAACCCATATTGTAAACATGGACTTTCTCAATCTAACCAAACATATAGACGTCTGATGATATTGTTCAATTGTAGTCCTGCCCCATTTGAAGATTCCAAATTTACAGCTACTGTCCTGTGAACCCCTCACTGCTTCCTTAGGCATTCTTAGGATTCTCGATTCGCCATTCTTGATATTGAAAGATACTATGTAAGGTTTATAATAAGTTGTTCCTTTTGCCAAATAAGGATAACAATCTGACACAAAGTGGAGATTACCATTATGAAAAACATGCATCTCAAATTTGATACTTCTTGCTCCAGCATTGAGAATTCCCGTTGTTCTTTTCCAAATACCCTCTTTTTGTGAGTAGATTCTACACTCATATTTTCCAGAATCACTCCATTCATCTGTAATCAAACTGAATAATGCTAGACAATCATGGTTGCAATCAAACACAACATGCACATCAACATATGGCTTTTTTCGAATACTTTCCGGGGTTGGGATGGCTAGCCATGATTGTGTAACAGGGTTACATAGAAACAACTCTGGTACTACAAGATTAATTTGTTTCATTATTGTACTCCGGCAAAGAAGTAAGCCGTTACTCGAAGCAAGAATTCTCGATGTGTTTGCTAAAAATTGTAGTGAATTTTGAGGCACACCTGAAGAATTTCTGTCACTAGGTAGTAGTGGGTACAATTCCACCATGTCACTAAATCTTTGCCATGAATCAGGCTGAAGAAGGAAGCCAGAATCAACTTTCAAGAGGGAGTTTTGAGATTGTTTGTGCACGAAGAAAGATTTTGTTGAGATTTCAGAAAAGAGTTTGCAGCTAGACTTGAATCTGTTTATTGATTTTGCTGGTAACCATGAAAATATTTCAAGAATTTGGTCTCGAGGGAGTGAATCCATTGTGCCACTAACAAAGTATTGAAACACAAAGTAAGAGAGAAAGGGGAGCTGTATATATATATATAAATATAGCCAATTATTTATGAAAGACCAAGTCTAATAGGATTCGGAACGAAATTCACGGGGGAAGCCCATCAAATAGCTTGAGGATCAAGGCACTGTACGTGTGCAGATCAGCCACGCACGATTTCTTTCCAAGGCTTATAAAAGTAAAACCCTCCACTAACTATGATGTGAGATGTACAATAAAATTATTCTAATATTAAGAAAATTGAAATCTTCTTGAAGATAGTTGTAATTAGTGATTGATATATTCTTAATTTTTGTTGATGCAAGAATGAAAAATTTGTTTTTTAAAGAACGGTCTGATTTTATCTTTAACAAAAACAAATTTTGCTGTTTAACAATATGTGATATTCGAGTTAGGTTATGCACATGTTTTACTATTTTTTTTTTTTTTTTGATACTAAATTAAAAAAAAAGGAAATTTATTAAGAGTGTGCATGGGTTGGGATGGTACGGGTTTGAGTACAATACTAAACCAATAATTCACACTAATCAATATCAAAAATTTGTAACAGAATCCATATAGTGTTTAGAAACTAACCTGCCATAGTGTCGGGTTGGTTTGGTTTGGTTTGAATTGATTAGATTGGGCTCTCATTTTCGGTCAATCAATTTACAAGTCAACTTACTTAAAAAATTATATATAATCACTATTCAACATGGCATATATTAATTTGATAAATACTCAAAATATATTTAATATATGGATGAAAAGATAAAGTACAGTATCCAAATATTCTAATGTGTTTACATCACTACCACCTTATATCTAGAAGAATTCCAAATTGTATAAACCTCATTCTGAATTTTTTTTCATTTACTTTTGCCATTGAAATTTTGATAAAAATTATTTCAAAGTAAAATGGAATATTAGTGTTAGAGTATAAATATAGGCAGCTTAATTAGTGGGTTAAATTTTCTTATTTATAGTTTCCTTATTTCTGTGTAATTTTTATTACGTATTTGTTGATATTTAGTCTAGGTTCACTATGTTAGGTTAAACACTTTAACCTATAAATAGATGCTCCCTCTTGTATATTGAAAATCATCTGAATATACATTCTTCTTATATTCAACATGGTATCAGAGCTTAAGGAGAAAAAACCCTAATTTTTATTTTTCGCTGTGTTTCTTTCCAGCGTGTCTCTCAATTGCTGCGTTTCATTCAAGTGTCTCTCTATTGCTGCGTTTCATTCCAGCTGTACGATTATTGTTCATCGAGGGTATTGTTCATCAGTATGTCTACCTCTGAAAAATCTGAAATCGGTATGTCAAAACCTAGTACTTTTACCTCTGTGTTTTCTAGATCCCCTGTTATTACTACAGTATCAAGCTACCCAGCAATCTTCTCATGGTAATTATGTCGCTTGCCTCTCTGAGACCCCTTCTGACACTTGGATTCTTGATTCTTGTGCATCTGATCACATATCTGGTAATCCCAAACTTTTTTTCTAGTATTAGTAATCCATCATCACTTTTTACTATCACTATAGCTAATGGCTCCACAACCATTGCTAAAGGTATAGGTCAAGCTACACTATTATCTTCTTTGCCTTTAGAATCTATGCTTTATGTCCCTGAATTTTCATTCTTGATTTCTATTAGTCAATTGACTCGTTCTCTCAATTGTTCTGTCACTTTTATTGATGATTCTTTTACTATACAAGACCGACGTACGGGATGAACGATTGGCACAAGGCGTGAGTCACAAGGCCTTTACTATCTTACCACACTACCTACATCTTCAGTGGCTTGCTCTACAGATGTATCACCTATTCTTATTCACAGTTGATTGGGTCATCCTAGTCTATCTAAGCTTCAGAAGATGGTTCCTCATTTGTCATCTCTGTCATCTTTAAATTGTGAATTGTGTCAGCTTGGCAAGCACACACGTGCTTCGTTTTCAAAGCATAGTCGTTTTAGAGCAGAGTCTCATTTTCATCTTGTTCATATTGATGTTTGGGGTCCTAGTCGTGTTAGTTCATCTTTGGGATTTCAGTATTTCGTAACCTTTATTGATGACTATTCTCATTGCACGTGGTTATTTTTAATGAAAAATTGTTCTGAGTTATTTTCTATATTCCAACAGTTTTGTGCTGAAATTAAAACACAATTTGGTGTTTCTATTCGTATTTTGCATAGTGATAATGCACGTGAATATTTTTCTACATCATTTTAGCACTTTATGACATCTTAAGGTATGTTGTATCAATCATCTTGTTCTCACACCCCTTAATAAAATGGAATTGCTGAACGCAAAAACAGACATTTAATTGAAACAACTCGCACTCTATTACTTCATGGTCATGTTCCACTTCGGTTTTGGGGTGATGATGTACTTACTGCATGCTACCTTATTAATCGCATGTCATCTTCTACATTGCATAACAAAATTTCATATTCTATTATCTTTCCTAATCATCCCTTATATTCACTTCCGCTTCGTATCTTTTGTTGCATTTGTTTTGTTCATGATTTAACACCTGGACAAGATAAACTCTTTTCCAAATCATTTAAGTGCATCTTCTTGGGTTATTCTCGCCTTCAAAAATGGTATAAATGTTACTGTCCAGATAAGAATCGTTACTTTATCTCCGCTGATGTTACATTTTTTGAGGAATCTTCATTCTTTCCTTCGACTATTCCCAAGTCACCTTCTATCTCTGAGGCTCTTCCGGTTCCTTATCTTGGACCAAATGACTATGTATCACCTGCACCACTACCTGATATTTCAGCAGACACTGTTGATGTACCTGATGACTCACCTTCTGTTCCAACACCTTCCTGTACCTCGGATCCTGCTTCATCACCTATTTTACTAATAGGTACTCGTTCAACTCGTAATTCTTATCTTATTTATACTTTTTTTGAGTTATCATTGTTTATCTTCATCCTATTATGCATTTGTCTCCTCTTTGTCTTATATTTCTGTTCCAAAGTCCACCAGTGATGCTCTTGCTCATCCCGGGTGGCGGCAGACCATGATTGATGAAATGAACGCCTTACATACTAATGGTACTTGGGAACTGGTCTCTTTACCTTCTGGAAAATCTATTGTTGGCTGTAAATGGGTATACACCATAAAAGTTCATCCTGATGGTTCTGTTGATCGCTTAAAGGCTAGATTGGTAGCAAAAAGCTACACTCAGGTCTATGGTGTGGATTATTTAGAAACTTTCTCTCCCATAGCTAAAATTACATCTGTTAGGGTATTTATATCTCTAGCTGTTATTTTAATTGGCCACTTTATCAATTGGACATCAAAAATGCTTTCTTACATGGTGACCTTGATGAAGAAGTCTTTATGGAGCAACCACCTTATTTTGTTGCTCAGGGGGAGTCCGGTATGGTGTGTCGATTGAAAAAGTCTCTATATGGCTTAAAGCAATCTCCTAGAGCTTGGTTTGGTAGATTTAGTGAAGTTGTTCTTAGTTTTGACATTCAGAGGTATACTGTTGATCACTCAGTTTTCTATAAACATATACTTAATGGCAGAATTCTTTTAATTATATATGTGGATGATATTGTGATTACATATGATGATAATCATGAGATTCAGCAATTAAAATCATTCTTACAGTCTAAGTTTCAAACTAAAAACTTAAGACAGTTAAAATACTTTTTGGGCATTGAGGTTGCAAGATCACAATTGGATATTTGCCTTTCTCAAAGAAAATATTGTCTGGATGTCTTGAGTGATATAGATATGTTGGATTCCAAACCTATAGATACTCATATGGATCCCAACACTAAACTTGTACCAGATGAGTAAGAGTTATTGACTAATCCTGAGCAATATAGACGTCTTATTAGTAAGTTAAATTATCTCACAGTCACTAGACCAGATATTGCTTTTGCAACTAGTATGGTTAGCCAATTTCTTTCTCAGCCTCGAACATATCATTGGAATGCTGTTATTAGTATCCTAAGATACCTTAAAACTGCAACCAAAAAGGGATTATTATATAAGAATAATGGGCACACTCTAGTTCGAGGACATGATCGTGGTCATACATTAGTTCATAAACATAATTCTACTTCAGTTTAAGGTTATAGCGATGCTGATTGGGTAGGCTCTCAATTTGACAGAAGATCTACTACAGGATATTGTATATTTCTGGATAGAAATCTTGTTTTATGGAAAAGTAAAAAGCATACTGTTGTTGTAAGATCCAGTGCTGAATCTGAATATAGGGTCATGACTCATACCACTGCTGAGTTAGTTTGGCTGAAAAATCTATTAGACAAACTTGGATTTTAGCACTCACAGCTTATGGAGTTAATATGTGATAATCAAGCTGCATTACATATTGCATCAAATCCAGTCTTTCATGAATGAACAAAACATATAGAAGTTGACTGTCATTTCTTTCGTGAGACGCTTGTGGATAATACAATCAAGACTACATATGAAAAATCAGAAAATCAGTTAGCAGATTTATTCACAAAATCTTTGACAGGAAACCGATTACGATATCTATGCAACAAGCTTGGAACATATAATCTTTATGCTCCAGCTTGAGGGGGAGTGTTAGAGTATAAATATAGGCAGCTTAATTAGTGGGTCCAATTTTCTTATTTATAGTTTCCTTATTTCTGTGTAATTTCTATTATGTATTTGATTGATATTTAGTCTAGGTTCACTATGTTAGGTTAAACACTTTAGCCTATAAATAGAAGCTCCCTCTTGTATATTGAAAATTATCTAGATATACATTCTTCTTATATTCAACAATTAGTATATAAAAAAAAAATTATGAGAAAAAAAAGGACCAAGATTGTACTTAAACGAAGTGAAATAATTAAATATAATTTTTTGTATTTTAACAAATAGTGGGATTTTTCATAATAAATTACTTTATACATTTAAAAAATATCACATTATTGAATTATTTATTTTATAAAAAGTATTTTAGAAAATTAAGAGAACATTAATTGACTTTTGATTTATACAGTTTAGTGTAACTTTTCAAACACTTTTAAACCAGGAGCGAAGTGTAAAAAGCGACCCGTTGAAATTTGAACACCTGGCAATTATCAGTCAAAAGCTGTCGTATTGTCCAAAACCTCATCGTCTTCCTTGCGGCTGCGAGCTACTATGGCCTTCTATCGTCCATGGTTTCCGTCGCCCAGAAGTCAGTTCTTAGAGTACATCTTGCTCCTGCCATTAATCTTTCAGGTATAGTAACATAGTCTGTTGACCCTTTTATTCTTTAGTCATATATATTTCTGATTGCTTCTGTTTGGTGAAATCCCGAATTTTTGATTGTTATTGTTAGCTAATATTCCCAATTGTTGTACTTAATTCTTTCTCATAAGGTAATGCTCGGGCATGGAGTTGTGAAATCAGAGAAGTATCCTTTGGTTGTGAGCACATGGCCCTTTCTTGAGGCTGTTAGAGTTGCTTGGAGGACTGTTGATACTGGGTTTTCTGCAGTGGATGCCGTAGTGGAAGGTTGCTCGGCTTGTGAGGAACTTAGGTGTGATGGAACAGGTGAAGAAGTTGAATTTTCATTCAGTTTGAAATAAAATATGACAATATAGATCTGGATAAAGATTATTTACTATTTTTATTGTTATTATCTGAACTTGCTGAAGTTTTGATACAAATTTTTATTGTAATTATATGAATATGTAACTTGTATAATCTCCTCCCGTTAACACATGAAATGCTTAATTGTGTAGCCATTACGTGTTTCCAACAGTTGGATAGTCCTAAATTTTATGAATATGCGCAGATCAATTTCAGGGCAGTTATTTCTGATATATGGCAATGCATCATTCTATTGTTATATAATCAGAGAGAATGGTTAAAAGACGTTTATTTATGTTTACGAAATAAAGTAATAAAACTCTTTTAAGTAACACGTTGATGGCATTTTGATTAATTTTTTTTTTTATCAACAGTTGGAAGTACTTTGAACATGTTTGGAAACATTTAAGAATATATTTTGTTGTCAGCAGATCATCGAACACAACCTATGTTAGGATGTCTTTTGACTCACTAGAAACTTATTGAGATTAATGTTAAAATGAGTAAAACTTTGATGGATGAATAGAAGACGCAATTGTGGAATTCTCCTCAGTTATAGAATTCTTTTTTGTTTTGTTTCTTTATTCATTTTGAATGCATTGTATTGCTAAGTTTGATATAATATGTTCTATGTATGATTATCTTATTATAAACAGTTGGTCCTGGTGGAAGTCCAGATGAGAATGGAGAAACTACACTTGATGCTCTGGTCATGGATGGGGTAACTGTTGCCATCTTTTCTTGCTGTTATGGTTCTTGTTATCATTGGATGCTTCTATGCACGCATTGAAAATGACTATTTATCTTATTCTTGATTTCTTGCTAAGGATATGTAATAGGTGACAATGGATGTTGGTGCTGTTGCAGCCATGAGATATGTGAAGGATGGAATCAAGGCTGCTAGGTTAGTGATGCAACACACGGAGCATACTTTACTTGTTGGCGAGCAAGCCTCAGCATTTGCCATTTCAATGGGCCTTTCAGGACCCACAAACCTTTCCTCGTCAGAGTCTAAGGAGAGGTGGACCAAATGGAAAGAAAATCACTGCCAGCCAAATTTTAGAAAAAATGTTGTACCTATAAACAGTTGTGGTCCTTATCATCCTACAAATTCTTTGGAGCTTCATGAGGGGACATGCTCCAATACCGCTCTTTTGGAAACTGCTGGTTCAAGATTATCTCGTGTCGGTCTTCACAGCCATGACACAATATCAATGGCTGTTATTGATAAAGTAAGTCTTTTAATGATATCAGTTTATTTGCATATATTAAATATTAATGACAATGGAGTGAAGTTCTCTTGTTTAGTGTAGATGGGACGTATAGCTGTGGGTACATCAACTAATGGAGCAACATTTAAGATTCCTGGCAGGTAACATTAAACGAGACTTATTCACAAACACACACCCCCCCCCCCCCCCCCCCCCCCCCCCCCCCCCCAAAAAAAAAGAAAAAAGAAAAAAAAAAAGTAGAAAGTAACTTTGAGACTTACATTCATTGAAAGGTCAGAATACTATTGAAAATATGTCTAGGATTTGTTTTGATGCAATTGTAAATATGATTCGTCCTTAGTTATGTTGTCTGCCTTCTCCTTTTGTTAGTCATTTCCATTTTTCGGTAATAGTTTAAAATGATAAAGCATATGCTGATCTTGGCTTCTTCTCTTAAAATAGATTTTAATTTGGGTTTGACATAAAATAAAAGTGTCTTTCCTTTCATCTGAGATTTTAATGGCAACAAGAACAACCTCTGAATTTACATTAACTTAGAATGACTATTCTTTTAAATGAGTTAACGATATATCACAAAAAGAGAGAAAATACATCGAGTATAAAGCTAGCTGTTTTGTCAGTTATCTGTCGGAATAAAGTTGGTAACAAGTAACATTTCTGATGCATACATCATTATGATTTTGTCTCTTGCAGCAAATTTCTTCCCTTCTAAAAATACAAGTTAGCTGAAAGGAAAAGAAGAACGAAAACACTCAAAAAAATAAAAATACATGGATTACCTTGTTTCTTATGTGTAAGTGTCTGCTTCAGTTTTCTTTTTATTGCTTCATGGAGTACACTATTTTTCAAACTCCATATCTTTCTCTTTCAGAGAGTCCTAGTTTATGTCAGAGTTCCTTGATCCTTGTAAATATCAAATTCTTGTTCACTACTCTTGAAGTTTTAATTGGAAGAGTGTCCCATTGCTAAGCTGCTAACCGGTTTGTTCTTATTCTTGATTGGTTATGCGATTCTATTTGCACTTTGGTCATGACTGTGTATTGGATATCTCTGTATTGGTTAATATTTGAATGTTCAGTGGAAAATAATGTTGATGGTACATCATATAATAAGCTTCTCTTATAGAGTACTTCCATCAGTTTTGAAACAAGATTTGCTGCATATAATAGGATAATGACATGATATGCTAGTAATAAATGTAGTTTGCATGTTGGATATTTTAGAGTCATAATGAATGATCAGGTGTATGATCCTGGAAGAGATACATACCTTCACCAAGGAACAAAATTTCTGCCCGAAATGGGCAAAACACTTCGGATTCCACACTAACCGAAGCAAAACATGTCACATCTTACTAGTAGAGAGTTCCATATGAACTCTTGGAGACTCAAACTGTTCATGTCATCTAATTTAGAGTTTTGTCAGAAGAAGCTTAGCCTTATTTTGTTGATTTTACCACAAATTTCACTAAACATAGTCTTACTCTTGTCTGATTTTAGGCATGGAGGTTTCCTTTTGAATTTCTTTCTTAACTTTCTAATGGTATTGATGTTTAACTTAAACAATGTTGCTCTTGTGTTATACTTGTTGACATATTAATGCATTGCTTAATTAGGAATTCTTTATCAATCTTACTCTTGTATTAAACATACCGTGGTTGCTTGCTTCAAATTTCACTTGTCTAGTTCTTAAGTTAGCTAAATATAGAGCTTTACCTCTTATAGTTAACTTCGTTATTATCTGGTTTATCAGCCATTTGATAAACTAACCATTTCATACAAACTACTAGGTAGTAAAGCATCACTAGCATATATAAGTACTTGCTTTCATTATGTAACACTTGTACAATTTACTTTCTATCAATTACAAGTCCTTACAATAGCTTATGAATCTATTATCATTCAGCAAGGTACATTTCCATATAAGTGAACATAGAAGGACAAGAGAACATTTTCTCCTTGATTCTGGATAAAAAAATGTTGGAAAGGAATTGGAAAAGTCTAATTCTCTCATAACCAGTGTGTTTCTGATTATGAATTTAGATAGAAAATTTGATGGAAATACATTTTGCTTTAAGAAATACCTAGATACTTATTCTGTGGATAAAAGGAACTACTTGATAGGCAAGCACCTTAAAGAACAATTAACAAGATTTTAGCCTGATTCAAAATGATGGTTACTTTAGTGATAATCACATTGTCTCACGTGGTTCTGTACTGTCTCTTGGACTAGTAAGTAGTCATACATTTCTAAAATCAAATTAATGTACTTAAAGTGGGAATCGTTTCCTTTTCTGGATTCTTCAATACATTATAGTACCTCCCCTGGGAGCCTTATAATATGTATTAAAGACCAAAAGGAGATCTCTTCTATCTGCTTTTTGGTACTACTTTCAGGCAAAGGTTGTTTCAGCATGTATAAAGTCAAATCCAAACTATGTATTGAAGCTTTTAGTTTTGAGTGATCTGTGCCTAAAATATCTTCTTTGATTACAGGGTAGGTGATGGTCCCATTGTAGGATCCTCAGCATATGCCGATGATGAAGTTGGTGCTTGCTGTGCAACAGGGGATGGTGACATTATGATGCGTTTTCTTCCATGGTACTGTAGTAAATCCCAATTTGCTTTAGATTAGTTTCTGAGTTATTTTTGTTCCTACTTGGTCACAATTCTTTAGTACCAAATTACATGTGACTGAAATCTGGTCAAAGGACTGGAAGATATCTTGAGTAACATCAAATTTTTTTCCTTTTGCTCGTTTCTTTTTTTACTTTTTTCTTTTATGGGTGAGGAAGGTCAAGTAGTTTGTGAAGCTGAATTTGACTGGAAATAAGTTGTCTGGTTCGGTTCCAGTAAGGTCTGGGAACTTGAAAGAGCTGACCCAGCTGAATTTGAGCTCTAATGGGCTCACTTGTGAGCTTCCTTCTTCCCTGTGATTGGAGTAATGTCTGAGGTAATGTAATACAATTGGAGTACTTCATGTAACAAACTCTTTGGATGGATTCCAGAGCAAATGTGCTGCATGGTTAATCTGAAGAACCTAGATTTATTAGCAAGATCAAAAGTATCAATAGATTTGAGGAAGAGGGGAAAAGTTTGGGAATTTGGGGGAAGGAGGAGGTTGCCCTACGTTTAGGCAGCAACGGTAACCCACCTGTTATGCATGTCGGTTGAAATGCATTAAAATGGATGGAATCCATACAAAATCATTTTGGTCCAAACATCAGGGGGTTGTTTTGAGTAAAAAAAAAAAGTACATGTATGATTTGGGGAAAATGTGATACACAGGGGAGTAAAATGTAATTTACTCACGGACTTTGAGTGGCTGCTATTCTGTCCTATGTGTATAATTTCAAGCCTGGCATTGTTCTTAAGTAATTCAGTTACATAACTCAAATTAATCAACTTTTTTCGTTATTTCTTTAACGGTTTTCTATTGTTTGTGCTTTGATCCGGTTTCAGTTATCAAGTGGTGGAAAGTATGAGGTTGGGAATGGAGCCTAAGCTTGCTGCCCAGGATGCAATATCACGAATAGCAAGAAAGTTCCCAGATTTTGTGGGAGCTGTTGTTGCTGTTAATAAGGAAGGGGTGCATGCTGGTTCTTGCCATGGATGGACATTGAAATACTCAGTTAGAAGCCCAGACATGGCCGATGTGCACGTCTTCACTGTGCTACCATGAAATAGCTGTATCTGAAACACACTGAGAAAGTGCCTGCAATTAAATCAGCTTTTAGTTAAATTTATTATACTACCAACCACAGATTTGGTTAATTATTCAAAGAATAAGCTATAATGTCTGAAATGCTATAACAATTACTGGAAATATGTTTCTTCTTTTCTTTTCTTCTCTCTAGTTAGAAAATTGGCAAGTGTGTGAGCTTTACATGCTTCCTGTACAGAGGCAGGTTGAACTTGCGTGCTCCATGACAAGCTTAGAACTGTTGCTTATTACTGGAGATCATATTGTTCCACAGTCAACATATTGTCCCGAGAAGTGACAAGGTAGCAATTTCCATGAAGAGATTGTAAGATCTTTTTTCTTCCAACATCTCACAGAACCAAAATTTTTGAAATTTGATATAAGCAATAATCCTTAATTTTTAGGCTTCTTTCAAATAGAACTCTCTTCACAGCCTCACTAGAGAAGAAAGGAGATCTAAAACCAAGGGATATTTCATTGGGGCTTCGGGCTAATTCTGCAAAGGGGAAAGAAAAAGGTTTGATTCTGTTTTTGGGTGGAAAGGAAAGAGATAAGAAAACAATAGGATCTCATTTCTTAACTGGATTTCATCTCTCTTTTGGCTAAATTGATTTCCATCTCATTTTGAATGATTTGTTTTCTTACTTCACATCCTTCTTTCATATCTACCACTTTTTTCTTATAGTAGGATATAATATTAAAAGAATATATAGTATAGTTCACTTAGTTAAATTCATTTAGAATAAAATAAGTTAAATTACAATATATGACTAAAAGTTCCTCTAACATACTAGTAAAAAATAAAGTTAGTCAGAACTTTATTTTAATTGGAGACCCATGCATTTGCATGATAATATAGCTAGGATGACAAGGAATAATTGGAGCACTAATTAATATACAGATTTCTTCTTTTTTCTAAAAGATAAATAAATTCCTAGATTTAATAATTATAGATAAAGCAAATTATTATTATTATTTAGATAGGTAGAGTAATATACTTTTTAGCAAATATATAGTGGGAATTATGAGTTGCATAAAGTGTGAAAGTTTGTTAATTTATAATTTTGTTTTTAAAATATAAAGTTAATAACTAAGCCATATCTTTATATATATATATATATATATATATATATATATATATTTGTTCAGGTAAAAGTGAATTGAATTGATAAATTATATAATGATTTTCGTTTCGAGTGAAATGATAATTAATCTTAAATATTAGAATGACAAGTCAATAATTTTTATATTTAGAAAAAAAATATAAAATGAGTGTGTAATTTTATATTTATTTATGAGAATTCATGTTAAAAGCTTTTAAATTCTACCAATACCAAAAATTTGTAGTGGGTTTAAGGTTTTTGTAAGAGGATGAGCTAATTTTATAGTGAATTATTTTGTGAATATGAGATATGAGGTGAAATTAGATACTTTTATTTTATTTTATTTTAAGACTACTCCTTTTATTAGACCTACTAAGAGATATTAGTTATTTTGTTTTTCTTTACATTTAAAACAAAGAAAGATTGCAGCCGAAACTTGAAAGCGCGAACAGGAATAAGAACAAAGTCATGCGTTGAATTGTCTTCAAAGTTCAAACATGGGAACCTGCTAAAGAAAAAAACCTGGTTTTAGTTCCATCTGAATTTAAAGAATTCTGGGCGAGTTTTATCTCATAATGTTCAGGTAATCATTCATTTTAAATGGAAAGAGACGGAAATGATTATATTACAGGAGATGAATCTGAACCACGTGCACAGTTTGATGGTGAAGCTTCTGTTTTGAGCTCTAATCTCTTTCTGGATCATGTTGGGGAAGTCACCCTCACCTCTAATTCAAATGGGTTATCTTGGAAATTGGTTGATTCCCTGGATAATGTAAGTTATTTTTTATTTTTATTTTTTCTTGATGATGTTTAATACGTGATTATGTTCAATTTCGCAATTTCTGGTGACATTTTGTGGCCGTTTTGATTTTTAATTTTATTGGGTATGTTTATTATATACTTGCTAGGCTTTTACGAGTTTTCAATTTTAGCTCATCTTTTCATGACTAAGCCATGTTTCTTATTTAGAAGAACAGTATTTTGAATGGTTAATGGTATAAGTAACATGGAAACTAGATATGGCTTGGAGATAGTTTGGCAATCATTATGTTCTGAATCATATTTTTACACATCTTCTACTTTCAATTGATGTGTTATATGATTGCTTATAAGATTATTGTATAGTTTTGTTGAAGGTGTGGTTGCCACCTGCGTTGTTTGTTAGCTTTCCATGATATGGTTGTTAATCAACACTAAGTTGGAATTGTACTGTTTAGGGTTCCTCGTAAGAATTGAGGAACTTTTCAAGTTATTTTTTAATTCCATGGGACTAAGGTTGGAAAAGGAACTCTAGCTAAATGATGCTCCAAAAAAAAGTTAGACATGGGAGGTCCATTTTTGAGTTTTATTGTAGTGCCAACTACCAAACACTAGACTAAAGGAATCGTTGGGGACTGATTTGAATCTTCTTTCATACTTTAGTTTGAAATACAATTGGATCTTGTTTAGGACATGTCAAATGTCAGGAAATAAGAAATATCACCTAACAATAAATTCATATGATTATAGTTTTCTGTATAACCGTTCTTGTGTGTTTTTTTTGGACTTTTTGGCATTGATTTGGTAATTGTCTTTTGCCCAGAAAAAAGAAAGAGAGAGAGAAAAAATCCATATCTAATTACTTAGTCAATCATATAGTTTTTACATTGTTGTATTTTCTTAAATTGTCTGTGGAACAGGATGACTCAACTTGTTTGGGAATTAAATTTGTTTCCAAGGTTGCAACCGAGATCAAACTTTCTGACATTTATGCTGTCGAGTTAATCCATCATGGCTCAATTCACTTACCAAGACTCCAGGAAGCTAGAAGACGTCTTTTAGGTCATGAACATGAGGTTTGCCCTCCCTACTATTCTTGGTTATTTGCTTCATTTGTTTCTCCATGTGGTAACACTGTGCATGGCGATGTGTTTTTTTACAATGGTTCAGATGTACCGCTTTGTGGTCCATGGTGTACAAAGGAGTAAAAGTCAGCCTTCTTTTTGGGTCCTGGCTGTTTATACTTTTGGTCATAAAAGTCTGCAAACATGTCAGTTGTGGGTAAATCATCTTAATGCTTCTCTCAGTCGAGAATTGGGAAGACCAAGGAATCTTCTGGTATGTTGTAATTGGTCAAGTGCTATTTTCTTTGGGTTTGTTTGTTCATTTGTTGGTTATTGCGGCAGTAAAAACTCTTCCCAGATTGTTTCTGGTTCCCTAGGTATTTGTTCATCCAAGGAGTGGGAAAGGAAATGGCTACAGGACCTGGGAAACGGTGGCTCCTATATTCTCACGTGCTAAAGTGAATTTGAAGGTGAAGTTTTAGCACAAGTAATGCTTCTTTAAGTTAATAATTCTTTATTGGGCAATATGGATATTGTTAGCACAGATACCAGTCAAAGTCATTTTGTTGGTGCAACATCTTAAGTAGCATGTTTCCTATTCCTTTAAGAAGTAAATTATTCACGCACTGGACACATCAATCCTGTAAAGCGGGAGAAACTTCCGTTAAACCTAAAGATCAATTGCATATGTTCATTAACTTTTTTTCACTCATTTTGCTTAGTGAGAGTTGGATTTGCACAGAATTCTCATAATGCAGAACAAAATAAGTAAAAGCTTAAGGAGAACAAAGAAATATCATGTTTAGGACCACTTCATGTAATTGTTTCTGTGGCATTTAATTTCAAAATTAAATAGCATGTTATTACGGGATCAAAAATGAAAAATACACCATTGGGCGGTGATTAAATCAGGCTATATGATAGAGATCTTACTGAATTTCCCTGTCTATTTATTTAATTTATCCATGTAAATCTGATATTTTTTTTTCCTTAAAATTTTGAAATGTATTATCAAAATACAACTTCTCTCCTAGATCAATTTCTGTCACCCTGGAATTTGAAGTCAATGGAGGTTGCAGGTGTGTGGAAAATTTTAATATAAAATTGGTAAAAGAGCAACTTGTAGCAATGATGAAAAATGTGCAAGGCATCATTTCAGTTTTTAATACTCTAAATTCTATCTGCTTTCATTAGCAATTGGTGCCAATCATTTAACTTTAGTATAACTGTAGCCTGTAAAACATTTAACCACTTGAGTTCAAGAATTAATTCGAGTGTGAAGTCGTATATTTTTAAGTAGATAGGTGTCATTCTTTGTGTTCTATAGGTTTTAAACTGTGGTCAGCCATAAATTGATTTCTTTTAATTTTTTCCATTGATTATGTAGTTAAGTCCCTGGTTTATGATCTAGAATTTATTAACATCTCCTTTCTATTTCTTTGTTCTTTCATTTTTCCTGTTTGTTATGTGAGATCTTCTTCATATTTGTGATAGATGGTTATATGTTGGTTACTTTGACTTTCCTTACTATGGATATTCAACCCTACCACAGGGGTGGTTCTGGGTGTAATTGTGGTTCTAGAACTTGATTCAGTTCATACCACTTGATGTTGAGGATGAAATTCTTTTTGAACTTTAGTGAAGATTGTACTACCACAGAATATCCATGAAAGTATGATCATTTATAAATGTGATCAGTGATCCTTCTTTCACTTATATTTGTGTTTCGGGATCCTTCTACAGGTGATTGTGACGCAGAGGGCAGGCCATGCATT
Source organism: Quillaja saponaria (assembly GCA_029379385.1). NCBI lineage: Eukaryota > Viridiplantae > Streptophyta > Magnoliopsida > Fabales > Quillajaceae > Quillaja > Quillaja saponaria. The sequence goes on along the minus strand of CM055616.1, from coordinate 11,684,014 downwards.
TGATATGATGTCATCTATTTCGAACAAGGAGCTTAATTTTTATGATGGTGTTGTGGCTGTTGTAAGAAATTAAATCTCTCATCAGCCTATCATTCATTACTAAAAATTTGTAAATGAGTCTATTTAGCTTCTAAATTGTAGAGTCTAGTCTAGTCATTTAGTGTTTTATGCCAACAATTAGACTAGCTGTCTAGAGATACAGCTCTGCTCTTCAAGTTCCCCCTCACCCAAAAGAAAAATAAAACGCCTTTTTCTTCTTTATGTGAACCAACAAGCTAAAATACAAAGATTTGTACTCAAGTATATACAAAATCTATATAATTGGTTGAGTACAGACAGGATCAGAAAGAAAGAAGAGGGGGTGGGGGTGGAGGAAGGCACACTATTAAGCTGGTGCACTTCAATTTGTCATGCCTATAACTGTGGTTGTCGAGACCCTAGGTAGATTGCTAAAAGACCAGTTGTATTCGTGTTGTTGACTTAGTCAAGTCTGTTTTATTTTGTCGTGATCATAGACATGTTTTGACTTCTAACTGTTAGATGACAGAACCTTAAAATATGTGAGATTCAAGTGAATTTTCCTGCTTTTTTTTTTCTTCAATTGTTTGTTATGGTTTCCAGGGTGGTGATGGTTTCTTTAATGAAATCCTTAACGGGATTCTTTCTTTGAGGCATAAAGCTCCTAACCCACCAACCCCATCAGATTTTATTCATTCTGTTGGAGAGAGTGGTAGTTTCCTGGTTCATGATCCGAATGAAACAGTTGCTGAGTCTGCACCTAATAGTGAAGATCAATTTCCTCTTCTTTCAAGTCAAAAACTAATTGAATCAGGATTCTCAAATTCCAGTATGTGCTACTTACAAGTCAAGAAAGTATGTTTTCAACTTGTAACTAGTAGTTATCTGATTCTATGCTCAATCTTTCTGGAATTGCAGGAACTGAAGATGGTTCTAACAACATAGGTTAGTTAATTCCATAACTTACAAATTAAGGTGATTACAATTTTTTGATGAGATACTACTCTATACTTATTGTGCCTCAATCACCTTTCCTTTCCTTCACGTTCTCCGATTTTATCTGGACATGTGCTTGCGCATGTGCGCCCACACACACACACACTCAAACACTAACTATACTTGTATTTAGATAAGAAAAACTAGTAGATGGTTACTGTCTTTTCGTTTTGGCTGTTTGAGGACTGGGCAGATAAGGATCCCGAGTTTCCGATTCCCAATGAACGGTTTAGATTTGGAATCATTCCAGCTGGTTCAACAGACGCAATCGTAATGTGGTATCTTCCTGCACTGTAAACTTCACTTACCTTCCGGCAATATATATGTTGATGTTGCTTGATTTCTAAGTTCTATTTGAAATTGCCATCTAGTTAGGATTCTGGTTCTCCTGCTTATTAGCTTCTGTCTACCTGCCTCGTTGACTAATTAAGATTGCTATATGGACAAAAGGTTCATGCTTCAGGGCTTTGGTTATGTATTCAGCTTGTGATGCATGCATTTATTATTCAGATGGCTTGATCCTCATTATCAAATTAAAATAGTAGTGCACTTTTTATGCATATGCTACAGATATTGTTGCTGATTTTCTTGGTTTGTGAACTTGAGAAGGTTCAAGTCCAGATTTTGTTCATTGTCATTTGACACAATGTTGGTAGCAATATAGAATACCAAATTTTATATTAAACAAGATACCACAAAAAAAATGCAGCTACATTTCCAACATTATTTTTCTTGTTGTTGTTATTCTAATGTAGCACTCTAGAATTAGAATTGAGAATTGACTGAAATAATGTTGATGATGAACCAATGTTTCAATGTCTTTTTTTTTTTTAGCTTTTTTTAGCATAACAATGAGAAGTGTTGGTTCCTTGTCAAAAAAAATAAAAATATATATATATAAATTGTAATAATGTTTCAATTGCATGCTTTTATTGAGTTTTCTACTTTGGTAGGAAGTTTGCAACTCTCATAAAGCCAGATATATATCTGAAGGTGAACATGATGAATAATATTATACTATTGATGTATGGCGCAATGTGCACACTGCACATTGATGTTTTGAGATTTCCAATTTGACGTGTATATGAAGTTAAATATCTTTATCTGTTTGATAATTTTAAGCCTATAGTCAGAACTTAGAATTAAGAAGCTATTTTCGTAATAGGCTTTTTTTTTTTTTGGTAATATGATTTCTGAGTTTCTCTTATGTAGTACAACTGGAGCTCGAGATCCTATTACATCTGCATTGCAAATTGTACTTGGGAAAAAAGTTCGTCTTGACATAGCGCAAATTGTGAGATGGAAAACAACACCGCAATCTGAGGTTGAACCCTCTGTACGCTATGCAGCTTCTTTTGCTGGGTAATTTTTCACTTTTACTGTTGTCCCAATTTTGATGGAATGTTCTATCAAATTTAAATGGAGTACATATTTACAAATCTCCAAAGTAATTAAGCCAAAATTTCTAAATCTTGTCTTTTTTTTCTCTAATTTTTCTGCAAATCAAGTTGGTTTAAATTTTGTCCAAAAGAAGAAAAAACCAAGGAAAAATAATTGGTTTAAATTGTTTGTCATTTCAAGTCCTTCTCCAATTTTCTGGAACCAGAAAAATTATTGCTTCTGTATTAATGAGCTTGGAATTTCATGTAATTTATGGGCTATTTACCAGCTGGTAGATGAGGTATCAAATTATCAAGTAATATTATAAGTTCCTAATGCAAGAGATTCATATAGGCAGATCTAAGGATTTTTACTTGTGACAGAGCTGCTTGTTACTTCAATTGTTCCTAGTCATTAATACAATTTCTTTAGTTTTATACTATATATTTCACTTAATCCCCTTGAATGTTTTTTTTCCTCTGAAAGGAAATTGTCTTATGCATTTATGGAATACCATTTTATACAATTTCAATTGGTTCTGAATTTAAATAGAACCTAGATCATGATATGCCCTTTATTCTTATTGACATTAGGTATGGATTTTATGGTGATGTCATTAAGGAGAGTGAGAAATATCGTTGGATGGGCCCCGTACGTTATGATTATGCAGGAACACAAGTGTTTGTGAGGCACAGGTATCCTTTAATTGCATATTGCTTTTTTGAATTCTTCTTCCCTTTGTTATTCACATACTGGACTTTATTGTATTTCTGCTTACACATCTTGGAGATACAAATTACATTTAGGTTTCCAAACATATCAAATATTCCATGTGCTCATGTCTAGCCGCGTAATCAGCTTGGATTTGGTTTTGTGAAATTGATTGATGGTTGCTAAATTTTCCAATCTCTTCAACAAAATAATTATAAGAGATATCTGTGTTTTCCCATGAAAAAATTAGATATCTATGATTGATTCTGAAACTTTAACATCTATTATTTTCAGCTATATTTGTTTGATCTTTTGAATTAGAAGAGACATCAAAACCTTGCAAAAGATCCATATTTTCAATTAAACTTCATATAGTATCAGATGTCCTTGAAAAGTAATTAAGTAATTAAATTAAAACTGTCTCTAACCTGCAGCCTACTATTTTAATGAAATGTGAGTTCTTACCTTGATATTTCTTGATGTTTGATCATTTTTGTTATAAGTTAAAAGCATCTCTTCCGGAGATTCTGGACATATATTGCCACTTTTTAAAATGGTGCAATTGCAAAGCTCCAGCACTTAGATAGCTATTGTGTTTGTCCATTAATACGCTGATACGGCCCAACACTCACTCTTCATTGTCAGCTTGATACTCTCCTTGTTAGGTTGACCCAACACCAGGTTTTTTTTAATCTTAAATGAGGAGTTATAAAAATGCACCTGGGATTCAAAACCTGCACTGATTCCTAAAACTCGCAACTCAATCTTGTTGAGATATAGTATCCTTCATCTTCTGACTTCTGACAGTCATATCCATAAATTATTTTAGATTTACATCTACCATGTGGCTTTGTTGCACATGCCAATTGTGAATTTAACTGTTTGATATTAATTTGATACTCCCTGTGATTCAATTGTTTGTCCCTTTGACAAAAATTGCTAAGTCTGAGAAACGCAAGGTATAATAGTTTATATGGACAAACCACAACTTTTTTGTTACAATTTGATGCCAATTTATTTTCACAAAAAATTTCAATTTGAGTTGAAAGGGTATTTTAGGAAATTAATTGAAACTTCTCTTTTATAAAGTGGCATAGTTTGGGGTACAAGAAGGAAAAAAGGATTAAGAGTTTGAGTTAGAGGGAGTTTCTTTCTGCCTCAAATCTAGGTGGTGGTGTTCTCTCCACATAGTAGTCAATACTATACTTGCTATATATGCTCCCTGATCTTAAATTAGTAATTCTATGCTTGCCTTAGCCACCAACTACCATATTTTTTGTGCTCAAAGAGCTTATGCGTTTTTCCTTCTTTTTTTAATTTTAATCATTCAGGTCATATGAGGCAGAGATAGCATATCTAAAAGTTAAATCAGAGGATAATGATTCAACTGCTGGTGGAGGTCAGCAAGTTAGCCGGAAACGGGCATTAGGGAAGTCTGAAAAATGTGTCTGCCGTGTCAATTGCAGAGTCTGTAGTTCAAATGCAATTCAAAAAGACACAGGAGTTACCGGAGGAACTCCTTATTCACGTCCGGAGGAAACAAGATGGTTGAAATCCAAAGGGCGTTTTCTTAGTATAGGTGCTGCTATCATTTCTTGCCGAAATGAAAGAGCACCTGATGGTTTGGTGGCTGATGCTCATCTTTCAGATGGTTTCTTGCATCTTATACTGATTAAAGACTGTCCTCATGCCTCCTATTTATGGTAATATAACCCCTCCTTCTCTTTTCGCATTTCTCCTGTAATGAATTTGGATTCTGAATTGCTTTAGAATTGCAACTGGCTAATATAGTGGTGGTACTGCCTTGCATGATGCTCTGATAGAGCATCTGAAGAATTATATTGGATCGATCATAAATTTTTTTTCACATTTGAAAAGTGAAATCTTTATCTAACATTTGCTAGAGGAATTTTACTTTTCCAGGCGACATAGCTATTCTGTATCACATGCTTCAAGTTTATATCTAGATTGTAAAGTGTAAACTTGTTTAAGTTGGCTTACTACTTCATAGTCACTTTTTCTTCCTTTCTTTTATTTTCTACCTTGTATGTTGCGCTACCATAAATGTAGTTTTTATCTTTTCTTGGTTTTAAAATATATTTGCAAGGCCTGAATATTATAAACAACCAATTCAATGGATGATTGATATGTACAGGCACCTCACACAACTAGCTAGGAAAGGTGGAAATCCTTTGAATTTCAAATTTGTTGAACATCACAAGGTTTGTTTTTCCTTTTTATATGGCGCAACTGACCTCTCAAATAGCTCTTGAACTTATTTTATCATGTGTGGACAGACACTGGCTTTTACATTTACTTCTTTGGGCAACGAGAGTGTATGGAATGTGGACGGTGAGGTCTTTCTGGCGCACCAACTATCAGCACAAGTATTTCGAGGCCTTATTAGCTTATTTGCATCTGGTCCTGAAGTTTGATGAAAGACATTGCATGTGCTGCTTCAAATGTGTTAGCTATACCCTTTCACAGAAGTTTCTGATTAAGATATTCAATAGTAGTCTTCATCATATTTTGTATTAATAACTTCTGCTGGGTATGCAAATGCTGGAAGGAATTTGCAATTGGCATTACCATAGTGCAATTAAATATTTGATAGGGTTAGTAGGCAAAATTTTACTTTTTGTGGGATGATGGCAAGTTTATCATTAGGATTGTGGGAAAAATATTTCTGGATTGGACTCATAAATGTAAAAAACTCGATGGAAGTTAAGTACTTCCATTGGAAATGTTCTCTTGACGGGAGGATGAGGCCTTATGTAGCTTCAGATTTTGTGTTGTATTATAAGAAAGAATATTTTTATTTCATATAAAGTGAATTTTACATTATTGTTGCAATATGTTTTTAATCTTTTAAAGGGCAGAGAAATCATCCTAGATATAGAATGTGTATATATCGTCAATAAGATTTATCTCAGTACTGATTGTGCCTTACAAGCTAGGTAAATGATCTGTAAGAAACTTCAATTAAAATATGTGTACAGGATCTTCTATCACATCTGTGTTTTTCTAGAACCTATTACATGGATTACAATGGGATTGTTTGGTTGGAAAAACACTCAACTAGCCTATATTAATTATTATTATTTTTTCATGTGATACCTCACAAAATGAGTGAGCCAGTCTATAATTTTTTTAAATAGAAGGAATGTTGGGAATGAAGGCTACATGATGTGAATAATAAATAAGAAAGAAAACTAAACTCTGCCTGTTTCAAGCACGTACGGATAGAGTTGTGATGGATTGACACTGGATAGCCAACATAAAACTGTCAAAACTCACGAATATTGTTTCCCAATGAGTTGGGATTAATGCTTGTTTTTGTATGATTCAGAAAGTACACTGATTCATACAAGTAACATGAGTGGGAGGGTTATTGTGAGTAGTGGTAGATAACAACACCTCTTACACTATAAAAAAAATGTTTCACAAGATGTCATTTTACATTTTTCTTATGAGAAGAATGTTACCATCCACTTTTAAGGGGTGTAAGAGTGTTGTGTATTTATCATTTACCATACTTAAATAGGCATGAACCTTAAAAGTTAAAACTAACTTGGCCAATCAAATCCACGATGTACTAAGGCCAGCTTTGACTTTGTTGTCTCTTAACACAAACCAAACAAGAGATGCCACACAGATAACCCAAGAAGAACGCCAATAAACCAACTTGTTCTTGTGACCCAGACAAGAAGAAAATTGCAATCTTGGAGTTGTAGTCTATGCAATGGAAAACCTAAGAGGTCTTTGCATTGACTTCTTCTTAGGATTGGGACAACCCCATCCTCACTGCTCTGCCTCTTTGGAATTTCCAAAGCTACCACTTACAGCAATTACATATCCATTTGTTTTGCTTTACAAAGTCTTTCAGTATTCTTGTATTGCATTACCAACATAACCTTCTTCCAATGTCTACACCAGCAGAGTAATCTCTCTCTCTCTCTCTCTCACACACACACAAACACACACAGACACACACAAATTCGATCCTTATTCAGTATAATCATCTCAATTTGGCTTAAATACAATTTCCAACTTTTGTATTTCTATATAAGTATGATGTGAATGCAGTTAATTACCCATTAACAGTCATTTTTTGTTTGGATATTGATCCCTTGTACATGTCTATGACAATGTTTCAATACTTTCTAATTGAAGCTACTTAAGCTATTGGTTTTGGTTAGCTATATAACAGTCTTGTGACTCTCTGAGGATTATCCAACCCGCTTTTAATTCTAACTGTTCAAACAAAATACTTAATTTCAAGTATTGGTATGATGAATTTATTTAATATATTTGCTGTTTGAAGAAGAGAAACTTGTTGGATTTTTTCAGATACTATCGGTCTCTACCACCTGTGAGCAAGACTTTTGGAGTGGCCTGTTTGATGACCACTGCTGCACTCCATCTACAACTATATAATCTTTCGAGCATAGCATTATTCTATAGTGATGTAGTAAAACGCCTTCAGGTTTATCACACTACTTATTGCAATAATCTATTGTGATTCTAGAACTTGAGTTATTAGTTGTGGATTTTGTTTGCCAAGAACATATGGGATACTGATTAGTAATTGCCTATAATGCAGGTCTGGAGGATTTTTATGAATTTCTTCTTTCTTGGACCATTTTCACTCCCTTTTGCAGTTCGTCTTATAATGATGTAAGAAATCTGACTCTAGAACATTTAATCTCTGTGCTGTATTCTGACTGGAAATACGCTAAACGGTTTCATTTCACCTAATATTTGTATTAATTTTGCATTATATGGTAGCAATAGCCTTCTTTACATAATGTTTTTTGTCTTACAAAATCCCTTTACATCACATTCCCATTTGAACTTCTTGAGACTTTGTGATTTTTGATTATGATGGTGATACTTCTAACTTCTATGCGATTTGAATTGCATAGTGCAAGATATGGTGTTTCACTAGAGAGAGGGCCTTTTGACAAGAGAACAGCAGATTATGTGTGGATGCTGATCTTTGGTGCACTCTCACTTCTGGTGAGTCAAGATAGTTCCCCATTTGTTGATTTTTCCTCTGCTTTGGCTTTCGGTTGCTGAATTATGTTCAGTTTGTCATCCAGGAAAACGTGCTTTTTCTTTCATCAACTAGAAAAAAAATGGGGAGTTGTTTATCTCAAATATTCCCTGCAAAGAAATTTGAAGTTCTATGTATTGGGAAAATGTAGCAAACAGACATAACACATATATATCAGGAATACTTTCAGCCCTCATTGTCCCCTGGATTTTTCAGTATGTAATTTGCCTTGAAAACAATCGAAGCAGTAGCTAAGTTTGAATGATAAAATTCTGATATTGTCATCTTACAGAATTGTTTGCAAGCCAATTTTCTAAAGATATTATAGTGAATACTACTAGTAAACTTGTAGGAGGAAAAACTAATCATTTCTTTCACCTGAATTTAGGTGATGGCTGCTGTTCCATTCTTATGGTCTCCTTTCATGGGAGTTTCATTAGTTTTCATGATCATTTATATTTGGGGTCGTGAGTTCCCAAATGCAAGAATCAGCATATATGGTCTTGTGTCATTGAAGGTAAGATTTCTTTCACCAATTTGTTTAGAAGCAGAAGGCACAAAATGCTCATCCATGTTTGATCTCAATTTGGTTCCAGTTCGTCTGCAACTGTTTGTCATGGACTAGCTTGCCAGTTTAAAAGAAAAAGAAAGAAAGGAAAGCATATAATTGTATATCATAGGTTTCAATATCTTCTTACTGGAGCATTCATACTGCTTTAGTTTGGCATTATATTCAGGTTATATTATAATGATTTTTTGTGTCATTGCATGAAGGTAATGACTCGTTTTATTCTCCATTTTCGCATCTAAATGTATAAGTTTCTTTACTGTTATTTTCAACTAGTTATCCTTCTCTAAGTAACCTCACTTCTTGGCCAACCTTCTATTTAGTTTCTTCACACAGAAATTCTTTTCTTTTTTTCTTTTGTTTTTTGTTCTTGTCACAGTTTTAGATCTGCATGATCAAACTGGTAATAAAAGAGCATGCTCCTATGCCACCATTTCTCTGTTTTAAGTCCTCCCCTCCCCCTCTCTGTCTATTGGTTTGTACTCTTAAAATCTGAATTCAACTGCAGACGTGAGTTTATAATAGAATGATAATGATGTGTCATTGTAGGTTAGAAAGAAAGAGACTTGGATTCTGTTATTGGTTATAGCATCATGATCATGTAATTCAAATTATTATGAGTAGGAACATTCTGGTCCTCCAAGTGAATCTGAGTATTTGATACATCCGAATCATCATCATTATTATCATCATGTATTCTGTTTACAAATGAAGTATGAACTAGTAAATTCATTTTATTTTTTTTCAATTAATCTTGTGTCCTACAGGGTTTTTATCTACCTTGGGCTATGCTTGCACTGGATTTGATTTTTGGCAACCCTATAAAGCCAGACATTCTAGGAATGTTAGCTGGACATCTCTATTACTTTTTAACAGTTCTTCATCCTCTTGCTGGTGGGAAATACATTTTCAAGACTCCTCTGTTGGTGTATCCTTTCATGTCTCAAATTAAACTACTTAGCTTAGAATATACGACTCAAACCAAGTTCCTTATTGACATTCTTCATTAACTTGTCTAAACAATCTTATCGATCTTCTTTGAAGCTTGACATTATAACTGTTTGAACATAATATAGTCATCTTTCCCCATTGATTTTAAGATTTCAGAGTAACTGACTAAATGGCTGATAATACAATGCACAAGCAATTCAAGTTAGCTGGTATGGTTGCTATATGTCAAAGGACCAATCCAATCCAAGAACTTAAAAGTGTTAGGTGAGTTCGTTTTGATCTCTTCCACATGCCCACACACGTATACTCAAATCATTTCAACCCAAAATCTTAAGCTGTCAAGTGAGACCCCGAGAATAGGTTCTGATCTCTTCTAACATATACATGTATACTTCATGCAACTTAAGCAGGGAAAATATATCGTTAGTACAAATTAATGGTAAGTTGTTTTAGACATCATTGACATATTGTTTTCCTGATATAATCCTTAACTGTTACACCAGTCACAAGTTAGTTGCATATTGGGGTAAAGGAACCCAAATAAATTCCCCAGTGCAGCACAATCCTTCTGCTGGTGTAGCATTTCGTGGAAGAAGCTATCGGCTTAGTGGGACTCGAGCAAGAACTACAGAGCAAACTGATACAAACACTTCTGCTTCTCCTCCTCAGCAGAATCAGGCTGATGGAGTTGCTTTTAGTGGAAGGAGTTATCGCCCAAATGGACGTTAACTTTGATATTGGATCATCACATATACATGACTTCACATGTAATATTATAATTCTGTGATTTTGTAGATTCATACTTCTTCTCATCAAGACCATAAAAGACAAAGGGATAGAAAGATTATCTAAAGTTAAAGGAGTAAGATGAATCCAAGTATTAGTTTGAAGACTATGATTAGGTATAATAGTGTATGTTATAGACAGAACTTGGAAATAAGAAATATTAGTGGTTAGAATTGAAGTTTTGTTTCAACGTCTGTTTGCAGGGTTATGCTTCAACTTGAAAATACTTTAGTCAGAAAGATCCTAATTCTATGTCAAAAAGTTCAATCACTATTATACTAGTTAGAAGGTGAGTCCACACATATACTTTAGATAATTGATTAAAGAGACTATAATATCATGTCAAAAAATCGTTTTTATCGAGTTTTGAATTAATAAACTTGTTTTCTTTCGAAAATTCAAAATTTTTTTTTTTGTCAACAGGAAGCCCACACAACAAGAGATAGCTTTTTCATTTTCAATAAATCTTCATTCTAGATAAAAGCGAGATTTAATCCTAAGTTACATATTCGAATCCTCACCTAAAGATTCCTGCAACTACTACTTTCGTAAAATATGTGGGCTTGGAAGTGGAAACTAATTAAGTCATTTAATGTTTTCAAAAGAAAAAAAAGAGTAAGTCATATAATGCTGCTAACTTGGACATAAAACGACTTTGACAAGGTCTCCTAGATGCTGCTGATGCTTCTTCTTCTCAAAAATTTGATAGGAGGTTGCCCCCACTATGACATAAATTGTCATTCTATTAATGAATAAGTTTTCAGAGTCATAAGTTTCATGTCAGCCCAAATTTGTCACTAAAATACAGCAGGAAACATGTGAGTTTGAACTTTGAAACCATTGTCTTGGAAAACGCGTTGATTAGTCTTTGAGCATTTGTCGGCTAAAATGCCAATCACGTGTTTGTGAAAATGACATTAGGCACGAAAATGAAATCATAGTAACAATAAGCGTTAGTTGGCTATATTGATTTTTTTCTGTAATCATTTTTATTTTGACTAAATATTATATTTGGATTTACCTGAGTTTACATGTCTTTATCTACCTCGTGTACAAGATCTACAAGGCATGGTGAAAGAGTGGTCATTTGAATCTAGAATGTTCCTAAACTTAAATTAATTATGTGTAAAAAAATAAGTTATAAATAATAAATTTAGAGAAAGAGAGGAATTATGAATCATTTTATCTTTTGTGGTTATCTAAATAATTGACTAATAAAGTGAGATCACTTGTTTGATTGTAATATATCATGAGTTAGATGGGATAAAATCTTAAACTCACAAAATTAGTACATATTATGTTCTTAGAATTACCAATCCTTAAAATAAATAATTTTGATTTTTCTTGTTTTGAGCATAAAATCTATTCAGACCTTCAATGTTAACTTTGTGATTAATAATATGTGCTCTATTAATTGATTTTTTGTTTCTTGAAGAAGACTGTGTGTAGTAAAATTTCAAATTTTTTTTAATTCTAACATAAATAGTTCATCGTTAACCAAATTTGAGAGTAATTATAAGTTGAGATAAGCGTCAGTTAGTAAAAGTACTTAATTGTTAATTAAATAAAAAAAATAAAATTTAGCTGATAGTTACATTGACACACTTCTAAAAATAACATTCTAAAAACAACCAAGTGCACTTCAATCTTATGAAACTAAGTATTAACTAGAATTATATTCAATGGCGTTTTAAGATCAAAGATAGGTTCTCCTCTCCCTCATTCCTCTCACCAAAATCGTAAACACATCCATCATCTTTCATCCATATTTAGAATCTGCATAGACAAATTATAGAGTGAAGAACACCACATTCTGATTCAATAAATGAGTTCATCACAAATATAAGTTTAAATATTGTTTGATTTTGAAAGACTTTGACTTTAGTAATTATTTTTTCATTAATGTGAAAAACTAAGGAAATAGCATATATTTTATTTTAGAGAAGGGACATGATAATAGTCTTACAACATCATTATTGTTTGAATCTTAGAATAAACTTTTGATTTTATAAATTTTTTTTGAAAAGTTTTTTCTAACGAGTGCCTTAAGAACATTTGTTTAAAAATTAATAAATAAAAAATTATATTATTTATTATAGTAATTGATCATAATTTTAGTATTATTTAATATATAAATTACTATTTTTTAAAAATTTTAATTTTCAAAAATCATATTTATAGTGAATCACTTTCATCAACCATAAAATGTAAACTAAAATAGTAATTGGAATTATGTATAGTCCAAAGTTGTTAATGTAACCAAAAGATTTAGGGAAAGAACTTTTGGTTGGAACTTGGAAGAAATTGGGAGCTCTATTGGGAGCTCTATACATGATACATCACTCCCAAATCCCAAATCCCAAATCCCAAATCCCAAACCCCAAAGAAAAAGAAAAGGGTAAAAGGAAGAAGAAAATTAAAATCCTTTCAACCAATAAGACAACTCAACATGGTTCCAGAATCAAATGTGGGTTAGAGTCAATTAGTCAAAGAAGCCACCTAAGATCAAAGAATGTCAGCAACAACAAGGAATTGTGCCAATCACAAACAAAATGGAAACTTGTTTATTTGTTTGGGTTTTTATTTTCCATGTAAGCTTAAAAAAAATCAATTCTTAAACGTCTAGCAAAGAAAGACAGGTGACCAAGAAAACTTGTTAAGTATTATTTAATGAGTTATCTTTTGATCTTTTGAAAAATCATAGAGTCATCAATAAATAGCACAAAATTTTCCCCAAGTTGGTAACATGGCGTCTGGTGTGCTCTGACTTGAGCAGATAACGATAATCTCTGTTGAAAAAAACACTATATTCTAAGAACCCACCAAGAAACAACAAATTTTCCTTTTAAATATAGTTTTAATTGGGTGAATCCGAGAAAGTTGATATATTTTTATTTATTAAAAAATCCAATAAGAAATAGATAGTTGGCCAGTTAGGTGCAATATGTGTGCTTGTGGGGCTGGACTATTTACGTCAGTTGTTATTGTTGAACTTTCCAAACTTCTCCTGTGAAGTTTATTTGAATATGTTATGTGTGAGATGGTTTTGGATAGAGAAGCAATGATGGGTAGTTGTTTTTTACCAGGAGGATTTATGGGAGTTCAAAGTGGCGAAGTTCAAGACAGCTGGTTCGTATAGTTGGTCCGCTTTCAGTTACTGTTTCTCTTTGTAATTACTTTCTGTGTCACCATGGGTTTCTGTATTTTTTCAACTCCTTTGGATCTCATACCATTTGTTCTTCTGGGTTTTCTAGAATTTCCTTCTGCCTGAAATTAAGAACTTCATATTTGGGTGTTGGCATTTGACACTGGATTATGGGTTTCAGTTCTTAGCAAATTCTTCATTTTATCTCTCTGATGATTGTCCCTCTTTGCTTTACACGTAATGGGTATTTTGGGTAGAAAATTTCATTTGCTGCAATTGAAAGTTGCAAGTATCTAATTGTGGTGTTTGTATGTAATGTTACAGAGGATTTGTTTTCTCCAAGAACGGGCAAAGTAAATGGAGACAAGCCAGAATAACTCCTCTCCAGTTGTTGCTGTAGCTATCAAGGGAAACAGAAAAAGCAAATATGTTGTCATGTGGGCACTTAATAAGTTTGTTCCTGAGGGAAGGATTATCTTCAAGCTGATACATGTCCGAGCTGGTATTACTGGAGTTCCAACACCAAGTAATTTATATTTATTTTGATTGTTATGTTCAGGGAAAGAGAGGATGTTATGCCTTAAAAGCTTCTATAGGTTTGGTAGCTTAGTGGGACGATTTTATGACTTATCTTGAAACTGAGTAATAAGGGCAGGACTCTGGAGCTATATATCAAACTACATCCTTTAAATTTCTGTAATAAAAGGTTTCATTACATTAAGTATTTGCAGTCTTGTGCTCAGTAGTCTTTACCTCAAACATATATCAGTTTACCTGCCGGGATGGACCAAAGAAGACTAATAAGAACGTAGTTAAAAGTGGTGAGGAAATGCATGAGTGTAAAAGGTTTACAAGAGAACTTAGCAGGGACATGAATGAATTGAGGAAAAATATTCATGCTGAGGATACAAACTAGTTTTGTGAGGATCCATGAATCCAACTCCAACGATTTGGGGTTAAGGCTTGTTGTATATCAGTTTACCTAAATTACTTTTATTGTTAACATCACCCGAACTTACAGTGCTTGCCACCCTCCTCCACCACACAAAGCAAAAAAAAAAAAAAAACTCTCTTTTTTGCTTTTTCTATCGGTTGGATCTTATTAGCAATTTACTATTAGCAGGGTTCAGAAATTAAGTAATTTGGGTTTTAAATGTGTATCCATTACTAGTTTCATCCCATCATGGCATCATCTAATGGTTATCACTTTTAAGATTTTTGAACATAGTTACATGTTATTGTCTCTTGCTAACTGATGTTGTCTTCCAGTGGGAAACATCATTCCATTTTCTCAAGTCCGTGATGATGTAGCAGCTGCATTTAAGAAGGAAGTGGAGTGGCAGACTAGTGAAATGCTTCTTCCTTACAAGAAAATGTGCACTAACAGAAAGGTCAAAATTTTATTGCAAGTTGAGATATGATTAACACTAGCTAACTCAGAATATGTAGGATCATTATTTCTTCTGTTGAAAATGCAGGTGCAAGTAGATGTTGTGGTGATTGAATCCGATGATGTGGCGATTGCAATAGCAAAGGAAGTTGCTAAAGCTCCTATCACTACACTTGTTATAGGAGCTTCATCTCGTGGCATATTCAGGAGGTATTTACTCAACAATAACATTTGATTTAAAATAGAAAAGTAGTACTAGTCATTGAGGATCTGTGGAAATGGAACTTCTAATACAATGTCCTACCTATTTTGCCTAATACTAAATTGACAGATAATTTTGTATAAAAAAAAAAGAAAAGAAAAAAAAGAAGACAGATAATCCTTTTTTTTTGCTCCTAAATCATTGTCAAGTTGAGAGTAAAAGCAATTGAGCACTAATATATATGGAGTAGTATTCCATTTCCATAAAAATGTCAATCGGCTTCATTTCTATTATATAGAATCCACATACCCAACAGGTCAGAGGGATGAAAGCAGTTCTCACAATGCTATGTTGTAACATGAGACCTTCTGTGGTGGATTTGGCTGAAAGCTGAGTAATTTTGATTGCTATAGTGACTCAAAAGAAACGACTGTGTTGCCCTTAAAGTTGATTTGATGGTATTTCCTTTTGTTATTTATGCTCCTTTACTTTGGAGAGAGAAGGGGTGTTGGAACTTGGGTTGTTGGGGAGACCCTAAAATGACAGAGCTATAAGATGAGGAAAGGCACTGGGAGGTTGAGTTGCATGAGTGGCTTGACATTAAAAGTGAGGAGAAATGGAGAAAGTGAGGGGATTTTACAATCATCAAATCCACGGTTTTGCACAAGACCTATCTGCTTAAATTTTTTGGCTGTGGTCTGAAAGTATCACGTGCAGACTTCTTGGTTGGTTGTGGTGCCAATTTTTAGCTACTCTTTTCATTTAGGATGACCCCTTCCTCTTGTGGACCTTAATTCTTTAGCGAAACCATCTACATGAGCTTTGAACCATCCAGTAAAAGGGGATAGCAATGTATTAAACTTGTGGGAGATAGCTGCTATTATTCCTCTTGACGTTGAAGTTTAACTGCATAGTGATTCTGGACACTCCAAAATGGGTGTATAGTTTTGCTTTCCTTTCAGCACAAAAAGGAAGTTTTGTTCCATGGAAACCATAGTTTTCAACAACAAAATCCTAATGGTATTGACTATTGATTGGGAGTTTAGCTTATTGATTCCCTCCAAGCCTTGTACACATAAATACAGATCTATATATATATATATATATATATATATATATATATATATATATATATATCAATTTCATAATATTTCTGGGGAAGCTGAGTATTATGAAATCCATGTAAGTGTAGTGTTTTCAGGGACATGAAAACTGCTAGTGGAGCATATAGGATCTGGAGAGAGATAGCTCTTTTAGCATTGGCAAAGAATTAGTAACTGATCCAACTGGAGGAAGTGCCTCATCTGTTTCAGGTTCTTACCCCTCAAGCGATATTTATAAATATGGTTGTGAAAGCCATTATAGAAATCATCCTAAAAAACGACTTAGGTCAGGTGACATACCCAAGTTATAGATTCCTATTAGAATTCCAAGTCAAAATATCAAAAGTTTTGTTTTGATGAAGTGTATTTAAAGATTGTATGAAGAAAAAATTAGCTACTGATGTAGGTTACATTTAGTGGGTATTTCGTCTCCAAAACCTCCTCCGCACCCACCCAAGGAACTTCATTCATGCCGTGTTTGAAAAATGTGGACATTGAAATTGAGCTCTTTATTGTAATGAGAATTTTATTAACGGTTCATGTAATCATTCAGGCAATAGAAGAGAGACTATAATGAAAGGAAGCTAATTCTGCTAAAACTTAACAATAAGAAAGTGAAAACCAGAAGAACAAATGAAACTAGAATAATCAATCAGCTCCTTTATAAATGAAATTTATCATGTATTTTGTCTTTTAATCATCTCAAGATTTTCTTTTCTTGATAATACCTGATCCTCTTCTTAATGATACTTTGTTTCTAGAAAACTTAAGGGACTATCTGCAAGGATCTCCGTATGCACTCCAAGATTTTGTACAATATATGCTGTTTCTAAGGGAAAATTATCCTCTTTACGTCCATCAGACATTCAAATAGATGGAAGCAATAAAGCTGACTGTAGTGAAACTAGTTTCTCCTCCAACAATTCATCAAACTACACTTCTAGCTCCCGGACAGGTATATTTATTCCCTATAAGGTTTCAGGTACAGTCGTTCATAAAATAATGGGTGTTGTAACATGCACAGAAGTATGGATTATAAGGAAAATGAAGGTTTATATTGTAAAATAAATATAGAGAAAGAAATAGTAGTAGCTTGGATAATTCCAAGACTACACCAAGACCTGAAGTTTATAATAGAGCAATTACATAAGACTTACGTATCTAAATAATGTGGGACTTAACACCTAACATAACTTAATACTAAATATATTCTAACACTCCCCTTCAAGCTATAACATATATATGCTCAAGCTTGTACAAGTATAATCTAAAGTATCAAAACTCTCAACACTCCCTATAACAAAAAATTACATCAAGTTCACTCGACTCACTATGTGCCAAAGAGAACGAGAACGAGAACGAGAACGGCGCAAACAACATCTACCTAAAAGAAAATGACATAAACAACATGTGTCTCAAACAGAATTGTTGGTTCACAACCAACGTAAAATGCCAAATTGGCAACAACTTCTACCGAGAACTTCTCTGGTCGGAAACCAAGATAAGGCAACTTCGGAATCAGTGATAACGAGCAAAGAACGTTGAAAACTCTTCAATCTTGATGTGATTTTTTGAGGTATTTCTTCTCTGATCTGGTTCCAGCAGCCCATATCAGTTTCGCTTCAATTCGGTATGTTTTCTATTCATTTTTGATGTATTTTTTGGGAGATTCTTGGCTTGCTCCTCCTTGTATGCAATTTACAAGGGTATTTTCTGACTGATTATGGGCTGTGATCCTTTTTGACTATTTTATCTCAACGACGGTTTATTGTGACACTCCTCTATTTCTTTTGTTTTTCTTTTTTGTGGAAGTATGGGCTCTAAATCTATATTACCTCTACAAATTACTACTCAAAAGTTGAATAACAGTAGTTACTTGCAATGGTCTAGAGCTGTTGAGGTTTATTTGATTGGTCAAGGGTATGAAGACATCATCTGAACCTCCTAAGGAGGGTACTGAAGAGGCTAAGGCTTGGAGGAGGGTTGATAACCAAATTATTTCTCTTTTATGGAATTCAATGGAACCTCAGCTTGCTGATGTGTGTTCTCTTCGTACTATCAAAGAAATATGAGATTTTGTGAAAACAATGTACTCTAGTAATTTGACTCGTTTGTATGATATTTCTCGTGGTCTTTTTTAGGCCAAACAACTTGGTTCTCTCTCTGACTATTTTGGTTCTATAGAGCAAGTCTATGACAAACTCAATATTGTTCAACCTCTTTCATCTGATATATTAAAGCAAAAAGAACAATGTGAACAACTTATGGTTTTTAGTTTTTTGGCTGGACTTCATTCTGATTATGAGCCTGTTAAGGCACAGATTCTTGCAGGAGCTTTTCTTCCCTCTCTTGCTGAAGTTTATCGTTGGGTATCTCAGTGCTCACCTAGTACTGATGCTAGTCATGATAAATCTGCTCTTGCTATTTAGTCTTCTCAACTACATGATGGGACTTAGTTTGGTGGTACTAGAGGTGGTCGTGGTGGTAGAGGAGGCTGTGGAGGACGTGGAAGTCGTCATTGCACTTATTGTGGTCGAGATAACCACACTCGTGAGTATTGTTGGAAGTTAAATGGTGAGCCTTATAAAGTTGCAAATAATGCATATACTTCCTCAGAACTTGAGTCTTCTGGCAACAACTTTTGCTGAGAATTTTTCTGGTCGGAAACCAAGATAAGGCAACTTCAGAATCAGTGATAACGAGTAGGGAAAGTTGAAAACTCTTCAATCTTGAATGGGGGTTGTGTCAAAAGACTAAACAGCCAACAAATATAAAGACGAACTTCTACAAAAACTTCAAAACTAACAGCATCAAAAACATCAAAATTATTTGGGGCTGCCACTAAAGAGGAGAGGCGGCAGACCCAAGATTAAACTTGGGTTTAGATCAAACCTGCTCTGATATCATGTAAAATAAATATAGAGAAAGAAATAGCAGTAGCTTGGATAATTCCAAGACCATACCAGGACCTCAAATTTATAATAAAGCAATTACATAAGACTTGCTTATCTAAACAATGTGAGACTTAACATCCAACATAACTTAATACTAAATATACTCTAACATATATTACAAAATCTACCATTGAATTTCCTCATGGCATTCAAAATGTTAAATATATTTCAATATTTGAATGTTTAACGTATATGACAACCGTATTGCAGTCTGTCACTGCTACCATTATAACATAACTGCTAACTCCTTAGGCATTCCTGTCATGGTGAAATATTGTGTGCACCAATAGTCTAGCACTGCAGCATTCCTATGTACATAAAAAAGAAAATAAATTTTTTTTTTTTTTTTTCATTCTGAAAAATGTTTTATTAATTCACATGTTCCTAATCTAAATTCATTTCAATATCAATTAGGGTACACGCATGATTTGTTTTTGCAGACTATATTCTTTTCCTTTCTCTGGAATCTCAACTGTAAATTTCACTGTTAAAAACTGTTGGATGTATTTTGCTGACTTTGCTATACTGATACATGATATAAAGTAGGCAAAAGAACATATTAACAATCCTTCATATTCCTGATTATGAACAGACCTTGGCTCGGTTGCTTCAATTTCTCTTTCCCATTCCCCTTCCCTGCCAATGCAGCGGTTTCAAGCTCTTTCAACCCTTAATCAGACCTTTATCAACACAAACAACACAAATGCAAGTACAATTGAAGTTAAACATTCCAGATGCCAGTCTCTGGATATCGGGAAGGAGATTAATGTTTCGAGTTCTTCTCCCAGTAACTCAGATACTGCAGTTACTTTGAGTAGGGCCTCTAGTTGCAGAAGCATGCCAACAGATGATCAATCCTGGATTTCTGATCAAACTTCTATAACAGATGTGCTGACTGAGTGCCCTTCATCTGATAGCCAGGTTTCTTTGCTTATCTCCAAATTATAACCTAGGGAAGATGGGTTTTGCAAATTAATATTATAATGTATGTGCATTGAAGAAAAAATGATATCTTTTGGTAAACAAAGCACATGTGACAGTTCATATTGTAGTTGTAAATTTTAAAGCTAGTGCCACCTTGATGAAGTTTTCCACTTGATAGAAAGATAGCTCAGACCTTTCATTTTGAAAGAATTCTATCAGTACATATTACAATAGTGAACTCATGCATTTCTGTCTTATCAAAATCTTGAGTACGAGCACAAATGGTGTAGGCCCTGTCATTTGAATTACTTATTCTTTTAGTGCAACAAGTAATGTATGTTGTGAAATCAGTATATATTGTTCAGCAACTTATTGGTAAATAGCACTATCATTTGTACAACTGAAGTAATATCTTTTTTTCTCCACTCACATGGGCAGGCTAATATTAACTTTGAGCTAGAGAAGTTGAGAATTGAACTCAGACATGTTCGGGGAATGCATGCTTTAGCTCAAAGTGAAAACATTGATGCTTCTAGGAAGGTACACGCCAATCTTCTTGTGACCAGAAACACTTTCTAATTTTCCATCTATTGTTTCAACTGCTAATATGTTCAACTTGTTCTTCCTTTTTTTTTCCATCATGGCATTTGGGCTACAGGGACTGTTATATGTGGTTATCCAAAATCTCGGAATTTACTGAATCCTAGCAATGATATCTCGTTAACTATCTGATGCCTTTGTCATCTTTTAGTTCTTCCATGTTCCAACTATAATTTCATTTATAGCAAGCATATCTATGACATCAAAGCCGACCCCAACTAGTTTGGGATTTAAGGCTTAGTTGAGTTGAGTATATCTATGACATCAAAGAGCTTATGGAAATAAGGATTTCGAGATTCTCGATTTTGCTTTTCAGTTTTGTCCTATGAAATTCCCAGTCTTTATGAGGCCGTATCAACCCTAAGGAAAAGCAAGAATTGTAGTTGTAATAAGGCAAGCTTTGTTCTGAACTTAAACCATGAGAAGTTTTCTAACCCTATTTTTTGTTCCTTGTGGTACTAGAATTTGCAAATTATTCATCTATGTTGCAAATAATTGTTTTCATTTTGGTACTATTTGTTTGTTTAATGACTTTGGGAAATAATGGTTCACTTAATGCAGTAATGTGTTTTTGATTCCAAGCACCAGTCAATATTCTTTCCTTACTCATTCAGTTAATTCCTTTTCTTTTTCCAAAAATCTCATCTATTTCTGAATTCAAAATTTTTGGACATTCCCTTTTTTCATTTGTCATTAGGAACATTTGAGCTTGGAAGTATGTTTGCCTCTGTGTGTGTACATACATGTGGTCGAAATACATGGTTGAGATTGTCCCAAACTACTGGGTACTTATGGAACACATGAAACTTTATCATCTAACTTATCTTTCATACCTGGAAATATGGATGGTAGTGAAATTCCCTCCACAATCATTTTCAAATGGAGTAACATGCTCTTGTTATTACTTGTGATCAGCTGAACAATCTAGGTACAAGGCGGATGGAAGAAGCAATGAAATTGAAGGACATAACAGCAAAGGAAGAAATGGCTAAAGAATTAGCAAGACAAGAGAAAGACAAGTATGAAGCTGCAAAAAGAGAAGCTGCTTATGTGACAGAGTGTGCTGAAAGAGAAGCAGCAGACAGAAGAGATGCAGAAATGAAAGCTGTCCGTACTGTCAAAGAGAAAGAAAAGCTTGAGGATGCTCTTGTCGGTTCCATGCACCAATACCACAAGTTTACATGGGAAGAGATTGTGTCTGCTACCTCATCTTTCTCCGAGGACCTGAGGATTGGAATGGGAGCATATGGAATAGTTTACAAGTGCAGTTTGCACCATACAACTGTAGCTGTGAAAGTTCTCCATTCTAAGGAAACTCAAGAAAGCAAGCAATTTCGGCAGGAGGTATGGAAGTCTCATGAGTACAAGATACAAATAGTTTATTATTGCCACAAAAGTACATAAGTTGAGTTAAAGGGCTAAAATATTATGTTCTTGTTACTATACTCAGGATGTTCCAAGTGCTTTGGTTGGAAAGTTGTCTATTTTCCCATTGCTATCTAAAACTTCATATTTTTTTGGTAATTGATAGTTTCACATTCAAGACAAAAAATTAATCCTTCAAGATTAACCCTTCTGAGTGAGATTGGTGTCTTCATTATGGTTGTTTAATTCTTATTTTAGCTAATCCAATTTCTAGAATTTTCTTTCCTTCTTTACAAGATAGCTATGCATACCCACCACTACTGCTATGCTTTTTCAGATTTAGGGGTGTACCATTATTTAGCTTGAGCAAACTTCAGTTGTGGTTTGACGAGAAATGTTAAGAGTAACTGCATTCCTTGAAACTTACTATCTCTTCCCGTTGTTTTCAGCTGGAAATCTTGAGCAGAACTCGTCATCCGAATTTGCTTCTCCTTTTTGGTGCATGTCCTGATCGTGGATGCCTTGTGTATGAATACATGGAGAATGGCAGCCTGGAAGACAGGTTATTTCGAAAGAACAATACACCTCCCGTACCATGGTTCGAGAGGTACCGAATATCTTGGGAAGTTGCCTCGGCCCTTGCCTTTCTTCACAACACAAAGCCAAAACCAATCATCCATCGTGATTTGAAACCAGCAAACATCCTGCTTGATCGTAACTTTAAGAGCAAGATTGGTGACGTTGGGCTTTCTACAGTGCTACATTCAGACACTTCATTGTCTGCCATATACAATGACACGGGGCCTGTTGGGACTCTTTGCTACATAGATCCCGAGTATCAAAGGACCGGGTTAATCTCTCCAATGTCTGATGTTTATGCTTATGGGATGGTGATTTTGCAATTACTGACTGCAAAACCACCAAAAGCACTCACACATGTGGTAGAAACAGCAATTAATGATGGACATTTAGTGGATATATTGGACCCGGAGGCAGGGAATTGGCCATTTCAGGAGACACTTGAATTAGCTCGGTTGGGATTGAGCTGTGCAGAACTTAGGCGTAGAGACAGGCCTGATTTGAAGGATCAAGTACTTCCTGCTTTGGAGAGATTGAAAGAGGTTGCTGATAGGGCACGAGATTCAGCATACAGTGTTAAATCCAGACCTCCTAACCACTTCATGTGCCCAATACTGAAGGTAAGTCAAATTTTATAAATGCAAGAACCAAAAGCTGGTTATTTTGTTTTATCTCAAAAGATTAGATGTTTGCCTTTGCGTACATTTTGTTTTATTTGCAATCTTCTTTTGTGTAAATTCCTTTGTAAACTGGTATATTGTATTGTCTCTAAAACAGGATGTGATGAGCGACCCTTGTGTGGCTTCGGATGGATACACTTATGATCACAAGGCAATTGAAAAATGGCTTCAAGAGAATGACAAATCGCCAATGACAAACATGACGTTGCCAAATAAGAATCTCATTCCTAATTACACACTTCTTTCTGCAATTTTGGAGTGGAAAGCAAGAGAAATATGAAGAAATTTGTTGATTCTACTTCTTCAAGACTACTTTGGCTAAAGTTCAGGGTGTCTTTGTTTTGTGCTTGCCAGTGTTTCTGATGCAACTTTTGCTTCTCGTAAAATTGGTCCAAATATTGTCATCTTAGTGTAAATAGATATGAATATGTTAGTGAAAATACATCTTGTATTAAATTGGTGATTCTTGTTTTAAAGGATATATCTGTAGAGCAAAATAGTAATGACCAAATGAATGTTTATTTGTCCTGCGATATTGTGATTAATCTTGGTGCAACGTGGTTTTGCAAAAATCACAACAGGGTCCAAATGCTCTGGGCAAGAAGGCTCAAGACAAGGGAAAGTAGTGCACTACTAGGACAAAAGTTTGGTGCCAATGAAATACCATGTGATTCGGTAATAAGTGACTTCAAAAATGCAAGGGAGTGGATAGGAAAAAGATATTGGAAGCGAAGAAAACAGCGCAACACTAAGAAACCCCAAGAAAATATTTCACTACTACAATCCATAAAAGGTTGAAATGAAATGCATGACATTGGATAAAGTGACATACAGGAATTCCTGTTCTCTTTTGGTTCAGACAAAAGATTGTGTTACTCATTGCCAGCAAAGAGTCTTCTAATTGAAACTTGGGAAGACTTATCCAAGAGGGTTGGCTTAGTAATTAAGGTGTCTTTTTTTTTATTTTGTATAAAATTTTCATAAATTTTGTAATCTCGTCGTGAATAATTTATCTTTAATTAAATAAAAAATATGAATTAATTGAACTATAAAATAAATATTGTCGGATACTACTTGAATATTAAAAAACAAAAACTTGAGAAGACTTCACTTTGCCATTATAAGAACATGTGTTGGTGAAAAAAAACTCCAAATCCCACAATCATAATATTGGAGAGGACTCAGTATGCATGGGGTTCCACTTGGTTTAATTTTTGACTAAGGTAAAGAAAAGGACAAGATAATGATGTTTGATGATGTATTTTAGTTTGATGTTTTTTCCTTTTAGCATTAAGAAGACACTGAAGTAAATTAAAATTATAACGTACAATTATAGGATCATTGCCAATAATGGTATGGATATATATATATATAGTTGTTTTATACTGTTGGTATTAATTCCCCACATGTCACTGCAATGCTTCCACAGAAATTATGCATGGTTGATTGTCCCCTTGGCTCAAGGTGACAAACAGCCAAATGGGTGTCCAAATCACATAGCAATTGACAATTTTTTGCAATATATTATAAGTAAAGTTGTGGTTACAGTAGATTTAAAAAAGATAATCATCTTCCCCACCTCAACTACAGATAGCGATCTTCAGAGTCGAACCAGGCCCATTTACACCTACTCACCAACCATCACCTCCGGCCCCAGCTAGCTAGAGTTTACGAATGAGAAAAGAATTGCAATTACAAGCACATTGAGACAGAAACAGATAGCTAGAAAGGGAAAGATGTAATGAAGAGAAAAATGAATAAGTAATTAACATTCACTTCTCCATTTAATAAATAAAATTTACAATCATCCAAAGTTTTGGTGTTACGGGGTAGGACAAAGACTAAACAGTTACTATTTACCAAATGTCAACTATCAATGCTGCTCCTCTCTGACAATTGGCTTACTTCCTTGGGTTCCTTGTCCACATAGTGTCACATTTTTCAATTCGAATTCAGAACCCAGTACAAAAACAATGTTGCTGTTTAATGTTTATGATGAGTTATATTCCTCTCACATGAACTGTATCATCCCACAGCAGCAAGGATGGGAAAATTTCAAATCCACAATCTTGAGCTGCTTAAATATGGTACTAAAAAGTTCAAACGTGCAGCTTCTGAAAAGTGAGTATCAATCCTTAAATCCTTGTTTCGTAGTCAATTTCACTATTTCACTATTTCATCATTTTCACATAAATTTATGTGTGTGTGTCAGCACCGTCATCATTGATCATGATGATTCATGAATTTAAAAGTTGGGATATCAAGTGTCAATATTGCCACATTTATACCTTTCAATCCCCATATCAATTTCCTCCAAAAAAATTCCTATTTTCATTTTACAATTTCTTCAAGCTTCCATAGGACTTGCTCTATATTGGGTCTAAGTGAAGGTGAAGGAGAACAACAGGCCATAGCAAGCTGAAAGAATTTGAGAATGAGTTCTTCTGTAACCGGGTTTTCATCATGATCTCTGCTTCTGCTGAGAAGAATGTCTGGATGGAATAAATCTGCAATTCTATTTCCAAGGACTGCATTCCGCATGAAGTTTGGAAGATAAAAATCCTCATCAGGTGTTGGGTGCTGGTTGATAGGTTCCTTCCCTGAGAGTAATTCAAGCAAGCATATACCAAAGCTATATATATCAGTCTCTTCACTTGCATCCTTCATTTTGATCAGCTCTGGAGCCTTATAACCCTGAGCTTCTGAGGCTTCAAGCATTTCATGGCCAGCAGTAAGATTCAACAGAAGATGGAGGCCAGAATCTGAGATGTATGGTTCGTAATTGCGATCCAAAAGTATATTTTTGGACTTGAGGTTCCCATGGACAATGGGCTTCTCCAGTCCTGTGTGAAGGTGTTCTAGTCCTTTGGCTATGCCAATGGATATTCTACATATGATAGCCCATTTGTGAGAATCACCATTGCCGTCTGCTCATTGAAAACATAATTGATATATAAACAATGTGTACAATCAAAAGAATGAGAAAAACATGAATTTTTTGGAAGAATAACAATGATCAAAGGCAAGAGAAAGTGGTGTTCAAAGCCATTTAGGCACCAACATACGTAAATTAAGCAGGAAGGAAGCCAAAAATGGTTGTAAAAGTGCATATGAAGATATCTCATTCATGCAGATATTAATATTGGAATTAGTATAAGAACATCTCAAGATATACATCTCCTCCACTCTCCCAAAATTTGATCTTTCCTCATCGAAATTTGGAAAACATGAAAAATTGAAGGAAGTAGTAAAACAAGATAGACAACCTTTATGTAGATAAGCAATTTGAACTATTCGTTACAGCTGACTGCACTTTGAAAATTCAAACAGATAGTTAATCACTAAAAACCGAGACGAAGTGGTCGATATTATTACATATTTTCCAATCAGTAAGAAAATAAAAGCAAAACTGAGACATATTGATTATAGAAAGAATGAAAATAAGGATTTCACAAAGACATAAAACAAATATCATTAATTCTAAATTTGTCCGGTTATCTTTCTGCCACAAAATAAGAAAAGCCTACATAGTACTTAAGTAGAACAAAAGTGAATATAGTCAAATACACAAAGGGAAACTGAACTTATAGTTAAGCATTCAGATTAACACACAAAAATGATGCTTATAAGCCACCCTTCAATCTAAAATCTCAAATAGACACCACTCAACCTAGTCTATTTCATTATCCAGTCAAGATCAAGCATTTCTTAAATATTCCCAAACAGAAAACATAATCCTTTCACTGCAGAAACAGGGAAACTTTCTGGGCAACCAAACAAGAGAATGAGAAAACAAAAGTAAAATATTAAGTATCAGAGGGTAAAGGAATACCCTTTATGAATTGAGCCAGATTCCCATGCCTATAAAACGGATAAACAAGAAGCCTCTCGCCCCTTGGACCGGCATAATACCCCAGAAGAGGTACCAAATTGGAATGCCTTATGCAACCCAGCAAAGAAATCACGTCATCAAATTCCTTACCTCTTGTAATACACACTGGTCTCAGAAACCTCAGCAGCCTAATTGCGTTGCTCCTCTGCAATAAGGCCTTATACAGAGTCCCATAATTAGATTTTCCAATAACTTCACCTGGAGCATCCAATATATCACAAATTGTGAGGGCTTCCCCAGCTTGGAATGTAATCAAACACTCTCTCTGCACCATATCCCCATGTTTCTGCTCAGAGCTCTCTATGTCTTCAAGCTCAGTATTTATCATTCTTTTGCGGTAAAAGAAGATATAAACCACAAAAAGTATAAAAAATGTAGCTGCAGTTAGTCCGAGAACTAAAATCAGCATGTGGGTGATATTCATTCTCCCAAAGTTGTAATTTTTATGTGTCAGACCAGAAAGAAATCTCTAATACACTCTCTGAGATTTAGACAATGGGGAAATAATAAAAAAGTGAGATCTGGGTAGGATTAAAAAGATTGAAAAGTTCGTGCTAGAATGGAAAATTTTGTTCAATTTTCATGGAAAATGATTTCAATGGTGTGAATACAGGACAAGAAGAAGAAGATTGAAGTGAACTTTGTGAAGTGTGGATCCCAAGAGTAGGGAATTGTCTGAGTGGGGAAAAATCTTTTCAATTATTAGATTGAAAATAGATTTTAGAGTGAAAGATGAGAGTCATAGGGAATTTGCAGTGATGAAGGTGTTGGTGTGGAAGGAATAACAAAGCAAACATACGCTGGTTGAATCCAGTGAGACAGATCTAGCCATGTGAGGTTGCATCTAATTTTGACTGCTCTGTTAATGTTTGTGCATGTGCAGCTCTATCAAAAGTACCCTTTTGCCATTTAAGATTTTTAATTTCCTTTTCTTTTTATGGAATTTGATCAATCAAATGCCCAATTTCTTATATATTAGATTTACATTTGACAGGGCTTTTTTTATCTCTATTTTTTCTCTAATGTAATAATTGTGGGTTTTTTTCATTTTTATTTTATCAAGATATTTTTCATAATATATTTTTATTTTTGTTTTAGTGTTGATGTGTGTTTGGAACTGTTTCTATTAAAGGAGAACTCAGAAAGTTAATAAAAGAATCACATCTCTTTAACTATTAGGTCAACCTCCTTGCCATAATATTGTTATTTGTGAGTCTTTAATGGAACGATAATACAATATCTATCATAATTCATAATATATTTTTTTTTCCCTCTTTTCAATTTATTTATTTTTGATCTATTGGTTAAATAGTTGTACAACAACTATGTTTCTGATTAGTTCAAAAACTTTGTAAGACTCAAAAAGTTAATATTTTTAAATATAAAGAAAATATGTGGAGGGATTGAGGGAAAAGAAATTGTTAGGTATCATTAACATCTTTTATTTTTCTCAATCCTTTTAATCTACCTTTAATTGGCAAAACATGATTGTGTTCTCTTTGATTACGTATGCCCAAAATAATTTAATAGGTAAATTCAATTTAAAGATTCAAAGTTCTTAATTAGAGTAAGTAAAGTAGATTGATGTTGTCCACAAAATTTGTATGAAATATAATTTAAAATTGGAATTATAATTATATACGAAATGTGGTCCCATTGAGTATAAATTTCTGTACAATAATTTATAGAAGGTACTATAATTTATGCTCTTATGATTGAAGACTTGAGAAATACAAATCCTAGAATTATGGCAGGAAATAAGAATATTTTACATTCACAAATCCCAATCAGTGAGTTATATAGTTTATTGTTACACAACTTTCTTATATATACTCGCGTTGCATACTTGCGCAATTTTTATTTAAAAAAAAAACAAATGTCACTAGAAAATAAATCATGGAACAATTTGCCCCTTTCGTATCTAAAACTTTCACATGCAATATTGTTTAATTAATACTTATTATATTATTATATATTTTTGTTTTTCTAATGTCACCTTAAGCAACATGAAAACAAAAATACTAGAATCATTATACAAAAAGTTCTTGATAAATTAAGTCATAATACAGATTTGCACTAATATAATAATATTCTTACACGTAGCATGATCAAAGTATAACAGTCTAATCTGAATTGTAACTGTCAGTATTAATAGTATAACTTATGTCATTATCGTTTATCATTATTATAATAAACATCATTACTATTGTGATTAATATTTTAACATAACTTCTATATAAAAGAGTTCAAAACTCCAAAACAAAACAGGTTGTTCCCTCTAACTCATATTATTTACAGCTTTTTAGCTTATATTCTCTAACTTTTGCATCAGATTTTTCACAGATCCAAAACCCTTTGCAAGTCAGTTAGAGGACATCTCAGTTGGTCAAATTTAGACTTAACTTTAAGAATACTAAAATTTCTACCACATTAGAATTAAATAAAATATTTGAAAATATAAATAAGACATTTAATAGATGAAAAAGATGAGTTTACAACCAATGCAATAGCTTATAGATATTTAGATTTTAAAACATTTACTCCTCTACCAAGCAATGTGAGACTAGAATGAAACTTATTAATTATATTAATTCTAAAACATAATGGTATTGGAGGCCTTTATATATTTAAACAATCATATTTAAGAGTTGTTGTATTCTTACATGAAAAGAAAAATAGAACACTGACTAATTATCTTTTTATAACTTTAGCCCAAGTCATTAAATACTAATAATAATATATAGAGAAAATATGTATATCTTTAATATATATAAATTAATGCTGAAATTAATAATGGTAGAACGTTATAATTGTTGATTGAGAAATTTATGTAATGGTTATAATTGAGTGTGAGAAAATTGTACTGAGCGATGACAAGGTAGTTGCAATGTCACCATAAGTAAAAATGAAAATAAGAAATAGGAATTTTCAAAATAAAATAAATGTTTACATGTAAAGTTAATTATGATTTTTTTAATAGAGGCAGTATAACACCATTTTAGTGAGTAAGATGTTCGTAGAAGAAGAGACAGGTATTGAACTAAAGGTAACAGATGAATTATTAATTATTTAATTAGAGATGTGATAATAATTATAACTGCTGAATCAAATTAACAATTGAATTCAATAATTTTTTTAATTGATTTTGATGATAATTAATAATTAGATACAAGTCTGATAAATATAAAATAAAATAAAAAACTAATTTTGAAAATTTTGAAGTAATATATCGACAATGGAAACCTATTGCAGCTTGCAATAAAATTCATGCATTGGAATACATACTAATTACCAAGTGCTGACTTTGCTGTTAAACAACCATCAAGAATAAGTTCTTGCAAATGTTGCCAACTTGCCATGTTAGGAAAGTATAGCGTCTTCAAATGTTTGATCAAGTATATTATTTAGTTCCTTTCTTATGTGTGCATCTCTTATAGTTTCTTCAAATGTTGGATCAAGTATATTATTCCAGTTCCTTTCTTATGTGTGCATCTCTTTTCTTTTACAATATTTTTTTGACAACTTATGTACACCTATTGCTTAAGAGATATTATGCTTTTCAGCATTAAAATCTTCATCTTAGGCAAATAAATAAATAAATTTTTGATAGGTTTAAGTACAATATCTTTGTCAGTTAAGTTATCATCATGTTAGTTTTTTGTTATTATTTCTATTTTCAATAGCCATGAAAATAGTAAACAAAATTTATTATAATGGACTATATATATGAAATTTTTGATGTCACCTTAAATAATTTAATCATAAGAAAAATAAGTAATTCGAATAAAATTTCATTTCTTTAATAAATTTATTTTATTTTATTTTTTTCTTGAGAGATCCAGCATTAATATTGTGATGCCAAACAATTAATTAAAACTAAAAACCAGATCTAAAAGTTAGTTTAAAGTCTTCAGTAGGTTGTTGGTGATCGAGCTGAGCCAACAGCAACAACAAAGTGATCCCAAACTTGTATACTCCTATTAATAGAATCAAATGCATTTCTATTGAATGAAGGCCTTGTAATAACATATTGAACCCAATCATCATGACATTCCTATCCTAGTGAGTACACAAGTTCACGACAACACTTTGGTGTGATGGATGTTAAATTATAGAATACATAACCAAATACTTGTAGGGCACATGTTTTTTTCCAATTGATATGAACATCTATTGATGAAACTCGTGTTTGAAGGCGATTGTGCCGACTGTGCCTTCACGACTTTGTCACGCCCTTCATGGAGACATGACTGGCCGAAAGGTTGGGTGACCAAACCTCCATAACCCTGAATTTAACACAAGTAACCACCATGACTCTTGAATCAATAAAAAAATAAAAATAAAAGTTCACTGTAAAAGTTTGTTTTTTTGAAACAAATAACAACTTATTAAAAATTTATATAACATACCTCAAAATATAACTTATATGTGTTCCTAGTCCCACACGATGACACAAGGACCATTATCTAGACTATTATATTATACAAAATTAAACATCCCCCATTCTAGGGTGACTGCAACTTTCATCCTTAACTTCAACTCTGAGATCTTAGATAATACCTTGTCGTATTCTGTCGGCAAGTCAAGAAACTTGGCTACGCCATCTACTGGATTACTGAAAAAAATATTATCCACAAGAGAGATCATTCCTACTGACTTTGTGAGTAATAAATCGTACCCAAAGGGTACTAGCATCACCCAATACAAATGTGTACATATATCATAATCCCATGTAACATTTTTATACTTTAATTTACATTACACGTATATATATATCATAACAGTTATAAATTCACAATTTACATAAAACACATATCACAAATTGACCAGAGCAATAATATCAAACAAAGCAACCAAATAGCCAATGAGTGACCTAGCCCTGCACATCATTATCACCCCCTACCGGGCATTTACGCGCTTGCACACCAAATTAATTTCCATACACAATCCATCCCACTGGGACTGAGCACTCAATTAAAAAAAAAAAACATCTATCAGAATTAGAATTTCTCTTGATTTTAAATCAGGGTATTCTAGATGCACCTGGATTTTTAATTTCGGAGGTAAAAATCATTTTTCATAAACATCTCACTTTGTTAGCCCTTATCAACCACAACCAATATCAAACACAGGAATCAATATCAAACAAACATAATTTAAATAAAGTATTGAAGTACTCTACTTGCTTATTTTCCATATATCACGCAAACTCAAATAAACATATAATTACACATACTAATCAAGCTCCTAAAAGCAACAATTAACCACTCACCTGTAATCAATTCTACTCGTCACTCACACTTGCGTCCAAGATTCTTATCAAGTCTACATTAGAATTCAGAACTGAAATTCATAATTCCAAATAATACTTAGTTCATTAACGTTATTGTCATAATCTTTTAATTTCTAAACTTATATCTCAACTAGTATCGGTTTCTTTATGAAAGTTTCCATTTATGAAAGTTTTCCATTAAGCTATTACATGCCAATTAATATGAATTGGACTTTGTGTGATAACATTAATAATAAAGGGACATTTTAAATGTCTTGACAATGCATATGATAGAAGAAACCATTAGAAAAGATAAAAAGCACTTAGTGAGTTAGAGATGTTAAGACTGTCCAA
Organism: Quillaja saponaria; assembly: GCA_029379385.1. Lineage (NCBI taxonomy): Eukaryota > Viridiplantae > Streptophyta > Magnoliopsida > Fabales > Quillajaceae > Quillaja > Quillaja saponaria. The sequence continues at coordinate 11,651,088 of CM055616.1, read as the reverse complement.
ACTTGGAGTTTGGACCAGTATCCACTTTAATGGTTATATCTTTCTCTAGGAAAATCCGAATCCAGTTTCATAAAATTTATAAAATACTAGAAACATGTAGCTTTATAATGGTATATCATTTGAAATTTTTAGATTTGTATATCAATACAGTTTTTTGTTTGAAGTTGTACCAAATTTTGCAACATGCAGGATTTTGACAACTCTAACCATACATTAGTTAATTGAACACAACTTCTTCTAGGAAAAACGAAATCCAATTCCATTTATTGAGTTTATTAATAGACACGTTTATATATCTTTATTATTTAGAAACTTTTCCTAAAATCCATCATGAACCCACTCAATTTCTTACATGAACCAAAAAAAAGGCACTACGAATCCTGCCTGACCTAGCCAAAGTTTAATAGCTATAACTCACAGCATATTTGGAACCAAGTTACGAAATTTTTTAGAAAACATCCTAGGATCTTAAGCTACACTTTCTATTTTGAACACTTATTTTAATTCAACTCCGAAAATGCCCGAAATACAAGATTTTTCAATCCCATGAAATCTGTCCCTGCATCCTATCCTCAACATTTACACTCTCAATTTCGAATACTTTACTCACACTAACATCCTTTGTTTATACCTAGTACATACCTCCGTCAAATCCTTGATTCACCACCTTAATTAAACATTCTTCGTTTACATAAAGCATTTATATCATATTCCAAATTATGGTAAAAAAAAATTACAATTAACTTATTTATCTTATTCTTTATCTTGTATCTAAATAGGAAATGTACACTTCTAATCTCCATCTACATATCTTCTTTATAACACCTTTAAGATATAAATATAACATTCCAACTCCTAATCCCACTTTCCTAACCACAAGAAATTCCTAGCAAATCACCTAAATTAAGAGATTATAACATTTAATTTAACACGAGTACTTGATTAAACTAATGTTCTAAGACAATAAAATTTCTGAACCTATGCCCTTATTACTAACACCTCGTCACATCAAGATTAACTCTCAAGAAAATCCTTCCAATATCTGAATTTGGGAGTAGTTAAGGTGGTCCTAAAGCCCATGGCATGTAGGGCAGTTGTTGGTTGCCAAGCTCATGTAACTCATGAGACCACACAAGTCCCTTTCACCAAGAACTCAGCAACCCTTGACTGCTACATGCTTTCATCTTCCTTACGGCATCACCCATGTTGAAAATAGGGCATGTGATAGCTATTGTTTCAGCCATTCACCAACTTGCTTCCACACACACAATACTTATCCACAAGGAGCTCTTAAGCTCACGGTTATAGAACACCCTACACCATTATTACCAAAATTTGCCCACATAGCAAAGCAGCCACAACTAAACTAAGAAGGCAGTAAGCCTAACAAGAAAGAGAAGTAACTATACACGGCTAAGGGAAAGGAAAAAAAAAATACCTTAAACCTAACTTGAACAAAGAGGAGCTGAAATTTTCCTAACTAGCTTGTGCAACGTTCACTGGCTGAAACAGAGGAAGCAAGTTGACAGCCAAACAAAGCTAAAATTGTAAGGTTTAAGGAGACCAAGCAAACGGCAAAGAGAAGAATAGAAGCTGGGCTGCTATGGAAGGAACTAAGCTTGGCTACACAAGGGGACTCACACGGCATAACCAAGAATGTGAAACCAAGAAAGGAGAAGTTCAAAAGCGGTGAAGGAAGGAAGAAGAAGGTTCGGTCAAGGCTAGACAAAAGAAGGATGTAAACTTTTCAAAAAAAAAAAAAAAAAAAAAGGTCCCATATAGAAAAGAAAGGAAGGAAAAAGTAAAGAAAAACAAAATAATATGTGCAACATCAACGTCAACACATAGTGTGTGTGGTAAATATCTACCTCTCAATTATCTATCTATCTATATATATATATTTTAAATTTATATGGTGCATCATTCTTGTTGATTCTATAAATATAAATATTATACACTTATACAACTCAAAAACTTTACCCATATAAATTTTTATGCTCCTATTTAGTCAATTATAACAAAAATTTATTCTTGCATTATTTCTATATTTATACAAGGTTTCAATTATGTATATTTGTCTTGGTACGAAATTTAATTACTGAGTGGTGAAAATTTTCGTACAAAGTTCCTAGAACATAAGTTAAAGTATCGGGTTATCACAAACTTCTACTGCAATTTTAGTAGCAAATAAAATGATCAAGATGGTAGCAAGTTTGTTCACGATCTTGGCCATTGCTAATAAAGTAAGTAGAAAAATTTGAATGATTTAGGGATGAAGTTATAAGATTGAGAAGAAAGATGTATTTATAGTGTGAGATTCGTTATATATGCATGCATACGTTTAACCAACATTAATTCTACTTTAAATTTGTCACGCCCCCCATGGAGGCATGACTGGCCGGAGGAATGGTAATCAAACCTCCGTAACCCTAACTCAAATAAAGAAATGACCATGACTCTTTTTATTACTCAACACAATACAAAGACAATAAGGAGCTCTGCTGCGTTCACACTATCAACAAAACATGTATTAGAATATTACATCATACCGCACTTGACACCCACAGAGCTAATGTGATTGCAAACTTTCATCCTTAACTCCAAGTATGAGATTCCGAGGCATACTTTGTCATCAAATCCTTAGCAAAACCTCGTATTAGTGATTAACTTCTTTTGAGGTCCTGCTACTAAAAAAAAATATAATCACAAGAAATGGGTGAGTCATACGGACTCAGTGAGTGAAAAATCGTATCCAAAAGGTACTAGCATCACACAACACAAGCATATAATGTAATAACATTATGTAACATTATTGCACGTATACATTGTAACTGTCATAAATTCACAATTTACATGATACATAAGATCACAAATTTATCAGAGCAATGATATCAAACAAAGCAACCAAAGGGCCAACGAGTAACCTAGCCCCGCACAACAGTTTCACCCCCTACTGGGCATTTACGCCCCCGCACAACAAATTAATCTCCGTACACAATCCATCCCACCAAGACTGAGCACTCAATTTTAAAAAAAATATTTATCAGAATCAAAATTTCTCATGATTTTAAATCAGGGTATCCTAGGTGCACCTGGATCTTAATTTCAGAGATAAAAATCATTTTTTTCAGAAAATGTTCACGAGTTGGCCCTTATCAACCACAAACAATGTCAACACAGTAACCAATATCAAGCAAACATTATTCAAGCAAAATACTGAAATACTCCACTAGCTTACTTTCCATGTATCACGCATATTCAAATACACATATAATCACATATACAAATCTAGCCCCTAAAGGCAGCAATTAACCACTCACCTGTTACCCATTTCATTCGTCACTCACACTTGTGTCCATGCGTCTCATCATGTTCACATTGGGAGCCAGAACTGAAATTTATAATTCCAAATACTACTTAGTTCATAAACGTTATTGTTATACTATTTTAGTTACTAAACTTATATCTCAACTTATATAAGTTTATTTATGAAAATTTTCCTTTAAACTTTTACATGTCAATTAATATGGATTAGACTTTAGGTGATAAGATTATCAATGAAGAGGGCTTTTAAATATCTTGACAAAGCATATAATAGGAGAAACCATTAGAAAGAATAGAAAACATTTAGTGTGTTAAAAATATTAAAGCTGTCCAGGTTTGGACCAGTGTCCACTTTAACGGTCATATTTTTCTCCATGAAACACCGAATTCAGTTTCGTAAAATTTATAAAATACTAGACACATGTAGCTTTATAGTGGTATATCATTTGTAATTTTTGGATTTGTATATCAATACAGTTTATTGTTTGAAGTTACATCAAATTCTGTAACACGCAGGATTTTTGATAACTTTGACCTGATCGTAGTTAATTGAACATAACTTTCTCTAGGAAAGATAAAATCCGATTCCGTTTATTGGGTTTATTAATAGACAATTATATCTATCTTTATTATTTAGAAAATTTTCCTAGAATCTTTCATGAACCCACTCAATTTCTTACATGAACCAAAAACAGGGCACCACGAATCCTGCCTGACTTAGCCGGAGTCTAACAGCTATAACTCACAACATACTTGGAACTAATGTACGAAATTTTGTAGATAATATTTCAAGACTATAAGCTACATTTTATCTTTTGAACTCTTAATTTAATTCTGCCTCGAAGACACTCGAAATACCAAGTTTATGTTACCCACGGAATCTGCCCCCAGCACCCTTCAAAACCCACTTAACTCTCATTCTCCACCACCTTCAAGCTCCAATTCATACTTTTCACTTCAACACTAATTCACTAACATTACTCCTAATCCAATTAGATTCAAGGTTGTATTAGTGATTTAGCATCAATCAAAAACTTAAGTTGTCACTATCCAATATCAATCCTGCCACATTACACGTATATTTAAATAAACTTATAATTAGACATACTATTTTATCACCTGCAAGTTGTAAATTCTATCTCATTAATCATTTAATTATTTCTACTACCATTAATTTTCATTACTAACACACAAAGGGCTTGAATTATTTACAACAAGGTATCATAACCTAAATAAATAAATAAAAAACTTACTTATTGACCGAGAAAGAGTCCTTTGCTATCAATTTAGGCAGCTGATACTCCTTCCTACCGCCCTCCAAAGCCACACAATCATACCTCACTAACTCAGTTCCAGCAGCTAAAACAGGGTATGATACTAACATGACCTAAACGCCACTTATTGCTGTTGTTTTGAGGCTGTTCCAACACACACCCAACTGCTGCCCACCATAAGCACGTTTCAAGGCTACTCCAAGTCACCATCTTCACGCCCTAAGTAATGGACAGCAACAACCAGCCAAAGCGTTGATACAAGGGACAGCAAAACAGGGGGGGTTTCTCAACTCAAACTCAGCAGCAAATTGATGGGTATGGAGTAAGAAAAATATTCACTCAATTTAACTCCAACAAGTAAAATAGCAAAAGGGTATAAACTCTCTTCAACCCAAGCTGTAACAGTACACAAGACAGTCAACATCTCCCTCCCTGATCCATCCAACGGCTTCACCAACCAAAAGACAACTCAAAACAGTGAAAAAAAAACCAAACGGTTTCTCTCAGCTAAAGTAATACTCGGCATAGACAAGAATAAATGGCTGAAATCCCTCCCTTGGCACAAGAAGGGCCGAATTCTCTAGAAGGGACTATGGCGGTGCACAAGTCAAAAAGGAAGGGAACAAAACGGCAAGAATGGGAGAAAATTAAAGGTGAAAGGAAAAAGGACAAAATTGAAAAATAAGTTTAAGTTAACCATGTAAACGTGTGGTTCTAGTTTAGTCTTAGCTATAAGTAGATATATATATATAATTATGATATATATACACAAATCTTTATGTTCTTTATTTATTTAATTATTATTATTTACATATCAATTTTTAAAATGTACTTGAATATGTCAAAGTGTACACAAAAAAAAATATCAAACTATAACACATATTTAAAAATTTAAATTGATTACACATTTGTTCTACTCATTGATATTAAATTTACAATTAGCTATAATTTATAAATTAATCAATTAGGTGATAAAATTTAATTTACATGCTTATATATATATATATATTCATAGAATCAAATAATCTTTTTTTTTTAGATTATTTCTGAAAAGTGATTATTTATTTCGTCACGACGACTTACATGTTGTATCCTGAAACGTCGTTAAATTATCAAGTTCTAGCATATCCAATTTCACCGTAACTTATTTAATTTATTTATATAGTTGTTATTTTATAGCTAAAATTTTACGCATCATCTTCAAAACTCGATTATTACGTTACCGGGTTATAACAAAATTACATCCATATCTCGTTGTTGTTACTCGTGAAATTAAAAAATTAGAAAAACTATCCTTTAAAAACATTAAAGGGGTAGACAGGAAGGAAGTTTGGAATTATATATTTTTTTGATTAGGAAGTTCAACTTCAAAATGATTAAGTGAAAAGAAAATAAATTATTACAAGCAACTGTCTCTCTGTTATAAGAACTGAGTCCCCAGATCTAAGGCAATTGTCATACAGATTTGGATCCTCTCTGGTCCCGGAGAGGGTCCTCTTCATATTCCTTGAGTAATCGATTGACATTTGACAGGGCTTTTCATCTCTCTTTATCTCTGCTCTAATGTAATAATTGTGGGTCTTTTCTTTTTTATTTTATCAAGAGATATAAATAATAATATTATTATTATTTATTTCGCTGTCATGTTTGTTCAATTCTGTTTATACACGTATCTTCAGTCTGATAAAAAAACATGTCATTTATGCTACAGAAAATTTATATGAATTTCATTTTTCTTAGCTTATTTGAAAGAGATTCAAACTTAGACGTCAATGAGAGAAACGTATTTTTTTTTTTATCTAAATCAACCCTCTTGAAATAAATATTGTTATTTATAACTTGTCAATGGAATGATAATACAATAACGTTATCATAATAAATATTTTTTTTACTCTTTTTCTATTTATTTATTTTTAATCTATTGATTAAATGGTTGTACACTATTTTTCTGATTAGTTCAAAAACGTTGTAAGACTCAAAAAGTTTAAGATAATATGTGGAGGGTTTGAGGGAAAAGAAATTGGTAGGTATCAGAAACATCTTTTTATTTTTCTCATTCTTTTTAATCTACCTTTTAATAGGCCAAACATGATTGTGTTCTCTTTGATTACGTGTGCCCAAAATAATTTAATTTAAAAATTAAAAGTTCTTAATTAGAGTAAGTAAAGTAGATTGATATTGTCTATAAAACTTATATGAAATAATTTAAATTTGGAATGATAATTTTATACGAAATGTGGTCCCATTGAGTATAAATTTCTATACAATAATTTATAGATGGTACCACAATTGATGACTTTATGATTGAAGACTTGAGAAATACAAATCCTAGAATTATGGCAGGAAATATGAATACTTTACATTCACAAATCGCAATCAATGAGTTATAGTTTTTTGTTACACAAATTTTTTATATATACTCACGTTGCATACATAGGCAATTTTTATTTCAAAAAATAAATGTCACTAGAAAATAAAATCATGGAACAGTTTGCTCCTTTCGTATCTAAAACTTTCACATGCAATATTGTTTAATTAGAACTTATGATATTATCATCTATTTTTGTTTTTCTAATTCCACTTAAGCAATATAAAAGCAAAAATACTAGAATTGTTCTAGAAAATGTTTTCTAAAAAAGATATGTCATAACCCTTATAACTTGATATCAAAAAAAAATTGAGTTTTAATTGTAATATGTAAATTTTCGTTAAAAAAAAAATAATAATAAATAAAATAAACAAATAAAATAAAATAATAATACAATTTGATTTTATATAACTCGATATTAAAACATGAAATTTGAATAATTTAATGTAACTCTTGACTGTAAATTTAGATGTAAATATATGATATAGATAAATAGTATATCTATGGGTGAGAATAAAAATGTACTTGAAAATATTTGTATATATATATATATATACATTTTAACATATAATTAAGATTAATTATAGGCCGAATACCATGTTATTATGTACCAAAATTTTTACTAAAATAGTTGACCCATTGACTTTAACTTTTTCCTTTTCTTTTTATTTCCTTCATTGACCGACTTGGCTGAGGGTGGCTTCCATTGCTTCTTGAACTTTCTTCCATTTTCTCCTACACCAGCAGACGATTTCATTTTTTTTTCTTTGTGCGGTTGTGCTTGATCATAGTCTAGCTCTTCCTTCTAGCTGCTCCTTCTAGTTGGGTGACAATCAATTCTTCTTTCCAATCATTAATAGGCAGCCATGAATTCCTGTAATTTCCAGTAAATCGCCAAGCTTCAAGTTTCCTTCATCTCCTTCAAGTTGCTGCTTCCTAAAAATTGTTCCAGCTGGTGCATATAAATTAGCCTAGGATCAAGTTGTGGAGTCACATCAGCCCTCACTCACCATGGCAGCCAATGATCTCCCCTGTTTTGGCAGCAACTCTAGTTGCTGGTAGTGACCCTCACCAACGGCAGCCTTGCTCCAGTTAGCTGCCTGGGATTTCGTCCACTTCCTTCAACAAATCTACCATGTTTGTGTGTAAGGGACAAGACTAGATATGGCAGCAACTAACCAAGTCCTGTTCTGGTTTATTGGCTGAGTTGTTAAGGGTGGTACTGCCGTTTGAAGGAGGCAAATTGGTGAAGTGTTAGTGGCTATGATTGGATAGCAAGAGATCTTTCTTGTGGCCATCAAGGGAGGAGGCAGCTAAGTGGTGTCTTTGGTGGTAATCTTATAAACTTTTATCTTGTTCTTTAATATATCTTGTTGGATTAAGAGTGAGGGTGTGAAAATTGGGAACAAAAGTTGAAACAAAGAATGTGTGCAATAGGTACAGGTTTATTTGGAAATGAAAGTTTGGGAAGTGGGATGATGTGAAATAGTTAGTTTAATTAATAAAGGTATGTTAAAAATTAATGAAAGTATGTTGATTGTATTGAGAAGTATATATATACAAAGTAAATTAAAACATGTATATAAGGTAATTGATAAAATGACTACAAGCAAAATATTGTAGCTTAATGAGTAAAAATTGTTTGCATTGATATTGTAAAATGACAATTCAAGTTCTTGATTAATTCTAAATCACTAATACAATCTTGAATTTAATTGGATTAGGAGTAATGTTAGTGAATTAGTGTTGAAGTGAGGAGCGTGAATTGGAGCTTGAAAGTGGTAGAAAATGAAAGCTAAGTGGGTTTTGGAGGTGGTGCAAGGGCAGATTCGTGGATGAGAGAAATACTGTATTTCGAATGTCTTTAGGACTAAATTAAATTAAGAGTTCAAAATATGAAATGTAGCTTATAGTCTTGACATATTGTCTGCAAAATTTCGTAGCCTTATTCCAAGTATGTTTTTAATTATAGCTGTTAGACTCCGGCTAGGTCAGGCAGGATTCGTACTTCCCGGTTTTTGGTTCATGTAAGAAATTGAGTAGGGTCATGACATATTCTAGGAAAAGTTTCTAAATAATAAAGATATATATACTTGTCTATTAATAAACCTAACAAACGGAATTGGATTTTGTTTTTCCTAGAGAAAGTTATGTATAATTAACTAAGGTAAGGTCAGAGATGTCAAAATCCTGCGTGTTGCAGAATTTGATGCAACTTCAAACAATAAACTGTATTGATATAAAATTTTAAAAATTACAAATGATATACCATTATAAAGCTACATATGTCTAGTATTTTATAAATTTTACAAAACTGGATTCGGAGTTTCCTAGAGTAAGATACGATCGTTAAAGTGGACAATGGTCCAAACCTTAAGTTTGGACAGTTTCAAGATCTCTAACTCGCTTGTGTTTTCTATCTTTGCTAATAGTTTCCTTCTTCCTTGTGTATTTTCAAGACATTTAAAGTGTTTCTTCATTATTAACCCTATCACACAAAGTCCAATTCATATTAATTGGCATGTAATAGGAAAACTTACATAAATAACTTTTATAAGTTGAGATATAAGTTTAGCAAGTAAAAGAGTATAATAATAACGTTTATGAACTAAGTAGTATTTGGAATTATGAATTTCAGTTCCGGTTTCCAATGTGAACCTGTTGAGACGTGTGGACGCAAGTGGGAGTGACGAATGGAATTAGTAACAGGTGAGTGGTTAATTGCTGCCTTTAGGGGCTAGATTAATATGTGTGATTATATGTTTATTTAAATAGGTGTGATATATGGAAAGTAAGCTAGTGGAGTATTTCAGTAATTTGCTTGAATAATGTTTGCTTGATATTGGTTACTGTGTTGACATTGTTTGTGGTTGATAAGGGCCAACTCGTGAACATTTTCTGGAAAATGTTTTTTATCTCTGAAATTAAAAGTCCAGGTGCACCTTGGATACTCTGATTTGAAATCACAAGAAATTCTGATTCTGATAAATGTTTTCTAAATTGAGTGCTCAGCCCCGGTGGGATGGATTGTGTACGGAGATTAATTTGTTGTGCGGGCGCGTAAATGCCCGGTAGGGGGTGATACTGTTGTGCAGGGCTGGGTTACTCGTTGGCCGTTTGATTGCTTTGTGTCATATTGTTGCACTGACCTAAATTGTGATCTTGCATGTCATATGAATTGTGAAACTTACAATGTGTACGTGCAATGTAAAATGTTATATGAATCATGATATCTGATGTTAATATGTATGTTATATGTTTGTGTTGAGTGATGTTAGTACCTTTTGGGTACGATTTTTCATTCACAGAGTCCATAGGACTCACCCCTCTTTTGTGGATATTTTTTTTAGTAACAGGACCTCAAAGAAAGTTAATCACTAATATGAGGTTTTGCTGAGGATTTGACGACAAGGTATCCCTCGAAATCTCATACTTGGAGTCAAGGATGAAAGTTTGCAGTCACAATAAAATTGTGGGTGTTAAATTTAGTATAATGTAATATTCCAGTATTTGTCTTATTGATGATGTGAACGGAGCGGAGCTCCTTATTGTTTTTGTGTTGTTGTGTAACAACAAAAGTTTTTAAGTTTGTATTTTTACGGCATGTTCCATATTGCAGGGAACTTCTGCCAAAATTTTCAGTAAGTGGTGATTTTTTTTAAGTTAATAAACTTTTAATGTTAACTTTTACATTTTAAATACTGGGTCTTATTCATTGGTTGATCAAAAGTAATGATTGTTTTCTTATTTAAGTCAGGGTTACGGAGGTTTGGTTATCATTTCTCCGGCCAGTCATGCCTCCGTGAGGGGTGTGATAAGATATTGATAAAATAAGTAAGGAAAAATTTTAACACATTAAAATTAAATAAAATAGTTAAAGATATAAAATTAGTTAGGTTTGAAATTTGAGTCCTCTTGACAGTTTTTGTTGGGAGTGAATTTATGTTTTCAAATATGATTGTGACCACTCTCGAATAAATCCTTAGATTTAGTTCTGGCAAAAGTGTGGTGAAATTTTTCTAGATAAATAGTGGTGGTAATGTGGAGACAACGTTTCCTGTGGGAATGTGTAGAGTACTCTTCCTATCTTTTTATTTTTCAATAAAAAAAAGAAAAAAAAAGTTTACACTTAATGGAAGAGTTCATAGTTATATAGATTTCAAGGTTTTTACTCCTCTAATAAGTAAGACTAAAATAAAACTCATTATTTATACTAATTCTAAAACATAAATGTGTTGGAGGCCTCCATATATTTAAAACAATCATCTTTAAAGAGTTGTTGTACTCTCAAATGAAAGGACAGATGAACACTTACTAATTATCTGTTTATGACTTTGGCCAAAGTCATTAAATACTAATAATACTATATAAAGCAAATGTGTAAATCTTTAATATAATTTTATATACAAAAAAATTAATTCTGAAATTAATAATGGTAGAACGTTGTATACCAGAAATAAAAATAAAAATGGTAGAACGTTATAATTGTTGATTGAGAAATTTATGTAATTGTTATGATTGTGAGTGAGAAAATTGTACTGACAGATGACGAGGTAGTTGCAATGCCACCATAAGCAATAATGAAAATAATAAATAGGAATTTAAAAAAAAATGTTTAAATGTATAGTTAATTATGAATTTTTAATAGAGGCAATATAACACCATTTTACTGCGTAAGATGTTCGTAGAAGAAGAGATAGGTATGGAAGTAAAGGTAACAGATGAATTATTAATAATTTAGTTAGAGATGTGATAATAATTATAACTGTTGAATCAAATTAACAATTTAATTCAATAATATTTTTAATTGATTTTGATGATAATTAATAATTAGATACAAGTGTGATTAATAAAAAAAAATTGAATTTTTTTATGTTGTTGGTATTTGAGACAATGGGAACCTGTTGCAGCTTGCAATAAAATTCATGCATTGGAACACATACCAATTACCAAGTGCTGACTTTGCTGTTAAACAACCATTAAGAATAATTTCTTGCAAATGTTGCCAACTTGCCATGTTAGGAAACTATAGTGTCTTCAAACGTTTGATCAAGTATATTATTCAGTTCCTTTCTCATGTGTGCATCTCTTTTAGTTTCTTCAAATGTTGGATCAAGTATATTATACAGTTCCTTTCTTATGTGTGCATCTCTTGTCTTTTACAATATTTTTTTGACAATTTATATACACCTATTGCTTAAGAGATGTTATGCTTTTCAGCATTAAAATCTTCATCTTAGGCAAATAAAATTTTAATTGGTTTAATTACAGTGCCTTTGTCAGTTAAGATAGCATCCAGTTATTTAAAAAAAATAAAAAATCAAGAAAATAATAAACCAAATTTATTATTTATGGACTGTGTATATGAAACTGTGTCACCTTCAAATAATTTAATCATAAGAAAAATAAGAAAGAAGTAATTCAAATAAAATTTCATTTTTATAGTAGCTTAATTTTTATTTTTATTTTGGCTTGAGAGATCTAACATTAATATTGTGATACTAGATAAGTAATTAAAACAAAAACCCAATTCTAAAAGTTGGTTTAAAGTCTTCAGTGGGTTGTTGGTGATGGAGCTGTAGCAGTAGCACAGTGATCCCAGACTTCTTGTATACTCCTAGTAACAGAATCAGATGCATTTCCTTTGAATGAAGGCCTTGTAATAACATATTGAACCCAATCATCATGACATTCCCGTCCCAGTGAGTAAACAAGCTCACGGCAACATTTTAGTGTGATTGATGTTAAATTCTAGAATATGTAACCATACACTTGTAGGGCACATGTTTTTTCCAATTGGTATGAACATCTCTTGATAAAGTCTGTGCCAAAAGGCGATTGTGCTGGCTGTGCCAGCACGACTTCTGCTGCAATTTCAATAGCAAGTGACAGGACCAAGATGGTAGCAAGTTTGTTCATGATCTTGGCCATGGCTATTGAAGTAATTAGAAAAGTTTGAGTGGTTAAGGATGAAGTAATTAGATTGGGAAGAAAGATGTGTATTTATAGTGTGAGATTTGTCATATATGTATGCATGCGTTTAACGAGCATTAATTCTACTTTAAATTGCATTCATACCTCTTTGTTGTTACTGTGAAATTGGAAAAATAGAAAAATCATCATTTGAAAACGTTAAAGTGGTAGATAGGTAGGAAGTTTGGAATTAATATATTTTTCAGATTGGTGAATTTCATTTCAAAATGATTTTGTCAAAATACAAAAAAGATTATTACAAGCAACTATCTCTCTATTACAAGGAACCTCTGTCTTGTTCTAAGAAAGAGGTAACACTCATTCCTCTCCAAAAAAAAAAAAAAACAAACGTTTAACTGAATCACGATTTTATGCCACTCCTATGTGTTTGTGTCTCTCCCACATGAAGAAGAGGAGAGGATCCTGATCCATTGTCACAGCTTGTTTCTCAAAATGGTAATCATGTCATCTTTAGACTGAGTTCCCAAATTAAGTCACCGTTATTAGGTCAACCTGCACAATTACCTAGTTATGTGTGGTGGACCAATTTTCCCACTAATTAAGAGTCACTTTTTAGCTCCATGATAAAGAGTCTGGGAGGGCTTGGATAGGCATGCAAGTTGAAATTTACTTGAAGATCACAAACAAACTTGCTTGCATGCAGGAAAACTGTATATCGAGGTGGATATTTACTCCCAGACTTGGATAGGCATGCAAGTTGAAATTTACTTGAAGATCACAAACAAACTTGCTTGCACGCAGGAAAACTGTATATCGAGGTGGATATTTACTTATTTTATTTTGCTATTTGAACTTTGATTCTTCTCATACTTCTTTGGCACACTCCAGTTGAACTAGTAACAGGTCAATAATTTGTTGATCCAGCGACACTTATTTTTCTTGTTATATTTGAGATTTAATGATCGACTATTCTAGAAATCTACATGAGAGTTTAGTCTCCAGTTTTCCCTTCCCAAAAAAATTAAAAAAATAGAGCAACAGGATGAAAAAATTGAGAGTTAAAATGATTGTAATTACTTGAGTATTAACTTAGTTTGTCAACTCATCATTTTTAGAAAAATTGAACATATTTATTGGTAGGAAGAATATACTTGTCATTTCCATGTCTTTAGGTCCACAGAGCCTTTGTCTTTTAGTAAATCGAAAATCGGACATGTTCATAAATTGGACCAAAATATGGGCTTTTACTTGAAATTCATCTGTTCCAGGCTGAGATTTTAAGCCCAAATATGGTTATAAGCCCAGTTAGCCACCTTCCTTAATCCTTAACCGCCAAATGCTACTGCTTCCTCTTCTCTTAGGTCCATATCCAAACAGGCCCTCCTGTGAGTTCCAAGAAAACCCTAGAGATCCTCTTCGTTTACCACTCCCAGTTCTCAATTGAATCTCCATTGACACCCATTTGCTTCCTCCTTTACCAAATAACCCCCTTTCATCTCAGCCACTTTACCATCGTCCTCCATGCAAATCAGAAATGGTGACATTTGAAGGGAACCTGAGCTAATATAGGCCAGAGAAAATCCCAAGCTCTGTTTATCAGGCCCAAGGTACAGAGACTTTTAATTCATATTCAGTAACTTGGCTTCCAACGTAGAAATATCAGTTGTTGAGCTCAACTTTCAAATTTAAAATGGTTGGGGTTTTTAGAATTTCTTAGATTGCAAATACACTTGCATTTTTAGAAGGGCTTAGGTAACACATCTGCATTTTAGCAAATTCCGTTTTCATGATTTCTGTTTACATGTTCTTTTTTCATTATCTCATTTAAATTGCTGGGTAATGATAGGTTAGAAATCTAGTGTTGTTATTCTCGTTGGGTTAAGATCGAAGATGATTGATGAATGGAGAGCTATTTATGATAGGAATGAGTCTTGTTTGCCTGGACTTTTGTGGGTTTGGGTGAGACGCATAAGGGATGGAAAAGTTATTTTCTTTTTTCTTTCTGTGTTCTAAACCAGGGATTTAAGCAAATAAATTTGAGAATGAGGGAAAGTGTGTTACTGGGCTATTTTTATTAACTTTGTCTTTCAATTATTTGATGGGCTTGTAGTAGATTTCAAGTGGCTTAGAGATTGTGTTAAGGCAGTTTTACTGGTCGAGTGTGATTAGTGTATAAGTAATGGTTTAACATGTCCACTTGGAATGAAATTTTGAATACTTTCTCAAGTTCTCTTTTTGAGTCATGTATTATACAATGAATGATTAACCAGCCGATGCTTTGGGATTTAAGGCTTAGTTGAGTATTATACAATGATTATCTGTGTTGACAGAATGGGTATTAATCTATTAAGAGGGAACCTGATATTTTGGGACATTGCTTAATGCTTAATGCTGCTTAGTGCTTTGTTTTCCAAATTATTCCCAATCTTTAATTCCAATCTTTTGTCACAATAGGTTAGACATGTTCACTTTCATTTGAAACTAGTTTCACTTAGAATTAACTATTCTATAACTATATGAATTATAGGAAATGTCCTCCCTAATTGCAACATCTGCCTCCAAGTCCCTTGGGAGGTTCCTCATGCTCTCTCCCCAACCTTTCTCTCGCGTTCTCTGCACGGCCACTATGAATTCGGACAGTGGTACTCGTGCCCAAAATATAAAGCTTGAGAGAATAGCAGATGAGCTTCTGGACCTCACCAAGCTTGAGAGGTATGATTTCACCATTCTCTGGAGGCTAAAGATGGGTCTCAACAGGTATGGACCTGCAATCACTGGGCTTGGTTCATCAGGTCCAGCATCTGCAGGATCAGGGTCGGGGACTACTGAGGCAAAGGCAGCAGAAAAGACAGCATTCGACATCAAGCTGGAGAAGTATGATGCTGCAGCAAAGATCAAGATCATTAAAGAGGTCAGAGCATTTACTGATTTAGGGTTGAAGGAAGCTAAGGATTTGGTGGAGAAAGTTCCCTGTGTTTTAAAGAAGGGACTGACAAAGGAGGAGGCAAATCCAATCATTGAGAAGCTGAAGGAGTTGGGTGCTACAGTAATTTTGGAATAATTCGGCTATATGCCTTAGTTGTTAATATCTTTGTCTTCTTGAGGTATAACAGTGACTCCTTTTTTATTGAGAAATGGAAAGCTTGTTGTCATGATTGGTTTTTACCACTATTTTGTGCCTTTAATCAGATGATGTACTTCATTTTATTGTATTTATTTATTATTTAGTGATTAGGTGTGTTAGAGACAATCGATCATTTCTCCAGCCCTATATAAAAAATGTACACTTCTGTGGTACTATCAAAGAAATGCACTTCTTTTATGTAAAGTTGTGAACAAGTAGGTGCCTCCAAACTTAGTATAAATATATAAATGCAAAATGACAAGTAATTAATATCTTTTATGTAATGTTGTGAACAAGTAGCTGCTTTCAAACTTATGTATAAGACTAGTAACTAATAAGTATCCACAACATCTCAGACACAATAGTTTGACAAATGGGCCACAAACGGGTAAAATTATAAAATCTCATACATTGGGTTTATTTATTTTAGTTATGTGTAAAAATGTTGTGTATAAAAATATTTTGTAAATAGAACGGTTTAAAATATGTTTTTATGTCATGTCCCTCACAGAGGTATGACTGGCCGGAGGGTTGAATAACCAAACCTCCATAACCCTGACTTCATAACAAAGTAACAATCATGACACTTGTTGAAAATTTATATAATACACCACGAAATACCACCTATGTGTTCCTAATTCTATACGACGACACGGGAACAAATATATAGACTATCACAGTATACAAAATTAAACATTCCACCATTTTAGTGTGACTGCAAACCTTCATCCTTGACTTCAAGTCTGAGATCCTAGAAAAATACATTGCCGTACTCTGTCGGCAGGTTAACAAGCTCAATGACACCATATACTGGATTCCTGAAAAAAGAATTCCATGAGAGGGATGAGTCCTATGGACTCTGTGAGTGGAAAATACTACCCAGATGGTACTAGCATCACCCCACACAATCATATAATATATTAAATTCATGTAACATTGTTCATATATTAACTCACCTTACACGTATACATTGTAATCACATAAGTCACAATTTACATGATCCACACTATCACAAATCAATCAGAAAAATAATATCAAACAAAGCAACCAAAGGGCCAACGAGTAACCCAACCCCGCACAACATTATCACCCCCTACCGAGCATTTACGCGCCCGCACAATAAATTAATCTCCGTACACAATCCATCCCACCGGGGCTAAGCACTCAATTTAGAAAAATCATTTATCAGAGTCAGAATTTCTAATGATTTAAATCAAGATATCCTAGATGCACCTGGATTTTTAATTTCAGAAATGAAAATCATTTTCCAGAAAATGTTCACGAGTTGACCCTTATCAAACACAATCAATGTCAATCACAGTAACCAATATCAAGCAAACATTATTCAAGCAAATTACTGAAATACTCCACTAGCTTACTTTTCATATATCACACATATCCAAATAAACATATAATCACACATTAATCTAGCCCCTAAAGACAGCAATTAAACACTCACCGTATTATGAATTACATTCCTCGCTCAATCCTCGAATTCACGCATCTCATCCGGTCCACTTTAGAATCCGGAACTGAAATTCATAATTTCAAATAATATTTAGTTCATAAACGTTATTATTATACTCTTTTACTTACTAACTTATATCTCAACTTATATAGATTTATTTATGTAAGTTTTCCTTTAAACTATTACATGTCAAATAATATAGATTAGATTTTAGGTGATAATGTTAATAATGAAGAGGCATTTTAAATATCTTGACAAAGCATATGGTAAGAGGAACCATTAGAAAGAATAGAAAGCATTTAGTTAGTTAAAAATGTTAAAGTTGTCCAAACTTGAGGTTTGGACCAGTGTCCACTTTAATGGTAATATTTTTCTCCAAGAAACTCCGAATCCAGTTCCGTAAAATTTATAAAATACTAGACACATGTAGCTTTATATTGGTATATCATTGTAATTTTTACATATGTATATCAATACAGTTTATTGTTTGAAGTTGCATCAAATTGTGCTACACGCAAGATTTTTGACAGCTTTGACCTTACCTTAGTTAATTGAACATAACTTTCTCTAGGAAAAACGAAATCCAATTCCGTTTGTTGAGTTTATTAATAGAGAAGTATATCTATCTTTATTATTTAGAGAATCTGTCATTAACCCACTCAATTTCTTACATGAACCAAAAACCGAGCAGTACAAATCCTGCCTGACCTAGCTAGGGTCTAATAGCTATAACTAACAACATACTTGGAATAAGGCTACGAAATTTTGCAGACAATATGTCAAGACTATAAGCTACATTTCATTTTTTTAACTCTTAATTTAATTCAGTCCTGAAGACACTCGAAATACAATATTTCTCTCATCCACGAATCTGCCCTTGCACCACCTCCAAAATCACTTAACTCTCATTTTCCACCACTTTCAAGCTTCAATTCATACTCCTCACTCCACCTAATTCACTAACATTACTCTTAGTCCAATAAAATTCAAGATTGTATTAGTGGTTTACAATTAATCAAGAACTTAATTTGTCACTTTCCAATATCAATCCAATTAATTCTTATTCATTAAAATACAATTATTTCTTATAGCCATTTCATCAACCATCTTATATGCATGTTTTTATTTATCTTATGAGCAAGTATCTATATATATATTCACCATGGGACTTACACAAGTCCATCAAATTACATTTTATTCATATTCCACTTACTTCCTTAATCCTACTTCTTGTGTTCTTTGATTATCATCCTTAATTCAGCCCACATCTACACCATAAATTGCTGCCAATTCTATCCTCCCCTATGGCTACCAAAGGCTGAAAACAGGGCATCAATTAACCCAATCTCAGCTAACTCTTTGATTGGTTATCCACCCTTATTCAGGCAGCCTCTAAACACTCCCAACCACCCACTTACACGGCAGCAAGCTGAGTTAAGATTGCACAACCAATTCCCCCCCTTGCCAACGCCTATACCCACACTATTTCAGTAACCCCAAATAATCTACGTAGCTGAAATTTAAGGAATAGGAGCAGGATTCAACATTAAGGAAACAAAACAAAGCAATTAAATCAAACCCTCTCTTAACCAAATTCTCAACAGCAGGAAGTTAAGGAAATGAAGGAAAAGAAAACCAAAGCAGTACTTTTAACTAGAGTAAGACGATCTCTCATACTCCTTCAAATCCAAATAGCCATGAATACAAAATAAAGGAGGAAGGAGGCTCACCACCCAGCTGAGTTTGAACGCCCAAGAAAGGATCCACTTCATGGCTAGCAAGAAGAAAACATAAGAAGTTGCAACAGAGCAAGTCTCCAAAGCTTATCAGCTGTTGTCTCAAGCAACTCCCATGGTAGCCCACACTAAGCAAGGAAGAAAAATAAGGAAATTTAATACCAAGGGCTCAAAGGTAGGCTGCAAGGAAGGAAATCATGACAGAAGAAGAAAAAAATGGACGCAAGGTTTTTCTTTAGAAAGCTCGGTTGGTAGGGATAGAAATAGAAAAGTAAAGGAGTGAGGGGAGGGATAGAATAATGGAAAAAGAAAACAATATAAAATAAAATAATACAATTAGGTTCAAAGTCAAAAAAAAGTTATATTTGTGATGTGTATATTTGGGATTTGAATTTAAATAATATTACTTGGGTATATACCTCTATATACATATATATATATATATATATATTTTACGCTCATATTTAAACAATTATAACAAAAATTTATTCTTGCACTATTTCCATATTTATACAAGTTTTCAATTACGTGCATTTGTCTTAGTACGAAATTTAATTATTGAGTTGTGAAAATTTCCGTACAAGATTCCTAGAACGCAAGTTAAAGTATCGGGTTATCACATTTTGTGAGTTAATATAAAAGTGCTATGACTTGTGAGATATAAAAAAAAAAATTTGATTTTATTTTCAAAAAATAAAAAATAGTGTATTAAAATTACTAAAAATATTATTTTGACAATTTTATGTTATATATTTCTAAATAAAATAATAATTAAAATTTATTTGAGCTTTTTTTATTTTCTATTTGAAAAAGTTTCTATTTCTAACTTCATCTTTAAAACTCTAAAATCCCAAAAATACTTATATGTAAAGCTTAAACATAAAATCTTTATTACCTAATAATTTTGTAGAAAAGTTTGAACTCAAAAACTGTTTTAAAAGCTAAACCAAACATGAGCATTATGATTTATATTATACCACCTTTTTTTATAAAATTTAAATTTAGTATAAGACTTAAAACTTAAATTTTTTTTTTTATATTCAATTAAAATATTAATTACTAAACTCCTTTTTGTAAAAATTTAAGCCCAAAAATTATTCTAAAAACTAAACCAAATAGGATGGCTACAATTGCTTCTTTATTCAACTTATTGTTAATTTTTAGTAAATAATTACTGATATTAACAACAAATTGCTGCAACTATTCTCCTAAGTTAAATAGGAAAATGTTTAGATTTTTGTTATGTAGAGTAATTAAACAAATCAGTAAAATGGAATAAGTGAAAATATTATGATAAGGAAGGAGAAGAGGTATGTAGATAGGCTGATATTAATGGCTTATTTGGATGGAGGGAGAGGAAAGGAGAGATGTTACATAGTGTTTTTCTCTATGGGAGTTTTTTTGTGTTTTTTTTTTTTTTTTAAAGGAGAGAGGAAATGGAGGGGTACCTCTTTTTTTTTTTTTTTTTTAAAAAGGGAGGATTTAGAAAGAGATGATAATACACATTATAATTTTTGCATGACTAATATATATCCTTATTCTTTATACTTAATACCTACTAATATCTAAATAAAATATTTTAAGGGCATAATCATAAAATTATTTAATAATATATCATTTTATCTTCTTTCCCTTCAACTCCCAAACAAAAAATGTACCTTCTCCTTCCCTTTCCTCTCCCGAGCATTGGCACATTAATTAGCTTAGGTGTAATATTAATTTGTACAGAGTTTATATTTTATAATATGACGTGGTGTCTATTTGTGTAGATTAAGATGGTGGTTGTGTTAGAAAAATAGTATATATAAGATGAAGGAGATTTGAAGGTTTTGAAGTATATTGATGATTCAGTATAATATCTTTAAAGAGATATTTGTCTGCACATTTTTTTTTTTAATTTAGGAGTTGGAGATAAGTTGATTTTAAAAAATCTCTTAGAATACCCTTTTTTATATGTTATCTCCTACAAATAAACTATCATTTCAGTCCAACAATTGTGACTGCTCATTAAATATATATAGATATATATATATATATATATATATATATATATATATATATATATATATATTATCAATGCTTCCAATGTAAAACTTATATTACAATTTATTCAACGGTTTATGTTTGATTATAATCAAATACAAATAATCTAGATACATGTTCAATGATTTTTTTATTTTTTTTTAAATTGCTGAATTATAATTGGACTAATTTTTAAAAAATTTCTCATTATAATTAGAAACAAAATAAGCGATGATGTCATTTGATATTATATAAATATAATCAACAACAAAAGGCTAATTCTATTATAAGCACTAGTAAAGCTATACTATATATAATACGATTTGAAGGATTATAAAGGATGCCCATGTGTGATTCTGAACCATTAATTATAATGGCAGTGGTATTAATATTTGGATGTTGGTGAGAAACAAAAATGCCAAACTGATCAATTGGGTGAAATTAATGACAATTTCACATTTAGAGAGACTGCCTCCAACAAGCTAGGTTCTTGGCGCAAATATTATTTTGGAGGAAGGTTGTGGTTCGCTATCCCTACAAGAGAACAAAGAATTTATATACCTATAATTCAATATAGAGGAATCAAAAAGAGGTGGGTGCAGTCGTAAGTGAGCTGCACTTTTAAGGTGAAAATACAAATTCGAACTTTGAAGTAGACAATTGTTAGGAGGGCCTCCCAGCAGCAACAGTACTCGAAGGTTTAGTCTCACAACAATGCTTATGAGTAAACTCGAGTAACCAAAAATCAAATTCAATAAAGAGAATATTTCTAAGGTTTAGGATTCGTGTTAAGAGTTCCATTCAGATCATCCATGATGAAGTTTGTATGTCTTTAGCTCTTCAATTAGTACCACTTCAAAAGTGTCATCCTTCCACTTTCGTGTAATTCTTGTTGTGTCATTTTGTTTAACTACTAATTTTGTTTTTGCTTAACATGGATGTTTATTTAAAATAGAAGACTATACGTGCTGATTTTCTTTCTTGAAAAAATTAAATACTTGTTCTCTTTGTCAAAATTCATGTCTTAAACTTCTATAAATGTATTAATCTTCATCTATCTATAAACCTTTCTATTTATAATATTCTACTAATTTTGATTCTTTTCTTATTTTTATGATAAAAAGAACATGAATGTGTGATTGAGCAACATGAATGTGATAGCCGTCGTGGTCTTCTTCTTCTTTCTTTCTTTATTTATTTATTTATGATATTAATTGTTCTTTGATCTATGAAAAGCTAGCTTTATGATGAAGAAACTTTACCATATAAAATTTATATGTATTTACTTTCTTCAATATTCGATTCTTTATATATATATATATATATATATTTCAAGTTGTGCCTTATAGAAAGTAAATTGTTAAGATTCAATGTGGTTTGAAAGTGAATAACCTGTTTTATGCATAATCTATACTATATATAAAAGTGATTTAATGGCATAAAATTTTTTATTTCCTTAAATATCCTCATAAATTTTTACTATTACATAATTACTATTCAGTTGTTATTTTATAATATTAAAATATTATGCTTAGAATAAACTTTTATTTCTCCTAATTCTTGTCCCTTTTATAACTACTGATAGGATTATAACTCTTTTATTACTATTTTTTTTTTCTAATTCTTCTCAATTTTATGAATCAAATTTAAAAAAAAAAAAAAAAAAAACTATGTACTAAAATATTAAGAGTATAGCTTTTATTTTATTATAAGATTATTTTCTTAATTTTCTTATATATTAAGATTTTTTTTTATTTTTTTTATTTTTTATAAATCTATATGTTTGAATTTCATTTTAATTTTATTTATTTATTTGGTTAATTACATTAGCAAAAGTAACTTTTAGTTATAATTTCATAGTATTAAACTATTGTGCTTCAAATATATTATTAATATTTTTTCTAACACTTCCTGTTTTAATATTAAGATGATTGTAATTAGTTTTTACTATTACTTCACTTTCCTAATTATTCTTAATTTCATGAATTAAATTTTTAAAAAAATAATAAATTAAAAGAAATATTAAGATTATATTTGTCATGATCATAATATTATTTTCTTAATTATTCTTCTATCTTATGATTTAATTTTTCTTACAAATTTATGTTATGAATTTAATTTTTAATTAAATTTACTTATTATAAACATGATTTAAATACAACACATAAATTGTGTGTGTCACGTTACTAAATAGTAGAGTAAAATTGTTGAAATTCATGTATAGATATAGAAGAGATCATGTAGGATATTTACCTAATACATTAGGAGGTGATGTAAGCAAACATGTCATCTATATTAGTTCGTTTACCTTTTATAAAAACACATCAATAGCAGCTCTTAACCATTGCATATGAACTTGGGCCTCTCTCTCACTCTGAAATTAATTATGATTAGAATCAACAAAAATGTAGTGAAAGGATTGATGCCAGTAATTTCAATGGTGATGGTTCAAATAGCATATGCAGTGATGAATATTTTGTACAAAATGGGTGTTGAAGATGGAATGAGTATGAGAATCCTCATTGCTTATAGGATGGCATTTGCTTCTGCTTTCATGGTTTTCCTTGCTCTCCTCCTTGAAAGGTTATTATTTAATTAATATATATATATATTTATTTATTTATTTATTTTGCATAATGATATTAATTAATATTTAGTGAATTATGGTGATTTACAGGAAAAAGATGCCAAAATTTACATGGTTGATACTCTTTCAAGCTTTCCTTTGTGGTCTGTTCGGGTGAGAGATTTCTTCTTCTTTTTTGTTTTTTTTGGTTTTCAAATTTTTTCGCATGTATTGTTATAAAATTAATCCTTCGAGTTCTGTCACAATTTAATACATAAATTATAATTTTATAAAAAATAAATAAATAAAATCTTTGAAAATTAATGACATTAATGGATGATCTTCCCTAAGATCAAGAACTAATTTGGTTGTTGATGTACATGCACTTCAGGGGATGCTTGTTTCAAATTTTGTATGTGGAGGGCTTGGCTTTGTCATCTGCAACATTTGCTGTAGCAATTTACAATCTCTCCCCCGCTGTTACTCTCATCATGGCCATTATATTTGGGTATTGCTTACTTTTAATGCCAGTCGTTGATTCTGTTTAAAAATCACTTTGTAACCACATGATCTCTGTTTGGTGGGTCCCAACCCAATTCCATTGCTCAGGTTGGAGAAACTGGCCCTACCAACTGTTGTAGGGAAAGCAAAGGTGGTGGGGTTAGTTCTAGGGTTTGGTGGGGCAATGTTGTTCACGTTTTACAAAGGTGTTGAAATCAAATTATGGTCAACACACATTGACCTTTTTCATCATCATGAGAGTACAAACAGCCACGTGGCATCATCAAGCAATATGGTTTTGGGTGCCTCTTTGTGTTTAGGCAGTTCTATTTGTTATGCACTCTGGTTAATTATTCAGGTAATATATATTCAAAAAAATTTAATTTATAATGCATAAAAAATACATTAAATATTAATTAAAATTTTTAATATATCTAATTAATATGCATCAATAAATAAGAAAATGTTATGAGTCTTTAATATCAATTACTATATTTGATTTTAATTAGTCAAATGACTAATCTGATGTGTTATAATCTTATTACATATAAAAAAAATTATATACACAGTAAATTAAATATTTTTATATTATTATGTCTGCCAATATATATATATATATATATAACTAATATTTATTAATGTTTTCAACCATGCAGACAAAAATGAACAAGATGTACCCATGTTTCTACTCAAGCACAGCTTTGATGTCTGTAATAGGAACAATATTATCAGGAGGCTTTGCCCTTTGCTTAGAAAGAGATTGGCAACAGTGGAAATTGGGTTGGAACATTAGGCTTCTCATAGTATCATATTCGGTATATCTTAATTACTATAAAGATTTTTCTAATGAGTATTTTAATTAATTAAGTTTCTTAATTAAATTAAAGTATTAGTAATTTCAAGCATCAATATCATATACTAATTAATTATTGGTCTACGTATATACGTAGGGAATTGTGACTTCTGGCCTGCTGGTGGTTGTAATTTCATGGGCTACACAAGTGAGAGGGCCATTCTTTGTTTCGGTTTTCAGCCCTCTCACCCTTGTGCTTGTGGCATTGGCAGGTACTTTGGTTTTGGACGAGAAATTGCACCTTGGAAGGTATATATATTCATTCATGTATATTTATTCAGTTTTATACGGTATCAAAAGAGTACAAGTACTCGGTAAATATTCGTTAATTATCTAGTAATACACTAATACTGTATATATTTCGAAGTACTCGTGATTCATAACAGTCTAATAAATATATGCATGCATTTTCTGTTTTTTTTAAATTGAGTGATATGTTTGTTTACAAATTATTACAGCATATTAGGAGGATTGTTGATTGTGTGCGGGTTGTACATTGTGATGTGGGCTAAAACCAAAGAGATGAATGCAATATTGACTACCCAGGTTGTGCCATCAACAACTAGTTCCCAAGATCAGTCTCAACACGATCATCATTCTGATCATAAGATCGAGATCGTCGACACTACAACTCCTCAAATCAGTAACAACAACAATGAAAACATTACAAGAAGTTTTACAGATCAGAGAGTACGTACAGTAGCTTGATATATACAATATATAATTAGAAAGTCCTTCTCAAAGATTAGTGCTGTTCATCAAATTGGGAACAAGAGATATTATGAAATAGATTATTAAATCAACAAATCTGTTCATCACTACTATTTATTTTTAATTAATATTCTATTGTTTGATTGGATGCATTGATGTTATTTTCTTGGTTGAGAATGGTCTTGAATTATGGGGTATTTTTTTGAGTAAGATATATTTAAAAAATTATAAATATAAAACACACCTTAATTTTTTAATAATCACAAATCATACGGCTCTCTTTGGTTAAGCTGTGTGTAAAAATAATTTTTAAGTAGAGTTGTTTAAAACGTGTTGTATAAAAAACTAAAAAAAATTTTGGATCAGTTAACGTAAAAACGCTGCGAGATAAAAAAAAATTGTTTGATTTTATTTTTAAAAATAAATATTGAGTATTAAAATAACTAAAAAGACCAGTTTAAAAAATATTGTAGTTATATTTGTCTAAATAAAATAATTATTAAATTTATTTAAGCTATTCTTGTTTTCTAATTGAAAAAATTTCTTTTTCTAACTTCAACTTTTTGGACTCTACAAGTCTATAAATATTTTTCAATAAGATTTAAAAAATAAAACCTTTATTACCAAACAGTTTTGTAGAAAAATTTAAATCTCAAAGCTATTTTAAAAGCTAAACAAAACAGGAACATTTTTTAAATTGATAGGTTCTCTCCATCGCTGATTATTACAGGGCAGCTTAATTTTAAAGTTATGAAACTTCACAATTTAGGGCCCGTTTGGTATACAGATTGCAAAGTCAAATTGATCATAAGTCAGATTGCATAAGTCAGATTGTTATAAGTCAGATATGCGTTTGGTATAGAAATTGTAAATAAGTCAATTTTGTGTGTGGTACACAAATTGCATAAGTCAATTTGGATATGTAATTACTATCGAGGACATGTATAATAATGTGTTTGGTTTATAGATTGCATAAGTCAGTTTCATAAAAAAATTATTTTATTTAATTATTAAATAATTTTAAAATACTATATTAGTCAATAATATCAGTACAATAATAAACTTGTTATATATTACATAGCATTGCATAATTTAATCAAATACATATTATAATCCTTTGCTTATGTGAGAACGCTAATAATAGTTACTTGCATATTGTTTTCCATAGTCTACTGACAAATGAGTATGTGATTTGATGGGGATAATTGTCTCATATATATATATATTAAAAAGTTAAGGGCACACGAGATATTTCCTGTCTCACATGCCACAAACTTTTCAAAAGTACCTCTGAAGGTACTTATGCCGATTGATGCATTTTGTGGATTGCAGGTCCGTTTTCGATGGGTCCAATCGGACGATTGGTACACCAAATATATTTAATGGGCCGTTTTCTATCGTAAACGCTAATCTGAGCTCTGAATCTTAGTACCAGACTGGCACTTAATATCATTAACAGATTTATAACTTTTAGAGACGGATCGTCTCTGAAAATCAAGCTCTAGAATTGTTTAGATTTCCTATGTAGGACGGATTAGTGTCGAAAAGAATTTGAGAGAAAACTATTTTATTCTAAACTAAAACTACTAATTTCTCAATTATCAATCCATTCAAAGGTACTTAAAAGAATACAAAGTAGGTGTATATACATGCAAGTCTTAAACCGCAAGAGCGGTCCTAAAATTTAAAAGTTCTAACATAATTACAATTATGCTTTAAACAAAATCATAAATTATATTAAAAGGAACGTGTTAATTATTTTATTATATTCCAATAATATTAAAATATTAAATTATTTTAATATTTAAAATTATTATAATTAAATCTCATTACAAATATAACTATAGACAAATTCATGTAATATAAAGTATTTCATTCCCAATCAATCCTTCCCCTTCTCCCATGCACATTGCTCATCACTATAAGAAAACAGAGCATCAGAGACGGTCAAAATATGTCTTTTATAATGTAAAATTTGCCTCTGATAGTTACTAAAGACGACAATCCATCTCTAATAAGTTCGTATCTGAAAAAATCACTACTAGTGATTTATATAGAGTTAACTATTATTTGAGAACCTTACTTATATATAATTTTTAAAATAGGCATTAATTTTTTTTTTATATCAATTGAGATACTTACTTTTTTTTTTATAATGTTTGAGACATTCACGTTTCTTTTATATATCATTGGAGAATGACGTATAGGATGAGGGAGAAAATTATTGGGAATCCTAAAATCCGAAATTTGTAACTTTTAGAGGAAAGTATTACTAACTTTGACCTTAAATCATGACTTTTCAATTGTTTACGAACAATTATTTCGATTTTGTTGAACAATAAACATTCATATTTCAATAATTTCTCCCTTACATTTTTCATCAATTGGAAATTAAATTAGACGTTTTTGCTTAAAAATACAAAATGTACACTACTAAATTTTGTTTTGATTGTTATAGTTATATGTTTGTTTAATGATTAAAAATTAAATTTGTTGTTATTATTGACTTATTTATTTATATTTATAACATAAACATGACTCACCTACAATTGCGAGTGACAAAAATCTAGTGAATATAAAATTAGTTTAATGGAAGAATTTTTATTTTCTTGAATACTCTATGATTTTTTACTATTATATATAGGCTTTTTATTTGTTATTTTGTTTCAAATAGACTATTTCTTTTATTTTATTACTTCTTCCCTATTTTTTTTTTCATTTTAATAATAATAAGATTGTAATTCCTTTATGACTATTTATTTTTTATCCTAATTCTTTTTGATATTAATAAATTTATAATTTTTTAATAATTATATATCAATAGTAATTAAAGTTTTGTTTTTCAATTTCATTTAACAAGTAATAAATAGTTATAATATTATAAATTAGAATTTTTAAAAAATGCTATGAATTAAAAGAAATCTTAAGAGTATAGTTTTTATTATTATAATCTTTGTTGTGTTGATTTTTCTTTCATCTTTAGAATTTTAAAAAATTATATATTTATATTATGAATTAATTTTTTATATTGGATTTATCTATATGTTTAATATCATTAACATAGAGTATTATTTTTTATTCACTATAATTTTTTGATATGTAATCAATTGTTCATAACTTTTATGTATATATTATAAGCATGATTCAAATGTGATGCATGTGTCACGAAAACTAATATATATATATATATATTAGGGTACTCTAATTTCTTTCACTTTTGGTGTCAATATCATATTTTTTGTTACTACAATTGTGGTGTAGGGAATTTTGACTTCTGGGCTGATGGTGGCTGTAAGAGGGCCATTATTCGTATCAGTTTTTAGCCCTCTCAGCCTTTTGCTTGTATCGTTGGCAGGTTCTTTTGTTTTGGACGAGTAATTGCACCTTGGAAGGTATTTATATATATAATCATTCATGTATATTTCTGTTTTTCTGAGTAATTAATGTCTGTCTGTAAATTACAGCATATTAGAAGGACTGTTGATTGTGTGTGGGTTGTACACTGATATGGGGTAAAAGCAAAGAGATGAAGGCAACGACTACCCAGGTTGTACCATCAACAACCATTACCCAAGATCAACCGCAATCTGATCATCATTCTGATCATTTGATCGAGCAATTCAGCTCCTTAAAACAACAACAATGGAAACACTTCGAGAACTTTTACCAATCAGAGAGTACTGCAGGACAATGATAACAGATAGAAAGTAATCATGCTTAATGAAATGTTTTCAAGTGATGAAACTTTAAGGCCATCAATTTATTACAAGATTCATATTGAAGGTGACTATACAACTGTTTATTTGGATTTTCAGTGCCTTACAAGAATATAACCATTTCACATGTACATTTTACATATAACCATTTCATATTGAAGGTGACTATAAAACTGTTTATTTGTAATGAAATGAGCTCCTACTAGGGAATGTAATACATGGGATTGGGAAGCTTGAAGGAGCGAATGGACATTTGAGAACCCAGTAAATCACTCCACTGATCTCCAGAATTGCCAATAATTCTGTTTCCATCTTTCGCCATCTCACTCCTCTTTTCTGACTTGTAAATTGTTGCTAGTTTCCCATGGTCATCAGAGGCTCTGAACATCACAACAATTATAGGTTTTCAAAGTATCAGCAAGCAATATTGGATTCAGAATGCAAAGCTTATGAACATAATAATGTCAATTATACAGTGTAATTACCTATATAGTGACAACTTCCTTATAGGGGAAGCTTCTTTCTTACAGATGTATTTAGAGATAAAGCAAGGGAAAGCGTGTGAACTAAAAGAATTTAAGAAGTCAAAATCAGTAATCACTTTTCAAGAATATCTGGGTGCCCAGGACAAAAATAATAATACTTCAATAAGGATCACATGGATAACCGGTAACGTGATTATTTAACTGGCAAACCAAAAGAATCAGTTTAAGCCTTAACCAGTAAATTGTAATAGCATTCTTAATTAAGAATGCAAGCGAAATTTGTATTATACTATTATGTAAGCTTCTTATTGGACCTAGGACCAATAAGTTGTTTCACAATATTCAGAGAGCTCAAGGCACACCCATGGTTTTCTGTCTTGTTTCTACTAATGAGTGGAAAGTCAAACCAACTTCTATCATATACCAAAAATGATAGGTTCTGTTAGTCTCTCGTGTTCAGAACTATAACGTCTTCACAGAATATGTGCATATAAAATGTATACTTGCATAAAAACCAAATGTTACTAGACATTTCAGGTCATTATCGGATACATGCATGCTCACTAAGATGATCTTTAAACAGAACAACGGCATTCAGTTTACAATTGAAACGTTAAATACATAATGTGAACAAGCAAATTAAATAGAGAAAATACAATAATGATAATATTAGAAAAGTCAGCTACTATGTGTATTGAAATAGGACAGGAATACGGAGGATGTCATAGTTTCTTCCTTCCCTTCATAATAATATTATACAGGGAAAAATTTATTGTAGAAACATATGGAAAGACCTAATTCAAAAGGAGGCATAGAACAGGTTTCAGTTTACGATACAGGGGAAAAGAGGTAGACAAAATGAGGGCCAAGTGGTTCGAACAAGAGAAAACAAAGATTTACCATAAACCATGGTAACAGCAAGAGAGGAAGTCAATCTAGAACTAATGGAGAAACCAAACCCTTGGGAATCCCATTTTTGTCAATTCCAATACACCATATCAAGAACAACAGAAGTCACCCTAGTAACTTGAACATTTCCACACAGAACAAGATTAAGGTCAGTTCCACTATCCTAGGCTGACAATGAGATATGGGACAATTTTCATAGTCATTCTCCTAGACCAGAAATAGGCAGACAAGTCTTAATCATGCTGCAAATGTTACTGCCTTGAACACTCAGAGTTAGCTGATCTTCCCAGACCCTGAGTATAATGAATGCTTTAAAATT
This sequence comes from Quillaja saponaria, assembly GCA_029379385.1. Taxonomy (NCBI): domain Eukaryota; kingdom Viridiplantae; phylum Streptophyta; class Magnoliopsida; order Fabales; family Quillajaceae; genus Quillaja; species Quillaja saponaria. The sequence goes on along the minus strand of CM055616.1, from coordinate 11,619,778 downwards.
AAAAATGAAATGTTATGATATTTTTCCAGAATATTAAATAATCATACTTGTCAGAATAGACTGCTTTATGCTTTTTAAGTGTATTGACAAGTAAATGCACTATAAATGCGAGTTTTCATTTGGGGGAATGAGATTTCTGAAGTTGCATTTGTTCTATTACCTTGGATGATATTAAAATGAAATTATGGGAAACTTAATGTCATGGCTAGTTATGTATAACTTATTAACTGATAACAAAACAAAAGAGCTCCAGATATGGACTATCATGTGCAGCCGAAGGCAATACATTGAGAGGGAGGAAGGGGGTGGTTGGTCGAAGAAGACAGAGGAAATAGCTAGCTTGGCAAATATTTGGAAACTGCATGTATAGATTTGACCAAGAGAAATGAACACACTAGACCCTATTGAAATGAAAAGAAACCGTGATGGGGAAGAAGGTCTGCACGGTAAGGTTTCTCGACAGCTCAATATCTGAATCATCTTGAAAGTGAAAGAAAACAACGACGACCAATAACAACCCACAGTTTTGTTTATGCTTTCTTCTATGTTGCCCAAGTCCGAGCATGTGAAGAAGGTTTAGTGACTAAGGCATAATTGGATGCAAGATTTCTTTTTCCTTTTTCTTCTTCCTTTATCGAGCTTAAAACATTTTCACCACATATTGTGGCACACTAGGCACTAGCCACTTGTTGTATAGAAACTAACAAAAGGAGGCTACTGTGCCAGAATGATGCAGCAGGAAAGGAATATCAGCATAACAGCAGACAGCACAGCAAAGAAAAGAATAAAAGTGAAGTACGAATTCAAAGAAATCTAGTTCCAGAAGATCTGAGAATTACTTATAGTGTTTCTTGTTCCATAAGATGGAAAAAGCATCTTTTAAGGACTCTTAAGGGACCTTATATAGCTGGTGTTCTCTAATAACCATAGCATCTAGCCTTTCATTCCATAAGTTATTTTCAGACCTCAGTAATCCAAGTTCACTAAGTCAAGTGCTGGTCACGAGACTTTTTAAATGACTTGGAACACAAATAGTCTGTAAAGTAAAACAAGCATAAGTCATAACATATATAGTTACTACCACTAGAATCCTAAATAAGTAGTGGACTGGTCGAAATGGGATTAATGGGCCAGCTAGGGGACTTAAAGTCATTTCCTGCGTCACTTGGAGAAAGAGGCACCACAAATTGAGCGAAATTATCCTTACGTGCAACTGTATGAAATCCAGTGCAGAATCCTTATTGAAAACATAACAGAAACTCAGTCATAAAGTCTTTCTCCTTTCAATTCTATCTAAGGATTTATTCTTCTCTACATTTCCCACTCTAATTTCTTCTGATGCCCACCCTCCCCCTACCCCGCAATAGCCGGGGAGCACTTTGTGCACCTGGTGAGCCCTTTTTTATCACTTCTATTTACAATATTCTTGGTTACTACTTTCCAATTCTTCTTGAATTTTCTTGCTCTTCTCTGCTGATGTTTCATATTTTACCTTCTATAGGACTGAAGCATCTCCTATCTCAGGTGACTTTTTCATATCTTATCTAAATTGAGTGTTGTCGTCACCCCCATTCATTTTTCTCAAATACATGAGACAATAAAGAGATTCCAGATAAGTGGCTTCTGCTCTGCGTCGGTGGAAGAGAGGCTCAAGTTGATGGTCTACTAGAGTACTACCCCTCCTATTATCAAATTTCTTATAATTATTCAATGGATGTTTTCTTTATTGAAAAACAATACACTTAAGCCTAGCAGACCAGACAAAAGTATGTCCTCATTGTCTCGTCTCTCTTGATTTTTTGGCAAACTACAGTATTAGTTAATTCCACACACAACACAACACAACACATATGTCAAATTCTGTTCCACAAAAATAAAGGTACAGCCAGACAACTCGAGTATTCTTTTTTCTTTTTACATTTAAAACAAAAGGCTGAGCTTGGTGGACAGGATTCTCACAATACATCTTAAATCATTGATTAGTGATAACTTTAGGACCATTATTCCAACATGGACAATGAGATAGAATTATAAACAGGGGAACCTAGGTGATTTTGCTCTTGTTCTGGAAGCATCAACTGATGTTGTCCGTAATGTTGAATAGACCTCAAAACTTCACACATGCGCACAAGTTCAATTTTTTTTACACATGAATAGAAAATGTGTACTGTTTGAGGAAATTCAAAGTTAACCAAAAATTGTAAAATACCTCTTTCCAGATAATTGATAGATAAAATCATAAAAGCAATTCCTATCATATATTGGATCATAAAAGTTCTAACAAAAAATCACCTTAATATAAGTTGGTGCCAATCGCGAAACCCTGCGTTGATTAGATTCTCAATAGTGAAATTCCTATGCCTTTCACTGCGCCCAGTCAGCAATATAACCTTAAAACCCAGCCCCAAAACCTCTTCATAGAGTTTCAAACTGGGTTCTATGGCGGGTGCCATAGCCTTTTCAACCCACTTGTCAAACTTCACATGACCGAAAACCTCCAAGCTGCAAGCAAGCAAAATAGTTTGCATCAGATATAAGTTCCATGCCAACCTATTTAATAAATAAAATTCAGCGAAATCCTCCCCATCCCTCTATATTTTCACAGAAGCCAAACAGATTGCTCAAAGGGAAAATAAAAATGTTGAAGCTATTTACTTACCCATAACCATGTTCTGCATAATAAGGCAGATTTGAAAGCAAGGTCTCATCAATATCAAAAACCCAAATATCCTTCCCATCACCACTTAACTCCACGCTCTTGGCGTAATTTCCTGCTTCCTTAGACACTCTTTCGAGATCAACAATATAGGCTCTACCCATCATGTAATCTTTCACATAGTCTGCACATTCTTGTGGAATGGTCTTCCATGGACTTAGATTGTTTGCCTCGACAGCGAATCTCCAGCTGGTACACTGTAATCTAAGCTCTTCCTCGAATTCCTTGTACTGGGTTTCAACATTTTCTGAGTATTCAATGATTAATGGTCTTCCTAGATGGTGGGAATTCAAATGTTCGTGAGAAAACGCTAAGGAAAATAGGGAAAACAGCAGGAAAAATCTCAAGAAAATCATGGTTGGCAAAGCAAAAGAAAAAAAGTGCTTTGAAGAAAATAATGAGAAATAAATTCTGGGTATCAGAGAAATCAATTGAAATTGTGGGAATTTATGATACAGAATCTAGGGGAAAGGCAGAATCTGAAGAAAAGAAAAAGCGGAAAAGGAAATCAGGAATGTGTTTCTTAGGCGTGGTGTGGAATAAAGAAACAACAAAACCCTCTGAAACAGTAACCTCTCTTTGTTGTGAATTAAAGAGGAAGGTGAGAAGGAGGGAAGACTGTAGCGTGCTGGTGGAGGAAAGGCAGAGCAGAAGGCAATGGGGGATTGAGGACCAGGTCTACTGTTTGGAGTATGGAAATGGAACAAGACAATTGGGTTGGTAGTGAGACGATGAGGGCCCACCAATATGACGTGGAAAATTTATATAAAAATATTTAGAATAAATTGTGTTTTTTCCCTACAGTTCTGAAAATAAAATATTGTGCCACTATAATTTCAATTTGAACCATATGATCTCTATAGTTTTTAAGAAAAATCAATATGGTCCCTCAGTATATGTTATGTAGATAAAGAGGTCGGCAAGGGATTGGTTTGTTTTCTAAACTAGTCAATACTGAGTTTTATTTTAATACTTATTTAATTAAGGAGCTGATATCAAATCTTGTAATTAAACTCAACTAATTAGGTTGGTTATATTTTATATAAATCATACCCAAAAGAAAAAAAATTAAGTATTTTGACTCGATATTCATTCATATTGTTTGCAATTTAAATGGTCAAAATCAATTTGACTCTCATGAGAAGAATTTTTCTTTTTTTAATTAAAAATCTTTAACAAGCTAAGTTTGAATTTTAATTTAGGCTCGAGAGTCCCTAATTGTGAGTTTTAAACAAACAGGAGTAAAATTTGAATATGCTTACAATTAATTAGCCTAGTAGGCCATTAATTAGAGAAGTACATTCACATTAATTATACTTCTCTCCTTTGATATTCAGATAAATGGCAAATATAAATGGTGATGATGTGCACCCTTTTGATTGTTAGACTTAACGATGAAAATAGTTAGGACTCATAAAATATTTTCAAATTCTCTAATTATAGTTAAGCATATTTTATGAGAATTTAATAAATAAATATATATATATATATATATATATATATATATATATATATATATTTGTAGCATAAGTAATTAAATATCTTATGAAACTCTTTAGTTATTATAGACAAAAATAAATAAAAGTTATCATGCCCAAGATAAGAAGCAAAAACATGAAAAACATTTATCAAATTTCTATAGATTGAGGTAAAAGAAAATTATCAAAATAACACCAACAAACATATTCAAACATCATAAATTAATTTTAGATTTTTAAAAAATATAATCATTGATGTAAATATGTAATAATTTCTTAAACTACAAGTATTTTATAATGGAGAAATTAGTTAACACTAATGACCTTGTTATCAATCTCTAAATTCTTTCTCTAACTAAAAATAAAAAGTTATCTTGGATGAAATTCTCACACACAAAAATAATACATATATTGAATAAATATGGTTAAAGAATCTGTGTTAAATAATTCGATAATTCACCATTAAGTTTAACATTCAAAGGATGATGCCTATTTTTCTTCATTTTATATGATTGGGTTATTCTCAATATTTTAATCTTAAAGAAATTATAGCCATTTAAGTCATGTAAGTGTTGCCGCTTTATGATATTATAGTAATATAATGCTTACGACAAAATGGTTGTGGCTGTAGTTTAGTGGTAAGAATTCCACGTTGAGGTCGTGGAGACATGGGCTAGAATCCAAGCAGCCACACCTAATGTCACCGTATTATTGTTTATTTTTTACCTTCCAGAATATTTAGGTGTGTCAGATTTTGTTATAAAGCAATTATAAGCCAAACTCTGAGGTTAATTTATAAAATTAAAACAAAATTTTTATGCTATTGTTTCTTTGATTTCCATCCTTGATTCACTTTTTTTTTTTTTTCTTTTTTTTTTTTTGATACTTTGTATATTTTGTTTTTGTATTTTCAGACTCTACAAATAAGGATCAAAAGAAGAAAATAAAGAAATGCTTCTACGTGAGAGTCTCATTTCTTAAAGCTTTGTTTGGTTTGACAAAATGATTTGCTATCTCAAGTTCTCAACACGTTATAATAGTTTGTGTGTTTACTTTTGAATTGTTTTTTGATGCATATCTGAGCTGATGTACCTTGTGCAATTATATTCTGGTTGACCCTGAGAATGAAAAAGTAAAATAAGGAAAATAATCTAAATTTTTCAATCAATCACTGCCCTTATATTTCAGAGTATTAGATTATGGGGACCCCACCCCATTTTCTTGAAAATAAATACATTAACAAAAAATTAATGATAGAATCATTATGAGAATGATACAAGACTTTACAATAGTTATTCCACACTTGTATCTAAGATTTACTAAGTTTCTGATATGAATAATGAATCTTCCCTTCATTAATGTCCCTTCTCATTCTCTAGCTTTCTGATTCTCCAGGGAGGTAAACATGAAATTCCCAGAAAGTATTGCTTCTTTGTCTGCAAATTTAAATTCCATAACACAGAAGTTGAAATACTAGACAAAGTATAAGGTGAAAAATCTAAATGATCAATAGAAGTTGAAATACTAGACAAAGTGAAGGGTGAAAAATCTAAGTGATCCATTCAAACTAAAGGAAACTACGATCTACTTTTTCTTTCTATAGTGCAGGTCATTTCCAAATGATTTCTCATCAGCCTTTAGATGCACCTGCCAGTCCTTTCCTGGGGGCAGGAGTCAGGTTGGGGATTTCACTGGGAGAGGTGACGAACTCTTGACTCTTGAGTAATTGATTTATTTTATAATGTAGAATCAAATATAAGGTAGAAATATATATGTTTGCGGACAATGACATGGAAAGCAGTGACTTACCTGTTAAAGACATGCAACTTACTTCCCTACGAGCATACCTTGCCATTGCCTGCAGATAAACTTGAAGATTTAGTGGCTACAAGTGAACTCAATAAAGCAGAGGGGATGGATGGTATTGCACAAATGAAAAACATAAAGAAAAGACAGACAATGCTAGTCCAAGTAGCAAACAATGTGAAAGACAGATAGCTTTGCAAATAAATGTTAAATTTTTACCACATCAGATAACAGTGGAAAGTGATCAACTGATTACTAGATATCCTCTGATGTGGCAAAGAAAGATTCAGTGTAAAAGTAACTTGCAAGTAAAAGTTGGCACTTTCAGACAAACTAAATTTGGATTACACACATTTTATCTGCTGCAGAACTGCTAATCAAGATTTGACAACATGCAAAGATGTCAATCACAAGCACACGTTATATACCTGTGCTGCCCGTGATGCAGCAGCATCTGGATCTAGTGAACCATCATCAGAAAATATGTTCCTGAAACAAAGAACAAAGCACCACAGATCATAACTACCTGTCAGTCGTTGATTATATTTAAAATCACATTCTAACCACAGGATCTCTGTTTCGTGGGTCCCAACTCAATTCTATTGCTCAGGTTGGAGAAACTGGCCCTATCAACTGTTGTAGGGAAAGCAAAGTGTCACGGTCTTGGAAATTCCAACGCTCCCGTGCGGCACTTAGTCACTCAAGTCCCGTGCAAGAATGCTAAGTCAGCCTAACTCGAACTCAAGTGAGAAGGAAAGCACTCAAGAGAATCGTAAGAAAGGAATTTCTTTATTGAATGCTTGAATTGCTTACAATTTCTGGATATCTTAGATTTCTTGGATGCCTTTCAAATGAAGTTCCTAAACCTATTTATACTACTCCCCCTCCTCAACCAACGGTGGAGATCAATTACATCTAACGGCTCACATTAGCCATCTAGAACTCTCCTACAAAATATCTAGATATTTATTCAATTCCAAGAAGTATCTAGACCTCCTAGAATTATGTACATTATTCTAGAGCATTCCACACCTTCTTGAACCTTCTAGGATCTTCTAGGATGTTCTACAACCTTGTAGAACCTTCTAGAATGTTCTAGAGTCTTCCACATCCTTCTGGACCCTTCCAGAACCTTCTGGAACCTTCCAGATCCTTCTGGAACCTTCTGGAACCTTCTAGATCCTTCTAGAACCTTCTGGAACCTTCTAGAATCTCCTGGATTCTTCTAGGATGCTCCACGAACTTGTACGAATGCACCACACAAACCTCCTAATCATTGCCTAAGTGGCGCCATGTAGGCAACGATTCAACGGGATGTGACAAAAGGCAGCGGGGATACTTCTAGTGTTTGGTGTGGCAATGGTGTTCACGTCTTACGGAGGTGTTGAAATCAAATTGTGGTCAACACACATTTGCCCTCTCAACCTTGTGCTTGTTGCATTGGCGGGTAGTTTGGTTTTGGACGAGAAATTGGACCTTGGAAGGTATATATATTTTTATTTTTTTTATTTTTATAAGGTTACAAATATCCATTCGGTGATTATACGTAATATCAATATCGCATGTATTTTGAAGTGCTCGTGTTTAATAACAATCCAATAAATGCATGCATTTTCTGGTTTTTGGAAATTGAGTGGTATGTTTGTTTACAAATTATTACAGCATTTTAAAATGGAGAAATTATTACACTATTGAACTTGTTATCAATCTCTAACTAATAATAAAATGTTACCTTGGATTAAATTCTCACACAAAAAACTAACAAATTGATTAAATATGGTTAAAGAATAGAGTTTTAAATAATTCAATAATTCATCATTTACGTTTAAAATTCTAAGGTGATGCCTATTTTTTTTCATTTTATAGTTATTTTCTCAATATTTTAATCTTAAACAAATTATAACTATTTAAGTCATATAACAATTCAATTTTATGATATAATAACTGTACAATTGTGGCTGTAGTTTAGTGGTAAGAATTCCACGTTGTGGCCGTGGAGACCTGGGCTCGAATCCCAGCAGCCACACCAAGCTCTTTTTAATTTCTTAAGTGGCCTATTTTTATTTTTATTTTTGTCATCATCAATTATGATTCAACAAATCATCACTTAATATTTTTTAGTTTTTACTTTCCAGAATATTTAGTTGTGTCAAATTTTGTTATAAAGCAATTTTCAGCCAAACTTTCAGGTTAATTTATAAAATTAAAACACGATTTTTATGCTATTGTTTCTTTGATTTCCATCCTTGCTTCACTTTATTTGCTACTGTTTGTATATTTTGTTTTTGTATTTTCAGACTCTTCAAATAAAGATCAAAAGAAGGAAATAAAGAAATGCTTCCACGTGGAGTCTCATTTCTCAACACGTTATAATAATTGGTGTGTTTACTTTTGAATTGCTTTTTGATGCGCATCTGAGCTGATGTACCAATGTGCAAGAATATTCTGGTTGACCCTGAGAATAAGAAGTAAAAAAAGGAAAATAATCTACATTTTTCAATCAATCACTGCCCTTATACTTCAGTAAGATTATGAGGACCCCCATTTTCTTGAAAATAAATACAATAACAAAAATCTAATGATAGAAATATAAAATCATTATGAGAATGATACAAGACTTCACAATAGTTATTCCACACTTGTATCTAAGATTTACTAGGTTTCTGAAATGAATAATGAATCTTCCCTTCATTAATGTCCCTTCTCATTCTCTAGCCTTCTGATTCTCCAGGGAGGTAAACATGAAATTCCCAGAAAGTATTGCTTCTTTGTCTGCAAATTTAAATTCCATAACATAGAAGTTGAAATGCTAGACAAAGTATAAGGTGAGAAATCTAAATGATCCATAGAAGTTGAAATACTAGACAAAGTGAAGGGTGAAAAATCTAAATGATCCATTCAAACTAAAGGAAACTACGATCTACTTTTTCTTTCTATAGTGCAGGTCATTTCCAAATCATTTGTCATCAGCCTTTAGATGCTCCTGCCAGTCCTTTCCTGGGGGCAGGAGTCAGGTCGGGATTGCACTGGGGAGAGGTGATGAACTCTTGACTCTTGAGTAATTGATTTAGTTTATAATTTAGAACCAAATATAAGGTAGAAATATATATGTTTGCATACAATGACATGGAAAGCAGTGACTTACCTGTTAAAGACATGCAACTTACTTCCCTACGAGCATACCTGGCCATTGCCTGCAGATAAACTTGAAGATTCAGTGGCTACAGGATAACTCAATAAAGCAGAGGGGATGGATAGACAGATAGCTTTGCAAATAAATGCTAAATTTTTACCACATCAGATAACAGTGACAAGTGATCAACTGATTACTAGATATCCTCTGATGTGGCAAATAAAGATTCGTGTAAAAGTAACTTCAAGTAAAAATTGGCACTTTCGACAAACTAAATTTGGAGTACACACATTTTATCTGCTGCAGAAATGCTAATCAAGATTTGACATCATGCAATGTCAATCACAAGCACACATTATATACCTGTACTGCCCGTGATGCAGCAGCATCTGGCTCTAGTGAACCATCATTAGAAAATATGTTCCTGAAACAAAGAACAAAGCACCACAGATAACTTTTTATATAATGATTTTAAAGGTATAAGAGGAAAGTTATCAATGGTCTAAAATTATGAAGGATGAAGCAGAAAAAATTGAGGGTTTTGGACCTAGTGGGCAGAAATTCCTACTGAGCAGCAGCACGACAATATTGAAGTTAAACCAATGGAAGGATTGCATTCTGTAAGAGACTTACTTCCATATCACATTTGGGAGCACGTCTGGCTTAGCATCTGGGAGCATTGCAGAATCATAAGCAACAATATTTCCATAAAATATCTTCTCTAAATCCTTCATCCACCTGATCAACAGTAGGTTAACCTGCCAGTTTTAAGAACAACAATGACTCTCACTGTACAGTAATCCACGGATGATATAGGTTTATTTGGTGAAACTCAGAGAGAGGTTAACCCTAAGATAGAACCATGACGACATAATCTAGAATCTCGAGCATAGTTATTGGAATCTTACGATTCAATTCAATATACGTACCAACCTTATCCGTGAATCTACACTACAACCAAATCATATGATTCATGATTCAAAGCTTATGATTCAATGCAGTTCAAAATATGTTGGGCCATACCCAAATTTTAAATTACCAATCATACCCCATTTAGACCCGACATGCTAAAAAGTTTAGATAAGCATTTTTAGTTAAAAAGTCTTTAAAGTTCCTTTTCTATAGTCTCGATGTAAGTTTAGAGTAATTTCATAAATTTTTAATCTAAAAAATGGTTGGATGGTTATTCTTCGAAGAGAAGAAGAAGCAACGTTTTTGAATGGAATAAGGCATTTTTCTCAAGACACAAATTTCTTGCTTTTAAAGCCAAATTCCTTTTCAATTGGCCAAATGATCATTCATAAATATTTTGTTGTTGTTGATTTCACAGTATAGTAATGTACAGTAAAAATGAGTAATCTCAAGTTTTCATTATTTTCAGGTTTAAACCATTAACCTTGATACCAACAAGCAACTGCATTTGCAACAGGCAATAGATGATGCAAACACTATAGACAGTTCTTGTCAATAAAATAGTCAGACGCTAAACTATGTAAAATACACAACCAAGGAAACAAAAAAGAAAAAATTCCCAAGTAATTCTATTAGATAAAAGAATAAGCAAAAGAGAAAGCAGAAATGATCTAAAAAATGAAAACGTGATTATAGGTCTCTTGAGCATGCAACTGCACAAGTACTTAAGAAGATTAAATTTACATCATAATCTTGTCAGGGATGAATCATCAAACATTTCAGGAACTCATACCCTTAAAAGACATAAAATATACTATCAAATATCTTCCAAAAAAAAGAAAGATACTTACTATATATTATGGGTAGCAACTAGCAAGATAAATGAAAGTATGAAACCAAAGATATAGATATGATTACTCACCCCAGCTTTGGAAACTCTCATTTCCACATCATGATTGTAAAGCTCATACAAGTACTGCCCAAATTCGACACCTTCCTTTCCCTCTTGTTTCAAGCGACGTAGGCAAAGCCACATGTGAAGTACAAGTAGAGAGAATGTTGTTTTGAAGGTTTTCTCCAAGTTAAACACTGCATGCAGATGATAACAGTCCAAATTAAATGGTGCAGGAATCTGAAGATAGTTGGCCCATATTAACTAGTCACAAGACTGCATCTATCTTGAAAGTTCTCTAAGAAAATGACATCTGATGAAACTCGAATTCAGATTAGTCAACGGTCTAGAAATATATAATGTTTCACTTACGCTTTTCTGGTTTTGCAAAATAAAGCTTGCATGTAGGATTTCAGAAATCCCAAGAGTTTTTTTTTTTTTTTTCTTTGATCTGTAAAATTTCACTTAAAACTGCCAGAGGGGGCAAACCGAAGAACACGAGATATAGAAGATTCACCTCCTAAAAGACTAAAGGAAAAACAGAAAAAAACAAAAGCATCAAGCATTGAAATTTAAAACTTCTAAAACACCAAGAAAGACCCCCACTCACTAGTGGGAAACAACTAACGAACTTTAAAATGGTCAAAGAATTGAAATATAAGATAGAAGTCTTGCAAGATTCTCTGAGCAATGATTATTAGCGAGTATTTAGGATGTTTAAAAAGTTCAAGGGAGTAAGGTTTGCTCAAGGTAAAGAAAGAAGTTTGTTTCCTTTTTCCTTCTGTTAGAATGGAAAAAAGGAGTCTGGAGAAGGACCAGCAAAAAAAAAGCCTACTCCAAAACCCAACAGAAGAGGCATCAACAAGCAAATTACTATTACCATATCAAAGGAAAGTATAATAATAATTCCCAAAATGGCCTGGACATTTTATTAACCTTTAAAGAGCCACAATGAAGAGAACTTACTTTCATAAATGGGAGGTTTATCAACTTGTGAAACGATTCGCCGGTACACCACATTTGCCCCTCGAATTGACTTGCTCTGCTTACAATAAAACAGCATCAGCTTGAGAATGAAATGCTTGATGCCCTCATATTTTGGTTCTTCAACTCTCAGCGGGGAATCCAATGCCAAGGCCAATGAATGGGGCTTAGACCAAAACTTTTTATCGAAGCTAACCTGTTGAACACAGGTACTTCAATTATCAACTCAACCCAAGTGGCCATCATATCATATTAAAAATATGTTCTCAATAATTTTAAGCAAGAGCTAGTATGAGGTATTTGAAATCAATTAACAGGAAAATAGTAACAAGCTTCCCACCCTCTTCTCTATCATGCACATGTAAAAACAATACTAATCAAATAAATTTCATCACAAAATGAAAAATAGTGAAAATAAAAATCATAAATTTCACAACAGCTTCTTAACTCATACCACGGGATTGCTTGTAAAACCTTTGATTGTAGAATCAGCTATAGTTGGTTCGGCTGCTACAGCAACCTTGCCATAGCTTTGGACACATAAATCTTTCCCAAATTTAGAGTTCCTTTGTGATCCAATTCTCGAAAAATGATTAATTGCTCTGCCAAACCTTGGCAACATTCTGACTTTCCCTATCAAAATCAAAGAAAAACAAAAAATTACTTCCAACTCACATATTACCAACATTTCTGCCCAACCCCATCTTTTCCTTTTTATTTTCTGAGCAACCAAACAAGGTTTAACAAAAGATCAAACTATACATTATCTGGGGAATATATGAAGAGAATTGCTGACCTCTTCCGGTAAGTGCAAATGAGCTTCTGTTACTGAAGATGCTGTCTAGTTGAGAGGGGGCGAATACGGCGTCGTCGACCAGAACAGGGGAAGAGACGAGGAAGATGAATATTATGTGTAAGAATCTAAGCCAGGCACCTTCACCGAAGGGCTGGGTATCGGCCACGCTGATGGGCTTGATGTATCTTGGCCCAACCTATGATAAAAGCACAACTTTATTTTTTTTTAGATATTTTCTTTTCTTTTACCTTTTAGATATTTTCATTTAACAAGATTTTTATTTAAATCATAGCTTGGTAATCGACTCAAAAATTTTATTAGGTCTAATGTCACTAATTCATGTCACTAATTCACCGCAATCGAACTGATCATTGTATTGGAATGACCATAACATTTATAATATTTATTAATATTGTACATAAAATAACTATACTTATAATTATTATATTTGATATTATATTTCTTCTATACTTTTAAATTTTTTTTCACAACTATTGTTTTACTATTTCTCAATCAATAAACTTACTAGGATATTAATAAAGGTGATTTCGATCGGTTTTTAAGTGTGTTATTAACCGAATCAAATCTCTTAGTTTTAACTAAATAGTATATTTTCGATTTTTAAAAGAAAATTGAAACCAAACCAACCATTCGATTTTGTTTTTATTTGGTTTCTTTGATGGGCATTTGGCCCCTTGTTATTTAACACTTAAATCTGGCTCAAAATTCAGTAAGGTAGAGCATTCGGTTGGGTCTGTCGATTTTGGGACTTTCACGGGCCGACCAGACTATATTAATTCTTAAAATTTATCAATCGATTTCATAACTGACTTAATTGGTTTTTACAATTTGTCAACTGTCGCAAATATGATTGATTTTAGTCGGATAATCGGTTAATAGGTTGTTCCTTAACAAATTTCAAATCCATACATTTTAGATCCATAACAACCTTCAAATCCAACATTTCACATAAAAAAAAAAATTAGTAGGAGAATAAAGTTAACTATTCAAAAATTGCTGAGTTTATATGGAATAACATTATTACATAATTACAAATTAGAGATGCAAATTCCTAAAAGATAGAACAAAATTCATAAATTGATCGGAAAAGAAAAAGAAAAAATACCAAATCAAACTACAATCTACATTGATATAAAGAAATAAGTTCGAATTTAAAGAAACAAAAAGTGGAGTAGATTGACATCCCACATGCAAATCTAAAATCACCATAACTTGGACCCAAATTAGTAGATCTGTAATCCCTACCACAAATCATTGATGTACACGAAGCAAAAGAGCCAAGGAAAAAACTGATTCGCTTTAAAGATGGACTTCAAATCTCCAACTCTTTGATGATTATAATAGAAAATCAGAATGGAGGGTGAGACAGTGAGCAAGTGAGAAGGTATGAGACATACATATGAAGATTTGAAGACATAGCTGGTTAGATGGGATGGGGGAGGAAGTTTGGAAAGCTAGTAACTGGGGAGATGTGGATGGGGCAGCTGAGAGTTTGAGAGAAGAGATAAGGATGGGTAGAGATTTGTAGTAGTGTGCATGATAAAACTTGTGCACAACTAATCAAAACTCACCATATCCATATATATTATGTAAAATAAATATTTAAAATGTAAATATTTGTTAAAGTCAGTCGAATTGGTTTAAATTGGGTGAAAAAAATTGACACTCAAATTTTCGAACTGACTCGACAATACATATAAAAGTCTAACCAATTTTACAAATGGATTTTTCGGGTTGGGTCAATTTCGATTTGATTCGGTCAGGCATGGGTCAGGTTTTCAGTTATCCAGTTAATATGCTCAGCCCTAAAATTCAGTACAACAAAATTTTCTTCATTTTTTTAGAAAATGTAAACTATAAAAATATTTTTGGCCAAAAAAAATGAAGTCCATAATTTTTTGATAATTATAAACTCAAAATAGAAGTCTTTCAAATTCAAAAAAAAAAAAAAAAAAACTTGATTCGATTTTGATTTTGGTAAAACTGGACGAGATAAGAAATCGAGGCTGAAATTTCAATTTTTGATATGATAAAACCAACAAGTAACGAAGGCACCTAAGAAACCAACACCAAACCAAAAATTTGATCTTAGCTGGTTTGATTTTTGGATAAAACCAACATATGTGCACCATTATGTATATAAAATCACTTTCATTTGATTTATGTGTTTTGATATGAAAATTAGGCTGAAAACGAATTGATTCGAGCAAGGTATTAAGATACTCAAGCTCAAAAATTGAGTCTGATTCTAAACTTGAGCTGGGTTTAAGTACTTTATTAAAAATTTATTTATATTTAATATATTTAAAAAATGATTATTATATTGTAAATAAATTATAAAAAATTCAAAACTTATATATTTATATAATTAATATATTTTTAATATAAATAATATATATTTAACATAATTAATATTTAAAAAATAAAATTAAAGCAGTAGTTCAACGAACTTTTGAGCCCAGTATTTGAAGTTTGATACTCAGCTAAAAAATTTCAACGAAAACTCGAATTCGACTCATTTTGTTTCTAACCGAGAATGAGCCGAGCCTTAAACTATTTTGCTTGGTTTCCAACCCTAATGAAAATGATAGACTTAAAGACATACATAAAATATAAATTTTATAAAAATATAAAAGTAGAAGGAGAAATTAGAACTTTTTACCATATAAATATATATAGTACTAAATAAATTAACAAAAAGAATATATTTAACACTTCCAGATTGGAATGCATATTAGTATTATCCATTAAAATATTAATAAAATTAAATTAATTTTATTATTTTAGATTTTAACAAAAATAAATAAATCCAATCACTAAAACTAATCCAAGGTTGTTTGATTATTCCAATTTTTAGTTCTATGGTCCAATCTGATATTTTTAACACATTGCTTATGTAAATTATAAAAAATACACTCTAAGAGAGTTAACTTGATAATTAATCAAAATACATATAAACTATCACAAACAAAAATACAATAAACTTCACATGTTATCATTTACTTCTTTTTGGATTGGTTGTACCCTTTATAATTGTTAATATTCCAACATCATGGATGATTTTATGAGTTTCATGATCTTGTTATATTTTTAAATTTTCACCAGATAGAAAATTTTAGATCACCTTATCATCACAACCAAATTTTTATTGGCACAGCATCATTAGACATCTATATGAAAAATAAAAAATCCTATGATTTACAAAATTGTAATTTTACATCCTAACGTTAAACACATCTCATACCAAAGGTATAATCTAAAACCATAAAGTTGTGGTTATCTCAACTTCCTGCAAATCAAAAAGCTACTGTTGTCCCTAAAATAATTATAATACACAGGCCCATAGATCCATACATTCCTTACATATGTTGACATTTGAAATATAAATCAAAAACACAAGATCACTCACTAATGTACATCAAAGGTATTGGCTAAGGTTTTCACCACTCATGGATTCCATTTCCTTAAGAATTTCTTGGGCAAGAGACTTAACAGAGAGCTCCACATCCTCCAGTAGTTCACCAAGGAATGGAATCGTTTCAGCCAAGAAAACCAGATATTCTTCTTTCAAATTCTCCAGAAGATACCTAATAATTCTGAGCCCCAAAATTCTAGATCGCACCTTTTCGCTCCGAGTCTGCATTAACACCTGTAATGGAAGGAAAATATGGCTAATATATAAAGGGATTTAAACCGTATACCAAATACATATAAACAAGCACACACAAGCGCAAGTGGTGCATACACAAACTGTTTTAACCAATTAAGACTTAAGATTTATATAAAAAGGGTCTCAAATCAAACACATGACATGACATAAAAGATAGCTCTAACTCTAATCAAGACAGAATTCAAAAGACCTAAATCTAGAATTTAGAAAATGGTGCCAAAAGGATAAAAAAAATAATAAATCCATGATAAATCAAATTGAATATGATGACAAAGGAAAAAAAAGAAAAAAAAGAAAAGGAAACACGTGTGCATAAATGACAGTAAATGCATTTCTTTCAGGTACAACAGAGAACAGATGCTCTAAATCTTATTGATTACAAATTCACGGCTTAAGAGAAGCACGATAGAGGAAAACTCAAAGGGACGTGAGATAATGAAGAAGAAGATTCTTGATTAAAGTGTGAAGTAGCTAACCATATGGCCCCCCGATATTGTTTAGGTTTGGGAAAATGCAATGGACAAAGAATACTATTATTATTCCGTGAATAGGAACAGAAAGAACTAGACAATTATGGAATCCACATGGATATGAGACATAAGAGACTACACAAAGTGTGTGATCAACATAGTACTAGTCACTAAACATCCAAGATTGCAAGCAATTTTCAAGTAGAAAATCATGCAACTGATGTCTGATTTATAGCAATCTTTGCCTAACGCTTGACTACATCATTTAGAGCACAACGTAGCCTTCCTCCTGACACCAACAAAATTGCAGTAGACAATAAAAAAAATACCTCATGATTTAAGGGTTTCCACAGAAGGTCATTTCCAGCAGTGACAGCCATTTGACCAATACAAGTAACGAGCAAGTCATCCACTTCTTTCACAGTTGGTACATTCTCATTGTCTCCTAGAGGCGGTGGTTCTACAACAAGCTGCGAGATGATGGGCTTCAAAAGCATCTGCAGAATGCATCCAAGCTTATATTAATCATAGGAAATTACAAGAAAGAAGAGCAATAAAAGAAAGTGCAATACAGTCCAAATTGAATAAAAGAAAGTACAACAAATTTATTCTTTTTCAATTTTGCAAAAGTCTTAAGCTGGTTGGAGCCTCCTTTTCAAGAAAACATGTAGGGATTGGTTTGTAGTATTTCTTTCTAACAGGGGATGGTCACATACAAGATTACTCCCCAACTTCCTACGGCTATGTTCTACTTCTAATAATGATTACACTTGAGCTTTTCTTAATAATACAAACAACTACGGCTTCTAATAGTCAAAGCATCACCATCCATCTTCAGCTCTAAAGTATAGTAATTACTAATGTTTGTAATACCGTGAATCACACCATGTGTAATAGCATCCAAATGAATAATCAAACCAAAGAATTTAGTAGGAAAATCTATACATGAATGCCATATTCCCAGCTATCAATAAATGCCAAATGGAGGGGGGAAATATTGGAGTAGACAATGTAATTTTTTTTTTTTTCCTGCAAAATGCAAAGATTTGACTAGCCTGAAACTTTGAGGAGTTGAGAAACTCAGTCCTGGTGTCATAGAGAAAACACTTGTGCAGTGATGACAAAACCAAAGCCCTCAGATGCCAGTTCTTGACAGACAAGCTGCTATTCTTTTTTATAGCGCCTTCTTCCAGAATCTTGGCCTTCTTTTTCTTCTGACTCAAAACTGAAGTGTTTTCATCTTCAACATCATTAAGATGGCGTACACAGCCATCGAGCAAGTATTTGAAGTATGGAACAAATAAAGACCTATATAGTGGAAAAGAAATTGAAGAAATTTGTTATGACATTCAAGAAATCACCATCAGCATAACTTATTATATTAATGTGACTCACCTATACCGAGTGCATCACATACAAGAATGATACTACAAAATATATCCATATATCAACTCAAATGAACAACTTACTATCAACTATGAACTTATATCAGACAGATGTCATAGAATAAGTAAAGACCACAAGAAAAGGAGCTTGGACAAATTCATATGTGCAAGCGCAACTATACTCGCTAGCAAATGGAAACATCATATGTCATGTACAACAACTGTCACAATTAGTTAAAAAATATCACCATGGTTTGAAACGGGAAATCATGTTCTTTATGTATCCTATATGGCTTAGTAGAAAGCATACAAACCAAACAATTTAATACTTAATAGGGATGTTACAGCCATTTGTAAGGAAAAACACTTGAAAGTAAAAAAAAGATGACATATGGTGCAACAACGGTTAACATACCTCTGGTTTTCAGCGAGTTTATTTACCAGACCATAGAAAGATATAGCTCTATCCATGCTTCCTACACTGGCAGTTTCTGCCATCTCAGACTCAGCCCACTCGATACTCCTTATGAAGAGAGGCCTGAACATGCTCTCAGTAAGTTTCATAGATAGAGAAATTAGTGCATTGATTACCCCTTTCTCAATAAGGTTAACATTCTGAACTGAAACAGGATGTTGATGGCGAAGATCAAGAGCAAGCAAGCACAGGTCAAAAATCTTTCTGTGGTAACCGGTGATTGATGATCTGTCCAAAGTACCAACTAACACTACCAACATATCAAATAGAATTGCCAAGCTTGAATCTCCAGACTGAACAGCCCGAGGGTACACTTTTAACAAAGGTGGTAGGAGAAGCCGTACCTAGTCAAAAAATCAAAGACTGTTTTCAGGCAAAGAAAACACCAGAATACTTGTTCCAGAACACAATCAGATAGAAACATCAGATTAGAAGACTTACAGGGATTCTTTCAGCAATAAGTTTCCGCACTGTATGAGCTCTTAGTTTCATCTTCGAACCTGATTCTGATGCATATTCAGAATGAAGAACCAAAAGTTCTATAATATCCGCAAGATATGGATTTAAAAAACCACCAAGCTTGTCAACAACTGCCTCCAAAATGAAAAGAACAGACAACAAAAGGGATTCATTTGAAGATGATAATGGAACCTCATTACTTTTGGTTTTTAAATTAAAACTAGGGGAGACTTCACGAGATAACTTTATCACATTCTCCATTATATGAGGAAGCTCTGCTAGTGCTTTCGGTCCTAGGACATTGATCAAGGCACCTGTTGTTCTAAGGCAACTAGAAATTACAGTCGAGTTGCATGAAGTGATACACTTCATAACAGATGCAAGGCACACACTGAAAATGGAACCATTAGAAGGGAATCTGCTGGCCAAAACTTCCAATGCTGAAACTGCTGCCAGTTTCAAGGACATACTAGAATTATCAAGAGCATCATCAACCACCCGAACAATTTCTAAACACATCTTATTAAATGCTTCTTGAGAACTCTCATCCATGTGAAGCCAACGAGAACTGGAACCTGATTGTATGCGTTTTCTATCCTTATGATTTGAAAGGACTGTCTTCTGATCTCTTGCCATTTCACATAGAAGCCCAACAGCCTGCAAGGGGGGAGAACATAAATTTATATAACCATTTCTTTTCATTTCGATAACATATATAAAACATAGCATATAAAAAACGATCATGGAGCCATTTTCTGACATCAACTCTTAAAACGTAGAATAAATTTACATTGCATCAGGTTACGAGAAATAATTTAGGAATAACTGAATTCCCAGGGAACAGATTAAAACCAAACCAAAATAATAATCTGCTTATTATTTCACAAGTATTTTCTCAATTCTAAACCAAAGCAAAATAATTTTACAATAGTCATTTTGTTCTGCAAACAAAACAAAAATAAAAACAGAGACTGTGTATGTGAATACTGATCTTGCACGCTGTTAATTGTCAATTTCTAGTGAGAAAGGGACAAAACTTTCAGATATGCAACAAAAAGGTGTAAAACTGACAAATATGAAATACATAAACTTAGAGCAACCAATACAGTCAGGGAATTTCAATCAAAACTTGGTTTGTATTACTAAGCCCAGCTGAAACATAACAAATCCCATTCCACTAGGTTATCACATGAGTACGAAATCCTAGTAAAAATCTCATTTAAAAATAGTTGCATCATAGAAAATACCTTCTTCCCAACATTTCTATCTGTATGGCGAAGCAACTTAATGATGCTTGTAAAGTATGCTGAAGGGATCATGACCATGGTAATGTTCCTCAAAACATCACGGATAGATTCCTTGAACTCTTTCCTCATAACGACAGGAAGTAGCTTTTTTTGTCCATCAACGAGTTGTAAGAGAAAAACAACCTGCTCCATGAGCTCTTCAAGGGCTGTCTGTAAAATTGAAGCCCTCAAAAAGTTGTAGAAGTCACTAACTCTCAATTTTCAGATATAATAGATAGCAGCACAACTATATTACTCAGACAGTTCAAACACAAGACAAATGAATGACAACAGCAATTTCACACCAGCATCTGAATGCATAAAGTAACTCCAATAAATAGACCAACTTTATTTGATTATGTTGACATCACAATGCAATAGAAGGCTGTCCCCTGTATACTACACAATATACACCATACATTAAAAACAACAGAAGTTCTATCAGATCCGCTTAACAATATATATCAGTACTTTTGCCTGCAAATCAACACACTATGCAGCTGTTATAGATCAGCCAAAAATTGTCTACCTTACTTTGTTTTCCGAACATTTCTTATAAACAGGAGGTTAACGGGGAAACTTCATATTGCTTAATATGTAGTAAAAATACACAACTCGAAGAGATTTACTTCTTATAAAATAAAGAAGAGCAAATAAAAGAAAGGGATCTCCTGGTCTTGTATTACTTATGTGAATATGACATGGTATGCATGAGCTCTATAAAACAGAAAGGTGTCAGGAAAATATTCAATCTTGTCCGCAAACCAAAGTTAACATGAGCAACATCATGTATTTCAGGGAATACAGAAAACATGAAAGCCCTCACTTAAACAAAATCTTGTTCGGGACAGTCTAGGGTAGAAGTAAATTAGTAAAAGATATCCACCTGAATGCCATCTGAAGCTTTCCCTGATTCAAGCTTGAATGCAAGTTCAGGGTCTTGTAATTTATGTAAAGTGAATTGCATTGCAAATAACAATTCCAGAAACAACTCCTGACATGGGTCACCATTTCCTATCTGCCGAAGCAGCATAACCAAAGCAGGAAGCCATGTTACGCACATGTACTGTTCACATATTTGGATCACAAAGGCATATTCCCATTCTCTATGTACATAAGAAGTGAAAGCGCCAGGAGCCTGCATATTACTGAGAAAAAGGAGCCCTTTTCTTGAAACTAATGAACGAAACAGAAGGACAAGCAATGAAGCCAAGCTTTTACACTCGCCCAAAGTCCTGTGAGCAGCATGTTACCATAAGATGCAGCTCAACAAACAATAATTATAGTTGAACACACAAGATAAAAACGAAAAGTACCTTAACAGGTATACAACAATCGATAGACGTCTATGCTCGGCAACGTCAGGTAATACATCTATAAATATCTGAAGACAAAATCAGCAAAATCAGAACAATTACTAGCAAACAATAAGGTAAAATGATGCAGGAGAGATGCTCAACTCCAAATACATACTATATAAATTACCTGAAGTAACTTGTCCACATTGTCAGTCTTAGATATCCAACAAGGAACAACTGCAGATATAATATCCTCAAAAACATGCTGTGAATGGCTGTCAATCTGAAAATGGATAAGAAAAAACAAATATTAATAATACAGCTAAGATAGCACACTATAGTTACAACTGTAGTATCAAATTATAAGCCAATGTTCCAGATTTTTAGTTAGGCAAAAGGTTACTAAATCTACGTCATTCAGAAATTCAACAATTCAAATATTACCATATACATATAATTCTGGAAAGTTCAAAGATTCTCCTAGCCATAATATCAGCCTACGCATACCAAAAAATTGATACAAGAAAAATATTTGCACTGTGATGGAAAAAATGTGGAAAACCAATATTATATTGATATTGAAAAAGGAGGACCCATGAGCGA
The DNA here is from genome assembly GCA_029379385.1 of Quillaja saponaria. Taxonomy (NCBI): domain Eukaryota; kingdom Viridiplantae; phylum Streptophyta; class Magnoliopsida; order Fabales; family Quillajaceae; genus Quillaja; species Quillaja saponaria. Next base: position 11,597,394 of record CM055616.1, on the reverse strand, counting down.
CAAATAGAGTGGAAGCTATAGAGTGAACAAATAGTAACAAACCTGAGAGACAGCAGATTCTCCAACAACAACAAGAATATCTGGTATATGTTCCAACAATTTTTCAGGAATGACCCGTGCAATAGAGGAAATCAGAGAAAATATATGGTTTCTGGTGACACCATCATTTGAATTGCGGGCACACTCTACCAACATTTTTACGTTAGTATCATTTCTTATTTCAACCTGTCATCAATGGTAAGTTTACAAGATGTTAAAACTAACAAAAGAAAAGGCCAAAAAGTTATTAATATACTTGAACAACATTTCCAACTTAACAGACAAACAGGCCTTAACTGGAACAGAACTTCGAAGAGACAATATTATATCTGCCAGGATTATCAGTAGTGTCTGTTGAATGTGGCATATTGTGCTATACTTGGCCTCAGAAACACTAGAAGAAGCCTCTTTCAAATTTTCATCTTGGGAAAGAACACCGTTCAACCACTCCTCCGAGAATATATTGCCAAGAAACTTAAATAAGGGAGCTATAAGCAAATGCCTGCAACCACTTAAGCAAATAATTAGTATACAATAATTTCAGCTCTGCCAGCAGCTACAACATTAAAATCAAGCTCACCCCACCACTCATATAAGCGCACCTGCTTGCTATATCTTTCTTCAGTAGCAAAATATCAAGGAGGGAACTGACAAAACAAAATACATTCCCCCCTATACATACAGAATCCCGAGGGGGGTCTGATGTCCTCTCTGCATTTAGTTTCTTTTTCTTCTTCCCATATGCTGAACTAGTTATACAATTTTCATGTTTAAATGCCAAATCAAGCATATGACCGATAGTGGAGTAACTAATCTGCAACAACAAAAGAGAACCAGAGCACCACTGATTATCATCATTTTGCTAAAGAATAATGGCGGAAATACAAGGCAAAAGTAAATGTCACATCTAGTTTATCAAATAATGCATATGGAAGTTCACAACAGCATGTTACTGTCGAAATTTAAAAGTTATCATTTTGGCATTCAAGCTCTGTTCTACAATTTCTCTTTCCCTCAGAATCATACTCCTTTATGAATATTCCAGTAGTCAGTGCCTGAGATATGGAATCCTTGATCATCTCACTATCCTTTAAAAGAAAAGAAGAATTGACAAGATAGCAGATTTCTTTCATTATTATCTGGACAGAATCTTCAGGCAATAAGTCAATTTTATCTTTAAAAGATTAACCCATCAGGCATGTATAAATGGCTAAAGCCCTGTGAGGAATGTCCTATAAGAAGTAGACTTGTAAGATCCCAACAACCCATGATTGTATCCAATTCAACAGTAAGTTTTAATCTTGTTATACTAAGTTGTCTGTTTATACCAAAATTACAACTTATGACAAAAACTTCTTTCATAACCCAAACAAAAACTAGACCAGCTTTCCAACTTTTGGCCAGGTAAGTATCATAACTAAGACCTATCTAACAGCTGGCACATTAGTATGAAAATCTTCCCATTTTTCTCAGGAACAAATTTTAGAACAGCCAACATTATTCTACTCTTGAAAACTTTAAAATATGTCATCAGCGTATAGGAATTTCCCTTGTTTCTTAGAAGATCACCTGTAGAAATTATCACACCCTTTACAGCAATGTGTTCAAAATACGATGCATAGGATCAGACGATAGATAAACATGTATATGCATGTAAGGATATGCACACATACAGAGACGTCCACTGCATTTGTTACCAAACACAATTTTTCCAAAATCAACAATTTCAGCAAGTTTATCTCATAATTGCCATCTCAAGGCCATGAGAACCCCATGCAATGCAACTTAAGGTTCTTCCACAAACTAGAAACATACTTCTGGAAGGAAGTGTCGCTTTGGCAACTAATTAAAATTTGCTAATTAGTAGTTGCATGCAAAAATGTCCAAATTGTGAACAGTCTCATGCATGATTGCATGCTAAGAATACATGACCCACAAACCAAGAAGTAAAAATATATCCAGTACCAAATCTAGAATAGTATCTTCCAAAATTAACAAATATCCAAATTTTTTGTTAAATGGAACATTAAGATCTTTGCAAAAAATAGCAGAAAATAAACGCACAAGTGGAAGAAATAAACTTAAGAAACACAAGCAAGACAAAGATATGGTAATATTAAATTTATAAAGATATACACTCACGTCAAATAGTAAGATACAAAATGAGAACCAGGAACTCACATCTAACAGTAACAAGGCCTCTCTGGCTGCATTTTGAATGCTACCATTAGGATTCCGAAACAAACACACCAGTTCACAAAACAAATGATCCTATCATAAACAAGAAAAGTTAGTTTATATTCCAGCTATGACTAGTGCCAACCAGTCTAGTTTCAGCACAAAAACTGTAGATTTTATAAGGAAAAAAAGTACAAAAACAAAAAACCAAATGTACTCATTGTAAAGAGACCTTCACTTCATTATTCAACCCACTATAGAGTTGACCGTTAAGTTTGTTCAAAATGGTGATACAAGGCTGTATAACAGCAGGGTCTTCTGGAGCCATATTGTCCACCTGAATGATGAAGCAGCCCAGAGCAAGATATCAAGACATGAAAGATAGCAGCAAGCCAAAGAAATCGAAAAATGCACAAATTTGCAAATAACTGCTTACCCGCAAAGCCTTCAGACAAAAATCTTCAAAATAACTGCCCCCAGATGAAGATAGCATAACACAACTCTAAATAAAGGCAAAGAAGTTTTGGTTAAAGCAGTTACTGTATATCCACACGGGCAAAGGAATAACAGGACAGCTATCAACTTACTTCAAGCAGAAGGCATAGGATTTTAACTTCAATCTCCGATAACTTTTGGCAGGACTTATCCATCTTGGAGTAATATTGATTTCGTCTTCTCATAAGCAGGGTTAACAATGACTCTACTTCCACAACATGCACAAGGACATTTCCAATTCCTTTGAGCATGGATAAAATCATTAGCTGCACATGACAACATGTTAATTTCTTTATCAATCACTTTTTAACAACTCTACTATGAAATTGTTGACCATAAAGACTGCAGTACAGTTTTGCAAATTAAACAAAGAGAGACAGGTAGTGCAGATGAAAAGAAGGCATACCTTCCCATAATCAGGAAATTTTAAAGCAGAGCCCAAAATGAAAGCAAGAATCTTTTCTTTCGTAGATTGATCAAACCTGAAAAAGGTATGTTCAGCAAGAAAGAACAGTTAGAAACGCCTGGTAACTAATAATTAGAAAAGCATGGCGGAGGAAGAAGAAAATGGTACAGGATATAAATCAACACTGAAATGAAGATGCCTTTAAGTAGCTCTCTATTTTTAAGTAATTTTCAACTTCAGCAACTTGAAACTTCTTTTAGTTTATTGTTTTGTTATGCAATGTCTTGCATAAAATATTCATGGTTTAATAGGTTATTCACAATGTAAATCAAGTAGCAAATTTAGTATCAGAGATAACATCCAACAATCTAAATCTATCCTGTAGGTTTTTCTGGACACAGGCAGCCCAATAATTTGCCACCAGAAAAAAAAAAAATCAGAACAAGAAAAAAATAATTTATGCAATAAAAATAAATCCAGCAGAAATCTTAATATCAATCATTTATAGTAAATGTTCACAGACCTGAATCTGCACTCCCTCCCAATCACTGCTTTTACAACCCATTTCAGTCCCCAGTCCCCACTAAACAATCCCTATAGGAAAACTTGGAACTTTAAACAATTCCTGAAACTGTTTGGATTGAAAATAAACCACTACTTTCAAGACCTGTCCATTCTCACTCTATCTCAACCTACAAGCCCAGCTACATTCACCACATCCCAAAACCTAACATATACCTTCAGGAATCCAGAATCCAACAGATGCACATGTAGGCAGTTTTTTAAATATTTCATCTTCTAAAAATGTAAATTATATGTGAACAGAGTCATGCAATAACGAGGGAAAGCATAGAAACCGGAACCATGAGCAGCAAAGATTAATGCAGTACTGTTAATCAAAAGATACAACATAGCCATTCACCTAAATATAGAAGAACTTCTAAACAATTTCCACAGCATTTGATCACCAATCCAGTACAAGTAACACTAATGCAAGTGCATTAAAAAATGAGATCATAGACAGAGTTGAGTTTCAATCATACTCCAAAAGGTATTGAATAGTTAATTGAGTTAAAGCATATTATCATCTGTAAACTTTAGGTTCTGACAACAGACCATTTAATTAGCATAAATATATCATTGACACCACCATCTCCGAAAAACAATAGAACCAAGCTAGGTAACAAAGTTGGAGGGAAAAGCAGATAAATTCAGCCGGCAAGTAAAAAGTTTATATATGATTGATCCTTGAAATACAAACTTCATTATTTATGATAAAAAAGCACAAAAGCACCAAGCAACACAAACTTCATTGCATAAGTAGCAGAAATCAATAAGGCAATAATTCCTGCATATGATGATGCTAGTGGAGATGTCAAAAGGATGGCAGTAGAATTAGATAAATACCGATGTTCAATATTTTGAGGAGCTACTAAGCTATGAGAGGATGAGCTCAGCAAAGATGTAAACAATGAAGAAAGGAACTTCTTGTGGGATAATAGAAGCCTTTTTTGCTGTACCATCAAGCCTAGAAGTTCACCAATAAAATGGCTCCACACAGCATTGCTTCCTACCATTCGTTGATTCAGAAGTTTATAAATACCAAAGTGATTTAGATTTTAGACTAAGAAAGGTATAAATTTATTCTGTCAGAGGAATACCATTTTTCTTGCCAGAGAAGTCAACATGAGTCCAAAGTGAAAGTAGAGCCTCAATGCAGTTCATGGCAGCAATTCTTAAATCCTGAAAAGTATGATAATATAATTCAAACTGAAAGAATTAATTTTTTAAGTAGAGCAAACTAAAGAAACAGCAAGAGTGAAAAGAAAAGAAACCCATTGTTAACAACAAAACTTCAGGAAAAAAACCATCAAGAGCATAGACAGTATCCCAAAAACAGTTAAAGAAAATAGGTAAATTAAAATCAGACCTGGTCTTCACTAGCCAATGGAACCAGAACTGAAGGAAATTCAGCTAGAAGTTGAATTGGCCATCTCTCTTGTGATTGGATGCAAAGAAATGCAAAACATTGAAGACTTTCTACTTGGACTGCAACATGAACGCCTGCAACATGCAAAAAGATATCAAATAATGCAAACTGACAAAATCACGTTAAGGACATTCAAACCAACATGCTCCATGGATATCAAAGTATATCCTATTATTTCACACAACCCCACACAATCAGTCCTTGATTGTGTCTGCCAACAAGATATCCCTTTTCAATGGTGTTTGATTAAGTTAGATTACGTGACAGCTGCATTCAATTAATAAGGTCTGAGAAATACACCCTCACACACACAAGAGCAAGATAGAAACCACACAACCAGTCCTTGATTGTGTCAGCCAACAAGATAACTCTTTTCAATGGTGTTTGATGAAGTTAGATTAGATGATAGTTGCATGCAAATAATAAGGTTCGAGAAATACACACTCGCAAACATACGTGCAAGATAGAACTATAAAGATTGAGGAAGTTTTGGTTTCCTAACCATTAATTGTCAGAGTACAAGCTCAAGAACTCTTACTCTAATCATGATAACCAATCTAAAGCTTAATCTTGAAGAAAGCATAGAAATTTAATAGTTATTTTCTAAACAGATTGCCTTCACAAGAGTTGCCAGTTTCGTAAGAAAACACAAGAACTTGCTGATGACCAAACAAGACTCTCAACCAAGCTGAAAAGGACTAATAGCCAAAATTCACTACCAATTGTGCTCACCATTTCAAACTATTGAGCTCAAATAAGTAAAACAAGAAATTCGCTGTTTCAAATTTAATTACTCCTAATTGAATAACATAAATGTTACTCGAATGTGTAAAGCCAAATTTTAATATCATCCTTTGCTCATGTAACTATCGGGAAAATATAGTACTAGCAAACTTTACAAATAAGCAGAGCTCCTTCCGTTTATGCCTTCAAATTTAGTGACAAAAACTGAACAAAAAGGAAACCAATGAAGTAGATTTCTAGTATCAGATCTTCCCCGGAAATCCATCAAATTAAAAGGAAGAAAAAAGAGTACAAATAAATGAAGAAGATAATTTCAGGCTTAATATTATTAAACAAATAATAAGTGTAATTATTATGCTACAATGCGTGGATATTACAAGATGGACAAGGATAGGTACCTATATGATTTCCTATGACAAAGCAATATCTTGAAAGCAAATGGATGAAAAAGTAAATCAAAGAACCTAGAATTAAAGGGGGACAATATTAAGCACCTTCATCTGTGAAAAATTTGGATAGCAAATGGACAGGAGAAATCTTGGACTGAGCAATAAGGTAATGAAGATGTTCACTAAAAACGTGCTTAAACTTTGAAGTGGCAAAGAATATGAACAAATCTTTAATCCTGCTAACCCACTTCTCGTTACCATCCTGCATGATGATAACAGTGTAAGTCCAACAATGACACTATCCCACGAGCATCAGAGTAGTCTTGAGAAACAAAAATTATGATAAGCCATGAAAAAGAGAGTAACTTACCAGCACAATGTCTGAGGGCATAGTTGAAATTAGTGATGCTAGTAACCTCCAAAATATGCAAATCAGTATTTTTGCATTCAGGCTTCTCAGACTGGTATCCAGAAGATGATCTAAAAATCTACTGCAGTCCCAATCTAACATTCCGGAATTGAACTGTAACTTAAATAATAGAGAGAAAGACACAAGAAAAGCAATTAATCTACTCATCATTTAAAATGCTCCAGCCATCTACACATAAGCTAATGAAGTAATCTGTACCTCTTCCACAGAAACATCATCAGAAGTCACCAATGAGTCCCACTCAGTCTTTAAAATCGGGAAGGCACTTTCGAAAAGTGCAGAAAATCGATCACCTTTTTTTGCATGCAACAAGAAGTCAACACTCGGCATCATAGAATCGTACGTAACTAAAAGTTAAAACAATTATGCATGCACAGAAGCCATCAAGTACTAATTGCTTTACCGCATAAGCTTCTCTAAGCAGTTACCCCCATTGGATGACCTATTATCTCAAGCTTTGGATGAACTATTGTCTCAAAGCTTAAGGTAATAGAAAATTACACTATTATATATGTTGACCTTAAAACACACTAATGCTTCCCCTAACACAAACATACAATCATACATATGGACCACAGGAGAAACAGTAAACAAGAAACATATACATAATATAGCATCTATATTGATATCAGAAAGGACTGCTAACAACAGGTTACCCACAATAGCTAGAATTGCAACCAGAAGAATATATGAAGACAGAACTACCAAGACTTCAGCCAAAGACCTCATGGATAGGACCATAGTTACCGGGATCTCTCGACCCCCCTGAGTTCCTGAATTTCGTTCCGGGATCATGGTTCTTTTGTATACTGGGATCATTGTTGTTCGCGATCCAGGTCATTAAAACTAGTGACCCAAATTTTTTAGATTTTTCACCTAGAAAATGGGAAAGTATGATCACAATTTCAACCTATATCAATTATTACTTATTTTCTTCATATATGTATGTATTTATATCAATTTCACCCCATTGTACCATGATTTTAGCTAGGTAGCGTACCCGTACCCGTTCTCGTACCACTTCCTAGAACGTACTGTGATCCTGGCAACTATGGACAGGACACCAAGTTGGGAATTAGTTTTTTTTTTTTTTTTTTTTCTTTTTCTTTTCTTTTTAAAAAAAAAATCTACATAGATAAGATAACAAAATACACTTTAATTACAATATATTGTTCGGTTATGCTTCAATATAATTCAGAGTAGATTATAACTATAAGAAATTAACTCCATTATAACTTGGAAGCCTCATATCTACTCAATATGCAAATGTGATCATCACTCATACAACATTTATTTGTTGAACCCAATGCTTTGACAAAACTTCAAATGCAGCTGAAGTAGGGGAGCTTGGAAAATTAATATCAGCAGCTAGTCAAACAAATAGTAAGACTTTTCTGGACCATAAAGAAGTATAATATACCTAGATGTACACAACAAGACAAATACTTGCAGTTAGAGTGAAATAGAAAACCAAACATACCATCTAGTTGCATCTGAAATGACTGCATTAAAACCAAAAGGTAGAGTGTCTTTGAAAAATCGAAATCATTGCAACTCTCTACAAACCAAGCCATATTATCTTTTGGAGAGATAGAAAACTTCTCGGCCAAGATAATGATAGTCTTCAGATTAGTCAAAGATAAGCTTCCACGTGATGGCTGCAATTTTATGGTAAGAGTTGGTAAACAAAAGTGATTCATCAATAGAATAGACATATTCACAATAACCAATTAACAGTTTAAAAATTGCGGAACTTTTAAAACGAAAATAATAATAATAATAATAATAATAATAGGCTTCCAATCTATACTATACCCAGGCTTCTGATCATTGGTTTGCAGTATTTGTCTCGTAAACTTAAAATTTTACTGTTTGTTAATTGGTATCATTAGTTGGTTCCAGTAACACAAGGTTGCTTAATCCATGAAGCCAGAAACATCAGAAATGTACAATTAGTATCTTGCTCTGTTGGGATTTATTAGCAAATTCTGAAGTCTTGCTTAAATGATAACCAATTCATGAGGAAAAGAGCATTATTAAAAAATGCATCTGTAAAACCTGAATTAAGCTAGCTGACTAGCTCTAAAATAACTGTCTAAAGAAAAAATAAAAAGTGAACTCTAATTTATTTCCTTGCAGAGAACAACAATCTACAGTTATGAAAAGCTCAGACCACACATTCAGTCATTTCAGCCAATATATTTTAGAAACAAGATTCAAATTGAACATTAACTTTAAATGAATGATGGAAAAAACTAATCACATAAGTCAAGATTTACCACTTCTGCAGTGGAGGCAACAACTAGATTCTGGTACAGTGGCCACTTTGTTTCCTTGGCTAACTCCAGCGCCTTCCTATTCAGCCTTTGTGTCTGTGATGGTAAGAGTGGTACGTTAAACAATAATCGATCGGACAAAGGAAAACCAAGACTAAGTGAAATTGGCAGCAGCTAGTTATAGCAGAAACATGTTAATACTAAGGTCACGTCTAAAGGCTAAATAACCTTTGGTAGAATTAAGAGTAGAGGAAACATCATGGCAGCAACGGTCCTCAAATATTCAGTATGATCTTGGAAGTACAACATGGCATTTTTGAGGCAAGCAAGAGCAACATCACCGGTCAGACTACCATTATCTGATGAACCTGCATTTGTATGTAGTGAAATGAGAGGCACAAATTTCATGATAGCATCACAAAAGTTAATCATCTCCTTAATATGATAGATACATCCTTAAAATTTCCATAAAGTTGAAAAGTGAAATCTTTTGAATCAGAGATTAGAGATCCACGGGGCCAGTCTCAGAAGAGACTTCTCGAATTAAGTAACATTTGCTCTTAAGTATTTCACGTGCAGATTTCCTGGCAGCCAAGTTCCTGGTTACAAATAATGTATATCTTCATGAGCCCCAAGAGAGAATGTAACAGAGGAGAACAACTAAACTGCAACCTTTAAGAAGGAAACGTTCTCCAGCTTCAGCCTCCAGTTAATATTATTTACAGCGATAGTTAGTATGCCATGCAACTCCTCTCTGCCCTTCCCCCAAACCCTGGGAAAAGAACATCTTTTTCCATCAACTTGTATTGCTTTCTATGTAATACATTTATTTAACTCAGTGGTCTTGACTCTCGAGTTCTTTGTCGATCCTTATTAGTTTGGGATTTAATTAAGGCTTAGTTGAGTTGAGTTGTGTTGTCTTGGGTTCTTTCAGCACAGTCAGTCCCAAGCCCAATTGAAGGAGGAGGATTGCATTCGGATGTCAACCAGTGTAAAACTTTGTGAAAGCTCGTGAACATGGATTTAAGGCTAATCTTGTTGGAGCGCCCTCTACTTAAGAGACCAAAGAGGACTAGAGGACCAATGGATACTATGTGGGTATAGAAGTGGAGAGGAAATACACAAGTATAACAGGCTAAAAAGAGAACTTAGTCATGAATAGGATTGAATGGAAGAAAAGAATTCATGTGGAGGATAAAAAACTAGTTTTATAGCATCCATGTAGCCGACCCCAAGATTAAGGCTTCTTGTTGTTGTATTTGTATATATTGCATTTATGTCCTTCTATATTTCCTTTCTAATCTATTCATTCATTCAATAAAATTGATAGGCAAAACCATCCTCATTCATCTGATACCAACAAAATAGCACATGAAAAAATTACATTCAGAGAATTCAAACCCAGCTATATAATTACAGAGATCAATTTTGATGCAAATCAACCTATTAATTGTACACTCACCTGACTGTAAACTGCCAATGCATCTTCTGAGCACACTGCTGAGTGCTTCAACAAGATCAGAAAGATGTATCACATCTGACAATCCATCCATGGATAAAGCAGCTTGAACAACAGTCAGATCATCATCATGAAGCTGCCTCAATATGGCCTCTTGAATGTTTGTGAGAATCTGATCAACGGACAAAATGTTATCAGTTGAAAACTTTGTTTTGAGAGACAGGTATTCTGAAAGCTACTGCATATTTACACATACTCTTCATATCAAAAGCGAACTCCCCCACACATACACATACACAGACATAGACCAACTTTCAATGATAGACACCTCCACAAGCACTTCAAAATTCAAATCAATTAGGCAAGTATGTTCTTCCATAATCAACTAAAAGATAAACGCAAGTAAGCTTTAACACCCACCAAAGAGGGACAGTAATTAGGCGAGTATGTCCACTACACATAATTCAATAAAATGTAAGTTTAAATACAAAAATTTTCGGTCTGTTAAATCACATAGAAAGAATGACATTGGATTAAAAAGAAATCATTGAAAACATTAAGCAACTTGATAATATCAAGTTACCAAACACCATATGCCACTATTGATAAGAGCCTAAGGCACAATCTGCCACAGGCCCGCCCACCTTTACTTTCCATCTCACCTCCCCATCACACCCCCAACCCCCCCCCCCCCCCCCCAAACCATGCCACTAGCATATTACTAGACTACAGCTGTCTGCCCCAATAACCTCGACCCTACTGCTCCAATTGTGAAGACCAGATCTCTACAGAAATACCACCACCGTTTCAACTACTGCCAATGCCACTATATCACTACCACCAATACCCAATAAAACCACCACCATATACATGAATGACTTTTTAAGTTTTTATTATTTATTATATTACCAGCCAGAAAATTTTTAATTCACCACTTAAATGGTCTACTTTTTTCCACCAAAGTGATGCAAAATGAAATGGAGTTCAAGACCTTTAGAAAGTAGAATTGTGTTTTCTGATCATTTCAATAATTTTAGTAGCAGTATTTACCACTAATTATTCAAATCATGTCAAAAACCACAGTATAACAAGATCCGAGTAAGATCAGTAGCATCTGATGTAAGATCATATGATCCAAAGGATTGGTCTGATCTTAGCGATCCTAAAGAAAGTCATTATGGGCTGCTTTTTTCCAGGTGGGTTTTTTCATTTTATATATATATATAATTTGGCTTCTAAAGCTAGTTGCATAAACTCAATTCATGGCCAGACAATCTCAACCTCTCTCTTTCTAGCAAAACTGAACCCTAGCCTCGAAACCTCGCCTTCTTTCTCAAACTGCATCCCGGACTCTCTTTCTCAGCAAACAACTCCATCATGCTTTCTAGTCAAGAATTAACTAAGAAAAACATTGTCACATTGAACCTCCAACTAAAAAAAAACTAGTTTTTTTCTATTTTAACTCACTTTTTAGTAAAAGTAAAACTTTTTCAATTATTACTTTTTTTTTATATCTTAGAATCTGTATCACAGCTTTTTAATATATTATTTTTATTATTATTACATAACCATGATTACGATACCTAATTACCTATCCTAGAATAAATGAACTCATTACTACATCAATCAATGCATGATAGCTTACAATCTTTATAGCTGGCTTATTATTTATCTATTTCTTGTCATAGTGTGGTAAATATGTGGGTATTTGTTATTTATTTTTCTCTTATGTATAAGATTATAACTTATTATAAGTATATTTATATTTTTAAGTGGTATTTACAAAATATGTAAGATCTTTCAATTGTAAGATTCAATCTTGTAGACTTCTATTGATCTTAGTTAAGATCTCGACCTTGACAACCTAGATTAACATGCAATAACATACTTGGATTTGGGGAAAGGAAAAAATATTAGCAAACTCGTGATATGGAGTAATTAAATAGTAGAGCTGCAAGCATGAGTCAACAAGATGTAGTGAGTGGGTAAAAAATGAAGCCACCAATATGGTAGGTAGATAAACTTATCTGGAAAATGGAGTAACCAGCTATAATTCCAATGGCAAGATTGGTCAACATGTTGAAAATATGATTCAAGATATTCAATCAAGGATAATATCACAAAGTTGAGATCATGAATAAAGCATAGACAATCAATTAGAAATCAAGACATTGATATAATATACAAAATCTACAATACCAAATCAAGATTCTCTCAATCATGGACTCATTTCATAACTCAATCAATTTTTTACAAATGTTTCCAATTCATGAATTTTGCTTCAGCACATTATAAAGCACAAGTGAGCAAGCCTAAGATTTTTACCTTTGCATGTCTATCTTCTTTATTTCTCTTACTCGCCTAAATGTACTTCTAATTAGTTTTTTAAGTAGTACTAAAGCAACAAAAGAACGGCTGGCAAGCAAGTTCAATATTGACTCACCAAATCCAAAAAAGGCAACAAATCACATTATGCAAAAATTCAACAGACATCAGATAGGAGAACAAGAGATGAACGAACAAGTACAAAAATCTTGAGATTAGTTGAAGAACTGACGAATTAGAACTCGGAAGATGTTTTTCACTTTGTTTTTTTTTTTGGTTGGGGTATATTACCTGTGAATCAACAACCTTGGATTTCAAGACAGTTGATGACTTTAAACCAGCTAGTGTAGCACATCGAACTTCCGCCTATGTCATACCAGAAAGGCACAATAAAACTTTATATTAGTGGATAGAGAATAAATGACAATGAAATCAAAGCATGTGAATTTTTAAAATTATAGAAAAACCATGTCATAGCAGAATGCCAATAGATTATACCTTTGGATGGTGCAATGATAACCAAATTTTCGAATCAGAGATATCTGCTGATTTATCCAAATTCTCATCCAACATGTTAAACACTATCTTATATGTTGAATTCCCATCCTTAGTTTGCCCGTTGTTTTCCTGTTGAGCAAGGACAAACCATCAAAATCTTAGACACAGCTGTGTGATAACTGGACACATACAAAAGACAAAGGACAAATGAAGACAGAAAACTGACAGAACTTGATCAGCGGACCTTAAGGAACTCATGAACTGCTCCATGTAGTTCAGATGGATACTTCCTATTAACAACAATCAAAACCTTCTTCGCCCAGCTTCCTGATCAACATTTGAATATACAAATTTGCAATGAGAAACATAACTAATTATCAAGCAATGATCGTGGTAGAAGAGATACAAAATAACAGATACTAGACTGTCACTGTAATAGAAAATAGAAAGTACTCATTGAATACATGCTAATTTTACCCAATGACAAGGTGCAAGTTTACCTAAATGAATACTGAGTATATCTTTACCATAATAAAAAGTATGCTAACCAAGTGTTTATTACATACCTGATACAGAAGATATTAAATCACTACTTTTTTGTGATAACTTCAAGCAGGTTGATAGGACTTTAGTGACCACATGATGCACAGAATTCTTTATAGGAATTAATTCTATTATCGACACCAAAGCCTGGTAGCACAATTCATCCGAAGAACTGAAAAATGAACTGCAATCAGTTTTGATGTATAGGGTAATAAAAGAAGGAACTCTAAAAAAACAATGGCTTCAGGATTACCAGCTTCCCACCTGCTGTCAATCAGGGAATCCAAAAGCACAGAAAGGAATCTATCGATATTGAACTCCTTAGACAGTTCCAATAAAATCCCTGCCAAATCCCTTCAGATGAAAGCACAAATGATATATAAAGATTACAAATTTTAAAAAGAATAAGAAACACATTCAGTAAACTTATGATCAAGAACAATATAAGACAGTACCTAATTTCCTTCAAAATGTCCAAAGCCTTCTTCGGGAACAGATCAACCACTTGCGACTAATTATATTAAACAAATCAAAATCAGGAAAAACCAAGAAACACAACATACTACTTGTTTAGATCGTGAGGAACAATTTAAAAGGAAGGTTCTCAAATAAATAGAGTACTGGTTGATGGCACATTCCTCACTAAAAGGTGAACTGTACAATGGCCAACCAAAACAGCTTAGCACCTTGACAAAGAGGTGGTGCAGAGATAATAAGCCCATCAAATTAGACAAACTAGTGACTTTTTGCACAAATTTGAGAATTTTGTAACAAGATTTATAATTACGAGTAAAAAGGAAAAACATTTACTAAACTAATTTTAACCTGGAAAAACCTACGAAATAATGAGAATTTGTATGAGTCAAGACAACTATCGCAATAAAACATCAACAGATAACTATTGCAAGTTTTAATTATGTAAACTCATCCTTCATCAATTTCTCAGCACGTCAAAATATATATGTGCTCGATCGAACTTAGATGCATCTTCCCAGTATTCCATTCACATTATGAACCAGACAGAGAATTTGTCAATGATGAAATGCAAAAATAATCTACCTTCAGTGATGTGGGTGGCATTGCTGAATACTTTCAAGATAAATACGGGATATTTTAATTTTCTATGGATCCAGGACCTCAAAACGGAGGCATCATTCCTTTGCGTAGTGTGTTTCACTTTTCAAAGAAAAATTGAATTCAAAAATTACATTAATGAAATCTACCAATCCTCGACATCTGGTATTCATGGTTATGTCTTTTGACCCCTTTTGTAGGTTCTATACTATTCTTATTGTCCGCATATGTACCTGCACAGTCTCTTATAGGAACAGTATTAGTTACCCTAGGTGCTAAGAATATTTTTTTTCCATCGTGTTAGGATATTGCCAAAACATAAGCACCCCCAAAAGGAGAACTGTAGAAGCTTTCAATAATAAAATTTCCTCAATTTGCTTTCTTTAAGGGTGAAACCCATTATACTTGTGAGTTCAAGCATCTCAACTCTCCCCCCCCCCCCCCCCCCAAAAAAAAAAAGGTCATCAATCATCTCATAAAAATCCTGAAACCACCAGAAAAATCCTTCATGGGGTAAGGTTCACTGACAGATTACACCCCCACCCCCGGTATTTTTAATTTCTGGCCATGTGGCACAGTTAGATCTTTTGTGGGCACTTGGATAAAAAAAAGTGACACAATTTTTTTAATTTGGTTTTATTTCTGCAAGGGGGAATTTCAAATAGATATATTGCCTATTTATGAATCATAAACTTCAATTACAAGCGGGTACAAACACAACCCACCAGAGGCAAAACGCAAAACTACCAATTACAATTCATTCCATCTAAAAAAATCTACAAAAGATCCAATGGAATGAATACAAAATTGGTCTGATTTAAATTTATTTGGTCATTGCTTACTAATGTCTATGGCACAGGAAGGAAGCCAAAATTCTATTACGAGGTTTCACCTGTCAACATTGTTAATAGCACCTTTCAAGGTTTGCAGTTTATAATGTATATACATACTTGATTTATAATTTGAGTTAAATCCAACTTCTCAAAATGTGGTGTAGTTTATTATGAACATGTTTCCAAACTTCAAGTGCTAAACAACCATTAAATGTTCATCTATATGATAAAGCAATCAAAAGTAGAAATTGGCACTGCATATGTGCATGAAGTTGGACCAATGCCATGTGCATGTAAATCAACACTAATACCTACAAAAACACTAGTACCTGAACTAGGTTGATTATGGCCATTAGTGATAACCGAAACGACTGCAGATCAGTCAACTCTCTTGCATCCTCCCGAGCCACCTCAGTGATTGAACGTATCAAACTGTTGACAAGTTTGGGGGCTAATGCAATTTTATTTCCTAGCAGACCCACAATCATCAAAGCACCAGCCTACATGCAGAAATATAGATTCCGTTATTTAAAATTATAACTGTTACAGCCACAAATCTTATCACATCTGTGAGGAGGAAAGAAACTTTGATGAGTAAGAAATTAATACTCAAATCATTTTATCTCAAACAATAATCTAGACAACAACCGCATACTTGCAACATAATCACCAAAGAACATAAAAATGAAACATGTATACCATTCAAACAATTGAGAATGAAGAATCAACTTAAGTGAAACTGATTGCATAAATCTAAACATGAAAAGGATCTTTACATAAAGCACAATATCGCAAGTAGTAACATGTACCATATTGAATACAAAGGCTATCCAAAATGCAGATCATCTCTTAAATAACTTTATCATTAAAGAAAATAAATAAATAATGCAGTTTTCTCTTTTCATTTTGGTGACTTCACTAATTTTATCACAGGATGAATAAGGAAACCATAGCAACCATTGCTTCCTCTGATTGTTGGCCAGCAGTAGGTAAACACCAATACCAGTGTTGTCACGGGCTAAAGGCGCCTCTCAGGCATTAGGTTTCAAAACAGCCCAAGGTGAGAGGCGCTAGCCCGAGCAAAGTGAGGCGAAAATTCTCTAAAAACTGTTAGATATACCAAATTGAAGACTAAACAATGTAGAATTAAACTATAATACAAAATCAAGTGATTATATAGGCTTTAGATAAATAAAAAGAAAGACATAATTTCAAATCATACAGCATAGTTATTAAAAGAGAGACATAATTTCAAATAATAAAGCATCATTGCAACATCTTCAAGTTACCAATCTCATAAAAAAATTAAAAAAAATATAAGAACAACTATAAAATGCTGAATATCCTAGCTACTGAAGCATCACTTCCTCAAATTCATTATAGGCCAAAAAGAAATTAGGGTTTCTTTATTTTGGGTCTTGTTTTCCCTTCATTAAAAGTGTTTTTTTTTTTTGTACATCATATATTAGGACCCTTTTGGTCAATTTACATTTCTGAAATTTAATATTACAAAAAGAAAAAGGAAATCAGAAATTCTTTGGTTTGCCACGGCCGTCACAGTCAGATCGCGGCAACTATTACCGGAAATTCAGACATGCCGAAAAACCTAAGATTGCAATTCAAATCTTCGAGCCGGTCAGCTGCCACGCATCAACTCAAGGTCAAGGCGATTCCGATGCAAAGGCGCTCGCCTCTTGTAGCTCAACTCGCTCGAGGTCTCTTCAGGTGGTGACCCACCACCTTGCCCAATCACTTGCAGTGCCCATGACAACGCTGACCACTACAGTTACTCCAGAACTCCATATTTATTATTAGAACCATGTGTAACATTTACTATTACCAAAGAAAAGATCTAAGTAAACTAAACCAAGCAATCACAATATTCTAAGCGTCCAGTTGTTTATAATTTATTAAATATGATGCAAATAATGAGGAAGTCTAAAATGCTTTACTGAAACTAAACAGTTTCTAGTTTCTACATTTCTAATGCCAAATAATTAAACTGTGGGCTCATCTGAGCACATTCCAAGTCAGATGCTCTCTTAAAAAAATATTATCAGAACAAAATAACGCTTGAAGGATGGAGAATATTGTGCCTCAAGGGAAGAATAAACCTCCTCTGTGTAGTTCATGATATTGGTTGAGTTAGTATAAAAGTATATAATAAGAGTAATGCCCTCATTCCCACAAACACATGGTAGAAACATCTCTAAAGCCACTGGGATCACTGAGATTCGAATCATATAAATAAGTTTAATTAAAAAGAAACGCTATATCCAAAAATTGAGTTGGTTGCAACATAAGAAGGCTGCTTACTTGCTAATGGCTATTGTCTTTCCAGGTTACATCCACTTTTGATCTCTTTCTTATCAATGTAGTTTGTCCTTTTTATTTTTAGTTTGTGTTTATTTATTGTTTGCAGACTAGCTCAGGGAAAGAGCTGAAGGACCAGTTTATCTTTAATGCAAATGTGAGTAAAGACAGAATTATGTCCATGAATAATTATATATTCCTATCACAAACAATTTTTGAACGAGTCGCACCTGATCAATTCACCACAATTATATTCCCATTGCCTTTTCAAGATTTTAACCAGTTTACACACAACTGTCACAACAATGACTAATAATGTAAAATAAAACGGCAAATAGAAAAGAAATCAAGAACATTCTACAGAGAATTGCTTGAAGAAGATACTGGCTACAAGTAAGCAACTTCTCTCAAAAGATATTGTAGATTTACCCAAAATAATAAAAGATATACTCAAAAAATTTAAGATAAAAAGCTTTTACTGTAAAAAAATTATTTATGACTAACACTTGGTCTATAATGATCTGTGTCCTATGGATAAATTTTACACTAGGCTAAAGGTATCAGACATTTGGAAAGTATCAACATACTTTGCTTCTTCTTATTTTCAAAATAGGTTCACTTCAACCAAAAGAAGGCCAAAGGGGACGAATCCATTTACATCAGGAATATAAATAAAGGCTCCCTGCCTCCTCAGAATAGTGAATTCTTAAGTTGTAGCCATAAAACTACAGCATATAATCCTCAACTCTAAAATTTATAACATGTACAATATATTTGAAAAGAGTTAACTAATCCTTAGGAACATAAAGTGACATGTCCCAGTAATAATATCAATGTGTCTGATTCTACAGCAACAAAATTATGTTCCTTTTAGTATATACTGCCAAAAATAAATCCAATTTGACAGATGATTGTATTGAACTTGCTAGAACCCACACATTGTCTGAAGTTCAAGGGAACTACAAAGCTTTCCAGACACATGGTCATAAGGCTCACTTGGAAAACAATATCAAATTGAAGCATACAAGAAAAGAAATACTTATGTTATATGGAAGCCCCAATCCATAATACAAATAGTTATTAATCATTATTACAATCTTAATTTTTCAGCATAAGCTTATAAGCATTAAGATAATCATGCCAAGTGCATATTTGCAATATTTCTCAGAAAGGTGACTCGAATGCAACAATATTCAGCAGGTTCTTTTTTTTTTTTTTTTTTTTTCTTTGTGGGGTGGGGATGTGAGGTCAAGATGCAAATTCAACTTCATTCAACATAGGCTGATTACTGAAATTTTATCATATTTACATTTCTTATAGAAATTGAAACACCGACACCAATCTATAAGCAGTTAAGCACACCAAATACATTAGATCACTTTCTGATTGTGAAAACATGTAGGAAACCGAACAAATGATGTGATCTAGTACAATTGAAAGACACTGTGCCTTGAAATCTGACCTTGCGATCTGAATTTCCTCTATTGCCAGTCTGAAGTCCAGAAACCACAAAAGGAAGGATTCTCTTAACAATATCATCATCAACCGTTTCAACAGAACCCAAAGCCTCAACAAAAACAGCTGTGCAAAAGCTGATTACATGCTTAGAAGGTTGAAATTTCTTTGATGCAGATGCCTGCAGTTATACAGTCAATTACATGATAACAACACAAAATTGTGAATGAAATCCAACAAAACATTGAATGAATACTCACATAGTTGCATAAGACTTCTAAAACAGCCTTGTCACAGATACACTGCTGAACTATAACCTTCCTAGGTGGTGGTGCACCAGAGACCTTCACACCATCAAGAAATGTCCACTTGCTATTCCTTCACAGCAATTAATGAATAACAAGTTTTGTTAGCAGAAGAAAATTGCATTATTGAAGAATATAACATAGAATCATATAACATCCAACCTTGTATCAAGTAATTGCACTATCCGAACAAATGCATGTGTTTCATGGTACGGCAAAGCACATAAAATCAGACCTTCAGTATTGTATATATGGATCCTGAAACTCCAAAGGAACCACATTACAAACAAGAAAAATTAATGGAAAAGAAAGAGCCATTGAATACCCTCCAGAAACTGCAGATATGAAACATGCTAGAATAAATGAACAGGTGTGCTCACTTGTATCTACGTATCAAATATTCAAGTGTCTTAAGTGCTGAAGGAAGTTGAAAATGTCCAGAAAGAAGCCTTAAGTACGAACTAATTGAGGCATTATATCGATTGTTTTCTTCTATGCCCATCAACTCTCTATCCAGGTCTTTACTTCTATCGCTAAACAAATCATTCTTATAGTGTCTGAACCGCTCATCCGTGTTTATAAGAACCTCCAAACCTGAAAAATTACGTACAACAAAAATAAGCTGTGAAATTAATTATTAAAACTACTTATCCCCAGTGCAGGAAATAAAAATAAATAAGAAACAATTTTTAATTTAGCAATCCTACTTCATGTGTTAAAAATACATCACTGAATACTCAACATGAGATCATAAACAAAAAAATCATTGAAACTTTAAACAAGGTAAAAAGCTGCCATTAAGAAAAAGTTTGAGTTTTTACAGATATATTTAACTAGTGAATGCATTCTAATCCAGTAATCTGGATTTCCCCACCTCTTGGGGGAGCTTTTGTTTTCTTTCAACTGAAAACCCCACAATCAGAAGTGGCAACCTCCAGTTTCTAAATTAATTTAGAACGAATCTACGCTTTCTAACAAAATGGAAAATAGAAGCAAATTGAGCTAACCTTGAAGTGCAATGCTTAATATGGTTTCAATATCGATGTCAGCAGCTTCTTTGGGATCAAATAATACCGAAGGCCGAGTGAAGGGCCTCTTGAGAGGGTCAGTTTCGACTTGTACATAAGATTTTAGAGCTTCTAACTGCGAGGCTATGGTCGTAGCCATTATTTGGTTTCAGCAATGGAAGAACACAGAGTTTCGTTCTTTCAGAGGGAAACCAAAACAGGAGGAGGAGCTTAAACCCTAATACGAAAAGCGGACTACTTTTATAAAAGCGACGTTGGAGGGTTTTAGGATTTAGTATGAAATAGAATAGCAACAGGCGTAGACGGGTTGGTTGAAAAATATGGAACTATACAGGGACCGACATGTCTTTTTCATCTAAATTATTTCTTTTCTTTTTTCAATAGTTCATTTATATAACAATACTTTTCTTTTTTATCACTGTTATTAAGTATGGCCATGGGGATGGTTGAGTAAAACATTATAAGGCTTCATTTATTAATAATTATAAGGTAAAAAAGTCATATAATTAATCATTTTTAAAAAAGATTTACGTGTAAGAATATAAATACTTATATAATATTTTGTTTCTTATTTCAATTAAAATTTAATACCTTCTTAATATTTTTATGAGTTAATGTAATACATAATTAGATTATCAAAGTGATAAAATCAAATCTAAAGTAACAAGTACATGTCTTTTGTTTTAAGATAATGGCCATTGGTTAAGCTATGTGTAAAAGTATTACATGTAAAAATATTTTTTAAATAGAGTTATTTAAAAAGTGCTTTATAAAAAACTAAAAAAAGTGTTTGGATCAATTAACATAAAAGTTCTGTAATATAAAAAGAATTTCTTTGATTTTATTTTTTAAAAATAAATACCGAGTATTAGAATTACTAAAAAAACCAATTTGATAAATATTATGGTTATATTTGTTTAAATAAAATAATTATTAAAATTTATTTGATCTTCTCTTTTTTTTTTTATTTAGAAAATCTTATTTTTTTAGCATCAACTTTTACCAGCTTTTAGACTTTAAAAACCCAAAAATGCTTTTCCATGAAGCTTAAAAAATAAAACTTCTATTACCAAACAATTTTGTAAAAAAGCTTAAACTCAAAATATGTTTTAAAAATTAATCCAAACAAGGGAAATGTAATATATAATTAGCTTATCAAATGGGTAATTAATCTATTAATTTTTTTTTACAACTTTTAGGTTATTTATGGTTAGTTATTAATGACTAATTTTCTAGTAATTATGTCTCTTTGTAAAACGGTCATGTATCAACATTAGAAAAGAAGTCATTTGTTTTAACTTGTTGCCTACACATATGTGTTTGTAGATGTTTTACCTAAATTTTATTTTTTTTTAATTAATTCAATTTGATAAACAAATATTTAGATATTAAAAGAATGGAAGAGAGTAGAAAATAGGTTATTGTTGAGTAGTTATGTTGAGCAGTCATCTAAGTAATGAGATTCATTTTATTAATTGAATTTATTTTTCAAATAATATAAATATGTGTATATTATATAGTAGGAGACCAGAAGGAATCTTTCACTTTATAGTAGTATAGATATATATACAAGATAGTTTTGGCCTTCTTACTTTGAATAAAAAATAAAAAACTAAAATTATTTTTTAACTATATTTATACTTTAAAATTTACAATTTTTTTTAATTCATGATTTTATTTAAATTATTAATTTTTTTTAATCCACTCAATTCCACATTCCATCTAATTAGAAATTTACTCTCTCACACCTTTTCTCTTTACCTTAAAGTTGTAAAAAAAACATATATTGTTTCATTTTTACAAAATAAGTTTTTTCTTCTTTTTCTATATTACTAAACCTCATCACACGAGCTCACGGCATGTTTAAAGTAAGCGCATTTTCAAAAACCTTTTATTTTTTATTTTTTGCAGTTAACTATATATAAGTTGTTTTAATTAGAATGTAACAGTTTGAAGAAATTATTGTAAATGAATGAGTTTCTAATTAATTAATTTTTAAAATCTGTTAATTTTTTGTGGATAGACATTAGTTTTTATTTATTTTTAGAAATACTAAAAAATGATGAGAATTAAGAAGTTAGTAGAAGATATTTTTTTTAAATTATTTTTCTTTTTGCAAATATACTAAATTGACAAAAGTACTCACATAGTTAAAGTCAGATGACATCATCTAAATATTTTAATTTTTATAATAATTAGCATCATCACACGTGCTTATGCGTGTGTTCAATGACTTCTTCTTTTTTAACAAATAATGTAAAAAAACATTATAATTGTTGTATAAGCTGAAGAGAGTAAGATAAGTTTTAGAAGATACTTTTTTTTTTTTTCTAATAAAAAATAAGAATAATTGATTAATTTAAGTTAACAAAACAAGAGTTTCTTTGTTTCTTTTTAATTTTTGCCTATAATTATAAGATATGGTGTTCTTCTCCATTTTAATATTCATAGAATTGTAATTACTGTAGAACTATTGATTACTTTTTTACTTATTCTCAATATTAATAAATCTATATTTTTTTAATAATTATATGTCAATAGTAAATAAAATAGAATTCTTTACTTTTTTGTTTGTTTAATAGTGTTTAATAATCTTAATTTTCTCAGCACTTCTAAAATTTATAGACTACAACTTTAAAAATAAATTACTATGAAATAATAGAAAAATTAAGAGTATAGTTTCAAGATTATCTAATTCATAAATATATATATAAATATATGTTCAATAATTATATGTCAATAGTAATTAATATTGGTTTTTTCAAAAAAAAAATTGTTCAATAAGTTCATAATAATTATATTACTTTGTAGTTTTTCTCAAATTTATGAAATAATTTTTTTTTTAAATATTTTGAATTAAAAAATATTTAGATTATAGTTTCCATGATTATATTAATATATTGTTGTTTTATCTTTTAGTGAAAGAAATTTTATTTTCTTAAATACCTTATGAATTTTTACAATTACCTAAATACTTTTTAATTGTTCAAATAGTTTTCTATTTAGTTTTTATTTTATTTATTTTTTACTTTTTTCATAATTTTTCTCAATATGTTAGTAATTATTTTTATGACTATTTTTTTTTATCCTAATTCTTTTCAACATTAATAAATCTCTAATTTGTCAATAACTATGTATCAATAGTAATTAAGACTGAATTTCTCAATATTTTTTTAAATTTAGTAAGATACAAATAATTATAATATAAATTATTATTATTATTATTTAAATGTTATGAATGAAAAGAAATATTAAGTGTATACATTTTATGATTATAATACTATTGTATTAATTTTATATATTTAATTTCTTGTTAAATATTACTAATGTCATACCCCTCATAGAGGCATGACTGGCCGGAGGAATGGAAACCAAACCTCCGTAACCTTAACTCAAACAAAGGAACGACCATGACTCTTGACTTACCAATGAATAAAACCAAGAAATTATAAAGACAAAAGTTAACATTAAAAACTTGTTGATTACAACAAATCACAATTTACTGAAAATTTTGGCAAAGGTCCCTTACAATATGGAACATGCCTTAAAATACAATCTTATAAACTGTTTCTATTACTCAACACAATACAAAGACAATAAGGAGCTCTGCTCCGTTCACACCATCAACAAAGCAAGTACTAGAATATTACATCATACCACATTTAACACCTATAGAGCTAATGTGACTGCAAACTTTCATCATTCACTCCAAGTATGAGATTCTGAGGCATACCTTGTTATTAAATCCTTAGCAAAATCTCGTATTAACTTCTTTTGAGGTCCTGCTACTAAAAAAAAAAATATATAACCACAAGAAAAGGGTACTAACATCACACAACACAATCATATAACATACGTAATAACATTGCGTAACATTGCTTATATCTTAATTCACATTACACGTATATAATTTAACAGTCATAAATTCACAATTTACATGGTACACAAGATCACAAAGTTATCAGAGCAATGATATCAAACAAAGCAACCAAAGGGCCAACGAGTGACCCAGCCCATCACAATAATATCACCCCCCGCCGGGCATTTACGCGCCCGCACACCAAATTAATCTCCGTACACAAATTCATCCCACCGGGGCTGAGCACTCCAATAGTTTTTAAAATCATTGTCAGAAACGAAAATCATTTTCCAGAAAATGTTCACAAGTTGGCCCTTATCAAACACAAACAATGTAAACACAGTAACCAATATCAAGCAAACATTATTCAAGCAAATCACTAAAATACTCCACTAGCTTATTTTCCATATATCACACATATTTAAATAAACATATAATCATATATACTAATCTAGCCCCTAAAGGCAGCAATTAACCACTCACCTGTTACCCATTTCATTCGTCACTCACACTTGTGTCCATGCTTCTCATCAGGTTCACATTGGGAGCCAGAACTGAAATTCATAATTCCAAATACTACTTAGTTCATAAACGTTATTGTTATTCTCTTTTATTTACTAAACTTATATCTCAACTTATATAAGTTTATTTATGAAAGTTTTCCTTTAAACTATTACATGTCAATTAATATGGATTAGACTTTAGGTGATAAGATTATCAAAGAAGAGGGCTTTTAAATATCTTGACAAAGAATATAATAGGAGAAACCATTAGAAAAGAATAGAAAACATTTAGTGTGTTAAAAATATTAAAGCTGGCCCCTTAAGGTTTGGACCAGTGTCCACTTTAACGGTCATATTTTTCTCCATGAAACTCCGAATTCAGTTTCGTAAAATTTATAAAATACTAGACACATGTAGCTTTATAATGGTATATCATTTTTAATTTTTGGATTTGTATATTAATACAGTTCATTGTTTGAAGTTGCATCAAATTCTGTAACACGCAAGATTTTTGACAGCTTTGACCTGACCGTAGTTAATTGAACATAACTTTCCCTAGAAAAAATTAAATCCAATTCCATTTACTGGGTTTATTAATAGACACGTATATCTATCTTTATTATTTAGAGACTTTTCCTAAAATCTGCCATTAACCCACTCAATTTATTACATGAACCAAAAACAAAGTATTACGAATTCTGCCTGACCTAGCTGGAGTCTAATAGCTATAACTCACAACATATTTGGAACCAAGCTACGAAATTTTACAGACAACATGTCAAGACTATAAGATACATTTTATATTTTAAGCTCTTAATTTAATTATACTCCAAAGACACCCGAATTACTGAATTTCTAATACTCACGAAATCTGCCCCTGTGCCCCTTCAAAACCATTTAACTCTCATTGTTTCACCTTAATGCATCATTTTTATTTTATTTTATTTTATCTTATTTTCTTGTTTCTTATTTAAGACTCTTACTTCAATTTCATATAACCCTTTATCCACAATATTAACTCATATGAATACCAATAATTGGAAATAATAGACTTAACAAAACATTAAACTTCAAAGTCAGCCCCTTATCCTATACCAACATATAAGTTTCCGCCAATCCTTTCCTCCCATACAGCCACAACAAGCTGAAAACAGGACATCAATTAACCCAATTTAAAACTTAGTGGCTTCACCAACCTACAAGTACCCGCAGTGTGGACAGTATGCAAGGAAAATGGACACTGACTGCCAGCAAGAAAACAAACTAACACAAATTGAAATTGCAGCAAAAAGAGGACGAATTTATTTGCTGCCTCATGACTTTTGGAAGAAAGAATGGAAAAATATAAAACTAAAGTGCTAGCTACCAATTTCATGTATCAATCACCAAGTATCATTTGTCTTGTTTCTGATTTCCACACACTCCAACCAAGCCATACGTATGAAAGAGTAAATTGTATTATCAGGGAGGAAGAGTAAAGGGACTAACCATTGAGGAAAACGCATGGCAGGTTAAGGACAACAAGAAATCATCCCATGGTACACCAATAGCAACCCAAAATTTCTAAGACTGAACACCCTTACCCAGCTCATTTCCATCACCGATCTGATTTAACCCAAGCAAGAACAAATCCTCATTTCCATCGATACTACAGCAACCTTCATAGCTGCTACAATAACTTTAGCTGAATCCTTATCAATAGCTCTCG
Organism: Quillaja saponaria; assembly: GCA_029379385.1. Taxonomy (NCBI): domain Eukaryota; kingdom Viridiplantae; phylum Streptophyta; class Magnoliopsida; order Fabales; family Quillajaceae; genus Quillaja; species Quillaja saponaria. The sequence goes on along the minus strand of CM055616.1, from coordinate 11,570,544 downwards.
AATTTTGGTATTAGGGACAGACCCTCTACTTACAAGATAGAAGTGAGGCAAAAGCTACAAGTAATAGCTGGGCGTTGAAAGCAAATAGGATGAAGGCGGAATGGAAGTGGCTCACCAAAGACTTCAAAACGGGTTGGCAAAAGAGGTTTGGTAGGTGCATGTTATAACCCGATGTCGCCACGTTAAGTTATATATTAAAATAAGTTATAATTTGATATATGTTTTAAAATGTTTGTATATATATATGGTTACAATGTGAAAATTTACTTATATCATTACTTAAATAAAATTGTATATTTGTACGTACATATCAACATGTGTATAATAAAAAAATTAATTTCCACCACATTATTGGTAAACTTTTAACTTGAAAATTTACTTGTGAAACTTTTATTGATAAGTATAATAAGGGTGTTAAAAATAATAAAGAAATAAATAAATAAAATATATATTTATATACCTACCATGTTTTTTTGGCTTGACCTTGACCTTGACTTTACTTTCCTATTTCTTTTCTTTCTTTCACGTTTCCTTCTCCATTTTTGTACTATTTCTTCTCCTCCCATTCTTGGCTATTCTAGAGTCTTCTATTTTGCCTCCTTCTCTTGCTTGTCCGAAATTGTTGCCTTTCCTCATGAAGAGTGTGAAGCTCGGCCATGGATATCATCTTCTCTTGCAACCAAAACCCCTTTCTTTTCCTCCTTGTGGCCATCTTGACTTCCTTAGTTTTGAATCACAAATTGACCGATCCTTTGGAGGCGTAACTTTGGGGCTGTTTTGTGTGGGGTTGTAACAGTAGTTGATGTTTGGAGTGTAGTAGCCTAGTGTGACCGTGGGAAGGTGGTTGTGGGGGATGAGGTTGGGCGTTGCTGTCAGCCTAGAGGAATACCGGTTGCTGTGGAGGTGCTGACAAAAAGAGGCAACAGCAGAGCAGGGAGTTGATGCTCTGTTTTGGTTCACCCATGGAGGAATGAAGGAGAGCAGTACTTGCTTTCTCTCTTGGTTCAATCCGTGGGAGTGTTGCAAAGGGCAGCAACTTCTCTTGACAATATGGTAGTTTCTTAACTTAACATTTCAATTGTTTTAAGATTAGTGATAGTTTAATGACTTAGATTTAAGAATGGATGAGATTATGAATAAGAAGTTAATGGGAATATAAGCAATGTTGATAGATTAATGTTGGATGTGAGTAATGATATGAACAAGGAGAGTTAATTGGTTTTGAAGGGAGCAAGGGACAGATTTCGTTGGTAACAGAAATTAGGTATTTTGAGCAGCTTCGGGGCAGAATTAAATTAAAATTTCAAAAGATAAAATGTAGCTTATAGTCTTGAAATATTGTCTGTAAAATTTCGTAGCTTGGTTCCAATTATGTTAGGAGTTATAGCTGTTAAACTCTGGCTAGGTCAGGCAGGGTTCGTAGTGTCCTGTTCTTGGTTCATGTAAGAAATTGAGTGGGTTTGTGACAGATTTTAGAAAAAGTTTCTAAATAATAAAGATAGATATACTTGTCTATTAATCAACCCAACAAACGGAATTGGATTTCGTTTTTCCTAGAGAAAGTTATGTTCAATTAACTAAGATAAAGTCAAAGCTGTCAAAAATCCTGCGTGTTACATAATTTGATGCAATTTCAAACAATAAACTGTTTTGATATACAAATCCAAAAATTACAAATGATATACCATTATAAAGCTACATGTGCCTAGTATTTTATAAATTTTACGAAACTGAATTCGGAGTTTTATGGAGAAAAATATGACCATTAAAGTGGACATTGGTCTAAACCTCAAGTTTGGACAGCTTTAACATTTTTAACACACTAAATGCTTTCTATTCTTTTCTAATGGTTTCTCCTATTATATGCTTTGTCAAGATATTTAAAAGTCCTTTTCATTGATAACCTTATCACCTAAAGTCTAATCCATATTAATTGACATGTAATAGTTTAAAGGAAAACTTTCATGACTAAACCTATATAAGTTGAGATATAAGTTAGTAAGTAAAAGAGTATAACAATAACGTTTATGAACTAAATATTATTTGAAATTATGAATTTCAGTTCCGGATTCTAAAGTGAACCGGATGAGACACGTGAATTCGAGGATTGAGCGAGGAATGTAATTCATAATACGGTGAGTGGTTAATTGCTGCCTTTAGGGGCTAGATTATTATATGTTTATTTAAATATGTGTGATATATGGAAAGTAAGCTAGTGAAGTATTTCAGTAATTTGCTTGAATAATGTTTGCTTGATATTGGTTACTGTGATTGACATTGGTTGTGATTGATAAGGGCCAACTCGTGAACATTTTCTGGAAAATGATTTTCATTTCTGAAATTAAAAGTCCAGGTGCACCTAGGATACCCTGATTTAAAAGCATGAGAAATCCTGATTCTGATGAATATTTTTTTTAAATTGAGTGCTCAGCCCCAGTGGGATGGATTGTGTACGAAGATTAATTTGTTGTGCGGGCGCGTAAATGCCCGGTAGGGGGTGATACTGTTGTGCAGGGCTGGGTCACTCGTTGGCCCTTTGGTTGCTTTGTTTGATATTATTTATCTGATTGATTTGTGATAGCGTGAATCATGTAAATTGTGACTTTATGATGATTATCATGTATACGTGTAACGTGATTTATGATATGAACAATGTTATATGAGATTAATATATATGTTATACGTTTGTGCTGAGTGATGCTAGTACCCTTTGGGTACGATTTTCCACTCACGGAGTCCGTAGGACTCATCCCTTTTGTGGATAATATTTTTTTTCAAGAGTTCAATATATGGTGTCGCCGAGTTTATGACTTGCCGACAAAGTACGTCAAGGTATTTTTCAGGATCTCATACTTGAAGTTAAGGATGAAAGTTTGCAGTCACACTTAAGTGGTGGAATGTCAAATTTGGCATGATGTAATAGGCTAGACATCTGTTCTCATGTTATTGTATGAAATTAGAAAAAAACTTATTTGTGGTATTTAGAAACATGTTATATAACTTACAGTAAGTTGCTAATTGGTTCATAAAAACAAACTTTTACTGCAAATTTTTATTTTATAAAAATTACCTTTATTTATTTTTTTTGTTGGGTCAAGAGTCGTAGTTATTACTTTGATTTGAATTCAGGGTTACGGAGGTTTGGTTATCCAACCCTTCAACCAGTCATGCCTCTGTGAGGGGTGTGACAGTGCAGTAAGTGGAGATCACTATAACCCAAGAGCTCAACGGAATAACAGGGGAGGAAGAATGAAGAACAAAACGCAGCATTAGCAAGAAAAGGGAAAGCAAGTCGGTGCATCAATTGTAGGAAAGAAAAGCCCAAAAACAAAAGAATAAACTAGAAGGATTGAAGTCAAAGTTCCACTTTATGTATGTTTATAGCTAGTCCATGTTATTTCTAAGCATATATATATATATACATATATATATATAACACTTTAATTTCTAGCTTCATGTAAACCAATAATTGTTAAAATGAATTATTACATTACATATGTATAAATATTCAATTGTTTTAAATTTTTACTGTACGTAAGATTTTATTTACCTAATTGCGCCCATTTTCGTGCAACCATTTTAATATGTCAGAAAAGAAAATATATCGAGTTGTAATATGTATTACTTACTCAATCAATTAAATTTTGCTCGGCCAGAATTTTCTATGCTATGTAATATCAAATTATACACACAAACTTAAAACAAATCCCTTATTTTATTATTTAATTAATTTGTGTACATAGTTATTATTTTATAACTAAAATTTACGCAAGGGTCATAACAACTAAATGGTCAAGATACTAAATACCAAAACTGAGGATGTCCTTTTCTGTAGGGAACTTGCATTAAGCTTGTAAACTTTTACAACCTTGAATTTCAGCTCCTTGTTAAGTCAATACACCTTAGCCAGAAAAAACCTAGAATTACTACTCCCCAAGCAGTAGTAAAGATGGCTACTTGTAACCTGTTATTTTCTACCTTACTCAGAATTTCCTCAACAATATAAAAGTTTGCAGTCCCACTAGAACTAACATCAATGTCACCTTAATGAAGTTAATTAGTCCTCTTGGCAAATTAATGCACATGTCGTCCAACATTGAACCATAATTAGGGTTATGATTAGGGTACCATAATTAGGATTATGATACCAATAAGGGTTAACTTTAGAGTACAATAATTAGGGTTAGGGTTAGGGTTAGAGTGCCATAATTGGGGTTAAGGTACCGTAATTGAGTTTAAGGTACCATAATTAGGGTTGGGTTATAGTGATTAGGGTTAAGATAACATAATTATGATTAAGGTACTGTAACTAGGGTAAGATTACTGTAATTACGATTAAGGTACCATAATTATGGTTAAGGTACTGTAACTAGAGTTAAGATACTATAATTAGAGTTAAGGTACCATAACTAGGGTTAGGGTATTGTAACTAAGAGTTGGGTATCGTAAATAAGGTTAGGATACCTTAATTAGGGTTTAGGTACTTGTAGTTAGGATTAGGGTACCGTAATTAGAGTTAGGGTACCATAACTATGGTTAGGGTACTATAATTAGGGCTAAGGTTAGTGTACCATATTTAAGGTTAGGGTTAAGGTACCATAACAAAGGTTAGGGTACCATAATTAAGATTTGACAGACACTCAAATAAATTTGTGAATAGCCAGAGGAATGGATAACCATATCTCCGTAATCCTGACTATTCAAGTATTGTGCCTCACTGACTTATAAACAATTTACAATTAAGACTAATTAAACAATTTACAGTTAAGACTAATAAAACTTTACAGAATTAAAATAAAATCATAACTCTATCATTAGACATAAAATATTTACTGAAAATTTGGTAGAAGTTTATGTAATGTGGAATATGCCCATAATACATATAATAACATGTTTACAAGTCAACATTAATCCGTAGTATCTAATTTACACAAAAGAGCTCTGCCACCATGGTTCATTCAGTAAATACAACAACAATGTATATACCTTGTCGCAACAGTGTCAGCAGGTAGAAATTCTTGACAACGAACTGTGATTTCCTAATACTAAGAAAAAACCAACAATAAAGGAACAAATGAGTCGCAAGGACTCAATGAGTCAATCACATACCTTGAGGGTACCAGTATCACACAACACATCATACACACATATCATTAATTATTCTCCTATTTCAATTTAATTATACACATACATATTGTAATTACCTTACAGTCACGATTCATATGTTTCACAACATATATATGTCAATTCCAGCATTCAAAATTCACAGTTTCAAATGAAATAATCAAAGCATACAAAGCAAGCAAATGGTTAACAAGTAACTTAGCCCCGCACAACAGTATCATCCCTCACCAAACATTTACACGCCCGCACAACAGATTAATCTCTATACATAATCCATCCCACCGGGGGTAAGCACTCAAATTTTTTTAAAATATTTATCAAAATTAGAATATCTCAGAATTTCAAATCAGAATATCCTAGGTGCATCTGGGTTTTGGTCTCGGAAATAAAAATCATTTCTCAGGAAAATCTCACATTGTTGACCCTTATCAACCATAAACATAATTCAAATAAATCACTAAAATACTGCACTTACTTATTTTTTCATATATCACATCTATTCAAATACACATATAATTGCACATAATAATCTAGCAATTAAAGTGCACGTAATTCAGTCACAAAATTCAAGAACACGGTTCACCAGTCTGACTAGTCTATGAAAGTGTGGGAATGTCTTCAACACGATTTGGAGTTGAAAATCATCAATTTATATATTATTTAACATATTTATTTTATGATTGATTCTATAATTCTAAATTCACTATTTCTACAAATGTTTATGTAAAACAACCTTAATACTTGAATTGGACTTAACTTAATTACCTAAAATTATGCAAGGGTTGAAACTATGCATTCCCACCCTAATATAACAAATCTTTTAAACTAGTCCTTTCTAATTTTTATGATTTTTATTACTAACCTTTTTTTTTTTTTTTTTATCTTTTATTCTTACCTCTAGTTAAAATTCATGTAATCTTTAACTTACTTACTAATGATTCATACTTTAGTTCATATATAATAATTTAAAATATTAAAACAATTCAAAGCTAAATTCAACTATCTTGACTCTTTCTACGTACAAGCTATTTTATTAAAAATCCTTCTTCTAATATCCCAAAAATCAAATTTTTATTAACACCCAAGTATAGAACTTAACATAATATAAGTTTAACTAATTACCTTAAATAAAAGTATCACAATTCAATTCTATATAGTTCATGGTTAATAGGATTTTTCTGTACCATCATTCCTCCCCCATGGTACCTTAATCTTAAAAGAGGTATAACCCTCTTTTTTCTTCTTCATTTGAAATCAGTCATAAGGAAACATAGGTAGCCTACTCAACCTAGAACTAACACTTAGTAAGTTAACTTCAACCTAACATTACCCCTATCTTTCCACTCAACCACATGCCAACTATTTTTACATAAAAATACCATTATTAAGTACAATTCATCCTTACCTCTCACTCAAATAGTTAACTGGCCACACATAATCCGCCAGCAAAACTCCATAACCACCAAAGCCACCAAAGCCACCAAAGCAAGAACAAAACAACATGAAGAAGATGTTGGCAACCTTCCTATACACGGCTAGACAGAAACAGGGGACTGTTATCCTTTCACTTAGTCACAACTTACTTTCTTTTACTTCCTTTCCTCTCCTTCCAATGTGATCCAAAAAAAAAAAAAATTAGAGTTGGTTACAGGTTTCGTTTATCAAAAAGGCAAATTTCTATTATTCAAGCTATAACTCTTTCCCTTTGCTAGCTCAAAGGGTACAAAATCCTCACACACCAAAACATGGGATAGAAATGTTGAAGAATGATCAAAACAACCCACTAAGTTGGTTAAATGAAGGAAAAGAAAAAGACGACTCTACAATAATATATTAACATAAAATCATGGCTTAGATTAACTTTCAAGATATGTGGTAAAAATTTATTCTAAGATTATATATTTATATACACTACAATCATTGATCTCTAATAAAATATATATATATATATATATACACTAAATTTCAATTATAATGCAACTCTCTTACAAGAATAAAAGATAATTTAAATCCAAGTCACCCAATGGGGTAATGAATTTTTAATTTACTTATATAAACACAAGTACTCTCTTATTTCAATTTGTTTCATGAAAATTCATTATTTACGTAATCATGCGAATTTAAGTACAACATTCTAAAATACATGCTAGACCATTGGGTTATAGCAAGTTTGGGCATTGTAATTAGAGTTTGGGTACCAAAGTTAAGGCTAAGATATCGTAACAAGGCTTAGGGTTAGGGTACCATAGCTAGGGTTAGGGTACTGTAATTAGTATTAGGGTATAGTAAAAAGGGTTAGTGTACTGCAATTAGGGTTAGGGTACGTAATTAAGATTAGGATAACATAATTAGGTTAGTATTAGGGTATCGCAAGTAGGGTTAGGTTACTCTTTTTAGAATTAGGGTTAAGGTACTGTAATAAGGTTTAGGGTTATCGTAACTAGGGTTAGGTTACCGAAACCAAAATTAAGGTACCATAACTAAGGTTAGGATAACATATTTAAGTTAGGGTTAGAGTACCATAATTTAGGTTAGGTTACTTTATTTGGGATTAGGGTTAAGGTATCGCAATAAGTTTTAGGGTTAGAGTACCGTAACCAGGATTAAGGTACCATAACTAGGGTTTGAGTACCTTAACAAGAGTTAGGATACCATAACTAGGGTTAAGGTTAAGGTAATGTAACTAAAATTAGGGTATCGTAATTAGGATTAAAGTTAAGATTATGTAACTAGGATTAGCGTACTATAAGTAAGGTTATGATATTGTAATTAGGGTTAAGGTTTCGTAATTATGAGTAGGGTTAGGATATCATAATTAAGGTTAAGGTATTGCAATTAAGGTAAGGTAACATAATTAAGGTTAGGGTACAGTAATTAAGGATATGGTACTGTAAATGGTATTAATGTTAAGGTACCATAAATAGGGTTACGGTTAGGGTACCGTAACTTAAGTTAGGGGTTAGGGTACTGTAACTTAAGTTAAAGGTTAAGGTACGATAACTAAGGTTAGGGATTAGGATACTGTAACTAGGATTGAGGTACCATAACTAGGATTAGAGCACTGTAGTTAATGTTAGGATACCATAATTAGGGTCAGGGTACCGTACTTAGCGTTAGGGTATTGTAATTAGGATTAGGGTACCATAATTAGCGTTAGGGTATTAAAGCTAAGGTTAAGGTATAGTAATTAGGGTCTGCTACATGAATAATTTTTCTCCACTCGCATTAATTCAAGGTATCATTTTCAATAATATATAGAGCAATTATATCTTTCTCAATGACTAATCCTAATTAATTTTTAGTCTTCCTTTACCTCATTTAAGCATTCTACATGCACCAAATTACATTGAATATGTCCTAACTATCATAAGTGACTTCTTTCAAATTTTATTTTTCAAGGAATGCTACCTCAACCATTTACTAAAGGAATTTTATTTTAATATTAATAACATTTTATTGTTGATATTATAATATCATTAACAATATTACTGCTTCATATATATTTTTTAATTTTTTCTCGAATTTACAAATTAAAATTTTAAAAAATTACTGTGACTTAAAAGTGTAGTTTTCATGGTTATAAATATTGTTGATTTAACTTTTCATTCATAATTTGTTTTTATACTTTTCAATTATTATATTGTCACACCCTACATGGAGGCATGACTGGCCAAAGGAATAGGTAACCAAATCTACATAACATTATCTCAAAACAAATAAACAAATATGATTATTAACTATACCAAAGAATAAAAGTAAAATTTAGAAAACACAAATTAGTTACAAAATGTTTACTTACTGAAATACATACAATTTACTAAAAATTATGGCAATAACAACTTATTATAAATTTCAGTAGAGATTCTCTACAATATAGAACATGCCTTAAAATACAAATTTATAAACTCGTGTTCTTACATAACAACAACACAAAGACAACAAGGTGCTCCGCTCCACATCATAACAATATTGAACTGGACTATTACCTCACATAGGACTAGGAACCCCACAGCTTTAATGTGACTGCAAACTTCCACCCTTGAATTCAAGTATGAGATTTAGAAGAATACCTTGCCATCAAATCCTCAAAAAATTTCGTATCAGTGATTAACTTCCTTTGAGATCCTGTTGCTAAAAAAAATATCCACAAAAGAGGGGTGAGTCCTATAGACTCCATGAGTGAAAAATCGTACCCAAAGGTACTAGTATCACTCAACACAAGTATATAACATACATAATAATATTGTGATTTAATTCAAAATACATGTACATATTTATAATTGTCATAAATTCACAACTTACATCATTCATAGAATCACAAATTAATCAGAGTAATCACAGCATACAAAAAAAACAAAGGGCTAACGAGTAACCTAGCCCTACACAACAGTATGACCTCATTTGGCATTTACGTGCCCGCACAACAGATTAATCTCCTTACACAGTCCATCCCACCAGGGATGAGCATTCATTTAAAAAAAAATATATATATATTTATCAAAATCAGAATATCTCAAGATTTCAAATCAGAATATCCTAGGTACACCTGGATCTTAGTACCGAAAATAAAAATTATTTCTCAGAAAAATTTCAATTTGTTACCCTTTATCAACCACAAACAATTTCAATTATCAAACATAATTCAAATAACTTACTAAAATATTGCACTTACACATTTATTTAAATACACATACAATTGCACATAAAAATCTAGCCCCCAAAGGCAACAATTAATCACTCATTTTTAACCAATCTCCTTCGTCACTTACGATTGGGTTCACACGGGTTGTTGATTCAACCACACTTTCTGAAGCTGCAATTACATTTTCTAATTCATAAAGTCAACATTTGGTATAGATATGTTTGTTTATGAAAATTTTCAATTAAGCCATTACATATAAAGTAGTATGAATTATACTTTATGTGGCAAGGTTGACAATGAAGAGACATTTTAGATGTCTTGACATGCATAGGTTAGAAGGAAATAATTAGAAAAGATAAAACACTAGTGTGTTAGAGAAGTTGAAACTGTCCAAACTTGGGGTTTAGACTAGTATTCACTCTAATAGTCATATATTCCTCTAAGAAATTCCAAATCCAGTTTCGTAAAATTTATTAAATACTAGACACATGTAGCTTTATAATGGTATATCATTTGTAATTTTTGAATTTATATATCAATATAGTTTATTCTTTGAAGTTGCACTAAATTTTGCAAAACGCAGGATTTTGGCAATTCTGACCTTACCCTAGTTATTTGAACATAACTTTCTCTATGAAAAAGAAAATCCAATTCCGTTTATTGGATTTATTAATAGAAAAGTATTTCTTGGATGTGTATATTAGTACAGTTAATTATTTAAAATTTACTCCTTTTTGGTATTTCATAATCTCACTGGATACATGTTTATTTTCACTTACATACATAATTAAATTTAATAAAACCAAGTTGAAACATTAACTTTAAGAAGTTATATAGCTTTCTTACTAAGAAACTTCTCCTAAAATTAGTCTTGAACCCACTTAATTCCTTACATGAACCAAAAATAGGGCACGACACAAATTCCTGGTTGTCAATATCCTACTCCAAGGCTTATAGAAAATTCATACTGGAGAATTAAATTACAAAACTTTCCTGTATAGCTTATCAAGGTATTAGGACCATTTTATCTTCGGAACTCTATTCCTAATTTGACCTTTAAAACCCTATAAAGTTAGTTATACTAAAGCAAGCTCAATTAGTATCCAAAAATCATAACACTTAGTTCCACCCTTCCAAAATAGACACAACAAAGAATTAAAACCTACACCACTCCATATTTTCTCTTTAGCATGTTAGGAACAACTTTTATTTGGAGTTCCTAGGCTAATTCTCCAGAACTGACTGGCTAAAAATCCTGCATGGACCTAGCTATAATTTAGCAGCTCTACCAAAAAAAATATTTAAGACTAGTTCCCAAAATTTTTTAGAAAAAACCTAAAGACGTTAAGCTACATTTTCTTTTTTGAGCTCTTAATTTAATTCAGCCCCAAAGACACTCGAAATACTAAATTTCTTTCACCCAAGAAATATGCCCCTGCACCCCTTTAAAAACCACTTAACTCTCATTTTCCAACACTTTATCCAGGAAAGATTAAAATTAAACTTCAAGAAAATAAGCTTAAAACTTGAGTTTTAAGGTAGCTTAAACTACCTAACTCCACAGCTAGCTTGTAGCTATGATTGCCATTGACTGTTACCCTCACTTCCACTCTTCAACCGCTACTTCACTTGAAGGGAACCACCAACTAGAGGGGAAAAAGAAAGCTGCAACACCACCACCTTCTAAGTAGCATTAGCTAATGAAAACAAGGGATAATTTTAGGCTCCTGCTAGTTGATGGAAGCTGAATTGGGTAGCAGCTCTAAAGTCCACCAACTGTAACTACCAACAGCTTAAAGAGAAAAAGGTTGAAGGAGACCCAAAGGTGCAGGGCTTGGCAAACAAAACTACTGTTCTTAACTGAGAGGAATAGAAGGTTGAAGCTGCCATGGTTGAGCTCACAAATTGGATGGCAAGATGATACTACTCGGCTCCTTACTAGCAACTACGATCCCTTAGTCTACAACTGCTACCACAGCTAGTAAAGGGGCTAGAGAAAGAGAAAATTTTGGCTGAAAGGTGCAAAACATGAGTAAGAACTCTTGGTTGAAACATGCAAGAGAAGACTACCCAAATGATGGAGCTATGGTGCTCGGTTGAAGTGAAAGAAAGAGCAAAAAATTTCTTGAAACAAGTAGAAACAACGGAAGCAAAAAAATAAAGAAACCAAAGGTGGTGGGGCTTCTAAAAGAGAAGCAATTCGATCACCAAAAGAATAAGACAAAGGAAGGGAAAGAAACAACAACAAAATCAAGTTAAAAGTCAAGATTTGTTGGATATTTGTGGTACATATTCATTTCTAATTATATACATATTTATATCTAAATAATCACTCCATTAAATTTTCTTTATTTACACTTACAATTTCACATATGACAAAATCTTAAAATTAAAGCCAAGTCAAACTAATGCATGGTGTATAATTACTCTTAATTTTATACCTATATATATATATAATTTGCTTAATTACAACAAGTCTTCTACAAATATGTTAAAACATGCGTTAAAATAAATCGGGTTATAACAGTTGGTTACAATTTATAATTTATTTACTTCAAATACTTGCATTTATTTTTTTAAATCTTTAATTACATTCTCTTGTTTAAATTCATATTTTAATGTCGGTTATAACATGTTCAATTACATTGTTACTTATTTAATTTGTTTATTTTTTTTATAATGTAACTTTATACATTGTATCTAAACTCGATTTTACGTTATCGAGTTATAACACCACCATATCCTAAACAATAACCATTAAATTATTATACAAAATCAAACATGAAATTCAAAACCCTAATGAGACTGCAAACTTTCATCTTTTGGCTTCAAATATGAGATTCTAAAGAAATACCTTACCGCTCAGCTTGTTATTGGCAAGTCACGAACTGGTTGATAATGTATACTGAAATCATGTTACTAAAAAAAACATCAACAGGAGATTGGTGAGTCCCATGGATTCAGTGAATGGAAAAACATATCCAAAAAGTACTAGCATCAACCAAAGCATAATGAAGATATATAAATTAAATAATCTTATATAGTCATGTTTCATATCTTAATTCAATGGTACACATACATACATATAATTATTGTAAAATTAATTAATCACAATTTACGTAATACACAAGATGAATAAATCAATCAGAATGTTCAAAACTCACAATTCAAACAAAGCAATCAAAACATACAAAGGACCAATAGAGTAACTCAGCACCCGCACACCAAATATCTCCCACCAAGCAATTTGGCTCCCGCACACCAATCATAAATATATACGGATTTATTAGAAATACGGAACTACAGAAATCTTCATACCTTCTCACAAATCTACCCTCGGGCGGAGTTACTCGATTATTTTTAATCAGTGTCAAATAATCAAATCAAAATATTTTAGGTACTCCCGGATTTTATTTCAGAAGTAAAAATCATTTCAAAAAGAAAAATACTTTTATTGGCCTATATCAAACACAAACAAAGTCATAAATGAAACACAATTCAAATAGCTCAATGAAACAATACACATGCTTATGCTTCCATATAAACATATCTATTCAAATATACATAATAAATACGCATACTAATCTAGCAACCAAAAGGTAACATTTATCCACTCACCGTTTTCCGATCTTATTTGTCACTTCCTCTAGTCATTACGCGTGTCATTAGCTCAACAACATTTCCGAAGCTGCAATTAAAATTTTCAAGTATCACTTTGTTTGACAATTTTATAGGTTATAACCTTTTATTACGAAAATCTATACATACAAGTTCTATGCATTTATTTAAAGTTAACCAATCTTAGACATTTTCACAACCATCTTGGAAATATATTTGTTTTCAACTTATATACTTAACCAAATTTTAAAAAATCAAGTTCGAACATTATCTTCAGGATATTAACTAACTTTCTTTTTAAAAAACTTCTTCTAGAATCAACATTGAACCCACTCAAATTCTCACGCTACATAAACATGGCACTTGGCAAATTTTTGTTTGCCAACCTCGGATTCCAGTGCTTAAAGAATTTTTATACTTGAGAATTAAATTATAAAACTTTCCAATCTAGTTTACCAAGATGTTATGAAAAAATTCATTTCAGCACTTAACTCCTATTTCATCCTTTAAGACTCTCCAAAACTAGTTACATCAAAATCGGTTTAATCAGGACCTAAAAATTACAACCCTAAATTTCAACACCTCCAAAATACACATAACATGAAATTAGAACTTGCCAAGCTCCAGATTTTTCCCTTAATATATTAGGAATAATTTTTATTCAGAAGTCCTAAGCTAATTCATACCATAACCCTTGACAAAGTCTTATGGACTGACTGAAGCTCACTTAAATCCTGCACAAACCCAACTGCAGTCCAACTGCTCTAAGAATAAGTATACCTCAAATCAAGTTAAGAAACTTTCTAGATATCACCTTAGACTATAAACTACACTTTCTCTTTAGAACTCCTAAACTAATTCAGTCCATAAGACACCCGAATACTTGATTTCTCTAGCTTATAAAATATGACCATGTTTTTTTTCAATAACCATTTAACTCCCATTTTCAACAATGTATTCACAACTAAATCTTTGTTCATGAACTTTTTATTCAAATTCAATTAATAACTAACTACCAAGAATTAAATCTACCAAGTTTTACTCATGAAGTTATAACTAGTTTTTTGGAAACATTTTATCAAACATTTTGAGTGCATAAATTACTTTCATTGATGTTTTTGTGTGTGTATATATATACTACACCAATAATTCTAATCTAACTTCCTCAAGTCCATTTTACTCAAATTCTAAACATTAGTTTTAGAGTTAAATTCATTATTTAGGAGCCATTAAAAGCTTGGATTAAGGAAGTTTAACAATAACCAACACCAAATCCACCATTAACATAGTTACTCTAATTACTATCCCATTATTCAACTCCCACTCAAGGGTTTACATCAAATTTATATACAAGAATCAAAGAAATGACAATTAGCTTCAAGAAAGCAAGAATCCGTAATAAAACCAAGGGTTATTGGAAACTAACCATCAAGGAAGCAATAAGCAAACATGAAGGATAAGAGTTGAAGTTGCTGCCACAATGATTGAATAAGACAAACCAAGATTCATCACCTTTTATACAGCCAAAAGAAAAGGAAAACTTGGCATAAAGACCTGACTGCCATAACACCCAAAAGAGGGCAGCGTGAATCCCATGGCTAAAAGCAATGTCACGGCCAGCAGGGGTTAAAGGATGGATGTTTTCCTAAGCCTTTCCTTGCTGCCACGCCCTCCTTAACTCAAGAAACTTGCTTTCTAATTCCCTATTCCTGCTGAACGGCCACAAAAGAAAAACAACCAACAATCCCCATGGCTAGAACCATCCAACAAACTGCCTAACTAAGCTATTTGGTTCCTCTACAAGCATACAGACACCGTCATGTGACTATAATAACAAATGAGGAAAAGTAATAACTCAGTTGCAATGTAGAGGAAGAATAGAAGGAGCACAAAAAACTCAAACCCACACACACTAAATTTGGAAGGAAAGATCGACTACCAAAGGTTGGTTTCTTAATCACCCTAAACAACTAAGCAAAACAAGGACAAGGCAAGGAAAAGGAAGGAAGGAAGGAGATGTTTCAAAGAGGAGGTGCTTCTTGGTTGGAACTAAATGATGGCAGTATTTTCTAGAGAAAACAATGGTGGTGAAGGAAAACAAATAAGGACCAAGAAGAACGGTCACAAAAGAAAGGAAAGGAAAAAAAAAAAAAAACAATTAGAAAAGTTCAGTCAAAGTCAACAATTTAAAGTTGGGGTTGAAAATTAACCTTAGCTATAGGTCTATATATACATATATCCTAAATGTTTTCTAGTTTATTTTTGTTTACACATTCATTTTATGTAGACATAAAAAATTACATAATTAAGTGTAAGTTCCAAATCAACCAATAGTGTGGTGGAAATCAATTCTTGCATTACGTGTATATATATGCTTATATAAATATTCATTTACGAAAATTTTACTCTCTGTAACATTTTATTCACCTAGTCATGACTAATTACACACAAATATTCTAAAGCATACGTTCAGTTGTTAGGTTATAACATGTATGTCAATAGTAGTTTATATTGAATTTCTCCATATTTTTTTTGTTTGATAAGTTCCCGATAATAATAATATTTTTTAGTTCTTGTCAAATTTATGAATTGATTTTTTAAATACTATTAATTAAAAAATAATAATTGGAGCATACTTTTCATGATTATAATTCATTTTAATACTTTTCCGAGGGATTAGTTTCACAGCAATACTTGTAAGGAAACCTAAGAAACACAAAAAATTAAAAATTAAAAATTAAAAAATTAAATTTAAAATTTTAATTTTTTTTGTTAAATTTATCTATTTATTTATGAATATCAAAGTCGTTTATTAGAAGAAATTTTATTTTCTTAAATACTCTTATGAGTTGTTACTATACATAAATATTTTTTAGTTGTTATTTTGTTTCAATTGGACTACTTTATTTATTTTTATTTTTCTAATTCTTTTGCATTTTAATATTAATAGGATTTTAATTGTTTTATAACTATTTTTAATTTTATTCCAAATTATTTTCAATAGTAACAAAACTAAAATTTCTCAATAACTATATATCACTAATAATTAAGATTGAATTTATCAAAATTTTAATTTAATAAGTTAGAAATAATTATAATATTATAAATTAAATTTTTTTAAAAAAATTATGAATTAAAAGAAATATTAAGAGTATAATTTTTATGATTATAATATTATTGTGTTAGTTCTTCTTCCTTTTCTCAAATTTTTAAAAATTATATATTTATATTATGAATTAATTTTTTTTAATGAATTTGTCTATTTATTTAATTTCATTAACATGGAGTATTATTTTTTATTAAATTGTTTGATGGACATACATGAATATAACATAAATATGATTCACGCAAAACGGGTGCCACAAAAGCTAGTTATATATAAAAGTGGTTTAATGGCATAAACTTTTAATTGTTTTAAGTACCCTTATGAGTTGTTATTATTACATAATTACTTTTAATTACTATTTTACTTCAACAAGAATATTATTATTTTTTATTTTTTTTATTTATAATTTTTTTTATTTTAATATCGATAGAATAGTAAATGTTTTAGAACTATTAATAATTATTTTTTTACTAATTCTTCTCAATATTAATTATTATTATTTTTCAATAATTATATGTCAATAATAATTAAGATTGAATTTCTCAACTTTTATATTTATTAAGTTCCTAATAATCATAATTTAGCTCTTCTCCAATTTCCTAATTCTTGTCAGTTTTATTTAATGTATAAATTGGTACTTTTGAAAAGTTTCAATTTTCAGAAACCTTTTTTATTGTAGTTTAACAATAGAACACCCGTTAGAAAAATCTTTTAAAAAATACTAATAGTATAATTTTTATGAGTATAATATTGCTACTTTAACTTTTAATTCATTAAAAAGATTAGAATTTTTTAATACTTATTTGTTAATACTAGTTAAGATTAAATTTCTCATTTTTTTTAATTTAATAAGTTTCTAATAATTATAATATTTTTTAGTGCTTCTCAAATTTATGAATTATTTTTTATATATAAAAAATCTTATGAATTACAAAGTATAAAGGAACATTTGGCCCATCATATCTGATTGTATAATGTCTTACGTTGTATAGTTATCAATAAATATATATAATAGTAATTCTCAATCTTTTTTTTAATAAGTTACAAATAATTATAATTTTTTTTTATTTCCTTCTAATTTTAAATTTTATGAATAAAGAAATATTAAGAGTATAGTTCTTTTTTATTATAATATCGTTGTATTAATTTTTCTTCCATCTTAGAATTAAAAAAATAAAATTATATGTTTATATTATGTATTAAATTTTCTATTAGATTTATCTATTTGCTTAATGTTATTAACATTAATTTTTTTATTAAGCATAATTTCTTAATATGTACATCAATTATTGACGAACACATATATAAATATCATAAATAAAATTCACCTCGAACGCATGCTTTGAAAACTAATATATGTATATATATATATATATGATTACATGTTCATGGCATTAAAAAAACATGTATGTTATGCATGATATAGAATACATTCATTTCTCATGTGACTTGTGAACCATGTATGTAAAAGATGCTTATCCATGATCTTTGGAAGAAAAATTTGCATCAAATATTGGGTTGCCATAATTCAACATCTTTTCATTATTGAAATTAATTGTTTTATAAAATAAAACATATTTGCAATATTGGAGGAAACTAAACCTTTACTTGAGAGGCAGGTGATTATTTTATAATTTTCAGTAGCAAAGTGAATTATGAATTATGGCTAATAATATTGCATTGAGGATAGATTTATTGAATAAGGAACAGCATAGGATTCGAAAAATCAAATATCTACATCATAATCGACCGAACGGACCCAAAATCAACTCAACCCAAATTAACAAAAATGAAAGGCAGACCAGTTAATAACTGGGCATGAAGGGTTTTAGGGTTTATGATGAAATAAAATAGCCAACAGGTGTAGACTAGTTAATTTATATAACAATATTTTTAATTTTTTTTGTCAGTTAGTAAGTATGGCAAAAGGATGGTTTAACCAAATTTGTATTCTACGCGACTTTATTTTTCCTTTATCCACCCAGTAGTAGAATTGATCGATGTTCATAATATGTTCGCATGAAAATTTTAGGCCCTTATTTGTGCATTCACTCTAAACTAGAGCGAGTAAAACACTTCTACCAAAAAAAAAAAAAAGTGAGTAAAACACTATTAATATTTATAATATAAAAATCATCTAATCAATCAGTTGTTAAAAAGATTTATGTGTAAAAATATAAATAGTTATATATAAGTAAACTTAGTTTTTTTTTTTTTCAATTAAAATTTAATATAATACATGTCTATATTTTTTTTTATGAGTAATGTAATAGATAATTAGTTTATCAAAGTCGCAAAACTAAATCTAAAGTAACAATTTAGATTAATACATGCCTATATTTTTTTCGAGATAATGTAATATATAATTAGTTTATTAAATGGGTTATTGATTTGTTATTTTATTTGAAAAGTATTTTTTGATTAATTTTAAGGTCATGGTCGGTAATGACCAATTTTCATGTTGTTATTACTCTTTTAAAATAATCATGTGTCAATACCAAAAAAAAAAAAATCATTTGCTTTAATATATATACAAGATAGTTTCGGCCTCCTATGATGCATAAAATAATGTATAATTTATACTTAAAATTTACAAAACTTTTTTTAGTTCGTGATTTTATTTAAAATTATTAATTTATTTTGTATTCCACTCAACTCCGTATCTCATCTAATAAGAAATTTACTCTCTCTTCTCTTTTCATTGATTAATCTCTAAATAATTTTTAGTCTCCCTACGCCTTTCACCTGCAATAAGTTACATATTCTTCTATGGCATCCATTGATCTACATTGAATATGTCCAAACCATCATAAGCGGCTTTCTCAATTTTTATTTTTTTCAAGGGATGCTACCTCAACCTTTCTACTAGTGGAATTTAGTCTATACTTTAATAATTATAATTTTTTAATTGTTGATATTATAATATCATTAACAATATTACTATTTCATATATATTTTTATTTTAAATTTAGTTTTTATTATTTTTTCAATATGAGTATATCTTTTTAATAGTTTTATTACTTTATTTCTTCTTTTTTTTAAAACCTATAATTGCTTCCATTTTACCATATCAATTTACACCATGATTTTGTACCAAAATGAAATTAAGAGTTTTCGTTTTAATATGGTGGACAATTAAAGAAAAATAAGTAGCAAAATGAAATTAAGGATAAGTTTGGAAGAAATCTATAAAAGAGTTGATTTCAATTCAATTCAATTGAATTTGATTTGATTCAATTCAATTTAATTCTTTTTTTAATGTTGGGAACAAATCATTTTGTTGATATAATTTAATAGAATTCAATTGAATTACATTGTTTGGAATGTGAATAATAATAATAGAATTCAATTGAATTTAACAATTTTACAATATTAACTCTAATTCTATATAATTATTATATACTTACTCTAATCTTGACCATTTTCTCTCTCTCTTCCTTTTTTCTGGCCAATTTCTTTTTATGGTCTATTATAGTTTAAGAAAGAGATGGGTTACGAATCAAAATGGGTGAGAAGAGATGAGTGTTGGGAGAAAGAGGGATTGAGAGAGAAGAGTGGGGTCTGGGAGCAAGTATGAAAATGAGACAAAGATGATAGGTAAATTTGTCTAAACAATTTTTAAAGCCTATGTGAATTGAATTTTTTGTAAATCACATTAATTTGGTACGAATTTAAAATAAAAGAAAGCAATGAAAATGAGATTTCAATTAATTGAATTCTCATACATAATAAGTTCCATACACAATATTTTAATCACAATTCATTTAGAAAGAATTGAATTTCTCAATTCTTGTGGTTCCAAGCACACTTTAAGAGTTTTGATTTAGTGTAGTGGAAAATTGATTCTAGTAGAATTTTGGTGGAATGTGATGGTATTTAGGTGAAATGTAGTGGGTGTTTAAGTGTATGAGTCACTTCATTTAAGACGAATGTGTTATCAAATAATTAATTGACATGGCAACATATTATGCACTCAATTCTTAAATATTAATTATATTATATCTTATAGATATCATATATATATATATATATATATATATATATATATATATATATATATATATATATATATAATTACACAATAATTTTATAAAAAGTATTAACAAAATCAAGTCCCGTTTGTTTTTTAAACTAATCATCAAAATTGATAACAAAATAAATAATTATTGTCATTCATTTCTCGTTAGTATGTTTTGTCTTTAACTTATTGTCTCACACTATCCCATTTACAAAGAACTTTTAAGTTTAACCCAAATCCAAATTATGGAACCCCTAAGTGCACCCAAGTTACTTTCCTCCCCCTTTTTTTCAAATAATTTGGACATGGCATAAGCCCATGAACAAGGGACAACAACAAATGAGAATTACAAATGTAACTAACGATAAATTCAAATTTTAACCACAAACAAATATGTCGGGAACATTTACTTTGACGTTTTATAATATAATTCTCTTGGTGAGTTTTCTATTGGAAAAAATCCGAAAAAACAAACCAATTATTTTTATTTGTTGGTCAATGATTTTTAGACTAATGAACTATGGTTTCAGAACTTGAAGCTTTGGTTATGGGCCATGTGTATCGGGTTACTGTTTTTTCTTATGAAGTTGTTATTTGGTAAATTTTAAAAATGTATGTGGCATAAATATTTTACAGTGAATTAGTAGGACAATTTAATAATTTATATATCATTTATGGATAATTTTTAAAATTTAGTGAGTTCAGTCACTACTTTATTATGAATGTAACATTCAAATAACTTATGTGTCAAAATAATAATGCAACATCAATTTCCAACCTCAGTCATAAATTCATACACTTCATAAGTAAAGAGCATGAAGATTATAAAAGCCAATTCATTTATCTAGTCAAGATTTACTTTCTAGATGTGAAAATTGGTTTGTTAACTTGTTATTAAATTTTTATGTTAAGTTCATACATTATTTAGTTATTTTGGTTTTGTGTCAAGGATTAGAATAAAATTAACCCTCAAAAGTTAGCAAAGAATTCTAATACTTATAAATCCACATCAAGATTCCCATGCAACCATGAGGAACATTAGCACAAAAACAAGAGGATCACCAAATGACAAGTAGCAGAAGCCCAAAATGTTTAACAATATTATAGGGTCACAATGAATAATTGCCAAGTCTGAAAATCTATTGACTGCTCATTTTTTCCAGCAGGACAATGTGCCTGAACAAGACATTAATAGCAATATAAGCTCAAAATTTTACTTCCTAGAATAATAGATGGATCATAGTACAAGCAAAATGCATAAAATGTTCAATCAATTAGGAATTAATGATGAGCACTTCCCTTTAAGCAGGGAAGTCAATTGTCCAATTAGTTCTATCTCAGCTGGCTGCTTCTCAAAGCTTCCACAAACCTACAGAAAAGTAATCATTCTTATTTTACACATATAATATTGCAATTCAAGCAGAGAACTATCCTAACTGAAAACTGATATTTAATGGATTCTAAATTAGAAACATACCAGTGAAATACAAGCTGATGATTACTGTCACCAAAATGGTATTTGTGTGTGCTCTTAAGCACACAGCAGCTGAAGTTGACCTGTAGATTAGCAATCAACAGTTTGTTAGTATCAACTGAAGCAAGTTCTTTCAGAGGATAGAAACTTTTTGTAAACAAAGGCATAAAAAAAAAGTAGGTAAACAGAACTCAAATCGTTTTCTTTGGCCTATGATAGCCTCTCATAACAAGTTGGTTCAACCGTGAAGCAAATGCCAGTGGAGCCGAGCTCACTGGGATTGCAACATGAACCTTAAGTTACCATAAGTCTTCTTGATCTAATAATTACTTTTTGTTATTTAATACATAACAATGGTCAATGGTCAAGGCATAAAAAAGAGAAAAGTCCGTTTTATCAAAATAAACCCAGGTCCTGGTGCACCATGAGTTATTTCTGACAAGATAAATTGGCTTGTTTCTTCCTAGTATTTTCAATGTAATAACTGACCTCTAATAACATAATCACCAAAAGAGTATTAACAAAAGTCCACAGAGGAAATCTCAATAAAAAACAGTTACCAATAGACAAAAACCTTAAAGAAATCTTAGGGAGGATCCCAACGTAAATCTTTTCATTTAAATTTGCAGGGGACCGCTACAGTGCTATAGCTATCAGCATACTAGCAAAAGAAAACAGAACTAGTTATTCATTTAAGTCTAAATTCCTGTGCATTAATCACTTAGTAAAGCCACATAAAATGGAAGAGGGAACCACAAAATAAAGGAAGAAAGCAATATAAACAATGTGACAACTGACAAGACAACATACAACGTTAGCAGTCAACAAAGCTCAAGTAATTGACTTTACCTTGCCACGAGGTCTGTGACAGATTCAGTTGCGAGCCCAAACCCAAAAGGGAAAAGCGGATCATAGTGAGGATCCCCAACATTCATTGGGAGTTGATCCACACTTTTAAACCATGTTCTTGAGAGCTTTCCACTGAACCCATGGTCCCCAAAGAGGGCATCAGTGACACCTTGGCCCTCAGTTCCTGGTAACCATGCTGCCACCAAGGCATCGATAAAGGAAATATATGGTTCAATTACAATGGGTCTACCAGAAACAATGACAACCACACATTTGACTGTCTCACATACATTGCTGATGATGCTTGACCCAGGATCCACCATAGTGAGTGTCATGCTGTCTCCAGCAGTCTCGGCATAGGGAGATTCACCAACTGCGACAATGGCATATGAGAAGTTGTTTGACTTAACAAAATCAGCATCAGGATTCTCGCGGTAGACAATTTGTGTGCTTGAATCCACTGCTGATGTTATGGCAGCAAGGATACTAGTTCCTAATCATGGAAGAAAATCTGTTACTTTTATTGCTGTTGAACATGATTGCAGTAAAATACTCGTAGTTATGCCTGGGATGCTGCATATTATTAAATTGTATGACAGATAGTTATCGAAACACAAAGTTCATTTCCAATTTCTCTGCCATGTCAAACATCCACTTAGTAATATCTGCTGACATATCTCCTAAATCTGAAGAACTAATGCTCGTTCAATAGACTCCTGATTTTGTTAATCCTTCATACATTTTACACCACTTAACTGACCAGAATTTTCTGTTCCATTGTGAACTAATGTAGGAACCCTGTCATGCATGTTTCAAAGAGACTTACCCCTTGTGGCATTGTTGCCACTAAATCCTTGCCAGTTGATTGTCCATCCACCACACTGATAACCCAAATTATCAGCATGAGTCCCAGCAACCAGGATCTTTGGGGCTTTCTTCGGAAGGGGCAGTAGAGGAGCTGTTCCATTTTTCCCATTTTTGAGCAGAACAAGAGATTTTCTCACAGCTTCCCTTGCCAAGTCCCTGTGTTCCTAGTTAAACAACAGAACACTGTGAAATTGGGATGATTTGTGCTCAACATTTCAAAGACATGAGAAAGTTCAATTACAACACAGTTCTAGAAAAATACGGATTTTCATTTCGTATATTTGATTATCCAACTACTGAGCAGGCTAACTAATTAATTGAATAAGTGATGAGGTTTAAGAGCAGATTGATTAACTCACTTGGCTTCCAAGCTCATTAACTAAGCTGAGATCAGCCAGAGGATTCTCAAATAGGCCCATCGTGAACTTGACAAGCAAAATTCTCTGTACAGCATCATTGATACGACTCGTTGGGATAATATTGTTCTTTACCAAGAGTGTAAGATCATCAATGAAGTCCGTATACTTGAAAGGAACCATAACCTGTTGGAAAAGCAGTGGACAATCAAGACGTTATACAAACTAGTACTTCCATCAAGCTTTGAAGCTAAATCTAAGCAGAAACTTCAATCTATCTTCAATTTTCTAAGTAATTTCAAAAACTAGCAACTGACCATATCGATGCCAGCTTGAATTGCAGCCTGGACAGAGTATGTGTAGTTCGAATCTGGAGGTGATGTGATCCGGTCAACGCCTTGCCAATCTGATATAACAAAACCCTGGAAGTTAATAGAACACAATTTTTAGTTAGCATAAACTCTGCAAAACGTTCTATAGAATCATTAAAAGACAAATAAACAAAATCAAGACAAGCTGGAGAATGAATTATAATATGGTTTCTTCAGAACAATTTCAGAAAGAAAAAAGACAAAGTTGATTACATTATTTTCTTGCAAGTTAAAAAAAAAAAAAAAAAAAAAAAAAATTCTCTGCAAAGATGATGTCCACCATTACCAAAAACAATTCCCTTTTGAAATAGTGAAAGCTTCAGAGGCTATATAACACATCTCATCTAAAATTGTAGCCTTATTTGATCACAGTGTACATATCATGTTATCAAGTATCAACTGATAAAACTGTATAGATTAATTATTTGACATAGATCATAGGTAGGCAGTTATAAATATGTTTGCAGTGCTATACTGAGATCATTGATGTGGGTTCTCATAGCAGAGGCTTCATATTTAACAATTGATGAGTAGATGTTTTGAAGGGAAAAAGGGAGTTAGAGAATGTTGACATAGGTTTTCTGGGGAAAAATGATATTATATATGGAGCTAGATGGCAAAAGATGATTTGGGTAACCCATGGCTATCAGTTATAATTGAGGCCTCATTCTTTTAAGCTGGAGATTAAAGCTGCAAGAAAGAAAAAATGAATAGACAAACTTGTTCACCTAAGAAATGTGGATACCTTATGGGGATTTTTAAGTGCTCACTGAAACCAAATAAAGCATCCCAATAATATGTTTTGGTGCTATACTTTGTCCATAAATAAGGACAATATTTGATTCTGGTTTCAGCCTCCATATTGATGCAGTTATCATTGTTTCCCCGTGAACAACTAATACAAAATCCCAAAGAGCACAGAATTGCAAAGTATACCTCACCTTAAACTTAAGGGTGTCCTTCAGAAATCCAGAGACAAGATCATGATTTGCATGCATCTTTTCCCCATTCCAACTAGAGTATGAAACCATTACTGTAGAGACACCCTTAATGATTGAATCAGAATAGGCTGACATATGAATGCTTAGCAATCCATGCCAGTCGATCACAGTGTTGTTCTCATTAATCCCCTTGATGGTACCACCATCTCCAACAAAGTGTTTTGCACAAGCTGCAACCTTTTTCCTACAAAGTATAAAATTCATATAATCAGTATAGCGGAAGATACTTGTTTTTGACGAGAAGATCAAGAACTAACCAAATAAATCAGTATTTATTAACATAAATAACCAATCCTAGAACCTTTTCTTTTATTTTTGTATCTTTTCAACAACTAAGGGTGAGTTATTGGCAGTGCTTCCCTCAATGACAATTAAAACAAGTTGATCAGACTTTATTGTCACTAAAAGTTTGACATTCCTAGATTAGTTTTGTAAACATTGTGGCCACTTCATAACTATAAGTCTAGAACATCAATTCTTCTGTATGTCACAATTCACAAGTAGGGTCTTTAAAGCATTTTTCTTTTTCTTTTTTCTCTTTTATACTCCAATCTTTTCAATACTTTAAAATAGTCATATCACACTCTGACAATAAATTGGATTGATGAGTTAATTTATTTACATTAATGATGTAAGAAGGATAAGATTTGTGGATGTGCAGTGGCTATCCATCGAAAAATTAACTTTTCAGGAGTCGAAAAGTGCGCAAATTAGGCATCAAGTAAAATTCATCTTCCTGAGAATATCATATAAAATGTATACTACTTCATGGAGAAAAAATGAAATGCATTCTAAGGAAGATATGGATTTTTTCTGCATAAAGTTCATACTTTCCATCAACATATGGAACTCCCTTCCGAGAATTAGCAGTGTTTTCTCCCTGTAGACCAGGTATAATCTCTGTCATTTCTTGCACAATTTGGGGATCCTCACTGTAGCTTTCATAACACCGACCCCACCTTGGATCCCTACAAACCTGCAAGAAAGATTTCAGGACAATCACAACAGTTAAAAGAAGAAGCAGGACACATATTTGACAATTGACATTTGAACAGAATTAGCTTTTAGTTCTGAAAAAACATTTTTGATTTTCCATATCAAGATTAGATTGAAGATAACTCACATGTATCTTAATATGGTTGAGGCTATAGTGATTATTTTAAAGAGAGGGGGACCACATCCATGTAAGACAAGGCTGCATCAGTGCAGCCCTCTTCTATGAATATAAAAGTATCCTTTAAAGATTAGGAAAATATTGTTTTCCAAATTGGAGACATGAGAAAAAAATCTGCGGTGTTTTCCAATAAAGATTAACAATTATGAAAACCTTCTTTTTCCAATTGTGATAGGAATATATATCATTGACCATAAAACTACATATGGGGAAAACATTCTCCTCAATTAAACAGGTTCAGGGAGTGTACAGAAGAAAATTTAGAAACGTCATCTTGTTTTTCATTTATTTTACCGCAATGCATGGAGCAAACACATAAGGAATCCCAGTAGCTCTAACTTCAAGAGCAGTTGCAGCACCAATCCTCCGTGCCAGGTCAGGGTCCCTATGTCAGAAAGATGATCAGAATAGAAAATGGTACACACATATAATGGAGCGTTCCTGCAATCTAAGTGTTCAATATGAAATATATCTTTGCACGATTTATCGAGATTTAACACCAAAAAACATGTTGGAGTTTTGTCAAAGAGAACTTTGACATGGTTTGAGATAAAGAGTCTGTTTTTCTACATACCTGGTAGCTCCAAGACCAACATTGTGGGGAAATATAGTGGCATTGTAGACATTATTGTGTCCATGAACAGCATCAATTCCATAGATCATTGGAATGCCTAAACGACTTGCCAGAGATCCCTTCTGAAATTCATTTATCATATTCACCCAATCCTCAGCACTTGCTTTTGGAAGTGGTTCACTGCCGCCACCGCTCAAAACACTCCCTGCACAAAATTTGAAGACATCTTTACTTAATCATTACTTTTATTGATATACATCATTTCCTTGTAGTTATTGTTACAGAGCTTTTCATGGTCATTGTTGATAATTACTTTTGGGTTACAGACAAAAAAATAAAAAAAAATTATTTGTGAATTTCAGAGACAGATTCATCAGTTAGACAGCACAAAGTGCAAAACCAAGAAGAGGGAAAGAGGGAAAACTTAAATGCTCAGAAAAAAAACGAAAGAATAGAAGAGGCAGCTTCTCCAGTTCCTAAGGGCTGGTATTTGTGAATAAGAGTAATGACATACAGAAAATAATGACATTATGTGTATATTACATTAGATGAAGTGTCATGCACATAAACCACCGTGTCTAAGAATAATAACAGGTGTGAAGCAAATATCTTAACTCAATGAATAAAATGTAGTGAGCGTGAGTGCAGTCTGTCACATAAAGTAAACACCTTTGAATACCGACCACTTCCAAGAAAACTAATGAACTCCAATAAATTAGATCTGTTTGCCAAGTGGAATTCCACAGAAATTTCCTACAACTTTAAGGGCATGGAAACATGAGAAGGACTGGACGCCAAAGAAGTCCCAACAATGCAACAGTGAAAATGGGACTGAAAGCATGATCACTTGGCCACAGAAAAAGCAAAAAATGGATAAACGCATTATGATATGTCTTCCAAATTTATTTAAAAATTCTCATATAAATAACTGAGAAAAAACACTAGAAGCATGTAGTGTATTTACCAATGAAGAAAGTTTTCATAACCTCGGCATTGGCAACACTCCTATCAATTTGCACCATTTGACCAATCTTCTCTTCCATAGTCATTCGACTCAATAAATCATTAACCCGAACAGCAACCGGTTGATTTGGGTCTTTGTATTTCATATACTCTGTTTGTGATTCTCCCACTGAAGGCCACCACCAACATAACAACAAAATCCCAAAAAACTGAATCAAAACCCTAGACATCTTGATTTTCCACGCTCCTCTTCCACACTGAAAAGTTAATTAAAGCAAAACACAATGAGAAATAAACTTTTGAATGTATATTCCGTTTGTTTACTAAGAAAAATAGATGGAAGTGTAAATGAGTTATTTCAATGATTATGAGCTTCATGAAAGCACAAGGCTTAGATTCCCACTTACAAAACAATTCAAAGAAATGAAATTTGTGGAAATCGGAAATGAACAATAAAAGAAAATAGAACACTAAAGATCAGAGATTCTCTTCCTCAGTATTTTAAGTTTTCTCAGCAATAAAACATGCATTGAATTGAAATGAATGCATTCAAAGAAGAAGCAGCTGCATTCTTAGTAAGTGGGTAATCTGAGTGAGAATGTAAAGAGAAAGACATACAGGTATAAAAAAGAAAGAAACTTTTAGTTGCTGTGACCCAAAAGCAAATGCCCTTCTGTTCCTTTGGAGAAATGGGTTCTCAAATAGTGTAGGTAGCAGATTCGTGGTGAAGCAAAGTGAGTGGTGGGTTTTGTGTACGGTGTTTCTGTTTGTGTTTGCTTAGGCGGTTTCTTTCCCTCAGTGGGTGGTGGATTTTTCCTCAGAAAACGTGGCCAAGGAAACAGGAAAGCAATCAAAAAGTAAAATTTTTCTGTTTTATTAATATACAAATACAGTTCTTCGAGGTTAGCATCTTATTGATAAATGATCTGGACCGTCCATTTTGTTGATTGAGATCATCGGAAGCCAGGATTGAAACAGTGAACCGTCCATTTTGAGCCTTGAGCCAACCCTAACATGACATGGCTGTCTCATGGTATATAGGGAATAACATAATGATTATAACCCCTTTCAGGTAACGAATCTCATCATTATAAGCAAATCCAACTGGTAGATTTTAGATATCATTCTTATATCATTCAAGAAATTTAGATTGATTCAGGTAAAATAAGTAATTTCTCATTCTTGGTATAAATTTTTTCTTTATTTTTATTTTTTTAATATTAAAGTTTGATTCAACTACATGTGATGACGTAAAATTTTTTTAATTAATAAAAATGTTTAACTTATTTATACTATTATAAGATAAAAAATCGTAAGAATTTTCGCTACTTATATATAAATATAGAAGTTCATGTTATATAAACAATTAAATTCAAGAAATTTAGAAAATCTTTTTAGAATTTAATTTTTTACTTTCGTTAAACTTTCTTTTCTAATTTAGTGACAAATGAATTTCATCAATTTTATATTTTTTAATTGTTCTACTTGATATGTGAATTTTATAATTTGTAAGAAGATTCGATTTTAAAATCTTCTATTCTAAGTTTCTAACACCGTGATAAAATATAACTTATTAAAAAATATTTAACTTGTAGATAAAGTGACAATTCTCCAACTTTATGAAAAATCCAAAACAAAAGATTACTACTTTTGAAAAGAATTAAAAAGTAAAAATGACGAGGGTTAACTTACAATACCAAATTGCCATTGCATTTGAGATGTGTAGTCTAGTCTAGTCAAAAGCAGATGATAATCTTTGAAGCAATCCTTACTGTACATGTAAAGCTGGTTGCATTGCACCTAAAGACGGTCTTTTTAACTAACAGACAAATGCAAGAAAAGTATATTTAATGAACTAGCAAGAAGGGGAGAAAGCCTTTTATTTCCTTTTTTATCAACTTTTTTGTTCATTGTAAGTACTTTGTAAACGAAGTAAAACCTAGAATAAAGTTTAGAAAAGTGAGAAACGAAAATTATTAAAGCTAAGATAAAGTTGAAGAGCACAGTTTTCTGGAGGAACTCTTGCTTTATTTCTGTAATTAAAATTAATTTGTAGTTACATTAAAGTTGCAATTTTGGTATATTCTTCACGCATATGTATAACAAGTATGCATGAACTATACTATTTAGCTACTTGATAGTGTAGTTGTAAGGCCAAATCCAAATGGGAACATTGGATCATAATTTGGATCTCCAACATTCATTGGGAGCTGATCAACCCTCTTAAACCAAGTTCTTGCCAGCTTGCCTGTAAATCCGTAGTCACCAAAAAGAACATCAGCCACACCTTGGCCTTCACTTCCCGGAAGCCAGGCAGCCACAAGAGCATCCATTTTCGCAAGGTATGGTTCGATCACTAGAGGTCGTCCGGAGATGACAATTACAACACACTTGACTTCACCACAGACTTGCTGGATTGTATCCGGGCCAGGGAGAGGGAGAGTCAGGTTTGTATTGTCACCTTTAGTCTCAGCATATGGAGGCTCTCCTACTACCACTATAGCATGTGAGAAACCACCAGACTTGACAAAGCTGGAAGTTGGTTCCTTTTTGTAGACTACTTTGGTGCTTGGATCGACAGTGTTCAGGATTGCTTTGAGGATGGTGGTTCCTGTTGACAATTAGATAGTGTTTTGTTAAAGAGCTTGTCATGTGCTTATTTTTCAATGATAATTAACTTCATGAACATTATAGACATTTTAGGATTAATGTACCTTCAGTGAGGTTGTTTCCATCAAGTCCCTGCCATTCAATTGTCCATCCACCACATTGATACCCCAAGTTGTCAGCATGTGTTCCAGCTACAAGAATCTTTGGCGCTTTCTTAGGAAGCGGCAATAGAGGTTGGGCACCGGCTTTTCCATTTTTCAAGAGCACAAGTGATTTCCTCACAGCTTCCCTAGCCAATTCTCTATGTTCCTGATGAGTGATGAAACATAGATATATTTGAGTAACTTATGATTGAACCATTGTCAAAACATATAGTTGTTAGCAATTGTTATATTGGTTAGGTGGTTTTCAAGATAAGGATGGCATTTGAATTGTATAACCTTGCTTCCAACTTTGTCAGCAAGACTGTAATCAGTCAGTGGAGCTTCAAAGAGACCCATGGAGAACTTGACTCGCAGGATTCTCTTGACAGCATCGTCTATGCGGCTCATGGGGATGACATTCTTCTCAATCAGAGTGGTGATATCATTAATGAACTCGGTATAGTTGTAAGGAACCATGACCTACAGCATAGATGAAGTCAAGCATCAATCTCAACATGCTTTCATACATGAACTTATTGTCAAAATATAGACAGATATTAGCCAATTCCTATTTCACAACAGAATGGTGTCTAAAGCTATAGCCTTCTGATTCAGTCCAAAAAGTTCTTAACTACAAGTCCTAAGAACATATATGATCTACAGCTAACAATAGAGATATATTACTCAAGTATTACCATGTCAATACCAGCAAGAATACTCTCTTGGATAGAATATGTATAGTTCTCGTGGAGTGTAGGGGTAATCCTGTCAATTCCTTGCCAATCGGAGATGATAAATCCCTGAAATGTTCAACAAAAAATCATATCACTGCAATAATTTTTTGGCTTCCAAATTTTCAGTATCTGGCCAAGAAAAAACTTACCCTGAACTTGAGTTTGTTCTTTAGGTACCCAGTGAGCATGGCACGGTTAGCATGCATCTTCACTCCATTCAAACTTGAGTATGATGCCATAATAGTTGCAACTCCCTTGTAGATGGAATCAAGGTAGGCAGGCATGTGAATGTGGAACAAATCATACTGGCTAACTATGGTGTTGTTTTCATTAATGCCATTGATGGTGCCACCATCGCCAACATAGTGCTTTGCACAGGCTGCCACTTTCTCCCTACAGAATATCGAAAATATGAAAACAATGAATCATTTCGAACTATTGATAACCAGAATTGGAACAGAAGGTATCAAATTATTACTAAAAAGTTAATCAGGTGGGGAACAACTGCTCATTTTGAAGAGGAGGTATTTAACAACGGGCAGGCCTCAATCTCAAAGATTAATTTGTTAAATATCTCCATTCAAAAGCATGTTATAGGTTCTGGGTAATTAAAATGATTTGGATTCTGCTTAATCATTAGAAAGATTTTATCATCTCTTGTCGATTAGATTTTTGATTTCATCATCAAAATCCACGGTGCAAGTAGGTATGAGTAAACAAGGTAAAAGAAAGAAAGCAGATACTGATTCGTACTTGCCACCAACATATGGAACACCCTTTCTCCCTGTGGCAGGAATATCTCCTTGTAGCCCTGGGACAAGTTCTGTCATCATTTGGACAATCTTGGGGTCCTCGCTGTAGCTCTCATAGCACCTCCCCCACCTTGGATCTCTGCAGACCTGCAATATTCAACAAAATACAGGAAAAAAAATAAAAATTTCCTGCATACTTAATAGTACTCTTAAAGAACATTGTTCATACTTACAGCAATACATGGAGCAAAAGCGTAGGAAATCCCAGTTGCTCGAACTTCAAAAGCAGTTGCAGCACCAATCCTTTTTATAAGATCAGGATCTCTGGTGATCAACGTAAACAACCTTCTTTAGAAAGCTTTAGACTATAGTCAAAAGGAATAGTAAAGAATGTTGAACAGGTCAAAATCTTCCAGGCATTACATGTAAAACATTAATTTCTTTTATAAAATTTGTGGTCATCATGAATTTTTTAAGAGAGCTAGTAGGCAGTAGCAGAAATGCAAATTAGTTCTGAATGCAGACAACAAATCTGTAGCTTGCAGTATAAGAATTGAACATAACTAGAATTGATTTCTGGGAATCAAAGAGCTTGTGCCATCGTATATTGTACTAATCAAAGTGTCCAGCACTTACAGATGAAAAAGAATTAATCTAAACGTGGCCAGCATGTAAAAGATGAAGATAACATCCTTATTCATTTTTCACTTGCCTGGTGACTCCAAGACCAACATTGTGAGGAAAAATGGTTGCTCTGTACACATTGTTGTGGCCATGGACAGCATCAATCCCATAAATAAGAGGGATCCTGAGACGTGTAGAAAGAGCTCCTTTCTGGAAGTCATTTACCATATCAACCCATTTCTGTGGAGAAGCTTTTGGGGCAGGTACACTTCCTGCAGCACTCAATAGACTCCCTGAAAAAACATCCCAATTTTAATATATCCAATAAACAGGTTCATAAGCAAGTATGTGATAGATGTTTAAGGTATTCCAAAAGTTACCAATATAGTAGTTCTTGATGATATCTGCAGTCATGTTGGCCCTGTCAAGTTGGATTATCTGACCAATCTTCTCTTGAAGAGTCATCCTCTTTATAAGATCCCTGATCCTAGCACCAAGAGGCGCACTTGGGTCTTTGTACTCCAAGTATTCTGTATTAGCTTCTCCAATGGATGTCCAAAAACACAATAATAGCAAAGCTCCCAGAAGAAAGATTGAAGTTCTTGCCATCTTTTACAAACCTGTGATGATAGAAAACGAAGAACAAAAAATATCAAAATTTTATCCAGATAAAAGGTTGACCAGATTATAATCAAATAATCTAGAAGTTCGTGTGTTTCGTCAAAGATTTTGTTTGGAAATATAATCTGATTATTTTTCTATTATAATTAGAAAAAAATTAAGTAAGCATTCTATGCTTATTTTTTCCCACTTATACTAAGATTTTACCAAGTAAAAAAAACCATACTATCCCACTGTTTTCACAAATGCCACCCCTAGAACATTACTCAAAACTTGGCTAACGTTGGACTTCTACTCTATTTTCTTTATTGTTCTTCTTCCTCGTTATCATTTTGGGCAATTTTGACACAAAACAATTATTTTACTAAGCACACACATTAACTAATATAATCAGAACAAAATGATAATCTGATGACCATTAAAATAAGATCATTTTAAGCAAAAACAAAGGTTCTAACGAATTTGAACCTTCCATTGTCAGGTAGCATAAACAGAAACTAAAAGACCATTTTAATACAACATCATCATTAGAACAAACAGAGACAATGTTCACACAATCATCATTGGAGGAAGAAGAATATCGTTCAATTACCTAAAAAGTTGTAAATTTAATGAAACCCAGAAAAGATATTGCACAAAAATGAGGAAAAGCTAGAAGAAGAATACTTGCAGCGACAATGCCAAGTGTGTTTAATCTCCAAGCAAACAGGAATACATATTTGTAGGACGCAAATTGCTTAAAATAGATGTGTAGAATAAATTGACACAAAATTTCTTTTAGGGATAGAGTTGAAGTTGTAGAAGTAACGACTCTATATCTATCCATAAACGTAGAAAAAAAAAACACTGGCTAATTTATCACAAAATGTGAAGAACTATTTGGACCAACCTGTGTTTAGCCATCTGAGCCCATAGAATCTAGTTGGCACTTTCAATTGCTTAACTAAAATACAAATAAAAGAAAAAGTTCTTAAATTTAGAGGGAAAGCTTCGTCTGATTTCCCAAAATATGAAAAGAACAAGTCTTTTGGTTGATAAACTAGTGAATGAAACTTTCTAACATTTTTTATTATTAATTTGTTTTAGTAGGTATGTCTAAGTTAGCTTTAAGGTCGACTATAAAGTTAAATTTTTTTTTATAAGAACGTTACTCCTACGGCATTCTTAAAGTGATTCAAATCCACGAAGAAACACGAGTCAACATGTTTTACACAAAATAGAAAAGAATTACTAATTTTTTTTTTTTTACCACATATCAATCTTGATCTAGTTCAATCTAATGAAAGGGAGTGAGTAATTATGCATTAAACTGTCAGCTTCAAAAAAGAAAAAAGAAAGACTACTATAAGATTTGGATGAAACGTTATGCTTGTCCATATACAACGTCTGAGGTAGTTGATCCAAATCCTCATATTCACCTAATTTTATTTTTTGATTAAATTATACGGATCCCTATAATTTATGTAAAAGTATGTTTTAATTTTTATAATTTAAAAAGTTATAATTAAATACTTATAGAAATTAAAATAAATTTTTATATAATTTAACCTTATTTTTCACTCTAGTAAGAAAAGATATTGAAAATGGCTTAATATAGTAATATGAGAGTCAGGATGTTCAAAGAATGAGACTGTGATTGACAACAGAACAAAATCAAATCATGGTCCACCAATTTTTTATAACGTAACAATATTATTATTAGAGTAAAACTAAAAAAGAATAATTTTTATTTATATTATTCTAAAAACTAGATTATTTTTATGACGTTCTCTATTTATAATTTCTCACTCTTTAAGTTACATAGTTATTTTGAAATTTCAAAAATAATAGCTTTGTGAAATTTTAACCAAACGCTACAAGATTTGAAAGAATGATTTGTTCAATAATAATTAAAAAGAAGAAGAATGATTTAAGAAATAATTAATTAAATGAAATGGACAAATCAAAGAAAGATGAGTTGTAAGAAGTAGAAGAACTCACCAAATTTCATCAATAAGGTAGCTAGCTAGTTTCAGGTGGCCCAAATAAGTGCTTGTTGCTACACAAGCCAAGTCACAAATAAGAAAAAGACAAGAAAAGAGAGAGGTAGAAGAAAGGATATTAGAAGAGACTGAAATTAAAAAAGGACAAAAAACTTTGGAAGAATAGTTTGGGAACTTACCTATTCAATTTGTTCCTTTCATATCTCCCCAATCATGGAATTGGTGGCTGCCTAAACGTGGGAATAGCTGCAGTAGGTTTTTGTGGAAGAGGAAATGAGAAAAATAGGACATAAATGGAAACGAATGGATTTTTGGTATAGGCTGAGCCTGGGAGAGAAGCAAAAGATATGGATTTTTTATTCCTTTATAATTTTTCAGTGAAAATGGTTATGTATAGGAGAAATTTCTATGTTCTAAGAATTGATTCAGTTATATTGTGATTTTTTGAGAGATAACGTGTACTTTGTTTCTTTTAGAACTGTTTTAAAAATTTATTACAGTAGTATTTGATAAAATAATATAAAAATTATTCTTAATAAGTAAAAGTCATAAAATTACATTTGATTTGATAATGCTGTGCATTTTTTATTAAAAATTAATATTATATTTGATTTTTAAATTTTTTAGAGCAGAAACTAATTTTTAAAAACACATAATAGAAGCAACCCAGTTTTTTTTTTTACCAAATATAAAAAAATTGAATTAAATTTTTTAATAAGCATAAGTATTATTCTAAAGAGCATTATAAGTCAACCAAGCCTAAAAAAGTGAGTGATAGCAATAAGTTCTGTATGTAGCTTTCTTTTTAGCATATTATAAAATTGTTACCTAATAATTGGTTAATAAGATATTAACACATTAACAAATTATTCAACTAATATCAGCATTTTGCTATCGCTAGAACGCAATACTTTATTTATTCTTATAGTAGCTCTGTAGTTAAGTTAGATTATGAGAAAAATTATTTTGTAATTTTGTTTTCAGTAGTTGAGTTGTCTATTGCTTCTATTTTGATATTGATTTGCAGCTAGTTTGATTGAAGGTGAGTCTCGACTTGTCTTGGTTCCCATGCGATTTGAGATTTAAGCCGTGACAGAATATTAATGAAGAAAAAAAAAACTAAGTTAAGCAACGAAAAAGATAAAAAAGAAATAATAACTCATTTAATCCACTATTGAAATCCAATATAAATAAATAATTTAAAATATCATCTTTTACAGCATGCAATTTAATTAAAATAAAATATATGGGTGTTCCATGGACATGGAAGGATGAGTTTTTGTGGTCAAAGAAAGATGATTTCGGAATAAAGGAGGTGAGGGTTGTGGTGGCCATGATTGTCATCAGGTCTATCAAACTTTTCAAAATTATCAAAGACTCCCCACGATCCGAAGAACCCATTTGGCATCTTCCCATGTTCTATTCTTTCCTTTTTCTTGCTCTTTATCTCAGGTTTTGCTACTCTTCTTTTCTAATGACTGGAGCTTCAGCAAGATCCGTACCCATTTTAGAATATGAGCTCGGCATTGTGAGCCACGATCCAAAACCTCGATTTTTTTGGAGATGTGGATGGATCAGGAGGGTTATGGTAAGAGAAAGACTTTTCCTTCAGATCTTAGATTTTTTTTTTCTCAGAGTAATGGGTGAAGGTGAAGGGACAATGACGAAATTGAAAATATTAATAAAATTGAGGCCAAAATTATAATTATAATTATTACAAGTTTGTACAATTTAGTTAACTAGTCAACATAAATCAATATAGCACAGATTTTATCAACAATATTTAACAGTTTTGTCAAGTCCACACAGCTTGGGTATTTAAAACTCCATAAAACAGATGGGATATTATATAATTCTTCATATTTTCACTAACCTAAGATTAACATAATCCATTTGAAATGCCGTATGTAAATTTTTTTTAAGTGAGTCTTATGAAAGGAAATAAAGACATTAATACTCGAATTTTTTTTTAAAAATTTGTTTTTTGGTAAAAGAAAATGCGTTTTTATTTTAGCATCTTCATACAATATATAATTATAGCAAAAATTAAAAATAATCTTTTATACCCTCCAATAGGGTTCTTGAAGGCTAGTGGTTCCACTTTAAGAATCAGATAATTAATCTTTAGCTGTGTGCAAGGGTAAGCGATTGTCACAATATATATAACTTTTAAGTAAGCTATTTGTTTTTTTTAGGTATTCTTATTTTTCTCCAAAGGAATTGCTGTGAGACCAATCTCTCGGAATTATATTAGATTCTTTTTAAGAGGAGACCCCGCTTAAGGTGATGTCTCTAATTGTGAACTCAAGTTCTCTGCTGAGAGTCACTACCTTTCGTAGGCTCAGCCACCATTGATAATTGCATGTCAATTCTTAGGATGATGTCAAATAATTTATGTTTTTCTCCAGGAAAAGTTGAAAGATTTTTTAAATAAATTTCCAAGAATTTTTTGTTTTTTGTTTGATAGTTGAAGATGACTTTAAAATTGATTTTCTTTTAAAAAATTTATAAATATTTAACTCAAGTTAAACAACATAATTATTTAAAAAGAAGAAGAAAAATAAAGATAATATACCAATCACACTTGAAACACAAGAGAGCAAACATAAATAGGTTATAATATGATGGGGACCGAATAGATAAAATGTCTGAAATTTGTGTACCATGTATTGGATAACTTTTATATGTCTGTTTTCTCTTTATAGCATCATATATATGCTAGTGATTAACTTATTTCAAATAATGAAAAAAGAATAGGAAGAGAATATGCTTTTGTCTGGACCTAAAGAAGGATAATGATGCAATGCTTATATCGTCACACCTCCTCTAACCTCCTTTCCCTAACCCCTACAATTAAAAGAAAAAAAAAATTAACTTACTATTTTTTTTTTTTTTGTGATAATAAATTAATTTTTTAACTCTTATTTTATTGAATTTGGTCTCCTAAAAGTCTGAATGTAATATATTAGATTTAAATGTGAGTTTCACATGCAAGGGGTAAAAACAAAAACAGTCACTCTCAATACAATTAGTAACACTTCAAAATAATTTGGATTTATGAATCATGATAATTGGCCTTAAAGCAAAAACTATTTAGTTATTTTGAGTTTTAATCATTAGCAAGAGATACAGTACCAGAGTTGGCAAATCCATATGATAAGCAACTCTTATCTTTCTGGTTTTTGAATATTGCAAGTGTATGTGTCAAACAAAGAACTTCTACTTTATTTATGAGAGAAGTAATACCACATAGATGCCAAAAGAAAATTCAAGTCCAAATTACAACACAAAACCAAATCAACCAAAAAAGAATAGTCCCCTTGAAAAGAAAACCCATCACTGTCCATTCCTAGAACTACCATATATATTGATGATATTCATAAAGTTATTATCACAGCTTTCTGCTTATTAAGAAATCAAACACAGAAAAGAAACAAGGAAAACCAAAATAATACAGCAGATAATATGGCTATGAGTCAAAGATCAAGCGGCATTACCCGGTTACGACCTGCCGTACGCCCTGTATATGAGGATTTCCAGCCTAAGTCAGAGACGAAGGAAGATCATGAGTCTCATTATGTGCATGTTCAACTTCCTGGTTTGTTTGTCATTCACTCCTTTATTACAATTTATTTGAAAATTTGGCCAAAGAAATTAGTAGCAATGTAGCAAAATTAGGCTTTATTTTATGGTTTAGTTTATAGAAATGAGGCTTGATCAACTATGCAAAGGGTGTAACTAGGACTATAAACAATCAAACCTCTAGGGCTCGTCAGAAGTATTTTCAAAATCAAAGAAATTGTTTCCTTAAACAGAGTCAAGCCCAGGTTGGAAAACCTTGTTACAAGTATAGTGGAACGAGTTTTTGAAATAATATTTGAACTCAACTCGTTTACTAAACAAAATAAGCTTGAGTTCAACAAATATCAAATAATTCAACATCTGTTCATGAAAGCATTACCATAAATCTCACCATTCTCATCTTAGGAATTAGAATTTGGACATGAATATGACTATACAGATAGAGAAGTTGACTATGGTAACATTAAAAAAGTTCTTATATGTACTGGCAGTGTTATTTTTACACTTAAAATTTTACATTTAGCTTGTTCAAAATCTGACAAGCTTAGTTATGAAGCAAATGTCAATAATATATATAATTTCCATTGTGAGTTTCATCATGTAATTCATGTGGCTTCTCTTCTTTTGAAGGTTTTACAAAGGAGAGGATAAGGATTACATATGTGCATTCGACCCGTATAGTTAGAGTTCTTGGAGAACGACCACTTGAGAACAACAGATGGAGCCGTTTCAATCAAGTATATCCAGTTCCAGAGAATTGTGATGTAGATAAAATCCATGGTAAGTTTGAGCAGGGAGTTTTGACTCTTAGATTGCCAAAGAAGATTATTTCAAAGGTTCGTCCCAAAGAAGAAGTAAAAGCAAAACAAGAAGCTCCAAGTACTTCAAAACCTGCTCCTGCTGCTGAATTACCAAAGTCTGAAAAGGTCCAGAAGGAAGTTATTCCTCCAAGAACAGACATCAAAGATGGGAAAGCTCCTCCAGTTTCAAGTCCTCCAAAACCCAAAGCTGAATTAACAAAACCTGAAAAGGTCCAGAAGGAAGAACGTTCTGCAAAACCTATTTCAAGAGTTGGTGATAAAGAACAGAGAGGTGAAAAGATTCATCCACCTTCAAGTCCCCCAAAACCCAATGCTGCATTAACTAATCTTGAAAAGGACCAAAATATTCCAAGATTCGATCATATAGACAGAAGAGATAAGAAGGCTCCCCCACTTTCAAGTCCTCAAAAACCCAATGCTGATTTAGAGGTACAAAAGGGTCAGCAAGATACAAAAACAAAAGCTAGTACATCAGCCTTTGATGGCCAAAAGAAGGCAATTGACAAGGGATTGGAAGCTCTGGTCCCTCCAAAAACCACAGATGAGCCCGAGCCTCAAAAGGGTCCACATGAAATTCCTCAAATAACTAATGTAACAACTGATGGAAAAAAGCAAATATCTGAGAAGCAGGAAGCTAATGGGAAGCATTTTGAGTCCAGAAAGCTTCAGAAAGCTGAAGAAAAGAAACCTACGGAAGAAAGCAAAGAATCTGCTTCTGTTAAAAAGACTTCAGAGAAGGAAAAAGATAAGTCTGATGCTAATGTTGAAGGAAATGATTTGATTGATGCAAAAGGGAAAGGAATCAAAGAAGTAACTTCTTCGGCTTCGGAGGTTGTAATTAGATTGGCAAAGAGGATGAATGATGAAGAAAAGCAAACGCTGGTGAATATGAGTGCTGCAATTCTAGTGATTTTCGGGTTAGGGGCTTATGTCTCCTACAAGTTTAGTAACTCAGGAAAACCAGGAAATTAGTCATGTTTCAAACTCTGACATGCTAATTAATTGCATAAGTATATTAATATAATCTACTATTGTAAATTTGGTGTAAGAAGTAAGGAAAATATATAAAATGTGACCTCCATTGTCTTTGTAAGGAAAGTTCATGTTGATCATTTTCTTTTTAGACATCATCCTTACATATTGTTGAAACAATGAATATTGAAACTGTAAATTCTTCAAAGAATCGGCTTCAAGGCGTTTAGTGCTACAAGTGCCAATGTCTGTAATGTAATAATTATATAGGATCTCATACATGAATTTAGAACACATTAACAATAAAGTTTGCATACCTGATAAGCCATAGTAGCGGATATGTGAAACCCCAAGCACGCCTCAATATAATACTTATACAACTAGGTTTTTCTCTCCGTACTATCTGTATTTACTGGCAGCTCTCAATAGGGCAATATATGCATGTTGAGAGAGGAGAGGTGACCTAACTATTTATTATCAGATAAAACTCTAAGAGTCCTCCCATTAAAGACTCCTAAAGTCACTCAGCCTACACTTACTGCCAATTCACATCTAATTAGATAAGATATCTAATCAAACAAGAAGTGTGCTTAAGCCCTATCTCAAATAACCACATAAATTATATAGGTTTTTACCAGAATGTCTCAAATAGACCGAACCTTAAGCCCAATTTATTATTAAAAACAAAACCATACAATTAATGGTAGCCCACATATGAAATTTCTAACATTCTCTCACTTGGTCAACATTAATTGTAGTTTTAAAAGTTTGAAAAAACACATTTTTTAGAAAACTACTCTTGAGCAAGGTATAACTTTTATGTGGCCACAATTTTAAAAACTTTGGTCCTGAGACGCACTTCAAACAATCCAGCTCAATTAAGCTATTAACATCGAATCATGACAATCATTGTGCCACTTAAA
Source organism: Quillaja saponaria (assembly GCA_029379385.1). Lineage (NCBI taxonomy): Eukaryota > Viridiplantae > Streptophyta > Magnoliopsida > Fabales > Quillajaceae > Quillaja > Quillaja saponaria. The sequence goes on along the minus strand of CM055616.1, from coordinate 11,528,643 downwards.
CGACATAAGACCAATCCATGGTTACAAATGCCAACAACATAACCTGCAATAGATCTAGATATGGTAGTGTATCAAGAAAATAACATCCAAATATGATCAACATATGCTATTTTCATTGTCAATCTTCCAGGTGATTTCATTAAAACTGGATGCTTTCAAAAACTAGATGCTTTCCAAAAGCATTAGAAATCACATAAGCTTAATTTTAAACTTTTCTGTCTCAACAACCATCTCGAGAAATCCAATTAGTGTCATATTGAGACATATCTCCAAATTGACAAAACTATCATACTTAAGATAGACACCAAGTCTTAAGATTTTAATGCAATGACATGACATATAACCATATGTGCACATACAATATTAATCATATCATAATGAAAATAATTATTATTTTCATCAACATAACATACCATTCAACAAGGATGTAAGTAAAACTTAAGTCATAAAATAGCATACATAACATGCTAACTTTGAACAAAACAAAGCAAACTTCCACTAACCAAAAACATTAAAGGACTCACAATATTCATGTTATTAACATAACTTTTAAAAATCCAGTCCTAATTGTGCCTTAGTTAAAAGTTCTGCAAACAGTTTACTATATCAATATGTTCGAATAAAATTTCTAAATTTTTTCACAAAATCTAAGTCATCGACTCTCAATGCACTTGAACTCTTACTGTTCTTTAAGAAGAACTTAGTAGAACTATTGTTACAATAGATCTTTAGCATTTAAAAATCTAGACAAAAAAAAAAAAATATCATGTTCTTCAGCCATATACCATGCTTGTATAATGAAAGAAACTTTTGGTTGGAATAATTCCAGATACAGCTCTCAAAGTTAACATGAAAATATATCCTGAAGTGGATTTAAGATTATCTTTCCCACTAGCAAATTCAAAATCAGAGTAACCAATTAATTTAAGGTGATCAATCATTCTATGCATTAGCATAAAAACTTTAGTTCTCTAAAAAACTTTATAAATTATGTTTTGATTTTAGGTTTGACTGTGCCAAAAACTCCCACTACAAAAGCTATATCAGAGCTAGTACAAACCAAAGCATACAAGTTTCCAACTGCACTAGCACGAAACATATTTCTCATAGACTTTCTTTGAAAAATATTAACGAGACACTAATTTAAACTAAACTTGTCACTTTTGACAATAGACACATTCCAATCTTGCATTTATGTACATTGAACCTATACAATACTATATTAATATAGGTTTACTAGGGAAGACCTAACAAAGGTAAGATCTATTCCTGAGTAACTCAACACCAAGAACAAAAGATGTTTCTCGAATATCCTTCATGTCAAAGGCTTAGACAACATCAACTTGTCTCACAAAATATGTTAATGTCACTATTGATAACAAGCAAGATATCATTGACTATTACGAAGATATGATAAATCTGATCCTACTAACTTTAAGGTATATTCATTAAATCAATATCACTAAATCAATATGATAAACTCGCTCCCACTGACTTTAATGTATATTCATTTATCAATCTTATTCTCAACATAACTAAGAGAGGTGACTACCTCATCAAAATTTCAATAACCATTATTTAGATGCTTTTATAAAACTATTTGATTGATTTGTTAAACTTGCAAATAATATTATTACCTCCATTCTATTTGACCTTCACCATGTAAACATGGTTTATAAGGTTTCCATTCAAGATAGATGTTTTCATATCTACCTGAAATAACTCAAGGTTGATAAATGAGTCACCAAAGTCATGATCGCCTAAAAGAATTTTATTTATTTATTTATTTATTATATTATTATTTTAGTTGAGACAGTAGAGAAAGTCTTACTAAGGGCACACACTGAGTGAAAACCTTAAGTTTACTTTGAGAGAACAATTAATCTTCCCTTTTAAAATATTCTTAGTGTTAGTGTTATAAACTCACTTGCATCTTAATGAGTGCAAAAATAATATAGAAGATCAACCAACTCTCGAACACTGTGGAAGATCAACTAACTCTCATTTATCATTATATATTATAGACTACATCACATCTCACATGGCATCAATCTACATTCTCGACAGCGACCTAAAGACAGGTGCTTGGGTAATTGTATTCTAATGTTTAGGAACTACATCAAAAATAAGTACGACAATTTTAACAAGAATAGATGCAATTTTAATTATTCTTAACTTCTCCCATCACCAATTCTCACCACATGTGCAGGTGATGTAGATCCTGACAAGATATGTAAATGAATAGTGATAAATTTATTTTTCTTTCTTTACTAGTAGTTGAAAAACTTTTCAACTCTAAGAAATCAAACTCTAAGAACTTAGTAGTGTGAGATACTACTATCTAAATTCCACGCGTAGATAAAACATACTTCCCTTAGAGTGATTTGCATAAATAGTAAAGTAACAGTGAGTAGAAAATGAGATGATTTTCTTCTCATTTTAGATTATATAAACTTATTTCAGTTTGACAACCTTAGACACGAAAAAGGTTCATGCTAGATTTTCTCTTAGCTTACAAGTCAAAAAAATGTTTTAAATCTTGATTTACTGGTAACCCGATTATTTAGAGACTTTATTTTAAAAGTATTCAGAGAAGTTTGACATATTCATCATATTTATAATCATGTTCTTAAAGATATGAGTACACCTTTAGGCCACAGCACTTGTTCAGGGCTACCAGGAATGGTATAATGGATTAAAAATTCACATTCTAGTATGTACCTAGCAAACAATCTCATGTCTATCAACATCATGTTTGCCATAATACAACCACCACGGTCAAATCTTAAAGTTTTAATAACTTTCCCTATTTGTATTTAAACTTCAATTTTGAAAATTTTAAATTTTCAAGGCAATCAGAATTTTACTTAATCAAGTATAAAAACCAAAATGGGAAAAGTCATCAATGAAAGTGATAAAACAATTTATTTTTTTTGCTAATTGGTGGAATAAAATTCACTGAAATCGATGTGAAAAATCTCTAAGAGATTTGAACTATTAGGTTTCCCATTTTTCACTATTTTCATCAATTTACTCATGACACACTTAACACAAAACTTTAAATTTCCAAAAATAAGTAAGGGGAATAACATTCTTTATGAGATTTTCAACCATTTCCCTTAAATTTGACCTAAATGTTTATGCTAAAACATTTAGAATTTTTCTTTAATTAGAAATATTTTGGAAACAAATATTCTTTGTATGAAATGAGGAGTATTACATTTGGAGGAGTTAAACACATCCACCAAAATTTACAGAATTTAAAGCATTTAAACTTTAAAATTACCCAACCAAAAAATAAATTATTTAAAATGACCATTTTATCTAACAAGGAGATAAAAATCAAATTCCATCTACATGTTTAAAATCATTTTCGAGTTATAAAAAGACGGCTCCAATAAATCCCCTTTGACGTTATTCTAGACTCAAGTTTTAACCTCTATTTCACTTGGGTTCCTTTTAAATACATTTCTTATTTTTACAACCAAGACATGAATTTAAGACAATATGTCTTCACATGACCTCTTATACTTCACTAGAAGCACATCAGGTCTATTTTCATGACAGACTTAGAATTGCCCACATTAGATTTCTGGCCTTTACCATGCCTTTTAGCATCCTAATTTTTCTTATGGTAAGTATGTTTCAAGTTACCTTAAAGGTACTTGCTAATCTACGTTTGAATTGAGAAACTTAAAAGTCACCCTCAGTTTCGAACAAACCACTCATGAGATGTTAAGAGATAAACATTTTGAGGCAGATAAGGCTTAACTTATTAAATTTCTCTCATTTTCCGAAAACTTATTTCTAAGTATCAATTCTTACAAAAAAGGTGATGATTTAAAATAAAAAAAATATAACATGCCAAAGAATCATAGTAATTAATAACAAAAATAAAACTTATTTTTCATGATTCCAAAGTGCATCATTGCAAATTCCTCTTTGGGCAGAGAATGTAACATGCTATTAGGATCTCACTTCAACCCATGAAACCAAAACACAAGAGCATCCCAAGTTTCGAAAAGTCCATCCCCTTTAGGTAGATAAACCTTCTAAGCCAAGAATGCAATATGTCAATCAAAATGGGTACTAAATGATCAAGAATAAGAATCTATTTTGTATGAATCCAAAATGCGTCATTACAAACTCTCCTTTTTGGCAAAGAATGAAATAAGCTATTAGGATCTCATGATCAACCTAACAAAAATTAGATCATCCTAGCTTTTGAAAAGTCTATCCCCTTTGGACAGACAAACCTTCTAGGGGTATCCCAAACCATATGTTTCATGTATTTTCCAAATTTAAAGTATATAATAATCCCCTTTAGGCAGGAAATTATATACAATAATTTAAGAAACATCATGTAACTCTATACAAATAGACCACTTTTGTGACAACTACCTATATAAACCTATAAGATTTCTCAAGCCAGGAAAATTTAGTTAATCCAATTTATCCTTCTTAACTGAAATACTATTCAAAAGTATCTCAAATGATCACTTAATGCATGTTGCAAACTTTAAACAAAATTGAATCAAAACAAAAGTTTTTACTAACATATGTTTTTAAAACATGAGAGTACAAAAATATTTATCTCTAATTAGGGAGAATACTTACTGTTTTTAGTTTCAAAACATATAAAACATGTAAATCCAACAAGCCTCAATAATAACATATATGCAATTATATTAGTTTTAAACATAACAAAATAGCATATACTAATACTACACTTTATGCACATAATTTTTCAAATATAATCATACCATAAAATTTAACAACTCAAATAAAAAATAAAATAAAAAATTTGGTAGGATAAGACCACCGGAGAGGCGAGGGTGAACCTCACTCTCCCTTATCCCGAGTGGGCTTCGTTCAAGACTGGTTGAAGCTTCTTCAACCTCCAGCCGGGTCAACTTGACCGAGTCTAGAGCTTATATGGGTCAAACTGACCCAATTCTGAAAATTTGTCATTTCATCTTAATTTTATGCCATTTATCAAATGTTTTGCTTGGGTTTTGTTTTAAATTGGTATTCTAACAATAAACCTTTAACAATTTCATGTTTTATCAAGATAATATGTCAATTAATTGAAATTATTATGATATGAACCCTAACTATATTTCAAAAGGGTTTTAATTTGAATATTCCAAAATTATGCGATTCCACATTAGTTTCTACTGAGTATAAAAACATGCTAGAGGCAAAACCCTTGATCATAATATATCAAAACAATATAAAATCATATAATTTATGTCAAACCAAATCTTAAAATCTAAAATTTCTCAACTTATAGTTGATGAAATCATACAAATAATATATCAAATTAAAGATATTTTGAAGAGGAACAAAACCTCTAACATTAGGAATTCAATTTCATACATTTAAGGTTTCGATTGTTGAGTTAAAAAATCTGACTTAAATGAACCATATTACTTTATATCAATTAAATAAATTTCAGGGTTCTAAATCCATGTAGATTAGGCTCTAATACCACATGCAATAATTATATAGGATCTTAAACATGAATTTAGATCACATTAGCAATAAAGTTTGCATACTTGATTAAGCCAAAGTAGCGAATATGTGAAACCCCAAGCACACCTTAGTAGAATACTTATACAGTTAGGTCTTCCTCTCCGTACTCTCTATATTTACTGGCGGCTCTTAATGGGGCAATATACGCATGTTGAGAGAGGAGAGGGGACCTAGCTATTTATTATCAAATAAAACACTAAGAATCCTTCCATTAAAGACTCCTAAAGTCACTAACCCTATACTTACTGTTAATCCATATCTAATCAGACAAGAAGTGTGCTTAAGCCCTATCCAAATGATCACATAAACTATATAGGCTTTTATCAGCATGTTTTAAATAGACCAAACCTTAAGCCCGTTTTATTATTAAAAAAAAAACTATACAATTAATGGCAGCCCACATATGAAATTTCTAACATGTAAGACTTTATTCGCCTCCCTAATATAGTGTGTAAATGATTTCTTGTCTAAAAAGGCACATTTACCGTTTAAACTATAACTTCTAATTTCAAATCAATTCAAATATAAAAATGTCTTTTTAGAAAAGACATAGTTATAGTTTATGTTAAACTGTAACTGTAATTTGAAATATTTAAGATAAACAATTTATGTTTCCATCATTGATGATTTATAAAAATAGGTTTGAGACCTATCTTTCTTGATGTTTTAGACACCAAATCTCTTGGTACATAATCCTTCTGTTAAAATGATCTATAAGATTCTGACTTGATAAGTTTTTCAAGCATTCTGCTTCTTTACATTTAGAATCTAATGCAACAAATTCTGCTATCGTGGTGGAATCCGTTATACGTGTTTGTTTCTCAGATCTCCAAGAAACACTACCTATACTAAGAGTGCAAATCATCCGCTTGTTGAAGCATGATCTTCTTTATACGTAATCCTATGGCATCAGTGTATTCTTCAGTATATCAAAACTGGAGGAAACTCGATGTAGCAAATACCATAATATATGGTTTTCTTCAACCTTATTACTCTACAAACATCATGCCAATGTGTATTTCTTGGATTACTTGTGCGTGACTCAATTTTCCAATTGCAAATGCTATTCTTTAATTTTCATTGCAATTTTCCAAGTAATTAAATTTATGCAAACCAAATCATGATGTGCAAAAGAAGGTAGTTTTCCAAACGTCAAATTAAGAAATGTAAAATTACATTCAAGGAGAAATGGGAGTTGAGAGGCAAGGAGGAATTGTGAGGTGAACATAAATGAGAAATCATTGCCTTATTCTCAATCACTGAAACATTTAAGCATAAGGAAATCTATTACTCATTAGTGGTGGTGGATTTAAAAGGTAAAAGGAATGTTTTTTTTTAAGTTGTTAGAAGTGAAAATTTGTGATGTGTGGGTGGATGATAATCTACATTAAGATTTAAGGACTTATTATTTGAACAAGAAAGGTCAAAATCCCCCTAGAAGGTGGAACAAATACTAAGAAGAATATAGAAGCTCCTAACAAAATCTAGCTACTATAAAAATGATCAAATGAAAAGATGATTTCTTAATATAAAAAAGAATATTTAAAAAGCAAAAAACAAATCTTAATTAGGGGATGCCACTCTTAAAAGATTATCTCTTAAGAATGTATTAAGGGTTTCGAGGGAGATGGAGAGAGTTGGAGAGGGGTGCCAATCATTTCAACTCACTTTGAATCACGTGTACTTTTGAATGCACTATGCATATATACCCTTTAAATATAATCTTGGTGTATTCTTTTGATTAATAATGATGATGCATGGTATCATCATATGAAATTATTTAGAAAGAAAAGAAGAGAGTAAAGACACATCTAATTTTTGCGTCTGGTTAACAATCAACTAGCATGTATATTTATATAAATAATTTTATAATTAAATTTTTTATTACAATAAATATTTTTCATATAAAAAAAAAAAGATATTAAAGATTCATCCATAAAATCATCTAATGCTGATCATAATTTTTTTTTCATTCTGCAGGGTTTACAAAACAACCCACATATCAAAATCCAAATAGAAGACCATAATTTTATTTATTTATTTATGTTATAGATTTTGTAGATTCGAGACATAGATTAAAAAAGCATGTATACCACCACTTATGTACTTTATGGGCTAATATATTTGTGCAATTTTTTACCACTAGTGTCAGAGAACATAATGAGGAAGGAAAAATATTTACAAAGTATAGTAAGACGACTGATGTCATAAAAATAAGATGATCATTGTTACATGGTTATTGCACACAGGACATAGCATATTGGGGTTTAACGAGTTTTTGGACAGAATGGTCCAAATTCTATGATTTTTGTACAAAATGATAATTTTTTTAGTTTAATAGCCAAAATAGGGTAAAGTTTGAAACCGTGTTTTCAAAAATCGGTTTTTGGGTCCGACTAAGCATGCCATGTCACCTCACTTACCCAGATCACACACCTCACACGCCACGGGGACTTAATTAAATCAAGACTGAAACCGACTTTTCAAAAGCCAATTTCATTAAAAGTTTGTCCCCCCACGGACGGGCCCGCGGGGGACAAATATTGTTGGCTAGGTTTCAGGCCTGTAGCGTTGCAGCCTACAACGCTGCATGGCTAGGCTGCAAGGATGCAGCCTAGCCATGCAGACTGAAACCGGCTTTTGTAAAGCCGGTTTCAGACGTCCTACACGACACGTCGCACCACCCGTGCCAGGCCCCTGCGTAGTAAACATAAATTTTCAATAATGGGCCTCCCCCCCTCTATAATACAGAGAGACTTCGCCAAAGAAACTTACCTCCCTCGTTTCCTCATTCTAGTAATACACAACTCTCCTCCAACAAGCTCACCTGTATGTACCTATATTTACAGTAGTTTTATATTATAATTGTTGAAATATTCATTTTTATTATATTATATGTTATAATTAAAATTTTGTTGTAATTGTAATTTTTATGATAATTGCAGTAATTAGTATATTTATGATATGATAAGTTATTAACTTTTTCAAGTTTAAATTAATAAATAATATTTATAAGTTTAAAATAGTAATTATGTGACATTTAAATTAATTAGTAATTTTGTGACCTTTAAATTAGTTAGTAATTTTGTTTGGCTTAAAATAGTAATTAAATGAGTTTTGAAGTAATTAATAATTTTATGACGTTTAAATTAACTAGTAATTCGGATAGTTTTTAAAGTAATTTGTAATTTTTAGTCAATTTATAATATTTATGATAATATATTTATGATCATTAATTAATTAATGTATTTATTAAAAAAAAGATATAATTATTTCATAATAATTATCTTAAGTAATATATTTATGATATAATTATGGTAAGTAATATACCTATGATAAATAGTGATTTTATTATTTGAATATAATTAATTAATATTTAATATTATAAGTAGATTTTTTTTATTTGTATGTTTTAATGTAATTAATTTATAGATAGTCTTTTTATGTTTTAATGTGTAATGATATTTATTATTATTTAAAGTAGAGTAATTGGTAAATTTAATATTTACAACTAACTTAAAGATTAAATCTTAATATTTTAACATAATTTATTAAAATTATATATTATATTTAATAAAAAATTTATGTTTAAATTAGTTAGTAATATTTGATGTTTAAATTAATAAATTTTTGATGTTTAAAATAATTAGTAATTAGGAAATTAAAATTTAATTAATTCATAATAATTATGGTAAGTAATATAGCTACGATAAATAGTGATTTTATTATTTTATAAGAAATAGTAATTTTATTTTAAAATTAGTGAGTAATTTATAAATAGTATTTTTATTGGGAAATTTATAGTAATATATTTATGATAAATAGATTTTTTTGTATTTGGTATGTTTTAATGTAATTTATTTATAGATAGTATTTTAATGTTTAATATGTAATGATATTTTTTATTATTTAATTAATTCATACTAGGCAAAAATAATTTTTATAATTAAGTTAATATGAAAACCATAATATTTTATAATTTGTGTTGTTTGAATTAATTAGTAATTTTGATAGTTTTAATTGAATTAATTGTGATATTTGAATTGATTAGTAATTTGGGTATTATAATTTGAATAATTTATTATGATTAGTAGTCTATAGTTAATCTATGTAAATTAGTGAATTCATTAACAATATAAGGAGAAAATTTATAATATTTTAAAGTATTTTGAAGGTGCAAAGTTGATAATTGAAGTAATTGGAATTATGTGTTACATTAATGGTGAGATGCGTACTGGTTCGAACGGGCTTGAATACAATCAGGTCCCGTTAAGTGCATTCGTGTACCCAAGCGTATCAAGTATGCAGAGTTTCATGCTTGTTTATGCAAGTCCTTAAAGGTTAATAGAAGAAGAGAGTACCTGACTATAATTTGTCGATGTCCAAGTACTATTAATAATTCAACCTACTATAGTCCAGTTGCAGTAGCTGATGATGAGGACTTGTACAACATGTTACTGCATGCCAGTGCGCAAGGCCTTAGATTTATTTTAGAGATCTATTTACATAGGCACGCACTTCATGATGAGTCTCTATCTCGTGTTCAGAGTCAGGACACACTTGACCCAGTTCTTGAAAACATATTCATGGAATCCCCCACCACTAGGCGGCAATACTATCAACTCAGATCTCATGATGTAGGAGAAGCATCAGCATCTCTTAGTCCGCATTCACCGATGGATTACTCAGAAGCTCCTGGTATAAATGATGTTATTGGCGATGGAGATGATATCCCTGATTTGAATGTTGATCCTCATTTTAACTTTGAAGTGGATGATGATGATATTATTGAGACTTCTGAAGAAGATTTATTTGTCGAATATGTCCCGAATCCCTTCTACACGGACGTGAACATTGCCAGGGTACGTGCAGTAAACCCTGTTATTGTTCCAAATGCACAATGAGAGTTGCATAATGAATTTTACAATGACATACTGTTCAACACGAAGGCCGAGTTAAAAAATACTATTAAATACTGGCACATTATGAATCATGTGGCTTTCATAGTCGTTGAGTCCAAAAAGGACACATGGGATATCAGGTGTAAGCTCCACAAGCAGCGTTGCAAGTAGAGGTTGCGAGGACATTTTAGTACAAGATTTGAAAAGTTTCAGATTACAAAGTTGGATGTCGCTCACAGTTGTGTTTATAGCGAAATGACTCAGGATCATTATAATCTGGACAAGGGGATCATTGCTGAATATATAAAAAATACTATAAATGAAGACCCCACTACACCAGGAGCTGAGTTGCTTACAATGATAAAAGATCACTTCCATTATAATCCAAGTTTGAGCAAAATATTCAAGACGAAGAAGAAAGCAATAAATCTTGTGTTTGGTAATTGGGAGGAATCCTACAATGAGCTTCCTAGATATTTAAATGCACTTCGTGTCACCAATCCCGGCACACGCTTCGAATGGAAAGTGAACCCAATTAATAATCCTGGACAGGTTATATTCCAACGAGTATTCTGGGCTTTTGGGCCATCTATCGAGGCCTTCCATCATTGTAGACCAGTTCTTCAGATTGACGGCACATTCCTATATGGAAAGTACACAGAAAAATTGTTGGTTGCAACTGGTATTGATGGTAACAATAGTTTAGTTCCAGTTGCATTTGCAGTTGTTGAGGAAGAGAACACAGATAGTTGGGGATGGTTTTTAAGTTTTCTTCGAATGCATGTAACGCAACGAGTGAGTATTTGCTTAATATCTGATCGTCATGACGAGATAATTGATGCTGCTTCAGATCCTCTGAATGGCTGGACCGAGCCTTAGGGGTATCACCATTTTTGTGTTAGGCATATTGCAAGCAACTTTCATAAGACTCACAAGAATATGAAAGCAAAGAATCTCCTCATCCACACTGCTAGTCAATCTCAAAAACGCAAATTCGATAAATATTTTGAGAAGTTTGTTCGCTTGGACTCTGAGTATACTGCATGGATTGGTAGAATTCCATTGGAGCAGTCGGCATTGGCACATGACGGAGGTCACCGCTTTGACTTCATGACCACGAACTTGGGGGAGTGCATGCACAATGTCTTGAAGAGAGCGCGAAAAGTCCCAATCACTGCACTGGTGCGGTTGACATTTTATCGGTGTGTTAAATATTTCGTGGAACATCGGGCGTACATTAATGCTCAGCTAAATGCTGGCAATCAATACATAACCGACACTATAGAAAAAATCCAAAATTGGGCAGAGAAAGCAAGTGGACACGAGTTGAGACAGTTTCATACCAGTTTGGGGATAATTGAAATAAATACGCAATTTCGTAGAAGGCAAGCCCAAAAGGGCTGCAACCAGCATACTGTGCGTTTAAATGAAAGAACTTGCACATGCAACAAACCCCAGCAATACATTCTCATGTGCTCGCATGTTATAACAGCTTGTGCAAGCATGCATCTGAACTATAACGACTTTCTTAGGGAGTGGTATAAACTGAGAAATCAGGAGCTTGTATACACTCCACAATTCAACCCAGTGATGCACGATGACTATTGGCCGCAATTCCACTTCCCCCATGTGCTTCCCGACATGTCCAAATTATAAAAGAAGGGTAGGCCGAAAACACATCAAATTCATAATGAGATGGATATTACAGAGTCCTCAATGCAACATAGGTGTGGTTTATGTAAGCAGGAGGGACATAATCGTAAAAATTGTCCTAACATTATACGATTTTAAAAGACAAGTTCCATTATCGCATTCTTTACTTTAATGTAAATGTAAGAGCTTTTCTATTTATGTATTTGTTTCTAGTTTTTTATTATGTAGATATTAGGCATTATGTCTCCCACGTGTCATGTAAAATTATTTTGAAATTAATAAACATTATTGTCGTGTATTATTGTAATATTATTAAGAATTTTTCAAGTATTTGCCATTTTATCTAAGTCTTTCCCCATTACATTAAATCGTAACATTATTGTTATGTACGCATATTAACATTGTATTTGATTTGTCTTTTGTTATGCAGATTCATGGATCCCGTTGCCCTAATAGATGTTTCAGTCCTTAGACTACATGATAGCCATCGATCCGTTAGAGTTTTTGCGGATCACGAGGTATGTAAATAACAAATCGATTTACCTTTAATTTTTCAATTTCATTTTATTAGCGGAAATGCTCTTTCTAATATGTTTTTAAAATTTTAGAGCGAGGCCAATGTCCTGAGATACTATCGGAGGGAGGTGGTGTTTGGCCGGGAGATTCTTAATAATATTAATCCTTGTGTATTGGAGTGCATGACTATGATAGGTTTTGGTGGTGTGATCAGGGTGAGGTTTATTTCGCTTGATTGGCACCTTGTGACAGCTTTAATCAAGCGATGGAGGTCGGAGACTCACACATTTCATCTGCCTCACGGTGAGATCACCATCACACTACAAGATGTTAGTATTCTGTTCGGTTTACCTGTTGACGGTGAGCCTGTCTCTAGACTAGTTGGTGTTGACGTCGCAACTGAGTGCGAGTGATTATTGGGAGTTGTGCCCCCTGCTACAGCTGTTAAGGGTAACACATTGAAAATGAGCTAGTTAGGAATGACATTTCAGAATTTTCCAACTGATGGTGATGACATTATAGATAAGAGATATCCATGAGGTTATATATTACATCTGATGGGTGGATTGTTATTCACCAATAACACGAGTACACACGTGCACATTTGTTTCTTATCTCTGTTGGAAAACCTATATGTCGCAGGACAGTACAGCTGTGGCAGTGCCTCCCTGGCATGGTTGTACAGGGAGATGTGTTATGCCACTCACCTTGATGCTTCTGAAATTGCTGGACCTTTGATATTACTTCAGGTATGGGCATGAGAGAGACTACTATTTCTCGCACCGAGGAGGGAGACAAACATTCTGTGGGATAATCTTTGTCCTTTAGGCGTGAGGTATGTAAAATTATTAGTTTTATGCATTTGCTTATAATGTGTGGTACGTAAATGACTTGTAATTGACATTTTTAATTACTTGCAGGTGGAGAGTAAAGTTCAAAGTAACTCAAATCGGCCATAATGTGGTGTCTTGGTATAAGGAGATGCTGGACAGGATGTCAGCAGAGCATGTAATTACAAGTTTATCGTATATCTATGTATCATTTAACATATTCATGTTGCAATGTTTTATTTATTAAAACATGACATTGTTTTTGGATTGTAGTTCATATCACTACCCTATATTGATGATAAGCTGAGACACCTGATACTAACATATTATCGAGACCAGCATATTTGGGGTGCTAAAGTACCCTTAATATGTTTTCATATTGTTAAGTATCAGAAAGTGGATAGGGCAATGCATCAGTTTGGATATCAACAACCTATACCAGAAAACCCTACTGACATTGAGGTCGATCAAAACTTGCACAAATGTGATCTTCAGGAACGGGGCGTCACAGACTACCATTGGCTACATGCTAACCACATAGCCATTTGGGGCATGAGATACAATTTGGTCCAGACAGGTGATCTTCGGGGAGTTGCACATGGTCATGCTGCTCGTACACCTAAGTACAATGATTGGTATAGACATATCAGTAGGAGATATCTTACACGAGTTGATCTTATCCATGCTGATCCAGCTCCTTCCTATTCTACTCATTCGACACCATCATCATCATTGTCATCACAACGTCGTAGACGCAGTAGGACTGATGTCCCTGGACAGTCGATATCTTATGGACGTGTTGATGCTGATGTCCGACCATCAGATGTGTATATTCCATCTCCAGCACATATGTCTCCATCTCCTTATATGGCCAGTAGTTCATCTATGTATCATCAGCTTATGCCGAACTTTGCACAGCAATCAAGCGAGGTTTTTAATTTTCCCATACCACAGGTTCCATACTTTCAGTATGGTAGTACACCTGCATCATATGACCCGAGTATGGGTTCAAGTGTGCGAGCTGAGGAAGGATTTAGCGGTGTTGATGACATACCTTAGTCAGAAAATCTTGGTGACAAGGCTGATGTACCACTTAGGCGAAACCCTGTAAGGAGGAGAAGACCACGCCCATGAGGTACATGGGGTCTTTTTTTGTAGACCAGTATTGCCCGAAATCCTTATTTAAGTTTTTTTAATTTTTAATTTTTGTGTTTGTTACTTGTAATGGGAAAAGTCTTCATGGTTTATGTTTTAATTTAGTTATATTTGTAAATTAGAATTTACTTATTAATAAACAAATAGGGGTCTGCCAAACCCCCCACCACTTCAAGGTGTAAATTTTCAATTGTCTAATAATAATAATTGTCTTAAATACTGAAATTATTACATAAATCTTCAAGTATTGTATTAATAAACAGACATGCTAACATCACTTTATAATGAAGCATATGATAATTAGAATGAGGTACGTAATCTTTTCATGAAATGACTACTCGTTCACGTATTTTCAATTATAAAGCATTTAAACAGTAAATGGACAGGCTGGACATTACTTTACGTGTGAACAAACATGTTGACATTACTTTACACTCATGCATTAAATCTTTGACTACTTCAGTATATATTCAAGTGACATTATTTTGACGATAATAAGAAATATTGGCTTATATAAACAGAATTAGTCATTAGAGTTGAAAACATCAAACAATCGTTTCTTATTAGAAACTCACACTCAATAACAAGAAAAAATGCCAAGACAACCCTGCTCACATTATGGCTGTCATGGACGTTGTGGTGGTCACAGATCATCAACTAGAACCAGACCTAAGCCATCAACACCGAGACAACGTCTTCATCATGTAGACAAGTATACTGATCCAAATGATGTTACATGGTATGGATCGAAAAGAGAGTTTCAATGCGTCCATATATATTCTACCAATAGTCGAAATATTGCCGATCATATAATGGTCGGACCAGTTACTAATGTCTCACAAGAAAATTGGGTAGTTTGGGCGAAGGAACTTGAGTACATTAGATGGTGGGAGATAAGGTGCGAGATGGAATCATATTGTAGATTACACAAGCTGTCAGTCCCAAAAGCGATATCTGCAACTTTACCTCGTTCAACACAAGGTGAAATAGCTCAAGTGATTAAAAGACTAAAGTCCGAAAATAACCAGATAAATCAAAGACTAGATAAGTATCATACCTGGCATGAGACAGCTACTCGGCAAGACGAGTGAAGAACTCCGACGATGATGGAAGTTGAAATTGATGTGTAATATGAGAGTGATGATAACCTGTCTGACTACCCTGATAGTGATTGTGATGATGATTTCATTCATAATTTTCTTCCATCGACTTTGCTAGCATGTTGTTAAACAATAACACACATTTATTTCATTATCGCCAATGTGTGGCAAGTTTTTCTAAATAAATTATAGTATTCATAATATGTATTTGATTAATATAAGTGTGTTTCATTAATTTTTAAAATAATTTAATGGTTTTTCTTTTTACTAAATCATTTCAAATAAGTTTAAAAATTATATACTTTAAATTAAAAAAATATAGTAAAATTTAAAAATTTGCAATATCATGAATTTTAAAATATCATAAACTATAATAAAAACATTTATGATACACTATAGAATTAAAAAATTATCAAAAATCTTAAATTCTAAAAATACCAAATTTAAAAACTGTCATACACTATAAATTTAAAATTTATCATATATTTTTAATTCCATATAATTATTATACACTTTAAAATTTATCATACATTTTAAAATTTAAATATATCATAAACTATAAATATATAAATTAACATATACTTTATATTTAAAAGATATCATGAAATTTAAAAATATTTTTGATAAAATTAAAAAATTATCAAAAATCTTAAATTCTAAAATTTTAAAATTATCATATACTTTAAATTTATAAAATATTATATACTATAAATTAAATAATTACTATATATTTTAAATTTTAAAAATATCATACAATAAAAATTTTCATATATTTCACAAAAACTCACTTATAAATTATCATATATTTTAAAAAAAAAAATTCAAAAACACATAAAAAAATTTTCAATGATCTGAAATATGAAGGTGTGCATTTATTGGAGAAGAGGGACTTGTACTATAGAGGGGAGGAGAAAATTATTGGAGGTTAGAGAAATTATTGTACGTAGGTTGCTTATTGTGCAGGAAGAAAAATGTGCTATGATTATTAAAGGGAGGGCCTTCTGCATCGCTAAGAATTATCCATCGTGGCACCGTCCAGTGGGGCCCGCGTGGGGACAAAAATTACGTGAAACCGGCTTTTGTCAAGTCGATTTCAGACCACATCCAACGTAGCCGTGTTTGCTCATGAGGTGTGTGCTGTGGGGTCCGTTGGATGACATGACATACTTACTCGGACCCAGAAACCGGTTTTTGAAAATGCGGTTTCAGAATTTACCCTATTCTGGCTATTAAAATAAAAAATTTACCATTTTGTACAAAAATTATACAATTTGGACCCTTTTGTCCAAAACCCCGGGGTTTAACATCTCTCCTTTGAATAGAAAAAAAAAAATCTATGCTAGATTAAAAAATGACGAGATATGAGCACAATTTACAATAGGACTATATGAGAATGTGAAATAAATAAAATAGAAATATGGAGGGTCATAAATTGATGTTGAGAAGTAATTTTTTTTTCCTTGTTCTAAATTATGGCCAAAAAAATTATGTCATTTAATTAATAGAGGAAACATTGATACTAAATGAGAAAGTGAAGGGACATTAACAAATTTAAAGTGGAAATATTATGAGAAACTGAAGAGAAAGCGTGAAAGAATTAAAGTTAAAATTAAAGAACATAAATAACTCAAAAATTGATGAAAGATAAATTGCTAATTAATATGTTTTTAAAACGTTATAGCATTGATAACTTCAAAATATTATGTAATAATGAGGTATATTTTTTTTTCTTCTAAAATACATAAAATAGAATACGAATAGTTATCTACAAATATTAAACATATCAATTATTATGATAAATATTTAAAAAATTCCACGTGGCACTTATTATTTAGACATTGCATAATTGAGAACACGTGATGAAATTTTATAGGTCCACTCAATAATAAGAAAACTTCAATTTCACTACATGACACTCTTGAAAATAACACGTGGCGACACAAGAAGAGAAATTCTCTAGTTTAATATATATTTATACTATATATAAAAGTGGTTATAGGTAGAAATTTTTTATTTCCTTAATTATCCTAATGAGTTGTTATTAAGGCTGAAAATAATCTGAGCTGTTCATGAATAACTCGTGAACAAGCTCGATAAGGACTCGCTCGAGCATGGTTCATTTTTTTAAATGAGACAAGCTTGAGCTTTATTTTAGGGGTTATTTGGTAAACGAGCCAAGCTTGAATTTTGAAAAGCTCAGCTTGAAAGCTCACGAGCCCTGCTAGTTTAAATTAATTAAATATATTTATTTATTAATATTTTTTATGTATAAGATAAACAAATAATATATATAATTATTTGAACATTATAACATAATAACAAAATGTTGCTTAGTGGCAATACACCTATCTCTTTGGCCTCCATTCATGTTATATTTTTTTGATTTCAGAAAAGTTATTATTATTACAAGGATTGTAACTATTTTAGAACTATTGATTTCTTTCTAATTAATTCTTCTCAATATTAATAAATCTTTAATTTTTAATAATTATATGTCAATAAATTAAGATAGAATTTCTCAATTCTTTTTTTATTAAATAAGTTTCATAATTTTTTAGCTCTTCCAAAATTTATGAATTAATTTTTTTAAAAAAAGACTATGAATTAAAAGTAATATTAAGAATATAATATATATATATATATATATATATGTTTGTGGCATTAAAGAAAACATGCATGAGTTATGGATGATATAGAATACATTCATTTCTCATGTGACTTGTGAAACATGGACATGATGCTTTTCCATCATTATTTTATTGGGTTGCCGTAGTTTCAATATCTTTTCATTACTGAAATTAAGTGTTTTATAGAAAGAAAAAAAAAACATATTTGCAATATTGGAGGAAACTAAACCTTTACTTGAAAGGTGTGAACTATGAATTATGGCTAATATTGTATAGAGTATAGATTTATTGATTAGTGGTGAGCACAAGATTCGAAAAATCAAATATCTACATCATAATCGATCAAATTGACCCAAAACCAACTCTGCCCAAAAATAACAAAAATTTTATTTCAGTTGAAGATTTTGCATATATGTTGAATTGGATCAGTTATACGAATTCAAAAAAATTTATGATCAATTAACCTATGTGCATCAGGTCCAGTAGGGTCAATTTTTATAGATTTCAAAGCCGACACGACCTTGTCAGGTTTATATTCTAGCTACCCATCTGAAGCCGAGAAAGGGTGACATCCGACAACGACCAGGAGTACTAGTTCTAGGGTTGGTTGGATTTGGTATAGGTTTTTCAAACTAATGAAAATGGGGGTTAGGCTAATTTTATTTTTTCTACTCCATTGATAATCAATTTATTCTTCAGTCAACAAGTTGATGCATATTCAAAATTAGGCCTAGGCAACAATAAGATACAAATAATAATTTTCCAGAATCAAAATTTCCAAAACCAAGAAAACAACAATCATTGAAATCAACATGAATATAAACTCAAACAAATATGCGAACCCAAATACGATTCAATTGGTGCAGCAGTACAAACAGTTTGGATCGATGTAGAAACGAGATGGAGAGAAATAGAGAGAATGAATATAACCTTGTGGATGCAGTTTTTGGTGGAATACTTAGTCGGTGACGGTTAGAGCAGGACTGTGAATTTCAATGTAGCTTCTCTCTCCTCTCGTTCTACTGCGGTATTGCCGAAGAGGGGACTGAAGTCACTGGACTTTTGGACGTGAGGAAGAGTCTAAGACTGAAGAAGAAGAATTCTGATTTCTGGGTCATTTGAGGTTAGGGTAATTGGATTAATTTTGGGCCAAGTAGCAGTGGCATTGGGCTTAGCAGTTGATGTTTATTTGTATTTAGGTCGGTTAGGTTTTCAAGTCTGGTTTTCAAATATATTTGAGTTTGAACTCCAACCGATCGATGAAAATTTTATCCTACTAGAGCTGTTCCGGCTACCATAGGAAACTGCCTGACACCAATAAAAATCGAGTTTCGTCGAGTCGGTGGGTCAGGTACACGTTCGAGTGCACAAGCCTAATTGATATAATGTCATTCCTTGTGTGTTTAAAGCCAAACATACCAAACATAATATTGGGTGACCTAAAATTAGCTCAAGCTCATTTAGTGATAAGTTAACTAGGCCAAGTTAAAGATCAAATCAAATTCAGAAAGCCGTAAACATCAAATGAAAGTGTATTGAAGAATTTGCTAAGCAAATGGGAAGCTTTGGATGAATCGGATCCATTTTCTTCAACTGCCACAAGCATAAATGGCACTGGAAACCTATGTTTTTTTATCTAGATAAAATACGACGTTAACAAAGTATTTGACTTCAAAATTGTTGTTGTGATAGAATAATGGAAGTTGACTATATAATAAAACGATTATAACAAATGTTAAAGAATTGCCTATGTTTGGAGCAAAATAAAAAATAGAATTCATTTTATTTTAATGAATTTTCTTATTTAGAATAAAACTACATTTATATTGAATTCATTCTAATTTCTCTTATTTGTTCCAAATGAAGAATTCAATTTAGTTAAAGTATTTTTTTTCTATACTATCCTCATTTATTTTTTATAATTAAAATTAGTATTAATTAACTAAAAATATAAAGACTGTGATAATAATTGTTATTTAGTGAAAACAAAAAGTGGAAAGGATAAAATTTATAGTTGGTTAGATGGACATTTGAGATGAAATTGTGATAATTTTTTATCAATTTATTTAAGTGAAAAACATGTCTAAAATTAAGAATAAAAATATCAGGGGAATAAAATAATAACTTATTTTAAATAAATTCTACAAAATAAAATTCAACTTATTTAATGTGAAATTTATAATTGAGTAAAATATGAATTTTAAATAAATTTTATTTAAATTCTATATCATTTTACCATTTTATTTGTTTCAAACATAAAAAAAAAAATAAAAGTACAGAGTTCATTTCAAATAAATTCATTAATTTTTTTTTTTTTTTGGGTTTCAAACTCACCCTACCGGTGGAGCACACCGGAAGTGGACAACCGATATTCCTTCCAAATGAAATCGAATCTTCCTTACTCTCCTCTATTGACTTTGTCTGGGAAGATGATTCTTTCAGTTCCTTCCCTCACCTCAAATCAGGGCTCCTCATCCTCACTACCCACCCGCTTCTATGGATGCCCGATGCCTCCGTCACCATTGGTACTACCTTTAGTTCAAGTATTCCTCTTGGCGCCATCACCCACATCTTCTCTACTAAGAAATCATTGGAATCCATGTTCACTTCCCCAAGTCTCCGTTTCTAGCTCTCTCTGTGATCAGACGGTCGAGACATTGTCTCTGGTCTGGTTTCGAGGTCGGTGGTAGTCACAATCGTGATGAGGGGAAAGGAGGATTACGATGCGTTCTTGTTAAAGTTTTGGGAGAATTGGCGGGCAAGGGCTTGGGAGACTGAGAGTGCTCAGAGTCTGGTTCTATCTCTAGTTCGGCTTTGAGTATGAATTCAGGTGGGTTGTATCCGAGTGATGGGTTTGTGAGGATGGTGGGTGTGTCTGGGATACTAAGGGAAGAGCAGAAAATGTGGGAGAGTACTGACAAAAGCTTGTAGAAGGCTTTTCAGGATATGAATGCTCTCATGGTAATGCATCCATGTATGCTCTTATTCTCTTACAGTCTATTTTGTATGCTGAGGAGTTGTTGCTGAAAAATTAACATCTACACTATTCTAAATGTTAGAACACCACTAGCTTTAACTATTTCTTTTATCATAAACTTTCTTATAATAAATTGTTGGACTTTAGCCAATTTCATTACAAATTATTATAATTAATATATAATTAACTAATTTCATTATAAATTATTCACACATGTATTTAATATTTCCTCACAATTTTACTCTCATGTGTAAATAACATGTTTAAATTTCATACAAATTGTATATTAACATGTTAAACATACAAATTTTATATTCTAACTCGATTTATTGGTTTTTAACTGTACTTAACTCAACTAAGCCTAAACTGATCTTAAATCTCAAACTAGTTAGATACTAATACATTTTATTTTCAGTTTGAAGATTCACTAAAAAAAAAAAATTTCATTGTCAGTTACATGTTTAGATTTTTTATTTATTATATTATAAAAATAAATTAAAATTAATAATATTAAGACTTTAACATAATGTATTGTTATTAAGAATTAAAAAAAAAAAAAACTAATCGTATAGTGCAATATAAAATAATAAGTATTTAGAATTCATTTTAATAAAAAAAATTAAAAATAAAACTTTTGGTTTATTAAAAATAAAATCAGGACTTCTTATTATTTTTTCTCAAAATTAATTTTTAACATCATAAAGTTTTTATTGTTTTGGGGAGGGGAATGTTATTTCAGTAAACTTCAAGGGAGGAAGTGTAATTGTCTTTTTGTTTGCTGAGATTTTCACTCGATGTTAAGACTAGAAAGAGTATCTGACTTTCCCTTCAAGTTTTCAATCGATCTGATATACGCAAGACGAAGGAACCCCCTACTACTGAGAGCGTAGACCTTCTGCAACCTCCCACCGCCGCTATCTCCACCGAGTCACCGACACCAACCATAGTGTAGGTAATTGATTTTCGATCCCCTGCTCCATTCGTGTTCTTCTCTATTATATACATGGTTTTTTTTTGTTTTTGTTTGTTCTTGGAAACACTTTCTGAAATTGAGAGATTTCATAATGTATTGTCTATTTTTTCCTTTTTATTTCATAGTTAGTGCTAATTTTTATATATTTTTTTGCAATTTTTAGGTCTAGGTACTTTTTTTTTTTCCTACTATGGATATAGTTTCTTTAACCTAGAATGCATCATCGTGTTTTTGCACTTTTACTAGTTTTGGATGGAGACAAGTTTTTCTGCAAAATGGTTTTTTTTTTTTTTTTGGCTCGCTCTTACTAATGGTTTTGGACTTTCAAGTGAATCGCTTAGTTAGGTGGGTGTGCTTAGGTATTAGGTTTGTGGAACATGACCAGGTTCGATTTTAGGGAACATGATCCAAACCCCAGGACCTAGTTTTTTTTTTTTTTTTTTTCTTTCCCACAAGTTATTGCCACTATTTCTTGTTATTAGAGAATCTTCTTGTTTGATTGTTTATACTAATAGCGTTTCCTGTGTAGTCCAGATCCTATTGTGATTTAGTTGAATTGAATTGAGGATGTTTCTCACAAGGTAAACTCCATATATCTTATTACAACATTCATTCCTCCTGGTTTAATGCTGCTTACTTATTTAATTTTAAGAACGGAGAAATATTTCTGCCTTTTTTTTTTTTTTTTTTTTTTTTAAATTTTCTGAAATTTGTTGAGATTTTTGTTTGTGGTGTGTATCAAAAGGACTGAGTATGACAGAGGAGTAAACACCTTTTCTCCTGAAGGGCGACTGTTTCAGGTTGAATATGCCATCGAGGCAATAAAGGTACTACACTCCTAATTGATTTCTCACATTCTCTTTTTCATTAAAACATTTTATTTTGTTTCTGTTGAAAAACCCCTTCTAATAAAAAAAAGGTCTATGTTGAATTCCATTTGGATGATAAGTGGAGCCAGAAAACTAACTTCAAGTTTCATGGGGAAGTTTTATTTTTTTTTTCTCTCACGGTTAACAAATTTCTAATGTTCTGATCTTCTTTCATCAAGCATTATATCTAATCAATTTTCTGAATCGGTTCTGAAAAATATGTAGCTTGGTTCAACTGCAATTGGGTTGAAGACAAAAGAGGGTGTTGTGCTGGCAGTTGAAAAACGGATCACTTCGCCATTGCTGGTCTGCCCTTGTTCCATTTGCTTACGTGATTTGATTTACATGCCTACTTTTTGTCATTACATATTCTCTAAATGGGCCCTATTGGCTTCTTTACATGGATATACGTATAGGTTATTTTAATTGGGTTGAATAGAAAGTGGTGATCAAACATAAATTATCTTATTTTAGCAACTATATGTTTGATCTCAGCGTGTGGAGATCGGTTGGTAGTTGAACTGGATTTAAAAATATGACACTGAGAAGACTTCATATGTCTTAAGGAGAATTGAGATGGCTTTTTGTCACCGCTATTGAGTTCAGACTTCAGAGGTTCCTTCTTGCTGTAGCATTTACATGTTTATAAAAATGACAAGAGTGCATGGCTTATGCACACTGTAAAAGTTGTGATTGTGAATAAGAATATAACTTTACCAAAAGATATATTTGTTTTCATTTGTTTTTATTCTTTTTTTCACTTATAATTTTTATTTTTTTATTTTTGGTGAGAAGAGGAACTATTTTTCTTCTCTAGGACTAGGGGTCATAAACTATATATGTGGAAAATAGTATGCGTACTAACAAAAGTAATTTAGTCTATTTATTGTACCATAACATCAAAATTGAAATTGGCTTTCAAGATTTTCCTAAAACGTAACTTCCACCCGACCAAGGAAATATGTTTGTTTTGTTTCTATGTTTTCCCTTCATGTTTTCTGATTTATTGATCTGGGTGCAACTTGTTTCAACTTTTAACTCTTTCAGGAGCCCAGCAGTGTAGAGAAAATCATGGAAATTGATGAGCACATAGGATGTGCAATGAGTGGATTGATTGCTGATGCTCGAACACTTGTTGAGCATGCCCGAGTGGAAACTCAGGTACTATTGTGTTTTTTGGGTGCTTTTTTATATTGTTGAAGGAGGATGATTGATATATGTTAGATCATTTTTTGCAGAACCATAGGTTCTCATATGGTGAACCAATGACTGTAGAGTCCACAACACAAGCTCTTTGTGATCTGGCCCTACGTTTTGGTGAAGGTGATGAAGAATCCATGGTAATAAGCTACTGAACTTCTCAAATGCATGCTCATTTTATGTTGGTTTCTTATGATTTTATTTTATTTACGCATACGTGATTCTAGTTCTAGCCTTCCAGATGTGGATTAGGAAAGCTAGAACAATTTTAATTTGGCAGTTGAAAAAGATGTAGGAAGTGTAAAAGCCTGACATATAAGTATATTAAGAAGATTGGAGAGATGATAAAGTTGATTAGGCTATAGAAAATGGAGCATTCCTTCCCATAAGTCTTCCCAGAATCTAATGTTGGAACTATTTCCTACTTCATATCTTACTAATGGAAGTAAGAAGGATTTGTCTAAGATAAATTTCCAACTAAGTGGTCAGTCCAACAACTCCAACCTTTGTATCTTCTTCCAAGATAGCCTAATTCTGAAGGTCCAAACTGATGTTTTCTGTTACCAGATTACCTAGGTGCAAAACACTCACTTATGCTTACAGAAGTATCCCAACTCCCAACTAAGTGGATATGCCCTCTTACCCTACTCCAAAGTCCAAACAGTAGACCCCTTGTAATCTGTTGAATTTATCTAGAAGTCTGATCTCAACAGGAATGTTAAACAATTGGAGGAAATAAAGAGGAATACTAGAAAACAAACTTAGACACATGGCAGGCGGCAGCACCTATAGAGAAACAACTTCTCTCTGAACTATGTAAACACTTAAGAAGCCTTTTGCAGTGCAGGATCTGAATAAATCATCTACGAGGAAAATAGGAAAAGAGGGAGTGAATGGCAAACACCATTTTGTACAGTGAGAGTTTGTGAGAGACAAAAACAGTCTTTGATATTATTTTTCATCTTGCATAGAAAAAATTATTATACTTTTGAAATTCTATATGTAATGATATGGCATAACAATGTCGATGTCATCTTATTTGTATTTTAATTTGGTATTTCAATTTCCTCATGCAGTCTCGACCATTTGGAGTGTCCCTCCTCATTGCTGGTCATGATGAGAATGGCCCCAGCTTGTATGTACTTGTTTTTATTTCTATGTTTGTTAGATTTGCTGTCTATCATTGCGCATTAAGTGAAGTTCACATTAATTGTTGTGTTTCTGTAGATTGCTACTGATATATAAGTACGACTTGTACTTCTTTAAATTTTGATGGATTTAGATGTATCTCTTCCTTTTTCTTTATGCGGGGACCAGATGATAATGGAGCAAACTGACATTGATTTTTGTACACTACATTCTTAATAGCAAAATGCTGACAATAATGTTTTATGGTGCTGAGCCTATTACCTCCTCGTTCTATCAAACACTAGGAATTAGTTGGAAACTGAATATCTGACTAGTATGTAACTGATATCGTACCATCTGACTAGTATGTAACTGAGATAGTACCATCTTTATCTTCATTGCAAACTAGAAAATAAAGGTACGTGCAAATAGTGAAAAGAAGCCCCCCCCCCCCCCCCCCCCCCCCCCCCCCCCCAAACACCAAGAACAAAAAGAAGAAAAAGAACTAAATAAAGGGAAGTCTTACCATTTTTAACACCAACTGTTATTCCACTCTTTACCCTGTGAACCATTCAGCTGTCAATTCATACTTAATTCTTTAATCCACCATCCTCTACATGCCTTTTGCTGTTGCCCCTGTCTGTACCGGTTTTCCTGCACAAGTCTCTACTCTCCGCCTTATTTCCTCTTCTATTTTATTTAAAAAAAAAAATCAACCGGCTTGACCTTTGAAAAGCATAAATGTCTTTTTATGTTTATTTTTCTTTTTCACTCTGGTAGATTATGCAGCTGATTTATTTGCATCACTTTCTATGTTCAAAGAGAATTCTCTGTACCTTGGTTTTGTTCACTTGATCAGGTGTTCTAGGAGGGATTTTGATCGATGCTAATCTGTAATTGAATATTTAAAAAAGAGTGGAATTAATTTGGGGAAGTGAATAAGAGAGCCAGAGAGGTCTAACTATGCAAAGGACTGTAGGCAGAGAGTATTCAAAAGCTATGTTTGACCAGAAAAGAAAAGACTGGAAAACAGAAAAATAGGAAGAAGACAGGCTGTTTACTTGAGCTTGTAGGTGGTGGGCTTTTGGGTGGTAAATCGAATGCTGGAACGAGGCTATTTTCTTCATTTGATATCTCCTTGGACAGAAATTGTATATCAGATTGTGAATACAAATATTTCGGTGAGTACTGGTGATATAGGGCTCAATTAAGCTTACCAATCATTTGTACTGGCAATGTCAGCAGTTAACAATCGATATAAATTCGTGTGATTTCTTTCCTGAGACTTTAAACACAGTTTTCCCTGCTAATAGTTTTTAGGTCTTACCATCAGTTTTGTGATAGTATGCATACAAAAATTTTAAATAGGATAATTTGTCAAAATTTTCTAATATGTGTAACATGGTAATGTAGATCATGTTCCCGTTCCTCCTTTTTCAAGATTATTTGATGTAGGCTGTGGGAGGGACAGAGTTGTACTGTAGCAACAGTAGTGAGAATTCAGACACAATGTTGCAGAATTTATATTGGTGGACACAGTCATGGAATGCTTGGGACATAGTGATGTTGGAAGTGAAGTTAACTTCTGTTTTATTTGTTTGTTTTTCTTTTTCTCCTGTGCCTGTTTGATGCAGAAAGGGAGTTTTGGTTGGTACTGTTAAGCCCATGTTTATGCAGCATTTAAGTGATGCTTTTGTTTGTAGAGGATACACAAGTTTCTAGAGTGAGATAATTGGACTCTGCAAGATCCAACTAAGGTCATTTCTAGACAAGCCAAAATCGCTTCTGTATGTAGGACAATTATTTTAAGGTGCTGGAATGGTTGGGTTTAGGGGCCATATTTTAGAAGTAGACAGTTGCTGAAAAGTTTTCTTTACTTATGCCATAGTTATGTGGAATGCGTCACCTTGTCTCATGGTTTGTTTCCGGTATATCTATTCAGTATGTCCACAGTCTGCAGTCTGCACTGCATGGTCGATCCTGAAAGCAAACCATGTGCTGGTAGCAACCCTATACAGTCGTAATAAAATTAAGTTTTGCTCCTTTTGTTTTTTTTTGTTTTTATAAGAATCCTTAAACTAGTTCAAAGTGAGGATTAGCTGCTTATTTAAATTATTCACCTTAGTTATGACTGAAAATGCAGAAAGGATAACTGTATACCTACAATGCTGCATTTTTTGTCTTAATTTTCCCCTACTAATGCATATTATAGTTGTGCCACATAGCTAAACTGTAAAGGTTTGTTGGTCACATCACATTTCACTGGACCAAATATTGAAATTTATTGTTGCTCATGCTGTGTATATGTTGGTGTTTCACCTTTCACAGTTATATCACTGTAAGGGTTTGACTGAATTGGAAACCTCTAATATGCAGATACTATACTGATCCATCTGGGACATTTTGGCAATGCAATGCAAAAGCTATTGGTTCAGGGTCAGAAGGTGCTGACAGTTCTTTGCAAGAACAGTACAATAAGGTAGCTCACTTTCCTGTGTATGGCGTGTGCCTACATCTTTTCTGGGTTCTGTAAACTGTAAAATACAGCCCTACTTTGATGCTCAATTAGTCACTAGCTTTCTATTTTTGGACCATAATATACTAACAATCAAGTATTTTAGTGCTGATATGGTTTAGTATGCTATTTCTGCCAAAAAGTCCTCTCCTTTGTTTGACTCCTGAGTCCTGACTTCCACACTTAGCTTTCAAAATGTCTCTTTTTGCTACTTGCTCCCTGCCATCATGAAAACTGATTGTTGATATTATGCTTTTTTTCAGGAGTTAACTCTTCAAGAAGCTGAGACTATTGCCCTATCTATACTGAAGCAAGTTATGGAGGAAAAGGTAAGGCTATAAAGACTAATGTCGTATGTACTTCTTGTTTGCTTTTCCCTGTAAATCCCTCTGATTACATTGTTCCAATGGTCCTTAGGTGACTCCCAATAATGTGGATATTGCCAAGGTGTCTCCAACATACCATCTCTATACACCTTCTGAGGTGGAGGCTGTCATAAGTCGTCTTTGAGTCAAATTCTTATTCATGAAAAATTTACCCTACGTTTCAAATTCCTGTATTCCGATTGTACCTTCACTTAATTAGTTTGTGAGCAAAAGACTGCAATTTATTTTTTGTTGGTGCTGAACTATGAACTATTTTGGGTTTTGGTAACTCCCATTTTGATATTTAACCAACTTTTCCAATTATTGGCCTCTTTTTTCGGGAGTTATATCTATAATCATGTGTCTTTGAAACACAAGCATGTGAAAGCATCAACATATACACAGCATGAGCAACAATAAATTTCTCCATTTTCATGGTGACACTAGGTTCATGGTGATGGATGTGCAGATTAACATATTCTTGCTTTCATCTACTCCATATTTTAGGGTTGGGATTACGTCCATGAAGCAAAAACCACATAACCTTATAACAAATTTTGTGGCACCTACATGTTCACTTTCTTTTACTAGAGCATGGCTTTGGTAAAGAGTATATAACTTCTTTTGTTGCATGCTCAATGTTTAGCCTAATCGAACTTGAGATCTGGCCTTCTTTAAACATGGGTGTCTTTTGCCAGTTGTACTTAGTTAATCAAAGTCTTCAACTTAGCTTTCTGCAAATCTATTGTATATTTACGCAACTAAAATATTGTTAGACAAAATAGATTAAGGGTATTGCTTTGTGGACAACGAAAATAAACACTGAAAAACATAAAAGTGTTAAAAAGCTGTTTTTCACTTTTTTTTGTCTACCGAGAAACTTCTCATTATTCTTCGTAGATTCTTTTTTGAGAAAAATAAGAATAAAGCACTTTTCATTTTAGATTTATTAATTTGCATAACCAATAAATCTCAAGTTTTATTTTCTCTGGTATATATGGAAGGCTAGGAATGATAAGTAGTTTAATGGTATAAGCTGAGATGTGTAACAGGTTATTAGAGGATGGTGAAGACTCTCGTTTTTCTGCCAACCTGGTTTCTGAAGCTAATATGTTATGGAAAGCTCCATTTTGTGGTACAATAAAAAAATAACTATGATGCAGATGTGGATTGTGCACATAATAGAGGGTCAGTTGGCTTTGTGGCCAGAAATAGAGATGGGCGAGTGTCGGGTGCAATGGCTCGAGTGGTGGTAAATGTCACCAACTCGTTAATTTTGGTACTATTATATTTGATACCATTAAAATTACTAATAACCTTGGTCATTGTAATTTTTCGTATTAATTTTTCATATGTCAAAAGGATATGTAATTGGGCTGCAAATGTTGTGGCAAGCAAATTCTTAGGAATCTTCATTTTTGTGAGGCATGACATCCTTTTAAATGAATGACTTATATCTAAGTTCTAAGAAGTTTGAGTCTCTCATATAAATCAATGAGAATGATTTCTATTTTTGGCAAAAAAAAAAAAAGAATAAAAGAAAAGAAAAGATAAATGGTGTTTTTTTATAAAACAAAAGAAAAATGTTTTTCAAAGATGAGTTGAACTCTTATAATTGTATTTTTAAATAATTATACATTTCAGAATTAAGTTGAAAACTTAATGTGCTCACCAACTAAAAGGTGAAATTGGTACAATATGTATTAGTATGAGTAAAAAAATTTATTTTGAAGACCAAAAAAATTAAAATTAAGATTTATTTGTCATGTTAACTTATGATATATAAGTTTCTTTGTATAACTTATTCTCTATTTTTTTTTTTTAAACATTGGATTCTGAAGAGACTGATGGCCTTTTGCTCAAATTGACAATAACATTGTTACGCAATGTTTTATTTGTCAAGAACAACTTGATACTACAAAATTAGGTGTGTTTTAAGCGGCGAAAGGATAATCATTGTACTAATTATCTTTTAAACTCCTTAGGCCTGAAATCAATAAGGCCTTCAGCTCATAAGGTTAAAGTTGATATCCCTTTCAATTCTTCTAGGATTTTTGAAAAAATTGGATGCCATTGAAGATATCCTCTCTTTTGTTTTTTTTATTTAGATTCTTTTTTATTGTACTTGCTTTTTCACTTCAATTAATAATATTTTTTTCTATAAAAAAAATCCGTAAAATCTCATGTATGTGCCACTAGTTAAAAAAAAATAAAAAAATAAAAAAATTTCCCAAATATGTACTAGACAAATGGAGAAAAGAGCATACACATAATTCATTTTGTCTCAAGATACCATTTTGTCGTTTGGACTAAACTGTCTTTAGATAAAATTTGTCCAGATAAAATTTGTCCAAACTAACATTTTTAACTCACGTGAATAACACGTTAGTGTTATCTTTGCTTGTAAAGCGCAAGTTCCCCTAACTCACCCAAATTCTTAACTTTCTCCTAATTTTTCTATATTCTTTCTCTCTTTTATAACTATATTTGAGTGATCAAATTTCTATTTTTCATGCAAAGGAAACACTCACGTGTTATGCACAGGAGTTAAAAATATTAGTTTAGAAAAATTCCATCCAAACAACAAGGAGTACTTTAAAATAAAATAAACAATGTGTATGAGTTTGAAAAAAAAAAAAATTTGTACCGCGTTGAAATAAAAAATACTTTACTCAATTTTAGTTCTCTAGATAATTTTTTGAAATAAATAAATTGAGAAACTCTCATAATTTGCAATTACTTCATTTCTCCATTACATACCCATTCTTGATTTTTATCCTTTTTTTTTCTCCATTGAATAACATTTTAGGAAATTTATCTCCCTTTTTTCTTTTTCATGTCTTTCTTACAATGTTTTTTATATACTAATGTTCTCTTTTACTTTGAAATTATTTTTTTCAAATTTCAATTGGAAAGTAAATTAAAAAATTATCAAGAATGAGGTTTATATGTGAGAAACATATGAAATAATTGATTTTTTTTTTTTTTTTTTTTGTGTGAAATCATGAGATATGTCATGCTAAAACAATTTATGTAAAAAAATGATATACATTATTATAACTTTCTTAGATTTATATGTGAAATCTGAAATACGGCTGAAATGTAAAAATAAGTAAACATAATATTGGGGAATAACATTCTTTATGAGATTTTCAACCCTCCTTTAAATTTGACCTAGATGTTTATGCTAAAACATTTAGAATTTTTCTTTAATTAGAAATATTTTGGAAACAAATTTTCTTAGTATGAAATGAGGAGTATTACATTTGGAGGAGTTAAACACATCCACTAAAATTTTTAGAATTTAAAGCATTTAAACTTTAAAATTACCCAACCAAAAAATAAATAAATTAAAATGACCACTTTGTCCAACAAGGAGATTAAAATCAAATTCCATCTACATGTTTAAAATCACTTTTGAGTTATAAAAAGACGACTCCAATAAATCCCCTTTGACGTTATTCTAGACTCAAGGTTTAACCTCTATTTCACTTGGGTTCTTTTTAAATACATTTCTTGGTTTTATAACCAATACATGAATTTAAGACAATATGTCTTCACATGACTTCTTATGCTTCACTAGAAGCACATTAGGTCCATTTTCATGACAGACTTAGAATTGCCCACATTAGATTTCTGACATTTACCATGCCTTTTAGCATCCTGATTTTTCTTATGGTAAGTATGTTTCAACTTACCCTAAAGGTACTTGCTAAATCTACGTTTGAACTGAGAAACTTAAAAGCCACCCTCAATTTCGAACAAACCACTCATAAGGTGTTAAGAGATAGACATTTTGAGGCAGATAAGGCTTAACTTATTAAATTTCTCTCATTTTTCAAAAACTTATTTCTAAGTATCAATGCTAACAACAAATGTGATGATTTAAAATAAAAAAAAAATACAACATGCCAAAGAATCAGAGTAATTAATAACAAAAATAAAACTTATTTTTCATGATTCCAAAGTGCATCATTGCAAATTCCCATTTGGGCAGAGTATGGAACATGCCATTAGGATCTCACTTCAACCCATGAAACCGAAACACAAGAGCATCCCAGGTTTAAAAAAGTCCATCCCTTTTAGGCAGATAAACCTTCTAAACCAAGAATGCAATATGTCAATCAAAATGGGTACTAAATGATCAAGAATAAAAATCTATTTTATATGAATCCAAAATGCGTCATTACAAACTCCCCTTTTTGGCAGAGAATGAAATATGCTATTAGGATCTCATGATCAACCTATGAAACCAAAATTAGAGCATCCTAGCTTTCGAAAAGTCTATCCCCTTTAGACAGATAAACCTTCTAGGCCGGTACCCCAAACCATATGTTTCATGTATTATCCAAATTTAAAGTATATAATAACCCCTTTTGGGCATGAAATTATATACAATAATTTAAGAAACATCCTGTACAATAGTTTTAGAAAATCCTATAAATCTATACAAATAGACCACTTTTGTGACAACTACCTATATAAACCTATAAGATTTCTCAAGCCGGGAAAATTTAGTTACTCCAATTTATCCTTCTTAACTGAAATACTATTCAAAAATATCTCAAAGAATCACTTAATGCATGTTGCAAACTTTAAACAAAATTGAATCAAAATAAAAGTTCTTACTAACATATGTTTTAAAAACATGAGAATACAAAAATATTTATCTCTAATTAGGGAGAATAGCTACTGTTTTTAGTTTCAAAACATATAAAACATGTAAATCCAACAAGCCTCAATAATTACATATATGCAATTATATTAGTTTTAAACATAACAAAATAGCATATACTAATACTATAATTTATGCACATAATTTTTCAAATCTAATCATACTATAAAATTTGAAAATTCAAATAAAAAATAAAATAAAAAATTTGGTACAATAAGACCACTAGAGGGTCGAAGGTGTACCTCACTCTCTCTTAGCCCAAGTGGGCTTCGTTCAAGACTGGTTGAAGCTTCTTCAACCCCCAGCCGGGTCAACTTGACCCGGTCTGAAGCTTATATGGGTCAAACTAACCCATTTTTGAAAATTTGTCATTTCATCTTAATTTTATGCCATTTATCAAATGTTTTGCTTGGGTTTTGTTTTAAATTGGTATTCTAACAATAAATCTTTAACAATTTCATGTTTTATCAAAATAATATGTCAATTAATTGAAATTATTATGCTATGAACCCTAACTATATTTCAAAAGGGTTTTAATTTGAATTTTCCAAAATTATGTGATTCCACGTTAGTTTCTAATGAGTATAGAAACATGCTAGAAGCAAAACCCATAATCATAATAGATCAAAACAACATAAAATCATAACTTTTCTAATCCAAATATTAAAATTCAATTTTATGTCAAACTGAATCTTAAAATCTAAATTTCTCAACTTATAGTTGATGAAATCATACAAATAATATATCAAATTAAAGATATTTTGAAAAGGAACAAAACCTTTAACATTAGGAATTCAATTTCATACATTTAAGGTTTCGATTGTTGAGTTTAAAAATCTGACTTAAATGAACCATATTATTTTATGTCAATTAAATAAATTTCAGGGTTCTAAATTCATGTAGATTAGGCTTTGATGCCACATGTAATAATTATACAGAATCTTATACGTGAATTTAGATCACATTAGCAATAAAGTTTGCATACTTAATTAAGCCATAGTAGCGGATATGTGAAACCCCAAGCACGCCTTA
Source organism: Quillaja saponaria (assembly GCA_029379385.1). Lineage (NCBI taxonomy): Eukaryota > Viridiplantae > Streptophyta > Magnoliopsida > Fabales > Quillajaceae > Quillaja > Quillaja saponaria. The sequence continues at coordinate 11,494,592 of CM055616.1, read as the reverse complement.
GTAGAATACTTATACAGCTAGGTCTTCCTCTCCGTACTCTCTGTATTTACTGACGGCTCTTAATGGGGCAAGATACGTATGTTGAGAGAGGAGATGAGACCTAGCTATTTATTATCAAATAAAACACTAAGAATCCTCCCATTAAAGACTCCTAAAGTCACTCAGCCTACACTTATTGTCAATCCACATCTAATCAGACAAGACGTGTGCTTAAGCCCTATCCCAAATAATCACATAAACTATATAGGCTTTTACCAGCATGTTTTAAATAGACCAAACCTTAAGCCCGTTTTATTATTAAAAATAAAACTATACAATTAATGGCAGCCCACATATGAAATTTCTAACATCTAAGACTTTATTCGCCTCACTAATATAATATGTAAATGATTTCCTGTCTAAAAATAAATCTTCATGAAACATTCTTTTTGTGGGAGAAAAAAAAAATTTAGGTTTCCACCAAAACGATAAAAAACGAAAAATAAGTTGAGCTGATTTATATAGTCCAAATGATCATATAAACTATATGAATCTTCATTTTTGTGAGGCATGACATCCTTTAAATGAATGACTTATATCTAAGTTCTAAGAAGTTTGAGTCTCTCATATAAATCAATGAGAATGATTTCTATTTTTGGCCAAAAAATAATAATAATAATAAAAGAAAAGAAAAGATAAATGGTGTTTTTTTATAAAACAAAAGAAAAATGTTTTACCAGCATGTTTTAAATAGACCAAATGTAAATAACAATTCAATTCATCAAAATGTAAATAACAAAATACATGATAAACCTTTATATAAGCAAACCCTAAGAATTCTAATATAATTAAAATTCCACTCTACAACTAAAATCCTAATTATTATCCAAATCTTTTTTTTTTAAATTCTAAATAAAATGATCACATAAACTATATAGGCTTTTACCATCATGTTTTAAATAGACCAAACTTTAAGCCCGTTTTATTATTAAAATAAAACCATATAATTAATGACAGCCCACAGATGAAATTTCTAACATGTAAAACTAAATATTTCTAATTTCCCTAATTATATATCTAACATAATTATAATTTAATCCCATAATACATATTATTTTCTCAATAAACCCTATGTATTCTAGTTTGGCTAAATGTATGTTATTGCCACAAAATTAAAAAAGTTTGTTCATTGTAAGCACAAATTGACTTACAAATTCCATATACGAAGGCAACTAAAAGAGTTCCCAAATCATTGGTTCTATCCAAATTAATGAGGTCTGCCACAATAAGATGAGAATCATCACTAAAATCCCCATATAAAACAATCTTTAAGAGGAGTTGGACTACACCAACGATCAAACCACACCGAAATATTCTAATCATCACCCACCCTCCAAGAGCAACCACCCTGCAAACTCTGATAACTCCTCGCAATACCTTTCCAAAGCTGAGAATCCGAAAGTTTTGAAGCAAAGCTGCAATCCTGGTATAATTCTTTCCATGCAGAACTTGATAGCAGAGTTTATCATTCCTATTAAGGATGTTACATGTGCGCACTCTACTCATACAGCAAAAAACCTTGAAGAACTGCTAATTGTGGATTATTCCTATTTGGTGACATTACACAGCTTACGCAAAAAAATTATATAAAAAAAATTATTACTATAAATCATTTGGTAGTAATTAAGAACATGTTAAACCACTCAAATAACAATAGCCAACATTCTTTGTTAATCTAAACATCATCCATTTAACCAGCTGACAAACTAAAACAAAGTTTCTGTCAATTAAAAAATCATCTAAACCAGCATTTGTTAATGATCATAATTTCTCTTCTTCTTTTCCTCTCTTTTCACCGCATTAGTAATCCTAATTACCTAACATCTACAAAACAATGGACAATGGACAAGTATCTGTCACTTTAGTAAGTGATCAGAATATCTATCTAGTGTCGTAACTCAGAAGGTCATATAGGCACAAGATCACCAGACCACAACCTCAAGTAGTTGGTCATTATTCAGAGTTGGTCGTTATTCGGCAGCCAACATATGCTGCAACCTTTAGGTTACTTATCAGACACGGTGAAGCAGAAATCAGGCTTATGGCCATATGTGGTTAACAGTCACCAACCATCAAGTTCAGAAACAGTAAATCCATCATGCTAGTAATCTCTTCAAATGTAACCCTCCTCGTGGTGGACCCGGGATTTGGGCATGTGTCTTTCACAATACTTCTGATCTGGTAATGCATTAAAACTGCACCTCCATTTTTTCCCGTCAGTTCTTCTACACCTTCCTGCTTCAGGATCCCCATTGTTCTGATATTCAGAGTCCTGAAGACTAGACCCTGCAGTAATTAAAAACATTAAACATGAATGAAAGAAAACTCATAATAATCCAAAGAGAACTCATATTCATACACCTGAAGACTGGATTCTGTACTAAGAAAATAAAGAATTCCAATTTCTATTTCACACAAATAATGTACCAGTCGCATTGGAATATAACAACAAATTTTATCATTGCATGTAGATTTCCCTTCATTAGTGAAAATCCAGCATGAATCCATTCAAAGAGTAACCTAAATCTGTAAAACCATGAAATCTAATTCATGCTTTGCATAATGTTTCCATTGGAAGGAGCACAATCCAAACTCTCACAATATAAATTGAATTGCAGCTTGGAATTGCTTATAAATGCCAGTGAAAGAAAAAGCTCAATTTTTCAGCCATGTTATGAGCACTGAAAACCATCACAATCAAAGCATAACCTAGAGAAGAAATAAGACTTCAAAATTGAAAAAGAAAAGAAACAAAAGAGAATCTCAACCATTTGCATATCCGCATAAAAAAGAAAAAAAGAAGAAAAAGAATAAAGAACGGAAAGAAAACATCTTAAAATCATGAATCTATAGATCAAAACTCTTCCTTCATGTCTTCAGCTGGATGTGGATTGCACTTTTATGAAGTTCCAGGATTTTTCAGAAATATTTACTAGAACATGAATTCAATATATGCCAAACTTCACAAGGACAACCCCAACAAAGAAAGTAAAAGGGTGAGAAGGGGGAAGGGAAAGGACAAACATTAATTTTAATTTTTTTTTTATTTTATTTTTTGATAAGTAGGGAAGGACAAACATTTATGTCAACAAGCGAGAAGAAATTTCCAAACTGCATATTCAAAAGACAATAAGAATTTAAATCAAATGTAATGTCAGAAACGTTGTCTGCAAGTACATCATTGCTAGATTCTGATCCACCAGAGATCTGCGTTCAAATTTTGACCACCTACCAGAAGATTTCAAGGGTTTCCTGACTTTTTCAGCCTGCAGCTCCAACCCCTTTTCTGAAGGTTTCCGTTTCCTTTTCAAATAGGTTCCTCCTGCATCATCTGCAAAGGAATTATCTGAGGCTGCATAAGCTTTACAGTATGTAAACAACAAAGCCACAAAAAGAAAAAGGGTTTTATTTAATCTAGAGCTTAAGAAACTACAAGGATCTAGGCCAAGGGGGCAGAAGGGACCCTTCCACTCCCTTAACTCCATCTGCTGTGTTACTGCTGCAATTTCTTTTAATTACCAGACAGTGGTCACAAGCTAAGATAATCAAACTTAACATTGAAGTCAAGGCACCAGAAGCCGTATGTTAAAACCATAAAAAGTGAAAATGCTGCCTAAGTTCACAAATTGCTTTGCTAGGATACTTTCTTTCTTGTTCTTTTTTTCTGTAAACTGAACTCATATAACAGTTATAAATAAATGCAAGGTCTGATGTTACCTTCAAGTGGATTTGACACATGATTCACCACATGCCCATTTAGTCCAGCCTCTTCTGACAAAGGGGAGCCAGAGTTATTACTGTCCACTAGCTTAGAAGTATTCTCTAAGCACTTGTCTGTCTGCTCAGGAACATCAGGACTAGGAATTGCTGGCAAGAAACACAATTCTTCCTGGGACATATCTGAATCACTGAAAGCTGCATCTTTCTCCACTGTCACAATGTCGATTTCCTCATCTTCATTAACATCAGATTCTTTTACCTGCATGTATACACATATTTTCAGAAACAAAAAGGAAATGGAAAAAGAAAAGTAATATAAGACCTGCACAGCCAATTTCATCTCCTCTTACATTCTCAGTTTCAGGATTCAGATCAAATTCATCTTCTCTCTCAATGTACTCCTCATTTTCCTCAAGCTCTTTAAAATCAGGAGCAAATGCGCTCCAGTTCTCAGTGTAATCTTTAGCCCATATATAAACTACACCAGCCAAAGAAACAGAGACAACAATGGGACGAACAGGATGCCATGCCAAATCAATTAGAGCTTCTTTTGGGCCTTCGAGGATTTTAACAAGATGCCCAGCTCTATCCCATATGTAAATCTTGTGCTCTCCTTTGCTAGCAGAACCACCAACTACCCACTCACCATCACCACTGAAGCATGGTGCTTTCCAGTGTATCTTCGTTATGGAATCTTGGAACTCCCGGAAAAGTGTCAAGCATTTTGATCCAAGAGCCTTCAACTTCTCAACACCATCTAGATCATTTATATTCTCACTAAGTCTATCAAGGGTCCTGATTTCATCTTTCAATGGCAGAAGGTTTTCATAGATCCTGATTGTACGATCATTTGAATTTGTGAGCATATACTGTCCATTCCTGCTGAATACCATATTCTTGACAACAGCACCCCCAGAGATAGGAACTACAGCACAAATTTGGATTCTTTTGTAATCGATGATAAGTATCTCCCCTTTAGAGTTCCCCACATAAACCAGATCACCATACTTGTTAAAGCAGGCAGCAGTTGGCGAGTAAGAGGGAGTTCCATCTGACAATTTGTTGCGTGATGAAGGGGCCAATTCGCTACATGTTTCCAGGTTTGAAACTGGAAGCACAGTTGTGCTTCCTGTGTTCAAGTCAACAATCATTGGAGCACTTGAGAGGGGGCAAGCCAGGCAGAGAGATGGGGTAGAGGAACCAGGATGTAAACGTGCTTGCAGAGGGGTTTGTTGCAGAACCATTCGTTTTATCCTCTCACCGCTCAAAACATCCCACAATGCTAGTGACTTGTCTGCAGCTGATACAAGAATCCGATGACCGTATTTTGACCAACAGACACTAGTTACCGCGGCAACACAGTCTTTATCCCGGAGCTCCTTTGCAATGCCCCTGGTTTCGAAATCCCAGATAATGCAATTTCCATCAGAGCACCCAGCTGGTCAAAGATTTTAAGTTCAAGTATCAACATGAGAAAACTAAATGACCAAAATTACCTCTCCCGTTACAATAAAAAGCATCTGTAGACACACTATTTACCAGATATAAATATAATCACATAACATTAAGTAAACATAAACTAATAGGCATATCTCCAAAATATTGAGAAAATTTAAAAAAAAAAAAAAAAAAGTTTAAATAAATTTATCCCATATTTTCACACCAAAAGTTTTACTCGCAGAAATATCTGCACTATATGTGTGTGGGTGAGTATACATATATAAAACATAAAAATGAGAAAGATACTCAAATCATTAACAAGAACAGAACTAAGCTTCATATCTAGCACTAATTGAAAGACATGCACTTGCAACCCAAAATTTGGGATATAATATAAGTTACAACTCTAGTGTATGATACATTCTTTTGTAAACCCAGTGTAAGATATTTAACAACTTAATTTGATGGTTTAAGACTAGCTGATGATTAAGGCTAATGACACCTGCTCCTTAGAGAACAAGGGAGGAGAGTAGGATCATGCGTTCGCAAATCTATGTGTGATTTACCAATCAAATAAATTTGATAAGATGTGATAAATGACAACCTAACATCTACAAGGGATAAAATTTGAGGAGATGAACACCTGCATATCATTTGATTGGTGGATCCACGAATGAGCAGGAACACTAACAGAATCAATGAGAATATCTTACTAATATCAAATTTATTTTGAAAAGGGAAACTGCTATTATAATGAGACAGAAACAAGGCATTCTCTGCTTCGCTATATCTTTCTTAATTTCTGTATTTTTCATATCAATTTTGTTTTTTAATTTGTTTTAGTTAGGAAGGTTACAGTGAGAGAAGAGGGAGAAAGGAAAGGGGGAGGAGAGAGAATGTGCAAGAAAGGGGAGATAGAGGGATGTAGCAGAGAGAGTTTCAATACTGGAGAGGTCAGTTGTAGCATCCACCATGCCACTTCTCACCACTGGCATTTTTGCAAAGATTAACCCACCAGTTCACCTGTTTCTCAACCAAAAGATGCCCTATATCAGTATCACAAAAATAGGTAATCTCTCCCACTACCATAATATCCTGCAACACATCAAAATATATGCCTTACAAAATTCACAGAGAGCCTCAGTGGATATCACCACTTATCTGCTAACACCTTCATCCAAATCTGGCTGCCCAACCTTATGTCCAGTGAGCAACCATGCAGCACAAAAGATTCAAAATTATCCACTTCATAGAGTTCCCCACTTACAAACATCAGCCAAGGTGACCATCCAGTATTCTTCGAGAATGCAACTAACAATTGAAGTCAAGTGCGCAAGTAAAATTGTACCCGATTCGCCTTTTTGTGGTTGAGATTGCACCTCTGTACTATATCCTTAACCCAACCTCAGCATATAGAGATTGGAAAATTCTCACAGCTGAGAGGGGGAAGAATTGCCGGGGAAGGAAATTTATGAATCTACAATTTAAATTCATGGTGAAGATGCTTTCAATTCATGCTCATAATGTAAGCCCAACCAGTCAGATGGCATGCTGAACTGAACTTACCATGAACTTTAAACATAATCGTAAAAGGTGGAGAATTGTATGTCCACCTACTATGAATGTTCTCAAAATACCAGATTAGTTGGCAATTGTTTTCTATCCTAACTGATTATTATTTTCTGTTTTGCATCGTTGACTTGTCAATAAGAAAAAGTTTTAATTGCTTTCTCTAAAACAAGCTACAGATGACTCAGGCACTACTATGCCACAAAATATTTAAGAGAAATCTAAGTGCTGCAGAGGCGAAGGCCTATTCAGACCAGCAAGATCACATCACACTATGTGAAAATTTAAACCATGAAGTAAAGTACTGGAGTTACTAATGGTGCCTTCCTGATACATATTAGTACGTGGAAACTGCACCATATTCGTGACCAAAATAGTAAATGTCTAGTATTTCCAAATTCGGCTTAAATCCCCAGAAAATGATCAGAGATTGGGAACGAAGGATAGAATAGAAACTAAACACATCATCAGCAGTCATTATTTGCTTCAACAGTCAAGCAAAATGTAGGGATGATTCTTTGACAACTTAAGACCAAGACAAGTTCCTAGCTTTAATGAACTTATCTCAAAGAAAAGAAACTAGACTCTGCCTCAAAAGAAATTATTTTCCGGAATAACCTATTAAAAACAGATTTTAAGTATAGCCTGCAATAGTTACATTGTCAGACAATCAAAGTTCTAAAAGAACTTGCCAAGGTAATCTTCAATTGACGAAACCCATAAAGAGAAAGGCATATATATAAATAAATATATATTAGCTATAAGGTTGAATGTGAAAATTACCTGCGAGAAGGGTACCACGACGATTAAAGGCAATACATTTCATGACCCCATATTCCAAATACTCCTCGATCACTTCGGGAAAATCACCTTGCAGTGGATCTTCAAAGTGTCATAAAAGAAAATCAGAAAATAAACTCTAAAAATTCAACAAGCTCCAGTAACAAGTAGGGAAAACAAAAAAGAAGAGAGATAAAAGAGCTAACCAATTATCGAAGCGTTCATGATTTCTGTAAGCTGTGCGAACCACAGCTCCAAACTGAAAAAGGGTATCCCAGAGCTAGTATGAGAAACAAGTGCGTCTCTCCTTACGATGAGAAGAAAATTCAAGGATTACAATGTCATCCCTTTTCGTGCCATACACACGGAACTTGTACAATTGGTTGGGATCGATAAGAAACTCAGATGGAATATTAATATACTTCTGTTTCAAACAAAATCGCCACTATTTGTATCAGTACCGGTCGAAACAACGGTGTATCTGTCGAAAAATTGAAGCTTGATTTGACTCGTTCAAGGAAAAGAAGTAGAAGAAGCACCAAGCCTCCGAGAAAATTGTAGCTATAACCTCAGCTTATCCGCTACCCATTTTGCCAAAAATTCTTTCTGTCCTTGTACTTGTCTGATGTCTCCACTCTGACTCTGCAATCCGACTATGGTGGAGTTTGTGTTCCCTCAGCTCTACAACTGGTGGCACCAAGGTTCTGGTTTTGGTTCTGGTTCCCTTTTATGTTTAGGAGTACTGGCGAGGCTTAATGATTTGGTCTTGGTCCGCCCCGCCCCAACTGATGGACCCACAATTTATAGTTAGCTAAAATACAATTTTAGTCCTCCTAGTTCCTTAAAATTTTCAATTTGGTCAGCTTAAAGAACTTTGTGTTCTGTTGATGCTTTGCAAATTAGTAGATGTAATAAAATGAGGTTTTTTGTTCATCTCATCAAATGAACACCGTAGTCATCATCATCCATTAAAAACAATCAAGGGATTTTAAATGATCAAATTGAAGATTCACTTTGAAAGTAAATATGCTATGAGGAAAAATTAATAGAAATAAGAGGATGAAAATGTTATGTGTTGTAATTCTAGGGATTTTTTTTTTTTTTTTGAGAAAAAAATAATTAGCAAATAGGGATTTAGTGCTATGGTTTTGCATGAGATGAGAATGATGACACGATCGGGATTGTCAAATTATTGATGTGGTTGGAGAAAATAAAAGAATTAAGAGAAAGAGAGGGAGAGAGAAAAATAAAGGTTGGAAAAATTATATTTTAATATTCAATTTTTAAAAAATTCTCATACTAAGTACTTTATATAAATTTTATATAAAAATCTAAGATAAAAACATAAATAATATAAAATCTAAAAACATAATACAAAAGTTAACTAATATAAAATCTAAAAACATAATAGTATATACTAATAAATAAATCTCTAACTTCTAGTTTTACATAATAAAATATATAATAATAACTCACGTATGATTATAATATCGTTCTCTATAAATTATTTAACTCAATGCATAACAATATATACTTGATTTTGTAAAGCATGACTCGTGTAATGTTCGATTAATTTAATTATCAATTTCTAACTTCCTACTTGTGAGCAAAGTGTACAATTTACTAAGCATTGAAACAACATCTATTCGACTAACTTAGCTCTCATATGCAATATATACATGAAAATTTCAATCATGTAGTGAAAAATTTCTATACAAAAGGAGAATTCTCCTTTAACAATCAATAATTTTACAATTTCATATAACTACACTTATTTAGGTGAGAAATAATTTACAATTAAAACGAAAATAATCACACATCTATTAATGATGAATTTGAGCCTGTGATCATTAGGTTCCAATACCTTTGTCTTAATCAGTTGAATTAAGACCTAATTGACTCGTATAAACAAAATCTCCTTTGATATTTTACTCAAATTGATATGCACTGAAATATTTATAATTAATAAAATTGTCACACATCCTAGTTAACTTTGTTAATCATTTTATTAAGAGCAAGACAGATTTTGTAACCTATCTCTAGCATAAGTTAATGGAGGTATTGAAGTGCACATTTTATAAAATTTAGGGGGCAGAACATTGCTCTTCCTAAAACTAGAGGGACCAAATTAAACCTTTTAAAACATTTGGGCGGGAAAAACTGAAACCCAACCTAAAATATTGAAAAGCAACCCATCTGGGGGCCAACAGATGTGTTTCAGACTTTCAGTCCTCTGCCCATGTAGCACTTTGCAAAACAGCCACTCACCCTCTTCACCATTGTCAGTTTGTCGTAAGGTTTATTTTTTATTTAACTTTGCAATTTTTTGAGCGGAGGTTTATTAGAAATGAGTATATACTGTTTTTTGTTTCATTTTCATCTTAATTGGAGATAAACTACACTAAATTCACTGGAAGACTTCCTTGCTTTGCATATACTTACTGTAAATGATCTGAGAGAGTTTGTATGCATTTCAGTAAAGGAAAAGTGGGTGATAAGTTATAGAAGTCCTTTAGATTTTCTAGATTAATTAATTAATCTAGAAACGTGTAAGTTTATTCATTTACTTGACTCGAAGTTTCAGACTATTGGTTTAAGATTCATTCTCCTCAATTATTTTCTGACACGCTTGAAGTTTAATGATTTCACGGCCAGAGAACCACCCTGTATGTAGAATGTATTGTTATTGATTTATTCATTTACTTGCAAAGTTAAAACTGCCTCCAGAATCATAATCATGAATTTTATTCAGGAAACAAATTAATGAGCGGCCTGCTTGTTCTGTCATCAATTTTCACTAGAAATTTCATACATACTGTCACCGAATAAAAGAAGATCATTTTTTTTGTTTTGTTATCTACCCCACGAAACAGACAAGTAATTACTTCTGCTATAAAATTGCAACAATTTGCTCAACACTTCAAAATCTGCAACACCTGTGCTTGAATGCTGAATATAGCATTGTTTCTTCGGCTATGTTGTTTCTTCGAAGTCCTGATTTTAATCTCTGGCTTCTTCTGATCCTTAAACATCACTTGGTCAGGGAAGAGTGCTCTTATGTGTAATAATTTGTAGCAAACGCTTGCTAGCTTGCTTTTGTTTGTACAAGAGTTATGTAATTATTCCTTCCATCTTTCTGATTGAGATATATATACTGCACATAATGAAGAATAAGCTTCTGACCTCTGAAGGTAAGAAATGGAAATTCCAGGGTTAAAGGGGAAGAAGCCAGATGAAAGCATACTTGGTTACCTCAATATTTCGAACCGGTAGTCTCTTGTTTGTATAGTTCTGATACCAATGTGAATCAAGCAGTCAGGAAAGATTATAGCTATGAAAAAACAAAAGTCCACTGAATTTGAAATCCCACCTTGCCACATGTTTTTACTAAGCATTAGCACCCGAATCTGTCAGCTCATAAATTATATATCCTACATAAGTTGAAGAAGTTAACAATTTTTGGAGTGTCAACAGGATTAAGCTTGATTCGCTCAAACTGAGATATCTTTCTCCTTCCTCTTCCATGAAAGTCCTTGTGGGTATGCAGTTAATGTGACTGACTACCTAGTGTGCTTGAATAAGTATGTTAAGGTGTCATATTGTGCTGGAAAGTAGTACCAAGAAAGATTAGTCAGGACTATGACGAAGAAGGTTGATGGTGTTAGAATCAGGATTTGTTAGCCCAAAACCAGGTTTCCTGAAGATGACCACTTTGAGTTTTGATGGATGGAGACCTTCAAGATTGTGGTTGCAGACAGAGTATTGTGTATGTGATGTGTGTTTTTATCTGTAAGTTGTTTTAAAGATGTTATTTGTGGGAAAATCAGGAAGACAGAGATAAGAAGGTTATAGAAATGAAGAGAGAAAAGGTTAGGGCAATGCAGATAAGCCTGATCTTCATGAGTTTTGTATTTCGTTTTGTTAGTTCTTTGAAATTATAAAAGTAAATTCTAATAACCTTTGCAAAGTAAAACCGAGTGTAGGTTTTGTCACCAACTCATTTTAAATTTTTGAAAAAAATTATAAGATTAGAAATTTGAGTAAATTATCGTTGTAATGTTTGGAATGTGAGTAAATAATAAAAGATGAAATTAATGAAAGATATGAAATTTGCGATTGTAATGTCATCTCTAGCTGACTTCTTATCAATTGCTTCACAACAGCATGAGGATGAAAGCTGCCCTTTACTCCATCCTGCATTATACAGTACAAGGCCAATGATTAACACAATATATTAGAATTTTAAAAAAAAATCATATTTTTCACACCTGTCAACACTATTTGACATGTATTCCTACCTTCCTACTATTAAAGAATCACATAAGTTTGCGTAAAGATAACTAAAAAAGCCTTAAATAGAACAAAATGAATGATCAGATCTCAAGAACAAAAAGGTAATCCATAATAATGGAAGGAAAGTATTAATCATCACTGACAAACCAAGAATGGAATTTTAAGAAAATAATTGATACTTGATTTGTCAAGGCAAGAACATGTAAAATAGATGCCTTACGATGTAAAATGTGTCCATGCAACGGAGTGAGCAAGCCCTGAGTTCTATTTTTCTGTGCTCTGCCGAGAGGGTAAAGGTTGGATGTGGAGGAATGAAGCTTATATTCATCTCTACTACAAAATTGATAGTATCTACATGTTTAAAACTTCATGTACTTCTAGGACCCTTTATAAGGAGAGGAGTTATGGTGGGGGGAATCTCTTTGAAAAGACTATGGAGAAGCTTGACATTGGAAGACAATTTACTACTCTTCAATTACATTGGGACTATAATTTATAAAAAATTTACTACTCAAGGTCTCCACGTGAAAATAATGAAGGGGCGGGAATACCACTTTAAATCTGTTATAATTCGATAATTGAACAAACGTCTTAGAATATATGTACGTAATTTGGCGTGACTACATTATTAAAATGTTTCACGAGTAAAAAAATAAAAAATAATAATAAATAAATAAATAAATAATAAAAATCAAGTACACAAAGGATGATTTGTAACTTGTAGTTAAATAGAAAATTGTTAATTATAAGTAGAACAAAGTGTAAACAGTTTAAATAATTAAGTTTTATATTAATACTTACGATCAACTAGAGCCACAAAAATAAAGTGTGGACGTTGACCCTTTAACTTTTGTCTTATATGTATCATATTTTTGTTAATTGGTCAGCCACTTTTCCTTCCCCTATTGCTAGCCAAGACTTTCCCCTATTTCTCTCTTTTCTTTGTTATTTAAATCCACCGCCTTTCCTTATCTTTCCTTATCTTCTAGCCGAGACTTTCCCCAATTTTCTGTCTTCTTCTTGAAGCCATAGCAATCTTAATTTCCTGGTTGCTGAACTGGTGTAAGTTCTAGCCGAGTTGGAGGTATAAACTCTCTTTCTTATTCCTCTTCTTGCTTTAGTTTGTTTTAATTTTTTTCTTGTCGTGGGTGTGTCGTGTAGTAAAAGTGTGGATGCTCTGTTTTTTTCCGTAGTTGTTAATTTTAGGTGGTAGGATCTTGACTGTGAGCCATGGAATTATGTGAGATGTGTGACCGTGTAAGGGGACGTTGTGAAAGGTATTTTAGGGAAAGATTTTACAGCTGTAATAAGGCTATTGTTATGCCCTGTTTCTGGTTGGTAGTCGCCGTTTGGAAGGGAAGACTAGGCAGCAGTCATGCTGCCATGCATGCCGTGGAACTTGAAAAGGGTTGGAGCTTATGCTCAAGTTCAAGTTTAAACTTGAGTTCTTGAAAGTTCATCTTTGATTGTGAAGTGTTAGAACATCAAAGAAGTAGGTGTAGGAAATTTTAGTGTATTAGAACATTGATTTAGTTAAATTGATGATGTTAGTTAAAGTATTGTTCAATTCTAGTTTAGTTAAGTTGAGTGTCAGTTCTTTTAAGTTTAATTAAAAGGTAAAATGATTTAATTAAGATACTTAAGACATTTTGGTAATTGTATTGGATGGGTTGTATATATATATATATATATATATTTATATGAAATTCTAGATAAATAAAAATTTAATAAAGAATTAGATGAACCTTGTTAATTGACTATGTTAATTGTAGATTCATTACGTGGATTATAAGTAATATTGATTAATGGATTATACAAAGTTCTTGAAAAATGTATAAATGTACATGTAAATTTATTTAAGAAAATGAAATATGTACTTGATAAAATGTTAAGGGGAATTAATATTTAAGTGATAAATTCAATATATATATATATATATATATATACATGAATCATAATTTAATTTGCCTCAAGGCATTGGTAGAATTTCTAAAAGGCATAGGGTTTTAATAAAGGTACGAGAGTAAATATTTAAATTTAACTTAGTAGGAGCATAACTATGAGGTTTATAAAATTAGTAATATTTGAAAATATGACTTTCAGCCCAGGGATGTAGTGTTGAACTAACGACGCGTGGATTTGAGGATTGAGGATTGAGCGAGGAATGTAATTTATAATATGGTGAGTGGTTAATTGTTGCTTTTAGGGGCTAGATTAGTATGTGTGAATATATGCTTATTTGAATATGTGTCATATATGGAAAGTAAGCTAGTGGAGTATTTCAGTAATTTGCTTGGATAATGTTTACTTGATATTGGTTACTGTGATTGACATTGATTGTGTTTGATAAGGGCCAACTCGTGAACATTTTCTAGAAAATGATTTTCATTTTTGAAATTAAAAATTCAGGTGCACCTAGGATACCCTGATTTAAAATCATAAGAAATTCTGATTCTGATAAATATTTTTTTTTAAATTGAGTGCTCAGCCCCGGTGGGATGGATTGTGTACGGAGATTAATTTGTTGTGCGGGTGCGTAAATGCTCGGTAGGGGGTAAAACTGTTGTGCGGGGCTAGGTTACTCGTTGGCCCTTTGATTGCTTTACGTGATATTGTTGCGTTGACTTAAATCGTGATCTTGTGTGTCATATGAATTGTGAAATTTACAATGTGTACATGTAATGCGAAATGTTATATGATTTATGTTTCATGATGTTAATATGTATATTATACGTTTGTGCTGAGTGATGCTAGTACCTTTTGGGTACGATTTTTCACTCACGGAGTCCATAGGACTCACCCCTCTTCTGTGAAATTTTTTTTAATAACAGGAGTTCGTTATATGGTGTCGCCGAGCTTGTGACTTACCGATTGAGTACGACAAGGTAATATCAGGATCTCAGACTTGAAATTAAAGGATGAAAATTTGCAGTCACACTAGAACCGTGGGTGTCTAATTTCGAAAGATGTGAGTGTCGAGTTATTTGTCTTGGTTATGATGTGATTGTAGCGAAGCTCCTTGTTATTTTTACGTTACTGTTGTATAAAATCATGAGATTATATATTTGTATTTTAAGGCATGTTTCATATTGCAAGAAATTTTTGCCAAATTTTTCAGTAACTTGTTAATTATTACAGGAAGTAAACTTTTATAATGAACTTTGGTTTTAGAAAAGCTAGTTTTATTCTTTAGTTGAGTCATGAGTCAGGTTTGTTATTTGTTTCGAAGTCAGGGTTACGATGGATTGGTTATCCAATCCTCCGGCCAGTCATACCTCAATGAGGGGTGTGACAAGTTGGTATTAGAGCTTGGGTTTAAAGGTTCGTGATTGCAAATGTGGAACGTTGTTGCTTTGTTTACGTACGTTACCCGGGGCGTATGTAGGCTTTGTAATACGTTCTAATTCATCCTGAAACTTCAAGTCGTGATCCTCTAACGTACCATCCTTGATCTTAGATGATAGGTATGCCTTAAATTCATTCGTGTTTGCTTAGACACGATAATGTGTGGTTGTCGTGTTATGAGTTATGTGAGATGATGAAATATCGACTTTGATCAAGAATTAACCAGTTTTCAGGTGTTTTTGACACGAAATTCAGATCGTAAAAGAATACGGATGACTTAACTGAAGTCTCAATTTAGTAATAGTAACCTCTACAAGAGACAAACTTTTCAGTTTAGTTCAACAACTAACCATTCGTTTATGAAATTAACATACTTAAGACTTTTGTAATAATAAGAGAGAGCAAACGAGAAGAGATTCCTCTTTGATATAGGTTATGAACTTTCGAGGAACTTATCTTAAGCCTATGTACTATTCTAGAGAGATGAACCGTGGAAATGCCCATATAGGTGTAGTCCATTCACTTCTTTTCAAGAGATACGAAAGGTTTCCTTTTCCACGTTATTGCAAACCAATCTTGATATTGAATATCAATGTCTAGAATCAACACACTCATTGACTAAAAGAATAAAGTCTAAATCATTTCAAGTTTGTGTGTGATTATAAATTATTGAAGAAACCCACTTCAAACCTACTATTTTATGGTAAAATAGACCGTGGAAACATATATACGTGTTTAGCCTATCTATTGTCTCTCAAGTCTCTGTCTTAAAAAACATGAAAAACCTTTTCTTTTTAATGTGAAGCTTGCTAACTAATTTTAATATTAAATATCAAATCTTGGAAATAATACACTTGTTAATTAAAAGAAAGAATGATTCTTTCTGATTGTGTAAAGATTAACAGTAATTGAATTTTTTCTTTCTTTAACATTTTTAATTTATTTAATCAATTGTGAAGACTCAATATCCTTTTTATACTTGGAATATTATTATACTTATACTAAGAAGGATTAACGTTCTGAAAATTTGTTTTTCTTAACTAATGAAGTTTCACCAGATTTTAGCCACGCGTTTTAAAAATTTCCTTCACAAGCCTTGTTAATCGAGTCAAAGGAGTTGTATATAAGAGGAATTATCAATAAATCTCCTGTAATCACCAGCCAAAAAAAAAACTTTTCAAAAAATACATCAAGAAACTTTCTTATTACTAGAATACGAATGAAAGGAGAACACTAACTGAGTATCCTTGACAAAGGCTAATAGTCCTAAAGCTTTTTCCCTAATAAGCTATGAGAGTAAGAAATAAGTAGTATTTGAGTGGTTTGTAAACATTTTTTTTTTTCAAGTATAAACTTTTGATACAATGAGTTTAAAGTTAGAAATCTATTGGGTTGAGTAAGTATGTTTTACATTTTAATAATAATAATAATAATAATAATAATAATAATAAATAATAATTTAAATTTGAAATGTATAGACTATTATCGGATTTAAAATTTTTTTGAGTTCTAATCTTTTAATTAATTCATTTAATAATGACTATATCGATTTCAATAACACCCGTTATAATACTTACTATCCAAAGAGAAAATTCATCTAGTAATATTGGCTAATTAATTATAGAGTGTTACGATTTGATATGACAATATTGGAAAGTTGAGATAGAGTAAAAATTTTAATTAGTAAAACAAGTAAGTATCAATATGTATATTGAATGGTGGTGATACACAACATGAATATAACAAACATTAAGTCAATAAATAATGTGAATTATATTAAATAAGATTTAATATATATATGCATGCATAGACGTATATATGATTTTATATGTATAATCAGGACATATATTAATCACTAACTTAATAATTATTATAATATGAGATTGAATCAATAAATCTGAATAATACGATGTAATTCTCGATTATAAAATTAATGGCAAGTATAAATAAAATAAATAAGTATTACACTTGTATGAGCATAGAAGGTATATTCACAAGTAATTTAAAATTTATTTGGATCTTGATTGTGTATCAAGTAAATTTTGTAATAAATGAAGTGATTTCTTAATGAAAGGAATAACAAAATTTTAACGATCTAACTGGTATTTTCTTGTCTCTTTTGAATTGAAAGGATCGAGTATTGTTAACAAAGAAAATAATTCAAACTGAAAGTAAATATAAGCTAATTTAATTTCACCCAAGTAATTATCTAATTTAGTTCATCAGTTTGAATTTTAAATAAGGAATATAATATAATTATGTATGCAAATTGGGGGCTTAGATATTTAACTATCAAAGCAACGCAGTGAAAGCGTGATGGAGTATCGTGATAAAAATGTTAAATTTAATATTTATGAGAGGCTAATTTCATCTTTAAAAGAATATAATTAGAACTTCTTGAAATTTGAAGTTATATTGAAAGGTTTCATTTGTTACAAATTTAAGAAGCAAAAAGATGTATAAGAATCTAATATAAGGAAAGTATTTAGTGATGAGTATAAAAGACATTAAGTCAATAACTATTGTGAATTAGAGTAAGTAAGATTTAATATATATATATATATATATACATATACGATTATATAGGTATAATCAGAATAGATATCGATCATAAACTTAATTGATTGTTATCATCTTGTATTAAACTATAGAATTAGAATAATAAGATAAAAGTCTCGATCAAAATAAGGATAAATATAAATAAAGTAAATGAACGTTATACCTATTTGGATAAAATATATATACATACAGGTAAATTGTAGTATCAAATAATTTTAGTAACAAATGAAGTGATGTCACGCCTAATAGAATATTGATGATATACTGGGTATTCTCTTTACTTTTCTTTAAACATTTCACTTATTCAGTTTTATCATTGGCTAAATTACATTGCTAATACTAACACAACATTAATCCGTGAATGATCGATTATTGGATGAACCAGTGTAGATTCTATTTATAGTCAATGGAGTTTCTTAAAAAAAATAAAAAAATAAAAAAATAAATAATTTAATAGATTCATGAAGATATTTAAAAAGATAAAAATGATCAATTGTTAATAAAATCAATTATTGGCTTTTGTAAATTACCAATTTAGGTGAGGATTTTTAAATACATCGTAAGTTAAAGTTATATTAATAAATAACCAACCTGCAATAAATAAGGAAAGCATAGTAATGTTATAAATAAATTAGTATCACATATCGGTAGTGGTAATAGTAAAAGTTTTACGTGAATTAAATTATATTTCGTGTAAAAATATTACATAGATGACTCTCTTGTAATAGATAAAATGATTTCCGGATATTTTAAATCTTTTAATCAATTAATTTAATCTTTAGAACATGAATATGTTATTAATACTCAATTTAATGGAAAGGTAACATGATAATTTTTACACACTTTGTTTACATGTTTGAAATTTTATGTATTTATAGCAAATAATTGAAGAATTCAATTATTAAACAAATAGTTTAAAACTGAAAGTAACTAAAAGTTACTTTATTTTATTCAGGCAATAGATAAGTTGGAGCGGGAATTGAGGTTTAGGTATTTGATTTGCAAAGTGGCGTAATGGAAGCGTGGTGGAGTGTAGTGATAAAAATCTTCAGTTTAATGTTTCTTAGAGGCTGAATTCATTCTCAAGAAAAATTGGATTAAAGCTTCTCGAAATTTAAATTTTGGCTACTTAAGTTAAACAGTTAAGTTAATCGGGTTTATCTAATTTCTGTCAATGTACATCCGATTTTGGATAAATTTCACGTGTTATAGATTTAGGAAGTAAAAATGAATGAGAGTCTAATATGTGAGGAATAACCAGTAACGATCATAAATAGACAAGCACGTAAACTTCTTTTGGTAAACGAGAAACAAGAAAATGGAGTTACAAGGAAACAACAATATTTATGTCTAATTCAAATAAACAATATATTGGTATCAGTTCTGTTGAAATTCGGGACGAATATTTTTAAGGGGGGAGATTGTTATAACTCAATAATTGAACGAACGTCTTAGAATATGTGTACGTAATTTGGCGTGACTAGATGATTAAAATGCTTCATGAGTTAAAAAAATAAAAATAATAATAAATAAATAAATAACAAAAGTCAAGTACACAAGGGTGATTTGTAACTTGTAGTTAATTAAAAAATTGTTAATTATAAGTAGAACAAAGTGTAAACAGTTTAAATAATTAAGTTTTATTTTAATACTTACTATTAAGATCAACTAGAGCCACAAAAATAAAGTGTGGACGTTGACCCTTTCACTTTTGTCTTATATGTATCATATTTTTGTTAATTGGTCAGCCACTTTTCCTTCCCCCATTGCTAGCCAAGATTTTCCCCTATTTCTCTCTTTTCTTTGTTATTTAAATCCACCGCCTTTCCTTATCTTTCCTTATCTTCTAGCCGAGACTTTCCCCAATTTTCTGTCTTCTTCTTGAAGCCATAGCAATCTTAATTTCCTGGTTGCTGAACTGGTGTAAGTTCTAGCCGAGTTGGAGGTATAAACTCTCTTTCTTATTCCTCTTCTTGCTTTAGTTTGTTTTAATTTTTTTCTTGTCGTGGGTGTGTCGTGTAGTAAAAGTGTGGATGCTCTGTTTTTTTCCGTAGTTGTTAATTTTAGGTGGTAGGATCTTGACTGTGAGCCATGGAATTATGTGAGATGTGTGACCGTGTAAGGGGACGTTGTGAAAGGTATTTTAGGGAAAGATTTTACAGCTGTAATAAGGCTATTGTTATGCCTTGTTTCTGGTTGGTAGTCGCCGTTTGGAAGGGAAGACTAGGCAGCAGTCATGCTGCCATGCATGCCGTGGAACTTGGAAAGGGTTGGAGCTTATGCTCAAGTTCAAGTTTAAACTTGAGTTCTTGAAAGTTCATCTTTGATTGTGAAGTGTTAGAACATCAAAGAAGTAGGTGTAAGAAATTTTAGTGTATTAGAACATTGATTTAGTTAAATTGATGATGTTAGTTAAAGTATTGTTCAATTCTAGTTTAGTTAAGTTGAGTGTCAGTTCTCTAAGTTTAATTAAAAGGTAAAATGATTTAATTAAGATACTCAAGACATTTTAGGAATTGTATTGGATGGGTTGTATATATATATATATATTTATATGAAATTCTAGATAAATAAAAATTTAATAAAGAATTAGATGTACCTTGTTAATTGACTATGTTAATTGTAGATTCATTACATGGATTATAAGTAATATTGATTAATGGATTATACAAAGTTCTTGAAAAATGTATAAATGTACATGTAAATTTATTTAAGAAAATGAAATATGTATTTGATAAAATGTTAAGGGGAATTAATATTTAAGTGATACATTCAATATATATATATATATACATGAATCATAATTTAATTTGCCTCAAGGCATTGGTAGAATGTCTAAAAGGCATAGGATTTTAATAAAGGTACGAGAGTAAATATTTAAATTTAACTTAGTAGGAGCATAACTATGAGGTTTATAAAATTAGTAATATTTGAAAATATGACTTTCAGCCCAGGGATGTAGTGTTGAACTAACGACGCGTGGATTTGAGGATTGAGGATTGAGCGAGGAATGTAATTTATAATACGGTGAGTGGTTAATTGTTGCCTTTAGGGGCTAGATTAGTATGTGTGAATATATGCTTATTTGAATATGTGTGATATATGAAAAGTAAGCTAGTGGAGTATTTCAGTAATTTGCTTGGATAATGTTTACTTGATATTGGTTACTGTGATTGACATTGATTGTGTTTGATAAGGGCCAACTCGTGAACATTTTATGGAAAATGATTTTTATTTCTGAAATTAAAAATTCAGGTGCACCTAGGATACCCTGATTTAAAATCATGAGAAATTCTGATTCTGATTCTGATAAATATTTTTTTAAAATTGAGTGCTCAGCCCCGGTGGGTGGATTGTGTACGGAGATTAATTTGTTGTGCAGGTGCATAAATGCCCGGTAGGGGGTGAAATTGTTGTGCGGGGCTGGGTTACTCGTTGACCCTTTGATTGCTTTGCGTGATATTATTGCGTTGACTTAAATTGTGATATTGTGTGTCATATGAATTGTGAAATTTACAATGTGTACATGTAATGCGAAATGTTATATGATTCATGTTTCATGATGTTAATATGTATATTATACGTTTGTGCTGAGTGATGCTAGTACCTTTTGGGTACGATTTTTCACTCACGGAGTCTATAGGACTCACCCCTCTTCTGTGAAATTTTTTTTAATAACAGGAGTTCGTTACATGGTGTCGCCGAGCTTGTGACTTACCGATTGAGTACGACAAGGTAATATCAGGATTTCAGACTTGAAATTAAAGGATAAAAATTTGCAGTCACACTAGAACCGTGGGTGTCTAATTTTGAAAGATGTAAGTGTCGAGTTATTTGTCCTAGTTATGATGTGATTGGAGCGAAGCTCCTTGTTATTTTTACGTTACTGTTGTATAAAATCATGAGATTATATATTTGTATTTAAGACATGTTTCGTATTGCAAGAAACCTCTGCCAAATTTTTCAGTAACTTGTTAATTATTATAGGAAGTAAACTTTTATAGTGAACTTTGATTTTAGAAAAGCTAGTTTTATTCTTTAGTTGAGTCATGAGTCAGGTTTGTTATTTGTTTTGAAGTCAGGGTTACGGTGGATTGGTTATCCAATCCTCCGGCTAGTCATACCTCAGTGAGGGGTGTGACAAAAGCATTGAGATCAAATAGCTCTAAAGAGCAATGGGTGACAACCTCTAAAGCACCGATATTTCAGATTAGGAATCATATCCGTGTCGAGTACGTATCTAACATGGATACGATCCCGATACGCTTTGATACGTATCAGATTCTTATCCATAATTACTTTTTTTATTTTTTTAAATTTGACACGGCTCGAATATGACTTGACACAACTCAGATACAATTGGACACGACTCAGATATGGCGAGACATAACTTGGATATGGCTGGACACAGCTTGGAAACAGTGGGACATGGCTCGGATACAGCGCCCATGTTTTTTGCTGCACCAAAACACTACATTTTGTTCATTTTTCCTTCTTTTCTTTGTGAATTCCTCTCCTCTATGTCTTTTGTTCTCCATTAACAATTGCCAATTCACTGGATTGGCATCTTTGAAGTAGCTTTTGATTTGCGGTTTCTGGGTTCGAAGCTTCTTCTGATTTTCAAATTGTTCTTCATCTTCATTGCTTGTCGAAGATTCAAAGTTCTCAGGTTATTCATCTTTTCCATAGCCTCTAACAGTCCAATTCACAACAATCACTATTGAGGCCTCCAAAGCTTCCCAGTGAGTAATCCTCCACTTTTATCTCCCTTTCTCACTTCCCCTACTTTGTCTGAAAAATGGTGTTATGGACTTCGCGTTGGCACTAATCCAGAATCCGTGTGTTGTTGGCTCTGAAACTTGTTGTTGCTACCTATTTTAATGTTTATGAGAATTGATGTGCACTATTTATTGTTTCTTTTATTCCATATTAGCTTATGAAGTTATTCTCCTTGTGTTCTAGTCTATGTTTGTTTCCTTTGTTGCTCTTGTATAAGCTTTTGTAAAGTTTGCATTTGTGGGAATATATGATGGAGTTTTGCATTGAATCCATTATTGTTGCATAAATTTTTTTTTTTTTTTTTTTTTTGGACTTTCTTTTAATTTTAATTAGAGAAAAATTTAATGTAATGAATTGTGTTTATTGGACCAGTATGTTATGAATTGTACTTGTTTGATAACTACTATATGATGAATTTGCTTAATTTATGTTTTTTAGATAATTGTATGTTATGAATTACCACTTTATATTATAAATTATATATATATATATATATATATATATATATATATATATATATAATATTTAAAATTATTTAATTAAACGTATGTATCCTTGTTTTTAAAAAATTGGTGTATTACTGTAGCAGAAACGTATTGTATCAGATTCTCGTATCTATATCCGTGCTTCATAGGTGACAACACGTGATTAAGACAGTTGAACATAGGTTTCAGTCATATCAAACATGTAAATATCATGTAATCTGGCAAGAAAGACAAATTTATTTTGAAAAATGTTAATTACAGTTTCATAAAAATCGGTTTTATAGGTCTCACACATCCAAAATTTATAACTTGAAATTAACCTAATATTGTAAAATGTCTTGCTTAATAAAAATAAATACACAGCATGAGATAGTTACACAAGTGTTAGCCATGCAACTCCAAAAAGCACAAGTGTTTTATGGGTGTTGCGCATGCAAAATTTGTAACTCGAAATTAAACTAACGTTATAAAATGTCTTACTTAAAAAAGATAAATGCAGCGTAGGAGATTGTTGCAAAAGTGTTAGCCATGCAGCTTCAAATAGCACAAACATTTTATAGGTGTCACGGATGCAAAATTGGTAACTTGAAATTAAACTTAGGGTGAGTTTGGAATAAATCTATGTGAGAGTTCAATTCATTTCAATTTAAATTATTTCTCAATGTTTGGAACAAATCATCTAAGTGATAAAATTCAAATAAATTAAATTATAATGTTTGAAATATTATTATAACTGATAGAATTTATTTCATTTTAATACTTTTACAAAATTACCCTTGCATTAGTAAAAAATAAAAAATAAAATCTTTCAAAAGCAACTTAAATCATTGATACAGGTCTAATACATTATAAGGAGGGAAGAGAAATGAGAGGAAGGGGAGGGGAAAGAAAAAAGGGAAGAGATAAGATGTGAAATGGGGTAGGAAGAAGAAGGAGGGCTTATGATTTTGAGATGTAAATATGAGGATAAATAAAAATAAAAGGTATATATATATTTTTAATCTAATTAAATTGAATTCTTAACAAATCATATCAATTTAGATGAGAATTCAAAAATTTTTATTTTATTTTATAAAAGTATAATTTAGAATGAATTGAATTTTCATGAACTATAGATATCAAACACAAGATTTTAATCAAAGTTCATTTAGAATGAATTAAATTTTACAAAAATTTTGTGATTCCAAACACACTTTAAAATTGTAAAACATCTTACTTAAAAAAGATAACTGTACCGCATGAGACAGTTGCATAAGTGTCAACCATGCTGTAAACTAATATTGTAAAACGTATTGATTAAAAAAAATGTCTACACGCATGAGGCAGTTGCATAAGTGTTAGCCATACCGTGTTTATTTCTTTTTTATTTAGACTAGGGAATTTATCCCCACAGCCTCTCTAATTAGTCAATAAATGAAACGCTTCTTCTTGATTATTAGGTCAATCTCCTTGGAGTTGTAGTGTTTATATCTTTTAAATCATAACAAAAGTTTCACACGAGAAAAACAATAAGGCCAGTCATGCAAAAATTATAAAGCTTAATCTGTTTAGTTCATAAACAACCAATTAATTTATTGAATATTCTTCATTCACATTAGAATTATAAAATTTATAGGAATTTTACTCATTTTGATCTTCATAGGATGTCGGAGGCATACTTTCTTGATCATCATGCCGACCTCCTTGGGGTTGAAGAGCTCCAAAGAGGGTTAGGTTACAACACGTGATTAAGATGATATTTTACACTTTTGATCGTTGCAATTTAACTCAGAATTCACTATGATTTGATCCATGTAATTGTTTTAATTTATTTTATAAAAAAAACTACATGTCAGTTTTTTATTTGTCAATTAAGACAAAATTGCCTCTATCAAAGTTAATTTGGATGGAATGGACAATAAGGACCCAATTACAATAAATTAAAAGGTATGGACTAAAGTGAATTTTAAGTCAAATTACAAAATTAAAAAATATAAAAGAGTAAAAATAAAATAAAATAAATTTCCTAGACCTTCATAAAACGGTTTTATAGGTGTCTCTCATGCATTTTAACTCGAAATTTAACTAATATTATAAAAGTCTTATTTGGAAAACCTAACTACACTGCCTAAACCTCAGGCCTATTTAGTTTTAGGAAAGTCTAGTTAATTATAGATGTCACTCATGCATAATATGTAACTTGAAATTTAACTAATATTACAAAAAGCATTATTTGAAAAAGATAATTAACTACACCACTTGAGACAATCACGTAAGTGTCAGTCGTATAGCATTAGTAGCAGCAGATCCATAACCTTTCTTCATTGGGGCCAAAATATTACATATATATTTTACAAAAATATATGAGTAAAGTACATATAACCCCCTGTGGTACACTTTATTCCTAAAATTTAACATGTGTTTTATTTTGTCTAAAACCACCCCAATGCTTTGGATAAAATTATTCCTTAACAGAATCTGTTATATTTAACTTTTAAAATACAGATGTGCCATGTACGTGAGTAGACCATTGCTTCAACCTACGTTTTTTTTACCAAAACTCTGAAATCTCCAATTTCTTTCCCAAACCTCAAATCCCTATATCCCTAATTGCTTTCACTGATTCCATTTGATGAATAGATTAGAGTTGCTGCCAAAAAAGATAGAAGTAGTGAAATTTGTACCCTTTTGTGCCCAAATTAGTCATTGCAATGGAAAAAGAATCTTTATCCACTAACATTACAAGGAAGTTGAGTGTGGTGTGATTGGTCTGTCTTGCATATTTTAATCTACTAGTTTCCATGGATAGAATAATGGAACTAAAATATCTTGCATCCAAGTTACATCTCCATAATGGACTCGATCATAGAATACTCATATGGACTTTTACATAGTTGTTAATGAGTGTTCTTCGTTGTAGTGGTGCAAATAATCTTCAGACCTGAGGCATCATAGATACCTTGTACATTGGTTATTATGATTTGATACTATCTAAGTATAATTCACCATGGGTTATACAGAGATAGATATTGGGTATGACTATCTATGTGTGAAGGTATATGAATGTACAATAAGGGATCTATCACTCTCAGTAAAGAGAGAGAATGTTCTATATTATCTAATTAAGACATAACTCAGAAAGTCCCTGGCCAGGGTGGTGTGAAACTAGATTAGAGAATTTAAGTTTCACCACATGAGTTGTGACTTATAAATAGATACATCAGATTAAACAATTTAGGATTTGACATTAATACATACTCTAAGTTTAATCATGAACATTAAATGATTGAAAGATTGAATTGCATAGTAGCTAACAATGGAAAGGTTCACAAATATATTTATATTATCTGGGTAGTCATCACATGCTGCTAGGCATCAATCTTGACTTGTAGGTAACCTGAGAATTAATTTAATAATTAATTCTCATTAATGGGTAAATCAAAATTAGTTATGATTTAAATTAATTAGATGTAGATCTAATTGAAAAATACATTAAGTTAATGTGGCCTACTGCCAGTTTAATATGAACCTAAGGGGTCATACACAAATGGATGTAATTTGATTAAGAGAAGTTTTGGGCTTTCATATAATTACAAACAAATGATATTTGAAATTTAAAATAGGATTAATTAGATGAGATTTTCCTATTTTATCTAAAAGTCTCTAATAGATAAGATCTGATCTTATCATTTAGAGTTCAGTTGTATCATACTTAAATAAGGTTAGACCTTATAAGTAATGTATGTAACTTTTATTCAGATATCACAGAGTGCCAAAATTCTCTGCAGAGAATTATTGACAAACTAAGTGTTTGTGAGACGTGAGAAAATCTTATCACTTGTGCTAGCACACAAGGAGATTTTTGGCAACCAACACATAGCTCTTGATCAAGTCATTCGGTGTGGATACACTTAGAGGTTGTACACCCTGTACAACTTGTGAATCAAAAGTTAAGATCGTCCTAATCGCTTCAAGAGGTAATATTCTATTTATAAGATTAATAGAAAAATATTGGTTCATAAACAATAGAGATTATCCTACAAATTTTATTATGCCAAATTTTTAATTTTCATTGTGCCCGGTATAATCAAAATCCCTACACCAATATGTTTGATTCATGTATCTTGGTCTTTTAGATTTAATCATCAACAAATTGTTAATTTGGTGGATCAGTAATATAGCTTCTCATTTAGCCTTCAAAGACTTTCTTTATTATCTTCTGTTAAAGGTTGGGGTTGTAGTTACATATAACAATTGAAACAAAGCAACCATGTTTGGGTGAGAAAGACATAGACAGGGTATGAAAGTAAGGATTTGGGGACTTAGGGATTTAAGGTTTAGAGAAGAAATTGGAGATTTCAGAGTCTGGGTAGAAAAAAAATGCAAGTTGAGGCAATGGTCTACTCACGTGCATGGCATATGGGTGTTTTAAAGTTAAATGTAACAGATTCCATCAAAGGATAGTTTTATCCAAAGCATGAGGGGTAGTTTTGGACAAAATGAAACACATGTTAAATTTTGAGAATAAACTATACCATAAGAAGATTATGTGTACTTTACTCAAAAAATATTTTTAACATAAATATTAACAAAACCAAATCATGTTTTATATACAAATTCTCACCAAAATACGTAATCTTTTCATTTCTCATTACAAACACAAACATCAACAAAAACATCAAAAAAAATATTATTTCATTTTTTATAGTTGATTCTAAAATTGACTTTCTTTTAAAAAATTTATCCATATCTACCACAAAAAAAAAAAAAAAAACATAATTAGTTTTTATTTTATTTTTTCAAGAAAAAACAATATAACCATATTGACAAGCCAAATCTATATGTAATAGGTCAATTATTAAGAATAATACTAGATAGGAAACTATATGTTGAAGAATAGGTAGGACACTGCATGTTATAGAAGAAAAACAAGAGTGCATGAAATGCTATAGAACTCCACGATCTCCACCACACCAAAAGAATGAGTAATATGGTTCTAACCCCACCAAAAGACATCAAAGGCACGTGACAAATCCCATGTTTAACTTTAAATTCTATCAATTCCTTAGTCTAATCTTAACTTCTATTTCCATACAACAACCAAGAGTTCAAGAGTAAAGGACATCATTGATCGTGCAATAATAGAATGATAGATGGCTTATCAATTATGGATGCACAAATCTTTGAACAAACTTAGACCTAAACTCCCAGTCAACGATATTGGTAGTGAAATAGAGAAAATTGTGGCCATTGTAATCGCTACCTCCAAATTTTAGACAGCCCTAGCCTCTCTGGCTCCTCGCTGCTGATTACAAAACACTTGTAAGTTTAACGGTTCTTAATTCCTAATCCCCAAAAACTAGAAGATAGAACTTAACTTTTTATTCTAACTATTATTTTATTGAGTTGGGGCTTGAACCAAGATACAATTATGCAAATTGATATTTTATTTGTAGTCCAATTATTTTATATTGGTGACTTTTATTTGTGGACCAAGATCAATTTGTAAATTTTATAATGTGTGGAGGCATGCATAATTTTTTTTTTACATAATCAAGTGAGATTAATTTTATTATTTTTATATACTTAAAAGGATATTTTTAAAAAATTTAGTGATGTCAGCTGTCTCTACAGATTTGGTAATGCTATATCTTTCAAACAATAACAAAAGTTTCTCTCGAGAAAAACAACCAGGCTTTGAAAAAATAATTATACATATGTCAGTTATGCAAAATTCATAAAGCTTAATATGTTGAATTTGTAAACAAATAATTAATTTATTAAATATTCTTCATTCACGCTTGTACTAAGAAACTCATTGTAATTTACTTCATACAATCTTCATAAGAAGTCAATAAAAGGAATATTTAACCACCAGGTTAATCCTCTTAGAATGGAAGAATTCTAATTTAATATAAGAATACTAGAGTCAATTTTCTAGCATCTGGTCATGCAAAAGTTGTAATTCTTTTTTTACGACTAAAATAGTATCCAATATAGTAGACTAAAATATTTAAAGGAAGATGACAGCAATTACTCTTACAATATTATATTTATATCAATTCTGTTTCTTAACTTTCAAAATATTTGCCATGTCTTCTTCACTCTAACACATTTAGCATTTTGGATGTAAATTGCTGAATTAAAAAAAAAAATATTATATATATATCTTTCTCACTCCTCTCATGCATAATTTTTCTCACTACTCTCTCATGCATCCACTCTCTTCATTATTATTTTTGTTTAAAAGTCATAAATTAGGGTTTGTTATAACTAATATTTTTTAAAAATTGGACAAAATTTATCTTAATTTTTATTCCTTAATGATTTATGGATGATGATCAAGACATTTAATCAGATTGATAATATTTTTAATTTTATAAAATACTTCAAGTATTTTAGATGAAATTTATTGAAAATATATATATATTTTTTAAAATTAACTAAATAATATATATATATATATTTTAAGGCAATAGACCCAAATGGCTTGAAAATAGAAAAAAATATTAACATTGAGATAGGAATTGTAATTCAACTTGAATAAACTAAAGAACGGATATTTTATATAATTATTCCAAAACAATGGAGCATTAAGTAAAGAATGATCTTACTTGTATTTTGGTTTTACTCTGCACATGAATAAAAGGTCATATGTTTAAGGGGGGGAATTTATTACACATTTCAAATTTGTTCTAGGAAAAGAAAAAACAATGCTTTTACCAGAAAAGTAAAAAAGAAAAAGAAAAAACAATGCTTAAAACTTTAAAAGAATAAGAAGAAAAACTCAAACGACGAACCGTTTATAATAAAACAGAACAGGTGAACAGTATTATGTGATGTAGGATCATCTGCTATATTAAACGACGAGAGAACTTTCTCGCTTCGCTGCGTCGTCCACCTCACACACAGTGGCACTATCCGTTTTGCTCCTCAGCTCCTGTTCTCACCAATGGCTACTACTCTCTCCCTCCATTTCCCTTGCCAATCCCTTTGCTTTCAATCTGCTTCCAGAAACAATGAATTATTTCCCTCTTCTTTCCGAGAAGCGCACGTCTCTGATAAAAACTTTGATAGATACAGGTTTTTGACCGTTACTTCTCGCCGAAATTTCTATCACCCAACACTTTTTGCTTTAAATAATTTGAGTGCTCCAACTTCGACGGCCAAAGCTTCCGTAAGTAGAGAGCCCATGGTTCCACCTTACAACATTTTGATCACTGGGTCAACCAAAGGTTGTCTTTTGGCCTTTTTTTCAATTAATTATATCTTTAAATACACACGTTTCTTTAACCTGTTTCTGGGCATTGTTCACATTTGGTACTTTAATGATGCTGCTTTTTTTCTTTTTTTTTTCATTCTTTAATGTGATTAAGATTTATAGAAATGATAATCTACGTGCTGAATGCTTGGATGGCACTTTTTGGTTTCTAATTTTTTCAGCTGCAGTGATTGAACCTGGAGCTACATTAATTAGAAACAAAAAATAAAATGTGAATTTTCTGATATGTAAGCGTAATATATGCTATTTTCCTTTGAGCAGATAAACTTTTGAATTGGATGTTAATTACTGGTTATTGATAGAAGTATATTTGGTATTGACTTGAGGAGCAAAGCAAATAAATGTGCAATGTTTATAAGAGAATTTGTGCGTAATCTTATACACTCCTTGTAGCTAAGTCACAAGCCTAATGGAAATGGGGGTTGAGAATTGAGACTAGAAAGAGAATGACAGAGAATAGTAATGTATAAATGATTGGGTAGAGAAGAAAGACAAGAGTTGAAAAAGAAGGATGGCTATAAAGGAAGGATCGTTATTAACGTCTCATTCCAAGTAAAAACTCTGTAGGCGTCTTTATGACTAATATCAGTAGGACACAATCCAAAGATATATTTAAGTATCAAGCTAATAATTTTCCTATGATAATCCCAACACAACTAGGGGATAACATCTAATCAAACAAATGTTTGGTTAACTCTTATTTGCTGGAGCCTAACTAGCTAGCTTGAGCAAAGGAGGAGGGTTGTTCCATACCACTGATTCTCTGTACTGGAAGCTAGTGAATCTATGTGGAGGACACAAATTACTTTGCTGTTGGGTGAGGATTTTTCTTTAATTTCAACAGTATAGGATGGCGACCTTATCGTTTTTGTCTTCTACTGATCTATAGAGATTTGGAGTGGTACTTCTAAATTTTAAATTTGTGTTCAAGTGCAGATCTTTGTAATACAATATGAGAGTCAATAGTTGTCTAGAAAAAAATTCACACTTCCATTATGAAATGGAGGAATGTGAGCTATGTAGATGTGAATATCTCTAATTAGTTACGAAATGAGATAGATTATATATCAAACTGATCAAATAGCTTGAGCATGCAATAATGAAATCAATTATATGGTCATTGAAAGCATACTTTAAGCGGTCCTTTATTTTAGTTGGTTTTGATTTTGGAGTGGTCAAATCTATATCCTTAGAAACAGGCTTAACAATGTTCCTTGTCAAAATCAAATGAGAAATATCAATGCTATAAAAACATGGATGAAGTACTTAAGATATCTAACAGAGTCCAGGGTCTAAAATTTCTTGATGTCAAAGACTATCTTATCAGAAGCAGAATAATTTCTAAATTGAAAATGATATAATGTTATGTGAAGGTGAGCCTCAAATTATATTTTCATGCTGAATCCAAGATTAAGCTTTAGAACAAGTAAAGCCCAAGCAGTTAAATGTTTGGTTCAAGATGACTCATCTTCACTTAATCCTCTTTCTCTTAAGAATATTTCCATTTATGTTGTATTTTCTTTTTATCTTTTTCGTTGTTCTTTTTTTTCCCCTCTTTTTACTTTGTTAATCTCTATCAAATTAATTACATGCTTCAGGAATAGGGTACGCATTGGCAAAAGAGTTTCTAAAAGCTGGTGACAACGTCTTAATTTCCTCAAGATCACGTAAGGACTAAGTTTGTATATGTTAATGTTTCTCTGACATGTGATTTTGTTCTTTGTGAATAAGACATCTTCATACTTGTTCAACTTGGTGATAAAGGTATCTGTTTAAAACTGGTGGAATAGTGTGGATTTTCACCGTTGATTACTGATAAAGATCTTTTTCTATTACAAGAAACCTTTCAAGAGTTTCTTGGTGCATTTGTTAGAGCATAATGTAAGAATTTCAGGAGCTTCTGTGTCTTTTGGTTTTCTTTGCAATAAGATTGTGTTCTTCAGACCCTTTTGGTGTTATGCTTCAGGCTTGTTCAGAGTCTTTTCCTTGGCTGCTTTCAGCAAGATTGGAGCCTCTTCTACACTATTTGTGGTCTTAGTAGCTTTCTGTGTTTGTTTTTGTTCCTTTTCTACTTTCTATGTTGTTTAGGAGGATGTGCTACCATCCTTTCTGCACATTTCTCTAAAAAATGCTGTATTTTTTTTTTCTCTTTTTGATTGACAAAGCAAGACATCCTTGTGCCTTTCACTTCTATTTCTATAGTTTCCTTTTTTTTTGTGATTGGTGGTGCTGTGCAATGTATACTTGTGGTGTTATCTTGTCTTACTAGATGATCTCAACTCAACTCAACTAAACTTTAAATCCCAAACTAGTTGGGGTCGGTTATATGAATCATTTTTCTTCATTTGCTTCGATCCAAGGCATCATTTTCGGTAATGCCTAGAGCAGTTATATCTTTCTTAATGACTGCCACATGTAAGGTTCGGTCTCCCTCTACCACATCTAACACCTTCCACCTGCACCAAGTCACCTTTTCTAACTATGACATCTATTGGCATACTGGATATATCCAAACCAACATAAGTAATTCTCCCTTATTTTCTCTTTGACTGGTGCTACCTCCACTTTCCTACAAATCTCCTCATTTTGTATTCTATCATTTCTTGTATGTCCAGTCATCCATCTCAATATTCACATTTCGGCTATTCACATCTTATGTGAGTGTTGTTTCTTAACTGCCCAACATTCAGAACTTTACAATATAGCCGGTCTCACTGCCGTTATATAGAATTTCTTTTTAACCAATTTGGGATTTTAGAATCACATAAAACTCTCTAGGCACTCTGTCATTTCGCCCACCTTCCCTTGATCCTATGGTTTACATTATGTTTAATTACGCCATCTTTTTGTATAAATGAACCTAAATACTTAAACACATCATTTATAAGTATTGTCTGACCATTCAAAGTTATTTCAGTCGAGCTTCCTCTAGTGTCGCTGAAATCGCACTCCATATACTTGGTTTTTGTCGGACTCAACCTAAGACCTTTAGATTCTAACGCATTCCTCCATAATTCTAGTTTAGAATTTAAACTTTTTTTAGTTTCGTCTACCAACACGCTATCGTCGGCAAATAACATGCACCATGAAGCTCTATCCTGAATAGTTGAAGTAAGTTCATTTATAACTAAAGCAAATAGATAAGGGTTTAAGGATGAATCTACTAGGCATCTCCACCCTGCGATAAGGATATCATCCGGTCCTATTGTCTTACTATTTTTTATCTTATGAATAGCTTTTTTAACCTCATGTGCACTTATTTGACGAACAAATCTATGGTTCATGTCATCAAAGGCATCATTTAGTTCCCCGACAGTGACACTAAACTATCTATTAAATAAGGTATCGAAGTAAGTTCGTCATCTCTCGTTAATCTCATCTTCCTTAACTAAAACCCTATCCCCTTCATCCTTAATGCACTTAATACGATTTAAATCTTTAGTTCGTGTTTCTCTTTGTTTGGAAAACCTATAAATATCATTTTCTCTATCTTTTGTTCATAACTTTTGATAAAGTCCTTCACAAGCCTTGCCTTTCACTTTTCTAACCGCTTTCTTAGCATCTTTTCTAGCTTGTCTAAAATACTCATAATTATTCTCATTTCTATACTCGTGTAATCTTTTATAACATTTTTTTTTTTTTTCAATAGCTTTTTGGACTTCTTCATTCCACCACCATGTCTCTATAGTTGGTGGTCCACGTCATCTACTTTCTCCTAACACTTCTCTAGCCATATTCCTCATACGACCAGCTATCTCATCCCAAATCATATAATGCTCGCCCTCCACAATCCATGAGTCACCATGTAATATATTTTCTTTAAAAAGAGTAATCTTACCTCCATTCAAATTCTACCATCTAGTCCTACTTCTCCCATTACTTATACGTTTTTTTTTTTTTTCCCAACACTTAACATTAACATACACAGATAAAAGTT
Source organism: Quillaja saponaria (assembly GCA_029379385.1). NCBI lineage: Eukaryota > Viridiplantae > Streptophyta > Magnoliopsida > Fabales > Quillajaceae > Quillaja > Quillaja saponaria. The sequence goes on along the minus strand of CM055616.1, from coordinate 11,460,385 downwards.
TATGCTAAAACACTAATCACTCGCCAAGGTTTAAAAATTCGTGTCGAAACGTGCGAAACGTTTCCGTTTCCACACTATCCGAAACAAAACTCACTTATAAAAACACAACCACCGTTTCCACACGAAACGATGTCATTTCTATAGTTTTCATACCAAACAGGTTAACACAGATAGGTATTTTTAGAATTTAAAAATTTAAAGTTTTGGCTCTAGTTTTCTTCATATTTTAGGATTTCAATTGTTTTTTTTTAATCTTATTTGATGTATATTCATATGGTATAATTTAAAAAAGATAATTCTGTTTAAGATTTTACCATGTTATATTTCTTGATCTTTTATTTATTTATTTTTTTAATACAAATATTTTATATTAATTTAGTTTAACTTAGTGATGGATAATATTAAAATTTCAGAACATATATATGTTGGTTCAAATTAAAAAATTTCATTAAATATAGGTTAAGCATCTGCTAGCTACTCTACTGTTGATTGGATGTAACTGTAATTTGATATTTTTCTCTAATTTGTATGTCTATGTTTAGAATTTTACTTTGTTATATATTTAATAGTATTTTATGTACTAAATTAATAATATTAGATACTTGCAATTATTATGATATGTGCTTTATTATATATTTTCATGCGTTTCCACAAAAATTAACATTTCCGTACTATTTCTTGAATTGTTTCCGTTTCTGGACTTATAGAAACGGTACCTTGAAACGAATTTTGGTTCCTTGTCACTCGCTAAGTATAACTTTACAATTTTTACATAACACCATATCATCCTTCCTAGTATGAACAAAATCTATTTGGCTCTTATTAGGCCCACTACTAAAGGTGACTAAGTGTGACTCTCGTTTCTTAAAGAATGTGTTAGCTAAAATTAAATCGTACGCAACCGCAAAATCCAAAATACACTCTCTACTCTCATTCCTAACACTATAACCATAACCCCATGAACCCTCTCGAAACTCTCATTAACGCTTCCTACATGACCGTTCAAATCTCCTCCAATAAAAAGTTTCTCTCCTAATGGTATTCCTTGCACTATCTCATCTAAGTCTTCCCAAAATACCTTCTTCATAGCTTTTTCTAGTCTTATTTGTGGGGCATAGGTACTAATGACATTCAAGGTCTCCTCGTCTATCATCAATTTCACTAAAATTATTCTATCACCTTTCCTCTTGACTTATACAGTCTAGTCCTTGAAATTTCCATCAACAATAATCGCAAATCTATTCCTATTTCTATTCTTACCTATAAAATACATCTTGAATCCCGTTCTCTCTATCTCTCTAGCCTTTTCTCCTACTCACTTAGTTTCTTGCAAGCAAGCAATATTGATCCTCTCTCTATTTATGGTATCTACTAGCTCTCTCAATTTACTGGTAAGAGTCCTTATATTCCAAGTAGCTATGCGAATCTTTTCTTGGACTAGGTTCTTTACCCACACCCGCCTTCGATGTGAGAACCCTTGCTCATTTGCACCACACCCAAGTGCCAGTGTGGACCCGGGTGTGGTGCACTATCAAGGATGTGATGACTCAATCCTTGCTCGTTTCTCACTACACCTAGGGTCTGATGCAGCGAGTCGCTAAGAGGGTTACGCCCCAACGAATATTAGGTAGTATTCATCTTATAGGGTTTGACTAATTTTACCCTTGCTGTCAACCTATCGTAACCTTTCTTCTTTACCCGGGCTTGAGATTGGCAGAGTAAACTAAGGCAGAGTTCATTATCATAATTATTATACATTTTCTGTAGATTATGGTCACTGTACTTGATATTTAGGATGTGCCTTCATGCATATGTATTATAAAATTAACCTATAACTTGTGACTTGAAAATCGACTTGAAGCTTACAACTGACTGCCGAATGCTGGTATCACATTCTTATCTAACTCATTTCTTTCTTCTCTGTCTTTTTTTTAAATTATTATATATAGACGAAAGGGTAAAATCTACCGTCCAGATCTTAAGAGAAGAATTCGGGGAGCAGCATGTGTGGGTATCCCCTTCGGCACTTCTTTGTCTGTACCGTTTACAAACCCTTTATAATTATATTTCTATTTTAGGATGTTCCTTATATTTTTTATGTTGATTCATTCAGGGTACTAAATGTGATGTAAGAGAAGGACAAGATGTGAAGGACTTGGTTATATTCGCCAAAGAAAACCTGAAATATATTGATATATGGGTACTACTTTCAGATTCTTTTTATTACCTAATACTTTCAGTTGTACTTGTTTAATGTTAGATATGTCTTCAGATGGAAGATATAGATAGCATTAATTCAGTTACTTATCAATACAAATATAAAAGCCAAAAAGCTTATGCAGTGTCCACCCATCTAAATGATCCATTTTATGTTTGAAATGTCTAATATAGGGCTATAAACTCACTTTACTTCTGTACATTTTTGGGTATTTTGGTCAACTGAAATACTGCTCCCAGTTCCCTAGTCCCTCTTTTATAGGTAACTAATAGCTACCACCATTTCCATTTAAAACACATTTGTTTATTTATGGGACTGATTTGGCACCCATTTATCTAGTTGTTGTTAAAGAAAAGTTACCATTGTTCATAATTGGAAAGGCTTCTGGTCTAATGAAATCTGCTACTTCTGCTCTATCTGGACTGAAGCCAAGTCTGGAAGTCTTTATTTTCAGAAACCAGCCACAACTTTGGTTATTTTATGTATTTTATTTTCTACGTGCATTCCTGATATGACCTGCATTACTGTAGACTCAAACAAGTGTTGTCTTCCAAAGCATTCTAGGAAGTATAACTAGGCGCTCAGGCAAAGGTTATCACTGTAAGACTGTTGAGCGAAGGCACATTTTTGGAGACTACTTGCCTGTTTTGCCTAGTTGAGTGATGAATCACCACATATATATATATATATATATATATATATATATATATATATATATATATTTTGGTTAGGACCCACTGATACTGATGTATCTTACATCATTTAACATATTTTTTGTAGGGTGTGTTTTGAAAAAAAAAACAACAACAAAAACAACAATGATTGGATTAGAAGATCTCATCATGTAGATTATGCCCATCAAATTTTATATTCATAATCAAGAGATTGATTAGACCACTTAAAGTTGGCGTGCTATTAAGTTTTCATACACAATAAAAGTTTAGCTAATAGATGAAATAGGTAAGATACCCATATCGGTTTGATTTGATAAATACAATTAAGTCCTGTGATTCAATAGCAGGATTTGTGTGAAGAACACCTTATGAGAAGTTATGAACGATGTAAGCTTAAACTAATCTTACACATTTGTCAATAGATCCTAACCCATAACCATACACATACACATACATGCATTCATATATATGTTGGTGCTGATAAAACTAATGAAATCTTAAATACTATTAGTTTTCCATATCATATGAATGAGTTACATGCTGATGCAAGTTAGTATATTACATTTGGCATTCTGTGAATGGAGACCCTTGAGGGGAAGTATCTTTCTTGACCATCATGCTTTAAGTTACTCTTTACATGAGAACTACTGTAGATCTTTGTAACTGGAACAAAATAACAAATTTTCAATTAATTTAATAATTCTATATTTCATTCTGTGTTTGTTTCAGCAGATAAATCCTGCTATTCTGTCTTACCCCATTTTGAGCAATGCAGATTAATAATGCAGGGTCAAATGCTTATAGTTATAAACCACTAGCAGAGGCTTCTGATGAAGATCTTATGTGAGCATTCTGACACCTTTTTGGTTTGACCCTCAAGTCACCATCCTTTAGATTGACACCCATTTACTCTTTTCTTGCAGTGAAGTTGTTACAACCAACTCACTTGGTTTGATGATATGTTGTCGAGAGGTTATGTATCATCTTTTTTCCTAAGTGTCTCATTTTAAGAACGGGCATAGCCATTTACTTTTTTTTTTTTCCCCTTTTTGATCAGGCAATGAAGATGATGCAGAACCAGCCTCGTGGAGGTCATATTTTCAATATTGATGGAGCGGGCTCAGATGGAAGACCAACTCCCAGGTATTGTGGTTCAATTGTCTTCAGTATGATATCATCATTTAGACAGAAACTCTTTGTCTATTTGTATTGGTGGTTCTCTATTATCTTGAATGGAGAATGTCTTCCAGGGAAGCAATAAAATCTTACTGAGGAATCTTGGGACTGCATAATAAAGTTGAGCTCATCTAATCTAGTAAGATTTGCATCTCTGGTGATCTCTTGGGCTGAACAATTTGTTCTGCAATATGATGCAGTGAACATCACTGCCCAGTACAACCATTGTCACCGTTGGATTTTCTACTAATGTATCTTATGTTGAATCTTTTGTCAATTATGTAGCCATGTGACAGATGTATGGGATGTGTCAAGAGATCTTGCTCCACCTTGAATATTATCTACTAGACTATTACCACTAAGTGCTTAGTATATTGTGGAGGTTTAACGAGCAGTTCAACTTTAAAAAGAAAGGAAAAACAAAGAGAGATATGGAAGAGAACTCCATCAGCATTCCCATCTTCTATTTTTTATTATAAACCTTTTCTCTTTTCATTTCATGGAAGAGCCATAATGATGGTATATTACACTTGAATAATCTTTTGGAGATTATACAAGTACTGTAATATCATCTGATGCCAGGTGGCAGAAATTATGAATTTACCTTCTGAACTTGCTATACAAGGGGTCATGACTCATCACGCAGGTTGATCATTCTTGATTTTTCTTAGATTTGCTGCATATGGAGCAACAAAGCGGAGCGTGGTGCATTTAACAAAATCATTACAGGTACAAGCACAGCTTGTTATGCAAAATATTGGAATGATTAATGCACTTTTCGACAGTAAAAGCCCAATTTATTGTTTGGTAAATTGTCTTTTTGTTTGCTTCCCCTTCCACTGCTTTTCAAAAGCCACAGCAGCTACTACGAACCAACACCTGCTTTTCATCATGTGTCTTTTCATAGTTAATTACTGCAATGATCTCATTACTTATCCTAAACTAACATTACCATAGCTTATCAATAATACCAATTCTTTTCATCTTAGAAATTTGTAGTGCTTTGCAGAATATTATTACCACACTGTCTTAGTAGCTGCACCAGGGCAATTTTCTCACTGCAGGTGTAGTGCGGCAGCTTTCTCCCTCCTTTGGCTGATCTGAAAATATTTAGGAAACCCTCTTGTTCATCTTGCACTGATTAGAATCTAGATGAAATTGGATATAAATTGATTTGAACCTGGTCTCTTAAAAGTGACAGAGAATTGGGATATGCAATTCCAGATGTACTTGAGAACTGAATCACGGGCTGCATTCTTAGGATGGATAAATTTACTATTGCTCATGTGTACAGCATTCTTCATGGATGATGCTATCCATGCAAGAGTTGTTACACAAACATTATCCGTGAATGTCCTTCTCATTAGATCCGTGTGGCAGATACTCTGCCTTTAACTTATGAAAGAAAAAGAGAAACATAAAATAATTCTTTTACAACTTAATTTTATTTCCAAATTCCAACTACTTGTTGTCAGTTCAGAAATTAATCCATATACATGGCATGAATTCTCTTCTCCCGTTAAACTCTAGAAAGAGCTATTATCCTCTTCATTTTTCATATTTGAATCATCTTGCTCTTTTGCACTTAGACATTTTTGGCTCTATGTTGCATGGTCAAGCCATCATAGGAAATGTCCCCTTTTCATCCTTGGTCAAGGGTCTACCTTAAGTTTTGAACAATATTCACCATCTTCTAACCCTTTGTTTTCTTGGGTTGTTACTCATCCACTTCAACATCTCACTTCATGGACAGCTTGTGTCTTTGAAACAGAAGATTCATAAAATAAGAAACAGTATGGTCTTTCATCAAACACTAAAACTAGGTCCACACTCTCTAGTGTGCTCGAATTCAATCTATTATATCTTCCTCATTCTCATTGTGATATGAAAGTTAATGGTCCCAAGATACCATAACGAAGTGCTTTCTGGAATTTTCTTGCCCATCACATTTTAGTAAGCACTTATCCTTCTAATTTACTAAACTTAGTATCTTGATACCCTGATTTGATCTCCCCCACTGGTATGATGTCATCTGAAAATTGCACGCACCCAACATCATCTACTTAAAGGATGCAGTAATTTATTTTATTACCACAGAAAAAAGGAAGCATCATAAAGATCACGATAATTCATAAAACCTAAAGTAAGCATTGTAATGTAGGTATAAGGAAAAGTTTAGATAATTTTTTAAGAGAATGGAGATAGGAACTAAAAGTTCAATATATTCACTAAACATCATTTCTTTCTTGTACTTTAATACATGTACATGGTACATACATATAAATATAAATCGCAAGGACTTTTCTCAGGCAGAACTGCAAATGCAAGACGTCAAGAATGTCCTAGTGCATACTCTATCGGTATGTGTTGCTTTACTCATTATTTGTAAGTTCTGTTCTGCATTCTGCTACATCACTTGGCATTTTGACATGTTGATTTGCATACGCACCAGTTGTAAGAGCACATTCTAAATCATCAAATTTTGACATGCTTTCTCACGGAACATTGTTAACTACATCTGATAAGAGAATGAAATAACAGTTTTGATTTGTTACTGCAATGCAATTAACCCATCATATTTTGTAGCCTAAGGTGTGACCTTGGAAATGCTTGAGTGATAGTGACCTTTACTTATTATTGTTGCCATTTAAAAGCTAAGAGTAATGTCAGATGTGGAGAAACTTGAAGCGAAAATGTTAGAATAGAATTTAAACTGACAAGTGCTTTTGAATGGTTACTGTAATTTCAGGTTTTCCCTTTCTAGATTTACTTTTGATTGAGCATTCTTATGTTCAAGGTTAGAATTCTAAATTGGTGACACAAATGGCTGACCTAAACACTTGCATGTAGCCATGTACACACAAGTGCACAAACAAGAAGCTACAAATTCTTAAAATTCAAGTCCTGCTTTGCACATTTTTCTTTAGTTATTACCTAGCCTGCAGTGATATTTTCTCTCTCTTATTATTTTTTTACCTTTCACCTTAAACATGCATGGAAACACAATCTGATCGAATGCCAGGTCGTGTCTCTGTGATTTCATGGCCATGCCATTCCATATGGTCATGTATCAAATTTCTTTGTGGTTGTGTTTCTCTCGTTTTTCATTTAATTCTTTTTCTTGTTTCATTTTTCTGGTGTTGCAGCCAGGGATGGTCACAACTGATCTTCTCATGTCTGGTGCTACTACAAAGCAGGTCAAATAAGCATCATAGGCTTTCTATTTTGGGGCTTCATGTGCAATCTTTGAATTGAAAATCTTCTCTGTTTACTGCAGGCCAAGTTTTTTATTAATGTGCTGGCAGAACCTGCTGAAGTGGTAAGATGATGTTTGTAACCCACGTCATAATAAAATGGCTATCTCTTGGCCTAGTGGTGTCTTTATTTTTTTAATATACAGACAACTAATTTTTCTCTGGTATTTTAGAAGCAATTTGATCATTTCTTGATAAAATGATCTTTATCAGTGTATAACATCCTGCACTTACGCTTATACTATAAAAGTAAGATGTGAAATCTATGAGGAATTCACCAGAGTCAGGCATACATGATTACCTTCTGTTTAGGAGAATGTCTGATTCTGGATTTGGAAAGAACATTTGTAATTGAAACCACTAAATATCAATTGCATAATGTTCCGTTCATATCCTGCATCAATGTCTATGTAGGATGCATATTTTTCAAAAGAAAATCAGTACTACTTCACCATGAATATCATGCGAGCATGTAGTCAGGTAAATTTATTTGCTAATGCACGCAGGTTTATAGATGTGTTTAAAATGACTTGCTGAGTCGTGAGATTATTTATGAAAATTGACTTTATTATTCTTCATTGCATCTTTTTATTTGTTTTCTTACTTTTCTTTTGTTTGTTTCTGGTGTTGGGGCTTTTCAGGTTGCAGAATACCTAGTTCCCAATATCAGATCTATTCTTTCCAATGGATCAACAAGACCTACTTACATTCGTTTCCTCACTGGGATGAAAGCATACTCCCAGATATTCTCAGTTAAGATACACACAACCTGCAGGCATAAGCTTTAGAACATGAACCCACAACACACACACGACACAAGTTTTCTTCCTTTGATGAGAAGATGAATTCAGTGGGTAATACATAATTCCAAATTTGCATCTTTTTACCTATGAATCATACTTTTGTTTCACCTATTGTACAGAGACTGGCTTTTGGGGCAAGAAGAAACAGATATGTCCTTGAAGATTGAGCCAGATATGATTGTGAGTTTTTACTCCCGGACAGGTCGTACTTATGGTGTTAGGTTTCACTTATTAAAATGTACATGGTTCTGTGCCTTTGGATTTTCAGATTGTGCACGATTGCATTCAACTGTATAATGTATATTGAGAGGAAATAAAGAGTTCTTTAGTTACAAATATGGACAAGTTGTGTTATCAGATCAGAAAGTTGCAAGGGTTCTATAGGTTTCAGGAATCATATTGATGGTCTTAGTAGAAAAGGTTAGTCAAGAATGGAGCATTCATTGGACTCTTGTCAGTAAGTTATATCCATGGTTGCTAATGCTAACAATCCAAGGTTTGGAATTTAGTTAATATTCTGCTCTTTAGCCAGCTTGTTTTTAAATCTACAAGTAATTGTTTAAGCCTTTCCTAAAGCAGAAACAACGAAAAACAGAAAGAAGAAAAATCGTATTTGTCCAAGGTGTATAAAAAAAGTGAGTTTATATGTAGATTTTGTAAAATTAAATGGCTAAATCTAATAGACATGGGTGGTTAGGCATCACAAATATCTTTCATATTTGTCTATTTAGAGATATAGAAGTTATAACGACAGAATGAAAACCGTGACAGCATATTGATTCATTAGATCATATGCAAATTTCTGGATGTATGCCCACTCTAACTTTATTATGTGAAATACTTAAAAGGACTGATTCTGACAGTTTAGTAACTATCTCTCATGATGCATAATTCCAGGAAAGCACTATTCTCTGTAGTTTTGACCATGCCATCTTCTCCCATCCAATTAGCAGATGCAATTTTTTTTTTCCTTTTTTTGACTATTTTCAAGTTGTCATTGTAAGTATTCTGGAGCATCCAGTTTTGAGGATCTTGCTTCTATTCACCTGGTTGTGTTGCCAATATCCGGGAATGTTAAGACCACAGAAAGATGATTTTATTTATTGCTACTTGCAACAAGAGGGTGAATAAGTTGAAGATGAAGATATGCTTTCTAGTGTTCTTCACAGTTTATCTTTTTATACTCCTTGTATATTTGTGTTTGTTTTGGTAATACTATCTTCTTAATTTTCATTCTTGTTGGCTTGTTGCCCAGATTGAGCCAGTTTGGGAATAGGTTGGATATGGAAAGTAGCTGTCAGATCAGACACAAGTTCCTAAATGTGTAACTAAGATTAAGCCCTAGGTGCTGCGGGGAGCATGTGTTTCAATGTTAATTCTGTTATTTAATCATGTTGTATATGAAATTTCCAAAACCATCTTTCCTTGTGTTTTTCTTATCTACGGTGTTGGATATGAAACCGATACATGAGCAGCTGCTGACGATGATCGTATATTTCTTATCAACAATTCCATCTAATTTTAGATTTTTTTTAATAAGTGGTTTGTAAGGGCATTTGTTAAGAAAGTTTGTAATATTTATTGTGAGTAGTTAATAATATTTGTCGTGTTATTTAATATATGAATTATTATTTTTAAAATGTTTTAATTTTCAACCTAAAAAAATCATTTCATTTTCTGTTGAAAATTTAAATGTTGCATTGATTTTATATAAACAGGGTTATCTTATATGTTGTATGGTAAATGTAATAGACTTAGCTGCTATGACTCTTGTAGGCTGATTAAATGATAACAAGCAATAGTATAAAATTATGATGGTAAGGTGCAAAAGAAGCAAAGTCAGCCAACGGGAAAAGGGGAAAAGAAAATCAAGAAGCAATTTTCAAAAAAATTAAGATTGAGTTTTCTTGATCCCAGTTTATAATTGATGATGAATTTATATTTCTCCAAATAATTGTAGTCACTCTTGCAGAAAACTTTCTCGATATAGTTGTAGTGGAGAATTTTTTGAATTTTTCAGATAAAAGACTGGTAATGTAGGTACAAATGTAAGATACTTTATATATTTACTTATTTTTTGGTGAAAATATCTATTTTTTCATTTGCTGTTTAAAAAAAAAAAATAGAAGCAAAGTCAAAGCCTAGAAGTCTAAGCTTGAATACTTGTCAAAACCCCTATAACCAGTGTGCAAATAGGATTTAGACTGGATGGAAATCAATGCTTCGTTCGATTTCTCCGCGTTTTTTCTTCACATCCAAATAGACGGTCTGTCTTTTCACACCCGCGGATTTTGTTACCATATACCTCTTTGGTTGTTGAGAAGGCTTTAGACTTCAAATATGTTGGAATTTATATCTCTAGTATTGTATATATATTATTGCCAACTTAACTCAATCATAATTCTCAAATTGATTAGATCAAAAATTATTTTTCTCGACATAGCAAATATATTTATTTCAATAACTTATCTCCTGATTTTGAGTCTCACTCTAAACCCTTTTAAGTCTGTTCATAACTAAATCATATCTCTTAATTGTTGTGTAATAAGATATTTACAATGTGTTCAAACTTTCGTAATTTAATTATTTCTCTTATTCTCTTTAATAGATGTAAAAAATGATAAAATAATTAATAATTTAATAGACTAATCTGAAACATAATCAGGAACGTCAGTGAGTTTATAATCTTGACATCCAGTCTTCACCAAATTTAAAACAATTCATGAAATGACATGACTTCTTGTTCTCTTTTGTATATTTTTTTTGATGGGAAATGAAATGAATTAATTGTCAAAGTTTCAGATCAGATAACAGCAACAGGGTTCAACTTCTAGCGACGCCTAAATAGTCTACAAGTGCAAAAGGATTCCTTGAATGACAACCAGTGCAGCCCATTAATCAACCAATTCAAACAGAAAGCATGTATTCTCTTCTGCAATGTCATCATGGTTGACAAATGCTCTGTTACCTCCCTAGTTCCTCATGGAACAACCCATCTCTATTGCAACATAAGTTCATACTTGAGTCAAGGCTGATATTTGTCCATCGTCCTAAGAGAGCCATGGAACATTTAGATATTTGCTTTACCAGCAGCTAAGTTTCTCACCATAACTAAACAGCATGGCTACACTGGCTATAACACTCCCAAAATTTATACCTAGATTAATTATAGGATAAGTAATTATCTTATAAGTTAAATAAGATTAAAATTTAATTACATATTATTTCATATATATGAATAGTATATATACGTATATAAAATATGTATAAGATACGTATTAATATAAGAATAATATATACATATAAGATACGAGTAATGTATACATATAAAATACGTATAAATACATTAACATATATACATATACATACATGTATATACGTGTATAAAAATATGGACACGTGTAGGCGTTGGAGCAAAGATGAAAAATGCTACATGGTAGTATTGAAAGAAGAAGATAAAATAATAAAATATATGTTTCTTGCTAGAAAAGAAAATGTGATGGATTAGGTGTAAGAATCATGTTGAAAGAAGAAGATAAAATAATAAAATATAGATTTCTTGCTAGAAAAGAAAATGTGATGAATTAGGTGTAAGAACCGTGTTGAAAGAAAAAGATAAAATAATAAAATATAAGGTTTTTGCTAAAAAAGAAAATGTGATGAATTATGTGTAAAAGGGAGAATAAGTGTGGCGACTTGCAATTAATGAAAGGGCTTAGTTGTAATAAGGAGGAACAAGGTGGAAAAGTTGCAATAATTAGGGGTATGTGAAAGAAAGTTAGGACATAAGGTGACAAGTAATAATTAAAGAATCTAAACTAGAAAATAGGAGGAAAATAAGTGTTAGGAAGAAAATGCACATATCAATTTAGAGAATGACAAGTAGATGGTTGTAATTTTAGAAAATAAAAATGGTAAAATAAAAAATGAAACTTTATCTTAAATTCTAAACTTTGACCATGAACTATAAATAAGAGAGGGGAGGTAGTGACCAAAATGTATAGGAAAAAGTAGAGAAGAGCGAGAGAAAGTGAGAAAAAGTAAGAAAATAAATAAAGTGAAAGAAATAGTAAGAAATAAAAGAAAAAAGAAAACCGTGTGCTAGGAAGGAGAAGGAGAGAACCAAGAGAGAATAGGGATGAGGCATAGGAGAAAAAGAAAGAAAGAAAGACAGAAAATAAGGTTAAGAGTATTATGCAAGTGTTTATGCATTCCTTTGTTTTATTTTATCCTTGCTTTGAAAGCTACTTCTTTATTACTCTTATATTCTTTAAGTTACTCTTATATTATTCATACATTTGAAATGAAAGTGAGGAAAATAAATCATTTTTAGAAAATTTAAAGAAAATGAGAAAAAAGACTAATTTGTATTGCATATTTCTATATTTCTAAAATTGCCATCAATAATCATTCATTGTCATGTATGAATGCTTGTTGAGGTTCAACTCACTTTCATTTATCTTGATTTGCAAATTAATTAGTATCATAGATGTGTATTATTTTTCTTGGAGAAAGGCATGATCTACGAAATAAGAAAAGATGGCAAGTGAATCTTGTTGGAAAACATAGAAGTATCTGTGTTGAAATACGATTATGTAGTATGAGATTATTTTTGCATAAAGTTTTATAAGTAAAAAAGGTGTAATATTGACTTAGCAACCTTTGTGTTCAATTCAGCTAGACAATTCCTTAAGATAAAAAAAAGAGTCAATTATAGAATATAAGATAGGAAGAATTGGTTAAATAGTATAGTGCAATTCAGCCATAAAAGCCTAGAATTGGATAAAGATCATTAGTAGACTTAATAGGTAGTCAGATATGAATTCATAATAAGTAAGTAATGGAAAGAAAGTAACAAGAAGTGATTTGGTCCGTTTAAGTGTCTAACTAATTTTTGATTTTAGTTAAGTTGACAAGTCAAGAATTAAATCAAGTTAGAATAATAAATAGTAATTTAATTAGTAATCTGATTGAAAGAGCTAAGTCTTGATAGTGTCTTGTTAATTAAGAAAATTAATTAAAGTATTTCTTGTAATAAGTAATATTAAGGAGACTAAATAAAAGAAAGCTTATGTAACATGTCTTTTTGTAACAATAAAGAATAAAATATCACTTAGATAAAAATAGTCGAATTTGACCGGAAAGAATTTGGTAAATTATTTAATGAAAGTTAGTGGAGAAATGGTCTAAGACAGTTCAAGAATTAAAAGTATAAAAAAAAATTTTGGTCTCTTAAATAAATAATGAAGAGTTAATTATAAATTAATTTAAACATTAAGATATAATTAACTTAAATATATAATTAGGAAAATAGGGTGTCACTGGCTATACCTGTCACTGGGTAGAGTGCCAGAGATTTTGAAGGACCATTAACTTGGCCAATCCACCCAACTAAGAGACATTTAAAGGATCTCACTTCTTTCCAATCTACGCTCTACTGGCTTGGTGAATCAGACTTCCACCAAATGTAGATGCAATGCCTTAAAGAATGTATGTGACTGTTTCCATTACCCTTGTCTTCCAATCACTAACCCACCAGCGATCACAAGCTTCTCACACATTCATGACCCTAAAAAACTCGGTATTTAGGATGATACCATCACATTGTGTCGCTTTAACAAGAATTTCAGCAGTAAACTTAAACATCCCCCTGTTTGCTATCATTTGCCACACTGATTTGCAAGTATGTCATTACATCAACTTAAAAAACCCTTGTTTAATCCTGTACGCTAGTGACACACAGAAAATATAAGTCTGATAAACTCTCATTCAAAGTAACTCAAAACAAAAAGTTCCAATTAATATTGCTAACTGTCAACAGTATATCAACTGCGGTGGCAATACGTCATAAAATAAATAGATAATGCTTCAGAACTTTTATCCAACTAAGGTTTCTGCAAGGGTAAAGCATAGTTCCAAAGCAATGTTTTTTATTTCTGCCATCAAGAATTTGGAATTTCACAGGTTCATACAGAAACTAGTTTCTAAATGAAGTTTCTAACTATCTAGAAATGCAAAACTATAATGCAAGATAGCTGCCAAATTCTGATAAACAGAATATGTTGGAAGGCAGTGACACAAATGCAAATTCTTGCAACATATTTTAATACCTAATGGCTAACAGTACCACTCAAGATCAGCCAAAGAAACAACCATTATTAAAAAGAAAAGGAGGAGTTTGTATCACGATTGCAACTTCTATGAATTCTAAAAATCATACCTCGTATTTAGAGTAACACTAAGCCACTACTCATCCCAAAAAGGATTTCTTAAACTGTCAATATTTTTTATTCTTCATGGTCTCGAATTTAAGATGGAAAAAATGTTCAATGTTCTAGAGGTGAGAGTTGCTGCTTCCTGAAAGATCATTCTCCATCAATGATGAACAACCAAAAGGATATTGCAAGCGAATAATGAAGCCCTGAATATAGCTCATAATTTCCCAAACTGTTTTTGCCACAGCTCCAAACCATATTAACTTAGAAATGAGCTAATACAGACAGGAAACTTCCTCAATACCTCTGCACTTCATACAACATTAAATGCTCCCTACAATTATAAGGATCCGAATAAATTCCAAAGCACCTTTTACGTATTCTCCTTATGTGAATCAGAGCGAGATAGAGCTGCAGGGTTTGCTTTCAGAATTTGATCAGTATCTGAACTCTGGCCATTGGAATCTGATTTACGATCAAAAGATTTAAAGATTCCACCTCTTATAATGGGTTTGTTGCGATCAGGCTTGATACCCAAAGTAGACCATATAGAACTCTTTGCAGCCTCTTCTGGGTCATCAATTCTTAATGTCTTAGGTACCCAAAGGCACGGCTTCATTGTATCTTCTTCCTGCATACTTGCATCTCTTGAATGTTTTCCCAAGCTCGGTGAGCTATTACCTGAACAATCACTATTGCTAGTACAAGACGAAGGTGATGGAATGCCAGTTGATCCAACCAATTGTGATTCCCCCTTCAAGGGCCCCCAGCTAGGACCCCAATATGAGGGAGGAACAACTGGTATTGCAATTGTTGGTATGTTGAGTCCAGGAACTCTTACTGTAGGTGGAGAACCTGTATGAGTAGGATTAGGCATTATGCTACCAGGTCCAAACAACACTGAGTTCCAATCTGGAGTCCACTGGTAAGCCCATGGGAAAGGGTAACACTGAAGTGGTTGTACAGGATTCAAATTAATACATTGTTCAGGAGAAACAACTTGCTTCATCCCCTTACCTGGATATTCATTCTCCAAGCAAGTAGTGGCTTTTAAGGGAGAGCTGGATGACGAGGGATCCTCACCATCATCACCAACAGCAGCAGAACCAACTCCAGTGATTTTCTTCTGGCTTTTGAGGTTAAGCATAGTTTCCATTGATTCACAGAGAGGAGCATTTTCCCTGAACCTAGGGACTTCCATCATCTCTTCAACAGGCCTTGAAGAGGTTGGAATTGGAAGTCCAGCCGATGAGATATGTAGTTGGCTCGCAGGGTTGATGGTGTCAACATGGGTGACTGATGCCACATCAGAGGCCACAGCCACTTGACAGTATTGTGAAGATGAATGCTTATTCTTGCGCTTTCCAGCACCCACAGGAACATTTCTAATTGTTCCTCCTGCTGTCCAATATCGGTGGCATTTTTTGCAAAAGTGTCTAGGTTGGTTAACATTGTAATTATTGAAATAACAGAACTTTGTTTCGAAGCTATTGCATCGAGGACAAGGGAGGAGCTTGTCTGGCTTTTTGAAAATTCTCTCTTGGCAATCCAGATCCTTTTTCACAGCCTTCTCTTTCTCATGTATATGAATCCCATGTGTGTCAACATACAGAGTTGAATTTTTGTAAACGTTGTGAATATCTTTAACTTCGGGAGAAGGACCATCCTCCTTGCCAGAATCTTTCATACAAGGGTCATCTTCTTCAGTTTTTGATACTTCTTCATATTCATTCTGCAAATGAAGCTTAAATTTTTTTTAGGACATGCACCATAACTCCATTAAGTCGAAAAAAACCTTAGTTATGAAGCTAGAATAGAAACATTAAAACTGGCTTCTAAACATAAAACTCATGCAGCAAACACAACTAGATGATGTATAAACATGCCATATATCATAATGCTCCTAAGGAAGATATTAATATCAAGGTAGACTAGAAAGTTTGACATGCAAATCAGCCTTGCAATTTGCTGTAAATTTTTAAGTTCTACAGTCTATAATAATGAGAATATCCTTTACTGAGTTCAGTTAGATTTCTATATCGTCCCTTTTCATAAATCTCCATTCCACGACCAGTTCTTTTGATTTTGAAATCAGACTCTTAACTTAGAAGATTTAAATTAGATTCTACTGTTTAGTAACAAAGTTATTGAACACCATCATATACTCCCTAGAAGTACCTTACATTTTTGGCTCAGAATCCACATATTGTTTCACAACAACGAAGTAAATACTAGCAGGGTATCAAGCCCACAGCTTTCAGGCTTTCGGAATCAACTTTACACTCGGATATGTAATGATGAAACAAGTGAATAGGATGTTGTTAGAACATATTTTGCAATAAACATCAAATCACCTTTATGCAAGTCATTTTAGAGTTGTGAAACAAAAAGGACTCTCTTGGAATTTAGTTAATATTCAGGAATAAAAAAGTTTACTTCTTTCTTTCTTTTTAGGGTGATATTTGTCCATGATTATCCAGAAATATAACTACTAAGTTCTAACAAAGAAATAAAACTCTGCCCAGTGCCTAAGAATTTGAGTTTTCTGCAATTGAAGTAAAAACGAATGACAGATAACTAATACTAAAAAAACGTTGGATTTGATTTCCCAAAAAAATTGTTAGATAAGCTCAAATGGGTCAACGAAATTCAATACAGTTCCCACAATTGGAAACCAAAACAGAAAAAGTTACAAACTCAAAAACTACAATTTCAAAGAGAAAAAATACAAAGCAAAACCAATAAGAGGGGTTTCAGAATCTAACCATGACTTGAAGTACAGACGGAATCTGATACTGTCGATCGGTGGTCTGTAAGGACTCCACCGGAATATTCCTCCCAAAGAGCTTTATAGCCGAATCCCTTACTTCAGACATACCTCAGGAGAAATCCCACACAGCGAGCAGCAATAAGACAAAAACAAATTCAACAACGGTGAAAGATTGATACACCAAACCCAGTACCAAAAAGGGAAAAAAGGAAATAATCTTTTACTTATCAAAAAGATAAAAAAAAATATATAATTAAAAATCAAAATTTATCTCAATTAATTTTCTAAAAAAATTAATATTTTAAAGAAATTAATTATGATCATTATTTTATTTTTTTATGAACAAGTCAGAGGGTGTTGTGTCTAAGTTCATTTTTAATTTTGTTACATTTTGTGTCACCGGAAGAGCAGGTTACAGGTTTGTGCCAGCCGCAACATGTAGTCAAACATGTTAGTTGGAAGTTGAACATTAATCTGGGCCACACATTTCATGGCGGCTGTTGATCCAACGGTTGAAGTCATACGACATTATGAGCATGGATGCACGTTCACATTTTTGGGAAAAGTGAAGTGAAAAAGGAAATTACATACAATTGGCTGTTGGGCTTTTCGGAGACTTTACGTTGTCGTTGCAGCCACTTTGTGTTGTTTACCAGAGCCACTAGTAATTTGGATGCTGTGTTCTTATTTTTCTTTTACTTTTGGCTCTGTTTGTTGAAGATGATAAGGATTGTATTATGATCGTTGATGGGATAAAACATTTAATTTTATTACGTAAAAATTTGTATAATTAATAATGCATGAAAATGAGAAAATAATAAAGAATGCAACTAACCGGACAAGTGAGTCGGGTTTGAGACAATCTCATGCAACCTGATAAGCTGAGCTAGTGAAAATCTCATTCTAAGTTATGAAGTTGAGTGATCAAGTAATAAAAAATTAGACCTGTTTAAGAACTAGGTGTGGGTCATATTAAAGAAATGGAGAGTAAAACAATTCTTTCATTTCTTTCCCCTCAAGCAATGGTTTAACTATAGAGGAAGAAAAGTATGCTTCTGCTTCAAAAACTGTCTTTCCAAATAATCTACAAATCATTTTATCATAATTTTGGCATGATAACCAATTGAATGGAGATCATAACCTAACTCTGCTTCTCAATTACTAAAAAATATATAAAATAGGGTCTAGATGCACAGTCAGGCTGACCACAACTTTGTCATTTGTTACCTAAGATTTCTGGGAAGCAATACAAGGTTTTCTGGAGAAGTGGAGCCAGATTATCATTCTTGAAACTAAACATGAAAATCCATCTCTCTGGGCTGGCTCTCCAGACTCCAGACTATACTCAAACACTCAATTCCATTGAAACATGAACAGAACATGCTTCTAAGAAAGAAAATTTACTCTCATTGCAGAAGACAACCAACTATTCGTGTTAAAAAATTTGTAACAAATTAACTATTCTTTCTCTTGCTGTAAACAAAATAATTTACATTGGATAAGCTATTATGGATACAACAAATAGAATACAACCTCGGTATTGAAAACTCTATCCTTTGGATAGCAAGCAATGAAAATGCGGCAACCACGAGAACAACTCTGAAGCAGCCTAAAGAATATGGAAACTTTACAAAAGAAAAATGAGATACAAGGAGGAACAAAATCACCTCGTCATCTTCGTGAACCATCAAAGATGGGATTCATTTCTATTTGTCCATCTCCACTACCCCTTTGATACCCAAACTTCTCAGCTGCTCTAGCAATGTGAGTATCACAAGGACTGTAGTATTGATAAAGATATTTTATAGCAAAACGAGGAATCAATGCTGCTACAACGCTCCCAAGCAAGCATAACCAAAACAATCCAGTCTTTGCTGTCTCAAAGATGGCCCTGTCATAACATTTGGAGTTGCATCAGTCTGTATGTATTCAGAAGCAACTAGAATTTTTTTGAATATTCTCAAAGGGTGAACACGCTATTTCAACATGCAAGAAGCATTTCTTTTTTTCTGTTTTTTGAAAAATGGCATATGCATAAAAAAGATAATGTTTTTCATCTGTGTCATGAAATCAAAATTTCAAATTAATAATACCAAGTTACTGTCCTATAGGGTTCAATACTTCGCCCAATTAGAGAGAAGGAGAAAAGAAGGGGGGAGGTGAGATAAGAGTGCATACCAGTAACCAGGTAATGATGGTATAGCATCAATGATGATAACAGAAATGCAAGTTGCAATTATAGATCCCCAAATGGCTGCATGAATAACCCAATTCCACCGGATAACATCCATGGCCAAGTGTAAATTAACTACAATAACCACTGAAAGCGTCCAAAGATCTCCTATGCTTGCTACATCAACAGTGCTATCCCAGTATGCAATTAGAGGAACAAAGAAGACAGTCATGCTTTGCCACAAAGTATCAAACATTGTTAACCAAAACAACTTTTTGTTGTAGCACTCTTGTCTTTGCCCAGCACCATATAGTTGTGGATATGTTAGGAGACTTCTTCTACTGAGATCCTTGTCAAGAATGCCAACAATAATAGTTGGCAGTGAAGTATAAATAATTGAATATAACACACTGCTCCATTCATTGATCGCGGTTGTCAAAGTGAAGCTAGTGAAGAGAACATACCTACAAAACATAAAAATGTATTAGCACATATGAGCTTATGAAAATCAGGATTCATACATTTAACACAAATAAAACTTGCTTCACATTTTTTAACTTATTTGAAAAAGTCCTTTTAAACAAATTTGCACTTTTCTTGTTCCTTCTCACGAATCACCAAGTAGCTGAGAAGAAGTACATCTAAGATCTACAACAGGCTAAATAACAAGCTCTAACAGACTTCAGAAACTAAGGCTGTTGCATGATCACTTTAAATTATAATACGATGAAAGAGTATGCAGATATACATCTGCCAGATATTACTCACCAAAATAGGACAAAAACGAGAATGGCATTCCTATAAAAGTTGTATAATATCATGTAACCCATCCTCTGGTAATTCCAATGCCCATGTACCAGTAAAAGGGGAACCAAAAATCTAAACTGTCCCATTGCAAAATCAGACGCCATTACAGCTTGTCGACCCTCCTGGCCACT
This sequence comes from Quillaja saponaria, assembly GCA_029379385.1. Taxonomy (NCBI): domain Eukaryota; kingdom Viridiplantae; phylum Streptophyta; class Magnoliopsida; order Fabales; family Quillajaceae; genus Quillaja; species Quillaja saponaria. The sequence goes on along the minus strand of CM055616.1, from coordinate 11,440,164 downwards.
GATGCCAACTCCAACATCAGCCATTTGGATCATTGAAACATCATTAGCACCTGTTAATAATGCACAAGAATTTTCTGACATCAGAAAGCAACGTAGACAAATAATTTCTTAATTTTTATCTTTTGGAGGCCATGATGTAAGATAATAATTACCATCTCCAATGGCAAGTGTCATGTCAGCAGTCCTCTTCTTCACAAGGGCCACAATTCCAGCCTTTTGCAATGGAGCCACTCGGCAACACAGAACCACAGAACATCTACTTGCTAGTTGGAAGAGCTGGAATTCAATGATAATTAGATAGTTCCGCATTGACATCAATCAGATAACAATGTGAGCACCATAGGGATTAAGAACACTAACCTGTTCTTCAAGTTCACTGTCAAGTATATATACAAGACTAGTACCGTCAATGATTAAGGCAATTGGGACGCTAGCAGCCTCAGAACTTTCTGCAGTATTCTGTGGAACCCCAGACGCAATCAAGAGTTTCTTAGACATGGCTAGGGCATCTGCTAAACTCCTTCTACATGACTCCTTATTGTTGCTATTGATTATAATCTGGGTCATCTTTCTTGTTAAGAGCTTTGAGGAGTAACCAATAGATATGGCAGTTTCTTGCTTGTCCCCAGTCAATACCCACACTTTAACTCCTGCAGTTCTCAGAGATTCGATAGACTCTGGCACCCCCATTTGCAGTTTATCTTCAATAGCAGAGGCACCCAGTAAGGTGAGATAATTTTCCACATTGCTGGCAACTTTGCGAAGCAAAGCAGCCCTACCAATTAAAGCAGTGCTTGCTGCCTCAAAAGCAACGTGCCATTGCTCGAATTCTGAATTATTCAGTTCCCGCATTCCAACAACAAGCGTCCTCAAACCCAGAGAAGCATAAGAGTGAAGATGGGCTTCTGTTGTGCGTATTATGTCCTTGTTCAATGATTTATCAATCACACTAAACATGGTTGTGTCAGCACCTTTGACAAAAACTTTCACGGTATTGTCAGGGCATCCTAAAATAACTGACATCCTCTTCCGTTCACTATCAAATTCGTGCAACCCCAACACATTGAACCTGCACTTCCCAACATGGGAAGAATCATCAGAAAGGAAAGAAACTTGTAAGCTATCACAATGCGAGATTTCTATTGTTATACATAGCAACCAAAAAGATTAATGAAGTAAGACAACTACATCACTGAAGGGGAGGGAGGATAGAAGAGAAAGAAAAACTAAATGACACCTAATGACCTAATACCAATTATGCAATATTACACATCATGGAAGAGGAAGCGACTTTTACTAAGAAACTACTAACAAAAATCTAATTCCTTTGCTGTAACGTTCTATAAAAGTTCCCCATATCAACGACACCAAGCACCAAAAACTATTGCAGGCACAGGGTTCCATCTGCTTCAACAACATTAATAGCACTCATTAAATATAAGTGCTTGCGGAGATTACTGTAAAGGAGGGAGAGAAGGGGGAAAAAAAAGAAAAGAAAAGGATAATAGCATTGAACAGTTGAACTTACCTTTGTCTTTCTCCTTGAATATCAATAACTATGTGGCCTGAAGTTCGTTCTACAAGCACAAAACCATAGGCAGCAGCTGCATATGCCAATGCTTGTTCATCAGGTGACTCCCCTTGGTAATCTATTAACTGGACTGCAGGGTCAGATGAATCAACAACAAGAGGCACAATTGTATTGCAAGTTGCCAATGCAATGAAGAAATCATGGATGTGTTTTCCTCCCCTCTTATCATTTCCACTTTTTGATAACCTCAAAATCTCTGGATCAATCTTTACTTTCATCTTTGGCCTCAAAACCTTTCCATTCACTGATATCAAATAAAGAGAAAACAAGATGAATAATTTTGCTAAATATATAACAAGATTGGAAGAAGCCATGCTAATTATTGTAAACTTGTAGAGGAGTAACCATAAAAAGTTCTCGGAGATGTAATCATCTCACCTTGAACAGAGTATTCAACATGCTGTTGGTCTGAACTGGCTTTTGCAGCACTGTAATCTACACCCCAAATGCTAGCACATTGAAATTCCATCTTGTTCTCAGTAAGTGTACCAGTTTTGTCTGAGAAGATATATTTAATTTGTCCTAAATCTTCATTTATATTTAAAGCCCTGCACTGAAATCTTGAATTTGATGCCTCGTCATACATGTGGGTGTCTCGGATCATGAAGTACGCCTGACCAACCCGGACAAGTTCCATGGAGATGTACAATGATATGGGGATCATGATCTGAAACACTATAACTGACATGAGGAATGTGAAAACGATTTCCAATCCCCACCCATAATACTTATATTTTTCCTGTTTTCCCTCAGCGAAGCCTGCTTTCCTGTAATAAGGCAAGAAATCCAACTCATCCTTATGGCGCTTCAACCAAACAGCAGCACAGACAGAGACAACTGTACACAAAGCTACAAGAAACACAGAGAGAATAATGATCTCAAAATTCATGCGAATCTCCAGCCGGCTCCTCTTTGATGGAGCTCCAGAGCTGTTGAGCATAACTTTAGTTTCACGGCCAGCATACACAACAATCCCAAGGGCCCAACTAGTATTCTTTAGTTCACAGCCTCGAAGAATAATGTTAGAGGGTCCAAGTGGCAGCCTTTTGCCTTCAACTTCCATGTTAGCTTGAAACCCATATATGTTCCTATTGGGTTTCTCGCACTTGATTAACCCATCCACTCTCTCCTTTGAAAGGGTTTCTTGTTTCGCATAACGAGTTTTCAAATTCGACTCCCCATCTAAATTGATAGTCTGCACATAAGCAACTCCAGTAGAGTCACTAGTTGAAAGCAACACAATATCACATGGTATAGTTTCATTTGTGTAAATTTTGATGATTTCACCAACTGTAATATCCTTCCATTTCTTCTGCTCAAACTGATCATTAACCAAAACCCAAGCTAACCTGTTGTTCTCAACTTTGTCTGATCCATGCCGCCTCCAGTCCTCATATGCATCCTTAACTGCTGTAACAAGTAGAACAAAGGCCAATGGCAAAATAGAAACTCCCCGCCCAAAAACGGCAAGCTGAGGTAGTTGATTAAGCACAGCTATGAGAAGGAAATAAATGTAAGCAACTCTATGGAATTGCTCATATAGATTCCTTGGCAAAAAGGTCAAAATGGAGTACTTTCCAGTACGAATTGAATTCCCAGTAAATTCAAATCTCTCATTTGTCTTTCCAGGATCATTTATATAAATCAACCTCGCATCCTCATCATTTATTTCCTTCTGAGACATGCTAAGTGCTTCTGAATCTGAACCCTTTGATCCATACCGCACGGGCTTGGGTACCAAATCAAAATTTACTTCCCGGACAGAATTCCCACCCGAGGCTCTAGACTGTATGGAAAAAGCGCTTCTACGTGACGATGAATTGAGGGTAGACTCAAACTTTGAGGAATTCTCAACTGGGTTTTCCGAATCCATCACAGGTTGAGTAGAACTTGAATTTACTTCAGCTAGATCTGAGAAAGGTGGTATTTTGGGAAGCTCTTGGGTATTAGGAGTTCTTGGAGATGGGTTCAAAAGATGTCTCTTTGAGGTCATGATCTGAAAATCAGTGACCTCTTGAGCAGCACAAGTTAAACAATTGATTCATACATGCAATACCCAGATATTAATTTCAATTAAAAACTCAAACTTCACAGTATCACCAAAAGAAATTGAAAACCAGAACTGCAACCAGCTAGACTTGTAGATATTTTACAGCTACAATCAAATGTGAGAAACAAACTAATATTTCATCTGAATTAAAAGCTATCAGAACTTACTTGGTTGCCCACCTAGGCATTTTACAGACAGGCAGATACAGAAAAAGGTCTATAAGAAATTGGTCATGGGGCTGTTTCTGGGTTCTTATTGTACTACCATGGTGGTTGAATATGCATGTTTCAGATTATTAAAAAATGAGAACTGTATAATGGTCAAAGTCATTCAAGGCAAGAGAGTGGGCGGCGATTACAAGAAATGAGGAACAAGTCATAATGGGTGGCGAAAGCAAAAACATATGAAAATCGTTACATAAAGAATAAAATTCTCTGTATGGAAAAGTATTTCTTTCTTTTCTATCTCCTTCAGAAGTTCTAGAAGTACTTCTGGATGCTGAGGTTTAGTTTATGATTAGGTGTCTGAATTTGACTATCTTTATTTTTCCTCTTACAAGTTACAAACATTGAAACTTGGGGGGAGAGAGAAAAAAGAAGACAGAAATTGAAGCAGATCTTTCTTTCTCATTTTATTTTTAAATTTAATTTATTTTTGCTAATTTTTAAATTTTTCTGTAATTATGATTTGTATAACTCCAACAGAAGGCCTGCTGCTTTAATTGGTCAGCTTTCTATATTAGTTATTATATTTTATTCTTTTATATTATTATATTATTAATGCCTGTGTTAATTAACCTATCTGATGTCTATAATTAATGAGAGGTGGCTGGTGAGTAGCAAACAATACAACTACCCCTTTCTTTAATTACAAACTTTTATTAAATATATTAAGAACACCACTTGTTAAAATTTTAATTTTAATTTTAAAACTAAAATATTTTAAAAATTATAATTTAATTACATAATATTAAATTTACTATCAAATAATGTAATAATTTTTAGGCATACTTAATTATTATTTTAATTTCTCAGAATTGTCTCACTTTTTAATTTAATTCTCTATGAATATTTTCGATCAATTTATTTTCTAGAGTTCAATTTTTTTTAATTAAGTTACATTCTCACATTCCTATATTAAGAATAAATAAAATAATTTTTCTATAATATAATGATAAAATGACTTCTTCTTCTTTTTTGTAAGATATAAAAATAATTTATGTTCGTTATTATCTTTATGTCAAGTGTGGTTATTTCGTTAATTCATAACTTGTAAATGGAATAATAGAACTTGATTGAAAATTTTTGAATCTTAAATAATAAAATTGACTGAAATTTTTTTTCTTGAAGTATTATACTTTGAATAAATTTTAATTAATCATTGAGTTTTTTGTAGTAATGTAGCAGTTGTTCATTGACAGGCAAATGATATTGTCAAAATTTGAGTGACATGTAAAAAGTAATTACTTTTAGAAAATAACATACTTATACTTACATCTTAAAAGAATAACTTTTTTTATAAAAATCTTCAATTATTTAATTATTCACTTGAAATATTAATGAACATAAAATATAAAATAAAGAGGTTTATTTCACAAAATTACATATACTATATAGAAAGTATTTATATCTAAAAGGGTTCATATAAGTTTGACAGATATTAGAAATTTAAATCAAAATACTCTAAAAAAATAATAAATCATTATAATTGCATAACACTAAAATAGTGTCAATTACCATAATAAATATTAAAGCAATTTATACATATCATCTTAACTATTATTCTGAGAACACTCTCATTAAATATAATATTATAAGTTTAATTTTTTTTATTTTTAAAAAGAAACATTAGAAACTCATTGTACCCGATCTAACAACAGTGTGAAGAGATATAATATTCTAACTACAATCAATAAAACAAAATCACATATTTTATCGATGACGGGATTTAAATTGATTAAATCTACAAATTCTAATACAAATTAAAATTACTACATCGACAAAAATAATCATCACATTAAATATTCGTAAAAGACCTCAAGGAGAGATTGGTCGATGGAATCTTTTAAACCAAATTAACAACCCTAAATCTAGCTGTAGAAGGGTTGGATTTAACAAGAATCCCTTCAATGATAAATTGATAAGTTTCTTTCGATTGTAAAGCATTCTTTTTATTACGTCGCATTCATATATAATCGTAACCCTTTTAGTTTGTTCATTTAAGGCATTCGAATATCGTCAATGATTTGATTGTTTTTTTAACTTGTTTCGAGAAGCTTCTTTAATTTTAACATGGACACAAAGCCTGGGGTACAATTGTCAAAGGTGCCTTCTAGAAATTGTAGAATAGTTTAATATTTAGAAGAGTCAGATTCTCAACTCTCTAGTATATAAAACAATAAAGACTTGATTACTATTTTGATATTGAAAATTAAACTATTTTTTAATTTGATTTTATGTATTTTTTTTTCTAGTTGGATTTATTATAAGTTTGTAACAAGAAAATCATTTTCTGAAAATCAACTTTGAATTATCATTTATTAATGTTTTTAAGTAATTATTATTTGTAACTAAATACAACTTAAAATTAAAAATGTCAATTAACTAATTGATAAAATCTTTGGATATTCTATATTAAAAATTTGAAAACGAACCAGAGTTTAACCATCATGTAATTTGTTATCGTTGCCTCAATAGGTAAGTAATGTTTTTCTTGAACAAATAGAGCCTAAAAGGACATTATGCTATTTAATATTAGTTCACAAAAACTAATCATATCACATTTTTTGTTCTAGAAGATTATTATGTGTTTTTTTTTTTTTTTTTTTGCTAATAAATTATTATGTTTTCTTAATTTCAATCACTTTCGCCCTTCATTTCCAAACATATTTCTTTCATACAAATTTTGTTTGAAAGGTCACATGCATGCGTTGTCAACTCGCCGTGACATATCCGGAACTTTTGAGTGGTTAGTAATTGCGAGAATGACCATAATTGATTGACTCCTTCATGTCAATACAAATGTTTTGGTCTATCATAAGTAACTAGGGTTTTTATATGTTTTGGTTTTATATTAATGCATTATTTTTATTGAGACTTATCTCGGATATGTCCAAATCATTTAATTTTTTCTTAGTTTCTCCTCAATTTGTGTAATTCCAACCAAATATCTAAGTCTTATTATATATTTTATTTTTTCATGTATGTTACGACAGTCATCTCAACAATTTTCAATAACTTTCAAATTGTAATTCTTTTTTTTTAACTAACTCAGTATACATGTGATGTGATAAAAATATTATATTTAAGTCACATTAATAATTTTCATTCAAATTGCTAATGGTGTTAGATTAAAGAAAAACTTTTATATGTTTAGAAAGTTAGACAAAATTAACTCAACCAGTAACAAAATTAATAAAAATATAATATTTTAGGGACAATATTTTGTCACTTTATCATAAAAAATAGCAAAAACACAATAAATTTTCTAGTTTAGAGCAAGGTTTCTATTATTGCTTTTCTTTCTTCTTTTTATTAATAGAAGAAAGTTTTGTCTGAGGCTGAAAAGAAGAAGAAAAAGTAAATGATTTTTTTTTTTACTTATTTATTTTTTTGTCTACAGTATAAAAGGGTTATGACCCTTTTGGACAATGAAGGAGAGAATATTGGATCACTGCCAAAATATATACATATGGCATTTTTATTTTGTTTAATTTAATTATATGATGAAAGTTCATTGCTTTTATAATAAGTTCAAATTATATTTCAATTAATTATTCTTTTTTATTAAAGGGTTTTCAAGTGAATCTTAGGCTACACAATATATAAATAGCGAATATTTCACCAATAAATATGAATTAAGCTCCATAACTATATATTTTGTTTAATAAAAAGAGTTTACAAGAACCGATCACTTATGATATATATATATATATATTCATTTTCAGTCTAAAATTAGATAATATCTGCAATTATTAATAACTTTTTAGCATGCAATATTCCTAATGTTTTTGGGCTGATTGGGTGTGACCATCATCTTATTTTTGAGGTAATTCAAGCATCATATCATTTACATGAGTCAAACTTTTGAAACGAGTCATGCCAAAATGATTAACGGTAATGATTTTGTAGTAATTGCATATAAGTATGCTTTTAAAGTTTCTATCTCATGATTTTAGAATTGTGAAATTATACTTCTCGCCATAAGAAAGATTGTAAAAATATATATAAAAAAAATTAGTGGCTGTCAATTGATTTATAAGTGAGATATTGGAGTAGACTAATATAATCAATTAATTATACACCATATTGGATCATTAGTGTAAAAGAAAAGCTGTGTTTTTATATTTACAGACAAAATAATTTTTTTGTTAGATTGGCATTCAATGAAATATTAAATATGTGTTAATTACATTATTTTTTTTCAAGATTTAATCAAATGACACTAACACTCAAAATTTGAGGAAATAACGTTCCCTCCTCCATACATTAGTTAAATTAGAGAATCTTATAATTCATTAATCGAATATGTTTTATTTCATATTTTTATCAATTTTAAAACATAATTTTTTTTAAAAAAAAAAAAATGAAATTTACACATTATATCTAAAATAATATTGAGGTAATTAATGATTTTTTTAAAATAGTTTAGCTCCCTCATTTTATATTTTCTATAAATCATGGGATTTTCTAGAATATTTTTAGTTAAAATATAATAATTTTTCATTTATGTCTAGATTATCGTTATCAGTTCTCTATTATTTTCTCTTCAATTAGTGCAATTCAAACTCTCTTATGTATCTAATACTCATCTCATATTCTATCTTATCTTGTATATTATGTCATACATCTCAATATTAGTATTTTATTCACTATGATCATCTAATGCAATAATTATTTCTTAACTACACAACATTTAGAACCATATAATATTCGTATTTCAGTGATCAATTAAAAAGAAAAAATGACATCTATAAAGTATAACAATTTTATTGCTTTCGTTCTCAAAGTATTTTTTTTTTAGTCAATTTTGTTCTTTTAAAAAATTTTCAATGTATTCCCTAAACCTAACACCGTTAAAATTTGGTTAAAAATTACTAATGTGGTTTAAACTATTATATTTTGTGACACATGTATACTTCGTTGACAATAAAACAATAAAAATAATTATCCCTAAAATATCAAAAAATTTCTTAATTTTATTATCAAAATATCATATTTTGTCAATTTGGTCCTAAAAGAATTATTTTTTAAAATGTTCAAATAATACAAACCCCAATTCCATTTAATTATTCTTTGTTATTAAAGGGTCTTCAAGTGGGTCTTGGGCTACACAATATATAAAGAAATAATATTTCACAAATAAAATATGAATTAAGCTTCATAACTTATAATATGTTTAATAAAAGGAGTTTACGATACACTAGTCACATGCATGCTTATGCACATGTAAAATTATTATTTTTTAAATATAAAGTGATTCTTTTACGTTTTTGAGTCCTATTTAAAAGATAAAATAAGACTTAATGCATGAGCTGGAGTGAAAATTTTATTTATGAAGAAATTATCAATTAAATTAATACAAAATAGTTATTTAATTGGTGAGTAGAACAATGGGTAGTTATTAAGAGAAAAAAATTTAAATAATTAAATATATATATTACTTAATTTAAAAAAGTTAATCTATACTTATTTTTAAGTAGGAGATCATATATAAGAGTATTCGAACTTTTTGAAAATAATAGCTTTCATGGCACATATATTGCGCGTAAATTGTATTTGTGATATATATAAATATCTGTTTATCAACAATTAATATATATATCAAGAAATTATAGTTAATAAAAAATAATAATTCATGTTAGTTACATTAACAAATAGACAAAGCCACTAGAAAATTTAATTCATAATATAAATATATAATTTTTTGAAAAATTGTAAAGATGAAAAAAATAACTAACACAAAAATATTATAATTATAAAAAATATGCTCTTAATATTTCTTTTAATCATACATTAAAAAAAATTTATAATATAATAATTTTTGTAACTTATTAATTAAAAATTGAGAAATTTAATTTTAATTAGTATTGATATATTGACTAATTATAAATTTATTAGTATTGAAAAGAACTAGAAAAAAAAAAAATAGTCATAAAACAATCATACTTCTATTAATATTAAAATGGAAAAAAAAAATAAGAAGTAAAAAAATAAAAATGAATAGTCTATTTGAAGTAAAATCAATTAAAATGTATTTATGTAATAGTAAAAACTCATATAGGGTATTTTTTTTAAAAAAAATCTTTCAAAATCATTTTTATATTCATAAGCAAATAGTTAAATTTAACCAAAAAAAATTAATATTTTTTAATTCATAGTATTTTTAAATTAAAAAAGTAATTCATAAATTTGAGAAAAAAAATTTATTAGATATTTATTTAGCAAAAGAATTGAGAAATTAAATCTTAACTACTATTGACATATAATTATTGAAAAAATATTTTTTTTAAAATTATAAATTAAATGTTAAAACAACAATATCATAATGATGAAAACTATACTCTTAAAGTTAATTTTAAGTCATAACAATTTTTTAAAATTTTAATTCATAAATTTGAGAAGAATTAAATGAAATGATGATTATTAAGAACTTATGAAACAAAAAAAATTGAGAAATTCAATCTTATTTACTATGGACAAATAATTATTGAAAAAATTATAAATTTATTAATATTGACAAAAAAAAAGTAGAAAACGAACAATAGCCCTAAAACAATTACAACTTTATTGATACTAAAAAAAAATAGAATAATTAGAAAAAAGTAATTAAAAAAAATGGTTTATTTGGATTAAAATAACAATTAAAGATAGCTATGTGATAATAAAAAGCCCGTAAGGGTATTTAAGAAAATAAAAAAAATTCTACTATTAAACTACTTTTATATATAGTATATTACAAATTCATTTTTAGTCTTGAAAAAGAGGTAAACAATATTGGACTAAAAGCTATTTTTGAAACAGCCAAACAAGTCCTTAACGGTTTGCACTTGCTCCCTAGTAGTTGCTCTTATTTATAGAAAAACAATACCATATAATTACAAAGAGTATCTTATTTTTATATAATATAATACAAGAATTATGTCATACACGAATAATTATAGATTTTATTTTTCTAGAAAAATAAATCATACTGTAAATTTATTTTTCAATTAGGAATTGAATTATCAAAAATAACTATCTTAGCATCCATTAGTTCTTAAAAAATAAGTTATTGCATGCCTATCTATTTCTAGCAAGCTCTTGAAGCTATTTAGTTCATCCAACTGTCTGAGATAGCTTGCTTGAGGCTTACATTCTAGATAATATCTGCAATAATAACTTTTAGCATGCAATTCCTAATGTTTTTGGGCTGATTGGGTGTGACCATCATCTTATTTTTGTGGTAATTCAAGCATCATATCATTTACATGAGTCAAACTTGTAAAACGAGTCATGCCAAATTAATTGACGGTAATGATTTTGTAGTAATTTACATAAGTATGTTTTGAAACTCTCTCACGGTTTTAGATTTGTGAAGTTATACTTCCGGCCATACAAAAGATTGAATAAATAAAAAATTGATGAATGTCAATTGATTATTAGGTGGGATATTGGAGTAGACTAATATAATCAATTGATTATACACTGATGTTGGATCAGAAAAAATAATGAAATGGTCAAAACCACAACGTATAAGTCTATTTACGAGTTTTCATTAATGGAAATGACAAGATACTTCAAATGAAGCATGACCCATATACTGATTGATCGAATTTGGTGTCATGTATCCACAAAGTTGTTGGAGAATGATAGTGATTTAAATCTTGAACTTCGAGATATGACTGAAGAAACTGGGCAGTGAGAGGCCTATAGGAAGTTGTAGCATAGTGATAAGTTTTATCATTGTTCATTGATTTTTGCTACATGTTGTTAGTTGATTAATTTCTTTTTATTAAGCAACTGTACAAATACCTAATCTGTTGTAATTGGGCGAAAAGGCTAGTTGCCTTCTCTTCCTCTCTGAATCCCTAAGGTTCGTCAACCAAGGGATTTGCCATACCCATTCTTGAGTTAAGCTTTTGGATTTCACCTTATCAAGTGGTCTCAGAGCACTTTTATGGTCAAGAGTCATGGTGAATGTCATTGCAAATGTTATAGACCAGCTTCACAGCACTAGAATCGAAAATAGAGACCATGACTTGAGGTTTTTCGGAATTGATTCTTCTATATAGGAATTGAAGGCTGATTCTGAAGCTAGGTTTCAGACAATGATGGTGGCCACAAATTTGAGATTTCAAGAAATCTTGAATGCTATGGCTTCTCTGTAAAATGGAGAATCATCATCCGCCACCACCTGAAGTTATTCGGCAACCGATTCTTCCAAATCCCATTGGGGAATCAGTTCGTCCCACTGCCAATGGCTGATCCAATAAGTAATCATTATGTTCCACCACCAATTGCTGATTCACTGCACGAGTTCTAAGACCATAAGTGGTTCAAGAAGGGGTTTCAGGGATTTTCACTTGCTGAAAAGAGTGGTCCAAGTAGAATTTTCTCGATTTGATGGTGAAAACCTGAGAAGCTAGGTGTTCAAATGCCATGAGTTCTTTGAATTTGACCAAACTCTGGAGGAATTGAAAATGAGATTAGCAGTTATGCACTTTGGAGAGAAAGCTAAGGAATGGTACCAAGGCTTTATAGGGGAAAGAAGAATATGCAGGGGTGACTTGGGAGGAGTTCTTACAAGAACTGCAAGTGAGGTCTAAAGGTAATGTACATTTTAGACTCGTTATTGCTCTTAAGAAACTAAGGCAAGTAAGTAGTGGGGAAGAGTACAATGAGAGCTTTGACCTTTGAAGAACAGATGTACCTTTGATAAAGACACCTTACTGGATCACTATTTAGGGGGCCTTAAGGAGGAGATAGCTCATGGTATAAGTTTGGTAGAAATCAAATCTTTGTCCCATGCCATGAGTTTAGCCATTACACAAGAAAACCTGTTAAGTTCTATTATCTACAGGAAACTTTACCACCAGATACCCAAAACAGTCTCGCCATCCCAATTCAGTTCCTACACCTAGAATCAATTCTAATTGTTACCTAAATAGCAATTCCCACAACCACCCCACGCATGTGATCCTATCAAAACCACAACTCAAGATATAATATAAATGACAAGTTATTACCTTCTAACTACCCAATACCAACCAAGTAACCATCTTTTTCAATGACTAAGTCAAAAATGGAGGATAGGAGAAGGAAGGCCTTGTATTTCTACTGTAATAATAAATTTATTGTTGGCCATAACTGTAGAAGTTATACGACATGGATGACCATAATAATAGAGGAGGGAGAAGAAGAACCTATTGAAGATGATGTGATAGATCTCACTGATTACATTCTTGAAAGAGAGGAGGGTGACATTGGTATTTTTGTGTATTCCTTAACTAGTAATGCAGGTGGACAGGTGGGAAAGGGGTACAAAACTATAAAAATTAAGGGTACTGTGAAGAAGCAAGTGGTTATAGTGCTTATTGATAGTGGAAGTAGCCACAATTTTATGAAGGTAAGTTTGCCTAAGAGATTGTGTTTAAAGCTATATTAGGTTTAAAGCTAGCAGATGGATCTAAGCTGGTTATTTCATCCATGTGGTCATTATCTCAGCTGGTCTTTGTCACAAGTCAAAATTTCCTAGTTATGCCTTTAGGCAGTTATGGAATAGTTTTGGAATTACAATGATTGGCTTCACTTGGGGACATTAAATGGAAATTCCAAGAGTTAACTATGGAATTCAGATAGAAGGAAATGTCCAGCTAAAGGATAACAAGAATCTCACGGTGAGGATGTTTGACCAGCAGAAAACTACTTTGTGGATTACCAGTAGAAGTGCCATCATCTTAATTCAATTGAGGAAGCAGGACAACAACCAATAGGTGCAATCAGCAGTGTTCTCTTACTACTATCTCAAACTGAGGTAAAGCATCTAGACTTATGTTCCCTATTAAATGAGTTTGTTGATGTGTTTGACACCCACATACCCTACCACTTAAAAGGTCTTTTGTTTACAAAATTACAATTAAGGAAGGAGCACAAAAAGATGTCATTAAGAAGTTATTAAAATATATGTTCGATAAAAAGGTGATAAGACCTAGCAGCTGTTCATTTGTATCTCCAGTAGTCTTAGTAAAAAAGAAGGATGATAATTAGAGGTTTTGTGTGGACTATAGAAGGCTGAATAAGTTAATCCTAAAGAGTAAATTTCTAATATCTATCTACATGCTAGAATGTGGGTATGTAACTTATTGTGAATAGATTAATATAAGTTTTGCGCAAATTAAAATTTAAAATAAATGAACATTTAAAAATATATGTAAACAAATATAAATGTAGGTAAAGCAAGAATTAAATTTCATTTCGTTATTAGCTAACTTGGAATTTAGATTTAATTTCATGAAATATTTTTTTTTTAAAAGATACATGTATAATTAATTTAAGTGGTGGAGGAAAAGTAATATATATATGTGTGTGCGCGCATGCACTTAGCTTAGAATTTTACCACAAACTTTGTTTATTTTGACTTTTAAAAATTTGTTTTTGTCTATTACTTTTCTTTCCTTTTGTCTTGTATTGCTTGCCTCCACCTCCTCACTCCTTCCTTTGCAAGCCAAATGCCCTGGCTCTTGTTCTTGAAAAACCATTTCTAGCCTCTGTTATTTTCTATTTTTTTCAGCTTAAGAAATCCCAAATTTCCATCTTGTTGAAGTAAAATCCAAGGTAAAGAACTTCAACTCTTGCTTTTCCTTTAACAGCGAGTGTTTTTTTTTTTTTTTATTACTGGGTCTGCGGCTTTCTTGGCTGTTCTTTTGGTGGCTCTGTTTTGGGAGGACAGCCATGAAAACAAAATCTAACCATGGAGAGTGCTAAACCACCGTAAGCTTCAAAGTTTTTATGAGTTGTTTCGATGTTAAAAGGAAAAAAATGGAATGAGGTGTTTAAGCTGGAATTCCAGCAATTTGATTGAATTGTTTCTTTGCCGTGAGTGCTAAACATGATTGTGTTGTGTGGTGTGTATAAGTGAATTGAAGTTAGGGCCGTAAGTGTTCCAACATGGGCTGTTAGGATGCTATATTTTGGTGTGTTGAAGCCGTGAGAATGAAGTGCAAGGTCAGCCATCTCTACCCTGTTTTATAGTAGATTCTTGGACATTCTACAGTTATCCCACTGCTAAGTAGCACGGAAGCAACTTGGTTACTCATTTTTTTCCCTCTATAGCAAGTTATGATATGAACAAGGGAGAGAGTTTTGAGGGCTTTAAGGGGTCATGGCAGCAAGGAATTTAAGGGGAAGAAAATTACTCCTTGTGCCGTGTACCTTACATGAATTTAGGATAGTAACATTCTTTAGCTAGGTGAATTGATGGGAATTCAATCTTGTTAAGGTTGTGTGTGTTTTATTATTAAGGGTGTGATTTTGAAAAGGAAAATAATTTCAAGTCATGAATCAAGATTTAACAATAATGAATATATGAAATAGTTGCATAGGATTATTGAAATAGGAAATTTAAGATTAGTAAATATTAACATGAGAAAGTTAAATGCATAAATTCATAGTTGAAGTTAGAAATATGATAACATTAGAAGGTTTAGTTTAAATTGTTGATGTAAGTTAGATGGTAATCTAATTTGAATTCTAGAATGGGAATGTAAATATTATGGAAAGTTGAAAGTTAGTTAAATTGAATTAGGAATTGAGTACAAGTAAAATGGAAACTATAGACTCATGTTGAACTAATAATACATTTACACACACATCCTTATGAAAATAACTTACCTTTAGATATTTAACATGATAGCTAGTAGAAGTTAAATGTTAATATATATACATGGAAATTAATATATGTTAGGAAACAATAAATTGGACTAGGTTATTGTTAAGTTATAAAATTTGAATTAATGAATAAAAAGTTCATAAGCAAGAGTAAATATTGATTGGTTAATGGGTGTGAAAAAAGGAGAGTAGTTATGGTTAAAGTGTTGGAAAGAGAGAGTTAAATGGTTTTTGATGGGATGCAGGGCAGATTTGATGAATTTGAGAAATTCAATATTTCTTGTGTTTTCGGGGCTGAATTAAATTAAGAGTTCAAAAGAGAAAGTCTAGCTTGGGATCTTGACATCTTGTATACAAAATTTTGTAACTTAGTTCTAGGTATATTGTTAGTTAGAGCTGTTAGACTACTTCTAGGTCATGCAGGATTTTAAGTGAACCTCAGTCAATCCTGAAGACTTCGTCGGGGATTGTGGATGGAATTAGCTTAGGACATCTAAATGAAAGTTTTTTCTAACATCTTGAAACTCTAGATTGGAGATTTTAGTAATTTACTTCCCAAGTGTAAGAATTCTATAAATATTGGAATCAAATGTTGGCAACCAGGAATTTTACGAGTGCTTTATTTTTGTTTATGTGAAGAATTAAGTGAGTTCAAGGCTGAGTTTAGGAAAAGTTTCTAAATAATAAAGCTATATAACATCCTAAAGTTAATGTTTCAACTTGGTTTTATTAAATTTAATTAAGTATGCAAGTAAAAATAAACATATATCCAAGGAGGTTGTGTAATGCCTAAAGGAGTAAACTTTAAATAATTAACTATACTAATATATACATCCAAATAAAACATATGATACCTATCTAGAAATATATATTTGTCTATTAATAAATGCAATAAGCAGAATTGGATTTTCTTTTTCCTAGAAAAAGTTATGTTCAAATAACTAAGATAAGGTAAAAGCTGTCAAAATCCTGGGTTTTTGCAGAATTTGATGCAACTTATAAAATTAAAATTGTATTGATATATATATCTAAAAATTACAAATGATATACCATTATAAATCTACATGTGTTTAGTATTTAATAAATTTTACAAAACTAGATTTGGAATTTCCTAGATGAAGATATCACTGTTAGAGTGAATATTGGTCCAAACCTCAAGTTTAGACATTTTCAACATTTCTAACTCACTAATGTTTTCTAACTTTTCAAAGAGTTTCTTTCTACCCTATGCATTGTCAAGACATCTAAAATATCTCTTCATTATCAACCTTACCACATAAACTACAATTTATACTACTTGGCATGCAATAACTTAATAGAAAATTTTGCATAAAGAAACCTATACAAGTTGATATATAAGCTTAGTAATAAAAGATTATAACAATAACGTTTATGAACTAAGTATTATTTGGAAATATGAATTTTAGTTCCGGATTCTAATGTGGATCTAATGAGATGCGTGAAAGCAAGTGTAAGTGACGAATGAAATCAGTTAAAGTTTAGTGGTTAACTGTTACCTTTGGGGGAGAGATTATTATGTGTAATTATATATGTATTTGAATATATGTGATATATGAAAAATAAGCAAGTGCATTATTTCAGTGATTTATTTGAATTATATTTGTTTGATATTGGTTGTGGTTGATAAAGGCCAACAAAGTGAGATTTTTCTGAGAAATGATTTTTATTTCCGAAATTAAATCTAGGTGCACCTAAGATATTTTGATTTAAAATCTCGAGATATTCTTATTCTGATAAATATTTTTTACAAATTTTAGTGCTTAGCCCCTGTAGGATGGATTATGTAAAGAGATTAATCTGTTGTGCGGGCACGTAAATGCCCAGTGAAGGGTGATATTGTTTTGCGAGGCTAGGTTATTCATTGGCCCTTTGTTTGCTTTGTATGCTATGATTGCTCTGATTAATTTGTGATCCTATGAATAATATAAATTGTGAATTTATGATGATTACAAATGTGTACGTATATTTTGAATTCAGACATGAACATTGTCACATGATGTTAATTTACTATATATATTATATAATTGTGCTGAGTGATGATAGTATCCTTTGAATATGATTTTCCACTCATGGAGTCTGTAGGACTCACCCCTCTCTTGTGAATTTTTTTTAGTAACAGAAGTTCAGTATATGGCATCGCTGAGCTAATGACCCATCGACAGAGTACGGTAATGTATTTTCTAGGATCTTAGACTTGAAGTCAAGGATAAAAGTTTGTAGTCACACTAGAACTGTGGGGTGTCTAATTTGTATGATGTAAGAATCTAGTTATTTGTCTTTTTTTATGATGTGGACGGAGCGGAGCTCCTTGTTGTCTTTGTGTGAAATCATGAACATACGTGTTTGTATTTTAAGGCATGTTCCATATTGTAGGGAACCTCTGCCAAAATTTTAAGTCAATTATTAATTGTTTCAAAAAATAAACTTTTATAGTGAACTTCTGTTTTATACAAGTTATTTTTATTCTTTAGTTTGGTCAATAGTTGTATTTGTTACTTTGTTTTATAGTCAGAGTTACGGATGTTTGGTTATCCAATCTTCCAGCCAGTCATGCCTTCGTAAGGGATGTGACAATATCTTTAATAGAGGAGCTATTGGATGAGCTTTATGGGGCCAAGTCTTTTTTCCAAATTGGACTTAAGAAGTAGGTACCATCAAATAAGAATGGAAACACAAGATGTTCATCAGATAACATTGAAGACTCGTGAAGGGCTTTACAAATTTGTAGTGATTCCATTTGGCTTAACAAATTCCCCTACAACCTTCCAGGGTTTAATGAACCACATCTTCAAACTATTATTAAAGAACTTTGTGTTAAGTATTTTTTGATGATATCCTAGTATATAACAAGTCTTGGCAGGAAAACCTAGAGGATTTGAGATAGGTTTTGCAAGTAATGAGGTTCCATGTACTATATGCCAAAAGGAGTAAATGTAAGTTTTGCAAGTCACCATATAAAGTACCTTTGTCATATTATCATTAAAGAATGAGTCTTTGCAAATCCCAAGAAGATAGCTGCAAGGAGTGAAAGACCCAAACCTAATACAGTAAAGGAATTAAGAGGATTCCTAAATCTAACAAGATACAATGTAAGGTTTGCAAAGGACCATGGCAAGATCTGTAAGGGCCTGAATATCTTGTCGAGGAAGAATAGTTTTGTATAGGACAAAGAAGCAGAGGAAATATTCAATTAGCTGAAGGAACTAATGACATAAGCCCTAATTCTAGCACTTTTAGATTAGACTGATACATTCATAATAGAGACTGATGCATCTAGGTCAGGGATTGGTGCAGTCTTATTGCAAAGGGGTCATCTATTTGCATTTATGAGCAAGACTTTAGGCCCTAGACACCTGTCAACATATGAGAATGAGTTGATTGCCATAGTCTATATAGTCAACAAATGAAGGCAGTATGTAACTAGGAGGCACTTTGTGATTAAAACAGATCACTACGCATTAAAGCATATACTAGAACAAAAGGAATGTAATCCAATGTTGTAAAAATGGATATCCAAGCTAATGGGCCTGGGTTATGAAATTCAGAACAAGGAACAAGAAGGCACAAACACTATGAGTTGGCACATGAACAACTCAGAAGGAAGGGGAGACTGGCAATGGGAAAGTATGAAGAATTAAGGGAAGAACTATTATAGTCATTTCACTCTAATGGACCTGGTGGACATTTAAGGGTTCATGCCACTGCCAGTAGATTAGGGGCATCTTTTGTTATAAGGGAATGTAGAAGGAAATAAGAAGCTTCATCAAATGGTGTGAAACTTGTTAAAGATTCAATAGTGAAAGAGCAACCTATCTAGGAAAGCTATAGATTTTACCTATTCCAAATAAGATAGCAAGTCTTGTAATACCCAAAAAATAATGTCCCACATTAATTGTAAGAGGTGTGATTGTATTGTTTAATAACTTACAAGGACCAACTACCAAATACCTTCAGGCTAGCATTTTGAATTATATGGTATGGGTTGTAGATTCTTTAATACTTATACCAGTTGGGCTTGGGGCTTTATAATTTGTATTAGAGTCGATCAAGTATTCACACTCATGTGGGTAAGGTTCAGGAGCACTGCAGCCTGGGGGGTTTGTGATACCCCACCTGTAATTGTGTGGGCTTGGAGTGTGCTAAGTCCCACATCGGATGTATACTGGGTTAGTACTTAGGCTAGTTGAGCTTAAGAAATTAAAAACAACATAATTTTAAAATTGTTTGTATGAGTTGGTTAATGTAAAAGACTTTTAAGATATAAAGTTGTTTGATGGTATTTTTTAAAAAGAAATATTAAGTATTGAAATTACAAAAAAGTTGTTTGATTGTATTTTTTTAAAAGAAATATTAAGTATTGAAATTACAAAAAATGATAAACATTTTTGCAATAAGTTGTTTCGAAAATATTTTATATAAATAATTTTTATATCTAAATAATGAAATATATGTTTAATTTTTTCTAAAAATAACCATAACATGTATTTCCTTTTATTGATTTGAGATTTGTTGATTCTATACGTATTAAAACAAGCCCCATTACACGTGCTTACGCAAGTGTTCAAGGATTTTTTTTAAAAATATAAAAGATATATTGTTGTATAAAATAAAGAGAATGCGATAAGTTTTAGAAGAGATTTAAAAAATAAAAAAATACATAATTATTGATTAATTGAAGATAACAATACACGAGTTTTTTTTTTTTAATAATTATAGAAGAAAGTGAATAGTTTCTAATAAATGATGGAATCTTAATTTTAAAAAAAAGTTCAAAATTTATGAAGAAACTATCCTCCTTTTTAGTATATTATCTGAATTAAAAATTATATTAAAAAGTTAGAATACACCATATGTGTGTTTTGACTTTTAATATAATATAAATATAGATATAGATAAACATATATGTTGAAATATAACAAATATTATGAGAATATTTGTCTAAGTCAAAAAAGTCATTACAATTCATTTGAGCTACCATTGTTCTCTATTTGAAAAAACTTTATTTTTCATTTTTAGTTTTTAGTACCCTAAAAATCCAGAAATACACTTCGATATTACCAAATAATTTTAAGTAAAAGTTTAAGCCCATTGTTCTAAAATAGGAATGGTAACGGGGCGGAATGGGAGCGAATCAAGGGTAAATCGACCCTACCCCGCTCCCACAAATATTGCCCATCACCCCACCCTTAAACTCGAACGAGGCAAAAAAATTTGTCCTAACCCTGATTTGCAAAATCACCGAATTCCCATAACCCGATTTGCTTTGCCTCAAATTTAAAAAATTAAAATCAACAAAAATCAAAATTATGCTCAATTAATTAATAAAACTATGGATCAAACTAAAAGTTCACAACAAGATCACATCACTTGCTAAAAATACACTAATAAAATTATAAAAACACCATTCAAAAAATATAATCATTCAAATAAACTTATTTACACATTAAATTATTTTAATTTATAACAAAAGATGTAAATTTCAAATTAATTTCATTACATTTGAATATTATTTATTTTATCATTTCAATTAGTTAGTTAAATAAATTTATCACATTAATAATTAGTAATAACTATGCAAGTTAATATATATTATTAAATTGTATATAAATTATATATAATGGTAAAATATGCGTATATATAATAGCGGGGCGGGGTATAAATGATTCCCGTACCCGCTCCAAACCCTGCTTGTATTATTTCAGATCGGGGCAGATCAAATCAGAGTTCCGCGAGGCGGGTCAAAATTGTCATCCCTACTCTAAAAGATAAACCAAACAGGGGAAATAGATGAAATATAATTCATAAAAAAAAACAACATATCTGTTGTTGTGAATTTTGTACATTTAAAACTTTGTGACTTACTAAACAATGAAGAAAAAATTGATATCAAATCTACGTAGCTGCATTCAGAGCTATGCAGGCCCTCTCGTATCCCTTGTCAGCCATTTAGATTTAAAAAAAATTCATTCATATCATGCATGATCATATCCAATTCAAAATCTGAAGATGGTACCCCTTCTCAGCCATTTAGACTAAAAAAAATAATCATACATATCATGTATGATCATATCCAATTCAAAATCTAAAAATATATCTTCTGAACGCTTTGATTTTTAAGCTCAATTTCTAAAAATCTTGCAGCAACAAATTTTCATGAAACTAACTAGTAATCTATTTGGAGGAATACTATGAATGAAGAACTTCGAATACTTGATAAAAATCACATTTATGATATTATTCTTAAATTACCTGAAGGTCAAAGAACTGCTGAGTGCGAATGTCTATCCCAAAAATAATATAGTATTGATGAATCTGTTGAAAGATTTAAAGGTAGGTTGGTAGCAAAAGGGTTCGCCCAAATTTATGGAATAGGTTATAAAGAACCTTGTGCACCGGTAGCAAAAATAGATGCATTTAGGGTACAAATGTCTGTAGCTGCAAATCATGACTGGTTTCTTTGTCATATGGATGTTAAAAATGCATTCCTACTTGGAGATTTAGAAGAAAAGGTTTATATAGATTTACCACTTGAAAACAAATGACTTGTTTGTAGACTAAGAAAATTAGGTTTATATAGATTTACCACTTGGCCATCCAAATGAAAACAAATGACTAGCTTGTAGACTAAGAAAATTTATATATGGTCTAAAACAATCACCCGAGCTATGCCAAGCTTAGTCATGCTTTATTAAGTTTTAGTTTTACTCGAAGTAAATCTAATTCATTGTTGTTGAAAAAAAATTAAGTGGGTACTATTCTTGTTCTAATATATGTAGATAATGTCGTAATTATAGGTAATGATATTGAGGGGATTGTAAAATTAAAAAGCTCATTGCATGATAAATTTGATATAAAAGATTTTGAAAAGTTAAAATATTTTCTTAGCATTGAGGGAGCTTAGTCAAAGAATGGTTTTTTTCATTTCTCAAAAAGAAAATATGTTTTAGATTTATTAAGAAATAGGAAATTTAGTTGTCAAACCAATGAGCACTTCAATTGATTACAATTTCAAAATTAACACGACGAAAGGAAAATCTCTTGAAATTATTACTCGATATCAAAGACTTGTTGGTAAGTTAATTTACTTTACTATAACTTGACGTGATATCTAATTCATATGTTGTTAATCTTATAAGTCAAGCTATGCATGCTCCAAGAGCATCACAACTGCATGTAGTAACCAGAAATTTAAGGCACTTAAAAGTGTTCTCATCGAGTGATATGGATGAGGAAACATCTGACATATGCAAGTAACATGTTACTCATATGTTCATTGAAAATGAAGTGTTAATGATAGGAGATTAACAACAGGTTTTTGTCAAGGATTTCAGACTCGGCTCCGACATTAATTCGGAGAAGGAAAATTATCACAGTTCAGAGAACCGGGTCGAATTATAAAAAGAAATATATAATATAAAATTAAAATATATTACTTTTAAACATGTATAAAATACTTAACTACATATTTTTACTAAATTATTATAACAATTAGTATGTATTATTTAAGAAACATTTTTATTTCAACGTTTGCATTAGTATAATTGGTAAAAGTTAATTTCTTGAACCTAAAGTTCTAAGATTATTTTATTAAAAAACAAAATACATCAAAGTTGATTGTCATTTTGTTTGAGAAAAAAAATTCAAGAGAAGGTCATTAGTACTCCTAATGTTCGGGGCAGAAATCAACTTGCAGATGTATTTAAAAAAAATCTTAAATCCAACTCGATTCCATCAGATTTTGTTCGAGTTGAGATCTATTTATATGTATTTCTCAACTTGAGGGAATTTTGAAAGGAGCAAATCATATTATGGGGAAATCGTGGGTCAACAATAATCAAATTATTTTGGAGACAATTTTGAGATTTTTATTATTAATTGTTAGTTGACAATTCTATGTTACTGTTACTGACTGATTGTAATTGAGATTCTGTCCCAAACTATAGTAATTATACAATTATAAACAATGACCATATCAAATAGTTGACAATACAGAATATACAAAATAATACTTTCTATTCTATATTCAATAATTTTCAATTTTATTTTGCTTTCATAACGTCATATCTGAGAAATAAAATTACCTATTTATAGACAATAAATTTAAATATCAATTAAATAATTATATCACATTTTCGAAATTTGAGAGGGTAAATTTTTCTACCAAGATTTTGGTGATGACAATAACAAAACTTAATATCTTTGTGGAGGTACTTTTATCATGCCTCCCAGATGAACTTTTCACCATGTTTGCAGCAATCAACAAGTGAGAAGTAAACTAAAAAGGGAAAAGATTCCGACACCCTCGATTCTAGCCCAACACTCAAATAAACTGATATATCATAATCTTCTCAAGTGATAATATAAAAAAATTTACAAAAAATGTTTATTGTTTTTGACAACATGAATAAATTTATAAATATATTTCTTACAATCAAATTTACCAAATGTCTGGTGTTAGAGATTAAGTATTATTATACAAACTTATGACTACAAACAAAATTGTGGTATCGGACTTCCTAGCTTTTCTCAATCAGAAAATGTTTGCAACAAGCAAATGTCAAAGGAAGAAACAACGAGGTACTTTGTTTATGAAACTCAGTCCAACCTGTATTGTTGATTTGTTTCAAAAGCTAAAACAAAAGAGATGGAATAAGATAATCCAGAATCCAACTAAAATCGTACAGTGGCCTTCTTGTCATTTGGCCAGTCTTAATCTTCTGATTCAAACGCATGCAAAAATGGGGCTCTTACCTAAGGGCATAAGCCACCCTTATCCATGTGGCATAAATCCCATGATCTTTTACTCTGTACAAATACAATAAAGATATCATTATTACAAATTTACAATTTTTTTGAAAAAATAAAACAAATAACTGAATTAAAATTCTAAATTTGTAACCAGACTATATAAACATTATTGCTCCTACTATTGAAACAAAAACAGAAGACCGCTGATCAATGAACAGAAAGCAATCAATAAACAAAATGTATAGGCTGGAGAGGGGCTTTAACCAGAATACCATCAATAAACCAAGCTAAATTTCAATTGATCACAGATACCAGGCCAAAAAACTAAAAGATCACAGAATGATTACTTACAGGTACATATCGTCTCGATCAATCTCAGGAAACAAGTTAATATAAAAACGAAAGCCATCAGGGCTTATATCCCTGCACAGTAAACCTGGGAAATATCCAAAGGTAAATAAATCATAGTAAAGTCAGCAACAATATCGAAGGAAGTTACGAATCAAGCACAACCAAAACCAAGACAAAAGAATAATAACAATGGTATCAAAGAAAGATGTACAGCTGTGTACCTTTGCTCTCAGCTGTCAGAAGATGCTCCTTTGCCATGGCTGGAGCAATTCCTAATGTCATTGCAGCGTCACTAGCACTAATTCCAGCTTGGAGGGCATCAGGTTTTGTTACAAGGATCTTGATTTTAGCAAAAACCTACACTCAAGAGCATTAATTAGTTATCTAGATGCAATTTGATGTAACTTCTGATGCAGTAAGACTGTAGCTGCTAAAATTAACGATGGAGAATGAATTGGAGATCATTACTTTAGAAATGATAAACTTTTCCTTGTGCTTTAAACAAGCAGACAACCAAACAGTGTAAAGACTAATTCCAAAGCATTAAAGCATTATTGCACACCCAAGAGGTAATTCATCAAAGCTGGAATATATAGACTGCTACCCTAATGATCTTGACTAGATACAGAGGGAATCATCAGTTGATAAGATCAGCAGATTGAAAGAAACAACACGATAACTATGTTTTAGACATAAAATGAAGACAAAACCCTCATGTTTGCTAACTCTAATGGCAGATCCAAAGACCACTCGAACTCAATATATTAACATGATGAATTTATAACTACAAATTAAATGATACTCCCTCTGTCCCAAAATAATTGTTCTCTTCGAAAAAACACAAATTTTAAGACAATCTCATTAATTGCATTAATCTGGATGTAATATATGGAACCTATATTGCCCTCTTTCAAAATTCTTGGAATATGGAGCACACATAAATATAGAGTAAATATCTAATTACTTTATTGGAAACTTGGCATTTATTACCCATTGACTATTGAAAGAGGACAATTATTTTGGGACAGAAGGATTACATGTATTTTCCAAACAAAAGAAATCCTAATATATGGTCTCATATCAAAGGAGTTCAAAAACCTCATGCACAAGTGGTTGGGTAACTACCACCCATCTTTTGATTCAGAAACAAACTTCATTAGAACAATAACAAATTCAAGTATATGAGATGCCTTATCTGAAAGAAATGAAAGTATGAAACACTGATACATCAATCTTATCCAGCAATACCATTTTCACTTGAAAAGGTAAGGATGATGTTCCCAAAATAAAGTATTTAATGAAACCCTCAAATGGAACCTACCAACATCAAAGTACAGACCAGAACCAACCACTACTGGAGATGATCATCCCATGGGACCTAATGGCTTCCCATGACATCACCATCTCCCAAATTGAGAAAAAAAAAGAAAAAAAAAAAAAAAGAAAAGAAATAGAAAATGAAAAGGGAATAACAGTTCTCACCTCCTCATCACTATGGGTTTTATTCTGAATGACCATGACTCCGCTATCAAACTTCCGTAGCATTATTGGACTGAAACAATAACGATAGCATCAATAGATGTAAATACTAAAAAAGCATGTGATAAAATAAATTGGTATAACCTATTATCCATGCATTATGGTCTCACTTTATCACTGCACAGCTATTATAGACTAAAAATATCATCATACATACACATCAAACTTCTCCCAAAGAGAACATGCTTGCAACAAATCATCGGGCGAGATCAATTCTGCATAAAAGGTAGATATATCCACAAAAAGAGGGAAGTATCAGGACAAAATTCCGTCTTCTAAAAAATTTCTGGCAGCAGAATATAGAAACTCAAAGATAATCAAGTCCTAGACAGCAGAATACGGAAAAATTTATCAACACCTGTGCCACGAGCTCGATTGAAGAGACAATATATATCAATAAGATTAATCACTCCCCCAGCTCTATCAAGTGGTATTCGGACAAAATCTGCCAACTAAGTGTTAAAAAGACAAGTTAGAATGTTCTAGAATAAAAAAATTCAAAAGGCACTTTGTCAAGCAGCAAGTCTAA
The DNA here is from genome assembly GCA_029379385.1 of Quillaja saponaria. Taxonomy (NCBI): domain Eukaryota; kingdom Viridiplantae; phylum Streptophyta; class Magnoliopsida; order Fabales; family Quillajaceae; genus Quillaja; species Quillaja saponaria. The sequence continues at coordinate 11,413,468 of CM055616.1, read as the reverse complement.
GAACCCAGCAGCATTAAGTAACACCAGTACACCACGATGAAAGAATGTTCTTAGATAGGAAATCATAGAAGACCAAGAGAGTAAAGAGAAGCTATATTCATTGGTGTTTACACCTCGACAAAGCCTCCAGAGGAAGAAAATAGTATGTTAGTTATAGGCCGTTCGTGGAAGTTAAAAAAAATCCTAAGTTTTACCCCTTGTACTGAAGTATGATACACCACATGTGGTACTGCACAACCATTGAAGGTTACAGTATACAATCAAGACATTCAGAAACAAAATTTGTCAAGATAGATTAAAACAAACATTAGTCTCCGCTCTCCCCATACTGGGAAAACTGAAAAAGCACATCAAGAACCCATAATTAGTTGAATATTTATTTCATTTACAAATTCACAAGCAAAGGACTAGGCTAGCAGCTTATACAAAACATACAACATATAAGAAGTTTTGAAACAATATTCTTTATTTTCACTAGTTTAAACTTTAAATCAACCTATTAAACAAGTTACACATTCCATGCTCATAAGCTACATCCAATTATATCAATAACACAGAGTAAAGAGAAGAAAACCTGACGGGACAGTTGTTGGTGATACAAAGCACCAGCGGACTCCTTGGTAACTGGAGATACAATACCAACACTCAAAAACCAATCTTGCATCTCTTCTTTTGAACCCATCTCATCACTTGTTTTGTCAGATTGAGAATTTGGTCCAGATAATAGTTTCTGCCTCATTTTCTCCGCAAGCATCACCATCTCTTTAGCCTTACTCTGTAGACCAACATGGATCCAAAACTTACTTAGCTTAATCAAAGAAAAGGCCACAACCTTGTAACAGTTGTTAACAAGCCAATTAACAAATGAAGTACAGGTCAAAACCTAACAACAAATATCATCATCGTCATCAAGTAGGAGAGAAAATACGTAAACATCCGAAAAACCTCTGTTAAATTGACTCCATAAAAAATTCGTAATTACGACACTGCAAAATAAAGCTAGAAAGTAATCACCCTAGAGGTTTCCACCACTTCTTAGATATCGTATGAACAGAAACCATAATAGAAGTGAAGAATTGAAATAGATAAGTGCATTACCATAAGATATGTTTCTATCAATAACTTAATGCTTCGTGAAAACTAATGGAGATAAATGGAGTTCAACTAATTTTCTTTATTCTCTTCCTCGGAAGTCCAATACAATCCACTGCTTTAGTAATATGTTAATTTTTCGCCAACAATTCCTCAGCACAAAATAGACTAGAAGAGAATAAGAGCATACATGTATTCCTCAGCACACAAAATAGACTAGAAGAGAATAAGAGCATACATGAACACATTACCATGAGAGCATTCATATCCTGAAAAGCCTCCTGCAAGCTTTTATCAGTACTCTCCCACATTTCCTGCTCTTTCCTCAATATCCCAGACACACCCACCATCCTCACCAACCCATCACTCGAATACAACCCACCTGAATTCGTACTCAAAGCCGAACTAGAGATAGAGCTAGAACTCGGAACACTCTCGGTCTCCCAAACCCTTGCCCGCCAATTCTCCCAAAACTTTGCCAAGAACACATCGCAGTCCCCCTTTCCCCTCATCACGATCGTGACCACCACCGATCTTGAAACCGGACCGGAGACAACGACCCGGCCGTCTGATGACAGAGAGAGCTGGAAACGGACCCTTGGGGAAGCGAAAATGGATTTCAAAGATTTCTTACTAGAGAAGATGTGGGTGATGGCACCAAGAGGAATACTTGAACCGGAGGTAATACCGGTGGTGACGGAGGCATCGGGTATCCATAGAAGCCGGTGGGTAGTGAGGATGAGGAGCCCTGATTTGAGGTGAGGGAAAGAACCGAAAGAATCATCTTCGCAGACAAGGTCGACAGAGGAGAGTAAGGAACATTCAATTTCATTTGGAAGGAAAACCGGTCGTCCACTTCCGGTGAGATCCACCGCCGGTAAGCAGTTCCCGGCCATTTGAAATCGCCGGTGATCTGTGAAGCTGTTATCTACTGTGATTTGTTATTACAGTCAACTTCCAGACAACGATTTTGAAGTAACGTATTTTATCTGCATCATCTTCAACTCCGTCTATGTGGCGTTCTTCGAATAATAACAGGCGAGTTCAATAGGCACACTTAGGGCTGGCTCACGAGCCCGGGCGCCGGCTCATCTGAATTTATGAACCGAATTTTAACAAAATTTTGAGTCGATTAAACTTTGAACTTGTGATTGAAGGTTGCAATTAGCTTTAATAGGTTCGTACATAAATATTTTATATTTTTATTAATTATTTTATATTTTTATAATTATTTTAATAAAAATTGTTGAAGTTTGTGCATATTAAATTATTTAAATTATTTATATTATTATTATTACTAAATACAAATAAGAAAAAAAAAATATTTGGTTAAGAACAGGGTTCACAAGCTCGAGTTGAATAGAGTTGAGCGAGGGCAAGTCGAGTTGAATTTTAACAGCCACTAGTTTGAGTTGAACTCAAACAAATAAGAAAAATATTAAGCTCAAATCGAATTTAATGAAATATGTTCAAGATTGGTTCATATCTAATCCTAGGCACATTGTTTTTAGAATAAAATAAAAGATAAAATTTATCTCATTTTAAGTAAATTTTATAAAAAAAATTTCATTTCCATTTTAAGTGAATAAAATAAAAAATAAAATTTATCTTATTTTAAGTAAATTTTATAAAAAAAAATTCATTTTCATTTTAAGTAAAAAATATGATATGGTTTAAAATTAACATCAAGAGGCTCAAGATTCACGTGTGTACTCTTGGATATGAAAAGTCATTTTAGAAATAATGGGTCAAAGGCCTGATTCTCTTTGACACGAGGTAATTTAAGAGTTAGTTTAACTCAAGAGAAACACAATGCAATGATTTTTTTAGTTTGAGATTGACAAGTCCTGCACTAAGCTTATCCTTTTTTATGGAACAATAATTAAAAACGTTTGCAATTAATTCTTTTGAAATGAATTCTACACTTTTAGTGTTTTAAATGGATGAATTAATGTAGAATTCAACTAAAATATTTGAAATCAACATCTAATTTATTAAGTTTTACATCCACAACAAATATGGTGAATTTTATAAGAGGCGTGTAGAAAACTCAAAAACCTGGTTAACCTGGATTATATTTGACATGACTTGGTCGAAACCCAACAATCCCCAACAATCTGCTTAAATTAGATTTTAAGTTTGGTGATTTTTTATCCTTTATCTCATGTCGATTATTTTAGTGAAAATATTTTTAACTCGAGAATATTCGACTCATCCAAATTTTTTACTAATATTTTCAAAGTATTTTTCATATGTAAAAAATAATATAAAACTCGATCAAGAGTCATGTAAGACATGAACATGAGTCTATAACTCCATTCGATATATGTTCATGTTAATTTTAAATCGTATCATATTTAGTTAGAATTTATATTGGTGTAAAATATACATTATTGTAAATTATATTTGTCTGAGTTTAACCTTTTTAATGCTTAAAATACTCAATTTATGTTGTTTTTTAGTTCAAAAACTATATAACTTGGTTTCTTTTTTTTTAAATTTTTTACCTTATTATTTGTTAAGAAAATTGTAGTGAATCATTTTACGTAAGGTTAATGAAAAAAGTTCAACTTGGCTGACCGACCAAGTTGGTCGGATCACGTGAGATTTATCTCAAACCTAACCCACCCATCTAGTTATACACCCTTAGATTTTATTTTGTTTAATTGATTTGAGATGAGTTAGTAGTTAACCACACCTTAAATTACATTTTCATCCTGAACATTGATGGCACATTTTTAACATAAATAAAAGGATGAGAGCATTTCCTCCAATATCATCACTCAACCAACTTCAAGTGTCCTCTCAACTTCTCATTTAGAACTGAATTCAATAGTTAATATTTTTTTTATTCCAAATATAAATTGAATTTTAAAATTCATTTCAATTGAAATAAATTTTATTTTTTATTTGATTTGATTTCAAATTAAACACTTTTAATAAAATGATTTAATATTTGATCAATGTCGGTATAAAGATCAAGTTTATACTATCGTTAATAGAGTTATAAATCATCGTCATAGTTGATGTTGATAACGCATGAGGCTTCCATGTTCATTAACAATGTAAACTACTCATGATGATGGATCAAATATTAATTTTAAGATTTTTTTTTTCATATTGCATTGGTTGACAAATAACACAAAATACTTGAAGCCTTCCTCTGCCTTATTTCTTCGGTATCCAACAATTTATTTGCAAAATTATATGGAAAATATATGTAGAGAAAATTGTTGCCAAAAGCCAAAGGTAATACGATAAAATACACCACAATGAAAAGTAATTAACTAATTAACTACAAACTGAAGTTCATCTGATCTTTGGCACCAACTTCATCACAGGGAGTCTCACTTGATCTGGAATTGGCAATAGAAACACAAGCCTCTAGAGTTTTAACAATGGCAGTAATTTTAGGACGTTTTTCTACATCCAAATCAGTACATTGCAAGGACAATTCTGTGATTGTCACTCCGGAATAAACATCAAATCCGAGTTCTTGCTTCAGGTTTTGGTGAAGAAGTGGATAATTAATCTGCCAAGCTCTAGTTTTCTGATATCAAACGTTTGTACTATTTGGCAGCCCATTTTGAAACAAATTTGCTTTCACCTCTTTTGCAAACATGTTTTGTTATTAGTGTGTTTGGAACAAGAATTTATTTCATTTTAAATAAATTTTACGTTTTAATTCATTTTAAATAAATTCTACATTTTTTACGTTTGGAACAAATGAAATAACGTATATTTTAAATGAAATTCATTTGAAATCCACATCTTATTCAATTATGAATTCCATACAAATAGGTTGGATTTTATTTTGTGAAATTTATTTGAGATAAGTTATTATTTTATCAATCTTAAATGACATTTTTATCTTTACATTACATATATTTTTCATTTAGAAAAATTGATAAAAAGTCACCACTACTTCATCTCAAATATTCATCTAATCAACTAAAGTTTTTTCCTTTCAATTGTCTTTTGTTTATTGAATATTAATTAATCTTTCCATGTTTATTTTTTTTAGTTGATCAATTCTAGTTTTAATTAAAAAATTTGTGGGTAATATCCAAAAAAATACTTAAATTAAGATAAATTTTTTATTTGTTTCAAGTAAGAGTTGAATTCTATAAATATAGTTTTCACTCTAAATAAAATAATTTATTTAAAGTGAATTGACTTGTGAAATTTATTTAAATGAAATAAATTTTATTTTTTATCTTATTCCAAATATATTATACAAGTCCCAAAAACACTGCACCCAATGAACAGAGGTCACTCTCCAAATACCAATGACTTCAATAAAACAAACATTCATAAAAAAACAATCCAACAATATACAAATTAACATTGTATTAATCAAAAGAAAAACAAAATTTACATACCACTATGCCAAACAATAAAATCACAGAAGCCATTGACTAAAATAAGTCTGCTTGCGTTTCGGAGATCATCAAAAACAATTCTAATGTCATCAGAAGTATCTCCCCAAGTAGTTACCAAACTGAAGTCGAACAGTACTGGTTCCGAACACTAAGTATCGATCCCAAAAATAGCAAACAAAAAAAAATAAAAAAAATTGATATGTATACTAGGGCTGTGCAAGGAACCCGGAAAAACCGAATATACGAACCAAACAGGTAATTCGGTTCGATTAAATTCAGGTATTTTTCTTATTCGGTTCGGTTCGGGTAGTTAAATTTAATACCCGTTATTTTCGGTTCGGTTACGGGTAGTGGAGTATAATGCAAACGGGTACCCGTGGTTACCCGAAAATCAAAATATATAATTTTTTTTGTTATTTTTGATGTATTGTTGTATTAATTTATAATTTTATATTTTTATTTGTGTTGAATATGTTAATATATTATGTTTTTTGTATTTTTCTTTTATAATAACTAATGAATTTAAAAGTATGAGGTTCAAAAACAAAAAATATATAATTTTTAAATTAATTTTAGTAAAATATTGATAAATTTCGGGTAACCGAATACCCGAACCGAACTAGTCATATTTTTTCGGTTCAGGTAAATTCGGGTAATAACTATTTTCTATTCGGTTCAGTTCGGTTCATAAATTTTATTACCCGAAAATTTCGATTCGGTTCAAAAATTTATTTACCCAAACCGAACCAACCCTTACACACTCCTAAATTATATACGACCCTGGGTGGATGAACATGGGTCCCACAATAAGAAACTTTTTTTTTTCTTTCTTTTTCTCAATTGTAGGTTGTCATTTCTTTTTCTCTCTGCAGACTCCATTGAAAGTTTTGGAATTTTGCAACTGCTATCAAAGATTTGGAAATTTTCAACTTATACAATTTTGTTCCGTTTATGATATCAAAAGGCATCTGAATTCTCATGAATGAAGGTCAAAATTGAGTCTTTTGCCTTTCTCGACGTTGATGCAATTTTCTCTGAGACTGGTTCAGCTAGGATCGTCATTAGCATCAACTATGGCCCGCAAGTGTTGAAATCCAGACAGACTGGATTTGATTAGGAATAGCATTAGACCAGCTTAATTTTGGAAATGAAGGTGGGTAGAAAAAGGGACAGGAGCAAATTTTATTCTTTGTGTTTTGTTCTTCTTCTATATTGATTTCTCTCTCTTCACTCCCTCTCCCTATGTGATTTTCATTAAAAAATGAAGGAGTTATAGTGAAAACCCATTAGTTATACATATCTCTATCAATTTCTTATTTACGTGCTCTATTAGATTTAAACTCATCAACAAGTGGGTTCATGCCTTCATGGTCATGATGGACCTCAAAGAGAATATGGATTTCATAGTCATTTATGAGCTAGTTGCATGTTGGAGATCTTTGTTTTTTTTCTTTGATAATAAAATATTTATTTCTTTCCACTAGCTTAATGAGTTTCAATTTGATTTTAACTAATCATTTTTTTATCTAGTTGGCGATTTGCTTACTGTGTTTCACATTTTGGTCGAACTGTTTCTGGATTGCTTTCTTGTTCTCGCCACCTTCTTTATTTAGCTCGAATTTAATTTCATGGGTCTTAATTGAATTCATTGGTTCATGAACCAAAGCTTGTTATTATATTTCCTTTACCTTCTATTAGCTATGGTTGTAAGAGCTTGATTTTGGAGTTTCCTTTTCAATTTTCGTCATCTCATTTTCTGGTTCCCAATTGACTCCCTTTTCCGTTTTGGTCTTTTTTGTGCAATATTGTGGTGCTTTAAAGAATAAGTTCAAAAACAGAAAATAGAAGTATTGGATTTCACAGCTGAGTTATATGGGTTTTGCACTCCAATAGAGTTTCAAGAGATTCTTTCGAAGAAAATTTTGTACCGAGTGTTCTTACTTAACTTTAATAACTGGCAGCAAGGAAAGAGAGAAGAGATTCTTTACATTTGACTTTTGTTTTAAATAATTTTTTTATTGAGAGTTTCACGTTCACCTAACATAATTGGGTCATTTACATATCACTCTCACAAAAAAATATCAGATTATATATATATATATATATATAAGATTCGATTCAGGCACATAAATATTCTGTAACGAACATGATCAAGCATTACTTGAGCAGCGCCAAGATTCTAATATTGTAAGATGGATTCTGACTATGTAGAAACTTGACAATCTATGTTAAACCAAGAGCTGCATTAATTCTGTCTATCCACGAAAAATTATCGGCAAATGCAATGAGTTAGTAAAACTATAAGAAAAAACATCATCAAATTAGTGATCAACACCTCTGATGATGAGATTCAACAATGTGTTATTCGGTTTCAAATCATAAACAGCAGCCCGAATATCATCAACACCATCGAAGTTGTTTTATAGAAACCAATCAACCTCGCCAAATTTCTACGCTTCATAAATTGATGTTGTCTCACAAATCAAGTTCACCCTGTAACAATTAAATACATTTATATATAATTTCATGGTTTAACTAATTATATAATACAACCCATTAAAAAAATAGGCAGTAGAGCTTCTACATTGAATCTTATTTTATTCTTAGATATGCTCAACCAATTTCCTTTCTTGCTTTTCCAAGTCTTGACTGTCACTTCCCGGCCTTGCAGTATTCCCCTGTAAACTCCTCCAAAATGGGTTGATCCAATGAAGTTTTCTTCGCTAAATCCTTTGGTGATCCTCTCCAAATCTTTCCACTCACTAAATTCTATCATATTGGCTAGCTCCAAATTTTTGGATGATTCCAGTCTTTAGGGTCCATTTGGATGGAGAAGAATGGAGGGAGATCCCATTATAATATCAATGGACACACCAGCGGAAAGAAGAGGAAATAAATTAATTTTGTGAGAAATTTTGTACTGATATATACACTGTTAGTAGGGAATTACCTCTCAACCAATTCCCTCTTACCATGTATTAGCCACATGAGTAACAATTCCATTATCACAGGACAAGTGGCGATCCACCATTGGACTTGTACATATATAAATAGCAATTGAAAGGTATATTTCTAATATTATGTATTTATTATTTTCACCTGCTTTCTCCCACTAAAAGAACTCTTAACTTCGCCTTTGGAGGGTTTTCGAGGAAATCTCCAACCTTTGACCTTGCCTATTTTGCAAGTGGACTTCACAACTAGTTGATGTGGAACCGGCTTCTCGACATCTTATACCCAAAATACTTTAACAGTAAGCTCAGACACTTCTGGACTTAACATATACTAACCACTTAGTGCGTGGATGGGTAGCTATTAAGAATTTTTTTTTTAATTTTTAAAATTTTAAGTTAATAAGAAATATTAAATTAATGTAGATGTGCAGGATAATGCATAGTTGTTAAAGGAGAGAGAAAGAAATTTTCTTATAATTTTAATTAATTCAGACTTGTTATAAAGTAGGAGAACGGAGATTTTCTACCTTTTGAAATAGTGTAGATTCCAAATCATATCAAGAGGAGAATAATGTATAGTGAGATGGATTAAGTTTTTTTGAGAAGTAGATAACAGTAGTGGCAACAGAGGAATTCCAAGCAATGCAGAGACCCCTTGCATGTTATAGGGGTTAACTAAGACAATTAGACTGAAGCCAAATCTGTTAAGGCTGGTGGAATATCTATTTTGAGGAACTTTTGTTTGTGAAAGAAAGATGAGGTTGGTATGGATTTCACGGACCATATTGCGAAGATTTCAAATTGTCGTGGACCATATTGTGAATATGTCAAATTGTTGAAGTACAACTAAAACCTCCATAAATTACTAAAGTCTTGGGCCACTTATATAATTATGAAAAGATATGGGCCACATAAGAAAAATATATGAAAGATTAGCCCCAAAATTTTAAATCTTTAGGTCAATAATATAAATATGAAAAATAGTTAGGCTATTATAGTAAAATATATAAAGTACAAGGATCACATAGCAAATTTACAAACTTGTTGGGTCTTGGTTAGATATGAAGTTTGAGGACCCGAGAAGAGCTGGTGAGTTAGAGCCGGTCCAAGCTGCTGGGTCTGGACTGGCTGTTAGGCTAGATGGGCTGCTAACTCTTAGACGAGTAGGGACCTGAACGAGCTGCTGACCTAGGCGAACTACTTGCTCTTGGACGAACTGCTGACCTAGGCGAATTGCTTGCTCTTGGACGAACTGTTGACTCTTGGATGAGCCAGGCCACTTAGTCTTGTACGAGCAGCTAACCTAACAAGCTACTAACCTAGACAAGTTGCTGACTCTTGGATGAGCTATTGACTTTTAGATGAGACAAGCCGGTTGGTATTGGATGAGCTACTAAGCCATAGAATAGTTGCAAACCTGGATAACCCGCTGACCTGGATGAGTTGCCAGGCCCTAGAGGAGTTGTTGAATGGGCAAGCAGCCAGGTCCGGGTTTCGAGCCGAACTCCTAGAGGTCTCTTTATGAGATCTTCAGGTGTTACATTGTGTTCAAGCTGGAGAGCCATGTGAAGTTGAAAAACCCAAATTATATGAATTTTTCAAGGATGATGCAAATATAGATGTCGAATTTTGTCTAAGCTGGAGAATTGATCATGAGGTCTCATCCCCTATTCTTCAGTAGACTTGCACGGTAGTCCTACGAACTTGTTAGCACTCTAATGCTTATGTCAATAAAGAGATAAGCAAATATGGATGTAGAAAGAAAAAGTGAAAGAGAAGAGAATTGTCTACCTTAGAGCCTTAAGCTCTTATAATTTATATATATATATAGAGAGAGAGAGAGAGAGAATTGACCTCTTCCCACAAACCCTTTTCCCACAAACAAAAGTTTGTCGGTATTAACTATATTACCAACAAACCCAACCACAAACCCACCAAATTTTGTTATAATTAATTTACTGACAAACAATTTATCGATAAGTTTGTTGGTATTATGGCGGGAATTAAATTTTTCTTCCCGCAAATTTCACCCACAAACTGTTTCTTGTTAGTAAATTTTTTTTAGCTTTTACCCACAAACATTTGTTTGTCGGTAAGTTTTTTTCTTGTTACCGACACACTATTATTTGTGGGAAATAGAAACTCACTGTTTTGTTATGTATTACCCACAAACTCCTTCTTGTAGGTAAATTTTTTAAACTTTTACCCACAGACTATAGTTGGTGGGAAATAAAAACACACCATTTTGTTATGTATTACCCACAAACTCTCTTGGTAGAAAGTTTGTGGGTGAGTTTTCAATCCCCAAAAACTCAAAATTTTCTTTCCCTCTACAAATTTAGAATCGGGTGCCTATTGCTTCTGTCCATTTAAGGTAAAGTTCTTGTACTCAAGCTTCTCATTACTCACCACTCTCTTTCTAGGGTTTTACATCTCTCTTTTCTCTGTACTTCAGGTCTGCAGGCATATCTCTCATCGCTAAAATGGACTGAGGGTGTTCGGGGCTGTTTCTTCAAAGGTGAGTTCTTTCTCTTTAGTTCAGGTCTCCAACTCGTTTTAGACCCTTCATAAGGGTTCGAAAAGAAGAAAATCTAGGAAAGATTTCAAATGGTCACGTTCGTAACAGCATTTTCATTTTTTTTAATTTCTGTCATGTAACGCTTATCAATCACTTCTACAAGTTTCAGTTTCAAGAAGCCCATATAAGTTTTAAATTTTTAAGGACTTCAATTTAGCATTTGAAAACTGTGTTTGATATGAGAAGGAATTAGAGAGGGATTAATATTGGGGATACGAGAATTTCCACTATGACGAACAATTTTCTAGAAAAGTCTGGTGCTCCTGCTGTGGCAATGACACCACATAAGCTCCAACATTCTTCCCTCTGCCTCCCACATCCAAAACCCATTTGTTCTGCAACTTGAAACCTGTTCTAGTCTCTCGTCGTTATATCTCTTACTTTTCTTATAAGTTAGTTTGGTTTGGGCAATCTGACTCTAGGAATTGATGCTAGAGCCTAAAGCTTCTTCATGCATCCACTGGTTATTTAGTAACGATAACAAAGTCTATGTACTTATCAAAACAAAAGAGTACTTGACTTGTGTCAGTTTTGTTTTAGTTTTCTTTAGTCCCTAATTAAGGAGGTCCTTCTAGTGGTATTTTATTGAATCTGTAGTTACCAAAAAAAATACAACAGAGTATTTGATGTAGCTAAAGCAGGGGATGAAATCTATATGTGGTTTCTGGTAATACAAAAGATGCATTATTCATAAAAATCCAAATAAACTTTTGAAGATTATATAATAAAACGAATATCAATGATGATTTTCTGTATTATCACTTTACTTTAGTTTCTTAACTTCATATCCTTCTACTCTTACATGCTTAAAATTTGCGCATGAAATGATACTCCTGTAAGCCCAAACCTACCAGCAGGATATATTTAGTAGTAAGCCAACTCTTATGGGTTGTTAAAAGGACGGTGAGGAGAACATCCTCACCTTCTAGAAGTAAGAATATAGATAGAGAAGAGGGGAAAGAGAGAGAAATAGAAACGGGAACTTACCTTTCACTAAACCAATCAATGTTCTACCATCAAATCTCAAAGTCTTACTATGTTTGAGATTAAGTATAAAACTAACACTATTACTAGCTGCAAGTGCCAATCCAAGAAAGTACTTGAGAAGTTAAAATAACAAATAGGCAACAATCTTATTATTTTAAGATAAAATTCAGGAAGGATAAGTACTAGTGGAAAGATAAACCATCATGAACTTTCACTTTTCAGAGATCTTAATGACAAGGAGGTTTTCGAGCTTAAGTGTTTTACTTGACATTCTTGCTCCTTGTTTTTTTTTGTATACTTTGGTGGGAGTTGGCTATTGATAGCAACCTTTCTATAATTTAGGAATTCCATTCTGTTTTTTAGACAGATCATAGCAAGTTCACATTTGAATTGAGTATCTTTTCATTGGAAAATTTAGTTCATTCCTCATCATAAGCCCTGTAGCCTACAAGATTGACTTCCTTGTATGTATCCACCTATACAAATTTATAAGCATCACTGTGAAAGTAGTGGTAAACTACAAGAAGTCTGCTTTCAATTATTATTATTAAATCTGCTTTCAACTATTATTATTATTAAGAGTCTAACTGAACCTTGAGGATTAGAGAATTGTTGTCAAAATAAAATTTTATTTTGAAAAACAAAAAGGTTATTTTAATCTTCCTCTTACTTCCGTTGCTTTAACTTTATCCATTTTGTTTCAGATAGATTTTGTCATAAGATATATAAAATAAAATATTGTCATAAGATATATTTAGCTTCTAACACTAATTCTTTTAAATTTGCTTTCTATTATATTTTGTTTAAGACAGGGACAGTCATTGAGTTTTGAAAAAGAGATTAAAAAACAAAATTTTGAACAAATCAAACATTAATATTTAAATGTTAAATCTTAATTTTGTAAATCTCTAGTTAATAGCATCAATACTTGAATCTCGTAAATAGAATCTCCATATTTACAAGTCTATGAACTAATAACACCAATTTGATTGGATAATCTTTAGCCTTTACCAGCAGATTACGCTTCTTCTATTCTTGATGCTTGTTGACGCAGCTTAGAGGTTTTAGGAGGCCTAAGGAATCTAAAACCCTTTGGCATTGCATTGTTTTTGCTTTTGCATCTATAGTTTGAGAATAATGACAGCCTTTTGTTGGGATGTTTATCTTCTGTTTCAGTTTCTTTGGGATAAAGTAGTCATTTTGTATTTTGCTTTGGTGATCAATTGAAGGATCTTGTTACAAGGTTTCCCTTTCTGATTTGAAGGGACTGTGAGTTGTTCTTTGGTAGTTTTTTTTTTTTCCTTCTCTCTTTTGTTTTGTACTTGTTTCATAGAAGGATTCTATTCCTTGATTTTATGCAATTTTTCTACTTCTTCCTCATAAAATTATTTTTCTTATAAAGGTATTGATGGATAACAATGTTTTTTTTTTTTTTTTTTCTTCAAACATTCAGTTTGAGAAGAATAACTTCCATTATAGGTTGAGAGTAGTCAGTGAAATTTATCATATTGTCAAGGTGAAAGAATGGTGTTTCTTGTAAGAAGCTCAAAAATCTTACACACCTAATATAGTAATATAGATTAATAGGAACATCGAAATTTTTAGGCATGTCTCTTCTACTTTTCCATGTATTTGTAGTCAATGATATGTCCATTTTTAAATTAAAAGTACTTTTCCATGCTTGCACTAAGAAGTAGTATGTATTTATTTTTAAAAAGATTATTGTCCCTTTTCTTTTCAATGATTGTACTTTTTCATTTCTCCCATTAGTTTGAACTAGTTAGAATACTACTTAAAAATTATAAATGATATCATATCATTATACAATTTCACTGCAACTTGACAAATTCGTTGAGATTATTAATCGCTTTTTGCTAGTAAGATCTCACTTCTTGAACTTATTACTCAACTTTTCTCTGCTAACAAGGTATACTCTTAATTCTCATTCTATATTGATGTTATACTAGTTTGAGAACATGAAAACTATATTTTATTAAATGCTTATGAAAAGAAATAGATAAGACTTAAAAAAAAAAAAAAAAAAGAATGAATGAATATGAAGTAGTTTTCTTGAATAGTGATTCATGATTACTCAATGCATGAATCAAAGGAATTAGTTTAGCAATAATTGTAGAGTGAATTTTTTTAAAAGAAAGTATGGTTGTTGTTATTATTATTTTCTCACTATTAATTACTCAATGTATTAATACAATTGTGGTAATTGTTGTTGTGAAGAATTTTTGACAATATGGATGAAGACTGTAGTTGGTTTGAGGGTGATCATAGTTGGATGTTCAAACGAAGAGCCATGAATTCTGACACATTCATGGCATTGAATATGATTTGTAAGAACAAATGACATCTAATTCGGGCGCACAGTTAGAATTTTATGCAAATGTTTGAGTTTGTGACTTAAAATTTATTTACTTTTAGGTGTAAAAGGCAAAAGTGATAAAAATATGTTTAAACGCTGAGTCGAGAATTCTGATACATTCATGGCATTGAATAAGACTTGTAGGAACAAATGACATCCAATTTGGATGCACGATTAAGATTTTATGCAAATGTTTGAGTTTGTTATTTAAATTGGTTAGTTTTGTAAAAGTGATAAAAACATATAAGGTTATGATTTTATGCAAATGTTTAAGTTTGTAACTTAAAATATAGTTTGTTTCAAATTTACATAAGTGATGTTCATATATTTATTTAGATAATTTTTTTATACTTTCAAAATTTTTGTTAATTATTCACTTTTCTTTTTAATAGGAATAGCGGTGTAGATGGTGATGAAGATGGTCATGGAGATGGCGAGGAGGATCTTCATGAAAATGACAACAATGATGATGATCTTGATGACAAACTGTAGCTAGCTAGCTCCTAGTTCTATTAGGCTTTGTTTAATTGTTTAATTATAGATGTTGATATTTGTGTGTTTTTGTAATGCTATTTGTTAAATGTTGACAAAATTTTAAATATATGATGAATAAATAATATTGATGGATGTTTAATAAAAGGTTTGATTCAATTATTTATTTATTTTTTAAAAAAAATCAAGAATATTTTACCCATAAACTAAGTTTGTGATAAATTCTAAAAAAATTTAATGTGGGATAATTACCCCACAAACATGTGTTTGTGGCAAATACCCACAAATCTTGCAATTTGTGGGTAATACCCACAAATAATACCTACAAGTATAGTTTGTGGTTCTTACCCACAAACAAAGAGGTGTGTAGATATTAACCTCTTGGTTCGTGGGTATCACCCAATATTACCGACAAACTACCCATTAATTATTTTTCACAAAACTCACCGACAAAAGTTTGTGAGAAATACCCACAAACAAAAAATATTTGTGGGAATTACTCACGAGTAATTACCCACAGATTATTTGTCTGTAAGGCTTTTCTCACAAAGTTTAGACCCTTTTCTCACAAATTTGATTTGTGGGAAAATGTCATTTTTCTTGTAGTGTGAAATGATGACACGTGTCCTGGCACCACATGTCATGTTGGTGTTGGCTTGGGTGAAATCCTATACTAACAATGGTGATAGTATCTGAAGGAGATGAAGTTTATTGTTGGGGCTGGAGCCTTTTTTGGGATCGCGCTAGAGACTACATACTAATTTTTATTTTTATTTTTATTTTTTTGCATGTATTTGGCTCTGGTTGTAATGTGCCTTTGAGAAGGTGAGCAACAACGGTACTTACGATAGAAGTTCAGGGATAGAGGTGGGCCGATGACTATCAAAGGTGGTTGTGGTATATTTGATGCGACTGAGTCAGGTTCTTTTAAACGTGAAGAAAGAGTTAATGAAGTTTGGATCTCTATGGGTTGGGTTTATTAGACGAGATTTTATTACCCTTAATAAAATTATAACCTCATTTATCAATTAAAAAAACTCTAAAATGTATTATTATAAATAAAATAAAATAAAGAAAATAACTCTAAAATGTATTGTACCAAAAAATAAATAAATTTCTAAAATGTAACAAAAACCGTAAAGATGTACCTTTTTTTTCTTTTCTTTTCTTTTCCTTTTTTGTCTATTGTAAAAATGTACCTTCGCAAAGCAAAGTAGTTTCTGTCCAAGACATCTTTCCCAGGTTGGCATTGAAGCCATCTAATCTTCGAAGTTCTAGACCTAAATAAGAATGAAAAGAGAGAAGTCTCCTATATTTTCAAAGCTCCCAAATCTCCACGCGATCCTTGTTATACAGAGCATGAAGATTTAGTTTGTTGATCTCACACACAAATAAGGCTTACTGGTAATTTTTCAATTTCAAACCATTATAAGGCTTTTTTATTTTTTATGTGTATTTCCAGAAGAGAAACTGAAGAACGGATCTATTATTATATAAATCACAAAGAAAATGAAATTAGATTAAGAAAAGGAAATTAGATTGCAAAAAAGATTGATTTTTATTATATAAAATTAATTTGGTGGTAAATAAATGTAACTTGACATAATTTGTTTCTTTATGTTGCAGATCTGTATGAAGCTGTCCTTGTGGAACATATAATCAGGTTTTATTTTCTCTTCCTAATTATGATTTTATTGGGGTTTTTTCTTTAAATTATTTACAACTTTTAATACTGGATAAATTGAAAAGGACTTTTTTTTTTTTATTTTGCATTTGTGTACCATTGGATGTCTATTCATCCCAAATTTCACTCTCCTAGGTGTGTTCTAGATTTCTTAGTTGACTTCAGCTGTAATTGTAGTTTTTGCTGTTTAACACCCTTTGGTAGGGTATGTCTATAACCGCCTTGCGTTGCCCCCATATTCTAAAATCATTACTTATAAAAACATTTAATTAGCTAAATGAAAAAGTTTATATTACCAAGGACATAGTGTTTTTCTTTGCATGTTGTAAATCCCACATTTGCCTTTCTACAGTATCACACATTTAGGGAAAAAAAAAAAAGTTTCTACTGACTTACATTTTTCTAAAAAGATAAATGATCTGATTACAGATGTGTAAGAACAGATAAGTCTTTGCACTATAAGTTTGGGTGGATCTGCTGAATGTTATTTATGATGTGGGGTATTCCTTATGGATTTTGTCAAAGTGCCTTGGTTACCAATTGAGCAAAATTTTCCTTCATAGAGAAATGAACCTGAATTAGAGAAGTAAAATATCAACTCCAGTAATAAGAAAACTTGGGCTGATTTTCATGTAAAATATAATACTCGTTCTAGTTATACTAATTCTTGTAGTTATTTGGTAAATGAGTATCCAGGTGTATTTATATATATGTCTACATTTCCATTTATTTAGACGTTTTTGAATTATCATAAGATCCATGTTAGATTGTGTCAAATTCAAAATTCTTTCTGAAACTTGGTCTCTTTCAGAGTGCTATTGGATACATATTGGGGTCTGCCTTTGTTTCCAAAACTTGAAGCTGTGGAGGTATGTAGTATGTCCATCTCTTGTGATGTGTCCTTTTGTAGGATTTGTTAAATTGTTTCCTAATGCTTTGTCAATGTCAATACTTTCATTTTTCTCTTTTTGGAAATTGTTGCATGCCTCTGTTATTGTGGTGCTTAAATTTTTGGTTTGTTATGTTGCTTAGTAACCATATTCATGATCAAGTCTGATTGGTGATTGTATGATCACTCTCTTCTGTTCAGCTCCTTATGTAATATAATTTGTGTTATTCATGATAGATCTTTTTATAATGTAGAAATGGTATTTGCTTTGAATCATAAGTTGCATATTCTCTTTTTCACCATAAGTTTGCTTGTGTCTACTAAACTATTATGGTTTAGTTGGTCACATCCAACCCTAATTTTTATTACGATACTACATAACTACATTTTTAACATAAAAAGTATTTGTTATTAGCTGCTTGACATTTTCTAACTGATAAATAGTCAATCGTACTTTGTTATATTGTAAGTTTGATAAGCTGCATTTAACAGTGAGATTTGGATCTCAAGTGTGGCTTTTGAATTAGATGACGGTAACAAAGTGCTCTCCTGAATTGTGGAATGTGCATGTTTATTTTGTGCCATCTTCTATCAGGAAGACATGTCCACTGGAGTGACATTACTCCATTATTGGGAATTTTTACTAATATTTCTCACACCTGTAAGTCAGAGGGAGGCAACTTATCTATATTCCAATAGTTAAACGCTTTCGATAGAAGACTCTGTTACCCTTTTCTGTTTGAAATTAACGATTTAAATAAAAAGGTTATTTACTCATGGGTTGTGGCTATTTGTTTAAGCAACTTCATGAGTTGTCAGACTAAATCAAGCCTTCAGTTTCATCAGAAAAAGGTAGCTTGACATACAACTGTTCTTTCAATCACGAGGAATGTGTAGCTCCAAGATTTCTTTAGAACTTCTCATCTGGATTTCCAATGGACTGCTTTGTCTATAGACTATTAAGATATCAATGTAACAAAAAAGGTGCCACCAAGTTAACCATGAAATTGCATCTTCATATATTTACTGTTGAAAGTAGTTTTATAACTTTTTTATCTTGCACACTAATAGTACTTTGTAGGCAGAAATTCTTACAAAACATAAAACTTTCGTATAAGACAGGATATAGTATCTGACTTAAAATGTGTTTGAAGCCAAGTGTTTAACTACACTGTGAGTGAATCCAGTCTTCGTTTAATTGATGCCCAAGTTGCAGGTTCTTCACCTTCCTTCCCAAAGCACTTCAAAGCTGCCAGGGTAATTCTCCTCTTGTCAACATAATTACATGCATCGTTTGGCTGTCGAAGTGCTTGATTGACTATTGTATCTCTGTTGTGAAAGGCATTTCTTACAGCAGTTGGCATTATTACCCCCTGAAATGATGTTTCTTGAGTCCTCATTACAAGCTGGCATAAGATTACTCCAAAGCCGTACTTGTCCCCCTTTCCTGAAGCTTGTTCTGTCATTTCACAAAACAAAATAGTTAACTCTTGGTTTTGTAGATATAAATATTTTATTAATATATATATATACTTTTTTTTTTTTTTTGCATTTACCAGTTTCATAATTTTTAGGGTGGTAGTTCCCACAACCCTGTACACTGTATCCTGCTACTGTGGGAATCATCTGCTCGAAGTCGATAATTATTGGTTGAAGATCCTTCAATTATATAACGAAATTAGATTAGTAATCCTTACAATAGTAATTCAATTAATAAGTTGAATTTCACTTGATCTTACATCTGTTAGGCAGATATTGTTCGGTTGGATGTTCCCGTGTTCGAAGTTTCTAAGATCTCCAAGATATGATAACCCACTTGCTATCTGTTGAAGAACTCGTACAATCTGCCTCCAGTTGAGTAGATTAGGCTCTGTAAACAGAAAGAACTAGTTATTATAAGTAGGGTAATTTTTTTTAAAATATGCTGCTATATTAAATTTACCTGCCATTCTCTGTGCCAAGTTCCCTCCTGCTATGAACTGAAAAACTGTATAATTGTATTCTCCAGATGCATTGCCATAGTAGCGAACTATGTTTTCATGATCTAGATTCCTGTTCATATTCCTCACCTCATTAGCATACATATGGTTAGCTGATGTTGAGTCATTCCTGTATCTTTTAATTGCGACTTGAACATCACCCATCCTTCCAAGAAATACATCCCTGTATAGTCCCCTTCCCAGTACTGCACCTTCTTGTTCTATGAAAGCTTTGACGACATCTTCAGTGAATGTGTTTGGCAAGAAAGCCATTATCAAATAAGAAGTTGCAGCGACAAAGATGTTTCAAGGCTGACAGTCACAGATAGTTCCTACAAACAGCAAATGACATCCAGAGAGAAATTAGTATTTTCTTAGCTGACAAGAAACCTAATAGAAATACTTGGGTTTTCACATCTAACATTTCCAGTAAGTGCTTCATTATGTTTCAAATAAGTCAGGAGTGTAAGTCACCATTCTATTGCTTTTCTAGTATTGTTCTTAGGTGTATTTATAGCCACTACAATGTTTCTGAGTTATAGTGCTTCATTCCAGAAAAGATTCTAGCAAAGCCTATAAGGAAGCAAAGTTGATAACTTTATTAGCAAAGAAATATATGATGGTTCTTTACTGTCATGTAATTAGATTCCGGAAATTGAAATTGTTCATGCTTAGCAGAAACTAAAGTGCTTCAATTTCATGTCAACTCATTCAATAATTTACTTCCAAGGTAATCTAAGTCCCGATGATTAAAGAATGCATTAGACAAATTCCAAAGATTGAAATGTGTTCTAATACAGAAACAAGTTTTTGGATTGATATTATTTATTCAGGGACAAAACCGAAAAGATTGAGTTACAAGATCCTAGTTCTTGAATTCATGTACTTGAAAGGGACAAATTCGAATCTGTACCATTATTATCTTTCAAATACTAAACCCTGAAAGTTTCAAAACCCAGATAAAGACAAAATATATGCAAGAAACTAAGCTCGTAATAAGTAAAAGTTAATTGCTCTGTTTATTTGGAATCATCAATGTAATAACTCCACATTCTTTATTGGTAATGATAAATTTCACATGCACATTCTTGCTTCAATATTCCAAACAACCAACTACGTTTAGCAAAGTTACCCAAGAAAAGAAGAAAACGATTTTCTTCCTGCCACCCATTTTTGCCCATAACTTTGCTACCATTCCAAAGTTTCTTCAAAGCATTGAAGTTTCACAAGAAGACAAGACTATAAAGCCTTCGTTTCATTTTTCACATTTTCTTAATAAACAGGAAACACAAAAGAATCATAGTATTTACCAACCTGATTGAAGGGAGAAGAACTTGGTCTACCTAACTGATGGAGCCTAGAGAGTTTCAATGAAATCAGAGCCTAGTCTACGTTTTTTCTCTGTTACTCTACTACTGTCAACTGTCAATATCTTGGCTGCGTTTCTTGTTCTTTGATGCTTGACTCTACTGGGGTTTCCACTTTTCAAACTTTTGAGAGAAAGGGGTTTGCTTGGGTTTGGATTGGGAGTGCCACTTGAGTGAGACGAATTACGAGTATTATACTAGTATTTTTAGGTGTCTAATGGAAGGACAATGAGCCGGGATGTGTAATGGAAATTTTAATTATAATACAACTAGCCTCAATATATAGAAAATTATTTATATTTTATGGGTTTTTCTAATAACTATGATAGATTTTTCAAAAAATAAAAATTTATGTATTAAATAATATTAAAATCATGATTAACTACAATAATAAATTATACCAAATTTATATTTATAAAATATTAATTAGTGTTCTTAAGACACCTGTTAAATAAAATATAAAATTTATTACAATAATTAATTTTTATTTGAGATCCATTTGGGTTGGGTACAAGTGTGTACCTAGAATATTGTTATCCCCACTAATGAGTTGAGTATCGCAAGGTTGGGATTAGTTCATTAATTTTTAAATAGTGTCAAACTCGATTATTGTCTTCTGAAACTCATGAGTTTAAACTTATTAACTTTGTTAGGATAAATCATATATACGTATATGTATATGTTTAACATTGATTGATGTATTTAAAGATAATAATCAACAAAATGTATTAATCTATATTAAAAAAAGATGGCCAGCTTGATGATCAATAAAATATACACTTATTTTGGCTTTGATGATTTTATTTTATTTTTTTAAAAGTATCTCACATCTTTTGAGTGTGAACCTAATCTTATTTAGGGTATTGATTATCCCCATCCACAAATTCTTTCTTATAAGATTGAAATCCCGATGTTACATATGTCACTCAATTACAGAGCTCAAGTATGCCTTACTACTTAAATTACGCCTAAATTAATGATTTATTTTTTATCAGATTGGAAAGGTGATTACCTAATACACGTGTAAACTGAACTTTTTATGTGGACTTGATAGTAACTAAGTAATAATCAAGCAATCTCATTACTATCTCTACTTACCTTTAATAAGGCACAAAAGGCAGGCCTTGATCAACTATCTCCACCGTCGCCATGATTATTCTACCATGAAATTGTCGAGGTTTGGGTCGTGCCTCAACAATTCGCCAGCTTCACAATATGGTCCGTGAAATCCATCTTGACCTCATCTTTCTTTCAAAAATAAAAATTCCTGAAAATAGGTATTCCACAAGCCTTAATAGATTTGGCTCTACACGAATTATCCTAGTTGGCCCCTCTAACATGTAGGGGTCTCTGCATTGCTTGGAAATCCTTTGTTGCCACTGCTCTTATCTCTTCCTCAAAAAACTTAATCCATCTCAGTATCCATTTTTCTCTTGCTGATATGATTTGGAATCTTCTAGCTATTTATGATCCTCCTTACTCTGATAAAAAAAAGCAAGCTTTCTGGGACCATCTTCTTTTACTTCACCAATCTGTTTACCTTATATTGGTGACATTTATAACTTCCCATTCACTCCCCTCTTTTTCACTTGAACTGCAGCTGAAGCACAAAATCAAATTCTGATACATGGTTTTAGTTGGGCTTTGCATTTGACCTTTGAGGGGTTCAAGTAAGGTCAATATCGTTGAGATGAATAAGGAATAGAGCGAAGGTTGGTAATTGAAATGGAGAAACTGTGGGAAACTGAATTGTGCGAGAGGAGAAGGGGAGAAATTGTAGAATTTTTTTAATTTTATTTTTTAAAATTTGGAACTTCATTGTAGAATGATCCTAATATCCATTTGTTCAGATTGCAGAAAAGTGAAGCATAGAAGGGTATTGTATGAAAATTTGAGTTAAAATATAACAATTAAAGCCTAGATATTACTGCTTTTGGTAATACTTTTTAAAAAAAATTAGTTTCTAAACTTACAAAAGCTGATTTTTGTCTAAATTTTTTTGAAAAACTAATATAATTTTAATTTTTAAGAAAAATTAATATTTTTATTGATTAATTAAGTTTTCCAACTTTCGGCTCTTCTTTTAATTTAATTTCTATTATAGTTAATTTAAATTTTCAAAACAACTTTATAATAAATTTATCAAACACTAATTTTGTGTCTTCTACTTATTAATATTAGTTTTTATATTATTTTATCAAATATGTGACTTTTTAAAAACAGTTATAAGAGAGTTAGAAGCTCATATCACCTATTAAAAAGTAATAATATTATCAAATCAATTTTAAATGTATTTAGATTTTTAGTTTAGTATAGATAAATAAAAAATAATTAAAAAAATTAGGATATATATTCTATAGTGGACATCATAAGGGTTTTAAATTTTTATTTTTTACTATAATACAGATATAGATATTATATTTAATTAGTCACATGTATGTATTTAGACACATGTTAAATAATAATTATTTTTTAAATATAAAATAGTCATTAGATGAAATAGTATGTGAGTGAGAACTAGTTATTAAGAAATTAATTATTTTAAAATTTTGAATAATTTAATTTATCAAAAATATTTAATTTATGTGAGTTCTTATTTGATGTAAAATTTATACTTTGTTTTCCCATCAAAATGTTGGGGCACAACCTAGGCAACAACGCGGGATTGAAAATTTGACCTTCAATTCTAGTCAACAACCACCATTATGCCAAATGTTGACAACAATAACAACATATATCTGAAAAACAGAAATAAAAGAAAAACAAAAAAAAAAATCCTCCATTGTTGGCTTTTGCATTCACAAATGAATGAGAGCCAACATTAACACCCAAGGAAACAAACGGTCGCTTTCCTCTTTTTGTTCTTTCATGCTTTAGCCATTCACACAGATTCTTTTTCTCACTTTCTTTATCTACCAGCAAATTCCAAACTGGACCCTTTCACTTTCTGTCCAATTCCTTCATTTTCTCGCACTTTTTGCACCTTCAGCTTTCTTTCTCAATCTTAAATGGCCGTTGCAGCCTTTAAATCTTCTTCCAGGAGAGGAAATCTACCTTCTTCTTCGGCTACTATATCTTCTGGGAGAGAATCCGCAGATGTCTCACCACAAAAAGCCCCACTACGAAGGTCAAGGAGCGTGAGTGCTTTCTCCAGGACCAACTTGGATATTCCGTCGGAATTCTTGAATAAAAGAGACAATCCACTCTTTTCGAGCACTGGGTCATCTCTAGATAATGAAATTGAATCTGAGAAGGTTGTGGGGATTGCTAAATCCAACGAAATTGGATCCAAATTTAGTTCGACGAAAACCAAGGTTGCTGTTTCAGATGGTGGGGATGGTAGTAGAGGGCGATCGGCGTCGAGGAATGCTGAAGTTGTGAGTAAAGGGTCGGTGAGCAGGAAGGAGATTGGCCGAAGTTTGTCGAGGTTGGACAATGGTCCTCGCACTCGCAGTCGGTCAGTGTCAAAGGCTCCTGCTTCAAGACAGCATTACGTGAATTCCGAGGTTTGGGTTTTCTCCATTTCCTTTTCTGTTTCGTTATATTCTGAGAAATAGAAAATATTGGAAAAGAGATTGAATTCTTTGCGTTTGTTTTATGTACAGAGTGAAGCTCAGCAAGAGTTTAAATTGAAGAAATATACAAAAGGCTGTAACTTGAGTTTAACGGGTAATACAAAAAAGGGTAGTTTGAGCAGAAGTATATCTGATTGTAAGTTGGATCAGATGGAAAGTATGTCTAGTCGGCAATCCCCTTTTGGACCTTCAGATGGTTCTGGTACAATTTTGGTACTTACCCTGCTGATCTGTTTGTAGAAATGAATGATATGGATATAAAAGGGAACTATTTAAGTATTTTTTTATGCCCTTTGTTTATGTTCCTCTTTCAGTCTTGTTTGCAAACTCCAAATTGGGAGGACGAGGTTTCCACAGCAAGTTCCTTATCTGGATCTGAGGAAAGAGTTATCAGAGCTGTTTGTGAACAAATGAAGGTGACTTGTGGACAAACTTGTGGACTTCTGGTTTGCCTAAACATGCACGCAGGCAAACTTAATGCGATGGCTTAGTTATATAATCCTGGTTTTGCAAAACTTGGGAAAATTAAATGCTTTTAAGCTAGAAAGTAAATGTTATGTGACGGTATAAAAGATGTCTTTCTAATAAAAAAAATTTCTCTATTTGTTCTTTGCAGTCAGTCCAAGTGGATAACCTTGAAGGTGGTGCCACTACAAGTGGTATATATGAAACTGTCCGTTCTGAAGTGAGGCGGGCTATTTCTGACATTCAGAATGACCTTGAGAGTGTAAGTTTTATGGGTTAGTGACTTTGCCTCTGGCTATATAAAGAAGTTATGCAGTTTTTCTTTGAGAAGTGTTTAAGTAGGGTGTCGCTATTTTTATGGATTACAAAGTTATTACGAGAAGAAAGAAGAATGGGACACAATACTTTATTGTCATAAAGGATAACTAGCTCCAGGCATGAGTACAACTGTACGAATTTATTATTATTGAATAAGCTCTAATGACTTGGCTTTCTGTTTAATGTAATTAGCTATAAGATTAAGCTCAACTGAATGTGGAATGTTTATAGCTATGTAAGGCCCACATGATGGTTCTGATTACAACTAGGTGCAATTGATATTCTCGACCATGCAACTCATTAATGTAGAGGCCAATTTTTACAAACATTGATGGCTCTGTCAAAAAAGTTGTTTAAAAGTTTATTTTTAAATAATTCTCATTTTCAACATTTATTTTATTGTTGATTTAAGTTTTGGCAATAAATACTTTTGTTGGAGGAAAATAGCTAAGGTATAAATTTTAGTAATTTGATGGTAGATAAGTTAGAGGTTTAAATTTTTTGGCCATGTAACTCATCCAAACGGTAATATTGCAATTGGTTGGTAAATTACCATTAAATATTAAGAAAATTCTTGCATAGAACTAGAGCTAGATAAATGTTGTCCGAGCTATTTATGTTTGTTCTGTAGTGTAGATGAGTTTATAGCCACAAAATACCTGCTTTGTTTCTGTTATTGTATACTATCTGGATATTCGAGAAGCACTTTGTTGTTTGTGATGAAAATCATTAATGTAATGTTGCTGAGGGACATAAGTATCACGGTAAAAGGCTTGACAGAAACAGGATGAAGTTTTCGTGGTGTTGACTCAGATAGCCACAAAAGGTGGTACTTAGTTTTTTTTTTTTCAATAGCAGTCCTCAGTCCTGTCATTGTCAATGAGTCTAGATACTTTAATTTATAGTCAGAACTCAGAAAAGAACTTAGTCTGTTCAATTGACATTTTTCGTATGGGGACCTTTGTCAAATTAGTTGAAGGTTAACGGTTGAGGTTGAAGTTAGAAAGCACTTTTTTACAGATTAGCGGTTGGATTACAGGTTTCCATCTAGTGGACTTTTGTTTGTATGGTTTCTTTTCTGTACGGTTGTGGCTGCAAATACCACTTAGTTCTGGTTACGAGAACTTTGTTTTGTCATTATCAGAAACGGTTAATAGCTTCTGCATATCACTAATTTGGTGGAGTCTCACAATATTGATTCTATTTTCTGGCGATTTGATTGACCAAGTAGCATGCTTTTATATAGTACATAAATGGATTATTTTAAGTCATAATGGTTTGAGAAGTTGAGATATTAAAATATGAAATATTGTCAAAAAATGATTTTCACTGTAAGAATATAGGCCATAGAATTTGTTACACTCCACCAGTATGGCCTAAATTGCTAGAATTCAATGAGAAACTGTTTTCAGAATTCCTTGCTCTGAGTCAACCTTCATCCGAAATCCGAATTGCTTATCTAATTGTTGGATCGATACCTAACTTGATTCTCCCTCTTTCTTCCTAACCAAGGCTCATTAGTGATATGATTTAGCAGTTCCCTTGTTGAGACTTGAGAGTTTATCACTTCACATATGTTTTTATTTCTGTTATCTTTCATAATTCAAGTCAATGTAATGACTATAAGTTGTTTCATTATTTCAAATATAATAGATAATCAGATAGTATGTTCCAGTTCATTCTCTGGGACATTATTCTTGGATTTTCAACCAATAACTATTTGAGAAGAAACTTATTTAGGTGATGATGCATCTTATCAAAAAAAATTTAAGTGATGATGAATTTCAATGATGAAGTTTGCTTGTAATATTCGGCATCTGTTTAGCACAACCTGCTATTGTTAATTGCAAGAACATACTTAAATATTGTATACACACATGCATACATATGTGTCACATGGGTACTTTTAATCTTTGGAATTTCTCAGAATTTATGATTCTCCTCTGCTTTAAAATATACGGTTATTTATGATGTGGTATAGAAAGTTGGTGCACGTCAATTGTGTTTATTATTATATGCTCATCCAATCATTGGTTGCCGTCGCGATTTATGCTAATCTTTCTCCTAGGATATGTTTAGGCTATTAGGAGTAATGCTACTGCTATTGCTGCTGCCACTGTGGCTGACATCCCTCCTGACCTTGTAAACCCTGGTGCAGCAGAGTTGGTCTTGGACATCAGAAGGGAGTATGCCAAAAAACTTGAACAGGTGATTCCTTTTTTCCCAGTGTTGATGCTCACCAGGAATTTTCTAGAAACCTTAGTAGATGAACTCTCATAGTTGATTATGATATTTGCCCAAGAACATTACTGTCTGTTCGAAAAGATAAAGAAGCATTATTGATTTTAATTTAGTAACTTATGTGATTTTGTGTGAAGGATTCTTTCGTCACATATAGTAAAATATAGAAAGTGGTCTTTATTTGGAATAGAATAGGCTCAATGCATGTTTCTTCTCTGCGATTAACCAAATATTACATTTGATGGTGATCCATCAGTCATGAAGTTGCCTTGTACCCTTTTGTGACATCTATATTGTTCCACGTGAGGTTTTCTCACCAGTCATCAACAATTTAGAAGGGAAAAGAAGTTCTTTTTATAAATATTTCCATCTTTTTGTTTGCTTGATGAATGGTCATGATCTGGTTTTAGCTGTGAGTTGTCTCTGGCTGCCAAGTGCAATCATGAAAATTTCAGCCTTGAGGGTGGCCTTTATTTCAAAATTGCTGAAGGTTGTCCTTGATTTACGGTTTCTTTAGGGTTCTTTCAAACTTCTTGTCACTTTTCATAAAGCTTGTACTTTGAGACTTCATGAAACAGAGATTCTTGTTTTTCTGATTTGCACTGTAATTTGCAGTCCCAGGAGCGAGCTAGGAAACTTCAAGTAGAGCTGGCTGCGGAAGAACATCATGGACAAGAGCTGGATAGAATCCTGAAGGAAGTTGTTCCAGATCCAAAGACCCATAATGCACCGAAGTCTCGTCCAACAAGAAAAGTAGGCATTTTGTGCGTTTTTGTAAAATCTGATGCAATGTTTTTATACTAACGTGCAAAATATTTGACATTTTTCTATTGCAACATAAATGGCCTGTTGTTATTATGGGCCATGCTTCAAGATCAATGATCTGGGTGGGTCGATCATAGTTGTGCTGGCTAGTGGCTACTGGTGAAAAATGCATGGAAGGTTAAGAAAATTACACATTTTCAACTCCATTCCTCCTCCTTGAGCGTTACCAAGCATAGACTTCATCTTTTGATTGAGCAAATGGGTCTCACAGATGTATATAACTTTCTAAAATTCATTGTCTTGACATTCCTTTTGGGAATAAGTTGAAAGGGGCATAAGGCTTTGATCACATGTCATTACAGATGTTAAATGGCATATGCTGCAAATGAAATTCTAGAGAAACCATTATCTGCCCTGTTGATAGCCTCATGAATGGAAACATCTTTATAGTTTTTTCACACGTCCATTTTCATCTTATATTGATCCTAGCCTTCATGTGTGGAGAAACGTAGTTGCAGTGCTAACACGGATACTTCTATACTTTTAGCATCTAAATGCAGTCTACCTACCTTTCTGTTTGTTCTCTCATAGTGAATTAACAAAAATATGGTAACAGGCTAGCATTGAAAGAAGAAAGATGTCAAAACGCCTGACAGAAGAAGCCATGGCTTATTTTGATGAGTGTGTATCGCTATCAACTTTTGACAGCTCTGACTTTTCATCACAAGAGGACCCACCATTCAATTTGGTTATTCCTACTCCAGTTGGTAACAATGTCTCGTTCCCTGAAGCAATTTCAAGTGCTTCAACCACCAATTGCACCAGCAGTGGCCTCTATGATAAACAGGTTCTTCTTCTTGACCTACCTCTATTTTCCTCTTAATTTTCTTAAATCCTCGGAAATTCAGAGTGTTCTCTCTCGGCTTCCAAATGCTTGCTTATCATTACTAGGTGTTTCCTGAATCTTAAAATTAATGCCATTCAGGATATAAGAAAAATGGTGCCTTTTCATTCTCCTCTTCTTGATCTATAGCAAGCAGCAGGAGCTTGCTTCCAATACTCATCTGGAAAACACAATATAAGATACATTATTTTGCAAATTTATGGAGGCATTACTTTCACCAGGACAGAAACCTAGTCTTGCTTGTGGACTCTAAACATTTCTACTATGCAATTTCATGTGCATTGGGTCACATCTCAAATGGATGATAAGGGATAAAGGTTGACTGGGAGCCTGTTCTATGACACACTCAGCTAATAATTTGACCCCTTGCAGATTTGGATTGTACAAGCAAAAAAATAGGGGGCATGTGGCTTTTCATAGGCTTACCATAGCAACAGATTTTTAGAATTTATGCTTTGTATTCCTTTTTTAAATTGTAGAAGGGGGATGTACACACACACACACATAATGATAAAAAGAAGGCAGGGGGAGTGTGAGCGAGGGAGTGAAATCAATGTGGGGAACTCCAACTGACAGAGATTGAGCAAAGTTAAAAAGGAATTAAAACTTCTTATTCTGATTGTGAAAAGCGTAATTACCTGAAGATTTTATCAATTATACCTTTATTCTTGTAGCGTCTGCTGAGTGTTTATTTTTGTCAAAGGCTTCAGCTAATCATAAGAAAATTGTCCTGACTATGTAATATTCCGTATTTGTTCCTCCTCCTTGTTACTACACAAAGTCATGTCTCTACCCTATTGATAAATCAATGTTCTAATCTTACTTCCTTTAATTCATCTTTAAAAAGAAGTTGATTTTGTCTTATAAATGGAGGAAAACACAGGTAGGTTGGTGATGTAATATCTCTGTTAGGGTAGACAAATACATGCAAGCACACTGGTGTTTCATGAAAAATATGACTTTCATTCATATTTCCTGAAAGTAGTTGCTCATGATGCTCGCAGGAACTGGATATTCAATGTTCATTCATGACTGGCTCAGGACCAACTTCCTTCAGTGATACTATGGGCTCCAACTATGACCAAGTCACCTCAAATAGTGATGGCACAGAAGGGGTGAAGAAATTCCAGTTCTCTTTGGCACAGAAGCAGAAAAAAATATCTGACTTTCAGCAGGACATACAAAAATACATCAGACATTATGATGAAGATGCCTCTGATTTGCCAATTATTAAAACAAAGCATTATGACTTAGATCAATATAAATATTATACTTCAGCTCAGAACTTCTTGTTTGATAGGGTATATTTGAAAAACAGAATAGAGTCAGGTAGTTTGCTACTGTGTGGTGGGGGTTCAGCATTTTCATTGCATCATTTATCTTCTGTCATCTAAAATGTTCTGGTCAGAAGAACTCCAAAGAAAGTGTGAAGTTGGTAGTATTCTTCTGATACAGAATTTGTCTAATACCATGTAATTTTCACTGTTGATCGCTTGTGATGCAATATAATGTACATGTAATCTATGTATTTCAAGTTTTGGTATGTGGAACAACTTATGTAATGTCCAGATCCTGAAAAGAAAAGATGAACTATATCCATTCGGCTCTGTTTAAGTTGGAACTGGAATTTAGGCTACCTAATTCCAATTTTCATGTTTGTTGGGATGTGTATTGAACAAGGTATAACTCATAGAAACTTAACCTCTTTATTACTTTTGCTAATTGAAATAATAGGTAAAAAGAGTTATGCTTCATTTGTCAACTTTTCAGTTCGAATCTTGGACATGCCGTGAAATTGCACAATGTTCATAATTTTTTTAGTTCTAGTCTGCATAGCATGTTGTTGATCGGACTGATGTGGTGAATTACTTGAAGTGTATGCAGATTGATCCCGACATAAACCAATCATTGTTTTAAAACTTCCATATTGTCATTTTAGCTAATTCCTCATGAGTAATGGCTTGGTAAATTGTTTTTGCAAAATGAAATATTGTGTAGTAACAAGTGTAGATCATCTCTTCATAGAGTTTGTTACGAAATTGAAGGACATGAAGTGTACTTTTCCATCTGAAACGGTCTCCTTTTTCTCCCATGGAGTTAAAACCCTCCTCCTACAGAAGTGGACTAAGAACACTGATCAGATCCATTATTCCAATATTGATTTCCGTTTGAGAGGAAGGAAGGCCACCTGAGCTACATATACAGCTATGTCATTCTCAACCATGGCAACCACTCTTGGAGTACTCAATTCTACAAGTAAACTTTATTTCTTTTCCTTTTCTATTAATCTGTTAATTCCTTGATTGATCCTTTACATCTTCAATTGTGCATAGTGTAAATAGAGTAACATTACATACATGCTACACTTTCTTATTCTTCTTCCTCCTCATACAATAATAAATTTGTGTGAACAAAATACTGACATGAATGACTTATTTTTTATAGAACTTAATCGAAGCGTGCGTAAATTAATCTAGACACACCCGACCGTTAAAGTAAAAGAAAAAATTTATGCCAAAATAGATAAATTTATCCCAAACAATTATCAATCATTTTATTTGAATTACCATTAAATTTATGTATATAAAAAATACTTTTACTTGAGAAATCTAAAAAGTAGATTGTATGTAATATTGCTTATATATATGTAATCATATTTGAGTTTGACGCTATAAATTTTAATTTGTTTCCTTTTGTGTGTTCCTTTTTTCTAATTATCTTCTATGTAGGATGCTAATTAATTATAAGTTGGTTTAATGTCACTTTTGGTTAATTTCCATAAATATTGAAGATTTGAAGTTTCTCCTTTATCTCTTCTCTTTTTTCCTTTTTTTCTTTTTTTCCCTTTTTTCTAAAAGTAGGAGTAAACTAGATTCATTAGATCTATTTTTATTTCTTAAGAGACTTCGTTGAGCCCATAAAAAAAAATTGAACTTAGAAGTACTAATTTAGAATATTTTATTGAAGGGATCAATAGTAAACAATAAACCATACAAATTCAAAACTCCTTTATTTAATTTTTGTTCCATAAATTCTCAAATAATGGATACACATATAATTATTATTTTTTTTAAATTTTGAACTATTAATAGGTACTCATTCAAAATCTTGGTGGAAAAGAAAAACAATTTTACAGAGTTATATACATATAGGAATTTAAAAGTTGTCTTATTAAATTGTTAAAAATATTAATGAGTTTTAACTCAAATGACACCTGATGATTGATTAATATATAAATATCTAAGATTAAAAAAAAAAAAAATCTTCTATCTTAAGTAAAAATATAAAGAGCAAAAATTATTAGCGAAGCTGATGATAGAAAATTTATTTGAACGAATGCAACTGATTAAAAGAATGAGTCTAAATTAAGTTTTATAGTTTGAAATTTGAATTTAGTTTATCAATATACCAATTGAACATGTATCAAGATGAATTGAAATGATTTCTTTGTTAACTACAACTCACACCGTTGTGTTACTTTTGAATGCAAAGCTTTTATCCATCTAAAAACTTTAATTTTGGTTAGTCTCTAGCTATAATTTATCACTCTAGCATGAGTTGAGACTTGAGATCAAGCTTACTCAAATGGGAAATCATATATAGCTATGATGTTCTCATGGTGTTTTTAGTAGTCTATGTTTTGATTATATTTTAAATTCAATCAGGAACAATTATGATGTATTAAATTTATTAATTGAGACAGATCATTTATTTTTATATTCTTACGTCACTAATTTAATATATTAAAATTTTAAAAAATGCATCTCAGGATAAGTTTCATGAAAAAACAAGTGATCATTCACGTGAACTTAACTCTGATGATAATTAAAAAAAGATTTCAATATAGATTTTAAATTAAATTATTTTTGATGTACCCAAAAAAGAGAGTATAATATTAGATATTTGGGGTTTTCTAATTAATTTAAGAAAAAGATATTGTAATATTTCTAGTTGTATTGTAATTAAGATTGAACAAACTAAAATAATTATTATTCTTAGAAGGTACTAGAGATATCTCTTTAGGTATGTACACATATCATATATAATTGTCATGTTTCGAGATAAAATAATAAAATTGTTGTTTGATCGTATTTAAGTATATTTAAGTATGTACATCTCATATTTCATATGAAGGTGAAAAAAAATTTATGACATTAAATTTCTTTGTAACAAATTAGAATTTAATATAAAAGAATAACATTTCCTAATAAAATTTTAAGTTAACTCATGAAATAAAGGTTTTAAAGAATTTATTTGACATACTAACACATTATCAACGAAAAATATTTTTTAAATAACAGTTTAGATTAACACTAGAAATGAATGATTTTAAAAAATAATATAAATAAGATAATCTCCAATGAATTAGTATATCGAATACTGATATAAAATGACCACTAAATTAAAAATAAATAAAAATTGTGCATTTTGGTGTCATATATGAATTAAAATGTATGTAAGAATCTCTAATTCATAAGATTTTTTACGTGGTTTGATAACTTATTCTACTTAGTATGTCTCAGATTCATATATCTCTGCTCCTCACACGTCCTCTGTTCTCAAAGTAATTTCACAGACAAAATTACAAAAAACAAACCAAAGTAACTGACATATACACCTCATATAAGCCAGGTGAGCTTAGTAGTTTTATTTTTGAAATATTTTTTTTCTTTTTATCTTTATTTTTTTTATAAAGAGAGAGAGAAACAGAGATTTGATTCCAAGTTTAAGAGGGCCAGCAAAGAGTTTGCAAACCCCATTGGCAGCATGGCTGACCCAAATTGCCAAGTGTTAGGCATTTTACTAACTCATGGTTAATTAACCCAAGGTTAAATATTCCTCTTACTTATAAACCCACCCCTAGTTTTCAATTTTAATTGTTTTTCATTTTTCATTTTCTTTTTTCTTATTCTCCTTTTAAAAACCCACCTATTTCCCTGTCCTTCTTCCTCTGTCTCTCTCTCTCTCTCTCTCTCTGTTTTGGTAAACAACTTTAGGTTACCAGATTTTCATAGAATCTACCAAAAGAAGGAAAACAGTGACATAGAAACCCACCAATTCTATTCAAAATCCCATTTTGTCTAATCCTTCTTCTCTGAGCAAAATACATTGGGAGTGCAAAACAAACAGAGTGAGACCCAGATGAAGAGGTCTCCTTCTTCTTCTTGTTCTTCATCATCTTCTTGTATTGGGCTTGGTATTTCTGATCAATCACTCAAATCCAAGCCTAAATGCTCCAAGAAAAATCAAAACCCAGAAAAGAAGAAATGTAAACAGAGGAATGCCAATATCTCAGTATCTGGTACAAGAAGAAGTTCAATTTACAGAGGAGTCACCAGGTTTATCTCTCTGTTTCTGAATTATAATTTCTCTTTGATTTTCTTTTTTCTTAATGGGTTTTCAATTCCATTTGCATGTGTCTTAAATCATTCAAAAACAGGCATAGATGGACTGGAAGATATGAAGCTCATCTCTGGGATAAAACTTCTTGGAACAATGTTCAAAACAAGAAAGGAAGACAAGGTAAATTATTATTTTTTTTGCTTCTGTTTAATCAAAAAAAATTCATTTGAAAAAATTGAGGGGAGAAAATCAAGGAGATCTATTATTTTTGTTTATTATTTTTTTGATGATTTTTTTAGTACCTTAATTATGTTTTCTGACTGTGTTTTATTCCTGTTAATCTCTGTCATTGCAACGTTCATGTACACTTTTGTCGCTGCTTAGTTTATTTGGGTAAGTCTCTCTTCATGTACTTGATACATACCTAATTCAGTTTTATTTTAATGCTAATTTTTTTTTTTTTTTCTTCAATTAAGATTTGTATGTCTTCCAGACCACATCCTTATCATAATGTGGTCACTATGAGCTAATTTTTAATTTTTTTTAATTTGATATTGAGTAGGTGCATATGACAATGAGAAATCTGCTGCTCGAACTTATGATCTCGCAGCTCTTAAGTATTGGGGGCCGGGTACAATTTTGAATTTCCCGGTACATAATTACATACAAATTTTGTCAATATATCAAGTTTTTTGAGGTTTTATTTATCTTTTTTAATTTTATAATTAAACTTCAATTGATTATATATACAGGTAGATTCATACAAGATCGAACTTGGGGAAATGCAAGATGTCACTAGAGAAGAGTATTTGGCATCGTTGAGAAGACAAAGCAGTGGTTTTTCAAGGGGCGTTTCTAAATATCGAGGGGTAGCAAGGTGAGTTGCATCAGAAAATTTTTAAAATCAATATTTAATGATAATAATTGGTAATTATCACAGTATATGTTTACATAATTAAGTGAATCTCATTGCTGGATTTTGATAGGCATCACCAAAATGGCCGGTGGGAGGCACGGATTGGACGAGTTCTTGGAAACAAGTACCTCTACTTGGGAACTTATAGTAAGTAATCAATTAAAAAATCAATTTCCTTTTCTTTTTTGTGTTAGAGTAAAACAGTCACATTGGACCTGAGGGGTAAGGGTTTGACGGAGATAAACTCTCGCGCCAACGAATGTGCCTATGGTACTACTCGTATTCAATTGACTCTTATATAATAACAAAAATATTTGTCGTCTTATGTTTTTTTTTTTTTTCTTTTGATTTTAAAAACATAAATTTACTAAATTGTAAATGAAAACAAATTTTTTGAAATTGAAAAAGAAATTCGGAAATAAAAGTTAGACTAGGATTTCCTTGCATTCCAAAATGCAAGTATTCTAGTAAAATGGGCAGGGTTCTAAGTAATAAGTACTAACTGCTCATTTGTCTATGCCCCCACTACTGATTAGAATGTAGAGGGTACACCAATTCCCCCCCACAGTTTGGATATGTATAACAGGCATTATAAATATCAAAAAATTCTACATTTTTATAAACATTCTTAATTAATCTAACCAATTTCCTAATTCTTTTTTCTACAACATAATGGAAATTGTTTCACTACTTTTGACAAGATGTTAAAACGGATACCATTACCATTTGAGTGAAATCTCAAATTTCTTTTGGATTCCAACATTTTGCTAATTACGAAAAACTTGAAATTAGCCAATGGACCACTAGGATTTTCTCAAAAATTTGTCTCGTTATGCACATTTTTTAAGTATATTTCCCTTAATATGTGTTGGGGGAGAAACGGTTCGGGGAGTCACTAAAAATGGCAGCTTACATAATTAATGACATTCATGTTGGCCTAATTCAAAGCTGTCATTTTAGGATGTATATGTGAGTTGTGCACACTGCATGAATTTTCTGTACTCATGCCACCCCTCCCTCATATGCATCCATTTTTATTTTGACTGCATTTTGTATTATACTCTAACATAAGGCACATGATAATTACATATGCAAGTATGTCACGTGTCCCTCCTTCCCCCTTCTCTCTCTTCTCTCTCTTTCTAATGGGTCTGATGTGTCTGTCAACCAAACCCCCTTTTGAACAAGTGACTAGCATGATGGGTCATGTGTAGGGACCAGGCCATTGGGGAATTACTCTTGGTTGCCAAGATTCAGACCCATTTATCTCAAATCCCCAAATCTAACCCCTTTACTATTGAATCAAGTTTCAGTCATTAGTTGGCTAACTCCAAATCCAACTGTTAGATTATATGTTGGTGGAGGTCTTACTGTACAGCTGAGCTGACACTTGACTTTGTTGCTTTGTACAAAAAACAAAGTCATGCAGACTCCACAATATGTTGCCAACATGTCGGCCAAAAAAAAGACTAGGTTAATCTCTAAAGTTAGATTAAAAAATTGGGTCAAATTGTAAGTTTGATATTTTATTAGTTAGTTATCTAAAAGATTTTGATGGATTTAAGAACAAGACGAGGACATAGAAAGCACATGTAATTCCTAATCGAGGTCACG
Source organism: Quillaja saponaria (assembly GCA_029379385.1). Taxonomy (NCBI): domain Eukaryota; kingdom Viridiplantae; phylum Streptophyta; class Magnoliopsida; order Fabales; family Quillajaceae; genus Quillaja; species Quillaja saponaria. The sequence continues at coordinate 11,376,549 of CM055616.1, read as the reverse complement.
AGTTACTGATTTGTGGGCATGTGACTTCTAATCTAATCTTATGGTGTAGTACTTAAAGTACTAAACTTTATTAGATTCTGTATCATAAAGTTATCTTTCTGCTACTTGATTTGTTTAATTGATGGATTATTTAATTACTCATTTTTTATTATTTGGTGAAATTTAGATACTCAAGAGGAGGCAGCAGCAGCTTATGATATTGCAGCTATACAATACAGAGGACCAAATGCAGTGACCAACTTTGACATTGGCAACTACACTGAGAAAATAATGAAGAAAAACCACAATTTGGACCAAACCCCGCAAATTAAAACAGAGGCAGAAACCCAAGTAGTTCCCAACTCATGCAGTACTGAAACAGAGGAAGCAGAGGTAGAACAAAAAACAGAGCTACTACCACCACCACCACTACAACTACAACAACAGCAAGAACAGCATCAAACAGTTTTAGATCAACTTCAGTGCACTCAAGACCCTTCTCGTATGGAAGTGTCATCAATGGGTGCTATGGATCATGAATACTCATGGTGTTTCCTGGATCCCGGATTCGATCAACTAGAAGTTCCGGACCTGCCTTTGAATGAATCTGGGGATATATTGGACTTGTTTGATGATCGAAAGTTTGAAGACAACATTGATTTTATATTTGAAACAGATTGCAAGGAGAACAATTTCAATCTGAATGACATTTTGGTTAGTCCAAGTCCAAGTCCAACTTGTGGTGATGTGGTTGGTGCTTCAGAGAGCTTGGTGAGTAATGGGCAAGAGGGACTATTTTCTTCTTCTACTGCTTCTTCTTCCCCAGCCTCTTCAACAACTTCAGTTTCTTGTAACTATTCTGTTTGAGGGTCTTGGAGGTATCCATTGGGAGGTTTTGGAATTGTTGGGTTTGGGTTGATTTGTTGTTGGGACTTGGGATATGTTTGGTTGGTTGGTGGGTAAGGACTGAAATACAGAGATTTTTTCAGTTTTTCTGGGCTTTGGCCTTTTTTTAGTCCTTCATTAACTTTAGTTCACAGCTAAGGCAGAAAAAGAAAAAGGGACAAAAATAAAAAGGTGGGCTTTTCAAAATTTAGTTCACAGCCAAGCTTTTCTTTGTTTAGGAAATTGGGTTTTGTTTTGAAAGATAAACACTCAAAGTTAGCTTTCAAAGGAGGACCTAATCTTTGCAAAGTTTAAGCCTTTGGTTGAAGGAAATGTAAAATTGGTTAAAAGTTATGTGAGATCTGCAATTCTGCATTTTGAGCTCTCATATATTTACATTAATTTTGTGCTTTGTGATTCTTCTACCCAAGATAACCTTTTCTTGATATATATGGAAAAACAACTTTTTAGTAGGTTCTTGGTCTATCAATGGACTCATATTTTCCTTTATTAATTAAACATAGAGGGAACAAAATTGAGGAAGTAATTTATACCCATGTATATTTATCCCCGTAAGTGAAATATCTCATATGTTTGAAAAAGAGTCGCATCTCATTCATCATTCCTAAAAAAGTGCACTGTTAATTCTTTTTTTTTTCCCCGTTTGATCAATGTTTAGATTAAAAAGTTATAATTTTCTTTTGTGGGTTTGACTTCGTATAGAGCTCTTGTGCACAACATAAGAGGAGATTAAGAATAGGAAAGAGGAAAGATTACTTATGTTGTGCTCATTTCTAAATTTACCACTAGCTACAATAAAATCCTAAGTGAGGGTTTGCTACCGTCTCTTCACATCAAATAGTACATAATTTCACAAATTTATATACTCATTATAAATCGATTATATTCATAATTTAAATTATCATCTTAATTTTAAAGAATTGAGAAATAATTATAAAATCTCATATTTAATCTTCATAAGAAATACTAAAACTTAAAATTTCAAATCAATTGCATATCATGCTAGATCTCTGCCACCTCTTCCACCCATCGCCAATCGCCACCATCATCGTCACTTGCAATCATGTGGTCACTTCCTACCAGCTTAATCGGTCACCATCATAACTTATGACTTGCCTGAGAAGGACACAACTATCATTGGAGATGATAAACACCATCGTTGAAGAAAACATGAGACTATGATAGTCTACGATTCCATCTCTGAGATCGTTAAAGCAAAACAACTATAGTCAAAGACTATCAAATACGGTGTCAACCACTTATGACTTATGGAGACAACAACGACCACGTTGGAGGCAACAACCATCACTATTGGGAACCATAAGAGATTACCACTATCACCAACACCATTAGAGACTGCTAAAACAAGAATTAATATTATTATAAACGAGCATGTTCTATCGACTATTAATTTATTGATTTTTTGTGATCAAAACTTATAAATTATAGTATAATTCTAATTGCATGTTCCAAACAAAAATTAATATCATTCAGAAACTACTAATACTGAAAAGTTCTATGGACTACCAATTTATTGATTTTTTGGATCAAAATTTATAAATTATAGTATAATTCAAGATTCCAACATTTTCAAAAGTAAGGGTAATACCTTAAGCCATTCCCATGCTTTGCTCTCTTGGATACAGTGGTGAAAGTTTTGACTTTTTTTGTGGGCCCAAAATTGAGTTATCTTGGTGTCTCCAGGGAATTTGGGTTGACAACCGGTTCAGGCCCTTCGGCCCATTATCAAGCTCATGTCTTAAATTAAATCAGAGACCAAAAAGAAAAAGAAGAACAAAAAATAGTCTTAAATCGTTAAATAGGAGTGCTGTGTGCATAAATAATTTGTGAACCATTTTTAAAAACTCATTTCAAGTTTGGTTATTTTTTAGATTAGCTGAACATATACTTTATTTTATAATGAATAAGACAAGTGAAAATTTTATTAAACTCGTAAGTCTCATTTATATTTATTTATTATTTATATATAATATATTTAAATATTTTATTTTTTATTAGTTTTTTATACGAATTTCAGATCAATATAATATAAAAAATATTATTAAATAACTTTAAATTTTTAAGTTAAATTACACTTTTGATACTTGTAGTTTCACTTGAATTTTATTTTGGTTCATATTCTTCATTTTGTTGCAATTGAGTTCTCGTAATTGTAAATCTGAATTGATTAGATCCTTGTAGTCCCTTCTGTCATGTCTAACACTAATGGAATTAGTGTGGACTAATATGGATGACATATTGGATGCATAGCTAGACAACATGAGATCAAATTTTTTGGTTCGACTAATCATTATTTAAACCTATGACAAAACTGTCAATTCCTAATTTCTTTTTCTCAAATAACACAAGAAAACTCTTCAACGTGCAAATTTGAAATTTAGGGTGATTTAGGGTTTTTTATTTTAAAATTGGATATGATTCACGTTTGATTTGATTTCTTCTTATTCGAGGTTCTAAAATATGAACTTAGTGGTTGAAAATTGATTATAGAGATGTTAGGTTAGGACTTGTGTTTTCCTTTTTTCTCTATTATTGTTAGGGCTTTTGCTTTCACTTTTTCAAAAATGCATCTTATTTATTTTAAATTGGATAGTTGATGACTTTAATGCATTATATTCCTTTTAAATGTTTTGATTTAGACCACAATTATTTGCATTTTATATAGTTGTTCATTGTGGTTGTTGATTCTTGTCACATGATTGGGGTTTTGGTTCTTGAATTTTTTGTTGATTTGTCTTTTTGTTTATGGTAAAAGGAACAATGGTGATGGTAAATTTCTGTTGGAGTTGCATCTTGTGGGACAGTTTTTAAAGAGCCTAGAAATGCTAATTTGAGTTATGTGGATGGTGTAAATGATATATTTGGTTTTCACATAGACTATTGGTCATACTTTACAATTGTTAGTAGGATTAAAAAATTGTTGAAGTACAATAATTTTAAGATGCTATATTAGAGAGTCCCTGGTAGATGTTGATATGAGTGATGAAGATTAATGCCATGAAGATGGTAAGGAAGATAGTGTGAAATATGGGGAGAAATATTATGATAGTGATGATCGTTTGAAGGGATGTGACTAACCTAATAGTGATGATATAGAGATAATGATTTTTTTGATGATAATGTAAACATGAAAGTTAAAGACATTGGTATACCTTAAATGACTGAAACTCAAAAGAAGAAAAGTAAGAGGATAGGAAAGACAATGGTGGTGAGGCAAGTGAGATTCTATACCAATTCCACCTACTAATAATTTCCATCCTTTGAGAGAGGATTATGTGAGTGATGAGTTTGACTCTACTACAACTTCAGATAATGAAGGAAATAGAAGACCAAGAGATATGAGTTGCAGAACTGAAGACATGTGTAAGAAGTATAACTAGAAGGTTGACAAACTTAAAAGAGTTTAAGGATCCAATCATTGAATGGTTTTTGTTGAATGGAAGAGCAATTAGGTTTAGAAAAAAAAAATGACTCTATTGGATGCAAGATTGAATGCAGACAGCATTGTAGTTAGTGGTTGGTAGTTTCTTTGCATAAGGTTGGGGGTAAAAAGATATATGTATTGAAAACCAAATGACAGAACCACATCTACAATAAATTTTGCAAACACTATAATTGACAAGGTAAAAATGAACTATAAAATGAAGTTGTCTAACATTCAAGATGATGTGAGGGAGAGATACAATGTTGGTATTTCAATGTCATGCATAATTAGGGTAAAAGATGTATATCAAATTGAAAAGGCCCATAGAGAGCAATATTATAAGTTATGGGGCTATTGTACTAAATTGAGAAGAAGTGTCCATGGTACCACTTGTAAAATGAAGTTGTGAGACCCCAGCTGCAAGTCAAACCAATCTTTGAAAGGTTTATATATATATATGCTTTAAGGCTTATAAAAGGGATTTGTTAATAGCTTGGAAGCCAATGTTTGGTATTGATGGATGCCATTTCAAAGGAGAATATGGTTGACAAATCTTGGTGGCAGGGTAGACTCAAATGGTCAATACTTTCCATTTGCATTTGCAGCAATTGAGCAAGAAACCAATGACAATTGCACTAAGTTTTTGGAGAAATTTCTTAATGACATAGATGATATCAAGAGCAATAAATAGGTGTACATCTTTAATCATTAAAAGGTAAGCAAACAAAATATATTATTATTTTTGAACATTTCATGCATTAAATTTATACTATAACTGATACATATATTCATTAAATTAGGCAGGGTTTAGTACCTGTTTAGGAAGAGATTTTAGAGAGGGTGGAGCATCGATTCTGTCTTAAGCTTATGTATGCCACCTTTAAGACAAGATTTGGTGGCAACATGGAGCTAAGGAGCTTAGTCCATGATACAACAAATGCACCTTACTACCAATTCTGGAAAAGACACATGGGTGATGTGAAGAAGATGAATATGGATGCATATGACTGACTTATGGAACACCCTACTAAGTACTGGTACATGCACAAATTTAGTTTCTATCCAAAGTGTGACATACTGATGAATAATATGTAGGGATTTTGATTATACCGGGCACAGCGAAATTTAAAAAAATTTGGCATAATCAAATCTTTAGGATAATCTCTATTGTTTATGAACCGATGTTTTTCTATTAACCTTATAAATAGAATATTACCTTTTGAAGCGATTAGGACGATCTTAATTTTTGATCCACAAGTTATACAGGGTGTACAACCTCTAAGTGTATCCACACTGAATGACTTAATCAAGAGCTATGTGTTGGCTTCCAAAATCTCCTTGTGTGCTAGCACAAGTGATGAGATTTTCTCACGTCTCACAAACACTCAATTTGCTAATAATTCTCTGCAGAGAATTTTTGACTCTCTGTGATATCTGAATAAAAGTTACGTACATTACTTATCAGGTCTAACTTTATTTAAGTATGATATAACTAAAGTCTAAATGATAAGATCAGATCTTATCTATTAGAGACTTTTAGATAAAATAGAAAAATCTCATCAAAGTTAATCCTATTTTAAATTTCAAATATCATTTCTTTGTAATTACATGAAAGTCCAAAACTTCTCTTAATCAAATTGCATCCATTTGTGTGTGACCCCTTAGGTTCATATTAAACTGACATTAGGCCACATTAAACTAATATATTTTTCAATTAGATCCACATCTAATTAATTTAAATCAAAACTAATTTTGATTTACCCATTAATGAGAATTAATTATTAAATTAATTCTCGGGTTACCTACAAGTCAAGATTGATGTCTAGCAGCATGTGATGACTACCCAGATAATATAAATATATTTGTGAACCTTTCCGTTGTTAGCTACCATGCAATTCAATCATTCCATCATTCAATGTTCCTGATTAAACTTAGAGTATGGATTAATGTCAAACCCTAAATTGTTTAATCTGATGTATCTATTTATAAGTCACAACTCATGTGGTGAAACTTAAATTCTCTAATCTAGTTTCACACCACCCTAGCCAGGGATTTTTCTGAGTTATGTCTTAATTAAATAACATAGAATATTCTCTCTCTTTACTGAGAGTGATAGATCCCTTATTGTACATTCATATATTTTCATACATAGATAGTCATACCCAACATCTATCTCTGTATAACCCATGGTGAATTATACTTAGATAATATCAAAGCATGATAACCTATGTACAAGGTATCTATGATGCCTCAAATATGAAGATCATTTGCACCACTACAACGAAAAACACTCATTAACAACTTTGTAAAAGTCCATATGAGTATTCTATGATCGAGTCAATTCAGTAAACTTGTTCTCTAACAAGCACCTACATGTTTATTATAGTGTCAACTACACAAGTAATCATGAGATCAATCACCCTTAACATTTGAGCTAATATAACATGTACTAATCTAACCAAATCATTAATTATCATTATTAATGATCCTATGATTGGGAATATTTAAGAACAAAGCTTAAGAAAATATATCTCATAAGCATGATCATATTATGGTTCTTATTTTCATTGCTTATATTCTATGAGATTTATCATGTTCATACTAAAGAATATATTAACAATTAAAGTACATGATAAATAATAATGCCATATAATAATGAAACATATTCATTTTATTAATAACTGAATAAGACTGTATTTATAAGTAATATATCATAGACATCTAATATCATTGCCTTGTAGGGCATACTACTAACATAATATAACAGAAGCATTGAATATGACTATCTTGTTTGCAAAGGATAAGCCAATAATTAGCATGTTTGAATGTATAAGGGAGTATTTGATGAACAAATTCATTGAATTAAGGAACAATGTTATAAGTTTGAAACTATGTCTATGGTAAAGAGAAAAATGAAAAAGGAAATTACTCATCCCAACATGCAGAGACTTAGGTGGGCTGAAAATGGGAAGTTTGAGATTACTTTCCTTATAGAGAAGTTTTCAATAGACTTAAATTTGTAAACATGTAATTGCAAGTAATAAAGTTTTCATTTTTATATTTTATTTGGTTTCTAAAAATCAAATATGTAAATAAGTCAAATTTTCCATTGTAGGTTCTGGGAGCTTACAGGTTTAGCTTGTAGACATGCAATTTAGCTACATCTACTTCATGAGGGCAAGAACCAAAAAACTTTGTAAGTGCATACTTCAAGAAGCAGGCATATGCTGACTACTATGGTCTTATAGTAGAGCCCATCAATAGGGAGAGCATGTGGCCATCTGCACTGTTAGCATGAACCAGTCAAGCACATGCTACAATACCTGTAAATATAATTGCTGAATCACAGAGGGCTGGATGTGCATTTCCACTTATGGTAATTGAAATATGAACCAAATGCAGAACATGTTTTGGTGGTGTTTAAGAGGAAAGGCAAGGAGATCCAACACAACAAGATAGTCAACTACTGCAAGCTAGTCAAGCATCAGTTAACAACACAATAGACAGTTCCAGCACCCCTGAAGTCTTTAAGATTGTGGTTTTTTATTTCTGTTGAACACGACATAGTTAAAAGAGATTTGTGTAGTACTTGTTGAACACGTGGTTGTTTTTTGTTTTTGTAATGGATTGATAATGTTATTAATTTATGTATTGGAAACATACATTATTGGTCTAGTATTGTAATGTTGCATTTCATGAATATAATGTATGCCTTTTGTCAAGTATTCAACTTTTCAAGTCTTCACTTTCTACTATTTTCATCTACTTCTTAATGCTTTTATAATGCATTTTATTAAGTTTTTATCCATTGTATCGCTTCACAATGCTTTGGCATGCTTTATTCCCAAAGCAACAAATGAAAACATGCAAAAATAAAAAATAAAAAAATAACATTAACAATATTTCATTGATAAAGTGCATAAGTTACAAGTTGCAGACACCAACAACGAAAAAAACAAATTGTACATCAATAAATACACATGAACTGCACAATGATTAATTAGATAAATCATGAACATCTGAGCAATATAGACAAAGCTAGCCTAAAACACTAACATGCCTAACCTAAAATAGACAACCAACTACTAGAAGAAGACACGGAAGCAATGCACACATAGCCAACAAAACCACCTATGCAGTCATTCTTTTCCACCAGCCAACCTTGCCTTTCAACACAAAAATTAACTTCCACCTGCGCATGAAAATTTCTTCATCCTTCCTACAAAAATTATAGCAAAACCAATTATGAAAAGATACAAATTATATCAATAAGTCCAAATTTGGACAACCCAACAAAAGCCATATAATTCCGATAAAACATACCTCCAAATTTGGACAACCCCAGAATCTTCTACATGTATTGTTATCCTAAACTATATACAATACTACAAGCTCACAACAGTCACAGAATTTGACTAAATTGTTAGCCTTACAATTGCAAACACTTAAAATTGTTAAAGAACCACCTATTTGCCCATAAGAATTGAAAATTTGAGAATATGAGAAATCCACAAATTTGGTTTGATTTTGCTTTGAACTTATCATTGGCAGCCCTTGCTTGTAACATGAAAAAGAGAAAAGTAAAATTTAAATCGAAAATGAAAACAATGTTGTTTCTCCAAAAAGAATAGAAAATGAGTTGTTTTATGCTTAGATAATGAGCCCTTTAACAAAAATTTAGCCACATATTTTCTAGCTATGCATCTAGCATGACATTTGTTAGTTCACATCACTTCCATCAATGTTAGATGTGATGGAAAATTACAACAAGAACTCAATTGTTGCAAATTATAATTACAAGAACCTAATTGCAATAAAATGAAGAATAGGAATATTTAAAGCAAAATCACATGAACCAAAGATATAATTTAATTAAAACTTATTTTATGCAAGCCATTTTAAAAATTAATTCTTATTTTCGAGCTCTTACAAATTTAGGTTTGAGAGCTTAAATCGAGTCCAACTTAAGCCTATTTAAAAATTGACGAGCTGATAATCAAGTTGCCAAATCAATGGCGGAGTCATATCCCATGGAGGGAGGTTAATTGACCCCACTTAATTTTGGAAAAAAATAGGTTATGACCCATTAAAAGTTAGTCAAACGGTGATTAAATTGGTTAATAGAATAATGGACCACATATTCTTTCTTATATTAAGTTTTTTCTAAACAAAAGGTAACATTTACCAATTTAATAACTATGGAATGTGGTGATTGCTAAGAAAAAAAGTTATAAATGAATAAAAAAGAAAGAAGGGAGAGAGAGAAAGAATAATAAAACACAAAAAATATCATTGAAACAAATACAAAAAACTAACTAGCTAGTGGATAGAGAAGTATACTTAAAAAAAAAAAAGACTTTAACAGTTACATAATAATAATGAATTTTTTTATTTTTTTTACTCAGAAACGTAATAATTATGATTATAGATATATATTAAGCAGATTCAATTCCAGCTGATTTAGTTAACATAACTTTTTTTTAACTCCACTGAACCAAATTTCTGGCTTCTCCAATGTGCCAAATCTCCCTATTCAAACTCGGCTCGATTGACACCTGAAAAAAACAAACCGAGTTTCTGAGTTGGGACCGTACTCGTAATACTCGTAACTCGGTTCACTCAGCTGGTCCTCCGAATCCAAGCCCCCTTACCTGGAACTGAAAACCCCAATCACACTCAGAAAAAGAACTAGAAGAACGCAGTGAAGATATTGGCAGTACAGTAATTAAGAGTAAAGCGTAGGCTTTTGATTTCATTGAAACTATCAGCTTCAATTGGCCCGACCCCGTTCTTCTCTCTACCATCAGGTTGGTGAATATTGCTCATTTTATTGTGTTTCTTGTTTTTCAAGAAGCAAATATGAAAATAAAACTAGGGTTTGAGAACAAAAAAACAATTTTTGAAGGGGACCGACATTTTGAAATTACAAACAACAGTTTGCCAATGGGATGCTTTTAGAATTTTGGGAACAAGAATTCTTTGTTAACTAAGTATGCCAAAGGGTTGGAACAAAATCATTGTTTTTTTAATATTTTATGGGCAATTTTGTTAAATGGGGGTGCTTGTGTGGAGTATTGAATCTACAATGCGCATGTGAAAGCTTTTATATTGATGAATTACCTATAAACAGATGCCATATATATTACTTAGGAGGCTTTTGAGCAATAAACATTTTCTTATTACTAGCTCTGTTTCTGACTTTCTGTTATATGTTTTGTCCCAACTTCTTTTTTATCTTGTAATCTTTTCGAATTTAGTAAAAGTCGAGGATGCTGGTTTTAAGTGTGCAACTGACAATAGTTCAATTTAAAGGGTTATAGTGGACATGATTCCAATTTTCAACCATTCAGCTACATGAAGTCAACACTCGTATCCTGCAACTGAATCATTTTGGCTTTATATAATATGATGTTTTATGCTACACGATTGTCTGTGGTGATGCTTCTTGGAGTACCTGATCGTGTAATCTCAATCTGAAAACTTGTTTCTGTATATAGAATACATTTCTACTTGTCGAAATTGATCTCATGCATTCTTCAATTATTAAGACTTGGATAGGTACCTTGAAAGTAAATTTAGTGAATGTGGTGTGATGAACTTGAAGCTCTTTTGTTTCTGTTAAGCATGATCCCACAATTTCAATTCAGGGTTCTAATTACTTGTAAAGTAAAGCACCCTCAACTAATTCTCGGCTATTTTGAGTTATCATTAACTTTCTATAGATATACTATGTTTTGCTAGAATCTGTTTCAGAATTGAGCATTAAAACTCAGCAACTTTGTAGGGGCTATAATCAAGTCTCTTGGTTGCTTCATTTGATAATACTCACCTTCCCAGTAAAGGGTAATTCTGTTGCTTAACTGTATTTTAATTTGCTTTTAGCCTTATAGTATACCTAAGAACAATATTATTGGTAAAGCTTTTATGCTTGGTCACTTCCTCTCATAAGTTACTTTTTTATTTCCCTTTATATAATAAACCTTCTCTTTGGTCATCTTCTCATTGATTCCAAATGTGAAAAATGTTTTCCTATGAGCATATCTCCTTTCATAAGTGGTTTATAGAGATTACTTAATGATGCATTATACAGCTGGATGATGCAGGAAAGTTCCTTTTATACTTCAGAAAGTTAAACATGAGGAATCTTTTGTAGTCCTCCAGTAGAATCACTCAGTTGTAGTTATCATTCACTTAGCTTACATGGATGTTGAAGTGGTAAATGAAGGAGAAAATAGCGAAATTCTTGCAGCAGAAAATGTTGAACCTGATAAGAGTGGTGGAGGAAACATTAAACCACAATTGGGCATGGTGTTTGAATCAGAAGATGGTGCTAAGATGTTTTATGATGCATATTCCAAGCATATGGGTTTTAGTGCCCAAGTTGGTCAGTTCAGTCGTACCAAGCCTGATGGCCCAATTGTAACTTGGGACTTTGTATGTTCCAGGGAGGTATCTAAAAGGAAGAATATAGAAAGCTGTAGTGCCATGCTTCGAATACATCAAAAAGATGCAAGAAGATGGGTTATAACTAAGTTTGTTGAGGACCATAGCCATTCCCTGGTCTCCTCGAGTAAGGTGCATCACCTTCGACCCCATAGGCATTTTGTAGGTGCTGCAAAGAATGTTGCTGGGACATTGGATGCCACTAATGATATGTATGTTACCATGGATGGAAACCATATATCTCCTGAGCCAAATCATGTTGTCAGGAGTTCCTCTCCTGTAGAACATAGTCACCCAGCCAGAAACATTGGACCTTTTAGCTATGTAAGACCATCCCATAAAAGGACCCTAGGAAGAGATGCTCAAAATCTTTTGAACTATTTCAAAAAAATGCAGGCTGAAAATCCTGGATTCTATTATGCAATACAGCTTGATGATGATAACCGCATGACTAATGTCTTTTGGGCTGATGCTAGATCAAGAGCAGCTTATAACTACTTTGGAGATGCAGTAATATTTGACACAATGTATAGACCAAATCGTTACCAAGTCCCATTTGCTCCATTTACAGGTGTAAACCATCATGGTCAGATGGTGTTATTTGGTTGTGCGTTACTTCTGGACGAATCTGAATCTTCCTTTGCTTGGCTGTTTAAAACATGGCTATCCGCAATGAATGATCGGCCACCTGCTTCTATAACAACTGACCAAGATAGAGCCATACAAGCAGCTGTTGCTCTGGTCTTTCCAGAAACTCGTCACTGCATTTGTAAGTGGCACATTTTGAGGGAAGGCCAAGAAAGACTGGCTCATATATGCCTTGCTCAGCCTTCCTTCTATGGTGAGCTATATAGTTGTATCAACTTTGCTGAGGCCATTGAGGATTTCGAATCATCATGGGGAGCTCTTCTTGATAAATATGATCTGCAGAAAAACGAGTGGCTTCAGGCAGTGTATAATGCTCGGAAACAGTGGGCCCCTGTTTATTTTCGTGGTACTTTCTTTGGTGCACTTTTCTCAAACCAAAGAGTTAGCTCCTTTTTTGATGGCTATGTGAATCAACAGACAACATTACCTTTATTCTTTAAGCAGTATGAAAGAGCTTTAGAAGATTCATTAGAAAAAGAAATAGAAGCAGATTATGATACAATTTGCACGACACCAGTAGTGAAGACACCATCACCAATGGAACAACAAGTTGCTAACCTCTATACTAAGAAGGTTTTTGCAAAGTTTCAGGAGGAGCTAGTTGAAACTTTTGTGTATACTGCAAATAATATTGAGGGGGATGGTGTCATTAGCAAATACAGGGTTGCTAAATATGAACATGATCACAAGGCATACATAGTGACTATAGATGTTTCTGAGATGAGAGCGAATTGCAGCTGTCAGATGTTTGAGTACTCAGGCCTTCTCTGCAGGCATATATTAACTGTATTTACTGTAACAAATGTCCTTACCCTTCCCTCACACTACATTCTGAGGCGATGGACTAGAAATGCCAAATCCAGTATTGTATCTGAGGAACAAATCTCAGATCCCCAAGGTATTGAATCTCTAACTGTGCGCTTCAACAATTTATGTCGGGAGGCAATCAAGTTTGCTGAAGACGGAGCAATTGCTTTAGAGACCTATAATGCTGCAATCAGTGCTTTACGAGAGGGTGGGGAAAGGGTTTCCGTTGTTAAGAAGAATGTTGCCAAAGTTGCACCTTTGAGCTCCCATGGTAGTGGAAATAATCTGGAAGACAATAACAAGAAAAGCCCTTCCTCACTTTCTGAAGTGGCCCCATCCTTGTGGCCTTGGCAAGATGCTGTGCCACGTCGCTTTAATCTTAATGACATTGGGCCTCCTGTTACTGACTTGAATCAACCAACCATGGCTCCTGTCTCTATTCACCGTGATGGTGTGCCTTCTGATAATACTGTATGAATATCTAAAACCTGTGCACTTCTTGTTTAATAGTTAGTCCAAATATTTTTAATCTTTTAGTTAGTCTGAAGATTTTTAATCTTTCTTTTAATGTATTTTATTGATGTAGGTTGTCCTAACTTGTTTTAAGTCTATGACGTGGGTCATAGAAAATAACTCAATACCAGACCACAATGTTGCAGTCATCAACTTGAAGGTATGCTTTTATAGCCCTGCATCCTTTGTATGCTTACCTGTCCAACTTGCATCATTCAAATTGTCATTCTATTCCAGAAGCAGATATATGTGTAGGTTTTGTATTCTGTTACTGTGATTAAACTTAATACAGCACTGATGTACTCTACAATATGAAGAAATCAGTCCCTCCCCAGATACACATTTAGTATTCAATTTCTCTCTAAAAGCTGTAACTTTATAGTTTGTTTCACTTACTATAAGGATAGGATCACTATAATACATTACTAAACTGAGGATTGTTGATAGGCAAATGATTACTAGAACAAGTATTATCTTGGTGGTGTTGCCTTATGAACGAGTATTAACATAATTTTTCCATTAGCTGCAAGATTATGGCAAGAACCCACTGGGAGAGACAGAAGTGCAATTTAGGCTAACAAGGGTCACTCTGGAGCCTATGCTGAGATCTATGGCATACATTGGTCAACAGCTCTCAGCACCAGCCAATAGAGTTGCTGTCATCAATCTGAAGGTAAACTAGAATGGTGGCTGTTTTTATTGTTTAAACGTTTCATTGTTAAGTATAGTTGTAAGATTTCAGGATGTGGAATAACTTTTTTCTTTAATTGCTAATTTTTTTTTGTTGAACATTCGTAGATATATTAACATAGGTACAATAGTGATTTCTAATGCTAAAGAAATTGAAAGTAATTTCAAGTTTATAGGAAACCTTAGATACTGAGAGTCTCAAATATGTCAAGATGATAAATATAAGAGAATGGAATGAGATTTCGTGTTTTCGAAATTATTATGCTCGACTACTATATGTCATATCTCAAATTCTTTCTCTTTATTATTATTAGGACATATCTTAAAATATGCTTTGGTGAGATTCCTTGTAATGAGATTCATGCTATCGAACCAAACTTTTTGCTTTTTGAGAAATTTCTCCAGTGTTATGTCTGGTTATATTTCCATTATATTCTTTCAGCTTCAAGATACAAAGACAACGTCTGGGGAAACAGAGGTGAAATTTCAAGTCTCCAGAGATACATTGGGTTCCATGCTCAGATCTATGGCCTACATCCGCGAGCAGCTTTGATAGCTGTAAGCATTATCTTCCAGTACTGTCTCATATTTTGTATGTAGTCATTGTTGAATGAAGAACCAAACTTTATGCTTAATCTTATGTCTTTCTCTGCTCTCATCTTCTGGACATTGTTTCTTCTTCTTTTCTCGGCTAGCCAGCAGGTGCTTCAGACTTCTTACATGTCCATAGAATTCCATTTGGAAGTTATACCTTATATGTAATGTTCTAATGCAGAGTGCTTAAATATAATAATGAAGTCTGCAATATCTTCGAGCTAAACTGTGTTCTGATTCAAGCCATTCATGTATCAACTATCAAGTTAGTGATCCTTCATCAATATAATATATGCATAGGTGTGGTTATTCATTGCTGTTTTTATTCATCAACCATATTTGTATATATTTAGTTAGATTTTTTTATTTTTTATTTTTTATTTTTTGAATTCTAACTTGCAGATTATACGTCATTTCGATGTTGGAGACTTATTTGTACATGAAGTTGTGAAGACGTAGTTAACCAATGAGCATTGCATATATCTTGTACTTGGACTTACTCCTTTTTTTACTAATTTTAGAGGATTTTGCAGCTTAATACTAAGTGCTTGACCTTATGAATGTTATTGTTCATCATTTTATTTTCCTTTTCTTCTTTCGTTTGAGGTAATTTCTTGACTAAATTATATTTAGTTCCAATAGTTTAACCAAAAATTCAATTTATTTCTTTTTAAAAAGTCAAATTTTGATTTACATAGTTCTAAAAATTACACAATTTGGTTAATTTATGTGATCAACTTAATTTATTTTAATTTAACGAGGGTGATATCACATGATAATAGGTGTTTATGTGGCGTCTCATGTGGACTAATGAACAACTAGAAAAAAAAATATATAAATATTTTTTTCTTTTTTAAAATAAAAACTATTACAATCAATATTCAACGATATCGGTATGCATTTATGATATTCTCTTGTGTAAGAGAATATATACGATATAATTGTATATCTAAGGAAATTTTTGTTGAAACAGAACACACCCATCTGCAGCAGTGATGGACATAAAAAATAGATGCTAAATTGAAAAAGGAAAAATGATGAAGAATGAAACAAACACACAATAATGAATATATGAAAATTATGTAATTGACATAAAGGATTATGAAGAATCAAATAAAGTAATAGGCATATTTATAAATAATTAAGTATCTAATCTCCAATAAATCAATACTCTAGTCATGAACAACAATCAAAATTCAAAATTTCCAAATTACAAATATCTCAACGATATCCCCAAATAAAAAATATTTGATAAAAAAGATCAATTAATAGACAGGTTGAGAAAGAGAACAAATGATCACTTTAAAATTTCTCCTGTTCAAATCACCACCATGACCTCTGCTACTTCATCATTTCCTTCGATTTATGATTTTAAACCCCTTTCCTCATTCCTCGCTTTATTTCTTGCCTTCTTCCTCCACTATGTCATATTCTGTTAACTTATACTTAATGGAATATAATGACAAGACCATATTATGTAGTTTTTGAAACTATAAAATTACATTTTAAATTTTGTGAACTACGGTGTGTAAATTAAACTTTCAGATATAAAAAAATTATAAATAGAATTTAGCTTCTTTTTTTCAATGAGTATCTAATGACCAATCAATACTAAATGAATGCCACTTGGCTCGAATAGGGGCCAATCCAGCTTTTCAAAACTGTTCATAAGTTATTTATTGACAAAATAGAGAAAATAACTCAAATATCTCTAATAAATTTGCACAAAAATTTTTTGTTTCAATAAAATTAAAACAAAACAGTTTTGATCAAGCTAAAACTTGCATAAAAATAAGAAGAAAAAAAATGAATTCTTTGTTGAATTAAGAAAGTTAAATTTGTAATTAAATTTTATTACAATATAACTTTCTTTTTTCTTTTGAAGCTTTTTAATATATTATTTTTATATTATTATAACAAATCACGTTTTTGTTTAAATATTTATTATTTCTTAAACAAAACAGATCCAACCGACATGAATTTTTTTATTAAAAATGAACATGTAATTTGTAACAAAATAATAAAGTTAAGAATAGACATTAATCATGACTTTATTTTTGCAGATACTATTATTTTTATTTTCTTAAATAATTTTTGTTGGACTCACTTTTTTTATCAAGTAAATACTACCTTCAGTTAAGATATAATAATTTTTGTTTATTTATTTATTTTTTATTAAATTGTGTTATATTCATTTACAATTTTTAATATTATTATTTATATCTAAAAAGTAATATTTTTTTTCAGGAACTGTAATTGACAGAGAAACATTGATCCGCCGCCATTGTTCACAAAGAATGTTGGGGACTGCATCTTATATATGAAATTCTCTTTCTAGGTGGGCAAGTTATCTTGGCCACTTGCCTAATCTCATCAACAAGACAACAATATGTAATTAAACTATAAGTACTCTTGCCAAAACAAATAAAAAAAAGAAATAGTTTTCACCCAATAAGCTATTCAAGGATTCATTCTTATAGAGATATTGTGCATGAAGCACGAGGCATTCTTCGTTAGGGAGAGACATCGTGCACGAAACAAGATATATTTTTGAAAAAACAAAAATAAAACAAAGCTCACAGAAATCGTATTAACAGTCTATGCACCAAAACAAATGAAATTTAGCTTGAACAGATCCTAGTAAGACAGAATGAACAACTCATACGACAAAAATTCTGTAGAAGGCATCATTTATTAAATTCTTCAAGACTTGATAAAAAAATAGTTACTATGTTATTGCTAGTCTGGACCATAAGGATATACTTCAAACTTCATCCTGTGGTATTATCATAAATGCTTTATAACCAGAGTCCTATACCATGATATTTGCCACATCATTTGCAGCACCAAATGGAAATACAAATCAAAACGTTTCCCAAACGATGCAAAATACAAATGCTGGACATCACCAACATAATGTTCTCAAATAACGAACATCGCGAATACATTGATTTGAACTATCATTTACCAGAAAATATTAAATCCACAAAAGTAAAATTGGATCTGATTTCCACAAATTCAACTGTTTTGACACATCCAATCGTCTAGATGATAATAAAAGAGAGATCAACAGAATGAGATTCTCTACCATTATAATCCAAATCTTTGTATGTCCCGTAAGATGGCACTTCATTTAAGAAATCTACAAGCCTAAAAATCTAGCAAGTCATTCCTAAGATGCATTTTCTTAAGCAACAACAATTCCGTCTACGAGCTCTCAAACAAAAGCAGATCCCAAGAAAACCACATAGCACTTGAACCCCCTAATTATAGTTACAAAACGAATCAGTAACCATTGCTCAGTGCAGATCATGCCATTGACAAGATGAATCTGCTTTCAATCCAGCAGATTGACACTTAATCACTTAATTTAGGACAACAAACCCAATCCATTGAGCCCTACAAACTCCGATAGTCTATCACAGTTACTTCATCCTCCAGGGCATCCAAATCTTGATAACTGCACCACCATCAGCAGAAACAAGTAAATTATGCATGCATGCAAAATCAAACTGAAGAGATAAAACCATATAATGTGAAGTGCGGAACAGAAAATTAAATATTTAAAATCCTCTCGTTGTACATTTTCTTTTTGTAACTTCAGTTTTCCATTGAGAAATACTATGTCAAACTCCTTTGCCCGAATCTTTTGGCAATAATAGCAAGAGAATAAATCTAAGGAACTAATTCGAAATTCAAATTAATATTATTTCACAAAGTGGAGGATGGAACAGAGGTTGGGAAAAAAATATCGTTTCAGTACAACTGAAAATAAACTATTAGTAAGTTTCTTAAATTCTTAAGAAACAAATCTCAAACATGCAAGTGGTGGAACAAAGCAGATTAGTGTAAAAAATTAACAAGAGATGCCACAAGTCAACATCCGAAAAGATGTACTACAATATAGTATACATTCAAAATTGTTCAGAAGAAAAGTCACCTTCGCATCTTCCGAGGATCTGGTCTAAAAGATGGGGGAACAGTAATTATAGGTGATGGTCCACCAACATGGGAACCAGAAGGCGTGTTCCTTCCAGGACCATCAGATGAAGATGGCTCTCCCTGATCTCTTAACATCTGCATTGCAACTTCTGGTGGAGCAGGAACAAAGGGTCCCAAAGGCCTACAAGAATCAGAATGTGAGCTTTGAAATAAATAGCAAAAAGAAAATTAATTTCAATGTTTGTCGGACCATGAAGAGAAAATATAATGGAAAGGGGAACCAACCCAGCACCAGGTACAGGCATCAGGACAGGTGGAAGCGGGGGCATATCTGGGGTAAAAGGTTGACCAGCAGCGTATGCATCATACATTGATTCATCAAGATTTCCGGCCTCAAGAGCACCAGATTTAGACTGTCGATCATGGGATGGAGAAGTGTCAAACCTCTCCCTGTCATTGACTCTGTCAATCCATTCATGATCTCTACGGTTGCTACGCTCATCTCTCAATCGGTTTTCCAGAGTTGGCCTATGCTTCAGAGGCTTGTCCTTCTATAAATAGTACACATAATGCACCACATCAGTGTAAACTCCCAACCATGATAGACAGTGCTTAGATTCCTAAAATTTAATTAACTAAGCCGGTCATTCTAGGAAAGGTGAACTATAATTGATCTGTTCCGAAATATATGGATATCTAATAAAACACCATCATCTATCACATGTTGTAAGTAAAATTGAGATCAACCCTCTTTCCCCCACACACCCACACACAAAAGAAGAAAAAGAGAGACGAGAGTAGGAAAAGGATTAACAGAGAGAGAGAGAAAGACCATCCCTAAATTCCAAGCTATGCATGCAGAAGTCCCAGATTAAAATAGTACAGAAGGTTTGAGTATCATACGAGCTTGTAGATAATACTTTTAGTTTTATGTTACTAATAATCTCCAATAATTCTTTTACTTGGTTCATATATCTCACCAGCATGAATTAGTATCTACCTGAGGTTGCTGCATAACAGGTGTTCCACCAGGAGCATCTGGATCACTACAAAGATGATAAGGGAGGTAAACTTAGTTATGATCCTGTCAAAACTTACAGTGAACACAAAAGGTTCAAAAAGTATACTTACTTCATGTAGTTTTGGAAATATAGATCCTCACGCACTTTGGAAGTCAGTTCCATCAGAAGGTCTTGATGTTTTAGCTTCAGATGTTTATGCACAAATTCAGTCGCATGGAAAAGCTTTGTGCAACCCTTAGCGCCACAACCATATTTCCATCCATACTTTTCATCCCTTATTTTTCTAACGTGTGGATCCAAGGCTTCAACTGCTGCAGCATCTATCTTCTCCCTAGCAGTCATTATTTCTAAGGGATCCTGACCACTCAACCTTCCTTGCCAAAATGAGTCAAGTCTCTTTTCCCAGTCAGAGCCAGATTTGCTTGTTTCTTCATTGCCATTTCCTTCTGGTCTCATGTGCCTAAAACCCTCGGCCTCATTAGTCTCAATCATGCCATAATAATCCACACCATGTATGCGCCAAAGATATGTAGCAAAAGCGTCCAAAAGCTCGACCCCCTCTAGGCCTTTGACAGATGTTAAGCCTTGCATAATTATTATAGGGCCCACAGACCCACCGTGAGCCTTATCATTATCATTTTTGTTTTGATCAGTACCACATAATACATTGTCTTCGACTCCTTTTTCCATATCAAGCTTACGTATAAGCGCCTGAGCCTGTTCAATATCTGCTTGTACTCTTTTAGGCTCAGAACTGATAGGATGAGCCTTTGGAGCTGCCGAGAAGTCATTTTCTTTGACAGGTCCTCTACCATGTCTTCTTTTGCTAGTGTCAGCTTCATCGTCGGAGTTCGGATCACTTGCTTGCCCCAATTTGCTGGATGAAGAAGAATTTGAAGCAGGATTGCTGGCTCGGTTTTCAGTACAAAATACACATCAGAGAAGGACACAAAGAGAAAGGAGCAAGGAGCAAGGAGAGGGAGAGAGCGAGAGCATACAGATTTAGTGTTCCATTCTGCAAATCAAGAAAAAATTCCTTTGCTAGCTGTCGAGCATTTTCATTCCTCCTAAAAGATACATACCAAGTCAGTGCCAATCCAAATTAGAGATCATACATACAAGGCATTGTGATCCAACGACATTAAAAGGATACAATCTTCCATTCTTCATATGATAGTAAAATGTTATAGAACTCACCTGTTAATGACTGCAACTAAATTGGTCGGATGATATTTGTCTTTCAACCTTTGTTAAAAAAAAAGGGGGGCATCAAATAAAAAGAAACATATCACTTATATTACACAAAGACGAAAAAATAGACAGTAAAAATTGCAAGAATGAATCACTTAAAAAAAGAAAGAGAATGTACCATTCTTCATCCTTATGAGCATTAAAATAAACCCGTTTCTGAGTAGAAATGTACTCTGATTTGTACTCTTGATACCTGAATAATCCAATGCCTCGTAATGAGAAAGACTATCAATAAATGAACAAATACTCTGGCATGATTCAACAAATATTACTTTCCACAGTGTACCTACGCTCAGCTTCAGCTGGTAATACATCATCTTCAAGCTCCTGAATGAATTGCTTGTACAACATCAATCCCTCTCTAGAATAAATCACAAGCAGTTTCACATTAAGAACACCCATCAACCCCCATCCATAACCCAAAAAAAAAAAAAAGGAGAATAGAAAACACCATGAATCAGAAATCAAGGAGAAGGTAATCTGCAGGAATTGACCACCTGTTTGTTTGAGAGAAAACTCTGGGGAAAAACCCTGACAAGGAGTAGTCCTTAAAGTATAAGGATGTCAATTTAGTTTTGAAGCACCGCAATAAACAAACCTAACAGGAATTTTTTTGCTATGTGAACAGAAAATAAGGACAGAACGTGCCAAGATACATGAAAAATGAACAAGAATGGGTCTTCCACAAATAAAATCATATCGCATCAAACAAGCCGAATTGGTAGCTTAGATAAATAAAAACGCTTGAAGGTAGATAAAATGTGTCAAACTCATATTTGACACTGTAAGCATACAGGTGGTCATTGAATCACAATAAGACATGCAAAGTTGAAGAAGACTATTTATATTTATTTATTTTATGGGTACAACCAAAATTTGTTATGGCTTGACAAAGAATACAGTAGGTAACTTCAATAAAGGTGCCAAGGGGCACAACCAGTGTTATCAAAGGTGCTAGGGGTCCCTAGAGCCTTGGCACAAGGGCACGCCTAAGGAAAGTCAGGCACCCTGCTAATGAAAACAGAAAAAATTGCTACAAGCAAGAATTCTAGGCTTCTAGCAAGCAAAAAGTAGCATTGATATGTTACTAAAGAGTAAAAATAGAAAAGGAAAAATAAAAAACTATAGTCAAGAATTCTAGCAAGTAGAGTGTAAAAACAAAAAATCTAGTTGAAGGCAAGAGGTACAACAAGTACTCCTTTTTACTAAGTCCAGCAAGTAAAAACTAGCTTTAAGCCAAAAATAACAAAATTAGTGCTTTTGTTTTCCAAAATCCTAAAAGGTCGAGCAAGTATCCACTAGGGGCCTAGGCGGGCATCCGAGGGGGCTAGGGATTAGGTTTAGGTGTGCGCCTGAAGGATCTAGGCATTGCCTGAGTGAATGAACCTCGCATACCGGGTGGGGAGGCGAGAAGGCTCTCTCCCGAGCCTAGGCTGATGCTTGTAGTAAGCTTATAACCAAACAACCGAAAACATGTAACCAAACAACCCAATCCTCAAATTACCAAAATATCCAAAACATGGAAACTTCATATTTTAGCAAGCTTGAGGATTGAAGTATTTTTATTCCATTGCCTTTCTATGAGTATACTTTTTAAGTGGCTGTTATCAATCATTATTTATTTAATATATTCTTGCAATATAACCTAGGTCATTAGGTTTCTATAATCTAAAGTTTAACTTACCGTGCACAGTAGCTTCTTTCTTGAGTTGCTTGCATCATGTTTTCTAAGTTCTATTCTTTGTTGAATGTAGATTGCATTTGTAGGTTGTCATTCTCTTTATTAATAGTAGGAGTCTAAGAAAGAGGTTGCTTTCTTAGATGTGACCTTATGATTGGCCTTTTTGTCAAAGCTTCTTGCTAGAGGTCCTAGTCTTATATTCTCAATCAAAATTAGATTTGGGTTAATCAGAATTCAGGTATTAACAACATACTTGGTCCATTCATTTACACCTTTTGAAAATCAAATCCCTAATACTCCCATAAGTTTTAGCCCTCAAATAGCCCATCAAGGTGGGCAAAAAATAGGACAAAAAGAAGAAAATCTAATTACATCTAATCTTTGCTTCGCCCAGTACTTAGTAAGGGATCTTCAATTTCACCCCCACTTCCACCTAGAACCTTAACATCCACACTCATATTATCTACAAATCCTCATTCTTCATCAAGACAAATTCCCCAATCACAAGTATGTGTCTCTAAACAGGTTGCCTAGTTTATCTTACCTCAATAGCCTCCCCATAGTAACATTCTTTCTTATCCGTATTTATTCCTCAATAATAAAAACAACATTTTAAATATTGCAACTAAATACTATTAGTTCCTTAATAAAGAGAGTCAATGCATTCGAAAGCTAACCTTTGCATCCCCCCATTGTTTATTGAGTTTGCGTAACCACGATTTGACTCCAGGTCTGCAAAAGTTAAGTTCCCTAGAAGCTTAGGAAAAACAACCATGTAGGTACAATGTAAAATATGTAATAACATGTGAGAAACAGGCAACAAGAATTTTTTTATATATAATGACGTATGTAAACAATAAAAGCAACTTCACTACTTCCACATTGAATAAATTCAAATAAAGGTTTCCTTGCTTGACCACAATTTATTGGTTTAATCCATAATTTGAATATGCTAAAAGCCTACAATTTCCTTTACCATAGGCCATAGCCCATAGGTAACAATAGAACACACACACTTCCATATTGGATTCATATAACTAGATCTTGTGTTAAAATGTGGGAGAACATCTCAGATTATAACCCAAAATCCATACCTGAAAGTCCATTTTGATAACAACCAGCAGAATGATGCACAAACCGGCCATAAGAATTTTCATCAGTGTAACCAGGTTTGCCACCCATTCTCCGTTCGTAGCCAGCATAATCATAGCCAAACCTGCCCAAATATGAGATGAGGTTAAAATATACAAACCAGATTTGCAAAAATTGCATCCACTGAGTACATTGATGTAAGGATCGCAAAGGATCAAAGGTGAGGGAATTCAAATGGGAGAAATGAAACAAATGTCCTGAAGTCATGGTTAAAGAAAGATAAAGTAAGGACCAACTCCTTAATGCTTAAAGTAATTTATAAGAATGGCTATCCTTGTTGAAGCCTTAGAAGAGCATCTACATAAGAATTTATACCGAAGCTGAATGACCTGGAAAACCATTAGCTATATAAGTAAGCTACAAAGGATTTGTAATAAAGAGTAATTTATGTACTTCTCGCACAAATATCAACCATAAGAAGTTACAAAAGAAATTCAACAACAATCTTCCAAGACATAAGAACTCCCAGACAATAAATTTAAATCAATTACGTTAACGAATGAATACAGAAGTAGAGTCATTCTTCCCAAAAGCAAAAGTTCATCGTCGTAGTGCAATCCATTTTTTTTCCCAATTAAAGATACTAGAAATCTTGGGGGACCTAAGCTACTTTACAGCTTGCGGCAAAACTATAAAAATACAACTTTAAAGTAGCAACTCATGCAGTAAACATTCAACTGAATAAAATCCAACAATATGAAGAAAGTGCTATGTAAGTCTTCAATAACTTCAATGGATCCTCTTCTCTATCTATTCTCAATAAGCTTCAGATTACGGAAATTTTCATTTACCAATAAATTTGGAGGAGGAATGGATATTTATTTAAAACCTGAATTACAAACTTTAATAGTTAAGTAGCTATTGACTTTTTTTACTATTATTTGTGAAACTTTGCAGATAGGTTCTCGTACGGGTCCTCTTTTATAAATTCAGAATCAGGATTCAAGATATTTCTTTTTATCTGTCATCGGATCTCCAAAATTGAACATGACAGGCTTATTTGGAAGTAATAGCACAATGCACATAAAACTTGTTTGAAACTCAGTTATCAGTATCAGTTCCTAAGTTTCAGAACATGCACAGATATTAAACTGATGGGACCCAGTATAGTACACAAAAGGGACAACAGAGGAGGATAACTCTAATGTATCAGGAAAAATAAATTTTAACATCCCTGTTAAATATGATACGAGCCTTTAAACAAATCATGTCTGACCAGCTATGACTTAAAAATGCCTGACAAATCACCATATATCTAAGTCTGTAACTAATAATCCTAAAAAGAAAAAACCAACTAATTTCTATTGCAAAATATTGCTTATGTAAATTTTAATCAAAGACAATATCCTCAAAATGTATATAGATTCCTGAAAACCCTAACATAGTAACATTAACTCCATTAGTTGAATGTATCAATGGAAACTTCTAATAGGGATCAGATTACAATTAAATAGGAAGATACCATAAAAAAAAAAAAAAATGGCCAACACATAAATTTTGTCTTTCTCCAGCATACCATCAAAACAGAAGGATGGAACTGAATGAAGAAGTGGATAGAATAAGCAACCGAGTTTGCCTCATTCTCAACAATTTAGACTTTGGAAAGAACCTGATTCCCAACAATTTGACAACGTAGAGTTATGAGAAACAAGAAAGCCAAACTATAAATGGAACCTACAATGGCCTTCAAACCTAAATGCATATACAATGTCAAAGAAATCTAACATGAAGTTTGTTACACTAATGCAAGCATGCAGCCTAGATAATGTACACGAAATCCTATAAGTACATTACCAACATAATCCTGTTCAATCTCCACACATAATCCAACATCAACCAAAAGGATAGAAACTTAACAAAGTTTGCATCAGATAAATAATTCTGAAAAACCCAATAACCAAAAACCGATTTAACTGAAACTGCAAATATTTATATAGCAATAACAAGCATCACCTTTCATCGTGTCCATAACCGCTCCTGGGACTCCCACGCCTGTGTCGCTTGAATGGTGGTGGTGAACGGCGAGGAGGAGAATATCGACGGTCACGATGGGGAGGACTAGGTATACGACGGCGCTTATAGTCTCTATCCCTCTCCCTCAGAGGAGGTGGATGGGACATGTTTCGGTCATAGTAATCACCACCGCGACGGTTCGGATGGCGATCATAGTCCATATCATCCCTCCTATCCCTGGAAAATCTATCCCTTCTTCGATACGAAGAATGTGGCGGTTGGGATGATTGCGGCTGCGAAGGTGGCGGTGGCTGTGGAGCCGGATCGTCTTCACTAATGGGTGCGGCCGAAGTGGTAGCGGCAGTAGCAGCTGATGCAGAAGGGGATTTTCCAAGAGAATCGGGAGGCATCTCGATGACCTCTGTCTCTGCCATGGCTGGGTGAAGTTTGAGAACTGAAGCGGAGGGAGTCTATAATTTTGAAGAAAAATTAGGGGTAAAATTGGAAATGGAAGTTCTGTAATTATATTTTGCAAATAGATTTCTACATTAAATCGACGTTTATATATATATATTTTCATACTCTTGATTTAAAATATTGCATTAAATGATGTTCTAATTCATAAAAAATATCAAAAAATAAAATTACATGCCCAATTCAACGGTTTTATTCTTCCTAAGTTTTTGAGGATTAATTCTTATAGTTTAGATCCCAAAATAATTTTTATTTATTTTAAAGAAATTATCAAACTCCGCATCAGTTTATTTTGCTGGTCCCAAGTCCAGGTAAAATAAGAGGGTTATTATAGGTTAACAACTAACGTAAAACCAGTCAAAGATATGAATCATACCAAATATTTATTGGAGCGTAACCTTTTCAGTGATGTCCTACATCAGATCCGGATGTAGTGAGAAATGAGCAAGGATTAGGAACATCGCATTTTTAGTCGCACGCCACACCGTCGCATGGGTGTGTTGTAAAATGAGCAAGGATTCTTGCATCTAGGGCGAGTGCGGGTAAAGAGACTAGTTCAAAAGAAGATTTGCATAACTACTTGGAACATAGCGACTCTTACTGGTAAATTGAGAGAGCCAATAGATACCATTAGTAGAAAGAGGATCAATATTGCTTGTTTATAAAAAACTAAGTGGATAGGTGAAAAAGCTAGAGAGATAGAGAGAACAGGAATCAATATATGATATACAGGTAAGAATATAAATAGGAATGGAGTTGCAATTATTGTTGATAGAAATTTAAAGGACGATGTTGTAGAAGTCAATAGGAAATGTGATAGAGTAATTTTAATGAAATTGATGATAGACAAGGAGGCCTTCAATGTCATTAATGCCTATGCCCCACAAATAAGACTAGAAAAAGCTACGAAAATTGTATTTTGGGAAAACTTAGGTGAGATAATTCAAGCAGTACTGTTAGGAGATAAACTTTTTATTGGAGGAGATTTGAACGGCCATGTAAAAAATACTAACGAATGTTTCAAGAGAGTTCATGGGGCTTATGGTTATGGAGCTAGGAATAAGAGTGAAGAGTTTATTTTGGAATTTGTGGTTGCATATGATTTGATTTTAGCCAACATGTTTTTTTAAGAAACGAGAGGAGCGCTTAGTCACCTTTATAGCGGGTCTAAAAAGAGCAAAATAGATTTTATTCTTTACTAGGAAGGTTGATAGGGTATTGTGTAAGGATTGTAAAGTTATATCAGGCAAGTGTTTAGTGTTTTAGCATAAATTTTAGTTGTGGATGTTGGTGTTATACATTGGAAGAAAAAGCATAAAAGTAGTAGGACTAGATGGTGGAATTTGAATAGAAGTTAAGTAAGATTTACTTTTATATAAAAAATGTTACATGATGACTCATGGATTATGTAAGGCTAGTCTAATACGATTTGGGATGAGAGGACAAGTCGTATTAAGAATACAGCTAGAGAAGTGTTAAGGAGAAAGTAAAGGATGTAGACCACCAACTAAGGAGACATGGTAGTAGAATAAAAAAGTCCAACAAGCTATTAAAACAAAAAAAGAGTGTTATAAAAGATTACATGAATGTAGAAATGAGAATAAATACGAGTGTTTTAGACAAGCTAGAAAAGAAGCTAAGAAAGCAGTTAGGGAACCTAGAGGTAAGACTTATGAAGGACTTTACCAAAAATTAGGAATAAAGAATGGAGAGAATGATACTTATAGGCTTGCTAAACAAAGAGAAAAACAAACTAAAGATTTAAATTGTATTAAGTACATTAAGGATGTGGGGGACAGGATTTTAGTTAAGGAATATGAGATTAATGAGAAATTGTAAACTTATTTCGATACCTTATTTATTGGAGTCTAGTGTTGCTATCGAGAATTTAGATGATACATTTGATGATATGAGCCATATATCTGTTCGTCGGATTAGAGACATGAGATTAAAGAAGCTATTCATAAGATGAAAAGTAGTAAGGTAATGGAACAAGATGATATTCCTATCAAAGTTTGAAGATACCTAGAAAATATTAGCGTAACTTAGCTCACAAATCTTTTTAAAAAGATTTTAGTGACCAAGAAAATGTCCAATGAATAGAGAAAGAGTACTTTGATCCTTATTTATAAGAATAAAGAAAATATTTAAAGTTATACAAATTATCGTGGAATAAAACTTATAAGTATGCAATGAGACTTTAGGAAAGAGTGATTGAACGTATGCTTAGGAATGAGACTCTAGTTTATGAGAATCAATTTGGCTTTATGCCTGGAATATCTACAATAGAGGTTATTTTCTTACTTAGGAGATTAATGGAGAAATTTAAAGAAAAGAAAAATGATCTGCACATAGCCTTTATTGATCTAAAAAAATCATATGATAGGGTAACAAAATAAGTTTTGTGGTGAGTTCTTGAGAAGAAGAAAGTCCCGATTAAATATGTAGAAGTTATTAAGGATATGTATAAGGGAGTAATGACTAGAGTGCGGACCGTATATAGTATGACTGTAAAGTTTCTGATCACGATAAATGTTCACCAAGACTAATAGAGTGATTCATACAAAACAATTAGTATGAGCATAAGTGAAATTCTTTTCCTTTTCTTTTTCTCAGCAATGAGCCTCCTTTTATACTTTCCAGGTCATAGAGTTGCACCCTCTTGGCATTTCTCATTATAAATCACATTTACCTGATAAGGCGTATTACTTTCTGTCAACTAAACATGTGCTTGTAATGTTTCAGTAATGGACTTTGACTGTATGCATTATGATGACCAATAGCTAATTTTTCCTACTTTTGTATATGAAAGCTATAATTATATTGCCATAGTTTTGTTCAGGTGTTAATGTCAAACTTATTATTAATTTAAGTTTCTTTTAAGAAAGATATTGCAAAATTAAGACCTCTAAGCAAGAACCATTCATAATGGAACTGTACCTCCAAAACAGTGCCTGTTAAGATGTTTTACTCTAGATCTTGAATTTGTTAAAAGTTGAATGATGAATATGCTGATAACAGTCCCTGTTGTACAAACTACAGAGAGTCCTAAAGTGCATGTTATATTGCATGAACTGTAAAGATGACAGAGACCGTGATAAAACTAGGGCTATGAATACTATTGATGACATGTAGTGACAATACCATTGTTTTAATGTATTTAATTGGAACTAATCCTTATAGCAATAATATGCCTAAGTTTCTTGAAATCATTGGCCTTGCTTTTATTTTATCTGTTGTAGCGTGCACTGCGAAAAAATGGGAAAGATGTTAGTGTGCATCAGTTCTATGACTAGAATTTGCCAGCCTGGAGAAAAGGTTGGGTGGCGGTAAATGATTAGGGATTTTCACATTCATTAATTCAAGGTAGTTGATGCATGCAGGCATAGCTAGCATGACTATTAGTTTCTACAGAATACTTATTTTACTGTTACATAAGAATAAGAAGTTCCTAATTTTCATAGAAAAAAATTGAAATACTGTTACATCTTTGTCTTGTTTGATAATCACTTTTCCATTGCGTAAATTTTATGACAAAGATTGAAGACCCAGATGTAAAATGGAAACCAGAAACCTATGATGGGCGAAGAGAAGATAGAACTACATCTTTGAGGGAGCTGTCTCTCAGCATAGCAGCTTTGAATTCATCAAAGGTAACCTTTCCATCACTGTTGGCATCCATGCGGTCAAATATTTCATCCAATTTGCCAGGTTCAATGATATCTGCCGGAAGGCAGTCATCTGGTAAGGCCTGTTCAAGACGTTGATGGGTTAAAGAACAAGCTTCCAGTATAACTTTATAAGTTGAATTCATTAAAGGGAAGACATATTACTCTGAGCATGGATGCTACTTCTTCCTTAGTGATGCACCCAGACCGGTCTGTGTCATACATCTGTTGGTCACACAAACAGGCAATTAGCTCAGCTTCTTGAGCTCTTCTTCTAGGTTATAAAATTTCTGTTTAAGCAGTGACAATGGTTTGTAATGGCTCTCTGTGCATACAACAGAACCATTAACATATAAAGTTGAAGTGGGTTTTTAGAGATTCATATCTGAGAAGGCAGGGGGGGAAAGAGAAGACATATTGTGCTTTTAATCTATACGAGGTTGGAGTGCTAGAAGTGATATTGATATATACAGTAGCTTTTTCATTTCTCTGTCCACTTTGGAAGTGTAATAAATTTGTGACAGTGATTTTAGAGAATCCTTGTTTCTCATTTGTAACTTGTAAGATTGCATTATTCTTAGTAAGTCCAGATTTAGCAACTAATCACTTCTCTCTTCACTTTTTTGTGCATGCCTGTGTGTGCATTTGGTCTGTTAAGAAGTTGATAAAATAAGCACCTGGAAGCACAGACGGAGAGCATCGTCACCCTGAGATTTCCTGAGGCTGGAGAAGCCACAGAGTATCTCTCGCATATCAACTGTTCCATCACGATTGTTATCGAACAGGTCAAATATACGGGGTGCTAGAGGAATAAGTGATGACATATCCATTGCCTTCAGCACCTTTTCAAATTCATAGAGAGTGGCATTGTCACCTGCACATCTGCAGTTACCAAATTACAACTTGTCCATCAAAATTGAAAGAAAGAAAAAAAAAAACTGATTACTGGACTGGAGCTAATGCGAGCTATATTAAGGACATGTTAAGCATATATTAGATATTTAGTGCTCTTTTTGATTTATTTTATATATTAGGTTACATCTTAATTGCAGGAGAACAGTAGAGGCTAGTGCATGTGTGTGCCATGTTACATTTAGTTGCAGGGATTTGGGAAGAGGGGAAAGTAAGGACACATAAAGGCACATACTTTCCCTTCCCTTTGCAAATACTTGCAATCAAACTCTGAATGCAGACCAGTTTTGATTACTCACATCTTCTGGAATTGAGCCCTGAGATTTTCAATTTCCTCCTGTTTCAGGTCATGGGACCCTAGTAAAGATTTCAACTTCTTTGTCCTCAGTAACACCCTGGATTGGAACACACTGGCTATTGCAGCTGCACGGAGCTTGCGTCGAGCATTAAAACTCTGCAGTCGTGAGACAATCTCGCTGTCCATTTGATCCTCTTTGGCTATGTCGCCTAGAACCCATGGATGATGGAGAAGCTGTTTCAAGAGGTCAAATACATTATGTGGCTGGATTATTCAAATAGCATAAATTATTGCTGCTGGTAAGCTGGTTTGACTGGAAACTATCATTATAGTGAAAGGTGAATATATTATGCAAGAGGAATGCATCATGACATTTCTTTTGGTATGTTTTTCTTTTCTGTCACTTTTATTTCTTTCCCATAGGGTAGATGGGGTTCCTTAGGAGAATGTCAATTGACTTCTGGTTATTTAGTATTAGATCAAAATCATGAATCAGTGTAGTCATACAACCAATCTGAATGAATATTGGATAAGACAAATAGACAAGGGAATGTAAAATCTTTTCTGAATTGATGGAAATTTTGGTAGTCACGTTATTATGTGACATAAAGTGTAGTACTTTGAGCAGTCGAAGGCATTGTCTTAGATCTGGTACCATTTTTTCAACTACATGAGGCAGAATTAGTTGAATATACAGCTTCGATATATGTAGTATTTTTACCGAATAGCTCAAAAATATGTAGGAGTTTATGGTACCTCTTGAGCACTAGGTCTCCTACTAGGATCAACAGTCAGGAGACCTGCAATCAGTTGTTTTGCTGATGAGGATATGCCCTTCCAAGTTTTTTCATCAAAACTGAAGTTCCCCTGATAGAAATTATTTGTTTTTAAGTAGAAGTGCAAGACAATCTGAAATGTGAAGAGAAAATGTAATCTAAACAGAACTACTTACAGCCATTATCATTTGTTGCTTTTGCCGATTAGACTGAGCACTGAAAGGTGGATACCTGTATTGTTGTAAAGAAAGGTTATAATCCTGAGACAGAGAAATATACTGTCTCGTGGACATGAATTCTAGTTGACGGAAAGATAGAGGAAAATTACGTAGGTGCACAGAATCTGAGAACTTTATGTGGTTCAAATGAAATTAAATTGAGAAGCTTATTAAGTGAAACATTATCTTACATTTCTTTTACTTCATCTTATAAGAAACCCTGAGTTTTCGGCTCTTTTTCATTTTAGCTGACATATATGTGTTGAAATAAAAGAGTGGAATTATATGTAATGTGGATGGAAACCCGAAGAACAAAAAATGCTCTAACTGTAGGCTATAACCTGTAATGTGCTATGGATGAATGGTATATTGGAATAATATGCAATATCTAAGAAAAATTAATGCTGCCTTTTGCATCCATCTGAAGTTTGATTATTGCTATTTATGGGGAACCTATATTCTCTTGCAGCAAGCACAGAAGTGAAGGTGCCTGATAGAATCTGCAAAATACAGTATTATAGGACTCCAATGGAGCCTTGCTAGTTGGGCTCTACATAGCATACAAGGCAAGAGTCAGTTATCAAATTTGATATCAGATGGAGCATAACATTGAAATCTTCTGGAAAAAATAGCAAACATACCCAGAAAGTAAGATGTACAAGATTACTCCCAAGGACCACATGTCACTCCTAGCAGTTATTTTTCCCTGAGCAAGAGCCTCTGGTGAGACATAGTCAATTGACCCAAACAAACCAACAACTGGGTCAGTGAACTCCTCCACAGAACTCAATCCAAAGTCCATGATCTTCAAAGGTGAATTCTCACTCTTGTCAAGGAAGAGGCAGTTCTCAGGCTTCAAGTCCCTGTGAACAATATTAGCCTTGTGAAGAGCCTCTAACCCTTGTGCAATCTGTCGAACCACAGCTGCAGCTTCAACCTCTGAGTACCTATCCTGGGAAACAATCCGATCGAACAGTTCCCCACCACAACAAAGCTCCAGCACAAGATGAACTCCACTTGAATCCTCATATACATCATAGAGGTCAATAACATTTGGATGGGGTGAAACATTTTCCACAATTTTTCTCATAACCAAAATCTCATTAGTAAGCAAAGCATCTGATACTGAAACCTGCCTCCACATTGGGAATCCTATGGAAGCTACGTTGCTCTTTTCGCCACCCCGGTGTCTTGGTGTTCCTGATGGAATTGAAGGGCCAAGCCTTTTCAATGTCTTAATGGCTACTCCATTGGATTCATTGCTTGATTTCTTTATACCTTTTCTTACAACAGAGAATCCTCCTCTGCCTAAGATATCTGAGACTTCATACTCATCTGAGAGATTTCTTGTTCCCTGTCCCATGGTGGAGAAAAGTATTGAAAAGGAATCTTGAAAACAGAGAATTTTGCGGGGGAGAAGAAAATAGAAGTTTGGAAAGAGGACAGGTATGGTCAATGATAAGGGAGAGAGAAGTTGAAACTCGAATTGCAAAATGGTTGAGTTTGACATCAGCCTGTGAAGAGAATTTCTACATTAGTTTATGATATAAAATATGAACCAAAATTCAAATGGGTACCAGAGACAAATTGTAGGAGGTAGGAGCTGTGTTACAAGGGACAAAGACAGAGTCAACTACCCTTTGTATTCTAAGTTTCAATTCTTATCATTTACATTTAGTATTCATTTTCATGGAAATATGGTGCAACTACTCTATAATATGACTTAACGAGAATGAGAAACGGTAAAAGTAAATGTTAAGAGCATCTCTATAACAATGCTGACTTGCTTTGAGGAATCTACATATTATTATACAATTATACTATTACTTTGTTTGAAAATTGTGGGGAAAAATCATCTGGGAAGGACTACTAATTATCTTGTTTGTTTTTGTTATAAAGTCATGAGGATGGAAATCATTGTGAAGAAAATTCATGTAGACAATATTGGTGCCCAGATGACCCACCAACATCCTTAATTTGCTAATGTTATTACCCAAACCCAGACCTACCCAGCCAACATAAAAATTGCGTAGCCCAATCCAGAAAAAAGGGACCCGGACCCATTTTTATGTTTTCTTTGCAAACTCTCAAAATAATTTTAGATTTAATTACTGTTTTAATCATTTAAAATTATCTCCATTTTCAATTTAATTTTTCAGGAATATTTTTGATTATTTTCATCTTCTAGAATTCAAAATTTTCTAACCAAGTTACATTTTCTCATTATTATATTAAGTATAAATACAATAATTTTATAAAATTTAACAAGAAAATTACTAAAAAAATTTGCAAAACATGAAAACAACTTAAACACGTCATTATTTTTATGTCAAATATGGTTATTTCATTAATTAATAACATGTAAATAGAGAAATTGAAAATGATTAAGAAATTTTTAATCTTAAAAAACAAAATTAATTGAGAAAATTATTAAAAAATTGAAATGAAAATTTATAAATCTTGAAGGATCAAAACAATAAATAAGTTATAATTTTACATGTCTACATAATTTGCAAATCATATCATATTGAAATCGAACAGATGGATTTGCTCAACGAAAAAGTACAAAAACATGTAGAAAGATTAACAAATAATAATAATAATAATAAACAATGCATGCCTAATTCGAGATGGTTTTGGGTTGGGCAGATTTTGGCTATTTAAGTTATAATAACTTTAAAATATGGTCGGATTTTAACAAAAGATTTTTCTAACTAGATTTCGTTAAAGTCCCTGATAAGATAATATATATAAAATGTTTGTACATATTTATTGTGGTAATTGACAATCATTTCAGTACTATTTAATATATAAGATACTATTTTTAGAAAATCTTAATTTGTTATAACTATATTTATTTTAAGTGTCATAAAAACACTTATTAAAAAAAAAAACCTTTTAAGAAGTTAAACTTAGGCAATAAAAAAGAATATATTGAAAAATCCAACTTAAAATAAGACTTATTCATATAGTTTTTGCTTGTGAATTTGCTCCCAATGACTCCACTTATGCTTGTAGTTCACATCCAGAAGCTAAAATATAGTTCGATAGTATGAATACTTCTTTTGTCTTAGCTTGAATTTTTTTATTTTTTCACATAAACGATATTTACATCAATTTTTATATCAATCATAGATTTACAACGAATATCTCCCAATTTAGCAATCAATAAATTTCAAAAAACTACATTATGATAGAGAAACAACTCACAATTATGGAGAACATTACCACACATTAATAGATTGTCTAGCTTGAATTAGTGTTTATAATTTATGTATGGATTTATTAATTTCACCTCTAATTCCTCTCTAATGCACTTAAAAATAAATTAGAGATGGATCAAGGACATAACTTGTCAATTTATAATAAAAGACAACTCAAACATATTATCAAAATGATGTCAAGAGATTGAACTGATCATTCAACTTGAAATTTTATTCTAAAAGTTTAAATGCATTATATTTGTATGGATCTCGTATAATCTAATAAATTATATTTGCTATTAATGATTGGGTTTAATGATATATATGTAGTGTTGTCAACCTATTTGGCCGGCCATTGGTGTTGTAGCAGAAGGAAACTTGGGGAGTTAGTTTTCATACTAGAGTGTTGTGATTCTAATCGATTTACTAATAATTAATGGTGGATTTTCAGAAAGGTGAACTTCAATAAAGAGTTATTTAAAAAAAATAAAAATGTAATACCTATGTTTGCTTAGACAATTGTATTTTAAATCTTGTATTTTTTTCATAAATAATAATAATAATTATCAATTCAATTCTGTCTCCAAATAAACTCTTAAGTATTAAGTTATCATAAAATATTCAAATATCACTTGAAGTTTTGAAAAGCTTCTTTTCCAAATGCTAAATTGACAATCAATTGTCTCTACTATTGAATCAAGGTGTGCCTCTTTTCCCTTCTCCCTTCTCCTTTCCCAAACAACAATACCTAGATAAGTTAAGATTTTGTTTCTCTTACAAAAACTCGTTTATCGTATTGTATAAAATAATATTAGAATATATGACTATTCAGTTGACTCTTATATATTATTTAACAGCAACAAAGTTGTAACACTTTCTTACACTATATTATAAAATTATATAATAAAGAGAAAAATGACAAGATAATAGTATAACAACATAATAAGTATATAATCTAATATATTAAATAATTTTATATTATACACTTATAAAACTATATAATAATGAATGATAAGATAATAATATAACAGCAGAATAAATATATAATCTAATATATTATATATTGATATTTTTCTATACTATATTATAAAATGATATAATAATAATAAAAAAATAACAAGATAATAAAATAACAACAAATTAAGTATATAATCTAAAATTTTAAGTAGTTATATATTATATAATATTTTATGATAGGCTAAACAAGCCCTTAAAATATAAACCTAGGGGTCGAGTATTTTGACCCAAGCCTCAGAGTCAAAGCAAAGCACAGCTGACAATAGGTCCACGACACGACACTTCTTGCCGCCAATCCCAATTCCTATTCCCGCACACACGGGACCTCGGAGCCAAAAGTGTGGTGTTGAGGTGGGTGTCTCTTAATCAGTAACATTCTTTAATCTCGGCCGTCAAAACCCCCATCCAATTAAGTAAACTGAATCCTAGCCGTCTGAGAATTTCTTCTGCCTAATTTATATTTTAGAAAAGACTTCCAAGTTTGATACAACGCAGCTCAAACAGACAACTTTTGACCCTTTTCGCTCTCCTGCCTCGTTTCTCCGAGAGAGAGAGTTCGAGGAAGAGAGCGGGAGCGAGGACCAAGGAAGAGAGAGAGAGAGAGAGAGAGAGATTGAGTTCGGAAGGATCCTGAGCTGTCTGTACTGGTATGTGAATAATTGACATTGATTCTTTCATTTTTCTACACGAAGTGGTGTTGAATTTTATGGGTTTTTGCTATTTGTGGTTTGGTCAATTGGGTTTTTATTTGTTGTTAGTATGGTTGTGTTTCTACTACTTGAGGTTCCTGAAACTATAGCTTCCTAATTTGGAAATTCATGCTATTCGTTTGGTTTACTTTTGTTTTTTCTGTCAGTTGAGATTTGATTTTATATTTTTATGGTTAAGAAGATAAATTTACAGTTGCTGATATTAAGTGAATCGTGGATTTGGGAAAAATCGTTTATGTTTTCAAAGCTTATTTAATCTGTTATCTGTATAATTGTGCTGGTTGAGTGGAATTGAATCTCTGTCTCTTTGATCTGTCTGGTATTGAACTATTCTGTGGTTTGGACTTTGAAGGGTTAGAGGATTTTGTATAACTCTGTTGCTTTGAAGCGTGTTAAACATTAAAAAAAACGTGGAATTTCAGGAGATTGGAGGATTGAGATTTGAAATTCTGTTAGAGTTCTTGTTTTTTTTTTTTTTTTTTAATCCAGTTAGGGTTAGTTATTCACTTTCCTAAAACACTATCAATCTAGTTATTTGATACAATATTATTATTACTACAGGTTAGCGACATGACTCAGTAACCTGTAATAGGGAAACTACTCATGTGAGACAAATATATATATATATATATATATATATATATATAAAAGGTCAGACATCTTTTATGTGGTATAACTTTTTTCCAGTTTGTTTTAGGTATATTGTTAGCGAAGGATATCTATCCTGAAAAAAAGAAGGATAGAAAAATTAATATGCAGAGGACTGTGACACAAACACGACTGTGGTGACGGATGAGATAATCTTATGATATTGGCATGACTGTTTTGCGAATTGACCAAACAGGTTAATTGTATTTGTTTGGCATTCACAAATTTCACAAAAAAAGTATGATAAAGACATTGAACAGGCTGTTTACCCATAAATCAATCTCTTCTCCAGGCTAGCATATGAAATCTTAAAGTTAGTTTTCACTCAGATGTCAACATTTGAACAATAAGAAAAAGGAAATTTGTATAGATTTTAACATCTCTAGTAAGTTGGAAAAAGTTTCCTTGGTTGAGCAAGAGTTGTTACTTTGTTGAAAAGGTTAATAGCTTGTGTTATTTTGGTAGTCAATTTAATTTTTTAACATTCTGAAATTTCTTCCTTAATTAATATATACAAAATATAATAAAATGTTATTTTCATAGTGCTAATACATATTTTCCGCATAATTGTTAATTTTTCTTCCTTATATTTGGATGCAGACTGTAGGATATCTTATATTTCATATTTTGAATTCAATTGAGATTATTCTCAGAAGTCCAGTTTCAATGCCGGCCCTTAAAATGAAGGCTAAGTCAACTACAACTTGTGTAAGAGAAGGAAATTGTCTTCATGTGTGTCGGAAGTCAAGTAAAATATCCAAAAAACCATGCTCCATGGTGCAAGTAACAGATGAAGCAACAGATTTAGATTCATTAATTCAAACAGGCCAAAATGGTAAGCTTTTGACGTAAATCTATAAATTTGAAATATTGAGCTTCATAGTTAAACATGATTGTTCCCATGGAACTTTTTGGTTTTCAATGAATCAGTTTTCACTTCTGATGGTGCT
Source organism: Quillaja saponaria (assembly GCA_029379385.1). Taxonomy (NCBI): domain Eukaryota; kingdom Viridiplantae; phylum Streptophyta; class Magnoliopsida; order Fabales; family Quillajaceae; genus Quillaja; species Quillaja saponaria. The sequence goes on along the minus strand of CM055616.1, from coordinate 11,337,649 downwards.
TCTCAGTAATCAGTTATATATGTTAATGGTAGATTGTGCCAAAGAAAAGGTAGCTGCCCAGGAACATGAAAGTGATGAACACCTTGGTCATAAGATGTGCAATGGAGAAAATCCTGTGGTACACAAATGTCTTTCATCAGATGAAGATTCAAGCTTAATGAAAAATATGGTAAAAGATTTAATTCCTAGTTCGTGCTTATGTATTTTCACTTGTAGAACCACTCTATGATGCACAGTCACCACAGTAAGATCTAGGTGGAGGTGTCTGATTACTCTAAACTGGCCCTTCCTTAAAGACTTCCCTTCTTTACAAAAGAAGAAATCATACTGGCTTTGCTTTTAGAGGCACATAAGCATGCTAATTGTGGAAGTGTTTTGTAGCACGAAGCATGACACATCATTTTACCATCTTATTCATTTCTGTTGAACCAAAAACATAAACATGAACAAATTTAGGTATTACCTGTTCCATTTGTATTATAGATCTCAACCCAACTCAACTCAACTAAGCATTGAATCCCAAACAAGTTGGGGTTGGCTAATTTGTATTATAGAAGAAGCATCAGAATTTCTGGATTATTCCATCCTATTCAAGATGACATAAATAGCATTCCCAGCTGCGATGCCGGATTCTTCAGCTCCTTGAGGATTACATTAGAAAACATTTTTCACTGGACATGACAGTACTTAATAAGGTTGACTATGTAGCTTACTGTTTGTAAGTTAGGAAGACTTGTTCCATGTGTGTGTATGAGTTTCAATATAATTTTACACACATGCAGTTGGAATGGCTGGACTGAGCATATATGCCTTTCTGCCTTTTTGTTGCCTGTTTTTGTGAGAATCTCGTCTGAGATCCTCCTATTGGTGGGTCACTCTGATGGGCAACATTAAATTCTCTGTTTTTCCCAATTGTCATTCCCCGGGAAATTTTGAGATTGTCTGTGGAAGTATGAGTTGTTTTATTGTCCGAGTTTTTTCATGCTTGTGCTAATATGGAAACATCTACTGTGATGCTTTTGCATTGATTAAGATACTGTTCTTGTTGTTTTCTTGTAATTGGAAAGTTTTCCACTATGATCCTCTGGTCGTATAATGCAGCTCCAATGGTTCCCTGAATGGCAGGATTACCCTGAACCCTCGTTCCCCTCAAGTTTGGAAAAAGTATCTTCTCCATTTACAGTTTCCAGTGACATTTTCTGCAAACCATTCAGTTCAGGTATGCATTTGAAGTCTAACTGCTATTAAGTTCACTTACATGTGTATTTTGGTTGTAGCAAAGTCTAGTTGTATATGTTAATCAATTGGCATCTAATTTATAAAAAAAAATTGTATTTCATGGAATTATGGTATACTTATTATTGATATGCTGGTTTTGAGTGGTCTACTGATTTATATACTATATTTAAGCTAAAGAAACAGTTTCTTGATTTCTCATGAAAAACATCTGAAGACTTGACAATATTAATAATCAGATACAGAAGAGATAGGTGATGAGAGATGGCTGATAATAACAGATGCTTAAAAAACAAAATTTTGTTGCTATTACTGAAATTCATGATAGTGCTATCATAATTGTCTCACTGATATAGAATCAGATTTAAATCAGATTTCTCTTTCCTGCTTAGTGGAAGTTTCAACTGTGAACCACATAGAAGTTTGGGAATATATGACTTACAACATAACCTGTTGGCTTTGAAATTAGTTTAGCATGACAAGTTGCATTTCACAGTTAACATAGATATGTATGGGCGTATGTATGTAATTATGTATGTACGTACATACTTAAGTAGGTATGGATCCTGTCTAATGTGCTCATAATCTTTTTGAGGATATTTCTATTGTCTCTTCATCTTCCTTAAATTTTTCCCCAAGCTTTTCTTTGTTTCTCTATTTCCTAACTCTTTGGTCCACCCTGCATGCCCTGGGGGTGGTGGGCAGAGAGGGTTCTGGAATGTTGCTTATGTTGCCCACTTCTGTGTCTAACAAGTGTGATTGTGTTATTTTGCAGTGGGCAGTGAAGATTACACTTGTACACAAGTGGAAGATGGTGGTCATAATAATATGAGAAATAAACCATCTGATTACCAGACATACCATTTTTTAGACTCATACATACCTGAGATGTGTCTTGCTGGGTTACCTACCGACAGGATAAGTGAATTCAATGATGTTATCAACTATAATCTCTTTTCTGATTATGATCTGCCCATGACGAATATGATGTATGATGAAACTGAGAGCGGTATAATGTTTCCCTCTCACGAGGAAACAGTAGAAACAACAGTTTGCCAATATGGAGGATCCTGTGGAGAATTCCTGCAGAGCTCTAACCATTCATGGTTTCATCATATGATCCATCAGGCCAAGCCATTTAGTCAGGATCTTGATGTTGAGCCTACTATGATTGATTCAGAAGAAGCAGACTGTTTTGATCCACAGTCATTCATTAGAAATTTTCCTGATGTATCTGGCGAATGTGATTTGTTGCCTGCACTTGTAAGCAAGGAAACAAGCCATAGGAGGCATATCACCCTTGTTCTTGATTTGGATGGTATGACTATTTCTTCTTTGGTTCTGTTTTTCAATGTTATTTTATTATCTTATTTGAACTTTATTTCATTTTGTCTGGGGATCTATTTATTTAGATATTGTTCCATACAGTATATGGAGGAATTTTGAATACATGTTAAAAAGTTTTAAATTCTCATACATTCCATTATTAGTCCTATCCTATGAACTTTCATTACCCTAAATGTCACCTTAAAGGGCCTACCGGCACAATGAATGATTAATCCATACTCTGGAGGCGTCGATCATAATTCAAATTTTCAGTTATCTGATAGTTTGTGACAAATTTTGAGTGACTAGTTTTTAATTTATTTTCTCTTCTGACCAAGTTTGGTATACCTTCAGAACATAAATATAATATTGAATTGTTCATCATGAATTTTTTTTTTATTAGTTCTTGAATTTACTTTCCAGAAACACTTGTCCATTCTACGTTGGAACCAAGTGATAGTGCAGACTTCACACTTCAAGTCTTCTTTGAGATGAAAGAGCAAACTGTATATGTACGGCAGAGGCCCTTCCTCCAGAAATTTTTAGAGAGAGTCGCAGAGATGTTTGAAATCATTGTTTTCACAGCCAGTCAAAGCATTTATGCTGAACAACTGCTGGATGTACTTGATCCAGATAGAAGGCTTTTCTCTCGACGTCTGTATCGAGAATCATGCATATTTCTAGATGGCAGCTACACCAAAGATTTAACAGTTCTTGGAGTGGACCTGGCAAAAGTTGTTATAATAGACAATTCTCCTCAGGTATTCTATTCTTGTTCATCATAATAAGCTTTTCCAGTTCTTTAGCCTACTTCTTTCTTCTTCATGACCATGCATTTTTTTTCCAGTGCTCTGTTACATTAAAAATTACGGTCAGGGTCAACTTAATATGGAACAGTTTACTAGAATCCAATTCTGATAATTTGCTGCTGTTCATTCAAATCTTTTCCGGTCAATTTATTAAATCCTGGAAGGTTGTTATTCCATTATAGATAGTTGTTTCAACCATACTAATATGAATCTGGAAACTTTTTTGTGGGTAGAAAATGGAAAGTTGTAAGGCCAAAAAGGAAGAAAAAGTAGAATGAATAGTACTTCATTAGTCTAGTTAATGATACTGAAACTTCTGTATTTACAATTTTAGGTGTTCCGGTTGCAAGTTAATAACGGCATACCTATTAAAAGTTGGTTTGATGACCCCTCTGATCGTGCTCTGCTTTCTTTGCTACCATTTCTGGAGACACTTGTTGATGTTGATGATGTTCGTCCAATCATAGCAAAGAAGTTTAGTGTTAAGGATTAGTTGTTTCCTATCTCATCCTCACATGTCAAAAGAGTGGATCATTTGCCCTTCTTCTATGTCAAACAGAAGGCTGCGCTCTTGGATTTCACATTCAACGTTGAGTTCCTACCTCCTTCATAGTTCAAACCATTGGCTGTATGTAACATACAGAGTTCTCTAGCTGTGAGTCGATCTACACATTTTTTGGCTGATTTACTATGTATTCTTCACAAGTGTAAGATGTCTAGATAGTATGTTGCTGTGCTTGTAGAGTTCTTTTACAGAATAAATATAACTGTATAGGAAACAATATATAACTTTTCCAATAAGTTGTTGTAAATTCTGACCTCCTTATAACCTGGCTGGATCCAGGCTGAGATAGGGACATTCATTCCTAACCAGTTTTGAAAAGGTTTGCTGATGGTGGTTTATAGATGCTTATCTTTTTTTTTTTTTTAAGTGCAAGTGGCATCTGATTTTGATGTTATGCTTTGTGGTTTCAGAAGTTATGAGATTTCTGGTTGTTTAGGAAGACAGATTCTTGGGCCTAAAAACTAGGACTGATTTTCTCTTCAACAATTTTACAATAGTTGGAGGGAAGCTTGATGAATGAACTTTCCCTTAACGTCATCCATTTTCTTATTCTCTTTTCTATTTCGTTTTCCACCACTTTAGCCTTTTCTTGTGTCCAAACAAATGAAGCAGTTTGGGAGGTATCATTTGGCATAATATATAATAAGCAGCTAGTTGACAGTGTTTTGTGATGTACAATTTTTCATATTTCAACAACTGGGATTTTACTGTTTTACACCTACTGCAATTTGCAATCTTCCTACATATCATGGTGGTGCTATTGTCTATTCTCAAAAGACATGAACTGAGACTGAGAACAAGAAGTAACGGTTGCGCTGCTGCTCTGCACAGGCGCAGCAAGAACCACCACTATGACACTAGACCATGCCACCTATTGTCTGTTCCACAACGACCCAGTTGTACTGGCCCTGCTCCCTCTGCATTTATTATCCCCAGTCTTGTGTTTTGAGGCCTGTTTTTCTTTTCTTTGATTACCCTTACATTCTTTCTGCAAATTAGCTTTTTCTTCAAAGGGGTTGAAAACTTGAAATTATTTGGAGATTAGCTTTTGTCAAAGTAACAAGTATTTTCTTTTTAAGATGCCATTCATTTAGTAAAACCTTTGATGGTATATATCAAGAATATTAAATCGAATTATAAATTCAATTTGAATTATAAGAAAAAAATATCTACATCTTATTGTGTAGTTTATAAACTTAAATAAATTTTTTATGAATAAAAAAATATTTTTTTATTAACAAGCAATAATTTGTATAGATACAAGCAAAAAATAAGGCATCCTATTGAGAGTCACTTTATGACCCCTTTGCTTCTTTTAAGTACATCAAAAGAATCAAAATTTAAAATTTATATAAATTATTTATACTCACTCTTTTATTATTAGTGTTATAGTATTTAATTAAAGTTTTTTTTTTTTTTTTTATGAGTGCTCTTAGGATATTTTTTTTAATATTTATTATAGTAATTAATCATAATTTTAATATTATTTAATATATAAATTATTATTTTTAAAAAATCATATTAATACACCTTAACAATTTAAAAGACATGTTAGAAAATTTTGATAATGTGTAATAAATAATATTTTTGTCAATTTATTTATTTTTTAAATAGTTACTTATTGAATTGAATAATAATAAAATTATCAAATAAATATTATAAAAAATTTATTTATATTATTATTATGAAATCTTTGAGTAATTATTTGGTGGGTATGAATAAATTGTAAAAAATAATAATTATTATTAAATGGGTCTTGAAGAATGTCTGGCAAAGGTTAGAATTGGAATTAGAAAAGTGTGATGGATTCAAATATATTGCCCAAAAAGGCAAAAACTGTCTTTGTCCTTTTTTTTGGGATCTCGGAGATTGAGAATATCATACCCGAATATAGGATGCTAGCTGCTAAGGTCAGCGTCTAGGCTTTTCCTTCAAAGTCGAAAATACCCTCAATGGTAAATGTGCCAGTATACACATTAAATTACATTAATAAAAAAATTGGTACATGAGAGGAATAAACATACTTGTTTAATTATACAAACTAATAGTTTGTAGGGCATTTATGTTTATGCAAATTATAATTAAACATAAAACACAAAGAAAGGAATTATATTTAATGTAGTAAGATATTCGAGCAAATTTGTATTTTTCTTCATTAATGTATTTGTATATCAATTTTTTTTAATGAACATGTGATATATTTTATTTTTATAAGTTAGAGATTGCTGAGTCATCATAATTATATTTAAACCATCCATACAATGACAAGCTCAAAAAAGTATTTATTTTCAATCATTTAGGGCTCGATCGACCCCTAATAATAATTATATAGAAGGTTTATTTATAAACTCGTCTATAAGCTTCAAGACTGCCACCAAACTAGAGTGAAAAAAAAAAAAAAAAACTATTGTTATGTTTGTTCATGCATTCATTTACATATATAACATATTACTTCTTATTAAAGCACATCGTTAAAAAAAAATTATTTAAAAAATGAAAATTTTGCTTAATAACAATAAATCAACTAATGGAATTATAATTCTAAAACAAATTCACCTAAAATAATACTAATACAAATTAAATATTACTAATCCTAGTAGTAGCATGATCAATTGCTTATAATATATATTGTACTAGCAAAACAATTAATTAAGGGTAGGAGTGTAGACATATTATTAAAAGGTGTAATTAATTATTATGATGAATTGAGTTGAAGGGATATCATACACCTTGTAATAAATTAAATAGTTAGGTTATCGAGTGTGCACTTATTAAGGTGACAAATATAGAATTTTATATCATTTAATACAGTATTTATTTCATATGACCTATATTGCACCCATGACCTATGCAAGTTATGCTTCTTATTATTCAATTCCTAAACAACCCTCCTAAGTCTCAATTATTATTTATTTATAAAATTAAATTTTCTAACTCAAGTTTTAAAATAATTATTAAGTTAGATAAATATGATATTTATAAATTAATTTTTTTTTTAAATTAACAAAGTATATAATAAATAACTCGGAAATTATAATTAATTATCATAATAAATATTATAAATTTTCTATGTGTAAACATTAGCAAATATTCTGAGAATAATAGTCAGAAAAATCGAGTTTGGAATTATAAGACAATTAGGTATTAAATTGGAAATATATAGAATCGTGAATATAAATGGGAATGAGTGTATAGGAAAATAAAAATATAGGAAGGCCGTACACCAAAAACACGTAGCATCCGGGCAGTGGGTGGGATTTTAAGGCCTCGGTCCTGAACGTTACGGAAGCCAAGCAAACAGGGAAGCAGTATCAGTAGCTTGCAGCCTTTAGAATCACTCTCAGCCTTGAGGCTCACGTTGCTTCCAAAAATATATATAAAGAGGGTCACAGCGCCTCCCCAAATCCCAAAACTCACAAAACCCTTTTCAGTTTTGTTCTCTCCCAGCTTCCAACCCTACCCATTCTTGTGAAAACTTCAGTCTACCCAGTTCTCGGCATAGCTTTTGACCTTTAATGGTATATACATAAAGCTTTTTTTTTTTTGCTTTCTCGTTGAGCTTTTCTTGTAGTTGTTGTTTTGCTAGTTTTTTTTTTAAAGATTCTGAAAAGTGGGTTTTGGTATTCTTTTGTTTTTGATGATGAAAGTTTATGTCTTTGTGATCTGTAGCTGTGTACGTGGGGGGTTGCTCTGTGGTCTGTCATAGCGTTTTCTGAGGGAGTACGCGTCCCTTCGTCTTTTAATCAGAACTTTTGGGGCACCTTTTTTATATTGAAGGTAACAAATATCTAAGGAAAATAGGTTTTTTTTTTCTTTTTTGGTTTGTCTAATGCTGTAAGCTCTAAGGGTGTTTCCAGAGAGTCTCTAATATACTTTCTAATAAAAATAGATGGTTACATTAGTTCTTATTGTTTTCTAATAGTAGAAAAACTGAATTGTTCAATAGAAGACTATTAAATTTGTGCGTAATCAGTTTAGTTTTATATACTTCAAGTACGTTAATGTACTATCATTCTCTAGTCTCTGTTTTTGTGCAAGTCTGCTCTCTGTATGCTTGGATTCTATTAACATCTGTGGTTCGTCTATTAACTTTTCAACTTACGGCTGTCTTAATTTTGTACAGGTACCAGAGGAGCAGTACAGCAATATCAGCTGGTAAGGTTTCGGTTTGTTTACTCATAAAAGAAAAAGAATTGGTGGTTAATTAGTTTTGCCTACTTGTTCATTTCCCTTTCCTCTTCTAGATATAGTGAATGCTCCTTTCGTTTTTGGCTTCATTAAGTATTTAATTTCATTGTCATAATGATATTTGTTACTTGTTTCTAAAATTGTTGCAGTTTAGATTTATTCATGTATATTCAATCCTTAATTCTTTTCAAATCATTGCATGCTGCTTGTCATAAATCTTGTTTACCATAGTTTTTTTACTTATATTTTCTTGTTGTCAACAATATTATTTTAATATATTTCTTATTTCCATTTTGCTTATTGGTTTCTGCTTCTAATACATAACTCTCTTCCAGTTTTTTCTCTTCCAATATTTCTCTTCAAACTTGTAATAAATTGTTCTCCCTGTTTTTTCTTCTAAATTTATTTAGATACTTATATTTATTAATTATGCTTTAAATTGTAATAATTTGGTTTGAGTTGAATAAATCTTTCTCTGTCCTTATCATATATCCATTAAATTTGCCAGTGCTGTTTCACTAGCACCATGGCTCTGCATGTAGCTGAATGTTCACTTTCGGGAACCATCAGTTTTAAACTTTCCATTTGGTTCATACTTCTAAGTGGAGCATGACAATAATTTGAACGGTTACAAAATAGAATAATGGTTATGTGAAATAACTTTTCTTCTTATCTCCTTCGTAGGATTTGTCTGCTGCATGATCATAAAAGCAACCTTCCCCTTCAGTTTTGGTGTTTTGCTTAGTATAATTTTTTTTTGATAATGTGCAATAAATAATATTTTTGTCAATTTATTTTTTTGAAAATAATAACTTATTGAATTACTTATGATCAATTATCAAATAAATATTATAAAAAATTTATTTATATTATTATTATGAAATCTTTGAGTAATTGTTTGGTGGGTATGAATAAATTGTAAAAAACATAATTATTAAATGGGTCTTGAAGAATATCTGGCAAAGGTTAGAATTGGAATTACAAAAGCGTGATGGATTCAAATATATTGCCCAAAAAGGCAAAAACTGTCTTTGTCCTTTCTTTTGGGATCTCGGAGATTCAGAATATCATACCCGAATATAGGATGCTAGCTGCTAAGGTCAGCGTATAGGCTTTTCCTTCAAAGTCGAAAATACCCTTAATGGTAAATGTGCCAGTATACACATTAAATTACATTAATAAAAAAATTGGTAAATGAGAGGAATAAACATACATGTTTAATTATACAAACTAATAGTTTGTAGGGCATTTATGTTTATGCAAATTATAATTAAACATAAAACACAAAGAAAGAAATTATATTTAATGTAGTAAAATCTTTGAGAAAATTTGTATTTTTCTTCATTAATGTATTTGTATATCAATTTTCTTTTATAAACATGTGATATATTTTATTTTTATAAGTTAGAGATTGTTGAGTCATCATAATTATATTTAAACCATCCCTGATAATAATTATATAGAGGGATTATTTATAAACTTGTCTATAAGCTTCAAGACTACCACCATACTAGAGGGGAAAAAAAACTATTGTTATGCTTGTTCATGCATTCATTTACATATATAACATATTACTTCTTATTAAAGCACATCATAAAAAAATTTATTTAAAAAATGAAAATTTTGCTTAATAATAATAAATCAACTAATGGAATTATAATTCTAAAACAAATTCGCCTAAAAAAATGCTAATGAAGAATTAACTATTACTAATCCTGGTAGTAGCATGATCAATTGCTTTTAATATATATTGTATTAGCAAAACAATTAATTAAGGGTATGAGTGTAGACATATTAAAAGGTGTAATTAATTAAGATTTTTCTAACAGGTGTCTATAGGACACTTGTTAAGGTGATAAATATAGAAATTTTGTATTATTAATTGTAGTGGTTGACCATGATTTAAGTGAAACTTAATAAATAATTTTCTACTTTTGGAATGTTTCAAATTCCAAAGCTCACATTTATTACACCTTATCAAGTGTCATTTAAGCACTAGTTGGAAAAATCCAATTAATTATTATGATGAATTGAGTTGAAGGGATATCATAAACCTTGTAATAAATTCATTAGTTAGGTTATCGAGTGTGCACTTATTAAGGTGACAAATATATAATTTTATATCATTTAATACAATATTTATTTCATATGACCTATATTGCACCCATGACCTATGCAAGTTATGCTTCTCATTATTCAATTCCTAAACAATCCTCCTAAGTCTCAATTATTATTTATTTATAAAATTAAATTTTCTAACTCAAGTTTTAAAAATATTTATTAAGTTAGATAAATATGATATTTAGAAATTATTTTTTTTTTTAAATTAACAATGTATATAGTAAATAACTCTTAAATTATAATTAATTATCATAATAAATATTATAAATTTTCTATGTGTAAACATTAGCAAATATTCTGAGAATAATAGTCAGAAAAATCGAGTTTGGAATTATAAGACAATTAGGTATTAAATTGGAAATATATAGAATCGTGAATATAAATGGGAATGAGTGTCAAAATAGGAAAATAAAAATATAGGAAGGCCGTACACAAAAAAACACGTAGCATGCGGGTAGTGGGTGGGATGTTAAGGCCTCGGTCCTGAACGTTACGGAAGCCAAACAAACAGGGAAGCAGTATCAGTAGCTTGCAGCCTTTAGAATCACTCTCAGCCTTGAGGCTCACGTTGCTTCCAAAAATATAAATATAAAGAGGGTCACAGCGCCTCCCCAAATCCCAAAACTCACAAAACCCTTTTCACTTTTGTTCTCTCCCAGCTTCCAACCCTACCCATTCTTGTGAAAACTTCAGTCTACCCAGTTCTCGGAGCTTTTGACCTTTAATGGTATATACATAAAGCTCTTTTTTTTTTTTTTGCTTTCTCGTTGAGTTTTTCTTGTAGTTGTGGTTTTGCTAGTTTTTTTTTTAAAGATTCTGAAAAGTGGGTTTTGGTATTCTTTTGTTTTTGATGATGAAAGTTTATGTCTTTGAGATCTGTAGCTGTGTTGGTATGCTATCGCTAAAGGGGTTTATGATTTTGTTTTTGAGGTTCATGGTGTTGGGATTCTTTCTGACGAGCTTCTATATGTGTAGCTGTGTTTGGTTTAGTAGGGTTGCTCTGTGTTCTACAATGGTGCTTTTTGAGAACTGCTTTTCGTCTGATAAAAATATTTGAGATTTCTATTTGTTCTCGTCGTTTAAACATTGTGTCAAAGGATCTATTCCATAAACGACCTTTTGCTGTTTATATATTTGAGACAGTTTATGAACTGTGCAACTTCTCCTTGGATTTGCATGATAGCAGTGATACTATGTTGGGTTACCTCAAAAAGTGTTTAGAATTTCGCTTTTTTGCTAATGGTAAGCCTCTGTGTACGTGGGGGGCTGCTCTGTGGTCTGTCATAGCGTTTGTTGAGGGAGTACGTGTCCCTTCGTCTTTTAATCAGAACTTTTGGGGCTCCTTTTTCATATTGAAGGAAACAAATATCTACGGAAAATGCGTTTTTTTTTTCTTTTTTGGTTTGCCTAATGCTGTAAGCTCTAAGGGTATTTTTAGAGAGTCTCTATTATCCTTTCTAATAAAAATAGATGGTTACATTTGTTCTTATTGTTTTCTAATGGTAGATAAACTGAATTGTTCCATAGAAGACTATTAAATTTGTGCGTAATCAGTTTAGTTTTATATACTTCAAGTACGTTAATGTACTACCATTCTCTGGTCTCTTTTTTTTGTGCAAGTCTGCTATCTGTATGCTTGGATTTGATTCTAAATTTTCTGTTACAATGCTTAACATCTGTGGTTCGTCTATTAACTTTTCAACTTACGGCTGTCTTAATTTTGTACAGGTACAAGAGGAGCTGTACAGCAATTTCAGCTGGTAAGGTTTCCGTTTGTTTACTCATAAAAGTCAAAAACATTGTTGGTTAATTAGTTTTGCCTACTTGTTCATTTCCATTTCCTCTTTTAGATATAGTGAATGCTCCTTTTGTTTTTGGCTTCATTAAGTATTTAATTTCATTGTCATAATGATATTTGTTACTTGTTTCTAAAATTGTTGCAGTTTAGATTTATTCATGTATATTCAATCCTTAATTCTTTTCAAATCATTGCATGCTGCTTGTCATAAATCTTGTTTACCATAGTTTTTTTACTTATATTTTCTTGTTGTCAACAATATTATTTTAATATATTTCTTATTTCCATTTTGCTTATTGGTTTCTGCTTCTGATACATAACTCTCTTCCAGTTTTTTCTCTTCCAATATTTCTCTTCAAACTTGTAATAAATTGTTCTCCCTGTTTTTTCTTCTAAATTTATTTAGATACTTATATTTATTAATTATGCTTTAAATTGTAATAATTTGGTTTGAGTTTAATAAATCTTTCCATTAAATTTGCTAGTGCTGTTTCACTAGCACCATGGCTCTGCATTTGGTTCATAACTTTTCTAAATGTTCACTTTCGGGAACCATAAGTTTTAAACTTTCCATTTGGTTCATACTTCTAAGTGGAGCATGACAATAATTTGAATGGTTACAAAATAGAATAATGGTTATGTGAAATAACTTTTCTGCTTATCTCCTTCTTAGGATTTGTCTGCTGTATGATCATAAAAGCAGCCTTCCCCTTCAGTTTTGGTGCTTGCTTAGTATTTAATACCTTACTGATAATACCAGCTAATTTACTTAAATATTCTCTTGTAGTTGAAACTGTTGTTATTCACTGAAATTCACATGCATATATTATGTTGGTTGAACAGGATTTAGAATATGGATCCTTTTAATCTGGATGGAGTTGATGGATCAGACTCTCTGCCACCTCCACCACCCACTATTCCTCCAAATGTCGTTCCTGTTAAAGCAGAATTGGGAAAAATTACTGAACCACAAAAACAATCATCCAATATAAAACGTTTGCCAATGGCCAGGCGTAGTATTGGAACTAAGGGCCAAAAAATACAGCTGTCAACTAACCATTTCAGAGTTAGCACACCCAAATCAGATGGTTTCTTCTCCCATTATAGTGTACTCTTACCTTACTCCCTCTTTCTCTTTCTGAGTACAGTATTCACAATGCCTAGTGGTTAAATCTCTAACAGATAAATTCATGTTGGTATAGGTTGCGATATCTTATGAAGATGGACATCCTGCCGATGCTAAAGGTATCGGAAGAAGAGTTATGGACAAAGTTTATGAGACTTACTCTTCTGACCTACAAGGCAAGGACTTTGCATATGACGGAGAGAAGAGTTTGTTTACCCTTGGTTCTCTCCCATGTAACAAGCTTGAATTTACGGTTGTTTTGGATGATATCTCATCAAACAGGTATGTAGACAACTGTTTAAAGCACAAGATTTGCTAAGTGTATTTCCTGGCTGATTTTATGTTCTAATGCTATAATATAAGCACTGACTTGGAGAATTTCAAATTCAGGGTAAGGCGGGATGGAAGCCCTGGTGGCAGCCCAAATGAAAGTGATAAGAAGAGATTTAGGCGACCTTATCACTCAAAGACGTATAAGGTAGAGATCAGTTATGCTGCTAGGATACCAATTCAAGCAATTGTAGATGCATTACGTGGCCAAGAATCAGAGCATTTCCAAGAAGCATTGAGAGTTCTTGATATCATACTAAGGCAGCAAGCCGCAAAGCAGTATGTTAAATTCTGGTCTGAAAAAGGTATTGCTTAAAATAAATTCAGTTCTGATGTATTTTGATTTCTTTGTCTTCAGGGGTTGTCTCCTGGTCCGACAGTCTTTCTTTCATGAGAGTCTACGGAACTTAGACTTGGGAGGTGGTGTTGAAGGTTGCCGTGGTTTCCATTCAAGTTTCAGAGCCACTCAAGGGGGATTGTCACTCAATATTGGTAATATATAATAAACCTAAGTTAATATATTATGTATATCTTAAAAAGTAGTACAGTTAACAATATATACTCCAATTTTTTTGTTGTATTAATCATTCTTTTGGCTTCTCTGAAGATGTATCCACTACAATGCTTATAAAGCCTGGGCCAGTGCTGGATTTTCTTCTTCTGAATCAAAATGTTAAGCATCCTCATTACATTGACTGGACCAAGGTACTAACAGTTTCCTCATATTAAAGGTCTTTCACCGTGGCAAAGTTTCTTGACCTTACTTGATTCTTTCCAGGCAAAGAAGACACTAAGAAACCTTAGGATCAAGGCAAATAAAATTGAGTACAAAATCACTGGATTGACAGATAAGCCCTGCAGAGAGCAGATGTAAGTACTCCGTGTGCTTTTCTCTCCCTATCTCCCACAACCCCTCTATGGTGTGTAGGTTGAGTAATGTATTGGTGTGCGTTTTATTATAAATTTGGAAGTCATATAATTGATAAGGATCTTTTTCATCTCAGGTTTTCATTTAGACAAAAAAGTGGAAATGTTGAAGGCCAAACAGTTGAGATAACGGTTTATGAATATTTTCGAGATATAAAACATATTCATTTAATTGACTCAGCTGATTTTCCATGTATCATTGTTGGGAAATCAAAACGCTCATCGTACTTCCCGCTGGAGGTAATAAATATGTCTTTATGCAAAGAAATTTTCAATGTAAATATCATACTAATTTAATTTTATCATATGCCTTTTAGCTGTGCGAGTTGGTCTCTTTGCAACGCTATACAAAGTCTTTGACTAATCTGCAAAGGGCTGCTCTTGTGGAGAAGTCAAGGCAAAAGCCTAATGAAAGGATGAAAACTTTGACTGATGTATGTTATCTGCTCTATAAGTTTGAAGTTCATCTGAAAATTTCTGCTTTAGTTTCAATTGGTTGTTAATCTTCTTGCAGGCATTAAGACACAGTAACTACAATGCTGAGCCCATGCTTCGTTCTGCTGGCATTTCAATTGATTCTCAATTTACTCAAGTTGAAGGCCGCGTTTTGCCAGCCCCAAAAGTATGTATAGATGCATATGCCTTAATTTGGCCTTGCACTGACTGTTATGTTTTCCATGTAAAATTGAATTTGCTTTCTTTAACTAATATCTCAATACAGCTTAAAGTGGGCAATGGAGAGGACTTATTTCCGCGCAACGGAAGGTGGAATTTCAACAACAAGGTTATGCCTCTTCTTCTATATGTATATATTATAATTGCGGAGATTTAGAAATGTTTTTTTTTTGTTGACATTTAAGTGATATCTGGCAGACATTAATTAAACCAGTATGCATCAAGCGCTGGATTATTGTGAACTTCTCAGCCCGCTGTGATATAAGATATTTGCAAACTAGCCTCAAGAAGTGTGCAGAAATGAAAGGGATTGTGGGTTTTTCTGTGACCTCATTGGCTAGTTAACTATCACTTTTTGTAATGTGTATTTATAGTAATTATTGTGATGTTCCTTTTCTGTAGTTACTAAACAATCCATACGACATAATTGAAGAGAATCATCAATCCAGACGCGATCCAGCCCCTGTCAGGGTAGAGAGAATGATTGAACTTATAAGGTCTAGACTTCCTGGGCCACCCCAGCTTATATTGTGTATTCTTCCAGAGAGAAAGAACTCTGACATTTATGGTAGAACACTCACTTAACTTTAGTTCATTGTTATTCCCATTTGTGGCACTTATAATATGTTCATTTGACTTCCTTGCTTCTGATGCCATTTGGTGATCTCAGTTATGTCCTGATGATGTTTCTAATTTATGTGATATGAAGGTCCTTGGAAAAGGAAAAATCTTTCTGAGCTTGGGATTCCTACACAATGCATTGCACCTACAAAATTGAATGATCAGTACCTTACGAATGTGCTCCTGAAAATCAATGCTAAGGTAAATGAGCTTCATGAAAACAAATTTCTGTAAAGGTGTGTTGTTCTTACTAACTAGATGTATAAGTGTTCATACTGTTCTTGTTCATCCTTTTGCTTGTCTTGCTAAGGTTGGTGGGATGAATTCCTTTCTAGCAGTAGAGCATTCGCCTTACATGCCTCTGGTTTCGAAGTCCCCAACCCTAATTCTTGGTATGGACGTTTCACATGGCTCGCCTGGACGATCAGAGATGCCATCTATTGCTGCGGTATGAGTTTCCTTTAGTTACTGCCTGTTTTTTTTCATCTTGTTGATGTCATTCTTTCACATCGTAAACTTCATCAGCACCAGATAGTTAGCAGATAATCACATTGTTAGATATATATTTCAGTCAGTACTTGTGTTGTTCATAGTTGGAAATTTTCAGGTGGTTAGTTCAAGGCGCTGGCCTTTGATATCTAGCTACAGAGCTGCAGTTCGTACTCAGTCACCAAAAGTTGAGATGATAGCATCTTTATTCAAGCCAGTTTATGATACTGAGGGAAATATTACTGATGATAAGGGTATTATCAGGTGGGTGCCTTTTAAAAAATAAACTATAGTTCCAAAGTTCTGTTACAAATGATAAGTACTTTGTTCATTGCTCTAGTATTATGTTTCATGCAAACTCTTTTTGTGCAATCAGATTCTGAGTGGTATGTAATTGCTGATTGTCTCAATTCCAGTTGTTCAAACTGAGTCACACTCCTTTTTCAAACATAATTAGCATACTTCTTAAATCTTTTAATTTTCAGGGAGCTCTTGATGGACTTCTACGATTCTTCAGAAAAAAGGAAGCCTGATCAAGTCATAATTTTCAGGTATGACGAATAACATGTTACAAGTAAGTTGATTCTGAGTTGAAACTATAATCTTCGGACTGATCTTGTTTATTGTAGTCTTTTAATCACTTGACATATGACATGTTTTCACTCTGTAAACTGGATTTTATTAGGAAGTATGAGGCCAAAAATCTATAAAGAAATGTGAATATGAAATTGCAGCCTTTTGTTCTTTAACATCCTCCCTATTCTTGAATTTATTCCTACTCTGTACATCATTGTACTTCAAGTGTTAGGAAGTAGATGACTTTCTTCTTGTAAAGGATTAGATTTTGTTTTCCATTCTATATTAGTAACACCTTGTTTCTTCCTCATTTTAAGCATAACCTTTCTCTACGTCCCTTGCTGTCTGTCTCTCCCTCATTTAAATTGTTCTTGTCCTTCAAATCATAATATTTTTGAGGTGAAATTTCATATTATTTGTTATCTTGCATTTTAATGATAAATCTTTGGCTTGTAAATATTTTATTATGATCTAAGTAAGCTTTTTTTTTTGTGTGTGTAAAATTTTCCACAGGTATTGATTGGTGTGATTCTTGTTTCAGGGATGGTGTTAGTGAATCACAGTTCAATCAAGTCTTGAACATTGAATTGGATCAGATCATTGAGGTCTTCATGTTAATCCCTCTACAATTTTTTTTTTTTTTTTTTACCTCTTTCGTTAATTTACACGTTGGGATTTTCTTAATGTATTTGAGAATGTCTTACAGGCCTGCAAACATCTTGATGATTCTTGGTCCCCGAAGTTCACTTTGATCATTGCACAAAAGAATCATCATACCAAGTTCTTCCAAACCAGATCTCCTGATAATGTTCCTCCTGGTGTGTCTCTTAAACCATATGCTATAAAATCAAGTGACATAATGGTAATGATGATTGTTTGTTTGAAGTTTTTTAATTTTTATGTGCAGGAACTGTCGTTGACAACAAAGTTTGTCACCCAAAGAACAATGATTTCTACTTGTGTGCTCATGCTGGGATGATTGTGAGTATTCTCATAAAAATTGATAGATGATTCTCTGAATGCAACAGTCTACTTGACAGCTTTTAGTTTCATTTGCATGTAGAGTTGATTATCTTTATCAGATATTCTTGATATAAGCAAGCATCATTTCAATTTACAATAATATTATTCAGTCCAGAGCCACAGTAAATGTTTTTAAAGAATAATCATCGTTTAGTTCCTAACCCCGAAATTGCATTGAGTACATGTTTTTGGTTCTGTTCACCGTTGTACGAAGATCCCCCTTAAGCAATACTTGATTTAAAGGGTTCTCAATGGATTATGTAGAGTTTTCTTATATATCAATGTAATACTTTGATGATGCTAAATGCTAATAAATCTTATTTCTGGGTTTTTTAAAACAGGGGACAAGTCGTCCTACTCATTACCAAGTTCTTTATGATGAGCTTGGGTTTTCAGCAGATGATTTGCAAGAGCTTGTACATTCTTTATCTTATGTGTAAGTATGCATGCCTTCTCATTACCAATTTCTTTAAGTTTGTTGGCTTCTTGATTGCCACACTTAACTATTAGACCACGTGACAGTAACCTCTGCAAAAGTCGTTGCCTTTCACACTTACGGCTGTCTTAATTTTGTACAGGTATCAGAGGAGTACTACAGCTATATCAGTTGGTGAGGTTTCCCTTTGTTTACTACAATTTGTCTCACTACTCTTGTCCTCCTGTTTTTAGCTTTCTTTTGCGTGGTTGAAAATATACATGCAGCAGCATCTAATTCATGTGAACTGCTAAAGTTTTGGTCTGATTTTTGTCAACTGAAATTTAGTCTCATGCATGTTAACTTTGTGTGCTTTATTGCAGTTGCACCAATTTGCTATGCTCACCTGGCTGCTGCCCAGATGGCACAATTTATCAAATTTGATGATCTGTCAGATAGTTCTTCTATTACATCTCCTGGCGGTGTTCAAGTTCTAGAGTTACCTAAGCTTCATCGGAACGTTGCTAATTCCATGTTCTTCTGTTAAGAATTTGATCCAAAGAACAATAATTTAAAAACATAGCATTAAGAATCCCTTGTTCTCTTTTTAAAAGTTTAACTTATTGAAGTCCTTGCAGTTTTCTTTTTGGTTGAAAATTAAGCACATTGCCATTTCAACTGGCTGCTGTTATGATTTTATATATTGTGTTTTGAGCAATATCAGCTAATTTTGCTTATATTTGGTACTCCTTAAAATAAGGGATTAGCCTTATTTTAATGTTACACATTCATAATAAGCCTCATGGTCTCTAGCTGATGCTTTTTTACTGTGGCTTACAACAAAATTCTTGGATTCTATGATACACAAGTAACACTGAAATTCAAATCAAATAGTTTTAAATATTTTATTATTGAATTTGAATTTAATTATAGAATTCAAATTTGAATTCTAATATTCAATTCTAAAATAAATGAATTTAATGAATATTCAAATATTTGAATTTTTATTGTCTAAAATAATTTTATATGAAATTTTTTGTTTAAGAACATGAATAAAATAAAACTAAATAATTTTCAAACAGAGTGTGAATATTAAATTACATAATCATTATAAAAAAGTTACATGTACCACCATACAATTACAAAAAAACAAAAAATACAAATAGTATTAAAGCACAAAACACCATTTGCACTATGCATTTTTTTCACTAAGTTGGTTACAAAATGTCCCTTGCATATTGTATATCTTCATCAACAATAACTGATTATCCCTAACTTAAAATAAACAATCGTATTAAATGAATGAGAATTGAGACTAAATTAAACTGTGAAAAAAAAAGAGAGTATGATGTCTCTCAAAAAAAATACCACGTCAGTGGAAGAGGCTAGTAAATAAGTAAAGAAATAATTTTTTAAATTAAATAAATACAAATAGTTATATAAAATTAGTAATTATATGTAATTAATTTTTTAATAAATATCAAATAATTTGGTCGAACTCTAAAAAAATATTTGTATTTAATTTGAATTTATATTCGAATCCACTTCAAATTCGATTTAAAATCGAATTCGAATACCTTATACAGAAGTGTTGATCTTCTTAAGCATACTGTTTCTAAATCAATCACAAGTCTTCATGTTTGATTTGTTATCTAGTTCATCATAGTATCAACCAGACTTCACAAAAAATTGGTTTTTAATTATTTTATAAATTGTCTCATTCTGCATAATTTAAAACAAGACAAAAAAAAAAAAAAGCAAATAAAAGTCAACAAGGATACCATTCTGAAGAAAAAGGAACTTGAAAGATAGATGTTATTGGCAGAAAGAGGCTATCTACTGAACATTTCAACAACTCAGTACAATTACAATGTTCTTATGAAAACTTCTACCTCACAGATTTCACAGAGGAGAAACAAGGAAAACTGAGAAGAAAAAAGAAGAAAAAAGAAGAAGAAGCTACTGATAGGGTTTACAAACCATTGAAAGCAGATGCATTAAACAGCTGATCCTGATAGATCAAGGGACCAGGCATTGCTCCACCTCAAAGTAAACTGAAAGAGCATCTCATAATGCATTATATCAACAAACTTCCACATATAGATACGAATGTCAGAACGGGGCAGATGATGTTCGGCGAAGCTGATACCTTGGCTCAGGAGGCGGTGCAGGAAACAACTTCTGCTCCTGTTCCTGCAAGATGAGGGCTAGAAGTTAATAACAAATTAGTCCAATATAGAATAGATAAACAGAATGGTAAAAAAAAAAGGATTGGCATGTAGAGAATTAACTGAGTTTCAAACATAGTGGTTTCAGCAAGGTGCCAAACTTAGTGCTCACCAACATTATAAGAACAAGAAATTTTTTTTTTTTAACTTGCAAGCTCCCCTCATAGAAAAGAAAAAGCAAGCAGGAAATAAAACACATAAAACAGTGGAGAAACAAGTGAAGGTACGTACTCCAGTGTATAATGATTATAATTATGTAGGATGGCATGATAAAGTCATTCAAGGAATGCGGGTTTCATTTGTGTCCATTTTCTTAATCATTGCTGTGCAATATGTACTGCAAATCATGTCGATTACTACTATTCTTAATCTTACACTGTTACAAATTTACATGAAATTATAATGTCACAAGAAGTTCCTAACATCCCTAAAACAAGCATACCACAAAGCATAAAGCAACATATCTGACATAATAGGTGTCCTAAGATAAGCATCTCAGCATATCTAAACCTGCTCAAATGATACATAGCTTACTATTAAAATTAGGATGTGATGGTGTTAGCATAGACTTATTTTTCCTCTAACTCATGTCAAGTCATAACCGTTACAGAGATTGATGTTAACCAGTCAATCCTAGCAGTCCACAATCTATAGCTAAATATTCAGTCAATCCTAGCAGCCCACAATCTATAGCTAAATATTCACAAAAGCAAGTGACTAAATCAGTTAAAAAAAAGACTTCAGAATGAAAAGGAAGAAACCAAATTTGTACACTAGTACTGTCATATATTCTCAACTCAACTTAACTAAGCCATAAAATCCCAAACTAGTTGGGGTCGGCTATATGAATCATTTTCCTCTATTCACATCGATCCAAAACAAGATTTTCATTAATTCCTAGCACAGCCATATCTTTCTTGATGATTGCCCCCCATGTAAGTTTCGGTCTCCCCTTTTCCCGTCTAACACCTGGCACCTGGACCAAGTCACCTTGCTTAACTACTGCGTCCATTGGCCGACGTTGGATGTGTCCAAACCAACGTAGACGATTCTCCTTTATTTTCTCCTCAATAGGTGCTACTTCCACCTTCTTACGAATCTCCTTATTCCTTATTCTATCATTTCTTGTATGAAAAGGAATGGATCAATTCAGCGTCACCCTTTGGGTGTACTGTCACAACATAATGCCAAAGGGTACTCCAAGAGAGATGGAGAGAAGTTGAAAAAAAAAAAATTGTAAAAAAGACCCAGCTGAGAGAGTCTTGGAGGTGGTGAATGGCAATAGAAGCATAAAAGTAAATGGAACAGGAACCCCATAGAAAAATTTGAAAGGCTTTTTATCAATAATGATTAGAAAAAAGAAAGAAAAAGAGTATAAGATTTTAAAGAAAAAAGGGAAAAACATGTTCATATTTTCTTTCCCAAATGAGAGTTTCTTTATATTGCATAGAGTTGGCTTGTTTTTTGTTTCATCTTAGTCGTCAAAAATTTCAGAAGAATCAACAAGGAACTGCTAGATTAAATTGATTCTGAAGATCCATAATGCAAAGAATCCAAAGAAGATACAGTCAATATTAAAACATGTGAAGTGCTGACAGTCTTCAAAATAATGAGTTTATCTTCAATACCAACTAGTGAAATAATTTTCTAGTTCAACAATCTATCATACTATCTACATAGGCAACTAGGCACGTAAGAAAGGTTCCATTTCCTTCCCAGCAAAATATGTAGCATATGTCACAGAACCAAACCTTGACTCATTATCATACTGCCTAAAGTTTCATGACTCCGGACAGTAATGTAAAAACATCAAAAATAAGATTGACATATTACATAATCCAAATATATACTTTGAAAAAGAAAATTCTGTCACATTTATGGCAGCAACGTGTTTACAGAGCTATGAATTAAAAAAAATGATTGAATACATAAACCATAACAGGAAAGAAGAATCTAACCTTCCGTCTCCTCAGCTCTTCATTTTCTGCCTCCAGTTGTGAAACTTTGTTCTCCAGTTCATTTGTGTATGCCTGCTCAGAGTTTCAGGTTGAAATTTAGGAGGAAATAAGATAAGTCTGAGAGAACAATTAGGTGGATTTGAACCAAGAAAAGGAAAAAAAGAAAAAGCCAACCTGCTTCCTTGCTCTTGAACGAGCAGCAGATTCCCGATTCTTGATCATTCTCTTCTGCCTCCTGTCAGCAGTCCTCTCAATATTGTCTTCAGGAGCCACTCTTTTACTTCCAGGTGTCTGTGTATCTGACAGTGTACCCATCAAAGGCGATGGTAATGGAACCTGGTTTTCCGGATAATGAACCTCCATTGTAGTACCAGCCCCAATGTTGAGTGGTTGTGGTATAGACTGGCCAGGCATATAAATTCCCATCATATTTTGTTGTGGATGCTGATATTGTAACTGTGGGTACTGTATCCACTGACCTTGCGGAGGAAATTGTGCTGGTGCTACATTTTTCTGAACCCCAACCACAGGACCGGCACTTTTTCTATCAGAAGATGCTTCTGCAACAACTCCTGCTTTCACCAAGAAATCCTCCAATGTCAATTCTCCTAAAGTAGGCTGTCTTTCTCGAGATTTTTTCTCTTCAATGTTTTTGCTTTGTTGAATATCTCTCCAAACCTCGTCAACTGTCTTCTTGCTCAGTGAACGAGTTAAAGACAGACTTGCCTGCCGCTGCAAGACATTTTGACTAGCTTGAGCTGTGCCTTCTATGTCCTTACTTATGGACTGGTTTGCCTCAGCAGTCCATACATTTTTTAGAAGCTCATCAAGGTTCATGCTACTTAGTGGCTTTCCCAAGTCACCTAACTGATTTTGAACCTCATCGAGTGTGAGACTGTATATTGAGTTTTGCTGCAGTAATGGCTGGAATTGTGACTGTTTGCCATTAGTATCACCACCACCATTAGACCCCATAGTTTGAACCCCCATTCACTAATTATACAAACTACTAAATCCACATGTCAAAGTTATGCCCTTATATAAACAACCAGATAAACCAAAGAATATTGAGCACTAAAAAACAGCCGCCATCCAATCTTCACTCTTGTCCCCAGTCTTCAATCTTGTCAAAGTAAATAAGAAACCTGAAAATCTGAAACCCCCCATTTCAAAAATCAGAACTAGCAAACCATGAAAATTAATAGCAGTTGAAATGTTGAACTTAATTTGAAGCTTCTAATTTTAACGGGATCATCTACATTATGAAGTATTTCCAGGAAAGCAAAAGCGAATAAAGGAAGGGGAGAAAGGTTTGGAAGTTCATATATTTTCTACGCAAGCATCGTGCATTTAAGTACAGCAGAGCAGTCATTTCCAGTGATCAAATATATAAGAACCTTGGACCGATCAGGGAGAAAAATATCTGATTAAATTTAAAGCAGGAAAGGGCCAATTTTCTTAAAAAGTATTCACAGCTGAACCTTGGCCATTGCTAATCCTTGGGCAAAATAAAATAAAACAGAGAAAACCAAGCAACCGATCACAGCCACAACCCATGAAATCACTAATGTATTCAAACAAGTGAAGAAGAAAAAAACTTATACCTCTCCATCCTAGAGGAGAATATAAGATCAATTTTTTCCCGGAAAATTAACTTCAAGAAAGCATCAATTCCCCTGCATGCAGGCTCAAATGAATAGTTGCCCGGAGTATATATAAACTTCGAAACCCTAAACATTCTACTCTAACCCATATGACGCCTATGAAGTTCCTGGCTTGAAATAATTTGAACATGAAGACCCATTTTTCTTAAGGAAACTAGATATGAAAGAACTTCCCAAGAATCCAGTAATCCAAAACTTTATAAAAGAAGATCAATTAGGAAATTGATGATACAGCAAGAACTTCCCAAGAATCCAAATAAAGAAAATTACAAAACTAACAGAGAAAAATAGGGAGAAAATACAGAGATACAACCAATTGCATGCAACAAAATGAGTCCCACTATTTAAACACGAAAAATATTCAAAAAATAATCCCAAGGACCCAGAAAGAGATAAAACCAAACCCTGCCCATACAGTCGTTTTTTCTCAAATGCAGTAGGAAATTTGAAAAAGAAAATACAAATAATTACAAAAAGAAAAATTGGGTTCTGAATGAAAAGAAAACGATTGAAGTGTACCTTCCTCAGAGGCAAAGTCTCGATCTGAAACTATTCACTGAGTGATTAAAGCAATGGTTTTTGCTCAATACCTTTTATACTTTGTAATCCAGGTTGAAACTGTGAACAAACTCGAATCCATGTACAAATGTATTTCGGTTGCAGAAAGACAATCCGAGGTGTGTCAAAGAGAGAGAAAGAAGAGAAAGAAAACGAAAAATACCAAATGCCCAAATTCTATAGCCCAAAACAAGTTAATTGGCTAAATTTTGTTTTTGTCGTGGGAAAAATAAAAACACGTAACATGTGGGGGACCTCATGTTGTAATCATGGGCTCTCCCGTTTATTGGGTTTTAATATATTTTTTACACAAAGGACGATAATTGTGTCTAGCGGTTGTATGTTTGAGGTAACCAAGTGCAGAGTCCCAAATAACAATTTGTATTTTTGAATTCTGTCTAGACAATAATTTTTTTTTTCCAGCACAAAAATATTTTACTATCTACTATAGAACTACAATTAAAATTATAAAATATTAAATCAAATTCAAAATTATTAAAATTGATATTAAATAAAATTATAAATTTGGACCACATATTGTACTCGTATAATGTGATATTTTAATAAGTTTCTAATAATAATAGCTAGAACTTGTTGTTATTAGTTGTCTTGAATATCAATGTGTTGTTGTTGCGACAATTTATGGCACCTATAACATTAGGTGATTGTCATCATGTTATGTGGTCTTCAAAAATGATGGTTGTATTTGTCTTATTCAATATTTTTGTGATGGAAGTCACTAATGAAACTAACACGAGATCGAGACATTATTGAAAATGACAATAGTAGACGGATTGACAAGATCTAGCACGATTGATGTAATATTACCGATTGTGATTGCGAATAATGAAATATATAAAACTAGTTATTAATGATGAATAAAAATTTTAATTTTAATTTTTAGAGGTCTCCTTTTAGAACAAACCACCAAAATACTATCATTTAAAAAAAAATGAGTTTAATGATTTTGCTGCACATGAATTTGTGTTATCTAAATTTGTGGCTTCAAGACACATTCTCTTACGAAGTTCTCTAACTTTATGAGTTGAAGACATAAATTCAAGCAACAATGATATTCTTCTATTTTTCTAATCCTTTTTAATACAGAGAGAATTTGATTTTTCTCCAAACTATAAATATATGAATTAGACAGTTCATATCTATATTTCAAACATATTCTTATTTTTTTAATTTCTGTTTCTAAATATTATACTAAACCAATTTATTCTTTTATTAATACACATATGAGAAAGCATCAATTAATTCAACTGATAAAATCATTTGATACAATCTCAAAGACTTAGATCCAATCACGTCTTCACAAGGGTCGTGGATAAGGAAAGTAAAAGATTTACCTCATATTGTATAGCTAAGAAACCCAAAACATGAATTCAAGCAACAACGATATTTTGCTATTTCTCTAACATTTTTTAATAGGGAAAGAATTTGATTTTCCTCCAAACTATAAATATATGAATTAGACTGTCTAGATCTAAATTTCAAGCATATTCTTATTTTTATTTTAAATTATATTTCTAAAAATCCAGATTGAAAATATAATTAACTTAGATGCGCGTAATTTTTTTTTAACTATCATTAAAAGTGCTCGAACTCAGTATTAGAGATAAAGAAACTAGTATGAACTGCTTAAACTAAGTTCTTGATTTAATCCAACTTGAATAATTTTTAGGTTATATAAATAACAATTTGATTATATAATTTATAATTTTGGTGTAAAAAAATAAAATATTTATGAGTATTAACTGAATTATTTTATTTTATTAATTCATATATTAAAAGTATATGACGTAAATTCCTAATTATAATATTGAGGAATAACAAAGTTTAGTTTGTCTTTTTATTGGTTAGCCGTTAGACAAAAAGATATATGTATGAGCATTTGCGTCCTTACTGTACAAAGTGTGGGATGGCAGGCAGATTAAGGGAGCTTTCACTGGACCCAATCGGCGAATCCCAACTGAATTGACTTTTGTCCCCTAGTGAATTTTGTAAAAGTAAAAAAATTAAAAATTATTGGAACTTACAAATTTTTATTTTTATTTCTAATATAGAATTCGAATATCTAACATACAAAATAACAGCTTCATAAAAAGATGTTAATACTTCCCTCTTGTAATTTTATTTATGGGTTTTTTTTTTTATAACTCATGAGTAATTTTTATAATTAATTTATTTTCGAGTTGATAAAAAATAAATTATTTGTATTAAAATTAAAAAATTTATAGACATTTTATTTTATTACAAATTTTGAACTAGATAACATGAATTGTTTTGTTTGTATATAAAACTATTTTTCAAAATTAAAAATCATTCTCTCCAAATTATTTATGGAAAATGAAAAACTGTTATAAAAAAAAATTAAAAATTTACCGAACAATCAATTTTCAGGTTTATATTAATTTCATAATTACCCCACCAAAGTAAGAAATAAAATTTACACCCCTTGAAGTTTCACACATTTCAAAGACGGACGCGCTCAAAACGTCGTGTCGGTTATCTACCATTTCAGTTATTTGCTCATTTCGAATCGAATTCCGTACTATCAAAACCATAAACACAATCTCCCTCCAAATTCTTCAATTTTTTTTATTTTTTTTTGCAGATCTCTCTCTTTCTCTCTCTAGGGTTTGTTTCTTCACCATTTTTATCACTCACATTAGAGTTTTGGAATTTTGAAGTTGAAGTGGTTGTGACCGATTTCAATGTCGGCTTCGACCGTGTCGATTACGGCGGCGAATCCGGCGACTCGGCGGAGACCTGTGGTCGCGACTGAGAAGAAGACAGGCAACATTGAATTGCTCGCGAATGATGTTGGTGTTTCTCAGGTTAACGCTAATACTAGTGGTGGTGGTGGGGGAGATGATAGAGTCACGTCTACAGGGAACGGTAGAGATCTGAGCCATCATTCGATTCGTGGTGAGGCAGTTCTTGAAAGGTCATCTAAGGATTTGGTGCAGGTCAAGAAAGCAGTTGGTAATTCTAGTGTGTTTCCGCGTCGAACTCGTAAGGTTCTCCCGAAGCCTGAGAAACCCCGGTGGCTAACCGTGCTAAGTGTTTTTGCTAAGAACTTTTTTCTTCTGCTTGTGGTTGTGGGACTGGTTCAGTTGATTCGGAGATTGGCTTTGAAATCTGGTGAGAGTGCGGTGGGTACTTTAACAGGGTTGTCGGAGTTTGAGGGTAGGATAGCAGAAGTGGAATCGTTTTTGAAGACAACCACGAAGATGATTCAAGTGCAAGTTGAGGTAGTAGATAGGAAGATTGAAAATGAGATTGGAGGGTTGAGAGAGGAAGTTTATAAGAAAATTGATGACAAAGGGGCCATTTTGCAGAGTGAGGTGAAGAAGTTGGAGGCCAAAAGCGAAAGGTTGGAGAAGTCGTTGGGTGAGTTGAGGGCGGTGGATTGGTTATCAAAAGAAGAATTTGAGAAGATTTATGATGATTTGAAGAAGGCCAAGAGTGGTGAGTATGCGGATGCAAGTTTGGATGAAATAAGAGCGCATGCTAGGGAGGTGATTGAGAAGGAGATAGAGAAGCATGCAGCAGATGGACTTGGGAGGGTGGATTATGCGCTGGCTAGCGGTGGAGCTTCAGTTGTGAGGCACTCAGAACCATATGTAGCTGGGAAAGGAAGTAATTGGTTCTTGATGAAGACTGTTGTTCATTCCAATGCAGATAAGATGCTAAAACCAAGCTTTGGAGAGCCGGGTCAGTGTTTTGCATTGAAAGGAAGCAGTGGGTTTGTCCAGATTAGGCTGCGTACTGCTATTATTCCAGAGGCTGTTACCTTGGAACATGCTGCGAAGGTATCTATATTGTGGTTATTTCACGGGTTATTTGTCATCGCATCCATCTAATATGATCTTGCATTTTGTTATTCAGGTTCCAATTATTTTCTATTTGTCTAACATTACACATTCAGTTTATATAACTCATTGGTACACAAACATTTTCTTCCATGCACAATACACATCAACATCTATGTTTAGGCATGCATTCTGGTTGTGGTGGTCTTTGTGGATACAAATCAGTTTTTAATTAAGCAAATATCAACTATGAAGTTCTTGCAATTTGGGATCTCAATCAACCAGGTCAAACTAGGTTTAGATCAAAACCTATGTTTTAGATGGCATGTTTCTGTTTATAGGTTTTAGTATTCTGTTTTTTTGGTTACATGTCTGGTGATTTTAATTCTTAACTGTAACCATGTCCAGAAAACATAAATGTCAACAAGGGAAGGGGAACCTGGGATTGAAATCTTAAACCAAGCACATGGTAGGAGGATATTTTATAGTGCAAGACTTTCCTACTTCCTGCTTGTACATGTGATTTGAAGTCTTGATTTAGATGATATTTAATGGAAATGGAATCATCCTTTAGATACTTGAAGATTAAATGATTTTTGAGCTTTATGGTGTTGTTGGATCATTGTAGATCATTTGAATCATGTTTTCTAGTTTGGTTTGTTCACTGAGCACTGCATTAGTTGGCATGAATTTCCTGTCACTTTTCTTATCTTGGTTGGAAGTCAAGTTGTTGATTGAAGTCTTCAATTTTGTGGTTTTCTGAAATTTTCTCTAGTATGATATTTCCATTGATATGCAAGGAAACATGTATATGAAGTTAGTCATGATTAGGATAATTTAATTCAGAAGAGTGTTTTAGGGGTGAGCTTCTAGTTGGTTTACATCAGGGAATGCTAGGAGTTAGAAGAAAAAATACACAAGTATGATATTTCCATTGATATGCAAGGAAACATCTAGTTAGTCATGATAAGGATAATTTAACGAGGATAATTTAATTCAGGAGAGTATATTTGTGGTGAGCTTCTAGTTGGTTTACATCAGGGAATGCTAGGGGGTAGAAAAAAATAATTTATTCTTGTTTTTTATATATCAAATCACAGTTAGGTTTCTGGTTAGGTTGTCTTTTTTTTTTTTTTTTTTGGTTATTTTCCAGACCAATTATAGTAATATTGTTGTAAAATGTTGAAAGAGTGATCATGATTTGTTATTATGATACTGCAATCAGCATTTACATGATCTATGTCTTGGTTATTTTGAGTTTTATGATATAGACATATAGTACATCTTAGTCTTCGTTATAGTAGTTTTATGACAGAGTACATCTGGACTTCGATCTTGGACCATATGAGTTTTTAGAATCCTGGGTATCCTGGATAGTTGGACTGATACTCAATCTGTTGACTTTTTGTGCTTTTGGGCCAGCTTGTAACACTGGAAGTTGAAATTGTCAAGTGACAGCCCTGTACTTTTTCAGAGTTTAGATGTGTGTGGCATGGTGGTAGGATGGTTGCAGAGTTTTTTTTTCCCCCATTTTCCTCTCTTTTCTGGTTCTCCCTTTTTTTTTGTATGTTTGTGGGGGTATTGGGGGGAGGGGGTGGATGTTCAGTCAACATATGAGGAAGTGTTTCTAGGTGGTGGTGGTGCTAGACCAGTCTTAAGCATTGGTCTAAGATCTCTTCTTGTGTTAATCTCTTCCTTTTATAGTGTCTATTCTCTTTGTAACATTGGACTAGTAGTTACACCTGTGGTTTAGAGAAATAGATAGATGACAATGGTGTACTTCAGAGTCAGATCTGGACCTTGAAGATTAAAAATGTCGTTAGAAAGGTTTCAGTTCTAAGGAGAAACAGATAGCCGTACAACTAGTACTTCATGTATTTGACAAGCACTGTACTTGTGGGAATCTTCAAAATGTTATGTCAAAATTTATTGTTGAGTTTTCCTTCATTTTTGTAGTTGTATGCCATTGGTCTTATGGAGGTAGTTACTAGCTGGATCTTGGAAATGATGGATATGTTGTCCTTTTCTTGTTTTCCCCTCTTTTTCCATGAAGATGAAAAAACAATTATGCTTATACAATTTGCATCTTGTAATGTGAATGAATGTTAACTAACTAGATGTGATTAACTGTGCTATTCATTTGTTCATGAATTTACCTTTTTATCAAATGCAGTTATGTAACGGTAACATCTTGATCATCTAATTATTTATTCTGGAATTCTGACTATTGAGCCTGGAACTGGATATTTTTCTGAATGTTTTTATTAAATGATCCTGGCTTTAAATCATTGGTCATATGCACTTATTTTCAATTTAGCACATATTTGAGCTATTGTCATGCAGAGATTTCTTGAGTTGTTGGTTTTATAGTTTGAGTAATGTAAGGCTTAGAGCCTTAAAGCGAGCTTGATTTCCATTGCTTTCATAGTTGAATCTACTCCAATGCATCTTTAGTAATTGAAACTAATAAATGACATGGTTTTTGAAACAGATTGATATTAACTTGTCAACACTGATCATTTGAGTCATGATAGAGTACTGTTATGAAAAATGGTCCTTGAAAATGTTGAGGTGCATAAAGCATGATTATGCAAAATAGTAGATGCATGTGGTTCTTTTGTAAATTGTGAATGAGAGCTTTTGGCATTGAATTTTGAAACAAGCAAGAAATCTTTGGAAACATGAAAATTGAAGTGGGCTATTAGCTGTTCTTACTTCTCAGCAGTGTAGCTTCTTCTTGCACCTACTCTGACTTGAAAAAAGAAGAAAAAAGAAAATTGAGCGAGACTCTGAGATCATGGATTTACAACCTGCAGTGTCTGTATGAGTTGCTTAGAGGAGGTGAAGAGCGCGTGCTAGGAGTGACAGCGTGTAATATTTTTGATAGCTTCTTTGTTTCTGATAAATGTTCTCAACTGATCTTTGAACTGAAGGATGAGTGTACACATTTAGAGGTTTTAGGGGCATGAAATTTCACTAGGACTAGAATTCTGACATGGAAATGTAAGATTGGAGATTCAAACTGTTAAAACCCACTCAGAACAAGCTAAAGCTTTACAGTGAAAGTGAATAAACAAGCATCGGATTTATCAATTCTTATATATATGGATCTAGGGTGGGAACAACCTCATTATCATAACGTAGTAGAGATTAGAGATTTCATTGAATAACTGACAGGACTTACAAGTAAATTAGTGGCTTCCTGGTATTACATGATGTTGCCTTGATCTAGCCATTTTTTCCTGCTACTGCAGTAGATTATAGATTATTAACATGTTTAGAATTATAATATCTTAGAACTTACAAATTTTGGCAAAGGGATGAAAATGTTCTGCAGTAGTTTTGTATGTTTGTGGTAGAGTGTATCTGGTTTGACCAAGTGTGTTCTGAAGATTTGACTACTTTTTTGACATATGTTTCAATTGTCATGTGTTTCATTGCAGTGATTTTAACGAGAAGAGATCTTGTGGTTGGTGGTTAGTGCTTTTATTTGTGGTGTGAAAGTTCAAATGTCAAATAGCGTATTTCATCAGTTGTAGAAGGGATAAGTATGTTACTTAGACATTTTTTATGTAACAAAAAAAGAGTATGTTAACTTAGGAAATGAAGTATGACGCATGGGTTGGATGAGGATTCTAGTGAAAGGAATGAGAAAAATAATTGGTTGGAGCAATAAAGGGTAACATCCTGCATGGCTGGTGGGGGTCTGTCTAGACATGGTGCTGTAAAATAACATCTTTGACATGCTTAGATTTTGTTAAATTTTGTAAGAAAAAAACTTCTTTTGTAACTTGTTCCCCCCAACCTCAAGGTGTGAACTTGCAACTAGTACACTAAATCTATGCTTGCAGATAATGTTCAATTTAAGGATGAGATTGCTAGTTAGGGGTGGTGGTGGTGTAGGCTTTCTGGAGCTGCTAATGCAAGGTGCCAGCATGATGGTGCAGGAGATGGTACCATGTTTGATGTTGGTTATATGTAATTTTGGTTGTTAATGAAATTTTTTTTTTCCCATTTTTTTTTTTCTGAGCACGTTTTCAGAGGTTCTGGTGTGAGCTTGCTAGTTAGTGGTATAGGCTTTTTGGAGCATGCTAATGCAAGGCGCCAGCATGGTTGTGCAATAGGTGGTACCATGTTTGATGTGGTTTTTATGTAGTTTTGGCCGTGAAGGAAATATTTTTTTTCTTCGAGTCCTGTGAAAATAGCTTTCAATTACGTTAATATTTTTGTTTGTAGTGACAAAAACTTTAGCCACATATCATTCCCCACTTTCCTTTTTGTTAGTAAGTTGCAACACAATCTTTAATTGGTTATGTACTTATGTTCATATTATCATTATCACTACCACCACCATCACCACCTGTATTATTCAACCATGTTAACATATATGTTTTTCAACAGAGCGTTGCATATGATAGATCAAGTGCTCCCAAGGACTGCAGGGTGTCTGGTTGGCTGCAAGGGCATGATCCAGATTCTGCAGTTGGCAATGAGAAGATGTTTTCTATAGCAGAATTTACTTACGATCTTGAGAAGAGCAATGCCCAAACCTTCAATGTGTTGGATTCTGCAGAGTCTGGTGTTGTGGACACTGTAAGGCTTGATTTCACATCAAACCAGGGAAGTCCTTCTCACACTTGCATATATCGGCTGAGGGTACATGGTCATGAGCCTGACTCTGTTTCAATGATGACAATGCAGTCCTGATAGAGCTATCTTTTGTTGCATAAGCATTCCTCTTGCAATTTCTGTTTCATATTATATGTTTAGATCTAGTTCTGAAACTGGTCTGTGTATTACCTGAATTGTTTTGGTTAGAATTTCCTTCTTCTTCTTCTTATTTATTTCCAATGGATTTGTATTTATCTTAGGAAAAAGAATGTATTTGTATTCAGTATATAATTTCTGATAAGGTAGGAAGATAGGTCCATTTTCTATTTGTGACAAGTTATACTTCAAGTCATTCTGTGTTCAACGATCAGTAGTTACAAGAACAACAGATTTGATGACATTATGAAGGAAATCCAGACAATATCAAGAGATTTACAATCATAATTAACCTTTTGGCCATGGGTAGAAGTGTCTTTATCGAATCATCAGAAAAAAACAAGATGACTTATGACTGAGCTTAGACAAAGATTGTGAGTCTATTCAATTTTATTCTGGATATGACAAGTGGAAATGTCACCATCAAGAGAAAACTACCTCCAAATAAAGTATTTTGTCATTTTTTGTCTCTTCCGTATAGGTTTGTGCTTTTATATTATTTATTATATTAAGAGCCAAAGGGAGGTTTACTAATGTTAGGCAATAGCAATTTTATTTTATTCACATACATATTTATACTGGATTTTGTTGTTAATATGAGATTATAGTTAAGGATTTATGAGTTTTATTTTTTATGATAAAATTATTTACGTAAAATATTAAAATGGTAGCCTTGTTGTCATAAACAATATCTTTATGACTATAATATGTTAAATATGATCAATTTTATCTTTCTAAAACTATCATCCTACTATTTCTCTTTCTTCAAACTCTTTTTCTTTCATATTTATCTTTTATCAATGAAATTTTTTCTCCAATACAACTCTCTTTAATCTTCTCAATCATAAGTCCTAATTATATATTTCTTTCTCTCGGTGAACATTAAATTTCAATTTTGTAACTCTTTGTTTTTATTATTAGTTTATCTCCTTAAACAAAACTATGACAATGTTAAAGCAAAACTCTTGTCTTTTCTTTTGTGTACATTAATTTCGACCCTACCTTAATTATGTAATTTCTTTCATCACTTATATGAGCACATAATCTTAAATTTTCAAAATTAGCAGATTTGATCAAAAATGAAGAAGATAAGAAATTAATTAGTTTGTCGATTTACAAAAAGATGAGATAGGGAGATAACCAAACAATGGGAGAGATGGAAGATAAACAGGTTGAAAAGAAAGTATATTTATTTTTGGATTTCTCACTTTTAGTTAAATGCAATTAAATTTTAAAATATTATTAATTAAAGATAATTTAGTCTATTTATAATATTTCACAATTAATAAGTTGTGACCTTAAATATTTTGATTGTTCCAATAAAGTCACTTATAAAAAATCATTAATGAAAAAAATATTAATTAATTTCGTGCAATGCAGTTTTGTAAAGCAAGTTTAAATTGGATCATGTCTAGGTCTTGTCCAAATCTTTCTTGTAGACAGTAGACATGTTAAATTTTGAATACCTCATTTGATATCAACATCCTTTACTTTGCAAGAGCTTTATCCAGAAGCTGATTGAAATAATGACTTTATTATTCAAGGACTTATAGATTATAGATGAAAATTTAGAAGAAACTTGTCAAAATGCAGAGCAAGTTTAGTATCTTTTCTAAACTTCGAAATCTAACCAACATATGTAATATCAATCTCTTTTCTTAAAATATTTCATTCGTAATAAATTGTAGATCTAATTTCGATTCTTAATTTTTATAAAATAACATTTTTTGATTTAAGACTCTCATTTCTTTATAAACAAATTCACATAAAGTAATCTTTGTGGTTTTTTTTTTGTAAATATTAAAAAAGTTAATTTTATTTTTATTTGGGTAGTTGCTTGGTTTGGAGCAGGAAAGGAAGGATACCAAGACAAGTGTCAGTTAGATGGGGGAGAAGAATGCAGGCCCACATTTAGTGACTTGGTCTTCCTCTATTTTGGGGTTATTTTTTTTAATTTTCAACAAAGCAAATGCAGCCATTTGGTTTACTATAAGACTATGCATCTTTCCTATGCCAAAACCCAAAAGCAATAATATTTTAAAGCAAAATAATAGAAAAATATTTATTATTCACTAAATCATCTTTGGGACCAGTTTGGATTGCATTTTTTTAATCTTCAAATTTCATTATTTGTTTTTTTTTTTTTTAACCCTTTTGCTCTTCTTGTTCTTGAAGCGTCAAAACAACTTTGATTGACCCACTTGATGAGCTGGTTTTGTAAACTCTATAATTCTTTGACGTTGACCTAATTACATCCAGTTGGCTATGTTTCTACCTGAACTTATGTGATTAGAACGTGCAATTGTTGGGACCATGTTGTGATGGACCATCCATACCATGACCAACATTTTTAATTATATTTAAGAAGATTACAGTATAGAGATTTATTATTAATCATCGCATCCCTGTAAAGGTTTAAATTCTTGTAAGTATCTAAATATTATTTGATTCAATTAAATTTTTTTTGTTATTAACTTAGAACATTCTATTAATAAGATTAACAAGAAAAATGGTCTATTTCTCTTTTTCTTCCCAAAATCGAAATTTACTAATATTTTACGACAATTAGAAGTCCTAACAAAGACAAATAAGACATTAATTTTAACATTTTCCTGAAAATCAACAAATTTTACGAATTTATATAGACTCAAATCTAAGGGTGGCATGTTTTGGCTGAAAATAAGACAATCAATCATAAAGATTCATGGTCAGTGGTCAATTGACCCAACATGAATTTTATTAACATGCTTTTAAATTTTGATAGCTTGAGTCAGAATATAGATAAGATTATTATTAACGAGCTTAAATATGATGTTGGTAATCCTTACAACCAATCAATTGACATGTCTACTGTTAAATATGCCAGTTCTATTTGTTTCCAAACCACAAAGATTGATCTAGAATTAGTAGAGTTTTCCATTAATGATAATTTGGGTCCCAAACTGGGTCCAAAATATGAGAACAGCAATGCCGGAACTTGTAGTAACAGCTGACCCATTTTGGTTCCATACTTCCAGGAAACGATAGACTAAATACCAAAAATGTCCCTACCATTGAAAAGAACTACTATTATGAATAATTATGATTCAGTCACAGACACGTGCGGACTCTCTATCTGTTTCTGTTACATCTTTCGATACTTTGCTTTCAATTCAAAGTGCAAACACAAAGAGATTAGAAGCCGAAAGAAATTGTTTATTTTTGGCTAAAAAAGAACTCTTTTTTGTTTCCCGGGAGAAGAAAACAAAGTACAAGCTGACGGACGAGAGCGGTTCCCCAAAAAAAAGTGAAGAGTTTTTGAAGGGGATAGGATATTTTAGAAGATTCCCATAAACCCATTAATTTGACTGTTTCTTTCTGATTTTTCCATTCTAATTTCTCGAGAAAGTCCCAACATTCCCAGCTCCCCATTTGCACGAAATTCTATTCAACTGTCCATTCTTTTGTTATATTCACTTAATTCTTGGAAGAACAAGTTCTTTGGCCATTTCCATTGCATTCCAGACACAGAGTTCCCAGTTCTTGAAAGACGAACATTCAGGTTTCCTTTTCTTGATTTCTTTTCAATTTTATGTTTGTTTCCTGGGTTTATGTTTTGTTTAGTGTTTTGTATATGGGAATTACTTGAATGGTTGACTTTCTCGAGGAAATCCATTTGGGCTGTCAACTTAATTCACGAGGTTGCCACCCTTTTTTATGCTTGAGATTCACTCCTTCATGAAAGTTATTCTATGTTCTAATTTTCTGGTAATTTTTGGAACCATGCTCAGGGATTGAATTGCTGCATTTTATTTTACTCATTTTTTATTGGGTGTTTATGGTTATTGAGAATTTATTGATAATTTTAGGTTAGTTTTCATTCAAAAGGTCTTGTGCTGTCAATTTGGTACTCTTCGATGATTCCGTGTAATGCGATTTGTTTCCCTTTTAGTTATTTGACGAAGATAGATGGCTCTTCTTGGTGCCTATTTATTCTTGTTTATCATTACCTTGTGCTTTAAATCCATTATGTGATGAAAGTATTCATTCCTTTGTTGATTTCATATAGCTGAAAGAGTTGACTGCTATTAAGGGCAAACAAGTAATATAAAAAATGACTCAAAGGAATCAAGACGACAAGAAGGAGGTTCTTACTAATCCTTTTGTTTTTATAACTAATCGTGAACATATTGAATGTTCCCATCATAGATTTGTAACATTACTTACAAATTTTCAGTCATCCATCCGGAGATTTTTCACCACGAGGGAGAGAAATGAAAGGAAAATGAAAGGAGGTTCTTTTGATTCTTCTGGTGAGTGCCTTGGGAATCCATTTTTACAGAATTACTTATTGCTTTCTTTTTTTCATGAAGCATAAAAGATAGCGTAGTCTTTATGCCAGTTTGTAGGTGAAAAGAAAATATTATTTTTGATATGTGCTATACAAATGGAGATATTACTAATATCTTTTCCTTCATATAATGGGGATTCCTTTTTAGTTGCTTTTCAGAGATGGTGAATGCTCTACTTATCCATTGAATGTAAAAGTTATTTATTCCGTTTCTTGTGTCATGAAATGGAACAACTTTGTTCTTCTTTTGGAAAGATGTTGAAATATTTCTCTACACAGTGAGAGATTAGTGAACAAAATGGCTTAATTAAGTACGAACTGTATGATAGAGAGTGAGCATCATTGCAATTTGGCAATAGATGAGAATATATTCATGTTTAGACTTTAAGCTAGTGCAAGAAAGGAAGCAAAAATGGTGCATCTCTGTTTCTCTCTCTCTCTGTGTCTTTATTTGTTTGTTTTCAATTTTCCACAACACTTCCCTTTTTGTTTTGGTTCTTATTAACTCTTAGGAGATTTAGAAGAGCCTAAATCCTCTTCTACATCATCACTCTTCAAAGAAAGTTTCTCTTGTCCTGATTGCTTTGAGTTATATCTTCTATCCTCTGCCTCTTATTAAGTTCCTTGCTTGTTTGTACTTGCAGAAGCAGTGTCAGGGTCATCCATTGAGATTCCACTTTTTACCGGTGCAGGAGCTCCAATGCCTTCTGGTCAAAATCTTCAGAGTTTCCGGTATTTGTCTTCTTCTTATTACAGATCATTTCTTGACTTGTCATTTCTGTAGGATGACATTTTCATTCTTGTTGCCTGTTCTTTTATTACAGTAGATTTCTTGTTCTCATCATAGCCTCGAACCTTTTTGGTCTTTCAGAGTTTTTGTAGCAACATGGAATGTAGGAGGGAAATGTCCACATCGCAGCCTTAATCTGGATGATTTTCTTCAGATTAATAATCAATCAGACATATATGTTTTGGGGTACTCTCCCTATTTCTATGATTCTATCTCTCTCTTCTTACTTCAAATTTCTCTTATGAATAATGATGATTCTCAAATCATCAATTCTGTATATCATCTTGATGGTCTCTCGTTAATGCTAATTAAACATCATGCTTTTGATGTAATTCATGAATTAATTATGCTCTCTTCAATTGTGCGAACTATCTTAACTTTTCTACCATTCAAAGGGGAAAAATACCTACCCCTACTTTCAATGGTTGAAATTAGATGAGGTCTCTAATATAATAATTTTTGAACAGATTTAATTAAACAGGGGCCCAGTGGCAAAATGTTGTTGTCTCTTGTAGTGTATATAGCAGAGCATTTAAGTAGCAGTAAGCCCTTGTTATGCAGGGGGAGTTGAAGTTGTCATATAGTATTCTCTATTATGTCAAAAGTTTTCTGTGTATTCCGTCAGTTAAGTTCTTCTACTGTATATTTAACAATTGAGTAATTTTTTCCTTCAATTTTTCAGTTTCCAGGAAATAGTCCCTTTAAATGCTGGAAATGTGCTTGTTCTAGAAGATAATGAGCCTGCTGCAAAATGGCTTGATTTAATCAATCATTCACTGAACAAGTCAGCTCATGTGGCTTCAAGGGTAATAAAATCGGCTGCATCTTTTGGTGGGTCATTATTCTTTTCAAAGCCTTCCCTTAAAAAGATAAGCAAAACTTTTAGGACAGAGAGTAAAAGGAAGCTGAAAGCTTGCAATTGCCCTCTTGAATTGGAAAGAAAGACCAGTATGGATTTCTGTTTCCGTTGCCAAGAATCAAATATCAGTGAAGATGATTCTTCCTCAGAAGAGGACGATGAAACTTTTCCAATTTCTATTGCCCAGTCTTCCAATCAGATGAAGTATGGTCTTATTGCTAGCAAGCAGATGGTAGGAATTTTTGTTACCGTTTGGATGAGGAAGGAGCTTGTTCAGCATGTTGGTCACCTGAGAATCTCTTGCATTACTCGTGGGATCATGGGTTACCTTGGAAACAAGGTAATCTGGAAGGCATGTTTGTCAAAAGAATGCACTGATAGTGTCATATATAAGATAAAAATTATATGGTATTTCTACCTTCAATAATACCATATCCATCATGGTGTTCATTCTATGGATGCAGGGTTGTATATCGGTGAGCATGTCATTTCATCAAACAAGCTTTTGCTTTATCTGCAGTCACTTGGCATCTGGTGAAAAAGAGGGTGATGAGCTTCGGAGAAATCTTGATGTCATAGAGATACTCAAGAACACTCAATTTCGAAGGATCTGCAAGTCACCATACAGTAGGATGCCTGAGAAAATTCTAGAACACGAGTGAGCATCTTTAAAACTATTTACTATTTTCTACACAGTTTTTTTAATAATAACAGTTTTTCCAATAACTTTTACATCTTTAGTCTCTGAATGTCTCATTTGTCTCTGGTAAATGATTTCTAGTCGGATCATATGGTTTGGAGACTTGAATTACCGAATTGCTTTGAGCTACTCTGACGCAAAGAAGCTCATGGAGGGAAATGATTGGGATTCTCTTCTTGACAAGGATCAGGTAGTTTCCCTCACCTTAAATAGAATATTGAAACTACTTGGAGCCTGAATATAGAAAGAAAACATCATTTTGAGCACGTCTGTATAGAAAGATCAGATTTGCCCTTTTTTTCTCTCTCAGAAACTACTGCTAAACTATGGCCAGTAAATAAACAGGAGCCAACAGTAAAACTGGTAAAAATTTCCAGAATGTTGTCATTTCATGATCTGGGAAAATCCACCCCACCCCACCCAACCCCACCCCATGCCATTTCCATTGATGATTATCCAATCTTCCGTTAATATTTCCCATATAAATGGTGTTTGCCTACAATTCCCATGTTAAGTCCACATAAGTCATTCAGCTATAATAGAACAACCAAGTGGCTTCCTTATGTTTTGATGATCCAAGTCAAAAAAATCAATAGGATCCATTATTTTAATTAAAATGATTTTAATTTTTATTATAATATGGACTCTCTTTTTAATGCTATGAAAATTCAAGTGGTACTCCATTTCATTTTTATTACATTATTTTTTTTCGCCCTCATTCCTGGTAGTCCCACTCTTCAATTTTAGTGTACATAGTCTTTTTGAGTGTTTGACACAACACTCGTATAGCATTTGACTTTCTGCCCCTTTGCAGCTTTTGCTTATTATTGTTTACCTGTTTTTCTGCTTGCAAAGATTTATGTTCTTCATTTTATAGCTCAAGATTGAAAGGGAAGCAGGCCGAGCTTTTGAGGGATGGAAAGAGGGAAAGATCTACTTTGCACCTACATACAAGTATTCCTTTAACTCAGATACATACTATGCTGCAGAGATGAACAAATCAAAAACCAAAAGGAGAACTCCAGCTTGGTATGTTTCAGTTTCAATAATATAAGATGAAGCAACTTTACATGTAAACCTGAAATGTGAAGTATTGCAGGTGTGATAGAATATTATGGTATGGGAATGGAATTCAACAACTTTCTTACATACGTAAGGAGTTCCGGTTTTCAGATCATCGTCCTGTTTGTGCAAATTTTTTGGTCGAAGTTGAGGTTATACCTGGCGGGTTGAAGAAGAAATTATCTGGTTCTAATATGAAAATTGAGGTTGAAGAGCTCTTATCTCCAAGTAGTCCATATAACATGAACAATATGTAAGTTGATACGTTATGTTTTTACAAACATTTTCAGTTTATTACATACTTATTTTGTCCAGAACACTGCTTGATTGTTTTTCTTTGTGTTTATAAACAGGTATTGATGATCTAATCTTACTCATTGCAAGATTGAAGAAGTAACTGAAATTTGCAGTATGAACAATATCAAGTAGGCGGAGAAGTTTAGTTCTGGGATTACTGACATTTCAGCATATGTATAGAGCATTTTGTAATCATCCAAGATGTAAATAGCTCTGTATTAGCAACATGCTGAGAATTTTCATGTTAATTCTTTTACAGCTTGCAACATAAAATAGAGTCCTGTTTGGTGAATGTAATTTCTGATCTGGACTTGAGGAGGCAACGGTTGGTAAATCATCTGAATTCTGATCATGGAAGAAAAAACAGTTAGCCGAAAGATGTTTCATTTTGTTTTCTGCAGAAAAGTTAACACAAACCCTGCCTGGTTAGGACTTGGGAGTCACTAAAGCTTGATCTAACTTCTTTGGTTTTAGTTCCCAAGCACTTAACTTAAACTGATATTCTTTGAACCACGTTAATAGTGATTTTTAACTGTTTTTATTTGTTTACTGAGTACTTTTTCAAGTTGTATATGTAGTTCTCTCATTTGCTTAAAATGTCTTGGCCGGTGGAATCCAAAGTTGCCAACCAATTATCTGTGATTAAGTCACGTGCATGATCATATGACTATCCTTGATAAACAAATCAATTTAACATATAAATCCATTGTTGATTTAGCTTTTGGAACTTGGAGGCTGGATTAGTCAAAGATTTGTCACACGACTCCTGCTTCCAGTGCTCATTTAATATTGATTAGGAGCACCAAATATAAGAATATAAATGTCTTCAAGTTATCATCTAACTGAATCATTGTCAAGAAATAAGCAACTGGGGACAGGAAAACAATGAAATCTTTCTGCAAATCATTGATTGTTGTTATCACTGTCATTGCATTGATGCTTACACTGGGGGCTAGTATGTCTCAAGCAAGGTCTTCTCCACCTTCCCTGGGTTCATCAATGTCTTCTGGTAAGAAAAGGGCAAACACAACAGAGGCTATGGTTGCGAACCTTCAGAGAATTCCTCCTAGCATCCCCAGTCCTACCCTTCTAGTAATCTTTTGCTAGCTTTTCTAAGAGTCTGTTCATGGCTTCCAATAGTACCAGGTCCAAGCCTCAAAAAATGGGATGAAGTATGGCACTGGCTGAAGGATGCACTCTATGTTGCTCTGGTTTTTTTTGTTCTAGTTCAGTTTTGAAATATGCATCTCTGTTGCTGTATCTATGAAGTGAGAGGAAAACATACAATAGCTGTAGTATATATTAGTCATCATCTAGGACACTTTTTGATACCATATATAAGATTTAATTTTGTTAAATCTCTTTTGCTTGTATTACATATATGTAGCTTCTTGTAATACTTTCACAGTTTCTAGAATTTGTTTGTCATTGCTGATACCCAGATGTTACTGATATTACTAACGTTTTAAAATTTCATTAAATGATCTAGTACTAAATCTGTACAAATTGTTGATAATGGGGTTTTGGTTTTACTATACTGAAAGTAATGCAACTACAAGACAAAGTGCTCCACAACAATTTTGGGTGGCTTTTGCATCCCATTATGCAAATATATTACCTATACTAGGTAAAAATTAAATGAATAGTTTTCTCTAGAGTACATCACACTTCTAAGTTTACTGAAAAACTGACACTAAAATTCAAAATTTAAGAAGATAATATTTTCTTTTTTAGAATGGATAAAAAATTAATGGTGTCAGAAAATAATTTGATTAAAAAATATAAAAAATTCTGTTTTTATTTTATATCTTTTCAAATGAGATCTAAACATTTCAGTTTTTCTTCTTCTACTTAATATTAATACATTGATTGTGTTAATCTCAATTTTTTTTTATATTTTAACATATTATTTTTAATAAAATAGAAAAGAAAATAGTTGACACATATAAGTAGAACTATGTTTAAATATTAAATAAAATCAAGTTATTGTTTTCTTTAATTTTTATGATATAAATGATAGGAAAGGAAAAGTTAAATTCAAGCACTTGAAGAGAAAATAGATTGATTTATTTAAATTTACTCATTTTTTTTCCAGTAATTTTTGGAAGAAAAATATGAGAAAAGAAGAAGAATATATTTGTTGATTACTTTTACCTTTTTATTGATGATTATATCATAAAATTTATGTTATTTTTTTCTTTCAATTTCTACTTCATTCACATAAATAGATAGAAATAATAATTACAATGGGTCAAAGTGGTAAAAAAATATTTTAATTTATAAGGCTTATTTGGAATAAAATCTTAAAAGTGTGTGACTTATTTATCTTATAAATTTATGTCAAGAGTTATTAGATTTTAGTGACTATTTGTAAATTATATTTTTCTCTTTGAGATTTATTTAAAAAGTTCTATTTTTACTTATATATATATATATGTGAAATATTTCTATCCTATTTTATTAGGAAAAAAATAGATTAAAATTAAAAAAAATATTAAGGCTAACATAATGTATTGTTATTAAGAAAAAAAGTTATGAAAGATCAACTTTATTTTTTTTCATATTCAAATTACTGAGTAGATTTATATTAATAAATTATCTAATTTTTTTTTTAAGTGCTTGACTTTATCTTTCAAATTCATTTAGTTTATATTTTTTTTCAGAAAAAAAAAATAAAATTAATCCAACTTTTTTTATTTAATATTCAAATTTATTTCTACTTATACATGTGTCAAATTTTTTACTTTATTTTATTAAGAATAATATAATAAAAAAATAATTGAGAATAACATAATGCATCAATATTAAGAAGAAAACTGAAAAAGTAGAGAAAACATAGAACACTAAGGCCCCGTCTTATGTAGAGTTTAAGATTGGCTTTTGGCGTTTGAAAGCCTAATCGGCAGATTGGGGGTGTCTGGCACCCAATAAGTTCCAATTGGATCAAAACGAAATTAGAAGAAATAGGTGAAAATTACCTTATCAGCAAAAGTAGATATTGGGTGGCTTTTGGATTTGTCAATTGTATAAAAATATGAAATGTTTTACTTGCCCTTAATTTTTTAACACAATTACAATTTATCCTTATCTCTTAAATCAGAGTCCTTAACTCTTCATAAATCCAACTCTGATCAGGTAGGTGTCTTCATAACTCTCTAGCGTTAGAAGAAGTCGTATCTGTCTAGACCTCCCACGCTTTTTTGATCTCCTCTGTCTTTTCTTAGGCTTTGCTATTCCTTATGCTCCCATTTTTCCTGATGGGTTTGGTTTTTGCTACTATTAGCTTTTGAAAAACGAGTGGGTGGGTGAAGCAAGAACAAAAAAGTATCATATCAACTGCAGTAGCCAGGGCTTATATTTGAAAGAACGGAGCAACCCAATCACATTTTACTTCCTTCAGGTGTGAATCTTTTTCTATTTTCCTCTTAATAAACTGCTGCTTTGTTCAAGTTCTTAATCTCTTGTAAATGGGTCTTTGTATTTGTTTACTAATTTGATATATTTTTTTTTTATAGTAAAGTTAGTGTTTTTTTAGTTGATTTGGTAATGAGAATAATTTCATGATTTCCCTCAGGAAATATATGTTGCTTCCTTCTTCCTCTCAAGTGAAATTTGTATGTTGCACAACCCTTTGAATAAAATTTTCCATATTTCACTT
Organism: Quillaja saponaria; assembly: GCA_029379385.1. Classification (NCBI taxonomy): domain Eukaryota; kingdom Viridiplantae; phylum Streptophyta; class Magnoliopsida; order Fabales; family Quillajaceae; genus Quillaja; species Quillaja saponaria. Next base: position 11,292,729 of record CM055616.1, on the reverse strand, counting down.
AAGAAGGCTATATATATTATAGTCTACTAATTGGGTTTGGAAAGAATAGCTGATACTACAAATCCTTTATGTCTCTGTGTGCATATTTTGTTTATATTTTTTCTGTCTTATGTTTTTGATTCCTCATATCTCATATCTTTTTTTATAGATTTTCTATAATTATTCTTAGTATATTGTTTTGATTTATATTTTGAGATTATGATGTTCGGATCAAAAGTTCAATGGTCTACTAAAAATATTAAGGTTTTTCTTGACGTATGTATTGTTGAGACAAAACAAGGAGAAAAAGCTGGAGTTTCTTCTAAGGGGAAAGGAAGGGAAAAAATTCAAGGAGTCTTTAATCTCAAAACTGAAAATAACTATATGGTGAAACAAATTAAGAATAGATGGGATGTTTTGAAGAAAGATTGGCAAGCATGGTTTAAGATTTTAGTCAAAGAGACAGGTGTGGGGTGGAGTGAGGAGAAAGGAACTTTTATTGCTAGTGAAGAATGGTGGGAGAAGAAAATAGCGGTATGATTCTTATTTTTATTTTAAGGTAATTTTGTTTTCTATGATTATAATTAATTGATTGGTCACATTGTTAATAATTTTAAATGTAAGAGAATCCTGAAATTGCTAAGTTTAAGGGAAAGACATTACTATATCAGAAGGAGATGGAGTTTTTGTTTGCTGGTCGCACTGCCACTGGTTAGTTTCATTGGGGCCCTTCAAGCTGTCATTTACCAGATGGCACAATCCAGACATTAGAGAGTTTGTGAGATAATTTGGATTGTGATGATGAAGTAAATGCAATTAATACCGGCACTCCATTAAGGAATTAATGGAAGGTAATGACACAACAATACATGAAAATTTGAGGATGACTAAACCTTGTTTTCATGGTTTCTGTAATTTTGTTGGGACAACATTATGAATTAAAACCAACCAAAAACACCAATATTTATGAGATGGTGGGTATGTTTTTGACACATATAGGTCAAAATTGGTCCTATAGAGCTATTCAGAAGAGATTTCAACATTCAGGGAAAACTATAGGCAAGTTATTATCTAAAGTAAGATTAAGTGTGTTAAGATTATCTATGGATATAATGAAACCATTAGACAACACATTTGAAAATGTAAATGAACAAATTAGTCAGGATGAGAGATATTTTACTTACTTTAAGGATTGAATAGGTGCTATTGATGGAACACATGTTACATGCCATTCAGATCCTGAATCTTATCTATCATTTATTGGAAGGAAGGGTTATCCAACCCAAAATGTTCTTGCTGTTTGTGATTTTAACTTGACATTCACATTTGCATGTGTTGGTTGGGAAGGTAGAGCTCATGATAGCAGAATTTTGAATGAAACTCTAAATGATCAATGCCTTAAATTCCCACATCCTCCTTTAGGTAATAAATACTTTTATGTTATATTTTTATTTGCATTAATTGCTTATTGGTTCATAATTCTCATACATAATTTTTATTCTGAATGAAGGAAAATATTATGTTGTTGATGCTGGATATTCAATGTCTTGTGGATACCTAGGACCGTATAAACAAGAGCGTTATCACATTCCTCACTTTAAAAATACTCGTGATGTGCCTAAATCAAACAATGAAATATTCAACTATTATCATTCAAGCCTTAGGGGTGCCATAGACAGAACTTTTTGGATATGGAAAGCCAAGTTCGCAATTTTGATCAACATGCCGACTTACGAGTTTCAAATTCATAGGGCAATTGTTATTGCAACTATGGTTGAGCATAATTATATTAGAAGGTTTTCAATCAGTGATCCAATATTTGCTAAATATAATTCTGATGTTAATCTTTTACCACCCAATGTGGATGAAGAATATCTGGAGGAACAAAATTTTAGTGTTACGAAGATACTTGAAGACTTGAGAGCTCCACCAAATTCTAATATGAAACTAGTGCGTGATAATATTAGAGATTTGTTTATTACTAATGGTCGTGGTTAAAAAATTAAACTATTTTACTTTTATGTATTTGATTAAATTATGCAATGCTATGTAGTATATAACAAGTTTATTATTGTACTGATATTATTGACCAATATAGTATTTTAAAATTATTTAATAATTAAATAAAATAATTTTTTTATGAAATTGACTTATGTAATCTGTAAACAAAACACACTATTATGCATGTCCTCGATAATAATTACATATCCAAATTGACGTATGCAATCTATGTACCACACACAAAATTGACTTATTTACAATTTCTATACCAAACATATATCTGACTTATAGCAATCTGACTTATGCAATCTGACTTTTGTAATCTGTATACCAAACGGGCCTTAAGTATTCATGACTCATTTCAAAATAAAAAAAAATAAAAAAATAGAATTTCTTAGTAGCTTTTAAGATAAATATAAAAAATTTTAAGTATTTTTTTTCTTCATAATTATCTAGTAACATTGTTAACTTTCAAACCATCCTAATGAGAAGAGTGTCTATTTCCGAAATTTTGAATTATATATAGTCTAGTTAGTTGTTTCAATAAATTTCAAGGGAGGGAGTGTAATTACCTTTTTATTATATATATATATATATATATATATATATATATATATTTATTTATTTATTTATAACAATTTGATTTTGGGAAGGGAATTCGAATTCAAATATCCAACTTAATACTAAAAGTGGTATCATTAAATAATTTCCCAGTTGTTTATGTCATATATAGCCTCAATGCTTTTGAATTATGGTTGGTCACACGTAACTTAGCTTACTCGTTTGTCATGACCTCTCCCAAGAAAATTCAATGAAGAAAGCACGCTTTCTTGACCAAGAGACCAACCCAAAATTTAATATGAGATCACAATTTTAAAGTGTCAAATACAAATTGGATCAAATAGAGGTGTGTTAAATTTTGAAAAAGTAATGACACTCTTTGTTGTACACACTCAGAAGCACTCTTGATGGGGAGAAAGAAAAAAGAAAAAAGAAAAAAAAATCTAATTATGCCAAATGACTCCAAAGCAAACTTCTAATATCCTCTAATTACTTACATGTTTGGGTGATGTCTCTTTGTAATCGTGGAATATTATTATAACCTTTATGCATGGAAAGTTTATCTAATTAACCAAAAGGCAGCATACTTGTTGAGAATTGATTTTCACCAATTTTAAAATTAAATTTCAGAAGTATAAATAATATTTTCAATTACTCAAAATTCCAATACAAACTAAATAAATGAGTTAAGACAAGAGTCATGGATAGAAACTGTATGAGAATGGTTGTTGTTATAATAGTGGTAGTGGAAGCCATGCTTACAGCTACCTTTTCTTCTTCTTCTTCTGCTCGTAGTTCATCTTATTTTTGTGATCAATTTTCGTCTTTCTCTCTGTTCGATAATGTCCAAAAACGACAACAATGCTCTGAAGGTTGTTACGATTATTGTAAAAAGAAAAATCCAATAAACTTTCATTCCTTCATGGTTTGTATAAATGTGTGTCTCAGTGATTGTAAACGCAAACATTTTGGTGATTATACCTTTCACAAATATATTTGATTATATAATTTTTCATTGATGCATTTTTCTCTTATGTAAGCTTAAATTCTACCACAAGATTCCCATATTGGTGGTTTGGACGGGATCACTATGCTAGTTTTGCTTGATTTAAGATTTCAGTTGTAAAATTGGATTTCATTCAAAACCCAGTTTATGAATTCAATTTCAAGTTGTATTCTGAATTTAATGTCATATAATCCCTGGCTTAGACAAGTATTTAAATTCAACATCCACAGCACAACTAGCTGGAATGAAAGAGTAGGGAAACTCAATTGTGGGATCCTCTAAAGTATCCCGTGCTATTTTTTCAATTTCGTCTTAAATTATATCTTTTGGTCAATTTTGTTTTATAATTTTCAAAACATTTACAATGGCCCGTTTAGTACCACGACTAAGGCGCGACCTAGGGGCCTTTGGTCGTGAGGGATGAGTTGCAGCTGGTTTGGGTTGCCTGATCCCACAGAACCAGTGGTAGGTGTTATTTTGATTTAATTACTAATTTTAACTTTTTAGGCTTATTTTGTAATTTCAATTGTCAATTTAATTGGAGGTATAATTTTTAATTAAGTTTTTTATTTACAATTAAAATTATATTTAATCTCAATTAAAAATAAAAAATTGAATAAAGAATAAATTTATTCTAAATTAAATGTGAAAACTGAATAAAAAATAAAACAACTTAATTAATATGAACAAAAAACTGTTTAAATGCCATTTTGGTAATTTTAATACAAAACAGCTTCTCTGATCACGGTTTCAAACCATGATATTTGTTTCATCTAAACAAATAATATTTTTGAGACATAATGACCTTAAACTTTTTTGACCATGGTCAATTGGACTACCAAACGCACTCAATGTATTCTCTCAGTCTAACATCATTAGCATTTTGGATGAAAATTCTTAAAATATATTATTTTATACCATATATACTGAGTTGTCATAAACAGAAGAGTTCTCTTTTACTCTTCTCATGCATCATGCTCATCTTAATCCATTTATAAATAACAAACACAACAAAACCCAATGAGAATGTCAACGTAGGAAAGCCTCTAAAAAGAGTTAATTCAATATTCTATACACAAAGTTATATGTGATTCAATCATAAGTATAATTAATCAGATGTGAACTATTGTGTATCTTGAGTTCTTCACCTAACTTGTATTATTATAGTTTCCTATTTCTTGTTGACCTTTATCAAGAGTCACTTAACCCTATACTTTTAAAAAAAGTCACAAATCAAAGAAAAAAACATTTTTTTTTCTTAAAATTTTTAGTGAAGAACGCATTTACAACTAACAAAGATATATTTCGAGGAATCTATCTCTTATATATATATATATATATGTGTGTATATGTATACATATATAGAATCCATGAAGTGTACGTAAAGAATGATTTGTTTTTCTATATCCAATTTCATTTTGTTGCAAAAAGAAGTGTGGCTAATGGAAGGAAAACTTATGAGTGTTTTACTAGTAATAATGACAATGGTATTATTGGTTGCCTTTGCAAACATTGCAAGTCCACCTTCCACTACTGCTACTACTACTCAGTTTCCATCTTCAACTAAACTTGACAATGTTCAAGTAATGCATAAGTGCTTTGACGACTGTTGGGAGACTTGCAAACAGGATCATGCAAAGGACCAATTTATGTTCCAGAGTTGTTTGCTTATGTGTCGTAAATCATGTAGAAAGAAGCACTTCGATTTGTGCTCTTAGTTGCACATATAGAGATTGATAATGATTTCAGTGACATATACAACAATGACTTACTAAGTTTAAGAATAATGAGAAAATGTAAAAAGTCAAATACTCCATAGCATGCACAACAGATATAGGCAAAATTGAAGATGAAAATTGTGTAGAAGATGCGTTACTTCAACATTATCAAGTTTAGTAGAAGAGGAAATTTAGTTGTGCATACTTGAACAACACTTAATTAATTTATGATCATTTAGTACAGATATTGATAATGATTTCAGTGACATATAATAATGACTTATTGAGTTAGCACTGATCATATATATTAAAAATTTATATGCGTACCATTGCTCAATGTAAAAGGTAAATCTTACATGAAACTCATTTGCTTTGCGTATGTTCGAGTTTTCTGGGAGAACACAATGAATAAGATATGATCATCCCAACGTGCTTGATACACATTTTGTCATGTTAGGCTTAAGATTCTAGCTAGCAAACATATTGAATAAAAGATAAGATGGGTATAGATTAATTATAGACGTGATGTGGTATTGTTAACCTTTATGAACAATGTAGCTAATTAACCAAGAGGCTGCTTACTGGTTGAAAATTGACATTCACAAATCTTTACAATTAAAATATATTGTTCTGAAATTAATTGTTTTATTTAATTTGAGAAAATTAAATTCCAGAGATAAAAGTCTCAAATACTATTTTCAAGCATGACTTTTATATACACCCCAAATTCTAACAGAGTAAGTAAGTCATGTAAATTAACTAATTAGGCAAGGAGGGATCGAGGGCCATGGATGGAATTAATTGTATGAGAATAGTTCTTATTGTAATAATGGTAATGGAAGCCATCCTTAAATATTACAGTTCAGGTTGATTCTGCTACCATTTTCTCTCCATAGTTCATGTTATTTTTCTGCTCAATTTTTGTCTTCCCCTCCATTTGATCTTTAACCATCCAAATTAAAACCCAATTCATAATATGAAAGCTCCTAATACCTACAAGCCAATTTATTGTAACCTTAATTTAATCTCATAAAAACCCCTGGAATTAATGAATTCGCAGGGAAACTGATCAGTTGTTGAATTCTCTGATTAAGAAAGTTGATTTCTCAATATCGGTAGAGATTTAATTAAATAAATAATTATCAATATAAATAAAGACAAGCACAAAGATATATATAGTGCAGACAAATAATTAAGGAATGTGATAATATATTATTGCATGGATAAAGTCACAAAACTCATTCAACTAGTTTGACGCATAGTAAATTATTACACAGTGAATTAGGTTGTATAATTATATTATTGTCTTATCTTTTCACTTTATATTGTATAGTTTAAATTGTCAAACACAATATTTGAAGAATCAAAATATAATATAAGTTTATATTATATCATGTTATTCCCAATTTACTATAATATTATGTTAAGTATACAAAAATAGGTCCTATTATTTCTGACAAGTAAAAGTCATTCTACTCTCTCGTCTGTATTTCCTTCCGTATTTCCCGACTCTCTCTCTCTGCACCTCTTTCTATCTCTCTTCCTCTAAGAAAACAGAGCGTCAGAGCCTTTATTTTCATCTCTTTCCATCACTTAGTGCTAGCATGTTCTGGTCACCTGCTCTTGAAGCCTTCTTCTCCATACTTATAAGCCATAACGGCAGTATTGCAAGTAGACAAGTAGTAGGCTTGTTGATAATTTCTAACACATTCAAACTGGCACTTGCCCCAGCGATCCTTAGCCTGCCTTTAGGAATGTTGAAATGAGTAGAGACAGTAACCCAAAAGAACCTCTGCTACCTCTCGTCTTGATTAACACCATAGATAAAATCTCTTCTGCAGCGAATTCCTTCTCTTCACCTTTGTAATTGATCACAATCATGGGTTTATTACAAGCACTAGGAACCATCTGGAAAGGCCAGAGCTTCATGCAGATAGAACGATGGTTTAGGAAATCAACGCCCAGCTAATCATTTGGCATGAAAACAATGTTAGAGGAATCACTACGACCTGGCTCCTAGTACAATTAACTGTTCCTTCTCTTCGCCGTGACAAAGCTTCAAAAATTTTCAAAAACAGTGAAAGGCTAAACTTTGGAGTATTGAAGAATTAAGAATGAAATTTTATTTTGTATTGCAATAACATAGGATCAAATTTAATATTCATTCCTAGTGAACTACTTTTGAAGCCCACTGCTAGACACCCTTTTCCTTATATCAACTTGCAACAGAGATATGGTGCGACCGGAGCTAGTACAGGCAACAAGTTCAACTGAAGGGAGGAGGCCCAAGAGGCCAAGACATCTTTTGTGATGGGATGTCAACAGACAGATCGAAATTGCTGAAGGTTTGGGAATTATAGAATTGGATTATAGGAAGTGGTGAACCATTGGACATCAACCAGAGCTATTAACATTTGATGAAAAAGAATCGTATATCAGAAGAGACTGTTTTCTAAGCGGAAGAATGATAGAAAGAAGGTGAGAGAAAGAGTTAGATAAAGATAAAACAAAGTAACTTTTCACTTTTCAATAAAAATTGAGACCTATACCGTGAACCTAACAATTTTATGTTATCTTATTATCTTTATAAGATTTATCAAACGAGTTTTTTTAAAATGAAAAGTCTTTAATCACAAGATAATCTTTCTAAACATCGCCATTTTTCTAGCCCTCTCTTCGAAAAAAACAAAGAAACATCATTATTGTATACACCACAAATAGTCTTTAATCATAAGATAATCTTTACTGCAGTATTATTTTGCTTGACAAATTCTTACAAGATGAATGAATATTGATATTAAACATTGAGTTATGACAAAGGATTCCACTTTATGATTTCATGCCGTCTCTTATAACAAAATAATAAGACATCGCAATGACAAATTCGATAAGATTGAATTAAAAGAACTGTTTTGGTGGTTGGATTGGTTAAAATCAGTAAAAACTAGTAGAATCGGTGCTGGGTTGATCGAACCTAACCATGTTAAAAAATTATTATTTGTATTAAGGATTAGTGAAATATTTATATTTTATATTAAGGATTAGTGAAACAATTATATTTTATATTATTATTGCCTTTATTATTTTGATGCAAAAGTTGAAACTTGATGTTGTGATACAAATTAAATTAATAAGTTGTGGTATTAATTATTAATAACTATATTTGACTATTTGTTATGTGATTTTCTAATTATTGAATTATTATTTTTTGTTTTCTTGTGTAGGTAGTATTTATAATTAATAGAATTTTTTTTATAATATGTATAATATGTAATTAAATATATTTATGATATCATCTGGTCCGACTCCGACTAGACCAATGATTCGTGACTGACAAATTTTACGAGTCAACCATCTAACTGATTTTTATAAAATTGACTATACTACTAATATGTAGTGCAAATATACTTGTACTACTTTTTTCATGTGCTTTTTGCTGAACAACATAGTATCATGAAAACCATTTGGTGGTAGATTGATTAATAGAAAATATAAATCATCTGAGATGTAGATTAATTACAAGCGATAAATAAAACTACAACTTACTTTGCTTGGAACCAAATATTCATTATAGATTAAAAGCTCTAATACCATGTAGAAATTTAAATAATAAAATAAATAGAGATAAACAATGATATACATTGTCTAATCATATGACCTGATGAGATACGTAGACTATTAACGCCTTATGTCTTATGAGGCTTGCCATGAATAAAAAAACAAGTCTTATGAGGCTTACCATGAATAAAAAAACAATAAAAATGAAATTAGAAGTATGCCATTTGTATCTTAACTAACTTGATTTTATCAATATGCTAATTGTATAACATCGTTGTCTATGTATCAAGAGTCACTTAACTCTATACTTCTAGAAATGTCACAAATCATCAAAGAAAAACATGCATTTTTTTGAGTTAAAAATTGTGGTTGAAGAAAGCTTTAATTATATATATAGTATCCATAAGTGTATGTAAAGTATGAATTTGTTTTTCGTTATCCAATTTCCAATTGGTTGCAAATTAACGTGTGGAGAATGGTAGGACAAAGTATGAGGAGTGTTTTAATAGTAATAATGACAATAGTGTTATTGGTCATACTTGTAGTACCTGGTTTTGCTTCTTTTGCTTCTGCCAACGGTGCAAGTTCACCTTCCACTATTACCACTACTACTCAATTTATATCTTATCCTAAACTTGATAATGCTGAAGAATTATTGCATAAGTGCTTTGACGATTGTTGGGAGCCTTGCAGAGAGAAACATGTAAAGGACCGCTTTCTGTTGATGGGTTGTTTGCATTTTTGTCATGAAGAATGTAAAAAGAAGCACCCAATTGATAGTTGTACTCTTGGTTGTGGGGACTCCAAGAACACTTACTTTCAATATAGTATTACATTTCTAACCTCATTTAATTTTTTGGTTTTTTTTAATCTGAACACCCTTTTACATGATATATATATATAAACTCCAAACTACATGTTCCTAAAGATGAATCCTCAAACTATTCATTGATCTTAGAACATATATACATGAAAGTGGTATAAGAATTTCCCATTTATAATCAAGATTTTCTAGCCCATGTTAAATAATCCGCACATAATTGAGTGTAGAGGGATTGTAACTATTTTAAGATTCACAGAATATCTAGTCATGATTTCAGTCACATGTAATAAAAGACTAATTATTCTAAAAGAAAGGAGAAGGGAAAAGCTTGAACCAAGAATCTTTGTCCTTATCCAGCCGGTACCTTTGCAACTTGTTGATTCTTTTTTTTTCACAGTTTAAAAAAGTGCTTTTAGAACATTCTTTAAAAATACTCTTAATTTTCTTTTACTTTCTTATTTTTAGGGATAAGGAATCTTATTGGCTTAATTACCTCAAGGTTAAGATCTTTTTAATTCGTATAAACTTTTTTTGATTTTTGGTTTGAAAGGAGGTGGAAGATCGAACCCACGATCAGAGTACGGGGAGATAGACTTTGTTATCATGTTGCTTAAGTTATGTTCATACTCCATTTTGATATATATATACACACACAAATGAAATTCAATGTTCATTGCTCTGGTATAATACAAATTGTTTGTGTTTTAGTTTTCTTTACAAGTTAATATATAGTTTCTATGATTAGTGTATTTAAGATTCTTGTATCTCATTTTACAATAGCACTATAAATATGTAGAAATTCTAATGCTCTATAACCTGAATGGTGAATACAGGAAAAGACGAAGACAAAATCAAAACTTGCTTAACCAATTGCAGAGGAAGATAGTTCTAAGTGACATCTAAGATATTTCTCTGTGCATGGATATAAATCCATATATGTAGAGATGAATCTTATATGAGACTCACTTATCACTAATAATAAAAAGACATGCACGGGAGACATCATATATTAAATAAGACATGATCATGCCAATGTTTTTGATGTATACTTTGTCATGTTCGGCATAAAATTCTAGCTTTTTGTATTGTATATATAATTAGTATGTTACCCTTCCTCACTTTGCAATATCTTTAATTATAATATATAAAAACTCCCTTGTCCCAAGCCATATAGTTACAAATTTTTAAACAACAGGTTTTTGCGCCCAATAATTTTATGGGCCGAAGTCATAGGTTTTTAATTTTTCAGTGATGAGTCTAGTTTTAGACTTAATTGCCCCGATCCATAAAAACCAAAAATAATTGTTTTCGAACCGAATTCATTTGTGCATTTCAAAGTCAAAATAACCGAACCGATTATATCTAATCAATATATATATATATAATAAAAATATAAAATATAATAAAATAATACTAATAATAAATAAATAAATGACATCATTATGGTAATAACTAACTGTGTGGGGCTCAATTATGGTGAGTTATCCGATGAAATTGATCTACCAAGTTGCATCTACTACATTTCCTTTCCTTTCTTCGTCGATTTGTGTTTTTCTGTTCTTACCCTTTCCTTTCAAGAAATTGCAAATCATGGCTGGAGCACTAGTGGGTGGAGCATTTCTCTCAGCTTTTCTACAGGTGGCTTTCGACAGATTAGCTTCTCCCAAAATCTTGGACTACTTTCAAGAAAAAAATCTCGACTTTGGGTATCTTAAAAAACTTAACATTACTCTGACATCCATCTATGCAGTGCTTGATGATGCAGAGGAAAAGCAAATTGGAAACCCACTTGTAAAGAGGTGGGTCAATGAGCTGAAAGATGCTGTATTTGATGCAGAGGACCTTTTGGATGAGATTGACACTGAAGTTGCACAAAAGGAGCAGGAAGCTGAGTTGCTGGCCGCCTCAAGCAAGGTACGAAACCTGTCCAGTACTTTTATGGCTTCTACTAGTGTTAATCCATTGGATAGTGATATCGAATTAAGGATAAAACAAGTCCTTGACAACCTAGAATACCTTGAACAACGAAAACATGTGCTAAGATTGGAAGAACATGGCATGGGTGTTGGTGCTGGAGCCTATAGGAAGTTGTTTCAAAGATTGCCAACAACATCTTCGGTGGATGAAACTAATGTTTATGGTCGAACTGATGATAAAGAGGCCATAATTAATTTGTTGTTTTCTGATGGTGTGAATGGTAGCTGTTTATCGGTTATTGCCATAGTGGCTATGGGAGGCATAGGGAAGACTACTCTCGCACAGCTTGTATACAATGATGAGAGAGTGATTCATCATTTTGACCTCAAAGCCTGGATTTTTGTTTCAGAAGAATTTGATGTTATTAGCTTAACAAAAACAATTCTCTAGGCACTCAATATTACAACTACTGATTTTGAAAGCCTAGATATGCTTCAACTCAAACTGAAAGATAAATTGGCCAAAAAGAAATTCTTACTTGTTTTAGATGATGTATGGAGCGAGAATCGTACTAGATGGGAAGCTTTGCAATTTCCCTTCAACTACGGTGCTTCGGGAAGTAAAATTCTTGTGACAACACGAAGCGAAAGGGTTTCTGAAGTCATGCTTTCCATTTCAATACATCAACTAAAGCAATTGGGCGAAGAAGATGGGTGGAAGTTGTTTGAAAAATATGCATTTAACAACAGAGATTCAAGTGCATATCCAAATCTTAAGGCAATCGGTAGAAAAATCGTCGACAAGTGTAAAGGGCTGCCTTTAGCTATAAAAACACTTGGAGGTTTGTTATTCACAAAATCTTCGGAGGAGGAATGGGATATGATATTAAGAAGTGACATATGGAATTTTTCTGATGACGAGAGTAACATAATTCCAGCTCTAAGATTGAGTTACTGTTATCTCCCTTCTCATCTCAAGCAATGTTTCTCTTATTGTTCCATTTTTCCTAAAAATTTTAGATTTCAGAAGATGAGGTTAATACTGTTGTGGATGGGAGAGGAGTTGTTGCAAGATTCTACTAATAAGACCATGGAAGAAGTGGGTGAAGAATATTTCCATGATCTTACAACAAGGTCATTTTTCCAATTGTCAGGTGGTCCATCTATATGTTTTGTTATGCATGATCTTATGAATGATTTAGCAAAATTTGTATCGGGAGAATTTTGTTATAGATTAGAGGGTGACTGTGTTCGAAATATTCCCCAAAAGACTCGTCATTTGTCTTTTTCAAGTAGTAGTGAAGATGTCTTTGCAAAATTTGAGCCTATTTATAAGTGTAGCAGGTTGCGCAGCTTCATGGCACTTGATTTGTCCCAGGTAATCAGGCCGAATGCTTTCATATCTAAGATGGTGACACATGATCTGCTTCCCCAACTAAAACATATGCGAGTCTTATCCTTGTATGGGCATAGTATTACTGAGTTGCCTGATTCGATAGGCAATTTAAAGCATATACGCTATCTGAATCTCTCTCACACTAGAATTAAAAGATTACCTGATTCGATGTGCATGTTGTATAATTTGCAATCATTCAGGCTGAGATACTGTCAACACTTTTGGGGTGAGTTACCATCAGATATGCACAAACTCGTTAATCTACGTCATTTTGATTTTTTGGGTACTAAAATAAAGGAGACTCCACTGCATATGGGAAGATTAAAATGTCTTCAAACGTTGACTTGCTTTAAAGTGGGCAAGTGTAATGGGTCTGATACCAAGCAGCTGGGAGAACTTAATCAGCTTCGAGGGTCACTTTCGATTTTAGAGCTGCAGAATGTGATTGATCCCATGGATACAATGCAAGCCAATTTGAAAGATAAAGAATAGCTTGAGGAGTTAAAGTTGGAGTGGAGAGGAGAAAATGACAACTCTGAAAAGGACAGGAATTTATTGGAAAGGCTTCAGCCTCATAAATACTTGAAGAAGCTTACTGTAAGGCACTATGGTGGCACAAGATTTCCAGATTGGATTGGAGATTGTTATTCATTACCCAGAATAGTATTTCTTGAGCTGAGTGATTGTAAGTACTGTTTCTCCTTGCCACCACTTGGGCAGCTACCCTCTCTCAAGGAACTTTGGATTTCTGGGTTTGATATACTAGAGGCTATTGGTCGAGAGTTCTACTTTTACGGGAATGGTTCATTGTCAAATAGTAAAACGACTCAACCATTTCGATCCCTTGAAATATTGAGGATTGAGGATATGATGTCATGGAAAGAATGGTGTTGTTGCTTTGAAGGTGATAATGAAGCTTCAGGGGGGATTTTTCCATGTCTTCAAGACCTTCATATATACAACTGTCCCAGGCTAAAAGAGCAACTGCCTCAACAACTTCCTTCATTAAGGAACCTAGCTCTCAGGGAGTGCCAAAAGCTTGTATCTTCTTTACCCCGGGCACCAACTTTAATGGCGCTAGTGTTGGAGAAATGCGAGGAGATGTCTTTTGGTGATGTGCCAACATTTCCTGGTTTAATAACGGTCATTGTTGGTGGAAGTCATGTTGCAGAGTCTCTGCTGAAAGAGGAGGAAGTTCTTCTCACCAACATCACCTGTCTTGAACAATTGTGCATACAGGATTCTGACTTCCCAAATCTGCAGTGGCCCAAGTTTGGTCAAAATCACTATTCTTTTTGTAACTCCCTTCAGACTCTATGTATAAATGGTTGCAACTCTCTTTTTTCCTTGTCACTAGACTTGTTCCCAAAGCTTAAAAAGCTTGACTTGTGGAATTGTCGAAATCTCCAAAGCCTTTCAGTATCATCAGTTTCTTCAGTGTCAGTGTCAAAGGGACAACACTATCTGACCACATCTCTCATATGGCTAAAAATTATGAGGTGCCCAAAATTTGTATCACTCTCCCAATTAGAATTAGGAGCAGCAGGAGGATCATCTTCCTTGTCCTTGAATTTGAATGCCCCAGCACTTGAGTCCATAATCCTTTACGATTTGGAGAATACAAAGTCACTGCCAGACCTCCTTCCTTCTCTTCAGTATCTGTGGTTATATAATTGTCCACAGCTGGAATCATTTCCGAAAGGGAGTTTTCCTTCAAACCTGACAACGCTCCAAAATCGTTGTTGAGTCCTTTCCGGAGGAGGGACTGCTGCCAGCTAATCTTAGACGTCTCAAACTCTCTGGATATCCTAATCTGAAAACAATCAACTACAAAGGCCTTCTCCACCACAAATATCTTAAAAGATTATCGTTTGAGAACTGCTCTAATCTCAGCTTTGAATGCTTGCAAGTGGAGGTCATACCAAAGTCACTTTTTGGTCTTGAAATCTGGGGCAATTGCAGGTTGCTTAAGCAGCGGTTCCGAAAGGAGAAAGGACAAGATTGGCATAAGGTTGCTCACATCCGCCATGCATCTATTAATTGATGACCATAAACCCCTGTTCTTATGCTTATGATTGATGAATCCCTCTCCATAACAGGTATGCTCAAGTTTCCGTTTCTGTAAAAACGTTTCAATATATATGAATCATGAACTGGGACGTGTATTACAGAACTCTTCAATGAAAAATCTGGTGGCGCTCGTTAACGCTAGTTATCCCGGAGCACTTGAGATCCGAAATCGTGAGCCGATCAATCATCGGGTGTGGGTATCGGGTGTGGGTATAATGGGGTGACCCATCCGTTGTGAGTCTAACTCTGATACCATGTTGGAGTTAGTGACAAAAAAAAGGCCCATTTACTGATAAGGATTATAAAGCTCTCTAACCTTAGCAATGTGAGAGTTCACACATTGACACGCACTAAAGGCTCTACCTTCTTAATTAGGATGTTTACTTTGATATGTTGTCTCTCCTTATCATGCTTGGTATTTTTTCTTCTACTTGTTGTATGTTCTTAGTTTGTGCTTCTTGGAGCGAAAGTAGTGATCATCTACTGTCAAAATAACTAATAGTATCACACTTTTATCATTTTTGTTCCAGAATTACACTATTGTGACAGTGCCAAGTTATACTTGAACCTTGCAATTCTGGAGTTTGACATGGAATAAAACACCCGATTCTTGGCTTACTTGTCAAATAGGATGAAGAAGTTTTCAGCAATTTTCCTGAATAAGTAATTTTGCCTCCTTGTCGTTTGTGATATTTATATATAGAGCAGCTTCATAAACCTCTTGAGCTGATCACTCACTTGTTTACTTAAATGTAGTTTGTGTATATGCCTATAGTTTTTATTTGAAATCGTTCACACGTGGCTTAAGGCATTGTAGATGATCAATCATTAGGTTGTACCAAGATTAGCATAAAAATTGTGTACTTGGTTTTGAGTGTTTTGTTCCCTTCTTAATCTATATAGGGTTGTTTGGATTGGCATATTGGTCTTACATCATGATTTTCGTCTCGTCACATTTTTAATGTGTTTGGATTGTCAAGAAGTTGTGACTTGTGTGTAAATTAAAAAATTATATATATATATATATATAATTTTTTATTGTGTTTGGGTTGTCTAAAAGTTTAGTTGACAGAAGAACAAAAAGAGAATAAAACTAGAAGATATAAGACATTAAAAGATATAAAAAAAAAATGGTGAGAATACTCTATAAAATATATGATGTCGATAAATATACTCACAAAATAATGAATTTTAATTAATTAATCAATAAGCCTCAAATTATGAGATTACATATACAAACCCATTCTACAAAACGAATCATTATATATATATATATATATGCTTGTTAAATGTATCAGCATTACATGCATGTCCTTAATTATTTATACAACTGCAATTTGAAGAATATCATAATTAAATACAAACCATAGGCGAAAAAGAAAAGAATACTTAATACAGATAAAAGGGATTTTTTTTTTTTGAGGAGATGAATTATTTTTCTCTCCTTTATTTTTCTTATTCATAAATTGGACTAAAATGTATATTAGTGAGAAAACAATTATTACCTTAACTTCCAGCAGTTGTAGCAATCTTTTTCTATAATTTCTACTGGAAATCCATATCTGTCACATAATGAAAAATTTTGTAAGCTATGAGAGTAATGAATCACTAAATATGATAATTTTACTACAATTATTTCTCAGAGGCAAGTTAAAAAATGTTGTTAAAATTAATATATGTCCCAGAGCTCAAAGGCAAAAAAGAAAAAAGAAAAAAAAAAGAAGGTAACTTTAATATTTCATGAGAAGGAATAATAATTAAATAAGGAGAAATTAATTAAATGTGATGTCATTTGGGTGTGAGATGGCTACTCTTTCTCCACAAATATTTTTTTGTAGGCTCGAATCTTGATATTGTAGAAACTCTTAATTACTGAGCTCAAACTTGTCTTACTACTTAAATCATATCTTTTAGGTAAAAGATGGGTTTTACAAGTAAGTTTTACAATGACCAATGACTTCTTTTTAAAGCTGAGAAAATGACAATAAAATTAATTTTTACATTAAGATAATATTTTTATTGTAATTATATTTTATTCTAATAATTTAAAAGAGGTAATATACATTTGTTTAGTAAAGATTTTTTTTCAAAGAAATTGACTAATCGTCAAAGGTTTGAATTCTAGGCAGGCATTTGCATGCTTAAAACCATGCATATATATGCTTTATTTAATTCTAGTAATAAATTACAAAAAAGAAAAAAGAAGAAGAAAGAGTTAGAAACATAGATACCATGATTAATTAATGCTTGGTGTGTCGCTGTTGACAACGTTGATGACACAAATCCAGACAAGCCATGAAATTATATTGCTCCTTCTCTTTTTCATGTTTCTTCTCGCAATGAAACCAGCAGCCTAAATAGCATTCATTCAGATTACCTTTATAATTATCGGTGAGCTTCATTGTTGCATGAGATCGAGTTCTTCCACTCGAAATAATTATTGGAACAAAATTATCTTTGGTTTCTGCTGCGACTACAATTGCAACAACAAGAATATAATGATCGTAAATGCTCTCATACTGGTTATAATTAATCAACTTTTAATTTTATATCGTAATTAGATTTTATACAATTATACAAATTCATATTCTATATATAGACTTTGCATGCATGCATATATTGATGGTGATGATTATTATTTTTTATAATTGTTGATTATCATTTTCAAAAAGAATGGGAGCTAGCTGTTAATTATTGATTATAAGTGACTCTTGGTATTAATCATACATTAAATCCACAATTAGACGGATATGACGTACGGGGTTAATTACGAACTAATCAATTAACGTACAAGTTAAGTATGTATAGAGGAAAAAAATTGTTGTAATTAATTTAATGAAAGTGAAGTCTTTTCTTAATCATTATATTTTTATTTTCTCTTACAAAAAAAATATAATGAAAAAAAAGAAGATTGTCTAGTACAACGATAATGAAATTAAATATAATTTTATTTAGTCTTGTCACACCCCCAAAATAGAGGTATGATTGGTCGGAAAAATGAGTGTCCATATCCCGTAATCCTAAATATTCATGTAATATGAATCACAACTTAAAGATGCTTTATAGTTAAGACTACCAAAATATTATAAAGTTAAAAATAGAATCCAATATTGACAATTAAATATAAAGGATTACTGAAAATATTGGCAGAGATTTCTCGTACGGTGGAACATACCTATCACATATAATGAACCTGGTCACAAAGTCAATAGTAATTTATAATATCAGAATATACAAGAGAGCTCACTCCTGACAAAAACATATAATCACTATGGTGAACTCAATACATGTATATATATATATATCAATATCAATAATACATAACACCTAGAGTAACTGCAAGTATCATCCATTATGTTCCAAGTATGCAATATCCAAGATATACCTTACTGCTGTAAAATCGGTGGGTAGCAACTATATAGCGATCAATTGTGGTTTCCTAAAAATTAAAAAATAACTACAAAGGAAGGGTGAGTCACAAGGACTTAGTGAGTAAATCGTGTATCCTAAGGTACCAGCATCACACATCACATATATCATAGTTTGAACCTTTACACCATTATCAACCAATTTTCCAACATTAACACTCTTGTTAAGTATAACCCACCATAGTTTTATTCACTTAGCCATCAACCAACCCAAAACCATTTACCACCCATACAACTGTCCCACCAAAAGAATGAAATAGAAAGGAAATTCTATTTCACATGGAGGAGGAATACCCCACGAATTGCTGACCATACACTGCCCTCCAACGTCCTTCTCTCACAGCTCCAATTTGCGACCTTGAATAGCAGCAAAACGGTGCACTTACCGCTGAAACAACACCGCCCTACAACCCGTACACAGGGCCACCAACAACTTACAACCCACGGCACACTTGGTGCATCCAAAACGCAACCACTCCTCCACCGGCTGTTACCTCCCCCTGCCTTGATTCGTCTCCATCCTTTGACGCCTAATGCCCTGTACAGCAGGAAATATGATGGCTGCCAAGCTTTTTACCAAATCCTCCCTCAACACCAAGCCTCTAACCCACAACAAATACAAAAGAGAAAGATGAAATTCCTAAAATTCATGAAGTCTTCGTGCAGCAAGGAAAAGGAAATAGAAGCTTCTAGCTTCTCCAATGGCGGTGAATAAAGGGGAGTAGATGAAGTGTGGTTGGTCACCACAAGAGAAAACGCAAAGAAATAGGTAGAACAAGAAAAGCTAGTTAAAATAATAGGAGAAAAACATGTGCAACCCATTCTCTACATTATCATCGTTAAGTTTTTTATATATAACTATATATATATTTATATATAATAAATTATATACAATAAACAACAATTACATACACAAAAATTAATTTAACATTATTAGGTTATAACAAATCTCCCCCCATTTCTTCGAAACCAATAATATAAGTACATAGCCACATACATATACAGATGGTGTAGCTTAGATTATACATTAATTACTTATTTAGTGGAAAACTTAATTGATAGGCCCCCAGCTAATACACCTAAATAATGATCAATGTCCATCACAAATGGAAATACCCAGCTAATAATCACATGCACATTTACTTGGCAAGTGTGGCATGCAAAGGCATTTACATAACAAACAACTTTGATTAAGCACAAATTTAGGTAAATGTTTTGGACCCAATTAACTATTGTCTATGTGAGGATGGGGTTTGGCTAAGACGAAGTTGCTGAAACCATAAAATTTCATGTTTGAATCTTATTATCAATGGATTTGTGATGAATTTTCTTATTATATGAATTGTATGTCCCACTTTATATGTGAATCTTTGGTGTATACAAAACTGTTTGTTGTTTGAATTAGGAGAACCCTGCTGTAATATTGTAACTTATTGATGTTTTTTTTTTTTGATAAGTCACTAATTGATGTTAATAATATGTCTGATAAAACATAAAATAAAATATTGCATATGATTATATACCAAAAATAAAATAAAATATTGCATATGATTATATACCAAGATTTTTAATATTAAATAAACAATGAGTCAGCATTCCAATCTCAATAATTTTCTATACTATACTAAAAGTCAAAACATCCTTACGGTATTTTCTGACTTTTTAATATAGTTTTTATTTTAAATATCTTACTGTAGAGAAGATAGTGTCATCCTAAATTTTGAACTCTTTTAAAATTTAAAATTTATTATTTATTAGAAGCTACTCATCTTCTCGTATAATTAAGAAAAAAAAAAAAATACCAATAAATAAAAAACTTACGTATTGTTAATTTCAATTAATAAATTATTTGTTTAGAAAAAAAATCAACATCTTCAAAAACCTATATCTTTCTCTCCATTTTATACAACAATTAGAATTGTTTTATATTATTTCCTTTTAAAAAAAAAAAAAACTCTTGACATGTACATAAACACGTGTGATAGGACTAATATTTATATAAACTAGCTAGTATGCAGTGAATGCAATTATTAGAACTTAAAATATTTACAAATTAATAATTAATTAAAACCTTTTATATATAACACTTTAACCATTCTAAATGTATCTATTATAAAGATTATTATTTGATAGTTATTTTTGCCACCTACCATACATTAATAAATTCTTTCATTTAAAGATAACAATTGGTTCAACTAATAATTTTTATTTTTTTATGTTTTCATTATTCTCTTTTATGTTTTATGTTCCTATTATTTACATGATTGAAATCGTTACATCGGAAAAAAATGTTTGATCCACCCCTTGGAACATTTTCTCCTGACAGTAGAGTGACAAAAAATTTTTTTGCTTTCAATTAATGTCCATTCTATAAATTCAACTATATATTTGGACACAATTACACTTTAAAATTAAATCTAACTAATATATACTCAGTTACAATATCATACTGTCAATTATAAGAGGCAATGCTTAAATTGGTGGATGCATGGTTCATTTTTTGCAATTTGAGTTTGAAGTTTTTTTAAGGCTTGTCATTTAGGATTATATCAGCTTTCAATTTGGTATTTTAAAAATTTTCTAAATCAATTTTATTCTTTAATATTCAAAATTTCTTAATCAAGTTTCATTCTTCTGTTTACATGTTATATATTAACAAATTAACTATAGTTGATATAAACATAATAACGTACATAAATTAATTTTATATCTTGCAAATTTTTTTTGGTCATTTAATAATTAAATTATGGAGAATTACTTCGTTTATACATAAAATGAGAATGAGAGAATGTAACTAATTAGATTGAAAAATTATGAATTCTAGAGGATGAAATTGTCAGAAAATATTTTTGGAGAAGTAAATTAAAAAATAAAGCAATCTTAAGAGATTAAAACAATTTTTAAGTCTATTTTTAAGCAAATATGTTACCAAAATACTGATCAGTAGCAATAAATATTAGTTCATAGAAAAGCAAAAAGAAAAAATGATTTTAACATATTAATTATATTGTACACTGTCAACATGATTAGGAGAAAATAATTTCATTTATTATTGCTGCTTTTAGAAATTTTAATTTATATATATATATATATTTACCACAAATACTCTAAGAAAACTCGTAAAAGAAATTATAAAATTATTGTATGCTTCTACATTTAACTGCATATAAATAATTATATATATCACAATAACAAATGTCCTAAAATTAGTAATTCTGGTAAAAAAAAAAAAACTCATAAAATGTATATATAATCCCATAGTAATGATTAACTGCATGCCCTTCCTTCAATACACATTTTAAACTCAACGAGGCAACATTCGATGTCCCTCATACAAGCTTCTCCCTCTCTCGTTTAATACATGCATTTGCACATCGATTTTCTTTTCTAAACACGTGAGGTATATTTTTTTCTTTAGAAGTATGCCAATTGTATCTTTAGAAGTATGCCATTTGTATCTTAACTAACTTGATTTTATCAAGAGTCACTTAACCCTATACTTCTAGAAAAGTCACAAATCATCAAAGAAAAACATGCATTTTTTTGAGTTAAAAATTGTGGTTGAAGAAAGCTTTAATTATATATATAGTATCCATAAGTGTATGTAAAGTATGAATTTGTTTTTCGTTATCCAATTTCCAATTGGTTGCAAATTAAAGTGTGGAGAATGGTAGGACAAAGTATGAGGAGTGTTTTAATAGTAATAATGACAATAGTGTTATTGGTCATACTTGTAGCACCTGATTTTGCTTCTTTTGCTTCCTTTGCTTCTGCCAACGTTGCAAGTTCACCTTCCACTATTAATACTACTACCAATTTATATCTTATCCTAAACTTGATAATGCTGAAGAATTATTGCATAAGTGCTTTGACGATTGTTGGGAGCCTTGCAGAGAGAAACATGTAAAGGACCGTTTTCTGTTCACGGGTTGTTTGCATTTTTGTCATGAAGAATGTAAAAAGAAGCACCCAATTGATAGTTGTACTCTTGGTTGTGCAGACTCCAAGAACACTTACTTTCAATATGGTATTACATTTCTAACCTCATTTAATTTTTTGGTTTTTTTTAATCTGAACACCCTTTTACATGATATATATATATAAACTCCAAACTACATGTTCCTAAAGATGAATCCTCAAACTATTCATTGATCTTAGAACATATATACATGAAAGTGGTATAAGAATTTCCCATTTATAATCAAGATTTTCTAGCCCATGTTAAATAATCCGCACATAATTGAGTGTAGAGGGATTGTAACTATTTTAAGATTCACAGAATATCTAGTCATGATTTCAGTCACATGTAATAAAAGACTAATTATTCTAGAAGAAAGGAGAAGGGAAAAGCTTGAACCAAGAATCTTTGTCCTTATCCAGCCGGTACCTTTGCAACTTGTTGATTCTTTTTTTTTCACAGTTTAAAAAAGTGCTTTTAGAACATTCTTTAAAAATACTCAATTTCCTTTTACTTTCTTATTTTTGGGGATGAGGAATCTTATTGGCTTAATTACCTCAAGGGTTAAGATTTTTTTAATTCTTATCAACTTTTTTGTTTTTTTGATTCGAAAGGAGGTCAGAGATCGAACCCACAATTAGAGGACATGGAGATAGACTAAATGAAATTCAATGTTCGTTGCTTTGGTGTAATACAAATTGTTTGTGTTTTAGTTTTCTTTAAAAGTTAATATATAGTTTCTATGATTAGAGTATTTAAGATTCTTATATCTCATTTTACAATAACACTATAAATATGTAGAAATTCTAATGCTCTATAACCTAAATGGTGAATACAAGAAAAGACAAAGACAAAATCAAAACTTGCTTAACCAATTGCAGAGGAAGATAGTTCTAAGTGACATATAGAATACTTCTCTGTGCACGGATATGAATCCCTACATGCAGGGATGAATCTCATATGAGACTCACTTATCACTAATAATAAAAAGGCACGCGTGGGAGATAACATATATTAAATAAGACATGATCATTCCAATGTTTTTGATGTATACTTTGTCATGTTGGGCATATAATTACATTTTTTTTGAACAACAGGTTTATGGGCCAAGTCATAAGTGTTTAATTTTTCAGTGAATAGATGAGTCTAGTTTTAGACTTAATTGTCCTGACCCATAAAAATAAAAAATAAATGTTTTCAAACTGAATTCATTAGTTGCAGTTCAAAGTCAAAGTAACCGAACAGATTATATCTAATCAAGTACGGTTCAGTTGTCACTATTCCTAATTAATAATCAAACCGATTTCACCCCAAATTTACACTTGAAGATGGAGATTTAGGCGTCAGATCTTGAGTTTTTGGACTATTAAGTTTCTTCTCTCAAAAATTTTCATTCATTATTTAATCAATAGATCCCTAAGATTAATTTTTTTCAATCTTATTCGTTTGTGAATCATAATTGAACTAAGTGAATATTATTCATGGCTAATTTGGGAATTGTGAAGTTTTTAAGTTGTCAAAAAAAGGTGTTGGAAAATTCTTCTTTATGTTTCAATTACATAAATGAAAAAATTATCATACTTTAACAGATAAAATGTGATGCTCCAAAGAGGTAAAGAATAAAAAAGAAAAGAGCCCTTGCTGCAAAAAGTTAACCTTTCAGTGACCTACTTTATTTTTAGACATACGTAAACTGTAATAATATTTTCTTTCAAATTATAAGAGTTCATTATCATAATGGATTAAAGGGACAGGGCCTCATTTTTCTTCATTTTGATGTTAATGTTATTTCGAAAAGGGGATTATATAATAATCCATTTATTTTGTAGGGGTTTTAAATATCCAAACTGATGTAGCCTAGATAAAAATCATTTAATATTGTTAATGAAATCTGTGTCATTGACTGGTTAATGAAGTTATTCAAATTTATAATAATTATGATTTTGGTTCCAATTTTATTAATAGTTTCAATTTCAACATTCTCCCTTCTCCTTCACCCACTATCGAGTATTTTCCTTCGCCGGCGTTTGACCATCTAAATGAAAAAAAAAAAAAAAAAAGGTTTCGGAACGTGGGGATCACTTCCATATCCAATGGCACCTAAGGAATTAAAAGGGTATGTGCGTTGTCCTCTTGGGCAAGGTGCAGAAAGTCAATACGCATCACAGAAGAGTGAATAGCTTGGAGTTTCGTTTGAATTCTATCCCATTTATTAGTAGATGGATTCATCATTTAGAAAATACCAGAGGTAAGAACAATTAAAGCACCAATGATGGAAATCTATTCTATCAGAGAATCAAATGCTAATCTAAAATTGAAATGGAGATTGCAATCCAAAAGTTCACAGCAATTTCTTTAAATCAAAGTACAATTACAATTGCTTAACTGGGCTCTCTCAGATTTATAGAAAGACATAAGGAATCAGAGAGAAATGAACAGATGAGAGCATCGAGCTACAGAACAAGAATTGAAGAGTATAGGAGAAAGGGTAAAAGGAGGAGATACAAAGAAAGAAAGCTACAAACAGAGGAAGCTAAACAGAATTGTCATTTTTCATAATACCCAATCTTCTATCCTATCTTAACTTTTCTTTTGCATCCAAACCTTTTTTGTGGATCTTTTATGAGCAGCCCGGGATCAAATCCATTGCAGCAAAATGTCAAACAAGAACACAGAAAAAAAGAAGGGGTGAACTAGATAGAAGTTGTCTAAAAATGGTGGCAAACTGTATATTAACTATATTGGGCAAATTTGTTTAACAAGTCAACAATAAATATGCAAATCACCACCTTTGACAGATAGCCAAGTGTCACAAAAACTTGGGTATTTAAAACCCTTGAAACACAATGAGGGGACATAGTATAGTTTACTTTTCAAAAAGATATACTAATATCTAATTAATATGAAAAAAGAAAGTTGGGTATCGTGAGTTACCACCCATTGGAATAATTCAATTCAACTGAAACTGAGACACATTAGTGATTCTTTATTATTCAGGTATTAGTCAGTGATTCTTTAATCAACAATTAAAGGGGCATTATTAGCTGTCTTTTTTGATTTTAGACTTTTTTTCTCCTTAAATTATTAAATAATTGTAAATTTGATTCTTGGTAAAAATAATTTTAGCTCAAGTAATTGGAACTGTCGGCTACCAAGTTGCATCTACTACCTTTCCTTTCCTTCGTCGATTTGTGTTTTTCTGTTTTTATCCTTCCCTTTCAAGAAATTGCAAATCATGGCAGGAGCACTAGTGGGTGGAGCATTTCTCTCAGCTTTTGTACAGGTGGCGTTCGACAGATTAGCTTCTCCCAAAATCTTGGACTACTTTCAAGAAAAAAATCTCGACTTTGGGTATCTTAAAAAACTGAACAGTACTCTGACATCCATCTATGCGGTGCTTGATTATGCAGAGGAAAAGCAAATTGGAAACCCACTTGTAAAGAGGTGGGTCAATGAGCTGAAAGATGCTGTATTTGATGCAGAGGACCTTTTGGATGAGATTGACACTGAAGTTGCACAACAGGAGCAGGAAGCTGAGTTGCTGGCCACCTCAAGCAAGGTACGAAACCTGTCCAGTACTGTTATGGCTTCTACTAGTGTTCATCCCTTGGATAGTGAAATCGAATTAAGGATAAAACAAGTCCTTGACAACCTAGAATACCTTGAACAACGAAAACATGTGCTAAGATTGGAAGAACATGGCATGGGTGTTGGTGCTGAAGCTTTTAGGAAGTTGTCGCAAAGATTGCCAACAACATCTTTGGTGGATGAAACTAATGTTTATGGTCGAACTGATGATAAAGAGGCCATAATTAGTTTGTTGTTTTCTGATGGTGTGAATGGTAGCTGTTTATCGGTTATTGCCATAGTGGCTATGGGAGGCATAGGGAAGACCACTCTCGCACAGCTTGTATACAATGATGAGAGAGTGATTCATCATTTTGACCTCAAAGCATGGATTTTTGTTTCAGAAGAATTTGATGTTATTAGCTTAACAAAAACAATTCTTCAGGCACTCAATATTACAACCACTGATTTTGAAAGCCTAGATATGCTTCAACTCAAACTGCAAGACAGATTGGCCAAAAGGAAATTCTTAATTGTTTTAGATGATGTATGGAACGAGAATCGTACTAGATGGGAAGCTTTGCAATTTCCCTTCAACTATGGTGCTCCGGGAAGTAAAATTCTTGTGACAACACGAAGCGAAAGGGTTTCTGAAGTCATGCTTTCCATTTCAATACATCAACTAAAGCAATTGGGCGAAGAAGATGGGTGGAAGTTGTTTGAAAAACATGCATTTAACAACAGAGATTCAAGTGCATATCCAAATCTTAAGGCAACTGGTAGAAAAATCGTCGACAAGTGTAAAGGGCTGCCTTTAGCTATAAAAACACTTGGAGGTTTGTTATTCACAAAATCTTCGGAGGAGGAATGGGATATGATATTAAGAAGTGACATATGGAATTTTTCTGATGACGAGAGTAACATAATTCCAGCTCTAAGATTGAGTTACTGTTATCTCCCTTCTCATCTCAAGCAATGTTTCTCTTATTGTTCCATTTTTCCTAAAAATTTTAGATTTCAGAAGATGAGGTTAATTCTGTTCTGGATGGCAGAGGGGTTGTTGCAAGATTCTACTAATAAGACCATGGAAGAAGTGGGTGAAGAATATTTCCATGATCTTACAACAAGGTCATTTTTCCAATTGTCAGGTGGTCCACCTATATGTTTTGTTATGCATGATCTTATGAATGATTTAGCAAAATTTGTATCGGGAGAATTTTGTTATAGATTAGAGGGTGACTGTGTTCGAAATATTCCCAAAAAGACTCGTCATTTGTCTTTTTCAAGTAGTAGTGAAGATGTCTTTGCAAAATTTGAGCCTATTTATAAGTGTAGCAGGTTGCGCAGCTTCCTGCCACTTGATTTGTCCCCGGTAATCAGGCCGAATGCTTTCATATCTAAGAATGTGACACATGATCTACTTCCCCAACTAAAGCATATGCGAGTCTTATCTTTGTATGGGCATAGTATTACTGAGTTGCCTGATTCGATAGGCAATTTAAAGCATATACGCTATCTGAATCTCTCTCACACTAGAATTGAAAGATTACCTGATTCGATATGCATGTTGTATAATTTGCAGACATTCAGGCTGAGATATTGTCAACACTTTCGGGGTGAGTTACCATCAGATATGCACAAACTCGTTAATCTGCGTCATTTTGATTTTTTGGGTACTAAAATAAAGGAGACTCCACTGCATATGGGAAGATTAAAATGTCTTCAAACGTTGACTTTCTTTAAAGTGGGCAAGTGTAATGGGTCTAATGCCAAGCAGCTGGGAGAGCTTAATCAGCTTCGAGGGTCACTTTCGATTTTAGAGCTGCAGAATGTGATTGATCCCATGGATACAATGCAAGCCAATTTGAAAGATAAAGAATACCTTGAGGAGTTAAAGTTGGAGTGGAGAGGAGAAAATGAGAACTCTGAAAAGGACAGGAATTTATTGGAAAGGCTTCAGCCTCATAAAAACTTGAAGAAGCTCACTGTAAGGCACTATGGTGGCACAAGATTTCCAGATTGGATTGGAGATTGTCATTCATTACCCAGAATAGTATTTCTTGAGCTGAGTGATTGTAAGTACTGTTTCTCCTTGCCACCACTTGGGCAGCTACCCTCTCTCAAGGAACTTTGGATTTCTGGGTTTGATAAACTAGAGGCTATTGGTCGAGAGTTCTACTTCTACGGGAATGATTCATCGTCAAATAGTAAAATGACTCAACCATTTCGATCCCTTGAAATATTGAGGATTGAGGATATGATGTCATGGAAAGAATGGTGTTGTTGCTTTGAAGGTGATAATGAAGCTTCAGGGGGGATTTTTCCATGTCTTCAAGACCTTCATATATACAACTGTCCCAGGCTAAAAGAGCAGCTGCCTCAACAACTTCCTTCATTAAAGAACCTAGCTCTCAGGGAGTGCCAAAAGCTTGTATCTTCTTTACCCCGGGCACCAACTTTAATGGCGCTAGTGTTGGAGAAATGCGAGGAGATGTCTTTTGGTGATGTGCCAACATTTCCCAGTTTAAAAATGGTCATTGTTGGTGGAAGTCATGTTTCAGAGTCTCTGCTGAAAGACGAGGGAGTTCTTCTCACCAACATCACCTGTCTTGAACAATTGTGCATGCAGGATTCTGACTTCCCAAATCTGCTGTGGCCCAAGTTTCGTCAAAATCACAATTCTTTTTATAACTCCCTTCAGACTCTATGTATAAATGGTTGCAACTCTCTTTCTTCCTTGTCACTAGACTTGTTCCCAAAGCTTAGAAAGCTTGACTTGTGGAATTGTCGAAATCTCCAAAGCCTTTCAGTATCATCAGTTTCTTCAGTGTCAGTGTCAAAGGGACAACACTATCTGACCACATCTCTCATATGGCTAAAAATTATGAGGTGCCCAAAATTTATATCACTCTCCCAATTAGAATTAGGAGCAGCAGGAGGATCGTCTTCCTTGTCCTTGAATTTGAATGCCCCAGCACTTGAGTCCATAATCCTTCACGATTTGGAGAATACAAAGTCACTGCCGGACCTCCTTCCTTCTCTTCAGTATTTGTGGTTATATAATTGTCCACAGCTGGAATCATTTCCGGGAGGGAGTTTCCCCTCAAACCTGACAGTGCCCCAAAATCGTTGTTGAGTCCTTTCCGGAGGAGGGACTGCTGCCGGCTAATCTTAGACGTCTCAAACTCTCTGGATATCCTAATCTGAAAACAATCAACTACAAGGGCCTTCTCCACCTCAAATATCTTACAAGATTATCGTTTGAGAACTGCTCTAATCTCAGCTTTGAATGCTTGCCAATGGAGGTCATACCAAAGTCACTTTTTGGTCTAGAAATCTGGGGCAATTGCAGGTTGCTTATGCAGCGGTTTCAAAAGGAGAAAAGGACAAGATTGGCATAAGGTTGCTCACATCCGCCATGCATCTATTGATTGATGACCATAAACCCTTGTTCTTATGCTTATGATTGATGAATCCCTCTCCATAACAGGTATGCTCAAGTTTCCGTTTTCAAATTCAGGTTATGTTATTTACACACGTTCTCTTCTGACTGAATGTGACCTCAGAAATATAATTAGTTTAGTTTTTGGTGTCACCGTTTTATCTTGATCTTTACAGTAATTACAATTTGCTCAACTAGGTGTCTTGCTTTGCAAGCTAATCTATTAAATTATAAATAATCTTTCTGTAAAAACTTTACAATATATATGAATCATGAACTGGGACGTGTATTACAGAACTCTTCAATGGAAAATCTGGTGGCGCTCGTTAACACTAGTTTTTTCCTGATTTTTATTTAGTCTTGTCCCGGAGCACTTAGAGCAAGGCATTGCTTCAGGAGCTTTTAATGATAAAGACTCATCATTTTTGTTATAACTTTTATACAACTACACGCATGCAACTGTATCTCATCACATCCTTAGCCTCGACTTGACCAACTTGAAAATTATTGTTACTGCACTTTACTGCTAGAGTTCTAGTGAGGGGGCCAGATTCTTCTGTCGGAAGATTACTTATTTTACTTTATTCAAATGTTTACCTGTAGGTTTGCACGTAAGGTCTGGCACTAACAGGGCACCTACAGAAAGATAATCCTCGACTTGCAACGCTGAATTCAAGCTATCTGATCTGTATAGATAAACATTTTACTTTTGGCTAAGCTTTGAGCTTATTTCTGTTTCTCTTCTAGAAATCTATACAATTTTTCACTAAGCAGGGCACCAGTGGTTCAATTTTGGCTGTAAGACCTCTAGCTTCTTAATTAGGATGTTAACTTTGATATGTTGTCTCTCCTTATCATGCTTGGTACTTTTTCTTCCACTTGTTGTATGTTTTTAGTTTGTGTTTCTTGGAGCGAAAGTAGTGATCATCTACTGTCAAAATAACATCTAATGTCCTAAAAGTATCACACTTTTGTCATTTTTGTCCCAGAATTACACTGTTGTGAAGAGGCACTCATCTCCAAGTTATACTTGAACTTTGCAATTCTGGAGTTTTACATGGAATAAAACACCCGATTCTTGGCTTACTTGTCAAATAGGATGAAGAACTTTTCAGCAATTTTGCCACCTTGTCGTTTGTGATATATATATATATATATATAGAGCAGCTTCATAAGCCTCTTGAGCTGCTCACTCACTTGTTTACTTAATTGTAGTTTGTGTATATGCCTATAGTTTTTATTTGAAATCATTCACATGTGGCTTAAGGCATTGTAGATCAATCATTAGGTTGTACCAAGATAGCATAAAAATTGTGTTCTTGGTTTTGGTGTTTTGTTGCATTCTTAATCAATATAGGGTTGTTTGGATTGGCATATTGGTCTTAGATTATGGTCTTCGTCTCGTCACATTTTTAATGTGTTTGGATTGTAAAAAGTTGTGATTTGTGTGTAAATTACAAAAAAAAAAAAAAGTATTAATTTTTATTATGTTTGGGTTGTCTAAAAGTTTAGTTAATAGAGGAACAAAAAGAAAATAAAACTAGAAGATATAAGACATAAAAAGATTTTTAAAAAAATGGTGAGAATACTCTATAAATATATGAAGTCGATAAATATACTCACAAAATAATGAATTTTTATTGATTAATTAATCAATAACATAACAAATCACGGCCTCAAATTATGAGATTACATATACAAACCCATTCTACAAAACGAATCAATATATATATATGCTTGTTAAATATATCAGCATTACATGCATGTCCTTAATTATTTATACAACTGCAATTTGAAGAATATCATAATTAATACAAACCATAGGCCAAAAAGAATATTTAATACCGATAAAAGGGAATTTTTTTTTTTTTTTTTTTTGAGGAGATGAATTATTTTTCTCTTCTTTATTTTTCTTATTCATAAATTGGACTAAAATGTATTTTAGTGAGAAAAAAAATTATTACTTTAACTTCCTGCAGTTGTTGTAGCAATCTTTTTCTATAATTTCTGCTGGAAATCCTTATCTGTCAAATAATGGAAAATTTTGTAAGCCATGAGAGTAATAAATCACTAAATATGATCATTTTACTACAATTATTTCTCAGAGGCAAGTTAAAAATTGTTGTAAAAATTAATATATGTCGCAGAGCTAAAAGGGAAAAAAAAAGAAAGAAAGAAAGGTAACTTTAATATTTCATGAGATAGAACAATAATTAAATCGGTAGAAACTAATTATATGTGATGTCCTTTGGGTGTGAGGTGGCAACACTTTTCCCATAAGTGTTTTCTTGTAATGTCGAATCTTGATATTAAAACAATGTCTCAATTATTGAACTTAAATGTGCTTTGGTTTTACAATTAAGTTTTACAATGACCAATGATTTCTTGTTAAAGCAGAGAAAATGCTAATAAAATTAACTTTTACATTAAGATAATAAATTTATTTTAATTTAGTTAAATTATATTTTATTATGAAAATTTTAAAGATATAATATACATTTGTTTATGAAAGAATTTTTGTTTTTTTGTTTTTTTAATTTATAATTTTCAAAGAAATTGACTAATCGTAATTCTAGGTAGGCATTTGCATGCTTAAAACCATGCATATTTATGCTTTATTTAATTTTTGTAATAAATTAAAAAAAAAGAGAGATAGAAACATATATACCATGATTAATTAATGCTTGGTGTGTCGCTGTTGACAACGTTGATGACACAAATCCAGACAAGTCATGAAATTATAATGTTCCTTCTCTTTTTCATGTTTCTTCTCGCAATGAAACCAGCAGCCTAAATAGCAATCTTTCAGATTACCTTTGTAATTATTGGTGAGCTTCATTGTTGCATGAGATCGAGTTCTTCCACTCGAGATAATTATTGGAGCAAAATTATCTTCAATTTCTGTTGCGACTACAATTGCAACAACAACAACGATTACAAATAAAATTACCATAAATGCCCTCATACCTCTTATAATTAATCAAATTTTAATTTTATAACGTAATTAGATTTGATACGATTAATACAAATTCATGTTCTATATAGACTTTGCATGCATGCATACATTGATGGCGATGATTATTATTTTTTATAATTTTTGATTATCATTTTCAAAAAGAATGGGAGCTAGCTGTCAATTATTGATTATAAGTGACTCTTGGTATTAATCATACATTAAATACACAATTAGACGGATATGACGTACGCTGTTAATTAAGAACTAATCAATGTACATAAGTATGTATGTACGAAAAAAAATTGTTGTAATTAATTTAATGAAAGTGAAGTCTTTTCTTATTCATTATATTTTTATTTTCTCTTGCAAAAAAAAAAAAAAAAATATATATATATATATAATGAAAAAAAAAAAAATGATAGTCTAGTACAACCAGATATTGAAATTAGATATAAGTAATTATTAATTAGTCTCCTCCCCATTTTTTATAAACCAATAACATAACTACATAAGTACATAACCACATACATATACACATGGTGTTGCTTAGATAATACATTAATTGCTTATTTAGTGGAAAACTTAATTGGAAACCCAACTAATACACCTAAATAATGATATGTCCATCATAAATGGAAACACCCAGCTAATAATCACATGCACATTTTATGTTTTATATTTGTATTGTCCATATTCCTACCACTATTAGCCTATAAGTCAAAATTTACTTAGCAAGTGTGGCAAAGGCATTTACATAACAAACAACTTTGATTAAGCACAAATTTAGATAAATGTTTTGGACCCAATTACTATTTATATATGTGCCAATGAGTTTAGTTCAGTTGGCTAAGGCGAAGATGTTGCAACTAAAATGTCTCATGTTTGAGTCTCACCATTTGACTGATTTATGATAAATTTTCTCATTATTTGAGTTGTATATCTCAACTCTCAATGTATGTGTGGATCTTTGGTGTATAATATTAGTAGTTGTTTAAATATTTGGTGTGTATATAATATTAGTAATTGTTTGAATTTGGAAAACTCGCTGTAATATTGTAACTTGATTAATATAAATAATATATATGACCAAAAAAAAAAAAAAAAACTATTGGAAATGATTAAAACTTTATATATATAACACTTTAACCACTCTAAATCTATAGTTATTTTTGCCATGCACCTATGATACATATTAATAAATTCTGTAATTTGAAGAAAATAATTG
Organism: Quillaja saponaria; assembly: GCA_029379385.1. NCBI lineage: Eukaryota > Viridiplantae > Streptophyta > Magnoliopsida > Fabales > Quillajaceae > Quillaja > Quillaja saponaria. The sequence goes on along the minus strand of CM055616.1, from coordinate 11,259,125 downwards.
GTTCAAAGGGTAATTTTTTTTTAGTGTTTATATTACTCTCTTTTATGTCTTATGTTCCTATTATTTACATGATTGATCCTTCAATCGTTACATCGGGAAAAATGTTTGATCCTCCCCTTGGAACATTTTCTCTTGACAGTAGAGTAACGAAATATTTTTTAATCTTTCAATTAACGTCCATTCTGTAAATTCAACTTTATATTTGGACAGAATTACATGTTAAAATTAAATCAACTAATATATATATATACTACTCAGTTACATCATACTGTTATAATTAAGAGGCAATGCTTAAATTGGTGGATGCATGGTTCATTTTTCCCAATTTGTGGGTGAAGTATTTTTAGGCCAATCTGGTAACAAAATACTAACCAGTAGCAATATATATTAGTTCATGAAGTAGCAAAAAGAAAACATGATTTTAACGTATTAATTATATTGTAGCACTACGTCAACATGATTAGGAGAAAATAATTTTTCTACATCCATCCATACATCGATTAATTGACATGGGCTTTTTTCTTAAAACATCCATATTTACTTTATTTGACTTATCTTGTTAAACATTTATTATTTCTCTTATGTTTATGTTTTTCAAGAATTTCAAGAATTATATTTTAATTTTTAAGTTTACTTCCCCCTCTATGTTTTTCACTAAATACTCTTTGAATTTATTATTATTTTTTGGTGAATTTGATTTTTATTATTAGAATATACAATCTTAACCAAAAATAAATAAATTAAAATTAATATACAACATTAGTTACTCTAAGAAAAAAAGACACCCAAATATTTTATTTTAACAGAAAAATAAAGTTTTTTTTTTAATTAAAAGTATAATTTACGACAAAATGTAGAGAGAAAAAATTGAACGGAATAAAAAGAAAATAATTAAAATATATATATGTTAGAGTCTTTTCTTTTCTTTCCTTTTTTTTTTTTTTGTAGAGAAATTTATTAGACTTTTAAGATTATTTGAAAAAAATACCAAAAAGTTGAAGTATTTAAGAAAAGTAGATCAATAAAATAAATTAAAAAACCTAATAAAATAAGATAAGGAAAGATATAAAAGGTGAACTACCTTATTGAAGTTTCACAGGAAGAAGATTTCTGAAAGAGAAATAATGAAAGTTGAAATACCTGATTCAAGAGTTTTATAGGAAAAGTAGATTTCTGGGAGGTAAGGTAGAAGCAAGCAAATATATATATGAAAGAAGTTGAAGAGTTTAGGAAAAATAATCAAATAAAAAAAAGTCTAATAAAAATTAGACATAAAAAAATAAATAATAAATATTGAACAAGATAATTCAAATAGAGTAAATATAGATCTTTTAGAAAAAGAGAAACTCGTGACAATTAATAAATTGTGACCCTAAAAAAATTGGTTATTGTAATAATAGCTCCTTTATATAAAATGAATGAGAGAACTTCTTTACATCCACCTTAATCTCTAATCTTTAATAATAGAAACTGTCAGACGAACCCGGTCTTTCAATACTCCAACGTTAATGAAAAAAATTAATCAGAGATAGGAATTGCAAGTATTATATATAACTATATAATTTTAGAATTCGATCATCCAGATGTCCATTGTTATTTCATTTATATATATGTGTGTGCGCCCCAGCATAATTGTTGAGATTTGTTTTGGTGAAAAAATTGTTCCAAAGGTTGTTACGTATATGGCTCATGACTCTTGGCAAAGGTTATATGAAAAATTAACTATATTGATCTTGTTGATAATATTCATTTGTATTCATAATTTATAGCAAAAATTGTAAGTTCTTCTCATTCATATAATTAAAAGCTGATATGATCTTTTCGAGGGAAGTAACTTTCAATAAAAAAAAATAAAAAATAAAAGAAGAAGAAGAAGAAATTCATAACCTTTTCTATTAGACAAATTTGGTCCCAAAAAAAAAAAAAAATTGAAAAAAAATAATTTATATATATGTAAATGAAACTATTTTAGTTACATATTGACCTATACCAAAAGTCACCATGAAATCCATTTGTTACATGAAAAGGCTGTCGTGAAAACAATTAAAAATCTTTTGAATGATATCCTTTCAATTGAGTAGAAGAAAAGACAATAACTGAAAAATATATATTCATGGGGGCGTAAATACAAGAAATTTATAGAAAGGAAAGTGAGATAGAGTTAATTATGGATTGTAAAATGGTTTTTGTAATTATGCTAAGTATAACATTAGTGTTGGTTACAATTATGCAGGTTGAAGTTAATGGAGTGCATGTATATCAATATGATTATGAAGCTCAATCTTCCTCAACCTTTTCCTCTTTTCCTTTGGATGTTCATCCACTCGCCATTCTTCATCAACCTCATATACCTCATTCGCCAGAGAATCGTCAAAAATGACTTGTGTGTTATGAAAAAAGCAATAAAATTTGTAGAAACAAACATGGAACAGAAAACTTGTTTTTATTTGATGCTTGTTTGTCTTTACGTACTGCAGAATGTAACCGTAAATACCCTATCTGATTGTCCTCAATCTTCTACGTTCTGTATTGATCAATCAATGGCTCCATTAATGGAGGAATACAAGCTAGATTATAATTAGTGAAGATGATGGAACAATTAAGCAAATTATTCGGAAAGAACATGGAGAAAATCTTTTTGTTTGACACTAGTTTGCCTTTAAGTAATCCATGCAGCATGTATCCACAAATATCATTACTAATGCTTTATAACTTGAGATGTTTCAATGAAAGTATTGTGATTTTACTAGGACAACTCATTATAAATAATTTATTTCTTCATTTTTTCACTACATCGATGATTTTATACTTGGATAATATATAAAAGATAATGTATTAAATAATATAGTCACACTGTTATGTTATAGTTCTCCTCTCCACTGTATAACCTAATATTGTCACATATAGTATAAAACGGTGTTCGGGGTCAATAATCTATATTATCATGTTAGAATCAAATATTATATAAGAGTAAAATGAATAATTTTATACTATCTTTTTATCCTTAATTATACAATACGCCTATGTACTTGAAATACAATTTTTTTTCTTTTTTTGTCCTATATATCATGAAGATAAAGGAGAACATCTCTTTAAATAGTATCAACCTACATATTAATTTTAAGATTTTAATCTTGAGAGACAATAAATTAATCAATATCATATAATTTGATACACACAACATTTTGTTTTTCTTTAATTTTCTCCAGACAGATACAACCACAATTTGAAAAGAGTAAGAGAAAAAAGCAAGCAGAACTAATTAAAAGTACGAGTGAACAAAGTCTATATATCTATATATTTCAATAATTTGGGCAGTGACCAAATCTTATTCATTACATAACAATTTGATTCTTTCTCCATGAAGCTGTTCGGATGAAAATATTTGATTAATTTCTCTGTATCGATTGCTGCAACATTATACACAATTGTAAGAATGTGAGAATATTAATAAATAATATTGTATCCACATTTACCATGTACAACATGAATGAATTATATATAAATACTTCATATCATGAATTGTATTAAAAATTAAAATATTATTTTTCACATAAAAATTAAATTTATTTTAAAATTTGAATCTATTAATTTTCCAATTGCCAGAAATTTGATATTATGTATGGGAAGTTAAATTAAAGATTAAATCCATGAACGAAACTATCCTAAAAGATATGATTGTACAAGTATCCATCATATGACAAAGATTATATTTGCAAACTTTTTATTTGTTGGAAAACATAACCAAACCTAATAATGCAGTGAGAATGAATTAAATAAATAAAAATTTATCTACTTTTTCAAATGGGATACATTAAAAACACTTAACTATAGATAAATCTTACCCTCTTAATTACTTCAATTTTTTAAGTTTAACGCTTGGTTCGTTTTTCAAAACACAACATAAATATGATATAAAAAAAAAAAAAAATTCAAATTATACTTGTGTTCTCATCTCTCTTTGGTGAATAACTAGAAAAAATAATTCATTTTCGTTCTTTATATAATAATAAATAATTTTTTAACTGCAAGTACTCTTACTATTAAAGTAATTAATATATTTAGAATTTGGACGTTTATGAATTTAATTGGTAATAGCAATGTAATAAATAGTTTGTTACTTTTAAAATGTTTTAAATTTCAGTGTTATATTTATTATACTTTAATAAGTATTTTTCTTTTAAGGAACTCACACATTAAAATTAGAAAAACCCATAAAGGAAAGAGTATAATCTACTTACTTCATTGTGATTAATTGCCACCTTCAATACAAAGTTCCATACATTGGGAGAACATAAGATGCCTCCTTCCCATTATCTTGGTGCAATGGTCATGACACCTCACCTTTCGCTCTTTTGATTTTGCAATCTTATCAGAAGGGAGAATTTGAGTTGATGAAAGTGCATACTCATCATCATGGCCATGGGCAACGACAACAACCATGGCCACCATTAACAAAGTTAAAACAATCCTTACACCACTATTTTTGTTAATAATTGATGATCTTCTTCCTTTCATGCCACTTAATTATATATCCTATTAATAATTTTGGATTTGGATGAAATTTTAAATTCAAATTGTTACCTAATTTATATACATTCTAAAGCTAGAATCTCTCTTTCCTTTTTTTTTTTTTTTTTTTTTTTTTTGTTTGTTAAAATTGTTACTTAAAAGCAAACACAATTTTGATCAAAATTATAAAAATGAGCTTTTAGATTAATTAAAGTTATAAAAGGGGTTGGCTACTGCATAGCTTGTAACTTTTTGTGTAGTTCATAGATTTGGTATTATTATAAAAATATATCTAAAAATTTGATAATCCCATAATTAGAAACTTGCAATCATCTACATCTCTCTCCTGAACACATCCAAACTTTAACGTTTCCAATCCATTTCAGTTATTCTTTCTTTCAAGTTTTAGTTTTCAAGGGAAGATATTTTAATTGTTACAATCTAAAGAATGCACAATCGATGTCGGACTCAACACACAGATTAAGAACATCATAATATATAAATTATATATAATTAACTTTAGAATTATGATATAATTATAACTATACTTTGTACTAAAAATTCTTTAATTTTCAGGATTTCGAAGTGAAGTAAGTAGAATCTTATATCTTAACCTAGGCCATTTTAATAGTTAAATTTTTTGATTGTGCTGTTAATCTCTACCAAAAGTTACCACGTAAATATATAGAACCACTTGCTACAACAAAAGACTGTTGTGAAAAAGTATAAATTTATTTCTCTATTAATTAGATCTCTTCTCGTTTGAGTAGAAGTAAGAAAATATGCTCAACATTGTGTACTATTCCACATCCATACGTTGTATTAAAACTTTTTAATGTGGTCTCACGTAATAGCTTAACATTTTGGTTTGAGAAAATTATTAAGAAATCAAAATTAGGTTAACGGTTGGCATGATATGGAGCTTTTGTCATAACTATGTGTGGTTAAGAGTTCAGTTATTACTGTCATCCGTTCTTATAATTAAATTTTAACACAAGAAAAAGAGCTAGAAAGACATGTGTATTCTCTATACTGAGCATACGGGCGTGTAAAATCAAGTCAAAACTAATTCTTAATGCCTCACCTAAAATCCTTTTTCCCACCGTTTTCCATGCATATATTTGTGTTTGGGTTGGTTAAAGCATATGCCTCTTCCCTCTAAATAAATATATTGAAGTTATAAATAGGGTTATTTCATGTTAACAAAACGTTTCAAGAGAGGGAATTTGAGAGTTATGGATGCAAATGGTATGATGAGATTTATGCTAAAAATAATGTTATTAGAATTGTTCATAACTAGGCTTGATGCAGCTGTGAATGCTTATGAGCCTTCCCCTTGGCAGCCGGTTCCGTTCTCTCAAGTTCGACATCGTATAACTTCTGCATTAGAGAATTATCGGAATAGACAAGTTTGCTGCAAAGACTGCAAGAATCGTTGTAAGAATAAAGAAAACTTGTTCCTAGTTGATGCATGTATGGGTTTATGTACTGGAGATTGCCACCACAAATACCCTATTTTTTCAACTCATGTACTTGTAAAGAATCCATTAGTTTCGTGAGGAAAACAAACGCAATAAAGAAAACTTGTTCCTAGTTGATGCATGTATGGGTTTATGTACTGGAGATTGCCACCACAAATACCCTATTTTTTCAACTCATGTACTTGTAAAGAATCCATTAGTTTCGTGAGGAAAACAAACGCAAATCAAGATTAGAACGAATCAGATATGGAAAAACCGACGATTTCGGGTTTAGGAGGCTAGCTAGTTGTGATATTCTACTTTTGATGTTGTGGTTTCTTTGCCACGGTTATGTAAACATATGTGTTTATAAATAAATTTATTCTTCTTTTGCTGTTAAAAGAAAAAAAACAAGATGAAAAAGTATTCGAGCCATCACTTACATTTGTTGTATTTTTGTTTAATTAGTTCTGATCGATTATTGATACATCTTCATATTTATATATACTGAATTAGTTGAAATTAAGTGTTCTATATGATATATTTAAAAATACATAAGTGATTATAAAATTTTCATATAAATTATCACTGCATCTAAAAACTTATAGTAACGAAGAGCAGCCTTAATTAAATTTGATTCTTCACCCCTTTCTATGGCGTAATGTATATTACATTATATAACTAGATAAATATCTATAGTTGAAACCTATATATGTAACTATATATAATCATGAAATTGTTTAATGGAGCTTTTTTTTAATCTTTACCAAAAGTTCTAACTTAAAATTGAATCACTTGCTTTATATCGAAAGGCCATTCTCAAAATAAATTATGTTGGGTAGGAAAAAAAATAAATTCATATTTAATACTGAGTTTAGTTATATATATATATACACAATCACTCTCTTCATAGCATATTATATAATAAGATAATCCATGAATTGCATATAGTCATCTCTTAAAATCTATTTGACTATACACTTTATAAAAAAGAAAAAGAAATATCAATTTTTAAATAATATTTTTTCAACCAATGGAATGAATATTTGATTTATTCAATGAGTTTTAATAATATTTCTACAAAATCTTGATTTAAAAATTTTAACTTTCCATCAAATCCCCGATTTCTAAGATTTTAAACCAAATTGTATCATTGTGGATGCTATAGTGTATGGTTCTTGGTTCTTCGAAATTGATTGTTGTTGCACAGAAAGACAAAAAAAAAAAAAAAAAAAAAAAACGATCGCAGGTCTTATTCTCATAAATTAATCGGAGTATCTTGGCCTAAAACTAATTCTGGAACGAAATCAAATGCTTCTCAGTCTTACTCACTTGCAGGTTCTGGTAGGATAAAAATACAGTCACATCCCAAAGAGCTTAAAAACAAGCAACGATGCAAATTACTAATTCACCTCGATTTCTTTTGGAATTAAAATATTTAGAAAAATTTTATTTCACGATCTTATTTTAAAATATAATGTAACTTAAAAAATTATAAAATCAAGCACACTTGTACAAGAGAAATAGTCACAAATTGTAAACGAGATTAGAAAAAAATCAAAAAATAAAATAGACATTTTTGGCCACTTGCTAATCCCTTTAAGTGTAGAGCCCCTGGCACTAATATAATAGTGTAATTGTATAGTTGTTAATAAAATATGTAATTCATCCTATAAAAAACATATATATTGTACGCGTATTGTTTCTCCCAATCCATGTAAGCCAATTAAATTAAGCTGGTCCAGTTCTTTACAGAATACAATGGTTGACTTCAAAGGGTCCAGTCCAGCTATCCTGTACTTGGTATTGTTTTTCAAAATATATTACGCATAAAACTTCTTTCTTCATAAAAGAAAATTGTGATTAATTTTTGATCCAATGAGGAAACCAAGTAAAATTATGAAAACGTCCGCAAAAGATATTTCTCTCTCTAATACAAGTCAAACGCCTTATTAACTATGGTCTCTACTGATATATGTTAAATATATCTAAATTACCATAAATGATTCTCTTTTATTTTATTTTTTCGCAATCTTACTTTTTTACATAATTTCATATTTCGTATTTTATCTTTTGTATATTAACAGGCCAACATTAAACAAAAACATTATAACGTAATCATTCTCATAACAACTTATAGTGGTTTTCTTTCAATCTGATTTGTTTTTTAGAATCACATAAATATATCCCGTTACATTTACTCATTTCGTCAATTTTGCCTTATTAATTCCATGATTTAGATCATACTCAATTACATCATCTTTTTACAAAAAAGAAGAAGATACATACAACTTATACAACTCCATCCTGGAGATTTCATTGCCATCCAATTCGAGTATATTCTTGTGTACTAAAATTAACAAAAAAATAAAAATAAAATTACATTTCATAAACTCAATTTTCTTTTAATTTAACCTAAAATCTTTATATTCTAATTAACATAGTAGTATAATGTTGAGTCCAATTGTGTATATTCGAGTATATTCTTGTGCAACTAAAATTACATTACATAAACTCATTTTTCTTTTAATTTAACCTAAAATCTTTATATTCTAATTAACGTAGTAGTATAAAATATGTTGAGTCCAATTGTGTACATTCTCATGTTGAATTTAATAAAATACATGTCATATTTTACATGTTGTATATCTGGTAGATCTTAAATATGTATACTACCGAATATTTATTGGTCAATTTCAGTTCGGGTTGGGCTGGGACCGGCACTGCCACATTGCAATAGGTAGTTAATTATGTGAGTTTGGTGACCAAGTCCATGAACAAATTAATCAGAAAACTTTAGAGAATTATTCTCAGCTCTATTAACTGAAATGAAATTGAATCCCAAATATTTATTTTATTAATATCATGACCCATCATTATCTAGAACTTACATAGTTGGTCTCCAACCAAATCACCAAACTGTAATAAATGTTTGTAACTGTCCCTACTCCCTACTCACTACAATACATTCAAAACAAGTACAATTTGCATGTGTCCACTAGTCATTCTACTTGTATTCAATGTCTTTCCTTGCACGTTCCTCTCTATAGATCTGCACATGAATATGAATTCTCTAACCGACGCACCATACCCTCCGCCTTCACTCCTCACCCTAATTATTTTCACGTGCTTTCATGCGTCCTCTTCAAATTTTTTTTTTTTATCTCTTTTCCCTCTATATATAAATATTCACACAAACACATACTCACCATTCAACACAGTCTCAGCTAGCTAGCTACATACCAACCTCTGCCATTAAAACGACAATGTCGTTTCCCTCTTCATCCTTCTTCATCCTCCTCTTCCTCTTTGTACATTTCCTCTTACTATCTCAAGCTCAAACTCCACCACATTCTAATACTACTACATCATCACCCTCAGCTGCTTGCAAGTCCACAATCTACCCAAAACTATGTCGTTCTATTCTCTCCGCCATTCGATCCTCCCCATCCGATCCCTATGGTTTCGGAAAATTCTCCATCAAACAATGTCATAAACAAGCTAAAAAACTTGCCAAAGTATTCCAAGACCTACTAAAAAGACATCACTCTACCAGCTCCTTGAGCCAGCCTGAGCTGGCGGCACTCCAAGACTGCGGCGAGCTCAACGACCTTAATGTCGACTACTTGGAGTCGGTTTCTGACAATCTGAAATCGGCGAAGGAGCTGGATTTTGAGGTGGTGGACAGGGTTCAGACATATCTGAGTGCTATACCAACTAACCACCAGACATGTTTTGATGGTTTGGTGGTTACTAAGAGTAGCATTGCTACTGTTTTGTCGGTGCCGTTAAAGAATGTGACCCAGTTGTATAGTGTGTCGCTTGGGTTGGTGACTCAGGCTTTGAATCGGAATCTCAAGAAGAATAAGAAGAAGAAGAAGGAAAAGCTGAAGGACAAGGTTAACCACGGCCTTCTTAGGGAGCCACTTCAAACTCTCATCAAGGTAAATAAATATTTAAATTTATTTTTATAATATACACACTATAATTAATTAATTTTTTTTATACCTTCAAATCTGTTTAAATAATTTATAATTTTCATTCATCTAATTAAGATTAGTCGCTAACAATTTGTGAGCTCATCATGGCCATTTAGAGTTATTGATTAGTTGGATAAATGTGTATATTAGCTCATAATTATTAGTTGTTACTTACTGTAAAAAACATTGTTAGTAATGATAAATGGATTATTTATTTATTTTTAATCAAAATTTAAATTAGTTCAAATTGTAAAGTCTTCTGATCTGAACTTTAATTATTTATATTTTGTTTAAGAATAATAAATTATTTATTACACATACATTATCTTTTAATAGATATATGTAAAGCAGATAGTATCAAACTTGCATGTTTAACATAAATGCTCCCAAATATAATGTTCATGAGTTGTGATCATCTATAGGCTAACACATGCAATCTCACTTGCAATTATCAAGTTCTTATGCATAAATTACAAATTCATTTCTTGTGTTAAATTTTGAACTAATATTTAGTGATAAATTTGTAGGAAAAAAGTGAAGGTTAAAATTTACTCTGAAGTGCATCGATAATAATACCAAATTAAGTTGGCTGAGAAATAAATAAAGTTTAATTATTATTTTTAAGTGCAAAGAAAGAGGGTCAACCACATGGACAGAAAGTCAAACAAGGAAGATATAGAGATAAGTAGAGTCATGGTATTATTTGATTTGACCAATCACATGGGATCTTTCATTTTTAGGCTAGCCATTGGCAACACACCACTTGCCAATAATTAATACCTGCTAGAACGCGTTATCCTTCTTGGAAATTTAGTTTATACTATTATTCAAATAATGTATTAATTTCTTTTTCAAGTATTCTTTTTTTTTTTTTTTTTTCTCAAAAAATGTTTTGTTTTCTTTATATTTTTCCATTTTACATTCCAATTTATTAAAACTAAAAAGATAAGATAAAGAAAACAAAAAAGACTTAATTACAACTTTGGTCTATGAAGATTATAACATTTCTAAGTTTGTCATTATTTTATTTTATTTAATTAGGTCATTCAGAGATTTTTTTCTAAATTTTTTCACAAAAAAAAAAAAAAAAAAAACTTAAAAGTTATATAGTTTTCGTTATACTCAATTAAAAATCAAATATTTTGTATAAATATGTAAGTAAAAACTCATTAATTAATTACATTCCATTACACACACTTGCTAGTGCACTATAAAATTAAATGACATAACATGTAACTTGATTGACTTGCTACAACAAGAAATGACAAGACGAAGGTTAAGGAACAAAACAAATGCCCTGTCCTTCATGCATGTTATTGCAATAATGCATTAACCAAACTCGTTCCAAAATTTCATTGTGTTCAATACATTTTTGTTTGTTTGTTGCTTTATCATTAACATCTTTATAATTAAATAAAAAATAAAAAATAAACATTTTACAGTTCAAAATATCGATTAAAAATTTAAACTATTAAAATTGAAAATTTTAACAGGTCTGAAGTTCGAACTAAAATGAAAATTGGCAAATACTCAGTAGACTTTAATGTATTTTGTGAAAATGAAGATATAAATTTATATATAGTAATATTAAAAAGTAAAAACATAAACCTAAGTAATAATATTGTACATGTATATTTAGTTGTTCATTTACATATTACTTTGATGCAGGTTCTTCAAAAGAATCACCATTGCGAGAAATCATCTAATTGCACCCGGGAAGAAAGGCTTCTGAAAGAACATGAAAGCAGGGGAATTCTTATCAATGATTTGGTGATTGTGAACCCACTTGGTAAAGACAACTTCACCACCATTGGTGAGGCCATAGAATTGGCACCAAATAATTCAAAGGTTGAAGATGGCTATTTTGTAGTCTATGCTAGAGAAGGTGTTTATGAGGAATATATTATTGTGAACAAACACAAGAAGAACATTTTGCTTATTGGTGATGGTATCAATAAAACCATCATCACTGGAAACCATAGTTTTGTTGATGGCTGGACAACTTTTAATTCTTCTACATTTGGTAAGTAAACTTTTCCGATCAGTCGGTTAAATTTTTTATTTGTCTAACTAATTCGCATATCATGTTTGATTCAGATCATATCAGGATTCATTAAGTTAAAAGTCGAATCGTGTATCACTTAAGGCTAAGAAACGCAAATAAAAATAAGCTTACATATAGTTCGGTGTAGGTTATGGGAACTTTCCATCGGGTCGGATTGAGTCACGATCTAGTCCATTTCCATACCTATTAGCTTAGACTGTTTGGAAGAAATCCCATTAATAATTTTTACTCAGATTACAAGTCTTGATAACCATATTTGATAATGGATGCAGCTGTTTCTGGGGAAAGATTTATGGCAGTGGATATTACATTCAGAAACACAGCAGGACCTGTAAAGCATCAAGCAGTAGCTGTGAGGAACAATGCTGACCTCTCCACATTCTACCGCTGCAGTTTTGAAGGCTACCAAGACACACTCTATGTACATTCCCTCAGGCAATTCTATAGAGAATGTGATATATATGGCACAGTAGATTTCATTTTTGGAAATGCTGCTGCTGTCTTCCAAAGTTGCAATATTTATGCAAGAAAACCTTTGCCTAATCAGAAGAATGCCTTGACAGCACAGGGCCGAACTGATCCAAATCAAAACACAGGAATTTCAATCCATAATTGCACCATTGAAGCTGCACCAGACTTGGCAATGGACTTGAATTCCACATTGAATTACTTGGGAAGACCATGGAAGCAATACTCTAGGACTGTGTATATGCAATCATATATAGGAGATTTGATTACTCCTGTAGGATGGTTGGAATGGAATGGGACAGTCGGGTTAGACACCCTTTACTATGGTGAGTTTCGCAACCATGGACCGGGTGCTAACACTGGTAAGAGGGTACAATGGCCTGGTTACACTTTGATGAATTTGACACAAGCTTTCAACTTTACAGTATATAATTTCACATTGGGAAATACATGGCTGCCTGATACAGATATACCCTATTACCCTTCACTGGTGGACTAGACTAGAACTAGAAAATTGTTTCGTTTCATTAATTGTTGGATGTAATTTCTACTCATTAGTTTTAATTGATGAACGAGTAAAGATTACTATGTATGTGCTTCATGTAATTCAAAAATTGTAGTGATTTTTAATACTGAAGCATGCTCTGCCTCCAACACCAAAATATTTTGTACTTGAAAAGAATTAAGATTAAACCTTAAAAGTACGAAAGAATTATGCTCATAAATAAATACAATATCTGGCCAAAAGAATATTCAGTATTTATGAGATGAATATGTAAAATAAATAAGTTTTGGAAGGAAACAAAATTAGAACAACACTTTTCGATCAAAGATTTCGACAATGTTAATGTATGTACTGTATTTTATCAGAGTTAGAGATCTGATTTGTAGGGAGCACTGGAACCAGTTATCCATTTGTCGCCTTGAAGAAAAGCCTTCACTGTGAATTTGCTGGCTTGTTTATTAGTAACATTTCTCAATCCCTTCCACTTAACCCTGTTCTTTGTGGAAGAACCTGCTCCAACATTTTGAAATTCGGCATAAAATATGGTATCCGGGGCTGAGTTTCCCACCCATGGTAACCATCCATTTGGGTTAATAAATTTGTCCAATGTGGATTGCATGAACACAGTGGTTGAATGATTCTTCCAAGGCCTTCCAAGATATGTAAGAACAGAGCTCAAGTCCCCAAATGGTGAAATAGTGCAATTCTGGATTGAGAGTCCTGTGTTCTGATTAGGATCAACTTTGCCTTGAGCTGTTATTGTGTTTTGCTGGCCTTGCATGGGTTTCTTTGGCAGAATGTTGCAGTTTTGGATCACAGCTGCTGAATTGCCAAAGATGAAATCAACTGTCCCGTAAATGTTGCATTCCCGGTAAAATTGGCGGTTGGAATGTGCATAAAGTGTGTCCTGAAATGCATCAATGTGACATCGATAGAAGACTACTTGATCGGCGCTTGCCATCAATGCCACTGCCTGATGCTTTTGTGGACCAGCAGTGTTACGAAAACCCATGTCTCTAGCAATGAAGCCCTTTCCGAATACAGCTGAGACACACAAGAGTTCAAAATACTAGTTGTTAGTCAGTTTTTCTCCAAACTATTGTACCCGAACTAGTTCGAAAATGGATAAAGGAATTTGAAATTACCAAATGTTGCAGTCGAAAATGTGGGGGTGCCATCAATGAAGTTAAGGCTAGCAGAAACAATTGTCGAAGTCATTCCATCACCAATCATCATCACATTCCATTTAAGCTTCTCAACCCTTACATTTTCAAAGTAAACTCCTTTCTTGACATAGATCACAGTCCTCTTGTCACTTTTATCACGTACAGCTTCAAGTGCAGCGGCTATTGTTTTGTATTTCCCGGACCCATCTTTTGCCACAACAATGTCAGCTTTCCTCTTCAAATTCAATTCAGTTTGAAGTAAATTCCTATCATTGGAATGCAACCATAGTGGTTCTTGGTTCTTATAATATGTCAAACTCATTAACCGCCTCCTCAAGTTCACCGTGCTAGCAACCTTGGAGATCCAAGTAATGATGGCAAGGCTGTTGCTTGTTAGCTCAGTACAATTCTTTAGGTAATTCACAACAGTGTCCTTCAATGCTTCTTTGGCCTCCTCAAACCCATCTATGCATGTCTGTTGGTAAGTACCTGTTGAACCAGACACACAATCAAATAAATGATGCTATCCTTTATATCAAGCAAAAAGTGCTATTTAATTTACAACTACATATAAATTATACCTGCAGCACTAAGCCATGTATGGAGGTCCTCAGAAACATCAAGCAAGGAAGATTGTTCATCAGAAGACAATGAGTTATTCAGATGATCTACTGCTAGACCCAAAAGCTCTTGACAATTTTCCAAAGCTGCAACGGTCATGTTATTGTTGACACCTTTGAAAACTCCATGGTTAGAGAAATACTGAATTGCTTTAGATACCTGTGCCAATGCAACTTTTATTGACAACTTAAAGATTTCTTCAGGCTGAATCTGGCTTGAGTTCACCATAGGACTAAGGCTGCTATAACATGAATCCTTGTATAATGTCACATCACACACGGCTTTCACCGATGCAGAAATAGATTGATCATCACCACCACTGTCATTTTTCGATTGTCCATGAGAATTTTGAACAGAAGTTCCAACAACAGCTGCTACAATAACAGCAACAAGAATTATGGAAGACAAGCTTATAATAGTGATTCTCTTTCTGGTTTTCCGGCGAGCTTCAAGACTAGCTTGCTCAGCTTCATTGACTTTGCCGTAGGATTTGAAGGAGTACATAATTGATAATACTTTGTGTTTATTTTTTTGTGTTGTGCTGGAATAGATCATAGTTAATTTATATAATGGTCAGAAAGAAGGAGTTTGTTTGGTAGATTGTTACGCGTTACGCGTTACTACGTGCAAGGCACTACCCCGTGCAACCCAGTTAATTAATGGAGTGCTTCTCATGTCTAGGCTTAGTGTATTCTGTCAAAAAAACAAAGTTTGACATGTAAATGCAAGCCACATATATGCAAATCCAAGTCCGGGCCTTGTATTTTTTAGTTTGGCATGTCAGTTTAGGTGTCAAAAAATATAAAAGTGGTCAAAGCAAGTAATGGGTATCCATATTTGAGTTATCTCATAAATTTCTATTTCATCTACAGTCAATGTAAAAAATTTCACACTATATCTTAATAGGATTATAACAGTACATCTAAGTAGAAATTGATGAATAAAATTAAAAATGATGGTTAATAGAAAAGACACGTGAAATTTTTATATTTATTAACAGTAAAATTTCTTTACACTAATTGTAAATGAAATATTAATTTTGCTATATATTTTGTTTGTCAATTTGAGTCTCTTTTTTGTGCGATCACCTTTCATTTATTATTTTCTCACTCCTCTCTGTAAAATAGTATAGAAAATTTTAAAAACATTATGAATAGTCAAGCTTTTTATAATTCATTAAGAAAATAAAAATATAATTAGATTTATTTAACCAATTTTTTAAAATGCTGAAGTCATTGCAAACTCTGATAGTTTTTGAGAAATGATTAGTGAGAGTAGTGAGAGTAGTGAGAGTAGTGAGAGAAATGATACATGAGACGGGTGAGAAAAAAAAATTTTTAGTCAACTCAGAATACATATGATATAAAAATATTATATATTTTTTATTTAACATCAATAATATTTTTTTAAATGCTAATGGTGTTAGGGTGGGAAAAGAAATTAAAATTATTTAAAAATTTTAAGATAAAATTTTCTGAATAATATTTTAAAATAAAATTAATAAAAATATAAAACTTTTAGATTTGCTTTTTTTCTTTTTGCACTCCTCATTTTCTCCAATTTCTTTAGCAAAACGGATGTTGGAGGCTTGGAGCGCTTCACTTTCCTAGTTTTATGGGCATTTTGATATTCTTGGACATACTGGATGCAATTAGGCCATTTTGTGTTTCAAGCCTTATGTGAGTTTTAGAAGGTATTCATAAATTATAATCATTCACTTCCATAAAACCCCTTGCTATTAAACAAAACAAATTTATCTTCTCAGTGTTGGAAAAATTTGCTGTGACAGTGGTCTGTTCTAACTACGACACTTATTGATATTTAACATGATACGACACTTATTGTTTATATTTATTTATTATTATAGTCTTGTATATAAAATTTGACATGAGATTATTTTTCAGGTGATTACATATATCGACGTGCTATCATGTTTAGGGGATTATAGTCTTATATTTAATATTTTTAATTTTTAATTTAATTTTTTTTAATGATTGTCCTAAGAACACTTGTTAAGCTACATCAAATATAATTTTTGAAATTAAAACTTTCTAAAAATAAAAATTTATGCATTAAATAATATTAAAATTATGATCAATTGTAATAAATGTTATAAACTTTTATATTTATAAAACTTGAACAAATATTCTAAGGGCACTCATTATAAAAATTCTTTACTTTAATATTAGGAAACCATGATTATCCCCGTCCAAGGTACATGTGAGAGAGACCAAGAGCCAAAATTAGTATCACAACATGAATCTAAAGTATTATTTTTTATTAACTTTAATTTCTTACTTTGCACATCAATTTTTCATGATAATATATGAATATGTCATGAATAGTATTCATGCACAAGGCTTGTGCCCAAAACTAGATATATATATCACAATTTTTTTTTATTTTCTCAAATACTTTTATGAGTTTTAATTCCTATTACATAAATACAATTTAGTTGTTATTTTATAATATTAAAATTATATTTGTTTAAAATATACTACTATTTTAGTTTTTTTCCTATTTTTTCTTACTTTTAATAATAATGGGATTATAATATTTTTTTACTATTATTTTTTTTCCTAATTCTTTTCAATTTTATGAATCAAAATTGAAAAAAGAAACTATGAATTAAAAGAAATATAAAGGGTATAGCTCTTCTTTTATTATAATATTATTTTCTTAATTCTTCTTCTATGTTAAGAATCAAAAGAAAAAGTTTATAAATTTCTATTGTGAATTTTATTTTTAATTATATCTATTTATTTGTTTAATTACATTAACAATAAGTAACCTTTAGTTTTATTTCATAGTATTAAAATATTGTGCTCCAACTAGATTATTAATTAAATATTTTCTAAACTCTTCCCATTTTAATACTAACATGATTGTAAGTCTTTTTTACTAATTATTCTCATTTTCATGAATTAAAATTTAAAAATAAACTATGAATAAAAATAAAAATTAAGAGTATAATTTTTATGATTACAATATTATTTTCTTAATTAATCTTCTATGTTAAGAATTAAAAGAAAAAAATTTAAATTTATGTTATTAATTTTTTTTAATTAGATTTACATATTTGTTTAATTAGATTAACATAAAATATTATTTTTTATTAAATATAATTCTTTTAATATGTAAGTCAATTCTACTTAAAAATATATATACCATAAATTAACACAATTCACACACAACACTTATAACACATATGATAGTATATATATATATTTGAAAAATTGGAGTTAGAACCCATTTGAAAACATATTTTGTTTTGGTTAAAAAAAATTAATTAGGACTATCAATCTTGTAATAATATGATACAACTATTATATATTGATGCTTTTGAGTTAATAGCAAAGCTTAATGATATTTTCTTTTTCTTAACTTTCAGGGCATAGTCAGAAAAATGAAGCTTAAGTACTAACACTTGCAATGATAGAACAAGATCAAAATGAAAAATTTGCACTAAAAACACAAAGAAATTGAATTTTTAATGATGAAACAATAAACTTAAAGATATTGTTATGTGGACAGAATATTTCACTTCCCACACAACAATTTAAATATAATAATAATATTAAAAGAAATTCAAATGAAGTTCATTTATTGTTACTGATCTGGGTATACAAAGCAGACCCGTTTAAACTGAATTCTTTATACTGCAACAACAAAACTTTTTTCCAGGAGCACGTTGGCCATAAATGCATGCACCATTTTTAAAGTGTCTCCTATTGCAATCTGAAAGACATTCCTTATCCCCATAATTTTCTGAACACTCCGCATAACAATCTGGATCAACAGCTTCATTCACTTCAGGATCTAAATTCATAGTTAAAGCACTAATTCAGTATATATATATATATATATATAAATAAAAAATTATGAAGTTTATCTAAGTTGATCGTCTATTTTTTTAATAGGAAAAATATTTATACTGAGTTGGAGTAATCTCAAAAAAAACGTCTCCCAACCAGTAGAGAGTATACTTCAACCACGCCACCTTTGTTCTGAGATAAAGAAAGACAGGAGAGATGACTTACTTGAGCTAACAAGGAGTGCAACTATGGCCATAGTAGTGAGTGAAACCACGAGAAACTTTTGATATCCCATTCTTGATCTTGATATGAAAGTTGCAGAGTGAGATATATGGATGGTGTTTGATTATAACTTACTTATAGATGTCACCAAGAAATAGCTTATTTATAGGCATAAAAATTGAGATTTGATTGGATATTTCACTTATGGATATTTCTAATTGGTGTCCTATAGGCACTTGTTAATATTATATAAATAGAAAGTTTATTGCCAGTTGATAAATCATAAATTACTATTTTTTGAAAATTTTAATTTTCAAAAATTATACTTATTGCAATTTAATGGATACTCGTTAGAAAATCCGTAACTTATTATGGATTCATTTAGTTCATCAAATGTATCATTATATGATCAATTTTTCAGAAGAGGAGATATTTTTCCATTCATGTGTTAATTAACATAATAAATACACAGATCAATCAATTTAAATTATAAACAAGGTAATTAGAAACAATTTGAATTCTAAAGAAGGTAAATATTGCAATCAATATAAATACTGAATTAGAGAAATTATATATAAAGAAAGAATGCTAATTGTTTTAATTGTTTTGATTTATGTTTAAAATTTCCTTCAGGATGGTGAGTGAATATTGCTAAACCAAATAAGAAATTGATTTTTCTTTTGGTGTATATATATATATATATAATGTACAAAATGATAAATAAAAATATTAAATGACGTGAAAAACTAAATATGGAGTGATAAAATGCATCATTTGTAAAATAATTGATCTTTGATATTCTTTGGTACTGACTATTCATTTCCTTGTGAGTTTTTATTGTTGGAATTTGTGGTAATTCATAATTTTGAGAATATGAATGTGGAGCCTAGAAAGACAAAACACATGAATAATTAAGTTAAGTATCTAGTGTGGTGAATGTATTTAGTGATATGTGTGGGTGATTGAGTTCAATGAATGTAATTAGTGTGAAGAGAATTCTAGAGTTCTAGGCATTTCTATATATGTGAGTCTTAAGTCATTGAGTTACATCAAAGATTAAGAATATTAGCCTCCTTACTTCATATCGAGAGTCTTTTAACATCATCTTATCTAGAAGTTCAATATAGTTTATATCATACATCTCCAATTACCAAAGAAATAATGTGGCATCATACACACTATATTCATATATAAATAGTTTTTTTTATATTGCTTATGTCGTGCACTCCATTAAATAATTTCAACATTCATTTCTTTAGTGGATATTCATCCCTTAAGATATTATTCTTGTGTTATTGTTTTAGTCCATTGGACTTCGAGTGTGATTTTCTTTTCATTGTTGAAACACTTATGTTAACATAGAAAAATACTCATCCAATAATGATATGCCACGTGACACAAATGACATATATGCATAACTGACAAAGTACATAAATTACAACATAATTACCTTATCAATTTTATAACATACGTCATTATCGCCCATTAATATATAACAAACTAATCTGAATTATAACTCTCACCATAAATATTATTTCGGATGTCATTATCGCCCATTATTATTGTAACAGATGTCATTATTATATGAAACATACATCATTATTATTGTAACGGATGTCATAACTATTGTGATTAACACAATTCCTATATAAAGAGCTCAAAAGAAAACAGGTTGTTCTCTACAACTCATACTCTTTATAGCATTTTAACTTATTTACTCTGATTATACTGATTTTAGCATCAGAGTTTTCTCATGTCTAGAGGACCGCCCTCTCCACATATTGCAGGTCAGATTGCTATGTGAAGGACACCTCAGCCTGGTCAAATCCAGACTTAACATTCATTATTATTGTAACGAACGTCATAACTATTGTGATTAACACAACTCCTATATAAAGAGGCTCAAAACCTCAAAAGAAAACAAGTTGTTTTTTACAACTCATACTCTTTATAGCTTTTTTACTCTTATTATACTGACTTTAGTATCGGAGTTTTTCCAGTTCCAGAGGACCTCCCTCTCCACATATTGCAAGTCAGATTATTACGTGGAGGACACCTCAGCCTGATCAAATCCAGACTTAACATTGGCACCGTTTGAGGGAACCCATACAATTTGGGTTTCCGACATCCACAGAATTCTCCAAGAAGAACAAAACCAAAACAATAGTTCTTAGTCAAATTCTGAGAATTTTTGATGACCCAACTGGCCACCTTACCATTTGCAACACAGGTAACATTCCTCCCGTCATTGTACCACTATGATCATCGTAATTGGCACTCTAATTCCCTCCCACTCTTGCAAGTCGATGGTTTGCTTGGCCAAATTGCCAAGCTTTTTATCTGTTTGAAAACAAAACCACAGGTGCGTTAAAACAAAAAATAAATTAAAAGTAAGCTGTTTTATTTTCAAGCTTTATGTGCTGTTGTTCGTAATCAAAGAAAAGACAAAAAAGTTCTTTATCAAAATGACAAAAGTGCTTTATTGCTTTAAATTCCCTAATTCCAAAAGTTATAGGCATTAAAAAAAAAGAAAAAAAATAAAAAAGAAAGAGGCAGATTGCCTTAATAGATTAATTGTATTATAATTACCTATGCGTTGTACTGTTGTAATTGTCTATTAAATGTACATTATAGTGCTTAATTAAATATTTACATGAAATTTATTATGTGATTTAATTCTCATAAAAGAAAATTAAAATATCTTTTTTAATGATATTGTATAACTGCTTCCTTCAATTCAATATCTAAGTTATTTCACATGCGTGCATATGAATTTTAGAAATTTTTAAGTTCAAAGTATATCAAATATTTATGCAAATTTGCTACAAGCACAATAAATTAGTGTGGAGAGAATAAAAGTGTTAGCTTGTTGGATTGACTCATACAGTCCAAGCTCAGTCATGTTTACATATTGACTTCTATTTAATTTATTTGGACATATTTGTATTACACTTCGGTAGAAATATTAAATACTAACTCTTTGTTATTATATAATATGCTCCTAGTTTTACACCTTTATAAATTTACATGTAAATTATGTAAATTTATGGGGTCTCCCTTACATGATTGGTGATCTGTGTATATATATATATATAAATGCATGATTTTGATATTCATTGTTGGAATAATTTCTCCAAGAAAATGAATTGTTTTTGATAATGAAATAATTCATCACCTTCGCAAGCTACATACAGATCGGGATCAAAACATCAAACTTGAACAGTTAATATACCGTGAACGGTAAAACTAAGAGTTTATATAAGTATGTAGTAAAAATATTATTGCTTATTCTTTTTGGCATGATTGCATTAAATGTTTTCATATATGCATATTTGACAAATCAAAAAGGGTGAGCTAAGAGCTACACTTACAAAAAAAAAAAAAAAAAAAGAAGCAAAATGCTTAGAGCTCATCAAAATAGAAAGACGAGCTAAGAGCTACTCTTAAAAAATAAAGCTAAGAGCTCAATTCAATCAAAGAGCCAAGAGTTCAAAGTAATCAAAGAGCCAAGAGCTCAAAACAATCAAAGAGCCAAAAGCTCAATTCAATCAAAGAGCCAATAACTCAATTCAATCAAAGAGCTAAGAGCTTAAAACAATCAAAGAGCCAAGTGCTCAACTCAATCAAAAAGCCAAGAGCTCAACTCAATCAATGAGCCAAGAGCTCAAATCAATCAAGGAGCCAAGAGCTCATCAAATGAAAAGGGCGAGCTCAGAGCAACCCTAAAAAAAAAAAAACAAAAATAAAAATAAAAATAAAAACAAGCTAAGAGCTCATAAAAAAGAAAGGGTGAGCTAAGAGCTACTTTAAAAATAAAATAAAGGAATGAGCTAAAAGCTACCTTCGTAAAATTGAACTAATGTAGCACACAAAACAAGCTCAAGTTTACAAATGAATTCAAAAATAAATCAATCCCTGTAGATACATTTCAGTTCGTGAATACACGCACTGGTTTTTTTGGGGACAAGTGTTAACATAAGAAAATACCCATCTAATAATGATATGCTACGTGACACAAATGACATATATGCATAACTGACAAAACACATAAATTATAACATAATTACTTTATAAATTTTATAACATACGTCATTATCGCCTATTATTATATAATGGACTAATCTAAATTATAACTCTCACCATAAATATTATAACGGACGCCATTATCGCCCATTATTATATAACAGACGTCATTATCGCCCATTATTATTGTAACGGATGTCATTATTATATGAAACAGACGTCATTGTTATTGTAATGGACGTTATAACTATTGTGATTAACACAACTTCTATATAAAGAGACTTAAAACCTCAAAAGAAAACAGGTTGTTCTCTACAACTCATATTCTTTATAACTTTTTAGCTTATTTACTCTGATTACACTGACTTTAGTATCAGAGTTTTCTCAGGTTTAGAGGACCGCCCTCTCCACATGTTGTAGGTCAAATTGCTACGTGGAAGACACCTCGGCCTGGTTAAATTCAAACTTAACAACTTGCATACAAGGAACATAACAGAAGATTGAACATCCTCCCCACATAACTCAGAAAATGAATTTCTAAAAAATATAAGAGTATGTTTGGAATCACAAAAATTGTGGAATTCAATTCGTTCTTAATGAATTTGATTAAACTCTTGTGTTTAGAACTTATTATGTATGAGAATTCAATTCATTGTAAATCTCATTTTTACTATTTTTTTTAATTTTAAATTCTTACCAAAATTGATGTGATTTACAAATAATTCAATTCATTTGCCTTTAAAAAATCACTTGGACAAATTTATCCTTCATATTTGTCTCATTTTCACACTTGTTCCCAAACCCCACTCTTCTTTCTCAATCCCTCCCTCTTACAACACTCATCTCTTCTCACCCATTCTCATTCTTAATTCATCTATTTCTGAAACTATAATAGACCATAAAAAGAAATTGGCCAAGTAGAGGAAGAGAGAGAGAAAATGGTCAAGCTTAGAGTGAGTATATAATTATATAGAATTAGTATTAATATTGGAAAAATGTTAAATTCAATTGAATTCCATTATTATTATTCACATTCCAAACATTGTAATTCAATTGAATTCTATTAAATTGTATCAACAAGATGATTTGTTCCAAACATTAAAAAAAAAAAAATTTGAATTGAATCAAATTGAATTCAATTGAATTGAAATCAATTCTTTTATAGATTTGTTCCAAACTTACCCTTAATGTTGAACAAAATCCATAGCATATAATTAAATCATAGTTTTCTCGTTTTGGAAAAACTATCATAGTACAAAATCTCAGGAGTCAGGACTAAATATGGTTGCCTAGATCTTCATTGAACAAATTCTAGTTTCCTAAAAGGTGATTACCTATCCTTTATAGTCAACTGTCATTTTACATGAAAATAAACTATTGTTTTGAAAAGAATAATTTGCGATGCATTAGATTTGGGTGTATATGAAAAGATAGGGTTGAATTGTGAGAAGTATTATAGGGATTTTACTCTCTTTCTATCTGCCAATATAAGCTCATAACCATTGTATACGATTATCCTGGAATTGAATCATAATGAATGCTCTGATGTAGAGCTTTGGCTAGCACCTGTTGCAGGGCTAGATCAGATGGATGAACGGTGAGCTGGTGGAGGAACGGTTACAGTAATACAAGTGATCAACATAGAGAGTAATATAAGTTCCATTCGCTTTTTTTCTTGTTTTACTCTCACCTTTCCTCCACTAGTTCACCGTTCATCCATCTGAAATAAACTAGTTGCAGAGCATTTCTTGACTCAAAGGTACTCAACAACTCAATAATGGAAGAGCTATGGAATCAGCAAAGAGACTGTGTCTTTGGAATCCTTAAAAACCTAAGAGAAGACATGATCCAAGAGCTGCAAAATTAAAATAAGAAACTACAAGAATCTTTTGAAAAAGTGTTCAAGAGACTATAAGATTCTACCACAAGTTTGACAAAATTGTCCTACGATTCAGAATCAGAAGGTACCAACAATCAAAATCTTCTACAATAACCAGCAAACGAATGTCTAAAATTTCAAGAAAATAAGAGCTTGTACAAATTTGATCAAGGGTTTCAAGTGGGCTAACAATTCAAGGAATTAGAAGATCAACAATATAAAAATCAACTCAACTTAGTTTCTCACTATACAACCAGTAGGCAACTCAATGTTGTTTAATCATTTCCCTTTGATCATTTATGTTATAACTCATCCAAAACATTACTCTTTCCCAAGACATAATTTGATGAAAAAAAGGATTAAAGGCTTGTTTGAATCTTACAATGATGGATACAGCCCCACCCATTTCTCTGAGTGCAAGAATAAGCACATGAGTATAATTGTGATTCTGGAAGATGAATGGATGCCTACTCAAGAGCCAGTCCAAGAAGATGATGAATGTTTCAAGTTCAAGAATTCAGTTGAAAAGAGTAAAGTTTTGCATGAATTCTTCAAGGAAAATCAAGAAACATCTTTTGGAATCATCATAACTATGGGAAAAATGATTTTTTCAACACAAAAATTAAATGGTTTTAGAAGAAAACTATCTCCAATGGAGTTCATGAGTCAGTTAGTGTTGCTGCAGAGAAGTGGTATTACGAAACATCATTGTATCACACTATAATGCTATTGCTTTGTGCTATAATAAAGGAGGGTTTCAGCAGTACTGAGTACTACAGGAAGCAACACTGTAGACTGAGAATGAGGCCAATATCATTGTGTTTCAATAGGGAGCTACACAACCATGCAAGAACTGCATACATGGCTGCCTTTCAATATTAGTGTTTTTTTGTTTTTCTGTCTTCCTGCACCAGTATTCTTCCATGTCAATTCTTGTTTCTAATCAAATCTTTGAGGACAAGAATAAACGAAAGAAATGAGGGTTAATATGGTTTAGTTTTTAGGATCAGATTTGGGTGTATAGGAAAGGATAGGATTGAATTGTTAGAAGGTTATTATAAGGATTTTACTCTCTTCCTATCTGCCCATACAAGCTGATAAGCATTGTGCATATGATTTTACTCTTTTCTTATCTGCCAATTATATGCATCGTCTGTAAACTCTTCGTTTCCCAACAAACTTTATCATGCCCAAGACTTAAAGGCTATTTAACACTAGGGTAGAGCAATCGGTCAGAGGGAAGACAATAGCAAAACTAAAATCTGAGTAAATTAGTAGGCCTAGTCCATAGCAATGACTATATACAATTTCATGAACTTCTGAAAAGTTAACGGCAATAGAAAAGATGGCCACAAGCATAAAGATAGTTGCTGCAATAAAATCACTAAATTACGGTATGTAATTTCTTTCTATCGCTATAAAGCTTGCAATTTAGTGGTTTAAAAGACGGATAAAGATCTCGTAAAACCTTACAATCACAACATTATAGACAATAATAAACTGCATGTGATATTGCTTATTAGAAAGTGTGTATGGCATGTACCAAGTTGAAAGGGACGTGTGGAGAACAAGATAAAAAGAACTTAACATTTGTTACGTGATGAGTGGTACCTTTCCCAAAACAACTATCACATGTGACATAGCTTAAATCTTTTCTGTGATAATTCTTCTCTATTCAAAACCTTCATTCCTACTAATGAAAGAACGTTGTTCAGTAACTTTCCAATTCAAGTTTTGAAATTTAGTTGATGTTGCTTGAAGAAATTTTACTGTACCATATACAAAATCAATTAGCAACATTCATTATCATTTTAAATGTAACAAAAATACGCTAATATTTTGTGAGTATTGACTCAATGCCTTCATCTGCTATAATAAGTTGGGTATTGGATGCTAACTCCAGTAAGCAAGTCAAAACTAGAAATCCCATTATAAAAACAAACTTAAAGCCTATTTTGTGACCAAAAAACAAACATGAACAAAGAATTGGCTCATATTTTTCCTTTTAAATAAAATTAAAAAACGTAAATGACAACTTTATAATTTTTAGAAAAGTTATTGAACATGTGTGTAGCATGCGTGTGCAGGGCACTTGCTTAACACATGAGTGCACATCACTTGCATAACATGTGCGTGCATGGCATGCATTCAATCTTGAACTCCAAGATAAAATCACATCATATTTTGCTATGATCTTCTAAATTTCTCCATTTAATTCCTCTTGCTTGACATTTATAAATAGTAAATGCAAAGAAGTTCTCTCATAGTATCTCCTACAAGCACAAATTTCCAAGGTTCAGATGAAGAGAACCTTCCATTATAATTCCCATTCTCATTTGGAAGAATACCAAACTGGGCTCTAAAAGGCAAATCCGCGTGAAAACAATAAGAAAAAAAATTTTCTAATTTCTAATTTCTTATTTCTTATAAATTATAGTTAAGGTCTCTCTGTATTTACTTTCTAGGTATTAATCACAAAATGCAAAAACAAACAAAAGTACACTATATGAGATTAAACCCAATCCCATATAATTAAATATCAAGGTTTTCTTGTTTGGTAGAATTTAGCATGGACCTCCATCTGACCCTCTTCAAGCATATGCCTATTGCCTAAACTTAATTTATCCTTTCTTATAATTCCCATTCTCATTTGGAAGAAGACCAAATTGAGTTTAAAAGGCAAATCCGCGTGAAAGCAATAAAAAAAAAAGAAGAAGTTTTCTCATTTCTTATTTCTTATAAATTATAATTAAGTTCTTCTGTATTTACTTTTTGCTATTAATAAATTAGCTGGTAGCTATATTTAATTATAAAATTCCAATCAAAGACATTATTGTAAAAATAATTTTATTTATTTATCTGAAAATGAAAGGGAGATTTTATCAAAAAGGAGATTGTGAATGGCCGTGACTTGTTTTGAGTTTTACCTTTTTGGTGACAGTCGTGAGATGTGAGATTCTGATTCTGAAAGAACGATATTAGGAGGAAAAACGTGACACTCAATTCCCTTTGATGTAAAATGTTGATAATAACAATTAGAAATCACACTAAATTAAAAAATTATAATTATAATTAGATCAAAGTTGATCTAATTTTATAAACTCGAAGTTAAAACGGTTCGAGTTTATTATTCTTGAACATCAAATTACTGTAAAACGATTTCTCACATACAATTGCAATTGCAGCTGCAATTCCATAAATTAAAGGGAAAAAAAAAAGTAGATATAAAAGAATAGAAGAGCCGGAAATAGATTTATCAAACCCCAATATGGTTTTTTTATTATTTTTTTATTTTTAAAGAATATGTAAACTATTTCAGCAAAATAATAATGTTTCAATTACTATCAAGATTTGCAAATTAATCGTCTACAAATTTCATGTATTTTGTTTCAACAAAATAAAAATATGTCAACCACCATCTTTAAATTTATAACTAAACCAAATCCCAAATAATTAATATCATATGCATTCCCCTAAAAATTTAATATTTTGAAATAGATATAAATTATTCTTTAAAATAAGTGAGAAATAGATGAATTTAAAAATAATAATAATAATAAAGATAATTACCTACATTATGATTATATCACCACATTGTAATTTTTGGGTCATGAAAAAAGATAATTCCCATAAAAATTAATGAATGCATGAACAACATAAACAAAACTATACCAAATAAACAATAAATGAATTGCAAATTTAAATACCTAAATAATTAAAGTAAATATAAGCAATAATAATGAAATAGAAAGAATAGATGAAAAGTATACGAGTGATAATCAATCAATAATATTACTATCATAATACTAATTTGAAGTCACTTTGCCTGTGATAGTGAAGACTTGTGCTTCCTTACATTTGGTTATAGGGTTTTGCTACATGTTCAGTCACTAATAAAATAGTATTTAGCTACCACAAAATCGATTATTGAATCAATAGCTGAAGGGTTTAGCTATTGATTTTGTGATTGGTGCTAAAAACAAGATTGCAAAAGCTACCAATACATATTTCGGTCTCTATTGTTACCAAATTTTCTTTGACATTTTCTATCGTAGAAGTGTGGTACATAAAATGGTATGAATTTTAATATATATATTTTTTTTAGTAGCAAAATCAGTAACTAATTTTAGTGTTATTTTGTTTGAAAATTTCTGGTAGCAAATTCAGTAGCTAAAATTATAAATTTGATTATTCGTATTTGCAAATTCATATTTACCATATTGCTCCTATATTATATAAAATTCAATTAAAAAACAAATAAAAAACTACAAAATCATATCAAATTCATAAAATCATCACATTGAATTATATCAAGGAATCCATACATTCTTAATTCTTCATAAACTTAATTAGTTTCAGTCAAAAATTTCAAATTTAAAGTCAACTACAACATTATTATTATTATTATTAATAATATCTAAAAATTCAACATAATCCATTTTGAGGTTGCACTTCACCTCCAAGTGTTGATCCTATGAAAAAAAGAATTATGTTTCTAATTTGTTTCCTTTTGTACCTTTGGTCTTGATTAGTTTCTGCACTCACGTTTTCGAATAATGGATCCATGAACTCATTAAGCACACTCTGAACTTTCCTATCTGATGCCAGCAAAATATCTTCCCTTAGGAGTTTGTGTTTTCTCATCTGCCAAGACCCAATGGATTACTTCAACACAACCAGAGAAATCAAGGTTTTGAAATTACAGGATCTCCACTTGGTGGCAGGAACGAGATACAGGACACAACTTAGAAATACAGTGATCATATATGGTTTTGAAATTACTATAGCGAGTCTCCTGATCAATATAAAACCAACATTTTGCTGCTAGAGATATTTAGATACTGCTTCCTTAGAGTATCTATAAAAATATATTTCGGATTGATTTTATCCCTTTACTTGAACTAATTCTACCTCCTATTCAACTATTCCCAGAATCACTGAAAGCACTATCTGCAATAATTTTCTAGGACCCAGAAAAATAAAATATCAGCTACCGATTTTGAAAGAACCAAACTGAAGGGTACAAGAAGTCTTACAAGCACACAAGGAACCCATGCTAAGTCCTTCGAATCTGAAGGCGTTTGTTCAGCCAATCTCAGTTGGAGGTCCAAGAAAATTCTCACAGACCTCTTTTAAACGAGATTCATCTGCTTCTCTGCAATCAAATTTGAAGTTACTGTGATACGGATCTATAATTCAGATCTTGTGTGAAGTATAACTCCTTCTTAAGAACACATTTTGCACTTCAGAAAAAAAAATGTTGCAGATTGCAAAAGACATTGACTAAACAGCCCTATTTCCACTAAATTTAGTGGCCTTTTATTGCCTGCCATCTGATATATCTTGTGTGAAGAATAGCTTCTTTTATTAAGAAAAACACTCTTTAGGGAATATGCCAAGTTGCCAACATACTCAATCCCTTGATCAACATAAGATAACAGAGAGCAGGAAATAGAGGAAGTAAATGCAATTGTTTCTTATTTCCTCTTTTTCCTGCATCATACATTTACCATACAATTTAAATAGACATGGATTATCAGTCCAATTAATTTCATGTTAAAATGTAAAAACTAAAGCAACAATTCAGTTAAAGACAGAGGGTGATAGCAAAAAATAAAGTAAATAGCCAACCGTTTACAGTAGAGATGAACTTAGGTCCTTTCATCACTGCGAGAAATGCAGCCAAAAATTCATAATGCTAAGTAAATTTTCAAGGGTAAAAAAAGTAATGAAGAATGGCACCTAGCAAGAAACGTATGTATGACAACAGGCATTGACGATATTCATTAGGGAAAGCATGTTCATAGCCGATAAACATGGAATGGCAACATTCAAAAATTCACACAATAACACGGGTGTCATAAATTATATTAGTAAGTCAGAAGAAGAAAGTAGAAGGAGGATAATAAATGCCCTAAAGAAACTAATAAAAGAAAGAGAAAAGGAAAAAAAAAATAAAAAATTTCTATCAGTATTACTATTAAGAGAGAGGTTCATCTGAAAAGAAAAAGTAACATTTTATTGTCATGAGCAGAAAGTTAATGCTTTATATAGCAGGCTAAAAATACTTGTGCAGCATATGGGAACTAGAAAAAATATAACAGAGAAATGGATTGTGTTTCCATGTACCTTCAAACCAGCCAACAAGAAATTCTGCCAAATCGAAAAGGCAAGAAAACAAGCAATGTTAGTGCTCTTATCAATGAGAACTCTTTGATATTGCCTAGTGGTGGATAATACCATTTGCCAGTACCATCAAGAGCAAAACCAAGAGAAATGATACCCCTATCTGTTCCAATAGGAGAAAAAAGATATGAAAGAAGAAAAAAAAAGTGAAGAAATTAGTCAAATAAAGATACAACTTAAAAGTAGGTTAGGATGAATTAAAAATAAAAAATAAAAAATGTGAGCACACTTACAGCCCAAGGTTTAAACAAAAACTATATAACAGCAGATATTGCACCAAGCAGTAGAAGAACACCAATGCTAACAATATAAATACACTTTGATAAAGTTTCCAATCATCATCTTTCCTGGAAAGAGTATACTTGACAAATTAAAAGGTGAAAATGCAAATATTACACTATGAATTAGGATCAATTGTCTTTGATTCTTTGAAGGATCACTGATTACAAACCATTGAAGCAATCTGGAGAAAAGTGGGATTCCCTTGATTCAATAACTTCCAAGTAGCCTGGTAGGATTGATGCACTACAAAATGTCATGAGGACAGCTAAAGTCAGAGGACAAACAATATATACTTAAAAGTTGTAGTTTCAATTTAACCAACAGTATGTAGTTTTGACAAAGATGCATATAATGTTAACAAAAGAAAAATTGTTTATTTTATTTTTAAAGAGGGAGTTCTATGCAGATATCATGAATTTTTTCAGAGTTGATTGAACATACCCAAGTTAACATAGAGTTGAAAATTTGTTTCCTTGTTTTCATATAGCCTGATCGACACCCAGCCTTCCAAGAGAAAAAGAAAAGAAAGTACAAAAAAATTATCCATTATATAAAATAAATGGTTCTGTAAGGATAGAATTTAACAAATGGAGAGATGATAAGCAGTGGTTTTGTAGCACAAGAAGGAGAAGTTTGATTTTATCAGTTTAAGAAAACGGGAAACCAAAAGGAGACTATCCAGTCTTTGGAACGGATCAGGAGTATGGGAAGAGAAATAGTTTTGAGAATTTAGAGCTTCAGCATTTTCCTTCCCTTTACCCAATCTTTCCAAGAAACAAAGAGAGGGTAGCAATGGAAAAAGAAAAGTATCAGAATGATTTATATGCATACACATTGCACTTCATCTTCAATGAATCAGAAAACAGAACTTACAAAGCTGATTATGAAACTCAAATCACATTACAAAGGGGATTAATTACCTGACAATAAAAAAAAACAAAGAGACAACTGAACCCAACCAGAGAAACAAGGACACAGACAACAAGTAAGTTGAAGAAAGTATGAGCCAGAGTCCATCTAAGATGGTCTAAACATTAAGCTTTTCCATAGAAGTAGATGTCTTAAGGGAACTCTTGAGAGTATGTTCAGTCTGGCCATCACCCTCATTTTGTTGATTAGCATTTTTTGTAAGCGTAATGTCACAAGTATATATTACTAATAAACTTTGATTGCAAAACTCACACAACAAAACACTCTTGAACAAAATATTCTCTCACACACATATTTGGTATTTCAACACTCAAGTATTTTTCTCTTTTATCTTCATACTAGCTACTTCCATCTTTTCTTTTCTTTTTATGCTATTACATTACCTCCACTCAACATAAACAAATCAATAGCATAAGTGGTATCTATAGGACATGTTTACCTCCATACTTGTCCTGAGATTTGTTGTCTTATCCAAATTGCTAGATAATGCTTATCTTAAATTACTAAATAATGCTTATCTTAGATTACTAGATAATTCTTATCTTAAATTACTAGATAATGTTTATCTTAGTCAAATAATCCTATTTCCTAGATAGTGATTATCTAGTCAAAATGGTCATATTACTAGATAATGCTTATCTAGTCAAAATGATCATATTAATAGTGAAGGGTTTGAATTCTAACACTTCCCCTCAAACTCGAATTTGCATGCCTAGCTTCTCTTTGAGTTTGAGAAATAAATCGATCTTCAATGGTTTCGTAAAACCATCTTCTAGCTCCACGATTTTATTCTTGCTCCTAAATAAAATGATACTTTGTGTCTATATGTTTACTTTGGCTATGTGACATTGGATTCTTTGCAAGTGATGTAGCAGATTTGTTGTCGATGTATATTGTAGTCGTTCCTTCTTGTGCAAGATATAACTTGCTCAAAATATACTTCAACCATATTGCTTGACTTGTGCATGCTGCTGCGGTTATGCACTTTGCTTCACATGTCGAGAGAGCAACTATTTGTTGCTTCTTTAGTGACCATGAAAATATCATCAATCCAATATGAAATGTGTATCCAAAAGTGCTTTTCCGATCATCCAAGTCTGCGCCACAATCACTACCTGAATATTCTGTCAACTTTGAATCTTGATAATGTGTATAAAATAAACCATGATTTATTATACCTTTGACATATCTCAAGATTCTTTTTGTTGAATGAAGTGATCTTGTTTTGGTTTCTCTATGTATCTATTGACAAATCCAACTGCGTATATTATATTTGATTGTGTGAAAGTCAAGTACCTCAAACTTTCAACCATACTCTTGTACAGTGTCGGGTTTACCAATTCTCTATTTGAGTTAATTCTCAATTTTATGCATGCTTTTGCTGGCATGGCTACTAGCTTACAATCCTTCATTTTGACCTTGCTCAAAATTTGCTCCGCGTACTTCCTCTGCGATATAAATATTCCATCTTCCATTTGTTTTACTTCGACTCCAAGAAAGTATGACATTTCACCAATATCAGTCATTTCAAATTCTTTACTCATAGCTTTCTTGAAATCATTGAACATACCTAGATTATTTTTCGTGAAGATCATATCATCTACATATAAGCACACAATCGTTATATCACCATCTTGATTTCTCTTCATGTATAAGGCATGCTCATATGGACTCTTCATGAAGCCATTTTTCTAGACATGCTCATCTATTCTCATGTTCCAAGCTCTCGGAGCTTGCTTTAATACATATAATGCTTACTTTAATCGGTAGACTTTGTCTTCCTTTCCTTTTTTAATATATTCAGGTGATTGCTCGATGTAGATTTCTTTTTATAGATAGCCATTCAAGAATGCCGATTTCACGTCAATTTGAAAAATCTTCCATTTGTTTTGTGCTACAAGTGTTGTGAGAAGTTTAATAGTATCAATCCTTGCAACTGGAGCAAATACTTCATCATAGTCAACTCATTGTCTTTGCTTATAGCCTTTACCTTGCCTTTTGATTAGTTTTTGTCACGGACACCCATTTGACTTCAATTGTCTTGTGTCCTTTCGAAAGACTAGTTAGCTCTTATATGTCTTTTTTTTTATTACAGCAATTTCTTCATTCATGGTCTTTGTCCATTTCTCATTTTCAGTAGGCTCTTTGTAGGTTTCGAGATCACACTTTACCACTAAACAAAATAATGAATAATCAAATGTTGTCTGCCTAGGTTTTGTAGCATCATAGATGTTATCTAAATTTTACATTTTTGTAGAAGTTTTCCCTGAACTACTACTGCTTAACGTTAATGGTATCGATGCAGGAGTTGTTGGAGTAGGACCTTGTAAAGGAGTCTGATTATCACCTTGCTTATCTTGCACATTGAAGTCATCATAATCATAATCATCATCATAAAAAACAGTCCTTCAACTTTCTTTTCTACTTTGTTCCATCTTCAGTAATCTGCTTCATTGAACTCAACATCTCATGAAATGATCACCTTCTTGGTCAAAGGATTATACAATCTATATGTCTTACTCTTTTTGTCGTACCCAATAAAGATGTATTTCTCTTTTTTGTCATCTAGCTTTTTTC
The DNA here is from genome assembly GCA_029379385.1 of Quillaja saponaria. NCBI lineage: Eukaryota > Viridiplantae > Streptophyta > Magnoliopsida > Fabales > Quillajaceae > Quillaja > Quillaja saponaria. The sequence continues at coordinate 11,224,434 of CM055616.1, read as the reverse complement.
TCTTCTGATCCAGAATATTGGCATGTGCAATGCACCCTAATAATTCTAAGACATCTAACTGTCAGTTTGCTACCACATCATGTTTCATTTGGTGTCTTGAATCGTACACTCTTTGTTGGACATTGATTCAGCAAATAAATAGCACATAGAACGACTTCAGCCCACAAAGTTCTCAGTAAATGCTTTCTCTTCACATACTTCTCGCCATATCAAGAATAGTACAATTTTTTCTTTCTACGACACCATTTTGCTATGGTGTATATGAAGTTGTTATCTAGTGAATGATTCCATGCTCTTTACATAAACCTTCAAATAACTTCGAGGTGTACTCGTCTCCTTCGTCAGATTTGAGTATTTTCAGACTCTGCCCACTTTGTTTTTCTGCTATAGCTTTGAACTTCTTGAATTTATCAAGGGCCTCTAATATTTTTTTTTAAGAATATATATCCAACTTTTTCTACTAAAATTATCAATAAAAGTAAGGTAGTACCTGTTTCCGCCAAGTGATGGTATGTCAATGGACCAGCTATATTAGAGTGAACAATCTCCAACAGCCTTCTAGCTCTCCATGATTTTCCAACTTCAAAACTTTGTCTATGTTGTTTCCCTTTAATGTAGGCTTCACATAATTGATATGGTTGATTAATTTATGGTAGTCTATTCACCATCTTTGCTTTCTATAATACTTCAGGCCGGTAAATCCAAGATGACCGAACCTTAAACGCCATAACCATGAATCATTTTTAATAACAGGCTTCATGTACTTCTGTTTGGATATCATGTGTGACTAACGATTTTTTGTCATATCAACTTTGGCAATTAATTCTTTATTTCTATTTATAAGGTTCAGAAAGCGATCATTCATATGTATGTCATACCCCTTTTCTAGGAGCTGGCCAAGACTAATGTTATTGTTTTTCAAAGCAGATGCATAATAAACATCATGTATATACTTCTTATGTCTATTCTGAAAGGTAATCATTAGTTTACCTTCGCATTTAATTGGAATCTTTGATGAGTCACTAATAGCAACTTCTCCTTGGATTGTCTCGTTCAAATTTGTAAACAGCTCTTTTCGACTACACATATGGTTGTTGGCACCAGTGTCAAGAAACCAAACATTTTTCCTACATTCTTTATTTCCTATATAAGAAAAGAAAATAGTAGATTCCTTATTTTTGTATTCAACTACTGCAAGATGATTTATTTCCTCCATCTTAGGAGTTAATCTGCATTCATAACTGAAATGACGATACTTGTTGCAATTTTAACACTGTAACTGAGATTTATCACCTTGTCGTTGAAATCCGCCTCTTCCTCGTCCTCTGGATCCTCGACCACGACCATGACTAGGATTAAATGTCTGATAACGTTCATTGTTCTGGTTTCTTTCAAAAGATTGTCTGCCACATCCATATCCATCGCGTCCACATTTGTTGCCACCTCTATAGCCACCATGATTTCCTTTATCTCGTCCATAGCTACAGCTAGCTTGATTTTCATCTACAGATAACTTGCTTTGCAAGGCTTGCTCCAAATTACCAATACTTTCATTATGGTTCATTCTCTACTCATGAGCTTGAAGAGAACCCTCAAGCTCGTCAATAGAAATTTGTAACAAATCCTTCAATTCTTCGTGGCAATGATGACATAATCAAATTTCCACGTTAGCAAACGTAGGAGTTTTTCTATTACCCTGACATCATCAAGAGTTTGTCCATTTCTTTTCATCTTGTTTACCACCATTTTTAGATGAGTGACATAATATGCAATATTTTCTTAACTTAACATTTTTAGCATCTAAAATTCAGCTCTAAGTGACTGAAGTTGTACCTTTTTAGCCTTTTCAACTCCTTGTAGAGATTTTTGCAGAATCTCTTATGCATCCTTTGATGTCTTCGCATCTGAAATTTTTTCAAAGGTTGATTTGTCAACTCCTTGAAAAATAAAGAACAGGGCCTTCTTATCCTTCTTATGTGCTTCCTTCAACACTGTCTTCTAGGTGTTTAGTAAAGCTGCTTCGGTAGTTTCATTTTTGGGCTTAGTTTTCTCATCTTCAACAATTTCCCCTAAATCTTGTGACCCAAGTAAGCTTCATTTGGATGCTCCAGTTCCCACAATTTTTCTTCATTAATTTTAGGATATGAGGTTAAATCATGTTGGCTATCTCTTCACCTTCTTGATATGTAGACACGAATTTTGGCTCTGATACCACTTGTTGTAAGCGTAATATCACAAGTATATATTATGAATAAACTTTGTTTACAAAACTCACACAATAAAGCGCTCTTGAACAAAATATTTCTCTCACACAAACTTGGTGTTTCGGCACTCAAATATTTTTCCTCTTTTCTATTTATACTAGCTATGGCTAGCTTTTTCTCTCTTTTTATGCCATTACACTACATCCACTCAACATACACAAATCAATAGCATTAAGTCCTATTTATAAGACATGTCACTTCCATACTTATCCAAAACTGTTTTGCCTTATCCAAATTGCTTATCTTAGATTACTAGATAATGCTTATCTTCGATTACCAGATAATGTTTATCTTAAATTACTAGATAATGCTTATCTTAATCTAATGATACTATTTACTAGATAATGCTTATCTAGTCAAAATGGTCATATTAATAGTGAAGGGTTTGAATTCTAACAGCATCATCAGCTTCTCTAATTCAAAAACAAATTGATAATGAAATAAATAAGCAAATCAACAAAATACGAGGTTTATATTTAGCCATAAATCCCGCCCACGGTGCCTTCCCATAGTAGACATGAATTATATAAACAAGTCACATAAAAAATAGAAATATAAGACTTAATTGTTTATATTTGGGAAAAAGTTGTTAATATTCATGTCTCTTAACCAAAATTTGGAAAACTACAAGGCTTTCCAATTTGTTGATTATTAATGTGTTTTGAGAAACACCTAGACTGTAACCTTTGACAGCTACTCAATTTAGAAAGCTATCTTGTAAGTTTTTAATATAAAACCCAAGGTGACTCAATAATGTATAAATAAATTTCAGTCATGTCTTCAACAAAGTTCTTTGAAGACTAAAATATAAATTAATTTGCACAAGTAAGAAGGGCCCAATTTTCTTTTCTTTTAGAAATCTAATGGCCATAGACAGAGTAAACTCCAAGAGATCATAATAGGTAAAAGAATACATGTAATTCAGGGATTGAAAAACATAAATGACAGTGTATAATAAAATGATATAGAAAGTATTCAAACCAAATAATGATTTAGAAAGTTTAACATGAGAAATTGATCAAAGAGACTCTTAATTATATAAACCGTGTAGAAAAATAAATTTATCTAAAGATGAATATCACTAAAACGGCTACCTAGCAAATCGGATTATAAGGGAAAGATTTAACTAGAAAAATAGACTCTTTATACTTACTATTTCTGTCACTGAAGCAGAAATAGTCATACTTACGTACACAGGGTGAACTAAAGCAGAAATAAATTCAAGTATTGTTATTTTGCCTAAAAAATGTTCCTATTTAATTCATTATTATTTAAAAAAAATTCCTATTTGATTCAATATAATTCGAGAGATGGTGCTAAGGGGTAGTGGTGAAGTCGGTAGATGTAAAATAGAAAAAGGGAAGAAAGAAAAAAAAAAAAAAAAAGGAAAAGTAGGAGAAGAAAATAAATTAGAAAAAAAGGTGAAATAGTGGAAAAGAAAGTAATTGCGTTGAAGTTTAATTTCTTAAATAATAAAAAATAATTTAATAAAAAAGTGTATTAATAACTTAATACTCTAAAAATTATTGCCTAAGTTTAAGAGAAACAGTAACACTCAAAATAAGTATTACAATTTATTATGTTAAGTAACAATTCTTTAATTGTTGCGATAAAACTGTTGCATAGTTAATAAAATTTTGCAACAGTTTAATTTCGTTGTAATATTATAGTTGTTGCAACAGTTTTAGAAAGTTACGGTAAATTTGTTGCATAAATTTTATTTTTTTGGGCAACAGTTTTTTTTTGTTACAATACTATATTTAAAACAATAGTTTTTTAAATGTTACAAAGTAACGGTTGCGGTAGCTCATTTTTGTTGTACCATCATTGGAACTGAACCACTAATACTTTTGAGTACCATGGATCTGAATTGACTTGGTAGAGTTGCATGTGCTTAATGTTATAGGAAATTTTCATTTTCTTTCTTTTCCACTGGAAGCTAGGGGGGAAATTTTGAAAGATAAACTTAATTTTGAATCCAACTTGAGTTGGTAAATAGGAGAAGTAATTTCGTGTAAAAAAACTGGTAGAAGAAGACTAAGAATTATCTAGGAAGAAGTTTTTGAAAAAAAAAAAAGTTTATATAATTGATTTTAATTATTTAAAATTTTAGATTTAATTGAGTAGAGTTTTAAATCGGCTCACTAACTAATTGAATGCTTAACATTGGCCATGTTCCAAAAGGGAGAGAAATGACACTTGGCAATACATGAACCTTTTGTTAAACAAATACTAGGTGAATACAAAAATTTGGTAGCCAATTTGTGTAGAAAATTGGTGAGATTCCTATATTGGAAAAAAAAACCTCCAAGCTAGCTTGACTCTAGCATTGCCGCAAGTACATAATCAATATAATGTCCTATTATTATTATTATTATTATTATTATTTTTGTGAGTTATATATAACTATGGGAATATGGATTTCACCCCTTTTTAATTCTCAATTGTTATAGTCTATATCCACTCTTAAAAACACTGAACTCAGTCATGATGAAACATTTATTCAAAAATAGATTTCAACATTCCACAAAAGTACCAAGCCTTTTAAGATGTGCATAGATCAGTTGAAAAAAGAACTATGTGATTCCAAATTATCTTCATGTTTTAATTCATATTAAATGTCAATTGTGAAGTGACTACTTTAATATATTACATTTATCCAAATAATTCAAACCAACATTATTTTTGACATCACACAATTTGCTAACAATTTTTTGTTTTTACTGATTTTCATGTCAGTTGAATTAGCAATTAATTGACATATTATTTAACTTTCAGCCTGAGGAATGACACTGACTCTCACATCAATATAATTCATAGTTGATGCCTTAAAAAGAAGTTTTTTTTTTTGTTTTTTTAAAAGTTAGACAAAATCTAAAACTACTCTCAATTGATGATAATGAAGATTACATTGAAATCCCAAAACCCTAACATAAATGATAGAATATCACAAAAGAAACTAATTAACAAAATAATTCTCATATGAACAGAAACCATGAATAATAAAACACCCAATTAAAAAAATTTAATCAATCATAATAATATTCATAAGTTAAAGTTGTCATACCAAATAATCTAAAATTTAACACTTTACACTTAATTTAAGTGTGTTAATTATATTCTAATCATATCATCTAAAAAATATGTTGTAATCATTGAAGGAAGTCAATAACTAAATTAAATTTTAACACCTTATTTCTAATCTCTAAAAATATTACGTGTAACTAAGCCATTGAGTTAGGTAAGAAACCTGATATGTCAACACTATATAAGGTGGATCTGTAGGCCACAATGTAAATAATATACTTGTAAATTTCTTAATGAGATTAAACTCTTAATGATTTTCCTTTTTCATTTCATATTTCTAGAGATTTACTTTCTTTCTTATTCTTCTTTTCCATTTTTTTTTTTTTTTTTTTTTTTTTGTTGCTATTATCTTTTTCTTTGCAAAACCACTGAATTTTTCTTCTTCTTTTTTTTACTTTTCTATATTTCCATCTAAAACATTTTGAGCTGGGATTTATATATATATATAATTAGCAAATATGCTGGATTTTTCTTGGATTTTCATTCCTTATGTGATTCTTTTTCCAAAATTATAAAATAGACAAAAATTTTCATCACAAAATCATCTGCTCTCCACCAACTAATTTCCTATTTAAGTTTTTTTTTTTTTTTTTTTGATAATCATTATAGAGTTGTGATTCCCTTCGTAATATGTAAATGGGAGTTGTCATTGCCTATTTGCTTGATGAGTAAAATTAAGATATTACATTGTGATTCAATATATATATATATATATAAACAGGTCAGCCCCAAGATGAAGTTAGTTATTAAAAGCTTTAATAGTTTTTTAATAACATTAAATGCTTTTCTAACAAACCAATAAATTAATTAATTTTAAATTAAGATTGCTAATTAACTCATTAATAGTTACTTGTCACCTTCTTATATACAATGATTAAATTAAAATTGAAATAAAGATGTTTCCATTAATTTAATATTTTTAATTACTTGTTGCTAATAGATTTTTTATTTTTATTTTTTTAATCAAAAAAATAGAATGGTAGAGAGGTACTATACCTTTCAGCAAGAAACATTGTGTCAACACATCATATATCTGAAAAAACTCTCACTGCACCTATGTCGGAGTTGTTAATAAGCTTGACCCCACCGCACCTATGAGAAAAAATCGATATAGCCAATATTAAAATTTGATCTAACATGTATTAGATATTAACATTTGTTACAAGAAAATGGGTATGTAACTAATAGCCGATGCCTTTTTCAAGCCAAAATGACTAGGAATGGGCTATTGTCACAAAATGATTCTTTTAAGACATGATAAAAAGAAAAACAATATCACATACACGAAGTGTGTGAAAAGACTAATGTATATAGACCAACAAATTTATAAGTTTGATAGAATTTTATAGACACAAACAATATGGAGAGTAATAAGAAAAAAGTGATTAATTAAGCTTTGTACTTCCTCATACAAATTAAAAGACTCTAAAAAATTTAGTAAAATGGAAAAGAGGATTTTATATATGTTATTATTGTAATCTAGTTTTCAATATAAATATAAGTATTTGTATTACATAATGAGAACATTGATTCGTAGCCCCTTTTTTTTACAGATTCTAAAGATTTTATTCTAATAAAAGAGCAATGCTAGTTATAAAACGTAGCTGGAAATTTTTATTTATAAGCATGGAAAAAAATTCGATTCTTTCGTACTTTCTTCTTCTCTTGATTTTTTAAGACCTTAATTAACAAAGATTAGTGTCATTAACCTATAGAATATCAACTGTTAACGAAATCGACTTAACAAAAACAAACTATTTTCATTATAATAACAAACTTAAGAAATACAAAAAAAAAAAAAATTAAGAATTTTTGTTACATAAAGCCAATATAATTATGAGTAGTATCAGAAATTAATTAGATACTTACCTAATTCGTATTACTATATTAGCACCAAATTTAAAAATTTACCAAATTGGTAAAATGTGGTTGGTTGGTTTGGTTAGAACAACCTTACCATGGATAAGAACTAGCAAATCCCTTTAAATAGACAATGTTGCTTTCACCATTCCTACTCACACCAGTCAAAACCAGCTTTCTGTGTCTTTTTCCTTCCTCTCTTGTGCCTTGTCTGTGTTCTCTTTCTGTTTGAAAGGACAGAAAACATCAATCTCTGTTTCTCTCCCTCAGTGTCCTTCTTCTTTCACTATTTGTGGTTATCTAACTGATTGGTAAGAGTGTAAAGGAGGCCTCAAAGTCAGATACAGACATTTATAAAGTTTGGTATAATATGTGATTCTCCATGCTATGTTTTATTCTTTCACTTCTGATTTACATTGAGTGAGTCATTTATGTTTCACTTCTCTGCTAATTGTTGGATTTTGTCATTTATTCATATTTAAATTCTGGGTTTTTGTCATTTTCTGGTCTATCAGAATCTATTTTCATACTTCATTGATTTTTTTTTTCTTGGTAGGCTGTATTGCATGTGTTATGTCAAATCCAACACAGTGACATATATATCACTAATTCGAAGTATATATTTCTTTGGCTTAGATTAACATGCTGCAAATGGACCTGATTGCTGCAAGTCTTTGTTGCTCTTAATTATTATTTGGCAATAATGATTTGCAGGAGATTCATTGAACTTTGGTTTGTTATGATAATAAATTACGTATTACTAATTACTCATGATTCTATTGCTTTTTTTTTTTTTTTTTTTAATTATTTTGTTTCTATCTATTGAAAAGCACATTTATAATATTATTTTCCACTCATGACCATGCATGGTTGGTTATATGTATATTTTTCCATTTATCTAGCCAACATATAATAAAATCTAAAATTTTACTATTTTGCAGATAATTAATGGCAGGAGATATGTCAACTGAGAAACGAAAAATGATCATCTTTGAGGAAGAGAAAAATGATGACTTCAGTGGTATTGAAAGTTTGTTCACAGAATCCCCAGGGCTTGGACATGGGGCAGTTCTGAATAATATGGGCTGTGAAACTAATGAAAGCCAGGAAGACTCAGACGTGGATGACTTGGACGAATACATAGATGTTGAGTGTCTAGAACAAAGAATAACCAGATATGAGATCCGTCTACAACGGCTAAGGGAACAAGAAAAGAGGAAGAAGGGAAAGCAAGTAATTGATGACAAAAATAATGAAAACCAGCTTCAGCAGCAAGAATACTCAAGAAGGAAAAAAATGACAAAGGCTCATGGTGGTATTCTAAGATATATGGTGAAGATAATGGAAGTTTGTAAGGGACAAGGTTTTGTGTATGGAATCATTCCTGAGGATGGAATACCAATGTGTGGAGCCTCAGAAACTCTTCAAGGTTGGTGGAAAGAAATTGTCAGGTTTGATCGAAATGGTCCTGCTGCAGCTTCTAAGTATCTTCGAGATTATCATTCTCAAAAAAATGGTGCATCTAGTTCAAATAATTATGCATCTAATCTTCTTACCTTGCAGAATTTTCAAGATACTACTCTTGGATCACTTTTATCTGCATTGATGCAACATTGTGATCCACCACAAAGACGTTTTCCTTTGGAAAAGGGTGTTGCTCCGCCTTGGTGGCCAACCGGGAACGAAGATTGGTTACCTCAATTATATTTGTCTGAAAATCATGGACCACCCCCTTATAGGAAGCCACATGATTTAAAGAAAATATGGAAAGTTGTTGTTTTAATGGCTGTGATTAAACACAAGTCTCATGATATTCCCTCTATTCGCAGCCTTGTTCGTCAATCTAAGTGCTTGCAGGATAAAATGACTGCTAAGGAGTGTGCTATCTGGCGCGACGTTTTGGATCAGGAACAAAAATTAGTTCAAAATTTAGTTCCTGATCATGTCAATCTCTTAAATATGGAGGGTGTTGGACAAGAAGAAATGCCTGGTTTGTCATCTGTGGCTGCTCCATTATTAGAACAAAAATTAGGACTTGAGAGCCAAACAGATTTGAATCAAAAGAGGAAAAAACCAGTTGATGATCAGACGCATTCACTTAGAATGGATGAGAATCTCTATACTTGTCCATATCCAGGTTGCATTTTTCATCTTGTCCGCCGTGGTTTTTACGATATAGCTTCCAGAAATAAACATCAAGTGAATTGTCCTTATCGGACTGATTTTGCACAAGGGTTTGGAAAGTTTACCAATAACAATTCCTCACTTGTTTCCTTACCAGTACCGCAGCTGATTAACCCTACCACTCCACCTTTGTTGGCACTCCCGCCATCATGGAAATCAAACTTTGTGAATCCAACTCGACCTAAGTCAGCTGCACCAAGGCTGAACCAGGCTGCATCGCTATTGAACTTAGGCCTACCACCATTGAGCCCGCGACCATCACCAGTTCACCCAATCATACCACCCGTGGTGTACCCATCTACATCATCATGGAACCGAAGTTTTCCATCATCACCAAACCAATGTGAAAGAGGATTGAACCAAAGCTCTCTACCTGTAAACGGAACAACGTCACCAAGCAATCCACCTGCCAACAACTACTCAAGCCTTGGTAACCTAGTTACATCTGAAAATCTGAACATGCCATTGAATCAAACCAGTGAAGAGAACTTTAGAGACATACCAGTCACCTTGGAACCAGTCAACTCGGAACCACTCACATTGGAATCATCAGATTATGCAGTAGATAAAGAAGATGACAATCTCGTTATACAATTTCATTGACATGTTAGGAACATTGGGCTCATCTTTAAATTTGGTTATGGTAAAAGTGTTCTTTCTACTGTCAGTTATTCATTTATTATTATTTTTTTATAATTCTCACCTCTAAGATTTTTTTCTTCTTCTGCTGAGGTAGAATTAAATCTAAATTATGATCATTGTTAGTTTTATTTTGGAACCCAGAAACTTTGAAAATCAACTAGAAATATTTTTTTATAAAAATGTCTATAACTTACAGCAATTTCCTTTTTCTTTTTTTCTTTTTTTTCTTTTTGTATATATATTTTTTATCTATGATGCATTTGCTAGCACGAGAAGCTACTGGGGACTATAAAATTAATATAAATCCCAGATTCAGATACGTAGCTACATGCCCTCATGTCAATAAATACATAAGCAAATAAAAAAAAGAACTTAAAGTTTTACATACGATAAGTACATGGTCTTTAATTGTAAATGAATCTGTGATTCGGATCCATACTATTTGATTGATTTGCTAAACAAGGTGAACTTAACCAACTTTATATAATTTGGGAATCTATCAAGTTCATTATATTAACCTAATATATTTACGAACAATTAACATAGGCTAACTCCACACATATTTATACTCAAATGCTTCGTTTAACAAATAGCACAACTTTTTTTTTTCTTTCTATAACACTAGATATTACAACTGCATTTTGAAGAACCTATAAGAAAGATTTGTGTCTTGTGTCCTATATCTTCCTGTCCAACCTAGAGAAAAAGATGTTTGAAGAGTTCAAAATTATTCTTTTGAAAGAAGAGTTTTGGGTAACCAAGTCTTTGTACCAGGTTTTGTCAATTGTCTATGCTTAATAGACGTAGATATAAACGTATTGTGTCCATTAAGGATGAAAGGGGTCATTCGGCGAATAAGGAGGATGGTATTTAAGCATTTCTTTTTTAATTTTTTCAGAAAATCCTTTGATGCTTTCTATGAAATGAGCTATGTTTTGATGCTTTCTATGAAATGAGCTATGTTCCTAGTTTTCATAATCTTCATAGAATTAATGAGGGTAATTGGAGTAGTTTGACTAGCTTGACTTCTAATCTTGAAATTCGGGCCTGATGCTCTGTGGGCTCTCCTAGTGAAGATGGTCTTCATGCCAGGGTTTCTTCAAAAGTCTTGGGCCATTACTGGCCCTTCTGTTTATGAAGCCATTCAAGAAGTCTTTTCTTCTTTGACTATCCCTCCTAACTAAAGTAGGTATCTTATTTGTTTCATCCCAAAGATTAAAAATCCTCAAACTGTTGCTAACTTTATACCTATAGGACTTTGTAATACCATCTATAAAATTGTCACAAAGATCCTTGTGGCAAGACTTGAACCCCTTTCTTCCTGAGCTTATTTCTCCCATTCAAAGTGCTTTCATCTCTTGGAGGAGAGCTTTTGATAATTTTGTAGTGGGTAAGAAGCTGTGCAATATGTTTCGAGAGAAAAAAAAGGGAAGAATGGTTGGTGTTTTTTAAAACTTGAGAAAGTTTATGATATGATTAATTTGGAGTTTGTTTCTTCTATATTAACTGAATTTAATTTTCCTGCACAATGGATTTCTTTGATTCACCGAGCTTTCTGTCTTGATTAATTAATGGGGTATCTCCTTTCTTCAAACCTCTTGGAGGAATTAGACAAGGGGATCTTATATCCCCTTAACTCTTCATCTTGTGTATGGAGTTGTTGTCTAAATCAATAGTCTGTTGTTTCTGAAAGTTTACTCGTCCTCAACTTAATTTGAAATTTAACGCTTAGCATGAGTTGAGTTGAGTTGTTTCTGAAAGTTAACATGAATTGATGCTTGGCTGTTATTGATATCATAACAAAACCTAAATTTGTGCAGAAATCTGGTTTGTGATTGTAGGAACTTGATGGACTAGTTTCTACAAATGAAACATAGTTATTATTTCAATGAAGTGAACAGCTGCGCAGATGGAATAGCAAAACTGGAAACTCAAAAGTCAAAGACTTCCGAGTTATTTTTTATTTTGTGCCTAGTTGTATTTCTAGTTTGTATGTCGGTGATTTGATGGAAATAATTAGTTTTTCAAGTCGTTGTTAATCAATTATATTAGTATAGTATGTTCCCTTTCGCACCAAATAAAAAAATTGTAAGAAAAACAATGTATAGTTACAAGCCACTAAAACAGAAAAGACAAACATATGATATGATGAGAATCTAATTTTCTCCCTACCTTCTTTAAATTAATATATTAATATTTAATTAATTGTCAATAAGCATCTGGTACAAATCTAACACCGATCACTACTCATAATTCTAATTTAGTATCCTAATGTGTCATAATCTTGCTAACTAATATTATGTAATTTATATAACAACATTAAATCAAATAATAATGGATCAATTTCTAACAGTAAATTAATTGAAAACCTAAAGAAAAAAGTAAAAAAATAAGCAGTTGAAGCTTCAAAAGGTACTAATTTTTGTTGGAAAATTTAATTAAGTTACAGTTCCCCTCTAATATGGCTGAGTTTGGTGATTTTTTTTTTTTTTAAGAATGCTTTTTCTAGTGTTTTTAGAAAGTCAAAAAATACTGCAAGTGATACTTTTAAAAGCTAGTTGTGATTTTTTAAAATTACAATTACAAAAATTATCTTATTAATTTTTAAAAATGTCAAATATATTTTTAATTAATTTATAAATTATTTAATAAAAGTTAATCAATATTAATGATGTCTATTTTTTATCATTTTACACATTCACAATAACTTATGATTTGTTTTACCAAACATCTTATTCATTGATTTTACTAGCCACATCAATTTTTATAAAAATAAAAATTTACCAAACATGGTTGTTATGGTTTTTTTACAATTACTTTTATATAGCATGAAAGTCATAACAATTTTTTAAAAGTCACAACTTTATCAAACTTAGCCTACGTAGGGTAAGGCACACTTCAAGCCCACGTGTGCACCAAATAACTCCTCATATTGAATAAAACACAAAAAATTTGACTGACTTTATAACTTGCATTTTCGATTTAGGACACTTCAATCGAGTTTGAGACAGATATACGGTTTTGCATGTTGAATGCTCACCCCCATAGAGCTTATGGTTTTTTTGCCATAGGGGTTGGAAGATTGGAAGTCATAGATTTGTTCTTTGCTGAAATTTCTCACCTGAAAGTTAGTATTAGTTTGTGGCTATAGCTGATACTCTATTTCTTTTAGTGAAACCATTAAATTTTTTATTTAAATAAGGCAGGTCGGTTACATCATACATTTAGGAAAGAGCCTTAATATAAATCACAAGACATAATTTTCTGTTTTTAACCTATAATCATAACCTTTGTTTAAACTATAACACATGATTTTCTGTTTTAAACCAAAAATATATAACTCAAATTTTTTTTTTTAATATGCACTACAATTTATCATTGATAGTTACACGTTGATCTTTTTCTTTTATCATTAATTTAATGATTTTTGCTTAATTTTTTGAAAATTTTCAACATATAGGTCTAACATTCTCTCCTCACTATTTCTATAAGAATTTAAATGCACAGAGCAAAATACTCACACTCAGATCTTCTAATAAATTATATGACCCATTTTTTTTGTTAAGAAATTGTTGTACACTAGAACTTTTGCTCCATCCACTTACCATTTCTTTTAACTCTTTCTCTTCACTAAAAGTATTCATTTAAAAATAATTGCACTTCAAATAAATGAAATTCTAAGTGTTAAAACGATCCTCTTTCTTATGATCATATAAATGATTTAGTAGTGTAAGTTCAGTATATGTATTAATAAAGCCAACAAAAGATAAATACACTAATATATATTTGTGTGTGTGATGCATAAATTCATATAAAGAGGAAAGAGTAGGGGTTGAAATAAATAAACAACTTGAATGGTGGTAGTACCATTAAGGAAAAGCTCTGAGACACATTGCTTCAACATCACGCAAAAGATACTCAGATTTTGCTTGCTCTTCTTTGTTCCAATGTGATTCAGGTTTTCTAAACTTTTTTACGCAAATAAGCAACTTTGCGACCAGCTCTTAAGCACCTACTCTGTCTTTCAACAATTTCTTGTTGAGGATGAGAGAGATTATGATCATGATCATGACTAGAAACTTGACTTTGAAAAGCAAAAGAAGCAGAAGAATCAAGGTTCTGTGCTTGCAGTAGATAAGTTCATGTTCAACCATAATTAACACCAGGATTTTCATCTTCGTCGTATATGTGTTTTATGATATGTTCTCCTTAACTAAATTTTGATTCAACTAATTAACAACTTAAATATTAATAAACCTTGTAGGCATGTGTCTATAAAATTCATATACGAATGCATTGTTGGTTTCACAAAGAAATATAGGGCTAAACAAAATTTTCTTCCTAGCTAATTAATTCTATTGAAGGGTTTCTTACTTGTGTGTGTTTGTGATTTTTATTTTTCAAGTCCAATGAGCCTTTAGGTGGTTCTGTATTTATTTGTTTTCATTTTCACAATGACCATACATATATATTAAATTCAAAATTAAGTAATATATAATGTAGTTGGTTGTAAAAAGTTAAAAGAAAAAAATTATAACTTCTGTCTCATCCCCACCCCTTGTATAGCTTAGATGGTGGTAATTCCTTAAAAGTTATAACAGAACTCAAAATTCTATCCATCTACTATTTCATTATAACTATTAACAACTAATCGATCATTTGCCTAATGGTCATGAATGTGCTTACTTTATTGGTTTCATGGATTTGAATTTCCTTACAAAGACAATAGAAAACAAAATTCTCATAATTTTTAAGTTTTGACATGAATGATTAACTATTTTTGACCAAACTGAAAGGGTAAATTAGACAAGATGCTCATAAACTAGACTAGACACCACCTGACCCTAAACTATAACACCACCTGATTGGGAAAAAAAAAAAGAATAATAAAAAACACAAAAAAATAAATAAAAGAAAATAAAAAAGTCATTCAAGGAAAAAATAAATTTCATTACTACATGAAGAACTAGTATAATAGTCGCAGTTGAAGAAACAAAAGATAGACTTAGATAGCATTTCAAGGCATTCAAATTAAAATTTTAAGCTCAATATATGGCCCTAGATATTAGAAAATAAAGTATTTTAGATATAGAAGTTTAGAGACATACCAGTCAACTCGGAACCACTCACATTGGAATCATCAGATAATGCAATAGATAAGGAAGATGACAATCTCGTTATACAATTTCATTGACATGTTATGAACATTGGGCTCATCTGTGAAGTTGGTCATGGCTCAAGTGTTATCTTTCTACTGTGAGTTCTTCAATTTTTTAATTTTTTTTTTCTTTTATAATTCCCTTCTCAAAGATTTTTTTTTTTTTTTTCTTCTTTTGCTGAGGTAGAATTAAAGCTAAACTATGATCATTGTTAGTTTTATTTTGGAACCTATAATTAAATATTTGAAATTAAACTAGAACTATTTTTTGTTAAATGTCCATAACTTTGCAGCAATTTCTATATATATATATATATATATATTATCTGTGATCCATTTGCTAGCACGAGAAGCTACTCGGGACTAGAAAAAAAATATATAAATCCTTAATTCATATACGTAGCTTCAAGCCCTCTTGTCAATAAATACATAAGCAAACAAAAAAAAATTCAAGTTTTATATATGATAAGTATATAGGCATACATCTTTGTTCATCTTTAATTGTAAATGAATCTTTGATTCGGATCCATCCTATTTAATTGATTTGTTAAACAAGGTGAACATAACCTTGAATTGAATAATTATATTTTGAGAATTTATAAAGTAAGTTATATTAACCTAATACTTGTACGGAAAATCAACACAGGCTAACTCCACACATATTTTTGCTCAAATGCTTCGTTTCACAATAATAAACATTTTTTTTTATTTACTACTAGATAGTACTGCAACTGCATTTTGAAGTATAAGAAAGCTGTGTCTTGGGTCCTATATCTTACTGTCCAATCTAGAGAAAAAGATGTTTCAAGAGTTCAAAATTATTCTTTTGAAAGAAAAAGAGTTTTGGGTAACTAAGTCTTGTATCAGGTTTTATCACTTGTTGACGCATAATAGACGTAGATATAATCGTATTGTGTCCATTAAGGATGAAAGGGGTCATTGGCTGCACGAGGAGGAGGGAATTAGGCATTACTTTTTTAAATTTTTTTCAGAAAATCCTTTGTTGCTTCCCATGAGATGAGCTATATGTTTCTAATCTTGAAATTAGGGATGCTCTGTGGTCTCTCCTGGTGAAGATGGTCTTCAAGCCAGGGTTCCTTCAAAAGTCTTGGGCTATTACTGGCCCTTCTGTTTATGAAGCCATTTCAGAGGTCATTTCTTCTTATGACTATCCCTCCTAAATAAAATAGATATCTTATTTGTCTCATCCCAAAGAATAAAAATCCTCAAACTGTTGCTAACTTTATACCTATAGGACTTTGGTAATACCATCTATAAAATTGTCACAAAGATCCTTGTGGCAAGACTTAAACCTCTTTCTTCCTGAGAACTTAATTATTTCTCCCATTCAAAGTGCTTTCATCTCTTGGAGGAGAGCTTTTGATAATTTTGTAGTGGGCCAAGAAGCTGTGCATTATGTTTTGAGAGAATAAAAAAGGGAAGAATGGTTGGTGTGTTTTAATACTTGAGAAAGTTTATGATATGATTAATTTGGAGTTTGTTTCTTCTATATTAACTAAATTTAATTTTCGTGTGCAATGGATTTCTTTGATTCACCTATGCATTTCTTCTACTGATCTTTCTATCTTAATTAATTAATGGGGTATCTCCTTTCTTCAAACTTCTTAGAGGAATTAGACAAGGGAATCCTATATCCCCTCAACTCTTCATCTTGCGTATGGATTTCTTGTCTCAATTAATAGTTTGTTGTTTCTAAAGGCTTAGCCAACCTTAATTAATTTGTGATTTAAAATTTAGTTGAGTTGATTCTGAAAGTTAATATATATATTGATGCTATGACTACTATTGATATCATAACAAAATCTTGTTAAATATCTACTAACGCAGCGGTAACAATTAACAGAAATAAAGCAGTAAAAGATACTAGATTTACATAGTTCAACTAATATAGGTTACGTCCACGACAACTACTAAGCTAGCAATAACTATTATTGAAGAATATTATAACCACTCAAGCATACACTCACAAGGATTTGATCACACTCTTTTTGGAGATTCAATCCTACTCTCAAAAGTATTTTCTCACATGAATTTTTTCTCTAATATATTCTCCTCTCATATAAGGATATCTATATATAGCAACATTAGAAGACCTAATTCTAAATATGTTACTATTATGGCTTTTCATGGGCCTAAGCCCAAACCACCAAACTGAAGAAATATCAGGCTTTACAAAATAACAATCTCCCACTTGAAGACTAATTTCTTCTTCTTCATCAAACTAGTCACCGCTTGACTTAGTGTTTACTTGTATTCTATAACTATGCTATGAGATTTACTAAAGTTGAGCATAAGCTCAACTTCTCTATTTCCACTACTTTTGTCAACATATTTGTAGGGTTTTTGTTGCCTTCAATTTTATCAAGCTTCAGTTGTCCATCCTCCAACACTGATCTTATGAAGTGATATCTCAACTACATATGCTTCTTTTTTAATGGAATGACGGGTTCTTTGCCAAGTGAATTGCACTTTGGCTATCACACCAAAGTGTATTGTCTCTCTGACATCTACCAAATTCCTCTATGAACCGCTAAAGCTAAAGCCAAATCATCTCTTTACTTGCTTCAATCGTAACAACATACTCTCCCTTCGTGGTAGAAAGTGCCACAAGCTTCTGTAGTTGTGAAATCCAGCTTACAGTTGTCCTAGCTACAACAAAAACATATCATGTTGTGCTTATTCCACCATTTTAGACACGTGAGTGGTTCGTATCAACATAACCCTGTACATCAAAATTATTTCTACCAACACATAAGCAATACCTTGATGTTCCTCTCAAATACCTAAGTATCCATTGTACTGCCTTCCAATGTTCTTTTACTGGATTCTGCATGTATCTACTCACAACTCCTACTACATGTGCAATATCCGGTCTTATACTAACCATTGCATACATCAAACTTCCTACAAAGCTTGCATATGGCACCCTTGACATATACTCTTTCTCTTCTTTTGTTGAAGGACATGGCATTAAGGATAATTTGAAATGATTTGCTAGTGGTGTAGCAACAGGTCTTTCTTTTTCCATGTAAAATTCTTCAGCACCTTTTTGACATACCCTTCCTGCGATAACAAACTTTTTTCTTTTCTTTATCTCTCTTTATTGTCATCCCAAGAATTTTTTAGGCCTTGCCAAAGCCTTTCATATCAAAGACTTTGGACAATTTTCTCTTCAAATCATTTATTCTCTGCATATTAGGTCCTGCAACCAACATGTCATCCACATATAATGCAAGAATAATGAAATCATTGTTATCAAATAACTAAAAATAAATACAATGGTCACATTGACTTCACATATATTTTGCATCCTACATGAATTTGTCGAATTTCAAATACCACTTTTTAGGAGCTTATTCAAAGCCATATAAGCTTCTTCTTTTTTCAGTTTACAAACTAGATTCTTCTTACCTTTTATCTCATACCCTTCAAGTTGATGCATATAGATATCTTCATCTAACTTACCATGTAAGAATGCAATCTTCACATCTAACTGCTCAAGATGTAGATTTTCTATAGCAACTAAACTTAATAATATCCATATCGAGGTCATCTTCACTACAGGAGAAAAAATTTCTTGGAAATCAATCTCTTTATGCTAAGCAAACCCTTTTATCACAAGTCTCGCCTTGTATCTTTTTGAACCATCAGCCTCATTTTTTACCCTATATACCCATTTATTGTGTAACGATTTCTTATCAGTAAGAAATTTCACCAAGTCCCATGTCTTGTTCTTAGCTAATGAGTTCATCTCCTCTTCCATAGCTTGCTCCCACTACACACTGGACTCATCCTGTATAGCTTCTTCAAAACTTTTAGGATTACCAGTATCTATATAAAACATAAAATTCAAATCAGGTAAATATCTATCCGGGGCTCTGATTTACCTCTGAGTTCTTCTCAATACTAGAGTAACTGTTTCATGCTCTGAATCAACACCATCATTATTGTTGGACATATTAGTCTCTGTATCAATATCTGGTTCTTTAAGCATTCTCACAATCAGTTCAACTCCACTAACTATGTCTTCAATAGTTACAAACTCCTTCTTCTCTTCTTCAACTTTTTACATTCTATCCTTGTACATACATCATTCATTAAATACCACATCCTTGCTGTGAATGATTTTGTTTCACTCATAATCTCATAAGCGATAACCATACTTGTCTCCACCATATCTAATTAAGGGACATTTGATCCTTAGGATCTAACTTTTCCCTATTAACATGTACATAAGAAATACATCCAAAAGTTTTGAGAAAATTATAGTTTACCTCATTTCTTGTCCAAACTTCCTCAGGGATCCCACCATCTAAGGCATTTGATGGACTTTTATTGATCAAGAACACTGCAGTATCTACAATTGCAACCCAAAACTGTATTGGCAGTCCTAAATGAATTCTCATACTCCTATAACGCTCAAAGATAGTTATGTTCATCCTTTCAGCAACATCGCTCTGTTGTGGTGTTCTAGGAACTGTCTCAATCTTGCAAATCTCATGCTTTTCACAGTACTTTTTAAAGTTCTTGTCCCAGTATTCACCACTGTTAGACACTTCACCTTTCTCCCTATGTTAATTTCTACATGTGCTTTCCACTTTTTGAAAACTTCAAACACATCATATTTGTAATTAATAGCAAAAACCCAAGTCTTTCTAATTGCATCATCAACGAACATAACGAAGTAAAATTTATATCTGAGATTTTACCTGAGCAGGCCCATACACATCTGAGTGTATCAAGTGTAGTTTCCTAGTCTTCTTTATATGTCCTCATTTCTGAAAGATGACTCTTTTCTACTTTCCATACACACAATCCTCATAGAACTCGAACTCCAAACTCTTTAAGTCAAGCAATAATTTTCTTGAATACAGTTGTTTCATACTTGTCTCACTCAAGTGAACAAGTTTGTGATGCCATGGTGTAGAACTTCCATCTGTAGTAGCTAACGCATAATTGCACATGTTAAAATTATTAACAGTGTACAAAGTGTGTGTGATCACCTTGCCATAACTAGTGAACCTCTTGTAATCTTCCACTTTCCCACCCCCCCCCCCCCCCCCCCCAAAAAAAAAAAAAACTAACATGGTACCCTTCACCATTAAGCTTACTCACATATATCTGATTTTTCTCCAAGGAGAAACATATCTAACGTTATTCAATCTCAATTTGCAATTATCTGGCAATTTCAAAACAATTGTCTCTTTTCCTACAATCTCACATTTTTGTCCATTCCCAAAAGTTACATATCTAAAATTACCATGAACATAATCATGAAAGTAGTGCCTATATGAAGTGCAATTAACTGAAGCAGTAGAATCAATAAACCATACGTTATATGTAACTTCAACTGATACAAATAAACAAAAATTATCATTATCATTATCACCTATCACCATATTGGCTTCCTCATCACTATGCTTTCCCTTGTCATTGTCACTTCTATCTGCCCATCAATTCTTTTTATATAACCAGATTTGCTACAGTTCCAACACTTTCCTTTGAATTTTTCATCAACTGCTTTGGACTTTCCTTTTCCTCTTATTTTGATCTCTCCCTAAATTGTGACTTTTGACCCTTAGATGAATTTCCTCCTTTTCTTGTTAACCCCTACAGTCCACAACTAGCACTATCCCAGATCTTGAAGTAAAGTCTGAACTCTTTCTTTGCATATCATTATTCAATATGCAACCAACAATATCATTAAAAACTAAAGTTTCAATGATCCTATTATTGGTAGTCATTACAAGATTATCCCACCTCTTCGACAATAAACATAAGAACAAGAAGGTTTTCAATTCATCATTAAAAAAAACATCCAACGATAGCAATTGACTAATGACCATATTAAAATTATTTAAATGATCAGCAACAGAAGAATTGTCAGTCATTGTCATATTAAATAATTTCTTCATCAAGAAAACTTTATTAGTAGCAGAGGGTTTTTCATATAACTTAACTAAGGTTTTAATGACTTCTGATGTCGTCTTTGCCTATATGATATTGAAGACCACTTGCAATGTAAGACACAATCTTACCGTCGCCAACACTTTTCTATCTAATATCTTCCAGTCATCCTTTTTCACTGCTTTCGGTTTTTTTTTCCCATCAATGACAAATACAGATCTTTCTAATACAACAAATCCTCTATTTGTATTTTTCACATTTGAAAATTCTGCTCGTTGAATTTTCAATTTTTGCTTTACTTCATTTGCCATTGCTCCCACTCGATTTAAACAACCTAAGCTCTAATACCAATTGTTAAATATCTAACAACGTAGCGATAATAATTAACAGAAATAAAGCAATAAAAGACACCATAACACTACCTGACTGTAAAAAAAAACACAAAAACACACAAAAAAAAGGTCATTTAGGGAAAAAATAAATCTCATTACTACATGAAGACATAGTATAATAGTCTCAGTTGAAGAAACAAAAGATAGACTTAGATAGCAATTCAAGGATTCAAATTAAAATTTTAAGCTCAATATAGGGCCTTAGATATTAGAAAATAAAGTATTGTGGATATAGAAGTGGTAATTTTATCAAGAAAATAAAAGAATGTTAGAAATAAATTATTTACTTTTTTTTTTCTTTTACTATTTTTGAATTTCCAAATTTGAAATTGCCTAGATATGACAAGCATGCACATGGAATATCAATATCCAAATCACTAATTATGTCATCTATATTCAATTGACCCATTAACCATAGTATTTAGTGCGTCCCACCTAATTAAGCATATTACATAAACATTTAAATTCTTGGTTTTTCTAATGGGAACTCTAAAAATATTTATTAAGCTGTAATAAATATAATTTGTAAATAATGAATTTTTTTAAAACTAGTAATTTTTATATTTAATAATATTAAAATCATGATCAATTATTATAATAAATATTAAAAAAAATTATTTATAAAACCTTAACAAATATATTTAGAACACTGGTCTACGGACACATTTATACTCTACCATCTTAATTATGCTAATAACTAAAACCATACTTTTTAAACTTAATAAAATTTTAACTATTTAGAGATCGACTTTCGGTATCAATTGCAGCTATTTTACAAATTTGTCATAATTAATGAAGTTGGTGGTAATCAATTCATTAACTATTTAATTAGTGTTATTATAATAGTTCAATTGCAACATCTAGTTGTAACGATTTTCCGTATGACCTTAATCGATTTGTTAAGAATAACAATAGATAAAATACAAGAGAATTAAAGGATTAATATATAAAAGTTCCTTTAATTTCCTTCTTTCTTACCTAACCAACAATAATTGAGGTAATCACATTACTGCATGGCCAATAAATTATTTTTCTATGTACTTTATAATCATAAAAAAGTTGTGGTGCATTCTCATGTGGTCATACATCAAAGATAGATCCTTATCATGCTGATCAACTTTTTTTTGGTTTAGAAAGATCCTAATCAAGTATAATATGGGCCACATGAGCCTTATTTCTATTTTCTTCTTTTTTTTATTTAAAGAAAAATCATGATTTTATTAATTATGATTATAACATCTAAAATAATCACAAGCATTAAAAAATTAGTGAACACCACTTGAAGTTCATAATTTTATTTTATTTTTTTTAACCCAAAAGAAAATCCATAATAAATTCATCTGTCATCTGATGCTCATGTAATTTTAATGTCTAACTAAGATTTGTCCTTTAATTTTATGGGAGGTGTTGTGGTACGTCTTGTCAAAATTATTATTGATATGGCAACAAAAAGATGTGGATCAACTCAAAGCTACTTTAAAGAACAATAAAGACTACATTGGAATTATACATCAACAACAAACAATTTTATAATAGTCATCTAAAGATTTCAAATTTAGGTATGAATTAGTAAAGATGGACTCTACGGTACCTTATCTCATTTATCGGGCATTAAGTATCCAATAAAATTAGACACTTTTTTTCTTGATTAGTTAGTTAGACAAGTCTCAACAATAACCTGCTTTACCTGTTAAACAAACCTGCAATAAATTTGTGTATTTATATTTTCCACCCACAATTTTATTATTTGCTTTCAGTTACATCCTTTGCTGGCTTACTGTTTTTCCAACTTGAAAAAAACTTGTGTGTTTTGAGAAGGCTCGTCACCTGTGTCACTATTACCTGGAAAACAAAAGTTCATTTGACATGAAAATTGTACATTTTGTGACTTAATTCGCTAGATATCATCTTATAATCTTCTAGCTGCCTTATCATTTTTAAAATTTTTGTTTTAATAATTGAGCTTGAGTATCTTGTTTCTTCTTCAACCCTGAACTTGCAAAATAAAAATATCAGTGTTCTAGCTTCTTCAACTCTACATTAGTGGCACAGACACATTCTTTTATATTTGGAAACAGGTTTGCTATGTATTCCCATCCTCTAATGATTATAACTCTTCAACCATACAATGTTATTTGCAGACACAATCAATTCTAATTATGTATAAAGTATTTTTAATGTAATAAAAAATTCAAAGTGGAATATCCAATTGATGGTCACCCATGTCCACAACAATTGCAAAGAGAAACAATCCCTTCACGGAAAATAACAATCCAGTAAATTCATATGTGAGTATGTATAAGTTTGTCTCAAATGCAAGGACTGACTTTCCTTAACCGAAAATGACCCTCTACGCTTTCTTTATCAAGAAATAAGTCCTCGGTGAGCCAAGAAACCACATGCAACCCAACAATCACAACCTCAATTATCAGATATTGCAACACATTTAAGCTCATATGCATGGGTAAGCGCCAAAATTGCGAGCAAACACAAAGCGCATATTACTACTCAATCATTCATAGTTCGATTCAATAAAGGGGAAGGATTTTGGAGCTGCAAGGATATTGAGAAACCCAAATCCAAATCAAATTGTTTGTGTTGAGCCTTAATTTCTTTAATTTTCTGTAATTTGGTTATGAATGAAAAATCAATACACAATTTGGGGAGAAAATATAATTATTGGATTGTTGAATAGTTCTGGTAATAAGTTAACAGGAATGAATGGTTGTTACTTTTTTAAAATTGAATTGAGGATGGATGGAGTAAATAATTCTCTATTAATAAATAATTTTTTGGTACATTGCCTATTAATAAATAGTTTTTAATCAATCAAATTAATAATTAAATTTAATGAAATGAAATTAAAATAAAAAATAAATTATCTTTTTATTTTTAAATATTTTTTCTTAAAAAAATTAAACTCTTTATATTGATATTTGATTTTTTATTTATTTATAATCTTCATTTTTCTTGCCTTGTCAATACATTTACTATTTATTTTTTTTTTCATTTTTAAAAATTATTATTTCAATGTGTATTTTATTGATAATATTTTTCAACCCAAACGAAAATCCATCAAAGATTCACATGTCACGTGATGCTCATGTGATTTTAAAGTCTAACTAAGATTTGTTCATTAGTTAATGGTAGCAGTCGTTGTACGTCTTGTCAAAATTATTATTGATATGGCAACAAAAAAGATATGGACCACATAGGAATTATACATCAACAACAAACAATTTTATAATAGCCATCATAAGTTATCAAATTATGTACGTAATTTTTTTATTTAAATTATAATTTATAAATAATTTTTAATTATTTATATTTAAAATTAAAATTTAAAAAATAAAATAGAAAAAAATAAATAATCTTTTTATTTTTACATATTTAAAAAAAAAAATTAAACACTTTATATTGATTTAATATTTACATGCATAGTTAATATTTTATTTTTTTTATAATCTTTATTTTGTTGTCTATCAATACATTTACTAATATTATTTTTATTCATTTATAAAAATTATTATTTCAATTTATATTTTATTGATAATATTTTTATCAAAGTGTTTTTCTTTTCTTATTATTGTATTACTATTATAAAAAAAAATGTTGAATAAATATAAAGAGTTAAATTGCTAAAATAAATAAATAAAGATAAGAAAAATAAAACCATGAGATATAAAGTGAAAGGCATAAAAAGAAAAAAAATTAACTTATTAGTTGAGTATTTTTAAAAAATAATAATAATTTATAAATTTTAATAATTAATTTAGATAATTGAGAATTTGTTATTGAGTACGATTCAAAATAAGGAGAAGGTTGATAATTTATTAGATAAACTACAACTAACCTAAAATAAAATATGCCCCGTAGAACCAAAGAGAAATGACAAAAAGGAAACATACATCATGATCTTGTCCTAAGGCTGTTCTGTGAGTCATCCTTTAGGAGATGAATCCGGTTAGATAGAAACTAAAAACTCTTCACTTTGAAATAATTGGTATGACAACTTTGAATTTTCTTTTCTTTTTTCTCAAAGTTTTATTTTATATGGCAAAACTCCACAATAAATTGACAATACAAATTAAAAAATGATTTTATTGTGGATATTATTTCTCACAAGGTTTTTATGAATATAAATAAACTGTTCTTAATTTTAAAACCTTTCACCTTTATTATATTTTGTGAAAGGTTGATAATCAAAAGAGGAAGCCCAGAAAATAAAATGATTGCAAGGAAAATATGTGGTCCGACCTGAAAATTAATTATTGGCTTTCAAAATAAATATAAAATAAAAGATTGAGAATGAATATTAGAACATAAAAGAAGGCAGCAAGAAAAAGAGAAAAAGTGAAAAGGCTGTTTGGAACCAAAGAAAATGAAAGAGAAGATACAAGAAAATAGGCCAACACGGGAATACTGAATGATTCAGTGCACATGGCATTTTACTGAACATTGAGCACGCAGCAAAAGCTGACATACGCACTCTTAACTTTTCATAAGATGGGACCGATTCCGTCAAAATTAGAAATGACAAATTTTATTTTCTGGATCTGATTATTGAACTAATTTTATTGAATAGAAATTACATAATAAAATAATTATTTCAAAATTAAAATACATATTAAAATAAAAAACTTAACCATTTCATATATTATGTCTAAAACGAGATATTCATTCTTACAAGTTCAAATATACATACTACGGTGGAATAAAATATTAACTATATACTATTCACAGAAAATCTGTAATTTTGATTCGGCTCGACATAGGAACACTAAGAGTTTTATCAAATATAAGATAATAATGATATGAGTGTGATTGGAATATGTGAGTATCTTATATATATTTTATTTTAAATCAAAAATATTAACCACATATTATTTGTCTTATTATAGGACTTGAATCGAGCACCATTTTTAAAATACTTCAAATTGCAATAACAATATTTATGATATTTAACAAGTGTTTTAAAAATATCTATAATTATTCATTTAATTTTCTTGTTGGAAACATTTGAAAAAATCATTTCAGATTTAATTTTTTTTTTCCTTCTAAACTACTCTATGTTTAAAAAAATTAAAATAACTGTTGGAATAGTAAGATAAAAATAATATATATATCCAATCCTATTATATGCTTATTAAAACTTTTACAAGTTACACTCTCTACTCTTGATGCTCATAATTAGAGCTAAACATATAAAAATATATTTATGTAAAATGTTCAATAATTATCATAAAATACAAGATATTGTACAACAAATTTACAATTTAAATAATTTCATAAAAAAATTATAGGAAATGATTATAAGTTAAGCTGTATAAAATAATAAAGATAAAATTGTAATTTGAGGTGTGAGAAATAATAAGAGTAAAAGTGTATTAAAGCTGTAAAAAATAATAAGGATAAAATTATTATTTATAGTGTATGAGAAATAATAAGAGTTAAAATGTATCTTAAGGTGTATAAAATTATAAGGATAAAATTGTTATTTAAGGTGTGACCACTATTTATCAATAGCAAATAATTTCTATAAAAATAAAATCTGACTTATTTTGTGTAAAATTTAAGATTAGATTTAAGATTTTTCAACTTAATCAAAAGTGAGGGGGGTTGGTCTTTTACAAAAATTTTATCCCCGTTTTTATTGTTAAATTAATATTTATATTTTGGTCCTAGTATAGAAATAAATCTGACTGTCACATAATGATTTACTGATAAATAGAGAGAGATAAATACATTGATTTTCACTCAAACTATTTTTATTTCAAATATATACAAATTTTAAAGAAAAGATTAAAATAAGAAGAAAAAAAAAAAGTAATATTGGGTCCGAGCGGTATCGACAACTTTTTTGTGAAACAATGTTTTGTTGTTAACCTTATTTGTTTCATTCTCTTTTATCATTCGATTTGGTAAGATTTGCAAGAATGAACAGGATCTGTTTGTAATTATGCCTCAAAAGAAAAATAAGACGGTGCAATAAATCTTGTAGTATTTTAAAGTGGTAGCAAGAATGAAAGGGGATACTGAGTCACTGACAATGAAAGTTGCGTGCTTTAGCCAGACTTGTTAATATCAAATTTGTTGGAGACCGGACTAAATCTGTAAAAGTGATCTGGCTGTTAGTACTCTAAAATTCTAGTCTGTACATATAAAAAAAAATTATAAAAATAAGTAAAGAAAAGAGTTAAAAGAGAATTTTTATGAGTGTCCCTGTCTTGATAGACTAAGGTGTGTAGTACATCGGCTACCCAACTGTTCATGTTGTCATGAGATGACCGTCACATGCAATGGCAAGCTCTCATTAGGTGTCACTATATTGTATTAATAGGACTTTTTCTTATTTGAATTCTATAATATAGACCTCGTTCGATTTTTCTATGCAACAGATTCCGGAATATCAGCTCAGTGAACCATATTTTGCAGTAGCAGCAGTACGATTTGTCTTTGCCTTCTTAATTTTTGTTGGGTTTAGTTTAGTAATTAATATTTAGGCTTTGGGGTCATATGGGGGAGTGGGGCTGGGGATGATAAATGGTCCTCCTTACTGTAGAGTTCATATTTCTTCCTGTCATTATCTCCAATTTATACTAAACTCTTATATCAAATAAAACAAATTAAATGCATAGCAATTTATTGGGACAACTATTTTTATTTTTTCATCATCATCAACACCGTCAATTCTAGTTGTGTGACGTGTGCAGTGATGCTAGTTGTAACATTCAAGTTGGTTCTGTTCCTTTTTACAGGCGTGACTCTTAAAAAGCTGGTTTTACTTCCATTGCATTTTCATTAGAGAATTGATAGCCTTCTGGGTTCTTTCATAATTTTTTTTATTCGGAAGCTCCATCGTTTTCTCCAAGAGAAAGAAAAGAAGGTATGGTTTTTTCTTTCCCCTGTTCTAAATTCTAATCACCCAGCTGCTTTTTCTTTATTATAGAGTAATAGAAAAAGACTGCCTTTTCAATGTTATTTTCTCTTATTCTTTCTTTTCGGATTTTGTTCTATTTGTTGGATGGGTGAAAATGCAAAGACTTTTGGAAGAAGGGTGGTGTGTTAAAAAAGTGAGGAGTAAGCCCTCATATACAAGTATGGCGGAAGAGCTTAGGCAGCCTCTGTTGACAAGGCGCTACTATGAGAACTGCCCTGGTTGTAAGGTTGATCAAGCCAAAGAAGTGACACAGGGTGTACCTATACGACATCTTCTTAATATATGGATCATTGTGTTAAGCTGCAGTAAGTATTTATTGTCTTCCTTAAACTACACTTCTAGTTGTATATATGCTAGACAACTTGTTTGTCTTCTATTCTTCTGGTCAATTTTGAATTATGCAGTTACCTGATGATAGCATGGTATGTTATTTCACTTTCTTTTATTTTCATTCTTATTTCTGGTAAGGCGTTGTATCTGGGTTGAGTGGACCGTGTGGTATTGAAATTGTCTACTGGTATTTGATTTTTTTCCCAGATCCTTGTCACATTAGGTTCAGACAAAATGACTGCAGAAAGAATTTGAACAAGATTCAAAAGTCAAACTGAAATGGGAGTGAGACTGCAGTGTGTAAATAAAGAAACTATCTGGCTAATGGATATCTTCAAAGGCTAACTAATAGTGTTTGAAAATGTTGGGTACTCAGTTTATGATCTTAACTTTCCAGCTTAAAGTAAGAGAACACGTAGATGTGTTTCTGTAGTTGTCCAGTAGAAAACACCAAATGATAATGTAACTTTGATTTGTGAAAAACCATTCAGTAGGGGAACCAATAATCACTTTTTTCCACCTTTTGTTATATGTTAGGATATATTTTGGCTAAAATGTCTAGCTTGTAATGATTGAAATTAGATATGTCTAATTTAAACCAAACAATGTTTAATTCTCCTTAACACTGATTATCAATCCGCACCTTTTTTATGTGCCATGTCTATGCATTCTTGAATGAGATGATCTTGATTAATTTCCCTAATATCTATTTCTTGTATCCCCTGCAGCGCTGCCTGCATCATCTCTCTTTCCATATCTTTATTTCATGGTGAGTATATACACCCTAGAGTTCACTGACCTTCCAAATATGCATAATTCTTTTGAAAAATTTGTTTTTATGATTGCTTTCTTTGAGACAATCCAGAATATAGGATGAGCCACAGAGAATAGTATACCTGCAAATCTGGGTGGTCTGAACTTTTTTAGTTTTCTCCTGATATGTTTGGATTTGGAATTGACTACCAATTTGTCTTAAATGGAATCAGAATGTCATTTTTTTTATGCTTAATTGATGTCCTTATTTGGATTGAATTCCCTATTTATTTTAACTCAATGACTCATCTATCATTTCACTGTTTGCATGATCATTCAACATAAAGATTTTGTTATATGGGACCTCATACTGGTCTTCCTAAAACAGGGGAAATATTCCCAATTGAGCCCTTGTTAAATTTTAGGAGTAAAGGTTTCTTCTATGTAAGGGGATAATCCTCTGTTTAATAGGATATTTTTGCTTTTGTAAATAAAACTAGTAAACTAGCTACCTCTGAATGTTGTTCAATATTTTGAATTTTCCTAAGATAGCTTCTGTATCCTCCTTGTGTTGGAGTATATAATTGGGACATTCCAAACCATGGGAGGGGATACTGTGGGGATTTTGGTGATGCAATATATGAAAACTGCAACTTGTGATCAACTTTTCAATTAAATCTTCCAAGTATAATGAACTGATATTAGGAGCTAGGAACTAGTACATAAGTTCTCTACAGTCAACAGCCAGTTCTCTCTGGCATTAGTTGGAAGATTTTCTTTTGTAAATTGTTTCTTATCTGGAGAAGTTTTTCTGTTTTATTCTTTTTCATTTATCATATTAAATAGGATTTATCCCTGTCACACTGTATCTGCAAACGTACCACATGTTCATAGATATTTTGGGACGTATCTAATTAATTATTAATTCCGATTGATTTGGCCAAAAAACATGAAATAAAAGCGATTGCTTATAAAAGCTTTCTCCTCATTCTCAAAGAAATTAAATCCTTGGCCATTATCCAATCTTCAACTATTGTTGAAGAGAAACAGTAATACTCAGTATTATAGCAATGTTATATGTTTCTAGGTAAGGGATTTTCATATTGCAAAAAGAGAGGAAGATATTGGTTCTTATGCTGGTTATCTGGGTAAGATTAGTCATACTGCTTCAGTTATTGATGTCTCCAGTTATCACAAATCAAATCTATGAGTGATAATCTTAAAAGACACCATGGTTATTTTGTAGGCTCTTCATTCATGTTTGGCAGAGCTTTGACATCCATATTCTGGGGAGCAGTGGCTGATCGATATGGTCGAAAACCTGTTGTGGTTATAGGGGTTATCACAGTGTTAGTATACTTGCTAGTAAGTTTTCAATGTATTCTTTTAGATACTACTATGTGGTCTTCCATACTAATATTGATTTTCAATTGTTCCAGCATTATTTTCAACACTCTTTTTGGCCTTAGTGTAAATTTTTGGATGGCAATTGCTACAAGATTTCTTCTTGGATTTTTGAATGGTTCAATTGGACCAATGAAGGTACCATTCTGTAATGTATTAATACTGGAAACATAAATTATCTTCTGACAGCTAATCAAATGTATGATACTGTGTTCCAGCATTATTTTCAACTCAAATATTTTAACTTCCTTGATCAGGCATATGCAACTGAAATCTTTCGTGACGAATACCATGCTATAGGACTTTCTACTGTATGCTTCACTTGCCTCCGTATACACAGTTCATATAATCACATCTCCATCAGCACAATTAAGAATTATGATTTGGTTTCAGATTAGTGCAGCATGGGGCATAGGTTTAATCATTGGTCCATCTCTGGGAGGTTATCTGGCCCAGGTACTTCTCTTTCCTGACCTCCTCTGCATACTAACAGAACATTTGGTTTTTCCACATTGGCATGGTGTCAAGTGCTTTGAGAGATATGAGGTTTCATTTATTTTAACTCCCCAAAACTGGGCATATCACATGTGGTATGACTATGTGGTTTCCTCTTTTGCAGAACAACCTTTATTTTTTGGGTTTGTAATAACTTTTATGAAGTATACAATTTCATTTTCTTGTAATGTCAAGCAGAAATAAACTAGTCCCCAAAAAGTCTCCACTTTCTGTGGTAAATCTATTTTTTTTTATATACATAACTATACCAGAAAACAAGGTACTCAATAATTCATTCAGATGTTTAGTGCAGCAAATTGCATCAAACCAAATTCGCAACATCAAAGAAAAGAAGGAACAACAAAGCATTCCTAAGAAAAACCTGGAAGCCTTTAAAAACTATTAAAAGAAAAGAACCAGGCATTAAAACCTTCTTTTATAACAAATGCATCTATAAAGTTTTTTACGTTATCTTCAGATATCTAATTTTGTTAATCTAATATTGTGGATAAATTATCTTCAGCCAACAGAGAAATATCCTCATATATTTACAAAAGGATCCTTCTGGGATAAGTAAGTGGATTCTTCCCACTTTATATTTTCTAGAATTGCACTGTCAGAGTCATATTTCTTTTTATTCTGATTTATATGTCATGATGTAAAATTCAAATTACGTTGCAGATTCCCTTACTTCTTGCCAAGCTTCTGTATATCAGTTTTTTCAGTTGGAGTACTTATTGCTTGCATCTGGCTTCCGGTATGTATTAAATGATTTAGTTCCTGATATATCTGTCAATTAACCGTCCGTGTCTCTTTTTATTTTATGTCAAATTTATTGGCTTCTTATCATTACAATCAAAACCTGCTTGTCAATTTCTGCTTTATAACCCATAGAGGTACACTGGGAACTCCTTTAGTTTTCATATTATGAATTAAATTAGGTTCTATCTCCCACTACATTTTTGCCATACTTCATTTAGTCTTTGAATGTCATATATCTGAATCATATCCGTATAAGACATAAGGGGAAAAAAAATAAAAGAGGGTTTTCTCTAGGTTCTAGGACAACAATAAATTGTGGATGTATATCTCATTAACCAAAAGTGATCCTTTTCCTCTTCTTGTCCACCACTGCTACCTGAAATCAAACAATGAAGCTGGTGCATATTTTTTGTCTACAAGCTAACCTCAGTGTTACTCAAATCATGGTATGTAGCACGATATGCTTTTCACAACAAATTTTATGATGTGAGAGTGCAAATTGGACTACTTAACATTGTTTTTATAATTCAAATGCATGGTACGTGGTTGCACCAATTTTCTATCACATTGGGCCAACCCTACTTTTGTTGTTTTCTTTTAGATAATTTGAATAAGTATAGCTGCCAAATTTTATAAATATAGTAGATAACTTTGATTTGATGTTCCCTATATATGCTCACTGTCTCTAACTGTTCAAGTTGTTCATTTGTATCGTCTATGTACCTTCATTGTTCCAATGCAATCAATTAAGTCTAACACAAATCTGCATTCCTTGGTCATGATTATTGATACCCCAAGTATTTACTTGTTAAGTGTGCTTGGGAGAGAGTTACTAGGAAGGTTGATCTCTTGGGGAGTGCTCGTGTTTCACCCTTACTTCCCTTTCTGTGAGATGCCCCAAGTATTTATCTGTTGTTTAATTTTAACTCAGATTTTATTGACAATTTGTTTCATAAGATCGAGGTGAGTTTTGGAAAAAATATCTTCTTGTATTAATTCAAATAATACAACCTATATGTACTCTTAAAATGTAAAGACACAAATACCCCTATAGAAATAGTATTTACACCAACGGATCGAGTATCACTTTTATTTTGTTGATAGTTTCCCAAATTCTTAGATCCAAACAAACTATGTGAAAACCAAATAACTTAAGAAAGTTGGAGTTCAAAACATGTAACTTAGTTACCTTCATTTTATACTTTATGCTTGCTGTATATTTTTTACTTTTAACAAAGCTGACTGCTGACAGAAAATAATTACTTCAAATATCTGGATTGCTTCAGGAAACACTGCACAACCACAAAAACACTGATGAATCCCCTGATGACTCATTTGAAGCTCTGGAAAATGCAACCAGTGGTATTGAGGCAGACAAGAAACCTCAAGAATTGGAACAGAAACATGTGAAGAGTGATGAAAACCTCCTCCTAAATTGGCCCCTGATGTCATCTATCGTTGTTTATTGTTTTTTCTCACTTCATGATATTGCATACCAGGAGGTATTTTACCTACTTCATGTTGTTAGAAACAGTTTGGTACCTCTTCTTTGATTGCGTCTTATTTACTGTCTCTCTCTGTTGTGTTTTAATTGTTCAATTGTTCAGACAACCTAGAGTTTAATCTAATTGGGTATACGATAAGTGACAACTGTAATATGTTTGTTACAGGTTTTCTCATTATGGGCTGTCAGCCCTCGAAGATTGGGGGGTATGAGCTTCTCAACTGATGATGTTGGTAATGTTCTTGCAATATCAGGTATCCTTTTGTGCTTATGAATCCTTAAATATGTATTCAGCTGGAACATAAATCCTTTCTCTATATTTTTGTTTTTCCTAGCTTGCTAAGTGAATTCCTTGAGGTCATATGATAATTCCCAGAAGCCATTTTCTTAGTGT
Source organism: Quillaja saponaria (assembly GCA_029379385.1). Classification (NCBI taxonomy): domain Eukaryota; kingdom Viridiplantae; phylum Streptophyta; class Magnoliopsida; order Fabales; family Quillajaceae; genus Quillaja; species Quillaja saponaria. The sequence goes on along the minus strand of CM055616.1, from coordinate 11,190,337 downwards.
GATTTTTGTTACATAATTCTAATTACTTGGCTTTTAGACTTTGAAACTTGGAAAGGCATCGTTTGGGTGAATACATAGGGTGATGTACACAATTAGATATTGACTCATTCATACCTGATCTTTTTTTTATGTTGATTGTTTTTTCATTGATTTCCGGATCTTCAATAATTTCTTTTCAAATCAATTGTAACATTTCCGGTGATGGGTCAACCTGAATAATATGTGAATATAGATTTCTTTAGACCCTGGAGTTCTTGAATGAGTTTTCTCTCAACATTGAGGCAATTCTGTGTACTGAATAATGCTATAATCTTTTTCTATCTTCTTTCTTCTCTTTTATTGAATCTTGACAATTTTAACTAAGTGAACACTATTTCTAAGCAATAGGATAATTTGTAAACCATTTAAAATTTATGCCCTTCGGTACATGCCCAGAGATTCAGAACTTTTATGCATTAAATTATGAGTTAATAGTTAATACATATTGATGTTTTATTACTGATCATGTACTAAACTATTAGGTCTTGCTCTTATGATCTACCAACTTACTCTATATCCATATGTGGAGAAAGCTTTTGGGCCTATTTGCATAGCTCGCATTTCAGGGGTTAGTTCTCAAGTCCCTGCTTTGCATTTAGTATGCTTTCTGAATGTCATTGTGAGTCAAATAATATCTGTGTATAATCTGAAAATTATTTGCAGGTTTTAACAATACCCCTCTTGCAAAGTTATCCCTTTATAGCAATGTTGTCAGGCTTCACCCTTTATCTGGTGATAAATATCGCTTCTGTTTTGAAGTATTCTCTGTCTGTAAGTGCAACTATTTCTTTGATTAACATTTCATGGAAGTGACATGACGAGGTTATGATGAAGTTCTATGACTCTCACAATGCATCTCACAGCATCAAGTGTTTTAAATTAAATCAGCAAGTAGGATTTTAAATATTGATTTTGATTCATGAACAAGCTTAAAAGCACGCTGTTACTTTCCTCATAATGCCTAATAACCTTGTTTATAGGCCAAGCAATCAGATTCTTACTTTCTTATGGAGACTTGTACACCATTTATAGGGATTTTTGGGATTTGACAAAACAGTATAAATCAGTTGGGGACAGAAGGGATTGTTGTCTTTCTGATATGTACTGTATAGTCTATAGAGGTACATTGTGGCAGCTGTGTGCATTGTAGCCAATAAGTTGAGATGTTTGAAAGAGATATGTACTGGGGTCCTTAATGTATGAAGGCCTTAGTTGGAAGCCAAGGACCTGGGTATCGGAGGTTGATGTGAAGGAGGAAGGGGAGATTTTTTGACTCGTACTGTGTGCCCTTCATATTGTGAATAAGCAAAGTGATGCTGATTTAAAGCATAGCTGCTGTTTACATTTGAGGGAAAGTTAATTCAGCAAATCATGTTACCTGTTATTTCTATTGTTCTCAAAGTACAGTAATCTTTGTTTTCATTTTCTTTTTTTCCCCACTTCACTATTTAGGCAGATGCCACATAATGCATGGAACAAGGGTAGCTTAAAAAAAAAGGAAGCACTTAATGTACGAAAAACCTTAGTCTTAAAAGAAACATTATCTACATTATGGCCTTTCCTGATAGTGACATGTACTTTGTTTTACCAGGTGACAATCATCACCGGTTTGTTCATTCTGCAAAACAGAGCTGTGGTAATTTTCTCTTATGTTGAGTTGTCTGATTATCTTGCTTCCACCGTAGGATATTTGATTTTTACTTTAATAAAACAGGAACAACATCAAAGGGGAGCTGCTAATGGCATTTCCATGACTGCTATGTCATTCTTCAAAGCAGTTGGTCCAGCTGGGGGCGGTGCAGTGTGAGCATCCTTTTCCCATGCTTATTCCTTTGTTTTAGCAATACTCAACATAGTTCCTCATACGACATATTTAAAATTGCTTCTCTGTCATTTGCTTATTTGATCTTTTCCATTACAGGTTTTCTTGGTCACAAAAGCGTTTGCATGCTGCTTTCCTTCCAGGTATGATGTCGAAATAAGTTTTCACATGCATAATCCTTACTTTGTTAGGTTGTTATGAGTCATTTTAGTCTCCCTTGGCAATTGCAATATCAGGAGCTTAGCAGGTAATTTTAACTGCAGGTGCCCATATGGTCTTCTTCGTCCTGAATCTAATTGAAGGTCTTGCAGTATTGATGTTGTTCAAACCATTTTTAAGGGTAAAGAAACCATTAGAAGGGAAGCAGTAATACAGTTGAATTTTAATCTGCCAATAACTAAGATTGCTTGGGAATGGATGTGATTACTTATGCAAATTGTAGCAGCAATATGACTGTAACCTTGCCCCTCCTCTGCATCTTCCCCCATCCCATTTGATTATATTTTAATTGTAGCAGCAGATGATTTTAAAACAGAAAGATGAAAAGGAAGAAAAATAAAATTTTCCTTTTTTGTTGAACCTCATAAACTGAAGGAAAGGGTAGGAACTATGCTGTATTCTTGTTGCAGTAATGTCAAATTCCATAGCATGCCTCCAGAGTGTGTTGTATTTCTGTTCAACTTGAGATTATAATTTGTATTGTATTATTTTAGGCTTTTCTTTCTCGCCCTTCTTTTTCCCAATTTGACCAATTTTATTCCCCATTACTAGTGAGAGTCAAAGTAAAATACCCCACATCCTCCAGTTGAGGTAAGTCTTTCCCTTTCAATGAATCCTTGGCTAAGGTGAAGACATATTAGCATATAATATTAAGAAACTTTATCCGTTGAACCAATAGAAACCTGGATCAAGAAAAGAAATAGGCTAATAGATATTTTAAGAGAAAAGGAATAGCAAACACTCAATAATATATCAATATTCAACAATCTAAACTGTTTTTTAAACTATATAATAGGCATTTTTTTATAAGTAAATACGATTAAGACTCAAATCCCTAACTTAATATTAAAATACTATTAATTATAATAAAACCTCATAGTGAATAATAACTCCTAATTAACCTTAAAATTATAAAATTTCAAACCCTAATTACAATTACAAATCTTATAATGGTAGCCTTATTGCCATAGGCAATATTTTTATGACCAAAGCCTATTAATATGACCAATTTTATCCCTCTTAAAATACTCTCCTACTATTTCTCTTTCTTACTTATCTTTCATCAAATTCTTTCTCTTTTATATTAATATTTCACCAATTAAATTCTCTCTTACAATGCAACTCTCATTTATTTTCGCAGTCATGAGTCCTAATTATATATCTCTTCCTCTTTCTACGGCTAACATCATTAAATTTTAATTTTACTATATATCTCTTCCTCTTTCTACGGCTAACATCATTAAATTTTAATTTTACAACTATTTGTTTTTATTATTCGTTTATCACCTTAAATAAATCGATTACAATGTTAAAGCAAAAATATCAATCATTTTTTTTTTTTTTTTTGTGTAAGTAAATTTTGATCCTGCCTTAATTATATAATCACTTTTATCACATATATGAGCACATAACCTTAAACTTTCAAAATTAGCAGAATTGATTTAAAAAAAAAAAAGAAGAGAAACTAATTAGTTCATCAATTCATAAAAAGATCAAACAAGGAGATAACTAAACAATTTGTAAAGTTAGAGGGAGGAAGATAGAGTGAAGAGTAAAAGGAGGAAGATGAGAGACATACAAGATGAAAAGTTTGGAAGAAAGAGTAAATATATTTGAGTTTCTCAATTTAGTTTAATGTAATTTAATTTAAGAAAATCTTGACATACACTGACGTGTGTGTAAGTTATCAATGTTTACTTTTTTTTTTTTGTGGATAAAAAAATTATTTAAATTTTTTTTACAACTTATAAAAATAAGGGCATATTAGTAATTTAATTAAAAAAAGTCACAAATCCAAGATTTTAAATTCCAATATAATTTTCTCTCTCCTCACTCATTCCTCAATTTTCTATTTCCCTGATTTGGTCCCCACTTCCATTTGAAAGAACAACTATCAAAGGAAGATCTTTTCTTCTCAAATTATCTTTCTCTTCCTAGTTGGGAGCTCTAACCTCCCCCTGCATCTCTCAAACTCTCCTCAAATCAGATCCTCATTTCATCCCTACATTAATCTTCTGATTTCTCATTATCTCCTAGTTTGATTCATTAAATGGAAGCTGGAATTTTACAACATGGCTATACCCATTTCTAATGCTTTAATAGGTTTATTTCATAATTATAAGAATTAAGAAAATTGAATATAATATTTTGGTTAATTTTAAATAATTAACTTTTAAAGAAGCTTCGTTGCCGTTGGTTTGCAAATAGGAATTTACCCTTCTACTTAAAGTTTTCACTTAACAACTATTATCAGTTCATACACGCAACCAGGAGCATTAATTTTAACATCCATCAAGATGGAACAGCCACAACCCTTTTTTTTTTTCTAGTTGTAATAAAAAGATATTTTTTTAGTTTAGTTAAAAAAGTGAACATTGATAACTAAGTTACCATTCTTCAATATGATTTTAAATTTACTTACGGCCAAAAGTCTCGTTGATTGTGCAAGCAATTAATTGTACATTCATAGGGATTGAAACACTTTTCCAATAATTAATTTTTGAGATAAATTCTACCAAGAATAATTATTGTGCATTTATAATCCTTACCATGAATAACTCACATAAGGATAACCTTGTTTTAATATTGAAGTTAATTTGTTAAAATCATGAACTTGTGAGTTTTGAAATTAGAGTAAGAGCTTCATGTAGTCACTAAAGTCAGTAAAATTCAGGAGACATATAAAGAATTTATACTAATACAAACCATCCAAGACCAATGAACATTTTGATAGGTCCTCAGCCCTTTGGGGGTCAGTATCCACAGCAGTTTAAGAGCTTCATCCATTGATATAATCTCCTGTAAACACTGAGGCTTCCATCTACCAAATACAACGTTGCAGATTCATTTGGCATGAAAAACAGTGAGGTAATCAAAGCTCAATGCCATTCACCTTTCTGATACCAGATCCGTAAAGGTCAACATTGCTTGGCTGAAGGTAAAACTGGAAAGGCGAGATGGCAGTAGGAAGCAGAAAAGAGAAAAAGAAAAACTAAGTAAATATTGAAGAGCCAGGGCAGGTCACTGTTATCCCCTTCAAGAAGATGGGGAATAAAAAGGTTATGTTTTTTCAACATTTGTTGTCTGGTCAGTGTTAAGCAATTTGAATAGCTGAAGGTCTTTATAAGGAATCTAATTCTACTAAACTTCCTAAAGAAAGAAAAAGTTTAAAAGCATATTTTGTACAATTACTCCCATCCCAAAGAACAAGAAAAGTGAACCTGAGTTCACCATTCAGTGAGCTGCTGCTCCTACAAAGTGATCCTTCAAGTTAATTATAGAGAAATGAAATTACCATGTCTGCAAGCCATTCTAGCTTTCAAAGCAATATCTGTTATGGATTCATAAAATAAGTACTGGATATCAGATATACATCTTTTCCAGGTAACAGCATTCCACAGTACAATAATTAATTTGACGTTGTAACAAGAACAACATTCCTTAATCCCAAATCATTGCAGTTGGTTTAACACTACCTGGCAACAGCTGCACTAATTATTTCTACGCAGTTTATGCAGAAACCACCCCAGAGAGCTGGGATGGTTTACTTATGGTCTGTACATACCTAAGCTTCATAATGAGATGTGCATCCACTAAATAGAAACTTCTACATTGAAATAGATCAAGACATGCATAGATTGCCCTCATCCAGCTGTTACATAATAAAAGATGGAATACACATAAGATGAAGTGAATAACAAACAAAGAAGCGGGGAAAATATCATCATTTAATGTGGAGAGAACTAAAATACATGAATCTCCCTGAACAAACAAAAGAGTGAGTGTACTTTGCATCCATTAAGGAGTAAAAGAACTATGCAATTTGATGTGTTCTATCACAAACAATTGGAATAGAAAACATTGCAGAGCTGGAGCTAATCTTAGAATACCAAGGTTTTCTGGCAATTATCAAAAGCAGTTAACATGACATCAGGAAGAGAATGTGAAGAGACACTCAAAAACTACAGTCGAGAAAACCTTGATCCCAACTATTAGTTAGGATTAATTACATAAATCCCTTCACCTTTCAACCTTTTGATGCAATCCAGATTGCATAAATAGTTATGCAGTCAAATCCAATAAGTTTTTACTGTTACCTTATACAAGATCAAAGTTTTAAGAGTTCAACCCAATCAATTATTTTTAATAAAATAGCCAAAGCAACGGAATATAACGTGCAGCTAATCAACTTTTTTAGAAATGCAGGCTAATGTTAGTAAAGGTTTCAACTACACTAAAGCAGTATAGTAATCCAATTCTAATTTCTAACTAAAACAAATTAGTAGACTGGAAAGTGTTATGATTTTAGCTTTTAGTCATGCAATTTGACTTCCAAATTGTTTATAAATCAAGTGTTCATGGATTTCAAATTTGAGTTGTTTACATGATTGAATAATATTTATCTGTAATGTTGTCCATCCTTTGCAACTAATTTCTATTTAAGCTAAAAATCATAACAGTTTCAAGTTTCAGAGATTAAAGTAATAAGATATTCAGGATGGCTCATAGTTACCGGGATCTCGATTCCCCTCCCCCACTTCCACATTCCAGGATCTCATTCTGGGATTGTAGAACTTTTTGTACCAGGATCTCTATGGTTCTGCGATCCAAACTACCAAAAGTGGCGACTCAAAATCATGAAATTTTCTAGCTAGAACATAAGAAAGAATGATGAAAAGTCTGCGTGTATCAATTTTAATTTATTGCCTTCCTATATGTATATATGTATTTATATAATTAGTAAATTACTATATGTACATATATTATTATCTTTCTTATAACAAAATTTAATATTATGTATTCTATTAAATTAGTTGAATTTAATAAGACATGTACAGTCTAAAGTTAGTAGAGCTATCCAAGTAAATAATTTAAACGTACCACGTCCCAAAATAACAAACCAACTAAGCCTACTCGGCTACTCCTATCATATCATATTTTGAACTATGCAACGTACCCTGTCCCAATTCCCGTACAACATCCCGGGACATACCGTGATCCTGGTAACTATGGATGGCTATTGGCCCTTTCATTACTTATCAATGCTATTACATGAAATTGGAAAGTCAGACCAAAACAATTGTCTAAAGACTTGTCTCCCAGTTATCCCTTTAACATGTTAATCTTTAGCAACCACCTCATATACAGGAAAAAAAATAGTATAGTACATAGTAAAATTTCACAATATTATTGTCTATTATAGGTTTGGAATGGACATATTATCATTCTTCTTTGTGATGATTGATGTAAAATAAATATAGAGAAAAAAATAGTAGTAGCTTGGATTATAACAAGACTACACCAAGACCTTAAATTTATAATAGAGCAATTACATAAAACTTGCTTATCTAAATAATATGGGACTTAACACCCAACATAACTTAATACTAAATATACTCTAACACTCCCCCTCAAGCTAAAGCATATATATGCTCAAGCTTGTACAAGTATAATCCAAATATCAAAACTCTCAACACTCCCCTATAACAAAAAATTACATCAAGTTCACTCGACTCACTCTATGCCTAAGAGAACAAGAACAAGAATGAGAATGAGAATGAGAATGAGAATGGCACAAACAACATGTGCCTAAAAGAAAATGACACAAATTACATGTGTCTAAAATAAAATTGTTGGTTTACAACCAACATAAAATGTCAAATTGGCAACAACTTCCACCGAGAACTTCTCTGGTCGGAATCCAAGATAAGGCAACTCCGGAATCAGTGATAACGAGCAGGAAACTTTGAAAACTCTTCAATCTCTTCAATCTTGAATAGGGGTTGTGTCAAAAGGCTAAACAACTATCAAACATAAAGACGAACTTCTACAAAAACTTTAAAACTAAAAGCATCAAAAAGCTTCAAAACTATTCGGGGCTGCCGCCAAAGAGGAGAGGCGGCAGCCCCAAGATTAAACTTGGGTTTAGATCAAACCCGCTCTGATACCAAGTTAAATAAAATAGAAGAAGGAAATGATTGTAGCCTTGATTGATATCTCAAAGCCTACACCCATAAGCTTTATTTATAGTAAATAATAAAACATAGACTTCCACATCTAAACAATGTGGGACTGCACAATATAATAATATTATATTCCTAATACTCCCCCTCAAGATGAAGCATATAATGCTTAATTTTGTACAAATAAAACCCAATTATCAATCTCAACACTCCCCTTTACTGACAACAATCTAGGTGAAGCTTCAATCCGTTTGATGAACATACTGGTACACATGAATAGTACTCGTGTTGGCTGGAGAGAGACACAGTCAGATTTTCCGGAAAAATAAAAAGAGCATCGTTGAAAAAACGAACAACGGGATTTTCTAGAAAAATAAAATGAGTACCGCTGGAAAGAGACACAACGGGAAGTTCATGAAGATACTGTTGAGCTGTCAAACTCTTTGAGCTGTCAAACCCTAAATAGGCTTGAAAAGAAAATGGGATGAACCGTCTTTAGATGGTGAAACTTCAAGTGAATTGGCGATTTCAATTTTTTCAGAAGTAGACATACCGATGAACAGTATCCCGATGAATAATAATCGTATTGCTGGAATGAAACGCAGTAATAGAGAGACACGCTAGAATGAAACGCAGCAGTAGAGAGACATGCTGGAATGAAACGCAGCAACAATAGAGAGACACACTGGAATGAGGCATGAATGGAAGAAACAACTAGGTTTAATGATAGCTGGAGGCAAAGCCCTTTTTTTTTTTTCTTCTTTTTCTTCATGTGGCGGCTAGATAAAAGAAAGAGAAGATTAGGGTTCTTTTCAAAATCGGGTCAAGATTAAACTTGGGTTTAGATCAAACCCGCTCTGATACCATGTAAAATAAATATAGAGAAAGAAATAGTAGTAGCTTGGATTATAACAAAACTACACCAAGACCTTAAATTTATAATAGAGCAATTACATAAGACTTGCTTATCTAAATAATATGGGACTTAACACCCAATATAACTTAATACTAAATATACTCTAACAATTGAAATGGGACATATTTCCAAATTCCAATTATATGCCCATAATTAAGATACAATTGGCCAAAAACTTAATAAGGGACCCAAATATTCTGTAAAACCATAATGTGGAGCAAGTGTCTATTAATTTGAGGGATTCAAACTCTATAAACTTTTCTCTTATAAGTACTGTAATAGTAACCTTATCATTTTTCTGAGAATTGACATATTATCATTCTTCTTTGTAATGATTAAAAAGGGACATATTTCCAATTATATGCCCATGATAAAGATACAATTGGCCAACAATTTAACAAGGGACCCAAATGTTCAATAAAACCATAAGGTGGAGCAAGCGTCTACTAATTTGTGGGATTCAAAATCATTAAACTTCTCTCTTATTCTTATAAGTACATAATAGTAACCTATTCTGTTTTTGATAAATAGAAAACCTTTTATAAGTACAATAACAGTACAATCTTTTTGATAAGTACAATAATGGTAACTTTGCAAGCCCCTATTTCCCAATTGATCAGATATGGAAAAGCAGTTTCATGTGCACTACAGCAGCTAACAAAACATGGTTCTATTGGCAGTTGCTGCACTTGGCAATTTCCGGTATATAATAAACACATAAAAGGGAATAAAACACACATACACAAACAGAGAAAGATACAGATAGAGAGAGTGAGAGTGAGAGTGAGAGAGAGAGAGGTGTACCTAATACTATTCTTTTCTATCAATAGAGATTTTTGGACCTCAAAGAGCATATGTTCAAAGCATTTTACTCAATTAACTAAGCAAGGGAATTATGTGATCAACGATAGGGCTGCCTAGTTCTGCAAAAGAACTAAGCAAAACGTACTCCAGGAGAAAAGTTAAGGTCATTAATTATAAAAACGCATGTTCAATTTACGAGACCAGTTTTAAGAGGATGGTTTCAGGGATTGTCTCAACAGACAATGATGAATACTATAGATAATAAATGTTCTTACAAATGTGACCTCAAGGCTCCTCAATGAACCAAAATAGTTAGCCCGTAGGATCAAAAAGCATGTCTAAAAGTAAAGTATGAAAGCAAAAAAATTGTGAAAACAACAAATGCAATGCAAATCAGCACATATCGATGACATAGAAAGGCTTTTATATATAAAATAGATTATCCAAAAGAAGGAAATAGTGCACATTTACAAAGAGATAAAATCTGAATGGCACAGGTTTCCAAGTCCAAAACTTGAATGTGATTATCTAACCTTTTCAGCCTGGAGTACATTGCCGGCATCATGCTTGTCTGCCAGTATTTGCAACATATACCATCAGCCAAAAGACCCCCGGCATTTCAATGATCCACATAAGCATTTCCTTTTTCCATTGAGTGGATTTTTACTTTCAGCCTGTGCAGACTGAGCAATCCCATAGTCATACGTCAACTCTGTCATGGGAGGGATATGTCTAAGAGCAAAAAATGCAATATGGACAAAGGATTGATCGTTTTGCTCATATATGGTTGGCTGCCAGAAAACGTTTGGGGAGCAACTGTGGTTCATAAAACGAGCTACATTTCCAAAGTTTTTGGCACTTATGATTAAAGGATCTTGGATTGCATAATCCTCATAACAATCACTTGAACTTTCCCCTTCCACTAACCCGGCTTCATAATTCCACTTGAATGAATCATAAACACGGGTTGTATCAAAAACATATTCATCATTTTGAACTTCTTCCCTGGTCTCACTTACCCTAAGTTTGTCAATAACTTCACCTGCATACTCACAAATAAATGTACCAGCACGAATAGGATCCAGTGACCTAAGAGCCCAGCCTCTATCCTTAGTTTTGAACACTTCCAGGTGGAGTTTTATACCACTCTGGGATACTCGGTTTTTACATTTAGGAAAACATGGACATGTGGGGCCACATTCATGTACCATAGGCCTCCGACTCACTAGAATGCCATTTCCAGTATATGGAAAGTCACCTTCATTTCTCCGAATGCAAGAACAGTTAAGATCACCTGGGCTGCATGCATTTTGGCAATTGCAGCCATAAGAAGGCCGTGTTAAACTGAATGATTTTGAATATTTGACGGTAGGGAAATAACTGAAATAAGCAGGCCCCTTCTCATCATCAACATCATTGACAAGTGTAACGGGAATGCTTTCAGCACCTGAAGTGAGATCCGGAAGAACAAGACCAACCCTAGAAGGGAAACCTTCCTTCCACCTCTGAACTGATTTCCAGAGAGCAAAGGCACTGGGCTGTCCAGGTACCCTCACTAGCTTGTACTTGAAAATATTGGCACCAGATTTTCCCCTCTCCGTCCATGATTCTTGGATTCTAAACAAACCATCATAAACATAGACCTTTACATTTGAATTAGGAGAATAACTTAAACCACGAATAACTCTAACTTCATTGTTCCGACGCAAGCTTCTCTCTAAAGCAAGATTACCCCTTTCAAGCTTCTGATCAGCCACTTGCATGTCCTTCTTGTTGAAGTTTCCACCCTGACCACTATAAATCAAAATATCACTATCGTCTGTATCATCATCATATCCTCCTGAAGAAACAATGCTTAAAGCCACAGGTTCCTCTTCAAAGTCGCCCCTTGTAATCATGTAGTCAATTCCACCCATGGATTGAGCATGTAATCCGACAACACACAATTCCATGCGGAAAAAGAATATGTCCCCAATCTCAACCCCAGGCACTACTCCTATTCTCCTCCTTGTGTTTGTTCTAATCCCTTTGCTCATCAAAATATTGCCCGCTTTTAAATCTGCACGCTTGATAATCCCTGTGGTTGATTCCTTGGCATCTTCCAACTGGCTGAGCCTTCTCCGAAGTGCATCAAAAGTCATCAGTACACAGTTAACTATATCTCGGTCACCATCTTCTCGTTGGAGATCACCAATACCAACTAAAGCACTTGCATCAAACCCTTTGCCTTTAAAACCAGATAGGGAAAGTTCTGTATTCCGACTTCTCCTTGTCTTCTTTTGGGAGGAACTGGAGCCTCGCAGTGCCCTTTTTTTTCCTTCAGAAAACCCATCTTCATTAAGTCCCTCCATTGATGAAGCAGTTTCGTCATTTGATGCCCCAGCGAACTCAGGTGGTGGTCTTCTAAATGACCGAATGGGAGCTGGAAAAGGACCAGTTGGCGTAGTCCCTGAGGGGCCATTATAATCAGATGAGGTTTGAGAACCGCTGAACGGGTAAAATGGAGAAAACCCAGAAGGGAACGGGCCAAAAGGTGGGGCACAAACAAATGGAGGAGCTTGAGGTGATGTAGGAAACACTGGTACCAAACTACGCAGAGGTTTAACATCTAAAATTTTAGACTTATCAAAAGACGTTGAAGGAGGAACTGAGTTTTGACCCAACCTTCCTTCCATGACAGTCCTTTTCAACCAAGAAACCGAAACTCTGATTTTATCCCTCCAAATTAAACAATGCCAATTTCATTTCTATTTCTTCTGGTGTTACATATGAAGTTTGCTAATTCCTACAGTGACCAATAAAATTTCGATCCGCAACTCCATTACGAGCCAACCAATGTTTCTGCTTCCAAATTGATACCATTGCAAGAGACATGCACAAACAGGGTAACATTATATATAGTAAGAAAAAAATCAAACCTTGAGCATAATTACAAGCAAATAAAAAAGAAAAAGATTAATCAAACAAACCCATTGATCAATAAGACATAAAGATCCGTGGGTTTTGGCTGAGAACTTGAATCATCAACAATGGATCAAATCTAAGAGCCGGTGTCCATCAATACAGAAATTTGACAAGCAAGAAGCATTACCTCAAAATGAATGCTTGATTGGTAAAGCTTTCCAACTGAGAGAGAAAGGGGGAAGGTACTGAAGCTGCGAGAAAGAGAAAGAGACACGGGAGAGAGCAGTGCTTTGTCTGAGTCCTTTTTAGTTTCAACTCTGTACTCAGCCAAAATGGTCATGATGTTCCTTCGACTTCTCGACTCTCGTGTCTTTACATTTTTTATTTATTTATTATTATCATTTATTTTATCGAGCTATTCGGTGTGTCTATTTTTACCTTTATACCCTTTTTAAACTATTTTATTAAAGAATTTTTTTTTTCTAATTTTATTAATTTATTCTAGTACAATAAATTAATTCAGTAACCTGATAAATAAATCCATTAACAGATAAATAAAATAACAAAAGAAAGAAAGCTTTAAGATTAGATCAAGATAAGCACACAAAAAATAGAGAACCCTTTCAAAATCTTATGTAAAAACTATTTAATAAGATTTATTTATTTTTAATTAAAAAGTAAGGTTAATTATTATTTTGGTTACTTGTAATATACATCAAAATCACATTGTTTTATGATATTTTTTGTTCAAGATTATTACGATTATCTTAAATTAGACTATATCGGCTAAACAATCCATGGAAGTTGAATTTGTTCCAACCCATTTTTTTGTTTATATTTTCTCAAACTAGCAGTAAGTTTTCATCTAAGAAACCAGCAATTAAGTATAATGGATACATAACGTAAAACTTAAATAGTTTTTTGAAAGAGTTATATTTGTGGGACAGAGAACATTATGCCGTCAATGTGATTAATTGCTATATCTTAAAACTGATTGCTAGGTTAATAAAATATAAACTGAAAAAAAAAATTGAGTTAAAAGACAAAATAAATTTCTTAAAAGTGTGATATATTTCAATTGAGCGTGGTCAACATTCGATATAATTTTATTTAAATAATAATTTTGATATATTTATTGCAATCCAATTGAATTTATTCCCTTTTTTGCTTCTCCTAAATTTTAATTATATGTAGACAAGCTTTTATAAGTTTACTAATATTAGATTTTTTTTTTCCATGAATTGCTCACATATGAAAAATATTAATTATTTTATTTATATTTTATTTTTTGATTTCTTTTGTGTATCTGCACACTATTTAGATGTGAGACTAATCTCATTCGGAATTCGTGTTGTCCCTCCTCACAAGTATTTTCTTGTGAGCTCAAACCGGATTTTTCGACAGAAGAGTCCAAGTCCTATAATTGTTAGACAATATGGTAAATTTTTTACTTTAATAGCCAAAATGAGATAAATCCTGACACCAGATTTTGAAAATCCGTTTTCTAGTCCAACTCACCATGCCATATTACCCCATGGACCCATCAGCACATACCTCATAGGCCCACAACCAACCAAATGAGGGAGCACTGAAACTGAGTTTTGAAAACCCGGTTTCAATGCAGGGTTTGTCCCCTCACAAGCCCCGCCTCACTGGCCCACTGGGGCAAGCCCGACAAGCCAAAAACATGTTTTCACGTGTCTTGCTGCAGCCTACCCCCTGCAGCCCTAACCTCCCTTGCAACCCTAGCCCTCCCCCCTAGTAGCTTGAACCCCTTGCAACCCTAGCCCTTCACGTGTTTTTTTTTTTTTTTTTTTTTTTCTCATGAGTTATAAATTTTTTCAATTTCAAATATATGATAATTTGTAAGTGGGTTTTTTTTTGAAATATGTGATAATTTATAAATTTAAAATGTATGAAAAATTTTAAATCTTTATTGTATGATATTTTTAAAGTTTAAAATATAAAGTAATTTTTTAACCTTTTAGTGTATAATATTTTATAAATTTAAAGTGTATGATATTTTAAATTTTGGTATTTTTAGAATTTAAGATTTTTGATAATTTTTTAATTTTATATTGTAACATAAATGTTTTTATTATAGTTTATGATATTTTAACATTTCTAAAGTCATGATATCTTTTAAATATAAAGTGTTATGTTACACTTTATATATTTATAGTTTATGATATATTTAAATTTTAAAATGTATGATAAATTTTAAAGTGTATAATAATTATATGGATTTTAAAATGTATGATATATTTTAAATTTATAGTGTATGATAGTTTTTAAATTTAAAATTTATAATATTTTTAAATTTATATTTATAATGTATGATATTTATTTTTATTATTGTGTATGATATTGCAAATTTTTAAATTTTACTATATTTTTTTTATTTTAAAGTGTATAATTTTTAAACTTATTTGAAATGATTTAGTAAAAGAAAAACATTAAATTATTTTAAAATTAATGGAGTACACTTATATTAATCGAGTACATATTATGAATACTATAATTTATTTTAAAAAACTTGCTACACATTGGCAATAATGAAATAAATCTGTGTCATTATTTAACAACATGCTAGCAAAATGATGGAAAAAAATTATGAACGAAATCATCATCACCATCACTATCAAGGGTAGTCAGATAGGTTATCATCGCTTTCATATTGCGCATCAATTTCAACTTTCATCATGGTCGGAGTTTTTAACTCATCTTGACGAGTAGCCGCCTCATGCCAGGCATGGTATTTCTGACTTTAGTCTTTCAATCACTGGAGCTATTTCACCTTGTGTTGAACGAAGTGAAGTTACAAAAATCGCTTTTGGGACTGACAGCTTGTGTAATATACAATATGATTCTATCTCGCACCTTATCTTCTACTATCTAATATACTCAGGTTTCCTTGCCCAAATTACCCAATTTTCTTGTGAGGTATTAGTAACTGGTCCGACCATTATATGATCGACAATATTTCGAATATTAACATAATATAGATAGGCGCATTAAAACTCTCTTTTCGATCCATACCATGTAATCTTATTTCGGATCAGTATACTTGTCTATACGATGAAGACGTTGTCTTGGTGTTGATGGCTCAGGTCTAGTTCTAGTTGATGATCTGTGACTACCACAACGTCCATGACAGCCACAATGTGAGCAAAGTTGCCTTGGCATATTTTCTTGTTATCGAGCATGAGTTTCTAGTAAGAAATGGTTGTTTGATATTTTCAACTCTGATGGGTTTATCTATAGTGTCGGTTGTGTATTGATTGACAGCATTCAGCTGAGCATTAATCTTCGCCCGATGTTCCATGAAATATTTAACACACTGGTAAAATGTCAACTGCACCAGTGCAGTGATTGGGACTTGCCGTGTTCCCTTTAAGACATTGTTTATGCACTCCCCCAAGTTCGTAGTCATGAAGTCAAAGCGGTGACCTCCATTATGTGCCAATACCCACTGCTCCAACAAAATTCTACCAGTCCATGCCATATACTTAGAGTCCATGCGGACAAACTTATCGAAATATTTATCGAACTTGCGTTTTTGAGTTTGACTAGCAGTGTGGATGAGTAGATTCTTTGCTTTCATATTCTTGTGGGTCTTATGAAAGTTGCTTGCAATGTGCCTAACACAAAAACGATGATACCCATAAGGCTCAATCCATCCATTTCCAAGGATTTGAACAGCAACAATTTTCCTGTCATGATGATCAGATATTAAGCAAACACCTACCCGTTACGTTACATGCATACAAATCAAACTTAAAAAATTTAATTAATTTAAAACTATCTAAATTACGAATTAATTTAAACGTAAAAAATTTATTAATTATAATATGTATTTTTAATAAATTATATTAAAATGTTATGATTTCATCTTTAAGTTAGTTGTAAATATTAATTTTACCAATTACTCTACTTTAAATAATAACAAATATCATTACACATGAAAACATAAAAATACTATCTATAAATTAATTACATTAAAACATACAAATACAAAAAAAAATCTATTTATAATATTTAATATTAATTAATTATATTCAAATAATAAAATCACTATTTATCATAGGTATATTACTTACCATAATTATATCATAAATATATTACTTACCGTAATTATTATGAAATAATTAAATTTTATTTTTTTAAAAAAAATTGCTAATTAATTTAAAAACCATCCAAATTACTAGTTAATTTAAATGTCATAAAATTATTAATTATTTCAAATCTTAAATATTACTATTTTAAGCCAAAAAAAATTACTGACTAATTTAAACGTCACAAAATTACTAATTAATTTAAATGTCACATAATTACTATTTTAAACTTATAGATATATTTATTAATTTAAACCTGAAAAAGTTAGTAATTTATCATAAATATACTAATTATTGCAATTATCATAAAAATTACAATTTCAACAAAATTTTAATTATAACATATCATAAAAATTAATACTTCAACAATTATAATATGAAACTACTACAAATATAGGTACATGCATACAATAATGATAAATACGACTTTCTACAAAATTAATTCTTTTTTATGACTTATCAGGTAAGAAGCATAAGAGCAAAAAGTATCAACACCGGCAACGGGATGTCAACAACAATCTTAAAAAAAAAACATAAATAAACTTATAATAATAAAATATGTATATCAATTTTAACATTAAATGGTTTATGTAATTTCTATTTTAAAAAAAATTAAATGGTATACGTAATTTAACTAACTATTATTGATTAAATATTACTAATTATAATAAATAATATAAATTATAATTTCATTAATTGTAATATATATAATAATATATATGATTAAATATTAAAACATAAAATTTTAAAAAATAATATATTGTAAATAAATTTTTTATTAATTAAATAATTTAATTTAACTAATAATAATAATAATTTTTCAAACAAAAAATTTCATAACTTACCAAAATTTATACACGAAGTGAAGATTTTGCTGAGAAGAAATACAAATGTTACGAATAAGAAAATATGCAAGTGTGTGTGAAGGAAATGAGGGAGAAAACGAGGGTATATGTAGCATGAAGCTTCTTTCACGGGTTAGGATTGTGTGGTGAGGAGTAAAAGAGAAAAAGTAAAGGGGAGGGGAAAAGCAGACCTGCATGCATGTAGCTCTGCAAAAAACGTGAACGTAGGGTTACAGGGAGGTAGGCTGCAGCAAAAAACACTTGAAAATGTGTTTTTGGCTTGCAAAAAAAAAGTCTAAAATCGAATTTTCAAAATCTGGTTTCAGAGCTTATCGGGAAGGGGACAAACCCTGCATTGAAACCAGGTTTTCAAAACCCGATTTCAATGCTTCCTTATTTTGGTCGGTTATGGGCCTGTGAGGTGTGTACTGGTGGGTCCGTGAGGTGACATGGCATGGTGAATCGGACCAGAAAACAGATTTTCAAAATCCGGTGTCAGGATTTATGTCATTTTGGCTATTAAAGTAAAAAAAAATACCATTTTGTCTAAAAATTATGGGATTTGGACCCTTCTATCCAAAAGTTCTCAAACCCTTGACATTGTAGAGGCCCCTCAACCTATAAGTTAAGCGTACCTTATTACTTGAACCATACCTTGTTTGGTATTTCAATATTTTAACTCAGGTGTTGAATAGTTTCCTTTTATTTGGTTTTCTTGGAAGCAAGGTCTACAAACCAAAACTTTTATAGTAGTTGAGAGATTATATATAACGCTAAATTATTGATTGTTTTCAAAGAATTGATGTGTGTTAAAAAGTGTATTTTTTTAATTTTATTATTACAAATTTAAATTTTTAAATGACATGATTTCACTTAATCAATAAGTGCTAGTTTGGTACGCAAGAATATTTTTGTGGAATTGAAATAGGAGAAAGAATGAAAATGGAATGCAAATGATCATTTCATTTTATTGTTTGGTAACGTTGATGAGAAATATTCATTCAATTCTATTTATTTATTCCCATGCATTTTTTAGAGATAAAATAATATAAAAATTTACTAAAATGACACAAATATCTCTTAATAGATAAAGTAATAAAAATATAACATTATTTATGAAATTTATATATTTCTTAATTTTTAATTAATTTTTTTAAAAAATTATATTAATTAATTATATTACTTATATTAATTATTTTTATTATTTATTAATATCAATATTTTAGTTTAAAATTACTTAACTAATTTATTTATTTATAATTATATACTATGATATGAAATTTATTTTTGTCATTTGACTAAAATAAATTTTTTTATATAAATTTTTTAAAACTTTTATATTATTTAATATGATATGAAGGGTATTTTTGTCATTTGACTACATTAAATATATTTATTATTTAACTTATTTATTTATAATATTATTATTTTATTAATATTCAAATTTTTATTTAATTATTTATTCTATGTGCCAAATTTTTTTTTTCATTTAACTAAACTAAACTAATTCCATAAAAGTAGAAATAAGTAATCCCATCCTCCTAGGTGAGTTTGAGGATTCTTACTTCTATGGAATAAAATGATAGGAATGGAATGAGTATTCTAAAGCTAAAAACATACTAAAAGAAAGAATGTTCATCCTATAGAATCATGCATAGAATAAAATAATCATTCTAGTGTACCAGACTAGCCCTTAGAGTTCAATTACACACCATGAGGCAATTTTGATTTCAAATATCTCACTTTCATTATTTGTACCTTCATATAAAATATAAAACTCGATTTAGGATTGGCAATCATATTTCTTTTCCTTTTCTGTTAATTAAATTAGAAAAATTGCATATACTCCAACAGGGTGCATATACAATTTTTAATAATATCCGAATATTCTATCCTTGCCAGAAATAAATATAAAATTTTAATTAATATAATCTGGTATACAATTTTTCCTCCTCTTTATCCTTAGAGTAAACTAGACCTCTCTTTCTTTTTCTTTTTCTTTTCTTTCTTTGTTTTTTATAAGAGTAGGAGTAGGCTGTATTTTATAATTTCATAATAATAAAAAATAAAAATAAAACCCTTGCTGCCCAAGCAACTAAGCAAATATATAAATAGCTATTATTTCTTATATAAACATCTCTGGCAGCTGAGTGTAATAGGTAAGTAACGCATCTTCTCTTTCTGTATATATATACCTCTTATTCTTTTTTTAGTTGTTATTTTTCTGCTGATTCAAAATTGGTACAACATCTTCAGAAACAATAGTATCGATCATCGATAAGATATGCCTATATACCAATTGCCCTAAGAAATGAAGTGAAACGAGACTCTTTTTGGAACAAATTTTTGTTAATTTCTACTACAAATACTTTTTACAATATAAAAGATCAAAATGCTATTCTGCTCTAGTTTATCTGAATAATTGATTTCTTTCTCTAGTTTTGATATTCAATTCACTATTAGTTATCTTGTTTGGTTTAGGGAAAAACACTTGTTTCTCTAAATGAATTTGAGTTTTAATTTACTACTACTATTATGCATATCCTATATTAGCAAGGATTGTTATCCTGTTTGGTTTTAGTTAAAAAACCTAGTTTCTTTGGTTCTCTAAATCAATTTGATTTTCAGTTGTTGTTTGGTTTTAGGGAGAAAACCCTAGTTTTCCTTGTTCCATTATTTTGTTTGCTTATTTCTTTTCTCGTTCAATATAGATCCTTTTGTACATAACACACAATTTGTCCTCTTCAATCAGCTTTGTACCTTCCTCATATATAGTCATGGAGGACTGGTCATTACCTAAGGAACTTTTGAGGATGGTAGCTAAAAAATAAGCAAATTCCTTTACTTATGTTCCCTATGAGTCCTACTCAGAAAACCAACTTAAATTCCTACATCCATCCCAATGTAAAGACTCTTTATGGCATGACAAGTCTCTTGGATGAAAAGGCATATTTCTTCAGCCTCCTGGACGAAATCGATGAAACTCACTTCTTCTTAGGTGCTTACAAGAGTTGGTTGCTCATTAGCTACGAAAATTTAACTGATTTGTTCTTGTTCAACCCTTTTACATGATGCAAAGTTGTTCTCCCAACAGAGAAGATTTGCGCACCATCAGTAGCTAAATTCGTTATGGATTCGAATAATCCAAACATGAACAAGGATAGCATAGTTATGGCCATATATGAGAAGAAGAAAAGATTGGCTTATTGCAATCCAGGAGATGAATGTTGGAAATTGGTACATCAAAAGGGTGAAGAACATGATCCTTATGATAATTTAACTTATCATGATGGTCAATTCTTTGCTGTGGATGAGAAAGAAAGATTAATAGTGATTTCCTTTACAGGCTCTTGTTGGCAGTGTGTAAAAGTAGTAGTCAAAACAACAAATCCAGGTGCTGAAAGGAGTTATCCAATGCCAAAAGAGAACACTAGACATTTAGTAGCATTGCCAGGGTATGAGCTACTTTTAGTCAAGAGGCTTGGTTGCCCAGCTGCATTCAGTTATTGTTCTTATGATACCAGGGATAAACTTTGGGTTTCCAAGTATTCAAATTGGATACACAAATTCAGAATTGGAAGGAAGTGAAAGATGAATTGGATGGTTTTGCTTTTCTAGTTGGGTATAATGATGTATTTTCTCTCTCACCGGCAAGCATACCGGGATGTACAGGGAACTGCATCTACTATGCTGTTCACTTCAAGAAGTTCCCTGTGGTGTTTCATGATATAGCTGTATATGATTTGCATGACGGTGGCATCCAACATTTGCATTCTGCTCGTGGAGTGTTCAATGTTGGAATGCTTTTCCTAGCAGGAGAATGCTTTTCCTAGCAGGAGAAGCTGTTTGGGTAACACCATTTTGAAATATAAATATATGGATTTGTTTTTCATTTACTTGTCAAGGATATTAGTATTGTATGCTGAAGTTTTAAAGTCTTTGATTGGCACACCTTTCTTGTTCACATTGCTTAGTTTTATCCCTTAGATCATTGCTTATGGAAAGAAATTCCTTGCTAAAATAACAACCTGGCAATCACTTCTTATAATCTAGCAGTCTAGGATAAAATTTCATGCATCCCAGGAAAAGGGAAACCTAATTCTAGCATTGGTTATAACTGCTATGATGCTGCTATTACTTGCACCTAGTGCCAGCAACTGAGAGCAGAGCAGTATTAAACATTGTTAGCTTTGCATGATTCTTGGAGTTTGTCCAGATGAATTATGTTGATACTTTTTGACAAGAGCACATGCCCAACACAAGTTTGAAACATCAATCTTACTAAGAATCAGTAAGTAGTTCAGAATATGAAGATTGATTGTTTCTATAAATACACTAATACCTAATAATGATATTGAAAAAGCCTTATCAGTTATCAATAACAGTTTGCTGCAAGAAAAGAAGTCCATGGAGCTGAACTGAAGATAGTGTCCAAGACAATCTGACAATCTGAACTGAAGATGGTGTCTAAGCATTATCAGTTATCAGCCTGGTCATCTCCCATTTGTATGGCATGAAATGCTCCAGTGGTGGATCATTCAGACAATCTGATTGAAAGTGTGAGTTCATCCCAGAACAAATCAAGATTACCTCTTCTCCATCCTTAAGAGAGTCATCGATATCCTTTAATATGATAGAACAGAGCAACGTTCCAGGGAGCCACGTACCCCTTCCACCATTGGAGTATCACAAGAAGGATGATTTGATTCCCCTCTATTTGCTTCTCCAAGTCCAAGTGTTATTAAGAGATGATCACCTATTGAAATTGGATTCCTTGAAGTCAACTCATGACTCTGCAATCTGATCTTCTTCCCATCCCAATACCTTCAAAATTGAAATTGGATACCTCCATCATACCAAGGCTTAACGAAAAAAAGAAACATAAAGATGCATGAGAAGCACAAAGAAACATCTGGTTTAAGAATCAGAATGGAATCATATGATATAGCTCTTCAAATCCAATTGGTTTTTAAAATTATACTCACAGCTGGCACATATAACTTCCAATTCTACTTTTCTGATACAATTTACAACCCATATGATATAGCTCTTCAAATCCAATTGGTTTCTCCATTGTTATACTAAGCATTACATTTTACAACCCCCCCCCCCCCCCCCCCCCCCCCCATAAAAAAGAAAAAAAAAAAAAAACTATTAGTCACAGACACGAGGACGTGCATTGCATTTGCAAGTATACTATCAGAATTTTCTGACACCTTCATTTTATACTACAGCAGGTCCCTAATGCCCTTCAATTAGGTCCCTTCAAAGTGGGTTATAAAGCTTCTAATGATGTATGCGTCTAAAAAATTAAAATAAAAAGGTACTATAGCCTGATTCATCTTTGAGACAGAATCTGGGAAGTTCTCTTCCATCCCCTTGCCATGGTTGGATTTGGAGTCAATTCCTTCCAAGTAAATACATGATATTTCTTGGTAAGGCAATAGTATCACATGTTCAGAATGAACTAAAGCAGAGAATCGCAATGACATTGGCAGTTCAAGTCATGTAGTACCAAAACATAAGATACTATAGGTGAGACAAGATAGGCTAATAGCAGTCACCCATCTGGGACAGAACATTTAAATGACACACGAAGTATCCAGATGAACACTTGACGTTCAAATATCTAATACTGTTCCCTTGTCTTTTTTATCTTGTACTTAATTGAAGATAATCCTATCTATGGATTTTCCACACTTATAATCTAAAACTTCTTCATGCATGAATACCAGCTATAATAACCCCAATACACAAACAGGATGGTAGTCTGTCCAATTGATAAAAAGAGACAAACAAGTACAAAAACCCCAACCCACCGCCCCCAAAAAGAGAAGTATTTGATCATAGGATAGGCCAGCTCAAAGATCAGTCAGAAGAAAGAATTTAAGATGATCAATTATTGCAATAACTACCAACTAATGTTAGTGATCCTTCTCAACATATTCTTCAAAATATGAGTCGGCTATAAAAGAGGCCATATTTACCCTCATGGCTTATTGAAACAAGAAAGCACCTCAACTCCAAAAACAACTCATCATGTATCACTCATTAATAGTTGCCTCCTGTTTCTCTATAATGACATGAAACCATATGATTCTAGCATTACCTTCACTCCTTCAATATCTCAATCAACTACATCCTGAAGTTTTGCATCAAGCTCAATCTTCTCAATGTCAGATCCACATTAAGGACTACACTCTCTGATCTTTCAGTTAAGAATTCTACAACAACAACAAGCCTTAATCCAAACCAATAGGCAAAAAAGCTATGGATCAGTGCAATGAATTCTTTCAATGAAGAATTCTGATTGAAAAAAAGAGGAAAAAAAAAAAAACAATAAATAACATTAACTAATATAATAATAATAAATTGAAAGGAGCATCATCTAGGTAATGAGGCATAACACAAGCCTAAGAAGAAATTTTTTGAAATCTGCTTACTTGCAAAATAAATGGCAACAAAGGAGACATTTGCTTCTCTGAAAGAGAAGCATCACCATATCACACAGCTATGAAAACCCAGCTCAGATGAGTGTGAATCATATCAAAAAGGGAACCTTGCAGACTTCTGGCAGGGTCACTTGAGTCTTTCTTCACCATATTGTCAGGCCATGGCTGAGTTCTCAAATTGATTTTAACAAGTTTTCCTTAAACATGTACCACCAAGATGAGCACCTTTGACCAAAGGGCAAAAGGTCTCACATTGACCAACAACCTGCATCAACCTCATAATGAAACTTATTTTTACAGTAATTTTCTACAAATTCCTAAGTTATTCACAACAGAAAAACTGAAACACATCATTCTGAGTCGCAGATTTCACTCTTATCAGTCTTAGGTCAAGGACAGGAAGAGTCTTCATTAAAACTAAGCAGTCGCACATGCTTTTCCACATTATGGGGAAGGGGTACAGTAAAATTGCATCTTTTGATCCCTATATTGTAAAAAGCTAGCTAAAATGTACTGCATTTGTTCGAATCAGAGTCATAATTGTAATACAATATTTAACTTCCGCTAGAATTGAAACTAAAGCATATAATGATTATAAGTAAACACAAATCACTTTAAATTTCTCTGAGTTATTAACATTCAATTACCAGCAGTGACCAATGGGGTAGCGTAACATGAAGACAAATGATGCTTGACAATGGCCAGGCTTAGAAGATTAAGTGGCACCAAGAGCGCTGACTGGTGGTGGCAAAGCATTCCCCAGCCAATGGGAGTATTACTGGCTAGTACATGTACGTGCATAAAAACAATGAGGGTATTACTGGTAGTAGCCAAACATTCAGTGAAAACAACACCTAACCTATAGAAAGTAAGACTAAAAAGTATCTAGTTCAATAAAAACTGGAGAGGTTGCTAAAACTAAGTAGTTTTGAGCAATACTTACAACTCACATATTGTTGAATGATTCAACTTCAACTTGAATCATAGTTCAGAAAACATAAAATGTACAACAGAAAGCCCACACAATAGATAAGCATTCTGCCTGTACAAGTGTTTGTCTTTATACATTGATTCAATGAAAAAGAAACAAAAGATTAACGTTGTCAAGAAAAATACTGACCTTGACATCATCCTGCTGTTCATGGACCACATCTGAAGAAATTTTTCCACCTAAAATTGGAAAGAAAAAGCTCTCAATCCAAGAGACTGGACAGCTAGATTGCTATGATGTTGCCTCTCATAAGACAACATTGTGTGACTAACAGAAGTAGGAAACTTAGCAACGTAGATCTTAATTTCCTGTTTCTTGGAGGGTGCCTCAGAAATGATGCAGTACAGCAGCTATCAAGATTCTATACCCTTGTCAAATATTCATTTGCATCAACATAAATACCATATTGAATCATAATTTCCTGCAGTTTGAAAGCAGAACTTTCTTCTGGGTTCCTTGCCCACTTTCTCTCAAAGCCAAGAACAAGGGCCCGATGAGTAATGTTATTTGGAGTGATACCATTACGGACCATCATACTTAGTAAGTTGCATGCTTCATCCATATTTCCAACACTACAAAATCCATGAATGAGAGTGTTATACAATATCAAGTCTGGAATTAAACCAATATCAAGCATTCTGTGGAAGAGTGTCTTTGCTTCGTCCATACGACGTTCTTTGCAGTACCCATTAATAAGGGAGCTGCATGTCACAACATCAGGCTTCATGTCGTTCTCACACATATAGAACCATAGAAGAAAAGCTTCCTCAAAGTTTCCCCTTTTCGAAAAACCATCTATGACATTAGTGAATGAGACTAAGTCAGGAGAGAATCCCCTTCTAATAAGCTCATCCAGAATTCCTTTTGCCTCATTTACAAATCCTCTCATGGTTAGACTGTGAATGAGAATGTTATAGGTTACAACATCAGGAGAGATGTCGGCAGACCTCATTATATCTAAAAGCTCAAAAGCTTTATGCAAGTAACCATTTTTTCCATAGCCATTCATTAAAGTGTTGTATGCAACAAGATCAGGGATCAAACCCTCTATTTCCATCTTCTGAAACAAACATTCTGCCATATTTGTGTCTCCAGATTTACAATAAGTATCAATGAGCATTGTGTATGTGGTAATGGATGGTGTGACCCCGCTCTTCAACATTTTCCCTAAATATTGATAAGCTCTTCTCATGTTTCCCACTTTACTGTATCCTCCAATCATTGTAGTGTAACTATGACAATCTGGATGCAAGTTCAAGCAACACATCTCATGAAAAAGCTTAGAAGCTTCGTCCATTTTACCATCTGTACATAATTTGGAAATAAAGCTATCGCGCATAAAAACATTGAGTGGATAATTAAATATCTTCAAAATATTAATACCGTTGCCTAATTGTCCTACTTTACAGTAGCCATCTATAAGTGAACTAATTGTAACAGAATCTGGGGAGACTCCAAAATGAGTCATTTTAAACAACATGGAGGTTGCTCCCTTCAGATAGGACCTTTTGCAGAGTGAATTAATCATTATCGAGTAGGCAACGACATCAGGTTTGATCCCATAACTTTTCATTCCCAGTAGCAATTTCCAACCAGTTTCAAAATCTCCAATAGTACAATAAGCATCTATAAATAAGCTAATGATACAAGCATTTAAACGAATCCCCTGGATTCTCATTTCTTCCAATATATCCCATGCCAAATCTAACTGTTGTGATTTTACCAATGCTCTCAATAGTGGATTGTAGACCCCAAGAGAAGGAAAGATGCTAAGATGCTTCATTTGACAAGTTAATTTAACTGCAACATCTACCAATTGTTTCTTAATACACAAGTTTACAAGCATACTAAATACAGTTGTCAGAACTCTTTTATCAGTATGAGTTCCAATGAGGATTCTCAGTAAATGATTATATGCTCCCTCATCTCTAGCGTATGAAGCAGTAAGGTTTTGAATCATATCTACAGCTTTATGCTTCATGTTCCCAGAAACCAGTAGATGTATCACTCTACATACCACTCTTTCTGAATGCTCAACTCCAGTGAAGTATTCCAACCACCTATAGAAGTACAGAGCAAGTGCAGGAGAACCCTCTTCAAACAAGATATTCAAAACCCAAATTACATTAATCCTACAGCCACTGAGGGAATCTAAATCCCAGCCATGATTTTTGAGTATAAATTTTATTGTTCTCATTTCATCATCCTCCACTTTCTTAAATTCAGCAATTACAGAATTCTTATCAACAAACTCATTAACAACACTTAAACCACAAGAAATATCATTTGGTCGTCTACATTCAGCTGAAATGCCTTTGTCATGATAAAAATTGTTATCGTCCCCAACAACAAAGCACTCATCCTGCAATTGTGATAATGAACATAATGTTGATTTTCCAGGTGCAATATACCTACCTCTCTTTTTTGTCCCCCATATTTGCTTCAACCCAGAAGAGCATAAGCTGATAACTAAGACTGAACTCTTCATGAAGAACGAAAAACTAGCAATCAGAAGAGTAAGAAAATGAAACAAAAATAAGCGGACAGCTAAAACATAAAGTTCGAAAATTTACCAAGAAAGAACATGCCCAATTAAGGTTACCAATTTATACAACAAGCAAGGCAAAAGAAAATTTTCATAAACCCGTGGCACCCCAACTCAAGTTTTAAATTCTAAATAAGAAACTCAGCTCAAACAGAGGATGGATTGCACCTCTGCTTTAACGGTGGTATAACAACGGCGTTCAGTTAGCAACGCCGGAAAGCATCACAGAGAGCAGCAGCCCATAGTGAGAGAGTAAGGATCAACAAGAGTGCTGCGGCACATGGAGGTGCTAGCTACGGCGGCGAAAACAGGGTTTAGCGGCGGGCCCAGAAAACCCCCGGACCTTTATTTCAACCAGAAAAAGAAACGACTTGTATAAATGGTTTCCAGAGAAAACCCAGAATGGGCTTCAGCTTCCTACATGTTCATGGGCGCAGAGAGCTCCGATGGGGACCAGTACAAACTTGAACATCAGTAAAGGCCCTTGCAGAAGATGATTATTTATAGACAGTTTCATAGTCATATTATCTCATGTACATTTTGGTCTTTCTCTTTTCAGTAGAGAAAATATGCTTATTTTCTTTAGTTAAATAAACAATTAATTCTAGAATTAGTCTAAAATAAAATATTTTCTAAGTTAGTAAAAATAATTGTTTTTGGCCAATGTAGTACTAAAATAATTTTGCAGAAATACTATGGGATAGATGATTTAATAAAATAGAAAAGGAGATCACTTCATAGTTTTTATTGTTGGAATGTATGCAATGCTTTAAATTCTCATTATTATGGGGATTTAAAATTTTAATTATTTTTTACTAATGTCACTCTGATTTTTTTCTTTATTTATTTTTCTCCTATATATCTATATTACATATAAAAGAGCCCTAGAGGTAGAAATTTTACCCTTATGAGTTTGTGTTATTGCATTATTATATTTAGTTGTTATTTTGCTTCAAATTAACTACTATTTTTATTTTTCTTTTTTTCTTTTTTTTCTCTATTTCAATATTAATAGAATTTTAATTATTTTAGAACTATTGATTTCTTTTTTATTAATTCTTCTGAATATTAATAAATCTATAATTTTTTAATAATTATATGTCAATGGCAAATAAAATTGAATTTATGATTTTTATTTATTTAGTAAGTATCTAATAATTTTAATTATTTTTAGTTCTTCTCAAATTTAAAAATTACTATGAAATAAAAGAAATATTAAGAGTATAGTTTTCATGATTATAATATTATTATTTAACTTTTATACCATTAAAAAATTATATTTTTTTCAATAATTATATGTCAATATTAGATAATATTAAATTTTTCAAAATTTTTATTTAATAAGTTCCTAATAATTATAATATATTTAGTTCTTCTCAAATTTATGAAATATTTTTTAAAAAAATTTAGAGTAGAGTTTTCTTGATTATATATTATTGTTTTAACTTTTAATGGAAGAAATTTTATTTTCTTAAATACTCTATGAGTTTATACTATTACATAAATATTTTTTAACTGTTATTTTGTTTCAAATATTCTATTTTTTATTTTACTACTTTCATAATTTTTTCTTTTTAAATATTAATATAAATGTAATTATTTTATGACTAATGATTTATTTTATCCTAATTATTTTAATATTGAATTTCTCAATTTTTTTAAATATAATAAGTTACGAATAATTATAATTTTATAAATTGATTTTCTTTTAAAATGCTATGAATAAAAAGATATATTAATAATATAGTTTTTATGATTATAATATTATTATATTAATTTTTCTTCCAACTTTAGATTTTTTTTAAATAACTATATCTTTAAATTAATTTTTAGAAATAATTTTTTGATATTTATATTAATTGTTAATGAATATATATATATATATATATATATGTATCACAAATATAATTCATGCGCGTTACTTGTGCCACTAAAGCTGGTATATATATAATATGTTCATTTTGAATCAATGCACATGTTCTAAATGCAAGTAAATTTGAGAAAATTAATTAGTAGGTTTGTACTTAATTAAAATTAAGAATCAAGGTTAAGTGAGTGGACAAAAATAGTATTACTTATCCAGATAATTTGTGGCTGTCAAAATGAAAAAAAATATATATATATATAATGAAAGTATCTTTTAATTTAGTCAAATTACTTTTAAAAATATAATAAATGCACGAAGCCAAATGATTCATGCACTCATCTTTTCTTGTAAAAGTGAACCTTATGTGATGTTCATATTTTTTGGTGTGTTTTGTCATGCACGGGATGATATATATTATATCCCGACTAATATTGATATGAAAATTGAAGTAATAGGAAGTGTTGATTTTGGGAATATATAAAAAAATTACAAATCACTCTATAATTGAAGATTACTCATCCTTTATACTCTCATTCAGTGCATTTTACGAGTACTAAGCCAGTTTATAACTATCATAGAAAATAACCAATGCATTTATATTAGTTCTGAAAAATAAATAACTAAAAGAATACATATTTCCTGAAGAAATTAAGAACATCAGTTTCCACTGTTTCTTTTCTTATTCATTATATTTTCTAAGGTAACACCAGCAAATTATTTAACGTTGACAGCAAATACAGTATGTACAGAATGCCTATCATCAAACCATGTTAGAGACCCAAAATTGTAGCCACTATGAGCCTTCTTCCCATAAAATGCAACTTTATAGGACACCTTCTTTACAGTCTCAGTGAAAACAAGCCTTCTGGGGAAGACCTTGACTACTAATCCCTCTGGTATATGCACCTTTGCAGTGTATGTGGCATTAGGGAATCCCACATTGGTCACAGTTCTTTTGATTAATTTGGGTCTTTGGTGTCTGTCAAGCTTAGCTATTGAGACTGATGGGTAATTGATATTGGAGATAAGACCTTCAATGGAGTTTCTAGGACAGTTGAAGTTAGTGTTAGACATGGACCTTATGTTTTTCTCTGAGTAGCCATAGTAACAAAGGAAGTAGAGGTACTCTTCCATTGCGGTTTCAAAGACTAGACCTGGATTTAGAGCTCTGAGTGGACTTATTTCCCCAACTCCTATGTCATGTGGAATTGCAAAGGTGTTTGAGCTGTTTGTCGAAGGTTTCCTCACGTTGTTGTATGTTATTGCTGGAAGATAGTAATGAGAACACAATCAGTGTAATATGAGGGGGCGGGGGAAGAAAATTGTTGTTTTGTTAGAAAATGAGTGAGGACCAAAACTTGACTGAGAAATCATGTATTGAACCTGTTGTCATAAGAGCTGATTTGATCATAGAGGAACTCCATTCTTGGTGAACTGATCTGATAAATGCAGCAGCACCTGTCACATGTGGGCAAGCCATAGATGTACCAGATTTTATAGCGAATTCGGATGGCTTCTTCCCGATTGGAACACTACCAGGTTCAGTACTTGGCATCATGGCAGCTAAAATGGCAACTCCTGGAGCCATAATATCTGGCTGAATAACAAGAATAATATGAAAAGAAAACCACTATTAGCAGCATGACATGCAATAGACAAAGTGAATTACAGAGCCAAATTGTAGCAGCCTGATTACGACTGTATTATAGTTAGCTTGGAATGTCATGTTTGGTGGAAGAAGAATAACTGGAACAATTCAGAAAAGTTCTTGTTGCAGGCCTTCCGAGATGATTCGGGAACTTTGTTGATACCTATTAAGAAATTAAGGGGGATTTGAAAATATTAAAATACTTAGAACTTTTAAACTTCAGTAAGTTTTAGTCCTTGATTATCGAAGTAGTGTTAGTTGGATGTTCTTGTTGAACTATTAAGTTCTGTGCTTGTATTTTGTATTGAATGCAGCATTACTGCTTTTATCTTTCCTTCCTGTCAATGGAGTTTCTCATTTATCAAAAGAAAAAGGCCAAACTGCTTCTTATTTTTTGCTGTACATGCATACATGTCTTAGTTCATGTATCAAGTTAGAAGTGCACGGTGATAAAAAAAAAATACCTTGAGAATATTTTCTGTAAGCTCTGCAGGACCTCTAGATGAGAAATATGCAACTACTGGTGCTGGTTTATATCTAGGAATTTCGACAGTCGGAAGGATAGTTGCAGTTGGTATCCTGTGGTGGAAACTTGATACACATTAGCTTAATTTACCTCAAAATATTATCCAACATGATCTTATCTAAAGGCATACCAAAATATTACATTAGGACTGTTAAAGAATTAGTAAAATAATTAATGCAGCAAATTAGATGGAGAGCAGGAAATGCAAAAGACCCATGATTAACTGAAAGAATGACATTTATTAGATGAAGTAGCATGGCAGAATCAGTACTTAAGTGATGAAGTCGGTGGCTAACACATACTTTGTAGAGTTTATGTACTTGAGAATCTGATACCCTTCAGTATTTGCAACCTCAGTGAAAGGGAAAACACCTGCATCATAGGGAACACCTTTTTCTTCATTGATCAGTATCATCCCTTTTGCCTTTGCATCTTCTACAACTAATTTCTTCATTCTCCTCGAAACAGTAGGGTCGTTATCAACACAAACAACAATCTTCCCAGTAGCTTTCTTGTTATCTAGTGATCCAGGATAACAATTGCTGCAATATTTCAGTGGAAGTGAATCTTATTTGTAATGTTATCATTCATTGGTTAGTTGCTGCAATACTAATACTAATACTAGCTAGCAACAAAATATATCGCCAAGTAGTATAACAATTCCCAAGTACCTTGCTTCTGATGTAGGAGTAAACTTAGCAGCAACATCCTTTGCAGATACAAGAGGATACATCTTTGAATTGGTGAGATTTGAAAAGTTAATGGCAGAGCCCTTGCAGCACAAACATTTTTTATTTTTATTTTCAGTAAAACATAAGTTTAGACCAGAAGTAAGATTTTTTTTTTTTTTTTTTTTTCATTCTTGGCTATAGAAATCGGATACTTACTTGAAATTTTTCTCCATTGCCAAGGGTAACAGTTGATTGGAAAGCTCTATCAATATTAGAAGCTGCAACCGTAAATATCCACGGAGCTGAATTCACAATGGTATAAGGATCAGGACCATTATTCCCACCAGAGCAAACTACCATAACCCCCATTTGTTCTGCATGAAATGCCCCAATTGCAATGGGGTCATTCAAATAATCTGATTGAAACAAAGAGTGCATCCCAATAGAAATTGAGATTATGTCTACACCGTCCATAATAGCATCATCAATAGCTTTTAATATAACGGAACCAGAGCAGCCTTCTTCTGAGCATGCCTTGTAGCTAGCAATCCTAGTAGAAGTTGAGCCACCCCTTGCTGTCCCTCCTGCTAAACCATAATAACTAGCATTCTTGACTTTGGTACCGGCTGCTGTTGAGGCAGTATGAGTTCCATGGCCAACAGAATCCCTTGGAGAGCCACCGGTTTTAGCTAGACGAGTTTTGTTACTGGTTGATGTCTGTGGGAGGTCATAGTATCTTGCACCTATCAGTTTTCTGCAGTGTATACCAAGAGAGTTGAATGTATATAAAGAAGAGCATTCTCAAATTTGTTATTTTGGTTTTAGAAGACATGAAAAGAGTTTAATGAACTTTTCCAAGAATGTTCACCTGTTGCAATTGGATTTCTTGAAGTCATGAGCCTCCAAGCACACTCCCTTCCCTCTTTTAGGAATTTTCCCAATACCATCATCTTTGAAACTTGGAGACTCTGGCCATATTCCTATTATATAGAGCACAAAACAGGAGATAATCAAATTCAAAGCCATGAAGTAGTGATGATTTTCAAATCTCTCAACTTGATTGGTGATTACAAATCATTTAAACTACGTAAGCCTTAAAAAAATGAATCTGTGTTATGAGCAAATAAATATTAAGAAATGTGTTATTAGTAGTTTCTGATCAAGTTGATTATGTATGACAACTTGACAAGACATTTTTCCATCAATTCAAAGCTTAATTTCACTTTTAGTATGTGTTATTTGAACGATAATTCAATTTTGTCCCTATATTTCAAAAAGTTAAAATGTCATTTTCTAGTTTCAAAAGTCACATGCAATGTGATTCAAGCTGTCACGTTCTTTTAAATCTAACTTAACGGTAGATAACGTGACAAACAGTATCTTATATGACTTATTCACGTATTATGATACTTGTTTGATATGTCACATTCTGTTAAATTAAGTCTAACAAAAAATAATGATAGGGTTATGTGATTTTCGAAACTCTAAGGATGATATTTAGATTTTTTAAAATATATGGATGAAACTGAATTTTCAATCAAATTATAAAAACTAAAAATAGAATTTAGCCTTAAATCAATGATAAACTCTTAAAAATTTCGAACCAAAATTTTCTCAAATTAAAAAGTATTTATGTATCATCGAATCACTTGTAAAATTTATATTAAAAAAAAAAGAAAGATATAAAATGAGAGGAGAGCTGTGGTAATGCTCCTGTGCCTATGACTCCAATAATGACATCAATTGAAGGGTGAAGGGTTTTGCGGATTCCATGTGGCTGCATCCCCAGCTGTGTTTCCAAGAAATCCCAAGAACGCGTTGTATGGAGTTGAAGCAGCAAATCCGGGAACACCGAAACAACACCATCGTGGCCTGTCCCATTGTAAGTTAGTAGGACACGAGACACTCCCTATATCCAATTTTACTTAATAATTTTGTCCCAAAAAAGAGAAAAAAAAATTATTCAATAAAAATGAGAAATCAAAATATATTTATTTATTATAAAAAAATTTGGACAAGCCTAAGATTGAATATTCAAATCTTTTATCGTATTTATTAGATAGTTTCTACTTGAGGTGATAAGTGAACATTATACATATTGTTATTAAAAATATTATCATAAGTCTTTTAAATTTGAAGTGTAATTTTGTTTTGATTATCATCCCTTTTTTTTTTTTTTGGTATATTGAGAGTATTCAAACTCAACACTGGGAAGTAGAGGAACAGACACCAACCATTGAAATTAAGCTTTCAGTAATGTTTTGATTGCTATCTAATAGAGAAAACTTTGTCACATTTTGGATTTACCCTCTTATTAGATGGGGTGTGCAGGGAGCATTTAGTTTTTTTTAGAAAAGAAAAAAGAAAAAAATTCTCCTTTTATAATAGTAAAAGAAAATATGACTGCTTGGCAAATTAAACGACATTAGTAGAAACACACCCCAAAAAAAAAATCAATAGCTGGAAAATGTATTTATAAAAGAAAAAAAAAATACCAGATAATGCAGAAGCTTCTCTGTCAGTAAGCATGGCAGAGAACCCTCTAAAAGCATGATTGTAATGATGGATTAGAGAAATTCTCTCATTCTCTTCCCTGCCCATACAAAACAAATATTTAATTAAATTTATATATTATATATCTTCTGCAATTAATTAATTAAGAGGATAATTATGAAAACTGAGTATACATATACAATTAACCTGTGAATAATTGAAGACAATAGCTGCAAATGATCTGTTTCTGTAATTTGATCATCTCCTCCATTAATATTTGATACTGAAGTTCCCATATAAACAACATAAGGCTGCCATAGTGAGCAAGAGAAAATATTATATTTTTTGAATCATATTAAAAATAAAAAATAAGAGATAGAGAAAGAAAGAGTGTGAGATATATATTTATACCTTTGGAGTTTGAATTGAGGTCACAGAGGTACAAATAAGAAACCAAGGTATTATAGTGAAGAAATGGAGGAATTGAAAAGGGGAAGCCATTGATGAAGAAGATATTAAGGTAATGCTTCTTCAAGTGAATGAAGATAATTGCTTAGGAAACCATCTATTTGTAGACTCTAAGTTGAGAGTTTTTTTTTTTTTTTTTTTTTTCCTTCTCACTCTAGGAAACTTGATAGAGTTAGTGTAAATTATTGAAGTTCTTTTTATCACAATGTTTATTACTAATTCTTTTACATTATTGAAGTTCTTTTTTTCACAATGTTTATTACTAATTCTTTTAAATTATAGAAGTTCTTTTTTTTTTTTTTTTTACTTTGTATTGAATGACTAGGTGTTGGATTACTATGTATGAAGACTTAGATCAAATGGTCTCATTGGAAGATCCCTGATGAATATTGCAATTAATTAATTAGAGGTAATGCCTTTATACATAGACTCAACATTTGGAAACCTGAGGTCCAAATCCATGAGAAAAACAAGTGTTAGTTATGTCTTTGATTAAGACTTGTTAACCAATAAGAGCCACTAAAATGTTTGGTAGGAAAAGACTGTGATACTGTGAAGTGCTTATGTTTGCTACCATCCCTAGTCTTGAGTGTTTTACTTTGTCAAATACTGGCCCTGCTTCATATCCTGATTCTGCACAACACCATTTCAGCTAAATCCTCTACTCCGGGATAATCAAGCATGCATCTAGTTTTTAAGATGCTGTACTCAATAAAAAAAATAAAAATAAAAACATTTTGATATAATTTTATGGGAATTTATTATTCTATTTAATTCTATATTTTATTATGTAAAATTAGAATTTAGGATTTTATTTATTAGTATTTACTATTATGTTTTAGTTTTTATGTTATTTACGCTTTTACCATAGATTTTATGTAATGCCTATATAAAGACTAGTATACATTTTGTTTAGAAACCTTTGACAATTTGAATATTGAGTATTAATTGTGAGCTTTTCCCAAACCCTAGTTTCACCTAGCTCTTTCTCGATTTATTGCTTCCCTACCCATTCATCCTCCAATCTCTCCCTTTTCTCTCTAATTCCCCATTTTATTCTATTGCCCTACATCAGATCTGCTATGACACATGTTTATATGCAGGTTCCTCAGCGGCAAGCTTGTAATATACATATAGAGCTGCAAATTAATGTAGTGAGTTCTCACTCTAGAACACTAGAAATGCATCATTCTTAGACTATGCGACCAGTTGTCTAATAATTTTGGGAACGAGAGAAACTTATATTTCTTAATGATCATCCCATAGTTTAGCGTTTTCCTAATCATCATCCCAGTAAAAACAACACAAATTATGACTGATCCAAATCACATTTATCAATGATTCTTGAGATTCAATACAACTAAAATTAAGTGCTTTTGATCTTTATTAATGAGATCTTGACATTTGATGTAATACACTAGTTAGGTTGAGTTTGGTAATACTTTCAATAGGGTTATGTGATTTTTTAAAAGTCACATAATGTAAAAACTATTTGATTAATTATTTTTTGCATATATTGTTTTTAAATCGAGAGTGCCTTCATAAGCATCACATTGGTTTTTTTAAAAGCTAACAGTGCCTTTTTTATGGTTGTTTTTAAAGTTAAAATAACTTTTTAAAAATCACAGTATTATCAAATAAGATGGAAGGAAAGAATTATAAGTTGAAGAACAAAGTTTAAGGGGATGAATAAAAGAAAAGAAGACAAGAATCCATCTACCTGTAATAGATGCTCTTCCATTAAAGTTTTACTTACATGAGAGATTGATAATGGAAGAGGTGTTGCTTGAATTACAAGTAATCAAGTCTCTCTCTTTTTTTTGTGCAAGAGTTAGGGAAACAGAACTTATATACTTGAATGATAGCCATGTGCAATTTTCTTCTTTATTCTCTCTCTTATTCTGTTCATTTCTTTACCTGCTTCTTAATCTAATAAATCTTCTTTATTCTTGCTTTTCTCCTTTGTCTTTGTTTTTGCAGTCACTACGAGGACTAGCTTTATTACTAAATATTTTATAAAAACTAAATATTACCAGGGAATGAGCTTCTTTTAGTCAAGAGGCTTGGTTGCCCAGCTGCATTCAGTTATTGTTCTTGTGAGACCAGGGATAAAACTTTGGGTTTCCAAGTATTCAAATTGGATACACAAATTCAGAATTGGAAGGAAGTGAAAGATGAATTGGATGGTTTTGCTTTTCTAGTTGGGTATAATGATGCATTTTCTCTCTCACCGTCGAGCATACCGGGATGTACAGGGAACTGCATCTACTAAGCTGATCGCTTCAAGAAGTTCCCTGTGGTGTTTCATGATATAGCTGTATATGATTTGGATGACAGTAGCATCCAACATTTTGCATTCTGCTCATGGAGTGTTGAATGTTGGAGTGCTTTTCCTAGCAGGAGAAGCTGTTTGGGTAACACCAGTTTGATATATAAATATAGGGATTTATTTTTCATTTACTTGTCAAGAATATTAGTATTCTATGCTAAAGTTTTAAAATTTAAAGTCTTTGATTGCCACACCTTTATTGTTCTCATTGCTTAGTTCTATCCCTAAGGCCATTGCTTATGGAAAGAATTTCCTCACAAAAATAACAACCTCGTCATCACTTCTTATAATCTAGCAGTCTAGGATAAAGTTTCCTGCATTCCAGGAAAAGGGAACCTTAATTCTAGCATTGGTGGTAACTGCTATGATGCTGCTGTTACGTGCACCTAGTGCCAGCAACTGAGAGAAGAGCAGAATTAAATATTGTTAGCTTTGCATGATTCTTGGAGTATGTCCAGATGAATTATATTGATACTTTTTGCAAGACAACATTGACAAGAGCAAACGCCCAATACAAATTTGAGACATCAATCTTACTAGAATCAGTAAGTAGTTCAGAAAATGAAAATTGATTGTTTCTAGAAATACACTAATAGCTAACAATTATATTGAAAAAGCCTTATCAGTTATCAATAATAGTTGCTGCAAGAAAAGAAGTCCACGGAGCTGAACTGAAAATAGTGTCGAAGACAATCTGACAATCTGAACTGAAGATAGTGTCTAAGCATTATTAGTTATCAACTGATCAACTCCCACTTGTATGGCATGAAATGCTCCAGTGGTAGATCATTCAGACAATCTGATTGAAAGTGTGAGTTCATCAGCTATCAAGTTTCTACACCCTTGCCAAACACTTATCAAGTTTCTATACCTTGGAGGGTGCCTTGGAAATGATGCAGTACGGCAGCTATCAAGTTTTATACCCTTGTCAAATACTCATTTGCATCAACATAAATACCATATTGAATCATAATTTCCTGCAGCTTGAAAAAGAACTTTCGTCTGAGTTCCTCGCCCACTTTCTCTCAGCCAAGAACAAGTGCCCGATGAGTAAAGGTTATTTGGAGTGATACCATTATGGACCATCATACTTAATAAGTTGCATGCTTCATCCATATTTCCAACACTACAAAATCCATGAATGAGAGTGCTATACAAGATCAAGTCTGGAATTAAACCAATATCAAGTATTCTGTGGAAGAGTGTCTTTGCTTCGTCCATAAGACGTCCTTTGCAGTAACCATTAATAAGGGCGCTGCATGTCACAACATCAGGCTTCATGTGGTGCTCACACATATAGAACCATAGAAGAAAAGCTTCCTCAAAGTTTTCCCTTTTCGAAAAACCATCTATGACATTACCGAATGAGACTAAGTCTGGAGAGAATCCCCTTCTAATACGCTCATTCAGAATTCCTTTTGCCTCATTTACAAATCCTCTCATGATTATACTGTGAATGAGAGTGTTATAGGTCAAAACATCAGGAGAGATGTCAGCAGACCTCATTATATCTAAAAGCTAAAAAGCTTTATGCAAGTAACCATTTTTTCCATGGCCATTCATTAAAGTGATGTATGCAACAAGTTCAGGGCTCAAACCCTCTATTTCCATCTTCTGAAACAAACATTCTGCCATATCTGTGTCTCCAGATTTACAATAAGTATCAATGAGCATTGTGTATGAGGTAACGGATGGTGTGACCCCGCTCTTCAACATTTTCCCTAAATATTGATAAGCTCTTCTCATGTTTCCCACT
This sequence comes from Quillaja saponaria, assembly GCA_029379385.1. Taxonomy (NCBI): domain Eukaryota; kingdom Viridiplantae; phylum Streptophyta; class Magnoliopsida; order Fabales; family Quillajaceae; genus Quillaja; species Quillaja saponaria. The sequence continues at coordinate 11,150,964 of CM055616.1, read as the reverse complement.
TTACTGTATCCTCCAATCATTGTAGTGTAACAATGACAATCTGGATGCAATTTCAAGTAACACATCTCTTGAAAAAGCTTTGAAGCTTCGTCCATTTTACCATCTGTACATAATTTGAAAGTAAAGCTATTGCGCATAAAAACATTGAGGGGATAATTCAATATTTTCAAAATATTAATACCGTTGCCTATTTATCCTGCTTTACAGTAGCCATCTACAAGTGAACTAATTGTGACAGAATCTGAGGAGACACCAAAATGAGTCATTTTAAACAACATGGAGGTTGCTCCCTTCAGATAGGACCTTTTGCAGAGTGAATTAATCATTATCGAGTAGGTAACAACATCAGGTTTGATCCCATAACTTTTCATTTCCAGTAGCAATTTCCAACCAGTTTCAAAATCACCAATAGTACAATAAGCATCTATAAATAAACTAATAATACAAGAATTTAAACGAATCCCCTTGGTTCTCATTTCTTCCAATATATTCCATGCCAAATCTAACTGTTGAGATTTTACCAATGCTCTCAATAGTGCATTGTAGACCCAAGAGAAGGAAAGATGCTAAAATGCTTCATTTGACAAGTTAATGTAACTGCAACAACTACCAATTGTTTCTTAATACACAAGTTTACAAGCATACTAAATACAGTTGTCAGAACTGTTTTGTCAGTATGAGTTTCAATGAGGATTCTCAGTAAATGATTATATGCTCCCTCATCTCTAGCGTATGTTGCAGTAAGGTTTTGAATCATATCTACAGCTTTATGCTTCATGTTCCCAGAAGCCAGTTGATGTATCACTCTACATACCACTCTTTCTGAATGCTCAACTCTAGTGAAGTATTCAAACCACCTATAGAAGTACAGAGCAAGTGCAGGAGAACCCTCTTCAAACAAGATATTCAACATTAATCCCACACCCACTGAGGGAATCTAAATTCCAGCCATGATTTTTGAGTATCAATTTTATTGTTCTCATTTCATCATCCTCCACTTTCTTAAATTCAGGAATTACAGAATTCTTATCAACAAACTCATTAACAACACTTAAACCACAAAAAATATCATTTTTTCGTCAGCATTCAGCTGAAATGCCTTGGTCATGATAAAAATTGCTATCGTCCCCAACAAGGCACTTATCCTCCAATTGTGATAATGAAGATAATGTTGATTTTCCAGATGCCATATATCTACTTCTCTTTTTTGTCCCCCATTTTTGCTTCAACCCAGAAGAGCATAAGTTGATAACTGAGATTGAACTCTTCACGAAGAACGAAAAACTAGCAATCAGAAGAGTAAGAAAATGAAACAAAAATAAGCGGACAGCCAAAACATAAAGTTCGAAAATTTACCAAGAAAGAACATGCCCATTTAAAGTTACCAATTTATACAACATTGCATAAACCCGTGGCACCCCAACTCAAATTTTAAATACTAAATAAGAAACTCACAGCTCAAACAGAGAAAGGATTGCACCTCTGCTTTAACGGTGGTATAACAACGGCCTTCATTAACAATGCCGGCAAGCAAGCCCAGACAGAGTCACAGAGAGAAGAAGCCCATAAAGAGAGAGAGGATCAACAAGAGGTCTGCGGGACCCGGAGCTGCAAGCAACGGCGGCTAAAACAGGATTTAGTGGCGGGCCCAGAAAACCCCGGGACCTTTATTTCAACCAGCAAAACAAACGAATTGTATAAATGGTTTTCAGAGAAAACCCAGAATGGGCTTCAGCTTCCTACGTGTTCATGGGTGCAGAGAAGAGAGCTCCGATGGGGACCCTCTCTGTGTCCTTTGTCGGAGGTGTAACTATTAGTATCACCAGTAAAGCCTTTTGCAGAAGATGATTACTTATAGATAGTTTGATAGTCATATTATCATGTAATTTTGTTCTTTCTTTTTTTAGTAGAGAAAATATAATATACTTATTTTCTTTAGTTAAATAAACAATTAATTCTAGATTTAATAAAATAAAATATTTTCTAAGTTAGTCAAAATAATTGGTTTTGGCCAATTTAGTACTAAAATAATTTTACAAAAATACTATGCGATAGAAGATTAAATAGAAAAGGAGATCACTTCATAATTTTTAGGAATGTATGCAATGCTTAAAATTCTCATTTTTATGGGCTTTAAAATTTTAATTATCTTTTACTAATGCCACTCTAATTTTTTTCTTTATTTTTTTTCTCATATATATATATATATATGTGTGTGTCCAATGTTCATTTTGAATCACATAGTCTAAGTGCACATGTTCTAAATGCAAGTAAATTTGAGAAAATTAGTAGGTTTGTACTTGGGAATAAAATTAAGGAATTGTTTATTGGTTTTAGTGTAATAATTAAAATTAAAAATCAGGGTTATGTGAGTGGACAAAGACTAGTATTACTTGTCCAGATAATTTGTAGCTGTCAAAATGAAACAAAAAAAATGAAAGTATTTCTTAATTTAGTCAGAGTAATTGAAAAACGAAAAATATAATAAGTGCATGAAGCTAAATGTTTTATGTACTTATCTTTTTTTTGATAAAAGTGAAACTTATGTAATATAAAATGATCTCATTTTTGAGTTCATAATTATAATGAATAAATAACAAGTCATGTCTGAGTCGAGTCAGACCCGGTCCATTGTCATCTCTAAGACTGATGTTAATATTTTTTTAGTGTCTTTTGCCATGCACGGAACAATATGTATCATATCCCGACTAATATTGAATATGAAAATTTAAGTAGTACAAAGTGTTGATTTTGTAAGAATATATACAAATTACAGATCACTCTATAATTGAAGATGATTCATCCTTTATACTCTCATTCAGTGCATTTTACGAGTACTAAGCCAGTTTATAACTATCAGAGAAAATAATCAATGCATTTATATTAGTTTTGAAAAATAAATAACTAAAAGAATACATATTTCCTGAAGAAATTAAGAACATCAGTCTCTACTGTTTCTTTTCTTCTTCATTATATTTTCTAAGGTAACACAAGCAAATTATTTAACATTGACAGCAAATACTGTATGCACAGAATGCCTATCATCAAACCATGTTAGGGACCCAAAATTGTAGCCACTATGAGCCTCCTTCCCATAAAATGCAACTTTATAGGACACCCTCTTTATAGTCTCAGTGAAAACAAGCCTTTTGGGGAAGACCTTGACTACTAATCCCTCTGGTGCATGCAGCTTTGAAGTGTATGTGGCATTAGGTAATCCAACATTGGTCACAGTTCTTTTGATTACTTTGGGTCTTTTGTGTCTATCAAGCTTAGCTATTGAGACTGATGGATAATTGATATTGGAGATAAGACCTTCAATGGAGTTTCTTGGACAGTTGAAGTTAGTGTTAGACATGGACCTTATGTTTTTCTCTGTGTAGCCATAGTAACAAAGGAAGTAGAGGTACTCTTCCATTGTGGTTTCAAAGACTAGACCTGGATTTAGAGCTCTGAGTGGACTTATTTCCCCAACTCCTATGTCATGTGGAATTGCAAGGGTGTTTGAGCTGTTTGTCAAAGGTTTCCTCACGTTGTTGTGTGTTATTGCTGGAAAATAGTAATGAGAACAAAATCAGTGTAAATATGAGGGGACGGGGGAAGAAAATTGTTGTTTTGTTAGAAAATGAGGACCAAAATTTGACTGAGAAATCATGTATTGAACCTGTTGTCATAAGTGCTGATTTGATCATAGAAGGACTCCATTCTTGGTGAACTGATCTGATAAATGCAGCAGCACCTGTCACATGTGGGCAAGCCATAGATGTACCAGATTTTATAGCGAATTCGGATGGCTTCTTCCCAATTGGAACACTATCAGGTTCAGTACTTGGCATCATGGCAGCTAAAATGGCAACTCCTGGAGCCATAATATCTGGCTGAATAACAAGAATCATGTGAAAAGAAAACCACTATTAGCAGCATGACATGCAATAGACATTGTGAACTACAGAGCCAAATTTTAGCAGCCTGATTATGACTATTAAAATTAGCTTGGGATGTCATGTTTGGTGGAAGAAGAATAACTGGAAAAATTCGGAAAAGTTCTTGATGCAGGCCTTCCAAGATGATTCGGGAACTTGGTTGATACCTTTTAAGGAATTGAGAGGGATTTGAAAATATGAACTGCTTAGAACTTTCAAACTTCAGAAAGTTTTAGTCCTTGAATAGCGTTAGTTGGATGTTCTTGTTGAATTATTAAGTTCTGTGCTTGTATTTTGCATTGAATGCAGCATTACAGCTTTTATCTTTCCTTCCTGCCAATGGAGTTTCTCATTTATCAAAAGAAAAGGCCGAAACTGCTTTTATTTTTCTATACGTGCATATATGTCTTTGTTCATCTATCAGATTAAAAGTGCATGGTGATTTAAAAAAAAAATACCTTGAGAATATTTTCTGTAAGCTCTGCAGGACCTCTAGATGAGAAATATGCAACTACTGGTGCTGGTTTATATCTAAGAATTTCGACAGTTGGAAGGATAGTTGCAGTTGGTGTCCTGTGGTGAAGACATGAAACAGATTAGCTTAATTTACCTCAAAATATTATCCAACATGATCTTATCTAAAGGAATACCAAATATTACATTAGGACTGTTAAAGAATTAGTAAAATAATTCATGCAGAAAATGTAAAAGATCCATGATTAACTGAAAGAATGTCATTTATCAGATGAAGTAGCATGACAGAATCAGTAGTTAAGTGATGAAGTCGGAAGCTAACACGTACTTTGTAGAGTTTATGTACTTAAGAATCTGATACCCTTCAGTATTTGCAACCTCAGTGAAAGGGAAAACACCTGCATCATAGGGAACACCTTTTTCTTCTTCATTGATCAGTATCATCCCTTTTGCCTTTGCATCTTCTACAACTAATTTCTTGATTCTCCTCGTAACAGTTGGGTCGTTATCAACACAAACAACAATCTTACCATAAACTTTCTTGTAATCAAGTGATCCAGGATAACAATTGCTGCAATATTTTAGTGGAAGTGAATCTTACTTGTAATGTTATCGTTGGTTAGTTGCTGCAATACCTATACTAATACTAATTGGCAACAAAATATATCGCCGAGTAGTATAACAATGCCCAAGTACCTTGCTTCTGAGGTAGGAGTAAACTTAGCAGCAACATCCTTTGCAGATACAAGAGGATACATCTTTGAATTGGTGAGATTTGAAAAGTTAATGGCAGAGCCCTAGCAGCACAAACATTTTTTTTTTTCAGGAAAACAAAAGGTCAGTCCAGAAGTAACACTTTTTTATTTTTTTTCATTCTTGGCTATAGAAATCAGATACTTACTTGAAATTTTTCTCCATTTCCAAGGGTAACAGTTGATTGAAAAGCTCTATCAATATTAGAAGCTGCAACCGTAAATATCCATGGAGCTGAATTCACAATGGTATAAGGATCAGGACCATCATTCCCACCAGAGCAAACTACCATAACCCCCATTTGTTCTGCATGAAATGCCCCAATTGCAATGGGGTCATTCAAATAATCTGATTGAAACAATGAGTTCATCCCAATAGAAATTGAGATTATGTCTACACCGTCCATAATAGCATCATCAATAGCTTTTAATATAACGGAACCAGAGCAGCCTTCTTCTGAGCATGCCTTGTAGCTAGCAATCCTAGTAGAAGTTGAGCCACCCCTTGCTGTCCCTCCTGCTAAACCATAATAACTAGCATTCTTGACTCTGGTACCGGCTACTGTTGAGGCGGTATGAGTTCCATGGCCAACAGAATCCCTTGGAGAGCCACCGGTTTTAGCTAGACGAGTTTCGTTACTGGTTGATGTCAGTGGGAGATCATAATATCTTGCACCTACCAATTTTCTGCAATGTATACCAAAAGAGTTGAATGTATATAAAGAAGAACATTCTCAAATTTGTTATTTTTGTTTTAGACATCAAAAGAATGAACTTTTGGAAGAAAAATATTGGAGAGGAGATCAAGAATGATTACCTATTGCAGTTGGATTTCTTGAAGTCATGAGCCTCCATGCACACTCCCTTCCATCTTTTAGGAATTTCCCTAATACCATCATCTTTGAAACTTGGGGACTCTGGCCATATTCCTAGTATATATATCAAAAACCAGGAGATAATCAAATTCAAAGCCATGAAGCAGTGATGATTTCCAAATCATATTAAGAAATGTGTTATTAATAGTTTCTAATCTTTAGTCAAGTTGATTATGTATGACAACTTGATAAAGTAGGCATTAAGGAGAGTTAACTCTTGGACTTCTTGGATAGCTTGGAAGGTTGGGTGCCGCTGGAGCACAAGGGTCTTGACAGCACAAGGGTCTTGACAAAGGCTTTTTCAATTAATTCAATAATAAATTTTAGTTTTTGAAAATCCATTATAAATAGGGAATTTGAACTAGGTATTATGTGTTATCAAATAATTATTTGAGTGACTTGTAAATTTCTATTTTTTTAATTAAAAATTATATATATATAATGAGGCGAGAGCTGAGGTGGTACCTGTGTCTATCATTCCAACAATGACATCACTTGAAGAATGAAGGGTTTTGCTAATTCCACGTGGCTGCATCCCCACCTGTGTTTCCAAGAAATCCCAAGAACGTGTTGTGTGGAGTTGAAGTAGCAAATCCGGGAACACCGAAACAATACCATCGTGGCCTGTCCCATTGTAAGTTAGTAGGACACGAGACACTCCCTATATCCAATTTTACTCAATAATTTGTCCCAAAAAAAGAAAAAAAATTACTCAATTAAATGAGGTTAAAGGTAAATGTATTTTATTTATTATAGAAAAAAATTTGGACAAGCCTAATATTGAATATTCAAATCTTAATAATTGATTTATAAGAACTAAGAGTATACATGTTTTTGAAACTCTTCTCTGGTGTGTATTGATCAATTTTTATTTGTGATAATAAGTGAGTGTGATACAAGTTATTTATTAAAAATATTTGATAAATATTATAAGACTTTAAATTAGATGTTTGATTCCCATAATTTTATGGATGAAAATTATGAGAACAAGACGACTAATCTGATGTAGTGTAGCCTAACACCGAATATACAATTCAATTTCCAAACGCACATTAATTATTGTATTTTTGACCTTGAGTTTTTCTTTACATATATAATAATCTTGTTGATTTTTCTTTGACTACCATATAATAGAGAAAAATGCGTCACACTTAGGATTTATCCTCTTATTAGATGGGGTGTACACAGAGCATTGAGTTTTTTCAAAAAAAAAAAAAATCTCCTTTTATAATAGGTAAAATAAAATATAATTGCCATGGCAATAAAACGACATTGGTAGAAACACGCCAAAAAAAAAAAAAATTAATAGCTGGAAAATGTATTTATAAAAGAACAAAAAATACCAGATAATGCAGAAGCTTCTCTGTCAGTAAGCATGGCAGAGAACCCTCTAAAAGCATGATTGTAATGATGGATTAAAGAAATTCTCTCATTCTCTTCCCTGTCCATTAAAAAAGAAATTTAATTAATATATATCTTCTGCAATTAATTGATTAAGAGGATATTTATGAAAACTGAGAATATATATAATTAACCTTGGAATAATTGAAGACAATAGCTTCAAATGATCTGTTTCTGTAATTTGATCATCTCCTCCATTAATATTTGATACTGAACTTCCCATATAAACAACATAAGGCTGCCATAGTAAGCAATAGAAAATATTATATTTTCTGAATCATATTAAAAATAAAAAATAAAAGATAGAAAAAGAAAGAGTGTGAGATATATAAACCTTCGGAGTTTGAATTGAGGTCACAGAGGTACAAATAAGAAACCAAGGTATTATAGTGAAGAAATGGAGGAATTGAAAAGGGGAAGCCATTGATGAAGAAGATATTAAGATAAGCTAGTGCTTCTTCAAGCGAATGAAGAGTTATTGCTTATGAAACCATCCATTTGTAGGCTCAAAGTTGAGAGCTTTTCTTTCTCACTCTAGGAAACTTGATACAGTTAGTGTGAAAGCATCTTTGATTATTCTTTTGTTCCTTTTATATGTATTATGATTGTTCTTAATTATTATTAATTATCATATTGTTTATTGATTACCTATTCTTTTAAATTATTGGTTCTTCTATTTCTTTTCGTTTTCTATATGTTTTTGCTTTGTATTGAATGACCAAGTGTTGGATTAGTATGTATGAAGACTTAGATCAAATGGTCTCATTGGAAGATCCTTGATGAGCTCATTTTATATGACCCACCAACTATGAGTTTTTAATTGGAATATTGCAATTGATTAGAGGAAGTGTTTGGGGTAAGTTAATCTTATATTTCTTAATGATCACCCCTATAATGGATAGTTTAGTGTTTTTGTAATCATCATCCCTTCTAAAAAACAACACAAATTATGAGAGATCCAAGTCACATTTATTTTTCAATTCAGTGATTCAATGCAAAATTAAGCGTGCATGATCTTTATAATGAGATCTTGTAATTTGATGTAACACTAGTTAGTTTTAAGGAGAGAGAGAAAGATGGAGAGAGAGAGACTAATCAGTTGAAGAACAAGTTTAAGGGTAAAAGAAAAGAAAACAAGAATCCATCTACCTGTAATAGATGCTCTTCCATTAAAGTTTTACTTACTTGAGAGTATTGATCATGGAAAAGCAACACATGCTTGAAATACAAGTAAACAAGTCCTCTCTTTTTTGTGCAAAAGAGTTAGGGAAACAGAACTTCTATATTTGAATAGCCATGTGCAATTTTCTTCTTTATTCTCTCTCTTGTTCTATTCATTTCTTTACGTGCTTCTTAATCTAATAAATCTTCTTTATTCTTGGTTTTCTCCTTTGTCTTTGGTTTGACTAGTTTGGCGAATATACAAAGTGCTGTTTGTTGCAGTCTTGCAAAGTATGAGGACTAGCTTTGTTGGAATTGACTCTAGTACAGGCAAATAGTTATAATCTAATGCATTTCTTGTATTTTAGGTTGTGTTTGGCAAACCTCTAAGATAGGGCTATAATTAGTAATCTCATGTATCAGTTTGGTCTCTAGAGTACAGAGTGCCAAACAATTCTAACAGTAAAACCTGCCTCCAACACATTAAATTTGAAAGGTTTGTTTAACACATCGTATACAATTAAGTATTATATTATTATGTCATCTTTGTACTATACGTTAAACGAGCTGATCCTACACATATGTTGTATTCAGCCCTTTCAACAATAAAAAAGAGAAATTACCTGCATCCCACCCACCCAATACCCATGATCCTGCTTTGATAGTCAGAGCTGATTTGTTTTAAGCAGTTATTGGAATCAAAAAGCTCTAGAAGGCCATGTCGGTCCATTAATGTTTTGCTTTCCATATAGACCAAATGGAGCTCACTTTCATGTTCAAACTCAGACTATATACATTGTATACGTAAATTACATTCAAATTTACACTGATATGTCATTACCAAATTACAGGGAGCCTAGCAATTTTGTTACTAAAGATACTAATGGAAGAAGAAACAACAAGATATAGACAGTGTTTATCTTCATTGATATAGAGAAGTAAAAGTAAGACCAGCAGGATAAGACCATACTTTCCACCGTCCACCCCTGCAATATGCACCACAATGCAGCCAAGACCTTGCTAGGGTGCTGAAAACAAATTTTTTTTTTTGGGTACAGAGGCAGCCGAAGCCCAAAAACAACGACACCCAGAGCAAGCCTGGGGGGGGGGGGGTGCTGAAAACTTCACTGCTATGAAAATACGCCATATTTTGAGGATTGCCTTGAGCAAGGTGGGTTATTGTAAATCAAACCTGAGGTCCTGGATATGCACAATGTTACTGTGACTAAATTGATATTTCCTTCCTTTTCACTCAGACAGTTGACTCGGGCTGTTTATCTGCAAGTTGGTTTCTAAGGAACTCCAACACTGAAAGGTGCTGCAAGAGGAAGCACAATGTAAAAAAAAAATTTCGGGCATCCAAAATTGTTATATAATAAAGTAGGTCGGAAAACTTACCCGTTCCACCACTTTCAGATTTCAATGTCAAAGAATCCAACGTATTTATAGCTTCTTGAAATCCATCAATGGCCAAATTCTCATTTCCTATATCCTTGTCCACGTCCGCAACTTTTGCAAGCGATATAGCAACATCTAGAATCTGTAATCATAAAAGAAACACGCACAAAAAATGGAGGTTCATACCCTGAAAGCCTAAGCTTAGTGCCAAGCTACGGGATTACCTTACGATTAGTTTTTTTTCGTTTCTCGTAAGTATCTTCACACCTTCGATTTACCTAAAATTTAATAAGTTGAAATGGGAAAAAAAAGGAGTCCACATCACCAAATTTTTTGGTAGTGTCTGACTTGGAACAAAAAATAATTAAGCCCTGAAAGCCAAGAGCCGATCAACTAAATAAACCATGAGTCAAGAAGGCATCAAAGGGGTGGTCAGAATTATGCATGTAACCATTCTTTTCAAAGTCATTCATTAAAGTGTTGTATGCACCAAGATCAGGGATCAAACCCTCTATTGCCATCTTCTGAAACAAACATTCTGCCATATCTGTGTCTCCAGATTCACAATAAGTATCAATGAGCACTGTGTATGTGGCAACGAATGGTGTGACCCCGCTCTTCAACATTTTCCCTAAATATTCATAAGCTCTTCTCATTTTTCCCACTTTACTGTATTCTCCAATCATTGTAGTGTAACAATGACAATCTGGATGCAAGTTCAAGTAACACATCTCATGAAAAAGCTTTGAAGCTTCGTCAATTTTAATTTTACCATCTGTACATAATTTGGAAATAAAGCTATTGCACCTAAAAACGTTAAGAAGATAATTAAATATTTTCAAAATATTAATACTGTTGTCCAATTGTCCTGCTTTACAGTAGCCATCTACAAAATGAGTCACTTTCAACAATATGGAGGTTGCTCCCTTCAGATAGGACTTTTTGCAGAGTGAATTAATCATTATCGAGTAGGCAACAACAGCAGGTTTGATCCCATAACTTTTCATTCCCAGTAGCAATTTCCAACCAGTTTCAAAATCACCAATAGTACAATAAGCATCTATAAATAAACTAATAATAGAAGCATTTAAACAAATCCCCTGGGTTCTCATTTCTTCCAACATATCCCATGCCAAATCTGGCTGTTGTGATTTTACCAGTGCTCTCAATAGGGGATTGGAGACCCCAAGAGAAGGAAAGATGCTAAGATGCTTCATTTGGCAAGTTAATTTAACTGCAACATCTACCAATTGTTTCTTAATACACAAGTTTACAAGCATACTAAATACAGTTGTCAGAACTCTTTTATCAGTATGAGTTTCAACGAGGATTCTCAGCAAATCATTATATGCTCCCTCATCTCTATCATATGTTGAAGTAAGGTTTTTAATCATATCTACGGCTCTATGCTTCATGTTCCCAGAAACTAGTATATGTATCACTCTTTCTGAATGCTCAATTCTAGTGAATTATTCCAACCACCTATAGAATTACAGAGCAAGTGCAGGAGAACCCTCTTCAAACAAAATATTCAAAACCCAAATTACATTGAATTGATTTATATTAACCCTACACCCACATAGGGAATCTAAATCCCAGCCATGATTTTTTAGTATCAATTTTATTGTTCTCATTTCATCATCCTCCACTTTATTAAATTCAGTAATTACAGAATTATTATCAACAAACTCATTAACAACACTTAAATCACAAGAAATATCATTTGGTCGTCTGCATTCAGCTGAAATGCAATTGTAGTTGTTCCCAACAGCAATGCGCTCATCCTCCAATTGTGAAATGAAGATAATATTGATTTTCCTGTTGCAACATATCTACTCCTTTTTGCCCCCTATATTTGCTTCAACCCAGAAGAGCATAAGTTGATAACTGAGATTCAACTCTTCATGAAGAACGAAAAACTAGCAATCAGAAGAGTAAGAAAATGAAACAAAAATAAGCAGGCAGCTAAAACATAAAGTTCGAAAATTTACCAAGAAAGAACATGCCCTATTAAAGTTACCAATTTATACAACTAGCAAGGCAAAGAATAATTGCATGAACCCGTGGCAGCCCAACTCAAATTTTAAATACTAAATAAGAAACTCACAGCTTAAATAGACAAAGGATTGCACCTCTACTTTAACGGTGGTATAACAACGGCCTTCAGTTAACAACGCTGGCAAGGAAGCCAGATAGAGTCACAGAAAGCAGAAGCCCATGAGGGAGAAAGGATCAACAAGAGGGCTGCGGGACCCGGAGCTGCAAGCAACGGCGGCGAAAACAGGGATTAGCAGCGGACCCATAAAACCCCGGGACCTTTATTTCAACCAGCAAAAGAAACGAATTATATAAATGGTTTTCAGAGAAAACCCAGAATGGGCTTCGTCTTCCTACATGTTCATGGGCGCAGAGAGCTCCGATGGGGACGCCCCTCTGTCATTTGTCGAAGGTGTAACTTGTAGTGTCATATCGTAGAGCCCAAATCGAACATTACAGCAGGATGCCAAGCAATCCAAGTCTTTCCGCCTCTTCACCAGAAAAGACCAAGTGCATTAATCTTTGACCCCACCTATATCATAGAAATGCCACCTGAAGAAGGAATGCTGGACACAACAAATTTTCACTCTAAAAAGGCCCCAACTGTTGAGGAATTTTCAAGAACCCAACTCACAAAAAGACCCTTGGATACCATGTACAAACTGGAACCTTGTATGAAGACTAAATTCTCTCTAGATGTCTGTCTAACTTCAAATCTAAAAAGGGACTTGCTACCAATAGCTAAGACAAGAAAACGCAAGGTCCAGAGGAAGCAAAAATTCAAATTCTATCATATTGAAGGATGATCTTAACACTTTCAATGAAAAGGATCTTACAGAGGTCAAGTCTTGAATTTTTATGTTTAGTCCTTGCGGTCTTTCTGGTGGTTTAGCTCTTTGGTAGAAAGATACAATACATATAGAGATAAATGGTGCTTCTAAGAATTATATTCATACTGTGTGCACTTCGAATGATAAAAAGGGTAGATTGTTACAACCTTTGTGTACAGTCCTCCAATGTTTAATGTAAGAATCATGATATGGAATTCTTTGCGCTCTCTGGTTACAAATCTTCTATCTCCTTGGTTGTGTACCGGAGATTTTAATGATATTCTGTTTCAGCAGGAGAAGGAGGGTGTTCTTCTAATAGATTAAAGAAAGATTGCAAACTTTCAGAGTTTGGTTAATGATTGTCAATTATTAGATTTGGGCTACAAAGGAAATTTCTTTACGTGGTCAAATAAAGACCAGATGCAGTTTTTGTGAGAGAACGTTTGGATAGAGCCTTTTGCAACCTTGGCTGGAGGGACATGTTCCAACATTCGCAAGTCTTGGTTCTTGATATCGTGGGGTCAGATCATTCACCTTTGATAATCAATATGAATGTCCACGAATCTAAGGTTCCTCCTCCTTTTAGATTTGAGACATTGTGGACAGAGAAGGAGGAATGTGGAGAAGTTATTCAATCTGTTTAGAGCTTTAATATTCATTTTTTGGCTGTTTTACCAATAGTTCCAAAACTGTCAAAATGCAAGACAGATCTTATCAGGTGGAGCAGAAGAGTTTTTCACAACAATAAGAAGACTCTTGCTGCCTTAAGTACTAAACTAGCCTTTCTCCAACAAGATCCGCTAACGGAAGCCAGGTTGGGGGAGCAAGGTCACTTGATCAATGCTATGGATGAAATTTGGAAATAAGAAGAGATATACTGGCATCAATGCTCCCGTGTTAAATGGTTAATGGCTGGCAATCAGAACACGAGATTTTTTCATGCTATTATTATTCAAAGACGACTACAAAACAAGATACTAAGGATCAAATCAAGGCAGATGGTTGGAGGGAAGAAGAGGAGATTAGCCACTGCTTTTTAAATCATTTTCAAAGCCTTTTCACTACTTCCGGACCAAGACACTGTGATAGTTTTTGGATTATGCACCAAACTTGATAACTGATGATTTTCCCTATGAAATTAAGAAGCTGCTTTTGAATTGGGAACTCTAAAAGTCCCTAGTCCGGATGGTTTCTCTGAAATGGAACAACAGTTGTCAAATTAGGGAAGGACTTTTTCCTCGATGAAACTCCTTTGGAAGAGATCAACTTTATTAATATTGTCCTGATTCCAAAAGTTCAGGAGGATGTGGGACAATGCCCCCAATCAATTTATCCAACTTTATCTACAAAGTGATTTCCAAGACTCTGGCCAACAGACTCAAAAATCAGCTCTCAGTCATTTTCTCTGAAAATGACTATGCTTTTGGGAGACAAATCCAAGACAACATTACAATGGTCCATGAAGCTTTTCATTACCTCAAGATGAAAAAAAGGGGCAAGGCTCATGCTCTGGCAATCAAGCTTGATATGAAAAATGCATATGACTGTCTAGAGTGAGATTTCTTAGGCGAATTTTTTCATAAGATGGGGCGTAACTCCAAATGGGTGAGACTGATTTTAGAGTGTCTCTCTTCAGTCAAGTATACTCTCCTTCTCAGTGGTAAACCGGCAGGTTCCTTTAAGTCAACTAGGGGCATTCGATAAGGAGAGCCCCTCTCCCCATACCTCTTCATCTTAGTGGCTGATGTACTCACCAGAATGATTCAAAAGGCAGTTGATTAAGAAAGACTAGATGGTCTAAAAATTACACTTCATTGCCCCACTCTCGCATATATATTTTTGCAGATGTCTCTTTGTTCTTCATCGAAGCAAACAACGAAAATTGTAAAGCCATGGCTGATATCATTAAGGAGTATTGTGAAGCTTCTGGGTCGTTATCCAATCTAAACAAATCCTACACATTCTTTTCCCTGAATACCCCTATATACCTGCAGCAAGGGCTTGCCGAATCTTTGGGTATTGAAAATGAACAAGATTCAAGGTTGGAAACATAATTATCATGTAATTTTGGTCTTTCTTTTTTTAGTATAGTTATTTTCTTTAGTTAAATGAACAATTAATTATAGATTTAGTTTAAAATAAAATAATATTTTTCAAGTTAGTAAAAATAATTGTTTTTGGCCAATTTAGTACTAAAATAATTTTACAAAAAAATTGTGGGATAGATGATTTAATAAAATAGAAAAGGAGATCACTTCATAATTTTTATTATTGGAATGTTTGTAATGCCTTGAATTCTCATTTTTACGGGCTTTAAAATTATAATAATTTTACTAATGTCACTCTTTTTTTTTTTTTTTTTCTTTAGTTTTGCTTTCGCCTATATGTATGTCCAATGTTCATGTTGAATCAATGTTCATGTTGAATCACATGGTCTAAGTGCACATGTGCTACTTCTAAACGCAAGTAAATTTGAGAAAATTAGTAGGTTTCTACTTTGGATTAAAATTAAGGAATTGATGACCGGGCTTTGTAATAATTAAAATTAATAATTAGAGTTAAGTGAGTGAACAAATGAAAAAAACGAGTGCACGAAAAAAAATATTTCATGCACTTATTTTTTTGTTCTTTTATTAAAATGAATTTTATGTGTCATATCCCAATTAATATTGAATATGAAAATTGAAGTAATTACAAAGTGTTGATTTTGGGAATATATACAAATTACAGATCACTTCTCCAATCGAAGATTATTCATCCTTTATATATACTCTCATTCAGTGCATTTTATGAGTACTAATTAAGCTAGTTTATAACTATCAGAGAAAATAATAAATGCATTTATATTAGTTTTGAAACAATAAATAACTAAACGAAAACATATTTCCTGAAGAAAGAATATCAGTTTCTACTGTTTCTTCTTTTCTTCTTCATTATACTTTCTAAGGTAACACCAGCAAATTATTTAACATTGACAGCAAAAACTGAGTGTACAGATTGCCTATCATCAAACCATGTTAGAGACCCAAAATTGTAGCCACTATGAGCCTTCTTCCCATAAAATGCAATTTTATAGGACACCTTCTTTACAGTCTCAGTGAAAACAAGCCTTTTGGGGAAGACCTTGACTACTAATCCCTCTGGTGCATGTACCTTTGCAGTGTATGTGGCATTAGGGAATCCCACATTGGTCACAGTTCTTTTGATTACTTTGGGTCTTTTGTGTCTATCAAGCTTAGCTATTGAGACTGATGGGTAATTGATATTGGAGATAAGATCTTCAATGGAGTTTCTTGGACAGTTGAAGTTAGTGCTAGACATAGACCTTGTGTTTTTCCCTGAGTGGCCATAGTAACAAAGGAAGTAGAGGTACTCTTCCATTGTGGTTTCAAAGACCAGACCTGGATTTAGAGCTCTGAGTGGGATTATTTCCCCAACTCCTATGTCATGTGAGTTTGCAAAGGTGTTTGAGCTGTTTGTCAAAGGTTTCCACATGTTGTTGTATGTTATTGCTGGAAAATAGTAATGAGAACAAAATCAGTTTAAATATGAGGGGGAAAGAAAATTGTGTCGTTAGAAAATGGGAGGACCAAAATTTGACTCTGAAAGCATGCATTGAACCTGTTGTCATAAGTGCTGATTTGATCATAGAGGAACTCCATTCTTTGTGAACTGATCTGATAAATGCAGCAGCACCTGTCACATGTGGGCAAGCCATAGATGTACTAGATTTTATAGCGAATTCGGATGGCTTCTTCCCCATTGGAACACTACCAGGTTCAGTACTTGGCATCATGGCAGCTAAAATGGCAACTCCTGGAGCCATAATATCTGGCTGAATACCAAGAATAATGTGAAGAGAAAACCACTATTAGCAGCATGACATGCAATAGACATTGTGAATTACAGAGCCAAATTGTAGTAGCCTGATTACGACTGTATTAAAGTTAGCTTGGAATGTCATGTTTGGAGGAAGAAGAATAACTGGAACAATTCGGAAAAGTTCTTGTTGCAGGCCTTCTGAGATGATTCGTGAACTTGGTTGATATCTTTTAAGAACTTGAGAGGGATTTAAAAATATACTTAGAACTTTTAAACTTCAGAAAGTTTTAGTGCTTGATTGTCAAAGTAGTGTTAGTTGGATTTTCTTGTTGAACTATTAAATTGTGCTTGTATTTTGTATTGAATGCAGCATTACTGCTTTTATCTTTCCTTCCTGTCAATGGAGTTTCTCATTTATCAAAAGAAAAAGGCCAAAGCTGCTTTTATTTTGCTATACATGCATATATGTCTTTGTTCATGTATCAAGTTAGAAGTGCACATAAGGTGATAAAAAAAATACCTTGAGAATATTTTCTGTAAGCGCTGCAGGACCTCTAGATGAGAAATATGCAACCACAGGTGCTGGTTTATGTCTAGGAATTTCGACAGTTGGCAGGATAGTTGCAGTTGGTGTCCTGTGGTGGAGACATCGAAACACATTATCTTAATTTACCTCACAATATTATCCTACATGGTCTTATCTAAAGGCATACCAAAACATTACATTAGGACTGTTAAAGAATTAGTAAGAAAAATTAATGCAGGTAATGCAAAAGACCCATGATTAACTGAAAGAATGTCATTTATCAGATGGAGTAGCATGACAGAATCAGTAGTTAAGTGATGAAGTCGGTAGCTATAACACGTACTTGGTAGAGTTTATGTACTGAAGAATCTGATACCCTTCAGTATTTGCAACCTCAGTGAAAGGGAAAACACCTGCATCATAGGGAACACCTTTTTCTTCTTCACTGATCAGTATCATTCCTTTTGCCTTTGCATTTTCTACAACTAATTTCTTGATTCTCCTCAAAACAGTTGGGTCGTTATCAACACAAACAACAATCTTCCCAGAAGCTTTCTTGTGATCTAGTGATCCAGGATAACAATTGCTGCAATATTTCAGTGGAAGTGAATCTTATTAGTAATGTTATCAATCATTGGTTAGTTGCTGCAAAACTTATACTATCTAGCAACAAAACATATCACCGAGTAGTATAACTTTTCCTAGGTACCTTGCTTGTGATGTAGGAGTAAACTTAGCAGCAACATCCTTTGCAGATACAAGGGAATACATCTTTGAATTGGTGAGATTTGAAAAGTTAATGGCAGAGCCCTAGCAGCACAAGCATTTATTTCAGGAAAACAAAAGTTCAGACCAGAATTAAGATTTATTTATTTATTTATTTATCTTTTTTCATTCTGGGCTATAGAAATCAGATACTTGAAATATTTTTCCATTTCCTAGGGTAACAGTTGATTGAAAAGCTCTATCAATATTAGAAGCCGCAACCGTAAATTTCCATGGAGCTGAATTCACTATGGTATAAGGATCAGGACCACTATTCCCACCAGAGCAAACTACCATAACCCCCATTTGTTCTGCATGAAATGCTCCAATTGCAATGGGATCAGTCAAATAATCTGATTGAAACAATGAGTTCATCCCAATTGAAATCGAGATTATGTCTACCCATCCATAATAGCATCTTCAATAGCTTTTAATATAATCGAACCAGAGCAGCCTTCTTCTGAGCATGCCTTGTAGCTAGCAATTCTAGTAGAAGTTGAGCCACCCCTTGCTGTCCCTCCTGCTAAACCATAATAACTAGTTCTTGACTCTGGTACCGGCTGCTGTTGAGGCGGTATGAGTTCCATGGCCAACAGAATCCCTTGGAGAGCCACTGGATTTAGCTTGACGAGTTTTGTTACTGGTTGATGTCTGTGGGAGGTCATAGTATCTTGCACCTATCAGTTTTCTGCAGTGTATACCAAGAGAGTTGAATGTATATAAAGAAGAGCATTCTCAAATTTGTTATTTTGGTTTTAGAAGACATGAAAAGAGTTTAATGAACTTTTCCAAGAATGTTCACCTGTTGCAATTGGATTTCTTGAAGTCATGAACCTCCATGCACGCTCCCTTCCATCTTTTAGGAATTTTCCCAATACCATCATCTTTGAAACTTGGAGACTCTGGCCATATTCCTAGTATATAGAGCAATAAAAAGGAGATAATCAAATTCAGAGCCATGAAGTAGTGATGATTTCCAAATCTCTCAACTTGATTGGTGATTACAAATCATTTGAACTATGTAAGGCTTAAAAAATGAATCTCTATGTTATGAGCTAGTAAATATTAAGAAATGTGTTCTTAGTAGTTTCTAATAAAGTTGATTATAAATGGCAACTTGATAAAGGTTTTTTAATTAATTCAAAGCTTAATTGCACTTTTAGTCTCTTTTATTTGATCGAAAACATAATATTGTCCCTATAATTCAAAAAGTTAAAATGTCATCTTTTGTTTCAAAAATAATAGGTAATATGATTACTGCATCACCTTCCGTCAAATTTAACTTAACAGTAGATGATGTGACAAACAATATATTATATAACTTATTCACGTGTCATTATATATGTTTGACATGTCACTCTTATTAAGTTAAGTCTAACAAAAAGTAATTGTAAAGTTGTATAATTTTTAAAACTCTAAGAATAACATTTAAATTCTGTAAATATAAAGACGAAACTGAATTATTGATCAAATTATAAAAATGAAAATTTATTAACTTTAAAAGATAATATAAAATTAGAGGAGAGACAAGGTGGCACCTGTGTCTATCACTCCAATAATGACATCACTGGAAGAGTGAAGGGCTTTGTGGATTCCACGTGCCTGCATCCCTAGCTGTGTTTCTAAGAAATCCCAAGAACGCGTTGTATGGAGTTGAAGTAGCAAATCCGGGAACACTGAAACAACACCATCATGGACTGTCCCATTGTATTGTAAGTTTAAGTTAGTAGCACACCCAGACACTCCCTATATCCAATTTTACTCAATAAATGTCCCAAAAATGAAAAAAAATTATTCAATAAAAATGAGAAATGTAAATATATTTTCTTTATTATAAAAATAATAAAATAAAATTTTTTTCTAACAGATATCCTAAGAGTATTTGTTAAGCTTTTATAAATAGATAGTTTAAATATTTATTATAGTAATTGATCATAATTTCAGTGCTATTTAATACATAAATTACTATTTTTATAAAAATTTAATTTTTAACTATTATATTTATTGTAGTTTAACAAGTGTTATCGTAACACAAAAAAAATTGAAAACAACTTTTATTTGTTGTGATAAGTGAACATAATATATATTGTTATTAAAATTATTATCATAGGACTTTTAAATTTGAAGTTTTCACTTCCCATAAAAATTAAATATGGTTGAAACTTATAAGAAAAAGGTAATTACTTTGTTGTGTAATTTTGTTTTGATTACAATTTTTTTTTTAATATATATATATTGAGAGTACTTAAATTCGATACTTGGAAGTAGAGGGGCATGTATTAACTATTTAAGCTAAGTTCTTAATGATGCTTTAACTATTAAATAATAGGGAAATATGTATCACATTTAGGATTTATCCTCTTATTATATGGGTAACAAGTAGCTTTTTCAAAAAAAATAAAAAAATCTCCTTTTATAATAGGTAAAATAAATATGATGCCTTGGCAAATAAAACATCAGTAGAAACACACCCAAAAAAAAAAAATGAATAGCTGGAAAATATATTTATAAAAAGAAAAAAAAATTACCAGATAATACAGAAGCTTCCTTGTCAGTAAACATGGCAGAAAACCCTCTAAAAGCGTGATTGTAATGATGGGTTAGAGAAATTCTCTCATTCTCTTCCCTGTCCATAAAATATAAATATATATATATATATATATATATCTCTTCTTCAATTAATTAATTAGAGAATAATTATGAAAAGTGAGTATATAATTAATTAACCTTGGAATAATTGAAGACAATAGCTGCAAATGATCTGTTTCTGTAATTTGATCATCTCCTCCATTAATATTTGATACTGAACTTCCCATATAAACAACATAATGCTGCCATAATGAGCAACAGAAAATATTATATTTTCTGAATCAAATAAAAAAATAAAAGATAGAGAAAGAAAGAGTGTGAGATATATATTTATACCTTTGGAGTTTGAATTGAGGTCACTGAGGTACAAATAAGAAGCCAAGGTATTATAGTGATGAAATGGAGGAATTGAAAAAGTGAAGCCATTGATGAAGAAGATATTAGGATAAGCTAGTGCTTCTTCAAGTGAACGAAGAGAATTGCTTATGGAACCTCCATTTGTAGGCTCTAAGTTGAGAGCTTTTCTTTCTCAGTAGGAAACATGATAGAGTTAGTGTAAAAGCATCTTTGATTATTCTTTTTTGTTGTTCTTAACTATTATTAACTATCACAATGTTTATTACTAATTCTTTTAAAGTATTGAAGTTCTTTTTCTTTTTGTTTTTTATACGTTTTTGCTTTGTATTGAATGACTAGGTGCTGGATTAGTATGTATGAAGACTTAGATTAAATAGCTTCACTGGAAGATCCTTGATGAGCACATTTTATATGACACACCAACTAGTGAGTTTTTAATTGGAACATCACAATTAATTAGAGGAAGTGTTTGTGAACAAGTTAAACTTATTTTTTTTAATTATCATCTCGTAGTTTAGTGTTTTTTTAATCAGTAAAAACACAACATAAACTATGATTGATCCAAATCACATTTATTTTTTCGATTAAGTGGTTCTCATGATTCAATGCTTCTCACGATTCAATGCAACTAAAATTAAGTGCTCATAATCTTTATTAATGAGATCTTGAAATTCAATGTAATTCTACTTAGGTTGAGTTTGATAATATTTTTTTAGAGAATTTCATGACTTTTTAGAAATTACAGATAAAAATTGTTTGGTTAATTATTTTTTAGCGTGTTTTTTCTACTGTTTTTAAAAATCACGAGTGTTTTTAAAAAGTATCACAATTGATATTTTTAGAATTTGACTATGACTTTTTAATGGTTGTTTTTACATCATTGAAAGTCATAATAATTTTTAAAAGTCACAATATTAACAAATTTAACATTAGTTTAACAGGAGAAAAGAATAGAGGGAAAAAATTATAAGTTGAAGAACAAAGTTTGAAGGGGATAAAAAAAAAGAAAAGAAAACAAGAATCCATCTACCTGTAATTAGATGCACTTCCATTAAAGTTTTACTTGAGAGTATTGATAATGGAAAACGTGTTGCTTGAAATACAAGTAAACAATCGTTTTTTTGCAAAAGAGCTGGGTAAAGAGAACTTATATATTTGAATAATAGCCATACGCAATTTTTCTTTTTTATTCTCTCTTATTCTATTCATTTCTTTACCTGCTTATTAAATTAATAAATCTTCTTTATCTTTATTTTCTCCTCTTTGTTTTTGCAGTCTTGCAAAGTATGAGGACTAGCTTTGTTACTATTGTATGTCATCTTTATACTATACACGTCAAATTTGCCGAGCCTAGACACATGTTGTGTACATCCCTTTCAATAATAAATAAGAGAAATTACCTGTATCCCACCCTACTGATACCCATGATCCTGCTTTAATAGTCAATGCTGAATTGTTTAAGCGATTATTGGAATCAAGAAGCGTTAGAAGGCCATGTCGGTCACTTGATGTTTTGCTTTCCATATAGACCAAATGGAGCTCACTTTCATGTTCAAACTCATCAGACTATATACGTTGTATATGTAAATTACATTCAAAATTACACTATATTTCATTACAAAAGTGTAGGGAGCCCAGCAATTTTGTTACTAAAGATACTAATGGAAGAAGGAACAACAACAAAAAAGAAGATATAGACAGTGTTTATCGTCATTGATATAGAGAAAAAAGACCTGCAGGATGAGACCATACTTTCCATCGTCCACACCTGAAATATGCACCCACAAGGATATAATATTTGCTGTGGTATCAGCAACAAGGCAGTAGCAGCCAAGATTTGCTAGGGGTGCCTGAAAACTTCACTGCTATGGAAACACACCATATTTCGAGGATTGCCTTGAGCAAAGTGGGTTTATTGTAAACCAAACCTAAGGTCCTGGAGATACATAATGTTACTATGACTAAATTTATATTTCCTTCCTTTCACTCAGGCTGTTTATCTGCAAGTTGGTTTCTAAGGAACTCCAGCACTGAAAGGCGCTGCAAGAGGAAGCAAATGTAAGATAATTTTTTCTGGCATCCAAAATTGTTATAAAAAAAAGTAGGTAGGAAAACTTACCCGTTGCTCAAGCCCACCACTTTCAGATTTCAATGTCAAAGACTCCAACATATTTATGGCTTCTTGAAATCCATCAGTGGCCAAATTCTTATTTCCTATATTCTTGTCCACATCCGCAACTTTTGCAAGCGATGTAGCAACATCTAGAATCTGTAATCGTAAAAGAAACACACTAAAAACGCAGAAAGCCAAATTCAGGAACCACCAGGTCTTTTGGTAATGATAATATTCTTATTGTTGGAAGTTTGTGGTTCAGTCACTTGGAGCCATTAATGGAGAAACTGTGATATAGGGGGTTGTTAATTGTTATAACTTAAATCTTTTTTCCTAGACAGACCTTATTATTATTATTTATGTAATTAAATAAAGAAAAAGAAAACTGAGGATACACAATTTTGTAGCCACTGTAAATCACAAATCCTTAACCAGAATCCAATTATTAATTTAACATAAAAAAGGACCACCTATCAAAGGTATATGCTCTTAAAGTATAAGATCAAGGAGGTTCATACCCGACAGTGGGACTGAAGCAGTATTTGGAAGCCTAAGCTTAGTAGCAAGCAAGGGGGATTTCAGGATAAAAAATAAAATAAAAACTCTTGCTGCTTGGCAATTGTTCCAACTTCCAAAACCCCCTTTTAATCCACATGCTTCAACCTTTACAACTTACGCATAGTTATGTGGCATACTCCACATTGGACTTACCCAATATTTAATATGTTGAGATAGGAAATAAAGATGCCACATCACCTAATTCTTGATAGAATGTCTGATTTGGGACAAAAAATGATTGAGTCCCTGAATTGGGAATTGCCTGAAAGTTTAGCGACTGAAACTATCTTTTTCTCTAACTGAAATTCTTATGTTACCATGGAAGCCAAGAGCCTGTCAACTAAATAAACCATGTGAGTCAACAAGGCAAAATGTCAAGAAGGCATCAAAGGGGTGGTCAGAATTATGATTGTTATAGTCGAACATAAACACGGTAAATATAATAAGAAATGGGAGAACATGGGTTAATAGCAATCACTAACCTGGGATGGAACTTTCGAGTGTTGCTTGATGGCATCACGGCGAACATCAAGAGCTTGAGAATAGTAAGACCTTGCAGCTTGCAGGTCCCCATCATAATATTTCAAATCTCCAATTTTATTAAGTGAAACAGAAAGTGTATGTATGATCTGTAAGTATAAAAAGAATAGTCAGGCTGGTATGATTATGAGACATATAAATTCCCAACAATAAAACAGTAAGGTTCCAGCAGAGTCGCCACCTCCGGATCATCTTTTGGCAACTTCGAGAGAAACTTCAAACTCTCTTCAAAATAAGCAACGGCAGAACTAGCATCCCCTGTTGCTCGACTGCAGTATATGTGTTTGTCAGAATTGACTTCATTAAACATATTATGAGGCAAAGTAATGATATTTTGAGACATCATATTAAAAGCGAAATTTGAGGGTATGCAGTATGTTTGTGTTTTGGCAGTCAACAATCTAGTACAGTTCAGAATTACAGCCTCTTAATTTTATAACGGAAAACGACTACAAAACTCCCCATCTATAGATTTATTTTCTCCCTTTAATTACCTCTCAGAGTCTTTACCCAGCCAAATTATCAAACAAGCTTACTGCAATTACCTCAAGTTGAAGATTTAGCACAAACAACCTAGTGATGTCAGCTGTTTGCCTGTTTCTTGATCAGATCTGCCCCGTTATAGGCCTAGGCATCATCTGAATCTTCCATTGCAAACTATGTCCAGACCTATCTAATTGTTTTTCAATCCAATGGATATATGAATGGTCATCAGAGAGTCCATTTATAAATTTGTAAATGCCAATATACAAAACTAGCTTTTCTTGCATTGTTTAGTTTCAAAATATTAGTGTTATCAAAGGCACACCTGAGGCGCAAAAGGCCCAAGGCGCAGACCCCTCGCCTCTGTACCTCTAAAGGCAGCGCTGACACTAAGGCACCACCTAGGCACACTAAGCATGCACCCTTCCATTTTCTAAGGCGCCATGAGGTGCACACAAGGCAAACATAAGGAGCAGATAACATGCAAAGTTATTTTAAAAAAAAAAAACACTTTCAGTTTTACTTTCTGCTTGCTGGAATTCTTGCCTATGCTTTTTTTCTGTGTCATCACTTAATGGTGTTAGTTTTTACTTGCTGTAAGCTCGGAATTATTGTCTAGAATTTTTTTTAGATGTGCGCCTAACTTTGCTAAGGAGCCCACCTAGGCTCCAGGACCCCTAGCGCCTAGCTGCCCCTAGAGCCTTTGATAACACTGATTCTTGCCTTTTTTTCTAGATAAAAGCATGTATTATATTTTTTAAGGTCATCCTTGCAGCCTATAAGCATGCATTTGATGCCCCCAATCATATGTTAACATTAGAAGCTTTTATAATATCATGCAAATACATTTCACCAAGTATGCATGGCACTTCTAATGATCTAGGCTACTTCCGCAGAAATTTTTTTGAAATCTTTTCCCCTTTTGCGAATGAGGAACCCTTTACCCCCTTTTTGAAGGCACCAGTGCAGGGATTCATAAAACCACACAGCGTAAATGCCAAATACTTGAGATAGACTGTGTTAATCTTTTTCAAAGCTAATCAGGTTTTGGAAGAGAAAATCTGTAGTACATCCCTCTAAGATCTGTCCTTCCTCATTACTAACATCCGCATCAGTCTTGGAGGTTCTATTAATTAAATCATCTCCCTCTTCAGCAGCAAGGCAGTTGTATCTTAAACAAATTATCTTTATTTTGCCGTTAATTGAGGCTACTTCTACCTCTTGTTATTGTACTTTAGCCTAAAACCTTCTGCTCTTCATTGTTCCAAAGCACTAACCATGCAAACTCTACTTGTAAACTATCTAAGGATAATAAACATACCAACTAGCACCACAATAATGTTCCATAAGAACTTGAAATTTGAAACTAGAACTGATGATAACTTGATATTGATAAATAGACAAACAAACATAGAGCCAGGAAGACAGAACAACTGACCAATTTTTAGATACATGGAGAAGGTGGGAGGGGGAGAGAGACAAACATACCAGCAGTCACCAAGCATTCCTAAGACTGCTCCAAGTTGTGAACACAATTCTGGTGTGTTTCCCATCCTTTCTAATTGATCACAAATATCGTCTGCACATAGATTGAGTCTTGATTTGGCACTTTCTACATTCTGGGCACGAAATGCCTACATTGTGATGCAGCAGAAAGCTCTTCATTGTCATAATGAAGTATGAAACTTGATACTAAATTTCAGCAGAGGAATAAGTCCCATCTGCAACCCAATCACACCCCCCCCCCCCCCCCCCAACCAAACAAAAAAAAAAGGGAAAAAAGATGGTAATTTCTCAAAGTGCTCAAATATATGGTAGATCATCTCAGGAACTATCAAGATCTATGATGATCATTACCACTGCGGCACTGCCATTTTGTGAACAAAACTATTAAAACAGTATCTAGATTACCGGTTGAATCCTTTAGCATGAGTTAAAACTTAAAAACAATATTATTAAAACAACCAAAACCTACCCTCATGGCTTGTTGCACCAAAAAAGCACCTCTCTCCAGAGACACATCCTCATATATCACTGGTTTATTCTCAGTTTCTGCTTCCTCTTTATCTGTATTGATGTGAGACCTTTTGATTCTTGCATGACCTTCAATAAAGTGATCAACTACATCCTGAATCTTTGCATCAGGTTCAATCTTCTCAATGTCAGCTCCACATAACGGACAGTCCTTAAAGCATGATATACATAATCTGGTTTGGAAGAATTACAAGTTTCTTAAAAAAAAAAGAGTAATAAACACAAAATTGAGACACATGACAAGTGGTAAATACAATCAACAGGGGAGCAGAGGAAGAAAAAGTTTGATGATTTTCTTACTTGCAAAATGCATGAGAACAAGGAACACATTTGCTACTTTCAAAGAGAAGCGCTTGGCAAACCATACAGCTGAGAGGACCTAGCTTAAATGTTTGGGAATCATACCCAAAAGGGCACTTTGGAGAAGGGTTAGTAGACTCGCTAGAGTCTTTCTTGACTTTACTCTCAGTCTCTGACTGATGTTTAACTAGATTGTTACCGGATTTTCTTGAAGAAGTATCATCGGGACAAGCAGCTTTGACAAAAGGGCAAACAGGTGTCATCTTGATCAACAACCTACATTAGAAATCTCATAATCGTAACTTCTTTGGTATTAATACTCACTTTAATTTACAAACACAACTTTCTAAGTAACTCCCAGCATAAATATTGAAACCCGCAAAAATTATATCAATCAACACAAACAAGTCCCTCATTACACCCATCAAACACAATATTATTACAGCATATCTTATAATTAAGTTATAGGAACCATGCAGCAGGCTGAAATTGATTATTGTGAACTGGGTATGGAAAAAATCACATCTTTATTCCGTTCTCCTATTTGGTAATAAGAAAAATTAAATTGAAGGGAAATTAAGAAAGTTCCAACAATCCTGACACTCATACAAAATTCCATCAAAACTACATGAAACATAGAATGATTGCAAGTAAAAAAATGGAACAAAAATCGCCAAAAAACAATCTTGAGTAATTTTCTTGTTTAAATCAGTGTATATGAATATAAATTTTCTTGTTTGGTTATTAAGAAAGTAATAGCAGGAAATTTTTCTATCGCTAGACATTGCTCGACCCCATTTCGATTAGTAAGAAATAAAACCAGAAAATATAAAATTGCACCCAGAGGGAGAGAGAAACTGAAAGAGAAACCTGGAATTCAAAATTCAGATCCCTGAAAGTGAAAGTTTAGATTGGATTTTGAGCACTGATACTCGTGCCTTAACCGACGTTGCCTTGGTCGTCTTTTTTCTTTTCTCTTCTTTCGTTTGTGTTCTGCGAGCTTCTGATCGCCTTGAAAACGTGAACGATAGATTCCCACTTAGCTTATCTTTTTTTTTTTTTGGTTTGAGAGCTTATATTAGCAATTCTTTCAATTATACCCCTCTCCTATTTATATATACTTATTTTTCTATAAATAGCCAATTGAGTAAACTAATAAAGGTTGGGGTGTGTTGACATTTGGCCACTTCCTAGAGTTACAATTCGCTTACCACTACGACCAACCACTTTAGATAATTTTGTTTTTTTAGTATAAAAGTTATAATAAATTATTATATTTATGACACTTTAAATATATTTTTATTAGAAATATAAGATGAGATGTCTTGTTGTAGGTTTTTTGTTGATAAAATAGTTTTAATTGCTGAAATTAGAACGTATGTCAACATTAAGGTAGAACTATGGCTGCATGTTCTAAAATCTATAGACTTTAGACTAAGCAGAAGTGAAACTAAGTGTATGAAATGTAGGTTACCAAAGGTAGAAACAATGGCTCCATATCAATAGTAAAGACTCGAGATTTCAACTACTCAGGATTTCAATTAGTTATTTTGAATTAGTAACTAAAAATGATATAAACATACAATATAATTTTTATATAAAATTAAAATAAGTTGGACAAATTTTATTTTTTTTTTGTGTGTGTGATTGTACGGTACCTTTTGTGTTGGGTGTCAAAGGGCAACATATTTTTTTAAAAAAAAGCACCAAAACACACAATAGTGTGTAAATTAATAGGGCTGAAAACAAACCGAGTATAGCAAAGTATTTAGATACTCGAGCTAGGCTCGAATAAAAAAAATCGAGTTTCAATTTGAGCTCAAGCACAATAGTCAAGTACTCTAGTTCGGCTTGAATATTCAATAAGAAAATACAAACAATTTGTACATTCAATTCCCAAAAATAAAAATATTGGACCACAATTTTGTGCCATCCAAATATGAATTCACAATAAATTAGACATACTAAATTCATAATCCAAAACACACACAACTAAATCCTACCATTCAAACTCTCAAAAATTATGTAATTTTTATTTCAATATTTAACATGTTTATATATTTAATTTAAAAAAAAAAAAATAACTGTACTATTTGTCAATTTTTCTAGTCGAGTACTTCTGTTTCGAAACTCGATTGGAAATATTAAGCAAGCTTCAAACTAATTTCGGACTAGACTCATTTTAATTCAAATCGAGTACAAATTAAATATTATCAAACCAAATTTAGGTCGAGCTTCGAACATCTCTACTTGTGTTCAATCCTATATGCAATGATACAAACATGAAGTGGCCAAGACTTCGGTTTTTTAATTCAGACAAGTGACTTAAGACTTGAAAGGCTTTTGGAGGCCCAAGAATTTATCCCTTTCACATACTTTCAAAAACGGCCCACTTTTATCTTTGGCAAAATAAAGGGTCCAGGTGTAATTAAGTGTATTGTAATAACAAACTTGTCCAGTCTCTACAATCTTAAATTTAAATTATCGTAATATCTCATTTGTTGTTAATTTTTAATAATCTTGTCCCTTATAAACAGAAGTACACAATATCCTCATATGGGAGACGGAACAAGAATGCATGTATGACTAGAACTGAACAGCCATAGCAGCTACCCAGGGGATGTTTCATGTGCTTGATGGATCCAATTTTCTGAAAAACCTGCATTTATTACAAGTTATCACAAACTGGCAAACATGGCACTACAGACCACACCGCATGCTTCCACATCTCCCCTTAATGCTGCAATTCTCTTTCAGCACCAAAAGTTTCATTTTATGGCAAACTCAGCACATGCCAAGCTCTAACACAACTTCAACTACCTAATCTGTTAAAGACTACAACAAACTGCAAACTCTTCTTCTCTCAACTATCAAAGATCATCATGTCACACTAGTTCTACTGCTACAAACATCTATTATCAACAAGCACATGTATCCAAGAGGAAGTGACACAACCAGGTCACTTTGCCTCGTCTGACCCCTTCAAGTAAGATGATTCACCATCACCGCCGCTCTGACTAGCAGCTGCGCTGCTACCCTGACCGTCTGCACCAGCATTACCAGCCTCAGAAGCATCCTGCTTGCCACCTCCACGTGCATCAGTTGGGCCTGAAGTTGAAGGTGGGCCACCACTGCTCTCACTATGCATAGGATGCATGCCATTATTGGTCCCTCCAGGTCTCATACCCATTTGAGCTTGCATGGCATGCTGTTGTTGCTGATGTAGCTGCTGCTGCGAATCCTGCATTTGATGTGGAGTATTGAATTGTAATGGCATCTTTGGAGGGAAAAGACCTTGTTGATGAGCCATCGCTGCAGCTTGAGGATGTTGCATAAAATATCCTCCTTGTTGCATTGCAGGATGTGGGGCCATCTGCAAGTGTTTGATAGAAAAATTAGCAAAGATATGTGCAACAGATAAATTACGAAAAGAATTACTCAATTACCACCTGAGGAGGCACAGTTGGTGCCTGCGGTTGGGCATCAGCAATTGCAGCTAGATACATCAAATTCTTTTGAAGCTGAGCTTGGTACCTAATTCATCAACATATAATACATATTACATGGAAACTGAGCAAGCGTACACCTAAACATATGGGGGGATAAGATGCAATAATCCAACATCATTAAAATACAATATACGGTCATGAACCATAGTTCAGTGAAGATGTTTCTGGAGTTGATGAATGAGAAAAGTGATATTTAGTCTTTTTGCTTCTAATATTGATTCATCCACTTCATATACCTTACTACAAGTTTAGCAATCATATCAAATCTTCTACATATAAAGGCAGAGCCAAGTCATGCTTAAATATGCCTCAGAAGACAGGCAGATAAACCAAGATCACTTCCAAATTAATGAGAGAAATTATTCTAGTTCCTAAGAAATCATACAACTAATATTGAAGGCTAAAATAGCAATAAGCACATGCAACGTTGAAAACAAAAACACTAAAACTTAAAAACACCAGGAGCCAAAAAGGAATATGGTGATTGCTGCAGTGCTGCACTATATGTATTGTATTACAGCAATTATTATCATTAACAGTGAAGTAAAAGATTACAACAATACTCTGATCTCAAGTGGATTAGTCGAAGTTTTAATCCTAACAAATATTACTACACAATTACTTCAAACAGAGAAAAGGAAAAGGCTTTTCTTCTTTTTGAGAACCTACTGGATGTGTCTATAATCTACAAAAGTACGCATATATAAAAAAAATATCAAAGAAATTTTTTTGATCAGATAATAAGTTTGCAATTAAGACTACTAATCCATACACACAATAAAGAAGCAAAGTCAGCATTAACCAAACACATAGAAGGCGAGGTCACTTACTGGGCACATTCAGCAAGTTTTCCAAGGTTTTGATTGTCCAAAATTGCCAGAATCAACTTCTTGTTCTCATCAAGATACTGCATCATACACCAGTTAAGAGCATTTAAATTAAAAGAGTTCCTAATTGACCATCTGATCATTGCCTAAAATGTAACTCTGATATCACGAAGTAATAATCAAGATCGGAAGATGTATAAACATATATATTATAAAATAATATTGGTTACTAGACTCCAAGAATAACATGCCTAAAAAATAACTGGGGTAAGCTACATGAATCCGTACAAAACTTCTTCTTTTTTTCCCTCAACATGGACTTCCTTTCACCATTTGATCCCATCTGCCTGCACTACCTACAGTGCCTTATTGTGCTAACACAACCATTCCATGGCCTTGATGAAGGCAGCGGGTTGCAATAGATAGACAGATAGTGTAAACATCACATCAAATCTCATGAACATGATAACTAACTCGAATTTCTAACATAATAAAATACCTGATTAGCTGGGATTTATAAACAATGGGGAGACTTTTCCATGTATCCACTATAATATTTTTGGAACTTACAATGGCAAAGGTCCCATTAGTTTCAGCGACCTTTATTTTAAAGACTTCCAAGAATTCTGCAGCATGCACTGCCACCACGAGTTGAGCATTAAAGATGGAGTGTACGAAACACCACCAATTGACTTTTAAAGAAGTCTCAATTCAATAGCTTTATGAAATAGTTTAAAACATGGCATCAGTTTCATAAAAAAAATTGACCCATGAGTCACTAGTGCACAGGGAATGTATTAAGCACCTCCGTGTCACCCACTAAGTTGTTATCAGAAATTATTATAGCAAAATAAAGTAGTCAGAAAGTATTCCTCGTCCTTCTATACCAACCAACATATACCATGCATTATTCTAACCAAACAAGCACTTCTTGTCATAGATATAGGAAAACATTTGATCTTTATAGATCGAAACAAATAAATTAAGAATTATTGTAAAATTTATTGAAACATCTCACAGCAACCTTAGGCTGCACATGTTAGGTTTGACAAAGAATTAAATGAATGGATAAATGCCATCAATATTGTCCAAACATAAACCTTGAACTAAATATCAGAAGGCAAAATAACTTGCTAGAAAAAAAAAATGGACATACAATTCAAAAACAAAAACACTTTAGGATCTAGATGTGGATCTAAAAATGCACAAAAGCACAGTTGGAAAATCCAAGGGAACTTTACAAACCACCCCCCCCCCCCCCCCCCAAAAAAAAAAAAAAAAAAAACAAATAAACAAAACAAAACAAAAAATTTGGTAAATATCATTACATCCTTAAGCATTTCATACAAGAATGTACATAACATTTAAGCAAATTAACAAGTAAACCAAATCTAAGAATCTTTCCTTATGCTTTTCTTGGCATGTTGCCATACCTAAACAGATCAACGTTCTCATTCATATGTATGTGGCAAATACCTTACAAGTGAATATTGAACCAGACAGCAACAAAATTATATGCAGGATTCCGAAAACATAAGTACAAACAGCTTCCCCCCAAACCACCACCACCACACACACACACACACACACACACACACACAAAGTAATCCATTCCAAACCCAAATTCAGATACCTTTACCACAAAAAATAGCTCAAGCAGGAAGGCTATATTTACACGAGCACAGAAGGCCAGATATTGACAAAAATTCCAGCAACAAAAGCAGCTATGCTACATGCTAGAGCTGAGACCTTTTTCCAGGAAAATATTTAGATCTAGAAGGCAACTCATGAACAAAGTAATCAACTCCGTCAATAATCAATATACCATGGATTCACATATTTTATTAAACAAATACATCAACCATAGATTTAATAGAAATTAAAGCCAATGATACGTGGTGTTCAAGATTTTCCAAACAAGTTTATTATCACTTTGATTCTGGGTCTGCCATCCAAGTATCCATTCAGTAAACAAATATCACCTTTTCTTTGAAGAATAACACCTAAAACCACTTAAGTAAAATAGATCAACCTCTATCATCACAATGTGCATCCCATGGAGCAATGACAAGCCATTAACCAAAAGTATCAATACTCATTAGCTACTGTTAAAACCCTTTTAAAAGAAAAGAAAACATACATCAAATAATTTGTGCTCAAAAGTTAAATACCCAATTGATGAACACTTAATAGGACTTCTATCGACACCAAGTAAGGTGACAATCATGATCCTGTATTCATTAAAGAACACACTTCCCGACCCCATTGGTACCAACTACTGAATTACTGATTCTTTCATAACAACCCCAAATCTCATCTGCAAGTCAAAATCTCAAATAACAATAGGAAAACCATCTTCCCAAAAAATGCAAGTCCACCATATATCTCAGACAAAAGCATTTATAGATACATCAGGGGTTTGTTGACTCCAAACATAATTTAATGTTAATAGATTATATTTCATGGGCCTACCACTATATTTAAATGCTATCTGAACACAAGGCAATGAATTTATATCAAGCCAACCAAGAATAAATTCCCCACAACAATTGTCTTGAAGAAATAAAAATAAAAAGGGGGAGGAAATTGACTTGGAACTCCTTTGGTCGATCAGAACAAAAAAAAAATAGCACTGCTGAAATCTTAGCTAAGAAGTTGAACTGCTACTTCAAGTTTTTTTTGCTTCAGACCAAGCTCTCAGCTTGAAGGTCCAAGGATAAGTAATTGAGTATTGAAATCTCAGCTACTGATATTCAGTTCACTATATCCAAACCAATAATCAAATATATCACGGACTTTCTTGAACCTAATTGGGACAATCATCAACTGATTTCTATTAATTAACTCAGGTTCATCAACAATCAAATCACACCCCAAAAACCTCAACCATCAAAGCATACCCACTATCCCAAATAAACCAACAACGCCTCCAAATGCAAATTATAAACAACATATGTCCAAATATGCACCCTAGCCTGTGTTCAGCAACTAAATAAGAAAGGGTGAGTAATGAAAAAGCCTACCTTTTGAATCTGCTCGGTGGTTATGTTTGTGGGAGGAAATGAAGGCATCATAGGAATCATTTGCGGCGGCGGCTGCTGCTGCTGCTGCATCTTTTCCCCTTATTATATAACTAGAAACTAACAGGAAACAAAACCTGAATCCCACCAAAGAAAAATCCACTGCAAATAGAACCCAAATGTAAATATGTCATAAACAACCGAAGAAAGGTACGCAAAAGAAATGGAGGGGTGCCTCATACCTGAGAGTAGGAGAGTGAATGGGGAAAAAGATTTTCGAAATGGGAATTTTGGGGTTTTCTGAATACAGACGAGGTTTCTGTAATTAACGACAGAAAAAAGAAGTAAAAAAAAAAAAAAAAAAATACTAATTTTATTTTGGTAAATATAAAGAAATAAAGCTTACTAGATTCGGTCTGGTCCGTCTAACACAAAGCTCACTGTGTCTATCAATGGTACTTGTCTGGTCAGAAAGTCTGAAACTTTTGTCCTGTAGCTTGATGGGGTCTGCATCTGTTAACAAAATGGATGCAGGAAGAATTGATCACATGATTTATGATATGAAAGTCAAATGGATAGAGGACTAAGAAGAGTCTTATGACAACGGTAGGTAGAAAGAACTATATCTAATAATTTATTAGGTTATATGTGCTTAATTTTGTTTTTTCTTTTAAAAAAAAAAATATGCTGCTCAAAGCTATGGTAAGTGTACAAAGGATGGACTATCCTGAATATTGAGTATTGGTAAAGGGTTGTTTCCACTCTCAAAGAAATCACCAATATTATGGAAGGGGTTACTTAAGTTGAGAAGGAAAATAATTGAAGATAACTAAAAATAAGTGTATATGACATGTAGTGTTTATTTCAATTAGTTGAAGACTATTCTTTCTAAATGAAAAATGAAGAGTAGATGTTATACACTTCTTAAGATATTCTTCAAGATTAATTAAAATAAATAAGTTTATTAGAGTAATTATTGTACACTACTAAACAAAACTGTTTTCAGTTTTCATGAGTAGAAATATTTTCATTCACTTAAAAAAATCCTCGTTCGGTCTTGGTCTTAGTTTGATTCCTCGCTCATGTAAATAAATAAAACATTTTAAAAAAAAAGTTTTTGAATGAAATTTGTCATTTCATCCATCAAAAATAATTCTATAAATGTCATATTGCTTTGTCATTTGTCAGTTTTTCTACAGAAGGGGTTGAAGTTCGAACCGCAACTTGGAAAAGTAGAAAGAAAAAAAGAAAGAGCCTAAAATCCGGTTCCATGCTAAGGAATAATAATAATGGTATCTCTATCCAACTCTGCTGTGAGAGGTTGGATGTTATTAAGAAAACTCGAGATCAGAATTACCTGCACCGAGTATCAAAAGTATCTCAACAAGCTTCCCAAGAAACACAAGGTTTTTTTTATTCAACCTGGCAACATATGGATGTTTGAATGTCTTTAGTACTCACAGGCCCTTTTACTGAATATTCTAATTTTAATCAGCAAAAGGGATTAGCAGGTAGAAGTAACTAAACAATTTCCTCATTGCAGAGATGAAAGTCTGAAAGGGAGAAACAAAAGCAGAATCACATAGACCAGGAAACCAAGTCCAGACAAAAATTACAAACATTTGAACACAATCTTTATTGTGAAGTTTAAGTTAACAATCAATGATGTTCACCAGCACCGACTTCATCCCCATCAGTCTTCCGTCTAGCAGCTCGTAGTTTACGCTGCTCCTCCTTGTAAATTCGATTTCTCCGTTGGAACTGCAACCACATCCGGATAAACAACAATGGAAATCAATTAAATAATACCAAGATTATATAAGTAACTGCATCAAATGGCAAAAGACCGTTACTAGCTGAATATGCAAAGACCTGCCCTCTAACAACTACAGGTAGGTTATCTATTGACTAACTCCATACCAAACTCATGAAATCAAATCCAGGTACACTCATTGTATAAATCAAACCATTAGATGAATCCTCTCTGGTGGAGCTAAATCAAATATAGTTTCTCACAAAATGAAATACTCTCACAAATTTCAGTTTACATCTGTACTGAAGACCAGTTTGGCAACTATTTCAAGGGTTTTTCACCATATCTTGAGATAGCATTGCACTCACATAAAAAGACAGGTTTGAAGGCAAAATTTAAAACAAAGGACAATATCTGTGATAACCACTTGGTAATCAAAGAGAAATAATGGTTATTTGTCCTTACCTGAAACACTCACCTCATGTTCATCCTTTCGGTTAAACTTAAATCTCCCAAGATGAAGTGAGATTATGTTTGAACTTAGCAGGTGTTTTATTTCTCATACAAATATGTAATGACCAATTATGCATTTGAAGCCAACTAAAGGAAAAGATCGCCAGGAAATTTGGAGAGTGACTTCTTCAATGAAAAATGGAGCTAGTCAACTAAGAAAAAAGAAAAACGCAAGTCAGGGAAAGGGCAGGAACTACTGAATAGACCCAAGAACATGCATATATCTGCTAGTCTTTTGCAAAACAAATTGGTTGGTAAAAAAGAGTAAAGCAACCAAGATTGCTAAAACTATTGATCCACCTCAATTCCACCCTCCTCCCCCCCTGCCAAGAAAAAGAGGAAAATAAATAATCCATATAAGATAAAACAAAATTGGACATGCTTTAGAAATGAACGTTTAGGGTGTCATCTCTAAAATTTTAATCCATGTAGATCCTATTGAAAAAGCAACATTAGTTGTCGTAATAAGGAGGGAGTGGCTATGATGATCATACATCTAAGTATGCTGCAAAAGGTGGAAAATTTGAGTAAAGAAAAGATTCTAGAAGCTCATTGATGTCATGAAAAGATAATACAATATGGCATTAGGAAGACACTGTTAAAATATCATTAAGCTCCTGTTTAGATGGTAACATGACACCGAATAAGTATGATTTGGTACTTGTTTAGTTCTGCAATCAAATATACTGCTTTTTTCGACCATAGCATTCTATGTATCATGGTTGCGTCTTCAGTAAGCAATAGGATAAAATAAGGTGAATAATACATATTGTTAAGACAACCAAGTTTGAGATGTTTACCAACTGGCATGCATTAGAATACTGCTTATGATACTTTTTTCCCCCAAAACAAAATTAATGAAATACATAAGTCAACACTCTCTGGCAGTCTGGCACTATATTTACAGCATCTCAAGTCAAATTTGCTTTGCCTTTTTCCCCATATATTCAACAAAGTCATCACCACATCAAACTAATACACTATAGTGAAAAGAAAAATCATATTACGGAAATATTTTTCTCATAACTTCGTAGTCTGCTACTCTTCTAAAGACATGACAAGAAAAATCCCAGCATAACAAATTAGTCACTGACCTAAGGTTAATAAATATTTATGCAGATTCTTCTTGAGACCAGAAGGCACTGATGTACATGAGCGACATTGCTAGAACCTATATTAAGCATATTATGGGAAAGGACAAAATGTGGTTGACAATTGGCATCTTGTCCTGTGTCATCCCGATAGAGTATGGACATGGGTTGGCATGTGATTCTGGTATAGACATTCATGAAACGTTGCAAATTTATCTAAGAAAAAAGGCCAAAATACTGTTTTTGTCCCTAAATGTTGACCCGACTGTTGATTTATCATCAAACTTCAATTTTTTCTCCAATTTTGACCTTAAGTTTTCCAATTTGTTTCAATGTCTTCCATGGCATTTCTGTCCTTTTTCTAGTGTACCAAAGTCTGTAGATGTGGCTGACACTACCTACACGATACAGAAAAAATCAGGAAACATCAACCTTCATGATCTTCATCCTCAGATCCTTACAGTACAACAAGTGCATTCTGTCAATCAAGAGCTCTTGTTTCATTCCCAAATTGCGCATCACAGCGAAGAAGCTGCCATGGTGACCAGAATTTGCCAGTGAAGCGTTTATGGAAACTCTATTTCCATATTCAGCTCAAGCAGCGATCTGTCACTGTACTAGCTGAAGAAATCATGCTATATAAATTCTCAGTAAGGATAAAGATTTTTACTAAATCTAAGAGAAGCAACAAATAACTTCTGGGTTTTTATTTTCTGTAACTGAAACCAAACTCATCGTTATAGGGAGTTTAGGAATTATGAGCAAAAGAAAGGTAGGGAAGCTCTGAAGGATAGACCAAAGAGTGAGGGAATGGTATGGATACTGGTTTGTGAAGCTGTCAAGGTCAATATACATGGGACCAATTCACTTATTTATATAATTAGTTTATTAAATTAAATCTATGTAAACTTCAATGGACAAACCATTATATATAAGCTTCATTGGAATCACATCTCTCTGATTTTGTCTTGATTATCTGGGTCACCAACTTGGGAGGTGGAATCTATGGGCTTCTTCCACTGCTAGGAAACCTAAGTGCTTAGTTGGAAGGGAAATTTCTGAATAAGCTTTCCCCTTGTCTGGATTGCTTACTAGCAAAGAGTAATGTTGTATTTATGGTGTTAAACTACAACTGTAAAGTGTAAATCACATGGTATCTATTCTCAGTTGAAAACTCAAAACTCTCAAACTATTCAACAGTTGTTTAATGGAATGGTGTCAGCCAGGCGTAGTTGTGTACAGACAACTCGGCACCTTCAGTAAACGAGGCTGACGGCTGAGAGATGTTGAGGATGTTGAAACAACTCAAAAACTTGAAGGAAAAATATAGGAAAAAGTCATGGGAAAAGGCAATATTTTTGCCAATGAAAGAAATGTTTTTTGTTGACTTAGCATGAACACACACCGCATGTTAAAATCTCATACACAAAAACCAGATATATATCCAACAATCAAGTGAGCAGGTAATACTGTGATAGTGAGAAACCAACCTCATAGACCGCTAAATCTAAGAGTCATCAAATCATTACAACAACCCATTATCAGTTAGCATGTAATAGTCATCAATGAGCCAAGTAAACGGATTGTGTGAAAATCATAATCAAATCTAACTAAGTTAAACTCAAGTTAACCAAACTAACGAACTAATCATGCTATGATGTTCGTATACACGATCCGGATATAAAAATTAGGGTTTTTCCTAGAAATGAAACAAAATTAATAATTTTGAGCTATGCCCTTTAATGAATTCAATAATTCCAACAAGAAAATGTATGCTATTGAGCTAAATACAGAGAAAGAAAGAGAAAGGGGTTGACCTCTTTGGAATGGTGGAGACACTCAAGGTAATCTTCACGGAGGAGAGCACAGTCCTTTGGCTCTCGGCAGCGAGACATGCACTCGCTGAAATCGATCCAGAAGTCGTAGCACCGACCTTTGTTCCCTGTAATTCCCCACCCAGATGCCATAGCTGACACTGCCTGATATCTCTTGGCTGGTTGATATGATACAACAGCTGAATTACCAAAGTGCCAGAAGGAGGTATGAAGATTGTGATTTGGATTGCTAGACTGGGTTCAAAGCCTCAAACTGTGACCCGTTCAGAAATCACTGGGCTTTTCCAGCCCAATTCTCCACTTCAGTTTGGGCCTTCCAACAAATAATTTTAAAAGAATAAATATTTACAAAAAAAAATTTGCTTACTTGATAAATAAAATATATAAGATGTAATAAACAATCATCCCTAGCTTCTTTAACTTTAAGATCAAACTTGAGGAAGTTTAATCATTTGTTTATTTTAGGATAAATTATTTAAACCTCTTTTAAATTATATTGATGCACAAACCTCCCATATGTATGTAAAATTTACACATACCTTTTTTAATTTAAAAAGTTAATTATAACCCAACTTAATCTCTTTTAAAAAAAAATCTTTTTTAACGTCACTGAAATAATTTAGTAAAAATAAGATATAAGTCAAATTAAATTATTAATCAGTTTTAAAATTATGTTAAAATTTAAAATATTTATAAAACAATGTTTTCAAAGTATCATGATTTTTTAAAGAATGTCAAGTTATTCTTGTAAAATCTAGAAAATATTATTTTATTCATTAAATTTGTAATTACTTATAAATTGTATTATTGTAAGAACGATTATTAGTTAGACTTTTGTTTAAATCTCATTTTAAACTGAATAATGCTATATTATTATTGATTTAACTTAATAATAGTAAAGTCATGTTTGTCTTTTAATAAGAATTCAAAGGGTATTCAAGATATTTTGTTTTAATTTTAAATTTTATGGGAAATCAATTTGTGTAAGTTTTAGAAACAGAATAGAGATTTGTGTGATTTTAAAATAATTTAAGGGAGGTTGGAGAAATTTACTCTCTATTCAAACACGAAGTGTTGGCTCGATATGTCTGGGTCGGTTTAGCATGTGAACTTTATGTTTTTGTTTTAGTTAGGAGTGCATATTACAAAAGATGAGTTTAATCTCATGATATCCAACTCTTTTACCATGATAAATTATCACATCGCCCACAAGGTCAAGCTTGACATTTAGTCTGAGAAGATCTTAACCAATATGGTTAATTAAGAATATATGCTCGTTTCTTTAACTTCTTAAGTTCGAAACATTGGCAAGTTGTGAGAAATAAAATTCTCGTCTATTCTCTAACTAGTCCCAACTTGGATAACTTGTTTATGACCAAATCAAAATAAACAAGTTAATATGAGAGTAAGCTGGCCTACCTTATCTACGGATTTATGTTATATAAATATATGCATATGAGATGTTAAAAATTAAAGGTTAATTGTACTTACCCTTTGAACTGTATCACATATTTTGCAATAGCCCCTATAAACTATTGGATTAGGCACAAAATCTCTTATTTGAGGTATAATTAGAAAATAACTCCCAATCATCTAAATAATCATTACATAAAACAAATTAGCTCAAAAAAAAATATATTATAAAGTTTCCTTTACATCACTGATATAATTTAGCAAAAATAAGATATAAGTCAAATTAAATTATTAATCAGTTTAAAAATTATGTTAAAATTTAAAATATTTATAAAACAATGTTTTCAAAGTATCATGATTTTTTAAAGAATGTCAAGTTATTCTTGTAAAATCTAGAAAATATTATTTTATTCATTAAATTTGTAATTACTTATAAATTGTATTATTGTAAGAACGACTATTAGTTAGACTTTTGTTTAAATCTCATTTTAAACTGAATAATGCTATATTATCATTGATTTAACTTAATAATAGTAAAGTCATATTTGTCTTTTAATAAGAATTCAAAGGGTATTCAAGATATTTTGTTTTAATTTTAAATTTTATGGGAAATCAATTTGTGTAAGTTTTAGAAATAGAATAGAGATTTGTGTGATTTTAAAATAATTTAAGTGAGGTTGGAGAAATTTACTCTCTATTCAAACACGAAGTGTTGGCTCGATTTGTCTGGGTCGGTTTAACATGTGAACTTTATGTTTTTGTTTTAGTTAGGAGTGCATATTACAAAAGATGAGTTTAATCTCATGATATCCAACTCTTTTACCATGATAAATTATCACATCGCCCACATGGTCAAGCTTGACATTTAGTCTGAGAAGATCTTAACCAATATGGTTAATTAAGAGTATATGCTCGTTTCTTTAACTTATTAAGTTCGAAACATTGGAAAGTCGTGAGAAATAAAATTCTCGTCTATTCTCTAACTAGTCCCAACTTGGATAACTTGTTTATGACCAAATCAAAATAAACAAGTTGATATGAGAGTAAGCTGGCCTACCTTATCTACGGATTTATGTTATATAAATATATGTATATGAGATGTTAAAAATTAAAGGTTAATTGCACTTACCCTTTGAACTGTATCACATATTTTGCAATAGCCCCTATAAACTATTGGATTAGGCACAAAATCTCTTATTTGAGGTATAATTAGAAAATAACTCCCAATCATCTAAATAATTATTACATAAATCAAATTAGCTCAAAAAAAAAAATTATAAAGTTTCCTTTATTATAAGTTTTTTTTTAAATCTTTTGATCTCTACATTTTTTTTCTATAAAATTAAACTCTTTATGTCAACTCAATTTTAGCATATATAGACAATATTTGAATCCTTTATAATGTTTATTTTCTTGTCAAAATATTTAAATTATCAATACATTTACTAACAGTATTTTTCTCATTTATAAAAATCATATAAATTATTGTTTTAATTTACATTTTAATGATAATGTTTTCATCAAAGTTTTTCCATTATTATTGTATTGCAATTATTAAATAAATATGGAGAGTTCAATTACTAACAAGATAAATGTCACACCCCTCATGAAGGCATGACTGGCCGGAAGAATGGTAACCAAACCTCCGTAACCCTGACTCAAATAAATAAACGATCATTACTCCTGACCAACCAATGAATAAAATCAAGTATATATAAAAAAAAAAAACAAAAGTTAACATTAAAAGTTTGTTAACTTAAACAAATCACCATTTACTGAAAATTTTGACAGAGATTCCCCGCAATATGGAACATGCCGTCAAATACAAACCTATAAACTTTTGTTCTTACACAACAACACAAAGACAACAAGGAGCTCCGCTCCTTTCACATTATCAAGAAGACAAATACTGGAATATTACATTATACTAAATTTGACACCCACAGTTTTATTGTGATTGCAAATTTTCATCCTTTAACTTCAAGTCTGAGATCTTGATATTACCTTGCCGTACTCAATCGGCAAGTCACAAGCTCGGCGACGCCATGAAACGCATTCCTGCTACTAAAATTTTTTTTACAGAAGAAGGGTTAGTCTTATAGACTTTGTGAGTGAAAAATCGTACCCAAAGAGTACTAGCATCACTCAACACAAACATATAACATATATAATAACCTCATGTAACATGATTCACATAATATTTCACATTACATGTGCACATTGTAAGTTTCACAACTTCACAATTCATATGATACACAAGATCACAATTTAAGTCAGCGCAACAATATCACACAACGCAATCAAAGGGCTAACGAGTAACCCAGCCCTGCACACCAATATCACCGCCTGCCGGGCATTTACGCTCCCACACACCAAATTAATTCTCCGTACACAATCCATCCCACCGGAGCTGAGCACTCAGTTTAAAAAAAAATATTTATCAAAATCAGGATTTCTCATGATTTCAAATCAGAGTATCTAATGTGCACCTGGATTTTTAATTTCAGAAATGAAAATCATTTTCCAAAAAATGTTCACGAGTTGGCCCTTATCAAACACAATCACAGTAACCAATATCAAGCAAATATTATTCAAGCAATTTACTGAAATACTACACTAGCTTACTTTCCATATATCACACATATTCAAATAAACATATAATCACACATAATAATCTAGCCCCTAAAGGCAGCAATTAACCACTCACTTATAACCGATTCCACTCGTCACTCACATTTACGTCCACGTGTCTCATCGATCCACATTAGAATTCAGAACTGAAATTCATATTTCCAAATAATGCTTAGTTCATAAACATTATTATTATAATCTTTTAATTTCTAAATTTATATCTCAACTTGTATAGGTTTATTTATGAAATTTTTCATTAAGCGACTACATGCTAATTAATAAGAATTGGACTTTACGTGATAAGGTTAATATTAAAGAGACATCTTAAATGTCTCGAAAATGCATAGGGTAAAAGAAACCATTGGTGAGTTAGCGATGTTGAAACTGTCCAAAATTGGGGTTTGGACAAGTGTCTACTTTAACGATCATATCTTATTCTAGAAAATTAAGAATCCAGTTTCGTAAAATTTATAAAATACTAGACACATGTAAATTTCTAATGGTATATCATTTGAAATTTTTAGATTTGTATATCAATACAGTTTATTGTTTGAAGTTGCAACAAATTCTACAACACGCAGGATTTTTGACAGCTTTGACCTTACCTTAGTTAATTGAACATAACTTTCTCTAGGAAACATAAAATCCGATTCCGTTTGTTGGGTTTATTAATAGACAAGTATATATATCTTTATTGTTTAGAAAATTTTCCTAGAATCTGTCATTAAGCCACTCAATTTCTTACATGAACCAAAAACCGGACAGTACAAATCCTGCCTGACCTAGCCGGAGTCTAACAGCTATAAATAACAACATACTTG
Source organism: Quillaja saponaria (assembly GCA_029379385.1). Classification (NCBI taxonomy): domain Eukaryota; kingdom Viridiplantae; phylum Streptophyta; class Magnoliopsida; order Fabales; family Quillajaceae; genus Quillaja; species Quillaja saponaria. Next base: position 11,106,613 of record CM055616.1, on the reverse strand, counting down.
GAATAAGACTACGAAATTTTACAAACAACATGTCAAGACTATAAGCTACATTTTATCTTTTGAACTCTTAATTTAATTCAATTCCGAAGACACTCGAAATACCAAATTTATGTTACTCACGAAATCTGTCTCCTGCACCCCCTTCAAAACTACTTAACTCCTATTTTCCACCATTTTCAAGCTCCAAATCATACTCCTCACTTCAACACTAATTCACTATCATTACTCTTAATCCAATTAAATTCAAGATTGTATTAGTGATTTAGAATTAATCAAGAACTTATATTTCACTTTAAACACTTCCTCTAATTCATAAGCCATTTCATCTTCAAACTATAATTTCCAATACATAATCACTAATTTCACATCCTTAACTACACTTAAAAGAACTCCAAACTATTTACCTAAATTAAGAGATCACCATATTTTAAACTAGCAAGACTAACTTAGCTAAACTATAATTTTATAGCAAGAAAATTCCTACACGTATCTACTCTTGATGCTAAGGCACTTAAACGCCAACCTATCTTCCTCCTAATGATTTTTGCTAGTCGGCCATAAGAGAAGAAAAACGTCCAAGCTACTGTTGGCTTTCTTAATCCACTACAAGAATTTGGGAATAAAGAAAACAGAGTGTGGTCTGCCTCTACCTATCACTTGCTGCAGCAAACACGTACTGCATCCCACCAAAACTCTAAGGTCATGGCAGATTTCAAAGCTCACAAGTCTACTGCCTCAATTTTTGTCCATAACTGTTGTCTCCCTCCTTAGATATGCAAATCACACGCCAATATCTAAGATCCACACCCAGCTAGGCTCACATGGAGGTAAAGGAAACAAAAAGCTGAAAATGCAAGAAACCTCCATGGCTGCCAGAAAGTCCCCACGGCCTACGAGAGGGAAAACTTACGGCCAACTAAAAGGAACAATTGAAAGAAGCAGGAGCAGGGCACGGCTACAGGGAAAATTCCTCACAACAAGAACAGGGGAATGGACACCAAGCAAAGGAAATTCATGGCAGCAACTGGACCCATACAATCCAAGTAATTCTAGACTAACTATGACAAACAAAACAAGGAAAAGGAAGGAGAGTAGCAGCTTCGGTCCATCAAGAAGAATACAGAAATTTCTGGAACACAAGGAGGAAAGCAAATGGGTCGGTCAACATAGAAGAAAAAGGAGAAAAAAAATAATAAAAGAAACAAGGTCCAAGTCACCATAAAAATTGTGGTGTATGTTTATTCTTTTATTTACACGTTTGTCACATCCATAAAATTTATATATGTAAATTTTAACTTCTTCTATCCACCCCTAATAGAAAAATTAATTTTCCTACTCACATATGTATACATATATGTATAATATACATAAGTATTTATTTATTTTGCTTTCACTTCGCATAAAATTTTATCCACCTATTTACACAAGTTACGTACAAATCTCTTAAAATGTAAAGTAAGATATAGGGTTATAACAATAAAAGAAGAAATAAGAGATAAGAGATACAAAAAAGTGAAAAAAAAAATTATAACTAGGATAATTTAGTTTATTTTTATTTTTTTAATTAATTTGGTAGATTTAATAACTAACTTGGATGATTGATGATTATTTGCTAATTATGACTCAAATAAGAAGGTTATATGCCTAATTCAATATTTCATAAAAACTTTTGGAAAACTGGTGGTAATTCATGGAGTAATGGGCAATTGAGTAAAAAATTAATTATAATTAATTGAGATTTTCTTTACTTAAATTATATTATTCTAAGTATTATGTGCGTAAGTAAAAGTAATTGTCACACCCCTCTAGGAGATATGACTGGTCAGAGGAATAGATAACTTCAAACTTCTATAACCTTCACTCCAAAACAAAAAAGTAACTATGACTCTTAACTAAACTATAAAATTAAAAACTTATAAAACAAAAGTTAACTATAAGAGTTTGTTTACTGAAATAAATAACTATTTACTAAAAATTTCGGCCAAGGTTCCTCGTAAAATAGAACATACCCATATAATTTAAAAACACATTCATGTTGTTATACAATAACAACTACAATAACAAAGACAATAAGGACCTCCGCTCTAATTCTCATCATAATAACAACTAACTAGACTATAACACAATATAAGATCAGACACCCCACAGTTCAAGTATGATTGCAAATTTTCACCATTTGACTTCAAGATTGAGATTCTGAAGAATTATCTTACCACCAAACACTTGACAAAGTTCATTATTGGTAATAGCTGTCCTCGAGATCCTGTTACAAAAAAATAATAACCACAGAAGAGGGGTGAGTCTTATAGACTTAGTGAGTGGAAAATAGTACCTAAAGAGTACTAGCATCATTCAACACAAGTAATATAATATATTAGCATATTCTAAATCACTAATGTTGCACTTTCATAGTTACGGAAATATAACACTTAACAAACACAAATCAATTAAAACAATCAAAACATACAAAGCAAGCAAAATGCCAACAGAGTAACTTAGTCCCGCACAACAGTATCTTCCTCCACCGAGCATTTACATGCCTGCACAACAGATTAATTTTTCATATACAATTCATTCCACCGGGACGGAGCACTCATTTCTTTTAAAAGAATTGTCAGAATCATAGTATTTCATATCAAAATATAAAATCAAAATATCTTAGGTGCACCTGAATTTTAATTTTAGAAATAAAAATAATTTCCTACAAAAATCTCACTTTGTTGGCCCTTATTAACCACAACCAATATCAAATGAGCATAATTCAAATAAATCACTGAAATACTACACTTACCTTTTTTTCATATATCACATTTATTCAAATACACTTATAATTACACATAATAATCTAGCCCCCAAAGATAACAGTTAACCATTCATTGTTTACAAAGTTTACTCGTCACTCCTTCTTGCGTTTATGTAAGTTGTTAGATCATCTACAAGTTCTGGAACTGTAATTAAATTTTCTCAATATTACTTAGTTTGTCTATTTTATAAATTATAACTTTCTAATTATGCATATCTATAGATATTAAGTTTCAAGTATTTATTTAAAATTAATTCATCTTAGATATTTTCATAACCACTTAGAGATATGCTTAATTTTAACTTATATACTTAACCAAATTCAACAAAACTAGTCACTTATGATTCTTTAAATAGCATTGATCTCATTTTACAAACTAAGTTGCACTCATGACGACCAAACTTGTTTCCATTTATTGATAGATACTTCAATTGTAGATAATTAATCTCACAGAAGCTAACAAGATATATCAGCAAAATGCCCCAAATGCCAATGCTCTGTTTTCTCCTACACAGCAAGTCTTGTCATATCACTGGTGCACCTTCAGAAATGAAATATCTAATTTAACAGGATTCTTTAATTCTCGACCAATTTGGCTTCACTCAATCTTAGATAACTACAAATATTTTTTAGAATTGGATCCTATGGATTGCTTACCTTTTTCTATAGTACTGAAACTTCAAATTTTACAATCAGGATAGAATATAGTTTTATGACAAGAATTAGGGAATTAAAGAATTAGCGACTGTCTGACTAATACTCAAAAAGGAACTTAAAAATAATGTCATCAAAGAATTGGATCTTGTATACAGCATGCATTAAAAATCATCTGTGCAAGAGTTTTGAAAGCTACCATTGTTCCACTTAGAATAGAATAGAGTAAATCATCATGACCCAAAAAGATGTATCTAGTAAATCCTTCGAGAAATAGGCCTTACAGAGTTAAAGGCTAAAAACTTTATGTTTAACAAGAAACCTGTATACATATATAGATATATATATCCTGGTTCCTTTTTCTTGAAACTTATTTTGGTAAACAAATAAACACAAATTCTATAATATCTCTTTGAATTGACTTGAATGACTCATAATTTTCCTTATAACTTAAATCTACAATTTTAATCCAAGTTCTGTACACTAAAAATTATCCAAAGTTCCAAATCCATCAAGTTCAAATCCTTATAGCCAAAATATAACTAGTTAGTTTATCTAAAATAGGAGTCACTAAGTATGTACTTTGTATACTATGATCCATATCAAGTTGATGTCATGTCTAAGCAAATAGGAGCCATTATTTTCACGAACCATAAATAATTAATATGCATTTGACATCATATTTCGGTAAGCTCCATCCACAACAAAAGAAAAGTGATTAATCCTCCACTTTCTTAAAAGCTTAAAGATGGGTCCTCTCCTAGTCCGTGACTATCAACATCTGTCTAGTTTCTTAAGCTTCCAATTTCCTTTCCTATTTGTATTACTGTACATATCCAAACACAGTTGACTTTACAAACCGTGACTTGCACTTTATTATGTCACTTATTTGGCTTTCCAGCCATACATACAATGCCCATCTCTCTTAACTCTTTCCTGCCCTAACCCACACCCGCGTCTATCTATTTATTTCACTTATTATTAATTTTTTTAAAAAAAAATAATGTTTCAAGAGGTGCATGACTGTCATTATAAGATTTTAAGAGTTTTTTTTTATTTCTTTTATTTTTATGGTGCTTAAATTTTTATTATTTCTTTTTCTTTTCAAGAAAACCAACAATAGCTAATAGTAGAATAGAAAAGCATCTGCCAACCAACTGCCATACATAATTTGATTTTGTTAAAGAAAAATCTATAGAATGTAACCTATGATCAGTGCTTCACATGCTTGGCCCCTTCACTCCCCAACAACCATATCCAAAACAATATCTCATTTGTTTAAGTGGAAACTCCATTAACACCAAGCACAACATAATTTATAATCTTCCAAAATGTGCCAAACTTGTTATAACCAGACATCATATAGTCAAGTTTTAGATGTAATGTATAAATTTTTGTTATAAAATAATAAATACATCAATAAGTTAAATACAAAAAATAATACAAGTGAGTAAGATATAATTCGATATGTTATTGTTTCATTACCCAATATGTTGGTAAATATTTTTAACGAATTTTTCGTGTAATTTTGTATATGGATTTATATTGTGATAACCCGAATCTGGTAGCTACACTTTGGAAGTGTCATAACCCAATATCATAAAGTAGAGCTTTAGACATAATGTATAAATTAAAGTTATAAAATAACAAATATTTGATATATTAAATAAATAACAATATAATTACTTATGTTATAACCCGATATTCTCGTATGCGTTTTAAAAATTTGTGTAAAATTTATTGTTGTAAATTTAATAAAAGCGTGAATTAAATAAAATAAAGTGAAAAAAAAAATTGATATATATATATATAGGATTAAACTCCACCACAAACTCATAAGTTGACTTTGACTTTACTTTTAAATTTTTTTTTATTTGGATTAAACTCCACCACAAACTCATAAGTTGACTTTGACTTTACTTTTAAATTTTTTTTTTATTTTCTACACCTTTTATTTCCTTTCCTGCTTCTTTTTTTTCTTGAAATGACTTCCCCTTTTTTTTTTTTTTTGTTTTGTTTATCTCCTCCACCGCCTTGCTTCTTGTTGTAGACTTCTCTTGTTTTTCCTTAGGGCAGCCGAGAGTGAAAGATCAATTTCTTTCTCCTTTGCCATGCGCCTCTCGTGTGAGCATCTTGAGTGAAACTTTACTAGTGAAGCAAGGGAAGAGCAGTAAAGTAGTAAATAACATGGTGCCATGGTGGTCTTCTCCACCCACTTGTCTAATTGTCGTTGAAACAAAAATGAGAGAAAGAGGCTGAACAACGAGTTAGGGAATGAAACTATGGAAGCAGAAGGGCGACAAGTGAGGAGGTTCAGAGTTCAAAGGAACATTCTTATACTACTACATACCTATTCTTAGGATCTTTCCAATACAATTTCCTGTTGGTACTTTTTCTTACTCCCTTTTTAGCTAAGTTGCTTAAGCTTAAAGCTCAAATTCTTACTAGTTTTAGAGTCACTGCTATGAGATATGCTTCGAGACCATGAATTTTTGTAACTTCTAGCTTAGTATGTGCGAAGATAAACTTCTCTGTATTGTTTGGTTTTCTTTTAATGGTGATAGTAACTAGACACTATAACTTGGACTTCAAATTTTTGAAAGGTCTTGGTGACACTATTTGTTATATATTTCATCCCCAAATTCAGCCATGATTTTGCCCCTGCTATTGAGGAATTCATATCATTCATTTTGGTCGTATAAGATGTAAGGTGTAATTCCTTGGTGTGCCTATAAGTTTAACCTTGTCAACACTTCAAAATGGTGATATATTTTCTTATTTTGGGCTTAGCCGTGGGTTATATGAGTAGCACCCAAATCCTATTTTGTTCAATTTATTTATTAATATATGTTAATGTTTCTTATGGAATTATAGATATTAATTTGTGTTACAAGCTGGACAATTGAAATTAAAAGTTTTATAATATAGATACTTATTTAAGTAAGATGTAAATAGTAAATGAAAGGTTAAAATTTTGAATATAGAGAAGTTAGGAGGGTTGATAATTGTAAATTAAGTGCTATTAAAAATAAATATATATACGATAGTTTTATATATGTAGTTATTGGGATTAGAGGTTTAAAAATTTGAACACGTTAAATTAGGAATTATATGATTTAAATTGGATATATTCTAAATAATGGATTTAATTGGAATTCGATAATCGAAATATGAAATTTAAAGATTAGGTTGAGTTAAGGAATATATATGTTAATACATATATAAGTGAAAACTAAACATATCAGTTGACAACCTATTTAAGAGAGATTAAATATCAATACATACATGAAAGTTGAATTGATTATGATTTATTAACTAAACTATTAAGTAGGAGATAGTAATCATAGAATTTATAAATTGAGTAATGTTGTTGGATTATTGTTGAAAGTGAAAGTTAAATGGTTTTAAAAGGGTGCATGTCTGGATTTCGTGGGTTAGAAAAATTGTGTTTCACGTGTTTTTGGGGCTGTATTAAATTAAGGGTTCAAAAGATAAAATGTAACTTAGGATCTTTGATATGTTGCCTACAAAATTTCATAGCTTGGTTCCAAGTATGTTGTTAGTTAGAGCTTTTAGACTCCGACTAGGTCATACAGGATTTTTAGTGCTCTATTTTTGGTTCATATAAGGAATTGAGTGGGTTCAAGAATAATTTTAGAAAAAGTTTTAAATAAAAAAAAATATATACTTGACCATTAATAAACCCAACAAACGAAATCGGATTTCATTTTTTCCTAGAAAAAGTTATGTTCAATTAACTAAGATAAGGTCAAAGCTATCAAAATCTTGCAGTTTGCAGAATTTGATGCAACTTCAAAGAATAAACTGTATTGATATACAAATCTAAAAAGTACAAATGATATACTAGTATAAAGCTACATGTGTCTAGTATTTAATAAATATTACGAAATTGGATTTGAAATTTCCTAAAGGAAGATATGACCATTATAGTGAACACTGGTCCAAACATCAAGTTTGGACAGTTTCGACATCTCTAACTCACTAAGTGCTTTCTATCTTTTCTAATGGTTTCTTCTACCCTATGTATTGTCAAGACATTTAAAATATTTATTCAATATTAATTTTACCACATAAAGTACAACTCATACTATTTGACATGTAATAGCTTAATAGATAACTTTCATAAGAGATTTATATAAGTTGGTATATATATATAAGTTTAGCAATTAAAAGATTATAATAATAACATTTTTGAACTGAGTATTATTTGGAATTATAAATTTTAGTTTCGAACCCTTTTGTGGGCTTGATGACACACGTGATGTCACACCCTTCACGGAGGCATGACTGACCGAAGAATTGGATAACCAAATCTCTGTAACCCTGAATTCAAAACAAAGTAACAACCATGATCTAAAATACAACATATATATTACTAATTTCACACAAAGACACGAGGACAAATATCTAAACTATTGCATCATACAAAATTTAAATATTTCATCATCCTAATGTGACTGCAACTTTCATCCTTAACTTCAAGTCTGAAATCTTGAAAAATACCTTGTCGTACACTGTTAGCAGGGCACAAACTCGACGACATCATTTATTAGATTCCTGAAAAAAAATTATCCATGAGAGGGATGAGTCCTACAGACTCCGTGAGTGAAAAATCGTACCCAAAGGGTACTAGCATCACCGAACACAAACATATAGTATATATATTAACATCATGTAACATGATTCACATAACATTTCACATTATACGTACACATTATAAGTCAGCACAACAATATCACGCAAAGCAATCAAAGGGCCAACGAGTAACCCAGCCTCGCACACCAGTATCACCCCCTACCGGGCATTTACGTGCCCGCACACCAAATTAATTCTCCGTACACAATCCATCCCACCGGGGTTGAGCACTCAATTTTTTTTAAAAAAAATATTTATCAGAATCAGGATTTCTCATGATTTCAAATCAGAGTATCCAAGGTGCACCTTGATTTTTTAATTTCAGAAATGAAAATCAGTTTTCAGAAAATATTCAAGAGTTGGCCCTTATCAAACACAAACAATGTCAACACAGTAACCAATATCAAGCAAACATTATTCAAGCAAATTACTAAAATACTCCACTAACTTACTTTCCATATATGACACATAATCAAATAAACATATAATCACATATATTAATCTAGCCCCTAAAGGCAGCAATTAATCACTCACCTGTAACCGATTATACTCGTTACTCACATTTGTGTCCAAGCGTCTTATCAGGTCCATATTAGAATCCGAAACTGAAATTCATAAATTCCAAATAATACTTAGTTCATGAATGTTATTGTTATAATATTTTAATTTCTAAGCTTATATCTCAACTTGTATAAGTTGCTTTATAAAAAAATTTCATTAAGCTATTACATGTCAATTAATATGAATTAGACTTTCTGTGATAGCGTTGATAATGAAAAGATATTTTAAATGTCTTCACAAAGCTTAGGGTAGGAGGAACCATTAGAAAAAAAAAAATAGAAATTACTTAGTGAACTGGAAATGTTGAAATTATCCAAACTTGAGGTTTGAACTAATGTCCACTTCACATGTAGATTTATAATGGTATATCATTTGTAAATTTTTTTAGATTTTTTTATCAATACAGTTTATTGTTTGAAATTGTATCAAATTCTGTAATATAAAGATTTTGACAATTCTAACCCTTAATATTTTCCTAGTTCTAGCATCCTGATAGTCTAATAAACAAAGGCCACCAAAAAGATCTCAGTTGGAGATGAGACTGCACGTGCTTACGAATTAGATGGGGTTTATGCTTTATCAACCGTTAACAAAAGAAGGGTTGTAACATCTAGCTAAAGGGATGTCTTGAAATTAGGAGAACACATTATGCTTTCAGTACAACTTCCTGGAATTAGAAGACATCCACATCCTAGATTTCCCAAAGTATAGTCTAATAGAATAAAGTAGTAGAGTATATGATAAAATACCCCTAATAAAATCAAACATAGGGAAATTAATAATATATCCTTGTTCTTAGGATTTGTATCTTGAAAACTAACATATTATATGACAATATACATGGACGGACGGTCATGCATGAATCTAAGATTCATTCTGCCTACAAGCTACCCTTTAACTTAATGCCCATGGTAAATAGTATATGGTAGTTTATATTAAACTAATATATAACAGTTGTTTAAAACAAAGTGAAGCTAACAGAATTAATACCAATGTAGTTATATATATATATATATATATATTTGGTTTTATATATAGATTTCTCCTCAATTTATGGATACCAATGTAGTTTTGTCTACCACGTATACGGTTTAATTCAGCCAGGACGTTCAATTACAGAGGAGAAATCTAATATCCAAAAGAAAATTCGAATATCCATCACACTAAGCATAGTCCAATAGCTTATCTAATTGTCTAGTATTTTAAAAAATTTAATCTTCTTCGGAATCTCAGTTTAGACATCCTAAATTGAGGTAGGAAAGCAAGGTTAGCAACTTTCCAGGGCCAATTTCAACATTTCTAAATAATCCTCAATCTTACCCCTTAAAATTAATTTTTTATGGGTACTAATAATCAAAGATAACAGATTTTGAATATCACCTACCTGGGAGATATAGAAAAATGCATGTGGGACTGATCAAACCCCAACTGAAAGAAAAGGAAGCTCGGGCAAGTTCCAGAAAAACCCAATGAACTTCACATCGATTTTGGCTAATTCAAATCAGCAATGGTAGAGAGTGAAAGAAAAACAAAAAGATACGAAAACAAACCCAAGAACTCATAGCACACTCATAGCCAATGAAATTTGTAAGGCTAAGGTTCACGAGTTGGTGAAAATAAAACGAGCTACAATTGAAAGGAGGAATATCTGGCTGCTTCCTATGGCCTTAAGAATTTTAGCTTGAAGAAGATAAGACTTTGGCCACCAAACCTATAAAGCTATGGCTTGGAGCAGATGAATACAAGGCTAAACAGGGGATGAAACTTTCTTGGACTGAACCAAAGAGAACGAAGGCAGAGCACTCCGAAGGAACTTTCGAGAAGCAAGACATACCATACCATCAAAAGCAGTGTTGGAAAAGAAAAGAAAAGAAAAGAAACAAACAAAACAAACGAGAAAATCAATCAATACAAACCACATAAGAGGTCAACGCCAACCTCCCAATTATGTGGTGCAAAGCAAATCCTATTACTTACATATATACATATATATATATATATATATATTTCTTTTTCTAACCTATAAATACATAATGCTTAGTTAATCTTATTACATCTATATATATATATTTGTACACTTTTTGTACCTACAAAAAAAAGACTTTTATTAAATAAATTTGAAGCTCCAAGTTAACCAATTATATAATAAAAATTAATTCTTGCTTCATTCTTATATTTATACAGGTATTTAATTAGTTTGTTTACATATTTATTATTTTATAACGAAAATTTACGTATTACCTCAGACTTAGAGTTTTTACATCTAATATACTTAATGTTACTATATCGGGTTATAACAAAATATTCCTAACGTCGCACTACCGGGGTATTACACGTGAGCACATGACAAAGTGACAAATAAGATTTGTAAACTAGTAAGTGGTTAATTGATGCTTTTAGGGACTAGATTATTATGTGTAATTATATGTGTATTTGAATATGCGTGATATATGAAAAATGAGTAAATACAGTATCTCAATGATTTATTTAAATTATGTTTATTTGATATTGGCTGTGGTTGATAAGGGACAACAAAGTGAGATTTTTTATGAAAAATAATTTTTATCTCTAAAATTAAAAATCTAGGTGCACTTAAGAAATTCTAATTTGAAATCCTGAAATATTTTGATTCTGATAAATATTTTTTTTATGTGAGTGCTCAACCCTGGTGGGATGAATTATGTACGGAGATTAAATTGTTGTGCTGGTGCGTAAATGCCCAGCAAGAGATGAAACTGTTGTGCGGAATTGAGTTACTCGTTGACTTTTTATTCACTTTGATTAGTTTGTGAACCTGTGAATCGTATGAGTTGTGAATTTATGTCAATTGCAAAAATATACGTGTATTTTGAATTAAATCATAATGTTATTATATATGTTATATATTTATGTCAAATGATGCTAGTACCTTTTGGGTATTATTTTCCAATCACGAAGTCCGTATGATTCATCCCTCTTCTATGATTATTTTTTTTAGTATCAGGATCTCGAGGACAGCTGTTATCGCTAATCGACTTTGCCGAGAGTGTAAAGGCAAGGTAATTTTTTGAAATCTCAATCTTGAAATAAAAAGGGTGAGAGTTTACAATCACACTTGAGCTATGAGTGTTTAGTCTTATGTGGTATTATAGTCTAGTTAATTGTTACCATAAGGGATTCGGAGCGGAGCTTCTTGATTATATTATCTATGTGTAATTTTGTAGTGATTATGCTTTGATTGAATATAAATAGGAATATGTATCGTGTATCTTTGGGCAATTTTCACATTGTGTGGAACCTTTGTCGGAATTTTTAATAAATATTATATATATAGTGACAAGTTTCTATTCTAAATTTAAGTAAGCAAAGATTTTTCTTGATTTTAAATATAATTATTTTGAAAATCTTGTGTGTTTAGTAACGGTAAAGTCAGGGTTATGGAGGTTTGGTTATCTAATTCTTCGACCAGTCATGCCTTTGTGAGGGGTGCGACAAAACTTCCTCGTACCGGAGACATAATAAATCGTGAAAAAAGTTTAAATTCTACAATTATTTTCTATCTTTTTATCTTTTCTGTATTAGTTTTCAGCCAGCTTTAGATACCAAACATGACCAATTTAAAAAAAAAAAGGAAAAGAAGGTCCACGATAAGATAATTTAAGGGTCATTGAACAAACATAAGGAAGCCAGTTCATGGCACAATGCAAATATGCAATTCATACTCCAAATCTTGAATGACTTCAGAAACTTGGCAATGTAGAACTACAGTACAGATACACTCCCAAAGTTAGGTGTTGGGATTTTATAAGCACTATAAAATAATTTTTATAGAACCTAAATCCATTTCACAAAAAAACACAGACGTAGTAATTAATAAGGTAATTAAGGCAGCTTATTATGTTCTCCTACCCTATCCAACAAGTCGTTATTCCTCACCAGCAATCTTACCAGAACTGCCACAGCCTCAATCGCCTACAAGGGAACAATCCCTCCTGGTACCACAAGAGGAAAACCAATTGACATTAAAGACAAATTTTGTCTTACTCGCATAAATACTTATCAGATACCCAATAAAGTAAGACATTACGAGGTTTAAACTGACCTTAGAGAAAACATTTTGCTGCTATAACACCCAAAATTCCATCACTTCGCATTAACTTTTTGCAAATCCATTAGAATTTGATTCCGATTAACTAAAGAGAAATAACAAAAGCGAATAAGAAAATAGTAAAATTCCTTTTTCACACTCGAATAGAAAAGGATAAGATGAAGAAAAGCTGCAATACCTAAGTTAAGATGCTGCGCTGTAAAACAGGAGATGAAATGACTGTCAAGTTAACTCTTTAATCACCTTACACGACCAAGCAAAACAAGAGGATAGCAAGAGCAAGGAAGAATGCAAGGTGCTAGCTCTCGTGTAGTTAGTCTCTCGGCTAGAACAAGAAGGAGGAGCAAAATTTTCTAGAGGGCAATATGGCGGTGCAAGGAAGCAGAAATGACTAGAACAGGGGAAGTCGATCCTAGAATTTTTGGGAACCAAAGGCAGAAGATGAAAGGCGATGGAAAAGAAAAAATCAAGAGGTACTCGGCCACCCAAAATGGAAAAGAGGAAAAGAAAAAGTACATAAAAACAAAAAGAAAAGAAAAGAAAAGTAAAGGCAATAGCATAAAGTCAAGGTAATGTTTTTATTTGTGGTGGAGATTAAATCTCTTCTCTCTATATATACATGTATTAATTATATATTTATTTTATTTCATTTGATATATAATTTTATTTATTTTATAATAATAAATACACAATATTTTAAAAATGTATATAAAAATTATTTTAAAATATCAAATTAAAACATGCTTAGCTATACTGTTATTTAATTAATTTGTTTATTTTATAACATAAATTTATAAATTATGTCTCAAAACTTGATTTTTTAAAATCGGGTTATGAGGATTATAACAATAATAATTATGAAAAGATGAGACTGAAGTGGAAAAAATGTGAATAAGAGGGAGCAAAACAGATTCAGCTCATTTAGAATTTTTTATTTCAAAAATTCTTTTAATCTTAGCCATTTACACAATTTTTTTTTTTTTTTAAATCTCGACCATTTAAATAATTTTATTTTAGATGAACATAAAAAAATAAAGGACTTTCCTTATTAGCCTAAAAGCGTATTACTTATTTATTGTTTTTGTCTTTAAGATTATACTAATTTATATTTTAGTCATTCACATTTCTTTTTATTATAAAGTCATTGGACATTAATTTTTTATTTCATTTTTAATTAAGAGAAATTCATTAAATTAAGACGGAATACAAAATAATTAGTTGTCATGTCCCTCATATTGATCAAAAAATAAATATTAATACGTGAAATAAAATATACATAACTATCGATTTAATAATGAGCAAAAATCCTTTGTTCAATTTCAATTTTAAACTCAAACATTTATATTTTCAAAAATTATCAAAAAAATTACTTCGGTTATGTTATAACAAAAACCATTGAGTTCAAACTAGAACTTAATGACCATTATTTTACCTTCTCCACTCAAATGAAAACACCAAAAAATTAAGTAACAGTTTATCATCATAGCTTTATTAATCTAGTTTCATCTTAATTTATGATACAACATATAGTTTAAAATGAAAGTTCTCTTACATTTTTTTTTTTTTTTGCGGTAGATTAGTAGTTACTAAAAAAATAATAATTGAGCAATGACTCGATAATACATCAACATAAATCATTGCGATCGATTCAAATATTTCTTATTTCTTATCTAATATAAAAAAGAAAAAATAGTATGTTTATTACCAAAAGCCATAATTTGAGTTTGAGCAATGTAGAAAGGCCTCATTAATTTTTAAAATAATAAAGAAAATTATATCAACCCTTTAGCATGAAGATTCGAATAGTAAACAAATAAATAAAAATTGTATATTTTATTATCTAACAAAAAGAAAAATAGCTTGATTATTAAGTATATAAATATGAATTTGAATCTGGATTTCAATTACAGAGGTCTTTAGGAAATCATAAATGAAACTCATGGGTAAAACTTGTAGGATGAGTATATTTGCAGTGATGGGTACAGTAATGGTTGTACTTGAATCTCCCTTTTCCAGTTCCCTTACCACTCTTAATCCACTCTCTGCTCAACTTGAAAGTGCCTTTCATCAAGATGAATGCTTTGGACAATGTGATGAAATGTGCCGTAAAAAACACCACCCAATTAAAGGAAGAAAAAAATTGGTTTCTTACAACCGTCTATGAGTTATGTTTGACTGATTGTAAATCAGAATGTGTGAAGAAGTTCCCAGATAATTTCACACTAACTTCGAATCCGGTAAGGAATTTTTTAATTAATTTGATATGATTCTATTGTTATAATTAATTTATTCTTTGGGACATATATTAGACTAGTCACCTGCAAGCATATACTTACGTATTCTGTATATATATTTTACTTTAATTTGATTAAAACATATTTCTATGTTATAAGGATGGGAGAGAGGTGGGAGAGTGGGAGAATGAGATGATTAGAATAGGAAAGTGTAAAGGTTATTATATAGTAGTTATCAAGTGATTATATGAATTTCATTAATTGAATTTATTTTTTAAATTATTTAAATAAATATATGTATATTATATAATAGGAGACCGTAAGAGTCTTCTGACTTTTATAATAGTATAAATGAAGTCTCAAGAATTGATTTTATATAAACCGTCACACCGTAAAGATTATTTGTGATCAGAAACAATATTATAATCATATAAAATGTATTACTCTATGTTATTTCATGTTTAATTATGTAATAATAAATTATTATTAATATTTATTAGGAGTAGTCACGCTATTCACGTTTTTATCCTAGAATTTTATGCAAAGCCTATATAAAGGCTTATTATGAATTTGTTTAGGATTTTTTGACAAATTAAAAATTAAATATTGATTCCATGTTTGTAAGTTTTTCAAACCCTTATTGCGTCTACTTCCCTAAATAATTGTTTTTTCACATATTCCTCCACTTTCTCCCTCTCTTTCTATCAATTTTTCTTCAATTTTTCTATTTTCTCCTACTGTTCATCCTCAATTTGCTTGCCAAATTGAAACTTGTATTAAATTAACTTTTACATTGTAAGTTTGATTTAATATATGTCACTATCCTTTTTTATATTTAACAAAGTTATAAATAGGAAGAACATTTTTCTGTGAAATTATAGGAAGTACAATTTAGCTAAATGATACTTTTTTGTGTAATTGCTTCTTTGACATCTCATTTCTCTTTCTTAGTTCACAAACACATGTACACAAGCATATGTGCATTTAATCTTTATACGCAGAAACCAAGTTAGAGTATATATGTTACAACAAAATTAATCCCATTGATTTTTTAAATTCGCTAATTTTTTTTTTTAATTTCATGTATGTCTAAATTATAATTAAAGTCTGTAGAATTTCAGGAAGATGAAATTTGCAAACTTATTGATATTTCAAAAATAAAGAGCACTAGACAAGCTTAAAGGCACAAATCATAACTTGTTGCATTGCTCGATTATAAGGTCACGAGATCTCAAAATTAGAAAAATATAATATCGTCAAATTTTTTAGTACTATAATTTTAATTAAAAATCATGCAGTTGTTATATATATATATATATTCCACCAAGTATCGTATTTTCTTTTATAAAATTCTTTACAAATATTGTTAAAGGCATTTCCTGCTTGTAAACATACCCTATAAAGTTACTAACATCCAACCTCCTAGCCTCATGTGAAAATATATATTCATATATATATTCAAAAATGAATTCAATGCAAAATAAATGTGATTAATGTTGTATTTGTATGTAATTTTGAGTTAATCCTAGTCCATTCGTATAATTTTGTAGTTTATTCCTAAATATATACTAATAGTATATATATACTCTCTTGTTTTTACATGTAGCAAGACCGAAGAGAGGGAATGTCATAAATGGTGAAGAAAAACACAACTCCTTACAGGGAAAGTAAGGACTACTTCAGTTTCACATATACTTCTGAGAGGATGCCTGGGAACATGAAAATATTAAAAAGGCTTAATAAGTTCTTCTCCTAAAGCAAAAATAAATAAATAAATTTCCAGGAGATAAAGAAAAAAGACAGAATTTATAAAGTGTTCACTTATTATATATATATATATATATTTATTAGACTCATTGCACGCATTGAAATTCTTAGATTTAATTTTCGTTCATTTTTAATTCATCAATTTGGAATACGATCATCATTTAAAATCTATTTATTTTATTTTGGATACAATAACTAATGAGAGCATTTAAAATCTAATAATTCAAAATCTATTTGGAAGCCTCAAAACCCAAAATTACCAACTAGCTAGTTTTACTGGAGAGGTTTGTAGGTATTACCACAAGCAATTTACCCACCAACCTTTTTTCTGATAAAAAGTTTGTGGAAAAGCTTTTATCCACAAACTTAATATATTATTTTTCTCCAAATCTGGATAGTCGAAAATACCTTATATATTTTCTTGTAGTGAATGTGTGAGAAAAAACACCAAAATAAAGGAAGATAATATTTGTTTTTTATTTTGATTTATGTGAAATGTTTGCTTGATTGTAAATCAGAATGTATTAAAAAGTTCTAAAATCAATTTTACTCTTAAATTTGCAAAGTTTACGAGTACTAATTACTTTGAATTGGGTAAGAAGTTCCTAACCTAATGTGTCCCTTATAAAAACCAATTTATTCTTCTAATTAGGTGAAGACTTAAAAATGAATTTTAATCTTTTGATACATATTCCTTCATGCATAATATTATTATTGCATTTTCAACTTGGAACTTGCATTGTCAACTTTGTCACTATTCTTATACGTACTAACATTCCATTAAGTTTGAGATAAAGTGATATATATCAAAACTATTCTAGAGCTTTACCTAGCATATAAATTTTTGCCTCTGTTTTGTTTACTTTTTAAAACAGTTTTTAGATTTATGCTTTTCTACAAAATTATTTAGTAAGATAGGTTTTATTTTTTAAACTTTATAGAAAAACATTTTTGGGTTTTTACAGTCCTAAAAGCTGCTAAAAGCTAAAGCTAGAGAAAAAAAAAAATAAAAAAACAGCTTTTACAAATAGTAAACAAGGGAAGCTCAAATAATTTTAATAATTATTTTATTTAAATAAATTTAACCATAATATTTGTCAAAATAATATTTTTAGTAATTTTAATACTCAATATCTTTTTTTTTAAAAATAAAATCAAACAATTTTTATTTTTATTTTTTATATCTAACAGTCTTTTTACGTTAACTCATCCAAACACCTTTTCAGCTTTTTATACAGCACTTTTTGAATAGCTTACTTGAAAAGTATTTTTACACACAACATTTTTACATACAACTTAATCAAACAAACCCATTGAATAGTTAACTTTTCAGTATCATTAAACATGTACGTGAGTGATATATTTATTAGAAGTGTGTATTTTGTATGTAATTTTGAGATAATACAAGGGTTGGGTTTAAAGAAATTTATTTTCGTATGAGATACAAGTTTTGTACATTCAATGTGGCGTATACTTCTGTTCTACATGAAGATAACCCAACTAATTAATCTCTAGAAAAATAATTTTTCCTTTTTAAGACCACTTGATTTTAACATCACTATAATAATTTAGCAATTATACACATTATAAAACTTAAATAAGATATAAATCAAATTAATTATTAATTATTAATTATTCCTAAACTTATGCTGAAATTTAATATTTATGAAAAGTAATATTTTCAAAGTACCATAATTTTTTACAGAATGAGAAGTTATTCTTGCAAAATCTAGAAAGCATTATTTTATTATTTTAATTTTTAATTACTTTTAAATTGTATTATTGTAAGAACGATTATTGGATAGACTTTTGTTTATATCTCATTTAAAGCTTAATAATACTATATTATTATTGATTTAAATTAATAATGGTAAAATCATATTCGTCTCTTAACAAGAATTCAAAGGGTATTCAAGATATTTTGTTTTAAATTTAAATTTCGTGGGAGATTTCTGTAAGTTTTAGAAATATAATGGAGGTTTGTGTGATTTTAAAATAATTTAAGGGAGGTCAGAAAAACTTACTCTCTATTCTAACATGAAGTGTGGGCTTCATACCTTTGGGTCGGTTCAACATATGAATTTTATGTTTTTTTTTTTTGGTTATGGTGCAAATTACAAAAGATGAGGTTAATCTCATGACCTCCTACCCTTATACCATGATAAATAATCACATCGCCTACATGCTCAAGCTTGACATCTGATCATTTATATATTGTAACAAGATGTTGGCCAGTAGGGTAAAGAACGTCTGCTCGTTTCTTTATGACAAAATCAAAAAGATCAACAAGTTGAGATGTAGACCTACCCTACCTATGGATATATATTTATATCTATATCTATACTATATATAAAAGAGAGCATTTGAGGCATATATTTTTTATTTTCTTTTATATATTTGTATTATTACACACTTATATTTAGTTGTTATTTTACTTTAATTAGATTAAATTTTTTTCTTATTTTTTTTCTCTATTTTAATATTAATAGAATTGTAATTATTTTAGGACTACTGATTTCTTTTTTAATAATTCTTCTCAATATTAAAAAATTTATAAATTTTCAATAAATATATGTCAATAGCAATTAAAATTGAATTTCTGATTTTTTTATTTAATAAGTACCTAATAATCTTAATTTTTTTTAGTTTTTCTCAAATTTAAGAATTAAAATTTTAAAAATTACTATGAATTAAAAGAAATAGTAAGATTATAGTTTTCATGATTATAATATTTTTATTCAAAATTATAAATTTTTCAATAATTATATGTCAATATTAGTTAATATTGAATTTTAAAATTTTTTATTTAATAAGTTCCTAATAATTATAATATTTTTCATTTTTCTGAAATTTGTGAAAGAATTTTTTTAAAAATACTAAGAATTAACAAATATTTAGAGTATAGTTTCCATGGTTATATATTATTGCTTTAACTTTTAGTGGAAGAAAATTTATTTTCTTAAATACCCTATGAGTTTTCCTATTATATAAATAATTTTTAATTGTTCTTTTGCTTCACATATTATATTTTTTATTTTACTCCTTTCCTAATTATTTGTATTTTAATATTAATATAATTGTAATTATTTATGACTAGTAATTTTTTTTATCCTAATTCTTTTTAAGATTATTAAATCTATAATTTGTCAATAACTATATATCAATATTAATTAATGTTGAATTTCTCAATTTTTTTTAATTTAATAAGTTACAAATAATTATAATATTATAAATTAATTTTTTTTAAAATACTATGAATGAAAAAAATATTAAGTATAACTTTTATAATTATAATATTATTGTATTAATTTTTCCTCCGTCTTTAAATTTTTTTTAAAATAATTATATGTTTAAAATAAATTTTTTTAAAATTTCTTGGTATTTACATTAATTATTGATAAACATATATATATCATAAATACAATCAAGTTGGTTGCTTATGCCATGAAAGAATATATATATATATATATATATATATATATATATATATATATATATATATATATTTATTTATTTATGTACCAAAGATGTTAAAAATTAACAGTAAATTATACTTTACCCTGTGAACTATCACATATTTTGCAATAGTCCCTATAAACTATTGGATTAAGGACATAACCCCTTATTTGAGTCATAATTAACAAATAACTCTTCATTAAATATAACACATTAACTCAATAAAAACTAAATTTCCTTTATTATAAGTTTTTTAAATTTTTATTTCTTCTCATTTCTACATCTTTTTGTTTTCTTATGAAATTAAACTCTTTATATTGATTCAACTTTAAGATAGACAATATTTGAATATTTTATAATGTTTATTTTTTTTCATAATATTTAAATTATAAATACATTTACTAACATTATTTTTCTCATTTATAAAAATCATATAAGTTATTGTTTTAATTTGTATTTTAATGATAGTAATTTCATCAAAAAATATTCTCTTTATTATTGCATTACGATTATTAAAAAAATTATGTTAAAATTGGATAACTAGGGATAGTTCAATTGCTAAGATAAAAGAAGAAATAAGAGATAAAAAAGTGAAAGACATAAAAGAAAAAAAGAAAAAAAAACTAGAATAGTTTATTTGTCACACCCCTCACAGAGGCATGACTGGCCGGAGTTTTGGATAACCAAACCCCCGTAACCCTGAATCCAAAACAAAATACCGATCATGACTCTTGACCCAAATAAAGAATAAAAATCTACTGTAAAAGTTTGTTTTTCTGAAATAAATAATCACTTACTGAAAATTTATTTAACATGCCACAAAATACAACATCTGTGTTTCTATTTTTACACAATGACACGAGGACAAATACCTTGCCACTTTAGTGTGACTGCAAACTT
This sequence comes from Quillaja saponaria, assembly GCA_029379385.1. Classification (NCBI taxonomy): domain Eukaryota; kingdom Viridiplantae; phylum Streptophyta; class Magnoliopsida; order Fabales; family Quillajaceae; genus Quillaja; species Quillaja saponaria. Next base: position 11,085,495 of record CM055616.1, on the reverse strand, counting down.
TCATCCTTAACTTCAAGTTTGAGATCCTGAAAAATACATTGTCATACTTTGTCGGCAAGTCACAAACTCGGCGACAACATATATTGGGCTCCTGAAAAAAAATATTATCCACGAAAGGGATGAGTCCTACGGACATAGTGAGTGAAAAATTGTACCCAAAGGATACTAGCATCACTCAACACAAACCTATAATATAAATATTAACATCATGTAACATGATTCATATAACATTTCACATTACACGTACACATTGTAAGTTTTACAATTCATATGACATCCAAGATCACAAATTTATCAGAGCAATAATATCAAACAAAACAACCAAAAGGCTAACGAGTGACCCAGCCCCGCACAACATTATCACCCCCTACCGGGCATTTACAAGCCCGCACAACAATTTAATCTCTGTACACAATCCATCCCACCGGGGCTGAGCACTCAATTTAAAAAAATATTTATAAGAATCAGAATTTCTCATGATTTTAAATCAGAGTATCCTAGGTGCACCTGGATCTTATTTTCAGAGATAAAAATCATTTTCCAGAAAATGTTCACGAGTTGGCCCTTATCAACCACAATCAATGTCAAGCACAGTCATCAATCTCAAACAAACATAATTCAAATACATTACTGAAGTACTTTACTGGCTTATTTTTCACATATCATGCGTATTCAAATAAACATATAATCACAAATATTAATCTAGCCCCTAAAGGCAGCAATTAACCACTCACAGTGATGGATCTCACTTGTCATTCTGCCTTGAATCCACGTGCCTCATTGATTCAATATGTTCCTAGATTAGAAACATATTTCCCAAGAACTACTTAGTTTATAAATTTCATAGTAATAATCTTCTAGTTACTTATTTAACTACTAAAACCTTATGGTGTGATAAACTCCTATGCATAAATAAAAATTTAGTTTCTTCTTAACATTGTATCGAGCATCTTAAAGACAATTGAAACTCCGCTATGTATATGTCAACACCGATTCCTTAATTCAATATAACCTATTTTGAAGGGATTATAACCAATTAATTGTTTTCGTTAAGCATCATGTTGTATAAACAAGAAGCAACAAAGTGCCACCTAGACATTGTTTGGACCTTAGACAATCGTGGCTAATAAAGTTATACATGTATAATTATTTATCTTTGATTTCGTAGATTCAAAGAGAGGTGCACGTCATTGAGTAGTTGGTTTATTATTATTATTATTATTATTATTAGTATTACTATTTAATTAATATTAAATGCACATGTTATTATGTGGTATATATTTGAAGATAAAAAAAAACAACAATTAATTTGAACTTATTTTAGCTTTTAGTTTTTTTTTTTTTTTTTTCTACTGAGTCATGCTCCCGTTCTCTCTCTTGTTCTACATGATGAAGTACATGGTGAAGGTGGCATGCATCTAATGGCTTAAGAAATATATGACAACACGGGCATGGCAAATGACAAAAGTCTTTCCAGCATTCAATTCTAAGATTGGTGTGTTTTGTTGTGTTCAAGAGCTTTCCATTCTTATGTATATTCACCTTTTAAAGACTTGTTCTCTCAACTCTCAAGCATGCAACCATAATTGAGTTTAGTGATACTCTGGATATGAATCAAGCAGAGAACATAATAATTTTATCATTGATGAAATATTTCCTTTATGTTGAAGCTTGATTTCTATTGTTTGTAATCCCACACTGCTGATGTGAATTTATAAATTCGACACTAAGCATGAAAATGGAAAAACAAGGAAGAACCACAAGGAGAGGACACGACACATCAAGGGCGTTATACAATAAGTAACCTCAGACAGGGTCTAATACAAAAATCAAAGGATTGAGATGAGTAGACATCCTACTGAATATTGAAAAGATGAATTTAAGCTTTTAGATAATCTATGCATTCAAACGGATACTAACCTATTCAAATGAAACGCTTTTGCTCTGTATCAGCAACAATAGCTTCCAAAGCTGCTCAAAAGATTCTTGTTCTGTTTGCTCCTGGTACGATGCCTATGGAGCTGAGATTACAATCAATTTTCTACAAGGATCGGGAGTTGCTAAAATACGACAGCTTCTGGCAGCAAAAGAATTCTCTTGGCTAGGTTGTTGCAGATGCTAGTTTTAGGTGTTGAATGGCCAAGGTAAATAGCAAGAAAAAGAGGGGAAAGAATAACTGCCAAGAGAAACTACAAAGTGTGGCTGGAAGAGGAATCCACGAAGAAAAAAAAGCCAGAGAGTGAAAGCACTAGAAGGATCGGAACAGAACACGGCCAAAGAGTGGAAAAGAAGAAGACTAGGTTGCTGTAGATAAAGGAAAAGAGACAAAGATAATATGATATAATAATATATACTTATGGTCTAGCTTTGCTCCTTAACTTGGTGGTGGACAATCAATTTCCACATAAAAATTATATATACATATATACATGTTGCTTCAAGTTTTAATTAATCAATAATATAGTATAACAAAATTAGTTCCTAATCATGTGAGTGTATATATATATATATAATTTTATTTTATTATTATTATTATTATTATTATTATATATTTTAGCTCCAACTTAACCAATTAAAAATTAACTCTTATTTTATTTTGTCTAACATTTTATTCACTACCCACAACAAGTCATGTACAAACACTCTAACATGTACATTAATATATCAGATTATTACATTATTTTTAAAAACAGTTAATTTGTTAGATTTAATAACTAATTTAGATGATTGTGAACTATATGTTAAATATGATTCAAATAAGAGGATTATATGTTCAATTCGATAGCTCATGAGGATTATTGTAAAACGGATGGTAATTCATGAAGTAAAGTACAATCAAGATAAAAATTAATTATAATTAATTGAGTGCATGGGTCCTATAGTTTTTCTTTAATAAGAGATTCATTTTAACTATCAAGAAAATACAAATGTGCCAGTAACTTGCAAGTGGGGAAAAGATAATAGCCAACAGAAATGTAAATTTTATGAAAAAAAAATCCATTGACTAAATAATACATAAACATTAGATCAGCTCGATTTGTATATTTCTCACCTCTTATCTAATGTAAAAGAAAAAAGAAAAAGCATATGGCCATTACCAAAAGTCATAATTAGAGTTTAAGCAACTTTGAAAGGTCTCATTAATTTTTATTTATTTTTAAATAATAAAGGAAATTATATCAGTCCTTTCGCATGAAGATTCAGATAGGAAACAAATAAAAAAATACTGTATATTTTATTATCTAACAAAAAAAATTAGCTTGATTATTATTAAGTATATAAGTATAAATTTGAATCTCAATTTCAATTACAGAGGTCTTTTAGGAAATCATAAATGAAACTCATGGGTAAAACTTGTAGGATCAGTATATTTGCAGTGATGGTTATAGTAATAGTTGTGCTTGAATCTCCCCTTTCTAGTTCACTGATCACTCTTAATCCACTCTATCCTCAACTTGAAAGTGCCTTTCATCAAGATGAATGCTTTGGACAATGTGATGAAATGTGCAATAAAAAACACCCAGTTGTTAAAGGAAGACACGCTAAGTTTATTACTAAACTCTATGAGAGATGTTTGATTGATTGTAAATCAGAATGTGTGAAGAAGTTCCCAGATAATTTCACACCTAAATTATGGAGCACTAACTTTGAATCGGGTAAGAATATTTTTAATTAATTTGATCTGATTCTATTGTTATAATTAATTTATTCTTCGACAATACATATATCAGGTGAAATCTCAAAAATAAATTTTATATAATCTTTTTACTTAAACTGTCACATGAAAAAAGTATTTATGATAGTAAACAATATTATAATCACATGAAGTGTATTATTATTATATGTCATTTCGTGTTATATTATGTAATAATAAATTTTATTATTAATATTTATTAAGAGTAGTTATGTTATTTAAGTTTTTATTCTAAGATTTTATGTATGGTCTATATAAAAACTAATTAGTATGGACTTATTTAGGATCTTTTGATAAAAAAAATTAAAAATTAAATATTGATTGTATGTTTGTAAATTTTTCAAACCCTAGTTTAATTTCGTCTAATTCTTTTTCCCGAATTCTTTTTTTTTTCCTGCTTATTTCTTCTCTTTTTCATGCCCTCCATTTTCTATCAAAATTTCCTCAGTTTCTCTATTTTCTTTTACTGTTTGACAACCAAATTGAAACTTGTATTAAATTAAGTCTCTTTTACATTGTAAGTCTGATTTAATATATGTCACTATCTTTTTTTATATTTAACAAAGTTATAATAGGAAGGACATTTTTGCGAAGTACAATCTAGCTAAATGATACTTTTTTGGGTAACTGCTTCTTTGACATCTCATCTCTCTTTCTAATTAATTCACAAACACATGTATACATGCATATATGCATTGAATCTTTATACATGAAAACCCAGCTAGAGTATATATGTATAATTTATATGTTACAACAAAATTAATCCCTTTAAGTTTTTAAATTCACTATTTTGTTTTCATGTATATATGTCATAATAATTTAAAGTCTTCAGAATTTCAGGAATATGAAATTTACAAATTTATGGATATTTAAAATAAAAAGAACACTAGACAAGCTTAAAGACATAAATCATAACTTATTGGTTGAATATAAGGTGAGATCTCAAAATAAGAAAATATATTTCATGAGATTTTTTTAGTACTTTAGTCTTATATATGATGCCTTAAATTTTATGATATATTTACTGAAAATCATCATATTAATAAAATAATATCATTCCTATAGTTCTTAGGTAGTACTATAATTTTAATTAAAAATCATCTTATTTTGGTAATGTATCTTCTTCTTCTTTTTAATAAAATTCTTTACAAATATTGTTAAAAGCTTTTTCTTCTTGCAAACTCTAAAAAGTTACCAACATCGGCCTCCTAGCTTCATCTGAAAATATTCTTATATTCAAATATAATATTTTTTTTGATAAAATAAATTCACTACAAAGTAAATATGGTTAATGTTGTATTGTATGTAATTTTGAATTAATTTTGGAACAAAAAAAAAGAATTTAATTTATTTAAAATTAATTCTATAATTCAATTCATTTAAAATTAATTCTCTTATTTAAAATAAAAATTATACTTATAAAATTCAGTCTAATTCTCTTAAATGTAGGAAGACTGAAGAGAAGGAAGGACATAAATGGGGAAGAACGACACAACTCCTTACATGGAAAGTAAGGACTACTTCTAAGAGGATGCCTGGGAACATGAAAATATTAAAAAGGCTTAATAAGTTCTTCTCCTAAAACAAAAAAATTAAATAAATAAATTTCCGTTAGATAAAGGAAAAAGACATAATAAATAAAGTGTTAACTTATTTTATATATATATATATATGACTCATTGCAAGCGTTGAAATTCATAGATTTGATTTTTCATTTATTTGACATCTATCAATTTAGAAATTAGAATATATTCATTTGAAATATATTGATTTAATATATTTTTCTGAAGACAATAACTAATGAGAGCAGTTAAAATCCAATAATTCAATTTTTTTTTTAAATTTAATGGCTAGGTATGTCGGTTAAAATATCAATAAATCATTAATTAGTTTGTGGGTAACTGATAAATTTTGGAAACCTCAAAACCCAAAATTACTGACTAGTTTAACAATGAACTGTTAAAAGGTTAACGTTATTACCCACGAGTAATTTACCCATAATCCAAAAAAAAATTTATGAAAAAACTTTTACCCACAAACTTGATATCTTTTTTCCCAAATCTAGTCTGTCGAATATAACCTATATATTTTCTTGTAGTGATTAATGTGCAAGAAAAAAAAACCAAAATAAAGGAAGACAATATTTGTTTTTCATTTTGATTTATGTGAAATATTTACTTAATTGTAAATCAGAATGTATTAAGAAGCTCTCAGATCAATTTTACTCTTAAATTAGCAAAGTTTACGAGTACTAATTACTTTGAATTGGGTAAGAAGTTCCTAACCTAATTCTCCCTTTTTAAAACCAATTTATTCTTCTAACTAATCTGTTAGCGTGAAGACTCAAAAATGAATTTTTTAATCTTTTTATACATAACCCTTCATGCATAATAATATTATTGCATTTTCAACTTGAAACTTGTAGTAGATTAAGTCACATTGTAGAGAGTAAAGAGCTTAATCTTTGTCACTGTTCTTATACGTACTAACATTCCATTAAGTTTTTATTTATTTATTTTTTAAAATAAAAATAAAAATATTCCATTATAAGTTTGAGATAAAGTGATATATCAAAACTATTCTAGAGCTTTACCTAGCATATAAATTTTTGAATGGTTAACTCTTCAATATTACTAAACGTATACATGTGTGATATATTTATTAGAATTGTAAATTTGTATGTAATTTTGAGATAATATAAGGGCCGGGTTTACAGAAATTAATTTTCATATGAGATACAAGTTTTGTAGTTCCAGTGTGGCGTATACTTCTGTTCTACATGAAGATATAGCCATTGGTTTCCATGTTTAGAGTTGAGTTTCCTTCTTCTATTAGTTCTTATTATTTCTTACTGATTTAAGAGGAACTACTTTCTTTACATTTTTTTTTTAATTTTTTGGGTACAATACTTTCTTTCAATCCTTTATATATAAAAAATATAATATTTGAAAGTGTCAGTAAATTTAACATGTAAAATTTCTTATTGTTGCGTACTATAAGGACATGTGATCGAATGCTGCGTTCAACTAGAATTAAATTAAGGGTTTATAAGAATAGAGAGCGCTAATTCTGATGCAAGACAATAAGAATTAAGGAGAAATTAGAGAAAGAATTGGATGATACGTGATGATCAGGAATTGATAGAAAAGAAAGAAATTTAGGGAGAGTAGGCGAAATTAGGGAGAACACTTGCAATCTTGTAATTCAATATCAATTTTATCAAAGGCTCTAAAATATTACATAACGTGCCTATATAAAGACCACACCCTAAGACACATAAACGTAAATAACATAAATTTTTGTAGCACACTTCTAATTAATACTAAGTAAAATTTTAAATTTTAAATTTACATCATAAAATATAAATAATAATATCAATTTTAAATTCATATCATTCATATCGCTTTTACTATCACATCCTACAAATAAAAAAATAAAAAAATGAAACAAGAAATCATTTTCTTATTAATATTATTTAGTTTAATTAACTAGAAGATCATCTTTCATAATGAATGGATAACAAGGTCGGCCGCTTTATCATTATCCATTTCTGTCACGCAAGCAATTATTTGAGTGAGAACAAGAAAAAACTAATTTTAGCAAGAACAAGAAAAAGCTAAAATGAAAAAGATGATATTTGGATGCATGATTGTGGCCATTGGCTTGTACCCACAAATTGGTAACTTAAGGGAGATGGCTAAGTTTTAGCCACAAAGGAACAGAGAGAGAGATTCACACAAAAGGAGAAAAGCAAAAGGAAGGAAAGAGAAGATTGACTATACATTGAGTAAGAGAAAGTATCTATGGCTAGTTTGGTACGTAAGAATGACAATTTAATTTTATATATGATTTCATGGAATGAACATTTTTTTGTTCGGTACGTTTTAGTCTCAAAATACTCATTCTGTTCTGGTTATTCTATTTTATAGAAGTAGGAATCCTCAAACCCACTTAGAGGTAGAATTGTTTATTCTTGATTTTATGGAATCGATTTAGTTCAGTTAAATGAAAAAAAAAACTATTATATTACATAAATTAAAAAGTTGAATATTAATAAAATAATAATATTATACATAAATAAATAAATATATTTATCATTTAATTTAGATAAATGAAAAAAATACTTTTCATATCGCATTAAATAATATAAAGTTATATAAAATATAAAAAAATTTGTATGTAAAAATAATAATAAATCAATTCATTTTAGTCAAATGACCAAAATAACATTCATATTTTAGTAGATAATATAATTATAAATAATTAATTAATGTTAAATAAATAAATTAGTTAAGTAATTTTAAACTAAAATATTAGTATTAATAAATAATAAAATAAAGACAATTAATAATAAATAATATAGTATAATAATATATAATATTTTTAAAAATTAAGAAATATTTATTTCATAAATAATGTTACATTTTTATTACTTTATCTACTAGGAATATCTTTATCATTTTAGCATAATTTTATAATTATTTCATGTCTAAAAATTATATAAAAAAATTAAATTAAATAAAATGATTATTCCCCATTAACGTTACCAAAAAATAGAATAAAATAATCATTTTATTCTACTTGCATTCCATTCCTATCCCTTTTCTCATTCCAACTCCGTAAAAATTATTCATGTGTACCAAACTAGTTCTTAAAGAAAAAATAATCCATACTAAAAGTGAGAGATATTAGAGACGAACTATATTGTTATATGGTACTGTAAATTTATTTATAGATTCAAATTTCTGTTGAAGAGGATGTAGAGAGTCAAATTTTTATAAATTCTTTAATTTCATATTGATGATTTGACTTTATGAGAAATAATTAATCAAAATAAATATAAATTGATAGAGACAATAAAAAAATATTATCTTTAATGAGAAGTGGATTTTATGAAATTCAAGACTATATTTTTAAACAAAGTAAATTGCAACGCGGCAACCAAGTATTTGAAGTTGAAAAACGGATATAAAGCAAGCAACATGCTAGACAAGGAAAGTACATATATGTGATAAAAGGCCGGTGGGATGAATTTCCTTATTCTCTCAAAAAGGCAATTTGTCTCTACCTTACCCACCTTGCGGGCCAAATGATGCAAGCAAATTAAGCAGTATTAGAAATGGAATCCTTAATTAATTCTCACGTATTCTCTTTAAGGCCATTGAGGTTTTTGAGCTTAGAAGATCACACTGAGCAGAATTTTTTAGTTTAGTGTCTAGGTGATTTGCAAGTTGGTTTATGCACATCATGACTAGTTCTTATTTTTTATTCTGTCAAGATATATAGCATCCATATTAGGGCTAAAAGATTTATTAAAATTTTACTTTTTATATCTCTTCAAAAAGATTTCAATACATGAAATCAATTAAAAAGCACATATTTTTAACTATTAGATCAATCCCCTTTAGATAAAGAATATTTTCCTATTTATGTCTTATGTGTGTGTGTTTTGTTTTTAACTATTAGATGTCTAACTAAATTATCAATGAGAAAGGGGAAACAAAGAAGAAGTAAATAAGAATGTGACACATGTTATTAATATTAATTATTTTTATTAAATATGATTTTTTTTTTCTACGATATTGAGTCAAATAAAAAATAATTAAGTCTTTTGTTGTTTTTTTTTTTTTTTTTCTCTTCTTGTGTGAAAGTAGACCTCTTTTATTTTCTTTTTCTTTTTTTTTCTTTTTATTATATGCAGACGAGGAGCCGTGGATGATGTACATTATGGAGGCCCACCATATCCGAAAGTGCACAAATAATTAAAGCTACTGGGACCCACCAGATCATATCTTGCAATTTGATTGTCCCTGTTGGCCAATTGGACAGCTACAAATGCTCTACTTTCTCTTGTCTACATTCTCAAGATTTTTGGGCTTGGGCCCATAGGCCCTACAAAACACACATCCCTTACATTACATACATCAAGAAACACACTTTATCCTTAATTAGCAACCCACCAAAGCCGAGTTTATTTTGTCTCTATGTCTGTCTACTTCAATACTAATCCCATCATTGTGATTCATTTTGCCAAGTTGAATGATGTAGTGAGATCATTCAATCACAAAATAGTAGCTTTATCTTTTTCATAAAATTAAATACTAATTCACTTTTTCTCTCATGCACCTCACATAAAATGACGTATCGACTGCTATTCTTAGATCATAGACTGCAAATGTATATATGCAAGTTTATTTATTTTATTTAATGTCTCCAGCATGAGATTGGAAGAAAAGAAAAGAAAAAAAAATAAATATTAGGAGATTGATGAAATTTCTTTCACACAATCACACTCTAAGATTCAAATAAAAGAATATGTAAGTAAACAATTATTAAAAAGGTGTTTTTGCCTTCTATTATTTTTGTTACATATTATTTCAAGAATATATATATATATAGGAGGATTGATAGACCTCTCACATTGGAGGATATATTTATGTAATCATTATTAGATGACCAAACGAATACAATTTTAAACAAAGATGGAAGAAAAAATCTATATATTATTTTTTCCTTATTTTTTTAAGGTCGCTCTCTCCCTCTCTCTTTACTTTTTTTTAAAAAATTTTATTACTTTTTCAAGTTTTTCTACATATATTATTATAAATCTATTTACTTAAACTCTGTCACGACTGTGATGACCATTCTAATAATTATTTGTTTTAAAGTTCAACTTCATATTTTTTTTTTTCCTAAGCTTGCGCCTTAAGTTTTTTCTATTGATAAGAAATAAAGATTAACTCTTAAAAAGTTTTAGTTGGTCATAATTTGTTTGATTTTTTTTTTTCATATTTAATTTTTATGTAGATTATGAAAACTTACGTCCACTACAAATAGACTAATAGAGAAAAAAATAAAGAAAATTATTTTTCTACTTTTATCCACGAGTAAACATCTTAATTTTTTAGATATAAAATTTTTCACAATTGATTTTTAGAATGCTCTTTTAGACATTATTTCATACATTGTGTACAAATTAGAAACAAAACAATCAACCTTCATCCTACATCCACTCGTAACTAATACCGCGTGCTTTTAACACAAATTGGTAAGTCAAGTATACATCACTCGTTGATAATTTGGTCAAGAAGACAAGAACAAGAGAAAAGAAAGAAAGAAAACTTTTCACAATGGTTACCATCATCACAAGCAACAAAAACTTAAACCCTCAAACTCAATTTTCTTTTTCTACACATTTTCTCTGAAAGTTCCCATTTCAGAGGCAGAAAATAAGAGGAGGAGGGAAATTTAATAATAGTAGTAGATTTAGTTAGTATTTTATATATTTTTGCAGTATACAATATAAATATTCCTAGAAATTTTTATTTTATTGATTTCTTTTCCTTGAAGAAATAAAGAAGATTGAAGCTGGTACTCTCTCCAGCTTTCTCTCCCCTATTTTCCCTCTTCATTTGCCATTTTAACCTCTGAATTTCCAGACCCAATTCTGTATACACACAAACCCATCTTCTTTTGCTACAAATATTTCTTCTTTGCTTTCCATTTCTCTCTCTCTCTCGCTCTCTAGAATTATCTCATTTCACATAAAAACTCTCTTTTTCTCTCTCTTCCTCTCTATTTCTGAGTGTTGATGTGTGTGTGAGGTTTTGGTGCTGGATCTCGATGCTTTGCTCTCTCTATGCTCGGATCGTCTTCCTACTGTTCCAGAAATTACGGTATAGGATCTGAATTTTCATTTTCCATTTCGAAAATCGCAATCTTCTTCCTTGATTTTTGGTTTTGTTAGTTGAGCTTTTTTTCTTGCTCAATCTAAGATTTCCTTTTTTTTTTTTGGTTGGCGATGGAGCTTGAGTTTTCTGAGAAATTAGGTCTTGATAATTCTCAATTATGTAGTTTTGGTTATTAGTTTCTACTTTCTGAGCTAGTTTGGAAGGATTTCGAGCTTATTTTGAAGAATTTGGAAAATCTGTTTATTTCAGGTGTTCAGTTTTCACCTTCGTCTCAGCTGTGAGCTCGTTCTGGCGCTTTTGATTGAGCTTTCTGTTCTAGTAAAGTTCTCTTGTATGATAAAGGACTCGTTTATTGGAGATTCGAGCTTCAAGCTTTGGATTTCTGCCTAATTACTGTCTTGGTCTTATTCAGGTATTTTTCTTTTTATCTTCCTTTGGAGTATTCTTTTTATTTTTGGGATGTTACTGAATTTATAGAAATTAAAGAAGGGTATAATCAGCTGAGAATTTCCATCTATAAACTAGGTGTTGCTTAAGTTGGGGTATCTAGTGGACTGACTTTCTCACTTTCTCAGTTTATTTATATCGTAATAAATGTGGACTATTCTTTAGTAAATAACATTAGACTGCCGGTTGGTGGACAAAATGAATTATATCTTGTGAGCATGCTTAACTTTTATGGTTATAGGGATAATTCTGTTTTAATCTCTGATTATAAGGTTACTCTTTCTCTACTTATTTGGTTCTAAATGGGGAATGAATTTAATTTGACAATTGAATATCACGCTGTTTATCTTTTCTGGCACCTAGGGGATCTTTCCTTTCCTGGCTCAGGGGATCATCATTAATTTGCAGTTGGTTGTTAATAACCCAATAGCGTTTGTTGAATCAAAAACACTTTTTACAAATTAATTGCTTAGCTCCTTTACTTTGCTCTGTGTCATCTCAACTCCCTTTCTCATGGTTGTTGAAAGTCTGGAGTTGCTCTTATTATGCTTTCAGTTAATCTATTTCTATTTAGAGCTTTAGTAAATATAGTTTTTTGGGAAGTCTTTTTGCTTTTCTGGGTACATATTTGTTATTAGAATGTCAATACTTATGATGTGTGGAGTATTTATTCATTTTTGCTTGAATCAGTTAATATGTACATTATGTAATTTACCCTGTTCCGTCCTCTATAGCCCCCCTTCATACCCCCCTCCCCCAAAATAAAAACAGAAAGGAAAAAGAAGAAAAGAAAAGTTAGTGCCTGCGATTGCAGTCAAGAAATTTGTATGTGCTTAATATTGTCTCTTTTTTTTTTTTGGTTTCTCCTTCAGGTTTTCTGGAGTGGTTCTGAACTGTTGACAGAGGTTGATAGTTTTTAGTACTGGTTTAAGAGATGAGTCATATGACAAATGAGAGTGAAGAAGGAGTGCTCTCTAAGGATGACTCTGTGACACAGTTGAGTGATGAGTGTGATGGAGGAAGAGAGGATGGAGGAGTTATTCTGAAGAAAGGGCCATGGACATCTGCTGAGGATGCAATTTTGGTGGAATATGTCAAGAAGCATGGGGAGGGGAATTGGAACGCCGTCCAGAAGCACTCAGGCCTGTTCCGTTGCGGAAAAAGCTGCCGGCTGCGATGGGCAAATCACCTAAGGCCAAATTTAAAGAAAGGGGCATTCACTGCAGATGAAGAACAGTTGATTGCTGAGCTCCATGCCAAGATGGGAAACAAATGGGCACGCATGGCGTCACATGTAAGCAATCATACTTCGTCTCTTTCTTCTATAAATGTTATCCTGTTCTCTTTTCCTTTTCCTTTTCCTTTTTTGTTAAGGTGAAACATATTACTATTTTTGGGCATATAGAGATTCATAATACGGCAGAATGCTTATATTATTTGTTTGAGGTAGTAGTTACACAGTACAACAAAATTTTCTGTCAGCTTTATGACCTAAAATCATTTTTTATTTTATCTTACTATAACTGAATAATGATATAAAAGTACGGTTAATATGTGTATCGATCAGTATCCTGAAGCACAATCTCAAAAATGATCATAATTTGCAGTAATTGATTGCTTTCTTATCTAACAGATTCCAAGAAATAAATTCATGCTGAGAATTTTTTGTTTGTCACCTTCAATGAGATGGGAAAATATAGAACATTGGGATCTTTTTGCTTGTGTTCTACATATCATTGTGTAGGTCATGTAGTTGAAACCACTAAATGTTGCTCTTGAGTAGACATACTTTCTGGGATTTTTTGATCTATTCCTCACATGAAATCATCAGTGAGTCGATGGTTAAACATTGCTCTAATTTCTGTTTTATAGTTAGGGTGTAACTTACATGCACGGCATCTAAATTTATGCAGCTCAAATTAAGTTGCATATAATCCTTGTCTTGTCAATGCAGCAATTAGTTCTTGCGGTTACTTCAAGTTTTCTGAGTTTGTTCTTCATATTATAGGTATTCCTCATTTCTTCATCAATGATAATCTTTTGTCTCGTTTTACTCTTAGTTGCCTGGTCGTACTGACAATGAGATAAAGAACTACTGGAATACCAGGATCAAGCGACGACAACGGGCTGGCTTGCCACTTTATCCTCCTGAAATGTGTCTGCAAGCATTGCAGGAGAATCAACATGGCCATAAAGATTCCCTTAATGATGGGGATAGAGGACATCGTGGTCTCCTGCAGAAAAGTAGTTGTAACATACCTGATGTCATATTTGACAGTCTGAAAGCTAATCAGGTTGTCTTACCTTATGTGCCTGAGATTCCTGATATATCTGCTAATAGCATTCTGCTGAAGGGCCTTGGTTCTTCTCAGTATTGTAATTTCATGCCATCCACATTCCCACGCCAGAAGCGGCTTCGAGAATCTCTAGTTCCATTTTTTGGTTCCAGTAGTGTAAGAAATGGGTTCTCTCCATTTGATCATTTTCAGGATGATGGTTGTTTTAAGGTTGGTCAATCATTTGGATTGCCTTCTCTTAATCCTGATCCTACATCAGAGAACTCTCTGACATTTAGCCCTTCACTTTCGAATGGCAATTCCTCCGCTTCTAAGCCCACTGTAGAGGCTGTGAAGTTGGAGCTCCCTTCACTCCAATATCCAGAAACTGATTTAGGTAGCTGGGGCACATTGTCTCCCCTGCCTTCTTTACTTGAGTCAGTTGATGCTTTCATTCAGTCTCCTCCACCAACTAGTATGCAGGAGTCAAATTGTTCTTCTCCTCGTAACAGTGGGTTGCTGGATGCTTTACTTCATCAGGCAAAGACTCTGAGCAGTGCAAAGAATCATTCTTCTGACAAGAGTTCAAGTTCGTCTACTGAAACTCCTGGTGATATAGCTGACAGTTCAACTTTGAACATGTGTGAGACAGAGTGGGAAGAATATGCTGATCACATTTCTCCATTCGGTCATTCTGCAACTTCACTTTTCAGTGACTGCACTCCTGTTAGTGCCTACGTAAGTACAATGGATGAACAACTACCTGCTGAGACCTTGAATGGTGAGCTTCTCCTGGTCTGGTCTGATGAGGATTGCTATTCAACGTACATTGTTCACAAATTATTTTGCCATCTTCAAGCTCCCTTTTCAGTTTCTTTTGAATAAGTAAAAGCTTCCCCTTTAATTCTAGAGTCATTATTTAGCAAGTAGATTCCAGAAGGTCTAAGTTATTTTTATATTCTGCAGGCGTCATTGTCAAATCAGAAGCAGGTGATGAGGCTTGGGCCCCAACTGGCGAAAAACCCGTGTCGCTTTTGAGTATTACCCGTCCAGATGTTTTGCTTGCTTCAAATTGGCTTGAGCAGAGTCCTGGGCGAGTTAAGAACCAAGCCTTCACTGCTGATGCTATAGCAACACTTTTTGGTGATGATTTGGCCACTGACTATAAGCACATGAATGCTGAAGCTTCTACGTCGAGTCAAGGATGGGGCCTCGGTTCTTACTCCTGGAATAATATACCTGCTGTCTGTCAAATGTCTGATGTGCCTTGACAAACTGTTATGTAATTTACGTATTCGCAACTGTTTCACTTCATTCATGTTGATTTGTAACCCTGGCGGTCAGATCTAATCACCTCCTGGACTCAGAAAGATTAGTTTCGGGTGAGACCTACAGTACAATTTGTATGAGTGACTCTTGGTTATTTGTTTGTGGCTTCTAATTTCCTTCTTTTTGAAACTGAATGTATACCAAAATTGAACTCTTAGGTATACAATGCTTGTAGACTTTTGAGTCTCATGTAGAATAACTCTGTAGTCTGCACTCTAAACGCGGACAGCTGCATACATTTGATGGATAACTGTAACACTTTCTTTTAGATATAAACTTGTGTTACATTGATTGGCCTACATTATTATGTGGATTACTCATTTGTATGGTTTTCTTTTTTGCGAATAGAAATTCTTGATTAAGCTTTAATAATTGTGGTTCCTCATTAATTTTCTTCTTCATTGTTTGTAGAGATTCTGTTTAGCAATATACTGGTTTTGGCTTTTTTGTTGCCAGGTTAGATCACTGTTCATTTTCCCCTGTCTCTAAGATAGTTACATATCACCGGTTTGGTTTTATTTTTTCATTTTTCTCGATAGTTAGGTAACCTATGTTAAAACATTATTTCATCTTATCAATAACTTATTCCGCTAGGAATTTAGATCCTCTCATGTTTTGTTAAACTTATTTCATGATTTTTGTTTTTTTTTTTTCCTTTTAAAATAGAAAAACATGAATTTTCTTTCCCTCAAACAAACTCTTGAAAAACACGAGGGGATTTAAATTCATCAGTTAGTGGCTTCATCAGTCACAAATGATCATTAGGAAGATTTAGTATCAAATCTCCATGTCATCTTCGTATTTGAAATTTTTGTCTGTCCAAGAATAAAACATAGTTAGGTGATGCAGGGAAATTCTTATTATTGAAAGAATATTGTTCACAACTTTGTATATGCTTGTTGCAGTTAATATCTCAAAAAAAAAAAAATAATAATTGCTTTTTAAGAATTTTATTTTATTTTTATTTTTAACATTAATAGGCTAGAGGTGAAAACTGAAGGGACATCCATTCTTTTAAGAATTTTAAGACATTTTCCCTCTTTCCTCCCGTAAATATGTTCCATTAACTTTTTATCTTTCTAACTCAATTAAAATAAACTACCAAAAGAAATAAAAAAGAGCCAATTACATAAAGCTCAATAACTTATGATAAAGGAAACACATCCAATATCCAGCTCCAACACACCTCTAAACAATTAAAAACAGGCCCGAAGTTTAAATACTGAATCAAAGCATCAATGAGAGCCTGGTTATAAATGAACTAGAAAGTTTAGAATGGATGAAGAGGAAAAAGCTAAAGGTGGTTCAACATTGAATGAAGCTGAAGGTAGGGATGTTGCAACATGTGTGGTCCATGATTGAAGAAAGAGTGGCTTCTGTACGTATTAGTTTAAGCTTTTGGTTCACGTGGTTTCTGCAAATGTATTTGTGCCAATCCCAATTATAAAAGCAAAAGAAATATCCAAACAAATTAATGTTTAGAAAGCATAGTTTAGAGGTACAAGTTCAGTCCCTTGTACATGTCTTCTTGCTCTTATTCAGTGTAAGTAGCTGACATTTAGTAATGTGGAAAATGTCAAATAACTGAGATAATAAAATCTAGAAAACCGGGACCCTTATTTCTATTATCTAGTCGATCATGTCATCATAGAATAGTCCACTTTTACTTTTTGATATACCTCTCTTCTTTTCATTATTTGTTCCAAAGGATTCATCATGCAGTGTGGATGATGAGCTTGATCCACTTGTAGAAGTGCTTCCCATTGGAGGTGATGATAGAAATCTTGTACTCATCTGGCTCACGTTACTTTCTGGCGAAGGCTCTTTGTAAAAGCTTTCTTCCTCACCAAGTAATTCAGGGGAACCGTGTGTGATATTTTCTGATACAGGAGTATCTGGTAAGCTACCGGGTGAATCAGAATATCCAGGGGAATAACCTCTGACACAAATTGTTTTTCCTTCCCATATACCGCTTAAAGCTTGGACCACCTGTAATGATAACAAAGCATTCTTCATTGCCTCATTGGCTTATAAAGTTATAGATAAACTTTGCCACCTGCTTGTTGATTTGTTTGATCTACTGACAAAGCTTGTTGGAGAACATCTTCATTTGTTCTGAAGTTCCTAGTAGAAGTGTCTCTTACATATTACATATCTTGAGATGAAGTTTATATGCACATTGTTGTTCATTACTTGGCCAAAAAAGTTTTGCCTTGCTGTTTTTTTTGGAGTGTTTAACTACATATGTAATGTCCACATTTTCCTAGTCTTTTTTTTATTTTATTTTTTAAGATAAAAATATTATATGTATCAAATAGGACAAGGCAAGAAATGAAACCTAAAAGGCTATGTTGCATGCAAATTTAGTAAGCTATTGCGTGGTAAGACTTAAATTATGCTAACTTACATTAGCCATGGGTAATCTCTTCTGAGGATTCTTGCTGAGACATTTTTCTGCCACTCGAACCATCCAAAAGAGTTGGTGGAAATCATGACAGTTCATGATCCTTTTGTCAATTAGATCTGGGTAGTTCCTTTCTTTTAAAAGAGGTCTGGCCTGCAAGAGAATTTTTTAAAAAATAAAATAAAATCTATGGGAACCTGTGATAAATTAACGGAACAGGATATGTGATACAGGTAGGTTCTTTCTTCTTTTTTCTCTGCATGAAGCAGGTTGGTGTGGCAATAATAACCATTAGTTTCAATAAAAGGTTTCATATTTACTATTGAACTTCTGCACCGATGAAATAGTGTCCATGTTCTATGAAACTAACACCTTTTTGGATTGAGAAAGCATTTTATGAATGATTATCATGCTAACATCAGATGATCCTATATTCAAGGTATTGAGATTGTTACCCATCCAACGAGACTTTTCCCTCCAAGTCTCTTGTCTATGGTCCTCATTCCAGTTATCAGTTGTAACAAAACCACCCCAAAAGAATATACATCTGTCTTGGTTGAAACTTTCCCATACTCTGCATATTCTGGTGCTAAATATCCCAGAGTTCCAACAACCCTTGTCTCTGAGGAGTGATCTGGATCTTCATGTTTTCTTGCCAGACCGAAGTCTCCTAGCTAATCAATGCATTCAAAAAACATTTGTTAGGTGACCTTCATGTGGTCAAAGTATTTTGGCTCCACTTTAGAATTAATTTGAGAAACTCTATACATTGATAAGTCAAGATAATCTGAGTATTAGTGATTTGCTTTAGTATGCGCACAGTGCACTATTTCTTAATTATTCCACAAATTTAGAATAGTATATTTAGACTAGCACTACCAAATCATTGCCTCAGGTTCAGACGAACATATAAGATTTTCTGGACCAATGGGTGTATATCAAGTATTAATTTAAAATCACAGATTGTTTGCATACCAGTGGTTCATGATCATGTGTTACAAGGATATTGTTTGGTCTCATATCTCTGTGTATAATGTTGTTCTCATGCAAATATTGTAAGCCTTTAGCAACTCCAGTAGCTATTTTGACTCTGTCGTCCCAACTAATAAGCGTGCGTGAGTACTCTGCATTGTCATAGCAAAAGTTAGTCTTCTTTATGCTGTAATAGTCAGTATTAATATTAAGTTCTTAACTGCGTGTAGTTTTCTCTTACGTGGTAGATGTTGGTCCAATGAACCATTACACACATATTCGTAGACAAGAAGCCTGTGATTTCCATCTGAACATGATCCCAGCAGCATGACCAAATTCTCATGTCTTGCTCTGCTGAGTGCTTGAACTTCAGATTTGAATTCCTTTTCTCCTTGGAGACTTGCGCTTTTGTGTTGCTTAACAGCAATCTTCATTCCATCTATCTCCCCTCTAAATACAGAACCAAACCCACCTTCTGATAGAAAATTCTTTTTCGAAAATCCTTTTGTAGCTGCTAGGAGTTCTGCATAACTGAAGTCTCTCTTCCATCCAACTGTTGGTCGTCTGTTATTGCAGTGAGTGCAAATGGAATTCTTAAATTCCTCCTCCATCTGAGATGTTTCATTATTGTAACTGTGCTGATCTTGTGATTCAACTGGTCTCCCTGGATGTACTTCTCTTTGTTCTGTCTCTTGACTCTCAAAAATGGAAAACAGGGAATAATTTTGTGCTGTTTCTCGTTCTGTATTTGCTAGGCTTTGTCCCTCTGGATGTCCAACTGAGGAAGATATATTTTGCCAATGTTAGTATAAGGTTGAGGCTTGTTATCTGTTTATAACTGTTTGAACTTTTGGATGTTGAGGAATAATAATTAGTTTAAAATATTGAGAACTTGAAAGAAGTGGGTGTTTGATTTAGAATCTTTTTGCCAATATTTGGGTCTGTATATATATAATACAACCACTAGCATAAACGCATTACCCACTCTTATAAAGTGGATGAATGGTTAAATGCAGTATTCATTATGGCTCTAAGAGTTAAATGTGATAAAGTGCTAAACATTGACAGGAGGAATGTTTCTCCATATGGCAGGGTACGTTTACTTTTGTCTGATAAGATTAACTTCTGTATGTTGGAGGAAACCTACTGTGATATAATGCTAGGGTTTACTGATAGAAGGCAGTGTACAAAGATTGTCTATATGATTTGAAAAGATGACTACATTATTCTCATGGTATGAAATCACTTACTCTCAGGGGAAAGTTGTTCACCCGGGCTTCCGTCTACCATTTCCTGATATTTGATGTGACCTGTAGAGCGTCTTTCAATGAAAAACTTGACGTTCACTGCCAATTCTGGTCTACTCAACCATTCAATGGAGTTATTGCGTTTAATCCTCAACATACCACAATCTAGATTCTCTGTGAAATACTTCTTATCTTTCTTCATCTGTCTGCATCTAAAAACTAATCAGCATTATGGTAGCTTTTATGATGCAAAATTATGTTCTTTGGCGTTCTTCAATTTAAATTCATTCTTGCCATTGTTTAAATTGGACTAAATGATAGTAACCAAAAAAGAAAGTTTTGTATCAGAGTTTTAACTTTATTTGATCATAAATCAATCTGAATAAGTAAGCAAGTACTTCTTAAAATAGGTTATCTTTCTCTTGTTTCAGGTTCTCATGCAATGTGCTACACTGGGACAATCTGAAGTTATGAACTGACCTGTCAAGTATCACCAATGTTGCCCTTAAACTTAGGATGGCATTCAAAGCAATGCCAGGGCCTGGAAGCACTTCTATGCGGAACATAATCTGAGATTTCATCACAGAAACGATTCGATCAATCATTTAATAATTTTAAAGACCTAGAAGATTGAAGACGAAGATTTTCTCCTACATGGTCATTTTAATGAATTTGAGTATACAAGTAGTAGTCCTTTAGGACTACTGAGATTACGGATTGCTCTTGTCTTGCAGCAAGTTTTTTCTAACCTTTCTTTTTGCACAGTGCTTAGAAATTCTCATGATCTCTGCATTGCTTTGGTAATCTTCAGTCCTCCTGGAAACTTCTTCCTCTATTATTTTCTGAGTTGTTCCAATTATTGAACTGGAATCCACCTTGATCCTGTATCCCACTGAAGAGGAAAATGCAAAGACAAAGGTACATACTGAGGTTGAGTAGGAAAAATATTAGCAGAATCAAATTTCTATGTGACACATATATATCATTTTAGTTCTCTTCATTTATTTTATATATCTGATTTCTGATTGCATCAATGTGATATAATTTCTGTTCTCTGTCTAGGTGGGAACAACAAAAAAAGGCATGAATATCCTTACGCAGTTTTCCAGCTCCCATGAAAGAAAACGTACTAGGGTTATTAACCTTGTGGAGAATTGCAAGAAGTGTAAGCTCATCTCCACGTTTAAGTGAAAAGGTGGCAAGGGCCAATTTGATTGCACTTGTACTAACATCTCTTGATGCATTCTGGATCACCACAACCTTCTGAGATTCTGCAGACATGTGTTTTTTTTTTTTCCCTATCTGGTTTGAAGTTGGCACCTTAAATTTCCACTACAATGCTGTCCAAGAAAAAGGTCAAAAGATAGTACAATGATTTACATGCAGCTGTGTATGTACAAACAGGCTTAGTCTAAGTCTCTATGTTTCTATGTGATCCTATTGCTATGTACCAACAAAACATAATAAGTGAGGTTTATGTGTTTTGAAACAGGATTAGTATTAGAAAATGCATGAAATCCTAGAGAACATTTTATGCCTAGAAAAATATGATAAGCATAGAAAAAACAAATGTCAGTCCCACAAATCAGTTCATTTCTATAGATGTTCAGTAATTCCATTTAAGTAGAAGTAGAATAAGAGTCCATGAAGATTCAGGGACAAAAAGGGTGGTGGTGATTCCAGAAAGCATCTGTAGAGTCAGTCTAAGCGCATAATCGGATATTCGAAACATGGAACATGAGAATTCCTTCATGTTCTGAGGAGCGAGGGGGATTTTATTAACAATATTTTAATTTTTTAATAATTTTCTGAACTTTTTATTCCATCATACTTTGTTTGTCTGTAACTTTCTGTCAGGAGAATAGATTAAGAGATAGGAAGTAATTGATGAAACCTAAGTTTTTTTAAGAAGTGTGCCTTTGTCGGTAACAGATGTTATATTGTTTTTCTTAATGGCTTTGTTGTGACAGCTGACAAAGACTTTGTTTGTGTAGGAGCCAGACATTTGGTAATGCTAATAACAGCTCATATTCAACTGGTTTTTTATTGTGTTCATGAAACATAGCCTCCCCATTGTGTACTGTATTAGCAAACTTCCATCCATCTTGCCAACAAATCTGGTTGGATTTTTTTAGGTGGTGTTTGATATACGCAATTAGACTATTCTATCTTTGATATGATAAAACTGTCATCCACATCAAAACTGAAAAATTCAAAAATAGTTATAATTTGCTTTAAAATTCCCTTTCAGTGAATTATTTTCTCGATCTAATCTTATTCATCTTTTCCAAACATGTGTTTTTCTACATCAACCCGTATTATTGTCGGTGCTTTAGTTTTTTAATATGCATATGTGAGAATTTTAGTCAGAAGATTTGCTTATGGTAGTGGGAGGGATGAGGAAAATTGGAACCTATAGTAATGAAGTGAAGCCAATTTCAGCTAATCCAACATATAGTCCAGTTTCTATTAAATTCTGATTGGAAATCTCAATGTTTGATGCAATTAATAAATAAATAAAAAATGCCTATTTTTGACTATTCTGTCAAATTATAAAAGAAAACACTTATTTGACAGTTGCATTCAATTTCTTAAAAAAATTATATTTATTAATTATTAATAATTAAAAATTAGAAATAGTTATTAAGAGTATATTTGTAAAAAAAAGACGCAGAGTTCCATTTAATAAGCAACCCGCAACAAATTGCTGCCTGTCATTACTTTATGGTTTTTAAAGTGAAGAGCAAATGTTGGTTTATCCGTTTCAAATAGCAAACCAAACTGGATCATAATCCATAATCCAATTTTTATTAAATTTAGATCGGAAATTTCTATGCTAGATGACTTGTCTGTTTGATACAATTGTTTTCTTTATTTTTCTCAATATTAGGGTTGGATAACAAAAAAGACAAAACATAACAATCCAATCAAATAGATTATGACCTTTCAATAAAAAATAAAAAAAAAAGATTATGAGTTAATCATCCTGCTTATGCGAAGAAAAATAGTACAACTTTGGTACATATAAATGGCAAACTATTTGTGGCTTCTCAATAGAATATCCATTATTGCTTAAAACTTTCAAGTTTGATATTAATTCTAGAGATTTCAACATTGATCCTCTGAAAAATTATACTACTTTGATTGAAATTCATTTTTCCTTAATTTGACCCGTTCTTTTAATTATCATAATAAAAAATATATATATATTCTACATATTTTTCTTATGAGATAATTATTGTGTTTCATGTACGCTATAATTTTTTTTTTTATTGATATAAATTCATTTCGTTAGATGAACTGATATTTTTTTATATGATTAATTAAAGGTTAAATTAAGATAGAAAAGTTTAATTAAACACATAATGTCCATTTTTTAAAAAATTTTAGGGGGAGGGGGAGGCGGAGGCGGGGATTCCCACATTTTTTCTTGACTATATCAACATGTACGGACAAAAGTACACGTATGAAGTGAATTACTCCGGAATTGCATGAAGGTTCCCTTTATTGATGGTGGAAAAAAAAAGAAAAAAAAAAAAAAGAGAGAGAGAGAGAGAGGAGAAAAAGAGACAGATATGATGCCATCCAAGTCAAGACAAATAAAAGGACAAAAAGTAATTGATTTGACCGATTCTTCTTAAAAATTATCAATTTTATTTTAAAGTGAGATATTAAATACAACTTACTTTTAGTTAAACATTTGTCTTATGCTAACATCAGATATTGTATCTCACACTAAAGAAGACAATAATAAAATAACAAAAAAATAATATAAAAAATCTAGAAGTATTGAGAGCCAACTTGAGATGGGTAATTGTTCATATTGCTCTATCAAGGTGGTTCCAATAATCTATGATTTTAAATACTCTTAAATTTTTTTAGGAGCTCATTTTCAAACTAAAAGTTCACTTCTTCTTCTTTTCTTTTCTTTTTATTTTAATTTTTTTGATATATCGTTTGAGATATTTATTTTTTAATTTTTATATCGGTAAAGACACTATAAAAATTGATGAGCATAGTCATCGAACAATAATGACAGGTTAATTGTTTTTATTTATCATAATATTTTTTTTCTCTTTTGTCTATATATATATATATATATATATATATATATATATTTTAATATATTCCTACTTATTTTTCAAAATTCATTATTAATACAATATCAAAAAAAAGTTAGGTGAGTATCTCAAACGATATAAAAAAATGAGTGCTTACTTTAAAAATGACTTCTAAGTTGATGTTCTTAAACAATAATTAATTCTTTTTTACTTATTTTTGGTAACCCTAACTATTTTTTCCATTCTTGGCATTTGTAGCTAGGGCTAACAGGAAATGACATTCGAATTCGAATGGAATACCCAATATTCATCTTCGTTTATAATTTGAAACTTGAATATTTTTATTTGTATTCGCATTCACATTAATATTTGAATTTGTAATAATTTATAAATATTACTCGAATAGTATACGAGTACTTACACGAGTAGATATTCAAATAATTTAATATTTATATATTTGAAATTATTTATAAAAGTTACTTGAATAGCATACAAATGGATCATAAATGAATAATTTGTCGAATATCAAACCAAATATCATGATATCCAAATTCAAATACTTACCTCAATTCGTATTCGATTTGAATAGGTCTCGAATCAGATTTGAATAGGTCTCAAATCGAATTCTAATAGGTCTCGAATCGAATTCTAATAGGTTTCAAATCAAATTGGAATACAAATTTGAATACGAATTATTAGGTTGGATTCCTGCCCTATTTGTAGCAATGCTGTTTATTTTTCCTTTTTAATTATTCTTTCATCAATTAGTATTCTTTTTTTTTTTAATTAGACAATATTAATAATGAGATTGAAATTTCACTATCATTTTCTATCAATAAATAAACATTCACAATATTTATTTCATACTTTAAAGTAAATAAAATATTATTATGAAAAACTAATTTTACATTTTAGTTCATTTAAGATTTGACCATAAGGATGGCAATCATCTGTTTCATTATCGTGTTTTCATTCGTGTTCCACCAATAAGAAGGTGACATCTCATAAATGTTTTTTTTTTTGAAAACTAATGGTGCATGTTAGCAACTCTACATCTCGCTCTTTGTCACATCCTATCGCATCCTCCATCGAAGGCCACCAAACTTAGTCCCCAAACTTAGCCAATAAATATGTAATTTACCTATCTTCAGTACCATGCATCCATTGGTGCAACTTTAGAGAGTGCACATCCATGGATGATTTTTTTTTTTCTCCTTGTCAATAAATTCTAATTATATTTTGCACCCAAAAAAAAAAAAATCGAATTATTTTCTAGGCTTGAGCTTTATTGGCTAGATTCCATTTGTATGTATGATATAACAAAATTTGCTTTATAATCCACGGTTGAAGAACTATCTTCCAAGTTGTTCCCAACTATTGATTGTCTCATGCTCCAATTTAGCGTACCAATTGAACGCAGTTCCTTTAAGAGATTAAACAAATTGCTTGAAAAGAAGATCTCTCCAAGTCCCAACATTTTCGCAAGTCTCAATGAAATGAGCAACGTGTTGTTTAGGGCTTCTATTTCCATCAAACTATTTGAACTTTAGAGGTTGATACCCGAGAGACATTTTCATGTTGTCAATCCTATTCATGCATGGCTTTAAGTACAAAAATGAATTTTGTGAACATCTTATGTATTTTGGTCTGATGGTGTTGGTGATCATATCCTTCAACTGTTGTATCGAGAGCATTGCAATATAAGCGAAAGTTGTTGAGAAACTTCAAGTTCTTTTTTTTTTTTTCCTTTGTCCATGATAACAATATTTGAAGTTGCACCAAGAATAGAAGTTATTTGTTCACTTGGTTCAATACTATTTTACATCTCCAACTAGTTCATAAGATTAGGAATCTCAAAATATGTCTTCAATGGTTTTGGTGAGGAGCAAGATCTTCTTCTCTATTTCTAGTACCTCATCTTCCACAGTTAAAATTTCAATCACCATGAAGGGCAAGACATCAATATGGGAGAACAAATCCATTGTGGAAAGCAACAACTAGTCATTCAAACTTGTAGGTAACACTTTTGAAATGGTAAAAACTTCAAAATCTACCTTAGAGAATGTAGTGTTGCCTTTAAATAATTTGAAATTCTTTGAGAAATATGAATCTTCGTCGTTGACAGTGTGTTTTGCTTTTCCACTAGTGTGAATATCAGAGTTAATGAAAGTTTGGGCCATGACTTGATCGACCAATAGAAAAAGTTGTTGTTTGATGGACTTTCACCGCTTTTGTGTGATTAGTCTATTGTATGAGATCTTGTTGGTGAAATTAACATCAACAACAAAGGAGTTGATGACTTTGGCAGTGGCACTAATGTCGTTGTTGGCTTACTCTTTCATGGTGACTATGAGAAGAAATTATCTCTCCATTTGAACTTGTACGCAATGACCCAAAGATGGTATAAATAAAATAATTTTTCTTAAAGCATAGAGCATTTCCCTTTTACAATGCTCCAAAAAAGATGAATGTTCTTCATAGGTGAAATTTTTTGCTTTTCCCATGGTGATGAGATTCAGATGACAAAAGTTTAGACCTTGGCTTGATTCACCAGTCAAAAAAGTTGTTGATTGATGAATTTTCATCTCTTTTGTGTTACCTATCCATCGCATGTGATCTTATTGGTGGAAGCATCATCAATGACAAAAGAGGTTACAATTTTAGCAGAGACACTAATATCATTTTTGGCTTGGTTATTCATGGCAGACATAAGGTCCATTAGTGTTGATGTAGAGGCTTTTAAAGGAAAAATATATGAGAGGTAGAGTGGTCCCACCGGCGTACAAGAAATTTATAAACAACGAATTCATGCTTAAAAGTAACAGACAAGAAAGCATGTACAAAAATAACAATTCTATTATATTTGTAAAATGATGGTATAACCTTTGAATTACTTATCTTTACAAGAAAAGAATAAACCCTCTTTGATCTCCTTTGAAGCTTTATTTGATCATAGTGCTATGTAGCTTGATTTCGAATAAAGTGACGAAACTCTTTCAAAACAACTTTGTTAATGGTCGTTGAGAAATGTCTTATGGTTTCTACGAGCACCAGGCTTAATCACAGGGATTTGTGAATAAGAGAGTTTTAATAGTTTTTGTGTCTTGATTTTTTTGCCTCATTTCCAAAGCCAATATGAGGCTTTTAATAGGAGAGATGGTGTAGAAAATTTGGGTTGATTGGAGGTAATTAAAACTGATTGAATTGATTGGTGGTTGTAATTGATTTTTGAGTGATTGAAGATGATTGAAATTAATTTAAGAATATTAAAGAGTGATTGGATTTAATTTTATCCAATCAACATTTAATTATCCACTTCATTACAATTTATTTTCAATCAACATTTAATCACTAAAATAATAACAATTTGTTTTCAACTAACATCCATTTATTCAAGTACTTTGTCTCCAATCAACACTCAATCACATAAGTGATTGAATAATCAATTTTTGATTTAGCCAAATTGTAATTTTGAGTCTAATCACTATTTGATTAGCTAATTGTAATTGACTAATCAATATAAAATTTTATATTTAGTATTGATTAGCCAAAATTAGAAAATTAATAAATTAACAAAATTTTAGTGTCTACAATGTCTTCTAAGAAAGAGTTCCATGCAAATCATACAAAAAAAAAAAAAAAAAAATCTATAAGAATCACATATTGCAGATTCTGTAGATCCGTCGTTGCTATTTAATATAAGGTTTTCTAACGAGTGCTTTAAGAATAATTGTTGAGATTTTATAAATAAAAAATTGTAACATTTATTATGTAAGTTGATTATGATTTCAGTGTTATTTAATATATAAATTGTTATTTTTAAAAAGCTTTAATTTTCAAATACAATATTTATTATATTTTAACAAGTGTCCTTATGACACCAATTGGAAAATCCTTTAACATTTTATAAAATAAATTTACTTTTTATAATTTTATGTCTTGTTTTACATTCTTTACCAAAGAGTAAGTAATTTTTTTTATTTTTTCTTTGGGTTTTTCACGGGTATCCCGTGTGAGCCTAATATTGTTCAGGGTTTGTAGCTACCCTTTCCCATAGGTGTTTTCTTGTAGGCTTGAACCCTTGACATTGTAGAAACTTCTTAATCGTAGAGCTCAAGAATGCCTTATAACTTGAACTATATTATAAATAAATTTAATATTCTATTAAAGATAAGATATAAATCTAATATGTCAAAGCACGTGAAAGGATTATTTGAATTAAATACTATTAAATACATGAGATGAACCACTAGAATTAAACAGAATAAATAATTACAAAATTATATTTCAATTTTTTGCATCATAACATAACCAAACCAATAAGGTCAATTGAACATGAAGCAAATAAATCACTGAAACTATTTAACAAGTTAATTTCAACAAAAAGAGAAAAACACTACATAGCTTTTTGTCATAGAATCTTTTCCTTACTCTAGTTAGTATTAGATTTATTTTATTATCAGGTTGATGGGTTTGTTGTCATTAATAAAAATAAATTTATAATAAGAAATAATACTATAAAAGAAAATGAGGTAATTCTATAGGATAGACAAGAAAGAACTGCACATTATGGGCCACTCCCTGAATCACACCCTGCAATTCACCCAATCAATCACATTCGGATTTGGATTTCTCTAGTGCTAGAGAGAGTTCTGTTCGGAGTGAGAAGAAAAATTATTCCTCTCTTAAAAAATTATCTAATTGAGTTATATTGTTATCTCTTTCTTTATGTCTACATCTCTTCTACAGAATCATCTCATGTTCTTAAAATGTAGGAGAGGATCTTGATCCCATAACATTCACAAAGTGAACCTTGAAAAGTGTAATCAATCACTAAATTTATTGTTAACAAAGATCAGGAAATAAAATACTATGCTGACATTGAATTTCTGTAGAAGCTTAGCAGTATGAATATCATAAAAAAAAAAAAAGTATATATAATATAAAAACTTAAAGCCATTATTTTTATTAAATAATTCTCTTCAGTGTATGAACATTTTGACATATCATAGAGCCTATGCCAATGAACAATACAAAATGATTATTTAATAATAAACCTTATGGTGCTCAATTATATACACACCATCCTTGATTACACACTGACTGTCTGCATGGTGGATTGCAAATGTTGGGAAGACAATCTTTATGAACCTTGCATTGTGTATTCATTTTAATATTTTTCGCTCCAATGCAAGTGCAGATTCCATTATTGCAGATACTGAGTTGGCCTGGTGAACAACGTATCTGAAAAACACAGTCCATATCCCGATGACATTTAACTTGATCAGTCACTCTTGCTTCTGAGATTTGTATACCTGAAATAGTGAAATTATACATTAACTTATCTATTTAATGCATATAAATATACGGATGCTAGTTTTCAATTATTTTTTGCTTGTTGGCGACAATTAAGTTTATTATAAATCTTGATTAATACGAGATTTAATCTATTATTCTTAAGATGAGGGAATAGAAAAGAATATAAGAGATTACTAACATGTTGCTACAGCTAAAGTAACAACTATGAAAGCAAATTTGAACGAAGCCTTGTCCATCCTCTTTGGCTTGTGGGAGTAGAAAATTAGCTGACTAATATAGAATTATGGGAGATGAGAATTTGTTTTTAGTGAGTGATTAAGCAGGTCTTGTCCAAATTTATATTGAAATGTTAGTAAATATTTTTGGGATAATGGAATAAATAGAAATTAAAATTTTTTTTTTTCTAAATAAATTCTGATTCTAATTCGATGTATGGAACCTATTTGTGTGCTCTAGTTTTGTATTCACAAAAATATGTTTTTCACTATTATCTAATATATTTATTGCCAAATGTTGGATTAGGAAAAATGTTTGAACATTTTATTTGCTCTTAAGTTTGGTATTCACAAAAATCTGTTTAAGACTATTTTTTTAATATATTTAGCAAATGTGTTTGAACATTTTATTTGCTCTTAAGTTTTGTATTCACAAAATTCTGTTTTTACTATTTTCTGATATATTTATTGCCAAATGTTGAATTAGGAAATATGTTTGATCATTTTAATTGCTCTTATTTTTTCAGTTTGATCCATATTTTTGTAATACGAACGCATTTTAATACTTTTTTAAAAGGCGATTCACTTTTGATTTTTTAATTTTTAAAAAAATCATTTTTTTTTCAGTCATCGTTTGTAACAACATTGACTTTCATATTGTATAAAGAAGAAAGTTGAACGCCGGTCTGCTAAATTTGCCAGAAAAATTGAAGGGATAGACTTCAAAGTTGGTGACAGAGAAACCTTAACCCTAACCCTAACTCAGTGACTGCATCCACCAAGAGTTTTGAATCACAGTCCCTCTCCAAAGAATCTAAAATGACAATGGGAGGACTAACACCACGAAGCTAGGAGTTTGATTTGTCGATGAGAAAGGATGGCTATGAAAGGAAACGGAGAGATAAGGGGAAAAAAAGAGTGCAATATGAAAAAGAAAGAGGATGCGGCTAGAAATTTAGAAAAACACTGACCGACTAGGAAGGTTGGTAGGTAAAAATAAAACCAAAACGTGTGTTTTAACTATTGAGAATGGAAGTTGTTAGTTCCATTGGCTCAACACTAATTTTGCATCTCCAACTTGTTCATGAGATTATGAATCTCAAAATCTTTGTCTTCAATTGTTTTGGTGAGGAGCATGAGGAGCAATATCATATTCTTCAATTCTAATACATTATCTTCGACAATTAGAGTTTCAATCACCATGAAGGGTATGACATGCAATACAAGAAAACATATATGTTGTGGAAGACAACAAGTCGTCATTCAAACTTGTAGGAAATATTTCAAAAATGGTAGAAAAGTGAGAATCTGCCTTAGAGCATGGAATGTTGCCCCTAAATAATTTGAAAATCTTAGAGATAGATGAATTTCCATTGTTGATGATGTGCTTTGCTTTTCCAGTGGGATGAATATCGGAGATATGAAAGGTTAGGCCATGACTTAACCGATAGAAAAAGTTGTTGTTTGATAGACTTTCACCGCTTTTTGTGTGATCAGTCCATTGTATGAGATCTTGTTGGTGAAATCAACATCACAACAAAGGAGTTGATGACATTGGAAGTGGCACCAATATCATTGTTGGCTTGCTCTTTTATGGTGACTATTAGAAGAAATGATCTCTCCATTTGAACTTGTATGCAATGACCCAAGGATGGTATAAATATAATAATTTTTCTTAAAGCATGGAGTATTTTCCCCACATTTAGGATACTCCAAAAAAGTCAAATGTTTGTCGTAGGTGAAATTGTTTGCTTGTCCTGTGGTGATAAGATCCGGAATGACAAAAGGTTAGACCTTGGCTTGATTGACCACTCGAAGAAGTTGTTGATTGATGAATTTTCAACTGTTTTGTGTGATTTTTCCATCGCATGTGATCTTATTGGTGGAAGCATCATCAACGATAAAGGAGGTGACACTTTTAGTAGAGACACCAATGTCATTTTTGGCTTGGTTCTTCATGGAAGACATAAGATCCAATAGTGTTGATGTAGAGGCTTTTGAAGGAGAAAGAGATGAGAGGTATAGTGGTCCCATCGGCATGCTAGAAATTTGTGAACAACAAATTTGTGCCTAGAAGTGACAAACAAGAAAGTGTATACAAAAATAACAATCTATTATATTTGTGAAAAGATTGTATAACATTTGAATTACTATTCTTCACAAGAAAATAATAGACCTTTTGATTTGATCTTCTTGGAAGTTTTATTTGATCTGAGTACTATGTAGCTTGATCTAAGATAAAATGATGAAACTTTTTCAAAATAACATTGTTAATGGTCATTAGGTAATGTCTTGTGTCTCTGCGGGCATCGGACTTGATCATAGGGATTTATACCTACTAAAATTTATGTTGTTTGAGAGAGAAAAACAAGGGAGTTTTAATAGTTTTTATGTCTTGAGTTTTCAGCCTTATTTGCAATATCAATGTGAGACTTTTTATTAGAGAGGTGGTATAGACAAATCATAGTGGATTGAAGGTAATTAAAATTGATTGAATTGGTTGATGGTTGTAATAGATTTGTGAGTGATTGAAGATAATTGAAATTGACTTATGGATAATTAAAATATGATTGATGAATATTAAAGTGTGATTGGATTCAGTTTGATCCAATCAACATTTAATCACTAAGGTAATGACAATTTATCTTCAACTAACGTCCAATTATTCAAGTACTTTATCTCTAATCAACACTCAACTACACAAATGATTGAATAATCAGTATTTAATTTAGCCAAATTGTAATTTTGAGACCAATCACCATTTAATTGGTTAATAGTAATTGACTAATCAATATAAAATTTTATATTTTAGTATCAATTAACCAAAAATAGCTAATTAATCAATTTTTAAAATTTTAGTGTCTACAATGTTTGCTAAAAAAGAGTACCCATTCAAAATTATACAATAATAAAATATATAACAATCACGTATTGCAGATTCTATAGGTCCATCGTTGCTATTTAATATTAGGATTTTCTAACGAGTGCTTTAAGAATATTTCTTAAAGGTTCTATAAATAAAAAAATTACAGTATTTATTATGTTAGTTGATCATTATTTCAGTGTTACTTAATACATAAATTGCTACTTTTGAATTTTCAAATACTAAATTTATTATATTTTAACAAGTGTCCTTATGGCAACAGTTAGAAAAATCCTTTGATATTTACAAAATAAATTTACTTTTTATAATTTTATGTCTTGTTTTACATTCTTTCTCTTAAGGCTAGTTTGGTATGCAAGAACTTCCATTTCATGCATGATTCCATGGGATGAACATTCTTTCATTTGGTACACCTCATAATACTCATCCTATTCTAGTCAATTTATTCCATAGAAGTAGAAATCATCAAATCCACCTAGGGTGGATTGCTCATTCTTACTTCTCCTACTTCTATGAAATCAGTTTAGCTGAATTAAATGACAAAAAAAAAATATTCTATCATATAAAATAAATAATTAAACAAAAAGTTGAATGTTAATACAAATATTTAATTTAGTCAAATGAAAAAAATACCATTTATATCACATTGAATAATATAAATCTATAAACTAAAAAAATAAAAAATAAAAAATTTGTATGTAAAAATAGTACTAATAAATCAATTCATTTTAATCTAATAATAAAAATACCTTTCATATCATAGTAAATAATATAATTTAAAATAAATAAATTAGTTAAGTAATTTAAACTAAAATATTAATATTAATAAATAATAAAAATAAGAGATAAGAAATAATAAAATAAATATAAGTAATAATAATAATTAGTTAATAAACAAATAATAGAAATTTTTAAAAAATTAAGATATATATATATATATATATATATATATCATAAATTACATTACATTTTTATTACTTTATCTATTGAGAGATATTTTTGTCATTTTAGCATAATTTTTATATTATTTAATGTCTGAAAATTTAATAGAAAATAAATAAATAAAATTAAATGACTATTCCACACTGACTCTACAAAAAAGAGAGAATAGAATGATAATTCAATTCCACTGCATTCTCTTTCTCATTCCAATTCTACAAAAAATCATTCATGCTTACTAAACTAGCCCTAATTAATATAAATAATTTTTTTTTCTCACGAGTATCCTAAACCCTTTCGATGTGAATCTAATCTTATTTGGGATTCGTGCATCCTCCTCACAAGTGTTCAAACCCCTGACAATATTGCAAAGGCTTCTCAACCATTGAGCTAACTTGCTTTATCAGTTGAACCATACTGTAAGTAAATTTGATAATCTGTTAAAGATAAAATCTAATTCTATTTTAGAGAACGTGAAAGGATTATCTACTATTAAATACTTGATAATTCCATATGAGCAACTAGAATCAAACAAAATAAATAATTTCAAAATAATATTTCAATTTTTTGCAACATAATATAACCAAACTTATTATTGAATATGAAGAAAATAAATCACTGAAGCTATTTAACAAATTAATTTCAACCAAAAGAGAAAACGAAAAACACTACTTAGCTTTTTGTCATAGAATCTTTTTCTTACTCTAGTTAGTATTAGATTTATTTTATCATCAGGATGTTGGGTTTGAATAAACTCTATTAGGTTAACTTTGCATTGTGTATTCACTTTAATATTTTACACCCCTACGCAAGTGCAGATTCCATCATTACAGACACTGATTTGGCCTGGTAAACAACGTTTCTGAAAAACACAATCAACATCCTGATGACATTGAGCTTGATCAGTCACTCTTGCTTGTGAGATTTGTATGCCTGATATAATGAAATTAACATTAACTTATCTATTTAATGCATATGAATATACGTATGATGCTAGTTTTCAATTATTTTTAGCTTGTTGGCAACAATTAAGTTTATTATAAATGTTGATGAATACGAGATTGAATCTAATATTGTAAAGATGAGGGAGTAGAAAAGAATATAAGAGAATACTAACATGTCGCTACAGCTAAAGTGCAACTATGAAAGCGAATTTGAAAGAAGCTTTGTTGCTTGTGGGAGTAGAAAAATTAGCTGACTAGTATAGATTTTGATATGGGAAATGAGAATTTGTTTTCAGTAAGTGATTGAGCAGGTCTTGTCAAATTTATATTGAAATGTTAGTGAATATTTATGGGATAATGGAATAAATAGAAATTTTAATTTAATTTTTTTTTCTCTAAAAAATACTGATTCTGATTCGATATATGGAAACTATTTGGGTGCTTTAATTTGGTATTCACAAAAATCTGTTTTTGGCTATTTTCTAATAAACTTATTGCCAAATGTTGGATTAGGAAACGTGTTTGAACATTTTATTTGCTCTTAAGTTTGGTATTCACAAAAATATGTTTAAGATATTTAAGAAATATGTTTTAACATTTTAATTGCTCTTAAGTTTGGTATTCAATAAAATATGTTTAAGATTATTTTATAATACTAGCTTTCGTGGCACACGCATTGCATTGCGCTTGAATTGTCTATGATATATATAAATATATGTTCATCAACAATTGATATACAGATTAAAAAAATTATAATTAGTAAAAAATAATATTCCATGTTAATGACAACAAACAAATAGAGAAGACTAATAAAAAATTTAATTCACAATATAAATATATAATTTAAAAAAAAAAAATTCGCAGACTAAATATAAAGAGAGTTTATGTTCAACCCCAAACTTTCAGCAAATAATTCAGAGATGTTGTACGCTCTAATGATGTAACATCAGAGTTGCCAAAAAAAAAAACAAAACAAAACATAGTTTATAAATATGGACTTTCAGAAGTAGGTATGGTTGGAATAAATTAACCAATTATGGTTGGATAAAGAGTTCTATGGTGTCAAATTCTTAAATTAAATTTCAAGTTTGCCGATATATTATGCAAATATAGGTTATGAGACAATTCTAAAACTATTATGAAGTTTTGAAAAAAAAAAAAAAAAAAACAATTAATATTAAAACAAAACTCTAACATTTTAATTAGAAATATATTTAAAGTTTCAATTAAATTTTAAAATTTTAATTTCATTCAAACTCTAAAATTATGGACTAGCTGAACGATTCATATTAGAACAAAACTTTAACAATTTAATTAGAAATATATTTACAATTTAAAATTAATCCTATTATAATATTCAATTGAAAGAATGACTCTATTGAGATAGACATCAAAAAAGTGTGACAATATTGAAAATTTAATAAGTATAAAGGGTAAGATAGGAAATTATTATTTTTTCTTTAAGGCTCTTTTTTAAAGAGTAAATAATCCCAATTCTTTAGTGGAAAATAAAGGCGATTCACTTTTGATTTATAAATTATTTTGAAAAACAAGCATATTTTTCAATCATCCTTTGTAAGAACATTGTTTTTCATAAAATTTATATAAAGAATCAAATTGAATATTGAGATAATGAAGCTCAATTTGAAAAGAATATATGTTTCAAGCTCGTGATTTGTCTTATTCACAAATTGAGTTAAACAAGGTGTCTTTTTTTTCTTTTTTCTTTTTGTACATATTGAGAGTACTTCTCGAACTCGAGAGTAAGAGAACATATACAAATCACTTGAGCTAAACACTCGATGTTTAAACCAGGTGCCTTTAACAATAAAAGGTCTCACACTTACAAGTGAAATTGGGATATTGTAAAGTCTTCAATCTTAACATTTTTGTAACACTGTCATTACCCATAACACACGTCAACCCCATACTTTTCAAGTGAAGTTGGAAATAAAAACCCTAAGCTCACACGGGTGTGTGAATATTGGATCGATTATGATACCATTAATTTGTCACAACAATATAAAATATATGCTAAACTATATTTCATTGACCCTAAAAAGGCAGTCACAATTGAACTCCTTAAAGACTCTTATATAGCACAGATCACACCAGATACCAGTATCCACCCATATGAAACTTTGTCTACGCTAACCCCATGTAAGCTTGTGGTTTCCTAAGGCTGCCTAGCATACGAATCAACCTAATATTCACACCAATATGTGACTCAATATTTTTATTTTGTAAACAAGTCCAACAAGTGAACTACAAGATTAATTTAATTAGAGTCTAGAAGAGCACATTAAGGTTTGAATTCAAGAATTTCTGCCTGATACCAAATAGAATTGAAAAGAAAGGGACATTAAACTAGGAATCTCATCTCAAATTGGTTTTGAGTAATGACGTTCGTGTAATTAATATGCACAGGGTCATCAAAAACCATTCATCAAGTTGATGCATATTTTTTATTTTTTATTAAAATCTAAGATTGAGAGTAAAGTCATCATCGAGATGACAATGGACTGAGTTTAGTCTCGGTCTCGGTCCCGCTCTTCTGTTTTATTTATTTATTTTTTTATAAAAAAATTCAAAATTAATTACTATTGGAAAGCAAGTCAAATGACACTTATAATAAAAATAAAAAATCGATAAATCATAATCAAATATGATATAATGTTAAAATATAAATTTTAACTTTCTTTCTTCTAACTAAAAAGTATATTTTAATTCAACTTTCAAATATGACAAGAAAATAATCATAAATTAATGACCCGGCATTTTTATTATCGGAGATCTTCACCACAAGTGTTGTAACTATATATATAAATTTTAATATTCATCAAATACTCTAAATCATAAACTCCCAAAAAGAGAGGAGTACATGGAATCCACTGCAACAAGATTTCTGGAAGAAAAAAAAAAAAAAAAAAAAGACGAATTTTATTACAGAAACTAAAAGCTTCTCAAAATCTGTCATAAAAAACTATGATATGTGAAAAACACTGCCACAATATCTAGATTTATTATAAAAATGGTCAAATTTGAAATTGATTTATTCAACAATAAAGAGAAAATCCTGCAAAAGTTGTGGTAAGGCCCAACTCGGACCCGAAAACTCATAGACCTAATCCCTAGACTTGAAATTTAATTTTCTTTCTAAAATAAATAATTTGACCTAATTTAATAAATTATATATATATATATATATTTTTTTTATTTTTTTTTGTGAAATGGGTTCAGTGCCCAAATGTTTGTTCCAGTCTGTGATCGTGTTGCAAGAATACCTGACCAAAACTTGATTCAACTCATAAATATGAGTAAAAAAATTTTAAAAGATATAATTGATATGATAATATTTAAGATTTTTTTTTCAAATTAAAATTTTTTTTCTACCATAAAATAAATATATTAAAATTTTTATAGAATAAAATAATTCTAATAAAATATTATTATAGCTTATCTTTATAAAATAATTCTCTTTAATGGACGCACATTTTGACATATACCATAGAGCCTATGCCCATGTACAATATAAAATGATCAACATTATATAATAATATATAAGCTTATGGTGCACGATTACACACACACCATCCTTGATTACACACTGACTGTCTGCATGGTGGAATGCAAATGTTGGGAAGTCAATCACTATTAACTTTGCATTGTGTATTAGTTTTAATACTTTTCACTCAAACGCAAATGCAGATTCCATAATTATTAAAGATATAGGCTTCGCTTGGTGGGCAAGCATGATCAGTCACTCTTGCTTCTGCTCTTGAAATTATACATATAATTAACTTATCTATTTAATGCATTTAAATATATCTATCATGCTTGTTTTCAATTATTTTTAGCTTGTTCGTGACTATTAGATTTTATCATAAATCTTAATTAATACAAGATTTAATCTTATATTTTAAAGATGAGAGAGTGGAAATGAATATGAGAGAATACTAACATGTCGCTATAGCTAAAGTGACAATTATGAAAGTGAATTTGAATGAAGCTTTGTCCATACTCTTTGGCTTGTGAGAGTAGAATATAAACTATTATAGATTTTGATATGGGAAATGAGAATTTGTTTTCAGTGAGGATTGAGCAGGTCTTGTTCAAATTTATATTGAAGGGTTAGTGAATACTTATGGGCTAATGGAATAAATAGAAAATTAAATTTAGATTTTTTTTTATTTTCTAAAAAGATTCTGATTCTGATTTGATGTATGGAAATTATTTGTGTGCTCTAGTTTGGTATTCACAAAAATCTGTTTTTCATTATTTTCTAATATATTTATTGTCAAATGTTGGATTAGGAAACATGTTTGAACATTTTATTAGTGTTTCAGTTTGATCCATATTTTTTTTAATACAAAGGTATTTCAGCCCAATACTTTTTAAATAGTAAATATTCCCAATTTTTAGTGAAAAAAAAAAAAAGAAAAAAAAAAAGAAGAAGATAATTCACTTATGATTTTATAATTATCTTAAAAAACAAACATATTTTTCAATCATCATTTGTAACAACATTGTCTTTCATAACATTTACATCAAGAAGAACCAAATTGAATATTGAGATAGTGAAGCTCAACTTGAAATGAATATATGTTTCCAACTTGAGAATTGCCATCATCCAAATATTTAGTTAAACCATATTCCCTTAACTATAAAAGGTCTCATGCTAATTACAAGTGAAATTGGGACATTGTAAATTCTCAAATCTTAATGTTCATGTCAAGACCCGCAACAGATTTTAAGGTGCAGAGCCCCCGAGCGCCGATGAGTGCGAATACTACCCAATGCCCATAACACTCGCCAACCCCATACTAAATCCCAAGCTCACATGAGTGTGTGAATATTTGGTCGATTATGGGTTTGTTTGGGCTGTCAGCGAGGCTTTGACCATGGCCTCTATTTGTTGTCTGTTTGA
The DNA here is from genome assembly GCA_029379385.1 of Quillaja saponaria. Classification (NCBI taxonomy): domain Eukaryota; kingdom Viridiplantae; phylum Streptophyta; class Magnoliopsida; order Fabales; family Quillajaceae; genus Quillaja; species Quillaja saponaria. Next base: position 11,046,146 of record CM055616.1, on the reverse strand, counting down.
AATTTGAATTGTCTAAAACATTATGATTTTGTGTCTATGGTCTAAATAGTTATTTTGTGTACAAATTATCAAAAGAGCATTATTTTTTATGTACTAAAAATAAATAAATTTCAATTTATTTTTGATTTTTAATTGAAATCAATTTAAACTTTTAATTGAAATTAAATTAATTTTTTGTTCTAGTTAAATTATTTTTTATTCAATTTTATTCTAATTAATAATATACTTAAATAATTTAGCAAAAAAAATAAATTTAATTACAAACTAAAAAAAAAAAAAGAGGAGTAATGGTTAGTAACCATTAGAGGAGTTGGCTGAGTTGGAGGGATAAGGTTGTAATTTTTTAAATTATTGAAAGGGTAAAAAAGGAAAATATAAAGGTAACTGTTACTTTTGTGAGTGTTGGAAGGATAAAATTGAATTTTTTTTAAAAAAGGTAAAGGACAAAAATGAAGAAAAAAATCTCATTGATAACAAGTTGGAGGGACAATGTAGATATAGTGCTAGTTTGATTGTGTTTGAGACATGTATTTAGCATTTGGATCTTGAAAATTACTTTTAGTTTGTATAATAGAATGCTTGGTTAAAACTAAAAATCACTTTTGATCAAATACCGAACATAATTTTAGCTATTTTTTCTAAAATTATTCATATGTAACTTTTGTAGAACACACTTATAGCATAATATAATAAATAATTTTTTAAGGTATTTTTGTACAAAAATACCTTAAATTTGTTTTTTATTATGCAAAATCACTTTTTTGAATAACTGATAAAACATAAAACAAATAATTTTTTTTTATAATCTCTATTAGCAAAATCAATTATACCATGGTTTGGTCGCGTTGACCTAGAAGCTTGGACGCCCCTAGCCGCGTGGTTGAATTCAAGAATTTCACCATAATACCAAATATAGAATTGAAAAGAAAGACATTAAACTAGGAATCCCATCTCAAAGTGGTTTTGAGTAATGAGGTTCATCATGCAATTAAGTGCACAGGGTGATAAGAAACAATTCAGCAAGCAGATGCATATTTTTATTTTTATTTTTAAATCTAAAATTGAGAGAGACAGAGTTGTCATAAAAATAGTTGAAGTTGACGCAAATAATGTATAAATATGACAATTGATTGAGTTCGGATCCCATCTATCGTTTACCTTAACTCACTTTGAATTCCCAAAAAGATCTATTTAGACTCATGCCATTCTCGCGTATGCCCAACTTAGACCCGAACTCATAGACCCAGCCCATATAATTGAATTTAATTTTCTTTTAAAAATAGTTTCAACCAATTTAATTGTCTTTTTAAAACGGTTTCAGTGCCCAAATGTTAGGTCCGTTGCCATCTTGTTGCGAGACTACACTAAAATTTGACTCTAACCTGTAGAAATGACTAAACTATTATTTGATAAACTCTTAATAAAAATTGAAAATAAAATAGTTTTTAAAAGATATAACTGATATGATAATATTTACAAAAAAATTTCAAATTAATTACAGTAATTAACTATTATTTTATTATTGTAAAATTAAGAAATTAAACTCTAATAAAATTTTAGTTTACTTTATATTCATTAAAAAAAACATTCTAATGATTGCACTATTTCTTAAAATTAAAATTATTTTTTTAACGAACATTTTAAAGATTTATAGGATTTTGCTTCTATTTATTAATTTTGCAATTATGACTTTCTAAAATGACACTATTACCCTCAAATAAAATAAATTTTTACCTCTTTACTTATTTTCAAGTTTTGAGGGAGATAATTAAATATAAAATTCATTTTTCAACAAAATCAATTACTTTGTTCTATAAATCCGTATAAATTAGTTATTCTTATCTTTTTCTTTCTCTAAATATTCCTTCTTAGAATAGATTGTAAACTTATTTTTTGTTATCCAAGCCAAAAAATGATACGAAAATGTCAATTGATTTAACTAATAAATTTTGTAATATGCCTATATGCCAAGAACCTTGAGTCAAATGTCGTCTTCATCTGGAATGGCCAATTAAGGGAAGAAAAAAAAAAATGGCTCTCATTATGTAGCTCGTAAGCCCCAATAGGCTTCCTACGAAGTAAAAAACGCAAAAAAAAGATACTATTACATATTTGAAAGATAAAAAAAAATTCTTTGATACCCAAAAATAATAATATTAAACATATAAATAGAAAAGTAAATAAAACTTACTTTAAGTTATCTAAATAACATGTCCACGTGATTAGTTTAGCGACTTTCCATGTATTTGAGTTATCTAACTAACATGTTGAAGTGAATTTCTAAAACGGTTCGTTTCTAACTAAAAATTTAAATAAGCGTTCCACCAGTATTCAAACTTCAATTTATTTTATATTTTAAAATAGTATAGAAAATAGCTAGTAAGTAATATTTGATGAAATTGAACATTTGCATGCGTGGTATTTATGATACATTTTTGAATAAAACATTTACTTATACAAAAAAAGAACCTATGAAAATCTATTAACGATTTTAACATTAAGGTTCTCCGTATAACAAATTTTAAATTAACTTGTTTTACACCAAATTTGAAATTATTTATTTCTGCATCGAGTTTAAAATTTCTATATATTGATCTTACTAGCGAAATTTACTGGCTCCACCATTGATTAGACTGCAAAATACGTATATTTGACTAAGTAAAAGACTAATACTCTATTATTTTTACAAAACTAGTCATGCGTGTATTTAAGCACATACTGAATGATTTTTTTTTTTTAAATCTGAAGTTCTTATTTTAAATTTTATTAGTCATATCTAAAAGGAAAAATAAAATAGGAGTTAATGTGTGAGTGTGAGTAGTGTGGATAATTATTATGAGGTAAAAGAGAAAAGAGTTATAATTGGTATGTGAGTGGTTGAGATAATGGGTAGTTATTAGAAGAGACAAATTACTATTCTAATTATTTTTTATTTTGTTTGAAATGAATTAATTTATATTATTTTAAAGTAGGAGACTATAAGGGCTAGTTTGGTAAATATAAATAATTTTTGCAGAATTGGTATGTGAATAAAATTATCATTCTATTTTATTGTTTAGTAGCATCAATTAGGAGTAGCCATTCTATTCTATTTATTTGTTTGATAGGCAATTTTCAAACATGGAATGATATAAAAATAACAAAAATATCCCTAAATAGGTAAAGTAATAAAAATGTAATATAATTTATAAAATTTATATATTTCTTAATTTTTTATTAATTAATTTATCATTATTGTTATTGTTGTTATTATTACTATTATCATTATCACTTATATTTATTTTATTATTTCTTATTCTCATTCTTATTTTTACTATTTATTAACATTAATATTTTAGCTTAAAATTACTTAATTAATTTATTCATTTTACTATAATTAATTGTTTATAATTATATTATTCAATATGATATGAAGAGTATTTTTACCATTTAACTAAAATAAATTGAGAGATTATTATTTTTATATACAAATTTTTTATTTTTTTATTTTACATTATTTAATGTGATATGAAGAGGTATTTTTTTTATTTGACTAAACTAAATATATTTATTATTTACCTTATTTATTTATTTTATATTTATATTTTTATTTTATTTATCTACAATTTTTTATGTAATTATTTATTTTATGTGATAGAATAAGTATTTTAGGAACGAGAAATCTTTTTAGGTGGGTTAGAGGATCCTTACTTTTATAGAATAAAATTGTCCTAATGGAATAAGCAATTTGAGCCTGAATACGTATCTAACAAAAGGATGATCATTCTATGAAATTATATATGTAATAGAATAGTCATTCCTCCATATCAAACTAGTAATATGAGTTTTTTGACTTTTAGAATAGTATAGATATAAATAATATCCTAATACCATTAAACATCAACTAAAAACCTCTTTTTCTTCATTGCAGCAGTCTAGATTTCTCAACATCTCTCGCTATTTATTTGTGTAATGTGAAGTGCTTTTTAGAATGCATTATGCATGTTGAGTTTCTTTCTTCTAATTGTGGTGAAGTTGTTTGCTTTCGTAGTTTGAAGTTGTAACCCAGCCTTTTCATTGTCAAATTTGACAGCACACTGAAGAGATATTTAAGGAGATATGGAATTTCAGAAATATAGTCCTACAGACTATTAAAAACTGCCTACTATCTTACAACATTTCTTGTTGTATGAAAAGTGTAGCACTATGTGCATCTTGATACAGCTAGTTTTATTTTTGGAAATGTGATACTTATTGCTTGGAAGTGTCTGATTGTTCAAGGAACGAAATCATTATAAATACCATTTATAGATCTAAGCAGAGTGCTTTTCATTTGTTTTTAAGTTTTTACATTGCTCCAGCACTGGAAAGATGGATTATCTTGCAGCTGTAGATCAATTCATTAAAACTAGTGATAAAATATTTTCTTAGTATCCATGAGACCATATAATATGAATAATGCTATATGCATACATTTTTCTCACACGTAGATAAATTTATTAAAACTATCAAAAAGTATATCTCTCAAGTTCAAGTACTACATCTCGCAACACAAATTTTGTGGTTCAATCTCAAGTTTCTCATTCCTTTGATTATCTCCAGGCTTTCATGGCAATCGTAGGTTTCTGCTTTGGACTGGCCATCATGCTAATTTTTTGGTGGTGACGTTGCTTCGAAGGACATTTTCAATCTGAAACTAGAAACTCGCCAATAAAATGATTTAGTCTTGTTTGTTCTTTCCTTTTTGGTTTGCGTATATATCATATACCATATATTACATGCTTTACATGATGTCATAGACTTATTTATTGGAATTTTAACATTTTAGGTTTCGAGACTTGACCAAGAATTCTGCTTCTGAAATGGATTTTCTATCCACAGAAGTGTTAATGTGAACTGAAGTAAAAGAAGATATTCCAGTTCCATTTTCAAATAATTGGTATGATCGTGGCATAAAAGTTTGCATTCTAACCTTAATACCTTTTATTCTTGCATTCAGAAACGCACTGTCGTGTAATTGAAGAATTGAAAGAAAATATAGATAGAACCATTCTAAAAGTCAAGCTGTTAAAATAGCTGCATAATATGCAACTCAGACACAAAAGAGTAAAGTACTCGATCATTATTACATGACTTCCAGGATCAATTACAGTTAGGGTCCGTTTGATTTGGCAGTGAGGCGAGGACCTGAAACCATGGTCTCCGCCTTACCACTTTTCAAGACTATGATCGCCTTGCCGTCAAACCAAACCAACCCAGTATTGTCTCAAGGATAAGCAGTGATGAAAGATGATAATGGTCACTCTTTCTCGGTCATCCTAAAACAAGTTAATGTATCAAGCTTATACTTGTATAAAGCACTCATACAAAGACATTGGAGATCTCAAGTTACCTTTCAAATTCTTCCAAACCCAAAAAACTGTAGCTTTGAAACCCTCCTTTGGGATAACAGAAGGTAGTCTGCTTTGTGGATAATAACTTATCCCCGGATTCATTTGTGCAGGTCTCAAGGCTACAGGCACTGCAAAGGCATTCCAAATCTGATTCCTACAATGCAGATATCACAACAAAAATATATTAGTTTCCCATATATATATATATATATATCAGTTAAGTTTAGTCAACATAAATCATACCTTCATCATCAAGAGTTTTGATAGGTCTGCCAATGGATATGGATGAAGCTTGTAGCAAACAGAGTTTATACATGACAGAGCCATTGCTCGAACCTTTTACAGTTAACAGTATATGTAAATAACAAGACATGCATCACAAGCAAACAGAGCAAACTAGTGTAAGAAGCAGTGATAAGAGTTAGAGAGAAATTACTGAGATACACTCATTTAACAACTATGCTACTTTTGGATGCTTAGAAACAGGTAGAATGTTTCTTCAAAAATAAAAATAAACATAAAAACAGGTATTTCTACTTCAAATACTTAAGAGAGGGCCGACCTAATGCACGACACTCCCACCTTTTGTAGGATCAGGAAAAGGTAAAATGTATGCAGCCTTACCACTGCAAACAGTTTGTTTAAAAACCAAAACTCCCAGAAAAAGGAAAAAAAAAAAAAGAAGAAGCTTTTTTACAAGCATTTTCTGCTGTACGTTGTGCCTTTATTTATTATTACTTCTGATACAGCACAAGGGAAAGCTCATTAAACACTAGAAGACTATTGTCAACTGGGCTTGCATGTTTAAGAACACAATATAACTATGATTTTTGTTTGGAACTCATCTGCGATGCTGAATGTATCTATTGAGATTATGCGCAGTAGGAAAGGCATACAGAAACAATGTGATGCTGAAGACAATTTAAATTGACTTATATGCATCTACAAGAGAAGTCATTGACTGAGACCCGGAGGTGTCGAGTTTTGGTAGGCAACTGAAGGTTCTATTTCAAGATCTCCTGATATTGGTTGCATGTGCTAGTCATTTATTTATTTATTTTCCCACTCTTTTCTTGATTCTATAGAGCTTTTGGGGATAGATGATAGAAATTAGCTTTTCAGGGGTTCTTCCAGACACTGACACAGCACAACAAGGGTGAAAATACTTCATCTTTCAAAAATAAGAAAGTCAATGATAATTGGGAGAGAATGAAGCGCAAATCTGCCATAAAAGGACACACATTTGAGATAGTACTCGTAGGATGCATGACAGAAGTACATTCCTCAGAAATTTAATCACCTCATTGATATACGGTTCAATAACACAGTACTGGAGATATGATGCTTCAGCGGCTGTAGTACAGTGGAAACGCTTATAATTACCCATACGGAAGGATCTGTTTTGAGAAAAGACAACATCTTTCAATCATCAGCCATTCATATTGAATGTTTGTTACGAGAAAGGAAATCAGAAAAGCCACTAACATGGGAAAGCAGAGCACTCAAGCAAGTGGAGGGTTCAGGAGTAAAGATTACCTTAAAATTTTCCTGGCAAAACACATTTCCGTTGACCTCATTACTGGAGGTGATACAAGGCGGAACCACAAAGAAAGTGACTCCCCCTGTCAAATGTCAATAAACAAGTATATTTCACGAAGTAGGACCTAGAACAGGCAGCATTTAAGAATGAAGTACAAAGAATTGATCACTCCAATAAGAGAGAGGGCAACCGCTGGTTTGCTGTAAGAATCAAGATGAAGTAGCACATATAACGAACGGAACTCAGCTTCATTCTTGTATATAAGATTGGAATCTTGATTCGCTTCATACAGATCAAATAGTGACGTCAGTGTCTTTGAAAGCTGCTCCATGTTGAGATAATGGATTGATGCACTATTTGCACAACTTCGAAGCTTGTGATGTGATATAACATGAAATTTAACCTGTAAGACAAAATACAGTATTAAGAACACTGATGAGGCTTCTCCATCTCTTATTGACCAGAGCTTGGGAAACAAAATATAGATGATTGCCAAACAACATACTTGTAATTGAAAGCTTGATATGCCAAGAAGAAAGGTACTGATCTTAATTTGATGTTTGCATACTATGTAAGACCACATCAACTTTTCTATGGACACATAAATAGTAATAAAATAGACAGCTCCATTGGGTTGTCTTCCTTGAATAACTGGTGAAATGGTATTCATTTATTTTCGTCCAGTTGAAAGCTGACAAATGATGACACCTATTAAAAATATTTTTAATCTTATATAAAAAATATTGATATTAAATATCAATCTTTGGAAATCCATGAGGGCTAAGAAAAATCCCTTTCCAGGGGAGTAAAAGTAGGCAGTAAAGTAAGCTTGATACACATTAAGCTTAAGCTTTTTGGAGTAACTGTAAACTAAAACAGTATAGCGCTATTAGTGCTTGGTTTTTTGGGAGTCTTGGAACTAACAGCTTTGATGAAAACATGTTATGTAGGCCTTCTCTGTTACCTTTAGATTTTTATCCTAAGCAGCTGCTTCAGGTTGCAAGTGCAAGGACGGCCTACCACATGGAGTTTGGGGGGAGAGGGTGGAGTTATTAAGATTACTAACAGCTTGAGCTTTTGGGCTTTGTTAAAGTTAAACTAAGAACAGTCAATTCTCGAGTGGGACAAAAGTTACATGAAGTGGTAGAAAAAGACCATGAGAACAGCAAATTAGGAAATTTCGCAAGGTCAAGCTAATCTCATACATATATTCAAGAATCTCCAGATCATAATTGTTAGTAACAACTGCAAACCACAAATTTAAGTTTACTTCGGTTAAAAATACAAGGATCTGCTACAGAACCACATGAGTTTTAAAGCTCATTGATGTACCTTAAATAAGCCTCTAGTGATGTGTGACAGCTCATAATCCAAAACAATTAACACATCAAAATACATTGACTTCTTGTGTCAGTACCAGAAGCCAAGTATAATCTCTAGTCCAACATGTAAATCTTTTATTTATTACTAAGTTAGACACAAACAAATCCAATGGATTTGAACAAAGGTCTCACCCTCCATCCTGCTTCTGAAATGAAGACGAAATGTCTATATCTAGAATTTATAATCATAATCAAGTGGTTGCACTGAGGTTGCCAACTCAGATGCCAACAATGACTATATAGTAGAATAGCATAATTTACTTTCACAATATATCAGAAGAAGTACTAATCAGTGTTCTGGAATATTCTAGTTTACTCTTGTACAGCTGTCTAGGGTAATCTAGAATAATCAAGAACATAGATTGACAAGAATAATGAACCTTCATATTTATAGAAAATTTTCAAATTGCCTAACTTTAGGGAAGAAAAAGCACCCAGTCAACATACACTTTTATCTAGATATGATGATAATTTGTAAATAACCTCAACGGATGAAAGTGGCAATTTATGAGAAAATTGTCAAAGATTCATGCTGAGAACAAAAATCATACCATTGCCTCATACATGTAAATTGCCTTGTCATTGACAATATTCTGCATGCTAAGATCTTGCCTTATGGATCTTGTCCTATCAAAGATGAAGTCATGAATCACTTCAAAAGGTTGTTCTTTAGTATCCAACAAGTTTAGAAGGTATTTTAAAGTGTCCTCCAATACTGGTAGAGGCCGTACACCTGAGGCTTGCACATGCTTGGTAGATATGGTTCTGCAAAACTAATCACAAAAGTGGAAGATGAAAAGCTTCTTGCAGGGAATACAAATGTCACTATAAATATCAAACATTAGACAAAAGAAACACTAAATTATGCCCTTGCAAGCATAACACTAACTTATAAATGAAAATAGAAAATGCAAAGTTTAATAACTGAAAAGAGTGACCAAACGAGATGGGAATAACATCCTTTATAAGGTCTCAAGTAATGATACAACATGAAAAGCATATTGTTTTACAATAACTATCTTTGAAACACATAAATTTGAACTTATGCAGATTCACTGAAACCTTTCAAAAGTACATATGTCAAAACTTAAGTATTGATGTCAAAGAATAAAAACACAACAACCTGAGGGGAAAAGTAAATATTTGTTAACATAAAATAGTTCAATATAAATGAAGCTCCGAGAATTTAATATGACAGAGATACTGGTCCAGAGTATAATCTACAAAAATGAAGGCATTATGTTCAACAGTACATTGAGGGTCAGCCTGATAGAGCATTAGAAGCCAAAAAAGAAGAAGCATCCACTGCATCTTATGGGTATTTACAGAGCCATATCATTATGTTAACTACAGCTGTGTTAGAAATGTTTTTTGATACTGATTCCTACTGGCATCACTTCACTTCTATCATTAATTACAGTCCTTGAATATGTAAACAAAATCAACTAAATGACTTGAAATTTTGTTTAGCCATGATCCTTGTAAGGAGTACCTTAATGGAAGTACATAGAGTACAAGTGTGGTACAGAAGATAAAATGAAGAGGACATGAGATAATAGCTAAAGCTCACCTTTTTGACAGCAAGTCCTGGGGATGATTTTCTAGGATTACCATTTAGCCTCTCAAAGACAGCCAAATCCCTTAGCTGCTCACGCTGTGTCCTCTCACCACCTATTTGCATCAAATAGCACTCATAAATCATAAACAAATATACTGTTATACTACTTCTTGTCAAGCATAATTGCAGATGAAGTTTCATAACGTATGGAACGATTTATACTATATGAGTTGATTTAAAAACCCACTTAAATAAATGTGTCAACAGATAAAAGTAAGCAAGTCCCTTATAGACTAATTATACTGTTATAGTAAAGTTAGCAGTGCCATAAGCCATGCATGTACACTCATCTTTGTTTTCAAGCCAAATAAACACTTAGTTGTATTGAACTATAGGAAGCAAACACAGAAACAAGACTAATATGACTGTCATTAGTGTCTAAGTTGCGGATATTGTACTGATTATTTGAAATGAGAATAAGTAGCTAGAACTAGTCTAATGAATACATGTGGCACAGTTGAACAGGACAAAGAATTCTTGAATCAGACTGCTAAAAGTGGATTACTCGATTTGTGAAACCTTTATGCATGCATGAGAAAACTGAAAGTGGTGATATCATATTCTAATGTTTAAATGCTGGAAAGAGCATGAACACACAAGCACAGAGACAGCATTATAGGTTGTCTTGTACCTACATGCGTATATATGTCAGATAACAACATGGAAAATTACATATATCCTGACTCATACTGCTGCAATAGGTATTGCCTACTGTTAGAGTGTAAATATAGATAGCTTAGTTAGTGGGTCAAATTTCCTTATTTATAGTTTTCTTATTTGTGTATAGCTGACTTACTTGTACTCTACACAAACTTGTACTTCACATAATCTCGTAATAAAAATATATTATCTTGGTATGAGAAATCATCATCCAATTCATCAAAACATTTTGGGCATTTCTCTTTTAGGTTTTACATGGTATTAGAGCTTAGGGAGAGAAAACCCTAATTTTTATTTTCCATTGTTTCTTTCCAACGTGTCTCTCTACTGTTGTGTTTTATTACAGCAGTACTACTATTGTTCATCGGGGGTATTGTTCACAAAAACTGTTCATCGGTATGTCTATATTCGAAAAATCTGAAATCGGTATGTCAAAAACTAGTACTTTTACCTATGTGTTTTCTGGATCCCTTGTTATTACTACTGAGAAATTGAATGGATCTAATTATTTGTCTTGAGCTGCATCTGTTGAGTTATGGTTTCTAGGACAGGGATATGAAAATCATCTCACGAAATCATTGGCCGATATTCCGACCCTTGAACAACCCAATTATGCAGCTTACTCTGGGCATCCCTTGAACCTTCTATATTGCAGATTTTCCAGCCATATAAGACATGTTTTGAATTATAGAAATGAGCCAGGAGTTTATATACTAATGATATCCAACATTTTTGCACTGTGGTTTCTAATCTATTGAATCTAAATAAGGATGATTAGGACATGTTCACTTATTTGGGCAAGATTCAGAATGCCAAAGTTGAATTTGCTGAAATATTACCTCTTACCCGTAATCTGGCTGACCAAGAAACACAAAGGACAAGTTACTCGTGATTCTCATTCTATATGGCCTTCGAGTTGATCTTGATCCAGTTCGCCATCAGATATTGACTAGTTCTACTATTCTTTCCTGGAAGAAGTGTTTGCTCGGTTGTTACGTATCTCTTCTCTGATAATAACACATGTTGAGAATCTATTTTCTGATTCCTCGGTTTTAATCTCCCACTCTGGTACTCGCAGAGGTCGTGATCGAGGGGGTCAGGGTCATAGACGTCCCCAGTGCACTCATTGTAACAGGATAGGTCATACCAGAGAAAAGTGTTACCAGCTAATTAGTTATCTCGGTCCTACAACTAACATTATTCAGTCAGCCAATTCACTTGAAGTTTCACCATCAGAAGACAAGCGTCTTAATGTATCATTATCAGCTACTGAATATGATAAGTTCTTAAAGTATTAGGCTACCTAGCAATCTTCTCAAGGTAATTTTGTCGCCTAACTCTCTCAGACCTCTTATGACACTTGGGTTCTTGATTCTGGTGCCTCTGATCACATATCTGGTAATCCTAAACTTTTTTCTAGTATTAATAATCCACCGTCACTTTCTACTCTCACTATAGTTAATGGTTCCACAACCATTGCTAAAGGTATAAGTCGAGCTACACCATTATCATCTTTGCCTTTAGGATCTGTGCTTTATGTCCCAGAATGTTCATTCAGTCTGATTTCTGTTAGTCAATTGACTCGTTCTCTCAATTGTTCTGTCACTTTGATTGATGATTCATTTACTATATAGGACCGATGTACGGGACGAACGATTAGCACAGGACGTGAGTCACAGGGCCTCTACCATCTTACCACACTACCTACATCTTCAGTGGCTTGCTCTACAAATGTGTCACATATTCTCATTCACAGTCAGTTGGGTCATCCTAGTCTATCTAAGCTTCAGAAGATGGTTTTTCGTTTGTCATCTTTAAATTGTGAGTCGTGTCAGCTTGGCAAACACACACATGCTTCATTTCCAAAACATAGTCATTTTAGAGCAGAGTCTCCCTTTCATCTTGTTCACACTTTTTTTTGAGGTCCTAGTCGTGTCAGTTCATCTTTAGGATTTTAGTATTTTGTAACCTTTATTGATATGACTATTCTCGTTGCACGTGGTTATTTTTAATGAAAAATTGTTCTGAGTTATTTTCTATATTCCAACAATTTTGTGCTGAAATTAAAACATAATTTGGTGTTTCTATTAGTATTTTGTATAGTGATAATGCACGTGAATACTTTTTTACATCATTTCAACATTTTATGACATCTCAAGTTATGCTACATCAATCATCTTGTTCTCACACCCCTCAACAAAATGGAGTTGCTGAGCACAAAAACAGACATTTAATTAAAGCAGCTTGTACTCTATTACTTCATGGTCATGTTCCAATTCGGTTTTGGAGTGATGTTGTACTTATTACATGCTACCTTATTAATCGCATGCCATCTTCCATATTGCATAACAAAATTCTGCATTCTATCATCTTTCCTAATCATCCCTTATATTCACTTCCACTTCATATCTTTGGTTGTATTTGTTTTGTTCATGATCTAACACCTGGGTAGGATAAACTGTCTTCCAAATCAATTAAGTGTATCTTCTTAGGTTACTCTCCCCTTCAAAAAGGGTATAAGTGTTACTCTCCAGATAAGAATCATTGCATTATCTCCGCTGATGTCACATGTTTTGAGAAATTTTCATTCTTACTCTCGATTATTCTCAAATCACATGTTATCTCTGAGGCTCTTCCAGTTCCTTATCTTGGGCCATATGAACATGCATCATCTGCACCATTACCTGAATCTTCTACCTTATCCGAACGTCCTCTCCAAGTTTACTATCATCGTTCACAACCTGATCTTCCAGCAGACACTGTTGATGTACCTGATGACTCACCTTCTGTACCAATACCTTCCTGTGTATCAGATCCTGCTTCACCACCTATTTTACGAAGAGGTACTCGTTCAACTCGTAATCCTTATCTTATTTATACTTTTTTCAGTTATCATCGTTTATCTTCACCCTATTATGCATTTGTATCTTCTTTGTCTTTTATTTCTATTCCAAAACCCACCAGTGATGCTCTTGCTCATCCCGGGTGGCGGCAGGCCATGGTTGATGAAATGAACGCCTTACATACTAATGGTACTTGGGAAGTGGTCTCTTTACCTTCTGGCAAATCCACTGTTGGATGTAAATGGGTATACACCATGAAAGTTCATCCTGATGGTTCTGTTGATCGCTTAAAGGGTAGATTTGTCACAAAAGGCTATACTCAGGTCTACGATATGGATTATTCAGAAACTTTCTCTCCCGTAGCTAAAATTACTTCTGTCAATGTATTCATATCTCTAGCTGCTATTTTTGATTGGTTACTCTATCAATTGGACATCAAAAATGCTTTCTTACATCGTGACTTTGATAAAGAAGTTTTTATGGAACAACCACCTGGTTTTGTTGTTCGGGGGGATCCGGTATTGTGTGTCGATTGAAAAAGTCTCTATATGACTTAAAGTAATCTCCCAGAGCTTGGTTTGGTAGATTCAATGAAGTTGTTCTTAGTTTTGGCCTTCAAAGGTGTATTGTTGATCACTCGATTTTCTATAAACATACATCTAATGGCATAATTCTTTTAATTGTATATGTGGATGATATTGTGATTACAGGTGATGATAACCATGGCATTCAGCAATTGAAATCATTTTTACAGTCTAAGTTTCAAACTAAAGACTTAGGACAATTACAATATTTCTTGGGCATTGAGGTTGCGAGATTACAATTAGAGATTTGTCTTTCTCAAAGAAAGTATTGTCTGGATGTCTTGAGTGATATAGGTATATTGGATTCAAAACTTGTAGACACTCCTATGGATCCCAACACTAAACTTATACCAGATGAAGGGAGTTACTAACAAATCCTGAGCAATACAAACGTCTTGTTGGGAAGCTAAATTATCTCATAGTCACTAGACCAGATATTGCTTTTGCAACTCATGTGGTTAGTCAATTTCTTTCTCAACGTTGAACATCTCATTGGAATGCTATTATTCGTATCCTAAGATACCTTAAAACTGCACCCAAAAAAATATTACTATATAAGAATCATGGGCACATTCTAGTTCGAGGACACAATCATGGTCATATATTAGTTCAGAAACATAATTCTACTTCAGTTCAAGGTTATAGCGATGTTAATTGGGCAGGCTTTCCATTTGACAGAAGATCTACTGCAAGAGACTGTATACTTCTGGATAGAAATCTTGTTTCATGGAAAAGCAAAAAGCAGATTGTTGTTGCAAGATCCAGTGCTGAATTTGAATACAGGACCATGACTCATACCACAGTTGAGTTAGTTTTGCTGAAAAATCTATTAGATGAACTTAGATTTCAGCACTCATAGCCTATGAAGTTAGTATGTAATAATCAAGCTGCATTACATATTGTCTCAAATCCAATCTTTCATGAATGAACAAAACTTATAGAAGTTGACTATCATTTCGTTCGTGAGAAGGTTATGGATAATACAATCAAGACCACACATACAAAATCCGAATATCAGTTAGCAAACTTATTCATAAAGTCTTTGGCAGGAAACTGACTGCGATATCTATACAACAAGCTTGAAACATATAATCAATATGCTCTAGCTTGAAGGCGAGTTTTAAAGTGTAAATATAGATAGCTTAGTTTGTGGGTCAAATTTCCTTATTTCTGTATAGTTGACTTACTTGTACTTCACATAAACTTGTATTCCACACAATCTCATAGTATAAATATATTATATTGGTATGAAAAATCATCATCCAATTCATCAAAACACTTTAGGTATCTCTTTTTTAGATTTTGCATCTACTATCTGCTAATATTTGCCTACTATTTGCCAAGAATACTCTCAGGATGTTCTGTGGATATCTTCCCATCATGCAAACTTGGAATGAGTACCATTGTATTAGACCTTGTCAAATTAACATCTAACTGTTTCTCAAATATTAAAACAGTATAAATGTTAGTCCCTCAATCAGTTCTGCCACACCCTTGATTCCAAATTCATTCATAGATTTGCTTTCAGCCAGAACATTTCTTAAGAATCACTTTCTGTAACCACCATCTTATCAACGTATACAACAAGATTGAAACCTTAAAAATCCATTATTCCATGAACTTAGTGAGATACCCATTACTCTTTTGGAAAAGTATCTCGCTGAAGAACTGGAAACTAATCTGTTCAAACTCAATAAGTTCAGCCAAGAAATCATACGCCTATTCTTATCCATCAGCTTTTGGAACATGGCAGATCAGCAGAACAGTTAGCCTGAAAGTCAAGGTAATAATCTAACTCTTGCAAATGACAATTAAGTTCAATGAAGTATCAGGCCACAGTCATCAAATCTGTTTAGTCTCATGGACTTTCCTTACATGATGTGATCAGTATTATTCTGTTGTGAGTAAGTTAGGCCAGCAACATTCCAAATTTCTCTGGCAGAGTCTAGAAGTAAGAAACCATGGGCAATATTTAGTAGCTTAGTGTTGATAAGCCAAGAGAAGACGAACGTATTTTCAGATTCTCCTAGTCACATTGGCTGGCTCTTATAAAATTGTGAGAAACTTGTACATCCCACTGCCTTCAATAAACAGCAAACAAGAATGAGACCAAGAGAAGTAATTGCTTCCCATCCAACTTCACAGGGCTGATATGGAGAGATAAATTATCACCAACAATGCCAATCCTACATTCCTACTTCCACTACCCTCACCAAGAGTGGGTGAAAATTACCACCTTTTTACCATGTCCATAAACACATGAACTCTGTGTGTGTGTGTGTGTGGGGGGGGGGGGGGGGGGGGGGGTTGCGGTTTTGTTGTGTTGGGGGTATATATTTACACTAAATTATACTTGAATATAGATAGATGAAAAACCACTTCTCAAGGGATATAATAAAATAAAATATGATCAGGTTGAAGTTAATAGGTAGTTAGACTTTTGTTACGTGAAGGTCAACTGACAACTGGAAGATCTTTTGCTAAAAATAATAATTACATTTCCATAGATACAACCTTAAAAATAAGATGTGAGGTTCATTGAACTCCTATCTTTTTCCTTTCCTTTTTTCAGAGTTCAATTTATAAAGTACAAGCTGCACCACTATTTAGCAAAGATATAGAAAGTGTCCCAAATTTTAATTCCAATTCTCCATAAGAAAATCAGACAAATAAAAACAAGTGATGTTCAAGAATAAGGATCAAATGCAAGTTGGGGAAAAGTAAGAAGTAAGAACAAAAAAATAAAATAAAATAAAATTGCAGACAGGTACATTAGAAAGCATATGAATGATAGGGGTTACTAAAAGGAAAGAAAACATTATTTCTCTCACACACACATACAGTAGACATTTTACATATGAAGTATATAACAATATTTTTGGTGCAATTTCCAAGTATCTTCAAGAGAGTCTTATCTAGTCATGTAGTTCTATTTCATAACCGAAAATACGAAATTGAATCAAGTAAAAGTAAAAAATTGAATCATATACAAGTAAACAATGGAACATTTGAGATATAAGCTTTCATTTTTTTTTTTTTTTTAATTTTACCTGGGCACATAAAAGGGCAGGTCCCAATTAAAAAGGGAACGTTGGCAGAGTCATCTGTGTCTTCATCTTCTTCTTCTTGGCTACTCTTTCTGGTTTTCAAGTGAACACCTTTGTCCCAATCAGTGGTATTAGAAGGAGTACCCCTTTGATTAAAGTTTGAAAATTTGGAATATCGGGTCTGTTTCGTTGGAATTTTTTTGCCACGGGAATGTGCTGATTCATCGTAAGAGGTTGAAGAAGAATTTCGATTCTGACGCTGATGATGCTCCATTAATGTTAGCACACTTTCTTTCCACGCAAACGGTGTTTAGGACCATTTTGAGCAGACTTATTACTCACCTGAAATTACCTTTTTGACCAGAAACGAGTGAAAATTACGTATTTCCCCAACCGAATTAAAAATGAAATGTAAGAGACACATTGACACTCCCAAAACCTATCCTTTCTTTCATATATCCCCCTCCGATCCTCAAAAAACAAAAATTATGCTGCATAGCCAATTCTAGATTCGAAAATGGCTGTTGTTCCTTGCAGAAATTTTCTTTATTCCATGCAAAACCGTTTCCTGGCAACCTTGGCAACAGTGACTGCTTCATCATTGTCATCGTCAGCATCATCATCATTTACAGTCCAATACCTCATTAACTCTTGCGGGCTTCCATTAGAAGTTGCACTCTCTACCTCCCTGAAGCTCAGATTAGATGAAAGGGACACCCGAAAGCCAGAATCCGTGCTCAAGTTTTTCAAGTCTCATGGATTTAACGATACCCACATAGCGAAATTGATTGCTAAGAGACCCAGCATCCTACATTGCAGATTACATGAAAATCTCAAACCCAAGATAGACTTCCTTGTTGATAATGGAATCACGGGTAATTCTCTTCACGAGTTAATTGTAAGGAATGACTTGATTCTGAAGAGAAGTTTAAATGATCACATAATACCCTCATATGAATTTCTTAAGGATTTCTTTGTGAATAGTGAGTCAGTCTTAACTTCTATTAAGCGTTCATCGTGGCTATTTACCATTGATCTTGAACGTTATATCCGTCCAAATATCAATCTTCTGGTAAATGAAGGGGTGCCCATCCATGTTTTAAGGAATTTTTTTATGAAGAATCCAAGAGTTCTAGTGCAGAAGTTTGACAGGTTTATCAACACACTTGAAACAGTGAAAAAGTTGGGCCTAGAACCTACGACTCCCATGTTCTTACACGCTTTCAGGGTTATGCTTTCTATGAGTGAGTCTACTTGGAAAAATAAAGTTGAAGTCTTGAAGAGTTTGGGATGGTCAGACCAAGCAATTTTGTCAGCATTAAAGCAACATCCGCTTTTCTTGGCTTGTTCAGAGAAGAAAATTAGGAGAGTAATGGATTTCTATCTGAACACTATGAAATTGGAACCAGCGACCATAATTAGCTATCCCAAGTTTCTTATGTATGCACTTGATACAAGACTTCGTCCACGGTATAATGTTTTGATGGTTTTGGTATCCAAGAAGCTGATTAAAGAGGATAAGAATAAACTGGCGTGGGTGTTGACCCGAACTGAAGCAAATTTTTATAAGCACTATATTCTTAAGCACTCAGACAAAGTGCCGGGTCTTTTCGAGATTTACCATGGTACCTCGGAGGCAAAGGAGACAGATAAGTTGTAGCCAAGAAGTAAGTAAAGGTTTAAATTTGACGTATGCTTAATTTTATCTTGAGTCATGACTCATTACTATTAAATCAGAGATGATTATTCTTTCTTAATTTCTTCTGTTGTTTCTTTTTCTTTTTGGTTGAGCTACAAGCCTTTTTCTTCATAAGCCTTTTCATTTGGGAGGGAGAGGGTCTGTTACGCCATGACCTTTGCTGTTATGTGATAACTAGCATGTGAAGGGTGTTGATACGGAAGACAGTTTAATCATCTGCAATCTTGTTAGTCTTTTCAAATTGTAATGCACTGTTGGATTTTATTTCTGTAGCCTTCTATGTGTACTGGACTTCATCATTAGTCATTGTATTGTTGTCATAAAGCCTGAAAGATCCCAACTGGTAGCTTTGTTATTGGGTAGTAGATAGCCAATTTGGATTAGGAGGCTGCCTAGTTGACAGATAAGCATGCAAGGTAATTAACTAATTATCTAATGAATTCTATGGTAGAATTCTGCTAAGATACTATGGGTGATAGTGGCCACCAATTTACCAGGTAATTTTATTTTTTTTGCTTTGGTAGAAATGCGAATAGTATTTACAAATTAAACTACCAGATAAATTTCAGAACTATCAATTGAAGATGATTCAAAACAATATCAATCCTAATAAGTCTCATACTTCTAATACTGCAGAAACATTTATGCTGTTTTTCCTCTTTTTGTTTCATTTGTGATTTGCAATCTCCTTGTCTAGTTTTCAAGGCTGTGAAGGTTGTTATGGGCTATACATGATATCCCAATATTTTTAGTGCTTTCAAACTGCCATGCTTCCTTGGTTTTTTTTTTTTTCCAACATAATTGAATCTTATATAGCTAATATATTGACTTCAAGTATTGATAATTTCATAGCTGTCAGACTGCTTCAAAAACCATAGACATTCTGATAGCCCTGCTAGATGAATATGAACAAGTGCTGCTGACCAAGAATTATTATGGAAGATAGGTTGTCATATAGTACTGATTTTAAATATATTAAGCAATTGATAGGTGGGTTCACCATCAAGTTAATTTCTGTTCCAATACTACATCCATCATAATGGATCTATAGACAAGGATATCGAAGAGAATAATTGAAACGATAGCAGAATTCTGATAGAACTAATTTGCACAAAGATAGCACAACTTTTTTTCCTTTTGGTGGAAATTGTCAACTTTGGGCTTCTAATCTTCTAGTGCTTTATGCTATTTAGCAGGAAAAGTTGTGGTGCTTTTGGGTGCTAATTGAAAGGTGCCTCAGTAAATACCCAATAACTTAGTTGAATGCCAGCTCTTAGGTTAGGTGTTCTATGAAGGTAATCAGCCCACACCAACTTGTTTACTTGAACCCCAAGATTATCGCCTAATCACCTTTGGAGGTAGTTGTTTCATGCAACAGCATATCATTTACCATTAATCTGTACAACGAACTTGACTACTGATGGGGGGTTTCATGATACTTAATGGAACCTGGATCATCAATTATGTGCAATGGTACACAAAATAGGAATAAAACTTGGACAAAGGATGTCTATCATGCATGATTGTGGCAACTATGTATTGTGGGATGGCCAAGATTGAGAATTCAAATCAGCTTAATTTAAATTGAGTCTATGAGTATTTGGAATTTATAGCTTTTCTACAAGGCTTTGTTGAGAAAGTGAATTTGGCATTTTATCAAAGGCTACAGTGCTCATAGTTTGGGGAGATTATAGGTGGTTAGGATTGTGATTCTCGCAGACAAGGACCTAAGAGTGTGGAAACAATATTAGGAGGGGTGAGATGGTGGATATATTTCTTATGGGGAAGCTGGTGTCATGAATCTTATTTAAATATGTTACTTCCCGATTCTTCTTTTACTCCTTGTTTTAAGGGGACTACTCTAGTAAGATTCTCCATTGCAGTTCCTAACTGGACTGGTAAAATGATGTCTTGTCTAAACAAATGCTTTCATAGATTTTGTTATTTCTTTGTCATGGCTAGCGATGGTGTTTGTGGCAACTTGGAGTAGAGCTGCAGCATGCCAGTTAATTTAGGGTGTCAACAATGGGAACTAGGTTATAAATATTGATTTTTAGTTTACTGTTATTGAGACACAATTTTCAAATTATTTTGACATGTTTTCTTTGTCAACAATATTGTGTTTCTGTGATCTGCATAAGATATATTAAATGCGAAATTCAAAATGATCCTCCATTTTGCCCGTTCTGATGCTGCTAGGATTTCTAAGAGAGCTCCTTGTATTCTGGTGGATGAATATATTATTCTCCTTCCTCTGTTTCAGTTGGTGATACTCCTTAATCCATTCCTCTAGCTTTCTCTTTAAATAATTTAATCCTTCATTTGCAGGTTTCATTCTCAAATCAGGAAGTGCAGAAGTGCAATAATTTTCTTTTGACCAATGAAGCCCGAAGAATTCTAGCCAATATGTGGATCGATAGGTTTATGTATTAACACCAAGGATGACATTATTTGCTTATTAAAGCGTTGCCCTGTTTTTAGTCTTCAGCACCCATGACAATGCTTGGCATACCCTCAAACTAGGGATCGTGTCTTCAAGATTCATTGCATGTTCAACTGAGTGCTTAGAACTTCTTTCTGTTTTTAGCCAACAGATTTTATTCAAGTAGATGTGTTTGTCCTGTTTTCGATGATGCTTCTCATGGTAGTAATTGTATGTTCTATGTATTTAGTGAAGATAGGTAGGGGAAGATAGTTTTGGAAGCTCACCTTCAAGTTCAAAAGGCTGTTAATTTTCTATATTTTATTTGCTGTTTATATTGGTCAATTGATAGAATGGTTGTTTCCCTATGTTATGAACGACTTTGGTTGGAAACATTGTAATTTGCTCGTGGATGAATTGCATGCTGAAATGGAAAATGCAGCAAATTTTGGGTTTTTTTTTTTTTTTTTTAATTTCAGGCCAGGTCAACACTTGATTGAGGAATCCTCCACCACTGCTGCATTAAGAAAAAATTCCTAAGTAATTATGCAGTGGAAAAAGAAAAACAAAATTAACAATAAGGTAAAAAGTAAAAGAAATATTTGAAAAAAGGAAAGGTAAAAAGTTACTAGTAGTAAGAAGATATATATTCATTTTTTGATCAAGTTGAAATTAATTATCGTCAAAGTACTAAATGTTAGTAATTCGGTCAGGGTCATACCCGGCCGATCTTAATTTTGACGGTCTCATGTCTGATAATGAGAGTGATCATTGTAAAATTAGTCCAAGTTTGGGTAATGAGGTGGGTTTTATGTTGATGCCAACATAAAACTAACTAAATCCTTTTAGATGGATTTTACTAAATAATAGGGGCATGTGAAAGGGATTAGAGGGGAATAAAAGAAGATAAAAAATTATATACGAAATTTGTGCAAAATATGATAACTCTAAAAGTAATACCCTGAATTCATGTGAATAGAAAAAAATAATTTATGTAATTGACTCTCAATTAATTTGGAATTTAAGCTTTGTTGAATTGAATTTAGTACTAAATATTTAGTGTTATGTTTTAAATCATTTATATAAAAGATAATAAATATTGATAAAATGACATTTTTGTCTTCAAGTTTCATATATATATATATATATATTATTAATTTAGTGATCAGCTATATCTGGATCAACTTATATACATTTTAACTAATCACATAAGAAATTTATGTGAATTTTATACCCTATGACACCAACTCTCAAGTTTAGTCCCGAGGATTATAATTTCAGTAATATTTAATACATAAATTATTATTTTAATAATTTTTAATTTATAAAAATTATATTTTTTGCTTTTGAATAAGTATCATTGAGCATTCATTAATTTTTTAAATTGTAATTTTATAATAATTTTTCAATTAGTTACGTTTCCAAATTAAAAAAATATCATTACAAAAAATAAATTATTCATAAACAATTATTAGATGTAATGATAAATAAATTATACTTTCAATATAAAAATAATAATAATAAGTAATTGTTGGGATTGCCAATTCCCTTGCTAGAGAGCCAAAAAATTAATCTTAAGCCATTGCAAAAAAAAAAAAAAAAAAAAAAAAAAAAAAAAAAAGGGGGAATTCCTTGACAAGGGAAAAGAAACAGAGTGGTACTACATGGCAAACCCTCACCTTTCAGTGCGTCAGCTCGGTCCTAACATTTCAAATTTCCAACGGAGTAAACTTCATTTTTCAAACAAATCTAGCTTCCGAAATGGCTCATGCTCCTCTCAGAAATTTGCTTTATTTCATTTCAAAACGTTTCCTGGCAACATCATCACCATCAGAAGTGACACTATCGACCTCCAAGAAGCTCGGACCACACAAAAAGTACCCCCAGAAACCTGAATCTGTGCTCAAGTTTCTCAAATCCTACGGATTCAACGATACCCACATAGCGAGAATGATTGCAAGGCAGCCCCAGGTCCTCAAATTAGGAGTAGACAAGATTCTCAAGCCCAAGATAGAGTTCCTCGTCGAAAATGGAATCGTGGGTGATCATCTTCCCCAATTGCTGTCAACTAATCCGGTAATTTTATCCAGAAGTTAAATTCTCACTTAAAGCCAACGTTTGTTTTTCTCAAGGATTTATTGTTGAACAATGAGTCAATCTTAAGTTCTATCAAGCGCTCATCATGGATATTAGGTATTGATCTTAAGAATGTTATGCAACCAAATATTGATCTTTTGACAAAAGAAGGGGTGCCCATTAAGTTTATAGTGAAACTGACCATGGGCCAGCCAAGAGCTGTCATGGTGAAGGTTGATAAGATGATGGAAGCCATTGAAACTGCAAAAAAGTTGGGCCTTGAACCTGCTACTCCTCGATTTGTGCAAGGTATTCGGATTATACTTTCTATGAGTGGTTCCACTTGGAATAAGAAAGTAGAACTATTTAAGAGTTTTGGATTGTCTGAGGAAGCAATTCTATCTGCATTCAAGCATAATCCAAATTATTTTTCTTGTTCAGGGAAGAAAATTAGGGCTGCAATGGATTTTTATTTGAACACCATGAACCTGAAACCAGAAACTGTAATTAGTTATCCCGCATTTCTTACATATGGGGTTGATACCAGACTTAGACCAAGGTATAGTGTTTTGAAGGTTTTGGTGTCACAGAATCTGATTAAAGAAGATAAGAAGCTGGCATGGTTGATCACAATATCTGAAGATGCTTTTTGTAAGAACTATGTGTTAAAGCACTTGGACAAAGTGACAGGTCTATTGGAGATTTACCGTGGTACCTTTGAAGCAAAGAAGGCAGATACTTCATAGCCAAGAAGGAGAACTGGATCTCATGGAGAGGAATCACCTGGAGAGGTTGCTGGAGAGGACCTCAACGATGCCGTTTCTCTCTTATTTTTTTCTTTTTTGTTTTGATTCACAAAACGGTGACGTTTTCAAACCTAAACTGCTTCAGCTGCTCTTCCCTTCCAATGGCTCTCCAATGGCAAGGACTAGGAATCACAATAAAATAGTGAAATTTTGCTCCATATTTATCTAAATAAACCTAAATCTCTCTTTCCCTCTCAAGTTTTTCAACCATGAAAGCTCAAATTTAAGGTTCAATTTCAATAATTTGACTGCATCTGTTGAAGTTCAACTCAAGGGTTATGGAGTGCTGCAAGGAGGAAATATATTTGATTTAGTTTTAAAACTCTTCCTCTCTATGGGTATCCACTTGAGCCAGAATTTTAAATCCAAGGTTAAAGAGTAGCAGGTATTGCCATATGAGAGGGTGGCAAAAAAAAAATGTAACAAAGTCTGAAATTATGGTATCAGCAAACGAACACAGTAGAAGAACAGTGAGCATGAGAATTCTCTGGAATAAGTGTGAAGAGGAAAGCAAAACGTCATCGTTTTGTGAACGAAAAAAAAAAAGAAAAAAAAGAGAGAAACGGCGCCGCTTAAAATCCTCTCTAGCAACCTCTCCAGGTGATTCCTCTCCATGGGATCCGTTCTCGCCAAGAAGTAAGTCAAGAATTTCAGATTCGCAATAATATTCCAAGCTGCTTTCTGTTTCCTAGTCAGTCCCTTTCTTGATTAGTTAATAACACTTTTTTTTTTTATACAATTTCTGTTATTAGTGTTATAATATGTCAAGGCTGTCTACATGGAAGATGCTGGGTGCATGATTTCCCTTTGTTACTCTTCCCAAATTGCAACTTTGGTTGAATATTACTTCAGACATGAACGAACTTTTTATGCATGCTGGACTTGATTATTGGTTATTACACAGTTGTCATGTTGCCTTACACCCCAGGTGACAACCTCCTTGTTTAGTTGATTGCCAATTTGAGTGGAGGCTCCCCAGCCCACATGGAAGCGTCCAAGATAATAATCATTGTAAGTTTAAAAAAAGTATTCAACTAAGTATATCTTCAGTGATAATGCCTAGTTAGTTACTAGTCAGAACATAGAACATCAACTGAAGAAGATATAGAAAAAAAGAAATAAAATTCGAATAATTACAAAACCGTTTAATTTCATGTTTCAGTTAGTCAAATTTTTTATTTTTTTTAACTGTTATTACCATTTTCCCCTCTTTCAGTCAGATGCAATTTCCCACCACCTTTGTTACGTGTGAAGTCTGTGAAGATCGTGGATATGGGATTTACATGAACACGAATCTTCTTAGTCTTATCAAATTGTAATTGTCCCTTGGATCTTCTTAGTTTATGTGTTTGGTAAGTTGGGTGTGTGAATGGCCTATTTGTACATTAGGGGATAGTGATTGGTTCGTACATGGCCAGTTTCCAAAAAATCTAAAAACTTGAGAGTGGGATTCACAACCATATTGACTTTCATTTGGTTGCTCCAACAGATTTATATCTGATTTAGTTGATCCTTGTATGGTATATCATATATCCAATGAATCTGATAAAATAAATCTTTTTTCTTTTTTCAAATATGCAGATGCAGATGGATAAATGATCTTTTCAACAAGGGGGTGCATATGTTTTTCCTCCCACTTTCAAAGGTTTCATTCCATTTCATCAAGTCCTCATATCATCGTGGAGAGGATGGGATCACATGTATTCTCGAGTTGGAAAGACTGATTCACGCACTGGAGTTAGAACTTAGTACTAGGATGAATCAAATGATTTGTTTGTCGGAGAGCAGAATGCTCTGTCATTGAATCTAAAGGTGAGTCAAAGGAACGGAAACCTATTATTTTGGAGGTTCTTAATTGTAGCTGTTGGTGCTTTAAGATTTTGCCTTCACAAAGCTGAGGTTTATGCTGGTTTAGTTTTTAAAACAGTTTTGAGTTGAAGTTTATACGGGCTTTAATTTTTGGATTTCACTTAAAAATGTCTTTGGAATTTTAGAATTTAAAAGTTTAAGCTAGAAATTGATGTTTTTTCAAATAAAAAACAATAAAAGTTCAAAGAAATTGTAATGATTTTTTGATTTAGTCAAATATACTTATAATATTTGTCTTATTTTTACATATATTTTTATTTTAATTTATATACAGAGTCAAAATATCTTAAATATGTAAAAATAAATATATTTTTTCATTATTCAAACATCAAAGCTAATTATATAAAAATGTTTTTAAACAATTTGTTATACATATTTTTCAAAACATAATAGTAATTTCAATACTTAATATATTTTTAACAAAATACAATCAAAAATATTTTTACATCCAACAACACTTAAATATCTTTACATATTCATATAAGCTAGTCTTATCTTGTACGACGTCACGCAGAATCATGTCCGTTTCACCACAGGTAATTAACTTTTTTTTTTGGTAAGTTACAGATAATTAACTTTCATCCAACTAGAGAATTGTAAAAAATGAGGAACGAAATTACGACATAAATTAGCATAAAATAAATTAAAAAATTATGACATACATTTACTATTATTAAAAGAATATCACGTGCCTATTTCAAAGAGTTAGATATTCATGTTGATTAAATTTTCGTTCTAATAACAATAGCACAAATACTCTAGTCAGTTCACCTATTTCTTAACTAAAATTTCCTTCAAGCTCAACAAGGACGGGCTTGCTCACGTTTGTTGAGAGGACAGTCGCTAGGCTAGCAATGGCCACCCCTCCCTATGGCAAATGCTTGGTTGTGTCTAAACTTTAAAGTCAAAGGTCTAATATCCATCTGAATTAGCTCCGTATCTATTGGTTAAGAAACCCATAACAGCAAAGTGTGGCTCAAAGCAGATTTAAAACCATACCTGCAGTACCAGACAATGCAAGCAAAATATTACCCCCGGCCCTCTCCTACTCAAGTTTCCATACCGTCAAAGAGTTACAAGAGAACATCAACAATCAACACTGCTGAATATTTCATAGCATAACCAAATTGTCTACAAGAACACAAAATTTAACAACACCAGCTCCACTTTTGACATCAAATTGGAGGTTTCCGATCTTTTAATAGTACAACAACGAAAAAAAAGAATAAAAACTACCCCTGACCTGAAGTATCATGCTCTAAGAAACAATAACTGATAAATCATTTCAAGTAACAGGTAACGACTTCAGTTGGTAAGCTCCATGATGGCAGATACTATGTCACCATCTGCAGCCTTCAATGCTTTAACAGCCTTTGACCTGGAGACTCCTGCCTGTGTCATAACCAACTCAATGTCCTTAGGTTCAACACCTGTCTCATCTACCTCTTCGTCATCCTGTGCAATGGCTGAAGACTCGGGTTTGGAAATCACATGGCTGAGATCTGGCGCCTTGAACTGCTCTGCAGCCTGAGTCTGTAGTTGTGAGCTTAGGTCCTCAATCTTTGCCTCCCCAAAGATCACATATGTGTCAGAGGTTGGGCTCTTGAAGACATCGGGTTTTGAGATAACAAACAAGATCTGCAATTTTGGAGTGGCAACAAACAAGGTGTTAGCAAAAAAGGTTAATGTCACAAATTACAAGCCAAAAAAAATGAGGGCATGTGTGTGTGTGGAAGGGAGGGGGGGAAGGGGTGCAATGTCTGGAAAGGAGACTGACATTCTTGCTCTTTTTAACAGTGACTCTACTGACACCTGGGATAGGTTTCATCCCAAGCTTCAACATTGCTTTTCGACTTTTCTTTTCACTCCTACTCTGTTTGGACCGACCACTTGCATCTCCATCCTGTAGTCCTGTAAAGCCATAAAGGAGGAATAAAACACAGCCCTTTATATATATATAACAAGTAAAACATTCATAATTTACACGTTGTCCACTGAGTTTTGAAAGATCAAAACCTAAATAAAATTTCACCCCATCTAACAGTTTCCTTCAACAGCCTTAAATCAAAATTTGAAATATAATAAGCAAAAACCAAAAACCAGAGCATGTTTTATAGAGTCAGTTCTACAGCTTGTAAATTAGTTTGAAGTCAAAATCAATCTAGTAAAGGCCTTTAGCCTTACTTCAAAAATTCATGGTTGGATCATATGGAAGAGTATACATAAACTCATAAGCCACAAAACAATGTTATGTTTGAATCTAACTGTACAAATTAGATTGAGCATACAAATGCAATTCTGTCACAATGATTTTCCTAAATAATTAATGAAATACAGAAGCTCTTTTACAGGAACCCAAAAAAATTCCCAATATGCATTTAGATTACTTGACACCAAACATTAATCTCATACATATAAGCTCTGTATATTTACACAACAAACATTACTATAGCCGCAACCTATAAACACCCACTAGTTTAAGGGCCTGATTTACCCTCAATTTCAAATAACCGAATTAGGAGTGAAACAATACTAGTAGTAATCAGAATGTCCCATCACTTATTTGATTTGATTTTCCCCACTATTTATTTGAAGGAAAAATCATTTGAGTTCCAATTTTGAGTATTAAATAGGTTGCGACTCTAGTAAAAATTGGCTTCAAAATGGCCAGAGTCTACAAATCCAACCACACACAGACAGATGAATATATATATATATATATATATCTTAAACTTTCATCTATCTGAACCTGCTGAATACTACGTGTGCACAAAAAGAAAAGGTGAGGATGCTTAGGGTTAATTTTGATATTTTAGGGAAGAACCCTTATAAATTGATGGGAGTGGAGTTTATACACATCCAACAGATCCGGATTGACAAAAGAAAAAGTTAGTTAGGTCTCAATTAATAAAGATTCAAAAGTGACTGCTAAGAGTAATAATTGGAATCTGGCTATAGGATGTCAGGTACGTGCAAGACTAGGTTGACACAATCAAATTACAGGTACTAAATAGTAAACATCATAAAAATATAAAAGTCAAAATAATACTCTCACCTTCAAAATCATCTTAAGAAAAGTTATTAATAATACAATGAATTCTTACAGAAAAATCGTTCTGTGCATAAATCTCATGTTCCTCCCTTATGGATGACAAAAAACAATCTTTTACAATAACTTTGTCGAATGAAGTGCATATCATTACTTCCTAGTGCTACAAACTGAAGTGCACACCAGTACTTCCTTGTGCTAAAAACACCAGACAAAAATCATATCTAGGCATAAATTTGATATGAGACTTTTATTACAAATAATCTAAATGAAAGAAAAAGTAAAACATTATCAAGTATCAATTAAGAACAGTAGTAATTATTCAATGAACCTACCCTCTGCTTCATCGTCATCCTTGTCCTCATCATCATCTTCATCATCCTCATCGGTATCCTCTTCATCTTCAACAACAGGTTTATCAGGCTAACAAAAGAAATACGTTAAAAAGGTATTATAACAAGCACTCATTAAGCTGAGATTATTAAAAGCGTCAACTCATTTGGATCTATTCACAATCACACTAATACCCATAAGAGAGTGTAGCCACTAAAACAAAAATTTTGACAAGAAACATTGCTCATTTCATAAAGAAACATTTAGAATACAAAGCACAAAAAAAGTAAGAAGCTGACCACAGGAACAAAATTATATAGAAATATGGAATACATGGTAGTTGGCATTCATGTCTTCTTTAAAAATAAAAATAAAAAACAAAAAACACTCATGGCTTTTGAGGTCCATGCTTCATCGAGATTAAAAGAATAATAATAATAATAATAATAAAAGAAGAAGAAGCCAAAACTAGTGAAAATTACCTGCTTCGGAATTCAATGCAGTATATGTAGCATCTAAATGGAGATTAAAAGAAAACAGAGCACCATCCCACCTACCAAAACTACAACCAACTCAGACACCTACAAGCTGACAAAACAAATTGAAATCCAATCCAGAAAATCCTGCCATTTTTATCTAAACTATGAAATCTCTCCAATACAACGAAAATAATTGTGTCCATCATACAGTTTAAAAAATATAAATATGTAAGGCATGTGGTACTACCGAGTCTGCCACTCCAGATTTGGAGCATCCAGAGGATTCAATCTGCACATCAGCAATGACAAGTTTGGGCTAACACACTACCAATATTCCCCTATTCCGATGTTCAACCCCCATAGAAGCTTATCTATTGAAAGATAAAAAATTAAAAAGCATTAAGATTCACAAATTTTCTTCATTTCCCACTTTCTAATTAATTGATATTTTCTATATAAGAAAAAAAAATTGATACTCCTCTCCATTTCTCGTTCAATCCATAACAACCAACGGCATAATCTATCAAGATCTACCATATATACAATTCTTAGAAACATAGAAAAATAATAATAATCTTTCAACAATTAAAAACACAAAAGAAAAAAAGAATAAAAAGAGATAGACAGCGGAGAGAGATCTACATCGATCTTTTGCTGTTCGAGATGAGAAGCGAGGATCTCTTCCTGAGTCTGATGCAGTCATGTCGCTTTAGATTGAGATAGTACTAGGAATGTGTCCGAGAGCAGGAGTGAGTGTCTCCGCAAAAACCCTAAAACCCAAAATTGGATTTTCACAGTAATAGACAGTCAATTGGATAAGGGCGATTTTATTGTCACGGGCAGGTATTATGAAATGACCAGACTGACCTTGCCTTGCTGCAATAAACCTCATTGGTATCAGTAACATTGGGCTGGGCAGGTGCCTTCTCCAATGTCAAGTTTTCTGAACCCACAGTTATTGGGTTGGGTTGGTCATTGCAAATTACTTTTTTTATGAGATAAGGGATGAAATTAATATCTGTTTTTAACCCGGATCAAAAAAGTTATTAGCTAATATAAGTACTCATAAACTATGATTGAGATATATGTGACTACCAAATAAAAAATAAAAGGTTATAGAGTATATACAGAACAATTAACTTATAAAAAAAATAATAACCACACATTTATGGATGAGAAAATTTGATATAAACTGTAATGGACAATTAAATTAAAAATTCATTGATAAAATTACTTTTAATTTACACCTAAATAAAATTAGAGTGATCTCAAATTGTTTTAAACTACAAGAATCAAAGGTATTTATCCTGATTTCTTTTCATGTCCCGCATAGGCATCAAATCAATGTTCTAAAAATTGAATAAGTGATCGATTTGAAAAATTTATCAAGTTTCGAGTCATTGTTCAAATGGGTTCTGATAGATAATTAGACCGAATAATGTAATAAATATATTTAGTTATATATTTTGAATATTATACATACTATATAAATTTTTCTATTAATTATAAACATTAAATACACAAGAAAATGAAATAAATTAATTCAATATTCATCAAATAAATAAAAAACATCATATCACAAATAGTGAAATATAGTTATAAATAGTTAATAAAAAAAATGAAAGATTTATGGTGCATCACAACATCTAATTGTCAATTTATGCTACATAATATAAAGGCAATATCAATATGTAATATAATTGTTTCACTAATATTTAATATAAAATATAAATATTTCACTAATTCTTAATACAATTAATAATTTTAAAAAATAAAATAAAAAATAAGTTATGTTTAATTAACACACTACCAATTTTATCAATTTTTAGGGTTTTAATCAAGTCCTAACCACTAAAAAATTTATTAAATTCAATCCAATCCAACTTATCACTCAGACAACAATTCAACCATGCTGACTGATCAATCCAATCTGTTTTCAAAAACATTGCATCAAACATCTTAAGCATAAGTATCATGTCAAATTTAATTAATAATTACATGATAATGTCAACACAGTTAAAAAAATAGAGACAACATTGAATTTGTGTCAAACTATAGGAACAACAAAGTATAATAAAGCATTTATTTTAATTCTTACAATGTTAAGAGGGTTTTTTTTTAAAAAAAAAAAAATCATTGTAGTTCAAGTTTAAAAGTCAAAATGTCATGTAACGACTATTTTAATTAGAGAAAAGCTTGATATGGACTAATAGGCTCCCATGTGTCAGTCCAGCATGGCATAACGGACCGTCATATTCTCTTTAAGATGAGATTCGTCAATGCCTATAACAAGCATGCAAGCTGCTAAGAACCTTCTTTTGAATGCCTAAAAATGGATTGTTATGCCACATTGAATGACACATGGATCCGTTAGTCCAGTTCAGTTTTTGTCCAATTAAAATAGATAGTACATGATGACAGGAATTACATTATGTTGTGTTTTATAAATATAGTACAATTTATAAAACAATTATTTTTTGTTTAAAATTTTTAGAATTTTAAATAATTATCACATTGTGTAGGGATCCAATTAATTTTTTTCTTAAATAATTATCAATTATTTTCCTAAAAGAATTACCTCACTTATTTTATAAAACAAAAAAAGATAGTACAATTCAAAACAAAAACCTTTACGTGAAGTATTGTGAAATTTCAATTCTCTTTTGGCTAAGTGAAATTTCAAATTTAATAAAAAAATAAGAAAAATATGTATGGCTGTATTTCATTACACAATATTATTTTTAGGTCTTTAAGCCAAATATATATATATATATCAAATAAAAGTATGATCTAAATTCCATTGGACATACTCTCCGACATATTGCATATTCACATTAATTTGAATCCACTCACACTACTTTATGTGTATAGAACACTAATATAATAGGATTTGTTCACCTCAAACAATATCTAATAGTCATTAGGTATGACCAAATGATACTTTTTTCTAAAAAAAATAATATTTAATTTCATAGCTGTAAACAATATGTGTTATTCTTGAAAGAATTTATAACTCTATCTATTTTCTTCAAATTGATGCGTTATTCTAAAAAGCATTTAGAAAAAACAAAGTAAAATGAAAAAGACGAAAAAAAAAAAAAAAAACTTCCTGTTTATAAACAGAGAGAAAGTGAGAATTACAAGTGGAAAGAGAAATTAAAACAAATTAAACATATTATTTTGATTTTTTTATTTAATAAAAAATATTAAATGGATGGCAAATCAAAATTTTTAATAATTTAATATTTAGGACTGAGTTTGGTAATGTTGTGACTTTCATGCTGTCAAAAAGTTATAGCAATCATGTTTGGTAAATATTTTATAAAAGTTAATGTGAATAGTAAAAACAATAAACAAGGTCTGGTAAAATAAATCATAAGTTGCTGTGAATGTATAAAAAAATAATAATAATAAACATCATTAATTAAAAATATATTTGAGGAAAGAAATTAAATGGTTTATAAATTAAGAATATATCTAGGAATTTTTAAAATTAATAAGATGATTTTTGTATTATTGATTTTGAAAAGTTATAGCAAACTTATAAAAAGATTACTTGGTATACTTTTAAAAGCATCATTGACTTTTTTGAAAATAGTAGAATAAGCACTCCTAAAAAATTTAACCAAACATTTTTTAAATGCTATGACTTTCTCTAAAAAAAAATTACCAAACTCAACCTTATTATGATGCAGATATAAGTGACATATATCATGTCAAAATATCACTAAATCCAAGAGATTAAGTTTTTAAGTGACGACCAAAAATTAAGTTTTACTCCCTTTAAATGTTTTCGGTGAGTAATCTTCTACCCCATAATTTTTTCAAGCAAATGCACAAACATTGAGATACAATAATTAAATATCTCTTTATATGAAATTTGTAAAAATACACACAAGGTGTAGTTCAAGTGGTAAAACAAGCTTGAACTCAATGATTAAGAGATCAGTGGTCTCTTCAATATCAAGGGTTCGAGGCTGCAGGAAAACACTTGTGTAAAAGAACGAAATCAAAAAAAATATATATATATATATTTAAAAGAAAAAGGAACTTCCATTTTACCCCTTTGTTTAATCTAATTAACTAAGGTTGATGGTAAAATCTGAAGAGCCAGATTTATCACATTCTTTTTTATTATCCAAACAGATAAAATATATATATAATATATATATATAAATATATATATATATATATATATATATATATATATATTAATTTAGAGAGAACAATACAACAAGAAGTAAAAGATGTTATATATGATCATTTGCGAAAAGTAGAAAAAAAAAAGGTCAAGACTTGTTCTCAATATAAAGGGTCAATATCCCTCTTTTCGATGTAACAAAAATAAATAAAAGATTCATAATAAAAAAAATAATAATTAAACTACTCATTAATTAATTCAAACTTTAAAAAACAAAAAAAAAGAGTCAAATAATACTTTTCATCTCTAAAATTTATATTAAAATTCATTTTAACCCTTATAGTTTAAAAAATTAAAATCAATTACTCACAGTTTTAAAATCAAGCAAATATAATCATTGTTGTCATCTTTCATTCAAATTAATTTAACAGAAAATGACATGGACCATATTTGAGATATATGTATTGACATCATAATTTTTAAATCAATAACTTATAATTTAAATTAATTTATTTCTAAATCAATAACTTCTAATTTAAATTAATTTATTTCTATGTATTGACATCATAATTTTTAAATCAATAACTTATAATTTTAATTTATTTATTTCTATATGTTTTAAAATTAAAAATATTTTATTTGAGATAGATTTTTGCTAATATAAGATTCTATAGGCCCACATCATTTTCTGTTAAGTTAATTTAGATAGAAGATGACGGCAGGACCATAGTGCTTGATTTTAAAATTATGAGTACTTGATTATGTAAATTATAGGAATGAAAAGTGTAATTTAGCAAAAAATTAAAAAAAAAATTTATTTATTGCTTACCTGTGAGAAAATTCCAAAGTTGTGTATATATATATATATATGCAATAGGTTGCTTTATATAAGCTAAGTTGAATTCAGACTTTGGTTGTACACCACAACTTATGAGGGAGATGGGAATTATTGACAGAAAAAGTGTGACCAAATTAATGTTGCTAAGATGATGGTAATATTTATGGTTGAACTTGTTTAAGTTCAAGCTGATTACCTTCAATATTCTTCTTCTTCTTTTCCATGTACACTAATTAACAGTCATGATCTTCTGAGCCAAGCTGGTAAGGAATTTCATGAACGAATTATATGCAGAAGAAAGGCTACAGCACTTGATAGATACGAGTGCATGGAACGTTTTGGAAAACCACCAGCAATGTGGAACAAAGACGAAAAAGCACAATATATGGTTGTTTTCCGTAAATTGTTTGCAGAGTGTATTGAGATGAACCCTAGAATAAAATAATAACTATGGTACTGTGTTATATTCATTCTAAAATTTTAGTTCCATAAAGAGTATTTGTAATTCCTTTCATATAAATGTTACTTTGTCAGTTAATTAATTCAACTGATAAAATTTCTTGATGTATATCAAGTATTTGAAATCAAATTTTACCTTTGATTGAAATTGAGAGTTTATTGAAAGAGAGAGAACTACCTCCTATTATGTAACTCTTGAATCTAAACCAGTTTCCTATGAACAAATATATATAATTGTAACACTAGACTATTTAATTATAAGATAGATTACGTAGGTTTATTGCTTATTGTTGCATATTTAAGTTGAATTCACCGACAACGGATTGGTCTTTCGGTCAAGGCAATACTCAAGAAGACTTTCTTCAAAGAGGTTGAGAATTTGAGTCTCCTTGACAGCTCTTGTTGAGGGTAAATTTACGTTCTCATGCATAATCGTGGCCACTTTCGGAAAAAACATGCGGTGAGAATTCTTCTAGATATAGGGTGGTAGTGATTTTAGAGTACTGTTTCCAGTCGGAATGTGTGACATACCCTATTTACCTTTCCATTGTCCTAAAAAAAAGTTGAATTCGATTACTACCATTTTATGATTTTCATTAATTCATTGTATGTGGTTATTACAAAAACCACACTAATTTAGACGTAGCTAACTAGGCATTGCGATTGGTTGGTTCCCTATGCAAAGTTGCAAGGCCTAGTTCAAACTCAAAATGATCCAACTCGAAGGAGGAAAATTTTGACTTGGATCCAACTATAACTAAGTTTATTTTATATTTTTCCCCCAGTCTTCTATATAATTTACATATTGATTCGGACCTAGCCCAATTTAAAATATCATAACCCAACGCAAATTAAATGGCCTATATATTCTTATAGATAACAACCATATAAATAGCTGCATATTAAATGATTGTGTCAACAATTCTGTTAAGACTAGTTTGATATGTATAAATAATTGAAATGTGAATGGAATGAAGATAATATGCGATAACGTTAATACTGAATAATTATTTAATTCTATTTCTTTATTTGATATGTATTTTCAGACCTATAATGATAATATAAAAATTATATTAAAATGACAAAAATATTCCTAAATTGATAATTCATAAAGTAATAAAATTTAACTTACTTAATGAAATTTAAATATTTCTTAGTGTTTTAATATTCTATTTTAAAATTTTATATTATGTTTTATTTAATATTATTATTTCTTATGTTTATTTTATTTTTTCCTATTCCTATATTTATTTTTATTGTTTATTATTATTTTTATTCATTTTATATCTTTATTGTTATTTTATTAATATACAGATTTTTATTTAATTATTCAAGTTAATTATTTATCTATAATTATATTATATTTGTATATTTTAGTGTGATATGGATGATATTATTGTCATTTGATTAAAATAAATTGATTTATTATTATACATTTGTATAATAAATTTTTATTTAATTATTTAAATTGTTCAATTAATTATTTTATGTTAATTAATTTTAATAATTATATTATTTTGTTTTTACTTTATATTTTAATTATTTAGTTTGACATGGAATCTTAAGAGTACATGATATTTTTATAATAAAATTAACACAAAAAGTAATAATTGAAAAGATATTTTTTTTTTACAAATTAATAAATATATTGTTGCAAATAATATAATATTTTAAGTACATTAATAATTTTAAAAATATATACATCGAGAGAAGAAATTACAATTATTTTAATTTATTGGACGAAACGAAATAAAAAAATAATATAGGAAAAATAGTCATTTTTTTTAATAATAAAATCACTATCTATGAGAAAAATAAATAAAATTTTTCTTTAAAAATTATTACTTTTGCTTGAAATTTGTACAATCTAAAAACAACGTAACAAAACAATCCATTACTATATGATTTTTTTTATGACCCTTGCACAGCACCAAGAACCATAAAAATTTCCTAAAGGTTCATTTCGAAACAAATATAAAATAGAAACAATTATAAAATAAAATAAAAGTTACTTTTCAAACTACAAAAACCAAATAAAATAAAAAGTAAATTATGTTTTTCCTTAATTTGAAATTGATCTTTAATTTGCAATATATATAGAATTTATATCCTTTACTATTTTTTTCATCACTAATCATGAAATCAGGATTAGTGATGATTTGAGCATTTTTAAAAATTCACGAATTTATTTAATTTCTATATTCTATTTTCTTTTGGATTTATGGATAAGAACAAAAAAAATGACCAGACTGAAAATATTTTGAGATCTTTTGATTTAAATAAGTGAAAAATTAATGAGAGAGAGTGAGACTCTATAAAACTTTTAGAATGAAATTTATAAAAATGATACTTTTAAGATAATAATAGACACAAAAAATTGTAATGTAAAGACAAATTTTTTTTTAGCCAACTGGTATATATGTTGCAAATAAAATAATATTTAAAGCTATATCAGTAATTTTAAAAATATATAAACTGAGGAAAGACATTACAAATATTCTAATTTATAGGACAAAATGAATTTAGCAATGATATCTTATTGGAAAAATAAATGTCCTTTAGTCTAGAACATAAGAGGGTTTTTTTATTTTAATGAAATCACTAGCTATGATACAAAATAAATAAAATTTATCTTTAAAAAATTATTACTTTTGCTTGAAATTTGTACAACCTAATAAATACAACGTAGCAAAACAATCCATTACAATATGATTTTTTTATGACCCTTGCGCGCGCGAAGAACCATAAAATTTCCTAAAGGTTAATTTCGAAATAAAAACAAAATTACTCTTTCAAACTAAAAATAAAATAAAAAAATAATTATGTTTTTCCTTAATTTGAAATTGGTCTTTAATTTGCAATATATATTGAATTTATATATATATAAACCCAAAGTCATCTTAATTAGATAAAAAGTTCAGAAAACTTCCACCGAAATGGAACATACATGAGCAAAATGAATTTCAGACTCTTGTGCATGAACTGGAGGAAGAGTGTCGCCAAAAGTATCCTCTTAATCTTAGCCTAACAAAAATAGAAGGAAAATAATCATTTGAGTTTTACGAGGAATCTTGGGTGATCATATTCCCAACCAATATTTCATGATTTAAATTATGGCAGGCAACAAACGGTTATATTATATGTTTATCCATATTAAGAATATAGTTTTATAGTTATACTATTATTTTATTAATTTTTCTTTGATATTTAGAATTTTTCAAAAATAATTACTTGATATTTACATTTGATGATCTTAAATATATATTTGATGATCTTAAATATATATAAAGGCAAAACGTTTGGGAAGGAAGCTCTCCGTCTCCATCAATGGCTGCAGGGGTTTCAACTTTTATGTCATATTGGCCATAACCCATTCCTTCAAAGCATATAAAGCCTTCCCATCAAAACAGTCAGACATTTATGAACATTATCAAATTCCTTTTAACAGGCCAAAATACACAAAGAGAGGGAGGAAAATTCTTTCATGTCAGAGTAAATTAGACCTTATTCTTAGAATAAGTCTTTAATTAGACACTAATTTACTCACGTATTTACTATGTAATTAGCTAGGTCAATCCTTGTACAATCTATATATATACATGTTCTTATTTTTGTAATATACTGACATTCACAACTATTTATACAGAATTCAAAAATACTTTTCTGATTCTAATGTAAAAAAATAAATAAATAAAAGGTGGAATCTTCGGATTGTAAAAGTCAAATTCTTTTTTTCGATTAGCACTTTTCAAAGGGCAATGACGAACTTTTCAGGAATCTGGTATTGGAAGAAGCCATGGGTGAACACTTTCTGACTTGAAGCATGAAAAGGATTTAAAGGGTGAATATTGGGTGAGATCATGTATTGAAGGGCAGCATCGCAAAACTTTGGTTATTTCATTAAAAATTAAGCCAAATCATTCAAAAATTGATATGTTAGTAACTTTTTGTGTTAATTTAACGGATTTGAACTAAAGAAATATTTAATGGAAAAAAAAAATTGAATCATGAAAGACTCAAATAGAAAAGAAAAATCTCCAAGAGCTAAATTGAAAAAGAGTACAGCCTTTTCAGGGACCAATTAAACAGTGTTTAAACCTAAAAAAAGTATTTTTAGGTAAGTAAATCTAATTAGGTTGTGATTATAATAGAGGTTTTCACAAAGTAGAATATTAAGAGAGAGATCATTTTTCGTGATCCTCTCTAAGATAGGATGTGTTGAGATCAATGAGATATTGGTAGATATAGGGAGAGTGGTGAGAACATCATGTTGAGAGTGCTAACTCTTTCTATGTAATATTTATTGAAATAATAGAATTTATTTTCTCATCCTTTGATATAACTATTTTATATTCGTCAACCTCCAATTCTAGCGAATGTGAAAATTAATCTCAAATACTCATATGACATGAAGAGATTTACCAATATATTGAGTTATTACTTTTACTTTGTCATGATGTTTGACTAATTGGGAAAATAAAAATAAAAAAATTAAAAGTACCATCATGTAATACATGGCCCTTCCAAAAAGCCAATTATAAAATAAATTCTTCTAAAGGTCATTTTGGAACAAATATAACAACACTTGCATATAAAGAAATGAATAAAATAGAAAGAAATTTTCATTATATAAGTTATAAAGTTCATTTCGAGCCTTAGCTACAAAAATATGATCAAGGCAATTTTTCTGATGATTGTGATATTGGTTGGACGTGAAGTTGTTGTAGGGCAAGCTCGTTACCTACATTCTTCATCTTGGTTGAATCCAACTTCCCTTACATACCAATCATCCTATCTTAATCTCTATCCTGCTAACCTAGAAACTTTAAGAAGACAAATTACATGCAAGTTCGTGGCTTTCGACGAAGCTATGCAAATCTGCAGAGAAAAATTTGGAAAAATTGATCCAAGAAAATGGAACAAAGTTGAGAAAGAAGAATATGATTCTCTTGTATATAAAATGATCAAAAAGTGTCACGAAAAGTATCCTGCTACTCCAAAAACTATTTAAAGTTCTTGATTACAAATTCTAAAAATGGTAAAACATTTCGAACCCTACTAGCTAGTTCCCTAATCAATCACTTCATATGCACATATATTACTGATGAACTCCCTAGAAAATATGAATTACTATTTGAACTACTGTTATTATAGGTAGTTTTTACACTGTCAATGAATAAGGAAGTGTCGTGTGTCTTTAATATCAATTATCGCTCTTAATTTTAATCAAATAAATTGATGTGTTACAATTTTATTATCAATAATATATAACAAGTAGACAACTACTATCAATCATTGCCTTTTTTTTTTTTTTTTTTTTAAGCTAATAGTAATTTACAAGACAATGAAATCAATATATTACATATTCACTTGGAAGTTAGAACATAATTTACAACAATGTGAAAATTCATAATTTTTTTTTTAAAAAAAATATCGTTTATATGTACATGCAGCAGTAGCAGGAACACATTGTATGACTACACGTACTTTTGAATGGCCAGTACGATGAAGACATCATATACAATCTACGGAATAAAATTTGGGAATCCCAAATATTAGATGCAATTATAATAAAACTTATGTTTGTTTTGTTTCTTTCTGGGAATTCGGCCGTCGTTGTATCAAACAACAAAAACTTATGCTGTTATTTAATAAAAGGTTTTTTTAGCTGGGTTTGAATAGTCCATATCTATTATCTAAAAAGTTTTATTTGATAAAAAAACTTTTGTTATCAATTTTTTTTAGAAATTGTGGATTAGTATTCTAATAGTAGAATAAAATTCGTACACATGCACATATTTTTATTTTTATTTTATAAATTAGTTTTTCAAAAAATTTAATTCGTAGTTTTTTATTACAAAAAATAACTTTTAGAAGAGAAAGAAAGCATATTTTAAAAGATTTTTAGGAGAAAAATGGACCCAATCTCGTTTCTTCTGATGCTGCAATGGTTTATATCGATATGAAAAAAATAGTAAAGGATTGATCTATGATGACATACATAGATGGAGAATTTGAGCAATGACGGTGGCTATGGAGGAATATGGGTGGCTATTGAGGAACAATGGTGAGAAGAGAGAGAAAGAAAGATTTGGGGTTTTATATATATAATTTTAATTTTTAATACTAACTTTCTTTTTTTCTTTCTTAAATGATATTTTAATCTATATTTAAACATTCCACATGTCAATTTTTTTTTATTGACTAATCATGCCACATCAGCATTGTTGCTGTTTGTTTGGACGTTTGGTGACCTCGAGGAAGTAACTGAGGCAACTTTCATACTATAGCGATAAGGAGTCAATTTCATGATTATAAAGTATAGGGACGAAATTGAGATTGAAATAAAATTATAAAGATTAAAAGTGTAATTAATTAAAATGAATATTATTATATAAAATTTTTTATTTAATGTAACATGAAAGTTATTTTTTATTTAATTAAAATAAAATAATTTATTATTTAACTTATTTATTAATGCATTTTTTATATTAATGAAATATTTTTATTTCTATATTCTTAATATTTTATTTTATTTTATTTCATTTAATATTTTAATGATTTATATATTATTTTATTTATTTACAACTTTTGATTTAATTATTTATCTATGTAATATGCATGGTATTTTTCTCATTTGAAGAGATTTCATAAAATTAGGAATGAGAAATGACTTTTAACAATTCATATTTCTATGTAATAGAAAGGCAGGAAATGGAATGAATATTTGAGACTAAATAGTATCAATCGAAAGAATGATTATTCCATAAAATTGTGCCCAAAACAGAATAGACATTACTGCATACCAAACTAGATTTCTCTTATAAGCAAGCACTAGTGAATTATATTTATTTAGACAAAAATACCTTTTTGTTGTCCAAAACTTTGCAACAAGTTTCAATTTTGTTCTCACATTTATATTTGTAAATGATTCTTCATTAATTTAATTGTGTCTAATTAGTCATTTTGATCAAGCCTTGTTATTCTATTTAAATCACTAATGAAATCCCCAAAGGAGTTGGTTGGTGATCAAGAAAAAGTACTCATTTCATTGATTTTGTTAGGTTCAAATCTCATTGGGAAAGACAGTAGGGAGTAAAATTTCTATAAATTCCCTAGTTCGATTTGGCGTGGATAGTCTACTTTTGTCTGGACCGAAGATGTTATTAGTCAAAATACATTTAAACTGGTCTGGACACACTTCACTAAATATTATAAAAAATTCATGAATTTATTTGATTTCTATATTCTATTTTGTTTTATTTTTTATTTATAGATGGGAAAAAAAATTGACCAAATTGAAAATATTTTGAGATATTTTGGTATAAATAAGTGAAAAATTAATGAGAGAGAGTGGGACTGTATAATACTTTTAGAATGAAATTTATAAAAAATGATACTTTTAAGATAATAATTGACACAAAAAACTTATAATTTAAAGACATTTTTTTTGTGGCCAAATTAGTACATATGTTGCAAATAAAATAATATTTTAAGCTATATTAGTAATTTAAAAATATATAAACTGAGGAAAGACATTACAAATATTTTAATTTAGTAGGACAAAACGAAATTAAGTAGGGATATTTTATAGGAAAAATAGATGTCATTTTGTCGATAACATAAGAGGTTGTTTTTTTTTCTTTCTTTCTTTCTTATAAGGAAATCACTATCTATGATACAAAATAATTAAAAATTATCCTTAAAATTATTACTTTTGCTTGAAATTTGTACAACCTAAACAAAAACAACGTAACAAAACCATCCATTACTATATGATTCTTTTTATAACCCTTGTGCAGCCCGAAGAAACGTACAATTTCCTAAAGGTTCATTTCGAAACAAATAAAAAATAAAATTACCCTTTCAAACTAAAATAAAAATAGAACTATGTTTTTTTTTTAAAAAATTTGAAGTTGACATTTGCAAAATATATTGGATTTGTACTTATATATATATAAGCCCAAAGTCATCTTAATTAGAAGAACATTTAGAAATTAAGAAAATTTGAATTATATATGGAGAACAATAGCATGATGAAGACAATTTTGCTAATGATTTGGTAATGGTTGGACTTTTGAACTTGTTGTGGAAGTGCAAGCTCATTATCCACCTTTTCAACTTCTCCTACCACACATCCTTTTATTTCTACACCTCGATTGAAAAATATAGAAAAACAATTTATATGCAAGAAAAATGCTCATGAGGAAGCTATGCAGTTGTGCATACAAAGATTTGGAAAACCTCCAACAAAATGGAACATACATGAGCATAATCAATTTGAGATTCTTGCTCATAAATTAATAGAAGAGTGTCGCAAAAAGTACTCTCTTAATCGTAGTCCAACAAAAATATAGGGAAAATAAACGTTTGAGTTTTAGGAGGAATCTTGGACAATCACATTCCCAACTAACATTTCACGATTTAAATTCTGGTTGGAAAGAAGGTAATACGATGTTTATTTATATATACATGCATTATAATTTCTTATTACGTTGTAAAACACTTGTATAATTTAATGAAACTTATGTTGCATACACCATTTGCTAAATAATTCCTCTCTCTCTCTCTCTTCTAAATTTATCCACATCAGTCTATAAAGGATTTGTTAAGTCATTTTTTTTTTTGGGTACTTTTTAGAGTCTACATTGTATAAACCAATTTCAAATACCCTATTATATATATATATTGCTAATATTAATTCTTTAGAGATTTTTAAAATAGAAAAGATTAAGTATAAAACCAAAATTATGCTTCGAGCATGATTAATATTTCAGGCCACACACTTTTTTCCAATTAGAAGACGTGATTATTGTTGAAATTTTTTAATATGTTAAGACAAAAGGCTTAAATACTGTTTTCCTTCTTTGAGGATTGTGCCTTTTTTCAATTTAGTCCTTGAGCATTTTTTTTTAATTTGAGATCTTCAAGATGCAATTTCTTGCAATCAAATATTCCATTAAATTGTAACAGAAATTTACAACATGTCAAATTTTGATTGATTTAGCTTGATTTTTAATGATATGACCAAAGTTTTGCCATGTGATCATCCTTCAAGACAAAAAATAAAATAAATCATTCTTCCCTTTAAACTTAATTCTTAGGATCTCCACTCCTTCGTAGGGTATACCCATAATTGATTCCTTCTATACATATAAAGAAAAAGGCAAAACGTTTGGGAAAGGAAGCTCTCTGTC
The DNA here is from genome assembly GCA_029379385.1 of Quillaja saponaria. Classification (NCBI taxonomy): domain Eukaryota; kingdom Viridiplantae; phylum Streptophyta; class Magnoliopsida; order Fabales; family Quillajaceae; genus Quillaja; species Quillaja saponaria. The sequence goes on along the minus strand of CM055616.1, from coordinate 11,001,732 downwards.
TCCATCAATGGCTGCAGGGCTTTCAAGTTTTATGTTGTATTGTGAACATTATCAAATTTCTTTCAACAGAAAAAAATCACAAAAGAGTGGGAGGAATTAGATTCCTTCATGGAGGGTGTCAGAGTAATTAATTAGGACTTATTCTTAGACTAATAAGTCTTTAATTAGACCTTAATTTAATCATGTATTTACTATGTTGTTAGCTAAGACAACTTTTGTACCGCCTATATTTACATGCTCTTTTTATTGATAACATAGACCGAACAACTGTGGAGACCGTTCATGGCCCCTGTAAGGTTTTGGAAAATATTTTTTACCCTTTAAATTTTAAAAAAGTTTCATTTTGGCCTATATAAAATTTGATAATTGTGAATTTTAAAAAATATATTTTTGAATGTTTTTCGATCACACTTTTCAAAAAGACAAAATAAAAAGAGTGAAAAAAAATAAGTAAATTAACTAACAAATGAAGGTCAATTCAATGTTTGTGTACAGATAATTGTAACATATTTAATATTCACTTATTTTGACAAATTTAAGTGGAGATTATCTTTTTTATTTATCTATTTTTATGTCTGTTTTTTTTCTCAAGTGATCTATATAGTTTTGTTTTTTACAATTATCAAGCTTAATATCTCTACCTAAATTCATTCGATTCTTACCACTTTAGATAAACTTAAATTACTATTCACTAATTAAAGGTTCATCTTATTTTAAATATAATACTTGATTTATTTTATTTTTTATCAATAAATACTTGATTCAAAGTATTTTTTTTAGCTATTTTAAATTTAATTGATTAGTAATTAATACCTTGTATTTTTAAATAGTTAAATATGATCATTAATTATGAAAGAAAATACTTTGCATTATAGTTAACTTATGATTGTCAATAAGATATTATTGTAAGCTCTTTTAACCTCAAATTAAGATATTGGGTTCAAACTACCGTGACGTCTCATTGGTTCTAATTCTCAATGCACTTGTCCCTCAAGGACAGGGGCACATGATGCTCTATTCCAAGAGACAAAGCAAAACTATATATACATAACGAATTTTTTGACAAAAAAATTATGACTGGCTCCCCAAAACTAAATGTTTAGGCCCACCACTAATAACATTCATATCAATTCATACAGAATACAAAATATTTTTATGATTCTAAGGTAAAAAATAAAAATAAATAAAAAAGTGAAATCTTGTAGTGTAAAAGTCCAATTAATCTTTTCTTCGAGTTGCCCCTTCCATAGAACACTGATGAGCTTTTCAGGAAAAATTAATTAGATTATTTATTGGATTTTACTAATTTATATTGGTGGATAAATAAGTCTAATTAGGTTATGATTGTGTTTTCTTAGAGGAAATGCTTGTTTGGTGGACAAGTTCTATATATATAGTCTAAATAAATGTGTAGGCTTGTGAGAGTTGTAGGTATGATAAAAAGAGAGATCTAATATTTGTGAGATCTCTTCTAGTATAGGAGTGCAAGATAGATTAGTAGAGATATATGGGGAGTGATGAAAGCAACATGTTTATGGTGTTAATCTTTCTATGTAATTATTCTTGAATAGTAGAATTTATTTTCTCATTAGTGGAGATAGGTAAGACGCTGAATCATGTAATATTGTGTTGTTGATTGCTTTTTTCATTTCTCTTCTATTTATATTTTTGTGTGGATTTTCTTTGTTATTTTTGTTATATCTTATTGAAGTTTGAAAGAGGATTTTGTATAATTCTTGACAAAAGTGAGTGCAAGGGAAATCTATTGATTTGGTGGCATGCATCGTTGTATAGGCTTGAGACAGAGCAAGGAGATCGATGAGGGAGCTGGTTCGTGTGGGCTTAGGACGAAATTAATTATATATTCTTTTTTGAATTTACCGATTAGGTGTTTTCGAACAAGTTTACTAAGAATCCTTCAACTAATTATATTTACAATCCTATCAAAAGCAGTCCAATCACACCAAGACTAAAAAATTTATCACCCAGGTCTCTCTTAAGAAAAATCTAAATTTACAAAGTCAATGAATAAAATATATATGACCAGACCAACTTCCTTAGAGTCGTAGTTATGTACTCTTGGCATAAGCATTTGGTCTTTGTAAAATATGGGGATTGAGTTATGACGAATATTTTGTAAAGATGTCTGACTAATTTAAAAAATTGAATTAAAAATACCATGCATCAAGTAATACACGACCCTTGCGAAAGGCCAATTATAAAATAAAATAAGCTAAAGTTCTTTGGAACAAATGTAACTACTCTTTTATATTAAATATATATAATACAATAAAAATTCTATTATATAAGCTACAAAGGTTGTTCAAATTTAGCTATCAAAAACATTTATTCAAAGAAATTTCTAAACTATACACATGGAAAACAACAATATGATCATGATAAGTTTTCTAATGATCGTGATAATGGTTGGATGTGAAGTTGTTGCAGTAGTGCAATCTCATGACCTAGATTCTTCGTTTTGTCTGAATCCAACTTCTCCTGCTACCTGGAGATGTCAAAAAGACAACTTGCATGCAAGCTTAAAGCCCTTGACGAAGGCTAAGCACAAATGCCAACAAAAATTTGACAAAGATTTAAGTAAATGGACCAAAGTTCAACAAGAAGAATATAAATCTCTTTCAAATGAATTGTTGCAGGAGTGCAAGAAAAAGTTCCCTTATTCAGAAAACTGCTAAAGTTCCTGGTTACAAGTCCTGCAAATGCATGGTAAAGCATTTCGAGCACAATATATTAAAAAAACACTTAAAAGTACATATTTCATATACAACATATACATATATTTGTGTATATTTATATATATCTAAATGCATGTAGACGATATAATATAATGCACATATATATACAGATAAACAAGATATAATTGCTAGGCATTACTGAAAATGTTGTCTTGGAACAATGTGAATGGCAGAAAAAATAAATTTATATAACTGACTCTATCTAGTTTGAAATTTAAAGCTTAGTTGAGTTGAGTATATATATATATATAAATTTTATAATCAAATTGTTTATTTATGATAGAATCTACATAATTATTGGTATGATCAGTACGAAAGTAGAAATTTCGGGAGTCAAGTGATGGGATAAATTTTTTTAATTAAATTTATTTTTTAAATAATTTAAATAAGGACTTTTTATTTTTATAATAATATAGATATTAATATTGCCTTAAATTGCTCGAGTCGCAATTATAGTTACACTGTGGTTGCATATTTTAACTGATGGAATATTGTTTCTGAGAACCCAAGTCTCATTTTTTGTACATGAAACGTGTAGGTGCAACAAGTAGACAACTGCTAGTGAATTTATTGATTTATCATTTTATGACTTTTAGTTTTAGTAATAAATAAAAAATTACAAGAATTCATTTAGAAGTTAGAACACAATTTACAATATATAGATACTAATAAAATATTTCAACATATTGTTTATATATACTAACATGCAGCAGCAAAAGAGATAGTAAAGTAGAAGACAGTGTTTGCCAATACGTACTTCTTACTGGCCAGTATGTTGAAGATCTCATGTACATACAGTCTATTGAATAAAATTCCGACATCATGCAAATATTGCTTGATATGCAACATATGGAATAAATCTTATGTTAATCGGTACTTAATAACAAGCTTTTTATTGAGTTCTCTTTATGTAAAGCTGGGTTTGTACAATCCATATGTATAGGGAACTAATATGTATATGAAAGGAAAGTGATTGGTGGACGAAAAGAAGGAAAGAAAACAGTTTACCCACGTGAACTTTGATGAAGTTTTGGACCCACGTGGAGCACATTCGTTCACCGATCACTTTTCTTTCTTATACATATCAGTGTCCTATATATATTATCTAAAAGTTTTATTCAATAAAAATGAGCTTTGCTGTAAAAAAATTGCTAAATTTTACTTTTGATCCTATAATTAGACGAAAATATCAATTTTATTCCCATGCTTTTATAATCACAAAATGTAAGACCTATATTTTTGAAAATCTAACAATGTTGTCCCTATCATAAGTTCTCGTCAATTTTCGTCAATTTAAACATAACGTAAGCTGACATGTCTTGATGCATACATATGTGGCATGTGCAAGTGAACTAATGGCTGGAAATCAAACCCATTAGTTGATCATGTGTTCCTCACATGACTCCAATCCCGTTTCTCTCTCTCTCTAACCCGGCCAATTTGATCCATCTTCACCACCTCCTCCCTCCCCTCCCCCCCTCCCCCCCTCCCCCCCTAAAAAAAATTATTCGATCTTGAAAAATTACAATTTTTCATCAGTGTCAAGTTTCTCCTGATCAATTGGGAATTAAGAAGATAGTGGATCTACATGGATTTTTTCTGTGAAGCTAATCAGAGGAACTTTGAAAGTTTGATTTCTAGAAATCCCTTGAATTACCTTGTAATACTAGACTTAAGGTTTTCTTTTCTAATAAAGATGTCATCGAAATGATTGATTTTGTCTTTATTGACCTATGAAGGGATGTTATTTTTTATATAACCCATACCATAGAAACCTCATGAAGTGGTAGAGATGCCATTGTCATTATTTGCACTTGAATTAGACACCCAAAATAGCTCACAACTTCCACAGGAGATGGGTAGAATGAAAGCAGATGGTAACATCAATATAATGTAGAAGTTGACAATGAGAGTGAAACTAAGCGTCGGATTAGAAATGAAACTAAAGAAACAAATTATGATAATGATGAGAGTGATGAAAATGTGAATGGTTGTGATTTACTTGATAGTGATGAGGATATGAATGATGATTAATTTGATCAGTATGTAAACTATGATGAGTACGTAAATGAAATTGATGCTTCTGCAAATGTGTTTAGAACACAGAAAATGACTGAAAAAAGAAAAAAGAAAGTTTATGGCTTAGCAAATGTACCTCGAATCCCAAAATCAACTAGTGTCTTGACATTGAAGAGGAATATGTGAGAGATATTGAACTACACAGTCTGCTAGGATCTGATGATGATGGATATTAAAGAGAGAGATTCAACAGATATAGAAGTGAAGATACGTAAGCAACTTGAGTGGAAGAAATGCATTAAGTAACTAATTTGACTGAATTCAAAGAAGTCATAGTTGAGTGCTCACTGCTAAAATGAGGACCAAACTGGTAAAAGATAATGGGGGCGTGATACAATGCACAATTGAAATATTGCACATTCCTTGTGAGGTAGTGAAGCTACTGCAGTTAAGGTGTTAAAGCATGAATGTCCCACTCCACATAAAGGCATGACTAACAGCAGGAATGAGTAATCAAATTTTTGTAATCCTGGCTTGAAAACAAATAACAACTATGACTCTTGACCAAACCGAGGAATAAAAGTAGAACGTAGAAAACACAACTTTAACTACAAATGTTTATTTACAGAAATACATAACAATTTTTTTAAAATCGATAGAGATTCCCTGTAATGTGGAACATGCTAAAAAATACAAACCTATAAATCCTGGTTATATTTAACCAGTTTACATAATATCAATATACACTAGGAGCTCCACTTCCACTATACTATAAACAATAACCATTAAACTATTATACAAAATCAAACACGATATTTAAAACCCTAATGTGATTGCAAACTTCCATCTTTTGGCTTTAAGTATGAGATTCTAAAAAATACCTTGTCATACACTATTGGTAAGTCACAAACTCTTCTATGATATATATCGAAATCCTGTCACTAAAGAAAAACATCAATAGAAGAGTGGTGAGTCTCATAGACTCAGTGAATGGAAAAACTTACCCAAAGGGTACCAACATCATTCTAAGCATAAAAAATACATTTAAAATTAAATAATCTCAACTAGTTATATTTCATATCTTAGTTATACGATACATGTTTATACATATAATTATAGTAGAATTAATTAATCACAATTCAAACAAAACAATCAAAACACTCAAATCATATAAAGGCCAATAGAGTAACCTAGCCCTTGCATATCATATATCTTCCCATTGGGCCTTTTTTTTATCGACACACCAAATATCTTCCCCATACATAATCCATCCCACCCGGATTGAGAAATCAATCATTGTAAAACACTTATTAGAATCAGAATATCTCAAAATATTCTAGGTGCACCCGATTCTATTTTAGACGTAAAAATTATTTCAAAACAAGAATCATTTTTATTGGCCCTTATCAACCACAAACAAAATCACACATCAATACAATTCACTTAAGTCAATCATAACAATATAATTCTTATCTACCAATATATAACATATATATACATAAATACATCAAACAATCAAACACATTAATCTAGCAACCAAAGGATAGTAATTAACCACACCATTTATCAATTTTACTTGTCACACCCTCTTGTGTTCACTATCGTAGTTAGCTCAACCCCGAGTTCAGAGCTGCAATTACAATTTTTCAGTATTACTTAGTTTAACAATTTTATAGCTTATAACTTTTTTCTTATGAAAATCTATAAGTATTAAGTTTCATGCATATATATTTTAAGTTAATTCTTCTTAGACATTTTTATAACCACCTTAGCGATATGTTTGATTTTAAATTACATGCTTAATCAATTTCAATAAAACCAAGTCCAACCATTATCTTCATGAAATTAGTTATCTTTCTTATTCAGAAACTTCTTCCAAATTCAGCCTTGAACCTACTCATATCCCCATATGAATACAAACAGGACACACATAAAATTTCTAGTTGTTAGAATCAGATTCCAGGTGCTTATAGAATTCTCATACTTGAGAATTAAATTATAAAATTTTCCAATCTAGTTTACCAAGATGTTATGAACAATTCATCTTCATCACTCCACTCCTAAATCATCCTTTAAGACCTCCTAAAATCAATTACATCAAAACAAGTTTAGTCAAGACTTGAAAATCATAACCATGAATTCCAACACCTCCAAAATATACACAATATAAAATTAAAACCTAAAAAGCTCGATATTTGTCCTTTAATATGTTAGGAACAATTATTATTCATGGGTCCTAAGTTAATTCAAATCACAACCCCTGTAAAAGTCCTCCGAACTAACTGAAGGTCACCTAAAATACTATAAGAACCTAGCTGCAATCCAATAGCTCTAACAATAAATATACCTGGAATTAATTTACGAAACTTTCCAGATATCATTCCAAGACCATAAGATACACTTTCTCTTTAGAACTCCTAAATTAATTTAGTTCTGAAAACACTCAAAATACAAGATTTCTCTAACCCATAAAGTCTGCCCCTGCATCCCCTTCATTTAATACCCACTAAATTCTATATCACTTATTTCCATCACTACCAACTTGTATTTTACCATCTAACAAAATCAACATCATCTCATTAATTCCAATATTACCAATACTCTTAACACTAAGTTTTAAGGTAATAAAATCCATCAAAAGCTTAAGTTATCCATTTTTTTAAACATAGTACAATCAAATTCCCATGTTTCCTTTTTCAATTAATACTAACCATCATGTTCTCATTCTTTTATCATCCTTCAAGCTTCCTTGGAATTAAGCAATTAAATAACCTTTCAATAACTATTCACTCTAAACTTTCAATTCTCATTCAAATAATCCCTAACCACTAAAGTTTAAATATACCAAGTTTTACTTATCCTATTACAACTAATTTCATTTAGGCATTTCGACAAACATCTTAAGAGCATCTTAAATTTCCTTCCATGTGTATGTGTATTCATTTACATAAATACCCCAAAAGAGTTATAACAATTTCATCAATTCCCAAATTACTTATATTCCAACATCAACATTAAAATTGGTTTAGCTAACTAAGATCCTAAAAGCTTTATTTATACATATATTCAAAATCAATACAACCTAATTCAAACTTTTTCCTTTCCATTAACCCTTTAATTTCTACTCTTACTCTTTATTCCTAATCCATGTTATTTACGATTCCTAAATCCCTAATCCTAAATCATTAACTACTAAACTACCCAAGAACTAAAACTATAAACTAGAAAACTATTAATCCACAAGGGGAAGGACGACCACACAAGTTGTGGCTGCCTACAGTAACCTTTTGCTGCCAACTTTGGCAACTTACAAACCCCTTCCCCCCTAATCAGCCACCAAAAAATGCATGAATTAACCTTACCAAATAGCCACAAGAGAATTGAAGGTACAGTCCCCTGTTGCTGCCGTCAAAGCCAAACTGCTACAGAGATAACACCTCCAAGAAACTCCACAAGTGAAGGAAAAATAGTCCACGATGTTGAAGAAAGCCTTGCTGCCGCCATCAACTTCACGCCAACTAAATTGTTACAACTGTTGTGGTGACTGCAACACACAACATGCACGGTTGGAAAGAAAAAAAAAACAAACCACTTCTATTTACAGCAAAAAACAGGGCAGCAAGTACTAGATGTCCCTATCCCCTTCATACCAAACATACTTGAACCAAATCAAGGGATTGAAGGAGTGACACTCGGCTGAAAAAAGAACAAAGACTAAATTGTCTTGCTAGCCCAACTGATTTCACGACCAGAAACCAGGGAGGAATAACAGTCAAACATGAAGGTTGTCCAACCAGCCACTGCACCCACCTTCTCGGCTAAGGCTAACAAAATTTCAAGGTCTCACACTGCTTAAGCAAGATAAGGTTCAAGAAAGGAAGAGAAAGTAGAGGAAATGTAGAGCAAAGAACAGGGTCGGTGGAAATAAGGGAAAGAAAAAACAAAGGCAACCAAATAAAAAATAATAAACTCATGGTCAAGATTTAGTTGTAGGATTTATGCTGTTAATTTAATTCTAGAATATATATATATATATATATATAATATTTATTTTCTTGATGATGCACACATCAATTTAATTTCTAATTTTATTTTATTTTATTTTATTTTTATAAAATTAACCAAATAACATAGTGAAATTAATTTCCTAATTATATGCATAAATATATAAGTGTTTGTTTATCTTCATTTCACTTTCCGTAAACTTTTATCTATCTAATTACTATAAGTTATGTATGAATCATTTTCAAATGTATGTATAAAAAATATGTATGAATCATTGTCAAATGTATGTATAAAAATATCGAGTTATGACAATGAAGCAATCATATGCTTGCCAATTATTGTTTTATTTAGTTAGGTAGAGCCTATGACCTGTTAAGTAGAGTCACCTGCCTCTACTGGGACCAACATAGATCTGTCCATGGCACTTGATCTGTTAAGATTAAATTGAAATATTAATACTTTATTATTAATGTACTGACTTGAATTTAGAAATAGGGTCCTTACTGTAATGCATGTCAATTATTTATATTAGATTACAATATTATAATAAAATGGATATCCAATAATTTATATTATTCATTCTATTGATTAAGAAAATTATTGATGAGTGAGGTTAATGTCCACAAAGCATATCACATAACCTTCTCTTCTAGTATAAAGATAAAGAGAACAAGTGTCAGAACTCTTATAACTCAATGTCGTAAAATAGAGTTTTAAACGTGAAATTCTTAATGATAGTTCGTTGTATTTACCAATTTTTCGCAATAATAGCTTGCTCCACAGTAGGATGTGTAAATTTTTGTTATAAAATTAATTAATTTATTAAAAAAATAATACAATAGAACATATTTTAACCCAATATTAGGAACCTAAAATTAGAATCAATTTGTATAACTTTTGATCGTAAATAAATTATATAGATACAACTAAATTAAATTTTAGTTGATTTGAAAATTAATTTTATCTTGCGTAAATTTTTAGTGAAACACGTGTATAAATCAAGTTAATAAAATTAAATAAACAATTATAAATTATAAATAAATAAATATATATATATATATATAGAATATATATACATGTAACAAGATCAATTTTGGACCACACAACTAAAAATTTTACCGTGGACTTCATCATACTTTTGTATTAGCTTACCTTTTCATTTTCTCTGTCTTATTTTCTTTTTCTTTTACTCACCAACTGACTTTGCTTCTCCTTTTTCTTTTCTTGTGATGTTCTCGGTCCTTCCATTTTTATCCTCTTGTTGTGGCCGACTCCTTTATTTTGTTTTTTTGTTGATTTGCTCTGCCTTCTTATGTCCCCTGTTCTAGCCGAGTCATCACAACACTTGCAATAGCCTTGAACAACCTCATTCCTTGCCATGCTTTGCTTCCTTTTCTTCTTATGTTGAAGTTCAGCCCTTGTTTTGCCTAAGTTCTTTAGCTGACCATGAACTCCTCCTCTTAGTAGCTGCAGCCACTTCACGTTAGCTTCTTTCTTTGTGGGTGTTTTCAACCTTGCTTGTCGTGTGAGCGTCCCTGCAACCTAGTGTAAATCCCTCTTAGCAGCCAAGATATTTCATTCTCCTCTTCTGCCTCAAGTTTACAATTTCAGTATAGGAGTATTTTGTTATGCCGTCCCTCCCTTGCAGTAGCTCCAATGAACCATTTTTCACTTGTTCCTTTTCAGCCGTGGGAGGTATTCCTTGGACCTGCAGAGCTGGAGGTAGCTGCCTTTGATGGTGGCAGCCACTCCACTTATTGACAACAATATTGACACCTACAATAGCCACAAACAAGCTAGCTGTAAGTTAGGCTATTCCTTTTGATTCTATATAATTAATTCTTTTTTCTTTGCTTGTTGATTATTGATAAAGGGTTAAGTTTAGTAAATGTAGGAAAAGGAATTAGAATGGAAAGTTAGGAATAAAGAACTTATGGGGTGATGGTTTGACAATTGGAAAGGGAAATTGTGGAATTTAAATAGGTTGATATTAGAATGATTTAATTCTAGCTTTGATGCAAGTTAGGGAGCTAGTTTAATTTAAATTCAAAGTTGGAATATAATTAATTGGAAACCTATAATTTATGTTGAATTCTTGGTATATATATGTATAAAGAATTGTTCGATTTTAATTTCATGTTTTGTTTATTTTGTAGGTGTTAGAAGTTATAGTTGGGATTTTCAGATACTAACTATACTTGTTTTGATGTAACTGATGTTAGGGGTCTTAAAAGATGATTAAGGACTGGATAAATGCTACCTTTTGGTTACTAGATTAATATTTGTATTTGTTAGATATATTTGATAAGGGCCAATAAAAATATTTTCTTTCCGAAATAGAATCTAGGTGCACCTAGGATATTCTGAGATATTATGATTCTGATAAGTGTTTTAAAATAATTAAGTACTCAATCCTCGGTGGGATGAACTGTGTACTGAGAATAAATTTATTATGCGGGCTCAAAACTACTTGGTGGGGGAGGATATATGTTGTGCGAGGTTAAGTTACTCTATTGGCCCTTTGAGTGATTTGAATGTTTGACTTATTTGTTGTGTAATGTATTACGTACGTTTTCATAATTACGTACGTGTGGAATTAATTTACCTGCAAAATTTATGTTATTCTAAAATTATTTAATCTATATATATATATATATATATTATTTATTCTATGTATTGAATATATTTGTTGAGTGATGCTAGTAATCTTTGGATACATTTTTTCACTCACTACTCACTGAGTCTATAGGACTCACCATTGTTTCATTGATTTTTTTTTTTTTTAGTAACTAGATTTCGGTATACATCGTCACTGAGCTCGTGCTTGCTGATAGTGTGTGGTAAAGTATTTCTTCGGAATCTCATACTTGAAGTCAAAGGGCGAGAGAGTTTATAGTCGCAATAAGGTTTCAGGTGTTTGATTTTGGTATTGTGTAAAAGTTCAGTTTATTGTTTGTTATGGTATAACGGAGTGGAGCTTATTGATTATAATGTTACTATTGTTACCTGGTTGAATATAGTCATGAATTATATATTTGTATTTTTGGGCATTTTCGCGTTATAGGAAACTCTGCCAAAATTTTTAGTAACTTGTTATATATTTTAGTAAATAAATATTTACAGTTAACTTGTGTCTTCTAAAATCTATTTTATGCATTGGTTTAGTCAAGAGTCGTATCTATTTTATTATTTTGAAGTCAGAGTTAAGGAGGGTTGGTTACTCAATTGGCCAATCATGCCTTCGTGTAGGGTTTAACAACAAAGGACTTGCAAATAAAAATATTGCCACTTGGAGCCTAGAGAAAAAGGCATGAAAACCCAACTCATAAACCTAACTAATTAAATATTGTCTGCAACTGATAATGAGATTTAAGATTCTGGTAACAATTTTTTAAAGTGGACAACAGTAATTGGCAAGTACATGGCTCAACCATGTGCTTCAAGCTTTAACACCTTAAACTGCAATAGCTTTACTGTCTCGCATAGAATGAGCAATATTTCAATTGCGCACTGTACCACCCTCCAAGATGATGATGTAGAGCATGGTTTAAAGTTGATTATGGCTGGTAGGTGTTTTGCAGGTAAGATTGGGTGTCAAAAGGTGTTAAGCGTTAAGACAATAGTGCCCCCACATAAATGTATCAAGTTATTTGAAACCCACTTTGCCAGAAATAAAAATGCAGCCGAAGAAAGGTTTAAAATTAATTACAAAGTCAAATTGGGAGATGTAGTGGATGCTTTTAGGAAAATGCACACCGTGAGAATATCAAAAATAATATCACGATTTTGTGTTTAATATTATAATTGATATAATGAATTAAGACATAATTACAAAAATAAATTAATATATACACATATAGTCATAATTATGACTATTCATAATTGTCTTATATTTGTTATTAGATTAGAGAGTCTATTCATTGTACTAATTAAGCGAGTGAATGAACCGATTATTCTTTTCATACGAACTAAGTTAATGACTGAATACTTATATCTCATATTTTTCTGTCTTATTTCATTTGCTTTCTTTATTTTTGAATGTTGTAAACTTTTATAGGTTTTTTTAACAGGTGTCTGTAAGATATTTGTTAATATGATAAATATAAAAATTTTGTTTTTTTTATTGTAATGATTAGCTATGATTTCAATTATGTGTAATAAATAATTACTACTTTAGAATATTTCAAATTACAAATATTATATTATACCTTATCAAGTGTTCCTCAGAAAAACTCAACTTCAATACCAAGAGATGCTAATTTTCTTGAATAGTGATTTCACAAACAGTTTTCAGGTACCAACTGTTTTTCACAAACATTAATTAGTAACTTTCATTAAACTAGTTGGTGATAGAACTTATTAAGTTTTGAAATTTAAAAACAAATCTTTAATATTTATGAAAACTGTTTGTCTCCATCAATTTTCGTAAAGGTTTCTATTAATTTTAAAGGGAAAAAATAAAGCAACTCTTCTTTTATCAATTAATCGACTTTTAAAATTCATTTGGCAAATTGCATAAAATAATTAATAATATAAAAGATAATTCAGTTGTCTGCATTATTTTATGACAACAATAATATAATATGTAATTACATTATTTTAATTATTAATTTTTTTATTTATTTGGCGTATAGGATAGATAGTATTATATACTTAACTATGTAATGCATTATACAGTAGAATTAATTGTACAACATATAATATATATAATTCCACTTGACACAAGATATTTAATTATAGAATATATATATGTTAATATTATAAATTTATACTAGTTTATAACTCGTGCAAATGTATAAATTTTTGTTTATTCTCCACAACAACATATGCTACAATATCAAGAAAATAATGATAATGAAATTTTAATTGATTAATCTTATATTTTTGTAATAAAGACTTCTAAGAATATAAAAAATTAAAAATTGAGAAAAAAAAAAAAAAAAGATTAGAAATCTAATGAAAAAAATAAAAATAAATGCATAACCAAATTAAAATAAGATCATCTAAAAAATTGACATCTGAAACCATAAAGATTTCTAAAACCCTAATGGTCTTTATGACACCACATGTCATAGATAGATAATTTTATGAATATGCGAAGCTGTTAATTTTCCTTCTCAAAGCCTGAAAGGAAAAGAGAAAATGGTACTTCTAGCAAAAAATTTAAACAAAAATAGTATTACCAATTGATACCTCCATGCTGTAATATTATCAAACACGAATGAAACGAAAATAGACCAACAAAATAATTCAATAGATCACTCTAAAATCAACATCAACAAATTGAAAGTTTGAAATCCAGAAAGAAAAAAAAAACAGTGAAATGTAAAAGAAATAAAAAGATATGAAATCAAATGAAATTTGTATAGATTATTAAAAGATGCTTGCATTAATAATATCAAACTGAAAGTACTACACATAAATGGAGAACAAAATGTGACCATGAATTCTCAATTATCTATATGATGTAATCTCTCTTTTCAACATGAGGCTGCACAAAGTAAATTCCAAAATTATGAACAACTTACCAAAGTTTGTTTTACATAGTAGAGTTTCAAATGTTTAATATGAAACATAAAAGTTGGAAGAAGAAGAATATTTTTTGGAGAAGTTACAAAAATTAAATTAATACAAATGTTATTAATAAATAAATTTAAGTCTTATTGAATTTTTTTTTATCATAATAAAATTTATGAAACTTTAATTTAAAAATGAAAAATTATTGAAATGAAATAAGAAAAGTTTCAAAATTAAAAGATATGTAAAAATTAAAATGCTATTTATTAGTGACTTATTTATGTTGAGGAATATGCAGAGGTGAAAAACATATCATGTACACTAAATATGACGAATAACATGCCATGTGTCATGTCATTATTAATCTACCTATTAATAAAAAATTATAACTATTCTAGATCCTAAAAATTATCCGTGTACCAATCGAAAATATTTATTTTACAGAAATTAATTAAATAATCTTATATTATAATATTGTAAATCCTTACTTCCAAGAAAGAACATCACCACCTAATTGGGGCTTTTATATACCAAATGGTAGGAAAGTTTGGTTTAAAAATAGAAATGAAAAAAATAAAGTAATATCACTATCAAGCAATATGTAACCCAAAAGCCAATATAAATAAAATCTCCTAAAGGCTCATCCCTAAAAAAATAAAAAATAAATAAAAAAAATACTACTCTTTTGGATAAAAACAAATTGTAAAAGGCAAAAGTACCCTTTTTGTTCTAAAAACTTTTCTCATTTTGTAATTAGCTTTTATATTTTAATTGTGTCTTGTAATTAGCGGTTTAAATTTATTAATTGTATTTAATTAGTGATAATACGTGTTCATTCTTTCATTACAATGATGAAAATTTCTGATTCACCATCTTTTTTTAATAGATAAAAATATGAAATTTCAATTTTAAGATAGAGAGAAAGACAAAGTCATGTTTAATGCATGCATGTTTGTTTCGATAGTTGAAAAGATATAAAGAAAAAAAAAAAGACAAACATAGATTAAAAATTTGTTTAAAATATACACCTAAAATAACAGACATTTTAGTTTTTTTATTTTATTTTTATTTTTATCAATTTGTTTAATTAACAAATGTACATATTGGGAAAACTTAATATAAAGAATTAATTTGGTACAATTAAAAATGGAAATACTATTTTAAAATCAGCGAGAAAAAACTAAAAGGGTACTTCTTTGAAGAATAAAAAAAAAAAGTGTTGAGTTTTTCTTATTATTAGTTAGTACAAGCTGCTCTGTGCTTTTCAATCTCCTGATTTTGATGATGCATATGAATTTGAGATCTATTCCTCAGCAGGGATCTTGGAGGATTTCTGGTGAGATTCACTTTGGCAATCAGTTCGGAAACTCATACCAACATCAGGCATTTCCGTGAAGCGTGAATGGTGTGTACTGGCAGACAACTCAAAGCCATCTTTTTGCGTTTGATCTCGCAATAGAGCGGTCACAAATCCTATATGGTGAGACGGGGACGTTAGGTGTAATGGATGGGAAGCTCTGTGTGACTTCCATTCAGAATGGGGTTCTGGTTGTGAAGATGCTTTCTAATGCTCACACAAACACAATGGAGATGAGCAGCCAAGTCAAGACATGGAAGGGGATGCAACGAATTAATCTCCCCAAATCAGTGCTTGAGGATGCCTCTTCGTCATTTGATTCGCATGCACTATATACATTCATTGTTTTATTAGATAAGCTATGAGCTGAATTCGAATTTTTGCTTACAAGATCTCTTGAAATCTGAATTACTTATGAATATGAAAAATATGATGAAGATATTTGTACTAATTATGATTATGGTAATGATTGGACTTGAAACTTGGTGTAGTAGTGCTAACATCGTAATAATGTTCATGTCTTCATCTACCATCACAAGTTCTTCTACCGATCATATTCTCTTTCCTCCTCAATTGGAAAATTTAGAGAAACAACACTTATGTGATGAAGAAGCTCATGCTCAAGCTATGAAGATTTGTGTGAACAAGTTTAGAAAACCTCCACAACAATGGAACAAAGATGAGCACAAAAAATTTGAGGCTTTTTTACTTTAAAAAATGATAGTTTGTTTTCGAAAGCATCAGCTTAATCACATTTTAAAAACTATTTAAAGTTTGTGTGAATTTCTGTCTTGAAACTTAAATATCGTGTTAATTATTTAAATTTTATTTTTACCAAAGATAAAGAAATTCAACCCTCTTGTCGATTGAAGGGGATCAAAGTACTCCCTTGTTTGATTAAGTGTATGTTCAAAAAGAAAAATAAGACTTTAAGTTTTTCAATTAATAACAATGTTAAGAACAAAGCTTTATTAAAGGGTAATTAATAAAAACTTATTTAAGAAATAATAAATTCAATTTAGATATATTCACATATATAGGAATGAGATATAGATCATTTGATATTAATGTTTATTTCATTATGTAATTTTAGAATTTATAAATTTATTTGGTAGCATTTAGTATTATGTTTTAAATAAGTCCTATTTTTCATATTTGAATCCAAAGTATGGATAAGTTTAATTTAATTTTTTTTAACATTTAAATAAGTTTTATTACTAAGTTTAATTTTTTTTTTTAACATTTTATATAATTTTTCATCTTTGTTTTCTAATTTTATACTATGTGGTTTTTAAAAAATTATTTCACTTAATTAATATTTTAAAACGAAAAAAATAAAAATAAGGGTAAAAGTGAAAAATAATTTTTTAATTTAAGATTTAGTAATTATTTTTTGGAAAAATAAAAATTAATAAGAATATAAATGTGTTATATGACTTATTTAAAATATTTTTTAAAAAAAATTCTTATTTTTCTTCTGTAGAACACTGGCGTCCAAATATTCACTTAAAACGACACCGAACTTTCTCAGATTTCAACGGAAAAAGGAACAGAGAGAGAAAAAAAAAAGCCCCACTTTTTTATGCCTCTCGTGGCAAATAGGCTCTCTACTAGACTACTAGTCTTCCCGTGTTTTTATTTTTTTTGTCTTACGTGGCATTTAATGAAAAGGCCTTCGGGTGATTTCCCACACTGCAGTGTACGAGAGCGTATGACTGAGAGTGTACTATTTTCTTGTTTTGCGTTTGGTTTTCGAGAAAGTGCCAGTCGAGAAAATTTCTACCAATTTTTTTCTCCGACAAAAACCCTAGCTCCAAATGGACTGTCAAAGTTGTTCTGCTTCATTTTCTTCCCGCAGTCATGTATTTGATCAGATGCAGTCAGATTCTGCGATCTGACGGGAAAGACTTGTCGGCTACCTTGGAAGATCGCTATCTCAGCTGTCTGTTGACACAGGTATAACTCTCTATCTCTCTATCGTTTTAGCATTTCTGTATTCATATGCTTTAATTAGTAGCTGGATGAAGCATTCTGTTATTCTAAATGCTTGCATTTGAGGTGGATTGTTGAAATTGTAATTTCTTATTCATTACCTTTCTTCTGAATAGTGTGTTTTACAAATTTGAGTTACTATGTAAAACATTTAATGTCCTGACTAAGTAACGTGTAAGTGTATTACCTGAAGCGGCGAATTTCGGGAATAGCTTAATTAGATAGTAGTTCTTGGTCTTTGTGTGGTAATTCCAGCTTTCTCTCTTTTGTAAATAAGGCCGTAGCATATGCAGCATAGTCTGATAATTAAAATCTGAAATTGCATTCCCATAAATAGTGTGGATTTTTTTTCAGGCTGATTATTTCTGATAGTGTCTGATAAAGGATATGTTTTTCTACGGTCAAAGGTTTGGATAGAGTTGAAATGGATTGATTTTGGTGGCTCTTTCAGTTGCAGGAGACCGTAAAGCATTAACTATGGGGATCTGGGAATGAGAAAAGTGAGGCGTAGTGGTCAGAAAGAATGTGCAATCAAGGTTATACTAGAAGGCATATGTTGGACATTCAAACAAGGAAGATAAATTCTAGTCATAGACTAGAGGGATTATATCATGGGTGTTGAGCTGAAGTCTACTAAAGTAAGGATGTTTGGTAAAATTTCAGGAAACAAATATTGGTTGTGATTATTATATTAGTGGAAATTAAGAAGAGAGAGAAAAAAAAAAAAAAAAAAACTGGAAACTTTAAGAATCTTTGCAGCAAGCCCAATGTTGAATAATTAATTTTACAATCCTTAAAAGTATCCCGTGGGTGTTCTGAAACTATGTGAAATATCTTTACTGAATTAAAGTTATATATGATTACATGGACGTGTAGAAGCTGTTAGGCTTTTGAATCTACTGGGGCTATGATTCTGTATTTGTGAATTTTATGAGTTGGAAACTTTTGACTATTTAACTTAGAAGGAATTTGGCCCATGTATAAGGAGTTTCTGTAATTTTTTGTGCTCTCCAATTTGTAACCTAATTCATAGTTTTTTCTTAAATTATGACTCAATTGTTCCTATAAAAAAAAAGGCAGGACTCAGTTGTATTTTGCAGCACTTTAATACCTTAACAATAATTTTTTAATGCTTTTGAATATAACCATGAGTTTCCATCTGTGCCTAGGAACACTGATAATAATGAGAATATTTTGATGAGAAGGGAAGACAAAATGCCCTAGTTGAATAGTCCACCTCCGTGGATTTCATTTTGTTCTGGCATTATATATCTATGAATGATTGTACAGTTTTCCAACTTTTATACAGTGACTTCTGGTTAAGCGGTAAACATTATTACTGTCCCCTTGATTTTAATTTCGTTTTAAAGCATGTAAAATCTGGTAAACTTCTTATCATATTTGGAAGAGGTCAGGCATGGTCTATTTGCTTTTGAAATAGTTGAACTTTATCTTAATATATACATTTTTTTTTTTTTTTTTTAAGATTGTTTTGGCAATATTACAACTTAAATTTTTCTATACTTTTTTTGGTTGCTTTGCCCCAATTATGTGTGCTTTCTGTAAAAGACATGTGGCTTTTTGATGTCACTCAATGTATTTTCTTTTAGTAGATGCTAATGTAATGTATGGTGCCTCATTGGAGTATTGATCATTGCTAAACAATACTGGTCATCATAACAGATTGGTTTGGTCAGACTGCCCTGTAAAGGGGGTAAATTCCTGCAAAAGAACTGGCAAGTTTTACTGTGGCTCCCTTTGGTAGAAGAAAATAACTGGGAGGATGGAGAACAGAATAAGGGAATAAAGAATGGACCTTTTAAGCATTCCCTGCATTTTCCCTTGTTTCTCTCGTAATTCCACTCCTACCAATTGGACTCTTGTCAAGACAAGTAGGAATATGCAGAAATTGGTTGCAATATTTATAGGCAACAGATAGTTGCATAGCTTTCTGAACATCTTGTCAAGATAACCAGTTTTAAGAGTGTAATTTGGGTGAAAGAACTTGTTAGGGGATTAGAGCTAAGTTGTAGCTGTATCTGCAGACAGCATGTCTTCAGAGACACAACAACTTATGGCGTTGAATAACTGTTCATGCATTCTCATGTCTACTGGCTATCGCTTAATGTATTGCCAGTTAGTGTGCTTGTCTGAAATTTCTGTTGGTGTAATACAAGATTACTTACTTGTACCCTACCTGCCCAATCTGCAAAAAGGTTTAAATATAAAATGACAGACTGAGCAGACCTGTTGCATTTTAAATGTATCGATCAGTTGATAAATGCATAATTTGTCCTGGAATCCAAATTTGTTGGAGGTTTTGACAGTGGGGAAATAGATTAATCCAGTCTGAGTGAAGGAGTTGAATGAGGACAATTCTCAATTTCTTAGTTACTGATGTTCGTGATTGGTGCTTCTGATGGACAGATAATGTCAAAGTAGTTGAAAATTAGTGTTTTTCATTTTACCTTTTAGCTTTTGAACCTGTATTTCATAGTAGTGGCTTTCATAAAATGTTATATTATTTAACTGATGAGTAATGCTTACCCATGTTGTTCAGTGACTATTATTCTTTCTTGATGGATTTCTAATTAAATAAACTTTGCCCAGGATTGTGTAGTTCCTCACATTGGTCAAACACTGTGTCCTCTGCTTCTTTTTTTGGAGGGGGGTGGTGAGGATTTCCGTTTTATGACTTTTTGTGTATTGTAATGACCAGATGATAAATATAATGGTTGGTGATAAGCTAGACGTTGATGAAGATGTGAAGTGATGCCATTCATTAATTTATTGCTTATATTTCACGTTCTCTTTGAAATCTTTAAGTAGGTGGTTTATGTAGCTAAGGTGTGATGACAACGTCAATAAGTAGTACTAGTATGCAGCAGAATTATTGAACAGTGTGTTGAATTATCTCTCTTCTCTTCTTTGCCTTTGTAGGAATGGAACACTATGATTTGCACGGGCAAAGGAGGGACTTTAAACACAAAGGAAGAAATGTTGTCTGGTCAATTGCAATGGATAAGTCTCTAATTGAAGCCCTTGCTGTTCAAGCAAAAAATGGAAACAAAATTGACAAATGCTTCAATGAAAATGCATACTACTGCTGCTTGTATTGCTGTGAACTCTCGTTTCAACTTGAATTTGAACAATCAAAAAGTCATTAATCGTCTCAAGACTATTAAGAAGAGGTATAGGGCAATGAAGGACGTGCTAAGTCAGGATGGATTCTGGTGGAACCCTAAATCAAAGATGATAGAGTGTGACAATGATGAACTTTGGAAGAGATACATAGCTGTAAGTTTACCTTACATCTTTAATCCTCCTTGGATGTCTCGTCAACTTGTATACATTTGTATTTTGCGCTGATCATGATTTCCATTTGATAGGCTCACCCTGATGCAAGAAGCTTCCGTGGAAAGCAGATAGAGATGTATGATGAACTTAAAATTGTTTGTGGAAATTATCAAGCCCCTAGTCGTTGGGCTAAAATGAAAGATGGAAACCATCAAATGGAGATGAAGAATTATGAAGATGAGTCAGCCTCTTTTCTTTCTCCAAGTTCAGAAGAGCTAAGCGTGACAGATGGAACTGAGTCATATACTGGGCAACCTGAGTATGGCCAGATGCCAAACGGTACTCAAGACCCTCCTCTGGTCGATCCTCTCAGACAAATTCCCAAAAGGCCTCGTGGCTCAGATGCTTTTCAGGATGCAATGATGACAGTGGCATCTAGCATTCGACGCTTGGCTGATGCAATGGAGCAAAACAAATGCTCGATTGATACAACTGGGCTATTACAGGCTGTGATGGAGATTGATGGCTTGGAAGAGGCTAAACAGATGTATGCGTTTGAGTATTTAAATGCTGATCCTGTGAAAGCCAGAGCTTTCTTGACATACGATGCTCGAATGAGAAAGATATACTTGTATCGACAATTCTGGTGGTGGAAGTGATTCTGGGCTAAATTCAGGCTTCTTTTTTAGAGTACATAAGGGTGTTTGTGGTGGAGACTTTTGCTGAATGTTTACACATTTTTTGAGCCATTTTTTTGTTTATGTTTTGAAAGTGGAATGTATATATGATAGACATTCATAGGGAATGGCCAGACAGGACTGTGGTGACATCATCTGGCCTCTTGATTGAAGTTGTAAAATTGAGAAGATTTTGTTTTTGCTTTCACAATTTATTCTTTACGGAACAAGTACTTCAGTTTGCCCCCCGCCCATCTCCCTTTCATGCTTTTCCGTAAGGAGGCTTCGCATCATGACCGTCGAAAACAATGACATCTTTGCAACATACTAAAGAAAATCCTTATGAAATGAAAACAACAGCCTTAAAAAAGTACAGAGAAAAATTCCATGGTGTTTAGAAGATACGTTTCTCTTTTCTGTGAAGGGATAGAATACGAAGCCACAGCACTACTTGCACTCGAGAAATTCTAATAAGCGAAAGGGAGCCAGCATGGAAGATTAGGCAACAGTAAGAATCTTCTTTTATTTGAATCGTTTTATGCATATTTCCTCTCGCTAATTCAGATAATAGTTAATGCAAAAGACAAACTTAGTCTACTGATTTCTGGCAACAGAAGAAAATCCTTATGTTGCAGATTAAAATTTGGGAAACGTGTGTTAAAAAAAAAAAAAAATTACAAAAATGAGATGAGATTCTGAAATTTATATATGAATCTCACATTACAGGATTTAGCACCATGATACCTAAATTTCAAAATGATTAAAAATTGATTTCAAAAATTAAAAAATGAAATAGATAAAAAGGCTGTGATTATAAGCCACCTACCCTTGCTTTGATTTACCAAAAGATCAGCTGCTACAGAAACTCTCAAGAATTAAAGCTCGTATAAAGATTAATTCACCAATAATCACCACAAGAACATCTTCCATTCTTGAAATGATGGAACCGATGCATATCACGCACTACAATTTCCCGGTCAGTTACAAGGGAGATGTACTTAGTGGCATTATGGCAATCACCACAAACTCGTAGATTCTTCCTTATGTGGATAGTTGTACCAGGGCTGGTATTCAAAAGTCCAAATGCAATAGCCAGCTTTTCACTATGGCTACTGAGCAATTGTTCCTTGACGTGATCTTCCACATCATGAATTGAATTGGTGTCTGGCACATAACCAGCAGCCTTGATCTTGTCTCTGAGAGCCTCCAAAAATGCATAGATTCTTTTGGATTGAGGATGATTTGTGCTTCCAGAATAGAAAGAGTGGACTTCATTTCTCAACTCCACCAAGCTGCAGCCTGGAGTTTTCTGAAGCCCTTCTTTTTCCATTGTTGTCCTCACTCTGGCCACTTTCTCCCACATAGAGGCTGAGGCATATATGTTGGCAAGTAATACGTGATACCCACCTTCATCTGGGTTTAACTCAAACAATTTGTTTGCTGCCTTCTCCCCCAACTCAACATTTTTATGCATTTTGCAAGCACCTAGCATGGCACCAAAAACGGTGATCCCTGGCTTGATAGGCATCTTTTGGATGAAATTCCAAGCTTCATCCAGCCGGCCAGCTCGACCAAGGAGGTCAACCATGGCGCCATAGTGATCCATTGCAGGCTCTAAGCCATAATCTTTCTTCATGCTTGTGAAGTAGCAGAGTCCTTCTTCCACGGATCCTGAGTGACTGCAAGCTGAGATAACACACAAGAATGTTATATCATTTGGCTTAACAGTATCCTTATGCATTTGACAGAACAAATCTAAAGCAGCTTTTCCAAGGCCATGTGTCCCATAACCATCTATCATTGCATTCCATGTTATAACATGTCTCTCTTCCATCATGTCAAAAAGCTTTCTTGCAGTTTCAATTGCTCCACATTTTGCATACATATCAACCAACGCAGTCATCACAAAGACATTCTTCTCCATACAATTTCTTATAACAAGTCCATGAATCCACTTAGCCTGACATGTAACGGATAACTCAGCAAGAGCAGAAATCACGCTTACCATTGTAAATGAATCTGGTCTTATATTTTCAGATTGCATCAAAATGAAGTGATTTAAAGCCTCACTTACACACCCATTTTGGGAAAAACCTAGTATCATGGCATTCCATGAGACAATTGTTTTATCCCGTAAGTTATGAAAAATTTTGAATGCCATATCAACTCTCTTGCACTTAGAATACATGGATATCAAAGAGTTCATAACTGATACATCAGAAGAAATTTTCAGTTCATCCAATAATTTATGGATGAATTTTCCACGTTCAAGATCAGCCAAATCAGAGCAGGCTTGTAAAGCTCCCATGATAGAAACATTGGTTGGTTCGACCCCTTCATCCAGCATCTTCTGGAAAGTTTGCAAAGCATCCTCAGAATTACCATTTTGTGCATACCCATCAATCATGGAATTCCATGAAACAACAGTTTTTCCATTTATCCCCTCAAAAATTAATCTAGCAGTCCCTACAGACCCACATTTTGAGTACATATCTACAAGGGCAGTAGAAATGTTCACAAATGATTCAATCCCTGCTCTTATAGCATATCCATGAATTGACTTTCCAATTCTCAGAGACTTGATATCTGCACAAGCAGGCAGAATACTCACCAATGTGATTGAATCAGGCTTTTGGCCTGCCTTCTGCATCTGTTGAACTAATTCCAATGCTTTGTTTGCGAAGCCATTTTGTGCAAATCCACCAATAACTGTATTCCAAGATACCAAGTCCTTTTCAGGCATTCTATCAAACATCTTATATGCTTCATCAATCCGTCTACATTTTGCATACATATTAACAACGCCAGTCATCGCAAACAAATTAAACTCATACCCATTAATTATTACCTGTCCATGAATCTCTTTACCCCTCTTAAGATCAGCATTATCACCACATAATTTCAATAAATAAGTAAAATTATAGATAACAGGTTTAACATCATCACACTTCATTCTACGATAAAACAACAGGGTATCTCCTAAAGATGAGTTCTTGGCATACCCTTTTAGCATAGTGTGGTAAAGCACATCAAGTTTGTCTTCAATAGGCTCAAAAACACGAGCAGCTTCACTTAAGCTACCATATTTACAGAATAAACTCACAAGCTTGGTTTGGAACAAGTGTTCACCATAGAGTCCATTCTTGAAAATGAGAGGTAAAATCTGGTGGAGATGTTTCATGGAAGTGCAGACTTCTAAGAGTATAGCTGCAGGGTGTCTGTAGACATGAGAAGGAATGTGGATTCTTTGGGATAGAGAGTGAGATGTAGGAGATGGTGATGAGGAGTGGCTTATTTTAGAAGCAGTACCTGGGCCTGAAATGTTGGTGATGGGTAGAGGCAACAATTGGAAGCTCATTTTCCTCAATCTTTCTCACTCTGCATATTCTGTAAGACTCTATCCGAAGGACGAAGTTTGCGAAATTTATACTTTCACGACAAAGGTTTAACGGACATGGCATAGTATTTTATTTTTTTAGGTGATAAGACATGTTGTAATTTCAGGGTCTATCCATTTATTTTATTTGTGGGAAACAATTTTCCAATTTATATATATATATTTATTTATTTATGAAATTTTATATTTTACTTGATAATTAACATGATAGCAATTCCTTGGCTTCCTAATTTTAAAAAAAAATTGTAGGAAATAAAATATTTATAAATTTTTTAATTGTGGTATAAATTATTTGATTTTGATTATATTAAAAATTAAAATAAAATTTACTAAGAAAAGTATAAATTGATTCGGATATTGCTTAAACACTTAAAAAGAATAAAACAATGAAAAATTTAAGAAAACAAAACATATATTTCACACGACTTGTATAATATCTGAAAATATTATTACAAGAAGATAGTTATAAAATTAATAATATCTCTACAAAAAAATTTCTTAGACACTTAAAAATGACTAATATCATATCTATAATTCTCATGGAAGATAATAACTTCATGGAGCTATTGATTTTATTGATTTCAATTTATTCACTTTTTAATTTATCAAAGAAATTATTGACATAAATAAAAGTGTTTCGTGTCCATTATGTTATTATTCCTGAATTTTTTATTAAGAGTTAGCAAGTCTATGATAATTAGTGTTTTTTTTTTTCTAGAGTTTAGACCTTAGACAGCCACCAAATGCATGTTTGTCATCTTGGGAGGGTGATAATGTCATGAAAAGTAAACAAATTCTAACAATTAAAAAATTACAAAAACACCCTTGGACTAACATGTACTGCTTGACTAACTAAGGTGTGTTAAAAGTAAAAATAATATCCTCTTCATGACGTCTAAGTTGAGATTCAGCCGGCGGTGGTACGGAAGTCACGCGATCCAAAAAGCTAATTCCATGTTCGATGCGGAACTTCCGTAAATATATTTTCAGAAAAAAATAACAACATAAACTATTTGGAATAAATTGCACATCTGATCCTTATAATTTACATTAAATTCTAATCGAATTCATATATTTTAAAAAACTACAGTCATATCTTTTTAGTTTCTTTTTTTTTGGTAAAATATCTTTTTAATTTCTAAATTTGATTAGTTACGTTCTCATTATTATATTCTATTTAAATTAATTTAGAATTAGATGTAGATGATGTGAACTAACAATTTTTTATGTGATACTTTTTGAAAATTTGTCTGTATTTATTTGATTTAAAAGTTAAAAAAAAAAAAAAAACACCAATGGCAGTTTTTTTCAACGAAGGACTAAATTGAAATTTAATGTAAATTAGAGTGACTAATAATATAATGTTACTTTTTTTATTTTTAATTAAAGAGTACGGATGTCAAACCAATTATTTAATTATTTTAATTTGAAGGTCATGTCCATTTCACGTTCCTCAAATTAAAAAAATATTATAATTTACAAAAGAAAAAGAAAAAATGAAATAAAAGAACTGTAAAACAGCGGAGAAAAGAGAGAAACCAAAACAGAATAAAACAGAGGGAGGAGCGATAAAAAGCGAGAAAGGACAAACGAAGGCGACTCTCATCGTCACCATCCATTCTCTTCGTTCACAATCACAGGTCAGTTTCTCTGATCCTTTCTTTCTCTCTCTAGAATCTCTATGATAGCTGTGGATCTTGATCATTCTCTATTTTCTTTTTTCTAGTTTTTAGTATTTTTTTTTTCTTGCCGATTTGATTTTTTATTTTTTGTTTGTTTGGTGGTTCATATGTATGACGGTGGTGATTGATTTATTTGGTTTAAGGTTTAGCTCTAGAAGATCTTTAGGTAGTTGGTCTGAATTTTTCTTTTTTTTGCTTTTTTTAAATGTTTTTTAATGGAATTGACACAATGATTTGATTCTTGCATTGGTATGGAAAATCGGATTTGGGTTTAGGGGAATGGATGTTCTAAATGAAAATATGTTTAATTTTTTTTATTTTTTTTAATAATTAGATTGTGACATCAGTGTGGCATGATTGTTGGGTAAATGTGGATCATTTCTGTTCTTTTGCATTTATCATCAATCTCAATTCGGATCCCGTTAGACTGTTTTGATTTCTTTTCAATCGGGAAATACTCGTGGCATTAATAATTAATAATCTTCTCGGATTTTGATTTGAATTTTTCTTGAAAAAGATTGTTACTGAGAAATGTTTGTAATTAAATTCTTTGCAGTTCTGTTGATAATTGTTGATTAAAGGTACATATTTTATTCACTATAACAGGGAAGTAAACTTCCATCATTGGACTATAATCATGTTGTGGTACCTCTTGAGCTGGGTGGATATGCGTGAGATTTAGTCTTGGAAATTTTATTTTATTTTTTTGACATTTTCTAGTAAGATCGGAGTCTTGCCAATATCAAGAAACAATTGGTTTGGGTTTTTCTAATGCTTAGTGGGATATGCAATAATCTTTCTGTGATTTATATAATTTATCTTTTCAGATAAAACCCTTTCCATTTTCTTTTTCTCTTCTAACTCTTTCAATGAGAGAATGTAATAACTTCTTCTTTGTCAATGAGCTTGGTTCATAATTGCACCTAGAGCTGCCTATGACATAGTAATATGCCTTTTGGTTATTTGGTAATTTAATTATGCACGGAAGACTTAAAGTGGTAGTATTTTATGGCTATAGATTCTTAGTCATTAGCATTTTCATATTCACACTGGTCACCATTGCCATTTTCCTTGCAATCTGTGTACCGGTTACTGCTGCCATTTTCTTTCAAGATTAAGTTTCTTTTCAACAGGAATAGTGTCCTGATTTTTATTTGAGATATTATTTCTTTCAAACTCTTGAAGAAATGGTTCGCAATATTTATGCTCCCCACCATGCCCCCCCCCAAAAAAAAAGAATGAAACAGAAAAAGAAAAAACCCAAAATGACCCTAGACTGAGGGAGGTTTGCTACTACTTCTTGTTGCTTCTTTGAATATCATCTTACTCCCTTTATTTTTTTCTATACGTATTATTGCTGGCTATCACTCTCTCTGTTTGTCTTTGTCAGTGTTCCTCATTTTCTGATCTCTGTAGTTGGAATTGCTTCATTGAAATTAAATCAGTTAGTTTCTGAAATATATGTAAACAACTTTTAGATCTCTTTGTAGATAAATGATACTTGTGAATCAGAGCTTATTTGGGAAAGGTTATTTATTGTATTTGAGTCGTCTAAGCTGTAATCACCAACCAGTTACTGTTTTTCTCCGGTCTATTAATTAGTCAACGAGGACAGAATTAGCCCATTGACTTAGTTCACATTGTATGTTCTTATTTCGGTTTTATCTTTGTGTTGAGCTTATTAGATATAGTTGAACCATTTTCTGATTCCTATCCGCTTAAGCTTTTGGCACAGTTGATAATCCAATGTACTAGTAAGCAAATATGATGTTAGAATTTTCATTTTGGTTTATATCATTTTTTGTTTCGTCCACATGCATGTGTACATTAGGGGTAATGTTTAGTGTGCTAAGCACTTAAGCATGTTATTTGTAGTTGGGCACTTCATGCAGCATAAGACTTTTGCCTGATTGATAACTCAACAAGCTATATGTCTCTCAAATTCATTTTAATTTGATGAAGTTGTACAATTATGTCATGTGATGCAGGATTATCATCTAGTTCATAAACTGAAAAGATGTCTCCAGCAAAATCAAAGTCAAAATCCAAAGCCAAGTCCTCTGCAAGGGTTTCTAAGGAACAACAGAAGGACTTCTCTGAAGTCTTTGGGATCTACTAACAATGGGAGCAGCAGTCCTGCAAATGCTTATAATCCAATCTCCGGAACATTTCATACCCTAGAAACATCATCTGTGGATTCTTCTTCTCCACTTCATGCCAATGGTCGTTTCCAAAACATAGATGACATGGATGAGCATTCTAGTCCTCATGGGACAGTGTCCGAGTATGATTCAGTTTCCAACAATGGTAGCTGCTCTGGTGAGTCAGAAGACCCAAAAGAGAAGTTAGTGAATTCTACTCGTCCGGACACGATACCTGGTTCTGGCAATGATAAGAGGGAGAAGATTCGCCTGAAGAATGAGAGGAAGCACCAGCGGCAGAAGGAAAGGAGAACACAAGAATTACATGACCGTTGCCGTGGGTATCTAATGTCAAGGAAGCTAGAAGCACTTTCTCAACAGCTGGTGGCAATGGGGTTCTCTTCTGAGCGAGCAACTTTAGCATTAATGATAAATGGGGGAAAGCTAGAGGAATCAATATCCTGGCTTTTTGATCGAAGTGAAGAAGAAACACGTAAAGAAGACACTGCTGACCTTGGAAATGTGAACAGTTTGAAGATTGACATAAGTGAGGAGCTTGCTCGGATATCAGTTATGGAGGTGAGGTACAATTGTTCAAAGCAAGAGGTTGAAAGAGTTGTTGTTGCCTGTGAAGGTGATCTTGAAAAGGTGGAAAGTACCTTAAAATCGCAGAAGCTGGAAACACCTGTAACTCAGTCAAAGCCAGAAGCTTCTGTTCAACTTACGAACATAATGGTATCACAAGAATCACCAGGAGCTTCCATTTCAATACTTCAGAGAAGGAATGAAAGAGACTTTAACTATTCCAAGATAGCTACTACAGCGTCAATCCTTCCAGATCCTGGAAACAGGAATCTCCAATCCTCACAGACAAATCATCTAAAAACACTGGCAGAGAAAAGGTGGACTACTGGTGCAGGATCAAGCCCGTCTACTCCTTTAACTTTGGCACCACCTATGCAAGTATTGCCTTCATCGGTGAAAGTGGAAGTACGGCCTAGTACTGTTGGAAATGAAGCAAGAATAATTCAACAAGGAGCAATGAGGGAGCCAGTTGTCATGATGCAGCGCCCAAAATCAACTAGTGCCAAGCAAAGCCCTGTCCCTGATGTAAATGCCTTGCCTTCAGGATCAGCTGGTTGGCATGGAAATAGTGTTCCGGCTTTTTATAATATAAGGTCAAATAGAAAATTTCTACAAAATCAGAGCAGGGGGTTTGTTGGTACTGAAAATCAAAGTGTGGAGCAACTTTACCATCAAACTCCTACAGAATATCCTTTCACATGCGGGCCAGCAGATTCCTCATCAGCAGGTGATGGTTTCTGGAATACAATGGGAGCATCATTGCCCTCACTTATGGTTCCTTCCGAGCATCAGGGCTCATGGAGCTCAATGAATGCATATTCCCCTTCTCTTACACTTCCACCCTCCCTAGGACTGTTTTCTGGCCAGAGTTCGGCAGGATCATTTGGCTCATCTTCTCATGTGGATTGGAATACTGGGGCTGTTATGCCAGAATTTGATTATAACAGTATAGATTGGAGTTTGGATTATTCATCATCTTCCAAATCAAGATTGTGGTTGGGGATATCTTCGTTGTTGAGAAACAGGTCTGGGGTGAGGATGGGAAATTCGAATGGCTCCTGCCTGTCAGGGGTACAAAATGATGGTATGGCTTCAGAATCCTCATCTGCGGTTGGTTTGCATGAGTGGACCTCTCCTTTTGCAGGAAAGGACATCTTCAGCTTGCCCAGGCAGTTTGTTACATCTCCTTCTCTGTAGGACTTTAGGACTATAGGACTATATGACTTTGGAACACAAAGGAGGAAGAGTGACCTGGTTGTGGCTGGTGTAGTTGTTCTTGGAATGGCTGTTTTGATGGTTAGTTTCGCTTTTCAACGAAATGCATCTCTACTAGTTTGTGGCTAATGATTTGGACTCTGTCCCCATCTCTCTCAATCCCCTTTGTTTTTCTTTTTGTGAAGATGGTTTCAGCGCATCACGTGTTGAGCACGTGTCCCATCCTCCTACTCGTTCAAATTTTTAAATCTTGTCCAAATTAATGAGATGGGGAGAAGGGACAAATGAGAGGAGAAAGATTACATTGGAAAAAAAAAAAAAAAGTGGTAGTAAAAAGATTTGCTAAAAAAAATAATTTTAGTATTGCATCCCTCAGTCTATATTGGGATTTGGGACATACCTATGAGGGATATTATACAGTTTATTTTGGATTTAACCGAGATGTCTCATATTTCAAAATTTTAAAATTTTAAACGAGTATTTTCATAAAATACAAAAAACTCCAAAACGGCTTTTCTAAATATCTACAAGACATGTTCATATTTGGAATCAAAAGTATGTCAATGAAATTCTCTTTCATGCAGACCATGAAGTTTGTGTAGTCTAGTTTCTATTTAACGAACTGATCATATATATTAAAAGAGAATGGAGGGAATTTATCAGAGAAAGCATCCTAACATTTTGAGTGAACACGCTGATTCCACATCCATAATTGTTGTCAGAAAATTTTCTAATAAAAAGAAGAAACATTTATCATTCATTTGTCCAAGTTTTTATATCATCTTGTACCAAAAACGAAAAATTTTTTATGTCATTTTTTTTTTTCTTGGGTGAGAAAAAGTACGGCTTAGAGACGAGAAAGACAAGGGCAGCAAAGAAAAAGAAGGGGAAGTGACAATGAAGACCAGATAGAACAGAAAACTCCTGATTAAACCTAAATGCAAACTATTCATGAAAAATATTTTACAAGACAACCTACAACTGCAGATTGAATTCTACTCTGAAACCTTATCATTACCAAATTCTTCAGCAAATTTTATGGCAATCAGTGGTGTTCAGCTCAAAAACGAGTAGTATTCAAACCTCGGCTATCTGGAATTGATCATAGTAATCAATCTGCATAATATGGGTGAGCAGCATGGTTAAAGTTTAAACAAGTGCAGTATGAATGTTAGCATTGGCCATAGCAAG
The DNA here is from genome assembly GCA_029379385.1 of Quillaja saponaria. Lineage (NCBI taxonomy): Eukaryota > Viridiplantae > Streptophyta > Magnoliopsida > Fabales > Quillajaceae > Quillaja > Quillaja saponaria. The sequence continues at coordinate 10,969,901 of CM055616.1, read as the reverse complement.
ATCAAGACTCTCCAAAACACATCAAAAAAATTGAAGTAAAGAAACGATCACATGAATCCCACTAACAGAGACGTGAACATTTTGAACTGAAACCCAAAAAGGTCCGAGTCTTTTAATGATGTCTCTTGAAAATATGAAAAGCAGAACTTCAATCTTATAAAATTAGATTGAATCAACCAACAAGAGCTCAATATATCAAAAGAAAGTCAGCTAAACACAAATAAGAAAGGTGACAAGTTTACCGTAAGTAATCTCTTGTAATGTATGCGGATCTGTACCCTTAAGTGAAGACAAAAAGTTGTGGTGCTTATTGTTTGATATGGACGATTAAGATGGAAACTTCCTGTTCTTCATGAATATAGACTAGAACTAACTTTTTTGCCTGCATGACAATTACTTAGTCAGGATACCGCACAAGCAAAAAGAAGCACAACTTCATTAATCAAATGGAATGTTGTTCTGAGAAACACAAAAGCCTGCAACTGTTGACACCACATGCATCTAACATATGAAAAACTTCAATATAACTTCTTCCACATACGTGCGTTTGGCTTCAAAATCCACAACATAGAAGAGAAACAGAATATGGATGAAAAGTAGACTACCATGTGGAGATGAGTAAAGAAAAGAAAGGAAAGGAATGGAATGATAAGTCACACCCAAACGAACTTCAAGATGCAACCCCTATCTCCTTGGCAGCATCTCTTCATCAGTACAGGCTCTTTAGAAAAAATATTGGAACAACCACAAAGTCTAATTTATTGTTTTGCCAACATGTATTTCTTTTTAAACAACCCCCCAACTCTCCAAATGTTACAGTTAGGTCCAGAAAAGGCAAAGGCATTATATAAATGGACAATGAAATCTTACCGCTCCACAGCCTCACTACCCCGCAAAGCTGCAGACCGTGCAAGTTGATATATTTTATTGAAATTATTTTGAACCAATGCCTCTTTATCAAATATGGCATCTGACAGAACAACTGATGATGCTCCCCGGGTAATATATTCCCCAATAGAATCTACAACCACAAAGAGATAATTCATTCACTTCAGACAATAATGCCACAAACCAATGACTCAAATGTATTGCTGAGAATGCACATCAATCTGTACCGGATATGATGATTTTTCAAAACTACCATCAAAATCTGAAATTCAATCTACATTGCAAGTTTTAATTTATTCTACAGCCTATACAAGGCTTAGATGAATTAAGAATTAACAATTAGACTTATCCATTTTCTTTTGTTTCTTTGAAGTTTGAAACCTCAACTGTAGAAATAACATTGGATGCATGCAAGTGTGCATGTGTATATATTTTAAAGGTTTAACTATGTGTGAAAAAAGCAAGTATATCTTTGATTTTAGAATGCCAAAATAGCACTAAGGGCAGTCCTATTGAGATGAAATCTTCCAGTTCTAAACTCTCAGTTTCAACTTTATGCTATTGATTCACAGCACAAGTAAAAATATTGTAAGAACTCCCCGTTAATATGAAGATTTTCAAAATTTGGAATATTGAAAATTCAACCCTATGAATCAAAAAGAAGTGATGAAAGCACTAAAGCTTTTAAGTTCTAAGTCAATAGGAGAAAGCTCAAAACAACCTATTGTTATTCCTTGAGAGGCAATGATCGAGATCTGAGAAAATGGCTTCTTGAGTGTTGAGATATACTGAAACCCACCAAGTGCAGAAACTGGATAGATCTATATCCAACAAAAGAAAATCAAATCACGGGGAATCTGAGGATGTAAACTGTTTTGCAATATAAAGGTACATTATGTTTATAAATCAAAGTCAGTATAAACCAAAAGCAAGTACAAGGTATCAATGACAATTTCATGCAACTTCTTCACATGATATTACATATTCAGATTAAAAGAGAACTAAATTAGGTTTAGGAGAAAACATCCTGCCATTGTTCTTAAACTGAACATATTGGACGAGAGGCATGCACAAATACCACTATGCAAAGCTTGTTTCTTCGTAACCAAGTTTCATTAAATATTCATAAAACCAAATGTTAGTCAAATAAAAAAGAATCATCAATTTGGGGATTAAAAATGTTAATAAAATATTAGTACTAATAGTATTCATTATATTATATTGGATAATAACAATATCCCATTAAGATTTATAAAATACAAGTCAAAGAGTTCGTTTAACTTTCAAGACTTTGATCTAATACATACTTTCAAATTTTTCATTCATTGCAACCTGTCGTACAACAATTGATAGTATATAAACTCTTATATCATTACCCTTCAAGCCATTTTGGTATATATTTTTATATTATATCAAATACATTTTACATAACTCTCAACCCCTCTAAAAAAGATGTCTTCCTTTCTACATTTGTTTTTCCTGAAATACATGTCCATTGGCTGAGCTCTGTTTTACTATAGTTCCCTATTAAGAACCATGCCTTACAATTTATTCTCTGTAAGTAGCCTTTTCTCGTGAAAGGGTATTTTTGGAAGAATAACATGAACATATTTGAGGTGTTGTGTTTGTTTAGCCTTTTTTTTTTTCTTTTTTTCTTTTTTTTCTTTTTTTTGTGCATAGTGAAACAATATGCTTGTTACAAGACATCTTTTAAGTGTTAAAGGGATTATTCAAGATCAATTTACAAAATTAGTTAAAGTAAATTGCATGTTCAACAAATGATAGAGCCTCACATGATGTGGAAAATAGACACTTCCCTCCATCAATAGTCTAACTTAACAAAAAACTCAAAAATTGTCAACTCAACTCTACTAAGCCTTAAATACCAAAATAGTTATGGTTGATTACATGAATTCTTTTCCTCCATTCACATTGATCAAATGTATTGCTTCAGTGACGCCTAGATCAATCACAGCCTTCTCAGGGACTTCTCCCTGTGTAATTCTTGGTCTCCATCTTCCCTGTCTAACCCCTTCCACATGTATCAATTCACATCTCCTAACGACGTCATCCAACAGCCTACCCTCTCATTTTTTGTTCAATGGGTACAACCTTAACCTTCTTACATATTCGTATTATATCTTTTCTTGTATATTCAGCCATCAATCTCAATATTCGCATTTCAGTCACTCTTATCTTGTGCGAGTGTTGTTTTATAATTGTCCAAAATTCTGAGTAATACAACATAGTCAGTCTCACGGTCAAATTGTAGAATTTTCCTTTCAACTTATTTAGTATTTTAAGATTACATAAAACTTCTACGGGCACTACAACCTCAACCTTCTTACATATTTCTACATTTTGTATTCTATCTTTTCTTGTATATCTAGTCATCCATCTCAATATTCATATTTCAGCCACACTAATCTTATGCGAGTGTTATTTCATAATTGTCTAACATTTAATCATACAACATAGTCAATTTCACAACTGTCCTATACAATTTTCCTTTCAATCATATAATACTTTTTAAGGCACTTTACTACTTCATTCATCCAGCCTTAATTTTTACATCATACTCAATTGTGTCGTCTTAAAATACTCTAATATTGTATAATTTTTCATTATATCAAAAGGGAATTAATCATGATTAAGAAATATTTATTGTTAAAATATATCATAAATATATATAAAAGAAGCTTTAGTCCATTTGACTCCTTACATGATGTAATAACAAATTACAACTTGTTGTGGAACTACCTATCAACCAAATCACATTTCTTTCACAAGAAGATTGGTTCATTTGTATTTGTTGATTGTGCCTTTTGTGACAATAGGAAAAAAATCAGTTTATCCGCATCTATTGAATTTTGGCGAGCTAAGTGCTACTCTGATTGCATGTGTCCCAAGGCGAGTTGCAAGTTGTTATAAAATAAAGTAAGGTGATTAAAGTTTTATTTATTTATTTATTGTTGATTGATTTTAACCCAAAAAAAGTGCATAGAAATGTAAATTGTCATAAAATCATGTTAGCAGTAAACATGAATAAATCATTATTTTATTTTTTTTGATCATTTTTATGATAAATGTTGCTTAATCATGATTACCCTCTCAATATAATTAAATGAGAGAATCTTAGAATATCCCATTAAGTTAGACTACTATAGTGGGTGACTGTCTATTTTTCTTATTGTGTACGGATGTTTATCATCTCCTTAAACCTCAAGGAAGGGCATGTAGTTTACTCAATTAACTGATAGTGATATACTCAATGAAGCAATTAAAATATTTTTGTTTCAAACTCTGGTTGAATCCAGGCGAAATATTTAAATCCTTGATCCTTTCTCTTTTTTGATTTAAATACAGTTTTGGTTTATAGAACACAGCATCCTGTCACAGATGATGCAAATAACAAACTAAAATTTCAAACTATTTGACAAGAAACTTTATGAAACAAGTCAACGACTAAAAATAACAACAGACGCCTTGAAGAGTGTATATATGAGGCAGTGTGCTGGCTAAAGCAACATCGGATTAACAAAAGAAAGTTTAAAGATCAAGATCTCTGAGCCTTTCTAAACTCAGTAAAGAGAATAGAAATGGAACAGTTAGCGAGAAACTTGAGATGATATGCTCCAGAACCAATGATGACTTTACTAGTATGTACTCATCAGAGGCTGACAAATTGCATATGGTAATAGAACATGACATCTTCTCATTTCAACCAAATTTCATACCCAAAAAAAGAGACTATGACAAGGCTCACCTTCACAATTTTGGCACCAGCATCAGTTGCAGATAATATCTGCATGACACATTGATGGTCAACATTGGAAAAAGAATGACCGAAAAAATATAATGGATAAACATTAACAAATCCAAGTAGTTCATATAATGATATGTGAAAGTGCTCAGTCTTGAAGATATTGAAAAGATGCTCTTACTTCTGTTGGGGTCATCACACCAGGTATATATAAAGTTTCACTATATTGGACATACTCCATAATGTCCTGATAACCAGATAAGCATTTGTAAAGAAAGAGAAAAAGGTTGCATTAGCAACAGATCGTAATAGATCTTCAATGGATGACCAAAAAAAACTACCAGGAGAATCGAAAAGCAAAAAAAGAATAAACAAAGGAATAAAAAGAAGGCAAACAACAATAAAAACAATTGAAGACCAAGATCAAACGGGTTCTAACTCCTAAGTCAAAATCAGGTTCTCATTACATAAGTATGAATTCATACCTTCACCGTAGCAGGACTCATTAGAAATTTGGCTCCAGCACTTATTGCAGCTTTCGCGTCCTCAACCTTGAGAACAGTACCAACCTACAGGAGACTAATATGCTTGGTTCATTCTATCATGTAAAAGAAAACGAGTCTCAAAGGTGAAGGATAATGTTAATGTATGAGTATAAGTAGGTACACATATAAAAAATGAAAATGGACAAATGAAAGGACATAAAATTCCATTTCCTATATAACTGGACCATTGTGCTTAAATTTCAAGAAGGAAGGAATATTTCCTGATTAAAAATCATTTGAATACACTCAGCTCTGTTCTTTCCTTTTTTTATTCATTTTATTTCAAGAGATCTCAATATGATATTATGAGTTTCTACTTGATTACATGCCATTGAACTAAATAGATTATAGGACCTGAGAGGCTCCACACAAAAATTTGGTCAAACTGCACCTGAAACTACAGTATAATCTAGGCAAGATACTTTAATTTCCATGACCATTATGGTGCTAGACTTATCAATAAACACCCTTGACCAAGTGCATCCAGCACCAGAGCCATTTCAAAGGCATCTAATTGTTTTATTTTTTTCTTAAAAAATTTGCAACCGTAAATATATAACGATAATGTAAGTTTAGATTTTAGTTCATTATACTTCTTATTTCTTAATCATGCACTGATGTTCAAGCAAATATTTCATTTACCAGAACAAAAAGAAAAATTATGTGATTCTTCTATATGGAGATAGTTGTTCCATATTTACAAAGTTGCATGGATTCTGGTGCTGTGCAAAAGTCCAAACCCAACAATAGACATTGATGGCATGTAAGAAACCCAGGAGGGCATTGGAAGATAAATGACATGATAGGAAGAAAACCTACTCCTAGAACCATTGAAGGATGCTCCTGAACCAGTTGCTGTAGAACCTGTGGCAGACCAGAAAACAAAGCACATGAGTTCAAGCTCAGTACAACTGCAGTGACAACCCAGAAAAACTGTAGGTCTAAACAACCTCAAACACACCTGGAGTGGTCATCACAATCTCCAACTACATAAAAGAAAAAAAAAATTGAAAAAACCATCATCAATATATATGTGAAGTAAAACTTGATTCAATATAAATACAGTTTATCCTAATTCCCTGTAACACAATGCTGAAAAGCAATGCGCAATTTAGACAACGATTTATACACTGTAAAGCACCAGAAAATCTAGTATTAGATTTTAGACAGTCAAAAGCATTTCCATGATTCAAATTTTAGGATCAATTAGATTCTAAGGTTTCTGTAAGAGCAAAAAATGAATTACCAAATAGGTGCATTCAAAATATTCTCAAAAAAAGTATTATCGTATTAAATTTTAATCTATCTTCTTTCCTATTTCAGAGTTTTATAGAAAAATAATTAGTAAAACGATTTCCAACTTTCTATCTCCCATAATGACACAGATTTTAAAAGAAGTCTCACAACTGATATGCCACCTCCTATTGCAGCATGTGCAGCTTCCAGTGCCAGTTCTGCACTATATTGAATGAAAAGAGTCAGAAGTGAGCTACAGAGTATAACTTAGATTGTAAAGTTTATTCAACCAAAAGAAAGAATGTGAAGTTAACACACCAATTAAACAGTTTTTCTTCCGCATAGATTTATGCTGCATACTTAACGTGGCATTGACTAAATGGTATATTCCTCCATCCAATGGTATAAATCTTATTTCCAAGAGAATTCATATCACTTGGGCTGACTGAACTTGGATTTACCAGTGGTATTTCTTATTCTTTAATTACTAATTGGGTACCAAACTGGGATTTGCTTCTAGAATAAATAGATTCCAAATCTTTGCAATTCTCACCCTTTTTCATTTCCTTCGAATTTAAGGAAGCAAATGGAAAATTGAGTTATTTTTGGTGCCTCAATCTACTAAACAAAGAAGGGCTTGGTTGTTTATCCCACACCAGAGGATTTAGAACCACCAAAAATCTATCATTACCTTATATTTAACAGTAACAAACCCTTCATTCTTCATGAATGAAAAACATAATTTTTATAAATAAAAAAAAATCACATAATATAACAGAAAAGTAAACAAGAAAGTGAGTGATACCTATTGGCACGAAGGCAAGCGATGACACCGGAATTCTTTATTCGTGACAGGGTTTTATCAACCGGAGACAATGAGGTAGGCGGAGATGAGCACGAAACCCTAGTACGAAACGATGAAGACTGTGATGGAAAATTGCACAGAAGCCCTAATGAAGGCGAAGGACATGCACAGACGGTCGCAGCGCCCATTTCCACAGCTCTAAGCGGAGGTATTTCTGTTGCCGAATGCTACTGTTTGAGCGGGAATTGCATACAGAGCCAATTGCTTATCCGTTAGTCATCTACCAATTTGGACACTCATATTAACTAACTATACAATATTCCACACCTGTTTGACTTTTTTGTTTTTTGCCAAGTAGCTCATGTCTCTCTTTTTTCATTTTTTTTTTTCATTCTTGCTTCCAAACATCCTAAATAGATAGATTTCTTCGACGTCTCCAACAAAAAACATGTATGTATTTATTTATAGAATCCGACTCACCTCAAGTACATATTTTACATAAGTATTTTACCTTGACATAATTGAAAATTCGAATTTCAATCTTAGTATTTATCAAAATAATAATAATGACATGTTATTTAATAATTTTTTAATCTATCTTTCTCTCATAATTGATTAATTTTGTTATCTTGGCAAACAATCATCAAATACTGGTATGATAGTTATTATTTGCCATCTAATAATAATTGTTATAAATCACATCATTACAAATGATAAGTGTATGCTTGCATGTACATGTAAAATTTGCTTCAATTGAATAACTTATCACAAAATTTAGTAATATTTTTTAATTTATTATTATTTACATATAATTATATTTGTTACTGAATTTATATATAAACAATAAATAATATTTAAATAATATTATACAAGTCAAACTCTATCTGAATCGTTAATAAATAATAAATGAGTTAACTCGGCTCATTATCATCCTTGCTTATTAGCCTTGGCTGAAGTGAGGATGAACCCCCTTTAGTATAGCAAATCCATTTTTTATAATAGAGAAGAAAGAATATTTGAGGAAAGAAGAATGCACATAGAAGGAGGAAAATAATTCGTCCTCTAAAAAAGTATAGCTATTTACCTATCTCAACCTATATTTTGAGCTAAAGGTCCCAAAAATTGAGATTTTATATCTGTTTTTCTCACCACAACGATATTTACATATCATGACAGTTGTAAAATCCTGTAATGGTTTCCTCAATGAAAAGGTGAGCATATTCAGATTCATTCACCTTAGACATTTCTCCCAAGTTCCATATTTTGAGCTAAAGGTTCCACCACCATTCTGCTGTGAATACTCACAGATCACTTCTCTGGCACATTTATCCCATGAGATTGCTATATCTGCTAGTGACAAAGGTTGTGGCAGGCTTTGAAGAAACAAACTATGTTTCGACTTTACTCTCGTTGAAAGATCTTCCTGATCCTCTCTGTAAGATCAAGAAGAGAGAGGAGTGTTAAACTACTAAAGGGTGACTTGATAAATTGTTCATCAATTAGCCAAGGGTTAACTGAGCATGAATAACTATGAGCAAAGATTAAGTTGATAGACTTATTTGATAATCAGAACCAAACTCTTTCCAAAGGAAAAAAAATAAATTATAGTATGACTTTGAATAGCAAAGAATATAAATTATATCTGAATCTGAAACTTGGAACATCAGTCTAAAATTTCAATAAATAAGTCAAAACATTGATACTTGAATAACAGCAAGTCAGAAACTGTCAAATGTATGGTTATAACTTATAAGCCAGAAAGTCAAGGAAGCTTGGACAAATTGACAATATACATAAGTTCTATATGGAACTAATGAGACTACTGGACAACAAGCATCAGCTTAAGACAAAAATTTCTTTAATTCGCTTTTAATGGCAGTCATCTAGGGAATTCATCCATGCTTTGGTTTCTTGCAAATAAAAAACACTTGCAGAAACATAAGCCTACACAGCTCCCCTAAACACCATGACCATCGAAACACATACAGAAAGGCACATATACAAAACTCTTGTAGGAGGACAGAAGTCAAAATCTTCATATCCAGAACAAGAGTTTTTTTTTCCCCTTTTTAAACTATATATCCTTGCTTCCCAGCATTTGTCGTACAACATGTGGCTGATTCCAGTGTTTAGTTATCACCATTTAATCTAAGAACTCAAAATTATGCTACATCCTATAAGAACTGGATCCATCTTTTTCAACAACCCTGTTACACCCTCCTTCCTTATAAATATGTAATCAAAATTAAGTATAAGGTCAATCTAAGTCTACGTCAGAATTCCAGATTGACTATTAAAAGGAGGTTTACAAGCTGAAGATTGATCTTCTTTAAGAAACAGTGTTTCATAGAAGATATTGGGATTTGTGAGGCATATATATCACAATACCACATACCATAGTTTTACACAAAAAGTGTGGTGCCATAACTCTTCCATGTCTAGAATCATTTCCATACGAGTAAACAACGAGACTTTCAAAATATTATTTCTGATACTTGAGGTCTGCCAACAAAAAAGAATTCTTGTATATGTGCACCAATTGATTCAGTATGTCTTTCTCTCTTAATAAAATTTCTTTTTCTATCAAAAATTTAATTCACTTTCAGTGTCAAAATTAATGGCGATTACTCATTCCATTCAAATGTTCTCAAGTCAATAATTATGCTACAGCTGCTCACCTAAGTGTGCATGAAATGGGAGCATCTCAGTGCACATAGATTTGAAGCCTTAGAAAAGAGATGCAACATGGAAAAGCTTCCAAATCAATGTTCATAAACCTATATCATACCAGCAGGTCCAATTGACAAGTGGCTCTCTATCAAGTCCCTGTCAATCAGAGCCATGGTTGCTTAACTTCCAGATTCCACTTAACTATAGGTTGGATCATGACCTTCTTGATGGTGAGTCCATTAAAACCAAAGAGGTAACGATAACTTCAATTGAAAAAGTGTAGGGGGGAAGGTTCAAAGCCACATCAAAAGGTATTCTGAATACACTGGAACACTGAACCAATCAGCGAATTGAAAGCTGATACTTTTATCCTTTCTAACTCAAAATCAAATCCTGTATCTTCCTGTTCAAGACATACTTTATGGAGTATCATGTTATATTTGTTGAATAAATTAGTATTCGATTAACAATGTAGAATAATTTATGGCTAAACACTCCATGTTGCTCTCGAAGGGGAAGGAGGTGCAATTAGATCCAACTGTCATTTTCTGAGATATATAAATATTACAAGCAGGATCCTTGTGCATATTTTAGCTTCAATCTCTAATGGATTATGGAATCTTGCAGAATCTAAATATATAATAGATTAATAGCTAGTAGGAGTTTAGTAAGTAGTTTTTAACTTGATTACCCAAAGAGCATGGTCCTGTAGGAAAATAAGATTTTAAAGATTCTAGATTAGAACATAACCTATGCTATACATATGGATATATAACCAATTAAATGCTCAAGTGGCAGAATGGAATCAAATTTTAATATTCAAGTTTAAAAGAAAAACATTTTTCTATATCTCTCACCTGGCTTCCGGGCTTTTGTCTAGGAGTACAGGTGAGCAAAATGGATAGTTTCCAGGAACAAGCAACCATAAAGCCTGAATTAATGTCTGCACATTCATAAGACAAAGTCAATTAGAAGGGGATAAAATTGAAGGCATGATGTTTGAAAATCTCATTCAACAACTACAACATCAGAAGACTCACCATTTGACCAGCAGCCCATAGTGGCACCGAGTTCAGACTGACAGAGACAGCAATGAAGGAACATTTCAGAATCGTCCCCTCACCATCTTCAGCCACTGCCACAGCTGCAGCTGGAATCATATCTTCATCACAGATAACCACCTCAGAGTCTAACAATAGCTTGTTTATCCCCCTGATTTCTTCCAACAAATTCCACTTTTCCTGCAAGTGTCACATCAACTATTAGCGAAAAAAGTATCAATAGGAAAATACCAAAGGAGTTCGTATCCAGTGGTTAAAAACGTGTAGAGAAGAAACTAAGTTTAAAATTAAGCACAACAATATACCACATAGTTATAGTTGGAAATGGTGGATTGTTGATGACAATTGTCAATCAGGCAAGTATGAAAAGAACAAGGTCAAGGAATTATGTTAATGCTCCAAAGATTATAGGAACAATGACCACAGAACCTTTCACATTTGTGTCAAGAAGCAATTCATTATTAAAGCTGCAATATAAGTCCAACAAATAATAACAATAGCAAAAACAAGATGATACCACATTATGAAGAAAGGAACCTCCCAACTTCAATAACAGTTAATGGTATTACATCACTCATGACTTAAGATCATGGTTAGAAAAATAATAAGAAGATAATACACCTCAATCCTGGGCTGTTTTACAGATGCTTTTGGTGAGTTTAGGTCAGATTCCAGAGCATCAGTCACTGGGTTGAAGCTAACATTTACATATGTATTCATTATAGATATATCTATGGGCATTGCATCAAAGCAGGGCTTCATTCTCCTTATTCTTGAAGGATCATCCCCCCTATAAGATTGTCTTGCTTTCCATCTAGAACTAATCATGTCCGCCAAATCCTCACTAGTTGTAGCCCTTACTCCTGGCGCTCTTCCTGACATTCTATCAGTCATACAGACTACTGATTTTATCTCTCTGACGGAAGCACTTAATGCTTCAAGTGATATCGTATTCACCTGAAATTTAATTATCATTTTAATATCTATCTGATCTACTACTGTGGCATGCAAAAAGTGCTAAAACTTATAATAAAGAAGGAAATTGATCTAACTGACCAGCCTAATCAGGCGCTGAATAGGCTGCTCCGAAGCAACTACTGAAGCATCAGAAGTGGCCTGGATGACTTCGCAGGACTCTTCACACTCTTCAAGCAAGGGTGACATTGACACCCAGGGAGTGCTGATGACAAGTGGCACGGATGGTGCTGGTGCATCATTTTCTTGTTGATGTTCAATATTCCCACCGTTTGAGACTGATAGATTTTCAGCTGCAACCTGCTGCATCAACTTATATAACTCCTCTAGGGAGTTCCCCGTTCTTGGTTCCGGAATTTGCTAAAATGCAGGTTGTGCAAGGAAAAAACGCTAAAGAATTCAGTTAATCAGAAAGCATAACAATGATATATTTAGCAATCTTCTGGTCATATCATGACCACAGCATGACTCGACCATCTACATATGCTTTGGGGCTTAACAGTCAACTAGATGAAGCCTAACCAAACCAAGTAATAGAAACCTTCCAAGTGTCAGTTCCGGAGGAACTAAGACTAAAAGCCTAAATGATACACCAAACTTCTCAATTATATGATGAATTGGAAGATTTAAACTTTGAATGGAATTACATCAAAAGAAACGTTTCCGTACTTGTCTGCCTAACAATGCATATAAACTTGTACATTTATAGAAACTTGAAATTGGTTTTAAATTCACTAGTTGTTCTTCAGGTCATTTCTCCTTAATTCATCTAAAGTCTAAACTTTAGTGCCTGTGACAACTGTTCTCTAAATAAATGTCATGCAGATTATCTGTGGTCCCACCAATGGGTAGACCCAATCTCAATCTGATGGTAACACCAGTATTATCACTACATTATGCCATATCTCAATTATGTCCTCAGAATTCAAGAAATTTCGACAAGCAACTTGAGGTTAATTATAAGTGGTATTTAGCAATATATGCATGTGTCTGCCTTCCCCACAGTCAGGCCCTTAAGTGTATGTTCCCAAAATATACTGGGAATACATGAAACTTTAATTACTTAGATTTGTTGCTAGGATAATATTTCATTTTTCTCATAATCTTTTTTCACATTTTTTTCTTAATTTATAAAGGATTTTTACTCAAGTATAACAATATACATACATGTACCGCCCATTACCATAATTATTTTTTGGGCCATCTATTAGAATAAAAAACCACAATTTCGGACATACTTGGACAGTTGGAAGGAGCTAAACCATAACATTTACCCCTCCTAACACACAGATACAAGAAGGGAAAAAGAAAAGCAGAAATGGTATCCATTCTTAAAATGTTGTTCAATATGCAACATGTCTACGATATCCATGCATGCCATTGCAGCTATATCGATTGCCAAAAAAACCTTATCCATAAATGACAATTGGCTACCATCAATAAATGAAGATTTGCTACCATCATATGACAAATCAAATAATATTTTCACTAAGTTGGCAAGGTACAATTTGAAATTTCTCTTCTTTTTAGTATACAAATTTTTTGGTTGGTGATTGTTGTTTTTCTCATCGAGAAGGAAATTTTATGGATTGAACTTAGTACTTACTGCAAACATGCAAAACCTCTCAAGAAGGAATGGAACGGTTCCATCAAGGCGAAGTTTGTGGAAGAAATTTCAGTAGACGAGAAGATAATCAGAAAAATATTTTTATGTTACCTTTTGATAAACCTTCTCCTGCCAATCTCTTATATTTTCCAACCTTGCATCAGATGTAGTACTTAACTTCCCTAAGAAACAGGTATTTATGTTTGTGTCTGTCAGCCAACTGAAAGTAAATATATGAAACAATGTGACAGAATGAAACACATTGCAGGGAAATAACTGATGGGTAGTATAGACTTCTTTATCTCAAATCAATTAAATACAATGACTAAGGTACCTGATGTCCAAAGCTTTTGTCTGAGATCTACATTAGATGGATTTGGTGGCTGTTCCACCTTTTCTTCATGTGATCGAGACATCAATGACTCTGGTGGATTCCTCCTTGTTGTCCGGGGTCCTTCAGCTGGCAGCAAAGGGAATGACATCTGATGGGCTTGCCCCGTCATCTGGAACCCAGGAGCGGGTTAATTACCTAGAAATTGAAGACCAAGTTACTTTTCTTTATTTGGTTTTATAAACTCCTTTGATAAATAATTCAAACAACCCAGCATAGACACTCATTTTATGAACTTGAAATCTTAGGATGCCAATACTTCTTACAATGAGGATTAATCTAGGATGCTACAGATTACACTAGCTTAATTGAGTGAATTATTCTGTTGAACTGACTAATTGCGTAAATTAGTAAACATACTTCCATCCAATGTCATCATTTCTCAAATTCCAAATTACTCTACAAAATAAAGACAGGAAGGCATCTTTTAGCGCAAAAATATAAAAATTAATAAAAGAGAAAAGGGGAAAGGGGCTCTTTCTTATTCAATAGCAACAAAAATTAACCAATCAACATAACAAAGTACTATCTAAACTGAATTTACATATATGTATATATTAGTATTCTTTCAAGAATTTTTCATCCAAAATGATCAAAAGGTTTCCCGATTACAATGGAACATGTGCAATTAGTCATTCACCAATTTCAAGTATAAATGCGGTAAAGATTTTACATATTCGGAGAGAAGAACAACAGAAATATGTGATAAAGTAGCAAAATAGATATAATGTTGAAGGAGACGATCGCAGCAGAGTGGAAATCAACATTAGGGCTTAACTGCAACCAGAGCTCAAAGAGAAAAGAGGGTATAAGGCAAAGATTCACTCACCTGAGTACTATGAAAATGGATACCCAACAGAAACCGTAAGTGGTGGAAATGGATTCGATATTCTTGGCAGCCAAGAAAGCTCAGTGTACGCGGACTTGTGTCTGTGTGCAAATTGGGGTGAACAGGTAACACCCTTTTTTTTAATTTATTACCTGAAACCCATTTTACATTCAATCAACTATCCAACTACTATCATGTTAAGGGTGATTTTGTAATTTAGATATATTTTATATATTAGCTCAATAAACCTCATACCCTTTTTTTTCTCTCTAAAATAAACAGCAAACTACTCTAAGTAAACAAGATCAAATAATTTTTTATGAAGTTTTATTGTGGTTAATATTAATGTCATAATTTATTATTCAATTAATTTATGAATTTTAATTAGTTGATTTAGATGTTTAAATATTAATTAAATGAATAATAATTATTTTTATCATTTACCATAAAAAAAAAAAAGAAAAAAAAAGTGAATTATTGAGTCTACTCGCCTACGTTTATTCCCACTACGAAAAAATGAATAGCAGTTTCTAGGTACTTCTCTACTGTTAGGGAAAAAATGCATACTGTAGTTTGCTCATAAAATAATTTCCCAGAACTATTACTTATCAAGAATACTATCATGTTAACATAGATTTTAGTGGCTTGTTTGGAGCTTTGTATAAGACTGATAAGATATTATAAAACTATTCCATTAATTATCGTACAGATTTCTATTTTTTATTTAATAGTCAATTATATTTAAGCCAATTTATACACTAATTATTTTTAATTATCCAGTCAAATAAAAGTCAACCACGCTTACGAATAACAAATTTAATCCTTCCCTTGAGTATTAATCTACTTGTCATGTCTCATCAAGTAGAGAAAATGCAAGCCCATGGTGGATAGAAGACAAGTTAGGGTATACTCTCCACGCATAACGAGTGAGATCAGTGTTTTAGTCAAAACTTATAATAGAGATCAAACTTAATAGAGATCTCATTTTCCCGCACTCTTATTATACATATTTTTTATTATATTCTATAAAATAAATAATAAACAATTAGGTTTTTAACCTTGATATTGCATTTTTTTCTCCCATCAAGCTATTATTTAATTTGTGATATCCTCACTTTTCTATTAATTTAAGCACATTGCACCCTATAGTTAAGCATATAATAGCAAATAACCCAATCCATCCAAATTAACAGTTATCGTTTAATGCAATCAATTAAAATATTATTATACTTTTTCTTTAAAATAAGAAAATGATAATTACATCTTTTTAATCTGAATAGGATTTTTCTTGGAGTGGGTACTCCAATGATTCTTAATCTCATTGTCACTACTACCTGGTAATCTAGCTGCAATCTTGTGCAACCTGCAGATTAATCATAAGCATAATTAGGCAATGCACCAAAAAGGAAATTTTACCAAAAATCATGCCCAAAAGCTAAACCAGATGAACATTCTCCATATTAATTATACTCATCACAAATACAATGCATTCATGCATGAATGGTCAAGTCAACAATAAATGGATTTAAAAAGCAATGAACAACCTATTGCCAAGAAGGGCATGAAAATCAATAACAAGTTGTTCCTCGGCCTCTGTAAGGAGGACTCTTTTTTAGTGTGGAGATAATTAGTCCGGCCTGTTTGGAATGGAATCGAGACTAGAAGTTAGAACCATGATCTCCATCTCAGTCTTTTTTGGTGTTTGTTTAGATTGTATTTTATAAAATAATCTGTAAAACAGAATTGTGTATAAATTATTAAAAAATATTCTTTTATTTTTTTATAAAATTTAAAAATCTTATTCTAAAATGTTTTAATTTAGAGAATGCTAAAAATTTGAATTAAAAAAATTGAGAATAATGTAAAAATTTATGATATTTATAAGATTAGAAATAAGAAGAAAAAAAAACATCAAACTAATAGGAACGGTCAAATTTGGTGGAGATTAATCAAATCGCTGAAAGGCAAAAAGAGAAAATAAGCTACAAAACTCGAATCAAGATATAAAAATCTCAAAGGTTTGAAAACTCGACCCAAAGAGTGGATCACTGGAAGTGGACTGATTCCCGTCCAAGACAGACTTCACCTGCAATATTAGGGGTTCGAACCTTGGGAAAAGCTCCTTTGAGAAGGGACTATACCATTTACCACTCCCGGTGCTGGGGGCTTAGGCTTCCCCGCCTAACCTTTTATGTTACCAAAAAAAAAAAAAAAAACACTACAAGAAAAGATGAGCTACGAAACCTGAATAGAAATTAGTCCTACACCCGATGTGGAAAAACTAGTGGGAAACCAAAAGAAAATCTGCCAGACAAAATGGAGAAAAAATCCACTGAACTCAGCGACAGAAATGCGCCCATTGGCCTAATCTAAAACAGTTTTTAGACCATGTTTCTGGCCTAATCTATAATCAATAAGAGTGCAAAAACCAACACTGTCGTAATTTTAATCCAAACAAGAAAGTAATAAACTAATGATGGAGTTAAAACAAGTTTTCTGGAATGTCCTAGAAGATATTACATTCTTAACTCCAAATTTCACTTCAAATTTTTTTTTTGGTTGAAAAATTCTTTTTAAATTAAACGTATATTATAATATTAAGTACATTTGTTCTAAATTAAATGTCACTTAACAATATTTTTGAGAGCTACAATGAGAGTGAGCTTCACAATGCACACATTCAAGGGTATGAGCAAAAACATTGTTCTTCATACAAAGAAGAAATTGAATAATGAACACTTAGCAAAGAAATCAAAGTTTGATCATATTCATTGTGAAGATTGTCATTGGCATATTACCCCATTATTTTTTTCATAATCCAAACATTTTGTCCCAATATGAAGTTTTCATAACAAAACAGCACAAAATCATAAATCCTAACTAAGAAATTGAACTTACAGATACTCACAAAGCATTCAAAATCACTGAACCTTGGCTTTCCCTATTAGTGAAGGAAAAGGAGATGACGAACTCCATAATATATGTGATAGGCCAGGGCTAGGGCAGTAATCTCAAGGGAGATTAGGCTGAGCTTTGATGCATAAAAGAAGAGGAGGTAGAAATTCTCATAGGTGAAGCATATCAAGCCTGTTTTCAGATAAAGAAGATAAAAAACTAAGGCTACTGTGGTTAGAAAAGCTGCAGATATTCTATTGGAAATTGAGAGGGTTGAAGACAGCTGTGGCTGATAAAGAGCAAGATGTGGAGATAACGGTCGAAAGCTATTGGTCACGGAACCCATTTCCTCTTCCTTGACCTTTGACACCGTCTGCTTCTCCGGTACATCGACCTTTGTGCTGTACCTCCTGCTTAATCCAGGCATGTCCATCCTCAGATAGAGGTCGTTGACCGCGACGAAGCCAAGGCGTGGTGCTGCTCCGATTCCGCGAGCAGCGGCGATGAGTGGAGACTCAGCGAATCGATCCGTCATGTTCTGGATCTGGCTGAAGCTCCTTGTTTTTGAGAATGGATCATACACGTCTGTTTTTGGAAAATAAAGAAAAGATTTAGGATGAGATTTTTCCGATAACCATTACAAACACTTGATAATCTACGGAGTAATATCACTGGAACAATCAGACCTGATCGGTTAATATTCAGATCTATCTAAGAGGCCAATCTTCTGGCGATCTAATTGTGTGTGTGTGTGTGTGTGTATATATATATAGATATGGGTCAACTGAGGCATCAGAGAGTAAGAAGACAACTACCTGAGCAAGGATTGGGAGGAAAATCACGGGAGTTAGTAGCGTCTCGAAGTCCAGCGTGGCGATCGACGTCTACAGCGTTGGAGTTGACGAAAGGAGAAGCTGATTGCGAAGAGGCAGCAAGTGATCGGACCGGATTGAGGGACTTAGTGAGGTGTTTGGAAGCTAGGACCTTCTTCAGAGCAAATGAGGAAGCCATTTCTGGATCGGATTAGGAAATTGGGGGAGCCAGCAAAAAGAGTGTGTTTTGGTGAGAGAGAATGAAATGTTACTCTGGAAATTTGCGATGCTGAGAAGGAAGTTTCCAGAGAATCTGGACCTTGCAAAAATGTAACGGTTTGCATATTGGGCCTTTGAATGGGGCTTGAATTGAAACTGGGCCGAACTGAAAATGTTATCCATCCAACAATATTTTCTCAAAACAAAATTGTTATTCGGTATCGAAGCTCAAGTATTAATTTTCAAAAGTCATTTTTCGTGATGATTATTTAATTTTTTAATTAATTTAAACTATAATGATATTATACATGAACAAAATAAAATTTTAAAAATTACCTTCATATAAGTTTGATTTATATGAAAAATATATATAATTTTTATAAAATCAAAATAAACTTAAAGTGACTAAATTGCTAGACGGAAGTAGTAATATGTTGTAAGTGAATAGATTATTTGTACCAAAAATTTGAGTTTGAATTCAATTTCTTTACATAACCAGTCAAACCATAACCATACTAGGCTTTAGTACATTAGTAACGAATACGGATTTAGATCATTTAGAATTGTTACAAATTTTACATTAATAAACTTATTTTAATTTTATTCCAAAATCTAAACCATTCAAATAATTTTATTTTATTTTTTGTGAGATTTCATCAGTTTAATCCCATAACGGTCTGATATTACTGTAACATGTTGAATAAAAAAAAAAGAGTAGAATAGTAGCTTGTGGTGCCTTAGTGGATCTCCATATATAAATTAAGTGAGGCTTGCAATTGAGGCAATGACTAGAAAGATTAGACAATGGTTAATTAGGAGATTGCATTAATTCAAGTGTACGTAGGTCGCGTGTGTAGGCGTGCGATTAGTGTATAATTTGATTAGTCTTGAATTAGGAACCTTAAAGATAAACAAGGGGAGGGTAATGTAGTCTTGAATTAGTATCAGGGACTTAAGATAAAGAGTATAAGAGAAAGTGGCAAAAAGGATGAAGGTTGGTGGAGAATTAAGGAGTTGGTTAAGTTAGTAAATGTATATATATATATATATATATATAAAATAAAATAAAAAATATTTCATAGAAGAAAGAAAGGAGTACAAAAGAGAACACTTGAGTTATAGATTGAGAAAAAAACAAAAAATGCAAGAGATATGTAGAAGTTAAAACACTCAAACTCTCTAATCTTGTTAGCAAAAAGCTTAAGAAACAAGCTTTTCCCCTACTCTTACAGACTTGGAAGAGTGTTTGGAATTGATAGAGCAAATAATTTGGGTGCTGAGGGTGCTGTAAATCCAGTAGAAGCTATGGCATGGACACTCGAGGAGTCAAGGTGGTGAGGATTTTATGACAGCTGCTGAAGTTGCTATGCGGGTGGAGGCAAATTTAGAAGATGGTGTTGATGAGATTGGTCAATCTAAGACAGGAAGAGGAAACTGCTAATAATGTACCACCAGTTGGTAATGTTGGGAATGGTGGTATTGCTGGGATGATTCTAGAGACATGGGCTCAGGTTTGACTAACTAGGGTAAAAGGAGGACAAGAGAAAGCAGGTGGGGATAACAATATAGATGACTTGGCGGATGAGGAAAAAAAAAATTGATAAATATTTATGAAGGAACTGCTTCTAACATAGCAAAAATAGATGGTGTCTGAAGGTGCATACCAAAGGTTTAATATGTATGATCGAAGGTTTAAGGTTTCACAACAATTCCGAGGCTTGAGGCTGGGTAGCTTCTCAGTCAAGATGGCCCCTAGACCAACTACTTCTACTCATTACGAGGATGACCAGAAGGAGTTATATTTACAGACTCCATTGGGCATTGAGTAGCTACATTTGGAGCTCCCATTTGTTTGCTTTTTTTTTTTTTTTTTTTTCCTTCTTTCTTTTTGTTGGAATGAAAGTAGTTTGAAATTGTCAATGTGGTAACTTCTATATTGTTAAGGTTAGAGGACTTCACATTTCTAAAAAATAAAATAATACTCCTCTTTTCACCAATTTATTAGTTTTCAACTGTGAAACTCCAATTTAGTATTAGAGTTGGGCTACACTATTACACCGACACCCGACAATTAATTGGCCCATGATTGCTGGGCTCTCCTTCACAATGATCTTTACATTCCACATGAAAGGAGTGTCAATGTAATAACACCCATATTACTAAGACTAAAGGGCTTCATATTAGGTGGAAAATACTTTAATTTACTTTTGGCTAAAGCATTTGACATTATAATTCGTTGTTTTTACTTTTGTTTAGTTTATGTATTTGTATATGAGACATTAGCTCTATAAATAAGTGTTTTAAAAGTTGGACCAACTCGACCTAGATTGACTCGGTAGTAATTTAAAGACCTGACCAATTTTGTTTTTGTTTTTTAAAAAATAATAAAAGAAACTTGTAACATACTATTTTCTTTTTCTCTTTAGTTTTTATTTATATTTCTTTTGTTTATTGTTTATATTTTTTATTGATATTAATGTCACACCTCTCACGTTCAGCAAGATCATGAAATCCCTAGGTTATATTATTACTGAAATATGTACTATAAAAGAGCAAGTAAAACCTAAGAAAAACTCTAAACAAGAGTTTGAAGCTATAAAAGAAATTATAGAGTATTGGAAGAGTCGTTATATCAAAGAACCTGATATAACAGAAAGAAACAAATTAGTAAATATAATACAAGATTTATTTGTTCAGAACGAACAATTAATGAGGCAAAACAATTATGAAATATTGTTAAATATTTCTAATTAAGAAAATGATTCTAGCCCAGAATCATTTACATCTCAAAATATAATCACAATCAGTTATGATAGTTCAGAAAACTCTAAAGATGAAAAAACGTTTTTAGAAAATATGAACAAAAAGGTAAAAGAAAGGTAGAAGAACCAGATAATTTAGATTTAGATTCTAAAACAAAAGTCCACTCTCATAAAGAGATAGATGAATTAAAACAAGAAGAAGATAGTAAGCCTTCAACTTCTGAAATCCCTACAGTCTCTAGAAAAAATGACTTAAATAAACAAAATGTTGTAGTAAATGGAACATATTTGGATTTAACAAATATTTCTATAAAAGACTATGAAAAGGCCATAGATGAATGGGCACAATCCTTGTCCATTGTAATAATCAATTATCGTAATACTTGGTCTAAAGAAAAAACTTTAGACTTCATAGCAGGAACGTTGCAAGGAGACATTTTACAATTTCTTAGGAAATGAGAAAGTTCTATAAAAGAAATAGCCCAGAAAAAAGGATTGCTTGAAAGTTTTAATACTTTTGATAAAATCCTACAAGAATTTGTTGATATTATAAAGAAAGAATTTTGTGTATATATGGATCCTCAAAATTTAAAGTCAGAAGTAAACTATACTCTGACAAAGATAAAATTATGTGACATTAGAGAATTAAAAAAATTCTCCAAACAGTTTCAAAAATATTATCATAACTTAGATGCTATTGAGTTAGAATTTTGGCTTAATCAGTATTTTCATAAGTTACCTCCTCCATGAGATGAATTATGTAATAACACATATAAGTCCTTCCTATAGAAAACTAATGGAGAAGATACTTTAGGTAACAGAATTAAGTATGCAATTAGGCAGGTTTTAGATCATTGTCTGACTGCTAAAGCGACTAAACAAGTAGGTGATAGATATTGCACCAAGCTTCTCAAAGACGATTGGGAATTTGGGTGTAACAGATCTAAACCAAAAAGGTTTACATGGAAAAAAATAGAAGAAAAAATCTCCAAGAAAGTTTAAATCACATAAAAAAATATGTGAGGAGAAAATAGAAACCTTAGAAACCTAGAAAAGGTTGTAAGTATTACATCTGTAATGAAGAAGGTAATTATGCCCCACAATGTCCTAAAAAAGGAAAAAGTGAAAAAAAGACGATAAAAATGTTAGAAGAAAATGAATTAGAAATTTGTTATAGAGAAGAAATCTCTGATAACGAATCTATCTTACATGAAATATCTAGTGAAGAAGAAAGTTTAGATAGTGACTCAAAATTTTCTTTTATGTTGCAAGAAGTTCCAAATTATGAATAGCAAGTTACAAAATTAGGAGATGTAATAAAAGAATATATGCAGATAGAAGAATCTTCTTTGAGGATAAGAAATCCTACAAAGGAAGGAATTTATAAGATATCTAAATTTAACTTCTAGAGTGCTAGACATTTTGAACAGTTTTCAGGAAATACTACTGCTAAAACTTCAGAAGAAGGATCAGTCGAATTAAACATATTTGACTTAGACAAAATTAAGAGACTTAAGGAAAAAATTTCCAAAATTAGATATATCCACATAGGGATTATCCAGATAGAAATAAAAGCCTTATTTCGTCAGGGAATAGATACCCCTATTCTAGCCATCTTGTATGATAATAAGTTAAATGACCCTATGAAAGCCCTCATAGGAAGAATTCAATTTAATTTAGTTACATGAGTAGTTTGATTTAAAATCAAGCCAAATTATTTTATATCTATTAATGATCCTAATATTCAGAATTCTTTAAAACTGAGAATTGAAACTAAGAATATAGTAATTATAGAAAATAGTAATGATTTAGGTATAGAATGGAAATTCATTTATAAGCTGACTAATATACCTCAAACATCAACTAAAGAAGTTGATAAAAGGTTTGTAAAAATATTTGAGCCACGTAAATTTGATTAAGAAATTCAGCCACGACTGATAAATTGGAAGGATTTAGAAATATTCTGATTGGTTAATTAGAGACTTGACTGAAAATAAGGAACAAAAAAATGTTCAACCTGTTGAGTTCTTAGCCTCATAAAGTAATCTCTACTTTAATGATAGAATATCTTTTAGTAGTAGCCAACCTAGATTAATTCTTAATATAAGCTTTGAAAGTCAAAGTCAAAGTCAAAAAGAAAATCAAGAAGATGAATTCTCTGAAGAAACTAGTGTAAAAAACAGTCAAAGGATAATAAATCCTAATATCAATTTTCCTATAATTCCAAGTTCAAATAGTTATTCAAAAAATGAATAATTAAAAACTATAATTGTATATCAACTGTTAATTGGAGAAAATGAACATATAATTTTTTCTCATCAGAATAAAAAGAATATAATTATGTTTTAGGTAATTTTAATTTCTCAAGGTATAAACCATACCAATTAAATGTTTTGATTGATACAGGTGCTACAACAAGTACTTGTAGAATTAATACTTTGCCTATAGAAAAATAGGTAGTAATGAAGCATCCTATTTGAGCTAAAGGAATAGATGGCAGAGAAACTATTATCATATACAAAGCTAAAAATATACCAATCTTGTTAGGAAATAGAATATTTCTTATACCAAAAATATTATGTTTTCTTTGAATGCATGGTTACATGTTGCTAGGAAATAATTTCTTACAGAAATATTTTCCTTTAAAATTAGATAATAATTACTTAGAATTATCCTAAAATAATTCTAGAATACCTATACCTGTACTTGGAGCACATAAGTATAGATATGATAAGGGATTTGAGCCTTTTAAGAAAAAAAAGGTGAAATTCAAACTTTAAAGACTTCACATTGGTTATACAAACAGTTAGAACCAAATTTTAGTAAAAATCCTTTAAAATTATGGGAAAGAAATCCTAGATATTGTACTTTAAGGTTATTTGATCCTAATAAAATCATTAGGGTTAAACCAATGGTCTATACTAAACAAGATATAGACGAGTTTGAAATTCAAATTAAAGAACTATTAGAAAAAAGATTAATAGAGTCAACTACTAGTCCTCATTCTAGTCCAGCTTTTATGGTAAGAAACCACTCTGAAATAAAAAGAGGAAAAGCTAATATGGTCATTAACTATAAAAGATTAAATCAAAATCTTGAGTTTGATGGTTACTTTATTCCAAGAAAGAATGTCTTGTTAATCAAACTAGACATGCTAAATATTTCAATAAATTTGATTGTAAATCAGGTTTTTGGCAACTAAAGCTAACTGAAGAGTCAAAGCCATTGACAACATTCAGTGCTCCATATAGATATTGTCAATGGATCGTTATGTCCTTTGGTCTATGTAATGCTCCACAGATATTCCAAAGATGAATTGACAATATCTTTAAAGACATTAAAGATTTTTGTATTATCTATATAAATAATGTTCTTGTCTTTTCTAGAACAGAAAAAAAAACATAGAACACATTTAGAAAAAGTTAGAGATATTTTCATAAACAATGAAATTATCTTAAGTCCTAAAAAGATAGAAATAGAATACAGGAATTAGAATTCTTAGGATTAAAACTGAGTCTTAAAGGAATTCAATTACAAGATCATATTCTTGTAAAAATTAAAAAATTTCCTCATAACATTATAGATAAAAAAACAACTACAAAATTTTTAGGAATATTAAATTATTGTAAAAACTTTATAAAGAATTTATCTAGAAAGGAGAACCTTTATTAGAGAAACTCAAAAAGAATAAACAATTCTTTTGGGAAGAAAAAGATCCTCTACTAGTTCAAACAATAAAGGATGAGATAAACAATTTCTCTTCAGTTTATTTTCCTAAACAAGAAGATAAATTAATTCTAGAAACTGATGCCAGTAAAGAACACTGGAGAGCATTATTAAAAGCTATAGTAAATAGTAAACAAAAAATTTGTTGCTATAATTCAGGAAAATTTAAGCTCAATGAAATAAATTATATTATTTAGGAAAAATAGCTCTTAGCCATAAAAAATGGTATAAAGAGATTTCAATTTTTCTTGCTCCTGAATTTTTTTTTATTAGTACTAATAACCAATAAGTAAAGAATTTTCTTAAATCTAAGAAAGGAAAGGAGAATCCAAGAAGAATTCGATGGTATAATTATATTTGTTAATATTCTTTTGATATAGAACATATCAAAAATTTTCTTGCAGATTTATTAAGCAGGAATGAGCCAGAAAAAGGATAAAAGTAAAAAACCTTTATTCGAATCAACAGGCGAATGAACAACTGTTAAGTCTAAAGCAAATATTAATCATAAACAAGAAAATCGTCAAGTGCTAACAGGAATCCTAGATAGGGACAATCCACAAACAACCAGAAAACTCCTATTCATGAAATAATGTAGCCAGCATATTTCAGGTATAATCCTCAGACTATGTATAGTAGACTACTGTACATCTAGTCTCCTCAACCAGTACCCTATCATCCTCCTCAATATATTCAGTTTTCTCAAAACCAATTGAGTCAACCAATGTCTTATTCACAAACAGTTAAAAATACAGAAAAAATAGTTTCCCAAGAAAAGAAAGAAAAAGCTAAACAAGTTTTAGATTTCTTTAACCCAGGTTTACCAATATATATATATAAACTTTTGAATGGAGTATAGAAATCTCATATTCTTGAGAAAAAAATCAACTTTCAGAAAATATATAGGAAAGCTTGCTGAAGAATTGGTTAGCCAAGCCAACATCTTCAAAAACTTTAAATTACTCACTAAAAAATTGCTTAAAGAAGTTAATTGAGACAAAAAAGTTAATTTGAAACAAATTAACAAAATTCTTGAATTATCAGAATTATTGGGCAATCAAACAGATGATGACCCAGTATTTCAAATAGTCAAGCGAATTAGTCTCTATGAAAAAGCCAAGATGATTCTCCCAACAGAATTATCTTTTAAAATAACCAGTAGTATAAACAATTCTCATCACTTTAAGTTAATGAAGGAATTAGAACAATTTTCCTTTAACATTCATATTTGTTCTAATTATTAGGATATAAATATTCTAAAATTATCTTTCAGTTCTTATGAAAGTCTTGACATAGAAAGTGTTGAAATGGGATTCGTTGGAACTATTATCCTAGAAAATTATAAATTCGATAAAATCTCAGGACTAAGTTCTTTTCTCAAAACTATGATCCTCTACACCATCATGGAAGATGAGTCAAGTTCAATGTTCACTCTTTCTATTACCAGTATAATGTGATATTTTCAAAGAGAAAAATTCTATCAACCATTCTAGATCTACGATCTAAGCAATACTATAGATTGTGAGTTTGACCTATCAGAAGATGATCAGACTCTCCTAATCAGGCAGACAATTACTGGAGATCAATATTATGTCAAATGTCTTCATCAACTTGTCAGAAAGGCAAATTTTATTACAAGTGAAGATTTTTTTACAATTTCAGACAAAAAAGGAATCTTTACTACAGCATTACCAGTTCAATACAAAAGATCCAGATATCAAATAGAAGTTTGTGATCAGATTTTAAGAAAAATAAAACTCTTCGAGGTAGAAGGCCCTGAAGACCTCATTACTGATGCAGAGATAGAACATAATCTAGCAGATAAAACAAACAGCACTGAAAGTAGGAGTTATAATGCCAACACATTTGATAGTGTTACAGAACATAACATTGACAACATAATGGAACCATGACAATGACATCTCCACCACCGAAAGATCACTAGCCATTTTCTGAAAAAAAACAGAAAGATGATGAATCATTATCTCTACCTAATAAAGATGACATGTCATTATCTGAAGAAGACAGACATATGACAAGTCACTTTCTAAAGTAGACACCTCAGCTAAAGAAAGATAATGTATATCTACCTTTAGCAAAAGTAATCTTCTTTACAGATAATAAAGGAGATTCCTTCTTATCTAATTACCTAATATTTGTATGAATTTTTCTATAAATAGATAGAGGCTATTTACCTAATATTTGTATGAATTTTTTATAAATAGATAGAGGCTTAACATTTGTAGATCATCTTAGAATTTCTTATTTTATCTCTTGTAATACTACTCTCCCTCATCATCTAGTATACACATTCTCTTGTAAAAATTCTTTATTCCGCACCTTTATCTTTAATGGTATCAGAGCAGTGTAAACAACAAAAGCTTTGAGTTCATGTGTAACTAATATCAGTGTACCAGTAGCTGTGAGTACTTGTAGCTTGTACCAGTGACTACTGATTTACTGTAATAAAGTGTGAAACTATATTCTGTAAGTTTTATTTGTTTTAATTCTCTATTACTGCTTACTGTTTTACATTTCTGACTAGTTTAATCCTGTATGCTTTGGGATTAGTAAATTCTTGTTAGTGTTGATGGCTGTGGATAGACTATTGTTAACCCTTTTGTTGAAGTGAAACTTTGAATCCCTAAGTAGTCTTAGGAAACATAATATGTCCAGAATGGAACAAGTTAGGCGTGTGATAGGAAATGATCTCAAAAAAAAAACATTATGATCATAATCTTCATATAGATGTTACAGAAGAAAATTCAATCAGTAGTATAAGTAGGGTATTAAACTCTTTGGTAGATTTGTCTTTGTTTAATTTTTAAAAAATCAACAAAAAACAAGAAAAATATTTGTTTCAGAATCTAGATCTAAATGATCTAGTTCTTCTACCTTTCTTTTAATTTTTTGCTCATATTTTTCAAAAAACGTTTTTTCATCTTTAGAGTTTTCTAAACTATCATCACTGATTGTGATTATATTTTCAGATGTAAATGATTCTGGGCTAGAATCACTTTCTTCATCAGAAACATTTAACAATATTTCATAATTATTTTGCTTCATTAATTGTTCATTTTGAACAAATAAATCTTACATCATATTTACTAATTTGTTTCTTTCTGTTATATCAGGTTTTTTGATATAACAACTCTTCCAATACTCTATAATTTCTTTTATAGTTTCAAACTCTTGTTTAGAGTTTGTCTTAGGTTTTACTTGCTCTTTTACAGTACATGTTTCAGTACCATAATATAACATAAGGATTTCATGATCTTGCTGAACATGAATAGAAGTCTCATTAATATTTTCTAATATTTTCTGTTGATTTTTTCAAAATTAAACAAAGACAAATCTACCAAAGAGTTTAACAACCTACTTATACTATTGACTGACTTTTCTTCTATAAAATTTATATGAAAACTATGATCATAAAGTTTTTCTTTGAAATCATCTCCTACCACACACCTAACTTGTTTCATTTTGGACAGATTATGGTTCCTAAGACCTCCTAGGGATTCAAAGTTTCACTTCAATAAAAAGGTTAACAACAGCCTATCCACATCCAACAGTACCCAACGAGAAGTTACTAATCCCAAAGCATATAAGATTAAACTAGCCAGAAATGTAAAACAGTAAGCAGTAATAGAGAATTAAAACAAATAAAACTTACAGAATATATTTTCACACTTTATTACAGTAAATCAGTAGTCACTGGTACAAGCTACAAGTACTCACAGCTACTAGTACACTGCTATTAGTTACACATGAACTCAAAGTTTTTGTTGTTTACACTGCTTTGATACCATTAAAGATAAAGGTGCGGAATAAAAAAAATTTACAAGAAAATGTATATACTAGATGGTGAAGGAGAGTAGTATTACAAGAGAGAAAATAAGAAATTCTAAAATGATCTACAAATGTTAAGCCTCTACCTATTTATAGGAAAATTCATACAAATAATAGGTAAATGGATAAGAAGGAATCTCCTTTATTATCTGTAAAGAAAATTAAATTTGCTAAATGTATATATGCATTATCTTTCTTTAGCTAAGGTGTCTACTTTAGAAAGTGACTTGTCATCTGTCTGTCTTCTTCAGATAATTACGTGTCATCTTTATTAGGTGGAGATAATAACTCATCATCTTTCTGTCTTTTTCAGAAAATGACTGGTCATCTTTCGATGGTGGAGATGTCATTGTCATGGTTCTATCATGTTGTCAATGTTATGTTCTGTAACACTATCAAATGTGTTGGCATCATCACTCCTGTTTTCAGTATTGTTTGCTATGTTTGCTAGATTATGTTTCATCTCTGCATCAGTAATGAGGTCTTCAGGGCCTTCTATCTCGAAAATTTTATTTTTCTTAAAATCTGATCACAAAGTTCTATCTGATCTCTAGATATTTTGTATTGAACTGGTAATGTTGTAATAAAAATTCTTTTTCCGTCTGAAATTGTAAAGAAATATTCACTTGTAATAAAATTTGCCTTTCTAACAAGTTGATGAAGACATTTGACATAATATTGATCTCCAGTAATTGTCTGTCTGACTAGGAGACTCTGATTATCTTTTGATAGTTCAAAGTCAGAATCTACAGTCTTGCTTAGATCACAGATCTAGAATGGTTGATAGAATTTTTCTCTTTAAAAATATCCCATCATACTGATAATAGAAAGAGTGAACATTAAACTTGACTCATCTTCCATGATGGTGTAGAGGATCATGATTTTGAGAAAAGAACTTAGTCGTGAGATTTTATAGAATTTATTATTTTTAGGATAATAGTTCCAACGAATCCCATCTCAAAACTTTCATAAGAGCTGAAAGATAATTTTGAAATATTTATATCCCAATAATCAGAAGTAATATGAATGTTAAAGGAAAATTGTTCTAATTTTTTCATTAACTTGAAGTGATGAGCATTGTCTATGCTATTAGTTATTTTAAAAGATAATTATGTTGGAAGAATCATTTTGACTTTTTCATAGAGACTAATTCTCTTGACTTTTTGAAATACTGGGTCATCATCTATTTGACTGCTCAATAATTCTGATAATTCAAGAATTGTGTTAATTTGTTCAAAATTAACTTTTTTGTCCCAATTAACTTCTTTAAGCACTTTTTTAATGAATAATTTAAAATTTTTGAAAATGTTGGCTTGGCTAACCAATTATTCAGCAAGCTTTCACATATATTTTCAGAAAGCTGATTTTTTTTCAAGAATATGAGATTTTCATACTCCATTCAAAGGTTCATATATATTTTCTGGTAAACCTGAGTTGAAGAAATATGAAACTTGTTTAGCTTATTCTTTCTTTTCTTAAGAGACTATTTTTTCTACCTTTTTCACTGTTTATGAATAAGACATTGGTTGACTCAATTGGTTTTGAGAAAACTGAATGTGTTGAGGAGGATAATAGAGTACTGGTTGAGGAGGCTGGATGTATAGTGGTCTAAGATACATAGCATGAGGATTATACTTGAAATATGATGGCTGCATTATTTCATGAACAAGGATTTTCTGGTTGTTTATGGACTGTTCCTGTCTAAGATTCTTGTTAGCACTTGATGATTGTCCTTGTTTAGGATTAATACTTACTTTAGGCTTAAGAGTTGTCCATTCACCTGTTTATTCGAATAAATGTTTTACCTTTATCCTTTTTTTTTTGCTCATTCATGCTTAAGAAATTTGCAAGAAAATTTTTGTTACTTTTGATATGTTCTATATCAAAAGAATATTGACAAATATAATTATACCATCGAATCCTTCTTAGATTCTCCTCTCTTTTCTTTGATTTAAGAAAATTCTTTACTAATTGGTTATCAGTACGAATAAGAAATTTTTTTTAGAGCAAGAAAAATATGAAATCTCTTTATACCATTTTTTATGGCTCCGAAGCATGATTAGCCAAAAGATTGGAGAACCAAACCTCCGTGACCTTGACTTCAAAACAAAATAACATACGACTCTTAGCCCATCTAAATGATAAAAGCAACTTTTAAAAAAAAAGTTCATGGTAAAATTTTACTTTATAAAATAGTTAACAATTTACTGAAAAGTTTTGGTAGAGATCCTAACAATATTGAACATGCCTCAAAACACAAATATTTGTGTTTATGATTGCACACAACAATAACACCAAGACAACAAGGAGCTTCACTTCGTCCACATCCTAATCAAGACAAATAACCATACCAAAATTATACACTTCATAGTTCTACTGTGACTGCAAACTTTTATCCTTGACTGCAAGTATGAGATCTTGAAAATATTGTGCCCCACTCATTCGACAAGTCATAAGCTTAGCAATGCCATGTACTGAACTCTTGTCACTAACAAAATATCCACGAGAGAAGGGCGAGTCATATGGACTCCGTAAGTGAATAATCGTACCTAAAAGGTACTAGCATCACCCAACACAAACGTATTACATATATAATAATCTGATATAACAATGTTCATAACTAAATTCACATTACACGTATATATTTTAATCATCATTAATTCACAATTTACATAAAACACAAGATCACAAATTAATTAGAGCGATAATATTACATAAAACAATCAAAAGACTAACGAGTGACTAGCCCCACACAACATAATCACTTCCTACCGGGCATGTAAATGCCCGCACAACAAATTGATCTCCTTACACAATCCATCCTACCAGGGCTGAGCACTCAATTTTAAAAAATATTTATCAGAATCAAATTTTTTTACAATTTTAAATCAGAACATCCTAGGTGCACCTGGATTTTCAATTTCAGAGATAAAAATCAATTTTCATAAAAATCTCACTTTGTTGGTCCTTATTAACCACAACCAATGTCAAACAAAACAATCAATATCAAACAAGCATAATTTAAATAAATTATTGAAATACTCTACATACTTATTTTTCCTATATCACGTATATTCAAATAAACATATAATTACACATACTAATCTATCCCCCAAAAGACAGCAATTAACTACTAATCTGTAACCAATTTCATTAGTCACTCACACTTGCATCCACGCATCTCATCAGGTTCACATTAGAATCTGGAAATGAAATTCATTTTCTCAAATAATACTTAGTTCATAAACGTTATTATTATAATCTTTTAATTACTAAGCTTATATCTCAACTTGTATAAGTTTCTTTATGAAAGTTTTTCCATTAAGTTATTACATGTTAATTAATATGAATTGGATTCTATGTAATAGGGTTAATAATGAATAAACATTTTAAATGTCTTGACAATTCATAAGGTAGAAAAAACCATTAGAAAAGATAGAAAGCACTTAATGAATTAGAGATGTTGAAATTGTCCAAACTTACCAGTGTTTACTTTAACAGCCATATCTTTCTCTAGGAAATTCTAAATCCAGTTTTCGTTTGTCAAGTTTATTAATAGACAAGTATATCTATATTTCTTATTTATAAATTTTTCCTAAAATTAGTCTTGAACCTACTCCATTCTTTACATGAACCAAAAACAGGACACTAAAAATCTAAATGACCTAGATGGAGTCTAACAACTGTAACAATAAATATACTTGAAACCAGGTTACAAAATTTTTCATGTGTCATTTGAAGACCCTAAACTACATTTTCTTTTTATAACTTTTAATTTAATACAATTCCAAAAATATCTGAAATATTGAATTTCTTTATCTATAAAATCTGAACTCTACTTCCTTATTCTTTATATATAATATAAAGGGTCAATACTAAATAGGAGGTTAATAGTAATAGGATACAAGACTTAATTCATCCCAAAGCCACATCACCGTACCTGTGGAAGGCCTCATAAACAATGAACCAAGACAAAACAATTGAATGAAAAAAAAAATGACGAGGACTAAAGAATGAGCCTACTAATAGCAAGCTGACATCCCTATCCTCAGGCATTGACTATACTAAATTGTTGATTATATTGTTTGACAAGGTCCAATAACTAACATAGAATGAAACATAATTATAATTATCCACTACATTTATAATATTATTCCAGACCATTTTACTAGAATGATATCAATTAAGGTCTTCTGAACTTTAAATTTATAAAGGCTTTAGTCTTTAAGATCTACATTTATTTAAACTATTAGAATTATGTTGCAATAAATACAATTGAGGATACAACTCTATATAGTATTCAATAGAATACAAAAGTCTTTAGTTTCTGACTCATTGGTAACATTTAGTATCATTAAATAATAAACGGTTGTTCATTTGCATTTTAACATAGTTTAATTGAGTCCTCTGTAATTAGTTTAATTTTTGGCACGCTAAGGCTGTCATACCCATAAGCAATGCCAAAAAAAAAGAGCAGAAAAACTTGGTCATAAACGTCCATTATCTGTTATTAGAATTAATTACGAATTTGTTCTCGTCATAAACTAAACCCAGTATCCATAGAATTCAACCCAAAAGAGAATTAGTATGAATCATATAGCTCTCCTGTCACCTAATTCTTACATAATTTATTTATTTAATTTTTTTTTGGGTCAGAACTTTCCCTATTTAGGTTGCAGCAACATAAATAGGATCAAACTACTATTATTTCAAAGTCATCAATCAATATGTATACATTTAATGACATATATACATTTTTCTACTTCGGAAATTAGTAGATTCAAGCACAAAAATTTGAGAGCAAGATAGTAAAACCTGAAGAAGATCCTCTTCCAAAATCAATCTATCATCCTCAACGGAACCCAGCTGCTACATCTTCATAGCAAATCAGGGACTGTAACAAGGTAAGGAAAAGAGAAAGAAGCGGTATGACAGGGGAAGAACTTGAAGTTCTTGAGTGATCAAAAAGATACCGCAAATCAGTATATGAATTGGCTATAACATAGATCACTAACGGCAGCTCAAGGAAGACAAAGGAGTGATGCTCGGCTAGCTAGAGACAAGGAATGTTCAAGAAGGAAAAAGAAAGCAGAGGAAAAGCAGAGTAAAACAAAGCACATGGTCGGTGGAAAATAAGCGAAAGAAAACAAAGGCCACCAAGTAGGTTTAGTGGTAGCATTTGTGGTGATAATTTAATTCTAGAAAGTTGTATATATATATATATTATGTTTGTCTTCTTGCTTATAATTATAATTATTATTTTTATGTATTTATTTTTAAGTCAACTAATTATATAATAACAATTCCTATTTAAATGTTGATTTAATTTAATTTAATTTTAATTCTAATTTTATATAATATTTTAATTACCTAGTCATGATGAATTATGTACAAATATTCTAAAACGTATATTTAATTATTGAATTATAACAATTAAATTATTGCATGTACAAAAAAATATTTTCATTCTTATTTCAAAATATATAAAGTGTTTTTTTTTATAAAAAAATTATGAGATCACAAGTCAACTAGGCTAGTAAACCGGTGACTGAGGCTTAGACACTTTTCCATGCCACCTTTTGGGTTGAGTTTTAAAACACTACTATAAATAGAGCAATGCCATAGAAGTTAAGGGTGATCAAATAATCTAGCAAAACAAATACCTGCCCTATAACAGACCGAAATGGCTGATATTGACTCCAACCGAAATATACATGTGTAAAATCAAGTTAATTTTTTATGGATTTGGTGGGTTGGGTTGGCTTTTCAGGTGAATTATTTTTTGACATTCTGATAATCGTCCCGACCGAATTATATATATTTTTTAAAATTACTATAACTAGCCTTGTCCTCTAAATCACTTATAGTCCAATTAGATAAAAATACAGAAAGCCTTACCCTCTTATAGTCCAATTAAATAGAAAACACAAACAAAAGTAACCCTAAGTCCCCTACCATCTTTTATCTTTACTTCTCATCTCCTAACTCAGCCGCCAGAGAGAAAGTCTGCATTTGTATTTTTTATATAATGTCGGCCGCAACTTCTCCCCCTCTCATGCTCACAAGTCACACCAGACATTTAACGATTGATTCTCTTCTTTTCACTAGTTTTTAAATTGTAGTGTTTCTCTCCCCCATTCAACATATACTCTATACTTGAAATCCTTAAAGAGTTGAAGACCCAAATTTAGTTTGCTCACTGCTTGTGTATGAAAATCTGTGGATGAAAGTTGTAGATCTACTAAATATTTGCAGTTTGATTTTTGGGTTTAAAAAATGGGATATGAGGGTTGTGCATCAACCAACCGATTTTCTGGCTATTTTCAACGGTTGATAAATTATATAAAAAGACTAAGTCGGTCCCTCAAGCGGTTTTTATTTTTTTGAAACCATTATAGTCAAGTCGGCCAAAAAAAATGCTTAAAAAGAATTGACTTAACCGATTGCTCTGCCCTATTAGAAGTTATGGCACAATAACAACAACAAAAAAGCTTGTAAATGAGTTGGGGAGTACCAAAGTGAGAGTAATTAGTGTGAGAGATAAAAATAGATATGTAATACTTAATTTAGAGTATGAGCAAGAAATTATTGTGAGTAACTATTTTTAGATAGATCTCCATATTGGGTCATCCCACTTTGATGATATTGTATACCTCTACTGGTGACTATAGAGATTTTGTTTTCCCTACTACTTACATGGTAAAAGAATTTTTAGAGTGTGGTCTGTAATTTTTCCTCAACTCTAGAGGGTTTCTACATAAATCTTGGTACCATTATATTTATTGCTCTATTCTTATGGTTTGCTAATCAATTGAAACCAGATAATTATTCTGCTGAAATTCCCGACTAGAGGTATCAAAATCATGGTTAGGAAATTAATAATTATGGCGAGTGGCAACTCAAGTTTCATTATTAAATTGACAACTTCCAATTATTCAATTTGGAAGTCGATGATGAATGCTGTAATTACGATCCAACATAAAACGATACAGAAAAACCTCAAAATATAAAAGATGAAGACTAGAAGAGGATGAGTAGGAAAACTGTTGGAAAAATCTGACAGTGGATTGACATCAATGTGTTTCACTATGTTTCCAAAGAAACATATGCACAAGCTCTCACAAAAAGCTCTATATGAAAGAAAGAATGCACATAATAAAGCCTTCGTAACTAAAAAGCTCCTGAAATTAAAATTGAAGGAAGTACCGTCAATTGCCGAGCATTTGAGTAATTTTCAAGATTTTACAAATTAATTATCCAAGATGAAAATAGTGTTAGATGATGAGTTAGAAGCAATATTGCTATTAAGCTCTATGATTGTTAGCTGGTAAACCTTGGTGGCATTACATTTAATAATTCGGCTCCAAATGACACATTGAGTTTAAAGACTGTCAAAAACAATATGCCCAATGAGAAAGCCAGGCAAAAGGAGTTTGGGGTGTAGATAACGATCATGTTCTTGTCAAATAAAAACATGTAATATTAAAAGATCCGAAGCCAATTAAACATCTCACTCCTCAAACTCCAACCTCCCAATATACCAAATAAAATAAAATAAAAACATTAATATTAAAAGGTAATAGCTTCCAAAGTCAATTAAACATCTTTAAAAAAACATTAAACTAAAAGGTAATAGCTCTCAAAGTCAATTAAACATCTTTAAAAAAACATTAAACTAAAAGGTAATAGCTCTCAAAGTCAATTAAACATCTTACACCCTACTACTGTCTGGATTACTTTTGTTCACCATGCAACCAGACAGATGGCCAGTGGCTACCATGTTCTAGATTACATTTGGAACAACTTCATTAGTAGTTAAGGGTAGAAATTAATGAAACCAAACCCAACTAATCCACACATTAATTATTGAGCAAAATTCTACTATGAGATATAAATATAATTAGGGCTTTCCTTTCAAACACGTGGAACTGGGGCAAAATTATCACCAATTCAACTCATTCCTAAAACAACCATCCTTGCTTCAAAAATTATATTTGATTCTCAACTTATAATATATTTATCAAGCCAACTATCAATACTCGACGGAAGGTAAAGGTATTTTCTACAATTATCTTTCTCGATAATTTGAAGTAAGAAAAAATTGATAATATTAAAAAAATATTTAATTGAAATTAATTATTCATATGTTTCAAATAAAAAATTAAGCTCAGATTTACAATTATATTCTTTATTCTAAATGAATAACAGAATTTATTGTAAATAAATTGAATTATAAAATTTATTTTAATAACATTTTAGTTTCACATATTTTAAATAAACTGAATTATAAATTTGTTCTCTTTTCTAATTGGGTTGATATTCTTATAATAGGCTTATTTATCATTTTAATTCTTGAGGAATATACTAATTTGTATTTGAGTCATTAAGGAAATATTTTTAAATAAGGTCTTTCAAGATTTAATTTTTTTTAATTGTGATCTTCAAAAATTTATTTTTATTTTAAAAAATTGAGATTATTAGTTGATATGATTAAAATTTAGATATTCGAAGAATTTTGTTTTTTGTTTTGAAAAAATAAGTTTGAAATTGAGAAAATAAATTTTTTTAATATTTGAGTCAATATTTATGTAAATTTTTTCTTTTTTTACATTAATTTTTATTGTTTCTTCATCTCTAAAAAATATTGCTGATTTTGTTAGATTCTATTTGAATTTAATAATTTATTATAAATTATTAAAATTTGAAGGACAAAAAATAAAAAATATTAATTAAAAATTAATGTAACTCTCTAGGTCTGACAAAAAGTAAGTCTTTAAATTAAAATAATAATTGTTTTTGTCTTGTTTTATCTGGAAAAAGGAAAAGCAAGATAAAGAAGAATGATTTGTACTTTAAAAAATAATAACGACCTTGAAGAGGACAGCCAATAATATGACTCCATCTCAGCATTGTGATAACGCTTTTATCTCTACTTTTCCCGGAACCCGCTTGGACAGATGTGAATATCTTAATTGGTTTTCTTGATGTTCTTGGTAACAGCCCTGTAACTCTAGTAGTATTCATTTTGTTTTTGGTTTTTTGTTTTTTTTCTTCGTCAAACTCGTAGACGAATATTCCGTTGAAACAAAAGTTCGCTGTTTTGTTGATGGAATACTTACGGATCTGAGATGGTTTTCCTAGAATATATATATATATATATGTTAACGAAACAATGAATTATTGATAAAAAGAAGTGATTTTTGTTGTGAAAAAAATCAAATCTCTTCGCTGGTTTTTAACTTTTGTCTCATTGTTTAAATCTAAATTAATGTCCCAAATCTGACACCATGAGGAAGAAGCTCGATACCCGTTTCCCGGCTGTAAGTATTTTGTTTATCTCTATTTTTTTTTCTCTCTCTCTAATTTTCTGGGTGTTTTGTTGTTTGGTTGCTGGGAAATTGAAGATAAGGGAAAGTGAGGAATATTTAAGACCAAATTGTTTGATTTGCTTACTTTAATTGAACATTTCCAGTTTTGGGGTTCATATCTAGTGTGTTTGAATTGATGGGTACGCCAATTTTTTGTAGAATTTATTAGGATATATGATCTAGTTCAAGCTTAGTGCTTATATCCTAATTCTTGTTCCGGTCATACTTGAATTAGGTTATTTACATTTCCTTGGTGAAAAAGCTGAACACTCTGATTCATGGGTTTCTAATTTGGTGTTATTTTCTGTAATAACAACTTTGTTAAGTTTTAGTTGTTTTGTTTACCTCAATCGTGACTGATTTTTAACAAAAAACATGGGTATTTCGCTGACGGGAGTACTATGACGTGATATGATTATAGTTTTAGATTATATTGACTTAGTAAGATTAGTTTATGACTGCAGCAGTCTATGGGCAGTTATAGTAATTCATATATTGGATTGTTGTTCTGTTCCATTGTAATTGTAGTCTTCATATGTGGACTTGTAAGTGAACCATGTAATTTTAGGATCATCTCTTCATTGTTCTATTTAATTTATGTTTTTTCTTTTTTCTTGATATCCATGCAACAGAGAGCCCTCTCATACAAGTTTGCCTGAATTATGTATTTCTATGGCATAATTCTAGGTCATCAAGATTCTCTCTTGTTGTCCTAATACTGCCGAAGTAGAGCTAGCTAAATCTATATCTATACCCCTTACTTTTGGGTTTTAAAAATGGATCCAGATCTTAAGTCATTCTCTTGTGACCTTAGAGTAGAGCTATCCTTTTTTTTGAATTGGCTCTATTTTCTCTTCAATAATTGCTGCTAACTCTTAACTTTATCTATCCACAATATTATCTGCAATATATCACTTGGAATTTCCAGCCGGTATAGTTCTGTCAAAGTACTTCTTCCAATGACTTAATGAAGGAATGCAAGAGCCACCAATAGATTTGGTGTATTTCTCCTTTCATCATCTTCAAGTTAGCTCTTCCGTAAATTTTTTTTATCCTCTTCAATTTTTTCTCTAGTCTCTTGGTTCTTCAGAGCTCATCAATCAGCTTAATTTTATTAGCTGCAGTTTTATTTGTATGAACACTCTGTTCTCACCTGCATATCACGTGTCTTCCATTTCAAATATCTATGTAATAGTAAATTTGGTGGCTGATGGTATTTCAAAGTTTATAAAATTCAGTATCCAGGAGGACCAGGACTGCTAACTCATAACTGTAGTTTACTTTCTGGATATCTCTCAATAAAAACCACTTTTCTTTGATAGAAATATAGGCAAGTAAAACTGCTCTTGTTGCAATCCCCTTTTCAATATGCTATAGCCATACTGCTAGCTTAATGTGACTGGCTTTATACTTCCCTGGGCTTTTGGAAAGAAAGATATGGAAGTAGAAGGGCTCTTGTTGCAATCTCATTTGGATGCTATATAGCCATACTCCTAGCTTAGCGTCTTGGGCATTATACTTCCCTAGGCTTTTGTATACACAAGTACAGTAGGAATAATCTAAATGATACTTTACGAAAATCCTGCTGAGATTTTGAGTGAATGTTGACTATTTTATGATCTGGCCTTCCTCACATAAGGTGTCTAAATGTGATAGTAACCCAATTAAGTACTTCTTTTTATTCATGTTTATTCAAATGAGTTATATCTTTGACATTAATGTCGACGGAAATGCCAATTTGCAGGCTCGCATAAAAAAGATAATGCAAGCAGATGAGGATGTTGGCAAGATAGCATTAGCTGTGCCTGTTTTAGTTTGTGAGTTGCTTTGACTTTTGTCTACTTAACTTTGGCTATAGTGATTTGTTATAGTTTTTCTGTTGGTTATGGTCTTGACTCTTGATTATTAATGCAGCTAAAGCTTTGGAACTATTTCTGCAAGACCTTTGTGACCGGACATATGGAATAACTCTACAGAGGGGGGCAAAGACCATGAGCTCATTGCATTTGTATGTGAAGATTCTATGCAATTTACTTAAAAACTTATAATTATCTCTTCCATTTGGGTTTTTATTAACTCACAAACTTCGATTTTTATTTAATGTCATTGTGATCTTTGTAATATCATATAAATGTTTTTAGTTTCAAGATAAAATAGTTAGTACTCATGTGTTATTATAATTTATCTTTTTATACATATGTTCCTAAGAGGATGCCTTGTCTTATTTTCCACGGTAATCAAAAAATTAATCTAACACATGCTCTCTCAACTTTGGAGAAAAATATGAAACCGTTTTTATTAAGATGCTCTTTTTCAGTCTTTTTTAACTGTCATCATAT
The DNA here is from genome assembly GCA_029379385.1 of Quillaja saponaria. Lineage (NCBI taxonomy): Eukaryota > Viridiplantae > Streptophyta > Magnoliopsida > Fabales > Quillajaceae > Quillaja > Quillaja saponaria. The sequence goes on along the minus strand of CM055616.1, from coordinate 10,929,162 downwards.
GTATGAGAGTGTATAATCTTATGCTTATGTTAATCCTATTTTCGTATTCATAATATTCTGTTCATGTTACTTCATAATAAGTTCTGTCTTATATGATGCTTTACATAAACTTGCTATTGTGTGTGTTCAGCTATTCATGATTTGATCTGTCCTACATGAATCAGCCCCTTTATATTCCTTAAGTTTGTTAATTGATAAGCAGGTTTGGTTGCTAGCTGAAAAAGAAGTTACAGGCTTTTGTAAACAAGCAATACTAAAAATAAACTGAAACTGAACACCTTCCAAGCCTACAAAATCAACCTAACAAGAAGATGTAATCCATCATGTTCAACATAGGTAGTTATCTCATCATCTCCAAAGTAAGATGAGGCCACCAGTGCTATCTCCAATGCTTAACCCTTAGATTTCTTCTTAGCTTCAATAACTTAAGTACTTAACGAATTAATGATTATGTTCTATAGATAGAAATATATCTTGCTTTTCTCTGTTTTCCCCTTTGTTACACCTTTGTTTACCCTTTGTCTCATATGGAGCTCTGCTCTTGTTTCTTCTGCATCATATTCCAACTTGAGCTATTGTAAACGACTGGCTCTATCTCTACTTAATGTGCTGGACCTTCTCATTTTTATTTTATGCTCCTCCATACCTTTCTCTTATTTTTTCCTGATCTTCTGCAGTCATTGCTTTCAGGTTTATAGAAGTATTTCACTTGAATTTCAACTGAATTTATTATTCATCAAAATCAAATAAAACTATCAGGCAACTTAATATCTGCTTCAATTTCAAAGAAAACATATATGAAATTTAACATACTTCTTTCTCCCTGGAGCTTCAGCTAGCTGCAGTGACTTTCTTAAACCACTAGATATATTATTCACTCCACCAGACTCAAACAACTCTTTGGGGCAGTGAACAATTTAACTAAATGGGATAACTAGCAAGTAGGAGTTTAAATTTTAATCAGTTCTATTCCAGGCCTTCTTTTGCTGAGTGTTGAGCTTAAAGGAAATGACTTCAACTATGCAAATCAAGCCTGACAGACTAACACCGCAAGTAAATATTTTAAGAAGATCATGCCATTATCCACCTCCATATGATCTAGACTCTAAAGTATGGTTACTGAGCTCTTAAAGATGAAAAAACCCATTTTAGTAGGAAGTACTACTAGTGTTTACTTCCCGTTTCACTCTCAAACAACCCCTTCAAAAAGCACTTTTCTTCCATGTTCTCTCAACAATCACATTACCTGAATTTATCACTAAAGCAGTATTTCTTTTCGTTGTTGGATTTTTCACATGTATCATCAAACTCCTTTATCCCTTTGTACCAAGGATTTTATTCAGAGTTGGGATGGTCTACTGCTTGTATGCTGCTCTGCAAGCATTTTGCTTAGCAATCTGAGCAATGATTTCCTCCACCACTGTCCTTATCCTTGTATTCTGCTCCTTTATCCCTTAAAGATTGAATATTTTCTGAGCTATAAATAATTATATGCACACACATAACTATGCACCAGAAGACGGTGGTGCATGATTTCTGCTGCTGAGCTGCTAAGTAGGTTTGCCTAGATGTTGCAAAAAGCCTTGAGTAGTTTGTGATTATCGTGAACTGTATGGGAATAGACTCAAAATATTAAAGAAATTATCCTATGCAAAAGCTATCTGGAAGTGCACTTCTTCTTTTTGGTGCAAGGAAGGGCACTTTTTAAGATCTAATTAGTAGGAGTATGTTGCCTTTTTAGATGCATACATTGTGTTATTTTCCTTCTCAAAACAATCCTAGGGAATACATGTATCATGGATGTCCAAAACCTTACTTATCAATAAATAAGTCTGAGGAGTTAAAAACCATGCTTACCAATTTTATTCCTTGTTTTTTTTTTCTTTTTTTGGGTGAAACTTTCCTGATTTAAAGATGAACAGGGTGATTTGGTGGCCTCATTTATTGCGGGCTTCAATTGGCTGCACTTAATTTGATGTTCCAAATTATGAGAACGTTAATAGGTTCCTGTTATGAATACCTACTAGTTAGAGGAAAATGATTGGATCTGAATTTTCCACCTTAATCAAGAAGTATTTTCCTTTTTATTATCTTCTCTTCCCAAATTATGGTTTATCAAGTTCAAATCTCCAATTAATGGGATAAGTGCACCTGCTTATGAGGTTTGGAGTTGTTACTTTTAAGAACCAAAAATGGGACGTTCATATTTTAGGGAACCCGGATTTGTTGATCACATGATATCACCTCGAAATTTGTAATTGCAATTTATGATATCTCTCTGGTTGTTTTTGTTGAGCTGGGTAATTTTCTGCATTTTTTGTCAATCACTATATTGCATTGCTTCTCTTGCATGCCTTCTGTTCCTTTCTTTCAATGATTGTAATCTAACCAATTGTTCTCCAAAAATGCAGAAAACATTGTGTACAAAGCTATAATGTGTTTGATTTTCTGAGGGAGATAGTCAGCAGAGTTCCTGATTATACTCATGGTCATTCTGAGTCTGCCGCTGATGATCGAACCCTTCCAAAGAGAAGGTTCGAGTCTGATACTTTTTCCTTTTCATTTTTTCTCAATTTAATAATCAAGTGATTATAGTACCTGAGAACATTATCTCTTCCAGGAAGGCTGCAGGTGATGAATGCAACGACAGTGATGAAGAGTCCAAGAGGAGCAAGATGGTAATTACATTTTTTTCTGATAGCTGGACTTAGTGATTCTGACCACATATGTGCACTTTGATTATATATAGTCATTCTTTTTGTTTCACATTATGACATGATTTTGTTGTATGCAATTAAGTAACAGTGATCTAATTCAAGCAAGGTTCTTTGTGTTCGATATGTAGACCATTTATTCTTTAATTAGGTATTAATGTTGATATCCATGCTAGACTTGTCTTTATTTTAAGTCTGCATCATGTCAGTTTATGTTCTCAAACCTGGTTTTACATGTTTAGTTGATCTTGGTAACTGTTTCAAGATGAACTTCAAAAGTTAATTAATGTAATCAGTATAATTCTTAACTATCAAATTAAAATATGTATTTAATTGCCCATTGGGACTTGGAAGTGCATGTTTACTTAAACTTTTAGGAGGTGAAGGATAAATTTGACACAAATTTGTTATGACTTTTGTTCTAGGATTAATTGCACCAATGGTGTATCTGAAAATTGGTTTACTCGCGCTCTTGTGTTTGGTTCTGGTTTCTGACTCTTGGCAAAAAAAAAAGTATGTTATGTTTTTCCTTTTTTTCGAGTCATGAAGGATTGATTATGTATGGTTTTTCCTTTGCAAACGTACACTTGCTACATTAAAATTGAGGGGGCTATCATTTTACAGATAGGCATGTATACTTTGTTTTCTGATGTGTAATTTATTAGGAGTTACCACGTGGACACAGAAGTCCAAGTCCAAAGGCATAAAACTCTTATGCCTTTCAATAACAAAAGCTTTTCAGTCTAGTATTTTTTGTCATTTGATCACTAACGAACAAGTTCGTTTAGGATTTACAGTGTAGTCAGGACATAGAATATGTTAATTTCAAACAGATATTTTAGCTTCATATTTTTCCTTTGTGCAGCATGAGTTGGGCCATGCTGGCAGCACTGGCAGAGGAAGAGGCCGGGGTAGGGGAAGAGGTCGTGGACGAGGGGCTCGAGCTGCAGAAAGAGATGCTAATCATCAGGAAATAGAATCTGAGCCATGCACATCCGTGCAGCACAGCAGCAAACTGAATCCAAATCCAGGTGTGCCGGTGGATAATGATCTGGAGGTGAAAGTGTCCCCAAAGGAGAACACTGGAGGTAGTGATGGTGGCAATCTTACAGTTCGGAATATTGATCTGAATACCAATTTGAATGAAAATGAGGACAAAAACACTACTGCAACAGCCCCTGCCTCATCGGTTGCCCCTGCTACTGAGATTAAACATGAAGTTCTCCCAGGCTGGTCTCTTTCTGAGATTGACAAAATGGCCATTGATCCTATCCAGCTTGCAAAGCTTGGTGAACGATTGGATGAGGATGAGGAAGATTATGATGAGGAGGGGTAAATACGGACTTCTTGGGATCAGGTCGGCGGTACCATCAGATGAAATAAAAAAAACGTAGATGCCATCTCCATGCTATTCTTTCCAGTATCCCCTGAAGATAATGAATGCCATGTCCCGTTAAGGTCACCCCAAGAAGATCTTGGACGTAGCATTCCTCTTGTAGTTGTTGTCTATCATTATATGCCATCTGTGTAGCAAATGTAGCTTTTCCTAGTTTATTGGATAGATGTTAGCTTTATGTAATGATGACTTATCATCAGAAAGTGTTTTAAGATCCGGTCGTTTAGATCCTCGTATGGGTGTCATCGCCGGCTGGATTAGCCCTAAAATTGGTTGGACTGCATAAACCCGGTCTTTTAGTTGAACTGCATAACCCTGGATTAACCTCTTCTTAATGACTTAACTCATTTGAAATTAAAAAGGAATTTAAATAAATAATGCAAGCTTGTACTAAATATTTTTTTTATTCTTTAATTTTCATAAATTTTTCTCATTTCTTGTTTGATATTAAATTAATAAGATATATATAAAATATTTTTTAAAATTATGACATCACGTGGTTAACTTAGCTGTTAAACCAGTTTCTGAAAACCGAACACTTTGTTATCCGTGATCTAAAACCCAACACTTCATCCCAGGTCGAATTTTGAAACACATTTCGAAGGATAAGGTGGCAACCCTTTTAGAATGGGTTGCTCTGGCCAAGCTCTATATTACATCTCGCTTTTGACATCCGTTGCCTAATGTTCTTGACTATTTTCTTGTGCTAATACCGTATACTTGTTTGGCCATTTGGTTTCTCAGACCGTATGTCTTTCATCCCAGACTAAAAAATTTCTTTTATCACCACAAGTCATAGCAGATTCTCCCCAGTCAAGAATTCCCTGTCACAACTTCAAACCATTCTAGTTCTAAGACTTGTAAATTTGCTTTTATTCAGATCTGAACTATAATAGAGCGTTATTTAAACAATAATTTGGCTAAGCAACCTTAACCCGAACCACAAGTGTATACAAATATCCAGTAAAGACATGCAAAACAATTTTATCTGGAAAGTCTATTTATTTTGAATAAATATGTAAAGCAACATTCTTACAAACTTCAGTTCCAAGTTACCAGTATATTTATTTGCTCGTAAGAGTATTCACCTCTCATGCAAAGGTGCACAGATTTCATATCAAAGTAAGCAAACAGTAAAACTGACAACAACAGAGCTGTAGCACTACACAAGTTAGTTGCATTCAGACAATTGCAACACAGAGATTAGTTGTGTAGCTCTCGGTCATATAATGTATACTACCATACAGATCATAAAACACTTCCATTACCATGGATAGGCTAATATTTTGAAAGTTGTCTGTAAAGATTGCACACAAGTTACAAGTAGAAATCTGATGGGGCTGGGAGGCCATACAGATGGTATGCATACACTTAATCAGAGTCATGTGACGCCATCTGATTCAGATGGAAGGCACCTTCATTGTTCTTATGCACCTCCACCTTAAGCTTCTCTTCCTTGCTTCCCCTCTTCACCTTTAGAAGTATGTCAAACTTCGCAAATTCATCAATCACCTGTTTTTCAAATTTGAGAGTTCATCCATCAGTCAGGATATATCAGTAAATTTCCACATGAAAATGCAAATATTTAGATTTTTCGAAAAAAGCAATTCGGTCTATTTTCAGCAATTAATATACTACAATCAGCATGAGACCACCAGCATGTGTTGGACAGAATGCTTCTTGTTAGCCTATCTCTACTAATAGGTAATCCTTTATACTTGAGTTGCTTGCCTATTAAAAGTATCACTGACTACATTCATAACTTCCTACCAAGCCCTCGCGCATGTGAGATGCTTTCCTATTTTTCATTTTTCAAAATTTAAAATAAAGATGAATATGCAAAAGTTGTAGGTCACTTTCTTGGGTTAGAAACATAATATAAGAAGGATCAAAGGTGAGATTGTTTCAACATGTAGTGTAGATAGACAAAATTTCTCTTGAATATTTGCATGAACTTCTAAATGGTTATTTTTCTAACTCTTGAATATGATATATTATCTCATGCACCACACAAGACCTCTCACCTAATAAATAAAAATAATAGCGATGAAGACCAGATTCACATAAAGGACAAGAAGAAATTATGCCATGAAATTACATAGACACATCTTTGTTTGAATGTGTACACTATCTTCAAATGAAGGTATTTATTTTTTTCAACAATATCCTTAAAGTAATTTTACAAATTAAAAAATATAGATGATATTAAGGGATTGAAGAATAGTTTCCCTCTTTATAAAAAAATTGGAAGTTTACCAATTCTGTGTATTAAAAGAGAGAGAGAATGTGTCTTCATTTTGCCTTCAATTCAAAAGAGACACTGCCTTCAATTTCTAAGGGACACTACCTGAGCCTTAATCTATGAGGCACGTAAAGAAGAACAGGTTATCCTGATACAGAAATCTATTAGTCTAATCTACCAAAAAAAAAAAAAAAACTATTAGCCTATGCTCTGCCAACGGTCTTCTGTCAATCAGAAACCAATAACAATTTAAGAACTTACCTCTAGACTTATTTCCAAGAATGATTTTCAGAAAGATTTTAAGAAAACAACTGTGACTGCCAAGAACCCCTAATGTTTTCAGCTTCACCTTTAACTTTGAGAAAACAAAACTCTTATGAACAGCTTGTTTCCTGAAATATTGGTTGGTCTAATGAGGGATCCAAGCCATTTCAGCAAGATCCCATTGAAGCCCTTCCTAATATTACTTCCCCATAGGGTGGGGCACCTTGGATAACAACCACAGAGGTACACGGAGGCCAGTCTCAGTATGGAACTCTTCCCCTTTTTACCTTTTTCTATCTCCCAAACCATCTGAGCAATTTTTAAATTTAAACTGCAGATTAAAGACAGCACTAAATTCATGTCAATGGAAATGGTATTGCCACCTTCTTGATCTAATAGTAAGCTCAATTCAGCTTAACCACGTCAAAATCCCATACCCAGTTGACTAAAGTAAATAACAAAACAATGAGGCAAATATCATTGAATACTTACCTCTGCCTTTGCATGAATGACCTCTTGAAGTTCATAAGGGAACAACGAGTTAGACCTCTGCTGGATTATCTTCAGAGCATGACTTGTTGCATCCTGAACTTGAGGGTCGTGTGCTGGCACTTCCTTCCATCCCTCTCCATGGCCATCTGATTCAAATACGGATCAGCTGAAATAATATGCTATTGAGCTTCATATATATTCCGCAATTGTATATACGGGGAAGATATTCTATGAACATCAAAATTACAACTAGCTGTAACACAAACCATGATCCAAGCATTTAGTTCTTAATTTGGACAGTGTCTTTAGAGTAGTCTGGTACATACAATCATTCCATGGTGTTGTGGTAGACAGACTGACAGCTTCCTCTATAAACTAAAACCATATCTCATTTCCAAAACCCTCTACTTGTCACAAACCAAGGAAATGGGCTAAAACTACATGCCTTTCATCCCAAAAGGAAAGATCACAATTGGTTCTCCCTAAAATCATTTACATATACTAAATCAACCCAATACACAATCGATTTGGGACTTAGCACACACCCACAAAGTTGGGATACTACAAGTCATATATGAATAATATAACAGAGTCTCAACATAAAGGCAACTTGAAAGAATCTAGATCCTACTGTGTAATATGAAGAATATAATAATTATCTGCTCTTTAGCTTCTTCAACATAAGCTCAAAAGTAGTCCTCCAACTACCATAATCATTGACTAATAAGCCTCCAAGAGACATAAACCAAACCAAAGATATAAATTAATAGAACAACATTTCTTGGGGTATGGCCCTATGGGTGCAAGGAAAAGCAAAAAGAGTAGTTCCACATACTAGTATACCTCTGTGAGGTATTAAAAGCCCTCAAGTTTCAAAAAGGTCACTTGTCCTCCAAACACCTCCCCCCAACCTCCCCAGGGAAACAATATGAGGGTTGCAAATTTTAATGGATGAGGAAAAGTCTTCAAAACATGTTTCAACAACAAATATTTCACACAAGACACAGATATAAAATGCATTTCCATGGCAATCAACTAACAATAATTACTTGCACAAACCACATCGTAATTTGTTATACCTTTTAAATTGGTTTTTATATAAAAAAAGATATGAAAGAAATGAGTTAGAAAATGTTGGTCACCTTTTTTGACACCAAGATCTGCAGCAGTAATTGATGGCACATCACCAGCATGCTTGAATTCTTGCAATTCTTTGAAGTTTATCCAAGGCTTCACCCAAATCTTGGCTTCATACAGCTTTTTCTTGCCAGCATCAATAACCTCGAGAGTAAGATGATGCAGTGTACCAGCAACTACCTGTTCTTGTGCCTTCACCACCTTTCCAAATTCCAGAAGTGCATTCTTCAAAAATAATCAAATTTAGTGAGAAGTTTCTCATATGAACCCCAACTCTTGTTATTATACAAATAAACGATAATACGCAGAAGGTTCTTAGATTAACATAGACAGCTCAATTTCTCAAAAGAACAATTAACAAAAAAAAAAAAAAAACAGAGAAGCAAGCATAAGATTCACAAACAAGGTTCTTCGTTTCAAAGTAATTCCATCACTTTCGATTTCCATATGCAAAGAACATACACATATTCTGAGATTTAGGTAGATTATTATTTACGCTATTATAATAAGAGGTCTATCAAATTTTAGAAATAAAAAACTTAACACTAAAATACTATTGAGACTTTGGGTAAAAATACGAATTGCAGATTTACAAACCATTCAGGTGATTTCAGCTGCAGGAGATTCAGGGTGCTGTTTTACAGATATGCAGCATGATTGGTGGTCAACATATTCGTTCTAGCCTACCTGTTGTTCTTTCATTTGTTTTAGGATGGTTTCTGGGTCCTCCAACTCTCTAATCTCTTTCACTCTAGAAGTAACACGAAGAGTGTGACAGTGATCATTCATAAATGGAACATACACTATTTCTTTCTTTTCTCATTCTATCAAGCAAAGGAAGAAATTCCCAGTATTCAATTTTCCCACTTTTTAACTCCATTCTTAGCACCGTTTGATGAAAACTAAAACTTTTCCTTCTTTATCCCTTTTTAATCTGCTGCTATCAAACTTATTGGTTCAATTTATTTTTTATTTCCTTTTTTTCTATAGCTTAAATAAAGATTTGGGGAAGCAACAAATTAAATTAATCAAAAACCCAACTTCATAACAATTGAAATATCAATGTAAAACGGAGAACAACACAGATACATAAAAAACAAAACTTTTATCAAAAAAAGAGAAAGAGAAAGAAAAAAATTACTAAAACCTCTTTCTTATTGTGCTCATCAACTGCAAATCGAGCAAGGGCTTCAATGTCAACACTGTTCTGAGCCCCTTGAGATTCGTGTATTCCTCCTAACGTTGTCATTTGCAAGTGATCGTATTCAGAGCAATCCCCTAAGGATTCTTGAAGCGGACAGAGGATAAGGAAGAAGAAGACGAAGAAGAATTTTGATGGGATTGATGCAGTGCGTGAAAGAAAGTAACTGACTTTCATTTGATTCTAACTTTGGAAGGCTTTGCTTTGCTACGAAGCAGTCTCTCTCTCTCTCTCTTTGATTACTGTCCCCCTACTTGTGCGTCGTGGCGGTTTGGGTGCACAGCATTTGATACGTGTTGGGTGTTCAATTCGATTCTTTACACCTGGCTTCAAAGTCTAAAAATTGTAATACTATCTTGAGTCCATTATTTTTTGAGCAATTCTAATTAATGTACAGACGTAATCACTACACATGTCATTCACATTGTGACTGTGTACATATATTTTCACGATAACATTATATTGATAAACAAGAGTAAAACATGAGTGTAACTTTAAACACACCGGAAAAGTTCGATAACAATAATTTTCGATAGTTTTGTAGTCCTGATGAATAAAATGTTTAAATATGTAAGTTTTTTTTATAAAAAGATAGTGTAATTGAATATAATATAAATCAAATAATTAAGATAATTGAATGGATAAAATGTTAAAATATCTTAAAATTTTCAAATCTTAAAATATGAATTGGATAAAAGAAATTTTTTATAGATGTTAAGGCGTAAGACTAGTTATATTGTATGTTTTAAATAGTTAAGAAATAACACATGCATGAAATGAGAGTGATTGAAATGTGAATATTGAAATGAATGGCTAGACATATAAACAAAAAGATTAAATAAGAAATGAAAAGATTTGTAGAAAGTTTGATGTTGTGCTAATTGAAGAGAAAATAAAATATGTATTTGAACATATTTAACATAGATCAATGAATGTCAAAGTTAGAAAAAATGACTCGATATAATTAGAAATTATTATACGACATAAAAAGAGACCAATAATTATATAAAAAAATGTTATTAAAAATGATATGATTGATTCAGTTATTACTGCTATAATGACATTTTAAATTGATGTGAATTGGAAAATAAAATAAAATCATACAACCCAACTATTTGAGATTTAAGAATCAATTAAGTTGAGTTATTACATAATTTAAATAAGCCACTAGAAGTGTGACACATGTCAAAATTATTTTACAATTAGTAACCTGTAACATGCTGTTTGCTTTAATATAACCAAAGTAATTTTTCATAGAACCCCGACTCAAACTGCAAAGATTGATTTTGCTAAATTTGAATACCAATTTTGAAAAGAAATAAAAATTACACAAACTCACAAACATATGCAACATGCATTATGTTCTTTCACATTATTTGATAGCTCCACATTCCACAATACAACATAAACCTCCTACAGGAGTAAAAAGAAAGTAAAAGTACAACAAAACAACGTTCAAACAACGGGGAGCAAAACCCAAGGCTCAGCTGCAGTAACAGTCCCAGAATGCTACAAAAATCAACCAAAAAATTTATGCCAAGGCATGAAGCTAGCACTTGGGGCTATTCCTAAAAACAGGAAGAAAAAAACTTGAGTTATGAGACCAACTCGCGTCACATCCTCCCTTTTTAATGAGCCAAAACAGAAAGAAAAAGAAGCTCCCCGTCATCTTTGAGAAAAAGGAAAAGGACATGTGAAAGAAATCCAAGTGATCTCCTTGCATGATGACATAGAACTGGACAAAACTAACTTTATCTGCAGTGTGCATTCAATTATTTTCTTTCAACAAATTCTTCTCTGGAATACTATCTGTGGAGTAGGAAGATGCTGTAAAAGATGGTTGTTCAAACTTGGTTTCTGGTCACTCTCAGATACTGAGTGAAGCCTTATCTGTATAAGAAAGCCAAATGGTTAGTGCTCAAAACTAGAATACAATGAAATTGATATGATTTCAATCCCAGGCATACATACTGCACATAGTCAAGTTTGAAGTTGGAAGACATAGCAATATCAGATGCTCGAGGCCTTCTCTGGAGTATGATATGCCAAAACATCTATATGGTTATAACCTTATTTTGTATGCAAGAAGCATGAATAAAATATTGAAATCCCAAGTAAAGGTTAATTGATGCCCATTTCCGAAATTATGCAGTATCTATTAACTACAATTCAGGAAAATTGAGAAATAATAAGCATTTATCTACTCCAAAATGAGCCAAAACCATCTTCAAAATTCAAAGTACCCTCATTGATCAGCCTAATTTTATTGGCTGTTACTTCTTGCAAATTAATTCGGGACACAACACCACCTAATCCTAGACCAGGCTGCAGTTATTTACTAAACAGATGACACCCACTAGAGTGGAACCAGTAGGGAAAGATCAAGTTTCTTACTCTGAGCCACATCATTAAATCAGAACACTAGACTCATTTGAGAAAACACTAGCAGCATTTCTCCATGCCATAATGTAGCATACTGTCTTGCTAATCTATCACTACCAACTGCGTTGAGGATATCCAAGATGGAGACTATGAGAAATCAACCATTTCTCCTTCCTCCCCACTTTCTAGTTTCTTAGAAGAAGTTTAGAAATCAAGTTAAGTCCCAGATTTGTAAATATGCAATTTATGGAATTATATATTCAGTAAAAAGCTATTCTTTTATTTAGTTATAATATAATGAAAGAAACATTTAAGTATAGGTATAGCACAAACCTCATATTTTTTGAGCAATGAGGCAAACAGTGTCGCAACTTGTTGGATTACAAATCTCTGCCCAACACAGGCACGTGTACCAGATCCAAAAAGAAGAAATGCTGCATTGTCATTTGGATCACTGAAGACAAATGAGCTAAATCTACGAGCTTTAAGTTCTTCTAGAGAACCTGAGAGCAATCAAATAAATATACAGTAACTCAGCAAGATAATCGTGATATTTTATTGTTCCATTAAAATTCTCCATATTTGCCACACATTTGGAGACAAATTTCAGCTGAACAAAAGTATATTTAATTAAAACGCAAGCCAGCACTAACTCCATATGCAAAAGAAACACAAGTTAGCTCAAGGACAATATATTGTCAATATAACACCAAAGATGTATAATGTGACTCAGAGCAATACAAATTGAGTGAGACTTCCACCACAAGATTAGAAGGTAGGTACAAATAACCCTCGTTCATAAATATGCTTATAGTTTGCATAATTCATAACAAACACTTATGTATGCAACATTAAAAAAAGCAGAGTCTGGTGTCTCGATCTGAAATGTACTGGATGATATGTGTCTTTTTAGGAATGGTCCATAAAATAGCAACTTCTCTCCCTTTAAGTTTTCACTTCTCAGTCTCTCTCTCTAGCTGCACAATGTCGCTACTATTTTGTAAGTCATTTAGATATCTTTCAAGTTTTTTATCATCAATGATCTTCAAAAGTTACTCTTTTGTAATTTCATTTTCTAATTCTTAGAAGGACTACAAAGTCCAAGATTCCCAAGTCTCAATTGCAAAAATATAAGAGCAAGTATTAGGAAGAATAATAGGATGAAAGTTTTTTTACTTATAAAAACTTGGATGAAAGTTTTCTTCCTGTACACATTATTTATCAAGTTTATGGTCTGTTCAATAATAAATTATATATATGAAAATAAAGTTGATATATACTTTTTTTCACAACAAAACAATGCAAATGATATTTATTAGTAGTTATATCCAAAAAAATACCTTCCATAAAAAGCCATTTCTTTGATCATAGACTTTTTAATTAAGAAAGTTTCATATACTCATACATATTTTTATTCGTAACATTACAATCTCCATATTTTTGGTCCAATTTCTATATTATAAATACAATATTCTACACGTACATACCACTTCCATACCATAATTTTTCTATCCTGTATATCACACTATAAGAAAAACATTACTCTAGAACCATGTAATCCAATAACTGCAGGATAGGCACCACAAAATGCATTGCAAAGGGTGCCAAAAGTATCAAGAAAAAAACTAGTGTTTTGGATATAATTGAATGGTAAACCTGTGGACGAAGTATCAAGGACCACATCTGATCCCTTTCTAGCATTTGACAAGAAACGATAAGGATTGAATTTACTTGCATCAGGTCCCCAACTAGAATCATCCATCTGTACCAAATGTACAGGCACAACAAGCACAGCTCCAGCCGGAATGGTCACACCAGTATGAAGACTCAAATCTAGAGGAAGAAGGAAATAATTAAGTCTATTGAAAAGAAAAAAGCAACAACACCATAATTAGAGCTCCACAATAGATAAATGTACACATCCATTAGAAAGTTTTAAATGAATTTGACAAATGTACGTCTCATGTAATTAGCTCCAAATCACTTTCTCTATGCACTTAAATGGCTGCATAACTTTCCATGAAAGAGTTTATAGGTCAACTTAAATGCTCTGCATGCAAATGGACAAGCAGGGGAGTACTGGTGTTTTAAGATTATATGCATGGTTCCTCTCATCTATCGGCTTATGCATTCGGAGTAGCTTGTAATTTACCATGACATTAGAACAGGAGATCTTGAATACACATCTCAGTTTGACTCTTTCCCTACCCCTCTCCACCAGATAATGCAAAAACAATCTGATATGGTGGACAGCCAGCTTGGGTTTGGGGGGGAGGGATTATTAATACAACAAGCAAGTAGTAGTATCAGAAAAAACAAATGAATAATGTAAGCTTTTGGGAATTTCTGATACAACTTCCCTACCTCATTTTCCTAGAATCAGAAAAAGTTTCAGAAGATTTGATGTTTGTAACAAACAAACCTCAATGGACCCACACCTCTGCTACATGTGTGTGTCAGTGTCTGAATGTAAGTAGTCTCAGAGAACAGTTAGCAATGTCTCACCATGTTTTAGAGAACACCGCTGTAGGAAGCGCCCTGCTGGCAGAAGACGTGCAGATTCATAAACTGTAGCCAACAATAAAAGCATCTTGTAAACATCTTGTTGGTCGTGTTCCAATGACTCTTTCCCTACCATGACAATTTCTGAATAAATCTGTAAAAGAATACAATTATTTAGAATATATATAGGAAACTAACTAATAAAGATTTAAAATTTGACTAAACACGTCGCTAACTGTTGCATCTTACAAAATGCAACAAACCACAGCATTAGAGATCCCAATCAGATGATAGCCAGAATCTTGTAAAATTGACTCAAAACACGATCAAACCATTCTATAAATATGAAGTAGACATATTAAAATAAGGTTAAGTCCTCTAGACAAGATAGCAACAAATTAATAATAGCATCAAAATTGTGGTGCGTCCATGCTGCGAGAGAGAGAAAACAAGGAACTGCAAAGATTTGGGCATGCTTCCTTAAATATTTAACATATATGCTTTGCACACAATATAGATTGGTCATAGCTGCAATATGATGAGCTCTGTTTTCCATTTTGTACTAGGGAACAATGTACCACTCTGATATTTACACGTACAAGATGATCGCAATGGTATGAAGGAATATTATCACTTAAAACATATAACGATGCAAAATATACATGTCTTCAACATAAGTTCTGTACAGATAATTAGCCACAAGAAACCATAGTGAACAAAAGGCATACACTAAGTCCACAAGTAACGTTCTCAGCATATATAGCAACCCCAACTCAAATGAAATAACAAAAGGCTAAATGCTTGAGAACACATTCCACAGTCAAACTCCCAGTTATAGACAGTTCTACTCCCACTGTTAACTCTCTGTTCTTGTTTCTTACCACCCCAAAGGAGGGTAGGCTATCCCTCAACAGTCACTTTTGTTTTTGAGCTTGGTGTCAGCCATTTTTTTATCTGAAGCAACTATCCCCAATTTATTATTATTATTATAATTTTTTAAAACCCCATATTTTAATGTGAGAGTTCCGGAGAATGCGTGGTTATGCTACTAAGAACATCATCTGACATTGGATTAAGAGGAGGGAACAGAGCAGCTGGTTACTTCTTCCTCTAGCTTTTATTTTCTTGAAATAAGGGTGACTTTGGTTTTTGCATCAGCTCTCTCTCACCGATGTAAGTATATAGGGGTAGAGACCACAGAAACCTCATTTGGATCATTAAGTCAAGTTGCTTTCAATGTTTAACATTCCCATTTCATTAAGAAGTAACTTGTAAGCCTCTTTGCAAGGATGTCCACTAGCAATATAGTTGAGCATCTGCTAATGTTAATATTATTCAAAAAGTGCTCCAACCTACAAATTTCTTAGGAATGCAGCATGATTCCATAATAGAAAAGGATATAAAAATTTAAGATTAGGATTTACAACCACTGGTTTCAAAGATATGAAGAACTTATAGATAACAAAGTCAAAAATCAATTAGGCAGTGAATTTGGCTCAGCAATACATTAGAGAAAAAAAGTATAGATAGAAGCTACCTTATCCTGTATTTCAGGGTGCATGGCAAGCCTGGACAACATGTTATCAATTAAACCTGTGGTAGTTTGGCATCCATGAAGCATCATGCGCATTATATTCCCACAGGGTTCTTCTGTTGCATTATGATGATCACCAAGCTTGCTAAAATCTTGGAACACAGCATCAGAACAGGACTTTGCACCAGATGCAGTTTCAATTTGTATGTTTAAAGTTTCATTCTGGACAATTTGATCTCTATGGTGAAATATGTTGCAGTTTTTCTGGCACTGCTGAAAAATATCTTGAGTTAAGCATTTCAACTTTGAGCACAATCTTTGATACCTCCAAAACCCTTGTTTCCAGAAGGGAGTAACATTATAGGACGCCCAAAAGCAAGCATCCTTAGAAATCATCATAAGGAGCTCCTCATACACTGCAGCCTTGGACCAAGCCAAGAAATCATCTCCAAAGAATGTGGCTCCCATTATGGTGAAAGCCATATGCTGAGAAACAAATTTACAATCAATATTTCCTTTGGCCATTATCTTTTGTATTCTGTCCATGAAAGAGGCTATAACCTTCTCAGGAATCAGATCAGCTCTCTCAAGCAACATTCCATCTAATTCTTGACCCAGTAATTTCCGTTTCTTTTGCACCTGCAGATGATATAAAAGAGAAAGAAATGCCAGTTTAGTGTTCAATAATCCAAACGAGAATAATGAGACATAGAATGAAGAATGACTCTCTAACTTGTGCAGATTATTTGGAGGGAACATCAAGATATAGCATACCAGTGGAGCAAAGGTGAGTTTGCTAATTCAGGGATCTAAAACTGAAAACAACAAAAAGGTTCAGTAAACTATGGTCATATCTTCTAGATTAAAAGAAACAAAAAAGGAACGAGGGAAAATAAAATAAGCTCACCTAAATTCTACTCACAAAAATTTCAATTTCAATTTCACTTTTCCAATAGCAATAAAAATTAACAATTCCAAATATCACTTCCTTAATTCATAATATGCTTTTTCTTGATCAGCCATACATTCAGAAAGGTGAAAGAAGTACCTTCAAGTAATTGTGCATTTTCATTTGTCAGTTTTATAAACATGTCTACTCACATGATAGCTTTTCTTATTCATGCATTGAGCAAAAATAACATTACACTTCTTCTGTCATCAACTGAACAAATGGCAGAAATCACAAAAAAGAAGGAAAAGAATGGAAAAGAAGATGAATATGAACCTTGTCAAAAGAAGAAGCAAAAAGGCTGGATTGTCCAAAGGCCAGATGAAATGCCCTTCCCGACAAAGGCAATTTATCTGCTGCCTTTAACAGCATCTCTTTGATTAGCATTGGATCTGTAATTGACACCAAAAGCTGAGTAGGACCTAACCACAGCTTAACAAGTGATCCATACTTCTCGTGGGATTCTGCTAACAGATCTGAAAGCCAGAAAAGGTAAATTATACAATTAGTGAAGGAATGATCACTCTAAAGCTTTTTATTTATAGGAGTGAATTAAAATCCATGAATAACATTCCGCCATAAATTTGAATGCTCCACAGTCAATATTGATATTGTTGCAATAAAACTTACAATACAGCTTTGGAACCAAATAATGGTACTCTGACATTTACATTACATGTACAGAATTCTGAAGTTTTGTCGGCAATTTTCAACAGCTATCAAGTTGGTGATTATGTTCATTATAGAGATAAATACACAAAAAAGAGAAAAATGGCAACTACTCAAACTAGCTATTCTGGCAATATGCAACTCATTGATACTTCCATATCCACTTCAAATACATTATCTCTGTTCATCACATGGCAACCAACAAACTACTCATGCATTTCAATTTGCTTCTTCTCTTATACAGAGGGTTGGCAAGTGTACACAAAATCAACGGCTATCTTAACATTCCAAAGGTAGGCCAGATTCTATCTATTTGATAAAAAGTGGTAATAAGCCATGTTTGAAACTAACTCATTTCTGTTCCCCTTTTTACTCTTCCCCAGTAAGTGTGATGCATTTGCAGCAACCCAAATAACAGTTAGCAAATGGAAGATCAAATGAAACAATTTCAGTGGATAGTAATGATAATAATCCACATGAGTGACGAATAAGTAAAGGATCAAACGAAATTAGCAACAAAGTGGGCTTGTTATATTACTTTCTGATAAGTTCTAAAAGGTATTTTAAATTTCATTTTGTTCCATTTTAGACCCCAAAGAAATGAAGAAATTAATTACTAATTCAACTGCCTTGCCTACTATGTGTAGCTATTTTTGACCCAATAAAATTAGTAGGAAACAAACGTAAAGGACAAAAAGAGAATACAAACTAACATACCTAGATAATAATATAAAAATTTTAAGAATAACGTGATTCTTAAAAATGAAAAAATTTACAGTAAACTGAAAATCCTGATATTTCAATTCTTTGATGTAGAAAAGTAGCTCCCAACTCCCAAATAGTATTCTCAGATTCCAAATTCCCATCACAGAACCCATCATAAATCCAAAAGTCCCCCAGCCAAATTGGCCACAGAGAATTACTAAATTTAAAATCAATCCAACCAAAACAAGGCAACATTCATCGTATAGTTTACCCAAACAGAATACAAAATCCAGAATTTTATGAGCTTTCTCAATTTTTCTTTTCCTTATTGTTAATTTTCTCAGACCAATTAAATCAAAATTCTGACGATTCAAACTCACCAGTGAAATTTTCCCGGGAAATGAGCTTGCAGTGACCGTAGAAAGAAGGACATGGTGGCCCAGGGATTTTCTTCGCTTTGACCCACACTCTGAGAAGCCTAACAACTTCTCCGAGCAAAAGAACAGTGATTGAAATGAGAGCAAACCACAGAAAGGCATTGTATTCTCTGGTCGCAAGGTCCCTGAGAAGATGTGAATTTTCACCGGAATCAAAAGCCTCCGATCTTGATTGTAGTATAGCCCCCAATAGAGTTCTTTGATGAATTTCACATGGTTTCATTTTCTCATCAGAGATTGGGGGATTTTCTCTGCGACTTTGGGAGTTTCTGACTTTCTGGACTCGATGAGACGATGTTTATGAACTCTTGACTGTCAGTGCTTCTGACTTTTCCGTCTTTTTGTTTCGATAATCTGTAGTTAAGTCGACGAGAATATGTCGATTCTGACCCAACAAAAAAAAAAAAAAATGTCGATTTTGACGGTGATAGGAGTGACACGTGCAATGTACTGTTTTTGGATTTAAAAAAGGTTTAACTATTGTTTAGTATTATTTCAATTTTTAATTTAATCCTATTAAAAAATTTTCTAACCAATTTCATCATTTATATTCTCCAATGGGTCCTATTTTAAATTCTTTCAATAGAATCATAGTGTTTTTATTTTTATTTGATCTCATGAATAAAATGGGTAGCACTACCCTACTTTAAATAGGTAGACGAAAAAGTAAAGGACTTTAATTTTTTGTAATTTCTAGTCTACCGAATAATTTTTTTAATTTATAATTATAAAAATTATCTACAAAGAGAATACAATTTTTTTTGACAAAATCAAACAAAATTTGATAAAAATACAAGGATGAGATTCAAATGAAATAAAATAAAACTATATAAAAAATTGAAAACAATATAATTATTTATAAAAAAATGAAAAATTATTGAATTTTTTTCTAACAAATGTTCCAATAGTATAAAAAAAAAAAGATAATTTTTTTATATATATATAAATTTAATATTATTTATTATAGTAAATAAAGTTATTATTTTTATAATATTTCAAATTTTCAATGATAAAAACCCAAACCCAAATTATTCTGGCAAAAAATAAATAAATAAAACAAACCCAAATTATAATGACCAAAAGGTAAATACTGGAAAGTCATTGTTTTTGGCGCCAAAAACCATAAAACACTTGAATCCGTATTATTTTTTCAAATGGGATTCCTTTTCAGACCATATATAGGGGATCTTGTAGATTGAATTGAATTACAGAACAAAAAAGGTAACTAAGAAACGCTCGTAACGCTTGCTGAGTTGCTGGCTGGCTGGCTACATCAAATTCCTTTTTCTCTCTCTAGGGTTTCGCACTTGCTCTGTCTCCTCTCATTGAAAATGACAACCATGGCACCCTCACTCTCTCCCTCTCGCACCACTTGTGCTTCCCTCCTACATGAATTGCAGGTTCTCTCTCTTAATTACTTATTAATATTTTGGTTTCTTAAAGATTGCTTTTGTTTTTGTCGTTGCGTTTATTTTTCATTATTAGTTACCTTCAGTTGTAGTGTTAAAACTTGAGGGAAAGAATAAAGTTTGATTTTTTTTTTCTTTGTTTGGTTATGATCTTCCATTGAAGCGGATAATTGCGTTGAATGAGTTGAATTTTTTTATTTTTTTATTTTTTTATTTTTCATCAAGGAAATGCGTGGCAGGGACTTTGGAAATTCCCAATTTTCTTCTGTGTAGATTCTTAAGTTTTTCTTGTTGACCAAACAAGCTTGAATTCTGGGTAGTTCTTATTATCTGGTGGTTTTGTTTCTTAATCATTTCTAGAAGAACTTTATTTTCATACTGACTCTAGCATATTTTTACATCCTATAATAATCATGCTAAGGCCGTTCTTGTTTGGGGACCTCACTTGGATTTTCACATTCTGGGTTTCATCATTCTTGCTTGTTATTATTGTCGGTCTCGAATTTATGGATGTATGTAATATCAAATTCGTGGTTGTGGTTCAGATGGAAAGTAAACTGAAGTTGAACTTACAGCCATGATATATATAGCAAGGCAGTTTTTGGTCGTTTTACTTTGATCTTATTGAATTTCATGGTACTATCAGCCTGTTTCTCTTGTTTTGTTTTTACCTGTAATGTTTTTTTATTACTACTAATTGTGTTGCATATTTTTTTTTTAATCCTGTTCATATGCTATTGATAAGTTGCCTCATATTTTTTTTTAGTTCTGCTGATATATGTCTATTTTTGTTAGTTTTTAACAATCTAGATGTCCTTCGTTGTGTAGTTTATAGACTAACAGTTTCCTTATCTTCATCTAGATTATATGGGATGAAATTGGGGAAGGTGATAATGATAGGGATGCCATGCTTCTTCAACTCGAGCAAGAATGCCTTGATATTTACCGTAGAAAGGTTGAGAAAACAAGAAAGCACAAGGCCGATTTGCATCAGTCATTAGCTGATGCCGAAGCTGAAGTCACCAACCTTATCTCTGCTCTTGGTGAACGTACTAGCTTCTCACGGGTTTGTTCCATTTTAATATCATTTAGCATCATTGCTGTTCTTCTTTCTATCAAATTAAAGGAAAATTATTTGTTCTCCTTTCCTTTGTCCATGAAATTGGCACTTGAAACTTGCTGGAACAAAATTGTTGCTTTTACATGCAATTTAAGTTGGCTCTTCTTTTACATGTTATAGGCATGCAAATGATTAAATAGTGCATTCAAAGTTATAATTAAGTCTATTTTTCTCGAAACATGTATTTGTTTGTGGAAATTCTTCCCTCAAAAACTTTTTGGTTAGCCTAAATTTCCCTATTTTTTGATTTCAACATCTTCTGTCTGTTTCTGTTCTTCATCATACTACAGCTCCACCTTTTGATTAGTTTCATTAAGATATTTATTGATTCAGTTTAAACATTAAAGGGAAGGGGCACTCTTAAGGAGCAAATAGCTACCGTAAGACCTGTTTTGGAGGACTTAAGGTTGAAGAAGCAGGAAAGAATCAAAGAATTTTCGAAGATACAAGCAGAGATTGTTCAGATATGTATGGAAATAGCAGGCTTTGGTCAGTCTAAAAGTTCAGTAGATCTACAAGTTGATCAAGGTGATTTGACAGTTAAGAAGCTGGGGGAACTTAGATCGCACCTTCAGGAACTTAAGAACGAAAAGGTTTCTGTGATAGATCGAGATCAGATTTATTTGTATCTCCAGACAGAGTAGTAGATTTTTTGTTGCTTATAATTGCGTCGTTCTTTTCTTCAAACTGCAGAGTATACGTTTGCAGAAAGTGAACAGCCATATCAGTACTATCTATGAGCTTTCAGCTGTGATGTCAATTGATTTTCTAAAGACAGTTAATGAAATCCACCCTACGTTGAGTGATTCATCAAATTCTCAATCAAAAAGCATCAGCAATGATTCCCTCGCCAGATTAACAGGTGTTATTAATTCATTAAAGCAAGAGAAGCAGCAAAGGCTACAAAAGGTGAGCTATTCTTTTTATTCAAATGAACTAGTGAGCATGGTCTTACACCCACAAATGAGTATATATCATGTGCAGGTAGCAAAAAGTACTTGCAGATACAGTTGTGTGTTGTCAGAATCTTTAGGTTTTCTTCCTTAAAGAGTTTTGTGTTCTTGTAGCTTCAAGGACTTGCGAGCACCCTGTTTGAGCTGTGGAAGCTTATGGAAACATCAGTTGATGAGCAAAAGAGATTTAGCCATGTTACTAGCTTGATTACATTATCTGTTGACGAAGTGACAAAGCAAGGGTGCCTTTCTCTTGATAGCATTCAGCAGGTAAAACTTTTCTTATCTTGAGCATATCTCATAATTCCTTACTTGCAAAGTAGTTTGTAATATGGTTTTTATCGCTTTGCTAATTCATCTGTTATTTCAAAATGTATTGCTGCTAGGCCGAGATTGAAGTTGAGCGATTAAATGTTCTGAAAGGCAGCAAAATGGAGGATTTGATATTTAAGAGGCAGACTGAGCTCGAAGAAATTTACAGAGGAGTTCACATGGATATAGACAGTGATAAAGCAAGGCAGATTCTTACCCAGCTCATTGATTCTGGTTCTCAAATCTCCTTCCTTTAACTTTGCATTATTGATAGTCTTCAATCTTGTGGATGTTTAGCTCTACATTTCTCATGATTTTATGAGTTTTAGCAAGATGCCTATCTTTCTTGTAATCTATCTCCCTCCTTTCTGTTTGTGCAATTTTCTAAATTATGCTATTTCAAATCTTAACATTGCCATTACACCAATAAATTATCTCATTGTGGCACCACATTCCTTTGCAGGAAATACTGATCTGTCTGATTTACTCACAAGCATGGATGATCAGATCAAGAAAGCCAAAGATCAAGCGCTAAGCAGGAAGGATATCTTGGATAAGGTAGAGAAATGGAAATTTGCATCTGAAGAGGAAAAGTGGCTCGATGAATATGAGAGGGTAAATACCATTTTGAAGTGTTCTTTAAGTACATTATTGTAGGGGAAATAGAGCTAATGAAAAAGAAAACTTGATGGCAATGGCAGTGATGGATAATGTTTCTAGAATGTATCTCCTGGGAATTCTTTGCACTAAAATGAAGCTTTGTCTCTAAGAATTGTGCAGTTATTTACTTATCTATCATATTCATGCCACCATGCTCTTAACTTTTTGTATTTAACATTAATTTGGTATGATTACGTGCAGCTTATACAAATAAATGTTCAGCACATACATTTATTCTTTGTTTGTGAGTTGTTTTATTTGAAGTAGTGATTTGAACTCTCAAACAGTTTTTACCAAGTTTAAATTACTTGTATTTTACAAGGTATATTAGTTGAAGTTTTGTTTAGGTAGTTTATTGTGTTTTAGCATCATAATGGCAGTCATATTCTAAGGAAAATTTGAATTTTGAAGTGTTGACAATTAACTTTATCCTTCTTTATCCTCCTCCCCTCCTACCTGTCTATTAGCTTATTTGTCATCTTAGTTATGTATGTATGATGTGTGTATTGGTGCACCTTCTGGTGCTCCTGCTCTGAGAAAAATATGGATTTCAGAATTTTTGTGCTTATCTATAATACATATGATGTGGCAACTAAATTCTCTGAGGAGAATTTCGATTTTCATTTTTTTTCTTTTGTTGATCCTGCTTCTCTTTTCTTTTGTGCTTGCATATTCCCTGCAGCTAATCATGATTTATTGCCAATGCCAACAGCTACTTAGTATAAATAGTCTCTACCTTTTTCGGAGTAAGGAATGCTTAGTATTTGTGCCTTACTATTAACCTTGTTTAACATGAGCTTCTTTAATTTGTGTTAAACCACTGTTTAACACAAGATTGGTCTAGAGAGTGATATGGGCATATACAAATGGCTATTACTTCCTTTTATGTAGTGTTTATTTCAACTAACTTTAACATTGAGACTTTTGGATATTTGAACTAAGTATATCTGGTGGAGGGTTTGTTAATGTCATCCTAAAAGAGCTTTCTCTTGAAAAGTATTTTTACAACTGGCATCTTTTATAATAACTTTCCATTATAAGCTATTTCACTAGAGTCATTTTGATCTGAAATTGAACCACCATGCTACAGACAAAAATTAATTCATCGAAAAGTGTATGCTGAATAAGCTAACTGTTGCGGTCGTGAACCTGTGCCTTCTGTTTTGCATGAAAGCTGTAGTTCAATCAGCTCCAAAAGTTCTAGTTGGGTCCATAAATCTCTTTAGAATTTATAAGTGCCCATGCCAATATATCTTGAGCACTTGGTGCTACCATAGAAACTTAGATACCAGGATAGAAATGTAACTTCTGTATGTGAACTCATTCAAAATTTTCCGGTGGATAGTGGTGAGTCATTCAGTGAGGGCTTGTCTTAACTGTACTAATTGAAACCAGATGTGCTGAAAAGTGTGTCCATTTCTTGATTTTCCATTATTTTTGGAGTTTGTTTTGTAGTGTAATGTCTTGAAGTTTTGTCATCTGCATCATCTTACATTTTTTTATAAAAATGCCCACGGCAGGATCAAAATCGGTATAGTGCAGGAAGAGGAGCACACAAAAATTTGAAACATGCAGAAAAAGCACGAATTTTGGTCAGCAAAATACCATGTGAGCTTTTAGCCATCATTAATTTGTATTGTTTGTTTATATGTTTATCAATTTGAATTTTGATCATGTCTTCTGTAATGGAACATATATATCTCCATGGTAATGGAAACTGGTAGATGTTGAATTTGAAGCGAATGAATCATTTTTAGAAGTTAGAGGCAGGTGTCAAAAAGATTTGAACAAAGTGAGACTACCTGAAGAGTTGGGGAAGCTTAAGTGAAGGATATTAATATATTAATTACAGCACGTCAGGAATATTGTTCTAAACCATGCTTTTGAATAAACTTTGAATTATGAGATGATCTCACACTTTGGGTATTAACTAGAAGTGTGTATGCACACCAAAACAATATATGGTCTGCTTGTTAACAAAATGTACTCTTCATTATTTGGTTGTAGAAAAGTTTTGTTGTTCCCCTTACCTTATTGCTTTAAATAGTTTATTTCATATTGTGAGTATGAACTGTCACTATATAACTTTCAAGACTTTCTTTGGCCAGTTGTTGTCGAAAATTTGACTGCAAAAGTTAAAGCATGGGAAGTAGAGAAAGGAATCCCCTTTTTATATGACAAGGTGATGACCCACTTTTTTGTGGTTTTACTTTTGTGGTGTTATTTAGAAAATCTCTTATTTTTACTGCTTAAAATTCCAGGTTCCACTCTTATGTAGCTTGGAGGAATATAATGTGCAAAGGCAAGAGAGAGAAGAGGAGAAACGCAAATCTCGGGTATGCCTATAATCACCATTTTTTTTACTCCATCTCTTTCCAATTTCCATCATTCTCCCTTTTTTATTGACTTATATTTAGTTTATATTGGAGTTCACATCCAGCTTTATTTACCGTATAGGAAGCAGACCTTTTCGGATCTGCTGTGTTTCTGTAGATGCTGTTAATGCTAAATATGTTTGGACTATTGTATTGCCTGGACCATGACAATACTATTTATCCCAGAAAAGTTGCAGAATGAGATACTCCTTGGTCTAGGACAAAAAGAAAAGAAAAGAGAGAAAGTAATATAATCAATAGCTCAAAAGAAAAAGAAAGATACTCTGGATTTCTTACAATTAGATGTTGCAACTATGATTGATGTGCTAGATTGCTAGTCAACTTAATAGTTCATGCCACTTTCACAAACCATTTATGTGCAGTAAAATTGTAGTTCATTTAGATTTTGTAGTATGCTTCATAGAGGCTCTGGTCAATTCCTAACAGGTTATTTGTTCAACGTATAAGGGTATGCTTCATGGATCTTGCTAGTTTAATTGACTTGTGGTGTTCTTGCTCGCTGTACAAAAAGTACTTTGACGTTTATGTTTTTCTTTTTTTATTTGGTACATTAGAAAGTAGTGATGTTTATGTCTTTGGCCATCTGTTACCTTAACAGGAGCAGAAACGGCTTCAGGAACAACTTGCTGTAGAACAAGAAGCAATTTTTGGTTCAAGGCCCACAGCAAAAAAGCCTCTAGGGCAGAGCACTACTATCAACACTCCGGTTGGGACACCAACAGGGCGCCGTCTGCTAACTCCTTCAAGCCGTTATGGAACCTCAGCTGGAAAGGAACGTAGGGAAAGTGGGAGGGTAAATAACATAATTCCAGTGAACTATGTAGCCCTTCCCAAAGATGATGCACTCTCTAGAGGCAGTTAGTTAGGGCTGCTTGATATGAATTTTTTTGTACATTTATTTTCTTGTAAATTGCAGCTCCCACATGAGCATTTTACTTCTGGTTTCATAACTAGATTTTCCTTTAGATCACTATACTAGTTTCTGATATAATGAGAAATTGGGTACACAAATCAAGTTTTACTGTTGTTTCGTGATGGCTTTGTTGAATGTTAAAAGCCCAAATCCGATAGATTCACTTGGCAGTTTGACTTGATGGGGAGATTTTTGAAAGCAAAGCCAGCTCTTTCCAATGAAATTGGTACATTCTTGCTTCCCTGTCTACATATTTTTTTTTTTTCAGGCCTTTAAGCTTATGAATTACACAATAAGATAGGTCTATACAATACCAAGAGATTATATCAATTAAATTTATTGACTATTTAGTTTTTTTTTTTTTAAATTATTTAAAAACATTAAGGCATGTCCTAAATGAGAGTTCAATTTTTTATTTATTTTAGAATTACAAAATAGGAAGATGTAAGTTGAACTTGGTTGGTTCAATTTTAAATCTTTTGTTGTCATGTTAAGAATTTGAGATTGAATTATACATTTATCTTAGATGGGAATTTATGAATAAAGAGATGCCTTCCAATATGTTGCTCATAGCATTTTGGACAATATATATATTGGTTGGCGACTATAAAACATGAATATGAATAGGATATTAAATACAATTTATATGAGAATATGATAATTTATAAAAAAATTAAGATACCATATGTCTAGAAGCCCAAAAAGAACGATTAGAAAATATTACATATTTTTAGAAAAGTAATAATATATAAATAATAAAATATTTGAAAATAAAAAAAATTAATAAACATAACATAAATTATTTTTATTTAAGAAAAAAGCAGAGCACCTAATCCCAACAATTTATTTGTTGTCAAAAGAAAAAGAATAAACCAGGCCCAACAAAAAAATTTCTTTCACTACTTTGACATTTATTCTAGACGCAACGTTTGCCAAAAAGCAAAAGAAAGAAAGAAGGGGTTCTGCGACATAGAGGGGTTTTTGAATTGGGGGTTTTATCACTGCAAGAGCGACTGCAATCTGCAACTGGAACCCGACTCCAACATATTTTGGCGTATATATGCATCATAGGCTGGCGACCTAGAGCTTTCACTACAGCCTCTCTTCCTTCCAAAGTACCTGAAGTCCGAAGCTTTATCACAATTTTCAGCAACTTGATTCAGTTTAGTTGGTATATTTCTTCCATTTTTCTTTGGGAGATTGAATTTTCTGGGTTTTTATTCCGATTACTTCTCCAGATTCTGATTCTTGAATTGACCTTTCCATGGCGATGAATGAATTGGGTTGTTGAGGATTGAGAAAAGGCATTATGTTTGGGACAGCAATAAGGTACTTTGCAAAGAAGCCAAAGCCAAAGATGAAACCCATAGAGCTCAAAAACCCACCTGAGCAAACCCAGACCATTACCAGGGTTATCTTCGATATTGTCAAGGAGCATGGTCCTCTCACCATTGCTGATACCTGGGATCGTGTTAAGGTATTGGCAAAATACTGTCTTCACCATTTTATATCCCTTTAGTATTTAGAATCAACTGTCTTGTGTTACCTTGATTTTGGTTTTAAAACTTGTTTGAGTAGTTATTCAAATGTATGTCACTATGTCTGTACGGGATTCAGTGTTTTCAACTTAGTGTGCCATCAAAGTTTAAATCAAATACATGTTAAGAAAGATACCTGAATTAATTTCTTATTGCTTAGTTTGTAATAATAGGAAGAATATTCCATTTTCATTGAAAAGTTGGATCCATTTGTGAAACCCACTTATCTGTATTTGATGATTTTGTTTGTAGAATCAAGTTACATTTTGTTGATATTGCATTTGGAGGGAAAGCGGATATATATTTGGCTGCAAACTATTCAAGTTACTCTACTTTTGGAATTCATTTGAATCTTTAATCATATGTTTACTATACTTTTGCGCATTTGTGGGAAGCTTAACTAATGCGTGACTAAAATCTGCACTACTTTCAGGAAGTTGGATTGAAAGAATTATCAAGCAAGAGACACATGAAGATAGTAATGAGATGGATGAGAGAGAGACAGAAGCTTAGGCTAATCTGCAACCATGTAGGCCCTCATAAACAGTTTCTATATACAACATGGTTCACAAAACCCAACCTTACGCAGACAGCATCAGTAAAAAATTCTTCACATCCCAAGTCCTCCTGAAGTATTTTGCTTAATATTCAAGAGGTTCGATTTGCATTTTTATTCAACTAACATTCCCTTAAGTTTTTGTTTGCTCTACTATGTGCATTTAACTGAGTAAAACTATTGCTTTAAGTGCCTCCATGGAGTGAATTCATTTAAATTTCTTCTTTCTGTTTTCTGTTGTGTTGTATGTCTCCTGTGTCATGCTGAGTTGCTTTGTTTATTTGGTTATTCCTCATGTTCTCACCCTGATTATTCCAAGCTGACTAAAATCTCAATCTTGGTGGATGTTATTTGAATATGATAACCTCAAGAGGGAGAGACAAACGGAAGCGAAGGGTGATGACATTGATGACTCTAGACTGTCTATGCTTCTGACTTGCCAGCGATTATACTAGTTTAGAAAGAAGAATCACAGTCAGATTCAACTTGAGCTATTGAGTAAAAGAACTACCTCTAGAGCTGATTGAATTGATCCTTAATAACAGCTATTGACTGTTCTCATGGCTCACTGGACTCCCCGATGTAATCTCATGTCCTGGTTTCATTTTAAGAGATAAGAGTTAAGGATTGAATCATTTTACATCATGACCTTGTAGAGATGTTTCCACCTCTCGAAAATTCTCTCTGTATATGGATTTTTTAAAGTCCGAATTGAAGAAAAACCACTGGACTTGATAACAAGTGGGTAGACCCAGAATTTTTCTAAACTTGCGCCTCTTCTAATTTTTGATTTAGTCAAAAGCATATCATTTATGTCAGAATTCAGAAACTTATGAGGATTTTATTCTTCAGTCTCAAAAAGATATTCAAGCCTGCAAAGTTAATAATACTAGCGCAATTTCTTAATCATTAGGCCAATTCCTGAATACTTATACATGCTTATTGATGTTAACTTAATAACAATAGCACTCTTGACCTCAATATTGGGATTTGGAATTATTTTTTATAAGAAATTATGGTAATTTATTACTATATAGTAACACAACAGATATAAACAGTATGAATGCCATCTAAGGTAATAATATTAATCCTAATTCTAATTTAATAATAATTACATTCAAACCACATTACACATATTAGTTTCTCAATAACTTTTAGTTTATGAATGTACATGTTCCTATTAGTTTGGCTCTAGTTTCGCTTGGGAAGTTGGCTGGTGATGATTGTTTGATTAATTTTTTTCTGATCGAATGTTTGATCAATTTTAGGGTGGAGAAAGAAAGGTTGTGGGCGTATTTATGGAAATTATTATTATTTTTCATTCTTTAAAGCAAAATTTTATCTTTTTCTTTAAATAAAACTTGAGATTTTTTATTTTTTTTTAATACAAATTATGTGTTAATCTTTTATTGGTTTATATAGTCACTCAGCTCCCGCTCATGTAAGTTAAGTTGGACGGTAATTGATAGTAGGAACCATATTATTAGACTTTGAAAAATATAAATTTAATTTTGAAATATAAGATGAAATTACGGTAATTGATAGTAGGAACCACATTATTAAATTTTAGAAAATATAAATTTCACAGTTTGAAATTTGAAATATAAGATGAAACTAACTTCTTGGCCAAGCTAAAAGAATCAAAGCTATAATTTAGCAACATAAACATTAATTTTGAAACCACTTATAAAATAAATTCAATTTATTTTAAATGAATTCTTTTGTTTGGAATAGAAAATTCTAATTATAAAATTCAGTTCAAATGAATTTTAACAATTTATGTATTTTTTCTATCATACCTTTATTTGCTAATGCATGGAATAAGAAGCTGTATTATTTATGGTTGAATAAGTAGAGAAGCCATACTGCTTGTGGTTGAAGAGAGTAATGTTGCTGACTCTTTACTTTTTAGTTTTAGGTAAAGAGGTTAGAGTTAAATAAAAATAAAAAAGTTATTTTAGGTATAAATCACTTTTTATTAATCCCAAATAAATTGTATAAATAAAATCCAATCTATTTTGATTAGAGTTCAAAATGAAAAAGTTTGTGAATTTCAAACCAACTTTATTCAAAATATACACAAATTCAATAATTTTAAATGTCAAAAACATTTAATTTATTCTAAATTAACTAAATTTCACAATTTTTTAAGTTCTGAAGAACCAAGAAGGATTTAAAGAAATCAAAATTTCTCTTAGTTAAAAAAAAAATAAAAGAGAGAGAGAGATTGTTTTGATTGCTACTACCTCTTTGAAAAATTGGCGGAAAAAAAAAAAGAACGAAACCTGAGCTGAGACTGAGAGAATGACAGAGAGAGCGAAGTGCGATGCCATGAAAGGATGAAGAAATTTAGCTAGCAGAGCACATTATCTGACAACAAGATTTAGTAGGGCTCTTCTCAAGAGCTGAGAAGAAGGTTCGAATCTTTTTACTTTTCCATATTTGGTATAATATTGATGTTCGATTCATAACCATCTATCTAGCTTTTACGTACAATACTTTTTTATTTAGATCATTCACAGTTTTCATATTTTGTAGAATGATTTACTAAATTTAGCAAAGAGAGGATGAAATGTTTGATAGATTGATGGTGTTAGAGCTCGTTTTGTCTTGTCTGCCATTATATAACATGTCAAGATTATTCATGAGCCTAAGCTTCTCAGAATTTAACCATAATAGATTGTAATATGTTAAATTCTTGGCTGAAGGAGTTCTCCTTTCTATTATTACTCCTAATTTAATTTTCCAATTGACAATCGCTTCAAGCTTAAATTTGTTTAAGTGCTTCAATGCATTTTTCTATCCAATTTTTGTGCCTTCATATGCTTTGTATCATTTGTGCACAAGCATTGGTTAACAAAATCGTATCTTGGATGCACAAAGCATTACCAGCTGCCTAAAAAATTAATGTGAGCTTTGAGCTTGCGTTGAGAATAGTCTACTGGGAAATGAATTGTCATCTCTAGGTGAATTGGTTAGGAATTGAATCCCAATGTATGCAAGAACTATAATTTTCTTTTTGGTCCTTAAATCATAACTGAAATTCAAAGGATATATAGAAATATCTGTTACTAACAATTAGAGGCCTCTATATAGTACAATTTTATGAATGCCATGGAAGGTCTTACTTCAAAATGCTTTATCCCAACCAATAATAAATCATTCAGACATGGCATCGACTCAAAATTTGTATGATACACCACCAGACTATTTAACAGAGATGGTATTACTTTGTTAGAAAATTTAACCTGCCGCTTTACGGTTTACTTGAAAACTCTGTCAGCTCAAACAGCTAGAAGCCTAGAACCATTCGACCCGCCACATCACCAATAGCACGGCCTGAAGAAAACACAATTCAAAGTGGAAAGTTTGAAACAATGAATTCTGAATGTTATACAACAGATAAACTTTTTAACACTTGCATGTAATGTAGATGTTCTTACCAATCCACTGTCCGGTTGAGGGACGAAAGAGAGTAGCACCAATCCCTGCCACAACAGAAACCCGAACTAGAGATACACCGCACCTTACTGTAATAGCGGAAACTTTCAATCCTAGAAGTCTTAGTTGGTCTGCCCTATCAACATTGTTATTGAACAAGGAAGAAAACGCTCCATATATCTCTATGCCAACCTGGACAAGCCATGATGCTGCAGCTCCTAGAAGGTGTCCTGCATATAAATGTGAGCACAAGACAGATGAGGTTCAAACTTCAAAGCCCAAGCAACCCAGTTAGAATGGAAAGAGATATCGTGAATAATAAGCCTTGACCTCTGAAAGTTGTTCTGCTCGCACAGTAGAAGAAAGTTGTGGTACGCATTCCTCTTCCAGCCTTACGTATGACTGATTTGCGAAGATCTGTAAATAGAGATTACATCCATCAATGCTTGTGGAAGGCGATAAAAATCTGACAATAATATGTTTTATCTTATTCTACCTCCAAAAACAGTTTGAAAGAGGACATACCTTTAGCAAGTTTCCACGCCATTCTTTGTGAAAGATAATGCACAGCAATTCTTTCCAAAATTCGCCTTGTTGTCATAACAGTTGTCTGTAATAGCACATGAAAACACAATTAGCATTGTCGCTGGCAGCTACAAGTTTAGAAAAAGAATCAATGTTTGATACATTGGATACTGGAAAACAGAAAATCTTGGTTTGATGCAACAGAGATAAAACTCCATAAATAAAATCCTTTGAGGGGGAAGTGACAGTGCGAAGCTCCAAACTATATGAAGCATCTCAAAATATATACTTGATTCTCATACTATAGCACAAAGAATTGTAGATGACAGTGAATGTCATATGCCATAACTCTTCGTGAGAAAACCAGAACACTAACCTCACGGATAATTTGCTTCACTGATTCTTTGAGAGGAACTATTACATCTGCATGGCGCTCTTGATTGTCCTGCAGGAAGTCATCATCTTCCATGTTTGCACGAAATTCCAAAAGAAGCGAATAGAACGTCAAAAATGACCTTAATAAAGTCACTGCAAATGGCCCCAACTCAAATCCCGAAAATAGAGGTTTTAATTCAAGTTTGTACTGCTTTGTACTGTACTGCAGAGCATCATTCTCATAGATTTTCCCAGACACACTCCGTATGTTAGAGAGGTCATCTTCAGATAAGGCTGCACCAGCATCACAATGAGCAACTGATAACCTGAAATTAATGTAGCAAGATTTTCAAATGTCAAAATAAGATCAAAAGTTCAACCGGGCACTAAAATCTGGAACTAAATCTAAACATACAGAAATAGAACAATGTAGTCAACGTCATATAGTAAGATGATGCCAAAGAAAAATATTTTTACTATGGACTGGAAAAATAATTTAACTGGAGGAGGCAGGTCCGCTCAGTGCCTAGCTCGTTTTCTTCCTCTACAAAGTACAAAGTACTTATCATCACAGCATAAGTTTTACCTCAGAAGTGTTACCTTCATCAGGCAAGAGAAAGAAATTAGTGGGGTTGCAAAAAAAGAAGTTGGTAGATTATTATATTAGTTAAAAGGAATTGGAGAATAATGTTTTCACGGGCTTTCAAAAAATTAGATACTGCAAGAGGTCTTCCCACAACTATGAGCCCCTTTAGAATAGGAAATTCCTACCAAAAAAAGAAAAAAAATTAGAAGTAAAAAAAAAAAAAAATGTAAGTTTCATGCTTTGATCTTCTATGCCTTTCAAGGAAGTATAGGACTTCCATCCAAAAGTAAAAACAAAAATAACTAGAGGACTCTATTTTACTCGCACAAAAGGTTGCACCAATCCTACTCAGTGAATAGTACTTTTCAGTTCTCTCATAGGTTACAAAGTGAGAAGCCTTTACAATTTATTTCAATGTCATAATAATTTGTTTCCACTCCCAGCAAATAATTTTTATGAAGATCAAAATGCTTTACTGAAACTCAATATGTCTGAAAACGGATGCAGTATGCCACTCTTAGAACTGGAAGCCATTCATAATGAGACTATCCTTAGAATTTGCATCCAGTTGTCAAATCAATATACACACAAATCTTACTATCATACAACAAGAAAGTATTATCAAATAGCCTAAATGGAAAATTGGCTAATGTGTTTTATCAAGCTTATGATAAAATGGGCAATCAAGAAAGTAGCCGAGTGACAAATTACCGTATCCAATGCCCATACCAAAATCAAAATATACACACAAAACCAAACCAAAGCTAGTCTTATGATATTATCCAAATGCATACTCAATCCAGTCCATATCAGGAAAATCTCCTACAAGTAAAAAATTGACATAAAACAAAGAAAAACACACAAAGAGGAAGAGAGTACCCAAACAAAAATCTAGACGGGAAAGGATTTCCAGCTGAGGCAGTGAAGGCGGCAGCAGTTGCAGCAGCTGTGGCAGAGAAAACCCCATAAGAGTGCAGCGTACGCGTTAAAGAAAAGCTTGGGTTTTTCCTCCATAGATCTCAAAGTATAGCTATTCCCGCCATTATTAAATCTTCAAATAAAAGTCTGATAAATCAAGGCACAAAAGGAACCTTTTTTATGCCACAACAATTACATTGAAGAAGAGAAGCTGTAATATTTTCTTAGACCAGAAAAGGGATTAGATTTGAGGCACTGAAGGGTGATCAACTGACGTTTCTTCTTTGAAGGAATTAGAGAGAAGAGAGAGGTGTAAGACTATTGGGTGTGGAACAAGAACCTTCCTTGCTGTTTGCTATTACCCATGCCTACCATGCACCAACAAGTAAGGTTTTTTTCCTTTTCGTTAATTATTAGGATCGGTGGCTCCAGACGGCCTTATCGACCATCTAGTTTTTTTGGGTATTTTGGTTTGGAGAGTTTGCTAGTTGATGAGACGGATACGACAATCATATGTTTAGTACATGCAATAGAGTAGGACAAAAAAATCATAGTTTTTATCTAATAATAATAACATGATTATTCCGTTTTTAGGGAATACCGATTTTAAAATGGATATTGTTTTTGTTTCTTTGGTTTGGCTCAAATAGAAAAGAAACGATTCATAGGTTACACGAAAGGCAACACACCAAAAGACAAAAGTTTATTAGTAATTTAGTAGTTGAATGATAGATTTGATCATAGACTCTTGAGACGACCTTGACAATAAGAGATTTTACCAATTCAATAAACTAGCACTAATTAATTTTGCTGAGGAGCAATATAATAAAGCTTTGTATATATGCAAGAAACCAATTACACTACAACAAAATCAATGCGTGTGATCCTAAGAAGATTGGCCTTTTGGTCAATATTATATGCTTCATTTATTGATTTTTTTTATAAAATGAACAAGTGTGATTTCTTATTAAGAAAGATACCTCAACATTTTGAGATTTAAGAATTATTTATAGAAATAGTATGAATCCAGCATCTGTGCTATGTACATATTAATCAATTTTTTATTTTATTTTAAATTAGCTGGCAATTTAAAATTTAAAATTTTCTAATTTTCTTTAAAAATGTATGAGAATATATATATATATATATATGAATCCAACATATATTCTATTTTTATTAGGCTATTATAAAAATAAAAATTCAACATTTTTATTTTGAATTTTAATATTTTAAAGATAAAATTATAATATAAAATTTATGAGAGTTATTTTACTTTTTTATTTTCTTTATTTGTGTTTTTCTATTTTTATTTTCTTTTGAAATTCAATACATGTCTTTTTTTTTTTTTTAATCAAATAATGATCTTATAAAAATAGGTATTGATCTCTTGTTTCATGATATGACATAAAAGCTAATGTAAAAAAGAAATATGATTAATAAGTTAACGTGCCACCATAGCATTTCCTAATTAATAAAACTATTAATTTTATTTTTTGTTATTTATTTATATCTAGTTTAAATAACAAGGCTGTAAAATCAAATTATAGTATATTTTTTATGAGAATTTTGTTTCACTTTTCATAACAAGTTTTATGGATAAAAGAGTAATTAGTTAATCAATTAAATAATTGAATCTAGTTAAATTTTTTTTCTTTTCTTATTTTAATTAAGATTTAATACATGTCTATATTTTTTATTTTAAAAAAATTAGTTAATTTTTCATTTCATTTGAGAGGTGAAGATTCAAATCTATACACTCTCTTTTATCTCAAAAGCTTTAGCGCGTTAAAAAAATAAAAATAAAATTTTTTGTCTCTCCCGTATCCATTTGTTTTTTTCATAATCTAAATTTGTCCATTTAAACTTACCATTGGCTAGGATTTTAATAGATTAAATTAAATAATTCTACATAAAATAAAATTATTCAATTTTTCCAATTTGTTATATATGATTTGAAATTATTATTATTATTTTTTCATTAATGGTGACTGAAAATTCAAATTTTCTTTCCTCCAGCACATTCAATCTTATATTTTGTTTTTGTTTTGTTTTTTTTACATGTTAAAAACTTCAAAAATCCTAACTCAGTTTAGTAGATTATCAAATATAAAATTATGAAATTTGATTATTTAAAAACTAATTAGCTTGTCAGCTCTTATTTTTATTTTAAATTAAAATTTAACATATGTTAATTAATTATGTTTTCTTTGATTTAATGCAATAAATAATTAAGTTTTCTAAGTGTTAATTGATTTATTATCTCTTTAAAATTTTAACATGTG
Source organism: Quillaja saponaria (assembly GCA_029379385.1). Lineage (NCBI taxonomy): Eukaryota > Viridiplantae > Streptophyta > Magnoliopsida > Fabales > Quillajaceae > Quillaja > Quillaja saponaria. The sequence goes on along the minus strand of CM055616.1, from coordinate 10,892,554 downwards.
CTATGTTTTGTTAGAGTTAATGCAACAAATAATTAAGTCGTATAAGTGGTAATTGAGTTATTCTGTTTTCGATGCACTAATTATTTTTTATTTTTTTTAAAAGTAAGTTTTATAGAAATATTTTATGAAATAGATTGTTATTTTTTATTTTGAATATACATATATTTTTTCTATTTAAGGAAAAAGAAAAAAAGTTGTCAAATTTGAAGCCAATACTAAATTACTAATTGCTGACTTGATTTAAATATAGATTTGTTTAAATTTTTTTTCATAATTAGTAAACTTTAATAAATAGTGAAAGTGTATCATTTATGTTTATAAATAAGGACATGCTATATTAGGTTTATTAATTGATGTACCTTGAATGTGTATTATTGTTTGTAAAGTATACAAAGTAGTTATGAATTTTTTGTTTATGAATAAAATTTAAAAAGTACCAAACAAAACTGTGAAGATGAGAAAAACTGAAAAAACTCTCAAGTGTATCAAGTGAGGAAAGATAAAGCAAAGAGGAGAGAGAAGATAATAAGAATTAGATTGAAAAATATAAAATTTTATATTTTACATAATTAACTAATAAGAGATGTGAGAGAATTAGTGGGTGTGATGTGCAATAGTTTAAAAAAGATGAAAGAGAACTAAATGTTAATGTGACAAGATTATGTGTCAAAATATTAAATACGTTTATTGATAATGTGTCAACACTATATTATTCTAATTTTCAAGTAGCAAATATATCTTACAGATGTAGAATTTCGAAAGAAAAAAAAATTCAATGCTTATACTCCCAAAATTGTTGCAGTAAGTGTAAATATAGCTGATGCCAGATAGTATGAGAAAATAGAGAAATGATAGAAACGGAGAGAGAAAGAAAAAAGGTTGTAAAATTATATTTTAATAATTACAAATCCATATTAACCTCTCTATAAGCTTTACATAATGTCATGGTTTTAGAAAATGGACCAGACTGGGCGGTCGGACCAGTTCCGACCGCCTACCTGGTGACATTTTGGGCCAGGTGTGACCAACAACCCGTTTTAGAGGTTGACCCGATAAAACCTCGTTAAATTCGTCTGGCCGGTAAGAAACTGCAGACCTGGAAGCGGGTTTGGATGACCGGATCATTTTGATTTGGGATTCAGTAATTATTTGGGCTTCACTTTTTTTCTCAATCCCAAGTTAAAACCCAAAAAAAGTCCAAAACGCAGTTGTAGAAGTCCTAAACGACTAAAATTGAAAGTATGAGCTCCAATTTCAGTCAAAGAACCATCTAACTTCGATCTTTCTGCTCTGCTCATCTGCTGCGTGCTATGCCTCTTAAAGCTTGAGGGAAAACTCTTGAAGACTGGGTTCTACCTTGCTTCAATCTTTGAGACCGAGGTATTGTTCTTTTTTTCTTTTCTTTTTGTCTTTATCTTGGATCTTCCCTCTTTTGTGTCTTGGATCTTCTTCTTCCAATCTCTGTTCTGGATGTTGTAGTGTTTGTTGAAGAACCTTCCTATGTTAAATCTCTGTTTTTAGCTCGTTATTGCTTCACCTTCTCTGAAAATGTCCCAACCTTTATCCTCTAATTTGCAACAAAATTGTTGATAATTTCCTCATTATGGTGCCATTAACAATCTCCTGGAAGCTACAACAAGAGATTGCAGGGTAGACTGAATCATTTGGATCTAATACTTTTAACAGTTTCCATGTTTTCAATCAGCCATATTTTAGGCTTAAAGAACTTCTATTGGGTGATTGTGATGGAATTACCAGTTTACAGTACCTGTCTATGATGGCATGTATCGAGCAAAAAAGACTATCAAGAACATATTCATGAAGAAAAAAACTTTGTACGAGCCATATACAATGATTATTAAGAGGAGATGGGATACTCCACTTAGACAATCCATTCATGCAGCTGCTTATAACTTCAATCCTTCTTTTATGTATGATAGGCAACATCTCACCAAAACCTGAGGTAATGCAAGGTTTACTTGATGTGATTAACCGTAAAATTACTTCTAGGAAGAGAAAAGCATTAGAAGAAAATATAATATTTCGTGATAGGATGGAAAGCTTTGGTTAACCACTTGCTTTGGAAGCATCAAAAACCATGCAGCCTAGTAAGAAGCTACTAAACGTACTTGTACCTGTTAAGTTTTTTCATTACTTTGATACAAACTCTAATATAATAAAATTCTCAAATTTTTTCAGGTGAATGGTGGATGGCATTTTGACATAGTGCTTCTCATTTACAAATCTTAGCTATTAAAATAATTACCCAAGTAGCTTCTTCTTCAGGATGTAAACGGAATTAGATTGTTTTTGAGCGCATTTATAGTAAGAAAAGTAATAGGAAGGAGTAGACAAGATTGAATGATCTTGTATATATCCATTATAATTTGCCTTTAAAGAACGGGTAATATAATTTGTTATATTATTACTTGATTGATTGATAATTTATATTTGTTGACAGTTGATACTTGATAAGTTATATATATATCATTGTAGACGAGTTAACAGAAAAAGATGCTTCGATCCGGTTGATTATGAAAGTATTAAGGACAAAGAAGTTTTGGGTTATGAAAAATGATGAGTCTCTTTGCTTGATTATGATGAGTTAGAGAGAATGATTTAGACTAACGAATCACTCCCCAGAGGTGACATGCAATGCCAAGTAGAAAAAGGTTAGTGTATGATTAGTTATATTTTATTAGATTATGAAAATAAAGAATATTTTATTGAGATATTTAACAAGTTTTCAGGTCTACAAACTATCCAATGATTAACATGCAATATAATATCCGATAAAAAACAATTATCAAAATCCAGCTTACACGATTAAGCTTCAGAAAAAACAGAGATCAAACATAAAGAAATTGAATAACATCAAATAGATAGAGCAAAAACAAGATCGAACCTGAAGAGAAACGAAGCTTGAATAGATATGGCTCAAGTCCGAAGGCAAAAGACTGAGATCTACCGGAGTTGATGGTGGCGAACCACCACCAGTGGCGTGTGGCTGTGAAGCTCCATCGAGGTAGTGAAACTGGTAAGAGATAGACGAGAGAGAGATATCGGGGGGTTTGGTTACGTTTGCAAAGTCTTTATGCTTTAAAAAACTCTTATTTTTATATGAGAGACGACAGAGATATTATCAGAGACAGGTCCTTTTTCAGACACGGCATAAAAAAACTAAGAGACAGTCTCTATTAATTTTTTAAATTTTTTTACATCATAAGAGACTAATACATAACAGAGACGCCACAGCTGTCTCTGAAAGTAATTACCAGGACACAGGTAAATACCGTCTCTGATACCCTGTTTTCTTGTAGTGTTCTAGCCTTATTTGGCCACAGAGGTTGAGGTCTGAGTCGTGATCAAGGTGCCCGAGGCCATGACTGTTGAGGTCAATCGTCACCTTGGAGGTTGAGGTTGGAAACATGGTGGGTGTTTGTGTCCGACCACTTTGCTTGACCTCGCGTTTCAGCCATTTACAAAAAGGATACTTCTAGCCTTATTTGGCCAGGTTGTGTCCCTGCTGTACAACAACTTTGTCACATATAAGTCGCTTACAAACGGGTACGAATTTTATACTCGTAAGGACCGCTTACAAACGGGTTCTGCTAGCCTTGTTTGGCCAGATAGATCAAGGGTAAGATTGAGTGATCAAGCTTGAGCCCAATAGATATATTTATCCTGCTCTCGCTGAGTTTTTGGAGCTTCAGGAGATGTGATCGGTTTTTGTTCCCACCACATCGGGCATATGTGTCTCCTCGGGCCATTTGTAGTCGCTGTTGTTTACTCCACTTAGGTCCTGAGCATACTTGGTAATGAGGCCTGTTTGATTTGATCTTTGAGAATGCAGTCATGTACTTCTTCGCACCTCCTAGACAACGCATTTAGATATTAGGTCTTTAACTTTCAAGGGCATGCAGGGAACCTGGTCCCAAGGACCAATACTAATAATAGAGATTCCACTTCTTTTTGTAGATACATCGAGCTCTACCATTTGTTGCTAGGATTATTTAAATTTAAATTCGAATTCTATTTAAATTCGAATCTAAGTAATGTATTATTTAATTTAATATTCAAAAAATAATTTAAATTTGAGCTCTAATTATATCGAGAGATGCTTTTCGATGGTTGGCCGAGCAGATGTCCTTGCCAAGTTCTTTAATTGGGTGGACCATCTCTTTTTGTATTCTTTACCTATGTATCCTTCATGAGCTGTGTCGAGGGGGTCGATAAATTTCACCACAATTATGAAGTACACTCCTCATTTTGTAGACTCCTCTTATGCCCGATCTGCCTTTTTAGTTATACCCAAGCTATACCCCATTTTACATATGTGACCTCTGTGCATGTGAAACAAGGCTGCATGGCCTTTCTCACTTTTACATTTTAAGCTTTTATTTGAGAAATGGACATAATTGTTTTTTTTTTTTTTTTGCTAAGTAATTCTGACATAATGGTTTTGTCTAGCTTTGCATTTCCTTACATCAAGGTGCATTATTTGTCATCATAACTCATAACTCTCACTCAATTATTGCTGTACAAGTGCACTTGTAAGGAACTGCTTTTCAAACCACATGTGCACCATACTATTTACATGACAAAGACTTGATATGACAAATATTACCCTGTGAAGATATGTTACCACTAGGTCTTTCAAGATTTCTCTAGAGGACAAGCAAAAAGTAAATTTTTTCGAATATAAATAATGAGTTACCACTAGGTCAAAATATAATTTTGGACAGATCCTGAATGTCCTGCAATACCTACTATTTTTGTCTAACAAATCCTAACTCTAATATATGTGATCATAAAGTTCTAGAATTAAACACCACTATTAATATCAATTTGCCTCAGGAAAAGGCAGCAACTAATTAGTGATTGGTACTATTTTATACACTTCAGACGGAGCCGGAATTTTGTTTGACAAGATCAATTATAATATAATATTTTTAAAAAAATTAATCTTTAAAAATTATTATTTTAATTAAGTCTTCTCAAATTTTAATTTTTAACCTAATTCTCTCAAATTAAATAAAATACGTATTTAATTATAATTTTAATTAAGTCACAGCCGTTAAATCAAAATGAAGTTTAACCAAAGCTGCTGACCTTTTTTCAGAAATGATAAACAAATGGTACCTTAATGCAATGAATGACAAATAACATAGATATTGACTTATCTATTAGAAAACAAAATTTCCCTCAAATTCAATTTAATTTAAACCCAAAATTTTCTTTTCAATTTTTTTTTCCATCAAACATTAAAAAAATCTCAGCTATTTTTAGCCATGAAAAAGTTCCTCAAATCCAATTAATAAAAGTCAATATTAGACGAAATGATTAGGAAAAATTAAATTATGAAAAAGTTGTTACAAAATAAATTTTCAAGAATCAAAATAGAATAATGATATAAATTAATTTTGGCAGTAAATTAGAATGATAGTATATTTTAGGTACCAAAATAATAATGGAATAATTTTTATAAATCAACATAGAATAATTAATGATATGATTTTATTTTTTTATTCTTATTTGTTAGTTTCTTATGAGTACTCACACTTTTTGGGTGTAAGTCTAATCTCGTTTAGGAGTCGTTGCTGCTCTCCTCACAAATATTTTCCTAGGCTTGAATCATTGACATTATAGAGACTCTTTAATCGCTAAACTCAAACGTGTCTTACTATTTAAATTACACATTATTGGATTAATGATATAATTTTAAAAAGTGAATTAGATCAATATTATAATATTTGATCAGTACTTACAACACGGACCTCCCATATTTAACCGAGTGCAACTAAAAGTAAACAAGGTAGAATTGCATCAAGGGAATGGAGTGAAGCATCAGATGCTATAGTGGCTGCATGTTAGATTTAGGAATCAACTGCCCCTAACTTATATTTCTTCAATCAAAAAAGATTGAAAGAGACAAAAGCCGAGCACTACAACGATTGAATGGAATTGTCATGATGTCTTAGTTTTCTTTCTTTTATAACGGCACAAAATTTTAGATATATGGTCGAAATAACAATCAAGTCATTTAAAAATTGTCATGTTGTAATTTTCTATCTCAATTTAACAAATTTGAACTAACAAATTACTTAATTGAAAAAAACTAATAATAAAATCTAAGTATCTAATTAGAAAAAAAATTAAAATCCTCAAAAAATGAAATTGGAAAAGAGTTCACCAAAACAGTGCAAAAAATAATTGGGCTTTGACTAATATTTGGCTAGGATCAATATTTTCTTTTTAATTTTTTTGGTACAAAAGAAAGAATTAATGAATCTAAATATGTAGTCAAATTAACTCCACTTTCTTTGACCACTCGAACTATATGCCTGGATAGCCAATATCATTTATCTATTTACCTATATTAATTTGAAAACATATATAGTCTATAATTCACATTGAAAAATAGATTACATTGTTAGGAATATGTATAGGTATATGTCAAAGAAAAAGAACAATAAATCTTGGAATTATTTCAACAAAGCCAAATCCAATTCTATATAATAGAATGTCATGCTTTAGTATAAGATTATGTTTGGATCGTTTCACTAAAATTAGAATGGGTTAGAATTTCAATATATGAGTTTGGATCATATAAATAATTACAATCGGAATTGTGTTCAAGTATTTGGTGATGGTTATCGTTGTCTTCAGTGGCTTATGACGATGATTGTCGTAGTTTTCGGTTGCTTTTAATAGTGGTTTTCATCATCTCTAGCAACTTTCAAATGTGGCTGCCATAGTCTTTGGCCACTTTTGACAGTGGTTTCTGTCATCATCGATGGCTTTCGTGATAGTTGCCGTTGTCTCTAACGAGTTTTGACGATGGTTGTTTTTGATGATGATTGTCGTCTTTCCTTGTTAGGTTCTTCTTTAAAAAATAAAAAAAAAATACTAGTAATGATACAATATTATAATTGAGAACTCATTACATCAACATAAGTTATTTGGCCCAGTGGTTGACTTTTATTGTTCCTTTATGGAGTATTAGAGTTCGTCTTAACTAGACATATTTTAACTTTTTTTTAAATTCTAATACTCCGACTTATTAAAATCAATTCAAGGTTAACTATTAGAAATAATATCATTAATATTTGTAAATGTAATGTACACCATGGTCATATAACTAATAGAAATAATATCATTAATATTTGTAAATGTAATGTACACCATGGTCATATGAATTTATTTACTGTGTCTACAACCAACTCTTATAGGTTATATACACTTCACTCTCTTCTTTCCCAACCAATGTGAGAGACTTTCTCTCTTGGGTAGCTTTCTCTCTTGGGGTATTACAATTAACCTTACCCTTTAGAATCCTTGACCAATGTGAGAGACTTTCTCTCTTGGGTAGAGAGAAGGTACTTAGTAGTTGACTCTTGTAGGTTATATACATTTCACTCTCTTCTTTAGGTTATATACACTTCACTTTTCACTCTCTTCTTTCCCAACCAATGTGGGAAACTTTCTCTCTTGGGGTATTACCCAAGTACTTTTGAAAAGTCAACAACCCACACCACATGAATTAAAATGTTAGCTCAAAGATACTTAATAGTTGACTCTTGTGAGTTATATACACTTCACTCTCTTCTTTGCCAACCAATATGGGACTTTCTCTCTTGGGGTATTACAGTGGCAGTCGACAACCAATAGATGAAGTTATCAGTGAGTGTTGGAGGTTATCGATAATTGGTGACCGATGTTATAGCATTATTAGCATATGTGCCGTCATAAATAAGTGACTCTAAAAAATAGCATATGTACATAAGTTATAAATTTTAGGGTCTATCCATAAGAATTGAAGATGATGTTTTGTAGTTCTCTCACTTCTTGGGAACTGAGTTGAAAATTCCAATTCCAAATCTAAAATGTGGGCCAAACATGAAAATTAAAATTTAACTGTCCAATTTTCAACTCTAATTTCATCTCACTGCAACCAAACGAAGAAATTTTGTGAAACAGATGTTGTAAGAGAGAAAATTGAAAATTGTTGTGAATCCATATTCTGATAAAAATGGAAGCAAATTATACTATTTGTAGTTGTTTATGCTTAGAAACTCTTTAAATAGAATTCAACAAATATAATTCATCAAAAAATTAAAATGTCAACAATTAAATGAATAGTTGAAAACCTTCCTTTGTAGCTAGTTTCTACTTTTCCTTTGGTGAAGTCCTTTTGTATGTAGCAACAAAGAAAATGTTATGAAATCAACTTTTTTTTACTTTACAGGTCAACAACGCCATATCAATTTACACATATTTTAATTAATTAATTTTTTGTTTAATTCAATTAAGAGACATACCAGTCACGATTAAATTTTTATGAAATCACAGCCTATTTAAAATGGCAATGTTGTTAAAACATTGGTAAATTCAAACTGCAAAACACTTTGAGAAGTCAACATCGACCATTTCATCAAAATACAAAAACTTAGCTATAATAATTTTTCTTTTGGTAAATTCGATTTCACATTTTTAAGTTCTTCCCCAAAAATAAAAAAAAATAAAAGGAAGAAGAAGAAGATTACAACTATTGTGGAATCAGTGTTCAAAATGAAATATGTTACTTAAAACATCAATTGTGAAATTGTGATTTTGGAACAAGTCAATGACTAAACCATAAAAAATATAAAATAGTCAACTGCAATAAATTTAGTGGAATTGATCTTTAACAATTGACATTAATTTGAAATTAACAAGTTTTTAATTGAATCAAGGAGCTTGAGTGAAAGGACCATTTTGAAACTGGCCTAAGATGTTGAAGTTTGATGCATTTTCTTCAATTTGTGGAATTTGAGAAAGTTGTTGAACAATAATATTGTTAGAATTGTAGATAGCAAGCTGAGCTTGAGTCATAGCTAATTGTCTTTCTGCATCCTGAATTTGTTGATGCAACTGAGATATAATCCCAACACAGCCATAAACTGGATCTTGAATTCGACATTGTGCTTCAAAACACAAAACATCTGCTGCATGTGCTCTTAGATGAGGTGGAAGTTCCTGCAAAATCGAAATGCTACAAAGATTTAACATTTTTATATGCTAATAAAAAAATAAAAATAAAAACTTTCTCAACTGTTTCGGGTATAGGAGATGAAGCTAGTTAAAGAAAAGAAACTCAAAAAATGTTTATTCATTGGATAGAGATGTTAAACTACACTAGAGCCCGTAATTATATATTCTCTATACTGTGAAACTCAAATCGAAAATCTCTCTGAATTAAGTCTCAAGTTTCATTAAAACTACTATTTGAATGAACTATTTCAAGTTTTCAACTCTATGCGACAAATTCGTATTCGTAAAGAAAAAAGATGTACTTTATATATATAGTTCTTGGAATTTTTGCTGTCGTAAAAAATACATACATATGCTTTTGTACGTAGTTATAATTTAACTAATTATTTAATTGATTACCTGAAGCATTTTCTCAACTTTGCTTGCACCATATATTTTTTGAACCGAAGCAAATCTTTCTGGATTATCAGGTGGAAAATAAGGAGAGAAAACACAATCCGAAGGACATCTCTTTCTTTGAGATTTGCATGCTGCACATCGACCCAGAATCATGATTCAAATCTTTCAAAATCCAACCAAAAATCACAAAGATTTGTTTCAATGTTATTGCTGGTTATGAAGAAAATCTTATTCTCAACAAAATCTTACTGAAGATTTGATATCTGATTCTGTTAAAATGAGAGAAAGGGATATATAGTATATATGTAATCATGTATTGAAGGAACTAGTGCATGTTTTTTGATAATTTAGCAAGTAATTCCAACGGCTATTTTTTTCTAATTATGGTAAGAGTGGACCAAGAATTAAGGTTTATGTTCAATCAAAATCATTATCAAAAATCAAGCAGCCATCAAAGGAAAATAAAAAAAATCAGACGACATTCACCTGCTCTAACACAATATCTATGAGTTTAAGAGGGTTTTCATACACTTACTAATTTTTGAACTTTTATGAATTCATTCAAATTTTGAAAAAAAATTAAAATTATTAAAAAAAATATAAGCATTAAAAAAAGTTAGAAACCATGCAATGTATTTAGTCATGACCATTCACTTAACCCACATATTTTCAACCAAATCAAAAAATTAAAGTATATATCATGGCTGGAGTCTTGTTCATGTAATCCTCATGCATAGGAAAGTGTTGATTTTCATGACTAGCCTTCTTCTTTTTTTCTTCTTTTTTAACAAACTTAAATTCACTGCACGCTAGTTATATATAGAGTTATTTGATATTTATTTTGAGACTTTTAACGATAATATAGGAGTTGCCTGGAAACGTTGAATAACTATTTCTACTTCGTAGTCTTGTATTTTATTTTTTCTTCTTTACAAAAAAGAAGAAGCTAATAGTAACTTTTAATAATTTATTATTCATCAAAAATACCTAGAATAGTATAAAGTAGTTATATATATATATATATATATATATATATATGTTGTTCCTATTATATATAAAAAAAAAGTAAAATTAATAATAAATAAAATTAATGAAATAAATTTATACATTAATAGAAATTAGGACATATTATCTTGATCATATCTCACTAGAGTTGTTTAAATAATTTTACTATTAATTTTATATTATATAGAGTAAGTGAGATGAAGCATGGTTTAGATTGTTCTCTTCACAAGTATTTTCCTGCGAGTTTAAATTAAACTCCCTAACATCGTGCATATGGGATCTACCTTTTTGTAACTCATGAGAAGACAAATATATGATATTAATAATTAAATGTATAATGGTCATTGTAAATGACTTTGTAATTAAATTGGTATAAGAACCTATGCAAAAGATCTTACAAATAAAGCTTTAAGAATATAAGTAAGATAATCAACTTAATAAGTTGATAATTAATTGTAAGATAATTACCTTCAAAGCATATAGTTACAAAAAAAAAAAAAAAAAAAAACTTAAAGGTAGTCAAAAAGTCATAAAAATTAACTTAAATAAAAACTATTTATTTTTATTAAAATAAATCCAACATTTATATAAACAATTAGATGTTACCTAAAGGGATTGGCCTAGTTATTAAAAATATGATTTTCATTAATTTCATGGGTTCGAATCCTCATAGGAAAACTGTTGAGAGTAAAATTATCATCAATTCTGTATAATCTCAGCTTGGATGACTTACATTTAATCGGATCAAAATATTACTAGTCGACTTGTAATTTACTATGTATATCTATTTTATTTTTTGTTGACTCGTAGTTTCTCCCGGAAGTAATTCCTAATTCTTGTTCAAACTCAGTAGTAATCATAACTATGTAAAACTATAATTGTTCTTTATAAAAAAACGAAAGTATTTTTCTACCAAAGAGAAAAAAAAAAACGAAAGTCTTTTTATAATGTGAAATAGAGATTACGGAAAGTAGCAAAAGGAGAAAAAGTAGGTTTCATCTTTTGCTATCTTTTTATTTTCTAAAGTTTTCACTTTATAATATAAAGCCCCACATGCCATGTATTAATTTGTGTAAGTTTCCAAAGAATTTCCTCCCCTCCAAGCTCCAACAAATCATAATCATATAGTAGAGTAAAGACTTTTTTAGGTAATATAGTGATTCAATTCAAAAGAATACAAGCAGAAGTGAACTCGAAGGCAATTTTGAAGGATATTCGTGGAGACTACGACACTCTGAATACTAATTAAGTCTTTGATTAATGAGATTAGAAGTTGGCTTCAAAAGGAGGAGTAGGAGGTTCAGTGGATGCATACTTAGTGGGAAGGAAATAGGTGTGCTGAGAAGCTACCAAACCTTAATTTGGATGTAGGTGGGGGACCAACTCTTTTTGAGTGGCAATTAGCTCCACTAGTTTTGATTGTTTGCTTTTTCTTTTCAACAAAAAAATAATAGTTAAATATTAATTCAATGTGAATCTGACTCGATGATGTAAATTATTCTAAATTAATGTTATTTACATAATTTGTGATTAGTTCGTTAAACTTATCTTAATATTGATCAGAACTAGGTAATCATCATGGCCTAAATTCGATCCAATTTTTGAATATTTTAAACACATAAGGCTATGTTTAGCAGATCAGATAAGAAAAATCAGATAAAATATTACTATCATATGTAGAATAATCAACTGTTTATGCATGCCAATGGATAGGAAAAACAAACAAAAAAATCTGAGATGAGGTACAAGATTATTTTCTCTTCAAACGATATATGATTGTATTAATTATAACAAAGTAAGATAAGCAAACAATGAACCAACATAGAAAATTCTTATTATCTCAATTCCTTCCCCGTCAACTCTTTTTTGTCTATGAAAAGGTTTCCTTTTTTTTCTTTTTCTTTTTAACAAAAAATAAATTCAAATTAATGAATTAAAAGTTAAAACAATAATATTATATTCATAAAAAAACTATACTCTTAATATTTATTTTAATTCATAAATTTGAGAAAAACTAAAAAATTATGATTATTAAGAACTTATTAAACAAACAAAAATTTGAGAAATTCAATCTTAATTACTATTAACATATAATTATTAAAAAATATTATAGATTTTTTAAGATTGAAAAGAATTAATAAAATAAAAATTAATAGTTCTAAAATAATTACAATTATATTGATATTAAAATAGAGACAAATTAAAAAAGTAAAAAAATATATAAATAATAATTTATTTGTAACAAAATAAAAACTAAAGTATAATTATGTAATATTAAAAACTCATAAGATATTTTAAAAAATAAAAAAATTCTTCCATTAAGCTACTTTTATATATAAAGTATATAGATATATATATATATTAAACATATAAAAATATATTTGAACAAAAGTATATATATAAAAAAATTATATATTCATAAGAGTTATATGATTTTTTGTATTTAGGGACATAATAATATTAGAGTTTATCATATATGAATCTTATATTATGCCTAAAAGTTGAAAAATATAATTGATCAGTCTTATCCAATCAAGCACCAAGCATAGGATAACTAGCTTGATACATTTTCAACTACCCCTATCCTAATCTTTATAATTAAAATTTATAGAATATTTTATCTTATTTTATCTTATTTGTCCTAGCAAACACAACCTATAAAAGATAATCTAATTCAATTGATTAGACAATTCAACGTAACCTAACCCGCTTTATGTATCAAATTATCTTGCCTAAATAAATCAGCGGTGAATGACTTCAGTCTTCCATATATAGAAAGAACAAGGTAATTTAGAGTGTGTTTAGAACTAAAAAATTAGAGGAATTTAATTCATTTAGAATGAATTTTAATAAATTTTGTGTTTGAAATGCATAGTTGACTAGAATAGAATTCATTCGCAATCTCATTTTTAAACTTTTTGATTATATTGAATTCTTGTTAAATTCTGTTGGATTTACAAAAAATTCATTTTAATTGAGGGTTAAAACTGTTTAGACAATTATACCCTAAAATGTACGTCAAATTTACAATGATTATCTAAGCCACCATGCTCCCCTCTTCTCCCAAAGCTCCGCTGCCTTTTCTTTATCCAAAGCTCTGTTTCACCTTCACACTCATATATTCTCAGTCATTGATTTCAGCCTTTACACTAGTATTTGATGACGAGTCTAGAAAGTTTATGTTCCTCCATAGCTACAAAGAGTTTGTTTTGCTTCCAATACTTTGTTGTCCCACCCATGCTTGTATAATTTTTTGATTGCTTTATTCATAAAATTTCCCAGTCATACCATAACAGGGCAGAGGAAAAGAAGAGAGAGAAAGGACCTGTGAGAAAGAGGAACATCAAAATAATTATGTAAATTAAAGGGTAATAGTGTAAAATCATTAATTTAAATTGAATTCTAAAATTCATATTTACAACCAAACAATAAAATTTAATTGATGTTTAATTTATTTCTATTACTACAATGATTTGTTTTAAATATTAAAATATAATTTAAATTAAAATATTAAAATATAATTTAAATTAAATTGAAATCAATTAAATTTTTAAGTAAATTTATTCCTCCAAAAGAATCTTCAACTAACATTGTGGAAAAGAAAATGAGGACTTAAGGAGGAAAATGCATTTGAAACTTCCGATCAATTTCTCTCTAGCTAGACTCACAAATGGCACGCGTCTCTAATTTGTCTTCTCCTTACTTCGACGACGCATATATATTAAGAGGCCATAAATCCAATACTTCTATCCCACGCCCATTACCCTTCTCTACCAAGTACCAACCATGGTCCAGCAGAAGAAGCTCATCCACGAAGTCTCCGGCTGGCTAAGAGTCTATGACGACGGCTCAGTAGACCGGACATGGACCGGCCCACCAGAACTCAAGTTCATGGCCGAACCAGTACCTCCACACGAAGAATTCATAGCTGGTGTGGCCGTTCTTGATGTAACAATAGACCAAAACTCCGGCCACCGTGTCCGGATTTATTTACCTGAAGTAGAAGAACACGAGGAATACAACAAACTACCCATACTCCTCCATTTTCATGGCGGTGGCTTTTGTATTAGCCAAGCCGACTGGTACATATACTACCATATTTACACTCGTTTTGCACGTGAAGCGCGTGTTATATGTGTGTCCCCATTTCTCAGCCGTGCACCGGAACGCCGTCTTCCTGCCGCCATTGATGACGGTTACTCAGCTCTCCTCTGGCTCCAGTCCTTGGCTAAAGCCGAATTACACGAACCGTGTCTCAAAAAACACGCAGACTTCCGCCGGGTTTTCCTAATAGGAGATAGCTCAGGTGGAAACATTGTTCACCATGTGGCTGCACGTGCCGGGAAGGTGGATTTAACTCCGTTGAAACTTACTGGAATGATTCCAATCCACCCGGGTTTTCTTCGGTCAGAGCGGAGCAAGTCCGAGTTAGAGAATCCGGAAACACCATTTTTAACTAGAGACATGGCGGATAAGTTCATAAACTTGTCATTACCAATTGGAGCCACCAAAGACCATCCGTTAACATGTCCGATGGGCCCTGCGGCGGAGCAGCTCAACGAGCTAAAAATACCGCCCTATCTACTTTGTCTGGCGGAGAAGGACCTAATTTGGGACACAGAGATGGAGTTTTATGAAGCAATGAAGAAAGCTAACAAGGATATTGAGCTGTTTATTAGCAAAGGAATGACTCATAGTTTTTATTTGAACAAAATTGAAGTGGATATGGATCCAAATACAGCCGCAGAAACTGGTGCTCTAATTGCAGGGATCAAACAGTTCATTGATAAGTACTAATTAGAATATTATAATGCATGAATAATGAATTTTTATTTTGCTCAAGTGTGTTGTTTGGGTCAGCTATGAATATGGATGTGAATCTGTGATGGTTATGAGGGAAATAATAATGTAAGAGTTTTGCTTTTGCTTTTTTCTTTAGTGGGATTATGTAAGGTTTGAATGTATGTGTCAATTATACAACTTGGCCCACCACTATTTAATGTATCCATTTTGTTGAAACTGCTCGCTACAAGATTTGTCTGCTGTTATATGTACAAGATGTAGACAAGCTTGCTAATGTTGTGGTGAAATAGCCGTAGTAGTAATAATAGTAGACGTTGTAACCCAAAGTGGTTGATTGCAGTAGTAGCCGAATTACAATCCGGGGTTAAAGGTTAAAAACTGAAAAAAAAAAAAAAAAAAAAAAAAAAAAAAAAAAAAGTAGAAATTGTAACTTTCGGCAACCAAAAAAAAAAAAAAAAAGGTAGTTACGTATTAAGGCTCTCTAGCATAAATTACATAATCTATACTATTATAGATACTTTGATAATAATGAAAGACCTACTCAGTCCTTTTCTCTTTTTTATCAATTAATAATAAACCAAAAGTGATGGGGAACATGATAATAACATTCATCAGGTGAACATGACAATAAACCAAACTGAAAATGCAAATCATTACCAGAGCATACTTATCCAACAAGCCATTGCAAAAATTACCTAGGCCAGTTTACAATGCTGCGGAAGTAAAGGTAAAAATAGAGAAAAAGAAAAGATAAAAGGAAGGGAAGATGCTATATCAAGCTAGCGGTAGGAAAATGAAGGACCAGCAAAGGAGTAACGAGATGAGACTTGCACCGGCGCAGCAGCTACAGGCCTGGTTCCATGATAGAGCTGTGTCCGGTTATAATCGGACAAAACATCAGCAGCATATGTTGAGTATAACCTATCTTCAACTGCTTCTCTCCTTCGCAAATTGTCAGTCTCAATCAATGATCCTCCTCTGACAGTATAAGAACTTGAAGGGACTTCATCTCTCCTCAAAGGTTGTAAATATAAATGCCTGGGTGAAGTTACATTATGATAAGCATAATAAGGATCTGTTCTATAATTTGGAATGTCATCAGGTCTAGCAGTTTCCAGAGCAACTCTTGATATATCATGTCTGGCACCAACGCTATACCTCCGATACTCATTCTCATTCAAGTATAAAGGATTCGCACGAACAAGTTCCTTCTGTACACTGTCCCTGTAGACAGGGTCCAGGTGTCTAAGACGGTCCCCCCTATCATAATCTCTCCGGTAAGTTTCCTGTGTAGGATTAACATGAGAAGGAGGAGTCACATGTCTTCTCTCTCTTTGAAGACCATAAGCTCGGTACTCCCTTTCGGTGGGATATAAATCATGAGGAATTTCCTCTCTCTGCACAGATGCCACATCTTGGTACAGAATACGCTGATCTCTAGCATCACCATTGGCATAACGATCTCTAGCAACTACTTCCCTATGTGATTGGGACCACGATCCTCTGACTCCATCACAAGCTTCCCTGTCCCGAACTGTTGCCGGGGGGAGGACAGACTGCAAACTCAAACGGGTTTCAACTGGCCGAAAAAGTTCTGTCAGCTTCCTAACCTGTAATGGAAGATTTAAATAGCATTAATGCTATATTGTTAATGAAAAAATTGTCAGCCACAACACCAGAGAAAATATTTGAGTCTCACTTGTCTGACAGTAAGTTCTGTTTTAAACTTATGCCTTTCATTATAATTTTCCTTGATGGCCTTCTTAAAAATGCTCTCAGGTAGTGGAAAACAATCCTTGTGAATGCCAAACCGCACCTGGAACCTTGAATCATCAGCACATAAATCTAGATAAAACAACTATTCTTGGTATAAGTTAGTACAAGAAAGAGACCTGAACAGGAAAGGCACCACCAAAAGCTGATGGCTCAAATTTCATTCCACCAGAAGAGGATGCCTTGTAAATCCCATACAAAAGCTTTAGATCAAAATCATAGAGAAAAAGCTTTAGCCCAGGCTTGACTCTGTACACGATATCTTTCTTACCAACAGAAACACCCATGACACGATATCGGAAACAATCCGGCTTTGTCTTTGCATTGCACATGAAGATCAACCCACCAAGCTTTTCTTTCTTCTTTTCATTTGATCGGCTCTTTTCCATGCCATCACGTTTTTCTTTGTTCTTTTGACTCAATATTAAGGCCTTGTCTAATATGCCACGCTTTCCTTTCTTCCTCTGATTATGTTGAATTTTTCCAAACTCGACAATCTTCCCTTTGTTCTTTTGAGCCTGATCGTTCTTCTCAGTACCTTGTTTGTCAATAATACTCTTCCGTTGATTGTCTCTCTCTTTTTGAGCGTCATGGCTCTTCTCAGTAGGCTGTAAATCACTAATTTCATTCTGTGGGCAGCCTTCTTCCGAAATTTGGTTCTTGGCATCCTCTTCTCCATTGTTACAACTTTCTTTGATGCTTTTAGAGCTCTTGTTCTTCCTTTTTCTTTGTCTACCCTGAAACTGTGGAGTACTTCTAGCATTTTTCATCTTGAATTTACCAGAAAATGGCTTCTTCACAATCTTAGATTTGGCTTTTAATGATTTTGGAGTATCATTTGACTCTGGTTTACTAGATGTTTCTGCAGGATTCTCAGCATCATTTTTGCTATCTTCTTCCATATGCCACTCCTAACCCACCACACAGTCTTCCAGAAATGTACCACTCTGAGCAATAAAGAATGAAGCAATTCTTATGTTGCTAGAATTTAAAATCTTTTCCAATAACCAGAAATGAAACATAAAGAGAAAAACAAAAAGAAAGTGTATGCTGCAAACTGTTAACAAATTAACGACAAATTAATTATTTATGGTTTCCCAAACTAAGATCTCCATACTCACACAGAGACTACTACTGTCGATATAAGGATAATTATTGTACACAGTCAACAAGGTGCAGCCTCCCCTGTTAGACTTAGTCATAGGTTCATAGTCTTTAAAGGTTGATTTCAAAGGAAGAGCTAGAAATCCCACCCAAATCTACAGTTCATTCATTGAGTCTTCTTCAAAGAAATGGATTGTCCAGTAACCTATACAAGTCAACTAAACACATTCCTACACATGTAACAGAAGCTGAAAATCAATTTTGATTACTTGAAGAATGAGGAGATACATGCAGCATAAAGAAAAAAGGAAGTGAACGTTCATTGCCATACAAGGATGTTACCTTTCATTCTTTTGCATAACATGGAAAGACATTGTGAGAACATGATAGCATAATTGTAAACATTTTGACATTCATTACAAGCTATCCCAATTAAGTAGCGTTGAAGGATATCATATTACTAAAAGTAACTTTGATGGAAAGCTAATACCTATTTAACAAATAGGTCACAGGTACAAACAACTAGCCCAGGAATGTCCAAACAGTTTAAACTCTTTTTCTTTTTTTCCCAATCAATGATGCCAAAGCAGAAGCCAAAAGGGAAACAACTCTTAACACCTAGAAAAAAGAGAGTGTTATAAAAAGTTAGAGATAAGGGTAGAAGTGAAAATAGTTATGGTAGTTATGAAAATAATTATGACACTGCTTTCCTCTGTATGTATAGAAAGGCAAAAAGGATTTAGAAATTCAAGTAATTGGACAAGACATAGTAGTTAAGAAAATATATTGACTGCCTGTTTTAAGATGAAAGGGCAGTTTACATGCATGGGCAACCAGAACTAGCAACAGAATTCTTTTCAGTCGCTTTGTAATTACAAATAAAAAAAACATAAAAGGGACCTAATTGAATAGTTTTAAGTGTAGAAACCAATGCCAATTTAAGCAAAAACTACATATATATTTAACGATGACTAAAAACATAGGCAAGCACATAAATAGTATATATACTAAGTTATGCTACCTGCCGCATCATACGGGAGTGGCATCTGGGTTGCCAATTTTTATGAGATCTCATCATTAATAAGAGAGATTTCCCTACATAAATCTCATGAAAAGAATAGATTATGCATAAAAGCACCATGGCACTATCATCCATACACAAAAAGAAGCAGAATAACACGACATTAGTAACAAATAGCTAAACAACACATGCGTCTTGTCCTCCCAATACATAGCTACATATAACCATGTGCAATTTTTGATATCGAAAGCTTATAGTGGCGAACCATACATGCATGCACTCTGAAATTGTTAATTTCTCTTCTAGAAATACTACACACCATGCAAACCATTAGCACACATAGGCCCTTCAGGCATCTTAAACACTCCACACAATCTTCTCAACAATTAGGACATTCAAGTTTCTGAGAAAACGTTTCCCATTAGGCCAGCACAACCTATTAATAAAGACATTTTTGAATCAAACATCACTAAAGCGTAAAGCCGATAAGAAATATTTGAATTTCATGTCATACATAATCTTCAAAGCATATAAACTACCAAAGAATACATTCCAACTACAAAGCCAGTGGCTTAGCTGCTGCCTAGACTCATTTATCTGCATAGACCACCAAGAAGTTTTCTATCCCTAAGGTTGCGTTTCAAAGACGCCACCAATACAGAATTACATGTTCCTCGCCAAGGAAATTGTTACACTAAGAGTTAGGCTATACAAACTCATCACAAATTTCCAATAAAGTATAATTAACAAATTTGAACATTATATGATATTAACTGCAGATTAACCACAAAAAATGTCAACTGTAAATAACTAAATATTACAACTCCACTTCCTCCTTCACACCTTTTTGTTTTACACTTCCATACAAGGATGGAAAATTGTTCCAGATGACCTAATACTATTTCCACCTTCAAGTAAGTACTATGTTAGGCCAACTAACTAAACCATGAGTAGATTGTAAACCTAAAACGTGAAGCTTTAACCGTGGATTTCCTTTTTCCATACTTGTCAGATCCGAGGTGACATTGTTATTCTCTCCTTTTACCTTTATTCAGTTTCTTTTCTGATTAAACTGCCAAAGGAAAACTCGGAGTCCCCCTTTGTTTTTGATATATATGTTACTTTCAGACCATTACCTTATATCAAATCCCTTTTACTGAAACCTAAAACTAAATATATACTATTATAGAGTGGGAATTATTTCTAAGTATATAGAGCATTTAAGCCCATTAATTCCTTATATTTCAAGAGATGAAATCTGTAATCAACAATATTGAAGATCACCACATTGTCAGGAAAAATGCAGCAGATAACATAGAAGGAACAACGTTTAGTAGAAGTTGTCAAAAAAGAATCATCTTCTTTTTTTTTTTGTTATCTTTATTTTCTGTTTCTTATGGGGGATGGAAGCTCATAGTCAAGTTTAGCCATACAAACAATGACACCTATTTCTACTCCTCCAAAGGATTAACAAGATAAGCTTATGTAACAGATTACATCCCAACCTCCAACCTCTACTCTCTATGAGGAATTAAATCAAAAGGAAAAATGCCCAAAAATAATAGCTTATTACACTACTAAACAACCCAATATTTGTAATAGCAAAACAATCTTTAATTCTTAGTTTCCCATTTTCACATAACACATAAAAACCTCAACTCTATACCTCAGCACTCTTTTTAGCCACTAAAACCAAAAGATAGACAGAAAAACAACAGGAAAACAAATTTAGAAATTCATATATCGCATCCTTAGAAATTGATATTTCAATTCAACATGATAGTATATTGAAGGATCAATTAAATGGTGCATCTCCGGCTCTAAAACAATTAAAACATGATATAATTCTATTTCATATCCTTCCCCAGTTTTCCCGACAGCCAAACACACAGTTTAGTATAATTCATACCACAAGGAAAACAAAAGGATGCGATCGAAAGAGAAAAGATAAAATTTTAGCACCTTGAGACGAATAAACAAAGCAGCAGAATCCGAAGAGAGAACGTTACAGATAAATAATCTCAGTGAAAAATTAAAACCTGGAACTGGAAGAGAAAACAATAGTGCTCGCTCAGGGTTTGTGAGATTGAACTCGGACGATATGGCCTCCTTTTTATACGCACGAGTTCAACTCAGAGCCTCAGCTCAAAGGAAAAAAAAATTCTTTTTTTGGGCCTAAGGGATTTAATATCTATACATACTAAAACCAAAACACAGTGTACTTTAATTTTTTTAATATAATTTTTGATTTAAATATCATAATAAAAAAATATGTATTTTTTAAAATTTTAACTCTTTTTTAAATTAAAATTTCATCAATTATAAAAATTATCCACATTTTCTTATAATTAAGATAAAAAACTAATAAGAAACAAAAAAAACTTGTTAACTTTAATTAACTATTTATTATAAAAAATTAACCTCTTTTCTCCCCATTTTATATAACAATTATAATTTTTTTTTACATTACTTCTTAAAAAACAAATTCTCGAACACATGCTTAAGCAAATAAAACAGCTTAGAAAAATCTTTGATTTCTTTTATAAAAAATTAATTTTTATTCTCATCCATTTTAGTTCAACTTTTAATTCTTTAATTTTTTTTATAAATAACTTTTTTAATAATGTTAGAATCGTTTCTCTAAATTTTTTTTATATTAATAGTAATAAAATTGAAGTTATATTTATTTATATTAATAAATTTTAATACTAATAAACCCTAACAATAATTAAATTTTTTATATTTAAAAAAGTATTTATAATTTTTCTTTAGTTTTTCACGAGTATCTGATATACCCTTTGGGTGTGAGCCTAATAATTTATAATTTAACATTATATTAAACTCTCTATTTCACATTGTTTTATAATAAGATTATAATTGCTTTTGTTCTATTTATATTATTAAATTTTGTATATTTAACAAATTATCTATAACTTAATATCATTTTAAACATCTCATCTCACTTTGTTTTATCAGTATAAAAGTTAGTATCATGTATGTACAATGTTATTGTTGATTTCTATGTAGTATTATTACACTTACGTAACATCTTGGTTATTTTTTAAATAATTCACCAAAAAAGTTAGTTCTTGATTAATTTTAACTCTATTATTAAATAAGTTCTTTTTCTTCTTTTGCATAGTAAAGTCCATGTTTTTTCATTTTGAAATTTTTTTCATTCTTTTTGAGTTATGTTATTATGATAAAATATTTTGAAAATATAAATCTGGTTTGTTATTAAGTTGTTCTTATTTATTAGGTTTATAAACAAGGAAGTAGTATGTTTGAGAGAAGTTATTTTCTTTAAACTAGTTGGTTTCAATATATATATATATATATATCTCTTAAATTTAAAGCAATGTTTTAGGATCATTTTGAGGGAAAAAAAAAAAAACTATATTATTTGTGATATAAATTTATTGGTTTCTAAGATTAAATAAGGAGGATGGAAGATGGAATATAATATATTTTTTTTACTTAATTTAACAAGATTTTTAATAGCTATAGGATTGTAAATATTATTTTTTATTTTATGTTAATAATTTTTCAATAAAAATAAATTGAATTAACCATTAATTTTAAATCTAACCAACTTTGAAGGATTTTTTTTTTTTTGCTTACCATTCATTGGAAATAAAACATCAAACAAAATCTTGATAAATATCATTACTCCGATTATTTTCTTTGTTATTATAGATTCAAATCATTTTTGATTGTGCCCTTAGGATTTTATAAAATAATATTGTGACTCTTTGTTTTATCTTAATTTTCATCTCTACCAAATTTTTTCTTATAAGATAAAATGGAAAAGAGAAAAATATATGATTTTCAATATTAAAACATGCAATAATATAAGTAAAATATTAAATTATATGCAAAGTAAAAAAAAGTAATTGTAGAAAATATTTTATAAGAACTATTTTTAAAAAATTATATTATATTAAATTTTTATTATATATATAACTTAAGTTTTTCATTAATTTTTAAAAAAAATTATATATAATGGAAAAGTCATATATGTATGAATCACATGTAATGCGTGTGAGATATATATATATTTTTAAAGGAAAAGGTCACGATTCGAGTATGAATTTTTGACAATGGGGTCATCTTCTTTATTTAGATTACATTTTTCATTTCTTATGAGTAGAATAGTTTCATTGCTTTCTATATATATATATACAAGACTTTTACTACAATATAATTAATAAATCATTATTTTAAAAATATTTTATAGTCTCGTGATGATATATATTATCAAGTGTTTTTTAGTGGGTGGTATATTTATAAAAATCACTTAATGCTGATAGTAAAATTTTGAGATCAAATCATGTTGGAGGATATACTTTTTAAAATTAAAATTAAGATAATAAAGACAAGATAACCAAAATTAGAAACAAAATGTTTATTTCTAACATTGTTTTATGTAATTGAATTTAAAAATAAAGAAACATTTTTTGATCAATAAGAGACTCGGATTTATAATCCACGCAATGAGATAGTCACAATTTTCACTAACGAACACTTTAAATATCAAATCTAAAAATAAAAATAAAAAACTAACTTTAAATACTCATTTTGATGTAAAAAATAAATTTATACTTTTTCCAGAAATTGTCAGTAAATTAGTCTAAAAAATAAAAGTTGGTTTTGAATTTTTATATCATATACTTCATGTTTTTTCTTTTGTAGCCATAAAAAAAGAATTTAACATACTTTTTTGTGTTTTGTGCATTTTTGAGTGCACCGTCTAAGGGGGATATCCTCAGTATGATAAATTCTTTGGTAAATTTTAAATTTAAACTTCATAGTTTGGTGTCATTTGAGTTAAAACTTGTTAAAATTAATTGACTCTATCATAAACTAAAATGAAGTTCAAATAAGTTGGAATCTACCAAACATTTACAATGATGTACCATATTTGCGTATTACATCAGACTACATTGACATGACTCAAAACATCCAAGGACCTGATTGCTTCATATAGAATATAATTTCAAGGGCCCAATTGATAACAGTAGTGAAAAGGTTTGGTACAGAAAAGAGAACTCCTTCAGTCAAGATAAACTTTGACATCAATCCCATTGTCAATAAGTGATTGAACCACTGCTCTAATTTTTCCTTCAAACTTGTCCCTTTCCCTTGGAGTATAAGAAGCAGTATATACATCAGCTTCTCTGGCCCTGTCCGCTAAAATACGGCCAATGGCCAAACATGCTGGTATATCTGATCGAGACCTGAGTGCAGCTTTGATGTCTTTAGAGTTGGTACCTGCTACTGCAACCTGTTTGCTTGTCACCCTGTGCGTGAGCGAGGCTGAAACAAATCGTTTCGATATAAACACATCAAGTGTAAATGGTTGCATGTATGCAACAGTGCGTTGTTTAAATGATACATGTTTTGTTGGATTCTTTGATTTCTTCTCCTTCTGGTATGTGTATGGCCGACTATTGTCATCGTCAAGGAAATCCTCTACCCCAAAAAAGCTTCTTGGTGCCATATGGGCCTGCAGGATAAGCACACATTAAAATAAAAAAATGTATCCACGGACAACTTATTAATCTAGAAAAAAGATGCTTTTTCTCACAAAATCAAGATATTTCAACATTTCGTTCCAAACACGATTCATCTTATAAGCTTGAAGTTCTCTGATTTCAAAACCTAAGCATACTTTGGAGAGCAACAGGGTATCAAAATTAATTATGTTTTTTAACTTTCAATGTGGAAAAGCCACAAAAGCCAATTTGAAACAGATTGAAAACCGAAAAAGAAAATTTATGAGGGGTGAATTGCCAAAATCTGTGAAGGTAACTACCCTCAGCTGCCCTTTTCCAAATGCATTAATTGCATTAAGTTTAAAAACACCAAACTCCGGCAATTCACATGCTGCCTGCAACTACTCTCAAGTCTCAACCATTCAATGAGTGGGTCTTCACTCAGCACTCGATGATAAATTTACAAAAACTGATTAACAGACAAATACAATGCTAGACTAAGCGAAAAGTATGATTATTATTGTCATGAATCTAACTCCTTTAAGTGAGATACCCAGTCTTAAGGCTAATAGACAATAGTTTATTAACTATTTTTATGGTAGGTATATGAACTGAAGATTGAAGCAACAGATGTAGAATTAACACAGCTTATAGTTTCCAACTGTATATTAAATAACTTCTCAAATGACAAGCTAATTACTCAATATTTACCAAAACCATTTCTAAGTGGAAGCTGAAAGCCAAGAACTCATACTATGATAAGACTGCTGAGGTTGATCACCACATCAACCACCTAATTTTATACTATTACTGTATTGAAGAACTTATTGATTTCCCATACCAAGAAGGACAGCCATTTTAAGTTTCACCTTTAGGATCAAAAGCATATAGGGGGGAACATTGAACCATTTAAGTTTAATGTTATGCAAAACCTTCAAGCTGACATTATTTCACACATAGCATGATCATATTCTTGTTTCTCACAGGATCAGGATATATTCCTATATCCTAATATATAAAGCTAGCTCAGATTCATCAGTATCTTCATGTAAAAGATTGTCCATACAAAAGCTTACAAGGGACAGTCATGACATACTCAGGATGCCCTTTCAGAAATTGATGTTACAGTTACAAAAATTTATTTTTGTGATCTCCAATCAGAATGTGAAACCCGAAGTTTCTCAGATACATGTGAGGCTTCAACAAAACCATATGACTTGCTCATCAATATAAATCATAGTATATTGATGCTTGGTCAGTTAACATCCATATTTAGTACATATCTCTGAGCACTATTTTTTGTTCAGCAGCATCAAAACACAACTATACCAATTTAAAAAGTACTACGACATATATCTTTAGTTTTCTACTTGTGTTTCCACCACATGCTTTACAGACTACAGAGAACGATGGATAAACATTTGTATTCAGCCAGAATCTTAGACAAAACAATAAATCCAAGAAAGTAATAAAATAAAAAATTATGAATCCCATGAAGGATAAGGTACCTGTCCACTGTGGAAACAACTTGAAGACACATATATCCAGGGATAAACCTTGCCTCCTTCATATGTATACACCCTTTTGCTCAAAACATTGCCAAGTACATGCTTCAACATGTTTATGAAACACCCAGTACCTTCTACTAACAGAATGAGACTTCTCTATTGTACCAGTTGCAATTAAATACCTCAGTGCATTGCTCCACAGCTTTCTATCCTGAAAGTCAATCACAAAAAAGAAGAAATTCCAAAAGCTTTATTAGCAGTTATGACATCCATTGAGTTGTAATTAAAAAAGTTTTATAAAGAATAACAACTAAATCACAATTTATGATCAAGCAAGCTATTTTTGTTAGAAAGTCGGAACTAACAAGTATTACAGAAAGAACAATTTGAGAAGATTTTCCTTTTGAAGTCGGTTCAGCAGCACAAATTAGAGTCGTAAAATCTCCTAAAGATGTTAACTTTTTGCACATAATCCTTCTGACACACAGAACAATCTTTTCTTAATCCTATTCCTAACTGAGACTCTAGGCAAGCCCACTCATACCAAGGTAACCTGGTTATGGATATGCAGATCGTATCAAAAGATATATACTAAAAGTGGTGTTGATATAGAAGAATAGGCAAGAAACAGATGAAACATGATTCATGAGTCATGACTAATAGAGAAAGAAATATACATACCAAAAGAACAATCACCCATATAATATAAAAAAAACTTACATGTTTCGTTGTAGGAACTGAAAATTCTCCCTTTAATTCACTTTAAATAGGCAAGAAATTACAATAAAAATCTGAAATCTTATTCTTACAAAAACACTCACTGAGATCCTAATACAAAAGTTTTCACCAAAATATGATTAGGCTGATCTTATAGTAGATTCAAAGTTTTTGAATTTCAAACAAGAGTTGGGTGAACATAAAAAAAACACAAAAAATAAAATTTCTGATACAGTATAAAAGAATTCTCCATGCGAATATTAAAATAACAACTCATTCCTCCCATTCACAGACTGCTATATTAGTTCTTACTATCTTTAATGATGTCCTAACCAATTGAATAATCAGCAAAATGACTAAATAATCAAGCAAGTATAGTTGTTTTATGGACCATGAAGCATCATTAGAAATGGGAAAGGGTCAAATTGCAAAACCAAGTGAAAAAAAAATTACATGAAGAAGTTAAATTAGAACACAGTGATGATGTCAGATTTGAGCAAAAGTATAAATTAAAAAAATTAAAAAAAAATTGAAAATGTTGATCAGCTTTCACTTCAGAGAAAACTTAAGGAAGGCATTAGATTTAACTAAAGAATAACAAGACACAAAAGACGGATGTGAAAAAACCTGAGTTGCAAACGGCTTTGTAGGAGATCAATCTAACTTTGAATGGCCAAAAAATACTGAGAGATTCCAAGATTACGACAGAGACCCAGTCCTCGCCGTCGTCGACTATGAAACTGCCCTAAGCCCAGTCTCCTTCTCCTTCTTCAGCTCTTCATCCTCGATTTTGGTCCGTGATAAATTAGCTGGTTAGGTTTTTATTTTTTAACGTTTTCTTTATTAAGTTTAGATAATAGAGTAAAAATCAGAAGGTCAATTTGGTAAAGAAAAACTTCATTAAGGGTAATAATGAAAATAAACAATTTCTGCCAAGTAAGCCTTTCTTCTTTGAGTTTTCTTTTATTCTCTGTTTTTTTTTCCTTAAAACAAATACCACAATAACTTTTTTTTTTTTTTCTAAACGATGATATATGTTCAACTTAACTTACACATAATATTATAATGACTTTTTTTTTATTTAACGATCATATATATGCAACTTAACTTACACATAATATATCGACTGATTAATTCTTTGATCTAAAAAATAATACACCATCTATCTTTCTTTTTTTTCATTTTAACATAAGAAATTTTCATCATTAGGAATTAATCGTAGTGATTAAGACTTTTTTACTCCTACTTTTTTTTTCATTAATTTGAAACTCAGTAATTCTATTTTTATTTAGGATTAAGCTTTATTTATCACTAGAAAAGAAATAAACAAAATAAAATTTAAGATATATATGGAAAAAAAAAAAAAAAGGTTTTTTTTTATACTTTTAAGTTAAAAGTAAGACTTTTTAATATGTTTTTTAAAATTATTTTAAAAGACCGTTAACTATCTCGACAACTTGATTTGCTGTTAAAAAAAATAATTTCGATTCAGAGAATAATATATCATTCACTTTTTTTTCCATTTTACCATAAGAAATTTTCGCCATACCTTTTATACTCCTATTTTTTCTTATTTATTAATTTGAAACTCTTCTTGATTAATTATATTTTTATTTATGATTAATCTTTATTTATCACTAGAAAAGAAATAAACAAAATAAAATTCAGGATATATATGAACAAAAAAAAAAGGGGGTTTTGTTTTTCTACTTTTAAGTTAAAAGTAAGACTTTTTAATTTTTTTTAAAAATTATTTTAAAAGACCGTTAACTATCTCGATAACCTGATTTGTTAGTAACAAAGAAGGATTTTGATAGACTTATAGCCTGTTGCTAAGTCTGTCTTTAAACAATGAAATGAATAGTAACAACACTGGTTCGTCGCTAAATAAGGAAACGGCTTGTGACGGATGCAGTCAATTGCTAAGTCAAATGGGTTGAGATAGAGAAAAAACGAGCATGAACAAATCATTTTAATATTTTTGTTCAGATCTAAAAATAGTAGATAAAAAAAATATAGTTGATTTTTAGTTTTAATTTTGACAAAAACATGTATATACAAATATATAATCAGTCAAAGTAATAAAGAAGAATTTGTGTTAAATGGTTAAGTCTTTACATTATGTCTTGGTGAAAGGTTCAATTCCCCTTATACTGCTTTCAATATTTTTTCAAAATTTAAGTGATCAGATTATAAAATCAGTATCGGAACACCCGTTCTAACTGGTTTTCTCTAAGGAAAGTAAGAAAATAAATGTGATGTAAAACTCTAAATTATTGGATTAAAATCTTAGATTAAAATTATTGGAATTATTGAGGAGACAGATACCTCTGCAGTACTGTCTATAAAAATGAATGTCTCACCTCGGCCAATATTGAAAATATTCTCACTATATTGGATCAAGCATTTTGTATGTTTTTATTAGCTTGAGTTGAAATCAAAGATAGAACTTCTCTAAAGATAATGGAATGTGTACATGGTATAAACTTTTCCTAATTTCTTCATTTTGTTGGGAAAATCAAATGAAATGCGAGCAATGATTTTTTCATTTTATTTTTAAAACCATTTATCTTTATCCTTTGTAAGGTTTCGTTTGGATAAAATATCTAAAATATAAGAATTTGATATTCTTTCATTTGAAACACTATCATTCGAATTTACTCATTCAAATTGTTTTTGTTTAAATACACAAACTTATTATTATTATATAAAAATATATATTAACAATTTAGATTTATTTTTTATGTGTTAACATCATAATTCTTCGTATTGCTTAGATAAAATATATATAAATATAAGAATTACTCTTCTAAAGCCAATTGATTGATTTTAAGAGTATAATTATAACAATATGAATAAATTTATTTTTATTCATATTTCATATGTTAAATAATTATTTCTAATTATAAAAAAAGACCATAAACAAATAGTTGGTGTCTTTAAACAATTATTAATTATTTACGTAAACAAATAGTTAGTGTGTCAAATTCATACATTTTAATTAACAAATGGTGTTGATTTTGAAATGCAAATTTCAAATCACGTCTGTATATTTTCTAATTTAAAAATATATAATTTAATTATTTAAATAATTAATCTATTAAGTTTTTTAACTAAAAGATTTAAAAACAAATATTTTTATTTGTGTGAATTGAACAATTAAAAAGTTGGCAAAATTAAATTTTTTGTCCTTATAGTTATTAAAAAGAATTTTTATAATGAGTGTCATAAAGACACTCAATAACATGTTACAAATAATAATTTATTTTTTACATGATATTGAAATTATAGTCAATTATTAAAATAAATGATATAAAATTTTTATTTTTATTATTAAGGCACCCATTAGACTATAATTTTTTTAACGAGTGCTTTAAAAACACTTGATAAGAAGTAATAAATATGATCTTTGAATGTGAAACATTCTAAAAATAATAATTTATGTATTATACAATACTAAAATCATTGACAACTATTACAATAAATAATATAAAAATTTATATTTTTCTCACCTTAATAAATATCTTACAAGTACCCATTAAAAAAATCCTTTAAAAAATCTTTTTTTTATTTTTTATATTTCAAAAAATTAAAATATAAAATTTATCATTTTAAAATTTAAGCTATTAGATCTTTTCCATTCCAATTTTATTTTATTTAATTTAACAAGAAATTAAGGAAACTAATGAAGTGAATAACACATTAGCATACCCATATGTCATGATCAACTAACAGAGAATTGGCACCAGCCAAGTAGCCAATCAATCCCATATGAAATGAAAAAAAAAATGAAATTAATTAATGTTAATCCAAAACCCAAACCAAATCTATCATTGGATCCGCTAAATGCTCTTTTGGTTACTAGATGCCGTCTACCATTTAATACAGTATAAAATATTTCTCAATCAAACCCACATCACCAAAGCATCAACCTTGTCCATAAAAGAGGGAGTAAAGGATAGAAAGTTATAGATGTATTTATTGCTTTGGTTCTCGAAAATTACGTCATTTTTTATTTTAATTTTAAAAAAATTAGTCTTTAATTTTGTAAATTAAAATTTAAAAATAAATTCAAAATTATTAAATTTAAATAAAACATAACATACTTAGTTTAGTTAATGTGATTAATAATATACATAATTTTTTTTTATAATCCATTAACAAAAAATGTCAATTTTTTTTTTCAAATTTGACATATAAAATTGACTAAACAAATTTGTCTAATTATTGAATCAATATTCGTATAATTTTTTCTTATATACATTAATATTTATTTTTTCATCATCTTCTAAAACTATGTTTGCTAATTTTCTGATTTTATCTCAATTTTATAATTTGTTTTGATGAATAATACAATTAAATTATAAAAGACTAAAATAAAAAAAAGGACATCATTAGAAAAAAAAAATAAAAAAAATGTTATACTCAATAACCGAAAAAATAAATATAAAAAAAAAAATGTTTGAAGGACCCCAATCATTTCTTGTTATTCTATTTCTAAAAGGTCATAATAAATAACACAGAATCACCTGGCGTGAAAAGCCAGCGGAACCAATTCTGACAGAGGAGTAGCAACGGGCGTCGGAGCTGCGGATGGAGCTGGAGAATTTCGACACAGTGGACACGTGGCACTCATCCGAAGCCACTCATCAACGCATTCCGCATGGAAACAGTGATGACACTCTGGTATGCAACGTATTGTATCATTTGGTAAGTAATCCGACAAGCAAATTGAGCATGGGCCCTTATTGGGCCTAGGCAATCTCCCGCTTTCTCCTAATATTATCTTCAGGTAAGACTCTATAATGGGCTTATTCAGGCCCATTACTTGATTAATGGGCTCGGCTGAGTTGTTAGTGTTGGGCCGGTTGTTGGTTCCTTCAATGTCACTACCACCGCCGTCGCTGTAACTGCTTCCGCTGCTGCTACGACGGCCATTGGCGTTTACTTTAACACAAGCGTATGAAGCGAGCATGATGGTGGAGATGAGGACAAGGATACTTACAGCAATGGCGATTCCGTAACCGAGGCTGACTCCGGTTGCCGGTAAAGGTGGATCAGCTTCGGACATGAATGAGCAAGAGAGAGAAAGAAGAAGAAGGAGCAGTAGTGATCGGAGGTGTCTAAGTTAATGTAATAGTTGCAAGTGTGAACTGCGGGGGCCGGTAATGGTAGACTTCATTTATTTTGGTAGATCTGGGTAGGAGGCAGTTGGGTTATAAGGCCCACCTGGTTTCGCGGGAAGAAATTAAATGACTTTGGACTTTGTGTAGTTTTTTTTTTTAGGGGACATGGGACTTTGTGCAGTTAACGTTTAATGAAAGTTGACAAAACTAAATGAAATTATTAATAATTTTTGGTGAGTTTGAAATTAAATAAAACAAATTATTTTATTTAAATTGATAAATTCTATAATTTAATATGTAAGTTACAAATTAATGGAAGTGCAATGCTGATTATAATGAAATCATAAAATTTAAATTTTATTTATTTTTATTTTCCAATTTTATTAGTATCGATTTCTTAGGACCACTTATGTCATTAGTCATTACCTTTTAGATTAAATCTTTGATAAGTACTAAACTAGCCTTTATTCTTTTAGCAAAAAAGGTAAGGGTGTGTTTGTATGTATGTAAATGAAAATGTAATTGAAAATACAAAATCAATTTCAATTCTCTTTTAATTAAACTTTAAACATTTGGTTGTTGTTTTTGGTCGTTCTCGATGGTGATTGTTGCCTCTAGCAGATCTTGACGTGATAGTGGTTGTCGTCATTACCAGTAGATCATAACTTCTGGTTGCTGTCATCTATACTAGGTCTTGATAGTGGTGATCGTATTTAAGAGTCTCGATGCTAATTGTTGTCATATTTAACAAATCATAACGGTGATATTCGTTGTTTATGGGTCTTGACGGTGGTGGTCATGTGTTGACGATGGTGGTTGGTGGTAGCCAAATGTAGATTGATGAGTTTTTATGGTAATGATAGATGGTGGTAGGGTAGATAGTTGGTTGGTGGTGGCCAGCAGTATAACATGTGTTGTTATAAGTAGGTGGATGTCAATATGACAAAATTAATTTATGATAAAAAATATTTGGAATTATAATTTTTATGGTATAAGAATTGAATATAGTGTTTTAAAGTTGTTTTTAATTCTAATTCCAATTATATTGTAAAGCATAGTATAAGAAAAATCAATAGTATAAATTTATACTAACATATTACTGTTAAATATTACATATTAGCCAACTAAATTATTTTTATATAATACGACAAATGAGCTCTAAATCTCTGCATACCTTTTACTTCATCTCTCTATATAAGGTTCCTCCCACGTAGGTCATACATGATTTCTTAGTGCCTTATAAGTAAGTTTAAGAGATTAATCATTCGTGTGGTATATGACATATATACTTCATTCATCAAGAGATTTATTTTTTTTTGTTGATAAGTCCTTAAAAAAAATGAATTTTAATACAAACTTTTTTTTTCTATCTTATGTCGAAATAATTTTGGATTTGTCTTTGTTGCGAAAAAATAATATTCGCCCATAAAATATTTATTTATTTATTATTATTATTAGTTTGGAGTTTAATATGCCTTTGATGAAGATGTGTGCCCATTCACCATTGATTACTTTCTCATATTCTCTCTCCTCAAACTAGTATAATTGTGTTTATATTTAGAATAATAT
Source organism: Quillaja saponaria (assembly GCA_029379385.1). Lineage (NCBI taxonomy): Eukaryota > Viridiplantae > Streptophyta > Magnoliopsida > Fabales > Quillajaceae > Quillaja > Quillaja saponaria. The sequence goes on along the minus strand of CM055616.1, from coordinate 10,859,001 downwards.
TTTACTTTTAGTGTTTTCACACACATTTTAACTAAAAAGAGCCTATAAAAAGATTAAGCAATTTTTATTTTATTTTTTTTGGTTTGGTTTGAAATCAGGGATTTAGTACATAGTGGGAACTCCTGCTTCGGCCTCGTGAATACAGTACGGGTCCAGCCCGACTTGATTAGTCGGCCCATCCACACTCTCACCAAATAATTTTTTTCTTTGAAGGCAGGAAAAAGAAACACGTGCGAAGAGGGTTTAGCAAAGGGTTTTTGTACCACCGGCATCGTTTCCCCGACGGCGTCGTTCTTTGTATTACAAAGAATAATTTCATCTTATTGCCCCCCTGTTCAATCACTACATCTCTTCAGTTTTGCAGTACGAATCGAAACAATCATCGCTCAGTGTGCTCTTTGTGGTGGAACGTACTCCTGTATCAGTCTAAGTGGTGATCAACGATGGGTCTGAACCAGGAATCCTCGGAAGAACAAAAAAAGCAAAACCAAAAGTATGTCGCTGATAGTTCTTCACCTTTTCTTTGTTACACACACACACACACACACACACACACACATATATATATATTATTATTATTTTTTTGGTTTTTCTCAAAGTTTTGATATACTTGTAATTATCATTGAACTTGATTCTTGTATTTGATATGCTGAACTGCATTTTAATAAACAGTTCCAGTTTGGGCAAGCAATTACCCAATCACCAAGTTGGAGATTTGGGCATTGACAAACAATTCCTCACCGCTCCTATAAAATCTGCTGTTGACAAATTTCAGCTTCTTCCTGAATTCCTCAAGGTAGTACATTCACAGAATTCAGCTTATTGTGACTCATATATAATATATCATTTTGTTTTATTGTTGTTGTTGTTGTTACTAATTTTATTGTATTCATTGTAGGTGAGAGGATTAGTGAAGCAACATTTGGATTCGTTTAATTATTTCGTGAGAACAGAGATAAAAAAGATTGTTCGGGCTAACAATCGTATTGTAGCGTCTAAGCACCCAAACATTTATCTGAGGTACAAATATTTCCATTAATTTTTCTTTTAAATATGTCTTCGTGGAAATCATTTGTATTTATTCCAAATAATTTTGTGTTTTCTTAGCCTATTAATCAGAATATTCAAAATGGGGGAGATTGAGAGATAGCCTCCATGTTTCGATATAGCTGATACTGCCTCATTTTTTTAATGGATTAATATTAAATGTCATTCCAACTCCATTTTGAAGTTGGATGTTTATAGGTTTCAAGTATTTTAAGTTGTACCTATTGACAAGTCAACAATGAGACGTTTTCCAGGTTTAAGGATGTCAGGATTGATAAACCTTCAATGATGGTAGATGGTACTGATGCTGAAGTTTCTCCCCACTACTGTCGTGTATCTGACTTAACGTAAGATCCAATTTCCCTCAGAAAGATTTGTTACTATTTTACCTATTTATTTATTTGATATTAATATCTTACCAGTTGAGTTTTCAATTGATACAAGAGGGTATTCTCTTCTTTGTTCTTTTAGTTTCCCATGAAGTACCTGTTCATGTCTGATTGTACAAAATTATCATCTATATATTATAATTGAGGCCCACAGCTACTGCAGACATAACATATGTTTTATCATTTTATAATTGACTTTTATTCCTAATTTTTGTTGTGTATTGGATAAATATCAGGTATGCAGCGCCAATAAAGGTCAGCATAGAGTACATTCAAGTCAGTCATGGTGAAACAAGCAAAAAGGAGAAGGTAATGTAATCTGAATTTGGTGGAAGGAACACATCTATTATAGTTTAGAGTTATCTATAATTTTAATTTTTAATTTTAATTTTTTTGCAGAATGATGTTGTTATTGGAAGAATTCCTATCATGTTACGAAGTTGCCGTTGCATCTTGTATGGAAAAGATGAAGCTGAACTTGCAAAGCTAGGTCTGTGCAGATTAAACATTTAATTCTTTCACGACCCTTTCCCTTTGCACATTCCTTCTTGGTATTTTGTCACAAATGTATCTTATTCCTTTGATGTTGAGTAGGTGAGTGCCCCCTTGATCCGGGAGGATATTTTATAATCAAAGGGACAGAGAAGGTTATATTCTGAATCTCTTATTACTGTGCTTCTCAATGTCAGGAAAAAAGTCAAACAACCTTACATATGTTGAGAGTTAGAGATAAGATGATTTTTTCACTAGATTAAATTGAAGGATTTGAATTGGAGAAGCTGAATTGAAAATTAACAAGAATGTATTTTTCTGACGTAACTTGTTTGGCATCTTATAGACTTCAAATTTGTTTATGCATTCTTGTTTCTGTCTATCTTAAATATCAAACTTCCAGGGCACGCTTGTATGGTCTTAGAAACTTTATAATAACTTGTTTTTTGGTCAGCACTTATTTGATGACTTGTGCCCTTATTTTTACTTTTATATAATTTTCTTACTATTTATCTACAAACCCCAATCTATTTCAGGTGATTTTGATACAAGAACAACTTTCAAAGAACAGAATTATTATTGATACTGACAAGAATGGGAAGTATGTTTTTCTTCTTGATTTTAGTTATGCCTTATTGCCTTATTCTTCATCTTCTCATATATTTGTTTACCTTGAATGTCTCTTTGCATGAATTATTCAGTTGTTTTCACTGAGGTTAGTGCAGCGCATCACCGTAAAAAAAAATGTTGCAAATAACCTAGAATCAAAAAGAAAAAAAATGCTTATCGGATGACCTTTAGAAATTATATGTTTGGGTTTTTCCCAAACAGCCAATACTGTTGTACCAGGTAAAAGCATTGTTGCTGATGGGAACTCAGAGGAAATGCAACGTGATAGAGGAGTTAGCTCTACCACATAAGATCCTTGAACACACTATGACTCCAGGATGACTTCTTTGTTGGAGAGACGGAGGGCTCCAATCCTTCTTCAATGGATTTATCAAAGCATTACCTCTAGGTGTGTTGGAGGTGAAGTTGTAGATGGATAGGGAAATGTCATCACACTAGTTGAAAGTTAGAGCTGATATAGCTTAAGAGCTTACTAGTTATTATTATTATTTTTTATAGAAAAGAAATTATATTAAGAAAGAGAAGAACAAGAAATCCTCCTAAATAGAGACAAAAAAAAAAAAAAAAGGATTGCTTAATGCAATAGGGCATGCCAATCACGTTGCATATAGTTAAAAAAAATTCCCCAAAATGCTCCTTTAGCATAGCACCAAAGAGAGGCATTGAAACCAATCTTGTTTGGGAGAATAGGCCATGGGAGATAACAATCATGGAAAATTCTGGCGTTGCATTCCAATCAAACTCCCCAAATCACCCAAAGACAACACAACTTCACAAACAACTAAGTTGAATCCTTATTCCTCCCTTTGTTGATAACAAGTCAGTAATAAATCATGCAAGGATCTAGGACAAACCCAAGAAATGCTGAAGATATCAAATAGGCTGGACCACAAATTCCAAACCAAAGAACAATATAGAAAGAGATGCTTATTAGTCCCATTATACTGGACATATAAACATTTAGGGGATAATGCCTTTGAAGGTCTCGGTATCTGCAATAAGTTATTAATTGACCTAAGAATTGCAGTCCAAACAAAAGCATTACTCTTAGATGAAACTTTGTCTTCCAAATAACTTTGAGGAGAGGGAAGGAAATGTTTGAACCTTGAACAAGAAAACTATAACATGATTTGCAGGCAAAGGATCTAGATGAATCAATAGACCAAACATGCCTCCCAGGGATGTCAGAAAAACAAAAGTCTAAAAGTGCCATTACCAACTTCAAAACTTAGTAAAATAGAAAAGAATGGAAATACCTGGGAGATGAAATTCCATGGGCTAGCATGAGAAAAATGTGTACCAGCTTTGGCATCCCAACCATTCAGGTGAAGGTCAAACTTACTCTTAATCACCATGTGCTGATATGAATTGTGCTCATGAGGAAAATGCTATAACCATTTACCAACTAAGGCATTGGTTTTGGACACCAAATTAGCAATACCCAAACCCCCTCCGACTTAAGACCTACAACAGGCACCAACCAACTAAATGGTCTCTCTCACTGTTCCTTTTCACTGACTATAAAAAATCTTGCATAAGACGCTCCAACCTATTGGCAACCTTAACAGAATCTTAAACAAAGAGATAATAAAAGGAAATACTAGAAAGACAAGAATTAATAAGAGTGATTCTACCTAAAGTGAAAAATAAGCACCTTTTCACCTGTTTAACATTTTAGACACCTTTCAGATGACAGGATCCCAGAAGGAAATAGAACGTGGATTCCCCCAAGGGGGACCTCTAGATATGTTAGAGAGAAATCTTAAACGAAACAGCTAGCCAAAGACGAATTATTATCTAAAGAAGAATATCTAAACTAAGCTCAGCAATACCTTTTTGCTAAATTGACTTTGAGCCCTAAAACATTGTCAAAGACTTGAAGAAGGTAAAGGACACTCTTGAAATTCACGAGGTTCTTATCCAAAAAGAAAATTGTGTTATTAGCAAACTAAAGATGAGAAATTATCACATTCTTAGAACCCGCTCGCATGCCATGAACTAAACCTTGATCAATACCTTAGATATCATTTTGTTCCCCAAGAGTAAAAAGACAAGGCGAAAGAGGTTCCCCCTTGCGAACACCTCTAGACCCACCAATCCACCTAGACCCAAAGCCTTACCATAACCTTATCCAAAAAAGACCAATTGATCCTAATATAAGCTTTCTCAAAATCAATTTAAAAACCAACAATATGCTTTCTCTTATGTTTATACTCTTCCACCACCTCATTGGCAACAAGTCTAGCATCCAAGATTTGTCTACCCTTCATAAAAGCACGTTGGAAGATATAGTGTCCCCCAACACCATACACAACCTATTAGCCAAGACTTCAGTCAAAATTTGTACACAAGGCAAGCATAAACATAACCCAGCCAAGAAGAAAAACCAACAAATTACAATTCAAACCGTCTAAGAAATTAACAAACGACCCAGCCAAGTGGAAAGAAGGTTGAGTAGACATCCTATGGAACCACATAAGTAAAAATGTTCTCTTCAACTTCTCTAGTGACGCCTCCTCATTATTTGAAATGCGATTGTTTCTCTCAAACCAAATCACAGTTATGGGTCTTTAAAGGAGAAGTTGTTAGTATTAAGAATTTTAAATCAATTCTTGGTAGGGTGTGTTTATAAGTAGTTAGGGAAGATGCTTGCTAATAGTTTGAAGCCTATGCCATGAAGTTGTTTCCAAGAGATAATGCTCTTGTTAGGAGATGACAGATTTAAGATTCTATTTTGATTTGCACATTGACTCTGCAATTTAATTTGTGCATTCATGATATTTTTTTTGCAAACTTGATATTAAAAAAGTCAATAAACATGTTAATTTGCGATTCTTTCCAATTGAAATACTCTATATTAGTGATAAAGGCCTTATGCAGCTTGATCAGGAAGGCACCAATACTAGCTGGATTAAGGTTTTTGTTTATGAACAGCTGGTCATGAAATGTGTATCACTCTTTTGGCTAGATTTATATCATTAGATTCTTCAATTCTGATGTGGAGCAAATGAAGCTAGTAAAAGGAACCCTTTTGTTCTCAGGGCTGCATATTAATGCTGAATGTAAGGTTGTTCTGGTGTTGACAGAAGTAGGGAATATAACATCAATTTTTGCAATGTAGGTCATCTTCTTTGCTTATGACTTATACCATCTAATATTGCAGAAGCCTTAACTGCGAAGTTAATGTGGAATATTCTGTTTTAAAATTATTTTGGGATGGTGGTGTGAGGTTTTGTTTAGTGGAGCTGAAGTTGTTGTTGCCATTATCTATGTTGTTTATATTCTACTGTACTAGACTAGAGTGTCATGTAGGTCTAACAAATCCTTCTTGGCTAAGCCTATTACTTATCCCTGTCTGGCTGCTATATGTTATACTTCTATTTCCTATTTGTAGTTATTGTTGTGCCTTGTTATCTTAGTCAAGTATGCGGGGCATTCGCATAATTATCTATATTTTTAACTTCTATTATATTTGTGTTGATATCTCCATTTGAGATTTTTTTTTTACTCTGTCTGAGATGTTACTGACAATTTAATGCAGGCCACTTATGTCTCTTTGTTTGATTTTCAGCATTAATGCATCTGTTACGAGCAGTACGGAGGCAACAAAAAGCAAGACAGTCATTTTGATGAAAAAAGAGAAGATTTGGTTACAACTGAATCAATTTCCTAAGGAGGTTTTCATTTCCCACATTTCCCATTATCCTAACTAGCCTTTTTTTTCCCTCAATGTTATCTTAATACAAAACTTCTACGATTTATTTTCTTGACAATATTCTCTAGGTTCCTATTATGGTTGTAATGAAAGCAATGGGGATGGAGAGTGATCAAGAAGTTGTGCAGATGCTTGGAAGAGATCCTCGATATGGTTCCCTACTCTTGCCATCTATTGAGGTAATTGACATATATATAGATAATCTACAAGTGAAAGTGCTTATGCATACACGTGCACAATCTGAAGTGATTATATAGAGAAAACAATAAAGTAAATAAAGAGTGTAGACTGGTTGGCTGTTATATTTATGACTTGCACCTGCTGACAGAAATAGACGTCAGTACATAGAAAGTGGAAGCACATAGATTTAAAATTTATATATTATTTTGAAGCCTTTTGTAGGTTAGAAGCCCTTCTTCATTTTACCACAACAACAGCATGCCTTGACCGTCAAAGGCTCTATCTCCAGACATGTGTGTTATGTGTTTCCGAAACACTGAAACCAATTAGCACCTATTTTTTTATTGTCCTTTGGTTTGGATTATTTGGTGTAGACTCTCTGGTATTTCAGCATTTCTTGGATTTGTGGGCACTCTCTGCATGATTTTTTGATGATTTGAAATGAAAGTTTTGGGGGAAAGAAGGATATTAAGTGTCTATGGCATTGTGCTATCTTTGCTGTAATTTGTAGTGCATGGTTGGAACTTCATTTGGGGATTTTTCATGATTGTTATCTCCCATGGGACAATGATTATATTTCTACTTTCTCGCTTCTATAAGGTGTTCTGTTTCGGGTACATGTCAGGTGTTTCCATTACAGATATGCAATGAGACTGGCAAGCCATTCTGTTTTAGTCTTGCCTTTTTATTTATTTATACAGTTGTAGAGGAGGACATAATTTCATTTTTATCAAACTAAAAACAAGAGGAAGCCTTAACCAAATCATTGTGGTCGGCCAAACCCTTCTTCATGCCTAACACATAAAATTTCAGATGGCTGGATGTGTTTACTGTACTATATTTGAAATTAACAAAAAGTCAATGATAAAAAATGCATGGATGAAATACATATGCTTTGGGTGTTTCAACTTGTATTCTTGTCCTCCCCTGTATTTCTTTTTGTATCTCAATAAAATTTCTTTTCCTATAAAAAAAATAAAAATAGATATGTCTGATTTATCTGAAATTGAGTGTTCGTACGCCTGTCGATGAAGATTGGCCTGTGCTTCTCAGCTCTTTCCTGTTTCCAACATGCCATCCCAAAAATTCTTTACTGGATCATTTACCCCATTTTGATATTTTTCCTAGGTTTTAACACCTGATTAGGATTTTAAACCCAGATTTTGTATCCGTTGTTTTAACTTCAGATTTTAATGTTCTTAAATTGTATTCATTTTAGGGTTATATTTTAACAATATAGCCTTCACTTTGAGATTAGAATTTAATGTTAAAATTCACATTGTGGAAAGACTTGACAAAGTAAAGAGTTGCGAATTGTAGATAAAACTAAATTCACAGGGTTTCGGGAGGAATAAGGATGCTACGTGTTTCTGGAGTTGTGCTCTGTTTGCAGTTGAATGCCGTGTTTTATTGGAGCCTAATGCTAGGATTCTTCAGGATGCCTGCCTTTGGCTGCCTCTTCTATAGGATAAGATAGTTCTTCAGTTCTTGTGGCTTCTCTTTGGTGTCCTGCTGTAGGTGCCTTTCAGAGTGAGTCTTTGACTGATATGCAACGTGATTGGCGAGCACTTTTGTTTAAGCTTGGCCTTTTCTTGTGTTTATTTTTTATCTTTGTTTTCATTCTCTTAGGAGGACTTCTGGTCCTCTTGACTCTCTGACATCTTTTTTCTTTTGATAAAATTTTTTTTCTCTATAAAAAAACATGTCGTTACAATAACAAAACAATGGTTGTCAAAAAAGAAAGAACCTAAGAAAAAAGAATTACTTCATACTTGATTACATGATTGTCACAGAATTCAAATTATGAGTAGTATGAACATTCAGAAATCAGATTCTCCTTCTTTTATATCAGGGATAGTTTTTGGGAAGAAAAATAAAAGTGAGTTAAAGAGAATCTTAATCTGCTATAAAATCAGAGACAGGAACAGTATAAGTGTCTGATATTTGTAGCAACAGTTTCTAATAAATTGAGATCGCATGAGAGCAGAAAACTTGAAATATTGGACAGAGGAAGTAATGAATCATAGAAGAAGACTTAATCCAGAGTTCTGTAATATTCAGTATTTTCCAAACAATTATACATTATACTGATTATTCTACTGGCATATGTTTGGTCATGTCACTTCAGCAATTGACATCAAATTCCTAGAAGTATTCTTGTTCCGACAATTGAGTATTTGATCTAAGTTGCATGAGAGTTATTGTTTATGCATTAAGCTATAAAACTGATGGGGAACACAATAGAAGGATTTATGTGTAGTATTTTAATTATTTGTTGATAATATTAGGGATAAATTCATAGTATTATTGTATTATTCCAATAGGGCTGTATTATAATTAGGACTTTCACAATTGGTGGAGTTTTTAACTTTTTATTATATTAGGATTTGCCTATATATAGGCCTCATTATGGTAGTTGTCAGTCAGTTTTGGAAAATAATATTTATTGCCTTTGGATTGTTGCCTTTCTATTAAAATACAGTTTTTGCTGCATCAATGACCTTATTTTTTATGTTACACTTGTGATTTGTACTTAGCTTACCTGTCTATTAGATACTTTCTATTTTTAATCTTTGGATTATGTTGCTCTGCTATCAGGAATGTGCAAAAAATAGCATATATACACAACAACAAGCATTGGATTATCTCGAGACAAAGGTTCATCGTTATTTTTAGTCTAAATTGTCTTTGATGACTGTGATAATCTTCTTTTCCTTATTTCTTTTTTAAGTAGACTACTGACGTTCAAGCAGTAATTGGTTAACTTTGGGATTCCCTTGCATTATGTGAGTTATTTTTGTAACTTAGGCAATTGATATCTACTTCTCTCATTGTTTATTCTGTCATTCATTCTGTTAGTTCTCAGATCCATACTGTAATTTTTTATGAAAAGTTTCTCCTTCTTCGTTGTGAAGCAAATGTCCAAGGCATGCATCTTCTCTTTTCACTTTTTATTTTTATTTTTATTTTTATTTTGGCTAAATTGAAGAATAACCCCAAAAATTTAGATAACTAAGATTTGGTGGATTAAAACCTGAACAGCCGCAATTGGAAGAAAGTGCCTTTCTCCGAATTGATCAGAATATCCAGTTTTATTGTTTGAGTATTCTTTTCTAAGTAGCAAGGACACTTCTTCATATGCTCACTTTCTGTTTTAAACATGAGAATGACGCCCCTTAATATTAGCTATCCTTGTTGAAAGACTGCTTAATTTTTATTTAATTGCTTGCTTTATTAAAAGCAGTAAAACTTTTCATTATGGTTTCTATTTTGTTTTATCAATATTAGTTGCTTTCTTTTGCAGGTCAAGAAGTCCTCATACACAAGTGATTCCTCTGAAAAGGTTTTCTGTTTTGTCTTTATCTTTACACATGTGTATTTTGATACATTTATGTATTTTTGTAAGTTCCTTCTTACTATGCTTATGATGTTATATGTCAAATCTCTTAGAAATATTTGTTTTCCGTTGATAGGGAGATAGAGCATTATCTGTCCTACGAGAAGTATTTCTTGCTAATGTTCCGGTGAGTTCTCTTTGATTAAAAACTTGAGTGCACTTTTGAAGTTTTTCTGTTTCCATTTCCTTCTAATTTTATTTTGTAACTATCATTGGATCATCGGAAATCGGAAGGCCCACTGGGATTTGCCTACACAACAGGGATAACCGTCTCCTTTCCCATAAATGCCTCTTTTCTTTGATCCCACTAGATTTCAAACATAAGATCTCCAGCTTGAAATCTCATGTTTGAACCACTAGGTTGTCCCTTACTTCTTGTTCCTTTGGTTACTCAAGTGTGTGTTTGACTAATAATTGATGTTATTGACCCCAAATACTTCAGGGTAAGGCTAAGCTGATGTTTCTGTGCTGGTTTTGTTGTCCTTAGGTACGTCAGAATAATTTTCGACCCAAATGTATTTATGTAGCTGTGATGATCAGACGTATGATGGATGCAATTCTAAATAAGGATGCAATGGATGACAAGGTAAATTACTTTGTTCTGAAAGTTTGAGTTACCTATAATGTACATTGGAGAAGAGGGAGGTGAAGAAGGCAAGTATATCTGGTGAAATGTGGGCACCCAGGAAATGTGCATTGAAGGTTTGCCTTAAAGCAGAAAATAAAATGGTTTATCTGCTCCCAGTCACTTTATGAAGCAATTAAAAAAGCTCGGAAATAATGATAAGATGTAGAATTATTCTGATTTCTGACTTACAGCAGCACAAATAGATAACTCACTGGCTAAATTATTTATTAGATTAGAGGTGCTCCAAAATTATTAGGCTTGCCTTGTCTTCTATTAAAAAAAAAAAAGGAAGCTACTTATCAAAAAACTTTATTTGGCTTGTCTGGTATGATGCATGACATCGGCTTCAGTGATTGAGAATGTGCTTTCAGGGAGCCAAGGGGGATATCTAGAATGTTGGATTGCAAAAAAGACAAGGGGTTGCTATGTGCACGCAGCAGAGTGATGCATGCTCCTCAGCCCCACTAATAGAGTGACAGGTGGGACCCATCTCAGCTATTAGTGAGATACTGTGCACATAACACATAGCAGCTGCCGCAAAAAGAAAGATACAGAGTTCATCCTGGAAAGCTAACATTAGCTCAATTGCTTTTAATGTCAGAATTACAACATTTCTAAACTTTTTGAGTATGTAAATAGGCCTTTCTCTGGTTGCACATCTGATTTGTCTTGAAAAGAGTAAGAGTTCGAGAATGTAAACGTTTTTTTTGATAACTTGTGTAATATTTCTGGAAGAAATTTGACTTCTGAGATAGCAAGTGCTCAATCGGAAACCTTAAAGTTTATGATTAATGGCATTATTTCCATATCTTTTGGCAAGATGCTTAACATATCTGTCAAAGTACTGTTAGGAACTCCTGTTATGAATCAGCCCAGATCAATTTAAAGTTAAGGAAATCATAGAACATAAGAAGCAACGTCAGAGAATCCTCATTAAGACTAACCAAATCATAATGTATGAGAGAATTAGGTCATGGTTGCTTATGAGTTCTAGTCAGAATTTTCTGCACATCTGGAAAAGCAGAAGTGCTCACTTTGAGGAGTGTGTATGTGTGTGTGTGTGTTAGAGACACAGAGAGAGAGAACTAGGTCCTAAACTGCCTTTTTCCTTTGTTTTATAGGATTATGTGGGAAACAAGCGGTTAGAGTTATCTGGACAGTTATTAGCTCTGTTATTTGAGGTACAATTTGCAAATTTATACTCTTCCATTGATATGCTATATACATTTATCATTCCCGTTCAGTGTCATTCCACTTTTATTTTATTTCATTGACAGGATCTTTTCAAGACGATGATAGATGATGCTAAGAGGGGAATAGACAAAAATCTTGAAAAGCCCAGCAGGGGTAGCCGCTTTGACTTTCCGTATGTAAGTGTGCCAAAATTGTAGTCTATAATCAACCATTTTAAGTGCAAAACTGGTGGTATTACTTTGTTTAGAAAGAGGAAAAAGAAAAAAAAAAAACAGAACACTTGGCTTCAATATCATGGTTCTTCATTTTTTTCTGTTTTCCATTTAGATTTGATGAAGTTTATTGGTATTACTATGCATATTTACCCTGTGTTACTTGGGTTGGATTTCCTTTCTGCTTATTATTGCATTTAATTACTTACCTGAAAGAGAAAAAAAACATAACACTTGGCTTCAATATCTTGGTTCTTCATTTTTTTTCTGTTTTCCTTTTCGATTAGATGAAGTTTATTGGAAGATTTCTTTTAGTAGAAAATGCTGAAAATGAGAACAGGATTTTCTTGGTTAATGGGGAGAGGGGAGGAGTGGAGCATTGAACATATTTTCAGACATTTTGTCTCTGCTTAAAATTTCAGGTTTAGAAAACTCAGGAGAGCAGCTTTTACACCGCTATGTTTCATTACCAATTTTTCTTTTCCTAAGAAGGATCTTTTTTATGCTTTTCAACATTTTAGGTTTGACTAGAATTTTTTCTGTGTTTTATCCTTTGGCCTTATTTATATGTTTGTTTATAGTATATTTCTAGAGATACCATAACAGTTGGATTGGAACGAGCTCTCTCTACTGGTAATTGGGATGTCAAACGATTCAAGATGCACAGGACAGGCATGACACAGGTTGTAGAGCATTTCCTTTTCTATTTTTGATTCCACATGTTTTCTCTTTTTCAAATTGACTATTGTAAAATGACTTAATGATACGTGCTCTATGGTCTGAATCTGGTGGCTTAGGATTGGGTTTGTCTTACTGTGTGTTACTGTTAGTGTGACTGGTTCGTAGCCATCAAGTCATATAGAATTATGGAAAATTTCTAAATGACAGGTGCTACAGAGGTTATCATTTATAGCAACTATGGGGCATGTGACAAGAGTTGATCCACATTTTAAGAAGTCAATGAAAGTAAGTGGACCAAGAGCATTGCAACCTAGCCAGGTAAGCTTGGTATACCTATTACGTATTTGAGAACTCTTTTTAGTAATCATCTTATTTTATAGTTAGCCACCTTGCTGTTGTTCATGATATCTTTATTTTAGTGGGGAATGCTTTGTCCCTGTGATACTCCAGAAGGAGCACATTGTGGACTGGTAAAAAACTTGGCTCTGATGACTCATGTTACAACCGATGAAGAGGAGGGCCCGTTAATTTCTCTGGTATGTTTCTTGCAATATTATTCTGAAAGTATGTTATCTGAGGCTTTTTTTTATTTTTGATAGTTTATATTTTCTTGTGAAGAATAATCTAACTACTATTAGTGTACTCATTGTTGAATTTGTTGAATTTAAACTGTGTTTGAAATATAATTGTATAAATGCACCATTCTGTATTCTTCCTGCTTGGATATTAATCAGTGTATAGTCCTTCTATTTCCACACCTCATAGGTAGCTAATCCAATTTACACTTGTTGCTTTGATGTTCCAAAATAGAGAATTTGGAAACTCAAGGTAGTGTGCCGCTGTTGGCAACTTCGCTGGTAGAAATAAGAAACAAATAAGCCTATGACGGTTTCAAGATTTTATCTCCTGACCTGTGTAACTGTTCTGGAAACCAACAGAGCTTGCTAAGTTGCAATATGACCTTGAATTTTTTCAAGAGTGGGAAGAAAACTTCGTCATTTTCTAGCGCTGTTTTATAAAACAACTATAGGATCATTGAAGCTTAGATATCTTTCATTGAACTAACCCCACTCAACTTTCTCATGAGAGATCCTCTTAGAGAAAATAGGTTTGTTAGGTCTGTTGGATAGCTGCAGCTTGTTGGGACTCTCCTTATCTGACATTACAGATGTGTATTGGGTATTGTTTTCTGGGTCCCGTTTTATTCATCCTTCTATCTAGAGCTACTCCTGAGTTACGTTTCTTGAAGTGTCTTCTCTTTGGTGTATGGGCCAACTTGGAGTGGGAGCATCTTCAAAGCTGGCAGGTTCTATAGATGCTTTAGAATGAGTTTTGCTCTTCATGAGGGTATTTAAGGAGGCTGTACCTGTGCATATGGCTATATCCTTTATCCATGCGAGGATTACTGTTCTACTTTATTTGGTTCTCTATGTTGCCTTACAATTTTGTTATCCATTTTATTCTGTGTATAAGTAGGATGCTTCAACACATTTACACAAATAAACACATACACGTGGTTTCTTATTTGGGTAGCAAATGTATTTTAGACTTTTAGTTCATTTTTATTCCTGTTATAGTGCTATTCTCTGGGAGTTGAAGACTTGGAGCTACTCTCTGGAGAAGAGCTTCACACACCAGATTCCTTTCTTGTCATTTTTAATGGGGTGATCCTTGGCAAGCATCGGAGACCACAGGTATTAGCAATGATGGTGAACACAAATATGCATGAACAACTTTATAATGATTTCTTCTAGTGCTTAATTAACAATCCCATTATCTTATATAGCGTTTTGCTACTGCTATGAGAAAGCTACGCAGAGCTGGAAAAATTGGCGAGTTTGTAAGTGTGTTCGTCAATGAAAAGCAGGTATTTTCTTCAGTCAGTTCCAATTTTTTTTCCCTTCTCCTAACTGTTCATTATCTTCTTTTCTTTGTTAGGTGCAAATTTTTTTTTTTGACAGTTCCTTGTTGAGAGTTGTGTTGTAACACTGAAATAGTGATGCTTTATTTGGTCGTAGATGATACTTTGATATGAAAGTGTATAAAATGCTTGACAGAAATAGCTAGCCTGCACATGAGGCTTTCTAGAAAGAAAAAAAAGAGAGTACCCAGCTTATATATGAGGCCTAATCAGCCTGCTTGGGATACTTTTGCAAGTTTGAAAGGATGAATCTCCACAGATAAACATAGAACTATATGAGATCTTTTTTCTTATGACTGGAAATCTTGTTTGGTTTTTTCTTTTTTTTAATGGATAATCATAAAACAAATAAAACCTTAACTTATTAGGGTGATGGTTGCCAACTAATAAGGGCAATAGTTACAAATGCTGCTGCTCCATGAGAGAAAAAATTGTAGCTACTGATTGCTTGAATCCGTTGCAGCACTTGTGTATAAAAACTACGAGGACTTCTATCGTTGTTCAATACTCTTTTCTTCTTTTTTTTTTTGTTTTTTTTCATAAAACACTATCCCTTGTGAAAACCTTGCCTGCAACTCCATGTGCACCAATTCACCAATTCCAGTCGGCACTCGGCAGTTGGCACCTCAACCAGCAATATGCACATTAGCAGTTTGGGTGGATACTTTTTCCTATAAAACATTAGAAGATTGTTATTTTTGCTTGGTATGTTTTTTGCCTAGTTTATCAAAGTCAACTATTGATGCATCTGAAAACTATGGGAATATTGAAACTGAACTTGCTTACTTAGAATAGGATATTTTCATTAACACAAGGTGCTACATTGATGAGTATGTATGGGTTTTCTTTTTCTCTTTGAATATGCATCCATGAGTATGTAGTGCTCGCCTCTTTATAACTAAATGAATGAGATTCCTTTTTCTTGTTTTCTGGAGGCCCAGATGCAAATATGAAGCATCACATAATCGAAAACAAACAAGTACGTATATATTATCGAAGTATCGAGATATCAAGACTGAGATCTTGCAAATAGTCAAACCTTTGAAACCAAGCTGGAATAGCAAGTGGCTTAGAAACTTCACTTGTTACTAAATGGATGCTATAAGTTTCGTATTGATCATGCCAATTCATGTAACCATAGCAGCATGTGATATTGTGCTTCATCCTAATCTGATTTCTCCCTCCAATTCTAAAAAATAAATAAAATGCAAAACTTCCAATTCTGATGTATTCTGGATTTTTGCTGGATACTATTTTTTTTTTCTTATGTGTCATTTGAATATCGTATGCATGCAATGTTTTCTCCATATATGTAATCATAAATGAATAGTTGACCTTGAGGAAACTAGACACTTTTTTTTTTCTTTTTCAGCATTGTGTTTACATTGCTTCTGATGGAGGTAGAGTTTGTCGTCCCCTTGTTATTGCTGACAAGGGCATATCAAGAGTCAAAGAACATCACATGAAGGAATTGGTGGTAAGTGTAATTCATATTCCGGTTTTCTTGAAAAGGGCATTTAAAATTGTACTGATTCTGTGCTCTGTCAGGATGGTGTGCGGAAATTTGATGATTTTTTACGTGATGGATTGATCGAGTATCTTGATGTCAATGAGGAAAACAATTCTTTGGTTTGTTCCTCTACTTCTAGATTTGTTTTGTTTCTTTGATGTTCTTCCTGTTTGATACTAAGTCTTTTGTACGTTGTTTGTCATAGATTGCTTTATATGATGGAAATGCTACTCCAGAAACTACCCATATTGAGATTGAGCCTTTCACCATCTTAGGGGTTATTGCTGGGTTAATTCCATACCCTCATCATAATCAGTCGCCTAGAAACACTTATCAGGTTCTCCCTTTTACCATATATGAATTAAATAAGCAAACTAATTCTCTGGTTATTGCTTGACATTACATCTGCTTTTTAATCATCACAGTGTGCAATGGGGAAGCAAGCAATGGGAAATATAGCATATAACCAGGCAAGTTAGTTTATTATATTGGGCTTCTAGCTAGAATTTAAGTATTTTATCTTTGACTCCAATTTTTTCAATTCTAGTGAAGTTTACAGAACGCATTTTCTTTTACTGATGAAGTATGATACATTTATTCTCTTACCAACACATACACACACAAATATATATATATATATATATATAAAATCTGTTTATATATATTTAGTTCTATACGTACAGATGGATTCTTTGTCATATGTGTGTTCTATAATCAAATACATTAGTGTCGAACTTCCTAATATTCCACTGTTCAATAACTTTAAAAGGATGTGAGTTTCTATATCAGGATTGGATTATAAAACTTATTTTACAGATTATGATCATTAAACTCCATATAAATTGGATATCATTTTATAGCTTATGTAGTCTTTTATTTTGAGAACTACTATGAGAAACATCAATTTGAAGTGATATCTGGATATGGATTTTAGTCACTAATGTCCGATTTATATAAAATTTATTAAGCTTGTTCTTCATAATGGGTGTGTTTCGTGAAAAATACCGTACTAAAAGTAACGTTGCATGTTTAGTTTTGTCAAACACAGATGTCAATTGATGGTGACCCTATCAAGGAACTAAAATTTGTTTCGTTGCCACCACTGAATCAGGCGAATCGTTTCTGTTTCCATATTGATGGAATCGAAACACCCCCTCTGAACCATAGCATGAATGTTCGATGTAAACAGTGGTGTTTCCATTGTTTCCACCTAAATGGGATTGTATCATTTGTATAGGGAATGTGCAGTTTTTTGTTTGAAACAGAATAAATTCGTTAAAATATGATGGAAATAACATAAATTTTTTGTTAAGTAAGCTTTTGTTTTATGTAATTTTCTGTTACATAAATTATACATATATAATTATATAAGCTTCCTAAATGCTCCCTATGATAGGGTTGAGTGTGATTGTAATTTGATCTTTTCCTTCAATTTGTATGTCTATGTTCAATTTTTTACCTTGGTATTTTTACTATGTATTTATGAGCATCCTAGGGACTAAATTAATCATGTTGGATGTTTATAATTACTATATTTTTATTATTTGTTTTGCGTTTCCAAATAACTTGTCATTTTCTATCTGTTTCTATACTATTTCACGAATTGTTTCCGTTTTCAGACTTATCGAAATAGTACCTCAAAATGAATTTTAGCACCTTAGGCCGTATATGTATATAAATTATAGTATATATAGTTGAATGCATATATATATACACACACAGTCATACACACGTGTCTGTATAATTTTCTTAGGTTCATTGCTCTTTTTCTTTATTTCCTTTTCTTTTCATTTTATACCACTTGTATACTCAGGTTGCAAGCCTTTGGTGCTTTTAGGAATTTATCACTTATTATGATATGCATTTGTATGCCATGCTAACCCCCCGCACGCCTAAGTGTGTATTTCTGTGTATAGATTATTGTGTAAGATCTCAAGCCTGTTATTCAAGTAGCCCAACTAATTGTGACATAATATATTGTTGTTTTAATTTTATATGAAAAAGTACAAGAAAGTACTAATGAGCATATTATTTTTTCGGGGGGCTTTCTGTATAAAATATTTAACCGGATCCAGGAGTCCTTTCATATTAACAAAAATTTCAATTTTGTTTTCTCACATTTTAGTAGGAACCTTGCCTCCATGGTGTAATCATTGTTCCTTCTCTTAAGAAATTTACTTTCTAATGAAAAAGATTTTTCATTTTATTTTAAATTATTTTATCTTCCATTTTGTTGAATGGTATCCAGCATATTATAATTAGTTTGTAATTTGTAATGAGGACCAATTGTTTCCAAGCAGTTTGGATTAGGACTGAGTTGGTGGTGGAGTTCAGGACCGGTTCTGTCAAAAGTATTTATTGTCATTAAAATTCCCTAATTACTGGTTCATCTTTTGATGTTTTAGTTAAAGCGGATGGACACTTTGCTTTACCTGCTGGTTTATCCTCAACGGCCATTGTTGACAACAAGGACAATTGAGCTGGTTGGTACTACATAACTTGAAGTGGTGGTTATCAGGGGCATGTGATTAATCCTTAATCTTTCAGGTTGGATACGATAAGCTTGGGGCAGGCCAGAATGCCACTGTTGCTGTAATGAGTTATAGTGGTTATGATATAGAGGATGCAATTGTCATGAATAAGTCATCTCTTGACCGTGGTTTTGGTCGCTGTATTGTTTTGAAGAAGTACACCATTTCATTTAGTGATTTTATGCTTCTCATTGCCCAGTTCAATATGAAAGTGTTTCTTGCATCTTTTTGGATGCTCATATTAGTTACCTGAGTTCATTTTCTCTCTCTAATGAATAGGTTTACTGCCATCAAACAAAAATATGAAAATAACACATCAGACAGGATACTCAGGCCAGATAGAACAGGAGAGAATGCAGGACGGATGCAGGTAATTGTTGTGATTCAAGTTCATGCATTATTAGCTATTTGCTGTGAATCACTCTGACAACTGTTAGTGGATGGCATATATATTTAATCTCACTATTGTTTCTTATGCGGAAATGGGATTTAATTTATTATGAAAAGAAACAGAACAACTGTATAAGAATATGCTTTTACTACGATGAACTTCTGCTCAAGACATATGGAGCATCCATTTGTTGATTCCTAATGTTATGTTCTGATTATATGACTCTATCCATCCTGCTTATGATGTGTTTGAACAGTTGTCCAAAGCGATTATTGCAACATGGTATGAAAATGTTCTTAGATAAATAGGGTATAATAAGGATATCAACATTTTCCTTTCAGTTGGATTGTAGTTTTGATTCTCTAGTTGATGTAGCAACCTTGCAGGAGAACTTATGTTGTATGATACTTTTGCACTTTCATATGCAGATACTGGATGACGATGGACTTGCTTCACCTGGGGAAATTATTAGAGCAAATGACATCTATATCAATAAACAATCTCCAATTAATACAAGGCGATCAATTGGAAGTTCTGCAGCTAGTTTACCGGATAAGTTAGTTTCACTTTATGGATAAAATTGTGCCTATGTTTCTATTATGGTATTTGTTGCTTAACCTTTTTTGTTCTGTCTTAAATCCAGCGCATATCGGCCTAGCATACAGACATTTAAGGGTGAAGGAGACAATTGGGTAGTGGATCGAGTTGTTCTTTCTTCTGATAAGAATACCAACTTATGTTTCAAATTCGTAATGCGCCATACTCGTAGGCCTGAGGTAAAAGGAGAAAGGAAAAGGAAAAAAAATATCTTAATATGCATCGGCTCAAATTTTTTGTTGATTTCTTTGTCTATGCCTCCTTAGATTGGTGACAAATTTAGTAGCAGACATGGGCAGAAGGGTGTTTGTGGAACCATAATCCAGCAGGAAGATTTTCCATTTTCTGAACGTGGCATTTGCCCTGATCTAATCATGAATCCTCATGGATTTCCGAGGTAATATTTTTTCTTATTACAAGTAGTGTTATTAAAGGCGCGCCTGAGGCGCAAGGCGCAAACCCCCTCGCCTCTGCACCTCTAAAGGCGGGCGCTAACACTAAGGCGCTGCCTAGGCTCACTAGGCGGCGCCTTTTTCATGTTTTGAGGCGCTATGAGGCGCTGCAAGTTAATTTTTTTGAAAAAACTCTTTAGTTTTTCTTTTTAAGAAAAACTCTTTAGTTTTTCAGTTTCCTCATAAATAGGAAAAGTCAAACATTGGGAAGAGTCCTAATAGAAACCTAAAAGGTACTTAAAACATTAAAAAAAAAAAAAACTTAACACTACAATTGAACCAAAATCCTGATATTAAGCAGCCTACTAAGTCTGAGTTTCCCTAGCCTAAAAACAAAGCATAATTTCAGTGTAAGTCTTCTTCTTCACCTTTTGCTTAGTCTAATATCTGCTATTGTACACAAAAAGCAAAGCGTTTGTGTGGCTTAAACTTTAACTATCTCTGTCCTATTTTGTACCTGAAAAACAAAGGATACTCAGTAGTAATAATCAGTATTAAACCTTAGCTATCTCTGCCATCTTTAAGAAAGAAGAATAAATTCAATTTTTACTTGTTAGCTTAGTGGACTACTTGCTTAACATATTTACTTTACCTAGATCATTTTTATCAACCTTTACTTTTTACTTGCTAGATTTCTTGCCTATGGATACTTTTTTCTATGTCATAACTTAATGGTGTTAGTTTTTACTTATTGTAAGCTTCGAATTATTGTATGTAGATTTTTTTCATAGGTGTGCGCCTAACTTTGCTAAGGCGTGTGCCTTGCGCCTTGCTCCTTGCTCCTTGCTCCAGGGACCCCTAATGCCTAGGTGCCCCTAGAGCCTTTGATAACACTGTATACAAGTTATCACATATCTGTTCTATTATGGGGACTCTGGGAACGAGTTTGCATAAAAACATTAAACAAAGTTATTAACTATAGAGACAAGTTGGATGAATGATTACCCTAACTGTCATATCATCTCATTAAATTTGGAAGGGCGGAGGGAGCTGAAGACAAAATAACTCATTTCATGATGGAAATTAGAAAGATGAAGAATATAAAGACAACAAAACATGCATACTGAGATAAGGGTCCAGTGAGTGGAATACTAATGATTAATTGAATAATTTTAGTGGGAAATAGGAGTATTAGAGTATGTTGGTTGGATGTGGTTGAGGCCCATGATGAATGGGTTCATGGGATAATGTGGCCATGATAGTCTGTTAGGATGGTGATACTCTTTGGAAGAAACCCCAATCCCTTTCCTCTCTTCACCTGCACAAAAAAAGGAGGTTAAAGATGACTTATTTAGGCTTTTTGAATTTAGTGACAGGGTCGCCGACTTTATTCATGTATGCTTTCTAGTTGCTGCAACTGACTCCTAAGTATAGCAAGAAGTCAGCTTGTCATTATATCTCAGTTTCTAGTACTTCTGTTTTTCGTTTAATTCTAGGATTTTATCTTCCTAATAGGGGGAAAATGCTTAATTGATTGATTTTTATATGATGATAGCCTGTGGTTTTGTTGTTAGTAAAGAAGTTCATTTTTGTTAATCAAACCTTTTGAGTTTCTTTCTTCTAGTTTGGTCTTATTTAGGATATAGCTATAGATCCTAATTTACTCAATTTTTTTTTTGCATGAGAGAATAGAAGGTTTGAAGATTTCTTTGAGGATTTTCTAGTTTGCCTTGGAACCGCCTTGTCTTCTAACCACCATCGTCAATAGGTACTTTTTTCATTCCCCGAACCGTCCCAAAAGCTCTAGATCTATTTCTATTATTCTTAACTTGAAAAATAGCCATTTGTCTTACTCCATTTTGGCTGATGTCCAGGTTGTTTTCCACAACCTGTTCTCTTGAAGTTTAACTTCCAAGTGCCTCTTAAGCGTATCATTTAAGTCAATGATGTATTCGAAAATCCTAAAGCCTTCTCTACTTAATTTTGTAGCTACAAATACAGTTTGTAATCATTAGTAGAGAGTTTTCTTAACCTGTATTTCATCACATTTATAGCTCATGCAAAGAAGTAACTCTTGCCATTTAGTTGACTATATGTTCTTGACACTTAAAAACATCTCTAGATAATTTTGCAACTTTAAAAACATCAGGCAAGGAGATCAAGATACTTCTTTATTCTGTCCTTTTACCGTTGAGCCTCACAGATTAGGTAAAAGTTAGCACCCCTGCTTGGGTTCTTTTTTTTTTATTTTTTATTATTTCTTCCCGTGTGAGAGTACTACTAAAAATTGAAGTAAGTTTTACCCAGACTATCAGCAGAATGTGATTCTAAGCTCCTTAACAAAGTAAGCTTTCACATGAACTGTTCCTAATATCCAACAATAATGTTTCTACTCCATGGGCAATTATTACATTTACGAACACTTACTTCCTGATGTTCTCTTGTAAAGTGGCATGTGCTCTTCATTTGTATTATTGGTTTCTTTGGTTTCACCATTTATTTATATTTCCTCCTGCAATATTGTGCTAAATGGTAGCAACCATGAGAGCTATGGTTATAACTGTTATGTAGCAACTTTGGTGAACATGAATGCTCATAAACAACTGCTTCTAAAGTTTTTTTGCTTGCTGGTTTCAGAATTAGTTTTTATTTATTACTAATAATACACAAAGCTAGCCAATGCTTAATTTGGGAATTATTTTCGTATAACACACTGAGTAGTATTCCTCCTGTCGATTGGGGTGAGCCTAAAAAAATTGTATAGAATCATATAACTAACGTAGAAATATCTCGAAGATGAGGGTTTGCCCAATGATTGAGTAAATGACTGTTGTCAGAAGCACGAAAGATAAAAACTTGTGATTGGTTTCCATGGAGGCCTAAGTTTCTTAGAGGGATTCAATGGAAAAGCTCTTTTGGGATGCTAGGATGAGCAAACCCTAAGTCCTCATTTTAACTTAAAAACCCAGAGGCTAATTTCAAAAAATAATCAAAAGATAGCATATTATATAGCAGCCTATAACTCTTATTTATAAAGAGATAATGTCCTAAAACCCTAATAACAATTAATCACAACCATTGGTTTAATCTAATCCTAGTCATACATAATAAAATAATTAAAACAACCCTAAAACGATATAAAACCCCTAATTAGCTACAGTAACACGCAGCTAAGTAACACTTTTTCTATTTTTATCCCTTTTTTTTTTTCTTGCATTAATTCTCCTCCTTTTGGAAAAACAACTCGTCTTGAGTTGCTACAAGATTTGCCTCGATCAATAAGATGACCTAGCAACAATCTCCATCCTTTCTTTCTTTGTCAGCCTGCAATAATAAAGAAGTTCCCTTTCAACAATGGAGCATGAACGATGTATATCGCATGTTGCATAGTGTCATGTTCCTTGATCTTTTTTTCATCTATTATCCAAGCTGAAAATTTGCATCATAGAATAATCTTCTAGATGTAAAAGATTCCTTTCAGGGCATCCTTCAAACACTTAGCTTTCGGTTCATGAAGTAATTGAATGTCATGCAAGAAATTTACCTTCACCGCTTCATCATCATCATCATCAAGTTGAAAAATTCCAATCTATTAAACTAATTTCTGAATTTTCTTCCTCCTTGAAGTAACCTTTGGGCTTGTTCGGAGATTCATAACCTTTTTTTGGGTTCTATACAAGCTTCAATTTCTTTTTGATCTCTTTCAGCCTTTGCGTTTTGCTTGTACTCAACCCCATGAACTATCTTTGGCTCTGATACCATTTGACTTAATCGGAAGCATCAAAAGATGAAAACCCATGATTGGTTCCATGGAGGCCTAAATTTCTTAAAAGAAAACAAAGGAAAAGCTCTTTTCGGATGCCAGGAGGAGTAAACCTTAAGTTCTCATAAGAACTTAAAAAGTGAGAGGCTAATTTCAAATAATAATCAAAAGATAATATATTAAAAAGGGTGTAAAACCCTTATTTAGCTACAGTAACTCGTAGTTACAATAACTTTATTACTACAATAATTCTTTTTGTTTATATCCTCTTTTTCTTGCATCGGTAAGTCATAAAATGTGGATTGTTCATACACTCCAGAAGCAAGTCCAAAGAGTAGGCCACTGAAGATGTAAGCATTGTAAGATGGTAGATACCTTGTGACTCATGCCTTGTGCCATTGATTTGTCCCGTGCCTTGGTCTTGTACAATGAAGGAGTAATTGATAAAAATGATGGAACAATTAAGAGAATGAGTTAACTTACTAACATATATTAGGCTGAAATGACTTTTCAGGGACATAGAAAACGTACTCCAAAGGTAAATTGGGCAAGGGTGTAGCTTAACCTATATCCTTGGAAATTCTTTTGGACCCATTAGCCAAAGTAACAATAGAAAGTGGTGAAGAACTAGTAATTGTAGAGAAAAGTGCAGGGTTACTAGAGATGTGGTCAGATTCACCTGAGTCAAGAATCTCAGTTCCCGAGAAAGTTTGTTAAGAGAAGCAAGTGACAGCATTGCCCGTATGACTGGATTAGAAAGATTACTTGGTAGCCTAAAACTGTAGGAACTCATCATAATAAGCTGCTGACAATATATCATTAAGTGAGTTGTCATCAATGAGTTGTCATCAGATGGCGTAGCTGGAGGTGTTTGGCTTTCTGTTTGAACAATATTAGTTGCATGAGATAGTTGACCATGCAACTTGTAGAGATGGTTGACCATGCAACTTGTAGCAATGTTCCTTGGTATGGCATATCCGGTTACATTAAGTGCACTTGGGACGTGAGCCTCGGCCCCCTCGAGATTCTCCTCCCTCACAGC
Organism: Quillaja saponaria; assembly: GCA_029379385.1. Lineage (NCBI taxonomy): Eukaryota > Viridiplantae > Streptophyta > Magnoliopsida > Fabales > Quillajaceae > Quillaja > Quillaja saponaria. The sequence continues at coordinate 10,834,289 of CM055616.1, read as the reverse complement.
CTCCTCGATTACTAGATTGTGACACCAGAGCAGAAAAATAAAGATAAGGAGTCTTAATAGGTTTCTCCAAAGAGACGAGAGATGTAACAGTTGAGCAAAAACATCCTTTATGGAAGGAATAGTAGGGCCAGCGAGAATCTGATGATAAGATTAGTTCGGAGTCCATATAAAGTGAGAACCATCAACCATGAATAACTAGTCACTTAGGGCCTCTCTAGGTCAGTAGTATTAGAGGGTGATACGTAAAACTTCAACAAATTCTTCCTTTACTATGTAAATCCTGCCTAAATAGGTAAACATGTCCTTCGTCAAATTGTTTCAAACTCAACATATTAGAAATCAAAATATACAAATACTGAATACCATTAGTGCATAAACCTTTCACCTTTTTCCATAGGTCAATACATGTCTTATAAGACCGAAAAATTTATAGTATCATGGGCTGGAGTAGGGGTGTCAAGAGCTGAGCTTGAGCTAAGCTTTAGCTAAGCTCGGCTCGCGAGCCTGAGCCGAGTTTTGGTAAAGCTCGACTCGCGACACCTCGGCTTGTCGCAGGCTTGCAAGCTTAAGCTCGTGATCATATATTCAATCTATGCTTGACTTGTTAAGGGCTCTTGAAGATTTGTTGAAAATTCTAAAAAAGTTTTGTAAGCAAGGAGAGTTGAATTCAAGACTACTTAGTGAGTATTTATGCAAATTACCACTAAACTAAATAATAATTTATGTTAGTCTTTTGTATATAAATATTTATTATAAACGTATATATAAATAATAACAAATTTATTATATAATATTAAATGAACCAGCTCACGAGCCGAGTTTTGAAAAAATTGAGCTCGGCTCGTTTTACTAAACGAGTTCAAAATAAAGTTTAAGATCGGCTTGTTTAAAAAACAAGCTTAATTTGATCCAAGCCCTTAACGAGTAGCTCTAAGCTGTTCACGAGCTAGCTTGACTTATTATTGCTAGAGGGATGCTCACAGTAAATTGCATAATTGAGCATCGATTCTATTCCAAGTAGGCAGTTCAATGGAAGGAAAATCAACCAATTTCTTGATTAAATGATCTTCATACCCTTGTCCTATAAACTATAGCTCAACAGGAGCAACTCTAAGATAGATAATTAGACATGGATAATTTTTCAATAGTAATATCTAGAGATCCAAAAAAGATAAAAGGTAAAAGTACTAGGTATGGAAACCACGATTGGATTTCCAGAAATAGTCATACCTATTTAGGTTAAAGATATCTTTGAAATTTGAAAAACACACAAACTGAGAAGGAAAAATCACAAACTAAATTTGTTTGAGCTAAATGACCAGACTGCATATGGAACTCTGATGTCGCTGTGATTTCAATGGCATTATGTTTGGGAGATTTTAGTTCTTTTGGTTTAGGCGGTGTCAACAACAATTATCCAACACCAATAGCCGTGGTTTCGAAAATCAAGGAAATTGAAGTATTAAACTATTTCAACAAAAAAAATAAAAAAAATGCAGAGGAATCACAACAAATTAACACAGAACCAAAAGCCAGCACACTCAAAGTGCCTTATCAATCTCAGCTAAAAGCCTGAACAATGAGATATCCTAGATTTACAATGTATTAGAACCATGGAAGTCAGAATTGTGCGATTCACGTATCGAATTGCAAGATTTGATATGATCTCAGCGATATGAAACCGAAGATGAATTGTTTTTCAAAAAGAATCAGCCTTGAATCATTGTGTATTAGCTTGAATCGCTTATTCAGTGTGATTCCGATAATTCATGGGCACCAGATTAGACGTCTCAGAATCCATGTTGTAGCTACGTTTAGGTCAGATCCTATGCGAATGAGATGTTTTCCTTCTTTTTTCCTTACAGTTTTTCATGTTTAATTTAACAACCCACTATTTAAGGATTCTATTAGTCTCCTAGGATTTTGCCACCACCTTTCTTTTATTTTATTCTTCAAGTTTATGTAGCCAACATATGAACTCCATAAAGAAGCAAAGCAAGAATAAGGAGATGAAGTGAGAGGGCTGTGAGGTAATGCTATAGTACTTCTTAGAAGTATCCCGAATAACCCTCTTTTAAAAAGAAATTTAATCCAAACGTTGTCCTTAATGAAGAAGACTTTGGTTTTGGAATGCAAATGACTCTTGAATAGATTAAGATTTAGATTTAAAAATAATTATTTAGAGCTTTCTTTATTACTTAATACACGAGAGATAATTGCTATTATTCTGTAAATGATGTGTACCTACAATATGTTTGAATGGTCATATACTAAGGATGAGGCTAATAGGGTTTTAGTTAAGGAATACGAGAATAATGAGAGATGAAGAACTTATTTCGATACTTTATTTAATGGAGAGTTTAGGGGTGATTTTGGAGACCTTGATGACACCTTTGATGATATGAATCGCTGATTTGTTCGTCGGATTAGAGCACATGAGGTTAAAGAAGCTATGCATAAGATGAAGAATGGTAAGGCAATAGGGCCCAGATGATATTCCAATAGAAATTTGGAGATGCCTAGGAGATATTGGAGTAACTTGGCTTAAATCTTTTTAACAAGATTTTAGTAACCAAGAAAATGCCTAATGAGTGGAGGAAGAGTACGTTGATCCCTATTTATAAGAATAAATGAGATATTCAAAGTTATTCAAATTATCGAGAAATAAAACTTATTAGCCATACAAAGAAACTGTGGGAGAGAATGATTGAGCGTAGGCTTAAAAATGAGACTCTAGTTTCTGAGAATCAATTTGGCTTTATGCCAAGAAGATCTACAATGGAGGTTATTTTTTTACTTAAGAGATTAATGGAGAAATATAGAGAAAAGAAAAAGAATTTTCACATGGCCTTTATTGATTTAGAAAAAGCGTATGATAAAGTGCCAAAATAAGTCTTGTGGTGGGTACTCGAGAAGAAGAAAGTCCCAACTAAATATGTAAAAGTTATTAAAGATATGTATGAAGGAGTAATGACTAGGGTGCGGATTGTAGATGGTATGACTGGAGAGTTCCCGATCATGATAGGTGTTCACTAAGGTTCATCATTAAGTCCTTACCTATTCGCTTTAGTCATGGATGAACTTACCTATAATATTCAAGATAAGGCTTCATGGTGCATGTTGTTTGCCGATGATATCGTGTTGGTAGACGAAACTAAGGAAAGTTTAAATTCTAAACTAGAAATGTGGAGGAACGCGTTAGAATTTAAAGGCCTTAGATTGAGTAGGACAAAAACTGAATATATTGAGGGAGATTTCAGTAAAACTAGAGGAGGCCCGAATGAAATAATTTTATATGGTCAGACAACCCTACAAAGGATGTGTTTAAGTATTTAGGGTTATTTGTATAAAAAGATGGTGCAATTGAGTATGATGTAAACCATAGGATCAAGGCAGGGTGGGTGAAGTGGTGGAGTGCTTCGGGAGTTTTATGTGATCCTAAAATCTCGAATAGATTGAAAGGAAAATTTATAAGTCGGCAGTGAGACCAACTATGCTGTATGGTACCGAATGTTGGGCAGTTAAGAAGCAACATTCGCATAAGATGGGAGTAGCTGAGATGAGAATGTTGAGATGGATGACTGGACATACAAGAAAGGATAGAATAAGGAATGAGGAGATTCGTAAGAAGGTGGAAGTAGCATTTATTGGGAGAAAATGAGAGAGAATTGCCTATGTTGGTTTGGACATATCCAACGTCGGCTAATGGACGCAGTAGTTAAGCAAGGTGACTTGGTTCAGGTGCCAAATATTATACAAGGTAAGGGGAGACCGAAACTTATATGGGGGGCAGTCATCAAGAAAGATATGGCCGTGCTAGGAATTAATGAAAATGTTGTCTCGGATCGATGAGAACTGAAGAAAAGGATTCATATAGCCGACCCCAACTAGTTTTGGAGTTTAAGGCTTAGTTAAGTTTAGTTGAGTAGATATATTTTTATAATATACCATACAACATTATTTTATCATTAAACAAGCTCAGTTTACTAAATTCTTCATTTTAGGTGTAGGTAACTCCTCAATAATGTTATGTCTTTTCAAAAAAAATCTTTTTGAGAGTTTACAATTCGATTTGATTCACAATTCCTAAAATGATCTTTTCGATTCACGATTTGACTACCATGATTATAAACATTTTTGTCTGGGCAGCATAGGAAAACTAAATATGGTACACAACCATAAAAGTCAAGAAAACATTGCATGCTACCTCCAAAGATAAAAAATGCATATTTTTTAGAAGGTTCTATTAGAATATATGTGCAATACATGTCTGGACTTAGGAACTGCAAAACAAGCTACAGGTTCAGACCTACGGAATTCCTAAAAAGAAAATTGTTAAAAAAGCAACCAAACACGTTTGGGCCTGTTTGCTCAGTATTAACACTCTGTCAATATAACAGATGCTAACGACAGCTGTACGAACACTAACGCTAGCATATACGCAGAGTTATTCAAAAACCTACCCAATTAATTCTGAATGTGCCCTTGATTTGATAAAATTGTGATACCAACTTGTAATTTAATCTGGGGTTATTTGTTAAGAAAGAGACATGGGAGTTAATATATAATAAGAGATAAGCACTTTTATACTCACATATTTATACTACCCTAATCATGTCAGAATTACAATAATGCTCTTAAATAATAAAACACATAATTCCAACACTCTTGGTGCTAATAGTTTGAAGTTTTGTTATCGCCAGTCGAATGACAGTGGGAAAAATGATAGAGCTTTTAGGGGGAAAAGCTGGAGTATCGTGTGGGAGGTTTCACTATGGCAGTGCCTTCGGGGAACCAAGTGGACATGCTGATAAGGTTGAATGTATAAGGTATGTGAATTTTCTTAATATATGACATCTCCTCCTTCATTTTATCTGTTCATCTTAATCTTATCTGCTGTTTAACAGTGAAACCCTTGTGAAACATGGCTTTAGCTACAATGGAAAGGACTTCATCTACTCAGGTTTCTTTTTGCTCTTCTCCATTGCTTATTTTATATTTGGTTGCCTTAGAACCATTTGTTCAGAATAAAAGAATGTGCTTGATGCCTTGATGATATTTCTTTATGTTCACTGGAGGATGGGAATATAATTAGGTAGGACAAGTGTTAGGCAATATGTTTGGGCAAGTACTTGATATAGTCCGTAAAGGGATGTTAATAGTTGAGTGTTGAATAGTGTTACATATTAAATGTGCTCTATGTCATAATCCTTCTAGCCAGCCTCAAAGGAAGAGACTTTAGAAGGATATGGTATTAAATTGAAAATGTTATGCTCTGCTTAAAAAATAAACTGGATGCCTTATTCCACCAGTATGATGATATGCATTTGACTTAGCATGAAGTTGTATTGTATGTATTGGAAAAACACCCTGATCCATTTTTTTGTTTTCAGGTATTACTGGTTGCCCACTGCAAGCATATATTTTTATGGGGCCGATTTACTACCAGAGGCTAAAACACATGGTGAGAGTTGAATCCTATATAGAATTAACATAATATTGCTATGAAGTCAAGATCCTTTGGACATTTGATCACATGCACTCATCCTTTGTTTTTGCATGTGGACCTTCTGATAATGAATTATGATGTTGAGGAGGTTAGATCAGCCGCATTTCAGATGGGGGAAGGGTCCCCCATCCAGGTGGCCATAATCTAGAGTTTCTCCTTTCTTGTTTGGATGTCTTTCCAAATAAATTTTTTTTTTTTCCATTTTGGTTTGCAAGAGTATGAAACCCACCTTTATTACCCTTTCCCCTGAAATGGATTGCTCTGCCAAGGTTAAGGACTTTAGATCAGTTAGTCTTCGAGTGAGTATGGTATTACCGGTCATTTAGATGTTCGAAGGTTTTCTTTCTTTCACTAGCTGGTTGTGCCAGTCTTGACTGGTGTTGACCAACTTAGGGCTCCCCTTAGAAGGAATCCTTGAATTTGATCTATTAGGTTTTTGTGATCTTGTAGTTGGCAAAGTGTCTATGTGTCTTGGATGGTGGAAAGAGTTCCTTTTATCCTTTGTTGATGGGAAATATTTTGTGGAAGATTTGTATGGTTGCGTTTATGCAAATAGCAGGATGCTTCCTATTTTTGTTGCTTTGTCTTGGCCTTCAAAGGTCTACTGTTATTGAACAGTAGGTCTCCTCTTATTTTAGCAGAGCGATTTGCTCCTTTCCTGTCTCATCTCTTACCCTTGTTTCTCCTTTTCCTTTTTCTCTTTCCCCATCCTCTTCCTAGTATATGTTCTTTGTTTTGTATCATCTACTGAGCAAGCATCAGCACAGCTGCTTGCACATATTAGACGAGGTGAATTTATTATTACATTTGAAACAGTGAAACCTTATGATGGATAATGAAGGCATAATTATTATGATGTTAATTGTAATCGTGAATTGAGATTTAATTCTACATTTAGGGTTAGAGTTTCCTAATTTGGGGGTTAGGTTATCATAAACTCAACAATCATCTATCTAGTATGAATAGAACAAATATATAAACATGCATTTATGTGGACGACCCAAAACCCTGATACTAATAAAACTAATATAATTATACCCAAATAATCATAATTATAGTAAAACTCTAACATTGTAGTAATTGCTTAATAACCCCATATTCCAACCTAATCCCCAAATTATGAAACCCTAACCCTAACTGTACAATAATATCCCAATTCCGATTACAGTTATCATCATTCTTCATCACCTCACCCTACATCAACAACTTATATAAAGGATATGATATCACAACATTGATTCTCTTATCCCACTGATTCATGTGAATAAATACATCAATGACACCAATATAAGCGTATCGTCGATTACTAGCTCTTATGATCCAAATAGAATATATTTTTTGTGATCGAGTAAATGTTGGATGTAAATAGTTAGTTACATAGGGATATTTCAGTACTTTACTCTTAGGAGTTTATATATATCATAGGTTGTAATTGTTATGTATATACAACAAGATTTTCTCCTAAATTCCTTCATGGTATCAAAGCTCCGAAATTAGCCATTACTGCCACTGTTCCGCTTCCGCTGCCGCTGCCGCCGTCACTGCCGCCACCGTGAACAGTGTTTTCCGGCGAGACCCACCGGAATCAACCCACAGATCCTGAATCGCCTCGTTCGAGCGACCAAAACCCCAAAACTTTCATTCAGAAAGGACCTAAGATCAGGGAGTAATTGGAGTTTTTCAGTTCGTAGCCCTATTTTTGTTTTTTCTGAAATTCTTCAATTTGGGAGGTTTTCAGCTGTTTTCTTCCACTTCTTGGCCCTTATTGGCTTCGATTTGAGTGGTTGAGTTGATCGTTTAGGTCGAGTTGGAAGGAGAAACCTGTTTGGGAGATTTGTTCTTCACGGGTTGTGATTCGGGGTACTGTAGCTGCGTTTTTTGTGTTCTATTTGGCAGAGTTTTGCATGTTGGTTGCATTTGTGGGCAGTGGGTTAGTACTTTGCTGGGCTTATTGGGTGCCTTGTTGACTGATTTGGCGCCTTGTTGACTGATTTGGCTGTGGATTGTCTTATTTCCTTGTTGTGATTCCTTTTTTGCTGCGGATTGAAGTTGATCTGGACTGCATTCCTTGTTCTCAGCTGGTATCTGTCACTCTTGGGTTATTTTCAGAAATAATTTGAGTGATAAAGTGCCCTAAAGGCTGATTTTGAAAGGGAGAGTCCTTTTGCTGAAATTTGTTTGTTGGTTAAGCTGCCTGAGTGTGAATAATTGTTGGGGGACAAGACAAGTTGTTGTTATGGAGTTTAATGGAAGAGAACTCTCGTCATGTGAAAACACAAACTCCTCTCCTTTTAGTACAAAAGAAGTGCAATTTCTTAAGAACGTGTTGGCTAGATCAGGTTACAATTCTCATAGGAGATCTTCTGGTTTTGCTGATGCTCTCCATGCACATTCATCTTTTGATTCAAACCCATGGATTATAGACTCCGGTGTTTCGGATCATATGACGAGTACCTCTAGTAGTTTTTCTTCATATTTCCCTTGCTCTGGTAAAGAAAAGGTTCGAGTAGCCGATGGTTCCCTGTCATCTATTTCAGGGAAAGGTTCCATTTGTTGTACTCCTTCGCTGACCTTGTCATCTGTTCTTCATGTTCCCAAGCTTTCCATGAACCTTTTATCTATTAGTACTATCACTAAAGAATTGAATTGTACAGTACTTTTTGATTCATCTTCTTGTGTATTTCAGGAATTGGGAACGGAAAAAATACTTGGTTATGGTAAAGAGCACAATGGTTGTATTTGTTAGAATATGGTCTTGAGATCTTGTCTAAAGATAATACTAGTGGTCAGGCTCTTCATAGTAGTTCTACCACTTCTTCTCAGCAAGAGTTGGTTCAGTGGCATCGTCGCTTGGGACATCTATCTTTTTTGGTGTTTGGAAATATGTTTCCTAATTTAATCAAGCAATGTACTATGAGCAATTTGACTTGTGACGCATGTGAGTTTGCAAAACATATACGCTCTTCTTATCCTCCACATAACATTAAGAGTACTTCTCCATTTGTGCTTATACATTCTGATGTATGGGGTCCTAGCCGGGCTGTCTCAGTATCTGGTTACAGGTGGTTTGTTACATTTATTGATTGTTATAGTCGAACTACCTGGGTGTAGGGTGTATCTAATGCGTACAAAGAATGAGGTGTTTCAATGCTTTCAGATGTTTCACAAGCTGATTTGCACTCAATTTGATGCTAAAGTTTTTGGTTGTGTTTGTTTTGTGCATAAGCACAAAAAGGATAGTCAGTAAACTTGACCCGAGAGCTCTTAAATGTATCGTTATTGGGTATACTGCAACTCAGAAGGGATATAAGTGCTACCACCCACCTACCAGGAAGACTTATGTCAGCATGGATGTCACCTTTCGAGAATCCGAGGCTTACTTCTCTTCGTCATCTCTTCAGGGGGAGAGCTATAGTGAGGAAGAGTTGACTCATGGAGGTCAGGGGGAGTGGATATTATCCTTGGAGTTGACTTATAGAAATCAGGGGGAGAGAATATCATCTTTGGAAAGAAGAAGAAAATAACATGTAGACGGAAAATGAAGAGACTGTAAATCTGGAGAATGTAATGGAGGTTGAGAAAGGGAATGATGGTGAATCTCTTAATGGCAGTAAGGGTCTTATGAGGCAGGAGAATGATGATTTCCTTACGTACAGTCGAAGAAAACATAAAGTTAAAGCAATCGAAACTGCTTTACCTAGCCAAGAGGCAATCCCGAACTCAGTTCCAAAACCAACACAAACTCCTTTGAGTACAGATCCTACTCTTCCTTACTCTTCAAATCTACCTTGTGATATTCCTAATATTGATGATATTAATCTTCCAATTGCAACTAGAAAAGGAGTTAGAGCATGTACTCAGCATCCTATCTCTAACTATATCTCATATGATTCATTGTCTCCATCCTATAGAGCTTATGTGTCCTCTTTGTTGTCTGTGTCTATTCCACAAGATTGGAAAGAAGCACTTGCTGATCCTAAATGGGAGGATGCTATGGTTGAAGAAATGAAAGCTTTATCTAAAAATGATACTTGGGAACTTGCTAGTCTCCCTTATGGAAAACGAGCTGTTGGCTGTAAATGAGTCTTTACTATTAAGAGGGAAAGCTGATGGGACAATTGAGAGATACAAAGCTAGACTTGTTGCAAGAGGATTTACTCAAACTTATGGGGTGGATTATCAAGAAACCTTTGCTCCTGTTGCCAAGATGAATTCAATCAGAGTTCTTATTTCTTGTGCAGTAAATCTTGGTTGGGACTTGCAGCAACTAGATGTAAAGAATGCTTTCTTGCAGGGAGACCTTGCTGAGGAAGTTTATATGGAGATTCCCCCAGGCTTCTTCTGTCAAAAGACTGAAGGGAAGGTATGCAAGTTGAAGAAGTCCTTGTATGGCCTCAAACAGTCACCCCGAGCCTGGTTTGATAGATTCCGAAAAGCAATGCTTTCTTTTGGGTACCAACAAAGCAATGCTGATCACACTATGTTTGTGAAGCATTGTCATGGGAGGATTACTATTCTTATTGTCTATGTTGATGATATAGTAGTGACAGGAGATAATCCTATAGAGGTATCCAAGTTAAAAAATCATCTTGCCAGAGAATTTGAGATCAAGGATTTAGGGAAGCTTAGTTACTTCCTTGGAATCGAAGTTGCTTATTCTGAAAAAGGTATTTTCCTATCTCAAAGAAAGTATGTTCTTGATTTGCTAGAGGAGACAGGTATGCTTGGATGCAGGCCTGCGCACACACCTATTGAAGCAAACCACAAGTTACAGAGTGGTGATGGAGAATGTGTTGATAGAGAGAGATACCAACGATTGGTTGGAAAGTTGCTTTATTTATCTCACACTCGTCTAGACATTGCCTATGCTGTCAGTGTGGTTAGCCAGTTTATGCATGATCCTCATTCTGCTCATTTGGATGCAGTTCACCGCATATTACGATACTTGAAATCTGCAGCTGGGAAGGGACTCCTTTTTGAAAAACATAAAAGCCTGAAGTTGGAAGCTTATACAGATGCAGATTGGGCTGGTTCACTTGATGATAGGAGATCTACTTCAGGATACTGTATATTTGTTGGTGAGAATCTAGTGTCGTGGAGAAGCAAGAAACAGACTGTGGTTGCTAGATCTAGTGCTGAAGTAGAATATAGAGCGATCGGCTCATGGGACGTGTGAATTGTTATGGCTTAAAAGGTTAATGGAAGATCTTAGATTAACCATAGAAAAACCTCTTATGCTGTATTGTGACAACATCGCAGCTATCAACATCGCTCACAACCCAGTTCAACATGACCGTACAAAACACATTGAGATTGACAGACATTTTATTAAGAAAAATTAGACTCTAAGCTCCTTTGTATACCTTTTGTAAGGTTTGTGAACCAATTAGCTAATGTCTTCACGAAAGGTCTTGGTAACTGTGATTTTCATCCTATTGTTTGCATAATGAGCATGAGAGATATTTATGCTCCATCTTGAGGGGGAGTGTTGGATAGTAAATAGTTAGTTACATAGGGATATTTCAGTACTTTACTCTTAGGAGTTTATATATATCATAGGTTGTAATTGTTATGTATATACAACAAGATTTTCTCCTAAATTCCTTCAGTAAATATGTCTACAGATGAATGGTTTGGACCAAATTGGAGAAGCAATTGTTACTTTTGTAATCCAGTACATGTGCTAGTTAATGTTACCGTTCATACATGGTCACTTTCTAATCATCTCTGATTTTCTATGTATTTATTCATTTGTTTTGGTTTTACTTTTTCTTTTTCTTCTTATAGTTACACACAAGCACGGGTTGGATTTAGGACTATGGTATCTTCCTCCCCTTGTTATTAACAAGGGAAGAAGGTTTCATTAGATTGATGGTTGGTGGCCCTGTATGTTTCCTACTGGAATAATTTATCTTCGAAATCCGGGCTATTTGCAGCTCTATACTGTGTATTGTGACCAAAACAATATATTTCTTTTGTTTCATGTGCTATCATTTGTTATCAAATGCTTCCTTATGCTACTTACCATTTATCCGTCATAACATCCTTCATCAAAATTGTTTCATTGAATACTATTTTTGATAACCCACATTCCATACCGTAAAGCATTAATGAGAATCTGGAAGGCCAATGAAAATTGACACCTTAGCTTTAATGTCATTGTTTGCATTGTTAAATTGAATGGATGAGGCCATTTTAGAATTACTTACACAAGAGTCGTGAGAACAAAAAAGCGTATTCATTTAATTAATGACCATCTAGAAGTACATTTCATAAGAAAATATGAGTCGTCTAATAAAAATTTGGAGCAGGCTTTTTGACATCTTTGGGGAGCAGTGGGTACTGGGTATGTCCACAAAGTTTGGAATTGGATGCTATGTTATTGATAATATTTAGGGGCTTTGGGCATAAGAAGAATATTCTTTGGAGAGGTGTTGTGTTTGTTGAGGCTTGGTGTATACGGATGGGGAGGAATTCCTGAATTTTCAAGGATCAATATGTGACATTGCAGCCACTTTGAGATAATGTTGTTTAATTTGCTCTTTTATGGGATTCTGCTTTAGGGGTCTTTAAGGAGTTTATTTTCTTTCTTGATAAGTAAAATTTCATTAAAATATAAAGAGGGGCAAACCCAAGTACATGAGATATTACAAGGTTCACCCCCTATAAGATTAAAGAAATAAAAACAAAATAAGCATCGAGTATTGAAATTTAAAACATCTAAGAACTCCAAGAAAGACCTGTTCATAGAGGCTGAATAGACACTGAAGAGAATAAGAATAAAGAAATGATCTCTTCAGCTCTTTTTAGGAGTTTCTTTTGCTGATAGCAAAAGGATTGGACAGCTGTTGTGTATTAATTTTGTTTTTCTTTCCTTTACTTCACTTTATCTTCCTCCTTAGCAATCTGATTTTATTTTTATCAAATAAATAAGCATTCTGGTTTCCATTGTAAATCGTATAAAATATTCTACAAGATTACCTTCTCCATTTTATTATAGCAGTTTATGTGCTGCTTTGCCAAAACATGGATATGAGCTAGTGCAAGTACTTCTCATTTTGTTAACAAATGTGGATGCAATATTCTTTGAAATATGTCTTTGTCAATCTCACCACCATTGTGACTACTTAATTGTGATAATTAAACATCTGTTTGAAGGCACTTCCGTATTAACTAATTATTGTTGCTTCCAACCTAATATAATTTTCTGATTCTTATCCTTTTCCTACCAGCAAAGTTATTTCTCCTGTTTACTTGTCGATGCAAACTTCTTCATTTTAATGGAGAATTGGCCTTTTATATATGTTTTGATTAGCTTACTATTACAGTGATGCTGTTAGGTTCTTCCTCTTAAAACATCATTTGTGTTAGTAACATTTCTCGGAGTTGTATAGTTTGGTTGTTGCATAAAACATGTCACATCTATTCATCCCAATATATATTTATTTTAAATATCTATAGTAATGACAAGCAAAAATTTCATGATATTTAGGTACTGGATAAAATGCATGCTCGAGGTAATGGGCCTCGCGTCATGCTAACCAGACAACCTACTGAAGGGAGATCTCGAAATGGAGGTTCGTAATTTATCATTGACAAATGCTCTGTTGACTTAATTTCAATACGCGGGGAAATGCTTCTAAACTTACTTCATTGCGTAATAGTAAAATCTCCACCATTGTTGGTTAACATCACTTCAGAAATCAGATCTTTTGCTATGACTTCTACTTGTTCTAATAATTTTGTATTTCCAGGACTTCGAGTTGGAGAAATGGAACGTGATTGTTTAATTGCCTATGGTGCTAGTATGTTGATTTTTGAGCGGCTAATGTTATCTAGTGATCAGTTTCAAGTTCAGGTAATAAGTCCTATTTCAAGGTCATTTTGGTCATTCAGTCAACCTTAAGATTTTAGTTCTGTTAGGCTACTTATGCATATATTAAATTTATAAATTTGCTACCTAGTATATTTAGCTAAAGATATGTATATGGTTTGTTGAAGTGGAATTGAATTATTGTTTTCTTGTTTGATGTTATTGTTGATTGATTGCTGGCAAATCTTGAGACAGCATATTAAAAATTTGTCTCTTGTTCAGCCTTGCAATTTGTGGCTCCCCCATTCCCCCAACCCCAGGCTGAAATCTTGCATCCACCACTTGTAGCGATTTGCTTGCCTTGCTTGCATGTAGCCATTCATCTTCCATGTCAGAAGGATAAAGATTTATAATGCCTGTGAACTATATGCAAAATGTTGTTTATTTAATCTCCAATATGGCTGTTGATATCTTCCCCTTGATACAGGTTTGCAGAGAGTGTGGCTTGTTAGGATATTACAATCATAAGCTGAAAACTGGAATATGTTCATTATGTAAAAATGGAGATAGTATCTCCACATTGAGTCTGCCTTATGCCTGCAAGCTCTTAATCCAGGTATGAGTTGACATACTAGTTCACATTTGCTCCCAAGTATGTCTATGTTGTGTTCATATGCAAGAACAGTGTCTGTGTATATGTATATGTACATGATTAATGTGATTAAGTTTTACTTATATTCAACATTGATACTGAACTGTTTTATTAAACTCAATTTATATACTAATCAATATTGTGGGGAATCATTTTTATTGATAACTAACATTGTGCTTTAACTGACAATTCATGTAAGCAAAGCTTCTATGGTTTTTGGTTGATCAAATTTTCAATAATTTGAAACATTTCCATCATGGTCTCCCTCAGAAGTTTCGTTGGATTAGTAGTAACGCCAACATATTTCATAAATTGATAAGAGGAGTTTATATTAATGCTGGGTTGATATAAACTGTAACATCCATAAAGATTTAATTAGTGCATCTGTGTTCAACTTTTTGTGTCCTGAATCCTACTTAGTATTGAATCTATTAATGGTATTATGTCGAAGAGTGAATGTGGTGTTAAGATTTGGTTCTTTCTCCTTGTTTATACTCTTGACATTGGTTATTATCGATTTGATTAACTTCTGACTCTGTTGGTTCAATCTTTCAGGAACTCCAATCAATGAATATTGTTCCTCGCTTAAAACTAGCAGAGGCATAATGATGAGCCGTCAAAGTTATTTCGATATTGACTCTAGATGCTGCGCATTTCTGTATTTGGCTCTACTTATATGATGAATGATGATAAATCAGATGAATGTCAAATGTTTGTTATATTAGATTTACATTCCAAACGTAAATATATGTTTTTTTTTTTTTTTTTTCACAGAGCAAGAAATATACACGAGTGTACAATGTGCAGAAACAATCAAAGAAAGAGTGAGTTCCCTGTTGTCCAAAAGACTATCACTTCTTGTTCCGTTGCTTTGCGTGCTGCAAAGGTTTTTTTCAGATAAGAGCTACATTGTTAACAAAACAAAGGCAGGAATTTACATTGCATAGACATTGCTCCTTGTAAGCCCTTCACTAAGGCCATGTCATCAGTCTTTGATAACAAAATGAACTCGAAGCACTAATTTAATTAATTTTTATTTCACAAAAATAATAAAAGTGCACTTTGTGGCTAGTATATACTATATACTATGGAGTGGGGATCCTAATTGAACTATAAAAATATGTAATCAATGCAAATATAATGCAAAAAGTCATAAATGGATAGAAACAAAAGTATAACGATTAATAATAAAAATAAAAGTTTATTTTATACACATGTAGCAGAGTTTTTTATTTTGTCAACTTACAGTTTATGAGTTATCACTTTATCCACTTACTGTTGAATTGGTTATTGGTTAATTTGGACATATTTATAATATTTAGGTTTTCTTAATTTCAAATTAGATGTAAATTTTAAAATTAGAAAAGAAACTAATTTAATTAATTTTTTGCTATAATACCAAGCTCAAGGCCCGAGTAACCTGCAAAACCTAAAAAATAAATAGCATTCAGAAGCAAAATAAGAAAAAACAATAAAAATTTTAGCTTGTTTGGGCTGCTCCCATTTCAAGAAAATGTTAGCTTCCCAAGTCATCACCAAAACATGGGAAAAAAATTGTTATACAAAATAAAAATAAAAAAGTCCAAAAAAATGAAAAAGAACTCGAAAGCAAAACAAGAAAATTTAAAAATAAAATAAAATATTTATATATCTATATCTATTATGTGTTCTATTTTATACTATACTAGAAGCTAGAATACCCTTACAATGTATTTGAAACACTTAAAAAATATAGAATTCAATTCATTTGTATTGAATTTTACGTTTTTTTTTTATGTTGGGCATAAATTAACTAGTGTAGATTTTAAATGAATTTTTTTTGAAATTTACATTTTATTAAATTATGAATTCTACATCAAATAAGTTAGATTTCATTTTGTGGAATTCATTTGAAATAATTATTATTTTGTCCACCTCAAATAACATTTTTATTTTTAATATGACAAATGTTTTCCATTTAGATAAATTGATAAAAAGCCACTACCTACTTCATCTCAAATATTCATCTGACCAAGTACAAGTTTTTTCCTATCAACTTGTTTTCAGTTCATTGAATAATAATTAATCTCTCTGACTTGAATTTTAGTTGATTAATGCTAGTTTTAATTAAAAAATTTGAAGGTAGTATCGAAAAAATGTTTAAATTAAAATGAATTATTCATGTGTTCAAAATAAGAGAATTATACTAAATTGTATAAGTATAGTTTTCATTTAAAATAAGAGAATTTATTTAAAATGAATCGAATTGCAGAGTTTATTTAAAATGAAATGAATTATATTTTTTATCTTGTTCCAAACACATTTTTATGGTATTATCTGACTTTTTAATATATTTTTTAATTCAAATAACATACTAAAAGGGAGGACAATATCCTCTTAAAAGTTGACAACTTTTTAAACTAAATTTCATCATTTATTAAAAATTATTCACTTTTTTTCTATAATTAACATGAAACAAAAAAAACATATGTATTGTTAACTTCAATTAACCAATTATTTTGTAATAAAAAAATCAAATTCCTCTAAAACTTATCTCCTTCTCTTTTTTCTCTTTAAATAAGACTAAAAAAATATATTAAAATGATCATTTTATATTTAAAAAAAATCATAAATAAATATTTTTGTGTTATTTTTCTTTGATATTTTTTTGTTAATTTATATTAATTAAAAAAATAAAATGCACTAATTCCTCTTCTTCTTCTTTTTAATAATAATAAGACTAAAAAAGATTAAAATGATCACTTTATATATATATATATATTTTTAAATAAAGAATCATTCAGCATATGGGTAAATATTTGCATATAACTAATTATTATAAAAAAGAGACATCTTAAAAGCATACTTTACTTACTATTACACCAAATCCTTGTTTGTACACTCATCTACTATTTGCCTATTTCACTCACAAGATGCAAACCAAGACAAACTCTAATACCCTCCATTGCAAAATTTACAAGAAAATCCTATTTTCAAGAAGGAAATGAAAATAGAATATAACAACGAACACGGGGCAAAAAATTAAGCTAATTCATTTTTTTTACTGTATTTTAAATTCACTACAAGTACAAAAACACAATTATTCTTGATTATTATGTTTTAATTTGAAATTAAGGAGTCCTAAATATTGTTGTGCACATGATCATCACATATTATTTGTCTACTAAAAATAAACAGAGATAGGTTAACTTGTTAATAAATAATATTTCAAGATTAGACGCTGATAATTGGAAAATCACATTGACAAAGTGAAATTTATTTTATGATATTTTCTTTTCTATAAATAAAAATATGGAAAGCTTTTAAATGTTTTAACACGCGTCACTCGTCTATTGCTCGTCAGTAAGCGTACATGTATTATCTGCTCACAATGTATTGCAGAATCCACCGTGGTCTCAAATACCTCTACTGTTGTTTGGCGCCAAGGTTTCGACTAACTGAGCCACCAGCTCCCTAGCCACTGATTTGTTTCTCTTCAGATGGGAAGCTTAGGTTTAGGCTTTCGTCAGCCTCAGTTCTCCGAGGTAATTTTTCTTTCGCTTTCTCGCCATTCACAACGATGATAATTATGGTTAACTTAGTATTTCTATGTCTGCATTCCGTAATTATGAGTTGAAAAGGGATTTTGGGGGGGGGGGGGCGCTACGTACTAGTTTTGCTAGGGTTCATGTAGCTTACCCCAAATTAATTAGTATTTAGTGTGGTTGCTGTAATATACAAGTATTATTTTTCTGGAATTGAAAAAAAAAAAGGAAAGCTTTGTATTTTGATTTTTCTTAGAACCTTAAAATTAAGAAGGGGCATGGATTCAAAGTTAGACCTAATAGTTGGAAGTATCATGGTCCATTATATTGTGAATGAAACAAGTATTCTGAATTTTTTAAATATTATTTTCGACAAGGAGAGTTCGTACATGTTGATGTTTATAAATTATAATTAAGAGTGCGTCTGTGGCTTTTGTTTTACAATTTTTCTTTTTGAGCTTTGGGTGTTAACTTTTTTTTTTTTGGAAGCATTATGTAGGTAATACTATGTAGAACGGGGGATTTTGTAGTCTTTTGTAGATTCCAAAACTTAAATAAATTCAGTTGGATATTTTGGAAATTTTGGTTCTGGAAGGACAAGTGTCTGTGATCAGGGAATAAAACACTCAGGTTCATGATTTGCTTCAAATAGATAAATAATTAAATATGGTTTATATTGTCTTAGCTCTGAACCTATGACATGCATAAGAAAAGGTATACATGTTGAAATAACCATCTTCAATCATAACCTTTGAATTCTGTATGTAAATTTGTATGGATGGGCAGCATGTATGATAAAGGCATACTTCTCCGGTGTTCTGACTTTTTTCTTACAACTTCAATAACATGTTATAATCATTTGACAGCTATGTTTAAATATTGATATATCCAGGATTTTGCTTGGCTTCCTGATTGTCTTCAGCAGCACAGAATAGAAGGATGTATTGAACACGTAAACAAGTCTCCGTTTTCTGGGAAGCAAGCATTCAAGGTAGGGATATCTGTTAAATTTCTTAAGATGCAATTGAAATTATGTTTGTGTTTTCTTTCTGAATGAATTATTACTTTGATTTTATTCTTCATATTGGGTATGCTTAAGTCGTCTCTGGTGTGTCAGTTATGTCAATGAAAACATACCTTTCAAACAATAATTCTTAATGAATATACTCTTGATTTGAAATAGTATGTAATATGTACTCCTGTCCCTGATTCAAAAAAACTATTAAGTGGAATATGCATACATTCAAAACTTTCACCTCATACCCTTCATTTGATTAAATTATGTCACTATCGTGTCACTGTTTATCATCATTCCTGAGTTTCATTGGAAAATTTGATTGGTCAATCATTTGCTGATTTCTTTTCTTAATTTGCAATGAATTAGGATCTGGAATTTTCTCAAAGAGAAGTTGGTCAAGGTAAAGATGCAGATCCATTATCAAAAGAAGAAGGTAGATATGGTAGCTGTCATTTACTTTTATCTGGGGAAGACAGTTCACCTGTTATTGCTTCATCTTCTGGAGATGTAAGATTTAACAGACTGGCCAAAAGCTACTACCGCTTCAATTTTCTTCAATAATTAATTTCTATGTAATTTTGTATTAGTCTTGACTCTTGACCCTAACTTCTAATCTTAATATTAGATGAAATACTTATACTTTTGGACTAACAACTATTTCCAATCATTCATCAAATTTGGGAAGGACAGCATTTTTTATGTTCTTTTGTTTGTTGGTGTACTTCTTGTTTATAGGCTACTTTATCTCCTACAAC
Organism: Quillaja saponaria; assembly: GCA_029379385.1. Classification (NCBI taxonomy): domain Eukaryota; kingdom Viridiplantae; phylum Streptophyta; class Magnoliopsida; order Fabales; family Quillajaceae; genus Quillaja; species Quillaja saponaria. The sequence goes on along the minus strand of CM055616.1, from coordinate 10,815,018 downwards.
AATTGGTTTATTGAATATACATTTTTTTTTTCATTGTGTTCGTAGTGTCACCGAACAGTCAACTCTTTTACCAATTATTTTCAAAACCTAACCGATAATGGTGTTATAAACTTTTATGATTGTATAGCTTTATCTGCCATTAATTTCCCGGAAAGGTTGTCAACTGATTAGAAATCACACGACTCTAAATGCACCTCCTTGTTATCTGCATGAATTTGAGCTATGGATAGAATAAAATAGTAGTTGCTTCTGAATGAGCTTTCTTGGTTTTTTCAATCAATTTTTTCTTAATCAGGTAGAGAGCTTTCTTGCTCATCCACCTGCAGAAACATGTTATTATTGTTACTGAAGTGATGTGTTTACTTCTTGGGATTTAAGGCTTAGTTGAGTTGAGTTGAGTTCTACTGTTTGGTTTTTTGAGTTTAGGCTGACTAAGTTAAAATAATTTTGAACTGAACAGGTGTTCAATCTAAATCTACATCTTTCTTCAGACATTGATTCACTGTGTTGCCCAACCCCAAATCTGAATGCTTCCCATAATCTAGTTGTGTCAGATAAAGTTTTTCCATTTCAACTTGTTGACACTCCTCTTGGTTTTGGAGAGAAGACTTACTCCATTACAAGCTGTGGTGCTGATGAGAGAAATTTGGTGCAAGTATCCATCCCTGAAACTGTGAATAGTGCTAGTCTAAAATCTAAGACTGGTAAAGTTGATTCTGTAAGGAAGTGTGAAGGAAAATCCAAGGTTAATTGCCTTAAAGGCGCTGATATCAGTGATGCAGTTGAGCTCTCTATTGCTGCTTCTGAGGCATTGGACAATACATGATTTGGTGAAGACGGGTCCAGTTTCTGAGACATTGCCAACAGCAGCTTTACTTGAAGCTTCTCTTCGCATGAAGCAGGCGCGAATGGAGGGGTTGGAAGAGTGTTTCCAACAACCAATTGAGAATTGTGAATGGAGTGATTCTCTTTCGGACTTGAATGATTTCAGTATGGCTGATGCATATGAAGATGTAGGGTTATCATACAGTGTCTCCAATGAACAGCATGATTGTGGTTTGGTTATATCTCAAGGAATGCATATCCCTGTTTCTGAAAATCATTATGGATGTGATAATCAATATAATTGCTCCAAGCTTAAGATTCAAAATGCTAACTTTCATGATAATACCACACTAAAGCAGTTGCAGGTTAACATGGATGTGCAGCTGATGGAATACTCAACTTTAGAACCTCTCAGCTGTAAGAGGCAGAAGCTTTCTGATATCCACAAAGTTTCTGGATATGTTCATCCTATATTGCATCAGTTGGTTCAGAAAAACTCAGAAGTTTCAACAATGAACAAGGTGAACTTATAAGTTCACCTTGAACTCTCAGTTTGTCTAAATGCATTCATATGTTTTAGGATGATATGTTTCTCCTGTGTGCCACATTGCTATTGGTTACCCATTGCATCCTACCAGCAAAATGTGAAATACATAAATAAAAATGTTAAAGTAAAAAATGGCAAGGGCTTCTATTTTCCAAGTTGTTGGGTGTCGTAGAATTATGGAACCTTATACCACCATTATAGTATGGATAAATACTGATGTAATTAATCCTATCTTGAATTCCACTTTCCAGACAGTTGACTTGGCAATGGTTGATGTAGTAACTTCAAATCAGCCACAAAACAGAGCTATCTCTTCTTCACATGCTGGGAGTTCTATGAATTTGCAGTAAGTTCTACTTTACTTTTCGTGAGCCACACATGTATCTTCTTGAGTTATGCAATCTTATGTAGTTTTTGCTCTTCCCGTATCCAGAGGGTGAGGGTAGCACAACTTACTTGGCTCCAGATAGATTTAGAAGCCGCTGGTTAGGTGGTTGGACAGACAAGGTGTGTGATCCATTTTGTTTCATCTTTCTGTTTCCCAAGTCACACTAGTTTTTCTCATTTTCCAGAAGGCCATTGGGTTTCTCTGTCAATTGTAGAGAAGTTGAAAGCCTTATTATCTTCCGTGTAGTACTTTATAGACTTTTTAGATTCTCTGCATAATGCATTATTCTTTACAAAAGTAGAAGCATGCAATGATGTACACAAAGAAATAATTTTTCATTAAACTGAATCATATTCAACATAGTTTATGGTAATGTAATTTTGTTCTGTTAAATAAACTATAAAAGTTCATATAATTGAAAAGATGACTGGTTTTTGATTGACGCTATGCTCTTTGGTGGTTTATGACTGTACTATTAGCCATTTCAGGGCCCTGGATCTGGAAATAGTACTGGAAGCTTGAAAGTCTAGGGCTCTGTCTGTTTCACAAATGATAACTTGAACTCGGTGTTTATTTTGTTGTCTCTTCTTTGTTTATTGTACCAATAAATCATACTCTGTAAGTGGAAGAAAAATTCTAGTATTGAATTGTTTTTTTGATGCCAATGGAGTAATTGGTAACTATACTGACCTTCACAGTCAGTGGGGTCATTTGATGGATACCTGATCTATAATGATTTTCAAGCAATTGGATGGTTATAAGTAGAGGTGGCTAGCTAGTAGTTGGTGGTAGTTGAGATCAAGAGGATCAAGTTGCTTTCCACCTTGAGTGGGTATTTGGCTAAATCATCCTTCGTGTCTTACCAGTGCACCAAACACTAGAAAAGTGAAGAAATTTTTTGAAAGAATTGGAGCCTACACAATTTCTTAACTTTCTTATTCTTTCCATGATTTAGATAGGTCCAAGTGTCTTGTAAACCTTTAAGAATGCCTGGACCTACCTACATATGTTAACTTTTCATGTCTTGTTCCTTTATGAAAATGCCAATTATTCTCAATTTATATTATGACAGTCAGAATTATATTCAAACCTGAGTAATACTAACCAGAATACTGTCCTCAATTTGCCAAGGATCTAAATTTTTCATCTGTTATTGGGTTTGACTTCTCCATTCCTCTAATATGGTGAAATTTTCAATTCAAGTTTTATATTTTTCAGGGTGAAGTATTTATATATCAATGTTTACAATTATAATATTATGATATTTCCTTATTGTTTTTGTTGTTGGCATTTTCCCATTTCATCTCTCTCAGAAGGAATTAGAATCATCTCCACCACTTAAACAGACTGATGCAAAAAGAATCCCAAATTATTTTGTTGGTGAGACAAGCTTTCTTTCAGAATCTGCAGATGTTGCTCCAGATGAGAATTCTTTTGTGCAGAAACATAATACCAAGTCTGGAATTGGTTCACAATCAAGCATACCCTTTGAAGGGATACAAAACCAAGTTGTTGAGGGCATATCTCATTCTCAAGATGCAATCAGGTGTTCCAGTGTATCATTGGTTGATCCTCTTTGTTCTGTGGTTCCATGCAGTATTTCTTCTGAAAATGCCAGTTCCCCAGCTCAAAGAGATAAAGAAAATGATAATGAAAAATGTGTTTCAGCCACTGCTGAAGCTGGAGTGAGGAATACACATAGTACCTCAGATCAAAATATTGGATATGGCCTGAGAGATGGGCATACTATGCCCTCAGTAAATGAGGAAGATCTCGGGATCAGTGTGCCGATCCAGATCAGGGGAGAACAAATGCCTCAGGAATCTGGCAGTTTCAATCAGACTTGTCGGAAGCAGTTGACCTCTCTTAAGACTTACAGCATGATTGTACCTAAACCAGTTTCCCCTTTAGCTGGTGGATGTATTAACTATAACGAATTGTTTAGTGAAGAATGCAATTGGGGAACACTTGTCATTGATCATAATATGGGAATAGGATGCACTAGATCTTTAGATAAAAGGAATTTTAAAGATATCTTACCATTCAGCTCTACGTCCAAGTGTATGGTCGCAAAAATTAATGAGGAAAATGATAAGGCTTTTGTTAATAGGAAGTCAATTACAAAAACAACTTATGAAAGGAGAAGTTGTGATAAAAAAGCAGCAAATGAGAGTGAAAATCTAGTTGAGAAATCACAGAGGAAGACGTCACCTCTTATCTTAAATCATAGGACAAGACGGCGCTTGGTAGCTTGCAAAAATTCTGTAGACGATTTCAGTGGAGAGAAACATCTGGAGGTTGCAGTACCTGAAACTGTTTCTGAGTGTCAACAAAACAACAGTGTCCTAAATTTACAATCTAAGCACACAAATTCTCATGATGGACATTTTAGAGTCCAAAAGCGAGTACGTTTCTCAGAAGCTGAAGACCAGTTTCAGCAGAAGAAGAACCTCCCAAAGATGCAATCTTTGCATCAAAATTGTAAGACTTCAGCACTGGTTGTCTAGTGCATCTTTCAGTTTTATAAATTATTGTGTCTAGAAGTTTACTTGTTTTCTTTTTCCAATTTATGTAGGCCCAACAACTAGAGCAAGTAAAAGGCGAAAATATTCTAAATCATTTTCCAATTCTTGGGCTCATGACAAAAAAAGCTATGTGACAAATTTTTGCAAGGTTAGGAAGAGAATGATTTTTCAAGGTATAGAATTTCTGCTCTCTGGATTATCTAGTCAGAACGAAAAGTCCATTGAAGGATTAATACGGAATTTTGGTGGTCTGGTTCTCTTTGATATTCCTCTTCCACCAATTTCAAGGAGAAAGAGGACCTCAAGATTCAGTTGCCTGAAACTTCCTGTTCTTCTGTGTTCGAGAAAGGTTGATATCTGAAAACCAATAACGGTTTATCCTTTTGTATGTAATGTTTCTTCTATTTCATATCTGTGCATTGTCTTTTCTCACCATATTTTTTTCATTAGTATGTGTGAACCTGAGCTTGCATTAGATTTAATGAGGATAGATTTGTTTTTCTTACCTAGTTGTGGTTACATCCTTCCTTCTATATATCTTTCCTTTAGAATTATGAATAACATTTTTTATGCTGATTGGAAGTTATTAAAGTACCTCCAAAGTTACTATTTTATTTTCTTATCACCTTTTCAATGTAAATTCACTATAATCTGCGGAGGGGAAATACAAAGATTATACAGGAAATAGGCAGTCATAAGCCTAAGCAAAAAGTAAATATAAAAATGCAGAAAATTAAAATTTGAGATTAAGCACATTTAAGTGCCAATAAGTGCCCTAGACTTAAAAATAATTGTATACAAGATTAGGAAAATGGAGTCTTCAGAAGATTCCTTTAACAAGATGAAATTTTTTATTTTTATCTTGAAAATTTTAATTGTCCTCTCCAGATATACTCCATCCTGCACAAGCAGGAACAGTCTCCAAAATCCAAACATCTAAACTTATGATACAACCTAAATCTATGCTTGGAAATAAGAGAGAAATCTCTTTATTGAGTCATGACCTAGAAGAATCCAAATAAACAGTATTCAATGATAACATTCCTGTGCTATGTCATAATCTAGAAGTAAATGGATCTCCCTTACTTGTACACTTATAACATCACAAACATGTTTCCAAGGAAGATCTGTTAAAATTTTCTGGGAAACTTGCAGGATAAAAACTGACTTTGGAAGGTGTTTCTTTATTGCATCCATTCATGTCCAAGTTCCAGGTAGATCTGGTCTCCTTTAATCCCACATCCTTCCAATGGAAGGGAAACCCATCTGCATAAGTTCTGATTAGAAGTGTTATTCGTAATTTCCTTTTAAACAGTCAATTAACATATTTAGTCCTGTGCTCACCGCAAATTTAGACTGCATGAGATTTTTACTTTATTTCCATTTCTCTGTTGTTTGTCTCAGCTACAGACCACCAAATTTTTATATGCATGTGCAGTCAACGCCTTGATACTAAAAGCTGATTGGGTTAAAGATTGTATCACTGCTGGATCTATTTTACAACCAGAAAAGTAAGTGATGCACTCTCTGAATTGCATTATTTGTTCGTGTCCTGTCAATGCCTTTTGTGTTAATAACATTTGATGATGTCTTGCATGACCTGAACTCTGGTCTTGTTTAAACCTGGATCTAGACCTTGATTTTGACAGCATATTTATAGAGACTTTACTTTCAATGCCAAAATACACCGTGGAGAGTTAGCTTTTCTTGTTTTTAGAGATGACGTGATCCAGCACCTATGTTTGACTACTTTCCAATCAATGCTAGAAATCTAATGTATCTATGGCTATATCGGAAACATCCCTGAAACTCTTTAATTTCACTATCATTACTCTTCCTGAAATGCAGATCTAAACTTGATCAAAATATAGCTTATGCCAAATGTAGTTTTTTGGCTAAACTGGCAGCAGCATAAGAAACCTTAATAAATCTTACCCTTGTTTCTCCTTTTCCTTTTTCTCTTTGTCGTAAACTTGCAAGCATTTGCATCTGGGTGTGCATATGCTGGGAGTCTTGAGTAGGTTTAGTACCATTTATGATAATTGTCTACTAGATTACAGCTAAGGTCAACAAGTTACAACTTACAACAACGTCTAGAACCCCATTCTTAAAATTTTGCAATACTATTGGATGGTAGTGATTTGTAGAATCTATTTGTTTCAACATTCTAATTTTTTTCTTTCTTTTTTTCAATTTGGATTTTAGCCCCTCTACCATTCTTAAACAATAACTTTTCTTCTCATTGTGAGGTGTGTGTTTTGAAGAATAAATCTCCAACTTGTGTTTTCTGAGAAAATTGATGTCATCTGCCATCATAATGATTTGTTAGTTGTCTTTCTGTTAGATACATGATTCAGCCAAATCAACTGAATATGGAATGCAGCAGAATCGGGAGACCAGTTCATAGCAGTAACGAAAACCTTATTTTTGACAGAGTAGGTGTCATGCTTCACGGGAAGCTTAGCTTCTGCACCAAATTTGCGGCCATCATCAAGGTAAGGTTCCATTCCAACATTAAGGCCTTAAAAGTGGAAGACACCACTTCTATCTCCTAGGTCATCTCTGTTTAATTTATCTGGAACATATACTCTCCAACCATATACTCTTGGTTATGTAGCTATTGTATGATTCATTGTTGTAAGAATATCCCCATGAATATGAAATAATTTAATTTATCTTGTCATTTATGTGGGATCTTCCGCTAGCAGGAATACCCCCATGAATATGAAATAATTCATCAAGAATACGCCCAATCGTAATGATTTGTTAGTTGTAATGCCAACCCAATACTCGAAGCCATTATCTATTGTTTAATTTATCTCCTAGGTCATCTCTGTTTGATTTATCTGGAATATATACTCTCCAATCATCTGCTCTTGGTTATGTAACTATTGTATGATTCATTGCTGGCTTGTTGGTTGTCCTTTAGTTACCAGATTCAGTACACCCCATCGTAACTGCATTCTGGGGTCAATGTCCCAATTTGCTGGACCTGATGACCCTTCATTCAGAAAACAGCTCCCATGGTGTTATGGTCAGAGGATTAGTTCCACATCAGATTTGCATTGGAGTGATCTTGGGTATATAAGGGTGACCTTCCTTTCTTATCATACGTGTTTTGGGAGGCCATGTGGACCTTTTCAAGAACAAACCCGTGAGGCCTAGTGGGCCCAAAGCGGACAATATATGATGTGGAAGGTGACACACGGCACAATCGGAAGTAAGAGGAGAGTGATTGGCATACACAAGCCTATGTACCTAGGTTTAAAGAAATTGGCCAATCTCCCTTACCTTCCAGCTAGTTAGAACCTGGAGGCCCTAATTGAAATGAAAGGTTACAAGCCCAAAATCTTAATAATTTTTCATAGCAATAAAAATAAAAATTATTATTTAATTTATCTTTTAGTTGGACTTTATATAGGCGACCAAATAACCCTAATATGATTAATACACATAACCTTGACTTAATCCCAATTGAATCCTAATTATGATAAAACTCCTACCTTAAGAGCAACTCCTAATTAAACCAAATCATAATCCCAAACCCTAACCCTAAATGTTTAATTAAATGAAAATCCTCCATTACAATTAATAACATGATTATTATTTATTATCTTTTTATTTTCCATCATACCTTGTGGTTAATACCTAATGCTGTTTTGTTCATTCATAGTTGGTTAGATACATGTTCAGATGACTATAGGAACACTATATGCGTTTTCTTGCAAGTTGATATCTCCTTTAATTCTCCTTAATAAGCGATTTATGTTCTGATTCAGTTTTCTTTTTCTGGGTTGCTTAGCATGGCGGTGGACAGGTGTTTAAAACCCTTCAATGGCTAGTTCAGGGAATCCATAAAGAGAGGATTTCTGTGGGAGCTATTGTTGCTGAAAATAAGAATAGGGCATCACGTCACTTGAAGTATTATGCCTCAGAGTCTGAGATACCTATGATGGTAGTACTTGCTTAAATTTGTGGGATCCAGTTAGTGACTAAAATCTAATTTTATCTAAGTTTGCACTTCCAACGTATTAGAGTTCTAAGTTTCTAGCTTGCTTTTCTATCAATGAGCTGAAGAACTGTGCCTCTCATTTATTTCAGTTTGAATTGTTAATTTAATTGCTACTCTTGATTTCTTTTGCAGCCTGCTAGCTGGATTGTTAAGAGCTTGCATTCAGGCAGGCTACTTCCTTTCGAAGAAGCCAATCACACCCATCACAAGGAAAATGAAAACCAAGAATTGCTTTGTCCTGCTTCACCAATTACTAGTAATCCAGACATTTCAATATATATAAGTGAAGAGATATGAGAGTTGCTTCTCTAAAAGCGACCAGGTCATCAATGAATATTTCATTGTAATTATTATTTGGTCCTTATATTCACATTATCTATGTCTGGTTCAAATGCTTGTATCAGGTATTGGCTCCTGGCGGTTTTACTGTTCCCTTTTTAGTTTGACAATAGAGATGGATACCATTGAATATCTGGGTTTTATCGTAGGTTTTTTTTTTTTTCAATTCTCAGTTGGCGTTGGAAATTGCATGACTGTGTAATCATTTCACTGGTTCCACCATGCTGCTCAACAGAAAGAAGTAAGATTGTTAAAGGATCTAGTGGAATGGAAGAGACATCTGAAGTCTGAACTGATTACTTTGAAGACTATTTCCTCCTTCTGTCAGGGAAATTCCTTGTGCTCTTTTGGCTAGATTAATTAGAAAAAGGGATTATGAAGAAATTCATCCAAGCAACCCCAGGTCAGTGGCCATTTCCTATTCCACTTCCATTCACGCCTCAGCTATCCCAACCACCTCATATAACGAATCAATTTTTTAAATTAAAAAAAATAAAAACTGAACTTTTACCTCAGTTTTTAAGATTGTTTTTGTTTTCTTAAAGTGCTAAAAGGTTTTGCCTTCTCTTTCCAGATTCTCTAGAATTATGTGCTTGCATGTTGCTTACTGATACATTTCAATAGCACATATTTGAATCCGATTACAGAATTGTAATAACAGCGGGGTGAGCTCAAACGGGCAATCTGAAGAGGGTAGTTGACGGTTGACCTCTACCTTGGCAATAAAGTATGCTGCCAACTGCGTCTGTGATTACAGAAATTTGAGCTAGCAAAAGAGCTGGCTGGATCTCTTATCAAGTCATACGTGCTTCTTTTGCTTCAAGTGGCATGAATTGGACTAGTACAATTTTTTCAGTCTTATCTGCACAGTTCAAAGAACAACCAAAAAGGGTGCTTTTCAAGTAGCTGCTAAAAATTGAAATTATAAATAAAATAAATTTTTAAATAAAAAATAAGAAAAATTTAAATGAATTTTAATAATCATTTTATTTAGATAAATATAATCATAATATTTGTAAATTGATATTTTTAGTAATTCTAATACTCAATATAATTTTTTTTAAATAAAATCAAACAATTTTTTTATATCTCACAGAGTTTTTATTTTAATATCTCCAAATATTTTTTTCAACTTTTCATTCAACATTTTTTAAACTGCTCTACTTGAAAAGTATTTTTACACATAATATTTTTATATACAATTTAACCAAACAGACTTATTATAATAATTTTTTGATATTTTTTTTCTCTTAACATTAAGTTATTTTTATTTATAAATGGAGACAACTTAAAAAGGGATATTATTGTTTATAAAGTATAGAGAGTCAGAGTAAATTAAGAATTTTTGTTTAAGAAAAGTATTAAAAAATTATCAAACAAAACTTATGAAAATGAAAAAATTTTGAGAGAAACATAAAAAACTCTATGTAACAAAACGGAGAGAAAAGATAATAGAAATTAAAATTGAAAAAGTAAAAGCTTATATTGTACATAATTAATTTAGGAGAGATATCAGAGAATTAGTGAATAATGTTAAAAGATTATGTGTTAAAATATTAAATATGTTTATCGATGAGGCCTCAACACCATATTTTTCATGTATCAAATATATTATATCTTATAGATTGGTTATGCTTGGTTCAACTTGTATGGATCTTATTTGATTACAATGAGTTGCTGATTGTAAATTATTTCTAAATTCTTTATGGTTTGCTAGTAATTTAAAAAGGATTTTCTTAGGGTTAGTTTGGTATGCAGGAATGATTTTTACAAAATTAGAATGAGAAAGGGAATGTGAATGGAATGCAGTGAAATAGAATTATCATTCCATTCTATTGTTTGGTAGCATTGGTGAGAAATAATTCAATTCTATTTGTTTATTTTCTATACAATTCTTAGACATGAAATAATATAAAAATTATGTTAAAATGACAAAAAAATATTCTTCAATAGATAAAATAATAAAAATATGACAAGTTATGAAATATATATATATATATTTCTTAATTTTTAATTATTTTTTTTAAATTTTATATTATTAATTATTATTACTTATATTTATTTTATTATTAATTAAACTTATTTTATTATTTCTTTATTTATTTTTTATTTTTATTATTTATTAATATAATATTTTAGTTTAAAATTACTTAACTAATTTATTTATTTAACATTAATTAATTATTTATAATTACATTATTTACTAAGATATGAAAGGTATTATGTCATTTGACTAAAATGAATTGATTTATTATTATTTTTATATTCAAATTTTTTATTATTTAATGTGATATGAAGGGGTATTTTTGTCATTTGACTAAATTAAAGATATTTATTTATTTATAATAATATTATTTTATTAATATTCAACTTTTTATTTAATTATTTATTTTATGTGATATAATGATTTCTTTTGTTATTTAATTGAACTAAATCAATTCCATGGAAATAAAAATGAACAATCTCACCATCTAGATAAAATAATAATATTATAAAATAATTAATTAAATAGGCACGAGCTTCTGGAAATCCATCTTCTTTAAATAAAATTGAGAAGATACTAGTTATTTCAACTTGTAAAGTGTTTAAGCAAGATCTCTAATTCAATCATGACTCCATCATCATAAATTGAAGAATATATGATAATAAAAAAAATAAAAATAAAAAAAACTATCTCAACTGTGTAGCTAGTATGTCCAAAAATTATCACTTGATAGAAAAAAAGGACTAATTACTTTGAAAATTAATTACCAACTGCAATTGATCACAAACGTATTAGCCACATAGCATTCTATCAGACAAGAATTTTTCCCACAATCTTTTCAAAATCATGAGAAACTTATACCACTTAAATTCGGATAAGATATCTTGTTTTTTTTTTTAACATAATAATAATCTAAATTTAATAAATTATATAATTTAATTGAGATACAATATGTGAATCGTTATTAGATAAAAAAAATTTAAAAAATAATAATTTATTCATATCGAATACCTAACTCGGATAAAAATACATGAGCGTGTACCTTGTAAGCACTCAATTTGATCAAAATTGAAAATGATAGGTTTTGAATTTTTTATGAAAAACTTTTAGGTTTCATTTTGGTTCTTTATGAGGCATACATAAACCATTTTCAAAATTAAAAATAGTTTTTGTGATGATATATTTATCTCTTTGATATAGTATATTTATTTAGGCTAATCATTTGTTAAAAGTCTTCAGATAGGGCTCAATGTGAAGGACAAGAAACTTAATTAATTCATAACACTTTAATTAGTTACAATAATTTAATAGAGACGGCTAAATTAAATAGTTATTATGTAACATTCATTTCAACCGCTACCGTGCCCTACTTATTTTCGTTAAGATCCTAAAAATATATTGTCGGCAACAAATAGAAATCCTTGTTTAATTTATACGAAGTGTTAAACATGGCATGTTTATAGATATTAATTGATTTTCTTATCTTGAATTAAAATACATTATTTGGTTCAATCGATTAAAAAATTAATTTCTATGAACAAACAATCTCATCTTTGCTTCTTGAAGTTATTTTTGTTTATAAATGGAGACAAATTAAATTAGGTTTACTTATGTACATGTAATATATACTATTATTTGTAAAGCATAGAGAATGAGAATAAATTAACAAATTTTTTAGCAAAAAATATTTTTAAATATAAAACAAAAACTACAAAAATGAAAAATATTGGAGAGAAACATAAAAAAATTCTATGTAACAAAATGGTAAAGAAAAAATGATAAGAATTAGATTGAAAAAGTAGAAACATATAATTTATACAATTAAGTTAGAGGAGATTTGAGAGAATTAGTAGATGATATTATAGTAAAATAATAGAATTTAAAAGATATGAGAGCGTATATGTGTCAAAATATTATATAGATTATGACGACATGTCAATACTATATTCTCTTAATTCTTGAGTATTAATTATATTAAAGATATATAATTATCTTGTGAACAGATGTGAAGAAGTTTGTGTTAATTGTAACAAAAACAAAAGTCACATTATTTTACTCAATTTAAAGCAATAGCATGGTATTATTAATTACTACCACACAATATCATCAACCTTGCATGGGAATTTTACACGTACAAGAGGAATGACTAGTTGAAAATACCAGCTAGAACAATTAATTAACTAATTTAGTATGACACCAAATTTTAAACTCTTCTCCCTTTTAAGATAATGGGTTTAAACTCGGGAATCCAATCTCTTGGATGTACCCAAAAAAAAACTCCTTGATAATGCCACAAATACTACTAAATAAATGAATACGTAAAAAATGTCATGGAGGTGAAAAGTTATTAATGCCAATTACCAAAAGCCATGGACCATGAAATATATTCCTGTCATTAATAATTACTAGATTGGGATCCCTAGTGTCAGTTTTTATAATCTTTAGCAATGGATGATGGTAGAGTCTACATGTATGAAAAACTATGAAATTGGTTGTCATTTGTCAATAAAATCTGACACTTCAAAAGAAAACGGGATAAACATTCTCAAGGTGCCACTGTTAAATCTCACTTTCAATATTAATGAAAATAAAACAGTGAGTCATACAATTCCCAACGCTGTTTGTTGGATATTTAATACCAACTGATGTGTATCATTCATCCACCACCTCTCAACCGCCATCTCTAACTAATACAACCAGAGGCCACAACCCCACCTCTGGCTCTCAGCACCAGCTCTACCTCTCGGCCACCATGTCCTATAAGATGTATTTGGTGCTACAATTTAGTTGCTTTTTCAAATAATATTGGATTTATTTTCACTATCCTCTCAACATACTTGAAATGAAAAACATGTCAGCCTATCTATGTGAATTAGTTCATATATCTAGCAGATTATATATATGTATTAATTTGTGCTTGGCAACAAAAAATTCAACTTACATGAAGAACTATTAATTTATCAATTATTAATTGGATGTTCTAGAAGCAGCTAAGAGAATAAGGTAAGGCACAGGGTGGTGGTGATCATGGCTGTGAGGGGGGTGGCTGCAATGGGATAGAAGGAGAGTTGTGGTTAGGAGTTGGTGGTGTTGGCTTCTTCCTCACAGTGTGTTCTTGATTCCTGGGTTTGAAATTTTGGTTTTTGAGTTTCGAATTTTGTGGGTTTGAGCTCCAAGTAGAAGAAAAGAATTTAGTTTTCTTTTTGTTAAGAATGAAATTGAAAGTATTTAATAAGATTGGGGTGAAAAATATAAATGCATAGATTTATTGACTGGTTTGCTTAACAGATAAACAAATACTTAGTAGGTCACTGTGATAATTGGTCAAACTATCAAGAAAATAGGTGTCCAATTCAGTTTGGTATTTAATACCAACAGAGTTGGATATTGTATAATTCACCAAAACGAATGAATTGTCTCCCATAATAATATTATGATACAATGAATGAAGTTGATAGAACTTTACCAAATTACAAAAGTGATAAAGAAGTCAAATTACTAAGCGATAAATAATAATATATTGTCAACAATTTATTTTTTTTAAGATTGTCTTATTGTCTCAATTAATCTCTTTAACGGCCTTAAATATTAGTTTCTCTTTTCTTAAAACATTCTTATTTATTATGTTTAACTTATTTTTTGTTATTAAATATTAAATTCATCATTTATCATTCTCTTTCATGTATCACATTGTTATTATACTTTTGACTTTTTAATTATTTTTACTGTATTACTTTGTTAAATTCTCCAACTTATTTTGTATGTACATATGCTTGATTTGTCTACCTCTCCAAAAATTTGTTAAATAATTCTCTTTCATGTATCTGATTTTTATTATGCTTTTTTCTTTATAATTTTTTTTACTGGATTACTTTTCTTAAATTATTCAACTTCTTGCCTATGTACATTTGCTTTATTTGCCTTACCTCCCAAAAATTTCTTCAATATAATTTAGAGAAAATGTATGTAGATAAAAAAAATTGTATGCAATAAACATAAATAATTTAAATATATATTTTATATTGCTAATGTGAGTTGAAAATAAATACCAAAGTCAAAGAGTTTAGAAAAAGTAATAAAAAAAAAAATTAAAAAACATAACAAAATCAGATGTAAGAAAGAAAAATAATAAAGAGTAAATTTCGTAAAAGATAAGTCAAATAGAGAAAATAAAAATGTTTTTTTAAAAAAAAAAGTCTTGCTAATTAATAAGTTGTAACTCTAAAAAAATTGGTTGTGACAGTAAGGTCACCTAATATAGGATAATAATTAACTCTTTTTGTTATTTAACAATAAATATGGACCTCTTATTGTCACAACCAATTTTTTTAAGGTCACATTCTATTAACTGGCTTGAGTTTCCCTTTTCTTAAAACACCCGTAATTATTTACTCTGTTTAACTTATCTTATTTAACATTTATTATTTATTTTTCCTATGTTTAATTTTTATTAGGCTTTTTGTTTTGGGTTTTTCTAACTAGTGCCCAAATGGCACTTGATAAGATGCAATAAATGTGAGTTTTGAAATTTGAAATATGCCAGAAGTAGAAAATCATTTATTAAGCAACACTAAAATCATAGTCAACTACTATAATTAATAACACAATTTTTATATTTATCACTTTAACAAGTGCCCTATAGGCACCCGTTAGAAAAAACATTTTGTTTTTACTAAACTATTTTTCCTAAACTCTTCAACTTCTTTCATTTATGCGTATTCTGTAACTCTTCAATGTATTTCATATTTTATTATTTCTCTTTCCTAGTTTGATTTTAATTAGGCTTTTTAATTTAATTTAATTTTTTTACAAACTATTCAACTTTTTTGGTATTTGTTTTCAATTCACGTTTAAAATATAAAATATTTTTGGATTTCATATTTTATTATTTCTCTTTCCTAGTTTGATTTTAATTAGGCTTTTTAATTTAATTTAATTTTTTTACAAACTATTCAACTTTTTTGGTATTTTTTTTCAATTCACGTTTAAAATATAAAATATTTTTCCTAACCAAAAATTAAAAAAATCTGATATATTTTTTTCAATTATTTTCTTTTTACTCCATACAATTTTTTTCTCTCTATATTTTTTCAGTAAATTATATTTTTAAATTAAAATTATATTTTTAAAAATAAAATATTTAGTTATTCTTTTTTCTTAGAGTAACTAATGTTGTATATTAATTTTAAGTTTTTCTTGTTCAAATTGTATATTCTAATAATAAAATCAAATTTGCCAAAACATAGCAAAAACATAGAGGGGGAAGAGATCCTAAAATATAATTCTTGACATAATTGTGAAAAGCTATTTTGAGTTGTAATTATTTTCTAAATTTCAACTCAAATCCATTCAAGAGATTTAATAACTTCAATTAACAAAAAATTAAAAAAACTTCCTAGAGCAATTTTCACAATACTTTCAATGGCTCAAAAGTAAAAAGGAAGAGAACATGAGATTGTGCTATTAACATTCTAAATTTTAAGGCACCATCACTGAAATAGCATTATAAAACTACTATCTGTATACATGTAAATAAGACAAATATCTCACCAGCATTGTCTTAATTACTCTAAGAAAAAAGAACACCTAAATATTTTATTTTAACACAAAATAAATTTTTTTTAATTTAAAAATATAACTTACAAGAAAATGTAGAGAGAGAAAATTGTATGAAGTAAAAAGAAAATAATTGAACAAAATATATTGGACTTTTTTTAATTTTTGATTAGGAAATATATTAGACTTTTAAGGTGAATTGAAAACAAATATCAAAAAAGTTAAAGAGTTAAGGAAAAGTAGTCTAATAAAAAATTTTGAAAAATTAAAAAGCCTAATAAAATTCAAAATAGAAAAGAGAAATAATAAAAGGTAAAATACTTTATTGAAAAGTTTTAGAGGAAGAAGATTTTATAGGCAAGACACAAGTGCACCTACAAATGAAAAAAGTTTAAAGGTTTAAAAATAGTAATTCAATAAAAAAAAGTCTAATAAAAATTAAAAATAAGAAAGAGTAATAATAAATGTTGGACAAGATAAGTTAACAATAGTAAATAATTAGGAGTGTTTTAGGAAAAAATAAGCTCATACCAATTAATAAGTTATGGCAGAAAATTGGCAATAGCAATAAAGGCTCCCCAATAAATATTGGGTCTTTCTATTTTATGCTCACTAGGCACATGTTAAGGAATATTTAAAATCTTTATTTTCTTCAATTTTTATAAACGTGTGTTCCTATTTATTAGTTTTGAAGTTTTCATTTTATACTATGACACTAATAATATTAAATTAAATTCAATATTTTATTTAAGCAATTATTTCTAATATAATTTTAATTTTAAATAAAAATAAATAAATAAATAAATAAATATATTAAAATAAATCTTCCTAACCTTAACCCTAATTTTAACCTAAATTAAAATTAAAATAGAAATAATTACTTAAATAAAATATCAAATTTAATTTAGGAGTATTAATGTCATAGTAATTCAATAAAAAAAAGTCTAATAAAAATTAAAAATAAGAAAGAGTAATAATAAATGCTAGACAAGATAAGTTAACAGTAGTAGATAATTAGGAGTGTTTTAGGAAAAAAGAAGCTTATACCAATTAATAAGTTATGGCTTTAAAGAAAATTGGCAGGCTCCCCAATAAATATTAGGTCTTTCTATTTTATGCTCACTAGGCACATGTTAAGGAATATTTAAAATCTTTATTTTCTTCAATTTTTATAAAAGTGTGTTCCTATTTATTAGTGTTGGAGTTTTCATTTTATACTATGACACTAATAATATTAAACTCAATATTTTATTTAAGTAATTATTTCTAATATAATTTTAATTTTAAATAAAAAGAAATAAATAAATATATTAAAATAAATCTTCCTAACCTTAACCCTAATTTTAACCTAAATTAAAATTAAAATAGAAATAATTACTTAAATAAAATATCAAAATTAATTTAGGAGTATTAATGTCATAGTAAAAAATAAAAACTCCAATACTGATAAAGAAGAATATATTTCTATAAAAATAAAAAAATAAAAAAATAAAATATTTATTAAATACTTTTATCATGTGCCAAGTAGCCCTAAAAAAAATATTAATATTCTCTCTAACAAAAAACAAAAAAAAAGTTACATATTTACCTGCCTAATGGTATGAAAATATTAAAGCTGTCGGTATCGTCTTTCCATAAAAGGGAAAAAATAAATTTGAATGCAGAATGTCGGCAAGAAAGATATTGAGGGTCCTACGTAAGAAAGAAGCTTTTAATACACAAACCTAACGTTTCTGATCAACATAGACATGATGACTCATGTGTGGGGTCCACAACTATAAACTTCATACTAAATCAATTTCATCGTATCTCTACTGTGTATAATACAAATTAATAGTCGAATCTGACTGATAAATAAATACTCTTTAGAATCTGAGATTGAATAATATTTTTACTAAAATAAAAACTTATAAAAAAAATAATTATTATTTTCAGTTATGAAACTCATAAAATAATGAATAATTATTTATTATGTAACTCTAATATCCGGCAATGTACCTTTTTTATTATTAGAAGAAAGAAGAAATATACGTCGCAAAGGTAACAGTTTTTTTTTGGTAATAAAGGGTCACGACCACTAGACACAGTACAAGGTGTTTGTTTCCCTAGTGCCAACTGCACCAACTGCTTGGGTTGCCTATCTGTTAGTGTGCATGTACACCACGTTTTAAATCAGACAAATAATCCAACAAACAAAGTGTACAAGACCAACTACAATTCTATAAATAATGAGTAATGTTTTGATAAATTTTCATTCTACCAATACTACTTCAATGGCTATCACACAATTCAATGAAGTAGTTGCAGAAGAAGAAAAGCTGAGCCATGAGTGCAAGCAATTGCTTCTTTCTCTTCCTAAAGAGAAAGGTTGGAGAACCCCTCATCTTTATTTATACCAAAACTTTTGGTGCCAGCCAACTGAAATCCAAGCCATTATGTCTTTCCAGAAACACTTCCAAGCAAAAGAAAGTGACATTGTTTTAGCCTCCATACCAAAATCAGGTACCACATGGTTGAAAGCCCTTGCTTTTGCCATAGTGAACCGCAAGCCTTCTGCAATCTCTAAGAATCATCCTTTGGAAAGTTCAAATCCCCATGATCTTGTACCTTTCTTCGAGTACAAGCTTTATGCAAATGACCAGCTTCCTGATCTCTCCACCATGACTGAACCAAGACTTTTTGGTACCCACGTACCATTTGCTTCATTGCCTAATTCAATCGTGAAGTCAAATTGCCGGATAGTTTATATTTGCCGGAACCCATTTGACACCTTTGTTTCTATTTGGCATTTCCTTAACAAAATCAAGCCACGGTCTTCACCCTCAGTATCACTAGAGGAAGCTTTTGAAATGTACTGCAATGGGGTAATTGGGTTTGGTCCATTTTGGACACATATGTTGGGATACTGGAAAGAAAGCATAGAGAAACCTGACAAGGTCTTGTTCTTGAAGTATGAGGACATGAAAGGGGATCTGAGTTTTCAGTTGAAAAAACTGGCTAAGTTCTTGGGAAGCCCTTTTTCTGTGGAGGAGGAGAGGAAGGGTGTGATTGAAAAGATAGCTAAGCTGTGCAGTTTTGAAAGTATGAAGCAATTGGAGGTAAACAAGTCCGGAAAATCTATTAAGAACTTTGAAAACAAAAATTTGTTTAGGAAAGCTGAGGTGGGAGATTGGGTCAATTATTTTTCCCCTTTGATGGTGGACAAGCTATCCAAACTCATGGAAGAAAAGTTAGGTGGGTCTGGTCTGTCATTTAGGGTGTTCCACTAGGATAAGTAGCAGGAGCAAACTGCAGTGTTGTTGATCAGCTTGTGAAATTGTTTTCTATCTCTCTGCTATATTCTCATATACTTGTTCTCTATGTTGTATTCAGAATGAAGTGAAATGCAAAAATAAACTGTATGCACCTATACGAAAAGCCTGCATCTGAGTTCCATACCATATATATATATAATAAAAAGTACTCTTACCCTTGTTATGGATTTTCCTTTGAGAACGAAAGGGGTTTAATAATTTCAGTTTAGTTTCCTTGGACCATGTAGGAAAAGGAAGCTCATCCAATTCCAACCTGAATGAGCTGGAAGAAATGTGCACGAAACTCAAACTGATTTGAGGTTGTTTGATAAAGAAGGCATCTCCTATGGTTAATTCTGTTTGTACCTTCGAAATAAGTAAAGTTGATTTTATAGTCTATGATGTTACATACTAAATTCAACGTTTGCATATTGCAACTTCCTTTCAATGTTTGGGCAGTGGATTTAAGTTTTTCTTAAGTGAGGTGGAGAGCAATGCATAGGGGAGGAAAATACCAGGGTATAGGAAAAGCAGTTGAGTCATACAAAAGGGTTTCAAAATTTTGTTTCTCTCTTGTAAAGAAGGAAATAAAAAACCAAACATGACTTTGCAATTTCGATATTGGTGAATCATTCTCTCAGAGAAGACTTCAAGGTGATGGAATTTCTCTTCAAAGAGGTAAAAAGGGTACATATGAAAAAGATTAGTGATTCTACACATTGGACCAACCATACACTTAATGTTTACTCGCGTGATGTGTGGGTATGACATGTGCTCAATCTTATTTAGGGTGTGTCTTAAGTTGATCCGAGCTATATAAATGAGTTTAGATAGTCTCAACTGTGATTGATCTTTTTGGAGTTTTGGGTTCAAGGGCATAGTAAAAATTCCAGCCTTGTAAATTCTTATTCGATCTCCCTCTCCAGAAGGCTGTGTAGAGGTTGGTTTCTGTCCTCAAACCATAGGCTAAAGGGCTACGAGCTTCAACATAGTTTTGCTGTAAAACGAATTTGGAACTCTGATTCTAAGAAATTTCAGGCTCATAGGTTTTCAGGGCTTATCACATCGTCAAAGGAAATGTAAAGGAGAATGCAATGAAAAGAAGTAGCACTTATCTCATGCGCTGCTTTAACAAGTAAAAAGAAAAAGGAAAAGCACATTGGATCAGTTGACAGAACTTTACCTTATTACAAAAGTGATAAGTAAGATTACTGAAGCGAGACCATATTAAACAAAGCAGCCCAGTTGATCCGTTATGCACTCCACTTGAATTATATGGCTACTGGGTGGGCAAGATGGGTTGATAGAGACGTTTAGTGCTCAAGGCAATAGTAGAATCATGGAAGGATCCATGTGCTTAAGCAGCATCATGACTGCAGAACATGAGACAAAAACCGTGATCAGCAGAAAGTGAAACTAGAGATGAATACAACGAAAATAAGGGGAAAAAAAATTAGGGGCTCATTTAGGTGCATGGAATATAATTTATTATATTGGTAGAATTATAATTTAAACATTTGGAAAGTTGAAATTGTAATTTTAATGAATGTTTACAAATAATAGACAAGGGGAGTCATTAAAGGTGGTAGATAGGGCTGGTTGGTTCTGAAGGGGCGGCACCGAGTTAGTGGTGGTTTCTGATGGTGGTTGTTACAGTGGCAGCAATCTCTAGTGGTGGTTGTTGTTAATTATAATTTATAATGGTCATTCAAGAATAGGCATTGAATTCTAATTCTTAACTCAAGGTTCCCTAACGAATTCGAAGTGGAGCATACTGTAATGAAGCACACTATTTGCTACTAAAAAATAAAACTTCTCCTGGGACGTCATCCAAAATTGCCAGACTTAAAACACTGACAATACATTGCTTATCTTTTCCAGAACAAGGTCAACTAAATCAACAGATAATGATTTTGACACTGACTTATCAATGTAATATTTGAGAGCTCCATACCATATTAGTCAGTGTCAAATGAAAAGTTGGGGGCAGGGGGCAACTAAAACCCAGTTTCATCTATTTACCACCTTAATGACGTACTAGATTGTCTTAATGAGTCGGAAAAACTAAGTTTCAAGCAAGTAAAAATTCTCAACTTTAATCAAGCAGATCTGACAATGCTGTCTTTTTGAATGCATCAATTTTGGCCAACTGCGAAGCAAAAGCTTTGTTTGGGAATACATTCTCTGCCATCATTCTCTCTTGGAAACCATATGCAGGGGGATTGGGCATTTACATAAGCCTGGAGCAGAACCTCAAATGGTTTAAGGCGGCCACTGTACCCACACTGCTTTATTCTATGGAACAACTTCTCAGTATTACGTATATCACCACGTTTTGCATATTGTTGCATCACAAATATATAGGTGTTAAACAAAGGTCTCACCCGGTTCTGTTGAGCTGCCTTATGCAAAATTGAATCAGCCTTCTCTACATCCCCAGCTCTCACATAGAGCCTCACTAGTCCATCCCAAGCCAATGGTCCAATCCATCCTCCACTCTTTGCCATACCCTTTATAAGTTCCGTTCCTTTAGATGTTAGGTTATTTTGTATATAAACACTCATAAGTAGAGAGTAGTGCTTGGGCGAGAGTTTCTTCCATTTCTGAAGCATCAATTCAAATACTTCTTCTGCCTCCTTGATTTTGCCCAACTTGCCCCAAGCTGTTATGGCACTAAGGCACTCCTTGATTGTGGGCTCTAATTTGCAGTACTTCCAGATTCTGCCCACCTCATCAGCATTGTCAAGATAAGCATAAAGGGAAAGCAAAGCACTCCGAGCTCCAACAGATTCTTTCTGTTTTCCTTCTTCAATTTCCTTCAAAATAGTAAAAACTTTATCCATCAAACCTCCAGATACATAGTGACGAGCCAAGATAGATAGGACATTAATGTCCGGTTGCATACCATCTGCCTTCATAGTGTCAACCAACTTCTCCATCCCTAGTATGTCATTGGACTCGCCTTTGGTGTCTATTAAGAGCTTGTATGTAAGGAGAGATGCCTGCACGTTTTCCTTCTCCATTAATGATAAGATATCAGCTATCTTGCTTTTGTCACACCTCTTGTACAGAAGGATCATCTGGTTGCAAGCATATATACTGATTGGCAACCCAATCTCCCTCATTTTTCTGAAAATTACCTCTGCTTTCTCCATATTGACAATGTGGACAAAATTTGCCAAGAGGGTTCTGTATGCTATTTCGCCTTTGAAGGACTCTGGAATATTCTCTAAGTACTTCTCTGCCTCCAAGACTCCCTGTGTTTTGGCTATCAGATCAAGACGAGAAGCACAATCTCGTTCGGTAAGGTCAAAATGCTTGGTAGTCTCCAACCACTTAGAGAACTGCAAAACAGAAGATACTCAGAGAGGAAGTTCAAAATATTAAAATTATCAACTCTGCAGTAAACTTGAAGGGGATGTGAGAAGTGCTATATTTTTCTTTTTTTCCCAGGATGCCCGATACATAAAATGTTATAACTGCATGAAGAATTGCAAGTATAAGGAACTATTCTCTAGTTGTTTACTCTTGAAGTAAATTAAATGTTCCGATAAATTTAATTCCCCCTTTACCAATTTCTTCCTACTCTTTTCTTCACATGCTTAAATATAAAGGCCACAAATGCATCATACTTCTGTAACCAAACTACCTAAACCTAAAATGTTAAAAAATGGATAGATACATGTAAGGACGGAGGGAAAAGCAATGATTGGAATAACAAATTAACACATCATATCACTTGCAGATGTCAGAAGTGTTTCTACATATTGCGAAAGTTTGTCACGCAGAACAGGATATATATGTTTTATACATACATACATATACAGGGAGAGAGAGAGAGGCAAGAGGATAGCTAAGGCAGTAAGGCACCAAACAACACGTACAATTTAAACAATGAGACACTGGGTGTTTAAACACTAGACTTCCAAGCAAGGGAAACTCAAAGTAATACATCTATGTAACAGTAAAATTTTATGAGCACTTGCCAATTTTAAATGGTTGTAAACAAAAAAAATATGAATTTACATAATCAACAATAAGTAGTAGTAATGACCAAAGTGCATATACCCTACAAGACCAGTATCAAGGAACTACATTGAACTCTTTTTTCTCTATCCCTATAACAAGTAAGCATCAAATAGTCGGTTTTTGATATACTCTAACCCACTCATCTTTCAATAAAATTAAGATTTTGATAAGTGATTGGAAAGACAAGATAATTTCATAACTGAAAAATGCAATTGCAGATTGTAATAAAAGTAATCAACAAAAAGTAAAAGGAACATTCATTCTTTAGTGTACTAAAAACTGAAAATAATGAGAAAGTAGAGAAAAACAACTTGCATACTCATTTCTACATAGCCATTATAGAACCACTCATTATACTTTGATATGCTGAACGGATGATGCAAAATTAATAGAAAAGAAACATCATGACAAAGCACCTGCAATGCCTTTCCATACATTCGACGCTTTCGAAGACCCACTATGATCTTAGAAGTCTCTATTCGGCTCAAATCATTCCTTTCTCCAGCCCACTTATCAAGAATTCTAGGCAGAGAGGACTTTGAAGCGTCAACCATGGTGTTGAACAACTCTAGAGAATCTCTTGTCTTTAAATGCTCATGACTACTCACATCCTTCTCAGCATCTGAACCATCATGGAGAAACCCGGCTTCTGAAACCATTTCTTCCCCATTTTCTTCTACTACATTGCTCTCTTCAATTACATCGGCAGAAGCATGTGTTTCAAGATTTAGAAATGAATCTCCGGCATTATCATTATCATCAACACCTTTTTCACTCATCAATGAACCGAGCCCACGACTACCCACAAAGTGTTTTCTACAAATTGGAGGAGAGTCATAAAATCCCGTTTTTGAAAGGAACCCTCTTGATCTTATTTGAGCAGGATAGTACAAACTAGCTTTATCTTCTCTGAAATCACTTCCCATGCCTGGTTTAGCACAAGAAACTCTCAAAAGCCCATGGCAATACCCTTGTTTCCTATCAGTATGAAAAATGAATTTTAATTAAATTTGATGGCTACTAATTAAACAAAGATACCAAGACTGTAAATGTGCAATGGGGATGATGACCCTGTAGACAAACTCTCACCAGACAAACATATAAAAATAGAAAGAAAAAAGAAAACAAATTATGGTTAGTTGAAATTGTAATTTGTACGGCTTAGAACAATGGCACAAATTGTTCGAATTTGCATAAGACAATTAATGTGTGAAATTTTTATAAAAAGGATAAATTTACTCAGCAGGCAGCACAATCCCAAATTCCCTATAAACAAATAGACATACGTATAAGGAGAGGGCGGTACCTGAAAAGGTGAGCAACTCGACGAAGTAAGCACATGATGACGGTAGAGCTTAACCTAGGACACGGTCTCAGAATGGGGATCCAACCTACAAAACATTTTTTTTTTTTTTTTTTTTTAACTTGGAACACCTAAAAATAATCTTGTTAATCCTCTTGATATTCTACCGTTGAACAGTCCAAACCCAGTTCTTCTATTCTTTTCTTTTCATTTTCATATTTCGGCAAAGGAACTAAGATCAAAGAGCTCAACTTGAAACGTCTTTTGGGCCTCACTTTTGTCAGGCCTTGAAGAACTTGGTCTTTGCTCAAAATATACATCAAATAATTTGACAACAATTTTAGGTTCTTAAATCAAAAAAATTAAATAAATAAATAAAAAACCTGCTCCCTCTGTCTCTCTTCTCTTCTCTCTTGTAAACTTTCAGAGTTGCATTGCTTTGACCTTCTTCTATTTTACCCCCTTTTATGACAGCAAGTTCTTAATGTTTTAGTGTGTTTTAATTTTTATTTTTTTTCCAATAAATTACTAGATATATTTATCTTTATAATAGTTCTAATTTGTTGAGTGGCGTTTCCTTTCCTGGGAGTTTGTTTTTCTCTTTTTTTCCTCTTTTGATGTGTTTTGAATTTAGTATACGATATTTATATAGATACAACATGTGTGTGATATCTATTTGTCAAGATGCAAATTTTGAAAAACATCAACAATGACGTTCAGACATTTCTTTAGAATCAAATAATCACCCTTCTCATAGTTACAGATCAAAACATTAAAATTCATGTTGTAAGGATATGAACTCTTCCTAGTAGTATTTAAGTGTCGTTTGATTTTGTACCAATGAAGTATTTTTACCTATCTAAAAATAATAATCAAAACTATATTAGTTTAAAATTTGTTATAAAAACATAAAAACTAACAAATTTTAAGAAAATCAAAATTATAATATTCTTTTGTTTACTTTTTTGTTTTACTTTCTATTTAACTGTCAAGTTTGGCCAAACCAACTTATATAAACCTTGACTAATTATTTCTTTGATTCAAATCATTCACTTCAATAATAAAAAATTTATAAAAATTTTGAACCTCATACTATTTATAAAAAAATAATAAAATTCAAAAAGTCAATGAAAGTACACCTTAACCAACCAACAACCTATCCCCTCGAGTCCCCTTGAGGTGTTGTGTCTTCATTTTGTTACTGATCTATTCTAAATAAAGTTCTATACATACCAACGAATTTAATTTGGAGGTAACCAGTAAATCAATTTTCACAAAAATTTTATCCTCCTACCTCTTTTCATGCTCATAAAGAGTTCCAAGTTAGACAATTATAATAAATAAATATACTTTATCCTATTCAACGGATTCCTCTCCAAAGAAATTTATAATTCGTGAAATGTGAACAACCCTATCAAGTTTCTCCATTTTCTCTTCACTTGATTCACAAATAAGAGAAAATAATAAGTTTCTCTTATTTTCTTTCCCGCCGTTTTCACCTGTCCCAAAAGAAAGCATAAAAGCTCATGGTACAAGATCAAGACTTTGCTCATTATTTGATGTCACAAACAGATTTCTCCATATGCGCTAATGTCCCGCCCCATTAAATAACAGACTTAAAAAGGAATGCTATTTGCTATTTGCTATTTGAATAAAAACACTAGCTTAGCTGCTTCAAAAAAAAAAAAAAAAACACAAACAAACAAACTTGGCAGCAGAACAAGTAGCCGCCAATGCCTGAAGTGCCTCATTGGTGAAAAGAAGCGAAAATCTGTATCTGTTACAACAGTCTATGGCATGCTTCTCCGTGATGCATCCACCGGGTTCAAAAACGAAGTACTTAGTAGCAGTAAAAATAGCCATCAATGCCTGAAGTGCCTCACATTGGTGAAAAGAAGCGAAACACCGTACTTGTTACAACAGTCTATGGCATCCTTATCTCTGATGCTTCCACCAGGTTCTGCTGATGACACTAATGCCACTTTCACATGCTTCTTCCACTGCATCCTTCCACGCTGTTCACAAATAAGAAGCTTTCTTATTATCAAACAAGATCCAAAGGCCTAGTGTCTATCTAATTCCAGTTTATACCATTGTAACAATTTACCATCACGATATGGTACACTGGTGCAACAGTGTTGGTGTGTTTCGACTTATACTTCATTACAATTAAATTTATCCATCAAGTCTTGGACATTTCCTTTATTACTAGCAGTCAGAGAGGATAGAACCTAATATTGCAATTAATTTATAAGATAATAACTAGTAAGTACCAAATGGGAAGAAAGCATCACTAGCCAAAGCTGCTCCTTTGACATCATTTCCTGCTTTCCTCAAGGCTATTCTTAAACTCTCCACACGGTTAGGCTGCCCACTTCCCATACCTAGCATGCAATTATCCTGTCAAGTGGACATCATGAATCAGAATCATGCATAGACGAGGCTAAAGCAGTTTAGTTGGATTGGAATTTGAGATGTAAGAGAGATATTAACCTTTGCTATTACAATAGGCATTGCTTTTAACATGCTTCACACACAACCATGCAAATTCTGCATCCTGAAGATCACTTTCCTGTGGAGCCTTCTCAGATACTACATTGAATTGGATAATCTTGTGGGGTTAAGTCATCTGAATCCTGAGCTAACCAGCCACCACCAACCTGTCTCAATGAAAGCTTTCCTTTCAAATTATTCTTTGCCTCGAGTATCCTCAGTGTCTTTGACTTTCCACGAAGGATCTCAAGCCCCTTCTCTGAATACTTGGGAGCAACCACAATTTCATAGAACATTCTTGTCTCCCCATCAGTTGGGCTTCTAAATTCTCGAATTTCCTTTGCCAGAGCCTGAGGTGCAGAAAACCAAGTATTCAAAATATGTAATACAATAATAGCCCCCATTTGGTACAGGGTTAGGATCACCAATTGTCCGAGTGTTAAACAAGGGAGAAGTGCTTCAACAGTTTCAGTGAAAGAGACTGTGACATCCCCTACGCTTGCCTCTATATGTAAAACCACAAGGCTGCTATACATCGCACAAAGGAGAAAGGGGGGCAAAAAAAAAGAAAAGGAAAGGAAGACGAAGACGAAGAAAAAAGTAGAAGTAGAAGTAGCAATTTTTTTATTATGGACAACACGCAATGAGACTCTATACCACAATGCCTGACTTGAAATGGTCACCTTCTCAAAAGTATATATCTTATTATAGCACAACTTTAAAGTAACCTGAAATGTATATTTAGCCACTTACCTCATCAACTTCCACGTTGACAGCTACAATACCACCAAATGCACTCACTGGATCAGCTTTTACAGCTAGTCTATAGGCTTCAAGAATATCATCGCGTGAGGCTACTCCACATGGATTTGTATGCTTTACAATTACACATGTGGGATTTCTAAACTCAGAAACACAATTCCAAGCAGCATCAGCATCTAAATAGTTATTATAAGACATCTCCTGCATGAAAATTTTGAAGTTAATAAGCCATGTAACAGTTTTACTAAAAGAGAGAATAATAACAATAATACCATATAATTCTCATCATCAATCATCATCAGAATAAGTTGCCAAAAAAACCCAAAAACATTCGGAGAGGTCCAACCATCTTTTAAATAGAATAGTTGGTCCAGCAAACTTTCAATGGTATATGGTTTATCAACAATAGTAGCCACCCAAATAAAATAAAATTCTGACCTTTCCATGGTGTTGTACAGCTGTTGCAATACCACCAGCATTAACCTCAGAAAGACTCTTGTCAACATAAAATGCAGCACTTTGATGAGGATTTTCGCCATAACGAAGAGAGCTTTTGAGTGACAGAGGCACTGTCAAGCTAGGGGGAAACTTATCTTCAAACCCAAGAAAAAACAAATGAACATGTCAATCTAGAGCCATCAGAATAAGGGAAAGTTGAAAATACAAATTAAATGAACTTAATTTTTTTGTCATGAATCATAATAATGAAGTTTTGTTTTCTTTGGTGCTACATTTTCATTTCTAGATCAGATTTTTCAATTCAAAATATACCATTCTTAATTCTCAAACATCAAATTTGGAAAATAAAGAAAATTTTCGATCTACCTAATAAGATCATACTGTTCTAGTTTCATGAATATATGATTTTGCCTTATTAGTGATTTTGTGTATGGATTCATATCTCAAAATAAACTGCAGCAGAATTACCTCCCACACTCTGCTTCCATAACCACTCAGAAACTGCTGAATCATAGGAAGCCACATGTTGAAAAGCCTTCCAAGCAAGCTTTCGACGAAACTGTTGATCATCCTGGTTTCCTTTAAGAAATTCAAGGAGGACAGGATAGTCTTCAGAATCAACTACAACCAAAACATCCTTGTGATTCTGCTCCAAAAAGATTATATCAGGTAACATTCAATATAGTTTGCCAATCAGAAGCATAACTAAAAATTTGGCTCAATAATTGTTTGTGATGACTAATGACACCAACCTTCATTTGACCAGAAAAACTGGACAATAGAATACCTATTTTGAATCCTTGAAAAGCACATCAGCTAATGCCTTGACAGGGAGTAGAAAAAACAAGAGTTCCCAGAAACTTTTAAAGGATATTGGACATACTACCCATCATATCATAATAATCTCAAAATAACACCAATATCCATATTTTAATCAGACCACAGGAAAAAATGGGTCCTGAAGAAAGCATAAGTAACTACACTGCCTTCTAATGAGTTGACAGAGTGCAGCATCAAATGACAGCTGGATATCCAATGTGCATGTGGTGATGTTAAGGAGGACCACATCTGACTAATGACCTATGCTTTGCAATCAAATTTGGTATTTGGACGTGAAAGTGGTCATTCATTGAACAGTTTAACTTAAGAGGGTTAATTCACAGAGAAGTACACTAATATTTAAGTGGCGTGTTGAAGACACGATAATAAGTTCACTTAGTACGTTTGCAAGTGACAGGAAATATGCACAAACCATGGTGCAAGTGCCAAATAGCAAATATAGTTTTAAAAAAACATGATTTTCTCAAAATTTTGAGTAATACAATTCATAATCATAGACATCACATGCTCACTTTAATTATTCTATAATATCACTATATAAGTGGTTTAAAGTCAGAAAAACCACCTTTGCTGCAGCTCTAATCATGGCTGGCCCACCAATGTCAATATTTTCGATTCCATCATCAAACTCAATTCCTCCAGCTGAAGTAACTTTATCATAAAATGGGTACAAGTTCACCACAACAACATCAAAAGTACCTGCAGAGGGATTTTTAGCATAAGCAACAATGGGGTTTGTTTGGTTAAGCTATGTGTAAAAATACTTTTCAAATAAAGCTGTTTAAAAAGTGATGTATGAAAAGCTAACAAAGTGTTTGGATGAGTTAATGTAAAATTGTTTGATTTTAATTTTTCAAAAACAAATATTGAGTACTAAAATTACTAAAAATATCATTTTGACAAATATTATGTTTAAATTTGTGTAAATAAAATTTTTATTAAAATTCATTTGCGCTTCCATTGTTTTCTTTTTACAAAAGCTTCTTTTTCTAGCTTGAGCTTTTAGGATTGTAAAAACCCAAAAATGCTTTTCTATAAAGCTTAAAAAATAAAACTTATATTACCAAACAGCTTTGTAGAAAAGCTTAAACCTAAAAGTTGTTTTAAAAACTAAACCAAACAGGGGCAATATATGAAATCTGTGATTCTAAACAAGGCTATTAAAGAACCCAGAACTTGAAAATAAATTTTTTGAATCATGCTGTGTTTAGTTTAGTAGAAGAGTCGGTAACAGACTCACCAATTCCATGGGTATTGAGAGCGTCCATGTGATGTTTTTGGTCTCTTCTCGCAAGAATACCCCCATGAATATTAGGATGCAAGGTTTTTACACGACCATCAAGCTGAGAAAGAAAGCCAATCTACTAAGCCACAATGATGGGAAAAATCTAGTGACCACTCTCTTTATCATTTTCTTGAGAAGGTTAACAATACAATATCGCAATTTCAAGAGTAAACCTATGCAAAAGCAGTAAAACATATCAGAATATCTATGTACAGAAGTGACTAGAACAATTTGCTAGCAGTATTGACCAGTTGGAGAAAAATAAAGCGCAAGTACTAATGTTAATACATAAACTGGCTATTAAACATACATAAACTGGTTGTTCGACATGCAAAAAAAACAACTCAAGTAGTAAAGCTGCTCACCATTTCTGGAAAATGAGTAAGCTGTTCAACTTTAGTAACAGACACCCCAGCACTCTCCAAAGCAGTAGCTGTTCCTCCAGTTGAAACAATAGTGTATCTACAAAGCAATTGAAAAGGCCATTAATAAGAGCAATAAAAGATGCTCTATTTCAATAAACTAAGGTAGAAATTGCTGCCTAACATGTCAGAAACAAGACAAAAAAATTGTACGAGAATAGATTAGCTTAAAAATATAACCTAAGAATTATAAAACAGAGAAAGGGAGATGACATATACCCTAATTCTCGGAGACCATTACCAACGAAAGCAAGATCCTTCTTGTCAGACAATGATATTAGTACTTGCTTATTGCCTGAAAAAGTGCACCACAGTACAAACATCGGCAAAAAATAAGGAAAAATAATTTATTTTTGCGTCCTTCTGCATAGAAAAGTTCAGCAAAACGGTATAGCTAAACAAAACCCCCAAAGAAACCCAAAGTATGCAGAGATTTCTATAATCAACCTAAAACACTTACATTAAAGTTGACAAATGATTGACCCACTAAATTTGGCACCCAGAAATAGGAAAAGAAGAAAGAAAAACCCTTAATAGACAAGAGAAAAAGTGAAAATACCAGCAGCATAGGGCTGAGAAGCACTATTTGGTACTGAAACCGTATCAGTCTGGGCCATAGCTTTGATGGGATTACAGCTTAAACGCAACGAATACGGTTTAAACTGAAGAGAGACAGAGTTACGGGTAGAAACAACGAAAAGTAATCCATTTAAAGTAACAGCAAAATTCCAAGAAAATACCTCAACTCTTCCAAATAAGTAGGAAGATAACTCAGGGGAAATTCTGTGAGAACTGAGGAAGTGAAGAGCCGCACAGGGATTGCGGGTATAGACAGTTTTGGCGATAGCGGTGGCTGTAGCGGTAGCGGTGGCGGTGGCGGAAGAAGAGGCAGCCCCGAGCCCGAACATCCTTTGTACTTGTGAGCTGTGTGACAAACAAGGGCTTGTTTTGACGCGCTTGTTTTATACCTAGTTGTTTCAATGTTTCTTTCCCAGTTAAATTGCTTTTCATTTTTTTTTTTATTAATTATTTTTTACTAGAGGAAGACCCCCGCGTAAATGACATTTAACAATCAATTTTTTTATAGTTAGTGTTTCTTTAAAGTATGTTTGGAATAATTTTTTTAATGAAGTTTAATTTATTTTGAATAAATTTATTTAAATTAATTGTAAAATGAAAGAAAATTTAATTCATTGTAAATTTCATTTTATAATTTTTTCTCATTTTGAATGTTTATTCTTATTAAATTCGGTCTGATTTATAAAGAATTTAATTTAATTACATAATTAAAACTTTTTAAGACAATTATCCTTGAATTTATTTACTTTTTACCTTGACTCCATGGTAACCACTATACATTGGTGGTGACATAATGACCCCTACAAAGTCCCGCCCCTCTTCTCTTCCACCAATCTGATTTGTTGGGCTCGTCTCATCCAAAAGGCTTCATGGCCAATAATTCCATATTATATATTATGCTACATTTTATAACTGAATTTTCTATTTTTATTGTTTGTTGTCCTAGGTGCTTTATATGAAAATTTAAATTTTTTTTGATTATATTATTCATAAAATTTTTAAATAAATCATATCAGGAGAGAGAAAAATAAGAGGGATGAACATAAATAGTTAAGTAAACATAAGGGCAACAATGTCAAAATATTAAATTAAATTGAATTCTATCATTGATATTTATAATCCAAACAACATAATGGAATTGAATTTAATTTAATTCTTTTAATAAAAAGATTTGTTTCAAACACTCAAATAGAATTTAAATTGAACTCAATTGAATTGAAATGAAATGAATTGAATTGAATTCTTATATAGATTTATTCCAAACATATCCTAACTTACTACTAGCAATCATCTTGTGAAAACTTTTTGATTATGATTAAATGTAATTGCTCAAATTGGTTCAGCAACATTTTCCTCTCATATTCTAGTTAGAATTAGAGATAAATGAGATTTATTCATCTGGATTGAAATCATAAAATTGTTCATCGTTTTTGTGAAGCGAACTCTTGATAAATGACTTAACAAAAAATTATAATTTTTTTTCTTGAAAGAGTTATAATTTGAGATTCATCTCAACTATCCTAATCCTTTCATGTTTGAACGATTTAATTGGAGCTTCCTTTAAATAGTTTGCCTTTTATTTTAATTTTTTTAATGTATAAAAAAAATTATTGTGCCTGTGCATATAATATACTAGACATCTGCACACACTTACATGCGTATTTTGTGTAGATATATATATATGATTTTTGTAATAAATTCAATTTGATAAAAAAAATATTTTTATAGGTAGGAGAGTGGGAAGGTTAAGTAATTTAAATATATGTATATTATATAACAAGAAACCATAAAAGATTTATCACTTTATAATAACTAGTCACATGCACATGCTAAATAATTTTTTTAGAAGATATTTAAAAAAATATTAGTCTTATTTGAAAGGAAAAAGAAGAGTTAGTGTATGAGTGTAAATGATAGGGTAGTTAATAATAGATAAAAGATGAAAGAGTCAGAGTTGTAATTGTAGTTGACATGTGGGTGAAGGGATAATGGATAGGTAATTATAAGGTGTTTTAGCTTTTAAAATAATATAGACATAAAAATATATTTATTGTTTTGAAATTTTTTTTTTTTAAATTTGCGAATCCCGTTAGTAATTTGCTTTCGGTAATACTTACTAGCAACAAATTCCACAAATTAAATATAACATAAATACTCCAAAAATTAAATTAAATTTTAACCCTTATTCTAGTTCAAACACACATTTAAATTTAATTAATTAATTAATAATAAACAATCTTAATTATCATGCACTTAACGGAAAAATTCTTTTTGTTCAAGCATTTGCAAGTTAAACTCATATTCAATCAGAAAAAACATAAAAACTCATATTACCTTCTACAATTATTTGCTAAAGAAGATATTTTGCATTTTTCATTTAAAGGGCGTTCCTTAGCAATTTATATGTATGTAACAAAACGGTTTTAATAATAACCGAAGTGCCATACATAGGGAAGGAATTGGATGGTAGCTGACCTACTGGATTTTTAAAATTGCCCACAAGAATAAGGTCGTCATTGATATTTAAATGTCCCCTCTAGAATTTGGATAAAATAATTTTGACCCCACTAAAATTTAAAAAAATGATTTTGTCCCCACAAAATTTGTGTAAAAATGATAAGTAAAAAAAAAAAAAAAAAAAAAAAAAAAAACGAGTTTAATAGTCTAATTGAAAAGATAATAAATTTGTTGTTAATTTTTATTTATTTTTTGATTAAAAAAAGAAACAAACAAAGAGACAAACCTTAATAGTTCATAATAGCAATTTTACGTTACCAAGCAACCCCTACATTATCCGATTCAAAAATGAGACGAAGCAAAGACAAACTCACTATCTCCATCATCCAAAGTCATATTAGCCAAATGGTCAACTACTCTTTCCCCTCACGGTAGATATGACTCAAATGAAAAAGTCTCCAGATGTCATGAATCAAATGCTTATGGGCATTATGTGTACAATCTTCCTTACAAACCAACTGAATCACCAACATTGAATCCACCTCTATCATTACTTGTCTGAAACCTCTGTCCCAAGCAGCTAGTAAACCTAATCTCAGAACCCATAATCTGGCTTGAACGAACAACACCATCCTATATTCTTTCCAAACCCATAATTCCAATGCCCTTACCCTGAATAACTCCTGCAACACTTGCCAAGCCCGAATCCCTCTTAAAAGCACCATCCATATTAAGCTTCAATTTCACTTACATATCAGGCGGAACAACCCATCTCACCCATGGTCCTGTATATTGAAGGCAAGAGCAACTTATGAGCTTCATCCACTCCTTAAATCTCCTTCACAAAATTAAAGATAACCCGCTTCGGGTACTTAGGCCATTTAAACTGCTCTTGAAAGATACCCATGTTTCTCTACTTCCACAGCTGCCAACAAGTGATACCAAATATGATTGACCAATGCTCATTGTCGAATAACAAGTGATACCAAACTGCGACTTTTTCCTTTTGAATCATACCAATTTATTAGTTTTAGAGTTACTACGGTGCTTAATCATTAAGTTGTCACATTT
Organism: Quillaja saponaria; assembly: GCA_029379385.1. Lineage (NCBI taxonomy): Eukaryota > Viridiplantae > Streptophyta > Magnoliopsida > Fabales > Quillajaceae > Quillaja > Quillaja saponaria. The sequence continues at coordinate 10,779,849 of CM055616.1, read as the reverse complement.
TGATTCAGATATTTATTATTTCTTAAAATATAAATTTAACACGTTACCTTTGAACACGAATTGTTTTACTCGAAATGATTTTCTTATTTGAGATAAATGGTTAAACTTTTTTTTCCATCGATCCAACTTAAATCATCCTAAAAATTAAACCAAGTAAATAATCATAATTTTTTTTTTATGATTATATCATCAATCTCCTTCCAATTTCATCAATTGATAAATCTAACATGTAAATGAATAGGGGGTGAATGAGAAAGAGAAATATGATTGGATAATTGATTTAAGAGAAAAAATTGAGTTTATTTAAGAATATAATTGTGCCAGTTATCGTTATTTTTTTCATATTTTTTTTATAATTGAATTTTGTTATAAAAAAATGATATTAAAAGTCCTAAATATAAAAAAATGAATAACTAAGTAGGCAGTATTATATGACTTTTTTTTTGTTTAAAAAAAGAAATAATTGAATATATGAATATTATAATATAATATCATTCTGAATATCCGACTGGCCCGACCAGATTGTTCAAATCGGTATCAATAAGTTCTGTTATAACTATTTAATAATGTATCAAACAATTCCAGCTATAGGGTTGAAACCTAATCATACCTCCCGTTACCTAAAGCTATATATCCTTGACTAGGCAAAGCCATAACAAAACAATAACGGTTAGTTAGTCAGTATTCTTAACAAAAAAACAGCCACATTGATTCCACATCTCTCTAATAAATTAATATAAACAAATGACATTCAATTAAAAACTTCAAAACGTGCTTCCCATTACAATAAACTTTCTTCATTCATATACACCCTCAAGGCCTCAACTTTCCTTCCCAACCCAATTACAACAAACTCATCAATTAACCATTGTTTCCATAACAAAGCCTCACGAGTTCCTCCTCCCAATGGCGGCAGTAGTACCACAAACACCACCACCCGCCGCCACCTCGATGGATTCAAGTTACGCCCTGCCTCTCCATGGCCCTATCTCTTTACAACCATCAAACACTAAAAACCCATCAAAATCAACTAAACTTTTTCGTAAAGTCCGTTCTGTTTTTCGATCATTCCCAATCATAACACCATCATGTAAAATCCCGGTTTCTCTCCACGGTAGCCGCCTTAATGATGGACATATCCACGGAGGTAAAAGAATGACCGGTACCTTATTTGGGTACCGTAAGGCTAGGGTGAACCTTGCAATCCAAGAAAACCCTAGATGTTTACCTATGCTTCTTCTTGAGCTTGCAATACCCACAGGGAAACTTCTACAAGATATGGGAGTAGGGCTTGTAAGAATAGCCTTAGAGTGTGAAAAGAAGGCGGCCGAGAAGACGAAAATCATAGACGAACCAATATGGACATTGTATTGCAATGGTAAGAAAACAGGTTATGGTGTGAAGAGAGAGCCTACGGATGATGATTTGAATGTTATGCAACTTCTTCATGCAGTGTCTATGGGTGCTGCCGTGCTTCCGGCCGAGATGGGGGACCCACATGAAGGTGAATTAACGTACTTGAGAACGTTTTTTGAGCGTGTAATTGTATCAAAAGATTCAGAGACTTATTATATGATGAATCCGGATGTGAATGGTGGACCTGAATTAAGTATCTTCTTTGTGAGGATATGATTGGGAGGTGAGAAAATGTGGAAGGATTGGAAAGAAAATTATCAAATGTTTGTTGGGGCTTTATTGAGAGGTAAATTGTGGTTTGTGGTGTACTTATATGCTGGCCAATTACGCAAAGGTTGTTAAATTGAAAGCGTTAGAGGAGAGAAGGAAAGCAAATGAGGAAGTCAACGACACGTCGTTTAGTTCTATACAAATTGGTTTTTGGCACCAAGAAAGTTAGAATTGTAAAGAGGTGGTTTGCAAAATTCGTATATCAATGTTTGTGTTTAGGATTAACCCGGAGAATTATAGAGAAAGGGGAATAGTTTGTGAGTATAATTAATAATTTTAGCTAGTGTGCTATCATTATTGTATGTGATGGAAATATATAAGGGATAAGTACTCTTGCTTTTTGCAAGGAAACTTTTTCCTTTACATTTTAGTCATTGGCTATGATCAATGTATTAATTGTCAAGTGTTCAAATTTTATATGGCTATCATACCTACTCTTTGATGTAGGACGGGTGGAAAACTATTCTATTTTAGTCATACTATATGTGAAAAATTAATAATATTTTTAAAATTAATTCATCAAAAGATAAAGAAAAAGTACATATAATGGAGGATTGTGTATAAGAAAATCTTAAACCCTTATAATTAGAATGTGAGTACGATTCTAATTTATAAATCCTAACTTGGGATATATCCGTTCCCATCACTTTTCCTCTCTAGTTTGGGTCAAATTCTTGTTTCTGCAGATTTGTTAAACACAACTTTTTTTTCCTTTTCTTTGTTGAATTATCAAATTGGTGATGTATGAAAATAAGCAAAACATGGGCTTTATTAGATAGATTGCTTATTTATGCTTCCAAGGGCAGCATAAGTGTCTGCCACTGGCTTTGCCAATTGCGGTACCACGAGCATCCAATAATAATCCATCATATATATATATATATGCCTTCATATTGGACCTTAATCATTCGAATTAAAACACAATTTTTTTGAAAACTGAAATTCTGATTTATTCTGTATTGAAAGTTTCACTTCTTTTTTTTTCTTTTTTTTTTATAAATACAAAATAATCAGAGAACTCCTATTTTAAATGAGTAAAACTTTCGTTTATAGTGAGCAATTATACAACAATAATACTAAACATAACCGCGCCAGTGAGATTTTTTAACCCCTCTTTTTTTCTTTTCTTTTTTATAAATATAACTCAAATACTTCAAATGATCATTTTATATATATATATATATATTTTTTTTTTAAATATCATTGTACATATATGTAAACATGTGCACGTTATATCATTTGACATATATGATTGTCAATCATTTTGTATATTAGATGATTACATATCCTCTCTCTGGCTTGAACTTGTCAAACAAATTTTATTATTTTTTTTGGAGCATTTTTAAGAGATCAGAAAGAAAGAAAAGTAGACTCAAGTATGAAGGATGTAACAGAGGAAGTTTGAATGTCCCATAAAAATAATTTAGCATGAACACAAGCAGAATCTCATGTTAGCTCCAACATAAATCATTAATTAGTTCATATATTGTATTAATTAATTTTACATAACGATCAAAACTGAGCTGTATGTTTACAGCAAATTCCTTAACTTCAAATACAAGCTACCCAAAAATTCACTTGCAAAGTTATATACATGGAAAAAAGAAACACATCACGACAGGTTTTTTCTTGGTTGTTCACATTATAAAGCCCTGAATCAATGGAACCTTGTGATCTAATTCCCATCATCACATCACTGACCAAACTGCAATACAAAAGATCTCCTCTCTGGAAGATTTTTTCTACTTAAATCTGTGGTGGTCTGTTGATCCATTTGAGAAAACATTGGAACCTCAGCATCACCTGGTATATTTGTTGAGTGAGGGTAATGAAAGTTTTGTCCCTGATTTGAGCTATAGGTTTGTTGTCCTGGTGTTTCAATTGCTTCTTGCTTGGAGTTAACTGACGTTGCAAGAGGAAGATCTTGTCCCTTAAACTCCATTTTGTTGAACATAAGGTTTGCAACTGCTCTGTCGATGCTGTTGGTCTCCAATTCCATTTCTTTCTCTTTTCCAGACCTGAAACATGTAGTTAATGCTTAGATCCTAAGAGTTTGACAGCAAAAAGTAGAAGGGAGAACACATGTCTTTATCCAAAATATTAAAACATTACCTGGGTTTGTATCTAACACCATTACCTGGGTTTGTATTTAACACCAACAGTAGTCAGTGCCCTAACATGTAATATTACCTGGTATTGGAATTACAAGGATAAAGAGTTGGTGTCCTAATATGAATGATGAAAATTGTAAAACAGGAAAAGTAAGCTTGACCTTGGTCCTATTATTTAGAATGTAATCTGAATAAAAATCAAAAGCCAAAGTATAACCCTAGGTGATAATATTTTTCAAGCTGAAGAATAAAGATTTTAGCACAGTCTGTGGGGCAATGGTGGGAGAACGTGAACACTGAACCTTGTGCCAACTTCAGACTAAACCTAACATTTAGTAGATATCAATGATATACCTCGTTGTTTCACTGTGATCTGTCCAAGGTATTGCCTCTTGTGTGGCACAGCATCCATCTTGATGTTCTGCTATTTGCTGCTGTTTCGAATTCCTGGCGAGACGGTACAAAGCATCTCGAAAGCAAATACGGGTCTCCTCAGTGAACTGGCCATGTAAGACACAGAAACACTAAGCAATAAAATTTGAGATTCACAAAATAAGTTGCTAAACATTTTAGTTCTCAATTGGCTCACCTGTGCCATCACCAACTCAAGCTCATGCAAAGCAGATTGTTGGAATGATGACTCCTCATGCATACTGTCACCTTGGATGTTCTTCTCAAAAGGGGCCAGGACTTCGAAAGTAGATGCCTTAAACAAAGATGATCTTGATTAATTAATCTCATAAGTCTGGAAGCTGGAACTACAAAGTGATTGTTTGCAATAAATGTAGAATGGTAGCTAATGGCCACCAGTGATACATATGCATAGCTGTCTCTCCAACTCTCCCACAATTACTATCTTAGATAGAAACTTATTTGTGTACAAAAGAACTGTTGAGTGATACATCTCAAATATCGATGACACCATTTTGATGACAAAAAATAAGGGAGAGATAAGAGAAACCAGAAGTGTGATTCTCATTAAAGTGGCACATCCCAACTTAAGGCTTTTATAAAATGACAACAAACTAAATATCCTGTGGATGTGAAGATCAAAGAGAAAAAAGATAACTGCTCCTCATAACTAATAGACTAATAGTGCAGAGCATAGTTATTATTAACATGAAACAACAGAGCACTACATACTTTATCAGACTTTAATAGGAATCAGTTCTCCAAAACTACAACTGATAAATTTCCAAAAATATAATGCTAGCATACTTGAATACCAGGTGCCTGACAGAATAGTTACCAGAAATACTACTTGAAACAGAGTTAGGAAAAAAAAAAACAATATTGGCATGATTAATGGACCGAAGAATGTGGTAATAAGTGACACTATCAAATACCATTATAAATGCATACAGAATCACAAAAATACACAGGACATGTGAAACACAGTCATCAGTCATCAGTATTTGAAAATATGTCCAAGTTATGGTGACATATATTCAGGAAGAGTTCAATAATATAGGTTGAAGTTGCTTGACAGAATATTGTCCATAGAAGAGTTCAACATGTCAACTACAGCCAGACTGTAAGTTGAACACGAAGCAAAATTGTGTCCTAATAATCAAATTCAATCTCCAATATGTAATAATTGCTTTGATCTAAACTGCTGATAACCTCTCAACCATAGCAGACCAGATTTTGTACCTTCAGACTAAGTAATAAACACTGTACTGCTCAACCACTACACACATGGAGAATATTACCTCTTCAGGCAGGTGGTCATTTTTCTTTGTGTTGCATGGAACAAACTGAGGAGCTGCAACATCTTCTTTCTGCAATCCCCCGGGTGGAGAGAAATCATGTGTTTTGAGGTACTTTGAGCTTTCTAGATCATGCATATCGCTGTCTACAGAGATGTTTGTCAATAGATTATCACGGGGCATCTTGCCACAATTGGATTCGGGAGAATAGCAAAATGATTTCTTTGAAGTTTCAGGACCATGCAAATCTTCAAATACAGAATGCCTGAAAGTGAAGACTGGATAACATCAGGAAACCATCATATAAATTAAACAAGTAAAGCACAGCATGTATAGTGGAAAATGTGGACGTCCCATGGATATTGAATTGCTCTATTGATTTTCACTTTTCATGTAATATAAGAAATAGAAATCTTTGGAAACAGAACCATTAAAGAAATCGGGAGCCCTTGCCATACAAGTAATAACAGTGTTATGTTTGTAAAATTCTGACAAAAATAATTATGGTTGTCCTAGGAGCCACCCTATTTTTGAAGATGGTTTAGTGGACATTGCAATACAAAAGCACAATGGACCAATTCAATTTCCAGTGGACTTCCCACAATGGCAATAACAATTATGACAAGTTAAAGCATTTCATTTTCCTACAGGCATTAAATCAAGTATCTTAGTCCCAGAAGTTACGCTTGTACAAGAAAATGTCATCCATCTGTTCGAATCCTCCTAGGTATTGAAGCTGGTGATTGGGGCTATCACGTGAACGATCCGTCTCTGCGTAAAATTGTTCAGGGAATCCTCCACATACACTTGAACCACTAGACTGATATTTATCATAAACAGAAGTTTCAAGCTCAACTTCTTCACTCAGACTTAAATCATAGAGATCTAAGTCTTCTTCCATCTCATTTGTATCCATGGTGAACTTTTTAGCTGAATCAAAAACCTCTGGTGAACTTATTCCCCATTTTGACCAACTGTCAGGTGAAGGTAGCCTATCTGAAAATTCCTGATCCTCGGGAACAACAAGATCATCAAGGCCGCTTCCATAGTAACAATCCATGATGTATAATCTGTAAGAAGTGTTCAAAACATACAGAAATGAGCATAAGATGGAATGATCAATAGCGTTTTATAGTTGGAAATATAAGCATTTAGTGACATACTAGTGCTCACACATATATCCAGAGTCATTGAAGACCATCATGTGCCATTTGTTTAACAAGAAACCAAGGGCAAGTAAAAGAAAACAGAGATTCAATACGCTAATTTCTTGGTCTTGGTACTTCTCCAACCGATGACCAAAATCTAGTATACTGAATCACGCACAACTAGTACAGGTACATAAGAAATTGGGGATCTATCTCCCCCCCATCTCACTCCCAGCTTTCCTCTCTCCCTACCACCCAGAAAGGAAAAGATATTGACAACAACACATCAATCAGATCTAATAAAAGAAATAAAGAGGCCTTGACAAACTAACTATAGGGAAATATAATATCAACATGACAATCCCTCATATCAGCCCTTTTCTTAACTAAGTAGGATTTAAGAGCTTGATTGAGTTGAACTAATACTAACAACCAAACAACCTTCTTGATAAACCAACTTTTCCGTTTATTTCAAGGGAGAGGGGGAGAGAAATAGCTTTAAACGGCCTTATTATTATCAGAAAAACTAGGACATACTGTTTCTATCTCAATAAATCACATCTTAAAAGAGAAAGAAAGCCCACAGAATCAAATCCTTGAACAAAAATCATAACTTCCAACCTGCACAAAACTGCATCACTAAAATCAAGAAAAAATTGAGTAAACTCATACCTTATGTTGAATTAACTTCGAAAATGAAGAAGACCCTGTTGCTGATTCAATAAAACAAAGCAACCCAGATGGAGTAAACAGCTAAAAGAGAAGCTAAACTCTGATGGGTTTCGTTGGGCTAGAGACTAACACTGGTACAGATAAAAACTTGAGGTCGGCTGTTGTTTTGGCTGGCCTATTTTATTGCATAATATAGTGTGTCAAAGGAGGCAACTTGCAGAAAAATATTGGAAAAAGAGGGGGATACAGAGCGAAAAGGGGCCACTTTATGTGAGTTTGTGGCTGAGAAGAGTAGCTGAGAGATAAGTGTTTGTGGTTGAGAAGCCTCCATCTAAAACTGCATTCTTATTGGTTCACGTGGTCCCACACACAAGAGGATCAGAGACTTGTGCTTGTGGTTCTTGGCCATATAACATTCCACATATATCCTTTGCTTCTTATCGACACTTTCGTTACATTTAGTAAAGTATATATACCCTTTATGGTCTTTTCAACTTGACACGTTGGCCAGTTAGATTGGTTCACGTATCATGAGCCATTTCTTGATTCTGTCGCAACACGTGGCACGAAATTGATGGCTTATTTGACATGTGGGTTTTACAACGGAAGAATTTTTTTTCTTTTGGCTTTTGTGGGACAGGGATTACGTACAGTCAGTTCAAAGGTTTCAGAAAAGGAGGGCCACACGATTGATATTAGCGAGTTAAATCAGCCGGCAAGGGCGAGTGGGAGATTTTCTTTCTACTATTGGATATTTCTTTTAATCTTCTTTCTATTATGAAGTTTTTAGTTTCTATTAATAGTAATTCATTGGTACTAGGTTTCCACTCAGGTGCAAATCACCTGCTCCAAGTTCAAAAGGATCCGTTTTTTGATCCAACGATTAAATAATTTTCACAATAAAATATACTTTTTAGAGGAGAAAGGAGAACTCTTTGATTGGAACAAATCTCTTGTAAATCCTACTAGTCTTAGATTCAACATTTTGTGAAGTTAAATATGTCATGCTTTTATGTGGATAAGATTAAAAACTAAGAATGTTTTAACACTAAAGTGAACATCTTTCTATAGTTTCAATTGAAAGTGTACTAGGTTTCCACCCAGTTGGGAATCACCTGCTCCATGTTAATTTTCTTACATTCAACATTTTGTAAAGTTAAATATGTCAAGCTTTTATGTGGCTGAGATTAAATTTGAAACTAGGGATGTTTTACAGTAAAGTGAATATTTGAAAAAAATAAATAAATAATATATATAGAGAAAGAGCCAAAACATGTGATGGAGTTACTTCAGGGGGGACTATAATTTCCTCTATACATTGTGATTTACATGTGAGTTTGTGAAAACTAATCACATGTATTGACCACAACATGCTCTAGGATAGATATCAAGTTTGAACATAGATTTACATGAATGAAAAAAATTAAAAAAAATTGAAGTTCAGATTTTCAATTATAATGTATAAACATGACTTACATGTTATCACATATATTTGCCTTTATAATTGAAAAAATTATCTTCTTTGAATCTTTATTGAGAAACTGTATCCAGTCCAGCGTAAACGACGCCGTTTGAATTTCTCAAACTCATAATATCAATTCGTGCCGGCGATCATCGTCTTCCTGTCCTTCACATACAAGCGGCGCAACCGACACGGATTGACACCTCTTTCTAGCGACCTCTCTATATTTTTCCTGTGAACTTAACAGCCAGTAAGCATATCTCGGACAACGGATTTTCTTCTCCGGCACCGATCGCTTGGGTTTTGGAAATTCTGGTGACTCTGGTTTGTGCTTTCGTTCTGATATCCTTGCAGCTTCTGGGTCCTCCTGACGTGAGCTTGTGGTTGAGAAGAGTAGATGAGATTTAGTGGTTGTGGTTGAAAATCCTTCATCTAAAGCTGCATTCTGATTGGTTCATGTGGTCCCACACACAAGTAGATCAGATCCATTAAAGACTTATGCTTGTAGTGCTTGGCCATAAAAGATTCCACGAATATCCTTTGCTAAATCTTATCGGCACTTTATTTTCTTTAGAAAAGTATATGCCCTTTTTGGTCTTTTCATCTTGACACGTTGGCCAATTACGTTGGTTTACGTATCATGAGCCAGTTCTTGATACAGTCGCAACACGTGGCACAAATTTTATTACTTATTTAACACGTGGCTTTACAACAGATGATTCTCTTTTTTTGGTTTGGTTTTTGTGGGACAGGAATTACATAAGGTCAGTTCAAAGGTTTCAGAAGAGGAGGGCCACGCGATTGAGACTAGCGAGTTAAATTAGTCGGCAAGGGCTAGTGGAAGATTGTCCTTTTATTATTGGATATTTCTTTTAGTCTTCTTTCTACTTTAAAGCTTTTAGTTTCTATTAATGGTAATTTGTTGTTCTAGATTTCAACTCACTTGAAAATCACCAGCTCCAAGGTCTGGATCCGGATCCTCTTTTAATATCTTTTAAAAAAATTATATTCCACAATTTCAAAAAAAAAAAAAAACCCTTCAAAATTTGGGCCCTCATGGACCCAAAAAATGGGCTCTCTTTTCTTGAATTACGTTTCTAATGGGCCAACACTCAAGAGTTGATTATAAAAGGTGCCTATTACACCCACCAAGGTCCAAGGCACCAACTCTCTAGTCTAGCGTAACGACGCCGTTTGAACTTTTCAAACTCAAAATATCAGCTCGTGCTCACGATCGTTGTCTTCCTGTCCTTCGCAGACAAGCGGCGCCACCGACACGACACCTCTTTCTAGCGACCTCTCTATATTTTTCAGGTGAACTTAACAGCCATAAGCATATATTGGACATCGGATTATCTTCTCCGGCACCGATCTCTTGGGTTTTGGTAATTCTGGTGACTCTGGTTTGTGCTTCGTTCTGATATCTTTGCAGCTTCTGGGTACTGCAGAAAATGTTCAAGAACACATTCCAATCTGGATTTCTTTCCATATTATATAGCCTTGGGTATGTATTGTTTGGGCCTCCGTGTTTTACAGCATGATTCCGTTTTCAATTCCGCACAATTCTTATATTAATAATGTTTATATTTTTTTGTTGTTTGGTTTTGCAGAAGCAAACCTTTGCAGATATGGGATAAAGAAGGTGGTTGCTTTTTCTTAGTAGTATTATTAAGCAATAATATTATGAGCTTGTTTTGAAATTTATTCATATTGCCTAAGTTTTAATGGATTGTGTTGTTTTATGTTGGAATCATATCTTGTTTGTCAGCTGAAAACTAACTGTTTATTTCTATGGGAGAATGGTTTATATGTTATATATGTGAAGACTGTTTTAGTTTATGTTGCATGTGTATTGAAGTTTTGGTACAAGCTGCATTCTTAGAAGGCTTGTGTCTGCAGAAGTACTTTGTGTAATTTTGTAGTTATCAAATACTATCAGAATCCATCCCTTTTTTTAATTAAAGAGAAAACTTGTCTCGAGGTTTAGAGTTCATTGATTTAGACACCATCTGTATTATCTCTTATGATATGAACTCAAGTCAATTGATACATAGTTTTTCAAGAATTGCGATCAGAGAAGTAATGGACAGGGAATAGTTATTTTCTTCTTTTCTTAGAGATCACATAGAAGTCCCTTGAAAGGATATCGATCCTGTAATTCGTTTGTATGTATTGTAGTTTGGCTTGGGGATCATGTAAAACTGCATGACAGCAATCTGATTTGACAACCATACTGCATGCACACAACATGTTTCTGAGCACATTTGTACATCTTAGAGTTTGGGGAGAAATAAAAAGAGTATCCAATATTAACAACAAAGCTTTTAGTAATATTGATGCACTTTTTGTAAGCTTCATTTCTAGGAATAGTCGTGTCTATTAGCATTAATTCAAAAGATCAAAAACAGTAAAAAGTAATTCAATTATTCCGTAACTATATATTTTCATGTCATGTTGTTTGTTGTGCCATGTCCACATATTTGCTCCATAGGCTTGCTAGTGGCAAATGGGAGACGCATTTTGGATATTCTTTCAAAGGAGTTGGTTATCTCTTTAATGTAGACTTGTTATTCTTCGTATTGTTTCAATGCCTCCAACCTTGACGTTGTGGGTTATTGTTTGATATTTCCTAGTCAAACTTGCCATGTGAACTTTCTAGTTTTGAGTTCTTTTGTAGTTGTCAACGGCCATGTAAAGCGAGTGCAGGATGAAGACATACATTCCAATGTACTTGAAATAGTCGGGTCAAATGTTCAGTCCACATACATTACATGTCCAGTGGATCCAGCTGCTACACTTGGTATAAAATTACCATTCTTGGTTATGATTGTGAAGAATCTTAAGAAATATTTCACATTTGAGATTCAAGTTCTAGATGACAAGAATGTCAGGCGACGATTCCGAGCTTCTAATTTTCAAGTGTGTAAGTCTGCCCATGCTTCTGCTTTTTTTAATTCTTTAAAGAACCTAACCTGAAACTTAATCTTGCCAAAGAATCTTACCTAGCAATCCTACTTTTTTTTACTTGCTCAAAGAATTTACCTAGAAGCTTTAGTTTGAGTGACATAATACTCTCGATGGGATGATATCAAACTGAAGTTTTCACCATGAGATAAGAATAGGCTTTCAAAATTAACATGAGCACCAAAGAGGCTATGGCTTTTATGTCTCTAAGATATAGATATTAAAGTGACCAAATTATCTTTTATTTTCTAGGCTGTAACTCGGGTAAAGCCATATATTTGCACCATGCCTCTGAGGTTGGATGAGGGATGGAATCAAATCCAATTCAATCTGGCTGATTTCACCAGGAGAGCTTATGGAACCAACTACGTTGAGACACTGCGAGTTCAGGTTCATGCCAACTGTTGCTTGAGAAGGATATATTTCTCTGACCGCCTCTACTCAGAAGAGGAGCTCCCACCAGAATTCAGATTGTACCTGCCTATGCAGGTAAAATACACCCGAAATAGGAAAAGTTTAGAATTTCATACCTGCTCATTTCTTGTTAAATTTCATTTTTTGCTGTCTTTTCCATTATTGCAGAAACCATGATAAATGTGACAAAAGGAGGGATTCAGAGTCATTACAGGGATGGATTATATTGTGAGATGCGTATTTTGGTACCTTATAGTATTTAGTTTGCTGAGTTCTAATTCACAAAGTGGTGAAAATTTCTATATGTATCTATTTAATTAGTTTCTGTTTGAATAATTGAGTTGGATCAATCAATGACTTGGCTTAATTGTATACTGTTGGAAATTAAATTTCCTAGGTCTATTTATTGTGTATGATATGTATTGATAGGAACTTAGAGATATATATATATATATTTATTCGCAAAAACCAAATCAAGTGATATCCCCATAATTGTGGCAGGTCTCCCAAAGAGAAGGGAGGAGTGGAGTCGTCTTGATTGTTCTCTACATATTTATTCAATAAAAACTCAGCACATTAATGTTCGGATAAGTGAATGCTTGAGCAATTATTTTTCTTCAATATCCACTCTAGCGAGAGAGGACGAAAAGAGTGGCTGGTAAAAACAACTAGTGTGTTTTATAGTGGTTTATGCTTCTTCTTTATCACATCTTGTCTCTTCAGGCGTCTGTCATTTCCGGCTTTCAATCTACGTTAACATCTCACCAATTGCCCAAATGTCATACCACATGGGTGTCTGTGCGGGCAACAACAAAGCAAGCGGGGAAGAAAAGCCATTTACTAGGAACTTGATCAATAATAATCATTAATCATTGTTGCATTGATTCTTCAAATATTAACACAGTCAAATCCAAATAATTTCTTGCTGGTAGTAAGCACATTCAATATATTTTAAAACTCAACTAGCATTTATATTTCTGGGAAGTTCATTCAAAGTCTCATCAGCTATGACTGGCATGAACATGCACGAGCCCCGCTCAGCCAACTGCATCTAAATCAACATCCGCATCTGTCTCTCCATCAATCATTGCAGCGTCAACCTCAGCATCTGCTTCCAACTGGCCTGCTTCCTGACCAACATCTGTATCTGAGCTCTGCTTTTGATGATCATCAGGCGTTGAAGTGCCACCTTGGGTACCAGGAATAGCAGTGGCATCAAATTCCATTGCCGCTGAAACACCACCTCTGATTCCTTCACCATCTATTTCACTTGAAGGTATTGTAATCTTCTCCACAATGAAAAATTGTATTAGAAACCAGGATGATATTAGGCAAATTATTGAAAAGCAATGCTTAGAGTTTAGCATGGAAGTATTACTTTCTCACGCTAATAATATGCTGAACAGGAAGGTTAATGAATAACAATCAGTATTACTTTCTCACGCTAATAATATGCTGTACACATTTATCAGAAACATGTACTGGACATTACACAAGTTACATAACTGAGGATTATCTGACAGGATTCGGCATGTCAAAGTAAAAGAACGCGTTGAATATTAAGGTCCTCCAAAGTCCAAACATACAATCATGAACACATGTCAAAAAACTAAGCTAAAAGATTCTTATGGTCTTGTTTGGGTCCAAACTTGAAAAAATTATTACTATTAATGATCCCTTTTTTGTCAATTCTATTTTCTCAGAAAAAACAGAATAATGGGAATACATGCTATCAAACAAGAAGCGAGATGCCTTCAGAAGAAAGCATGATTTTAGAACATCAAAATGGACCCTAAAGCAATCAGTTTCAAATACCCTCTAAATGTTCTCCAAAAATGGGTTTTAACTTGACAGCATAATACAAAAACTGCTCTTTCATCTTCTAAAGCATTCAAAGAGGCACCAGATTGGCTAAAAGTTGGGCTCACCGCATATCATAACTTTTCAATAGTATCTCAACTCAATTAAGCCTTAAATCTTAGGGGATCAGCTACATGATCATTTTCCTCCATTTGCATCGATCCAAGGCGCTAGAGGAATCATATCCAAAACTTTTCAGTAGTGTCTCCGAAGAAAAATTCTGAGCACGTAACATATACACATAAATACACACTGGTAAATTGCACCAGCATGAAATTAACTGTAAACATTCTTTCAGATGACAAGGCATAGATCTTGCATTGTCCAGTTTCACCTTGTACTCGGTTCTTCCAAGCTTTCTCACAAATACAATGATATAACTTTTTGCATCATATATCCACTTTCTAGTCCTCTATAGCCAGTTAGCTAGTGCATATTCTCAACCCCCCCCAAACCCTGTCTTTTGAAGGATCATTATTACAATTGCTTTTCATTCAACTAAGAGAAACCAATTGGTTGTTATATACTTGCATGCTGTGGTCCTAAAACAAACGATCCTATATAGCTCCACAATATTACATGAAGGCATGAAGCACAGTCCATGAAAATAAAATCCCTGCATGACAAATATAGGTAAAGAAGGTACTAATAGGAGCAATATACAGGACCACATAAGGTTTATCATATTTTCCTGTCGACCTCCCGTGACATATAAATATTGCTCTTCAAATTATATGCAGGTCTTCGATTAAGATATAAATATTGGAAGCCGATGTTACGAAGTTACCTGATTATCCTCTGCCTGATGTGCAGCACCTTTTGTTTCTTCCTTTTTAGCACGTTTGGACCTTTCATTTGGTTTTGCTTGGTATTTGGAGCGGACATCAGGTGGCAAAAGTTCCAATGGTACCACCCCTTCGATTCCATGGTCAGTAAACTGTAATAAGATTGGCATAATTTTTATTAGACATGGTATCGTAAGCAGATCTTCGAAAGTGGTCTGGTATAATATTTAATCATACTCTAGAAAATCCCTCCAAGTCCTGTCGGGCAGCAAATCTAAGACCTTTCCAACAATAAACCTGCATTGAAAATTAAAAGAGCCAGAACAAACTTACTATTAATTGAGGACGAACAGTTAAACTATTAACTTTATCACTTGCATAAGAAAACATATGGTGCAACATATGATTAGAACATGATTGTCAGTTCAAAAGACCATAGGTGTCTGCTGATACTACCAGATAAACCCATCCCTTGATTTGACACAACATCCAATTTCACAAGATCAATTAATAGTAAGATGACGGGGCTCACCTAAACATAATCTGGAGTGCACAAATGTTAAATGTAATAAGTAGGTCAATGCTACTAAAAGCATAACGTTCCACATTCACTGTGCTACCAAAAGCAAATTCTAAGGACTTAGGATTTTTGGTGGAATACTGAAAATCAATTATTTATGACATTTACTAGATGACTAATCTAGTAACGATGTAACATTTTCTTTACCCGAAAATAAAACTGTTTCATAATTCATAATGTGTTCATAGTGTGAATTCATACTTGTTTTAGTCATTAAAAGCAACATATTCAACCTTTTGTTTCAATAGCTTTATCAGCACCGTATTCGGCATGTTTCTATTATTTTTGTTTATATCCTCTTTCGAATACCTTCAAGGAAATTTGCAGTTTGTTTTTCTTAGAGCAACTCACACATATTAACTGAGGACTGTGTTACGTAGATTTACAAATATGCAGGACATCGTGATAGAAACATAATAGTATTATTGATGACTAGTTAAGCAGTAAAACTGACCCGGTTATTTTTGTGGTGATATTCAGCTTCTATTCCAGCAGAAGCATCCATCTATAATTTCAAAAATACAGAAAGCACATAATTTGGGTCAGTACAAAAGAGAAACTGAGGTTAAGATACAAAAAGGAATGAAAGGGGACGATACATGATTGCATATCATTGGGGCAAGCAGAAAAATATCAATGTTTATTCGAAATCAAGAAGCAAAGGAACTTACATCTTCAGCTAAGGGTTTCCAGTACTCCATAATAGAAGGAGTTTGAACACGTTGAGGATCAGTTAAAGCATTCTGGTCATTTAAGAAGTATCTTAATGTAAGTAGATAAATCAGAGGTTGTCAATAATAACAGGACATATAGTACCCTTACAACACCAAAAGAATAGTAATTGAAGATAATTTTACTATCTCACAGGACTGAAATGAGTTTCAATTGTACAATGATGATGATAAGAGAATAGAGTAATAAAGTAAACACGTTGGAAATCTGCAGTACTTAAGTTGCAACAGGAACAACTATTTCCCATCAACACTTAATTACACATTTCACTTATCTTAAATCCCATTTACGAAATTTTGCATATTCAATCTCATCATTAACCTCCCCTGAAAAAAAATTGTAACAGAAGTAGAAGAAGAAAGAGAAAAACAGACTTATAACATGAAACAGGAAGACAATGAATCAAAAGGGAATGGCAACAAATCAGGCAGTTGACAGAAAATTGGCAAGAGAGACTGAGAGAGGAATGTTTGCTGGCTAATTCTTCCCTCAGCCCCCCTGAAACCCTCCTTCAGCTGCATGGTATAAGGATCCACATTTTAGACAGAAATGCCTGAGCCACATACTTCCGCGAGTTTGTTGGCCTTGATGCATAATAGTATGGAATCCATAGTATACACTTCCACTGAATCCAATGGTAGATCATATAAAATCAGCAACAACCATATGAGATTTACAGGTTTTGATGAGCAGTAACTCCAAAATTTTGTGGAATAGGGACAGCTTTGATGTTGAAGAATGGAATTCCATATCAGGTATTTTCTAAGGATTTTAGTTTCCATTATAGAATATATAGATGACGTTTCATGGGCTAATCTGTTGCCTCACAAGTACTAGCACAAGTAGTAATACCAACCGGATTCTGATCTGCCCACTTCCACAATTGAGAGAGTTCTTTATTTCCTAGTCTCCATCTTGGCCTACTGAAAACATTAAGAAATATACATTTCAATCCAGCTGAGCATCGATCACAAGTAATGACATTGAACAACATGAAGAAGAAAAAGAAGAGTGCCTTTTCTTATTTATTTGCAGCCATACCATCAAGTATTATTAGAGTAATTAGTATGAAAGCCTAAAGAACCGAATGAAGAATAATAGCAAAGATACAGAAGATTAAATTACATCTTCCCTGGACCAAAGAAAACTTTAATTTGCATCCCAGGTTTTCTTCGAGTTAAAAGTAACCAAAATATCCAGAAATTACAAAATGAGAATTGCTATAAACAATCAGAGATGACAATTAAGTATATCTAGATATTAGTATGACAAATAATTGAAAGGCCGAAACAAAAGTTTGGATTATGTCAACCTATATAACACTAGTAATCAACGTGTAACCACTTTTGTTACACCTGCTAATGGTTTCCAGACTTGCTTTCTGTAAAATGTAAGTGTACTCTCCAGAAATTACAAAATTAGACCAGGTGCATAACAAGACTGTGATAAGTTTGCTGTCATTTAATGTCTTTGGTTGGTATGAAATGCAAGAATTTCAAAGATTTTCTGACTCTACAGCTTCCTAGGCAAATGGTCAGTCTTGTTTACTTCTCTTTGGTGCACGTGTCACCATCTTAAATTAGAGATTCAGTGAAGTTGGAGATCCCTATTGTACAAGTTGGTATCTACTCCCCCCCCCCCCCCCCCAACGATTTCCTGCCTTTTATTTCTTTTAGCAAGCATATTTTCTTTCTTTTATTTATTTCTAACAGAAAACAGAAGTAAAAAGTTGCTTGCTAAATAGAATATTACTCCCCCAATTTTCCTTCCTTTTAGCACTTTTAGCTTTTTAAAAGAGAAAGAAAAGTAAGAACTTGCTCTCCAACTAGCATACCGCTTCTTGGCTCCGTCTTGCACCACTTTCTTCTCTGTTGGTTGTTTCTCATATGGCAGGCAACCATCACGTTTCCACCATACCTAACAACATATAGATTTGACACAAATTAGGCTAGACAGAAAGCATAATTATATGGAGTAAAAAATGTAATCAGAAGTGGAGATTTAAAACAGGCTCACCCAATTTTTCTCCCGTTCCAATATATGCTCAATTTTATGAAGAAACTCCTTCCCTTTGGGTGGAGTCATTTCAAGAAGCTTTTTTACACGCTCCTCACATGATTGTATCTCTTCCTTCTGAACAATTCCAGAGACACATATACCATGGTTATATGAATATGCAATTTCAAGTGAAAAGATAAGTATCATTTGATCCAAATGCTATATGTATTTTATGGACGTAAGACACACAAATATATTCTACACAATTTATTATATTTTATCTAGTGGCTTAGGATAATCATTAGGAAAAACCCTGCATACACAATCCCACAAGCTACCTTGCAGACATGCACCCACATGTATACTGATTTTGGTAGTCAATATATATCAAACATAGACAGGAGCCGATTTATTAGATTGCATAGGTTAAAGAACATATGGTAAAACGGAACCAACCATGCTTTCAGACGGTACATCTTTGTCACTTTTCCCGGGGGCCTACAAGAAAATAACAAATTGATCATCTGTATCTAGTATATGTAGCTTGAAATTCAGAAAGCACATAGACAATCTAAATTAATTTCCTTACCTTTAAATAGTCAAACAATATGAGGCATTGGACAAGGACATGGCGTCGAAAACTTGGATCTTTTAACTGCAACACCCCACGCCCAACAAAAAATACAAGAAAAAGGAATTTGAATCAGGAAGCTAAATCTACATTTTTAAAATGAATCACAATCAACATTGTCAACAATACCTACCTCTAGGCCCATTAGTTTACTGCTTGTAAGATACTTTATGCTGAAATTAGCTGACTCTTCCTCAAAATTATTAGCATCACCTTCTTCATCACTTAAAGGTTGCGCTTCAAAGGTACTCAATACAACCTTTATATCACAATAATTCAACCAAAAAAACAATAATTATTGGGATGATTAAGAAAAAGAAATTGACTATGCCTAGAACAAAAAACAACGCAATAAACTGAAAAACAACAATAACAAGAGGGAATGAGGAATGCTGTAGAATGAAAAGTTACCAATAAACTGGAAGTGAATTTCTGCCACTTTGCTGGAGCAAGACTTAAAGAAGTAGGGTTACAAAAGTACTCCTGAAAAACAATATGAATACATGCTCAGAAATTTAGTTTAGGTAAGAGAAACTTTTATCAAACAAGCCATAAGTCCAACTTTTGGCCTCTTTGTTAGACAACTCAAAGGAAATTTTCCAATGTCAAGAAAAACTGACAAAATAATACTTCTGTTTTTCTTGTTCGAATGAGTAAAAATATCTGACCCTTATAGTCATGACTTCAATAATTATTTGATATTCATGGTTTGTTTTTAAGAAAACATAAACTCAGAAATTAGGGTGTATTTGGCATCCCAGACAACAGAATGATTTAGATAAATGCAGATAAGCAGTTGTCTTACATGTGTGGCACTTTGATAAAGAAAAGAAGAAAAAGAAAAAAAGAGAGGATGTACAACATATGTTAAGAAAAACAAAAGAAATTTGTGGACTGAAAATTGATTTTAGAAGAAAAGATTATATGGTTTTTTCATAATTGATCTCATCAGTAATAACCATTAAATCTTGTGTAATTGGCCATTTTTTATCCATTAGTGCTTTAAGTTTAAAAGATGAGGCAGGGTGTTTCACAACCCTTAATTTTCATAGAGGATCTAAAATCTTGGAAGCAATTTATAAGTTTTAGCCGACTAAAGCCGCATCCACTACACAGATAGATCAGAGGAAGAGCTTATTGAAAAGACAAAACATTAGTTATGCTGAAAATCTTCTTGGGACAGCAAAATATACAACAAATTATACAGTTTCATACATTAGCAGCCCTTTTCAACCAATCATCTTCCCAAAATAGGCATTAGATTCTTTCTCGAGTGTACTATCAATTGCTGGCAAAGACCATTTTATATGAGAACCAATTGGACTTAAAGAGATATAAGTCTGTTGAAATATCCGACAATTCAGAAAAGATGCAATTACATATATCATAATAACTATAATATTGGTCATTAAGAAAAAGAAATTAACTGTAATGTGCCAAATAATACGATACACAGATACTGGTACTTTGGTTCGGTACAGTGCGATATAGGTGCAACGGTTAGTCAATTTTTAGAAAATCACGGTATGGGTACAAAAAGGGTATGTTAAATTAAATAATTATATTATATATATATAAATTTATAAAACTTGTAAAACTATTAAATTTTAATTTTGATATTCAACTTTATTGTCACAAATATTTTCAATTGAAAATATGAAAAAAAAAAACTCTACTATTTTCTTTATCTTAATTACTATTTTTGGATCTTCTTCATAAATTTATTTATTTATAAATAAAGTTATGGATATATTAAGTTGTTGCTTCTTAGTTAATTTCCTTTCTCTGGGCCTTTGGGCCCGTTTGTAACCAAAAAGCAAAAGATTTTTTAAAGACCAAGTACTATTTTGCTCTTGGGATGAGATAGTTTGGATTGGGTCTTCTCTTCGAATAATTGTTGGACTCTAGTTGCGCACCCAAAACAGAAACGAAAAGAAAAAAACAAAGGCTGAAAACAGTTTCCTCCTTCTTTCTTGTCTTTTTATGCAGAACCGGATCATCAGAGGCTGAGATGAGCTGATTTCAAAATTTTCAGGCCAAAAGACAAACGAATCCATGGACCAGAGCAGCAGAAGCTGCACCCATGACCGTTGAGCCGTAAAGAAAATCAATGTGTCATCAGTACATACCCAGGCTTACCGGAGCATTACCGGTACCCGGTACACCCCAGGTACTGGTACTTCCATTTTGGAGTACCAGTGTTTCATAATAAACGATATCTTAAAGAAAACACAAAGAATTGCCGCATCTTAAAATTTATGGACTCATAATTGCATCAGTTAATTAACCTTGCAATCTTGGTTCACTATCATAAACTCATTGCATCTTTTGTAGCAAAGTCAGATGACTTTGCCAGACAGCATATCAGGAAAGTTATTCAAGAACAATGGTTTCAGAGGGCAATACTAACCTGTAAGCTCCAAAAAGTCTTATAAAAGTTGAAATCAATAGATATTCCTATGGAGCAAGAAAAGAAAACAAGTATTCAGACTCAAGGAAGAGCATAAAGAGCGTTACAGTGAACAAATCCAAGATACTGTATAAAGGAAGTACCGTGAGGGGGTTCTTTCTCGTACTTTGTTTCATTTGATGTGTTAAAAACACCTTTGATATTTAGAGCTGCAAGAGTTCATCATACGTTAGTAACTATACACTCAATAAAGAAAACCAATCCTGATTGAAGATTGGCAAACATAAATAAGTACCTGAACGTTCAGACAATGGAAAGAAGTGAGCCAAAAACATGAGAATTCGTCCACAGAAAACCACATCATTAGCCTGCGATGTCAAGGCAAACACATAATTTTTTTTTAAAAAAGGTGATTAGAAAATTCCTGAAGTTGGTGGATTACTTTAAATAAAGATAACCAACAAATCCAGAGTTCAATAGTGCCATAAAACTTGGCCAGAATGATTGTGAAAAAAAAGTGACAAGCTTGTCATACAGGATAGAAATTAAAATTAAAAATGACTTACTATTGATTTTCAATTCATGCAAAAAATTTGATGTTACTAAATTTTTAAATATATGTGCTTAAGAACTGAACAAATTTATCACCTAAGGGGTCACAAACCCCTGCAAAAAGTACTATTGCATCAGTAAAACAATTCTATTTGTCAGTAGCATAAAAGTAAAGCATTCCGACAGTTTATACATGACATTTGCATCAGATCAGGTAAAAAAAAAAAATGCCTTTACACGTAAAGACATGGATAACAAGAAAACAGACTATGATTTTCTATATGAAAAAATTTCTTTACTAAGAGAGGAATAAATTACCCGGGGGGGTGGGGGGGAGGGGAGGGGGCAGAAAGTCCTCCTAAGCAGAAAAAAAGAAAAAAGAAAAAGAACAAGGCAACATTATAACAAAAGGGCTTGTCACTCATTTGCATATCAACTAAGGAGACACCTTGAAAAGCTCCTGCTACTGCACACAAAAGAGAAACCAGGAACACAATCTTATCCCATACTAGGTCTAAAGGAAGTAGACATCATGAAATTTTTTCCCATTGTTCCAATCACACCCCAAATCACTGCAAAGAAAGCATAGCTCCATAAACACTTGTAACTCTTATTCCTCCAAAACATTGGTAAGTGGATCACTAAAAGATCATGCAAAGAGCCAGGACAGACCAATGTTCATGGAATGCTGAAAGTTTCTAACAAGCTACACCAAGGAGACAATTGTTTGGCCCTATTTTTATTCTACTATATGTTTACGAAGGTCAAATGCTAAAGCAGGTGTCAAACATAAACTCTTAAATCTTCCATATGATGGAAATATCTTTCTACAATCTCAAAAATAAGTGTTATGTTTAACAACTACTCTAACAATTTTACCTATCAGTCAGCATAAACATTTATCAGTTGTATATTTAATTCTACAACCCCCCCTCTTGCATGTCAACTAAAGACTCCCATGTTTGAAAACCAAAGGGGAGGAAGAGAGGGAATTTAGGGCATGACTCAAGACATAGCCGAACAGCATGATAGATTACCAATCCCTCCAAAAGCTCTCACCTAGTCACCTATAATAGAGGACAATATTTTAAGCATTTAGTGCTTGAATAATTGCCGTCACATGTGGATCCAAGACTCCAAATTGTGCCCAGCATCTGGACGTTTTGAGGTTAAATGCAAGTGCAAAGGAATGTCTATAAATAAAAGCTCAAAAACCTCATGCTTTACTTCCAGGATAGAATACCACCAACTCTAAAAGTGTAAACTGGAGATCATCACAACTTAATCAAAAGATTATATTGTAATAAAGTCCCCTCCTTTGGGTTAAATTTGGAACCATTATAGGAAACACCATTGTCCAGGCCAAAGGGGCAGGCAGCACTAATTGCATAGTAAATGACTCTTGCTGATTCAAATTAGGTCAAAGCAGATACGAAGAGTAAAAAGAATAATCATGGCATAAAAACTACATTAATAGTGCCATGCACACTAATAAACCTATTACCTGATTCTCAATAAGAAAACCTTTATATATTCAACAATTCGTGCAAATCATAAAATAAATGAACACTGCACTATGCAAATAATTTTGACCAATGAGCACTGTTTAAACCACATCTCCGACAAACTATGAGATCTGCTTAAATGGATGGTAGTGGAAAAACAGTCACAAACAAATGCAGGGCAATACAAAGAAAATTACAAAAATAAAATAAAAATATATGGTGAGTGAAAGAAACACAACAAAGAAACTGTTATTCAAAGCACCTTTGACAGACGGCGAAGAAGTTGATTGCAGGTTCTCAGCATCACAAGTTTTCCACGAGCAAAAAGCTCTTGCTGTATGCAAGGAAACCATAGAAATAAAAAAATTAATATAAATCATTCTATGGTAGTCATGTAGAAAAGAATTTAATATCACAAAGAAGAGTAAATAAAACAATATCCAGAAATATCTCAAAACACATTGACATACCTTTCCTAATATATCTTGCTTACTCTCTATATAACCAAAAATATCTTCGCAGTTTCTCATTGTAGACATTTCTGTCAAGTCTTCCAACAGCTGAAAAATCATTCCACCTTCAATATGTTCTTTCTCACAAAGATACAACACTATGTCTGATAACAAAAGAGAAACATGAGAGAGAGCGAGACTTAAACTTGATATTGGTAATAATAATTAGAGGACTTGTGCCTAAAAAGTTCAACAATAGTAACTGAGTTCATATGTTAACCAAATAGTCAGAAAATAGACATTTTTTATGGAAACATCTGGATTTCCAAAACCGAAGGAAGACCACCTAACGCACCTTCATGGTGATTCACTAAGATCAATAGTGCAAGATCGCCAATTATCCACCACATATGCCATACTTCCAGTTCCATACACTACTCATTCATTTCGGTCTACACATCAACAAATTATGTAGAGGAAAGAAATATATTACACTATAAATATCCCTCCTTTTTACTTGTGGTTTCATTTTTCCACCAACAACAATAAGATACTAACAAAATACTCAAGGATGAAAAAGAATCCAATAGTATTTATCTTCTCCAAAATAACATTGGAAGAACACGGGCAAGCATCCCAGGGAAAGCCCTCCTTGAGAACCGAAACTGGATAAAAGAAACATGAAAAGGGACTAATGGGAGGTCACTAGTTTTATTATTTCTTTGATGAAATAAAAAATCTAAAGGGAGAAAAAGGAAAAGGTTCAAAGAGATCAAAATTACAGTTACTTTATTTTTACGTAACTCTATCTGTCTTTTTCCTCTTTCTTTGTTTGCAATAAATCACAATTTCGTTATCATTCTTCCACCTAGAAGTGATCACAACTTCCCATGCTTTCTCTACACCTCAAGACATCACTCCTAGTAAGAAAATCCTATACAGCACATATATTCAATAAAATGATACTCTTGAAAAGGTTACATTCAGAAATACAGAAACAAATAGGTGTTTTCTGAATATTCAGAAAAGCATACACACCAAGAAGACGAGGAATATGACCCTGAGTTGTCTCCCTATCATCAATTGATTGTCCATACTCCATTATTTGCTCCCCTGACTGTACTGAAGATGACTGTGGCAAATTGCAAAGGAAAAAAGATTCAAGCTACTAAATAGAAAAAATCAAGCATTAAACAAATACAGAGAGAACTGCAGCTGCAATAGATCATTTACATATATTCATACAGACTGATAAAAATTATTTTGGGTCCCTATTGTTGTGTTTATTTTTCCAGGTTAAGCAAAGGCAGAGAAATTCCTCAATCACATTCTCTATTCTTCATGTGAACACAGAATGCTCTTCTATTTTATGAATCTATACTCTATGTTTATTATGGCAGGAACACAAGGAAAAATCCTCATAAGGAACTGAGGAAAGATTAAAGTGACGAGGAGTAGGTAGAATGAAAACAATCAAGACAAACAGATGCATCATTAAATTTATAGATCTTAACCAAGGCCAAAAAGGCGCCACCTAATTAGATAATAAAATTGAGTTAAAAATTGTATAGAAGAAACAAACAACAAAACAGGGCCAGCAGGAAACTCATTGTTAAACCAAATACCTCCAGAACACATCATGATATAGATAAGACTTGAGTATTCTTCCACATACTATGAAGAATGTACAACTTGCTAAGCAACTTACTTAACTATCAATGAATCTTTAACACAAACAAATTGCAGTTTCAGTTTTTACAAGTATGAGGTAAAATAGAACACCATTACAAAGAAAAAATAAATTAATACTTTTAGAACTATGTCTGCCGCATAATATCTTGTCCTCTGGAACCATTAAATGAAATTTTAAAAAGAAAAAATCGAAGCTCAATGAGTGTGTCCTTTTGTGCAGGACAAATTGACTAGTAAAAGTGTAAAACCAAAGAAATCTAGTCCTTTAAACACAGGAGCAGAGTGTACATACCACAAGTTCCTGAAGCAGCGTCCTTAGAATATTTTCCAAGAACTGGTTCTCATCTTGGACCAACTTTGTTTGTTTCTGCAAAAAATAAAAGATAAAAATATCAAATGAAATCAGTATTCACAACAGCTTTAAACAGAATTTCACACAAATAATTAGAATAAGGAGATGCTGGGCAGGCTATATTTTACAATCACAACCACAATACATGAACATTTGAGGACCATTATATCTGAGCTAACTAGTAATCAACTCATATTGGGAGTGCAGCATGGATAAACTACGGAATCCACTGAAGAAGATAATTTACTTTTCAAATTATTTTTCCATTCTTTAACTTGGATACAGAAGAAAGAGACACCCCAGTAAGATCTGCCTTACAATATCCATTATAAACTTCAGATTTAAAGTAGGCGGTTGACATTTATTTCTCACTCCTTCAAATCAAACATTTTTGACAATCGGTCTTTTTAGGCACACTCCAAAATGCCAGTAAAGCCATAAAAGAAATGCTTAATCAATTCTACTATTGCCCATATGCTCCATAAACGCAGTCTCCATCAAAAGACAGTTAACATACACCAATATACTTAAATTTCAACATTCACTTAGCTCTACACTGTTCATTACTCTAACACAAGTTGAGGGATACCTGGAAATTACCTGAGGCTTTATAACTTCTTGAACTGTCTGTAAAGCAAAAGTTTCAGGTGGACCAGGCTGCAATATGGCCCTCTTGAACACTTCCTGAAAATAACAATCACTACAAGTCATAATTTTACACTGTAAAAAAAACCAAAAAGAATGAAAGCAATGGGGATGAAAATTCTATAGCAAAGGTTGCTTCAGTCACCCATTGGGTACATGTGTGTACCTTGACAATCATAAATACTGATCTAGAAATGAAAGACCTTACCATATTGAAGATTCAACACAAGGCCTAGGTAAAGAACCACCAACTCCCTGGCACTAACGAACTGATACTATATTCAAACTGTTTTGCTTTGGGCATGAACAGGTCTCAAATTTATATGAAACTAAGATATAGGAAATGTATCACCCAGGGTTACCGGAATACGGAATCTCCGAGCTGAAACTGTCGCTCACAACCGTGGAACGATCGAGTTCCCGAACGGAAAAATCAAGTTCCTAGTGTTAATCAAGAAATAAGGGCCAGAGACATATAGCTGCTACAATCGCCGGCGAGACAGACAGAGAGATGGAAACAAAGAAGTGGTAGCGCAGCTTATGATGCTGTGGTGCTAACTTTCGGACGGGGTAGAAACTAAATGTCTAAATTTTACTTTAGGTCCTTTTAATTTCACTAGTTTTTAAATTGTGTCATTGTATTTTATTTTATTTTCAATTAGATCATGTATTTACTTTCAAAAATTACTTTCAATTAGATCATTGTATTTTTGTCAAAATTTACTTTAATTTTATCAAACCTTCTTATAGTTTTTATTTGTAAAGGTTAAAATTATCACCCCCTTGACACTTGTACTATTTGGTCAAATTATTCTTTATTTTCTAGTTGATTATTATTTGTAATTTAATCGAGAAGAATGTGAAATCATATTAAATATATATTAAATTAATTAAAATTTTAAATATAGTAACTCAATTGAAATAATAATAAAACTACTAACACCAAAACTGAAATTTTGCTTGTAAATATCAAACTTTACTCATAAAGTATAAGTTATTATGACAATTACACAATTTTTTTTATTTTCGTAGTGTATTTGTAACAAAAAATAAATATACAATTTATTTTATTTTAAATTAATTTATAAGTTAATTCTTTTAAATTGATTCTCTTATTTAAAATAAAAATTATATTATTGAATTTAGTTTAATCCTTTTCTTTGGAACAGATAAAAATTTCATTTAATTTAAATACTATTTTTCATACTATTCTTAATTTTGATAATTAGCACTATCATTGAACTAAAAATATAAAATTGAGAGGTTAAGTATTGTTAAATAATCAAACTGAAAATTGAGAGAAAAAATTTAAAATTGGTTAAGGTAACGTTTGAGGTGAAGTGTCGGAGGCTTTTCATTTGGTTATCTAAGTTTAAAATTTATGTATAACATTATTACACATAAAAAAAATGTAAGAAATTAGAGATAAAAAAAAAGTCAATAAAATAATAATATATTTCCAATAAATTTTACAAAATAAAATTCAACATATCTATTAGTATAGAATTCATAATTAAATAAAATATAAATTTTAAATGAACTTCATTTAAATTTTACATTATTTGATTTTTTTTAACATAAATATATATATATATATATATAGTTAATTTCAAAATAAATGAATTTTACAATTTTTTAGATTCCCAAAGAACTGTTAAAATTATGGGAAAAAAATTAAGAGGGGCAAGTAGCATATATATTTCCATATATTGATTTAGATCAAAGAGTAAGATACCCCTTTGATTTGGAATATTTGAATTCGAGTATTTAAATTTTACTTAAATTATATATATATATTAAAACTCTACTTAATTTTTTTGTATACATACTGTAATAATGGCAAAAGATCAATTTATGATATGATCTTACTCAACCTAAAATTAAACAAATTCAATTAGAAAAATGATTTGGTTTATAATAGACAATAACAAATTCAATTCAATTCAAACTAGATTTTATTTATTTTTCTTAATCTTGTACAAAAATTTTGTATTCATATATGTATTTATCTGACCTTATCCAAACTAAATACGAGATGCGAATCAACTAAACTAAAGATTCAGTTCAAAATCCAAATTGTGTAAATAAAATACCCAAGCTGTACTAGAATGTTCAACCAAAATTCAAATTGCCCTAGTAATAGTGTACTAACTTTACAAGAAACAGACAACATAAACTGAAGATTCAGTTCAAAGACAGCACCAAATGAAAAACAAATGACATAGACCATGAAGCTCTAAAAAGGAGATAAAACTGATAAGGGATTTATACCAATTTTATACAACAATATTCAAGATTGGATAAGATCCTTTTCAATTGATTGCTATTGGCCAATTCATGGTGTTCCCCAATTTTACAAATCCAGAAAAAGAAATAAATAAAGATAAAAAGTAGCTACTTCTTAAGAATTTACCCAGCAAAAGTTACAAGCTCAATTTTACAAAATAAAAATTTATAGATCAAAGCAAAGCCATGATCATATACAGCTCCCATATTTCACAATGATCGTGGGGTCTACTCACTCGAGTTTTACTGCATTCGTGGAACTTGCGTGCTCTAACCTTTTAAAAAATGAAGCAAACCTATGGTGACGGATAACCATGTAAAGGATGAAAGTATTAGCTGACAGGAACACTAGACTTGCCGCCCAAAGCTGTAGGAAGACATGCTTGCCCTTAAACTCAAGCAGATAACCCCAAAATAACCAATGACTTTGAGCTCCCATCCACAAACAAATGCAAAGCAAGCCTTCCCATTTGAGCCTCATCTTGCTCCATGGTAATATTAGAGGTAACAAGCAAAAGAACCATACAAAATATTGTGCCGTAATCACCTGCAAAAACAAATTTATCCAACACCATGAAGAGACAAACATGTATAATGTAATTTGAAGTAGCCAGAAAGGGTTATGCATCTAAGGAAAAGTAGTACTGGCACAAAGATATCTTAATCTTTCAGCATCTTCGCATTTTTCACTTGAGTAAATAATAGATGAGTTATCAAGTGAATCTCTGTGGCCAAAAAACAAAGAAAAAGTATCTTGACTCCCAGAAGTGAAACAAAGTTCAATTGACAAACCTTATTGAATGCTACAAATGCCACAGTCTGAAGAAACAGGCAAAATGGGAAATCTTGTGCAAAGCAGAAAATAACAATGAGTTGCACTGTAAATTGAGGCAGAAAGGAGATGAGCTTTTCCACCACTGAAATATCATGTTCATAATGAAGATAGATGTGATAGAAATAGATGGAAAAGTTGTGCCTTGGATCTGCACGTGTAAGATGGTACAGCAGTGCCTCATGCAAGAACTCCCACCCATATAGATGGAAGAATAGAGCAGTACAAAAGAGGAAAACAGATGCAGAGACCAGCCCAAAAATCAGCCTCTCTCTTGTGAATATGCTTTGTAACAGTGTGTGTAAATTACAAATATAATTCCCTTCTTCGTGTCTCTTTCTTTGACCAGCTGTCCAAGTCCTCAATACGGGCTTCTGACCAGATTGGAAAATGTGTGAATCAAGAACCAGGATTATAGGAATAGAATAGATTATAGGATAAATCCTGAAATGGACAACAAGCCCAAACCAAATTGCAGACTGTAACACATTCCCTGCAACCCAGGCGAAAGAAAAAATGCAGTCAACTTTCAAGGTAGAGGTAAATATACAGTATCTTACCTTATAGGTACTTGAAAATGAGGTTCTGTTTGGTACATGAACCAAAACTAGCCTAATCACCCTTACAACTAATATAGAAGATCTGAAAAGAAAATAGGCAAAACGCGTGCTTCTTCACATATCCCAGCAAAAATATATGTATAATTCTATATGACATCATTTAATTTTACGTAGTTTTTCCAATTAATACAAGCTAGAACTGAACAGTCAACTTTAACCATAGAAAAGAGCATTGTAACATCTCCCAAGTCATAAAGGTCAGCCCTTATCCCAAATGTAACCCAGCAAAAATGAGATGCATGTTTCCCAAACTTCAAAAGTCTAAAGAGAGATTCTGAAGAAAAAAGTTCAACAGTTGAATTTTTTTTATTGAATCAATGCGTTATTTTAACCAAAACAAATACAGTCTGGGGATGCAGTGTACAAGAACAGAGATGTACAAGCAAAATCTAACCCTTTTTTTTTTCTTTTCTTTATCTTCAAATATATTCCAGAGGAAAAAGATAAAAATAGATGATCTGTATTACCCAATATTGAAAACAAATGCAACCAAAAACATTTTTAAAAGGATGCTCATAAGTGCTGTTGCAAAAATACTTCCTTACACAAAGAGAAATAATACCATTCATAAGACAGATAATGATCCACAATATCATCGCACAAACAATAGGCTCGCAGTTCCCCCGTGTCCCTATGGTGAAGGTAAATGGATTGAAGAGCCACGCCATGACAGAATAGGTTCGCAGACTTTCAGGTACCTTACGTCGCTTTAAAATGGAATGGATAAAAAATCCTGCAAGTATATCTGAATCGTGGATAAGATAAACAAGAACATCAGTGATTATTGGAGAAACCGTTACATTATAGTCTTTATATAATATTATAACATACATATGTGTGTGTAATTTTACTGAACAGAGAAAGACAATGTGGACAATTACATTATAAAAGGAAATGTTAGGTGCTCAATCTATCAATTTTCTATCATAAAAAGGTGTATGAGGTAACATTTTTCCCTGACATATGAAGGTCCATAGTAGTTGAAACAAGTAAAAGAAAAGGAATTCATTGTTTGCGTCTGTTATCGAGGAAGAGGTCATGGTACTTGTAATATATGAAAGGCAGAACAGTAGAAAGGCAAAAGGGAAAACAAGCAAATCGTGTGTGACATATGCAATATCTGTAACAAAATATTGTGAGACTACATAGCACCAACAGCATAGACTTGATTTAGTAGCCTAAATTCACTGAATTATTATTCTAAATGCACAATGTTTTTGAGGAAATTAAGAAAGTTCATTTAAAGCAGGTCACATCTGTCCAGAGACTTTGCCACTATATAGCCTTACCATTCCAAATTATGTACATTCTCTATATAGATAACAGCAATCATAACACTCAAAACAAATATATATATATATATATATTTATATATGTTCCTACAAACCCATACTTAATCAAGAGAGCACATATTAGCTGATAGATGCTTTCCATACCTGAAGCTGAGAAGAGAAATTTCCCCCATGAACGATGAAGAATTGAATTTGGAATGAGAAGAAAGGCGAGCAGCGGTGAATATCGGTATGTAGTTCTCTTATAAGGGGACTCACCCGATGCCATTAAAGATGCAGCATCAGAAAAGACAACGTAATCTACATCCGTGTATCTAACCTCCATGTGGGTATCTTGCCACTCCCCATAGAGAATCAAAAGGATACGGAAAATGGAAGAGAAAATAAGCAGGGTACGAATGTCCACTGATGACATTGCTGAAAAAGAGAGCAAGCACATCATTTCTTTTCTGTTTGTCCATTTAGTTCAAAAAACATTTGTATGCAGATGATACTGTATACTCCTAGATACACACAAGTCCAGTGAATGTGATATATAGAAAATCCATGACACATTGATTCTCAAAGAAAATACCAGGTAATTGACTGCCTCATGGACATGAATGTTTGGTTCGTTGTGATATTGATTAGCATTATGCAAAAGGAATCAAAGCAATGTTCATTATAATTGATAACATACAGCCCTGAAAAAAAAAAAAATTTAAAGCTTAGGAGCAGACAAACCAGATTTATTAAGTTGTTTGTTCTTAATCACAATACCAATTTGAAACTTACAAATGTATAACATATGTAGGAATATGAAATTCATCCTTTTTTGTACAAATTTAATTGAATTGATCCATTTGTATAAAGACGTGCAAATGAGAAAGAGGAATGTAATGATAAAATACAACAAAAGTAAATGAATAGAACAACGTATGTATAATACATTAACAAAAACATTACTAAAAAATATAGTATTTAAGAATAAATATAAGTAGTATTAACTACTGTGCATTGCAATTCCTTCTCAGATAAGAAATTACTCTAAATCCTGAAAAAACCAATATGTATATTATTAGGAAAAAAAGAAGAAAATTAATTGTGTAGATGCTATTTTAAGGGTTTGGCACACAACACAAAGACTGCCCATAAATAATTATTAA
The DNA here is from genome assembly GCA_029379385.1 of Quillaja saponaria. Classification (NCBI taxonomy): domain Eukaryota; kingdom Viridiplantae; phylum Streptophyta; class Magnoliopsida; order Fabales; family Quillajaceae; genus Quillaja; species Quillaja saponaria. Next base: position 10,747,314 of record CM055616.1, on the reverse strand, counting down.
AACAGGGAAGCAGGGTTGCATTTTAGTAGCCAAAAGGGTCCTAACCACCATTGGGTCCATGGAAGTTCCACTCTTTAATATCATATCAAACAACCCATGTTCTCAACCAGCCAGTTTACGCCTAATAGGATATATTCAGAGCCCTTAACATTTGATGCACTTGCATAAGGCATTCAACAAAAAGTAAACCAAACTACAGGAAAATAATACTGGAAAAATCAAGTTATGTTGTTTCCACAGCAGAAAACTGTAACATCTTTAAATTGATGGATACATACAAACAGACACGCATTATAGTTACTTTCTTGAGCAAAAATGGCAAGAATTCTCAAACTCTAAAAATAATTACAGATGATAAACAATTCTCGAAAATAAAAATAAACATTCTGAAAAATGTAAATATAGGATAAGGAAGAATTTTTATTTTAATTTGAGTGAAAAAAAAAAAAATAGTTTCAAAAGTTTCTATTTACCATTTTTTAATCCAGACCAATAATTTACATGTAAGCTCTTTATCCAATTCCTTACCAGAATAAGGTAACTCCCGGAGGTTTTGGAACTGGGATTGTCGTCCACAATCGTGGTGCAGTGTGTTCCTGAACGGAAAATTCTAAGTTCCGAGAGTGAATCAAAATGAATTCAAATCCCTGATTTGCTTAAGGCCATGGAATCACAATCAGATTCAAGGATATGTGCGTATAGCTGTCAGAAAAAAGGAAGAAGAAGCATTGTCAGTGTCATTTTGCCTACAAATGAAAAAAAATACTACTTGTGTAAACAGTTTACAGGGATCTTCATTGAAGTGAGAAAGAGAAATTAATTTTTAATTTGGTGAGCGTGAATCCAAGCTCGTCTGGACTAATTTTTGAAGGCTTCATTCGTCAGTTTGAGTGGACCCTTTTAATTGCTCTTAGGCCCGTTAGTAGGCCCAATTGTTAACTTTGGTCCATTTCAGTCTCTTTTTTTTTTTCTTTTCTGTTTCCCTACCCAATTATTTTTAGAGGAAGGGGTTGGAATTGGAATGGATTATACATTAGTGTAATTAGGTCACCGTGATTTTGAATTCGAAATATGAACATTAGGGTAAGGCCAAAAAAGAATTAAAAAAATATTTGGGTGAAACTTAACCAATAGTAAAATGAAGTTACAGTTACTTTTGGTATTGTTTAATTTGAATGATCTTAATTTGTATTAAAAGCATCATTTCTTTCTTATTAACACCGCTTTTACACATAATAATCACGGTAAAATGTGAAGAAAAAAAAAACTAGTTGTTGTTTAAAAGTTATGTTTTTAAGGGAATTCATAGTTATAAATTTTTGGTCCTTAAATATTAAAATTTCTAAACTGTATTTACACACTTCTAATGTTAAGTAAAGCTTACACGATTTACACGATTCCATCCTACAAAAATTTATCATTGCTTTATCTAAACACATCCCCCTATTTATTTTTTTTGGTTGACATAAATGGTATTTTACATTGATCAATTACATCATATTAGGGACTTCCCAATTCAGCCACCACACAAGAGTGAGACAACTAACTCATAATTTTATGAAAAAGAAATATAATACATGATTTACTTGGCTCCATCTTACAATATTGATCATTGGTTTCACCAAAATCAGCCCGACTGGAAATTATGGTTAAGTTACTATGATATGGTTTTGTCTGTATTTGATTTTAAAAATAGAATGTATCAATTTAAACCATAAAATAGTGGGAAAGAGTTATATGCTAATTACAAAATATATAATATTAAAAGTTGATAATATTTTAGTTTAATAGAGTCTAAAATAAAAGTGTTAGGATCGTAACATCCTAATATATTACTATTATAATATTACTAGTTTTGTGACACAAATGTTATACATGAATCATATTCACGTGTATATATAGGCTTATCAATAATTGATGTGCATAGTAAAAAATTAAAGTTAATAAAAAATAATACTTCATGTTAATTACGTTAAACAAATAGATCAATTCAATAAAAAATTTAAGTCATAATATAAATATTTGTTTTAATATTCTAAAGATAGAAAAAAATAAGCACAATAATATTATAATCATAAAAAACTATAAACTTAATAATTTTTTTTTTACTTTTTAATTTTCATATTATAATTATTAGTAACTTACTAAATAAAAAAAATTTGAGAAATTTAGTCTTAAAGACTATTGATATAAAGTTAATTTATAGATTGATTAATATGAAAAGAATTAGGACAAAACTAACTAACTAACTCTAATTACGTTACCCTAACTCCACCTCTAATTACAGGACCTGAACCCTAATTATAATATCCTAACACTAATTATAGTACCCTAACTCTAAATACGATATCTTAATTACGGCCCCTCATAATTCCTTTTAAGGCCTGTTGAATTATTTTGGTTGATTCTGTCATTTAGCCAATTCGGACTAAATAACAAACTAACGCATCTCCTTCTTTTTCCTATTGAACTTCCCAATTAAATTCCCCATAACACTCATAATGATCAACTTTACGAAGATCCCATTGTATTTCGAAAGCTTGTAACATTGGTCATGATAAACCCTAATTTATTACTTCCTCTTTACCAATAATGCCTACTCCCTTAACCCGTTCTAAAAAAAAAAGTAGGAATTTACGTTTTTACGGTACCCTAACACTAATCTTGATTACAATACCCTAAACCTAGTTATGGTACTCTAATCCTAATTATGCCACCCTAAACCCAACCATAATTACGGTTCCCTAACTCTAATTACGGTACCATAACCCTGACACTAATTATGGTACCCTAATCCTAACCCTAATTATGGTATTCTAACCCAAACTTTAATTATCATACGTAATCCTAACCTTAATTACAGTACCGTAATCCTAACCTTAAATATTATATCCTAACCCTAATCCTAATTTCAGTACCCTAACCCTAATTTAGGTACCTTAATCCTAGTTACGGTACTCTAATCCTACTTACGGTACCCTAATCTTACTTACATTACCCTAAACCTAACCTTAATTATAGTAACCTAACCCTAATTACTGTACCCTAACCTTAATTATGATACTCTAATACTAATTACGGTACCCTAACCTTACTCACAATATTTTAACCTTAACTTAATTATAAGTACCCTAACCCTAATTACAGTACTCTAACCTTAGTTATAATATATTAACCATAATTATAGTACATTAACCCTTATATGATTCAATATTGAACGACATGGGCATTAATTTGCTAATAGCACTAACTAATTTCATTGAGGTGATATTAATGTTAGTTCTAGTAGGGCCATAGACTTTCATACTATGGAAAAAGTTATAAAGAAGGCAAAAGATGACAGGTCACAAGTAGCCATCTTTGCAGCTGCTATGAGGAGTATTGTTTCTAGCACTTTCAGGCTAAGAAGTATTGACTTCACAAGGAGTTGAAATTCAGGGTTGTAGGAGTTTTCAAGCTTAATGCAAGTCCATACAAAAATGTCATTTTCAGTTTTAGCATATTGTACCCAGACCATTTAGTAATCTTTTAACATGAAATTAAATCTAAATAAAATAATATAATGATTTTATAATCAAAAAAAGTATACACTTAATATTTATTTATATTCATAACATTTAAATATTAATAATTTATATCATAATTATTTTTAACATACTAAATTAAAATTTTGAGAAATTCAGTCTTAATATTAATTACTATTGATGTATAGTTATTAATAAATTAGAGATTTATTAATGTTCAAAGAATTAGGATAAAAATAATCAATAGTCATAAAATAATTACTAACATATTAATATTAAAATAGAGAAATTTTATGGAAAAAAAGTAAAAAAAAAGAAAACTAAAATAAAAACTATTTGAAGCAAAATAACAATTAAAAAGTAACTATACAATTGTAAAAACTCATTTGGTATTTAAGATAAAATAACAATATACAATCATGGAAACTATACTCTAAATATTTTCGGATTCAAAATAATTAAAAAGTTATTTCATAAATTTGATAAAAACTAAAAAATTATATAATTATTAGGAACTTATCAAATTTTTTCTTTTTTGTTGAGAAAATCAATATTAACTACTATTGATATATAATTATTGAAAAAATATATATATATTTTATGAATTAAAAGTTAAAATAACAATATTATAATTATGAAACAATACTTTTAATATTTGTTTTAATTCATAGTAATTTATTTTTAAAATTTTAGTTTATAAATTTGAGAAGAAGAAAATTAAGATTATTAGGCACTATTAAACAAACAAAAAATAAATAAATAATTTATTTATTATTGACTTATAATTATTTAAAATATAGATTTATTAATGTTAAGAAGAAGTAAAAAGGTAATCAATAGTTTTAAAGTAATTACAATTCTATTAATATTAAAATGGAGAAGAATTAGGAACATAGTAAAACAAAAAGAAAAAGAAAAAATCAGTCTATTTGAAGTAAAATAATAACTAAGGATATATATGTAATAATAAAAACTGATAAGGATATTAAGGAAATAAAAATTCATGCCGTTATGCTACTTTTATAAATAAGGTCTGTTTGGTATGGCGGCGAGACACAGATCATGGTCTAAAAGGTCTAAAGTCATGGTTATAGAAGCTGTCTCAAAAGTGCTGACTGTCTGGATGGCCTAAAAGCCATTGTGAAACCATACTTAGAGAAATTGTTTTGTGTAAAAATGATCAAAATGACATTTAAATTGTGTTGTGTATAAATTAATTAAGTTGTTTTATTTTTTTTATTCAATTTTCATATTTAATTGAAAGTAAATTTATTTTTATTTTTAATTAAGATTAAATATAGTTAAAATTAAATATATAATTTTATAGGGGTAGCTATAAAGTAGGAAAAAAGAAAGAAAAATTAAATGAAGCTCAAAATTTGACCGTTGGAAGATTAATAAAAATTTATTTGACCTAGCCACCACAATTGATCAAATTTTTGAAAAGGGAGGGACACAATTGGAATATGAGGGTATTTTGATAAAATTAGGTTGGGGAAAAGGTAAAAATTATATAAAGAAAGGACATGAGCAAAATGGAAAAGGAAAAAGTCAACAGCAACGAGTCCAAAAAATTGAGTTTTAATAACTTCTAGGACGCGGGCAGCCCAAATTGGCTGCGGCTCATCATCGGCTGCACAACAACACCAGGTTGCACAGTCTAACTAAACAGGACTTTCTTATTATATTATGATATAACTATAACAAAAACAAAAATGAAAATGAAAGAAAACAACATTGTTTTTTTTGTTTTGGCTGAAGAAGCAACTTTGCTGAAACTAAACTTGGCATGTCCTAATTTGAAATGTTTTAACACCTACTAGGGACAAAAATTGAAATGAAATATTCTATGTTTTTTATTTAATTTTAATTTTCCTCTATCTAACCGTACAAAAACACGTTGATGGCAGGCTGGCAGTCAGTCACCTCGTAATGAGACTCTACAAACAAAAGGGACCCTGGCCTACGTTACACACGAGAGTCTGTGGGGCCCATTTTCTGTTACCGAGATAAGAGGGTTAGCACTTTGTGACATCCGTGTTCTCGCCGTAACGGCGCCTCGTCATCTCAGCGAATCTCGAAACGCCGTAACGACGGTACTTTTGGCGGTAAAAAATCCTAAACACATGACGTGTCGCGATTTTATTTGTTACCTATGTATTATGTGCTGTGACACGTATCCAATGCCTTTATTATCCATGCTTTTTTTTCCCGCGCGACCTTGAGACGGGTAGATAGGGTTCAGAGCTGCAGCTGCTTCAAAACCCTTCTTTTTTCGATTCGATCCGAGAATACGCCGTTGTTATCTGGGGTTTTTACACCAGATCTGCTATTTAGTAAAGGAAGAGAACAATTGGATCGGTCCGTGGTGTTTCACTTTTTTAAAGCCGTAAGCTTTAATGTTTTTTTTTTCTTTTGGTTATCAATTTTTCACACATCTCACTCTCAGTAATGCTTTATTGGCTGTGAATTTGAAATGGGTTACTTCGGAAAAATTGACTTAAGTTGAGATTTTGAAGTAATTGTTTTGGGTTTATTTAGCAGCAAAAAAGTAATGGTGGATGGTAACCTTAACAGCAACTTTGTTTATTCAGGGATTCATCTCTGATTTCTGGGTTTGGGATTTTGGGTTCAGAGTTGCAGGGTTTTGGGTTTGCATTGGTTGTATTGAAATTGCAATACTGGCTTTCCAATTTGTATAGAAATATTTAATATGTTGATTACGAATATGTCATAATTGCGGATTTCGAAAATTAAAGTTCACAAATTTTTGTCTTGGCATAGGTGTTTTCTTCACCTGGGTTTGATCAAATTGAGTTTGAATGAGTCCACCTGCTTTGGAGAAGATGGAAGATGCTAAACCGTCATTGGCATTAGCCAACAGTCGACAAGTTGATGGTGAACAAGGGGACCCTACTGAGTCTAGGTTCACCGAGTTCTGCAAGGTTTTATATCGCGATGTTGTCATAAATTTATTATCAAAATTTTGTTATCTTCTCTGTTTCCCTCCTGGATCCTCCTCTAATTTGTAGGTTCTCCTAGTATTTTCATATTTGTAACAGCATATCACTTTTTAGCATATGTTTTAAATTTTCTAGGAGTTTCTTACCAACAAAGATATTCTTGGTGGTTGTTAAATTCTGATTTGAGATGTGCCTTCGAACTGAGAATTTACAGATACTAACTAATCGAAATGTATCCAGAAGAAGTTGAACGACAGGTCCCTATCAGAAAGAGAGATATAGATTGTTGCCATATGTCAGAATTGAGAAAATAAGCTGCACATAGAAAGCTTGTATGATTCCGTAAGCTTATTAAGGAAAAAGCAAGATGTAGAGAGAGGAATAGAAGGACAAAGAGGCTAAGGGTTCTAGACCCTAAAAGAAAGCAGTATACAAACCGACTAGCTACTTTTAAGTTTAGATAATGCAGATAATGAATCAGAGACATTTATATTTTAGAAACATGGATAAAAGCGGGCACTTGGAGTGCTAATAAGTATTGGTCATCAACCTCAAACTTTTATCTGACCATGTGTGGAGAAGATATAATTTGATGAAAGCTAGTGTCATATGAATTAGAATTAGGTTTTTAATCCCAAAACAAGTTTATGATGATGGTGATGTTGACATATATTTAGAGGTTTAAAATTTAAATTGGGTTCAACCTGATATTGAAAAATATGATAGCTGGAACTTGACTTCCTTAATATTAGATGGGCTTAAAAGAAAACATTTGTCCATATATGGCCACTTTTGTGGATTGGTGAGTTGCATGTAGAGGCTTGATGAAAGTCTGGAGGTTTCTTATAAGCATAAAATCTGTGACTTAATCTGGTTTTTTAATGACAGGATGGACTTTCATTGGATGAGAATAGTTATGGACAAGCAATGAAGGTATTAAAAGAAACCAAAACCCTTCTACAGACAAACATAACAGCTATTGGAAATGGAATGGTATTTTTCGTTTTTCTCCTTTTATGCTAATATCCATGTTAAGGTAAAATTATTGTGCAAATTACTGAATTGCATTGCATTTCCCTATACCAGCCTGAAGAAGCAGAGCGGTATTGGTTCTCATTTGTTTTATACTCCATGAAGAGGTTAACTGAAAAGACTGGGGACAGTGAGAAAGAGGAGATTGATAATAACGGGCTTACCTTATGCCAAATATTAAGAGTTGCTAAGCTTAAGTATGTATCTGTCATCTGTGATTCTTTAATTTGTAGTTGGTTATCTTATTTATTATTGTCATCTATGTCATATTTACAGCCTTGTGGATTTTTTTAAAGAACTTCCTCAGTTTGTTGTTAAGGCTGGTCCAATCTTAAGTAATCTGTATGGCGCAGATTGGGAAAACAGGCTTCAGGTATATATGTGGCAGAAAATCATCCTTACTTTTTGAAACTGTTCTTTTAGTGTGTGTGTCGTTATTCTAATTTACAGTTTTAATGACAGAAAGTTGTATTTTATTTTGAGCCTTTCTTCATGGTTTTTTCATCTATATTTCCTACCAGGCAAAGGAGTTACAAGCCAATTTTGTTCATCTGAGCCTTCTTAGCAAGTGAGTACCCTACCATCATAATACTTTTCATTAGTTGATGTCTTATATGCTGATGCATTATTGATTATGATGGTAAAAGAATTCTTTTTACCCATTTCATATTGTACACTTTCTTATTTTGGAAAAGGGGTATTGTCAGTGAAGGCCGTGCAACATGTCAGACACATCTTTTGCCTTAAATTACTGTCACTGAGGTAAGGAAGATTAACTAAGGAACAAACCGTTCAAACTTATAATTTCAATAAAAGAAAGAAAATAATTAAGATAGAAGAGAAGATAATGTTCAAAAAGAAGTAAAAACTGTGGAAAGAATCCAAAATAAAAACATCAATAAATACAAACGGCTCTGTGTTGAATATCTGGGAATTAAACTCTCAGAAGATTTTGAAGTCAAATGCCAGAAAGATGCCAAAAAAACTATTTGTCCCAAAATAGCTGCAACATCAATATTAGTCCTGAAATTAGTAGCATTTTATTCAAACAAAAGGGCAGCGACCACAGTGAAAATCATTTTTCCGAAGGTGCCTTCCCTCTTATTTTTCCTTCAGAAACAGCCTAAATGAACCAGGCACAAATAGTTCCTAGTCTGCAGCCAATGCTGTAAAGGAAAACAAAAGTCACAAGTAGGGCTGTTCTATGGTGCTGAGAACTGGGACCCACTTATTGTTGGGATTCGTGAAATTTGACATTAGAATTGCAACTTAAGTTATTGAGTGAACAAGATTGTGGATGCTGGAAATAGTTGTTTGAAGGGCCGAAGGGCTAGAAATCAGATGAATATGTGGTTGAAATTAATTGCAATAATCTTGGGGTTTAAAGGAATTGGACTCCCAATAAGGAAATTAATTAAGTTCCAACTTCGAATAGGAAAAGACAAAAATAAGACTCATTAGATAATAAATGGAACTTACCAAAAGAACACTTACCCATAAAAACCAAAATTAAATTAAATAACATGAAACAAACAACTATTTTAATCTAGAGAAACAGGAAATACAGTACTTAGAATTTAGAAAACCTGTGAATTATGATATGCCAAATACCAAAATTAAACAATATTTTCTTGTTTATTTTCTCCTTTAATCTATGTTTTCCTGACACTTTTGCTCTCTGCATCATCATGGGGTATCCACAAGTAAGGATTTGGGTGGACAAGATGATTTGCTCCTGTTGAAGAGAATTAGGGATGGTTCTTTGGGTTGGCACAATGGTAATTAGGTGGTTCTGTATGATGTAAGGTGGTGCCGGCAGCAGCAGTGGATCTAATCCAGTGTACCAAACCTATTTCAGGAAATATTTAGAAGTGAGATTGTAATGTAAATTCTGTAATCTTATTATGGATTGAATACTTCTTTACAGGGTCAATATTGACTAATATGCAGAACATATATTCATGGAACTAAAAATGAAATATAACATAAACAATGACTCTTACTGATCTGTATTGTAAATCAACATTAAATTCTTTGAGGATGGATGTCACTTGATTGTCATCTATTCATACTACTGTTGACTGATCCAAGCAAGCGTATATTTTATGGTTTTATTTTTCAAATTTTTTTTACTTCAAATAATGTAAAATTTGATTCAGTGTCAAATTGTAGATTCTTTTTGGACATGATTTACCATTTATTGCTTTCTGTAACAATTATTTATGTCCATATTAATAATATTTTGTAGATTACGTGTAGGGGACATAACGTGTCATTAATTTGATGGTACTAGGTACTATAAACGTGCATATGGGGAATTCTTCTTGACAAAAATTTCAAATGCTGAAAAGCAGTCAGCTGCTGCTGCTGCTACTGCCAATGGTTATGTGTCTGATTACCATCGTTTTGGATGGTTGCTTTTCTTGGCACTTCGTGTACATGCATTCAGCCGTTTTAAAGATCTAGTGACCTGCACGAATGGTTTAGTTTCAATATTGGTTAGTCATATTCCTATAGTACTGTATTTCATTATTTAGTATTCCATTAAGCCAATATACTATGCTTGTTTTATCCTTAATTAGAATAAACTGAAGAGAATATTACAACATATGACACTTGAAACTTAAAACATTGTATTAAGAAGTTCACTAGATTTTGCATTTGTCGTCATACTTTGGTTGCAAATTTTGGTCGATTAGTTTTAAGAGTTTGGAAACCACAATTAGTTTGGGATTTAAGGCTTAATTGAGTGAAGTTGAGTAGTTTTAAGAGTTTGGAAGTGATAACTGAACAGGGACGGTAGCAGTTGCTTATTTTCTTACTGGAATCTGTGGCAGGCTATCTTGATTATTCATGTTCCTGTACGTATCAGAAATTTCAGTATCAATGACTCTCCACGCTTTGGTAAGCCATTTATCTAAAGTCTTCTATTGAATGTTTTTTTTGTGTGTGTGTGTGTGTGAGAGAGAGAGAGCGAGAGAAAGAGAGAGAGATTCTTCTTTCTTTCTTTTTTCCCTTTTGGAGTTGTGGTTCATATATTGGTTTCTTACTATGTTTTCTGAATGTGTGTGAGAGAGAGCGAGAGAAAGAGAGAGAGATTCTTCTTTCTTTCTTTTTTCCCTTTTGGAGTTGGGATTCATATATTGGTTTCTTATTATGTTTTCTGATTCTATTGATTGTGATTTAGTTAAAAGAAGCAGCAAAGGTGTGGATCTCCTTGCATCACTTTGCAACATATATGACACCTCAGAAGATGAGTTGAGGAGAACAATGGAGAAAACCAATAATCTAATTGCAGATATATTGAAGAAGAAGCCACGTTTAGCTTCTGAGTGCAAAAGTGAAAACCTAGAGAATATTGACCGAGGTTTATTTGAAAATCAGTCATTATTTATTTTATAAGTGAGACTATGCTATATCACTTGTTGGTGCTAATTTGAATGGCCTTCACTGCAGATGGTTTGATCTATTTTGAAGATCTAATGGAGGAATCATCTTTCTCTTCTAGTTTAAATATTCTAGAAAAGGATTATGATGATGCCATCTGTAATAATGGTGAACTGGATGAGAGGGTTTTCATTAATGATGAGGAAAGCTTACTTGGTTCTGGGAGTTTGTCGGGAGGTGTCATGAATATAAGTGGTGTCAAGGTATTCTGAATGGGGATAAGTTTTCTATAAACATTTTCTGTCTTGTGTGTGAAAAATATTTCAAACTATCTTCTTTTTTTCCCTGTTCTACAGAGAAAATTTGATTCCCTAGCATCACCTGCAAAGACAATTACAAGTCCACTCTCACCCCTTTGTTCTCCTTCATCTCATGCAAATGGAGTTACTGGTAGTGAAAATTCAAAAGTAGCTGCTACCCCTGTTAGTACAGCAATGACTACTGCAAAGTGGCTTCGCACTGTCATTTCCCCACTTCCGTCGAAACTCACACCAGAGATTGAGAGATTCCTGACATCATGTGATATGGATGTTACTAGCGATGTGGTGCGCAGGGTACAGATCATATTGCAGGCTATATTTCCGAGTAGTCCACTGGGAGAACGCTGTCTAACTGGGATCCCACAAAATGCAAACATAATGGATAATATTTGGGCAGAACAACGAAGATTGGAAGCCCTCAAGTTATACTATAGAGTTTTGGAGGCAATGTGTAGAGCAGAGGCCCAAACATTGCATGCTACTAATTTAACCTCACTATTGACTAATGAGAGGTTCCACAGATGTATGCTTGCTTGTTCTGCGGAATTAGTTCTGGCAACACATAAGACTGTCACAATGTTGTTTCCTGCAGTGTTGGAGAGGACTGGCATTACTGCTTTTGATCTTAGTAAGGTGATAGAAAGTTTTATTAGACATGAGGAATCACTTCCGAGAGAATTGAGGCGGCATTTGAATTCATTGGAAGAACGACTCTTGGAGAGCATGGTGTGGGAAAAGGGTTCCTCAATGTATAATTCTTTGACAGTTGCTAGACCAACTCTCTCCGCAGAAATAAATCGTCTTGGATTGTTAGCAGAACCAATGCCATCTTTGGATGCAATTGCCATGCATATTAACTTCTCGTGTGGGGGCTTGCCTCCAGTGCCTTCCATGCAGAAGCTTGACACTTCACCAAGTAATGCTTTATCCTGTTCTTTAATCACTTTTATCAGCCCTTTTTTCCTTTTCATGACTTAGTGTTCGCTTGTTTGATAAAAATCATTATATTCTATGCATAATTTACTAGATGTCATAATGTGTATTCCAGTCATGCTCAAATTCCTTCCCCCGCTTCCCTAACAACAAGAGGTTCCAGATTGGTATATTTAATTAGGTGTTTAGAACTTAAGTATCTACACCTGAAATTTCAGGTCAGAATGGGGATATCAGGTCTCCAAAGCGATTGAGCATCGAATATCGAAATGTCTTAGAACGGAATTCCTTTACTTCACCAGTGAAGGATAGGCTTCTGCCCTTCAGCAACCTCAAATCAAAGCTACCACCGCCTCTGCAGTCAGCATTTGCAAGGTATTTTTTTATTTAATTAGTGACTGGTAGCACCTCAATAGTAATCTATTGTAACTTGCATCATTTTATTGCCTGAACTATTTTCCTATTTTGTGCTTTGCACTTGATACTCTTCCATGCAGTCCAACAAGACCAAATCCTGGAGGTGGAGGAGAAACATGTGCTGAAACTGGAATCAATATATTCTTTGGCAAGGTATTGCATAATAATGTGTGTTAAAAGTTTGCTGCCGCTCGACCTACTCAATTGTCTAAGAGAACTTGCCTGTAGCTTTAAGAATTAAGATGGATATGGCGGAGTTTGGAAGCAACTGTTCTTATTTTGGTGGGTTGAAAACCCAGTTTTACAGGTTGTGTGTATATGGGAGAGGGAGGCTGGGTTGACAATTATTAGACTGACCATAAGTTTAGAGGCTTCTCACTTGGAATTACTTATAGGCTGGTAACTGTCACAACTGTTTGGCTAGTGTAGTAGAGAATTTATGTTAACTGTTTGGAGCTGGGTGTGTACGCTTTAGTTTATTACTTGTGCGTCGCTGTATTAATCATTCATTATTGTCACGTTGAGCAAGAGTAGAAGATTTCTCTTGATTGTCAATGAGTTGTTCAGCAATAAGCTGGGGTATTGGCATCTGTGCTTGAGTTGAGTTTAGTTAAATTTTTCTCTACTGGTTTGCCATATACTTTTAGTTGTATGTTGTCACTTACATATTTTCTCTCTATGTTCCGTAGATCATTAAGTTGGCTGCTGTCAGAATCAATGGTATGGTTGAAAGGCTACAATTGTCTCAGCAGATTAGAGAGAATGTATATTGTCTTTTCCAACAAATATTAAGTCAGCGGACATCTCTCTTCTTTAACCGTCATATTGACCAAATCATCCTTTGTTGTTTCTATGGAGTTGCAAAGGTCTGCTGTTGGGAACTTGTGAGAGTGGCATGCTATTCGATCTATGTCTTTTCTCTCATTCTATTCTGACCTGCAGATTTCACAACTGAACCTGACTTTTAAGGAGATAATTTATAACTATAGGAAGCAACCACAATGCAAGGCACAAGTTTTTCGAAGTGTGTTTATTGATTGGTCATCAGCACACCGTAATGGGGTATGAATCCCAATTCTTACTCTTGGACTCACCTTTCATGAGAAGCCTAACCCTTTGAACATCTTTTGAATGCAGAGGACAGGACAAGAACATGTTGATATCATTACATTTTATAATGAAATATTCATTCCCTCTGTAAAGCCTCTACTGGTTGAGCTCGGGCCTGCTGGAACAACTAAGAAAGCTAACCGGATACCCGAAGTTAATAATGAAAATGATGGTATGTTTTTTGTTCGCTAATCTTAATCCTTTTAGTAATAGATTTGGCTGAGTTTAATTGCAATGCAATTAAGAGAAAGAACAGTAATTACTGGATTACAAAGTATCCATGGCTTCAAATTCAAATTTGATCTCCTTCCATACTTCACAAGCAGCAGCTAATTAACTGTTTATCGTATCCGATTCAATTGAAATTTTTGCAAGCCATTGCCTAATATGTTGTTAATTTTTCCTGGTGATTTAGCTCAATGTCCTGGATCACCTAAAATGTCTCCTTTTCCAAGTCTCCCTGATATGTCCCCAAAGAAAGTATCAGCGGCACACAATGTATACGTATCTCCATTGCGATCCTCCAAGGTACTTGGTCATAATTGTAGCTTATTTCTTTGGAGTATCTGAGGTCTTTTTCTACTAATTAGGCGGCCTCAGTTAACTGATAATTATTTTGCAAGTATGCTGGAACAAAGTGAAATGAATGAAAGTTTTGAAGGGAAAAGAATGACAGTTTTGTATCTGTGGTCTCTGGTCTCTGTGGGGCCATTTGTAACTTCCATGTTGATCTCAGCACTAAAACTGTTTCTTTTGTTCCTTTTTAGGAGTAGTATGTCAACTTACCAGTTGTTAATCAAATAGAGTTACAAGGGATCCTTGTCATGAACTCACTTTATAGGGGAAAAAAGTATTTTTTTTATCCTGTAAATTGCATCTGTTAGGAACTTGTTTCCGATTTGTTAATTAATCGTCACCTCTATCTAGCTCCATAAACTGTATCCAGGTTTCATGAGAAACTATCAAAATCAAGGCAAAGTTATCTGACTTGGCGACATTCATTTTCGACCATCTTCTGGTAATAAAGAATATGTAGTTTAATTTTGGGCAAGTCTATAGTTTGTATCTTGTTGCAGAAATGACCATCAAAAAGGGAAATATTCTACTGTAGATCAGTAGATAAAGAGGGGAAGGGAGATCTGAGATTCACAATTAGAAAGACAAAGAAGTTTAAAAAGTATGTCTTTTGAGGCTTAGCAACACCAATTCAATTTGCCTACCTTCTCTATGAAAGATGATTGTAACACAAAGGTCCAGTTCATTGTCTTTTGCACTCAGTATATGGTATCAGGCAATGATTGCTTCACTTGATTCCTATGGCTTAACATAATTTCCAATGCATAAATTTCACATGAAGTTGAATTAATAAATTGTGTACTAAGTACAAATTTATTGATGATTTTTTTTTCTTCAGATGGATGCTCTAATATCACATAGCTCAAAGAGCTACTATGCTTGTGTTGGAGAGAGTACTCATGCATATCAGAGCCCTTCAAAAGACCTGACTGCCATCAATAACCGCTTGAATGGGTAATAATGCTTTTCTTTATGTTTTGAACTCGAGGTTTGAAATCAATCTGTCCATATCAGTGATGTTTTCCTTGCTGCTCTATTTTCAGTAACAGAAAAGTCAGAGGCACTCTCAACTTTGATGATGTCGATGCTGGGTTGGTTAGTGACTCTATGGTGGCCAACAGCCTCTACCTTCAAAATGGGAGTTGTGCATCCTCGTCAGGCGCACCATTGAAGTCTGAGCAACCTGACTTGTAGTCTCGATGGTACAAACTGTCACTGTATGTAAATTCTCTCCCCATTCTTGATATAATCAACAGAATCCAAGGTTTATGACAGACTGGGGGTATTGTATGAGCGGTGTTATATTTATAGGATGGCCGCCACTACCCCTTGTGTTTTTATGTATGCAAAGTATTGAAGTGGAAAATGTTGGTGTTCTGATTCACTGATCTAATAATATGCCTCTTTGCTTTTATTGAAACCTGAAAACTAGTTTAAGACTGCTTTGTTTATTTTTCTTAGCAAGTAATTTTTTGTTGTGTTACTACAGTAAGATGGCCTTGTTAAAGACCAAAATAAATAACACTTAGAGAATGAGGTGGATAGTACAAAGCCATACACAGCAGGAACAGGATTCTTTTCTGTTTTTGAAGAACAGAAGATGGTGATGTGTGAGAGGTGTAGATACAGAAAGAGAGGGTAAATTTGTAATTCAATTAGATATACTTTTTGGGAGGGGAAGAATATTTTTTCTCTCTCCGAACAGGTCCAGAGGAGAGGATCCAAATCCATAAATATCAGGATGTAATTGACTAGGGATTGAGATAGATACCACTTTTACTTTGATCCCATTCAAAATGAGGCCAATATTAGTGTGCTTAGTATATGCTTACAAGGCAACATGATGCAGTTTGTACCAGGTAAATTTTGGCTTCAAATGCCTCTGATATTTTGATGAAACCTGAGTACCTAGTTTTACTAGTCATGTAGGTAATTTGTTTTCTACCTCCAAACCCAACATCTATTAGAAGGCAGTCAGTAATATAAAAATAATTTATAACAAAATATGAACGAAATAAACTTGACAATTCATGACAAACTTTTATCCGTCTGACAAAAAAAAAAAAAAAAAAAACACAAGCAAAATCTTATCCCTTAGTATTCCAGTTTCAATTCATCCTCAATTACATCCTTAAAGTACTCCCCTAATTTAAAAGAAGCATAAGCATCAATAGCTGCATAGCTTACTTGAGAATGGGTGAGTTTCTTTTTATGCCATTTACTCATTGTGGTATTTTTGGACTTCTTCATGGACATCCCAATAAACTCAGATGCCAGATTCTTCAATCCCATACGTTGAAGTTCCGGATTATTGTGTTTCTTTGCAGCCATTTCAGCAACATCCATCGTACACGAAACCCGAAGCTCCCGATCCCTCATAAGTTTTTTGGCATCCTGCTTTATTCCGACACCAACAAAAGTAATATTCTCATTACCCAAAAAAGATATAAGAGATAACGGAATAATCTTAGAATGAAAAAATTGATAAATGAGACAACGATCTGTCAACACAAAGTTGAAGAATCGCTATAGGTTGATATGAGCAGTGTTGATTACTCGGACGCCATTCGGTGTCAAGGCCAACAATTAATAGATTTTTCTTTATAAATATCATAGGTGTCTAAGATCCAACGATCAACGACTTCAGTCGAAATGGTAATAGTAGCATGAATATTTGCACTGCAAAATTCAATTTTAAGAAAATGACTAGTAGGATGTTCAAAAGTCATGTTGTATATAATTGTGTTCAAAAGTATGAAAAAAGAAAATAAATATGACTAATTTGACGTCTAAACAGATACCCGGTCCTCTTATTATATAATAAATAATAATTATTGTCTAACAACAAGAAATTCTCTAAATTTCTTTTTCTTAAACTCATTATGAGCTTTCCCAGCTTAGATTAGATAAGGATATTTATTTATTTTTTTTATTTAAGAAAATTAAGGAAATATAAATGAAATGGATAGTATAAATAAGCAAATTAAGAAAATAATTAGTAGGATATCTTAGAAGTCATTTTGTATACAATTTTGTTCAGAAGTAGGAAAGAAAAGAAAAATAATATGACTAATTTAAAATCTGAATAGATACAAAGTTCCCTCGTTATATAATAAATAGTAATTCTTATCTATTAAGAGAATGGTTCAATTTTCATTTTGGATCAAAATTCTCTAAATTTCCGTGAATTCATTATGAGCTTTCATAGTTTAGATTAGGTAAGGATATTTATTTCCTTTTTTTTTTCTTTAAAGCAAATTAAGGAAATACAAATGAAATGGGTAGGTAAAAATACACAAATTAAGAAAATGATTAGTAGGACATCTAGAAGCCATTTTGTATTCAATTGTTTAGAAGTAGGAAAAAAAGAAAATAGTATGTCTAATTTTACGTATGAATAAATACACAATCCTCTCATTATATAATAAATAATTATTATTGTTATTCAACAAAGTGTGGTTCAAGTGGTAAGACATGCTTGAACTTAGCGGTTGAAAGGTCTTTACAATGTTGGGAGTTCGAGCCAACAGGAAAACACTTATGGGAGGGATACTCGTGAGAAATAAAAAATAATTATTATTATTGTTTAACAAGGCAATGACTCAATTTTCATTTTGGACCAAAATTCTCTAAATTTTCCAATCTTGAACTTCTTATGAGCTTTAGTTTAGATAATTAGATAAGGATATTTATTTCTTTTATTATTAATTTTTTTTTTGTTAAGCAAATTAAGAAAAATACAAATGAAAAAGGTAGGTATAAATAAGCTAATTAAGAAAATGATTAGCAGGATATCTACTTATCTAGAAGTCATTTTGTATACAACTATGTTTAGAAGTATGAAAGAAAAGAAGAAGAGCAAGACTAATTCGACGTCCAAATAGATACACGATCCCCCATTATATAACAACTAATAATTCTTATTTAACAATGCAATGATTCAATTGTCATTTCAGCCTGGAATTCTCTAAATTTTCCTTTCTTAATAAGAGTTATTTTATTTTTTCTTTTTTTTTTAAATTAAATTATAATAAAAAAATTTGATAAAATTTTATTTTAACTTACAAGTTTTGTATCAAATCAAGTTAAAACTCGAATTTGAACTTACTCTCTCACTCTCTCTTTAGCTCATTATTTTTGTGTATTAAAGAAAATAATTGTTTTATTTTTTCTAAATAAGTTTTTATTTTTGTTTTGTTGTTTTTTTTTTTCTTCTTAATCTAATTTTATCCATTAAAACTTACTATTTTTTAGGAGCTTAATATATTAAACAAAATTATTCTGCATAGGATAAAATAATTTTTTATTATATTATAGAAGATTTTGAAAATTAGTAGGATATCTAGAACTCATTTAGTATACAGTGTTTAGAAGTAAGAAAGAGAATAAAAATAGTATGGCTAATTTGACATCTGAATAGAAACACAGTTCTCTCATTATATAATAAATAAAAATTCTTGTCTATTAAGGCAATGATTCAATTTTCATTTTGGACCAAAATTCTCTAAATTTCTGTTTGTGAATTCATGATGAGCTTTCCCAGTTTAGATTAGGAGGTAAGGATATTTATTTCCTTTTTTTTTTTCTTCTTTAAAGCAAATTAAGGAAGTACAAATGAAAGGATATAAATACGCAAATTAAGAAAATGATTAGTAGGATATCTAGAAGCCAATTTTGTATTCTATTGTTCAGAAGTAGGAAGGAAAAGAAAAATAGTATTTTACGTCTGAATAAATACACAATTCTTTCATTATGTACTAAATAATAATCTTCATTTTGGATTGAAATTCTCTAAATTTTCCATTATGAGCTTTCCTGATTTAGATAATTAGATAAAGAAATTTATTTATTTATTATTATTTTTTGCTAAGCAAATTAAGAAAATGATTAGTAGGATGTCTTAAAAGTTACTTTGTGTACAATTGTGTTTAGAAGTACGAAAGAAAAGAGGAAGAGCAATACTAATTTAACGTATGAATAGATATACGATCCTCCTATTATATAACAAATAATAATTCTTATCTAACAATGCAATGCTTCAATTTTCATTTCAAGAATTCTCTAAATTTCCTTTCCTTTATAAGAGTAATTTTATTTTTTCCTTTCTTTTTCTTTTAATTTTAAATTAAAAAAATAATTAAATTATAATAATTTATTGATATATATATATATTATATTATTATATATATATATATTATTTTTTTTTTTTTAACTTACCAAAGTTTTGTATCAAATCAAGTTAGAAACTCAATTTAAACTTACTCTCACACTCTCTCTTTATCTCATTATTTTTGTGTTTTAAAATAAATAATTGTTTTACTTTTTCTAAATAAGTTATTATTTATTTTTTTAATTACCGTTGGTGAATCTTCCACCCAATTTGTTTTTTTTTTTCTTCTTTATCTAATTTTCTCCATTAAAACTTACTGTTTGTTTGAGCTTAATATATTAAAAAAAAAATATTCTACATACTATAAAATTAATTAATTTTTTATTATAATTTAGAATATTTTGAAATTAATTAATTTTTTTTTTAAATTTCATTAATGGTGACTGAAAATTCAAAATTTCTTTTCTTAACACAAATTCAATCTTACATTTTGATTTTCTACACTGTTTTGAACTTCAAAACCCTAATTCAATTTATTGTATTATGAAATTTATTTAAACATTTTTAGGTAGAGTTTAATTATTTAAAAATTAATTAGCTTGTCAAAATTTTATTAATTGTTCATTTTTATTTTAAAGGATTGTAATTTTTTTTTTCTTTTATAGTGCAATTGAACTTTTGAATAAAAAATATCTTGATATGTAATATAATCGTGACTTACTTAAATAACTAAACCTAGTATGTTTTTTATTTTCTCATTTCAATTGAGATTTAGTATATGGACTATGTTTTATTCGAGTTTATGTAATAAAAGTTCAAGTTGTTTAAGTGGTAATTGAGTTATCTTTTTTATTTTATTTTTCTTGAAAATTCAAAATTTCTTTTCTTAACATAAATACAGTTATATATTTTCATTTTCTATGTTATGAACTTCAAAAACCCTAATTCAATTTAGTAGATTATGAAATTTAATTAAATATTTTTTGTCAATGTTTAATTATTTAAAAACTAATTAGCTTGTCAAAATTTTATTAATTTCTTATTTTGATTTTAAATGAATTGTTATTTTTTTTCTTTTATAGTGCAAGTTTTAAATAAAAAATATTTATGTGTAAAACTATAAATTGAGTTACTTAAATAACTAAACTTAGCAAGTCTTAATTTCATTTCTTATTTCAATTAAAATTTAGTATATGACTATTTTTTATTTGAGTTAATGTAATAAATATTTAAATTGTCTAAGTAGTAATTGACTTATTATTTTATTTGAAATGTCCAAAAGTTCAAATCTCTTTATCTCCATCACCTGATTCATCTACTTCTAGAGTAATAATTATATAATATACTATGAATAATAATTTTTGTCTAACAAGGCAATTATTCAAATTTCATTTCAGACCAAAATTCTCTAAATTCTCTTTCTTGAACTCATTATGAGCTTTTCTTAATTAGTTGAGATTATATAAGGAATTTTTTTTTTTTTTGGGATAAGGAAATTAAGAAAATACAAATTAAATAAGTAAGGTGTAATTGAATTCTTAGGGAATAGTTTGATACACAAGAATTACTATTATAGCACAATTTCATAGACGATTATTATTTTATTTGGTACGTACTTTAATCTCAGGACGCTTATTTCATACAATTTCTATTTCATAAAAATTTCGAATAGTCAAATTCACCTAAGGATTAAATTTCTTATTTCAGTTTCGTTAGAATTGGTTTATCTTTGTCAAAAGGCAAAAACACAATTCTTATCAAATTAAATAATAAAAATGAAGTAAAATAAATTAACAAATAATAGAGTTATAAATAAATAATAAAATAAATATACATTATTTTATTATGTTTTAATTTTTTGAAATATATATATATATATATATATATTTATATATATATTTTGTGATTTTATTATTAATTTATATGTATTAATTTATTTTAAAGGTGTTAGTTTGCAATAGAAAATTAAAATGATGTAATATTAAAATGTTAATTGATGCACTACTCTATTTTGTTATATAGTCAGTATATTATTCTCTTCACAATTATATTATATAATATAAATTTTTAACTTTTAAATAAATAATTTTGGTACATAGATTTGTAATTTTAATTTTGAATATACATCTTTTCTATTTAAGCAAAAAAATTTAAATTTGGCATCAATATTAATTGATGACTTGATTTAAACATAGTTTTACTCTATTTTTTTCACAATTGATCTACTTACATAAGTAGTGAGAAAGTCATTCAAAACATTAATCAAGAAATTAATCATTAAATTAATTTTTTGATATTCTCTTTCTTGAAGTTAAGTCGTTTTTGTTTATCAATAGATCAAACACATCAAATTAGGTTTATTTATATACCTATAAGCTGAGTAAGAATAACTTAACATTTTGTTGTATATGAATAAATATTTTAAGAAAATACCAAAAAGTTGAGAAGATAATAAGAATTAGATTTAAAAAGTATATGCAATAAAATTATGTGTCAAATATTATATAGATTCATTAATGATGTGTCAACACTATATTGTTTTAATTTTTAAGTATCAATTATATTATATTTTATAGATTATACACATCCAATAATTGAACAAAAACTACACTTCTAAGGATACTCGATTAAAAAAATAGTATTTATCCTATTTATGATTTACATGCTTTTCACTTTGTTTACCTATGATTTCTAGGACTATCACATTACTCAATCGTAGTTGATATCATTATCAGTTAACCCAACTCCATATATTTTTGCTCCATTTTTACATCAATTTTACATTAAATTAAGATAACAAAAAAGTTTTGAATATATGATTTAACTTAATTTTTATCTATGAAGTTCAAAATAGGATCATGTCACAAGACTTTTTAATGAATGAAAAAGTAGGATTAACTAATTATTGTGTCAACGGATAAAATAATAGTCCAACAATCAAAATACAAATTATGTAAACTACAGGTGGGTAAAGTAACATTAACCCTTAAAAAAATCATTTTCTTGTGCTAACGCGAAATAATTGGTGGTATTGAAGACAAGTCAAAAATTTCTTGGGCAACCAGTAAAGTTTTTATAAGGTAAATAATTTCAAAATGAAACTTAATGTCCCGTGTTAATGCTGGGATAAATGGAGAGATGAATCGAACCCAAGGACAAAATGAGAGCAGAAAATGAGCCACATGCAAATCTAGTGATTTCCATTAGAATTGGCTTCAAGAAACAAATGGTACCATCTCAAGGATTATTTAACGATAATTTAGCAAAAGCATCTTCCTTCCTAACTACCCCATGCCTCATATTACCCAATTTGTTCACCAGTCAACAAGTCAGCTTTACAGGTTGAAACTCCTCCTTTTCAGAAGACTACTTTGATATTTAGCACACTATTAAGCAATTGAGCCAACTATTTGAATCTATTTTCTTACCCATCATGTAGACAGGGTACATGCTTCCACTAGGACACGACCCACTAGTCTCATCCTCCTCTTCATTTTCCTTTTTCTCTTTTTCATTCTTTTTTTACATAAAGATATAAGAAAGCTTAACATTTTGACCATGATGATCAGAAGAGCTCCCACTCATTGAGATGCCCATTCAAAGTAATGGCAGCGAGCACCTCTGGTTACAGTCCAATTTCCACACCCAAAGAAAACACTCCCTTGCTTGGGACCCGGCTTGCGAACCATCCCTTTACTGCTTTTCACCCCACAATAACAGTAAGTGTGATACTGGAAAGTGGGAACATGCATATTATCCTTTGGTTTGTGGGGGTTATGGGGAGAAAAGGACAGTTGCTCTGGCGACTGCTTCCACATCAGTGCCCGCTCAGCAGTCTGCCACATTAGAGAGTTTGTAATAGAGAATTTAAAACCCCTGCCCATGAGGAGTGCCAGTAGACGAGCAGTGTTTTTAGCATCATCTAGGCCACAGTGAGCACGGCCCTGCCATGCCAAGCCTGATAACTCAACGGCCTCCTTCAGATTACACCTCACATCACCAAAAACCTCGCAGAAAGGGATCCTTAAGTTGATCCATCTAATAAAAGATGAACCATAAAAAACTAAAATAAGTTTCACAGAAATCCAATTGAAAGTATCCCAACATCTTAATAATTCTGTATACTTGCAAAAAGTTTACCTGTTAAAGTATGGGGGTTTTCGAATCTTCTTGAATCGGCACTCAGATTCCAGCATCACCCGGCAATCCCAATTTGACCATGTAACCACAGCAAAGTTAGTGTTCTTTATCCCCTTATTCTCAAGCCATTTATCATGTCTAAGGAGAGCCTCGCTTAAAGTAACACCTCTGTCTACCTGAACCACATCATATAGTTAAAAATTTAAGGACAAGCTCAAGAGATGAAAATGTCATAAATAAAAGCCTACTGAAAGCCGGGTACAAAAGTGAAAACAAAGAATATCAAGGCATCAAGAACATTAACATCGTTTGTCAATAATTTTTGTTATTCTAGTAAAGTTGTTTTATAGCACATTTTATATCATAACATCATCATCTTGACTGAAATCTGGTGGACTCTGCAACAAGAAATTATTGTCTTCCTGACAACTTCAAAGCATTTAAAACAAGATAGTTGTTTGTTTCTCCCAGACATGCCAGACTAAATACTATATCACACCATACAAGGAATAATAACACAATCACAGTCTTCAATTAGACAATTCTTTATAACTTTATCTTCCATTCTATATTCTATAATTTTCTTAGCATGAGCTTGAACTTCCTGGAACATTTCTATATCTACAGATTCCGAGTAACACACCACATCTGCACAGCTACTAATAACTAGGTTATATGAAACATCATGCCCTACGAATTTTTTGTATACAATTGTATTAAATAAAGGGTCGAGCAGAATTCTATACATCTGGGGCTCACTCCTTATGTGTTAAAAGTACGAACTAAATCTATAAAGCATCAACCCTTCACCTAAGTCGACCTGTTTTCCCGACTTACTTGGGTCAACAGGGCCAACCACATCATTGACTATAACTAATTTATAGAAATCTAATTCATCTACATCTTGAACTCACTGTATCTCTGGTTTATTCAAAGGTGAGTAATGGAAACAATCAACAGAAATTTTCACCATTTTTTTGGGATTTTGAAGAGTAATATATAACTCCCACTAAAGACACCCAATCACACCACAAGAAACACAGAGGGAGAGATGGAGACTTATGGAGCCTAGAGCTTCAGTGATCTCAACAATGGTGGCAAGTAACCATGACAATAATCAACAACAAGAGATTCTAAAATTCCATCTTCTATTGTCAACTTCATAACAAGAAAGAGAGTGAGAGAGAACCCATCAATTTCCCTTCTAATACTGATTGACCAACCTGGAGTGAAGAACTTATCTTCCAAACCTTAATTTATTACCGGCAATTCCTTGTCCTAATCTTCTTTTCTAGTTTTAAGAACCTTGCCTATCTCCAAAAAGTAACCAACCAATAATTGATAGAATGTCCAAATAAATTTGAATTAAATCACCATAATGTACAAATGAATGTGCATCAAAGACTGCTAAACTAAAGTGTAATAAAAAATTTAGTAAAAGTCATACAGAAAAACAAAAACAAGTACAAGGGTCTTTGTGGATCAATCATAAACATGATTTGAAACCAGTGCATATTTTCAGGGCCATACTTATTCATATTTCCAACAAGGAGAAAAATTAACCCTAGTTTTGGGTGACTTGACTGAGGAAGATCCAAAATTTAAGCTAGCACTTAACCATAAAGATGTTCTCTTATAAATCTCTGCCACTGTCGCACCCTCTCAACCACATATTAATATTCAAAGGTAGGCACTGGCCAAAGTAGAAAAAACTTCATTTATTATCAGTTCAATAAGAATTTAAGAAAAAAGAAGAGTCGATGGTCCCAGGAGAAATATAAGTCTAGTTCTTTTATAGAATTTCCTTTTTTTCTAAATAAGGGAAAGTAGTACAATAACACACCTGAATTTGCTGGATCCCAGTCAGATCCTTGCAGAAGTCACTTAGAAGCTGATTACAGGTTGGCCGCACATATGTCTGAAAGCAGGCTTCCAACTGGCCAGTTACACTACTCACAATGACAGATGGAAACTCAATTATCTCTTGTGGGTGGGGATTTTTATCCTTATCACAGGTAGCCTCAAAATCTATGACCACAAAATACTGAAATTCTTGATATTGGAGGTCATGAGGGTAGCCTTGAGCAAACATATTGAATGGAACATATTGGAACTGGTTCTCAACAGGATACGGGTAAAACTGGCTCTCAAAAGCATTCATTTGGCATTGCTGCACCTTTTGAGAGTTAAAATGGCAGGTTGACCATGTAGCAAAATCATGTTGGTAAGTAGTTTTATTATGAAATTCAATGGGAGGCTTGACAAACTCACTGCCTAATGGGTTGTCAGGTTTGGCAGCATCCCCAGCTTGATAAGTACTGGTCTCATCGTTATTTTCAGTAAATCCTTCAATGGAATTCCCATTACACTGCAAAGTGTATGGGAATCCATTGCTTTGGAGGCACTTTAAGGACGCCTCACAGTTCCTTTGCACAGTTTCTGCATCAAAAAATTAAAAAACTAGAATTTTATTATGACGGTGATTTAAAATCTCCATTATCAGGAAAAAAACAAAAACAAAAGAGAGTCTGCGCAAAGAGAAATATAAATATAAATATAAATTAAGGAAACAGAAATTCATGAACAAATAATACGTTATAATAGAATTCAACAAGACTTAATATTTATGTAGAATGAAGCATAAAATCGCATAACAACAACTGTGCTAAGCAACCTGCAGCACATTATATACTTTCGATAGTAAGTTTTTCAAGGAGTAATGCAAAACCCGAGCGGGGTTTTAAACGTACAGGATGCAGAAGATTGAAATAGAATCAGATCAAACACTAGACAATATTAAATAGAGAATTATTCCAGGTCCAACTATGACTTCTTAGATCAGACAAGACTTATCTCTCTTAACTAAATCTGCATGAGTTTGCCTTTTCATTTAAAGTGGTTCTTCAAGGAGCTACCCTAAGCTTGTATTGCACGGTACCCACAAGACTTGTAAGTTTTATGAAAAGGCCAGATATTAGCAATTTCTCTACTACAGATAACTGGCACATTGTACAACAAATATCCAAATTTGATAAATCGAAATTATAGGGGATTAGGGATAGCCCAAAGGCATGAGCTGGACCATATTTAAAAGCCTTGTCCCATCTATCTACAGTGATTGTCTTATCCAATGAACTTTTAACATTGAGAATGTAACAGAGCAGAGTGAAATTTGCAAGCACCTAAAGCAATTTGACTAGACAAAACTTCTTTGCACAAAATAACTATTCATGAAATGTAATATGATAATCTAGGTACACTGATCTTGTTTAAACATGATGAATCCTGATCACAGAAATTCTATGAGAATATGAAAGGCCTAGGGATTAAAATTAATCACATCTTTAATATCTTCATGCAACATAAATACTGGGTGGAAATTATAGTTGACCAGCCTTGAAAATGTTTATCTGGACCCAACATTGGTATCACGTGACCTGGAAAGGCAATAATCATCACACACAAAATTTACATACGCAATACAAGCCAGATTTAAAGTTTCTTGTTGAAAGTGTTCTAAATTCTACTTAGTATGGTTGATAAACCAAATAAATCTAATTTCTTTATCAAATTGAACGAAGCGTATTTGGTTTTTATAAATATATTTGTAAATTATATGATATCTATCCTCAACAAACTTTTGATTGCTCCAATAAAGAACTCCAGAAAGTTATGGTGATTTTGAGTGTTTGGTTAGAGCAGAATGCAAGGATTTTCTGGCTGGCTGTCTTCCAGTTCATCTTGTTTGGGATAGGGTGATTTTTAAGGCCTCATTTTGGTGTTCAGATGTGGGAATTTTCAGTGAACTTCCTTGTCCGATATGCAGCAAGACTGGAGAGCACTTTTAATTTAGATAGCTCTTGTACTTTGTTGCTTTGTCTTTTTCATGAGGACATCTTATCCTTCTCCTTTTACTTTCTTCCTCTCTTGATTAATTTCTTTTCTTATCAAAGAAACAAAAAATAAAAATAAATCCTGACAGAATTATATCCATTATGGTTGGACTTCAGTAAGGCTGGTTGGCTGTAAAGAGATCTTACAAGTAAAGATTTTTTTGTGATGAAAACATTCCAAGAATTGAGGAGGCTCAATGGCTCCTAAAATTACAAAGCCTATAATCTTACTATAGTCTGCAAAAAACCACAATCAGAGAAAGGCAGTTAAAATCTTAATCCATATCAGATTTCTAACCTGCTGCTCGAGCAAAATCAATAATACCAAAGCAAGAAACCAAGTTTTGAGGCCAGATTTATTTTTTTATTTTATTTTATGAAGATGGCTAGACTTTTGTCAAAAAAAAAAAGGTCCAAATCCAAACCAGGCCAATCAACTTTCTCAGAGACTATGGTACTTAATGATATTTCTAAAGTCTCAATGCACGATAAGAAGAAGGAACTTAGATTGTCAATTACACAACCTAGTTATGCTCAGTTGTATCTGAATTTACCATTAAAGATGAAAATGTTTCAAATAGGATGTGCTATCTTGACAAACAGGGGGTGTCATGTGCACCTCCCCTGGCACAGTGGCACAGTGGCACTAACTTTTCTTTTCTTTTCCTCTCTTCCCCTCTTAAAAAGTTAGTAAACTTCCATTTTTCCAGAGACCATGGTGAATAGTGGACAAGCTACTGTCGTTTTAATAATTTAAACTACAGTTGTGCTACAATAGATGAGGATATATCAGTAACTCTCTGACAATCGTTAATTAGAAAATCCAAATGCCTGACTTTTGAGCAAGTCATCTAATTTAAAATATAGTTCCCAAAGCTAACAACCAAAGTGTCCCATCAACATGCCCTACTGAGACATAGAATCATAGGCATGAGACAATCAAGTAAAGGAATTGAAAAAACTTAGGATAAAGATAGTTTGCAACAAGCATAGTACAAGATAGAGCTAAAGATAATGCCGTAATATTAACAGCCAGAGAAATCTAGTGATGAATGATAATTTCTCGCCAGATTCATGTAGCCATCAAGGCTAAATTGTGATTGATATGCTCTTCTTTTCTTAATCTCAAACAGAAAGGATGAAATAGCTAATACTTTTAGCAGGAGTGGTCATTTAAAGATTTAATCACCATCTTCAGTCCTAACTCAGTCAATCTTCTTTTTTACAATTCACATCTACATATTCCAACTTAGAAATTCAACATAATTTTGACACTCACGAGATAATTTTGAGTGTCAAGCAGAAACTTCCCATAAGTGCCAAATTACATAGACTCCTATTTAAATCCAAACTCATCCTTCAGGCTTCCTATATTCGATACTTGGCAAAAACTTAAGGTAAAAAATGGGGGATCAATTCAATTATTGTTCAAATGAGACTTACCTTTAGATGAAGAAGAGACCCTCTTTCCTAAAGCAAAAATTTATAGTAACTCTTGGCATCTGAATGTTTTAAACTTCCAAGATACAAAAGGTAATGAATCCAAAGAACGTAAACTGATCCATCGTCACTTATACCATGGGAAGCCTTACCACCTCAGTTCCTAAACACACTCAAACACCCCAACATTACTAGTCTATATCACAATCATGTTCCACTACTAGCCAATGACGGGTAAATAGGAACACAATCCAGTTGCAGATTATTCCAATTTACAGCAGAATGTAAAATGTTCCATTGTCACTGATACCATGGGAAGTGTTAGCACCTCAGTTCCTAAGCACACTCAAACACCCCATCATTATTAGACTATATCACATTCAAGTTCCACTAAACCTACTAGCCATTGACGGATAAATTTGAACATGGTCCAGTTACAGATTATTACAATTTACAACCAACAGGTGAAGACCCCCCCCCCCCCCCCCCCCCCCCAACCAACACTAAATAGATTCCATTACATTCATGTTCCACACTAAATCTACTAGCTACCCGATGACTAATCATTTCAACCCAACCTAATTGAATATTACTTACAAGAAGAAGAATCAGAACCCAAAATTCATTCTTTCACATTCTGCTTTATTTCCAGCTACATCAAGCCCATGATCAAATAAAATTGACACAACCATACCAGCTGACACTGACAATTTTTTTCTTAAAGAAAAAAAAAGTAGACAAACATATTTAATCAAAAGTTTATGCTTCAGAACCCATCACAGAGAATAAGTAAATTCACAACCATCAATTTGGAAGACAACCCGATCGAAAATTTCACATTACCAAGATGGAATTTTAATTATTAGAAGCTGATCAAATTATAAAATTAAGACTTTAAAACCAAAAAATAAGAAAATTCACACCTTTATTTTCAAGGGCCATCATGATCTTCAATATAGTTGAGATCCACCAGCAAGTACATCAGATCCTCTCTAAAATTCCCACCTGTACAAATCAATCAAACCCAGTTAAAACTAATGACATATATATATATATATATCATACCCAAAGATATATTTGCTATACCATTGAAAGAAAAGAGACAGATACAGAGAGGGAGGAAGAGAACCTGGTTTACTTAGGAGAGAGAATGAGAGAGGTGCGTTGGTAATTACCTCTAGGATTATATACAAGGGAGAAGACTCTCCAGTTGTTTCACAGAAGGAAAGTATATTTATGAAAAAATGGGCCCCACGTAGTAGTGAGTAAAATAAAAGAGAGAAATCCAAAAAGAAAAGAAAAAAACCTCTGACTGGAAAGACACGTGTTCACATTTCATTGGTTCTCTACGGGTGAGTGAGACAGTGGGCGCGGCTTCAAGATATTTTTCGTACACACTACGACAGAGGAAAAGTAGAAAACAGTAGTTGATGAATATCAACCGACCGATCTATTGACTTATTATTCGTCTGATGTCGTTGTTAGCTCAGAGTCTACTAATCATGACCGTTAAATTCAATCCAACTGCATTAGATTTTTGATGTGGGGCTCTTATCAAATCAAAAAAAATTGGTACTACTTGAGTTAGTGATAAACACCTTGATAAATGTAATCATTTACAAAAATTATAATTAAAATCAAAGTTTAAAATTTTACTAGTGCAATCATCTTAATTATGATACATCTAAGGTTGTATTTTTTGATCTTTTGAATTGTAATTGTAATTAAAATTGACACCTAATTAGAATTGATTAAAATTATAACGTACGAGTTTGGATCACAAAAAATTATAAATAGAAATATGGTTCAAGTACTTGATGGTGGTTATCGATGTTTTTGGCGACTTCTAACAGTAGTTGTCATTGTCTCTGAGTGATTTTCTGTAGTGGTTGTAATCATCTCATTCGTGATGACAATTGTTAGCGTTCTAGTAAATTTCAATGGTGGTTGTCATCATCTTTAATGGGTTCCGAAAATAGTTGTCTCAATTGTAGTTGATGTGGTTATCGTCATTTTCAACGGGATTCAACGATGGTCGATATTATATTCGATGGTCGATGATGATAGTGGTGATGGCCGATGGTGGGTAAAAAAAGTTGTCGGTGAGTAAGGACTAGCAGTGAGTGACGGAGATTGTCACATGATGTATTATCATAAATAAGTGATTGTCAATAACAAAACATGCTCCAAAATTGTAAAATTTAACGTCTACTAATAAGAATTAAAAATAATATTTTATAGTTGTTTCTTAATTCCCATAAATTGAGTTGAAAATTTAATTTTAATTTTGTGTGCCAAACAGAAAAATTAAAATTGAAAGTCTTATTCTTAATTCCAATTCACTACATCACCCTAAAAGATATTTAAAATAGAGTCAATTCCATTTTACCCCCATAAACTGCCACACATTTTGCATTAACCCACATGAACTATCAAATTAAGCATTAAGTCCTTACTTATTTGAATAATAATTAGTAAATAACCCCTCATTATCCAAATTAGTCATAAGATCTAACAAGTTAATAACTTAGAAAAAACTAAATTATCTTGCTTGTAAGTTATTTTTTATGTCTTTCACTTTCTATCTCTTCTTTATTCTTTTATCTTTTCTTCCTTAAACAATTAAAATCTCTATTTTTATTCAATTTTAGTATATTCTTCAATATGTAATACAATAATAAGAAAATAAAAGTTTAGATGAAAATATTATCATTAAAACACAAATTGAAACAACAATTTGTATAATTTCTACAAATGAGAAAAATAACATTAGTAAATTTATTAATAATTTAAATATTATGATTAGAAAATAAAAGTTATGAATGATTCAAATAAAATTTATGTATACTAAAATTAAATCAATATAAAAAGTTTAGTTTCATAGAAAATAAAAAGAAAAAAATCTAAAAAAGGAGAAAATAAAAAAAAATAAAAATATAATGATAGTAATTTAGTCTTTTAGGAGTTAATTTGTTAGATTTAATGGCTAATTTAAATGAGTGGTGACTACTTGCAAATTATGATTCAAATAAGGGGTTATGTGCCTAATTTGATAGTTTATGGAATTATTGCAAAACAAGTAGTAGTCTATAGGGTTAAAATGCAATTGACTCTTAAAAATATGTTAAAAAATGTTTTTTTTTTGTTTTATTATTTTTTATGTTTTTCAAAAAGCTGTATTTAATATCCATTTATGTAAAATTGAAAAGGATAATTGAGTTGAAACGACGAATATCTAAAATCTTGCATTTCTAATCGATTAAGATTTTATCTAATTAAAAAACTAGTTACTTTACATATTTAAAGAAAAGTTTTTTTTTCTTTCATCATTGTAACTATTAAATAAGGGTGAAATGTTGCTAGAAGGCCATCAATTTTACAGCAATTGCCAATTAAAATAATCTAAACTCATATGTCAGTATAATGTACTAAATTCTCAAAAGTAATCATTTAAATACAAATCAACCCAACCAATTATGCAAAAAACCTAAATTTTAACCAAACCGAATCATCGATATCAATTCTCAATTTCCTTGCGCAACAATAGTTCCTGGTTTACTGAAAAAAAATAAAAATTATTCATGCCTATAATGAATAGAAGTAAACAAGGAATTCTAAAATGATTTTTAATGATATTTTATTGAAGCAAATATACTCATAATATATGTTACATTTTAACATATACTTTTATTCTAATTTATGTATAGAATTCAAATCTCTTAAATCAACAAAAGAAAATAAATTTTATTATTATCTAAAAAATAAAAATTAAGAATAAAGTAAAACATGTATTTTCATTATTTAGATATCAAAAGTATCTATAAAAAATAGTTTCAAAAGAACTTGTTGTAAAAATATATCAAAAGCGGTATTTTTAGTAATTTCACTATTTAGTATCTTTAAAATATATATATATATATACAATCAAACAATTTTTTGTATTTAACAATATTGTTTTTACATTAACTCATTCAAATATTTTTTTTATTTTTTCATACATTACTTTTAAAACAGTTATAATTAAATTAGTAAGGTGATATTGTGTTTTTTCTTTTGTTTCTTTTTTCTCATCTTATAAATTAGTAATTTCAGTAATATCTTTTTCCATCTTCGTTGGTTCTTTTATGAAGCTGTAATTTATGCCATGAAAGGCTTCGTATTTTACTAGTTTTCTTGTGTTTTACTAGTACTTACTCCACATCAATGCAATGGAGTTAACATAGTCCCAATATTTTTGAGAAAGAGGTTCGTTCATGAACAATTTTTTTCCAAGTTTTGTACAATATGGTATGAGACATAAGTCATCCTTCTTTGATAATTGAGGATCACAAGTTCTATTATAAATAAAGATTGTAATAGAATTAGTTTTACTCTAATTCCAATGTTTTGCAACAAAAATAAAAGTATTTGCGATTTGTTAAAGAATACAATTTGTTATATATTCAATTTTAAGATTGACAGTTAGGGTGATCTCAACCTTGAAATAACAAATATTCAATCTTAAAAATGAATGTTAATAAAATTCAAATGAAAATTGAAATATTGGGTAACTAAAACAGTCAACTCTTAGTATATGATTTTATACCTCAACCAATCTATACACGACACGTGATAATCTCATTTAATTAAAGAAAAATCATTGATCACCTGACACATGGTGGCATCACCTTATCGGCCACATGCGACTATATAAAGGGGATACCCTCCAAAGGTAAGATCCTCCTCCTCATTTTCTATTTTACTCTCATACACTACATATTACTGCTTATCTCTTAAAACGATTCTTTTTCATTCTCCCTATTTTACACTCTCACCCTACATGTTAGAGTTTATCTCTTTACAACAATTGATAAAAACTTCGGAGGCCTCTTTTTCTTGTTTTGCAGGTTGAATTTCAAGAGACCAACTCGAAATGTAAGTCCAGACAAATCGGGACTTAAACAACAACCATTAACTTGTACTGATTTTTCATTATAATAAAATTAGTTTTGATTGTGGGTGAAATGTGTTCGAGATGAAAATTTGAATTGCGTACGTGTATTTCTCATTCTTTTGTTTAATTTCAGTTAATTGTGTAAATTTATTCACAAACAGTAAATAAAAAATATACATATTCTTACGTGTTCCAGGATTGCTTATGGAGCCAATAAATATTTTTTGGTACAAAAATGGAAAGGCCAGTATGTATTTTACAGTCGCTTATGCTCACACGATCACATCACCCCCCCCCCCCCCCCCCACCTCTTTACGTGAAAAAATCACCGGACCTATATATTTTTTCTTTTCTTTTTTAATCAAGCAAAAGTTCCAAATTTTCCATCTTACAAAAAATATACATGTTTTGATTTATTTATTTTATTAAAAAAAAAGGGAACCTCGTTATTTTTGTTTTTTTCCTTTCTTATAAAAACTAGAATCCTCATTCAACAAGGAAAAATTAACCTTAACCGACAAACCAAGAATTAGGAAACTTCAACCAAAGATTCTAATGAATAAACTTCTATATATATAAACAAACACACCCCTCCTCAACCCCAACCCACCATTCTCTCTTATTCTCAAACTTCAATCAATGGATGCTTCCTTCACAAAAACATCACCACCCATCTACCGTTACCAAATCTTTCAGTTCCAATCAGATTTTCCACAAAATCAACAAGACAAACCCGATTTCTTCAGCATCCATATAAGTTACACTCATTCACTCCAATACATGAACAACACCACGTGTTACTCACCGATAACTTCGATGCTCGTAAACGAAGAACCTTTTTTGGTTCCTTGCCAGAAATTGTTAACGTCGGAAGCTGCCGGAAAAAGTTTCTTGTTCGACAAGTTATCCAACATGGCTGTGCGGTTTTCTAAAGATTTCTTGGACTCGTTGATAACCGACCTGGTTTCTTTGGTTAAGGAGACGGACCTCAATGTTCAAGATGGTTTTGCAGAACGACGTCGTATTTTTTATATGATTGTGAATGTTTTTGGGACAACACATTACTGTTTTGATAATGACGACGAGATTATCGATGATCAGATTAATTACGAAGTCTGCCATTGAAACGTTAAAATTTTGATGCTGTTTTTTTTTTTTTTTTTTTCTACTATATGGATATTAAAAACGGTGTAGTAGTGACGTTTCTTAATTTATTTTACTTTTCTCTATTAGTCAGTCATATATGTCTCTTGGTAGGGGATATTGAACAAAGAAAAAAAAATTGAGTTCATGGGTGGTGATATGTGATTTGAATTATATTTTTCAATGTGCAGAAAAAAAAAATCAGAAATTAAAATATTTTTTTTCTTGAGGGAAATTATACTTCTTTTGTAATTCTCTAAGTTTTTTTTGTTAGTAATGTAAATATGCTATTTAGGCCAAAGTTTCATCTTATATTTGACATTGATAATCAAAGAAGTTTAAGTTTTAGAAAATGTCATGCCATTAAAATCTGGAACCTTATGTTGAACTAACAAGTTAATGAATTTTGGTCTAGTACTAGATATAAACCACTAGTATTGGCTAAACTTGTCCAAATTAATGCTCGATGCATGAAAATCGAAATTTGAGCACTATGGCGCAGTATGCACATAGCAATAAAGTCAATTGTATTATTTGTCTATGCTTTCAAATTAAAAATAAATGTCACTTCAAAATATGAAGACTAATTAAATGGCTAAGATGGTGAACACATCTATAATGAGGCAAATCTGTTCACATCAAAAGGTTTTTCCCTTTACTTGCCAACCATGAAGTTGTTGGGTTAGCACTTTCCTTGAATCTTCTTCCCAAGTCAAGATAGATGGCTTATAGCTCTGAGTTTGTCCCTCTCCCTCTAAAATATTACTAGAAATAATTGTCCAAAACAACAGAGTGATGAGTTTATTCTTATCCTTACAAGTATTCTCCAAAGTTTATAATATTATACTCTTTAGAGCTTGACCTGCTTCGAATCAGCCAATGCAAGCCCTGCTTAAACTTGCTAGCGTTGAGGTCAGACTAATTCGTTGTACTGTTTCTCTATCACTTTCTTTGTTTCATTTCCATTGAATCTAAGTTTGCTCAACACATATCATGGCGTTAGAACTAGTGGGAGGAGCTTTTATGGGTGCATTTCTTAATGTATTGCTAGAGAGGATAGGCTTCCCCTGAGGTTGTCAAGTTCTTTATGAGGAAGAAACTCAATGAAAAGCTGCTCAAGAAGTTGGAGATAACACTATTATCTGTTAACGTAGTGTTAAATGATGCCGAAGGAAAGCAAATAAGAAATGCATCGGTGAAGAAATGGCTTGATGAACTTGAAGATGCAGCCTATGATGCAGAGGATTTGTTAGATGAGATCTATAATGAAGTCAAATCTAGTACTACAAACGAGGTAAGAAACTTGAATTCTGATTCTCTAAGTCTGTATGAGAAAGAACTAGAACAAAATATAGAGGATATACTTGAAAGATTAGAGTTTATTGCAAAACAAAAGGATATCCTTTGTCTAAAAGAGGATGCTGGAATCAAAGTACTATCACCGAGAACTCCAACGTCATCTTTAGTAAAAGGTTGTGATGTGTATGGTAGGCATGATGATAAAGAGGTCATAGTTGATTTGTTACTATCAGATGATGCAAGTGGTAACAAAATAGATGTTATTCCCATAGTAGGTATGGGAGGAATTGGAAAAACTACTTTAGCTCAGTTTGTCTACAACGATGGTAGAGTGAAGGAGAAGTTCGACCTGAGAGCTTGGCTATGTGTTTCTGAAGAATTTGATATTTTCAAGATAACAAGGACGGTTTTGGAAGTTGTCAGTTCAACTGTTTGTGATATTAAAGATTTAGATTCACTTCAACTTGACTTGAAAGAGAAGCTGTCTGGGAAGAGATTCTTATTTGTTTTAGACGATGTTTGGAATGAGAACTATGTTGACTGGTGCCTTTTGCGTAGTCCATTTCAATATGGGGCTCAAGGGAGTAAAATCATTGTAACTACTAGGAGTGGACAAGTTGCATCAATCATGCAAACTGTTCCATCTCATTATCTTGGGCATTTGTCTAATGAGGATTCTTGGAAGTTGTTTGCAAAACATGCATTTGATTACAGAGACCAAACAGCACATCCAGTTTTAGAGGAAATTGGTAGAGGAATTGTTAAAAAGTGCAAGGGACTGCCTTTGGCTGCAAAAACTCTTGGAGGTCTTTTACGTTTAAAACTAATGAGAGGAAATGGTGCAAAATACTGAAGAGTGATATATGGGATTTTTCGGATACAGAGAGCAATATTCTTCCGGCATTGAGATTAAGTTATCATTATCTTCCTTCACATTTGAAGCGATGTTTTGCTTATTGTGCAATATTCCCGAAAGATTTTGAATTTGACAAGGAGGATTTAATTTTGTTGTGGATGGCAGAAAATCTATTACAACAACCAAACAGAAATAAGACAATCGAAGAAGTTGGAGAGGAGTACTTTTGTGAATTGGTATCAAGATCATTCTTCCAACAATCAAGAAGCAACAAATCACGTTTTGTGATGGATGATCTAATTAATGACCTAGCTCAGTTTGTATCTGGAAAATTTTGTGCTAGACTGGAATCAATCAATTCCAGTGAGTATGTGGAAAGAAAAACTCGGCATTTATCACATGTTATTGCACGTCGATACCCCTCTATGAATTTTGAGGCTTTCTACCCAGCAAAGCGTCTCCACACTTTTTTGCAGTTAAGCTTGGTTGACCCTCCCATTTTCTTTCTGGAAAAGGTACCACACGATCTGTTGATGAGCTTAAGGTACTTGAGGGTGTTATCTTTGGTAGGTGCTCGTGGTAATGTGAATGAGTTGCTCGGTTCACTTGGCCAACTAAGACATCTTCGATACTTTGATGTGTCACGTGCTCGAATCAAGAAGTTGCCTGAATCCATCACCACTTTGAACAATTTACAAACACTAAAGGCAGCAGGGTGTTATGAGCTCACCAAATTACCTAGAGATATGAATAATCTCATTAACTTGAGATACTTAGACATTGTGGGTACCCCTTTAAAATGGATGCCGCCCCATATAAGTAAACTAAGGAATCTCAAACGGTTGAGTGATTTCACCATAGGGAGTCATAAGGGATCTTCTTCAGTTACTGAATTGGGTGAACTTTCAGATTTAAGAGGATCCTTGTCCCTTCAAAATTTAGAACATTTTGTTGATCCTCAAGATGCCGGTAAAGTCCAAGTTAAAGGACAAGAAGTTCCTTGAAGAGTTGTATTTGAAATGGGGTCCAGGTGCTGATGCTGATAACTCTCAGCATGAGAAAGATGTACTTGACAAACTACGGCCACACAAGAATTTAAAAGCACTCCATATCTTGCATTATACTGGTACAGAGTTTCCCTCTTGGTTGGGTGACTTTTCTTTCTCCAATTTAGTCTCTCTGTTCCTTGGATATTGTCAATACTGCTACACATTGCCACCACTTGGGCAACTTCCCTCCCTGAAAGAGCTTTGTATTTCTTGTTTTAAAGGGGTAGTGAACCTGGGTCCTGAAATTTACTATGGCACGTGTTCTGCAGCAGCTGGGTTTCAATCCTTTGCTTCACTAGAAATTCTGACCTTCTATAGTATGCCAGCATGGGAGCAATGGGGTCATGAAGTTGACAATGGCAACGACGGAAGCAGTTGCAGAGCTTTGCCTTTCCCTCGTCTTCTTGAGCTTCACCTGGAGGAATGTCCCAGACTGATTGGAAATTTGCCTAGTGACCTTCCCTCTTTATTAAATCTCAGAATCAGGTACTGTAAGCAGCTTACTTCATCACTCCCTAAGGCTCCAGCTTTACGTGCATTACACATTGACAATTGTTATAACTTGGAACTACCAGTTGTACAAGGTGTACATCAATGGCAGCACCAATCACTAGAATCTTTGGAGATACACTATAGCTGTCACTCACTCAAATCCCTTCCATTGGATCAATTTCCCAACCTTAAGTCTCTTGTCATTTGGGGTTGTGAAAATCTGGAATCTTTTACAGTTTCAGAGGGAAATCTTCAGCTTCTTACATCTCTGCTATCCTTGTGCATTTGGAGATGCCCAAAGTTCATGACTTTTCCCCATGGAGGACTGCCTGCTCCCAATCTCACTTGTTTGAAGCTCCGTTACTGCAGCAAGTTGAAATCGCTGCCTGAAAGAATGAACAGGCTTCTCCTAAGTCTGAAAGAACTCCAAGTATGGAGTTGTGTAGAAATCGAGGCGTTTCCTGATGGAGGTTTGCCTAGTAATTTAGGCTTACTCAAGATTAGGAATTGCGACGAAACTCATTGCCCGCCGGATGGACTGGAATTTGCAGAGTCTCACATCTCTTACACACTTTTCCATTGGAGGTAAATGTGAAAATGTGGAGTCTTTTCCTGAAGAAGGGTTGCTGCCTGCGGCTCTTATAGAGCTAGAAATTCGTGGGTTTTCGAATCTCAGGATTTTGGATGGCAAGGGACTTCGTCAACTTACCTCACTCAAGAAATTGGAGATTTTTGACTGCTCGAAGCTCGAGTCTATAATGGAAGAAGGGCTGCCTGCCTCTTTAATTGATCTTGACATCTGGAAGTGTCCTTTGCTGCACCAACATTGCAAGAGGGGGAAAGCCCCATAATGACATGCCAAGGTAGTTATTATCTTCATTCATTTTTAGCTCTTTTCCTTCATCAGGTCAACACCCATTTGTCGTTTCTGTTTTCTTACTGGTCTAACACCTCTAATGTTATGCAATTGGCCAGAGTCCTACCCGGGATAATATTACCATCATTAGCTATTCCTTTGCTTCAGTGGCATTTGTTCTTTGTTGTTAGGTTCTTTGATGTGTACACATTAGCTTAGTCCATATGTTTGAGGTGAACACTGTCTTCGTTTTCAACATTGATTCTATGTAGTTACTTACTGATGATCTTATATCAGTTACTCCTGCTCACTTCAGACCATCAAAAGCATGATCTGGTGTGAATTTTGTTATCACCGTGAATGTTTTCCGGAAGAGAAATTAGCATTATGGGTTATACTCTTTGTCCTGGTGTAGCTCTGCTTTTCCAACTAGACAGGATATGCATTGAGAATCACTGCAGGAGTGCAGGGGTATGCCCCAGGAATCACAAGAGCATTTCTTGTGCCAGCTTTCAATATTAAATTAATATACAAGTGGATGTTGGCTTGTTCCGTTAGGTCATCTCAGTACTGTATTGGATCCTCTATATCTATTATTTAGCAGTTAGGAAGTTAACTTCAAACTGTCGAATTCTTGCAACTTTGGGATTTTGATTTTTCATTCGGCTATGATAAGTGTGGCTGTATATATAAACTTTTCTTGAAGATGGTCCAATTCACTTTCTGATTCCCATCTTTCCACTCACTATTCCGTTCAATATTTGTACTTATATTGTTAGCTGGGTAAATGGTTCATCAGAGCTGCTTCGAATGCTCTGTCAGATACCCTTAATTAGTTATTTCTGGTATAATAAAGCCTTTTCACATTTTGATTCTGTCTCCTTTGAGAAGATAACACTCATTAATGGTAATGGAATAATGTATTTAGAGTTAGCATGCAAGTATGAGAAATACGGGAAATTAGAAGGACAGTGTATCTTGCTATCATCTATTAATTGGTTCCTTTTGCTTACCAGGTGGCAGCCATGGCAAGATGTCGAAATTGCGGTAAACCAGTTATCTGCAAGTCCATGCAAACCCTAAAGTAATATAGAATTTCAATGGAACTAAGCTTCTATAGGATGAAAATGCATATCTAAAGAGCAGTTCTCATACAACTTCGGTGATCAAAACTAGAGCATCAACTGACAAGGGGAACTTATGAAGGCACTTGCATTGGTGCACCTGAGTACTACAAAAAAAGTTAGTGGTAATATCTCTGCAGGTATAGAAGAAAGGAGTTTGCTTCTTTTTCTAAATGGCTGTCTGAAGAGAGAAAATTTTTCAATATTAGTAATGTATGGATTCAAGACCGTGTTTCATCATTATGAAGGTAAAAATAAGCTTGAAGAGCTTATTTCCAAATATTTTCACAATGTAATAGATGTATCTCTTGCTTCATCTTTAAGTGATTTTTTTTTTCTTCCTAACCTAATCAAAATAAACTTTCACCTGGAAAATTGCAGCTGTTGTCATTTTATTGAAAGCTAATTTGTTGTGTTACGTAGGTGAGGTCAAGTGGCAATGTGCAGAAGATCTTGGAAAATCATTTTTCTCCTAAATGGTGCAGTTGTTATCGATGCTGGTTGGGGTTTGGAAGTTGGAAGGTAAGAGACATCCTTAGCTTTTCTCAAACTATTTAACACAAAGTATCTATCAGTTTGTTGTTTATCATTCATTTCGACCTATCCTTAGAAGAGTTGTTACTTGTTAGGTTTGATACTCTGACTCCCTTCCCCGCGCCTAAACAATTCCTTTCTTCTTTGGGTAAGAAGTCCGACCATTCTTCGAAGTCGTATCAGAGGAAATTTATTAACTCCCGGGCCTGGGTCACAATAAAAGTCTTTTTCTTCTTTCCTTGAAACTGTGTAAACTGCTTTCCCTTATTCTGTCATAGAATCAGATAAGGTTCCATCTTCTATTGTATTAGTATGTCTGTCTTTCTTGCTTTGTATGGGGGGAATGGAGATTCGGTTGGAGAACCATGGGCCTAAGACTTCACCTTTGAGGAGTCTAAGTTGGTGCATTTTCCTTTGGTTTAGTTGTTGGAAGTGCTTTCCCGCAAGCATTCAAAATAGTCTTACCGCCTTCCATTCGCTTTTCTTCTATGGTTCGTGGCGAGTGAATGGAAAGTCTATCACCATTGGTGTATTCCCTCTCTCCCTATTGTATTGGTCGTGCTATTCCATGAACAGTTTCTGCGGTAACTTCCAGCATTGCCATTTTTGTGGAAGTTTAACATTCACTTGCTGTTTATAATAACTGTAGGGTTGGAATGTGCAAATCCCATGATAATCGCTGATGGAAGCATAATACTATCCAGTTGGATACCTATACAACTAGATGTAAGTCTCGGAATACGAGTAAGCTTGGCTTATGGACTGACGGCCTTTTCCAATGGAGGGGGAAGGAAAACTCCTTAGTGAGATGTTTATGTTAGAGGGATCTTAGTGTCTGAGACTGTTTATGAATTTGACCTTATGTATAATACAATCTTTCTTAAAATGCTTAGGGATCTCTTCTCTTCCTATTAAATCAATTGATAAGCCAACTTCGTGACCTGTTTAACTAGCAACAGAATTTGAAGACTATCTAGTTATCCTGCTGCTTTTGGACAGGTGACTTGTTCATGTTGTAACATATTTTCAGTTAGGTGACCTGCTATTCATGTTCTTAT
This sequence comes from Quillaja saponaria, assembly GCA_029379385.1. Lineage (NCBI taxonomy): Eukaryota > Viridiplantae > Streptophyta > Magnoliopsida > Fabales > Quillajaceae > Quillaja > Quillaja saponaria. The sequence goes on along the minus strand of CM055616.1, from coordinate 10,705,125 downwards.
TTTTTTTCTTTAGTATCTGCAGCCTCAAGCAGGGCCTTCATGGGTAAATGCAGTTGGAGCTAGTAAGATGGTAAGTGGCAACTCTGGTATTATTTTCCTCAATGATTGCTAAAATCATGCCAGTTCGGGTATTCTTATATTTTTCTTTTCCACTGTTTTGCAGTCCTCTAAGTTCTTCACTAAATTTATTTTCCTAATTCCTTGCAGTTTTACTTCTATCTTGTTTCTGGTTTTGGGAAGTGGTCTATCCCTTCCTCCTTGGGAAAATGTGTGGTTTTGACAAGTTCTGCATTGGTAAGGAACTTGTAGAACAGAACTTGTAGAAGAGGATGAAATATTCTTATTAAGCAATGTCAAGGATTGTACTGGGTGTGGTTCTCCATACATGAAGTTTTCTAGAGACCTGTTAGAGTGTTAGTAATATAACCACTTCTTTCTTGTGGTTCTTTGAGGGATCATCATTTGAACTTGTACAGAAGTATGTCATGTTCTGCCTGGGACTGGGGTTATTTAAATTGGGTGATAGTCAGAACTCAGTAGCTAATATGCCAATAACATGAAATCACGTTTTCTGATTATCTAGTGAAGATAAATTTTGCATGTCATGTTCTCATTGCAGTATAATGGTTTTCCATTAACTGCTATATATTTCTTGTCCATGCATATTATAATAACATCAACATAGAAAAATCCAAAATGAAGCAGCAGGGGTTTTCTTGCAACTTATCCGCTAGCAATTTTTTAATTTAGGAAAGAAAAAAAAGAAAACCTTTTTCCCTTCTTTATGCTAATTACTTGTCCTACTCCCAGTTGAACTATTAGACACCAAAGGCCACATAAAATTAGGAAACTTCAAATCAGTCCTTAAGGAAATAGGACAAGACCCTTTCCTATATAAACGTACCTCAACCAACAGGCCTACCATTCTCTGTTCCAATACTCTCACCATCACCATCATCCTCATCAATAGCTCCATTCTTTGTTCTTTTGTTGCTGCTTGCTGCCACAGCTACGACTAGAATCCACGGATTCCCCCTTCTGCATTCATCAAGTGCAAGGCCGATCAACACTTGCAGGCATTATTTGTTAGACAATCTTTCTCCAGAAAACAACTCACTCACCGAACAGAAGCATCTTGTAATACTTACAATGAAATCTTTCGCAGCGGAATGCCAGTCTGTTTGTGCCGTTTCTTGCACCGATGAGAGGCTGTGAACCGTCAATCAACATGTACAAGTTATTGTCACTTCATGATCTTTGTTCAAGCAGCTCCTCGTCTAGCTAGTACGTAATAATATTCCTCTTGATAAATTATGTACTCATTTATGAAGATTATCGTCATGATTTGGACGGGTGGTTCAAGTATTGGATATTGAAGAAGCCATGCATCATGACAAGGCTGCATCCCATGCATACTAGTTTGGCGACTATTATATAGCTTCATTAGGTTTCTTATGATTCTATTTTTTATTTATTTATGCTGAATGAGAAGTGAAAACTGCTTGTATTATTTTTAGTTGGCTATGAAATATATAGTGAAGTCCAATTCTACTCTTGACATGCCGACTTATGCTTTAGATTCAACATTCAATATATTTCTCTTTTCAAAATTATGTTTTAAATTATGCAACATGTTAGTTACAGTTGACAAAAACACTCAAAACCGATCAAAATTATTTCAACCAGTCATGACTGTAAAGGATTTTATCTAGCATTCTCCTTTTAACTTCTATACTTTTATGAGTACCATAAAGAAATCAGTAGTTATAGTTTTTGTTGTTATATAAATGGATTTTGATAACATTACAAATTCATAATTAATATAGCAAAGGTGAGATGCCGATTTAACCCGTTGAATATTTTATCAAAAATCTAGGCCCCAAAAGATATTATTGAAATGCTTCGTATAAATTTTATACATAATACTTTTTCTTTTTCTTTTTTTGTTTGGGATGTGTCATGTGGGGGTGTTATAAAGCGGGAAATTCAATCTTAAAATAAGTAACAGCATTAGTAAATGAGCGAGGAGAGAACAAACAGAACATGTACATTAAATTTCCAAAGGGAGAGATGGACAAAGCAACTCTTCTAAACCAATTGCAGAACTACTAAGGAACAAGCAGTTGAAAGTATCCTATACAACAGTTACGACCATAATATGTTGAAATTGGGCATGAAGGCAACTACTGTAACAGTATAATGCAACAGCAACAAGAATCCATTGTCACAAGTGCGATAGTAAAAATACAGATTACAAGATTTTCAGAAAACAAAAAGATACAACCAAAATGCTACAAACAAAATTGATGATATCAAATTGATGATATTACAACTAATGGAAGCTAGATACCAAGGAATTGCCAGTAGGATGATCTTAGCTTTTGATCCATGGGGGATGTTCTACCGCAAAGAAAAGAGTTGTGCAGGCCAACTGCGTCTCCGACCACCAGCATCAACTCCAGCAGTTTCTAGGGATATGTCAATGCTGCGATGCTCAGTAGAGCGAACAATGCTAATTCGCAAATTTATCTTTACAGCTGGTGAGGCATCAGTTCCAATTGCCGACAAACTGTCTGCATTTCCTTTTTCAAATCCCATGGCTATTGGTTCCCGAAATGTTAAGATTGTTTGTGACCAGTGTGTTTTTGGAGTGTATGGGGATGTCGATAACACAGCTGGCTTTTCACGGCAGAACCGGCTGGTAAAACCTGTCTCAAACCACAAAACCAGTCCATAACACCAGCAAAGTTTAGATTCTGAATAGGATGTGTCATTTGCAGCACTGGAAAACTTTGGTTCCAGCATAGCACTTGCTGTGAAATCCATTTGATGGGGCTTCATAGTTGCCAAGTCAAAGGTCTACCAGACATTCAAAAGGGAAAAAGAAAAGAGCATTTAAACACGGTCAATACACAAACTGAACTTACATCAGTTCACAAAGAAAGAAAATCAAAAGGTAAGCTTTTGACATTTCATAACTCAGCAACCCATAAAATGAACTATTCAAAAACTTTTGAAGTCAATAAAATAAACAGAAGAAAAGTCTGCCTTCCAAAAGATATAAACTGTATAAAGAAAATGTGAAAAGAAATATTCAGGAAACTACATCTGTTCAATATTTGAAAAGTTTAGCACTCTATTCACTGGTCAAATCAAAATTGTGCTGCTTTGATAACATATTTAGAGAAAAAAAAAATACAAATTTTGCAATAACCACTTTGAACCTCTAGAAAATAGAAATTTTGTTCCAATTACATGAAGAATCTATATACTACCTTTCACCAATTACAGTTTACAACTGGAACTGCAAGCGTCAAATGTAAGAATAAATCATAATTTGGTTCAATGCGATAATCAAATTCTGCAATTTCAATTATCGATACATTAGTTCCTGACCATCATAGCATTCAGATTACCAAAGCTAAGAGTTTCTTCTGATAGGCTAGTTATCCATTAGAATCAGATTCATACTCATAAGTTTGCTATACAAATATATATGTGTGTGTGTGCGTGGACATCAATAGACAGACAAATGACACAAATAGATATTCTTAGTCATAACTCCATTTAAAATATTTTTATTGCTAAGAACTGAAGTACACAAAATGTTTATTGTGTGAGAGAAGTCCCTTTCAAAGGCTTATGAATGAAAATCACCAACCTGGAGAACCGCATCAGTGGTAACTATGTCTTGATAATCCACAACATCAATGATAGGAAACTTGGAAGCATCTTCAACCAGTTCCTTGCCAATGGATGACATGTCAAAAACACAGACATTTCTCCCAAAAGGGAAGGCTTGTAGCACCTTTTCCAAATCCTGCAACAATCTAGAAGAAAAATTTGAAGGAATCAAAAAAATTGAATAAAATAAACACCAATGAAAAGAACATGATTCATAAACTTGTCAAACTACAAGATGCCTCACAATAGTTGCAGTGTCAGGGAGGATAGCACCTCCAGGCTTCAACCATCGGTCCCGTGCAAAAAGGACTGAACTGAGCATGGACTCGAAGAGCAGGCAATAACCCATCCATTCACTAATTAATACATCAACACTATGGGGTTGTATTTGAACACTTTTATCAATCTCCTCAACCATACCTTGAACCACTTCAATTACTCCCCTCTGGAGGCTATCACCTTCAGTTTGGCTTTTACTCAGGCAAAGCCCATTATCTTTTGCAATCTAGCATTAGAGAAGAAGAAGAAAACTGACTACACGGCCACACTGATCACAATGGGAAATAAAATTGAGTGTGCGTGTGTATTTTTTTTATTTTTTTTGTACCAGGAAATCCAAGAAAGAAAAAAAAAGTACAATCCTACCTGAGATGCCACTGCCGCCATCTTCTTACTGGCTTCAACTGCAATTACCCTTGAAGCCCCTGCTCGAGCAGCAAAGAGACTGGAACAAAGGATAATAACATAAACAAGCATCATATATGAAAAGCAGACCCTTCACAACACTTCCTAAATAAATATCTTCCATCCTAATTTCAGAATCTTCTCAATTGCTCATCCTGTATTCCTATCACCCAAAGGCCAAAACATAAATAAAAACCACCTACTACTTTGAGGCTGTATTATATGAAACTGTCAACTGAAGCACATTTTCTACTACACCTCATAGAAGAAGCCGATTTACCATCTCCAGCCGGTGAAGAGGAAATGATAAAGGTAAGGTGTGCTTTACGACTGAGCACACCTATAAATGAAACAGTAAGTGTAGCACAGGAAATAATCACGGATGGCATTAAGTGATCTGATGTTTTATTCAACCATGATGTGACACCAAGTCAATTCACTGAGATTTAGCATCATTGTGCTGTAAGAATCATGGCATTCTTAAAGATGTCATTTTAAAGTTCCAGTCCCTATGAGGATTTTTTATAATAGAAATTAGAAAGAGAAATCTTTTCTTGACCACTTTTTACTAAGTGATATAAGAGAAGCAATATTATGAAAGAGGTGAAGGTCTTCTTATGGACCGGCAGATTCACAGGTAGTGCAGCTTAATCATGGCATGAAGAATCCATATTGACTGATAAAGTATGAAAGTTGAGGAAGCCACAACCAGTCAGACTCTTGAATCCCTATATAATCCTGCAGAAACTAGTATGGATTCCTCCAAGATTTCCCCTTTTTATAGAACAAGGGTGTCAACCTCAACTTGGTTGTAACTTCAACTTCTGTGGATTGGCATATCAAGTATAGAACTAGTTTCAGTGTTTCACACTAGAACATTTATAACTTGTTTAAGAGTCAGTTACTAAGTCAGTCCAGGAGTTTCAAAGCTTCAGAAGCAATAGTTTTTGGAGGGGGGTTTGTCTAAGGGAATGTAGAAAGGGGGAAGATACTGGCCAGGAAAGGTTACAAGACCCAACTCCCAATCCCACTGCAACTGCAAAGTACGAAACTCGTACAATGGTGACATCTTCTGCCCAAGAAACTTGGGGGAAATATAATGTATAGAGCCTTAACTGAAGGGCACCCAATAGAGAACCAACAGGTATTTCAGAGCCACCAAACCAACACTGCTATCCCCTATAAGCTTCACCCCATAACATTATGAGAACAATGACAAGGCTGCTCATTAAAACAGCAGATACAATGTAGAAGGTTGTTTCTATCATTTAGAACAAGAATGTATTGTTCTTTGTTCTATTTCCTTATATGGAGTGGGTCTAGAATTGTGGCAGTTCCTAGGTGGTGGTCCCCTCCCAGTTCCCACATTCTATATATCTTAGAACTTACTTATAATCTAGAGAGGTCGACACCCACTTTTACCTTCCCTCACAGCGTTGCTAAATTCTCTCCTACATCTGACCTACTAAATCCAACCTTACAGACCATAAATCCTCTAGGCTCTAATTAGCAGCTACAAACCATCCTTCTAAATAAATAATAGTCCCCAGTTTAGCATAACTTCCAAATCAGAAATCTTTAGCATTAAAACCAGAAAACTTACCACACACAGGGGAATTGCACAAAACAGCTGAGAAGAAAAACTCCCCTTGTATCTGCTCATCCATTCTAGCTATAATGACTCTAGAAAATAAGCATTCAAGATGCTGTATATTTCTTCCCATGCTTGAGAAAGACAATTAACTCTATCAATTAAGCAAGAAAGACTCTTAACTAAAACTTTGATCTAATAGTATTCTATTGTTTCTATACGTATTCATTTGAAAAGTACAGCACTTCCATCCACAAGTTGTAATGTAAACTTAACACGTTAGGTCATACAAACGTACAATAAGCAGAACTGCATTGCAGAATTTGACAAATAATGGTAATCCAGGGGGGTGCCCCAAATTTTGTTTGTAGAATTGTGGGAAGAGTCGGAAGACAGAAGTCAAGTAGCATATCAGAGGCTTGCATAATGATAATTGACCCATAGGCCTATAATCACATATGTGATACAATAAACAAGCAGAATAAGAACCATATACTTATTGGGGATGTCCAACAGAAACTAAGGATGCCTCACCTTAGTATGCCAGTTCCACAACCTACATCCATAACAACAGCACCGTTTATGAGAGATTGGTTTTCCAAGATAGCTTGCCTATAAGCATCCATTCTCACCTACAAAACCACAACTTAATATATTTAATTAAACCATAATAGCACAACGAACAGCTTGCAATTCTCCAGATCAATCTTTCTTCAACTGTGAAATTGAATAACAGTACTCAGACAAGAAGCTGAGGGGTACATCTAATACCTTGTCGCTTAGCATCTCTCTATGGATGCCAAATGAACTGTATGACCCAAAATAATTCTCGTTGACATTCTTGATATCCTTTGCATCATGATTTGGAAAGTATGGTCTCAAATGCCTATCTTTTGACTCTTTATCAGATGATGAAATACATTCTCTTGGATTCGTAGCATTAATAGTTTCTCTGTTTGAAAAACTTTCCCTATTCAGAAAACCATTGGAAACAGAAGAAACCTCCTTTTCTTCCATTCTCAAAAGATATGCTATCATTAAGTACTGTTTTTTCTGCAGTATTCTCATCAATGCAGCCCTCTTCCGAGATCATCAAATCCCTCATAAGTTCCTCTTTGTCAATTGACACAGTTTGATCATCTTCACCTTCTTCATAGTCACCGAAACTATACAAGAGTGAATCATCTTGCATGAAAGGCTTTAGATATCTACTATCATCCCAGAGAGACTTAATGCCCTTGAAATCAAATGTTTCATGTAAATGATCCTGTAGATCTCTATTGGACTGGAACGTTAAGCCACAATTCCAACATCGTTGTTCTGCCACCTGGCAAGGAAAGGAAATAGCAGATAAGATAACAGCCTGCAAAGGACTATACTGAAATTTCTAGACCTAAAACACTAATAGTCAAGCTCTCAAAACACACTTATTCCAAACCATCGTTAGTAAAAGAATATTATTTTATCCTTTTCTAAGAAATTAAGCAATGAATCAAAAAACTGCAAAGCTACAAATGCAGTCAGCTGTGTGAATCCTTCTTGATCATTCAAAGCATATAGGCCCAATATTTATAACAAAATCCAGATAATCTTATTTTCCTAGTTACTAAAGGCACTTTCCTCTAATAAGTAAACAGAACCATTCTATTGAGCTCCAAGGTGCCCAATCAGTTATAAGTTATAATTTTTTATTTTTTTTTAACTTCACAATTCTTCTCTCAAACTTCTGTCTCAGACAAACACTGAATGCGCAACTATGCCCTTTAAGTAATCATATCCAACTAAAACTGGCTTCATTTTCCAAAAGGGAATATGCATTTTGGAAATTTAATACAGAAAGTCGTTCCCTTTTCTTTTCTTAATATTCCCTGTTTCCTCAGCAACCAATCCCAAAAGCAGAAAGGTTGATGTAAAAGAAACAATTGAAACAATATTCAGATATCATACAAAACTTTCACTAACGTTAACTAAGGACCGAGCAAATGGAAAAGAATCGCTTAACATTGCAACTTTGTTAAGATCAGAGTATATAATGAAGACCCGTGAATTATGTCGTGTTTTCTTTTTAAGTATTCCAAAATTTATTAGCTAGTGAACATTGGAGAACAGCAAAACCAAAATTCAATCAGATTCGGCCAATGCTAACCTGAGAGCGAACGTAGTTGATGAGCTTGAATGAACCGTAGAAATCCAAATCTAAGGCTTTCCTAATAGCGTGAAAATCGAAGTAGTGAGTTGAAATGCAGTGCTCGAACAAAGAATCACACAAATTGTACTTGGAATCACAGAACAAACAGAGAAAATCCGAGTCTAGGTCTTCTTCTCCTCCATCAGCATCCCAGCCGTCCCAATCTTGCGGCTCTTCTTCATCTTCTTCTTCTTCGAGTTCTTCGTCTATTTTGTATGCTTGTTCGTTTTGGGTAGCCATCAGGAGTGTGTGTAGTTCTGCTATTCTTTGTAGTTTCTAGTTTCGCTGTTTAAACCCTTTCAGGAACCCTAAAACCTTAGAAACCTCAAACCTCACTTAACACAAAATAAAATAGTTAAAATGGCCGCGCAAGTTGTGATCAAACATTTAGGCTAGCTAGTAAGTGGAAATGATTTTTGATTAGAATGGGAAAGGAAATAACAATAAAATACTAGTAGAATATAATAATTATTTTATCTTATTGTTTGAAAGGGTGATAAAAAATAATTATTTTATTATGTTTATTTATTTTGTATGCAGGTTGTAGATATGAAATAATATAAAAATTATATTAAAATAATAAAAATATCTTCCAATAAATAAAGTAATGAAAATATAACATGAAATTTATATATTTTTAATTTTTAAAAAAATTTATATCATTTACTATTAATTAACTAATTAATTAATGTTATTACTTATATTAATTTTATTTTAATTATATTTATTTATTTTATTATTTATTATTAGTATTTTAGTTTAAAATTACTTAACTAATTTATTTATTTAACATTAATTATTTATTCATAATTATATTATTTACTATGATATGAATAGTATTTTTATCATTTATCTAAATTAAATAATAAATATACTTTATTTATTTATCTACAATAATAGTATTTTATTAATATCTAACATTTTATTTTATGTAATATAATAATTTTTTTGGCATTCAATTAAACTAAATCGATTCTATATAAATGAAAATTAGTAATCTTAGCCCAAGTTGGTTTGAGGATTCATGAAAAATGGAATAAAATTGTTGTAATAGAATGAGTATTCTAAGGCCAAAGATATATTAAACGAAATAATGTTTATTTCATAGAATCATGCATGGAGTAAAATAACTATTTTTATGTACCAAACTAGCCTTGAGTAAATTACAGTATAACTTTTTTTTGCTTTCCCATAATCATGTGGTTCATTATGTATTAGTTAAAATAATTATAATTTAGAGTAGGATGTCTTTGGATGGAAATATATATAGGCCTCCTTATCTCAATTATTTGACATGTATATGTAGGGTCAGTTTTGATATTCTAATTGCAATGGAGGATGCCTCACAAAGGCATTAATGCTTTGGATAGCACAAATATTAAAAAATAAATAAAAATTATTCAATTCAACTAAATTTTAAATCTCAAATTATGAATTATTATTATTTATTTACATCTGAAAAATGATGTTTAAAGCAATTATATCTTTCCCAAACTTATTTTCATGTAACACTATGTCTTTTCACTATCTCCTCCACCTAAATTAAGTTATCTCTCCTAACTTCAGTTATGGCCACAAAAATGTAAAGGAAATATTTAATAATATATCTCAGGACGAGGTAACCCACTTGGACCAACACTAATTTTTTAAAAATACTATCACATATGCACCTTAGACCAAAGGCACTTTTAAGCAAGGTGGCGGTGGTGACGGGTGCTGCCTCGCTTCCACTAGAGATGCTAGCTATAAGATGGAAGACTGGGATTTAATAGTGATAGAAAACTTATGGCTTAGGGATAATTTGTTTTGCAGCAAAAGGGACAATTTGTTGTTGGAAATCAAAATGAGAATTTTTTGTGCATGGGGCATTTTGGCACAATATTAACCACATGTATGACTTTTGGAAGAAAACAAAGAAGATAGTAGAACCGTACAATATACTCTACTAAAAAAAACAGTAAACTCATGTGCATTGCACCTGAGTTTTTTGTCGGTTTAGACAATTTCTATTCAAAGACACCTCATTTTAAATTATAAGAACACATTTTTATACAAATACTTTAAACTATAAAAACACATTTTCATACAAAATGGACTACATGTATGATATAGAAACATTGATTTTGGTAGAGATTACAATTTGACTTGTCATGGTCGGATCGTGTATTCAATTTAACATGGTCGAATTTTTATGTTTCTGTTTGATTCATAAATTCTATTTAATTCAGATTGGATCATAATTTGTTGAGTTTAGATCGAGTAAATCCATAAATAAACACAATCATATAGACAATTGTATCAAAAAAAAAAAAAACTAAAAATTACAAAATGATTTTATTTCATGTTGGGTCTAGTTGGAATTTGTCTTCGAATAAGGTCATTTTCGAGTTAGCAATCTCTTGACAAGTTGGGATTGGGTCGACGTCAAATAATACTCACCACAATTCAACTCAACAATCTTTGTGTTGAACTACTAATATTGGCTCAAGTTTTTGAATTTGCACTTTTTATTTATGTGAAGATGAAGGGAAAAATTAAGGAAGAATTTGGAGTTAACACTATAGCACTTCAAATTTGAACCATAACTTAGTTTTATTTAATTTTACTAATTACCAAAACATAATAGCTTAGACTTGTCATTTTATCTATATTTATAGTTAGTAAGTTATCTGTATTTATAGTCAATAAATTATCTACATTTATAGTCAGTACGTTAGTTCAATGGATAAAAAAAAAGATTAAGTTTATGATAGTGTCAAATATCCACCAAAAATTAGGGCAACTACATGATCTTTTATATCATATAACCTTCCCATTTACCTAAGATAAAAATAGAGTAAATTACAATTTATTCCTTAAAGATTTACTGAAAAATTCGAGACTCTCCTTCTTAGATTGATAGAAAACTAAAGCTTTTAAAAATAAATTTTGAGAAAAATAATAAAAATGGCATGATTTCATTTCAAAATATCAAAAAGTTATATTTTGAGTTTTAAGTACTTGTTTTTTTTTTTTTTTCCTTCTATATTTGCTTCACTTTTTAATAAAAATACATCATGTTAACCTAATACATTATTTTTAGTAAAATGAAAAGAAATATTTTATACATTTATAAATATCATTAAAGTTAAATATTAAATAAAATAGACTTGAAATTTGTTTATCTTTTTATGATATGAACTCTGAAAATGTAAATCTATATGAATTTAAAAAATAAATTCAAGATTTTGTTAAAAAAATAGACAAGTGATAGATATAAATCTACTCGTGAAAATAATGTTTTAAAAAAAAATTAGGAGAAAAATATAAAAAGTTAGGATGAGAACATCTTTTATTATTTTTTGTAAAAAAAAAAACTTTTATATTTTCATTCATGATTATACATAAATTTATTAGGTTTTTAAATTAATGATATCTATTTTTTCAAGTTTTTTTTACTTGATTAATATTTTACCTATTTCTTTTGAGAAATAAAACATAACTTTTTATTTTTTAAAAAGGTAAAAGTGGTAAAAGAAAATATTTCAACTATATAGTTCAACACTTATTTTGAAAGAAAATTTTTAAAATGTGATTTTTTTTTTTTTTTTTGTGTCTTGTAAAATTATGACATGAACTTTTAGTTCTTAGTGGTACTTATAAATTATAAATTTTATCTTTCCTTTGAAGTATCTATAAGAAAGTCAATTTATTTATAGATGTGTAAAATATAATTTTCCCAATTTTATTAGAAATAATACATTAATATATATATATACACACACACACCTTAACATAATGCATTTTTATTAAGAAAAAAAGAAGTAAATTTAATATAAAAAATAAATATTTAAAAGAGAAAACTAAAATTATATTTTTCTTTAGTATTTTGAAGATAAGAGCAATACTTTTTAGTATTTTTTGCTAAGTAATTTTATAATACCTTAATTTTCCATCTATTTAAAAAAAAAAAAAAGAATGTGAAAATTTGTAAATTTTAGAATCTAGAGAAAACTGAATATAATTTACTTAAAAAAAAACAATATTTATATTTATATATATACAAGGAGAACTAATTTAAGGCATGGAAATGCAATATCTTTACATTCAATAGTGTTTTTATTTTCGCATGTATGCAAGAAGATTATTATTGAAACTAAATGTCAAAAGAAGAAAAGATATTTAAAATTGAAGGTACAATTTAAGTAGTAATTTAGTGCATGTATATCCTTTAGTTTAACTAGCTTCTAAGTTGTAATTAACTAGTGCAATTACAAAAACTTTTGCTGTTTTTTAAAATATGTCATAAGAATATACAATTATTTATTAATACAAATAAAAAATCTTATTTTTTCATATATCAAAAGTAAAAAAGTTGTGACATCATAAATTATATGAAATATATTCATGTTCAATTAGTTATAAACAAATTAATTAATTAGGAAAAAAAATATAGATCAATATATTAATACATAATTGATTGAAGGGTTTTGGCTAGTGAGAATATTTATATATACAAAATAAAAATTTATTCTTACCGCATCTCAAAATCATAGATAAGAATTTACACTAAATTCCCATGAAATAGAAAATTCAATTTAACTGTAAAATTAATATCTTATCATTATATGATTGCACAAAACAATTCATACAATCAAACCTGAGGAGCACGCTTTATAAATATTGGAGTTTAAAATGTTAAATGGATAATAAAAAAGTTAGTCCTTTTTTTTGAAAAAAAATACAGAACAAAGAATTTTAAAATTTTTAAAAATTTATAAGAGTACTAAACTAAAATAATTGTTGCTAATAGAATATGAAAAATTGTTGATGGGGAATAGAAAAATTAAAAACATAAATGATATCTAAATTGTAATGTGTTGCAAAACATAAATAAATTAAATATTTATTAACTAACAATAAAAATATTGATATGTCATTAAGTAAATAAAGAAAAATGAAGATAATATAAAATTAAAATATGTGATGGGAGACATAGAAACGATTAAGGTAGTATGTCTATTTATAGTATTTACTAAGCATACAATAAGATAATATTATTAATTAAATAAATTGATGAAATATTTTTAAATTTTGGGGTGACAAATAAAATTTGTATGTGTCACATTAGCAAGATTTTATTTGTCTACATATTAAAAGATCTAGGACTTTTAACTATGCCGCTCTCATGTGTTGCAACCGGATGTAAAATAATTTGTTTTAATATATATCCTTATGATATTTGTTGGATAAATATATTATATTAAGATTATTTATTTTAAACTCTATTTTTTCTTCAACCTTTATCTTTTTTTTTTAATTCTATTAAACCTTAACTTATTTTTAAAATTTATATAAAAATAAATAAATAGACTTGAAATAATGCCACACTAAACTCTTTTCTCTTCAAATGTGCATAAAAACTTTTATTTTAAATTAAAAATAAAAATAAAAAAATGAAAGAGAAAAATATGCATCATAAAAAGGATAGTACAGCGAAAATAATGTAAACTTTTTCGTCTTTTTCTTTTATTTCTTATTTTTTTTCCTAACTGTCGTTCCGTTCTTCTTTCTCAAAACGGACTATCGTTTTCAAGCGCTACGATGATTATTAATTAGAGTAATTTTCCAACTTTTAGTACTTAAATGAATTATTATTTAAATTATTATTTAATAAAAATTGATTGGTTAGATCCAAATTCCAACATGTGCACTCGTATTTTCAATCCTCCCACCTCTCGTTCTCTCTCTCCCACCGAGCCGGATTTTGTCGCCGGAACTTTCGCTTGGAGCTAGCAGTTCGATTTCGCAGTCCCTTCGGAGCTCACTGTTTCAATCTTTTCAAAGATTTTGTATCAGCAGATTGCACTCACTTTATTTACTATTTTGATTCTCTTTTCCCGTAAGCTTCGAAGTTTGACTCTCATTCTCTGCAAATTCCTGCAATTCAAAGATTTTTTCAATTCTCTTATATCTCACTCCCTGCTAATTCCTGCAATTCTAAGATTTATTCAATTCTCTTGTATCTCACTCCCATTATCTTCATCCCATTGTTGTTTGAGTTCAAGATTTAGTATTTTTCTTATCTGTGTCATCTTGGTTTGAGCTTAGAAGGGATCAATTTGGGTTTGTTTGGTTCCTAAGAAAAGGGTGCACGACAAAGATTATTTTTTTATGATAGTTTATTAAATGTTCGGTAAAATGCCGAAGCAGCACGAACTGGGTTGAATCCGATCTCGTGTTTTAATGTGAATGGGAGCTTAATGGCGATGCTTGCTACTTTTTTTTTTTGCTTGCACTGTTAGCTTAGCAACCCAGTAGTGATTTATACTGGAATTTTGTAACTAAACTTCTCCTTTGTATATTTGTCATTCTGAAGTAATGTAGCATCAGAACTAAGTCGACCGTGCTTTCATAGTTTTTGTTTTTTGTAGTTAATTTTAGTTTTACTTATTCTCAGACCGTAGACAGAAAGCTTTCTGAGTTTTGTTGCTCAATTTGCCATGGAAGAGTAAGTGTTTCTCCTTATCACTGTGATAAGCTTCTGACGTCAAAATTTGATTTGTTGGTTTGTGTATCTTATTTCTGATTTTCTGATATTCTGATGAATTTTAGGGAAACTGCTGTTGAGCTTCTACAACGATACCGGAGGGACAGGCGTATACTTCTTGATTTTATACTTTCTGGTAGCTTAATAAAGAAAGTTGTAATGCCTCCAGGTGCAGTTACACTAGATGATGTGGATCTAGACCAAGTTAGTGTTGATTTTGTCCTTAATTGTGCTAAAAAAGGTAGTTTCAATTTGTTCCTTTCTTTGGATTTGATTCATTTTGTTTAGATTTCTTTACTTTTTTAGTATCTCTACAATGTAGGTGGAATGCTTGAACTCTCTGAAGCTATTAGAGATTATCATGATCACACTGGGCTACCACAAATGGTATGCTCTGAATTCACTTTGTGATGGGATGCTTGATTTCGGTTTTATTTATGAATAAGTTATGTGTGGCCATCAGTATGCACTTATGGGTTTTGAAAGCAATGTACATGTTAGGCCTGACCTATTCAATTGAACATGTACGCGCAGACTAGGTTTATACAGCGGAATAGTGGATCTATTCTCTGCTCCTGAGTTGTTAATATTCTTTTTTCTTTTTGCTGCATTTGTTCTTTTTACATCATATGCTTGTTGATTCATCTTCTAAATTAACCTTCTTCTCATAATTTTTCATGATTGCTGATTTCTATTTGTTTGTACATTCAAATATTTGTCTTTTTATTTATGTGTGTCATGTTTGAAATTTAAATGCTTCTGCCTTGACCAGGGTAATACAGGTTCAGCCGGTGAGTTTTATTTGGCGACACATGCTGAATCATCAGGTTCACCTCCCAAAAGGGCACCACCGCCTGTTCCTGTTTCCACTCCACCACCTGTTTTTGCACCATCTCCAATTGTGGCAGCTGTGTCAAGATCAGAGTCTTTTGAGTCCACTCAACAAGAACAAGAGCTAACAGTAGATGATATTGAAGATTTTGAGGATGACGATGATGTTGAGGAAGTCAATAATCACAGGATTTCAAGAAGGAACCCAAATGATGCTGCTGATATTATACCAAGATTGCCTTCTTTTGCAACAGGTAATTATTCCAATAACGTTTAGCAGTTGGATAAGCTCCTCTCCATCTGTCCTGTTTATTTGAGGTTAGTATATCTCGTTTATCTGCTTGATGCCAAGTAAATAGCATTCATTCAGCTATAGAAAAATCTTTGATGGATAGTTCAATAAAGAACTTTCAGTTTTCTAAGATTACCTTGGAATTCTTTGTAGGTAGGTGGAAAGGGAGGAGTCTTACATTTTTTTTATATTTTCTTTCCTCTCAGGAAAAAAGAAGAAGAAATAGATAACAACTGATTGTGAGAAAAGATGTAGAAATCATAGTTTTTAGAGGCATTTCCTATGATGCTTTACATTTTATTCATTTAGATACTTACATGCTTAAAACTGTCTTATTGACTCAAAGAACTTTATTAACTAATATATAGCATGCTATATAAAAACTGTAAATGCTAGGAGTGATAGGAGATCTAAATTCTAATGGTTTGATGATACTAGATATCAGGAATCAATTGAATAATCGGAATTCTGGGACTAAAGAAAATTGATGTGTGGCAGTATTAATGATAATTTATTACTAAAATGGTTCTGGATGTGTCCTAATGTCTACATAGAAATAGGGGGTGGCCAAAACGTGTGTCTGCGTAGATCCTTTTTTTGGATTTGGTACAACAAATTTCTGATTGCTTTTCCCTTATTGTAATGCATAATGTATGCTGCTAGCTTGTCATAATTTCTGTTCAAGTCACTGTTTGGTTTGAACTATGGGGTTGTGAAATTGTGTAAAGATATTGTTTCACTTTCATCTCCTTGTACTGCTCTGGTAGATATTTATTTATTTTTCTGGTAAGTTATTCTGATTTGTGGTTAATTATATAACATGATATAAAATACTTAGCTGAAAATAGAAGTCATTGGATTGCAGTGTTCATATTAAACAAAATTATGAAGAATCCTCGTTTTCCTTTTCTTCTTTTGGAAACAATTTTTAGTGTCCTACTTAAATCAGTTACTTACCTTCAGTGATGTGATAACTAGTGGACAAGACTCTCCTGTGTAATTGTCAAAATGATTGGCAGAAGTTTATGTTCATTAACTTTGTATTTTTATTGCTTTCAGGCCTTACAGATGATGACCTCCGTGAAACTGCATATGAAATCCTATTGGCTTGTGCCGGGGCCACAGGGTATGTGTTACAAGTATGCATGGCTTGGATACCTTTTTGCGCCCTTTATTGTGACAATAAATAAGAGAATTCAGTTGTCACCCTTCTCTTAAATTAAATTTTTTCCCCAAGTTTCATTTTTGTTATTCATATGATTTACCCTCTGCATCTACTACTTCTTATCGCTTATCATCTGATACAGGGGTCTAATTGTGCCTTCAAAGGAAAAAAAGAAGGACAAAAAGTCCAGGTTGATTAGGAAGCTTGGACGTAGCAGAACTGAAAGTATAGTGTCTCAGTCTCAAAATACTCCAGGATTGGTTGGTTTGTTGGAAACCATGCGTGTCCAAATGGAGGTAAAACAAGTCTTTCTCTTAATATGGAGGTGTTTTCCTGAATTTTATTACAATTTCCCCTTACTTTTCTGTTGCATCACAAGTTAAAATTATATGTTCTTCCTAGCCTCTTGTGGGAACAAGTTTTCATCATATATAATAAGATTACTTCTCTTTCAATACCTTTTTATTATTATCATAAAAGATAATCGTCATTCGAATATTGTAATTGAAAGTTGAAACACAAGAAAGGTTTACTAATCAAATTGTTTAAAGTTAGCTGCTTCATTTTAATCTTGTAATATTTCCATTGTTCTCAGTTGAAATTAAAATGCATCAACTTTTAAGCAGATTCCGTTATCTATTTAATTTCGATACTTCATGTCACTCTCATCTGGCGGAAATTTTACATACTGAGTTCTGTGCTAAAATGGGTAGAATGTCAGCTATATTGCTTGTAATTATATTTCTCCATGTATAATTGTATATATATATATATATATATGTTGGTTCATGATTTAGCCCCCATTTCATACACATATGACTGCAGATATCCGAATCAATGGATATCAGGACAAGGCAAGGGCTGCTCAATGCTCTTGCGGGAAAAGTTGGGAAACGAATGGATACCCTATTAATTCCTTTGGAGTTGCTTTCTTGCATTTCCCGCACTGAGTTTTCTGACAAGAAAGCATATATACGGTGGCAGAAAAGGCAGGTTAGTCTTTTCTATTCTCTATTCCACTCTATATCTTCATTGAGCCATGTATTTCTCTTTCACGGAAAATTCAAGTGCTGGTAACAAGAAAAGAAATTTACATCCATGTTAACATTTTAAAGTTTGTATGACTATAGTTAAAAATATTGGAGGAGGGCCTTCTTAATTATCCCGTGGTTGGATTTGGCGAGTCTGGGCGCAAGGCAAGTGAGTTGAGGATCCTCTTGGCAAAGATTGAGGAATCTGAGGTGAGTGCTTTGCCCATTCATGCTGCTGTACTATGCTCCATTAGTAAATTAGCCATTGGGAAATTGTAACTTTTATATTCCTTTTGATTGACTGTTGCTAATATGTTTCTCTTTAAGTTTCTTTTTCTATATTAACCCTTTTATTTGCTTTTCAGTTTCTTCAGTCTTCTGTGGGTGAACTACAACGGACAGAATGCTTGAGATCTCTTAGGGAGATTGTTATTCCACTTGCTGAGAGGCCAGCGCGGGGTGACTTAACTGGTGAAATATGCCACTGGGCAGATGGTTATCACTTAAATGTCAAACTTTACGAGAAACTACTTCTAAGTGTATTTGACATCTTAGACGAGGGAAAGCTGACAGAGGTTAGTAGATTCTGTTAGTGACCTAATGGTCATGATCACATGAAAATATTTGAATTTTGATTAATTTTAAGATTCTTTATGATATGTTTGACTTGTTCTGTGCTTGAGTCATTAAGAGTTTTAGATTTTTATTTGTTTTTCATTTTATGGCAACCTTAGTGCATAGTCCTTGTGTACATGGGTCTGGGGCCATCTTATTAAGATTGAGAAGAAGTACATGGGGAGGACAAAAATCCTCCTAAGCAAAAGCAAAAAACAGAAAAGGAAAATGCAAGCTTAAAATAAATGGCTCACCAATCGCGTTGCATGTCTATTAGAGAAACAATTTGAAACGCTCCTGTAGCAGAACACAAAAGAGAAGGAAGGAAACAATCTTATCACCTAAAAGGTGTAATGTAATCATGAAAAATCCTTCCATTACATTCCAGTCACATCCTAAAATCTAATCACCACAATGAATGCAAAACTCCACAAACTCTTAAAATTCCTATTCCTCCCACAGCTTTGGTACTGAGCCTTCAAAGGATCATGGGAAGAGTTCGGACAGACCTAAGGAACATTGGAAATATCAAACAATCTACACTAGAGTGTTCAAACCGACAATGAAGAAAGAGATGTGTGTTGGTCTCATTATTCTGGAAACATATCACCAAAATATCAAGTCATAATCCCTTTGAATGTCTCTGCACCTGTAACAAATTGTTAGTATTGACTCTGTTTAAAACTGCAGTCCAAAGCAATGTTTTAAAAAGCGCTGGGCGCATTTAGGTGATAAGGGCTACTATTGCCTAGGCGCTAGGCACAAGGTGCAGGCGCACTTAAGTAAAAAAAAATTAAAATATTCTTAAAAGTATATATATATATATATATATATAATACAAAAAACATTGTATTACAAATTTAAAGCATTTAAAGCTTATGAAATAACATATGAGCCATTTCAAACTCCAAGTCAAGTTCAAACAAGAAAGTAAACATAAAATTCAGATACAAGCATATTTCAAAAAACAGTTCTTCCACCTACTTATGAGTTGCTCATTGTCTCGTCCTCATTAATACTTGTAGGACTAACATCACCTCAATCACCATCATTAGAATTGTAACCTTCATCATATTCTTATAATAACTCCTCATGCTCATATTCATGTTTCTTGGTAGTAGAACTTGAACCCATAAATGTTCTTGACTTAGCTCTTGTGTTAGATCTTTTTAAATGCTAGATATTTTTATTTTTTATTTTTGGAAAAAAATAAGGTCTTGTGATTTTCATAAGTAGAAGGACTTAAAGTTTGTATGGCTTCTGTATATTATACACCAGTTATATATATATAAATATATATGTTATTATGATTCAAACAAACAAAGGCCATGAAAAAAAAAAAAAAAAAAAGAGTTGGAACTGCGTAGGCAACACCTCAGCCGCCTAGCGCCTCACTCGAAGCGAGTGCCTAGGCAAGCCGCCTAGTGCGCCTCACCTATCAATGCCTCACCTAGACCAAAGTAGGCACTTTAGGTGCGCTTCGCCTGCGCCTAGCTCCTAGGCGCGCTTTTCACAACACTGGTCCAAAAAAAGCCCTAATCTCAGATGAAACCTTAGCCTTTAAAATAAATTTATGAATGGAAGGATGAATAACATGTACCCCGAACAAGAAAACTAGACAAGGTTCTTCAAGAGACTTATCTAGGAGAATCAAGGACCAAATGAGCTTGTCATAATTATCCAGGAAATGATTTGGTGCAAGAGTGTCCAAGTCCAGCAAACTAGTACCATCAGAAATTGCACTTTCATTTATACCCCTAAAAAGTGAAGATCACGGTATCACCTTCCAAAGCATAAAAAGATGAAATAGGAGCAAAATGAAGAGTTCAGATCTGATAAAGTCTGGGATATAGTATGGCAAAGGACCTATCCAACCATTCTTCATAGTACGAACATGAGTGCTTGATAAAGTCTAAAATGGAGTTGTTGTTTGGCTGTTTGGGATAGTTAGGGTGATGCGCGGTACCGTTATGGATCTGTTGTTTAGTTGGCAAAAGAGGGGAGGTAGAAGAAGTAGTTAGATAGCTTTGCATGCTGTGCCCTTTGCTTGATGTGGGTGATTTGGCTTGAGAGAAAAAATTGTTTCTTTAATAATGAGGGGCGTCTTTGGGTAAATTGAGAGGGCTTTTTTGCTTATGTGGTACCAATGGATGTCTATCCATCCATCTTTCTATTCTTCTGGCTTCGATTTTTTAGTTGGTTTAAATTGTAATTTGTAGTTTTGTTTTGCCTTTTGGTGTTATGATTTGTCCCCTACTTGTGGACGCAGATTTTACCCTCATTTTCTTTAATAAAATCGTTGCTTTTGAAAAAGAAGTCTAGAATGGACATTTTGAATACTAAACCCACTGATAAGTTCAGTTTTTTTTTTCTTTTCCCCAAAATTTAACCGGGAATGATTATTGAAGTGAAATTGAAACGTAGGAATCTTGTTGTATACTATAAATAGTTGATTTATCACTTTTTGAATATGCTCAATCAGATCATCTATATCTTATTTTATTTGCAGGAGGTGGAAGAAATTCTTGAGCTCCTGAAGTCAACCTGGCGTGTTCTGGGAATCACAGAGACCATCCATTACACCTGCTATGCATGGGTCTTATTTCGTCAGGTACTGTGATTGCAGTTGTTTTCTTTGTCTCTTAAATACAACTTTACATTTTATGTTACTTCAGATTTAGATGCTTTAAAATTGCCATAGCTGTTAGCTGCCAACATGAAGGTATTTATATTTCGATGTATCTAAAAAATGATCAAAATCAGCTTCTTTGGAACCAGTCACCCATCTTCACCACAATGATTGACCCATCACATCTCTGCATGTTTCTCATTCCTCGTTAAGTTCATCCTACTGAATTCTCAGTACCTTTCTAATGGTGCCTTTCTCACATTATGTTCTCTTCAAATATCTAACCAGGTTCCCCCATTTTTCTTTACACTCTAATCTGACCTAGTTTACTTTTCCAACTTGGTAGAAAATCTTCTATTGCACATGGAATTTGGATCCCCATATTAGTAGCAGTCCTTATGGATAGCACTTCAGAGTGGAACAAGTTGGACCAGGTGTCTTATGGGGTCCACCAAATGGAATGTAATTGATGGGTTTTCCAAGACTAATTCTTTGGAGGAGTTGCCGAGGGTCTTTTTGCACACTTTTTCTGAACGGATTTTTCTGTTCATAAATGAGAAAAAGTTTGCTTTTTTTGGATTTCATGGATGCTATGAATTTTAGTCAGTAAATTTCTTTCTAAATTTTCTTTCATTTCAATTCTTTATTTTTTGGGCTCTTACAAGATGCTACTTTTGTATACTCTCATGGAGCCAGATGTGCCCCTTAGGCGCCTGCTTTCAGTAATTTTTACTATTTTTCAAATAAGTGGGAGCTGGATGCCTTAATGATTGAAACACAAATATGTGAAATGAATATAGTTTATTATTTATTATTTTGATGTTCTTATTATTTTAGGGTAAGTTAATTTAATTATTTAGATCTTGGCTTCTTTGATTTTTGAGATGAAACAGAAAAGGTTGAGCTTAGTAGCTTGTCTTCGTTATTTAGGTCTACCTGAAATAAGCGTATCAGCAGGAAATAGTAAGTATCAATTTTGAAGGATGCTCTATGATAAGTTTAATTAAACTGGTCAATGATATGTACTTTCACTTCATTTGCTTGTAATATATGGTTATTTCTTTCTACTATTCAAAATTTCTGACGCTGTTATATCAGCGTGAATTATTCAATCCAATTAGGCACTTATAAATTATAATACATGTACTTTATTCTTGCTATCATTGTCCGCTGTTTTGTAAATTTCTTGTGGTTTTGTCATCTTAGTATGTTATCACAAGTGAGCAAGGAATTTTGCTTCATGCAATTGAGCAATTAAAGAAAATTCCATTGATGGAACAACGAGGCCAGCAAGAGAGGATACACTTGAAAAGTTTGCATTGCAAAGTTGAAGGTGAACGGGATATGTCTTTCTTACAGTCCTTCTTAACACCAATCCTGAAATGGGCGGATAAACAGCTTGGAGATTACCATTTGAACTTCAATGAGGTTTGTAAACTTTTTGAATTAGTATATTTGGATGTGCTTTTTTTCTTTTTCTTGATTCTTGATAAATGACAAACTCGAAAAGTAAAGTAAAGTGCTATGGAGAAACACAGAGGCTAAAGAAAAAGGAATATTTTAGAGTACAAAATCTTAATAAGAACAAGGTTTACACTTAAAGACATCCTCCAATCAATGCACTAAAATTTGTTTTGGGGTATTGTTTCGATAAGTCTAGAAATGAAAACAATTCGTGAAACAATATGTAAATGGTAAATTATTTAAAAACACATGAAAGCATATAATAAAGCACATATTATAGTAACTATGAGTATCTAACATGATTAATTTAGTGCATACAATGTTCATAAAAAACATACCAAAATAAAAACCTTGACATAGACATTCAAATTGAAGGTGAGGTCAAATTATAATCATATCCGAGCGTTTAGGACGCTTGTAAAATGTATAAAAAAATATATAATTTATGTAAAACAGTTACATAAAACAAAATTTTTATTTAACAAGGAATTTATGTTATTTCTATCAATTTTATTGAAATCAATCTGTTTCAAATGAAAAACTGCACCTTTTCTATGGAAACAATTTGCCCATTTCGATGGAAACATCATCGTTCCCACCAAAATTTTACGTTTTGTTTATGAGGATATGTTTCGCTTCCATTACTGTGAAAATGGAAATGATGTTTGGTGGAAACCAAACGAATTTTAGTTCCCAGACTTTCCCTTCTGGGAACTAATAGGAAAACAGATTTCAAAATCAATAGAGATGTCACATAATTAGAATACTTCCCAGACTTTCCCGTCTAAGCCAAGAGGATGATGCTAACATTTCAGCAAGTAAAAAGCATCACACAAGTTATAGCAAGCATACTGAAAATCATAGAAGATAACTCCCTTGCACTATAATCGGAGAGGAATCTTGAACTTGTTATTTATCACGTTTGGAAGACCAGTTAATTACGAACAGTCTCCTCTATCATATACTCACATATGTGTTTACTTTTTATCTCTGGGAAGCTAAAAGCCTAAAATGCGTCCATAAGAATTTCTGATCTGGGTCCAACTGTATCGGGATTCTCATTGATTATAACTAGCATAGCTTTAAATTTATTGTGCAGAATGCATCATACAACTTCTGAAACATTCAATATTTCAATTTGCTTTAGACATGCATATCTGATGCTAAGAGTAAATAAAATAGATCAAGAATAAATATGACATCATGATAAAAGTGAATATGAAGTAATTGTATATTAAATCCGAAGATTACCTTTTGCTTATTCTTACTTTCTTGCAAAAAATGAAATTACCTCATGGTGCAATTTAACAGATTTACTATGTATAGTCCATATGTAAGAAAGGCAGCTTCATGAATCTTAGAAAAGCGGGAATTGAAAGTTTAAATTCAGCCTAATGATGCCTGTTCTTCGGAAAAAAAGAGTATCTAAGTTAGATGATCTAAATACTAACCTGAATTTCATTTTGTTTTTCTTTATCCTCTAAGAGGATGTATTATTTTATCTGTCCATCTTGTGTACAAAGGTTATACTCATTTTGATGTTCTACTAGATTTTTCAACATGGGTGGGGGGAGGACGTTATATTATTATCTTGACAAATTCACACTTATGTAATTGCACATAAAATTGAGGTTCATCATGTGAAAAAGCATGAACATTGAGCATTGAGATTAACGCTCTTAGTAAACCTTGAAATTATTGAAATGTTTTGGTTTCTTCTTCAGTGGCTTCATACAAGTCAAGTTAATAGTTGTATTATTTGAGCACTACGAACTTAAATGTGTTTGCTGCTCTAAGAACCCTTTTTTTTTGGGGGGGGGGGGGGGGGAGGGGGAGGAGGAGAATGGAGAGCAACTTCAGATTGACAGGAAATGATAATTTCTTAGATAGGCATGAATCATGATTCCCTCTTCTCACAGTATGGTTAGGGTCCACTTATGGGCCCAGTGTTGTGAGAGGAGTCTATAGGTTATGCCAGCCTACCTATGAATTACTTGACATGACATTTGGTCTCACTTCTTCCCTGGTTTCAAGATTGTGTCTTAGGCTTAAGATTCATGGAGATAAAACATACAGTGAAGTTAAATCAATATAGTTATAAAGATAACAATTTTCCAGATGGTTGATTGGTCTCTCTTTTTGGGTGAAAAGATCCTTGGAACCCTTTTAGAGGTTCAATAGGTCCAAATTAGAAAAATGATAAACAGGACCACTGGAGACGATTTCATCTTGGTTTAGTTAAATGGCTACCATCTCATTGTTCAAAAATCCCACTAACCCAAGTCAGAAATCAGCACAAAGAAATTAAGAAAGAACAAAGGTTCAATTTGGTTAAATACTATCAGTTGGATTTTCTGGAAAAATTATATCTTGTTCTATTATTCACACTACAATCTAGTTTATATACTCCTAGAAGAGTAAGTACCCTTGTGCCCTTGTACACAATACTTACAGTCAGCAGTATCTAATAAGTAATGATACAGAAATGCGAAATGAGAATCAGGACTACGACTGCCATGAGTTTATATGAGGTTGACTGTTTTGTATTGATTAACTACGTTATCTACCAAATGTTTAATTTGGTTTCATTTCAAATGCAATAAATGCATGAAAATAGCACTTAGCAACTTATGTTTATAAAGGGCACACCAAGACAATTCAAATTTTAATTCACACTGCTTCTTTTCCTAATATTTACAGCTTTTCATTTATTCAGAAGTTTCAGTTGATTGCCTACATGTTGTAAGCGCAATCATCCAATTGTGTACTTATATTCTTGGTTAAGTAGTATTGAAAATTTGCACTTTCTTTTAAGGAAACTAGTTTTGACTTTTAGCAGCTTCTATGCTTTTATATTTGTAGTTTTTCCAGTCAGTTCTACTTTACAGTTCTTATGTACATTACAGGGCTCGGCTATGATGGGAAGTGTTGTAGCAGTTGCTATGGTTGCGAGGAGACTCCTCTTGGAAGAACCTGGAGTTGTATGTGATTTCTGAGAACATATTTTGCTTTTGGAAAAAATTCTGCCATATAATTCTCGATTTTGTTCTTGTATTGTTAATCTGCAGGTGATGCAATCTATGCCTGTTAGTGATCGTGATCAGATAGAATTGTATATATCATCATCCACTAGGAATGCATTCACAAGGGTGAGTGTTTGGTTATTTGTGGTTTACTATCTGTTTGATGAAGTTGATATTTTAGAGATGCCTCATTTTGTGCCTTCAAGGAACGTCATTCCTCATGAGTAACAAAGGTTGACATCCGAACTTAACTCATTATTTTACTCTTTTATGAAATTGACATGTACATATCTTGATTGGGGGTAAATTTCCCGGTTTGAGTTGTTTCTTATGCATCAGTGGTTATCTATTGTTTGCTTGTTCTGCTTGGCTGGAGCTCTAGTTGTCTGATTTCTGAATATGGTTTATCCTTGACGGACTCATTTTTACAGGAATCTAATTGGATATTAAAGAACCGGAAGTGTGATATGATATACTTATATTAAGCTCACAGATTTGACGAAGTTGGCTGCTTAGTTTATCTAAATTCTCCTCCTTTCAGATTTCAATGATCCGCTGTAGTATAGGGTTGTTATTGTTCAAAAAGTGAAACAAAGAACTGTAGGCTGATAATTTTCATAATAAGGATGTGGTCTACACTCTTCAGTCATTCTCTGGGCTACTGTTGACAACATCAACAGAAAACAGGATAAGATGTCAAGTTAAAATAAGTAGCAACTTTTGATACAAAAGAATTAGGGAGAAAGATGAAAGCAGAAATTCAAATGCATTGAACATATAATATCTATATATATATATATGAGAGAGTAATATAGACGTGGAAAGTTTATAGCTTCAGTCTTCAATGACCCTCCAGGAGTAATCATTCTGTAAGTGTGTTAAACCCATCAGTATTGGGTTGTGCTAATAATATTCCTCTTAGCATCTTAAAGAAAAAAATATTAAGGTTTAATGGTCCCTAATTTTGCTGAAAGGCAGGGTAGAGGCTGATATCTTGGATTGAGAACCTACAGGCTTGGAGTCCCTTTTGGTTATATTAAAGATTGAATACTTGAAAGTTTATAGTACTATTGACCTGGTTTTTTTTTTTGTTAAACAGAATAGAGACAGCATAAGCTCCTTCTTTCCTTTTCATTTCCTTGAAAATATTTTTCTTCCTTTTTGCAGACATTACAAGCTGTTGAAAAAGCAGATACATCACATGAGCATCCTTTGACATTGCTTGCAGAAGCGATTAAGAAACTTCTGAAGAAAGATTCAGTCATGTTCATGCCAGTTTTATCTCATAGGCACCCGCAGGCCGTTATTGTGTTGGCATCATTAGTTCACAAGCTTTATGGGATCAAGTTGGTGAGCTAATATTTAACTTCTTTTTTTCTTTCCATATAATGTGAATAATTCTTTGGAAATTTATGATCTTCATTGATCATTTTCTTTTCAGAAACCTTTTCTCGATAGTGCTGAACATCTGACCGAGGATGTGATTTCTGTATTTCCGGCTGCTGACAGCCTTGAGCAGTACATAATGACACTTATTACATCTGTTTGTGAAGAAGAGAATGCCTGAGATCTTCTGCAAGAAACTAAACTCATACCAGGTATGGCTGTAGGCTTTTTTTTTCCTGCTAGTCTGGTTGTCCTATTTTCGTCACTCTCAAATCGATCGCTTCTTTGCGCAACAAAGAAAAGGCTTCTTGGACTCTGTAAAACTCCCTTCTTTTTTCTTTTTCTTTTTCCCCATGAAACCTAGAATCATGGCCTGAAGAAAGACATAAATATATTCATACTATTTCTCAGCTCAATGTGATCTGGATTTATTGCTGTTGAGATTAGTATGTTCTTGATAAATATAAATTTCAGGGAGTGGATGAGAGAAAAAATTGGAAGTTAGTTCTCACTCCTTTTGCATTCATACACACAGACACTGATTATGTGTTCTAAAGACCAAATACCCTTAACATTCCTCTACAGTGTATATTTTTGGCCCATTTCCCAAAGACTTATGCTTTTGGGAAAAATCCTAGCATTAGTTTTCTAGGAATTGATATATCTTACTAGTTATGTCTAATCTGCTGTACACAGGTCTTCCTTTATGGTGCATGCCTCTTACAATTTATACTTTACCGTTTATAGAGTTCATTTTTCTTCACATTCTGATTTTCTTAACAGATTGAATCAATATCTGGAACATTGGTATTGCGTTGGGTCAATTCACAGCTAGGAAGAATTTTAGGCTGGGTAGAACGGGCTATTCAGCAAGAGGTAAGTACTGATATTTGTGTTTTTCCACTGATACAAAATGCAAGAAATATTGTTATTCCAAGTTGTTTGGAAACTGGAATTTGCATATTGTCTGTTTCTGTTAGTCAATATTGGTACCTGTTACTGTGGATATACCATAGCAAGTTGTTGACATGGTTTTATATTTTCTTTGGTGGGCCTGGCAAATAGCAAAATTTCCACTTTTGCTATCTGCATTTCAAATGATGCACTGGTAGAAGCAGTCGTGCAATGTTGCTTCTGCATGATAATTAGTAATTAGGTGTTGGTAACTGAAAAAGACTATGATTATTGCTGTAAGGCAATATGTTAATTCATGATTGCTCTTTCTACCAAATGGGTATTAAGTTTATTATTATTTCCTGACGAAGAGTACCCAAGAATGCTTGTTCTAATTGTTTGTCCCATTGCTCAGTAATAGTTAGCTTTTTCAATTTTCTCTAGATATAATGGGATCCATGGTATCCCACCTAGGTGCTGTGAATTCTATGTTCCTGTTATTTTTCTTTCCTTGTTTTTACAGAATGGTCCTGTAAATTCATGTTGCATGATGCAAATTTTCCCCGCTGGGGATGCATCTATCATTTACTTAGGTAGATTTATTTAAGTCTTTATTTATTTGAAATTTTGAATTAGCTTCTGTGATATATATCTTATATTATTTGACAGCGATGGGTCCCAATATCTCCACAACAGCGTCATGGGAGTTCAATTGTGGAAGTTTACAGGATTGTGGAAGAGGTAGGAATGTATCTAATCTTACAGGCATAATTTCATGTCTACGATGATTAACTTTTTACTGAAAACAGTCAGCTACATTTGTAGTATATATTATCTTTGAGAAGTACATGAGCAGATGTCTGGACGGTATCATCACAATGTGGCATGATTTGGAAAAACCAAAAATTGACTAGCTAGCATATTGTATAACAGAATGGAACATATACCTGAGAACCTTTTACTAGATAAGGCATATCTATATTGGACAGAAAGTAGTTCTTCATACTCATTTTTTCATGCAGTCAATTTCTTCACTGTACAGACACCCCAAGAAATAATTTATATCTCCCAATCCTTGCTAGAAAAAAGAATAAAAATTGTATGAGACACAATTTTTTTCCTGATAGATACCATGGTATATTTCTCTAAACATTATGATATTGGGGATTAAATGTGAACATGGTTGCTGGAAATGGCTTCTTGTATGCCTTTCCTCCATTATTATTATAGATAGTTGTCTGTTCTTTCAGGTACAACTCAAAATTTTAGACTTGAGATGTTTTCCCCAATTTTGTATTGTTTTCTGTTGATTAGGATGGGTTATTTCTTTCTGAACTGACAAATTAATGGCATCCATTGTTGCCATCTTTTAATTGACACTTGCTCATTATATTAAAATAAGATATTTGTGAAATTCAAGGGTAAAACTCAATTTTGGTATGACATAGAAAGATATTGTCGCTTCAATTTTATAGGATTTTTCATTTTTCTTCAAATAGTTCAATTGCAAAAAATATGGACCTTATTTATTCCTTTCATACTGTGCCTCTGTAGTACATTTATCCACTTGCACGTATGTTAGTAATGTCTAATATTTCAAATATTTCTGATGCAGACAGTTGATCAATTTTTTTCTCTTAAAGTTCCAATGAGATCTACAGAGTTGAACAGCTTATTCCGTGGCATTGACAATGCTTTTCAAGTTTATGCAAATCATGTTGTTGATAACTTGGGTGAGCAGATGCTACACTTGCATTCTTAGTTGATGGAATATAATAAATTACCACCTCATCTACAAGCTCAAGCTTGTAGTGAGGGAGGGTATTTTAATCATTTGTGTATTCGAACACTCATTGTTACATGTTGGCTCGATACTTTATTTATTTATTTTTTATAATGGATCTACTCAACAATTGAATTTATGATCTTTTAAGTGGGGTTTAGATAACAGAAGCATGGTTCGAACTCAGGACTCCTGCCATGTTACCATGATAAATTGTCACCTCATCTACAAGCTGAAGCTTGTAGTGAGTGACAATATTTTCATCATTTGTATATTCTAACATAATATAATTTGATGTAGTTGTAGAATTGGTAATATGCTGTCTTAAACATTTGAGCTTTGTGTGCATGAGAGAATGAAGGATGTCCATCCCCCAATCCCTCTTATCCTTTCTATTATGTTCTGCTAGTACTTATCCATGTTGGTCAAATGATGTTGTAATGTATTGGAAGGTGATAAATTCTTTGGACTCTCCAAAGAGAAGAGGATGCAGAAAATAAAATGAGTATAGTTCTCCTAGGGGAAGAAAGAATACTCTGGAGACTCTAGACTAGTAACGGACCCAAGAAGTATTAAATGGGAAAGTAACCCAACATGAAAAAGGAAACGATCCTGAAGATAAATATGGTAAGAAATCTGTCTACACAATAATGGGTATCTTGTCCTACATCATGTTGGCTCTTAAAATATAAGTCCAAGACTCTATATGTAGTAGTGCCTATACTCCCAAACTGATTCTTAGAACCATAGACTGGGTAGGAATTACTGACATGTAATGTAGCCAATGAAGTAGGAAAATCTTTGAATTAAATGGTTAATTAAGCATTCATTTAGTGTAGAGCCTTTGTACTTTGTATACCATTTTCAGTGGTTAATTGCTTAATTATCTTGCACTTAGCATATTATCCTTTATTTTCTTATTGTAAATCTTCCAAAAAAACTCTTTTGATTTGAGCATTTCTCTAATCTCATCATTTCCCGGATTTATATATATGTAATCCTGCAGATGATCCAATTTTTATGAACCTTTTCATGTGCTATATAATATTCTGTGTTAAATTTTGATCATGCAGCAAGCAAGGAGGACTTAATACCACCTGTACCTATTCTCACAAGATATAAGAAGGAAGCTGGAATAAAAGCATTTGTAAAGAAGGAACTGTTTGACCCTAGGCTGCCTGATGAGCAAAGGTCCATGGAGATTAGTGTCCTAACAACACCAACACTCTGCGTTCAATTAAATACTTTATATGTGAGTTCAAGCTAAACTAATCATGTCTCCACTTTTTTCCTTGGTGGCCAAGGTATTCACTGTTCCTGTTCCTATGATGTTGCCCATAACAATGCACAGTGACCAGTTTCTATTTTAGAGTAAATTATACTTCACATCTCTTGAGATTTAGCGAAATAACGTTAACATCCAAAATTTGGGATAATGAACATTTCTATCCCTCTAATCAATTAAATTAACGAAATCTTATAATTCATTGATTGAATATGTTATATTCTATCATTTTATCAATTTTAAAGCATAAACTTGAAAGAAAAAAGCAATAAAAATTATATCTTGTATCTAAATAATATTAGAGCAATGAAATTTTAATTTTTTACAACTAAGCTCCACTCATCTTATATTTTTATAAGTCATGGGGATTTCTAGAATATTTTCAGTCAAAATATAATAAAACTTTTATTTTTTGAAATAAAATTTTTGCGATGCTTTTTAGGATAACAAAAAATTTTGATATTCATTTGAAGCAACTAATTTAATTCTTGTTTTGTTCTATTATAAATTGAATACAAGTAAAATAAAATAATAGTAATTCAACTAACGAGAGAAATTGACAGGTGGAATTAATAAATTATTTTTCAAAATCTCAACATTTATAACTCCTAAATTTTCATATTAATTCTTGGTTGTTGTAAGTTTATTTTGGAAATTTAACTAGTTCTTGGATATTATATATATATATAGAGTATAATTTTTTCAAATTTATGTTTAAAATTGAAAATAAGAAAATAGAATAAAGTATGTTTTATTAATGAATTATAATGATTCTGTTAGTTTAGGATTGGAGGGAGGGGAGTGTCCTTTACCCTAAAAAATTGGGTGTTAGTATCATTTTGGCAAACTTTGAGTGAGGGGGTGTAATTTACTCTTATAATCTTCATTTTATTTATTACTTATATGTTGTTCTTGCATCAAGGAGAACATAATAAAAGAAAAATGGAATCATCGGAAGATCACATTCTAATGGAAATTTAAATGTTGAAGGAGTATTGCTATTAAAACATGTAAAATTATTGAAATTGCACTAGGTGAAAGTTTTTAAGTTTGCTCACAAGATTTCCCATATGTAGGAAAACCTAAAATTCTAAGAGATATAATTTCAAGTTTCCAACATAATAGCTTCTCTCTTCTAGGTCAAATGGTATCTCTTTCAAAACAAGATGGAAATGGAAATCATGATATTCAAAGAAAAGGATACACAACACAATAACCATCATTGAGTACTTCAAGAAGTTCTTGTCTAAGGGCTGGAATTCAAATGTCATTATTTGATATTCAAATTAGATTAAAAAATTAAACTATTTGATTCAATATTAGAAGTATAATTCGAATTACTTAATAAATTTATGAAATTACAATATATATATTAGTTATTAAAATATTAATAGTAAGTCTATTTATTTCTATTTCTCTTCTCTCAACTCATCCCTTAATTCATTAATTGAAAAAATATGATTTATTAATTCATTAAAACTATGTGGGAAATCGTAATTAACTAAAAACAATTTTAATGAATCACTATTTAAATTTTTAAATATTATTTTTCAATTTGAACTCGAGTTAGAATCTTGAAAGATCCGTAACTATTCAATTCAAAGTCTAGTTCTACTTGTCTTCCCTAAAGAACTACTTAAAGGAACAAAAACATATATACTCTATCAGCCAAGTGAGTGAATAGACATAATGAAAGGACTGTACATCTGAACATTAATAAAACAGCTCGAAGAATGTTGATTCAGGCATCTATAATAGCAGGATCTTCTTGTGGGGTTACATCTATAGGCTTATTATGTAATACTCATTTTGTAATGCTCTAAGCTCAATTGGTCCAAGTATCTTGAAAAGCCTACAACCCATACCACATGAGTTAAAATGCTATCTTGAAGGTACTTAGTAGTTGATCATTGTGAGTTATATATATTTTAGTCTCATATTTCTCAACCAATATGGGACTTAGAGTATTATAATTACTCCACCCTTACTCCACCCCTAAAAAATCCTTGACGCCTTCATCAAGCTTTCAATATCAGGATCTTTCCTAGGTAATGTGGCTCTGCCTTGGCCCATACACCACGAAAGGTAAATGCTTTGATACCATTTCTGTAATACATCAAGTCCAATTGTCCTAAGTACCTTTGAAAAGTTAACAACTCACACCACATGAGTTAAAATGCTAGCTGGAAAGTACTTAGTAGTTGACCCTTATGGGTTATATATAAGTCAATATCCTCTTAGTTGGGAAAGAGGAGACTAGAGTGTATATAACTCACAAGAGTCAACTACTAAGTACCTTTCAGGTAACATTTTGATGGGCGTGGGTTGTTGACTTTTCGAAGGTACTTGGGCTAGTTAGACTTGAGGTGTTACAAAGATAGTATCAGAACATTTACCTTTTGTGGGGTGTGGGCCAAGGTATGACCACCTCACTTAAGAAAGATCCTGATATTGAGGCTTGACGAGAATATCAAGAATTCTAAACGGGTGGAGTAATTGTGATATCTTAAGTCCCACATTGGTTGGGAAATAGGAGATTGAAGTGTATATAACCACAAGAGTCACCTACTAAGTATCTTCAAGCTAGTATTTTAATCCATGTGGTATGAGTTATGGACTTTTTAAGGTACTTGAGCCAATTAGGCTTAAGGCGTTATAAAATGGTATCAGAGCATTTATCCCTTCGTGGTGTGTCGGTCACGTGAGTTGAACCTATAATGGGCCTATGTCTCTGAAAACCCACATCACCTACGGGAAGATCCTGCTTTGATGGGAACGTCAAGGATTTAAGTGGGGAATATTGTAATATTCCAAAAATCAGTATCCCATGTCGATTGTGGGAGGTGTGATTGTAGTTCTTATAACTCAAGGACCAAGTACCTTAATGGTGTGGGTCGTGGACTTTTCAAAGTATTTGGACTTGAGGTGTTACAGAGATAGTATTAAAGCATTTACCTTTGTGGTACTTAGGACAGTTGGACTTGAGGTGTTACAGAGATGGTATCAGAGCATTTATCCATTTTAACCAATATGGTGTAGGTTGTAGACTTTTCAAAGTACTTAGGCCAGTTGGATTTGAGGTGTTACAGATATGGTATCAGAGCATTTACCCTCTGTGATGTGTAGGCTAGGGCAGGGACACATCACCTAGGGAATATTATGATATTGAGATAATCCTTATAACCCACAAATACCAACTACTAAGTACCGGCCAGTATAAGGACTAACTACCAAGTACTTTCAAGCTAGTATTTTAACTTATGTGGTATGGGTTATGGGTTTTTTAAGGTACTTCGGCCAGTCGGACTTGAGGTGTTATAAAGATAGTATCGAAATATTTACCTTCTTGGGTATGTGGACCAGGGTAGGGCCCTACCTAGGAAAGATCATGATATTGAGGCTTGATAAGAGTAATTGTAATATCCCCAAGTCCCATATTAATTGGGAAAGAGGAGATTGAAGTGTATATAACTTATAAGGGTCAATTACTAAGTACTTTCAGGCTAGCATTTTAACCCATGTGGTGTGAGTTGTGGATTTTTCAAGGTATTTGGGCCAGTTGGGCTTGGGGCGTTACATATTAAGTTATAATTATTTCTGTTCTTGGTGTAGTTGCCTGCTGGCTGGTTTTTGTTTAGTTTCTTTAATCTTTCAAGCCTGATTTTCCATTATTTTCTGTTTGGTTATGTAGCAGTCTATGTGGACCTGTAAAAATGTGGGGTTTATTTATTTTTTAAGGATTTCCTTTTGGCTGTTTTAAACTTTTAGCTTATTGTCCGGTAAGCAAATTTGATCTCCAAGTTTTGTCCTTTTTCTCTATTTAAGTGATGTATTATATTCTTACAAATTTCCTAGTAAGTGTTTTTTTTTTCCTTACAAAAACCTTAGTTGCTGGATCCGTGATGCATCTTTCTAGGTTTCATACCGAAAACTCTAGATGTGGAACCTAGGTTCTCTTGTTCACTTCACTTCTCTTCCATATGTTCCTAAATGGGTGTGCACCCCCAGATGGGCAGGGGCCGGCCTCCCACTCTCTTATGCAGCATTTATTAGCTTAGCTGAGTTGGGTGGATCGTGCAATAAGCCTCTCTCGACCCTCCCTTTCTCATACGTCTTTATGAAAGCCTCTCGCCTTTCGAGATCCGGTCCATCATCAACTCAGTCAGATCTTCTTGTTTTTTTGCTTTTCTTTGTTGAAGGCATTCTACCCTTGTCGAATCGGAACCAACCACCACACCACTGTATTGCGCTCGAACAGTTGAGCGGCCGCCGGCCAGCAACGTTCTTTTCCTATTGTTATTGAAAGTTTCATTTAGACAGGTACTGATGTAACTGCCAATATTCTGTTTTTTAAAAAAAAATAAAAAATTAAGGCAAGTCTTTCATCCTTAAATGAGTAGTTGAGTATATATTCTTGAAAATCTAAATTAGGACATAGAAGCTACTGAACTTCTTGAAGGCATAGTGTGAACATGGGACTCCTTGAAGAGATTTTCCTTTACTCCTGGTTCTCTTGGGTGTCTATTCAGCGTCCTTTCTTCTTATTGGGCGCTCTCTTGGATTTTTTGGATGTTTTAAATCCCAATGATTGATGATTGATGATTGATGATTGATGATTGATGATTGATGATTGTTTTGTTTTTTTTTTGTTCTTTTTGGTCCTTTAGGTAGTGAACCATGTATATCTCGTGTACTAGGGTCCACCCCCTGTGGCGGTGTTTTAGTGAATTTTTACCTATCAAAGAAAAAAATAAATGATGTAATCATTGAAACCTTTTGTCTGTGTGAATTTGAATCTTTTTTATGATTTTCCATTCCTCTTTCTGCACATGGATAAAGTTTTCGCTTTCTTCCTCTTTCAGATGTCGTAATATTCTGATAAATTTTTCTCTGCTTCTTACAGTATGCAATCAGTCAGCTGAATAGGTTGGAAGATAGCATTTGGGAGAGATGGACAAGTAAAAGGCCCCATGAAAAGATTATAAGTATGTGTCTGAAGACTCTGAACAAATCATATTTATATTTATTCTATTGTCTGCTGTTCTTAGGTGATATTGTCTGAACCTGACATGCTGTCACAACATCAAAATCTGTACTAAAATGGACCTTCTTGGTCTCCCAGCCCTACCTAACTGGTGAAAAAGGAGAAAGTGCATAAAATAGAAACGTAAGAAAGTGGAAAATCTCATAAAAAAAAATTTGTAAAGTCTTCTGCCAGTTAGATTGCACATGCCTTTTTGTAATAAGGATTTTATTTTCACCAAAAGTGTAATAGTACAATGTGATCTCCACTGGTGATTACTTTGAGAATAATTAACATGTCATATATGGCCTAGTTTATTGGTATACTGGACCTAATCAACTATCAAGTTGAAAAAACGGAGGAATTCACTTCATATCTTTAAAAGATATACTGCTTCACTCCCATCATTTGCATGAGATGCCAATTTTCAGAACATTTAACCTATGTAATTATACTTTTGTGCACAGGGAATTCCATAGATGAGAAATCCAGAAGCTCCACAAAGAAGGAAATGTTTGATGGGAGTAGAAAAGATGTAAATGCGGCTATTGACCGCATTTGCGAGTACACCGGTGAGATGAGGATGACTTCCCTTATGTTTACTTGATATTACACCTTTCTACTAACCATAATGGTTTGAAATTCAATTCAGGAACTAAAATTATCTTCTGGGATCTAAGGGGGCCATTCATAGAAAACTTATATAAACCCAGTGTTTCTGTCTCTAGGCTGGAAGCACTTATTGAACAATTCGATGTGGTAAGATTTGTATTTTTATGATTTTAAATAAATGATTTTTATTTTTTTTCCATAAGTATCTAAATCATATGCAAAAGCAACTTCTCTTGTTTATTTTTTTAACTTTTTACTTTGTTGACTTGATGTCTGGGTTGTCTAGGTAACTGTAGTTGCATATTCTTCTGAATTCTTCAGAGGTGAACTCCATTTGTCCTCTTTTCTGGGTATTTGCATTGGCTTCGCTATTCTAACAAGATTTAACCTTCAACTGCCAGACTTGGGTGTTGTGTAATTGTAAATTGTGAAGGCATTATGTGGGAAATTGAGTAAGGCCAAAGATAAAGAAAATATTCCTCAGTCAATCCATTCTCCCAACATCAGTTATGGGACATTCAGTTTAGAGACAATATTGTTGAACATCAGTTATGGGCTAGATAATTGAGTTTAAATGCTTTGGAGTGTCAAAATTCATGTTTTGGCTTTCATAGCAGTAATGAGAAGAGGACAGGAAACTATATAGTGTCAATTCTAATCTTTCTCCTGGATCTACTTTTTCTTATGCTTTGAATTTGCAAATTAAATGAAGATGTGAAATTTTATCATTTTTTGCATTTCACTATGTTATTTCAACTAATTAGGTATTAGCTGAAAAGTGTTTATTGCATGATTGTTTTTATTCAACCTGTTCCAGACTTCCACCTGTGGTAGGGTGGAAGCTAGTAAGTTTAGGATTTCTGCAAGGTGTAAGATAAACACCTTTCTTCCCTAAGTATAGTAAACATGGAGAGTTCTCGAATCAGTTGGTTTGGTGGAGACATGTGTGGGTAATATATGTATTTCTCGCATATGTTACTTGGCTGTCTGTTTCGCAATCATCTAACTACTAGATCTAGAAGTTTGAAGCTTGGGTTTGATTAACGGTTCAATTCTCTATTCTTGTTGTGGTGCCATTATGGAGAACAGATACCACTTATTTCTTCAATGTGGGCTCACTACAAAGGATATGGGGGAAATGCTTAGAATGAAGCTACATCCAGAAACCTTTGGATCAATGGGATTGGCAGATACTAATTTAAGTGTTTATTAGAAAGCAACCACAATTTACCATATCTGCAGAGAAAGGAACTTGAGACTTACATGGGGCTGCTATAATACCGAGAATGCTTTGTTAAGAATTTATGAAGATGTTATTACCTTTTTGTACACGTTTTAGTAATAGTGCTGCCAATCGAGACTTATGTTTTAGATGGAAAGTAGATATTGGAATTTAGAAATGAAGTGTGTAGCATTCTGTGTCGCTTTAACTACTTTTTTTGGCTAAAGAATAATACTGATTCATTCATTTAAAAAATATAGTCAACATGCTATAAAGGAGTTTCTCTGGAACTTGTAAATTTCAATTGACTTAATCTTGTGATTGATTTCCTGTGACTTCAATTACTACAGGAACTTAGTCAACTATGTGATATAATTGTGGAGCCACTCAGGGATCGCATCGTGACAAGTTTTCTTCAAGCATCACTGGTCTGTACTCAGTCTTACTATTGACAAATCCAGTTAGCCTTGTAACTTTTGACTTCAAATCTTTTTCTCTCTTGCACTAGGACGGCTTTCTCCGCATTATATTAGATGGAGGTCCATCAAGACTGTTCTTCCCAAGTGATGCAAAACTATTGGCAGAAGACTTAGAGATCTTAAAGGTATCTTGCTATTGTCATTACACTGCAAACACGGAAGTTATGTTAACAGTAGTGAGATCACAGGTCTAATTCCATCACAGGCATGAGCAACCTACCAATGAGAACAAATCTTCAGTAGTAAAAATATGGAAACACCTGTGATACATTTGCTGGTCTCTTACTGATTTACAAAAGCTTTCACATGTGGCAAATAGAGGGCTTTCACTAGAAGAGTGGCATTTGAGTGCCTTTTAGAAGTCTTCAAAAGTAAATTTTCATAATTGCGAGCACTAACCAATTTCAGAGTCTGACAGTCATAAAACAATTTTTAGGAATAGTATTTTACAGCATTGTGGCTGTGTCTTGTAGGAGTTCTTTATATCTGGAGGAGATGGACTACCTCGAGGAGTTGTTGAAAATCAGGTGGCACGTGTTCGACAAGTCATAAAGTTGCATGGTCATGAGGTTAGTTTCAGCTGCTTCAGTATTTTTGAATAATATACTTATGGAGATACTTTGTGAAATATCAACAAATAAGTGAAGACTGGTTAAAAGCACTGGACAAATTTGGCCTGCATGACATTGCCTTTTATGTGGTACCATTTGATGAAAAGTTCAAATTTCTGTTTCATTGAAGATTCAGTTTTTAAAGCTGCTTAAAAATAGCTTGTAATAATGGAATGTGCCAATACCACTTTCTGCCTGCACACAACTGTTTGTTCAAATGAACACTTTCTCTTATGGCTGAAGTTAATCATTATGCAACTATTCACTTAACTCACCATGTAAATTAAGTCTTATGCTGTACTATCATATTTTCTTGCAGACTCGAGAATTGATTGACGACTTGAAATCTGCTAGTGGCCTGGAAATGCAGGGTGGCAGAAGCAAACTAGGAGCTGATTCCAAGACTTTATTGAGAATATTATGTCACAGGGGTGACTCAGAAGCCTCTCAATTCCTCAAGAAACAATTCAAGATACCCAAGTCT
Source organism: Quillaja saponaria (assembly GCA_029379385.1). NCBI lineage: Eukaryota > Viridiplantae > Streptophyta > Magnoliopsida > Fabales > Quillajaceae > Quillaja > Quillaja saponaria. The sequence continues at coordinate 10,665,620 of CM055616.1, read as the reverse complement.
TCTGCGTAATGTAAAATTAATACTGCCCTATCTGAACAAGGAGTCGGTGTGTATTTCTATTGAGATTTTGCTTGTATGTAAATAATATTTATTTGTTAACATGATTCTTTCATATTGTTTAATTTTATAATTCTACCTTTTGCATTTAGACTAACTCCTATGGATGCCAGTGATTTCATTTCATAAAATACTGTGACTCTGCAAAAAATTAGTTTAGTCAAGTTTTTTCTATGCTGGTGGATTGATCTCTTATTATCTGGTCTCCCAAGAAAACAAGGGTGAGAAAAGCAGAGAGATTTTTAGTATTTCTAGAACTTAGAAAGTTGTTATATAAGACACATTTGACTGAAAAAATTAACAGTTTCCTTGTTTTTGTGCTGAAAGGCACTTATCAATTTGAGAATAATCATCGTGACTTATCACAAAAGGGAGGTTTTCTTGCAATTTTCTTTTTGGGTTCTTACTAATAAGTTTCACAGAAAAAACAATTGTTCTTGTAAAAATAAAATTTTCATATTTTCAATGCACAACTATAATAATTTCTGTCTCTCTATTGCTTTGTAATATTTCTTTTCAGAACTTCACTGCTCCATACATAAGGACTGTTGTTAGACTCTATTTTGAAAAGTTTCCAAGAATAAAATAATGATTATGGAAAAAATTTAGAAATATTTTCCAGTGATAATAATGAAATCTAATCACAAAAGAATTTCAATTTGTCGTATTCATAAACCCTAAAATGAAAAATGGAGCAACTAAATAATAAAATCTCATAATTGAAATTTTTAACCAACCAATCTCTTACTAATTATATATGATCTACTATTAATCTCCATCACTATCAGCAGTACAATAAGAGTTATAATCATTTTGAGCTCCATTTTGCTTTCTTAATCATGATATTCAAATTTACTTGCTACATTTTCAGCATGAATTGGAAGGGGATGCTTTGATTTGAAATGAAGAAAATGATTAAATTTACGCTGATTTTCTAATTATATGTAGGTACGTCTAACTAAATGATGATTAACAAGTTTATTGAAGTTTTGAATATATCGTTACAGTACTGACATATATATTAAATGTTATTAGAGAACAATCCTATTTAAGTTGATGGTGTTAATTCAGTTAATGATGATTTACATGTGTTGTAGGTCTTACAAATATGTCATATTCAATTGTGAGTAATTTGGGTCAATATAATAATTTTATAACTATTTTTTATTCAATTGTAAATACTTACTATGAATAGTTACTAAGTAAATCACCTAATGTTATGATGGATTTTCTTATTTATTTAAATTTTTAATAAATAATAAAACATTTTGTCGATTTTATATATTTAGTACATTTAGTTCTATTTACAATAGTCCATCATTAATTGTCTAAAAGGAAGACGATTTGCACGTACTATAGGTTTTACAAATATGTCATATTCAATTGTGAGGGTGATGTATATGGTTTGAATATAATAATTTTTTGTTCTCAAGTCTCAAACAAAAAATGCCCTTAGTAAAGAGATCCTTTACTAATTATATGTAAATTGTGAGTAATTTGGGTCAAAATAATAATTTTATAATAATTTTTTATTCAATTATAAATACTTACTAAGAATAATTATTAAGCAAATTGTCTAAGGTTATAACGATTTTCTTATTTATTTAAATTTGAATAAATAATAAAATATTTTAGTCTAGAGGGTAGACCATTTACATTGTACTATAGATTTTACAAACATGTCAATATTCAATTGTGAGAGTGATATATATAGTTTGAATATAATAATTTTTTGCTCTTCAAGTCTCAAACAAATAAGGTCCTTAGTAAAGATATACTTTAATAACTGTCACAATGTGTAAAGTAATAATTCGAAGGTCTCTTAATAATAAATGCTAGAACATAAAACATATTTTTCTTCTTTTGCTAGTAACAGCAAATACATATTTATATAAATTATGCCAAATTCAACTCATAAACATGGTTCATATTTTACAGACTTAAAACAGTCCAAAACCTTTTTCATTTTATTCCATAAACACTTCAAAGCAGCAGAAACATTTGGGGGAAAAAAAAAAAAAAACTAAAAGGAAATATAACTCTGTCCAACCATTAAATTTGCCATGATATATATAATAATTATAGGAAAACAATAAATATTTTCTTTTTTTGTTCCTTTTAGTTGAAGACACTTAGATCTTCATAAAACATTGGAGGGAGAGATCTCAAGTTCAAATTGTTAGGAAAAAATTCAGAAAATATTATCAATGCAACAAATTAAATGGACTAAAATGAATTCTAAATCAAATTACATGAATTAAAAGTGTAAAAAAAAATAAAAAAAATGCATACACAGACATCTTGAAATTCTAAAATGAAAGATAGATTAATTGATTAAGCAACTAAATAATAAAATTTTGGAATTGAAAATCTTAACCAATCTCTAATTAAGTATACTCTACTATCAATCTCCATTGCCAGGATAATAAGAATTTAATAATTTTGAGCTGTTTTATGCTATTTTCGAGCTTGATATTCAATTACTTTCTGACCCTTAATTGGAAGGAAATTCTTTGGTCTGAAGTGGAAGTGTAGTACTGCACTTATTGGTATTTGATAAGCACTGGGCAGCAATTGTTGGCATATATTTTCTGGTAAAGCAAATTATAGTGTCCAATATATATCTCGTTTGATGCCTTATTTAAATACAATTTTGTCCCAATATTTTGGGTTAAGCTTAGTTAAAAACTAACTTTTGGGTTGAACTTCATATATATATATATTTGTTTTTTTTTTTATTCAGAGCAACTTCTTCCATTTTCTTTAAAGCTGACCTCATATTTCTTTTGAGATTTCATACCAATAGACCCTATTCAAATTCTGTTGCAAGGCATAAGAATTGGATCTCTTTCTCAAGACTGCTAATAACAAATTGAATTTGAGACGAGTTTTGATAATTTTGATAAATTCAAGTTCGACTTGTTAAGTGTGTACATGTTTAAATTTTGTAAGAATTATATAAATTGTCTAACTCAATTAAAAAAAAAATTGTCTTAGTCAAGGAAGCGTTAATTAAACCCCAGAAAAAGTTAGATAATATAGTTTAAATATTTCTGTTTTTGTTTTGTATACAAATATATTTTATTATAAATTTATATAAAAGTTTTAATACTGTATATATTATATGATATTTAATGAGTTAAAGTAGTGAGGTTAAGAGCTTGAGTTTTGTGAAAATTAAATTTGACTTATTTACTAAACGAGTTCTAAATAAATTAAACTTAACTGTTAACTGGACTCTCAACAAATAACTTGCAAACTGTTTACTGTTGCCACCCCTATTTCTCAATTCTCACGGAGGCTTAATTTTATTTTACTCATCAATTTAATTAGCACTTATGCTGTATATCCTTCTTATCCCCCTAATTTACTAGGACATCATACTACATATTTTTATATTTAACTAAATTACACTTTTGGTACATATAATTTACCTTTAAATTTACTTACGGTTTCCAAATTTTAAAATTTCAAAATATAAAAGTATGAGAACTCAACTACAACTTTTTAAAATATAAACACTTCAATGAATTAAGATAAATTATAACGAATTAAAGTATAATTTAGTAGTATATTAATATCTTATATTTATTATAGAAGTTAGAGATCTAACATTTAAATGAATGAATTATTGGTTCGAGATGTTGAAATGATATTATGGACACTATATATAAATATATATATAAATATTTATATTTTGTTTTTCTTTTTTCTTATTTGATAAAGAGAAATATAAGTATGATGTGTACCAGCTTGATTAGTTTTGCAAGTTCGCGGTTTAGCTCATTAGTTATTAGTAGGTCTGTATTAAATTAAAATTCATGAGAATAAGTTAGCTTGCTATGAGTTTGTAAGCCTAAACTTGCAGACGAGTTTAATTTATTAAAAGTTGATGAGAGTTATAAAATGAACTAACATAAAAGTTTAAAAATATTTTTGTTCTGATTTGATATTATTTTCAGTTAATTTATAGCAAAAACTTGGCCAAAAGATTAATAATTCAAATATTATTATAACAAATAACATATTCATTATTTTTATTATATATAAATAATAAAAAATAAACTATATTAAATGAATTAGTTTATAAAAAATAAATTGAATTTGAACCCTTAATAAATAATTAATGAGGTGTTATTCATTTGCACCTTTATAAAAAAAATTAAATAATTATATTTAGTTAATAAAAACACTAATGATAGGATAATTAAAAATTTGGGGTCTCTTTCAAAGAAAAAAAAAAAAGAGAAAAGAAAAGAAAAATGAAAGGTATGCTCCTCAAACTTTTGCCGACGTACATATATCCAAGAACATATAGCAGCGAGTCAGTTCAAACTTTTAAGACCTCTAAAATCTATGTACAAATAAAACCACTTGCAAAGGCGAAATCTCGAGGCGAAGCTTGGCGGTTAGCACTACGAGAGCGTCTCTCTTCGCTGTGCTTGTGCGTACGAGTGAGTTGTGGTTCCTAAGTTCCTATCCATGGCGTCAGGAGGAGGGACTGCTGGAGTGGAGTGGCACGTGCGGCCTCCTAACCCTAAGAACCCAATCGTATTCTTTGACATCACTATTGGTAACATTCCAGCTGGTAGAATCAAGATGGAGCTCTTCGCTGACATAGCTCCTAAAACCTGCAGAGAACTTCAGGTACTGTTAATGCTTACGTTGTTGTAATTCTCATGTTTGTTTGTTATAGAAATCGGAAGAAACTAAGCAAAGATAAAAACTTAAAAAGTTGAATTTTTATTTATATTTTGTTGCTATGAATAATTGAAAAGGGATGAGCATCTGGGTGCCACAGCTAGTTCTCGGCAGGGAATGCCTCGGCTAGTGGGCTTGGTGCTCATCCCATAAACTTACAAAGAGCTTCCAGTGGAAGCAGAACAGAGCAAAAGCATGTAAACATTGAATATAGTATCAAGAACTCCATTTGAGTATCTTCATTGGCGAATTAAATAGGAAGTGTCTCTAGATTCCTGAGAGTTCAGTGTAATTATTTCTATCTGTTGAATTTATTCTTGGAAGCTACTTTTTGGCTAGTTATACGGCTTTAATGTACTTGTTGCTATTTTGTGCAAATATTATCTTCTCTATTGTCAAATTGATTTTCATTTATTATGTTATCTGGCAGGCAGTTCTGCACAGGAGAGTACAGGTAGTTAAACAAACTTTTACAGCTGGTCGGTGATTATTATGTTTTTTCTTTTCGTTTTCCCCCCTTTGTTTAATGGAGGCTCATCCCCTTTTTAATTAAGATGTGATTGAGCAATGTCATATCATTAGGAAACATCTGAACGGCTAAATATGAGTAAGTAAGTTTAGTTCTCAAGCTGGTAACATTTTCTTTCTTGAAGCTTATGCAGTGTATGCTTTTGAAACTCTGCTAGTTGACTGAATCAATGGCTCAGAATAGTTTATCTTTTAGGGTAGTATAAGTTTTTCAAAATTGATTATGATATTTTTCAGTTTCTTGAAACATGTTAGTTACTAGATCACTTAGTATTATTACCTCTTCTACTAAAATTTCTTCACAAATCAAGACCGTGGCATTTGTAATTTTTTATTTTTTTTTGTGTGTTATGGTTATCATAATTATGATCGTAACTATGTTAATAATTTCGTTCTTATCTTTTATGATGATATTTGGATCAATAGTAACATAGTATTCTAGAAAAGGTTGGGCATACTTATTAATTAAAATGTTCTTGACTTTTTTTGGGTAATGTGATAGTTAACAAATTTCTTCTTTGTGATTTTTTTTTTTTTTTTCAACTTTCTCACTTAACGAAATTGAATTTTGTTTTAGATTTCCACTTACTACTTCCTTTTGGGTGAATCACAAACTCCCTACCAGAATATTCTTTTGGATATTTATTCCCATAACTTAGCAGAACATTTTGGTTATTGATCTCTTTTATCGATTGGATTATATTGGCAGGAAATCTGGATTGCCTGTTGGTTACAAGGGCTGTCAGTTTCATAGGGTGATTAAGGATTTTATGATTCAAGCTGGTGATTTTTTGAAGGTCAGTATTGATAAGCTTAGCTTGTTCTAATCTTATTTTATTTTTTCTATTATGATTTGAGATTGTGAATTCGAAAAGTCAGTATCATGTTTCTGAGATCCTAGTTGCAATTTATATTGTCAACAAATTTGCATGTGGGCTGCATCTTATTTTGTAGAGTGCTGAGGACAATCTTAATGCATTCTTTTTCACTGTGAGTAATAAGATGTATGTTATACATGGTAAAATGAGAATTTTGGCATTGTCCTTTTCTGTTGCATTGTGTCCATTGCTCCCATGTTGTTTGTACTTAATTTAATGGCCTCTAATTAGACTAATGAAGTACTCAGTTTAGTTATATTCAACTTTGGTCCCAAATCCTAATAGCTAGCCACATGGATCCTTCTCTGGAAACTACTTAGGATGCTCGCATGAATTCTCTATTGCCATAATGCCATTTTTATCGCCATCACCTCTGCCAAAATATGTTACAGACATATCCTTCCTATCAAATCTACCCAAGTCATTCTTGCTTTCTTTCTAGTCCTTTTTAACCCTTCAATTCTTGAATAATTTTCTTATTACATTAGTGTATTCATATCTTTACACTAGTGATGATTACACCATCTCATTGACTTATCCTTATTTTATTGTGATCTAAAACTGCCCTCATCTTTCAACATTTATTTTCACTTCTACTGTATGTTTCCTTGTAGTGCCAGATATAGCATCATGATCGTCTTTCATTTTACAACCACTTGGTTTGTCTATAGCTTCATGATCCAACAATTTGTTCCATAGTTTCAGGTGGTCATATTGCAGTCTTGTAGACTTTACTTTTGATTAGTTGATTCCTATAAGAATAATGCATATAAATTATTACATGTAATGTAAATTGTTCTTCCTAGAAACAGCTATAATTGAAAGTACAAGTTTTGGATCAAATCTTAGTGTGATGTTAGTTGGGATCCCTTGTATTTAACTTCTTTTGAACTTATAGACTAGTAAACTGCTTCAGTTTTACTTTGCAGTTTTGCACTGAATGCCAATTATTTAACTAGATCCCTTGATTATAGTGCTATCCTTCAATTATAATTTTATGGACTTATCTACTTATGGATATTGTGCAACAATCAAGACAGAACTTCAAACCCACTTTTTAGCTATTATGAAAATTCTTACACAAGTCTGCTTTGCAGGGTGATGGTAGTGGTTGTGTTTCCATCTATGGCCTCAAGTTTGATGATGAAAATTTTACTGCCAAACATACTGGCCCTGGTCTTCTGTCCATGGTATACATTTACCTCTTAAGTTGTATTTTTTTTCTTTTTAGTTTACAATAATCTTGCTTCCTGAATTTTTTGAAATTTTGTTTTTGCATTTTCCTTAATATGTAATACAATACACCAATTTCAGGAAATTAGGAAGACCAAATATATTGGATCATTCACAAAAATAGAGTATGATTGTCATTGGTATCTCACAATTAGCTTGCATCTTAGCATTGTTTTCAGCAGTTTTAAGACCAGTATTCTCCTATTTATGTATGAATCTTGAAATTGTAATTTTTGGATTCATTTCTTATAAAAATTGCATGTAAGTTTTAATAGATAGCAATATCTTGGGTATATGTAAAATTATTTGTTTCAGATATAGTCAATGCTATGTCAAAAACTTTATTAAAATTATATATGCTCAATTGCGTATGTTAAGTGTTACTATTAGGTACTGATGAATTTGAAGGACAGTCCATAATTGGGCAGTGTTGTGGAAAATGGATAAGGTGGGAGTGCCAAATATTCCTCCATTTTGTTGTTTTGACATGAAAAGTAGATCTCTGTTTTCATTCACCTACTGACACAATCACAAAATGCAGTCGTTGGGTTCAGTTTCTCAGGAATTTGCAAAGCTAGATAAGTAAATGAAGAGACATGACTTTTCTGGTAACGCTTGCTAGTGGTTGAGTTATACATTCATCTCCCTTTAAATGTTTTTCCCAGCCACATAGGTTGTAGCCTCATCAATCTGGAGTACGTGTACCAGGGGATGGGCAGGTCTCTTGATGTACATGCCACTGTCCACCTTCCAGTCCCTTGCCCCAGATTTTCCTAGCAAAAAAAGTAACCATTAGTATATTTGAACTTTCAATAGCCAAGTCCTGTTTTCTTGTTGCCCCTTAAATCAGATTTACAAGCATAAGGAGCAATCTTGGTGGTTTTTTTCCTGTCATTTAGATCTAGGACAGATTGGGGAAATCTCCCTACACAGCTTCTCAGTGGGTCCTATGGGTTAAAGGTATTGAATTCAATAGTTAGGAAGGGTCCCTTGGAGAAGGGAATTAGGGTTGGAAAATTAATAGCCTTAGGATTACCTTGGGACCTCTCCCAGAAAATGAAATGTAAGTACTGGAAGTTGTTATTTTACAAGTAAGACAGTTTTTTTTTTTTTTTGGGTACAACTTAGATCTTGTTATCCATGGCCAGAATGGGATACATATGGTTTAGATTCTTCAAACCCATTGGTTTTGGATGATCATTCCAATTGTCTGATTTAGTGTGGATATATGGATTTAGATTACTTATCTGAGCCTGTTAATGAAACAGAAGGCAGTTGTAGATGGATAACCTGACGTACTCAGGTAGGAAAGTTATTATCTTGAGTCAATAAAATAGAAACAAGTGAGATGAAGAAAGTATTAGGAAGCATGGGTACATAATGACGTACCTGGTACCAACAAACTAATTGCTACAACTTAAATAATTAAGGCATCTTTAGGTTAGGATAAAATGATAACTACATTAATGTGGTTTGACCATGATTAAGAAGATAATTCTATCCACAAACACCAAAAAACGAGGAGAATCAATCAGAAAATGCTGAAGGATAAAAACATGGTTAGAAGTGATTGAGAAAGGAAATTCTTGTAATGAGATGGAATGTGTTAATTTCAATTATTATTTTTTATAGAAAAAGAAATCATACGTGTTAAGAGGAAATTACATAAGGTTACTCCCACTAAAAAGCAAAAATTGGCTAAAGATATGCCCCTGAATGTGATCAAGTACCTAGGCGGCTTGTGGAGGCAAATTCGTTGTAATCAAAGGGTCCATTATCATCACATTAACTCTCCTTTCTTTTATATCGTATTACAGACAATCAATTAACTTTTGGAGTGAGCTATTTTCCATGAGCTAATAAATCTTTTCAATTTCTCTATGATATGATATGAGTTACAGTTTTAGTTTAATATTCCACTTGCAATATTGAAAATGGTTTTAACTCCCTCCCACTAACTAATCTGCAGGCAAATAGCGGAGTAAATACCAATGGTTGTCAGGTAACTTTTCAATGCTTGTTCTGGCTCCTCTTTTTCTCCCTCCTTTGCTCCCTATTAGAATTGTTATTTTAAATTTTGTTTTGAGTAAATATATTCCTTAAGGTATGATGAAATTGCATTCCACTTTCCTTCTTGTTTCAGAAATTATGTGACCTCCCTTGTAGTGACAATTAGACTTAGACTAATGTGTTAAGTATGCAAATTTTCTAAAATTGCTACATATTATGACCTCCAGATTTGATTGTCTATCTCTCCCACTTCCTATGATGTTTGAAAAAGCATGAGGATATTATTCATGATTACATGAATCGGATATCGTAGAGTTCTCCTGGAGTGTTATAAGTTTTGTGATGAAATCCTCATTCTGATCATCTGATGACTAAACCTGCATTTTTACTGCAGTTCTTTATCACTTGTGCAAAATGCGACTGGCTTGATAACAAGCATGTGGTGTTTGGGGTATGTTCTAATCTTTTTTCCTCTGTTTATCGCTCTCTAGTTAAGTGAAATAACCAATTTGGCATTCTAGTTGTCCTCACTACAACAATGGTTGATCTGCATGGCATAAGTTTAGTAAATTGAGGCAGCACGTATCTGGAGAAAGATTGACTTAGAGCTAGAAACTCAAATGATATTACTTACATCTTAAGACTGGACTTGTTCGAACCTGTTACCCAGATTCATGGTTTTATCACAACTTGCTGGTGTTGGAAATTTACTGTCACCCCTTAAATGGACATAGACCCTTGGCTATGATGCTCCAAATACACCAAAAAAACATTCAAAAAATGTAATGTTGCTGTGTCCGACACGGACAGAGATATATAGTGTCTTCAAGGGGGTAGAGTATTTGATTGTTTGTGATGACATTATCATGTTGTCATGGAGGATTGCCGGTCTCGAGTGGTTTTGCTTCATGGCATACTGTGCTGTGGTTACCATCAAAAGAGTTTTTCTATGCAAAGATAAGTCATTTCTTTGGGTTTAACTTTTTCTCTTTGTTACTTGTTGCAGAGAGTTCTTGGAGATGGTCTTCTGGTCGTTAGGAAGATTGAGAATGTGGCTACCGGTCCTAACAACAGGCCCAAATTGGCTTGTGTCATTGCTGAGTGTGGCGAAATGTGAACACCCAAAACTTGCTTGACAGTGCAAACATTCTAACAAAATTTTCTCTGGTACAAACAGTTAAAACAAAATTTACTTACGACTAGTGTCAGTTATGTTCTCTATACCAAATGCTACAAGCAGGTTGGTCCTTACGCTTATGTTGTCACCAATCCCAAGGTTCCCTTCCCTCTATCTTTTCTCTCTCTAAGTTTTAGTTTGAGTTGTTGAATTTGGGTCCTTTGGTTTAATTCTTCGTCAGTTGGAGTAAAGTATTTATTTTCTTGATAATTTTTTTTTAAGCTGAGTGAGATAGAATTTGATAATTTGATTTTCTTCTTTATTCTACAATTTGGGCAAATGTCAAATTAGATAAATTAATGTATTATTTCTTTAGAATTCAGCTTTATATTGTCGTAGTAACTGATGTTTTAGGTAATATATATATTATTGAATACATTTATAAAAAGCTCTACTTTAGTTCAGTTTGCAATTTAATAGTGGAGACTAGAGACTGATAATAAATGGGAAAATTAACTAGTACGTAATTATATGAACAATAATTTTTAATGGTTATTTTTGTGAATAATTGTAGTGGTTACCACTTACTACTTGCTGTTCATGCATCACCATTCTCGCTTTATGCAATTGTGTTCTTTTTCATTTTCTTTCCTTTTTTCCCCTTCCAATTAGGGTTTTTTTTTCTTTATTATTTTTTGGGTACGGGTTCCCTTTGATAATTGCTGTTATTGAATTGATTTTTGTGCTTATGGGGTTCCACTAGGTGAATTTCTTCTTGGTACTATGTTACTCGAGTGATTGGCTTTAAGGGAGTTTATTACAGAATTCATTTTGCAAACTTATTTTGTTAAATTTCTTTTCAGTTTCCATTTCTATTAATTATAGTGTATGTTATGACATCTTAGTCAACATGAACTTGAAGTTTATTTCCCAATAAATTTTGTGATTAGTGGTATACAACTTTTCAAATGAAACTGATTTAAGTGTTCTTAGGTTATGACTTGTGAGTCTAGCATTTTGTCTCAACCGGACCATAGGCTGTTAAAGATGTAGGGTAGTGAAGCGAGAGATCGCAGGTCCAAAAACTGATTGTGCATGAGTATACTTACCAAACCAAAGTAAAATGAAATTTACCAGGATGTTTGAAGCTTTAGCAAAAATATGGTTCAGAATAGCAGAAGATCATGTAATTGGGTTGGTTTCCTTATGATATGTATAGCAACTAACCTACTTTGCCTGAATGTACAACATTTTTATAGCTATGGATGGCTGACTAAACGGGAAATCTTGTTGCTTCGTGGTCAGGTGAGTGTCCGAGTGCACGAAGCCTCCGCCTTTTGTAAGGACTGGCCTTTTAAATCAAGGCTATAATAGATGTTTATTAGCCAAAAAAAAAAAGAGAGCCTATAATAGATGTTAGTAATGTAAAATATTGCTAACCTTTTGTTATAAAGTTTGAAGCTTAAGAACAGTTTTTCCATTGTTCAAGATAGTTAGAGATCTGACATGCTCCTCCTCTTCAAGGGGATGGAAGAGCTTAATAATATTGTGTAGCATGCACAGCAGAGGCACCATATTATTGGTCAATATGTAGCGGGTCAGCAAGGGTTTGTGCAGGATTTGAGTATCAAGGACCACTGCATCTGTAATTTTATCAAAAATTTCTACAAAAGCAATGACTTTTCAATTTGTTTATTCAAGTAAGGACTTAATCCATGAGAGGGATTTCAAACTAAATACTAATTTATATTCTTTTTTCAAAAGAAACATCAGTTAGAATAGGTCTCCTAATATATATTCTTTTCTCAACAGAAGAACAACTCCACCAGCACAATTAGCAACGCCAACACAAGAATCTTCATAGCCTTTTACACAAAGTTGGTTGAATGGTGTGGTGAGAGGTGTTTCATCCCAGGATCAAAGATTCAAGTCCCGAGTCAAAGAGGGAAACAAATTTTTAACTCTAATCGAACAAAATTAGATTTACACTAAAAAATGTAAAAATACTTGTGATAATACTAAAATAATTATATACGATAGCTATGTATACAAAATGTAATCAAGTAAACAAGCAAGTCAGTAGGTCAACAGCATTATGGAGCTGCTCAGTTCACTTTAAGAAGGTGGCAAATTTACTAAGTCGTTTTTCGAAGAAAAGATTGTAACCAAGCTAATGTTAACAGCTAAAAGTGCAAAGGACGATGACATGCTTTCCTCAATTACAGAGAAAAAAACAGGAAAAGGAAAATAAAAGAGATTGGGGTAATGTATTCAAACAAAATTGCTGAGAACTTTTTCTCATCCTGTTTGACAAGCTCTGCCATCCAAGCCAACACCGGAGGTTTACTTGCATGTCAAACTCCACAATTGCAAAGTTCAAGCGTAACCCAAATAAGTCAAAAAGCCATTACGGGAAAAGAAATGATCAGTGCCTCTCCATCTTCCTTCTTGACACATTCCAATCTGAAGTTCCAATTACAGGGCTAAAAGCATTCCGTTTCATTGCAGACTATCAAACTTCCTCCACGAACTGGTCTTTGGCAGAATATCAACATTTGGGAAGGAGTCCACTAGCAAATTTTGGGAAGCCTGTGTTGTATAATGTATCAACTAATAGCAGCAAGAATGCAAGATGCAATAGAAGGATACAAAGGTTATAGAATATTAATTAAAAAACACTTCAATGTTCAATGTCAAAATCCCAAGTGGTTGCCTTTTTTTTTTTTCTCTCTAGTATAAAACAAATACATAAAATGTTCATGGTTTGCATTAATGTTATGTAAACATTTCGAGATGGAAAAATGATATTTACTGTCACTAAAGTGCGAAAACAGATGGTAGGCATTGTATCCCGAAGTTTGCGTGTGGTTGTAGATGGATCTCTTAATTAAAGAATGACTGCATCTACTCGAAGAAACACAAACTGAGACAACATTTTAAGGTAAACATTCAACAGAAGGTAGAGTCCTTACTCCTTACACAGCAAGAATATTGTTAATGCCTTGGAATATATTAAATCTGGCAGCACAGGCAGTACTTTACAAAAAAATAAAAAATAAAAAATAATAAAAATGAATGTGGACGTCCCCGAAAAATGATAAAGGAAGGCGAGCTCTTCCCCTTGTTATAGAGTATAACCTTATTTATATTGGCCCTTATGAAAATTTTGTTTTTCTTTTTGTTTCAAGAAATAAAGTAGAAGTTACTTTGTTCTTTCTTCCTCTTTTCAAGGGAGAAGGTAGCATATATATTGGAGCATCCTAGCACATCCTTATCCTTAGCAAGGTATGCTAGGTTTTCAAAGACTTCTTCTATCCTTGATTCCTTTGTTGTATTGAATGCATTAACAAACTAACAAATGTAATACCGGTTAAATAGTTTTGTACCTGGCTTTAGGATGCCTGTAATTTATCTTCAAGCTTCTGTTGCGAGGTTTCAGAGTAAAATTCATCTAACAAGCCTTCTGCATCAAATACGAATTTGCTCTTCCTCTGCATCTGCTGAAAAGAAAAGCAACAAAAAAATGTGGAAAAAATCACAAAGTGGATAATTGCAGCTTGGAAGCTGGTTAACGCTAGGAAGTGGAGTGGGATGCCAAGAGTATTAGATAAAAGCTTGCAAGCAATATACAACTATGGTTAAAATCTACAAGGCATCTAATGCTGGTGAATGAATCTCACTAGGCTAAAGCTAGTAATTGATCGGAGTCAGTTTCCTCTGGTATCTCACAATAATATTTTTCATGTTGAATTTCACTTCTTTATCTATCATTCAAGCATCGGCATCTAGTTGGATATTCAAGCACTTGTGAAATTCAAGAAGGCTGACAATGATTGACAGCTTCCACACATGCAAACACAGTTATTCGCTCATGCGTGCTTCCGAAAAATTAGCACTATAAAATTAGCAGGATCTCTCCGAAAATTGAACCACTGGTATGTGCCTGCTTAAAGAAAAACTCTAGTGGTTTCTGAAAAAGAAGCAAGAAGTTCAAATTTTAGCCAAAAGTAAAATGGATATCAATGTAGACCAGATGGCCTGTGCTTACCTTTGGAATTCGAGCAATCCTTTTTGTGTAAAGCCCATATTATTTTTGCACTAGCAGAAGAAAAATAGTACAAAATATCTTTCCAACATGACACTGTTTCCTCCACGATGCTTTCTATAGGCTCCCTGTTAGTGCCATGATTTAGGTGCAGATCTACAGTTAAACATCTTTAAAAGCATCGGATGATAAAAAAAATAAAAATAGATTGGAACACTTACAATGCGGATATACAGTTCGCTTCATATACAGTATATAATTAGCAGAGTTTGGAAGTGAACCCTGCCCAGATTCGGAAAAAAACAAATCAGGCTTTTAGGCTGATGCAAATGAGCACATGAATTAGAGTTAGAGAGATGAAAAAGAAAATTTAATACCTGCTTTCTTATTTGCTATGCTACGGTCTTTCTGTAATTTCGATGCCGTCAGATAATTATGGAAGGAATGTGAGCAATTTTATGCCAATCTTGGCCGTTCTCCTTTTGGCACCGCTGCTTAAGCAATGGACAGTTGCCATAGATACGTAGATAAGAAAGAGATTTTGGTAAACCCTACTCCTCTGGGAGGCATTCGAAACTGAGATTAGGGCAGTCCTCGATGGATAAAGATTTAAGAGATTTGAGGTGGAGAAGGGTCTTGTAGTTAATTGTTGTCAGATTTGGATATCCACCGATGTCGAGAAAACTTAGCTTAGTCGGCAGCAGTCCCTCCTCCGGAAAGGACTCATCAACGAGTTTGGGGCACATCTTGATTATGAGCTGACGCAGCTGAGCAAGGGTGTGCATGTCTTCGGGTAATGACTTTAGATTCTCCAATTGGACAAGCTCTAACCTAATAAGTTTGGGGGCATTAAATTTGAAGGAGAGTCCTCTAAGTTCTTGGGAAAATGATACAAATTTAGGGCACCCCTCAATTGTTAACCAACTTAGAGACGTAGTGGAATATTGTTGTCTCTCTGAACCTGACTCTGAAGAAACTGATGAATCCGAAAGAAGGAATTCGAAATTTTGACAATTAATCAACTCAAGCCTGCTAAGCATCGGGAACAAGTCTAGTGACAAGGACGAGAGGGAGTTGCAACCATATATCCTTAGCCATTTAAGGGAGTTGCAACCCTGTAAATTTGGTAATTCAGAAGCAGAGATGGGCAGCATTTCAAGACAGGGTGTTGGAAATCAGACCTTGGTCATCCTTCAGCAGAGACTCTGTAACACGAATTCTTCTTAAAATAGGAAATGATGACACATCTATCAACGACATCTCCTCGCATTCCTTCAAAAATAGAATGTTCATATTTGGCGCCCTGGGTAACGAAGCCACAAGCTGTTGGCAGCCGTGGATTTGTAGTTTCTCTAATGAAGGAAGTTGCGGAGGCAGGTTCTGTTTTAGCCTGGGCCAGTTGCTTATAACAAGCTCCTTAAGACATGGGAAAAAGCCCACAGCAGCTTCATTTCCACCTTCAATGAAACAACACCATTCTTCCCATGACATCATATGCTCAATCCTCAATATTTCAAGGGATCGAAATGGTTGAGGAGTATCACTACTTGATAATGAATCATCACTCCTGCTGTAAAAGTAGAACTCAGGACCGATTGTCTTCAACGCATCAAACCCATGCATGACGAGTTGTTGGAGAAAGGGTAGCTGCCCGAGTGGTGGCAGGAAGAAACAGTTTTTACAGTTTCCCAGCTCAAGTGACACTATTTTGGGTAACGAATAACAATCGCCAATCCATTCTGGAAATCTTGTGCCAACGTAATTAAATACACTCAGCTTCTTCAAATTTTTGCGAGGTTGAAGACTCTCCAGTACACTCCTGTCTTGTATAGAGTCCTCGTCGTCTTCGTCTTTTCTGCTCCATTGCAAC
Source organism: Quillaja saponaria (assembly GCA_029379385.1). Lineage (NCBI taxonomy): Eukaryota > Viridiplantae > Streptophyta > Magnoliopsida > Fabales > Quillajaceae > Quillaja > Quillaja saponaria. The sequence goes on along the minus strand of CM055616.1, from coordinate 10,649,181 downwards.
TCTAATTCCTCAATATATTCCTTCTCTTTCAAATTCGCCTCTAATCCATCCTTGGGATCAATCACATTCTGCAGATGTAAAATTGAAAGTGACCCTTCAAGTGAATTTCTTATGAGATATTAAAATATGATCACTATAATTTATTTATTTTTTTATAATTTGATAAAAAGAAAAGTTAATATGATGTACTAGTTTCATAAATTTAGTTTGAAAAATTATTTTCAATTAAAATTTCTAAAATAAATTTACAATGAGCTCGTCAATTTAATTTTATTTTAAACTCAATTTATTAAATTTTTTTGAGAAGTGTGAACTAACATATAAATATGAAAAGAAAAATTAAATAAGTTAGTTTTATAAAATTTGGGTTGAACTAATTTAAAAAATAAACTTAACCTTTATAAATATGAATATAATTATATTTAGGTAATGTACATAAGAGAAAATACACAGCGAATCAGTTCAAACTTCAACCCCTCTAAAATCTTACAAAAGCAACCACTGGGAAGCGGTTAGCACTACGAGAGTGTCTCTCTTCACTGTGCTTGTGCAAACAAGTGAGTTGTGGTTCCTGACTTCCTATCCATGGCGTCAGTAGGAGGGAATGCTGGAGTGGAGTGGCACGTGCGGCTGCCTAACCCTAAGAAGCCAATCGTATTCTTTGACATCACTATTGGTAACATTCCAGATGGTAGAATCAAGATGGAGCACTTCGCTGATATAGCTCCTAAAACCGCAGAGAACTTCAGGTACTGTTAATGCTACTTTATTGTAATTCCCATGTTTGTTTGATTAGAAACTGGAAGAAACTAACAAAGATAAAAAAAATTTTAAAAATTGAATTTTTATTTATATGTTGTTGCTTTGAATATTTGAAAAGGAATGAATGAGCAGCGGGGTGCCACAGCTAGTTCTTGGCAGGAAATGCTGTGGCTGTGGGCTTGATGCTCATCCCATAAACGTACAAACAGTTTCCTGTGGAAGCAGAGCAAAGCAAAAAACACGTAAATATTGAATATTTATAACAGGCATGAGGCACCAAGAACTCCATTTTAGTATCTTCTTTGTCCAATTAAATATGTCTAGTCTCTAGATTCCGGAGAGTTCAGTGTAATTATTTCTATCAGTTGGATTTATTCTTGGAAGCTACATTTTTGCTAGTTATACGGCTTTAGCTACTTCATGTTTTTTTTTTTGTCTTCTTTATGCAAATATTATCTTCTTTATTGTTTAATTGATTTTACTTTACTTATGTTATCTGGCAGGCAGTTTTGCACAGGAGAGTACAGGTAGTTAAACAAACTTTTACAGCTGTTTGGTGATTTTTTTTTTGTCTTTTCTGTTTCCCTTCATCGAGGCTTACCCCATTTTTTGTTAAGATCTAATTGAACATTGACGTGTCATTAAGAAACATCTGCATGGCTAAATATGAGTAACAAGTTTAGTTCTCAAGCTAGTACCATTTTCTTTCTTTAAGCTTATGCAGTGTCTTCTTTGAAACTCTGCAAGTTGATTGAATCATCGTCTCAGAATAGTTCATCTTTTAGGGTAGTATAAGTTTTTAAAATTGATCACTATAATTTTCAACTTCCTGAAATATGTTAGTTAATATATCACTTAGTATTATTTACCTTTTCTACTAAATTTTATTTAAAAATCGAGACCATGGTATTTGTCATTTTCATAATTTCGTTCTTGTTTTTTATGTTGGTAGTTGGATCAATATTAACATAGTAATCTAGAAGTTTGGGCATACTTATTAATTAAATCGTTCTTTATTTTTTTTGGTCAATGTGATAGGTGGAAACCTTATCGCTATTCATGTTAACAAATTTGTTCTGTGATTTTATTTTGCTTTTCAACTTTCTCACTTTTATGAAATTGAATTTTGAAGGTACCGATGAATTTGAAGGCAGCCCACGTTTGGACAATGTTGTGGAAAATGGATAAGGTGGGACTTGGGAGTGTCAAATATTCCTCCCTTTTATTGTTTTCACATGAAAAGTAGATCTCTGTTTTCATTCACCTACTGACACAATCACACAATGCAGTCGCTGGGTTCATTTTCTCAGGAATTTGCCAAGCTAGATAAGTAAATGAAGAGGCATGACTTTTCTGGTAACACTTGCTAGTGGTTGAGAATATTTTCCCAAGCCACACGGGTTGTAGCCCCAGCAATCTGGAGACTACCTGGGGGTGGGGGAGGTCTCTTGATATACACCCAACCCTCCACCTTCCAGTCCCCTGCCCCAAGTTTTCCTAGCAAGAAAAGTAAATGTTGTCAAGCTTTAGTAAGTTTGAACTTTCTACAGGCAAGTACTATTTTCTTGTTGGCCCCTTAAATCAGATTTACATGCATAAGGAGCAATCATGGGTTTTTTTTTTTTTTTTCTTCTTCTGTCATTTTGATCTAGGACAGATTGGGGAAATCTCCCTACACAGCTTCGCAGTGGGTTATACGGGTCAAAGACATTGAATTTAGGGGTTAGGATTACTTGGAGAAGGGAATCAGTGTTGAAGGCCTTAGGGCTACATTGGGACCACTCCCAGAAAATGAAATGCAAGTGCTGGTAGTTGTTATTTTACAAGTAAGACCTACTTTTTTTTGGGTACAATTTAGAGCTTGTTATCCATGGCCAGAATGGGATGCATGGGGTTTGGATTCTCTAAACCCATTGGTTTTGGATGATCAATCCAAATGTCAGATATAATGTGGATATCATACATGTATTTGGATTACTTAGCTAAGCCTGGTCCATAATATAAACAGAAGGCAGTTGTAGATGGATAACCTGACATATTCAGGTAGGAAAGTTAATATCTCGAGTCTATAGAATATAACCAATGAGATGAAGACAACTGTAGGAAGCATGGGTACTCCAAGAAGGTAGTCGTTCCTGGTACCTACCAGGTACCAACAAACTAATTGTACAACTTAAATAATTAAGGCATCTTTAGGTTAGGATAAAATGATAACCTGATTAATGTGGTTTGACCATGGTTAAGAAGATAATTCTATCCACAAACACCAAAAAGCAAGGAGAATCAAGCAGAAAATGTTGGAGGATAGAAACATGGTTAGAAATGATGAGAAAGGATATTCTTGTAAGGTCTAGCAGAGGTTAGATAAGGACCTATATAAAAGGCTCCCAAATTAATCAGATGGAATGTGTTGATTTCATTTATATTTTTATTTTTGAATAGAAAAAGAAATGTTATATGTGAAAAGAAAAGTTACATAAGGTTAGTCCCACTAAAAAGCAAAAACTGGCTGAAGATATGCCCTGGAATGTGATCAAGTAGCTAGCGCAGGCAACTTCTTTGTAATCAAAGGGTCCGTTATCATCACAGTAACTCTCCTTTCTTTAATATGTATTACAGACAATCAATTAAAATAACTTTTGAAATGAGCTATTTTTCGTAGCCAAAAATACTTTTCAATTTCTTTATGATATCATATGAATTACAGTTTTAGTTTAATATTCCACTTGCAATGTTGAAAACGGTCATAACTCCCTCTTCCACTAACTAATCTGCAGGCAAATAGCGGAGTAAAATACCAAAGGTTGTCGGGTAACTTTTTGATCATCTATCAGTGTCCACTTCCGATGATGTTTGAAAAAGCGTGAGGATATTATTCATGATTACATGAATCGGATATGTTGGAGTTCTCCTGGAGTGTTTATGATTTATTTAAGTTTTGTAATGAAATCCTCATTCTGATGACTAAACCTGCATTTTTACGGCAGTTCTTTATCACTTGTGCAAAATGCGAGTGGCTTGATAACAAGCATGTGGTGTTTGGGGTATGTTCTAATCTCCTTTTCCTCTGTTTATTGCTCTCTAGTTCAGTGAAATAACCAATTTGGCATTAACAGTTGTCCTCACTACAATAATAGTCAATCTGCATGACATCCGTTTTGTAAATTGAGGTAGCAGGTATCAGGTGAGGTAGCAGATTGACTTGGAGCTAAAAACTCAAATAATATTACATACATCTTAGGACTGGACTTGGACAAACCTGTTACCCAGACTCTTGATTTTATCACAACTTGCTGGTGTTGGACACTTTAAATGCACATAGGCCCTTGGGTATGATACTCCAAGTACACGAAAAAACTTGCAAAAAATTTATTGTGGCTGTGTCCGACATGGGTATGTTTTTGATGCATCTTGTGACAAGAGGTATATAATTTCTTCAGGGGGTAGAGTATTTGATTGTTTGTGATGACATTATCATGTTGACATGGAGGATTGGCAGTCTCAAGTGGTTTTGCGTCATGGCATACTCTGCCATGGTTACCATCGAAAGAATTTTTCTATGCAAATGTAAATCATTTCTTTGGGTTTAACTTTTCTCTTTGTTACTTTTTGCAGAGAGTTATTGGAGATGGTCTTCTGGTCGTTAGGAAGATTGAGAATGTGGCTACTGGTCCTAACAACCAGCCTAAATTGGCTTGTGTCATTGCCGAGTGTGGCGAAATGTGAACACCCAAAACAAAATTTTTTCGGGTACAAATAGTTCAAAAAAAATCTACTTCCAACTTGTGTCATTTATGTTCTTTATACCAAATGCTAGATGCAGGCTGGTCCTTTTGCTGATGTACCAGTAGTATTAAAGATGGAGGTCATTGTACCCAAAATAGAAAAAGAATCCTTTGTTGTCACTAATCCTAAGGTTCCTTCCCTCTTATCTTTTTTGGCTCTAAGTTTTACCTTTAATCGTTGAATTTGGGTCCTCTTGTTTAATTCTTCATCAATTTTGATAAAATTTCTCTTTTTATTGATTCGGGAGTAAAGTATTTATTTTCTTGGTATTTTTTTTTGAAGTTGAGTGAGATAGAATTTGATAATTTGATTTTATTCTTTATTCTACAATTTGGGCAAATGTCATATTATATAACTTTATGTATTATTTCTTTAGAATTCAGCTTTATATTGTAGTAATTGATGTTTTGGGTAATATATATTATTGAATACATTTATAAAAGGCTCTACTTTAGTTCAGTTTTCAATTTAATTTTGGAGAGTAGAGACTGATAGTAAATGGGAAAATTAACTAGTACGTATATGAACTATAATTTTTAATGGTTATTTTTTGCGAATAATTGTAGCGATTACCACTTACTACTTGCTGTTCATGCATCACCATTCTCGCTTTGTGGAATTGTGTTCTTTTTCAATTTCTTTCCTCCCTCTCCCCAACCCCCCCCCCCCCCCCTCTCAATTAGCTCTTTGATAATTGCTGTTATTGAATCGATTTTTGTGTTTATGGGGTTCCACTTAGTGATTTTCTTGTTGGAATTCTGTTACTCGAGTGATTGGCTTTAAGTTTTACTACAGAATTCATTTTGTAAACTTATTTTGTTAAATTTATTTTCAGTTTCCATTTCTATTAATTATAGTGTATGTTATGACATCTTAGTCAGCATAAACTTGAAGTTTATTTCCCAATAAATTTTGTGATTAGGGGTATCCAACTTTTCAAATGAAACTGATTTTAAGTGTTCTTAGGTTATGACTTGTGAGTCTAGCTTTTTGTCTCAACCGGGACCAGAGGCTGTAAAGATGTAGAGTAGTGAAGCGAGAGATCTCAGGTTCAAAAACTGATTGTGCGTGAGTAGACCCACCAAACCAAAGTACAATGAAATTTACCAGGATGTTTGATATGTAAAGCAACTAACCTACTTTGGCTGAATATACAATATTTTTATAACTATGGATGGCTGAGTAAATGGTAAATCTTGTTGCTTCATGGTCAGTGAGGGTCCTGAGTGCACAAAGCCTCCGCCTTTTGTAAGGTGTGGCTTTTTAAATCAAGGCTATAATAGATATTAGTAACCAATTTGTTGTAAAATATTACTAAGCATTTGTTATAATGTTTGAAGCTTAAGAACTGTTTTTCCATTGTTCCTGATAATTAGAGATCTGACGTGCTCCTCTTCAAGGGGATGGAAGAGCTTAATAATATTGTGTAGCATGCAAAGCAGAGGCACCATATTATTGGTCAATATGTGGCGGGTCAGCGAAGGTTTGTGCAGGATTTGGGTACCAAGGACCATAGCATCTGTAATTTTCTCAAAAATTTCTACGAAAGCAATTACTTTTTAAGTGGTTTCAAGTGTTCTTTTGGCTATTTGGTTGCTTGCTCAAATTAAGGACTTATCCGAAATTGTTTCTGGTATGGCTGTTGGGTCAAGTTTTCGAACCAAATAGCCAAAAGAACACTTGAATATGTATTTTCAAGTTTTCTTGTATCACAGCTTGTTTTCAGAAATTATTGAATTATTTTGTATTGGGGCAATTGCATGGTATAAAATAATATGCCTCCCGTAGGAATATGTATTCAGAGACATAAAAAGTGGGAAAATTTTTAAGGGGTGTGGTCGGAGAGTAAGGCAGAGGAACTTTTTATATTTTCTTACTTTCGCTGGATCTTGGAATGAATTTTCTGCTGCTGGTATGTAATCCGAAAATGACAGCAGAAAATATCTAGTCGGCAACAAAATGAATATCTAGGAAGATCTAATTTATTTGAGCTGGTGAAGTTATATCCATGAAATTTTTAACTGTACTTTTATAACTAGTTGCAGAATAAGTTAATGAAAATAATTATACTCAGACAACATCTTTCTTATATTGACACAGAGTTTCATGTCAATAAGCAACTGCTCAGATGCAATTCGGCTTTCTTGTCAACTTCCCATGTGAAGATGTTATTGGGTATCACAGATGCAAATAGTCTCTCTTATCAACTTCCCATGTGAAGATGTTATCGGGTATCACTACATAGGTTAAGAACACTTTCAGACAAAGCACTTAAAACCAAGTGCACAATTCTGATGCTTGGGTTCTTGTGATATGTTGGTAGAAAAAGAAACACCAGAAAAATAAAAACATCAGTTAGAATAAGTCTCTTAATTTATATTTTTTTCTCATCAGAAGAACAACTCCACCAGCACAATTAGCAACGCCAACACAATGATATTCATAGCCTTAGGCCATTAAAGTGATTTTAAACTAAATACTATAGCTACATATATGCAAAATGTAATTGAGTAAACAAGCAAGTCAGTAGGTAACAGTTGCTCTGCTCACTTCAACAAGGTGGCAAATTTACAAAAAAAGGAAAAGGAAAAGGAAAGAGATACTGGGGTAATCTATTCGACCAAAATTGCTGAGAACTTTTCCTCATCTTGTTTGACAATCTCTACCAACTAAGCCAAGACCGGAGGTTTACTTGCATGTCAAACTCCACAATTGCAAAGTTCAAGCTCAACTCAAAGAAGTCAAAAAGCCATTACGGGAAAAAGAAATGACCAGTGTCTCTCCACCTTCCTTCTTGACACATTCCAATCTGAAGTTCCAATTACAGGGCTAAAAGCATCTCCTGTTTCATTGCAGCCTATCAAACGTCCTCCACGAACTGGTCTTTGGCAGAATATCAACATTAGGGAAGGAATCCACAGCAAATTTTGGGAAGCCTGTGATGGATAATGTATCAACTAATAGCAGCAAGAATACAAGATGCAATAGAAGGATACAAAGGTTATAGAATATTAATTAAAAAGACATAAAATTTCAATATCAAAATCCCAAGTGGTTGCCTTTTTTTTCTCTCGAGTATAAAACAAATGCATAAAATGTTCATGGTTTGCATTAATCTTATGTGAACATCTCGAGATGGAAAAATGATATTTACTGTCACTAAAGTGCGAAAACAGATAGTAGGCATTGTATCCCAAAGTTTGCGTGTGGTTGTAGATGGATCTCTTAAATAATGAATGACTGCATCCACTCCAAGAAACACAAAGTCACAAACTGAGACAACATTTTAAGGTAAACATTCTTAAGAAGGGAGAGTTCTTACTCCTTCCACAGCAAAAATATTGTTACCGCCTTGGAATATATCAAGTCTGGCAGCATAAGCAGTGGTTTACCAAAAAATAAAAAACTGAACGTCTACATATAGAAAAATAGTGGAGGTCCCTGAAAAATGATAAAGGAAGGCATGCTCTACCCCTTGTTATAGAGTACAAACTTATTTATATTGGCCATTATGAAAATTTGGTTTATCTTTCTGTTTCAAAAAATTAAGTTCCTTTTTTTCTTTCTTCCCCTTTTCAAGGGAGAAAGTAGCATATATATTTGAGCATCCTAGCACATCCTTATCCTTAGCAAGCTATTCTAGGTTGACTTCTTCTATTGTTGATTCATTTGTCTTATAGAATGCATTTTTTATCAGGGAGAGGGAGGAGGGAGTAAATCCAGCTTTAAGCTTCCAGAGTTGACCATTAGACCTCTTGGATAGCAATAAAATGTAATGGCACTGGTCCAAGAGGCCACTTGCTGTTATCGAATACATTACACTACTAACAAAAGTAACACCAGTCAAAACATTTTGTACCTTGCTTGAGGACACCTGTTATTTATCTTCAAGCTTCTGTGGCAAGGTTTTAGAGTCAAATTCATCTAAGAGGTATTCTGCATCAAATATTAATTTGCAAGTGTTAGATAAAAGCAATTGCTAGCAATGAATCTTCACCCAATGAATCTTGTAACCGGCTCTTGGGTAGTAACATGAGGTCCAACATAGAACCTTCACCCAATGAATCTTGTAACTGGCTCTTGGCAGTACAATACATAATAATCATTCCTAAAAAGAATCGTCCTCCCACTTTAGAAATCAAGTAATAATGTCCAGTAACAGTAATTTTTGAGTTAGTGATGTCATAAGATTCATATATATGATATTTACAAAAAAGTTATTTGGAAAACAGACATGGGAAATTGTAAATACAAAAGCAGATAAAATGGAGCCAATAATTGGTACCACAACGAAACTAATTATATTTCTTGGGTAACATGCAGAAGTAAACATGTTACATGTGAAAGAAACTAGCCTAAGCAAATTGCAAGTACTGTAAAGCAGATATACAATGGAGATACTGAATGAATAAGAGTTAGAGAGATGAAAAAGAAAATTTAATACCTGCTTTCTTTATTTGCTATGCTACGGTCTTTCTGTAATTTCGATGCCGTTGACAGTTATGTAAGAAATGTGAGCAATTTTATGCCAATCTTGGCCATTCTCCTTTTGGCACCGCTGCTTAAGCAATGGACAGTTGCCAGAGATATATAGATTAGAAAGAGATTTTGGTAAACCCTCCTCGTCTGATAAGCATTCGAAACTGAAATTAGGGCAGTCACAGATGGCTAAATATGTAAGAGATTTGAGGTGGAGAAGGGCCCTGTAGTTAACTGTTCTTATATTTGGATATCCACCCAAATTGAGAAGCATAAGATTAATCGGCAGCAGTCCCTCCTCCGGAAAGGACTCAACAACGATTTTGGGGCACATCATGATTTCGAGGCTAATAAGGTTGGGGACGTCTTCGGGTAATGACTTTAGATTCTCCAATTGGACAAGCACTAAGCGATGAAGTTTGGGGGCATTAAATTTGAAGGAGAGTCCTCGAAGTTCTTGGGAAAATGATACAAATTTAGGGCACCTCCCAATTTTTAACATACTTAGAGAAGGAGTGGAATATCGTTGTCTCTCTGAACCTGACTCTGAAGAAACTGATGAATCCGAAAGAAGGAATTCGAAATTTTGACAATTAATCAACTCAAGCCTGCTAAGCATCGGGAACAAGTCTAGTGACAAGGACGAGAGGGAGTTGCAACCATCTATTGAGACCTCTCCTAAAATAGGAAATGATGGCACATCTATCAACGACATCTCCTCACATTCCTTCAACTCTAGCCTGACCATATTTGGCGCCCTGGGTAATGAAGCCACAAGCTGTTGGCAGCCGTGGATTTGTAGTTTCTCTAATGAAGGAAGTTGCGGAGGCAGATGCTGTTTTAGCCTGGGACAGTTGCCTATAACAAGCTCCTTAAGACATGGGAAAAAGCCCACAGCAGCTTCATTTCCACCTTCAATGAAACAACACCATTCTTCCCAAGACTTCATATCCTCAATCCTCAATATTTCAAGGGATCGAAATGGTTGAGGAGTAACACTATTTGATAATGAATCATCACTCCTGCTGTAAAAGTAGAACTCAGGGCCGATTGTTTTCAACGCATCAAGCCCATACATCCCAAGTTGTTTGAGAAAGGGTAGCTGCCCAAGTGGTGGCACGGACAAACAGTATTTACAGTTTCCCAGCTCAAGTGATACTATTCTGGGTAACGAATTGTAACAATCGCCAACCCATTCTGGAAATCTTGTGCCAACGTAATTAAATACACTGAGCTTCTTCAACTTTTTGTGAGGTTGAAGACTCTCCAGTACACTTCTGTCTTGTATAGAGTCCTCGTCGTCTTCGTCTTTTCTGCTCCATTCCAACCGTAATTCCTCAATATATTCCTTCTCTTTCAAATTCGCCTCTATCCCATCCGTGGGATCAATCACATTCTGCAGCCCTGCAATTGTAAGTGACCCTCCAAGTTGATTAAGCTGCCCCAGTTGCTTGACATCAGACCCGCTACACTTGCCCACTTCAAAGCAAGTTAATGTTCTAAGATGCTTTAATCTTCTCAGATGCAGTGGAGTCTCCTTTATATAAGTACAATCAAAATCAAAATGACGCAAATTCACAAGTTTGTGCATATCTTTGGGCAATTCACCCAAAAAGTTTTCACAAAATACCAACATGAATGTCTGCAAATTATACAACTTGCATATAGAGTCAGGTAATTTCTCAATCATCGTGAAAGAGAGGTCCAAATAGCGTAACTGCGTTAAATTGCCTATGGAATCAGACAATTCAGTCGCAATAGATCCAAGTAGAGATAAAACTCGCAGGTGCTTTAGTCTTGGAGTTAAATCATGAAGCAACTTGTTGGCTTGAGAAATAAGCCGGCTATTTCTTTTGCCCCAACCCTGTAACATGAAGGTCCTCAGATTACTGTACTGGTAGTTGTGTGATGCATCAAATATTGTCCATGTATCAAAAATGTGCGTTGAAATCCACAAATGGCGAGTCCTTTTGGGAATATTTTTGATGTCCTTCTCCAACTTATAACAGAATTCTCCAGATATAGATGTTGCTAAATCAATAATAAGGTCATGCATAACAAAATCTGAATGTAATTTTTGAAAAAACGACCGTGCTACAAGGTCACGAAAATATTCTTCACCTACTTCTTCCATTCTCTTGTTCTGTTTTGAATGTTGTAACAAACCCTCTGCCATCCAAAACAAGATTAATTTGTTCTCCGAAAATATACTGCCTTTAGGAAAAATGGAACAATAAGAGAAGCATCGCTTGAGATGAGAAGGAAGATAGTGGTAGCTCAATCTTAGAGCTGGGATGATATTACTCTCGGCATCATTAAAATCCCATATATTGCTTCTCAATATCATATTCCATTCCTTCTCTTCATATTTTGTGCGTAACAAACCTCCAAGTGTTTTTTATAGCTAAAGGCAACCCTTGGCACTTGTCAACGATCTTTCTACCAATTGCCTCTAGATCTGGATTTACATCTGAATCTCTACCATCAAATGCATGTCTACAGAACAACTCCCATCCTTCTTCTCCTCCTAGTTGCCTTAATGGATGTTTCGAAATGGAATGCATGACTTCAGCAACCCTCTCGCTTCGTGTTGTCGCAAGAACTTTACTTCCAGGAGTACCATGGATTAAGGGAAGCAGCAAACGTTCCCATGTATCACTCTTCTCGTCCCAGACGTCATCTAAAACAAGTAAAAACTTCTTATCAATGAGTTTCTCTTTCAGTTTGAGTTGAAGTATATTTAGATCTTCGGAATCATGAGCTGGAACCACGAGCGCCTGGAGAAATTTTTTCGTTAAGTTAATAACATCAAATTCGTCTGAAACATAAATCCATGATTTGATGTCAAAATGATCTGTCACTCTGCCATCATTGTACACAAGTTGTGCGAGAGTGGTTTTTCCCATGCCACCCATGGCCACTATGGAAACCACAGATAAACAGCTTCCATTCCCATTGTCAGAAAGCAACAATTTCATTATCGCCTCCTTATCTTCATTTCGACCACAAACTCTTGTATCATCCACTAAGGACGTTGATGGCACTCTTTGTGATTGTTTCCCACCAACACCAAAGCCATCTTTCATTAATCCTAGCACATCCTTTTGTTTAGCCAAGTGTTTTAGATCACCAAGAACTCTTTCAATCCTTGATTCGATTTCTTTATCAAATAGATTAACACTAGCAGAAGCCATTGCAGTAGACAGGTTTGGTACCTTGCTTGAGGTGTCGTGCAATTCAGCTTCAAGCTCCTGTATTGAGATTTCAGTTTCAATCTCATCCAAGAGGTCCTCAGCAGCAAATACAGCTTCTTTTAGCTCATCGACCCACCTCTTCACATTTGGATTTCGAATTTGCTTTTCCTCTGCGTCATCAATAACTGCGTTGATGGATATCAAAGTAATTTCGAGTTTTTTAAGCAACGAGGCGTTGAGTTTTCGTACTTGGAAGTAGTCCAAGATCTTAGGAGAAGCCAATCTGTCAAACGCCACTTGAAGAAAAGCAGAGAGAAAAGCTCCACCCACTAGTGCTCCTGCCATGGTTGATGTTTCTTCTTAATTGCAGCAAAGAAAAAGTATTGATCAGATGAAGGAATCAAGTGAATGAAAGCATAATACAAGTGAAGGTAAACACAAATGAGTATTGAGCAGTCCTATTTGGTTGTCTTCTTTTTCTATTTTCCTAGCAGCTATGGTTGTCAATATCTTTCAGATGCCAGGACTACTAATTGTTTAACAATGGATTGTTTTTGAAATTTCAGACATACTTATTCGTATATTAAGTATTTAACTTAATTTCTGTATTTTTCTTGTAATTGTTTTTGAAATTTCAGACATATGCCTTTTTTTTTTTCTTTTTTTTTTAACAATGGATTGACTTTGAAAAAAATAAAAATAAATAAATAAATAATCTTTTGGTAGTAAAATAAATAAATAGTAAGTTACACTTGTGAATTGTTACTAATATTTTTTTTAAAAATTTCCCATAACCTACAATTCTTCACTGTGTGAGGATTAATTTTTGTATTACCCGTGAAAAAATTCTTTTTACTTTTTTTTTTTTTCTTGTTTTTAGTTTTAAGAATATACAGGCCAGTTGGATTTATTCAAAAAGTGTGGAGCTCACCAAGACTATTAATGGTCAATGGGTCCCACACGATAAGAAAAGCACATGCTAGCACAATTATTAGTTGACTCAGAGTCAATTTCATGTATAATAATCTATATTATATAAAACAGTCTTACGAAGAAAATTTTTGTTTTTTTTTCATAATATATTAATATATAGTTATGTTTGTTTGTTATACTACTTAAATTTTTTTTTTTCTATAATTATAGGACTATTATTGAGTTATTTTTACTATTTTTTTTAATATTTATAATTTTTAATAATTATACGTTATAATAATTAAAATTAAATTTATGATTTATTTATTTATTTAATAAGTACATAATAATCTTAATTTTTGTAATTTTTCTCAAATTTAAGAATTAAATTTTTTAAAGTTACTATAAATTAAAAGAAATATTAATAATATAGCTTTCATAATTATAATATTATTTTTTACTTTTATATCATAAAAAAATTACATTTTTTCAATAATTATATGTCAATATTAGTTAATATTAAATTTTTCAAATTTTTTATTTAATAAGTTTCTAATTATTAGAATATCTTTTAGTTTTTCTCAAATTTATGAAATAATTTTTTTTAAATACTATGAATTAAAAAATAGTTAGAGTATAGTTTACATGATTATGTATTATTATTTTAACTTTTAATAGAAAAAAAATTATTTTCCTATAAACCCTATGAATTTTTACTATTTCATAAATACTTTTTAATTACTATTTTGCTTCAAATATTCTATTTTTTTTTTTTTTACTACAATCATAATTTTTTGTAATTTTAAAATTAATATAATTGTAATTATTTTATGACTATTGATTTTTTTTTTTACCCAATTCTTTTCAATATTAATAAATTTATAATTTGTCAATAACTATATATCAATAGTAATTAATATTGAATTTCTTGATTTTTTTTAAATTTAATAAGTCACAAATAATTCTAATATTATAAATTAATTTCCTTTTAGAATCCCATGAATGAAAATAAATATTAAGAGTAGTGTTTTTATGATTATACTATTATTGTATTAATTCATTCTCCATCTTTAGAATTTTTTTAAAAAATAATTATATGTTTAAATTAATTTGTTTTAAAATAACTTTTTGATATTTACATTAATTGTTGAATATATTTGTATATATCACAAATATGATTCACGTGAGTTACATATACCACGAAAACTGTTCACTTATAGTTTTATTGACCGATTTAATGTCACACCCCTCACGGAGGCATGACTGGCCAGAGTTTTGGATAACCAAACCCCCGTAACCCTAAATCCAAAACAAAATAACGATCATGACGCTCGACCCAACTAAAGAATAAAAGTCTATTGTAAAAGTTTGTTTTTCTGAAATAAATAATCACTTACTGAAAATTTATTTAACATGCCACAAAATACAACATTTGTTTCTACTTTCACACAATGACATGAGAACAAATATCTAGCCTATTACATTATGCAAAATTTGTCATTTCACCACTTTAGTGTGACTGCAAACTTTCATCATTAACTTCAAGTTTGAGATCCTAGAAAATACCTTGCCATACTTTGTCGGCAAGTCACAAACTCGGCAACAACATATATTGGGCTCCTGAAAAAAATATTATTCACGAAAGGGATGAGTCTTACGGACTCCGTGAGTGGAAAATCGTACCTAAAGGGTACTAGCATCACTCAGCACAAACATATAATATAAATATTAACATCGTGTAACATGATTCATATAACATTTCACATTACACGTACACATTGTAAGTTTCACAATTCATATGACACACAAAATCACAAATTTATCAGAGCAATGATATCAAACAAAACAACCAAAGGGCCAACGAGTAACACAGCCCCACACACCAATATCACTCCCTGCCGGGCATTTACGCACCCGCACACCAAATTAATTTCCTGTACACAATCCATTCCACTGAGGCTGAGCACTCAACTTTAAAAATATATATCAAAATCAGGATTTCTCACAATTTTTAAATCAGAGTATCCTAGGTGCACCTGGATCTTTAATTTCAAAAATGAAAATCATTTTCCAGAAAATGTTCACGAGTTGGTCCTTATCAAACACAAACAATGTCAACACAGTAACCAATATCAAGCAAACATTATTCAAGCAAATTACTGAAATACTCCATTAGCTTACTTTCCATATATGATACATATTCAAATAAACATATAATCACACGTACTAATCTAGCCCCTAAAGGCAGCAATTAACCACTTACCGTGATGGATCTCGCCTGTCATTCCACCTTGAATCCATGTGTCTCATTGATTCCATAATATGTTCCTAGATTGGAAACATATTTCCTAAGAACTACTTAGTTTATAAATTTCATAGTAATAATCTTCTAGTTACTTATTTAACTACTAAAACCTTATGGTGTGATAAACTCCTATGCATAAATAAAAATTTAGTTTCTTCTTAACATTGTATTGAGCGTCTTAAAGACAATTGAAACTCTGTGTATATGTCAACACCGATTCCTTAATTCAATATAACCTAGTTTGAAGGGATTATAACCAATTAATTGTTTTCTTTAAGCATTATGTTGTATAAACAAGAAGCAAGAAAGTGCCACCTAGACATTGTTTGGATCGTAGACAATCGTGACCAATAAAGTTATATGTGTATAATCATTTATCTTTGATTTCATAGATTCAAAGAGAGGTGCGCATCATTGAGTAGTTGGTTTATTATTATTATTCTTATTATTACTACTATTACTACTATTTAATTAATATTAAATGCACATTTTATTATGTGGTATATATTTGAAGATAAAAAAAACAACAACAATTAATTTAAACTTATTTTAGTTTTTTTCTACTGAGTCATGCTCCCGCTCTCTCTCTTGTTCTACATGATGATTTACACGGTGAAGGTGGCATGCATCTAATGGCTTAAGAAATATGTGACAACACGGGCATGGCAAATGACAAAAGTCTTTCCAGCATTCAATTCTAAGATTGGTGTGTTGCGTTCTATTCAAGAGCTTTCCATTCTTATGTATATTCACCTTTTAAAGACTTGTTCTCTCAACTCTCAAGCATGCAACCATAATTGGGTTTAGTGATACTCTGTATATGAATCAAGCAGAGAACATAATAATTTTATCATTGATGGAATATTTTCTTTATGTTGAAGCTTGATTTCTATGGTTTGTATTCCCACACTACTGATGTGAATTTATAAATTTGACACTAAGCATGAAAATGGAAAAACAAGGAAGAACCACAAGGAGAGGACACGACACATCAAGGGCGTTATACAATAAGTAACCTCAGACGGGGTCTAACACAAAAATCAAAGGATTGAGATGAGTAGATATCCTACTGAATATTGAAAAGATGAATTTAAGCTTTTAGATAATCTATGCATTCAAACGGATACTAACCTCTAAAGCACCGATACTTCAGATTGGGGTCGTATCCGTGTCGAGTACGTATCTGACACGGATACGGCCCCGATACGCTAGGATACGTATCAGATTCGTATCCATAATTACTTTTTTTTTTTTTTTTTTTTTTTTAAAATGGATACGGCTTGGATACGGCTTGACACGGCTGGAAACGGCTCGGATACGGCTTGACACGGCTTGGATACGGCTTGACACGGCTCGGATACGGCTGGAAACGGCTCGGATACGGCAGGACACGGCTCGGATACGGCGCCATGTTTTTGGCTGACACCAAAACATTGCATTTTGTTCATTTTTACTTCTTTTCTTCATGAATTCCTCTCCTTTGTGACTTATGTTCTCCATTAACAATTGTCAATTCACCGGATTGGTATAATTGAAACAGCTTTTGATTCGCCGTTCTTGGGTTTGAAGCTTCTTCTGATTTTCAAACTGTTATTCATCTTCATTGCTATTCGAAGCTTCAAATTTCTCAAGTTATTCATCTTCTCCATAGCCTGTGACAGTCCAATTCACAACAATCACTGTTGAGGCCTCCAAAGCTTCATTCCTAGTGAGTAATCCTCCACTTTTATCTCCCTCTCTCACTTCCCTTACTCTTTGTCTGAAAAATAGTGTTATGGACTTCTCATTGGCACTAATCCAAAATCAGTGTGTTGTTGGCTCCGAAGCTTGCTGTTGTTAGCTCTTTTAAGGTTTATGAGAATTGATGTGCATTGTTTATTGTTTCTTTTATTCCATATGAGCTTATGAAGTTATTCTCCTTGTGTTCTAGTCTATGTTTGTTTTCTTTGTTGCTTTTGTATAAGCTTTTATAAAGTTTGCATTTGTGAGAATATATGATGGAGTTTTGCATTGAATCCATTACTGTTGTATAAATTTTTGGATTCTGTTTTTTTTTTTTGGATTTTCTTTTAATTTTAATTAGAGAAAAATTTAATGTAATAAATTATGTTTGTTGGACCCATATGTTATGAATTGTACTTGTTTGATAACTACTATATGATGAATTTGCTCAATTTATGATTTTTAGATAATTGTATGTTATGAATTACCACTTCATGTTATAAATTATATATATATAATATAATTTAAAATTATTTAATTAAACGTATCCTTAACGTATCGTATCCTTGTTTTTAAGAAATTAATATATTCCCGTGTCGGATACGTATCGTATCGGATTCTCGTATCCGTATCCGTATCCGTGCTTCATAGATACTAACCTATTCAAATGAAACGCTTTTGCTCTGTATCAGCAACAATAGCTTCCAAAGCTGCTCAAAAGATTCTTGTTCTGTTTGCTCCTGGTACGATGCCTATGGAGCTGAGATTACAATCAACTTTCTACACGGATCGGGAGTTGCTAAAATACAACAGCTTCTGGCAGCAAAAGAATTCTCTTGGCTAGTTTGTTGCAGATGCTAGTTTTAGGCGTTGAATGGCCAAGGTAAATAGCAAGAAAAAGAGGGAAAAGAATAACTGCCAAGAGAAACTACGAAGTGTGGCTGGAAGAGGAATCCACGAAGACAAAGCCAGAGAGTGAAAGCACTAGAAGAATCGGGACAGAACACGGTCAAAGAGTGGAAAAGAAGAAGAAGACTAGGTTGCTGTAGATAAAGGCAAAAGAGACAAAGATAATATGATATAATAATATATGCTTATGGTCTAGCTTTGCTCCTTAAATTGGTGGTGGACAATCAATTTCCACATAAAAATTATATATACGTATATACATGTTGCTTCAAGTTTTAATTAATCAATAATATAGTATAACAAAATTAGTTCCTAATCATGTATATATATATATAATTTTATTCTACTATTATTATTATTATTATTATATATTTTAGCTCCAAATTAACTAATTATATAATAAAAAATTAACTCTTATTTTATTTTGTGTAACATTTTATTCACTTACTTACAACAAGTTATGTACAAACACGCTAACATGTACATTAATATATCAGATTATTACACTTAAAATTTTAATTTGAGGTCTAATTACAAATTATTTTAGTTAAAAGTTTGGGATAAATAAATTATTATTAATTGCAAAATGTAATACAATTTTTTTGATGAAATTAAGTATTCAACCATATTTTAATAAAAATATATATTTTAAATTAATTACTTATCTTTAATTATTTTATATAAATAATTAAATTACAACTCATGAAATTAACAATACACAAATTTCACCAATCGCTCAAAGTGATCTTTAGTTTCATGGGTAGATACGACTGTGATTCTTTTCTATAGAATGAAAAGAAGGTTTTCTTGATTATATCTGTTTAGTGTCCCAGAAAAGCCTAATTCCTTCACCACGGTTACAAGAAAACACTATTAAATAGATTGTAATATAAATTCTATATTAAAAAAATACTATTATTTTATTTATGTGAAAAATTACAAAATTAGAATTATACTTCTTTTATGTTAAATGATAGTTTATTCGTGTCAAGTGCCTTACCTATTGTAACAATATCACAGACTAAAAATTTGCAAATTAAATTAATTGTTAGTGATGTTTGAATCAGTTTAAGAAATAAAATTGTGAAACTCTATAAAATTTAGAACTAGAGAATTTGATGATTAACTCTTTCAATGGCCAATAGCTAAGAGTGATGCTCTAACACTTTCCTTGTGCTTTTCCTTTTATGTTTCATTGAAGAGTACTTTTTCTTGTAAACTGCCGTCCAAATTCCCAAAACCAAGTTTCCTGTTTCAAAAGGAAAATGTTAGACATGACCAGCAATCTGCTACCACTTTAGCTTTACATGCAACTTCCAAGAGAGAGTAACTATCTCACACAGAAAAATAATTGATCTAACGGGGTTTTACATATTTGGAGTAATTGAACCCACAAGACTCATAATTTTAGTTCGTGAATTGAATCTACACGACTAAGAGAGTTCAATAATTAATCTGACCATTTCATCTGGTATACTCCACAATAAGTGAAGTGTTCCATAAATATTTACATACATCAAATCATGTAGTATACACTTCAATACAAAATGACAATAAATTAAGTGTTTCTTTTTATTAAGATGTGATCTGCTTATGATTTTTAATCTTATTTATTAAACGAGTTTTATTTTGTAAAATTGTAATATCTTATTCATTTAATTAAGTATTTTACTTAATTTGTATATTTATTTTGTCATTGTTATCTGAATTTCAGACCTATGCTTTGTTTTAGCAACTGATTCACTTCGAAGAATTAAAAATAAATACATAGTTACATTTGTGAAATATTACTAATATTTTTTATAATTTTTCACCATAACCTTCAATTCTTCACTGGTTAAGCGTAAAAATAAGATAATGATATTGCAAGATCTAATATTAACTTTAAGAACATCGTTAAAAGAATTCTTTTAATTTTATTTTTTATTTTTCAAGTTTTAAGAACATCACCAAGACTATTAATGGTCCATGGCTCCAACACGATAAATACATCACAATTATTAGTTGACTCACAGCCAATTTCATGGTCCACTAGCTTTTATAATAATTCAATTATAGTACTATTGATCGACTCAGATTTAATGTAATAGATGAATGTGTAAATATTATTGATGTTAAAAAAAAAAATATGGAGTGTTTTACCAAAACTGGGTTAGTGGTTTATTATTATTATAACAGTTAGTGGTTTATTTAATTGTATATGCAGCTGCTATGGTCGTCTTCTTTTTCAATTTTCCTAGCAGCTATTGTTGTCAATATCTTTCAGATGCCAGGACTGGTTGACCCCACGCGGTTAGTGGTCTACAATAATAATGCTGAGCCCATTTTCTTGTGAAACTTTCCATGCTTTTCCGTTTCGGCTTCTTTTTCAAAAGCACAGCAATGCGTGTTTAGTGGAATCAGGAACTTTATATGCTATGAATGTAGAATAATTTTAATTTATGAAAACACTGTTAGTGGAATACTTTACTTGTACATTGATTGTTTTAAAAATTGCAGATTGATTCTTCATTCAAATATTCTTTCCTGCATTGCTATCTATCTTGTTTGGTTTAATATCATTAGCTCTTCCAAGTTTTTGTGTGCCTGTAAACTACTGAGTTGGACGTGGATACTAGGACATTTGAATCATTCCCGTTAATAACAATGCTCAACTTTCTGTTGAAATCTTCAGTAAAATATTATAATATTATTAGTAATTAGTAAGATATAAATTACAATGCAAAATCTATCTTTTCATTTCTTTACTATATGACATTACAATAACATACGAGTAATTCAGATAATTTCTAAAATTACAAGACATGAAAATTTTGTGAGAGGATCAGTTTGACTTTGAGACCATTTTGCACTCTTGAATTCAGTAATCAACCTTGATGAAATAGCAAAACACTTCAATCTCTTGAACGTGCCAGCCACAGTGAACTAAGAATACGAAACTGAGAAATAGTCATGTACTTGCGAGGAGGGCATGACTTGTACATGAATAAAATTGAGTTCTAATTGTTGAAAGTTGTAATCCTCTTGAAATATTTTTAATTTGATATAAATTGTATAACATAATCAGCTATGTGCTACGAAATCTAGCTTTTCATTTGGAATTATTTTTTAGGTTGAATTCCATTATGATTTCAAAACTTCAATCTTATATTTTTCTGACCTACTTTGTTTGATGAGTTTTGTTTTATTTCTCATGTATAAAATTTAGATAATTCTTTGTGCAAATTTTAAAGTATTTATACATGCTAATTTATTATATTTTAAATTAATGTTCTTACATCTAAATGCTCATAAACTCTTTTTTTTTTCAGGTGTTCTTAACTCTACCAACTAATTAAATTATATTTAATTTAAATTTAATAATTATAGGTTAATTAAGAATCTTAATATTAAAAATTAAACTTGAAGGATGCAAATAAAAAAATAAAAAAAAATCTTGAATGGTATGATAACATTTTTCTTCTTAAGAACTAAAATAAGAAATATATGAATATATGCTGCATTTGTTGCTCCACATTGATTGTTGACAGCCTTATATGATAATATTAGGAAAAATACGTGCCGTTAAAGTTCTATCCCTGTATGCGTGAGTGTGTTCATATATCCAATTTGGTTTCACTTTTTTGAAGTAGAAGTTTGGGATTGGACAAAAACCCCAAGCTAACAATATGCAATTATGGGTTTAGTTCCACATCGCTTTGGAATGCATTGGACAATGTTTGTGTTAGTACCTCAAACAAACTCTAATGCAAACGACAAGTGTAATTGTTATGTTGATACACATTTCAATTATGGATTTTTTTTTGCAATGTCTTAAAGCTCATTGGCCTCTATCTGCAATATTCACCATACAATAATTGTCTTCTTGAAAGAGACAGAGATAATGCGTAAAGAACACATGTGAGGTGATAGTAAGACGGTCAAGTCCTGACACCATTCCCTCCTATGAGTCAGGAGATGGTCGGACTTGTAAACTTCTTCTACCGGAGCAAGAATAAAGATACACATTCTGTTTCAAGTTTGAAACATAGTTTGATTATGGCTAATTTATACTTTTCTAAAATTAAAAATTAACCTAATCTATTTCAATGTTAACAAACCCAAAAACAAAGCCAGTGCTATAATAGCTGAATCGAGAAATAACGCTTTTTACTATAACCATATTGTAGTTATAAAAAAAAAAGTCAATGTAGGAAAAGATATAAGAAAAAGGAACATGTCATAAATTATGACTTCAAAGTTCTTTTTTGTTGGTTTAGAATATTTTTCTTTTCCAATTCCTTTTTGGCTAAACTGTCATCATGAACAATTAATTATAAGGTAAATCTTCTGTAACTATTGAAAAAGGAGTTTGGAAGAATGGCTTCAGTTTTAGACATAATCTTCTATAATCATCCGCTTACACTTTATTATAATTTTAAACAATTAATTTACTGAATAATTTAAACTTTGTGTATAGATCAGATCATTGATTAATCACAATAAGTGTTGTGATCAGTAATAAAAGTAATACCAGTCAATGAAGTAGTAAGTATAGCAATCACAAAATTTTGAATAACTATTCAGAAAAATGGTAATACTGCTATCATCAAATTTGATGTTAATTACTCAGCTAGAGTAACCGTGTCATCAGAATCTAATGCAGCAACTTGAAGCATCTTCACTAATGCAGGTGCAAGGCCATACAATTTATATAAGTGCCACTGGAATATTATAGATAAAATAAATAGATCAGGTTGATATCAGAAAAATTAATAAATCAGAAAAACCTTATAACATAAATTTAGGCTTCAATTATGTCATATTACATGACATAATGATTTTTCATGCGTTTCATCTTGATTTCATCTATCTAGCAAATGATGAGGATTTCTTTGTTTTTTAGGTTTTAATAGTCGTTATTAACAAATCAAATTTTCTTGCTGAAATTTATTCGTTTGTGATCTTATAAAGATGATACTGTTTATTTTATAGTTGTATATGTTTTCATACATAGTGTATATACTTGCAACATAACTAATGAGAATACCAAATCATAAAATACAGCTAACTATGTTTTTATTAAAAAACTTGAAGTGAAATAAACCTCACGGCCATTTCATTATCCTTGGTTGTTTTAAAACATCTCAATCTATGTTGGTTTATTTAGGTCTTAATTAGGAGCAACTCAATTTATACAAAATATAGTAAACAAATAATTATTATATAGTAGTAAACTCTAAGTGAAAACAATAATAACTTTCATTTCAAGCAAAAAAAATGCAAGTATGATTGACCAGATGAAGGTTAATATCACAAACAAGGTTCTCGGGTTGGTTAGGACCTTAATTGAAACTAAGGTGTTGAGATAATGAAATTTGATTAATATGTGCATATGTAAATGAATTTATAAGTTTAAGAGAAGAAGATTAAAAACAAGAATTTTCTTAATTTGACAATTGGGTGTGAGTGAATGAATGTGTCCACTCCTGTGATGGTGTATTAGTGAATTTTTATCTATAAAATAAATAAATGATCTGGAAGCACTTATTGAACAATTCGATTGGTAAATGATTTTGATTTTAATTTTTTTATCCTAAATATCTAAATCATATGCAAAAGCAACTTCTCCTTTTTATTTTTTAAACTTTTTACTTTTTTGACTCGATGTCTAGGTTGTCTAGGTAAATGTAGTTGCATATTCTTCTGAATTCTTCAGAGGTAAATTCCATTTGTCCTCTTTTTTGGGTATTTGCATTGGCTTCACTATTCTAACAATATTCACCTTTTAACTGCCAGACTTGGGTGGTGTAATTGTAAATTGTGAAGGCATTATGTGGGAGGGTAAGGCCAAGATAAAGAAAATATTCCTCGGTCAATCCATTCTCCCAGCTATTTGTTAAACTTTTTAGTGACATTCAGTTTAGAGACAATATTGTTGAACATCAGTTATGGGCTAGATAATTAAGTCAAATGCTTTGGAGTGTCAAAATTCATGTTTGGGCTTTCATAGCAGTAATGAGAAGAGACAGGAAACTCTATAGTGTCAATTCTAAAGTTGCTCTTGGATCTACTTTTTCTTATGCTTTGAATTTGTAAATTAAATGAAGATGTGAAATTTTATCATTTTTTGCATTTCACTATGTTTTTTCAACTAATTAGGTATTAGCTGAAAAGTGTTTATTGCATGATTGTTTTTATCAACCTGTTCCACCTGTGGAAGGGTGGAAGCTAGTAAGTTTAGGATTTCTGACAAAGTGTAAGATAAACACCTTTCTTCCCTAAGTATAGTAAACATGAAGAGTTCTCGAATCCGTCAGGTTTGGTGGAGACAGGTGTGGGTAATATGTGCATTTCTCGCATATATTACTTGGTTGTCTGTTCGCAACAACTAACTACTAGATCTAGAAGTTTGAAGGTTTAATTAACGGTTCAATTTCTCCATTCTCGTTGTGGTGCCATTACGGAAAACAGATACCACTTATTTCTTCAATGTGGGTTCACTAAAAGGATATGGAGGAAATGCTTAGAATGAAGCTATATACAGAAGCCTTTAGATCAATGGGATTGGCAGATACTATCCTAACTGTTTATTAGAAAGCAACCACCATTTACCATATCTGCAGAGAAAGAAACTTGAGACTGACATGGGGCTGCTATAATACCGAGAATGCTTTGTTAAGAAATTTATGAAGATGTTATTACCTTTTTGTACACGTTTAAGTAATAGTGCTGCCAATCGAGAAGTATATTTTAGATGGAAAATAGTCACTGGAATTTTGAAATGAAGTGTGTAGCATTCTTTGTGCCGCTTTACCTACTTTTTTTTTGGCTAAAGAATAATACTGATTCCTTCATTCATTTAAAAAATCTAGTCAACGTGCTATGAAGAAGTTTCTCTGGAACTTGTAAATTTCAATTGACTTAATCTTGTGATTGATTTTCCTGTAAATTTCATTGTGGCTGTGTCTTGTAGGAGTTCTTTATATCAGGATGAGATGGACTTCATATTTAGTCTGATATAATACTGATTCATTGTGACTTAATACTGATTCATTCACTTAACTCACTATGTTAATTAAGTCTTATGCTGTACTATCATATTTTATTGCAGACTCGAGAATTGATTGACGACTTGAAATCTTCTAGCGGCCTGGAAATGCAGGGTGGCAGAAGCAAACTAGGAGCTGATTCCAAGACTTTATTGAGAATATTATGTCACATGAGTGACTCAGAAGCCTCTCAATTCCTCAAGAAACAATTCAAGATACCCAAGTCTTCTGCGTAATGTAAAATTAATACTACACTATCTGAACGGGGAGCCCGTGTGTATTTCTATTGAGATTTTGCTTGTATGTAAATAATATTTATTTGTTAACCAGCTTCTTTCATATTGTTTAATTTTATAATTCTACCTTTTGCATTTAGACTAACTCCTGTGGATGCTAGTGATTTCATTTCATAAAATACTGTGACTATGCGAGAAATTAGTTTAGTCAAGTTTTTTCTATGCTGGTGGATTGATCTCTAATTATCTGGTGGTCTCCCAAGTGGTATTTTTGGGACTTAGAAAGTAGTTATATAAGACACTTTTGACTAAAAAAATAAACAATTTCCTTGATATTTGTGCTGAAAGGTAGTTTTTTATTAAAGAATAATCATTGTGACATCTTTTTTTGCAAAGAATGGCCTCGTAATTTTCACAAAAGGGTGGTTTTCTTGCAATTCTCTTTTTGGGTTATACTAAGAAAGTTTCACAGAAACAACAATTTTTCTCGTAAAAATAAGATTTTTCATATTTTCAATGCACAACTATAATAATTTGTCTCTCTACTACTTTGTGATATTTCTTTTCAGAACTTCATTGCTCCATACATAAGAAGGACTGTTATTAGAATCTATTTTGAAAGGTTTCCTAAGAATAAAAGAATGATTATGAAAAAAAAAATTAAAAATATTTTCTATTGATAATAATAAAATCTAATCACAAAGAATTTCAAATTGTCAGTATCCAAAAAACCTAAAATGAAAAATAGAGCAACTAATAATAAAATTTGGTAATTAAAAATTTTAACCAACCAATCTCTTATTAAGTATATATAATCTACTATTAATCTCCATCGCTATCACCAGTACAATAAGAGTTTAATCATTTTGAGCTCCATTTTGCTTTCTTAATCATGATATTCAAATTTACTTGTTACATTTTCAGCATGAATTGGAAGGAGATGCTTTGATTTGAAATGAAGAAAATGACTAAATTTATGATGATTTTCTAATTATATGTAATTACCATTAAATAAAATGATTAACAAATTTATTTAAGTTTTGAATAAATCGTTACATGACGAAATATATATTAAATGTTATTAGAGAATAGTCTATTTAAGTTGACGGTGTCAATTAATTAATGATAAGTTACATATATTGTAAGTCTTACAAACATGTCATATTCAATTGTAAGTAATCTATGTTATAGTTTGGGTCAATCTAATAATTTTATAATGATTTTTTACTCAATTATAAATACTTACTAAGTAAATCACCTAAGCTTATGACGATTTTTTGCCAGTGATTTCAATTTTATAATTCTACCTTTTGTATTTAGACTAACTTCTGCAAGAAATTATTTAGTTTAGTTAAGTTTTTTCTATGCTGGTGAATTGATCTCTGATTATTTGGTGGTCTCCCAAGAAAAAATGGGTGAGAAAAGCAAAAAGATTTTTGGTATTTCTGGGACTTAGAAAGTTGTTATATAAGACACATTTGATTGAAAAAATTAACAATTTCCATGATTGTTGTGCTGAAACTTGAAAGGTTGTTTATTTATTGAAGAATTATCATCATGACATCTTTTTGCAGGTAATAGCCTCAATATTTTCACAAAAGGGTGGTTTCCTTGCAATTCTCTTTTCGGGTTCTACTAAGAAAGTTCCACAGAACACAACAATTTTTTTGGTAAAAATAAATTTTTTCATATTTTCAAAGCACACCTCTAGTAATGTCTCTTTACTGCTTTGTGATATTTGTTTTTAGAACTTCACTGTATTAAGAAATTTATTATTAAAACAAAAGAAAATTGATTGGTAAGATTAATCATCCGATACATATGAAGGACCGTTATTATACTCTATAGAAAAAAAAATTTAAATATATTTTCCATTGATAATAATGAAGTCTAATCACAAGAATTTTAAAATGTCAATATCCATAAACCCTTAAATGAAAAATAGAGTAAGTTATGAGCAACTAAATAATAAATGTTGTAATTAAAAATTTTAACCAACCATTCTCTAATGTTATAATCTACTATTAATCTCCATCACCAGTATAATAAGAGTATAATCATTTTGAGCTCCATTTTGCTTTCTTAATCACGATATTCAAATTTACGTGCTACCTTTTCAGCATGAATGGCAAGGAGATGCTTTGGTTTGAAATGAAGAAAAATACTAACAAAACAATTAAATTTATGGCGATTTTCTAGTTATTTGTAAATATCACTAAGTGAATCATGAGTAACAGGTTTATTTAAGTTTTGAATAAACCGTTACATATTTGACAACACACATATTAAATGTTATTAGAGAACCGTTCATGTAAATTGATTGAATTAATGACAATTTATATGTATTGTAGGTCATACAAACATGTCCCGTGAGAGTGATCTATATAGTTTGGATCAATATAGTAATTTCATAATAATTTTTTACTTAATTGTAAATAACCATAGTTACTAAGTATATAGCCTAAACTTATGGGAATTTACTTGTTTATTTAAGTTTTGAATAAATAGTCAAATATTTTATCAATTTACATATTAAATTTTTTTTGAAATTTTCCATACATGAATCGTTTTAGAGAATGGCGATTTACATATAGGGACTTAGCTGAATTTAAAGAAAATTATAAAAGTCAAAAGTATAATTTGCTCTTATATCTAATATCTTATATTTATTATACTTCAACTTCTACCCTATCTAGGGTTGCCTGAATAATCTGCTGCTATATTTGACAATTGCAGGTGTCAGCGACTTCAAGAGAGACCAATTAAATGATAATTTTTCTTTTTATTTTATTTTATTTATTTTTTTATCAAAACTGTCATAAATTATCTTTCATACATGATACATCCAATCTTCTGTTACTTTGTAAATGGAAGAATTTATTGTGAGATGTTAAAATATGATCACTATAATTTTTTTTTCTTTTTATAATTTGATAAAGAGAAAAATAAGTATGGATACAGTTTCATAAATTTGGACTTAAATCATTAGTTTTTAAAAAATTATTGTCAATTAAAGTTTATAAGATAAATTTGTGATGAGCTCATCAGCTTAATTTTATTTTAAACACAATTTATTAAAATTTTGTGAGAAGTGTGAACCAACATATAAATATTAAAAGAAAAATTAAATAAGTTAGTTTTATAAAAATTGAGTTGAACTAATTTAAAAAATAAACTTAACCTTTATAAATATGAATATAATTATATTTAGGTAATGTACATAAGAGAAAATACACAGCGAATTAGTTCAAACTTCAACCCCTCTAAAATCTATGTACAAATAAAACCACTGGGAAGGGCGAAATCTCGAGGCGAAGCTTAGCGATTAGCACTACGAGAGTGTCTCTCTTCACTGTGCTTGTGCAAACGAGTGAGTTGTGGTTCCTAACTTCCTATCCATGGCGTCAGTAGCAGGGAATGCTGCAGTGGAGTGGCACGTGCGGCCGCCTAACCCTAAGAAGCCAATCGTATTCTTTGACATCACTATTGGTAACATTCCAGATGGTAGAATCAAGATGGAGCTCTTCGCTGATATAGCTCCTAAAACCGCAGAGAACTTCAGGTACTGTTAATGCTACTATATTGTAATTCCCATGTTTGTTTGTTAGACGGCTTTAGCTACTTCTTGTTATTTTTTTTGTCTTCTTTATGCAAATATTATCTTCTTTATTGTTTAATTGATTTTACTGTACTTATGTTATCTGGCAGGCAGTTTTGCACAGGAGAGTACAGGTAGTTACACAAACTTTTACAGCTGTTTGGTGATTTTTTTTTTTTTTTCTTTTCTGATTCCCTTCATCGAGGCTTATCCCAGTTTTTGTTAAGATCTAATTGAACATTGACGTGTCATTAAGAAACATCTGCATGGCTAAATATGAGTAACAAGTTTAGTTCTCAAGCTAGTAACATTTTCTTTCTTTAAGCTTATGCAGTGTCTTCTTTGAAACTCTGCAAGTTGATTGAATCATCGTCTCAGAATAGTTCATCTTTTAGGGTAGTATAAGTTTTTAAAATTGATTACTATAATTTTCAACTTCCTGAAATATGTTAGTTAATATATCACTTAGTATTATTTACCTTTTCTACTAAAATTTATTTAAAAATCGAAACCATGGTATTTTTCATTTTCATAATTTCGTTCTTGTTTTTTATGTTGGTAGTTGGATCAATATTAACATAGTAATCTAGAAGTTTGGGCATACTTACTAATTAAATTGTTCTTTATTCTTTTTTGGTCAATGTGATAGGTGGAAACCTTATCGCTATTCATGTTAACAAATTTGTTCTGTGATTTTATTTTGCTTTTCAACTTTCTCACTTTTATGAAATTGAATTTTGTTTTATATTTCCACTTACTACTTCCTTTTGGGTGAATTGCAAATTCCCTACCTGAATATTCTTTTGGATATTTATTTCCATATCTTTGTGGGACATTTTGATTATTGATCTCTTTTATCAATTGGATTAAATTGGCAGGAAATCTGGACTGCCTGTTGGTTACAAGGGCTGTCAATTTCATAGGGTAATTAAGGATTTTATGATTCAAGATGGTGATTTGTTAAAGGTCAGTATTGATAATTTTAACTTGTTCTAATCTTATTTTATTTTTTACTGTTATGATTTGAGATGTTGAATTTGAAAAGTCAGTATCATGTTTCTGAGATCCTAGTTGCGATTTACGTCATCAAATTTGCATGTGGGCTGCATCTTATTTTGTTAGAGTGCCGAGGAAAATCTTAAGGAATTCTTTTGCACTGTGAGTATATAGATGTGTGTTATACATGGTAAAGTGATAATTTTGACATTGCCTTTTATGCTTTGTGTGCATAGCTCCCAATCCCATGTTGTTTGTACTTTTTAGTTAATTTAATGGCCTCTAATTATACTAAGGAAGTTCTCAACTTAGTTATATTAACTTTATTCCCAACTCCTAGTAGCTAGCCACATGAATCCTTCTCAGGAAACTACTTAAGATGCTTGCATGAACTCTCTATTGCCACAATGCCATATATCGGCATCACCTCCGCCATATGTTTCAGACATATCCCACCTATCAATTCTACCCAAGTCATTCTTGCTTCTTTCCAGTCCTTCTTAACTCTTTAATTCTTGAATCATTTTTATTTATTTCATTAGTGTATTCAAATCTTTACACTATTCATGTTGACACCATCTCATCGACTTATCCTCATTTTATCATAATCTAAAGCTTGCCCTTATCTTTCAACATATATATTCACTTCTATTGTATCTTTCCTTGTATTGCCAGACATAGCATCTTGACTGTCTATCATTTTACAACCACTTGGTTTGTCGATAGCTTCATGATCCAACAATTTGTTCCATGGTGCAGGGTGTCATATAGCAGTCTTCTTGAAATTAATACATATAATGCAAGTTGTTCCTCCTAGAAACAGGTATAATTGAAATTACAGGTTTTAGACGAAAGCTTAATGGCTTAATAATATGTTAGTTGGGATCCCATGTATTTAACTACTTTTGAACATATAGTAAACTGCTGCAGTTTTGCACTGAATACCATTTATTTAATAGATTCCTCCACTGATCCCCTGATTATAGTGCTATCTTTCAATTATAATGTTATGGACTTATTTACTTCTGGATATTGTCAACAAGCAAGACAGAACTTCAAACCTACTTTTTAGCTACTATGAAAATTCTTAATATAAAAGTCTGCTTTGCAGGGTGATGGTAGTGGTTGCGTTTCCATCTATGGCCTCAAGTTTGATGATG
Source organism: Quillaja saponaria (assembly GCA_029379385.1). NCBI lineage: Eukaryota > Viridiplantae > Streptophyta > Magnoliopsida > Fabales > Quillajaceae > Quillaja > Quillaja saponaria. The sequence goes on along the minus strand of CM055616.1, from coordinate 10,618,091 downwards.
AAAATTTTACTGCCAAACATGCTGGCCCTGGCCTTCTGTCAATGGTATACATTTACTGCAAAGTTGTATTTTTTCTTTTGTTTACTATAATATTGCTTCCTGAATTTGTTGAAATATTGTTTTTTTTCATTTTCCTTAATATATAATACAGTACACCAATTTCAGGAAATTAGGAAGACCAAATATATTGGATCATTCTCCTATTTATGTACGAATCTTGAAATTGTAATTTTTGGATTCATTTTTTATAAAAATTGCATGTAAGTTTTAATAGATAGCTATATCTTGGGTGTATGGACAATTATTTGTTTTAGATATAGTCAATGCTATGTCGACAACTTTCTTAGAATTATATATGCTCAACTGTGTATGTTAAGCGTTACTATTAGACACCGATGAATTTGAAGGCAGCTCACGTTTGGACAATGTTGTGGAAAATGGATAAGGTGGGACTTGGGAGTGCCAAATAATCCTCCCTTTTATTGTTTTCACATGAAAAGTAGATCTCTGTTTTCATTCACCTACTGACACAATCACACAATGCAGTCGCGGGGTTCAGTTTCTCAGGAATTTGCCAAGCTAGATAAGTAAATGAAGAGGCATGACTTTTCTGGTAACACTTGCTAGTGGTTGAGTTATTCATTCATTTCCATTTATAATGTTTTTCCCAGCCACACGAGTTGTAGCCCCAGCAATCTGGAGACTACCTGGGGGTGGGGGAGGTCTCTTGATATACACCCAACCCTCCACCTTCCAGTCCCCTGCCCCAAGTTTTCCTAGCAAGAAAAGTAAATGTCGTCAAGCATTAGTAAGTTTGAACTTTCTACAGCCAAGTACTATTTTCTTGTTGGCCCCTTAAATTAGATTTACATGCATAAGGAGCAATCGTGGTTTTTTTTTTTTTTTTTCTTTTTCCTTCTGTCATTTTGATCTTGGACAGATTGGGAAATCTCCCTACACAGCTTCTCAGTGGGTTATACGGGTCAAAGGCATTGAATTTAGGGGTTAGGATTACTTGGAGAAGGGAATCAGGGTTGAAACCTTAGGGCCTTGGGGCTACATTGGGACCACTCCCAGAAAATGAAATGCAAGTGCTGGTAGTTGTTATTTTACAAGTAAGACCTACTTTTTTTTGGGTACAATTTAGAGCTTGTTATCCATGGCCAGAATGGGATAAATGGGGTTTGGGTTCTCTAAACCCATTGGTTCTGGATGATCAATCCAAATGTCAGATTTAATGTGGATATCATATATGGATTTGGATTACTTAGCTAAGCCTGGTCCATAATATAAACAGAAGGCTGTTGTAGATGGATAACCTGACACATTCAGGTAGGAAAGTTAATATCTCGAGTCTACAGAATATAACCAATGAGATGAAGATAACCGTAGGAAGCATGTGTACTCCAAGAAGGTAGTAGTACGTGGTACCTACCAGGTACCAACAAACGAATTGTACAACTTAAATAATTAAGGCATCTTTAGGTTAGGATAAAATGATAACCTGATTAATGTGGTTTGACCATGGTTAAGAAGATAATTCTATCCACAAACACCAAAAAGCAAGGAGAATCAAGCAGAAAATGTTGGAGGATAAAAACATGGTTAGAAATGATGAGAAAGGATATTCTTGTAAGGTCTAGCAGGGGTTAGATAAGGACCTATATAAAAGGCTCCCAAATTAATCAGATGGAATGTGTTGATTTCGATTATATTTTGTTTTTGAATAGAAAAAGAAATGTTCTATTTTAAAAGAAAAGTTACATAAGGTTAGTCCCACTAAAATGCAAAAACTGGCTGAAGATATGCCCTGGAATGTGATCAAGTAGCTAGCGCAGGCAACTTCTTTGTAATCAAAGGGTCCGTTATCATCACAGTAACTCTCCTTTCTTTAATTTGTATTACAGACAATCAATTAAAATAACTTTTGAAATAAGCTATTTTTCGGAGCCAAAAATACTTTTCAATTTCTTTATGATATCATACGAATTACAGTTTTAGTTTAATATTCCACATGCAATGTTGAAAACGGTCATAACTCCCTCTTCCACTAACTAATCTGCAGGCAAATAGCGGAGTAAATACCAACGGTTGTCAGGTAATTTTTGATCGTCTATAAGTGTCCACTTCCGATGATGTTTGAAAAAGCGTGAGAATATTATTCATGATTACATGAATCGGATATGTTGGAGTTCTCCTGGAGTGTTTATGATTTATTTAAGTTTTGTAATGAAATCCTCATTATTATGACTAAACCTGCATTTTTATGGCAGTTCTTTATCCCTTGTGCAAAATGCGAGTGGCTTGATAACAAGCATGTGGTGTTTGGGGTATGTTCTAATCTCCTTTTCCTCTGTTTATTGCTCTCTAGCTCATTGAAATAACCAATAAGCATGTGGTGTCCTCACTACAATAATAGTCGATCTGCATGACATCCGTTTAGTTAATTGAAGTAGCAGGTATCGGGTGGGTAGCAGATTGACTTGGAGCTAAAAACTCAAATAATATTACATACATCTTAGGACCGGACTTGTACAAACCTGTTACCCAGACTCTTGATTTTATCACAACTTACTGGTGTTGGACACTTACTGGACACTTTAAATGCACATAGGCCCTTGGTTATGATTCTCCAAGTACACGAAAAAACTTGATAAAAATTTATTGTGGCTGTGTCCGACATGGGAATGTTTTTGATGCATCTTGTGACGAGAGGTATATAATGTATTCAGGGGGTAGAGTATTTGATTGTTTGTGATGACATTATCATGTTGACATGGAGGATTGGCAGTCTCAAGTGGTTTTGCGTCATGGCATACTCTGCTATGGTTACCATCGAAAGAATTTTTCTATGCAAATGTAAATAATTTCTTTGGGTTTAACTTTTCTCTGTTACTTTTTGCAGAGAGTTCTTGGAGATGGTCTTCTGGTCGTTAGGAAGATTGAGAATGTGGCTACTGGTCCTAACAACGGCCTAAATTGCCTTGTGTCGTTGCCGAGTGTGGCGAAATGTGAACATCCAAAACAAAATTCTTTCGGGTACAAACAGTTCAAAAAAATCTACTTCCAACTTGTGTCATTTATGTTCCTTATCCAAATGCTAGAAGCAGGCTGGTCCTTTTGCTTATGTACCAGTAGTATTAAAGATGGAGGTCATTGTACCCCAAATAGAAAAAGAATCCTTTGTTGTCACCAATCCTAAGGTTCCTTCCCTATTATCTTTTTTCGCTCTAAGTTTTACCTTTAATCGTTGAATTTGGGTCCTCTGGTTTAATTCTTCATCAGTTTTGATAAAATTTCTCTTTTTATTGATTCGGGAGTAAAGTATTTATTTTCTTGGTAATTTTTTTTGAAGTTGAGTGAGATAGAATTTGATAATTTGATTTTATTCTTTATTCTACAATTTGGGCAAATGTCATATTAGATAACTTTATGTATTATTTCTTTAGAATTCAGCTTTATATTGTAGTAACTGAAGTTTTGGATAGTATATATTATTGAATACATTTATAAAAGGCTCTACTTTAGTTCAGTTTTCAATTTAATTGTGGAGAGTAGAGACTGATAATAAATGGGAAAATTAACTAATATGTAATATATGAACTATAATTTTTAATGGTTATTTTTTGCGAATAATTGTAGCGATTACCACTTACTACTTGCTGTTCATGCATCACCATTCTCGCGTTGTGGAATTGTGTTCTTTTTCATTTTCTTTCCTTTCACCCCCCCCCCCCCCCCCCCCTCCCCCCTCCAATTAGCTCTTTGATAATTGCTGTTATTGAATCGATTTTTGTGCTTATGGGTTCCACTAGGTGATTTGCTTATACTACCGAATTCATTTTGCAAACTTATTTTTTCAGTTTCCATTTCTATTAATTATAGTGTATGTTATGACATCTTAGTCAGCATAAACTTGAAGTTTATTTCCCAATAAATTTTGTGATTAGGGGTATCCAACTTTTCAAATGAAACTGATTTTAAGTGTTCTTAGGTTATGACTTGTTAGTCTAGCTTTTTGTCTCAACCGGGACCATAGGCTGTAAAGATGTAGAGTTGTGAAGCGAGAGATCTCAGGTTCAAAAACTGATTGTGCGTGAGTAGACCCACCAAACCAAAGTAAAATTAAATTTACCAGGATGTTGATATATAAAGCAACTAACCTACTTTGCCTGAATAAACAATATTTTTATAACTATGGATGGCTGAGTGAATGGTAAATCTTGTTGCTTCATGGTCAGTGAAGGTCCTGAGTGCACAAAGCCTCAGCCTTTTGTAAGGTCTGGCTTTTTAAATCAAGGCTATAATAGATATTAGTAACCTATTTGTTGTAAAATATTGCTAACCATTTGTTATAATGTTTGAAGCTTAAGAACAGTTTTTCCATTGTTCCTGATAATTAGAGATCTGACATACTCCTCTTAAAGGGGATGGAAGAGCTTAATAATATTGTGTAGCATGCAAAGCAGAGGCACTATATTATTGGTCAATATGTGGCGGGTCAGCAAAGGTTTGTGCAGGATTTGGGTACCAAGGATCATAGCATCTGTAATTTTCTCAAAAATTTCTACAAAAGCAATTACTTTTTAAGTGGTTTCAAGTGTTCTTTTGGCTATTTGGTTGCTTGCTCAAAATAAGGACTTATCTGAAATTGTTTCTGATATGGCTCTTGGGTGAAGTTTTCGAACCAAATGGGTATTTTCTTGAATCGCAGCTTGTTTTCAGAAATTATTGAATTATTTTGTATTGGGGCAATTGTATCGTATAAAATAGTATGCCTCCCGTAGGAATATGTATTCAGAGACTTAAAAAGTGGAAAAAATTTTAAGGGGTGTGGTCGGAGAGGAAGGCAGAGGAACTTTTTATATTTTCTTACTTTCGCTGGATCTTGGAATGAATTTTCTGCTGCTGGTATGTAAGCAGAAAATGACCAACAAAATGAATATCTGGGAGATCTTATTTATTTGAGCTGGTGAAATTATATCCAAGAAATTTTTAACTGTACTTTTATAATTAGTTGCAGAATAAGTTAATGAAAATAATTATACCTAGACAACATCTTTCTTATATTGACACGCTGAGTTTCATGTCAATAAGCAACTGCTCAGATGCAAATAGTCTCTCTTGTCAACTTCCCACGTGAAGAAGTTATTGTGTATCACTACATAGGTTAAGAACACTTTCAGACAAAGCACTTAAAACCAAGTGCACAATTCTGATGCTGGAGTTCTTATGATATGTTGGTAGAAAAAGAAACAACAGAAAAAATATATATCTGTTAGAATAAGTCTCCTATTTTATATTCTTTTCTCATCAGAAGAACAACTCTACCAGCACAACTAGCAGCAACGCCAACGCAATGATATTCATAGCCTTAAACCATTAGAGTGATTTCAAACTAAATACTATAGCTATATATACAAAATGTAATTGAGTAAACAAGCGAGTCAGTAGGTCAACAGCTGCTCTGTTCGCTTCAAGAAAGTGGCAAATTTACAAAAATAGGAAAAGGAAAGAGATATTGGGGTAATCTATTCGACCAAAATTGCTGAGAACTTTTCCTCATCCTGTTTGACAATCTCAGCCAACTAAGCCAAGACCGGAGGTTTACTTGCATGTCAAACCCCACAATTGCAAAGTTCAAGCGTAACTCAAAAGAAGTCAAAAAGCCATTACGGGAAAAAGAAATGACCAGTGTCTCTCCACCTTTCTTCTTGACACATTCCAATCTGAAGTTCCAATTACAGGGCTAAAAGCATCTCCTGTTTCATTGCAGCCTATCAAACGTCCTCCACGAACTGGTCTTTGGCAGAATATCAACATTAGGGAAGGAATCCACTAGCAAATTTTGGGAAGCCTGTAATGGATAATGTATCAACTAATAGCAGCAAGAATGCAAGATGCAATAGAAGGATACAAAGGTTATAGAATATTAATTAAAAAACACTTAAATTTTCAATGTCAAAATCCCAAGTGGTTGTCTTTTTTTTCTCTCAAGTATAAAATAAATGCATAAAATGTTCATGGTTTGCATTAATCTTATGTGAACATCTCGAGATGGAAAAATGATATTTACTGTCGCTAAAGTGCAAAAACAGATGGTAGGCATTGTATACCAAAGTTTGCGTGTGGTTGTAGATGGATCTCTTAACTAATGAATGACTGCATCCACTCCAAGAAACACAAAGTCACAAACTGAGACAACATTTTAAGGTAAACATTCTTAAGAAGGGAGAGGTCTTACTCCTTACACAGCAAGAATATTGTTAACGACTTGGAATATATCAAGTCTGGCAGCATAGGCAATGGTTTACCAAAAAAAAAAAACAAAATCAGAATGTCTCCATACAGAAAAATAGTGAAGGTCCCTAAAAAATGATAAAGGAAGGCATGCTCTACCCCTTGTGATAGAGTACAAACTTATTTATATTGGCCATTATGAAAATTTGGTTTATCTTTCTGTTTCAAAAAATTAAGTTAATTTTTTTCTTTCTTCCCCTTTTCAAGGGAGAAGGTAGCATATATATTTGCGCATCTTAGCACATCCTTATCCTTAGCATATATCTTTATTCTAGGTTGACTTCTTTTATTGTTGATTCATTTGTCTTATAGAATGCATTTTTTATCAGGAAGAGGGAGGAGGGAGTAAATCCCCTTTTAAGCTTCCAGAGTTGACCATTAGTCCTCTTGGATAGCAATAAAAGGTAATGGCGCTGGCCCAAGAGGCCACCTGCTTTTATCAAATGCATTACACTAACAACAAAAGTAACACCAGTCAAAACATTTTGTACCTTGCTTGAGGACACCTATTATTTATCTTCAAGCTTTTGTGACAAGGTTTTAGAGTCAAATTCATCTAAGAGTTATTCAGCATCAAATATTAATTTGCACTTCCTCTGTATCATCTGAAAAGGAAAGCAAAAAAAAATAAATCACTAATTGATAATTGCAACTTGGAAGCTGGTTAACACTAGGAAGTGGAGTAGGATGCCAAAAGTATTAGATAAAAGCAATTGCAAGCAATGAATCTTAACATGAGGTCCAACATAGAACCTTCACCCAATGAATCGTGTAACTGGCTCTTGGCAGTACAATACATAATAATCATTCCTAAAAAGAATCGTCCTCCCACTTTGGAAATCAAGTAATATGTCCTGTAACAGTAATTTGTGAGTTAGTGATGTCATAAGATTCATATATATGATATTTACAAAAAAGTTATTTGGAAAACAGACATGGGAAATTGTAAATACAAAAGCAGATAAAATGGAGCCAATAATTGGTACCACCACGAAACTAATTATATTTCTTGTGTGACATGCAGTAACATGTTACATGTGAAAGAAACTAGCCTAAGCAAATTGCAAGTAGTGTAAAGCAGATATACAGATACTGAATGATTTAGAGAGATGAAAAAGAAAATTTAATACCTGCTTTCTTAATTGCTATGCTACGGTCTTTCTGTAATGTTGATGCCGTCGACAGTTATGCAAGGAATGTGAGCAATTTTATGCCAATCTTGGCCATTCTCCTTTTGGCACCGCTGCTTAAGCAATGGACAATTGCCAATTATAGATAGACAACAAAGGGATTTTGGTAAACCCTCCTCCTCTGGTAAGCATTCGAAACTGAGATTAGGACAGTCCAAAATGTATAAACAGATAAGAGATTTGAGATGGAGAAGGGCCCTGTAGTTAACTGTTGTCAGATTTGGACATCCAAAGAAAATGAGAAACATAAGATTAGTCGGCAGCAGTCCCTCCTCCGGAAAGGAGTCAACAACGAGTTTGGGGCACATCCAGATCATGAGAACTCTCAGCTGAGCAAGGGTGTGCATGTCTTCGGGTAATGACTTTAGATTCTCCAATTGGACAAGCGCTAAGACCTCAAGTTTGGGGGCATTAAATTTGAAGGAGAGTCCTCGAAGTTCTTGGGAAAATGATACAAATTTAGGGCACCCCTCAATTTTTAACGAACTTAGAGACGTAGTGGAATATTGTTGTCTCTCTGAACCTGACTCTGAAGAAACTGATGAATCCGAAAGAAGGGATTCGAAATTTTGACAATTAATCAACTCAAGACTGCTAAGCATCGGGAACAAGTCTAGTGACAAGGACGAGAGGGAGTTGCAACTATCTATCGATAGGCTTGTGAGGGAGTTGCAACCCTGTAAATTTGGTAATTCAGAAGCAGAGATGGGCAGCATTTCAAGACAGGTGATGTTGGAAAGCAGACCTAGGTCATCCTTCAGCAGAGACTCCGTAACACGACTTCCACCAAGAAAGACCTCTCTTAAAATAGGAAATGATGGCACATCTATCAACGACATCTCCTCACATTCCTTCAACTCTAGCCTGAACATATTTGGCGCCCTGGGTAATGAAGTCACAAGCTGTTGGCAGCCGTGGATTTCTAGTTTCTCTAATGAAGGAAGTTGCGGAGGCAGGTGCTGTTTTAGCCTGGGACAGTTGCCTATAACAAGCTCCTTAAGACATGGGAAAAAGCCCACAGCAGCTTCATTTCCACCTTCAATGAAACAACACCATTCTTCCCATGAATTCATATCTTCAATCCTCAATCTCCATGTAAGAGAGGTCCAAATAGCGTAACTGCTTTAAATTGCCTATGGAATCAGACAATTCAGTCGCAATATATCCCTTCAGAGATAAAACTCGCAGGTGCTTTAATCTTGGAGTTAAATCATGAAGCAACTTGTTGGCTTGAGAAATAAGCCGGCTATTTCTTTTGCCTCAACCCTGTAACATGAAGGTCCTCAGATTACTGTACTGGTAGTTGTGTGATCCATCAAATATTGTCGATGTATCATAAAAGTCCCCTGAAATCGACAGATGGCGAGTCCTTTTGGGAATATTTTTGATGTCCTTCTCCAACTTATAACAGAATTCTCCAGATACAGATGTTGCTAAATCAATAATAAGGTCATGCATAACAAAATCTGAATGTAATTTTTGAAAAAACGACCGTGCTACAAGGTCACGAAAATATTCTTCACCTACTTCTTCCATTCTCTTGTTCTGTTTTGAATGTTGTAACAAACCCTCTGCCATCCACAACAAGATTAATTCGTTCTCCGACAATATTCTGCCTTTAGGAAAAATGGAACAATAAGAGAAGCATCGCTTGAGATGAGAAGGAAGATAGTGGTAGCTCAATCTTAGAGCTGGGATGATATTACTCTCGGCATCATTAAAATCCCATATATTGCTTCTCAATATCATATTCCATTCCTTCTCTTCATATTTTGTGCGTAACAAACCTCCAAGTGTTTTTATAGCTAAAGGCAACCCTTTGCACTTGTCAACGATCTTTCTACCAATTGCCTCTAGATCTGGATTTACATCAGAATCTCTACCATCAAATGCATGTCTACAGAACAACTCCCATCCTTCTTCTCCTCCTAGTTGCCTTAATGGATGTTTCGAAATGGAATGCATGACTTCAGCAACCCTCTCGCTTCGTGTTGTCGCAAGAACTTTACTTCCAGGAGCACCATGGATTAAGGGAAGCAGCAAACGTTCCCATGTATCACTCTTCTCGTCCCAGACGTCATCTAAAACAAGTAAAAACTTCTTATCGATGAGTTTGTCTTTCAGTTTGAGTTGAAGTATATTTAGATCTTCGGAATCATGAGCTGGAACCCCGAGCGCGTGGAGAAATTTTTTCGTTAAGTTAATAACATCAAATTCGTCTGAAACATAAATCCATGATTTGATGTCAAAATGATCTGTCACTCTGCCATCATTGTACACAAGTTGTGCGAGAGTGGTTTTTCCCATGCCACCCATGGCCACTATGGAAACAACAGAGAAACAGCTACCATTCACACCACCAGAAAACAACGAATTCATTACGTCGTCCTTATCAGCATCTCGACCATAAACTTTAGTTTCATCCACTAAGGACGTTGATGGCACTCTTTGTGATTGTTTCCCACCAACACCAAAGCCATCTTTCAATCCTAGCAGATCCTTTTGTTGAACCAGGTCATCTAGATGGCCAAGAACCTCTTCAATCCTTGATTCGATTTCTTTATCAAATAGATTAACACTAGCAGAAGCCATTGCAGTAGACAGGTTTGGTACCTTGCTTGAGGTGTCGTGCAATTCAGCTTCAAGCTCCTGTATTGAGATTTCAGTTTCAATCTCATCCAAGAGGTCCTCAGCAGCAAATACAGCTTCTTTTAGCTCATCGACCCACCTCTTCACATTTGGATTTCGAATTTGCTTTTCCTCTGCGTCATCAATAACTGCGTTGATGGATATCAAAGTAATTTTGAGTTTTCTAAGCAACCGGTCATTGAGTTTTCGTCCTTGGAAGTAGTCCAAGATCTTAGGAGAACTCAATCTATCAAACGCCACTTGAAGAAAAGCAGAGAGAAAAGCTCCACCCACTAGTTCTCCTGCCATGGTTGATGTTTCTTCTTAATTGCAGCAAAGAAAAAAGTATTGATCAGATGAAGGAATCAAGTGAATGAAAGCATAATACAAGTGAAGGTAAACACAAATGAGTATTGAGCAGTGCTATTTGGTTGTCTTCTTTTTCTATTTTCCTTGCAGCTATGGTTGTCAATATCTTTCAGATGCCAGGACTAGTTGACCCCACGCCGTTAGTAGTCTACAATAATAATGCTGAGCCATTTCTTGTGAAACTTCCCATGCTTTTCCTTTTTGGCTTCTTTTTTAAAAGCACAGCAAAGCTTGTTTAGTGGAATCATGAATCTTATATGCTACGAATGAAGAATAATTTTAATTTATGAAAATACTATTAGTGGAATATTTTTTACTTGTCCTCCCAGGACCACATTGATTGTTTTAAAAATTACTGATTGATGCTTCATTCAAATATTCTTTCCTGCATTGCTATCTGTATATCTTGTTCGTTTATATCATTAGCTCTTCCAAGTTTTTGTGTGCCTGAAACTACTAAGTTGGATGTGGATACTATGACATTTGAATCATTCCCCGTTGATAACTATGCTCAACTTTCTATTGAAATCATGAATTAAAACTTATAGTACTATTGGTAATTAGTAAGATATAAATAATTCCAATGTAATTTCTCGCCTTTTATTTCTTGATTATATGGCAATATAATAACATATCAGTAATTCAGATTATTTCTAAAACTACAACACATGAATTTGTAAGAGGATCAGTTTGACATTGAGATCATTTTGTACTCTTTGAATTTAGTTATCAATCGCGATGAAAAAACAAAACACTTCAATTTCTTGGATGTGCCAGCTAGACTAAGAGCCCGTAACTGAGAGAAATAATACCAATAGTATTATTTTCCACCAACACCAAAGCCATCTTTCATTAATCCTAGCACATCCTTTTGTTTAGCCAAGTGTTTTAGATCACCAAGAACTTTTTCAATCCTTGATTCGATTTCTTTATCAAATAGATTAACACTAGCAGAAGCCATAGCAGTAGACAGGTTTGGTACCTTGCTTGAGGTGGCGTGCAATTCAGCTTCAAGCTCCTGTATTGAGATTTCAGTTTCAATCTCATCCAAGAGGTCCTCAGCAGCAAATACAGCTTCTTTTAGCTCATCGACCCACCTCTTCACATTTGGATTTCGAATTTGCTTTTCCTCTGCGTCATCAATAACTGCGTTGATGGATATCAAAGTAATTTGGAGTTTTTTAAGCAACGAGGCGTTGAGTTTTCGTTCTTGGAAGTAGTCCAAGATCTTAGGAGAAGCCAATCTGTCAAACGCCACTTGAAGAAAAGCAGAGAGAAAAGCTCCACCCACTAGTGCTCCTGCCATGGTTGATGTTTCTTCTTGATTGGAGAAAAGAAAAAGAGTATTGATCAGATGAAGGAAGCAAGTGAATAAATAAAAGCAGGATAAAAGTGATGGTAAACACAGATTAGCGTTGAAAAGGGAGCAGTGCTACATACGTATCTTCCTTTTCTATTTTCCTAGCAACTGCTATGGTGTCTTCTTTTTCAATTTTCTAGCAGCTATGATTGTCAATATATTTCAAATGTAAGGACTAGTTGACCCCACAAGGTTAGTGGTCTACAATAATAATGCCAAGCATATTGTTTTGTAAGTTTGAGTCATTTGCTTGTGAAACTTCCCATGCTCGTCCTTTTTGACTTCTTTTTAAAAGCACAGCAAAGCATTGCCAAGAACGAAGTTTCATTTTATTATACATGCATGTTTAGGGGGCTTGGTGGTGGAATCATGAATTTTATATGCTATGAATGTAGGATACTTTACCAAAACACTGTTAGGGGAATACTTATTCTCCCAGGACCACATTGATTGTTTTTTAGAAAATACTGACTGACTAATTCAATCAAAAAAAGAAAATACTGACTAATGCTTCATTCAAATATTCTTTCATGTATTGATGTATATCTTGTTGGTTTCACATCATTGGCTTTTCAAGTTTTTTTCGCCTGAAAACTACTGAGTTGGATGTGGGTATTTTGACAATTGAATCCTTCCCATTGATAACAATGCTTAACTTTTTGTTGGAATCTTAAGTAAAATTATAATATCATATTTGTGTCTTCTAATAAATAAAATTTACGGATCACAATTTTTTTTTTTTTCAGTGTTCTTAACTATATCAATTAACTATATTATATTTCATTTAAATTTAAGAAGCTTAATTTTAAAAATTAAGGGTCCAAATAAATAAAAAATCTTGGAGAGTATGATTAAAAAACAATTCTTAAGAATTAAATTTACATGCATCATATTATATCATGTACTTTACACCTCAATATAAAATGACAATCAAGTGAGAAACACACTCATTTTGTGTTTGATGAATTCGTTCTATGTGGTGTTTTTACCGGCCTAATTAGTGGTATTCAACTGTGATATGCTTATAATTTTACATCTTATTAAGGAAGTTATATTTTATAAAATTTTAATATCTTATACATTTATTTAAGTATCTAACTTCATTTTAATATTTTTCTTGTAATTGTTTTTGAAATTTCAGACCTATGCCATTTTTTTTTACAATGGATTGACTTTGAAAAATTAAAAATAAGCAAACAAATCTTTTTTTTTGGTAGTAAAATAAATAAATATTAAGTTACATTTGTCAATTATCACTAATATTTTTTAAAAATTTACCATAACCTATAATTCTTCACTGTTTGAGTATTAATTTTTATATTACCCGTGAAAAGATTCTTTTTAACTTTTTTTTTTTTCTTTTTTTAGTTTCAAGAATATACAAGCCAGTTGGACTTATTCAAAAAGTGTGGAGCTTACCAAGATTATTAATGGTCCATGGGTCCCACACTATAAGTAGAGCCCATGCAAGCACAATTATTAGTTGATTCAGAGTCAATTTCATGTACAATAATCTATATTATATAAAACAGTCTTACAAATAAATTTTTTACTTTCTTATATTATATTAATACTTAGCTATATGTATTTGTTATTTTATTTTAAATAATGTTAATAATTTTGGTTGATGGAGCCCACGCAGCTAATGGTTTATTTTAAATAATTTGATTATTTTTTTTCATTTGTTATGGAGCCTTGCTGACTGCTAGCGTATCGTTTTGTAAGACTGAGGTTATAAAGCATTTGCATGTGGAAATTTCGTATTATTTTCGTTCCCCGTGGCCTGTTAACATCAATTTGCTCTAAACAATATTATATTTTTGGACTTATTTATCGGAAAACACTTGATGGAGTCATTAATGTTAATAATTATGGTTCATGGAGCCCACACGAACAATGGTTTACCAAAACACCAAATTACATTTGATTAGACCTGTTAGATGGTTGGGATGGAATCATGAACTTTACATACTATGAATATAGAGTGGTTTACCAAAAACACGGTTAGTGGTTTATTTTAATGCGTATGCAAACGGCTTGGTTTGATGCAGAAATTGAATCATTGCAAAATTAATTAATTTACTTTCAGTGTAACAGAAAATAAGAAAGAACAATGCCATCACCCTTAATTTTAGTTAATATCATAATCTAGTTGTACAAAACTATTTACATTGAATGAATCAATTATAAACTCAATTGTAATAGGTAACAAACCCAACTTTTTTAAAAATTCAGTTAAAACTTACAATATTATTGATAATTAGTAAGAAATAAATTAGAATGCAGATTCTGGCCTGTTCATTTCTAAATTATATGGTAGGACAAAGACTGATATCAGTAATATAAATAATTTCTGAAACTACAACACAATGAAAGCTTTGTGAGAGGATTAATTTTACAGTGAGACCATTTTGTACTCTTAATTTCAGTAATCCACCTTGATGAAACAGCAAACCACTTCGATCAGATGAGGGAATCAAGTGAATGAAAGCAGAATAAAAGTGAAGGTAAACACAAATGAGTATTGAGCAGTGCTATATGGTTGTCATCTTTTTCTTATTTTTCCTATCAACTGCTACAGTTATCAATATTTTTTCCATTTGTTAAGGAGCCTTGCTGACAGGCTAATAATGGTTTACCAAAACACCAAATTCCTATTTATTAAAAAACACTTGATGTAGTCCTTAACGTTAATAATTATGGTCGATGGAACTCACACGTCTAATGGTTAACAAAACACCAAATTTCATTTGATTACACGTGTTTGATGGTTGGGGTGGAATCATGAATTTTAATATACTTTGAATATAGAGTGGTTTACCTACACACGGTTAGTGGTTTATTTTATTGTATATGCAAATTGCTTGGTTTGAATGCAGAAATTGATTTCTTGCAAAATTTAACAATTAATGTTGACAATAAATAACAACAATGAATCATAATATAATAGTATAAAATTATTTACGTTAAATGAATCAAGTATAATCTCTACTGTAATCGGTAAAAAACCCAACTTTCTTTTACAAGTTCAGTTAAAAATTATAATATTATTGAAAATTGGTAAGAAATAAATTAGAATACGGATTCTGGCATATTCATTTCTAAATTACATGACAGGACAAGACCGATATTAATAATACATATAATTTCTGAAACTACAACATCTGAAAACTTGGTGAGAAGATTAGTTTGACAATGAGACCCTTTTGTACTCTTAATTTCAAGTAATCAACCTTTATGAAATAGCAAAGCACTTCAATCTCTTGGACGTGCCAGCCAGAGTGAACTAAGAGCACGTAACCGAGAAAAATAGTCATGTATTGCAAGGAGGGCACGAGCTGACTGGCGAGTTGTCAATATACGATGCATTTGTTGTAGTGTTTGTTGCCGCAGATTGTCAGCCTAGTATATGATCACCACCAAAAAGGCAGAAAATGAGGGAATGTCAAAACACTTTAAAATGATATGCTAAAGGAAATACAAACTAAAATTGGGCAAAACTGGAAGAACCAGGGGTGGGGAAAGGTATCTGAAGGATCTTGTAGTAGTGACCATTAGTAAAATAAGGTGCCAATCTTTTTTGAAATGTATAATTACACAATTTCTTGCTATAGATGTTCCATGAGAAACATAAGGCTAGCGATCCTGATACTAAATCTAAAATGAGTAGAAGCAAGTTCTTATAACTAATGATACTTATAAGGTGGGGTTATGTGTCCAAGTCAAATTGCTCCATCCCTCATTAGAAAGGGTCACTGCTCCACACAGAGATACCAATTTATGTTCACCATCTATGAAAATTTCCTCTGACTTTCTGATAAAAAATAAAGAACTCTTTTTCTTTCCTCCTTCCCGATTGGGGGAGAGGTAGCATATATATTGGGCTGAGGAATTAAATTTTTGGCCCAACGTATAGTTAGGAACTAAGGTTGGATTAAAACACAGTTTATAGGCTTATTTAGAGTAAGAGTAAGAAATTTTACCTGACGAATAAAACCTTCAAGGGTCCCTAGCTTACCCATGGCCATAGCCATTTGGCCCATGTAATTTGCCACATTCCCAGAAGAACCAGAGGAACCAAGGGATCCACTGGACAATGTCTCAGATAGAGACTGTTGCAATGCCTCCATTCCCTGGGATAATGCATCTTCTGCTTGCTGAGAGGATTGCTGCAAGTTGGTAATACCCAATAGCTGCTGCTCCGTGAGAGGCTCCAATTGATTTGCAAGAAGCTGCAATGCAGTCGTATATAAAGTAAGAAAACTATTACACACTTGGGGGTCAATTATCAGAAACACAGAATTAAGCTTGAGAGGAGTATGATCTATGCAAATGATCATGGTGAAATCCATTCTCCATCATCTTCAAACTTATGTGATTGTTGATATAGCATAGACAAACTGACATATTATCAACCTCAACATATGATTAAGACGACAAATGGAAGATCCAATAAACTTGATAGATCTGATGCCAGTGTGACAGGATATAATATGCCCCCTCTGGAGCAGGCTCATTGGGCTTGAAAGCAAACACTCACCAGCTGTGCTAAAATGTAACAGTAAAGAGATGGTGCACATTCAGACCACTTGATCAAAAGAGGGTCTAATACCATGTCAGAAAAACCACTCCACCATAAGCTTAAGCTATTAGCTCATAATCTCCAACAGTAATGACAGTTCAAAAGGGAGGAAACTCAGATGCTACAGGAATAACATAAGACACTTATCTTTTCATACTACTTTTTATTACCTTCAGACTCATTTTATCCATTGAAGCAAGTGGTCGTGGTCATGGAGAATGAAAGAAGGGAGTCCAAGGAACAAAGAACAGAAGGTACATATCTCAACTTTACACTACTAAACTCCACATCACCTACTTCTCCCACAGGCCCAATTTCACTCTTGAGTTAATTGATTTTGGTTCAGAAAAAGCTCCAGCCAATTAAAATATAATGAACAAAAAGTCCTAGTTAACATGAGTACATGACCATAAAAACAAATAATAAAATTAATTAATTAGTTAAAACTGCAGTTTATCTACCACAAATAATATTTTTCGAGAAAAGACATTAAGAATCACCAGCCTTGAGCATTAAAAATAAGCAGAAAGGGGAGGGAAAAGGAACAAATAGGACATTTCCACCAATGTAAAGGTCCACGCCTAGACCAGCCAAGAACCAGCAACTTTGATGAGGCCTAGTTAGAGGACTTAGCTCTGATACCATGTTAGAGCTACACCCTTAAAACCAATCAATTGGCATTAGGAGGTGAGCCCATATTATTATATATAATGTTTAATCTCCACATCTAAACAATGTGGGAGTTACCACATTGACACTTGCAAAGAAGACTAGGTTCCTCAATAAGTTTAAACTTTTGTTCACAATAATCTTATTGACCAAGAAGAAAGTTGAAAGTGTAAAAAATTCTGTACAGCAATATGTGTGTCTATATAATTATGTGACCCCTCACCCCCACAGACAAAAAAGAAATTCAATATGTCCGCTGCCTCAAACTAGAAACTAGAAATATGAAAGTTAGTTGAGGGATAAGAATTAGGAAAAATGTTTTCTAGTTGCCTAAGCCTCGGTATTTAAAAAGTAAATAGATAAAATGATATTGTATAATTAGCTCTAATATGTGATGAGGAAGCCATTTGAGGTATTCACCGTGATATAAAAATGAACGCAACCAAGCCAACCTAAGAAATGCATATATAATTACTTGTCTTGGAGAAAAACCAAAATCAATTCAATCAATCTTTTTAATCCAAGGGACATAGAACACTAAGAACATTTTACTTTTTTTTTCCCACATAAACCTATTATTATTAAAAAAAAAAACACAAATCTGTTTCAATTCCATAACATCATCCAGAAATATCCTAAACCATATAAACTCAAAACAACCTCACCTTGAGAAGCTCAGATGAGCGAAAACCACCAATCCACAAAAAGCACCTCTCAGCCGGTGTTTTCCACATGCCAGACAACAAATGGAAAACATCAGCCTTGGCTGCGATACCCTTATGCCTGAAAATCTCATCATAATGTGCCAAGATACCATCAACAATAATACGAAGTTCTGTATCACTTGCATGAGAATTTACAGCTGATCTTAGCTCATTAATATGTCGATTTTGCTCTTCCAGCCACCTGGCATACTCTACATCAAATGCCATTGCCCCTGTAAAAGTTTGTTGTACGTAAGATAGGGCAAATCAATTCATTGAACTTACTAGAAAGGCATTAGAACAAACTGAATCTATTGCTCCAAATAACTTATCACAAAAAAACAGCTCCAACTATGCTACCTTGGATTGTTCAATATTTTGATGATTCAAACCTGTCAAAGGAATAACAATAATTTGTTGAAGAAAGATGATATACCATTTCCACTCATTGAATGTGCTTGGTCTCCTGAGCTTGATATGAAGATCCCCTATCAGGAAAGAAAAAGAAATTTCAGAATGCATGTACGCTTGACAAAGAAAAGTGTGACAGGAAAAAAACTCTTTTACTAGGCAATATAATAGCAACCTGCTGTCGTGCTCGCTGGAGCTCTTGCTCTAGTTGGGTCAACTTCAAACGACTACTCTCCAACTGTTGAACATAGGCCTACAAAGAAAAAGATAGCAGTTTTATAAATGAGATCTGGGACATCAAAACATGCATGTTGATTGTCAAACACACGAGTTTTTCTTGCAACTACCAAAAAGATCGCAGAATGCAACACATATTAAGGGAACTAGTACATTCCACTTCCGTCATTCTTGAAACGGTCCACTCAGGTGAAATGAGACAATCAAATGCCTACTATCATCTGAGATAAACTAAATATAAAAGGAAGCAAACTAAAATTAGTGATCATGATCTCAACCACAAAAAGCATAGACTCAAACATATTCAGGACACGACAACAGAGTCCAATCCTTTGAAACGCCAGAAGAAGCAGTGAGTTAGTTTCCAGAATGAAAGGAAACTCAACGAGATACTCCAATTTGATATCTAGCAGTTGCACTGCCACAGAAGATTTGTAATTACAACTTTAAAGGAACAATGCTTAAATGAAGAGAGCTTGGAGAATATGGACAATTCTCCTTGTGTATGCACTGTTCAATAGTGTAGTTCCTAGCAGAAGGGATACAGAGTTATTCACCCATATATGGAAACATGGATCCAGATAATAAGTCCACTTATTATTTCCTTTACTTATGTCAGCAATGGAAATCACTAAAACTATTAAATGGAATAGAGACATGATGTGATTGTCAGCTTATTTCATCATTCTGATATGTGGAATGCTAGTTTTGCAGGCACTACATGTACAATACAATGCAGTATAGGATTTGATCAATTAATATAAAAACCTAGCTCCAAAAAAAAAAAAAACTATGGTTTTATACAGTTTGGACAAGCAGTCATAATCAGAGAAATTAAAGTAATCTAAGACAATACAGAAACTACCTAAATAGTAAATAGATCCTCTGCATAAGATTAATGACCTTTACCAGATTTGAGAAAGATATATAATCAAATGGAAAAGGAAACTGATGAGCTCCTTAACTAGAAAAGAAGAAGAAAAAAAACAACTTTGTTCCAGTGGCACCTCAATGACTCTCTTTCCTTCAACATTAGCTCCTAAAATACTAGGGCTGGGGGAGAGGCTGATACTATACTAAGCTGAGTCATAGATGCAGAACAGTGTCACCCTAGCCCTTGTTACATTCCGTGTCAGTATTTCCTAATTTAACAACCAGTAATATGGGATTATATGCATATTGGACAGAGCATCAACTATACATAAACATGTATCTACTACTAAAATCAATACATCTGTTTCTTTGAGTTTGAGATATGCTGAGACAATTAAAACAAAATATGTCAATAAGGAAAAGAAAAAATGGAAATATCAAGAACAAAAAAATGTAATATAATAATGGTCGTACTTTCTTTCTCAGCCGGCTTTTTCTTGCAGCCTCACGATTCTGAGCAAGTCTACGGAGTGTCTGCAATAAACACAAACAAAATATCAGCAATTGATGAATCCAGGTTAGATAATTACTCATGTGACTACTTTAGAATCTATAACCTTCTGATCTGATTTATCCTTTGACCTGTCACTCAAATCAGAACCCGCAACAGCAAGAGATTGACCTCCATCAAACTGCATGTATGGCAAACTGAAATGTCAGACTGGCAGGTATATTTAAAAAACAAGAGTTCAGATGTTTTAATAAGCAAAAGCAGTAAATGCTAATCTTCATGAAATAGGACCAAATATTTAGATTCAAATCAATAAAGCATTTCTAGTTCACAGGACCAGCATAAAAGGGTTCTAGACTTCTAGTATGCCAAATGTTGGATATCATAAATCCAATTGAGATTAACCAATAAAACAGAAAAGGAGAAATAGGACATCAAAACGGAAGGTAAGGAAACATTACCCTCTGATTTTTATCATCTGTATCCCCATCCGTTGAGATATCTGTCCTGGGACTGGCATCAGCCATAGCTGTCTCTTCCCAGTTTTCTATATTAGCACCCGATAAAGTAACTAGATTTGATGATTGAACCTTCGGTAATTGAAACCTCTCAGACTCTGCTGAGGCTATAGATGAGTTTATATCAACTGAAGATGATGACTGCAAGGATCAAACATGAAGAGGAAAAAGGAAATAATTAGAAGATGCAGGGCTGCAGCAGATCACCTCATTCACCAACTATGAATGCCTAATCTCATCTCACCTTTTGAACAGTGCCAGTATGAACAGATTCAGAAGCAACTCCGCTACTTATTCTTGATGAGTTAAACACTGTATCTGCATCAGCATATACAGTGAAAGATCATAAGAGTCAGAAAGAATGAAATTTCCATTAATAGGTGATTGGCATAACTAGTTCCATCTATGTATCAACTTCTCTTTGTATTCTTGTTTCAATTGGGATAATTAACAGCATGAAAGAGGTGGAAAAGATTAATATCCCCATATGTTAAATACTATCAGCCAGTGTTTGTTTTATTTCTTCTCCTTTTCATTTCTTTCTGTTTCCTTGATGCTGAAGTGCGATCACAAAATCTAAACTGCTATTTTACCTAGCAAATAAGAGGCTCTGATGGATTTTAGAGCACCATTAACACAGTATTTCCACTCGGAAGTTCAAAAGAAATTATATCATAAAAATGATTAAGAAGCAAATAAAAGTTCTATTAAGACCTGATCACCTAGATATGCTACCTCTATATAAAATTAACTGGGATTACTTGGATACTTACTTCCACTCAAGTCAATAGCATCCTCTACGCAATATCTAACAGATTGCGCAAATGCCCCAAAATCACAAACACGAAAAGAATGGGTCCTGCTTCCTTCTGTGCATCTGAAAAACCACACTTCCTCAAGCAAAATCTTAAACACAAAAAAACACACACAATTTATTTTTTATTTTTAAAAGTTCAATTGGACAAGTGGTGCAGAACCAAATCCAAGAGTACAACAATAAAGAAAAAGAGAGCTGGAGACCACAAAACAATTGCATGCAGGAAGTGGAGTAAAAGTCTAAAACAACAACAATGACAAGGACAATCCTTATTCCCAAACCATTGGTCAGCAACATGGATCCTCACAAAACTAGTTGGTGTCCTCCACATTAATTTTTTTAACTCCATGAACCCATCCTCTTCTAAGCCTTTTATACCCATATCCTTCGTAAACTTTTCCTATCCAAGTTACTTTTTGGTCTTTCTCTAGTCTTCTTTCATCCACCTACATGAACTTTCTTGCACTTCTGCCCCAGAGCAATTGCATCTTCACCATACATTAGTGAAAAGTAAAAGCCCAAGATTCTTTTGGTCTTTCAGTTTTCCAGGCATAAGATGAAAGAGTACAAAAAGATGCCATAACTTTAATAACAGTCATAATATTAAAGAAATAATACATACATATTATACAAGTTTCATTAGTAAAGATACCGATAGAAAGCTACCTTGCGAGGTACATACTTCTCAAATTCCAGGCTCAAATTTCTCAATTCATATTCAACATATTGCACTTTTGGTATAAAATAAAATAAAATAAATCAATAAAAAAAAAAAACTTTGAAGAAACCAGCTTCATACTATCTAAGTTCCCTTAATAATCATGCGATAAAGTAGATCAAAGTCAAACAGTTTCCAATTCCCAAATGCTGCAGCACCCACGCATATTTACTAAACCAACACAAACTACCTTCAGATACTCTTTACTGTAGGTCAACAGGTTTTCACCTAAAAATCCTAGCAGAATATAATATAACAACTTGGTTCCTAGACCAACAAATATACATAGGATCCCTTCCAAACCAACCAGGGCAAACTCATTCTGCTCCTGCACATTTCAGTTGTTTCTCAAGACGTATTCCCATATTTTGATCCCATAACCAGTCACCACAAAACATTCTCCTTTTTTGCAGAACACAATAGCCTTTTTACACAGATGAGCTTATTAAGCATTCTCAGCTAAATCCACCCAAGCCCTATGTAACTTAACACAATCTTGTTATACCAGTACCAGATAGATACATTTATTTTTGGGCTAGGATCAGCCAAAGTAGTCTAAATGTGTAAAGCCTCACTCTCATGGAAGGTCAGTTCCAAAACATGCAGAAGGGGTACGAGTGTATGACAGGTTCCATCTTGAACCTGGACCTGGACCTTCTTCAAGATATTTCCAGGACAAAATAAAGTTGCCTCATTTACTAGCAACATCCAGAATATTTGATATAGTTGAATACATGCACCCATAATTTATGGCTCTCCAAAAGAACCGGAGTTTGGCATGGCTCGGCCAAGTTTCTTTTCCAGAATGTCAATATCTCTAACAACTGATCAAAGTATAATGCTTCTTTTGGAAATTCTTAGCAAGATTAGTAATGATCAAGGAAATATGCAAATTAGGCACAAACATTTGGACAACAGTGTATAACATCAAAGCTACTTAGGTCTCTTCACTTGACGTCAACTCCCCAAGACTCCACTACCACTCAGAGTGAGCTTATTACTTATATGTTTATTACAATTTCTAATTTAAAGTTATGGTAAAAATCTTGGTTGGTTTGATCAACAATTACCTAAGATCCACATTTTCTGTTTTGCCTTCCACTTTGTTCAGGATAATGGAAATGACAACTGACATGGAAATTTAGTCATGGTTCCAGGACAACATAAACTGTAACAGAAACAATAAAAGTCACCAATTTATACAGCCACTGTAGAAATAGTTAACATATTTCTGCTACTGGACCATTTAACAGCACTATGGTCAAACTGAAACTGAGAGAACCTTCATAAAAACTGTGAACTTAAGGACAAAAACAAGGGCGGAGATTTTGCCAAATCTTCAACTTATAAATGGAGAGATTAAAAGTAAAGAGGAATTTACAGTGCATTGAGAATTGGTAATTGAGAATCAAAGCTCGGCATCCCTCTCGTTGATCCCTTCTCATCTTCTACACCAACCCTAGTTCTACTCCCCATACAACATCATCGCCATCATAGAATCATACCCTTAGTCTCCCTGATGCAAAATGAAACTCAAACCCTTTCCCTAAAACAACCTACAACATCAAAGACAAAAGCTTAGCCTCAGCTGAGGTAAGAACAACTACAATTACACCTTGAACTAAAAAATTAGCATTGGATGAAATCAGAGCCAAGAATGACCTCAAATTCTCAAACTTAAAGATATAAAGATATATTACGACAAATTTGACTTTAACATAAATTTCAGACAAGAAAAAGACAACTGGACATAACCCGAGTAAACACAAGCTCAAAGATATGGGTTGAGACTAATCACCGAGACCTCTCTGACGGCCAAATCACCAATGGAGAAAAACCCTTAATTGCAGTAGCTAATATGAGCGAAATACACCAATTTCAGTAACAAAAGCACAAACCGTAGCACCACCCACCATACCCAAACCCAAATCTCCAAAAGCACAACAACATCCAACAGACAAAGCGCTCAAAAGTCAAAGTAGCATGTGTTGACATGTAGAAGACCAATTTGACACCAATCCAAAAATACCCAGAAGCTCAAATCAAAATAAACACAGGAAAGGAACCAAATCTCAAGCTCAAGAAGATCAAAAAAGAGCAATTTCCAACTTGAAGTAAGATTGTAATTACAAAACTGATAATTTACTTGTAGTACAGAAAAGTTTGAAACAAACCCAACTCGAATTCTGATGAGGTTGACGATGAGGTTACTTTGTGAATTACTATTGGATTAAGTGAAAGAGGAAAGAGAGCGCGATGTATGGATTATTCCAATCTCTAGACGTCTTCTTCAGTAGAAATCTTCCACCTTCCAATGACTAATGGTTTTTTAATTGACCGTTTTCTAATGTTTAGTGCTTTGACATTAGTTGTATTTTTCTGTGGATTTTTCTTTTTTTCTCATTCTGTCCAAAACTTTTTCTACGCTGTTTACTGCATCAGAAAGATACACTGCTAATTTCAGTGGGAAGCTTGGATCATCTAATAGAAGTCATCAAAATTTCATATTTAATCCACATCAGGACTATGTCATTGCTCATCCGAACCGTTGATATTGGGTAGGACCACGTGGGTATCTCATCAGTCACCACATGCGAGGTATGTATGCCAAATATTACAGCCTACGAGTCCCTTGAACCTGTTTTGACCCCTGTCCTAACTTCAATCCAACGGCCAATGATAGCTTCCAGTCCATTCACGGTTATGGCCTATGGGGTCTATCCAATGATGAAAATTTTCATTACATCTATGAATATTGATTTTAATCTTAACTAGCTAATAAAATTTCGGCTAAAATTTACTACTTTTATTAACTCAAAAAGAAAAAACTAAATTACGTAATAAGTTTATTTTTAAATCTTCTCATTTCTACAATTTTTTTTTAATGAAATTAAACTATTTATGTTAATTTCATATTAGCATACATAAGTAATATTTGAATTATTCATTAAAATTATGTCATAATATTAGAGCAAACTTACACTCTCTCTATTGAAATTTAGAGTGAAATAATACTAAGATTCAAAGTAAATAATACTAAACTCTAAAATTTTGAGAAATCAACACTCACTTTCTTTTATGAATAAAAAAATTAATGGTATTATAAATAATTGGGTACAATACTAAAAAGTCTTGTTTGTATATCTAAAGTATCAAGAGTCTTATTTTTTATTTTGTACCTTTTCAAATGAGTCAAAATATCTATTTTTTAATACCATCTTTTATTTATTTTCTTAATAACAGCCTCAAATTAATTTTTTTCTACTACATAATCTCTAATAAAAAAGAATATTTTTAGCAAAAAATAGATTAAATTTACTAATGGTATTCTAAAAGCAACTCATGTTATAATTTACAAGACAAATGAGTCAGAATTTTAGTATTTTCTCTTCAGATAAATAGAATTTAAATTGGAACATATTTTTATCACTTTAACCCATTACAGAATAAATAAATTTAAGAAACTTAAAAAAATTTATGATATATTAATTAATAAAGATAAAGAATTATATTAATAAATAAAAATGGTACCATTATTCCTTTTTTCATATTTTTCAACCAATAAACAAAAAAAATATATATTATTTTCTTAAAAGTGTTTGAATTTATCTTTTAAATTCAAATATATTTAAAAATTTTAAAGTTCATGCCATAAAAAAAATATATAACATTATTTTATTTAAAATTCAATGTAACTTACTTATATATATATATATTATTTTATTTTATTTTATTAATAATAAAAATTTGAAGTCGCTATTGAAGAAAATAAATTAAAAAATAAAGGATGATATAAAAAAGTAAATAATAGGACTCATTTGAAATGAAAAAAAAGTAAAAGTAAGACATTTTGGTATTTTGGATATACAAACCATGACTTTTTAGTATTTTACCTAATTATTTTATAACTCCGTTAGCTTTTCCATCCATCCAAGTTAGGAGACTCTTGATTTCCTCAAATTTTAGATTTAGTTTTATTTCATCAAATCTCAAGGAAGAGGAGTGTATTTTGCTATAATATTTAAATTAGCAGTAGATTTGTTAATACTTTTTTCTTACTTATATAAATTATATAAGTTATTGTTTCAATTTAAATTTTGATGATAATATTTTCATTAAAAAATCATTTTCTTATTATTGTATTACAATTATTAAAAAAATATGCTAAAATTGAATAAATATATATAGAGATTTCAATTGTTAAAAAAAGAAAAAAAGAAAAGAGAGATAGAAAGTGGTAGACATAAGAAAAATATTTATAACAATGATAATTTAATCTTTTATGAATTAATTTGTTCAGATTTAATAACTAAGTTAGATGATTGTGGATTATTTACTAACTCAAAGAATGGGGTTATTTGTCTAATTTAATTAGTTCATAGGAGAAATTCATGGATAAAGTGCAATTGACCCTAATTTTATTTATAATATAATTAGTGATCTCTAACTCATTAATTAGTTTATCATAAAAATAAAATTAAAAATATCTTTATAACAATAAAAAATTTTGAATAAGTTTATTTATTTTCTTTTGCACCAATAGACATAGATAGTATAGTAGTAGATAAAAAAATTAAAAAGAAAAAACAAATTCTCATGACATGGACGCAATATTTTCTAAAAGCAATACTGGGTATCCTACCTACTTTTTAATTTTATTACAAAAATAATAATAATAACTTTTTTTTACACGAAACAATGGACTTTATTCAAACAACACAAAATGATCAAACATAAATATCAGCATGAAAGGCATCCACAATTATAGATGGAGGCTTCTATAATGCGTGCCACGGCATCAAAATTACGCTAATAAGCTTTCAACTCCTAAAACCTACCTGATAACAAAAAAAATTATATTCTTAAAGATTAGACCCAAACTCGACCTGTCTTCCCATCAAACAAAACACCTAAACACACCGATGCAGAGTTTGTTTCAAATGTGACATCCATAAAACGAAAGTCATTAGAGAACAAGGCCCTTTCTCCATGGAGCTTTGTACATGGTCCATGATCACCATACTACAATCACCCCAACTCCCTAAGAACAATTAAATGTTGATCTTATGAAAGAATCCTTATGCTGGCTTCCAATGCAAATTAAAGAGAGCAGATGTAGGTTTACCATGCTGATTTGGCCTCATGGAACTCCTGTATACATGTTCTATAGCCCTATTGGTCTCATCTATTGCTTCATAAACCTGCTTGCCAAACACATGAGCATTTCGATTCCTCTATACAGTGAATAGCATCATCATATACTCAAGAAACCCGTCTCCACTCTACTCAAACAATCCAAAATCCAACCCCTCACGGATCTTATTAAGTCAGGAGCTCGTATTCCTAGATAACCCGGCATCCAAGTGTCTTTCGTATGTAAGCACCAAAACAAAGCATGCATCTTGTTGAATTGACAAGAAGCATGCTACATTCTACATCAATGGATCCTCCGGATCAATTCACTACAAGCATTGAGCTGTGGTTCCAAATAAATATTTGAGTTGTCATCATCTTGTAGGATAGATACAACTGTAGAAGCATCTGATTCAACAATAATATTATGAATATTCATGTTAGCAACAATTTGAAGCCCATCTTTCAGAGCCTAAAGCTCAACCACAATGTTGGTTGCATGACTGATTCTTCTGTGATAGTTAATTAGTAACAGCCCTACCAGGATTCCCTCTAAAAGCACAATCAATGTTGAATATTAGCCACTCAACTGGTAGGGGTCCACACAACAATTGGGTGGAGGGGGTGGGTGGAAGGCTTATATGGGCTATGTTAAAGTTTGAAATAACGAAAAATTCACATGCTTTAAACATGGCTGAGTAACCAATAGAAGAAAGGGAAGGAGTAATCGACCCATGGTTATGATATCATATTGTATGATTAACGTATAACATACTGTTAATGTCATCATAATTATCATATTAATAAATAATAAATATCATTATATCTCAGTTATAACTATAATTATTTTTATAACTAAATAATTAATGACATGATACATTATACATTCTTTATCGCAATGATATTGTATATGAAAGTATTGAAACCCAAAATTAATCATGTTATTCTCTTATATCTCAAATATTTTATAATTTTCAGCTTATTTATTATAATCAATTGAGATTGAAATTTTTTCATATCCTTAAAACAGTTCTAGAAGCCATATGTATAACACACCTCAACTAGTCTAGATTTAATATTGGCGTCATCCGTAAAAAATCCTATCTAATTTAGATTTTGGATCCTTATACCAAAAATAAAATGCACAAACTCTAAAAAGGACAGATCTATTCTTCAAATTTTCACACCAATTTCAGAATCGCACCATATATACGAGTACACCACAGCACCGAGGACCATCTCCAACATATCCGTAGACGGCCACAGGAAGAGGCTGGATACGCCACTAAGCCTCCCATATTTTAGTTTAAATACAATGGTCTTCTAGGCCTATTTCCTCCTCATTCCTGCCAGTAACCGCTAATCCAAGACTCTGCAGAGTCATTCACCTTCCCATGCACAACATATCAAATTTCTAGCTTCATCTGATGGTTAGCGCTCCACCATTCATGCCACACCTTCGGCAATTAAAACTGAAGTAGCGACAATTCCGGCAATTTTTCACTGTTCTTCGATCATTCGATGACACTGAAAAACCGCCTGCAGTATCTACGATCTCCTTCTGGTCACAGCACCACCAACTGACCTCCAATCGGACCATGTACGGCCCTCCATGCTTCGTTTAGAGCGATGGCCTCAACGTGCCCAGTTTTTTTTTTTTTTTTTTTACCAAATCCCGACTTGGATGAGTCTAACCCGGTTCGTCCTGGATCCTACTACTTGCCCCAGGCCCATTTTCTCGGCCAGATCCAAAAGTATAAGGAAATTTCTAATTGGTCCCTTCACTTTTTTTATTTACAAATATCGACCTAAACATTAATGTTACACGACTGGCTCATAACTTTAATAATTTATAGAAATTACGTAAACCTCTCAAAGTTTTGCAAGTAGGACCCAAAGCTTTTATATTTAAAATATCACCTCATAATTCTATTTTATCCTAAATTAGCCCCTAAGATTTATATTTTCATATCAATTGTCTACATTGTCTTTGTAATGATATACTTACATGCTAGTCAAAATTAAATTATGACATTATCATTGGGAAAATAATATCACATACTCAATATTTCTAGATTGTAAATTTTACTGTGCACATATCAAGATTACATGCTTAATAATTACTTGCTTAATATTCTCGGATCTCAAATTATATGATTTCATAGAATTTCTATAATGATTTATTGTTAGTGTTTGGGTAACGCTTTGGTGGTTGGTGTTTATATAAATGCATGTCATACTTCCCACGTTTGCTATTTGGAATTACCAATTGATATATAATGATTAATTGTTGGATAGTCTGCATATACTTTTAAGCTCTTAATAATCTATGCATTAATAGACAAATTTGTGCTCTTTGTTTGTCACACCCCTCATAGAGGCATGACTGACCGGAGGAATGGTAACCAAACCTCCATAACCCTGACTCAAATAAAGAAACAACCATGACTCTTGACTCACCAATGAATGAAACCAAGAAATTATAAAAACAAAAGTTAACATTAAAACTTGTTAATTACAATAAATCACAATTTACCGAAAATTTTGGTAAAGGTTCCTTACAATATGGAACATGTCTTAAAATACAATCTTATAAACTCTTTATTACTCAATACAATACAAAGACAATAAGGAGTTTTGCTCCATTCATATCATCAACAAAACAAGTACTAAAATATTACATCATACCACATTGACACCCACAATACTAATATGACTGCAAACTTTCATCCTTGACTCCAAGTATGAGATTCCGAGATATACCTTGTCGTCAAATCCTTAGTAAAAACCTCGCATTAGCAGTTAACTTATTTTGAAGTCCTGCTACTAAAAAAATATAACCACAGGAAATGGATGAGTTCTACGGACTCAATGAGTGGAAAATCGTACCCAAAGGGTATTAGCATCACATAACATAAGCATATAAAATACGTAAATAATATTATGTAACATTATTCATATGTTAATTCACATTACACGTATACATTGTAATAATCATAAATTCACAATTTACATGATACACAAGATCACAAATTTATCAGAGCAATGATATCAAACAAAACAACCAAAGGGCCAACGAGTAACCCAGCCCCGCACACCAATATCACCCATGCCGGGCATTTATGCGCTCGCACACCAAATTAATTTCCTGTACACAATCCATCCCACCAGGGTTGAGCACTCAATTATAAAAATATATATCAGAATCAGGATTTCTCACAATTTTTAAATCAGAGTATCCTAGGTACACCTAGATCTTAATTTCAAAGATAAAAAAATTATTTTCCAGAAAATGTTCACGAGTTAGCCCTTATCAAACACAAACAATGTCAACACAGTAACCAATATGAAGCAAACATTATTCAAGCAAATTACTAAAATTCTCCACTAGCTTTCTTTCCATGTATCACGCATATTCAAATAAACATATAATCACACATACTAATCTAGCCATTAAAGGACAGCAATTAACCACTTCACCTATTACCCATTTCATTCGTCACTCACACTTGTGTCCATGCGTCTCATTAGGTTCAAATTGGAATCCGGAATTGAAATTCATAATTCCAAATATTACTTAGTTCATAAACATTATTTTTATACTCTTTTACTTACTAAACTTATATAGGTTTATTTATGAAAGTTTTCTTTTAAACTATTACATGTCAATTGATACGGATTAGACTTTAGGTGATAAGGTTATCAATGAAGAGGGCTTTTAATATCTTGACAAAATATATAATAGCAGAAACCAATAGAAAGCATTTGTTGTGTTAAACATGTTAAAGCTGTCCAAACTTGATGTTTGGACCAGTGTCCACTTTAACAGTCATATTTTTTTCCATGAAACTCCGAATTCAGTTTCGTAAAATTTATAAAATACTAGACATATGCAGATTTATAATGGTATATCATTTGTAATTTTTGGATTTGTATATTAATATAGTTTATTGTTTGAAGTTGCATCAAATTCTGTAACATGCATGATTTTTTGACAGCTTTGACTTGACCATAGTTAATTGAACATAACTTTCCCTAGGTAAAACGAAATTCGATTCTGTTTATTGGGTTTATTAATAGACAAATATATATATCTTTATTATTTAGAAACTTTTCCTAAAATCTATCACGAACCCACTCAATTTCTTACATGAACCAAGAACAGGGCACTACGAACCCTGCCTAACTTAGCTGGAGTTAAATAGCTATAACTCACAACAAAATTGGAACCAAGCTACGAAATTTTACAGACAACATTTCAAGACTACAAGCTACATTTTATCTTTTGAACTTTTAATTTAATTCTTCCCTGAAGCTGCTCAAAATACCTAATTTCTGTTACCAACGAAATCTGTCCCCTGCTCCCTTCAAAACCAATTAACTCTCCTTGTTCATATCATTACTCACATCCAACATTAATCTATCAACATTGCTTATATTCCAATTAAACTTCTTATTTAGAATTCCTCAAGATTTAAAATATACAATTTCTATATTAACATAGTTGATCCTACCTTTTTACTTCACATTTCAACACATTTCAAATCAGGTTCTAAAGAATTACCACTAACTCACCTTAACTCATTATTTTAACTTTCATCAAACATCTTAAGTGCATTAGATTCTCCCACTAATTTGTGTGTATACCAATTCACATTTATCTCAATAGTTCAATATAATTCCTCAATTTTTAATCATGTTCATACTCTAATTTGTGTTTAGATTAAACTCACTACTTAATATATATCAAAACTTAAATTAAATTATATTCACATCACTTATCTTAATTCTAAAATTTTCTTTTTTCCAAGTTCCAAATAACCAAAGTTCTTATTCATAATCTAAGTCATTAAACTATCACTAATCTTAAAATAATTGAAATGTTTAGTTAAAAAACTATCATATTGTGTAGAGAAGTTGCTGCCCTTTGCAACACTCCCACGGATTGAACCAAGAGAGAAAACAGGTACTGCTCTCCTTCATTCCTCCATGGGTGAACCAAAACAGAGCATCTACTCCCTAATCTGATGTTGCCTCTTCCGGCAGCACTTCCACAGGAACCGGTATTCCTCTAGGCTGACAACAACGCCCAACCTCATCCCTCACAACCACCTTCCCACTGTCACGCTAGCCTACTACACTCCAAACATCAACTACTGTTACAACCCCACACAAAACAGCCCTAAAGTGACACCTAAAAGGATCGGTCAATTTGTGATTCAAAATTAAGGAAGTCAATATGGCCACAAAGAGGAAAAGAAAGGGGTTTTGGTTGCAAGAGAAAGGTTTCCCCTTGGCTGCAAGATTTCACCCACGCTAAACATAAAAACATAACAGGCAACCCCCACTTGGAAGATTCAGGAACACTAGAAAAGAAAAGGAAACTTGTCTTGGATAGAGGAAGGGAATAACTAAAAGATAGGAGCAGGACAAAGAAGAACAGCAGCAACGTTGCTGCTAGTTTTCTGCAACCTAAGCTGAATTTCATCTCAAAACTCATCAATTTACCTTCTAATAGCTTACACAAAGAAAAATTTGAGGAAGGCTTACAAGGGTGCACATGTTGCCTGCCAATAAAACGCCCCACCTCCCTTAAATCCAAGCTTTCATGACCTCCCAAAAGAAAGAAAGAAAAGAAATTTACCCATGATTTAAGGTTTGGCTGCAACACTTAGAGAGACTCATGGCCAGACCGAGAAAAACAAAAGGGGAAAGAAGAGACCCACAGCTGCACCACCAGGAAGCCGGATCTGGAATAGTCGAGAGAGGCAGTGGTAGGATGAAAGGGGTTAGTCGGCAGAACATGATAAGGGAAATAAGAGAAAAAGAAAAAAATCAAAGAAAAATCAAGTCAATGTCAAAAATTGTGTGATAAAAAAATTGCCTTCCTTGTATATCCATATCTACATATATTCACTTTTGGCTTATAAACATATACTATAAATTTATTCTTAGTTTTTATGTAAATATATATATCTATTTATTAATTGCTTACTCACTTTCATTTACTTAACCACAAAACCACTTATTGTTATTGTTAATATTATTTTTTATTTTTTTATTTTTTTTCAAGATCAAATACTCAAAACTATAGTTATACAAAATGTCGAATTATAACATGTTTAACTATACCATTATTTAATCACTTTCTTTATTTTATAACATAACTTCACACATTGTGTGAGAAACTCGATTTTTTCGTTATCGAGTTATGGGGTTATAACATTGTTCTTAGCCCATATAATAATTATTGATTTTCATCAAATTCGAGTCAATTAATGACCGAGTCATATGCTTATTATATAATACTCGGTAATTCAAGTAGTTTAATTTACATGTTAACACAGAAAACTAAAGAATATGGAGGCGAACGATGACTTCAAAAAGGAAAATTCCTCCCCTAAAACGCAATTTGCATTTAATCGGAGTCAAATTGAACGGTAAACTAAGATTTTATAGAAATTATATTAGCATTATTATGTTATTCTTTTAACAAGATTGCATTAAATATTCTCATATATACAAATTTAGCAAATCTTCCATTAAGCTCGGCTTTTTAGCTATAATTATGAAAACTATTGCAGGACAATCTTTTTGTAAGAATAAGATGTGCTCATGGCCTTTCAAAAACAGAATAAGCTATTGCCCATCCTGATAAATGCCAACAAATAGATCCACAAACTAATACACAACTTTTTAATTTATAGTCATTGGGAGGGGTGACATCAAATATGTCCCTCTCGCCACTATAAAGGTAGGGAAAAAATAACCTGACCCCGAGGAGAGACGATGTAATATCTTAAAAAAATAGTGTCCATATTGATTATAGAAGCTGTGATTATATTGTTTATAATGCACAATAACCAACTACCAACTACCTTCAAGCTAACATTTTAACTATGTGTGTGGGTTGTGGATTTCGTAGTATTTGGGTCAATTGGGTTAGGGCGTTATAGGCAATAGTATTTGGGCTGAGGAGATGACATATGGCTAGAATGTCAACGAACACACTAAGCAGCAACACAAACTAGAAAGTTAGAGCCCGAGCAAAGCACCCAACCAAATTAAATGGCTAGGAAGCCAATATAGCATCAATCTCGAATTTTCACCCATATTGCTCAGAGTAAGGTATGCTATTTATTTCAATATAGTTTAAATACAACTTCTTATTAGTCTCCTATTACACAAGTAAAAGTTCAGCGTAAATTCATATCACAACAAGCCCAAACTTCTTAGTTTGCAATAAAAAAATGTGGGAGAAATATGATGGAATAGTTATAAGACACTAAAAATGTGGGACTAATAAGGTAGAGTAATTACAAGGCAAAGTCGAGTAGTGGAACATAGTAAGTTAAAAGGTGGAGGAAAACACGTATAAAATTAAAAGCATCACACTAGTGACAAAAGCATCACACCAGTGATAAAAGTATTACATTAGTGATAATACTAACAAAACATCACATCAATGCAATGACCATATTTTTTGCACTATAATTGCACCCCACAAATAGGAAACATGAATCAAGTATATGGTCCATTTAATTTTAAGCATCCATTATAATTGAGATTTTTCAACATCTAGTTCAAATTTGTACACTTCTTAAAATTGTTTTTAGAGAACTAGTGATAATACCATATTGTACAAAGACAACCATAGTATTACATGTAGCATGATCAATGTGTAATAGACTAATTCGAATTGTAACTATCACCATAATTGTCCTATAAATATGATAACGGATGTCACCATATCCTATTGTAATTTTAATTATCTCAATAATTATTTGATTAATGTTATAATACGTGACACAATCCTATTGGCCACAATATTCTATATAAATAGATAACTTAGGTTGTTCTCTCACACCTCGTCTCTTTTACAACTTTTCAGCTCATTTTCTCTAGTTATACTAACTTTGACATTTAAGTTTTTTTCAGATCCTAAGGAGAGGCGTGTGGAGGACATCTCAATTGGTCAAATGCAAATTTAACACATGGTAACCGTTATGAATTTTTTATTCATTCGATGCTAGATACTAGAAATGATAAATGTGAAGGCAATGGCCCAATGGAGTGAAGATTTCTACTGCATCAATTTAGAAGAGCAATTGGACTCAACCCACTTTTGGAAAGGAATAAGAAACGATCATGTTGCCTAGATATCGACAAAGTTCCAGAAAATGAAATGTTTAACTCTAGTTGTAGATTTAGACTCCCAAATCCACATCCAAATAAGGCTATGCAAAGAACCCGGGATAACCGAATATCCTAATTGAACCGAATTTGATTTACATAACCCAAGATAACCGAATATCCTAATCGAACTGATAATTAGGTTGGATCAATTTAATTCGGGTAGTTAAATTTAATACCTGGTATTTTCAGTTCAGTTATGAGTAGTGTGAGGTAGAGGACTAGAGGGTATCCAAAAATTAAAAATAACTAATTTCTATAAAAAAAATTAAAAAGAATTACTTATTTTTCATATATTGTTTTATAATTTTATATTTTTATTTTTGTTGAATATGTCTATATTATGTTTCTTGTGTTTTACTTTTATATTAATTGATGAATTTTAAATATATGAGGTTCAAAAAAAAATAAAAATTAATATTAATAAAATATTAATAAATTTTGAGTAATGTAATACCAAACCGATTAGATCATATTTTTTGAGTTAGTTTAATAATTTGTGAATGCCCGTGCTAAACCAATCTGTGCACACCTCTATCAAGTAGTATTGGGGCTATGAGAAGACTCCTGGTTCCCAAGACGAGAATGTAGGCAGATTTAGTAGTAAAAGACCCATTACAAGAAAAAGCCCAAGCTAATGTGCATTAATAGGAGAATTTGAGCTTACTAGAACATCATAGATTTTCTCTTTAAGACTCCGATCAAACTCATCCACAATGTAGTCTTTCCACGATCCCCAGTCGTGGGCAGTATCTGCCACTTTGAGATTCAAAAGATTGGAAGGGATGGTTACTATGAAAGCAGGTTCAGAACTTGACAAATTATCCTCCCAGAACAAAGTGTTTTCCAATATGGACAACTCAGAATCTATTTACTAAACAACTCGATCCCACCCAACCTCAACAAATTTCCAATTATCTGACCTGGGCTCTTATTACTTCTATTCGAATTAATCCTCCAAAAAAAGTCATATACTTGCTCTCCAAAACTGTCACCCACAGATGGTCCTAATTTGTGTTAAATCTCCAAACAAATTTGTCCAGAAGATCTCTTTTCCTAGGTTCTATAGCATGGATACCAGGCCCCTTTCCTTTTTGGTTTAGTCACTTTTGCTTAACTCACCATATACATACGCTTTCTAACCCAAGTGGTTCCGCAGAGAAAAGGATCTTAGATTTCTTAAAATTCACCTTCTACCCTAACATGATTGAAAACACGGAAGATAAAATCCCACACAAGACTGTTATAGGCTTTCCCAAAAACAATTTTCATAGCCATAAGCCCACCCCAACCACTTTTCTTCTTAAAGGAATGAATCATCTCCTTGGTCACAAGCCTACCAGGGACAAAAGAGTTATGGAGGGGGAAAACAAGGTTGGGGAGCCATATTCTAAGTTTATTAACCAGGGTTTTAGACACAATTTTTAATTACATAATATTTTATTAGTTGTTCATCGATTTATTTATGTTAAAACATGTGGAGAACATCAAGAATAAAATTTTCATTTGAGCTAGGACCAATTACTAACTTATCTCTAATTAATTTCATAAAATGACATATATAATGATGTAGGACAAGGATTTGGGTTTAAAAAAAATATTATTTTTTTGTATTTTGATAGTTTTGATGTAAGCATTTTTTAAGTTTATTTTTATATTTTTCTTAAGTCCAACATAGAAAATAAAACTAGTAGTGAGCTTATTGTAATAGTATAAATAGCTATTATCTTTTAAGTTTCACATTGCTTAAATGTGAATGGGTTAGGAGTTGGAACCTAGCTACCTAGCTATGAATATAAGTTTCCTCTTGAATTGTAAATCTTTCAATAATCGTTTATTCAATATATATGAGTTATCTCCTATTTCTTATTCTATGTATTACGGGGTGCAAAGTGATAGGTTCTTGTTTTTTTTCGTTTCCATCCAGCATTACATAATATTTGGTGTGAAATGTAGATTTCAATTGAATTTTACAATAATTCATTCATTTCAAACATAAAAAATAAAAATTAGAATTTGGTGTGAAATGTAGATCTCAATTGAATTTTGCAGTAATTCATTCACTTCAAACACAAAAAATGTAAAATTCATTTCAAATAAACTTAATTTTACACATTTTTATTTATTTTTTAATTCTTATAAACTATCTAGGAGTGTGATTTTTTGTTTACTTCTTCCCATAGTTTGATAATACTTTAATTGGATATGGTATGTCATGTAAACAATGACATTTAAGCTAGTACAATTAATCTGGGGATTTTTGCTTGAAAAGATACAATTTCAAAAGCATCAAAAATGTCTTTTACACATTTCATGGGACCGAAAAATCACATGGATCATAGTAATTAATAGTCAAATTGTTGAAATTCCCTTTTGATTACTAAATTTAAGATATAAACCTTTTTTTGATGTTCTAAGTATTGTGTGACTTATTTACAACAGAGTTGTCTTTTTTTTTTTTAAAAAAAATAACGAAAACAAAATTATAACTATCTATCTATCTATATATATATATATATATTGTCAAAACTATCTATTTGTTTTGCTTCAAAGAAAAACTTTGCTCGTTTGACGCATTATATAATTATACAATGTATTACGCTATATAGTTTTACAGTTATTATGCTGTCATTTTATTCTTCTCCTCCCCAGTGTATAGATTTATACTAGATAGTCTTATACTATCCAAATTCGGTGTCCATAACCGTTAGGACTAAAACCGAAAAATGAGACTACAAATAACAAGAAGTCTAGTCTACTTTGTTCTTCAAGCTACTCCCCACAACTTTTTTAAGGAGATTCATTTCCATGAGATCATTAATGTACAAATATTCTTAACCGCTAGACAAATCTTTTAAAATTTTTATTAAAACTAGTTTTTAATTAATAAACTAGTCTGAAAATTGAGATTGGCCCTCAATTAATTCAACCTTACCCTTACTCTTTAAATACATAATTTTACTTTATTGCCTTTGTTACCACTATATGTTTCAGACCAAAAACAGAA
Source organism: Quillaja saponaria (assembly GCA_029379385.1). Lineage (NCBI taxonomy): Eukaryota > Viridiplantae > Streptophyta > Magnoliopsida > Fabales > Quillajaceae > Quillaja > Quillaja saponaria. The sequence goes on along the minus strand of CM055616.1, from coordinate 10,579,871 downwards.
TACCACTATATGTAACTTTATCTGATTGATTTTCGTACCACTATATAAACTGAGTGAACCTCTGACTAAAGGAGTCACATTTTCTCATCACACATCTTGTTTTTATACTCATTTACAAATTTATTGTTCTATACTCTGACCCAAGTTTTGGAAGCTCAGTCAAATTAACCACAAAACAAATTACTTATTTTTCTATGTTCCCCATGAAGAGTTATATCATGTGAATGTTCTGTACTTAACAAAACTACTACTATAACTTGTCATTGCGGGCTAAAATTGCATTTGATTGAAAAAGTTTTTTGTACAAAGAAGTGAAATTGGATTGCATTTAATTAACTCAAAAAAAAAAAAAAATTGTAAAAGGAAATGTAAAGTTGGTAATGTTATATGCACATATGTTTCTCATATAAGTACATCACACAAGTATCACATCAAACTCTTATCCTTACAAATTAGAGTAATGCTAGCTACTTGCACACACATTTCTCACACAATTCTCTTGTATAAATATCACATTATATTTTTATTCTTATAACCAAACACTGTAAATTATCTCTTAATTACCATATTAGCTTACTACTTTCTCTCATCTCATTAAATACTACATATAAATAATTAATTTTTTTTTTTCAATTTTGCATCTTCTAACTTACATCTCCTATATATTATTTCTCCTATCTTCCTTTTACTCTACAAATCCTTTAATTTTTTAAAAAAAAAAAATTCAAATCAATGGAAACTAGCCAAAAAAATTGAAAATTTGGTACTTGAGAGAGTAATGATAGATCATAGACTTCATAAATTTATTTGTGATTTTAACACAAATGAAATGGCAGCTTACTTATTTATATAGGTGGCGGATGAAGTAGTTCTAAATTCATTAAAAATAAATAAATTAAATATAGAAAGTTGAGTATACTTTATTTTCAAAAAATAATTTAATAGCATAAACTCAATTGTATAAATATATTTTATTTTATTTTAGAAAAGAAGAACTTTTTAAAGGTGTTTTAAATCTATATTCTTAAAAATTGTTAAGACCTAATTGAGAATAAGTTTATCTTTTTTGGTCTATACACCGAAAGGAGATAATTAAACAAAGAAAAAAATATATATAAATGGTACATGAAAATTCTAAGAAAATTATAATTTTTGCTAGAGTATTTAAAGATTTGTTATGGGTTAAATTTTAGCACCAGCTGGGTGTTGCACCTCCTCTGTCCCCTTCTAACATGTTCAAGAAATCTTCATTATTCTTAGTTTTGATTTTTGAAATACAAGATTTTTTGAGGGAATAAAATGATATGTTCTTACTAAATCCAACTTCACTACTTTTATTACTTGCTCAATTCACTCTGTTTTGTATTATTGATTGGTGCTTGACTTGATCATTTTTATTTTACATAAAGGTATTTTGCATGAGCAAAGGAACCAATGTCCCAAAATATTGATGAAAATGAGCATTTAGCTAAAGCCTGTAAATCCAATAAAAAAATATTTTAAGTCATAATGACTAGAGGGGAGGATCAATTAATTAGTTGATTAAATGAGGTATTAATTAGTATATTATTTATTTATTTGTTAAGAATAATATATAGTCAACTTTTTATATTTAATTTGTTTATTTAAATGAATTTAGAACTTATATTAGTCCCCATTTGTGCAATCAAGTAAACCGTCATGTTATTTGTGTTAAAATGAAAAAAAAAAAATTGTGAATTTTTCCATAAAATATTTTCTTTGTCTCTTGAATTTTGTAGATTGGTTAATTAATTCCTTCCAATTAAACATTTTATTGTGGAATACTATTTCTTTTTCTCCTTTAATTTTGAGACAACTTCTCTTTAAATTGCTCTGTTTTGGAATTGTTTTTATGAGTGACACAGCATTGGTTTTAACTGAGTTGCAGAAAGAAACAAAATACAATTATAATCTTCCGAGCATGTTGAGTTGGATTTCTTTTTTTTTCTCGCATGAATCAGACTATTTTTCAAAAATTAATATATGGTGTCGAAATATAACATTGATCAGTTCAAAAACTGAAATATGTTAAAAGACTGAATTTTAACATTTTTTAAGTTATTGTCATAGTTTAAATAACCTAAATAGGAATAGAGGTCTTTTGTTTTATTTTGATGTCTCAATTCCTGTCTCATCAATAAAAATAGGCTATGTTATTAAAAATATCACATAATAAACTAACAGTGTTAACATTAACAACTCTCTATTTACCAAGTTAATGTTAACACCGTTATTTTATCATGTGATATTTTTAATAATATAACCTATTTTTATTGATAAGATAAAAATTGATACTCTAAAATGAGACAAGAGATCGCTATCAGTCTCAGTAGCTCATTTATTAGTGTAATTGAATTCAAGAAATAATTATGAGAGTCCATATAACAATTCGTAACATAATTACAAATAATTTGTAAGCCCATCAAATTCATAATCACATTCTCTTCACTACACCAAAAGTGACTTACGACGGTGGTAAAAAAATGTTGCTACAAATAAAAAAAGTGTTGCTAAAAGATATGGCAACAGTTTTGCAACAATTTTTCCCCATTGCCTAGAACTCCGTTGCCTAAAAGTAGCACCAACAGTTTTTTTCCCTTTGGCAACGATTATTCAAATTCCACTACAACATTTAGTAAAGCATTTCATATACTTTTTTGGGCAATGGTTTTCGTAATAAAAAAGGCAACGGTTTTAAATTTTATAGGCAACACTTTTTTTGAATTTAGTGTAACATTTTCATTATATATAAGGCAACACTTTTATGTGAATAAGCAACATTTATTTTGTTTGCTTAGACAACGGTTTTTTAAGTATACACTTATTTATTTAGTAACATTAAAAAACCCTTGCTTAAAATTTTATATGAAAAAAAATATAAATAAATTATATGTAAATCATTCTCTTTTAAATTCAAATTTAAAAGAAAATAATAATTTATTTTATTTCAATCATAATATTAATTCATTATTACAAATATTATTTCTAAAGAAACTATTTTGCCTTATCTATCCCTCTCTCTCCCTCATACTCCTCAACTCATAAAAGTGTTCTTACTTTGCCGAAAATTCTTGCCCTTTATATATACAGAGGCAGCTCTATCAACTTATAAAAGTGTTATATCACTTTGCCAAAGTTCTTGCACCTTACATATACATAGACAATTAACTCTTACAATGCCTTTGGCAAAAGTTTCCTCCTCCTCATCTATTCCCTCCTTTTCAATTCTTCAAACTCTCAAGTTGTTATTTTACCAAAATTTTAATGATATAAAATAATGAAATAATATGATACATACACATACATTTTTTTTTTTTATGGAAATCTATTGTCCACCACAAATTAGAAAACAAAACTTGGCTATAAGTTTATATTATTATGTTTTTGTCTTTTCTAAAGTCTTAGTAGGAACCGACTTAGCCTTCTCTTCTATTTCTTTCATTTGGCCACTCCTTGTCTGTATTTCCTTCCCCTGTTTGCGCCATGTTTGAGCTGGAACGAGAGTCACTCCATTGTGGCCAAATAAATCAAGTGATTGGTAAGTTTATTTCTTGGTTCTTGCTAGCCGTGTACGCTTTGTTGGAGAGGTGTGGGGAGCAGAGGAATTTTTCAATTGGTGTAGCCAGCAGTAGCTTGCCGCTGCTATCCCACCCTTTTTCTTTATTTTTGTTGTAGGTTGTAGTTTCCTTGCCGTGTGGGAATTGTCCTCCTTGTTGGTGTGAGTGAGTGGGTGTTAATAAGATAAAGCAACCATTGGAACATGAGAATGGGTTCTGTTTCAGCTAGGTTTTGAATTGAGATTGCCACCGTGTGAGGGGTTGAACTTGGCGATGGGAAAACATGTAGGAGGTGGTTGGAATCTCAGCTGCTGAACTTTGTGTCATGGCAACAAACATAGCATGATTTCCCTCCTTTGGCCAGTGATAAAGTCTAAAGGGAATAGAGGATGTAAGGTGCCTAAGGGCACGGGTTCAAAGGAGACAAGGCAATCCTATAAACATTTTTTACTCCTTTCAAACCGAGGATGAGAGTTGGTTTAAGTATGACTCTTTTAAGTGTTAGAAAGGTATACCAACAGGGGTTAACGTAAGAGTTTTATTTGGATTAAAATTTTGATTTAGTTAAATTAACTTTATTAATTTAATTGCTTGGTTGTTTATAAAAGTTAATTACAATTTTTTTAAAGTCTAATTAGACACATAAAAGATAAAAAATTAAGATGGTGGAATTAATGGATATTCTAAGTTCTAATTAAGTTAAACATAAAGTAAAATGTGAATTTCATAATGAAACATGAATAAAGCAAAATAGGTAAATGATGAAAAATTTCTTAGCATTATTATTGATATACTTTAATATATATATACACCACATCGTTAATACATTCAGTAAAAGGTTTAGGAGTAATTAATCTTTGAGTTAGAGGTTAAGGGTGTAAACATATACGATCGAGAAATTGTAAACATATAGAATAATCCTACATCTTTGCAAACTAGACAAGCAAGCGAATCACATCCTTGAGCTTTATGAGTGAATTACGTGCGCTTTGGTTGCCAGATAATTAAGTGAAATGATTTATGTAAATTTAAGTATTTGAATTACGTTTGTTATTTGATATTTCTTGTGGTTGATACGGACAAATAAGTTGAAATTTTTTTTTTGTGAAACTATTTTATTTCCGAAATTGAAATCCAGATACATCTAGAATATTTTGATTTAAGATTCTAAAATGTTTTGATTCTGATATTTAAAATTTTGAGTGCTCAACTACGGTGGGATAGATTATGTATGTAGATAAATCTGTTGTGTATGAGCGTAAATATCTAATAGGGGGTGATACTGTTGTGCAAGGCTAAGTTACTCGTTGACCCTTTGCTTGCTTTGTATGTATCAATTGCTTTGTTGAAAGTTTGAACTCCGGATATTGAATTAAATTATATATGCTGTGAAATATGTGAATCATGCTTGTATGATAATTACAAGTACGTACGTGTGCAATTAAATTTAGACATGAAATTATTCAGTGACACGTGATTTATTTACTAAAGTCTTTGTGACTCACCCTTTCCTCTATTGTTGTTTTTTTTTAGTATCAAGAATTCACAGTTCGCTATATCAGGATTTGCTATCTGCCGACACTGCTGTGGCAACGTATATCTCATAATTGCATATTGAGGATTAAAGGACGACACTTGCAGTTACTCTAAGTGTAATGCATCATTGTTATATACATGTTGAATTAACCATGGGGATTATATGCGTTGTTAAGAGCAGAGCTCTTCTTTATATTTTGATACTATGAGTGTTGTTGAGTTGTAAACAAGTTATTTGTGTGTATTATAGGCATGTTTCACTTTATGGAAAACTTCTGCTAAGTTTTCAGTAAATATCTTTTACTAAGAACAAGTCTTGATATTTTTTTTACAAATTCATTTCAGCTTTCTTAGTTTTGACTATAATTTGTTTAAGAGTCAGTTATGCATCATGAATGAGTATTTAGGGTTACAGGAGTTGGTTATCTACTCCTCCGGCCAGTCATACTTTTATTTGAAGGTGTCACACAAGTCTTCCCACTCTTCTCAACTTCAGTTGCCGAGGTTCTTGTACAGTAGAAATTTTCATTTGTCAATGTTGTTAGCTTTCCTCCTCTTGACAAGCTTATGTCATCCATGACATTTAATCTACAAAAAAGAAAGTAAATTGGCCTAATGCATACAAGCTTAGAGAAGCTTATCTCATCCATGACATTTAATCCACAAAAATAGAAGGTAAATTGGCCTAATGCATACAAGCTTAGAGAAAAAAAAAAAAAAAAACCTATGGTTCATAATTTTTCTTAGAGCTCATAACGAACATACAAATGCATAATTATAGAAAAACAATTTTTTTAAAAATAAGAAGAACCTTACTTTACATTTCAGATTTTGAAAAAAAGATACAATTAATAAGTTCATATGACCAAAAAGTCTTAATTTCATTTTATTTTTCTTCAAAATAACTCATTTTACCTATAACAGTGCATATAGTACCGATTTTACTCATTTGTTAATGTCCATTAAGTTTAGTTTGGTAATGCATAATTTCAAAATGCTAACAATACATTTAGAACCCCAAAAATTATAGAATTCAACTCATTTAAAATTGAGTTAACACTTTTTAAGTTTACTATAAATGAATCAGTGTACAAAATAGGTAATTTTTATTTAAGATAGTAATTAATTAATACTTATACCTTAAATAATATTTTTATCCTTATAATTGTTTATATGTTAAATAACACTTATTATTTTCCAAATTTTTTTTTATGTAATTGCTGAAACTGTAAATTGTTATGTAGTATATATCTTGTGTTTTATGACAATTATTGAACATTTATATACTTAACTCTATGAGCACCAAACTGTAGTATGATGTGTAACTACTAAAAAGGTTCAATAATCATATAATAAAATAAAATATATAGAAGAGCTCATTTTCTAAAAGTAATTTTTTTTTTTTTAATAAAAATATCATTCATCTGAAATTTGATATGAAAAATAGATACAATATTTTAATCTTACTATTTCCACATGAAAATGGAGGCATCCAAAATAAATAAAGTAAGGACCCACAATTATTAAGCTGGAAATGCCAATCTCACATCCTCACTTATACTTCAACATTTCTAACCTCAAAATTGGCATAATAAAGTATATGTCAATTTGTATATGAATCAGAAAGTCTGCATCTGGTCATTATCTCTTCGTGTTAATGATAATCCCAACTATATTTTCATTGACTAATATTGTGATTATGTGAGGTTTAGTCTGATGATCAGTATGAAACCTTAGTAGTTAGTCATTAGAAAATCCATCGACATCTAAAGATAAAGTAGGCAGAAAATTGCTATTTTTTTTTTTTTTTTTTTTATCACTCCTTGAGTGCACGTTTCCTCTCATTTCTTTTTCTTTTTATTTGCTACAAACAAATCTTTCTTTTCAAGAGGACATAAAATAGTGTGTGCCGACTTCTTTTATTCACTAAAATTATGTTTAATTAGCGTAGCCTGCCATTTTTAATTAGTCAATCTCATTTTGATCTAGTTTTTATATAATAGCTTAATATAATCACACGTAATGTAAAAACAAATAAAAAATTATGAATTTAAGAAAAATAATCACATATCTTTCCATATTAAGATTAAATTTAAATTTGAGATGTCGCAATCTCAATATGTACGTATGTCTAAAACGTCATTGATGATTGATTACTTCATGGAAATTTTGAAACCACATGATACCGTTGGACAATTATATAACTTGTAGCCAATAGTCACTGGCACGCCTATCTATTATTCTTGGTTCTATGTACTCAAATTTCCTAAAGTCATATGTGGCTGCGCACATGTTGTATCTAATTTGTTCCTTACATTGAACACAAGCCATAGTCAAGACTAAAACTTCTTCATCATCATCAAGACTAAAAAGTGTCACAAAAATTAAAATAGATTACGGGTCACTTAAGTATCTTCAATAGAATCTTCTGACCCCTACTTTCCTCTATCTTTCCATTTTCTTAATCAAAACCAATTATTTTTCTTTCTCTTCTTTTAAACCACACTTTCCTGGAAGGTCATAATTTGACCAAGAAAAAACCCATTTTAAATACCCTTATATAAACCTGATGCACAGCTTGGGTTTTCTTATCAACCACCCAAAGTTACCCCATTGAGAAACCCATTACTGTTTCTTTATTTACATTTTGCAAAGCCTCATTAATGGAGGTGCTTGGTGTTAATACTCAACACATGAAGAGCAAAAGGAAGCAGAGCAAGAAGGTTGAGAAGGGAATTAAAGTTGTGTACATTTCAAGTCCAATGAAGGTTGAGACAAGTGCTTCAAAGTTTAGAGCTCTTGTGCAAGAGCTAACGGGGCAGGATTCTGATACAGCAAGACTAATGGAATTGGAAGCTAATAATGGTGCTGAAAATGGTGATTTCAAAGCTCAAACTCAACAATGGAGAGTGGAAGATATTGAAGATTGTATACCAGTAGATGTTTCAGCATTGTCAAACCCATACGAATTGATGCCGGAATTTTCAGCCTCCTTGTGGAGCCAACTCAATGAACATTTCCAGCTTGATCATGTTATGAGCTTTGGTACTCAAGTGTAAACTACATAATTGAGTTACATTAAAAATATCGGTAATTTTATGTGAGCTACTGTACTTTAATTTTGTTCAGATCTTTTTTTAGAACTTTAAGGAAAAAAAACATTGAAAATTCCGAACATTTCAAAAGTTTCCAGAGCTCTTTTTTGTCTCTATTCTATTATCCATTTTCGTTGAATAGACATTTATTGTTATATACTTTTTAACATATGTATACTTAAGATATTTTCAAACAAAAAAGGGCCTTTCATGATGTAGCCATCCAAACTAGTTTTCCAAGTAAAACCTGGGATATATATTATATTAGCCTCATTCCAAGTAAACCTAGCACAATAATGATTAAAAAATATTTTATATTTAATTATAATTTTTCTTAAAAAATAATTTAAGATGCATACCTGTGCAAGAAACATAAAGTATCAACAACTATGTAACAACTAATAGTGAAGATTAAGAATAACAGATCATTGTTTTGGGTTAGGAGAGAAAAATAAGGCATGTTTAGTTCCAATTTCATTTTCCAATAAATTAAATACTATAACTCAACTTAACTGAACTAAGTCTTAAATCTAAATTAGTTAGAGTCAGTTATATAAATTTTAAAAAAAAAATCATTTTACTGTAATGAAAATTTTAAAATGTGACTACATAATAAATTTTAATATATAAAACATATTCAATGAGATGCTCTAAAACTAATTATTATTATTTTTAAATGTATTCCTTTGGTGAAATTTTAAATTTTAAATATTAAGATTTTGATTTTTGTAAGTTGGTCAATATTGCTCAATATATACATTGGTGTACTAAATACACCCGATTTGCAATCAAGTACCCAACCGAAATGGGTTCCACTCTAAGACAGATACACCATCTGTCCACCTTCAGTTGTATTTGGGGACATCAAACTGTCTCGTCTAAGATATTTAATCCATGTGGGCCTTCTAGACTACTGTCAATGTCCATTAGGTAACACTAAGGAATAATTACATTAAACTATCACTCAATTTGTAATATTTATTTTTATTTACTTAAATCATTTAAAACTTTAGTTAGCTTTAACAATACCAAATTATCTCCATCTTCATCCTTGCTCTTTTCCCATGCATTGATTTAATCGAATCCTAAAAAATCACTCACCAGTTATGGAGGAATTTTGAGCTTACTTTCTATGTCACCAATCATCATAGCCTAAAACCCTCTATCTTTTTAGACTCTCCAAATTGAGCTGCGATTTGTTCCCTGATGCCTACAAAATCCACCAAACAATCGGTCTTGTTACAACCTAATTGGGATGCTTGACATTTCGTTATTGGAAAGATCAATGTAGTTGTAGAAGTAAAGTCTCTCGTAGCTTTCAATTTTCGAGTTTAAGGGAGAACATAATAAAAGATTAAGGGCTCATTTAGTATACAGATTACAAAATTAGATTATAAAAGTCATATTGTATAAGTTAGATTACAAAAGTTAGATCATAAGCCAAATATGTGTTTAGTATGCATATTGTAAATAATTCAAATATATATTTAGTATACAGATTGTAAAAATCAGTTTAGTTATGTAATTACCATTAAAGCATGCATAACAATGATATTTGGTTTACATATTATATAAGTTATTTTAATATTATGTAGTTATTGATAAAATATTTTTATGCATGTTACATTATTAAATAATATGTTGCAATAACTATATGAATATCATATTACATAACAATATTACATAATATAATCAAGTACATAAAATAAAATAATTTAAATTTTTTAACCAAAAAAAATTAAGAGATAATTGGGTTAGAGATGACTATTAATATATAAAAAAAAATAAAGGGTAAATTAAATATTTTTTAGTGTTTCATGCAATCTAAAAAGCCAAAAGCTCATCCAAAGCTACTTCTATCAATTAGAAATTTTTTTCGATTTGGACTGATTGCGATTAGCCAATCGCAATCTTTGAGAAACCAAACACTCACAATCCACATATTGGACTCCTCATTTGGTAGTAAGACTTTGCAATCCTAATACCAAACGGGCTCTAAGTGAGCCATTTTGAAACTTTGTTATAATGAAATATGTTATTGGACAAAGGCTTATTTATGTTTTAGGTTTTAAAGATTATATATATATATATATATATTTTAGTAATTTTTTTAAGTCAAGTCTTTCAAGTTAAAGTTATTTTAATTGAATTTTTAATCAATATAGTAATTTTTTTTATATATATATTGAATAAAGAACTTAATAAGATGAGAATGGGTATATGATAACTAACAAGTAGAAATTTCAACATTCTAAAAATTATATAATTTCTCTTAAGGCAAGGGTCAATGAATTCTTTTTTGCTATTCTTGTTTTTCGAGTTTCATCATTGAAAATATTGAAATTTTGATATTCATGACATTGTGTGCTTTTTTCTTTTTCTTTTACTATGTATTAACATGTCAAAAGAAATAAAAAGATCATAAAGGCATGAAAGTGAAAAAAATAAGGATTCAGAAAGATGGTTTTGAATATTGACAACTAATAAAATATCAATTAGCAAGTAATTAAGAAACAATAATATTTAGAAAGATGGGTTAATTTGTAATTTTTGAGATACCTTTTAAAAAGTCTCCTTCAAATGAATCAAAACATATAGATATGTGATATGACATCAAGAGTAAGAGCAAATACCTGAGAAAGATGAAAAAAAAAAAAATCACATTAGTTCAAAAAATTACAATAAACCGTAACTGAAATTTTTTTTTTACATTGCAGAATTTATTTTTAAAAAAAATCTCGTTCATCAACTTCTCAATTTTTAATGTAACAAAATAATGCTTGTCATGTTTCAATCTCTTATAATGCATGAGAATGGTTCAAATGAGAAGTTATTTATACTGTAAGTTAGAATTTGAATAGCACAAATGTGTAAATGATGAGAATAAGAAATAAGAATGTATACTTAAGAAGTTTAAAAGGCTAAGATCATGAAAAGAGAAAAGGAAATTTTTTTTGTAGTTAATATTTCTCACTTATATATGAGACATTTATTAACTCCGACAGAGGTTACTCTGTCGATTCCAAGCCCAGATAAGGGAAGAGGGTTGCAATAGGTTGACGGTCAGCGTAAAACTAGTCAAACCCTATGACGATGAATCCTACCGAATATTCGTTGGGGCGTAACCCTCTTAGCGACGCGCTGCATCGGATCCCCAGTGTAGTGAGAAATGAGCAAGGGTTGGGTCGTGACATCATTAGTTGCGCGCCACATCTGCGCCAGGGTGTAGTGCAAAATGAGCAAAGGGTTCTCGCATTGAGGGCGGGTGCGGGTAAAGAAGCTAGTCCAGAATAAGATTCACATAGCTACTTGGAATATAGGGACTCTTACTAGTAAATTGAGAGAGCTTGTAGATACTATGAGTAGAAGGAGGATTAATATTGCTTGTTTGCAAGAAAACTAAGTGGGTAGGAGAAAATACTAGAGAGATAAAGAGAACGAATTCAAGATGTGGTGTACCGGTAAGACTAGAAATAGGAATGAAGCGATTATTATAGATGAAAATTTGAAGAACAAGGTTGTTAAAATCAAGAGGAAAAGTGATAGAATAATTTTAGTGAAATTCATGATAGACGAGGAGGCATTTAATATCATTAGTGCCTATGCTCCCCAAATAGTATTGGAAGAATCTACTAAAAAGGCTTTTTGGGATGAAAAAGGTTCCCACTAAATATGTAGAAGTTATTAAAGATATGTATGAGGGAGTAATGACTAGGGTGTAGACCGTAGATGGTATGACTGGAGAGTTCCCGATCACGATAGGTGTTCACCAATTAAGGTTCATCCTTAAGTCCTTACCTATTTGCTTTAGTCATAGGATGAACTTACCTATAATATTCAAGATAGGGCTCTATGGTGCATGTTGTTTGCCAATGATATCGTGTTGGTAGGCGAAACTAGGGAAGGTTTAAATTTTAAACTAAGAATGTGGAGGAATGCGTTAGAATCTAAATGCCTTAGATTGAGGCGGACAAAAACTGAATATATGGAATGCAATTTCAGTGAAACTAAAGGAGGCCCGAATGATATAATTTTAGACGGTCAGACAATCCCTACAAAGGATGTGTTTAAGTATTTAGGGTCATTTATACAAAAAGATGGTGCAATTGAGCATGATGTAAATCATAGGATTAAAGCAGGGTGGGTGAAGTGGCGGAGTGCTTCGTGAGTTTTATGTGATCATAAAACCCCGAATAGATTGAAAGAGAAATTTTGTAAGTCGGCAATGAGACCAACTATGCTGTATGGTACCGAATGTTGGACAGTTAAGAAGAAACATTCGCATAAGATGTGAGTTAAGAAATGAGGATGTTGAGATAGATGATAAGACATACAAGAAATGATAGAATAAGAAATGAGGAGATTCGTAAGAAGGTGGAAGTAGCACCTATTGAGGAGAAAAAGAGGGAGAATCATCTATGTTGGTTTGGACACATCCAACGTCGACCAATGGACACAGTAGTTAAGTAAGGTGACTTGGTCCAGGTGCCAGGTGTTAGACGGGGAAATGGGAGATCAAAAATTACATAGGGGGCAGTCATCGAGAAAGATATGGTTGTGTTAGGAATTAATGAAAATGTTATCTTGAATCAATGCGAATGGAGGAAAATGATTCATATAAACGACCCCAACTAGTTTGAGATTTTAAGACTTAGTTGAGTTGAGTTGATATGAGATATTTATTATACATTTAGAAAAAGAATTTGAAAATATTTTTTTATTTAATATTTTTATTAATATACAAGTTACTTTATAATTTTATTAATTAGTAAAAGATAATGAAAATCTTCTTAAAAATAATATTTCTTATCAATATTATTAATAAAATTAATTTTACATATAATGACGTGGCAAAAAAATATAATAAAGAAATTTTGTGACATTTCATTAAAACAAATTTGTTTATTTTATAATATGGAATTGTAATTGTGTGACAACTTTTAAATTGTTAGGTGACACTGCCGGAATCAAAATCTTATATATATATATGATAAAATAAAACAATAAAAGTTACATCGAGATATTTTAAGGACATCAATCTGTATATAAGTTGAATAAATTTTCTCCATCATTATCATTAACAATATGAAAGTAGTTTCTCTTTTAAGATCCTTTACTTGCAATTCGATCTTATACCTGTTTATTATATAAAAAAATGTATACATGTTTTTATTTCAACATCATAAATTTAAACATAAAACAACAATCATTTGAAAATTAACCTTATCAATGTCATATTGTCATGTATGGTTCTTTATTGCACACATTTTACAAAAATGTCCACGGTCACTCTTGTCACCATCTTGTTGCACTTTACAGGCGATAGGTATCTCCAACCATCATCGAAGGACTCATTCACAGTTGTAAAGAGATAGAAATATGATTCTCTTACAGTATAAGACCATTTGTGAAATTCATGAGTTGTGGTGTAGTCTTTTTTTTTTTATCTATCAACTCTTCATTTGTCAAATTCTTACTCTTAAAATCAACAATCTCTACAGAAGTCTGAGTCATCTTCCCTCTACATATATAATTTTGTCAAAAATATCAATATATAAATTATAAATTTTGTTGCAGTATTTTAGTTAATTTAAAAATTAATTAATTTTCTTTTTCTTTAAAAAATAAATAAATAATTGCCGACAAATCACTAGTTATAGGTAATACAGACAAACTTTCACACTTGGAACTTCCTGGGAACCGCATTGCAGATCTTCCGTCCCTGTTCGCAAAATTTTTTCAAACCTGATGGCAAAAACTGGAAACCTAAATTTTTGTACTTTGTAATCGATGGTATTGATTGGCTTCAATGAAAGTGCATGAAAATCTGTTATTTTCCACACATATCGACCCTAAATCAATAAAGGTCGACTGATTTTCACCTAGTTATGAAAATTTGGTGGTATTACTACCTTGCTTCAACAGTGCAGTCTGAAAAACGATCGGTGCCTCTTCTTTTCAGTTGTGATTGTGGGTTTCATCATCGGTTAAGCCCACCGGGACTTTGAAAGGCTACTTTTAGCCCAACATACATGAAAGAGAATGTTACCAAAAAAAAAAACCTACAAACTTAAAAGAAACATACCTAACAATATATATTTTTATATATTATGTTTTCTCCTACGACAGAGTGAAGCACTTTACTTTTGTCTTCGATATTAATTCTTAGTTAACAATTTTTCTAAAAGGAGATAAATTAATAAGGCAATCCAAGTAAATATTTCAAGCATGCCGCATTTTGAAATAGCAAACCAACTATTGATTTGGTAATGCTTTTTGGATTGTGCTTATTTTTATAAAAAGTATAAATCAAATTTTTTTTTTTTTTTTATGTTCAATAAAAATTGAAAATAAGTTTAGATGCTTCTACTCTGAACTTTTAAAAATGCTTTTATAAAATTGACTTTAACTTTCAAAAATTGGAAATCCTAGCTAATACAGACTTTATTTTTTAATGAAAAGTCTCATCATTAACAAATCAAATCTAATTTTTTGGCTTCAACTTATTAAGTGTAGTTTTTATATTATTTTATCAAATATTACTACTGTGACTTTTTAAAAGTAACTATATGAGAGAGTCATAAGAACACAACACCTCTCAAAAAGTCATAGTAGTACCAAACCAAGCCTAAACTTACCCTTATTGAACCATATTTTTAGTTAGGTAGCATTTCATATTCATGTTTCATGACCTAAGACATATCATATTTAAGGTAACTATAATCTAAATCACTATTTACCAACAAACATTTGTCAATAACTACTTCACAAATGATACTACCTACTAAATTATTGATGAAGATGTATTATGGTTGATTCTCTGATGATAAATTCTTCTCTACAATCTTATAAATGAAAACTAATGATTAATAGTATATATATATATATATATACTATCATGTATAGCACATGCATTGTATGTGAATCATATTTATGATACATATGCTTTCAATCAAAATTGACTTACATACTAAAAATACTTAATAAAAAATATTACTTTATGTTAATGTAATTAAACAAATATATATAAATCAAATTCATAGTTTAAAATTTTCTTTTAATTTTTAAGATAGAAAAAGAATTAATAAAATAAAAATTTTATTTTTAATATTTCTTTCAATTCATAGTTTTTTTTTCTTTAATTTTGATTCATAAAATTGAGTCGAATTAGGAAAAGAAATTAATAATAAAAAAGAGCTATAATCCTATTAGCATTAAAAGTAAAAAAATTAATAATCTATTATAATCACAATATTTTAATACTTTAAAATAATAACTAAATGGTACTTATGTAATAATAAAAACTCATAAGGCATTTCCTTCAATACCTTATGAGGTTTTATTATTATAGTTCTCTTTAGTAGTTATTTTGCTTCAAATAAATAATTTTTTTCTTCTAATTCTTCTCCATTTAATATCAATAGAATTGTAATTCTAGAACTATCGGTTTCTTTTTTACTAATTCTTCTCAATATTAATGGATGTATAATTTTTTTCAATAATTATATGTCAATAATAAATAAGGTTGAATAACAATTTTTTTGTTTTGTTTAATAAGTTCCTAATAATCAAATTTCTTTTAGTTATTCTCAAATTTATGAATTGAAATTTTAAAAAATTACTATGAATCAAAAGAAATATTAAGATTATAGTTTTAATGATTATAATATTTTTTTCAATAATTATATGTCAATAGTAGTTGATATTGAATTTCTCAATTTATTTTGTTTAATAAGTTCCTAAAATTAAAATATTTTTTTTATTTTTTCTCAAATTTATGAACTAAAAAATTATTAAGAGTATAGTTTCTTTAATTCTTTTTCCAACTTAAAAATTAATTATTTTTTTATAAATTTAAATATTTTTTTTGTTAAATTGAAAATTTTGTTACGACTATAAAAGTGGTTTAGAGGGATTTTTTATTTTATTTTAAAAATACCCTTATGAATTTTACTATCACACAAATAAATTTTAGTTTTCATTTTTCTTCAAATAAACTTTTTTCTTTTTTTACTACTTTCCTAATTTTTCTCAATTTTAATATTAATAGGATTATAATTGTTTTATGACTATTGATTTGCTTTTGTTCTAATTCTTAATTTTCAATATTAATAAATCCATAATTTGTCAATAACTATATATCAATAGTAATCGAGATTGAATTTTCTTTTGTTTCTTTATTTGTATGTTACAAATAGTTAAAATAGTATACCTTAAAATATTAAAACATGTTATGAATTAAAAAAAAATTAAGAGTATAGTTTTTATGATTATAATTGTGTTAATTTTTTAAAAGAATTATATGTTTATATTATAAATTAAACTTTTATTAGATTTATCTATTTGTTTAATGTCTTTAACATGTACTATTATTTTTAATTAACTATAGTTTTTTAATATATACACCAATTGTATATATCTATACTATATTAAAAGCCAAAATATCATTATGATGGCCTCTGACTTATTATAATAAAAGTTAGAATATCAGTGTCATTTGACTTTTTAATATAGCTTTTAATTCAAATAACATACTAAAAGGGAGGATAGGGTCCTCCTAAATTTTGAACTCCTTTTGATTCATCATTTATTAGAAACTACTCACTTTATCCTAATAAGAAAAAAATTAACAAGAAACAAAAAGTTCACATATTGTTAACTTCAATTAATTAATTATTATTATTATTATTTAAAAAAAAAAAACTCTTCTAAAAGTTATCTTATTCTCTTCATTTTATAGAATAATTATAATATATTTTATATAATAAAAAAGAATCCCTGAACACATGCATAAGTATCTATCTATACTATTATAAAAGGTATATAATATACATATATTTAAATTATTTGAAAAATAAATTCAATTAATAAAATTCACCAATCACTTGATAACTACTAAATAATAATCTCCCAATTTTCCTACTCTCCAACTCTCTCTCGTTCTCCTACTCTTCTACTTTCTCCCACCCTTTTAATATATAAATATTTTTTTATAAAATTAAATTAATTAAAAAAAAGAAGATTAAGATAAAATATATATACAAAATAAACATGTATGTGCATGCAGGCAACTAGTATCATAAACATCATTCATGCGTGATGCATGTGCCACAAAAGCTATCATATATAATAAAAACATTCACTTTTGTTTCTAGTTTTTGGTCTAAAATGTGTTTCAAATCATTTAAATTGGAGAATACGAATAAAGCGTCCGAACCATTTGAGTTACAATTTAAAATTGATATATTAAAATTTGGTGATCCACATCATTATTTATACTTCTATCTATTTGTCTATACTATACTAAAAACCAAAATATCCTTATGGTGTCTTTTGACTTTTTAATATAATTTTTAAGTTAAATAATATACTAAAAATGATGATAATGTCCTCCTAAATTTTGACATCTTTTGAAATTAAAATTTTATCATTTATTAGAAACTATCAATTTTTCTATGATTAAGGGAAAAAAAAATTAACAAGAAAAAAAAATAAAAAAGCATCTTCTAAAACTCATTCTCTCATTTTATACAATAATTATAATGTTTATACATTATTTCTTTTAAAAAAATTCCTTGGACACGTGCATAAGGACGTGTCATGGGACTATTTTATTACAATACAATTATGTTTTTTTAGCAGTTAGATGATATTGGATCAGGTTAAATATATATTGACCAAATTTTACTTTTATCATAAATTCAAACACATTAATCAATAAAATATATATGTCTTGTTGATAATTAGGTCAATCCCATTCATGAGTAATATATACAATTAAAGTGAAAAAAATATTTATAGCAAAAATATATTAAATCAATTTGTTAGGATGAAAAAGAGACAGAAAACCAAACAACCTCATCGAATAATTCATAAGTATCTCCAAGACTTGAAACACATGGACTTGGTGGATTTGGACAACACACTCAAGAGGAAGAAAGTTGTTATGCCCATCAGTTGGTTGGCCCCCAATTTAGGTTGGGTAAAACTAAACATTGACGATGCTTCTAGGGGCAATCTTGGCCTCTCAAGTGCAGCTGGACTGTTCCGAAATGAATGTGGCAATTGGTTGGGTGGTTACAGTCGTCAGGTGGGCTGGTGTAGCTCATTTCATGCAGAATTATGGGTGCTTTATCTTGGCTTGAAAATGGCTTGGGCGAAAAGAATCCACAAGTTAATAGTGGAAGTTGATTCAAAAGCCTTGATAGAGGTTAGTCTCCGAAAGTATAATAAACTAAATACAAATAGTGCTTTGATCAAGGAAATTCACATATTGCTGAATCAAAACTGGGAGGTCCATATGCTTCACGTCTACAGGGAAGGAAATCAATGTGTGGACAAGCTCGCCAATCTAATTTTGGATGAAGATATTCAAGAAGTGTTTTGGGATGAGCCTCTAAATAAACTGAAATTTTTTCTCATATCAGATATTATGGGTTCCTATTGAGAATGTACTGCTAGTGTTCCTCTAGTTTAGTTTTTTTTTTGTTAATCCTTTTTTACCAAAAAAGAAAAAAAGAAAACCAAACAACCGGAAGAAACGGGTTGGGTACTTCAAACTTGAAACTTGTAAAGTCCAAGACTCCAAGGAACACAGCAGCCCACCACCCAGCCATTCCATACAAAGAAATCGAAAGAAAATGGGAAGAAAGTTAATTGAGGAAAATCCCTCAGTAGTCACAAGCTACTCCTTCCTTCTTCCACTGCCTCGACGTCCCCATCCTCTCTCTAAAACCCTTTCTCTTTCTGGATTTATTTCCTTATTAGCTTAATTGATCATTTTCTTTCTAAGCTTAATTTCCTTTCAAGTTCTCTCCTTTATTTATTCATGGATCTACCATTTCTACCTCTTTTACACTTCAATTCTCTCTAGCAAGATCCTTTGAGCTCAATTTTCGATTAATCCATTTCTGGGTTTCTCAGTTATTGGTTTTCATTTTCCCGGAAAATTGTGGGTTTTGAAGTTGGAGGCAAGGAAATGAAGGTTCCTTGTTGTTCCGTTTGCCAAACGCGGTACAACGAAGAAGAAAGAGTTCCTCTTTTGCTTGAATGTGGACATGGGTTTTGCAAAGAGTGTCTATCTAGAATGTTCTCGGCTTCTACCGATACAACCTTGCCCTGTCCGAAGTGTCGCCATGTGTCTGTGGTCGGGAATTCTGTTCAGGCTCTGCGCAAAAACTATGCGGTGCTCGCTCTTATTCACTCAGCTGCCAATACTTCAGGTTCGAATTTTGACTGTGACTATACTGATGACGATGAAGAGGATGATGAAGATGGAGACAATGATGAGGACTGGTTGTCGAGCCGACGGTGCAGTCGAGTATCCCATACATCGAGCTCTGGGACTTGTGGGCCGATGATCGAGGTTGGGATGCACCAGGACTTGAAATTGGTTAAGCTGATAGGAGAGGGGAGACGTGCTGGTGCTGAAATGTGGACTGCTGTGATTGGCAGCAGCGGCACTGGACGGTGCCGCCACAATGTGGCAGTGAAGAAGGTGATGGTGGCAGAGGATATAGATTTGGATTGGGTGCAGGGGCAGCTTGAGAATTTGCGGCGTGCTTCAATGTGGTGCAGAAATGTGTGTACATTTCATGGGGCAATGAGGATGCAAGGTAATCTGTGTCTTGTAATGGACCGATGTAATGGGTCAGTTCAGACTGAGATGCAGCGCAATGAAGGGAGGCTTACTTTGGAACAAATCCTAAGGTTTTGCGTCGATCAGACTCGTTCACTGAAAGCATTTGTTTTATTTTTTTTTTTTTTTTTTAATAATTTAATATATTTTGATGAATGTTGATTTCTGCATTTAGGTTATGATCAAGTTTTGTATTTGCTACCGAAGCTATCACTGGGATTAATTCTGACTTTTTATTCGCTTGCTTTATCTAAATGATTTGTTTGGCGAATGAGGAAGATTTCCTTTTTTAATAGAGTAGCAGAGGGAAAATTGCATGATATCAAACAGTGCGTATTTCATCAAAAGTTTAAAATTTATTAGAAATAAATTACATACGTCCAATTGGTTGTAATCAGAAGATGAGTATTACTCGTTACCAGTTCAATCCTGAACTTGTAAGTGTGAAGGAAAAATTTCAATGCATGTTCGTGCAGACTAGAGTTAACTGAATCAATCTGTTAAAAAATTTTCAATATTTAGTCTGTGGGAAAATGATCCACTTGCATTGACATGCTTCTGGTTAAGAGTATGTATATTGAAACTGTACCTCTGATTTCTTCTGTTCTTTATTTTTTGTTGTGGAAGGTGGGAAGGAAAGGAATACTTGGATTGCATTGTCTTGAAGGATTTATAGATTTGATACCAATAAAGTTACTGTGATATGATTCCACATTTGAGAAATTTATGCTAATTATTATCTACAAAGCAAGTCAGCAATTTCTGTATGCTAGGTGAAAAAGGAAAATTAATGAGAATGAGATATACTTCACCTTCTCCCTTTTCTGAAGAGCTCTTCTGAGAGAAACCTTCACAGAATTAACTTCATTCTAGAAAGCTTTCAAAATTAATATGTACTCCTTAATATCAACCTCCTCTACCCCCACCTTTCTTGCTACTGATATTGTGAATTCATATGTACAAGAATATCTAATGCCAAACAAGTGATGTGGGAAGTGGAACCTGTGCTACAAGACAAGACACTTGGGGTGTGGCGGACTGCTAAGATAGAGATCATTCTAGCTTGCCATCCAGGACTGAAGTTCCTGTGAGGGAACTAAGTAGACTTTCTAATCTTCAGAGACCAGTTATATTTTTGAGAGTGATGTTTCACTCGACATTGAACATTTTAGACCTTTGCAGAGGATTACATGAAATGTGAAGATCAGCTGGTGTTAACGATCGGTTGAGTTCAGTTAAGTTAAGAGTTATGTCAATGTGTTTTAAGAAATATGAAATATTGTTAATGCATGATTCTGGAATTTTTGCTTTACTCTAGAGACCCTCTACCCTATGACTTATCAAGAGGCATACAAAATGTATGTGCATGTTACTTGTAAATTTGTAAAGCATATCTTGGAATCTCTTAGGTCACTAACTGCCAAAAATAGTTTGTGTCTCTATGCCTGATTTTGTTGAATTTGAAAGTTTTTAACTGACTAAGAGCTGAATGTATGTTCACATTTGGCGTATCCAACTGCTAGCCCCTTAAATTAATGATGCAATAACGTGTATTTAACATCCATGTATTGCACAAATTATGCATGTGATCTTCCATCCTTTTTTTTTTCTTTTCCTTTTTCATGTTGAATGTCTGATATTGGTAGCTTGCAAATCATCTTTCACATCCAGATTCCACATGTCCAGAACATTATTTCCAGTTAAGCATCTGTTATAGTTCGAACTTCGAAATACTGATTTGCTGCATTTTTCAAATGTAGATACGGGGCAGACATTGCGCGAGGGGTGGCTGAACTTCATGCAGCAGGTGTTGTTTGCATGAATCTAAAGCCGTCCAATCTTCTTCTAGATGAAAGTGGTCATGCAGTGGTTTCTGATTATGGGCTTGCTGCAATTCTGAAGAAGCCCTCCTGTCGGAAAGCTCAATCAGAGTGCGATTCCTCAAAGGTTCACTCTTGTATGGAATGTACAATGCTTAGCCCACACTACACAGCACCGGAGGCATGGGAACCAATAAAGAAGTCACTAAATTTGTTCTGGGATGATGCAATAGGTATATCTGTGGAGTCAGATGCCTGGAGTTTTGGTTGTACTTTGGTGGAAATGTGCACGGGTTCCATTCCGTATGTGGAGCAACTCAATCTTTTTCCAAAACTTTTATGTTATGTTTCTACCATTTATTTTTGAATTGCCTTGGTTCAAACTTTATGCTTGTGCAGCTGGGCTGGTTTAAGCGCAGAGGAAATCTTTCAAGCAGTGGTGAAGGCACGAAAACTGCCTCCTCAATATGCAAGTGTAGTTGGTGTTGGAATTCCTAGGGATTTGTGGAAGATGATTGGTGAGTGCTTGCATTTCAAGGCTTCAAAAAGACCAACATTTAATGCAATGTTAGCAATATTCCTCCGTTACTTGCAGGAGATACCACGCAGCCCTCCTGCAAGCCCTGATAAGTAAGTCTTTGATGATATTGCAACCTCTCCCTGCTCCTCTCTCTGTTGCATTCTTAATGACATCTGAATGGACAACTGGACTTCTAGAAAAAAGAAAAAAAAAAAATTATGCTCTCTGCTAATTGGTGCTTGGTTGTGTAGGAGAGGAATGGTCAATTTGCATTAAAGTTTATCAATTGTAACTTCCCTGTTTCTGTTTAAATACAGTGACTTAGTTAAACCTGTGTCAAATGTGATGGAGCCTTCCCCTGTATCTGAGTTGGAAGTTTCTCAAGAACACCCCAGCCATCTTCAGCGACTTGTCTCTGAAGGGGATGTCAGAGGTGTTAGGTTTGTCTACTTCAATAGTCTCCTGCTTGAGCCTGCTCTCCTGAAAACAGTTGCCATTTTTATTTATTTTCTGTGTCATATTTCTTTTCTTGTCCAGAGATCTTCTTGCAAAGGCTGCATCGGGAAATGGTAGCAACTCAATAGCTTTGTTACTAGAATCTCAAAATGCCGATGGCCAAACCGCTCTTCACTTGGCTTGTAGACGTGGTAGTGCAGAACTTGTGGAGGCTATTCTGGAGTACAGAGAGGCAAATGTTGATGTCTTGGACAAAGATGGAGATCCTCCTCTTATTTTTGCATTGGCAGCTGGATCTCCAGATTGTGTTCGCTGTCTTATCAAAAGAGGTGCTAATGTCAGGTCTCAGTTAAGGGAAGGTTTTGGCCCCTCCGTGGCTCATGTTTGTGCCTATCATGGCCAACCTGATTGCATGAATGTAAGTCTTATGACAAGTTGGCACAATATTTTATTCTTCCTTTTTGCTTCTTCTATCCACTAAAGCTTCATTCATGAATTTTACTGTGAAAAATAATAGGAATTACTATTGGCTGGTGCCGATCCAAATGCAGTGGATGATGAAGGTGAATCTGTTCTGCATAGGGCTGTTCAGAAGAAATACACAGACTGTGCTATTAAGATATTGGAAAATGGTGGCTGCAGATCAATGGCCATCATAAATTCAAAAAACTTGACGTAAGTAGTTGTCAATCATTAAATCTTCTATATATCAGGAAAGAAATCACTCATTAGTTTTTTCCCAAGTAATAACACGTTTGCAGAAACAGAAAATATAAGGATTGCGCGTTCTTTTATTAAATCTTGAGAAGGTTGGGTTAAGGGATTCACGGTATATCAAGCTATAAATGTATTTCATGTTTAATTAGCTGCTTGTAATTATGTATCCTGCTTATATTATAGTGGAGAATGGATTTTTCTGAATCTTTTCATGTTGTGACCTCATTGTGGACATTAAGCAGAGTTAAATCGGATTGGCATCAACTACTTATGCCTCAAGTTATTCCACTGTCCTGTGAACATGTCCTTTTGTTTTTATATTCCACTACTGATTTGTTAAGTGCTTCTATGGGTGAGACAATGGATTATATTTTTAAGAGGTTTTGGTACAAGATGGCATGCAGTGTATTGCTAACAGATATATTAAACTGAACTTATTCAGCTGTGCAGTTTTCCTATTGAAAAGGCCGAAGCATTTTCTTGTTGCTTCATGCTACAGTAGCTTGAAATGGAGATATTGATTTTCAGTATTGTGTCATCATAATCTTTTGCATGTTGGGTTTGTAAATGCTTTTGCATTACTAAGAGCTGGGTGTTGGATTGGGATATATATATATATATATATATATATATTTTACAAGCAAATATGATCCTGCATACTGATTCTTTGATGTCACAGACCACTGCACCTATGTGTGGCAACATGGAATGTGGCTGTTGTGAAAAGATGGGTGGAAGTTGCAACTATTGAAGAGATTGCTCTTGCAATTGATATACCAGGCCCCTTAGGCACTGCATTGTGTATGGCAGCTGCCCTAAAGAAAGATCATGAACTTGGTAATGCTGGAATTTGTAATGTTGGTTCTATGATAATTTAATATTTGGCCTCTGAAACTGTTCATTTTTACTAAAACTGGTTGTCCTTCTTAGTCCAATACAAAACATAGAGTGACTTTGCATAATAAATAGGTAATTTTATTTTGTTACTTGATGCAGTTGATGCTTCTAACAATTGGCCAAAAGGAATAGAGTATAAATGCACCGATGTGAAAGTAAAAATATGGATTTAATTTCAATTTGTAATAACTCATCAAAAAAGAAAAAGCCAGAGTCAATTAGTTATTATTATTGCAATAATTTTCTGGAACTTTGATGTTTTTCGGGTTAAATATAAGAGTGCTTGTGTATAATTAGACTATGAAATATTGGTGGCATCCTAGAAATATCAGATGCAAAGGTTCGTACTGCTAAGCTAACTCTAGTCCAATCTAAAAGGAGACCCTTTGAATATGATGACAATTAGTGAAAATTTTCATTCAACCAGTCTCAACCCCCGGTACAACCTTCCAAAACTCGATGAAGGATATGGGATATATGTTGCTCATGTTAGTGTTTTTCAATTATTTGTGTCTTCAGTTCCTATTACTAGGTTTATCATATTTTTACTGTAAAATTGAAAATCAATTGATCTTGTTTCTTAACACTGTATGTAGAGGGGAGGGAACTGGTTGAGACATTGCTTGCTGCAGGAGCAGATCCAACATCCCAAGATGCGCAACATGGACGGACAGCTTTGCATACAGCCGCTATGGCTAATGATGTTGAGTTAGTCAAGGTAAGTGATCTATTTTCGTGGTAATTTGATCAAATAACCATTTCCTTGCTGGTTACATTTATGACTTATGAGCCCTTTAAACTTTTTTATCAAGTTAATAGAAATTTAATTTCTTGGATATTTTGAGTAGATTATTCTTGATGCTGGCGTCAACGTGAACATCCAGAATGTGCATAATACTATACCTCTTCATGTAGCACTGGCCAGGGGGGCAAAATCATGTGTTGGATTGCTTCTATCTGCTGGAGCAGATTATAATTTGCAGGTTATTATGCAAACTTCCTTAGACCCATTGGTACACTGTGCATAAGATTATTTACAAACAACACAAATAATTTAACTTTTATGTTCTTTATTGTGCTTGTTCAGTGTATGTTACTTCCCATTGACATTTGATGTTTTATTCTGGTCTCATATTGAATCATTTCTCACCAGTTTCGTTTTTTTTTATCATGTATCTGAAATTGATCTTTACTATTTGACTTGTTTATTAGCAAGCTCCATTCTTGAAGCAGCCGCACTCCATGCTTGAGTGTAAAATTACATATGACATTAGAAATCTTTAGAGATCTATTAAGTAAAATAGAATGAGGAAAAGAATTGTGGGCTTGATTGGTTAATCAAAGTCTACACCAAGTTTTTTTTTTTATGGTAAAAGATGAAATATAAACTTTCACATCTAAGCAAAGTGGGACTATATAATATGATAATATTATATTTCTAACTCTCTCCCTCATGATGGAGCATATAAAGTTCAATTTTGTACAAGTAAAACCCAATTATCAATGTCAGTACTCACCCTCACCTACAACAAACTAAGAATAATAGGTCAAGCTTCAATCCGTTTAACGAACATACTAGTGAACAATACTCATGAATAGTACACATGAGGATTTTTTGAAGAAAAGTAAAGAAAATATCGCTTGAAAGATACACAACAAGATTTTCTAGAAAAATAAAAAGAGCACCGCTTAAGGGAGGCAAATTGGGAAAAGTGGAGAGTACCCTAGGCCATTAGACTTGAAAAGAGGAAATAACTAGGCTTGAATGATGGCTAGCAGCAAAACTCTTTTTTTTCTTCATGTAGAGACTAGAGGAAAGAAAAAGAGGAATTATGGTTTTTGGAAATCGGGTCAAGATCGGACTTAGGTTTCAAACCCACTCTGATACCATGTTGAGTAAAATAGAACGAGGAAAAAGATTGTGGGCTTGATCGGTTAATCAAAGCTTGTATTTATAACCTTTATTTATAGTAAACAATAAAACATAGACTTCCATACATAAGTAATGTGGGACTTAACAAAAATTACTATTATATTCCTAACAAGATCAATAAAGGACTGACATGCTAATAATACAGTAACCAAACATGTGAAACATAGAATGTGCTGGAAAAGACCTGGGATGGTAAGACAAACAGAAATGGCTAATAATAAAGTAACCAAACATAGGAAAGATAGGAATATACTAAAATACTTGGGCTATGTGTAAAATTGCATATGAAAATATATCATTAGAGACCAATACGGGATTAATCAGTCAAACAAAAATGGCTAATAATAAAGGAAACTAACATGTGAAGCACATGAATATGATGGAAAAGACATGGTATACGTAGTCAAACAAAAATGGCTAATAATAAAGTCCAAACATGTGAAACATAGGAATTATGCTAGGAAAAGACTTGGGATGGTGATATGTAGAAGACATTTATTAGGTAATGTTCAAGTTGGCTCTTTCTTTTAGAGTCAATTTGATTTGTCCAATTTTTTAAATTTTCTTTATGTGCTTATTCTGAAAGTAATACAAGAATTTTTTTTTGTTCGTATATAATTTCCATTAAAAGTTAAACTTTGAAGCTTCCATCAATTATTTTCTTCTGTTCATCTTTATGTTTTTGCTTATTTTGAGTTAGCTTATTTGCATGGACTATGATTTTTCGTGGGTGAATAATACTTCTTTGGACACTTTAGGTAGGATAAGGGAAGCATATTGGTGATAATAAATAGGAAGTTTGATGTGAAGTCCAACTGCAAGCCTTTTAAAAAAAAGAGAATTATTGTCTTTGGCATTTATGTCTTCACTCCGAAGGAACTTCATTTAGTTTTCACCGAAATAGACAAATCATTTCTGTTTCCACAGTGGTGGAAGCAACATCCATCCTGAACCGAAACTGTGAAATTCCAGGTGGAAACGGTGCATTCCATGGAAACGAAACAGGTTAATCGTTTCCGTCCTTTCCATGGGAAAGGATGCAATTTTTCAGTTTGAAACAGAACAATTTTGGTAAAATTTAATGAAAATAACATAAATTTCTTGTTAAGTAAAATTTTTGTTTTATGTATTTTTATTTTTTTTACATAAATATTATATATGTATATATATATATATATTATTTTTATATATTATATAAGCTTTCTAAGCCCTTCTAATGTTAGGGTTTGATGTGATTATGATTTGATACTTCCTTCAATTTATATGTCTATGTTAAGGTTTTCAATTTAGTATGTATTTTATGAGGCATTCTATGTACTAATTTAATAATTTTGGATACTTACAATTACTAGAATATAGTAATATGTGTTTTATTATATGTTTTCATTCATTTCCAAATAATTAACTGTTTTCACATAGTTTCACGAATTGTTTTCGTTTCCAGACTTATTGACCGATATCCAAAATATTGCATTATATTTGGAGAGAGGCATACTAGTCCTTATAATATGGGTGTTGATGTTAAGCTTACTATGGCATTTGTGCTATCTGGTTTGGCTTTCGACATTTGTAGTTTGACATGGTAACAAAGAAATGTTGTGTAATTTTTTTTTCCCAAAGCCTTGGTAGCCCTTTTTTTGGTAATATATTGCTAGAAAACCTTTTTTGTAGTTTATTTTGTGTTTCGTTTAGTTTTATGGTCCACATGTATCTGGATATGAAGGGAAGCCTTGGTATGTTAAGCATGGTTTACATGGTTGACCCTATTTCTTATCAGCTTAAGCATTTGGGATAATTGGTAACATTGGAACGATGGGCAAAGATGAGATAGGATTTGTGAATTGCCAGTTAATTGTTCGGCATCTAGTAAAGTTATGATTCTTCTTGCTGAGATACATCAATCTTACTAGTATAGGGGTGTTATGGTGCTCTAGATAGTCATCTTAATTTCTCGTTCTTATCATTACAAAATACAGACAATTTAGGAGGGTAGTAATTGGCTGAGCATTGTATGTGTCATCAGTTTAATTGGTAGGTTTTTGGATAAATTAAAACCCAAACTGATTTATTCAGTTTTTAGACGTAAAAATTGAAAACCATACTAACCCTTTAAAATTGGTTGGACTCCTTAATTGGTTTTACTGTCCTTGGACCTGGTTTGGGTCTGAGGCAAATTTCCACATATTTGGACATCTTTAGTCCAATTATATTTTACAAATAAACCTGTCAACCTAACTTAATTAACCAATTAAAAATATGATAAAATTATATATATACCTGTGTGTGTTCTAAAAGTTATGCTCAACAGTGTGTATTAAACTGAACTTCATATGTTAATTGTGTAAGAGAGAGCTGGTACTGTGCTCTTACTTTTTGATGTCTCCCTCTCTAATATTTCTATCTAGATTTTACATTTCTTTATTTCTGTTTCACTCTCTCTCCTCTGAAATACAATTGTTGTTGCAAAATTTATTAGACTTCGTTTCTTGCAATAAGAAATAAATTCTTAATTCAGATTAAACTTAAGACTGCAGGAGGATTTAGATAGAGAAAATTTTCCATGCCAGTGTTATCAAAGGCTCCAGGCGCTAGGGGTCCCTAGAGCCTAGGCGCAAGGCGCAGGCGCGCGCCTTAACAAAGTTAGGCGCACACCATAAAAAAAAATCTACATACAATAATTCCAAGCTTACAGCAAGTAAAAACTAACACCATTAAGTTATGACATAGAAAAAAGTATCCACAGGCAAGAAATCCAGCAAGTAGAAAGTAAAGGTTGATAAAAACGATCTAGGTAAAGTAAATATGTCAAGCAAGTAATCCACTAAGCTAACAAGTGCTGATTATTACTGCTGAGTATCCTTTGTTTTTGAGGTACAAAACAGGGCAGAGATAGTTAAAGTTTAAGCCACACAAATGCTTTGCTTTTTGTGTACAATAGTAGTACATTAGACTAAGCAGAAGATGAAGAAGAAGACTTAGTAACTAAAAAACATGACAGATAACAGGTAGAATTACACTGAAAATATGCTTTGTTTTTTGGCTAGGGAAACTCAGACTTAGTAGGCTACTTAGTATCAGAATTTTGGTTTAGCTGTTGTGGTAGGGTGTTTTTTTTTTTTTAATGTTTTAGGGACCTTTCAGGTTTTTATTAGGACTCTTCCCAATGCTTGACTTTTCCTATTTATGAGGAAACTGAAAAACTGAAAAGTTTTCCTTAAAAAGAAAAACTGAAGAGTTTTTTCGAAAAAAATAACTTGCAGCGCCTTAAATGGCCTCATGGCTCCTCAAAAAATGAAAAAGGAGCGCGCCTAGTGAGCCTAGGCAGCGCCTTAGTGTCAGCGCCTGCCTTTAGGCAGAGGAGAGGGGGTCTGGGCCTTGCGCCTTTAATAACATTGTCCATTCTATTGAGATGATATTGCATTGGGTTGAAGTCTTACATTATAGGTTGTTTTCAGTCCTGTTTTCTTTTTCCCTTTTTGCTGCTTTTTGAATGTTCTTATCTCTTGTTCTGTAAAAAATATGCTTTTAGTGTTAACATTGATTCTATGTTCCCTTTATATGTTGGTCTTGTCCTTTGGTTTTTCAAATTGATTAGTTTAAAATCTCACGTTAAATGAAAGACAACTGGGACTTCAGATGGATCAAGGTAGTGAACGCTGAAGCATAGAAAATGTGAACCATCAGGGATAATTGGTCTCAATATTTTGGCTAATTATTTGATAGGAAGCACCACAACTTAGAATTGGCATACGAGATTTGAAAGAAAGGACAAGGATATAGCAGTTAGGTTTATTTTGTAGGTTACCATCTATTCATGTTAAAATGAAGTATATGAAACGTATATACTTGGGAGGCTTAAAGAAAGATGGAATATCAACTGCCACATTAAACATGATGGCAATTGTAAGAAAATACTGCAAATGAGGAAAGTTACTCAGCACAAATAATGGTAATTGGGTGCTTCAGTCCTGGCTTTTGTTTAACTCCAATATCAAGGTTGACCAATATTGCTCAAACTTACAAGTTGCTTGAAGTCGCATGTACTTAATGCACAGTTGCAAACCTTGTTTAGATTCTTGAACTGTTAGTAAGGTTGCTAACTTCTTTGCTTAAAGACAAATAATGTCCCTAACCCTGTACTTGTTCTGGAAGTTTGAGGCACATCAGCCTATGCAATGAGGGTTAGAAACATTCACTTCTGCTTATACACGTGTTACTTAGTTTGTTGGAATATTTAGAAATTAATATCCATCATGCAGCCTTTTGTGTCAAGAAACCTTGCCCCTTTTTTCTGTGTGATTCTTCAGTTTTTCAGTTTAG
Source organism: Quillaja saponaria (assembly GCA_029379385.1). Taxonomy (NCBI): domain Eukaryota; kingdom Viridiplantae; phylum Streptophyta; class Magnoliopsida; order Fabales; family Quillajaceae; genus Quillaja; species Quillaja saponaria. Next base: position 10,549,361 of record CM055616.1, on the reverse strand, counting down.
GATGCTGATAGGGTGGTCTTTTTCATTCTTTATCAGGATGATGAAGGTGACAATGCTTTCCATATAGCAGCAGATGCAGCAAAAATGATTCGTGAAAACCTTGAGTGGCTTATTGTTATGCTAAGAAATCCTGATGCTTCTGTTGAAGTTAGAAACCACAGGCAAGTAGCAATTACCAGAATATGTTTTTTGTCAGTTTTATATGCTCCTCTTAAATTTATGTATAACAGTGTTGTTAAATCTTAGAAAGCAACATATCCTGACTGCTGCTGGTAGAGCTGCAATGATGTGTTGAGCAAATTTGACTTTGTTATGCTCTGAGACTGATATAATCATGTCTGCTGACAGTGGCAAGACATTGCGTGATTTCCTGGAGGCCCTTCCCCGAGAGTGGATTTCTGAAGATCTGATGGAGGCACTTGTGACTAGAGGAATTCATCTCTCTCCTACAATGTGAGACTAAATGATAACATAGAGCTATTAAGAATTCATTTATATGGTTTCTCGTATATACTTTTTATGACACAATGTATCACAATTGTGTATTTTCAATCCTATTTAGTTTTGAAGTGGGTAACTGGGTGAAGTTTAAACGAACTGTGACAACTCCGACATATGGATGGCAAGGTGCTAGACATAAGAGTGTTGGCTTTGTGCAAAATGTTCCAGACAAGGACAATCTCATTGTCTCATTTTGTTCTGGAGAGGCTCGTGTTTTGGCAAATGAAGTTATCAAAGTCATTCCAATCGACAGGGGGCAACATGTACAGCTTAGACCAGATGTCAAAGAGCCCAGGTTTGATTTAATCTAGTACATGGACAATCCTTTTGACATTTATTGAATCATTACTAATTATGGAGAATCAGCTAACTTTTAATTCTCGATTGGGGGCGGGTGGTGGGTGTTGGGTTTAAGTCTGGGGTTAACCTGAAATTTGTTTTCCTGTTCTCAAATTATTTTCTATATGCAAAAGTCGCATTTCCAAATAATATTCCTTTAGGTTATGCCAAGAAAAGGTCTTTATTTTTTTTTTTGGTTTTGGGGAGTGGGAGAGGGGTGTCTAGCCTGGACCTCATTTTATACCTGTGACTCTGTCTAGCAACATGACACCATACAACATTTTTAACTTTTGAAGTTTGGTTATAGAAGCTTGTGTCCTTAATAATAGGCCGTTATAGTTTGCATGCTTTGTACTCTCAGTCTAATATCTTAAATTTTACCCCCCCTTTTTTTTTTTTTTGCTATGATGATTACTGATTGTCCATTTCAGGTTTGGTTGGCGGGGGCAGTCACGTGACAGCATTGGCACGGTTTTATGTGTTGATGATGATGGGATCCTTCGTGTTGGGTTTCCAGGAGCATCCAGAGGATGGAAAGCTGACCCTGCAGAGATGGAAAGAGTTGAGGAATTCAAGGTTGGAGATTGGGTCCGAATTCGTCCTACTCTTACAACCGCAAAGCATGGCTTAGGATCTGTGACACCAGGAAGCATCGGTATTGTATATTGTATCAGACCAGATAGTAGTCTATTGTTGGAATTGAGCTATCTTCCAGCTCCATGGCACTGTGAGCCAGAGGAGGTTGAGCCTGTTGTTCCTTTTAGAGTAAGGAAGAAACTTTGGCATTTCTTTTTCCTTTTTTCATAGTTTATTTCTTCCCCTTTCTCATGTGTTATCTATGATGATAATAAGCTATTGATTTTTTGTAGATCGGTGACCGAGTTTGTGTGAAGCGGTCTGTTGCAGAACCTAGATATGCTTGGGGTGGTGAGACACATCATAGTGTTGGGAGAATAAGTGAGATAGAAAGTGATGGTCTCCTCATTATGGAGATACCAAACCGACCAATACCATGGCAGGCTGATCCTTCTGACATGGAGAAACTGGAAGATTTTAAGGTAGTTCCTTACTTTACTATTCTTTCCCCTTTTCTAGGAATGTGGTTTGAAATTTGAAATATCCCTGAAGATGTTTGGTTATATTTTTTTCCCCAATTGAAATTGTTAATTTCACCAAGAGCAGGTTGGAGATTGGGTCAGAGTGAAAGCTTCAGTATCTTCTCCTAAATATGGATGGGAGGACATTACCAGGAACAGCATTGGGGTAATTCATAGCTTGGAGGAGGATGGTGATATGGGTATTGCCTTTTGCTTCAGGAGCAAGCCTTTTTGTTGCTCCATGACGGATGTTGAGAAGGTGCCCCCTTTTCAGGTGGGGCAAGAGATTCATGTGATGCCATCTGTTACTCAGCCACGACTTGGATGGTCAAATGAAACTCCAGCCACTGTTGGAAAAATCGTGATGATCGACATGGATGGGGCTTTGAATGTAAGCTTACTGAGAAATTTAATTCTAGGGGGGTTTTGTAATTTTTGTTCCTTGCCATGAACATAGTAGAGCAAACAACATAACATCGATATGCTGATGGTCCATTTAGTAAATAGCAATGAATAGAACAGTTGTTCCCTATTTATTTCATTGCTTTATTTTAATGTATTGTAGCTCCATTAACTATCCTTTGCAACATGATTTGCCAATTTTTCTATCTACACTTCATGTAAACTTTTCATTAACATGGTTTACAGGAATTAATTTTGGTGATTTCTTTGTAGGTGAGAGTGGCCGGACAGCAAAGCTTGTGGAAAGTTTCTCCTGGCGATGCAGAACGACTTTCAGGATTTGAAGTTGGTGATTGGGTACGGTCAAAACCAAGCGTGGGGAGCTAGACCGAGTTATGACTGGAATAGCATTGGAAAAGAAAGTTTGGCTGTTGTGCATAGTGTACAGGATTCTGGCTACTTGGAGTTAGCCTGTTGTTTCCGCAAAGGTAGGTCGATTACTCATTATACAGATGTCGAAAAGGTACCCTGCTTCAAAATTGGGCAGTATGTTCGGTTCCGAACTGGATTAAATGAGCCAAGGTGGGGATGGAGAGGGGCTCAGCCTGATTCCCTAGGTGTTATAACCAGTGTTCATGCTGATGGAGAAGTGAAGGTGGCATTCTTTGGTTTGCCTGGTTTTTGGAAAGGAGATCCTGCAGATTTTGAAATTGAGCAGATGTTTGAAGTGGGAGAGTGGGTGAGGTTGAAAGATAACGCAAATAACTGGAAATCAGTTGGGCCAGGTTGTGTTGGTGTGGTACAAGGAATAGGATATGAAGGTGATGAGTGGGATGGAAACACTTATGTTTCCTTCTGCGGAGAGCAAGAAAAATGGGTAGGTCCAACCACCTATCTTAAAAAATGTGACAGATTCATAATTGGACAGAAGGTTAGAGTCAAACAATCTCTGAAGCAGCCAAGATTTGGATGGTCTGGACACAATCATGCAAGTATTGGAACCATATCAGCAATTGATGCTGATGGGAAGCTTAAAATATACACTCCAGCAGGTTCAAAAGCCTGGATGTTGGATCCAGCAGAAGTGGAGTTGGTAAAAGAAGAGGAGCTTTGCATTGGAGACTGGGTCCGTGTTAGGTCATCGATTTCAAACCCAACCCACCAATGGGGAGAAGTGAGTCATTCAAGCATTGGTGTGGTGCATCGGAAGGAAGATGGGGAACTATGGGTGGCATTTTGCTTTGTTGAGAGATTATGGCTTTGCAAAACATGGGAAATGGAACGGGTTAGGCCATTTAAAATGGGGGACAATGTACAAATCAGAGACGGACTGGTGACCCCGCGGTGGGGGTGGGGAATGGAGACACATGCCAGCAAGGGACAGGTGGTAGGGGTAGATGCAAATGGCAAGTTAAGGATCAAGTTTCGGTGGAGAGAAGGAAGGCCATGGATTGGAGATCCTGCTGATATTGTTCTTGATGAGAGTACATCTGTAAGCCTCAAGAAGCTCATGAGAATTGTTTCAATGATGTGTTCATTCTCATTTGGCTCTTTAGCCTTTGCGTTTTTGGCCTCAGCCCCTTAAGAGAAAAGCAGAGCAGTTTTTACTTTGACATGCAACATGACATGCCAATATACCCTCGTTTGGAAGGTTGGGGGGCAGTTCAGCGGGACATATCTATTGTTAATAAATGAGAGGAATGAATTTATGGATACAAAAGAAAGGACGATGGCTCCACATACTGATTGTTATAGGATTCAGAGGCAGTCAAGCAAGAAGGCAGGCCACTTGTATTTCATAGTTCATACAAGATGTTCGTAGCTGACAATCTTGAGGTAAATATGGTTGTTTATAACATTGTACAAATTGGACGATATAATCTGAGGTAATGCATTTTTTGACTCTACTTACTTCACTACAAATTTCTTTCAACATACTCTTAAATGAAACTGAAAACCACTTCTCACTTTCTCTCTCGAGACGAGGTCTAGGAGAATGTAAAGGGAAGAACAATGATGTTGGGTCGATGGTCGTCTCTCTATCCTCATTGAGTTGCTCATTCCTCTGTCTCATTCATCCATGGCCCCTCTTAAGCCTTAGATAGAACAGCCTAGCTCTTTTTTCTTCTCACACCATTTGATGGATCTGAGCCCATGCAAAAGAGGCTTTTTTTTTTTTTTTTTTTTTTTGCTAATAAGAAGCATTGGGAAATGTCTATTCATCTATTTCACTAGACCACTCCCTAGCCCGTGTACTCTTTGTATTCTTTTGGAAGATAAGCAGCTCTTCCTTTGCTCGAGCACAATTCATGCTTTTTTGTACTGCCTTTGCTTAAGGTACAATTCGTGCTTGTAACACCAACCCCTACCTAGTCCAGAGCTCCTGTTCTCCCAAAAGGCCTAAACCATCCTGATATCAAAATTTATGCTAATATAAGATGCTCTGAGCCGCCACTCATAATGCACTCATTGAGTCAGGGATAATATGGGCTTATACCCCACTCAGCTCGTTTTGTTTTGGACAACATACTGGCCTTTGTGTAGTTTCAACTTTCATGTATAAAATCCTCAGCACATAAGATTTATCATGGAGCCAAACGACTCCAACATGCAGACAAAAAGGCTCATAAAGCACATTGCCTAGAGTGCCTTAAAGGAATACCCAAACTCCATGCTTAACTGACTTTAAAGGTTACTCTCTGAATTAAAATTATGCCAGAGGTAAGTCAATGGAGGCCGGAGGGTCTTGACACAATAAATATGTAACCTTAAACAGAAAATTTTAGTTCCTAGGAATGTTACCTGATGATCAATTCTTTTATAATAGGGAAAGAAGGGTTAAAGGTGCCCTACAATCATTTTACTTAGATGTTTATGTTCAAGGAACTACATAGCATTATGCCAATTGAATAAATAGCATATCAAATTTCATCAGGGGATTTCCCTCTTCATTTTTCAGTTTATCTTCAAGCCACTTGGAGAAGCCATTCTCCAAGACATCCCTCATCCACGCGTGCCGGCATCTTTCAACTGCCTCGGGTACAGTCAGCCAACTTCTGTTTCGGGTGCTTTTCTCAGGGCCATGACTGGAGCTCCTCCTTAACAAACAAAGCAAACATTGCCGCTTTACATAGACCTTCTGGACTATACTCATCTTGGTGGGTCTTACTCCTAAAGTCATAGTACCCCAGTAAATCCTGACACAAAATAATACTAAGAGTTGGTTTGCCTAGGGTCAACAAAATGAGAGGACGAAGGAGCAATTGGAGACATGCAGGCAGCACTGATTATTTACAGAAAAAGATAAAACAAACAAAACTTACTAGGATTTCCAAGTAATTCCTAACAATAAGGATGAATTAACCAGTCGCATATCCTCAAATCTTATATAAGCTTCCTAAACTCCCATTACAGAATCATTAAAATGCTACGGACTTCATTATTATGGCAAGGCCTTTAAACAAATCAGAAAAGAAGAACAATTTTCAAAGTTTATCTTATTGACACACAAGCTAGTAAACTTAAACTGATTCAATTGAATAATAAAATTTCACCAGTATATCCCCTCGAACTCCAGCTTCTTCAATAGCTTCCCTTACTGCAGCCTCCTCAACAGTCTCATCATTTTCCCAACCTCCCTATAAAAGAGCAAACTCTTCAATAACATAATTTTGCAAATTATCTCCTATCCTATTAGATCATAGTTAACAAAAATAACTTTTAAAAAGGCCAGTGAGGCCCATATGTAATGCCATAGGAATCCATACATTGAGATCGAGGATTCCATAGGAGGCCTCACATCATAGTTGCAACCTCTTTTGCCTTAGGTTGAATGAATACAAAAGGGTGATCAATCAAAATGAATGAAACAAAGGAACTTTCACCCCTCTTTCTAGAGTGTTGGGAGTCTGATCTGATAAATGCACTCACTTCGAAGGGAGGGAAGGTAGGTTTGCCATGTTGGAACATCCAGGCATATTAGATTTCAAAGTTAGTTCAGAAACAAGAGGTACAGAGAAAAAGATAGATAGAGAGAGAGAAGAGGGAAACAGAAAAGAACCAATAGCCCCAAATTATGACAGGGCAAGAGAAAGAAAACAAAGGACACTTATTATCTACATATGCAGTCTAAATTATCATAATTACTTATTCTTTGGTTTAAGACTTTTAAGAGGTTTTTGTCCTCAAGTACCAAATCATGGTTTTCTACTCTAAAGGCTTTGATATAATTATTTACATGGTGATGTTACTATGTAACAAGTAGAAAACCATGCACATCAAGTAGATCCTCGAATGCTTGATTTTGTTCCTTTGTTCAAGATTTGTTCAAGATAGCAGATTGTTCCATTATTCAGATTAAACAAGCTCATAAGGATCTTCATACAAAGAATTCCTTCATATGCTAGACAAGAAACACAATGCTATGCATTCCAAAAGGAAACTGTAAGTGCAATAGGTCTGACCCAAGATGCATAATTTGTTAATGGTAGGCATGACTTCAATTAAAGTTGCAGATCAGGGTGCATTAGAGAAAACTCATGATTCGTGCTCTTCAAAATTCAAGTCAACCCCAAAGGCCCGAATTGCACTCAAACTAAAGTTTTGATTATTTACTAATTTTCTCCTGCATTAAAAGTACGGTTAATATGCTTCTACGAAGAAAATACACCATTGGAGAATTCTGAATTACATTTAACTGACAATAAAATAACAAGTGCACATAAAAGAACAGTTAGCACGGAAAGTTTACAGGTACATGCTAATAAAGTAAATAAAAACAATTGCAACTTTATACCTTTGGAAACAAAAGACCTGGTCCACTAGGTGAGTTAATCATAAGCACCTCAACAATCTTCTGAGAACTGGAATAATCACTGTCATCAGAATTTCTGTATCTAAATGGAATACACCTGCAACATAGATAGCATCTTGAGGTGACATCTCTTAGCAATTGCATTTCAAGACAATTACACCAAAGCTTTCTTGAAACGGAAGAGGCAATTCCCAGCCAAAGAAAAAGGTAAGAGTGTTTATTGATGAATGGGAATGAAAATTGTATTCAAACTTCCAGTTCCAACAAAGTTAAGATGTCCATTCATGGAAAAGGAACAAAGAATCAATCAACATTCATACCCTATTCTGATTTTCTTTTCACTTACACTTCAGGTTTAAAATTCATATTTTTATTTGCTCATAAGATACATTAGTTACTCTTGTCATGCTTATATTCCAGGTTACTTACTTACTTGCACAGTATCATGATCAAATACATATATACACATGCATACATATAAACTTTAATAATTTTTAAAAATGTATAAAAAAAAAAAAAAAAAGTCAAATAAAACTTGTGTAAAAAGTAGGTATATTCAATACTAATTATTATGAAAATCTAATAAATATCCATCCATTAATCTACTCTTCATACTCAGAAAGTATCAGGAGAGAAGGCACCACTTGATTTCTACACAGGTATCTCTACGAACCAAATTAATCATTCACTTAATTTCTCAACAATAAAATCTGCCATGTACATTGTTTCTGGTCCATTTATAATGCAATCTTGAATCTACAGATAATTGTCCAATTACAAATCCTTGAAGGAACGGTTACATTCAAGCTTATAAATATAGGAAACACTAATACAATATGAATGCAACAAATCACTAATTTTACTGTTACTAACGCCGTTTAGGGTAATAGAAATCTCAACTCATGAAGAATTTAGATGCACTAACAAATGTTAAATCACGAAACAGAAGTTGTCATGAGCCCAATATACCCACTAACCCACATCACCCTTCTCAGAAAATAATGAAATTAGGCAATTAGCATGACTTCTTAATTTTCATTTTCAACTCTGAATAATTGCATATAAGATTACGACTACATTTTTCTTAGCTCTTCAATTCTGATCCATAATTTTAGGCCCAATTCCAATAGTCAATAATGGCCAAAAACAATTCCGGGTGCCTCATATGTCAGACATAAATATATCTTGTTATGCTACCATCACAGAATTTCCTTTGCATTTTATGGCAGACACCAAATGCAGATACATAGGAATAGATTATGGATAAACCTACTCAATTGGGTATTTAGTATAGGATCTCAATTTGTGGGACAATTCAATCACTTTTAAAGGACTTGAGTAATCATAAATTGGAGTTCATATGAGCTGTAGAAAATTCCCATGATTTATCACAAAAAACTAGTTGCTAGGTGTAATACATATAACTAAATATATTTGGTCAGAAATCATTCCTTCCTCCTAGAGAATCACTTCAGGCTGCCTGTTGAAAGTAGCTTCTGAGTTCTAACGAGCCAATATACCTTAAAACTCACAATCACACCCTTCCAGTGCATATAACAACTCTTGCTATTCTTTATTTGGTTTTAGCTTCTAACAGGGGTGTCAACGAGCCGAGCTCAGCTCGTCTCACTTTAGGCGAGCTCGAGCTCGTCTCAGGCTCTCAAGCTTAAGCTCGTTAAGGGCTCGTGAGCAAATATTCAAGCTCGGCTCAACTCGTGAAGATTTTTTAAAAATTCTAAAAAAGTTTTGTAGGCAAGGAGAGTTGAACCCAAGACCACTTAGTAAGTATTTGTGTAAATTATCACTAAACCAAGTAACAATTTATGTTAGTTTTTTTGTATATAAATAGATTTATTATAAATGTATATATAAATAATAAAAATTTTGTTAAATAATTTTAAACGAGCTAGCTCATGAGCCGAGCTTTGCCGAGCTTTGGAAAGATTGAGCTCTGCTCGTTTTACTAAACGAGCTTAAAATAAATTTCAAGATCGGCTCTTTTAAAAAACGAGCCGAGCTTGATCCGAGCTCTTAACAAGTAGCTCACTGTTCACGAGCTAGCTCGGCTCGTTGCCACCCCTAACTTCTAGTACACATATCAGACAGCCACAATGACTATTTTTTATTTCATTCCAGTGGTTTTTCTTTTTTTACCTCATTGCATCTAAGCAAGAAAGAAAAAACTTAAGAGAGGATAATTGGTTAAAGATATCAAAGTTAGCATGACAGACAAGACCAATTACTCATCAACAATCAAGAAAATAATTTTTTTGCAAAGTTCTCTCTGATTAACCTACACGAGATGGAAAAAAAAAAAAAAACAAAGGAAATAATTACCCAATTGTGTTGGGTGTTTCCACACGCTTCCTTAAAATTTCTTTTTCATCATTGATAATGTGGAATTCAAATAATCAACTAAATATCATATTGATCAACAAACACATCTAGTGCTATCAAATCCACAGCAACCATCTTCAACACAATTACCCCACCATAATTAAAACCGAAAAGAAGTAACCCGTCATTTTCTTTCATTTTCAATAAATAAAATAACACGAAACTATTAACAGAAAGTCAAAATATTTGATTTTTAAATGAAATTGGCAGAAACCAAAATACATGCAATCCCCATTCACACATCAACGAAGAAACGCAAACAACTAATCTATATAGCAATTTACATACTTCTGGACTGTGCTGCACAACAGTGGCTAAAGAGAAATATACCCGGCAACAAGGCGATAACCATCCTCGTAACGTTGCTGTTGCCGACCCGTACGGGCCACCAACTCAGACATACTAAGGAAGAAACCAATGTTAATTACACTCTTCCGTATTCAAGGAATTACTCAAACCATTTTCCTATAAACCGATCACAGCCACAAACCCAATAATGCTCACTCTTGCAATTGATACATCCACCATTGCTGCCCTTGGTTTTGAAGGCAGGTACCGACGCTCAGTTGCATGATCCAATGGCTATGGATGGATGGCTCGTAGGGTTTGGGCTTAGTTGCAGAGAGAGAAGGGAGACAAGAGAAACGTAAATGAGGACTGAAAGTTTGAGAGAGAGAGAGAAAGAAAGAGAAGCGCTATGAACGGATCGGGAAGGTGGGGCCAGTCAAAGTCACGTGGATTGTGGTCACGAAGGGACCCACTTAGAGGGAATATAGACTCTAGTGTTTGCAGGACCATGGAATATAGGTGGAGACAACAAATCACTGAACAGACACGTAGGCACAAGCTCGACTTGTTCAGGTTGAAAAGATTGTTAAGGAGATTATTGGCTGGTACAAGCGGTTGCATATGGTCTCTGGAACATTTGATTAGTACAAGGTGGAAGAAGTCAGCGGAAGGTTGTTAAAGGCCACTTAGGCCAGCGCTGTATGTTTTCGCGTTCAAAACGGGACGTTGGTGATTGAACGACAGTAGTTTGTAAAACGATCCTGACCGTTAGATCGCTTAAGGCATGTTTTTTAATGTTTGTGACCTCGGGTAAGTATCAACCAAGCAGCACGTAAACTATTTCTTAATATCTCAGTTTGAGTTTTAATATTTTTAAGATTTTTTTAGTAAGCCTTATTAAACTGCAAAATATAAATATATATATATATATATATTTTTAGAAATTAAAACTTGTAAATATAACAATTTATATATTAAATATTATTAAATCATAATCAACCACTGTAATAAATATTACAAACTTTTTATTTATATAAAATATTAACAAATATCCTTATAATACCTGATAAAAAAATCTAATTTTGAAATAAGGTGATCTTAAATTCTATATTAAAATCATTTAGTAAAATAAACATAGTGCAATATTTAAAACTCAATTTATAATCTCACAAGTTCAAGTTATTTATAATAATTTTTATTATTTATATATCACAAATATATCTATCTATACATTAAAAATAATATAAGAAACTTGATTTAATAATAAATTATTATATTATTTGTCTAGTTGGTTTTGTGTTCAACTCGATTTAATTATAAATCCTCTAACAGCTCATAATAAGTCGAGTTTGAACTTGAATTTAGGCACATGAACTCTTAACATAGTGAAGTTTTTGGCAAATACAAGTTGAGTTTGAGCTAACTATAAACACAGGGATTTAGATCTTTTAGAGCTCCGACTCTCTAAACTTCTTAAATTTTTATTAACTTAACCCTTACATAAATAAATGGTCAAAATTATGTCACCTCATTATTTTTTACTAAAGGAATAAGATTATTTAGTATTTTCTTCATTAGACTTATCTTTTATAGTTTTATTTCATATTTGTATATTTTTTTGGTGCATCAAAAGGTAACTAGTTAAAACCCATAACTTGGAAAATGAAGAATGATCCAAAACCCAGGTACCGTGACAAGTGAGATAGGAAAACAATATAAACAAATCTAATAATAACTTGGAAAAGGAAGAAGAATCTAAAACCCAGTACCATGACAAGTGAGATAGAAAAAAAAATATAAACAAATCTAAGAATCTCATAGAAAAATATAAATTTACTACTTGATCATATGAAATAATTGTCAATAGACAATATTATTACACACATAATCTAAACTTTTGAATAGATGAAAATACCGATTGAGAAGCAAGCATCAAGCAAAATTGATAGATCATAAAATTATTTTTATAATTTTCTACAACCTAATATAATAAAACTAAGAGGTCAAATGAATATGAATAAAATAAATCAATGAAATTATATAATAGAATATTTTTCACAAAAAAAATTACATAAATTAAGTGAATTAAGTCTATGTAATTAAAGAGGGAGAAAAACAATATGCATAAATCAAATAATTAAAAAAAATGTAAAACTCTTGGAAAAAAAGAAGAATAAATTTATATACAAATATAAAAGCTATAGAATATTTTTATAAATTGAATAAATAAAACAGATCATGAAAGAAAGAAAAAAACATTAATATTAGATTTTTTTTTTATCATTTTATTTGTTTTAGTCAAATTAATAAAATGAAAACATAAAATTATAAACGTTAAGTCTATTTAATAAAATGTTGAGTAGAACTTTTATTTTATAAAAATAATGAGGTGTTGTAATCTTGATCATTTGTGTATATCTAATGATTTATATAATAGAAATTTTAGAAACTTAATGATTCAAATCATGAAAACTGACGAGTTCATCTTCTTGTCACTATTTGTGATCAATTTGTAACAGTTATTTGAAACTTGATAAAAATTATTACATTTTCTTATAAAAAGTAAAATTGTAACAGCTTCTGAACTACTAAGGGATGAGTAAATTTTAATTTAGATAAGCTAGTGATCTTCGCCTTTATTGTGTTGCAAAGTTGTTCTTAATGTGCCTTGATTTCTATTTAGATCATGGTCCTGCTGACACAATTAAACAATATTTTGTGATATTTACTATTCACTTTTATACATTATCGATAGTTGTTGGATTTTTTCTTTATGCGTTGGGTGGCTCCTATAGGTTCAAAGATGCTTTTTTTTCTTTTTTCTTTTTGGTAATAAAATATGTAGTTTTTGTTTGTCATGAAATACATATTTTGAAAATTTGTTACTATTGATGTAAATCTCGTAGTAAATAGATTTAAAGTTTGATTAGAGTTAAATAGAGTAAATCTCAAATTATATTATAGTTATAATTTTTCTATATGTAATTGTTATATTTATATTTAGAGCAGCTAAGTTATTTCTTTCGATCATATATTGTTTTAGGCTGTGCTAGGTAGACTAGATCAGAAAAGTAAAATAAAATATTTATATTTTATCCTATTTAACCAACTATTTAGTGCATGCAACTAAGACAAAAAATAAAATAAAAATCTAAAATGAGACTTTAATCTTGTTCAAACAAGATAATTTTATTTTTAGATTATTGATGATATTATAATGAGAATAAGATAAGGGAACAATGATCCAAAATAAAAAAAATTTGTAAAATTGTCCCAATTCCCTCCTCTTCTCCATCAACTCTTTTTAGCCACTGGAGAAAAGATATAAAATATGTGATTTACAAAAAAATAAAATAAAATTACAAAATAAAATTAAAAAAAATGTTACTTTAAGAATATTTTGTGATAATTATTATAATTTAAAAAAAAAAAATTGTTACCCTCATATATATATATATATATATATTCAACAACAAAAATTGAAAATTAAAATAAAGTTTAAAATATAAAACTATATATGAACAAAAATTATAAATTTCTATGAATTATATAATTTTTGAAATAAAACTATTCATTTGAGCTTCTCTTGTTTTCTATTTAAATTTTTTTTTTCGTCAAACTTCTTTTATAATTCTAAAAGTCAAAACATACTTTTCCATAAAGCTTAAAAAATTAAACTTCAAGTATCAAATAGTTTTGTAAAAAATTTTAAACTCAAAAATTATTTTAAAAACCAAACCAGGACATTATATTTTCTTATTAGGAGAGAGTCCTGCATTATCGTTGAAATGGAAGTCGGCCACGTATTAACGAGCTCAGGGCCATGTCTATTAATGAGCTCGGCACAAGCTATGTTTCACAATTTTGTTGAGCCCAAAGATGGATAAAATAATTACATTCACATCTCTTCATCACTCCACCACTAAGGGTCCTTGTTATTGAAATGACAATAAGGTCTAAAATTGGAGAATATAACATTTTTCTCTTTCGGATAAATAAAAGACTAATAAAAATAATTTCAGAAAAAATATAAAAACTCTCAATTTTTTATTCAATATACTGAAATGTAATATTTTAAATCATTTTTTATATTACTCTCTATTTTTTTCCCTTATAGCAATACAATTATGTTAAACTTAAACTTTTTAATTTATTCTTTCTAATAACAGAATTAGTTTCTAATATTTCTTAGTGATATCTAAAACAAAAAAAACTTAAAATACCATTAAAAAGTCATAAGTCTAGACTTTACAAGATAAATAAATCAAAAACTTTAAGATTTCCTATCAAATAAGTTTTAAATGTTAATATAAATATTTTCTTTTTATTTTCACATTTGTATAGATATTTATAGATATCACTTGTTTAACTTTTATTTCTTACAAATGCTTGAATTTATCTTTTAAATACATACAAATTTTAATTTTATAGTTCATTTCATAAATTAAAAATAAAAATTAAGCCTATTTTATTTACACTAAAATTAAAACTTACATGCAAAAGTATATATATATATATATATTTGATATTTTATTAAAATAAATAATAAAATTAAAGAAATTAAGTTAAAATAATTGCTATTAAACGAAACTAAAAATAAGTGAATATATATATAAATGACATTGTGGTACTTTAAACATAAAAACTGGAGTTTTTATTTTATTTTTTCAAACTTACTCAATAACATTATTAGTTTTTCATTAATTCAAGGAAATAAAATATTATATTCTCGAAGATTAAACTATAGCGTCATTTTAATAAATCTCATGAAAAGAAAAGATCTTTATACCCACATATATCCCATCCAATTTACCCAAGCACATGGAGCAAGAAATTTAGATCATGATAGAAGTTTTGAGGCAAAATGAGAGAGAGGGAAAGGAAAAACAAATTTAAATTTCACTAAGTTTGGCACATTAGTTTAAAATTCTCCTTTTATTATTCCAGCAAAAACAAAATTTCCCTCCAATTATAACAAACGGGCCGGACTTGATATAAATGTACCCATTTTATCAACCCGCCAACCCGTCATGATTTCTAGGGTTGCTCTACATTGATTTAGCTCAGTTTTCTAGTCTCGCTTTCGTATCGCACAGAAGCGGCGCCATAGCCAAGTCTTCCTTTCGATCTCTCTGTTTCTCAAGCGACTTCAACATCCACGGGTGGATCTCGGACCTGAGTCCCTGAAACTCGATCCGATACTATCAAGATTGGAGGCTTTAGTTCTATTGAATTTTTTGTCCTCTGCCCAGAATTGTTTCAGACCCACAGAGATGGAGGAAGTAGGAGATAGTAACGAAAGGCCTATTTTTAGGGACATTAGACGATATTATTGTGATTACTGTGGTATCTGCAGATCCAAGAAGACTCTAATAACATCTCATATGAATACTCACCACAAGGTATACATCGTCCCTTTTTCCTGTTTTGTGTTTTGCTTCCTTCCAAGCTGTAAAAAAAAAAAGAAGAAAAAAGCAAGTGTGTAAATATGGGTTTCTGGGCTGTCATTTGTTTCTAAATTTGAATATAATGCAGAATTATTTATAATTCTATATGTACATTGTAGTTGTAGAGATGATCCAGGATGATTTTTTTTCACTTTTTTTTTTTTTTTTTTCTGGGATTTATTAATGTGGTGAAGCAGCATTGTATCTAATCTCATTAACCCATTATCTTGGTAATCAATTTCTCCTTTTGATGTTATCTTTCTTATGTCTCTAAGGAGGAGATGGAAAAACCAGGAGATGATGCAGATGGTGAGAATGAAGGTGTGAAATCCAATACTTGCCCAGAGTGTGGTGTCACTTTCAAGAAACCTGCTTACTTGAGAGAGCACATGCAGAGTCATTCACTTGAGGTATCTGATGTCTATTCTTTCTTGTGTGCATCCATTTTTGTCATCTGAGATTTTAGCTTCCTTATGTAATAATTATTAACTTTATATTTGATATTGGTGGGAAATCCAATACTTGCAATAAATTGTTAACATGCATATAGGACATGTATGTTGAGCTGAGGCTACTTGTATGTGTATTTACTTATTTTGTGTGAAATTGTGGCCTACAGGTCCTCCACACTCTTTGGTGAAGGTTATCATCTAACCTTACTCAATCTGTGCTTTATATGTGTAAATTCGTAAAAATATAGAACCACGAATTTGTTACAACTCTCATGTTCTTTCTCTGGCTGCTATGAGATCCATAAGATGACTAATTAACATTTTATATTTTGTAAAGAATGGTGACCCTGTGTTTACAAAAAAGGTGGAGACGTATGGCATTATTCATGTCTTCAAATAAGTTCCACTGTTCCATGTTTGAACAACTTTAGACTGCTTTTAAGGATCAAAACTCATTTCAGTAAGAAGCAGAGTTAATTGTGGCAAACATGAAACGGGTAGAGAGTGAGGAAGTTAGTTCAATAGGGCCAATTGACTGATACATACATAAAAGTATATAGGTTGAGGTTATGGAAACTGTTGCTTGTACCTAATTTCTTATCAAGTCAAGTCTACTCTCTGTCCAATTTACACCAGTTGTCACTAAAGTGTTTTACCCCTTTGTCGGAAAGGTAGATGCATAACCATATGATGTATCATCATCAAATGTTGGCCATTGATCAGTTATTTGCATCTTGGAACTAGGAAGTGGTGGTTCAAATATGCCGTGCTACTTTGAAGACTTTGCTACTACATTGTTTTACATGATCGTTTGCAGTTTGATTACCTAGTTGATTATTTTAGTTGTTGCATCAATTGAACATACATATTTTGCAGGAAAGTAATATGTGAGAACTAAAATAATCTGAATAATTTGTGGACGCTATTGCGTGAAGCATTGGATCCCATTCTGAGAACTCCAAAATGCGTGAGGCTGCATAATCTGACTTGCATGGATCAGTATCAGGTAGGGAGACCTCCTGAGAAGCTCCATCAAGGTTGCCTCAGTCACGCTCTTTGTAATGAGGTTTGAAGTTTGGTTTTGTCTGTTTTGCGCTTGTCAAGCTATGGTGGGTAAATCTGTGACAATCAAAATCTAACATGTTTTTAATGGTTCAGAGGCCATTTGTGTGTCCTGTTGATGATTGTCATTCAAGTTTTAGAAGAAAGGACCATTTGACTCGCCACCTTCTACAGCACCAAGGGAAACTCTTCAAATGTCCCATTGAGAATTGCAACTGTGGTTTTTCTGTCCAAGGCAACATGAAAAGGCATGTCACTGAAATTCATGGTGGGGATCCTTCCACTGCTAATGTTGAAAGTCAGAAGCAGTATATTTGCCCAGAAATTGGTTGTGGGAAGGTGTTCAAATTTGCATCTAAGCTACAAAAACATGAAGATTCTCATGGCAAGTTATTTTCCATTTAATTGTCTTTTTAAAGGTTTGCTTCCACATTATTTATGTTGAAACTTTTGGTAGATGCAATCTCTTAAGGATGGCCTTGTTCTGCAGTTAAACTAGACTCGGTAGAGGCAATCTGTTTAGAACCAGGATGCATGAAACATTTTACTAATGCCAAATGCCTTAGGGCGCATATTCAGTCTTGCCACCAGTACATCCCTTGTGAGATTTGTGGGAAGGAGCAGCTGAAAAAGAATATCAAGCGCCATCTCCGCACACATGAAACGGATAGTTCCTCAGAGAGCATTAAATGTGAATATAAGGGTTGTTCCCATTCTTTCTCAAATGTAAGACATCATTTTCTTAAATCCATTTACTCAATTTCTTTGACTTTGAGGAAAGGGAAAAAGTTTATTATGGATTCCTTTAAATTCTAAGTGCTGGGATACTCGTTTTGATGTACAAATTTTGACTCCCTATTGACATCTCTTTTGGTTGTATCTATCAACAGAAATCAAATCTTCGTCAACATGTGAAGGCTGTGCACTTTGAAGACAAACCTTATGTTTGTAGCTTTTCTGATTGTGGCATGAGATTCTCTTACAAACATGTGAGAGATAACCATGAAAAGACAGGGTTACATGTTTATACTCCTGTAAGTTTTATGGACTGAATAGTATAAACATCTTAGACTGTAGCATATTCTCTCTTCCCTCTCTGTGCCTGTGTACTTTGAGTATCATTACTTCGTGCTTAACTTGTAATTGCCTTGCAGGGTGATTTTCTAGAGATGGATGAGCAATTCCGTTCAAGACCTAGAGGAGGCCTGAAAAGACAGTGCCCAACTGTTGAAATGTTGATTAGGAAGAGAATCACCCCACCTAGTCAATTGGATTCTTGGTTGCTTGATCAAGAGACTTAATAGTAGCATTAATCTCTGATGTGGTTTCACAAATTGTGGTTGTTCCACTTTATCTATGTATAATATTAAATCTAGGTTTTGATTTTTGCTTTAGACATAAAAAAAGAAATGTGTAGCAGTCTTATGATAATTGAAAATTACAACTATCCCGTTAAATTGCTAGAAAGATCTTCAATCTGTTCTGATTTAGTTTTTGTTTCTAATCTGGGGAGGAAGGGTTTTCTCAACTTTTTTTCTTTGGAGTTTAAAACAGTTGATCGCTTTTGGAGCTTCCAAGTATTTCGCAGACGGTCAATCTGAAGAAGATTGAAAAAAGACGTTTCCAACGCAAGCAATCTTTTCTCTAATGGAGCTTGGAAGAAACATAAAAAATTGGATTAGTTATTGACATTGGCTTTGAACTCCTTGAAACGTTCCAAAAGAAATTTTGAATGATGAAAGTGTTTTCCTTCTCATTTTCGCAATAGTAGAATTTGGAATATCTCATACGTGGTTGTTTGTCTATTCTCAGAACTTAGCTTAAAGATGTTATTTCATAATAAGCCACTTTTTTTAATAGAATGGCTTTATTTCAATTTTTTTGATCTAGTAATTTTTAATATATATATATATATATTTTACCGAGAACTTCTTATTCACATCACATTTAAATAGTACAATAAATTACTTCAACTTTTTCTTTTATTTTTCAAATTTGTTGATTTGAACCAGACATATCTCCTCCCAATTTTTTATCTTTTTTGTTTTTTTGTTTTTTTTGGGTTTTTAAATTTTGGAATGATAGCATTAGCTGTGTATAGTCCTAACTTTTGTTTGTTTTCAAAAGCGTCTATTCGAAAGTTTAGGAAGAGGAGATGAGATGAATGTATGGAGGGAAAATAATAAAGTAAAAGTGATATTTATCACTTCTTGTTTGGGAGATGATTAAAAAAAAGATAAAAAATGTCTTATACAATTATTTAATTTTGCACTTCTATTTTAAAATATTTTATTTATAAATTAGTAGGTATTTGGTAAAAAGAATAGATATATATTTGTTATTACAAGTAAAATATATTTTTTCTCCCATCAAATCCTTTAAAATTTTAAATTTAGAGAAATTAAAAAAAAAAAATTTAAAAGTATTTGAAAAGATATATAATGAGTAAATAAATCGAGTTGTTTTTGAATTAATCGTACAAAACTTGAATCACATTTGAGTTCTATTTAAATTTGTTTAACAATCGAGCCGATATCAATTTATTAGATGACGAGTCCAAGTTTAATATTTGTTACTGCATCATTAATATTTGTTTAAATTTATAACAAATATGTAAGAAGGAAAAGTGAGAATAAATAATTTGACTTGATGGCTATCCATTTGTTACTATCAAAATGGCCTAGGTTCAATTCTCTCTGACCCCTTAACAAGAATAATTTCTTAATTTTTTGGTAAAGAGTCATTAAATTACCGAATTTGAATTTGAATTTGAATTTTAATCTAACAAGTCCTTCAAGAGTTTTACAGTCTCACAAACCAACCGAGTTTTATCAAATTCAATTTGAGCTCGGTTTATTTACACTTTTACATGCACAAAATACTCCATTTCTTTTTTCTTTTTTATTAAAAAAAATCCCCCAAAAAACTATAAATTTTATATATCCTTCCTTTCTCTCCCTGCTGCGTTTGTGCGCGCGTGATGCAATTGTAAAGCAGTGTTGGAGTTTTTCTGGTACAAGAATCTCATCATCTAATGGTTTACTATTCCAGTCAAAGCAAGCCCAAAGTTCCATGATTTTCTTTGCAGAAAAAAACAGCACCAAACTCAAAGTCCTAAATGGCCAAAATCCAAAATCCAAAATCCAAGATCTTGATTGACTGTATACAGTTTTATGAATTCAGATCTCTTTTCAACTTCCTAAACAAAAATAAAAATTTGAGTAGTGGTCTAGTAGCACAAGAAGTTAGTTGCTAAGATACTGTTCCTATACAGATTTTATTAAACAATATTCTATGATTAGCATATGTATAAAATTTACCTATTTTAGTAAAGCATCAATTTCTAGACTTTTATTTTTTATAAAATACAGTTTTGAAATGAGGCAAAAGTTATTGTGAAAAAAGAAGAAGTTATCTCTTCATTAAAGAGATTAATTGAAATTTATTCATATTTAATGATTTAGTTCAGTGTCTTTGTCAAATTATTATTTTCTGATCCAATTAATAAAAAAACTTTGGTCTAATAATTTATGACTGTTATGTGAACAAATTTAATAACACAAAAGGGACGTGTGAGACCTTATTAATTGGATTGTTTTGCACATAATTGTTGTCTTATAATATCTTCCTTCTTAATTGTTATTTTCATAACATTGTAAATGTGAACTAATAGTACTTATAAGCTTCATTTAGTGCTCAATCCTGATATTAAAAAAGTGAATCTGATAGAGCTTGTTTTTGAATGATAAATATATATATAATATATGTGTGACATCTATTGAACTTATAATATACCTAGCATGAGATAATATTCTCAATACTTATAAATTTATATAATTTATGAAAATCATATATAATCTCAAATTATAAGAACAATGTTAAAAAAGTTTAACAACAACGATTTCTAATAATTTTTTTTAATCATACGATTGACCAAAACTTTACATTTTTCTTATATTGTGTATCATTAGTTATTGATCTGAAATGAGTTAGTTTCAAAAAAAAATGAGTCACAAATATTATGTTGTGTTTTATGGTTAAACTGATTGACCTTCTTACTCTAGATATATCCATCTAAAACTAGATATATCCATCTAAAACAAATAAAATTGATATACATATTATAAAAATACGAGATTAAACTTATATCTAAAGAATAAAGTGATAATGGTGAGCAAAAAAAATTAAAATATATGTGTAAGTATTAGGCGCGTGGCATAAACAGGACTTCTAGAATGAGAATCTGCAAGTAGATAATCAGATACATTGCACAATCACCAAAAGCCCAAATGGGAAGGATTTTGTACCAAGTTGCATACACATTACAATATTACATGCATTTTGCTGATATTCTTCACATTCTACTTCTCAAATCTCGATGTACAGCACCACCATGTAAATCGTGTCTGACTCGCCAGCTTGGAATCACAGAAAAAAAAAAAAAAACATGTAATTTTGATGTTTGACGCAAAAGAATTCATTGAACTGAGACGTCTGAGTGAGCCCTGCCCTATCTATCATTCAAATTCCAAAAGATAACAATCTCAATTGCCTTCCCATATTGAGTTCATGTTTGGTATGGGTCATTACTCATTTGGCATTCCAACCTCATCAACTATTCTTGGATTTTGGAGATTTAGATTCTCTTCGATTTCAAGACGGATTCTCTTAGATATTCTTTTTTTTTCCTTTTCATAATATATCTAATTAAATTATAATTTTATATCTTTTCTCTATGTATACATCTCTCACGAAAATTTTCTCTTGTTCTTGGAAAATATAAAATATCTTTATCATTTTTAGTATTTTTTTCTTCTATTATTAATTAAATCTTTATAAAAATTATCAGACCATTGTAATCTGCCCTACTGGGGGGACTAAGATGAGTTGGCTTATTTTCCATTAACTAAAAGATATGTGGTATGGTGTGGGGTGTGGTGCGGTTTCCAAGCTATCAACCTTTTCTTTTTGAATAATAAAGTTAAAAGGAATAGTCTATTTTACTAAAAAATAAAATAATTAAATGACATCACGCATTATATAAACAATTAAACAAAAGGTCATGACGAATTCACTTTAATAATTTTTATTTTAATAAAAATTAATAATATCCCATTTTATGTGGACTTATAAAATTTGAAAAAAAATAAAAATTTGAGTCTACAATATAATGATATATAAATGTTAAAAGGACAATTTCAACAAAAATGTCAATATTTCTCTTCACAAGGGGATTATTTCATTTCATTTTTTATTTTATTTTTATAAAAGATCAATGTGGTAAACATATATATTCCCTTCATTTGCTTTGTCCCTTCTTGTTTCTAGGACATCCAAACAAGGGATAAGGTCTTATCTTTCAGTTATCTCTTTCTCTGACCTTCCATTATTCTTTTTTTTTCTTGATTTTTTAGATAAGCAAGAATAACACGTATTGTTGGACGGCTTATTTTGTTATTATTATTAGTAACAATAATAAAAACATGCACATTAATTTGTAGAAATTAAGAAATGGGTGCACTTGGTACCCCCATGACTTGAAAAAAAGAGAGCATGGAATGTAAACGTGGAGACCAACTGTTTTTGGTCATATTGAATAGGTCGTTTCCACCTTTGATGGCTGCACATTAAATGCCTCTCATTCTTCCTTCTCTCGAACTTCAAATTTTCCAATAAAATGGATATAACTTCAAACTTTTTGAAATTCTTCTTTTGATTTTTGTTACTTCCCACTTATATAAAACTGACTATTGGAAAATTAAAAATACCAAAATTTTAATTTAATAATTGATTCATTTTATTTCTCTTATAGTAAAAATAAATAACATAATTACGTGTTGGGAAACCTTTAAAATACATTTTTGTGAGTATTATATAGTGCTCACAATTTTAAAGGTGCAGTCCTAAAATGAATAAAAATTTAAAATCTTTATTCATAGAGTTTTGAATCACCTTAAATTGTAATTTGTTATATAAATTAGATGTGAAATTACTTGAAAATTAAAGTCGCCATATAATGATGGCCTTTTTATTTTATATGTGTTGACTAAAATATAGTAGAAATCCAAATTGATGATGCTCTAATAAATCAAGGAAAAGTTAAAAAGATAAAGGTGAAGTGGAATAGCCTGGCATATAACCAAATAAGTATAGTCTGTCGAAATATCTAATTAAGGTGGCCAAATGTGTTGGGTCGAAGACGTGTTTGGTTATTCAATTGACTAACTAGATTTTTTTAGTCACAAAACAATACAATTAGGCCATGGATTTAAACGTGTTGTCAAATCAAGAGCCCTAACTCTTTGCTTATTTTGGGTTAAACCAAAAGTTAGATTAAGTTGGTACGAATAAAATGCAGTCAATTACTTTGATTATGACAATTTAAAGCATTCACTGGACTATGTAAGAACACGTTTCCAATTTGTATTCCAATCCAACTCATAATAGGAAAGATGCAATGCACTAACATAAGCAAATTAAGGCTTATTAGTTGTAGATATCTAATCTACATTTATAATCTAATTACCATCTCAAGAGGTTGGGCATGATGGATAAAAAGTGTATATTATCTTATTTGATCTTTTATCTCAAAACGTATAACTTGTATTTACTCGTATTAGAAAAATGAATTAGTTAAGGGTTTACTTAATTCATCAAATAAGATTGTATAGTATATAATTATATAATGTATTAAGCTATATTATTATAATTTGTCTTATCATTTTTATCTCAATTATATAAATTTTTTATTGTAAATATAATACTAGAAAGAGCCAATAATACAAGTTAATATTATTATGTTGCTAACAAACGTTATATAAAATTAATTAAATAGTTTATATTATCATGTGTCATATATATAAGGATAACACGATGATATAAGATTATTCAATTAACTCTTATATAATATTTGATAAATAATATAAATTTATATTATTAATTCTTTCCTTATATTATTTTTGATAGTATAAAATTTTATAATAAAAAGAAAAATAATAAAATAATTAAATAATTAAATAGTGTAATTGTCTAATATATTATATAATCTTTTATTATAAATCATATTCGACCAGCCAACGAGTGATAAGTTAATTAATCAAGTGTATATATTGGGATCTGTTGCTCTGATTCTCCTTTGATTTGGATCAATACTCAAAACCAAATTTTCTCACCAAATTCAAATTAATTAAAAACAAAAGCCCTTCGGGTCCCACATCTTCAACACCTAAAAAATCAGTAGGCCAAGATTCTCACACCCTATAAATACCCTCTCGCCGATCACTCTCCCACTTCTAATTTTATCACACACAGGCCACAGCTGACAGCTCCATACATAACCCAAACTTCTCATTCTCTCTCCAACTGAGTGATTACGTCACTACACCGGAATCTGACGCAACTATAGCCGGCGGTGGAATTAACATGGTCGTAGCTCCGACAAGGAGGATAATTCAAAGAAGAGAATGGTACGGTGTTTTAGCTTGGGATCTATTCTGATACTAGCGGCTCTAGCGGCGTCTATGGTGGTGCTTCCGTTAATTTTACCACCGCTGCCTCCGCCACCATTGTTACTTTTGTTCTTTCCGGTTGGGATCATGGCGGCCCTTATGTTCTTGGCCTTTTCGCCTACGGAGAGTGCAGTGAACGTCGTCGTTTACTCGGTCTAGGCTTAATTGCACGTGATCACAGCTAGCTGCATTTGGGTTTTTGGGAAAGTTATTGCAAGATTCAGTGCATTGTATCTAGTGGGGGCTTTTGCACATTTTTAGAATTTATAAGATAAGAAAATATGATCAAATTGTAAACCAACATTGACCAGAATCAATTAATCACATATGATGGAAAATGTTATTCTTTTTGTTTCTTTTTTGTTTTTCAGAAGTTGTTTTTATTAATATTTACAACTAGCCCAACTTGCAGAATTATAATGCAGAAAGGAACAATACAATCCATACAAGAAACCAATATTATTATTTATAGGATTTTCTTGAATTAAGTTCTTATTTACTCAATCAAACCAAACATCCATGTAATCTTCCAAATTAGGATTTTTCTCCATTTCATTATCTCATTTATGTATCACAAATTTTTTTGGTAGAATATGTAAAACAAAATTAAAACTTTGGGGTTGGGTTTTTATAAATTGAGATATAGAAGGTGTTTGTTGGTTCAATTAATAAAGCTTTTCGGTGTTGTATATCAAAAATTTGTAGTCAAATGTTGTCTTCACTTGAATGGAGGGTTTATAAAATTAAAAGAGCTATCTCACATTATATAGTTCATAAATTTAAAGAAATTCCTACAAACTAGAAAAATAAAGACATTTCCACTAAGTGAATGGAGCCGAATCATTTCTGCTCTTTAGAAATAAAACAGAGTCATAAAGAAAAGAGACAAGCATAAGATTTCCTCTATACAAAGACCAATTTTTTTTTAATATAAGAGAATGTTATGTTTTTCTCTCAACCAAAATAACTCATTCATGATAAATAGGAATAAGAGAGAACTCAAATCTGATTAAAATAATATTTTTAAATAAAAAGAAATAAAAATAGACAAAAAAAATAACTTCTAATAAGTAAATACTTTAATAATTGTAAAATTCACAAGGTAACAAAATAATTTTTTGACAATATCACAGAGGGGAAAGTGATTTGAACCCAATTACTAACCATTCTTTTACTACGCTATCGATGAATCCAAAAAGGGGGAAAAGGTGTATTCCAAAGTTTTACTTAAATTTAATTTCATTATTTCTTAAATTATTAAGCTTGAGCAATGACTTTGTGACGTAAGGATACTCCAACTTGAGAGGCTTTTGCTTAGATTCACCATTATAGAGCAAACGAAAGAAGGGCCCTTATTGTACCTTCATGGCAGACATAATCTAAAAATTATTAGGACCTATCTTTTCTCTTTTCCTCAAAATAATAAGTTTGTGAGACTTTATCACTAAACAAAGTCTACAACATATTCTATTAGTATTATTATTAATATTAATTCAACGTATCTTATGATGAAATTGGGCGATTAGAGTTGGAATTGGATAATCCAATTCTAAGTTTTCAGTTTGAATTTTTAAAATTAGACTTGCAATTTATTCAGTCAATTCTCATAAAATTGTAAATTAACTAAATTTGACCTCTATTAGATTTCCATCAGCAAACAAAGCCATATGCATGCTGCTTGAGATGCCCTTAGCATAAGACAGGATTCAGACTCAATTAACTGCTAGGTTCAAAGAGGAGCCTTTCATCCACCAAGATTTTTCAACTAACATTTAATCTTCCTGTAGCTTGTACATCAGATTACTACTAATTAAAAATAAAGCTGCATCTAACCTTTGTTTTCGGTGCAACAATTTTCTATAATTTTTTTGTGTCAAAGGCGTCTACAATCTTGGAGTTCAGAAGCCATACTTGTATAGTGGGTAAGGGGACATGAGAAGATTTTATTAACATAAGCAATAAAGGAATTGCCTTCAATAAACATCAATTATCATAAATGTAAACATAGGTTCCTCTTGGCCATCACAATTATATGAGATCATATGACTACAAAATTGTTAAGGTGAATGTTTATGTGGAAATATGATACAATTGGTATTAAAAAAACACCTAAATCGCATCAATCACATTACAAGATAAAGATCAGTTCTTGAGAGGGCTAATACATTATCAATTTAGCACTGATAATATATATCAGAGGAACTCTTATTCGTTCACATCTCAGTCTCAATGATGTCTCGCACCATCTGTATTGGGATGAGCCCTTCAGTTCAGATTGCATCTTTGTTTGTATGTGGACTGCTGAAAAACAGGGTTGGCAGCCCTTGAACCTGGAAGACAAGAATTAGAGGGATTCTTTTACATATATATCACAAGATCGATGCCAACTTCAAATTACTGCAAATACCCAGGCAAAAGATTTCCAATAGCTAGGTCTAGTCACAAATAGTTGTCTTCTTTCAATAATGCAATAAAATGCTTGAAAGTTGAGATAGCAACTCATATAGTAATGCATGTAGTTAGCTAGGCAATTCAAGAACTACATATTTATTCAGGCTAAACATATTTAAGGATAGCGAAAAACACTTTTTTTCCATGATATTGTTTAGCGACCGTGATGTGGGATTCCAATGAACAAAATCCAGTGAGATTTTCAATGCAACAACTAAAGCTGGAGTGAAAAATACACTAAAATCAGTTGGCTGTTTACCTGCATGTCTCGTGCAAATTCACACTCATCATCTGTACCAACCTTAACTATAAGTGCATTGCTCTCATACTATACTGCAAGCTGGGATAAAAATACGAAGTTTGAAGGTTATTCCTGAGTTGGCATTCCAAAAGATCATAAAGTTTCAGCGCATCAGTTTATAATATCAAATCGATATTGATAAAGTTTGAAAATTATGTGGGAATCAGAATCATACAATTCGGTTCATGCTCTGCTGCATGTATAAGACAGTATGCACTGCTTGATACTGGATGAACTTAATTTGGAAGATCACAAAAAACTGCTTTTCTCTGGGATATGTAAATCGATAATGGTAGAACAAATTAAAGAGCTATAGAAGATAACTTTGTTGATTGCAGTGTTCAGCAGATAAGTCTTAAGAGTCTTAAATTTAACAAATTACAACAAATTTAAGAGCTCTTGAAAGTGACTACATCTCTTGCTTGTTTCAGAATATAAATAGGCCCTTAATGTACTATCATAGAATAAAACTATAGGATAAACACAGTTATGCGATGGGCCATCATATAGTACCGGGTTCTACAGTTGAGTCTGTGCTCACTTACAAGTTACAGCTGCAAGGCAGTTTGTGCCACGAGTCAGTTTTCCAGTTAATGAAGGTCATCTATGAAGGAAAGCCCAATGTTGACTTCACTATCATCAATGGATTTTAGTAGAAGATATATACAATCATTTTCCTTGTATATTAATTGGATGTAGGATCATTGCTATCTAAACATTTATTTTGAAAATATATAAAAGCTACTTAAACCATAGCAAGTAGAAAAAAGTTGAGAGATGTATAGGGAACAGCCGGACAAGATCAAAGATATAAATATTAGGACTTAGGAGTAGCACCGTTATAATTTCTCCATCTAAAGAACACTACTGCAGTATCATTTGCATAAAGAGAATATCTATGGTATCTAACGCCATTGTATAGTCAGCTCAACGATAAGTTCTACAAGCAGCATTGACACAGAATCATACTATTGGATTCAGAGCTACCAGATCTGGCATTTTAGGAAGTTCCTCTATGTATAAAATGGCTTGAGTCATTGGCAAACTGAGGAAAATACCACTCAAAATTGATATGTTTAGCAATCACTAGTTCACCAACTCCAAGGCCATATCACAGAACCTAATATAGAGTTGGGGTTGAGCAGTCGTGACACTTGAATTAGCACTTTTGATCTCTCTGACCCCTGTTCTTGATGCCATGGGGATATTTACAAGTGCAATAAGTTTCCTTGATAGCTTACTGGAATGCATAAATTCAAAAACCACCATAAGCATCCAACCAAAGGGAATTTTAGACAGGTTCCAGTATAATAGGAAATGAGACCGAACCATCATGCTAAAAGTAGACTACAATTGTCCATCAACAACTTCAATTGGATCCTCAAATATCTATAATACACCATACTTCATCTCTCTCAAAACACCGAGAAGGACCTATATTCTTTAGCACAGCACCTTAAAATAAAATTTCAAACTTTCAGGTTCATACATCTTTTATGTTCATGTATTAATCCTTCTTCACTATATTCCCAATGCCAGGCTCCACCTCAAGAACTATACCTTATAAATTATGACTTTAAGTTACTCCTAAACATCAGTATCTACAAAAATCCATAGGAGCAGTCAAAAAAGGAGCAGGTGGCCATTTAGCATCATGTTCAAGCATACCATTTCAAGTTCTTGAGCCAGCAATATACAAGGTCCACACCATGTTGCACAGAAATCAATAATGAGAGGCACATTTATTTCTCCTCTCACCAGCTCCTGGATTTCATGCGCTGACAATTTCTTCTGCTCACCAAAAAGAACAAATAGCTAAATCAAAACTTCTAACATCAAAAATCAAGTGACTACCAGAACAAGAAAGAATGTGGTAATATCTGCCCTTCTTCTGTCATACTTATAATTTTCAATTTTCACTCCCCTTATATGCTACAAATTGATGGAAAAGTAAAACCCATTTATCCTCAAAAATTGTTTATTGGTTTTATAACTCTCAAGCAATTGAAAATTCTTCTGTAATTTCCAAACAGGAAGAAATATTTGCTAGTCACTGATCAATATCATAAACCCAATTTTTTATGCCTTCTTAACAGATATACAACTTATAAGCTAAGCAACACTTAGATTACAGTGGCAACTCAAAGTTGTACTAAAAATGGACAATTTCTTGGAAAAAATAATAATAATAACAAACAATTTTAGATAATATACCACAAGATAGTCTTCTCTGACGTGTTTCCCTTAGGGTGGCTTGCACAACAACTTTCCGGGAAGCGTTGAGAATAAAGAAGGTTGGTTGTGGTTAATCTGGGTGGTGGAAAAGAGAGAATATTGTTGAGGGGTTTTCAAGGAGGAGTGAGGAAGACTTGTGTAAGGTTTTTTGCAACTTGAGAAGACTGGTGAGAGTGTGGTAGCTATGTTATGATGGGTTGAATGGAAATGGAGGAGAGACATTTTAGTGTGAGAGAGAATTAGAGTGAGAAGGGGCCAGGATGGAATAGGAATTAGGAAGGAAGCGGGTTTCAGGGGTTCATGGTCTTTCAGTTCGGATTCAGAAAAGCTCTGAATTGGAAGTGAAATCGAATTAAGAATAAGATGGTTGGGACCCACTAGAAATGATAACAATTATTATTACAATATATCGTAAAACTAAAATTACGGTTGAAATTTATGAATGACAACGATAATCACTTTTTCAAGTTATAATTACCGTTGAAAGCTACTAAAAACTATAGTAACTACTGCCAGAGACGACAACAACACTACCATAAGAAGAAAATTGATTCTTCCTTTTTCAAATGTTGTGGCTTTTTCATTTCAACCAAACAATAATATATTTAGTTAATTGGATATAAACACACAGGATGTTTCTAATCTAAATTGTAATGGTCTCATTCTCAATCCATGTTTTTTTTTTTTGGAGGGGGGTGGGGAGGGGTAGACTATCATTCACAATCTTCATTCTTCGAAAGTTGTTCTCCCTTGAAGTTCATGAATTTCCAATGTTGACACCTAACTAGTAAAATCTATACATATATGCAATTATGAGCTTCAATACATTTATCCTTAAGTACTTCTTCCCATTCTTAATGACGAATCAACACCCTTATTAACACTTGCAAGGATCCTCGCAATCTCTAATTGTGTATTAGCAATAATCTCAGTTCGCTTAAGATCCATTTCTCCTCGCTTCGTCTCAGCTTCAACTCTCATCCTTTCAATCTCTTTCATTGTGTCCATTCTTGCTTGTTCTGATTTTACTACCAATTCTGCTAACCACCTAATGCTCTCTGCTATGTCCAATTCTTCTTTCTTTCGCCTCTTATTGTCATTGTTCTCCATTTTCATATTTCTTTTGTTACATCTGAACTCCTTGTTGCTATAGAGGGCTGGTGTGCTGCTATCCGTCTCCAATGGATCGTTTTTGTTCGATACATGCTCCGATGACTTAGCTTCCAACCCATCATCCTGTTAAGTAAAAATCTTTAGTATTCAAACTGATTTCTTTGCAATAATATCCATGTTATTTTTAGTCTACAATGAAAACAACTACCTCAGAATGTTGTGAACTTAAATAATCTGTTCTTTTGATCTTAGAAGGGTTTATGGGCAATATTTAAGGGAAGATAACATCTCTCGTTCTATAAACCTTTCATCCTTTACGAATGCGAGATAAATCTTGATACTGCCTCGGTTTTAGGTTCACTAACATCTTAATTTTGGACTTCAAATTTTATAAGTTTTTTTTTTCTTTGTAAGAAAATTATATATTTGGCTTGGACAAGCAATTACTCACAGAAAGTGTTACATTTCTGTGTCACACACATGGTTCAATAAGAACCCTCTAGCTACCAACAAAAATTGCAGGACTCAATTTTTAGCTACAATATAAAATAAGATATACCTTGGTCAGTTTATCAACCCCATTGGACCCATTTGAGATTTGTGCGTTCAAAAGGGGTGGTGGAGCAGTAAGAAGTGGTGGCGGTAGTGGTCGTGATGCCGTCGGCGTTGGCTCCAATACAATTAAAGGCTGATTGCTAGAAGGTGTTGCTCCTGATTGAGGCAGAGGAGGAACTGGTGTGTCTTGTGGTGGCTGTACAGGTACTGGCCGGGTCCCACGCAGCAAGAGATCAAGCCGTGAATACAAAGGCCAAGATGACCCATCTGCAGCAGCTGATTCCGATCGATACCTTTTCTTCATAGACTCAATCTTGTTCTTACACTGTGTCTGCGTCTTTGGCGATTTGGTAGAATTAGCACGGGAAGAGACGTAGCTTGCAACATCTTCCCAATCATGACCTTTGAGCTTCGCTCTATTTCTGAGTACCCATTTGGTTTCGTAGGCTTCAAGAAGGCTTGACACAGCTCCTTCACTCCATTCATCTCTTTTAAGTCTGTCTCCCCCACTGCTATTAACACCAGTAATGGGTTTTCTTGGAGACTCTTGTTTTGCAGGTAAGATGTTTGTGTTATTTTTAGGGAGAAGAGATGGGTTATCATGGTCCATCTTTTTCTCAAAATTGTAACCCTCTGTTTAGCTGCTAACATGTACAGGAGTTCACAGTGTGTTTAAGCACAAGAAAGTGCAATGAGAGATATAGGGAACCACTAGCATTAGAGAGAGAGTGAAAAGGAGTGGCTAGTAATAGTGGAGAACAAAGACAAGGGTAGCTGATGAGGTTAGTGGGCAACCATGAAAGAAAATTAATGGTTTCACTTTTTGTCAAATGAGTTAATGATGTTAACCTCTGAACTTCTTTTTTTCTTTTCTTTTTGTTTTTTACTAAGGGAAGAAGGGTGGTGGTGTAATGTGAAATTGGGTATGTTGGTTTTTGTTGTTGTGGTTGAGTAATTTTGGCTGTTAGCGTTGATATGAAGCCAATCAATACATCCACGGGGTCTTACAAGGGGATGGAATGGAAATGGTAATGGTGAGGGTGGGTCAATCACCTTCACGTGGCTCTGTCACCCATTCGGCCACCACTCCATTGATCCTCATCTCACTACTCACCACTCTCAATCTCCTCCCACCACCACAACCACCATCACTGGTTAATGTGCGATCATCACTTAAAACTAGTAAGTGTGCAAACGAATCTAGCTTGAGTCAAGTTTTAATAAGTTATGAATTAAATTATATTTTAGTAAATGTGAACTTAAGTAAGTAAACTTAAACTCTGTTTTAGTTCGTATCATTAAAAAAAATATTTACTTGTATTGAAGAGGTTATCTAAAAATGTAAAATTGATTCATATTAAATGGGCTAAGTTTGAAACTTATAAACAAAATTTCAAAATTTGAATTAAGTTTATTTAGTAAATAAACTGTAAAATAAAATTAAACTTAGCCTGTTGACCAATAATTTTTTTCCATGTGCATCCCTTGTAGTTAGAAATCACAACCTTTAATCTCAATCAATCCTTTTTATGTCTTGTCTATTCAATATTGTTTGTGTCATTGTGTGATCACAATTACATTTGATTAATTGGTTCAAAGTATTCGATACCCTAATAGTTTTATTTATTAATGGGTAAAGTTATTAAGAGATAATTTAAATATAAACCACTTAATCAATTGGGTTTACTTTGAACAAATAAAAGGAAAAAATAAAGGTGGATGGAAAATTAATTTATGCTTTGTAGGTTGAATTTGAGAAACCTACTTGCTAATTGGTTTAAATGGGTTAGCCATCATATTTAATATATGATATTTTCTTGGTGTTTCTCATTTATCTAGTGTTTTGCCTTTTGAAAGTTTTGGTGGTTCATAATCACAAGATTCAATAGTGAAGCAAATTAATGACTTTTCATAAAAAATTTCTTTTGTTGTGTTGATTCTTGTTGGCCAAATTTTGTTAGCAGTCATTTTAGGCTGCACGCATTGTTGAAAACTTTCTTGGTCATCTCATCTATACAAGTTTGAGAGTGAGATTGATTTGAAAATTATAAATAAAAGACATAGAAAAGTTCTAATTCCTTTCAAAGATGATTGACTTGTTTGGAGATTCCTCTGACAATAATATTAATTAAGCTTTTTCTCCTTCTTTTATTTTTTCATAAAATAAGACTTAAAAAATAATTACAAAAAAAGAGTGGTTGAAAAGTAGTTTAGAAAGCCAAAAGTGAAGGATTTACACAATGGAGGTGCGCACTAATGGCCTTTTGTTATTTAATCTTTGGCATGGTGGTAGTAAGTTAACTAAAAAAGCAACTAAGCCTTAACCTTTAGCAAGGATTATTACACACAACTAAAATTGTGTGTATTTTGGTTTCTAGATTGTTGAGAAAATAGTAACTCTTCTTTAAAATTGTAATGTAAATTTAAATTAGTAGATGGAATAAATGCATGTTGGTTGAAATTATTATGTTAATAAAGACATAAATCTATGGTCACATCTAATAATACATAATTTTTTTTTTTTTTTATATTGGAATTGTTAAAAATAATTCATCACCACCTAATCCATTATTAGAAGTAGCTTATTTTTATTTAGAAATTTTTATTAGTAAGGATAAAATGTTATTGAATTTTTTTAGATTAATGTACTATAATTTTATTTTTAAATATATTAAATGTTTTTTAAGAGATTTATATATATAAATTAAATAATATCATAATTATGACAAATTATATAATAAAATTAGGATTGATTAAATTTGATATTGAAATCAAGTTAATTTACATATATTAATTATTTTATTCTCTAATTTTTATAGGTATTCTATTTTTAAAATACTAATTAAACAAACTTTTTATTTGTACAATACCAATAAGTATTTTGATATAAAATGAATCATAAACTAAATCATGTAAAACAAAAATAGATAGCAATCAAATAAAACTTTTTTTTTTTTTTTTGGCCTTTTGATGGGCAAAATAGCAACGAAAATGAAGATTTCATATAAAACAAAAAAAAAAAAAAAAACGAAATTTACATTGAAAAAATAGTGTGCCTTAAACAAGAAAGCCAATTCGTAAAACAATAACAAATTTTGAAGCAAAAAGTAATATATTTTTTTAGAGTAGACCAAATAGAAATTCAAAATTTATTTTGATATTGGTCAGTAGTGAAAATTTGCAAAAACTATGGGGCATAACTATATTTTTCACTAAATGAATGAGGGAAATTGATTATTTCCATATACCATGCATATAATTTTAGAAACTTTGTGGGGTGAAAGCTGACCCCACTCAGCTCTATTTGCATCTGCCGATGCCTCTATTTCATTATTATTATGTAAATAAATTTATAATAAGGGAGAAATGATATTCTTCCAAACAAAAGACTTAACATTATTTTACAGGTTATTTCTAATTATGCGTTACTTTTATATTAGAATTGTTAAAAATAATTCACCATCATCTACTCCATTATGAAATTCCATCTCCTCTATTTCTTTCACATCACTTTTATTACTACTTCAATGAATTTGTACCTTATATTCAACGTTTTGTTAATAAAAAACAACATTCTTTTATCATGAATTAGTCTAAGTAATCCGAAATGGGTACCTATGTATTTCTCTTTTTACTTTTTCAACGTCTCAAACCATTTACAAGCAAAAGCAACCAACACGTGCAACCCATGTAAAACTTGAAGCATCAATAAGAGTTGTGAGTCTTGAATAAAATACAAGAGGCACTACATGAGAATGGTTAACTTCTCAAAGACAGTAAAGAGAGGTGGGAAGATTTTGACTTCAACTTTCTCTTTCTCCCTTTCAAATGAGTTGCTTATAAAAATTCTAGCTCGGATTGCTTCCTCTTCATTGGCTATCTCCCTTTTTGTGTTTCTAATTACTTTGCTTCATTTTTATTTATTTTTTTTAATCAATTTGATGTATAGTTGCAAAGGTTTTCAATGATATAGGTAATGATGAGTACATATATCAACAAGTATCATTTGAAATATTGGCAAAGCTTTTCTGGTAAAAGAACATTAAGGAAGCTATCATCTTTTTTAATTAATGCATAGAAAATGAAAATCTAGAAATTTTGTATGGACAAAGAGTGTATATATCTTTCTTCTATGTCTTTATTTTTACTTTTGCTTTTTGAAATTTTTCTCTAGGAATTTGTTCTAATTGATTTTTCAGATAGAATCTTTAGTTGGCAGGAGTTGGGCAAATGGTTGGAGCATCTAAAAACAGCTGCAAGAAGGAAGTGGAGAGGATAAAAAGACAGAGAAAATAAAAAGAGGATGAACAACCACTAAAATTGAAAATTATTAATACCCTATTTTTTACTACTAATTAGTAAATCTTTATATATATTTTTATTTTTATTTTTATTTTTTTCTACCCAAAAATAAAAATCAGCGTGTCTTTAATCTTAAATATTGAAGTTATGTTGATATGAAATTGGATAGTAGTGACATACGTAAATACTTCTAATCTTTATGTTGATATGAAATTGGTTAATGTAAATGTTTGACCCATGTTTACTATACGTTTACGTTATTATTAATTAATTGAGAGCAAATTTAAGAAACATGTATATTTTTAGGGGAAAAAAATAAAGAAAATAAATGCAAAAGTTATTAACCAATATATATATATATATATTTTATACAAAATCTAAAAAAAAAAAAAAAAAAAATCAATTTTCCAATAAAATCTTAAATCATCAAAAACAACATAATTAAATACAATATTAGAAGAACATATGTTTGAACAATTTGCTTCGGACACATAGCCACACTTGATATGAATCTGTCTGTCTTATCTACGGTACTTTGATAATGTCAGCGGACAGTCTCATTAGAAGAAGCTTTTTACCAAAGGAAATACAAGAATAAAATAAAATAAAGTAATGCATTAGCTATGGGATCTTGAACATTGTCCTTCCAAATCTTACCT
Source organism: Quillaja saponaria (assembly GCA_029379385.1). Taxonomy (NCBI): domain Eukaryota; kingdom Viridiplantae; phylum Streptophyta; class Magnoliopsida; order Fabales; family Quillajaceae; genus Quillaja; species Quillaja saponaria. Next base: position 10,513,439 of record CM055616.1, on the reverse strand, counting down.
AACCATTATTAGAAGAGGTGGGGTTGCATAATTTCCACCATTCCACACAATGTGATAATTATAAGTAGAAAGGAATGATGAATAGACCAAAATAACCTAATAAAATAAAAGGTTATTACATGCACAAAGCATACAAGAGATTTTCTCGTACATTGTAAAATCTTATGTGAAACTCACTCATTTGTTAACAAGAAAACTCTCGTCCACATGATAAATATCTAAAGAGGTTCTAGTTATAATAATTCTATAATGATAATTTCAAATTAGAATAGAGGAATCATAACATATTAAAATTAACGTAACTCAGGGACATAGATAGTCAACATTGGCAAATTGTAGTTGATCTTCATGAGTTCTTAGCCGGAGGTTCGTCTATTACATGACATCCAACTACAAGAATTCCTTGAGAATAAAGTCATCAACTGCATTAGAGACTAAACAGAGGGAAGCGACAATGACTGGTCCTCAAAAATAAGAATAAAAGAAAGTATCCAAGCCACCAGTGTGTAAAGCATAAATTCTACATTAAATTAAGAAGCTTTTCATATAAGCTTTCCATAATGAAAACCATGACAAAGTCAATACATAGAAAGTTTTATCCCAAAAGACTGCTAAATGAGACTCATAATGCTATACTTGCCAAGAAATTCATGCGCATGCGTAGTCAAAGTCATGTGTGGTTTTGTTATTCAAGCGTTCAGAAAAAATCAAGATCTGCGAAATTTAATAGTTGAATTAAAAATGATTCATCATGCTCAAGAGCTAAAGAATGATGCCTTACTTTGCGTCAAAGTGACTGCCTCAACAAATGGAAAGAATTGAGCTTCGGATGTCAACCAATTTTCAGTACTACTTTCCCTCTTCAGCAACTTTAGTTTCTATGCATTGTGTGTTCACAATAAACTATTTCCTCCTAAGGTTAAGACACAGAACAAGTACCATGTCGTTTCATGCATTCCACTCTGTCGATACAGCCAATCACTGTAACAACATGGAGCAGCAATACTTCCACTTTTCCACCCAAAAACGATAAATATACATCACACACAATCAATTCAAATATTATAGAATGGAAAAGTAATCCCTCCCAACCTCAAGAAGCAATTGTAATGAACCAGTTAGTTCAATCAGAAAGGACAAAAACCTACTCACAGCAAAATTGTAGCTTCATCCACTCGTAGGAATTTGAATTTCCTCCATCATAGCTTGACATTAATCCCCTGACATATGAATCAAGTAGCCTTTCACAGCAACCATTTTCCAAGTAACCATCAAGTTTCTTTCCTGCTTTCTTTCAGATAAATGCAAAACTATAAAACTCTCTTAGAAACTTTATCCCAGTCTTTTAGAGGATTAAAAACTTTAAAAAGTGGACTAATTAAAGCAACAAACTACAATACTGCCTTTTCTTAGTGCTCCATGTGTGCGTGTGTAATATCTCATCCGCTCGTGCTTCAGCTTTCAAGATACATTAACAGGATCATTATGATGATGTGGTAATAGAAATACCAATAAAGATCCACTAACTTCCAGTCATCACAATAACTGAAAAATTCAATTTAATCAAAGCCATTCAGTTGATACAATCTTTATTCCAAAGACAATAATTGCTTAAGACTTGTCAACCTGAGGCAACAACGACAATGTTTTAACCAACTGATACAGGATTCGTGACAATACAGTCACTGATTTCTAACCACAACTGAAAGCTTCTGTGATGAAGCTAATATAGTTTAGTTAATACTTAATGGCAACTTTTGGCCTTGATTGTTAACAGATTGTCGTTCAATCATTAGATGAAATCATGAAACATCAGAAATCACAAATTTGTTTTATTGTTTATTTTTGTATACGTACATTCAATTTCAATCTTGTTTCTCTCCATTAAAGTGTCAACAGAAAGCACCTTGTCTACAAAACCCATCTGCCCGTTAATAGTGGAGTTCAGTGTCAACCCAGTACACAAGGCAAGCCTAACATTTTGGTAGTGGCACATTCCTTACGCGGTTCAATGGAATAGATAACATGTATATTAAACTGTAGCTAATTCAGTGGATTTAAGATTTGATTGCTCAAGAAGAAAGTTCAAAAAGTGATGATGGGAGGGATGTCAATAAAAGAACTGCCTAGGTGAATATAAGAGAGATAAGAAATATAGCACAGCAAAACAGGAAAAATAACACAACATAAAATGAAAGTCTTGATCAACACAACATATAAGACTAAAGTAATTCTGTGAAAACTGTTCTCTCATTTATGATATATGTCAATGCTATTCATTTAGAATTCACACTACAACATGATATGGTTTAGTAATTTGATGAACAAAGCATCACTATATCATCACCTCAATAACCTAATTTGTACATTATCCATCTTCTAAGACTAAAAAAGAAAAAGAATGATGATGATGAAGGAATTGAAGCAATAGATGGACCTATTGTATAGCTAAAAACAGAGGGTAGCATACAACAAAACGTACTTAAATTCAAATCCAACTTATGAAGCTTGATTTAGTGAAGAATCAAACCGCGAGACACTCCATAAATTACCAGCACTCCCACCATGAATCAACACTTTCAACAAAGCCACGGCCTTGCTCTTCCCCTTGGAGCTACCATTCTCTGCCACATCTGCAATCCCATCCAATGCCCCAGAAGCAACGTCCCTCACATCTGATGCAACTCTCTCCCCTCCATACCTCACGAAATTCAACAAAGCAGAAACAGCATTCTCCTTCGTCCTCGTACTAGACCCAGTTGCCAAATCCAAAACATCAACCAATATCCGAACTCCCGATACCTTCCCAAACGCCTCCTCGCTGTCTTCGCAACCCGCAATTTGGGCAATCACCGCCGTCGCATCCTCCACAATCCCAAACCTCCCGTCCTTTACAACCAAAGTAAAAAGCGGAGGAATCGCACCCAGTTGGATCATGGTGTTCCGATTAAGAGGGTAAAGCGCAATTCCAAAAAGCGCTTTCAGAGAATCCTTGATCGATCTGGGATGCGAATTGGGCTTTTTTATTATATCCACGAGTGAATACACAATGTCGCGCTTTGAGCCAATAATGGGTCGATACTCATCAACCATGAGGAGGCTATGTAACGTGGCGGCAGACGATTGAACTGCAGAAGCAGAAGAAGTAGAATCATGGTGTCGAAGCACATCGGAAAACGCATCAAGGAGACCACGCGTGGCCATAAGAGACTCCCGGCTAGAAATCGAGAGGTTGAGAAGTATTGCTGCGGCGTTTTCTTGAGAAGCAGGGGAAGAAGAGTAAAGGGTATCAGCTAAATAAGGAATAGCACCAGCTTCAGCAATGAGAGGACGACTCTCGGAATCGTGTTTCGTCATGAGCCGTAGCTCGCAAAGGGCTTCGACCCGGGTTTGTTCCGACACCGAACTCAGCTTTCCCACCAAAAACCGAACCCCTCGACGTTTGACCTCCATTGATTGCAGCCTCTTCTGTCTATCTCTTGTCTACCTCTGTACAAAGCTACGACCTTGCTCAATGTCTCCGCCTAGTAGTTTATAGGTTTGAAGTTTGAAAAAGTACGAAGGAGAATTTTCAAAGTAGCCAAGTTGAAAAACGAAAGGAGAGCAGATGTGAGAGAAACAGAAGCTCTTGGCCACACACAAAAACTGCCATGACAAGACAAGAGCCAATGGTTTTGCTTATTTGATTCTGATGTTTTCCGAGCCCCTTTGACATATTCCAGGAGGTATAAGGAAAAATGGGTCTCTGCGTATGCCTTTCGTTTACATGACGTTCTTTGTTTCGTAAACTTGTTACAACTTACAAAGAATAGAATAGGGATGGTTGAAACTGGAATAACAATAACAAATTCAATCCAGACTCTTAGATATGATCAATCATGGATCAGGTGGGACCTGATCTCAAGAAGACTAAAAAATCAATTAAGCAACACCTATATTTCATATTTGGATTCCAATTCTCTCCTGGTCTTGATAATGATATATTTTAGATTGGGATTTCTTTTTTTATTTTTTTTGCAATTAGATATATATTTGAGTGCCCCTTTGTTCCTAGCAATCTAACTTCCAACTTTTAATTATTTAAAATTTTTGATGATGCAATCTTATAAGGCAAAACTAAAAATAGAGGTAATTTTACAAACAATACAAATTGTTAGGGTTTGACTAATATTATAGTTGTGGTTGGTGTATCGTAATTCTCCTTTTTTTTAATCTGGGTTTTAGACTTAGACATTCTAACAAGGTTAAGACTTTATGCAACTAATTTAAATTTCAAGTTTTTGTTTTCGATATGGTTCATTACAAATGGTTGAAAATTAGGTTGGATTCAAACCAAACGACTTTGGATTTAATTACAAATAACATTTGGTATTGGTTTTTTTTTATTATATTCTAATTTTTTTTTTTTTTTTTGCTAAGTGTCCATTATATTCTAATTAACTTCAAATTGTGCACTGTACAAATAACAATTGGCATTTTTAAACTGTCAAGTGGAGATGGGGATTCCTTTAGTAATTGCATATATAATAAGCAAGTCCAAGGAGTCAGGCTATGTTATACAATGAAGTGACATGGGACTGGGTTGTCAGTTTTGAATCAATGTGTTCAATGCATTTCAAATCCATAAATTTTGTTAAGAAAAAATTATGCTGAGCCCGAGCCCGAGCCCGAGCCCACTTCTCCCTTCAAATATACATGCTTAATCAGCTCTATTACCATCAAAATCTGATTTCTGATTGGTACAAAACTTTAATTAACATTAAACATAATGTTTTTGTCAATTGAACTTATTTGACATCTTAATAAAAACTTAGTGCACAGCACCGAGCATTTTGCGAAAAAAACTTCTTAAGATGACATCTATCTAGATCCTACTCTCTTGTTAGTTACCTCTTTAGTGCATAGAGCATAAATTGGAGTGTGTTCAGCTAGACATAATTAAAGAAATGTGGTTTTCAAATGGTTGCTTTGTCTATTATCTCACATTTCTCTCTTTTTTTTACTATGTTTATTTTTAGGCTAAATTTTATTTTGCACTTCAGTCTCTATTTTTAATGTGTTGTAATTAAATCTCTTTAATAACAAAACTATTTCAATTAGGTCTTTACCTCTTAGTGCACATAGCATAAGAGGTTTTCATTACTTCTGTTATAACCCGATATAATAACATTAGATGTAATAACCCTAACTCTGAGATAATGTGTAAATTTTAGTTATAAAATAATAAATACATAAACAAAGTAATTAAATAATAATAATACAATTAAATATATTATAAGTTGATATCTTAGTGTGTGTTTTAAAGTTTTATATACAACTTGTTGATCAAAAGTAGATAAAATTTATAGTCAATTAAATTAAACGTGATAACTCGATATTTTTTTATATACATTTTGAAATGTTTATATACACTATATAACGTCTGTACAAAATTTATTGTAGTTTTTACTACTTCATTGGTTGAAATAAAACTTAGAATCTACTTACGTAAATTATATTGATAAATCGAATTAGTGTTTAATTAAAGTAATGGAAGATGAAATAATTGTGGGATGTATATATATCAATACAAAGTAGTACATACATTTAAGGTAAAATCTCAACCATAACTTTTGATGATTGATTAGAACTTAATTTTATTTTATTTTATTTTTGTTGCATTCTTTTTTGTCTTTATCTTTCCCTTATCTTTATCTTCATCGTTTCTCTCTGCCTTGTATCCTTCCACTGCCATTGACTTGCTTTTAGAGGACTTTTGTACAGAAGGGTCCAAGTCCCAGGGATTTTGGTCAAAATGGTAAAAAATTTACTTTAATAGCCAAAATGGGGCAAATGATGAAACCGTGTTTTCAAAACACGGTTTCTGCGTAGGACCATCTCCCACATCAGGCACTCGCGCGTGGCGCGAGAGTGCAGGATGAAACCGGCTTTTGAAAAGCAGGTTTCATCGAAGATTTGTCCCCCCGCAGGACCCGCGCGGGGGACAAAATTTGCAGGCTACCCTGCAGCGCTTCATCGCTACCCCACCCCCCTCTCCTCCCCCTCAAAAATATATATTAAAATTTTAATTTATATTATAATATTTTATAATTTTAAAATATATGATAATTTTAGAATTTAAGAATTTGGAAATTTTTTTAATTTTATCATAAATATTTTTAAAATTCATGATATCTTTTAAATATAAAGTATATGTTAATTTATATATTTATAGTTTAAAATGTATGATAAATTTTAAAGTGTATAATAATTATATGAAATTAAAAGTATATGATAAATTTTAAATTTATAGTGTATGACAGTTTTTAAATTTATAAATTTTGTATTTTTAGAATTTAAGATTTTGTTAATTTTTTAATTCTATAGTGTATCATAAATTTTTTTACTATAGTTTATGATATTTTAAAATGTTAAAATTCATGATATTGTAAATTTACACCTTGAAGTGGTGTAAATTTGGCAGACCCCTACTTATTTATTCAGAAGTAAATTCTAATTTACAAGTATAACTAAATTAAAACATAAACCAGGAAGACTTTTCCTATTACAAGAAACAACCCCAAAAATTAAAAATTAAAAAACTTATATAAGGATTTCGGGAAATACTGGTCTACAAAAAATGACCCCCTGTACCACATGGGCGTGGTCTTCTCCTCCTTGCCGGGTTTCGCCTAGGTGGTACATCAGCCCTGTCACCAAGATCGTCTGAGGGAGGTATGTCATCAGCACCGCTAAATCCTTCCTCAGCTTGCACACCTGAACCCATACCCGGGTCATATGATGCAGGTGTATTACCATACTGAAAGTATGGCACCTGCGGTATGGGAGAGTTAAAAACCTTGCTTGATTGCAGTGTAAAGTCCGACATAAGCTGATGATACATAGATGAACTACTGGCCATATAAGGAGGTGGAGACATATGTGCCGGAGATGGAATATACACATCTGATGGTCGGACATCAGCATCAACACGTCCATAAGAAATCGACGGTCCAGGGACATCAGTTCTACTGCGTCTGCGACGTTGTGATGACAATGATGATGATGACGTCGAATGGGACGGAGCTGGATCAGCATGGATAAGACCAACTCGTGTAAGATATCTCCTACTGATACGTCTATACCACTCATTGTACTCGGTTGTATGAGCAGCATGACCATGTGCAACTCCCAGAACATCACCTATCTGGACCAGATTGTATCTCATGCCCCAAATGGCTATGTAGTTAGCATGTAGCCAACGGTAGTCAGTGACGCCCCCGTCCCCGAAGATCAAATTTGTGCAAGGTTTGATCGGCCTCAATGTCAGTAGGGTTTTCTGGTATAGGTTGCTGATATCCAAAATGATGCATTACCCTATCCACTTTCTGATACTCAACAATATGAAAACATATTAATGGTACTTTAGCACCCCAAATATGCTGGTCTCGATAACAATAGTCTGGTATCAGGTGTCTCACCCCATTATCAATGTAGGGTAATGATATGAACTGCAATCCAAAAACTGTGTCAATGTTTTAATAAATAAAATTTTAAAACATGAATATGTTAAATGATACATAGATATAAGATACACTTGTAATTACCTGGTCTGCTGACATCCTGTCCAGCATCTCCCTATACCAAGACACCACATTATGGCCGATTTGAGTTACTTTGAACTTTACTCTCCACCTGGAAGTAATTAAAAATGTCAAGTACAAGTCATTTACGTACCACACATCCTAGTAGCCAAATGCATAAAGCTAATAATTTTACAAACTTCGCGCCTAAAGGACAAAGATTATCCCACGGAATGTTTGTCTCCCTGTTCGGTGCGAGAAAGGGTAGTCGCTCCCATGCCCATATCTGGAGTAATATCAAAGGTCCAGCAATTTCAGAAGCATCAAGATGAGTGGCATGACACATCTCCCTGTACAACCATACCAGGGAGGCACTCTCCCAGCTGTACTGTCCTACGACATATAGGTTTTCCAACAGAGCTAAGAAACAAATGTGCACATGTATACTCGTCTTACTGGTGAATAACAATCCACCCATCAGCTGTAATATATAAGCTCGTACATATCTCTGCGCTGTAATGTCATCACCATCGACTGGAAAATTCTGAAATGTCAATCCTAACCAGCTCATTTTCAATGTGTTACCCTTAATAGCTGTAGCAGGGGGCACAACTCCCAATAATTGCTCGCACTCAGTTGCGACGTCAGCACCAACTAGGCCAGAGACAGGCTCACCGTCAACAGGTAAACCGAACAGAATACTAACATCCTGTAATGTGATGGTGGCCTCACCGTGCGACAGATGAAATGTGTGAGTCTCTGGCCTCCATCGCTCGACTAAAGCTGTCACAAGGTGCCAATCAAGCGAAATAAACCCTACCCTGATCACACAGCTAAAACCTGCCATGGTCATGTACTCCAATACACGAGGATTAATATTATTAATATTATTAAGAAGTTCTCGGCCGAACACCGCCTCCCTCCGACGGCATCTCAGTACATAGGCCTCGCTCTAAATTATTAGTAAGAATATTTTCGCTAATGAAATTCAATTGAAAAATTAAAGGTAAATCGATTTGTTAATTACATACCTCGTGATCCGCAAAAACTCTAACGGATCGATGGCTATCGTGTAGTCTAAGGACTGAAACATCTACTGGGACAACGGGATCCATGAATCTGCATAACAAAAGACAAATCAAATATAATGTTAATATGCATACACGACAATAATGTTTATTAATGTCAAAATAATTTTACATGACATGTGGGGGACATAATGCCTAATATCTACATAATAAAAAAGTAGAAACAAATACATAAATAGGAAAACTCTTACATTAAAGTAAAGAGTTTGATAATGGAACTTGTCTTTTAAGATCGTGTAATGTTAGGACAATTTTTACGATTGTGTCCTTCCTGCCTACATAAATCACACCTATGTTGCCTCGAGGACTCTGTAATGTCCATCTCATTATGAATTCGATGTGTTTTCGGCCTACCCTTTTTTCGCAATTTGGACATGTCGGGAACCACATGGGGGAACTGGAATTCTGGCCAATAGTCATCATGCATCACTGGGTTGAATTGTGGAGTGTATACAAGCTCCTGATTTCTCAGTTTATACCACTCCCCAATAAAGTCGTTATAGTTCAGATGCATGCTTGCACAAGCTGCTATAACATGTGAGCATGGGAGAATGTATTGCTGGGGTTTGTTGCATATGCACGTTCTTTCATTTAAACGCATAGTATGCTGGTTGCCGCCCTTTCGGGCTTGCCATCCACGAAATTGAGTCTTTATTTCAATTATCCCCAAACCAGTATGAAACTGTCTCAACTCGTGTCCACCTGCTCTCTCTGCCCAATTTTGGATTTTTTCTATAGTGTCGGTTGTGTATTGATTGCCAGCACAAAGTTGAGCATTAATGTACGCCCGATGTTCCACGAAATATTTGACACATCGGTAAAATGTCAACCGCACCAGTGCAGTGATTGGGACTTGTCGCGCTCCCTTCATGACATTGTTCATGCATTCCCCCAAGTTTGTGGTCATGAAGTCAAAGTGGTGACCTCCATCATGTGCCAATGCCCATTGCTCCAAAGGAATTCTACCAATCCATGCAGCATACTCAGAGTCCAAGTGAACAAACTTTTCGAAATATTTATCAAATTTGCGTTTTTGAGTTTGACTCGCAGTGTGAATGAGGAGATTCTTTGCTTTCATATTCTTGTGGGTCTTATGAAAGTTGCTTGCAATATGCCTAATACAAAAACGGTGATAACCATAAGGCTCAGTCCAGCCATTCCGAGGATCTGAAGCAGCATCAATTATCCCGGCATGATGATCAGATATTAAGCAAATACTCACCCATTGCATTACATGCATGCGAATCAAACTTAAAAACCATCCCCAACTATCTGTGTTCTCCTCCTCAACAACTGCAAATGCAACTAGAACTAAACTATTGTTACCATCAACACCAGTTGCAACCAACAATTTGCCCGTGTACTTTCCACATAAGAATGTGCCGTCAATCTGAAGAACTGGTCTACAATGATGGAAGGCCTCGATAGATGGCCCAAAAGCCCAGAATACTCGTTGGAAAATAACTTGTCCAGGATTATTAGTTGGGTTCACTTTCCATTCGAAACGCGTGCCAGGATTGGTGACACGAAGTGCATTTAAATATCTAGGAAGCTCATTGTAGGATTCCTCCCAATTACCAAACACAAGATTTATTGCTTTCTTCTTCGCTTTGAATATTTTGCTCAAACTTGGACTATAATGGAAGTGATCTTTTATCATTGTAAGCAACACAGCTCCTGGTGTAGTTGGGTCTTCATTGATAGTATTTTTGATATATTCAGCAATGATCCCCTTGTCCAGATTATAATGATCTTGAGTCATTCCGCTGTAAACACAGCTGTGAGCGACATCCAATTTCGTAATCTGAAACTTTTCAAATCTTTTACTAAAATGTCCTCGCAACCTCTACTTGCATCCCTGTTCGTGGAGCTTGCACCTGATATCCCATGTGTCCTTTTTGGACTCAACGACTACGAAAGCCACGTGGTTCATAATGTGCCAGTATTTAATAGTATTTTTTAACTCGGCCTTCGTGCTGAACAACATGCCATTGTAAAATTCATTATGCAACTCCCATTGTGCATTTGGAATAATAACAGGATTTACGGCACGTGCCCCGGCAATGTTCACGTCCGTGTAAAAGGGATTCGGGACATATTCGGCAAATAAATCTTCTTCAGGAGCCTCGATAATATCATCATCATCCACTTCAATGTTAAAATGAGAATCAACGTTCAAATCAAGGATATCTTCTCCATCGCCAATATCTTCTCCAGGCGCTTCTGAGTAAGTAATCGGTGAATGCGGCTTAAGAGATGCTGATGCCTCTACTGCAACATGAGAACTGAGCTGATTGTATTGGCGCCTACTGGTGGGAGATTCCATGAATATGTTTTCAGGATTCGGGTCAAGTGTGTCGTGACTCTGAACACGAGACAGAGACTCATCATGAAGTGCGTGCCTATGTAAACAAATCTCTAAAATAAATCCAGGGCATTGCGCACTGGCATGCTGTAACATGTTGTACAAGTCCTCATCATCAGCTACTGCAACTGGACTATAGTGGGTTGAATTATTTATAGTACTTGGACATCGACAAATTATAGTCAGGTACTCTCTTCTTCTATCAACCTTTAAGGACTTGCATAAATGAGCATGAAACTCTGCATACTTGATATGCTTGGGTACACGAATGCACTTAACGGGACCTGAATCGTATTCAAGCCCGTTCGAACCAGTACGCATTTTACCATTAATGTAACACATAATTCCAATTTCTTCCATTATCAAACTTGCACCTTCAAAAATCTTTAAAATATTATAAAATTTCCTCATTATATTGTTAATGAATTCACAGTATTTTCATAGATTAACTATAGACTACTACTAATAATAAATGATTCAAATTATAATACTCATATTACTAATCAATTAAAACATCACAATTATTTCAAATTAAAACTATCCAAATTATTAATTAATTCAAACAACACAAATTTATTACTTATAATGTATATTTTAAAATAATTATATTAAAATATTATGGTTTCATCTTTAAATTAATTACATTAAAACATACAAATATGTACAATTTATTTATCATAAATATATTACTATAAGTTTCCCCCCAAAAAAATTTTTATTTATAAATTAGTCACAAATTATAAAATAAAATTACTATTTCTTACAAAATAATAAAATCACTTTTTATCATAGGTATATTACTTACCATAATCATTATGAATTAAATAATTATATTTAACTAATAAAATCACTATTTATCATAGGTGTATTACTTACCATAATTATAACATAAATATATTACTTAACATAATTAATTATATTCAAATATATTTATAAAAAATCTCATTACATATTAAAACATAAAAATAATATCTATAAATTATAAATATCAAATCATACAAATAGAAAAAAATATATTTATCATAAATATATTACTATAAATTTCCCCAAAAAAAAATTATTTATAAATTAGTCCCAAATTTTTAAATAAAATTACGAATACTAACACAATAATAAAATCACTTTTTATCATAGGTATATTACTTACCAAAATTATTATGAATTACATAATTTATATTTTCGTTTAAAATATATTAATTAATTTAAAACTATCAAAATTACTAACTAATTTAAAATTATCAAAATTACTAATAAATATATTAATTACATTAAAACATACAAATACAAAAATTATTATTTATTTCAAAACTCATTAAATTATTATTTTAAGGCAAACAAAATTACTAATTAATTTAAACGTCACAAAATTACTAATTTAATTAAGTGTCACATAATTACTATTTTAAACTTATAAATATTATTTATTAATATGTGAATTAAAAAGTTAATAATTTATCATATCATAAATATACTAATTATTACAATTATCATAAAAATTACAATTACAACAAATTTTTAATTATAAAAAATAATAAAAATTAATATTTCAACAATTATAATATAAAACTACTGTAAATATAGGTACATGCATATAATAATAATAAATATAACTTTCTATAAAATAAATACAACTTTATGACTTACCAGGTAAGAAGCAAATGAGCAAAAAGTATCAACACCGGCAACGTGATTTCAACAATAATCCTAAAGAAAACATAAATAAACTTAGAATAAAAAAACATATATATCGTGTAACATTAAATAATTTATATAATTTCTATTTATATTTTATTTTTAAAAAATTTAATAGTATACGTAATTTAAATAATTAATAAGTAAATATCACTAATTATAATAAATAATATAAATTAAATTAAATAGTATACGTAATAAATTTTTCAATAAGAAAATAATTTAATTTAATTAATAATTAGAAATTTTTTAAATTAAAATTTTTATAACTTACCAAGATTTTACTTATAAATCGAAAGAACATGAGAATATTGACAAAAAAAATGAAAAAGTGAATGCGATAAGAAATGAAGGGGGTGATGAGGAGAAGACGTGATGATGAGTGTCTTCTCCTCTTGCTCTGCCTCTGTATTTATAGAGGAGAAGGAGGGGGGGGAGAGGGGGACGCAGGGGTGATAATTTGTGGGGGTATTATTGGGGGGGGGGGGGTCGGCCCTGCAGGCTACCCTGTAGCGCGCAGGGTAGCCTGCAGACCCTGCATCTGAAACCGGCTTTTGAAAAGCCGGTTTCAGACAAATTTTTGCCCCCCACGGGCCCGACCAGCGGGCACCGCGGGCGACAAATAATCGGCTGCACTCGCGCGCCACACACGAGTGCCTGATGTGGGCGATGGTCCTACCTGGCGTGCCAGGTAGGACCCAGAAACCATGTTTTGAAAACACGATTTCATCATTTGCCCCATTTTGGCTATTAAAGTAAATTTTTTACCATTTTGACCAAAATCCCTGGGACTTGGACCCTTATGTCCAAAAGTCCTGCTTTTAGAGAGCTTCGCCTCTTTTTTTGAAACCATCGAGAGCTATATTTTTTTAAGGGACACCATCATCTTTACTTGTTTCCTCCTTACCATGAGTGACTTATTTCCCTCTTGTGATGCATGAATTCTTTCTTCTTGCCATAAGGTAGCAGCAGCTCTGTTCTAGACTTGTAGCAGCGGAGTTTTACGTCTTGTTTTCTGGCCTTGAGTTCGGCTCCTCCTTGTATGTTGCCGTGGTCTGTGGGTGTCAAAGGGAGGCTGTAAGTAGCAGCAGAAATGGTCTTAACCAGTTGCTGAAGTCTCTTGCTGTGCCTTATTTTCAGCCCTTTGTGGCTGAATTTTGAGGATTTTCTTTTTCTACAACCTTTGGGGAATGGATTAGAAAGGTGCAAGCTGCAATAGCTGGCAGCAAAAGCCTCCTTTCGACCACAAATTGAGGGTATTCATCACCCGATTTTGGACTGCCTTGGTGGCTGTGGGTGTTGGAGTTGGAAGTGCAACCATGTGAGTACCTTACCCTGTGCAACCTATTTAATCCTACTCTGTTTTGGACGTTGCTGCCGGCCTAGAAGAATACTTGTTGTCGTGGAGATTCTAGTTGGAAGGGCAGTTTTGGCGGCTTCAAATTTCCTTGTGAACCATTGAAGTAAGTAGGAAACAATCTAACTTTTAGCACTTGGTTGTTGTCCCCTGTTTCGGGACAGCAACCCCTTCATTTTTCCCCCTTTATCACTCGGTTTTAAAGGTCAATTGGAGGCAGTGGTGAAACTAAGGCTCAACAAGGAAATTGTGAAAATTGTTAAGTTTAAGCAAAGGGTTTAAGTAATGAATACATGAATAGTTGTACGTAGTCATGGAAATAGGAAAGACAAGACTTGTATGCTTTAAGGTAAATGAATTTTAAATAACTAGTCAATTGGAATTCTACAATTGGAATAAATCTAATATGGAAAATTTAAGAATCGTATTGGAATTCTAGTGGATGCATATGCCTAAATATACACGCAATGATGGAAATTATATATATAGTTGTACGATGCTTAAGAGAAACTAAATAGAAAATTTTGCCTAAATGCCATAATGGAATGAGCTAACTTAGGTAGATTTAATTTTTGGTGGTTAGTTATACTAGTTGTATACTTGTACATTATTTAATAGTTTAACTAAGGGATACTAGAGTAAAGGTTAAAGTAAAATTGAATTAAGGATTATAATCAAAGAACACAAGAATAGAGGATTAAGGGAGTGATTGGAATATATATATCTATAGATACTTGTTCATAAGCTAGAACAAAAATAAGGTAGTTGATAAAATGTTTACAAGAAAATAATTGTATCTCAATGAATAAGAATTGGTTGGATTGATATTGGAAAGTGAAATTTAAGTTCTTGATTAATTCTAAATCACTAATACAATTTTTAACTTAATTGGATTAGGAGAAGTGGTAGTGAATTAGTGTTGAAGTGAGGAGTATGAATTAGAGCTTGAAAGTGGTGAAAAATGAGAGTTAAGTGGGTTTTGGTGCAGGGGCAGATTCCGTAGTTAACAGAAATTAGGTATTTCGAGTATCTTTGGGGAAAAATTAAATTAAGAGTTCAAAAGATAAAATGTAGCTTATAGTCCTGAAATGTTGTCTACAAAATTTCGTAGTGTGGTTCCAAGTATGTTGTGAGTTATAGCTGTTAGACTCCGGCTAGGTCATGCAGGATTCATAGTGCCTTGTTCTTGGTTCATGTAAGGAATTGAATGGGTTCATGACAGATTTTAGGAAATTTTTTTAAATAATAAAGATATATAAACTTTTTTACTAATAAACCCAACAAACGGAATCGGATTTCGTTTTTCCTAGAGAAAGTTATGTTCAATTAAGTAAGGTAAGGTCAGAGCTATCAAAATCTTGCGTTTTGCAGAATTTGACCCAAATTCAAAGAATAAACTGTATTGATATACGAATCCAAAAATTACAAATGATATATCATTATAAAGCTACATGTGTCTAATATTTTATAAATTTTATGAAACTGGATTCGGAATTTCCTAGAAAAAGATATGATTGTTAAAGTGGATACTGGTTCAAACCCCAAGTTTGGACAGTTTCAACATTTATAACTTACTAAGTGCTTTCTATTTTTTTAATGGTTTATTCTACTCTATGCTTTGTCAAGACATTCAAAATGTCTCTTCATTATTAACCCTATCACATAAACTCCAATTCATATTAGTTGGCATGTAATAGCTTAATGGAAAACTTTCATAAATGAACCTATACAAGATGAGATAAAAGTTTAGTAACTAAAAGATTATAACAATAACGTTTATGAACTAAATATTATTTGGATATATGAATTTCAGTTTCGGATTCTAATGTGGACCTGATAAGACACGTGGACGCAGGTGTGAGTGACGAATGGAATCGGTTACGGGTGAGTAGTTAATTGCTGCCTTTATGGACTAAATTAGTAGGTGTAAATATATGTTTATTTGAATATACGTGATATATGGAAAATAAGCAAGTAGAGTATTTCAGTAATTTATTTAAATTATGTTTGTTTGATATTGGTTGCTTTTTTAACATTGATTATGGTTGATAAGGGTCAACAAAGTGAGATTTTTATGAAAAATGATTTTATCTCTGAAATTAAAAATTCAGGTGCACATAGGATATCTTGATTTAAAATCATGGGAAATTCTGATTCTGATAAATATTTTTTTATTTAAAATTGAGTGTTTAGCCCTGGTGGGATGGATTGTGTACGGAGATTAATTTGTTGTGCAGGGGCGTAAATGCTCGGTAGGTGGTGATAATGTTGTGCGGTGCTGGGTCACTCGTTGGCCTTTTGGTTGCTTGGTTTGATATTATTGCTCTGATTAATTTGTGATCCTGTATTTCATGTAAATTGTGAATTTATGACGGTTATAACATATACGTCTAATATGAATTAAGATATGAACAATGTTACATGAGGTTATTATATATGTTATATGTTTGTGTTGGGTGATGGTAGCATCATTTGGATATGATTTTTCACTCACGGAGTTCGTAGGACTCATCCCTCTCGTGGATAATTTTTTTTTTTCAGGAATCCAATGAATGATGTCGCCGAGTTTGTAACCTGCCGACAGTGTACATCAAGGTATTTTCCAGGATCTCAGACTTGAAGTTAAGGATGAAAGTTGAAGTCACACTAGAATGGTGGAATATTTAAAGTTTGTATGATGTAATCGTCTAGATATTTATCCTCGTGTCTTTGCTTGAAATTAGGAATACATATGTTGTATTTTAAGTCATGGTTGTTACTTTGTTTTGAATTTAGGGTTACGGATGTTTGGTTATCCAATTCTCCGGCCAGTCATGCCCCCGTAAGGGGTGTGACAAGTTGGTACCAGAGCTTGGGTTTGGAGGTTCGTAACTGCCAATGTGGGACATTTTGCTTTGTTTACGTACGTTACCTAGGGCGTATGTGGACTTAGTGACACGTTCTAATTCACATGAAACTTCAAGTTGTGATTTTTTAATGTACCATCCCTGGCCTTATGCAATGAGGCATGCCTTGAATTAGTTTGTGTTAGCGTAGACACAATAAAATGTAGTTTCGTGTTTTAAGTAGTCGTGATATGAGTTATATGGGGTAATAGGACATTGGCTTTGATCAGTAGTGAATTAAATTTTAGATGTCTTTGCCGAGAGACTAAGTTGTAAAGAACCACGAGTAAGTTAATTGAAATTTTAGATTTAGCAATGGTAACTTCCGTAAGAGGTAAATCTTTTAATTTAGTTTCACTAAATAGACAGTTGTTTGTAAAAATTTTGACACTTAAGATTTAAATAAGAATAATGAGAAGCAAAGAAAATAAAGGATCTATGATATGTTAATTATATGAACTATTGAAGAAACTCATTTCAAACCTATTTATTTTACTACGAAATGGATTGTGGAAATATATATATATACACGTGTAGTTCATATATATTTCTTCTCAAATCTTTGTCTCAAGAGACATGAAAAGTTTTCCTTTTTAATGTAAGGCTTGTAGATTAATTCAAATATTAAATTTTTTTGATTGGTTATATAGGCTCAAGACTCTTCTTAGACTTGGAATATTATGAAGTTTAGACCAAGAAGAAATAACTTTTCGAAATTTATTTTTCCGATAAGTCACTTTCAAAAAGGGACACCTCAGCTAAAGAAGATAATGCATATCTATCTTTAGTAAAAAGTAATCTTCTTTACAACAATTAAAAGAGATTCCTTCTTATCTCTTTACCTAATATGATAGTGATGTATGTAAGAAAATTTTCTTTAAAAAGGAAGATGCTTAGGCTTTGTAAAGCATCTTAGAATTTCATATTTTCTATGTTTTAATACTTCTATCCCTCACCATCTTGTATACACCTTCTCTATCTCCTTCAAAGATTTTTAACTTTCTTAGAATCTAATCACAAAGATTTATCTGTTCTTTGGATCTGTTGTACTGAACTGGTAAGGTTGTAGTAAAGATTCTTATTCCATTTGAGATTTTAAAGAAATCTTCACTTAATATAAAATGGTAAAGAGATAAGAAGGAATAGGTGAGAACAAAACGTGAATAGGTAAAGAGGTTGTAGCTCGTTTAGTAAATGGTATCAGAGCTTGAAGTAATTTCTATTGTAAACAACAAAGCGTGAAGTAGTTTGTACCAGTAAAGATTATTATTCTGTAATAAAAGTGTGAAGCTGTTTCTGTAAGTTTTAGTTGTCTCTCTACTCTATTATTACTTACTGTTTTTCATTTCTGGCTGGTTGAAATCCTATATGCTTTGGAATTAGTAACTTCTGTTTGGGTGTTGTTGGCCATTGATAGGCTGTTGTGTACCCTATTGTTGAAGTGAACATTGAATCCCTAGGAGGTCTTAGGAACCATAATATGTCCAGAATGGAACATGTTAAGTGTATAATAGGTGAAGATCACAAAGAAAATCTTTATGATCATAGTCTTCATATAGATATTACAGAAGAAAAATCTGATAATAGTATAAGTAGGGTATTAAATTCATTAGTAGATTTATCTCTGTTTAATTTTGATAAAATTAATAAAAAACAAGAAAAAATATTAGAAAGTATTAATGAAAATCCTATTCATGTTCAACAAGATCATGAAACCCCTAGGTTATATTATGGTACTGAAATCTGTACTATAAAAGAACAGGTAAAACTTAAGAAAAACTCTAAACAAGAGTTTGAAGATATAAAAGAAATTATAGAATATTGGAAAAGTCGTTATATCAAAGAACCTGATATAACAGAACAAAACAAATTAGTAAGTATGATGCAAGATTTATTTGTTCAGAATGAACATTTAATGAAGCAAAATATTTATGAAATATTATTAAATATTTCTGATGAAGAAAGTGGTTCTAGTTCAGAGTCATTCACATCTGAAAAAATAATCACAATAAGTGATGATAGTTTAGACATCTCTGAAGATGAAAAACCATTTTCAGAAAAATATGAAATGAAAGGCAAAAGAAAAGTAGAAGAACCAGATCACTTAGATCTAGATTCTAAAACCAAAGTCTATTTTCAGAAAGAGATAGATGAATTAAAGAAAGAAGAAGATAGAAAACCTTCAACTTCTGAAATTCCAACAGTCTCTAGAAAAGATGACTTAAATAAACAAAATGTTGCAGTAAATGGGACATATTTGGATTTAACAACTATTCCTATAAAAGATTATGAAAAAACCATAGATGAATGGGCACAATCATTGTCTATTGTCATAACAAATTACAGAAACTCTTGGTCTAAAGAAAAAATTTTAGACTTCATTGCAGGAACTTTGCAAGGAGACACTTTGCAATTTCTTAGGAAATGGGAAAGTTCTATAAAAGGAATGGCCTAGAAGAAAGGATTACTTGAAACTTTTAATAGTTTTGATAAAACCCTATAAGAATTTGTTAATATAATAAAGAAAGAATTTTGTGGATATATGGATCCTCAAAACCTAAAGTCAGAAGTAAACTATACTTTGACTAAAATAAAATTATGTGATATACGAGAATTAGAAAAATTCTCTAAACAGTTTCAAAAATATTATCATAAGTTAGATGCTATTGAGCCAGAATTTTGGCTTAATCAGTATTTTCATAAGTTACCTCCTCCATGGGATGAACTGTGTAACAACACATATAAGTCCTTTTTAGAAAAAACTAATGGAGAAGATACCTTAGGTAATAAAGTTCAATTTGCTATTAGACAGGTCCTAGATAATTGTCTAACAGCGAAAGTGACTAAACAAGTCAAGAAACAAGTAGGTGATAGATACTGTTCCAGACTTCTCAAAGATGATTGGGAATTTGGATGTAACAAGTCTAAACCAAAAAAGTTTGCTTGGAAAAAATGGAAGAAAAAATCTCCACAAAAGTTTAAATCACATAAAAAATATGTGAGGAGACAAAAGAAAACATGGAAACCTAGAAAAGGTTGTAAGTGTTACATTTGTAATGAATCAGGTAATTATGCCCCACAATGTCCTAATAAAGGAAAAAGTGGAAAGAAAATGATAAAGATGATAGTGATGTATGTAAGAAATTTTTTTTTAAATAGGATGATGCTTAGGCTTTGTAAAGCATCTTAGAATTTCATATTTTCTATGTTTTAATACTTCTCTCCCTCACCATCTTGTATATACCTTCTCTCTCTCCTTTAAAGATCCTTGATTATGCAGCTCGTTTAGTAAATGGTATCAAAGCTTGAAGTAGTTTCTATTGTAAACAACAAAGCGTGAAGTAGTTTGTACCAGTAGCTTGCACCAATGAAGATTATTATTCTGTAATAAAAGTGTGAAGTTGTTTCTGTAAGTTTTACTTGTCTCTCTACTCTATTATTACTTACTGTTTTTCATTTCTGGTTGGTTGAAATATTTGTGGAGCATTACATAAACGAAAAGGGCATAACGATTCATTGATAATGTCTATATGGAGCACTAAAAGCCGTCAATGGCTTTGACTCTTCTGTTAGCTTTATCTGTCAAAAACCTGATTTACAATCAAATTTACTAAAATATTTAGCATGTCTAGTTTGATTAACAAGAATATCCTTTCTAGGAATAAAATAACCATCAAACTCAAGATTTTGATTTAATCTTTTATAATTGATTACCATCCTAGCTTTTCCTCTATTTATTTCAGAATGGTTTCGTACCATAAAAGCTGGACTAGAATGAGAACTAGTAGTTGACTCTATTAATCCTTTTCCTAATAGTTCTTTTATTTGTATTTCAAATTCGTGTCTTGTTTAGTATAGACCATAGGTTTAACTCTAATAATTTTATTAGGATCACTTAATCTTAGATTGCAATATCTAGGATTTCTTTTCCATAATTTTAAAGGATTTTCACTAAAATTTAGTTCTAACTGTCTATATAACCAATGTGAAATTTCTAAGTTTTGAATTTCTCCTTTCTTCTTAAAAGGCTCAAATCCCTTATCACATCTACACTTATATTCTACAAGTATAGGTATAGATATTCTAGAATTATTCAGAGATAATTCAAAGTAATTATTATCTAATTTTAAAGGAAAATATTTCTGCAAGAAATTATTTCCTTGCAACATATCTCCATGCATTAAAGGAAAACATAATATTTTTGGAATAAGAAATTTTTTATTTCCTAACCATATTGGTATATTTTTAGCTTTGTATTCGATAACAGTTTCTCTGCCATCTATTCCTTTGCTAAAATAGGATGTTTCATAATTACCCATTTTTCTATAGGTAAAGCATTTACTCTACAAGTACTTGTTGTAGCATCTGTATCAATTAAAACATCTAATTGTTATGGTTTATATCCTGAGAAATTAAAATTACCCAAGACATAATTATATTTCTTTTTATTTTGGTGAGAAAAGATGATATCTTCATTTTCTCCAATTAGTAACTGAGATACAATTATAGTATTTAATTCTTCATTTTTTGAAGAGCTATTTGATCCTGGAAGTATTGGAAAATTAACATTAGAATTTATTATTCTTTGATTATTTCCCATACTGATTTCTTCAGAGAATTCATCTTCTTGATTTTCTCTTTGACTTTGACTTCTAAAACTTATATTAGGAATTAATCTAGGTTGACTACTACTAAAGGATCTTCTATCCCTGAAGTAGAGATTACTTCCTGAGGCTTGGAATTCTATAGGTTGAACATTTCTTTGTTCCCTATTTTCAATCAAGTCTGTAATTAACCAATCAGAAGGTATTTCTAGATCCTTCCAATTTATCAATCGTGGTTGAATTTCTGAATCAAATCCACGTGGCTCAAATATTTCTACAAACCTTTTATCAACTTCTCTAGTTGATGTTTGAGGCAAATTGGTTAACTCATAGATGTATTTCCATTATATGGCTACATCATTACTATTTTCTATCATTCCTATATTCTTAGTCTGAATTCTTAGTTTTAGAGAATTCTGAATATTAGGATCATTAATGGATATAAAATAATTTTGCTTGATTTTAACCAAACTACTCCTGTGACTAGATTAGATTGAATTCCTCCTATAAGTGCTTTCATAGGATCATTTAACCTATTGTCATACAGGATAGCTAAAATAGGGGTATCTATTCTTTAGACCAAGAGTTTCTGTAATTTGTTATGACAATGGACAATGATTGTTCCCATTCATCTATGATTTTTTCATAATCTTTTATAGGAATATTTGTTAAATCCAAATATGTCCCATTTACTGCAACATTTTGTTTATTTAAGTTATCTTTTCTAGAGACTGTTGGAATTTCAGAAATTGAAGGTTTTCTATCTTCTTCCTCCTTTAATTTATCTATCTCTTTCTGAGAATAGACTTTGATTTCAGAATCTAGATCTAAGTGATCTGGTTCTTCTACCTTTCTTTTGCCTTTCATTTCATATTTTTCTGAAAATGGTTTTTCATCTTCAGAGATGTCTGAACTATCATCACTTATTGTGATTATTTTTTCAGATGTGAATACTCTGAACTAGAATCACTTTCTTTATCAGAAATATTTAATAATATTTCATAAATATTTTGCTTCATTAAATGTTCGTTCTGAACAAATAAATCTTGCATCATGCTTATTAATTTGTTTCGTTTTGTTATATCAGGTTCTTTGATATAACGACTTTTCCAATATTTTATAATTTCTTTTATAGCTTCAAACTTTTGTTTAGAGTTTTTCTTAGGTTTTACCTGTTCTTTTATAGTACAGATTTCAGTACCATAATATAACCTAGGGGTTTCATGATCTTGATGAACATGAATAGGATTTTCATTAATACTTTCTAATATTTTTCTTGTTTTTTATTAATTTTATCAAAATTAAACAGAGATAAATCTACTAACGAGTTTAATACCCTACTTATACTATTAACATATTTTTCTTCTGTAATATCTATATGAAGACTATGATCATAAAGTTTTTCTTTGTGATCTTCACCTATTATACACTTAACATGTTTATTCTGGACAGATTATGGTTCCTAAAACCTCATAGGGATTCAATGTTCACTTCAACAATAGGGCACACAACAGCCTATCAATGACCAACAACACCCAAACAGAAGTTACTAATTCCAAAGCATATAGGATTTCAACCAGCCATAAATGAAAAACAGTAAGTAATAATATAGTAGAGAGACAACTAAAACTTACAGAAACAGCTTCACACTTTTATTACAGAATAATAATCTTCACTTGTACAAGCTACTGGTACAAACTACTTCACTCTTTGTTGTTTACAATAGAAACTACTTCAAGCTCTGATACCATTTACGAAACGAGCTGCAACCTCTTTACCTATTCGCGCTTTGTTCTTACCTATTCCTTCTTATCTCTTTACCATTTTATATTAAGTAAAGAGTTCTTTAAAATCTCAAATGGAAAAGGAATCTTTACTACAACCTTACCAGTTCAGTACAACAGATTCAGAGAACAGATAGATCTTTGTGATCAGATTCTAAGAAAGTTAATAATCTTTAAAAGGGAGAGATAAGGTGTATACAAGATGGTGAGGGACAAAAATATTAAAACATAGAAAATATGAAATTCTAAGATGCTTTACAAAGCCTAAGCATCATTCTATTTAAAGAAAATTTTCTTACATACATCACTATCATATTCGGTAAAGAGATAAGAAGGAATCTCCTTTAATTGCTATAAAAAGATTACTTTTTACTAAAGGTATATATGCTTTATCTTCTTTAGCTGAGGTGTCTCTTTCTGAAAGTGACTTATCATCTGCCTGTCTTCTTCAGATAGAGACTTGCCATTTTTAATTTTTGTTGGAATGCTGACTCATCAACTTTCTGTCTTTTTAAGAAAAATGATTACTCAGCTTTCGGTAGTGGAGATGTCATTGTCATGGTTCCATCATGTTATCAATGTTATGTTATTTAACACTGTCATACGTGTCGGCACCATCACTCATGCTACAAGCACTGTTTGCTCTATTTACAAGATTGTATTTCATCTCTGCATCAGTAATAAGATCTTCAGGGCCTTTTACCTTGAAGAATTTTAACTTTCTTAGAATCTGATCACAAAGATCTATATGTTCTCTGGATCTGTTGTACTGAACTGGTAGGGTTGTAGTAAAGATTCTTTTTCCATCTGAGATTTTAAAGAAATCTTTACTTAATATAAAATCTGCCTTTCTGACAAGTTGACTGAGACATTTAACATAGTATTGATCTCCGGATATTGTCTATCTGACTAGGAGAGTCTGATCGTCTTCTGAAATCTCAAAATCAGAATCTAAGGTCTTGCTTAGATCAAAGATCTGGAAGGTTTGATATAATTTTCTCTTTGAAAATATCTCATCATACTAGTAATAGAAAGAGTAAACATAGATTTTGACTCGTCTTCCATGATGGAGTAAAGGATCATGGTTTTGAGAAAAGAACTTAGTCCTGAAAGTTTTTCAAATTTATCCTTTTCTAGAATAATGGTTCCAACGAATCTCATCTCAACGCTTTCTATGTCAAGACTTTCATAAGAACTGAAAGATAATTTTGGAATATTAATGTTACAATATTCAGAAGGTATATGAATATTAAAAGAAAATTGTTCTAATTTTTTCATTAATTTCAAATGATGAGCATTGTCTATGCTACTGGTAATTTTGAAAGCTAACTCTGTTGGGAGAATCATCTTTGATTTTTCATAGAGACTAATTCTCTTGACCTTTTGAAAGGTTGGATCATCGTCTGTTTGACTTCCTAATAATTCAGATAATTCAAGAATAGTGTTAATCTGTGCGAAATTAACATCTTTGTCCCAATTAACTTCTTTTAACACTTTTTTAGTGAGGGTTTTAAAGTTCTTGAAGATATTAGCTTGATTAACTAATTCTTCTGCAAGCTTTCCCATGTATTTTCTGAAAACTGATTTTTTCTCAAGAATATGGGATTTCCATACTCCATTTAACAGTTCATATAGTTTTTTTGGTAAGCCTGGATTAAAGAAATCTGAAACTTGCTTAGCTTCTTCCTTCTTTTCTTGAATAACTATTTTTTCTGCATTTTTCACTGTTTGTGAATAGGTCATAGGACTTAACGGGTTTTGTGAGTATTGTATATATTGAGGAGGTTGATATGGTATTTGATGTGGTTGTATGTATAGTGGTCTACTATACATAGAATGAGGATTATACCTGAAATATGCTAGTTGCATGATTTCATTTACAGATGTATTTTGTCTGTTTGTTGACTGTCCTTGTCTAGGATTTCTGTTAGCACTTGAGGATTGTCCTGTTTTAGGATTGATCCTTTCTTTTGCCTTGACAGTTGTCCATTCACTTGTTGATTCGAATAAAGACTTTTTTCCTTTATCCTTTTTCTGGCTCATACCTGCTTAGGAAATTTGCAAGAAAATTTTTGTTACCTTTGATATGTTCTATATCAAAAGAATATTGACAAATGTAATTATACCATCGAATCCTTATTGGATTTTCTTCTCCTTTTCTTGATTTTAGAAAATTCTTTACTGATTGATTATCAGTACGAATAAGAAATTTTTCTGGTGCAAGAAAAATATGGAATCTCTTTATGCCATTTTTTATAGCTAAGAGTTCTTTCTTGTAAATAATATAATTAATTTCATTGGGCTTAAATTTTCCTGAATTATAGCGACAAATTTTTTCTTCTTTCTTTACTATAGTTTTTAGTACTGCACTCCAGTGTTCTTCACTGGCATCAGTTTCTAGTATTAATTTATCTTCTTGTTTAGGAAAATAAACTGAAGGGAGATTGTTTATCTCTTCCTTTATTGACTTAACTAATAAAGAATCTTTTTCTTCCCAAAAGAATTGTTTTTTCTTTTTGAGTTTTTCTAATAAAGGTTTTTCCTTTTTAGATAAATCTTTTATAAAATTTCTACCATAATTTAATATTCCTAAAAAACTTTGTAGTTGTTTTTTATCTACAATGTTGTTAGGAAAATCTTTGATTTTTACAAGAATATGATTCTGTAATTGAATTCCTTTAGGACTTAGTTTTAATCCTAAGAACTCTATTTCCTGTTTTTCTATTTCTATCTTTTTTGGATTCAAGATAATTCCATTGTTTATGAAAATATCTTTAACTTTTTCTAAATGAGTTCTATGTTCTTTTTCTGTTTTAGAAAAGACAAGAACATCATCTATGTAGACTAGGCAAAAGTCTTTAATGTTTTTAAAGAGGTTGTCCATCCATTGTTGAAATATTTGTGGAGCATTACATAAACCAAAGAGCATAACGGTCCATTGGTAATGTCCATATGGAGCACTAAAAGCTGTCAATGGCTTTGACTCTTCTGTTAGCTTTATCTGCCAAAAACATGATTTACAATCAAATTTACTAAAATATTTAGCATGTCTAGTTTGATTAACAAGAACATCCTTTCTAGGAATAAAATAACCATCAAACTCAAGATTTTGATTTAGCATGTCTAACGAGATCTTAGTTATCCCTTTGAAATTTATTAATGTTCCATTAACTTTTATAAATCGTGAGAGTAGGAAGTAAGGAGTAATATGTGAAACATTTGTATTGTCTTGTAAATATATATATATATATATATATAATAATAAAAATTGTTAGGCATGGAGTTTATGTATTTTAATAAGTTTCTTTAAGATACCATAGTTCTTTGTTAATTCGTTCCGACTATGTAATAATAATAATAGGTGGTTGAATAAAGTTCATTTTCCTAATGTTAATGATTTATTTAATAAACATACAGAGTTCAAAATCTTTTCAAGACTCAATGTATGATCAAAATATCACCAACTCCGAATCACGAAGAATGCTGTTCCGAGAATTGTTCTCTATTCTCGATGAAAGCATAACAAATTTTAGGTCATGTCTTTTGAACTCACAATGTTTTTGTAGTTTGCATAGACTTTAAAAGCAAGAGGAAGGAAATAGCATGCGAAATATTTTGTAGAATTGTCTAATTATGTTATATCTAAGAATATGAGTAGAACCTATATTTGCATAATACATTGACAAGCTTATATATTAATTTAGTAAGTGGGTGAAATCAATTAATTATCATCTTGTACTTTTATTGTGGCAGTTTGTTGTTAAAAAATAAGAAATAAATTTTCATATAAACATATATATATATATGCTAAAAATCATATATATGTATATTATTCTTTGGCAAAATTGGGCATAGCATAAGTCATAATGATTCCAAAAGAGAAAGTATAGTTAATTTCATATATATAATGTTATTGATTATGTTCCTTTATTTATTTATTATTATTATTATCTTATCTTCTTGTCATATGGATCAGTAGAAGAAACTTTGATCCAAATTTAAATTCTTTCATACTTGACAACAAATTGGCGTTCATCAGCTCTATGTATACGAGTCTACTTAGGAATATTTAGTCCATTATCTATAATATGGCTAATATTTTTTCATCTTACAAGAAAAATAATTTTTTTTTAATTTTTCAAAATATTTATATTTCTCATAGCTCGTATGTCACGAAAACTAGTTTAAAAAAAATATAAATTAAGATATTTATTATTTTTTAACATTTTAAGCCCGTCCAATTGAAATTATTCTGTAATTAAAAGAATTCAATTACTACAAATTAAAAATTAAAGAGTAAAGTGAATTTGAAGTCCAAATACACAAAGATATTTGTAAAAACAATCATTTAGCATAAATATATATATATATATATATACCTAGAGAAACATGACCGGGATATGTTGTAGCAATACTATTTTAGAGCCTCGCTTGTACAACTTATAACTAATGTTTAAAGCCTGACTTATATAAAATGTTATACCTCTTAATCTCCTCTTTCTTTACTCTTTTTTTAATTTTTTCACTATGTACATGTGATGTGATGGATTGATTTTAATTTAAAGGGTCTCATGTCGGCAATGAAAAAAAGTAAAGTATTATTTTATGGAAAAAAGTCATAGAACATAGCAAATAAAAATCCAAACTAACCCGTGACATTGAAGGACAATCTAATGTCTCATCAACCCAAGTAAAAGACATGAAAAGCTACAGAGAAGCCACCCGTGACAAACCCATTACAAATATTCAAACTGTGAATTTTGCATTTGATACCCTAATTACTTAAAATCCAAACTGACAAAAAATAAAAATAAAAATTAAGTACATGTCTCACGAGCCACACCTAGCCTGGAATTGGGAACGTCAATAAGAATACGGTGGTTTTGTTGTTGCATGTTGGCTATCACATTCAGCACTGAGTTCACGTTATCGGGTGCTGCCGCCATTGCTAAACATGAGATGCTACCGGCGGTGCTGTGGATCAAAATATTGTCCGGTGGCAATGTAACGTTCATGCCGGAAAACAAGAAGGTTATTGTTGGTGCAATTATTGGGACGGCATAGCATGTATCAAACCCTCCTAGGGTTGTCACCGGCACAGCCTTCCCAACTCGTCTCCGGAACTCATTACGAACCGCCAAGTATACCGGTTCAACTAGTCGGGTGAATACAGTACCTACAAAATATTTTGAGAAGATTATAAAATTTGCTACTAAGCCATGTAATTATAGTGATGGTGGTCCATGCATGAATATTTAGAATACCCAAATTTTAGTGAGAGTAAAATTGTGTCCCATAATTTGTCACACTTGTTTGTCATTATTACTAACAGCATGCAGTGATCACACGACACGTGTTTGTGTATGTTAAAATAGAAGAAATAATTTTCGTGAATAATAATAATAATAAAGTTAATTATGTAGCTTAGCTCCTAGGCAAAAATATGTACTCGACAATTTGAATAAACCAATAGCAAACAATTTGAGTACGTAAAACTTTACCAGAATCAAAGATGGTGCCTGCACCGGTGGTCGGATTGAACGCCAAAGCGGTGGGTGGGACGTCGACAACTCTCCGGCCAACCCTAATAGCAATCAAGTTGACATAGTAAAGGGATGATCTTCTAGGGTTTTTGAGAAGAGGAGTATACTTGATTCTAATGGGCTGACCAATGGGCCCAAGTCTCAATGATCCAGAGAAGTTGGGGGACTTGAAGCTAGGCAAGCAGTATGAGAATGTGGATTTGTATAGGTTTTGGGTTTGGGACAGTAGAGATAATGGGCCTCGGCCTAAGCCTAATAGGCCCTGTGGTGGTAAAGAACTACCTGTGGTTTTCACGATGCAACCGAAGGTGTAGGCTGGTACAGGGTCGGTGGCAAGTGTGATTGTGTCTTGGACCAAGTTAGATGCAATGGTGGAGCTGCCGTAGGTTATGTTGAAGCTGCACGCGCGGACACCGCAAGTGGGGTTGGGCACCTGAAAATTTTCACGGGTTTACAACATTTAGAGCCGTTATTTACCTTTTTGCTCGTGAACTTTTCCTTGCAGAGCCACCGACAAAAAGTGAAAAACTTTTTCATTTTTCTAATTAAATAAAGTGGTTTTATCCCACACGCAAAGTGAGCATGCAAGCGGCGCGTGGCATAGCCTCCGAAATCCAATGATACTTATCTCACATATTTTCTTAGTTATACATTTTTTATTCATTTCAAAACAGATGATTTATATTAAGATTAAAAAATATAAATCAATTTTATTTCTTTGCAATTTTTTTAATTTTTTAAATGTAAGTTACTTTTATCTATTTTTATTTTTTATTTTATGCTTTCGTAAATGCATTATTAGACAACTTTACTTTCAAACGCGCCAAGTAATGGGCGCGTGATTGCGCGATGTAGCAAAAGTAAAACATAATAATTGTGAATGGGCAATAAAAGCTAATCACCTGCTTGCACTGAGCAGAGTTGCAGTCGAGGGGCTTGAAGGTGGTGGATTTAGGAGGTGCAAACACAGTAGCAGAGCATCCAACACAACCAGTACAAGGTATCCAAGCTGCATCATTACTGGTATCCATAGCCATAAGCAAGGTCTGAGGTGGTGTACCAATTTTGGCCCTCACAATGTAAGTTGGGCTCTGTATGATTTGTCTGCCTGATGCAATAGGCACAACTGATTTCCTCTTTGCCACAGCTAGGCTGGACAAGTATTGCAGCCTAGCCTGGTCCTTGGCTTGCATTTGGAGCACACTCTCTTCCCATGAGAGTGGTGTTGAGGGCCTGAATGGAGAACATGGGCTAAAGACATGGAAGACTTGAAGGTTTGAGCCTCTGTCTGGGGTATCACATTTGGGGTTGAACCCTTGGCTTAGGGAGAAACAAAGGATAAGAAACAGAGCAGTGAGGGAGAGTGAGAGTAAGATTTTCATGGCTACTAGTGAGAGTCGAATTTTGATGCGTTGAAGTGTCAAGACAGTGTGCTATATAAGAGGAACTTGTGGCCTTGTGGGTGTGTGGGATTTTTTATTTTTTTATCTTTTTTTGTAGGCTAAAAGCCTGAAAGGGTTGGAAATTGGGGGATGGGCTTTGAGTGGTAAGTGGGTGGGAGATAGAACAGACTGTCTTCCATTTGGCATTGTGGGGCACTAGGCCTCTCTTCGCCTGTCATCACTCAACCAAGACATCACAATTTCCATTTTAATGTGATTTTCTTTTGCTATTTTATGTCACATTGAGATTTATTTATAATTTGAGACATAATGCTTAATATAATTTAATATCTTTAGGAAAAAGTTGTTAAAAGCCCTTACTGCTAATGGGGTATAATTTGTATGCAAAAGGCTGCACACAAATCTCAAAAGTAATATATTGGGGTTATCATAATGTAAACTATTTTAATTTACACTTTAGGATATACAAAACATAGTGGCACTGTGAACCAAAAATTTCAGATATAAACTTAGTAAGGTTATAGGTAAAAAACACTACTGAACAGGGTTCATATAATGCTCTGTAATCAATATTTTTTGTCAACTGGAGAGTATGAAGTAACTATGTATCGACCATGAAGAAAGAAGTAACTATGTATCTACCATGAAGAAAGAAGTAACTATGTATCTACCATGATTTCTTCTTTGCAAAGAAACAAGCCAACTCAGCTGCACAACATGACTCACCCTGTACTGAACATATTGCCATTTTAGGGATGCAATTAATTCTTAATTAATTATTTGACATTGCATGATGCTTGATTTGTTACTCAATTAATATATTTAAGAAAAAAATAACATTTTTTGGTTTAAGCAATACATTTGTTATTAGTTTTTAAAGAAGAGATTCCTAAAAAACATCAACTATATTTATTAGTTGAATTTAATGTACCGACTGGACTGGTTAGATCGTTACCCGAATAACAAATTAGGTTCGTTTGAATCAAAAAATTTGCTAATTAGATTGGTAAAAATCAATCAAAATCATGAAAATGGGAAGAACCGGTAAAATCAATACTTGGTTGATCGACTTGAACATTTATAAAAAAAAACTATTATTTGTATCAAGGATTAGTAAAATATTTGTATTTTATATTAAAAATTAATTAAACAATTGTATTTTAATTAATATTATTTTTATTATTTTAATTTATAAGTTGAAACTTGAATGTTGTAATTCACGATAAATGAATAAGTTGTTGTATTAATTATTAATAATTATATTTGACTATTTGTGATTTGATTTTCTTATTATTTAATAAATGTTGAATTAATATTTTATTTTATTTTATTGTATATTTAGTATTTATAATTAATAAAAAAATTATAATACATATAATATTTAAAATATTAAATAAATATATTTATAACATCATCCAGTCTGATCATCAATCCGACCCCTGTTAAACCAATAATCCGAGATCCGAATAAATTTTTTGAGTCAATCACCAGTTCAGTTTTTAAAACATTGGTTGAATTAACTATTGATCAATATAAATATTATTGTAACAATGTAGGATCAAATATACTGAAAGTATATTTATAACAATAGATTGTTAAGTACTTAGCAAATCATCTTTAGAAATTGATTTTTGCACTAGTAAATGGTACCGACTTTGGAGATTGATTTTTTCTCTAGTGTGATATCTACGTCATGATGGTCCAGTGTGTGCAGACAGCATATGCACTAGAAGCTGAGAGAAGATAGAATACTTGGTTTTGGCATCACTGAAGGTTGTAATAACAGTAGACTAGGTTATATGCACGGAATAAATTATTTATTTCATGGTAATTATAATAATTTGTATATAATAATTATATTATATCTTAAATTTATTTTATAATTTAAATATTGTGAAGAAATAATTATTTAACCGTCCTGTGTCTTACACCGACATATGCCTTATTGTACTTAATTGCACCTTGAAGTTCTTAATTTATCTAGATTTGTTCGAAATCCTACTTTACAAGATTCTTAATCGCCATTGTTTATGCTAATTAAGAATTGGTGATAATAATGAAAAAACTGCAGTACTAAAATGATGTTTAGGAACAATGACAATTGTACCTAATTATACTCCAAATCTAGATTAGTGAACTCACTTTATGCCTCTTTTTCTCTGTCACATCCATACACACAACTTGGCCAATCTGAGATCTATCAATTTCTTTGTTACCACATGTTTGTCTTTAATTGAAAGCAAGATCTTGATCTCTGATTACTTAAAAAAATAAAATTGTGAAAGAGTAAAAGCATATTCCCTTTTAAAGGATTGTTTGTTTTTATGGGTGTTTTTTGTTTGCTTGTTTGTTTCCTTCCCTTTCACATTCAAAACTATTTGCAAAATTCCAAAATATACATGAAAACAAATCAACAAGAACCCTAGTGCAGTTCTGCAGGTCATGCAGGTCAACCTCTTGCTCATGGTCGGATATAGCTTAGTCTTTTTCTTTTTATTGATAATTATGAAATCATAGAAATCAAAGACATGCGCAAAGCTAGCAAGCTACTCCATCCACAAATCTTAGCCAAGTTGGACATGACAATGCCAATTTTGCTTGCCATGCCTTGCAAGAAATTGAGTATGTGATTTCTATTTGCATATATGCCTTGGTTTAACATCATTAGAGCATAGCTCAAGCAAAATGATACTTGAATATAAAACTCTCCTTATTTTCTAGTCTGAGTGCTATACCAAGATTCTCCTCTATCTAAGTGGAAAAAAATTATAGTCTCACAAATAAAACATTGACACATTTTTATTCTACTCTTATAATGTCAGAATTAGTAACATACTTTTGAGGGGAAGAGAGAGTTAGAGGTAAAGAAGAGGAATCTAAAGTATTTGGTTAGGTTATTTATTTATTTATTTATTTTTTAACATATAACTTCATCATATAGTTCTAATGCTTTAAAAATATATATAAATTAATTTTTTTTATATTAAAAAAAAAACCAAACTAGCTAATTAACACTATTACCCAACCTTGGTCATTATAAATTTCTCTAGGACATGTTTGGAGCTCTACATATTCTCATTACTTGGTGTGCGAGTAGTAATTTAATTGTGGAACAAATTTACGGAAAGTAATTTGTTGGAGAGACTCTTGAAAACGAGAGATAATAATTTGTAATAGTCTTCCATTACTCTTAAAAAGATGATTGGCTTACTTCACATAATAAGCAAATTCATAGAAAATCACGGGAAGCAAGACTGACAGTCAGAAGTAACACATGGTAAAATTCCAGGTGTATAGGAAAAGAGAGAGAAAGGAACTGAAAATTACATACGAGAAGTAAAAAATCTAGCATTGGATCTACTGCTAAAGGGCTTTAAGTGAAAATGAAGTGGAGGTAATTACCAACCAACAAAAAAAAAAAGGAAAAAACAAAATAGCAGCAAAGCAAGCAGGACATGACTACATGCCCAAGAATGATGAATATGATGGTCAAAAGCACAGAGAGTTCTCGTGAAATAATGCCATAAACAAAGTTCTCACCTGTCAACTTTTTTCACCCCTGTCCTCTTCTGCTGCAGCTTCTTGCTTCACAAATCATAAATTTTGTTCCCTGCCCTTAATTTATTTTGTTTTATTGAAAACTCAAAAATATATTTTCATAAATAATATTTCTTTTGAGCTTCACGGGAAGCTCATTACATTAGCACGGATCCTAAAGTGACTTTCCTAACTTCTCAAATTTGCTTTTGCCGACAAAAACCGCACAAATATGCTCTTGCTTTTGTTCAAAAAGGAATCGAATTCGAGTTCGACTTTTCATTTAATATATATAAACCTTTGTACTCACAAGTTTAATGATATATTAAATGAATTTTATATATGTCATCCCCAAGGTTTAAATGAATGAATAAATCAATAATTTGAACCATGTTCGCCTAAAAAGTTCAATATATACATACCATAAATAATGTTTTTCACATCTATCTTCTAGTGTGAGGTTTGTGTAAATTGATCTGAGGTTAAACTGAGATACTGAAGTATTAATCTTTCCTCTTTACAAAAATTGGACTTGAGGTCAAGAATAAAGCCCATACTTATTGTTTTTCCCAATTGAGGATGTTAGCAGTAGCTTCGTTCACCATCTTTACCAGAGTTACCTGCAGATACAGAAAGTCAAATAGAATGATAATACTGATCTCATTTTCTGTGTGTAACTGTACATGCATGCTCTGTGTCTATGCATGCATGTGTACAAGTTAATGTGCAAGAGAGAGAAAGAGTGGGGTGTGGATCTGAGCAAAAACAAAAAAAAAGGTGGGGTGTGGAATCCTCATGTAGAGAAAGAAGGATAAGCTTCAGATAACAACCATAAAGCCACACATGTTCAAGGCAATCATTCAATTGAAAATGAACATACATAGTGGCTCCTCAAATTGAAAAACTGCAATACGAGATTTCTTAGTGCTGATCTATGAAACAACTAAAGCCGGCATACATTATTTGGCTCTTAATCTAGTGAACAGAAAAAATGCAACAACACTTGGCTAACAGATGTATTTGCCACTTTACATGATCCCAAGGCGCAGAAATACACAATACCAAGGTGCATATAAGGGCTTAGCTACATAAGTCTCAACAACTAAACTAAAGCTGACATACAATCCTCTGTCAATTAAGATCTTACTAGACAGGTGATGGGTCTAATCACCTTGCTAGGGATCCACGAGAGGCACCAATATAATAGGCGAGAACAACACAGTACAGGGTTTTATTGTCTATTGCTGTGCAAATTATATAATTGCAAGATTGGATCATTTGAACCAACGTATCTCAGTACATCGGTTGCATCAAAGGCCCGAGAGGTTGATAGTCCTTACCTTACTACAAATTCAACTATTAACAATACGCAACTACCACTAAATGCTTCAGAAATCCCATAATTGTACATGGTGACCTATGATTCTATGATTCTCTGTTCCTACTACATGGCAACCCTCCTCCACTCACCAAAATGGAACCTAACCTTAGTCTATGTTAAAATGTTCTCTTTAAACTTTATAACTTCAAGCTGTAAACTATCTTCTAATACAGATAACCAATGCAAGCTGCAAGAAGGCATTGCTCAACTCTATAGACTATAAATTATTTTGTGAAACTGACTAGATGATTCAAATAATTGATTGCAGTGTAATCTTTATTGCATGTTTAACCTCAGTTGAGGCATGTGATATGCTACTCATTAACATGTTTTCTTTTCTTCTTATATTTCCTAAAACCAAATGAAAAGAACGATGGATAACATAAACAGAAAAAGCTAATAGAATCCTATGTAAGTTGTCAATGAAAAATCATAAAATTTGTAGCAGAGCAATGATACATGATATTATTGCATTCTAGATAATCATTTGAAACAAACAATCGTGTCATAAATTTAATAAATGTATAGACATACCACACTTTCAGGAACCCCTGGAGGAGGTAATGGCAGGTTTCTAGGTGGAGGTCCACGAAGATATGATCTCTTGTCAAACCTCCATTCTCCGATTTTACCATATGTTAGCTCACCCTGAACCATTAAAGCTCATTGATTTTAGAAGATGAATGACTACAACTCAAAAACACAGGTAACAAGTGTATGTCAATAAATAATAATATGTTTTAAAGTCAGTCCTTCATGGCACAGAAAGAAAAAGTAATATGGATTTCAGGACCCCAGTAACATTTCAGAGAGAGAGAGAGAAGAAGCATGTTAATAAGCAGAAAGTCAGCAATAAACCCGCAAGTTTCACAATCTAAAAAAATGGGGAGAAAAGAAGCACCATACTTTTAGATTGTAGTCACATCCATACGTATAATGAATGATGAACTTATTACCAATTTCAAGATCCCATGGTGGCTGAAAAGTCAAAAATAAAAACCGTTCTTCAGGGCAGGATCTAAAAATTTAGACATGACTGTTACATTCCAAAGCTAATAATGAGTTACAATGATATGAGGAGCATTGTGAGCTTAGATTCCAAACCTGCAGCATAAAGTCTTTCCGCAGAATATGCTGCACACCATGCAGGGCGGATGCTACTGCATAAGCATACCTTGGTACAATGAATGAAGAATCATCAAGAAAAATCAACACTAATACATATACCTCCTAGACTGAACTGCAACATAAACAGTCAATTCTTTTTTATTGGTGCATAAACATTTGATTAGTTCTCCATGCTTACATTTCAAGCACCCATCCAAAAGCTTTATCAGTCTCTGGGTCCTTTTTCATTTTCAAAGAAATATTCATCCATGTTGGAGCAATCTTTTCCAGCAAATCCTGAAAGAGCAGAAAAATCTTTTAATATGATAAATAAGTACAGTTGCAGAAGCGGCAGCAACAATCTTTGATAAACTAAGATTGACAATAAGAACCACAGCATGGATTAGATCATAAGAATATATCAAACAACTTCTCCAATAACCACATTATTGTTATTTCAACCAGAAAAGAGAATAGCTGCCATGATGTTTTAAAATTAAAATTAAATAGCCCAACAATAATTAGAGGTCCACTTCCATGAACATAGAATAGAGAGTTTTACCTTCTGAATAATCACAGGAGAATTTCCAATTGGATCAACATTTGTCACTGGACCATTCTCCTCGGGATAAAACTTCCTTATGACTTTTTCATGCTCATCAGGTTTAATGTAAAAAAATGGAAACCCAGCTGGATATCCTCCATGTGCCAAATTAGGAAGAGGATTAACAAATACATGATCAGGCTCTGCCATCAATACATATCTGCCTCAAAATCAGAACAAAATAAGAGTTTACTTTTTTGTTTTGGTAAAAATAAAAGATCATATAGTTTACAAGAACTCACTCTTCCTCAATAGTTTCCTTTTCTAGCCATTGCACAAAGGCCCATGGTCTATTCAAAACAATGTATCCCTGGGTTCAAAATAAGAAAAATGAAGAAAAGTGTTTAAGAATATTGACAAGAAAAACAAAAGAAATCATTCAAATTCATCTAGAAAAGGGTAAACATCTTGCAAGTAAAGCAGTGGATATTGAAATCTTCCAAAATAGAAACCAATTATTAAAAAAATATTTGTAGAGACATGCAGGTTTAAGGCTTCAATGTGAATTTGATTGCTACAAAATGGATGTGTTTCTTCTATAAAGACAGAATGCCAAATTTTTATGGATAAAAAAATCAAGGAAACTAAAGTAGATTTGAAAATTAAATCTAGTAATAACGGTTCAACAAATACTCTTCCAATACAAATCCAAAGAGAAAAGAACCCAACCTCACCTGCTTAATTAGTGTATCAACGTAAGAATGTCAATATCTAAATCAGCTCAAAATTGACAATGGGTAATAATGTTTTTATTATGCCTTAATTTTCCACTCAAATTGCAAACAGAGGAAACATATGCAATTTGCTTTTACGAACATGTTCAATGTTAGGAAAAGCAAATAAAATATTTTCCAACCAATAGCTATAATGGAAAGGAGATAGATAAAAAAAACAAAGGAATAACAGTGATAATTCAAGTAACCTCACCTGGTCCAGACCTGCCGGAAGAGGATTAACCACAACAGTAGGAATTTCATCCATCAAGTTGTCAGGATTTCCTGAATGCAAAATCCGAGTGAAACCTCCCATCCCTGATCCAGGCAAGTCTTTTTTCTTCTTATACCAGTAATACATGATGCGGCACTGCCATCTGCTGTATGGAGCATCGGTTGCTGTTAAGGCAACATGGTACTTTGACTTGGACGTCTTCAGATGCTTCACATTCTCAGGCATCTCAATTACAGGGTCAGTCAATAACCCAATATTTATATCATCAACTATCCAACTTCCAGAAGATCTGTAGTGAATTATCATTGTTACCAGATTATAAGTTGCAAAGAAAAATCCAAGAACCAAAAGAACCAGAAATATTGGTGAAATTTGTCCCATGGTGTTCCTCTATCACAGTTAGATATCAGTCAATCTTAGGTTTGAACTCTTCAAGCTAATAGACACTAGGTTCTCTACTTTGTGTGTCATAAATGACCACCCATTAGTACAACTGAGCTTTTCTGTTTCATCAGCTGAAGCCCTGATATAGAACTGGCCTCTGCCTGTGGATTATACCCAAACTACAAGGAAAAGAAATATTAACACAAAAAGTTAACATCAGATTTCCAAGAAGGATTAGAATTTTACAGATTTTCCTACAGTGAAACCCAAATATGTAAAAATTAACACATCAAACCCATTTAATTTAGCAATCAACATCAAAATGTACAGCAGTAACTTGATTTAAACCCATCAACCGATCAAGTAACACTTTCAGGAAGTCAAACAAAAGCTCAAGCTCTCAATAGCAATCAACATAAAGAACAAGTACAACCTCTTGAAGACTTGA
This sequence comes from Quillaja saponaria, assembly GCA_029379385.1. Lineage (NCBI taxonomy): Eukaryota > Viridiplantae > Streptophyta > Magnoliopsida > Fabales > Quillajaceae > Quillaja > Quillaja saponaria. The sequence goes on along the minus strand of CM055616.1, from coordinate 10,474,747 downwards.
TCAAGTTTAGTAGCTCATTAACTTTATTAAAAGATAATAAATAATGTTTTGAAGAGTAATGAACAACCAAGCATGTTGAAAATCGTCTGATAATGAATGCAAATTCTTACGCATTGCTAGGAAGAAATAAACATATTTGCAGTGATGTAGAATAATAATTTTTGAGGCTCAAGGGAATGCGATGAAGCATATGTAGACAGTAGAGTAGTAATCAACAAAGAAAAAGAAATCAAATAGAAAATGGAAGAGAAAAGAGAAGATTAAACAACAACTTGTGCATTTAGAAACAAACTGAATCAAGTCTTACCCAACCCAACTATCCGGAAACTTCATAATCTCAATGACTAAGAAAAATAAGAGGGAAGAATATGAATATGCATAAATAATCAAGTAGTTAATCCATGGTTTTCATGCTCTAGATCGATCATAATTATAAACAAATAAAGAATACAACTACAAAATGCGTGCGACCAATAAATGACAAAAGGCGTGATCAAAATTGGGTCAAACGAAATCTGACCAATCAAACTACAACAAATTGAAAATTAGCATAACATGAAATCCTACCTGAAGAATCTAAATGGGTACCAGAGAACTGCACGAATTAGACATAAATAGCACGACCCAGATAAGCAAAAATGAGGGCTGAGTAGAAACTAATGTTGAAGACAAAAAAATAAAACTATATATCATCCGTCAATGGACAAATGAAACAGTCGTGTCACAACAGACAACAAAGCTTAAAGAAAATAACAGCACACTTGCAGAAACTCAAACAGGTAAAGAGAGAGAGAGAAAGATGTCTGTCGAACCTTTACGTTAGAGAGAGAGAGAGAGAGAAGAGATTCTCCTATGGTTGTTGGATCCGCGGCTATGAGATATTCGAAAAGCAGGTTTTGTAATTGGTCAGTCTCTGAAAGTTTGACGATGGCGGCGGCGACTCACCAACATATTTATTTACATTTTTTTTTTTTTTTTTATAGAAAACCGATCAAAATTTATTTGTTACTTAAAAGATGTTTTAGTGATTAGCAAGTGGGTTTTTTTTTTTTTTTTTTTGTAAGTTTCTTTTATAATAATAAGAAAGAATAAGTAAGGATTTAATGTTATATTTTTTTCACTTGTATTCAAGTTTTATAATAATCTTTTTGGACCACATAAAGACTATTTTATTCCCTACAATTAATGGATAATAATTTTATATATGTAATTATTTAAATTGTGCTTAATATATAATTTTAATTTAATTTTCATATTTGTAGGAATTTTTTAATTAAATTAGTTTTTATTAATTTTTTATCAAATTAAAAACAATATTGAATAAGATAGAACATAATCACATTTAAAAAAATATATAATTTTGATAGATTATAATAAATTAAACAATTATTTTATCAAATAGGGCATAACTTTTAATTGATTATAAGTAATTTCGACCAAATAATATACACAACTTATATAATAATTTACAACTAAATAATATTAAAGAAATAAGTGATAATTTGATTATTAATTACAATAAGATAATTGTAAATTAATTTGAACATTGGTCTTGGTCAGACGACACGTGACATAACAATCTTATCAGAACTGTAACGGTCAGTATAATTATTCTATTACTATGGTAACATACATCATTAGTTCTTATTATAACTTTGAATCTCAAATATGTTCATTATTCTCTCATTAATTCATAATTGTAATGGGTGCTGAATCATAGACTCTCCAAGTCCCAAGTTAAATCTCATTTCAGCCGATTGAGCCATAGATACCTATTATTTACCATGTTAAAAATACATTTTTTTCTCCCCAGACAAGTTGCAAACAAATACACTAATTCCTGGAAGGTTTATAGCATGACTTGTAGCTTGTCCTTACTTGTTTTTTATTATAATAAATGATTATTGTAATAACTTGATAGTTTAATATATGCGTTAGAATATTTTTACATAAATTATGTGACTAGGTGAATAATTTTTTTTAAATTAGGATTGAAATAAACATGTTTTACCTGACTTTTTTTTAGTACATTTTAAAATTTTTCATACGTAATTTCTTGGGACAAGATAAATAAATATATAAGTGACTTAGAATTAAAATAAATAAATATTTATATATTCATTTATGTAAGTAATAAATCAATGTTTTACCATTGGACTAATTTTGAAATTAACTTATAGAATTTTAGTGGGATGTGTATGACAGTGTATAAACTAGGAATTTAGTTTAAAAAAAAAAAAAAAAAAAAAAAAAACAAAACAAAACAAAACAAAAACATGTATATCTATTGTAGAAGCAATATCCACCATAAACGTAAAAGTGATTTTGGCCCATTATGAGTATTATATCATTTATATATTGCTTTCTTTCCTTTCTTTTTTCTTAACCGATCTACTGCTCTTTTCTTCACCCTTTTATCTGCCGAGTGGTTATCCTTTTCCCCTGTTAGTTTCAATTGGACTGTGGGACTCCTTAGAGTTGGCAACTAAGCGGCCAAATTTCCTTGTGGTTGTGGACGAGTGAAGGTGGGGTATATAGGACCTTTCCATCTTTTATTTTTAGCTAGCCTTCTTTTCCTTTGTTAGCCGTTTGGGTACCTTGCTTTACACCATGAAATTTTCAGCTTTATGTGAGGTAAAGTCTGCCCTTAAGCTTTGAGGTTTTAGGTGTGAAGTTGTGGTAGTGTAAAGATGTGTATCCGGGTTGCTTGGTGTACGCTGCCTTGTGTTGCTTCCTCTGTTTTAGGAGAGTGCAGCAACTTGAGGTTGCAGGAATTTGAAATTTTAGCCTCTTATTAATGAATTGAGCCACGTTAGTTGTTTTTCTTCTCTCCTAGAGCCAAGGTAGGAAGTATGAAAAGTGGAAGTGTGAGGAGAGACACTGCCCTGTTTTGCAAGTTGGCTGTGAGGTATTTTGTGGCCTAAATTATGGGAGTTGCTTTGAGTGAGAGTGGCTGGTTTGAACTTGGTTGTTTTATTTTGGTTATATACATATTTATTGAGTAATTATGGATGAGATGGTAGACTAAAGGATTTCAATAAAATAATTTGATTGTGTAGTTAATTAAGGTAACAAAGTTGAATTTAAAGAAGTGTTATTAGTTCAATTACTGGATGTAAGTTAAATTATTGATAGTTAGTAAATTAAGTTAAAGACTAGCTGGATTTAAGTTAGAAGTATGAAGAGCAGTTACGGAAATCAAGAAATAGGAAATTTGGAATTCTATTGTGATAATTTAGAACGTGTGCACGGTAGGTTTAGGGAAATCTAATTAATTAGTAATGGAATTCAATGTTTAAAATAAAAATTCTATGGAAAGTTGTTGGTAAACTTAATGAAATCCAATATGTGGATTGGGTGCAATTTAAAAAGTAAAAGATTAGGTTAATTTTATTGGAAAATACAAGTGTATGAATTAGGATTAGTTATGTATTCTAAGGAACTGATAAAATGTTTATAAGGCATAAAATATGAAATACTCATAGGAATTAATCAATATAAGTTTTACTTACTAAATAGTTAATTGGAAACATGAAATTTAACAATGTTAATGTTAGATTTTGAAATTTGAATTCTTGAACAAATTGAAGTAATCAACCATACCTTAAATTATTTAGTGAAGTGTTTAAAATGAATTAATTGCAAGATAGTGAATGCAATAAATATATGAATAAATGAGGAGTTATAGAATGGGTTATACCATGATTATATAAATTGACATACGAATTTATACTTTTCAGCTCTAGAACGTGTCGAGGATATTTTGACCCTTCGCAAACTAGACGAACCGAGGAACTATTTTCTTGAACTTTGTGAGTGAATTGCGTGTACTTTGGTTGCCAGATTATTATGTGTAATTATGTGTATATTTGAATGGATGTGCTATATGAAAAAAAAAAAAAAAAAAACGAGTGCAATTTTTCAGTGATTTATTTGAATTATATTTGTTTGATATTGGTTGTGGTTGATAAGGGCCAACAAAGTGAGATTTTCTTCAAAATGATTTTTCTTACTTCTGAAAGTGAAATCCAAGTGTACTTAGGATCTTCTGATTTGAAATTATGAGATATTCTGATTCTGATAAATGTTTTTAAAAGTTGAGTGCTCAACCCCGGTGGGATAGATTATGTACGAAGATTAATCTGTTATGCGGGCTCGTAAATGTCGGGTTGGGGCGATGCTGTTGTGCGGGGCTGAGTTACTCGTTGGCCCTTTGTTTGTTTATTTGTATACTTGGATTGCTTTGTATGATTTGGCTGTTATGCTGAAAAGTGTGAATTATATGAATTGTGATTGTATGAGAATTATAAGTCCGTACGTGTACCATTAAATTTAGACATGAGGTTAATCAGTGGTATATGTGGTATGATGCTGGTACCCTCAGGGTACGTTGTTTGCTCGCTGAGTCATTGGGACTCACTCCTCTTTGTTGTTATTTTTTTTAGTAACAGGACTTCAGCATATAGTTTTAATAAGCTTGTGACCTGTCGATAGAGTACGGTATGGTATTTCTCAGGATCTCAGATTTGAAGTTAAAAGATGAAAATTTGCAGTCACAATTAGTTTGTTGGGTTTCTATAAGTTGTCTGTGTATAAGTCAATTTGTTACAGTTTATGGTATTAACAGAGTGGAGCTCCTTGGTTATATAATCTTTGTTGTTATTTCAATGAATAGAATCAAGAATTTATATGTTAGTATTTTGGGCATGTTCTACATTGCGGGAAATTTTTGTCAAAATTTTTGGTAAATGGTTATTTGTGTTAGTAAACAAATTTTTATAGTTATCTTCTATTTTAGTAAATTTATTTTTAGTCAATAGTCGTATTTGTTTCTTTGTTTGAAAGTTAGGATTACGGAGATTTAGTTATCTAATCTTCCGGCCAGTCATACCTTCGTAAGTGGTGTGACAATTATCTTACATAATTATTTCCTTAATCAAGCAGTTAAGCTAAAATGCATAATGTAAAAAAAATAATAATAATAATTGAAAAAACAATGGTGTTTAACTTTTGTTTCGTATTCACACCTACTTAAATCCGTTACATTACCTTATCTATTTATTTTTATCAAAAGATGAAGTCAAAACTCAAAGGCGTTAATTATCTTCTTTTTTTTAAAAAAAAAAAAAAACTGGCATTTACATTATTGCTGATTTCCTTCAAACATTACATACACAATTGCCTATTAAATTTGACCAATTGTCTATTTTGATAAATTGCTCATATCATATCATAAAAAAAAAAATCAATGCCTCTTAATTTTATATTAAATTACAGGTGATTTATTGCTGATAAAAAATAAATAAATTACATATATCTTAAATTAACATTTTATTGCCTATTAAATTTGTATTGAATTCCATTAAGTAGCTGTTTAAATTGTCATTAAATAAAAAGAAAATATTTTTTGAATTTGTATTGTGTGATCAAATTCTTAAATTTGAATATAATATCTCTTAAATTTATGTTAAATTGTCTATGTGATTTATTGCTCATTAAGGAAAAATAATATATCTCTTAAATCAATATTTTATTCCCTATTAAATTCATTTTGAATTTCATTTATTGACTATTTCAATTGTCATTAAAAAAAATCTTGAATTTATATTATGTGATTAAATTCTGAAATTTGTATTCTGTTTCTTATAACTACAAATATAAATTAAACTCCCTACTTATTGGTCATTAATAAATCCTCTTAAAATTCATATTATATTTTTATAATTTCAAATAGGATTAATTGTGATTGTAAGTACAATTAAAATTCTCAAATGCATATTAACTACGATTTGAATTTCATTATTAAATTGTTTAATTGCATATTAACTACATCTAAAATTCCATTAATAGGCCAGTTAAATTTTTATTAAAGAAACAAAAAATCTCTTGAATTTGTATTATGTGATTAAATTTTTAAAATTTGTATTATGTTTCTTATAACTGCAAAATACAAATTAAACTCTCTATTTATTGGTTGTTAATGTGATTTAAATATCAAACAATCATAATTGTTCACATAAAATTATTTAATTATTGACCATTTAAAAGCTATTACATATTTTACATAAATCTTGATTTTTTGTTATAATTGATCATTTATATTGCATAATTGCGTAAATATTGTCAAATTTATTAAATGCTCATACAAGAGGTAAAGAATAGGCAAATTCGCCTATATTTATTCACAATCTCTAAAAAAGTTATAACTTATGTCATCTAATGGCCAAATCATGTAAATTACTTCATTTTACCCAAATGAATGGGCATAGAAGCACAAACTACATGACTAAATGTGCTCTTAGCTTAGGGAAAATTATTTCAAATTTTTTATCACATGTCTCAATTTTCATTTTGATTAAATTTTTAATATTGCTAGAAGATCAAGTCGTTGTAATGCTTGCTTGTTATTACCATTTGCCCTATTTTTCATTATCTCGGTATTGTATTGTAATCTCTTGTTGATACAATGTGTTGGGCTTTTATACGTCCCATTGTAATATCTTATCTACTATGAACTTGTACTTGGTAAAGTTTTCAAGTGATCTAGCTTACATCTTAGCATAAGACAATAAAGCACACAAAGGGCAAACAAAAACCGAAAAAAGAAAATACTCTCCCTAGATGATATAGCTCGGAAGTCGTCAACTTGACTACTCAATATACTGTGAACGGTAAACTCAAACAAGAATAAACATATTATGTACAAGTTATATCTAATTTGTTATTTATTTCAATAAAATTGCATATTTACTACATTACGGACCAAACAAGTTTTTTGTAGATATCTGTTATTCAACCATAATCATTATTGTAAGATAATCTTCTTAAAAGGTTGCAGCACACCAGCATAAGAGGTAATATCCCTCAAGTCAGGATACACCCACGATAAAAATCAAAAAATCGTGTGGGGTAACATTCCCTAAACCGGGATACACCGACGGTGAAAAATAAAACTACACGAGATAACATCACCCAAGTCAAGATACACCTGCGGTATAAGTCAAAACCGTTGGGAATTCTTTTGAATTATAATAAAAAGTCCTTTGAATTTTGAAGGAAAAAAAAAAAGAAAAAGAAAATGTTTGTACATGGTGGAGACAAAATAAAAGTAGAAGCCTATGGGTATATTACTTGGAATATGAAGGGAGTTGTACAAATTGTTCTAGAATGAAATAATGTGCTTAGGGTGATTTGAAGCCTAATGAATATCTTTTATCATACCATTATCCTAGCCTTACGTTACAAGCTTTATAAAGTCCTAATGATCATTTACTAAGTGCTAAACTCTACCTTTTATAGACATAAACTAATCTAGATTGCATTGAATTTCTTTGTAAAAAAATTGCACACACACATGGAACTCCATTAGAGAATGAAACTAGTGCTTGTATTGAATAATAAATTTTCATGATTACTTATGATTGTCCTTAAGCCAATAGTTTTTTTTTTCCTAATGAAAAATAATATATTTGAGGATACTTTGGAAATTATTGAATTAGTATGATTCATTTCTTGCTTGTTGTTTGGTTTGTGTTTTTGTTTTTCTTTTACTCGTGGACTAACAAAACCTTAAGTGTGGGGGGAGTGATAAATATTGAAAATAGATTTATTGCATATCTTTTTTGATAATGTTATTAGCTATATTCTAGAGTTTTAATTCTTTTATGCTTAGTTTTTAGTCAATTTCTAGTAATAGTCCAGATCGTATTAAGAAGTTGAATCTAGGATTTAAGTGTTTTAATGAGTTCTAATCTATAGTAGCTCAGTTTGTGTGTTTTGAATGTTTAATACATGAAGGAGTTCCCTTTAAAAGTCAAATTGGAGGACAATTCATATAAAACAATTCCTAGGCAATGTAGTGGGCACCTAGGCACCTAAGAGTCAGAATCGCGACACCCATTATGTTGTCCAATCCCAATTTGATGAAAATCGTGATGCCATCAGCACTGCAACGCCAAGAAGTTCATCACCACAACGCTAGCTCAATTCCTAGTCCTAATTGAAGTGAAATTCATAAAAGGAGAATGACTTATGGATTCAAAAGAGACAATTAAAACTTAGTTTCTCTGGAGATGCAGGAATCTGGAGATGCAAGAAAAAATCAAGGGTGTAAAAAGGTAAGAGAAGCTTGGAAGAGCTGATTGAAGATTGGCAACCTTCTATTTTTCTTTTATTCCTCTTTCTTTACACTGGGTAGTATGAACTAATTTATTCTTCAGGATTACAATTGAACTCAACATGTAGCTTGTGGTTTTAATGCTTCTAGTTGATTCGCTACTAACTAGATTGATGTGGAAACCTAAAGGAGCTTGGAAAAAGAATATAGGTTTAGCCTTCATTGAAATAGCACATGATTGATTTCATATATATGATTGATGAATTTAATTTGTATATAGGATAAGAACATACCTATGTGCCTTGTGTAGCCAATTTCAATTTGATCTTAATGAGTCTGTCTTAGTCTAATTCACATAATAATATAGTGAATTAACTAAGAAAAATATTATTATAAGACATAAGAATATACTTATAATTGAATTAGAACCCTAAGATAATAATTTCGTTGTCATAACTAAGTAAAACTAGATAATAATAAGTAATAATAAGTCAAGAGAAATGGGGACGGAAATTGTAATTCTAGACCTTTATCTATTGAATTCTATAATTTAATTTCTCATTAGTTAGGTTTAGTTTATTAAAAGAATTTGCATCTTTGATTTGGTTGTTGGAGTAAAATTATAATTTTTGTTAATTTTAGTACTTAGCTAAATATTAGTTACAATTTCTCGTGGGATTGACACTCTACTTTCACTATGAATCAAAACTGCACAAGGTAACATCTCCCAAATTGGAATATACCTGCATATAAATCAAAACTACGACAGGTAACATACCTTAGTCAAGATACTTCTGCGGTATAAATTAAAACTGTGTGACGTAACATTCTCAAATTGAGATACACCCACAATATAAATCAAAATTGTAGTTCTATATAAATTTAAAAATAAAATTAAATCACTTGTAGAAAAATAGTAAGCTCTTCAGTATCAATAGCAAACACAACGTAATGTCGCAATTATATACGTGGATCTGCCCACTAAATACTAGCAAAAGATTGATTCACATCTTTGAATGAACACAAAATTAGTCCACACTCAAAATAAAACTAAATATCAAATATATCATTTGTATTTAGATATTCAACTTCGAAATACATTTATCACATGGACAAACTGACATATACATAAACTAAAATAATTATCAATTGCGTTTGGAATTTTTTTTTTTTTTTTGACAATTCAATTTATTTTAAATAATTTTTTATAAATTTTTGTATTTGGAACCCTGGCCATATGTATTAAAATTCAAATCATTCCAAATTCCATTTATAAGATTTATTTTATTTTATTTTGAAGTTGTTGTCAAAATTAGTCTAATTTACAAAGAATTCAATTCAATTGGTTATTCAAAAAATTTGTGGACAACTATACTCTAAGTTTTATTATTGATTTTTTTTATATTTTTTGTTCATGGTTTGTCTCAAAATTCACTTTAGTTCTTATTTTTCAATTTGTTGTAATTAGATTCTTTAATTATAAAATTATTTCAATTGGATCCTTATTAGTATCTTCTGTCTAAATTAATTTTGATAGATGTGACGTGGATAGATTTAAGAGGATGAAAAATAATGTGACTGATTACATGATTAATTGACTCATTTTTTTAAAAAAATAAACTAAAATTAGAATTTAATGGGCAAATAAAAAAATTGTTATGTGTAATATTAAGAATAAATTTTTTTTTTTTTCATATTAAGTACACTTTGGAAGGAGAAACATTTATGTCTTTCTCTCTCTAAATGTATATAGTCTCATTCTTTAGGGATAGGAAATGATCCAAATCCACAAGTGCCTACCCTTTATAAATTAGCGGTCAGATTGTCCACATCTGCTAATGATCCATGATGGGCGAGATTAAAATTTTTTTGAGGAACTTCCCATGGCCTTCCCATAGGTGATTTGAACCTTAAATTCAACAAAGGGAATATACATTTTTGATCATCATGCCAATCCTCTTGGGGTTGTTGGCCAAGACTTTATGCTTGATAATAAAAAAGTTACTAATTTACTTGTTAAGGTAATATGTATGGAAAAACTTTATACTAAATATAATTTTAGTAATATGTAATTAATGAGTTACAACTTTAATTAGCAAGTTTAAAATTTTAGGAATTATATTTATGAATTTCAACAAGTCTCGGATCATGTCATGTTTTCTGAGAACAAGAACGAGTTGTATTGGATATTAGAGATAAACACGACACTTTCTCTATACAAGAAGCAAATTTTTTTATATATATATTAAACAAATTTGATAGAGAAATTTTTTTGTCTTTCTTTAATGATATTTAATTAATAAATTATTATTCTTAGAATGTTTCAAATGTTTCAAATTATATTAGTGCATTTTAATAAATTTTGCATGTTAAAAATATATAACTTAGATTTACCTATTTTTTCAGAACAAGATGATACTATTGAAGAGAAAGAGACACAACATGTTTTCTCTCACACTTTTTTTTTTTTTTTTTTAAAGAAACGAGACAAGGGGATGTGGCCATGAAGTCAACGAGGGAGCCAACTCTTTTTTGGCTCCTCTAGAATTCCTTAGTGATAGAATGCTTATAATTTTTTAAATCTTAATCATTCACTTAATTTTTTTAAATCTCAATCATCCAAATAATTTAATTTCACATTCTATTATTTAATTTAATTTATAAATTAAATATTATATTAAAATATACTATATTTTGATTCTAAATCTAACCCTAATCTTAATCTTAATTTTAATTTTAATCATAAATTATTTGGATTGTTGAGATTTAAAAATTTAAAGTGAATGACTAAGATTAAAAGAATTCTACCAATATTAGAATTCAAGAAGATCCAAATCTCTTTTTTTGAACGCCAATGTGGACTAAATTTCCTTTTAAATTAACTACACTTTTCTATGAGAAAAATTAGGACACAACCCTATATTTTTAGGAACAAAGGGACATCTAAGTTCATAAATGATCTAAGAGCACCCGTTAAAAATATATATGTAAAAAAGTGAGTTTTGTCTAACAAGTGTTCTAAAACCAATCTTTAAAATTTTATAAATAATAAATATGTAATATTTATTATTATAGTTAATTATAATTTTACTATTATTTAATGCATAAATAATTAATATATTTTTAAAAATTATATTTATTATACGCTCATGAATAAGGAGTATTTTTAAAACACAAGGTTAACATAACCAAGGAAAAATTCATAATATTTAAATTAGCAGGTGATCACCGAGTTTAATGTTGTAATTATGACATACTATATTGACTCTTATTGGAAGTACAAACATTAGGAAACGCGTAAATAAAATTAAAAATTCCAAAAGTAGAACTCCAAAAAGGAATCTAATTTTTGATTCTTTTTCAGCCGGCCTCAACTAATTGCTACTGTGAAATGTGAGCCCCTCAACTACTTTATATTGCCCCGCCCACTCAACAGATTGTTGCAGAAAGAAAGAGGAAGAAAGTCAGAGAGAAAATGGCAGGAGTTGTTGCTGCAAACCCAGTGATCAAAGTGGTGGCTCTTTCTGGGTCTCTTCGAAAAGGGTCATACAATAGAGGCCTCATTCGTTCTGGTAGATTCCCTTTCTGTATTTGTGCTTAATTTGATTTGATTTCTTTTGTGGAACTGGGTTTTGATTTTTGGTTGGTTTGGTTTAAGCAATTGAGTTGAGCAAGGAAGCAGTTAGCGGTATTCAAATCGAATACGTTGACATTTCACAGCTGCCCTTGATTGACACTGATCTTGAAGTTGATGGAACCTATCCACCTGAAGTTGAAGCTTTACGTCAGAAAATTCTTGAAGCCGATAGCGTTCTTTTCGCTACTCCTGAGTACAATTACTCTATTGCTGGTAATTCCTTCAATTTTCATTACTTACTAGTTGGTACTTGGTACTTGTAATTCATAAAAGATTAGAGAACAAAAGTAATAAATTTAAAATGCTTCACAATGAAAATGGATAATTGGTATCAATGAACTTTACAAAAAGTGACCCATTTTGGAGGACCTTTTGTTTCTTAAAAAAATTATTTATTCAATTATTTGCACCACATTTATATGTAAGTTACCTTAATATGATCTGAATTACTTTCTTCTATTCCCATTGTTGGCTGATAATGATGATCATCTTTATACAATTACTATGGAGTGTTGACTACCCAAATGCTTCCTTTTTCTTTATTAACCTTCCTTCTTCTGATGCTGTTAGGTGAGGCCCAGGATCTCGTACAGTAGCTGAACTTCAGTAGTTCAGTCTAACTGCAGATTTTCCAAAACTTTAGCCAGTCAGAGAGGGAAATCAAAATTATATTAATTAGCTAGTTATACTAATTTACTCTATGGACAATTTTCTTTGTAAATGACTCGATGTTTTCCAAATGTCACTCACCTTATGTCAGTTTCCCGTGGTTGTTCTGTTGGATGCCTTCAAGTTTGGCATACTTTGCTTGTGGATCAGGAATTGACTTGCAGTAGACTGTGGATATCTATGACCTTCTACATAATTAAGACAATCTCCTTTTTTCCAGTTTTGCTTTGCTAGGATTTAAAGTTCATTTCCTCCATTGTTTCCATTAAAATTGAAGCTAATGAACTTACATCTTTAAATCTGTTTTATATTTATAACTTCATTTGGTGATATGAAGAAGCTTTTCGAAAGCTTAAGAATTCAGCATCACATCACTTAATTATGTCAAGAGGCATGAAGCTCTGGTAAGTTTTCCATCAAACAAACATGGCGAGTTCAGATGCAGGCCATAAATTTTCCAGAGTCTTACATCGCAGTCTCTACTTCTCTTCATTCTTTATTCTATTTAATAAAGTTTATTGCAGAACTTGCCCACTTCGTAGAACTTTATTTATTTTACACAAATCAGTAATTAATTGATGGATGAATAATCTTGATTTTTCTATCTCCTTTGTCCTCTCTTTCCCATTATATCAGCACCTCTGAAGAATGCAGTTGACTGGGCTTCCAGACCACCGAATGTTTGGGCTGGGAAAGCAGCTGCTGTTGTAAGTGCTGGTGGAGGCTTTGGTGGGGGAAGGGCACAGTATCATCTTCGCCAAGTTGGGGTCTTTGTTGATCTTCATTTCATCAATAAACCAGAGCTCTTTGTGAATGCATTCCAACCTCCTGCAAAGTTTACTAGCGATGGCGACTTGATTGATGCAGAGGTGAAAGGGAAGCTAAAGGAAGTTCTTTTAGCCTTGAAGTCACACACATTAAGAATCCAAGGCAAGCACTAGAATAATCTGAACTAGAAAAAGAAATGCTGAAATAATTTGTGATTCTCACTATAATTCTTCCTTGGAATAAGAACTGTGACATGTACTTGGAAAATTGAATTTGTGTGTTGTTGGATTTGGAAGGAGAATCACGTTTTCTGTTAATGATTCTTGCATGTCCTCCTTTTCTTGCTTTGGTTTCTTTTCCACACCCCCGAGTGCTAGATTGAATTATCATAGTTTATTCAGCTTGTCTTCTACAAATGCTAGTTAATTTCGGTCGACAAATGCCCATGAGGCTGCTTTAAATCCATTAATCGATATTTATAATCAGGGTTCATCATATCAAATCTTAACTATCTTCCATCATCATTTCTGCATATTCTTTTATCTTTTTTCATGCGAATGTTTCTCGAGATCGTATGAGACTTGGAATTCGGTTTGTATGAAGTGAATCAAAATGTTAGGACCTTATGCTAGATGTCATGATCTCTTGAAATGATAAGTGAGAATTCCGTGGAAGTTGAAAGACAGAATTCGAGTGTCATTCGGTATGGGAGACTCTCATCCTTCTGTTTCTTTCGTGGCACTATTGGATAGAACATAGATATGCCTTAGGATGATTGAAGTCTGAAGATGAACTCCTTGGCAGCAAATTGAGCATGAGGTTGGTCCTTGGCCAAGTTAGTGTTAAGCACCAATGTACAGTTGGTGATAATTGCAAATCTGGTAACTTTGTATGAAAAAAGATAGTATTTGACAATCTGGTAACTTTTTTTAGTGGGTTTAACTATATTTATAAGAAAAAATAACATAAAATGTAATTTTATTTGGTAGTAAACCTTTTGGTTTAACTTCCCTTTAATCCTTTATTATAATACTTTTAAAAAATTTTAAAAATTTGGAGAAACCTTCGAGAGTTTTGAACGAACTAAACTTTGTTTAGATTTATAAACTTTTAACGAGTTTAGGCTAACAAGTTTTTAGAAACACTAACCGAGCTTGAATGAGCCAAGCCTAGCGATTACCACCCTACACAACCAACCCAAAAGCAATATAGCACTCACAACCCTCACACACAAATAGAGAATTCTCAACAATCTCAGGATTTTAGGCACTAGGTTAGCACATCTATGCTCCTGGATTCCAGTATTAGGATATGAACACATAGCAATACAATATTATCTTTAAGAAGTAAATTACAAGGCTGTAATGGGGAATAGAATATAATTACAGGAATTAATTTAAGAAAATTAAACATGATAATTAATTATGAATGTAGACATATTTATGATTACACATTCATGCCATAAATATAGTCTAATAAAAATTAACAATAGCAATACAATATCATCTTTAAGAAATATCTGAATTAACTTTGAGATGTGAGCAGCATTGATTTGATTTTAATACATAAGGGAAGCTAAAATAAATTTTAATAATTATTTTATTTAGACAAATATAATCATGATATTTATCAAACTAGTCTTTTTAATAACTTTAATACACAATATTTATTTTTTTAAATAAAATGAAATAATTTTTTTTATTTCGCAGCACTTTTATGTTAACTTATTGAAATATTTTTTTCAGTTTTTTATACACACAGCTTAACCAAACAGGGTCAGTATTTTGGTTTAATAACGTCTACAACGGTTGATTGAATTTCTAAGATCTCATTTCGGATACAATTTGTACTTTAAAAGGTCATGAATCAATAAAAGTAAAGGAGCTTAATTTTCATATAATAGATATACAAGAAACTCAACATTCAAGCAATCCTAAAGAAGTGAAGAAGACTGAAGAGCAAACCTTCATATGAAGATATGATTGAAGGATTACAATATAAAAAATACAAGTCAGTCTTTGATTCAATGCATCAAGAATCTTTACAGTGAATGGTGTAGTCATACATCAATTTTGTCTAATGGTGAATTAGAACTTTAATATTCTCCAAATCAAACAAATTTAATTAATTAGATTTTAACCTAAAATATGAAGGAAAAAAAAAAAAAAAAAAACTTTATAAAACCGTGCATTTGTATGGTTACTTGTTAGTTAGAATTTAGAACATACATGTTAAGACGGCATGGAATAAAATTCCCATCAAAAGTTTCAACATAGATGACATGTTTTTTATTAGATCAGAAAATTAATAAATTAATCAAAACGTGCATAAATTTACTCAAATATATTATAACAGGTTTATGCCTTAGGGTGAGGATAGGATCTAGAATCCCCAAATGCCTGCACACTTTAAAAATAAGTTGTTATTTCCACATCAAGTTTTATACATTCATAGTCTATTTATTATTTAAAATTTAAATAGAACTTGACCAAATTAAATAAACCCAATAGTCTATTTAATGTCTAAAATTTAAATAGAATAACTTTTCCATATTACATAAAACAAAAGTCAAGTATTTCAATTTTATTTCATCGATCTTCTCCTCATAAAGTTCCAACTTTCACGACCTCCAAAAGTATCAGCCTGGAGGTTTATTGATATCCATTTTTTGAATGGATTTATCTAATGAGTGTTCTTAGGATACTTATTAAGATAATAAATATAAAAAATTTATATCATTTATTATAATAGTTGGTTATGATTTATACTATGTAATAAATACTTTATTACTTTTGGAATGTTTCAAATTTTAAAATTTATGTTTATTATATCTTATCAAATATTTTTAGAACACTCATTTAAAAAAATTATTTTTTAATTGCCCTGATCTCTGAACTTGAATATTCTGAGAAAATATTTAAGGGAAAAAATTATAGAGAAACTTAGAAAGTTACGTTGGGCGTTGGAAGAGAGATATAGGGAGAGATTGGGAGGAAGTAGAAGTTGAAAAATACATTTAATGGTGAATTTTCACTAATTTAGTTTGTATCATTTAATTAGGGTTATTTTTGTCTCTTACTTTTATTAGTAATTAATAATAGGATGTGGAAATATAAAATTTATCTGTGTAAATAAAATCTCTCAAAAAATATATTAGTTTTGTAATAATTGATAATGATTTTTTAGTGTTACGTAATTAATAAATTATTATATTACTCATTAATTAAGATAATATTTATGAAATTTTGTAGCATTTATTGCTGTAACTTGTCTTGATTTCGGTACTATATAATTTATAATAGATTTTTTAAATAGGTGTCCTAAGAATATTTGTTAATCTATAATAAATATGATATTTGAAAATTATACCTTTTCAAAAATAATAATTTATGTATTAAATAATATTGAAGTAATGATCAACTACTATAATAAAATGTTATAATCTTTTTATTTATAAAATCTTAACAACTACACTTAGGTCACTTTTTAGAAAAATTCATTTATAATTATGAGTCACTACTTTTAGAATATTTTAAATTTAAAAAAAATAAAATCATATTGATTGGTTATAACAAGGAAGAATAGACACAAGCTTTCTCATCTGCAGCGGGACCAAATTTTCTTTCAGATTAGATATACTTTTAAGAGGAAAAGACTCATATATGTAGCTATTCAATGGAACAACTCATATTCTTTAAGGATAGGAGAGAATTTAAATATACTAGTGTTTAAAGGGCACACCTTAAAAATCTATATGAAAATATTATATAATTTATTGTAATAATAGAGACTATGAATCAATTTTATATGAATTTTGTATCATTTATTATAATAATTGGTCATGATTTTAGTGTTATGTAGTAAATAATTTATTATTTTTGAAATGTTTCAAATTCCAAAAACTATATTTATTATACCTTATCAAGTGCTCTTAAGGAACTTGTTAGAAAAATATTTTATATAATTAATTTATTATTTTACTTTTTAAGGTAATATATGAAAATTTTTAATATTTGTTGTAGTAAGTAATAAGTAGTCGAGATTTTAGTGTTATGCAATTAATGAGGTATTATGTTTAGAATGTCTCAAATTAAAAAAATTATATTTATTACAATTTATATAAATACTAAATGTGAATTATCTCATATTTCATATAAACATGAGTGATTCTTATTGAAGAGAGATAGGTACAATTTTCTCTCTCCAATGACCAAATTTTCTTTTATGTTAAGGATTTATTTATTTTATGTGCATTTATTCTGTTTTAGGTGAACACAAAATAGACAAATTCTTATGTTAAATACACTTTGGAGAAACAAGGATTTGTGTTTTTCTTTTTCTGAATAGTTGCTTACATATATCTATTTTTTTGGTTTAAAATGTTAAAATACCCCTTCAATACTGGGTCACTTTTTAAATACATATGCTCAATTTTCAATTATAATAATCACACCCATTTAATTTTGAATATTTTTAAAGACACTCTTAATATTCAATTGTATTAATAACACCAATTCAACTTTGAGTCACTCTTAAATACACCACTCAATATTCAATTGATACCTCTTCTATTTCTTGACCTTATAAATTTATAACCTCACAAGTTGAGAAATTTCTCACAGTGCAATTATATGTAATTCCTTATTTGAAATGAGAACCTACACTTATATATAATCTAAACTTTATTATTAATAGACGTGATTTTAAATATTCATAAATTTGTTTAAAATATGATGGCCAAGTAAGATATGATGGACGATTATGATTAGGAAAATTATTTGAGGTAGGTGTAGTAGTAGTAGTCTATTGGACATGTTTGTATTTGTTTTTTTGCTTTGAACTGGTAATAGTAAAATATAGAAACATTCAGAAACAAAACTTAATTTGTAATCTTTGGTAAAACAAATATTAATTATTTTACAAAACATTTTGGTCAATATTGAGGGGCTTATTTAAAAATGACTTAAAGTTGAAGAAGTGATTAATATAATTGAATATTAAGTTAGGGGTGCATTTAAAAAAAAATTCAAAAGTTGAAAGGGAGTGATTAATGTAATTAAAAATTGAGGTGGTATATTTATAAGTGACCAAAAATTAAATGAGTGTTTAAAAATTTGAGCATATTGTTTTTTTTGGACAGAAAATGATCCAAATTCATCCGTACTCTGAGGACCAGTTAAAATTTCTATAGATTAAATAAATTTAAAAAAAACAGAAAAATTTGTATTTTGCTTCCTTTATGAATAGAACCACAGAAGAGATCCAAATTCACAATTGTCTAAGAAAACTAATCAAATAGTATTTATAGTAATAAATTATAATTGATCAAATAAAAAACGACAAGTCAAATCCAAAAATGGAATCTAATTTTTGAATCTTTTTCTGCCAGCTTCTACAAATTACGACTCTGAAGTGTGACCCCTCAACTACTTTGTAAGTTTATATAACGCCGCCCCACTCAACAAATTGTTGCAGAGACAAAAAAGAAGAAAGTCTGAGAGAAAATGGCAGGAGTTGATGCTGCAAACCCAGTTATCAAAGTGGTAGCTCTTTCTGGGTCTCTTCGAAAAGGGTCATACCATAAAGGCCTCATTCGTTCTGGTACATTCTTTTTCTGCATTTGTTTCTCATTTGGTCTAATTTTCCTTCATTTCGTTTATTGTGGAACTGGGTTTTGATTTTTGGTTGGTTTGATTTAAGCAATTGAGTTGAGCAAGGAAGCAGTTAGCGGTATTCAAATCGAGTACGTCGACATTTCGTTACTGCCGCTGACTGACACCGATCTTGAAGTCAACGGAACCTATCCGCCTGAAGTTGAAGCTTTCCGTCAGAAAATTCTTGAAGCCGATAGTGTTCTTTTTGCTAGTCCTGAGTTCAATTACTCTATTTCTGGTAATTATCTCTATCTTCATTACTTAATGCTTGGTACTTGCAATTCATAAATCAAATGAAAGGGGAGAACTCCCAAAACATAAAGTGGTTAAATTTTGTTTTCATTAGGCTAATGTGGTTATTTTAATAAAGTAGTAAAGTTTGATTAGTGGGTTGGAAATATTTTAAGAGTTAGCTAAGTGGAAATAAACTTCCAAGAGTTTTTGTTATAATTCTCAAGATGATAATAATAATAATAACAATGATGAAGACTTGAAATAGTAGCAAGTTGTTATGATTTTAGGGGACTGAACTATTTTTGCATATTGCATCTTCTCCATATCATACCCATTTGACAGAAACTCACCCAAGCTAAGAGAGAATATAATTTGAGAGTGAGTGAGCAGAGGCAGCATGTTGGAATTATCAGAATTGATTTCGTATATATATTTTTTATTTGTATCTCACTTGCATAATATGGGAAACAGTGAGCAAGTGAGGATATAGAGAAGGTTAAACACTTTATCTGAGAGTGATTTAAAGTTAAGAGAACAAACGCAATTAGTTTAAAGTGCTTCACCATGAAAATCATGATAGGATGGTGGGGCTTGCCTGCTAGTGGGTTAGGTATCAACTTGGTATCAATGAAGTTTACAAGTGGCCCATTTTGGAGGACCTTTTGGTTTTTTCTGTTTCTTTATTCAATTATTTGCACCAAATTTATATATAATGTACCTTAACATGGTCTGAATTGCTTTCTTCTATTCTTATTGTTGGATGATAATGATGATCTCTCTTCATACATTTTGGAATTACTTTGTAGTGTTGACTACCCAAATGCTTCCTTTTTCTTTATTCCTCTTTCTTCTGATGGAAGCTAAACTTCAGTCTAACTGCAGATGGTCCAAAACTTTAGCCAGTCAGAGGGAAAAAAAGAATTAGCTAATTCCTGATGCATGATTGTTATCTGAAGTTTGGCATACATAGCCTGACAGCCTGTGCATCAGGAATTAACTTGCTGTTAATATGTATGACCTTCTATATAATTAAGACAGTCTCATAACTTTCACTTCTTAAACTCAGATGAAAGGTAATAATAATTCAGATACGTAATAGCCTCCACCTCCAGTTTTGCTTTGGTAGTATTTGAAGTTCATTTCCTCCATTGTTTCCACTAAAGTTGAAGCTAATGAAATTACATCTTTCAATCCACTAAAATTGAAGATAATGAAATTACATCTTTCAATCTGTTTTGTATTTATAACTTTATTTGGAAATAAGTTGAAGCTTTTCAAAAGATTAAGAATTCAACTTCACCTAATCATGTCAAAAGGCATGAAGCTCTAGATAGTTTGCCTTCAAACATATATGGCGAGTTCAGATGCAGGGCATAAGTTTTCTGCAGTCTCTAATTCTCTTCATTTTTGTTCTATTTGTTCAAAATTTAGTTTATTGCAGAACTTGCTCACTTGATAATACTTTATTTATTTCACATGAGTCAGTAATTAATTAGTGGATGAATAATCTTGTTTTTCGTATCTCCACTGTCCTCTCTTTCCCATTATATCAGCACCTCTGAAGAATGCAATTGACTGGGCTTCCCGACCACCAAATTTTTGGGCTGGGAAAGCTGCTGCTGTTGTAAGTGCTGGAGGAGGCTTTGGTGGGGGAAGGGCACAATATCATCTTCGCCAAGTTGGGGTCTTTGTTGATCTTCATTTCATCAATAAACCTGAGCTCTTTGTGAATGCATTCCAACCTCCTGCAAAGTTTACTAGCGATGGCGACTTGATTGATGCAGAGGTGAAAGGCAAGCTGAAGGAAGTTCTTTTAGCCTTGAAGGCACACACATTAAGAATCCAAGGCAAGCACTAGAATAATCTGAACTAGAAAAAGAAATGCTGAAATAATTTGTGATTCTCATTGTAATGCTTCCTTGGAAAAAGACTGCAACATCTACTTGGAAATTGTAATTTGTGTTATTGAATTTGGATGGAGAACAGCGTTTTCTGTTAATGATTCTAGCGTGTCTTCCCTTTCTTGCTTTGGTTTCTTCTTAAGTGTCCCTTGGCATGTCTTTTACAAGTACTAGATAATGGTTCATCAAAGCTTGAAATATCTTGTAATTTAACAGCATGAAACTAATGGTCAAGTAAGCTAGAGGTTTGAGGTTTGGGTCTCAAATCACAGGCTTGCATATATGTTAAAGTCTAAAACAAATTACCTCACCTCCCTCTCCAAATTGATCCCGCAGATAGTAACTTTCCCTAATAATAGAAATTACTATTTGTCTTTGTTGACTTTATATAACTTGGTGTGGAAATCAGAAAATTTGGTCTTTTTTCATAGTTAGGGTTTATATATAATTGGATGGATTGTCAATTACTAAGTAATTAAATAAAGGTTGTGGCAGATCAAAAGTTTTCTAATTTCTGTTTTTAAACGTGGTGGGTGATATAAAGAAAGAGACGTTGAAAGCAAATTGATGTCAGATACCATTCTATTTGTTTATTAATCTGACTGTTTATTCAAGTTAAAAAAGATTCATACTGATTCCCTTACTGGTTGACCTGTAGGATGGGCCTACCCGGTTATAATGGGCTTACGTTTCTTTGATTTCTAAGGATATATTAATATGGAAAAGACAAAATTATTTCAACCACTCATTATGTTTTGGTAATATTTTATTTTTAATTTACGATTAAGTGAAAACAATTCATTTCTGTAATAAATAAAAAATAGTATATAAGAATATAAGAATGTAGGAAAACAATTCATTTTTTCATGAGAATAGAATACATGCAAGGTAAAATAAAATCTATTTATCAATATTGTCCTTCATGATTTTCCTTAGACATGACCCAAATTTGGAGAAATGAAGATCCAAAAGGTCCAATAATATAAAAATTGTACAAAAAGCATATTAGCTGCCAAATAATAATAAAACATACTGTAAAAATACATAGCCTTATCGACACAAATCTATTTAGAGCTGCCGTGTTATAATTTTTCACAGAAAATCAGTTATAATCATTAACTAATCAGATAATAACTGACATAAAATTAAGTCATAATTATACAAATTTCTTTATTTATTCTTTCCCCCAATATGTTATTCTTATATATATACATGATGCAATTCAATATCAAAAAGCAAACATTTCAATTCAATATATATATAAAATATGTATTTATATAAGAAGATAAATAAGATACTCATATATTTTACAATAAATATTATATTTATATCACTTGAGCGCTTTAATATATTTTTAATAAAACCAGCTTTACTTTTTCCACGTCAGCATTAGAATCTACTCAACCTTGATTGCCTTCTCTTTCATTACATTTTGAAATCAGTCAGAGACACTTTTCTGTATCTCTGAAAGACTGAAAGCTGTTCCGCCGCCTGATTTCTCTGTGACAAAATCTGGCTAGTAATGGTGGTGGGTATGGGTTTGATAATAAGATATGGTTTCAGCTTGTAATTATAGCTGATACAGGTTGATATTATTTCTGAGTATGGTCTGAAATTAAGTGATGTTCGTTACAAATGGTAGCAAGTAATATTAAAGAGGAGGAATGGAAGACTGTAAAAAGTGAGAAAGTTTCCAAATTTGTTGGAGCTTGTCAGCACCCTTTTCTCATGTAACTTAGCTTTCTTACGTTATATATAATCCCCAAGTTCCCAGTCTGTTTGTCATTAAGTCCTCCATCTGCTCTGTTTCTCTTTCACAGACATGCTTTATCCAGATTTTTCTGCAGGTGCTATTACATTTGCTCATATAATTTTATTTTATTTTTGGTTTATTGTGCTGAATTTCTTCGAACTAAATTAATTTTTTTTAGATGGCACTATTTCCATATATCCCAGTAAAATTAGTTCCACTTCTTACAATTGGATAGATTGCACTTAAATAGGTAAGGTTCACGTGTCACTATTCCCATCCCAACATACGTAAAGAAAAAGAAAAAAAAAACCAAATTTAAAATGAGTATTTTCTTACTACAAAATCAATGTGAGAGCGGATATTTTGTTTCAGATTAATTTGGTTGATTATGGGAGTGGATATTTTGTTTTTTGGTTCATCAAAAATTATTTAGAAATATCTTTGGATCTATAAAAAAAAAATTGGGTCCTACTCACTTCTATTGTTTTTATTTTTTTTTGGGTTGATCTCAACTTAATTGGTAATGGAATCTCTACTTAAAATCTTGAATTTTAACTGTTGTGTCCTCGAGTGGATTTTCAATGATTTTATAAAGATTATGCTTCTTAAACATTTGTTATTTTAAGTAACTTTCTCCTTCTTTTATTTCTTGCTAAATTCTTTTAAGTTACTCAACACCAAGTATAAGTTCTAAAGTGAAAAATATCCCTTATCTAACTAACATATAAATCAAATATTGCAAGTTTGCTAGTGCAATTCAGTATGATTTGCGCGTAACTAGAAAAGTAATGCTTGGAAGATACACCACCCCATGCATGCTTCAAGTAAAATCTTAATAATTAGTACAAAAGAAAGAAAATGATTAATGCTTCAATTAGCAACAAATTTTGTTAGGGTTGATTCAGTTTACACAAATGTCAGCATTTGCTGCCATCATTGTGCTTATTTTAGGTGTAAAAAGATCCTACAACCAAGAACTAAAGAGGGGAAGAGGGAATCCTACATACAACCTTTTTATATTTATCTTCTCACCTGGTGCTCTAATCTTGAATCTTATTTTTTTATAATCTAATATCCATATCAGTTGAGCTAATAATTCTTAACTACAAATATAGTTATATTTAGACATCACATCAATTTAAGAATAAATATACTGCAAAACTATAGTTGAAATAGCATGATATTATACCTTCATCGTCTTCATGTAAGTTTTGCTTAGATTATAATTAATGACATCATTGTAGGCTGAGTTTGAAAATGTTCTTTAGTATAATGATTAAAAAAAACAAGTTGCCTTTCCATTTTTGTACTTTAGTCCTCGATAAAGTCCCACGACTTTGTTAAATTAGTGAAAGTGATTGACCCAAACAAATATCACAAATTAGTATTCTTGAATGAAAAGCCCAACTGTTTATGCCTAAGTTGCCCAGCTCATACCAGCTAATTTATGTCCTCTAGCAACCCATCTCTAGCTATGAATTGCAATGCGACCTCGGTTACCTAAAATCTGATCACCTCAAATTAAATTAATGTAAGTTTAAGAAGATGAATTAAGAACGTGCAAGTAAATTATTTTGTGAATGGACACATTTTTAATAAAATAAATAAATTTAATTAAAGTTTAGTCGAGAACATTGATCTTTTTAACTATTAGCTCAATTCTTATCTTGTTCTATCATTGTTATTGATTCATTAGCATTAAGATTTTATTATTATTGTGCTGATGATCTGGTATTTTTTGTTTTTGGTGTTGTGTCTCTAACCAAAATTTAGTTGAGTTGAAGTAAGACTAAGAATGCATGCCCATGAAATTGGGTGTCGATGAGACAAAAGTCTATTTTGTCTCTGACAGCAGCTTCCCAATGGTAGACAATTCCTTCCCCAAACCAATGAGCAACATAAATTTGGTGCAGTAGTGGGCTCTTTGGGATCCTCATCAGCAACAAATTGCCTGCATTTTTTGTGACAATACAAGCCCCCTATGTCTCCCAAAACCAATTGCTTGGATTTGGACACCCATGCTTGCTGCTAGTTATTACTGACCAAGACCTAACAAGTAAATTACTTTTATGAATTATTAATGGCATCACCAGCTGTGCTCTCTTTAGTATTTTAAGTTGAAGATTCTGATGTTGAAAAGCAGATTGTTTCCACCCTCAACAATGCAAACTAGTATTCAATTTCCTTCAAATGTTGACAAATGACATGCCAATACAATAAGACTACCCATCTTCATGCTTTTAATTTCCTTCAATTGTTGACAAGTGACAAACCAAGCCTATCCAAAAAGAGTACCCAATCTTGATGCTTCATTAAGACTATTAATCTCTATAAGAAATTATTACAATTAAGTAAAAATCTTTAAAATACAGTGAAATAACATTTTAAACTCAAATTAAACTTGTTTTTGTTTAAACTCAGTAAGGATTTGAGTCTAAAATGTTATTCGTGTTCGATTTGCTAAGGATTGTTAGTGTCAAATGAGCTCACACAAAAGTCTAAAATACTTTTATGCCTAAATCTCTTCAATACTCTCAAGCTTATAATAATAATTATTTTTTGTCGAAGATGAAAATTTCATGAAAGACAAAACATTGGAAGGCTTTTGCAGAATATCCCTAAGCCAACGATGCAAGGATCAATATTTCTCACAAACTTGTGTGCGATATAGGGCTTTTATGGCTACTTAATGAGCCACCCAAATACAATTTCGAAAAACAAAATTACAGTATACAAATCAATCTATCTAAATCAGATTTAATGATTTAATATAAATTTTAACTTTATTCCTACTAATAAAAGATAAATTTAAGCTTTACTCTTTAAATTGTTAAAATTAATTAATATCCAGAAAATAGTATTACAATTAATCGAAAGATACTGTCTCTATGAACTTATAATTATTTAAATTTTATAAAATTTAAACTCACTCCTTTTTTAAAAACAAACCAAACGAGTCATTAACAAATAATTTTATTCATTTATAGCTCCACCCCTCCCTAATTTACACCATGATTTGCTTTTATTTATGACACATCATCACCAATCAGTGACCTGTCTCGGAAAAAGACAAGTGTCACCTCTGTATCCAACAAGAATTAGAATAAGCCTTTTCCGGGACCCACTAACTTAGTTTTGGACAGCCCTGCACGATTTTGACAATTAGACGCGGCAAGACAATTTAATTTCTCCAGTTGGAGCCCATTAAGAGTCTTAATTTATGAAAAGAAAATCTAACTCGCTTCAAGATGGATCTATAATTTTTGTCCTAGTGTAGGTCGGTTTAGATAAGTAATGTGTAGAATTACGGTGTATAATTTTATTTTGTTTAAAGTATAATTAAGCAATGTGTAAAAATATTTTTAAATAAAATCATTTACAAATTTAAAGAATATTTAGATGAGTTAATATAAAATTATTTTGACATAAAAAGATTGTTTAATTTTTTTTTAAATGATATTGATTATTGAAATTACTAAAAAGATTATTGATAAATGATATTGTTATATTAGTCTAAATAAAATAATAATAAATTTTATTTGAGCTTATTTTATCTTTTATTTATTTATTTATTGTTATGTTTCAAAAAATATAAAATATAAAATCTCTATTACCAAATAATTTCATAAAAAAAGCTAAAGCCCAAATTAAAAAAAAAAAGTGAAATCAAACATGGACATTATATTTTTGCACACTAAAAAGAAATTTTATATATTTTAAAATAAAATAAATTAATTTATGCATGGCACTAAAAATCAAATACATCTAGTTAGTAAAATGGTCATTACCCATCCTTTTAAGACAGAAATTGGTATATATTACAATTAAAGGAAACTCCAAGGATATTTTTGCAAAAAAGAAGAAAATGACCCATTAGATTAAATTGAAAGTACTGCGATTAGTAAAAAAAATAAAATAGAACAGTATAATTATGGCTGGTTGAGTGGTTATTTATACTCATTTGGACCCTGCAAATTACAAACACATCCTCTCAACCTCCATCTGCTCTCATCCTTCCAACTCTTCGGTCTGTTATTACTTTTAGGAGCCAAAAATCCGGAATCAGAAGAACAATGGGTTGTTGAATCTCTTAGCTCCAAACCCAACCAAACAAAGAATAAAATTAAGAAAAAGAGAAAAAAAATATTAACTCGAAAAAAGCCAGTCATTGGTTCCACCCAACCTTTTTGCTTTCCTCTTCATTCTGTCACCTCCGCTTCTTTCCAAAATTTGTATACGCCCATTATATTATACACCACTGACACCATAGAGACAAAAATCAGAAAAAAGATAAAATTTTGTTTCTGGGTTTGCTTTGTTTTTGATTCCCTCCATTATTCATTCTTATGGGTTTGTAGCAAAAATAGTTTCTCTACTCTTGAAGATTTTACATTTGAGAAAAGAAGAGATTTTTGATGTTGGTATTGATAAATGAAAATGAATATAGAAAAGGGTTGTGATTTGTGAAGGATATTGAAAGAGGCAGAGTTGGTTGCAGACAGAATGAAGCAAAGAACAAAACGGTAGCGTGAAGGCCCGGGATGCAAGGGCTCGCAAATCACAAGCTTTTGCAAAGAAAAGGGCAAATAGTATTTTTGGGACAATGTATGTGGCTCATGCCGATGATGAAGAGCCAGATCCTGGAGACGTCTCCCATGCTGAGAAGGTTTTTGAAAATGGTGACTTTTACACCGGCCAAATGGCTGGCAACGTTCCCCATGCTCACGGGAAGTATTTGTGGACAGATGGGTGTATGTATGTTGGTGAATGGCACAAAGGTAAGACTATGGGTAAAGGAATGTTTAGCTGGCCTTCTGGTGCTACTTATGAAGGCGAATTCAAGAGTGGTTATTTGGATGGTAAAGGTACCTACACAGGTACTTCTGGGGATACCTATAGAGGTTCATGGGTGATGAATTTGAAGCATGGACAAGGAAATAAGAGTTATGCTAATGGGGATTGCTATGAGGGTGACTGGAGCAAGGGATTGCAAGATGGTCATGGGCGGTACCATTGGAAGAATGGGAATCATTACATTGGGCAATGGAAGAATGGTATGATTAATGGAAATGGTACAATGATTTGGAGCAATGGAAATCGGTATGACGGGCATTGGGAAAATGGATTTCCTAAAGGAAATGGTACATATAGGTGGGCGGATAGCAGTTTTTATGTAGGTGTTTGGAGTAAGGACCCAAAGGAGCAGAATGGGACTTATTACCCTTCAGGTTCTCCGGTGGGTAATTTGGATTGGGATCCTCAGGAGATGTTTCCAGCGGACTTGGATGATTGCAAAGTTTGTCCTAATGAGAAGGTGTCAATTTTTCCTTCTGAAAAGATGCAAAATTGGCTTGCAGAGGGAGAGTTCTTGCAAAAGCAGCCAATATATAGAAAGGGAAGGATGTCAGTTGATAGCAGATTAAGTATTTGCAATTGGGATTCCAATGGCAATGTTGGTTTTGATGGGGTTGATAGGAAATCAAGGGAAGGATTTGAAGGTTTAGGTTTCGGGAATCTTCAGGTCGAGGATTCGGTTACGATATGCAACAAACCACCACATTTGAGATTAAAGCCTGTGAAGAAACAAGGGGAGACCATATCTAAAGGTCATAAGAACTATGAGCTCATGCTCAATCTGCAGCTAGGAATCAGGTATTGACTTTCTGACTATGAACTATGAGCACCACATTTGGTTGCTTTCTCAATTTTACCTCCCATGTTTGCTTCAGCCTTTACCTGGTCTTGGTATTATCTTCAGTTTTATGTCCTTATTATTTCTTTTTCCTTTATCTCTTCGTTTACCTAAGTCCACGTGAACATGTATTAAGGAATAGCTTGTATCCTCCTGACTTTCTGAACAAAGACTTCCCTTGTGTTTACAAGTCAAGCACTTAATTGTATGGTAGATTTTTTATTTTCTGTTCCGCACGTTATTATAAAATAGATGATTGACATTTTGCATTAGAATCGTCATTGCAGACTCTAATATTCATTTATGGTAATTGATTTCTTGTGCCATAGCACAGACATTCTGTTGGAAGGCCTGCTCCATCCACATCTCTTGATCTGAAGGCTTCTGCATTTGATCCCAAGCAAAAAGTATGGACGAAATTTCCACCAGAAGGATCCAAGCACACACCACCCCACCAATCTTGTGATTTTAGATGGAAGGATTACTGCCCGGTGGTCTTCAGGTCAGGCTTCAGGGAAAAATTTTACAATGAATTGTCCTGTTTCAGAAAATTCTTGTTTATCTTGCCTAATTGAACCAGTTTTTGTAACCTAAATAACTAGGATCTTGAGAATAGTTTCATCTAAACATAAGATTATCTTTGGGACACAAAGTGCTAATGACAACCTACATTGTCCTTAAAAGTGACAAGGCCAAGATTTCTGGGATATCACCATAAAAAGAAGAGTGGGTGAAGATTCCTGATTCTCACTTATAGCAGTTGGTTCATGAAGTTATGCACTCATACTTTTTCCTTCTTCTTTTTTTTTTTTTTCATCTGTTAAGGAAATAAGGATGTTCTCTATTTGGCTGTTGCTTCTAACCTTTTTTTTTTGAAACATAAATCCTGCTGGTTCATTACATTCATTTTCAGGACTCTCAGAAAATTGTTCAAGGTGGATCCTGCTGATTACATGCTATCGATATGTGGGAATGATGCACTTAGAGAGCTCTCATCCCCTGGGAAAAGTGGAAGTTTCTTTTACTTGACTAACGATGATCGATACATGATAAAGACCATGAAGAAGTCAGAAGTAAAAGTGAGTTTTCTTATGGTTCCTATATCTGGTTTAAGCAATCAGTTGATTAATTTTCTCATACATGACTATAATGAGCATGCATTAAAAAATTATCAAGTTTCAGTGGTAATCCTACATTTTTTGTTAATTTATGCAATGAGTCCAGCTACTTATAGAAAAATAACATTAGCTTTTTATTTAGAGAATGCATTATTGGCTGAAAATTGTTTTTGAACCAACTGCAAGTCCTCAGCCTAAGCAACTCTTTCGTGATATTCTGTCAGTTTCCCCCCCGCACTTTAAATTTGTTATCTTCTCAATGATATTTCAATCCCAACATGAGTACAGGTTCTTCTACGGATGCTCCCTGCATATTACAATCATGTTCGGGCTTTTGAGAACACTCTAGTCACCAAATTTTATGGTCTTCACTATGTGAAACTAACAGGTGCTGCCCAGAAGAAGGTAATCTATGAGTTGTATCGAAACTGCTATTTTTATACTAATGTTTTCTAATAGGTTGAAATCATAAGAATTTCAGGTGCGGTTTGTCATTATGGGGAATCTATTCTGTTCTGAGTACACCATTCACAGGCGGTTTGACTTAAAAGGTTCTTCCCATGGTCGGACAACTGATAAACCTAAGTCAGAAATAGATCCAAATACTACCCTTAAGGACCTTGACTTAAATTATATATTCCGGCTGCAGAGAGCTTGGTACCAAGATTTCTGCAGGTAAAAGCTCTTATTTCTACTTTCCTTGCTTCTTTCCCACGCTAACTGTCTTTGTGCATGTTTGTTTAGTTTGAAGGGGTTAGGGTGGTGGGGAGTGAAATTTGTGGTACGTGGGAATTTGTCTCTTGCTAGTTGCTACTCTATGTTGCTATAGAGTCTGTTTGTTTAACTACTAAAGTAATTGATGAATAAATGTTTCAGTCTGAGTTATTTGAAATTCAGAAAAACTATGGACAATGGTGTCTCAATTATGATTTGACACCTGACAGTAACCAACATCATTTATTTCCGTTGATCTTAATTTATGCCAACTTCCTTACATTCTATACTTCCAAATTGTATGCGTATCTGTTTGCCTCTCAGTTGAGAGTTGAAGTACGGAATTCCTGTTGTCAGTGATTTAGTTGGGTGTTATTTCTTGACTCTATTTGCGAGTTTGAAGTGTGGCTTCCTGCAGGCAAGTGGACAGGGACTGTGATTTTCTTGAACAAGAGAGGATTATGGACTACAGTATGTTGGTTGGTCTTCACTTCCGAGAAACATCATGCAGTTATTCTCTTACACCTACTGCCACTGGCCATACTTCTGGAGTTCTTACACCTACTGGTTATTTCTTGTTTAGCTGGAAAAAATTTCTTATCTTTCATAATTTGAGTGTGAATTTTTTTCTGAGCAGATAAATATGCCTTTCAGGTAATGGAGACATTGACAATGATACAGACCCTCACCTTTCAAGAGCTGACATGGATGACATGGATCAGATTCTTGTAGATCCTACTCGGTATAGTCAATCTCCATGCTGTAACGAAAGTTACAAAATTTTGCAAGGAAACTTGTATTGTTGATGAAAACCATCAGTAATCTACTTTTCCCTAGCATATTGTCAGTCATTCCTGAACTACTTTGTTGATTCAACATACACATGTAACAATATGTTTCTGTTTTGCAAAAGTACATTCAGTCAAATGAGACTACTTCAATTCGAAATACTGCATCGCTTCTTCCAAGTGGTCATCCCCCCTCCCCCTGCCTTTCCTGAATTAGAGCTAAAGTCGCATTATGCAGCTATGCTATTTTGGCAACCTTTTCACTCTCATCTTCCAACATGATTTCCTTGAGTCCGTGACTTTTCTGAGTTTTATCTCTGCTACAAAGATTGTAACAATCATCACTAAAACTTTGAACTCTTATGCTGCAGATGGGCTTCAATTGCATTAGGTATAAGCATGCCATCTCGGGTTGAGCTGACTGTTAGAAGGAGTGATTGTGAGGCTCAGCTGGTTGGAGAACCAACGGGGGAGTATTATGAAGTTATATTGTTTTTTGGTATTATTGACATACTACAAGACTATGACGTTAGTAAAAAGCTTGAGCATGCTTACAAATCAATCCAATATGATCCAACTTCTATCTCTGCTGTTGATCCAAAGCAATACTCCAAACGCTTTCGTGATTTCATCTTCAGAGTTTTTTTAGAGGATACTTGAAGGTTATAGGTTGATGCTAACATTCATCTTGCAGCTGGGTGGCCAGCCATGTATAGTAACTCTTATGAAATATACAGCACTAACTAGTATCGGATTTGGCCACTGACTTGGTCACTGGAGTCTTCTGTGGCTGCCAGGGGAAACATGCAAAATTGTGCATTCCCCTTTGTCATCATCTTTTTCTTTTCTAGTTATAGAGACAAGAAATGATATTTTCTAGTGCGAGTATAGATCAAATGTTGTTAGGAGAGTTAGTTCCTTGAGCCTTTTTCCAATTGTAAATGAATTAACAAAAGGATGGAACTACACAGGGTAACGATTTTTTTCTTTTTTTGTAGCCATTTTACTCCCAGAAGGTAAGTAGTTACTGGGATTTCAGAATTGAATAAAAATGTACAGAAGATGAAATGGAGGGGATTAGTTTCTTATGTACAAAGATTAAGATGGACAACTTGCTCTTACCAATGATTTGATTTGGATGCTTGGTGATTAACATTGTTTTTTAATTCTTCTCATTTACTTTACTGAGATCAGATTTCATGGCTTCTTTTACATCTATGACAGTAAGAGTCAATTTTTTGATTTGACATTTGTATATCTAAAAAATATTGATGGTAACACTTCACCATGTTAGAAAAACAAGGTTTCTGATCTTAGACTGTATATGCTATTTGCATGTATTATATGCATAAACCTTTAGATGGTCCAATAATTATCAAGAGACTTTTTCAACAGGCTCAGACCAGAGAGAAAATCTTAAATCCATCCATGTCATTTTCTTGCACTAACCCATCACTGTGAAAGCAAAGGAGGAATCAAATCAAGTATTAAGAAAGTATTAATAAGCAACTACAGCTACTGCTACTACACAAGGATGATGCTTGACATCAAGTCCTATAACATTAATATCTCTCTTCCCATACAAGAAACTGGAACAGAGGCTCTTGTCCTTTATATATGCATATCTATTCTGTGGAACAGAAATTTACAAAATAAAGGACCATTTCATATGTAATTTCAGCTTGTGCTGTGAAACCATAACAGAGCAATCCTTGCCTTCTTTTGAGGCTCAGAGAACTGGTCCATCACCTGGCATTGGACATACATAATGTACATCTTGTTGGTCTTCAGTAAAGTCAACATCACGGTTCTTCTGTTCAAATAAGAAACATGATAAAGAATCTCACCATCTTAACCAATTGAAAATTAAGACATAAGCAACTCCAAGATAAGTTAATTGCTACATTAATTCAGCAATAATTTCATATAACAGTCCTCATCCACTATTTGGTATGGAAGACGGTAGACTAAACAAATTGGGACTCTGTTATATAAATCTCTGAATGCAAGAAAATGGAACAGCCAGGAGAAATTAAGAGGATAGTTGGGGGCAGGCCAAGACTTTTTCATTCTTTATATCCTCATTCTCCCATTGCTTTCTTATTTTCCTTCTTCAACATTTATGTTAACTGAAATCTTGGAATGAATTTCTCTATTGTCAACACCTTACCAAAAAAAAAATACTAATATTTATCAAAAGAGGATCTTGTTGAAATGTTGAGGGAGCCAGAACTTCAGAAAGATGTCACAAGATAGTTTTCTTTCAATACCTGGCATAGTTCTAGTTGATGGCATGGAAACCATGTAACCGTGGTTTTTCTTGTTGGCATAATTCTAGTCAATGGCATGGAAACCATATCATCAGTGTTTTTTTTTTCCCTCTCAAAGTCATCATTTGTGTGCTATGGCACAAAAGGTGTTGTTCTGCTAATCGAAAGAATAATTTACAAAATTTACAGCTGATGGGTAGAGCCATCCTAATTTACTGAAGTAAATAAAAGTACAGGAAAGGCCAAAGGGAAAGACAAGATGCAGGAAGGGGTCGCAAAAGATGTTCCTCCTACTCAATGCTATGTTTGGACATTGTAAAGAATCATGGGGAAAACAATAGGAAATGAAGTATGCTTCTTAACAAACAACCTTATTGGTAAAGCAATTTTCCCATTTGCTTTTCTATTCCTACGTTTACCCAAACGAAACTTAAAAGACAATACAACTTGCAACAAAAAAGATGGATGGGTCAAATTTGGAGGCCTCAAAACCATGAAAAAGGCACAGAAAGAAAAAAAAAAAGATGGGGACAATGTGCCCACACAAAGTGTCACAATGGGGAAAGAGATTAATAAATAAATAAATGACCTAGTTAAATTATCCTTGTTAAGTAACTCTACATGTTGACTACTAGCTGTAAGAAAACATATGCAAAGGAACTTTCCCTTTGACGACTAAAGATGGAACTCATGATCAATGAAATGCATGAATGTGACACATTCAATGACACTATAGCGCACATAGAAAACTGCACTAGCATTGCTTTTTTTCTCTTTGGCTTTTGATTGCTAGAGTCACCTTTGCTTTTGAAGCTTCATGCTAGGCCTCTGATTTGTACTCATCCCTAAGCAAGGAAACAGAAAAATTGACATCTTCGACTAGGTGGAGTGCTGAATAGAACCTTATGTTTGTTTTTCCCAACTTGACTATGCATTATAACCAGATTAAGCTTCTTTTGCTTCATATTTTGGATTAGAAATGTAAAATTCTATTTAGCAACAAATAGGAGGGTATGCAAGGAAGTCACGTGTTATGGTTGACAATCATCTTAGTGATGTGGAATTCGGTAGTAAGCTAATTCAAAAGTAATGAATTCTTTACCAATGGACATGTAGTTCAAAATGTTGCATTTTGAATAAAGCTTCATCTTTTTATGTACCTCTGAGCAAAATTCCTTAGCTAGCAGAAGCAGGACAAGCATTGGTTGGAACCACGATTGGAGAGGAAGAAGAATCCACATTCTTTCCCCTGCTATGGTTTTCCAAATTCAGTTGTGTAACATATGGTAAAACATTTCTCTCATCAACCCCATGATCATAGAGAAACCCTTTGAATACATGGCCACTAATGTGGACTGTAGCCATGTATGCAAACTCATTTTCGCCATTACCAATAGCAGTGACTCTGTGGCATCTAAAAACAGCCGGTGCACGAACTTGACCTGGTAAGGACTTTTTGAAGCTTGCATCTGCACTTCAAGGAAACCCAAGTCAGTTCTACGATTCTATCTCCAAATTTTATCTCATAACTGCTTTGAAACAGAAATCAATTGGAAAAAGTGACAAAATCCTACATCCAACTAAGGTTCTTGGACGCCAAACATTTTGGTCAGAGCTTGAAAGGATCTTGTAATGCATGTAACAAAGCTTGCCCCTAAGATTAATAAAACATGGTGACTCTGTTTTGGTCAGCATACCAATACTTCAAGTCCTTTCAAACAAAGATGACTTTTTTAGAGAGTGAAAGAGAGGGTGAGAGAGAGGAGCACCTTGGTGACAAGAGCTAGTATCAAAGCTCCTTGGAGTGGTAGCATTAGAAGTAGAAGTGTGAGAGGTAGCTGTAACATTATGAGATGGCAGCAAAACTCTTGGCCTCTTAGCACCAGAAGAAGACCCAGAAGAAGTACCAGCACCAGCAGAACCACTCCCAACCACCATCATCTGCCGCTCCCTCCGCCGAGCTGCGGGTACCCAGGTGCTCTTCACGTGAGTAGTACAATCAAACCCACGTCCTTTACAACAAGTCCTACATCTTTTAAAGCTACAACCTTTTTTTGCTCTGTTTCCACAGTCCTTGCACGCCCTGAAATCACTCTCACCAATCCCAATTTCTTCACTTTCTTCCAATTGCTTACCATTTTCATCTTCCAAATTAACCATGGTTTTCTTTCCAGAATTCAATTCTGGGTACATCTTCAGGTTCCAAAAACTGGGATTATTCGAATTACCACCATACTCTTCGAGTCCATTACTCTGTTGCTGTGCAGGGACACAAGGAGTGGCAGCCAAAAGTGGGAAAATTCCAAGGCCAACACTTAGAGCAGCAGATGAAGGTAAAGGAAGGTTGGAATGGTTATCAGAGGAAATGGGTTGGTTTTGTTGGTGGAAGGAAGGGCTTGGTGCAATCAGAACAAGATCTCGGAGGCCTAACATAGTTTTGGAATCAGTGGCTATGGCATATGGATTGAGAACAGAATTTTGAAGATTGTATGGTCAGAATATGAGCAGAGATGAGAATCTTTGGATGTTATATGAAGGAGCTATAATTAGTTTAATTAGTTTTGTTGCAGTTGAGAGAGAAAGATTTTGATGGTGAGGCTGCTACTGCCGCTGCAACTGCAACTGGTGCAGGAAGTGGCACTGTAAGTCCACTTAAAGATTCTTGGATTAGTTGAGGCAGAGAAGGGGAGCAATTATTATTTGAAATATGTGCTCAAATTTATTTTATGGTGCTTGGAGGATGGAGTTTGATGTTATTTGGTTTGATGCATATTTTTGGTTGTAAATCCTTTAAGGGATGGAATAATTATTCTTTTATTCTTTACTATTTGTGGAAGAAGTTTTGGTAAAGAAGACAAGTTTTTTTTTTCTTTTTCTTTTGATCTATATACTATTAACTTTATTGGTTAACAAAATTCCAATTGGATTGCATCCACATCAATGATTTTTCTATTTAATTAAATTTTATAATTTTCTTATTTCATTGATTTCCTAGTTTGAATCTGTCATTATTCGAAGGCCATCAAAATTGTAATTTTTTATAAATATTTTAATACACATGTAGATGACTTGTTTATTGATAATTGTTTTATACTGCTCTTTTATAAAAAAAATCAATAAAATATTCTTATATATAAAATTTAAAAAAAAAACAAAATATATATTTTTAACTACTATCATATGATTTTACAAAAAACATAAACAAGTAAAGAAAAATAACGAATGAATTTAAATGTAAGTTTATATTGGTTTTTATTAGTGTAAGAGAATTTAAAGGCATCACAAAATTTCATAATTAGTTAAAGAACCAATTTTTAAAAAATTTAACAAATACTTATACAATCTCCTTGTTGCTGAAGATTTCTTTTAGAAATCAATAATGATTTGTTAAGGTTAAAAAAGATGATTCAAAAGCTTTAAAGAAGTTTGAAATTAACAATATTTAGAAAATAATTTTCCAACTATAATAAAATATACCATGATCTTAATTTTTTTTTTTTTATTGTTGTTGTTGTTGCTAAAACAGGCTTTTATTGCTCAAAGAAAAAAGAATGTAGAGTAGGTAATAGACTCATAACCCATAATCTAATAGGATATGATAACTTTCTTGTCACATACATAAAAATTCATAACCCAACACTAACCCACCTGATTATTAACTCTTTAACAAACCTATTACTGTACTTTCAGTAAAAGAAAAAACGATTTTGAGGTTGCTATGAGATGGGATTTACGAATAATGCCATGTTAAGGCATATATAACATTATTTTTATAAATAAAACCATATACAATCGTCTCAAAAACTTATATAATACATTATTTTTATGAACAAGACTTGCACAGTCTCTCAAAATTTACCCAAAAAATTATAATATTCACATTTTTAATTAGATCAAATGAAGATTCTAAATAAGAAGAAAAAGTTTATACTTATATGCTAAAAAGAAAAGAATTATAAACTCAAAAAAGCACTTTTTTGGTGAATGGCAATCAGCATGTTATAATTTAGGGAGACATAGTTAGGTAAAGAATCACTGAAGTTTTCCAATAAATGAACATTACTTAAAAAATAAATAATATGGGTAGGGAGTAGGGACCAACCTATATAAAATCATATACAGGTACTCTATGCAGGTCAAGATCACAGCCTAACTTCTCTTTGTGCTGTGCTAGGCTGCTAGCTAGCTTTGGTAGATCACAGCCTAACCCAATTAGCCTAGTTTTGCCTTATTTAATAGAAAATATAGGTCATAGCCTCATAGGTCTTAGGACATAGGTCAGGTCATAGCCCTATATATAGAGAGGCAACTTTCTCCATCTTGCCGGTTATAAGTTAACCCCTCTTTATCATTGGCCTTGGCCAACTGGATTGACAATGATGTGGCATAATTAGGAGTCCATTTTTCTGGCTTTCTCACTTCCATTCAGAAATTTGGTAGTTGACACTTTGAAGTTGAAATACAAGGTGATTTAATTCGGATGTTTAAATTCAAATTAAAAATTTTGACTTTGAATTTAAATTTAAATTTAAATTTAAAATAATATATAATTTTATTTAAAAAATTATATAAAATTTTTATTTTTACGATTTTTTGTTTTTACTAAATTCTCTTAATTATTCGAATTGGAATTTAAATATTTCAATTTCAAATTAAATTCAAGAATACTATTCAAAGTGAAGTACTGAAATTTGAATAGTGTAGCTATTTGGTTTGAATTTTACCCTTAAATATATTGTTAAACTAGGATGGAAGAAAGATAAAAATAAATATGATTATATATTTATATATATATATATATGAATGAGTAATTTGAGTTATATATCATAGAAACTATTTTGATCCAATTATATAATAATTAAGTATCTTAAATTCACGCCTAATGTTTTTTTATTTATTTGAGAAATTTAATTATTGTTGTTTTTCAGAGAGTAATGAACGCTAATTTTTTTTAAAAATTATTAATTAGACAGAAGATGAATCATTATATTTTTCAAATAATTATTTTTGTAGAACAAAATTCAAGTCTTTCTCTTTTGTTTAAAATATTGTCAAGTAGATTTCAACTTTCAGGAGACTAAAAAATTCATAAAGTTGAATTTTGTAAAAAGAAGAAACAAGAATCAAACTTCTTCCGTTGTTAGTATTTCGTGTTATGAAATATGAATTGATGGTTTCAGGAAAAGGAGGAGGATAAATTTTTAGAGAGTGAAAAGATATAATTTAGAACACAAGATGAAAATAGTAATTTGGAAAAGAAACCCAAACGAGGCTTAAGAAATTGTTTCTCTTTCTTAAAAAATAAAAAATAAAGTTGTTTCATGAATTATTAAGTTCTTTTTTATTTTAATTTTTTCTTGCTGAATATTCTAACTCCCAAAGAAAAATTATATGGAATCAACCTTTTCTTTTCTATGTTTTAGAGAATTTTGAGGTAGACCACTTGTCTGTCAAATTACCACATCAGAGAAACTGCTTGTATGCAGCTAAAAGTTGCTGGATAATAGCAAATTAACAGTCCCCTAGCTAAACTTTTATTTTCTTCTTACTGATTAGGTGTTGTTTGTACTAAATGGTACATGTACCTAATTATTATTATTATTTATTTATTAATATATCATTTAAATTTTAATATGTTAGCTTGTGATTAATTTGTATTTTCTTCATCTTGCGTTCAAATCTTATTAAAAAGATAATATAAAAAATAAAATTCTCATAAATATTTAAATTTTGACATAAATAATATGTATTTGATCAAATTAAAAATATGATTAATTAAAATATACATAAATTAATTTAAATACACCTAATTAATAATTTGTTTGACATACTGAATAAGCAAATATAAAATATTATTATTTTATCCAACCTAATCAACCATTTTATGTATGCCACATTATAGGACACAAAAAAATAAAAAAAATGTTGTTTTAATCGAAACAAGAATATTATATTTTTAATAGATAATATTATTATGACATATAGATCAATGAATCAACATAAAATAAATTCTCCAAGTACCCCAATCCCCGCCCTTTCTCTGCCAACTCCTTTTTGTCAGTGAAAAGTTTTTTACTTTTGAAACTATAATTCAAAATTATGTACAAAAATATAAATATAATATATGTGCTTTCATTCACTTAATAAATTTTTAAATATAAAAAATATATATGAACAAAAATATTCAAAAAATTATAAATTTATATAAATTATATAATTTTTTGCCTAAAAATAATTTTATTAAAATAATATTATAATTTGTCATACTTAATGTAACCTAATGTTACACCAAATAATTAAAAATAATAATTTAATTCATATCTTATATCTTTTCTGATTATATACATATTATTTTTATTAAATATATTACCTTATTTTCTTTTATCCGTGTTGTAATCGTGAATATAATTTAAAATATCAACTACACAAAAAGTAATCCTTAAACTTTAATGAATGTAAATAAATAGGAGTCACAGTAAAATAGTAATAAATTAGAGGCCTACATAGGCTGAAGGGCTCACTAGACACTCTACTACACCTTAAAGTATGGTGCGGGATGGTGGACCATACCCAACCTACCTAACCTATGTGTGTAGGGCATGGTTACTGCTAGCAATGTGATTATCTCGTTTGAACGGTGTGTTATACTTATATATATATATATATATATACACAAAGAAACAGTTAAAATAAAAAAACATATGATTGTCTTCAAATCGTATTTTATGTGTATATAAAAAAATGTATAATATATAAAGAATAATTTGATTATATGCTTAGTATTTAGTCCAAAAATCAATACGTTAATGAGTGTAGACCAATATGGCAATTTGATATTGGAAAATTCCTTTTGCAGTCACGACTATAGACATGGCAAACAAACAGGTTGGGCTGTGAAAACCCTTTTGGTCATTTTAGATTAAAAGAAAAGACTAATCACTTACATAAACGAAAGATACATATTTTTTCTTAAAAAAAAAGAAAAAAAAAGAAAAAGAAAAATACTTGATTTCTCAATTTGGTTAACAAGGGTTAGTAGATTAGTAAGAAAGTGATGACATGGTCACGTTAAGTTGTGTCTGAGAATTCACAATTGGCACATGGTAGTTGGATAAATTCCACATAAGCAGGTTAAAGATCTAAAATTTGATGAATACTTAAAGTAGTTTATCCCTCTAAATTGAAAGTTCCCTTAGTCTTTTAAACCATCTGGCAAATTGAATCATTGTTTGAAGTTGAAATATTTTAGTACTGAATTGATTAAAATAATTTAGGTTGCGTTCCGATCTATTAAATTTAAATTATATAAAATAGTTGAATTATATTAAAGTAGAATTGCTTAAGTTCACAGTTGAATTACATAAAAAAAATTACAGTCAAAATTATGCTTCAGATACTTGTTATTAAAATAATTTAGGCATATGTGATTATCATAGTTTTTGGCAGCTTTTGACAGTAGTTTCTATTTTCTCCGGGGACTTCACTGCGGCTGCTGTTATTTATGACAGATTTTGACGGTGGTTGTCATTATATTTTCAGAGGATTCTAAATAAGATTGGTTATGATGCCGATGAATCTAAATGGTAGTTGTCATTATTTCTAGTAGGCTCATACAATGATTGTTGTTGTCTTTGGTTGTCTCGAAGGTGGTTGATAGTTATCGTTATTTTTGGCGGGTTCCAATGTTGGCCGATATCATATTCGACGGGTTAAAGGTGACGGTTGTCAATAAAACAAGTTATCGGTAGGTGACGAAAGTTATTAGTGATGATGTGCTAATAGTGCTATTATAAGTAAATAACTGTCAAGAATAATTTACGCACAAGAATTGTAAATTTTAAGATCTACTCATAAAAATTGAATATGATATTTTGTATTTTTTTTTCAATTTCTTAGAATTGATTTGAAAATTCTAAATCTAATTTTAAATGTATGCAAAAAAAAATAAAAAAAATAAACAATCTAATTCTGAGTTCTAATTCATTGCATTCAAAAAGATCAAATAATGTAATTTGCATAAATATAAGACGCGCAAATTGTAAGTTGTATAACCATTAAGACTTTCAATATTTACGTTAGTTATTTGCAGTTTCAAATATTTGTGCATACTGCATAGAGCCTTTCCCCAATATTTTTATTATATGTTATGTATAACTTGCACTTCACAATAATTTGAGACGAATTGAATCAAATAAGAGGGACCTGGTATCATGCACTATTCGTAAGGCCAAATTACTTTTGCACAAAAACTTCTCACACAGAGGAGAGGCACTCCTATGCGAAGAGGTTCCATACACACAACAAAGACATAGGAGCTCCTTATTTTGAGTATAGCATTTGAAGGAATAACAAAAATAGTTTTGTTAAAATGTATTCATCAAATGTTACTGGTAGAATGACCCTTCCATGACTGCAAAATCTATTTGTTACTAAAATCAAGCTTATAAGAAAGCAATGGCTGTAAATAGGCTGTTCATCTCAGATTTCTATCACATCAGATTATGGAGTCATCAAGTCAGCACTAGAAAAGCAAAGAAAAATATAGAAGCAATCTCATTTCCATGCTTTTGGATAATAAAGAAGCTACACAATACATACCAAAAACTTGTCCAAACACCATTTCTAGCTTATGCTTAGAATCAGATACCTGACTAGATCAAAGCTGACAGTCACTGCAATTCATAGAGTCCCTAACTGGTTTTTACACTAGACAGGATTGCAATAAGTTGAAGTACCTTTTGACAATATTTCATCTATCAACATAGAATTTGTCGGAACTTAAAAAAGTGATTCAACCAAGATCCAACAACAAAAAAATAAAAAATTGGGAAGCACTTATCTACTCTTGCAGTAACTATCAACTATAATAAAATCAAAATTGTATTATCACTGATTTATATCCCATTCCTTAAAGTAGACAACATAAGATCTGGGATTAAAAAAAGAGAGCAAATTCCTCTTTCAAAAGGTTTCATAAAGACGAATTAACCAAAAAGTTAAGGCCTATTTAGCATGTTTGGTTAATGGATGTAGAGGCAAAATGCTCCTTAAGTTAATCCAGCTTGAAAATGTACACAGGTTCTATAATTACCCTGTCAAAGAAACATCACTACATATATGGTATACAACTTAAACAGAAGTTATACATGTTAGTACTGTAGCCATCACATTAAAAAACAGACACATCTATTTGTCTCAATATCATATGAATGAATAGTTCCACTCATCCAATTTGTAATAGTGTAATACTAATACCCTTATATTTGCTTGTAATCTAGTCGATCTACTCCCCTAATAAGCAATCTTGGTCCTTGTATGACTTTGTAAGTGCCACTGTGCGAGCTTAATAGATACATCACACGCACGAGCCCCAAAAATCCAAGCTTTGCAAATTGTGCTTCCATGAAATGCAACGAAACTCATGGTGCTATTTTGAACAATACAATATCTTTTCACATGAAGCGAGTTTATGTTTTGGTTTTCCTGGCCTGTCTCAATCAACATTGTCAAGAACTACCAAGGTTCTGAGTTATTAATTAGAAAATTTCTGACATAAGATGGCCGGCTCCATCCTTCCTCCATCAGTATGAGATTCAGGCGTATCATTAACTTGTCCACAGCATCTTCTTCAAGGGTTTTAGATGAATTGGCAGACTGCATTGGCAGATGAACAGGAGTTGAATCAAATAATGGCATTTAGTTAAGGCATTTACAATACATAGGTTAAGAATTGTACCTTCATTTCCTGGTACATCTTCAGATATTGCAGTGATTCCTCATAGTATCCACAGTGATAGAGAAGAATGCTATAGTCTCTTAGTTCCTTTGGGTCAGCTTCCAGGAGGATAAGCCGTTCACATGCTGTAAGAATTGTCACACATATGTGGAAAGAGTAAATATTTTGGGAATTCAAACCTACTTGCTAAGATACCTCGTATTTCATAGAAACTCATGCTAGAATTGAGCAATCGAGTTTTAGTGACCATGATCAAGGGATAATTCTCTTTTGTTTTAAGTTGGTTGGCTGAAGTGAATAAACCCACAGTAAAAGAAAACAATATCTATTTCTCTTTTTAAGAGAAAGGCAATATCTTCAGTTTAAGTAGTTTGTACAATTATGCTAGAAAATCTTTTTACATTGTAAAAGAAGTTTATCAATTGTGGTTAACCCCGTTACTGAAGAATTTCTATGTTGGTTAGATGCTAGACTGGCACAGTATGTTTTGCATTTCAACCAACAGAATAATCTTCACCCCTTCTGATAGAAGTGGTTCTTTCTGTCCCTGCCCCTAAAGAAAGGAATATAAAAATGTAAAATATGTTGATATTATAGCAAATCTAGATTGCATATTAATATAATGCACATAAAAGTTGTATATAGGCAGAAATGGAGAAATTATAGAGCAGTAGCAAAGAATCTTCATAGGTATATATGAGAAAGAAAAAGAACTATGACTAAGAAATGGGAGATAGTTTCGAACAGTGAGCAAGGAAGGAGGCCAAAAATATGGAAAGGGCTAGCTTCTTCTAAGGTAGAGATCTTTTGTTGGAAAGCCTACAGTGGGCAGAATTGCTGTAAAAGATGTTCACATAGAATTGTATGTTTTGGTAATCAAAGGGCGGGATGTTATTTGTATGGAATATTTGGGGGTGTGGTGTTGGTACTAAGGAGATGGGATATCAAAAGGATATGTCCTGCTGATTTAAAACAAATCTTTAATTCTTAGGATCAGCTTTGACATAAAAAGGAACTTAAAAATGCCATTTTTTTAATGTAATTATGTGATCTATTTGGTTGTTCAGAAACAATTTGGCGTTTAAAGGAAGTGCATAAATCCTTAAATCTTTGTTGAATTTGATTAGGCCAAATGGCTGGACAAGAATGGAACAATCAATGAGCTTGTACAGCAACAATTAAGAATCCCAAGAATTCTTGTTATATGCTTGTTCCAACCATTGTTAAAAGTTTAGCAAGCAGAAGCTGGGGTAGAAAAATAAAGTAGTGGACAGCCTTTGAGCTGGTTACCTTTACTACTTAGGGTGGAATAGATTACACTTTATTTAGTTATAGAACTTGGTACTTTTCTTCTCTCATTTCACTTTTATTTACTTTATCATTTAGATTTAAAAAGTAGAATGATTATCTAAATCTAATTAATATACATGAGTGATTCTCTTTATGTTCATGCATGGTTGATGATAACTTTTTTAGTCCTAGTAGTTGAACACTGTTATCCTACTTCTAATTCATTTTGGTCAATGAAAAAATGTTTTAATCTATTTATTCATTATTGTTATCCTTACATAAATAAAGATTTGCACTTTGTAAATTAACAATTTTCAAGAAAATAGTAATTTACATATCAAAATATAATGCCAAAAAAAAAAAAAAAAAAAAACCTAATTTTTCATTTTTCTTAAAATTTTAGGCTCTAGCTTCAATTCAT
Organism: Quillaja saponaria; assembly: GCA_029379385.1. Classification (NCBI taxonomy): domain Eukaryota; kingdom Viridiplantae; phylum Streptophyta; class Magnoliopsida; order Fabales; family Quillajaceae; genus Quillaja; species Quillaja saponaria. Next base: position 10,429,986 of record CM055616.1, on the reverse strand, counting down.
AATTATGGCTTATTCATATCATTTATTTTTCTATTTATCCAGACCTACCTGCATTCAAGACAATCGAAAATAAGGTGCCACTAAATATAATTCTTGGCTCTGCCACTAACTTACACCAAATCTGAGAAAATAAATCAAACATTACATGTGCAATGCACATAGTTTCATTGCTCTCGTAGCCATCTTCTACTTGCTAAGATTATACTTACCCCTTACTGCTGCAGCCTATAAAATTAAAATTTGAATAGTTTGAACTTTGACATTGATAGCAATGATAGACATAATGAGAGACAGTTGTAATCAATCCTCGAGGTCTCTGGGAAGGCAAGACAATATATCAGCTCTTGAAGTTAGAGATTTGGATTGTCTAAACTCTAAAGCCAATTAGGTGGACCAAATAGTTGTTCATTGGGAAAAAAAAGAAAAAAGAAGAAGAAGAAGAAGAAGATATTGTGATGTTTCGGGTGATTTGAGGCATAAAAGTCAAAGAAAAGAGGTTTCACGATTTTCTCTTGGCAGCAGCAGTGAAGGAATTTAAGGGCATTGGGATCGGTTTTCATTATTATCAAATGAAGGAGGAAGAGGGAAAAGAATATAAGGAGAAGATATTTCTAAAGCAACGAAACTACAGGGAGAGAAGGAAACAGAGTGTCATAAAAAGAAAAAAGAAAAGGGAGGAGAATGGGGAGAGGAGACTACCCATTGTTTTGTCCTGGCAATTACATTATATCAAAATTACAAGCAAGCATCTGTCTTTACCATTCCCAACTCATCCAAAAACTTCCAAACCAAAACAGATTGAGGAGCCATCAAGTCATCAGTAGAAAGGGAAAGAAATTCTACTAGCTATGCCATTTTCTTTGTTTTTGGAAAATAAGGAAGAGAAGCTGAAAAAAATACATACCAGATATTGCACGCCTCATGTCCCCAAAACGTACACTAGTCCAAACACCACGATCTAGTCTATGCTGAGCAGCCTTGGCAGATGCAAGCTGAAAGCCACTGCAATTGACCAAGTTTCAATTGATGTAATTGCTTTAATCTATTAAATTAATACATACATTGAAGACTGACTAGTCATTAACTCATTACCTTTCCCCATCAAAATTAGATTTATCCATGCAGTTTGCAGCATGTGCTGCCCTCAAGAATAAACTCTTGATATGATCATGTTGAAATGGCCAGAAGGCATCCTTCAAATTTCTCAAAATCTGCACAGCTACTTTGAAGTATCAGAGGCACATCCAAGAAGATAAACATGAATACAATGAGAAAAAATTACAAAAATAAGAAGATAATCTGGCAAATATAACATAATACAAGAACCTCGCATATTAATACAACCAAAAAAGGAACCAAATTGCAAACTGCAAAACATGAATCAACAGGACAATTGGATTATTCCAAAATAAAATTCCAACATATAACTACAAGTATTCTATATATTTTTATATATTTTACATCCACAACATATGACCACTGAAACAGGACTTTTACTCATTCAAGGATATAACACATTATGCCACAATAACATGAAGAACTTTCGTGGGAAGAGAATGTCCACTGTTGCAGCACATTGTGAATCTAGCATAATACCACCACACATGTGATATTACTGAGACAGGATATACAAATGAGATGAAATGAAAATGAGAGAAAGCAAACAGAAGTAACCTCAACTAAAAGGTTCTGCGTTGTCATTATATGTGCTTGGTCAGACTCCTTACTTTTCTGTTTATGATAGCCTCTGGGAAGACTTAGACCATCATGAGGGAAGAATATTTCCACATCAAAATCTAAAAGGCCCCATAAGCGAAGCATTTTCAGAATTTCTGAGTATATAAGGGAAAGCATTGCAGCAGAGCCTGAACGATGTGTCAAGACCTGCTCAAGAAATTGACCTAAAATTATAATAATGCTGTGCCTGTTGTGTTTTCTCTAGCAACTATCTAGAAATATAAGTAAGAAATTCATACAGAGTGAAGATATAAAGCTCGTGGCTCTGATTGATTATCGGAGTTGGTTCTCCTGAAACCCTGCAATAAGGGAACAGGATCATGCAAAGAGAAATACACTGGCAAGATGCAAAAAGAACTCAATATATTTATAACTTTTTTTGAGTAATGAAAGTGATAAAATCTATTTGAGATAGTAAGAGCAAAAGTTTCCTATTTAGCATAATATTTATGTTGAATCTTATACACACACAAATGAAAATAAGTGACAGCACATATCTTAAACAAAGATGTAGTATATACCTTGTTAACATATAGATATCTCTCTAAACTCTGTAAAAAGTTCTCGGGTGATGACTCGAATGATGATTTATAGTGAGGGCAGTAGTCCATTGAAAGATCATCCAATCTTTCAATAAAAGCATCAACTGGTAGTGGAACTGATGAATGTGATACAAGAGAATCATCTTCTGCAGCTATATAGAGAGCAGTTTTCCCTAAATCAACGCCCCTATTGATGGTAATGCTGGTTCCCCTCTCAATATCAGAAAATGTCTGAATTTGTGAGCAGAATCCCTGCCTAGCTTCCTGCTCATTCAACATTATCCATCCAATTAATAAAAAATAAATAAATTTCATAGAATCAACCCATTAAAGTCTACACCCATCCCTGAAAAAAACAAGAAGGCAAGATTCTGCAACGTTTTGGAAAAACCCAAATCAATGTAAGCTTGGAACTGACCCCAAATTCAAATGAATTAGTCAAAACCATTTTCCATCAAAATAACATATGGGCATACTTTTTCCCTTTCAATAATAACAATAAGAAAACTAAACACATCCAAATGCATGTATAATGCATCAATTCAACGAATAATTTATTTTTTTCTTAAAAGAAGAAGAAGTAAATTTAACAATATAAATATAAAAAAAGAAGATAATTAGAGAAAATAATGAAAATGGAAGTTACTCTGGCATGGTTAGTATTGATTCCAGAAGAATCAAGAGCATCGTGTAACACGAGCTTCAGATCATTCGAACTCGATCCACCATGACACACCACTCGGAAACGCGAAGAATATGACGAAGGAGGTAAAGGGTACGTTTGAAAGTTAGAAAATTTAGAGGGTTTTTGTGGGAAAAGAGGTTCTTGGTATCCATGAAGATGCTGCTGCAGGAGCTATGGAAGACATTTACTTTTTCCCGGGTTGAAACAGGAAAGGAAGATATTGTTAATTTTTGTAACGGAAGATATTTATAGTATGTAAATGGAAGTAGTGGTTGTAATTAAAATTATCTTTTTCAAATTATCTTTTGAACAAAAATCTTTGTTCTTTTCTGGAGATATCATGTGTAGCTTGCCAGATGTCTTTGCCTACTATTATATTATGCATTATTGGTTATTGATTTCAACCATGTGGGCCTCAAACTACAGTGATTAATGCTTAATATATTTATTTTTAGCAGTATAAGTGAACTTGACATTTATTTTGTGAGTTTGAAGGAGCATTTAATTTGGGAAGAAATCTATTATGATTTAAGTGGAGCCCACAAGATCAGAAATTCCATCCAACACCAGTAGTTTATCAGGACTTTTGGACAAAAGGGTCCAAGTCCCAAAAAATTTGTTCAAAATGATAAATTTTTTATCATAATACCAAAATGGGGTAAATGTTGAAATCGTGTTTTCAAAACACGGTTTCAGGGTCCGACCTGGCACGCCAGGTTGGACCATCGCACAGGTCACGCACTCGCGCGTGACGCGCGAGTGCAGGATGAAACCGGCTTTTGAAAAGCCGATTTCATCCATAAATTTGTCCCCCACTACAGCCACGCGGGGGACAAATTTTGCAGGCTGCAGGGTAGCCTGCATTCCTATTTCCCAGCCCCCCTTCCCCCTCCCGCACACCCCCCCAAATAATTTCTCTCCCTCTCCCATTAATATATTAATTATATTAATATATTAATTAAATTACAATATACAAATATCATAAATAATTTGTTTTACTTCACATAACAATTCAATTAAACATATAAATCTTAAAAAAATTTCATTACCATACTAAAATTGATGAATTTTCATAAAATTTATGAGTTCTTAAAATTTTTCTTAAAATATATGATAATAATCATATTAATTAATAAATTAGCTTATTTTATTTTACATAATAATTATATTAAAACATACAAACCTTCAAATATTTTTTTTTCATGACCTTTGTAAAAGTTTAATGAGTTTTTAAATTTTTATTGTAAATATTCGGCAAATTTTTAATTTTAATGTTTTATTATATGATATTTTTGAAATTTAAAATATATATTAATTTTTTAATTTATATTAAAATATTTTATAAATTTAAGATATATGATAATTTTAAAATTTTAGAATTTAAGATTTTATCATACATTTTAATTTATCATAAATATTTTTAAAATTCATGATATCTTTTAAATATAAAGTATATGTTAATTTATATATTTATAGTTTAAAATGTTCCATGAAATTTTAAAGTGTATAATAATTATATGAAATTAAAAATATATGAAAAATTTTAAATTTATAGTGTATGACAGTTTTTAAATTTATAAATTTTGTATTTTTACAATTTAAGATTTTTGTTAATTTTTTAATTCTATAATGTATGATAAATTTTTTTACTAAAGTTTATGATATTTTAAAATGTTAAAATTCATGATATTGTAAATTATTAAGTTTTACTAAATTTTTTTAATTTAAAGTATATAAATTTTAAACTTATTTGAAATGATTTAGAAAGAATAAAAAATATTAAATTATTTTAAAAATTAATGGAACACACTTATATTAACTCATTCTAATTATTACATGCTTTATTATAAATTTTAATTTACAAGTATAACTAAATTATTATAAAATTTCCTCATTATATTGTTAATGAATTCACAGTATTTTCATAGATTAACTATAGACAACTACTAATAGTAAATGATTCAAATTATAATACTCATATTATAATTTACTATTATAATACACAAATTATAAAATAAAATTACTATTTCTTACAAAATAATAAAATCACTTTTTATCATAGGTGTATTACTTACCATAATTATAACATAAATATATTACTTAACATAATTAATTATATTCAAATATATTTATAAACAATCTCATTACATATTAAAACATAAATATAATATCTATAAATTATAAATATCAAATCATACAAATAGTCAAATTATATATTTATCATAAATATATTACTATAAATTTCCCCAAAAAAAATTTATTTATAAATTAGTCACAAATTTTTAAATAAAATTACGAATACTAACACAATAATAAAATCACTTTTTATCATAGGTATATTACTTACCAAAATTATTATGAATTAAATAATTTATATTTTCGTTTAAAATATATTAATTAATTTAAAACTATCAAAATTACTAACTAATTTAAAATTATCAAAATTACTAATAAATATATTAATTACATTAAAACATGCAAATACAAAAATTATTATTTATTTCAAAACTCATTAAATTATTATTTTAAGGCAAACAAAATTACTAATTAATTTAAACGTCACAAAATTACTAATTTAATTAAGTGTCACATAATTACTATTTTAAACTTATAAATATTATTTATTAATATGTGAATTAAAAAGTTAATAATTTATCATGTCATAAATATACTAATTATTACAATTATCATAAAAATTACAATTACAACAAATTTTTAATTATAACAAATAATAAAAATTAATATTTCAACAATTATAATATAAAACTACTGTAAATATAGATACATGCATATAATAATAATAAATATAACTTTCTATAAAATAAATATAACTTTATGACTTACCAGGTAAGAAGCAAATGAGCAAAAAGTACCAACACCGGCAACGTGATTTCAACAATAATCCTAAACAAAACATAAATAAATTTAGAATAACAAAACATATATATCGTGTAACATTAAATAATTTATATAATTTCTATTTATATTTTATTTTTAAAAATTTTAATAATATACGTAATTTAAATAATTAATAAGTAAATATCACTAATTTATATAAATAATATAAATTAAATAGTATACGTAATAAATTTTTCAATAAGAAAATAATTTAATTTAATTAATAAAAATAAATTTTTTAAATTAAAATTTGTATAACTTACCAAGATTTGTAAATCGAAAAAAGATGAAGGTGGTGAAATGAAGGTGGTGAACGTCTTCTCCTCTTGCTCTGCCTCTGTATTTATAGAGGAGAAAGGGTGGGGGGTGGGGGGTGGGGGGTGGAGACTGGGGTATAATTGATGAGGGGGGGGGGGGGGGGGGTGGCCCACGGGCTAATGGGGGGGGGGTCGCCCCTGCATGCGCGACGCGAGGGGGGGGGGGGGAAGGGTAGCCCTGCAGGCTACCCTGCAGCGCGCAGGGTAGCCTGCAAAGTAGGGCGTCTGAAACCGGCTTTTCAAAAGCCGGTTTCAGACTTATTTTTGCCCCCCACGGGGCCGACCAGTGGGCCCCACGGGGGACAAATACTGGGCTGCACTCGCGCGTGACGCGCGAGTGCGTGACCTGTGCGATGGTCCGACCTGGCACGCCAAGTCGGACCCTGAAACCGTGTTTTTGAAAACACAGTTTCAACATTTACCCCCTTTTGGCTATTATGGTAAAAAATTTACCATTTTGACCAAATTTTTTGGGACTTGGACCCTTTTGTCCAAAAGTCCTAGTTTATCAAGTATTCAAGTTAGAGCAGGACATTTCTGATTGACCTGTAACAAACATAGCTCAGCTGACAGAGACAGGAAAGCGCAGCAAAACAGACCTACTGCTGATTTTTCAGCAAAGATGCTCACAGTCCCTAACAAGGTTCAAAGCAGAGGACTTGGTTCAAAATTTAGTTGCAAACCAAGCAGGCAGGACTTATCATCCTTTACCAATTGAAACAACATATTCAATTGGATAACCAACCTTTACCAGTCAAACAAAGGGAGAATCATTAATTGACTAGATTTGAGTTCTGCTTAGTCAACACCTCTTATGTAAGAAAAAAAAAGAGGATCTATGCTAATCAGGAGACGATGAAAAACTTTGGAACAATTAGAACCATAATATCTTCCAAAGCAAAGATCCCTATCTCAAAATGTTAGATTACAGGCATTTTTCCTACAGATTGTACAAACATCTACTTATAATAGTGACAATTTTCCGACAACGCGTCCAGGTATTTTATCTGACAGACATTGTAGTTGGATATTTCTCTTTCATCTATCATTAAAGATACAAGTATGAACCATTGTGTTTGTCTCCACCAAACAATGATAGTGAAAACTGTTCACTCCGCCTCAATTTTCTTCATTGGATTGTATTTCATTGCAGCTTTCAGATAGAAGGCTCTCAAGGATAAGCCTGTACACCAGAAACATATGTTGCCTCAACAGATGCGGATGCTTCTGTAGCAAAATTTTCCCATGAATTAACTGATAATATGACAAAATCTGCCAATTTTCCAGGAGATAAAGACCCAAGGTCATTGTCAAGGAAGCATGCGCGAGCTGCAGAAATAGTGAAGCTGCCAAGATGATAGCATAAGATTTCTGGGTGAGAGACTAATGAATAAAAATGTAGTGTTAATCCATAAGATAAAAAACCAGTTATCATTTGAGCAAACAGCTAACAGATTAGTAATATCAGACAGTAGGACCATTCACTCAATAGTCAATCCTATCATATGACCAAGGGGGGCATTGGTTGCTATCTTAGTGTACATTGTTAAAAAGATACCCCGAAACTCTAAAGAAATAAATGAACAAATAGTTTAGCTGTTGCCTGCTAGTATCCATTGCATACACTCACTGACCAAGTATTCCTAGGTTAGCCAGATATTGGCTCATGCTTCCCAACTTGAGGTTGCAACTTTGCCAAAATTTTGTTCATGTATTTGTCTATATGTTTCTAAAGCATATTTAACATCAAGGCTCGTTCTGTTTATATGAATAGGCTTCAGCTGCAAGGTCATCAGCACTAGCTATCTTAGTATTGCTACCACAGCCGTCACCATCACCATTACTTGTCGCCACCACCATAAGACTCATGTAAGTGTTTGTTAATTTCTACAATTGGAAACAAGAATCCTTTTGATTTTTTCCATGTTGGACAACCAAAATGACCTTATTATGACTATATTGTCAAATTGAGATTAACTAAGGAAGCTAAAGATAGGCCTTGCACCAAGGGTGTCATGATTTCTCAAGAACACCAACTTCCATGCTTGGTCAATTGGTGCATGAGTTTTCAATGTGACAGCCTTCTGGTTCATCCCTCACACATCAAATAATGCTAATCTCCTACACGCCTAAAACAGAAAACGAACATAATAAATCAAGTTGATGATATCCAAAGAGTATAAGTTTGCAATGTTTCTTACGACTTTAATGCATCATCCACGGTAATGCACTCCGATGGAATCCAAGTATGATCCCAAGCATGAGGAATTCTTTTCACCGCTGTCTTAATAGCTCTTAAAGGATTAATATCCGCCACCTGAAAAATAAGCAGTAGTCCAAAACTTGGAAAAACGTGTCATACATTTCTAGTTAATCTGTACAAGGGGCAAAAATGTGCTCGAAAACAAGTACCAGGTCACATACTTACAGGCCAGTCAGAACCAAATGCCAACAGTGCATTCCCAGCTAGCAGTGAACCAAATAAATACGATTCCTTCACAGCCCTATCCATCCCAAGCTTTCTAATAGCTGAGTCAGCATCATCCAATAGGTGATCTGGCTGTTGAGATATGGAAATTAAGAATTGAATAAAAGTTTGAGAGGTGTGAATGTTTTTTTTGTCAAAAGTGATGAGCCAGAAGCAAGAAGGCAGGTAGTCATAAATATAGGGACCACTTATTATAGCTATCAAAAAGAGGTTTTAGCCAAGTTCCAATTTCTAACTCTACAGATATCAATTACCTATTTGAGATTGGGTAAAATGTTACTTTGTGATGCAATGCTAATTGAACCAGAAAGTGGTTGGTTTCATAATTGCTATTTCTTGTTTCATTTTCTACAATGTAGAAGCCAAAGTCAGGAAAAACCATATCCTCCAAGGACAGAACTCCCATACCATTAAGGAGGTAATTTGCTGTATGCTATGCCAACTGGTATGGTCATTGACAAACTCTAATCATCTATGGGGGTTATTTTCTTTTCCAATCATCTTACTTATATTCTTTCAGGAGATTTGCAAAATACTCTTAACATGCTGATTAGTTTTCCAAATGAAACCATCAAATGTTAAACAGGAAAGCAAGAAAGAGGAGGAATGTTAGGGAAAATAATGAATCTTAATTATGCACTCCGCAGATATGTATAATAGACCATTCTAAGTTCAACCAGAAGCCAGTTTTGCAATCCATAAAACCTTCGACATCCTCAAAGCAAGTTATAAAAGGTAGGAAGCCCAGAAGATAATGATCAGTAGAAACCTGCACTGAAGCAACAACTCCTTGATTTCCAAATCGGACTGCAGTTCCAGAAGCCAAATGCTGTGCGTGCTCTATCTGAAACCATCATTCAGTTCAAAATGATAACACCAACAAAAGTATCACAAGAATAAGTTTCCATATCCTTAAGCTTGTAACGAGTATGACATAATTCCATTGAAGTTTTTCCATGTTATAGCAACAAATTTACCCTGAATCTTCGATCTCTCATTCCATTAGTAGAAGCAACTGTCTGATACATGTCCAACATCAAGTCATTTGCTCTGTCTCCTATAGCATGAATGGCAACCTAACAAAAATTAAAAGGATAGCTGTCACTGGAGCAATTATATTAAGCAATTAAGAGACTGGGTTGTAGCAGAAAAGAAAAACCCATACTCAAAAAAGAGAAAAAAAAAATAAAAAAAATAGAAGGCACCTGAAGCCCAGACAAGTCTGATGCCAGGGTCATATTCAGAAGAACTTCAAGTTCTGTCACTTGAAGGCCATAATTGTCAGGCTCATCAACATATGGCTACAAATTAGAAACATAATTTACATAAATTGACTTGTAACTGGATGAGTGACTAGAATTTAAATTGATAAAGATCAAACATCCATGACTTCATGAGCAGCAAAGCTGTGGTTACAGGATTCAGGTTGTTCAAAGGTACTTTCCAACAACCCTATCCCCTATCTCCAACCAAAATACAGAACAATTTAAACTATTACAAGTTACAACTGATCATGGTGAATGGATATCAGATGCATATTCTTGACTAAAAAAAGCGGCCTATGGATGATTCTGAATTCATTTCTCACCTCATAAAACAGCGCGCTATTGGAACCCAAAGACCCATCAGCAAAGGCCTTTACACCACCGAAGTAAATCCATTGGTTCATTGAATGGCCCATTTTGTTAATAAGATCCTATACAGGAATATTAAGACTTTAGTAAACAAGGGAACCATTGGAAGTTGCTCAAGGGTAATGAATAAAGGGATGCCACAAAAAAGTTGGAAACGGTAAGGATTCTGATTTTCCCTTGAACTATGAAGTCTATGAAAAATTGCACCCTAAAGTTAAATAAGTAGCAATTAACCCAAAATTTGAAAACTTGTGATCATTTGCAAATGATGTTAAATGTAAAAGAATAAGTGCAATCGGTGAGCATGTAACTCTATGAGGTCAATGTGGGCTAGAAATTTAAACCAACCTGCACAAATCAATACATAAAGTACTTGCTAGATTGAAGAATTAAAGTCGACATCAGACAAAAGCTAGGGTAAGCTTAAAATACATGAAGAAACAAACAAACAAAATAAATACAGAATGTCCAGCTTTCACATATCAACTTGAGAAACCTCAGTTACTTTTCTGCTGGAATTTTGTTCCTCAAAATCTCGTAGAACATATTCCAAGCAAGGTTAATCAAATAGGCCAGAGTACTAGAATAAACACATGAACCAGCCTGCATAGACATGTACCCTGTACAAACTAGCAAGGATAAGAGCTGATCAATCAGCTTGACCACCAGTTGATACAGGAATTATTCTGCCTCAGTTCTCTAAAAGGGTCTCATTCCTCTAGTAACAGACCTAACATTGATTAAAGAAAAAAAGGAAATTTTCCTCCTCTAAAGTAATCTGAATGTGTTCCCTAAAAAATAAAATCTGAATGCAGTATAAAATAAATGAATAAATCAAATCTGTCATGGAATGGGTCATTCGAATATCATACAGATAAAAGTGACCATGTCTCCATCGGGAAGAATAAGCAAACTCTGATTTTCATTATTTCCAAAGAATGAGCCCATTGATACACTTCTGCAGAAATCACAAGAGAAAAAATAATATTGAATTTAAGTCATCTCAATCAAACAATCAGCTCAATGATCCATATATGAAAATTAGAAGGATAAGTAAAATGAAGATCGAAATGGTATTATCCCTGAGAATATAGCAAGATGAAATTGCAAGTTTTAAATGAAATATTGAATTATGCAAAATGGTAAATCAGTAGATATAGTGGACTTCAAGCACTTCTTTTGCAGTTCAATTAGAATTTTTTAGTTGGGACTTGGTAATGACGAAATGTTATCTTTTGTTTTTTTCTTGCATCTTGGATACGAAAATGAACACATAATAAAGTTCAAATTCTTGTTGCCCTGGACATGGCTTGAATATGGCCATGACTTATTCCAATAGAACATAAACACATAATTTCAACTCGCAGGACCAGAATCCATTTTGAGATCTAGACAACTGTAGCTTACATGAAGTATATATAGTTGACTTCTCGTACTTCTTTTATGGTTCAATGGGCAATTTTTAGTTGGGACTTGGTAATGAAGGAAAGATATCTTTTTATTTTTTCTTGCATCTTGGACATGAAAATTATGAATAAAATAATTATTTATCCCATAATATGGATGAGTATCAGATGATTGGGTGTGAGATATACATAAAACTCAGTTTTTTAAAAAAAACCTGAAAAGTCTGCCCAAGAAAGATCCGCTGGCACTGCAGGAAAGTACCCTCCCCATGTCGACAACTGTTGTTACTCCACTCATCAAGGCAACATTGCTTGCTATAAGCAATGCTTCCCTCCTTTCATCTACTGTGTTCTCTGGAATCTGGGAAACAACAAGTTCCATTGCAGAATCAATGAGCAGCCCAGTAGGTTCTGCAAGACCATGACCACGCAACAATTAGCAATACATCATGGCAAATTTGTAGATGCAATCGAAGCATTGAAGATTTACTATCATATTAACAGAAATAATGAAAGCAGATATACTAAACAGAAGGAGATCATTCATGGGGTATGAAGAACGCAATTGCTCATGTCAGTAAGTGTTGGCCAGAATGGCAACATCATGATTCATGAGCTTACCTGCAAAAGATAAATCAGCTAAGATCTATAACTACAACACTAAGATTTGAAAATCATGTCTTCATCATTCTAGTCATTCAATTTTTAGATACTTGAGGACCAGGGTGTAGTATTACAAGTAAATGTAAAAGCGTGCTAGAGGACAAAAAGTACAGAGCAATCATTGTAGGATGGACATGTCCCCAGCACAACCATTCTACTCAATGTTTGACCTCTGATGTAGAAGAAATAATTCACTTTAGCTCCTTATATGCAAAAAGTAATGAGTTTACCCTTTTATTTATGCAAAGTAATACCAGGTACCAGAGCGTCATAAGATGCCTTTACATTACAATAACACTTAAGAGTATTGTTTATATTATATATAAGAAAAACTATAAATATTACCCCCATTAGTAGTTCTCATTATAGTTCCTCCTTTTGGATCTTCTGATGAATTTGTAATCCCAGCCAACTTTAGTGCCAAGGAGTTGGCCAAGCCCATGTGACCATCCATCCTTGATAGCCAAACCTACTTATAAATATAATTCAAATGATATAAAGGGAAGAGAGGAAGGAAACTTTAAAGATATGTGATGGAGAATGAAGTAATAAGATTTATGAATTATGACGTAATTGTCTTGGAATTATGTATTAGAATTCATCAAATGGACCAAATGATAATTTATTGAAAGGGACAAATTGAAGGGACAAGGCAACAATATTTTTAATTCATCAAAAAAACTTCTTAATATGTACAAGGGTTAATTATATAGACTCCCTTGAAAAACCTAATGGTATAAAATGTAAATCTAGAGTTCTAATAAAAAGAAAACCCTAATAATATAAAGATAAATCTAGAGCCATAATAAAAAAGAAAAATAATTCCTAATAATACTAAAATACTACTAATTTATTTATAATTCTAATATTACATAAATCAAATACAATTATGTCATAAATCATAAATAATATTACTTCGCTCCCCATCAGTGAATCCTAGTGAGATCAACCCTCCGATTGTTGAAGAACACGTAAAATTTTCAGTATCGGATCAGTACATATTCAGGTTAAGGAAAAGGCTCAAGTTGAAGCATATGTTGAAGAAGATGTTGTTCCAGTTCTAGATCAGATAAACGAGACTACAACCTTTTCCATTTGTTAAGCATATTGAATTTGTGCTCTGCTCGTGATTCCACTAGATTTTTGCCTCCAATATAAAAGACCTTGCTGCATGACTTTACTCCTGAGGTCCTCATCCTCCTTCATTTTAAAACTCAAAGGTCGAGTTTTTTCCAAAAAAGTGAGAATTATGGAGAACAAAGTAATAGGATTCATGATTTATGATGTAGTTGTATTTGAATAATGTAATATTAGAATTAGGAATAAATTAGTAGTATTTTAGTATTATTAGGAGCTATAGTCTCCTTTTATCAGGACTCTAGATTTAACTTTGATGCCATTAGGATTTTCCAAGAGTCTATATAATAACCCCTATTGCTACATTATTAAAAGATTCTGATGAATTATTATTGTTGCCTTTTGGTTATCCTTTTCAATTTGTCCCTTTTGATTAAAATATCAGTTGGTGCTACATCAATATGCCTTACAGGATTGAAAGGCGTAATATCATCAATCCAAGAGGCAACTGGAAGATCTCCTCCCCATGCATCATTATTCCATCCACCTCCAAGAATCCATGAACCTTGTTTTGCACCTAAAGAATGATATTATAAAAAGTACATCATCGTCAATTTCAATATCATTTCACGTGAGAAAAAGTTTTGCTCAATAAGCATAGTAAAGCATTTTTTCACTAGATGGAGCCTTTTTTGACTGACTTTTTTTCCCTTAATATACACACACAAACACAAACATGCATGCAAACATATGAATAATACTTTTATGGGGAAGAGGCATTTGAACTTGAGACCTCCATCAGCATCACCAGGGCAACATATGAGTGATTAATTGAGATGGGTAAATGTGAACACTGAACACAAACATCCTACAACTTGGCAGGTTTACTTTAAGATGTGGCCAAATGAGTTTCATGTAGAAGAACATGTAACAAGCATAAATGGATTATGATTAAACATAAAATGACACCAGAAGATTTCAATAAGACTTTTTAAACAAGATGAACAGATTCTACATTGAACATAAATGAAGTTTAAACAAAAATAAAAGTGTCCAGCTGGTTTTTGTTTTTTATTCAATTAATAAAAGATATAGCTGACATGTCCAGCCTGCTTTGAGAATTAGTTACCCTGATAATTAAATGTCAACTGAAAACTGTAAAATAAGCATCCAGAAGACAAAAACTTACTTCTTGCTGCTTCTTTGATTATTCTGACGAACTCATCTTTGTTGTTTACACCTCTCAGTCCTACCTGCATCATCTGCATTCAATTCGTCAAATTTTAACTCGATGTTTACACAATAGGTTCAAAAACACAAATAAAAACAAGGCAAAAGATTATGTGGATAACATGAAGAATAGTTTGCTATGAAAATTCTATAGGCTGTACTTTGAAAACGATATTTTTCCAACAAACCAAAAACCATTCAATTACAATAAATAGAGTTCAATTATGCCATTCTCAGATATACTTCTAGAAAGGAACTTCAAAGATATGCTAGCACATCGCACCTGTGTGTGTAAAGTGTAAACTTAAAGAGCAATTAAGTGTGACTTATTTAAATATAAAAGAATGTTACCTACTAAAATGATAATTTGGATTTGATTTTCTGGACACACACATGAGAAACCAATTTTTTTTTTTTTTTTTTTTTTTAAAGAAGATTAGGGAAGCTCTCTCCTTAAACAGTATTAAGTAATGTCAAATAGAGGATCAAAATAAACAGAGAAACGAACATAGACTTGGGAGTTGGGAACACTATGGTTCAGAAAGTAGTATTCTGCTAAACCTGAAGTCCACCATAAATCAAATGCACGTGGGAATCGATAAACCCAGGAACCACAATTTTCCCCCCAACGTCCAACTCTTCTGTCACATCCCCAGCTAACTCCTGCATACATTTGAAAAGCAAATTTAATCAGCAGCAAAAGAAATTCCAATTGCATTCATATGAAGATTTTAACAAATCCATTCTATACATATGGATAAGTAATTTAAATATAATAAACAACCTGAACAAAGGAATAGTTCCCAACACGAAGAATCCTTCCTTTACGAACCGCCATGGAATCTGCAAAAGGGAGAGACTCATCGCTCGTGTATAGCACCCCATTTCTCACAATCAAATCCGCAACTGGATACGAAGATGGTGATTGCCAATTTAGAAAATCTGCAAAACCCAAGAAATTTCCTTTACTATATAGTCAGAATATAATATGTATGACAAAGAATTCAGTGTAGTTGGAGTTATAGTTACAGTTGAGGTTGAGAAGAGGCAGAGAGACAATGGCGAGGACGAGCACAACTGAAGCAGAGAGAAGTATGTAAAAATTCATGGGTGCTGAGCAGTAAGCACACACTTTCTGGCTCGTCAGTGACGAGTCATTTAGAGCTGCAACTTGCAAGCAATGCTCAATACCTCAATCAGGTGAATATTGTCCTAAACATCATGCTCAAAAATATAAATTTTTTTTTTCCAATTTTGTCTTAAAATATTTATAATATTTTCTTCAAATCTAACACTATTAATAATTTAAATAAAAAATAGTAAGTTACATAATTGGAGGTTACATATTTAATTAGTTCACCAAAAAATATAGAAATAATTATTCATATAGTATTGTGTCAATTTTATCTTAAAATATAAATTTTTTCTATCAATTTAATTTTAAAAATTACTTTTCGCTCTTATCTATCTTTCATTTCTCACTCATTTTTCTTTAAAAAAAATCTGAAAAATATTTAAATTGCTCAATAAAAATATTCTAATAATCACAAACCATAATTTCATTATTTTTTGAACAAGATGATCAAAATAAGAGTGAAAGAGTATATTATGAAATTAAACAAATATATTTTTGTCACCTCATCACACATGTGGTAAAAACAATTATATTCAAAATCACATCAAAAATATTTATCTAAAACACTAATTATATTAGATAAGAGGAAGACATTGCAAATGATTTAAAAGTTTTAAAACAAAATTGACAAAAAAATATTATAAAATAAAATTTGCAAAAATGTGATTCATCAAGATGATAGATGTCATTTATTCATTTAGGAAAGCACAAAAAATAAAGGCTGCTCCATGGGGTACTATTTTTATTTTTTATTTAAACATGAATCTCTCTAGTAAATTACATTGCATTCTCCCTATAACAAAATGACATTAAAACTTAAAACTTGATAAGATATTCTTAGATAGTAAAAAATCATTGCAATGTGAAAATTAATCATGATATTTAATTATTTTTAACTTTAATTTTTTTAGTTTGTTCTCTCTCAGTTATTAATTACGTATAACTAATATTAATAAAAAAATTTAACGAATTCATTAATTAAATGAATGAAAAAAAATATGAGAGAATTAACAAATTATTATTCAAAACCTTAGCATCTCTAACTTCAAAATTTTTATATTGTTTCTTGATTGTTAAAATCATTTAATAAATTTAACTATTTTTAAATAGATTTAAACTGTATTTTTTTAAAATAAATATAAAAAGCATAAAATATATTTTACTCATGTATTAATTATTTTGTTAGTTTAAAACTCAAGAAAAGAAAATATAATTTACTTATTTTATTTAATAATTAGGTGATGTTTGAAAGAAAGGTTGATACTATATACATACTGAGCATTGTAAATGTCTTTTTTGTAATATTTGAAATAGTGAGAAAACATATGTATTGATTTGGTGATAATGACATGTATCCATCAATTCATTTATCAACTTATCGAAGTGAAAAAAAAAACAGCTGAAAAAAGTGGGCAAGAAACAATTGAATCATATGACAGCTCCTACTCACCAACTTACAAAAAAAAAAAAAAAAAAAAAAAAACAAGAAAAGAAAAACAGGAGACGAACAACTGCTGCTTACCAACTTATAAAAAAGAAAAAATAAGACCACCAAGTCATTCTCTCCTTCTTCCTCACGACGTTTTTATGTTTGCCATTTGGCTTTATTTGCTAAGGTAATAAGAAGCGTCTGTTAGTAAAAAATTATTCAACAACTGATTTCGTGACATGTTGTCACTATAAAGGGAGTTAAAATAATATATAAATACAAAGAGATGAATTCATTCATTATAGGTTATTCACATGTGGGCATATACTTGGGCCTCTATTATGAACCAGGCTCAACTTAAAGCCCCACCCTAATCACTTGCATATTTATTCTGCAACTTCTTTACCAAATCCTTTTATGTGTTTTTGTTTATAGAGATGGTCCATCTAGAAAAGAATTTTACTCATTTAATCCTTATGAGAAATATCCTCTAAGTAAGAATATAAAGCCCATAATTTCAGTTGTAAATATCTCTTATTTTACTTGGTCTGTTGTTGAGTCCCTGATCTACTATTTGGGTGGTTTTAGGGAAGTGTCCCCCATTGTAGATTTTTTTTTTATCTTTCTGCTATACCTAGTACAACTTCCTCTATTAATAAAACAAACTTAAAATAATATATAAATACAAAATGACAAACTTGTTATATTAAATAGGAAAACTAGAGGGGTGAATAGTTTGGTTTACATAAATTCTTTATTTGAATGTGCTTTTGTTAAAACATGTTACTGTCTAAAATGAGTACGCAGCAGAAAATTAAGAGCAGAAACAAATTTGGTTACTGCTGGCAGGTCAACCGTCGCCAAATTCAGCTACGGCCTTGCTTTTAGTTTGGACTTACCGGGCAGGCATGCATTGACTGTTCAGGCCCTTTCGATGCTAGTATATATATATATATAATAAACGGCTATCTAGAGTAGAAACACAGAGCTAGTAAAGATTTCTATTTTATGTTTATGTTTAGTTGTAAGACATATTTATTTATTTGTTAAAAATAGTTAAACTGTTATAAACCCCAACTATAAAATCTTGGACAGAATTTCAAAGGTCATAGTGTTTTGTTGAATCTAATACTGAACTAGTTCTGTCTGTTGGCCCCTTTTTGAATCAAATAATAGCTATGCACGTAGCAAAATAAAAAGAAAACTAAAAGTTTCACTTTTTTCCATCACGACTGCTGTTTTGGTTGGATCAGAATTCTGGGTTCAAAATCCTAAAGGCAAAAGAAAGCCGAGTCATAAGAACAGACTACTTGTCCCAAGTAGGCATGTGAGCTCTTCAAAACAGAACAAGCTGCTATGGGGCTTTCTCACTTTGACAGCAGCAAAACAACTATAACAAATTGTAAACACTACAGCCACAATGTTGAAGTTATTTAAACCATAACATGCAAAGATGTGTCTTTCGTATATAGTCCCACAATACGACCAATTATTGCAGATTATACAAATTTGCAGGTCTTACATCTTACAAAATAGATGACCATCTGAGTCCTAAGCTCAAGGTTCTCCAGCATTGCCTCTAAGCCAGAAATGATGTTTGATATATAGAGGACTGCATGTTAGTCTAGATATTAAACTAGACTAAAACTGCTTTCTAGTTTACATACAGCAATCAAGTAGAATTTTCGCAAGTAATCTGCTGTAGTCTGCATAAAAGGTACTAGTTCTAGTTGTTACTTACACATCATTGGTCTTCAAGATTATTGATGCTATTGAAAGTAGTGAAATTCAAGATGTTTCTAGTCTTGAAGCTGAGATTTGTAGTGGTCATGACCAGAAGTGGCTCGAGTTACAGGACAAAACCTGATTGAAAATGCATAAGGCACGGCAGGAACCAAATACCTATTGTGGACGCTTGGGGACCAGCTATCATCTCCACCCAAACCCATATGCTTGTGATCAAGATGAACCTGTAATGGCACAAAGAAGTTTGATAAAAACACATCCTCAGAGAGATGAGAGAAATATTTTCTTTGATAGGTGAAAAAGGATGTGATTGGTATACTAACTTGAAATATTAGAGCATTAAGCAGCTAATGGAATAAGCCACAAAACATCCTATACAGTCTCACACACACACGTTTGCATTGATAATTCGAATGAAGATATATACTAAAGGAAAGAAAAATTTAATACCTCAATGTTATCTCCTTTAATGAGCTCTTTATTATGTGTAGCCCGCTCGAGCTCTGAGGTGGTGTAGTAGCTTGCACTCATTTGCATAGGTGGAGAGCTACCATATATTGAAGCATAAATTCCAACACCAGTTTTATTTGTAAACGTCACCCACCTGACATCTGCCCTACCAGAACATTCCCCAGGAACAATATAAGGAACATGCATGTCTCCCACATTCTGCTCATAGACCCCAACATTGGCAGCTGCTTTTCTATCAGGATAACACTCAAATGGCCCTCTTCCATACCAATTTACTTGGTCCATTGACTTTTCCAAATCAAACTTGACTCCCACACGTGGCAAAGGTGGAAGATCTGAATTTGGTTTCACCTTGCATTCCACAATCACATCCCCAGAAGCATAAATATTGTAAGTTACGTCTATTTTTATTAAAACGTTTCTGGAGGAAGAATCTCCATCACCCTTAGGAACACCAAGGAAAACTATTGCTATCTTCACAATATCATCTTCCATACTCTGTACAGAACAGCTTTCAGCAACATATTGCAGACTATCAATTTGAGCAGCTTTCCATTTGGAGACATAACTAGCTGCTTCCCCTCCTTTGTCATTATCAGTAGGTGCTCGCCAAAAACTTGGGTATATACCGTCATTCAATACTGGAATTCCTTCAACCTATGTTTTACCACTGTCTCATTAGAATCATGATACTATCAGAAGTCAATATGATTCCATCTCAAATAAGAATGAGAGTCATCGCACAACTTCTTGAGAATAAGTAAAATGAAAGTAAAGATTCCAGAATCATATCATGGTTTGTCTCAATTTCCAAAATTTATGACAGCAAAAGGATGATCTATTGATGGTTACTAGGCCTTTTTAAAGGAAGTTGCTTGATCGATTTTATTCTAGTTTCTTAAATTGAGTCTAATAAATCTTCAGCATTCTGGACAGAGATTGCAGGCCAGGGCCCTATTTATATCTTAATTATGTCAGTTGGGTTTTATTTACAAGATTTACTAGAATCCTTACAGGTTTGGTTTAGAACTTCATTTATAGGCTTGTAATGTGTTCTTTTTAGATCAATGATCAGTTTATAGTTTGTAGACTTTTTAGCTGTAATCAACCAAGCAACTGTTGCTCCTCCTCCTCCTATAATATTTTCCCACACAATATAGGATAAAACACACTGGACTTCATCTAATTCTCAGGAGTAAACCACACAGAAGCCGAACAACAGCACAATTGTAGTCCCAGGGGAAGTTGAAGCAAATGCATAATCATAAATCACAAAGTGGAGCTTAATTTATTTATATTTTCATAGCTGCAAATAGAAAGTTCCTTGTTGAATGCCAGCATGGAAGAAAAAATATATGTGATTAATAACTGGTTTTGTGATGATGAGAGATTAAAAAACATTCCTAATAACTATTAACATGTATTTTATCAGAGATGAAGAGAGAGGTAGCCAAAAGATCAATAAATATAATAAAGCTATATTTGGGCAATCTGATACATTCTATATTTTTTTTTCTCATTTATCAACAGATAAGAACTTTCAACTTTTAAAAAAAACCACCACAATTCTCGAACTTGGTTTTACTATTACCTTCCAGCTTTCAACTCTGCCTGTTTTCGTGTTCAATGTTATGTCCCAAAGGTTCCGCTGGCTTACTCTGGTTGTATCTCCAAGAATTTCACAAACTAAGGTGGCATTCTTAATTTTAATGACCTGGAAGCAACAGTCATTCATGGAAACAAAGAGTTTGTAACATGGCTAAAATAAATAAGCCTCATAAAGTAGAAATATAGGTACGCATTAAGAGATGGGCAACTACATGAGGAAATATCTCTCTTCTGGAAGGCAATTGAACTTGTGTAGATGAAATGATATGACCAGCTTCAACCCAGCGTGTGGAGTGCAAAAGCTTAGCAGTTACAGTCAAGAAAACTTCTTCTGCCAATGATGAAGCCCATAGAGAATTCCATGGTCCTGATTGCCATTCAAAAGCAAAATTGCTCTGAGGTTCTATTGATGGAAGAGACAGGATTCCAGATCCCAATTTGCATCCATCCCCATGAGCAGCCCAATAAAACTCCAATCCTTGCGTTGTTTCAAAAAAATGAGTATTTGATATCTGCAAATTATAACTCCAATCAAATATAAAGCTAAGCTTCAACTTTCAACTGAGGATACTAAATTCTTGAGTGAAACGTAACAGTACCTCTAGTTTTCCTTCCTGTAAAGTTATCTTGATTGGTTGGTATAGGTGCTTGACTTCTGG
Source organism: Quillaja saponaria (assembly GCA_029379385.1). NCBI lineage: Eukaryota > Viridiplantae > Streptophyta > Magnoliopsida > Fabales > Quillajaceae > Quillaja > Quillaja saponaria. The sequence continues at coordinate 10,408,261 of CM055616.1, read as the reverse complement.
TAAGCAAAGTCATCAGCACGATATGAATATATAGATGACACACAGATACTTAGCTCCTACCTGATGGTGTGTGCAGCTGAACAAAATAGACCTACCGTGTAATGCAGGATGAGGAGTACGATCTGGCCATATGAGGCCATTTAAACAGAAATTCAAATCATTAGGAATATCCCCAAAGTCCCCTCCATATGCCCAATGCTTTGTACCATCTGCACTGTCCTTCAGTAAGCCCTGCATTCAAAATGTAAAATCTTGTCTCTGACATAATCCCTTGTATTGACACTTGTATCTATCATTCATTGACATTCCAACTTATAAAATAAATTGACAAGAGTTTTTGACTAAAATTCCAAATAATTATAAAATGCTATTATTTATTTGACAATTGAAAACCTTTTACAAAGACTCTGGAGGAAAAAAGAGATTTAGATAAGAGGTAATTATAAACCAGATACAGCTCATTTACATTTAAAAAAGAAAAAAAAGAAAAAAAAAAACAATCTAGAGAAGTTTCAAGAATGGCTATGAAACTAGTAGAATAATTTCAGGTGAAATAAATTAAATGAAGACTAAAATCTCTTCTCATTGACAGTTCAATTAAAACAACCTGCTAGGAATTACTGGGTAAAAGCAATTGAACTAATTAACACAAAATTGTTGTAACTCGTACCTTGTTAAATATTACTACTTGCATGTAATGAGTTAACTTATGGTTTATACAACTGATCTGAGTGTACCAAGGGTTCACCAACAATTTCTATAGCTTGGAAAACAATATGAATTTTTGAATGAAACCAAGATATGATTTCCGAAAAAAAATTTAGTTTAAATTTCAAGATACCTATGGGTCAAGCAGATTCCCTTTCCCTTTTCTCTTTACAGATTTGCCTATACTTAATCCCCATAATATATGATCATACTGCACATCAATATGGCTACAGATTCAAGTCAAAGCAAAGCAATTGTGAAGTTAAATAACAATTCCATTTCTTCCAAGAATCAAATGCCTTGTCCTCCAATATGGAAACTTTACAAATGTAGTAATGATACAGCAAATACAGGTCCCAGTTTTGGACATTCAGCCAAGCATCTAACTTTATTAAAGGTGAGGTAGGGCACGCAATGTTTTTGAATTCCATATCAATAGCATTCATATAGATATAGCTGCCTGATTTTTAAGTTTCAGAATGGGTGTGTGTATCTTAGAGATGATTAATCCTACTCATTCTTCTTTTTTCTCCTTCTGGAATGCTTACCTTAACACATGCACCTGGCGGGTTCTTAAATCAACAACCTCAACCTCCACTCTTGTTTTTAAAAGCAGGTGGCAGTGCCCTTGTTCACAGGAATGGTAAATGAATTTCCTATTATGTGAATTGTTTTATCAACTTAAAATCTTTAACTTTGATAAATCTATGCTTGGTCAAAAAGTTGAAAGCTGCTTTTCTTTTAGAGAGTAGAGACGTGTATATCATTCTCAGCATGATATCTATCAGAAAATAATTTACTAATGACTTTAGTCACCTGATCAACCCAATCCCAGATAAAGCCTCCTTGGAGTCCAAATGTACTATCTATTGCTTCCCAATATTCTCTTATATTTCCGTTGCTGTTTCCCATGGCATGCGAGTATCTGCAATATGTCCATCAATAGTAGTATTCTCATTAACAAAATAAATTATAGTTATCTAGAGGGGAAAAACAAGACTAACAGTGATCATTCTATGTAGAAGGAATGCTGCAGCAATGGTTTGAAAGTCAAATGAATTATAACATGAAAAATTATAATTACATACTCGCACAATATCAAAGGACGTGTTTCGGTCGGATCATTTGCAATCTTTACTATGTCCCAAACACGCATATACATGGGGCATACAATATCTGTAGATGGAGTTCTGGATCCACCTCCTTCATAATGTAATAGCCTTGAAGAATCCCGTCCTCGAATCCAACCTAGATTAAAAAGGCAAGTTATCTGAGAAAAAGAAAACCGATGTACTCACCAAAGCAACTCCCATGATATCCATAATACTGATTTCCAAAAGACATCTCATGGAGATGATCGGCAATTGTGTTAATAACTTTATTTTATTTTTTCTGGATAAGTGGTCAAAGTGGTAACTCCCACATTAATGACATCAAGGGGTTTAACATTACATATAAGTATATGGGCCACTCCTCCTAATACCAACTGATTAGTTTTAAGAGTGAGGACAGTTACCACTCAAAACAGAATAACTACTCGGTGACCATTTGACTTGAAACCCTAAATTGTGAAAGAATTCTGAGTTAAAGTCACTCACTCAATCTATCTACAAACAGTGCTTTCTTAAGTGTTAGCTCATATTGACAACTATCTGACATATTCCCAATTAATTTCTGGAATTTCCCAAAGTTACAAATTGATCCAAAAAACTGACATTTGGCCTGTTTTAATACACTACATGTCTTTTTCTCGAGCTATGTGTGAAATTTATAACGCTTGAACTCTGTAGTAGGTTATCATGAAAAGAATACGGTGACCATAACCAGGTCATTGACTGAGCTATCCAGATGGTGATTTGTAACTGGAAACATATACAAAATCCAATGGAATTAGAGAGGAAAAAAAAAAAATTTAAATCAGAACTTGTATCCAAACATGCCCGATATATGTACAAACAAAAAGCCAAACTAGATACCAGCTGAAGCAGCATGATTAGGTCCATATCCGGATTCGTTCCCCAAGGACCAAGAAATGATTGATGCATGATTTTTGTCTCTCTCCACCATGCTGATCACACGATCCATCATTGCAGCTGCCCAACTTGGTTCCAAGGTTGGATGCTTCACATGTCGGGAAAGATCAAAACCATGTGTCTCAATATTGGCTTCATCTATCATGTACATGCCAAATAAATCACACAACTCGTACCAACGAGGATGTTGGGGATAATGGCTGTTCCTCACAGCATTGATATTATTTTGCTTCATCAAAATCAAATCCTGTAAAACCCGGCAGTTATGAGTATCTTAAGAATCTAACATCCAATTATTGGAGATTATTGAATCAACAGTTCAACATAAAAAGAAGAGGTACCATATAGAGAAAACAAATTAGGTATCACCTTGATCATGCATGATTCTATGCTTGTCTTTCCCAAACGTGGATGATGCTCATGTCTGTTCACACCTCTTATTATGACTGCATGTCCATTGACGAGTAACTGTTTGTGGGCTTTAGATACTTGACGTATACCTACTGGGCATGATTCACAGTCAACAACATTGCCAGATGCATCTTTGAGGATGACAACTAGTGTGTAGAGATGTGGCTGTGGATGGATGTAAACATAATAAGATATCAAATGATATATAAATAAATTCTGTCATCAGAATATGTAAGAAAATAATGCATCATAAAGATTCATCAACCAAAGCAAATGAGAAATCATCACTCAATCATTTAACATAAAAACCAATGTCGATAGAAAAGGAGAGAGGACAAGAAGATAAAACATTTCCCCGAACATCTATCTTCTTTTCATTTCTTCTTGTCACACTTTCCAACTCATGTCTTGTTAGTAATTCTTCTAATGGAGGAATAAGAACTAACTTTTTTATAGTACATCTGTACAGGAAAGAAACCAAACTACAATCCCAGTTGGCGCCCGGGGGGGGGGGGGGGGTTGTGGTTTGGGGAAGGAAGAAGTAGGCAAACTGACAAAAGAAAAGGTTGTGCGGCCATGGTATCATTATCTTAATGCAATCTAATGCACGAGCGCAAAGGTTAAAAATACATATCTGCATGAAATCTTTGTGAAATTCCAAGGATTCAAATTTGTGGTAATCCAGTATCTACAAGATAACCTAGTAAGCGGAAAGATAAAAAGTGAAATTTTAATGAGTTGAGATTCCTCACTTGTTCTGCAGACCAAAGCTTTGGTGATTCCAGTCTTCCCACAAGAACATAACCATGAAACCCTAATGGTGCACCAGAGGGTTCAAGCTTCATATCTGCTACACGAGATGAAAGCAGATCAGCAAATCCTTCATGATCGCACCAGCTCCCAGAATCATATAATGCAGCTTCTATTGTGTAATTTGCAAGAACACTTTCTTTAAATGTCTCTCTTGAGTTATCTATTTTCACTTCAACCTGGATGATATGTACACGAGTCAGCAATTTAAAAGTCTCCCCTATAATAGTAGATACAGTAAACAACCTCTGGCAACATGTTGTTCATCAATCTAGATAATGGGAAATGTTGTAGATAGCAACCCCATCATTATCTATAACAGGGCCCCAAGACAATCAGAATCCAGAAGAAAAGAAGTCAAATAAAAGCAACATGGAAGGTAAAGAAATATATAAATCAAACCAACACATATTCCTATAGTTTTACAATGCAAACTAAATGAAACTCAAAACTATTGATGCTTACCAGTACATCTGCAGAAGAAAAATCTTCAGCTAGATTTGACTTGAAAAAATAATCAGTAATAAATGCCTGCAGGCAAAGTAGACAAATTGTGATATAAGTTGGATATTGTGTGTTTAACTAAAACATCACCAGGACATAGCACATTAAATACTGGACAAACTTCCACACTCAATAAAATAATTGATTAATATTTATTTCCAAAACCAACAAGGGGTATTTTATAGATTCAAAATTCCACCCGGCAAACGTTTTATTGGTTATTATAATTGCCTTGGGCTTCTCATCCTCTGTGATGGAACTTTTACTTAGAAAGATATACCACTTCTTGTAAAGCCATAATTTGACATTTTTATTGTCCCCTTTCTTTCCGGTAACCAAAAGTATGATCCTTGTTTTCCTGCTAACTAAAATTACGAAATGCAGTGATCTTTGAAAAGAAAGTTAAACATCTCTGGGGAATCCAACAAGCTGTAGCTAGCCTAGTATGATCAGTAGAAAATGCTCCCATGTTAGAGGATTTAGATCAGAGAAACATTGATGATGGATAGATTCCTGTCATCTTAGTTAATTTGAGTTTTTCCTCTACTTTCTTACCCAGACTCATGTCTAATTTGATTACAAAGTCCCCAATTCAAAATGAATACTTGCGAAAAGTTTATGAAAAGTCACAGATATTGCAAGCTCCACTGCCACTGAAAGTCAATCAAGGAATTTGTAATGAGCACATAATCTTGGAAATTCAGCCAACACAAATGATGAGTAATTATCTATGCACAATAGAACACAGCCCATTTCTGTAATCAAAAACCAATAAATTACATCTATCTTTCTTCAAATTTCACAATAAGTAACACATGATTATATTGACATATGCTTGTGTATATTGAACAAAGAGTTCAAATTGAAACAATATGATCATAAGCAACTCACCCAAAAGCAGCACATCCCCATCACTAATAATTTTATAGTTACATGTGCTGTTACTCAAACAGATAAATATACTTTGCTGCAAATGAATAGATGGAAGAGAAAATAAACCTCTGGCTTTGCAAGAAGAAGCACATCACGATGAATACCAGATAACCACCAATGATCCTGATCTTCAAGGTAAGATCCATCACTCCATCTAAATACTTGAACAGCTAGAACATTCTTAATGTCTGAACCGCATGGATGACAATAATCAGTGATTTCAAACTCAGCAGGTAGTCTGCTATCCTGACTGACCTAGCCACAACATTATTAATTTTGTTAAAATTCTGTTAATGGCTCCCAATGATTCATCACACATTTTGCCCCAAAGAAATAATATGTTAAAAACCTGAATTAGATCCCCCCCCCCCCCCCCCCCCCAGAAAAAAAGAAAGAGAAAGAAAAAAAAAATAAAGACATGCAGCCTGCAGGGATGTTAGGACAAAAAGAAGTCCAAGGAAAATAAAATTGTAACCATTTCACCACATTTTGACAAACTGTAGTGTATTATGAAACTACTTATAAACTGATCAATCCAGGTATTGATTTTTTAAGAACACTGAATTTCAATTAACTTTGTCATATTGGTAAACCTAAGGCATTACTGGCTCCCCTTTTCAAAGCAGACCACCAGCTATTACCCCTTTTGCAGCGCAATAGATAGCTAAAAAACTTTATATTGAGATATAGTTTTTGAGTTCAACGGTGACCCATGAATTTTTTTGAACTTTGTTGTAGTAGAAAATTTAATCTACAATAAGAACTTTTCTACTTCACTTATAAATCTACTCTAGTTTTCCCACAGACAGCATCTTATTCCCATCAAAAAAAGGTAGGGTTAGTCCACCATCTTGCAATTATAAATTAACAGATATATTCTCCGTTCCTCTAAACTTTATGCATTATCAAACTTCTAATATAGTTTGTCTATCCCATGATGTGCTATATCATCATAAAAAAGGAAGGGTCAGTTTGTCCACCCTCTTCCATCTATGAAGTCTGGAACAATTAAGATTACAAAATTAATCTTCTTTCTCAAGCTTCTTCTAGAATTCTAACTTTAAGTGCACAGAAGCTGATCCAACATACTGAAGAAGCATATCCACCGTCAAAGAGAAAACAGGGAAAAAGAAAATCAAATGAGCAAAAAAAATAAGGTGGCAGCATTTCCAATAAACAACATTTAGAAAAATAAGTACCAAAAAAACAACTACACATTGAGTAATTACTATAATTTAGGATATCTCCTACAAGAGTCTTTTGATACCTGTATCCTACAGGAACCCCATTTATCCATGCAGAGAAGGCAGAATCAACAGCTTCAAAGTGCAACAAAATTCTTCGACCTGTCATGCACCAAAAGAAATATAATGTGTAGATGAAATCATTAAACTTAACAAGCAAAAGATGAAACAGTATTTGTAAATCACACACATTTCAGCATGCTATCATTGTAAATGTCAAACTTGTATCATATGTAGGTACATCTACCAAAATGTATGTTGATCAACAAGAAACCATACAGTGCTAATATGCGACTTTATTAATACATTTTGAGTAGGACATACCCTCCCATTCTTTAGGAACATGGAAGTACATCCTGTAGCAACCAGTAGGATTGTCCGTGGGAACATAAGGAGGATCCAGCGGAAATGGATACACCACATTTGTATAAATAGGGCGGTCATATCCATGCATCTGCCAATTTGAAGGAACTGTTCCAATCAGGAAAAAAGAAATGAGACACGGTTGTAGGAGAAGCACTTTGTTAGTAACAAAATGAGACAATTTGGCATGCAAACTCAAATGTTTAAGATAGAAAGTCCCAAAATATCATTATTCATTATAAATCAAAAAGCAAAATACTATAAGGAACATGATTCATTCAAAGCGATAACATCTCCATGCTCTTCAGACTCTAAATCTTCACCCAGAAAATGGTGATTATAATATATAACAAACAAAAGAAGGAAAAAAATATATTGAAACCATAAATCACATTTGAGATTCATCTATAAGAAAAATCATAATTCAATTTGCATCATTAAAACAAAGAAGTTACATGCATTATGATACATTAGAGGTCAGCTGATAAGGTCAACTCTACTGTTGGCCTGTTACATGTAGCTGACATGATTAGATACTTAGGGCCAGCTTGGTTTTGTGTTTGGAATATGTATTTGGCGTTTGGAGCTAAAAATCACGTTCAGTTTGTATAATAGTGTGTTTAGTTGAAACAGAAAAACACTTTGGTCAATCATTCAACACAGTTTTAGTCAATTTTTCAGAAGGGCTTTTCCATAACACACTTCTAGCAAAATAGAAGACACAATTTTATATTGCTGTTTGAGAAAAACTATCATAAATCTATATTTTTTAATATTCTCATGATTCAAAATCATTTTTTTTAGATAACTAACCAAACACAAAACAAATTATGCTAAAATCGATTCTCCCATAATCTCTACTAGCAAAGTCAATTATTCAAAACACTGATTTCCAAACTCCAAGCCAAACTTACCCTTAGTAAGAAATATTTGTTGTTATTTTCAAGAATTATATACATTCTCCTTCAGAAATCCAGTGAGACGTTGACTGTTAAGACATGTCAGTGTATTAACAGAATCATGAACAAGACTGGAACTTCAGAATTTCTAATCACGGGCACTGTTTGTTTCAGGGAAAATAATAAGGTAGAGGAAAATAAACTCAACAGAAAAAATGACGACTTTATAATGTTAAAGAAACCAAATCACAAGCTTGAACAGAACGTGGAAGGCCTAACTTTTTTTTTGGTATAGAAATAGAAAATTTATTAAGAAAGGAAGGGAATTACAAGGGGGAGGACAAGAAGACCACCTGTACATGAACAAAAATAGTAAAAGCAAAGAAAGCTAAAAACAAAAGGGAGTGCTAGTCACGCTTTATATTTAATATTGACACATCCTAAAAATCTCCTGAAGTTGAACACCACAAAGAAGGGAGAGAAACAATCTTATCCCAGAGAAAATGCAACGAGAGACGACGATCGTGAACAGTTCTTGCATTACGTTCTAACCACAGTCTAAATCACTGCAAAAAAAAGTACAACTTACATAAACAACTAACATCTCATCCCTCCTTCATCTCCAGTAATGAATCATCAAAAGACCATGCAAGGAATCTAGACATACACATGTAGGTGGAAACCTGAAATATCAAAAGGTCTACACCATAGATTCCAAACCAAAGGGAAATGAAGTATATAAATGCTTATTTATTTCATTACTCTGGCAACATCACACAAATATTAGGGTAATCATACCTAGAAAAGAAAAGTTGCTTTAAAATCTCATCTTACATGCAAGCAGAATCAAACAAATGGGCAACCATTGCAATCAAAAGAGTAACTGCATAATTTGAACAAATGACAATTTTATTCAATAGGGTTTGTGCATAGTATCAAAAGTAACCATAACTGAGATCTAATAGACTTGACACATGTTAATGCTTCAATTCAATGCATAATCTGCAGGGTGGAGACATCCAACTAGCGACTAAATCATTGTAGGGCATCTTTTTAACCAATGAGTTATCCCCTTTCAAAACTTCAGATGTGCGGAGGTAAATAAAGAACTAGTACAGCAATATAAGAAAGACATAACTAGGATATTGTCCATCAGCAAGACTGTCAACCTTTTTGGAAAGCATCAACCATAAGTCTATAGAGTAAGATAGGGAAAAAACCCTTCCTTTTTGGGTCTCAAACATTTATCTCCAAGAAGCACATATAATCAGTATTCAGTAATTCTGAAAAAGGTGCAAGCCAGCATAACATTTATCATAGTCTGTAAATGAACAGAGAAATCAGTAATTGTTTTAGTATAAATTATACAGTCTATCAGTATGCCATCATAATAGTGGAAATGAAGTATATAAGATTCTAAATTGCGTTCCAGGAAAATCCAAGTCCACAGGGCTTCCATAATGACAAAGTGGCATGCATGAATTCAGGAAAGGTCAAGTTATAATAGAAAGGGATGTGCTCAGAGATAGGCTTGCCTGGCAAATTTTTCCACTCAGAGTCTTGGAAGGTGGTCTCATAGAATTTTGCAGGTATACTGGTAGGACGAGGGGCTAAGAAAAATTTCCAGTAGCCAGACAAGGACTTAACATATGGCAAGTCTTTGACCCAAAATGCAGCACTATCAAGAGCTCCAATAACGGCATCGTCATTCCAAACAGCAGAATTGGATACCAGATGATCCACTTTGTTGCGATGATACCAGTATCTAAGAGATCCTATCCACATACCAGATTGTCAGTTTTACTAAAAGTAAGTATATAGATAGAATTAAAAATTGTAGAAAAGGCAAAGATTAAATCAGCAGAAATTAAAGTATAGTAGGAACAAGAGAAACTCCTCCACACACCAAATCAGTTTCATTTCAATAACTCGTTGGGGGAGAAAAGGAACATATAGTTCAATGCATGCATGAGCAAATGGAACTCTAACCAACGTAGCATTGGTCATATACTATGATTTTTTTCAGTTAAAATAATATATTGAGAAAAAATATAGAAGACAAGGTGATGGCTGTGGATTGAGAAATCATAATACTTAACTATCATTTTCAACTTTTAATAGTAACGCAATATAATGGATTGTGACCTCTAAATTAATGACTGATTCTTGAGGCTTCTAAAACAGTCTTGCCTTGTCATCATCTAAGAAAGAAAAAAAAAAAAAAAAAAACTACCATCCGATAAGTTAAAAAGGGGAACTGGCATCTTAGAAAGTTTTCAAACTAAGTTTGTGTTGGGCAAACAATAGAGGCAGCTACATTATGTCGCTGATCTGTTTTGGATTTAATGGCTTAATGTGGCTGGAAGATTGGCTTAGCGGGAATATGTTGCTTGGATATTGTACATTCTTTATGTGGAGTATCTGCCCTGAGAGGGATTTATTCAGAATAAGAAGCAGTTCACGGGGATTTTCTTTTTTATTATTTTTTATTTTTTTGGGTATGTGTGGGGGCGAGGGTTAATGAAAAGTGTCTAGAAGAATCTATTATAACTTCTTTTCAATTATTTTAGAAGGAGGCAAGCCTATTTATACACATATTCCATATGATGTACTTACACCTCAATTACTTACCTCAAAACAATTAGCAAACTGTAGCTGCAGCATAGTATTAGTTTCCCTATATTGGTTATACATCCGAATTCAAATTCCTCTTTTAAAACAACAACAACTAACAAACTGTAGCTGTATGAGAACATGACAATCATTTGAAGAAAAAATACTACTATTTGCCATGCATTCGGCAACATTCTTGCAAACAACAGTGATTACTAGAAATTTTTTTTTTTTTTCCTCCAAGGCATCTTCTACCTTTGACTCCACCACAGCTGACACAGACTATGCTGTCAATCACAATTTTTTAACTCAAAGCAGCACTGTTTACTTCGTCAGGAATAACCACATCAAAGTGAAGTCCCCCAAAAACATCCTTCCTCATTGGTTCCAAACGATTAATCTATCTTCGAAAGATGCAAACTTTTCATACATTTCTAACATATCCAGACCGCAAGCTCAAAAGTTACAGTCTCAAATTGACAGTCTATGGTTAACCAAAACAGGAAAAGAAGAAGTACTTATCAATAAAAATATTCATAAAGCAGTACAAATATCACGGCATGAAAATCAGAAAATTAATTTCTTCCATCAATTTAACAAAATCCCATTTGTTGAATCTTCTAAGTAATAAGATTTCAACTAAAGCAATATGCAAAATACAAAAAAAATGAAAGTTTCAACGACATGAAACTTGACGATGAACTCACCTTCGACTGAATCATGGCAATGCAAAGTAACATGAGGATCCCTTTTCCTCCACTTGATGAATGATTGGTCCTCCCATACCTTAAAACCATTCTCTAAAGGAGCCACAAGCTGCCCGATCAAAGATGCCATCAGCCTCTGTACCTGCAACCGGAATAGCTGAATTAGACTTTGTATATATAGAACGACAGAGAGCGAGAGAGCAGAGAGAGAGAGAGAGATTCACCAGTGAAGACTGGAGAGTGGAAACCTAACTGAGCTGAGCTTCGAGGATAATGCAGTACCTTGGATTAATAAACAGAATAGTCTCCGGAGAAAAATGAGGCAAACTACCAACTACGTTTCATTTTAAAGTAGGTTTTTCTAGCTCACTATAATAAATATAATTATTAAAAATTAAAATATTTTATAAATAATAATAAGTAATAAATAATACTAAAATTATAATTAATTATTATTATAAATTTTTAAATTTATAAAAATTTAATAAATACCCTTTAATTCTAAAATATAATAATAAATGCAAGAAACACTATTTTGTTTTCCTTATCTTCTTTTTTAATACATTTCACATGTCAAGTAAAAAATAAAAATAAAAAGAAAAAATCACGTTACAAGGTTCTCTTACAAATACATTTAATAGGTATGAAAGAAGTTCAATTTGAAAATTTCAGATTTGACCACTAAAAAAATGTGTGTAGAGAACAATCTGCTTTCACTTTTAGGGTTTTATCCCTGTTATATAAATATGGTAGCCAATAGGAATGTGTCACATGTGAATGTAGTTAGGAGACTATTATAAAGTATGAGATAATAATTATGTCTGTTGTACTAATAATGACAAATGCAATTTGGATTGAATTGTTATACCTTAACCAAATTATGTGTCATATTATTAATGGATTTGTATAATCTAATATTATAACTAGTCTCTAAAAATTAGTTTAAGTAGCATAGGAACTTGAACCAGATGTTGAAGTGATCCGATTAGAATATGTACTCAAATGAATTGACCATTTACATGGGTTGTGTTCCCCGTTTCCAGAGTGTAATTATTGAGCGTACCACAATGTGAATTTTTTTATCAGTGTGTGATGCTTTCTCAAATAGTTGTATCATTTTTGTGATTTTTTTTTTCGATGGTGGTAAAGTGTCACATAATGCTTGTGAAAATGTGTGTACATGCTCTACTTCATCTTATTAATACTTCACTTCCCCTTATAACTATTCAACTTTGCATTATTATTGTTGCATTTCAAGTGCGAACAAAAAAGTTTCAATCTTATTATGATTGAAGTTATACTAAATTTTGTATTTTCACGTGTAATGAGGTACTAACAAGTAGTTGTATTTAAACTGATAATATTGTGCAACAAATAAATTGTATTTCTTGTTAGAATGTTTAAGTAATATGGGTGAAAACTTGAGATTGTTGCATTCCCTTTCGAAGTGACTATTAACTTCCTAGCTAGTTGTCACTATTGACATCTTAGCTAGTTGTCAAGTTTATTTGCCGAGGGGTCAGCTTCCTAGCTTGTGCTGTCTATCCCTAGTGTGACTATTAGCTTCCTAGCAAGCTCTCTCTCAAAGTCAAGTAAAAACCCAATACGTACCTTTGGAGATTTGGTATCTAAGGGATCCTCCTAAAAAGATGGGAGAGTTGAAAAGCTATTTATGCCTCTCCTTAGGGTCGGTTATTGTGCCTGAACCTTTATAGTCATGAGAGAGACATATTTGATGTCCTGCATTTCAAGAATTGTCTTCTGAAAAGGTTAGCTTGTGGAGATGTTTGACTGCATTATAACAATGAGTGAAAGTTGCTTCCATGTATGAGTTGTAGGTTAAAGCACTTGAAAATATTTCTCAAGTACCATTTTATAATGAATAAAGAATATATGGCTCGATCATAAGACAAAAAATTCAAGCGATTCATAAAGAATCTCGTAAGGCCATGAAAGTTAAGAAAACATGTAAGTCTATCCCGCCATATTATCAAGCAATATTTCGGGAAAGAATAATAATGATTAAGAATTTAACTTTTTTCCTTTTAAAGCCTAGTAATTTATTATTTTTTGAATTATTATAGCACTTAATCGAGAATTTGTTATCACGTATTTATTATTCTAAAAAAATAAATCTATTTTAAGAAAAAAAAACCTTTTGACATGATTTTTGTTTATTGAGAATGGTTTTATTTTATTTTATTTGTCATAATGAAAGTTAAAATCAGATTTAAATCTTGAATATATTTTTTATTTCACTATTTTTTATTGTCTTGAAATGATTTTTGTTTGACTCACTTATTTTATCAAGTAAATACGTATCTCTAATCAAGATAAGATAAATTTTATCGCTTTTAGTATTAGTATTAGAACAATTCTATGATTCTTTATTAAATCGTGTCATATTCATCTAATTTTTTTTAACTTGATTGCTATTTATATCTAAAAAATTGAAATGATAATATTTTTCATAAATTCCCCTTGATATTAAATTATTGTCCATCTTAAGCAATTAAGTACTGTCATCAATTATTGTCCATCTTAAGCAATTAAGTACTGTCATTGAAAAGAAGGATATTTTATATTACGAGTAATACTACTTTGCTTTTCTCACAAGTAGTGAAATTCATTACAACTAATATTAAATAACTTTTCAGTGATTAATAAGTGGGATAAGTCACGACAATTGTATTATTCACTCTTCAAAAAATTTATCATTAGCTCTCGTGAAGTTATCCATGAGTAAGAAAATTGTGTGAACTGACACATAACAAGAAAAATATTTAGTACATTGGGAAAGAAAAAATAAGGGCAAAACAATCTAAAAATAAATAAAACTCCAGTTAAATTAGTAAATTTGAAAGGACTTGGAAAATAGATGGTAAATCCCAAATTTTGTTCATTGTTTTGGAATGCATAACTATAATATAATTATGAAATTAGTTATCAAGTGTTATGAATTCAGTTTGAAAAATTCAAATGGATTGGAAAACAAATTGAATAAGTTTTTCCTTGCCAAAAGGATTAAATAAATTTTCGCATTCATATGTACACATGAAACAAGTGTCAAGTTCAGCATTTATCTTTAATTTAAACATTAATGATTGCGAATTAACGTACAACAACAAAATTGATGTTAGTAAATTAATATATACCATATATTTGTATACTTTTTACTTTGTGAGTCAGATTGTTTGATTTTTAGTTAGTTTTGAAAGTCTAAATGCCAAAAATTTAAGTATGCGTTTTTAAATTTAACTCACGTTTGACTTTTGTTTTAAAAAAATTCTTAGTAAAGTAAATTGGAAAAAAAAAATCAAGTTAGACTTTGGGAGAACATGTTTATTTTGCATTGAATGAATGACGGTAATACAATAATTTATATAGGGCCTCAATATAATTTTTAAAAGGCAGTGGGATATGACCTCATTGGCTAGTGAGCAGAACTGCCTTTGGATGCACTAAAAACTTTTGTTAAGTTCATATAAATATGATTTTGAATGTTAAAATAACGACATAATTAATGAATGATTACATAGCTATGAAATTACGGTTAATTATCACACTAAACATTAAAAGATTATATATGTCAATATATATATATGTATACATATATATTTTGTGTGGTGTGTGGAGCTTTCTGATTCCAAGCCAAGTAACAAATGAAAGGTTTCTAGCTAGCTAGGAATCAAAATTCAAAAAGGTAATTTGCCAAATGTAACTTTTAGGGTTTTTTACTAAGTTCTAATATGATTCTTATTGTACTAAAAATACTTGTTAAGATTATAAAATGATAATTTTTAAAATTTAAAATAACGAGATAATTGAATAATTACATAATATTGAAATTAAGATTAACTATCACACTAAACATTAAATAATTTATATATATACAAACACATATATGTTAACAAGTGCCATATCGGTACTTATTACAAAAACCCTAAATTAAAAACCCTAAAAGGTACATTTGGCAAATTTAGCTTTTTGAATTTTGATTCGTAGCTAGCTAGAAACATTTCATTTCTTTTAGCTTGGAATCAGAGAGCTCCACACACCACGCAATACATCAAAACTAAAAACTTCGTGAAAATCTTCTTTTATTTTTGTGTAATTAATATTTTGCTAGAAATATTTTAATGTATGCCCTTAAACCACTTATTGAGATACAATAAATATAATCCTTATAATTTAAAATATTGTTAAATTAGTAATTTATTAATTATATAATACTGAAAATCATGACCAATCATTACAATAAATACAAAATTTCTAATCACATGAACAAATGCCTTAAACACTTGTTAAAAAAAAATCCTATATCACATTTTGTCTAATCCTGTATCACATTATAATCTAAAGAGATGGAGGATGTATTGGGTTGGTGGGGATAAGTGAAGAGAGTGAGACCAAGCCCTGAATATTCTTTTAAAATCCCATTTTGTCTAATCCTTGTTCGTCTCGTCAATCACTCAAATCCAACGATGACCATTCAAAGAAAACTCAACCCAGAAAAGAAGAGATGCAAGCAAAAGAATGAAAGTAATGGACAGGAAGGAATGAAACTCACCTAGGAAAAGACTTCTCGGAACAATGTTCACCACAAGGTTTTTCGGTCTTTTGGCTGTCAAAAAAAACAAAAACCTACGAAAGGTTTCCCAGAAAATCTTGTCAAAGTTAAGAATCTTACTTCCAAGCCAAATTAATATGCTAGTACATTTAGATGTAAAATACAGAAAGTATATAATATGTACTTCTGGTTTCTTTTCTCTTGACTATTCCCGTTAATGGATAATCAATCGATTCTATACTTTTAAGTGAAGGTTTTTGTTGAAGATTTCAATTGTATAAAAAACTAGATTTGTAAATTAAAATATCAAAGTAAATAATATATTGACATAAGATATTGGCGGAAACTGAGGGGAAGTACAAACACAAAAAGTATCATTAAATTACAGAGGAGATATTAAGTATGAGGAAATATAAATGGATTCAATGTATTTCTCTTTTGTTTTTTCTTTCTTTCATTTATTTTATTTTATTTCAAATAAGTCTACGAAATATGTTGATGAGTGTGCAGATCTCATCTCAATTATGTTTATTGCTTCATGAAGTTAACTACTTAATTATATATGTTTATTGACTTCACATAAATCATGACTAGAATTTTTAATTAGTTAAATTTCTATGAAAAAATAAAATTTTTAATTTTAGTTTTGATTAGCAAAACTGAAAGTTTTAAAATTAACTTAAATTGTGAATGAGTATTGGTTGTTTTGTTAACCGCAATCAAGTATTTTATTAAAGCAAAATACTCATTGCAAAGGGTGAAATATTATTGACTTAGTCACCGTAAGACATGCAATTTTTTATATATTTTACGGAACCTATATCATGACTTACGGTATCTAACCCATACAATATGAATTTATTACATGTCTGTGCCTATGATACCCATAATTAAATGAATCTTACTTTATTTTCTCCCTAGCTAATAGTTGAAGCCCCACTCTTAAAACCAAGCAAGGGTGCGCTCCAACATGATATCAAAGTTACTGGTCATAGGTCACTCTCTTGTGTTTTTAAAATGGCATTAGAGCCTCTAATGCTTCAACATTTTGACCCTAAGCGTCTCACAACCCTTGTGCTTGAACTTGATTCACGTTTCACATGAGGGATGTCAATGAGCTAATTTCTCACATTGCTAATATACCTGAGCTTAATATTATATATAAATATATGAGTCACTTCTCTTAATACCAATTGATTGGTTTTATTCATGTAAATTAAATGATAAATTCATATAAAATCATTGATATTTAAATAATAAAAAGATCAGTAGGCAATAATTTATCCTTATAGGATGAACTTGTATATAACATCACTAAAGAAACAAAATTACTAAGAGTCCGAACTTCTTGGAGTAATAAGATGGAGTAGTTATAAGGTAGAGTTACAGCATAGTGTCAACACTAGTGAAAAACATTATCGTCCAAAACAAGTTATATCTCTCAGTACACTTACTCTTTTATAGCTTTTCAACTTCTATATGTACTATGATATAAATAGACTTTGCAATCACGGTTTTTATGATATATAAAGGCTGCCCTTTTTGCAGGTCAGTCACGTGAAGAACATTTCAGCTAGTCAAATTCAGTTTTAACATTAAGAAATGTTTAAAATACTTGTTAAAAATTAAAGTTAAAACCCTATAAGGTATATTTGGCAAAATAGCTGTTCGAATTATGATTCCTAGCCAAGCAGAAACCTATCATTACTTACTTAGCTTGGATTACTTACTAAGGGTCAATTTGGTTTGGTGTTTGAAAATCACTAATTTGGATAATTAATTTTGCTAGTAGAGATTATAGAAAAATTGATTTTACCATAATCTATTTTGTGTTTGGTTGGTTATATAAAAAAAATAAAAATTTTGAAGCATAAGAATATTTTTTTAAAAAAGAAAAAGATATTTTTGAAAAAAATAAGGATATTTTTGTCAAAAAATAATATAAAAATAGTCTCTTGTATTTTGCTATAAGTGTATTATGGAAAAACTAAATATGAGTTGCTTCTAAAAAATGAGCTAAAACTGTGTTGGACATTTGACCAAAAGTGATTTTCAGTTTTAACTAAACATGTTATTATATATACAAGTTGAAAGTAATTTTTAAGCTTCAAACGCCAAACACATGTTTCAAACACAACCAAACTAGCACTAAGTATTACAAAAGTTTTCTATGATTTTCGTGCAATTAATATTTATTTAAGGTTTATTTAATAGGTGTACTTATAACACTTCTTAAGATGTATAAAATATCATTTTTATAATATATAAAAAATAGTAATACATTAAGGGTTTTACTAATGGGTGTCCTAAGGACATTTGTTAAGCAGCAATAAATATGATATTTGAAAATTAAAGCTTTCTAAAAATAGTCATTTATGCATTAAATATAGCACTGAATTGTAATTAACTATCACAATAAATGTTACAAACTTTCTATTTGTAGAATCGTAACAAGTGCTTTCATTAAAATAATAATAATACATTTATTACATAATACTAAAAATATGCTTAATCACAATAACTACTATAATTATATATATATATATTATCTGAACAAAAATCTTAAGGGACTCGTCCATAGAGAGAGCATTGGGTTGTTTGGGGAGTAAATAGAGTGAGGCTGCATTGAGTTGGTGGGGGAGTCAAGATTGAGGTTGTATTGGGTTGGTGAAACCAACCTTCACCAACCCTGAACATTCTTTATAAATCAATCAAATTCAAGCGTGGGCATCAAAAGAAAAATCAAAACCCTAAAAAGAAGATATGTTAGCAAAATAATGCTATAGTGTGGGTGATTCATAGTTCTTCAGTCTTTGGTACAGAAGAGATTCAATTTGGAATAAATTTACACTACGATGTCGATCAGGATTTCTTATATATGCTTCTTGGATACTGGATTTGATCAGCTCAAAGTTTCAGACATGTCTCTAGATGAATATAAGGATTTATTGGATTTATTTGGCTATGTATAGTTTGAGGGTATAACGTTGATTTTTATTTGAAGCATATTGCAATGACAAATTTCAATATGAACGATTTTAATCTGCTTCAAAGAAAAAAAATCTTCAATGTTGTCCTCAAACTTTGCATTGCCAAACAAATCCTCTAAATCCCTAGATTCATCTGAGTGACAGGTTTGGAACATATAAGTTGATCAAGTCTGGTATCCAAGAAGCATTGTGAGAAGTCACGATTCACATCAAGGTCCATAACTCCCGTTAATTGATGCGGTTTTCCATATCAGAAATGTCATGAGTGTATTGAATGGGTAACACTTGAAGCAAAATCACTAATTTCCAAGGTTCAATCTGTCATTCTCGACTCTTTTTACTTATAGCTTATTTTTCTAAAACTTGACTTAATCTTTGGTGTCCACCTTGGTTCAATCTGGACCGCCTTTTTCCCATGTCGTGCAAGGTAAAATCTCAAGAGTCATGTGAAGAACATCCTAAACACCTTGTTTCAATTCTGGTCATAACATAATGGACAAAATTTGATTAAGCAATATCACTGATTATTTTGTAAATGTATACTTTCTATATTTTTTTTTTGTTTTGAGTCTTTACTAGTTAATTAGTTGCAACAAACTATTCCTAGAGACATTTAAAGCTCATGAGGGCGAAAGCGAAACTGACCCATCATGCATGTCATATACCGACCCTTGTTATTTTGATAAATTTCAAAATGAATTTATGATATTCCTAAGTTTCCTTTACTCTTCTACAACAACAGGCAAACTTTCATGATCATCAAAGTGAAAGCAACCTTTACAATCATTTTCAATGCGTATCATTTTTCTTGCCTTTTTGCTAGTGAGACCTAGTATTAGCAACTGACTCTTGCTTGTAAATTCCTAGTCAATCACAAATCCATTAATTGTGGGTGTTCTAGTTTCCTTTAAATGTTTTTTAACGAGTGTACTTAAATCATTGTTTAGTTAATTTTTATGAAAATTTATAGTATTTAATGATGTAATTGGTCATGAATTTAGATGTTATTTAATAAAATAAGTTCCTTTTTGAAATGTTTCAGATTAAAAAAATAATATATTTGTTGAAAGTCCTAAAGGCACTTATTAAAAAATAAATAAACATTAGGAGCAAAAATAATCTAATTATAATTTACAAAAATTTCTAACCAAACACTCAACATCTAAATTATCTGATTATAATCTGTTTGACCAACCTTCTTAATGTTTCTCATTTCTGGATGTTTTATAATTAAGTCCATCTACAATATTGCCAAGCAGAACATAAAGAACATGGAATAGTAAAATTACGAAGATGAAATCACTACTTGGCTATGTTGGGTAGATTTATTGCCTTGCCTCGAATTGTCAATAGCAAAAGCCCATAATGTATATTCGTGAAAATAGCTTCCACACACCACACAATACATTGCTAGAAAACACTTAAAAATTTTCTTTGATTTCCTTACAACTATTATTTTGCTTGAATTTTTTCTAGTACTCTTACAACAATGGTTAATGTGCAAAAAATATAATTTTTTAATTTAAACTATTAATAATTTATTTATTACATAAAATTAAAATTAGGCCACGACTATAATAATTATTACAAATATTTTATTTAGCCCTAAGTACAATACTTGTTATAGAGGGAGTAGAGTGATTCTGTATTAGGTTAGTAGCGTGTGTAAGAGTGAGACCAACCGTCTCATTTTGTCTAATTACATATATTTTTCTTAATAAATATAATCTTAAACTATTAATTCATTAATCTTCTAATATTTAAATCGTTGTCAATCACTGTAATTAATTTTATAAAATTTATATATATATTATCTTAAATATTCCCCAAGGACAATCGTTAAGTCCTTTGACTAATCATTCAATTTCTCATAAATCACTCAAATCCAAGCCGAAAATCAAAATTAGAAGGCGTCTAGTTGAACCTTCCATTAATTAAAGTTTGAGTATGAAAACTACACATCAAATAATGAAATGGAATAGAACAACTATTTCTTATTGACACTATCAAACACTTGGAAAAAGAATGATAATTCTATTCCACAATAGTTTTATTCTCATTTACATTTTATAAAAATTATTCATTGTGTACCAAACTATCCTAAGATTTTCAACTAGGTCCAAGACATGTGGCATTACATATTGCATGCTACTAGAAAGTAGTTTCAAGTTTATAGGAAACCTTACATGCTTTGAGAGTCTCAAATATATCAACATGATAGAAAGTAAGGAGATTTCATGTTTTGAAAATTATTCTACTCAACTTTTATATTTCACATCTCATATTAACTTTTTCTTATTTTTATTGTTCAAATATCTTAAAATGCTTTGATGAGATTTCTTGAATCTTGTAAGCTTTGTGCTTGTTAAGAATGTCATTTAGTAGAAAAAAGGAAAAAAGAAAAGAAAAAGAAAACATAAGGAAAGCAACCCTACCAAAGGCTGTTGAGATTCTCAGGTTTTTCGGTCTTTTATTTATTATGTTGGCTTTATTAATAAACCTTTTTGGCTGTAAAAAAAGCAGAAAGAAAAAAAACTCTACCAAATGTTTTCCATAGAATCTTGCTAAAGTTAAGAATCTTATTCCAAGCCCAAATCAATATGCTAGTACATTTAAATGTAAAATACAGAAAGTATGATAATATGTACTACTGGTTTCTTTTTTATGACTATTCACGTTAATGGATAATCAATCGATTCCATACTTTTAAGTGAAGTTTCCGTTGAAGATTTCAATGTATAGTAGAAAAAACTAAATTTTAAATTAAAATTGAAAAAATAAAAATAAATAATAGTTTGACAACTAAATTAAGATGTTGAAGGAAAATGAGAGGGAAGTACACGAGAAAATATAAATGGATGCGATGTAATATTTTTATGTTTTTCTATTTTATTTCAAATAAGTCTATGACATATGTGGTTGAGTCTGGAGATCTCATCTCAATTATTCTAATCTTCTAATTGAGGGGAGCTAATAACAAAAGAAAGTTGTACGAATCATTCCTAATTGGGTTATAAATTTCTACCCTACGAAAAAGAGGTAGTTGTATGTATAGAATAGGAAAGATTGCTTATGAAAAGATGCCACCAAATCAGATAAAAAAGTTAACTCTACTGGTGTACTTTATATAGCCCTAAACCTTGCCCGTGGTAGTGTTTTGATTTAGTATTATTATTATTTTTTTTTTTCGTCTCCTCCATCTTTTTTATATCGGTTTCCTTATCAATATAATTTATTGAAGTTTAATTACAAAAAAATAAAAACTCAATGAAAAACTATTAGATAGTAAAATTCATAAATTATGTTTATTGCTTCATAACCTTAACTACTTAATTAAATATGTTTATTTACTGCACATAGACTATGGTTATAACTTTTATTTAGTTAAATCCCTATGAAAAACTATATATATATATTTGGTTTTGATTAGCAAAACTGAAAGTTTTAAAATCAAACTTAAGTTGTAAATGAGTATTGATTGTTTTCTTAACAGCAATCAAGTATTTTATTAAAGCAAAAAACCCATTGCAAAATGGAGAAATAATAGCAGATTAAGAAAAAAAAAATGTAAAAATAAAATAAAATATCATGTCATAATTTTTTGATGTCTATACTCACTGGCCCATTTTTGGTTGATTGTTGATAATAAAAAAATAAAATAAAAACTAAAGCAGTCAAGTAAATGAGTATTGATTTTTTTCTAATCAACAATCAAGCATTTTATTAAAGCAAAAAACCCATTACAAATGGCGAAATAATGACATATTAAGAAAAAAAAAAATGACATATAAAAAAATTATCGTCTCAAATAATATAAAAAAGAAAGATAAAAAAATATATATATATATATGAGTATCTTCCTTGAAAATAACTTATAAGTTGAAGTCCTTAAACAATGATGAACTCCTAAATATTAGAGACCATATCCGAGCAACTGCCTAGAAATATACATCCGCGACCTATGTCACAAAAATCCCCATTGAAAAACCACCACATTAGGAAAAACAAATTTAGTATCAACGACAGAAAAAAGGCTGTCGCAGATAATAATTATTTACATCCGTCATTTGGTTATCTACGACAATAAAGCTGTTGTCGCTGAAAGGTAGAGCTAGAGCACTTGGCTCTAAGCCTTGGAGCTTTAAGATGAGCTTAGGGCTCTAACCTCTGTGTAAGGATCTAACCTCCGTGCATAGGAAAGTTATGGGCTCTAGCCCTGCTTGGCCATAAGGGGCTACGACCCACGCACTTTGTTGTTGGCTGTAAGAATTTCATACAATTATGATCGAACAATTGATCATGACAGAAGATTCGTTAGACACATGTGAGAGTAAAACATGTAATTGAGCTATTTTAAGTAAGTATAAGGTGTGCTAATATGCAATTCTAGTAAAACATGGAAGTTTAATGGCAATTTATGTGAAACTCATAAATTTTTAGGCCATTCAAAGAATTTATGACCTATATGCAATTCTCTAGAATTATTTAGGTCATTTATATAAGAATATACAAACTTGGGGGTCTATGTGTAATTATCTCGAATCATTTAGGCAATTATATGAACTTGAGGGTATATTTATAAAGACGTAAAAGTTATGGTAATTTTGTAAATTACTAAAGTATCAGGCCACTTATGTAATTACTAAAAGATATGGCCGATTATGAAAAATATATAAATATTAGGTTCAAAATTATAAGGGTCCATAATGAAAATATGTAAAATACTTAGACTTTTCTTGTAGAATATATAAAATGTAGGACTGAATAGCAAATTTGTAGAAACCTGGGATTAAGTTGATCTTTGATCCAAGCTGGGCTTTTGACCCGAGTTGAGCTTCTCAGCTCAAGCCGAGCTACATTGATCTAGCAGGATGAAAGCTTGCTTGGGCTTTGATGAGCTCTATTTGGGCTTAATCAGATCGTGTTGGCAGTCTCAGTATTGGGCCATTTATGGCGAGCTGGTGATGCAAAGCTGAGCTGGAGTTACAAGAGGAGGCTACCACTTGTGGCTTACTCCGTTGGGGAGGCGGTTTTGTCAATAGCTTCTTCTGGTCATCCTTGGCACTGTAGCCGGTTAGTTGAGGGTTGATGATTGCTAGAATATGCCTGAATTTGGCTGAAAGGGTGGATGCCTAGGTTTGATCTTTGTGATAGGCAAGGAAGAGAAAGCCAAAAAATGTAAAGCTTAATGGAAGAAGGTCTACAACGTGGAATTAGGATTGTGAAGCTTGTGATAGAGAGTTGGGGAGCTGGAGAGAGTAGTGTGGAAGTCAGAAAATTCAAATTATATGAATTTTCCACCGATGACACCAATGTTAATGTTAAATTTGACCAAGCTTCGAGGTTGCCTTTGTCGGGATGGTCTTTCGAGCTTAGGATATTTTGGCAGACCTAAAATACACAAGAAAGAGGAGATTGGGCATTGCCTGAGATCCCTTTCTAAAGCTTAAGTCAATGAAAGGGAGAGCTGAGGGTCTGTTTTGGAGAAAACTAGAGAGCTTACCTTAGCTTGAGGGAATTCTGTTTATAGGGTGTTGGGCCTTATTGGGCCTTGTTGGGCCTAAGACAATTTATGTATTAACAGTTAATGTAAGTTAACTTATCAGGTTGACTTTTGATTTTCTAACTTTGATTATGATATGTAGCTTATTAGGATAAGGTAGCTTAAATTCAAGTTATTCTCAATTATGTAGGAAACCTAATTGTGTTTTGTTTGAAAATGGTTTCAAACTTTTGTGTTTTTGTCTTCTCCGTTGGCTTTGGAAATAAGGGTTTTTTTTTTTTTTTTTTCCTTATGTATTGATTTCTATAATTCTCATGATTTTTTGGTTTTTTCTTAGATGGTGAAGCCATTGATGTGGGTTGCCCTTAGGAGATATGGAATGTATAGATTTAGGGGTTTATGATTTTGGATCAGTAATTGTAATTTGGTTTAAAAGGAAGGATTTTTAGTGAAACTCAGAATCTATATGGTTTGTAATTTATAGATAAATTGTCTATTTGTTGGTGAAAATTGATAGAAATATTTGTAAAATATTGAATTAGGAAATATTAAAGTTTCATAGAATGCAAAGTGGTGAAATAGGGTTTGGGTGAACTCATAGGTTAAATTACTAAGAAAAACTCTAATGGAATCTAATAATTTAGAAAATAATAGAAATAATAAAAAAACAAGAATAAGTTGGATAGATAAAAGTTTGGTTTGTGAAAAATAATTTGTTCAGGAATGTTGGGAAAAATTAACTAAGAGTGTTTAATAATTGATTTAAGGTTAATTTGAAGAACATATGGTTGAATTGAAAAGTTTGGAACTTAAAAAGTTAAGCATTTGATGAATTTCTTAACTTTAATTTATAGTTTGGAACTTAAGAGTTCATTTTCTTGAATTATGGATCTTGATCACCTATATTTATGGTAGAAACTCCATGAACATTATATAATTATGCATAGCGAAATTTAATAGAATGTTAGAAACTTTGTGTGGATGTTTCTAACATTGCATTCAGGGCTACACTATGAGTTCACACTTTACGTAAATCATAACAATACAATACCACCATTTTCATCTCTCATACTAATCTATACATATAACCATACATGAATTTATTATTGTGTGAGTAAGTAACTTAATATTTAACTTGGGAGACATCACTTGCATGTTACAAACAAATGAACAAGTGCACATTTTTAACAACAAAGAATTTGAATTGGAAGCTGGCTATGCACAATTTCATGGGTCATTTTTAGCTAAGATCATTGATAAAGTTTGGGATCTAACTATACATAAACATACAATACTTGCAGGCGGCGGCTGAACATAGATTTGATGGCAGCGAGGTGTGATCGAGCGGTGGCGAGGCTAGGTAGAGCTCTAACAGGTCAGCAATGGAGGAAAGAAGAGGAACGAAAGAAGGAGATCATGATCTGCAATTTAAATAAGGACGAGTATTTGTGTCTGCCACTGCATATACAAGTCAATTAAGTGGTAGATGCAAAATGAAGTCACACCTGAGTAAAACACAGATGCAAAAACGTTAATAGAATATGGCACCAATTTAAGATAATTGCATTTGCACAGGCAGACATTGATGTGGAAAATGCAAACGCATATACGTTCGAGGAATATTGCACCAAAAGTCATCATTTTGATTCTACTTTAAAAGTATCAGTCTCTGGATGTGTATTTTTTATGAATATCTGCTGTAGACGCATATATGGTGATTTATTGTATTGTTGGTTACGCATTTGAATTCCTATTTGCTAGGAATGTTTGTGGCTGGATGGATTGGTTTAAAGGTTATTTCTGAACTAATTCAACTAAATCGATTTTGACTTTTTCTTGAAACCGAATCGATCTATACAAAGTTTAGAACTAGTCCAATACAATTCATGCATCTCAGTTTGAATTAGATTGGGTTGATCGAGGTTAAACATTTACTTAGGTCGATAATTTGAAAACTCATTATTTAAAAATAATAATTAACTAATACATAAAAATTAGTATATATCAAACTTTTAAACAATCTTAGATATGGCTTATAATTCTATGTCCTATACTTAGACATTGCAAATTGGGTTTGACATATTCTAGTCCTATTATTATTTAGTATGATTGATGAATAATGACTAGTTATTGGTTAGTTTAGAATGGATTCTCTATTATAGGACCATAATTGTGGTCCGATAAGAGATAGGTTTAAGAAAATCTTATCTTTTATAAATATTATCATTATTATCTTTCTTTAGAAAATTATATATAATATCATTAGATTGGATTGATTAGGTTGGGTCTTGATTTGACCTTAGAAATCATGTCTAATTCAATAAAATTTATAAAATTTGTAAATGGGACTAAACCAATCCAATCTAAGCAACAATAAATTCATCCTATAATTTCAAAATATTTAAAATGTCTTCTTTTGTCCTAACATAGTTAAAATTTGGACCGAAATTACTAATTTGGCTTCAACCATTATATTTAGTGCAACATGTATGCTTACTTGACAAAAAGTAATAAAAATAATTGCCTTTAAAGTATATATATATTTTTTTATCATCGCTAGTATTATGTTTTGTCAAATTCATCCTAAAATTATAATTTTTTTGTCAATTTCGATTTATAATATCTGAATTATCTTACACCCAAATTTCATGATTTTAAGAGAAATGATAAAAAGAAGTGGGAAAGAAGATTTTCATATTTTTCTTTCTTTTTGAAGTCAACTTGGCCCAAATTTCATGATTTTTAGAGAAATGATAAAAAGAAGTGAGAAAGAAGATTTTCATATATATTTTTGTTAACAATTTTTCTTTCTTTTTTTAATCAACTTAGCACATGCACATGTGAAAATAATATAATATATTTTAGTTCACATCAATAATTTTTATCCAAATTACTAATGGTGTTAAATGAGAAAAGACATTGAAAGATTTTTGATAGTTATGGAACAAAATTTAAAAATAATGTGATATTTTACAAACAATATATGTCTTTTTTTTTTTTTTTGGGTACGTACAATATATGTAATTTTTCTTATAGAAACACGTGTTGAATGGGAACTTAATCGATATTTACAAACATAAAACTTATTTTATGATTAAGAAATATTTCTTGTTATGAGTTAGTTGGTTAAGGTGCACGTAAGTTGTTCAGACACTACTGACAATTAAATTAAAAAAAAATTATATATACCTGCCTATTTTTAATTTTTATTTTTATAGGAACATATAGTCAGATCTTAAAGATTAGAAAGGGTATAATAAGTTGTCATTAGAGTATCTTAAAGCCTGTTATATTTGACAATTGTTTCATTTATTCTCTCCCCAATGCCTTGTACCTATTTAATGGTTGTTGCTTAAAATCAATAAGTTTCTTTGTGTATTTTGCAATAAATGCAGTTATTTAAATTCAAAATATTTATCCATTAATTTCTTAATACAGCTTATTATTAAACTCTATGAGTTCGTTTGGCACATCGTATAAGGATAACATGATAGTATAAAATTATCCAGTTGGCTGTTATACAGTATTTGACAGTAACATGCAATAGTATAGACATATACTATTGAGTCTCTCTTATACTCTGCCTGATAGTATAAAGCTATACATTGGGAGGGAAATGATAATACAACAATATAACAACTGTAAATCTATACAACTTAATACATTGTATAATCCTATACTATATAATCACATACGATACGCCAAACGAACCCTATAATAATTGTTAAAAAAAAATTATATTCAATATAAGATTTTTCTAAGAACTTGTTAAGCTTTTAAAAATAAAAAAATTTATAATATTTATTACAATAATAGACTATTTAATATACTAGTCACAACCATGTTATGTATAGGGGTGGCAATGAGCTGAACTAGCTCGTGAGCTACTCGTTAAGAGCTCAGATCAAGCTTGACTCGTTTTTTAAATGAGAGTTTTATTTTGAGCTTGTCAAGTAAAACGAGCCGAGCTCAATCTTTCCAAAGCTCGGCTCGTGAGCTCATGAGCTAGCTCGTTTAATATTATTTAATAATTTTTTTATTTATATATATATATTTATAATAAATCTATTTATATACAAAAAGTTAACATAAATTTTTACTTGGTGTAGTGGTAATTTACACAAATACTTACTAAGTAATCTTGGATTCAACTCTCCTTGCCTACAAATTTTTTTTAGAATTTTCAAAAAATCTTCAATAGCCCTTAATGAGCCGAGCTGAGCTTTGCCAAAGCTCGGCTCGAGCTCGAGCTCGACTCGTTGACACCTCTAGTTATGCACCTGCCAAAAAACATTTTTTTTTCAAAACTATAAAGTGGTTATTTTAAGTTTGAGTGATTTTTAAAAGATAAAAGTTGAGTTAGTGTGTGAGTGGGTAGTTATTAAAAGTTAATTTTTTTTACCATTTTAATTAATAAAAAATAATTAATTTATGTGAGTGGATAAGATAATGAGAGGTTATTAAGAGAGAGAAAGTAAATTTATATTCTTTAATTAATTTAAATAAATTAATTTATACTTATTCTAAAGTAAGAGACCATAAGAGCTAGTTTTTAGGATCGTATAGATAGATTATATGAGTGGATAACTTAACGAGAGGTTATTAAGAGAGAAAGTAAATTTTAATTTTTTTAAATAATTTAAATAATTAAATTATATTTATTTTAAATTAAGAGACCATAAGCATATGCACTTGCTGAATTATTTTTCTAAAAAGTATAATTTTAGTCATATTTAAAAGGAAAAAAAGAAGTTAGTATGTGAGTAGGAATTTTTTTTAATAAATTTAATTTAATAATAAAATATTTTTAGAGGTGAAAGAGTGAAGAAATTACTGTCTTGTGTGTAAAGAAAATAAAGTATTTTTTTATTAAAATAATAATTATTATTAATGATACGATGAGATTTAGTTATCAAATTTAATTTTTAAATAATTTTAATAATTATATATTATATACTAAAAGAGCATAAAAGTCTCTCACTTTTATAATATAGATTATAGATATCCTACCAACACCAGTTTTTAAAAGTCAAAATTAGTTACTGGTACCAATTAATCCTAACAAGCAGACAAAACCAATCATAATTAGCAATTTATTACATATCCATGAAATGACATTCGAAGCTGTTGGAATGCCCAAGTAGTAAAAGTACCCCTATCCTCAAAATCAGAATTCTCAAAGCATCCACAGCTATGGATAGTGTGAATAAGAGCAACAAGGTCGGAGGCTGGAATGCTGCCATCTTCATCATATGTAAGCCTTTCTATGTCTCCTTCCTCCACAGTCATCTCAAACATCGTCTCCTTTAATTATTTTAATTTCTCTTAGTTTTGTTTTTCAACAATTTTCATTCAGTTGTGGAGATGGCAGAGAGGTTTGCTTTCTATGGTGTAGCTGGTAACTTGGTAACATACTTCACAAATGTGTTTCACGAGCCAATCGCCACTGCGGCTAAGAACGTCAACACCTGGGTTGGTGTCTCCTATCTCTTCCCTTTGCTCGGTGCCTTCATAGCCGATTCTTACCTCGGTCGCTGCAAAACCATACTCTTCTCCTCCATCATTTATTTTACGGTATACATTACACAACACAAATACTTAGTTCTTAATGTGTTTTATATGATTTGTTATAAACATCAACATAGGATAAATTAATTTTGTTATGTGAACTATTGCAGGGGATGGTTTTGTTAACGTTATCGGCATCGGTAATTCCTTTAGAACGTCGGAAACTTGTATTCTTCATAGCACTTTACATATTATCAGTTGGTGAAGGCGGACATAAGCCGTGTGTGCAAACATTTGCGGCGGACCAATTTGACGACGACTTACCGGAGGAGAAAAAAGCCAAGAGCTCCTTCTTCAATTGGTGGTTCTTGGGAATAGTAACTGGTGCATCTGCTGCTATATTGGCTGTTATATATATTCAGGTACTGAAGTTCTAAAATGAATAACAAAAGTTTTCCTCTTTTACCCACATTATTTGACCTTACTTTTGGATTTTTTTATCAATTTAATGTAAAATTTAATTTACATGTATGTGTATGAAGCTTTGCCATAGTTGTGAGACACCTAATCTTTTTCATCATTGAAAAGTGTACCTAGCAATACCAGTGAACCATATATATTAATGCTTTTGTAGCAGCAACTTTATGAGGTATGCCATGTCCAGTTCATAGAAAATTAATCCCATTGAAACACACAGAGTCAATGAATTGTTTTTAAATTTTATTAATGTTAATTTTTAATTATTTATTTATTTTTTACTTTTATATTATATTTTTTATCCATATTCTAAGCTAGGATGGCTAGCAACATTTTCCATTTTACAATTAATGCTGAATTTTTCACCGACCAATTTTAGGACAATGTTGGGTGGGCGGCCGGATTTGGCTTATTGTCCGTGGCTTTAGTGGTGGCATTTGGTTTGTTTTTGTTGGGAATAAAAAAATACAGGAAGCAAGGGCCGTTAGGAAGTACTCTTACCATGGTGGCACAGGTGTTTGTGGCAGCCGCTAAGAAGCGGCGCGTGAATGAAACGCATGATGGTAGGGTCATTTATTATGGAGATGAGATGGGTGGGGTAGCCATGGCAGGTCAAACGAAGGTGCGGACTTTGGCTCCCACTAATCAATTCAGGTATGTTTCGGTTTGAATTAATCAACTATATTTATACTAATATATAAGTTTTGATATTTTACTTATTGACACTGCAACAATGAAGAATTAAGTCTCTTGTCCCATGAATATGATGTTTAAGGGATTTTTATTGTTGATAATATTTTCGAACACCTGAATAATATGAAAAACACTTGAAATGCACTTTTTTAAATATCATAAGATCAAAATCCTTTTGTCCCTAAAAGAACATCAATTCTTCGTTGTTTGCATATGTCTAAACATCATGTTCCCTTCTGATGTGTTAATTAGCGCATAACTGCAGATAAAAATGCTACGTTATACAGAATATGTACTACTACATATTTGTTACACATAAATCATAAATTTCAGAGTATGTCAACAATTTTATTATGACAGTTTTTTGAACAAAGCAATGATCATTGATACCATTGATGCTTCAAGCAACATGAGAAATCCTTGGAGGTTATGCTCAGTAAATCAAGTTGAAG
Organism: Quillaja saponaria; assembly: GCA_029379385.1. NCBI lineage: Eukaryota > Viridiplantae > Streptophyta > Magnoliopsida > Fabales > Quillajaceae > Quillaja > Quillaja saponaria. The sequence goes on along the minus strand of CM055616.1, from coordinate 10,376,843 downwards.
AAGTAAAGCTTGTTCTTCGTCTCATACCCATATGGTTCAGTTGCTTGTTCTTTAACGTGATTCAATCTCAAACGAATACATTCTTCGTTAAGCAAGGAAGTACAATGATCCGATCGGTTGGATCCAACTTTCAGCTTCCTCCAGCATCACTTCAAAGTCTTGTTGGCCTAACAGTTCTGATTTTCATTCCAATCTATGATCAAATTCTAGTTCCAATAGCAAGAAGATACACTGGAAAACCCTCAGGGATTACAATACTCCAAAGGATAGGCATTGGCCTATTTCTAACAATACTTAGCATGGTTGTGTCAGCTCTGGTGGAGGGGAAAAGGGTTGAAATTGCAAGATACCATAATCTCTTGGACAATCCTAAAGGAATAGTACCAATGAGGGTTTGGTGGTTATTTCCACAATACATGATTTGTGGTCTATCAGATACATTCACACTAGTTGGACTTCAAGAATTGTTCTATGATCAAATGCCAGAGTCAATGAGAAGTTTGGGGGCAGCAGCATATGTTAGTCTGATTGGAGTTGGGGGCTTCATCTGTAATGCTACTATATCTATTGTGGAGGCAATTAGCAGAGGAAAATGGTTAGGGGACAATTTGAATTGTGCTCACCTTAATTACTTCTACTGGTTATTGGCTGGTCTGGCTACTTTGAATTTGTGCATTTATGTTTTGATTGCTAATCAGTATGCATATAAAAAAATTAAAATTGAAGGAGATCATGAAGGAGATGAAATGAAAGAGATGAGTTTAAGTTAGTATACTTAGATGAACAAATATGATATGTATGGTTTTCTTAGATTTGTTACAATTTGTAATATAACTATGAGAATTGAACTAGCTAGCTGGCACATTAAATCTGTGCTTAGTTTTGTGTAAAATTTTTAGTTTCTGAGATCCCCTTCATTATGCTATGTTTATTACGTTTGTTTTTGTTACAATAATATGAATCGTAGATTTGTTCATCGGATTAGAACACAGGAGATGAAAGAAGCTATGTATAAGATGAAAGATAATAAGGCAATGTGACTAGATGGTATCCCTATAGAGGTTTGGAGATGTATAAGAGATGTTTAAGTAACTTGGCTCACAAATTTTTTTTACAAGATTTTAGATACCAAGAAAATGCCAAATGAGTGAATGAATACTACATTGATTCCTCTTTATAAGAATAAAGGGGACATACAAAATTGTACTAATTATCGTGGGATGACATTTATAAGTCATATAGGCTTAGGAATGAGACTTCAATTTCTGAGAATCAATCTGGATTTATGCTTGGAAGATCTACAGCACTCGCATAAGATGAGTGTAGCTAAAATGTAAATATTAAGTTATATGATCAAACATACAAAGAATGATAGAACACGAAATAAGATTATACATAGGAAGGTTAAGGCAACACTCATTGGAGAAAAAATATAAGAGAATCACTTCGATGGTTTGGACATATCTAACGTAGGCCAGTGGACACAGTACTTAGAAGAGGTGACTTGGTGCAAGTTGAAGACATTAGACGAGGCCTGAGAGAGACCAAAACTTACGTGGGGTAGTTTTTGAGAAAGATATGATTGCTCTAGACATTACTAAAAATGATGTCTTGGAATGATGTGAAAAATAGAAAAAAACTTATGTAGCCAACTTTAATTAGTTTGGGAATTTAAGATTTAGTTGAGTTTCAGTTTTTATAATAAAATTCAATAAATTACGATTTGGATTCATGTAGTTTTATTGTTATTTCAATTGGTCACTTTTTTAAACTTTTTGAAATTGGCCATTGTACTTGCATTTTAATAATTAATTAGGTCGTAAACTTGTATTTAAACATTTTTTTTTTATTTAGTCTACTTTCTATTAAAAAAAATTGGGTATTTAGTTCATAAAGGTTAAAATCATGCATTATCCTTTTTGTTGTTCGGTTGTTCTGATCTTATTTTTTTAGCAATTTTGGTTTGTAATCGGAGACATGTGTGAGACTTAATTAAAAATATAACTAAAGTGCAATGATCCAATAAAAGATTTAAAATTCAATGGCCCAATTCAAAATACAATAAAAGCACAAGAACCTTAAAGTATAATTTAGCATTTAAAATATCGTAAATATAATGAATCAAGTATTTCTTTTCTTGATAAAAAAGAATATAATATTTCTTCTTAAAATATTATAATACCAAAAATATTATAACTAAATTTCTATTTTATCGAAAAAAGAATCCCTTATATATCACATGATTTTAAGAGAATGACCTGGTAGTCAAGAGATTAATTTGTTCCTTCCTTAACTTCTAGTTCATCTCTTCAATGGAGATAACATTAAAAGCATGAATTGCATACATTCAATTGGTACTTTATGTCAAACAAGATTTATATCCTGTAGACACCATATAAGTAATGAAATTTACATAATTGTTAAATATACAATATGCATGAAAGAAAACTAAGATAGAGGATTAAGATATTGGAGAAATTTATAAGGATACTTCATATCAAACAAGATTTATATGTTATACTCATCATATAAATAATGAAATTACATATTTGTTAAATATACAATATGAAACAAAAATGTAATAAGCTGAGTGGTTCTATCCACCTTGATCAATGGCTCCACAGTACTAATAGTTGGAAAGATAGCTTCGTCTTTGTACCACTCCAAAGAGATTTCAGGATTTCGATCCATGTCATCATAGATGAACAAAAACTTTGACAATCGAACGTTAAATTGAAACCTTGAATCCATTTCCTATGCAGCAAGAAGTTCCTTATAATAAATTTAACTGTATATTAATTAATTCATCCAATAATTTAATAATTTAATTATTTTATTAAAAAATGAATAAAATTAAACTGTATAGTAGCCGTGACCAAGTCAATAAGCACCATAGATTCCCGCTAATTTAAGTGCACCTATCACTTCTTTTAATGTGTGGAACAAAATAGAAAAAATAATACTACTCATTTTGAGTTAACAAAAAGTATACATGTCTTGATTGCACTCGGTTAGGATACAAATCTATCCTAATACCACTCCCTTGTTATTTGGTGTGGTTTGTTAACAACTTTTAACTTGGAAGGCATCTGATGTTCGAATAAAACTTGATAAAAACAAATGTATGTACACGATTAAACTTTAGTGAATGATGTATAAGAAAGTTTTAATTATTTTAATATATAGTCAAAAGAAAAAAAAATGTTTATCAATTTATTCACTTTGTTAATTGAAAAAAAAAAAATATACAGGCAAGAACCTTAATTATTATGGGACTGACACATATATATATGCAATTAGTTGAATAGTGCTACCGCTATATACTAGTTAATAGAATAGCTAAGAGAAGTATGAGAATTTCTCTCTATCTTCATAAGATAATGATATGTGCATTATCTATTATCTAATATTAATAGATAAACTACAATAAAAAATTATAATAATATCTAGTTTGTATTTTAGTATATTTCTAATACACCTAATAATATTTATTGTATATATATCAATACCCTCTTCATATGGCTGTCAGTTCAAAAGGCATTATATAAGTTGGAGAGGTTCACCTTGACGCATCCACTCACTGATCATTTCTGCCAGTTCTCTGTGGCCCTCCATCCCCGACATTAAAAAAAAAAAAAAAACCAATCACATTCACTCAACGGAACATATTCTAGTACATTTAAATTTTGATTAATTGCATGCCTTTCAAATCCCAAGTTCTTGTCATTCAACACATATAAAGTTCGTCCCTCCTTTCAAATTCCTACTTACGTACTATATAAATTTTTGTCCAAAGAAATTTCGACATATAGTTTTGTTTGGCACAAGACATAGAAAGGTCTTCTAGCAAGCTAGCCTGTTCTCAAAATTTGGATGCCATTATTGTCAAGGAGCATATACATACATGCATCTATTAGCGGATGGAATTTATAAATTTATTCGGAACCCAATAATGTGGATATGGACCATTTGAGAATTTTTTTTTTTCACCTCATAAACTACTACTCTCATGCTACTACTTTTCTAGAGTATAGAGTGGAAATCATAATTTTGTAAACCTCTTAGGAGTGTTATCTTTGGTGAATTTTGGGGGCAGATCCCTCTTGCACATTTACCTATTATTTTTTTAATTGTACTATTGACATTTTGAAACGTCTTGAGGTGTATTTGGATGCATGAAAATATAAATTGAATAGATAGAATTATAATTTTATGAGTTTGGATCATATAATAAATTATAATCGAAATTGTTTTTCAAGCACTCGGGCATCATATCCTGCAATTATTGATGGTGATAATAGTGCCATTTTTAACAGTCTTGGTGGTGGTTGTTAACGTCTTCGATAGATCCAGAAGGTAGTTATTGTCTTTGGTTAGTCTCGACAATGATTGTCATCAACGTCTCTGACGAATCTCAATGATAGTTATTGTAATCTTTACCGTGTCTCGACGATGATTATGTTCTCTAGAGACTCCTGACAATGGTGGTACATAGTCATTTACGGCTAGTCACAGCGATGATACGTTGTCTTTAGAGGTGTGCAACCGAGGGGTCAGTTCGGATAGAGGCAAAATGTCACTCAACTCGACCAATTCAGGTGACTAAAAATCTCACTCATCTTTAAAAGTCAAGTGAACGGGTAATCAAAATTTTCACCCAATATAAAAGTATGGTGGGTTGAAATTTTTATTTTAAAATAATTTTTTTATAATTAAATTAAAAATGTTTAATATTGTAAACTAAAATTAAAAGATGAAATAATGATGTATATTTAAAAATAATATAAAATTTAATATTTAAATACTAAAATTTTAAATTTAGACTTATTATTTACTTATGTAAATAATGTAATAAATACTAAAATATAATGTCGAGTGGGTTAGGTTCACCTGCTTTCAAAAATTATCAACCCAGTGACTCGACCCAACCCAAAATAAAAAATAAAATGTCATCTAATCATAAAACCCATTTTTGTTAAGTTGTTCGGGTTCATATGGGTCAGGTCGGGTTGGGTTTGGAGGCTTGTTGGTTTTTTTTGCACACCTCTAGTTGTCTTCTCTGGCATGTTCGACAGTGATGTTCGTCATGACAAGTTGATGGTAGCGGTAGATGGCGGCCCATGCGGTAGAGGTAGAAGGGGGCTGACAACAAGTGGATAGTAAGTTATCGTGGTTGACGACCGGCGACAGTTGGAGAAGGTTGTGGGTGGGTGGTGGTCGACAATATAGCATGAGGTGCTGTCATAAATTGGTGCTGCCAATATAACAATTTATTTGAAATTGTAATTTTTATGGTTTACCCATAAGAATTGAAAATGTTGTTTTATAGTTGTTCTCCATTTTTTGAAATTAAGTTGAGAATTTCAATTTCAATCCTAAAATGTATGCCAGATTAAAAAATTTAAATTGGACAGTCCAATTGTAATTCATCGCATCTAAAACACACCATTAGAAAGATGGAAGTTTCAGATATTAATAAATTAGCATCTCATTTAAAAAATCAAATAATCATTTATATAGATTTTAACACTTCTGCTCATGTGAGCTCAATAATTACATGTAAATTTTATGATTTTAAATGAATGTAGATGATGGAAGCATGATATATTAGAAGGTTCAAATCATGTAGTTTCGTTATGATCCCTTGCCTTGAGACCTAGGTCTTACATTTCTGGTTTCAAACTTTTTTTAAAAGGTCCCCGTCTTTATTTTTTAGTCACTCTCCCGTTACGTGTTTGTATCAATATGGAACCATCGTTGCTATTGCTTTGTTGTTACCAATAAATAGTAACCCAGGTAAGCCTCCGCTCCTAAACGAAAACAAGAGAGGGTTGTTGATAATTTGAGTTGGATTTATCTGACGAGTGTCTAAAGGGTACTTGTTAATCTTTTATAAATAGAAAGTTTATAATATTTATTATGGTAGTTGATCATGATTTTAGTGCTATTTATTACATAAATTATTACTTGTAAAAAGTTTCAATTTTCAATGACTATATTTATTGTAGCTTATCAAGTGTCTTTTAGACACCCGTAAGAAAAATCCATTTAAATTGAAGGAAAGAAAGATTATTCTTATAATTTTTTTTTTCTATATAAAAAGTACAAGTAGCTTTTAATGTTGTCAATATGAATACAAATTAAGTAATACGAATTAATTCTTGAAATTATACATATTTGTAAGAGAGATGTACAAATAGCATAATTCATAGCCAGATATAGCCATGGCACTCACTGCACACACCACTCTCTTGTGGATTCTCTCCTTTTTCTAATAAAGATTGCCTTAGTTTTTTGCTTTAGTTATTAATATGGCTACCTAAGTTCATGGTAGTGCAAGAGAAGCATACCTATTAAGATTCAAATATTCTATAACTATAAATGAAAATAGACCGATCTAGTGTACTTATTATGTCGGGCAATTAAAACCTTTTTCTCTATCTTTTCCTCTCTCTCTTCTTTATTTATTTATTTATTTATTCTTACCCATTTTCTAAATAAGGTATATGTTGTGAATGACAGCCAAAAAGATTGTTCAATGGGAGTTTCCATTTTAGGCTAAACCCCCTCCTAGGGGGTCACATACCCTCTCTTTCTTTTTTATCTACATTTTTTGATGAATTTGACATAAACCATATTCTTTTGTCTCTTTCTCTTTCTTTCTTCCTTATTTTCACAAAATTGAAATATTTTTTTACCCCCTAGAAGAAATTAGGCTGGCCCTCTAAATTTACGAACTTTTTATTTGATATTTGATTAATAGTTAACATAGTAAAGGTTAGTGTAATTTCAAAAACGTAGAGAGGCGTTTATAATTAGACATATAACCTAATTAAGAAAATTTACTCTTCTAAATTTCCTTAAGGGTTGAAGGTGACTAAGACAAACGAATTGTGTTATATATATATAGGAATTTCTTTAAATTTTAGTAGATAAACAATGGTGCGAATATTGGTCACGGTGAGCTTTGCTAAGTGGAAGTAAGGATCCTAATTGAGTAGAATAGTACATGTGGGAAAGGTCTTTAGTATTTTAAAAAATAGTAAAAATGTTTTAAATTGCATGCCCATGGAATGACATTCAAAGCTATTGCAATCCCCAAGCATAGAAGAAAAAAAAAAAGCTGATATACTGTTTTAATAATTTAAGATTATATCAAATTTAAGTTCGGATTTTTTTATAAAAATTTTAGTCAATTTTATCTTTTAAGATTCAAAATTTCTCAATTAAATTTTATTTTTCATTTACATGTTATGAACTAACAAAATGACTACATTTGACATAAAGATAATAGCGTACATAAGTTGTTTTTATATATATATATATATTTTGTTATTTTATCATTAAATTATATAGAATTACTTTATTATACACATAAGAATGAGATATAACTTGATTGAAAAATTCTAAATTCTAGAAGATAAAATTAACCGAAAATATTCATAAATGACTAAATTAATAACTAAGAAAATCTTGAAAAACTAAAACAGTAGTTAAGCAAAAAAAATATCTATCATAAATTTAAATTCCATATAAAAGTACCCATTTCCTCAATCAAAATTCTCAAGTCATCCATAGCTATATGGATAGTGTCAATAAGAGCAACAAGGTCAGAGGCTGGAATGCTGCCATCTTCATCATATGTAAACCTTTCTATGTCTTCTTCCTCCTCAGTCATCGTCTCATTTATTTATTTTAATTTCTCTTAATTTTGTTTTTCAATAATTTTCATTCAGTTGTGGAGATGGCAGAGAGGTTTGCTTTCTATGGTGTAGCTGGTCACTTGGTAACATACTTCACAAATGTGTTTCATGAGCCAATCACCACCGCGGCTAAGAAAGTCAACACCTGGATTGGTGTCTCCTATCCCTTATCTTTGCTCAGTGCCTCCATCGCCGATTCTTACCTCGGTCGCTTCAAAACCATACTCTTTTCTTCCATTATTTATTTTACGGTATACACTACACTACTCAAGATCTTAACTTTTAATGTGTTTTATATGATTTCTTATAAAATGCATGCACATTAACTACTTTAATAAATGAGATTCGAGTCTCTCTTATAACTTATTATTTAATGTTTTTTCTATAAACATCAACATATAGAATAAATTTGTTACATGTACTATTGCTGGGGATGGTTTTGTTAACAATATCGGTATCGGTAATTCCTTTAGATCATCGGAAACTTGTATTCTTCGTAGCACTTCGTAGCACTTTGTTGGGACACCTACTCTTTTTTGACCTCTTTGGTAAATCAAGAAATATGAATTTGAGAATTTAAAGTAGGAACTTTTCACATTGAAAAGTGTACCTCTCTATACCAACTGTGAACTATATATTGCTTTAGTGGCAGGAACTTTATGAGGTATGTCATTTCCAGTTCATAGAAAATTAATCACACTGTAACACGGATTTTTGGACACAAGGGTCCATTTTTTAATTTTTTTAGATAATTTGGTAGGATCCATAATTAAATAGCCTAAATAGGATAACTTCAGAGACCGAATTTTAAAAATTTGTTTTCTGGCTTCACATCATTAGCCCACGGGCCCACCCCTATACAAAACTGCAATAAAGCAATAAACACTAAAACCGGATATTGAAAATCCAGTTTCATATTGCACGTAGGGACCCACCTCAAGCCTGCCAACTCCCCAAATGACAAGCCCTGAAATCGATCTTTGAAAATCCGATTTCAATGTTTATCCACTTCCTCCCTTTTTCTGCCCTTTCACCCATGAAGAGTTCATGCCTTTATATCCTCCATTTTTCTCCCCTTCCTCTCCCTCACGCAAACATTGCTACTTATTCAATTTCTTTGTTTCTTGAAACACTCTTCAATTTCTTTGCTCATTGGAAAATTTTTGTCTTTGCAAACACTCTTCAATTTCTTGGCAATTTTTTAAATTTTCAGTTTGAAAAAATTAAAATTATTGTCAGTTGTTAAGTTGAAATTAATTATTTAATTGTTAAAATTCTATTTATGATATATTATGACATGAATTTTTAGTAATTCTATTATTTTTAGTAATTTTATGTTTTAATGTATAATCATAGATGTATTATAATTGATGAAATTATAATTTATATTGCATATTATAATTAGTAGTGTTTAATCATTAATTATTAGTTATATTATGTATTCCATTTAAAATTTAAAAAATTAATTTTAAAATTAAAATTACTTATACCATTTAATATTAAAATTGATATATGTATATATTTTATTGTTCTTAGTGAGTTTATTCATGTATTTTCTTAGGGTTGTTGCTTATATCCCTTTTTCCAATATTAACACATCTTGTTGTTTATCTGGTAAATCATAAACAATTCACATCATGTTTTTTAGAATATATCTATATTTTTTGTATTTTTAATTATAATTATTGAAATAATAATTTTTATGATATGTTATAATTAGTAATTTTGAAATTTTAATTTTTATGCTAATTGCAATAATTAGTATATTTATGATATATTAGTAATTTTATTAGGTTTAAAATAATAATTATTTGACGCATCAATTAATTAGTAAATTTAAATAGTAAATTTGTGACGTTTAAATTGATTAGTAATTTTGTTAGGTTTAAAATAATAATTTTGTAAGATTTAAAGTAATTAGTAATTTGGTTAGCTTTAAATTTATTAGTAGTTTTTTTTATTAATATGGTGACTTATGATAATTAGTGATTTCGTTAACATGATAGATTTGATTATAAATAGTAATTTTAAACTTAGTGATTAATTTATAAATAGTATTTGTATTAGAACATTTATAGTAATATAGTTATTAGGAAATTAAAATTTCATAGTAATTATGGTAAGTATTATATTCTAATTAATTTATGATAATTGGTGACTTATAATATTTACGATAATATATTTTTAGTAGTCTTGCTAAAATTAGAACTTTTATGATAAATAGTAATTTTAAACTTAGTGATTGAAAACTATAGTTATTCTATGTAAATTATTGAATTCATTAACAATTTAAGGACAAAAACTTATTATTTTTGAGGATTTTGAAGGTGCAAATTTGATAATGGAAGATATTGGAATTATGTGTTACATTATTGGTGAAATGCGTAATAATCTAAATAGACTTGAATATGATTCTGCTCATGTTAAGTGCATTCATGTACCCAAGTGAATCAAGTATGTAGAGTTTCATGCTCATCTATACAAGTCCTTAGAAGTTGATAGAAGAAGAGAGTACCTGACTATTATTTGTTGGTTTCCGATTGCCATTAATAATTCAACCCAATATAGTCAAGTTGCAGTTGCTAATGATGAGGACTTGTATACCATGTTACATCATACCAGTGCGCAAGACCCTGGATTCACCTTAGGGATTTATTTACATAAGCACACACTTCAGGATGTATCACTACCTCGTGTTCTGAGTCATGACACACTTGATCTGATTCTTAAAAATATATTAATGGAAACCCAGTCTTTGACGCGGCAATACCATTAGCCAAGTTCTCATGTTGCAAGAGAAGCATCGTTATCTCTTAGGCCTTACTCACCAATAAATTACTCAAAAGCACCTGGTATAAATGATGATGTTGGTGATGAGGAGGATATCCCTGATTTGAACATTAATCCTCATTTTAACATTGAAGTGGATGATGATGATATTATTGAGGCACCTGAAGAAGATTTATACAGCGAATATGTCCCGAATCCCTTCTACAAGGATGTGAACATTGTGGGGTCATGTGTAGTAAACCCTGTTATTGTTTCAAACGTCTAATAGGAGTTGCATAACAAATTTTACAATGGCATGCTATTCAACACAAAATCCAAGTTGAAAAACACCGTTAAATACTAGGCACATTATGAACCACGTGGCTTTCATAGTCGTTGAGTCCAAGAAGGACACATAGGATATCATGTGCAAGATCCATGAACAGGGTTGCAAATGGAGATTGCGAGGACATTTTAGTAAAATAGTTGAGTTTCAGATTACGAAGTGAGATGTGGCTCACATCTGTATATGTAACGGAATGACTCAGGATCATTATAATCTGGACAAGATGATCATTGCAGAGTATATCAAAATACGATTACTTAAGACCCTATTACACTAGGAATTGTGTTGCTTACAATAATAAAAGATCACTTCCATTATACTCCAAGTCTGAGCAAAATATTCAAAATGAAGAAGAAAGCAACTAATCTTGTGTTTTGTAATTGGGAGGAATCTTGCAATGACCTTCCTAGATATATAAATGCACTATGTGTCACCAATCCTGGCACACGCTTCTCATGGAAGGTGAACCCAACTAATACTCTTGCATAAGTTATATTCCAACAGGTGTTCTGGGCTTTTAAGCCATCTATCGAAGCCTTCTATCATTGTAAACCAGTCCTTCAGATTAACGTCACGTTCTTATGTGGAAAGTACATGGGAAAATTGTTGTTTGCAACTGCTATTGATGGTGACAACAGTGATTGCATTTGTAGCTATTGAGGAAGAGAACACATATAGCTAGGGATGGTTTATAAGTTTGCTTCATATGCATGTAACGTAACGGGTGGGTATTTGCTTAATATCTGATTGTAACATCAGGATAATTGCTGTTGCTTCAGATCTTTGGATTGGTTGGACTGAACCTTATGGGTATCACCGTTTTTGCATTAAGCACATCGCAAGTAATTTTCATAAGACCCATAAGAATATGAAAGTAACAAATCTCCTCATCTATACTGCTAGTCAAGCTCAAAAGCATAAGTTCCATAAATATTTCAATAAGTTTGTCCACAAGGACTCTGAGTATTTGGCATGGATTGGTAGAATTCCTTTGGAGTAGTGGGCATTGACACATGATGGAGGTTTCCCCTTTGACTTCATGACCATGAACTTAGGGGAGTGCATAGACAATTTCTTGAAGGGAGCGTGGCAACTCCCGATCACTACACTAATGCTTTTGACATTTTACCAATGTGTTAAATATTTCATGGAACATCGGGCGAATATTAATGCTTAACTGAATGCTGGCAATCAATACATGACCGACACGATAGAGAAAATCCAAAATTGGGAAGAAAGAGCAGGTGGACACAAGCTGAGACAGTTTCATACCGGTTTGGGGTTCATTGAAATAAAGACACAATTTCATGGGTGGAAATCCTAAAAGGGTGGCAACGAGCACACTGTGTATTTAAATGACAGAATGTGCACATGCAACAAAGCTTAACAATATATGATCCCATGCTCGCATGTTATAGCAACTCGTACAAGCATGCATATGAACTATAACGACTTTATTGGGGAATGGTATAAACTGAGAAATATGAGCTTATATACACTCTGCAATTTAACCCAGTGATGCATGATGACTATTGGCTGGAATACCAGTTACCCTATGTGCTTCCCGACATGTCCAAATTGTGAAAGAAGGGTAGGCCGAAAACAAAGTACATTCTTAATGAGATGGACATTACAAAGTCCACGAGTCAACATAGGTGTGGTTTATGTAAGCAGGAAGGACACAATCGTAAAAATTGTCCTAACAATGCCCAATGTTAAACCACAACTTCCCTGATCGCATTCTTTACCTTAGTGTACATGGAAGTATATGACTTGGGTAAGTTTTGGTGGTGTGATCAGGATGAGGTTTATTTTGCTTGATTGACACCTTGTGACAGCTTTGGTCGAGCAATGGAGGCTTGAGACTCACGCATTTCATCTGTCTCACGGAGAGGCCACCATGACATTACATGATGTTAGTATCCTTTTGGGTTTACCCTTGGACGGTGAACCTGTCTTTAGTATAGTTGGTGCTGACGTCCAAAGTGAGTGCGAACGACTATTGGGAGTTATGCCCTTTGTTACAGTCATTAAGAGTAATACATTGAATATGAGCTGGTTAGGAATGACATTTCAAAATTTGCCAGCCGATGGTGATGATATTACAACTCAAAGATATTCACGTGCTTATATATTACAACCGATGGGTGGATTATTATTCACTAGTAAGACGAGTACCCATACGCACATTTATTTCTTATATTTGCTGGAAAAACCTGGATATCGTGAGACAGTACAGCTAAGACAGTGTATTGCTAGTGTGGTTGTACAGGGAGATGTCATACCATTCACCTAGATGTTTCTGAAATTGTTAGATCTTTGATATATTTGCAAGTATGTGCATAGGAGAGATTACCCTTTCTTACATAGAGGAGGGAGGCATAAATTTAGTAAAATAATCTTTGTCTTTTAGGCACGAGGTACGTAAATTTATTAGTTTCATGTCTTTGCTTATATTGTGATAGCATTGACGACTTGTAATTGATATTTTTAATTACTTGTAGGTGGAGAGTGAAGTTTAAGGTAACACGTATCGGCCATAATGTCGTGTCATGGTATAGGGAGATGTTGGACTGGATGTCAGCAAAGTAGGTAACTTGAAGTTTATGTTATATACATGTACCATTTAAGATATTCATGTTGCAAAGTTTTATTTATTAAAACATTGACATTGTCTTTTGGTTGTAATTCATATCATTATCATACATTGCTAATGAGTTAAGTCACCTGATACCGAACTATTGTTATCGCAACCAACATATTTAGGGTGCTAAGGTACCCTTAATATGTTTTCATGTCGTTGAGAATCAAAACATGGACAGAATCATGTATCAATTTGGCTATCTGTAACCAATACCAGAAAACCCTGCAGACAGAGAGGCCAATCAAAAATTGCACAAATGTGATTTTCGGGGATGGGCCTGACAAACTACCATTGGCAACATGCTAACCACTTAGCCATTTAGGGCATGAGATATCATCTGGTCTAGATAAGGGAGGGCATATGGCGTTGCACATGGTAATGCTGCTCATACGCAAGATTATAGAGAGTGGTATAAACGTATCAGCATGAGATATCTAACACCAGTTGGCTTTATCCATGCTACTCCCCCTGTTGCTCCAGCTTCTTCCAGTTCTACTCATTCGGCATCATCATCTATATCACCACAACATTGCAGACGCATGAGGACTGATGTCCCTAAACCGTGAGTATCTTATAGGCGTGTTAATACTGATATCGGACCATCAGATATATATATTATGTCACCACCACATATGTCTCCACCTTCGTATGTGGTCAGTACTTCATGTGTGTATCAGCAGCTAATGCCGGACGTTGCATACCAATCAACTGAGTCTTTTAACTTACAGCAGGTGCCTTACTTTTAGTATGGTAGTACACCAGCATCATATAACCCTGGTAAGGGTTTGGGTACACAAGCGACTAAAAGACTTAGTGGTGATGATGACATACCTTAGTCTGAAGATCCTGGTGACACAACTAATGTACCACCTAAATGGAACCCAACAAGGAGGAGGAAACCATGCCCTTGTGGTATAGGGAGTCATTTTCTGCAAACTTTGATAGCCTGAAATCCTTATTAAGTTTTAATTTTGTGTTTCTTGTAAAGGGAAAAGTCTTTCCTAATTTTGTTTTGATTTAATGTTTATTTATTTATTTTAGTGTTACTTGTAACGTGAAGAGTCTTCTCTGTTTATGTTTTAATTTAATTTTACTTGTAAACTGAAAGTTTGTTTCCAGTTTTTTATAAAGCAGAGTTTAAAGCATTATGTAACAATTTACATATTAATAAATAGGTAATGGTTTGCCAAAACCCCCGCCACTTTAAGGTGGAATTTTTCAATTGTCTAATAATGAAGTTATTACATAAATCTTCAAGTATTGTCTTAATCAACAGATATGCTAGTATCACTTTACAATGAATCACATAATCTTTTCATAAAGTGACTACTTGTTCACGCATTTTAACTTTAAAAGCATTTAAAAAGTGAATGAACAAGCTGACATTACTTTACGTATTAATAGACATGGTGACATTACTTTACACTTTTGCATGTAATCTTTGACTATTTTAGTATATTATCAAGTGACATTATTTTGACAATAACAAGAAATATTTGCTTATATAAACAGTTTTAAAACCATAAAAGTTGAAAACATCAAACAAACATTTCTTACTAGAATCTCAAACCCGATAACAAGAAAATATGACAAGACAACTTTGCTCACATTATGGCTATTATGGACATTATGGTGGTCACAGATCATCAACTAGAACCAGACCTGAGCCATCAACACCAAGACAATGTCTTCATAGTGTAGACAAGTATACTGGTCCGAATAAGGTTACATGGTATAGATCGAAAAGAGTTTGAATGCGTCCTTATCTATTTTACGAATAGTCGGAGTATTACCGATCATGTAATGGTTGGACCAGTTACTAATGCTCCATAAGAAAATTGGGTAGTTTGGGCAAGGGAACCTAAGTACATTAGATGGTGGGAGATAAGGCGCGAGATGGAATCATATTGTAGATTACATAAGCTGTCAATCCCAAAAGTGATCTCGGCAAATTTACCTTGTTCAACACAAGATGAAATAGCTAAGTTTATTGAAAGACTAAAATGTGAAATTAACCAGATGAATCGAAGACTAAATAAGTACCATGCTTGGCATTAGGTGGCTGTCCGCCAAGACGAGTTAAGAACTCTAACCATGATGGAAATTGAAATTGATGTGCAATATGAAAGCGATGATGACCTGTTTGACTTTCCTGCAGCGATGGTGATAACGATTTAGTTCATAATTTTCTCCCATCGTCTTTGCCAGCATGTTGTTAAACAATGAATCGCATGTTTATTTCATTATTGTGAGTATGTGGCAAGTTTTTTAAAAAAAATTATAGTATTCATAATATGTACTCGATTAATAAAAGTGTGCTCCATTAAGTTTTCAAATTATTTAATGTTTTTTCTTTTTACTGAACCATTTCAAATAAGTTTAAAAATTCTTAAGGAAACCATGGTTTTGAATTACATTTATACAAAATTTTACGACAAACAACTTTAAAATTTCTTATAGAATATAATTTTTAATTGCCCTAGCAGGAGCATTCCCTAAATACAAAAAGGACGAAAATATAGGGGGGAGGAGACGGGAAAGTAAAAAAGCAGACACACAAAGGAAAAGGGAGCAGAGAAAAGGAAAAAGGAGATAGAAAGGGAAAAAGGAGAGACAGGGAAAAGGAAAAAGATCGGACACTAGAAAGGAAAAAGGAGCAGAAACGCGAAGAGAAAAAAGAGCAGACACGAAAGGAAAAAGAGCAGACACGAGAAAGGAAAAAGGAGGAAGACGTTAAAGGGAAAAGGGAGGAGACAGGGAAAAGGGAAATAGACACACACGAGAAGAAAAAGAAAGCAACAGGAGAAGGGAAAAAGGAGAGACAGGGAAAGGGGAAAAAGAGCAGACACAAGAAAGGGAAAAAGGAGCATAAATTTTAAAATTTTAAAATCATATTTTAAAATTATCATGCATTTAAAAATTTAAAAATTATATACACCTTAAATTTAAATTTTATCATACATTTTAAAATTATAATATATCATACACCAAAAATTTTAAAAATATCATACACTTTAAATTTTAAAAATATCATACACTATAATAAATAATAAAAATTATCATACACTATAAATTTAAAATTTGTAATACTTTTAAAATTTAAAATTATCATATACTTTAAATTTATAAAATATCAAACACTATAAATTTAAAAATTATCATATATTTAAAAATTTTAAAATATCATACATATAAATTTATAAATTATCATATATTTTTAATTTTTAAAACAATCATATTTTAAAATTTTAAAAATTATCATACCCTATAAATTAAAAATTATCATATATTTAAAAATTTAAAAATATTATACATATAATTTTAAAAAATATCATTCTTTAAAATTTTAAAATATCATTCACTTTAAATTTAAAAATTATTATATACTTTAAAATTTACAAATATCATACACGTTAAATATATATATATATTTATATAAATTAGCATATACTTTGAATGAGAAGAGATGAAAATATTGGGTTTGTGTTGATTACGGGGAAGAAAGTAATGGGGGCAGAAAAAGAACCTTATTCAGCTTTTGAAACAAAGACTTGGCAGGGAAAAATTCAAAGACATGAATTCAAAGCCATGAAAATTTTAAACGTGTGAAAGGAAAAAGAAGGGGGGAAATGCCAAGCTTGAAACTAAATTTTCAATAACCAGTTTCAGTGCAAGCTGTTCAGTGCCATGTGTGGGCCCGTGGGCTAATTGTTGTAGCCTGAAACCAGATTTTCAATATCCGATTTCAGTGTTTACTGCTTTTCTCTATTTTGTGCAGATGGTGGGCTTGTGGGCATTTAGTGATGGGCCTGTGGCATATGGTGGGCTGGTGATGTGGAGCTAGAAACTGGATTTTGAAAATTCGATGTCTAAAGTTATCCCATTTTGGCTATTTAAGTACAAATCCTACCATATTGTCCAAAAAAATTAAAAATTAGACCCTTGTGTTCAAAAATTCCTGAAACACAAAGTGAATGAATAGTTTTCAAATTTTGTTAATATTAATTCTTTTTTTCATATTTATGTTTTTTTATTCATGTTCCAAGCTAGGATCTTTGAGTGATCAGCGACATTTTTTATTTCTGTAAATGTAATACATAATTAATGCTAAATTTGTCACTAAATAATTTTAGGACAATATTGGGTGGGTGGTCGAATTTAGCTTATTGGCCAGGGCTTTGGTGGTGGCATTTGGTTTGTTTTTGTTGGGAATGAGAAAGTACAGGAAGCAAGGCCCGTTGGGAAGTACTCCTACTACGGTGGCATAGGTGTTTTTGGCTACTGCTAAAAAGTGGCGCATGAATGAGAAGTGTGATGGTAAAGTCATTTATCATCGGGATGAGATGGTAGGGGTAGCCATGGCAGGTCAAAAGAAGGTGTGGATTTTGTCTCGCACTAATCAATTCAGGTCAATTTAAGTTTGATTTAGTCAATTCTTATACTAATGTATAAGTTATAAGTTTTGTATTTTATTAAGGATTTATCTAGCGAGTGTGGGCACTTAAGTTTTTATAAATAAAAAATTTATAATATTTATTATGATAATTGATCATGTTTTAAATATTATTACTTAAATTACTACTTATAAAAAGTTTTAATTTTCCAATATTACATTTATTGTAGCTTAACAAGTGTCATTAGCACACCTGTTACAAAAAACCTTTTTATTAATGAGTTTTTTTTTTTTTTTTTTTGTTGGTAATCTTTAATGAGTTTTTTAACAAGTGTCCTAGAATGTTTCCATAAATGAAAATTTTATAGTATTAATTATGATAGTTGATAATTATTTCAGTATTATTTACTATTACTTTTCAAAAATTATATTTATTGTATAATAACAAATACTCTTAAAACACATGCTAGAAAATCTTTATTAATTAATAAACAACATCAAAAGTTAAAATTTTTTGTTCGAAACAATTTTGTCAGAGTATTATTATATATATTTTTTTCTCTCTTTACAAAAATAGTATTGTTTTTATGCATTTTGTTGTTTACACATTGTCTTCTGTGTGGCCCATTCAATATCCAAAACAAACTTCTTGTTTTTTTTTTTTTTTTAAAATTCCGTAGGGAAGAAATTATATTGCTAAAACTCAATTGAGGTTAGCCAATTCATTTTCCAATGACACAGCAACAATTCAGAATTGAGTCTCTTGGCCCATAAGTATGATGGCTGGTAATATTTTGGAACACCCTGAATAGTAAGAAAAACACTTGAAATGCTAAGTTCAAAATCCTTTTGCCCCAAACCAACATCAATTCTTTCTTATTTGCTTATGTCTAAAACCTCATGCCCCTTTCTGAAGTGTTAATTAGTGCATAACTGCAGATAAAAATGCTTGGTTATACAGAACATGTAACAACTACTGCATATTTGTTATTACGTAATTACACATCAATCATAAATTTCAGAGTATCTCAACAATTTTAGTAATGACAGATTTTGAACAAAGCAATGATCATTGGCAACATTGATGCTTCAAGCAACGTGAGAAATCCTTGGAGGTTATGCTCAATAAATCAAGTTGAAGAAGTAAAGCTAGTTCTTTGTCTCGTACCCATATGGTTCAGTTGCTTGTTCGTTAACATGATCCAATCTCAACCGCAAACATTCTTCGTTAAGCAAGGAAGTACAATGATCCGATCGGTTGGATCCAACTTTCAGCTTCCTCCAGCTTCACTCCAATGTTTTATGGGCATTACATTCCTGATTTTCATTCCAATCTATGATCAAATTCTAGTTCCAATAGCAAGAAGATACACTGGAGAACCCTCAGGGATTACAATACTACAAAGGATAGGCATTGGCCTATTTCTAGCAATACTTAGCATGGTTGTGACAGCTCTAGTAGAGGGAAAAAGGGTTGAAATTGCAAGATACCATAATCTCTTGGACAACCCTAAAGGAATAGTACCAATGAGGGTTTGGTGGTTAATTCCACAATACATGATTTGTGGTCTATCAGATGCATTTACACTAGTTGGACTTCAAGAATTGCTCTATGATCAAATGCCAGAGTCAATGAGAAGTTTGGGGGCTGCGGCACATGTTACTCTGATTTGAGTTGGGGGACAACCTGAATTGTGCTCACCTTGATTACTTCTACTGGCTATTGGCTGGTCTGGCTACTTTGAATTTGTGCATTTATGTTTTGATTGCTAATCATTATGTATATCAAAACACTGAAGGAGATCAAGAAGGAGATGAAATGAAAGAGATGAGTTTCAGTTAGTACACATAGATGAACAGATATGATATGTTTGGTTTTCTTAGACTCGTTACAATTTGTCATATAACTATGAGAATTGAACTTGATGGCACATTAACTATGTGCTTAGTTTAATTTGTGTACATTTTTAGTTGTTGAGATCATTGTTCTTGTTTTATAATAGTTCTATAAAAAAACATCTTGTGTCTCGTGAAAAGATGAAATATACATTGTGATGGACCTAGGTGTTTTTGAGGTTACTTTTTGGCCATTGTACTTTCATTTTAATTTAATTAATGAGGCCATAATCTTAATTGGTTTTCTTAGATTTGTTAGAATTTGTCATATAATTATGAGAATTGAACTAGCTGGCACATTAAATACGTGCTTAGTAATTTTGTATAACATTTGTAGTTTTTGCAACCCGTTCTTCATGCTATGTTTATTACGATTGTTCTTGTTCTATAATAGTTCTACAAAATCATTTTATGTTACTTGCAATGCATCTCACAAAAAGATGAAACACATTGTGTTGGACCAAGGTATTTAGCTGGAGGTCAAATTAAAAATCATTATTTTGTAATTTTTATAATAAAACTAAAATATGATAAATTATCAGTTGGATTCATGTAGTTTCATTGTTATTTCAATTGAGTCATTATTTTTTAAACTTTTTAAAATTGTCCCTTGTATTTTAATTTTCGTTTTAATTTAATTAATTAGGCCGTGAACTTCTATTTAAGTATTGCTTTTTATTTAATCTATTTTCTGTTAAAAAGATACCAACAAAAAAAAGAAAAAAAAAGTGGGTTACTTAAGTCATAAAGGTTAAAATCATGCATTATATCCTTTTTATTGTTTGGTTGTTCTAATCTTATTTTTTAGACAATTTTGGCTTGTAATCGGAAGCAAAATGAATATAATTTAGCATTTAAAATATCATGCATAAGAAAATAATTATCATGAATCAAGTATTTCTTTTCTTGATATAAAAAAATGAATATAATATTTCTTAAAATATAATAAGTAAATTTCTATACTTGGTATTGGAGAAAGAGTCTCTATATATCACATGATTTTAAGAAAATGTATGACATGGTAGTAAGAAGGTTAATTTATTTGTTATAACCCAATAATTTAATGTGTGCATTAGAATTCTCGTACGTATAATGTGTGCGTTCAAATTATCGTACGTAGTTGTGTATATATATATATATATATATATAAATTATAAGTGGTTGATTTATATGCATTAAATTGAAAAATCATATATATGAATTTGACTTAGATACAACTTTATTAGAGTGTAATATATATATATATTACCAATGGTGGATTTATTTGCATTAAGTGGGAGACTTAGTTGTGAATTTGAATTAAGTACAATTTAATTGATGATATAATTATATATATATATATATATATATAAAGTGAAATGGACAAGGTATAGGTATAAGTATATAAATATATAGATAATGAATGGTATATGTTTTTTTCTTAATATTTTATTTAGCTTTCCTTTTATTTATTTTTTCTTTTCTTTCTTTTTCTCCTGCTTGTCGTCTTTTCTTTTGGTGTTGACCGGCCACTCTATCCTCTTCTTCTTCCTTCACCGGCATTGGAGAACTTAGGAACTCTTACACCGTTTATTCTTGTTTCACCGAAAACTCATGGATTCCAATAATTTCATCCTCTTTTCTTGTACTAGCTGTGTCTTGAATGTTTGATTTTGAGGGAGGATTTAAGAGAGGTGTTGGCAGCCACCATATCCCCTATTTTGCAGGGCAGTAGACGCTAAAGATTGAGAGGAATCAAGGCTGGTGGCTGCAGCATCCGGTGGGAAATGGTTGCGGGTTGGACTTAGCAAGTGTGCCGTAGGTGGTGAGTTGGTGGTGGTCGTGTGTAAGGGTTGCAGGGCTGGGGTTGAATTGTTTTGCTGCCAACCAAAGTCACAAATGGGGCTGAAATAGAGAAGCGTTGGAGGCAGGGCGTGGACAGCAAACTGAGGGGTATATCTCCTTCATGTGAAGTGGATTCTTTTCTTTTTCAGTTTCATCCTGTGTTGGAACTGTTGTATAGGGAGATTCAATGGTTTTGTGTGGCTGTTCGGCAAGTGAATAAAATTAAAATTGATTATATTCAGTAGGAATGAAATGCTATAAATCTACTTGTTAAGTTAGGAAAAAATTTTGCATCGTGAGACTGCCTCCATTTGCAGCAGCTTGGCTGCCATTTTTCTCCACATAACCAAGTAGGTTGAAATGTTAAAAAGAAGGGTTGTATCTCTTTTTGGGTCACGGCACAGTGAAGGAGAAATATGAAAATTTCTTGTGCCGTGAACCCTATTTAATTTAGGCATGTGAAAAAAATTAGTTAGATCTCAATTAAGTCATAGGCTTGAGTGTCCTGTAAAGAGTTTAAGCAGGGAGCATTATTTTTTTTAATCAACCAATATATATATATATAACAAGCTAAGAGAATTAAAATTTGCCTTAGAACATTTTATTAGCTTGATCGTTATAGGTAAACTAAATTACATATAATTATATATAACCAAAACCTAACAATATTTATAATGAGAATAAAGAATTTTAGTTTTGATTAACTTTAGCTAATTAACTTAAGTTTAACTTTATAATAAGAAAATAAGTGAATCATAAAGCTAGCAGGTTACACTATGATTATATAAACTAACATCCGGAATTTTATTTTATTTCAGTTCCAGAGCGTGTCGAGAACATTCCGACACCATTGCAAGCTAACCGGACTGACGAATCTCATTCATAAGCATAATGAGTGAATTATGTGCTTTATGGTTATCAGATTTTTATGTGCAACTATAAGTGTATTTGAATTGTTTTGTTATAAAGCAAAAATAAATAAATGAGTTATTTCAGTGACTTGATTGAATAATATGTGATTGATAAGGGCCAACAATATGAAGTTGATATGAGTTATTCTGATTCTGACAATTATTTTGAAAACAATTGGAGTGCTTAGCCCCGGTGGGATGAATTTGTGCACAGATAATCATTTATTGTACTGGCGTGTAAATGACCGATGGAGGATATAATGTTGTGTGAGGCTGAGTTACTTGTTGGCCATTTGATTGTTTAATTGGTTGTTTAATTGTTGATTGACTTGTATGATTTGTTTGCTATTTTGAGATTGTGAACTAAGTGAACTGTGATTGTATGATCATGATAATCACGTGCATCAATAGATTTAAATATGAGTTGTAAATTATGATATATGTGTTGTATGATGCTGGTATCCTATGACTACATGATTTGCTCACTGAGTCGTCGCGACTCACCCTTTCTTTTGTGGTTGTTTTCTAGTTTTCAGGAATCCCACTATTGGTAGTAAACAAAAGTGTTACTGGTCGATTCTACTACAGCAAGGTATATCTCAGAAATCGCACACTTGAAGCGTAAAGGATAATACTTGCAATCGCTTAAGGGTGTCATGTATTGTCGTCGTATATATTGTATTTATCATGATGTTGTCTTGTTTTGTTAGGAAGTGGAGCTCTTCTATATATTCTGATATCATAATTTACTATTAACTTGAATCCAGGTTGTTTGTTTATGTTATGGGTATGTCTGCCATATGGGAAATCTCTGCCAATATTTTCAGTAATTGTTCATGTTTAGTTATTGATATTAGATTTTTATTCTAACTCTATAATATTTTGGTAGTTTTAATTATAAAGTGTTTCTAAGTTGTGATGCATATTACTTGAATATTCAGGATTACGAGAGTATGGACACCCATTCATCTGGCCAGTCATACCTCCATTTTGGAGGTGTGACATTATTATGCTTATTTCTATCTCATCTTTTTAATGAAGAAAACATTAAAGGCATGACTTGCACACATTCAATTAGTGCTTTATGTGAAACAAGATTTACATGCTATATACACCATATAAATAATGAATTACATATTTGTGAAACATACAAAATGCATGAAAGAAAACTAAGATAAAGGATGAAGGTAATATTGGAGAAATCTATGAGGATACTTTACATCAAACAAGATTTATATGCTATACAAATAATGAAATTACATATATACAATATGAACAAAACCAATAAAGACTTAAGATATTGGAGAAATCTAAAAGGTAAGTTCAATTCAAGATTGTGTAATTTAAAAGTATTTAAGGGATGTAACACAGAACCCACATAAATAATATATAACTATAGATACAATAAAATTAGTTTATTTTACAAATTTTCAGAATTGAGAAAGCATAATAATTGTTTTGAGTAGATAATATATTAACAGTAATTTATGAAGTTATTTTGTTTTTAAATTCTAATTTTTTCTTGTTTGATAAGTTAAAATAGTTATGATGGGGGAAATATGAGGTGAAAATTGGAAACTAAAAAAAATTGAGAGGGCGTTGACTTATTAAGCTCACAATTTAATTGGTTCTATAAAATGATCGTTTTATAAGATGCAATTGTGCAAATTAAGTAATACTAACTGATACTCATTAAACTAAATTTTATAATTTAATTAATTTAAATTAAATTCTTTTATTTTAAATAAATAAATAATGGTGTAATTCAATTCAATTCATTAGTTGAAACTTATGAATAATTAATTTCAATTTCAATATTTTTCCTAAACAACCACAATGGTTTTAATTAAAATGATCATTGAAGCAAGATTAAAAATATGGTCTGTGATATTCTATTATATACTTACTGAAACTTTTTAGTAGTCACACTTCTATATACAATGTGATGCTCATAATTACAGGAGTTATAAGCTTACGTAAATATATTTGTGATTCAAAGTGTTCATCAATTGTCATGAAACACGAGATATATTACAACATTTACAATTTCAGTAATTACATAAAAAAAACGTGAGAATTAATAATTAGAATAAAATTATTATTTAAGAGGTAAGGATTGAAGAGGGTAGACCAAAAACAACGTAAATCAAGGCATTTGATATTGAAGCAGATCAAGGGCCACGGTAATTACCCCACAATGAAACTCATTAGCCCAATATAGAAGCCGATAATTCTCTGGCCCATTGCCCAACAAAATTCTCTTTCTTCCTCTTAATGTGGATAGCCTTTATTTATTACTACTATCATCTATTTCTATTATTGTTGAAATGTGATTGCCTTAATGCATTTGGTCATTTTTTGGGAACAAGACTCCATTTTATGGTAAACCATGGCGCACTTGAATGTTGAATGAATCGAAGGGAAGATAATCATGGGACTCATTGGAGTTGCTGTTATAGGATGGTCAAGACCCCTCTAATGCTCCAATAATCCATCGCAATTGCGTACTTAAATGTTGAACGAAGAAGATGATCATGGGCCTCATTAGAGCTGCGGCTATAGGATGGTCTAGACCCCTGTAATGCTCTAATACTCCAGTGCAAATGTCTTGCAACCCGTGTGTGCTTGAACCATGTTTTACATGAGAGGGTGTCATTGTGATAACTCTTACATTACTTAGATATGGAGCTTAAACATTATTTATAAGTATATGAGGGTTTTAATAGTGTGTTTGTAACATGATATCAGAGTTAGATCCTTTAATAATTGAAATCTTGAATCGAATGTTAAATTGAAATCCTAAATCCATTTCCAAAGCAACAAGTTGTAAAATTCATCCAATAATTTAATTATTTTATTAAAAAAGTCATATTTAGTTAATAATATAGTCATGACCATGTCTAATAAAAATTAATGTATGTACATCATTAAAACTTTAGTGAATGATTTATAAGAAAGTTTTATTTATTTTAACAGTCAAAAGAAGAAAAGGAAATGTTTATCAATTTATTTGACTTCATTCATTGAAAACCAAATGCAGGCAAGAGCCTTGCTATGGGACTGACATATATTTATATGCTTTGTTGAATAATGCTACTGCTAGATACTAATAGACTTATAGAGTGTAAGAAATAATAATATTATAAATAACAGATTATTAGCTTTGAAATATATTGTTGATATAATATTATCCTTAAAGAGATATTCTCAGCATACAATTGGGGTGCAGACAAGTCTCTTCCAGAATTTTTACAAAGCCTTAATAATTTTCTACTAAAAGACAACTGCTAATGGAAGCCTTCTTATATAGAATGAAGACTCGTTGTTGAACAGTCATGTTTAATAATGATAAGACACAGAATAGTTATACTTTTAATTTCAAATTTAAATAATTAATAAACTGTTCATCAGTAATAATAAAAGGATTTTTTTTTTTTTTGTGGGCTTTCTAATCTGGGACATTAAATTAAAATTTATCCAACAATCCCCCTACTAAATAATAATTTAAAGTTCCATTTCCTAATATCATGCTTCATAAAAAGTATTTTTAAGATTTAAACTTTTCTACTAGTGTAAACACTTTAAAGTCATAATGAAGTAGTTGGTGTCCACAGATTAAACCAACACTCCTTATATTAGAATCGAAAGTGTGTACACACATGATATTATCCAGATGTCTTTATACTGGCTTTAGCACGTACATGGCCATGTGTTGTTCCTGGATTCATGAATATTTACAAAGATAACCCTTAAATCTTTTGCTAGAAGTGGCACCACTTCTATATTCATATAAGTGAAATCACAATGCTTCCATTTCATTAAGAGTATAATACTCATCCTTCATACATATCAATTTTCCACTGACATCCTAGAATAAGGCTATGTTAGTTATAATTCAGTGCATCTACTAGACATAGTAACTTGTTATTACTCATTAAACTTTGAAAATAGTTTTTACTAAGTTGAGTTCCCATTAATAATGTTTTATTAGAAAGGGTTTCAGCCTCATTCCATTGGATGTTGAATGTACTGCATCTCTTAGCAGTCCTTTTGTGAGAGGGTATGCTAAATTCTTGTTAGACCTCACATACATAATTAAAATTACTCCATTTGTAATTAATTCTCTCACATAATCATGTCGCAAACTTATATGTCTAGACTTCTCATTATAAATATTGTTATAAGCCTTAGATAATGTTGTCTCATTATCACAAAATAAGGAAATTGATGGCATTGGTTGTGGCCACAACTCTATATCCAGAAGCATATTTCTTAACCATTTTGCTTCCTTTCAGCAGCTGCTAGTGCTATAAATTATGATTCCACTGTAGAGTGAGTTATATAAGTTTGCTTCTTTGATGCCCAACTAATAGCACCGCCTCCTAGTGTAAAAATCCATCATGTAGTGGATTTATTATCACCAGCACTTGTTATCCAATTTGCATTAGTATATCCTTCTAACATAGTAGGATAACCATTATAACAAAGTGCCAAGTCTCTTGTTTTCTTAAGATAACCAAAAATGCTAGCTACAACTTTCCAATAATTACAACCAGGATTGCTCCTGTATCTTGAAAGTTTACACACAACAAATGTTATATCAGGTCTAGTGCAATGCATTCCATATATAAGGCTTCCAATTACACTTACATATTCAAGTTGTTCTACTGATCTTCCAAGATTTTCTATTAACTTCATACTTGGATCAAATGTTGTATTTGCTTCCTTTATTCCAAGATGATCAAACTTATGAAGCAATTTCTCAATATAATGAGATTGAGTTAATAGAAAACCCCCACTATCTCTTTTTACTTTTATTTCCAAAATAGTAGCTACTTCATCAAGATCCTTCATTTTAAATACCGAAGTCAGATACTTCTTAGTTTCAATTACTCCAAGCATATTAGTGCCAAAAATCAACATATCATCAACATAAAGGCATACAATTACACCATAATCTTTAGTAAACTTAGTATAAATACATTTATCAGCACTATTATGAGAAAAAAACATTCTTTAGAATAATATTATCAAACTTTTCATGCCATTGCTTTGGAGCCTACTTTAAACCTAAAGAGATTAATTAATATAAAAACTTTACCTTTGTAATCAAAAAGCACAAAACCTTCTGGTTGCTCCATGTATACTTTTTTTGTTAGTTCTCTATTTAAAAATGTTGTCTTAGCATCCATTTGATGAACATGTAAATTATATATTGATGCCAAAGCAAAAAGTAATCTTATGAAAGTAATTCTTGTTACTGGAGGATAAGTATCAAAATAATCAATACTTTCCTTTTGAGAAAAACCTTTTACAACTAATCTTGCTTTGAATGTTTGTACAATATCATCTATATTGTATTTTCTTATAAATTCTCATTTGCATCCAATTGGTTTTGAATCAATCTGTAAATCTACTAAAACCCATGTGTTATTGGACATAATTGAGTCCATTTCATCATTTACAGCTTCTTTCCAAAAAGCTGTATCTCTAGAAGACATTGCTTCTTTAAAGGTTTTAGGATCATCCTTCACATTTAATACCATGGGTATTTTAGTAAAAACTTGTGTTCTATTTACTTCAACAAGGAAAACAATTGACTGAGAGTCAATAAAATCAGAACCTAGATTTTTTTTCTTTTCTAGTACTTTGACTCATTCTTAGTTCAGATATATCACTATCATATATTCTTTTTTCAAGTATAATAGGAGGATTCATGGCCAAATCAGAATTAACATGATTTAGATTGGGTTCAATAGAAACATCATGCGTAATTTATTTTCAATAAATTCACCATGTATAGATTCTATTATAATATTTGATTGTAAATCCAGAAATCTATATGCTTTTGAATGTTATGCATATCCAACAAAAATATTTTTAACACCTCTAGGTCCTAACTTAGTTTTATGTGGGTCAAGAACTTTATAGTATGCTACACAGCCCCACACTTTTAATAGTTTAAGTTAGGCCTTCTACCATGCCAAAGTTCATATGAAGAAATTTATATTTTCTTCAACTATATTCTATTATGAAGATGACATGTAATTAATAAATCTTCTCCCCATAAATTATTAGCCAAATGCACATTCAATAACATTGCATTAGTCATATTAACTAGAGACTTATTTTTTCTTTCTACTAAACCATTTTGTTGTGATGAATAAAGAGCACTTTTCTGATGTATAATACCATGTTCTTCACAATAGTCATTAAACTCATCAGAAAAATACTCTCCTCCTCTATCACTTTGAAGAATTTTAATTTTCTTCAATTTCTTATTTTCCACAACAGCTTTATAATCCTTAAACTTTTGAAAGGCTTCATCTTTTTTTCTAAGTAAATAAACAAAAGTGAATCTTGAATGATCATCTATAAATGTTATAAAATATCTTTTTCCTCATCTAGTTAAATGTCTACTCAACTCACATATATCAAAATGCACAAGATCGAACAACTCAGTGTTTCTATCAACCTTAGGAAATGATTTCTTGGTTATTTGCTTGTATGCATATTTCACATTTATCCTTATAGTTATGTTTGCATGTAATATAACCATGCTTAGAAATAAAATTTAAAGATTGAAAATTCAAATGTCCTAATCTAGCATGCCATAAAGAAAAAATCAAACTCAACAGTATAAGCAGA
The DNA here is from genome assembly GCA_029379385.1 of Quillaja saponaria. Classification (NCBI taxonomy): domain Eukaryota; kingdom Viridiplantae; phylum Streptophyta; class Magnoliopsida; order Fabales; family Quillajaceae; genus Quillaja; species Quillaja saponaria. The sequence goes on along the minus strand of CM055616.1, from coordinate 10,347,709 downwards.
AAACTTATTTATTTTATTACCCTTTATTACATTAGCATTAAGCTTAAACATGCTAGCATAGTTGTATATCTTCCCAACAAACACACATTTCCTAGATATTATTATATTGTCGAATTCTAAGCCTACCTTGAATCCTTTCTTACAAAGCAAATTAGTAGAGACTAAATTCTTACAAATTGTAGGAATATAAAAGACATTCAGAAGTGTAAGTCTTTGTTCAAAAGAAAAGTTTAATTCAACAGTTCATTTTCCTAAAACTTTTACAGTAACATGATTGTCCATTAGAACTTCTTTTGGTGTATCAAATTCTGTGAATGTCTTGAAACAATGCCTAAATTTGCACACATGAATTGTTGCACCAGAATCAAGCCACCAATCTTGATTTGTTAATGCAGCATCAACCATCTTTATTTCAGTAATCATTCTAATGTTCATTTGAGACACCATGGCTACAAGTTCCTTGTTAGCATCTTCCATAAAGTTTGCTTTGTTTGAATTCTCATAATTCTGAAATATTCCTGCATTCTTGAACCTGCACTCACGAATAACATGACCTTTCTTTCCACAATGAAAGCATGTCAGTTCTTTCTTTTTATTTTGAAATTTCTTAAAGCCTTTCCTTTTTGTTTTAAGACTTTGCAGTACTTTTTTATAACCACCAGAATAATTTTCATGACTAACATAATTCACTTTAGAATATGGGATCATGAAATGTGCCTCTCTTGCACATGTCTCGGACTGAAATTGTAAATGAGTCTCAAAATTTTTCTATGAAAATAATATCAACATAATGAAGGACTTTCTTTCTGTAGTCATTCTAAGAGGGAGGAAGTTTTGAAAGTGTTGCTCCAATTTGGAGCGTATCAGGAATCTTAACTTCAAGGTCTCTCAATTTAGATACTAATACTTGTAATTCATGCACTTGATCCATGATAGGCATGTTGTCTGTCATCTTAAATTCAAAATACTATAAGGCCAAAAATTTATCAGTACCTCTTTTTTCATTTTTGTACTTGGTCTCCATAGCCATCCATATTTTAATTTAATTAGAGTCTTCATATTTGAATAGAAATCATATAAACGATCTGTCAAAATGTTGAGAAGATGTCCTCGATATACCAGTTCATCTTCTTCACGCTTTTTCCTCTGTGCTTTGATCTCTTCTGAGTCATTTGGACAGGGTTCTGACACTAGTGGCAGATTTGAATCCAACACATAATAAATTTTCAGAGCAGTGAGTAGAAAAACCATTTTGTCCTTCTAGCGAGTGAAGTTTGTTCCATCAAATTGATCAAGTATGATGAAATCTTGTTTCATGATTTGAAAAGCAGTGTTTGAATCTTTTTCCATTAGTAATAATATCTCTTTAAGAATGTAAGAAATAATAATATTATAAATAATAGACTATTGACTTTGAAGTGTACTGTTGATACAATATTATCCTTAAAGAGATATTCTCTATATATAATTGGGGTGCAAACAAGTCTCCTCCAAGGTTTCTACGAAGCCTTAATAGTTATCTACTAAAAGATAACGACTAATGGAAGCCTTCTTATATAAAATAAAGAGTCATTATTGAACAGTCATATCTAATAATGATAAGACACAAAATAGTTATATTTATAATTTTAAATTGAAATAATTAATAAAAATATTTATCAATAATAATAAAAGAAAAATATTATTATTATTATGATTATTTTTCTTTAGACTTTTCATTGTGGGAAATTAAATTCTAATTTATCTAACACAGAGTAGGTAGATGTACGAGAATCCCTCTCTATCTTCATATTGCTGTCAGTTCAAAAGACACTATATAAGTTGGAGAGGTCCACCTTGACATAGCCACTCACTGATCATATCTGCCAGACTCTCTCTGGCCCTCCATCCATCCCCAACAAAAAACCCAATCATATTCACTCAACGGAACATATTCAAGTCCATTTCAACTTTGATTAATTGCCTGCCTTTCAAATCCCAAGTTCTTGTCATTCAAAAGACAATATAAGAAGCATATATAAAGTTCCTCGCCCCTTTCAAATTCCTTCCTACCTATCTATATAAATTCTTGTCCAATGAACTTTCGACATGTAGTTTTGTTTGGCACAAGACATACAAAAGTCTTCTAGCAAGCTAGCCTGTCTTCAAAATTTGGATGCCATTATTGTCAAGGAGCATATACATACATGCATCTATTAGCGGATGGAATTTATAAATTTATTCGGAACCCCATAATGTGGATATGGACCCTTTGAGATTTTTCTTCACCTCATAAACTACTACTCTCATTCTACTACTTTTCTAGAGTATATAGTGGAAATCATGATTTTGTAAACCTCTTAGGAGTGTTATCTTTGGTGAATTTCGGGGGCAGATCCCTCTTGCGCATCTACTTAATAATTTTTTAATTGTACTATTGACATCTTAATAATTTTTTAATTGTACTATTGACATCTTAATAATTTTTTAATTGTACTATTGACATCTTGAAACATCTTAGGGTGTGATTAGATGCATGAAAATAGAAATATAATTAGTTAGAATTATAATTTTACGAGTTTGGATCATATAAAAAATTACAATTAGAATTGTGGTTCAAACACTTGGTTATCATCTCATGTAGTTACCGATGGTGATTGTGGCATTTCTGATGGGTCTCGTTAGTGGTTGTTAGCATCTCCAGTTGATTCACATGGTGGTTGTTGACATTGATCTTCGGTGGATCTCGATGGTGGTTATCGTCGCCTATGACGGTCCTGACAATGATTATTATCCTTTGACAGGTCCCAATGGTGATTATTGAAGTCTCTAGTGTCTCTTGATGGTGGTTGTGTTCTTTGGTGACTCGTGACAGTGGTGGTACGTAGTCTTTTTCGGTGGATCGTAGCTAGTATATGTTGTCATCTTTGGCATGTCGTGACTATGATGTCCGTCGCGATAAGTCGATGGTAGCGGTAGATGGAGGCCCACAGTGGCCATGGATGGCAACTAAAGGTGGATAAGTTGTCGTGGTTAACAACTGATGACAAGTGGAGAAGATTGTGGATTGGTGGTGGCCAACGATATAATATGATATGCCGTCATAAATAGGTGATATAAATATAAAAATTTATTTGAAATTATAATTTTTATAATCAACCCATAAGAATTGAAAAATAATGTTCTATAGTTGTTTCTCAATTTTTTGAAATTGAGTTGCGAATTTCAATCTCAAATCTAAAGTGTATGTTAAATTGAAAAATTAAATTGGACCGTCCATTTCTAAATCATTGCATCCAAAGATTCCACACGCACCCTAAAAAAAAGAGAAGCATCAGTTATTAATAAATTACCACCTCATTTAAAAACTCAAGTAATCATTTATATATTTTTAACACTTTTGCTCACGTTCAAATCATATTGTTCTTGCAAAATTAAGACAATCCATTTAACTTGCAATTTCATGATGTAAATCGCGATTACTGATGAGTAGCAACCCGGGTAAGCCTCCGCTGCTAAATGAAGACAATCGGAAGAGTTGTTCTTAATTTGTGCTTAAGAAATGAAAGATTCTTTTTAGAAAACTTTTTTCTTTATAAAAAGTAAAAGTAGCTTTTAATGTTGTCAATATGAATAAAATGAAGCAATACGAATTAATTCTTGAAATTATACATATTTGTACAAGAGATGTACAAATAGCATCATTCATAGCCAGATATAGCTATGACACTCACTGCACACACCACTCTCTAGTGGATTCTCTCCTTTTTCTAATAAAGATTGCCTTAGTTTTTTGCTTTAGTTATTAACATAGCTACCTCAGTTCATGGTAGTGCAAGAGAAGCATACCTATTAAGATTCAAATATTCTACACTATAAAGCTAGCTAGCCTCTAGTGTACTCATTATGTCGGGCAATTAAAACCTTTTTCTCTCTCTTAATTTTTATTTATTTTTTTTTTACGCATTTTAATAAATGCCATAGAGAAATTTGCATGATTAGGTTTAATACTTCCTTTATTGTTAAATTTATATAGTTTATGGATTTAGTATTACATTCACTTCCCTTAAAATTAAATCTAATTACAAATCCTCTTACAAGTTAGGCTATCAGATGAGTTTCACCAAAAAGAAAAATTAGTGAAATCTTTTGTCCTAAGAACTTTTTATGTGATATTTGACTAATAGTTAACATAGTGGAGGTTTGTGTAATTTCAAAAATCGTACGGAGACTTTTATAATTAGACATATAACTTAATTAAGAAAATTCACTCTTCTAAAATTCCTAAGGGTTGAAAGTGAGTAAGACAACGATTGTTATATATATATATATATATAGGAATTTCTTTAAATTGATAGCTAGTAGATAAACAATGATGCAAATATTGGTCATGGGGAGCTTTGCTAAGTGGAAGTATGGATCCTAATTGAGTCGACTAGACCATATGTGGGCAAGGTCTTTAGTATTTAAAAATAATAGTAAAATTGTTCTAAAACTAGTTTTTTATTTTTATTTTATATATTGCCTATTAAAAGCTGCTGCTTCTACACCCATGAGGCAAATCAAAATGTCTACCCAATTCCCTCCAAATCTCAATGAGAAATTAAATAATCAAATATGATAAATTATCGACACATTTAAATTTTTAAGGACTTGTTTGACATATTATATAAAAATAATAAAATAATATATAATTATTTAATTGACTCTTATATAATATTTAGTAGCAACAGTATAATATTAATTTATAGTATTGACTTACTATGTCTCATAATATAAAATTATACAACAATAAAAAAATGATAAGAAAATAGTATAATAATTAGATAACTATAAAGGTTAATATATTATATAATCTTATACTATGTAAGAAATGAACTCTAAGATTTTAGTGATAATAACAGTTAATAATTTGTATGATCCAAGATAATGAAATTTTTTAGATTTACTAAGATATCCCTATTTATATTTTACGAGGGAAAAATATCGGTTTATACTAATAATCTAAGATAATGAAATATTTTAGATTTACTAAATTACTCCTATTTATATTTAATGAGGGAACGATATAGGTTTGAAAGTATAAAGTATAATCTAATGTGAATATGGTACGCCACGAGCTAACTTGCAATGTTATATTACAACAATTATATTTTATTGAAACACCCATGTTATATTTTTCTAATGTTTGAAACACCTAGCTTGCCACTTTGTGTTAGCTATTTTTGTTGACTTAACTTGTACTAAATTTTTTCTTAGATAACATTTGAAGTTGAATAGTTGTGCTATTTAATGATGTACTTTTAGTTGAATTGCATTTTAAAATTTTCTCTATAATGGTTTATGAGTCAGATTTATCATGTATATTAATTGAGTAAGAGGAAAGAATTTATGCCCCAGATCTTCATACAAATCGTTCTTCAACCATAAATCTTGATCTTGTCAATTCTTATTCATAGTATATTATCTAAAATAACATTTCTTTTAAAAAGCATTAATTAGTTTTTTCTGACGTTGCGATTACATTTTGTCATCAACAAAATAAAAAATTGGCTTATTTGTTATTTTGGTATTTCAATATTATATTAGTTTTCAGTTCAGTTCTCTAAGAATTTTTTTAGTCAATTTTATCCTTCAAGATTCAAGATTCAAAATTTCTAAATTAAGTTTCATTCTTCTGTTACATGTTTTAAATTAACGGAATAACCACACTTAATATAAAAATAATAATGTATATAAGCTGTTTTGATATTTTACAAAAAAAATTTGGATTATTTTATCATTAGATTATATAAAATTACTTTATTTATGTATAACATGAGAATGAGAGAAAATAACTAGATTGAAAAAATTCTAAATCTTTGAGAATGAAATTGGCAGAAAATATTTTTGGAGAACTAAATTAAAAATTGAGCCAATTCTGAAGGACTATAATAGTTAAATCTAAAAATTATATAAAAATGAAAATAAGTATATCTTATTACCTAATTAATAGACCTTATGAATTAAAAAATAGGGGACATTCTGTCGGCCTACAAATCAAATTCCATTGCAGAAAGAGCTTTTGTGTGTAACTATAATTACGATCATTAATTCAACAAACCCACTAAGCTGGTTTAATCAAACTGATTTAACTTCCTCCAAACATTGAGAATTATTACTTTCTTTCTTCATTTTTATTCAAATTCACCATCATGGACTTTGGCCCCAGGTTTGTACTCCCAAAAAAAAAAAAAAATTTCATAATCATGAGGTTACATAAAGTTAAATATTTTTAATTAATTTTTTTTTTCTACATCTTTTTTTTTTTTTTTTTGGGAATATTTTTTTCACTTATTTATTTCTTTTTTTAGTAGAATTTTTTCCACTTCTTTTTTTTATCCTTTGGTGGGATAATGGAAGCAGATCCTAGCTATTGGTGATTTTGTGGTTTTCCTTAAAATGAATTTAAAGTTGATTCTATTTGTTTTGTTTTACCCTGCAATAAAATGTTATTCTTATATACAGGCTACTTTAATTTATTCTCTTTAAATGAAGAATATTTGAGAATGTCATGCATGAAACACGTTTTGTTAGATGTTTTTTTTTTGGTTAAAAAATCTAGGGAGGGTCACTTCAAGTAGTGATCAAATTATCTAAAAGTTCAAATTCATTGGAATGGGGAATATATAGAAATTATGAGAAACATTATTTGAGGAACATGTTGTATAGTTTTAAATCAGAAAAAAACAAATTTGGTATGACATGTTCCAATCTCTAATGGTATATTTAAAGTAGAAGAAATTCTTAAATAGACAGACACTGTTTATAAGATGAAATCAATTAAATTTGAAAAAAAAATTATTATTTGTTGAGACACTATAAATTATAATTTTCACTCTTAGTAATAATTGTGCTGGATGAAAAGTACCATGAGTGAAAGTATAAAGGATTTTTGTTTCCTTATATTTCCACTCATTAATTGACTTCTTTAATTTTATTCTCAAAGCTATCATTTTACTTTTTTTTTCTTTTCTTTTATTTTTTATTTTTTATTTTCCCTTTGAGATTATAAATGTATCTCCAAAACTTTTTTGTGTGAGTCTAATTTCGATCGAAATTTGTAACTGTCCTCTCCCAAGTATTTTTCTATGAGCTCTCACTTTTAATATTATAGAGGCCTCTCAATTACTGAGTTCCAGTTTCACTTGACCAATGCATTGTGGGTAGTTCTTTTTTCCTTAGATTTCATTAATTTTATGTTTCTCTTTTTTCTCTAAATAAGAAGAAAAAAGAAAAAAACAAAGAAGAATCCAAAATCAAATGATCTGTATTTGATTGTGAACCATATAAGCTAACAATTAATTATTGCTTTGTATAATTTATAATTTCACACTTGCCTTATAAAATAGGACAAATATATATATATTGGATGATAGGTTGTGAACATGATCTCATCTTGATAATTACCCAACCATTTAATTACCACATTATTAAATACCAAAAAGGCACTTCTATTTTGTCCCTACTCTCTTCCACATGCAAATCCCCCCACTTCCATTCAATACCCCTAATTGACTTTTGATACCCAGAGAGACACAGTGAGTTTTTTGCATTATAAAAGACCCAAATATGCCCAAACAAATCTCAATTTTTGAATTGGAATTAGCTAGCTAGGCTGCTATGTTCCAACCAACAATATCATAATCATAATTAGATCCAAAAACACTGACTAATTATGGTTCAGAGAAAGACTGATCAGTTCTCCAATCTCCACCACCAAATCAGATCGACCTCCTCCTCCAAAGGTGGCTGGAAGGCAGCCATATTCATTGTCTGTAAGTTTAGTTCCATCAAACCCACTATTTTTGGATTAATTTCTTTCTTTTCTTTTTTTTGTTCAATTAGGGTTCTTTTTTGTATGTAGTTGTTGAAGTGGCAGAGAGATTTGCATACACAGGCTTGTCTGGTAATCTTATCACATACCTCACAAATGTTCTCCATCAGCCAATTACAACAGCTGTTAAAAACGTCAACACTTGGGTTGGCGTTTCCTCACTCTTCCCTTTACTTGGTGCCTTTTTGGCTGATTCCTATCTGGGTCGTTTCAAAACAATTCTTGTGTCCTGCCTCATTTTTTTCATGGTATCTATATACTATGATTCTTTTTTGGATACCCTTTGTAATTTATTTCCATAATTAATTGGTGATGATTTTCTTTTTTTCTATTACAGGGTATGGTTCTTTTGACATTATCAGTCACGGTGGTTAACAGTAAAGCTGTGTTTTTCGTAGCGCTTTACATATTATCAACCGGTGAAGGCGGACACAAGCCGTGCGTTCAAACTTTCGCTGCCGATCAATTCGACGAGAATACACCGGAGGAAAAGGAAACAAAGAGCTCATTCTTCAACTGGTGGTACTTGGGAATAGTATCTGGCTCCACTGCTGCTATATTTGTCATTGTCTATGTCCAGGTAAGAGTTTTTTTCTAAAACAATATATATACAAATTTTATTACATTTATTAAGTGATTTGTAACAATTTTAGTGTTTTATATATAATTTAAGTGTTATTTTTGTGCAGGATAATGTGGGGTGGGGTGTTGGATTGGGAGTGTTGGCTGGTGTGCTGGCTGTAGCTTTGGTTTTGTTTTTGATAGGAATAAGGAAGTACAGGAAGGAAAGCCCACCTGGAAGCCCATTGACAATGATAGCCCAAGTCTTTGTTGCTGCGATCAGGAAATGGCGCGTGAAAGGAACCCGAGATGGTCCACCCCCACCCTTTTGGTATGGGGATGAGTGGAATGGGTCGCATCTTCAAGGTCAACCCATGGTCCAAACATTGGGTCGTACAAGTCAACTCAGGTATAGTTTATGACGGGTTTTTAGTCAACAATATCATTAGCTCTTTGAAATGTGGAAAGTCATATTAGACACATCACATGAGGCACACCTAGAATATGGCATTCTATTTCGATTAATCCAAATAATCTATCTGAAACTAAATCAGAATATAAATTATATAATATTAAATAAAAAAAAATATTATGTATCACTAATACCAATTATTATTTATGGTGTTAATCAATTCGCGCATGTATTATAATCATATTTACTTGTTCTGTAAAATTGCTGATTGAAAGTTTTTGTAGATTTTTGGACAAGGCAATGATGATTGATGCAAAAGACACATCAAGCAAAACTAGAAACCCATGGAGGTTATGTTCATTGAATCAAGTTGAAGAAGTGAAACTTGTTGTTCGTCTAATCCCCATATGGCTGAGTTGCTTAATGTTCACAGTAATCCAAACCCAACTCCACACTTACTTTACCAAGCAAGGTAGCACAATGATTAGATCAGTCGGACCACACTTCAAACTTCCTCCTGCATCACTTCAAGGCCTAGTTGGTATCACAATCCTCTTCATCGTTCCAATTTACGACAGGGTTTTCGTCCCGGCAGCTAGAAAATTTACGGGACATCCCTCTGGTATAACTGTGCTACAAAGGATAGGAATTGGTCTAATCTTATCCATAATGAACATGGTTGTTTCAGCTCTAGTAGAAGCCAAAAGGGTTGGAATTGCTGGAGACCATAATCTTATAGACAACCCAAAAGCAATATTGCCAATGAAAATTTGGTGGTTGTTTCCTCAATACATGATTACTGGTGTATCTGATGCATTTACAATTGTTGGGCTTCAAGAATTGTTCTATGATCAAATGCCAGTTGGATTGAGAAGTATTGGAGCTGCAGCATACATAAGCATTGTAGGAGTTGGAAGCTTTGCTAGTAATGCAATTATATCTGTTGTGGAGGCTATTTCTTCAAGAGCTGGTGGAAAATGGCTTGGGGACAATCTGAATAGGGCTCATCTTGATTACTTCTATTGGGTGTTGGCAGTGTTGAGTGCTTTGAATTTGTGTGTTTATGTGTGGATTGCTAGTGGTTTTGTGTACAAAAAAATTGATCATAGGGATGAAATAAGTGAAAAGAAGGAACTGGACTCCAATGGATATAAGGATGAACCGAGTTTAGTGTGATTTTCCTTGGAGTATAATTGTGGGCTTTGCTAAGAATATATAGTGACTACTTTCCCGTGCAGAAAAAGAAAACTCATAGTCTAATTTCAGTAAGAAATTTTGTAGAGCAAGAAACATTAGCAGATTGAGCCGAACATGATCCAAAAATAGTCTCTGTTTTTTTTCTTTTTTTTTTTTCTAATGAAGTATCACAATTTTATTAAATTTTTTATGAAAAAATTTTATAGGCAATTACAACACACAAAAAATGGATATTTTCCTTAGACATCAACGTCGTTATATAAATGGACAAAAAATTGATGCATAGAATAAAATATTTTTTGCTAAAAAAGATGAATGTTTAGTTTCAGAAATTTGAAAAATAAATAAATAAATGAGAAGTTGGACAAAAAGCTAATTATATAAGTGATTTCATTATTTAATAATTTTATTTCTTGTTTAATAAGAAGTCTATTTGATTGATTAATTAATGTGGCCAATATTATACATACTAGCTTTCATGGTATATGTTGCGCGTATATCACGTATATCATGTTTATGATATACATACATATTTAAGTTCATCAACAATTGATGTATGTATCAAAAAATTATAGTTAGTAAAAAATCGTATTTCAATATTAATAAAGTTAAACAAATAAATAGATTTAATAAAAAAAATTAATACACAATATAAACATATAATTTTATAAAAAAAATTTCTATAGATTAAAGAAGAATTAAAACAATAATATAGAATAATAATAATAATATTCCTTTTAATTCATAGAATTTATAATATTATAGTTATTTGTAACTTATTAAATAAAAATTGATAAATTTAGTCTTAATTACCATTGACATATGATCAATTATAGATTTACTAATATTGAAAAAAATATGACAAAAAAATCAATAGTCATAAAACAATTACAATTCTAAGAATATTAAAATGAAAAAGAATTAGAAAAATCAAATAGATAAAATAATTAATCTATTTGAAGCAAAATAACAATTAATTTTTTTTAAATAACAATCTTTTTTTTTTTTTTTTTGGTAATATAGTAAAAACTCATTAGGGTATTTTGAAAAATAAAATTTCTTTCACTAAGCCACTTTTATATTTATAAATAAATAGATAAATTTAACCAAAAAAAATTAATCTTAAGATGGAAGAAGAAATAAAAGATAAAGAAACAGTATTATAATCATAGAAAATATACTCTTAAAATTTTTAATTCATAGTATTTTTAATATCAATTAATTAATTCATAAATCTAAGAAGAACTAAAAAAAATTATATTATTATAGACTTATTGAATTAAAAAAAATTGAGAATTTCAATCTTAGCTACTATTTAGATATAATTATTTAAAAAATATATAAATTTTATATATTAATAGTTTCAACAACAATATTATAATCATAAAAATTATAATACTCTTAATATTTATATTAATTCATTTAATTTAAAAAAATTCATAAATTTTTGAAAAACTATAAAACATAATTATGATTAAAAAAATGAATAATTCAATCTTAATTACTAATGACATGTAATTATTAGAAAATTATAAATTTATTAATATTGGGAAGAATTAATAAATAAATAAATAAAAAGAAATCAATATTTCTAAAGCAATTACAATCCTATTGATATTAAAATAAGGAAATTAGAGATATTAAAATAAGGAAAATTAGAGAAAAAACAGTAATATATTTAAAGTAAAATAACAACAAAAGATAACTATGTAATAATAAAAAAAATCATAAGCATATTTAAAAGATTAAAAAAAAAAGTCTATTATTATGCACCTTTTCTATATTGATATAGATTTGTCATACTTCTTTTAAAAACTAAAAACTAAAAATAAAAATCAGGGCCTATAACACAAAGAATGCATGAAATATAAAACACGTGAGTTGCCAACAATATATGTGCCTTCAGAATTTTCAGAATTTCAAGTATATCATGTATGAAAAGGAAATATATATATATAACAAACTTATTTTATTTTATTACAACTGACACTGATTTTTGAGATATTGGAGGAAATTAAATGATGAAATAAGTTAGTATCATAACAGAAATTTCATATAACTTGCAAAAATATGATATTTTTGTTCAAACCTGTTTAATTCGACTAGCTTTCAAAAACTTTTATGTTTTTTGCTATTAAATATTAAGATAGAGTTTACAACACTTATTGAAATTTCTCTATTTCTTGTATATTTTTATCAACTATTCATTTTGTTTGAGTAACAAAACACCACATATTATTCCGCTAATCACAATTGTTATTGAAATGGTGACTAAACAAAATGATGTGTTCAATGAATTTGACTTGTAACTGAAGATCAATTTGAAATAGTGGCTACATGCACGTCAACTCATGTAAATAAGACTTTATACGCATGTCTTGAAAATTAGAATTTAAAACATAGCCTATGTGGTTCTCATCTATTTTATTTTATGATACATATAGATAAAGGTTGCTTAGGTAGTTTTGTGAATGAGCTTAATTGTGTATATATATGTCACTACAAGAGAAACTGAAATCAATTTAGTGATCAAATGCTATACAAAAGTGAAACACAGACAGAAATTAGAACATAATTTAGTGAGCAGAAGAAAATAGTAATACTACAATTAACTTTTCATCAGGACATTTCAATTATTAAGAAAATGCAATTAAGCTAACCATCTCTTTTTTTTTGGGTGTGGGAAATTGTCTTAATTTTGGCAAACCTCACATGTACAATGGCCTAACATTCAAATTCTTCATTGGGCTGAAATAAATCTCGAGAATATGGACACTAAATTCTTACGATAAAAAGAATTTTGAGGGTCTGTTTGGATCCTATAACATATTTATCATACTACTTTTTAATAAATTAAAAAATCAATGGTTATAACACAAGAAAGTTTCAGATTTGTCTAGCACAGCCGTCAAATTTTCAAACGATTGGAAGAAAAATTAAAGTTCATAAAATTTATCCTTTTTACTATGTGTTTCCTTTGTTGCTTATGAAACTCGTGAGTTGCCAACAAAGGCGCCTTCAAAATTTCAAGACACGATTAAAACTAAATTTTGAGCTATTGGGGAAAATTAAATGGTGAAATAAGAGTATTATAACATTCTATTCCATAAAACTTGCAAAAGTATGATATTTTTTGTCAAACCTTTTTAATTTACTGTATTTGAATTTTTTTTTTTTTAATTTTTATGCTTTTGGCTATCAGTAGTAAACATGAAGATCCAGTTACATCGATTGAGGGTGTTAAAAACCTTAACTGAAATTTCTAGTTTGCTGTGAATTATTGTTAACTATCAATTTGTTTAATTAACTAAACGCAACAATTTATCTCACTAATCACAATTATTATTGAAATCATGTCAACTAAAAAAATTGATATTTTGAATGAATTTTACTTGTATCAGAAGGCCAATACAAAATAGTGGTTAAATTTAACATGTCCGTCAACTTTTCTAAATAGGGATTTACCGATATTTCTTGTAAATCGGAGTTCTAAACAATCTCTGTTGTCCTTGTCTATTTATTTTTGGATAGTCTTGTAAACGAGCTTAATTGTGCATATTGTCACTATCGGAAAATATAAAATAGTCAAATGTTATACAAAAGTGTATCACAAACTGAAATTAAAAAAAATACCACTGGTAGAAAATATAAAAGAAACTACAAATAGAGAAAGGTTGCAAAGCAAAGCCTACCACACGTAGATACAGATGGCAATTGGGCCGGTCCCAATCAAACCTGCCCTAATGGATCTGTTGATGGGTCCTTAATAGGTATGATTAAAGAGGTGTTTAATAAGAGTAACACTATATTTTGATTAAGTTTCAAACTTTTATCATATGAAAAATTGATTTGATATTAATAGTTTTGATCTGATAATTTAATTTTAAAAATTAAAAATTTTGAAAATGTAATGAGCAAGATTAATTTTGAAAATTCAATATTTGATATGAGAATTTATAAATCATGGATCTATGATCAATTTCTTGCCCACTAAACTACCACTCAATTTCCAATGTCGTTAATTTTTTTATCAAATATTCAAATCTAGATACTGGTATTACTAAACATGATTTGTAATTTATCCAAAATATTAAAATTTATGATTAAACTTAATGATTCTTATTTGCATATGCATGCCACATGAGTTAAATTAGGTCAACATTTACATATATTACCAAGAAAATATTTAAACTATTTGGTGGCTGAGGATGTTTGGCCAAAGAAGAAAATTGAAACAACAATATTAGCTTCTTTAATGTGAGCATATTTTTTTTTTTTTTTTTGTGTTTTAGCTTGCATTGTTAATTTGAAATGTGAGGTAGCGAACTTTTGCTCACTTTTTGTTATTTTAATTAAACATAAGAGCATGAAATCATATACACTGATCAAAAATTCAATGTGGCTTAAGTAAACAAATTCTTTTAAAAAAAAAAAAAAAATTAGAAAAACATAGTTTATTTTTTAAAAAATTGTAGAACATAGTTTTTTTTTTTTTAATAAAAAAATCGGGTATATAGGTAGACCCATTGGGTCTGGGTCTAGGTTCGAGTTTGAGTATACCCAGTAATTGATGAGTCTCATTTTCGGGCCCTTAATGGGCACAAGAAAACAACAGGCAGGGTCCGAGTCGGGCCATTGCCATCTCTACACGTAGATGATGTTGGTGCTCTATTTGTATATCTATCATTATATAATATATTTTGATTAAGACATTTCAATTAGTTAACATGTGTGACACATGTATTATATGTGAATCGTGTTTATGATACATATATTTTCAATCATAATTAACTTACATATTAAAAAATTATAATTAATAAAAAAATATTATTTCATATCAATGTAATTAAACAAAAAGGTAAATATAATTAAAAATAAAATTCATAATATAAATTTATAATTTTTTTAATTCTTAAGATAGAAGAAGAATTAAGAAAATAATATAACAATAAAATAAAAGTTGTATTGTTAATATTATTTTTAATTTTGATTCATAAAATTAAAAAGAAGTATGGAAAAAAGATATACTTACACATTCAAAAAGTTAGAATTAATGGATGACGTAGTGGACATAATTGTCGGATAATATATTATAATGAATGGATATATCCATTTCACTTGAAATTTGAAAACATCAAAACAATAATAAATTTGTTATATTTTAACCAAGAGTTATAATCTTATTAGTACTAAAAAAGAGGATATATATATATATATATATATTATAAAATCGTATTTGTCGGCCGTTGTTCTGGTCGAGCACTTTTTTTTTGTCCAATTTCGTCTTACCGAACAATTGACTTCTGACCAACCCGCAAAGAGTTGTGAAGTTGGACTAGCTATGAATAATAATTAAATGGCACCAATCTAATATTAAAAATTTAGAAAAATATTTAAGAAAATAAAATATTTATATTATTAAATCACTTTTATATATAATTACTGTCACACCCCTCATGAAGGCATGACTGGCTAGAGGAATGGTAACCAAACCTCCGTAACCCTGACTCAAATAAAAAAAACGACCATGACTCTTGACTCACCAATGAATAAAACCAAGCAATTATAAAGACAAAAGTTAACATTAAAACTTGTTGATTGCAACAAATTACAACTTACTGAAAATTTCGGCAGAGGTCCCTTACAATATGGAACATGCCTTAAAATACAATCCTATAAACTATTTTTATTACTCAACACAACACAGATAATAAGGAGCTCTGCTCTGATCACATCATAAACAAAACAAGTACTAGAATGTTACATCATACCACATTGACACCCACAGTACTAATGTGACTGCAAACTTTCATCATTGACTCCAAGTATGAGATTCTGAGACATACCTTGTCGTCAAATCCTTAGCAAAATCTCACATTAGCGGTTAACATCTTTTGACGTCCTGCTACTAAAAATATAACCACATGAAATGAGTGAGTCCTACGAATTCAGTGAGTGGAAAATTGTACCCAAAGGGTACTAGCATCACATAACACAAGCATATAACATACGTAATAACATTGCGTAACATTATTCATATCTTAATTCACATTGCACGTATACATTGTAACGGTCATAAGTTCACAATTTACATGATACACAAGATCACAAATTTATCATAGCAATGATATCAAACAAAACAACCAAAGGGCCAACGAGTAACCCAGCCCCGCACACCAATATCACCCCATGCCGGACATTTATGCGTCCGCACAGCAAATTAATTTCCCGTACGCAATCCATCCCACCGGGGCTGAGCACTCAATTTTAAAAATATATATCAGAATCAGGATTTCTCACAATTTTTAAAATCAGAGTATCCTAGGTGCACCTGGATTTTCAATTTCGGAGATAAAATCACTTTTCCAGAAAATGTTCACGAGTTGACCCTTATCAAACACAAACAATGTCAACACAGTAACCAATATCAAGCAAACATTATTCAAGCAAATTACTGAAATACTTTACTTGCTTACTTTTCATATATCACGCATATTCAAATAAATATATAATCAAACATACTAATCTAGCCCCTAAAGGCAGTAATTAACCACTCACCTGTTACCCATTTCATTCGTCATTCACACTTGTGTCCATTCGTCTCATCAGGTTCACATTGGAATCCGGAACTGAAATTCATAATTCCAAATACTACTTAGTTCATAAACGTTATTGTTATACTCTTTTACTTACTAAACTTATATCTCAACTTATATAAGTTTATTTATGGAAGTTTTCTTTTAAACTATTACATGTCAATTAATATGGATTAGACTTTAGGTGATAAGGTTATCAATCAAGAGGACTTTTAAATATCTTGACAAAACATATAATAGGAGGAACCATTAGAAAAGAATAGAAAGCATTTAGTATGTTAAAAATGTTAAAACTGTCCAAACTTGAGGTTTGGACCAGTGTCCACTTTAACAGTCATATTTTTCTCCATGAAACTCCGAATTCAGTTTCGTAAAATTTATAAAATACTAGACACATGTAGCTTTATAATGGTATATCATTTGTAATTTTTGGATTTGTATATCAATACAGTTTATTGTTTGAAGTTGCATCAAATTTTGTAACACGCAGAATTTTTGACAGCTTTGACATAACTTTCCCTAGGAAAAAGGAAATACGATTCCGTTTGTTAGGTTTATTAATAGACAAGTATGTATATTTTTATTATTTAGAAACTTTTCCTAAAATCGGTCACTAACCCAGTCAATTTCTTACATGAACCAAAAACAGAGTATTACGAATTCTGCCTAACCTAGCTGGAGTCTAACAGCTATAACTCACAACATATTTGGAACCAAGCTACGAAATTTTTCAGAAAATATCTCAAGACCTTAAGATACATTTCATATTTTTAACTATTAATTTAATTCTTCCCCGAATGTACTCAAAATACCACGTTTCTGTTGCCTACGAAATCTGCCCTTGCACCATTCACAACCACTTCACTCTCATTCCTATGTTTATATACTTCTCCCAATAAACAAACATAACTTCTCAAGTTCAATCATATTCATATTCTACTTTGCATTTAACTTAAACTAATTACTTAATTTTCATCAAGTTTGACTTAAATTTTACTCATATCAACTTATTCCCATGTTAGCTTTAAAACTAACTAGCTACTATAAAGGCTTGAACCAAGATAAATCCACATTAATTTACTCTAAAACTTTCATGTTTAAGCACTTTTAAGCTTTCATTCTTACACTTCTATATAACTACTCAATCCTACATCTAACTATTATCAAGTAAAGAGGAAAGAAATGAATTGTTTGAAGGCAAGAGAATTACATGGCTAGACTAGAAATTCAAGGCTGCCGTTGGTGTAGACCTTGATGCCAATGACCAAAGTTGTTGCCACCTTCAACGATGGCTGCCAACACCAGACCAGGGGTAGTTCATGGCTAGAGAAAGAAGGTTGTGACCTCCACAGCAAGGAAAAAAAAAACATAAAGGAAAGAAAAGGAGCTGCTGCAAGTCACCATTTTCAAACCACAAGTCACGGCCAACTGTTTTGCTAAGCTTTTGCATCCTTGCTGCCTTATTTCAAAGAGCAACCAACACCACAAAGATGTTCCATGGCTGAAGGGAAGAGTGGTCTAGAAGTTAGGAGGCTCCCTGTTGCTGCCAGCCACGCCTCACGCAAGCAAAGTTGCAGCTCCTGTTCACGGCAGCTATGGAGTTGCTATGGCCAAGACAAAGGCTAAACGTTAAGGATGGGGTGGCTGTTGAAGAGCTTGATTATGAAAGCTGAGATTTTACCAAGGCAAAACAAGGGAGGAGGAGGCTAGAACAATCCAGAAAACAGGGTAAAGGATTAATGATACAGTCGGTTAAGGGAGGGTAAAGAAACAAAACAACCAAATAAGAATATTTTGATATAAATTTGCGACTTAAATAAACTTTTTAGATATGTGGTAAGGAATTATTCTAAGATTTATATATATATTCCAACCATTGAGCTCTAATAAGTTATATATATATATATATATATGTATATACTAATTTCAATTATAATACAATTCTTAAGAAAAAAACAAATTTAAATCTAAGTAAATCAATAAAGTGAACTTTAAATTGCCTATATATGTATCCAAATATTTTCTTATTTTTAATTTGTTTCATGAAAATTTATGATTTACGTCATCATGATAATTTACATATAACATTCTAAAATGTACGCTAGACTATCGGGTTATAACAATTACCTAACACAATTATCAAGTTTTATTCAACATGATCGAAAAATAAGTTTATATATACATATATATATAAAAGGTGTCAAACTTTTATTAATTTGTTCTAATTAAGAATATTTATAATTACAACACAATTTTTAAAAAAAAATATTTTGATATGTTTCTTAGATATCAATGTTGTTATCTAAAAGGATAGAAATGGATGCATGAAATAATATATTTTTTGCTAAAAAGGATAGTAGAATGAGAAGTTGGACCAATAGATAATTATATTAGTGATTGCATAATTTAATATTTTTATTTTTTGTTTAATGGGAAATCTATTTGATTGATTAATTAATTTTGCCAACATTATACATATTTGTCTTTGCAAGTTGCAACCATCAAATTTTCAAACGGTTGGAAGAAAAATAAAAATTCATGAGATTTATCCTTTTTAATATATTTCCCTTGTTGCGCGAAATATAAAACTCGTGAGTTGTCAACAATATTTGCGCCTTCAGAATTTCAAATCTATCACGTATTCTTAGCCAAAAACAAAAAATTAAAAATAAAAATCTGTCATATATGAAAAAGAAATATATAACAAACGTTAACTTACACGACTAGAATTTGATATTTGATTTTTGAGGTATTGGAGGAAATTAAGTCCGTACCATAACAAAAGTTCCATATAATTTACAAAAGTATGATATTTGGTCAAACCACTTTAATTCAACTATATTTGAGGGGTGGTGCAACGGTGCCCATCTTCTTATTGACGCATTCCGTTCAAAATTAGCAAGCAAGGGGCTAGTTAAAGCAAATTGAGAACATGACAAGTTCAAATTAAAGGTACATAAAGAAAATTGAAAGCAGTACTAAATGCAGAAAATAGTGAATGTTTTCTGAATTGAATTTTCAAACCATAAAAGCACAAATAAGAATAATTCAGATTCGAGGTTTGTACAGAAAATAAATAAATTCAAATTAGAAAAGAAATCAGTTTTTAAATATACAAAAAATTATTTGTCAAAATTTGTTTTCTAGTGCCATAACCCTTATAATTCGATATCGAAAAAATCGAGTTTTAATTGTATTATGTAAATTTTTGTTAGAAAAATAAATAAATTGAATAAATAATAATACAATTGGATATTATATAATTCCATATTGAAACATGAAATTTGAATAATTTAGGGTAACTCTTGATCTTAAATTTAGATGCAAATATATGATGTAGATAAATATATAGGTATAAAACTAAGAGTAATTATACAACATGCATTAGTTTGACTTAATTGTAATTTTAAGATTTTGTTGTCATACCCCTCACTGAAGTATGACTGGCCGAAGAATTGAATAACCAATCCACCGTAACCCTGACGTCGAAACAAAATAACAAACCTGATTCATGACCCAACTAAAGAATAAAACTAGCTTTTCTAAAACCAAAGTTCACTGTAAAAGTTTACTTGTAATAATTAACAAGTTATTGAAAAATTTGGCAGGGGTTTCTTGCAATACAAACATGTCTCCAAATACAAATACATAATCTTATGATTTTACACAACAATAACATAAAAACAGCAAGGAGCTTCGCTCCAACCATATCATAACCAAGACAAATAACTAAACATTTTCATCTTTCAAAATTAGACACCCCACAGTTCTAGTGTGATTGCAAATTTTCATCCTTCAATTTCAAGTCTGAGATCCTAATATTAACTTGTCGTACTCAATCGGCAATTCACGAGCTCGGTGACTGTTATAACCCAATGTCGCCACGTTAAGTTAATATATATATATATATTTTAGTTACAAAATAATAAATATACAAACAAGTTAAAATTAATAATAACATAATTAATTAAGATATAATTGGATATATTAAAATATGTTTTAGAATGTTTGAATATATCTGGTTGCAATGTGAAAACTAACTTATATCATTACTTGAATAAACTTGTATACATATACATATATGTCAACATGTGTGTAATAAAAGAATTAATTTCCTTCACATTATTGGTAAACTTTTAATTTGAAAATTTACTTGTGAAACTTTTATTGATAAATGTAATAAAGGTGTAAATATATATATATATATATATACCCACCATAATATTTATGGCTTGACCTTGACTTTACTTTCCCATTTCTTTTCTTTCTTTCACGTTTCCTTCTCCATTTTTCACGATTTCTTCTCCTCCCATTCTTGGCTATTCTAGACTCTTCTGCTTTGCCTTCTTCTCTTGCTTGTCCGAACTTGTTGCCCTTCCTCATGAAGAGTTGAAGCTCAACCGTGGATGTCATCCTCCCTGCCATGAGAACCCCTCCCTTTAGCTATGGTTTAGCTTGCGTTTCAGCCTTGCTCTACCTCCTATCATTGAGAATCTTCTTCTGTTTTGCTTGCCGTGAGTCCTTATCCTTGCAGCAGCTTCGTTTAGCTTACTAGAAGTTGTTGACCAGGCTAGATAGCCACGGAACCTTAACCACCCTCTGCTGCCATGGAATTCAGCCGATAATGGAAGATGTGGGTGTCATGGTATGCAGCAGGGGATGTTCCTGTTAGAGATGTTTTGGCTGGATTTTGTTTTCTTTCCTCACTTGGCTGTAACTCACGTTGAAGGGGCTGAGATGTTCCAGCTGCTGATTGGGGCAGCAACACTCCTGTTGTTTGACAGCGTGGTTTATGGTAAGTGGTAAACGATTCCCTTGTTTTCTTTTGGTTTACTTGCTGATTTTTTTTATGTCAATTAAGAGGTTAGATTGTGTGTTGGGTAAGTTGTGAATGATAAGAACTTAAAGCTAGGATTTCTTTTTGAATGTGTTAATTAAAGATTAGAAATTTAAGAAGTTGGGATGGATGAATCAATTATAGGTTAAGGTTAAACCATGAAGGTTGATGTGGATCATTGTGAAACCTTTGTGACCTAAGTATTTTTAGTATATTGATTAATTGGAATTGTCCACATTGATTAACATTGGAATTGTTAGAATTGTTGAATTGATATAGTATACTGAGTAATTGGGATAGGTATATATATGAATAGGTAGATATACATACACATAGCAAGGAGAATTAATTGGTTTTGAAGGGTGCAGGGGACAGATTCTGTGGGTAACAGAAATTAGGTATTTCGAGTGTCTTTGGGGAAGAATTAAATTAAGAGTTCAAAATATAAAATGTAGCTTATAGTCTTGAAATGTTGTCTGTAAAATTTCGTAACTTGGTTCTAAGTATGTTGCGAGTTATAGCTATTAGACTCCAGCTAGGTCAGACAGGATTTTCAATGCCTTATTTTCGGATCATGTAAGAAATTGAGGGGGTTAGAGACTAATTTGAGGAAAGGTTTCTAAATAATAAAGATATATATACTTTTCTATTAATAAACCTAACAAACAGAATCGGATTTCGTTTTTCCTAGAGAAAGTTATGTTCAATTAACTAAGGTAAGGTCAAAGATGTCAAAAATTCTGCGTGTTACACAATTTGATGCAACTTCAAACAATAAATTGTATTGATATGAAAATGTAAAAATTACAAATGATATACCATTATAAAGCTACATGTGTCTAGTACTTTATAAATTTTACGAAACTGGATTCGGAGTTTCTTAGAGAAAAATATGACCGTTAAAGTGGACACTAGTCCAAACCTCAAGTTTGGACAGCTTTAATATTTTTAACTCACAAAATGCTTTCTATTCTTTTCCAATGTTTTCTCCTATCATATGCTTGGTCAAGATATTTAAAAGGCCTCTTCATTGTTAACCTTATCACTTAAAGTCTAATCCATATTAATTGACATGTAATAGTTTAAATGAAAACTTTCATAAATAAACCTATATAAGTTGAGATATAAGTTTAGTAAGCAAAAGAATATAACAATAACGTTTATAAACTAAGTAGTATTGGGAATTATGAATTTCAGTTCCGGATTCTAATGTGAACCTGATGAGACGCATAGACGCAAGTGTGAGTGACGAATGGAATCGATCACAGGTGAGTGATTAATTGCTGCCTTTAGGGGCTAGATTAATATGTGTAATTATATGTTTATTTGAATACGCATTATATGTGAAAAATAAGCCAGTAAAATACTTCAGTAATGTATTTGAATTATGTTTGTTTGAGATTGATGGTTGTGCTTGACATTGATTGTGATTGATAAGGGCCAACTCGTGAACATTTTCTGGAAAATGATTTTTATCTCTGAAAATAAGATCCAGGTACACCTTGGATACTCTGATTTGAAATCACGAGAAATTCTGATAAATGTTTTCTAAATTGAGTGCTCAGCCCGGGTGGGATGGATTGTGTACGGAGATTAATTTGTTGTGCGGGCGCGTAAATGCCCTGTAGGGGGTGATACTGTTGTGCGGGGCTGGGTTACTCGTTGGCCCTTTGGTTGTTTTGTTTGATATCATTGCTCTGATAAATTTGTGATTTGTGTATCATATGAATTGTGAATTTGTGAAACCTACAATGTGTATGTGTAATGTGAAATGTTATGTGAATCATGTTATATGATGATAATATATATATGTGATATGCTTGTGTTGTGTGATGCTAGTACCCTTTGGGTACGATTTTTCACTCACTGAGTCCGTATGACTCACTCCTTTCATGTGGTTATCTGTTTTAGTAGCAGGACCTCAAAAGAAATTAACCACTAATATGAAGTTTTGCTAAGGATTTGACAATAAGGTATGTCTCGGAATCTCATACTTGAAGTTAAGGATAAAAGTTTGTAGTCACATTAGAACTGTGGGTGTCAAATGTGGTACGATGTAATATTCTAGTACTTGTTTTGTTAATGATGTGAATGAAGCAGAGCTCCTTATGGTCTTTATATTATGTTGAGTAATAAAAAGAGTTTACAAGACTGTATTTTAAGGCATGTTCCATATTGTAAGGGACCTCTGCCGAAATTTTCAGTAAGTGTGATTTGTTGTAATCAACCAACTTTTAATGTTAACTTTTGTCTTTATAATTTCTTGGTTTTATTCATTGGTTAGTCAATAATCATGGTCGTTCCGTTATTTGAGTTAGGGTTACGGAGGTTTGGTTACCATTCCTCCGGCCAGTCATGCCTTCATGAGGGGTGTGACAGTGACGCCATGTAACGAACTCCTGTTACTAAAGAGATTGTCACAAAAGAGGGGTGAGTCCTCTAGACTCTATGAGTGAAAAATCGTACCCAAAGGGTACTAGCATCACTCAGCACAAACGTATAATATACATATTAACATCATGTAACATTATTCAGATAACATTTCACATTGCACGTACAAATTATAAGATTCAAAAATTCACAATTCATATGACACACAAGATCACAATTTAAGTCAGCGCAACAATATCACGCAAAGCAAATAAAAGGCTAACGAGTAACCCAACCACGCACACCAGTATCACCCCCTGCCTGGCATTTACGCGCTCGCACACCAAATTAATTCTCGATACACAATCCATCTCACCAGGGCTGAGCACTCAATTTTTTAGAAATTATTCATCAGAATCAGGATTTCTCATGATTTCAAATCAGAGTATCTTAGGTGCACCTGGATTTTTAATTTCAGAAATGAAAATTATTTTCAGAAAATGTTCACGAGTTAGCCCTATCAAACATAATAAATGTCAAACACAGCAATCAGTATCAAACAATATAATTTAAATAAATTATGAAAGTACTATACTTGTTTATTTTCCATATATCATGCATATTCAAATAAACATATAATCACACATACTAATCTAGCCCCTAAAGGCAGCAATTAACCACTCACCCATAACCGATTTCATTCGTCACTCACGCGTTCGTCCATGCATCTCATCAGGTCCACATTAGAATCCGGAACTGAAATTCATATTCCCAAATAATATTTAGTTCATAAACATTATTGTTAAAATATTTTAGTTACTAAGCTTATGTATATCAATTTATATGTGCTTGAAACTAACTCCATTTAAGTATTTTAACCAATTCCTTGTAAGTTATGTGATTCTATATCATGCATGTATATCTTGTATATCTTGTATATATATATATATATACATATACATATATATATATATATACCAAGAAATTAATACTAACTCATATTTTTAATATTTCTACTTTTCTAGTATTAAATCCAAATTGAGTCACTCTCTCTAAATTTACCCAAGAGCTTGGATCATGTCATTCCATTATTAATACAATCAAATTTTAAAATTAACATTCCCTTCATCATTTAACCACATTTATTTATTCTGTTCTTAGACTATTTATTTAATTTCATATAATATTTTAACTTTCAAGATTTCAACTTAAGAAGTTTCCCTTTTTCCCCTTATCAACATTCCTTACTACATCAAAAGGCCCATAAAAAAAACAACAGGACATTATTAGAACTCAAACTTTTATTTGCTACGAAACTTCTCTTCAAACAATTAACCTTTTATAGATAAATTTCAGCATCATATGTCACCTTGTGGTTGTTTTTGTTTTAAATATGATGGTTAAAAGAATATCCTGATAGCTTTCAAAATACATCTTCTAGTAATAAAATTCCAATCCTTGCTATAAACCACGTTCACTCTTTGAGAATGGGAAACAAAGGCAAAGCCTTGGCCTAACCATTTTGCTTCCTTTCCTTCCATTGTGAAGCGTAAAGAAGAAATGTCACACCTCTCATGGAGGCATGATTGGCCGGAGGAATAGTAACTAAATTTCTGTAACCCTAACTCAAACAAAGGAACGACCATGACTCTTGACTCTTGACTCACCAATGAATAAAACCAAGAAATTATAAAGATAAAAGTTAACATTAAAAGTTGGTTGATTACAACAAATCACACTTACTGAAAATTTCGGCAGAGGTCCCTTACAATATGGAACATGCCTTAAAATACAATCATATAAACTCTTTTTATTACTTAACATAATACAAAGACCATAAGGAGCTTTGCTCCATTCACATCATCAATAAAACAAGTATTATAATATTACATCATACCATATTTGACACTCACAGTTCTAATGTGACTACAAACTTTCATCCTTAATTTCAAGTAAGAGATTCCGAGACATACCTTGTCATCAAATCCTTAGCAAAACCTCGTATTAGTGGTTAGCTTCTTTTGACGTCCTGCTACTAAAAAATATAACCACAGGAAAGTGGTGAGTCCTACAGACTCAGTGAGTGAAAAATCGTACCCAAAGGGTACTAGCATCACACAACACAAGCATATAACATACGTAATAACATTGCGTAACATCATATCTTAATTCACATTGCACGTATACATTGTAACGGTCATAAATTCACAATTTACATGATACACAATATCACAAATTTATCAGAGCAATGATATTAAACAAAACAACCAAAGGGCCAATGAATAACTCAGCTCCGCACACCAATATCACCCCCTGCCGGGGATTTAAGCGCCCGCACACCAAATTAATTTCCCATACACAATCCATCCCACCGGGCTGAGCACTCAATTTTAAAAATATATATCAGAATCAGGATTTCTCACAATTTTTTAAATCAGAGTATCCTAGGTGCACCTGAACTTTTAATTTCAAAGATAAAAATCGTTTTTCATAAAAGCTCACTTTGTTGGCCCTTATCAACCACAACCAATGTCAAGCACAACAATCCATATCAAACAAACATAATTTAAATAAATTACGAAAGTACTCTACTTACTTATTTTCCATATATCACGCATATTCAATTAAACATACAATTACACATACTAATCTAGCCCCTACAGGCAACAATTAATCACTCACCTGTAACAGATTCAGTTGGCCACTCACACTCACGTCCACGCATCTCATCAAGTCTACATTACAATTCGGAACTGAAATTCATATACCCAAATAATATTTAGTTCATAATGCTATTGTTATGATCTTTAACTATTAAGTTTATATCTCAATTTATAGGTTTCTTTGTGTAAATTTTTCATTAAGCTATTACATGTCAATTAATATGAATTAGACTTTAGGTAATAAAGTTAATAATGAAAAAGCATTTTAAGTGTCTTGACAAAGCATAGGATAGGAGAAACCATTAGAAAAGATGGAAATCACTTACTGGGTTAGGAATGTTAAAACTACCCAACTTGAGGTTTGGACCAGTGTCCACTTTATCAGTCACATTTTTCTCTAGAAAATTCCAAATCCAGTTTCGTAAAATTTTGAAAATACTAGACACATGTAGCTTTATAATGGTATATCATTTGTAATTTTTAGATTTGTATATTAATACAGTTTATTATTTGAAATTGCATCAAATTTTGCAACACACAGGATTTTTGACAGCTTTGACCTTACCTTAGTTAATTGAATATAAATTTCTCTAGGAAAAACTAAATCCATTTCTGTTGTTGGGTTTGTTAATAGACAAGTATATCTATCTTTATTATTTAGAAACTTTTTCTAAAATCTGACAAGAACTCACTCAATTTCTTACATGAACCAAAAACAGGGCACCACGAATCCTGCCTGACCTAACCAAAGTCAAGCAACTATAACTCACAACATATTTGGAATCAAGCTATGAAATTTTGTAGGAAACATCTCAAGTTCCTAAGCTACACTTTTTATTTTAAGCCCTTAATTGAATTCAGCCCTGAAGACACTCGAAATATTGAATTTCTTTCACCCATGAAATCTGCCCTGTATCCCTTAAAAAAAACATTCAACTCTCACTTTTACATTTCTTCTCACCAATAACATCTTATGCCCATACTCACTACTCAATTTCATTAAATCTTTAAGTCATACTATTAACTAACTATTCTCTACTTTCGTTCATAAATTTTATTCAAATTCAATTAGTCTCTAATAACATAGATCTAAGAATCCCAATTCTATAGTTGGCATTAACATGGTCAAGTTCCCTGATTCCTAATTAACTATTTAACTAATTAATGATACCTATGTAAATCAATTTCTATATATATATTAACATTAAGTTTCTATTAAGGATTTTATTGAATACCTAGTTAACATGTTTAACTCTTAATTCATACCTATGAGTTCATAAACATACACATGCCTTCTAAATTAATTCTTCAAGCACCAAGACTTTTTATATTCAAAACCTACAAAGACCTCTCATTTGTTTACAAGTTAACTCATTTTGTACCCAATTAATCCATTTTGTAATATATTTATTCACTTACTAAATGTGGTTATTTTAATAATAAAGGAGATATGCTTAAGATTTGAAAATCAAAGTAATCTATGTGTAATTCAATTAATCCAAGTCAGGTTAGGATAATGTACTCCTAACATTAAAGAATCACACTAAGTCACCTAACAACAACCTAATGAAAGCATTTAATAATACTTACTCGGATTATTAGGCACCACTTTGTTAGATATATTGGGAGCATATGTTCTCATCTATCCTCTGCCTTGCCAATGCTACGTGTCGGGCAAAGTCACCAAATTGGATCTACCTACGTTTATGCCCACCTTTCCCACCATACCCTTGATCATTGCACCAAACTCTTTTCTAATCCTTGATATATTAGTGCCGCATCTACCGATCAAGCGGCCAATCATTGCTTCCGATATTAGCATCTCAAAATGACATTATCAATTGAAGTTGGGTCAAGATATGGTTGAGGTGATCGAATCATTTGTTTGGGCAGGTTTTCCACAACTGAAATGGAGGCTTAGCGATGGAAGTATGAAGGAGATTAACTCATGAATTGCTGCTGTCTTGTTGCCATGGAGATTATGAGCTTGCTCAAGGTTGTTACAACCAGAAGCAGTACTGTTCACTCCAACTAGAAACATCTAAGAGCAGTCAATGATTGAGTTAAGAAAGGCAAACCATCACTAGACCGGAAAGAAATTAGCAAGTCCATTCAGCTCCAAATTCTTCAAGCTTCACCAAACCAAGAAGCAAGAAAGAGAAGAACGCAGGCGTTTTTGGAAAGAAAAGAAAACCAAGCTGCTTGAAGAAGGTTTTCTCTCGGCCAAATAAGAAGAAACCAAAGTAGAGGAGGAGAGACTAGAACAGTCGAGAAAACAAGGGAAGAAAAGCTAGCAATAAACAAAATCGGTGCAGCTAAAAAAAAAAGCAATATTGGCCACATAAACAAATAAGATAAGAGAGAGAGAGGAAAAAACAAGCCAATTAGTGAAGTTTTAAGTGTGTTGTATATTAAGTCTTGTGATATGCCTATATATATATTTATTTATACATGCAAGAGTCCATTTATTTACTTTTATCTTAATTTGAGTAACGTTTATTCACATAGTCATATAAGTCATGTACGAATATTTTAAAACGTATATAATTATCGGTTTATAACACATGTGGTAATTTGTGGCTCTAATTTATATTTATTTACTTTAAACCTAATTTGCCTACAATTTTTATTTATCGAGTCAGGCGGGTTACGTACGAATATTCTAGAACATACATTAATTTATCGGGGTATCACAAGAAGTCCAATTTTGATAAAATAAAATCTAGAATTATAATAGTGGGTTTCCTACAAAATACAAGTTAATAGAAAAAATAGGAAAAGCTAAAAGAAATGAGTTTGCCTTAGGCCCTTAAACATACATTCTAGGAGAGGCTAGATAAATCACTTTCTCAAATCACAAAATCCTATGTTGGTATATATATATATATAAAATACTCCAGCTGAATTTAGTGACTTATAATCCTCAAAGATTTAATTGTCACGAACTAGAGATCCTAATTATTATTCTTATTATTACGATTACGATTATGATTACGATTACGATGATGATGATAATGATGATTATGATTAATGATGATGATCTCAAATCACAAAATCCTATGTTGGTATATATATATATATATATAATACTCCAGCTGAATTTAGTGACTTATAATCCTCAAAGATTTAATTGTCACGAACTAGAGATCCTAATTATTATTATTATTATGATTATTATTATTATTATCATTATTATTATTATTATTCCAATCCAGGTTAGAGCAATACCCAAAGGAAACCAAACAATTACTCTCCAAGTATACAATTAAAACAAATTCGCAATTGAAAACTCATAACCATTACCTCTTGCAATTCCAGTTTCGGAATTCGTCGATAAATTGATGTCTGCCCCACCATTAATCCCTTTCTTAGCTATTACTTTGTTTTGCTGCTCCCTTTCGTTTGTTAAGGCAGACGATCGAAACTTAGAAAGGGGAGAGGTATCAGGGAAGCAGCAACTTGATTAAGAACGAGCAATGGTCTTCCTTCTCTTTTCCTTTCGGAAAATTGGAAAGACGAAAA
Source organism: Quillaja saponaria (assembly GCA_029379385.1). Taxonomy (NCBI): domain Eukaryota; kingdom Viridiplantae; phylum Streptophyta; class Magnoliopsida; order Fabales; family Quillajaceae; genus Quillaja; species Quillaja saponaria. Next base: position 10,317,696 of record CM055616.1, on the reverse strand, counting down.
TTGACATTGATTTTCCTTTTTGATGAAGTATGCATACGGGTTTACCAAGATATGTCTCTTTTAATTTAAATGATATAGAGGGCTGCTGGATTTCAGGATGGAGAAGAGTTAATTAACCCATCAGGAAGAGAGAGGAGACTCTCTTTAAAGATCCTGGGTGGTGGAGAACTTCGCATGAATTTGAGCTTAAAGGTTCATGCTTTCTTAACATCAGCTAAGGAGAAGCTTGAGGCTGCTGGTTGTTCCCTTACTATACTACCACAACTAAATCCATGGCGTAAGCAAGAAAAAAAAATGGAGAATAAGAACCTGGCTGCAAGGGAAAAGCTTCTCTCGGCAACGAGGATTTTCATACACTGAACAATGAAGACCAATTCAAGACCAAACAGTGCAAGAGGCCGTGAAAACTCGGTTGCAGAACAAGAAAATAAAAGTAAAGGCCGTGCTGAAAAAAGGTAACAAGAAAATCAATTAAAACACACCATATAATTGGGGTCAAAGTCAACCTCTCAAATGTGTGGTGTAAATAATGCCTATTACTTATATATATATATACAAATACTTTTCTAACTTTTAAATGTATGATGCTAGTTAATCTTGTTGCATCTAAAAATATAATTATTTGTATACTTGTTGTACAATTTTATTTTATTTACTAATTTATTTTTAAATTATCCAAATAATTTTTAAGCTCCAAGTTAACAATTACATAATGAAAATTTATTCTTGCATTATTCCTACATGTATACAAGTATTTAATTTCGTAAATTTTAATTTTTATAAAAATTTGGTCACCTAGTCATCAAAATTTTTCATACAAACATTGTGGAATGCACGTTAAAATATCAAGTTATAATAGTTTGACTTTACGTTATCAGGTTGTAAGGATTATAACATTTATCATGTACAAAATTGTAAGTGTAAATTAAAAAAATAATAATAAAGTGATTATATAGACATAAATATATATATAATTAGAATTGCATATGTACCACAAATATCCAACAAATCTTTATTTTTTTTATTTGTTTCATTCCCTTCGTTTGTCTTATTCTATTGGTGGCCAAATTGTTTCTCTTTTAGAAGCCCCACCGCCTTTCTTTTTCTCTAGAAAATTCCTGACTGAACTTTTTACTTCCTCCCCTGTTTTTTTTGCCGTGAAAAATCCCACCTCAAAAAAAAAAAAAAAACCCAAAAAGCTTCTTTGCTCATTTTGCTTTCCATTTCTCTGTGAAAACATTCTCCTTTATTGTCTGAGAGTTTGTGTCAAAAATAAACATGGCTAAGGACATTGAGGTTTTTGGGCGTGGGTCATTTTCAGCCAAGGATTACCAAGACGCACCTCTGGCGCCGCTTATTGTTGGTGGTGGAGCTAATGAGCTCACTGTTGGGTTCAGCAAAGGTAAGGAATTGGGCATTGAGATCATGGGGATCTTTTGTTGGTCTATACTGTGTTCTCAGTTACTGATCCTAAGAGGAGTGCTAGAGATTTCCATTTCCCTTTTTTGGCTCTACTTCCTATTGGGTTTGCTGTTGTTAATATAGTATAATGACAGCCAATGGGAGCGTGCCAAGTGGCGGTTGCCTATTAACTTGCATACTAGAACAGTTCCAGTGGCCCGTGCACGTGCTCGTTTACTCATATATACATGTCATTTTCCTGAGGAGGGTAAGATATAACAAAAGGTGAAAGTCTTTTTCAAGTTACATCTCCTCTACTTACCATTTACTAAGCTCTTCCCCTTTCTGACTTACTCATCGGAGGACCTTGGGAGTTTACCCCGGACTCATCTCCCGTCCTCTATTTTACAGGGCCCGAGAACGCCAAGTTGCCAAGTGTCCAGCTCAAACAAGCAGGAGGCATTGAGGAGACCACCTCACCAGGTTTCCAGCTCAGACACATTGAGAAGACCACCTCGCTAGGTCTCTAGCTTGGACAAACCCAATATTAACATTGGCGCCGTCTGTGAGAACGCTATTTGATTTAGCTTATCGACTCACAACCAACATGGAAAACAGAGAAGAAGAGTTCGAGGAGCAACGTAGGTTGCAAATGGGGAAGGACGTGGAAGATAGGTCACTTCCTATTCCTATCCCAGACCTTGATACTCCGGTCACTCAGAAGCAATACACCGAGATTATGACCGCCTTGGGAGAAATCTTGGCCAAGCGAGCTGATAGGTCGCCCACAAGGACCCAACGGAGAATGTAATTTGAAGATCTGGTTGAAAGCTCGGGGAGCGGCCGAATGGCAGAAGTTAGGGTGGAACCAAGGGTCGAATACCCAGTCGAACACACAGAAGCTCGTCATCCTTTTACAAAAAGCGTAACCGACTGCCCTATCCTTCGAAGGGTTAAAATCTCGGCTTTGGAGCAATATCATGGAACTTCAGATCCTGATGATTTTGTGATCGGTTTTGAATCTCTCATGCTATTACACGGCGTTCCCGATCAAGTGATATGTAGGGCTTTCGGCTCTACTTTAAGAGGCAACGCGAGATGGTAGTTTGCCCAACTCAAACAGAATTTCATTCACTCTTTTGGACAATTAGTTTCCCAATTCAAACTTCATTTTATGACGAATAAAATGCACAAGAATGACACCATTTACCTTTTGTCTCTTAAACAAGGTGACGAGGAGCCCCTTAAGGAGTTCGTGAGACGTTTTAATTATGCTGCTTTGGAAGTGGAGGATGTAAACCCTCAAGTAGTGATAGTCACCTTGAGATCCGGCCTGAAGAAATTTGAGTTTAGGAATAGCTTGAATAGAAGAACGCTGAAGACTTTGGAAGAGCTTATAAAGTGAGCGGATATCAATCAGGAGGAAGCAGATTAGGGATATGGTACCTTCATACCAGCCTCCCAAAAGGCAGCCCTCGCTCGAACTTCATGATGCTCTGCCAAGTCACCAAAGGAAGGACAAATGAAGGAGGGATAGGAGAGAGCAAACACCTCCTTACCGAAAATATGAAAATTATAGGTAGCTGAATAATACCCGAACAGTGGTTCTTCTGGCTGTCCAGTCAAGAGGCGTTCTAAGATTTCCTCCAACCCTTAAACCAAAAAACAAAACATTGACAGCTCCAAGTTTTGCTTATTTCACAGATGCCCGGGACATGATACCGAGGATTGCTTCACGCTAAAAGATGAAATAGAGAATTTGATCAAGAGAGGTTGTTTGACCGAGTTCGTTCAACGAGAAGGGGCTAGAAGGGTGCGTCAAGATGACAGGTCTCGTGGGGAGCACTCTTTTCGCCGTTTTGAGCAACCCGGATATAACAGAAAAAGTGTAGACAATAGCAGAAGACCTCCAAGGTCTCTTGAGGATAGGGAGAATGTAGTGGGTGTCATACACACGATTGTCGGTGGATTTTTGCCGGCGGGCAGGACATCGTCGGAAAGAAAGCGATATGCAAGGAGGCCGCTGTTGGTGGAGTTGCGGCCTAAGAAGTATAGAGAAGAGCGTCCCTCGGGAGTCATAATTTTTTTCGATGAAGATCTGTGGGGGATCGAGAGTCCTCACGAAGACGCTCTGATTGTGTCCACGAAGATCGCCAATTATCAAGTGCAAAGAGTCCCGATTGACAATAGGAGCTTGGCCAATATTATGTACTCCGAATGTTTTGATCAAATGGGGATCTCAAAGTAAACACTGAAGCCATTTGAAGGATCGCTGGTGGGATTTAACGGCAAAACAGTGGAGGTGGAAGGATCGGTCAAGCTACCGGTTACATTGAAGGACAGGAACCTTGAGAAAACGGTGATACTGCAATTCTGCATGGTAAAATTACCCTCAGCCTATAATGTCATACTAGGTCGAACAGTTTTTAAACGCTGCAAGGGCTATACCTTCATCCTAGCATGTTTGTTTAAAATTCCTAACCTCCCAAGGAGTAGGTACCCTATGCGAAAATCAGAAGGTACAAAATCTGCGTACAAAATCCGCTGAGGTCCTGCACACGGACGACATCAGGGATGCCAGGCCGAACAAACGGATGGATATATGGAGAAGACCGAATTTAGTGGACAGGTTCAAGCTGGTGAACCTATTTGAGGGCAACCTAGAAAAGATCGTTCTTGTCGGTACAAAATTGGAGTAGGGGGTGAGAGAAGCTTTGATAGCGGTCTTGAGAAAAAATGCATCGGCCTTTGTTTGGTCGGCCAAGGACATGCCGGAGATTGACCCTTCTGTCATGCATCACAGATTAAGTGTCAAGGCGGACTCCAGGCCAATAAGGCAGAAGAAGAGAAATTTTTCGTTGGATAGGCAAGAAGCTATTCAAGAAGAAGTATCCAAGCTATTGGAGGCAGGTTTCATCAGGGAGGTATATTACCCCTGACTGGTTAGCAAATGTGATCATGGTACGAAAGCAAAGCGGGAAGTGGAGAATGTGTATGGATTTCACTGACCTGAATGAAGCATGCCCAAAGGACAGTTTTTCCTTGCCCCGAATTGACAGGTTGGTTGATAGTTCATCGGGAAACGAGTTGTTGAGCTTTATGGACGCCTATGCTAGTTATAATCAGATAAAGTTGGCCGAAGAGGACGAGGAGAAAACCTCCTTCATTACAGAAACGGGAACCTACTGCTTCAAGGTTATGTCGTTCAAATTGAAGAATGCCGGTGCGACCTACCAACGTTTAGTGAATAAAATATTTAAAGAACAAATGGGTCGTAACGTGGAAGTATACGTGGACGACATTCTAATCAAAAAATATTCATGGGCTGAAGCTCAACCCGACCTAAGTGTACATTTGGGGTCTCGGTAGGCAAATTCCTAAGTTTCATGATAACTGCAAGGGGAATTGAGACTAATCCCTCGAAGATCGCAGCTGTTCTCGGTATGCAAAGCCCGAGGTCAACCAAGGAGGTGTAGAGATTGACGGGTCAAATCACAGCCTTGGCACAATTTATGTTCAAATATGCGGATAGATGCTTCCCATTTTTTCAAACTTTGAAAAAAGCATTCTCGTGGAATGACGAGTGCAAGGTGGGTTTTCAACAATTGAAGAAGTATTTGGCCGCGGTTCCCATGTTAGGCAAACCGGTATAGGGCGAGGTACTAATCCTTTACCTAGGTGCATCTACTGTGGCCATTAGTTCTGTGTTGCTTAGGGAAAACGGTTGTGAACAACAGCCCGTATATTACACTAGCCGAGTCCTCCAATGGGTAGAGATCAGGTATCCACACATCGAGAAAATATCTTTGGCTTTAGTAACCTCAGCTCGAAAACTAAGGCCATACTTCCAGGCCCACACTGTGGAGGTCAGGACCGACCAGCCCCTAAAAAACTTTGCACAAGCCCAATAACTCAGGAAGAATGGTTCAATGGTCAGTCAAATTAGGCGAGTTTGATATACGGTACAGTCCCATAACGGCCATTAAAGCTCAAGCATTGGCGGACTTCATCGTGGAGTGTACTTTTTCGAGTGAAAATTCAGCCGACCTAAACACTGAAAATGCCGAGTATAAAGGCTGGTTATTGTACATGGATGGGTCGTCCGATAAGCTTGGCAGCGGAGTGGGAGAAACTCTGAGGTTCCCTGACGGCCAAGTAATGGAGTGCGCCATAAAGTTTGATTTCCCTGCCTCTAACAATGCAGCCAAGTACGAAGCTCTGATTTTGGGTTTTCAATGGGCCAGAGCAACAGAAGCGGAGGAACTGAGGGTTTTTTGTGATTCTTAGTTTGTGGTGAAGTAGATAACAGGTGAGTATATAGCACGGGAGATCGCCATGATCCAATACCTAGAAAAGGTGAAACAACTCATTAGCCGTTTCACGAAAGTAGTAGTACAAGCACATTCCAATGAATATGAATGGGCGAGTGGATGAGCTCTCTAAGCTCCACGGATGTGATAAGATGAAGGCTCAAATCCATACTTTGAAAAGACCGAGATGAGGAGGCCGAGACTTTGGCTGTCGGCACGTCGGGTCCATCATGGATGACTCCGCTAGTGGATTATAGACAATCGAGGCGGGCTTCCTTCAGATACGGCGAAAGCAAAAGTTGTCAAAAGAAGAGCTGCAAGATATTGCATGATACATGACCGTTTGTACAAGAGGTCCTATACCCACTCGTATCTGAAATGTCCTGTCCGAGGAAGAGTCAGAATATGTATTAGACGAAGTGCACAGGGGTGTTTGTGGAGCACATATAGGTTGTAGAGCTTTGGCGCATAAAGTTTTGAGAACGAGATATTTTTGGCCTACCATTCAGGAAGATGCCAAGTTGTGGGTGAAGAAGTGTGACAATTGCCAGAGGTCGGCTAATGTGCCAAGGCTACCCCCGAACAGACTAACATCCATTACCAGCCCTTGGCCCTTCGCTGTATGGGGTTTGGATATTCTAGTACCTTTTCCAAGGGGAAGAACGAGAAAGGTGAAAATGTTCATTTTGGTAACTTGTGATTACTTTACGAAATGGGCTGAAGCAGAGCCGACGACCTCAATCAATGCCAAAGTCATTTTGGAATACCAAAAGCCATAGTTACTGACCATGGAAGACAGTTTGATTGTCGACCTACTAAATCCTAGTGCTCAGAACTGAGAATTGACCTATGCTTTTCGTCGGTAGCCTACACTCAGGCCAACGACTAGGCAGAAGCTGTTAACAAGGTACTCCTGGAAGGACTAAAGAAAAAGGTAGATCGTAGTAAATTAGACTGGGAAAAACACTTACAGCAGGTTTTATAGTCATACCGCACTACATGGAAGATCGCCACTGGAGAAATGCCTTTCAACCTGACCTACAAAATGGAGGCAGTCATACCAGTGGAAATAGGGGTTTCGTCCCCTAGGGTGGAGACTTATTCTAAGGAGAGCAATGAGACCGAAATAAGATCGAACCTCGATTTTCTTGATGAGGTTAGGGAGAAAGCTCGCCTTCACTAGATAGTCCATCAATAGACAACATCCCGGCATTTTAAGGACAAGGTGAAATTGAGGTCTCTACAAGTGGGTGATTTTGTTTTAAGACCAAATCAATTCAAGAGTGGAAGCTCGGAAGGAAAACTCAAGGAATCGTGGGAAGGTCTGTACCAAATTTCCAACATTGTGGGTCCCGGGGCCTACAAAATCAAAACAGAAGAGGGAAAAGTTCTCCCGAATAACTTTAATGCGAGACATTTGAAAAAATATTATCGTTAATATAGATCGTCTTGTTCTGCAAATATTTCTCTCCTTGTATCTGCTTGTAAAAATTAATGAAGATCGTTTGGTTTCGTTCATTTCAATGTTGCAAATCTAAACCTTTTTCAGGCGACAAGGATTTATCCCAAGTATAAGATCTCCAAAACCCGGGGCTGGTTGAGGTTCACCTGGTCGAATCAATGACCCTGACAAGGAACTCGACCCGGTGCTCCCGATTTAGGCACGAGAGGCCGCCAAGTTTCCATCCTAGAACTACTGATCGCCTGAATCCTAGTTCTCCGGCCTCAACCTTCTCGTCTGTGGCGTCCTCGTCTTCAGATCCCTTTTCCTCGCTAGCTTCAGCCTCGGTGAGCATCTTTGCCAGCCTCTCCTCCTCTTCGGCTTCCTCCTCGCCAGGCCACTTCGCCTCATAAATATCAAATGATGGGTTACGCTCCTTCAGCCATTCTCTACAACCGACCCATTCATTCGCATACAGACGATTGCCGTGATCATAGATCATTTTTCGACAGTCTTCAAAATCTTTGAAATTCTCCACCGCTGTCTAGGCCTCCTCTTTGGAAACCTCCAGTTCAGCTCTTCACCTGGCAACCTAATCCCTCAAACGGACTGCCTCGAATTCAACTGCACAACACCGTTCAATTTCTTCTCTTAGGCGATCTGCCTCCTCGTTCTGCTCACGGCACTTGTTGAGCCCCATTCCACCTCGGCTTCCAAACGCAAGACTTCGGCATGCAGTGACTCAAATTGCTCCAAGGCAGCTTGCCCTTCAGCCTCGGCCTTTTTCGCTTTGATTAATCGAGCCTTTAAATTCTCATTTTCTTATATGGTACCGAGCAGTTTGTCGGTGGAATATTCGGCGTCCTCTTGGGCTTTCTTCAGCTTTGTGTACAAGGACGCCTGGTATTGGAGGGACTGCAACCGACAATATCACATCAATAACATGCCAAACATCAAACACTACTAGTCATAAAGGTCGTCCTTACCTAAACGCCAGCAGACAGCCCAGTAATAAATGTGCTCTCTAGCGGAAGATCGTCTATCAGAGATGCGTCTGCGAGCAAGGTGCCCCCCCTCGCTATGGCATAGGCCGCACTCGGGATATCGCTGATGTAGGCATCCTCCGGGATGCCTAAGAAAATGTGTGCCAGAACCTTGGCCAGTGAAAAGCCGTCTGGCCCGGTTTGCTCCCTCGAGGTTTGCTCCACCCTTGCCCTCTTGTGCGAGCTACCTGATTTAAAATAAGGTGGTGTCCTCTTGCGGTCGTCTACAGGGATCGTACCCAAGGGAAACACGCCCTCTGTCGTCTCTGTCCGGGACTCTTCCTGAGCTCGGGGAATGGAGGATACTTCGGCCATGTCTCTTCGAGAGGCCGAGCTAGGTTTTGACCTTTGGGCGCTCTCCCTCCCTCTTTGACCGGCATTTTTCCCTTAGAGGTCGAAGCCTTTTCAGCTCTCTCTTTTAAGGCCTCTAGACGCTGCCTGGCTGTTGCCCTCACCTCGGCGACCTCCTATTCCTTTGTCAAACTCATATCTGCAAAGCAAGAAATCAAAGGATCAATAATAATAAATGACCAATATCATTCAGTAAAACCATGACGTTGCGCGGTGCGAACCAAAATTCAGCTCGGATAAACCTATCCTCGCCAAGATTGGGCCAAAAGTAAAAAATGTGGCGTCCAAAAGCCTGCCCCTTTGAAATTTCTGGTACGCAAGGATTTTATAGTATTTATTCTGTTGTACTCAATTCATCTTTGGAGGTTTCCTAGGCTTCCATATTCATAAAACCCCTCATTGGTACAGCAAACCGATGGGGTAAGGAGCCTCAACGAAGAAGTATCAGGGTTTTCACTCCTTGTTATTGTTGAGATGTCCTTGGTACAAGTTGAACTTGGCAGAAAAATATATCCACCCCCCCGACTTGTTCTTGATTTGATGAAGATTCCTGAACATAGTCAAGGACGGGCGAATCTGCAAAGTGTGACATACGCCAATGAATGTTATCAGAAATCGCCATCTGTTAGGAGTAATCTGAGCTGGACAGATATCGAGGGTGTTCAACACTTTGATATTAAAAGGGTGGAAAGGATAGTGAACCCCGGCCTTCAGGTAATCCTCATAAAAGCAGAAAGTGTTCAGGCGAGAGTAATGCGGGACGATCTCCGTAAGGACCGACCTTGTAAATTTTGGGCCTCACTAGTTCAAAGTACCGCCTATGTGCAAGCTTCAACTTTTGGTCACTTATAACGTTCTCAATGGCATTCACAACGGTGATGTTAGTTTGAGGCCAGAAGATCGCCACATCATTGTCAGACTCTTCATCCTTGTCCTGTTCGGGTGAGAAGCGAGCCAGAGCAGTGGCCTCATCTTCATCCTCGAAGCTCCCAGACTCGGTATTTTCTAAGCTAGAGGACATGGACGGATGATAAGCTAGGGAAGGCAGAAGAACCTTTCCCTTCCCCGGATGGTATTTAGGCTCCTCGCCCACTGGCATTATGGTGCCATCTGCCGGGTGGTCGTCTAACGTGTCGAAGGGGGAGGCGGATGCAGTACCTCCCTCACTAAACATTTTAACTGGACAACGGAACGGATGAAGAGTTTTCAAGTTTAAAGGCTCGTACCTAGCAATGAAGGAAGGCGTGCAGAAAGTTTAATCTCCCGAGTAGTCGAGCTGGTTGAACGCAAATTGGCAGAGCTTCGCTATAGAAATCTCTAGTGGGGCATAAATGTGGGGTCTGTGGAGTCTTATATAGGCCTTGAAGGTTTGCCTCGCACTTCACGCCTACACAACACACCGCCACGTGGCACTGCCACAGTTTCGTCCAATAATAGGGTAGAGCTTGACTCGGTATTCGAAGAATTATGATACGACCAAATGATAACGGAAAGTTTAACCTAGACCCGCGCGATTTGCCTTGGGTTTTCCACGTCGCTACTGATGATTAGAGCACCTCTGTTTCTTGCTACCGCACATGCCAGATAAAGTTCAATCCTAATGGGTGACCTTAGTGATCGTTCTGGGACATGTTGATCAGGTCCTTTTTTCATGGGACAAGTGTTAATATAGTATAATGACAGCCAATGGGAGCGTGCCACGTGGTGGTTTCCTATTCACTTGCATACTTGAACAGTTCCGATGGCCTGTGCACGTGCTCGTCTACTCTATATATATATGTCGTTTTCCTGAAGAGGGTAAGATATAACAAAAGGTGAAAGTCTTTTTCAAGTTACCTCTCCTCTTCTTACCATTTACTGAGCTTTTCCCCTTTATGACTTACTCATCGGAAGACCTTGGGAGTTCACCCCGGACTCGTCTCCCGTCCTCTATTTTGCAAGGCCCGAGAATGCCAGGAAGCCAGGTCGCCAGGTCTCCAGCTCAGACAAGCAGGAGGCATTGAGGAGACCACCTCACCAAGTCTCCAGCTCGAACACATTGAGGAGACCACCTCGCTAGGTCTCCAGCTCGGACAAACCTGACATTAACAGTTGTGTTCATGGTTCACTTGGCCATCATCCCAATTACCGGTACTGGAATTACTCTGCTATAAGTATTGGAGATGCTGTTATGTATAACCAAGACAAAGCTTATGATGTTTGACCGTTTTGGAAAAGAAAAAAAGAAAGGTGAATTAAGATAATATGCTTAATTGGGAATACTCCTTATAGAGTTCTAGGGGATATATACTTTACGCATTTGTTTCAAATGCTCCCCCACATCTTAGATTTACAAATGAATAATATAGGAATTGTATACTTTAAGTTTTGAGGAATTCTAAATAATTAGTCTAAATTAAAATTAAAGTTAGAATATGAATAAGATGAAAATTTATGGATTTGTGTTGAATTTCTTGGTATAGGTATATTTATATATATATATACATCAATGAAAATTATATACGCCTTCAAGATGTAATGAGTAAAATTTGATATATTCAACTTTTATGGGTAAGGATTAATTGAATTTGAATAAAAAGTCTAAGAACACAAAATAAAATATCATTGGTTAAATGGTTAAAGAAAGAGAAAATCTTAGAACTTAAAATGATAAAGGAAAATTCATAACTCAAACTCTAAATTGATTTTAACCAGTTAATTTATTATAAATTCAACATTTGAAAATGAGTAACATGGACTTAAAGGTTTAGTGGTAGTTTCCTGGTATGTATATGTGTGTGTGTGTGTATTTAAACATACATGAATCAGAATTAAAGTTATCCTCAAGGTAATTAGTAAAATGCCTAAGAGGAATTGGTTTCTGGAAATGTATGAGAATGGATATCTAAGTTTTCGTAGTTAAAAGATTATGACCTATAAAATAGACAAACTAAATAATATTTGAAAATTTTAATTTCAGTTCCGGAAAATAATGTTGTACCAACAACGCACATGAATGCTAAATGAAGTGACGAGCGATATAGATAAACGATGAGTGGTTAATTGCTGCATTTAGAAGCCAAATTAGTATGTGTAATTATATGTTTATTTGAATATACGTGATACATGAAAAATAAGCAAGTCAAGTATTTTAGTAATTTATTTAAATTGTGTTGTTTGATACTGGTTATCTTGTTAACAAAACGAGATTTTTATGAAAAGTGATTTTTATCTTCGAAATTAAAAATCCTAGTGTACCTAGGATATTCTTATTTAAAATCATGAGAAATTCTGATTTTGATAAAAAAAATTTTAATTGGGTGCTCAGCCCCAGTGGAATGGATTGTGTACGGAGATTAATTTGTTGTGCGGGAGCATAATTGCCTAGTAAGGAGTGATAATGTTATGCGGGGCTGAGTGACTCATTAGCCCTTTTGTTTGCTTTTTATGCTATGATTGCTCTAATTAATTTGTGAATTTATGGCGATTGCCAATATGTATGTATGTTTCGAGTTAAGGCATGAACATTGTTACATGATGTTAATTGACTATATTTGTTATATACTTATGTTGAATGATGCTAGTACCCTTTGAGTACGATTTTTCACTCACGGAGTCCATATGACTCACCCCTCTTTTGTGATTATTTTTTTTAGTAACAAGAGTTGGTACATGGCGTTACCGAGATTGTGACTTGCCAATTGAGCACAGCAAGGTAATTCCAGGATCTTAGACTTGAAGTTAAAAGATGAAAGTTTGCAGTCACACTAGAACAGTGGGGGTACCTAATTTCAAATGATGTAAGTGTCCAGTTATTTGTCTTGTTTATGATGTAGATGGAGCGGAGCTCCTTGTTATCTTTATGTTATTGTTGTGTGAAATCATGAGCATATGTATTTGTATTTTGAAGCATGCTCTGTATTGTGGGAAACCTCTGCCAAAATTTTCAGTAATTTGTTAATTATTACAGGAAGTAAACTTTACAGTGAACTTCGGTTTTAGAAAAGCTATTTTTATTCTTTAGTTGGGTCATGAGTCAGGTTTGTTATTTTGTTTTGAAGTCAGGGTTATGGTAGATTGGTTACCCAATCTTCTAGCCAGTCATGCTTCCGTGAGAGGTGTGACATCTAGCTTAGCTTTAGTGTTTGTGTTTGTGTTTATGTTCTTTTTTTTCTTTTTCATTTCAAGGATTATCATTTATTATTTGACGTATGCAAATTTGTTTATTAGTTCTTTTTCTCTCAAGTTATATCATTTTCATATACATTCTTCTCTGTGGGAATTAATATGTTAAATAGTTTTAGTGATTTATTTTTTGCAAATTCAATTAGTTAGTTTGATTATATTAGATTGCCCAAAATTGAAAAAATAATTTTGTGATAATAGATTTTGGTTAATGCTGGTTGCTCATTTGAATTTATTTATTTCTTATTTTATTTTTTTATGAAATTTAGATTGTGTGTGTAACGATATTCTTTGGAATAATTAGCTCATATGTTTTGATACTAGATTAATTTGATACTAAATTTATAAAATATTGTCAGTTATTAGATTTATTTACATAAAGATGAATCATGTAAAATTGTAAATGAAACTATAAAATATAAATTCATAAATACAGTTTTTTTATTAAAAAAATTATAGTAACTAGGTTAATTAGGCTTAGTTTTGTAATGTTGTGTCTTTTTGAAAGGTGTTGTGATCTTCTGGTTCTCCTAGAGATGCTTTTAAAAAGTCACAACAATAATGTTTTGATACAATAATGTAAAAACTGCTTTTCAATAAGTAGAAACCACAAAATTAGTATTTGGTAAATTCATTATAAAGTTGCTCCTAAGATTTAAATTGATTATAATAAACATTGATAATTAAAAGATAAATAATTAATCTACTGTATTAATTAATCAAAGGAAAAATATTAATTTACATTCATAGTTAAGGGCATATAGTCTTTTTAAATTTTTTATAGTAGAAACCAGTTTTTAAAAGCACACTTGACTTTTTAAAGTCCACATGATCTTTTTATCTTTTATTTTTTTTCCTAAACATAAAAAAAATTGACTTAAGCAATTCATAAGCCTAAGCACCTTCCCAAAGAGCATTACCAGAGCAAGTCTTAACCCTTGACCTTTTATTTGTATTTAGGGATTTATATAAAAGAATGTTTTGAAACTTTTAGAGAATTTAATCTATTTGTATCAAATAATTTATTTAATTGAACTTCTAAAAGTTAAGAGAATTGAGAATTCAGAGAATTTAAGGCTTCGTTTGGATTTAGGGTGGGCACGTCTCACGTCCTGGGTCATAGACTAATAGATTTGACATGTCGTGGCGAGCGTCCCATACATCCAAGAAGTTGCCCAAAGCATGCTTAATGGTTGCAACCTTACTTCGTCTTTTTTTTTTTTCTTTTATGCCCCTTTAGGCAACATTAAGAATTTGGACCATTAGAGATTCCATAGTAGAATTTCAATTTATTTATTGGCAGATTTTCCAACTCTAGATACTTAACCCTTTCACTACAATATTTTCACACGTCTCATCAAAATCCACCCATTTTCTCTAATTCTTTTAGCTCTCACATTTTTTTATGAAAATTTCTCAAATTTTCAAGGTATGATATATAGCTAAGTTTTATGATAATTAGTATCATAATTTAATTTTATTTTATTTATTTATTGGCAGATTTTCCAACTCTAGATACTCAACCCTTTCACCACAATTTTTTCACACGTTTCATCAAATCCACCCATTTTCTCAAATTCTTTTAGCTCTCATAGGTTTGATGAAAATTTCTCAAATTTTCAAGGTATGATATATAGTTAAGTTTTTTGATAATTTGTATTATAATTTAATTAAAATATGCTATTTATATGTTATTCATATATGATATATATGTTTATAATGTATACTATTCTAATATAATTAATTTAAGACATAATAATTATCATTATTGAACATTTGTTGTATATGCACTTTGAATTTGATTTGATTTGATTTGTTATGTTATATTATTTTATTTTGTAAAATACAAATTAATCATTAAAAAAAAAAGTATTTTCATTGGAGTTATGGCATCACCATATGATAATACAAATGCAAGTAATGAGGATGATGAACTTTATTTTACAACCATATCATTAGTTGATGCAGCACAAGCTTTCTAATACATGGCAAATTATCTTACTAAAATAACTTACAGAAACTCGACCCAAACAAGACTCAAGTGGGTAAATGAAGTTTTGAACTGTAATCTTGTTTGTTGTCATAAAATTTTAGGATGAATAGACTATGCTTCTTGAGATTCTATCAAGTTCTTGAACAAATATATCTAATTAAGATAATGGTTGTTTTATCCATATATATGTTAGGAAAAGGAGCTTCAAATAGCACATTACAATAAAGGATGCAACACTTTGGAGAGACAATATATAGGTTGTTTAAGCATATGTTGCAAAGTGTCATGTTGTTAATTAGCCATTGAAATTTATCATAACACCATTGGATCTTGAATTCAGGTTTATTCTAGCATTAATAAGAGACATTCGACAATACATGTCTTTCTTCCAATATTGTATTTGTGTCATAGATGGTATGTACTCATATAAGGTGTCATATTTCATTTGATATGCAAGAAGAATTCAATGAAAGAAAAGGCTACACGATGTAAAATGTGGTGGCAAACAATTAAAATAAATATTGGCATGTCGTCATTGAATTTTTTTAGTTTTATTTGTATGCAAACAATTAAATCAATATTGGTCTTATTTTGTAATTTGCAGCTGTCAAATTTTTAATACACGTTAAATTATTTAACGGTAAGTGTCATTTTAATTTAAATACTATTTTTTCATTAAATATGTTATTTACAATCAAAATATAGTTAAGTTAAAATAAAAATTGAACTAAATTTTTTTTAATTTCAACTAAAAATTAAAACTAAATAAACACCGAACACACTTACTGCAAAATAGAAAATAAAATAAAAAACTTTAATATATTAATAAGCTACACTTTCAAGCAAAAATGACATCACTTTACTAAAAATAGAAACGAAAATCTCAATGTAGAAACTTTCGTACCATTTTACTTGTATGGAGGACAATTAGACCATTTATATCTAGCTAGGGTAGAGACTTAAACCTCTTCTAAATTAAAAGAGTTAAATATATGTAAATAAGCTCAAACTTGATAAGCAAAAAAACATTTAATTCAAGTTATCTTGATAAGATCTCATAAAATTTTGACAAATAATTTCTTATATATTTTAAAAAATGAATTCTTTTTTAATTTGAATTTTTTTATTTTTTGCTCAAACCTCGAATTTGTATTATTATTCTTATTTGTATCTTTGTGGCTTGAAAGTTCAATTTAGAAAAGATTCACTATTTTCAGCATTTATTATTGCCTTCTATTTCCTTTGTTTGCCTTCAATTTCATTGGCCTTGTCCTTTTCTCACTCTGTTTTAACTAGCTCATCGTGGTTCCTGCTAATTTTGCACGGAA
Organism: Quillaja saponaria; assembly: GCA_029379385.1. Classification (NCBI taxonomy): domain Eukaryota; kingdom Viridiplantae; phylum Streptophyta; class Magnoliopsida; order Fabales; family Quillajaceae; genus Quillaja; species Quillaja saponaria. The sequence goes on along the minus strand of CM055616.1, from coordinate 10,301,665 downwards.
TGCCTCAATGAGCAGATGCACACCGTAGCACGACCCAATTTGATTTTATTTATTTATTATTATTTTTTTAGGCTACTAAACATGAAGATAGAATCCAGTTACATTGTAATCAAGAGTGTTACAACTCTAAACTGAAATTTCCAAGATCTAAATGAATTTGAATTGTAACAGAAGGTCAATACCACGTGTAATATAAAATAAACTACAAATAGACAAAGGCTGTAAACTAAAATCTATATGCTCTTGGTGCTAAATTTCAAAGGTGATACCAAAATTATCTTTTCAACATGACATTCCAATTAATTAGCAAATGCAATTACCCTAACCTTCTCTTTTTCTTTTCTTACAATAAAAATCTCACACATGACTAGGTGGAGGAATGGGCAACCAAACCTCCGTAACTTCAAGACAAAGATATATATATGACTATTGACTAAACTCAAGCATGAAAGTAAAATTTAGAAAAAAAAACTCAAGTTAACTATAAATATTCATTTACTAAAATACATAACAATTTACTAAAAAATTCAGCAGAGGTTCCTTGTAAACTGGAACATGCCCAAAATACAAACATATAATTCCTAGGGCTGTGCATAGAACCTAAAATAACAGCATATCAGAACAGAACTAACAATTTTGTTCAGTTAAATTAGGGATATTTTCATTATTCAATTTGGTTCAAATAGTTAAATTTAATACCTGTTATTTTCGGCTCGGTTACGACTAGTGATATAGAGTATCCATGGGTACCTTTGGTTACCCGAAAATTATAATAATGAAATTGTATAATGTACTTTAAAAAAAAAAATTGTTATTTTTAATATGTTGTTGTGTTAATTTATAATTTAAAATTTTTATTTGTATTAAATATGTTGATATATTATGTTTTTTGTATTCTTTTTGTATATAATAACTAATGAATTTAAAAATATGAGGTTCAAAAACAAAAAATATATAATTTTTAAATTTTGGGTAACCGAATACCTAAACCTAACTAGTCATATTTTTTTGGTTCGGATACTTTCGAATAATGTCTATTTTCAATTCGTTTCAAAATTTTGCCACTACTTGAACAAAACCGACCCCTGTGCACACTCCTAATAATTCCTAGTTAGATTCAACCAGTTTACACAACCACAATATACACAAAGAGCGCCGCTCTATTATTCACCATAATAACAAATAACTGAACTAATAAACAATACAAAATTTGACACTGAAACCCTAATATGACTGCAAACTTTCATCACTTGACTTCAATTAAGCAATCTTGAATATACCTTGTCGTAAATTTCTCGGCAAGCCCAATGTAGGTTGTTGCTACTCACAAAGATCCTATTACTATAAAAAATAAAAATAAAAAAAAACAAAAGAGTGGTGAGTCTCATGGACTCAGTGAGTGAAAAAACGTACTCAAATGGTGCTAACATCAACCAAAGCAAAACGAACACATATAAATTAAATAAACTCATGTAGCCATGTTGCATTTCTTAATTCAATAGTACACGTACATACATATAATTATCGTAAAATCAATTAATCACAATTTACGTAACACACAAAGTGATTAAATCAATCGGAATGTTCAGAACTCACAATTTAAGCAAAGTAATCATAACATTCATAGCATATAAAGAGCCAACTAGAGTAACACATATTTTGGCTTCCTTTTCCACCGCCTTTGTTTCTTTGATCTAGAAATTTCTACATGCTTTTTGCTACAACCAAAAAACAATCATCATCCTCTTCCTTTTCTTTTTGTCCTGGTCATGAATCCTCACTTTTGGTAGCCAATTTTGGTTGCTTTGTGAAGCCTTTTTCTTCCCTTTTCCCTTACAGATCATGAGCTCGTCTTAAAAGAGTTGAAGCTCAGCCCGTTGACAGTGAGCAGTAGCAGTTTACCGTTACTTTTTTGGTTGAATTTTACCTTCTGGTTCCTCTCGTCTTCTAACTCTCTTTCTTTTTCAAAAGAGTTAGTTGTGACAGCAAAGTTGCTGTGCAGAGGCAGCAAATTTCTAACCTTTTCATCTCCAGTCATGAGCCTTTCTTATGCAGCCAAGTTGATTGTTGGAAGGGGTTGGCAATAGCAAGAGAGCCTCCAACTTGTGAGCTTAACTTCTTCCAACTGTGGGCTGTTTTCATCCAACCATGAGGCCTAGTTAGGTGGAGTGGTTGCTTATTGTGATTATGCAGCAAGGGTATGAAAGTTTAATAAAAATGTTTATTTTATTCTAGTTAAGTGGGACAAATATTGGTTTTAGAAATCTTATTAGTTATTTATTGTATGTATATATGAAATTTCTAGGTGAATAATGATTTAGTTAAGAATTTGAGGTAGATTATTAGTTGATTTTGAATGAGTCAAGAAAAAAAGAAAGTAAGTAACCTAAGGGAGGATTATATGAATTGGAAAAGAAAGTTTAAAAAATTAATTACATTCACAATGGGAAAATATGTAATTCAAGTATTTGGTACAATCTTGGGTGATTATGTTAAGTTAAATGTAATAAGTGGAACCTGGGCAATATAGAGTTATTAGAATTTTGTTGATTTCATTGTGAGGTATAACATTAGAATTGATTTAATGATTGTTGAATTGATGTGGTATGTTGATTAATTTGAGATAGGTACATATGTATACACATACACATCAAGGGAAGTAATTTATGCACTTAAGATGTTTGATAAAATGCCCAAATGAAAATTAGTTATAACTTTTTGAGTAAAACTTAGTAGATTCAATTCTTGACAGTATTCAGTTATTGGAGTTTGAATAAAAAGGTCACCAACAAGAGCATAGAGTGGTTGATTAAGGTGGTGAGTTAAGGATTTGATGAAAGTGGATTATGTGTATGAACAAAGGATGTTTAGTTGTGGGGTGAAGTGTTGAAAGTGAGAGTTAATATGGTTTTTGAAGGGATGCATGGCAGATTTAAGGAGCTAGAGAGATTTAGTATTTCAAGGGTCTTCGAATCTGAATTAAATTACAAGTTCTAAAGAGAAAATACAGGTTAAAGTCTTGAGATAATATCTAAAAATTTCATAACCTGGTTCTAAGTATATTTGTCTGTAGAGTTGTTGGATTGCATCTAGGTCCGTATAGGATTTTTAGTGAATGTCAGTCAATCCTGAAGACTTCATCGGGGGTTGCGGGTGGAATTAGCTTTGCAACTCTGAATGAAAGTTGTTCCTAACATCTTGAAACACTACACTAGAAAGTTTTGTAATTTAATTCCCAAGTATGGAATTCTATGCATCAGAATCAAAGGTTGGCAACCAAGAATTTTAGGAGTGCTCTGTTTTGTTTATGTGAAGAATCGAGGGAGTTCAAGGCTTATTTTAGGAAAATTTTCTGAATAATAAAGCTAGATAACTTCCTAAAGTTAATGTCTCAACTTGGTTTTATTAAATTTGAGTAACTATGTAAGTGAAAATAAACATATATCTAAGGAGGTCATGAAAAAATGAAAAGGACTAAACTTTAAATAATTAATTGTACTAATATACACATCCAAATAATGCATATGATACCTTCTAGAAAGATATACTTTTCTATTAAGAAATCCAACAAACGAAATTGGATTCCTTTTTCCTAAAGAAAGTTATGTTCAGATAACTAAGGTAAGGTCAGAGTTGCCAAAATATTGCATTTTGCATAATTTGATGCAACTTCAAGGAATAAGTTGTATTGATACATAAATTTAAAATTTTTCAAATGATATATCATTATAAAGTTACACGTGTCTAATATTTTATAAATTTTACGAAACTAGATTTGGAATTTCCTAAAGAAAGATATGACTATTAGAGTGAACATTAGTCTGACCCCCAGTTTAGACAATTTTAGTAATTCTAATTCACTAGTGTTTTCTACCTTTTCTAATAATTTCTTTCTACCCTATACATTGTCAAGACATTTAAAATGTTTCTTCATTATCAACCTTATCACATAAAGTACGATTCATACTACTTGACATGTAATAGCTTAATAAAAAACTTTCATAAAAAAACCTATATAAGTTAATATATAAGCTTAGTAATTAAAAGATTATAACAATAGCGTTTACGAACTAAGTGTTATTTGGGAATGTGAATTTCAATTCCGAATCTTAGTGTGGACATGATGAGAAGCGTGAACGCAAGTGTAAGTGAAGAATGAAATCGGTTAAAGGTGAGTGGTTAACTGTTACCTTAGGGGTCTAGATTATTATGTGTAATTATATGTGTATTTAAATATATGTGATATATAGAAAATAAGCAAGTGCAGTAGTTCAGTGATTTATTTGAATTATATTTGTTTGATATTGGTTGTGGTTGATAAGGGCTAACAAAGTGAGATTTTTCTGAGAAATTATTTTCATCTCCAAAATTAAAATCTAGATGCACCTAGGATATTCTTAATTGAAATCCTGAGATATTCTAATTCTGATAAATATTTTTTTTAAAATTTGAGTGCTCAGCCCCGGTGGGATGGATTGTGTACTGAGAATTAACCTGTTGTGTGGACGCGTAAATAACTGGTGAGAGGAAATACTGTTATGCGGGGCAAAGTTTATATTGGCCCTTTGCTTGCTTTGTATGCTTTAATTGTTTTGATTGTTTCAAGTAGATTATAAAGTGTACTAATTGAAATGTGTTAGCTAAGTTTTATATTTTCATATTTGTATGTGTAATCTTAGTAGTTTTGAAATATGACATGTTGATATTAATTGATAATATATATTATATACGTGTGTTGGGTGATGCTTGTCCTAACCCTTATAATCCGATATGGTAATATCGAGCTTTATATATATAATTTATAAATTCTATGAATAATAAACATCAATATAATGAAACTTGTTAGAACCTGATATCCTAGTGCACGTTTTAAAACTTCGTGGGTAACTTCTTGTTGTAACATAAATAAATTGTGACCAAGTAAACTAGATTAAGTAAACACTTAGATATATATACTCAATCAAGAAATAGATGTACACCTACAATTAAGATTAAAGCATAACCACGAATATAAATTGTTGACTTTAGACTCAATGATGGTATCAATATTTTATTTTATTTCCTCCCATTTATCTCATTGCTTGGCCAGTTATAGCCTCCCATGTATCTAGATTATTCTAGCCTTCTCTTTTCCTCTTTATCTTTTTATTTTCCTTCTATCTTTTGGCCGGTTATTGCTCCCTTGCTTTCAAGACTCTTCTTGTTTATTCTATCCTTTGTTTCTACCGTGGTGGGTTCCTTTTGCAGCCAAGAAATCCAGTTTTGTTTTGCTTAGTTTTCTTTTCCCTTGTCTTGCATTGAAGCTTGCCCTACCGTTCATCCTTATTGCTGCCACCGCAAATGATTCCCATGGTGCCTTCATTTCTTCCTACCAACATCACTACCGAGCAGATCAAGAAGGTATGTATCTTCCTTTCTAAATCAAACTAGATTGCTTTTGGCTTAAGTTGGGTCATACAAAGTGGATCCAAACTATCAAGGCCACTGGCCTTCTGGTGTTGAAAAATTGTTGTTCCCCGTGTGGAAATATTGTATTTCTTATCCTTTAAAATCATATGATGCTAGTTCTTGGGCATACTAATCATCAAACCCGCAATCCACGTGAACATTTGTAAAGCATGAGTGTGGTATTATTAGGAATAAGTGATCAGATTATTTTGGAGTTGTTCTACTTCCTGGATTTGCCGAGCCCCCATTTAATTTTTTGGTACATTTCTTGCTAGTCTTTCCCTCCATCGAAAATCTGGTCAATTTGATCAAATAGCATCGATATCTAATACTGAATCTTTGTAGGTTTTTCTTTCCAATTGTTTGATGGACATATGCAATCTTCTAGACTTTCAATTTGTTTGTCTGCAAGGACATTCAAGCAGTGTTTTAATTGAAGGGTGTTGCAGTATTTGGTCAGCGAGGTTGTCTTCTCCATAGTTGTGGATGTATCTAGTCGTGATTGCTGAAGAGTACCGACTTGTGAAAGTGCCCAATTTCCCCTGTGGGCATCCTCAGGCTACTTGACTTGATTTTTAGACGAAAGACATTTTTATATTGCATTTCATGATATAGGTGGGATAATGTATTTTTCGAACTGAAAGGTGGCTAATAAAATTCATTGAATTAGTATGACTGGTTTATTTTTAGTTCAAATTGAAAATCATTGGAAATGGGTCCTTCACAAGGGTTTACGTTATCAATCAATGTGTTGAGTCAGTAAATAATTCATCTGTACACCGAGGTGTCTCCTACCTTGAGAGCATACTTGTTTATGTTAAGTAATTAATTGCTAGAGGAGTTGCCAGTGCATTGTCTAGGATTCCAGTGGCGCCTCTAGAACAAGTCAAAATACTTTGGCAGGTGAAGTGTCAAAGCTTCAAGCAGAAACTCTTTATATATTGTGTGTCTCTTTAATAGATACAAGACAATTATTATGATTACTAATTGAAATGATTTAACATGTAGTAAAAAGGTAGTCTCAAAGTTCATGGAAAAAATTACATACGAGGGGAACCAATATATATATATATAAATTCATACATTTCAATTATACTAAAATATGCCTTTAAGTATTTAACAAAATGCTTGAAATGAACTAGTTAAATTTTTTTAGTAAAACTTGATATATTTAATTTATTGGTAATTAGCTGTCATGGAATTTTGAATTAAAAGTTCCTAATCAAGAGTAAATAGTGATTGGTTAATATTGTGGGTTAAGGAGTTAATGGAAGTGAGTAATAGTTATGAACAAGGAAGTGTTAGTTATGAGTGAAGTGTTGGAATATGAGAATTAAGAGGTACAGGGCCAAATTTCATAGGTCAAAGAAATCTTGTGTTTCAGGTGCTTTTAGGGCTGAATTAAATTAAGAGTTCAAAAGAGAAAGTGTAGCTTAGGGTTTCGGAATATTGAATTTCAGCTCCGAATTTTAATGAGGACTTGATGAGATGTGTGAACGCAAGTGTAAGTGATGAATGAGATCGGTTAAAGGTGAGTGGTTAATTGTTCCTCTTGGGACTAGATTATTTTGTGTAATTGTATGTGTATGTAAATAAATGTGCAAGTGCAATGTTTTAGTAAGTTAATTGAATCATGCTTGTTTGAAATTGTTTGTGGTTGATAAGGGCTAACATAATGAGATTTTTCTGGGCAATGATTTTTTATTTCGAAATTTAAAATCCATGTGCACCTAGGGTATCCTAATTTAAAATCATGAGAAATTATGATTCTGATAAATATTTTTTAAAGTGAGTGCTCAGCCTTGATGGGATGGATTATGTAAGTAGATTAATTTGTTGTGCGGGCGCCTAAATGCCCGGCAATGGATAATACTATTGTGCGGGGCTGAGTTACTTGTTGGCCCTTTGTTTGTTTTGTGTGCTGTGATTACTCTAATTCATTTGTGATTCTATGAATTATATAAGTTATGAATTTGTGACGATTACAAATGTGTACGTGTATTTTTAATTAAATCACGATGTTATTTTATATATTTGTATTGAGTGATGCTATTACTTTGTGAGTACGATTTTTCACTCACAGAGTCCGTAGGACTGATCCCTCTTGTGTATAATATTTTTTTTCAGGAGTCCAATATTTGGCGCCACCGAGTTTGTGACCTGTTGACAAAGTACGGTGAGGTAGAAGTTAAGGATAAAAGTTGCAGTCACACTAGAATGGTAGAATGTTTAATTTTGTATGATTTAATAGTCCAGATATTTGTCCTGGTGTCATTGTGTGAAATTAGGAATAAATATATTGTATTTTGAGGCATGTTATATAAATTTTTAGTAAGTTGCTACTTGTTTCAGAAAACAAACTTTTACAATGAACTTCTATTTTATAAAAGTTACTTTTATTCTTTCGTTGGATCAAGAGTTATGGTTGTTACTTTGTTTTGAAGTCAGGGTTATAAAGGTTTGGGTTATCTAATCCTCTGGCCAGTTATGCCTCCGGGAGGGGTGTGATAATGCTAGTACCCTTTGGGTACAATTTTCAATTCACGGAGTCTGTAGGACTTATCCCTTTTCTGTGGTTATTTTTTTTAGTAACAGGATCTCGAGGATGGCGATTTTCAATAATGGACTTTGCTGAGTATTTGGCGGCAATGTAATTTTTCAAAATCTCAATCTTGAAATCAAAGGATGAAAGTTTGCAATCACATTAGAATTATGGGGTTCCTAGTCTTATGTGGGGTAATGGTCTAGTTAATTGTTATTATGATTAGAATTAGAGCGGAGCTCCTTCTTATCTTCATTGTTGTAGTTGTTATTGTGTAACAATAGGAATGTGTTTTTAAATTTTATAGGCATGTTCCATTTTTTGGGAGCCTTTGCCGAAATTTTTAATAAATTGTTGTAAGTTTCAGTAATCAAACTTTATTTTAGTTAACTCATGTTTTATAAAATTTACTTTTACTCTTTAGTTTAATCAAGTGTCGTGTTAGTTTCTTGTTTGAAGTCAAGGTTACTGAGATTTAGTTATCCATTCTTCCAGTCAGTCATACCTCGAAGAGAGGTGTGACATCAAGCATAATTCAAACAACTCAATTAAACACTACACATGCTTATGCTTCCATACAAACCTATCTACTCAAATGTACATAACAAATACACATATTAATCTAGCAACCAAAAGGTAGCATTTATCCACTCACCATTTATCAATCTTGCTCGTCACTTCCTCTTGCGCTCAAGCGCGTCGTTGGCTCAACAACACTTTCCAGAGCTACAGTTAAATTTTTTAAGTATCACTTAGTTTGTCAATTTTATAAGTTATAACCTTTTAATTACAAAAATTTATAGATACTAAGTTTCGTGTATTTTTTTTAAACTAACCTTTGTTTAGGCATTTTCACAATCATATTGAAAATATGTTTGATTTTAACTTACATATTTAATCAAATTCAACAAAACCAAGTTCAAACATTATATTTAGGAAGTTAGCTATCTTTATTATTTAGAAACTTCTCCTAAAATTAGTCTTGAACCCACTCAAATTCCCATGTGTACACAAATAGGGCACATACAAATTTTTGGTTGTTAAAACCAGATTCCAATGCTTATAAAATTCTCATACCTAAGAACGAAATTACAAAAAATTTCAGTATAGTTTATTAAGATGTTAGGAACAATTAATCTTCAACACCTTACTCTTAATTCATTCTCTAAGACCCTCCAAAACCACTTACATCAAAACAAGTACAATATGGACCCCAAAATTTCAACAATAACTTCCAACACCTCTAAAATACACATAACATGAAAAGCTCCAGATTTGTTATTTAATATGATAGGAACAAATATTATTTAGAGGTCCTAAGCTAAGTCAAATCACAACTCCCGACAAAGTCCCCTGAACTAATTGAAGCTCATCTAAAATCCTGCAAGAACCCAATTACAGTCCAACAATTCTAACCAAAAATATACCTATAATTAGGTTACGAAACTTTCCAAATATTATCCTAAGACCGTGAGCTACACTTTTTCTTTAGATATCTAAAACTAATTTAGTTCATAAGACACCCGAAATACTTGATTTCTCTAACTTATAAAATTTGATCCTGCTTCTCTTTAATAACCATCCTTTGTTCATACTCACCACTCACTTTCATTAAATTTTTAAATCACAATATTAACCAACCATTTTTACTCTTGTTCATAAACTTTTATTCCAATTCAAATTTATATAAATATATATATATATATTATATCTCCTAACAAAATCCTTACAATTTCCTTCACCCTTGTAATACTCATTTCTCATACATTCATCTTAAACTTAGTTTAATTACTCACAATGATCAAGAAGAAAATTTCATTAATTATATATAATTATCTTATGTATCCTTTGCTTTTAAACTCTATTCAAATTTACAACTCTCCTAGGTATTTAAATTTCAATTACACAAGTTGCTTTACAAGTCAATACCCATAATTTCATTGCAAACAAAAAATATACAAAGTATAATATATAATAGGAATCAAATTAAAAAGGCAGCAACTGGTTGCCTTTTATATTCAAGCCACGGCTAAGTCTAAAATAAGAATCATAGTACTATATGGCATGGCTAGACATATAACAATCTAAAGAGCTGCACTCATGCACAATATAGCCAAGAAAGTGAGGTTAATTCCTCCATTACAGGGGCAGAACAACGACTGGATGGTAAGGCTTACAAGGAGGAAGCATATGGCAAGGAAAAAGAGAAGAATTGGTTGGTCAAGAAGAGTACACGACAGAACTAAAAGAGAGCAAATCAGAGCTGTTTGCAGGGAGTTACCACAGCAGCTACCACACAACTGGATTGGAAGAGAGAAAGGGAAATTGCTGCACTACAACTTCTGATTTCCCAATTCCACACTTAGCTCTGCCATAGGTGCCACACAGGAGACAACATCGTCAACACACACACCAAAACAGAGTTGTACTTCCTTGGCAGCTCTTGATCCTCTTAACAAGCTGCCTGCTGCTAAACTTTACACACACCCTCACAATATAAGAAACAAGAAATTAAGTTGCTAAGGTTGCCAAGTCAAGAGGAAGAATGACTTGTTCTCGGCCAGCAACAAATTTCTCCAAGACAAAGCAAGGAGGAGTTAAAAACAGAGAAAGACTTGGTTAACTTTATGGAACAAGAGGCGGTGTCATCCAAAAAAAAAAAAGGGGAAAGTTAAATACATAAAACAAAAAGTTTTTGGGTCAAAGTCAAAAAAATTACATTTGTGATTGTTATTTAATCTTAAGTATATGTGCTTTTATATATATATATATACCACAATTATTTCCTATCTTATTCTTTTAATTACACACTTATTTTACTTACCAATAAAATTTACTCAATTTAATTTCAAATTCCAAATCAACCAATAAGGTTGCGAAAATAAATTCTTACATTTTATGAATATATACTTATATATATATATATATATATATAATTATTCATTTACTTTAATGTTTACTTAAAGTAAAACTTTGTTTATCTAATCACTATGAATTAGTACAACAGTTCTAAAGTGTACATCAAAAAAAAATTAGGTTATAAGAGTTATAATATAAAAAAACTATAAGGTCTGTTTGGATCCTAAAAAAAAGTGGTTATGGCAATAAATTTTATATTTGTCTAGTGTTGTTGCCTAGAGGCGAGAGTGCCACCGTGGATCGGGTTGCGTGGAGGCAAAATGTCACCTAACCTAGTCAATCTAGAATTAAAAATCTCACCCAGCTTTGAAAGTTGGTTGGTTAGGCAATAATAATTTTCACTTGGTACGAAAATTAGGTGGGTCAAATGGGTTGAAAACTAAAGTTCAATAATAAAAAAAAAGTTATATATTATTTTAACTAAATTAAAGATGCTTAATATTACAAAATATAATTTAATTAACAACTAAATTTCATGCCACAAGTGTTGCTCCTGAATCGTGTTTACGATATATAGTTTAAAAATAATAATATTCCATGTTAATGGTATTAAATAAATAGATAAATTCAATAAAAAAAATTTTAATTTATAATATGAGCATATAAGTTTTTTTTTTTTCTTTATAATTTTAAAGATGGAAGAAGAATTAATACAATAATATTACAATCTTAAAAACTATACACTTAATTTTTTTTATTTTTTTTATTTGTAGTATAGTTATTGACAAATATAAGATTATTAATATTGAAACAAAATAGCACAAAAAAAAATCAATAATCATAAAACAACTACAATCCTATTCATATTAAAATCGAGAAGAATTAAGAAATAAGTTACAAAATTTAAAATAAAATAAATAGTCTATTTGAAACAAAATAACAATTAAAAAGTATTTATTTAATAGTAAACACATATAAGGGTATTTAAGAAAATAAAATTTCTTAATGATATTATGACCATGAAAACTATACTCTTAATACATTATTTTTAATTTATAGTAATTTTTTTAAAATTTTCATCTATAAATTTTAGAACAACTAAAACAATTTTAATTATTAAGAATTTTTTAAAAAAAAAAATTAGAAAGGCAATCTTAATTTCTATTGATATATAATTATTTAAAATATTATAAATTTATTAATTTTGAGAAGAATTAGTAATGCAATTATATCTATTGGAGGCAATTACTTCAAGAGATGGTGGAAAATGGCTTGGGGACAATCTAAATAAGGCTCACCTTGATTACTTCTATTGGTGTTGGTAGTGTTGAGTGCTTTCAATTTGAGTGTTTGTGTATGGATTGCTACTGGTTTTGTCACACCCCTCATGATGGTCGGAGGATTGAATAACCAAATCTCTGTAACCCTGACTTCAAAACGAAGTAACAAACGTGACTTTTGACCTAACTAAAGAACAAAAGTAACTTTTATAAAACAGAAGTTAACCGTAAAAGTTTCTTTTTTTTTTTTTTTTTTTTTGAAACAATTAACAATTTACTGAAAATTTTGGCAAAGGTTCCCTGCAATATGAAACATGCCTCAAAATACAAACACATATATTCATGATTTCATACAACAAAAACATAAAAACAACAAGGAGTAAACAAGACAAATAACTAGACTCTTAGAACATACGAAATTAGACATCTCGCAATTCTAGTGTGATTGTAAACTTTTATCCTTGACTTTAAGTCTGAGATCCTGGAAAATACGTTGTCATACTTTGTTGACAGGTCACTAGCTTGGCGACGACATAAATAGAACTCCTGTTACTAAAAAAAATATACAAGAGTGGGGTGAGTCCTACAGACTCTGTGAGTAGAAAATCATACCCAAAGGGTACTAACATCACTCAACACAAGTATATACCATATATAGTCAATTAGCATCTTATGACAATGTTTATGTCTTAATTCAAAGTACATGCACACATTTGTAATCGTCCTAAATTCACAACTTACATGATTCATAGGATCACAAATTAATCAAAGCATACAAAGCAAACAAAGGGCCAACGAGTAACTCAGCTCTACACAATAGGATCACCCCCACCGAGCATTTACATGCTTACACAACATATTAATCTCTGTACATAATTCATCCCACCGGGGCTGAGCACTTAAATTTGTAAAAAAAATTATCATAATCAAAATATCTCATAATTTTCAATAAACATATCTTAGGTGCACCTGGATCTCAGTTCCATAAATAAAAATCATTTCTCAGAAAAATTTCAACTTGTTGGCCTTTATCAACCACAAATAATTTCAAGCAAGCTTGATTCAAATAACTCACTAAAACATTGCACTTGCACATTTATTTAACTACACATACAATTACACATAATCATCTAGCCTCCAAAGGCAATAATTAACCACTCACCGGTTTATAAATCTTGTTCGTCACTTCCTCTTACGCTCATGTATGTCCTCAGGCCCACAGAAGGGTCCAGAAGTGAAATTCATAATTCCAAATAATACTCAGTTTATAAACGTTATTGTTATAATTTTTTAATTACTAAGCTTATATATATCAACTTATATAAGTTTCTTCATGAAAGATATCTATTAAGCCATTATATGTCAAGTAGTATGAATTGCACTTTATGTGGTAAGGTTGATAATGAAAAGACATTTTAGATGTCTTGATAATGCATATGATAGAAAGAAACTACTATAAAAGATAGAAAAGCACTAATGAGTTAAAGGTGTTGAAACTGTCTAAACATAGGGTGTGTACCAGTGTTCACTCTAATAGTTATATCTTTCCCTCGAAAATTTCAAATCCAGTTTCATAAAATTTATTAAATACTAGATACATGTAGCTTTATAATGGTATATCATTTGAAAATTTTAGATTTGTATATCAATATAGTTTATTCTTTGCAATTGCATCAACTTTTGCAAAACGTAGGATTTTGACAACTCTGACCTTACCTTAGTTAATTGAACATAACTTTCTCTAGGAAAAAGGAAATCCAATTCTGTTTGTTGGATTTATTAATAGACAAGTATATATTTCTAGATATGTATCATATGCATTATTTAGAGGTGTATATTAGTATATTTAATTATTTAAAGTTTACTCTTTCTAGACATTTCACAACCCCTTGAATATATATTTATTTTTACTTACATACTTAATCAAATTTAATAAAACCAAGTTGAAACATTAACTTTAGGAAGTTATATAGCTTTCTTATTTAGAAACTTTTTTTAAAATTAGCATAGAACTCACTTGATTCTTCACATAACCAAAAATAGAGCACTCGAAAAATTCTTGGTTGCCAACCTTTGATTCCGATATTTATAGAATTCTCATACTCTAGAATTAAAATACGAAACTCTCTAGTATAGTGTTTCAAGATGTTAGGATCAACTTTCATTCAGAGGTCCTTGGCTAATTCCAAACTTAACCCCCAATGAAGACTTCTGGACTGACTTAAGCTCACTAAAAATCCTACATGGACCTAGCTACAGTCCAGGAGATCTACCGACAAAGATACTTGAAACTAGGCTACCAAATTTTGTAGATATCATATCAAGGTCCTAAGATACATTTTCTCTTTTGAACTCTTAATTTAATTCATCCCTAAAGACACCCAAAATACCATATTTCTCTAACCTATAAAATCTAACCCTGCTTCTCTTTCATTATTCACTTAACCACCTAAATTGAAATATACCAAGATTTATTCATTACATTACAACTACTTTCTCTTAGACATTTTATCAAACATCTTAAGGGCATGCTTTACTTTCATTCATATTTATACATATACATATACATATATATATATATATATATATATATATATATATATATATACTTATCCCCTGAAATTAACACAATTCGTATCAACTTTGATATTCATTAGATTTCTCTCACTAATCTTAAAATTGATTTATTTTCCCAACATCAATCCTACTTAATCCAAATTTTCCTCCTTTCTTACATCCTTACTCAACACTCTTGAATTTCAACCCATGCTTTTAACTTACTGAAAACTCAGACTCTTAAATACTTACTAAATGAAAATGATACTAATTCCAATGGAATAAATTAATCTAGTTGAAGAAAGAGTTCAAGTCAATACCATAGCAATATGAAGTGGCAGCTGGCATACTTAAAATTTATCTGCTGCCTTGAAACTTGAAGAATTACTCCCTCATAACACCTTAAAGACCGACCAAGATGCAGGGCATGAAGAAAACAAAATGCCTACCCAAGAAGGAAGCATGCCATGGCTATGAAAAGGGTTGTTGTGGCCAGTTTTAGCATGGAAGAAGCCAAGGATTTTGTTTGTCGAAAACAAGTTTGCTGCTTTCCCACTTCCCTTGTCACGGCTAGACTACTTGGTACCAAAATTTTGTTCACTCAATCAGCCATAAGGATTGTAACAGGGCAAGGTAGAAGGCACACATAGTAGCTACTCAAGACCTTATAACCGCTGCTCCCAAACTTCCTAAGCTTGGTTCCCATAAAGGATCCAGTTTAAGTTATATCAAATCCTTTTCTTTTCTCATAGTTCATTAGTAACAAAATCAGTTGAACAAGAGAAACACACACAGAGCAAAGCAAGGGAAAGAATTGCACTCAAGGACAAGGGAGGAGGCTAAACCTCTCGGCCAACCAAGGCTACAAACGAAAAAAGCAAAGAGGATTCTTACAACCCTAAAACATAGCTGCGATTCTCCTCTTGACAGCAACTGAACTTTCCAAAGTTGGCTGCCACACCTTAATTTCCAACACAACTCATAGTAAAGGTTAAAGGCTGCCACCCATAAAGAAGAACAAGCAAAAAAACTTAACTCGATCTACTGAAAATCACCCAAGCACAAAATCAATTTTTGATAGGTCATTTGGTTTTGATCCAGTTAGGTCAGGTTTGAGAGGTTGAAATTTTATTTTTTATTTTTTTGGTTTGTAGACGACCTACTTAGATCCATCAAATTTTCAAATAGTTGGAAGAAAAATGAATGTTCATGATATATTTAATTTTATTATGTTTCCTTTGTTGCATATAAAACTCAATTGTGAGTTTCCTTTTCATTCATCTTATTCAATCTTCTTAGCGATTGGCTCAATTTGAGAACTTGACAGCTTGATACAGGATAAAATATTATAAATTTTCTAAACTATTTTTTAGGGATTCATTTCAAAGCAGTTATTTGTCTCTATGTTTAATTGCATGAAACACTAAATCTCTCTATTGTGTGTGACAAATAGCAAGGGACTGACATAGTTTGCTTGTTTAAGTTTAGACAATCATTTTGTGGAGTCATTTAGAAACTTTTTTTTTTTTTTTTTGGTATGCATATGATTTGATCATAGTGAATTGTGCCTTGCTCAAATCTATGTTGTGTGAGAGAAGTTAGCAAGCGACTAGCATGATTTGCTTAAATACCTTCAACCTATCATTCACCAAAGCCTGAGTAATTTAATGAGATTAAGGGTAGTTGAAGGTGATGGTGATTGAAATGGACTTGTGGTTGAGGTTGATTGGAATTGACTCTGGATAATTTTTTTTGGCTTCCCACGAATATTCTCACACCCTTTGAGTGTGAGTCTAATCTTGTTCGAAATTCATGACTACCCATCCTACAAGTGTTTTCCTAACGACTTGTAAATTTTGGTGTCTACAGATTTGTTATTAATTAAGCTATGCAATTCTATAAGGATGAATAATATAATAGTAGATATTGAATATTGAATATTGAACCTTAATGAACTTATATTATTATGAGAGATTATATTGTTATATGACCACTAACTACCAGCATAACTTAACGTCACGCCATATATAAGGTGTAGTGGAATATATAAAGTGATGTGAAAAATTTTAGTTGGCATGACCATATACATCATGTTGGTGACCATCTAAGAATTTTTTTTTTATATTATTATAAAAAAAAAATATATCAATTTTTAGGGTAGAAGTTTTCTTAAAAATAAATAAATAAACAACTCGAGATAGCAAATATGCCTTAGGAGATAATAAACAACTTGAGATACATATAGAGAGAGAGAACTAACATGTATACGAAAGAAAAGTGATTGGTGGACAAAAAGAAAGAAAGAAAATAGTTCACCCACGTAAACTTTGATCAAGTTTTGGATCCACATGGAGCACATTCGCATATTAGTTCACTGTATATATATGGGGTATGTTCCAAGAAGAGTAGCAAAATTCGTCACCAATCCATGCTAACAAAATTAGGTGGTGATGTTTCAAAAAAATGAAGAATTAAGGGGAACAAGTATTGGTCAACTCTGGCTCTTGAAAATTGGAAAAGGACAAAAATTAATTAAGTTTGTGACCTATAAAATAAATCTCATACTCTATATTTGTTAATATATTTAAATTTTTATATATTAATGGTAGGTTTAGGGGGGGACGAAGGTGGTCATGCACGTGCATGGAAAGCCTCTAAACAGTACCCTTTAGCTTCTATGAAAAGGCCTGATCAAAAGGGTCAATTGGAATAATAATGAGGAGGTCCAATTTTATTAAAATTATAATAATTACTCAAAAAGAAAAGAAAACAGAGCACCTTCTTTGCTTGTTCTCTAATTCAAAAATCAACCTAGAAGATCCGGGAGATTCTGGATGAAATCTGTCGGATCTTGCTTTCCAAACTGTCATATTTCCTAAGAGGATCGTGTATCACATTCTTGACCTTAATGGCTTCCTTTTTAAAAGTCTCATACACATTCTTTACCTCCCTCATCTCTGTTATTTTCTATTCCTTTTCTTTGTTCTACTTCATCAATTTCTTCATCTTGTTTGCTTGGTGTTATTGCTTTAGGCATAGCATCAAAGAAATCATGGGGATGGCTGCAGAGGCACAGTTTCATGTTTTGGCTGTTGATGATAGTATCATTGACAGAAAATTGATTGAGAGGCTGCTCAAAACCTCTTCCTATCAAGGTGAATTTTCCTTCTTCTTTTTTTCTTTTTTTTTTTTTTTTTCTTTTTGAATTTTTGTTGGTTTTGTGAAAAAGCATTGTTTTTGATGAATTTGGATTGTTAATGCTTCTGGAAATTTTTTTATTATCACAGTTACAGCAGTGGATTCTGGTAGTAAGGCCTTGGAGTTTCTGGGCTTGAATGAAGATGAACAGAGGAAAGCAAATCCGCCCTCTGTTTCTCTGGAAAACCAACAGGTTCAATTTTCTCACCAATCTGTAAAAAATTAGTAATGACGAAAATCCCTGTTTTATATATGTTTGTAAGATCCATATTTAATCTAATTCCTTTTCTGTTTGTGCAGGATGTAGAAGTGAACTTGATCATAACAGATTACTGTATGCCAGGAATGACAGGCTATGATTTATTGAGAAAAATCAAGGTAATCTTTTATAGGATTTTTTTTTTTTTTTCTTTCTTTCTTTCTTTCTTTCTTTTGCACAATATAGATCACATTCAATGAGAAACTATTTATTGTTTGCATCATAATCTCTTTTCATATTAGCAATGCAGGCTTCTCTTTGATCTCAATTTCATCAAAATTTAAATTTACTCTTTACATTGTCACACTAGGTAGTTGATCTTAAACTGGGCATCAATGCATAAATATTCTACAAATCTACACAATTCAGTCATGTTCCTGAAATCTCATTCTTTGATTTACAGGAATCCAAATCGCTTAAAGACATACCGGTTGTTATTATGTCCTCCGAAAATGTTCCATCAAGGATCAATAGGTGAGGAAAATCATATATTCATTTGAAATTTCAAATTTAATCACACTAGAAGAATTATATGATTCAAATCATAGTCTGATATGGTTAAGTTGTTTTTGTGGTACTTAGATGCTTAGAAGAAGGAGCTGAAGAATTCTTTCTGAAACCAGTTCAATTGTCAGATGTTAACAAGCTCAGGCCACATTTGTTGAAAGGAAGAAATAAAGAAGATCAAACCATCAATAATAAAAGAAAAGAAATGGAAGAAAAACATTCACCAGAACAGAGAATCAAAACAAAATCTTAGTTTTAGTTGGGAGGGTGGGTTGGGATTAGCAATCTGTAATATACATCGATAATATCTATAACTTTTTTTTTTACTCTTTTCTCTTCTTACAAGTTTATTCTTTTTTATCTTTTTTGTCTTTTTACCTTCTTTTCAAGAAGGATTTAAATGGGAAAGAAGTAGAGTTGCTCCAATCATACTAAGAATCTTCAGTGTAGGTCCTTAAATGTTAACTAAGAATGGAAAGGTTTTCCATTCAATTTTGTTGGACATAGTGGTAGAATAATTGAGATTTTGTTCTAATGGTTCTTTGTTTCCTCAATTTTCGGAACTATCATCAATAGGATAGGCTACTACATATGAATTGAGAAAGTGGTCACTTCTACCTAATAATGTGTGGTTCAAGTGTTAAGACATGCTTGAGCTTAACGATTAAGAAGTCTCTGCAATGATAGGGGTTCGAGCCTGCATGAAAACATTTGTGGGAAAGGACAGTCTTGAACTCTGAACGAGATTAGGCTCACATTCAAAAAGTGTGAAGATACTCGTGAAAAACTAAAAATAAAAAAAGTGATCACTTCTCCACTTAAAACAAAGAACAAAATATGATATTGATATATGTAATTGATTGATTTAGAAAAGACAATTCATCGAAAACATTATAAATACGATAAATTCTCTATTGAAATATTTTGAAAACTTATAACATCGTATTTTAAGTAACTGTCTAACTCATATTGTTGAACTTCAATATTTTGTTGAAAGAAATTTAATAATATTTTTTTAGTTGTTGTATACTTTTTTAGATAACATGATGCATTAATAATTTCTTTTTATCTGTTGGGTGATGTCTGATATCAAGACTAAAAAAATTGGTAGTTTTTATTCATCACAGTATATTCAAACTTAGAAAGCCAATAAATAAAGTATATCTACGCACTTGACCACCACCGGCACAATCGGATGATATGTTCATAATTTTGATCATGCGATCCTCCACCAAGTACAATCTGTGTAGCTAGAAAGAGCATCTTTGGCTAAAAAGTGGGCTACAACGTTACCCTCTAGACGGGTGTGAGTAAAATTTGAAGTTCTAAAAGAAGAAGCTAAAGCCAGACAATCTTTAGCAATGTCTCCAAAATGGCTAGCCTGCCTTGCCTTGTGGACTGTATCAGGATTACAATAAGCAACCAGTTTCAGCTACAATATCTCTAATTCCCAAGTCTTTTTGACAAACTCCAAACCATGCCACAAAGCTAATGCCTCAGCTATTGGAACTTCTACCTCCTGCCCATCAAACCAATTACTAAACCTATGTTAACAACTCTTAATGCAAAAGATGATCACAGATTTTCTTCCATTACGGCAAAAATAAGAAATAGAGTAATTGAGGTAACCTGTTCAATTAAAATTGCTGAAAACTTTTCCGCATCTTATTTGAAAATCTTCAATAACTTGGCGAAGACTGGACTGCTTTCTTGCATGTCAAACTCCACAAATTTAAAGTTCTTAGTGCAATATTGAGATGACAAAAAGCCTTTATAAGAAAAGAGAAGAGTGCTTCTCCATGAAATTCCATCTTGAGATGTTTCGATATGAAGCCCTAAAAGCAATTCATCTCCTTTCTCCTATCTCATAGAAGACTACCAAAGCTCTGCTACAAACTGCTCTTTTGCAGAACATCAACATTAAATAATAATTAGTCTAAATCCAGTAACATGATGCAACAGAAGAAAAACAAACTGATCAAAACATAGGACAAGGATAGAAAAGATACCCAAGCAAGAGAAGGAGAGAAACTATATTAAAGGAAACATCCTTAAGATTAAGACGGAGCCTATACAGCAAGAAAATTGTGGCCTTGGGGTGTAATAAGTCTGTCAAGCAGCAGTTTTCTAAACACAAGTAGGCCTTCAGACAGAAAAGTTGTTGGAGTCCTTGAAATACAACCAGCAAAGAGTTGAAAGCTCATTCAATGGTAAAATGGAAATCTATATATTGTTGAACAAATAAATTAGCAACTCTAGAAGGGAAAAACTAGATATGTTTGTTGTTCAATACGTTTCAAAGTAAATGCTACATGGCAGAATGAAAATCTTATCATACTGCCAGAATATGATTCAAGTCTGCTGCTATTATAGGTGTCCCTCAGATAGTTCAGTTAATAAGCTCACAATTTGCTACAGCCAAAACAAGTAGGAGAAACCAGTCATACTCTAAAGTTTACCAATGCACTGAAAAGAACAAAAAGAAGCAAAATCAGGCTATGAATGAATACATGATATTAGGCAGAGGGAAAATATAGAAAATGTAATACCTGCTTTGCTAATTGCTATGCTACAGAGAGATAATCATAACAAGCATAGGAGAACCACGGTTATGGTCATCGCGTAATTAGAATGCCGTCAATTCGTATCCATGGAATGTGAGCAATTTTATGCCAATCTTGTCCTTTATCCTTTTGGCACAGCTGCTTAAGCAATGGACAGTTGGCCCCTGATTTCTAGAGAAGAAAGGACCTTTGGTAGACCATCTTTTGGTAAGCATTCGAAGCTGAGATTAGGGCAGTCATTGATGGATAATCCATTAAGAGATTTGAGTTGAAGAAGGCTCTTGTAGTTAATTGTTTTCAGATTCGGATGTCCACCAAACCCAAAGGCTGTAAGATTAGTAGGCAGCAGTCCTTCCCCTGGAAAGGAGTCAACAACGAGTTTGGGGCACTTGTTGATGTCGAGATGACGCAAGTTTGAGGGCAAACTTCCTTCAAGAAATGATTTCAGCTGTGGACAATCATATAAAAGCAGACTCCCAAGAGATGGAAGGAGGGTGTGCATGTGTTCAGGCAGCAACTTTAGACTCTCTAAATTGGAAAGGTTTAAGAGCTTTAGTTTGGGAGCATTCAAATTGAAGGACGATCCTCCTGCTCCTGATAGGGACAATGATACAAATTTAGGACACCCCCAAATTGTTAACTGACTTATAGACGTACTGAGATATTTTTGTCCCTCTGACACTGAAGAAACTGAAAAGGTTTCAAGATTTGGACAATTGCACAAATTAAGCACATCAAGCATTGGAAAAAATTCTAATGACAAGGATGAGAGGGAGTTGCAACAAAATATCCAAAGAGTTCGAAGGGACTTAAAAGAATGAGAGTCGGGCCACTGCAGATTTGGGAAGTCAGAATCATAGATGTACAGCTCTTCAAGACAGTTGGTGTTGGTGAGCATAACTTGCTCCTCCTTCAGCAGGGACTCTGCTACACGACTCCCACCAATTGAGACCTTTCTTAATGCTGGAAATGATGTCACATCTATCAATGACATCTTGTTGCATTCCCTCAGCAAAAGCTCACACATATCTGGTGCTCTGGGTAACGAAGCCTCAAGCTGTTGGCAGCCATAGATTTCAAGTTTCTTCAGTGAAGGAAGTTGTGGAGGCAAGTGCTCTTTTAGCCTGGGACAGTTCCATATGCGAAGCTCCTTAAGACATGGGAAAGCCCCTCCTCCAGCAGCTTGATTTCTACCTTCAAAGCAACAACTCCATTCTTCCCATGACATCATGTACTCAAACTTCAATATTTCAAGGGATAGAAATGGTTCACTAGTAACTGTCGAGAACCCATTCCCAGAAGAGTAGAACTCCGGACCGATTGCCATTACTATATCAAACCCAGAAATTGAAAGTTCCTTGAGAGATGGTAGCTGCCCAAGTGGTGGCAAAGAGAAACAGTATTTACAGTTTCTTAGCTCAAGAGATACTATTCTGGGTAATAAATAACTATCCTTAACCCACTCTGGAAATCTTGTGCCACCATAATTAATTACAGAAAGCTGCTTCAAGTTTTTGTGAGGTTGAAGTTTCTCCAGTATATCCCTTTCTTTTTGTGAGTCATCATTTCCTCCACTCCATTTCAACGTTAACTCCTCAAGGTGTTCTTTCTCTTTCAAATTGGCCTGCATTGCATCAGTGGGATCAATCAAATTCTGCAGCTCTAAAATTGGAAGTGCTCCCCGAAGTTGATTAAGTTGTCCCAGCTGCTTGATATCAGACTCATTACACTTGCCAACTTTAAAGTAAGTCAGCGTTTGAAGACACTTTAATCTTCCCATATGCAATGGAGTATCCTTTATTCTGGTACTACGAAAATCAAAATGGCGCAGATTCATGAGTTTGTGCATATGTTTAGGCAACTCTCCCAGAAAACGATCACAAGATCTCATTTTGAATGTTTGCAAATTACACAAAGTGCTTATTGAATCAGGCAATTTTTTAATAGCAGTGTAAGAGATATCAAGATAGCGTAAATGCTTTAATTTACCTATCGAATCAGGCAATTCAGTCACACTAGATCTAAACAACGATAAAGTACGCGTGTACTTTAGATGTGACAGTAGATTATTTGCTACGTTTCGAAATATGTTGCTGTTGTTCTTATACAGGTCAATTGAAATGAAGGTCCTCAATCTATTAGACTTGTGAATAGGCTCATATCTCACAAAGTTATCAGCATAATCCAGTGAAAATGACAAATGACGAGTTTTTCTTGGAATATCTTGAACACATTTATCCTCCAACCGATGACAAAATTCTCCCGATATAGATTTTGCTAAATCATTCATAAGATCATGCATAACATAACGCAAACCTTGACTATCCCGCAATTGGAAAAAGGACCTCTCAATAAGATCATGAAAGTATTCTTCACCTGTTTCTTCCATTGTCTTATTCTTTTGGGAATTTTGTAAAAAACCCTCTGCCATCCACATTAGGATTAACTGCTCCTTGTCGAATTCGTAGTCTTTAGGAAAAATGGAACAATATGAGAAACATCGCTTCAAATGGGAGGGGAGATAATAGTAGCTCAATCTAAGAGCTGGGATGATTTTACTCTCATCATCAGAAAAGTTCCATATATCACTTTTTAATATCTTATCCCATTCCTCTTCCAAAAAATTTGTGTACAACATTCCTCCAAGTGTTTTTATAGCTAATGGCAGCCCTTTACATTTTTCAACAATTTTTCTGCCAATTATCTCAAGACTTGGATATGCACCTGAATCTCTACCATTAAATGCATGTTTTGCAAACAATTGCCATCCATCATCCTCCCCTAGTTGATTTAGATGATGTGTTGAAATGGAGTGCATGACCTTTGCAACGTTTCCAATTCGCGTCGTTACAAGAATCTTACTTCCCGAAACTCCATTGTTGAAGGGCTGCTGTAAGACTTCCCAGCTTGAGTTTAAGTCTTTGTTCCAAACATCATCTAAAACAAGTAGAAATTTCTTTCCAACTAATCTGTCTTTTAGCTTGAGTTGTAGCATATTTAAGTCTAAGGAATCATTGGTTAAGATACAAAGTGCCTCAAGAATTGTTTTCGTTATGCCAATAACATCAAATTGTTCTGAAACACAAATCCACAATTTGATATCAAAATGATCTGACACTCTCTCATCATTGTACACAAGTTGGGCAAGGGTGGTCTTCCCCATGCCACCCATAGCCACTATAGCAATAACAGAAAAATAATTAACATTCACATCATCAGCTAGCAACAATTTCATTACAGTCTCCTTATCATCATCTCGACCAAAAACTTTAGTTTCATCCACTAATGATGTTGATGGCAATCTTTTAGATAGTTTCCCTCCAACACCAATGCCATCTTTCAATCCTAACACATCCTTTTTCTCAAAAAGGTTTTCTAAATGGTCAAGGATTTCTTCAATCCTTGATTCGATTTCTTTATCGAATGCATTAACGACAGCAGAAATAGAAGTGGAAAAGTTTCGTACCTTGCTAGAGGTGGCTAGTAATTCAGCTTGAGACTCATGTTGTGAGACTTCAATTTCAATTTCATCCAAGAGATCTTCTGCATCAAATACAACATCTTTTATCTCATCGACCCACTTCTTCACCCTTGGATTTTGAATTTGTTTTTCCTCTGCATCATCAAGTACTGCAATGATAGACAAAAGAGTAATTTCTAGTTTTCTAAGCAACCGAACGTTGAGCTTTCTCCCTAGAAAGTAGTCCAATATCTTAGAAGAAGATAATCTATCGAAAACAACCTGAAGGAAAGCAGAGAGAAATGCTCCACCAACAGCTTCTGCCATGGTTGGCGTTTCTTCTTGTTTTCAGGAAAGAAAAGAGTTTTGATCAGATGAAGGAATCAAATAATTGAAAGCATGTCCACACTAACAAAATATCACTTTTGATCTTTTCCTTAAATTCAACTAACGAACAATTGATACATGGACTTTTTGGTGTGAATTGCTTCATAGTGGAAGGACTTATGGAGCCAAAAGAGTTGTCTCATTGGCTAACTTATAGTCAAATTTGGCCAGGGCGATGAGTACTTGACAATGACTTCCGGTCATTGGCATTGACTAACTAATTGGAGACCTTTTTCTCAGAATGTATATATGGGCCACATGTAACACTACCTCCACCTATAAGTATATGCAAATTGTAAAAATAATTTTATAATTATAATTATAATTATAGTCTATATTTTTTTATAAAATATTTTCATTCTCACCTTTGTCCTCCTTATATCTCCTTCACCGCTTCTTGGTTCTTATCATTTTGGTTCGTTATAGACAAACAAAAGAATCAAACCAAAAACTAAGCTATCAATCATAAGGATCCCTAGAAAATCCAATTGTTTCTCGTCATTCATTTCTATTTAATTCTTGAGTACTCCTCATCTTTTGGGGTTTAATCCAAACAAATTTTCTTGAAATGGTTGCTTCTTGTATACCAAAGACACAGCAAGAGTAAACAAATCATCCTAATAGGACAGATAGTGACCATAAACAACTTTACCAATTCATTTTCGTCATTTACATAACATACAACTAATAACATGTAAATTAATTGCATCTAAAAAGATTTAAATTAAATATACCACTATTTGTTTTTGAGAAATTTAGATATTTATGTAACATAACTCTATTATTATAAAATTAATACATTTAAACTAAATATTCCATTATTATTTAACATATATAAATGGCATACAAGTATCAAAAAAATTATAATTATTGAATAATTTAAAGTGAATATATTAGCTTAGTAGTAAATTATAACTATTAAACTACATCTTTTAGCTTAGGAATCCTCATTTTCGTGAGGCATGGCCGTTTGATTGAATGGCTCATATCTAAACTCTCAGGAGTTTGAGTCTTTCAAGTAGTTTCTTACGGGAATCATTTTTATTTTTGGTAAAAAAAAAAAAAAAAAGATTAATTATATAACTATTAGCATACAATTATTGAATAATTTAAAATAAATATAATAACACTTATCAAGAAATATAACTATCATACCTTCAAACTTGATGACATTTGCTTCAAATAGGTGAGAGGGAGGAGATGATGTTAAGTAAGAGAATGAAAATATTGAGTTAGAGGTGTGAATTGTTGAGATGAAGAGGAGGATATTGTTGAAATGGTGGAGAGAGGAGGAAAAAAAAAAATTGGGCTTGTTGTGGTACTCCGCTTGGTAGAAAAGTGCATTTCTTGACTTCAAAAGTCAAACCAAATTGGGTCAAAACCTGTTCAAATGTAGTAATATCGTTTTTCTCAATAATAACTTGAGAGTCTTATAAGATATTGAGATTCGATTCCAGTTTTATAATCTATTTTCCTATAATTACTTAGCTATGAGAGCTTTAGGTTGGCCTAAATCCCCAGTGCCTTATTATTATTAATTTTTTTTAAATGTCTGTCTCACATGAACTACTCTTTCTCTTCATTTTTATGATTCCTCAACAATTTGGGTTTGGAAAAAAAAAAAAAAAAATTGGTACTGATGTAAAGGGTGAATTTCTTTGATTTTCTTTTCATTTTGTAAAAGAGAAATTGTATATTATGTAGTTTCCTTCTGGTTCGCAAATACAAATATGATGAACATGCGAAAATTAGAGAGAGAAAGATTGGGAGGCAATGGAGTTGGAATGGACATAATTAATAGTACTGGTTCATATTTATTTCGTTATATATCAAATTTACATTGAATTATTATAAAATATAATATTTTAAATTATTTATTTATTTTGAATTCTTGAATCTAAAAAATTAAATTATAAAATTTTATAAAGATTGTTACTCTTGTTCTTTTTTTTTTTCTTTATTGTGTATTTGAATAGAAAAAAATAATTATATGTAGTAATATAAAAAGTTAGCTACTTAAATAACTAAACTTTATAAATTTTCCTTTTCTCATTTCAATTAAATTTAAATATATGACTATATTTTGTTTAAATTAATATAATAAATAAATAAGTTGTTTAAGTAGTAATTGAGTTACCAAATAACCTAATAATAATGGTTTTGAAAGAAATTCCATCACTTTTATAATATTAATCAGATCCAATGTAAATCAAAGATTCTATTCGCTTATCGCAAATATATCAGGAAGACATTAAACCTTCTTTTTTTTTTCCTTTTAGATTATTCTTACTTGAATTGAAGCTAGAAAATAAATTATTTTCATATATATATATGTGTGTGTGATTATTTCCATTTAGATGACACACAAAACAAATTGAGGTTTTAATAAGGTTTATTTGAAGAGGCAAATATGTTCAAAAGTAACACAATTGTATATGTTAGGGTGATTTTGATTCGGTTTGGTATTTAAAGGTAACATTAAACCGAACCGATTGAAATCAGTATTAACATATTGGATTTTTGTCAATTTCTGTCCTGCATTGCAATCAAAACCATACCAAAGCTACTAGGCAGCTCGGTTTCAGTTCCTTTCAGTTAAGTTGAAATTGACACTTTTTTCTGACCTAAAATATGATTTTTCTGAATAACTGATGGATTTTATGGGCCACACAAAATAAGGGCCATCCTCTTTTTACAATCATAAAACTTAGAACTTGTTCTAACAAAGTTATAACTTCATTTGTTTCATAAAATCAAAAGATAAACATACTAAAATATATAGGTTTGGTAAACACATCAAAAGGATTAAATCAGTTAATTACCTGTCCAAAGATGAAACTCCTTCCTACAATCTCCAAAATTAAAAATTAAAAATTAAAAAAATCAAACAAAAGGACAAGGATTGTTGATTGATGCTGCCAGATCCTTTAATTTTGCCATCTTCATACTGTGTGGAACCAACATATGCTACACCCAGCTAGCAAACAAAGAAGAAACACCTGCAATTGAATATTTTCTTAAGCTAAATAATAAAGCAATCTACTGATCTGTACCAGCTAAAGTCATTTCAAGAAGGTATACGCAACCATTTCAAGAACACATAGTCCTCCAGGACAAAACAAGGAATTACCTTCCAGCAACAAGAATTTGATGTACCAGCTGAAGTCAAACTCTGACTGCTGGACCAAATAATTTAACCATAAGTGCTTATTTGACAGCATGCATTACAGCCAACAATGAACAATCAACACTGATTATCACATGCATTATAGCCACCACACAATTGTTACAATCCTAGACTTCAGGGGGTTAATAAATAAATATCTTTATCCCCAATTAGGTTATAAATTAATAAAGTTCAAATCATCTGAAATCTGAAATCTGAAATAAAGACTCTACCTGATTATCACATGCATTACATACTGCCAACAATGAACAAACAACACTGAGCATGCAAATAAAGAAAAGAATGGAAAATATTCAGCAGTCACTTTTCCAGCAAATAACAATAAATCCAGTAAGAAAAAAAGAAGAATATAGATTCACAAACAGAAAAAGCATGGGACAAACACAACCTTTTTCAGCTTCTCAAAGGTCAACCCTTAAAGTTATGAAACACTAACAAAGTAAATGCAGTTGTTAGTTGTTACTTCATTTTAATGGATGCCTTTTGAGATCAGTTCCCTTCTCACTTCTCAGGGAAAGAAACAAAATCAAACACTATAACAATATAAACCAGAAAAAGAGATAAAAGCACTGAGAAAGGTAGAAATGGCTTAACCAAAACAGATAACTAATTTCATGGATAAAGTTCCCAAATTTCATAGCAGGAAGTACAAGGTAACATTGGACTAACTAAGTGATTAAACTTTCAGAAACAAAAGCCTAAAGATCTTTTCTTTTTCTTTTTTCTTTTTTTCCCTTCTTTCAGAGACCTAAAGATCAGTTTTTGATGAGTGAAAGACTAATTGATAGAACTAGACAGATAACTTAAAAGCGTTGTTAGATTCACGTACTATTGCTAGTCCTAGCTTTTAACAAGTAGTGAGAGAAATTGAGCTAAACTAACTAAGCATTTTTTTATAGCAGCAAAGGCACTAAAAGCTCTTGGGTACTGAAAAACATCATCCATCCTAGCAACTAAGCAATAAAAAGCTCTGGTACTGAAAAACATCATCGATCCTAGCAAGTAAGCATAGTCTTCAAACACCCATACGGCATATGGATTTAAGATAGCATTAGGCACGTAAATACTAATCTTTAAATTTGCTCCAAAATGTGAAATTCAAAACTAGGTTGAGTGGCTTCTTCCTCAAAATCACTGGAATCAAGCTTCCAGATCCCTACACAAAAATCACGAAATAAATCTTTCAAACCAAGCCTTGAACTTTGAAGACCTCATAAATCGAAAAAAAAAAAATCAGAATCTTAAAGAAAAAAAATTAAAACATACCGAGTTGAGTCAGTTGACTGTTGAGGAAGTATATGAGACGGTAAAAGCCAAAAGGTGAAAAGAAAACCGAGATGAAGGGTGGTTGTTGTGGCCCTCTTGGGTGGCTGAAAAAAATTGAACTTTACTTTTTATTTGGTTGTTATCGGCCAGATATGGAAACTAGTTGGACGAATAGCATTACCTTCCTTAATATAGTTTTACTTCTCCGTAGCTAGTAAGGAATCAAGTAGACAAGCACTATATAATTCTAAAGCAAAGCTTTTGTTCTACTATATATTATTCTGTTGTTGCTGAGAAGAGATACACAATATGAGATCCACGATGGTTCTTGGCATTGCTTATAATGTGGATCGCCATCTTTTATTTGTTAGCTGATGATGTTGTTAGAAATTTCACATGTGACCTATCATTAATTATATAGTTTTAGTTTTAATAAAAATGAGTTTAAGGTTTGGTTTACTTTAGAAATATTGGTAAAAGTCCATATGGTTTATGTGATTATTTTGGATAGAGCTAAGCATACTTTTTGTCAGTTAAATGTGGATTGGCAGTGAGTGTAAGCTGAGTAAGTTTAGGAGTCTTTAATAAGAGTACTCTAAGGATTTATCTAATGATAAATAAGCTATATCCTCTCTCCTCTCTCTCAATATGCGTATTTTACCCAATTGAGAGCTGCTAGTAAATACAGAGAGTGCGGAGAAGAAGACCTGGCTGTATAAGTATTTTACTGAGACGTGCTTGTTTGAGATTTCATATATCCGCTGCTATAACTCAAATCAAGTACGCAAATTTTATTGTTAATGTATTCTAAATTCATGTATAAATGTGTTCTAAATTCATGTATGAGATCTTGTATAATTATTACATACATTGCTCGAATGCTCACGTAGAACTCTCACCAAGAGTTCCTACCAAATAATCAATATGGACTAGTTGGGGTAGGTTTTGATCAGTTATTAGTGGGTGAATTTTTGTGCAGACTTTGGTGATTAAATTGATTATTAGAACAGTATTTTGTTTCTCTTTTATGGTATGATGACCTAGCAATTATATTTTTCTTTGAATAAAGTTTTTTTTTCTTTTTTTATTCTTTTTAGCAGAATTCTTCAAGAAAGTTTACAAGCTTTCAAAAACTTATATTGTGTCTTTGCATTATGCTAGTTTCTTAGCGACCTAAGATAGGGAGAGAACATTATGCTCTATCTATGATTATGCCACTTGATTTATGTTCAGACTGGTAACTATGCTTGACGGATAAAACTTAACTCCTTGGTAAATTGTGTCAATTGCTTCACCTTTTAGTAACTACCCCTACAAAGACTTTCAGCATATGAGCTATTTATTTTGGGTATGTAGGAGATTTGTTGTGTCTCTAAGGTAGACAAGTTAGGTTCTTCCCTTATTCATAAAACAGAATTCTCCCATTACTCATAAACCTCTAATTAGAAGTATTCATTGTCTGAATTGTGGTTCAATTTAGGGGTAAGTGCCCGAACCAAATCACAGCTAATTGGTTCCCAAAAAAAATAAATTTACCGAATCAATCCATGCAAGACTTAGGACCTAGTCAAGTCAAATCCATGAATCTCAGGTTGATTTGAATTGGATTGTATTTTAATTAGGCCAATTAATTGTATTCCCCAATTACTTAAAAAATATAATCAACATGACCTATAAGAATTTGATAAACGTTCAATCCACACACTTCAGACAATTCCGACTTTACAAACTAATTAAAAAAGAACAACCCAATACATTATCAAAGCATATCCATGCCGAAATATGACACAAACTGTTTGATCTGAATGACAAGAAGGAATCTCGCCTAAGCAGATAAGGAATCCTGAAATTTGGGTTAATACTTGAGCATGGGCTAGTTGGTTTTAAATTATTTTTTTATTTTACAATCCGTTGTGTTCGGTCAAACCACATAAAAATTAAAATATTTAGAACAATTTTACTCTCACGGTATTTTGCAAGAGATTCAAACAGATGAAGTCA
The DNA here is from genome assembly GCA_029379385.1 of Quillaja saponaria. Lineage (NCBI taxonomy): Eukaryota > Viridiplantae > Streptophyta > Magnoliopsida > Fabales > Quillajaceae > Quillaja > Quillaja saponaria. The sequence goes on along the minus strand of CM055616.1, from coordinate 10,270,151 downwards.
ATGGGTGTGTTTGGATTGGTAGCTTTGTATTAAATTACCATAAAGACATTAATTTTTATTTTATTAAAAATAAACAAATTTCTTTTTAGTTTTGATTTTTAATTAAAATTAAACTATTTTTATTAATAATTTTTTTTTAATTAAAAATACACCTTCTTAACTTAATTAAATTATTTATTATTCAATCATAATTCTAATAAATAATATATTTAAATAATTGAGCACAACAAATAAATTCAATTACATAAAATAAAATTTAATTACAAACTAAAAGACATAAATAAAAACAGGTGAGTAATTAAAATGGTGATATTTATAGGGTTAGAAATGAGGGGAAAACGGTCACATTAGTCACTGTTGGAGGAGTTGGAAGGATAATATTAATATTATAATTTTTTAAGGGGCAAAAAGGAAAAAAAAACAAGATAACGGTCATATTTGTGAGTGTTGGAGGGATAAGGGTGAAAATTTTTAAAAAGGTAAAGGACAAAAAAGAAGAAAAAATTTCTAAGGCTAAAAAGTTGGAGGGGAAAGGTTAAAAAAATTTTAAAAGTAACAAGGTGAAATTTTTTTAAAATTGTAAAGAAAAAAAAATTTCTTAAAGGTAAGTTGGATGGACAAGTGGGAATTTTAAGAAAAGAGGAAGGGCATGAATTGAAGAACAAAGCTGGGCCACACTGCGTGGGCTGCTGCAAAACTCCACTTTTGGAGCTTTAGGCTGCTGCTGTGGCTTCTATTGCCGCGTGGACCGCAGGTTGCGGCAACCCACACGGGGCACGGCACGGCATGGGACGCCTATCAGGCAGTGGACGGATGTCCATGGCCATTCCAAACAGGGCCTATGAAGCTTAGTAACTACCCGGTAGTGAATTTAAGGTCATATTAATATTTTAATGAAGGTAAATTCATTGAATTGGTTCGAGAAAGATCAAACCAATTAAGCTTCCAATTTTGAAACCAATCCAATAAAATAGGTAGAAAAAATAAAACCAACTCAATCCAAGGATAGAACCACGAACACCCCTGCCTTGAATTTATTCCTAAATCCTTATAACAAGGTAGTCTCAACATTTTAGAACTAAGTGACATCTTTAATCTATTATTTTATTACTAACAATCCCAATTTCTCATACATCTGTTTTTAAAACCAGATTGAGAATATTAAAATAGAATGAAAAGTATTTTTACTTTTATGTCTCTATTTGGATGATATCATGTCACATATGGAAACTACTTAAAAGCAATTACAATACCTTCATTAATACCATTATAGCATTCCTTAGCTAGTCAAAAATCACTCAATTATTCAGGTGTATAATTTAAAACCCAAGAAATTGCTGAAGGTTTGAATTTCTCAAGGACAAAATCTCAATTCCAAAATTTGTTTAGAGATGGCAATGAGATCAAGGATTGTATTTCGCATGGCATATTAGCGTTTGGGATGGGGCTCATTGAATCCCTGGCTTGCCTCTATTTTTTGGCTCATCAAATTGTTCGTTCTCTCATGGACTAGAGCCCAGAGATCTCCATGGTTAGTATTTGAATCTTTGATCTTTCTCTCTCTGAATCGATTCATTGTAGGATTGTAGAATCATTGAGGGCTTTTTTCTTTCCTTTTTTTACAATAGAATCATTGAGAGTTTAGGTGTTTGGTTGTGGGGATTATGAGATATGAGAGGTGAGAGGAGGGCAGGCGTGATAAATGGGAGAATTTTGTGGATGGTTGATTATACAATTCTACAACAAGATTTTTTTTTTCTTTCCTCGTTTCTATATTTGTGAATTGTTTGTTTAACTTAACAGATATGGAATTATGACATTTGACAACAGATTTGTTGATCAAGTTTTAGCTCAGCTGGCTAAGATAAAGGTGTTGGGACTAAAAGATTTTAAGTTCAACTCTCACCAAACACAAATATGCAATTAATTTTCATATTTGTGAATTATTTGTATAAGGTAAAGGATTTTGAATCACGACGACGTTTATAATTGAGATTTTTGTTAATATAAATGTATTATTATTGGTCACACGTTATATTTTTTTGGTCGAACTGATGAGTCTTATCTCTTTATTCTGGTAATACCTGTAATATAGTTGCGAGAATAATTATAAGAGATGAGAATAATTTTCACGTAATTGTATTTCTCTAAGAATGTTGACTATATGTTAGTTCATTCTTATTTTATTATAGAGATTTCAGATAGGCTTGCAACTAGGATTGACATTCGAATTGAATAGTGCCTGAATAGTGCACTATTTGAATTCTGCTCGAATTCGAATACTAACTTGCACTCTACAAAGAAGCTGGACAGTTGTTTTACGTCGACATGGCAGGAAGAGAAGAAATTTTCCCAAAGAATATTGGAACAAAAACAAGAACCATGGACTTCAACTGACCTTCAGACTGATCCTAGTAGAGAATCAAAACTGACGCAGAAGATGCAAAAATGTATAAGTAAAATTGAGAAATCTCAATTCTTTCATGTCTTTCTGGAGTAAGTCCAAACTACACCAGTCATGGATTACTTTAGTAAGGTTTTGGGCTCAGAACTGAATGTGCATATGGTGATTTATGGTATTGGCAGTATTGAATCCTATGAGCCCCCTCGGTTGCAGCTTAGCCTTGCAATCTTGATGAATAAACATTTCAGTTGGATTGGAGACATAGTAAGTATTTGATCCTATTCTTTCTGCAACTGAATCTCGGGTCTTGGAAGCACTTGGTTGTTCTGTCTCATCCATAAATCACCATTTAAGCGACAGGGCATAAATAACATTACTTTTAATGATAATTGCTTTAAATGATATTTTTCGGTAATTGTATTTCTCTAAGAATGTTAATTATAAGAGATGAGAATAATTTTCAGTAATTGTATTTCACCAGTCATAGATTACTTTAAATGATATTTGCTGCTTATATGTCTCCCCCTAAAGCCAACAATGTTCTTCATGCCACACTGTGAGGCAGAGTTGTACAACAATCCCTTAGAAGCAAATTGGAAACTAATTCTGCTAAATAACAATATATAGTTTGGGAATAGCTTTGAAACGTATAAGCAGCAAATATCATTTAAGAACTCAGCTATTTTGCAGTCGACAGGGCATATATTGGCTATTCAAAAATTCACAAATGAATTTGGGGTTAAAACAATTTCTGATGATTTATTTTAATGCTTTTCACGAAATAAGTTAGCATTTTTTTTAGCCCCGTCCTTGAGAAAGAGATGCAATTGATGAAACATTGATAAATGCTATCAGATGATTGAATTATAATACACGATCAGTTTATCATATGTGTCTGTTTCTTTAGTTGCATATAAAAGTTTTCTATCTCCGTCTTAACCAGTTAAACTAAAAACTTATTATCATAAAAAAATAGCAGTTGGATACAGTGATTTTAAAGAAGCTCATTGAAGCATGAAAATTGTTCATGAAATTTTTCCTGGAATCAATTATCCATATAACAGGACTCGTGATTGAAATAGTGAACAAAATGTACATGATGTACACCATATTGGAAAGGATTTTGGAAGGGTATTATTAACACTTAGCTTTGTTTGGAAACAAAATGAGAGAGGAAACTCCGGGAAAATATAGAAAATGGGAGGAAATTTTTTATTTGTCTCTCCTCTTATTTAAGGAATAAATAAATTAGAAGGCGGAAAATGGAAGGGAAGACAATTGTGATGAGTAAAAGTATATAAATTATTTTTCTTACCGTTCTGCTTTGGGGTTGGCTTAGCCTGCTCCTATTTTTATATACCAAAACAAAAAAAAATAATGATAAATTTATATTTCAACAGTAATATTTTAAATCTCTCCTTATGTTCTCCCAACTCTTGATTAAAATAGTTAATCCAGAAGTTGATCCAATGTTAATTTTTTCCTTTTTGTGTTCCCAAGTAGGAAAAAATAACTTTTGACTCTGATTCTTTTTCTTTTTCTTTTTTTGGTCTGGTACTTTCAAGTTTCCACTCTTCCAAATATAACATTATTTATTTGGTTCTATACTTCTACACACAACCCACCTGAATTTAATCTATACTATCACTGTATCACATATAGTTACACTTTTTAGACATTGAGATGAGAAAAGAAAAATAAGTACAAGAAAGGCAAAAAAGAAATTGTGAGTGCAATAAACAAGTACAGTATGATAAAATTCTTTTAAGTTACCGATTTTTGGAAATAAGTAAAATTTGTTAATAAAAGAAAACAAAAAATTTTGGGAAAAGTAAGAAAAGTCCTCCTTTATATTTTAGATTTTGAAAATATCTTATAATAAAATTAAATGATCAATAAACCCTATTTTTAATTTATTTATTTTTTCAAAATAAGTTCTTTTATCCATAATAATACCAATTTTACCCTTTATTTAATATGCTATTAAATAATGTAATTTTCATATTAGTTTTTTTAATTTTTTAATTTTATATAATTTTTTCTTCGATAACTTATACCCTTTTAATTTGATGTGAATTAGTCTATTTGATTAATTTAAACATCAAATGTTTATTTTCAATTAGAAAATATTTTTATTATTACCTTTTTTAACTTAAATATTAATATTTTTCACTTATGATATACTAAAATTACATTAAAAATTATAAATGAAATAAATATTTATTATTAAAGTTATATTTTACATAAATTATATTTATTAGGATTATATTCTATTCAAATTTAAGATAAATGATATTTTTTTAAATAAAATAATATTTTATTTTTCAAAAATAAGTTATTAAATTTAATAAACTTTTTTTTTTTTGGGTGAAGAATAAACTTATTAATTAAAGGGTATTGATAAGTATATATATGTCTTGTTATGGTTAAAAAACTTATTTCCAAAATATATATTTATATATATATTAAAAATAAAGTTGATTGATCAAATTTATGGTAGAACTTATTGGAAATCTAAAATATAAAATAAGACTTTTTCATACTTTTTCCTACAATCATATTATGCATAAATTAAATATATTTTAACTCATAATATTTAATAGTAAAAATCCGGAATTCAAAATTTAAATCTTACTCAATAATTTATAAAATGGTATATCATCTTCAATAATTGACTTACTAATAAAACGTAATTATTTTCTTATTATTTTATTTTTTATAGTACTATATATTTTTGAAAAGTAATATCATTATTAGATAAATTTTACTTAGAGAAAATAGTGTAGATAATATGGAAGTAATTTATTGAAATAAATAATATAAACATATTTTCTCTTCTTTACTAAATCAATCAAAAGATTCCTTCCTTTTTATTTTTATTTTTCTTTTTCTTTTTATTTTTATTTTTTTCTAATGTAAAAAACATCATCATCTTCAAAAGGACCAAAGTGGCAAACAAACCAAAAGCCTAACCGCGTCTTTTGATTCAAAGTTGGCGGTGGGGTATAGTCTAACCTCGTCCCTCTTTCACCCTATTCCCATTATCCAATCACACTAAAAGGGCGGTTCCCAAAACAAAAAGTTTTGCTGCACACTGTTTTCTCTCTCTAAAAAAGAGAAATTTTTGTTTTATATTTTCTCTCTCTAAACCAAATGTTCTTGCCTTTGTAACTACGCCTATCTGGGCAGCAAAGACGGGCCACCTCTTCTTCCTTCCTCCACATATTTTCAAAAAACAAACCTAAAAACAAAACAGCTGCAGCAACATATACAAAATAATCAAAACAGAAACAGAAAATATAGCTAAATTTCCATAACCTCTTCATTTACCACCGTCCAACTCTCTGGGGTTTGCGTAATCCTCTACCTGCAATTCAATTCTGTATCTGAATTGAAGCTTTTCTGCTTGTTTTGAAGCCCCACTTCAGGTAAGAACGAAACCCTATTTCCCAAATAGCTAAAAAAAATTTCCCGAATTAAGCGTTTAGGGTCATACCCATTTCGATCATTTTGAAAACCCATTCTTTGAATTTTCAAAGAAGCTTGAAAGTTGAAAGCTTTAGATATTTTGTGATCAGGGTCAATGGCGGAACTTGGAAATAATGGCGGATTCTCGCCGGGAAAGCCTAAGTTTGCGTTCTTTAATAGGTCGCTTACGATACACTCAAACCCCATGGAATCTTTTCAGAAATCCCACCTTCAATCCACTCTTGATCGCACTGTATCGATGAATAAGTTCCACAATTCCATGGAATCGGTCTGGTCCGTTGGCAGCTCGATCAAAGGGAAGGTCAATAAGCTCCGTAATTTGTTTGAATCCGGAAAATCCCCAAAGGGACCTGAAGAATCGCAGCTTCAATCACCTAGTATGCTAAAATCTATGAAATCGTTTGCTTGTGATTATCGGGTTTCATCGGCTTTCAGCAATACCTCTTCGATACAATTAGCAGGTACAGAGGATCGTATTGTTGTGTATTTCACTAGTTTACGAGGAATTCGACGGACTTTCGAGGATTGCTATGCGGTCCGGATGATATTAAGGGGGTTCAGGGTGTGGGTTGATGAACGAGATATATCTATGGACTCAGCCTACAAGAAAGAGTTGCAGAGTTTGCTGAGTGAGAAGAATGTGAGCCTGCCACAAATCTTTATTAGGGGGAAGTATGTGGGAGGTGCTGAAGTGATAAAGCACCTTTTTGAAGTGGGTGACTTGGCGAAAATTCTTGAAGGATTTCCAAAACAGAAACCGGGGTTTGCATGTGAAAGTTGTGGAGATGTTAGGTTTATACCTTGCATGAATTGTAGTGGGAGTAGGAAAATATTTGATGAAGATGAAGGGATACAGAAGAGGTGCATGGAGTGCAATGAGAATGGATTGATTAGGTGCCCTGATTGCGCTTCTTGAATTTTTCGAGTGGTTGTGCTGCTCCTTTGCACACTTTAGAAGCTGTTTGTTGATAATAATTACTGAATGATGATGTCTTCAGTACTAGTATGTGTATGCCTAAAGTTTTGGTTTAAAACTCTCTTTGGGTTTATGGTCGTTTTCGTGAATTGTCAATTTGTCATCAGTTGGAGATGATGTTGAACGCTTTGAACGGCACTTTGTTTAACAAAGCTTGTTATCAAAATGCAAACTGGTTTGGGTATGTTTATGTATTTCATAGTGGAGAGAGGGGCTCTTCTGCATGGCAATGTAAATATTTAGAGTTGTTATTGAAAGTATCTGTTAATGTTTGAATAGTACCTTGTAATGAGAATGGTTTCAATGCCATATTTTCTGTTCTTGAGTTCTTGTAGTTGATGGCAGTTGGGCATATATTTCCGAGGACTGGACATTTCCATATCCTTGTGGAGCATGATATTCTTGGAATATAAAATGTCTCTCTTCATGGAATTCTAAATACTTGTTGACTGATGTTTTGATTGTTGTATTTAGTCATTGCTGTATGAATTCTGTGAATTTGCCCTCTCCCCTCCCTCCCCAAAAAGCATTCTTTTTAACTTACGGTTCTGTTGTAAAGGAGATCCTGAGTCTGTAGATTTCCTCTTTGAAAGATTCACTTTGTCTTTCTTTATGGCTCGTTGATAATCTTTTTGCCTTCAACAAAAGTATCTTGCAATATTTCTAGTGGTATAGCATGATTTTTGTTGTCTTTCATGGTTCCTACCCAAGATGTTATGGTAATTCTGTACTCTTTCATTTGTCATATGACTTTCTGTTATATAGATTGATATCATCTGTTATAGTTTTTGTTCTGTCTGATGAAATTGATAATGGTGGTCTTGTGAATTGCTGTTCTGGCTGATTCACTGAAATCAATGAAGATGATCTCGTGAATTACCTTCGTTGTCTGATCCATTCTCAGCTCCTTGATATAGTTTCATTTTTGGGGGAGAGGTTTTTTATTTTCAATTTTCTCTTGATTATGTTTTTTAAATAAATAAAAAATGCTGAATTCTCTTGAATATTCTTTTATTTCAATGGAAGAATGATAACTTTGTGATTTCTTTCATCTATTATGTTTGTAATCATCAGGAAGATATGGAAGTTCCTTTACCCAGCTAACTTTTTGGATGGCTTTACCATCATCTCAAGCCAGCTATGGCTTATATACGGATTTGGATCCTCTTATGTGTAACATGTCTTATGTTGTACACATGTTAAAAGGAAGAATAAACATCAATCTCCTCCCAAAATGTATTTAATTCAAAATCAAATTTAAGTTTTAAATTTTTTTAATTCAATCTTTCTCATTCATACATTTTATCCTCATTTGTTGGAACATGAGAGAATCTTAATCCGCTCATATACAATATTGGAAAGAAAAAAAATAAGGAACAAGATTTTAATTAGGATTAATTGTATTTTACTTTTATGAACTATTTATCTATTTAGTAATAACCTCCATAAATTATCAAATTAGTACATAACTCTCTTATGTGAAACATAATTAACAAGTAATCACCACTCATCTAAATTAACTATTAAATCTAATAAATTCATAAAAGATCAAATTACCCTCATTATAATTTTTATTTTTTTTATGTTTTCCCATTTTTACATATTTTTCTTTTCATTTTCTATGAAACTAAACTCTTTATGTTGATTCAATTTTAGCATATATAAATAATATTTGAATCATTTATAATTTTTATTTTCTTGTCATAATAAATAAATTATTAATAGATTTACTAATATTATTTTTCTCAATAATAAAAAGTATACAAGTTGTTGTTTTAGTATTTGTTTTTATGATAATATTTTCATCAAAACTTTTATTTTCTTATTATTGTATCACATATTAAAAAATATACTAAAATTGAATAAATATAAAGATTTATTTATTTGAAAAAAAAGAGATGAAAGAGAAAACAAGAGATAGAAAGTGGACAGTAAAAAAATTATAATAAGGATAGTTTAGTATTTTCTAAATTAATTTGTTAAATTTTATAACTAATTTGGATGATTTAGATTATTTGTTAACTATGACTTAAATAAGAGATTATGTGTCTAATTTGATAGTTTATGAGAATTAATATAATGTTGGTGGTAGTTCATGGGATAAAGTGTCATGGATCTTTTTAATCATTTCTCTTCTTATTTAGGTAAGAAATAAAATAGAGAGAAAAATGAAGGAAAAAGTAATTATAATGAGTAAAATTTCATAAAATTACTATCATACTTTTATTTCTTACATCTTAACTAAAGCATTAGTAAACCTAAAATTGCTTTTCGCAATATTTTATCAATTAAAATTTCAATTTTCTCTCTACTTTTCCTCAATTTAAATTGATTGTCCCTTACTTCCATTTCTCCTCTTCTTCACTTTCTTTGTCAAGACCCCATCTACCTACTCCAGAAATATTCCAATATAATCAAGCTGGTTGATAAAACATACACAAGCATTGTCAATCTTTCTCTTTCAAATAAAAATGGTTTCTTGAGAAGGAGGTTTAGACACTTGGATTTAAAAATTGACTTTTGTTAAGTAAAAATGAATAAATAAATGTTCCTCCAGAGTATCTTAATTGAGTTATATCATGAATCTGCTGAAGAATAGTGAAGATATATTGCAATTTTTTTTTACAAGCTTTCAGTCACTCGAAATTGATGGTATGTAAGTTGAGACCATACTTATACTATAAAATTGTTATATTGAATGTGTCTTTTTCTTTATATATATATATAAAGGCATAATCAACATTTAAGTACAGTTTATTAATAAAAAGAGTATTTGATATTTTCACGACAAAAATATTGTTTTCATGCAACTCTTTTTTGCATGAGATCTACATGAATCTCAGTATAATGGGTTACATTTTAGGCAAGTATTCTCAAGGAAGATTTATAGAGACTAAAAAGTAGAATTTTATCCACAAATCTTTCACCAAAAATCTTCTACAATTCATTTTTCTATAGCTAGAAGGAATAATTACAGCAGAATATACAAGTAAATTAATGAGACAGGACAAGCCTACATCCTGTGATAAAGATTTCAGAAAAATGGGTTTCAGCTGGGTTCTCCTCAACTTCATTATGTCAGCTATTGTGTAAGAGGAACACACTCAAGCTCAATCTCCAGTACTCCCCTCTCAACATTCTGCAGCCTTAGTGATATTTCTTGTCTGACCCTCCCATCTTCCAGGTTAATGATACCATCCTTAACAAGGGTGTTATCTTTGCTTGCTTTCCACTTTCCAAGCTGCGTTGACTCGTTGATTGTGGATTTCTCATATGCTTTAGCAGCAGTAAGTAGGGGGTGAATGTCTATCTCTGCCTCACCCATAAAATCATCGGTTGTGAATTTATCTTTGTCATACACAATCTGCATAAAAGAATATCATAAAATTTGATCAAAGAAGAGTGATGAACATATGGAACAAGCACCATGCCAATTGCCAACACCTGCATTTTGATAAGCATTACACTAACATACTCAGCTAAGATGCTGCTTCAGAAGGAAATGTGTTCCTTGGAGACACGAGAATATATGGGGTACAGTCAGTGGCAGAACGCAAGTTGATTAGTGATGTTAAGAAATGAAAAGCAACTTGCACCATACTAAGGGCTTCTTACATCTTAGTTCCAACCTAGAAGGTGGAAATATGAAGAATAACCAATATATATTAGATGAGCGCTAGCAAATAGAAATTCTTTATCGCCAAAATAGGTACATCTAGAATATTCAGTAATTTAATGTATTACTGAAGGGAGTTACAAAAATCAAGTTCTGGCATATTTTGAAGTTAATACAGTGTAATTGTGTTGTGCCTATGCTGTGTTATTTGTGGTTTCATTAGACATAAATATATTACTTACCACTTTAAGAGGAGGAGTGTGCTCTGGAATTGACAGCATTAAGCTTTCGTTCCAGACTGGATTTAGATTGTTCTTTATGACACGTGTCTTCACTGACTGCAACAAACAATCATGAAAAAAGTCACATTGTAACTCATGTATTTACTCTTGCGCCGATTGAACATATACTGCCAAGGAGTTCAAATGGTGAAGAGACTCACTTGTTGACCCAAAGCAAGGATGACATAAGGGTCACTAGTCATAACATCCCTGACAGCTAGGTTTGTGCCTCTGACCACATTGACCTTAATCAATCCAACAAATTCGACCATACCTGCCTATAACAGTGCAAATGAAGCCAACATGATTCAGCATGCATGTCAAAACCAAAAAGTCAAATTACATAAAGCTTTCTAGTGTCTCTTTCATTCTTTAACTTAATCTTCTCTTTTTTCTTTACAATATTGATATAAAATAGTTGGTGCCTCAATTACGTGATAAATCTTGTACTCAGCATATTTTCTAAGGATCACAAGAAATATGATACAAACAACTAAAGACACTCGCAAACATAACCTTATCCAATTTGTAAAGAATAACATTAAAAAAATTGGTTTCAGATACCCTTTTCTTTTATAGAGAAAGAAACTCTATTAAGAAAGAGAAGTGGAAGCTAACCTCCACCCCCACCCCCCCCCCCCCCCCCCCCAAAAAAAAAAAAAAAAGGGTAGGGAAAAGAATACAAGGAGTACAAGGAATCTTCCAAAGAGTAACATTAACTGATCATGTATGCAATTTTTCTCATTTTGGCTTGACCCAGAAAAGGGTCAACCTTACGATCCTTGTTCTATGACCACCTTCATTTAAAGAAAGAAGTAGTCAAAAAGGGTTGCTTCAGTCCTTCATCTAGCGAGTGCAAGCTATGAGTACCCTCAACCCTTGTTAATAAACTTTTGTATAAGCAGCCAAGAACTTCACCATTGTAAGGAAATCTGATCGAGAATACGGAAAGAAACCCTCAAATTTCACAGTCAGGTCATATTTGAGCCCTATTTGTCTCTGTGTTTTTTTTTATCAACACAACAATATGTAATGCAAGGGCATACATCCAGCATGGTCCAAGGAGAGTAACCAAATTTTGAGCTTGAAAATGATTCATTATAATCAAAAGCTACACTCTCAATCATGTTGGAAATTTTGGTACTTCTTGGACAAAATAAAGAAGAGCTTTCAATTCATAACAGTATGAATGCTGCAGTAACTGACTACAAGTGAAAAAATGTAGGAAAATATTTTCTTTAGATGACTGATAAATACTGCAATAGTCATACATAAAAGACTTTACCAACGAGTTGCTCCTCTTGGATGCCTTATTCTCAGAGTCTTTTCTTCCCCAGCTATTACGAAATGCATGTCCAATGCGATTTTTGGTTCCTTGTTTCTCGAACTGTTTTTTATTCTGTCCAGAATTGCTGCTTGAAGAACTTGTCTGAGAGGATGACGAATTTCTTCCCTGAGTTGACGGAAAGGGGCATGATAACTGCTCATCAGAGTCCAAAAATTGCAGCAGTTCATATTTTCTCCTGAATATACAAGAAACAATTTTTTAATATAATGGTATAGGATCTCAAAAGGAAATGAAACCTGTTTTCTGTTCCGTTACCTAATAAAATCAGAACGCTCCTCACTGCTCGAACTTGGTTTCGGCTTTTTGAGATTGTCCGGGATGCAAGCTTCATATTTCTTATTTACTACAGTATTTCCACCCAAATTTACCAAGGCATCAACTTGCTCATCTGTCCATTCATCTAGCTTCACCGACAGAACCTGGCATAAATTAGGGAATTTTTTTGAAACAAAAATGTAATTAGTGTTATATGGAACACTTGCAGAGCCCTGTGAAGTTGATGTGATTATATAATTTCCAAAAAGTTGCAGTATTCACCATTTATCCACTCTGCTTTTAGTTCTAAAATACTAAGATGCATGTTTTCCCCTGGATTGGTTTGAGATAAAGTTTTGATTTCTACTGACTACCATGTAGCCCTTCCTGCTTGTACTTCACTGAAGAACTGAAGAAAATCTTGATGTAAGACCATATTTTCCACTTAAACAACCATTCCTCCCTATTAAGTAACTACGAGGAAGGTGTGGATTGAGGAGGAGGAAGGAATGGGCAGACTGAAACTTCTTTGGGAAATTTTTAAGCAATCTTGTGATAATAATGTGAAATATCCCTAATCTCCAAATTTTAAGCAATCTTGTGATAATAATGTGAAATATCCCTAATCTCCAGATTTATTTTGAAGTCAAGTAAGTGATAAAATGAAGGTCTTATGAGAAATCTTTCAACAGGGATGGGCAGCAGGCTTTGGTAATCCTGATACCAACAAAACTGTAATTATGAGGTTCTTTTTTACAAGTTGTATGAGGTGGCAAAGATCGGGAACCATACCTTTGATATATGAACTCCAAGGCTTCTATGTATGCCCGAACACTTGATACAGATAAATACTCCCAAATTGGTAGATCTGAGAGCCAACAAACTAAATGATTAAAGTGGTTTGGAATAATAGGAGCCAATGATTAGATGACAAGACTTCTCAACAGGTTTTTTACAATACAAATATTCTTATTCTTCATAAATTCTTGAGAACTGTCAGATAAATCATTGCAAAATGTGAAAGATAAAGAGTGACAAAGTAAGTTAATTCTTCCAGTCAAACAGGGATATGCAATTGCAGGAAGAATCTGAGAGAAATGCAATTATTTGATGGGAAACTTGCAGTGACCAACTTCATTAAGAACAGACAGAAGGCTTTGATCGCCACTTCAGCATCTCCCAGCTGCAAGTCTCCCAGAAGTTGAACATGATATTCTAATTATTATGATCTCCAATATGTCTCCTAAATATTTTAATCCCAGAACTTGTACATATATTCCAGATGTGTGTGTATTCCACAATGAGTCATAACATGTATCGTGGCCTATAATTTATGGGTAAGAGATAACACTTAAGGGTGGGTCTCTGCAAAAAAAAGAGATAAAGAACTTCCCCTGCACTTGAAAGCAACTGAGGTATACAGTTAACTTTCAAATTCCCTTACTTGCAGTTAACTTTCGAATTTCCCTTACCTCTCTTAATCATTTTTTTTACTGCTTATGCCATTATGCCCATAAAATCAAAGCCATGGTGATCCCTCCCATAAAAACCAAGAAAGGATAGATCAAAGGTGAACACATGGCAGGTTACATCTAATTGATGTTTCATCAAACAGATGGTTCTAGCTGGAGCAAGCAACAGAAAATAAGCAAAGAAATTATTTACTGAAAACACAGCTTCATAGCCCCAGAAAAAGACAGTACAAGGAATAAAGAGAAAAGCCTTCAATTTCACACATAATATTAAAATTCCCATAGTACGGCCTAAAATGACATTTTCTTGTAAATATTTGAGTTTTTGCACTTTTAATTGATGAATCCTTTTATTTTCAGGAACACCATAATTCCAGGTTAGCTTATGCAAGTAAGGAAAAGGTTGTCTAGGAAACTCACCACAAACGTTTTATGTGGTAAAATTACCTCTTATAGTAAAATAAGTGAGAAAGTAAATAGAAATTTTTTGGAGTAGAACAAATATGAAATTTACACCCATTTTGGATCTGGAGATCCACAATCAGCACAGAATCTATTGCCAGATTGACGCATCAGACTTTCTACCCTTCCTTGTGGACCTGCTGATGAAAAATATGAAGAAAAGGAACATGTTACTTGAACTCCGTCAAGTGAAAAGAAAAGATTATGAAATGTCATTTCTTTCTGAAAAAGATATAAACTTTGTATTCATATACCAGCAGATGAAGATGGTAACTAGATCAAGATTATTAGGACATCAAATACAGTAAAGCAAGCAATGATTAACAGTTTTATGAGTAAGGACTGAAGAAAATTTTAAAGTCATTTGTTCAGATAAACTGTATCAAGGAGAAAAATGAGAATGTAGATAACTGGAAATGTAAAGTTGTGCTTAATCTAATTCAGGTTTTTACAAAATGTGTTCTCGAGCCTACACAGCTAGGTCATTAAATAGGGCACTGTAGCAATTGATGTGAAGGAAATAAAAATATAACACATATGAGAAGAAACAGTTAAATCAGTCACACAGATAGTAACTGCAATTGAAACTACTGTGTTATATATGAAAACCATATTAATATTTCCTAGACCAAGTGAGGAAAGTCAATGCTCATCCCGAAAATGTTTAGTGATTTGTATGAATAGAAAAATTCTTGCTTATGTTCTACATTCAGGGGTGTGAACAATAGATAATGCAAGATTAAAATGCAGCTTGTATTCAATAATGTGCAATTTTTGGGTTTTTATACAATTTCAAAATTCAAACTGCACCTGTGATTCTTTGTAGTCTCCACTTCAATATACATATACTTTCCTTCTTACTACAAAGTCAACAGTACTTAAAACAAAAAGTTGTATGGCAAGATCTTTTGTTCTTAAGAACACTCATGATCACCAACACAACACATAAATTCTTAGCTAACACGCACAAATTCATTAAACCGGGGTCATATAGGCAACTCATTGACAAGTATTGAATTTGTTGTAGTTATAAGGAAATGAAAGTTATCATCTATAAAAGAATCTTCAGCCAAGTCTAAATTATTGCAAAGCATATTGGGTATAAGGTGTGAATGGGCTAAGCTAATCTGGGGGAAGCAGGCATTGCAAATATGGGTGGTCAGAGTCTGTCTGGTAATTGCTAAAATAACATCAGCTGAAGTTCAACTTTTGTGCTCCAATATGAATTCAAACAATCATGGTGGACTGTTAATCACCAGCATGGTGAAGATGAAAGAGAGTTGAACAGTACATCTAAGGAACATCTAGACACTGCCAAGTGTTACAAATAACCATCATCACATCACTAAAAACAATGACTAAGACAATCGTCTATTTATCTAAATCCTATCATTAAATAGCAATTAAAAACATAATTCTAGACACTGTAGTGCAGTGCACTGATCAAACGTTGCTTGACTAGAACTTCTCCAGAACTTAAGTACGTGAAAGCCAAAATCATCTAGCAGATCAAGCCTAAAATATTTGACAACTAAATCCATTACATTATATGGAGAGAGCCAATAATCAACCGATCACTAATCAAAGGATGAAAAATTATAGTTAGTTAGCTAAATAACGATGTGCACATTATGCATAGCATTTTCGTTCAAATGCAGTTTTATCATTTAGAACTTTGTTGCTTTACTTGTAATTTGCTCTTCTGAAAATAGTCTAGCATCAAGACTGCCTGTATAGGTAAAATAAGTGAAAATATAGACAAACCAAAGCAGAGGTTTGAACAATAAATACAAATGTAAAGTTGAAATACCATAAGATCTCCATTGATCCCTTTGGGAACTCGAACCTGGTGATTCTGAACACAAGAGATCATACAGGCAAGACCCTGACCCTACATACGGAACACATTTCATTAGTACTCAAACCACTGTAATAGAATATGAAATTTGCAACAGAGTAGACTTAGACTAAGTTGACATGGTTCTGCATCAAAAGACTACAATAAATGCATTTGGAATTTATATGATGCACAGAAACGCGACATGCTCTTCTTCCTTTTATTACATAGTCAATATTCTTTTCCATCTAACTAAGTGACCAACTATTACTTTTTCTTTCTCTTGTCATAATACTAAACTCCTAATATGTTTTATAAGGAATATCTATACAAATTAATACAATAAAATGCTTGACTATATTCCAGCATGTTTCTATCTGTGTAAATGTAATTATTCATATCTTTTTATCTTTACTAAGAATAACCATTATAAGATTTAAAAATTGAGGCTATCCATTACTTAAAGTAGTGCAGACTACACAGATCTGATAAGGACGACATCCAAATATAAATCCTTCCACATCACCATATAAAATCTCATATCATAAATTACTATGAACCTTAAGCTTTTCCTTATGGAGTTACGTTAGGCAATTTGCATTGTAAAACTTGGAAGTAATTATGGGAAGCAAATTCTCTGTGTTTCAACCAATCTCTGCAGAATTCCCCTCTTTTATTCAACAGTTCTTTCAGAAACATATGCTAAAGAAAGCTGAAGACACTTACTAGCCCATGATTATCAGCACAATGGATCTGTTCAGATAATTAATCATCAAGCCTCGATTAATGATGCTTCTGATAGAAATACATTAATTTAAATACTGTATTCAGCATCTCCACTTCCTAAACATGTAACATCTATAACCATATTTGTCAATCATATTTCAACATCACTCTCCTAATTTCTTACAATGTTTGTACTACAAATGCGTCACGGATTACTCTGCTTTAAAAGGAGAAGTGTTTTTCTGTAACTGCAGAAAATGAGAAGCATTGTAGATTTACCTTGTCAGGAAAAATTACACAAAAAGCTCTACAGAACTTCATTATTCAATTTCAGTATTTTCTATGTCTAAGGATGATTAATATAAATGACGAGCTTTTTTTTTATAAGTAAGATGATGAGCGTTATAGCCTGATAGGCCGTTGCAAGACAAATTCCTTGAACTACCAGAAAATGGTAGACATGATTCATTTAAAATTGTCACAAGCTTTGTGAAAACTTATTCTGGCATTACCTACATTTTAATTTAATTGCTTCTTCCCAGTAGTAGATAACTCCAGAATAGCTACCACCTATCTTCTATTCTTTTATACCTATGCCATACAATCTGTGTCTTTACAGATGACCTTAAGGTTACTCCAACAAACATCTTTACTGTTATTTATTGAAAAAAAAATTACTTTTCTCTAGTTTGATTAATTGCTTGCCAACAACTCATGAATACAATCATTCTATCACCAATTATTATCTTCCAAATGAACATATGCAGAAATCTGGTTTGTTAGAACCATGGCCAAACTAATTGTAGGGATGATCATTAAAACAGAGCACACATGAGAAAATAAATAAAATTCCAGAGCATCCCCAGTATCATTGAGTATCACCAAGAAAAGGAGTAGATGATTTGAATTTGGAGAATCTAATCTCTGGTCATTTATTTGCTAAAGTAGTGAATAATTCGAATTTGGACAATCTAGGACATTTGTTTGCAAACACTGCAGCAGAGCTATCATATATATGAAAGTCTTTGTTCCCTAACATTTTTCTGGTGTCAAACTTGGCCAAAGACCATCAACAAAATAAATAAAGATCTCATCCGGAGCTTAATGTAGCCACCATGAATAAAAATATCATGGCTCCATTTCTACATAATGATCATGCTTGACAAGAACTAGGAATGTGAGCCTATTCAACCAGTGTGGCAAGTATACCTGTGTGGCAAGAAATGCGACTCTTTCATGCTGTAACCGTCAATATTTACACAACATATTGCAAAAGCCCATATCTTAGTGAATTTTCCTTTTATAATAAGAACTTAATTGCACTAGCTTAGATAGCAGAATATCTGTGACTGGGAATGACTTTTCCAAAACAAATAGACTGAGAAGGTGCTTGACTAGAAGATTCATTGGTTTTTGATGAAAGGTTTGGTTTAAGCAGGCCGTTTAAGGCTTACTTACGAGTTCTGGATGGGAGACAGTCCTGCTCCTAGATCCCAAAGTAAGGCAGAAGAGAGGGAATCTGGATTGAGAGGGAAGATGGACTTACATCAATCAGGATTCAGGGCCTATTTTGCATTGTATGAGACATTGACTGACAATAATTTACCAAACTTGAAAGCTTTTGCCAATTTTTTTTTTTTTTTTTTTTTTTTTCATTTAGTACGACATTATCCAGATTTGCGCAACCACTTTATCAATATTGTGATAGTCACTCCCATGTCAGTAGGGTTACATCTCATAACATTCCAGTTCTCAATCCTCAAAAATATGATATTCACCTTTTCAAGCACTTCAGTAGAGAGAGAGCTTATAAATAAAGAAGAAAGCATTATAGAAATTTATGATGTGAATAATTACTCTTGTGAACAACATATTCCTTCTTTCTTTTCTTGGAGAGGTCAAGGGGAGAGAGAAAGAAAAACCTGAAACGTTGTTGAGATCAGAATTCTCTTGCCGAGTAGACATCTCCATCATCCTATAATCCAAACCCAAATTAAGAGAAACTGCTAAATCTCATAACACCCATTTATCAGCCGCTTCTCTGCATGTCATTATAGGAGCAGTGTAAGAACTCAAATTTATTATAGGATATAAAACTTAAAATGAGAAAAATTACAATACAGACATCATTATAACGAGAAGAAGGTAATGGGTAGGGAAAAGAAACAAATTTGATATAGAAAACTTACAGATCGGATTTTTTTTCCACTTTCTCCATTTAGGGTATTGAAGAAGGACCCTTTTAGTAGCTTCTTCTCTGCAACAAACAAAATGGATGAGAGAGAAGAATGGCAAAATCAAATATATGGGGGAACATTGGATGTATTTGCCAATAATTGATGAACAAGTAAGCTAAACAATTCAAAAAGATCTTACATATAAGAATAAAATTATGAGTTTCGTTCACGGCAAGGTGGGAAAATTGAAGCTGAAATTTGAGATAATTGCATTGAAGAAAAAAATGGAAAATTTATGGATAAACCCAGAAAAAGAACTGGCGAAATGTGACCACTTTTTTTTTAAGGAAAATGAGACAGGGTCTCAATCTTTGGAGGCTTATGATAATTCTTCTCAATTTTTAATTTTTTAATAATGTTTTTATGGAAATGAAAGTGGCACCAAAAAGCAAGTCAATGTGGACCGATCGGATTTTGGGGAATGAGGCTTTCATGGTAATTGATTGACTCGTCTACTGAATTATCAACGGCCGCCAGATTAAAACGCTTCCATAGCGCGTGTTCAGGTTCAAGTTCAAGTTCAACCCCTGATGACAAAAATAATAAAATCATATTTATTTTGGTCAAAACCAAATAATTAAATACATATATAAAACTCATTCTTCTCATCTTTTTAACTTTTCGGAGCAAATACAATTTGCTACTCGCCATCCGATAAGTTGTAACTCATTTTTATAATAGTAGTTGGAGCCCGTAGTATGTCATTATATAATATATTAAATTATATAAGTATTTAATTATTTCTTTTTATTACATAATTTTATATTATCAATAATAATATAAAAATAGTATCATTATATTTTTATCAAAGCTAATTAAATAATTTTATATTAATTTTTGTGCAAAGTTTTACATACCCATCATTTGAGAATAAGACCCTACAAAAATCAATGAAGAAAGGGACTGTGTGAGTACAAAAATGAATTTTATGTACAACTAACTATAAACATCAAATGCATAATTGATCCTACTAGTTTTTTTATTATGAGTTTTTCTAAAAATAACAATTTATAAATTAAATAATATTTAAATTATGATTAATATCAGTAATAAATATTGTAAACTTTTTATATATATTATTTTACAAATATCCAAATTACTTGTTAGAAAAACCTTTTATTATAAGATGACTTTGGTTGTTATGTGTTTTTAACACGGGAACAATGCAAAAGAAATATTACTTACTACGTGTTTTTGGCTTCGCATACGGCATATCCACTGGAGGGTGCTTTGCACGTTGTGTCATTGCCTTCTCAACTGGGCCCCCGAGTTTCAGCTCGTGCGGGCAGCCGACAGGTTACCAGTGATTGGGGTGTTAAAAATATTCTGTCTTAAACGAATTTTCTCTTTTAATCTTTTATATTCCATTCATGGAAATTTTCTTTTTTATATTTAGTTTTTCCACCTTCTTGGAATTGAAACTTAAAAGTTCATAAATGATTTTTTCAATGAGATTCTATTCGAAAATATGATATGTTCAAACAGCTGACAACAGTACAAAGGTAACATGAAGAAACAGAAGTGGAGGAGGAGAATGTAAGAGTGAATGGGCACCTATGGATGCTTCTCTGAGGATGAGATTTTCAGGCAGATATTGTTTCAACTTTCAAGTGCAATATGTGAAACAACCAAGGAAAGACAACTTCCAATAGGCAGTTTGTGTTGTGCCAATGCAGCACTGACTACATTTAACATGAATAGAAAAGAAAAAAAAAAACAGGCTAAAGGTTATAGATATTCATCTAAATCTCTATTGATAGATATCATAATTATAAGAGGTACGTACACCTTCCCACCCATGTATTTGATGTATGGACAAGCAAAGAGAGTTTTGCTTCCTAAATTACAAAAAACTTACATGACTAGAAGGCTATAGCACTACTGAAAAGATACTGCACTAGGAACTAAGAAGGTTCAATAGAAAGGCAAGATTTGGAAAGGGAAGTTATGGATCATTGTTCTTTCCAAATCCTCCCAGTAACCCGTAGCTTCAATTCTTTGCGGTCACCTCCCGAGAAGAAGAGAGCCATGTTACGTTGAATAATGAGACCATCAAAGCTGTCACGAGCCTTCTTGTGGCTATCCCTAATGCTTCTAGGCACTCCCTGCCAAATCATCTTCCTCCCGTTTCCACCCACTTCAAGACTGTAGCTATAGTTTTTTGCCTCATTATCATCACCCATAAACCGTAAGAATGCTATGTAAACAGGGGCCGTCCCAAGCTGAAAAGCTTCAAAATGTAGACAAAAATACTGTCCAAAGCAACTAAAAACCTGGAAATCAATGTGAAATAAATCAAATAATCAATTAATGTAACTATGCCACAACTCCATAAAAGACTCAATGGATGAGTTTCAACACCCATAAATGAAATGGCAATACTAAAATTTAAAGGATCATATAATAATTCCAGACTAAATAATTAGCACTAAACCCTTAAATATAGAAACCTGACATAGGACAGTCACTTTTTATGTTGCACATAATTATCAAACTCATAATTTTAGATTGTTGTCAGATGATACACTGAAAATTACATGAATGACTAAATAAAATATTCTTTATGCCAATCGACCAATGAACACATACACAACCTACCATCATTCTTCCACCTAAAGGGATAGTATACACAACAGAAGGTAGAGCTAAAGGTAAACAAGCAGAAATTAATGTGGGAGGCTGGAGAAAGAATACCGTTAACATCCATGTGGCGTTTTCAACCTCTTGTGGATTTGATTTGACATAGCGATGGTTAAAAGTACTGCCACTGTGCATGTCAACTTTGTGATCATCTTTCAGGTGGGCCACCAAATAAGGTATGTCACCAATAACGGTGCATTCTGAGCCAGCATACGGGCAGTTGTAAGGTCTATATACGCATTGTGATTCATGTTTTAGCTTGCTGTAATATGGGTATATGCCCATGCAACCAAAACTCTGAAATTTACAAGGAAGTTCCAAAGATGCAGCCACCTTCTCCAATGCAAGACATCTTATATTTCCAAGCTCGTGTCTGCAAGTAGGACACCGGTTGTGCACCCTGGGCTTGCAACCAGAGCATAAGGTGTGACCATTTGAGCACTGCAACGAAGATGATTGCCGATGAAGAGGAAAGTGTCAACTAAAATTTCCAAATCAAAATCGTTCCCATATTTCGAAAATATATTTTATAAAATCAGAGTGAAGTCACAATTGTCATATAAACTCCATGCTCAAGAACCACTAGAATAGGGCAGACCTGCAGATGAGTGTGTGTTTTCTTTGTTAACACATTTTCTCACATAAGAGAAACTTATCCATTTACAGAAATGGGTTGAACTGAATAAATGCCCTTGCACGCACTTTTATGCTAATGTGCACTTCATTCTGATAAAGCATGCCTAACTTCTTTCTTATTATAGAGATATCAGGCCTAAAGTAGATAAAGTACAAATGAATGGATAAGAACTACCATAGGTTTGGAATTCCATTTTATCTCTAGGGGGTGCATGGGGTTTCCCAAAACTTTCTATGAACAAGCAGAATTAGATCAAACTGTCATCTAAAGAATTTTATGAAATCATTAATGAAATATCAATATAAAAACAACCTGATGGATAGGAGGATACATAGCATTTAAGCAAACAGGGCACTCCAACAGATCGCGGACACTGCTGGAAACAGCCACATTAGGTTTTAGAGCAGTTTGTGCAGGATCGTTCACAAATTCACTGACATCCATCATGTCTTCATCTTGAGGAGGATCAACCTCGGATTTGGTCCGGATATCATCAAAAAATGGATTCCCAGATGCCATGCTTGTACAAACAGTACCTGATCCCATGTGAATAAGAAAAGTTACTTTAATTAAAAGAAATCCAGAGATTAATTTATATTTGCTACATACAGGTGCAAATGGCAAGATTCTTAATGAAGTACATTTAGGATGTAGATACGAGTAAAATTTACACAGCTAATCCAGTGGCAATATATTTCAGGCACCCTCATATAAATACAAAAATTATATCTCACAATGGGAAGCCCACTTGAAAATTGAAATTTTCATGCATCATGAGGGACTACCATCTTTTTCCAATTCATATCATTCTTGAAACAAGCTTCTTCTCATCCATAATGTAAGTAACATCAGAAGGCAATACATAAACACATTTGGCATCTATTACTCTACCTTAACAACTTCAAGTCAGTGAAATTTTTGCTAAAATTTGTAATCAAATTTAGTCCAGACCCCTAGACATTCTCCAGTTCCTATCTGATCTTTAAGAAACCAAGCAACAGAATTTAAAGTAAAAAACAACATCATTAATTTAAGATAGATTCTTACCACCAAATCCTGGATTCACACTTTATCTCCTTGCTGTTATTTCTCAAAAGTGCCAACCAATTTTGACTAGTCAGCCTACAAAAAATAAGCAATACAATAAAAATCCATGGTTTGAAATAATAATCTAATTTTCTTCACATCAAAATGCAATGCTGTAAGATATAAATAATTCCAATTCAAAAAAAAAAAATTAAGAAAATCTTGTTTAATAGGAAGACTTACAAAATCACAGAAATTTCTTTTTTGGAAAAAGAAACGACAGAAGTCTTTACAGGCATTATTTCTGTCATGGGAAATCTCAAAAATCATTTCTTGATTTAAGATTTCACATGTGGGTTGCTTATGTATAGAAGGGGGAAAGAGAAAATTATATACACTAATCCATAATAATTGGTTCTTCTTAAGATCCGTCCTCTTTGCATAAGCCATTTCTTGATCTTTATTACTCTTCCCACATCAACTCCAACAATACTAAATAACACTTAAAAACTATGCTTAGCACACAAAAACAAACCCTACATTAAAAAACTTCACTGATCTTTTTTAAACAACAATAACGATGTGAAACATTCACTACAAACCTTCAAAACTTTGTGGCACCAACTCCAAAAAGTAATGGGTTAATTTTAGGACAGATAAAATCTTTAACTATTTCTTGATGCAAATTGTATGATTATAAGGAAATAATGGAGTGGTAATAAATATGAGAGATCACAGTATTGAGGTCAACAAGAGGTATAAGAAGATTACAAGAACAGGGTGTTTTTCCAAAGCATGGGGTAGTTTCAGATTAAGCATATAGGGATGAGAAAATTCGTTGATACATGTTGTAAGATTTCAAAAGTATAATCTTTAAGAAGAGAAGTAAAACTAGTATTTAATTCCTTGTAGATCACCATTCCTGACTGACGTAGACTCTTCAACAAGACAATTTTACCATGTAAAACAATGACAATAGAGATACACCTTTCTTGTGTTGAAGAATGAGATGAGCCATGTCACACAATGAAACTGAATTACAGGGCGAGGAAGAGTCAGAAGGGTATCCAAAGATGATGAAGGATTAGATGACCTTAAATAAAATTAATGAAGCATTAGGCTATACATAAATTACAAGGCAAAAGAGAACTAATCTGGCATATGGAAATTAGATTTGTTAAGTAAAATAGCCAAACCTAATAAAAAAGAAAAGGAAGCTAACATCACAGCTGTAAACACAATAGAGATTGTTAATTTGGTTTGTGAAGGAAGTACACAAAAGGATGACAGCATAACAATAAACTAAGTACAAAAGTATCGGCTTCCGCCTTCTTGTACTCAAAATTACAGTAATCAACTAAATAGGCAGAACTGCCCATTTATCATCAGGTAGACTCGGCAACATAATAAAGGGGGAAGAAAGAAGAATGAGACAGACTAAACTTTCCAAACAGAAAACACCCTTGGTCTCTTAGTTATATCAGCTTACTTTGCCATAGCTCTGAAAACTCGAAAACCCAGACAAGTTTCAGACATTAAAACACAAAAATCTTTTTCTTTTTATTTTCTTTTTTTTTGGAGGGTGGATTCTGGGAAGGATAAAAAAAGAAAATAAAATCCATAAACAAACTTAAGTAATTGCATATAAATCATAGATAAAACCGCAGCTTGGCAATTTCCAACTCGATGAGTGAACACAACAAGCGCATAAACAAGGTCAATGCCATTAAATATAAGTAATGATGCTGAAACCAACCCCATCCCAACGCCATGAAAGGAAGCTCAATTTGGTGATCAACCAGATCAAAACAGGAGGAAGACCGAAACTAGAATATCATATGCTAGACGTAAACCCGACCCAACAAAATTGAGTAAATCCACCGCGGATCTACGGTATACAAAAATTATGATCCCAAACTACTGAAACATCAAATTAGATGCCAAAAAATCAAAACCCATAAATGGAAATACTGAAATGTACAAGTTACAAGGAAATAGAAATACAAATACCTCGTCTGCTGAGTGATGAAAGCTCCATTTCAGAGAATACCGTACCCAGAGAGATAAAAAGGCCAAGGTCGAGGGGTTGTGGGGAAATTAGGTAGGTGACCGTCTTCTATACACTAATAATATGAAAACATACGCGTCTGCGAGTGGAAGGAGAAATTCAAATTAAAGCCAATGGCGTGGAGAGAAAGAGAAAGAGCGTCTATAGGAGAGAGAAAATTTTCGAGAAAAAACAAAAAGGAAAGGCTAACAAAAGTGGGGTCCTCTGCGGGTTTCTTCTCTGACTTCTCAAAAATGGCAGCATTGTCATTTTCCTATTGCTGTATTTAAATTTGGGAGAGACAAATGGGAGCAGCCGTGAACGCATTTGGATTTAAGAGTGTTGGCCAGCTGAGTCACGGTTTTTCTTTAATTTGGAATTTTCAGAATATCACGCGAATTTACTGCTCGTGTGAATGACGCTCGTGCTCTAATGATTAATGAATTCAGTGGGAATCCTTGTTGAACAGGAGAAAGCCAAGGTTAGGGTTTATACAGTTTAAGACACCCAACACGGCATTATATTTATTTTTATTTTACGTTGGGAACCAAATACGTCACAGCGTTGTCTATACAGAGAGAAAGAAACAACTTAAAATCAATATTTAAGATCTGAAAATATGAAATACAAACAAAAGTGCTATTTTATATTGAAGTTTTGAAAATATTGTTTTACAACTACAATCGAAATAACTTGTGCATAATCACAGTACTCACATATAAGAAAATAAATATCTTATATTTTTCTAAGATATCACCAAATATATTCATATATTAAGTTAAGAATATAAAATTATAGTTTATTATTGATATTTAAATTTATTTATAGATATTGTTGATATCAGATTGTATCTAACGGTATAGTCAAATATTTTCGATATTTATAAATATCTTATTTTACAAATTTCAATTTTTTTTAAGATTTTCTTAATATCAATAAATAAATATTTATGTGGTTTTTAATTCATAAAGGAAATAAATTTTATTTTAACTATTTTCTTTTTAAATGTTTGTTTTTTAATATTTACTAAGTGTCCATTTTTTTTTTTCAATTTAAAAATTATAACCAATAAGGTTTGTTATTTTTGTTTTTATATTTTTATACTTATTTATGACCAATTAAGTTATATAAACTAAATTGTATTTATATATTATACAATTAGATTTCTTTAGTAAGTATAAAACTATAAGTTATAAAAAAATAAAAATTATTATATGGAAATGAGTCAAATGACAAGAAAATAAAAATAGTTAAGTTTATATTTTTAAAACTTATCATTTCATTTATTTAATATGTATTAGTTACATTATGTATAATTTAATAATTGATTAAGATTAAATATGTAAAAAATATATATAAATTATGTGAAGAGACAATTCAAACCTTCAAACATGTACAATTAATCATTATCTACATTACAAATCTCTCACAAATAATTATTACATAATATTTTTACATATATCTATATGTTTTCAGACTTGTGCATCATTTCTATAATATTTCTGATATGTATCGGATATATTTTTGTTTATAGACTGGTCAATACTGTATCAAAAAACAACATTTTAATTATTGCTCACAAAAGCATACTAAAAGCATTACAAAACCAATGGTTCACAATGGAAACAAAGATATGCAACTCATTTTGGACGCCTACAATGTGTTGAAAAAAGTGGTGGCTTGTGAAATTTTGTGCTTTCGTAGATTTTTAACGATTAGACAAAAGGAAAGGAGAGCTTTTTGATTGAAATTACTAAAGTTATTTTTAAGGTTAAAGATGGGCTTGGTGATAGGGATTATGAAGGCAATAGTGGTTATGTATGGTAGGTGGTTATATATTGAGGATGTATTGTGGAAAGGGTTTTATTTTTAGATCCAAGTCTTCTTGAAGAACATGAGAAGGTATATGGAGAGAGGGGCAAATCCTTTTTTTTTTTTGTTTAATTATGTTTTTTTACAAATGTTTATGATTTAATTTTTTATGTGTTTTTTATAATTGAAAAGTAACATGGCAACTCCTTATTGGTTCGTCCAGTCACACAAATGACAACATAGGATTTCGTTTGTTCATATCATTGTCCACCACATACCGGTAAGATAGACATGTCTTTACGGTATGGACGTAACCGACTTATTTTTGCAACTACAAGGACAAAAGTAAAAAAAAAGAAAAAAATTAAACTAGAACAACGAAATTGAATCTTGAGTAAACTATAAGGACTAAAATCATAATTTAGCCAATAATATTTATTGCTAAAATATAAAATATATCAAGTACTTCAACTAAAAATAAAAACATCAAGATAATTTAATAAATAGATAGTTACTTTAATTTAGATTGGGTATTAAGAATGCATATATTTTGAGTAGAGATATTAAGTTTAATTAGTAAAAATAATAATAAATGAATAAAAGGGAAAAACAAACATAAAAATAAAGAAATAAAAAATTTAAATATCTCAAACCTGTCAAAATAAGTGGGTATTAATTATGTATTATATTTTATAAATGTAACAATTATAAAAAATATCAAACTTTATAGGGATCAAATTAAATATAAGTATTAAGTTTTATAGATCAAAATACAATTTGTTCAAAATTCTGTAAGGGCTAATATGATAAAAGTATAATTTTGAAGGGTCAAATATGATTTTTCTTATGATTCTTGCATCTCTCGATGTGAGAACTAGTGAATTCATTAAAAATGAGTTTTGAGTTTTGTGAGTTGTTTATGTCATTCGCATATTGAAAACACGTATTAAATATATTTTAGGGCGAATACAACTCTAATGTATTCCTTAACAATAAAAATAATTCAAACGTCATCTCATGATTTGAAAAGATTTTGTAATACTGAAATTTAACATTTAAATAGTAACAATTGACTTACAAGAAGATTTAGTCGAATTAACTATGAGACTATGCTATGTGATTTTCACCCATCAAAATATTGTGAAATTTTCAAAGCTTATGCACCTATTAAATTATAATTAGCTAATTTCTCATGCCCCTTCCTTTCCTTTCTCAATTTCTTTTTTGTTTGCATAAGTTATAAAAATAATAAATAGGTGATATATATAAACTTACTTATAAAAAATTTATTAATTTTCAGAAATATTTAATCTTTCGTTAATGATTACATTATAAAATTTGAAGATTTTTTACTCATTTAATATATTTAAAGATAAATTATACTTGTAGTCCTTATAATTTTACTGAAAATCTAATTTTGTCCATATATTTCAAAAAATTTAAATGTCATCTTTAGAGGTTCGGAAATTACACAATATGATCCATGCTGTTACTTTTTGTCAAATTTGACTTAACAAAATGTGATATGCCAAACAGACATCATAAAATATGGATAAGTCATGTAAAATATTGCTTGTCATGTCACTAATCGTTAAGTTAAATATGATAGTAGAGATCATATTGTGTGATTTTTGAAACTATAAAAATGACATTTTAACTTTTGAAATAAAGGGAAAAAATTGAATTATCAATCAAACAATAATGATTAAAAGTATAATTAACCCCATATTTAGTGTAAAGATTTAAAAAAAAATAAAAATACAAGAGAGGTAATGGTAAAGAGATGTTTCAATTTAAAAACTAACAGCTTATTTAGAAAGACTACTTTAGATATCACGCACTTAATAAAAAGAAAGACTAGCTTATTTTGGGTTAATAATAAAAAATTATTAACACAAAATAAGAATAAATAATAATTATAATTGATCCTATAGCTACCTTGCTAAATTTAGTACCAATCCCAAAAATAAAAATAAAAGATTTTATATCACAAACAATTTAATTAAATTTATTTTGTCAAACATTGACGTTATCAAAACTTATTTCGTTAAATTTTCTATCACAAACATAATACATTTTATTGTTATCAAAAGTTATAAATTGATTTTTTTTTCTTTCAAAATATATGAAAACATCACTTTTAATTTGATAGTCTCCTTTTTGAGTCATAATTGATAAATAACCCCAAATTATCTAAATTGTATTAAATTTAACAAATTAACTCAAAAAACACTATAATAGCATATAAGTTCTTTTTTTAAAAATGTTTTTCTCTTTCTATCTCCTGTTTCTTATTTTAGTTTTTTTTTTTTTTTTTTTTTTTGTCAATTAAGCTCTCCATATTTATCCAAGTTTAACATATATATTTTTTAATAATTGCAATACAATAATAAGAAAAAAAATTATGAAAATATAATCATTAAAATGCAAATTAAAACAATAATTTATTTGATTTTTATAAATGTGAAAAATAATATTATCAAATCTATTAATAATTATAATATTATGATAATAAAACAAAGATTATAAAGGATTGAACTATTGTCTATATATGCTAAAACTAAATCAATATAAAAAGTTTAAATGTCTAAGAAAAAGAAGAAAAAAAGATGTAGAAAGCAGAAGACATAAAATATTTAATAAGTATAATTTAATTTGTTAGATTTAATGATTAATTTAGATGACTGAGAATTATTTGCTATTTATGAATCAAATAAGAAGTTATGTATCTAATTTAATAATTTATGATTACAGTTATAAAATTATCATATGAAATTTATTAATGACTAAAGTTTGATAATTGTAAATTTAGAAAAAAAATTACCATATGATGCTCCATTTAGACTTAAATTTGGAATGTTTTTATAAGAATCAATCGACAGATAAAAAATTAATATATATATATATATATATATATATATATATATATATATATATATATATGCATGTCATGATTTTTTTGTTATAATTAAATGAATGTAGGTTGACAGATAATAATATGAATTTTATGTGGATAAAACGATACTTAAAAAATTATATGTTGGTAAAATAAAAATCATGTAAACCTTATTTGAATAAAGCAGTATTTGCCCAAAACTAATAATAAAACTTAGCATGATAATGTTTTTAAAATTATGTTGTAACATCTTCAAATTTGCCATAAATAATATATTGTTTAGAAAGGTTAAGGATCTATTATCAAAAACAAAACAAAAAAATTAAGGGGGTGGGTTAAGGTTCCGTTCTCTCCTCTCATTTCTTTTCCTTTCCCCTCGACTCAAATAGACCCTAACCCCAGCCACTGCCTCTCCCAAATTTGTTTGCTGTTTGTCCCTTCTATCCTCTTGCTCCCTCTCAAACACTTATTCCTCCAGTAACTTTCACGCTTTCAAGTACATCTGTCTCTCTCTATCCCCTTCAATTTCTGTCTTGCAATTCCAGTCCTCGAGGTCTGGAGCTGAAGTCCCCCTCCTGCTTCTCGAACTAGTTTCGTTGAAGATTTTCGATCTACTAATTTGAGGTAAGCTTGTGGGCATTTTCAGAGTTGAATGTGGGCAGAATTGGGTTTAAATTTTGGGATTTAGGAATTTTGATATTTGGTTGGTTTTTTTGATGATGATGGGTTGTTTGCTTTAATCATAAATTTTGATATGTATCTTGAATCTATTTTCATCATCTTTTCAGATATTCAATCAGTTCCATGACCTCCTTCTTAACCTCATGATACATTAGACAATTGGTTTCAACATCAACACCTACCTTTTCCGAAGGAAACAAAAATAAATTTACCCTCTCCGGTTCCTCAGCTTCTTTGCTTCAGCTTAAACAAAGAGAAACCTTGTAAAATGGAATTGGGTAGTTGGGTTTCATCTTCTTCTTAGCCTCCTGCGTAGTTCTTGTTTTACTCCGCTTGATTCTCGTCGGGTTCTGCATAAGGTTGGAGCTCTGAAATTTAGGGTAGAGTTAGCTCTGACTGGTGAGTACAGTGAGACCACACCTCAATGTGAAAACCCGGCTTTAGTATATGTTAGTAGAAGTAGATTAGTAGACACTAACAGATTCGAATGAATGGTGAGTACAGTGAAACCTCACCTCACAATCTGAAAACCTGGGCTTAGTAGATTTTATTAGATTTTGTAAATCTAGAGTTTTGTCCTTCATACGTATTTTATATAACAAATTTCTTGCATTTTCTATTTGAAAAAAAGAAGGTTCTCTTTGATAATTTTATGTGCTGAAAGTGAAAAGATTCAGCACTAAATTCTCTACCTCAATTCGGTAACTCTTCACTTTCTTTATCTGCAACTTAAGTTTTGCAAACTGCTGCTATTGCATCAAAATTCAGCACTTAACTGAATCAGATAAATTCATTTAGTATATTAATTATTTCTTTGTCCACTTAATAGTTAATTTATTCAAAATCTAATAGACTAACATTGTCATCACCAATGTTTCCATTGCCATGACTATCACCACCATTGCAATTTTATCATCAGTAGTGATCTTACAATGTACAAGTATACAACCGTCATCCTCTTTACCAACTGCCATCATTTCCTTCGAAACTCAACATTACTACAGTGACTACCGCCACCCTGTGTGAAGGAAAATAATTAAAATAATGAATTTTGAATTTCAGAAAATCTTAGTTTTTATAGAGGTCAATTATATTTTTTTATTTACATGATTCACATATTATTAATTTTGCCTTGAAAATATCTATAGTTGACTATCAGTTTTGTCAAACAGCCATCTAATTGCAAACTGATGCACTGAACTTTTTCAGGTAAATTGGTGATAATCATGCCAGATATTCAGGCCCTTGTTAATGATTTTCTTAACAACCTTAGAAAACGGTAATTTTTTGTTCATGAATGATTTATGAAGATCAAGCTCATGAGATTAAGAGCAAAATTTTATGCTTTCTCACGTTTTTTGTTTTTTCTTGTGATGCATTGTGGTGGCAGTAAAATTGAGGGTTCGCAGGCCACAGCAAAACAGACTGCTGAATTGCTTCGCTCGGTGATTTCACAACAGAGAGTGCCCTACACAAATCAGGCTGCAGCTTTGATTGATGCTGTGAGAACTGTTGGTGAGCAGCTAATAGCTGCAAATCCTGTTGGTATGTTATAATTTATTTTTTCTCACACTAAAATAATGTGGTATTGTGCCTAGCATGCTACCATTACTGCTACTGTCTGAAGGGCATTTTCTTGTTTTGTAAAGTGCATGGTGTTTATAAAGCATTATTGATTAGCTAATACGTTTGGTATAATAGAATTAGTTTTTATACTCTTATTCTATTAATCTATTAAGTGTTTGTGTTTTATTTCGTGTTTTCTTATCATAATATTTCCAAGCATATGATTGCAGAGATTGCTGTAGGCAATATTGTTAGGCGTGTTTTGCACAGTATAAGGGAGGAAGATCTTTCTCTTGCAACCGCTGCTATTGCTGGCTTGGGAATATCAGCCGAAAGTGACGACGACGATGATTTTGTGAGAGAAGATCACCATATTCTCTCAGCTGCCGCTGTTGCTGCTGCCGCAAGAAGCACCTTACGTCCACCATCATTGCAAACCCTTCTGGAGGATATGCCTGACTCAGCTGCTGTTCCTCACACATCGTCTTCTGGGGGTGATTCTGAAGGAAAAAGTAAATGTGTGTATGACAAATCATATCATGAACATGTTGGATTTTTACTTGCTGTGCATGCAGTTAGTATATCATGTCGCTATGCATGCAGTTAATTCTGTTAGATGGTGGTACATAGATACTATTGATTCCTTGTTGGCAATGTGGTTATGGTGATGGAAATGGTACGTTATTTACATCATGAATTTCACACCCTATAAGTTGACTTTTGAAGATCTAACTTCTTTTACAGCTGCTGATAAAAGTTCAAGAAGTCGGAAACTAAAGCATGATGTCATTGAAGCAGTTAATGAACTTATTCAAGATATTGCCACCTGCCATGAGCAAATAGCCGAGCAAGCAGTAGAGCACATTCATCAAAAGTACACTTTCCCTTATAAACTACTGCTTTAAAAGATTGTTTTACCTTTTATGTATCCTTGCTTAAATTTCAGTATGGTTGCTATTAGCCTCCAATTGGTTTTCATATTTCTTTAAGACTGCTAATTGCATTGATTTTTCAGTGAGGTAATATTAACTCTAGGAAGTTCAAGAACAGTACTGGAATTTCTTTGTGCTGCAAAGGAGAAAAAGAGATCATTCCGCGTATTTGTTGCAGAGGGTGCTCCAAGGTTTGTTTTAAGCTTTTTGTAATTTTATAAGGGATAATATCTGTCTTTATTTTGCATGTACTCTCTACAATACTACCTGTCCTTAATTTGATCTGCATCAGGTATCAGGGGCATCTCCTCGCAAAAGAACTGGTTGCAAGAGGTTTACAGACCACTGTGATCACTGATTCTGCAGTTTTTGCCATGATATCCCGAGTGAACATGGTACTTCAAAATCTTGGCATAGTCTCATATTGAATGGGATTTCCTTCATTGACATTAACTTCCTTTTTAAAAGGTTATAGTTGGGGCTCATGCTGTCATGGCCAATGGTGGAGTTATAGCGCCAGTTGGGTTGAATATGGTTGCACTTGCAGCTCAGAGGCATGCTGTCCCTTTTGTTGTACTTGCTGGGAGTCACAAGGTAAGCTGGTATAGTAATAGTTCTATATACTTGCATTATTATTTTGAAAGTAGTTCATTCATTTTTATAATCTGGCATTAAAATAAATCTTTCTGATTGTGTTTTGTATTATTGTTTTTACCTCTTTCACTTAAATAGGAATTAATTGGGAATAAGAAGTTTCATTATAACACTAATCTAGTTTAAAGTAATTGTTCATTGTGCTTAGATTAGGAGGCTGACTTCTTGTGCATTCCTTGGGTACATTATTCTATCCTTGTGATGTTGCTTTTTAATGAAATTATTACTTATCCAGAAAAAGAAAAAAAAAAAACTCCTGAGCTTTGTTCAGTTTCTCATGAACACAGTTTGGTTGAGTGAAATTCAGTTCACTTCTGAGTACTATCAATTTATCTGTCTCTGTCTTTATTTGAAGTATCAACATTTTTTGGGATTGTACCAAAAAGAAAAGAAAGAAAGAGAAAACAATCCTTCTCTTTGGTGGGTGGGGAGGAGTGGAACAGAGAGGGACAGGGAGGTGGCACTGTGCCTGTATCTTACTGTTTTGATGTCAAATCTAACTAGGCGATGGGGGACATGTTTAGAAATTACAACTCCAAAGTTTGTTGGTCATCTTGTATAAAAAAGTATAGTACATTTTATCAAAAGGTAAACAAGAGTTTCTTTTTGTGAACATGTCCTTCATATTTTACATGTAAGAGTGGGATGAGGGTGCGACCAGGTTATCGATTGGCGAGCATTATTGTTTTAAGCCTGCATTTTTATTTCTCATTTCAGTGTTTGTTTAAAGAGGATTTCTTGCCCTCTCCTGCACTATTTTCTTTCTTAATGAAATTTCTTTTTCTATCAAAAAAAAAAAAAAAAACTTGTAAAAAGATTGCTGGGGATATCTTAACCAGTCGACTCTACATAACACGAATATACAATACAAAATATTAAAAGAGTTGGAATGCTGCATAACACAAGTCGACTCTCCTAATCGTTTTGGTTGGTGTACACCATAGAAAATATTCTTAATTCTGTCATGGAATAGGCTTTGATGTTGTAGCCCATCCTATGGACTATGTTCTTGAATTCAATTGAAGCTCCTGCTTTTATGCTTTTGCTGAAATTGCTTTGTCTAATTTACAGTTGTGCCCATTATATCCACACAATCCCGAGGTCTTACTGAATGAACTGAGATCCCCATCCGAGCTGCTTGATTTTGGTGACTTCTCAGATTGCATGGATTTTGGAAGTGGCACTGGTTCTTCTCTTCTTCATGTGGTCAATCCAGCATTTGATTATGTGCCACCAAAACTTGTTAGCCTCTTCATAACTGACACGTAAGTTGAACTTATTTTAAGGATTTAGCATGTACACTTTTCTTAACAAAGGTAAATCCGGATGTGCTTGTTATTGTATGGTGCCTATGTTCAGCAGATATAAATCTCATATCCCCCTGCCCCCAGTGAGAAGGGGGGGGGGGGGGGGGGGGGGGGGTTGGAGAGGGAGTAGTTCTGCTACTAAATGATTTCATGAGTATTTTAAGGGTATTAGACAATCTAAAGGAACTTAAATGTTTAAATACTAGCAGTCTTTTTCTTTTCTTTTGGATGGAGAGATGGTGGCTAAACTGCTGAACAAAGCTAGTGGGGGTTAACTGCCATTGGTGACTCCAAAAGAATTATAACTAGTTGTTAGATCAAGTCATAAAACCTCCTTCATTTGAATTCTAGCTATTCCATCCTTATAATGTATATATGAAATGCAATCTTATGTTGAGTCATAAACAGTTTTCAACCCATCATACTCATCTTAATATTTTACATATATTCAGTTCCTCTATTCAAGTGATAGCTTACAAGTAATTCTTCTTAACAGAGGAGGGCATAACCCATCATACATGTACCGGCTTATTGCTGATTATTACTCTGCTGATGATTTTGTGGTACAACGAAAACCTGCTACAGGGAGTTAAGATTAGCTTCCCCAATTTTTGTCATATAACAGGTAAGTAGTGATTTGTTAATGTCCATTAATTGTGTCTATTATCTAGTGTTGAGTGTTTGTTAGCTGACGAAACCAAAGTTTGGATTTTTTAGAGATAAAATTATTTGTATGAAGTGAGCCAAACTCAGCCTAGTCAGGGGTTTCATGAGTTAAATGATGAGTGAAACAATGGTATGAGATCTTGGTTATAGGGTATTTCAGACAGCATCGACTTTGTAGGAAAAGCATCAGAATCAATATTTTCAAATAGGTTTCTCTCCTACATCGATTTAATTTTGTTTTACTATAATTGGTATTGGGTTCTTAATATGTAGTTTTAAACTTTGTCTTTTTAAGGGCCAAAGACATATATATATTGCAAGCACATATAAGACTATCTAAAGTGTTTTAGTTCATTTTATACGCCATGATCTTTGGTGATGAAGCCGTCATTTGGAAGTTTGACCCTTTAATCGTTGATAAATTTTGGCTTGTTAATTTCGGTAGGCTGTTCATCAGGTCGAGTCGGGCCGGTGTTTGGGAAAGATATAACCAGTTTGGGTTTAAAAAGTTTGAAACCCTGACTGGGGCCGAAAGTGAGAAGTAAAATTCGGGTATAACAACCCAGCAGTGGATACTCCTTAGTTCAATTGTCCTATTCTTATCTAATCATGAACAGAAAAAGTCCCAAAATTGTTTGTTTTGTCTCATTCTTTAGTCTGCAGCCATGGATTCACGGCAACTGCTTCAACCACCGCCACCACAAACACAATAGCCATCTGCGCCACCACCAAAGATGATTGGACCAACTTCGTTCACCACCAACCATGCCCATTGCCCAACGACTATATTTATCCCATTATCAGCCCTAATTCAACGGCCGCAATGATGACGTGCAACTGTCTGATTCTGATTCAAGAGATATAGGAGATTTTGGAGGCGGTGAGATTGAGAAGAGTTGAAAAGATGGGTTAGGGAGTTGGGATTGGGTTAAGTTAGCCGACTGAGTTTGGAAGTGGGCTTGTCTTTTGGGTTGCTTTTTAAATCAGGTTTTAAAGGAAAGACTACATGATCCAACACACCTTGGTTTTGCCGACCCAAATCTGACCTGCCTGGGTCTTGTCGGATTGTCGGGTTACCCAACTTTTGAACAGCTCTAAGTTTCAGGATAAATTGGTGTCTTTCAATGCTTTTGTTTATAATGCAAGCCATTTGTTGTTTGTTTCTAATGAATTAATTTTATATTTTCCTCATGGCAGTATTAGTAATTGTATATACACATTTTCCAGGTACTTCATAAAGTTAGGTAAGCAGTGGATTGAAGAGTGAAGTTCATATTGGATTGTCTGAAACAACATAGACTTGTACTGCAGGAGATAGAATTGAGAATCACAAATGCCAGAGAATGAAATCTGGGACAAGATCCACTTAAACAACAGATTATCATCTTTATCACTGGCAAAAGTTCAAGGACACGTTCTGAGCGAAATGCAGACAAGAATGAGATGATTTGTGTGATTGTAATCAATCAATAGGTCCATTGCTGTATTTTGTAGAAAACCAATGGTATATGATGAGGTAATCTCCCATTGTTGTTTGCAGTTGACATAAAACGTTGTATTTTCTGTATCTGGGAATTGTTTGTCCAACTCTTCTCCATATAGTGCATCATAAGTGAACTCGGGTGTTTGTTGGAATTAGCTTTCATTGTTCACGGTCTCCATTAGGTGGAAAACAGTTTTTGGCAAATCTGAAGCAATAAAATTTGATTATCGGGGATGCAACTAATGCATCATTCTTTCGTTCTTGTCTTCATTTCTTGTAATCGTTATTCAGTATGAATTATACAACTATTAAGTGTTTTGAACACCATACCTAAGAAAAAGGAAACCAATGTCCAAGCACTTTCTGCTGGATTGGTGACTAAACTTGCAGCAGTTGCTTTGCCCAAAGGGTTCCTGCCTCAAGCTTCTTTCTTTTCGTTTTTGGATCTTCCAGCTGAGCTGGTACAACACTAACATCTTAAAGCGAAAGTTAGGGGGTTTGAGTTAAGGAGCTCTCTCAAGTACTCCAGTAGGCAACAGGACACTGTAATCTAATGACTATATCTAAGAACTGTAAATCACAATTATGTTACATTACGACTGGATATTACATATTAACGCAAAACAATGTATGTTTCTAAGCACTGTAAATTTCTTCGCCAAACTGAAGCATCTTGAGTGACCTGATGTCATTTTCACTAGATTTGAAAGAAAACATGCGATACAACCAAAAAGACTGAATTTGTAACATCTTTCTTAAACACTAGGTTTGTTTTGTGCATGTATAATATTGCATAGTATAAAATTATATAATATATTACACTGTATAATTTTTTATTATATTATTATTTTATCCTTCATTTCTCTATTGTATAATTTTATATTATCAAGACATAATATCAACAATATAAATTTATATTACCATGTTATTATCAAACTTTATATAAGCAACAACTGGATAATGTTATATTATAAATATTATTTTTATATGATGCGTCAAACGAATCCTCAAGTGCAGTAAGATGTTTGGTAATAATATGAACTACTCTTCATATGAAAAATTCCTGAAGGCTTCAACATTAGACTAAAATCAATTACAATTATGAAAAATTCTTGAATGCTTCAACATTAGACTAAAATCCGTTACAATTATTCTATGCAATCATAATATTACAGAGAAAAACAGGACCAATGTGATCACTGATTCTCTACATCAAACCAGAAAAGTAGAGAAGTTCGAGAATAAATGACTCGAACGCGTTGCAACGCTAGGTCCCCACTAGTCAAAACAGCTTTTGCCCCTCCTTCAATACGGGTTTGAGAAACAAATACACCATTACCATTGCTCTTTATGAGGGGAGGCAACACGTCAGTGCCATTGGCTGTGCTCACAATTGGGCATGACAGATAATCCAGAGGATCAGACTCACACTGAAGTATGCATCCATCTATTGTTAGCCTTCCCCTTCTATGTAGCAAGCAGCAACCAAGCTCTGCCTTCACTGTTAATTTTGACAGTTTGCAGGTTGACAGGAACTCCAGTGCACTGCTCAGACAAAACGTAAAGAAAATACCAAATGTTGCTCATATTGAAAATGCATATAGAAATAATTTTCTAGGAGACCTTTCCAAACTGCCAGATAATGGTAGACAGCAATATACTAGTTGTCAGATATGTCCATTGACTGTTGCCCCTTAGTGAACCCAACTCATAAGGTTCAGAAGCATTCTGTCTAACCATAAGGATTTTCCCATTTAAACCCAGCAGCATGGAGGTGGATCCTAGATATTAATGCAAAATTCAAAAGGTCAAACATAAATTAAGTTATTGCAGACCTGTCTGAGCCTCGAGAACAAACAAGTGTAGTCTCATCGGGAAGCTCACCCCCGCCAATCTGAAGACAGTAAATTGAGATAAAAATGGAAAATATGAGAAGAAAATCTATAGAAGGTTGGAGCACTCCTTGTTGGGAAAGCATTATACTGTCAAATATATGGTACTAATGGGGAAAATTAGCCAGTGAATATGCATCCACCTAAAGTTTAAAGCAACTTTTTAGCTAGAGCCAGTCTGCCAGTCTAGTCAATTTACTTGTTTGCCACAAAATTTGGTGGTATACACAAAATTTATCCCCTTGCCAGTACCTCATCTGCCAACACAAGCTGAGACTGGGAAAACCTATTGCATGAGAAGCTATATATTTCCTGAAGTGTTGCCATCCAGAATTTGATATCAGATTTACTGACTACCAGCAAAACCTGAGTACCTTTTTTAATTAGGAGGAAGTACTATTTTGGGTCTCGTATTGGGGCATACTTTAGAAGAAAAAAGAATTATAGCATACACAGCAGTTTACAAGAATTATTTAGTATAACCATAAGAACGTGACACTAAATAAATGACATCATTACCAGTCAGAACATATCACCTCAATTATTTAAGCTCAAAGCCGGGTAAAAAAAATGTTCAACTGTCAATTTGAAAACTATAAACTTATATGACTCATTTCCCAAACTTAACAACTTCATTTAAAGAATAAAGGCAACATTCAGCCTCAAAGTAATATGTACCCTCTATCTATTTCATGCAGTGACTAAGTAAACAGCTATGTTGGCAGTTGGCACATACCAGGCAAAGTGGTTTATTTATTTGAATATTAGAGGCATGATGACTCCCTCCTGCTGCAATTAGAATGGTATCACCCGGTCTAAAAAAAACAAGGTGATAATCAGGACCCATACCTCCAGGGTAATTGTATAATCACATACAAATAACCTAAACTTTACAAACCTTGCAGCAGAGACAGCAGTCTCAATGTTGGGGAAAACACCAGGTTCAGACAATTCCTTGACTGATCTGTCTACTCGTAACCACAGGCGAGGGTGACATGCCAAATAATTCCATCTGTGGCAAACGAGGGCGGTGTTATAGCGATCTGCAAACTCCATAACAGTTTGTGACAGAAATTGCACAAAAAATTATGTAATTTACCAATTGCATTTAAGCCTATCCATCAGACAGAATTACATGCAATTGTAAATAAATAAGTTAAATAAATTATCAGAAAAATTTGTTCTAACTCTCAACAGTAATGTCATAGCCCAATGTTTTCATTTACATGTATATACAAGTCCAATCATGAAATTTCTCCAAACATATTATACCCATTAAGCTCGTAATTATTATAGCTATACATATACATTTTAAAGCCTCTACACCTTGACTTTCCAGATCGCAAACTATGTAACAGTTAATAAATCTCCAGCCAATTTCAAAACCCTAATTCATGAGCTACTACACAGCCCACTAAAAAGTTGAACACAAATAACTTAACCAACCCAATTGAATTCAGAAGCTTTATATCCAAATTCCATTATAAAGGAAGCAGATTTGTAAAATTTTAAATTCAATAAAAAAACGCATCATTCCACGCAGAAAAACAGGGAGAGAGGGAGGGAGAAAGAAGGTTGAGGAAATGTCCTTGAATGAAATTAAAGTCTGGGTCATGTTAAAT
Organism: Quillaja saponaria; assembly: GCA_029379385.1. NCBI lineage: Eukaryota > Viridiplantae > Streptophyta > Magnoliopsida > Fabales > Quillajaceae > Quillaja > Quillaja saponaria. The sequence goes on along the minus strand of CM055616.1, from coordinate 10,229,187 downwards.
TGAATCAAAAAGTTCAAGAATGGAACAAAAAACACCAGGAAAAAATGGGGTGCGTGCTTACCTGGAATAGGGGAAAGGAAGCTAAAGATGTGCATAAGACAGCCATCATCAAGGTTATTGATAAGTGAAGCTGAGGATGAAGAAGATGAGCTTCTTTTACTAAGGCATCGGCTCCACTTTCGCTTATTTTCTTCCTCCACCTCTCTCTCTATCCGAACCATATCCATCTCCATCTCTCCCACTTGCAAACACAGACAGTGGCAAAGCCCTCTTTGGGCCTCGGATTCCGGAATTTCACAAGAGAAAAATATTTATTGAATAAAATATCAAAATTGGCCTTGACAGCTTTGAATAATAATGTTTTTCTTGTTTTGTCCTTTTAAACAACAATAAATATAATTTTTTGTAAGAGGCTTTGACCATCCAAGCAGGGAATTATGGGCCTGTGGCCCGTAAAAGTTTGACGGGCCATAAGCCCTCCACAATTTAGACCCAGTTGATCATTTAATCAAATTTTTTTTTTTTATAAATATAATGTTGATAAGTAGATTGTAACTTAGAAAATCAATTAAGGGAGAACACAATCTTGACTATCATACTAATTTATTGGAGTTTTCTTTTACATATTTGTAAAAATAAAATAAACAACATAATAACACATACATGTCCATAATTATCAAAATATATTTTAAAAAGAAAGAAAAGTATTTTATGAATTCAAATGCACACAAATACGTATTTATGAGCTACTTCATCATTGAGTTAAGATTAATAGCTATTTTATAGTAAATAGTATTTAATCCATCTAAGAATTGATTTATGAATAATACTCAGATACACAATTTTTTTATTTAGCAGATATTATATATACATTTTACAGAAATTAATTCTCATTCTAGAGATTTATTTGTAAAACATTATAAATTGATGGAGATTTAATTATTTGAGTGCTAGTGTACATCTCATGGTTGCACTCTTGGTGCATGGTCTTCACTAGGTGTTTTGTTCATTGACTTCAACGAAATTATAGTGACACTAAATGGAGTTAATTTGGTAATTTAATTTTATTATTTTGTTTTTATTTTAGGGTAATTGGTAGTCAAATATCTTATTGACTGAGAATATTTTAAGTCCTTAATTAACCCGAGGACGTAATATCTATTACATTATGTGCAAGTAATTTGAGGTAGTCAAATATCCAATCTCATTAAATTAGGGAAGAAAATTTGATTCATCAGTGGGTTGGATTGAGTCGGATATATCAAACTAAAGAGATTGGATTTTTGTATTCCTAATTAATTTGCAGATCATGGTTCATTCGTGTTAGGTTATATTCAGATCAGTTTAAGAATAAATGCAAAAATCATATTGAAGCTAGAAAAATAAATACAAAATAAGTCAAAAAATAAATATAAAAATAGTCTAGTTCAGTAAGGATCAACTTGAATCTTACATATTAAATTAATTTTGAATCAGATCAGATTTTGTCAAATAAGAATTAGGTGGTTTCAAGACAGGTTGATTAGGATCAACTATTGTCATTTTTATATTTAAGTAATTAAAGAAATATCACCATTATAAATTTGCATGTTCTTGATCCTTAGTGTTGGAGTTTTCTACTTCTCATCGAATCCTTTTTATCTTTTATATATCCCATTCTTCTTGATAAATCCCTAGGATTTAATCATAGAAGTTAAATAAAGGGATTTATACTTTTTCTCACTCAAACATATGGGTATTTAGAAAATTTAAGATTTTAATTAAGGCTTGGTTTAGTAATGATGTGACTTTTAAAAAATTATTGTAAGTTTCATGCTGTGAAAATACAGTTTTCAAAAAGTCACAACAACTCTATTTGATAATTTTTCATAAAACTTGTTATGGATAGTAAAAATAATGAACAAGATATTTGGAAAAATAAATCATAAACTGATGTAAATATATAAAATGACAATAATAGACTCATTAATTAAAAATATATTTAGGAAGATAAATTTAATGGTTTAGAAATTAATTGAATATATATTTGGTAATTTTCTATAATTAATAAAGTGATTTTTATTTTTTTAATTTTGAAAAGTCACTGCTAACTTTTAAAAGCATTACTTTGAGTGTTTTTAAAAGCACCTATGACTTTTTAAAAGTAATAGAAGAAGCATCTCTAAAAAAAATAAAAATTTACCAAACAATATTTAGGTGCTGTAACTTTTTAAAAGCAAAAACACCGTCTTTAAAAACGTTAACAAACTCAGCCTAAGTCTGACTTGACCAAAACTTGACCAAAATTTGAACATTCGATTAAATTCGAGTTTTAAATTGAGTGTTTTTTTTATCTTTCATATTGGGTCGGATTATTTATCCTGTAAACAAAATCACATAAGAACACCCAAATTTATTTACTAATATTTTAAAATTATTTTTACATAAAAATAAATGATAAAATATAATCTAGGAATCTCCCGATACATGAAAATGATCGTGTATGGCTCAAGCTAATCTATATTTGTTTTTATTTTGTAACCTTATCATATTTAGTTTTATTTTTTATTTTTATCAAGATATTTAATTTGAATTTATTTATGTTAAATAGATATTATTGTAAATTATAGTTATGTTAATTATATATTATTTTAATATTTATTCATATTATTTTAACCTTTTACAATTTTGTTTACTTCTATATAATTTAAAAGTTTTCAATTTCATACCTCATTATTTACTAAAAATAGATATTAAATAATTGTATAACAAAATTCAAATCAAAAGTCTAACTTGGCTGAACACTCGAATTTTTAATCGAATGCTTTCTCTATTATCTAACCACCTGATTTTAAAACTTGTGATATTTTTATCAACTTTGATTTGATAATGTGAAACTTATTCCAAACATATCTCACCCGCTGGGTTGCACACCCTTACTAAAACAAAAAAACAAAACAACTAAAAAATGGTTTTTATTTATGAAATTTTGAAAATTGTGAATACCATAAGTTAGTATCCCAACGCATCCAAACAAATTACTGCATAATGGAAGTATGGAACGAATCACGAGAAAACTACCGAGAATTAACTTTATTCTCCAAACTAAACAAAGCCAACACGCACATGGCTTTCGCCAGTGGAACCCTTTTTTTTTTTTTTTTTACCTTCTCTCTCTTTTTTCAATAAGCAATGGAAAGAGAGAGAGAAACAAAAGATTGATGAATATAGTATTGTGTTTATAATTATATTTAATTTTTGATAAATTATTGTTTTATTAGTGACTTATTTATAATATTATTGATTTGAATTATAATATCATGTAATTATGTTAGAAAATCTTTTATTTAATTAATTGAGAAATTTCTGTTAATTTCCACTTAATTATTTTGTATTGGTTATCAATGACTTGAAATAAGAAAAAAAAAATGACAAATTCTTCTACAACTTATACATTTGTTAGGGAAGTTACTATACTTGGTGTGGGAGAACACTACCATCTACCAATAGTATTATTTAAACCTAAATATATTTATTCTATTAAGTTGAATGTGTGTCAATTGAAATAATAGATACTAACTCAAAGATGCATAATCACAGTAATATATAATTTGTAATACCAATAAGAATTCAAATATTTAAATCTTGAAATCGTCTTTTTAAGCCAAATATACGAATCTTGGAGTAGCCCTTTGAGCCAAAGATTCTAATATTCTTAAGAAACCAAAAAATAATAAATATTATGTATAGTTTTACATTTGTGGAAAGATTATAAAAAAAAAATGAAATAAAATAAAATAAGGAATCCAGCTACAGATGTCTTGTAAGGAGGGCGAGTTTCATATCAAACCTAGCCTAGCGAGTACCATCTACTCTGACCTGTACGGCTCCAATATTCCCTCCCTCCGAAGCTGGAAGGACACTTATATTGGCTTCTACACTCCCATTGAACCTCCAGAGAAAAAACAACACCAAACGACACCGCAGCGGCTGAGAATGATAACCGTCACCGGCAAAGGCCATGCCACTAGCTCCGGAGGGAGTAACAATGGCGACTGCATAACCAGTTTCATTGATAAAGGGAGCGTGGAGAGCTATAGATACTATCTATGTCGCCGGACAATCTTTGAAATGCTAAGTGACCGAGGCTACAACGTGCCTGATTCGGAGCTCACTCGCACTGTCGCTGAGTTCCGTTCCAATTTCGGTGAAAAACCCGACCTTGAGAGCCTACGTGTCTGCATTTCTCTCTGCTCCGAGCCCTATAAAAAGGTATATACATTTTAACATCATTTATACAGTGCGACCCGTCTGGAATGCGTGGGGTTGTTAGGTTTTCGGTTGAGTTTTGAGCGTTGGCTGACGCCTGTGTTACTGTATGTTTTTTCTTTATGTTGTGTTTGGCTTGCGAGGAAAGATGGGAAAAAGATTTTGAAGGATAAAAGATGAAACTTTTCCGGTTCTCCATTGTTTTTCGTTTTTGCGAAACAGAGGGTTTAACACTTTACTGTTTTTCTTGTTCTGTAGCCGAGAAAATGGAGGAAACTAGAAACTGGTGGAAGTTATATGGAAATTTTGACTGAGCAGGGTGGTGTTATTTGAGTCTGTCTTATTTAAAGCTATTAACACGGATTATATCATTATTGTTTCCTTTAGAATCATTCTGATGGAATAAACGGAGGAAAGAAAAGGAAAATACAAAATAAAAATAAAAGTTGAATTCTTATTATTTAAGTATCTAAGAAACTGAATAGCTTAGTTGTTTTGTTTTTGGCTGTTTATAGTTTATTGCTCTCCTCATCAAGCAAACATAGTTTATTATATTGATAAATTATAATTTTATGTTTTAGGGGGTGGAGGGTCATGGATGTGTGGTAGAGGGTTTTCTTAATATATTTGAATTTTTGAATTTGGCACAGAAAAAGCATCTTATAGTATTTTCTTTATTGAACTGTGATTAAATGTCTACGATGAATACACAAGAGCCTATTTGATCGTTCATTGCTGCCATTCTTATAGATTTTACTTTTCTGTCATGGGGGCATAACCAGATGATATTTTTTTAATTTCTGTTGGGAATTATTTTATTTTATTTTTTCAAAAGAGGTTTGCTTATTCTTATTTCCTTCTTTATTCTATTAATAATTTTTTTTTCTATAATTAAAAACTGTGTAATGAATATGGAGGTTTTAATCTGCTAGGATTATTATTTTTTAGGTTCCCCAATATTATTATTTTTTAGGTTCCCTAAGATTATTATTTGCCATGCAGGTACTGGTCATCTTTTTTGGAACCGATGAGATCAGAAAAGCAACTATCCAGCACATTTATGGCCAGATAATGAAAAAAGAAAATCTACATCGCCTCATTCTTATTGTGCAAAGCAAAATGAATTCTTTTGCTCGAAAGGAGCTTGCAAACTGTCCATTGAAAGTAGATATTTTCCATGTAAGCTTCACTTCTATTGTTTTTATTGAAGAGTCTGAGTAACATCCATGTGTTAACGAGGTATATCCTAACTAGATTCTGTAAAGTACAATTATGTATACTTATAATACTACTGAGTACTGACTTTGATTCCTCCGATTATAGATATACATATATTGCTGCTATTAAGTGCCACTAAAATAAACAGTGTTATGTTCTCTTATTCAGTGTTCTCTCCTTGGCTCACAATGAGATGAGATTCTGCTGTACTGTAGCTCAATGTTTGGAGAAACATATACTAATACTTCACCTCAGTTAAGATTGAGAATGTGGAACCCTGATTGATTTGAGTTCTAGATAGAATATGTGAGACCTCTCTTAGCAAAAAGTTAGCATGATGCCTTGCCCTCCGGTGACATGTAGCTTGATAACACGAGTTGAACTTTTCTGTTGGTTATGGCATAAAGATCATGAGCATCATATTATTCATTTTAACATAGATGTTTTAAAATGTTTCAAGAAATTATCCCCATCTATTTTTTTTTTCTTCTTCTTTTTGGTTGGAAGATTGGTCTGTTCAAGCATTTCAATTTTCACCTCACACTTCACCCTGTTGTTACCTGAGTTGGGGCAGGGTTGCTATGTAAGAAAATCTTGTTACAGGTAACTGTTGGTTGTTTACTCAGAGGGTTCAGGAAATGTTTAGAACAGTGGAGTAAGAAAAACTGAAGTGCAGGAACATTTTTTTATTGAAACAAATATGCTAATGATTCTCAAAGCAATAATCTTGGTCTTATGTAACGGGATGAACGGAAGATTTACAATGAGGAATTTATAATACATAATACATTAATTATGTGCAGACTATCCTAAACCAGCGTGTGTCTGCTAATAATATATAAATTGTGGAAAGATATATCAATTTTGCTCAACTAAATGACATTGCGGTATAGTCTATGGCGGTTGTAGTCAGTTGAGTATGAGTTTAGAAAAAGATGTCCCTTTCTGCTTGCATCAATTTGTTATTTTACGTGAGGTTTCATGAAAGCAATAATACTGAAGTTTACACGACCATTATCCTCAATCTTTCTTGGAGCTTTCTTGCTTTCCCACTTATATAATGAGTGAAGTTTATTTCTTAAACCATTGTCAGTTTTCTTTTGATTGGGGACTTCATAAGTTTTTAGTCTTGTTTTTATTTCTCAAAAATTGATACTCTGCCTAATCTTCTAAGATGGTTGAGATTCCAAGTTTGATTTGCAATTATTCTTTGGAGAGATATTGCTACAAACAATTGAATTTTCCAACTTTCTTATGTTAAAGCCTAACATTGAGGCAAAATCATATGTGCAGTTCTTGCTAAAATAAATTATAAGCGAAGAAGGTCTTCCAGGTAATATGGATAAGTTTTTACAAGAGATGTATAACAATTACCATGTTTTTGTCCTTTTCATAATCATCATCTTCTTCTTGTTCTTCTTCCAGGGGTGAAAGCGAGTTAGTGTAAACTGGGGTATGCTGGATTTGCCAATAAGAATGCCTGCCTACTCCTATTTAAGTTTTTGTAGATAATCGTCTGCTTTCCTTCTATTTTTCTTTCGGCAATATAAATTTTTAGACCATTATAATGGGATTTACAGAAAAAATTAAATTCATCGAAATAATACTTTGCTGATGGTTCTTTTGCGGCAATATTGAAGATAATAATCTTATTTCTGTATCTCTGTTTAGAATTTATGTCCTTTAATTGGACAGTATGTTCAACTCTCAACTCAGTTGCAACTGTTCTTCCATGCTCGTCTAGTTATCTATATGAGTGTACCATGATGCTAAATCTTAATATCCAAGCTAGGTTCTTTCTGACTATGTTACAGGGTTGGAACCAGTAAAGGGATTTGAGAAAGCTTAATTTCTCGGTGATGCTCAGGGAACTCAATCCTCTTTTAATTAGTGGGTCACGAGCTTGTCTAGTTTAATTTCTTGCTTCTGTCTAGAATGTTTTTGCTTTTGTGTAAAGATAGTTATGTCATCTAATAACTTCTGCCCTAATTGCCAAGTTGCTTCTATCTAGTTTGTATCCGCTTCCAGGTTCAAATGCGCGCACACACACATTCTTCTACTAATTTCTGGCCTACTGCAGTAGTTGCTTCTATGTAGAATGTTCCGGCTTTCAATTTTATAATACCACACTCTGACTTTGCCTTCAGATCGATGATTTGTTGGTCAACATTACAAAGCATGTTCTACAGCCTAAGCATGAGATACTGAATGCTGAAGAGCAGAAAATGCTTTTACTGAAATACAAGTTGGAAGACAAGCAGGTATTGTATGTTTCCACTGAAGAATCAGATTCTCTGGCAGTCTGGCTAATCTGCACCTTTCTTTTGATATTGTAGTCATCACATAATATAACTTTATCTTATATTCCAATGTCAGAACTGTGGTCTTTCCAAGCATAGAACATAAGGTTGAGTTTACAGGATCTGCAAAATAGGAAATGCCTGTTTATTGCAAAAGATCTGCAAAATATATACTGTAAGGTTGTACGAAAATTGATGAAGATGTCGATTAGATATGAAATCTAGAAATATCACCTTAGGACTGACAAAGAACAGATAAACATATGTAGGTTATAACTTAAGATTGGTTTTCTATACGCTTTCCCTTTGAATCATGAAATGAATCCTCATGCAGTCTTTTTACAAGTTTTAGCCTTGTTACTTCATACTTATATTCATAATTCTATTTCTTTTTCAGCTCCCTTATATGCTGGAAACTGATGCAATTGCACGCTACTATGCGCTTGAGAAGGGGCAAGTGGTGAAAATTACTTACAAAGATGGAATTGTTGGCTCACTTGAAACTTACCGCTGCGTAGTCTGATGCTTAGGTCTAACATATGCCTCCATATGCAAAGATAACAATCCAAGGTTACTATATTTAGTCAGATGACTCAGATTTAGATGGTACCAAAAAATTACATCAAAGGTTGTTTCTGCATATGCTTGAGTTTTCCTTTCCCGTATTTTGACTTGGCTGCTGCCTACAGTGGTATTCATACATGGAATGGTTAACTGTAGATATGACTGTTCCATATAACACAATTTAGAGCTACGTTACTTGGATAATAATGGCAGGAAAAGATGTTTCTAATATATTATTTAAAAACATGACATTTTATATGGAATATTTTATTTAAAAACATGATATGGAGCAATGTTTTAAAAAGCTCTAGGCACATTTAGGCGATAAGAGTTTTTATTGCCTAGGTGCTAGATGCAAGGCACAGGCATACTTAAGTAGAAAAATATTAAAATATTTTTAAGAGAAGATATATATATATAATAATAGTGAAAATGTGAGATTGAACTTAATATATATATTTATACCACAAAAGACATTGTATTAAAGATTTAAAGTATTTAAAATTTATGGAATAACACATGGGCCATTTTAAACTTCAAGCCAAGTTCAAACAAGAAAATAAACATAAAATTCAAATACAAGCATCTTTCAAAAGACAATTCTTCCTCCTACTCATGAGTTGCTCATTGTCTTATCCTCATCAATACTTGTAGGACCAACATCATCTCAATCACCATTATTAGAATTATAACTTTCATCATCTTCTTCTAATAACTCCTCATGCTCATGTGCATGGTTATTGGTAGTAAAACTTGAACCTGTAAATGTTCTTAACGTAGCTCTTGTGTTAGATTTTTTTAAACCCTAGATTTTTTTTTTGGAAAGAATAAGGTCTTGTGGTTTTTATAAGTAAAAGGACTTAACATTTGTGTGACTTTTATAAATTGTACACCAATTAAATATTATATATATATATATATATATTATGATCCAAACAAATAAGGTCCTGAAAAAAAAAAAAAAAAAAGCTATAACTGCCTAGACAGCGCCTCAACTGCCTAGCACTTCACCTGAAGCGAGCATCTACCCAAGTCAGGAGTGTGCCTCACCTATCAGTACACTTTTCACAGCACTGATATGGAGTATTGATAATTATGTATATTTGTGCAAGAAAGCTCCAAGCTCGTAATGCACCGTGCAAAGGAGTTCTTTTCATATAAGGTACAAATTAATCCATTTTATGTGAGAAGAGTTTTCATATTTCGTGCACATGATAATTACCAATATAAAAATATAAAAATACTATAGCCGATTCTAAAAATGAGAATTTTCTTAGTTAGATTCAGACGTTTCTTGGTGGAAAGCAGAGGCTCCGCGGGAGTGTGGGTAGATAGATATTAGGATGTCTTAGTGGCATGCAAAGTAGTGGGTGGACTTGCCAATGCCTGGCAAGCTAGGGTAGTGTTTCGTAGTAAGAATTCTTAACAAGAGATATGTTGAACTGGTTTTATTTCTTCTTTTTATTTTTTGGTTAAATGAACTGGTTTAATTTGAGTTTAAGGAGTGATCTTTTTACACATCTCAAAACAATGTGTATGTATACCAATAAAAGTGAAATCAAAACACAATTCAGACAAACTTATACAGAGCATCAATGAGAGTAATGGCGGAGGAAGTGCACAGTGTGCTAATTGCATTGCTTGTCACATTTATTGAAAAACTTAGCTTGTATTAAGGAAGTATTAGGATATGAACTCATGTCAAAATGAGATCCTTGAACAACAAGAAAAGCTCCCACATACAAGATATAATGACGTCTAGCACATTAGGACAACAAAGTCATATGCCAAATTTCCTAATCAAAATAAGCGGCTTTGTTGAAGATCAATCTTCAATTACAGCAGACGGATCAGATCAATTTTATTAATGAGATCTTCAGGCAAGTTGCATGAAGATAATAAATATCAACCAGATTCTAGAACTTGGTTTATATTAGTCGGCCAATACTTATTTGACATAAAGTAGCTTTGCTCTTCCAGACATAAGACAGTAAAGTTTAAATCACAAGCACAACACTCATCACCTTTGAGTATGTTGAGGATATACACTAGTTACCCCTTCTTTAAACACTATACATATAAACATTACTGACTTAGAAAGGATTCCAGTACCCATGCATGGAAATGATTCTCAGGATCCAGCAACGTTTATCTTCAATAATGTGCACTTGAGGAAGATCCGAATAGCCGACAATAAAAGAAAACCTTGCATTACCAGTAAATCCATATTATTTGATAAGTGAAAGTATATTAATGGGCATGGAAGTAATAAATGAAGGAATTACCCTCGCAGACTTGCAGAGAGCATATTTCTTCACTGAGAGTCTTCAACCTCTTGAGCTCCAACATCAGCAGGTTCGTTGCTAGATGCATTTTCCGAATTGTCTATACAAGGACTGTCTTTTAACTGATTCACAGGCTGAACTCCCGCCAATAAGCAAGAGTCCTTTGATACTTGGTCTGGTTTACTTTCAAAATCCTCTGGCATGCACCCAATCCAAAGGTTCACGGGGTCAGCAGCTTTTCTTTTACAGTAGATCTTGGCAGAAATAGGTGAGCCCGGTGTTTCAGGATCATTTCCTGGTGACTCCAAAGGCCTATGAAAGAGCAAATGAGCCACAGTTCTGTCAATAGCGTTTGTCTCTGTTTCAACATTAGGCAAGCCAGTGTACCTGCAGTACCAAATGGTTTGATCAGACGAAATAATTTAGCATCTCACACAAGGTAGTTGAAATCGCAACAAAAAAAAAGTTATGATCTTTCCTCTCTGCAATCAAAAGAAACTACCAATGGAGAGATCAATGTAAACTTTAATTTCGATAATATAGGATAATACAACCTTAGAAAGTTATTAACAGATTCTGGTCAACCAGAAGTTGTAGAAGATAAACCTGATTCACATACATCAAAGTTAAATATATGATGCATCATATTGGCACCCCATCAGAGCTCCGTTTGATCTATACAAATGCAAGAAAGATCTTCAAGGTCCCGTATACATTGCATGCAGGTCATATATATATTTTCTTCTCTCTTAGATATCTATTAATTAGCAATTTTGAGGATCATAGTATCAGAGCAGATGTTGCAAACAACTTTCTACTGAATCTGAACAACTATATTCTCCACAATTAGTATAGCCCACAGATAAAATCTCATTTAATGAAAAAGTGTAGAACCATTATTGCATTTGACTTGAAGGAAAACAAGAAATTCTACAATATTGCTACCAAAATGATGCTATATAAAAAGTTAACGTAAAAAGCTCTTTTCATTTTTCAAAATTTATAAGATCATGTCTTGCATTTAAGGCCTTCATTTTCAAGAGTTTGCTTTTTCTTTATTGGCAAATTGTCTTTTCTGAAGAAAGGAAGACCTTCACTATCTTCATATTAGAATAAACATTGCACCAAATTTTATGACTCAATACCAAGTTCTAATCTACACAAATGCCAGGCCATATGAGGTATTCCTCTCCAGTAGAATGTTTCATGTCCAGAAAGTGACTGATGCAGGAAAAAAAGGATAAAAATAGAGCAATAGTCAGCCTTAATTACTGTATTGGGTTACTGTAGCTGCAGGTTACTATAGCAGTTAAGAATTAGGGGTTGTATCCTTGGGGGGTTGTTTAGTTATTTTATTAAGTGTATGATAAGATTACACCAAGGGCTATGATTTTGTTCTATTACAGTTTTAGGGTATTGTCTCTACATAAATAAAGGCCATGTGACAATATTATAGAATTCAGCCGTTGGCTTTTCAAGTTCTTATGAGAACTTGAGTTTGATTGTCCTGGCATCACAGAAGAGGTTTTCCTCTAAGAAACTTTGGCTTCCATGGAAATTCATCCTATGGTGCTTCTGACAGCTTCAATGACTGAGTAGCACCTGAACTTTGTACGGGGCCTTGCTAGATAAAGAACCAAGGGGAGAGGGGGTAGAATATTGTCCTATGAAGGCGGTGATAAAACTTAGAAATCATGTAAATTTAGAACAAGAAAAAACATGACAATTAGTTATGTACATGTACTCACTAGTTAAGAAAATACAGATGCATAAATTGAATTTGTAAACATAAGAACTGTATGGGCCTACTAACCTGTTATGCATACTGCTCTCTTCTTTTGCAATGAGTTCAAGTTCATCCCTGCTACTTTTGTTTGTACTGCTGGTATCACTAGCATAATGCCTTTGCATCGCACTTTGAGCCAACCGGAACAAGCTATCCCGAATGCACAGTCTTATTTTAATATCCAACTGTGAAGAAGAATGCCTTGGGCTTGTAGCTACGTCCAAATTACTATAAAAGGAAGTGAATACAACAGCAAGTAAACCATACCTTTGATATAATATTTTGGAGCCTGTACAGTACAGCATCCTCTATGAAATAATCATGAACTGCCACAGAGATTGTACTGGAATCATCTTGCTTGAGAGGTGAATTTGGATCTATAGAAGAAAGGGTGCTTGGGTCTTCAGCTTCAAGATCGGTTCCAGCAATATAAATTTGATTTTCTGAGAGACAATTTTGAGCAATAGTTTTATTGTTGGAAGAAACTTGTTGGCCAAATTGTTGCTGTTGTTTCTGAATGGCAAGCATTGCCTGCATTTGCTGCCGCCTCCTCAATTTTTCAATTTTTTCTTGAGGAGTCATGGTAAGGGGTTTGACAGGAGATTCCATTTGCTTCTTCACAGGATTCATTTTACCTGGAGACACTTCATAACCAGAAAGCAAGGGTTGATGCCCATGTTCTCCAGAGTGAATGTGCGATAACACAGGCATTGCAGGATATGTATTTGTAAGATTCCCATATAAAGAAGGGGCTACAAATGGATTTGAGCTGTTTTGGTATTGCAAAGACCCAACTGCTTGAAGCTGCCTCTGTTGTTGTCTAACAATAGACAAGGGAAATGATTGTATCCCAGAGGGAACCAGATGGTTCTCAAATTGTCCGGGTAGGCTCATTGATGGGGACCAACTACTATAGTAATCTTGCAACATATTTCCTTCATGTCTCCCCTCTGATTTCTTCCGAGACTTCAACAGATTCCTTTTCCGAGAAACCTGCATATATGAAGAAAAGCATAGAATTGTGTGGAATTGTGTGTTAACTTCCAATAGAGCACAAAGCAATATATTTTAAAATATTATGGTTCTATAAGGATTTCTATCACCTCCACTGTTTAGCCAAAAGCAGAATGTCATATGTCCATGCAAGTCTTATATTGTTGTGAGAAGCATACAAGCATGTGCTGACAGAACACACAATCAAAATGGATATATTGTTTTTTATGAATACAACTAACACCAGGTGAGAATACTAACCCATTTTAACCAGGAAACAATAATTTCCATTGGAAATTACAAGTTTAACTGCTATAAATGCTAACAATTCCTATTTACCTCTTTCAATTAATCGCTCCCTACCAACAGTTCATTATCAATAATATCTAGCTAAAAGGGGCCTAATTTTCTATCAAGAGCTACCTTGCTTCTTGCCACTCTAGAATAGATGACATTTAGCTGCTATAAAATTAAGACAAAAAGAATGTAGTAAACAAGTAACCAACTGACAATCTCTATGAGTAAGCACAAATATTGTAACACATTCACATTGAGCTGTGCTTTGAAATGCTCTTCATATTCACTGGAAAATTATTTTATGAGGGCATCATCCTGATTTTTCTATTATCAGTTAAAAGTATTTTGTGAACCAAGATCATTGAGAGCACTGATTGGGTCATGATCTTGCACAAATACACCAGGCATTAAGAACCTCATTAGGTACTATAGTAATTTGAGTTTAAAGATTTAGCAAATTGTTGTCTATGTGTGTTAAGGTGTAATAAGGGTGTTTGGGTAATAACCCTTATATAGTATATATCCTAGGATGTACATGATTTTGAATTTGGATGAATACATTTTGATTTAACATAACTCATCATGGTATCAGAGCCAAAACCCTAACCTCTACCAGGACCGCCGTTGACCGCTGCCGGCTCTGCCATGCACGACACTTTCTGGTGAGATTTCCTGGATTGAAGACCACCAGCAAATTCGCCTCGAGAATTAGAACAAAACCCCCAAGGTTTCGTCCCCATCCGTTGCAGTTTCAGAGGTCAATTTTGCCTCTTTTCAGTCCGTGACCTAACTTGAAATTCTTTGATTTCGGCAGTGTTCAGCCGTTGTCTCCTTCTTTCAGGCCCTCGGTGACTTCGAGTGGAATAGGAGAGGGGATTTCGAGGGCTGTTTGGGAGGAAGAACTTGGTTTTTTGGAGAAGGAGCTCACGGATCTGATTCTCCTAGGTGCGGGTACTGTTTCTTGAATCTGTTTGGATGTTTTTGTTGCCTGCAGGTGCTTCTGGGTTATGGGTAGTGTTTTGGAGGTATTGTTGAGAGGGTTGGGTGCTTTGTTGATTGTGTGGGTGGTGAGTGTTGAGTTCTCTGTATTTCAGTTCCTTGTTGGTATCTAGTGCTGGTTTTCTTTGCTGATTTTTCTACTTAAAGCATGTCAGATGAAGTTGTTAGCCTTGGGAATGGTAATAGTGTGAGTAGGAGTAGGGTTGGAATCTCTAACAATAATCCTTCCCTCCAAAATAGCCCAGTGAGGTTTGATGGCAACAATTTCTTGGCTTGGTCTCGCTCGTGCCTATTATTTATTCATGCATGTGGGTTGTATGGTTATATTACTGGTAGCAAAACTAAACCAGCTAATGGAGATCCATTATTAGAGCCATGGATTTCAGAAAACTCTTTAGTGATGTCGTGGTTGATTAACTCTATGCAACCACAAATCTCTCGTGGTTACTTGTTATTTGATTATGCTGATAAGATGTGAACAATTTTGTGCCAAACTTACTCTCAAGTTAGAAATAATATTCAGGTTTTTGAGCTTAGGAAGAAACTTCATGAGACTAAGCAGGGAGAACTGACTATTGCTCAGTATTTTGCTGAACTGAGTGGTTTCTGGCAAGAGTTGGATTACTATCAGGAGTATCAGCCAGTACATCCTGAGGATGCAGTTTCTTACAAAAAGGTGGTGGATAAGGAGAGAGTATATGATTTTTTGGCTGGACTTAATCTTGAGAATGATCAGATAAGGGTTCAGGTTTTGGGAAGAGATCAATTTCCAAATCTGAGACAGACATATGCTTATGTACAACAAGACGAGAGTAGGAGGATAACTATGCTTCATGTAGGAGCTTATGAGAGATCTGTAATGGTAGCAACTCTTATTCCGAAAGAATCTAAAAGAGTGTATACTAGAGGGAGTGAGATTGCAAGGGGTAGTAATAAGGATGACTTGCAATGTGATTATTGTGGTAAGACTCGTCATACTAGAGACACATGTTAGAAGCTACATGGTCGTCCTACCAGAGGCAGAGGTGGAAAGGTTGTCAGACCGCCTAGATCACGAGCTCATTTCTCTGACACTGCTGAGTCATCACCTTCTATGGAATCAAATGCATTTAATCCTAAAGAAATGCAGCATCTTAGGCGTCTGATGGCAAAACTTGATGATTGTCCTTCCACTTCAGTTGTATCTTCTCATCATGCCCTTGACCCTCATTCCACCATTGATTCAGAGTCTTGGATCATTGATTTTAGAGCCTTTGACCATATGACTGGTACTTTTAGAAATTTTTCTACTTATTTCCCTTGTTCTGGTAAAGACAAGGTGAGGGTAGCTGATGGCTCATTGTTCTCTATTTCGGGGAAAGGTTCTGTTCAGTGTACTCCTACCTTACTATTGTCTTCTGTTCTTCACATTCCTAAATTTTCCATGAATCTCTTGTCAATTAGCTTAATCACTAAAGACTTAAATTTCCAAGCTATATTTGATTCTTCTTATTTTAAATTTCAGGAACTGGGAACAGGAAGAATGATTGATTATGGTAAAGAGCAAGATGGGCTATACTTATTAGAATATGGTCCTAGTATTTTGGCAAACACAGTTGCTTCTAGTCAATTCCTTCAGGGTAGTGCTTCTATTACTTCTCAATAGCAGTTGGTTCAGTGGCATCGCCGTTTAGGACATCCCTCTTTTTTGGTTCTAGGAAATATGTTTCCAGACTTACTTAAGCATTGTACTATGAACAATTTGCTATGTGATGCCTGTGAATTTGCTAAACATAAGTGTACCTCTTATTCTTTACTGAATAATAAAAGTACTGCTCCTTTTGCTCTTATTCACTCTGATGTTTGGGGTCCTAGTTGTGTTGTATCTTTATCTGGTTAGAAGTGGTTTGTTACATTCATTGATTGCTTTAGTCGCACTACTGGGTGTACTTATTGCGTGCTAAAAATGAAGTGTTCACTTGTTCTCAGATGTTTCATAAACTTGTTTGTACATAGTTTGATGGTAAAGTTAAGACTTTAAGGAGTGATAATGGTACATAGTATACAGAGGGTAATTTTTAAAAACATCTTTGGGATCATGGCATAATGCATCAAACTAGTTGTGTTGACACTTCGACTCATAATGGTACAGCAGAACGCAAAAAATGACATCTTTTGGAGGTAGCACGGTCTCTCATGTTTACTATAAATGTCCCTAAGGCTTATTGGGGAGATACAGTTCTCTCTGCAGCTTATCTCATTAACCGTATGCCTTTTCGGACTCTTGATTTTAAAACCCCTCTAGATGTTCTTTAAGGTAATTGTTCCTTTGTGGTCCATCATAAAGTATTTGATTGTGTTTGCTTTGTTCATGAGCACGGGAAGAACATCAGTAAGCTTGATCATCGAGCATTGAAATGTATATTTATTGGGTACTCTGCCACTCAGAAGGGAAACAAATGCTACCATTCTCTTACTAGGAAGACTTATGTTAGTATGAATGTCACTTTTCATGAATCCAATGCTTATTTCTCCATGACACCTTTTTAGGGGAGAGTAATAGTGAGGAAGAGGTGTCTTATGGTAGTCAGGGGGAGTGACTACCTGAGTTGTTAATAGAGGACAAAATGAAAAAGAAGGAAGATAAAGCAAAACAGGATGAGAGTATAAACAAGGAGAGTATACCGGAAGAATTGAGGGATAATGAGATTCATACGAGGCTAGCAAAGCCAGATTTGCTTAAGTATAGCCGCAGATGCAGACAACATGGAAAAATAGCCATCGAACCTGCTTTACCTGCCCAAGAGTTCTCTCCAGACCCAGCTTCCAAACAGGTACTGTAAGTCTCCTGATGCTATTCCTTCTTCAAATATATCTCATGATTCTCCTGTCATTGATGATACTAATCTCCTTATTGCAATTAGAAAAGCAGTTAGGACTTGTACTCATCATCCTATCTCTAATCATGTCTTATATAAATCTTTATCCTCATCATATAGAGTATTTGTCTCCACTCTGCCTTCTGTGTCTATTCTACAGGGTTGGAAAGAAGCTCTTGCTGATCCTAAATGGTAGGATGCAATGGTTGAGGAAATGAAAGCTTTATCCAAGAATGATACTTGGGAGCTTGCTAGTCTCCCTCATGGAAAACAAGCTGTTGGTTGTAAATGGGTCTTTACCATTAAGAGAAAAGCTGATGGGACAATTGAGAGATATAAAGCAAGACTTGTTGCAAGAGGATTCACTCAAACGTATGGGGTGGATTATCAAGAAACATTCGCTCCTGTTGCCAAGATAAATTATATCAGAGTTCTTATCTCTTGTGCAGTGAATCTTGGTTGGGACTTACAACAATTGCATGTAAAGAATGCTTTCTTGCATGGAGAACTTGCTGAGGAAGTCTATATGGAGATCCCTCCAGGCTTCTCATGTCAAAAGACTAAAGGAAAGGTATGTAAGCTGAAGAAGACCTTGTATGGTCTCAAACAGTCACCCCAAGCCTGGTTTGATAGATTTCAAAAGGCAATGCTTTCTTTTGGATACCAATAAAGCAATGCTAATCACACCATATTTGTAAAACACTGTCATGGGAGGATTACTATGCTTATTGTCTATGTTGATGCTATAGTTGTGACAGGTGATAACCCTGTAGAGGTATCCAAGTTGAAAAGTCATATTGACAAGGAATTTAAAATCAAGGATTTAAGGAAGCTATGTTATTTTCTTGGGATTGAAGTTGCTCATTCAGACAAGGGTATCTTTCTATCTCAAAGGCAATATGTCATTGATTTGCTAGAAGAAACAGGTATGCTTGGATATATGCCTGCAACTACACCTATTAAGACAAACCACAAGTTACAAAGTGGAGATGGAGAATATGTCGATAAAGAGAGATACCAACGACTAGTTGGAAGGTTAATTTATCTATCTCATACTCATCTAGACATAGCCTATGCTGTTAGTGTGGTTAGCCAGTTTATGCATGACCCTCGTTCCAACCATTTGGATGCAGTTCATCTTATATTGCGATACCTGAAATTTGCAACTGGGAAGGGACTTCTTTTTGAAAACAATATAAGCCTGAAACTAGAAGCCTATACAGATGCAGATTGGGCAGGATCACTTGATGATAGGGGTCTACTTTAGGATATTGTATATTTGTTAGTGAGAACTTAGTGTCATGAAGAAGTAAGAAACAAACTGTGGTTGCTAGGTCTAGTGCTAAAGCAGAATACAGAGTGATGGCTCACGGGACTTGTGAGTTGTTATGGCTTAAGAAGTTGATGGAAGATCTTAGATTATCTTGGGAAAAACCTTTTCTGTTATATTGTAACAACACTACTGCTATAATCAATATTCCCAGTTGAGCATGATCATACAAAACACATTGAAATTGATAGATATTTTATGAAAGAGAAACTAGACTCTCATCTCATTTGTATACCATTTGTAAGATTTGAAAGCCAATTGGCCGATATCTTTACAGAAGGACTTAGTAGTGTAGTTTTCCATTCTATTGTTTGCAAGATGGGCATGAGAGATATTTATGCACCATCTTGAGGGGGAGTGTAGTCTATGTGTGTTAAGGTGTAATAAAGGTGTTTGGGTAATAACCCTTATATAGTATATATCCTAGGATATAAATGATTTTGAATTTGGATGAATATATTTTGATTCACATAATTCATCAGAAATACCTTGGCTGCAACATTATTTGGAGCCATAACATTTTCAGCAGTCAGACTAGGTCTCACAGCAGGAATCTTTCCCACCATGTCCTGATTTGCCTGCAAAAAAATCCAAGTTGAAATAAGGCAACTTTATTTTCTAAATATAGAAGTGAAGAATAAGATAGTACAGAGGCTGGTCATCCTGGAAATTAACCTGAAATACTTGCTGCTCCTTCCCTGTAGGCTGACATCTACCTCCAGCATATTCTACGTGATCTGGTATTGCATGTAAGTTTTGCAGACCATGAGATGCAGGATCACCAAAGTTCCCATAGCTTAGGGTAAATGGTTGATCAAATTCTGCTTTAACTTGCAAATGCTCAGATGTGTTCTTCAAAGCTCCTGAAGTTGGTGCGTCCAGAGATATGGGTGCTGGGTTATTACTCACATCTTTGGAAGAGGACCATAGCTCATCAGCATTATCAAGATTTACATGGCCAAATATTGGGTCATCATTACTGCAAAATCGTCACTTGTGAGAATATGGAGTCAAATGGATACCATTGTAGAAAAGAATAAATAAATGAACATCTGCAAAGTTGAAATTATAAGGAAGGTGTATGTAGATAGTCAATGCATAGTTACCCTAGCTTAATGTATTCTTTACAAATTTTTGTACGTCTGTCCAACATGTTAGATGTCAGGTGCACTATGTAATATATTCTATGTGTTGTATTTGTCAAATCGTGAATCATATTGTAAATCGAAATCTTATTTTTATGAATCATGAATTGTATGATTCAGTTATTTTTTTAAAATAAAAAAAAATATTCAAAACAATAAATCATAAAGAATTATTTTTTAACAGTCGGTAAGCTAAAAAAAAGTGTAGTCTATACTTATCCATGTCTACTAAAGCTTTAAACCTTTGTTGCCTTTTATCCATAACCAAACAAAATATGCCGTTTATTGCCCTTTACAAAAAATAAATAAAAAATTGAAGTGTTTGTTTTAATCCAAAGGCCAAAACTAGAGAGCAATAACAAAAGACAAAACAACACGCAGCATGCATCTCTCTGGCTTTGCTTCACCGACAACCAAAAATAGAGTAGAGGATGCGATCAAAGGGTTGTTGGATTGTAGCAAAATAATGGTTGTGATTCGCGAAGGCTGGGCTACTGTAAAGAAGGTTGCATTGCTCTATTTCAGTCGACATAGAAGAAAACTTGCATTGTGACTTGCTAAGTATAATGTGCAGTGTTTTAGGACTTAGTAGGTTCTTAGTTGGAGAATTTCAGGTTTGTGCTTTGATTATTCATCACAAAAAAAAATAAAATAGTAAACTTTGAACTTTTTGTCTTCTGGGTCCGTCAAACATGACATTCCCAAACTAAAATACTAAACTTAGTGAACTTAGGTGAATCGGCGATTCAATGCGATTCACTGATTCACATGTTTGAATCACGATTCACCATACGATTCAGACATTCCACCGATTCTATAAGCAATATGCATCGCCATTCCTCTGTATCAAATCGTATTGATATGTATTGTACGTTTATGTCAACAGATGCAAGTTATAACAATGGTCATAAATAAATATCTAATCATAAGAAGTGCCAAAATAAAGTAAGTTTCAAGTTTCAACCACAATTGATAAAGACAAATAGTGGCTTATAATAATTTGCATACTCCCCATATTAACAAAGACTACATGATATTTATTTAAAATTAAGAAAAACAATGTAGTACTACCATAAGAGATTTCGTATCAGGATGCTCAGCAAAATACATCAATACATACTTGGTCAGAGTGCAGACATACATAATTACCTTAAGATCCGATCAAGGTCATCAAAATTTCCAATGTTATCCCAGCTATAGTCAACAAAATCACTTTGTTCTTTACCGCCATTTGTACTTTGATAAATTTCAGCATCTTTAACAAGGAGACCTGTCTCTGCAGTTAAATGTATGTATAAGTTAGAAATAACAAATCAAAATAAATAAATGCATATGTACTGTTTGTACACACACAAAATATGCTATCTAGCTGTTATTCCAGAATTTGACAATTTCACCCGCTCTTGATGAACCACATTTGCTAATTTCACTTAAGTTGTTAGATATTTCAGTACCTATTGATGCCTGATCAGTTTTGACAGCGTTGGATAAAGACAAGTCAGGCCATGACACCATTCCAAATCCTGAGGCAGATATTCCCCCTTTAGTATCAAGGGTGGAACTGCTCTCCAGCGATCTGCCATGAATATCAATTTTAGCCTCTGGTAGCTTTTGTTCAGTGAGCTTAGCAGTAGCAGTTTCTTGGTTCCATTCTTTCTTGTTGCAATGATCTTCACTTGCCTCAGGATAAGGCACAATATGATCGTCACTCTCAGCAGGCTCACCCCATATTATGTTTTCAAGCTGAAATTTATAATCTACTGTAAGTATAATCACGAGTCACAAGAATAAAGACCATTCAGAGAAAACAACCTTGAGATGTCAATAGCAGTAATGTTCAAAACATACCAATAAAATTATCAACATGTAACTGAAGGGCAGTGCTCTAGATTAGTTGCAATCAGCAAGATACATGGTGCACTATATGCAATTAAAGTACAATTAACACGATCAAACAAAGCATAGCAATATTCTCATCCCCAGCTGCAACTGAAGACATGATGTTTTTCAATTTCATGATGCACATATTTCAATCTTTTCAGAAATAGATGTTATAAAGTTACAATCCAGAATATGCCACCTCCATTCTCCACAAGAGACAAGAATGAAAAGAAATTAAAAATAAAATCGAATTTCAGAATTGTTTAAAGGATAAAAAAGTTGAGGAAAACATTACCTACCAAAAGTAAATCCCATCATACACATAGGAAGAGACAGATCTGGCAAAGAATTTTTCTTCCATGCAGTCTTGTAACATCAACTCATTGATTTTCAAATGAGCAATAAAATACACTTAAAAATATTTTAAAAGAATTCTTTAGTCAAATGATCCCATTCTTTCAAACGCAGTATTCAAAAGTTGTCAAAAAGAGATGGTAAAAACTAAATAAATCCAAAATTAATTCGATTGAAAAAATGACTTGTTAGACTAATGAGATGAACTTAGCAATGGGGAGCCGAATGATATTCCATATCCATCTTCTCCAATTTTCTCCTCTCTCAGTCTAAAATAGAAGTACCTATATGAAACGCACAAAAACACTTAGATACATAAAACAAGTAGAGTGACTCCACAATTCACCCACGCTACCTCATCATGTCCAACCCATGGAGGTCTGTAACACTATCCCAAAAGCCACAAATCAGATCCTTCATCTCAATCTTTCTTATCCATATTTAAGAAATGGCTCTACAGATTGTGATTTCTTAAACCAAACATTACACCTGATGAAACAACATTTGATTCCAAGCCTCTGGTAAAACCAACATCTGACTTTACTTGCAGGCTTGCCCACACACACCTTCTTTGCTCCTTATTTTCTACATTCCAGTCTAGGTCTTAACAAACATTCGCATGTGTCTTTGTTTTATAATTCTATCAAATCCAAATGTGCATTCCCTCCTCTACAATTTCAGTAAAGTGCAACATTTTGATACCCGATTACGAAATAATGTTTCTCAATCCTAGTTCTTCCCTTGGTTATTGATGTTTGGTTTCCAATTGTGAAGGAACTTCTCCATGCATCATGTAAACTAAGTTCATCTCCTATATTCTACATCCAGATACATTTTAAACTTGGAAAAAAAAATAAAAAATGACTACCATAAAAAAAATTATTTAGTTGCGTGATCTTAAAGTAAGACCTTAAGCCTAAGTATTTCATAACTGACACAAACTTTTCGAACATAACTCATACTGGTTTCAGCACTCAGACTTTTCAGGTATTGAAACTCCTCTTTCTTTCTCTACTCTTTCAGTCATCTATTACTAAGTCGGGAGGATTTTTTAACGGCCAAATAAATTTCTGAGGGTGCAAAGTCTTTTTCTTTTTAACCAAAAGAGCACTTTTCCTTAAAATATTTGAAACTGTTAAATAAAATAGAATAAAGAAAAAATTGTGGCTTTGATTAATATCTCAAAGCCTGCACCTATAAGCTTTATTTATAGTAAATAATAAAACACATACTTCTATATTTAAACAACGTGGGACTACACAATACAATAATATTATATTCCTAATACTCCCCCTCAAGATGGAGTATATAATGCTCAATCTTGTACAAATAAAACTCAATTACCAATCTCAACACTCCCCTTTACTTACAACAATCTAGGTGAAGTTTCAATCCGTTTGATGAACATACTGGTACCCATGAATAGTACTTGTGTTGGCTGGAAAGAGACACAACCGAATTTTCCAGAAAAATAAAAAGAGGACCGTTGGAAAAATGCACAACGGGATTTTCCGGAAAAATAAAAGGAGCACCGCTGGAAAGAGACACAACAAAAAGTTCATGAAGGTACTGTTGAACTGTCAAACTCTTTGAGCCGTCAAACCCTAAATAGGCTTGAAAAGAAAAGGGGAGTGAGCCGTCTTTTAGATGAAAGAGATAATTAGGGATAGAAAAGAGAAAATAATGAGGCTTGAATAGAAGAAATAACTAGGTTTAATGATAGCTGGCGGCAAAGCCCCTTTTATTCTTTCTTTTTTTTCTTCATGTGGTGGCCAGATAAAAGAAAGAGAAGATTAGGGTTCTTTTCAAAATCGGGCTTGAGTTTCAAACCTGCTCTGATACCATGTTAAATAAAATAAAATAAGGAAATGATTGTGTCTTTGATTGATATCTCAAAGCTTACACCCATAAGCTTTATTTATAGTAAATAATAAAACATAGACTTCCACATTTAAACAATGTGGGACTACACAATACAATAATATTATATTCCTAACAGACACATAAGATCCAGCAGCTTGAGTAACAACATAAGTTAGTCACAATTTCAAGCATATGCATGATACCAGCATTCTCATTCGTTCAATCTAAGAAACTAGACATATAATTCTTCAACAAGCAATCAGCCACAGATATAATCATTAAATCATATAACAAAAGTGGACAGAATTTTTTTTCTTCCTGTTTTTGGAGAAATTCCCACAAAACCAATTCAAACTCATATAATCTGCTCAATTTGGCTACCTGTAACATTTATTATATGAACCACCAGAAGAATTACCAAACTAAAATTTTGCTTCCATAACCGTCTACAACTTTGTAACTCTATCTAAAATTACTTATGCTGTTCACAGAAAATACCCACCCCAGAAAAGATATGCAGGGAGACCTGCACCAAACAAAACAAAACAAAACAAGGCTTATTTACTGTTTTGGTCTATGAGGATTACATCGTTTTCTATTTTGGTACTTTAAGTAATTATTTTCTCAAATCAAGTACTCATGATTCAATTTTTTCTATTTTCATTCTCCATAATTTAATTTATTTATTTAAATTAATTTTTTAATCAAGTTAAAAATTATTAAATTGAAATGGAATGAACGAAATTAACTACATATTTTTTGGAGTTGATGAAAAAAATAATATTAATGCTAATATTAACTCAATAATTAGACAAAATTGTTTCCTCAACTTTAGATGTTACACTATTTTTTTTTTTTCATATATCATAAAATTCTTTTCATGCATTCTTAACCAAATCAACTAAGTACATTGTGTTCCATAAATTTAATAGTTTTTGGATTGATTATGAATTTGATTTAAAAAAATTAAATCTCGAAGAATAAAATAGAAACTATTGAATTTTGAAGGAATTGATTAGAAAAAATAAATTTTCAAGGATCACAACAATAAATAAATAAGCCATAAAAGAATTTCAATGAAAACAAAAATGAAAAACTGGGTTACCTCTTCGTCGTTCCAATCAAACATTTCTTATAAACCGAGAGAAATTATCCAATCCAAAACCAAAATCAAAGACAGAGCTGCAGATTAATTCACACATCGCCAAATTCCCAAAAGTTCAAAGGGAAAGACAACCCAAACCCACCAATAAAAGCATCAATTTTCGCAAACTAAATAAGGGCAAGCAGAGCCGTCCAAGAGAGAGTAATCAGAGAGAGATAGAAATGCAAAGAAGCTACAGTTTCTCCCTCATAGTTACCACTACACACAGAAGAGAGAAGCGTACACACGGTAACGGAGATTTCCAGTGTGTGAGAGAGAGAAAGAGTGAGGGCTCTGTTTAGGTGGAGTCCACGTGAGATTGGTTAAAGGCATAGTTTGGATAAGTGGGTAAAACAAATGACACGTGTTATGTGACGTATCCAAAGTTGTGGCTAGGAAACGACAATCTAATACTGAAACCTGATTGGCTAAGGATTTAGATTTTTTAATTGAATTTTCGTTTCCGGGTTTTCTATTTTGCCTGGTCTTGGGCCCACTAGAAGGGTTTAGTTGGTAGCAGAGATCGTTTTGGAGGTCGCTTTCAAATGGGCCGTATTGGGCCCTATGCTTTGCGTCAGTAGTTTTTTGAGATTTCATTTAATTTCAGTAATAATGATATTATTGCCTATGAAAAACACTATACTCAAACAACGGTATTATTTTCAGCAATATTGCTTTTCACTTTAAATAGAAAAAAAAGAAACCTATAATTTTAGCGAAAAATAATTTTCAAAACTTCTGATTTCGAAATTAAATTAAATTTGTTAGAGAATTTTATGGGAATTCTTTCGGCTCTTGTCAACGAAGTATTTTTTTGATAAAATTATTTATTTATTTTTATTCTCAAAATTTATGATAATAATGTTTATATGCTGTAAAGAGTTCATTTCCATCTCCTTACATCAAAAAGCTATAAAATTAGAAAAAGAAAAAAGTGAGAATATAGAAGCACAAGGAGCTCATTACACATTAGCACTCTAACTTATGGGCTTCAGTGGGCTTTAAGCCTCCAATTTCAAGCAGCTGTAGTAAAAGCTCAAACTAATTGAGCAAATCATTTGAACGAACAACAAATTAATTAATAACATTCAAAATACTGAAAACATCTATGAAAATTAACCTTTTATTAGAAAAAAAAAAAAAAGAAGTTAAAATTATAAATCTTTGACACGATGAATAAAAATATATGTTTTATTTCTTCAAGAGAGTAAGGTGGAGTAATAAAAATTTCTTTAAATGTTCCATTTTATAAGTGGGGTCCGGGCGTTTAAAATAAAATAAAATTTAGGGATGGTTGTGGATGAAATTTCTCAATAAACTGGATTTTAATTTTTAAGCTCGGAACATATTTATAATGACATAAATACCCTTATTATGGAGCAGATTTGGGAAACGGACCTCCATGAACAATTCAAAAAGATAAATGACGAGTGACTAATACATTAAAAGATTAAGAGGTACATTAATAACAGACCTACGGTTGAAGAACCACCTCACATTTTACCTATAAAAAGAGAAAGATAAAAAACACATATTTTATCTGTATCAAACGAAATTTTATATTTAAGGAGCTAAAATGGAACAATGACTAGGCAGGATCTGATTTGTCCCATTACAGGCCGAATGCAAACAATAATTATAATTAAAAATTGCTTTAATTAAGACCTAAAATTCAACAAAAGTACTGTTCGAATCTCTATATTGATTTCAGAATATCTTTTCATGACCCAACTACTCACGTTAAGATTACTAAGACAAACTTACCTGCATTATATATATATATATTTAAAAATTTGACTGAGTATCTTAGAAACTCTTCTTAAAGTTCTATAATAAAAACTAGTAATATTTATTAGATATGGTTTCAGTGTTATTTAAAGTACAAAATATTGTTGTTAAAAAATTTTAATTTTTAAAAATTATATTTATTACAACTTAATAATTATTCTTACAAAATCCCTTAAACTTTTTTTTTTTAAAAATTAATCTTTATCTTCCCTTTCTCATATATTTTTGGTAAGCATCTTGTTCATCTTCCTCCTCCTTTTCTTTTCTTTATTTTTTTTTCTTAAAAAAAAAAAAAAAAAAAAACCTTTGTCCAGAGGTGGAGATAGCTTATTAATCAAGCAACAGTACTTATTATTGGTTGTATTAAAAAATCAGAAAGAAAGAAAAAATTAAAAGGAGTGAAAAGAAAAAGTAGTATAATAAATAGTAATTGTATATATAACAAGAGAGAATCCACAGGTCATCTCCCTCACATTAATTGTTCCTCATGCAAAAAGAAAAAGGACAAAGCCTAATAAATATTTTCAGAATCTTTTCTCACAAAAAGAATTAAGTTTTCCAATCAGAAGTGGGAATCAAGTTTACTTTTTTCTATTTTACACAATTTCTTTTCTTTCTATCTTTGAATATATTTAATTTTTATTAGATAAATGGAAAAGTAACTTTTAAATCCAAACATGATAATCGTGAGCTGGCGTTGATTTCATGAAGCCGTCCCATCAAATCTGAACATGATAATTGTGAGCTGTTGTTGAAGACGCCGTCTAATTCACAAATCTGAATTAATCAAAAATTTATAATTAAAAATATTTATAATTTGACTTGGATCTAAGTAAATCAGTGACCGATGATATGATATGACAAATTTTTGAGTCCATGGTTTTTTGTTTTAAAATATTGCTATAAAATATAAAACTATAAATAGTGAGTGTCATTATACACATTAAACTCACACAGTAATTCACCAAATTCTTGATGAGAGAAATTAAAAAAGGCTTAGCAAATTATAACAATGGCTAACATTAGTGTTCCAGCCAATACTTCTCCTGTTCAAGATGGTGAGGCTCTCTACAAGGCCTGCAAAGGTATTATATATAATTCATTTTATGTTTGCAAATGCATTTTACTTTTAGTAAACATGCCTGTGATTAAAATTAAATTTTTTACTATATTTGTAACTTTTTTTTGTGGGTGTATCGTGGGATATATTAAGTCTTGTTATTAAACGAGAAATAATTCACTTATTTTTTTATAAACTCCGTTGTTCTCTGTTTTACATTTTAATACTTTTATTGTGTTGTTAAAGTGTCATTATTTTTTTATGTTTTTTTTGGCTAAGAGTGTCATTCATCTTTAAAAAAAAAATAGAAGATACCCAATTTTATGCACTATGACAGCTAGCAATAACTATAAAGTGTTGAAAAATAAATATAAAAAAGAACGCAATTAATTGATAAGATTAGTTCAACTACTCATCTCTAACATTTAGAATTACTAGTGTACCTAACATTTAGTTACTAATATGCACGTCATTTCACACTACATGCCTTTAAATTTGAAAAATCCAAAAATTTAGTGTTTTTTTCTTATTTATGAGAGAAATGGGTGCAGAGTTAAATGAGTATAGCTATCTAACAAATAATTAAGTTTTTTTATTTTTATTTTTCTATCGGGTGTTCTAATACTATTTTTTATCTTTTAAACTTAATTTTTTTTCAAAATATCAATTTTGTATTAATATAACTGAAATAATAATTAATTAGCATAATTAATACTACAAACATTCTCTCTATAAAAGCATCGTTAGAAAAATTATTTTTTAATGAGCACTAAATTAATTCTTTAAAAATACTTGTTAAAAAATAATAAATATATAATTAATATTTATCGACATTGTAAAGTATGATTTTTTAAAAGTATTATAAATATATTTATTAAGATACAATAAATATAATTTTTAAAAATTAAATTTTCTAAAGGTAATAATTTATTTATTAATAGCACCGAAATTATGATCGAACTATTATAATAAATATTACAAAATAATAATTTATTTACTATATCTAATTTAAATCATGATCAATTATTATATTTATTAATTTATTATTATTATTTTAACAAGTACTCCTAGGTTGTGATTAGAAATATATAGTAATTGGATAGACAAATACTAATCCCAGTTTTTCATTTTCATTCATGCTAGGTTGTGATTACATTTTTGTCCTTTCGAATTTAGATGAAAAATGGTATAATATGGAAAAACTGGCCACACCAGCCTCTGATTATGTGTACTGGTTTTTTTGTATGAGTGATGCTCCATTCAAAACAGGGCTAATATGGACAAATTCTGCAGGTGGTGTACAGAAAAGTAACAGATATTCTTCACATGAAAGTCATTCCCAATTTGAAGTTACAATAATTAAAATGTACGAGTCCTTAGGAAATAACGAAGAAATATCATTAATTATTCTACCATTTTAAACCAAATAATTTTTCAAAATGAAAATTAAGGTTCAAACAAAAATTTATTATAAATAAAGGTTAAGTGTGAAGAAATCTTCTTACCTCATAATCTATAGTAGTACTCTCAAGAGAAAGAAAAAGAAATCAACTATGGCTACCATTGTTGCTCCTCACAACTTTTCCGCTCTTGAAGATGCTGAGGCTCTAAGAAAGGCTATTCAAGGTTGGGTTTAAAAAAATAAAAAATCTAAGTTTTTTATATCCAGTTAGATGTTTTAGAACATGTTATGTTTGATGCAAATTCTTTCTAACTCAATCTGTTTACAGAAAGTTAGGCAAGAAAAATACATGTTTTGTATGATTTTGATCAAATTTTTTTGTAGGGTGGGGGACTGATGAGAAGAGTATAGTATCAATTCTGGGTCATAGATACTCTTACCAAAGGAAGCAAATCAGACAAGCTTACGAGGAATTGTACCAAGAAGACCTTGTCAAGCGTCTTGAATCCGAGCTTACCGGTGATTTCGAGGTAACATTTTTGTTGTTATTATTAATGATATAATTCATACCCTTATGTTTGTCTGTGTTTTCTTTGTAATACTAATGTGTTTGATTTGTGTGAATGAAAACAGAAAGCTGTATACCGTTGGATCTTGGAACCTGCTGATCGTGATGCTGTGTTGGCTCATGTTGCAATTAAGAGTGACAACAAAGATGTGATTGTTGAAATTTCATGCATCTACTCACCTGAAGAACTCTTGGCGGTCCGGCGTGCCTACCACAACCGTTACAAGCGGTCCTTGGAAGAGGATGTGGCGACACATACCACCGGTGACCTCCGCAAGGTATCTAAAAAAAATCTTTGAACCTCCCAAGAATATCAAATTATTAGATAACTATGATTGGATAGTGAAGCATGATGCATTTGAGGGAGCCACATCAAATCCGTCCAGATTCCTAGAATCACTCTAATTACTTTATTCAACGTAAATATGGAGGTGAATGTTTTTCTATGAATTGCTTTTGATACTTGTATTGTACTGAATGTCTGATGGTAATTTTGTCAGCTCTTGGTTGCATTAGTGAGCACATTTAGATATGGAGGTGATGAGATTAATGCGAGGTTGGCGAATTCGGAAGCTGATATTCTTCATGATGCAATCAAGGATAAGAAGTTAAACCATGAAGAAGTTATCAGAATCTTGAGTACAAGGAGCAAGTCTCAGCTTTTAGCGACTTTCAATCGATACCGAGATGATCATGGCTCTTCCATCACTAAGGTAAGAAACAGAACACCTCCTTACTCTGTTTTGGAAACCCAGCTTTACTAATATTAATTGCTTTCTTTTGGTTTTCCAGCATTTGTTGGGTGAGTCATCTGATGATTTCCATAAGGTACTGCGGACTGCGATTCATTGCATCAATGACCCGAAAAAGTACTATGAGAAGGTGAAGTTTCAATTTATTTTTGTATATTATCTTTCTTTCTTTCCATTCATGCAATAAGAATCCTCTGAAATTTCTTGTTGATTTCATCCATAGGTTCTGCGCAATGCCATTAAAAGAGTTGGAACTGATGAGGATGCACTCACTCGTGTGATCGTGACGAGGGCTGAGAAGGATCTGAAGGACATCAAAGAGCTTTATTTGAAGAGGAATAGTGTTCCTCTTGAACAGGCTGTGGCTAAGGATACTCATGGGGACTACAAGGACTTCCTCCTCACCCTGCTGGGGAAAAATGAATGAGATTCTTGTTATGCAGGCATGGATTTAAGTTATGTCTGGTGGTGTACGTGGTGCCTGGTGGACATTATTGTTGGGAGTCTTTCTGTTTTTGTTTGTCTTGCTTTTAAGTGTCTTTGTTCTGTGACTTTGTCTTTGTGACTTGAACTCTATCTTTTATGAATTGATGAAGTGAGCAGTTTGGTAAACATACTTGGTGCTTTGCATCTACTGTTTTTATTCAAGTATTAGCAGAGGTACTTAACCACCCAATACTCAAAACAAATGCTTTCAGCTGGGAAAGTTTTACAGTAGATTTCCTAATGTTGCTTATCAGTTAGAGGCATTTAGGCTTCCCCTAACCCAATTATGCGAAGTTCCAATATATAATTTCCACTCTTCTTTGTGGGAGCGATGCAGCTGAAGTATTATGAATGTATTAATGAATTAACACCCATAATATGTGGACAATATTGTTCAAGAATGGTTATAGGTTGGTTTGGTTATATCTTCTCGGAGATGATCCTGTTCTTTTTCAAAGCAAATTTCACCCTTCTAAAGAATGCGAGAGAATCTCAACTCTTCTAAAGAATGCGAGAGAATCTCAACTCTTCTAAAGAATGCACTAAGAGCATTTTTTGAAGTACAATAATTAATGTTTACAAATTCTAATGAATGACCTTGTAATATTTGTTAAAATAATATATAAAAAGTTTATAGCATTTATCATAATGATTAACAATAATTTTATGCTCTGCAAAATGAAGCAAGAGTTATAGTTTTCATGTATCAAGTAATTGCTAGGGAAAAAAAAAAAAAAAAAAACAGTATGATCAAATAAATTAAAATAATCAATCATTGTTTTGAACAATTCATTGCTTAGTTTATTCATAAAATTGATTTTTCTTTTTTTTTTTAAAAGAGAAAAAAAATTCAGATCTATGGGTGGCCCATTGGGTATGGCTCCGGGTTTGGATATGCCCAATAAGTGATAGGTTGATTGGTCTTATTTTCAGGGTCTATGATGAGTATAGATAAACAACAAGCAGGTACGGGAGAATGAGACAATCCCATTTTTCTTTATTATTTTCAATTCTACGCTCTTTATTTGTTTTGCTTTTATTGTAATTCAATTTTATTTTTTTAAAATAAAATTTGTTTGTGTGGAAATAATTAGTCTAATTTCAAATTAAACCTTCAAAACTAAATTAATAATTACTTTAAATTAAATTTAAAAAAATAAAATTAAAACTTACTTTAAAATAAACTAAAATTAAAATTGAATTAATTAATACTTTAATTTAAATTAAAAATCACAATTGGATTAATTATTACTTTAATTTAAATTAAAAATAAAATTTGGTTAATCTAAAATTGTTTAATTTTTTTATTTTTAATACATCAAAGTAATGTCCTTTTGGTAATTTATATACAAGATAACTTTTCTAACTATAATTTCCAACCATAGTTTTAGCCTATACAAACAAATAGCAAGTGGAGGCAAAATGGTCTCTTCTTGTCGCCAATTCCAAACGCATCCTCTAATTAGATTTTTTCAATGAGTGTCTAAAAATATTTGATAAGGTGTAATAAATATGATTTTTAAAATTTAAAACATTCTAAAAGTAATAAATTATTTATTACATAATATTAAAATCATGATTAATTACTAAAATAAATAATATAAAATTTTTATATTTATTATCTTAATAAATATCTATAAAGATACCTGTTAAAAAAATTATTTTTTAATTATTAAATAATATATAAAAATTAAAAAAATATACAATCTTATACTATCAAGCCGACATTCTTATATAAAGCATGCAATATCTGTGAAAACTCAAATTATGTGTTGAGGGTTCAGTAATAGGAGTGAAAAGCCCCTTGTGGAATTTTTTTTCTTATTTTTTGGCCTGCCCTTGTGGAATCAAATCAACCTGTATTTGGATTGCCAGACAAACTGCCCCAGAATTCAAAGTCAAACGAAATTTTATAATTAAGAAGATAACCTCGTACAACAATGCCTAGGCATGCATGAGCTAATTTGTCCCATTACAGGCCCAATGTGCACAATTATTATAATCAGTGACAAAAGCTGTAACATAATTAAAGATATCTTTAATTAGGTCCTAAAAAAATGCAACAAAAGTGTCTGTTCGAATCTCTATTTTAATTCCAGAAAATCTCTCAACTAATCACGTTAAGATTATCTAAGACAAACTTATGCAAGCTTATGCGTCTTCAATATTTTTTTCCTCTTTAAAGATTTTTGAACGAGTATCATAAAAATATTGATTAAGATTTTATAAATAAATTTTTTTAAATATTTATTACAGATTATGGTAACATAATTTTAATATTATTTAAAATATAAATTATTATTTTAAAATTATATTTTTTACCACTTAACAAATATCCTAATAACACTTATGAGAAAAACTAATTTTTTTAATAAATCTTTATCTTCCTTTCCTAGTATATTTCATATAAGCATCTTGTTTCTTTCTTGTTCATCTTCCTCCTCTTATTTTTTTTTTAACAAATAATAATAATAAAATTGCTCAGAGGGTAGAGATAGCTTATTAATTAAGTCATATTACTAATTATTGGTTGTATTAAAAAAGAAAAAAACAAAAACAAAAACAAAAATTAAAAGGATGAAATGAAAAAAAGTATTATATATAGTAATTCTATATACAACAAGAGAGAATGAATCCACAGGTCATCTCCCTCACATTAATTGTTCCATATGCAAAAAGAAAAAGGACAAAACATAATAAATATTTTCAGGACTTTTGCTCACAAAAAAGAATTAAATTTTCCAATCAGAAGTGGGAATCAAGTTTACTTTTTTTTTTTTTTAATTATAATTATTTTACACAATTTTTTTTCTTTTTTCTCTTTGAATAGATTAATAGTGTGTATTAGATAATTAATGGAAAAAATAACTTTTGACATGTGAACATGATAATCGTGAGCTGGCGTTGATTTCATGATGCCGTAATCCTGTAAAGTATAAAACTATAAATAGTGAGTGTCATACACATAAAACTCACAAAGTAATTCAACAAATTCTTCCAGAGAGAAATTAAAGAAAAGCTTAGCATATTATAACAATGGCTTCCGTTAGTGGTTTGAAATAAATAAATAAGGGTTTTTCGAATCGGTATCTCTAGGACATTTATTAAAGTATTATAATTAAAAAGTTTGAAGTACTAATTACGACAGGTGTCCATGATTTCAATGTTATTTATTGTATAAGTTGAAGTGCCTTAGGGCAACAGTTGGAAAAATCCAAAAAAAAATACAATTTATTGCCAAGATTAGTTGAACTACTCATCTCTAACATTTAGAATTACTACTGTACTAGCTAACATTTTGTTACTAATATGCATGTCGGATTTGGATAATTTTCGATATTGGAAAGGTTCTTATATTGGAGAGAAGAGAAAAGAAATTATTTATTTCTCTTCAAAAGTATATCTAGTTAAATTTCTATACATGTCATATCACACTGACGTGCCTTTAAATTTAAATTTTATTAGTTATTTTGAAAAATCCAAAAATTTAATGTTTTTTCTTATAAGAGAAATGGGTGCAAAATTATATGAGTGTAGAGCTAGACAAACGACTAAGATTTTTTTTTTGAGTACCTAATAAATTCGCTAAGAATATTTATTAAGAAACATTAATTATATAGTTATGAACATTTAAAGTATAATTTTTTAACGGTGTTCTAAGAGTATTTGTTAAAATACAATAAATATTATTTTTGAAAAATTAAAATTTTTTAACAGTTGTAATTAATTAATTAAATAGTATTGTAATCATAGTCAATTACTATACAAAATTATTATTTATAAAATCTTAACAAGTGTTTTTAAGACAATCGTCAGAAAATTTCCTCTAAAGGATTCTTTAAAGTAGTAATTTATTTATTATATATCATTAATTTAAATCATGATATGTCATTATATTTATTAAAAAAGAAAAAAAAAATTTATTATTTAACTAGTGTACTAAGTAGTGGTTAGAAACATAAACTAATTGGATATAGACAAACACTAATCCTAGGTTCTCATATTTTATTCATGCTAGGATGATCAAGTACAGTTTTGAAAAAATAAGTACTTACTTGCTAATTAAATAATACCAAGCAGAGCTGGTATTGTCTTTTTGAATTTAGACGAAAAATGGTATCATATGGAAAAACTGGCTACACCAGCCACTGATTATGTATACTGGTTTTTGTATGAGTGATGCTCCATTCAAAACATGGCCAATATAGACAAATTCTGCAGGCGGTGTATAGAAAAGTAAGAGAGATTCTTCACATGAAAGTCATTCCCATCGTAGGTTACAATAATTTAATGTGTACGAAACCTTAGGAAACAGCTAAGAGATATCATTAATTATTCTACCATTTTAAACCAATTAATTTTTCAAAATGAAAATTAATGTTCAAACTAAAATTTCTTAACATGCACTACTGTGCTGTACAAAGTAAAAGAGTATTGACTACTATTATAAATAAAGGTTAAGTGTGAAGATATCTTCTTACATCAGAATCTCTAGTAGTACTCTTAAGAGAAAGAAAAAGGAATCAACTATGGCTACCATTGTTGCTCCTCTCAACTTTTCCCCCGTTGAAGATGCTGAAGCTCTAAGAAAGGCTTTTGAAGGTTTGAAAAAATAAAATTAGTCTATCTTTCTCATATCCAATTAGATTTTTTAGAACATTATGTTATGCTTTTTTTTTTTTTTTTTAGTCAAATGGTTGATAATAATGGTGGAATTCGCTCAGAATTAACTCAGTTGATAAGTGGATGTATTATGAGAATTTTCATGTTTGATTCAAATTCCTTCTAACTCAATCAGAATTGCATAATAACAATGTTTACAAAAAAGTTATGCAGAAAAAATCCATATGTTGTGAATGATTTTGTTCATTTTTTTAGGGTGGGGATCTGATGAGAAGACTATAATATCAATTTTGGGTCATAGATACTCTTACCAAAGGCAGCAAATTAGAAAAGCTTATGAGGAATTGTACCAAGAAGACCTTGTCAAGCGTCTTGAATCTGAGCTTAGCGGTGATTTTGAGGTAACATTATTGTTGTTATTATCGACGATTTTAACGATTTAATGATTTAATTCATACCCTTATGTTTGTCTGTGTTTTCTTTGTAATACTAATGTGTGAAATAAAAACAGAAAGCTGTGTACCGTTGGATCTTGGAGCCTGCTGATCGTGATGCTGTGTTGGCTCATGTTGCAATTAAGAGTGACAACAAAGATGTGATTGTTGAAATTTCCTGCATCTACTCACCTGAAGAGCTCTTGGCGGTCCGGCGTGCCTACCACAACCGTTACAAGCGATCCTTGGAAGAGGATGTGGCTGCACATACCACTGGTGACCTCCGCAGGGTATCTAAAAAAAATCTTTGAACCTCCCAACAATTTCAAATTCTTAGATAAGCTTGATCGTACCGATTCATAAATCATGTCTACCTAAGAATCACTTTTTATTCAACTTAGGTACGGAGGTGAATGTTTTTCTATGGATTGCTTGCGATTTGGGATACTTGTATTGAACTGAATGTATTGATGGTAATTTTGGCAGCTCTTGGTTGCATTAGTGAGCACATTTAGGTATGGAGGTGATGAGATTAATGCGAGGTTGGCGAATTCGGAAGCTGATGTTCTTCATGATGATATTAAGGACAAGAAAAACCATGAAGAAGTTATCAGAATTCTGAGTACAAGGAGCAAGTCTCAGCTTATAGCAACTTTCAATCGATACCGAGATGATCATGGCTCTTCCATCACTAAGGTAAAAAACAGAACAGCTCTTTACTCTGTTTTGAACACCTAACTTTACTCATATTGATTGTTTTGTTTTGGTTTTATAGCATTTGTTGGGTGAGTCATCTGATGATTTCCGTAAGGTACTGCGGACTGCGATTCATTGCATCGTTGACCTGGAAAAGTACTATGAGAAGGTGAAGTTTCAATTGATTTTTTCATATTTTCTCTTGCTTTCTTTCCATTCAAGCAAAAAGAATCCTCTGAAATTTCTTGTTGATTTCATCCATAGGTTCTGCGCAATGTGATTAAAAAAGTTGGAACTGATGAGGATGCACTCACTCGTGTGATCGTGACCAGGGCTGAGAAGGATCTAAAGGACATCAAAGAGCTTTATTTGAAGAGGAATAGTGTTCCTCTTGAACTGGCTGTGGCTAAGGATACTCATGGGGACTACAAGGACTTCCTCCTCACCCTGCTGGGGAAAAATGAATGAGATTCTTCTTATGCAGGCATGGATTTAAGTTATGTCTGGCGATGTGGTGGATGGTGGACATTGTTGTTGGAGTCTTTCTGTTTTTCTTTGTCTTGCTTTCAAGTGTTTTTTCTGCGACTTAAACTCTATCTTTTATGAATTGATGATGAAGTTTGGTAAAAATATTTGGTGCTTTGCATCTATTATTTTCATTTAAGCATTGGCAGAGGTACTTAATCAAACCCAATACTCAAAACAAATTAATGCTTTCAGCTGGTAAAGTTTTACAGTAGATTTCCTAATGTTGTGTATCAGTTAAGAGGCACATTTAGGCTTCCCCTAACCCAATTATGCAAAGTAATATATGGAAAGTTTATAACATTATTTTATAGCAGGGGTAAGGGGAGGGTAGGCGCACATGTACGCAGCTTTTCCCTTACATTTTTGAAAAGAGACTGTTTCCACGCCTCGAACCTGTAACCTACAAGTCACCAAAGGAACAACTTTACCATTACGTCAAAGCTCGTTCTCAAAGTTTATAACATTATTTAGTATTTTAAAAATAAATAAATTAATGAGTTGATCTTATGATACTTGTTAAAGTAATATATGAAAAGTTTATAACATTTACTGTAATGATTAATAATAATTTAATGTTATCTAATTAGAAAAATATTATTTTAACAAAAATTAATTTTCAAAATTTTATTAATACACATTAACAAGTGCTTTATGTTGAGATATTTAATAAAAAAATCTTTTAAAATACTTCAAAAGTAAGTCTCAATGAAATAATGACTAGGCTATTATATTAAATATATTTCATATATATGTATATTTAATTACCTTGGCATGTGTCATATATACTCATATGAGTGCTCATAAAAATATATATTCCTTTTATGCTTTAGTAGTTTGACCACTCATACTTTACATCTGTCTGCTTAGGTATGATTCGGTTGTTTAATCCTAAGCAAATTCGGATGTCCAGTTCACTAATTTTCAAATTATCTCCAAATTTGACTTATATTTGATGTTTGGAATGAAAGTAGACACTAAGCTTTTGGACTACTGTACTTGTTGTTTTTAAGTAAATCACCTAATTAAAACCCAAAGTTTTGATTTAACATATAATACTACAAACTTGCAGATTGCTTACAAAAACTAAAATAAATTGAAAATGAATAATATGTTATGGCATTTGATGAGATCTAGAATCTTTTTTTCCTTTCACCGATAAGGTCTTAATTCAACTGGTTAAGACGAAAGTGTTGGAACCACGAAATCTCAGGCTATCATGAATTAAAAATATAACAGTTACATTTGTTTTCATCGTTTCTGAATTACCTTCATAAAATGATTTTGTTTGTTATAAAAAATATTAATAAATATTCAAAATTCAAATCGATCCATAATTGACAAGATTAAAATTTTATTAAATTATAATATGATTTAAATAAAACTTCTCTTATATTTTGGATTTAAATATACTCAAAATTCAAATCGATCCATTATTTTTCTTAAGTTACTTTGAATACTATACCCTTTTAAGTTTATGACGAATTAGTCATTTTTATGGATGATAATTTGATATATCGAATAAGACAATCAATACAAACAGATTATTATTATTTTTATTTTAAACAATAGAAAAATTATAATATACATATTAAATTTAAATTGGATAACTAATCAATTGACTATTCTCTAGTTCAATCCCCATCGTCACCCAAATTACATTTCCCTTTATTGGTATATGTTATATTTGATGTAAATGTGATGCATCCTCACACTATTTCCCATCCAAGCAAGTTAATGATGATAACCCATGTCCCAAACAAAACTTAACCCCTCAGGTTACACCTAATAATTACTTCAACTTAAAGAGAAAGGAAATAAATAAATAAAGAAGAGATGATATCTGTAAAAGTGGTTTTAACTATTTTTTCTCCCTCAGTGAAAAAAAAAGAAGAGCTTTTTGAGAAATGGTACACCATGGGACTCCAACTTGTCGAGGAAAACCTAGTATCCCATCTGCAAGTGGGGCTACTATCTCACAAAAGAGGAAGAGGAAGGAAGGCCAAGAGCAAAGTCAAGGGCCTCATGCAAGAAGCTGTTCGTTAGCTATTGGAGATGAATAAGCTGAGAATGAGCCAATCTCGTCTCTCATCCTCATCGAACTAAAACTATGCTCCCGAGGGATCAACCTCCTTTATTATCCTTGTCCTATAAACAAAAAGAAAGTTTCTAGAGTTCAATGATGGCTAGAAATTGACCGCAATCACTAAGGTCATGCAAGTACCATTAAACCGAGAAACTTTCACTGTACTAAGAGATCTAAACTCTCAAATTACATGGCTTGAGTTCAAATTTGAAATCGAAAGGAGAAAATGGGATTAATTTGCAGCAATGCATTTATATTTGTTTTTACAGTTCTTTGTTTTTTATTTTTATTTTTGCTTTTACTGTAATTTATTTATTTTTTCTAATAAAATTTGTTTGTGTGAAAATAATTAATCTAATTTCAATTAAACCTCAAAAATAAATTAATAATTACTTTAAATTAAATTAAAAAACAAAAATGAATTAAAACTTACTTTAAAATAAATTAAAATCAAAATTGAATTATTTATTACTTTATTTTAAATTAAAAAATAAAACTGAATTAATTATTTCTTTAATTTAAATTAAAAATCAAACTTAATTAATTTAGTTATTAATAATACTAAAAACTGCATCCAAACCCAGAAATATAATGTTAGTGCGTGATTAATATGACACTTCCCAATAATGATGATCATTCGGCACATCCTATGTGTTATGATACTGGGATAAAACTAGTGTAGGGTTGATCGATCCGAATCAGGTTTTTTTCTATTTCTTGTTTTTGTAAAAATATTATTTGTATTTTGTATCTTAAGATTAGTAAAACAATTATATTTTATATTGATGTTACATTTATTATTTTATTTCATAAGTTGAAACTTGAATATTGTGATGCACTTCACTATAAATCAATTAGTTGTTGTATTAATATTTAATAATTATATTTGATTATGATTTGATTTTCTTATTATGTAATGAATATTGAAAAAAAAATTTATTGTGTATTTAGTATTTATAATTAATAAAAAATTATATAATATTTAAAATATATTTATGATGTCATCTAATCTGATCTTGGTTAAATTAATGACTTGCAATTAGATAAAATTTTCAAATCATTACCAATCCAAATTTTAAAATATTAATTATATCTGTAAAAACTAACATTATGGGTCGAGGGTTTCGTAGAATGGAGTAGGTGTGAAAAGCCTTAGTGGGATCAAACCAACCTTTTCCTTGTGATGATCACCAGACAAACTGCCGCAGAATTCAAAGTGAAAAGAAATTTTATAATTAAGAAGATATACCTCTTACAACAATGGCTAGGTAGAAGCTAATTTGTCCTATTACAGGCCCAATGTGAACAATTATTATAATTAGTGACAAAAGCTGTAACATAATTAAAGAAAACATTAATTAACTCCTAAAATACAACAAAAGTAACTGTTCGAATTTCTATTTTAATTACATAAAATCTCTGAACTAATCACGTTAAGATTACCCAAGGCAAGAAAAAGTACAAAACCTAATAAGAATTAAATTTTCCAATCAGAAGTGGGAATTAAGTTTACTTTTTTCTATTTTATACAATTTCTTTTCTTTTTTTTTCTTGAATAAATTTACATATATATATATATCTTTTTTGCAAGAGTATCCTTACACTTTTTATATGAGTTTAATTTTTTTTTTTTGGATAAGATTTGTGGTTACTCATGTCTACAAGTATTTTTTTAAGAGTTCAAACTTTTGACATTATAGAAACTCTTCAATTAATGATCTCAAACTTACTTTATTATTTAAATCACGATGTATGAGTATTTATAATTTTTATTAGATAAAAAAAAATTAACTTTTGAAATTTGAACATGATGATCGTGAGCTGCCGTTGATTTCATGAAGCCATAGTCCTAAAAAGTAAAAACTATAAAGATTGAGTGTCATACACGTAAAACTCACACAGTAATTCACCAAATTCTTGCAGAGAGAAAGTAAACAAAAGCTTAGCAAATTATAACAATGGCTTCTGACCAAAAATAAAAACTATAACAATGGCTACCATAAGTGTTCCAGCCAACACTTCTCCTGTTCAAGATGCTGAAGCTCTCTACAAGGCCTGCAAAGGTATTACATATAAATAATTTTATGTTTGCAAATGTGTTTTACTTTTAGTAAACATGCCTGTGATTAAAATTAAAATTTATGATATGTTTGTAATTTATTATTATTATTATTTCTGGGTGTATTATAATAAGTCTTGTTATCAAATGAGAAATAATTCTCTTATTTTTTATAAACTCTGTTGTTCTTTACTTTTACATTTTAATATTTTTATTGTGTTGTTATAGTGTCATTCATCTTCTAACAAAAATAAAAGATACCCAACTTGATGGTCAGCAATAAATATAAGTTTTGAAAAATAAATTAAAAAACGCAATTAATTGATAAGATTAGTTGACCTACTCATCTCGAAGACTCTTAACATTTAGTATTACTACTAGTGTAACTA
Source organism: Quillaja saponaria (assembly GCA_029379385.1). Lineage (NCBI taxonomy): Eukaryota > Viridiplantae > Streptophyta > Magnoliopsida > Fabales > Quillajaceae > Quillaja > Quillaja saponaria. The sequence goes on along the minus strand of CM055616.1, from coordinate 10,187,054 downwards.
ATATTTAGTTACTATTATGCATGTCGGATTTGGACCTTTTTGATATCGGAGAGGTGTTAAATTGTAGAAAGACCTGATCAAAGAGAAAAGAAAATATTTATTCCACCCTAAAAAGTATATTTAATTAAATTTTTATACATGTTATATCACACTGGTGTGCCTTTAGTTTAAATTTTTTATTATTATTTTGAAAAATCTAAAAAATTATTTATTTTTCCTTATGAGAGAAATGGGTGTAAAATTAGTTCCTTTAGAATATTTATTAAGAAATAATAAATAAATAGTTAACAATTATCGATATTTAAAATATAATTTTTTAACGGGTGTTTTAAGTATATTTATAAAGATACAATAAATATTATTTTTTAAGAATTAAAACTTTTCAAAGTAGAATTAATTAATTAAATAATATTATAATTATAATCAACTACTATAATAGATATTATAATTTTCTTTTCTAAAATTTTAACAAGTGATTTTAGGATAACCGTTAGAAAAACACCTTAAGTATTCTCGAAAGTAATAATTTAATTATTGTATATTATTATTATTATTATTTATTATAATTATTTATCATTTAGATCATGATAAGTCATTATATTTATTACAAATGAAAAAATTAATTTATTTTAACAAAAGTACTAAGTCCTGGTTAGAAATATAAACTAACTGGATATAGACAAATACTAATCCTAGGTTCTCATTTTTTATTCTTGCTAGGTGGGATCGATTACAGTTTTGAAAGAATAATTACTTATTTGCTGAATAAATAATACTAAGAGCTGGCATTGTCTTTTTGAATTTAGACGAGAAAAGGTATTATATGGAAAAATGGTAGCCACTGATTATTTGTACTGGTTTTTGTATGAGTGGTGTACCATTCAAAACATGGTCAATGTACACACATTCTGCAGGTGGTGTATAGAAAAGTAACAGATATTCTTCACATGAAAGCCATTCCCATTTTTAGGTTACAATAATTTAATGTGTACGAAACCTTAGGAAATAATAAAGAGATATCATTAATTATTCTACCATTTTAAACCAATTAAATTTTCAAAATGAAAATTAATGTTCAAACTAAAATTTCTTAACAGGCACTACTGTTGCTGTACAAAGTAAAAGAGTATTTACTACTATTATAATAAAGGTTAACTACTATTATAAATAAGGTTAAGTGTGAAGAAATCTTCTTACATCGTATAGTAGTACTCTCACGAGAAAGAAAAAGAAATTATGGCTACCATTGTTGCTCCTCTCAACTTTTCCCCCGTTGAAGATGCTGAAGCTCTAAGAAAGGCTTTTAAAGGTTTGAAAAATAAAATTAATCTATGTTTCTTGTACCCAATTAGATTTTTTAGAACATTATGTTATGCTTTTTTTAGTCAAATGGTTGATAATAAGTGGATGTGTTATCAGAATTTTCATGTTTGATTCAAATTCCTTCTAACTCAATCGGAATTGCATAATAACAATGTTTACAGAAAAGTTGTGCAGAAAAAATACATGTTGTGTATGATTTTGTTCAATTGTTTTTTAGGGTGGGGGACTGATGAGAAGACTGTAATATCAATTTTGGGTCATAGATACTCTTACCAAAGGAAGCAAATTAGACAAGCTTATGAGGAATTGTACCAAGAAGACCTTGTCAAGCGTCTTGAATCCGAGCTTAGCGGTGATTTCGAGGTAACATTATTGTTGTTATTATTAATGATATAATTCATACCCTTATGTTTGTCTGTGTTTTCTTTGTAATACTAATGAGTTTGATTTGTGTGAAATAAAAACAGAAAGCTGTGTACCGTTGGATCTTGGACCCTACTGATCGTGATGCTGTGTTGGCTCATGTTGCAATTAAGAGTGACAACAAAGATGTGATTGTTGAAATTTCTTGCATCTACTCACCCGAAGAGCTCTTAGCGGTCAAACGTGCCTACCACAACCGTTACAAGCGGTCCTTGGAAGAGGATGTGGCTAGACATACCACCGGTGACCTCCGCAAGGTATCTCATTTATTTTTTTTTGAAGTTTGAACCTCTCAATAATATCAAATTCTTAGATAAGTATGATCAGACAGTGAAACATGATGCATTTGTAAATTGTAAGACATAAAATTCGTACCGATTCATAAATCATGTCTGCCTAAGAATCACTCTAATTATTATATTCAACTTAGGTACGGAGGTGGATGTTTTTCTATGGATTGCTCGAGATACTTACATTGAACTGAATGTTTAATGGCAATTTTGGCAGCTCTTGGTTTCATTAGTGAGCACATTTAGATATGGAGGGGATGAGACTAATGCGAGGTTGGCGAATTCGGAAGCTGAAATTCTTCATGATGCAATCAAGGACAAGAAGTTAAACCATGAAGAAGTTATCAGAATCCTGAGTACAAGGAGCAAGTCTCAGCTTATAGCAACTTTCAATCGATACCGAGATGATCATGGCTCTTCCATCACTAAGGTAAAAAAACAAAACCTCCTTACTCTGTTTTGGACACCCAGCTTTACTAATATTGATTATTTTCTTTTGGTTTTACAGCATTCATTGGGTAAGTCATCTGATGGTTTCCATAAGGCACTGCGGACTGCAATTCATTGCATCGATGACCCTAAAAAGTACTATGTGAAGGTGAAATTTCATTTGATTTTTGTATATTTTCTCACTTTCTTGCCATTCAAGCAATAAGAATCCTCTAAAATTTCCTTTGATTTTATCCATAGGTTCTGCGCAATGCGATTAAAAAGTTTGGAGCTGATGAGGATGCAATCACTCGTGTGATCGTGACGAGGGCTGAGAAGGATCTGAAGGACATCAAAGAGCTTTATTTGAAGAGGAACAGCGTTCCTCTTGAACAGGCTGTGGCTAAGGATACTCATGGGGACTACAAGGACTTCCTCCTCATCCTGCTGGGGAAAGATGAATGAGATTCTTATGTACCATGGATTTAAGTTATGTCTGGTGGTGTGGTGCCTGCTGGACATTGTTGTTGGGAATCTTTCTGTTTTCTCTGTCTTGCTTTTAAGTGTCTTTGTTCTGTAACTTAGTTTTTGTGACTTGAACTCTATCTTTTATGAATTGATGAAGTGAGCAGTTTGGTAAACTTATTTGGTCCTTTGCATCCATTATTTTTATTTAAGCATTAGCAGAGGTACTTAACCAAGCCCAATACTCAAAACAAATATATGCTTTCAGCTGGTAAAGTTTTACAGTAGATTTCCTAATGTTGCTTATCAATTAGGGGCATCTAGGCTTCCCATATAAAACCCAATTATGCAAGTTCCTATCTATAAGCTTCCACCTTTCTTTATGGAGTGAATGATGCAGTTGAAGTATTATGAATTAATACCAATAATATGTGGACAATGTTCAAGAATACTTATAGGTTGGGTTTGGTTATATCTTTTCGCAGAGGATCATGTTCTTTTTCAAGGAAAATTTCACCCTTTCCTAAAAGCATATTTGATGAAAAACTAATTTTCCCAATGAAGAGAGAATAGTTTGTGTCATTCTTTTTTTTTAAATATCTTCTTTTTTTTCTTATTAAAAAACAAGAAAAGATCTGGATCCTTTTCTTAAACTCTAATAATTACTACAATAATTAGTGTTTTAAAAGAATCTTTCTAACGAATGACCTTATTATCATACTTGTTAAAATAATATATTGAAAGGTTTTAGTACTTATTATAATAATTAATAATAATTTTAGGGTTATTTAATTCAAATAATATTACTTTTGAAGAAAAAATTAATTTTCAAAATTTTATTAATACACATTAACAAGTGTTTTATGACGAAACACTCAATAGAAAAACTTATTTTAAAATACTTCAATCTCAATGAAATAATGACAACTACATTAAATATATATAATTACCTTAGCATGTGTCATAATATATCTGTGTTGTAAGATTTGTTTGATTAATCCTATGCAAACTCAGATATCCAGTTCACTAATGTATCAAATTATCTCCAAATTTGATATATATTTTAAGTTTGGAATCAAAGTAGATACTAAGCTTTTGGACTGCTGTACTTTAATTTGTTGTTTTAAAGTAATCACCTAAAAAACCAAAGTTTTGATTTATCATATAATGCTACAAACTTGCACATTGCATACAAAAACTAAAATAAGTTGAAAATGACATAATATATATGTTATGGCATTTGATAATGTAACAATTACATTATTTGCTTTGGTTTTGGTAGTTTTTGAATTTTCAGAAAATGTAAACATTTGTTATTAAAAAATAATAAGAAAGAGAAATATACTCAAAATTCATATGGATCCATAATTGATAAGATTGGAATTTTATTAAAATTATAATTTGATTTAAATAAGAGATCTCTTATATTTTGGATTCAAAAACACAATTCTTTTGTTTTGTTACTAGTCCTTTTATATAGCTTTAATTACAAATTATGTGTTGAGGGTTTTGTAGAATGGAGTAGGTGTGAAAAGCCTTAGTGGGATCAAACCAACCTTATCCTTGTGATGATCGCCAGACAAACTGCCCCAGCATTCAAAGTGAAACGAAATTTTATAATTAAGAAGATATACCTCGTACAACAATGCCTATGTAGAAGCTAATTTGTCCTATTACAGGCTCAATGTGAACAATTATTATAATTAGTGACAAAAGCTGTAACCTAATTAAAGAAAACATTAATTAACTCCTAAAATACAACCAAAGTAACTGTTCCAATCTCTATTTTAATTCCATAAAATCTCTCAACTAATCACGTTAAGATTACCTAAGGCAAGAAAAAGGACAAAACCTGATAAGAATTAAATTTTCCAATCAGAAGTGGGAATTAAGTTTACTTTTTCTATTTTATACAATTTCTTTTCTTTTTCTCTTTGAATAAATTTATATACATTTTTTTTTACGAGTATCTCAACACTCTTTTGGTTTGAGTTTAAATTTTTTCGGGATAAAATTCGTGGCTATTACTATCCACGAGTATTTTCTTGAAGGCTCGAACCCTTGATAGTGCAGAGACTCCTCAATTACTAATCTCAAACTTACTTTACTATTTTCACTCAATGATTCAAATCCAGTTCGACATGAACTCAATTGATTATTGACCCAATTCAAATTTAATATGTATATTATAATATGTGCATTGCTTAATTTTTTTAAAAAAATTATTAATTTATTTATGTAAAAACTGAGATAGATCAATGTTTGATACAACATATCAAATTGTCATCTCTAAAAAAAAATGTAATCCATAATAAACTTGAAGTATACCGAGTGCCAAAATCAGATTGTGAGTTTGGAGCTTAGAAAACGATTTGAAAGGTGGCATCCTATATAAAATCAAATGAAGAAAAAGTTTCAGGAGTGGAGAAATGAGTGAGATATTTTTTAGAGCTTGAATATAAGCAAATCAATAAGGTAACAACATTTTTTTAGGAGTTTCCTCTGTCTATGAAATGATGTAAAAAGTAAGCCAATAATTACATTAACATCATAGAAATTACAATTCCTTCTAGGTAATTTTGAGAGCAAATACGAATTGCATTATATGGGCATATTTGATATAAAATATTGAAGAAAATAACATTTTTTATTTATTGAATTTCTCTAAATTGTAACAAAATACTGGTACAAATTATAATCAGAAAAAACAACAATCAAAAGAAATTTATTAAAAAGTACAAATTGGAAAACCCAAATTTCATATAATCCTAAATATTGAAGTATATCTTGTTCCAATGGAATCAATTAGCCTCCTCTTGCAATCAAAGTTAGCAAGAAATCCTTGTAGTTTCCATTAGCCACTTCTTCAATTTTATTGGAGAGTGAACCTCCAAATAGTTTATGGTATTCATTCTTGATCTCTTTCATATCAACATCTGCTCTAGTAACAATCACACGTGTCGGTGCTTTTTTGGTGTTCTTATCCACTTCTATTTTCAATGTTGCATCCAGAAGCTTTGCAAAGTACGTGTGAGGAGTGCATAGGCATTGCACTGTCTCCTTTAACCTCAAGTCAGTAATATCCTAAACAAAAGCATTACGGGTTAGATTCAAAAAACAAAATGAAAATGCGTTAGACTGTGGTGCGATTCAACTCAAAAATCGATCTTATTTAAATCAAATTGACGTAATCTAACTCAACATAAACTTATTTTATATGTGAATTGATCTCAATTGAATCCAAACTTAACATAACATGATTCATCCAAATTAAATACGTTCTATAAATTGATTTGGCACATAATTGGACCGGATACTTGAGGGACAAATCAAATTGAAAATCTGAAAATGTATACCTCATCAAGGTGTTTGCCACTGATCTCCTTGTAGTGCTTGTAAACTGATTTGAGATGATGCTTGCTTCTTGTTGATAGTATCCTTATTACTTCATCATCCTCAACAATCAGTTTCTTATCGGCATTCTTAATGGCACCGGCAAGTGTCTTGGCCTCCGATTTCGCCGTGTCATCCTTCAGCTTTGATCCTTCATACCTATAGGCACTCACAAGTGCAACCAAGAGCTGTTCCAAACAGCAAAAAATGGCAGTAAGACACATTTCTCATACTCCGAGGAATGAAATGTTTAAATGAAAGAAGTTAACACCTATAATTGGACCCACATCGGCCCAATAAAAGTTTGATAGATGGCCCAATGATACTGACCTTTCGATCATTGCCGTGGATGTAGGAGGCAACATCTTCTTCAATGGAGTGATCAAAGAGGGAATGATAGGCCCTCCTTGCACCCAATAATTCTTCTGATGATCTGGTACAAGCAATCTCTACAATAACTCCATAAGCCTCATGTCTCTTTGCTCCCTTCTTTAACGCTTCCTTAATCAAACGGGCATCTCTTTCCCATGGGTGCATGGCCCACAGCACAACAGCATTCTGATTTTAACTCACGCGTGGGACCCACAAATTAAATTAACTCATTTTATTGTTTATCAAATAATTAAAAATAATATTTAATTTAATTATTTCTAATTATAACATTATAGTTGAATAAGCAATTGGTTTGTTGAAGATTCAAGACTCGATTATTTTTAGAATAAATGATCAATTTGATTTTGAAAATATTGTAATTTTTTTTTATCGACATGCAACTAATTAGTGGAGGGTAAATAAAAATTTTAATGGAAAATAAGATAAATAAGTTTATTTTTTATTTTATTTTTAAGATGAAATTTAGGCAGTACCTTAAAACGCATGAACTCGTGCTTAAGAAGCCGGACTCGCTCATCATTCCACCTCTCAAATTGGCGTTCATCATCAATAAAGAAATGTGGTGTTCCTTTCCTGAAAGTTTTAGTTTCCTCCGGATGCCATTTTCCCAATATTGATATCAACGACTTCTCATCAACTCCATGTCCTAAAATGTAAAAACCAATAGAAGAGATTTTTCAGTTAAATTAATTCTAATAATAAAAGAAATTGATTTCGAATTAAATTTTTTAGATAGAAAAATTAGGAATTTAGCAACAAAGAAAGAAAAAGAAAAAGAAAATCAAGGTGAAATAAAGTAAAAATAGATGGAGAACCTGAGAAAGCTTGGGTGAGAGCTTCCAACTCTTGAGGGAGAGCCATTGTATGTGTTTTTTTTAGTGTTTGTTTGGTTTGGCGTATCAGGCAAATACCAATGAATATGATGGGTCGGCAGGCTTTCATTTATAGGAAGTTATAAGGGTATTTTTGTCATTTTCATTTATAAGGGTTTTATTGAAAATTTAGTTGTTACAAACACAGATATAATACTGTTTGTCCACATTGAAATAAATAAATGAAACTTACCAAAATAAATAAAGAATTAAATTGACACATGGATATATTTAAAATATATAACACTTTGACCAGAAAAAGAAGAACTAAGATAAGAATGGTGAGAATAAATAATTTGAACATTTAAATAAAAAACTTAAAAGAGTTAAAGACAATATTCGTTTTAATTTTTTAATTAATAAGTTAAATTTAATATATTTGTGTAGACGTCCCCATATTTTAGTATTTGATAGTTAATACCACATATTTTTTGAATTTATAGTCACTGTATTTGATATTACATGCTTTGCAATTTTGGGTCTAGATGACGAAATGAAAGTACCCTTTTATGATCCAGGTCTTCTTGTGATTATCTTAGTCAAGCTTCATTTTCCTATTAAACATGAAATGTCCCATTTTATAATATATGTCACAATCAAGTATCATTTATCTGAACATTTTTCATATTTTATTGTAAGGAAAATGCATCAAATTATTGAGACAGAAAATGACAGTAAATTGCCCAAAACCTTTATAGAATTTGTGATGCTGGTTCATAAATATATTTTGTCTTATGATTTAGTTTTTGAAAATTTTTCTCCCACGGGTGTGAGAATATTGCAAGAAAACAAACATAAAAATACAAAAAAATATCACACTCACTACACCTTATTAGTTCAATCTATAATAACTTATTCTTTTGCTAATCTAATTCGTTATTTCTTAGTTTTTATTTTTGTTTGGGGTCCTAAGTTCACAGTTTGTACCCAAAAAAAAATGCTTAGAGTAATAATTTTTTATTAACAGCTACTCGATAATATATGAATTCTCTTTAAAGTAAAAATTGAATAATTTTGTTAAAGGAAAATTAGATTAGAAAAGAAGGATTAGATTAATTAAGACAAGATTTTGGAAATTAGAGCTAGCTGTACCTACCTACATATGCATATTCTAATTAAACCCAAATGTAAAGGTAAGCATTTCTTTACATGCAATCTGATCTGACAGCTAGCTATAGTTAGTGTCTTAGTGATTATGCATTTTTTTATTTTTATAAGGGGACTAGTCCATTTCAATAAATAAATAAAACCGTAGACTCTTTCTTCTTTTCTCTCTCAATTCTTTCTCCTCTCAATTTTTAAATGAAACCATGTTAGGTTGTCTAATTGTCCCGTACACACGCATTAAGATCTCTGAGCCATAAATGTCACAACAATAATGGAGGTATTTCTTTCTAGATGGTTATGATTGATATCAAAAATATATAATATTAATCTCAATATAAACGATTCTAGCTTTGATTTGAATGATTTATGTTTAATTAAAGTAATAATTAATTGAATTATGCGTAAGATAATTTGAACATATTTTATCACTAAATAAATAAATAAAACATATAGACCTTTTTTCATATTAACAAACAATAATTCTTTTATAAATATAAATGGATGGACAAAATTTTATGATTAGATTTTAATCTTTTATTTAATTAAATTCATTGTGCAATTGAGGATCTTTTATTTGTATATAAATTTACTTTTCAGAATAGATGTACATATAATGGCAATAATCAAAATCTAGTAGACTTCAATTTCATGCTAAAAAGTTATTTTTATCAAAAAATAAAAGTAAGATCTTATGGACAAATTTGATAATTTACAATTTATATTTTCAGAAAATATTATACCCACCATAATTTAAAGATTATGAATATAGATGTATCTTATATTTAGTGATGTTTAAGAATCTTAAAAATATGGCCTGCGAGAAAAGTGGGTATTGCCTTACAAAGATTCTTATGGAGTTGCGGTAGACGTGATGCATATAAAATTACGAAATAGAGTCGTGTGTACAACTTATATTGTATGTTGCCCTTGACTCTTGATGCAAGTATGATTACAATTAAACTATATTATTAATTATGGCACTTTTTTATTGATAATTTCTTGTTTTAACTAAGATTATAAGAGAATTAGTAAACTAACATGTAATTGATAATAAAATATTATTTTAACTGATTAAGACAGTGATATTAGAATCTCTTGATTATATATGTTTTTTCTCACATTTAACTATCTATATAAACATAAAAATTAAATAACAACAAATTTACATTTACATCAATTAATTATTGCATGTACCACACAGAATTTCTTACTGACAGAAAATTTTACTGGTTTGCTCTTCAAATATACATTATTCTTTCCCACTAAAAAATTTTATGTTGATATTATTTTATGCACATTTTATCTTTATTTTTAAAATTTACAATTTAACTTAAATTTTAAAAAATTAAAAAGATAAATCTCTAAAATAAATATCCTTATTGTCGTATTATTAAAAATTACATAAAGATTGTACCCAAAAAAAAAAAAAAACATGTAGAATAATTATTAAAAGTTATTCTTATCTTTTTTATGACAAACCCATGCACGAGTAACTTGTTTTGGCATTTAGTTATTCAATTCTTACAAGGGAAGTACCTAACAGACTCTGGAAATTTCGGATGAAATAATTGAAGTAGGACATGTTATTCACGTGAGAATTATTTTATGAAGAAATATTATATTTTAATATTTGTTTGTGGTGCATATATTACATTAAAAATATATCTTTGGTTGTTGAAATAGGAGATGATGCAACTTTTTGTCTGAAGCCCTAAATTATTTGGAGCTGGGGCAACTGTATGTGCAATCGAATTGGTTGGAATTTGGTAAGGTAGGTTGGCATCATTTTATTATTAATGGGGACAACTGTTATTTCCTTCTCCATTAATAATTTGGACAATTCTTCAATATCTTATCATATCTCTCTCTTCAAAAAAAAGACTTCTCATCTTTTAGTTGGCATGGTGATTAATTAGTCAAAGGGCCAAACATACTAAAAAAATATATAATCACTAGTTTTTCGGTTGTAGAATTCAAATATTAAATCAATTTTTAATATTATCATCAAACTAAGATCTCCTCAACTATTTTCTTAGAAGTTGAGAATTTTTTTCTCTTCTAGAGGAAAATACTTTACTTTTTCTTCTCAATATTTATGTGCATTCGAATTAATTGATGAGTATTATAATTAATTTTCTCTTTGGTTTAGTTAAAAACATACTATTCAAGCCAAAACTAAAACATTTATAGAGATTTTATCTTTAAAATCTTATTAAGAGATTCATATTCAAGTAGTCAATGAAAAATAATACATTTTTTTTATCATCATATTAATCCCTTGAAATAATACTCTAGTATTTTGGTCTATATGCAAGTGTAAATGCATGCAATCTTTTTCTTTATGAGCTGGACAATGTGAATGCATTCATGAATTATCCAATTACAAGGTGGACAATGTGAATGCATTCATGAATTATCCAATTACAAGGTGCCCTGCATGTGAAACTTGTAACACGTTTTTAGTTCAAACTATATTTTAAATTCTTTGTAGAAATTAAATATTCCAGACGTGCAATTAAAATTAATTTTTCAAGTGTATGTTAGAAAATATATGAATGCATTCACTCCCAAGTAGACCCTAAATAAGAAAAAAAGAAACAGCATGGATAGAAATGGAATATGTAAAAGTTAGTGGCTGCTTTGGCTGCTTTACTATTAACAAAAATGAAGATGTAAATTAAGAATTAGATAAATTATAAGGACTCCAATTGATATTTGTTCTGTTATTATTAGGCATTTTAGCTTTCTGCAGGGATATTTTCGACAATTGATATTTAAAACCAAGGGTAAAACAGTCCATATACAGAATGAGAGCTCACAGTGGGGTCGTCTATGAGGAGGGAAACCAGGTGAACGAAACAGAACAAGAGCGAACCGTTTTCTGTGATAGACTGTCAGTTTTTTGTTGGAGAAAACGTAATTCTTCCATTGGAATTGTAAATCACCGAGACTGAGTTTCGGTGCAAAATCTGAGACAGAATGGCAACACTGAAAGTACCAGAAGTTGTTCCTTCTCCCACCGAGGACAGTGAGCGACTCAGAAAAGCTTTTCAAGGTCTCTCTCTATCTCTCACTCTCACGGGAATTAGCACATCCATAGGCACAAAATTTATACCCTTTATACTTGATATAAAATGCAAGCTGAAAATTTGATTTTTTTTATTGTTATATTTTTTGAAGTTTTTGTAAATGGATCATTGGGAAATTGCCAGTTGCATATACTATGTATATCTTATATCTAATTTTCTGGGTTTTCCCTTTTTGGGTGTCTGTATTGATTTATTGCTAGAAAGTGATGCAATTGCTAAGTAATTGTCTTAATTGCATCTATGTTTTTCTATTGTATAATATGGTACAAATTTTGTTCATGGGTCATTGGTGATACAGCTTCATGATATGTGCCTACATACTCAAACTTTATCTTCTGTATCCTTTCTGGGTTCTGCTATTCTCGTTCCAATGATATTAATTTGCCGATTTTCTTTATTTAATGGGCGAAGACATAACTAAATGGACATTTTTCTTTGCCTATGTAATATGTCATATTCGTTCTCATTTTGAGGGCAATGATTAAGTTTTCTATTTATTATTTATTTATATATGTTTTTGTTGATGATGCTTTTGGCTAATTGGATATAGGACTTGGAACTGATGAGGACGGAATAATCTGGATATTAGGACACAGGAATGTGAGCCAAAGGAAGAAAATTAGAGATACTTATCAGCAGCTCTACAATGAATCCCTTATTGAACGTCTCAATTCTGAACTCTCCGGTGACTTTAGAGTATGCTATTTTCTCTTCCCATGACTTTCCATAACTGTTCAAACTAGTTTACCAACCTTTTTATCTGTTTCGCATATAAAGTATCTATCTGATACAGTGGGGCTGGAGATAAAATAAATAGAATCTTCAATGTAATATCTGGAAGATGAAAATTAATTTTTATAAATATCTTGAAGTTGTTGCAACCATTTTTAGATCTTATAGTTTAGTTTTAACATAAAATTTCATTCCTGTAGATGTTCCTTCCTTATCTTCCCTGATTAAATAAATTTATGCACATAAGGATGACATTTGGAAGCTTTATGCATACATAATGACTAGAACATATGTAAATAGACATTAGAAGGTTCTCCAAAAGAGTTTGTGACGTATGAAAATGCAATTACAGTTCATTAACGAAAAACCAGACTCCAACATCTGTTTATGAAGTAAAACATGATAGAGATTAAGTAAAATAAACCACTGCTGTTGCATGTCCATGGAAGGAGGCAAGATTCTGCTTTTGGGGGGTGGCAATAGCATATGACAGGGAGAAAAAAAGTTATCATGAATTGATAAACTGTAATTGTTTATCAGGAAAATAATCTAAAATAAAGATCTCTTATTCTACTTTATTTACTTCTTTATTTAGCTCTGATATATGATTTGCTTTTCCACTTTTAACTGTTATATTAGTGTCTTTTCATGGGGTTTTTTTCTTCTTTAAATCTTGTAGATAAGATTTATATTTGAGATAAGCCATTCATCTGCTCTTTCGTGCATTCATGTTCTGATTTTTTTGTATCAAGTATATGTGTTTTCTTAAAAAAAAATTAAAAAATTAAAGCAGAATATAGATCAGTTTGGTATTCAAAGCATTATTTAATTTATGAATGCTTACTACATTTCAAGAGGCTTTAATGAAGCAAGTCATGGAAGAGGTGCCCATTTGGTGGATAATGTTAGTGATTGTGAGAAATTGACTAGTTGACATTTGAAACATTGGTTTATGTGCTAGATACAAGTCTAAAGCAAATATAAGTTCTACTTCTTAAAGAAAACATGAGCCTGTTGACTTTATAATAATCTTTCTCCCATGGAAACTTCACGGAACTAGGAAACCTTCTATTTGATGTACAAAACATGGTATTTTTGTGAAGCAACCATGTGATCAATATTATTGTATTTCACAAATTAATCTTCTGACATATTACAGAATGCAGTAATTCGATGGATGTGTGATCCTCCAGAAAGGGATGCAAAACTGGCAAATGATGCTCTGAATGCTAGGCAGAAAGGAATTAAACAACTTCAAGTGTTGGTTGAGATAGCATGCGCTTCTTCTCCTCACCATTTAATGTCTGTCAGGCATGCCTACTGCTTGCTCTTTGATTGTTCCCTTGAAGAGGACATTGTATCCTCCGTTTCTCAGCCCCTCCGAAAGGTAAAGCAAACCAAGTACCTGAGAAACATAAGATGCAAACACTTAGCAAGCTTTTTCATTAGATTTTACAACTTCCAAGTTAAAGCATAAAAGTTATTTCATTAAATGGAACTCTTGCTATTACATAATGTCGTAGTTGAGCTTCCGTTAGCATTTTTTTTTAAAGTCAATGTGCTTTGTCTTTGTTCGGGAACAAATTGAGGGAGTAAAGGAAATGGAAAAGATGAAGGCTACAAAGAAAATGGAAGGAGACATTATAATTTTCTCTACTTTTTCCTGGGCTGCAAAGAGAGTGGAATGAATTAAAATGGAAGGAAAGAAATTTGTGATGAACAACGTCATCTAATACTTCCATTGATCAGACTTGTTCTCCCTGATAAAGTAATAGGAAGTACAAAGTTGTAATTAATGACCTCTTACCAAACAACAATAAAATTTCCTTTTATTTTCACTACAATTTTCGAAGGATTGATTTTTGTGGTCCGAACATCGAAACATTCTTTCTGAAATAACATCTTCCATTTTCCTCTTGGTTCCCAAGTGGGAGAAAAAAAGTTGCCCCTCCCATTTTCTTTCCTCCCACTCTGAAGTTCATTTTTGTAGGGTGAACATGGCTACTTGGATATTAGAAGAAGGAATGCAATATGAAAGTGCTAAGCATGAGTGCAAGAGCCCTAATGGGCCTTGAATTGATCAATCTAAGTGAGAGACTGATGCATCTTTTTAAGAACACGATCACATGAGAAACTTCTGTTGCTTTGTCAAGACATGCACAAAGGCATCACTTCTGTTCTATGTCTTCTTCTTTTTTTAGTTTTTAGTGGGCCTAGTCAGCTCCTACAGGTATGATAAAGGGGCAGTGGATTTAGAGGCTGCCAGTTCAGAGGCAGCAACCCTGCATGAAGCCATCAAATCAAAGCAACTAGATCATGATCATGTTGTTTGGATACTTTGCACGAGGAACTTCTTCCAGCTCCGTGCAACTTTTGCATGCTATAGGCAGACCTATAGCAATCTAATTGAAGAGGTTTTGATTAAACAATTTCAAGTTCTTAGTTATCATTATGTATTTGTTCGTTAAGAGTTGATTTGGGAAATTCTCTGGACAGGACATCATGAAATGTGGTAATGGAGATCTACAATCTCTCTTGAAGGTGGTAATATGGTGTATAAACTCTCCCGAGAAACATTTTGCGACGGTAATGTCATTTTCTTTGTGAATAAGAGAACTATAATTTAATCATTTGCAACTCAATATTGATCAGGGACATTTTCAGTATTTTGCCTCATTGAACTTTTTATATTAAGAGTGCCTTACGTACTACCTACTTTCTGGATATATGCATATATTAGCCTTTTTGTATGAACTATATGAGCCACTTCTGTTTCAGTCATGCCTAATACTCATTCGGTTCCCCCCTTCATAATTCCATTTAAATGGAATCGTGATACAAGAACTTCCCATGAGACGCAGAAAGTGCATGAACAGGAATACTGTGTCACCTCCAGAGTGTATGTCTGCAAAACATTTGTTCTCTTAGGACCAAGAAAGAAACTATTAGTCCCTTCCTGCTTCTTTTTACGTGTAGTGTTCGCCTACTTTTTATCAACGACAATCCTCAATTAATCATCTGGAGTGCTTTAAATGTTGAATGAAGAAACCCTAATGGAAGTGGTTTTGGTGAAAAGCCAAAAAGTGTAATAAGTAGAAGCCTATTCTATCATGTCCAGAGAAATGTCTTGAACTCTTGACTTGGAATAAATTTATCCTCCGAGCATCAAACTTAAATGTTATTTATCCTTTGAATACTGTATGATCACTTTCCAGGATACCTCTTAAGTCACTTATGAAAATATATGATATTCACCTGATATCTGTTTGCGTGGACGCAGAATCCTGTCGATGGATTCAGTATCTGCTTATGCCTTTACTCTTGGCAAGTTGAATCCCCCACTTACATTCCAAATATTAATGTTTGTGAAATATTGGGCTGACTTAGACCTTGAATAGCATAACTGGCATTTGCTAATGGAAATAGTCAAATAGCAATGTATCAGAAGTTCATTGTTTGTTTACCTAAACAAATTTTCTTTCTTTCTCTTTCTGGAGGGGTTGGGTTGTTTGAAAACTTGATCTTATGCGGCAGCCTTCCCAGGAGAGGAAAGGGAATTAAACTGGAAAAATGAAATTGTAGCTTTATCAGGTGATCATACTGATTTGGAACTCTGGCAGAGACCCTCTCTCTGTGCCAAACAGCCAACACTCCATCTCTTTGAGTAGCTTTTTTCTTTTTTTCTTCTTTTGAGGTGGTGAGATATGATTTTAGCTATTGAACTGGAAGACAATCGTTAACTTCCTTCTGTAATTTCTTGAAGCTTTAAAATCACTGCTAATAACTTGGTGTTGATGAATTATTTTCTGCTAGCATTACCCCTAACTTAGAACATAACAGGTTGTTAGAGATTCTATCATTGGGCTTGGAACCGATGAAGACTCTCTCACCAGAGCCATTGTTACTCGAGCTGAAATTGACATGCTGAAAGTCAGAACTGAATATGCATACATGTTCAAGTCCAAGCTGGATGATGCAGTCATCGGAGACACCTCAGGGGACTACAAAGATTTCTTGATGACCTTGCTTGGAGCAAGAATGTGATGCACCCTAACCTGAAAGAACCTCTCTTTTTGTTCCATTGGCATCTTGGACTATTTTTATTTGCTTTGATGGTATAGACTGTAATATATAATATCCTATATTCTGGAAAAGGAAAGTGTGTTGCCTGCAATTTCAAAGTTGAAACCAAACCTGTCTGTGATTCTGGATTTCTTGTTTGTATATAATGAGAGGATTAATCTTTCTCCCTTGGAAAATAAAAGAGAAATGCTTCATAAATGATCGAGTTGTGAAATTTGTCATTTATC
The DNA here is from genome assembly GCA_029379385.1 of Quillaja saponaria. NCBI lineage: Eukaryota > Viridiplantae > Streptophyta > Magnoliopsida > Fabales > Quillajaceae > Quillaja > Quillaja saponaria. The sequence continues at coordinate 10,170,228 of CM055616.1, read as the reverse complement.
CCAAAAAGAAATATAGGTGGTCTCCATGGTTGCCAAACAAATTCTTACCTGGCTACTAAGAATCCTTCAGGCCTGTTTGGCAGTGGAGTTTAGGACAGAAATTGGAACTGAACTACTCAATACTAGCTTTTCTTCTTGGAGTACCTTTTGAGTTCAGGCTTCAAATTCTAGATCTTACTTCAAGTTCTAGGAATTGAAATTTAACAAGAAAAACTCTTCAATTTCCACACAGACTATAAAAATCAGAATTTTCAATGCTACTTCCTTTTTTTACTCAATTTCAAACAATCACTATCATCACGACTATCACCTTTTGAATCTCAATTACAAAGATATATGCCATGTCATTGTAATTGAGATTTATATTTTAAAATTTTTTATGTATTATTTACACTTATTCATTTTAGTTTACAACTCTTGCTTCTAGTTTTTATTTTTTATCATTGTGCTTAATAATTTTTATCTGTCAACAACTCATGTTCTTAGATTTTACAACCTGATTTATTTTTAAGTATGTGTCTACTTGTTTAACACACACAACAATAATTACGTCAAAATTTGTTGAGAATGTTTTTTATCTAATATGAAGAAAGGCAAAAAATAAAAAAACTAAGAAATAACTTAATGTCTTTTTTTTTTTCTTTTTTAATCTATTATATGTCTACATGTTTAACATAAACTAACAAATTTAGTCAAATTTTGTTGAGAATGATTTTCAACCTATGAACTGAAGTATTTCTTTGATATTTGCTGGTAACTAAAATTTCCTTTGTCACCAACAGATTCAATTCTCATGTTCTTCCCATGTTAGTTCATGCTATGTGTTGCCCTGTAAGAGTTTCAAAGAGGATCTAATGGATGCCTCTTTCCTGAAATATAAAATGAATTTGTAAGAAAATGAAGAGGACAATGAGAGATATTCAGAGACTAAAAGGGATGGAGAAGTATTTATAAAATGAAAATAGAGGCTAAAAGGGAGTATTTAACTCTCTGTGGTTTGCTGGATGAATGGAAAATAATTTTACCAATGGAGAGAGAATACTAATAGGTTGGGTTTAGTTATATCTTTTCACAGAGGACCCTGTTCTTTTTCAAGACGAATTTCGCCCTTTCCAAAAAACGTATTTGATAAAAAAACTAATTTTACAGAATAGTTTATGTCATTCTCTTTTTAGAAAAAAAAATCTTTTTTTGCTATTAAAAAACGAGAGAAGATCCGGAACTATTTCTTAAAATTTAATAATTATTACAATAGTTAGTGTTTTAAAAGAATTTTTTTAATGAGTGACCTTATAATACTTGTTAGATTTACATATGAAAAGTTCACAATATTTATTGCAATGATTAATAATAATTTTAGTGTTATTCAATTTGACAAATATTATTTTGAAAAAAAATTAATTTTTCAAAATTTTGTTAATACACTTTAATAAGTGCTTTATGACGACACACAATAGCAAAACTTATTTTAAAATATTTCAATCTCAATAAAATAATAACACCATATCTATATTTATACGATATATAAAAAGAATTTTAAAGAAGAATATTTTGATTTTTTATTTTACCTTTTGACTTGTTAAATTTTCATTATTGCCACACCCTATTGATGTTTAGAGTTTGAATGAAATATAAAATTTAAAACTTAATATATTTTTAATTAAATAGTTAGAGTTTTGTTTTAATATGACTTTTTTTTTTTTTTTCCCGAAACTTCCTAATAGTTTTTTAATTGTCTAATTATGTTATATATAATAAAATGAGCAGAACCTATATTTGCATAATACATTGACAAAGCTTAGAACTCTTCATTCAACCATAATTGGTCAGTGTATTACAACCATAACTTCCTATATGCTTTCTTTATATCGAGCACATAACACCTCTTTTAATATCGTGTGATCAAAATTCTTTTGCATTCTTTGCTTTTGAAAGTTCGAGTGACTGAACATATTAAGAAATATATAATAAATATTCTCATTAGTTCGGGTGCTAAACATATTAATGAATATACAATAAATATTCTTAGTGGAAGAATCTTTTGATTTTCTTAAATACCCTATAAATTTTTAATATTACATATTTATCTTTAGTTATTATTTTACTATAAATGAACTTTTCTTTTTATACTTTTTTTATTCTAAATATTTCCATTTTAATATCAATAAGATTGTAATTGTTCTATGATTATAATATTGTTGCTTTAATTTTTAATTCTTATTCCCATCTTAAGAATTAAAATATATATATAAATATTAATTTTTTTTGGTTAAATTTATTTGTTTGTTTATGAATATAAAAGTGATTTAGTGAATTTTTTTTTTAAATACCCTATATGTGTTTTTACTATTACATAAATACTTTTTAATTGATTTTACTTCAAATAGCCTTTTTTTTTTTTTTTTTACTTCTTTCCTAATTCTTTTCCATTTTAATATTAATAGAATTATAATTTTTTTTATGACTATTGATTTTTTTTCCTAATTTTTTTTCAATATTAATAAATTTATAATTTTTCAATATATCAATAATAATTGAAATTGAATTTCACAATTTTTTTATTTAATAAGTAACAAAAAATTATAATATTATAAATTATTTTAAAAAATATTCTTTATTGCCAAAATTATTAAGAGTATAGTTTTTATAAATATAATATTATTGTGTTAATTATTTTTTTCATTTTAAAATTTTAATATATATATATTTATATTATGAATTCGATTTTTTATTGGCTTTATCTATTTGTTGATGTAATTAACATGTATTATTATTTCTGATTAACTATAATTTCTTGATTTGTGTATATCGATTATTGATGAATACATATTTATATATCATAAATATGATTCACGTACAATACGTGTGTCATGAAAACTAACAAGTGTCATATACTCATATGAGTGCTCATAAATTTTATTTTATTTTTTATGCTTCAATACTTTGACCACTCTCATAGACTTATAACATACATCTGTGTCTTAGGTATGATTCTGTTGATTAATCCTATGCAAACTCTGATGTCCAGTTCACATGTGTGTCAAATTATCTCCAAATTTGATTTATATTTTAAGTTTGTAATCAAAGTAGATACTAAGCTTTTGGACTATTGTATTTTGTTGTTTTTAAGTAATCATCACCTAAAAAACTAAAGTTTTGATTTAACATAATACTAAAAATTTGCATATTGCAAAAAAAGAAGGAAAAAAAAAATTTGAAAATGAGAGAATATGTTATGGCATTTGATGAGATCTAGAATTTTTTTTGTTTCACAAGGCTAATACGTATTTGGAAATGTGACAATTACATTTGTTTGGGTCGTTTCTGAATGTTATATTAAAAAAAAAAAAGGAAATAGAAATATACTTACAATTCAAATCCATAATTGATAAGATTGGAATTTTATTAACTTATAATCCGATTTAAATAAGACATCTCTTATATTTTGGATTTAAATAAGACAACTATTATATTTTGTTATTAGTCTTTTGATATAGCTTTATTTTAATTTCACTCAGTGATCTAAACCCGATTTGACATGAACTCGATTGATTATTATTGATCCTATTCAAATTTAATATGTATATTATAGTTGTGCATTGTTTAAAATTTAAAAACAAAATTAAATTGTTTGTATTGAACTGAGATGGATCGATGTTTGATGGAACATATCAAAGCATATAACAAATTGTCGTCCCTAAAAAAATATAATCCATGATGAACTTGTAGAATATTGAGTGCCAAAATCAGAAACTTAGAAAACGATCTGAAAGTGGCATCCTACATAAAATTAAATGAAGAAAAAGTTTCAAGGGTTAATTAAGGAGTGGTACTGAAATGAGTGAGATATTTTTTAGAGCTTCAATATAAGCAAATCAATGAGCTAATAACATCTTTTTCTTAGGAGTTTCCTCTGTCTATGAAATGATGTAAAAATAAACTAATAATTACATTAACATCATAGAAATTACAATTCCTTCTATGTAACTTTGAGAGAAAATACGAATTGCATTATATGAGCATATCTATATATTATGTTATCCTATTTTAAAAATAAGAGATCTCTTATGGTCTACAACTTTATGTTAAATTTATTTTATACATGTAACTGTTTATATTTTTCATGTTAAAAATTAAAGAAGTAATTTTAAAAAACTAACTAGCTAATCCACAAGAATGCATTTAAAATCACTTTTTAAGGAAAATTATAACTAAATATAAAATACTTTTTTTAATAATTATTATGTTTTTTTATTTTAAAAATTATTATAAAATATATACTCACACATGTTCAACTAAAAAAAAAGTCTCATCATATTACGTAGTAATTATTACTTATTTTCATTAAAAAAATATCCACTCCTTCCTCACACACACAAAACAATAACCTCCCCACTCTCTCACCTATAAAAATATTTTTATCAAAATAAATTTATTAAAAAAATATTTTTACTCACACACTAACTCATATTTTTTTCCTAAAAAACTTAAAATGGCAATTTTATATATTTAAAAAAAAAGTCATTCAGCACGTGCAGTGCAATAGCTAGTTTGATATAAAATATTGAAGAAAATAACACTTTTTATTTATTGAATTTCTCTAAATTGTGACGAAATACCGGTACAAAGACAAGAAAACAAATTACAACTGGAAAAAACAACAATCATAAGAAATTTATTAAAAAGTACAAAATAGAAAACCCAAATTTCATATAACCCTAAATATTGAAGTGTATCTGTTCCAATGGAATCAATTAGCCTCTCTTGCAATCAAAGTTAGCAAGAAATCCTTGTAGTTTCCATTGGCCACTTCTTCAATTTTATTGGATAGTGAAGCTCCAAATAGTTTATGGTATTCCTCCTTGATCTGCTTCATATCAACATCAGCTCTAGTAACAATCACACGTGTTGGTGCTTTTTTGGTGTTCTTATCCACTTCTATTTTCAATGTTGCATCCAAAACCCTTGCAAAGTATGTGTGAGGAGTGCATAGGCATTGCACTGTCTCCTTTAACCTCAAGTCAGTAATATCCTAAACAAAAGCATTACGGGTTAGATTCAAAAAACAAAATGATAATGGGTCGGATTGTGGTGCTATTCAACTCAAAATTTGATTCTAATTAAATCAAATTGACCCAATTTAAAGTGGATAAAATTCGTCCGCCTTAATGTAGACTAAACATAAAATTATTTTGTATGTGAATTGATCTCAATTGAATCCAAACTTAACATATCAAGATTTGTCCAAATTAAATACGATCTATAAATTGATTTTGCACATAATTAGACCGGATACCTGACCGAAAAATCATACTGAAAATCTGAAAATCTGAAAATGTATACCTCATCAAGGTGTTTGCCACTGATCTCCTTGTAGTGCTTGTAAACTGACTTGAGATGATGCTTGCTTCTTGTTGATAGTATCCTTATAACTTCATCATCCTCAACAATCAGTTTCTCATCGGCATTCTTAATGGCACCGGCAAGTGTCTTGGCCTCCGATTTCGCCGTGTCATCCTTCAACTTTGGTCCTTCATACCTATAGGAACTCACAAGTGCAACCAAGAGCTGTTCCAAACAGCAAAAAATGGCAGTAAGACACATTTCTTATGCTCCAAGAAATGAAATGTCTAAAGGTTTGATATATGGCCCAATGATACTGACCTTTCGATCATTGCCATGGATGTAGGACGCAACATCTTCTTCAATGGAGTGATCAAAGAGGGAATGATAGGCCCTCCTTGCACCCAATAATTCTTCTGATGATCTGGTACAAGCAATCTCTACAACAACTCCATAAGCCTCATGTCTCTTTGCTCCCTTCTTTAACGCTTCCTTAATCAAACGGGCATCTCTTTCCCATGGGTGCATGGCCCACAGCACAACAGCATTCTGATTTTAACTCACACGTGGGACCCACAATTTAAATTAACTCATTTTATTGTTTATCAAATAATCAAAATTAATATTTAATTTAATTATTATTAACTATAAATATTATCAGTTAAACAGTAATTACTTTGTTGTTCGATCAAGATTCGAGACTCGATTATTTTTAAAATAATTAATTAATTTGATTTTTAAAGCATTGTAATTTATTTATTTTATTGAAATGCAACTAATTGATGGAGGTTAAATAAATATTTTAATGAAAAATGAAGATTAAATAAATTTATTTTTGACTTTTTTTAAGATGAAATTTCGGTAGTACCTTAAAACGCATGAACTCATGCTTAAGAAGCCGGACTCGCTCATCATTCCACCTCTCAAATTGACGTTCATCATCAATAAAGAAATGTGGTGTTCCTTTTCTGAAAGTTTTAGTTTCCTCCGGATGCCATTTTCCCAATATTGATATCAATGACTTCTCATCAACTCCATGTCCTAAAATGTAAAAACCAATAGAAGAAAATTTTCAGTTAAATTAATTCTAATAATAAAAGAAATTGATTTCGAATTAAATTATTGTGATTGAAAAATTAGGAATTTAGCAACCAAAAAAAAAAAAAAAAAAAAAGAAAAGAAAATCAAGGTGAAATAAAGTAAGGACAGATAGAGAACCTGAGAAAGCTTGGGTGAGAGCTTCCAACTCTTGAGGGAGAGCCATTGTATGTGTTTTTTTTAGTGTTTGTTTGGTTTGGTGTATAAGGCAAATACCAATGAATATGATGGCTATCCACGCTTTCATTTATAGGAAGCTATAAGGGTATTTTAATCATTTTCATTTATAAGGGTTTTAATGGTTGTCATATAAGACTGCTGTCCACGTTGAAATAAATATATGAAACTTACTAAAATAAATAAAGAGATTAAATTGGCACATGGATATATTAAAATCATATAACGCTTTAAGCAGAAAAAGAAAAAAAGGTGATTATCTCAAAAAAGGAAAAAAGAAAAAGGTGACAATAAATAATTTGAATATTTAAATAAAAAAATTAAAAGAGTTAAAGACAATATTCGTTTTAAATTTTTAATTAATGTTAAATTTATTGCATTTGCATAGATGTCCCCACATTTTGGTATTTGATAGTTGATACCACATATTTTTTGAATTTATAGTCAGTGTATCTGATATTACATGCTTTGCAATTTTGGGTCTAGGTGATGAAATTACAAAAGTACCCTTTTATGATACATGCCTTACTTGTGATTATTTTGTAGTCAAGCTTCCTTTTCCCGTTAAACATTATATGTCTCATGTGTATTATATATGTCACAATCAAGTATCATTTATCTGAACACTTATGATATTTTTCTTGGAAGGATAAGACAGCAAATTCTTGGGACAGAAAAAGATGTTAAATTTCCCTTTCACCTTTACAGAATTTGTGATGGTTGTTGAAAAATATATTTTATGTATTATGATTTAGTTTTTGAACAATAATTAAACATGATCTCACACTCACTTCATCTCATTGGTTCAATTCCTAATAACTTATTATTTTTCTATTTTTTTTTTTTAATTTTAATTTTAATTTTAATTTTAGACCCTAAGTCACCAGTTTGTACCAACAAAAAAAAGTGTCTTATAGCAATATTTTTTGATTAACAATGACTCGATGATATATGAATTCTTTTTAAAGTAAAAATTAAATAATTTTTTAAAGAAAAATTAGATTAGAAAAGAAGGATTAGATTAATTAAGACAAACTTTTGGAAAGAGCTGTACCTACCTGCATATGTATATTCTAATTAAACCCAAATGCAAGGGTAAGCATTTCTTTACATGCAATCTGATCTGACAGCTAGCATAGTTAGTGTATGCTACAAGGTTGTCCAATCGTCTCGTACACACACATTAAGATCTCTGAAACATCAAATGTCTGAATAACAAGAGAAATATCTCATTCTCAAGCAAAGAGATGGTGATGATTCATATTAAAAACATATGATGTTAGTCTCGGTGTGGGTGATGGTAGTTTTGATATAAATAATTAATCAAAATATATATAAATTAGTCTAAATATGTTTTATCATTGAATAAAAAAATACATAAACATATAAAAAATTACATAAATGTTCTTTTATTTATTGTCAATCTAAAAATTATTTACAGTGATAATGAAAAAAATATTAATTATTTTTGTAAATATAAATGGATGCACAAAATTTTATGATTATATTTTAATCTCTTAACTTATTTGAGTTCATTCAGCAAGTGAGCCTCTTTCATTTTGTACATAAATTTACTTTTCAGAATAAATGTACAATGGGAATATATATTCAAAATCTAGTGGACTCTATTTTCATGCTAAAAAAGTTAATTTATAAAAAAAAATAAAAAATTATCAAAGTTAATCTTATGATTAAATTTGGTAATTTACAATTTATATTTTCAGAAAATATTATATCCACCATAATTAAAAGATTATGAATATAGATGCATCCCATATTTAGTGATCGATGTTTGAGAATCTTATAAATATGGCCTGCGAGAAAGTAGGTATCTCATTTACAAAAGTCAGATTGAAATAGTTAGATTAGTCAAAAACTAAATATGCGTTTGGCATGCATATTGCAAATAAGTCAAATATGTGTTTGCTATGTAGATTGCAAAACTCATTTTAGAATTTTAGATATGTAATCGCCATAAATATGATATTTGGTTTACATATTGTATGAGTTATTCTAATTTTTAATATTATTTAGTTATTAATAAAATATTTTATGCATGTTACTTTATTAAAAAATGCATTGCAGTAATAAGTATTATATGAATATCATACATAATATAACCAAGTATATAAAATAAAATAATTCAAATTTTTTAACCAAAAAAATAAAATAAAATAGGGTTAGAGATGACTATTAATCTATAAAAAGATAAAGTGTAAATTGGACAATTCTACTGTCACATGCAATCTGAAAAGCCATAAGCTCCTCTACAGCTACTTTTGTCAATTAAAGAATTTCTCCAATTTGAATCTATTGCGATTGAGCCAATCACAATGTCTTGGGAAACCAAACACTCCCAATCCACATATTAGACTCCTCAATTGGCAATCAGACTTTGTAATCTATATATCAAACGAGCTCTTACAGAGTTTACTAAATGTGATGCATATAAAATTCAAAATGAGTCGTGTTCACAACTTAACGTATATGCAACCTTTGACTCTTGATACAAATATGATTATATTTAAACTATATATTTAATTATGGAACTTTTTTTAATGATGATTTCGTGTGATTAACTAAGATTATAGTAGAATTAGTAAACTAACATTTGATATGCTATGAATCTTAAATTAACTTACTAGGATAAAGGTGCTCAGATCTCTTGATTACATGTGACTTTTTTTTACACTTTAATTAATTATCAATGTAAAAATTAAAAAACAAAAATATAACAAAATTTATACGCACATCAATTAATTAATTATTGTATATTCACACATAATTTCTTAGTGACAGCAAAATTTACTTATTTACTCTTTAATAATACATTATTTATCTCACCAAAAAATTATAATGTTGATAGTATTAGACGGATTTTATCTCTATTTTTAAATTTACATAAATTTATGATTTAACTTAAATTTTAAAAAGTTGAAAAGATAAATCTCTAAAATATATATAGTTATTGTCCTATTATTAGAAAATACATATAAGATACAAGATGATATGAGATTATTAAAGTTATTCCTATCTTTTTGATGACAAACCCATGCATGATTAACTTGTTTTGGCATCTAGTTGATTATTAAAAGTTATTCCTATCTTTTTTTTTTGACAAACCCATGCATGATTAACTTGTTTTGGCATCTAGTTATTCAATTCTAACAAACCCAAGCATGATTAAAAATTAGATCGGACCAGTATGACCGTCGTCACATAATAAATCAAACCAGTTCGGACTATACAATTGTTTTGATAATTAGACAATATAATATCTATAAAAACCGGGAGAACCGAACGACCCGGAACCTATTTTAGTAGATGGACTGAGTTTTTTTTAATCTAAACAATTAAAATTGAATTAATATTTTAATGGTAATATTAATATGCATTTAAATCTAGAAGAGCTAAATGCATTTTTTTTTTTGTTAATTTTTTATAATTTTATGTATTTATAAGGTAAAAATTTTTAATTTCTCCTGTTTTCACACTTTTATAAAATTTATATATATATATATATATTCATATCTAAACAGATAGATTATAATGAGATGAGTGATATTATATATATTAATGAGCTTGTTATTTTATTTTTTTCTAATAAACTCTTTGTTGTTGATTGAGAGATAGTAAAATAATGATTGAAAAGAAATTTAAAAACCATATAAGATATATAATAACAAATATTATAGTTATAAGTATGGTTATATTGTGTATAATAGTATTAAATAATATAAATATTAAGTTAAATATATTTATGACGTCATCTAGTCTAACTATTGGTTTGATTTTGGTTGAACTAGTAACCTAAGAACAAGTAAATTTTTTAAGTCGAATACCAATCCGATTTTTAAAACATTGCTTTCAAGTGAATTACCTAGTACTCTCTGAAAATTTTGGATGAAATAATTGAAATATGACATGTTATTCACGTGGGAATTATTTTATAAAGAAATATTATCTTTTAATATTTGTTTGTGGTGCAGATATTGCATTAAAAATATATTTTTGGTTGTTGAAATGGAATATGATGCAACTTTATGTCTGAAGTCCTGCACAATAATTTGGGGGTAGCTGTATGTACTATAGAACTGGTTGAAAAATTTAAGGTAGGTTGGCATCATTTTTATTATTAATATGGACAATAGTTTCTTTCTCCATTAATAATTTGGACAATTCTTCAATATCTTATCACATCTCTTTAATCAAAAGAAAAATATTTCTTATCTTTAGTTGGCATGGTGATTTATTAGTTCTGCAATTATACTAAAAATATATATTCACTAATTTTTGGATAGTAGAATACGAATATTAAATTAACTTTATCATCAAACTAAGAGCTCCTCAACTATTTTCCTAGAATTTGCAGTATGCCTTTTTAATTATCAGGTGTGTCTGGACTAGCTTACGTGCTCATCGACTAATCACCTTTCTAGTCCGGTTAGAGGTAGGCCATCCACGCCTAGACTATAAAATTTATGGAGATGTTACTCTTTACGATCTCCCCAATGCGATTTGAACCCAAGTTTGAGATAACACACTAGAATTTTAGTTTCTATGCAAGTATAAATGCATGCAATCTTTTTGTTTATAAGATGGACATCGTGAATGCATTTATGAATTATTGAAGCACAAGATGCCCTGCATGTGAATGATGCTAATTCTGAGATGGATGATTATGTCTTTAATCTAACCAAAGAAGTGAAGTACCTAGTAGTCTCTGAAAATTTTGAATAAAATAATTGAAGTATGAGATGTTATTGACATGGGAATTATTTATAAAGAAATATTATCTTGTAATATTTGTTTGTGGTGCATATATTACATTAAAAAATATATTTTTAGTTGTTGAAGTGGGATTTAATACAACTTTATGTCTGAAGTCATGCACAATGATTTAAGGGTAACTATATGTACTATGGAACTGATTGGAAATTGGTAGTTGGCATCATTTTTATTGTTAATGTGGACAAGTGTTTCTTTCTCCATTAATAATTTGGACAATTCTTCAATATCTTATCACATCTCTTCAACCAAAAAAAACATATTTCTCATCTTCAGTTGGCATGGTGATTTATTAGTTTTGCAATTATAATAAAAAAATATATTCACTAATTTTTCGATAGTAAAATTCAAATATTAAATCAACTTTATTATTAAATTGAGACCTCCTCAACTATTTTCCTAGAAATTAAGGTATTTTTTTAATGACCAAGTGTGTATGGACCAGTTTATGCACTCATCGACTAATCACCTCTTTGGTCTGGTCAAAGGCAGGCCATCCATGCCGCTCGACTAATCACCTCTCTGGTCCAATTAGAGATAGGTCATCCACGCCTAGACTAAAATATTTATGAAGATTTTACTCTCTAAGGTCTCCCCAATGAGATTTGAACCTAAGTAGTCAATAAAAGAAACACTCTTTTTTAACCACCGAGTCAACCCTTTGAGATAACACTCTAGAATTTTAGTCTCCATGCAAGTGTAAATGCATGCAATCATTTTGTTTATAAGGTGGACAATGTGAATGCATTTATGAATTATTCAAGTACAAGATGCCCTGCATGTGAATGATGCTAGTTCCGACATGGATGGCTATGTCTTTAATCAGATCAGAGAAGTGAAGTTCCTAATAGTCTCTGAAAATTTCGAAAGAAGTATGACTTTTTATTCACATGGGAATTATTTTATAAAGAAATATTATCTTGTAATATTTGTTTGTGGTGCATATATTACATTAAAAATATATTTTTTATTATTAAAGTTGGATATGATGCAACTTTATGTCTGAAGTCCTGCATAAAAATTTAGGGGTAACTATATGTACAATAGAACTAGTTGGAAATTGGTAAGGTAGGTTGGCATCATTTTTATTATTAATGTGGACAATTGTTTCTTTCTCCATTAATAATTTGGACAATTCTTCAACATCTTATCACATCTCTTCAATCAAAAGAAAAAAAAAATTCATCTTTAGTTGGCATGGTGATTTATTAGTTCTGCAATCATACTAAAAATATACATTCACTGGTTTTTCGATGGTAGAATTAGAATATAAATCAACTTTATCATCAAACTAAGACCTCCTCAACTATTTTCTTAGAAGTTGAGGTATGTTTTTTAACGAACAAGTGTGTCCGGACCAATTTATGCACACATCGATTAATCACCTCTATAGTCCGGTCAAAAATAGAAAATTTATGAAGATTTTTCTCTTCACGGTCTCCCTAATGAGATTCGAACCCAAAACACACATTTTTAACCATCAGGCCAACCCCTTAAAATAACATTCTAGTATTTTGGGCTCTATGCAAGTGTAAATGCATGCAATCTTTTTGTTTATAAGCTGGACAATGCGAATGCATTTATGAATTATTCAAGTACAAGATGCCCTGCATGTGAATGATTCTATTTTCGACATAGATGATTATGTCTTTAATCATATTAGAGAATTGATTAGTTAGTTGTGTGTACCTAATTCGAGCACACCTTACCATTGAATTAAAAATAAAATAAAACAAAAAGACACATACACATTTATTTATTTATTGTCAATATAAATATTATTTAAAGTATGAGCAAAATAAATATTAAATTTTTTATACATATAATGGATAGACATATTTATGATTAGATTTTGATCTCTTATTTAAATTCACTGAACAAAGTGAGGCTCTTTTATTTTGTACCTAAATTTATTTTTCAGAATAGAATTGCATACCTATAATAACAATAATTAAAATCTAGTAGACATTAATTTCATGCTAAAAAATTATTTTATAAAAATAAAAGTTAAATTATTGAAGTGAGATCTTATGAATAAATTTGATAATTTACAACTTACATGATCAGAAAAATACTCACCATAATTAAAAGATTATGAATATAGATGTATCTTATTTTTAGAATTTAGTGATGTTTGAGAATATTAAAAAATATGGCATGCGAGAAAAGTAGTTATTACATTGCAGTGATTCTTTAAAAGTGATGCATATAAAATTACGAAATAAGATGTGTTCACAACTTCACGTGTATGCAGCCGTTGATTCTTGATACAAATATGATTATTAAAATTATAGATTAAGGTTGAGTTTAATAATACTTGTTAAGAGAGCACTACATGCAAAACTTGTTTAGTTAATTATTTTTTAGGAGTCTTTTTTTCTATTTTGACATTGGCTTTTATACTATTGAAAAGTCACATCATTATCAAATTCAAGCTGACACTTTTTTTATTGACAATTTTGCGTGATTAACTAAGATAATAAGGCCTTAATTTAATATTATTAGTAAACTAACATTTAATCCCGTTGATATTTTAGTTTAAGACAAAGATATTGAAATCTCTTGATCACATGTGAGTTGTTTCTCATTTTAATTGTCTATGTTAAAAACAAAAAAGATGATGACAAATTTGTGTCTACATCAATTAATTAATTATTGTATCACAATTATTTACTCTTCACGTATACATTCTTGTTTCTAACAAAAAATATTAAGTCAAATTATTCTAACTTTAATTTTATGATACTAATTTCATCTCTATTTTTAAAATTTACACAAATTTCTCTAAATTTTAAAAATTAACTACAAATTTAATTTAAAATTTAAAAGATTAAAAAAATAAATCTCTAAAATATATATTCTTATTATCATATTATTAACAAATACATATAAAATATAAGATGATATGAGATTATTAAAAGTTATTCCTATCTTTTTGATGACAAACCGATGCATAATTAACTTGTTTTGGCATTTAGTTATTACTTCTTACAAGTGAAGTACCTAATGGTCTTTGGAAATTTTGGATGATGAAATAATTGAAGTACGACATGCTATTCTCGCGGGAATTATTTTATAAAGAAATATTATATTGTAATATTTGTTTGTGGGGCATATATTACATTAACAAATATATCTTTGGTTGTTAAGTGGGATATATGATGCAACTTCATGTCTGAACTCATGCACAATATTACATTAAAAATATGTCTTTGGTTGTTAAGTGGGATATGATGCAATTTCTTGTCTGAAGTCATGCACAATTATTTGGGTGGCAACTGTATGTACTATGGAACTAATTGGAAATTGGTAAGGTAGGTTGGCATTATTTTTATTATTAATTAATAATGTGGACAAATGTTGTTTCTTTCTCCATTAATAATTTGGACAATTCTTTAATATTTTATCATATCTCTTCAATCAAAAGAAATATATTTCCCATCTTTAGTTTGCATGGTGATCAATTAGTTCTGCAAACATACTAAGAAGATATAGTTACCAGTTTTTCGATAGTACAATTCGAATATTAAGTCAACTTTTTAATATTATTATCAACCTCCTTAATTATTTTCTCAGAAGTTGAGGTATGTTTTTCTCTTTTAGAGAAAGAAAAAAAAGGGCCAAATATATGATTAATTTAAGCAAACTTTGACTAATTATTTTTTCTGTTCGCTCAAAGACAGGTCATCTATATCAAAATTAAAAAAATTATAAAAAAGTTATTTTCAACAATATTTTTAAAAAATTCAAATCCAAGAAGTTAATGACAAAACACAAACTTGTTAACCATTACTCCAACCTTAAATAACACTTTAGTATTTTGGTCTCTATACAAGTGTAAATGCATGCAATCATTTTCTTTTTTTCATTATATAAGCTTAAGCTGGACAGTATGAATGCATTTATGAATTATTCAAGTACAAGATGCCCTGCATGTGAAACTTGTAACACGTTTTCGGTTCAAATTATATTTAATTCCTAGTCACAAATTAAATATTCCATATGAGCAATTAAATCAATTTTTAAAGTGTATGTTAGAAATTATATGAATTCATTTCATGACTCATTATCATGGATTTGGCTCAAAAAAAGAAAAAAAGGAACAGTCATATATGAAAATATGCAAAAGCTAGTGGCTACTTTACTAATAACAAAAATGAAGATGCAAATTAAGAATTAGATAAATCGTAGGGACTCCCATGGATAATTGTTCTGTTATTATTAGGCATTTTAGTTTTCTAGAGGGATATTTTCGACAATTGATAATTCAAACCAAGGGCAAAACAGTCCATATACAGAATGAGAGCACACACTGGGGTTTAAGAGTCTATAAGTAGGGAAACCAGGTGAACGAAACAGAACAAGAGAGAACCGCTTTCTATGATAGACTCTGTCAGTTTTTCGGGGGAGGAAACGTAATTCTTCCATTGGAATTGTAAATCACTGAGACTGAGTTTCGGTGCAAAATCTGAGACAGAATGGCAACACTGAAAATACCAGAAGTTGTTCCTTCTCCCACAGAGGACAGTGAACGACTCAGAAAAGCTTTTCAAGGTCTCTCTCTATCTCTCACAGTCTCACGGGAATTAGCACATCTATAGGCACAAAATTTATACCCTTTATACTTGATATAAAATGCAAGCTGAAAGTTTGATTTTTTTTAATTTTTTTTTCTTGAAGCTTTTGTTAATGGATCATTGGGAAATTGCCAGTTGCATATACAATGTATATCTTATATCTAATTTTCTGGGTTTTACCTTTATGGGTGTCTGTATTGATTTCTTGCTAGAAAGTGATGCAATTGCTAAGTAACTGTCTTAACTGCATCTATGTTTTTCTATTCTATAATATGGTTGAAATTTTGTTCATGAGTCATTAGTGATACAGCTTTATGATATGTGCCTACATACTCAAACTTTATCTTGTGTATCTTTTCTGGGTTCTGCTATACTCGTTCCAATGATATTAATTAGCTGATTTTCTTTATTTAATGGGTGAAGATATAACTAAATGGACAATTTTTTGGTTGCCTATGTAATATGTCATTTTCGTTCTCAATTTAAGGGTAATGATTAAGTTTTCTATTTATTATTTATTTGTATATGTTGATGTTGATGATGGTTTTTGGTAATTGAATATAGGATTTGGAACGGATGAGGAGGCAATAATCTGGATATTAGGACACAGGAATGCGAGTCAACGGAAGAAAATTAGAGATACTTATCAGCAGCTCTACAATGAATCCCTTATTCAACGTCTCAAGTCTGAACTCTCTGGTGACTTCAGAGTATGCTGTTTTCTCTTCCTATGACATTCCATAACTGGTGAAACTAGTTTACCAACCTTTTTATCTGTTTCGCATATAAAGTATCTATCTGATACAGTGGTGCTGGAGATAAAATAAATATAATCTTCAAGTAATATCTGGAAGATGAAAATTAATTTTTATAAATATCTCGAAGTTGTTGAGCCATTTTTAGATCTTGGAGTTTGGTTTTAACATAAAGTTTCATTCCCATAGATGTTCTTTCCTTATCTTCCCTGACTAAATAAATTTATGCTCATAAGGATGACATCTGGAAGCTTTATGCCAAAATAATGACTAGAACAGATGTAAATAGACATTAGAAGGTTCTCCAAAAGATTTTGTGAATTACTTATGAATGAAAATGCAATTACAGTTCATTAGTGAAAAAATCAGACTTCAACATCTGTTTATGAAGTAAAACATAAAGTAAAATAAACCACTGCTGTTGCATGCCCATGGAAGGAGGCAAGGTTCTGCATTTGGGGGGGGAGGGGGGTGATACCATATGACAGGGAGAAAAAAAGTTATCATGAATTGATAAACTATAATTGTTTATCAGGAAAATAATCTAAAACAAAGATCTCTTATTCTGCTTTATTTACTTCTTTATTTAGATGATTTGCTTTTTCACTCTTAATTGATATATTAGTGTCTTTTCGTGGAATTTTTTTTTCTTTTTTAAATCTTGTAGATAAGATTTATATCAGAGATAAGCCATTCATCTGCTCTTTTGTCCATTCATGTTCTGAGTTTTTTACATTAAGTATATGCATTTTCATAAAAAAAATAAAAATTATGGCTGAATATAGATAAGTTTGGTATTCAAAGCATTGTTTAATTTATGAATGCAATAATGAAGCAAGTCATGGAAGAGGTTCCCATTTGGAGAATAATGTTAGTGATTGTGAGAAATTGACCAGGCGACATTTGAAACATTGATTTATGTGCTAGATACAAGTCTAAAGCAAATATAAGTTCTAATTCTTAAAGAAAACATGAGCCTGTTGACTTTATAATAATCTTTCTCCTATGGAAACTTCATGGAACTATGAAACCCTTTGATGTACAAAACATGGTATTTTTCTGAAGCAACCATGTGATCGATACTATTGTATTTCACAAATTAAGCTTCTGACATATTACAGAATGCGGTAATTCTATGGACGTATGATCCTCCAGAAAGGGATGCAAAACTGGCAAAGGATGCTCTGTATGCTAGGCAGAAAGGAATTAAACAACTACAAGTGTTGGTTGAGATAGCTTGCGCTTCTTCTCCTCTCCATTTAATGTCTGTCAGGCGTGCCTACTGCTTGCTCTTTGACTGTTCGCTTGAAGAGGACATTGTATCCTCCGTTTCTCAGCCCCTCCGAAAGGTAAAGCAAACCAAGTACCTGAGAAACATAAGACACAAACACTTAGCAAGCTTTTTCATTGGATTTTACAACTTCCAAGGTAAAGCATACAAGTGATCTCATTAAATGGAACTATTGCTACTACATAATGTGGTAGTTGAAGCTTCCATTAGCATTTGTTTTTAAAGTCAATGTGCTTTGTCTTTGTTCGGGAACAAATTGAAGCAGGAAAGGAAATGGAAAAGATGAGGACTACAAAGAAAATGGAAAGAGACATTATAATTTTCTCTACTTTTTTCTTGGGAAGCGAAGAAAATGGAATGGGTTAAAATGGAAGAAAAGGATTTTGTGATGAACGTCACCTAATACTTCCATTGATCTGACTTGTTCTCCCTGATAAAGTATTAGGAAGTATAAAGTTGTAATTAGTGACCTCTTACCAAACAATAATAGAATTTTCCTTCCATTTTCTCTACAACTGTTGAAGGATTGATTTTTGTGGTCCAAACATCGAAACTTTCTTTCTGGAATCACTTCTCCCATTTTCCTCTTGGTTCCCAAGTGGGAGAAAATAAGTTGCCCCTCCCATTTTCTTTCTCCCACTCTGAAGTTCATTTCTGTATGGTGAACATGGCAACTTGGAAATTAGAACGAGGAATGCAATATGAAAATGTTAAGCATGAGTGAAAGAGCCCTAATGGGACATGAATTGATCGATCTAAGTGAGAGACTGATTCATCTTTTTAAGAACATGATCATGTGAGAAACTTCTGTTGCTTTGTCGAGACATGCACAAAGGCATCACTTCTGTTCTATGTCTTATATTAACATCCAAGTAGTCATATGATTTGCTATTGACTCATATTTTGGATTTTTTTATTTTTTATTTTTAGTTTCTAGTGGGCCTAGTCAGCTCCTACAGGTACGATAAAGAGGCGGTGGATTCAGAGGCTGCCAAATCAGAGGCAGCAGCCCTGCATGAAGCCATCAAAACAAAGCAACTAGATCATGATCATGTTGTTTGGATACTTTGCACGAGGAACTTCTTCCAGCTCCGTGCAACTTTTGCATGCTATAGACAGGCCTATAGCAATCCAATTGAAGAGGTTTTAATTAAACAATCTCATGTTCTTAGTTATCATTCTGTATTTGTTCATTAAGAGTTGATTTGGGAAATTCTCTGGACAGGACATCATGAAATGTGGTAATGGAGATCTACAATCTCTCTTGAAGATGGTAATATGGTGTATAAACTCTCCCGAGAAACATTTTGCAAAGGTAATGTCATTTTCTTTGTGAAGAAGAGAACTATAATGTCATAATTTGCAACTCTATATCGATCAGGGACATTTTCAGTGAAATTTTGCCTTTCATACTACCTATTTTCTGGATATATGCATATATTAGCCTTTTTGTATGAAATATATGAGCCACTCCTCTTTCAGTCATGCCTAATACTCATTCGGTTCCCCTCTTAGTATAGTACTCTGAATTGCCATTTAAATGGAATCGTGACACCCGAACTTCCCATGAGACGCAGAAAGTGCATGAATGGGAATACTGTGTCACCTCCAGAGTGTATGTCTGCAAAACATTTGTTCTCTTAGGACCAAGAAAGAAACTATTAGTCCCTTCCTGCTTCTTTTTACATGTAGTGTTCACCTCCTGTTTAGCAACGAGAATCCTCAAATTAATCATCTGGAGTGCTTTAAATGTTGAATGTTGTTCTGAAGAAACCCTGATGGAAGTGGTTTTGGTTAAAAGCCAAAAAGTGCAATAAGTAGAAGCCTATTCCATCATGTCCAGAGAAATGTCTTGAACTCTTGACTTGGAATAATATTGTCCTCCGAGCATCAAGACTTAAATGTTATTTATCCTCTGAATACTGTATGATCACTTTCCAGGAGACCTCTTCAGTCATTTGTAAAAATATATGATATTCACCTCATAACTGTTTGCGTGGCTGCAGAATCCTGTCATGGATTCTGTATCTGCTTATGCCTTTACTCTTGACAAGTTGAATTGCCCACTGACATTCCAAATATTAATGTTTGTGAAATATTGGGCTGAGTTTAGACCTTGAATAGCATAACTGGCATTTGTTAATAGAAATAGCAATGTATCAGAAGTTCATTGTTTTTTTACCTAAACAAATTTTCTTTCTTTCTCTTTCTGGAGGGGTTGGGTTGCTTGAAAACTCGATCTTATGCAGCAGCCTTCCCAGGAGAGGGAAGGGAATTAAACTGGAAAAATGAAATTGTAGCTTTATCAGGTGATCGTACTGGTTTGGAACTGTGGCTCTTGACAGAGACCCTCTCTCTCTTTCTCTCTGCCAAACAGCCCATACTCCATCTCTTCAAGTAGCTTTTTTCTTTTTTTCTTTTTTTCTTTTTTTTCTTCTTTTGAGGTGGTGAAATATGATTTTAGCTATTGAACTGGAAGACAATTGTTAACTTCCTTCTGTAATTTCTTGAAGCTTTAAAGTCACCGGTAAGAACTTGGTATTGATGAATTATTTTCTGTTAGCATTACTCCTAACTTAGAACATAACAGGTTGTTAGAGATTCTATCATTGGGCTTGGAACCGATGAAGACTCTCTCACCAGAGCCATTGTTTCTCGAGCTGAAATTGACATGCTGAAAGTCAGAACTGAATATGCATATATGTACAAGTCCAAGCTGGACGATGCAGTCATCGGAGACACCTCAGGGGACTACAAAGATTTCTTGATGACCTTGCTTGGAGCAAGAATGTGATGCACCCTAACCTGAAAGAACCTCTCTTTTTATTCCATTGGCATCTTGGACTATTTTTATTTGCTTTGATGGTATAGACTGTAATATATAATTTCCTATATTCTGGAAAAGGAAAGTGTGTTGCCTGCAATTTCAAAGTTGAAACCTTGATCTGTCTATGATTCTGGATTTCTTGTTTGTACATAATGAAAGGATTAATCTTTCTCCCTTGGAAAACAAAAGAGAAATGCTTCATGAATAATTGAGTCCAAAAAGAAATATAGGTTGTCTTCATGGGTGCCAATCAAATTCATACCTGGGCTACTAAGAATCCTTCAGGCCTGTTTGGCAGTGGAGTTTAGGACAGAAATTGGAATTGAACTACTCAATTCTAGCTTTTCTATTTGGAGTATTTTGGAGTTTAGGCTTCAAATTCTAGATCGATCTTCAATTTCTCGGAATTGAAATTTAACTAGAAAAAGCTCTTCAATTTCAACAGCAGACTATAGAAATCAGAATTTTCAATGCTACTTCCTTTTTTTTTTTTTCACTTAATTTCAAACAATCACTATCACCACAACTATCACCTTTTGAATCTCAATTACAATGATATATGTCATAACATTGCAATTGAGATTTATATTTAAAATTTTTTATGTATTATTTATAGTTATTTATTTTGGTTTACAACTCTTACTTTTAGGTTTTTTTTATTTTTTTTATCATTGTGCTTAACAATTTTTATCTGTCAACAACTCATGTTCTTGGATTTTTCAACCTGATTTATTTTTAAGTATGTGTTTACATGTTTAGCATAAACAACGTTAATTTTGTCAAAATTTGTTGAAATTTGTTTTTTAATCTCATATGAAGAAAGGCGAAAATATAAAAAATAAAAAATAAAAACTAAGAAATAACATAACAACAAATTTCGTCGAATTTTGTTTTAATCTAGTTCGTGTCTACGTGTTTTACATAAACTACGTCAAAATTTGTTGAGAATGATTTTTCAACCTATGAACTGAAGTATTTCTTTGATATTTGCTGGTAACTGAATTTTCCATTGTCACCAACAGATTCAATTTTCATGTTCTTCCCATGTTAGTTCAAGCTATGTGTTGCTCTGTAAGAATTTCAAAGAGGATCTAAAGGATGCCTCTTTGCTGAAATATAAAATGAATTCGTAAGAAAATTAAGAGGACAATGAGAGATATTCTGAGACTAAAAGGGATTGGGAAGTATTTATAAAATGAAAAAATGAAAAATGAAATTAGAGGTCACTATGGAGGATTTGACTCTGGTTTGCTGGATGAATGAAATGAAGGAGATGCTACTTCAATTAACATCTATTCATTCGTATATTAAACTAAAAAAAAATAAAAAATTAGATAATATGAATTCTATCAATGGTGGTAACATTATAATTTAAAAAAAGTTACTGTTTTTTTAACGGTGCACAAACTAAAATACACAGAACTTTAGTTTCTGTACTATTTCATTGCTATCAGTTTAAGGCTTAGCTGCTTTTTAAGTTGGTAGATGTCACTGCTCATCACCATCTTCAGGGACCATCTCCTGTTAGTGTCTTAGTGACCACCCCCAATAATTGATAACAATTCCCACAAACAACGAAATCCTGCACCAGTCTTGAGTGTCCCAATGCTGAGCGCTTGGCTACCTCCTCTTCATAATAATTCTACACAAAGTCTTTATGTAATGCAAACAATTGGATCACAATCTTTCCCAATTCCAATTTCAATTATGTGACCCTGATGGACTCAAGAATTGGTAGTATAGAAGGAAGGTTAATGAGTTGAAGACTGAAGATCAGCACATTGATGATGTGTTTGCAACAAATTCTAAGCTTTGCTAACAGATAACGTCGCAGTTGTCATTGCATTACTAGGGAAAGCAGCTCAGACAATCACAAGAGCAGTATAGAATTACTGCATGCTCATCTCAAATAAAGCTCTCCTTCCATTCAAATTAGGAAGACAGATACAATGCTAGTCAGGTTATAGCTTCTATGGCATCATCTTCTTGTGTTCACAGAGGAACTCACTAATGCCTCATTTCTAATTTACTTATTTATAAGCGAAATGCCTATGCAAGGACTAGTACAACAATTAGAAATATATTAGATTCCATCCAATACACTATCTACAGCTTCAAAAATCAGAGAAGCTAAACTCTCATCAGCAGCACTAATAACAGTACTCCTCGTTCCAACCTTTATCAAACCTTTGTAATCCTGCACATGAACTACATGAACGGTCTCTGATTCAGTATCACTAATGCCTTGTTCTAGAGATCCATTAATTCCCATCTTTGACAATGCAGCTAGAAGTTTTTGCACATCAGGTGAACCCCAATGTAATAGTGAGCTATGTTTTGAGGAACTCCCCTGCTCCTTACCGACAAGTAAGTGATATTTACCATGATCTATTGATAGCTCTCCCTTTAATCTGGAAATATTAAAGTTCTCCTGCATTAACTTTTTCCAGTGGAACTGGGAAGCCAGGTCTGTAGCAATTTCAAAAACTGAACTGTCCTTTTGGCAAGGTACATGTAATGTATCATCTTCAGTGTAGTGAAAAACAGAGAACGATTTTGCATTTGAAAGACTGATCTGGGGCTTTAAATCCTCCGGAAACTACATTGAGGCATAGAAAGCAGGATAAAACTTGTATGCTCTATAAGCCAATAACAAAATTAGATTTGAATTAAACATAATAGAATTACCAGAACAATCTTTGGCAGCAATGTCTTAATCAAAGGCTCAACTTTCTGCAACCTACAAAAAGAAAATGAACCTATAGTTGGTAAGTACAGTAGGCCACATAGAATAGTCTTTGGTGAAGGCTAAATTCTCTTCTTGAAAGTTTGCTGTTGTTGAAATTGCATAAACAGAAAGTATTGATTTCAATTGAAAATAAGAATGCAATCAAGTCATTATTTCTTAACATGTTAAGATATTGTTTAGGGGTGTAGAAGGGATAACATAATGAAATAGCGACAACAGTGGGGACAGGGCAAAGAGATACATTGCCAACAAACTCAATTACAAAACACAATACCACAACTAAGCCATCATCTTTGATGCCAAAAACCACTTAGGAAAAATTACTATTGCCACCCCTAGGGGGAATAGTGAAGCCCAGATTATATATTTTACTAATAAGATTCTTTCTATACCTACTTACTTTAGAATTTTAATCCTGTTGCCAGGAGTGTGGATGCTTGCAAAGGTTTCCTTCAAATTTGTAATATTCACGAGAATAAATCATATGTGTCAGTGATACCTAGACAAGGTGCATGACAAAGCAGTAAGCACATTCAAGCAGAGAATGTATTTTCCATTTTGAGAAGACTGTTGCATTTGGTATGGTAGGAGGAGGGATGTAAGCCTTACTTTAATCCAGATGGAAATACACACTGAAGAACTTTCATAGCAATTGGCTCGAAAGGTAATAGAGCTAGTTTAGGATCAAATCCGTCCTGTGAATAGTACATCCAACACACCATTAGTAAAAGCTGTTCAACTGTATCACTATGAAAGGTAAGGTACGTTAAACATATCAACCTCATATATTTGTATAGAAAACTTTCAAATATACAAGCTCTCATAAAAAAGTAAGTTTATGTAAAGCATATGATAGCACCTCAAGGATAAGTAAAGAATTTGGATTCCCACACCAACGTCGAAGCAAATGAACAACAGGACCGAACCGCATAGTCCAATGAGGAGAAAATACAATGCAAGGTTCCTGCCAATTTGTTCTATGCACATGATGTCAGTTTCTATGAGCCCGCATCATATCATTTCAACATGAGTCAAGAAGGATGCTTTCTGTTTTTTATGCAAATACTTCTTCAGAAGGTACTTTTTTTTCACTAACAAGAATCACTATATATCCTTGCTTCACAATTCAATAAAAACATTACAAGAAGGAGGGGGAAACAAACAAGAAAATAAAAAAGAAATTTACGCGGTGAAGATTAAATCATAACAGGAATCCTTTTAAGCAAATAGTCAGTGGTTTTGAATCGAAAAAGAAATTCATCAGAATGATTGTCATCTCTGAGCTTCTGAGATATTACTAGCAGAAGCTCTATATGTTCCAATATATTCAATCTGGTATGAGAAAACAATTTGAAAATTCCAGTAACACATGCCGACTTAGTAACAGCAGATGAGAAAAAATAATTGAACAATGCCTGTAAATGAGATTATTGAATAAGGCAGAAGGTAGACTGGGAAAGTCTTACAGGAGTTTAGATGAATGAACTGCGGGAACCACGTGAAGTTTTTTCCTTCTTATAAGCTCAACATGTGCAAACAGTTGTTCCCCAGAAAATAGCTGCAGCACCAATTTGAATATGGTAAATAACAAAGCTGCAAGTAGAACAATTTTATATATTCAGAAATTACACACACCCTTTCTTGCCGTTGTTTGCATAGCCATTCTGGTATAACATTAAGGAATGCGAGTAATTCGTCAGCCACAGAAGAAATGATATAAATGGAAACCTACAAGGATTGAAGAGTTAGCAATGCATATTAGAGAATTCTCATGACTTCCCTTCCTTTACTTTCACTCCAAAAGCTCCTTTATGCCAATTATATATATTTGATTGTAGATATAAGTGCTATTGAACAAAATAAACTTAATTTCAGAAGCAACAAACTAATTTAAAAGGTTGAAACCTTGATAATACAGTTGGCGAAATATGGCTTTCATATAAATATATAAAACTAAGAGAAACACAATAATTTATCTTGTTGGTGAAATATGGCTTTCATATAATAACTTTCTAATAGTTCCATTTCAAACATAAAAAACAAAAGCTATTAATACCTCCATAGCTGAAGATTCTAGCAAAGCCGATATTTGTTCCAAAAGCTGCAGAAGAGTTCCCAGTCGATTAGTGGGAACGAGGACTGAACCACCAGCTTTGACACACTCCAAGGCACAGGAGCATATAAAACCTAGTTTCTCCCTTTCTTCTAGATGCTCATCCATATTAAGTGAGGATTCAGCTAATTCTTGAGAACTGCAGTCATTACTATGAAGATCAATCTAAATAGCATAAAATTTCATGATACCATTAAGCTCAAGACTACTTGAACAAATGCTCAGTAACAATTAGAGTGCAGTATCTGGCCAAAATATTAAGAACCTCATGAGTAAACTGTCAGAGCTATGTACCTGAGAGATGACAATTTATCAGCTGTCTGCGGGAAGTAATTATTTTCATCCTCAACATCTCCCATGACTCTCAAGGAAGAAAAATCTGAATAAATTATGGTATTAATCCCTTGGAGTGCACAATAGTTGAAAGTCATTGCATGCGCAGATACAAATGTGGAGCTTGAAATGTAAACAATATCCCTTTTTGGAGCATTTATGATCCAATTACAACTGCCTATTTCTAAACCTGAGCTGAATGCCTTTATAGCTAATATGCCATTGTAGTAGACTTCTTCAGCATATTTAAGCTTATGAGACTTCTGCATGCAATCCTTCACATCAGCTGCACTGAGAATTTCTGAACATTACATCCTCAAAGAACAAAATTTTCTCTAACTTGATTCATAAATGAGAGTAAATAATGTGTTTGGCTGAACTTAAAGCACATGTAAGAAGCAATTCTGGTTAAGCAACTAAAAAAGTTAGAAGATAACATATATGTATTATGGTGGCAGGAACAAGAGGCATATTTCTTCAGACTTGAGACTTTATACCTTGTATGATGATGCAAACTAAACAAATTACCTGTACAAGGGCATCCAACCCCCCAACTCCGTCCCATCTTTGCCCAAGACAACCTCTCTCAGTTCAGGAGGCAGCAGTTCAAGCTCTTCATGCCTCAACCATTGAGGGAAGCCAGAATCCTCACATCCATAAAACTGCCTAAATTCCACATGCATAGATACAAGATCATCCATCATAAGCTGGCCTAGTCTCGCCGATGCTTCAGTCACATATACCTTAGAAGAGAAACCCTTCATTCTAGTAAGAAATGGTAAACCCAGCATACCCATTGGGCTAGAGATCAATATGACATCAATTTGAGAAATGTTCCATAAGTGCAAGCTCTTAACAGTTTTGTACCAAGGTTCTGCACGAATTAAACTATTTGCACCAAGGGGCTTTTCAACTTTCTGCCTTTTTTCAGTTACAAATTCAAAATCACAACTTTCTTCATCTGGGAAACTATCAAAACCAGTGGGCACAGGGGAGAAGATAGTAAGAGCTGATAGATCAACGGGGCAATCAAATAAAATCCTAAACCCACAAAAATTCAGCATGTGACATGGTGGGAAATGAAAGCCCCCACCTTTGCTTAGACACGTCTGCAACAAAAATCAAATCAAAGGAAAAAAAGAAAAAGAAAAGTCTTTATGAATGATTTAAAAATAAGTAATGCCACAGAAGAGCAAACACAAAGAAATACAAGTACGTAAGCAGAAAAAAACTCACAAACTTCATATGTATAAATAAGATTCAAGATTGTCACTAGCTCACTGCAAAGACTAAAGGCACTGGCTCACTGCAAAGACTAAAGGCTCCAGCTGCAGGAGGTTTCTTTCAGCTAATTCTTCCGTATACAATTACAGTTGCAAGTTTTTGACATTCACGTGCTGCTAGGCTCACAACAAAATCTGGCAGGACACAAATTTGCAAACATCAGAGAATCTAAGGCTGGGAGGAGCATGAAGAACAATCATTGAAAGCTACGGTGGGATAGTACTGTAGGAGTAAAGTAGTGCTAGAGCAAAGTATACATATTCACTCATAAACAAAGCAACTAATTTCATATTCCAGTTATGCTTGAATGTTCAATTTGGTCTCAGTCAATCACAGTACTCTTATCATTCACTCCTTCCCCATTTCTTCCCTCTCTATTTTCTTCTTTTTGTGTGTATAAGTAGAAATGTACTATTTAACCAATCAGTAGGCTTTATGGATCTACAACTATCTAGTGAAAGACCTAGAAACCACATTTGAGTTTGTCTTATCGTAAAATGAAAAACTACGACAATGTTGTTTATTGAATAATGTTCAGATTCAGGTACAGATCAATTGTCAAGTTTAAGTTGAAAAGGATTAGTAGGGGAACAAAAAACCTTGCAAAAATATATCAACATTCATCCATATCCATTCTCTAGCAGATACAGCCATTTTTAATATCCCAGATTCCAATAACAACACAACTACTGTACCCAGAAATATATCAATGTCAAATTCCAATTATCTATAATTATTCAGAAGAAACACACCTGTGAAAACGTTTTGATCTGGAAAATTCCAAAACAGTCAAAGTTAGAAGATGTAAAAGCCACAAAATATGCCGGAGCTTTTGGGAAGCCGCAGTTGGAAGAGGCTGAGATGAGTTTTTGTCGTGAGAGGCGTCGATAGGACACAAAGCAAAATACAAATCTCCAAGGTGGGTCGCAACGCCTTCTTCCTTTTCTTTCCTTTTTTACTAAATCACTCCAAAGCCCAAAAATCCCTCACCTGAACCTTCTTTGCTTGGCCTTGACGTACTGAGAGTCCCCAGTCGAAACCACCAGCCGAGCCAAAGCAGACACCGGTGGCTGTGAACACGACAGTAGCGAATATAACGGGTGGCTTTCGAACGTTGGTGACGGCGGCTTCGAGTTCTCAACGGCAGCAGGTAGTTGATGGCGTCGGAGTGGGTGGCCCAGCAAAATGGACAGCTGTGGAGAGATGTCGAAGACAGAGTGGAAGAGAAAGTGGGGGAGGCAATAGAAAAAGGTCAAGGGGCGTATTTGGGGCAGAACTATCAGAGACCGCCCAAAGCTGTCTCTACAACTACATATCTGTCTCTAAAACAATATAATTTTTTTAAAATAATTTAATTATTTATTAACAAGATGAGAAAAAAATAAAAAATTTAGAGATGGAACTACTTTTCTTGTCCAACTTCAAATTTTGTTACATATTAGGTACTTTTTGTCTCTCCATTTGCTCTGATATTAACTTTCATAGACACCAACAAAGAAATGGAGTGATTTAGAAAACTCTAGTCTTATAGAAAAAATAAAAGGACATTGAGTAAATCTTTAAGTGTAAAAACTAATAAATTAAAATTTGGTTAACTAATTTTTAAAATTATTTAATGACATCATGATCACCTTATCCTTTAGTGCACCAAGATCATTATCTCTCTTCTATATATTATATATCTGCAATGAGAATGAACTATATTAACAATCCTTACTATTTTTATTGATCTTTTTGTTTCTGTCATTCTATGTCAGACATAAAATAAACTAGTTTGTTCACTTATTTTGTATGAACTCTAATGAAAATCTCAATCTACCAAATGTAAAAAGGAAAACACAATATGACCTGAAATATTAATTTCCTTAATAATTGTATCAACAACAACCTTATTGTTTGCTATTAAAAGCTTCAACTCTTCATGGGAACTCTCTCTCCCTCTTGCAAGGTGACGCATTTGGACGGATACTATTCTAGTATTCTTCTAGTCCGTTGCTTTTATGTGGCACTTCTCTTACAGCTTGTACATATCAATGTTAACATAATTAATGGCACATGGTACTGTGTTTATTGGTTCAACTCCTTGCTGATAATGTACTAGCTAGCTTCTGATCTTGAGGTAGGTGCTTTTCTTTTGGTATTTTCTGCTGTATTTCTTCTTTTTTTCTTTTCATTTTTTTCTGTAATTATTTATTGCAATTTGCAAATTCAATAAGCTAAACACCCTATAAACTCACAACTGAAATACAATATAAGATTAAAACCATGAAACAAGAGATATTTTCTTTCTCTGTTCACACAATAAACAAACTAGAATTTTGAAATATAACTGGTTTAACATGTCGCTTTGTGCATTACATATGTTCATCATCGAAGTGGGGAAAGTCATTCAATGAAGCAATTGCCATTTCAGCTACTAAATCGGTGCTACAATCACTGTCAAATCCCCTTTTTAGACGCAACAACTAAGAAACATAAAATCGCCGCTTAATCTGTTTTATTCCTCTGTTTTTTTTTTTTTTTTTTAAACTATATATAACAAGATCTATGGAACTCAGAATAACCCAACCCAATTCCTAGAATCATATACAGTCTAAGTTATATTCCCTTTTCAGCTTTGTTTGCGATATTATTGGCTTCTCAATGAGGAAACATTCTTGTTCTCAAGGTGCACTAGTGTGCCAGTGGGTGTCCTTGTTGCTTGCTGTGAGCTTCTGCCATGCTAATACTGCAGCAACTGAAGCCTTTTCAGGTACAGTGTTTTCTGCCATGTATAGTGTTTTTTGGGAAACATATTGCCCTAAGACCTAACAATTTCTTAAATATGATATTTTTTTTTTTTTTTTATCAAACAGAAATAGTTTATTTCATAAATAATAAAGATTTTGATGTTATATGAAAAAAATTAGAATTTTATGAGTTGAATACCTAACAAGTCCAAGAACTATGCAAGGATTTCAAACTCAGAAGCACTTTTTAAGAAGTCTGTTTACTATTGCATGAATTTCTTGTACATGTATGTCATGTAGACAATACTGCATTGCAATTATTACGAATGATGCCAACAAATTCACTAGCATTTCTTTCTATCATGCAGGGCTTGCTGTAAACAATGGTGAGAACTTTGAAAATGGAAACTTAGAAACGCCAGGCATACGAGATAGTGTTGAAGAAGCAAAGTTCAAAGCATTTCTTCCACATCCACATCCACACGAGCCTATTTTCAAGAAACCCCTGCCAAGTTTCAAAAAAACACTTCCACCAAAAATTCCAATTTTTAAGAAACCACTTCCACCAAAAGTTCCAATTTTTAAGAAACCACTTCCACCACCTATTCCAATTGTTAAGAAGCCTCTTCCTTCTCCAACTCCCATCCTAAAGAAACCTTTCCTGCCACCAATTCCAGGATTTAAAAAGCCTCTTCCACCATCATTTCCCACAGTTGAGAAACCACTTTCATTCTTTAAACCAAAACCATTTTTCAAAAAGCCTATCCCTTCAATACCAAAGACCATTCCACCATTGATACCCAAAGTCAAAAAACCACTTCCACATTTGCCAATTCCCAAACCACTTCTACCTCCAACTCCCATCCTAAAGAAACCTTTCCTGCCACCAATTCCAGGATTTGAGCCTCTTCCACTATCATTTCCCAATGTTGAGAAACCACTTTCATTCTTTAAACCCAAACCATCTTTGAAAAAGCCTATTCCTTCAATCCCAAAGACTATTCCACCATTGATACCCAAGTTCAAAAAACCACTTCCACATTTGCCAATTCACAAACCAATTCCAACATTCCATAAGACTCTTCCTCCATTCCCAAAGTTTCCTCCTGTCTAATAATGTCCATCCCAAAGACGATTGATATGTTATTACTATAATAATGTGTGAATAAATAAATGATGAAGCTTCTACTCTTATCAAGATTTCTTTAGTTTTTGTTAGTGTTTGTGTGTAATGGTATTATAAATGCATCATATTCATATGGTTAAATATGATGGCTACCAGACATCTGTAATATTTTTTAGTTCTTGAATGGAAGTTTTATATTAATTGCCAAAAAGAAGCAAGAAAAATATTGTATAGCTAAGAAATAACGATCTCTTGAAAAAATGAATCCTATATGTTTACCATGATAATAATTTTTAATCTATATGAAATTTCTACCTTCTTTTTTGGTGTTTCTAGACATGCACAAATTGGATATTAAGACCTTATTTTAAATAAGATTGTCCAATTCAATGCATGCATGAAACACTGAATTGCTATAATTTAAATAAAAATTATAGTATCTAGAGTTCTTCTTGATCAGTATGTCAAATACAAACTAGCAATCTAACATAACTTTTACTAACGAGATATGTATGTTACACACACTCGTGAAATCAAAGTTCAATAGTTACCCAAAAGTGCTTGAATCAAGCATTAAGTTTCACTGCTTCTTCAATTGAGGTTATCTTCTGTTTGAACTTAATTTCAAAGTTTGGGAGCAGTTTTTTTTTCGGAAGATAAAATGGAAATAAGTGATGAGTTTGGGTAATATTATTTTAGTAATAGGTTCGAATCAAAATGAACTTATCTAAAATAAATTGTTTTTGTCATTTAATTTAAAAAAAATAACAAATGTAAAAAAATTCTAGTTTACATTTCCTCTAGTATATATATTTGTAAATATAAAAGAAAAAACTCCTGATAAAATGATGAATTTGTCAACTCAAGCATAACAAATGGAACCCGGTTTAGCTCAACTCATCAAGCCCACTTTGCATCCGGTTTAAGAAGAGCGAATCGGGTTAGCTGTTGCTCGTTGACCCAGGAAGCTGGTTATCCTCTGTTGTATTCAAAGCTGATGATAGGAAAAAAAAAAAAGCAAGTATGAACTATGAACCTCAACCACAAGCAAATGGATGCGAGAGAGAAATAAATAAACAAAAAACGAAAAACCCAAATAGAGAAGGACAAAAAGTGAGAGAATTGCAGAGTTTGACTTTTTCTTCTCCATTGGAAGGAGGAGAAGATTGGTGAAGACGAGAACGAAGAAGTTAGTATTATATCTTAATTAACGGGTCAGAGACCGAGAGCCGACTGACACTGACCTTCCAAGGACCTCGTCACCACTATATTCCAAGCATTAAACTCCAAGCCTTTCTCTTTCTCACTCATTGTTTTTCCATTGAGGTTCAAGGCGGAGAATGAAGAGGTAGGAGGTCTTAGTCTTTGCTATTGGCTTTGATTTCTTAAATTTCTCTATCTGTGGTATTTCGGGTCTAAAACAAAGAGATAGATAAAGAGTTTCCGTAGTCTCTGTCTGCATCTTTGTATTTCCTCTAAAGCTTCAATTTTTTCTTTGAATTTTCTGACATGCTTCCCTTCAAATTTCATCCCTCATTTTATTAGCTTCTTATTCTTGTCCCCCTTTCTGCTTTTATCTTTCCCACTTATCCTTTTTGTTTATGAATCATTACACAAATCAAGAATTTGATATGTTCCTTTAAACTTGATTCCTGTTCTACAACCTCGATTTTTCTGCCTCTTACATAATTTTTTTCAGTTTCCAATAAATATGGAAAAAATTAGTCCTTCTGAAATTTTTATGGAGTTAATAAGTTTAGCTGAAGAGGTTGCTTCACTTGCTAAGGACTCCGAAATTGAAAAAGATGTTTTCAATGAATTTTCCATTCTAGTCGATAAATTTGTTCCATTTTTCAATGATTTGAGGGACTGTATCACAATCATGGACAAACCAGCTATTCTAAAAGGAGTGGAATCCCTTGCAAAAGAGCTTAAACGAGCGAAATCTTTGATAAAAAATCCAAATTCAAAACAACCCTTTAAACAGATTGAGAACATAACACATGATCTTGGTCGATCATTAGGCCTTGTGCTTCTTGCAAGTCTTGAGGTTTCTACAGATTTTAGAGAAAAGATTGGTGCATTGCAGAAGGACTTGATGAATACAAGGTTCTATGGCAATGGCAATGTGAGTCCAACTTCAAGTCAGGGATCAGGGTTTGGCAGTGATTCGAAGGTGGAATCAGAGATAAAGGAGGAAAGAGTTGATGTTGATCTAGATGATGCTGTATTGAAACTCAAGTATGGTAATGATGAAGAGTTTACATTAGCACTATTAAGAGTGGAGGACTCTATTAGGGTTGAAAAAGTAGATAATGGGTGGATCAATGATGAAGGAGTCGTTACAATTCTGTTTAATCATCTATCTTTGAGTAAACCTAACAATAGGTTGAATATTATTCAGTTTCTTAGAGCTCTTGCTTTGGAGAATGCTGAGCAAAAGGTAAGATTCTTGTATGAGTTGACATTGTAATTCTGTACTTATAAATTTCTAATTTTTAGTAAGCTTACATTGTAAAGTAATATGCAGGAGAAGATGGCAGATGTTGAGTTTTTGTCAGCACTTGTCAAGTCCCTGACAAGGGATGTGGATGAGAGAAGAGAAGCTGGGAGGCTGTTGCTGGACCTGGCAGACCTTCCTGCGGTCCGGCGGCGGCTTGGAAGAATTCAGGGGTGTATTGTTATGTTGGTTTCCACCCTAAATGGAGATGACTCTGTTGCTTCACATAATGCAGCGAAGTTACTTAATGCATTGTCCAGCAATTCTCAAAATGCATTGCATATGGCAGAGGCCGGTTACTTTAAGCCGCTAGTGCACTATCTGAAGGAAGGTAATGCTCTACAGATGTATTGAATCTATCAATTCTGCAATTTTCGACGTTGTAGATTCTATAAATTGGTCCTTTGTGAAGTACCTTACTATATTAACCCGTTTGCTTGGCTATTAATAATTGTTACATGAGGAGAATATAATTAAAACCACGTGATTGCAAAACAATGAGCATTTGGTTATTTACCAAGTACATTGCAGTTATATAGCTATGATTAGCAAGAATTATAAAATGCACAAGGATGATCAAATTTACATCCAACTTATTCAATGTTAAAATTTTAGATTTGACCATGTGTTTCTAGATAATTTAGCAGGCTCAATATGACACTGTTTTCAGATACTTGCTTTATACTGTATTGCCTATGTTTAGTAAATAATATATATTTAGTTTTGGTTAAAAGACTGTAGATATATGAATCATGAACTTTGTAAAAAAAAAAAATCTTGAGGAAAAATTTTCGGATGGTTGGGGCACAATTGCTTTCTACTTTTATTTGTTGTCTTTATACTCTGGAATTAGACTAGGATTGGAACTGAAATTGAAGTTTGTAGCCTTGTTAGAAGCTGAAAAAGCATGTTTTTGTAGGGTCTGACATGACTAAGATCCTCATGGCATCTGCACTTTCAAGACTGCAGCTCACAGATCAACGCAGAGCTTCCCTTGGAGAAGATGGGGCAATTGAACCCCTTGTCAAAATGTTCAATTCCGGAAAGCTCGAGTCCAAGTTATCATCTCTAAATGCATTGCAAAATTTGTCCAGCTTGACAGAAAATGTTCAACGTCTGATCAGTTCAGGAATTGTGGTATCTCTGCTTCAACTCCTTTTCTCTGTGACATCTGTGCTTATGACTCTTAGGGAACCTGCATCTGTGATTCTTGCCCGAATTGCTGAGTCAGAATCCATCCTTGTTAATCTAGATGTGGCTCAACAGATGCTCTTACTTTTGAATCTTTCTAGCCCAATAATTCAGTATCATCTCTTAGAAGCACTCAACAGCATTGCTGCCCATCATAGCGCAACCAAAGTGAGAAGAAAAATGAAGGAAAAAGGTGCACTACAGCTTATTTTACCCTTCCTGATGGAAACTAACACAAAAATCAGGAGTAGAGCCTTGAATTTGCTTTGCACTCTTTCTAAAGACCTAACAGAAGAGTTGATGGAACATCTTGGAGAAACTCGTCTTTGTCACATTGTCAATATTCTCTCATCAACCGAATCAGAGAATGAAAAAGCTGCTGCAGTTGGCATATTGAGTAATCTCCCCACTAGTGATAAAAAAGTGACAGATATACTTAAGAGGGCAAGTTTGTTACCCCTTTTGATCTCCATTATGAATCCGAGCACAGGAAGTACAGAACCCACAACATGCAGGTTAGCAGAGGGCGTTACAGGTGTTCTAATTCGATTTACAGATTCTTCTGACAAGAAATTACAACTCCTTTCTGCAGAACATGGGGTGATTCCTTTGCTTGTAAAATTGGTCTCAAGTGGGCCACCAGTTGCAAAATCCAGAGCCGCAACATCACTAGCTCAGTTGTCAAAGAATTCATTGTCTCTCAGGAATTCTAGAAAGTCAAGGTGGTTTTGTGTTCCTCCTTCTGTAGATGCATATTGTGAAGTTCATGATGGCTACTGCTTTGTTAATAGCACATTCTGTCTGGTCAAGGCAGGTGCTATTCCTCCACTGATCCAAATATTAGAAGGTAAAGAAAGGGAAGCTGATGAAGCTGCTCTCAGTGCCCTTTCAACTCTCTTGCAAGATGGTATGTGGGAAAATGGCAGTAATTGCATAGCCAAAATGGCAGGTGTTCCGGCTATTATAAAAGTTTTAGAAGTTGGGAATGTGAAGGCTCAAGAGAAAGCACTATGGATATTGGAGAGAATATTTGGAATTGAAGAACACAGAGTACAATATGGGGAATCTGCTCAGGTAGTGCTTATTGATCTAGCCCAGAAAAGTGGTTCTCGATTGCAATCAACAATTGCAAAATTATTGGCCCAGCTGGAGCTGTTGCAAGCTCAATCTAGTTACTTTTGAACAATTTATTCTCTGTAACATTAGGCCTATCACCTGTGGTCTTCTTTTCTCTTTCTTATTTTCTTTTTCTTTTTACATCCATTCGTTTGTATTTTATTGTATACATGTATAAGTTTGCAACTTATATTTTTTACCTGTCTGAATGAGAGTATGAGACATACAAGAACATCGTGATGTAAATAATTTGAGAATAATTACATGATTATAGGAGGAAATGCTGAGTTCTCTTACAGCACTTGGCATATATTGATGTTTAATGATCACCAAAGCTGCTAACTTTTTTTCATATTGCTTTCTTCTGATGTCTCTTATATGAAAACTTAAACGGATCTGCCCTTATTTCACGTTCCTGCTATAACATGGAACATGAAAACTTATTAGCTAAAACCATTAAGCTAATAAACTGAAACAGATTTGGTCATGAGAGAATGGGACTTTTATGATCTACACATCCATGGTAGAATCACAACGTTGTGGAGATCATTGTGTCAAATGGGTTATACAATTTACAGTATCTGAATCTTCATTCTAAGCAACCTAATTTCTAGCTCAAGTGACTGATTGGGAATGCCATAACAGCATTCTACAAATTAAGGCTTAATTAGCAATTAGTTTTGTTTTGAATGCAAGGAAAGTCCTGAATCTGGCTACTTGTCTACTACCAACACTGTTGACATGTTCTTTAATTTTTGTGAAATTGTTGCTAGTAAAGATGTTTTAAAACTTGTAACAATATTTTGTAGCCTTAGACTAAACATTATCTCATTTTGAAGGCTTATTTTAAATTTAATTACAAGTTTTTACGAGATTATATCGAGATTGTGGTGATTAAGAAGGTCTTTGTGCTTAAATCAATATAGTTATCCATATGTCCCATGAAATTTTCTATAATTTGAGGAAGAAAATAAAATAAAATTGTGCCCCAATTCCAACAAGTCTTACGAAAATTTATGTAATCAGAAAATAAACAAAAGAAATTTATGGTTTAGTTTTAAATTTTTTAATGACAATTTTAAGTTTTAACATCATATACATGCGTATTTATGAATTGCTTAGAATGTTTTTTTGGTTTAGCAGTTATGGGTTGGTCTATCGGGCATACCCGATTTTCGGGTTGATCAGCTATGTTGGGTCAGCCCGAAAACGATCCACTATGTTCCTGGCAGTTGCCCTATTTGTTTTGAACTGGGGTATTATGGCATGGCCCTTCATTTGCTTCCACCGAACTACACAGGTCTGCCGCCTCCCGCAGTGAAACACTGAGCCTCCTTCCCCAAGCTTTCTATTACGTCTTTTGCTTTCAGAGCCAAGCAGCACCTTTTCTGACGCCATATTCAGGTCTTCTTGTTGTAAATTATTTACTGCTACTTTTCTTTCTTTTCCATCTCTATGATACACTTGACATAAGTTGTTATACCCATGTATGGATATGCACAAAGTTCTAAATAATCTGTTTATACTTAAACTAAGTGTTGAAATTTATAAACTTCTGCAACTTTTGGTTAGTAATTTGTATGCTCACTGCTAGAATCTTTTGGAACCTATCAGAATGGCCAACACAAAAAAGTTCGGATTTTTGGATATAGCTTGTTCCTTGTGTTAGCAGGAGGAAAGTGAGAAATAACTTATTGGGGGGTGATTATATGATTTCTGTTTGTGCTATTAGTGGAGTTTGGTGTGTTAGGGAAAATAATAAGAGGTTTTTGGAAATTGATTTCATATTTGTATTTTTATTTATATGATGACTTGGTATATTGGATTTTCAGGTGTCATTGAGAAGTTATAAAATGCTTTTGTTGTTCGAAACACAAGCGGGCTTTGCCCTATTTAAGGTTTTGGATGAAGGGAAGCTCAAGAAAGTGGAGGTAATCACATTTGGATTTAGTTTTTCTTATAATAATTTGCCATAAGTAAACTTTATGTTTTGGGTTAATTGGCAGAGCTTAAAATTTTAATTTCAAGCTGTGAAGAAAATTCTTTTTGTTTTTAAAGTTTTTGTGGCCTACTATTTTCTAATGTTGAAAATGACATACTTTGTTCTAACTTCTCATGAACTAAATTGCATATGTTGTATTTTACTCTACTCTGTTGTGCCGACCTCATGATGTACCTTACACACTGTTCATATCTGCATGTCATGACAACATTTTATGTAATTTGGTATGATTGTTTCTTAAAATTCATGTGATGCAGGACTTCACGCAGGAGTTCTCCAGTGCAGAGACAGCTAGACAGGTTTGCATGCATGTGTACTTGTGTGCAAGATAAGGAAAAAAAAATAAAAAATGAAACTGTGGCAGATGTATATTTTTACCTGTATTTTGCTTCAAGTTGCTAATAAATTTGAATCTAATACCTACTTTAGGTGGTCAAGTTGAAAGCATTTTCTAAGTTTGAGAATACCTCAGAAGCTTTGGAAGCTACGAGTTTGCTGATTGAGAGCAAACCTAGCAAGGGTCTTCGCAAGTTCTTGCGTGCTCATTGTGATGGTGAAACATTAGCTGTGGCTGACTCAAAGCTTGGGAGTATCATTAAGGAGAAATTGGTCTGATACCTATTTGCTCTTTAGAAACTTCCAATGACAGTTTTCTCCTCTAGTCATTTCAGTCTCATTTCTTTTGTGCAATCTTTATCATCTTGCAGAAAATAGAATGTGTACACAGCCATGCTGTGATGGAGTTGATGAGAGGTGTCAGAACTCAGTTAACTGAACTCATATCTGGTCTAGCAGTTCAAGATCTGTCACCAATGAGCTTGGGCTTGTCTCATAGCTTATGCAGATATAAGTTGAAATTCAGTGCTGATAAGGTGTGTTTTCTCTCGTATTGCTAGGGACTTGATATTAATATTAGGATAGTTCAATCTGTTGTCTTGTTGTGTATATATACAAAATGTACATATTATAAATATGCATATGTGTCTTTATCTAATCATGAAATCACCTGCAGGATATATATATATATATATCTATATATATTTTGCTGGTGCTTCACTCTAATTATTCAGTACATTCATCTCTTGAAGGAGACACAAGAGTTTGGAATTCTTTAATATTGTTTTCTGTTTTAGTATGTCAGTGATAGTTTGTATAGCTTTGCAATATTTATTTGCAGTATTTCTTATATGTAATGGTTGTGTGTGTGTCATTTTGTTACAGTATCAAGTAGTTTGCTTTTTTGTTTTTTGGGATGGAGGTTGATCAACCAATTGCATGTCTACATTTCAGTTCACAAAATGGAAACAAAAACCTTAGTAGCTGCAGATGCAAAATTTGGTAATTTATTATATTTGTTTGAGTGAGTAGTACCTGTAATAAAACTATCAATTGACTTGCTTGATGATGGAAGTGCTCCTTTAATTATTTGTTAATTACTATGATATAATTTTTGATTGGTTCAATTATAAGTCTGTTAAGTAAAATTTTGCAGATGGCTGTATCCTGAATAAAATTTTATCTATTTTAGGTGGATACCATGATTATCCAGGCCATTGGCTTGCTTGATGATCTAGATAAAGAGCTAAACACATATGCAATGAGGGTTCGAGAATGGTACGGTTGGCATTTTCCAGAGCTCTCCAAAATAGTAGCTGATAACATCCTGTATGCAAGAGCAGTTAAGCTGATGGGTAACAGGGCTAATGCTGCAAAGCTTGATTTCTCCGAGGTAGAGTTTGTTACTTATTGGTTCAACTTCATTGCTGCAAATTGTTTTGCTTTTCTGTTATAGTATTAACTAATATGCCCACTTTAGTTAAAATTCTTATTCTTCACACATATGTTATTGTGTTTTCCTGCTGAAAGGCCCAATGTTGACCTATCAATGTCAACGAGTTGCTTACTTTTTTTTTTGGGGGGGGGGGAACCGTAGATCTTTCCAGAGTGGGAATTTTCATGGTACTGAAGTTGTCAATGTTTGACTATGAGGATGATGCTCCAACAATTTTATTTAATTATCATGCTAAAAATACAGATCTTGCCA
This sequence comes from Quillaja saponaria, assembly GCA_029379385.1. Taxonomy (NCBI): domain Eukaryota; kingdom Viridiplantae; phylum Streptophyta; class Magnoliopsida; order Fabales; family Quillajaceae; genus Quillaja; species Quillaja saponaria. Next base: position 10,130,185 of record CM055616.1, on the reverse strand, counting down.
GAGGAGGTGGAGACAGACCTGAAGGAAGCAGCTGTGATATCCATGGGAACTGAAGTTAGTGACCTTGATTTGGCTAATATCAAAGAACTCTGTGATCAGGTTTTGTCTCTATCAGAGTATAGAGCTCAACTGTATGATTATCTGAAAAGCAGGATGAACACCATTGCTCCCAATTTGACTGCCCTTGTTGGTGAACTTGTTGGTGCTCGCCTCATTGCCCATGGAGGCAGCTTACTGAATCTTGCAAAGCAACCTGGGAGTACAGTACAGATTCTTGGTGCCGAAAAGGCTCTCTTCAGAGCTCTGAAGACTAAGCATGCTACTCCAAAATATGGGCTTATTTACCATGCATCCCTGATTGGTCAGGCAGCTCCAAAATTGAAGGGAAAAATTTCTCGGTCACTTGCTGCGAAGACAGCATTGGCTATCAGGTATGATGCTCTTGTGGACGGCCAAGATAAGTCTCCTGATAATTCCATGGGACTGGAAAACAGAGCCAAGGTCCGTGCCCAACTTTGTCTAGTTAATTGTGTTTTCTGTTTCTTCTTTTCTATCATTTTCTTATGTATATATACGCACAGCTTGAAGCACGGTTAAGGAATCTTGAAGGCAGAGAATTGGGTCGATTTGCTGGTTCCGCTAAAGGAAAACCCAAAATAGAAGTCTATGACAAGGACCGAAAGAAGGGAGCTGGAGCACTAATAACTCCTGCCAAGGTCTGATGTTTGCTTCATATGGTATAGTGTTTGTTCCACTTTATGTTGAGGCAATCATTAATTCATTTGTTTTTCTGTAGACATATAATCCTTCAGCAGATTCTGTTATTGGGCAAACAACTAATTCTGCTGCTGGGAATGAGGAAACAGTCCCAAAGAAGATAAACACCGAAGGAGAAGAAAAGAAAAAGAAAAAGAAGAAGAAAGCAGATGATGATAACATAGCTTTACAACCTGATGGAGATACTCATAAGGAACCAGATGGTGAAGCAATCGTGAAGAAGGAGAAGAAGAAAAAGAAGAAAGATTCTGCTGAGGTGCAGAATGGGAGTCAGGATGTTGATACTGGAGAAAAGAAAAGGAAAAAGAGAAAGCATACTGAACAAGAAGAATCACCTGAAATGACTAGTAAAAAGAAAGAAAAGAAGAAGAAGAAAAGTGAAACTTGAGATGCCATAGATTCGTGACATTGGCAATATCAATTTTGGATAGTGCAGGCAACTTAGTACTTTCATATGTCAAATTTGTGTTGTGTGAATTCCTTTTCGTTTTATTTATAATTCCCAATACAATTATCGAATTAGACTGGCTGCAAATTGCTTCAGACTTTTGGTATAGATTGATATTACATTCATAATTGGGTATATAAGATGCTTACAGTATAATTTTTTCTTCCCTTCCATTTCGAATTAGATTGTCTTTACAGTTTAAAGAAGTGGGCATGATCTTGCTTCTCATAAAATGTGTAAACCTTCTCACCTGTAATGATAAATACCATATATCTTGTACCTTTTGTGGCAGAAGCTGGTTATGTTAAGCTGCAAATGCTTGTGTTAGAGAAGATAAAGAATTCTTTGGTTGACTATTGAACTTTAGATTCGGCATACACTCGTTTCAAATTTCATTTCATATTTGATTTAATAGAAATTGGTTTGATATATACTTTTAGAAGCTTCTGTTGCTTTGGCTGAGGATTATGAGTTATAAGTTGCTGTAATCGACAATGTGAAAGTTAAGATGTTTGGTAGTAGTGCAAAATTTTGATTGATGTGAGGTACGTTTCTAGTTTGGAAGAAATTTATAGTTTCTTCGAATAAGTTAGATTCGCTTGGTTATGGTTATAGTTATGGTTATGGCTACTCCACAAAAGGTGAAGTTACGAGAATTGGTAGAGTTCTTTGGTGGCATTGAAAGGAGAGAAGTTTAGCAGAAATTTGTACAAATTGAATGGAAGTACAGTTAGAAGAAATAATTTTGGTAGGGTTTGAAAATAAATTACAAGCAAGGTGAGAGAGAGAGAGAGAGAGAGATATTAATAGTGAAAATTTTCATCTTTTTTTCTATTTTTCTCTGAATTAGAGGATTTTTCACGTTCAATTTTATGTGTTTTTTTGTGATTATTTGTAATTTCAAAATAGTTGAGTTTTTACACAATCAATAGTTAGGACCTATTTGAATGCAGTGAATTAGAATTGGAATTAGAATTGAAATTGAGAATTGGATTGTTCAATTCTAATTTCTCTATTTGTCACGTATATTTTACAATTGAAATTGGAACTTTGAATTGAACTCAATTCTCAGGCATTGATACACAACTACAAAACAAAATATTTAATTTTTATGAGACTTTGAAATTTACAATTCTTGTACATGTGTTATGCTTCACAGTTACTTATTTATGACAATACATCATGTTATAACATCAGCCACAACCACAGACAACCTCCGCCACCCATTGCCTATCTTTACTCATAGGCAATGTCATCCACCTGCCACCACTAACCACCATCACAGTCAATCCTTTGAATACAATATCGTTCATGGTCTGAACTAACTGAAGATGACAACGGCCATTGTCAATCATTATTGACATAAATAAAAACAACAATAACTTGGGATCCGCCAGAACAAAAACAATCATTCATCAAATAAAATAACTATCGTCGATATCTACTAAAGACGACGACAACAACTATCGAAAGTTGTTGGAGACGACATAAATCACAGTCAAAAGTTGTTGGAAATGACGTTAACCATTATCAAGTATTTGAAATACAATTCTAGATATACTTTTTTATGTGATCCAAATTCATATATTATACATTAAGCAAATTACACTCTCATTCCTTAAGGTTTAGTGAAATAAAAGAATGGTAATATTTTATTATTACTATAAGTCCTTATTATTTTATTAATTAATATATCATAAATTTATTTGAGTATTTTATACTTATTTATTCGCTCCACCTTTTCAACTTAGTTACTCTCTCATCGCTAATGGGTTAAAATGATAAAAATATGTTCTAATTTAAAGTCTACTTAAAGATAAATTACTATAATTTAGACTTATTTGTCTTGTAAAGTCATGACATGAGTTGTTTTTAGAATATCACTAATAAATTTAATTTATTTTTTTAATTATAGTTTTTATTAAATATTAATGTAGTAGAAAAAAAAAATGAGGTTGTTATTATGAAAATAAATTAAAAAAATAAAAGATGGTATAAAAAAATAAGTTTTATTATTCATTTGAAAAGTGAGCAATAAAAATAAGATTTTGGATATTTTGAATATACAAATATAATTTTTTAATATTTTACTTAAATTATTTTATAACATTATTATCTTTAAAAGAAAGGAGTGTTAATTATTCAAAATTTTGAATCTTAGTATTATTTTATCAAATCTTAAGAAAAAATAAATTAATTTACTCCTATAGATTTAACCAATTCTAGTAAATCCAAATGCAACTTTAATTGTTTTGCATGAAGTTACACAAAACTATTAAAGACTAATGTTTTTGTGATCCTTTTGATGGCTCTTGAATAGTTACATCGTATCATAAATACTGGGCCAGAATTCAACACACCACCATTACATGCATTGCTTGCGTACATGATCTTTTATTCTTTGCACTTAAAAGTGTTGGTAGTCATGGTTTCTCAAAAAAGCTGCTAATTTATTGTTGGCTACTTTTCCGAATACATGAACCTGACCCATTAATTATTCAAAATACTATCAAAAGTAAAAGAAATAGTAAGTGCAACTGTGCAAGTAGCAGAATATCTCAATTCTTTCTTTTGATGTAACCTCACATGATACAATTGAATTATTGCAGAAGCTAGTGGATAAAAAAATTGACTCTATGGTCAACTGGGACTTTTGGTTACAAGGATTCAAAACTTATAATTTTTGTATAAAATGATAATTTGTTAGTTTAATAGTTAAAATAAGGTAAAGTCTGAAATCGTATTTTTAATATAAGATTTCTGGGTCGACTTGGCATGTCAACTCACTCCATTGCCCAGATCACGTACTCGCGCATGATGCGCGAGTGGAGGATGAAACCGATTTTTGAAAAGTCGGTTTCATCTGTCACGCGGGGAACAAAAATTATCCTTTTCAGCCTACCCTGCAATGCTGTAGGGTAGGCTGCAGCAATGCAGGCTAGCCTGCAACGCCGCATGGCTAGGCTGCAAGGGTGCAGCCTAGCAATGCAAACTAAAATCGGCTTTTGAAAAGTTAGTTTCAGCTGTCTTCTGTCATGTGTCACTTCACCCCAGCAGGCCCCTCCGTAGTGAGAAAAAATTTCAGGACCTCTCCCCCTTCCCTCTATAATACAGAGGGATTTCCTCCCTCGTTTCTCATTCTTGTAATACAAACCTCACCTGCATCATCTTTCATTTCTTCATTCTCTCATTTCCTCATTTGTAATCGTGTTCATCCATCGCCTCCTTTAATATTTTTATATTCTTCATTCTTTGATCTTTCTCACTCTTTATTCAGAACAAAATCTTGGTAAGTTATAATAATTTTAATTTATAAAATTATTTTTATTATTATTAATTAAATTAAATTATTTTCTTATTAAAAATTTTATTTACAATTTAATATTTTTACAAATTTTAATCATATATATTATATATATTATGATTAAATTATTTATTATAATGAGTAATATTTAATTAATAATTATTTAAACTATATATAGGGTGAGTGCATGATCTAGATAATAAAATGAGTTAGCATGTCAAGTCGGACCCGGAAAATTTTACCTTATTTTAATTATTAAACTAAAAATATTATTATTTTATACAAAAATTCTATGTTTTGGACGTCCAAAAGTCCTCGTCAACTGTGGTGTCAAGTTTTCTTGAAGTGTGCTTACATTGACATGTGTTCCACTAAGCCGTGTCCTGTCACCTGGTGTAAGCAGAAATTTCTGAGACACTTCATTCTTGCCGTGTAGGCTCAGATGAATTATTGTACCCGCTTAGCTGTGTGGGCTCCAAAAGTTTAGAATTGAGAAATTGACTACCATGCACAGTAAGAAAGAAAAGAGAAAAAAACCAAAAAAAAACATCACATGAGCTTCATGCTTGCAACTTGCAATTGCTAGCTTTTCTCTTATCGAAGTAAAATTGCCATTACTAATCATCTTCCAAGTTACATAGATTCTGTACATCATATTTTTCAGTCACTTATTTAAGATAATATATTATACTATAACATCAACCATTATTATAGACAATTTCCATCACCCATTGCATCATCCATACCTGTTAAAGACAACGATAACAACTATAACAACTGTCAGAAATTGCAATAAAAATCACCGTAAAAAAATTATTGGAGACAACATTAACTACTACTAAATATTTAAAATATAATTTTAATTATAATTTTTTATATAATTTAAATTTGTATATTATAAATTGAGCAAATGACACCCTCCTCAAAAAATTTTGTAAATTGATAGAATGGTAATATTTTATTATTACTATAAGTCTTTATTATTTTATTAATTAATATATTATTAATTTATTTAAATTTTTTAAACATATTTATTCACTCCACCTTTTCGGCTTAGTTAATCTCTCATCGTTAATGAGCTAAAATGATTATAATATGTTTTAATTTAAAATCTATTTATTTAAAAAAATTATTAAAATTTAGACTTATTTGTTAAGTAAAGTTATAATATGAGTTGTTTTTAAAATATCACTAATAAATTTAATTTATATCTTTTTTTTGTTAATTATTATTTTTATTAGATATTAATGTAGTTTTAAAAAAAATTGAGATTGCTATTAAGAAAATAAATTTTTTTTAAAAATTTATTATTTATTTGAAAAAGTAAAAAATAAAAATAAGACCTTTTAGTATTTTGAATATACAAAGATTATTTTTTTGTATTGTACTTAAATTATTTTATAATATTGTTACTTTCAAAGAAGGGGAGTATCAATTACCATAAATTTTGGATCTAAGTATTATTTTATAAAATCTTAAGAGGGAGAATATTATTTACTCTTATAGTTTTAACCAATTTTAACGAATGCAACTTTAATTGTTTTGCATGAAGTTTAAAGTTGCTCACGACGAATGTTTTTGTGATCCTTTTGATGGCTCTTGAATAGTTTACATCGTATCGTAAATACTGGACCAGAATTCAACACGCCACCAGTACATGCATTGCTTGCCTACATGTTCTTCTATTCTTTGCACTTAAAGTGTTGGTAATCATGTTTCTAAAAAACAACTGCTAATTTATTGTTGGCTACTATTCTGAATACAACTCATAAATTACTCAAAATATTATTAAAAGTAAAAGATATAGTAAGTTCAAATAGCAGAATTTCTCAATTTTTCCTTTTGATGTAACCCCACAAGATAAGAATTGAATTATTGCAGAAGCTAGGGACCAAAAAATTGACTCCATCGTCAATTGTGGTGTCAAGTTTTCTTGAAGCGTGCTTACATTGACATGTGTTCCACTAAGCCGTGTCCAGTGTGAAAGCTGAAATTTCTCAGACACCACTAATTGCCGTGCAGGCTCAGATTAGCTTCACTGATATATTCTCCTTTCTTCCCTGCAATTAAGAAGAAAATTCAACCATGGCAGGAGCACTGGTTTCCATTATTACACCTTAGCCGCGTGGGCTCCATAAGTACCTTTAGAATGAAGAAATTGACTATACATGCACCGCAAGAAACAAACAAGAGAAAAAGAAAAACCATACACGAGCTTTATGTCGTAATACGTCTTCATAAAGGGTGAGTGATGCTGTGATAGTTTTCATAATATTGCAGGAATGGTGTGTCGGTAGAGGGAAGAACATATAATATGGCGGATCAATAATCATGATAATAGTTTTCGTGAATTAGATCACTTCAAGGTTGAAGCTAAATTGATACTAAATCGTTGTTGTTGACCATAAATGTAGAAAGCCTATTTCTTTTTTCTACTATTTATTAGTGGATTTACTCTTTCTAGTTGGTCGATGGTTATAATAGAAGTGCTACTATTATAAGCATCTCTTACAACCGGGCAAGCTATGAGAAAAATCTTATTCAAAATAAATAAAAATTGAATTAGAAAAGAATAACCAAAGTTGAGAAATTTTTACTAATGGATGTTGAAAAGGGGAAAAGGAAACAACGACTACGACCTGTACTTGTGGTTTCAATTATAAACAATAAAACCTAATTAAACTATATAAAATTGTTGTGTAATAATTTGATTTACTTATTAGGATGAAAATGTTGAAACTTAATAAAATTATATAAAATTGTTATGTAACAATTTAATTTATTTATTAGGATAAAAATGTTGAAGATAAAGATGAGGAGGATGGATCATGAGTATATATTTTAGCCAAGGTGATTAGAATGTAATTTTTAGTTTATTTTTTAATAACATTTTACTATTTTTAAATTCTGTTAAAACTTGTGATTAATTACTTGGAAAAAAACACTTTTCTCTTTTTTACTTTTTGACTTGTGGTGAATCTTAATAAATATTTTGAAAGCCTTTTAATTTTAAAAGTGCACGGGACTTTATAATTAATAAAATGACAACTATATTCTTCAATATTATAATTAGCTGCTTACACTTTTTAACAGATTTCTATAATTTTGTTTTAGATGATGAAATATTATTTTATACCTCTCATGTCTCACCATAGAAATGTTTGGTGAGAAATGTGTTTTCAAAGTGTTATCTAGCTTTTGTTTTTCCTTACTTTAATATCAACAAGAACCATTTCCAGCATACTGGGAGTCATGGTTTCCAAAGCGCTATTATTAGTTTCTGTAAAAGTATTAAAAATTACAAAAACAATTATAAAGTAGCATAAATTTCCCAAATCTTTTCTTTTGATTAACCTCACAACAACTACATTATCGACCACAAAAATATTCTTTAGTCATCCCACTAATATGCATGGGTACAATCATGTCGATGCAATGCAATGCATGACGTAATAATAATAATCATTTAAATTTAATTTACTACACACTAATGTGTTTGTTGTAAATTAAACTTTAATATCAACAAGTACCATTTCAACTGTAAAATTATTATAAAATAAAATAAAATAAAAAATTGTAAAGTAGAAGAAATTTTGATGTAATCTCATAACAACTGAATTATGGTCCACAAAAATATTGCCAAGTCGTCCCACAAAAATACATGTATTAATCAAATCAAACTTTAGTGTTTTGGTAAAAACATGAGCGGTCTGGGCTTCATAGACTATCACTAATATCATTAAGCCTCCATTAAATACTGATTAAATATGAAGCTAATGTGGAAAAAAATGAGTGGATAATTTATAATATTGAAGGAGGATGTTCCTTCTTTAATTATAAAATGTCATTTGACACTTAAACAGTGACCCGTGTGTATATGATTGATTGATTGATTGTGTTATTGTATATTTTAAATACCAACCGTACAATGCATATGAAATCATGTTTAGTTAGTAATAATAATAGTTTTAATTTAATTTACTACACATATAATGTGTTTGTTGTAAATTAAACTTTAATATCGTCAAGAACAATTTTAATTGTAAAAGTATTAAAAATTAAAAAAAAATTGTAAAGTAAAAGAAATTTCCCACATTTTTTTTCTTTTGATGTAACCTCAATCAATTGCATTATGAACCACAAAAATATTGTTAAGTCATCCCTCTAACATGCATGTATTAATCAAATCAAATTTGGTATTTTGGTAAAACCATGAGCCATGCGGGCTTCATAGACCCTTAACAATGACGTTAAGGCTCCACTAAGCCTTGTGCAGTGTGCAAGCAGAAGCTTCTCAATTATTGTACCGCTTAGCCGAAGAAAGAAACGAGAAAAAGAAAAACAATGCGTATGAGCTTTATGATTGCAACTTGCAATTGCTAGCTTTTCTCTGATCCAAGTAAAATTAGCTTTACTAATCGTCTTCCTAGTTACATCAGATTCCGTATAACATTTTCTTCTCCATTTTCCTTCCTTTTGAGAAATCACCAACCATGGCTGAAGCACTTGTGGGTGGAGCATTTCTCTCTGCTTTCCTTCAGGTGGCTTTCGGTAGATTAGCTTCTTCTAAGATCTTGAACTACTTCCAAAAACGAAAACTCAACGTGCAATTGCTTAGAAAACTGAAGATTACTCTGTTGTCCATCAACGCAGTTCTTGATGACGCAGAGGAAAAAGAAATTCGAAACCAAAATGTGAAGGAGTGGGTCGATGAGATAAAAGATGCTGTATTTGATGCAGAAGACCTCTTGGATGAGATTGACACTGAAGCCTCACAACAGGAGCTTGAAGCTGAATTAACCTCAGGCCAGAAATACTCCAGATGCTGTATCAAGGTACGACACTTTTCCACCTTGATTGCTTCTGCTTGTGTTAATTCATCCAATAACGAAATCGAATCAAAGATACAAGAAGTTCTTGACCATCTAGAACACCTTGCTAAGCAAATGAATGTGCTGGGTTTGAAAGCTGGTGTTGGTATTGCTGGGAAAGTATCACAAAGATTGCCATCAACATCGTTGGTGGATGAAACTCAAGTTTATGGTCGAGATGATGATAAGGGTGCAGTAATGAAGTTGTTGCACTCTGATGATGTGAATGGTGGTCGTTTTTCTGTTATTGCTATACTTGCAATGGGTGGCATGGGGAAGACCACCCTTGCCCAGCTTGTGTATAATGATGAGAGAGTGAAGAATCATTTTGAAATCAAAGGATGGATTTGCGTTTCAGAACCATTTGACGTCATTGACATAACAAAAAAAATTCTCGAGGAACTCGAAATCTCAACAAATGATTCTCGAAACCTAAATATGCTTCAACTCAAGCTGAAAGACAGATTGGTCGGAAAGAAATGTTTACTTGTTTTGGATGATGTCTGGAACGAGGACCCTACAAGTTGGGAAGCCTTGCAGAAGCCCTTCAACAATTGTGGTCTTGGAAGTAAGTTTCTTGTAACGACAAGAATTGAAAGTGTTGCAAAGGTCATGCACTCCTATTCAATACACCATTTAAAGCAACTGGAAAAAGAATATGAATGGATGTTGTTTGCAAAACATGCATTTGATGACAGAGATTCAGCTGCATATCCAAATCTTGAGGCAATTGGCAAGAAAATTGTTTTCAAATGTCAGGGGCTGCCTTTAGCTATAAAAACACTTGGAGGAATGTTGTACACAAAATCTTTGGAGGAGGAATGGGTTAATATATTAGAAAGCAATATATGGGATTTTCCGAATGACATCATCCCAGCTCTAAGATTGAGCTATCATTATCTCCCGTCTCATCTCAAGCAATGTTTTGCATATTGTTCTATTTTTCCTAAAGACCATGTGTTTGATAAGGAGACGCTAATTCTGATGTGGATGGCACAAGGCTTTTTACAGAAGTCTAAAAATAACAAGAGGATGGAAGAAGTAGGCAAAGAATACTTTGATGATCTCGTAGCAAGATCATTTTTTCAGGTGTTGGATCATCAGAGTTCACGTTTTGTTATGCACGATCTTATGAATGATTTAGCAAATTCTATATCTGAAACATTTTGTAATCGACTAAAGAAAAATTTTATTGGAGATATTTCAGAAAAGACTCGCCATTTGTCACTTTCTAAGAATTATTTTGATGATGACTTTGCAAGTTATGAACCTGTGCCCATGGCTAGTAGATTGCGGTCCTTCATTTCAATTGACCGGATCAACCACAACATATCTGACAATGTGATAAGTAATCCAATTTTGCAATTGAAGTATATGCGAGCTTTATCTTTGAGAGGATCTTATTTGACTAAGTTATCTGATTCGATAGGCAATTTAAAACATTTACGCTATCTGAACCTCTCTGACACTAGGATTGAAGAACTTCCTGATTCAATATGCCGGCTGTATAATTTACAGACATTCAAGTTGAATAGATGCAGTAAGTTTTTAGGAGAGTTGCCTAAAGATATGCACAAGCTCGTGAATCTGCGTTATTTTTATTTTTTTAAGAGTTTCATAAAAGAGGTCCCATATATTGGAAGATTAAAACATCTTCAACGGTTGACAAATTTTGAAGTGGGCAAGCGTAATGGGACTGATATCAAGCAGCTGGGACAACTTAACCAACTTCGAGGGTCCCTTCCAATTTTACATCTGCAGAATGTTATTGATCCCACTGATGCAATGCAGGCCAAATTGAAAGAGAAAGAATACCTGGAAGAAATAGCATTGGAATGGAGCGCAGAAAAAGAGGAGTCTGAAAAGGACAGAAATGTATTGGAGATGCTTCAACCTCACAAAAACTTGAAGAAGCTCCGTGTAATTAATTACGGTGGCACAAGATTTCCAGATTGGATTGGAGATTGTTCTTTGTTATCGAATGTCATATATCTTGAGCTGAATGACTGCAAATACTGTTTCTCCTTGCCACCACTTGGGCAGCTACTCTCTCTCAAGGAACTCAAGATTTCTAATTTTGATGCATTGGTGGCAATTGGTACCGAATTTTACTTCCAAGGGAATGCATATGGTTCGTTCTCAAATAATAATACGACTCAACCATTTCGATCTCTTGAAATATTGAGTTTTGAATATATGAAGTCATGGGAAGAATGGTGTTGTTGGTTTGAAGGTGAAAATGTAGCAGCAGTGGTGGTTTTCCCATGCCTTAAGGAGTTTTATGTATGGAACTGTCCCAAGCTAAAAGGACACCTGCCTCAGCAACTTCCTTCACTAAAGATACTGAAGATCTGGAATTGCCAACAGCTTTTGGCTTCTTTACCCAGTGCTCCCAATATGTGTGAGCTAAATTTGGCGTCATGTGAAGAGATGTCGTTGATAGATGTGCCATCATTTCCTTTCTTAAAAAAAGTCTCAATCCATGGAAGTCGTGTAACAGAGTCGTTGCTGAAGAAGGAGGAAGTTCTGCTCACCAACACCACCTGTCTTGAGCAGCTGCGCATCTATGCTTCTGACATCCCAAGTCTACAGTGGCCTGACTGTCACTATATGCAAAATCATTATTTTAACTCCCTTGGATACCTTAGGATACAGGATTGCAACTCCCTCCTATCCTTGTCACTCGACTTGTTCCCAATGCTTACCAGTCTTGAGTTGGTTAATTGTCATAATCTCGAATCCCTTTCAGCTTCTTTGCCTTCTTCAGGGTCAGAGTCTGATTCTGAGGGACAACAATATATAACAACGTCTCTCAGTGAGTTAGAAATTTCGAAGTGCCCTAAATTTGTTTCATTGTCCCTTGTGGGAGCAGGTGGATCTTCCTTGAATTTGAATGCCCCCAAACTTAGGTACTTAAAGCTTGACAATTTGGATAATCTCAAGTCACTGCCCCAACCCATGCACAACCTCCTTCCATCTCTTTATAATCTATTCTTAAGTCATTGTCCACAACTGGAATCATTTCCGGAACAGGCTTTGCCCTTAAACCTAAATACACTCTCAATCTATAACTGCCCCAAACTCTTGTTGAATCCTTTCTGTAGGGAATAGATCTGCCTGCAAAACTTACGTATTTCTGTTTAAGAGGATTGCTGAATCTGAAAACAATTAACTACAAGGACCTTCTCCACTTCAAATCTCTTACAGATATACACATTGAGAACTGCTCTAATTTCAGCTTCCAATGCTTACCAGAGGAGGGCCTATGGCAACCACAACAAAAAACCCCTGATGTTAGTGCTCTGCAATCTGATTCATGAATTCACATATGAACATAAGTTATGCAAATAACAAGGATTTGTGCATTTTTGGTTTTGGGTAAAATACAATAACATAAGGGTTTTAACATTATAAATTTAATTGTTTATGAATTATATTGATAACCTTTATATTCTTGTGTTGCACCTGTTGCTAGATTGAAATTGATTATTAATTTATACATATCAGGTCTCACACAGTTCGCTAGTTCATTCCCTAATGTTAGTGCTCTGCCATAGAGCAGTTAGTGGAAGAGGTTTGATACTCTGTAATGACATGGAAGATGCTGTGTTTCAAGGCCTTAGACTGCAACTTCAGCTCGGAATGTATCAAGAACTAATTTTGGCAGAGAGTCACTCATTTCTTGGCTACGTTTTCAAAGATTCGCAAATAGGATGGGAAATTTTCTACAATTGTTACTCGAGCAGGTAACCCAATTACTCTCTTTTTTTTTTCCTTGCTGGAATGAGTTTTCATTCTTGTCTTCAATGTAAATGGTTTATTAGCGTCTTTTTTAGCAATTGACATTACACTGTGTGTATCAAGATGTGACTGGTGCAGAGAATGATGTATTGATTTGGTACTTCAATTTTAAATAGGATATCTGCATTAATGCAAGTATGGAGTACAGCTTGAGTGAAGGCACAAAAACTCTTCATAATAATAGCATAATGTTTAGCTCGTCATTTGCGTCATCATTTTACTTTGTACTGTGGAACCAGAAAACTCAAGGTTGATGCTAATTCAGAACATTTTCTTTCTTAAAGAATGTTGAAAAGAAATATCCAGAGAATATTTGTTCAGAAAAAGCTTGGAAGGCAAAAAATGCATACTTTACCAGAAGAAGCGGAAGATCAAAGAAGGCCGTGAAGGTTGATTTTTCAATTCTGGTTTTCTGGGAACATAATTTGTTATTCATTGGTAATGTTTTAGTCTTATATATCTTTGGACTTTATTCTCTTGTAGAGGGGAAACCAATTGCTACTGAGCTCAGAAATGAGGAGGCTGCTGTTCACCAACAAATTAATCTTGTGGTGAAAATACAGCTGGTATGGTGTTTCTTTATCTCCTTTTGATGTTTTCAGTCAATAACTTGTCTGCATGTTGTGAAATAGGAGTTGGGTATAGTGGGTTGTTTCTAATTTTAAAATAGGAGGCGTTTTTTATTTTATCTGAATTAGCATCACATCTTCTTGTGGTATATGATTTTTTCTAAAGGTTGAAAATTTGAAATTGTACACAACCATTCTTTATAGCTTAAATTGATGCTACTGTCACATATAATGGGTAATGGAAGTGGAAACATAGAATGGTTTGCAAAGCTTGGTACTGAAAACAAGGAGAAGAAGTTTGAGTATGGTGTGCATGTTTGAATTTTGTCTTTTGGAATGATCCTTGAACTTGTGATATTTCCCACTTTTACCCTACTGAATTTAGTTCTGAGGACACATTGCCGATAAGTATGCAAATACTGCTGAAAGAGATCCTAAAGTTTTTCTAACAACATCCAGGAATCCAAGCGCTCCTCTTAGACATTTTGGTAAGGTTTGCCCAATTTTAGTTTGGTAACTACTTCCTAATCATCTAAGTCTCTATTCATGGATTAATTTGTCGGTAATCTGCGGACATGTTAGCATTTCCCACCTTTTGGAATTATGTCTGTAGGAATTAAGTTTTGTTTCCCCGAATGCACAAAGAATGAACAGTGTTGGTCGGGTTTGTATTTTTCCTTTCTCCTTCCTTTTTCTTGCTTAATGTTTTCCTTTTTTCTTCCTCTTCTTCTTGATGCTGCAGAGACATTCAGTTTTGGGGAAATACTGTGTAGGACTTGTATGGTGTACCCGTTTTACTTCATTATATTGAAGTTTGTACTTTTCTTCATTATATTGAAGGTATCTCCTTCCGCTCTCCTGGTAAATTCAACTGGACATGAATTCCGGGTTCGACTCCCGACTGGGGATTTTTAGTCTACGTTGGTTTGGACACATCCAACATCGGCCAATGGATGCAGTAGTTAAGCAAGGTGACTTGGTCTAGGTGCTAGGTGTTAGATAGGAAAGGGGAGACCAAAACTTACATGGGGGCAGTCATCGAGAAAGATATGACTGTGCTAGGAATTAATGAAAATGTTGTCTTGGATCGATGCGAATGGAGGAAAAGGATTAATATAGCCGACCCCAACTAGTTTGGGATTTTAAGGCTCAGTTGAGTTGAGTTGATATTGAAGTTTGTATATAATAGAATCAACTGATTATGCTTAACACAAATCTATTATAGAAATAGATTGTTGATAGATGACTAATTCAGACATTGCTCTATGAACAATTACAGACGTGCATCTATCTAATTAATTGAATTCATCTGGGTGGTCTTGTGTTGGATTTTAGATATAGATGGTTGGCTAATAATCGGCTTGATGCAAAATCATGTGTTTCTCTGGACAGGAATTTACACAAAGAAAAGTCTGCCAATTATATATTCTTCTCTTTGAGATTCAATCCAGCCACAATTTAATATAAGTGTGATGGTGCCAGTAATTTACATTTTTCCTAGGTAGATATTTACTTGAATTTGTTTCCTACCATAAAGCTTGGTTTCTTCACTTCAGCTAGAATAGCATGTGCATCACTTTTCCTTCTGGTCAAAACGTGTGAGGTTTTTCTGGCGCATTTAGTTGACCTAAGCATGATTATGTTTGAAATATTTAGGACATTATTGAATCTAGTAGCATCACTGAGATGTCAGCAATTCAGTAAACCTTGGACAGGGTTATGAAAATTAGAACGTTTTATGTATGGTCAAATGTATATAATTTTCTTCTTTTCTCTTGTCCTGCTTTGCAGGTTATCTCAGAGATTATAGAGGCATGCCGTGCACATGAATTTACAGATGTGGTCTTGGTTCATGAACAGTGTGGTGTGCCAGATGTTTTGATTATTAGCTATCAACCTTTTGGTCCAACTGCATATTTTGGTTTACTCAATGTGGTGAGTATGTGAAACTTTGTCTAATTTTTTTTCTTTTGGCATCAATGTCCTAATTTATTATCAGATATTACTTTACCAGACAGACATGACATTAATGACAAAAAAAAACCATTGGAACAATGCCCTAGGCTTATCCACATTTGATTCTTAACAATTTCTCAACTAAGGTATTCATGTTTATCTTTTAGATTTTAATATCTTGGTTGTTGATATGTAGTTTTTTAGATAAGCTAACTATAAAAAATAAATTGATCCACATATATATTGGGGTTGTTGTTTGTTGTGAGCATTATAACCACTTTATGCAACCTGCTCTTGCGGTGCTATGTATCTAATGGGTAATAATGCAAAAGAAAGGGGCATACAAATTTCATAGTATCCAGAACTAGTTTCTTAAACGTAATAATAAATATTATGTTTACTTATATTGCAAGGATTATATTTCTGTAAAGATGTATATAGTAATGATTGTTTAACATGATCAAAAACTGATTTGGAGGATTTCACTGTGGGAATTAGGGATTGGTTGTGGGAATTAGGAATTATCTCTTTTGCTAATCTGTTTGACTATATCTCATTCAGGTTGGTTAAAGTTGCATTGGGTGGTCCATGTTGTCCATTCTTGGACACTGCAGTAATTCCAGTGATGCTGTTGTGGGTTCACTTATAAATCATGAACTCCATTGTTGGAACCATGAACTGATCGATAGTATTTTCTTTCCTTTTGAAGCAGCTCAGAGTGTGAATATCCGACTTCGAAGGACTCACCAGCTTGATAAATATGTTTGGCATTGGACCAAGGATATGTTTACGGTAAAAAGTGCTTACTATCTGTTAGTGTTGTCAAAGCAGATTGAGAGGCAATCGGGTTCTTTTGAGTTTGGTCCAAAATGGCTGAGGTTATGGAAGCTCTGCATCCCACCTAAAAACAGACATTTCCTGTGGAGGTGCTGCAGGGATAGCCTCCCTGTCAACACTAATCTGGGTAGACGTGGGGCCCTGTGCAAAATGAGTGCCTACATTGCAGGAACCAGGCTGAATCTACTTATCTACCTCTCATGTATTGTTCCTATGCAAAGCTTCCAAGCTGGTGTGGCGTGAGCTGGAACCTACTCCTATTCCCCAACCCCTTGATGATATTAGTGCGTGGCTCTCGGGTATTTTCGACACTCCAAGACAATGGAGCATATTGTATTGTTCCTATGCGAAGCTTCCAAGCTGGTGTGGTGTGAGTTGGAACCTACTCCTATTTCCCAACCCCTTGGTGATATTAGTGCATGGCTCTCAGGTATTTTTGACACTCGACAATGGAGCATATTGAGCTGTTGTGCATGTAGTATGGGGTATTTGGAAGGCCAGATGTAACTTTCTTTTTCGGCAAGGTGTAACTTTCTTTTTCTGCAGCAGACCACTCATCCAAGAAATATTGTATATGCTAGCCGAGCTGTCCTTGATGATAACAGGAAGGAGAATAGGCCCTTTCAAACAGCAGGATCCGCGACAGAGCATATCAGGTGGATTCCACCACCACATGAGGTGTATAAGCTCAATACTGATGCAGGTTTGGTGGGTTCTGATGGTTATGGAATTGGAGTAGTTCTATGGGACTCAGCTTGCAGGTTAAATTGAGCAGCTACTAGCTTGGGTAAAGAACGAGTGTCTGATGATTGCAGTAGCCATTGCTATGCAGTTTGGGTTGGATTTTGCAAAGTAAATGGGTGGAGACATTGTTGCCAAGACAGATAGCATTTTGATTTACAATCCTTTACACAGAAGGCAGCACATCGCAAACTACTACGGAGGTATAATGGAGGATTGTCTCAACATCGCTTCCACTTTCTGCAGCTTCACACACCAAGTGGTAAGGCAATAGCGTTGCACACTATCATGCTACATAGGTCAGTATTGTCTACACATTTTGATTGTAAATGGGTAGAGAATGGTCCCCCTGATGTTGAAAAACCTTGTTTACTCTGTTTTTTCATAGATGAAATCTTTTTCCACTAAAAAAAATAGTGGGAAGTGTTATAATAAAGCAGAGACTGAATGTGTCATCCGACCATACATGAACATGTCTAGAAGAAAAATATCTTGGGGATTAAATGTATTTTGTAGGAATCTAAATGCTAGAAATGCGGAGTATTATTTATTATTGATCTGTTTCTGGATGGCGTGTTTTTACTAGTGGAACAAGAACTGAACATGATATTGGTACAAGAGATCAAGAGATCTCTTTCCCATGAAGATAATAATATGGCTAAATTATATTTTTGTCCTTATAATTTGCACGAAATATCACTTTTGTCTTTACAATTTGAATTTTTTCACGCTAGTCCTTATAATTTTTAATTTTAGTCACATTCGTCTTATTGTAACTGAAATTATAACTGTTATAAAATTCATCCTACTTGTAGGATAATGTGAACAAAGAGTCCTTGTAGTTGTAGGATCATGTGAACAAAGAGCAAATTGCCACGTAACAAGTAAAAACAGTAATTTTATCTTAGACAATAAAGACTAAATTATATTTTTATCCTTATAATTTACATAAAAAACCACTTTCATTTTTATAATTTAAATTTTTTCAAATCAATCCTTGTAATTTCAAAAGTAGTACCCTTCATTCTTACCATAACGAAAATTGCAACTGTTATAAAATTCATTTTACGTGTACTAATAGAGGATCACATGGACAAATAAATAAAAAATTGCCACATTACAAGTATAAAAAATTAATTAAAAAAATCAGTTTTATCTTAAAAGGTAAAATTTGTATTTGAAAAAAAAAAAAAAAAAAAAAAACCCTTAAACCTACTTTTGTTCGTCATCTTGTATACTAAATCATCAACTACCAGATTCATCATAAATATTTAAAATCCAATTGACTCATGCAAATCATTGAGAATCAAACTCAGATTATTCCATAAAACTGGAGTTTCTTCTACATAATTGTCGTAAACCCCAAATTCAGTGACCCCAATGACCATTGCTACTCCACCTCCACCTCCATTACCACATATTTTACCATTATATATAATGTATATACAATTTAAATATATATATATTAACTTGCATAGTTATTACTAATTATTAATGTGATAAATTTATTTAACTAACTAATTGAAATGATAAAATAAATAATGTTTAAATGTAATGAAGAACTAGAAAATGTTGAAATTCATTGGCTTTTGAAATAGCTAGAAAATGTTGTATTACTTTTATATTGTGTGAGAATAATTATAAATTGTTAATTATTATTGTATTTCTAGCAAATAATGTAATCCTGTTGTGAACTTTTAGTATGATCCAGATTTTTATTAATTAATTGAGCATAGTTTTGTTTTTTGCTAACTTTTATTTTATTTTTTTTAATTCAGGGCAAATCAAATTAGGTTTGCTGAATTCGGGACTTTGCAAATCAATATTGGGATAAAATTCCTTGCCACATTTGAGATTCGGGACAGGGTCAATTTACCCTCTTGATCCGCTCCTGCTCCGCCCGTTGCCCGACCACAAAAATATTGTCAAGTCATCCCACTAATATGCATGTATTAATCATATCAAATTTGGTATTTTGGTAAAACCATGAGCCACGTGGGCTTCATAGATCATCAACACAATAATATTGTTAAGGCTCCATTATTTATTGATTAAATATGAAGTTAATGTTGAAAAAAATGAGTGGATAGTAATTATAAAATCTCATTTGAAACTTAGATAGTAACACGTGTGTATGTGATTGCCTGATGGTGTTATTAAATACTTTAAATACACATCAGTGCAATGCATATAAAAATTATGCATAGCTAATAATAATAATAATAATAATAGTCTAATTAAGCTTTAATACAAACAAGAATAATTTCCATCATAAAAATGTTAAAAAATAAAAACAAAAGACTTAAAGGGAGCATCCCAAGGATTAGAACTTAGGGTAGGGAATAACAGGGAATGACCTGTTCCAGGAAAGCAATGCCATGACCTGCTTCACGGTAAGCAACAGTTCTCCTTTAAGCTTGCTTATTTCATCAGACACTCTCTGCTCACAATGTTTTCAAACCATACCGACATAAGTTAACTCTCCCTTGTTTACTTATATCAATGTATTTATAAGGAAGAAGATTGAAAAGTATAAGGAAAATTTCAGACAGAAAGCTATCCATAGCTAATAAACTGAATACAGGTACAGTAGTCAATTCAAGCCCGAACACAATATTAAAATGTAGTTCAACTAAAGAATAAGAAATCTTTTGGCATAATAATTGATGAAAAAGAAAACTAAAACACCAATGACCAAGAAAAAAAAAAAAATCCAACTTGATTAAGCAGAATCAAGACTTCTTACCAAGTTTGCTCTGACCAATCAGGCTTGCAAAATTGTTTTTCAAAAGACACAATAAAGTATTTTTTTTTTTTTCATTTTAATGTGCAAAAAGACTTGTATGGAGTTCTGCTCCCCACTTCACACCCCCTCCCGAGAAAACAAAAATAAAATTATAGAATTGGAAAAAAGAGCAACTTATGAATGCAACATCACAGTTCTCGTATATGTATACCAAAAATAAATTACCATAAGTATGCCTATTAACATTAATAAATTACCACAAGTGTTTCAGACATAAGCCAGGACAGATCCCACAAAAATGTTGGGTAAATATCTGCTAATGACAAACATTGTGAGTTAGTAGTATATCACAAATATTTTCACAGCAAAAAAAAAAAAAAAACAAAAAAATCCATAGCATAGTATTTACCAATTACCACTGCTTTTCCCAGATACTACCAAAGATAATTGTATGAATACACATAAAGTCCAAACAACTTACATTTAAGAAATCCTACATACATATTTATTAGACCTAAACGCAAACAATTCATGCTAAATGAGCACCAATATCCAATGCGGTCTCTAATAGTACTTATCAAAGACCGTAACAATGCGGTCTCAAATAAGCAATCTCTAATACTAAATTTTCTTGTAGTGAAGAAAACGATGACCACAACCACGACCTATAAGTATTGTTTCAATAATTATAAACAATAGAAACTAATTAAATTATATAAATTTGTTATGTAAATAATTTAATTTACTTATTAGAATGAAAATGTTGAAGATGAAAATGATAAGGAAGTAGCACGAGTATTTTGGTGACGATGAGTAGGGCATAGTTTTTATCTTATTTTTTAGACAATATTTTACTATATTTGACTTTTGTTTTATGGAGTATTTGGTTTTCTTAAATGTTGAATATATGTTAATATTTTGTTAAACTGATGTGTATTTTTTATGTTAAAGGAATGTGTAATTATATTCTTGTTTTGAATTTCTAGATGTTTTGTCTATTAAATGTTCAAAGTAGGTTGTAAAAATATGAGAAAATGGATTAAAATGAGCAAATATTTGAAAATTCTTTTAATTTAGAGACGAAATTTGAAAAACAATATCACGTTTTAACGATGGATTATTGACGAAATTTGAAACCTAGTTTTGCAATAGATTGCTGACGAAATTCGAAGGTTGTAAAATCAAATTTGCGATAGATTCAAAAGATTATTATCTCAAGTTAGCGATGGATTTGCAAACGAAATATCTTATCGCAAGCGCAATTTTTGGATTTGTTTACGAAAGATTAATTGTGACGGAATAGTGAAAATTAGTTTCGCCGCTAAATAATAGCGGCTGATTATTTTAGTTGTTAAACAAATGCAACAGATTAGCGACATATTGTGTTTCGTCGTAAAATTGTGACTAGAAATTTTTGACATAGCAAAGTTATTGCAAATTGACACGAAATTCAAAGATTGTAATTTTAAATTTGTGACGTTTGCAACAAATTATTCCTGTACTAAATAAATAGTGATGAATTAGTGACATATTGTGTTATGTCACAATTTACAATGAGAGACTTTCAACGAAACAAATCCATTGTAAATCCATCCCAACTCTGTCACAAACTGATTTAGCAATAATTTTGTGACGAATTTGGTCCGTTGCAAAATTGATTTTTCCTAATAGCGAACTGTGATTAATTACTTGTTGCCTCTTGGTACAAAATGAATCTCAGCCAAAAAGAAGGAAAAAAATTGTAATTAATTACTTGAAGAAAAATAACTTTTGGTCTTTTATCAATTTTTAACTTAATGGTGAATCTTAATAAATATTTTGAAAGCTTTTTAATTTTCAATGTGCATGGGACTTCGTGTTTTTTTTTTTTTGGTGCAAAATGTGCATGGGACTTTACAATTAATAAAATGACAACTATCTTCAATATTGTAATTGTCCACACTTTTCAACTGATTTCTACAATTTTATTTTAGTTGATGAAATATCCTTGTATACCTCTCATGTCTCACCAGATAAATGTTGGGTGAGAAATGTGCTTTCAAAGTTATAGCTAGCTAGCTTCTGTTTTTTCTTACCTGCAAGTTGTAGTACTTTAATATCAACAAAAATTATTTCAAGCATATTGGCAGTTATGGGTTCCAAAGCACTGTAATTAGTTTTTGTAAAAGTATTAAAATTTTTAAAACAATTGTAAAGCATATGCCAAATATTTTTCAAATCTTTTCTTTTGATGTAACCGCACAACAACCGCACTATGGACCACGAAAATACTGCCAAGTCATCCCACTAATATGCATGTATTAATCAAATCAAACTTTGTGTTTTTGGTATCAACTATCTCCAAATGTTTCCCACTTGGTTCGGTAGCACAAATGTCCCTAAAGAAGTGCTAAATCTTATGTCATGCTTCGTCTACCCACATACCAGCCAATAATTCTCCCTATCCAAAGCATATGATGCTTTCGGTTTGAAAAATTTCTCATTCTACTCAACCAATTCCGACTCTCTACGATTGCACAATAACTTCATATATTCTCTTATTTTAGAAGTATCCTTCATTTTACTTTTCAAATCCATAATTGTATTGAACAAGTTATCAATTTTTTTTTTCAATATGCATGACATCCAAGTTATGTCGTATAAGGTTGGAATGCCAATACGATATTCCAAGAAAATGATTTTCTTTGTCCAATTATGGTCAACTCTAGCTTATCTTGGAACAAAAGAACTCACCCGACTAAGTACCTTCTGACTAGATAATCTTGGGGGAGGGAGGAGATCTTTATCAATAGTGTTCTTTTGAAAATTGTTGCGTTGTCTCCTAAAGGGATGATCCAAGTGCAAGAACTGTTCGTAACAATCAAACCAACATGGTTTTCGTCCATTTTAGAGCCTAAATGATTTCGTGTTCTCCATACATATAAGACAAGCCATTCCACCAAGAGAACTCCAACCAAAGACCATTCCATAGGCCAGGAAATAAGTAATTGTCCACATTACACCCACTTCCCATAACTGCTTCAACTCATCTATTAAGGGTCTCAAATAGATGAGTTGGATTGTCAATTCCAATTTTCCTGTTTGACACATAATTTAGGATTAAAAAATCATCAAGTATTTGAAACACAATTCTGATTATAATTTTTATAATTTTAACCGATTTAATTGGATCCAAACTTAACTTTAATTGTTTTGCAAGAAGTTGCTCAAACTATAAAGACTAATGTTTTTGTGCTCCTTTTGATGGCTACTGTTGAATAGTTATATTGTATCATAAATATTGGACCAGAATTCAACACACCACCATTACATGCATTGCTTGCAGCTTGCCTTTTATTCTTCTTTGCACTTAATGTCTGTAGTAATGGCTTCTCAAAAAACTACTAATTTATTGTTGGCTCTAGTCTGAATATATGAACCTGACCTATTATTAAAAGTAAAAGATACTGTAAGTCCAAGTAGCGGAATTTCTCAATTTTTCTTTTGATGTAACTTCACAAGATACAATTGAAATATTATAGAAGCTAGTGGGCCAAAAAATTAAAATGTGTTCCACTAAGCCATGTCCGGTGTGAAAGCAGATATATCTCAACCACTCCACTTATTACTGTGTAGGCTCAGATCAATTATTGTACCCATTTAATCGAGTGAGTTCCATAGTGTCACGGGTAGACTTTGCTAGCACACAAAGACACTAGTGTAGCACGTGCTAGCCCTTCGTGGGTAGCAAGTCAGCTTCTCCAATGCCCTTCGGGTGTCAACCCGCAAGACTAGCACGCAACGATGTAAGCAAAATGTAGCAGGAAAGCAAATATAACACTGTTTGTAAGAAAAGGCTTCAACTTCTCATTAATTGAAAAATGATCAAATTACAATGCTAGCAAAATGCGAACAACATGTCCTCAACATGACTACGACATGGGCAAATGGCTTGGTGTAGGGGGAGTTACAAGAAACACCAAGGCCTTTGACAATCATCCGACAAGCTTGTGTATAACTTTGAATTTTCTCATTACACCCCCTTAAGAGCTTTTTGCGCCATAGTCCCTCTGGCAAGAGGAGACATCATTTTTTCCAGTTGGCTGACTGTCCTATTTACAAAAATGCGACCATGTCATGACATATGCCTAGCTATCCACAACGGTTCCCATCACAAGTCAAGCGGTACGACATGCACGGGACAAGCTTAGATTGTGACACATAACTACCTCTAGAATGAAGATATTGAATACTACGCACCGAAAGAAAGAAACGAGAGAAAAAAAAAAAAAAACAACAACAACAACAACAAACAACATGAGCTTTATGCTTGCAGCCTGCAATTGCTAGCTTTTCTCTAATCCAAGTAAAATTACCTTTACTAATCATCTTCCAAGTTACATCAAATTTTGTATAACATTTTCTTCTTCATTTTCCTTCCTTTTGAGAAATCACCAACCATGGCTGAAGCACTCGTGGGTGGAGCATTTCTCTCTGCTTTCCTTTAGGTGGCTTTTGATAGATTAGCTTCTCCTAAGATCTTGTACTACTTCCAAAATCAAAAACTCAACGTCCGGTTGCTTAGAAAACTGAAGATTACTCTGTTGTCCATCAACGCAGTTCTCGATGACGCAGAAGAAAAACAAATCCGAAACCAATATGTGAATGAGTGGGTCGATGAGCTAAAAGATGCTGCATTTGACGCAGAAGAACTCTTGGATGAGATTGACACTGAAGTCTCACAACAGGAGCTTGAAGCTAAATTAACCTCAGGCAAGGTACAACACTTTTCCTCCTCGATTGCTTCTACTAGTGTTAATTCACTCAATAATGAAATCGAATAAAAAAATACAAGAAGTTCTTGACCATCTAGATTTCCTTTCTGAGCAAAAGGATGTGCTGGGATTGAAACATGGTTGTTGGTATTGCTGGGAAAGTATCACAAAGATTGCCATCAAAATCGTTGGTGGATGAAACTCAAGTTTATGGTCGAGATGATGATAAGGATGCAATAATGAAGTTGTTGCTCTCTGATGATGTGAATTGTAGTTGTTTTTCTGTTACTGCTATACTGGCAATGGGTGGCATGGGGAAGACCACCCTTGCCCAACTTGTGTAAAATGATGAGACAGTGAAAAATCATTTTGAAATCAGACTATGGATTTGCATTTCAGAAACATTTCATGTCATTGGCAAAACAAAAACAATTCTGGAGGCACTCGGTTTCTCAACTAATGATTCTAGAGACCTAAATATGCTTCAACTCAAGCTGAAAGATAGATTGGCCGTAAAGAAGTGTTTACTTGTTTTAGATGATGTCTGGAATGAGGATCCTACAAGTTAGGAAGCCTTGCAGCAGCCCTTCAACAACTATGGTCTTGGAAGTAATATTCTTGTAACGACATGAAATGAAAACGTCGCAAAGGTCATGCACTCTTTTTCAATACACCCTTTAAATCTACTGGAGAAAGAAGATGGATGGAAGTTGTTTGCAAAACATGCATTTGTTGACAGAGATTCAAGTGCATATC
Source organism: Quillaja saponaria (assembly GCA_029379385.1). NCBI lineage: Eukaryota > Viridiplantae > Streptophyta > Magnoliopsida > Fabales > Quillajaceae > Quillaja > Quillaja saponaria. The sequence goes on along the minus strand of CM055616.1, from coordinate 10,104,625 downwards.
CAAATCTTGAGGCAATTGGCAAAAAAATTGTTAAAAAATGTAAGGGGTTGCCTTCAGCTATAAAAGCACTTGGAGGGATGTTGTACACAAAATCTTTGGAGGAGGAATGGGATAATATATTAGAAAGCAATTTATGGGATTTTCCGAGTGACATCGTCCCGGCTCTAAGATTGAGCTATCATTATCTCCCATCTCATCTCAAGCAAACGTTTTGCATATTGTTCTATTTTTCCTAAAGACTACGTGTTTGGCAAGGGGAAGTTAATTAAGATATGGATGGCACAAGGGTTTTTACAGAAGTCTAAAAATAACAAAAGAATGGAAGAAGTTGGCAAAGAATACTTTGATGATCTCTAGATCATTTTTCCTAGTGTCAGATCGGAGAACAGGTCGTCGGGGTTCTTGGTGTTCATATTTTGTTATGCATGATCTTATGAATGATTTAGCGAATTCTATATCTGAAATATTGTGTTGGCAGCTAAAGAAAGATTTATTCGAGATATTTCAGAAAGGAGTTGCCATTTGTCACTTTCTCCTAATTATTTTGATGGTGACTTTGCAAGTTATGAATCTGTGTCCATGCCTAGTAGATTGCGGACCTTCGTTTCAATTGGCTGGTTCAACCACAACAGATTTGACAGTGTGATAAGCAATCCAATTTTGCAATTGAAGTATATGCGAGCTTTATCTTTGAAAGGATCTGATTTGACTAAGTTGTCTGATTCGATAGGCAATTTAAAACATTTACGCTATCAAAATCTATCTAGGACTGGGATTGAAAAACTTCCTGATTCAATATGCCAGCTGTATAATTTACAGACATTCAAGTTGAATAGATGCTATAAGTTTTTGGGAGACAGGTGGTTGAAATTGAACCTCCCTAGACCCATGGTTTCTTTTCAGCTGAGAAACGTGGAAGATATTATGGATCCTTGACCCTGCTGGTAGATCTACTGCATAAGCCACCCTTCCTATCCTGGCAGAAATCCTGTAGGGTCCATAGAACTTGGCAGCTAACTTGGGAAAGCTGGGATCATGAAGTGATCTTTTCCTATTTTTTTGAAAATGTTGTTGCAGTTAAAGTAGGGAACTGTCAGATTGTGAATAATGTTGTTTTATTTTGATGCCCACCAAAACTAATTGCTAGTGATGCTGTTGTGGGTTCTCTTAAAAATCTTGACCACCATTATTGGAACTATGAACTGATTAATAGTATTTTCCTTCTTTTTGAAGCAGCTCAGATTGTGAATATCCCACTTCGAAGGACTCACTAGCTTGATATATATGTTTGGCATTGGACCAAGGATGGGGTGTTTACGGTAAAAAATGCTTACTATCAGTTAGTGTTGTTGTCAAAGCAGCTTGAGAGGCAATCGGGTTCTTTTGAGTTTGATCCAAAATGGCAGAATACGGAAGCTCTGCATCCCACCTAAAATCAAACTTTTCCTGTGGAGGTGCTGCAGGTATTTTCGACATTCAGACGACACAGCATATTGAGCTGTTGTGCATGGTAGTATGGGGTATTTGGAAGGCCAGGAGTAACTTTCTTTTTCAGCAGCAGACCACTCATCCAAGAACTATTGAATACGCTAGCCGAGCTGTCCTTAATGATGACAGTAAGGAGAATAAGCCCCTTCAAACAGCAGGATCCACAAACAGAGAATATAAGGTGGATTCCACCACCAAAGAAATGATCAAGAATGAGAGCATCAAATTTAGCCATTCAACATGATGTGTTATAATCAATATGGTCTTGAGACTCCTTTTGACGTTTATCAGAAATATATAATTCATTCTCTTTTGCTAGCTAGTTAGGATGTCAAACATGATAGTTTTTGTGAATTATATCACTTCAAGGTTGAAGCCAAGTTGATGCTCAATCGTTGTTTTGGACTATATATGTAGAAATTCTATTTCTTTTTTCTAGTTGGAGGATGGTTATATATTGAAATGCTACTATTAAAACAATGTTGTAAATTGAACTTTAATATCAACAAGAATAATTTACAATTGTAACATTTATTAAAACAATTGTAAAGTAGGAGAAAATTTCCTAATTTTTTTCTTTTGATGTAACCTCAAAGCAATTGCATTATGGATAGGGATGGCAATTTTGACCTATCCCGAGGAGACCAAATCCGATCCGTCCCGACAGGGTGAGTATTGTCCCGATCTGAAATAATACAAGTGGGGTTTGGAGCGGGTACGAGAATTATGTATATCCCGGCCCGCTATTATTTATACACATATTTTACCATTATATATAATATATATATTAACTTGCATAGTTATTACTGATTATTAATGTGATTAATTTATTTAAATAACTAATTGAAATGATAAAATAAATAATGTTTAAATGTAATGAAGAACTAGAAAATGTTGAAATTCATTGGCTTTTGAAATAGCTCGAAGATGTTGTATTCCTTTTATATTGTGTGAGACTAATTTGAGACTAATTACGAATTGTTAATTATTATTGTATTTCTAGCAAGTAATGTAATCCTTTTATGAACTTTTAGTTTGATCCAAATTTTTATTAATTAATTGAGCATAGTTTTGTTTTTGTTTTTTAATTCAGGGCAAAGTAAATTGGGTTTGATAAATTCGGAGACTTTGCAAATCAAGATTGAGATGAAATTTCTTGCCACATTCGGGGTTCGGGGCAGAGGCAAGAGACAATATTTGTGTGAGACGGTGTCAATTTACCCCCTTGATCGGCTCCTGCTCCGCTCCGTTGCCCTTCCTATTTATGGACCACAAAAAAATTGTTAAGTCATCCCACTAATATGCATGTATTAATCAAATCAAATTTGGTATTTTGGTAAAACCATGAGCCACGTAGGCTTCATAGATCATCAACACAAAAATATTAAGGCTCCGTTATTTATTGATTAAATATGAAGTTAATGTTGAAAAAAATGAGTGGACAGTAATTATAAAATCTCATTTTAAACTTAGATAGTAACACGTGTGTATGTGATTGCCTGATTATGTTATTGTTTACTTTAAATACACATCAGTGCAATGCACATAAAATCATGCATAGCTAATAATAACAATAGTCTAATTAAACTTTAATACAAACAAGAATAATTTCCATCGTAAAAATATTAAAAATAAAAACAATTGTACAGTAGGAGAAATTTCCCAAATCTTTTATTCTGAAAACTGGACCAGAATTCAACACACCACCATTACATGGAAGTATCAGAAATTTCTCAAAATTTTCTGTTGACGTAACCTCACAAGATAAAATTGAATTATTGGAGAAGCTAGTGGACCAAAAAGTTGACTCCATCGTCAACTGGTGTCAAATTTTCTTTAAGCGTGCTTACATCAGAAGTGTTCCACTAAGCCATGTACTGTGTGCAGTGTGCATGCAGAAATTTCTCAGACACTGCACTATTTCCGTGAAAGCTCGGATCAATTATCGTGTGGCTCCATAAATACCTTCAGAATGAAGAAAATGACTACAAGCACCGAAAGAAAGCAACAAGAAAAAAAGAAAAACCATACACGAGCTTTTTCTTCCAATTTCTCTGATTGAAGTAAAATTGCCTTTACTAATCATCTTCCAAATTACATCTGATTCTGTGTAACATTTTCTTCTCCATTTTCCTTCCTTTTGAGAAATCACCAACCATGGCTGTAGCACTTGTGGGTGTAGCATGTCTCTCTGCTTTACTTCAGGTGGCTTTTGATAGATTAGCTTCTCCTAAGATCTTGAGCTACTTCCAAGCACGAAAACTCAACGACTGATTGTTTAAAAAACTGAAGATTACTCTGTTGTCCATCAACGCAGTTCTTGATGACGCGGAGGAAAAACAAATTCGAAACCAACATGTGAAGAAGTGGGTCGATGAACTAAAAGATGCTGTGTTTGATGCAGAAGACCTCTTGGATGAGATTGACACTGAAGTCTCACTGCAGGAGCTTGAAGCTGAATTAACCTCAGGCCGGAAATATTCCGGATGCTGTATCGGGGTACCACACTTTTCCACCTTGATTGCTTCTACTAGTGTTAATTCATTCAATAAAGACATCGAATCAAAGATTCATGAAGTTCTTGACCATCTAAAATTCCTTGCTGAGCAAAAGGATGTGCTGGGTTTGAAAAGTGGTGTTAGTATTGCTGGGAAAGTATCACAAAGATTGCCATCAACATCGTTGGTGGATGAAACTCAAGTTTGTGGTCGAGATGATGATAAGGATGCAATAATGAAGTTGTTGCTCTCTGATGATGTGAATGGTAGTCGTTTTTCTGTAATTGCTACAGTGGCAATGGGTGGCATGGGGAAGACCACCCTTGCCCAGCTTGTGTTCAATGATGAGAGTGTGAAGGATCATTTTGAAATCAATCTATGGATTTGCGTCTCAGAAATATTTGATGTCATTGGCATAACAAAAGAATTCTCGTGGCACCTGGTTTATCAACAAATGATTTTAGCGACTTAAATATGCTTCAACTCGAGCTGAAAGACAGATTGACCGGAATGACGTGTTTACTTGTTTTAGATGATGTCTGGAACGAGAACCCTGTTAGCTGGGAAGCCTTGCAGCAGCCCTTCAACAACTGTGGTCTTGGAAGTAAGATTCTTGTAACGACACGAAATGAAAACGTCGCAAAGGTCATGCACTCCTTTTCAATACACCATTTAAAGCAATTAGAGAATGAAGATGGATGGATGCTGTTTGCAAAAATGCTTTTGTTGACAGATATTCAAGTGCATATCCAAATCTCGAGGCAATTGGCAAAAAAATTGTTAAAAAATGTAAGGGGCTGCCTTTAGCTATAAAAGCACCTGGAGGAATGCTGTACACAAAATCTTTGGAGGAGGAATGGGATAATATATTAGAAAGCCATGTATGGGATTTTCCGAGTGACATCATCCCAGCTCAAAGATTGAGCTATCATTATCTTCCGTCTCATCTCAAGCAATGTTTTGCATATTGTTCTATTTTCTCTAAAGACTATGAGTTTGACAAGGAGGAGTTAATTCTGATGTGGATGGCACTAGATTTTTTACAGAAGTCTAAAAATAATAAGAGAATGGAAGAAGTAGGCAAAGACTACTTTGATGATCTCGTAGCAAGATCATTTTTTCAAATGCTGAATCGCCCGGGTTCACGTTTTGTGATGCATGATCTTATGAATGATTTAGCAAATTTTATATCTGGAACATTGTGTTGTAGGCTGGAGGATAAATTTATTTCAGATATTTCAGAAAAAAACTCGCTATCTATCATGGTCTCTGAATTCTGTCAATAAAGTTGCAAGTTATGAACCTGTGTCAGTGGCTAGTAGATTGTGGACCTTCATTTCAATTGACAATTACGCCGTCTGGTGGATATCTAATGTGGTAAGGAATCCAATTTTGCAATTGAAGTATATGCGAGCTTTATCTTTGAGCAGATCTGATTTGACTAAGTTATGTGATTCGATAGGCAGTTTAAAACATTTACCCTATCTGAACCTTTCTAGGACTTGGATTAGAAAACTACCGGATTCAATATGCCGGTTGTATAATTTACAGACATTCAAGTTGAATAGATGCTATACGTTTTTGGGAGAGTTGCCCAAAGATATGCACAAGCTAGTGAATCTGCGTCATTTTGATTTTTCTCGGAGTAACATAAAAGCGGTTCCACATATTGGAAGATTACAACATCTTCAAGGGTTGACATATTTTAAAGTGGGCAAGCATAATGGCACTGATATCAAGCAGCTGGGGCAACTTAATCAACTTCGAGGGTCACTTCCAATTTTAAATCTGCAGAATGTCATTGATCCCACTGAGGCAATGCAGGCCAAATTAAAAGAGAAAAAACACATCGAGGAATTAAAGTTGGAATGGAGAGGAGAAAACGAGGACTCTGAAAAGGACAGAAATGTATTGGAGATGCTTCAACCTCACAAAAACTTGAAGAAGCTCAGTGTAATTAATTACGGTGGCACAAGATTTCCAGATTGGATTGGAGATTGTTCTTTGTTATCCAATGTGGTATATCTTGAGCTGAGAGACTGCAAATACTGTTTCTCCTTGCCACCACTTGGGCAGCTACTCTCTCTCAAGGAACTCGGGATTTTTAATTTTGATGTATTGTTGGAAATTGGTCCCGGATTTTACTTTCAAGGGAATGCATATGGTTCGTCCTCAAATAATAATACGACTCAACCATTTCGATCACTTGAAATTTTGAGTTTTGAAGATATGAAGTCATGGGAAGAATGGTGTTGTTGGTTTGAAGGTGAAAATGACACTGCAGTGGTGGTTTTCCCATGTCTTATGGAGCTTCATATATGGAACTGTTCCAGGCTAAAAGGGCACCTGCCTCGACAACTTCCTTCACTAAAGATCTTCAAGTGCCAACAGCTTGTGGCTTCTTTACCCAGTGCTCCCGATTTGTGTGTGCTAATATTGGAGTCATGCGAACAGATGTCTTTGATAGATGTGCCATCATTTCCTTTTTTGAAAGAGGTCTTCATCGATGGAAGTCGTGAAGCAGAGTCGTTGCTCACCAACACCACCTATCTTGAAGAGCTGAAGATAAAAAATTGCAACTCCCTCTCGTCCTTGACACTGGACTTGTTCCCACTGCTTAGCAGACTTGTGTTGATTAATTGTCACAATCTCGAATCCCTTTCAGCTTCTTCAGGGTCAGAGTCCGAGTCTGAGGGAGAACAATATATAACAACGTCTCTCACAGTGTTAAAAATTGAGAGCTGCCCTAAATTTGTATCATTGTCCCTAGTAGGAGAAGAAGGATCTTCCTTGAATTTGTGTGCCCCCATCCTTAAGTACTTAAAGCTTCACAATTTGGAGAATCTCAAAGTCATTGCCCCAACACATGTGTACCCTTCTTCCATCTCTTTCTTATCTGAAATTATGGGATTGTCCACAACTGGAATCAGTTCCGGAATGTGCTTTACCCTTAAACCTAACTGAACTCTCAATCTATAACTGCCCCAAACTCTTGTTGAATCCTTTCTTTTAGGATAGACAGTAGGATGGGCAACACTTAGTTTCTCTGTTTAAGAGGATTGCTGAATCTGAAAACAATTAACTGAGGGCCTTCTCAACCTCAAATCTCTAACAGATATACACCTTGAGAACTGCCTAATTTCAGCTTCCAAAGCTTACCAGAGGGGGGCCTACGGTTACAACAACAGCAAACCCCTGTTCTTTTGATTGTGATTGAATCTTCTCCTTAACAGGTATGCTCAACTTTCCGTTTTCTCTCCATTTACTCAATTTTCACCCTTCCCTCACAAGCTGCTGATGATGTTATCATGAATTCACATATGAACATAAGTTATGCAAAGAACAAGGATTTGTGTATTTGTTTTAATTTAGGGAAAAATGCAATAACTTAAGGGTTTTAACATTATAAATTTAATTTTTTATTAATTATATTGATGACTGTGTTGCACCCTGTTGGTGATTGAGATTGACTATTAATTTATACATATCAGCCGCACAAACTTCACTAGTGCATTCCCTAATGTTAGTGCTGTGCCGTAGAGCAACTTCAACTCAGAATGTATCGAAGAAGGAATTTTGGTGGAGAGTCACTCATTTCTTGGCTAAGTTATCAAAGATTCGCAAATAAGACGGGAAGTTTTTGACAATTGTTACTTGAGCAGGTAATCCAATTACTCTCTTTTTTTTTTTTTGCTTAAGTTACTTAAGTTATGCAAATAACAAGGATTATGTGCATTAGTTTTAGGTTAAGGAAAAATGCAATCATATAAGGGTTTGAACATTACAAATTTAATTTTTTATTAATTATATTGATGACCTTTGTATTCTTGTGTTGCACCTGTTGCTAGATTGAGATTGATTATTGATACTCTTTAATGACATGGAAGATGCTTTGCTTCTAGGCCTTAGACTGCAACTTGCAGCTCAGAATGTATCAAGAAGGAATTATGGTGGAGAGTCAGCTAGTTTCTTGATGAAGTTGTCAAAGATTTAATTTAATTTACTATACACACTAATATGCTTGCTGAAATTTAAACTTTAATATCAACAAGTACCATTTCAATTGTAAAATTATTAAAAATTAAAAAAACAATTGTAAACTAGAAGAAATTTCTCAACTCTTCCGTTTTGATGTAACCTTACAACAACTGCATTATTATTATTATTAGTTTTGCTAAGACACAACAACTGCGTTATGGACCACAAAAATATTGCTACATCATCCCACTAATATGCATATATTGCTAAATATTGATGAGTGGCTTACCATGACCAGGTTTGAAGACTGGTTACACTTTAATTTGAGCAGGAAAGAACCCGTGGGTGTTGAGGGTGTTGCCTGGTGCTTAATTTTTGTGTGTGGATTGTGGTGGCTTTGGACTTGGCGCTGCAAAGGGATTTTTGATGAAAATTTCATCCTTCCGAGTAATCTGGCTACGCTGGTTTGGGCGACTACTTCCTCAGTTTCTGAAGCTTTTGATTCTTATCTAAAGACGAGTAGCATCAAGGAAGTTAGGTGGACGGGTCAGTCAAGGCTGGCAGTAACAGGGCGGGTTGTGGTGGCATTTTTAGGAACTCGGATCGTTCCAGGCTTTATGGCTTTTATTCCAATCTGGGCACCTGCTCTATCACAGTGGCTGAATTAAAAGGTCTTAGAACAGGCCTCCTAATTGCCTGGGAATTGGGATGGAGGATGTTGGTTTGTGAGACAGATGCAATGGCTGTGATTAATAGTCTCCAATAGGACCTCATGGATGATAGTCAGGTAGGAGCTTTAGTTTATGACTGTCAACAACTTCTACGGCAATGGAAATGTAGTGTCCACCATGTGTTTCGTGAAGGAAATAGATGTGCTGATTTGCTAGCTAACTTGGGTTCAGTTTCCACTCAAGATCTCACACGTCTTAGTGAGCCTCCTCCTGAAGTTGTTCTGCTTATGAATGACGATAAGGAAGGGATATCCTTTCCTCGCTCTGCCTCTATGGATAGTGGCAGATCTTTTTTCCTTTTGCTTGTTGTCTTTTCTTTTGTCTTCTGTTCCTGTTTTTCCTTTCCGCTATTTACCAAGAAAAAAAAATATATACTAATCATTATGTTAGTTTAATAATATTAAAATTAAATGTATATCTTAATGGTGTTTTGGACATATTTTTTTCTCAACTTTTAGAATTTAAAATAAATTGTAATTTATTTTTAATGAAGATTTATGTCGATTTTAAAAATTAAAAAAGATGGGTTAGAATAATCTACTCTTAAAATATAATATTGTGGCGAAGCTTAAATTGTCACCTAGTATTTAGGTGTATTAGCTTAGCTATTAACCCAAAGTGGAGCCACGATAAAGAGAGTCACTAAGTTATCCATAAATGAACCCTAAACGTGTGGGGTCGGTCAACCATATAAACACATCGATTCTTTTGTGTTTACCAGGGTGTTATTCTGCTTTCAAACAATTGATTCCTTCATCTGATCAATACTTCGTTCTTTCCTGCAATTAAGAAGAAGATTCAACCATGGCAGAAGCATTGGTGGGTGGAGCATTTCTCTCTGCTTTCCTTCAGGTGGCTTTTGATAGATTAGCTTCTCCTAAGATCTTGAACTACTTTCAAGAACGAAAACTCAACGTCCGATTACTTAGAAAACTGAAGATTACCCTGTTGTCCATCAACGCAGTTCTTGATGACGCAGAGGAAAAACAAATTCGAAATCAATATGTGAAGGACTGGGTCGATGAGCTAAAAGATGCTGTATTTGATGCAGAAGACCTCTTGGATGAGATTGACACTCAAGTCTCACAACAGGAGCTTGAAGCTGAATTAACCTCAGGCCAGGTACAACACTTTTCCACCTCGATTTCTTCTGATAGTTTTAATTCAATCAATAACGAAATCGAATCAAAGATACAAGAAGTTCTTGACCATCTAGAATACCTTGCTGAGCAAAAGGATGTGCTGGGATTGAAACATGGTGTTAGTATTGCTGGGAAAGTATCACAAAGATTGCCATCAACATCGTTGGTGGATGAAACTAAAATTTATGGTCGAGATAGTGATAAGGATGCAATAATGAAGTTGTTGCTCTCTGATGATGTGAATGGTAGTCGTTTTTCTGTTACTGCTATACTGGCAATGGGTGGCATGGGGAAGACCACCCTTGCACAGCTTGTGTACAATGATGAGAGAGTGAAGGATCATTTTGAAATCCAACTATGGATTTGCGTTTCAGAAACATTTGATGTCATTGGCATAACAAAAACAATTCTGGAGGCACTCAGTTTCTCAACAAATGATTCTAGAGACCTAAATATGCTTCAACTCAAGCTGAAAGATAGATTGGCCGGAAAGAAATGTTTACTTGTTTTGGATGATGTCTGGAACGAGAACCCTACAAGCTGGGAATACTTGCAGCTGCCCTTCAACAACTTTGGTCTTGGAAGTAAGATTCTTGTAACGACACGAATTGAAAACGTTGCAAAGGTCATGCACTCCTTTTCAATACACCATTTAAAGCAACTGCAGAAAGAAGACGGATGGAAGTTGTTTGCAAAACATGCATTTGATGACAGAGATTCAGGTGCATATCCAAATCTTGAGGCAATTGGCAAAAAAATTGTTAAAAAATGTAAGGGGTTGCCTTTAGCTATAAAAGCACTTGGAGGAATGTTGTACACCAAATCTTTGGCGGAGGAATGGGATAATATATTAAAAAGCGATATATGGGATTTTTCGAGTGACATCATCCCAGCTCTAAGATTGAGCTATCATTATCTCCCATCTCATCTCAAGCAATGTTTTGCATATTGTTCTATTTTTCCTAAAGACTATGTGTTTGGCAAGGGGAAGTTAATTAAGATGTGGATGGCACTAGGTTTTTTACAGAAGTCTAAAAATAACAAAAGAATGGAAGAAGTAGGCAAAGAATACTTTGATGATCTCGTAGCAAGATCATTTTTTCAAGTGTCAGATTGTTGGAGTTCATGTTTTTTTATGCATGATCTTATGAATGATTTAGCAAATTCTATATCTGAAACATTTTGTTATCGGCTAGAGAATAATTTTATTGGAGATATTTCAAAAAAGACTCGCCATTTGTCACTTTCTCAGAATTATTTTGAAGATGACTTTGCAAGTTATGACCCTGTGTCCTTGGCTAGTAGATTGCGGACCTTCATTCCAATTGACAAGATCAACCGCAACATATCTGACAATGTGGCAAGTAATCTACTTTCACAATTAAAGTATATGCGAGATTTGTCATTGAGCGGATCTGATGTGACTAAGTTGTCTGATTCGATAGGCAATTTAAAACATTTACGCTACCTGAACCTCTCCATGACTGGGATTAAAAAATTACCTGATTCAATATGCAAGTTGTATAATTTACAGACATTCAAGTTCAAAAGATGTGATGAGTTTTTGGGAGAGTTACCAAAAGATATGCACAAGCTTGTGAATCTGCGTTATTTTGATTTTTCTGAGAGTTACATAAAAGAGGTCCCTTATATTGGAAGATTAAAACATCTTCAACGGTTGACAAATTTTAAAGTGGGCAAGCGTAATGGGACTGATATCAAGCAGCTGGGACAACTTAGTCAACTTCGAGGATCACTTCCGATTTTAGATCTGCAGAATGTTATTGATCCCACCAACGCAATGGAGGCCAAATTGAAAGAGAAAGAATACCTCCAGGAATTAGAGTTGCAATGGAGCGGAGACAACGAGGACTCTGAAAAGGATAGAAATGTATTGGAGATGCTTCAACCTCACAAAAACTTGAAGGAGCTCAGTGTAAGTAATTACGGTGGCACAAGATTTCCAGATTGGATTGGAGATTGTTCTTTGTTATCCAATGTGGTATATCTTGAGCTGAGAGACTGCAAATATTGTTTCTCCTTACCACCACTTGGGCAGCTACTCTCTCTCAAGGAACTCAAGATTTCTAATTTTGATGCATTGGTGGCAATTGGTCCCGAATTTTACTTCCAAGGGAATGCATATGGTTCGTTCTCAAATAATAATACGACTCAACCATTTCGGTCTCTTGAAATATTGAGTTTTGAAGATATGAAGTCATGGGAAGAATGGTGTTGTTCATTTGAAGGTGAAAATGAAGCAGCAGGGGTGGTTTTCCCATGCCTTAAGGAGCTTCATATATGGAACTGTTCCAGGCTAAAAGGGCACCTTCCTCGAAAACTTCCTTCATTAAAGACACTAGATATCAATTGGGTTGCATTGGGAAGGCTGAAGAGCATACCACTCATCTGATTAGTTAGAAGGGGAAGATGGGAAGAATCTAGTCTTTCATACTTTCAGCAACACTGGGTGGTTAACGTGAGCTAATCTTCTTTGCACATGCACATGTTCAAAATTTGTTTACCCTTTTCTTTGATGAACCAATCTGCTTGATATTTTATTTGTTTTATAAATCTTGTCACAGATACGGAGTTACACTGGAGATGTTTCAGAGGCAAGATCCATCTATGATGGGAAGGATTAGGGGCTGTATTGTGAACTCTGCGCCAGCTGCATCCCCTGATCCCCATGTAAATTCTTGCAGTACATCGAACTATGTTGCACGTGCCTATCCTTAAACTGTTGTCTCATGTAATGATCTTCTGATTCATTGCTCCCATGCCTCTTCCACTTCCATTGTTTTCTATTTATGATCACTAATAAGTGCCGTTCCTTCTTAATGGCTATACAATAAAGGGAAAATTGAGAGATTGGTGTTGGTGTTGGTGTTGGTGTTGGTGTTTGTGTTTGAATTACTTTTCCGCTGATCATTTACTATAATCGTACATTCTCCTGGGGTTCTAACATTTTTCGTTGATATGTCTATGAAGCATGAATATATTACTACATTTTAGCTAAGATTCTTTATTTTTACTTCAATTTTATTATTTTATATATGGTATAATCTTTCAAAATGAAAGTTTCTAATTGTGGAAGGACTATTTGGAAAGGATAAGAGTAACATTGAAATGCTTAAAGACAGATAAGCAGAGCCTGCAAATCAATGGACTTTCTTCTGTTTCAATTTTTTTTTTTTTTAATCTGAAGTGAACCTCTTGGCCTTAATAAGATGTTTATAAATTTAGCCATTCAACTAATACTTGAATCGTAATATACCATCATAAAGGTTGAGTAATGCTGTAAGGGTATGGTTTTCATAATATTGCAAAAAGGGTGAGTCAGTAGAGGGAAGAATGCATGATGGGTAATTGGAATTCTTGTTTAGGAATCGAAACCAGTGTGTAAACAGAAATTTGGGCTTATTATTATAATGTTAAGATTGATATTGATAGCTAAGTTGTTTGTTAACCTCTGAAATAGACTTTCTGCCTCTAATGTTCAATTTGGTTACTGATGGCAGATCAATCATCGCCACATCCAACTATAGTCTTGCATCTGGGGGCGGACTTACAGGATAATATATAATGTTATTCTCTTCTCTTTTGCTAGTTAGGATATCAAACATGATAATCGTGATGTTTTGGACTATATATGTAGAAAGTCCATATATTTTTTCTAGTATTTATTAGTGGATTTACTCTTTCTAGTTGGAGGGTGGTTATTTATTACAGTGCTACTATTGCAAGCATCTCCAACAAGTAAGCGAAGAGAAAAATAACAAATTAAACTTGAATTAGATCAAAATAACCAGGTTGTCTAATCTATATGTTAAATTATATTTTTAATTTTTATAATTTCTTAAAAATATAAATTTAGTCTCTAATTTAAACTGTCGTCTAATTTAATTGAACAAAAGATAATGTGACTAATAACATTATAATGTTATCTTTTTGTCCTTGTCACGTTTGTAATCTCATTTTAAATCGAATTAAATTAAAAGAAAAAACAACATTATTAAATTTAGAAATTATAATAATAATATTTTGTGATTTTATAACTACAAATTGATATTTTCGTCAAATTACGAGGATTAAAAAGTATGACGTTCGAAAAACATGATAGCCTCCACTTATCAATGGCATTCTCCTTTCCTCCCTTTTTTTTTTTTTTTCATTTGGGGCCCGGGACTAATTGAAGTCTTGAATTATGAAAGTCTATACTCAATAAAATGACAAAATTTATCGATAAAATATATATAGATATATGACTGTATAGGACCTGACACTCCCAAGTCCCAATGGAACAACTACTACGATCAGCAAAAGACTTGATTTTTTTTTCTGGACCAGAAGTCAACACACCACCATTACATGCATTGCTTGCAGCTTGCCTTTTATTCTTCTTTTGCACTTAAAAGTGTCGGTACTCATGACTTCTCAAAAACTTCTAATTTATTGTTGGCTCTGGTCTCAATACAAGAACCTGACCTATAAATTATTCAAACAAAGTATTGAAAGTAATAGATATTTCAAGTGCAAGTAGCAGAATTTCTCAATTTTTTCTTTTGTTGTAACCTCACAAGATACAATTTAATTATTGCAGAAGAAGCTAGTGGACCATAAATTTTAAACGTGTTCCACTAAGCCGTGTCCAGTGTGAAAGCAGATATTTCTCAGACACTTCACTTATTACCCAAAACAAAAAAAACAAAAAACCATAAACCAAACACATGAGCTTTATGCTTGTAACCTGCAATTGCTAGCTTTTCTCTGATTGAAGTAAAATTGCCTTTCTGTACCAAAAAAAAAAAAAAAAAAAAAAAAAAAAAAAAAAAAGTAAAATTGCCTTTACTAATCATCTTCCAAGTTACATCAAATTCTGTATAACATTTTCTTCTTCATTTTCCTTCCTTTTGAGAAATCACCAACCATGGCTGAAGCACTCTTGGGTGGAGCATTTCTCTCTGCTTTCCTTCAGGTGGCTTTTGATAGATTAGCTTCTCCTAAGATCTTAAACTACTTCCAAGAACGAAAACTCAACGTCCGATTGCTTAGAAAACTGAAGGTTACTCTGTTGTCCATCAACGCAGTTCTTGATGATGCAGAAGAAAAACAAATTCGAAACCAATATGTGAAGAAGTGGGTCGATGAGATAAAAGATGCTGTATTTGATGCAGAAGACCTCTTGGATGAGATTGACACTGAAGCCTCACAACAGAAGCTTGAAGCTGAATTAACCTCAGGCCAGAAATACTCCAGATGCAGTATCAAGGTACGACACTTTTCCACCTTGATTGCTTCTGCTTGTGTTAATTCATCCAATAACGAAATCGAATCAAAGATACAAGAAGTTCTTGACCGTCTAGAATACCTTGCTGAGCAGAAGGATGTACTGGGTTTGAAAGATGGTGTTGGTATTGCTGGGAAAGTATCACAAAGATTGCCATCAACATCGTTGGTGGATGAAACTCAAGTTTATGGTCGAGATTATGATAAGGATGCAGTAATGAAGTTGTTGCTCTCTGATGATGTGAATGGTAGTCGTTTTTCTGTTACTGCTATACTGGCAATGGGTGGCATGGGGAAGACCACCCTTGCCCAGCTTGTGTACAATGATGAGAGTGTGAAGAATCATTTTGAAATTAAACTATGGATTTGCGTCTCAGAAACATTTGATGTCAATGGCATAACAAAAAGAATTCTCGAGGCACTCGGTTTCTCAACAAATGATTCTGGAGACCTAAATATGCTTCAACTCGAGCTGAAAGACAGATTGGCCGGAAAGAAGTGTTTACTTGTTTTGGATGATGTCTGGAACGAGAACCCTACAAGTTGGGAAGCCTTGCAGCAGCCCTTCAACAATTGTGGTATTGGAAGTAAGTTTCTTGTAACGACAAGAATTGAAAATGTCGCAAAGGTCATGCACTCCTTTTCAATACACCATTTAAAGCAACTGCAGAAAGAAGACGGATGGAAGTTGTTTGCAAAACATGCATTTGATGACAGAGATTCAGGTGCATATCCAAATCTTGAGGCAATTGGCAAAAAAATTGTTATAAAATGTAAGGGGCTGCCTTTAGCTATAAAAACACTTGGAGGAATGTTGTACACAAAATCTTTGGAGGAGGAATGGGATAATATATTGGAAAGTGATATATGGGATTTTCCTACTGACATCATCCCAGCTCTAAGATTGAGCTATCATTATCTCCCATCTCATCTCAAGCAATGTTTTGCATATTGTTCTATTTTTCCTAAAGACTATGTGTTTGACAAGGAAGAGTTAATTCTGATGTGGATGGCACAAGATTTTTTACAGAAGTCTAAAAGTAATAAAAGAATGGAAGAAGTAGGGAAAGAATATTTTGATGATCTCGTTGCAAGATCATTTTTTCAAGTGCTGGATCGTCAGAGTTCACGTTTTGTTATGCATGATCTTATGAATGATTTAGCAAATTTTATATCTAGAACATTCTGTTGTCGATTAGAGGATAAATTTATTCTGGATATTTCAGAAAAAACTCGCCATCTGTCGTGTTCTTGGAATTATTGTGGTGACCTTGCAAGTTATGCACCTGTCCCTATGGCTAGTAGATTGCGGACCTTCATTCCAGTTGACAAGATCAACCGCAACATATCTGACAATGTGGCAAGTAATCTACTTTCCCAATTAAAGTATATGCGGGCTTTATCTTTGCATGGATCTGATGTGACTGAATTATCTGATTCGGTAGGCAATTTAACACTTTTACGCTATCTGAACCTTTCTAGGACTAGGATTAAAAAATTACCTGATTCAATATGCCGGTTGTATAATTTACAGACATTCAAGTTGGAAAGTTGTTATAAGTTTTTAGGAGAGTTGCCTAAAGATATGCACAAGCTCGTGAATCTGCGTCATTTTGATTTTTCTGAGAGTTACATAAAAGAGGTCCCATATATTGGAAGATTTAAACATCTTCAACGGTTGACAAATTTTAAAGTGGGCAAGCGTAATGGGACTGATATCAAGCAGCTGGGACAACTTAAACAACTTCGAGGGTCCCTTCCAATTTTAAATCTGCAGAATGTCATTGATCCCACTGATGCAATGCAGGCCAAATTGAAAGAGAAAGAACACATCGAGGAATTAAAGTTGAAATGGAGAGGAGAAAACGAGGACTCTGAAAAGGACAGAAATGTATTGGAGATGCTTCAACCTCACAAAAACTTGAAGGAGCTCAGTGTAGTTAATTACGGTGGCACAAGATTTCCAGATTGGATTGGAGATTGTTCTTTGCTATCCAATGTCGTAAATCTTGAGCTGAAAGACTGCAAATACTGTTTCTCCTTACCACCACTTTGGCAGCTACTCTCTCTCAAGAAACTCAAGATTTCTAATTTTGATACATTGGTGGCAATTGGTCCCGAATCTTACTTCCAAGGTAATGCATATGGTTCGTCCTCAGATAATAATACGACTCAAGCATTTCGATCCCTTGAAACATTGAGTTTTGACGATATGAAGTCATGGGAAGAATGGTGTTGTTCATTTGAAGGTGAAAATGAAGCAGCAGTGGTGGTTTTCCCATGCCTTAAGGAGCTTCATATATGGAATTGTCCCAGGCTAAAAGGGCACCTGCCTCGACAACTTCCTTCACTAAAGATACTAGACATCTGGAATTGCCAACAGCTTTTGGCTTCTTTACCCAGTGCTCCCAATATGTGTGAGCTAGATTTGGGGTTATGCGAAGAGATGTCATTG
Organism: Quillaja saponaria; assembly: GCA_029379385.1. Classification (NCBI taxonomy): domain Eukaryota; kingdom Viridiplantae; phylum Streptophyta; class Magnoliopsida; order Fabales; family Quillajaceae; genus Quillaja; species Quillaja saponaria. Next base: position 10,087,044 of record CM055616.1, on the reverse strand, counting down.
ATAGATGTGCCATCATTTCCTTTCTTAAAAAATATCTCAATCCATGGAAGTCGTGTAGTGGAGTTGTTGCTGAAGAAGGAGGAAGTTCTGCTCACCAACATCACCCGTCTTGAAGAGCTGTACATTTTTTTTTCTGACTTCCCAAGTCTACAGTGGCCCGACTGTCACTATATGCAAAGTCATTATTTTAACTCCCTTGGATACCTTAGGATACAGGATTGCAACTCCCACCTGTCCTTGTCACTCGACTTGTTCCCAATGCTTACCAGTCTTGAGTTGATTAATTGTCTGAATCTCAAATCCCTTTCAGCTTCTTCTCCTTCTTCAGGGTCAGAGTCTGATTCTGAGGGACAACAATATATAACAACGTCTCTCAGTGAGTTAGAAATTTCGAGGTGCCCTAAATTTGTATCATTGTCCCTAGTAGGAGCAGGAGGATCTTCCTTGAATTTGAATGCCCCCAAACTTAGGTACTTAAAGCTTGACAATTTAGATAATCTCAAGTCACTGCCCCAACCCATGCACACCCTCCTTCCATCTCTTTATAATCTGGACTTATGTCATTGTCCACAACTGGAATCATTTCCGGAACAGGCTTTGCCCTTAAACCTAAATACACTCTCAATCTATAACTGCCCCAAACTCTTGTTGAATCCTTTCCGTAGGGACTAGTTCTGCCTGCAAAACTTATGTATCTCTGTTTAAAAGGATTGCTGAATCTGAAAACAATTAACTACAAGGGCCTTCTCCACCTCAAATCTGTTACAGATATGCACATTGAGAACTGCCCTAATTTCAGCTTCCAATGCTTACCAGAGGAGGGCCTACGGTAACCACAACAACAAACCCCTAATGTTAGTGCTCTGCAATATGATTCATGAATTCACATATGAACATAAGTTATGCAAATAACAAGGATTTGTGCATTTTTGGTTTTGGGTTAAATACAATCACATAAGGGTTTTAACATTATAAATTTTATTGCTTATGAATTATATTGATAACCTTTGTATTCTTGTGTTGCACCTGTTGCTAGATTGAAATTGATTATTAATTTGTACATATCAGGTCTCACACAGTTCATTAGTTCATTCCCTAATGTTAGTGCTCTGCCATAGAGCAGTTAGTGGAAGAGGTTTGATACTCTGCAATGACATGGAAGATGCTTTGTTTCAAGGCCTTAGAGTGCAACTTCAGCTTGGAATGTATCAAGAATTAATTTTGGTGTAGAGTCGCTCATTTCTTGGCTACGTTTTCAAAGATTCGCAAATAGGATGGGAAATTTTCAACAATTGTTACTCAAGCAGGTAACCCAATTACTCTCTTTCTTTTTTCCTTCCTGGAATAAGTTTTCATTCTTGTTTTCAATGTAAATGGTTTATTAGTGTCTTTTTTAGCAATTGACATTACACTGGGTGTGTCAAGATGTGACTGGTGCAGAGAATGATGTATTGATTTGGTACTCAACTTTAACTGGGATATCTGCATTAATGCAAATATGGACTACTGCTTAAGTGAAGGCACAAAAACTCTTCATAATAATAGCATAATGTCTAGCTCGTCATTTGCATCATCATTTTACTTTGTACTGTGGAACCAGAATACTCAAGGGTGATGCTAATTCAGAACATTTTCGTTTTTAAAGAATGTTGAAAATAAATATCCAGAGAATATTTGTTCAGAATAAGCTTGGAAGGCAAAAAACGCTTACTTTACCCGAAGAAGCGGAAGATCAAAGAAGCCTTTAAAGGTTGATTTTTCAATTCTGGTTTTCTGGGAACATAATTTGTTATTCATATGTTTTAGTCTTATATATCTTTGGACTTTATTCTCTTGTAGAGGGGAAACCAATTGCTACTGAGCTCAGAAATGAGGAGGCTGCTATTCACCAACAATTAATCTTGTGGTGAAAATACAGCTGGTATGATGTTTCTTTATCTCCTTTTGATGTTTGCAGTTAATAATTTGTTTGCATGTTGTGAAAGAGGAGTTGGGTATACTGGGTTGTTTCTAATTTTAGAAATAGGAAGCGTTTTTTATTTTATCTGAATTAGCATCACATCTTCTTGTGGTATATGATTTTTTCAAGAGGTTGAAAATTGGAAATTGTACATAACCATTCTTTATAGCTTAAATTGATGCTACTGTCACATATAATGGGTAATGGGAATGGAAACATAGAATGGTTTGCAAAGCTTGGTATTGAAAACAAGGAGAAGAAGTTTGAGTATACTGTGCATGTTTGAATTTTGTCTTTCGGAATGATCCCTGAACTTGTGATATTTCCCGCTTTTACCCTACTGAATTTAGTTCCAAGGACACATTGCCGATAAGTATGCAAATGCTACTGAAAGAGATCCTAAAGTTTTGCTGAGAACATCCAGGCATCCAAGTGCTCCTCTTACACATTTTGGTAAGGTTTGCCCAATTTTAGTTTGGTAACGACTTCCCAATCATCTGAGTCTCAATTCTTGGATTAATTTGTTGGTAATCTGCGGACATGTTAGCATTTCCCACCTTTTGGAATTATGTCTGTAGGAATTAAGTTTTGTTTTCCCAAATGCACAAAGAATGAACAGTGGTGGTCAGGTTTGTAATTTTCCTTTTTCCTTCCTTTTTCTTGCTTAATGTTTTCCTTTTCTTCCTCTTCTTCTTGATGCTGTAGATACATTTAGTTTTTGGGAAATACTGTGTAGGAAGTGTATGGTGTACCAGTTTGCTTCATTATATTGAACTTTGTACTTTTCTTCATTATATTGAAGTTTGTATAGTAATAGAATCAACTGATTATGCTTAACACAAATCTATTATAGAAATAGATTGTTGATAGATGACTAATTCAGACTTTGCTCTATGAACAAATACAGATGTGCATCTATCTAATTAATTGAATTCATCTGGGTGGTCTTGTGTCAGATTTTAGATATAGATGGTTGGCTAATAATCTGCTTGATGCAAAATCATATGTTTCTCTGGACTGGAATTTACACAAGGAAAAGTCTGCCAATGATATATTCTTCTCTTTGAGATTCAATCCAGCAACAATTTGCGTTAAGTGTGATGGTGCCAGTAATTTACATTTTTCAGAGGTAGATATTTACTCGAATTTGTTTCCTACTATAAAGCTTGGTCTCTTCACTTCAGCTAGAATAGCATGGGCATCACTTTTCCTTCTGGTCAAAACGTGTGAGGTTTTTCTGGCGCATTTAGTTGACCTAAGCATGATTATGTTTGAAATATTTAGGACGTTATTGAATCTAGTAGCATAACTGAGAAGTCAGCAATTCAGTAAACCTTGGACAGGGTGATGAAAATTAGAACGTTTTGTGCATGGTCAAATGTGTATAATTTTCTTCTTTTCTCTTGTCCTGCTTTGCAGGTTATCTCAGAAATTACAGAGGCATGCCGTGCACATGAATTTACAGATGTGGTCTTGGTTCATGAACAGTGTGCTGTGCCAGGTGGTTTGATTATTAGCTATCAACCTTTTGGTCCAACTGCATATTTTTGGTTTACTCAATGTGGTGAGTATGTGAAACTTTGTCTAATATTTTTTTCTTTTGACATCAATATCCTAATTTATTATCAGATATTACTTTACCAGACAGACATGACATTAATGACAAAAAAAAACCATTGGAACAATGCCCTAGGCTTATCCACATTTGATTCTTAACAATTTCTCAACTAAGGTATTCATGTTTCACTTTTAGATTTTAATATCTTGGTTGTTGATATGTAGTTTTTTAGATAAGCTAACTATAAAAAATAAATTGATCCACATATATATTGGGGTTGTTGTTTGTTGTGAGCATTATAACCACTTTATGCAACCTGCTCTTGCGGTGCTATATATCTAATGGGTAATAATACAAAAGAAAGGGGCATACAAATTTCATAGTATCCAGAACTAGTTTCTTCTATGTAATAATAAATATTATGTTTACTTATATTGCAAGGATTATATTTCTGTAAAGATGTATATAGTAATGATTGTTTAACATGATCAAAAACTGATTTGGAGGATTTCACTGTGGGAATTAGGGATTGGTTGTGCCAAAGCCATATATGAAGCGCATTGTCTCTTTTGCTAATCTGTTTGACTATATCTCATTCAGGTTGGTTAAAGTTGCATTGGGTGGTCCATGTTGTCCATTGTTGGCCACTACAGTAACTGCCAGTGATGCTGTTGTGGGTTCACTTATAAATCATGACCTCCATTGTTGGAACCATGAACTGATCAATAGTATTTTCCTTCCTTTTGAAGCAGCTCAGAGTGTGAATATCCGATTTCGAAGGACTCACCAGCTTGATAAATATGTTTGGCATTGGACCAAGGATAGTGTGTTTACGGTAAAAAGTTCTTACTATCTGTTAGTGTTGTCAGAGCAGATTGAGAGGCAATCGGGTTCTTTTGAGTTTGGTCCAAAACGGCTGAGGTTATGGAAGCTTTGCATCCCACCTAAAAACAGACATTTCCTGTGGAGGTGCTGCAGGGATAGCCTCCCTGTTCACTAATCTGGGTAGACGTGGGGCCCTGTGCAAAATGAGTACCTACATTGCAGGAACCAGGCTGAATCTACTTATCTACCTCTCATGTATTGTTCCTATGCGAAGCTTCCAAGCTGGTATGGCGTGAGCTGGAACCTACTCCTATTCCCCCCAACCCCTTGATGATATTAGTGCATGGCTCTTGGGTATTTTCAACACTCAAGACAATGGAGCATATTGAGCTGTTGTGCATGTAGTATGGGGTATTTGGAAGGCCAGGTGTAACTTTCTTTTTCGGCCAGGTGTAACTTTCTTTTTCTGCAGCAGACCACTCATCCAAGAAATATTGTATATGCTAGCCGAGCTGTCCTTGATGACAACAGGAAGGAGAATAGGCCCTTTCAAACAGCAGGATCCACGACAGAGCATATCAGGTGGATTCCACCACAACATGAGGTGTATAAGCTCAATACTGATGCAGGTTTGGTGGGTTCTGATGGTTATGGAATTGGAGTAGTTCTATGGGACTCAGCTTGCAGGTTAAATTGAGCAGCTACTAGCTTGGGTAACGAACGAGTGTCTGAAGATTGCAGTAGCCATTGCTATGCAGTTTGGGTTGGATTTTGCAAAGTAAATGGGTGGAGACATTGTTGCCAAGACAGATAGCATTTTGATTTACAATCCTTTACACAGAAGGCAGCACATCGCAAACTACTACGGAGGTATAATGGAGGATTGTCTCAACATCGCTTCCACTTTCTGCAGCTTCACACACCAAGTGGTAAGGCAATAGCGTTGCACACTATCATGCTACATAGGTCAGTATTGTCTACACATTTTGATCGTAAATGTGTAGAGAATGGTCCCCCTGATGTTGAAAAACCTTGTTTACTCTGTTTTTTCATAGATGAAATTTTTTTCCACTAAAAAAAATAGTTGGAAGTGTCATAATAAAGCAGAGACTGAATGTGTCATCCGACCATACATGAACATGTCTAGAAGAAAAATATCTTGCGGATTAAATGTATTTTGTAGGAATCTAAATGCTAGAAATGCGGAGTATTATTTATTATTGATCTGTTTCTGGATGGCGTGTTCTTACTAGTGGGACAAGAACTGAACATGATGTTGGTACGAGAGATCAAAGAGATCTCTTTCCCATGAAGATTATAATATGGCTAAATTATATTTTTGTCCTTATAATTTGCACGAAATATCACTTTCGTCTTTACAATTTAGATTTGTTCACGCTAGTCCTTATAATTTAACATCAGCCACATTCGACATTATTGTGATAGAAATTATAACTGTTGTAAAATGCATCCTACTGGACAAAGAACAAATTGCCACGTAACAAATAAAAAATAATAATTTTATCTTAGACAATAAAGATTAATTTATATTTTTAAGATATTGTTATGTAGATTACCAAATTTGTTAAGTGCATTATAAATCAATAACTTTTTGTATTTGTAGTCTACCTAACAATATTAGGTAGTGCATCACCTATTTTTATCTTTATAATTTGCATGAAAAATCACTTTCATCCGTTTAATATAAATTTTTTCACATCAATCCTTATAATTTCAAAATTAGTAACGTGAAAAGTGTAGCTGTTCTAAAATTCATCCTACGTGTACTAACAAAGGACAACACGGACAAATAAAAAATTGCCACCTAAAAAGTATAAAAAATTAAGTAAAAAATCAATTTTATCTTAAAAAGTAAAATTTCTTAAAAAAAAAAATTAGAAAACTTAAACCTACTTTTGTTCTTCATCTTGTATACTAAATCATCAACTACAAGATTCATCATAAATTCTTAAAATCCAATTGACTCATGCAAATCATTGAGAATCAAACTCAGATTATTCCATAAAACTGGAGTTTCTTGGACAATTATGTCGTAAACCCCAAATTCAGTGACCCCAATGACCGTTGCTACTCCACCTCCACCACCATGGTAGCTACTCATGAACTCTAACTCTACCTCGTTGCTATGTATCTCTGGTCATAGTCAAGCAAAAAGAGAAATCAAGCCAAGAAGGGAATTGGAATTGGAGAGGTTTTACCCATGAATTAGATCGAAACACTCTTGCTTAAAGTTTCACCTTTTTTCTGCTCTAGTCCACCACCTATTCTTTTAAGCTGGCTCCTTTGCTCAACACAAAGCCATCTTGACAGCTGATAACACTCAATTGATTTGACACCGATGGAATTTCTTCGATTTTCCAAAATGGCCTCTGAATCCTACAAAACCAACGCCATAATCATCCCAAACAACCCATATGCACTTGCCTTAAATGGATTGATACAAACATTTCAATGAAAACAACACATATGCTACCTAATCAAAATCCCAATTTTGAAATTTTGAACCAGTCACCATAGCCCACCTAGCACAAACCCCACCCCACTACCAATCAGAAATCCAACACTCCCACCACACCAAATGCAAGTAACCTAGGGGCCATCTTTAACTTGTGCAGATCCCCCATATTTTCGATTATACATTTCTATTTCTTGCTTCAATTGCACCAGATCTTCAATTTCTGGTGTGCAAACGTGGTATTGAGTTATCAAATCTCAAATCTTGTAAAATTGTGGGTGGTGTTGGGGTTGTTAGTTTGATGGGTTTGATTTCTATATTTGGTAAAAAATTAGGCTGAGATGAAGGTGGAATTATATGCTTGTTGTGTTGATGGGAAGCAGGTGTAGATGATTATGGATTTGTGGGTGAAATTTGGGTCTGATTTTTGAATACGGCCGACTGTGGTGAAGATGAGGAAAAGGAGAAAGGAAACGATTTATTTTTTCAATTTTCTAATATAATTTTTTTCTTTAATTTTTTTGCAATTTTATTAAAAAAGTAATAATAATGTGGTAAATGTTTATTAGTTTACTATGCCACATGGGAAATCAAATAAAATCCTATTTGTCATCGTGGTCATCCATTAGTACGTGTAGGATGAATTTTATGACAGTTATAATTTCCCTTACTGCAAGGATGAATATGACTGATTTTCAAACTTATAAGGACTAATGTGAAAAAAATTAAAGTGTAAGAAGAAAAATAAATTTTTATGCAAATTATAAGAACGGAAAGTATAATTTAGCTCAATAATAACTAATTAAATTGTCCATAGTCATTACAAGCTGCCATCCAGGGACTGAATGAGTGAGAGGCAAAGAAAAGAGAATTTATGATGCATTATATTTTTATTTTAAAATCTAGTTACTATTTTTTTTATATAGATTACTCAAATCAAGTTAAATTACAAAAATTTGTCACCAAAATATTGTTTTGATGATATTAACAAAATGAGGATATTCTGAAATATATATATATAATTTTGACTTATATAATTATCAATTTATTAAAATTTTTTGGATATAGTAAAAGAGTGTGAACTCCGCGTTGGATAAGAAATAAGTTTTAACAGTTTTAGCAATTAAATAAAAATAATAATAAGTTCTTTTGTATTTTTTTTTAATTTCAAAATGTCTTAAAATAATTGTATAAGATTAACAGTTTTAATTTATTTTTTTTGAAATAAGATTTATTTTTTATTTTTTTACTAATAACAATACGTATAATACTAATTTTTTGTTTTTTTGGTTGGATCTATTCTTTTCTGATACCACTGATAATCTTTTAATTCTTTTGTGCCTTGCATATCTTTTCCTCTTCATTTTTTTTATATTTTCTATTGCAATCGTACACCGAGCTCACATGTCTAGACTTTTTGGCCTACTATACTCTTTCAGTCCACTGGTTCTAACAATTTTCTTGGATATATCTACGAAGCATGCATGAATATTTTATTTTAACTAAGATTCTTAATTTTACTTCAATTTTATTATTTTATATATGGTATGATCTTTCAAAATGAAAATTTTTTAGAAAGATTATTTGGAAAGGATAAGAATACGTAACATATTGAAATGCTTAAAACATACATGAACAGAGCCTGTAAATCAATGGACTTTCTTCTGTTTCATTTATTTTTTGATACCACTGATAATCTTTTCTATTGCAATCCTACACCGAGCTCACGTGTCTTGACTTTTGGACTACTATACTCTTACATTCCCCTGGTTCTTGGATATGCTTACCAAGCATGCATGAATATCTTATTTTAACTAAGATTCTTTATTTTTACTTTAATTTTATTATTTTATATATGGTATGATCTTTCAAAATGAAATTGTTTTAGAAAGATTATTTGGAAAGGATAAGAATACGTAACATATTGAAATGCTTAAAACATACATGAACAGAGCCTGTAAATCAATGGACTTTCTTCTGTTTCATTTATTTTTTCTTTAATCTCATGAAGTGAACCTATTGGCCTTAATAAGATGTTTATAACTTTAGCCATTCTACTAATATTTGAATCGTAATATGTCATCATAAAGGGTGAGTAATGCTGTAATGGTTTTCATATATATTTAATATTGCAGGGAGGGTGAATCGGTAGAGAGAAGAATACATGATAGCTTGGAAGCTGTGGTATGCTTGCTTTAATTTCATTAAAGTACCTCATTTCATATATATATATATATATATATATATATATATATTTTAATTGGATGGAAGATTTTAGTAGCCCTGAAATCCTTTTGAACTTGTTTAATTCTTTTGTTAGAACAATCTAGGCATTGATAGAGCAGTTTTATATTTTAGCTGACTTTTATGTCTTGATGTATCCGTTGTGATTTCATTACATATATATATACACACACATATAAACTGGGTAAGGCCGGAAGAAAAAGATGGTAGGTTTTGAAGCAATCTGGTTGCTTGAAATTAAACTCAGGGTCAGTTTAGTATGTGAATTCTAGTATTCCAAAAACAGTCTGGAAGAAACAATCGAACGGAGGAGGATAGCTAATATGTCTTCCAAGGAGAGTATAATGACCGAGGTTGAAAATCAGTTGAATTTCATAACCACCTTTTCCCTTCATCAGATGCAGAATCCACGGTCTGCTGCATCTCCTTTTGACGCTTATGAGAAATAAATAATGTTATAATTATCTTCTCTTTTGCTAACTAGTTAGGTAGGATATCAAACATGATAATCGTGATAATAGTTTTCATGAATTAGATCACTTCTGGGTTGAAGTTAAGTTAATGCTAAATCGATGTTTTGGACGAAAGTCTATTTCTTTTTTTTAGTATCTAGTAGTGAATTTGTTCTTTATAGTTGGAGGATGGTTATGTATTGAAGTGCTACTATTACAAACATCTCTTACAGCCTGGCAAGCTAATAGAAATATCTTATTCAAAACAAATAGAAGTTTAATTAGAAAAGAATAATCAAGTTGAGTAATTTTTAATAATTGATATTGAAAAAGCACTACAAGAAAATTCAGTATCTGATAGTCCAATTCCGGTTATTAATAATTATCAAACCGCACTCGGTTTGTAATTTTTATTATCAGAGACTACAATATTTGTTCTCTAATATAATCTCCATTGCTTGATATATTTCTATTAGAGACCCTTTTTGCTGTCTCTGTCTTTGATAATTATAGTGCTCTATGATAATATTTATTTTTTTAAGAAAAAAATTTTCCTTAATTAATTGAATTTTGATTTAATTCAAATACGTATAAAAAATGCTGAAATAAATTAAGAAAACCAAATTTATTATATTAATATAAGTAATTACATACAATTCAAATAATATTAAACTTGAACACAACTAATTCAAAAGTTATACTCTAACTAGGAACTCTAACTTGAAGAACCTAAACTTCTGATAGGAACTCTAACTTTTGGAACATTAAGATCAATATCGAATGTAAATCTAAAACTTACAAAAAGAGAAACTATAGTTATGAGTTAGCCACAGTCTTCTCTACAAATATAAAAATCAATGCACAAGTATATCTAATCATAAAATACTAAATTGTGAATAGCATAAAGAATAAAAGTGGATATGGAAGATAAATGGGGAGAAAAGGATAAAAAGTATCTCAAAGAACTCCCAAGAAAGTCCACATATATAATTTGATTTAACCTTTTGAGAACAAAATTATGACTGCGAATCAACTACTCAATCTCTTAACTAAAACAACTTTACTAACAGATGAGGAAAATGGAAGAAAATATATAGATATTCCATTACTCTAGAAAACTAAAGAAAACTGAAATTTTAAACTAAACCAAAATAAAGCAAATTAGAGAACTATGAAAGTACCAAATTCGATATTCTATGAACCAAAAACTCATCTTTTATGCACTTTGTCTTTACTTTGATAGCAACATAAAACTAAGTATCCACTTTGTCCTTCATTCATTTAGCGAGCAGAAACTCTGCCTTAGTGCCCTTCATACTAGAACAAGTAAGAAAAGAAAGATATTTCAATTAGATTGTACCATTATAAAGTATACATTCACTTCCAAAAAGTTTTCTTACACCTATTAAAATCAGAATAAAATCGCTCTCCGATGTCCATGTTAAATGTAAAATTTTAGGAGAAATACATGTGAATATGGGAAACTAATGATATTATGAAAATGCTTACCACAATCTTCCCTTTTCTTCCAGCTGACTCCCAATCTTTAGCTGCAATTCCAGTTCTCCAGTCAAGGTTGACACTTACATCTCCACCTCCTTGAATGGGACCTGATGGGACAAGTCTCATCTCTCTGATCTTAGACAAGTCTATGGTGTCACCTGACCTAGCTGAATCATCACTTCTGCTTCAGTCTCAATCTCCAAAAAGGAAAATAAAATAACAAAATAAAGAAAGAAAAAAAAAAAAAAAAGCCAATCAGAACATCTAAAAAAGAAATGGACAAGAAGTTGCAAATTTATGTTAGAGAACTAAATGCCAGAAGTGAGAAATGAAATCTCACCTTGGTTTATAGAGAAGCAAGCAATAAAAATTGTCAAGTTAGACAATAAAGCAAATACATGATCACTGATTTGCAGGTGTGCTTCATGTCTGGTTTAAACTAGCTTATCATGACACAGCTAAAAAACTATACAGTTAATGATTAATCTTTTATCCATTCTATTTTCTAGGATTAGTGCACATTCTAAGTCTACTCCATTGAAAGCTGGATGAGAATTTTTAATAAACATGTCCGGCTGAAGCCAGAATAGCACAAATTATTGAGTAGTGTGAATATTATGACTATAAAATCAGGATTCAGAGCAAAATTATAGCAACAAGCTTGCTTCATGACACTATTTATAAGTTGCTGTTAGTACTGAAACCTCTATACCACTATTGCCCATGTCAATAATGAGAACTATATTGCTGCTCTGACTAGCAGTGTGTGAAGCTATACATTTTATAATTATGGTCACACTGCATCATGTTAAACATTATCTAAATTGGAACTAAAAAGCTCTCTTCGTGAGGAAAAATGATGAAAAAACATGCACAAAAAAGTAAACAAAAGACTTAAAGGGAGCATCCCAAGGATTAGAACTTAGGGTAGGGAATAACAGGGAATGACCTGTTCCAGGAAAGCAATGACATGACCTGCTTCACGGTAAGCAACAGTTCTCCTTTAAGCTTGCTTATTTCATCAGACATTCTCTGCTCACAATGTTTTCAAACCATACCGACATAAGTTAACTCTCCCTTTTTTACTTATATCAATGTATTTATAAGGAAGAAGATTGAAAAGTATAAGGAAAATTTCAGACAGAAAGCTATCCATAGCTAATAAACTGAATACAGGTACAGTAGTCGATTCAAGCCGGAACACAATATTAAAATGTAGTTCAACTAAAGAATAAGAAATCTTTTGGCATAATAATTGATGAAAAAGAAAACTACAACACCAATGACCAAGAAAAAAAAAAAATCCAACTTGATTAAGCAGAATCAAGACTTCTTACCAAGTTTGCTCTGACCAATCAGGCTTGCAAAATTGTTTTTCAAAAGACACAATAAAGTATTTTTTTTTTTTTTTTTCATTTTAATGTGGAAAAAGACTTGTATGGAGTTCTGCTCCCCACTTCACACCCCCTCCCGAGAAAACAAAAATAAAATTATAGAATTGGAAAAAAGAGCAACTTATGAATGCGACATCACAGTTCTCGTATATGTATACCAAAAATAAATTACCATAAGTATGCCTATTAACATTAATAACTTACCACAAGTGTTTCAGACATAAGCCAGGACAGGTCCCACAAAAATATTGGGTAAATATTTGCTAATGACAAACATTGTGAGTTAGTAGTATATCACAAATATTTTCACAGCAAAAAAATAAATACAAAAAATCCATAGCATAGTATTTACCAATTACCACTGCTTTTCCCAGATCCTACCAAAGATAATTGTATGAATACACATAAAGTCCAAACAACTTACATTTAAGAAATCCTACATACATATTTATTAGACCTAAACGCAAACAATTCATGCTAAATGAGCACCAATATCCAATGCGGTCTCTAATAGTACTTATCAAAGACCGTAACAATGCGGTCTCAAATAAGCAATCTCTAATACTGAATTTTCTTGTAGTGAAGAAAACGATGACCACAACCACGACCTATAAGTATTGTTTCAATAATTATAAACAATAGAAACTAATTAAATTATATAAATTTTTTATGTAAATAATTTAATTTACTTATTAGAATGAAAATGTTGAAGATGAAAATGATAAGGAAGTAGCACAAGTATTTTGGTGACGATGAGTAGGGCATAGTTTTTATCTTATTTTTTAGACAATGTTTTACTATATTTGACTTTTGTTTTATGGAGTATTTGGTTTTCTTAAATGTTGAATATATGTTAATATTTTGTTAAACTGATGTGTATTTTTTATGTTAAAGGAATGTGTAATTATATTCTTGTTTTGAATTTCTAGATGTTTTGTTTATTAAATGTTCAAAGTAGGTTGTAAAAATATGGGAAAACGGATTAAAATGAGCAAATATTTGAAAATTCTTTTAATTAAGAGACGAAATTTGAAAAAAGTATCACGTTTTAACGTTGGATTATTGACGAAATTTGAAACCTAGTTTTGCAATAGATTGCTAACGAAATTCAAAGGTTATAAATCAAATTTGTGATAGATTCAAAAGATTATTATTTCAAGTTAGCAATGAATTTGCAAACGAAATATGTTATCGCAAGTGCAATTTTTGGATTTGTTTACGAAAGATTAATTGTGACGGAATAGTGAAAATTAGTTTCGTCGCTAAATAATAGCGGCCGATTATTTTGGTTGTTAAACAAATGCAACAGATTAGCGACATATTGTGTTTCGTCGTAAAATTGTGACTAGAAATTTTTGACATAGCAAAGTTATTGCAAATGGAGACGAAATTCAAAGATTGTAATTTTAAATTTGTGACGTTTGTGACAAATTATTCCTGTACTAAATAAATAGTGATGAATTAGTGACAGATTGTGTTATGTCACAATTTACAATGAGAGATTTTCAACGAAACAAATCCATTGTAAATCCATCCCAACTCCGTCACAAACTGATTTAGCAATAATTTTGTGACGAATTTGGTCCGTTGCAAAATTGATTTTTCCTAATAGCGAACTGTGATTAATTACTTGTTGCCTCTTGGTACAAAATGAATCTCAGCCAAAAAGAAGGAAAAAAATTGTAATTAATTACTTGAAGAAAAATAACTTAGTCTTTTTTCAATTTTTAACTTAATGGTGAATCTTAATAAATATTTTGAAAGCTTTTTAATTTTCAATGTGCATGGGACTTCGTGTTTTTTTTTTTGGTGCAAAATGTGCATGGGACTTTACAATTAATAAAATGACAACTATCTTCAATATTGTAATTGTCCACACTTTTCAACTGATTTCTACAATTTTATTTTAGTTGATGAAATATCCTTGTATACCTCTCATGTCTCACCAGATAAATGTTGGGTGAGAAATGTGCTTTCAAAGTTGTAGCTAGCTAGCTTCTGTTTTTTCTTACCTGCAAGATTGTAGTACTTTAATATCAACAAAAATTATTTCAAGCATATTGGCAGTTATGGGTTCCAAAGCACTATAATTAGTTTTTGTAAAAGTATTAAAATTTTTAAAACAATTGTAAAGCATATACCAAATATTTTTCGAATCTTTTCTTTTGATGTAACCGCACAACAACTGCACTATGGACCACGAAAATACTGCCAAGTCATCCCACTAATATGCATGTATTAATCAAATCAAACTTTGTGTTTTTGGTAAAACCATGAGCATCAACTATCTCCAAATGTTTCGCACTTGGTTCGGTAGCACAAATGTCCCTAAAGAAGTGCTAAATCTTATGTCATGCTTCGTCTACCCACATACCAGCCTCTAATTCTCCCTATCCAAAGCATATGATGCTTTTGGTTTGAAAATTTTCTCATTCTACTCAACCAATTCCAACTCTCTACGATTGCACAATAACTTCATATATTCTCTTATTGTAGAAGTATCCTTCATTTTACTTTTCAAATCCATAATTGTATTGAACAAGTTATCAAATTTTTTTTTTCAATAAGCATGACATCCAAGTTATGTTGTATAAGGTTGGAATGCCAATACGATATTCCTAGAAAATGATTTTCTTTGTCCAATTATGGTCAACTCTAGCTTATCTTGGAACAAAAGAACTCACCAGACTAAGTACCTTCTGACTAGATAATCTTGGGGGAGGGAGGAGATCTTTATCAATAGTGTTCTTTTGAAAATTGTTGCGTTGTCTCCTAAAGGGATGATCCAAGTGCAAGAACTGTATGTAACAATCAAACCAACATGGTTTTCGTCCATTTTGGAGCCTAAATGATTTCGTTTTCTCCATACATATAAGACAAGCCATTCCAAGAGTACCCCAACCAAAGACCATTCCATAGGCCAGGAAATAAGTAATTGTCCACATTACGCCCACTTCCCATAACTGCTTCAACTCATCTATTAAGGGTCTCAAATAGATGAGTTGGACTGTCAATTCCAATTTTCCTGTTTGACACATAATTTAGGATTAAAAAACCATCAAGTATTGAAACACAATTCCGATTATAATTTTTATAATTTTAACCGATTTTATTGGATCCAAACTTAACTTTAATTGTTTTGCATGAAGTTGCTCAAACTATAAAGACTAATGTTTTTGTGATCCTTTTGATGGCTGCTGTTGAATAGTTATATTGTATCATAAATATTGGACCAGAATTCAACACACCACCATTACATGCATTGCTTGCAGCTTGCCTTTTATTCTTCTTTGCACTTAATGTCTGTAGTAATGGCTTCTCAAAAAACTACTAATTTATTGTTGGCTCTAGTCTGCATATATGAACCTGACCTATTATTAAAAGTAAAAGATATTGTAAGTCCAAGTAGTGGAATTTCTCAATTTTTCTTTTGATGTAACTTCCCAAGATACAATTGAAATATTGTAGAAGCTAGTGGCAGAAGCATTGGTGGGTGGAGCATTTCTCTTTGCTTTCCTTCAGGTGGCTTTTGATAGATTAGCTTCTCCTAAGATCTTGAACTACTTTCAAGAACGAAAACCCAACGTCCGATTACTTAGAAAACTGAAGATTACCCTGTTGTCCATCAACGCAGTTCTTGATGACGCAGAGGAAAAACAAATTCGAAATCAATATGTGAAGGACTGGGTCGATGAGCTAAAAGATGCTGTATTTGATGCAGAAGACCTCTTGGATGAGATTGACACTCAAGTCTCACAACAGGAGCTTGAAGCTGAATTAACCTCAGGTCAGGTACAACACTTTTCCATCTCGATTGCTTTTGCTAGTTTTAATTCATTCAATAACGAAATCGAATGAAAGATACAAGAAGTTCTTGACCATCTAGAATACCTTGCTGAGCAAAAGGATGTGGTGGGTTTGGAAGATGGTATTGCTGGGAAAGTATCACAAAGATTGCCATCAACATCGTTGGTAGATGAAACTCAAGTTTACGGTCAAGACGATGATAAGGATGCAGTAATGAAGTCGTTGCTCTCAGATGATGTGAATGGTAGTCGTTTTTCTGTTATTGCTATAATGGCAATGGGTGGCATGGGGAAGACCACCCTTGCCCAGCTTGTGTACAATGATAAGAGTGTGAAGAATCATTTTGAAATCTAAGTATGGATTTGCGTTTCGGAAACATTTGATGTGATTGGTATAACAAAAGCAATTCTCCAGGAACTCGATTTTTCACCAAATGATTCTAGAGCCTAAATATGCTTCAACTCAAGCTGAAAGACAGATTGCCCGGAAAGAAATGTTTACTTGTTTTAGATGATGTTTGGAACGAGAACCCTATAAGCTGGGAAGCCTTGCACCAGCCCTTCAACAACTGTGGTCTTGGAAATAGGATTCTTGTAACGACACGAAATGAAAACGTTGCAAAGGTCATGCACTCCTTTTCAATACACCCTTTAAAGCAACTGGAGAAGGAAGATGGATGGATGTTGTTTGCAAAACATGCATTTGATGACAGACTCAGTTACATATCCAAATCTTGAGGCAATTGGTAAAAAAGTTGTTAAAAAATGTAAGGGGTTGCCTTTAGCTATAAAAGCACTTGGAGGAATGTTGTACACAAAATCTTTGGAGGAGAAATGGGTTAATATATTAGAAAGTGATATATTGGATTTTCCGAATGACATCATCCCAGCTCTAAGATTGAGTTATCATTATCTCCAGTCTCATCTCAAGCAATGTTTTGCTTATTGTTATATTTTTCCTAAAGACCACGTGTTTGATAAGGAGACGCTAATTCTGATGTGGATGGCACAAGGTTTTTTACAGAAGTCTAAAAATAATAAGAGGATGGAAGAAGTAGTCAAGGAATACTTTGATGACCTCCTAGCAAGATCATTTTTTCAGGTGTTGGATCATCAGAGTTCATGTTTTGTTATGCACGATCTTATGAATGATTTAGCAAATTTTATATCCGAAACATTTTGTTATCGACTAGAGAATATTTTTATTCAAGATATTTCAGAAAAGACTCGCCATTTGTCACTTTTTGGAAGTTATTTTGATAATGACTTTGCAAGTTATGAACCTCTGCCCACGGCTAGTACATTGCGGTCCTTCATTTCAATTGACTGGATCAACCGCAACATATCTGACAATGTGATAAGTAATCCAATTTTGCAATTGAAGTATATGCGAGCTTTATCTTTGAGAGGATCTTATTTGACCAAGTTATCTGATTCGATGGGCAATTGAAAACATTTACGCTATCTGAACGTCTCTGACACTAGGATTGAAGAACTTCCTGATTCAATATGCCGGCTGTATAATTTACAGACATTCAAGTTGGAAGGTTGTTATAAGTTTTTAGGAGAGTTGCCTAAAGATATGCAGAAAGTGAGAAAATAGAGGCTCATAAATAGAGGTCGTTCACTATGTCAAGTAAACACTTTAGCCTATAAATAGAGGCTCCCTCTTGTACATTTAAAATCATCTGAATATACATTCTTCTTATATTCAATATGGTATCAGAGCTTAGGGAGAAAAAACCCTAATTTTTATTTTTCGCTATGTTTTTTTCCATCGTGTCTCTCTATTGCTGCGTTTCATTCCAACAGTACGATTATTGTTCATCGGGGGGTACTGTTCATCGGTATGTCAAAACCTAGTACTTTTACCTTTGTGTTTTTTGGATCCCCTGTTATTACTACAGCTAACATTGTTTAATCAGCCAATTCACTTGAAGTTTCACCATCTAAAGACAAGCCTATTAATGTCTCATTATCAGCTACTGAATATGATAAGTTCCTACAATATCAAGCTACCCAGCAATCTTCTCATAGTAATTCTGTCGCTTGCCTCTCTCAGACCTCTTCTGACACTTGGATTCTTGATTCTAGTGTCTTTGATCACATATCTGGTAATCCCAAACTTTTTTCTAGTATTAGTAATCCATCATCACTTTCCACTGTCACTATAGCTAATGGTTCCACAACCATTGCTAAAGGTATAGGTCAAGCTACACCATTATCTTCTTTGCCTTTAGAGTCTGTGCTTTATGTCCCTGAATGTTCATTCAGTCTGATTTCTATTAGTCAATTGACTAGTTCTCTCAATTGTTCTATCACTTTCATTGATGATTCTTTTACTATACAAGACCGATGTACGGGACGAACTATTGGCACAGGGCGTGAGTCACAGGGCCTCTACCACCTTACCATACTACCT
The DNA here is from genome assembly GCA_029379385.1 of Quillaja saponaria. Lineage (NCBI taxonomy): Eukaryota > Viridiplantae > Streptophyta > Magnoliopsida > Fabales > Quillajaceae > Quillaja > Quillaja saponaria. The sequence continues at coordinate 10,068,404 of CM055616.1, read as the reverse complement.
ACATCTTCAGTGGCTTGCTCTATAAATGTACCACCTATTCTCATGCACAGTCGATCGGGTCATCATAGTTTATCCAAGCTTCAGAAGATGGTTCCTCGTTTGTCATCTCTGTCATCTTTAAATTGTAAATCGTGTCAACTTAGCAAGCACACACGTGCTTCGTTTCCAAAGCATAGTCGTTTTAGAGCAGAGTCTCCATTTCATCTTGTTCATACTGATATTTAGGGTCCTAGTCATGTTAGTTCATCTTTGGGATTTCAGTATTTCGTAACCTTTATTGATGACTATTCTCGTTGCACGTGGTTATTTTTAATGAAAAATCATTTTGAGTTACTTTCTATATTCCAACAGTTTTGTGCTAAAATTAAAACACATTTTGGTATTTCTATTCGTATTTTGCATAGTGATAATGCATGTAAATATTTTTCTACATCATTTCAGCACTTTATGACATCTCAATGTATGTTGCATCAATCATCTTGTTCTCACACCCCTCAACAAAATGGAGTTGCTAAGCACAAAAACAGACATTTAATTGAAACAACTCGCACTCTATTACTTCATGGTCATGTTCCACTTCGGTTTTGGGGTGATGATGTACTTACTGCATGCTACCTTATTAATTGAATTCCATCTTCTACATTGCATAACAAAATTTCATATTCTATCATCTTTTCTAATCATCCCTTATATTCATTTCCGCTTAGTATCTTTGGTTGCATTTGTTTTGTTAATGATCTAACACCTGGACAGGACAAACTCTCTTCCAAATCAATTAAGTGCATCTTCTTGGGTTATTCTCGCCTTCAAAAAGAATATAAATGTTACTATCCAAATAAGAATTGTTACTTTACCTCCGCTGATGTCACATTTTTTGAGGAATCTTCATTCTTTCCCTCGACTATTCCTGAGTCACCTTCTATCTCTGAGGCTCTTTCGGTTCCTTATCTTGAACCAAATGACCATGTATCATCTGCGCTACTACTTGATCTAGCAGACACTATTGATGTACCTGATAACTCACCTTCTGTACCAACACCTTCCCGTGCCTCGGATCCTGCTTCACCACCTATTTTACGAAGAGGTACTCGTTCAACTCGTAATCATTATCATATTTATACTTTTTTGAGTTATCATCGTTTATCTTCACCCTACTATGCATTTGTATCCTCTTTGTCTTCTATTTCTGTTCCAAAGTCCACCAGTGATGCTCTTGCTCATACCGGGTGGCGGCAGGCCATGGTTGATGAAATGAACGCCTTACATACCAATAGTACTTGGGAACTAGTCTTTTTACCTTCTGGAAAATTCACTGTTGGATGTAAATAGGTATACACCGTAAAAATTCATCCTGATGGTTCTGTTAATCGCTTAAAGGGTAGATTGGTAGCAAAAGGCTACACTTAGGTCTATGGTGTGGATTATTCAGAAACTTTCTCTCCTGTAGCTAAAATTACATATGTCAAGGTATTTATATCTTTAGCTGCTATATTTGATTGGCCACTCTATCAATTGGACATCAAAAATGCCTTCTTACATTGTGACCTTGATGAAGAAGTCTTTATGGAGCAACTACCTAGTTTTGTTGCTCAGGGGGAGTTTGGTATGGTGTGCCGATTGAAAAAGTCTCTATATGGCTTAAAGCAATCTCCTAGAGCTTGGTTTGGTAGATCCAGTGAAGTTGTTCTTAGTTTTGGCCTTCAGAGGTGTACTGTTGATCACTTAGTTTTCTATAAACATACACCTATTGTCAGAATTCTTTTAATTGTATATATGGATGATATTGTGATTACAGGTGATGATAATCATGAGATTTAGCAATTGAAATCATTCATAAAGTCTAAGTTTCAAACTAAAGACTTAGGACAAGCTAAAATACTTCTTGGGCATTGAGGTTGTAAGATCATAATTTGCCTTTCTCAAAGAAAGTATTGTCTGGATGTCTTGAGTGATATAAGTATGTTGGATTCCAAACCTGTAGATACTCCTATGGATCCCAACACTAAACTTGTACCAGATGAGGGGGAGCTACTGACAAATCCCGAGCAATATAGACGTCTTGTTGGTAAGCTGAATTATCTCACAGTCATTAAACCAGATATTACTTTTACAACTAGTATGGCTAGCCAATTCCTTTCTTAGCCTCGAACATCTCATTGGAATGCTATTATTCGTATCCTAAGATACCTTAAAACTACACTCGAAAAGGGATTATTATATAAGAATCATAGGCACACTCTAGTTCGAGGACATGGTCATGGTTATACATTAGTCCATAAACATAATTCTACTCCAAATTAAGGTTATAGCAATGCTGATTGGGCAGGCTCTCAATTTGACAGAAGATCTACTACAGGATACTGTATATTTCTGGGTGGAAATCTTGTTTCATGGAAAAGCAAAAAGCAGACTGTTGTTGCAAAATCCAGTGCTGAATCTGAATATAGGGCCATAACTCATACCACTGCTGAGTTAGTTTGGCTGAAAAATCTATTAGACGAACTTGAATTTCAGCATTCACAGCCTATGGAGTTAGTATGTGATAATCAAGCTGCATTACATATTGCATCAAATCCAGTCTTTCATGAACGAACAAAACATATAGAAGTTGACTGTCATTTCGTTCATGAGAAGCTTATGGATAATACAATCAAGACTACAAATGCAAAATCAAAAGATCAATTAGCAGACTTATTCACAAAATCTTTGGCATGAAACCGACTACGATATCTATGCAACAAGCTTGGAACATATAATTTTTATGCTCCAGCTTGAGGGGGAGTGCTAGAGTAGACAGCTTAATTAGTGGGTCAAATTTCCTTATTTATAGTTTTTTTATTTATGTGTAATTTCTATTATGTATCTAGCTGATATTTAGTCCACATTCATTATGTTATGTAGACACATATTTGGTTGATATTTAGTCTAGGTTCACTATGTTAGGTAAACACTTTAGCCTATAAATAGAGGCTCCTTCTTGTACATTTAAAATAATCTGAATATACATTCTTCTTATATTCAACATGATCGATAGCGGAAAGAATGGAACCTATACAAAAATTTAGGAAAGTAGACCAACACTGGATAGGATCCGGTAAGAAAAATGTTTATGAGAACAGATGAGTGGGAGGAACAAAAAGCTCTGGTAAATCAATTTAATTTTATACTATCTTTGGTTTATAAAATCGGTATTTAGCTATTTTTTAATAATTTATTTCAATACAGCAATATGGCAACAAAATTGAGCGATTTTGGGATAAGCCTTTCAAATTGGCTAAGGAGTTGGACTTTCTCTTCGGTGGCCATTATGCTTCGAGAACAAAAGCATATACTGCATCTTCTGGAGTTTTGCCATCGTTTGATGATGATGGTGACGATGATGATGACAATGATGATGATGATGAAGATCCTGTGTACACCCCAACTCCACCTCACTTGGAGATTTGGTTCGTATGCCCATCTTCTGAACTTGAACACTCAGCATTTTCCATCACTATCACTGACACCATCTATAACTGGCGCTAGTTTTGCAACATGGTGGAAGAGGAAGGGCAAGGGCATGTGTTTAGATTATTTTAAAAATTCAATAGATCAAATGATGGAGATTGCTAAGATTAATTTTGTCCAATCTCGTTTATCATCCTCCTCGAGCCAAACCTCTGTTACTTTTGAGGACCCAACTCCCTCACTTGGCAATATCATGGAAACAATAAGAATATTTCCTTGAATCGATGCCGGCTTGCAATTTGTCAAAATCGCTGAGCTCGTGACCATGCCACTATATAGAAAAATTTTCACTGTAATAAAAGACCCGATCCCTCAACTTAACTAAATTAAGCTCACACTTGAACAACAAAAGAAGAACCACAATTAATTTGTTAAAATGTCTTTTTTTATTTATTTATAATTTAGCATTTGTTTATTTTTAGTATTTGTTTTTTAACTTTTTTTATGTAGGACTTTTAATTTAGTATTTGATTGTTATTGTACTTTTTAATTTTTAATTTACTATTTGCATTGTGATTGCTTTTATTGTAATTAAAATAGTGTTAATTAATTTAGCATTTTTAATTAAATTAGTACTAAAAACAAAAATATTTTAAATTTATTTTAAATTAAATGAATGTAAAAATAAATAAATTAAATATTACTTAATTTTAATTAAATATATAAATATCAAAATTGATTAATATAAAACAATTTTATTTATTTATTTTTAAGACAACACATAAATGCTCTTTTAATAATTTTTAAACAATAATTTTCTTGACTATAGTCATATCATAATTTTTGAGCTATTCAAATAGACAGAACTTTTGAAACATAATAGTCTCAGACTTTTCTGACTATTGTCTCTGCCTTGTCGCCATACCAAACGCAGCCTATGAAAGCCAAGTAAAAGCTGAAAAAGATGAAGGCAGCTCAAACTGCCAAAGACTGCATCTCTCGAACAAAAGAAACTTGGCAAACTCCTCTTTGCCACTCGGTTGCGAAAATTAACAGCGGAACAGCAATTGGAGAAGTACATACAATTTTATTTTTTTCTCAAGAAATCAGATGTACACAAATGAAGAAATATCTCTAAAAGATCTGAATTTACAAAACTGTGTTTATATGAAGAGCTTTAAGTAATGAAGTAGCCATTTGCTTCACCAACACTTGGCCTCCAGAGCTTTGCCCATCTCTGCGCTCCTCTATTAAACTCTGAAGTTTCTGAGGTAATTCATTCTCCACAATCAATTGCTTGGGCCGTGGATGGTGCTCATAAACAGCCTGCCACAACCATTTCAGAGTAATCACTTTTAATATTGCTAATGGAGGCAAACACAGTTTCTACTACATCTTGAATAAAATTTAAGGCTGTGTTTATCCTGCCAGATTTCTATGGAGAAAGAAATCTTTTATCACATTCCATTGTTTTTAGGTGCTAGGATAGGGAAAACGTCTAACCAGCATAAAAATAATTCCCAACACCCCTGCACTGCCACTATAAAAGGATACGGAAGATGAAAATAAAGAGTAATAAAACGTGGGATTTAGCTGGATTAGTAGTTAAGATGTAAGAAGCTAAGTAAAACTACAGATTTGAAGTGACCTACCAAAAATATAAAATCCAGCTGATCCTATCTAGTTATTCACCAAGCAGAGGATAAAGTAATTTCTTATCCATCAAATCAGAAATCATGTAAATCATATCATTTCCTAAGTTTAACATGCCATACGCTACTAACTAGGATCATATAAGAATCTATAAAATATAAACATGAAAAATAACATATCCCGAATGGACAATATAACTAGCACTTATTTTTCAGCAAAGATATAGAAACCAATCCAATATTATGGAGTCAATAAATGACATGAGCAATCCTTGCAATATATCATGTTAAGAACTCCACAAAGCATGCAAACTCTATGAAGCACAGATACAGATACGAGAATCCGATACGATACGTATCCGACACGAAAATACACTAATTTCTTAAAAACAATGATACGATACGTTAAGGATACGTTTAATTAAATAATTTTAAATTATATTATATATATATAATTTATAACATGAAGTGGTAATTCATAACATACAATTATCTAAAAAGCATAAATTGAGCAAATTCATAATATAGTAATTATCAAACAAGTACAATTCATAACATACTGGTCCAACAAACATAATTCATTACATTAAATTTTTCTCTAATTAAAATTAAAAGAAAATCTGAAAAAAAAAATCAAAAAAATTTATACAACAGTAATGGATTCAATGCAAAATTCCATCATATATTCTCACAAATGCAAACTTTATAAAAGCTTATACAAAAGCAACAAAGGAAACAAACATAGACTAGAACACAAGGAGAATAACTTCATAAGCTCATATGGAATAAAAGAAACAATAAACAATGCACATCAATTTTCATAAACCTTAAAAGAGCTAACAACAGCAAGCTTCGAAGCCAACAACACACAGATTTTGGATCAGTGCCAATGAGAAGTCCATAACACTATTTTTCAGACAAAGAGTAGGGAAAGTGAGAGAGGGAGATAAAAGTAGAGGATTACTCACTGGGAAGGAAGCTTTGGAGACCTCAACAGTGATTGTTGTGAATTGGACTGTCACAGGCTATGGAGAAGATGAATAACCTGAGAACTTTGAAGCTTCGAATAGCAATGAAGATGAAGAACAGTTTGAAAATCAGAAGAAGCTTTAAACCCAGGAACGGCGAATCAAAAGTTGCTTCAACGATAGCAATCCGGTGAATTGACAATTGTTAATGGAGAACAGAAGTCACAAAGGAGAGGAATTCATGAAGAAAAGAAGTAAAAATGAACAAAATGCAATGTTTGGTGTTAGCCAAAAACATGGCGCCGTATCCGAGCTGTGTCCCGCCGTATCAGAGCCGTGTCCTGTCTTATTCGAGCCGTTTCGAACTATATCCGAGCCGTGTCAAGCCATATCCGAGCCGTATCGAATTTCAAAAAATTAAAAAATTAAAAAAAGTAATTATGGATACGAATCTGATACGTATCCCAGCATATCGAGGCCGTATCCGTGTCAGGTACGTACTCGACACGGATACGACCCCCAATCTGAAGTATCGGTGCTTTAGAGATGCAGAGTAATATTATATGAGAAAATAAAAGATACAGTAAGGGGTGCTTGGCAAACCATGAAGTTATGAAGTTAGAGTTGTTTGGTAAATTCACAATATTAAATGTCGGTTTCTTCTTATCTTCTAAAATAGTTTGGAGCAAAACCTAGTTTAGGAAGCTGCTGACTATTGCTGGTTTTCAATACCGAATGTATCAAGAACAGGTCTAAACCAGATCTCAAGTTAGGCAAGCACTCCCCAAGTTTAAAAGAAAAAAAGAACTGAAGAACCTGGATGTTACAGAGTATAAGCCACCTAATTTAATTGAAATTGTAGTACTAGTAATTTCACAAGAAGAGGCTGTGCAATTAGAACACCTTAACCACGTAGCAAGTCATGTTCTGGCATGGGGTGGAAAGGAAAAGGAGAGTACTATCCTACTCTGGTGTTTGTTTCTTGTAAACTAGAGTCTTGAGGTTCCCATCCAATTTTTTCTTTTAAAAAAAGTTTAAATTTATAAGTAAGAGATGGTGTTGGTGGTTACCTATTTAATAGGATGGGAGTGAAAGTCATTAATGGCCAAAACAGTGCTTTCAAAAGACAATTATTTAATTGTTAAAGCCAATTCGGCATTTTTAATTAGTAAAAAAAAGCAGTTCGTAAGGTAAAGAGTCCTTTCTGCTTTTAATAATAGTAACTGAAAGAGAGAGAGATTGAAGGAGAATAAGCATTTTTAGGGAAGGATAGATAGATTATAAGTTTCTTTTTATTTGGCAGCCCCAGACACAACATACTAGCTTACATTTGAAGAACAGTGAAATTGAGATTTTGGTTACTTTGTTAGATTGGGGAGAAGCATCTTCCAAAATTTAGAGAAGGCCCCCCTCCATTTTATGCATGCATAAACCTTTCACAACCATATTAATCAAACATATTAACACTCACCCCTTAATATTTGGAAATAGCAACATAAGAATTTCCATTTCCTGCTTGAATTCAACACCAAAGTAATTAATAATTCCCATTTCCTTAACAACCAGTTTTGGTTGCAGTTGGTTTCACGAGATAGGATAACACAACCACCTTCTATCTTTTAAATCTAGTGATTTGGCTTTAGAACTTGCACGCTATAAAATTTGTCAAGTATCTTTCCCTAAGCCTTGCTAACTCATTTCAATTATCTATGTTTATTCTGCATGTAAGAGTAATATACACAAAAGGTACATATGTGCATAGTTCATTCCTCCACATGAAGTCTTGACTATTCTGACGAAAGTTTAAACAAAAATTAATGTAAGATTAGGTTAATCGAATTTTGTTAATTTTTGTTTAAGATAGTACTACATTGGTGAACTTGTACAGCTAGAGTATTACCTAATTCACAACAACAAAACTTAATCCCAAATCATTGGGGTCGACTACACAGATCCTCACAAAACTAGCTGTTATCCTCCACATAAATTATTTTACACCTTTCACTCACGTCCATGGATAAGTTCTATATTAAACCTTCTATATTCATGTCATTCCTCACCAGTTATACCCACATAGTTTATGGTCTTCCTCTGATCTTCTTTCCACCATATGAATCTTCTCGCATTTTCATATGGTGTATTTACATCTCTACAATGCAAATGAACAAACCATCTTAAGTGACTTTCACTCATCTTCTCTCTGATTGGAGCTTAGCCATACCTTGGATCAAATATTTTCATTCCAGATCCTATCTTTCCTAGAATTACTACAAAACCACCTTATCATCTCATGATTGCAGTGCTCATTTTCTCATTGCTTCTTGACAGGCCAACACTGCATAAAATACAGCAGGGTGCAGGACAATTTTATAAACTTACCTTTAAAGGTATCCTATTATCATACTTCCAAAGCATTTCTCCATTTCAACCAACCTGTATTAATTCTATGTGAAACATCTTATGTGTCTCAATCATGTTGAATAATTGATTAAAGATAACTGAAGTGGTCACTGGTTGGAATATCTTGACCCTAGATGCTAACTAAGCAATTATTCCTCCCTCTATCCTTGCAAAACCCATACTCCATATACTCAGTTCTAGATCTACTTAACCTCTAGATTCAAGAGTATCTCGCTATAGTTCTAGCTTAGCGTTGACCACTTCATACTTTCACCAACTAAAACTATATCATCCCAAAAAAAAAAAATGCACCAAGGGACCTTATAATGTAAATCCTTGTCGTAAACTTGTCATCATAGGAAAATCTCTCAATGACCCATCCACTAGTTCTCACATTAGTCGCTGCTTCTTTCATACATATCATTAGACCCCAATTATACATTTCATGATCAAGGAAAGAAGAGACATAAACATTAATAAATCCGGACATTTTAAGTTCCTATTTCTAATGGTTTTTTTTTTTTTTTTTCCTTCTTTTATCAACTATTTTTATTAAACAAGTATTAGTAGTACTGTATATTTATGCATGCACATACATTTAAAATATTCTAGCAAATTCTCTTTAAGCATACTACAACCTGAGCTAGCATATTAACTAAGCCTACTCCCATGGTACTGTGTGTGAAGAAAAGTACTGCACACCATACCCGAATCCATACCTGTACTGTGAACCACAATGTACCACGAACCAAGTGAAAAAATTCTACCATCCACCATAAATGAGTATCTCATATAATATGCAAAGTCTGCATCATAAATGAAAAAAGAGAATAAAAATAGACTTCCTACCTTTATTAGCTTGAGTAAGTTAAGACGAGCTATGGCATCCTGATGGTCCAGCCTTGCAATAAGTAATGGAGTCAATCCATTAACAGCTAATGTGGTATTAATTCGTGATGATTTCCTGCAATAACGATATACAATTAGATTAACTAAAAGTTTTCAAGTCACAAAAGTACCTCCAATCTTAGAATTCATTCACCAACCATCCAAGATACTGGTGTAGCCAGGGGGAGGGTCACAAATTCTTGACGTAGAACATGCTTTTCTAATACCAACTACTGCCACAAGCTAAATTACAAATCACTAAGATCTCATGTTTGTGCTCAAGACAGCCAAATTATTACCGCATTTCTCACAACACTCAAAAACATGCACAATAATAGCATTTATATGGTTTCACAATATTGCCAACCTCCAGGTGCAAGATGATAATGAAGTTCCATTGATTAAAAAATAGAAAAGAAAAACAGTTTACAAACTTCACTCTCAAATACTCTCTCAAATCCACTTCCCATATGCACTGAAAAGCACTCCCACTAAGCAACACCTCACATGGTGAATATAATAAGCAAAAAGTCCATCATTTCCAGATATGGGGTTATAAAGAATGCTGCAACTATTCAGCATTTAATTCATCACTGAAAGGGGTTTTCAAACAGACCCTTGGTCCCTTAGCCGAGAGAGGGAGCAAAAAGAAAACTCAAGTCCACCTAAATCCAGATATGTTCCTCTACTAAAGCTAACCCCTAAAACCAAATTGTGCAAGAGGCTGAATAACTGACCTATCCAACCTCATGAGGTAAGTGCCTTGCCCAGTAGTTTTATGTTCATAACCATCCATGCAGATGATAAACCAATAACCTATATTAAACATTAAACTGGATCCTTGATTCTATATAAGGAATAAATAGGAGGTATAGAGTCCCATACGTGATGATTTTCAAGAAAGGCTCCAATATGTGCACGAAATACTGTTCTGGACAGCATTGGAAGAATTTCACAAGTTTCTGAACAGCATCCTTTTTCAGCAATGCTTGCTCCACCTTTCGGTTGTCATTATCATGAGCTAAGCAAACTGCAATAGAATCTAATGCTGTCACCGACCAAGACTCATCCTCAAGAAGGTTCAAATACACATCCAAACCACCATGGGCTCTTAATTGCTCCCTTGAATTGCGAGATGCGTGTGCCATGTCACAGAGTAGAGGCAATGCATATTGTTTCAAGGGAGAGTTTGATGTGATGAATTGCATCAAATGTGGAATTATCCCATTTTCAGCTGCTTGCTCCTGTCTCCTCTTGTTTATCTTGCATAAATTGAACAGTGCATTGAGGACCTTCAGGAAACAATGAGCATTCTAGTTAGCAGTGGATAAATGCAGAACAGAGGGAGAGGATCATAAGAAAAGACGAAGGAACGGGAACATGACATAAAAACAAGTTAAAAAATTTAGCAAGAATTAGGAAACCAGAAATTAGAGAAGTCAATATCCAAACCCCTTACGTGAAATATGTACACGAGATGTATTTTACATGTTAAATGAGTGTATTACTGTAATCTCCATAACTTTTTTTCTCAATGCATGACTATAGATAAATTTTGTCAAATCAAACTTCCCAGAAGATGAAGAAAGTAGATAAAGCTAGTTATGAAAAGTTAATAGACAATCTCAATATATTAGATATACATGACCTAAGGTGACTGAAACAAACCTTTCATGTCTCAAGACAACATCCAGTATTGATAAAACACATTGGCTAGTAATTCCTCGTTATTAACAGTATGTAGGTCAAGAAGGCACACCTCATGATGTATTTGTGATACACAAGACCCTTCTTTGAGTTCAAGATTTGGGATCAAGTATTTTATGGCATCGGCCCGTTGAAGATTCTCCAAGCAATTTGGATCAGTTGATAAATGATTGCTACACTTCAGAATCTGAATGATGAAAAAGCAGTAACACAGAAGATTCACATGGTAAATACCCAGGTCCCAGGATGGGGGAAATCAAAACATGTATAAATAGAAAAATTGTATCATACCTTCAAAAGAATGGGAGGCTCCACCCTATTGAACATCTGAAAAAGACGGCTGAGCAAGCTTTGGCTACACATGTAAGACTTCACTTTTGTATCAGCTTGGGCAAACACAAGCAGAAGATCTGCCACTTTTTCCAGGTACTCCCTGGCAACATCCGCATTCAATGTTGAAATCATGTGGGAAAGTACCCCAGATGAAGTTGCACTACCTGCTCTAGCATTTAAAACACCTGAACCAGACAGTACACCTGATGCTGTCTGGGATGCAATCCCAGACGTGGAAGCAGCTCCATCATTTGATGCCAAAGGCCCTACCTTCTTAGAAACAGCTTTATGTGAAACTCTAGCAGATGAGTCAAGATTTCCATTTTCTCTTCCACGTTGCGAAACATCTGCAGAATCATGAATAGATATCATAACTCATGAATAGATATCATAACCCACATTAGACATATAGAACAACAGCCTAAGGCCCATACAAACACCAGAGGATAAAAAAAAGGCATGTAGGCCAATAGAAGAGAATGAAATAGAGTAAAAAACTTGATTGTCTAAGAGTTTTCATAGCCAAGCATGCAACAGCCCTTAGTCAAACAACAGAACAAAGACTTTTGTATGCAAATGATACTGCAATAAATCTCAGCAAGCAAAAAGTAAGTCACATCATTTTAAAGGGGGAAAAAATCTTATTAAAGGTTCAATAGATAATGTACTTCAAATATAAAGTTACAGGCATCATACATGATACATGAAACAAATCAAATTACCTGCAAATTCCGCCATCAAAAAATCTAGTTCACCATTTGTTTTCTTTTCATTAGATGCATGCAATAGAGGGAGCACACTTTCATGTCTCTCCAAACCTGGGAGGTGGCTTACATACTCAAGCTGACCAGAGAAATGTCGAGATGGAGGTTCCTTATCCAACAGACTAAGAAGAGGTCGAACATGCTCCTGCTGAGTAGTTCCTAGGTTAGAAAATCCATTTGAGGAAGCTTCCATCAATTTTGGAGGTCTGTCAGTGGATGTTCTGTTAACAGAATTAGTGATCTGCTGTTGTTTATGTTCACCATCAGCTCGAGAAGAATCCATTTTCCAGCGATCTACAATTTCTTGGTCTTTCAATGCACTTAATATAGACTCCTTAGTTGTTAAGCCAGCAACTTTTTTTAAGAATGGAGCTTCTGATGCTACATTGCTAGATTGAGGTCTATCAACAGCCACAGGGAGGTACCGGGAGCAAAGATGATTGGCATCCGATAATCGAGGATGAGAGGTTGAGGCATGTGAAGGTTCAATATGATTATCAACTACTCCATGCCTACCTTTATGCAGATCTGGCTGGTCCACTGAAGATAGTGCCTCACTATGAAGAAAAAGAGGATGTGCAGAATCTAATGGACCAGAACGTGGTCGTTGTGCTGAACTATCAAATTGGAATCCGCTCCCAACAGATATAGAAGCCAGTCGAGTTGCCTCATTCAAGCTATAAAGTGTGTTTATAAGCCTAAGGAGTATTCCATTCTTTGCAGCTATGCAACAAAAATCATTTCTAGGTGTTGATCGTTGAAGCTTAAAGACCTGCCACATGCCATCAATAGCCAGATGAACCATTTCCCTGACATAAAGAGTTTAGTCAACATACTTTGTACCGGAATTTGAGTAGTTAGAAACTAGAGACAAAAGACAACTGCCTGAATGCACACACGTACAGATGACAGGCAGAAAGGAAGGGTAAAGATATGAAAGTGGTATGCACATGAACATGTGAACGCAAACAGGGAAATCTAACCCAGTGTCCAGACACAACATTTAGGTTAACTATGGAGATGGAAAACTATGTTTGGAAAAAATACAAAAATGCTAAAGCATCAATCAGAATCTACCATGTCATCCATAATAAAGCAACAAAGACACAGGAAGGAGCCAAAGTGCAATCAGCAAACACGGGAATATGTAACTTAAAGATTAATATCCACAAAACTATGTAAAATCCTGTTTATGAATGGTTAATTTTTATGATCCTGTCACAAGTTTGTAACTTTTGTTGCAGTTATGACTTGATATGAACCATATCCTAGGAATACTCAAACTGCAGTATTATTTGGAAAATATTTCTCTATCTTAAAAATGTTTTAAACTGAAAATTATTGTTCTAAAGAGAAATCTTACTGCGATTTCTGAGAGGACTCCTACATGAAAGGATTCTACAGCTGTTCGACACTACTGCTTCCAAGATCAAAACTTCAAAAGGCAAAGGCCCGCAGGAGATTAACATGAATTTCACTTACACTAAAACTCAAGTATGTTATATTTGGAGTAGTCTTAATGCTACCATATTTACTCTTTGCCATAAATTTCAACCTGAAGTCTTTAAATACGTAGATCAGTTCCTTTCAAGTATATGTATCAGCTAACCTGTACTTTGCATAATCAGCCTCAAGAAAGCCCACCAAAACAGGTATTCCACGGCAAGCTATAAACATTTGCAGTGTCAAGGAGCTGCATTGAAGCATCAACAATCAATACTAAACCAGATGTTTAGACCGAAAAAGAAACAAGGCTACAAAATCACAAGGAAATTACTCTCACTTTGACAGACAAAGCAGCTGCAGAAAACAAGCTGCTTCCATGCGAATTTCTCGGGGTCGATCAGGTACAGAAAAGCTCATTACCAAAGGGATCTGTAATGTAACTTAACAATAAATAGAACAGCATCTATAATAGTGAATTTTTTTGTTAACCTTTGAGGAAAGGGAAATAGATTAAAAGAGTAATAGATGAAATTTAACTTGCAGGGACACCCTCAAACTACACCAACCAATGCAGCATGACTATGATACTCATCCAATATCCCAATAATCCTCAACTAGGGGTTACTAACATAAAGATTATTGAAAATTTTAGTGCAAGACACCATGTAAAGAAATAAGAACTTTCAAAGGGATGAATAACGTGGAGCTTACCAGTCCAACAAGACTAGCATTTTCTTGAAATTCTGAATTATCTTTGATAATCTGATTTACAAGCTGAAGAACAGAACATACAATCTGCAATATGAAGATTTATAATCAATACAAATTGACATTGTAATGCTGAATTACTAAGTTAAAATCATGTGAAAGACAAAAAATACCAATCAACAAGTGTATCAGGTAGAAAACATACATTATTTTTAGGAACTTCTAGCAAATCCATTAAGGGAAGTAACCCATGCTGCTTAACAAAAACAATTTTCTGTTCCGGCCGTTGGTGAAAGATAGCAATAAGTTTCTGACAGGAAGAGACAATCACATCTTCTGATTCATCTGGTCTCAATGACCCCACTAATTTGCTAAACTCAACGGCCTACAAGCAGTATCATAGTATATGTATCACAAATCCGAGCTCAAAATGTATAAGCCAGGGTAACCCGGCTTTTCCTGCATAAATTCCTTCCTAATCTATCATGGTCATTAAAGATTAAAACCATAACAAGGTGGATCACAATTTGACATGGGTGAATAATATTGAAAGCAAAGATAATTACAAATGGAGATGAACAACATATGAAACTTCGTAAAACTTATTAGTCAGGAAGCATCATAGTAAGTTAAATTACAGCTAAAGAAGAAGAGGGTATGAGAAATGAAGAAAAAAAAAATTTCTAGTATCAAAGTAGGTACTAGTTCAACCCACTAATTCATTCTAAAATATTCAGCAAGTAGAAAATGAAGACTATATAAGCGTATATATATATATGTGTGTGTGTGTGTGTATATAGTGAAAAGTATCAATTTTCCTAATCAAAAGTAGAAAAATAAAATGAATGGAAGGTGAGAGAGATCACACAATCGTATTCAGTAATCCAACAAACCAAGAGGGACAGTGTATGCAAATGCCAGATGATGACCATTTTAGTGACCATTTTAGACCAGTTATACTTATGGTACAGAACCTACATATAAATAAAGGGCAGCCCAGTGCACTAGGTTCCCACCATTGTGGGGTCAGGGTCAGATGTACGCAGCCTTACCCCCACATGCAGAGAGGTTGTTTCCACGACTTGAACCCATGACCACAAGTTAATACAATAATTTTATATAGACCAAACGTCCCTACTAACTCTTTCTTTTTGGCATCATATTTGGTGAACATCCTATGTAATCTGTAAAAGCACGACCTGTTCAGGAAAATTCCTACAATCATTGTCTTGTGGTATGATAAAGATAGAGTATTTTCATTCAATTTTAGGATCACAATGGACACCTTTAAATTAATCATCATAACCATCCCTTCAGGTTATAAACACTTAATTAAATTGAAGTGAAAGGATTTCAAATTATAAAGCCACAAAAACATACACAAGATATATTGTAGAATAAACAGAAACATTACATAATCAACTTTATTGAATGTCTGGTAGCCAAATAAAGCGGTTCTAACCCTAACATTTTTTGGATAATAATAAACTCTATAATCAAACTGCAAGTTAGGGCAACATCATTTCTATGTTAGAGGAGTGGTTTTGGGTCAGAGGATGAACACAAAACCATCGCATGTATGGTTATAGGGATTAAGAATGAACAAGAAAAGAGATGTACGGAGGGTTTTGTCTATATAACATTCTAGGACTTGTTAGGCTTCCGTCCAGGCAAGTTTATCCGTGTAGCAGGACACAGCCTATACTTTTTGTTTATACACACAAAGGCAGAATATGGTTAAAAGGTGCAAAATACCTGTAGCAGAAAATGGTTTTCTCCAGACAATTTTTCATCGAAAACCTGATAAACAAACATAAAAAATATATATATAGATAGATAAATGAATAAAGAAATAGAATGCTAAATGAAGATCTTAGTCCTTTGGATTTAAAAATATACAAAGCCATCAATATCAATAACATCATCTTTTATTACTTCCATCACCAGGCTAAAGAGGTTTCCACTACTGTTTGACTGCCCGGTTTCACTCTCCAATTGTTTCTGAGCGATTGTAGCCCTCAACTTTGTAGCTAGGTCATTTTTCCCAGCCTCATTCATAGAGGTATTTCCTTTGTTCAAATTCGAAGTGGATGCAGAAGTTGAAGCTTCAGTTGCTTGATCCTCAGGGTGTTTATCCAATGGATGAAATAAATCATCCAATGAAGCATCACCTGGAGTGTCACTAAATTTACTCAACTCATTTTCTTCAACAGAGACTGTCATCTTCAAAGCCTTCAAATGGCAGTTAGACAAGTTTATTAGGTTTATTCTTTCAAAATATTCAATTAAGTTTTGTCAGACATTTGGGTTACTGAAATTTATCTAGGAAAAAGTGAAGGTTACACGCTCCACAGGGGGCTTGATCTAATGTCAATAAAAGTATCAAATTTCAACACCATATGCATTACATAAAAGAACTACAAAAAATATTATCCAAGAGGACCTTGCCGGTTTTCTGAATTATATATGGTACCTAGCATATATATGATAATGAAAACAGGGCAAAGATCAAGATACAAAATTACAGATTGTACAACCACAATGTACAAAGTAACTGAACTATTAACATCTCTACCATGAGAAACTCAAAACACAAGCATAATCAGAAAATAAAACAATAATACATATTAGGTAAGAAAGAAAGAAAAAAAAATTATTTGTTGTACAAGAGAAAAGCTACAGCATATGAGAATCTGAAGGAAAATTAAGTCAACTTTCATGTTAAACATGAATAAAATCTAATTTTGATAATCAATTTCAAATCTTCTTGGAAAAGGCTATTGCAAAGCTTTGACTTACACAGTCGATCACCATAGTAAATTTTTGTTTTTGAAGATTGCAAATGCCTTCTTCTTCTTTTTCACAAATATTCATCAGCAACTTTGATGCCCTTCTTCTCTTATAACTTTCAGTAGCATAAAGGAAAGAAAGTGTTATCTGCTGTTATGAACTTACTGCAACATTTAGTGGGACTATATTGTAGCATTACATTTATCTAGAGTAACATTATTAAGTGAATTATTTATTTTCCATACAAAGTTAAGGAACTTCTCCATCAACTCATTGCAATGAAGGTTACACAATACCTAAGTTCTAACTTTTTTAATCAAACTACCACTGAGAGTCAGTTCAAACTTACTCTCATAGTTATTTTGCGGCAATCCCAATTTATAAGACTGATGGTTTCTTCAAGAGCTTACACTTATCATGCATGCAACATTTTATCACCAAGGGTTAAGAAATAACACAAGTTATGATAAATAGGGTTTTTTTCCTCTAACAACATTTTTTTTCTTGGATCTTGTCAGGGTGTTGGAGGGGCTACAGGATCACTCAGCCCCAAATCAAATAGAGCCACCCTATAAGGTAAGTAAGCATCGCACCGCTGGATAAGCCAGTTAACGAGAACTTTGAGACTGACCAGCTTGTGAGCCAAGTTTCTTTCATTCAATACTATTACTAATACAAACCCCAACCCTTTAGAACCCTTACCCTAATCTTTCTTTACTAGCTACCCAGAATTCTCAGCGGACAGGCTATTCAATTCCAGCAACCCTTTTATTTCAAACTATCAACTTTCCCAACCAAAACTCCCTTTTCCAACTACCCTCTAGCCCTAAGAATATAACTTTAGAATCCCGGAGGCACCCATTAAGCCACATAGGCAGGTTTTCCCAATCTGTCCTACGTACAAGCACCACAATAACCAGCCACAAACCACTTAAATAAATTACCCTGACAGTCAATGCCAAGCAGATTCACTCACATCCAGAGAGATTACTGAGCAGTTCTTTATCAAGAATTTGAGATGGTTGTGCATGTTTCAATACAATTCCAATGTCCAGCAAGTCTTGGAGGAAAAATAAACCAAAACATGAGCAAATTTACCTTATGGGAACTATTATCTTGAATTCTTGGTAAGAAACTAAATGATTTATTTTCATGGATGCCTTTTCCTTCATTTTTTCTGGCTACATTTGTCCCTTTTGAATCTGGAGATCCCACCTCATCATGGTCAATAGTATTTGGTAGCTTGTGAAGCTCGGTTGGCTCAGATAGAGCAACTTCTTTATTAGAAGACAGTCTGCTGGAGTCAGTTTCTAGAGATGACTTCTCATGAATGGCTAATGTAAGAACTTGATCGGATGGAACATCAACACCTCCATTCTCTGTTCTTTCCAAGAAAATATCAGAATCTGCACCCCTATCTTTATGAGATTTCCCCGGATCAGCAGCCTCACTTGATAACTCCTCCACAGAATCCTGAGTAAACAGTAAAAGTCAGCAGCATTGGTATGAATTGCTCCAATCATTTACCAAGATTAATGGATATGAATTTTAATTTAATTATTAAAAATTAAAGCCTGCTAATTGCTTCAGGGGATAGGATACAGCATAGAAGAATCTCACAGCTTTATGGACAGGAGCAGCCACAACTGCATTTTCTGCGGAAGAACTTTCACCAGCACTTTCATGATAGCCATTAGAGATTTCTACACCCACTGCCTCATTTATATTTCTGCAAGTAGCAATATCATATAAACCACCAAAATATACAATAGCAAAAGATTAGTATTAATAAACACTTAAATATTAGTTGAATCTACATATCTATCATTCAATTTTAGGTAGTCGAAGAAATTCCCTGGTATAGTCAGAATCTTGGAGTTCTCTGGGTTTACCCAAGCCCTTAGCAATATTTGCTGATGATTCATTTTAGAGGTTCAGAACAAATAGGATGCTAAATTTTAGTGCATTATGCTCTCTTTGAGGAGTTTTGTTATGTTTGAATCGATTGTGACGCAAGATTATCAGGAATGCCTACATTCCTTTTTCAATTTAGTGGGCATATGATTTTCTTTTTTTTTTTTGGGGCTTCTCTTTTGGCTTTCAGCTGCAACTCAACAGGGAGACTCTTTGTCTGACATTCAGCAGCCAGATTAGTGAGCAATTGCTTTTTCATTTTATATATAAAGAAATTTTATTGCCGACCCCAACTAGTTTAGGATTTATGGCTTAGTTGAGTTAAGTTGACAAAAAGAAATTTCATTAAAAAAGAAAGGAGTATAGGAGAAGACAAGAAGTCCTTTAAACATAAACAGAAATGTTAAATAAAAAAAGCAAGATTAAAACAATAAAGTTCACCAATCACGTCGCATATCTACTGAAGGAACACCCTGAAAAGCTCCTAATGCAGCAAAGCAAAAAAGAGAATTGTATACCAAAGAAAATGTCATGGAAGATGAAGATCACGAAAAATCCTTGCATTGCGTTCCAACCAAACTCTCCATATCCCTACAAAGAGAGCACATCTCCACAAATGCTTTACCTCCTTTTCCCTCCAAAAATTAAGAAAATGAGTAATCAGAAATTCGCACAAAGAACCCTAACAAACCCAAGAAATGCCGAAAATATCAAACAGCTTACACCAAAGAGTCCACACAAAAGGACAATGAAGAAAGAGACACTTGTTGGTCTCACAATTCTGTAAACACATCACACAAATATCAAAAGGGAAACTCTTTGTTACATCACACAAATATCAAAAGATAAAGCCGTGGAAGGTTTCCTTACTGCAACAAGTTATTTATATTAACTCTATTAAGAACTGATGTCCCAGCAAAAGCAATAACCTTAGATGGAACTTTATCCTTCCAAAGAAAATTATAAAGTGGGAATGAGACAGAATTTGGACCCTGGACAAGAAAAAGATCCAGAAGAATCAAGAGATCAAGTACACCTATCAAGCATGTTTGGGAAGCGAATAGTGGAAAGAATGTCTAACAAATTAGTAAGATTAGAGAGAATTTGTTCTAGCTCGCTCTTTTTTGTTCATTTATAGTTTACATTCTTAGGACAACCCCTTGTCCTCCTTTGTTTGTTTTCTCTCTTAATATAATGTATTTTTCTTAAAAGAAACAATTTTTTAAAAGGTATCTCATACAATATACCAACTATAATTGGGAAAGTAAAGGATTATTGCAAAAAAGATTGACTTCATTAAAGTTATAATTTAGAAACAATTACGATACAATCTAGTATTTTATATTCTTTTCACTTTCTTCTTTGAGACATACAAGCCTGACAACTATTTATAGGAAAGGTACTAAAATTTGTTTTGATAAGTCTGGAAACGAAAACAATTTGTGAAATAGCATGAAAGCGGTAAATTATTTGGAGAAGCATAGAAAAACATAATAAAAAACATATTAAAGTGCTTGTAAGTATCCAAAATGATTAATATAGTGCATATGATGCTCATAAATACATATCAAAGTAAATAACTTAACATAGCCACACAAATGGGAGGAAAATATCAATTTACAATCACACTTAACCCTAATATTAGGAGGGTCTAAGAAGAAAAAAAAAAAATATATATATATATATATATTTATGTGAAAAGATTACATAAAACAAGAATTTTACTTAACAAAACATTAATGTTATTTCCGTCATATTTTTCCAACTACATTCTGTTTCAAATGAAAAACCGCATATACCCTGTGGAAACAATAGAAACAATTTGCATATTTCAATGGACATGCCACCTTTTTTACCGAATTTTTTTATTTAAAGAATATAAGATTTTTATTAAGGAAGAGAGAAGTACAAAGGAGAACCCTAAGGGCTCAAAGGAAAAGAAAAAAGAAAATACAAGCTTAAAACATTAAAGCTTTCCAATCACGTTATATATCTACTAGAGAAATGACTCAAAAGGCCATTACAAAGATACACCAAAGTGAAGTTAGAAAGACAATCTTATCCCAGATATGTTGTCTTGGTAAACGATGATCACAGAAGATTCTTGCATTACACTCCAACCAAATCCCCAAAGCAAAGAAAGCACATCTCCAAAGACTTTTGATGTCCTTATCGCGCAAAAGTTCCAGTAATTAATCATCAAAAAATCTCAAACAAACCCAAGGAATATTAAAAATGTCAAATAGTTCACATCATATGTTCTAAATAAAAGGACAATGAAGAAAGAGATGCTCATTTGCCTCAAAATATTGTGAACACATCACACATATGTCAAGTTATGGTGAGTTTAATAGTCTCCTCATCTGCAACAAGTTATTAGCATTGACTCTATTAAGTAATGTTGTCCAAAAAAAGCCTTAACCTTGGATGGAACCTTAACCTTCCAAATGAATTTATGAAGTGGGAAAGAGAACGCATCAGGGCCATGAATAAGAAAGCTATAATATGATTTACCTGAGAAAGATCCTAAAGCATCAAGTGACCAAATCTGATTATCAGGTCTAATAAGGAAGCGAATAGGAGCAAGAATGTCTAGCAAGTTTGTAAGATCAAAATCTTCTCTTACATTTAAACCACTACAGAAATGAAAATACTATATAATATCTTCTCCCTCAAATACATAAAAGGAGGAAACAAATTTCTAATTCAGTAGAAGACACTTAAGATCATTCCCTATACAAGCATCCTCTTAGCAAGGAACTAAACTTCGTTTCGAGATACTGTTTCGATAAGTTCATAAATGAAAAAAATTTGAGAAACTGTATGGGAATACTAATTCCTGTAAAAACGCATCAAAACATATAATAAAACACATATCATAATAATATAAGTATCCAACATGATTAATTTAGTACATAGTATTTTATTAAATACATATTAAAGTAAAATTCTTAACATAGACATACAAATTAGAGAAAAATATCAAATTATAATAATAGAGTGAATAGCAAGTGCATATCTAGAATATTAAAAATTGTGTAAGAGGAAATTGATAGTATTGCTCAACCCATATTTAAGGAAATTTTAATTTGAACCAACATATATATGACCAAAAAATTTAATATTATTTATTACTAAGTTAAACTAAACTATATAAATTTTTTTTAAATAATAACAATTGAAATCCTAAAATATGAAGAGAACTAGAGCCAGAAGTTTAGATTTTCAAATCTTGAAAATGTCATGTTCGTATCGACCTGTTTCATGTAGAAATGGTGGAAACGACCTTGTTTCGTGTGGAAATGATAGAAACAACCATGTTTTGCGTGGAAACAGTGGTTACATTTCTATAAGTAAGTTTTGTTTCGGATAGTGTGGAAATGGAAACGTTTCGCAAATTTCGACCGTTTCAACGAGAAATTTTAAACATTGCCTCTTAGTAACAAAATTTCATGTTTCGGTTCTTAGGGGGTGTTTCGTTTCCGTTAATGTGAAACAAAAACAAATCGCCCTTTTGGTGTAAACAAAATAAATTTTAGTTCCTTGCTCATAGGTTATGAGTACTTAACCACTAAACAAGATAATGAGCCATAGCCTCCACACCACAAATCAACGCAAAGAAGACACTTACAAGGATTGATGAAATATTCAACAATAGGAGGTATGCATGGCTGAAGTTGGCTGTAAAAGCTTCACATCAAATTCCTATTTCAACAAATTTTATCTTCTCCAAAACCAGAGCCTCGAATCAAATATAAAGCATATGACCTGGATGGGCTGACTAAACTTACAAAGTCAAATGAATCTTTTATTGCTATTCATCTTCTCCTCCATCTCACTAAACTGGCAACAACACCTATTTCTTTTTCCAAAAACTTTAAAGTAATAACAGATATATTTTGACAAAATAATTTTTTCCTTGGAGTTAAGTTTCCATCCTTCTTAATAGGAGTGGCATTGGAAAGAGCAACAGAAGAAACTTGACATAAGATAGGAAAACTTGCTGCAACACTCAAAGCATACATATAGGATGGAGGAAAAGACTTCCTCCTAAAGAACAGAAAAACAAATAAAGAGAAAGAAGAAAACAATCCATAAAATATAGCTTTCAACATCATCCATACATAGATGTTACGATGTTAGATGATCGTTTTTCCTTACAAGATATACCAAAGTAATACAACTAAAATCAATAGTTTCTACCTTAATGATCCACTATGACGAAGAGATGATTGCAAAGCACGCCTACAATTTTGGATCCATGGGTGAGAAAGAAGTGTTTTAGCATCAGGCCTTTGCCTAGCATCCTGAAATTTCCAAGTAAATGTCAATAAAAATGAATTAGCAATTGCAGAAGATAATATGATTCTTGGTAAAAAGAATATCATCTAACCAATGCTACAGACCTAATTATCTTGCATGATCTCGTGGTCATAATAATAGTTGTCATATTTGACATTGAAGATGTAAACAAATCTTCAAATGATGTAGCAGTAGTAGTAGCTCATACTCAAAATATAGAATACTGTCTCCAATTACAAGACATCGGGGAAATGGTTATAACTATAATAAGTGTTCTGTAAGATAATACATCATCTAGTCAACTCATGGAAGAGATAGTCTGTCAAAGATCCACTCAAACTAAAAGCTTAAGCTGTTAGGTAGGAGAGGCATGAATGTTTTCTAACCTCTGTAATAACTGTACTCGGAAAAAACATATATTTGAAGTTATTAGTAATAGTAAAGATAGACAAGTTCTACTTTATGAGCAGTTTAGAACATACATTTGGCACCTAGAAAAATATTTTAGCCGCATCAGCATTTTCCATCCAAATATATTAACTTGTTAGACTTGAGGAAGGCATTGCAAACATTTTAAAAGTTTTGGAACAAAATTGACCAAATAATACTTTTGGGACAAAATTGACAAAAGTATGAAACTTTAGGGGCTGTAAATGTCATTTTGACAAGATTTTTCTACTCCTATTTTCATTTCTTTCCATTTTTTAAGTAGTTATAAAAGAGCATACAGTTTCATACCACTCCACGACAGGGGGAGGGGGAAGAAAAGGGTATGGGCAGCAACAAAGTCAATCAGACCAGAATCGAATAGACCGCTAGAATAAGCGGACTCTAATTTTGTACTGCTGGAAGAGAAAGATAGAGCCTCACTCTTCAGCTTCTTCTTTTTTACCCCTGATGATAACAATTCACAGAAAATATCGAGAAAGGGGACCACAAACATTGAATAATGTCGCAAAAGGGAGAGGGAAGGGAAGGAAGAGACACAGACAGATCAAATGATAGGCCAAGTCCTTCCAACTAACTGAGAAAATATCCACTTTACCTTCTTAAAGCATTGACGGAGAAAATCAGTTATGTCAGGAGACAAGCTGTCAGGAATTGGAGGATGCTCATCCTGTGGAAAAAGTGAGAGGTGAAAAAGAGTCTTTGTTACCTCGTCCAAAAATGACACAAGAAGACAAGTAATGTCGGGAATCAAGATGCAATTCTATGTTATCAATTCAGCAGCATAGTAATGCTGAACTGCAACTATTAAGCCAAAATTAAAAGTAACTGCAACAATTGAGCAGCAGAAAGGGCGGTCAAAGATATCTTTTTCTTTGATAACTAAAGAGTAAAATATACTACAGATTTCCATTGTATTAACTAATAGTTAGACATTGGAATAAAATCAGCATACCTGAACGATACGAAAAAGAGCAGGCATAGGCTGCAAGTCAAAGTAAGGAGGTATGCAGGTAAGAAGTTCAATTACAGTACAGCCAACACTCCAAATGTCAGAAGCAGCACAAACCCCTGACATTTCTATCACCTGAAAATTTATTAGTTTCATTAAAATGAGGACTCTCATTAACACATCAATATCAGCATCATAATGAGGCAATTTTATTCTCCAAACACTATTAGAGTTGGTCAAATGTTACAACGGTCTTCCAGAAAATTTCAAAAATAAGACTAAAACCTTCCATTTTGCCTACAGCACCATGACATGGGGATCATGGTGCTTGACTGCTAGTATCTTCTACCAAGGAACAAATTATGTACCCCGTAATGCAATGTTTGGTCCAGAAACGGAAACTATTTAGATATGTATCAAGAACATCATGGCAATGATAAATCACTTTGGGTTGGAAACTTTTAAAATACATAACAAAACCTATCTTCAAGTGACTATAGGTATATCAAATGATTAATTGAGTATATTTGATGCTGACAAACATGGTACATTATCACACAAACATGCCCTCTTTCTTAAAATTGAAACTCATAAACTGAATCAACAACATATCCTTCAACTTCGGTTGAGAAAAGTCCAAAAAGTGTATGCCATATACCCCAAGACCCAAGTGAAAACACAATTTTGTAAGAATGAATGAGCATTTCCAGCACGACTATAAAAGCACAAAACACAACATCTGGAGAGATATCAATTTTAGGCCTTCAAATCTGAACCAAGTCATTGGGGTTGATTCTGCCAAGCACTGCACCAAACAAAGCCCATTTCCAATCAACAAGAGGGAAAGGATCAGATGTAGGTCAATGATCAAGGTAATCCAGGTCCCAGGAAATGTTTACAACAGAAAGACCCTGAACTATCCAAAGTCCACCATTCCTATTAGGCCTCCTAAGGAACAGAATCAAGAACATGAAGCCTTGGTTTCGGAACACATTAAAGAAGGAACGAGACTGAGAGGACAGAAAGTGGACAGAAAGTAAAAGGAAGGAAATTTGGAAGGGAATTAAGAAAGTTGTAAAGTGGAATTACCTAACACTTCTATTACATCCTTCCTAAAAAAGCATTAATAATGAAACTTTTGTTTTCCATGATGTACAAATAACTAACAATCTAAATTTCTCTCCATTTCTGGACATATTGTGGACAAATTTATCTCCAAAATCATTCCTCTCATTTTCAACTGAGGTGCCCCCCAATAAGAGAAAATAACTTTCCCCTCCCATTTTCAGATCTTCCAAATAAAGCATAAGAGAATCAGAAGCCTCCCCTATCACTCAAGTGTCTCAAAAATGAAGATTCCAAGAAATTGACCAATTTTCAATAAAAATAGACCCGTTATCAATGCATTATGAAGGCTGGAAAACGGTCTAGGCAACGAAAGGCAGCAAATAAAGAAATGCCCCCTTTCCCTCGGGTCTTCCTAGAAACAAACAGAATAGATACATTTGCACAGGTTCGGTATGTGAAGATAATTCCAACATTTACATCCTAATCAGACTGTTGGAAGCCAACTTGCTCTTTATCACCTGATGCCAAAAAGAGAATCAAACTCCAAGGGAAAGTACCAAAATATCCATCATAATCATCCCTTAATGCTCAGATACGTCAACATGCATTCTAATCAAGGAAAGCCACCAGAGAGAGGAATACTAGCCAAACAGGACCAAGTACGAGTAATCTGACCACCTAAGAAGTAAATAACACTCTTCCATCCATCAAAACAATTTGACACCTTAGGAACCACTGGATAACAAAAGCAAAGAGCACAAGGATTAACCACAAGTCAATAAAGGGTTCTACAACCAGCTAAAGAAGAAAAGGAAAATGTGGACCATCTAAACCAATACTCACAATATTACACTCAAACAAACTAATTACACAATGATTTCAAAATTTTGAAGCAAACATAGGATATTACAATAACTCTCTTGATAATCAAGAAGAAAAGAATAGTGTCATCCGAAATATGTAGGTTCAAGCCACAACATCCATAAAACCAACATTTAAAGCCACTCAACCCCTCTCTTGAGCATCTTACTCAAGACATCAAAAACTACCATAAACATAAATAGGAGGCAATGGATCAACTGTGCCCCCTAAAGCCTGATAAACCAAGGTTATGGCTTCCTGTTCACAATGAAAGAAAACACAACGGACAGATGACAATCAGAAATCCACTTCCTTCAGCAAGAACCCAAGGCATTACTAACCAAAACCTGGTAAGAGAGCCCCAATACATACTTCCATAAGCCTTTTGGAAGTCCAAGACATGCTCCTTCTTATTCTTTCTCCTAGCTCCTCCACTGCCTTGTTAGCAGCCATAGTCACATGCCTAAAATCTGCCTTCCCTCAATGGACATTCTCCATGAATTAGAAACCATACTCCCCAAGATAACATAAATAGGACAATACCTTAGTCAAGTTTTAATAAGAAGACTCACTTAAAGAACATTAGTTTATCAAAGACATAATTTTAAATATATACTCTGAGATGAAAGATACCCAAGAATGTAATGTTTACGCATAAGTTACTAAAAAAGTATAAATCAAGATATAAACTAGTAATAATATTACAAATTATAGTCAACTTCAAAATATATGTATGCATAGATACACACACATACAAGCATTTGTTTTTCTGTGCAAATATAGTTCTAGAGTAAATTAAATGATATTAAGACCCATTATTTTATGTGTAGGTGTAGTTCTAGAGTAAATTAAATGTTTTTTTGTTTCTACAATGTGGAAGTTACGAATGTGCCCATAGCATACCTAAGTGGGTGTGTGACAGCAAGTATGTCATGAACAAACAAGTACGTATGCATACATGGAGGTACTCTGCACACTATTACAAGCAATGGAAACTAATGTAACAAACATGTAAGAAATTTAAATCAATAATCCGAAGACAAGTGAGCAGTATAATTATTTCAAATTAAAACCTCCGGGGCCATCCAATATGGTGTTCCAACAACTGAATGTGTATTAACATCAGCCTCAGTCAACTTTGTTGCAACACCAAAATCGGCAAGTTTCACTAGACCCTGAAAGAAGAGATTAACCAAGATTTACTTTATAAGAGTAATCAAATATAACTAGAGCACACAAAAAAATTGGCAACCAACCATAACCAGGGAAAAATAAGTCAGGATCAAATGTTAAGTGCTCAGATAACCAAAGTTTACATAACTATGATGAGTATTTTATTTGAATAAGGCATTTATTACCATCCATACAAATCATTCTGGAGTCCAAAGAGGAAGTCTTTTTATGGAAGTCTACTCATAAAGAGAACCAATGTAACTCAAAAAAAACTGGTAGTAGTTATGGAAAACATTAACTTAAACCAAAAATTCAGTAACAGTCAAGGATTACAAACATCTTCAAACAGAAAAAACTAGATTTACAATTGCAAATAGTAAAAGTAATTTAATGCTTCTGCCAATGAGAAGAACAAGGATAGCAATGTTTTGAGAATAAGGACAACCTACGATAATCCTAAAACCAAGACAAAAACATGGATCTGACATATTTCATTCTCAAAGTAGTTTTCAGTAGCTAACGACCATGTAATTCTTAAATCTTAACCAAATTGCAAGAAAGAAGTTTTGATAGACCCTAATACGTAGAGTAGGATGAAATAAGTTGGTGCATCCATGTGATAATCAGCTAGGTACTTCCATCAGATTAGGCACAAAGTTTATCCTTTTTCCTGTTTCCTAGTGCATCATAGTGTGAACAAGTTTGGTGGTTTTGGCCTACCAATGAGTAATGTTAGAGTATATTTAGTATTAAGTTATGTTGGGTGTTAAGTCATTTAGACAAGCAAGTCTTATGTAATTGCTCTATTATAAATTTAAGGTCTGGTGTAGTCTTGGAATTATCCAAGCTACTACTATTTCTTTCTCTATATTTATTTTACATGGCATCAGAGCGGGTTTGATCTAAACCCAAGTTTAATCTTGGGGCTGCCACCTCTCCTCTTTGGTGGCAGCCTTAAATAGTTTTGAAGCTTTTGATGCTGTTAGTTTTGAAATTTTTGTAAAAATTCGTCTTTATGTTTGTTGGTTGTTTAGTCATTTGACATAACCCTCATTCAAGATTGAAGAGATTGAAGAGTTTTCAACGTTCCCTGTTCGTTACCACTGATTCTGGAGTTGCCTGATCTTGGCTTCTGACCAGAAAAGTTCTCGACGAAAGTTGTTGCCAATTTGACATTTTATATTTGTTGTGAACCAACAATTCTGTTTGAGGCACATGTTGTTTGTATCATTCTTGTTCTCGTTCTCTTAGGCACAAAGTGAGTCGAGTGAACTTGATGTAATTTTTTGTTATAGGGGAGTGTTGAGAGTTTTGATACTTGGGATTATACTAGTACAAGCTTGAGCATATATATGTTCTAGCTTGAGGGGGAGTGTTAGAGTATATTTAGTATTAACGTATGTTGGGTGTTAAGTCCCATATTATTTAGATAAGCAAGTCTTATGTAATTGCTCTATTATAAATTTAAGGTCCTAGTGTAGTCTTGGAATTATCCAAGCTACTACTATTTCTTTCTCTATATTTATTTTACAAGTAACAACTTCAATATTTAACTATACAACAGGCTCAATACTCTATACATATGGTTTAAAAGCACTGCCACTATCACAAACATCGCCAACACGTCAGTCTTAAAGTCAATAGTTGTGATGCAAGTTGGCAGGTTTAGCCACTGTTGGTTAGAAAGTTTAATGTCCTTAATCCAGTTTAACTCGAGCATTTTTAAAGTTGCAGAACATTGACATATTACATTCAAACCAATGGAAAGAAGGATAACTACCCATGCATTGATCAGCTGATATGGAAGCGGGAAGTCATGGACATATAAAATGAGTGCAGATTCACGAGGATACATATCAAAATGCAGGTATACCCTTAGCAACATACTGATCAAGGAAAATAAACTATGTTTGCATTGCAGTATTGCATTTATAATCACTACCTTGATGGTCAACTTGGCTAAACTTTGATTTCATATAACTAAGACCAGACACATATCTTTTGTTGCCCTAGTGAGTCCTTGCATAAACCAAGTTTAAATTAAAGGTAAAGACATATAAATATAAGTACCAGTGGTCAAGTACCAAAGACATCCCCTAAAATATCAAAATAATATATAGAAATGGGGGAGCCTTGCCTCTTTGGTTGTCAATATGTTTGCACCCTTGATGTCGCGATGAATCACACCCTGTTCATGTAGATAAACCAGCCCTTCCAAAACCTATGTGATGATAAATTATGTATAACACTGTAACATTTAATTAAGAAAAAACAGCAACACATGATGAGGGAAGCAATAAACCTGAGAAATATAAACAGCAACCAGTGATTCTGGAAAAGGTCCAAATTTATTTGGCTTAATAATGTTTGCAAGTGATCCATTCTCAACGTACCTATGCAAACAACATACAGTGATAACCATGAAGTTTCTTAGGTAACCTTTTCAAATGTTTCTCTTGTATCTTGTCAATGTGAAAAACAGTTGAGTTCACTTACTCGAGGATTATGTGAAGGTGAGTCTTTGTCTTTAAAGAGCCAAGATATTTCACAATGTTTTTGTGGTTCAAATTCTGCAAAATAAGAATCAAGATCAAATGACATTGCTGGATGAGTAAAAACTTTCCAAAGGTATTTGGCACGTATAACTTAGTTATCATAATTCCCAAGGTAAAGCAAAAGGAAAGTCACCCAATGGCTAACCAGAAAACACAAGATTTAAGTTTAGATCTCATTATCACCCAACATTGCAGCACTAAAGTCACAAATTTAATTTAACTTTTTCACAAACCAATATGGTAACCTGCAAGATAAAATTTGGGCACATCTTAGCTTTTGTTCATATTAGATAAAGGAATTTGGACTAGATTTCCATCACATCAAATTTAAATATATATTAGCATTCAAATCATACATAATGACAATTTTTTACCATAATAAATAGGTTTTAGATTACTCTGGATCAGCTTTGATCAGTTTACAGGCCATTTCAAGGAAACAGAACAGCTCGAAAACAGATAGATTAGGAGATGAATTAGTATTTAAGTCATGCATATTGATTGAATAGAAATGTCTTTTTTCCCCTTAATGAACAGTTTTGGATCACTCCCGATCTACCTCAAAGCAGATCAGTTTACAGTTCATTTCAAGTTAATGTAAAAGTTTCATGTCACACAGAAGTCCCCACTTGAATATGAATAACAAAAGCCTTCATCTGCAGTACTTTCACTAATGGAAGGTACCAAAAAAATAATATTGACAGGAACTTTAGTAAAAGTGATACTTAATAGAAAGTACAGAGCGGAGAAAATAATAGAGAAAGAGGTACCTTTAATAAATCAATCTCTTGCTATATCACCAGTGCATGGACCAAATGAGAAAGTAAACAAAAGAAAAAATAGCACCCGGTGAGCTAACTAAACCAAATAGAGATTAGAAGCCATATATAATTAACGATTTTCAAACCATGTGCAAAATGAGAGAGTACACAAAAGGAAAATAGCACCCAGTGAACTAATTAAACCAAAGAATGAGAAATAGAGATTTGACGCTAACAAGTATCTTCATACCATGATAATGTTGAGATCCTCTTGAGCTATATTCTCCAAAGAAACTTGTTTAATTGCAACAAAATCTCCATTCTCCAAATCCAGACCCTTGTAAACTCGACCATATGCTCCTTTCCCAATCTCATCTCCGAGCATCTACTCCAAATTTTAAATGCCAATGAAAAGAAACCCCAATGAAAGTTCAAAATAATATTAGAAAATATAACCCTACACTGATGCTCTAGTAATAATGAAGACAGGGCTAAGCTGGGAAGAGAAAAAAGAAATCAACAATCAGTTGAACCTGATATAGCATAGATAGACACAAGACAGAAAAATATGTACAGATGCATATAAAGTAGGTGAACTAAAATGAACCCGTTATAAGATAATACTTAAGCAACCAAAACATAGAAAGAAAAAAAATAGAAATCAGCATTCAGTTGAACCTGATATAGCATGGATAGAAAAAAATGGATAGATGCATATAAACTAGGTGAACTAATAAGATCCTGTTTTTTATTTAATTTAAGCAACCATAACAGAATACGTTAGCTTTTTTTCTTCTGTACTCCCAGCAGCAAAATGGGGATAACATCACATTTACTCTACTTTTTCAACATAGCTCACATTCCAGAAAAATATAAAGTGATAGTCGGTGAAGTGAAACGGTGGAACTGTTTAAGCACTCAATGAACTAAGAAACCAGAATTCTCCACTAAGCATGGCTCGGGTAACACTCTGTTCTTGCTTCCACAAAACAGAAATAAATTCAACATAAAATCTATCTAATTGTAATGACTCCCTAACAAAAACGCAAGAACAAACCAGATCTTCCCTTTAACTGCTTCTATATTGACGTCAATGAAAAACATAAGACTATTATAGGTTGTACTTTTGGCAGTCTCTAAACAATCAGCAATCTGAAGCTTCCAAGTTTTAGAACTGACATCACAAAACTTTTACTTACCTACATTATCTTAATCACCAAGCAACAACTAAACAGAACACAAAACCATGATAACAAAGTGAGATACAAAAATGAAAACCACAATGAATGTAAACATCTGCCGAATTTACTTTCTTTCTTTTTTTTCCTTACATATTTATTGTCAAGTGTCTTCGATTTGTGAAAGGCCGTCGACGTCGTTGGGCGAGACATGTCTCTGAAACTGGACTAACTCCAACAAACCCTAGAATTTGTTCATTGTAGACAAGTGATTAATCAATGAAAAGAGTTAAGGCTTTAAACCAAGGCAGCAGATGTCGGAATTCCGGCAATGGAGGCCAGAGCTCCGACGAGAGAATGACCAGATAGTCGGAGGTTCCAATGGTGGAATATCTCTTTTGTTTGAGAAAGAAGAAAAAGTGAAAATGAAAAATAATGAAAACCAATTAAGCGCGCTCCAACTCAGAATTTGATGGGCAGCAACAGAACTTATGCTGTCAAAAGTGGTCAAAATGGAATGTCTTTAAGGGCTATTATCCAGTATGGGTGGACCTAGAGGTGGTAGTTATTGACTCGTACTATTTTTTGTCGAAGATACCCTCATTTAAAGAAAAAGTCATCGTACGAATTGACAGAACTACCCCCACTAGATAAATCAAACTTCGTTGTCTTCCGTGAACTCTGAGGTTTGGCTTTCGCTTCCTCAAATAACTTAAACTCTGCTCCAGCTGGATAAAACGTCGTCGTTTGGAAACCACATTTGGGCTTTGGAGTGTATGAGGTTGTCTCCAGCAAGGAAGCTTATTCTACTGGGAACGGTGTCGTTTTGTTTTAATAAAGCTGGATTTATTGTCTGCAGAAATGGTTTTGATGAAAGGATCAGAATTCAGAAGGAAATTTGTCACAAAGGGAGGTCTCTAATTAGCAAAAAGAAGAGGAAAGAGAGAGAATTAATCCGAAGGGTAATTTTGGCAACTTAATAATACAAGTATTAATTAATTAATGTATCTGTTTTGGCACATCCAATGTAAATCACGAGTGTAAATAGTATTTATAATATATTTATGTTTAGTCAGAATTAGTTTAGATATTAAAAAATTATAAATAATAAAAATCATTATTTTATGTTAATGTAATTACATAAATAAGTAAACTAAATTCATAATTTAATTTTTTTTTTTCTTTTAATTCTTAAAATATAAGACTAATTAAAATAATAATAATATTATAATAATAAAAACTTGTAGTATTTTTTGAATTCATAATCAAAAAGAATTATAATCATATTATTACTAAAATAGAAAGAATTAGATGGAAAATAAATTAGTAATATGTTTGAAGCACATTATTTTCATACTATGAAATAATAGTTAAATGTTACTCTTTGTTAATATAATTAAAATTAAAATTCATAAAATATTTTCTTTTATTTCTTAAGATAGAAGAATAATTAAGAAAATAATATTATAATTAAAAAAAAGTATATTCTTAATATTTCTTTTAATTCATAGTTTTTTTTTAAAAAAAATTAATAATAAAAAATAGTTATAATTCTGTAATTAGTATTAAAAGAGAGATGAACTAGGAAAAAGATAAATTAATAATATATTTTAAGCATTATCTTTTAATATTATGCAATAATAACTAAAAGTTACCAATATAATAATAAATAATCATAAAAATATTTAAGAAAAAATTTAAAAATAATATATCATTAAGCCACTTAAAAGTGGTTTAACTTTTTATTCTGGCCAATAAGTAAATGCCAAATAATTAATTTAAAATATTTTAAAGGTTTACTAGCAATGCTGATGTGACCTGTGCTTTGCAAAAGTTGCCGGTTTTTTTTAGTTGTTCGGTAGGATGGAGGAAGTTTATCATTATTTGGATCAACTTATGAATCATAATTTCTCATCACCTTAAGCACACAGCAATTAGCACTAGATTTAAGAATACCAATTTAATTGTAAAAAATTGATAAAGAAAAACAGAAAACATATCTCGTGATTGTTCCTATTTTAAGTGTGAACACAACATTATATTACATAGTGTGTTTCAAAAACGAGTTAGAACATTACCTGACTTGAAATTGTCTCTATCTGAATTTGTTGAAATTCAATTGGACAATTTTGCAACTTTTCAAGAGTGAAGGTCATTGCTGCCTTTTATAAATACAAGAATATTGACACAGCACTAGTTATGCAAAGGTCATTCATTATAGCTGTCTTTTGTCTCAGTTTAATTGCAGTGTTGGCAAAAGAATCAAAATCGTGAAAGTACTATATCAAAAAATTGACGTCTCATTTAACTAGATATTGTAGAGCAGTGAATGCACCATAATAATGCTTTGAAAATTGACTGTTAAAATCAAACAATTATTGGATTCACCACTGTGTTGCACAACCATGTCAAAGACAGCACTGAATCAATCATCCAAATTGGCATACTCATGTGAATCGCAGTATTACTTTTCAAGTTAGATGAAGGAGAGTAGATTTAGAGTATTGAACTAAAATGAGTATGTAACAAAAGGGGCATTGGACCACACATGAAATGCTACATAGAGAAACAAGAAAAATCTCAAAAAAGCATAGGAAATATATAAGTAACACAGAAACTCTATGCAGCAGCCTTGGTCTCCTCGGCTACTGCTTCAAAGGTCTCTCCAGCAACAAGATCCGGAACCTCATCATCATCCTCCTCTTGTGCTGCAGTTGCGCCAGCACCTGCATCAGGGGACTGCTTCTGGAATTGCTCAGCGAGCTTCTTCAGGTTTTCCAAGTTATCAGGTCCTGCAATTTTAGTGGTAAATTGCAGTCAGAAAATTCACAATACCATTGAAATAAAGCAGACAAAAATAGGGAAAGTACCTAATTGGTGGATAATACTAGGAAGTATATCCTGCAATTCTGCAATGATGAAAAGATATATGTCAACTTGTGTGAATATCAAGCTTCAACCAAAAAAACAATCAAATGGCATATTACAGTTAAACATTTGCAACAATTTCCATGAAAGCATCAAATTCGCAATATTATTAAATTCCAAGCTACAGAAGATTCAAATTTTGACGCCACACTAAATGAGGGTCACACGACACTATCAGGTGCTTAGTCATGTACAAATCCTCAATTTCAGTGCCTAAAGATTACCAAAGCGAATTATCCTGTTAAACTAGCAAGGTCAAAAGTGCACAAAAATATCAGCACTTTATACAAACAACAATTTTTTCTGTGTAGTATAAAAAGTAAATTTGAAAGGTATAGGAGCTTACTCTTTGTTTGAGGTGAACCACTAACAACCCAAGTATTTGCAGCGATTGAAGCTTGAACTGAAACAGAAGATCAACACAAATTATCAGCAACCTACATCATCTAAATAATATAATACTCCGTCCACTATCAAAATGTCATCACCTTTGGGGTTTAAAAACTGGATAACTACATCATCCTTGAAAATGTTGACTTCCTCAATTGCTGGTATAGCATTCACCCCTATTCTCTTCAGGGTGCTCTGAAGCCTTTTGTCATCAGTGGTGGTTGTCTTGTGAACAGCCTTCTTCTTTCTGCAAAAATTGAGAGAATATAATGCATAACAATTAGAACTAAACAGTAACCCAACACAAAGAATTGAGTTTATCAATTATTAAGAACATGTTAAAGTTCCTTCTTTAGGTTTGATCAAGCTTCATTTTTAAATAGTAAAATTACCCTTTAAGCATGGTTTCTCTCACCCTCGCAACAGTATACTAAGGAAACACCCTACTATTTAAAATAAGACCATAGGTAGGTAATCTCTCCTATCAACAAGTCTTCATATAAAGCTTATCAAGAAAAAACTCTGAAGACAATAATTGCTCGGGAAACTGTCTAATGTAATGTCTTTGAAATATAGACAGATAAATACACCTTCTCACTGTGCCCTTCCCACCAGTGCGGACAGAGCCAGCCATCTTCATTAGCTTCTCCCGATTCATCTGTGTAAAGAAGAGACAGAAAAAAAAAATGTAATTGCCACATGAAATTTAGCATTGGAAGCTAGAGAGAAGCGACAGATGATAAATTAAAGTAGAATCAAATAATCAGCACCAGTATTTTTGCTCACTGTAAATACATGATGGTAATTAATTTAGAAAAAAGCATACCATACAACATGACACCTTGACATGTAATAACAAAAGAAAAATGTAAGGAAATGAATTTGGCTCCAAGCACACTATTGCCAAAAGTCAGACAACTCAGAATGAAAGAGATTATCAACACAACCAATTAAAAAATATATGGAAAGCCTAAAGTGTGCATAAACTAAAAACACACACATTATCCAAAACACATGCATTGCAAATCAAATACAATGCTTATTAGTATCGTTCATTATGTATATAATATCATCCAAAGCAACAGAAAGACAAAGCTCACTGCCTCAAGATGGTTATCACATCACATTACATTCGTAGTGCAAATAAGAGTAATACATGTTCAAAACTTTCAGAAAGTTGTCCCTCTTTAGATCATAGATAAGATCAGATGTGCCCACATTTAATACCACATTCAATTAAACTTAAAGCTTGAACACTCAATTATTCGAAAAGATAACCCATATAGCCTCTTCAGTTCAGGTCTCCAAAAAATTTCCGCATGGAAACTCGGAAGAACGAAAGTATTTTCTAGTCATCCTTAGAGGCAGCATGGAATCCTTTCAAAATTAGTATACTTTATGCAAAGTATAATTAAAGTTAACACAAAAGTACCAGTAACAAAAATTAAATGATTAATTGGAATAATTGTCTCATCCAAAAACAACTTTGGCACTACTGTCACAGAATTTCCCATCAACACCACTTGCCAATTAAATGTATGATCTGATAAGCGTAATCTAAACACACAGCTTATGGGTAATGGTAAACAACTTTCACAAAGAATAGTTAAGACCCAGAAGAATTCAATCGAGCCCCATACAATCATTTCCAAAAAAAACCCCAAAAAGTAGAAAACGTTTTTATAAAGCACAGACTAGACAATACTTCACCAGAGACTGAGGAAAACATCAAAGTCAATAAATTTAAGTAAATCTAATAGACAGAGCAACCAATTACATATCGTTGAAAACCCAGTAAATTTAATGTTAAAAAAATCCAAAAAAATTGCAAGTAAAGAAGTAGAACTTAGAGAGATTCAAAAAAGAAACCATGAAAAATAGCTCAACACAAAACACCAAAGGAGCAAAGCATCAAGAAGTAGATGCATACCTTTTCGTTTTTATTCTGGTTCGAAACCTCACTTGGCAGGTCAGAGAAGACCTAAATCCTGAAGATGAACTATAAGGTAACCAATTTATACAGTGACCCGCAAAAACCCTAGTTTTTATTTTTATTTTCATTTCTCCATTAAAACCCTGTCCATTCTTGGGTTACACAAAGAAACTAATCCGGCCCAAAATATGTGCCTAGGCCCACAAAAAATAAATCTGGACGTATGGGCCTCTGCTCGAGTTGCCCCTTCCAACATTAAAGAATTAGAAGCCCTCAAGAGAAAAATAGAAAAAATGAAGGAAAAAGCTACCATTTTTTTTTTTTGGCCATCAAAATGCTACCACTTGGAGGCAAGTGTTCACTGATTTTATTTTCAAACTATCCTGAAATCCTGTCTTATTTTGATCATATAATCTAGTAAGTTCTCTTTTTTATTTTTTCTATATAACTACTCTGTTTTTCACTTTACCAATACTTTAAGTTAACTTAATTTTATTTTTATTTTTACTTTTATCTAATAAATAAAAAAATAGAATATTTTGCACATATTGAAGTAAAATTAAATAAAATACACTTGAATATTCTTATTTCTTCATGATATAAACTTTAAAAGATAAACTCAATTATTTGTAAAGAAAAAAAAATTGACAGGTGATATATATGAAATTAGTCATGAAAATAACAAAAAATTATGGGCCAAAGAAATATCTTATTAATTTTTAAAAGTTTTTATTCTTTTAATAATTCAACTTAATTAAGGTTTAAACAACAAGATAATTAGGGTGAGTTATATGAATAATTTTTCTCTGTTCGCATCTATCCAAACTATCACTTTTAATGAATGTCCAGAGCAATCATATTATTCTAAAAAATTGCTCTCATAATATTATTTGTCACCCTCTACCCCATCTAATGTCATCCATATGCACCAAGTCACATCTCCTAACTATGACATTCACCAACCTACATTAGATATGTCCAAACCACCGCATTTGATTATCTCTCATTGTCTCTCCGTTGGTGCAATCCCACATTCCTATGTATTTTCTCATTTCGTATTTTATTTTTTTCTTGTATGACTTATCATCCATCTCAACATTTGTATCTCAACCACTCACATCTTATACAATTGTTGTTTTCTTAATTGACCAACATTCGGAATCATAAAAACATAGTCAATCATACGATCATCCTATAGAATTTTTCCTTCAACGTATTTAAGATTTTAGGATACCTTGAGACTCATCAGGCAATATTTTATTTCATCAAACTTGCCTTAATTTTGTGGCTTATAATATCATGCTCAATTGCCATCTTTAAGTAAGAAATAACTTAATTAGAAACCCAAACACTTCCTTTGTCGAAATTTCATGTTGTCCTAGTCGAGCCTCCTCTAATCTGGCTAAAATTAACTACATATACTCGATTTTCTTTCAACTTAATCTAAAACATTTAAATTCTAACATGACCCTCCATTAATGATTATAAAGTAAATTACACTCCCATCCCTTGAAATTTACTAAAATATCACTAAGATTCAAAATCCCCTCCAATTTTATCTTCGAAGTACCAAAATGTCTTTTTTTTTTTTAAGTGAGTCATAAATACTTATTCTTTATTGTAATTTACTTTGGTCCAATTTGATTTGACGTTTGAAAATCAGTGTTTTGGATAATTGTTTTGCTGGTAGAGATTATGGAAGAATTGATTTTAGTATAATCTGTTTTATGTTTTGTTAGTTATTCAAAAGAGTGATTTTGAATTATAAGAATATTATAAAAAAAAGATATTTTTGTCAAAAAATAATATAAGTTGTGTCTTGTAATTTGTTATAAGTATATTCTAGAAAAGCTACACATCAGTAGTTTTTGAAATTTAGGCTACGATTGTATTGGCGCTTGACTAAAAGTGATTTTTTAGTTTTGATGAAACATGTTATTTCACAAGCTGAAAGTGATTTTCAGGTTCTAAATGCCAAACACACATTTCAAACACAAAACCAAACTAGCACTTAATAGCATTTTAACACAAATTATTTAATTTTAATAAAAAAAAAGAAAATATTTTACACATATACAAATAAATTTTAATTTTAATACTAAATAAATAAGTTTGAATTATTTT
This sequence comes from Quillaja saponaria, assembly GCA_029379385.1. Taxonomy (NCBI): domain Eukaryota; kingdom Viridiplantae; phylum Streptophyta; class Magnoliopsida; order Fabales; family Quillajaceae; genus Quillaja; species Quillaja saponaria. Next base: position 10,028,715 of record CM055616.1, on the reverse strand, counting down.
TATTTTATTTTATCACAATATGAACTTTAAAATAATAACTTATATGAATTTAAAAATAAATTCAAGCATTTATAAAATATAAGTTAAATAAGTGATATATATTTTTTTTGTTTTTAAAATAATCTTATTTTAAAAAGAAAAAAAATTATTGTAAAATGAGAAGATGAAAATATCTGCTTCATGGTTGCCAATATCAGGACTCAGGAGGCTATAGAGTACTGTCTTCCGTTTTGTAAGACACATTTGTAAACTATTGATGTACTTTAAATTGCTTCCAAATTATGACCGTGGCCGAAGGTTCCAATTTCATGGTTACAACACCATTCACATTATTCTCATCCACTCTTTCACAATTTCTTATTTACTAGACAATGTTTTAACAAAGGAAGTTATCAATTGAATTGTGAAGGGTGTTGCCTTGTTGATTCCAATATTTCTAGGGAAGGACTCAACATACGGAAGAACTTAACCTCCTCAGTAGAAAGTGGACCCAATATGGGTCAACTTATTTGCGAAAAGGTCTGCTCCATGAACATTACATTCTTATTTCTATTTATTTATTTATTTTTTTCATCGCAAGTACTAATTGTCAGTATTATTGTCTCTCGAGAAGAGTACTCATAATCGAATGGTTCAAGATAAATGTCATTTTAAAAAGAATTTTTATCTAACATGAACATATTAAGTATTAATTTGGTAATATTATAATTTTTTGAGAGATATTATGCTATTATGTCTTTTTTATAATTATTTTTAAAAAATCACGTATTATAATGTTTAATAAAATAATATAAAAATTTCTCTTAAAAAGTAAAAGTCATAAAATTAGTATTTGATAATTTTATTGTAAAGCTGTAAATGATTGTAAAAGACATTAATGATTAAAAGTGTTATAACTCGATAAAAGAACGTATATTTTAAAATATTTGTATAAATTCGTCAGGAATAAGTTATTAAAATATTATACTAAGTCAAAATTAAAATAAATGAACACTTATATAAACTTATAAGTTTATATAAAATTAATTTTTAATAATGAGAATTCATTTATATTGTGTTAGGAAGTAAAAAAAATAAAAAAATTGAGTGTATATACAATAAAGAATAATAATTGATATATATCTACACCACCTGTTTAAAAATATGGATAATTATTGATATTATTATATTCCTTTGTCCTATTCTATCTTCCTTTTTGGCCATGCCACCGACCTAGCTTTTGTGGTCTTTTTTCTTGTTATTCTCGATTATTCCTTTCTATATCCCTTGTTTCCATTTCCTTTAAGCTCCTGTGTGAGATCCTTTGTAGCAACCATTTGATTTTCTCCCAAAAGCAAGTGCTTGGCTTTTGTTTTCCCTTGCCGATGGCCTATCCTTTCTTAAGTTTAGAAAGTTTTACCTTGTCTTCATCAAGCTTGTAATTTCATTCTTGACAACCTTGTTCTGCCGTGAGTGTCCTTCCCTCTTGTAGACCGTAGAAGCTTGCGTAAGGGTTAGATCTGTTAGAATACCACAGATTGGTGACAAGTTTAGTAGCAGGCATGGGCAAAAAGGGTACTGTTGGCATGACAATTGGCCAGTTTATTGAGTGTATCATGGAAAAAAGAAGGAGATGCTACTCCTTTTAAAGAGGCTACCGTAAGTTTAGGACTGTTAAAGGTTTTTTTTTTTTTTTTAATTTTATATCAATTATGAAAGTGTTTTATGGTCAAAAGTAGCTTAAGTCTAGCCTTCCTTAAATGCCCTTACTGGTTGCACTATTACCTGCATATCCGAGTAGGAGACCTAGGTGATGGACTAGGTCCTCCTTATACATTAGTTGCCTTCTATACCCAGAAATTGCATTGCCAGGTAGTAAAAGATGATATACTTCTGTTGCTTGTGTTACAAACCGAGGTAGTGTATTGAATACTATCTAGGTAAAAAGAAGTAGTATTCTTAACACTATCTTGTCCATGTAGTTCTTTATCATTTACCATGTAAAAGAAGCAACTTCAATATATATATATATTCACGTGTTTAAAGCATTTTCATGGAGTTATTATTGAGTTATTATTGTTAGTTGATGTTAATTAGTTATAAGATTATTTTAGGAATTGGAAAGTAGTGACATGAAGTGTTGAAGTAAGTTAGTATTGAAATTTTGTAATTTAAGTTTTGGTTATTGTGAGTAATTAAATTAAGTTTAAAGTTAATATGTGAGAATGAGTAGCATATGAATTTATAGAATAACTAGGAGAAATTAAATGTTAATACAGGTATAAGAATAGAATTATACAAGCTCATAGTTAAATAATTAATTGGGGATCAATTAAATATAAATAAAAAGTTTATGAATAAATTATAAGGAAATATTGATTAGGAAAAAGAGAAACTTGATAAATTGAAATCTTGAGAGCTAAATATTATGTGAACTTAAATAAATAGTCTAAGAGCAAAGAATAAATAAATGTGGTTAAGTGGTTAAAAGAAAGGTAAGTTTTAAAATTTGATTGTATTAATATTGGAACGGCATGATCCAAGTTCTTAGATAAATTTTAAAAGAGTAACTCAATTTGTATTTAATGCTAGAAAATGAGAAATGTTAAAAGTATGAGTTAGTATTATGTTTTGATAGTATATAGGTATATATATATATAAAATATACATATAAGATATGGAATCAAGTATCCAAAAAGGAATTGATTAAACTACCTAAACGGATTTAGTTTCAAGAAACAGATATAAATTGGTATATATAAGCTTAGTAATTTAAAGATTATAATTATAATGTTTATAAATTAAATATTATTTGAACATATGAATTTCAGTTTCGGACTTTACTGTGGACCTGACATTGCAAGCGAGCGTAAGAGAAAGTGGTAAACAAGATCTGTAAAATAATGAGTGGTTAACTATTATTCTTTTGTTGCTATATTATTATGTGTAATTGTACGTGTATTTAAATATATATGTTATATGAAAAAATAAGTATGTGTAGCGTTTTATTGAGTTATTTGAATTATGTTTGATGGTTGAAATTGTTTGTGATTGATTAAGGGCCAACAAAGTGGAATTTTCTGAGAAATTATTTTTACTTCCGAAATTGAAATCCAAGTGCATCTAAGATATTTTGATTTGATATTTTGATCTGAGATATTTTGATTCTGATAAATGTTTTAAAAAAATTGAGTGCTCAGCCCTGGTGGGATATATTGTGTACAGAGAATTAACATGTTGTGTAAACGCGTAAATATCCAGTGGGGGGAGATACTGTTGTGCGGGACTGAGTTACTCGGTTGACCTTTTTGCTTGATTTGTGTGCTTTGAATTGTTTTGATTGAATAATACATAGTATTATTTAAACTATGCTTGTTAAACTTATGTTTCCATAATCATGTACATGTAATCTTAGGAATTTTGAAATTTATGATATGTGGATATTAATTGATTATATATTATATATGTCCATACGATTTTTCACTCACTGAGTCGTTAGGACTTTTTTTTTTTTTTTTGATACTTTTTTAAGTAACAGGATCTCGAGGGACAACAATTACCGATACTGCGCTTGCTGAGTAGTTGGTGGCAAGGTATATACAGAATCTTATACTTGAAGTCAATGATGAAAGTTTGTAGTCACATTATAGCTGTGGGTTGTCTAGTTTTATATTGTGTAATAGTTTAGTATTTGTTGTTGTGGTATAAAGTGGAGCGGAGCTCCTTTTATATATTGTTGTTGTTGGTGACTGGTTGAATGTAGCTAGATATTCTATGTTTGTATTTTGGACATGTTCCAGTTTACAGAGAATTTTTGTTGAAATTTTTAATTAAATTGTTATGTGTTTCTGTAAATAAGCATTTTATTTAATTTGTGTTTTCTGGATTTTACTTTTAATCTTTGGTTTGGTTAAGAGTAGTGTGTTTTTGTGATTTGAAGTCAGAGTTACGGAGGATTAGTTACTCATTTTTCTGGCCAGTCATGCTTTTGTAAGAAGTGTGACAAAATGAGAGTTGGAAGTTGGAAAACTTAATTAATAAAATAACAAACACAAACTTTTATTAAAAGTTAAAGTCATATTAGTCCTTTAAAATTTTAAAGTATAAGCTAATTTTTAAAGACACTACAGTTTTTTTTTTATCAAACATTAAAAACAATTAAAAAATTGACTTGTGCTATTTATAAGCATTAACATAGTGCTAAAAAATATTACTAAACTAAGCTTAAGTGATAAGGATAAAACAATAATTTAAATGATTTGTATTATCACAATTATATCATATAATCATGATTATCATGTTTATTTAATATTTATAATTATCTCATAATTGATAATCATATTATAGTGCCTATAAACAAGAGACATCAAATTGTATCAAGTGTGTTGAATTGAATAAGTTAAGTACTGTTTTTATTATGAAACATTTGTATCAAAGTAGCAAAATCGCGAGAAGAATAGTTTAAGTATTTTAAATATTAAGTTTTGTCATGGAGAAAAATGGCTGGTGCATGTGTATATACTCTATCCTTTTTATTTTTATTTTTATGGATATGGAACATAAATTTATTTTGATTATCAGTTTCTATTTCTATTTCATATTCTATTTTGGAATTGTAGGCGGCTGTAAAACCTATAAACCTTGAAAAACATATAACTCATGCTCAATTGTGCAATATTTTTGTAGAAATAAATTTAAATATTTAAACACATCTTTTGTTTATATTGCCTAACTATACAAACATACTTCAGTTAAATCTCCTCTAATTTGACTAAAATGACACTCGATATTCTTAGTTTTCATCTAACTCAACATGGGACCTTTGGATTCTTCATCAATAATTATAACTTAGAATTAAGGAATTAAGACCCTCTTTAGTTTTATCTACTAACACAATATCATTGGTAAGCAGATGCACCGCGGATCTTATATATAGAAAGTTCATAATACTTATTGTTGTGGTTGGTCAAATTTATGAGTTACTACTTGTAAAAAAATTTAGTATTTTATTTACTCTTTTGGTTCTTATGAATTACATCATTTTCTATTATAGTTCTTAAGTAATTATTTTTTTTATCAATTCCTGTAGGATTCAGTTGTTTATATTTTGGTCTTCTAATATTTATTTATTTTTAAATTGAATTTTTAATTAATCAAAAACTATCAAATTTGGATGAAACATACTATGGTTGGTTGATATGGTTAAGAATGTATGAAAAAACCAAAAAAAATTTGGTGTAACATTTAAAATTGAGAAAATAAATTTGTCTAAAGATTGAGTCAACATTCATGTGATTTTTTCTTTCATGCATTAATATTTATTTTTTCATCATCTCCTAAAAAAAGTAGCTAATTAGTTGATTTCATCTCAATTTAATAATTTTATTTTAATTAAAAATTCAAATAAAATAAAATAAATTCCAGAAACCCATATTAGAAAAAATAATTTCTTGAAAATTAAACTAAAAAATAATGTAATATTTAGAGACCAAAAGAATAAATAAATCTTAAAAAAAATACATTTATGGTATCTTAACAAATATTTTAAAGATACACATTAAAAAAATTGATTGAAATTGACATAACACTAATCAATTTATTATAAAGAAGGAATTTGATATAATTTTTTTTTAACAAGTGCTTTAAAAAATATAAACTAATTTTTTTTTGGTTTTTTATTAGTTTCTGTGGGACTAATCTAGTTTCGGGTTTCGTGGCTCATTTTCTCCATAAGTATTTTTCGTGACCTCAAATTCCTGATATTGCAGAGATTTCTAATCGCTCAAGCAGACTTTACCATTTGAAACGTTTATTTTTAGGTAGATATATAACTATTTATTATGGTAATTAATTATAATTTTAATACTATTAAATATATGCATTGTTACTTTTACAAAACTTCAATAATTAATAATTCTAATACTATTAAATATATACATTATTACTTTTAAAAAGTTTTATATTGTATTCATTAACCCTCACGTAACAAAATATAAAACAAAAAAAATCCGAATATCATATTCACTGAACCCTCACATAGGAAAAAATAAAAAATAAAAAATAAAAAAGTTATATAGCACCATTGACTCTATATATTCCCCGTAGAATCTCAGTGGCTTTGAGGTGGGAATAGAGCACAACGACTGAGACGTAGCGAGCTATGTCCTCCAACAATCCTATTGAGACCTCACTTCCAAGCCAACGGTAATCAACCTTCCTTTCACTTTGAATCCTTTGTTGGTTTCCTTGTTATTTCTGCTGTTGTGTTTGGTTGTCAAAAATCTGCTTGTGGTTTTATATCTGGTTGAAACAATGAAATACGTGCTTGATTTGAAGTTTTTAGTTCGTGATTTGGTGAATTAACCCAAGTTTGTCTGGCTTTGTGAATTTTGAACTTGCCCTGTTGCTGCTTGAATCTTGCTTCTTGGTTAATTGTGCACAATCACTATGGGAATTTCAATTGTCAAAACCTATTAAGACATATAAATGAAAAAAAAAAAAAAAGTGTTTCTTTGTTGAAAAAAAAATCTGCTGATGTTTCTTGGATTATTATTAATGATGGGCATTTTCTCACTCTTCTCTCAGCTGTGGTAATTTGGATTTGTCTAATTTTCGACCTTATTAATTCTGAAATGTTTACAAATTGAATTGATCTTGTTTCCACATATGCTCTGTTGTCCTCCAAAAATTCATCTGGAAATCCTTTGTTCTGCATTTTCATTGAGCTGTCTCACTTCAATACTTTATTTTAGCAAAATTCCAATTTATTTAAATATGGTATTCTGTCTGAATCTTATTATTTTAAAATCACTAACTTCAGGGTCAGCTTTTATCAAATTGTGACAAACTTGGATGGCTATTTTTATTAGTATTTTTCTGGGACCTGCATGTCGCTGGGAGTTAATAAAGTGAAAAAAATGCTAAATTTAGAGAATAGTATTAAAATATGTGTAAATTGTAAGAGCAAAAATAATCCATGAGCATTTGAATGCTTGTATCTAAAAGAAAATGTGTAATATAAATTGAAAGTTGATGTTAAACTTTCAATTAAAAAAGAAAGAAAGAAAAATGGATTGATGCTTTGATGTTAAAGCATTAATGTGACTAAATTTATATCTGGAATAGTGATCATCATTTTACAAAAACGTTTCTCCTGGAATATCTTTTTGTCATTTGGTACTTGGTAGAATGTTTTTATTTTTTTTAATTTTGCTTAAGCTGGCTTTCGCTGTAAAGTGTTAACAGTACAGGTTATCTCCGTGTAACAGTCTGAGACAGTCACTTCATTAGTGGTATTTGTAGCTACTTATCTTCATAGTACAAGTTATCCCATTGCAAATATGGATTCTCCAGTATTTTCTTTTAGCTTATCGCCTTCCGAATTGGTTATTTAAGATCTTTTTATCTGTCTCTACATTTAGGTTTGTCGGTAGAGTCTTCTGTTTTCTCTCTTTCTAGTCAATTGTTTCAAATCCATATTCATTTACTTGACCTGTTTTCTATCCATTTACTACGATCTGGTTATTAACTTGCGAAGATCAAATCCACTCATGATATTTCTTCTCTCTCCTGTTATCCATTTATCTAGTCCTTTTCCATCTGGTCGAAGCCATCTTCCTAAACGGCTTTTGATATGAAGAAAGTCAAGGCTAAGAATATCTGCATTTCGGAATGAATATAGTAGTTTAGGCACGCAAGGTTGGTATTAAGAGTTATATTAAATTCCAAATACTCTTGTTGTATAATTTTCGCCTTTTGCTTGATTGAGCTTGATACGAGCCATGTGGAGACAATGAGCATAAGTTACAAGATCCTTGATCTGGATATGTTGTGTGGCTACTTTACTTTAGACTTTAGAGCTGTTTAAACCAAGAACTGTGTTTTCTCTCTTTATGTTTATATTTTCTTTCCTGCTACATCGAAAGAGTATAACTTAAATTATGTGCCTCACTAATGCTTTGAAATCCTTGAGCAGTTCTGAAATGTTCAGATTTAGAGCTATGATATCTCTTGCGGTGCTATGTTAAGTTAGCAGTGTTGATCATAGTATCTGAGTTAACGATGCAAAACCTTGACTCCATGTAATATGGGTGCTTTCAAGACAAAGACAGAAGCACCTAAAAGAGAGGACAATCGTGTCTGGGAAAGCCAAACTTGTCCCACAAAGTGAATTGCATACTTATTAGTTTCTTATGCTTTTTATGTGCTTCCAATGTTTTGTTCTTCTTGATTTCAGATAAGTTTGATCTTTTGAAGATCACAAAACCCACAATTCATATCAAAAGAACTATAAGCAATGACTACGTTTGAAGTTTGAACTCATTAATTAACTTATGCCATGTAACATGATTCATCTCCTTTCTCTTTTCCTCAGATTATTAGGCAAAGTGGCATTAGTAACTGGTGGAGCATCTGGAATTGGAGAGAGCATTGTGCGTCTGTTCCATAAGCATGGTGCCAAAATTTGTATTGTTGATGTGCAAGACAATATTGGGAAACAGTTCTGTTCATCCCTTGGTGGTGACCCAACTGCTTATTTCTTCCACTGCGACGTTAGTGTAGAGGATGATGTTCGCCGTGCGGTTGACTTCACTGTGGACAAGTTTGGCACCCTTGATATTATAGTGAACAATGCTGGAATTTCAGGTTCACCTTGTCCTGATATCCGCAATGCTGACTTATCAGAGTTTGAGAAGGTATTTAACATAAATGTGAAGGGAGTATTTCATGGAATGAAGCATGCTGCACGCATAATGATCCCACTGAAAAAGGGCTCAATCATTTCTCTAAGCAGCGTTTCAAGTACCACAGGGGGCTTAGGACCGCATGCCTACACAAGTTCCAAGCATGCTGTATTAGGGCTCACTAAGAATGTTGCAGCTGAGCTTGGGATACATGGAATACGAGTGAACTGTGTTGCACCTTATTGCGTTGCAACTGGTTTGGCATTTGCTCACTTGCCTGAGGAGGAGAGAACTGAGGATGCCCTCACAGGTTTTCGTGATTTTGTTGGGAGGAATGCCAACTTGCAGGGGTTCGAATTGACTGTGGATGATGTGGCTAATGCTGTGCTCTTCTTGGCAAGTGATGAAGCAAGATATGTGAGTGGAGAAAACCTCATGGTTGATGGAGGCTTCACTTTTGTGAATCACTCACTTCGGGTCTTCAGATGATGTGGCTTCCCCCTAATTTGCTACCAGACTTAAAGCTGTAATTTTTGAGCTCTTAATCGTATTTGGCAGAAACTGTTTTAATAAATCATACATGGCCAGTTGTCCAAATTTGTACGACATTGAGTAGTAAGTCCTCCTCACCCCTCTCCCTCTGGGAAAAGAGCTGTCTGGGTGGAAATACATATCTAGAGTGATGACAGCCAGCTGGTTTTGGCCCTACTGGTAGTCAGGTTGTGAGAAAGTGGGGCTCGCCATAGATGTCATCATTGTACACAGAAGGTGGTGGTAATGGTCGCTATTGGTGCGTGTTATTTTTCTTTAAATTACAATGTTCAAAATGTCTTCCCTGCCAAAGTATTTTCAATTGCAAAAAAATAATAATTTAACCTTTGTTGAGAGAAGGTTTTGTGTCATTCTTTCTCTTTCACATTTTCCTCATCTTTTAGATAAAATTGAAAAAAAAAGTATTACCACAAATAAAATGACTTGTTCTATTATGATATGTCTAACACCATAAAATATCACATATTAAAAGGGTTTATATTTCAAAATTTGACTGATTAGTTTTAGCTGCATAACTAATGAAGTTAATTATGTTGATCTTTCCATTTCCAGTTTCAAACCACTTGGATATCCAAGTGGATGAAAGTGTACACGGCACAAAATTATAAAATAATTATGTATACTGTTTTTTAGGCAAATATTTATAAAAATATGAAAACAAGTTTTTTTAACTTTCAAAAACACAAAATTATAATGAGAAATAGAAGAAAACAGACATAGCAAGCAGTAACAGGATCAGACCACGTTTGATTATTTCGTGTTTACTGCCTTATCTAACTAATAACTAAAATACGTGACTCATTCCTATCCCCAACTCATGGCTTCCCTGCAAACTCCATGGCTGACTTCATTCAACACAATCTCTGCCACAAAATCCACTATCTTTTCCTCCACTAACCTCTGTACGACTTCACCATTTAAGCCCATCAAAGTCTTCTGCTCTATAAACCCAGAAAATGCGGAATCTTTTGCACCCACTTCACCTAACTCACCAGAAACGACTACTGAAGCTCAACCGGGTCCAACTGATCCCGTGAAGATTGCATTTGCAAAGGCTAAGGAATATAAGAAATCGGGGTTGTCGAACTCGAATTCTAAAATTGAGCAAAGTCCTGTTGAGAATCGAGTTAGTATTGCAAATGGAAATGGTGGGTCGGATTCGAACATAGCTCAGAACGATGCTGGTGATGGCACTAAGGAAGTGCCACTTTCTCTTAAGATTGCGATGGAGAAGGCTAAAAAGTATAAGAAGAATAAAGGGATTTTGGGTGATGGCTCTAAGGATTCTTTGGAGAATGGAACTATTCAAGGTACTATTTTTAATAAATGAGGAAATTGAGTATTCACAAAAGTAATGTTTGTCCAAAAGATTCTCTTGTGTTACCCAATGACGTGAGACAAGTTATCCAAAGTGGATTTTGTTAAATTTAGGTTCCTATTTTAATTTCTCATTAACAATTTATAATTTAGGTTATCATTTCTTTACCTTATTTCTTTGGGCTATGTGAAGCATCCAAGCTGATAACACATTTGAAAGTGTCTTTTAATGTGTAGCTTATTGCTAAAATTTTTACATGAATTCATTTCTAGGATTAGAGGGAGGAAATGAAGGGAGTTTAAGAAATTCTAGCGTAGACAAAATGGGTAAGAAGGAACAACTGTCAGTTTCAAGCATAGATTTTGTGGGACTTGGTTTTGCGGATAAGAAGGAAGGCAGGGCACTTCCAGCTGGGTTGGTTCCTGTTGTAGATCCTTTCTCAGTTGGTGACTTGCCTGAGGTGGAGATTATTGTTGGGGACACAAGCAAGTTTGAAGCTGAGACTACTCCAAAGCCTGAACAGAAACAGAATATTGACTCAGATCTTTACAAGCCAAAGGTTTCTTCTTGGGGTGTCTTTCCTAGACCCGGCAATATTTCAAAGGAAGTATGATGTTTCTAAAGTTGATCTTACATAGTGAAGTTGTTCCATTGGCATATACGTATGTTTTAATAATTCTTTTAACCCATTGCCACAATCCCTTTTTACTGGTTTTCTCACAGTTTTGTATTTTGTTCTTGGTCAGTATGGTGGTGGAAGAGTTATACGTCCTGGTGAGGTGCTAGAAACTGCAGAAGAAAAAGCTGCTAAAGAAGCACGTACAAGACAGTTACTTGCTGCTTACAAGAAGAAATTTGGCTTAAGTATTGATGCAAAGCTAAAATCTGAGTGCGAGGAGGTATTCTTTAACAGTCATATTTACAATATGTGCTCGGCTCCTTAACTTGTAAGCCTGTCTTTTCCGAAGGTGATTAAACATACTGTTTGAAAGAAAGGATCTAAACTGAACATAATAAATTCGGAATATAAATCTATATTTCTTTTCACATTGTATTTAGTTTTTCCCCTCCTCTTATGATGTAATTGTCAAAAACTTGGAAATTGCCTATAAGGCAGGATTATTTGGATTTTAACATTGATTCAAAGATCAATATCTTAAAATTAATGTCCTTTTGAATGCACTATAAAACATTGTTGTGATATTAGCATCACATTGTAAAGATACCACTTTAGCTTTTGGTCCATTTAAAACCCCCAAATCTGAAGAGTTTTGTACCTTCAACTTATTTTGTTTAAATTCCTCATGTAGCCAACCCCAAATCCGAAGAGTTTTACCTTCAACTTATTTGTGAGAAAGTGTTTATTACGCATTTTTGGCTAAATTATCAACTAGTATGTAATATATCTCTGTTTAGTCTGGTTTTGCAAAAGGTGCAAACAGTGCTCAACATTTGGACTGGAATCATACATCTTTCTGCCCTGAATTTGAACCCTGTATATATATATATATAAATAATGTAAAACGTTTCAACCTAACAAATAATAATACTATCCACAGCTAGTGTCACACTCTCACTAAAATTAAAATCCAGTACCAGACTACCAGTAATTTAGGTTTTATCAATGGCCAGCTACCTGAAGTGACAATGATGATTTTGGATATATTTGGTTGAAAATGGATGAGAAGAAAACATAATAACTTACAAAAAATTCAACCTTTAAACCTGGATTCATAGGGTGTCTCATAATATACATATTGCATGTATGTCTGCTAATGTTGTTGCCATTGATCTGTTACATTAACGTTTTCTTTTCCTCATCTTCTCTTTTCATACTTTTTATCCAAGAACCATAATGCATACTGAACATCTCAAATTGGCATATTATCTTTGCAGGCATTAAAGGATGGTGACTCATTGATGAATCTTGGAAGGCTGAAGGAAGCATTGCCCCACTATGAAAAAGTTATGGAAAAATTGACATTCCAGGTGATTTCTAATGGAGTTAGTTGAAGTATAAAAGTATTTTTGACAAGAAATACAAGTCTGGCTATATTCTCAATAAGGAATATCTAATGGTCTCTCATCTCTCTCTACCTATATATGTCATATTTATAACTATGTAACTGGTTATTTTGAATTTTTGAAAACAATTAACTTTTCTGTAACAAGAAGAAAAACAAAATATAATCCTCTTTTTTTTTTCTTTTTTTTTTTTGGGAATGACACAAAAAATGATTGCAGAGCGAGCTTCATGGATTAGCTGCTTTGCAATGGTCTATTTGTCAAGACTCTCTCAGAAGGTACATCTAAACACCCTCATAACATATTTGAGCATAAACTGAATAATTGTAGTTTTACATAGAATAATATGAGCCCATAAAATAAAGTATGTATTATAAATTTCTTGTGGATATTGCTATTTTTTTTCATAAATATGGATATCTCATAACATGAATCATATCTAAAGTTCAAAATTATGAAAGAAATTTGCCATATGTTGAATTGTCTAAGTAAATTATCTGCTTGCCATGTAAGGTGGAAACATGATTCTTGCTTTAAAGGTTGGAAATCTTGTCAGAACATGGTTCTATTTGAAATTTTTTGAGAACTGAAAAGTGTCTACTCATTTTCAACAGAAAAAACTATTGGAATGATAAATTATATAGGTAAAAATGCGAGAGCGTGAACATAAATTTTCTCTGCATAGGAATTAAACTAGTAGAGAAAGCTTAAGATATATAGAATCCTCTGGAAAGCAGGGGTGTAGGAAGCAGAGATTTGTAAAACTGGGACTCTGGAAGTAGCTGTAGTTGTACACAAGATTTTATGTACTGTCACTGTGTAATACTAGTTTGCAAGTTAAGATTGGAAAAGATTAAAGAAGATCTATATAAGTTTAGTATCAATGCAGATATAGTAATATGCCTTAAGCTAGTAGGTAAAATGAGACTAACTCATACCTTTCCTGATGCATGGTACAAGAAAATAGAGTTGACTGAACTCTGAAGTTCATATATGATCTCTGCCTGATGTGATCCTTTACTCAGATATGGCTAGGCGGGCTTCACCTGAACTGATAGCTTTTTAAAAATAGTAAAAGAGCTCAAAGAGTCAAAGTATGATGTATAACATTGCACTGACAATTACAGAATTTAAGAAATGAAATTCGAATAGAAGTAATTGCAGCATTATTTTTCTCAAAGTTAGATAGCATTCATCGTAACACATGATTATTAATTTAAATTGAAGTCCCTGAAATTCATGCTACTCTTAGTAAATGATGATCTGACTTCTAAGTCAGAGCATTATAGTTAGATTAATTTGTAGGCATTGTTTCTGTTGTGAAATAATAGTAGGCTTCTGGGGAAGTTCTTTTTACTAGTAGCTTTCTGTTCTGTGCTTACTTTGTGATTAGCAGACATTTGTAATTATTGACAGGTCAAACGAGGCTCGAATTATGTATGAGAAGCTCCAATCCCACCCAAAAGCTCAAGTGAGCAAGAAAGCAAGACAATTTATGTTCAGCTTTCAGGTAATTACCAATGGGCAATTCTTTAGTTATTGTCTGCATGACCTGGTAAATACTTCAGGTTACTAGGGGGTCTCAAAACAGTTGGAGTAGTGATTGTGAGTCTGCTAAAAGCCTTTTTTCTACATGAAGTACTTGTCGTTCAACTTTGATTGGGTTCCAAATGGAGTAAACGTGGTTTTTTAAACTGCATTCAATGAATATTATACCTCTGGCAGGCTATGGAAATGATGAAGGTCACAGCAGGCTCTCCTTTTTCTGTGAAGAACGCAGGCTACCAGGATTATTTTGAAGCATTTGTCGAGAAAAAGTCTAATTACGCCCTAAATGAGGATGAGGTTCAAGAAACTGCATTAGATCAAGTTCTCCCTTATATTATTTTTCTTGTTTCTCCCATTTTGGTTGTACTACTTATTGCTGTACAAAAGTGAATATAAACTAAAATATCAAATTTGAAATATACAACTAGGGCATAGTCAATAGATTTTTCCCTTCAACTTGTATATATATATACAAAATGGAAATCATTCTTCTTCATGATGTTGCTGAATGCTGTCTACTCTTCATGTCAGATTTAAACCCCTCCGGCTTCACTGTTTTGTTCCTGGAAAGTTTCACTTGGCCTCCCAAAACCTGTCTAAATAGGGAGGGAAGGTGGTCACTTAAAAACCCAACATCGCTCTGATGCACACAGCCGATGTAGGGAAGGGCCATAGCATGGTGCATGGCTGCAATTTTGCAACGTTTAATTCATCCAATCTTTGTTGTGTTTACTTTATGCATTAATGCTTGCTCTTTACTTTATTTGGACAAGCCGTGGCCCATTTAGGCTGCCGGCAGCCCATTTAGGTTGTCGAGCTCCCGCTGTCGGGGTCAAAAGCGGTAGAAGGCAAGCTTCTTAGCCGCGTCGGGTAGGTATTTTTTTCTCCCCATTTTGCCTTCATTCTTTTTCTTTAATTCACACCGTATTCCTGTCCTCAAATTATCAAAATAGCCTCATTTAATTTCATTTATAACAACCGCTACCCCTCCCCCATTTGTTTTATTTTTGTACTTTTATTATTTTTAATTTAGTATTTGTATTTAATTTTGTTTTTATTGTAATTCAGTTTTAATTTTTTAATTAAATTTGTTTGTGTGAAAATAAATAGTTTAATTTGTTTGTAAATTAATAATCACTTTAAGATAAATTAAAAAAACAAAAATAATTCAAACTTACTTTAAATTAAAAATAATAAATGAATTAATGATTACATTAATTTAATTTTAATTAAAAATCAAAATTGATTAATATAAAATTATTTGCTTAATTTTAGTATAGCATGTAAATGTCCTTTTTGCAATTTTTATGCAAAATAACTTTTTTGATAGTTTCAGACCATGATTTTTGAATTGTCAAAATAGATAATATATTTGAAATAGAATAGTTTCAAACTTTTTTTAACCATGATCTCTGTCTCGCCATCATAGTAAAGGCACCCTTAATATCTAGATGAAGATGATTTTCCAACCCTAGACGTATACATGAGCTTGGTACCTCATTTTGATTAGAAAATTTATTTGTTCTTTCATTTTTCAATAAAAAAGTTTGATAAACGTCTTTGAATTCATGCTTATCCAATTAAAGATAATAAGCACCCGCTTGAGCATAGTTCAAGTGACATTAGTACTAGAGTCAAAGGTTCTCCCACCACTCCTAGGTCATGGGCTCGATTCTTGAATATTTTAAAAAATGGTTTAAAATTTTTATTGGTAAAAAAAGTCCAATTCTTGAATATTTTATTAAAATTTTTATTGGTTAAAAAATGAAAAAAAAGAAAAAAAAAAAGAGGTTAACTTTGATTTGTATTAAGTTTCAAGCGATCATGTGATGTTTTTTTTTTTGGTCATAAATCATAAAAAGGTCAACCCTTTAAAAATATCGATCTTCCTTTCCTCTATAAAAAAGGACAAGCTAGGGAAAGAATTTTTAAGAACCGTGCATGTCTGGTGTGTTCCTCTAATCCTCAATTATAATGATGGCAGGCAAATATGTCCTTCATGGCCTTGTAGTTGTTCTGTTCTTGTTGACAATTATCAAAGCTAACTCTTCCTTGACTGCCTTACTCAACCGGAGCAGTTTTCCACCCGGTTTTATTTTCGGAACAGCCTCGTCGTCATACCAGTATGAAGGTGCTGCAAATAAAGGTGGTAGAGGACCAAGTATTTGGGATACCTTCACCCATGAATACCCAGAAAAAATTACAGATGGAAGTAATGGAGATGTAGCTGTTGATGAATATAATCGCTACGAGGTATTATTAATTCATTAACTTCTAATTATTAATTCAGCCAAGAAAATGGAAAAGAAGGTTAATGCAAGTTATTGATTTCATGACAGGAAGATGCTGCTATCATGAAGAATATGAACTGGGATGCTTATAGATTTTCCATCTCCTGGTCAAGAATTCTACCAAGTAAGTTCTTCAATAACTTGGCATGGATATGAAACTGGTACAACATGTCCAGTCATATTATTTTTTTTGTTTTTTTTTTGTTTTTCCTTAAAAAACTTAAACTCAGCATTGATTCGAATATTCAATCTAATTGGTTAGTAGAAAAACAAAAAATCTAACTTTGATCGGACCATTTTTTCACTTGATACTGTCATCAATAATTAAGACTGACTTTTTTGTGCTTGATGGAACCTTAGCTGTTATTGCAGTTGATGGCAAATCTCCATCTGTATCAAAAAATATTTACACGTCTTGGTCAGTGAAAGATTAGGCTAGATCATTATATTATCCACTTGAAATTTCAAAATAAAAAACTTTAAATTAATCTTAACATTTTCAACATAAATCACGTGTTTTGAGTTTATTATTATTTCTATGAATATTTTGCTGAGCTCAAGAATCTTGACATAGTCAATGCCTGCTCATGCGGAGTCATACTCAATAATTCAATGTTAATTTATATGCTTATGTTAATTGCTTCCATTTATTAAAAATTGAACTATTTGCAGAAGGAAAGCTAAATGGTGGCTTAAACATAGAAGGAATCCAATATTACAACAAACTAATCAATGAGCTCGTAGCTAACGGTCAAGATTTAATCTCAACTTTTACAATTAAATTAATTATCCCTATAAACTAATCAATAGTGCTTATCTTGAATGTAAATTAAATTAATTAATGCAGATCAGCAACCATTTGTGACACTCTTTCATTGGGATGTTCCTCAAGCTTTGGAAGACGAATATGGTGGCTTTTTAAGCCCTGAAATTGTGTGAGTAAAACAAATTATAATTTTTATGTTAAGGGTACTAGTAAAAATTAAAAGAGCTTTTTTCTAATAGTTGTTCTAAGAACAATTGCAAGGTGTAATAAATAAGATTTTTGAGATATATAGTTTGATGTTTATGCAGAAACGATTTTCAGGACTATGCGGAGCTTTGCTTCAACGAATTTGGTGATAGGGTGAAGCATTGGATTACTTTGAATGAACCTTGGAGCTTTGCCATGGGAGGTTATGGAGGCAAGGTATTACCACAGGCACCTGGTCGTTGCTCCGATTGGCAAAATCTCAATTGCACCGGAGGAGATTCAGGCACAGAGCCATATTTGGTGTCGCACAATCAACTTCTTGCTCATGCAGCTGCTGTGAAGGTGTATAAGGCTAAGTATCAGGTAATACATTTATGGATTAACTTCAAAACCTATTATTTAGTAATATTACTAATTTATACTGAATTAATTTAATCTGCAGGGATTTCAAAGAGGTTTGATAGGAATAACGTTGGTATCTCACTGGTATGAGCCATTGACAAGTGATAAACTCGATCGTGATGCTCAAGGACGTGCCCTTGATTTCATCTTTGGATGGTAAGTTATATAATGTAATTTGATTAAGGATTGTTATATTTGTTTGTGTACCAGAGCTTCTCTTAATTATTGTAGCTTTATTATGAGGCCCGCTCACCTCTCATGGAGGGCTCTAGTACACGCAACATAATTGTTTCGTGTGTGGCTTCAACTTAATTATATACCAATTATTTGATTTGCAGGTTTATGGAACCATTGACAAATGGAGACTATCCACTGACCATGCGATCTCTAGTTGGAGATCGATTACCCAAATTCTCAGAAGAGCAATCCAAGCTGGTAAAACAATCATTCGATTTTATTGGATTGAACTACTACACAGCAAATTACGTTAGCAATGCACCTTACCTTCGAAATGATAGCCAACTCAGCGTTCATACAGATTCTCTTGCTAAGCTTTCAAGTAAGAATTAATTCACATATAAAATTATGCTAGTGATAACACTAACAAAAAAATTAAGAATTCAATCACATATAAACTAACCAGAATCTCCATTTACACAACAGATATAGTATAGGATTTTAAGCATGAGATTTCCCAGTAAAAATTAGTAGATCTTAACAAAGAAAACATGATTTTTGTTTATGTAATAATGCAGCTCAACGTGATGGGATGGACATTGGTCCACGGGTACGTACAAATATGAGAAACTATAATATTTGTGATTTACATACATGGATTAATTATAATTAAGTCATATATTTGGATCTTTTAAAAATATTTATCTGCAGTTTGGTGCAAGTTGGCTATATGTTTATCCAAGAGGATTTAGAGATATTCTACTCTACACAAAGACAAAGTACAACAATCCAATTATTTACGTTACAGAGAATGGTAATAATTAAATTTATATTCATATAATCAATATTTATTTTCTTAATATTATTTTCCCTTATAATTAATCTGAATTGATGTTTATGTTAGTTAACTAATTTATGCAGGTATTGCTGAAAAGGATGATCCATCAGTATCACTAGAGGAAGCTCTTATGGATACATATAGAATTGATTTCTATTATCGTCATCTTTATTATCTTCTAAGTGCTATCAAGTAAGTTAGTAGAAGATCAAACCAATCAATATAATTTTTATTGTATTGGCAATTCTTGGAGTAAATTATTTCAATCTCTTCTCTTCTAACTGCAAATCTTTCTCGAAGTTTAAATTATAATTATGATAAAACTTAAAAAAAAAAAACACACACACAATTTTCACAAAGTATTATAAATTTTTAAAAAAGTGGAATTGTTCTTGCCGTATCTATAAAAATTACATTTTGGATTCTACAATTTTACTTTTTTTTCAAATGAGTCACTCTATATTAAAAATTTTCAATTGGGTCATTGTGTTTTTATTTTAATTTCAATTGAGTCTCATGCATGCTTATTTTTTGAAATTTTATATGATTTTCTTATAAATTCTTGTATTTTGTGAGGGTTTTTATTTGTGAATATTAAAATTATCATTCTTTTACATTATTTGATTTTTCTAACAATTTATAAATCATGAAAAGTGTCTAAAAATAAAATCAAGACAACCAAATAATACAAAAGAATGATAATTTTAATAATTAAAAATAAAAATTCTCACAAAATTTTAATATTTACAAATAAAAACTATCACAAAATACAAGAAATTATATAAATTTTTTAGGAATAGGTATGCTTGTCACCCAATTGATATTAAAATTAAAATACAGTGACCCAATTAAAAATTTTCAAAACACAGTGACCCATTTGAAAAAATAATAAAACTATAGGGATTTAAATTGTAATTTAACCTATTTTTCTAATTGTAGATTTGGACGATTTTTAATTAATTTATTTTTATTTTAATGTAAGTTATACTAACTTTTCTTCCTTAATTTAATTGAATAATTCTGAAATTATACTTGAAATAATTTATTTTATTTTTTACACTGTGCACAGTCAACTTCTGAGGAAAAAAAAAAAAGAAAAAGAAAAAAGAATTTCACTTAAGACTTAACTTTTATATATATATAAATTTTGACAATCTTCACTTGTTTTGGTTTATTTTGTATGTACTACAAAAGGAATGGCGTAAATGTGAAGGGCTACTTTGCATGGTCGTTGATGGATAATTTTGAATGGAGTTCAGGTTACACTCTGCGTTTTGGTATCAACTTTGTGGATTACGAACATAGCTTAAAACGACATGCGAAACTATCAGCCCATTGGTTCACAAAATTCCTCAAAAGACATTAAATTTATGATAAGCCCATTTGTATCTAATTAATAAAGGGTGGGTTGGGTGTCATGCACTCATATGTTGTTGGATATTTGGGTGAACTTATCAGTCTATTAGTCATTCACAGAAGTTGGCTACAGCCTACAGGGTAGCTAGTGGAATTATATATATTGTTTGATAAAATTTTCGGTATCTTTTTTAACAAACAAACTGGTTAAAAAAAATTATTTATTTTGTATCTTTGTTGATTTTTATACACTACAAAAAACTTGGTCATTACCAACCAACCATTGTTGGTCAGTAAAATATAAAAATACCGACCAACCGACCAAAATATAGAAATAATATATTACCGACCAACTTTTGGTCGGTAGGTTGGTCGGTAAATTGATGGGAAAGGTTTTAATTAGGGAGAATTTTACCGACCAACCAAGATTAGTTGGTGATGGAGTTTCTTACTTATTATGGTTGGTCGGTAATAGGTTTTAATTTGGGAGAATTTTACCGACCAACCAAGGTTGGTCGGTAATTGAGATTTTGCCTTATTATGGTTGGTCGGTAAATCAATTTACTGGGTTATTTTTTTATTTATTTTTTAAACTTGGACGAAACCTGCGTTTTGGTTCTTCTATTTTGTGTTTTTTTTTTCACTCTGAAAACGAATTCCAAATCCCTAACTCCTCCTTTGCCTCCCACGCCTCCCTTTCTCACGCCTCCTTTTTTCCTCTCTATCCCTTTTGCTTAGTTCCTCTCTCATTTCTCACGCCTTGGTCAAGCATTTGCAAAAGGAGCTAGCTAGACTGGAGAGTGAGTTGAGAACTCCTGGCCCTACTACCTCAACTTGCGATTCCAAATCCCTAACTCCTCCTTTCTCACGCCTTCCACGCCTCCCACGCTTTCAGCTCCTTTCTCACCACTTGAGAACTCCTGGCCCTGCTACCTTAACTTGCGATTATGCAGCATTACTGAGAAAGAAAGATCTCTAGATACAAAAGGTAGGATGTGCCATCTAAATACTTCTCTGTTGCCATTTTTTTTTAAAGATATTTATTATTATGCTCTCTTTGCTGCCGAGAGGAGCTAGGATAGGAATCAAATGTTGAAATATGTGGTGATCATTAAGAAACGTTTTGGAATCTTGGAAATTGGATTTTAATAAAAATACTGAGGCAATGAGTTGGAATTGGTAACTTAGATTCTTGGTGTTGGATTATATTTCTCTTATAGGGAATTAGATTTGGTTTCATGATTTGGTTTAAACATAAGTGAAAGATGTTTATGATTTTAGTTTGGTTGTCCATGTGTTGGTTAACATAGATTAGAGGTTTTTCTTTTTTCCTATTTCTCCTTAGTGAAAAAGGTCCATTCAATCATAATGTAAATAACTTAGATTCTTGGTGTTGGATTATATTTATCTTATAGGAAATTAGATTTGATTTCATGATTTGGTTTAAAATCCACCAAAAGATGTTTATGCTAAATGTTTATGCTAATGGTTTTATTTTATTTTATTTTATTTCTTTGTTTGGTCTATGCTAAATGTTGATTGATGAGTTTGTTTGAGCTGTGAATTAAGATGCAAGTATACTACAAGTAATGTTTTTTAGGTAGACTTTTGCTTTTTAATGCAAGGTACTATATAATATTTACATGTTTATGTTGTATACCTCTTGTAATAGTTCTAGTGGAAATAGGGGCTTACTTATGTAAATGGAACATGTGAAATTTTAACTAGGTACATGAAATCATTACATTTACAAAATTTTGATGAGTAGAAAATATGGACGAAGATCGTACTTGGTTTGAGGGTGACCGTAGTTGGATGCAAAGGAGGGTTGAGAACCATAGGGTTACATATGAGTTTATGTATAATGTAAATAAGTTTCTTGATTTTGCATATAGTCATCCGAGAACTGTAGATGATAATAATACAATTCGATGCCCTTGTCTTGTTTGTAAGAACAAAAAGTGGATGTCTCGTGATGAAATAACTGTTCACTTGTTTAAGAAGGGTTTCTTAAGAGACTATAAGTAGTGGACCTTACATGGGGAAGATGAAGAATGGTTAGGAGAAACTTCAAATGACCGAGGAGTTGATATCGGAGATTCAAGCAATCTGTATGTTGACATGGTTATGGACGCTGCTGGTCCATATTTTAATTGGGATGAGAAGAGTCAACTTCCCAAGGAGCCAAATTATGATGCAAGAAGGTTTTTTGAGCTGTTGCAAAATGTTGACGAGGAGTTGTGGGAAGTTTGTAGTTGGCATACTCGGTTATCAACAGTGACACAACTATTGAACTCTAAATCAGAGTTTAATATGAGTAAGAAATGCTATGACCGGATTATTTCAGTTGTTGAGGGTATGTTGCCTGCAAATTTGTACAGATCAAAAAAATTAGTCCAGAAATTAGGACTTGGATATGAGAAGATACATGCATGTCCCAACGATTGTATGCTTTATTATGGTGAAGCATACAAGAAGTTACAAGAATGTCGTGCAAGTGGGCATCCGAGATATTAACCCAAGACCCGAATAAGTAAGAAAGATGTACCATATAAGATATTTCGTCACTTTCCACTTGCAAAGAGGCTACAAAGACTATATATGTCAAAAACCACAGCTCAACATATGACATGGCATGATCGGAGACATGCCACTGGTTTAATGATTCATCCAAGTGATGGTGAAGCATGGAAACACTTCGATGAAAACTATCCATCATTCGCAGAAGATCCAAGAAATGTTAGGTTGGGTCTTTCCTCAGTTAGGTTTTGTCCGTTTGGGCATTCATCAAGCGGTCATTCTATTTGGCGGTCATTCTATTTGGCTAGTTTTTGTTACTCCATATAACTTGCCTCCTGATATGTGTATGAAGGAGCTATATTTATTCTTGACACTTGTCATTCCTAGACCAAAATCTCCTAATCAAAATCTGGACATCTACTTGAGACCTCTTATTGATGACTTGAAAGAGTTGTGGGAAAAAGAGATCGATACTTATGATGCTTACAGGGGTCAGAATTTATTATGAAAGCTGCACTTATGAGGACCATTAGCGACTTCCCCGCATATGGAATGCTATCAGGGTGGAGTACACATGGAAACTTAGCATGTCCGTATTGTATGGAAAGAACCAAATCCTTTTGTCTACCTCATGGTAGTAAACCATGCTGGTTTGATTGTCACCGTCAGTTTTTTTCTGTTAATCATCAATTTAGACGACAAAGAGATAAATTTAAAAAGGGAATAATAGAGAAAGGTTTGCCACCACCACGATTATCTGGGGAAGAAGTGTGAGATCGTCTTTCTGAACATAATCAAATCACTTTTGGCAAAACATTTGATAAACAAACAATTTTTGGATTTGGAAAAGAACATCATTGGGCAAAAATAAGTATATTCTGGGAATTACCTTATTGGTTAACTAATCTTATTCGACATAATCTTGATGGAATGCACATTGAGAAAAATGTCTTTGATAATGTCTTCAATACAGTGATGAATATGAAAGGCAAGACAAAAGACAATCCGAATGCTCGGATGGATTTGAAATTATTTTGTAAGCGTCCTGAATTGGAATTGAAAGAATGTAATGGAAAACTTATCACGCCAAAAGCTTCTTATAGCTTGTCAAAACTTCAGTTGAAGGAAGTGTGTGAATGGATAAAAGACTTGAGGCTCCTAGACGGGTACACTGTAAATCTAGCTTGTTGTGTGAACATGGAGGATTGTAAGTTGTACGGACTGAAAAGCCATGATTGTCACGTGTTCATGCAAAGACTAATTCCGATCGCATTTGGCGATTACTTACCGAAAGGTGCATGGGAAACATTTACAGAGCTTAGTAACTTTTTTAGAGATTTATATACAACTGAATTGCGTGTGGAGCATATGGAGATGCTTGAGAAAAATATTGTTATCACTTTGTGTAAGTTGGAGAAGATATTAATTCCAGGTTTTTTTGATTCAATGGAGCATTTGACCGTGCATTTACCTTATAAAGCTAAAGTGGGTGGACCAGTGCAATATCGTTGGATGTATCCATTTGAAAGGTAATTTATTTTACCTTACTTTGATTTCATTTGTACTCATTTTATTTAGTTATGACATATTTTGTTTATAGGATGATGTTGAATTTAAAAAAAAAGGCCCGAAACAAAGCTTGTGTTGAAAGTTCCATATGTGAGGCCTATGTATTGCAAGAAATTTCAAATTTATGTGCAATGTATTTCGAGCCAAGCGTTCAAACGAAGTTTAATCGAGTTCCTCGTCAAGATGATGGTGGATATGTGGATTCCAATGGACAAATCTATTTTCTGCCAGTCAGGTCGTGCATTTGGATTTCATAGGAACAGATCTCTTAGTGACAATGAGTTTGAAGCAGCAAAGATATATGTTCTATTGAATACAATAGAAATTGAACTATATGGAACGTAAGTTTCACAAACCCTATTTAAGTTTAGATATGCAACACTAACATTTACCAAGTAGACAAAATGACTTACTTTTTTGTTATGAAAATTAGTCAATTTCGTCAAATAATATCGATGGAGCAACCAGATCTTTCTGATGACCAAATCCAAAAGTTAGTTGAAGTTAAATTTTCAAATTGGTTTCAACAACAGGTTAGTTGATCATAAATGTATGTGTGTGTATGTGAGTGTGTGATAGTTAATCATGTGCATTTCCTAATGAATTAGTTTACCTTATGTTATAGGCTGATGAATGCAAGATCTCTAATCCACGTATTGAAGAGATTGCCTATGGACCAATCAAAGTTGTGAGGTGTTATAATGGATTTTTTGTTAACGGGTTTAGGTTTCACACGCTTTCTTATGGCGATGGCAAAAAATCAATGAATAGTGGAGTTCGTGTCAAAGGAAGTTGTTACGGATTTGATGAACTTGATTTTTACGGCATGGTAACTGATATAATAGAGTTGCAATATTTTGGAACTAACAATAGCATAGTACTTTTCCAGTGTGATTGGTATGATTCTGATAAAGGGGTGAAAATAGATTCTTTACACGGTCTCGTAGATATTAAATATAGATCTAGACTTGCCTCAAATGAACCATTTATTTTAGCTTCTCAAGCACATCAAATGTATTATGCCCATTACCCACATAGAAGACGAAATACTTGTGGGCTGTTTGCAACATGAAGGCCAGGAACAATTACAATTTTAGATGGCATGAAAATCCTATTGACAATGTGCAAGAAGTTGATGATGATATATTTCAGGAGGTTGAATTGCATGTACTGACTCCAGTCAGTGTTGGCGCTGATTTGGATATACCTGGAGCTCTTCTAGGTGATGGTCCAATGGAAGAAGTGAATTTGAATGATATAACTGTGCCTAGATTTTCAGATGATGATCAACTAGATGAAGAAGAATACGCAGAAAATGATGAATGGGAAGATGATGATGAAAATGATAATGTTGAATTAGATGTGGATAATGAAGAAGTTGGTTTTGAATATGAAAGTAACGATGATATGGAAGATGATTAGTATATCTTGTATATGATTTGTTCTTATATTGTAAAACTTTTTGTATTTTAATATTTACAAACATATCTTATGTAGTTCTTTTAGCACACTTTCTAATTTTTTTTAAATGTATATTCTTATTATATAAGATATAGATCATGGTTCGTAGTATTCATGGGTCTGGATCTAGAGTATTACCTGGTACACATGTTACTTATAATCAATCAGATAGTCACACACCGCAATCAGGGCGTATAATTGTACCTCCTGCTACAGACTCGTCAGAGGCCTCACTTGGTAAAAAGAACTTCTATTATAAATTTTTGTAAGTTCATAATATAGATAGAGTCAGTGAATTATGGATTTTTTTATATACATGTAGGTACAACTGGAACTGGAGAATCATCTAGAGTTCCATCCATTAATCTGAGAGCACCGAGAGGGTCTGCGCACCTAGAACCACCTCCTGTAGACCTAAGTGATCGCCAGTTGATTACTTAAACATAATATTAAATATATTTCTTATTAGTAGCTAGTGTCAATATCCTAAAATGGTATTAATTTGTTCATGTTTACAGTGAATTTGATGATGGCAGCACTGTTAGAACCATCTCAACTATCATTCGTGCTCATATGCCAGGACCGTATCCAACTTGGTCTAAATTTCCAGAGGGGGCTAGAGAATTATGTTTTCGACAGTTTCTTGTAAATAGTTATATATAATAAAGTAATTAAATAATGGTTATATCTTTTTTTCTTAATATGTCATAATAATTAAATATTTTTGTTAAATTGCAGGCCCATTATAGGTTTGAGACAGAGAAGGAGGAGGTAGAATCTAAATCTGTGTTCAATATTATAGCTGCACAACGACTAAAAGACCTATTGAGTGAAGCACGAACCACAGCTTTAAAAAAATGTAAAACTAATGACTTCCTAAAATGCGAGGGATGGAAGCTTATTTGGATGAAAGCAGAAAATTGGAGAGGACTCCTTCAAATTTGGGCCTCTGATAAGTGGCAAAAACTTTCTGCAACAGGGACACAAAACAAGTTATCTGGAGGAGATGACTCATTGGTTAGACATGCTAGAGGATCCATCTCAGTACTACAATATAAAGAAAAAATGGTAATTTTTTTTTGCAAAATATTATTATTTTAAAAGTTAGTATGCAATGTTAACATTTTAGAATTTTAATGATTTTGTAGAGAAAGGAATTTGGATCTGAACCGAGCACACTACAAGTTTACTACCGCATTCACAAGAAAACTAAAACTGGAGATTTTGTGAATGAGAAGTCAAAAGCCACTTCAGTTTGTTTTTTATTAACTAAGCTTCAATATCTAATTTATATATCTATGTATATGTGTGTGTGTATATGTTTAACAAATTTTTCTATTTGGATTTGTAGGAAACTTACACGTGCTTAATGAATGAAAAATATGGGGAAAATCCTACTAGTCATCCTGAGTTTGATGAAGAACTTTGGTTAAAGGCAACTGGGGGAGTAAAAAAGGAGGAAAAATATACGAATGTGGGAAGGTTGGATCAGCGAAAGTTCTATTTGGAGACCGAGCCAGTACTTCTGGTAGATCAACTTCCTCTACAGCCACCTCACGGCATGAATATGAGATGGCTCATGAGATTGATTCCCTGAAAAATGAGTTAAGCATATCAAAGAGCGAGTTAACTTAAAAAATAAATGAAATGAAAAATCTTGTGAACTTGTTGGTAGCAAAGCTGGGTGTAGATACTAGCATTCTTATGCCGTCATCTTCAGTAAGTTTCATCTTTCTTTCAACTTTTGTGAAATAATGCATTGTCACATGCTTTGTATCCTTTATTATTCTTTTTCTTCCTGCCATATTGAAACTGTCTATGTGTTGCCATAAGAGAGATGTAGATATAACTTTATCATTATGTGATAGAATTAGGTATTTGTAATGGTATATATGTAAAGAATGGTTTATTTTCCGTTATTAGGGATTTGAAGTACCCATTTAGACTCAATATACATGGCTTGTTATGCAATAATGTATTCAGGAGCCTGCAACTTTATGTAATGTGGAAATTTGGCTTCTAGGTTCTGACAAGTTAGTGTACAGGCAACAGCTAGATGTTGAAAAGTTTAAGGAGATGATTATTGAGAACGTTTCCTTTATGCTACTCTTAGATGGTTTCAAAATTTGAAAATGTTATGATACATGTAATTATTGTCATTTAACAGAACTTGGTAAATTGCTAGAGGATGTACCTTTGCCATTTACAAGCATGCTGCCAAGATTTTTGTTGTTATACCAATTATGCTTATATTTTTTTTGGGTTTACACTATCTTAATTGTATACTTATCATCCTTATTACATATATTAATTAGTTATTTCACTTCAACAGGGCAATGTGGGGGCTTCCTCTAGCAGTAGACATGGTGGTGAAGTTGATTTAGGACAAGATGATGCAGTGAACAATGAAGACCACGATGAAGATTTTTAGCTAGTAATTTTTTTTATTTGATATACTATATGATATTTTGTTTAATCATGTTACATTGTGTTCATGAATTATCCTATTTCTAATTATATGACAATTTTATTTTTATACATCAGTATATTTAATTTTCAATATTCATTTAGAAATTGTTTAATGTAAAGCAAACTTTTAGGAAAATTATAATTAAAAAGAATCAAAACAGATTCCAGGATTTTTACCGACAAACCCTTGGTTGGTCGGTAAAGACAAATAATGTTTCCAAAAAGATAATACCGACCAACCAATAACCATAAGGTTGGTCGGTAATCTCCGACCAACTTCTTTTAATTCTCCAAAAAACTTCACCTACAAAAAATACCGACCAACTACGGTCGGTAATTACCAACCAACTGTCCAGTTGGTCGGTATTAGTAACCTTGATTTTGCCTACCACCTGTTACCGACCAATAGTTTGTCTGTAACGAGTTGCCGACGGACTTTTGGGTCTTTATCAACCAACTAGTTGGTCGGTAATTAACAGTTTTCTTATAGTGATAGAATATGATTACACTTGCATAACATTTCGCTTTTTTTTTTGGATGATTTATCCAAAAAAGTAAACTATTGGTTAATTTTTAATTTTACTATTAAACAAATTCTTTCTCTTTCTTTTTTTTTTCTTTTCTCATTTTAAAAACACTTTCATTCTTTTTGAGTTATGTTGTTATACAGAAATATTCTTAACATATAACAAAACAACATAATATACAGGTACACTACTAATTATTCTTATTAGATTTATAAAACAAGAAAGCATCATACTATTTATAAATTTAATATTTGTGAAAAGTTGTTTTCTTTAAATTAGCTAGTTTTAAGGAAAAACACATGAGTCTCTTAAATTTAAAATAATATTTTGGGATCATTTTGAGAAAAAAAATATTTATAACTGTTGATAGCAATAAAATGTAATTAGTTTATGATGGTAAATTTAACGGAATAAATATTGATAATACTAATGTTTGACAAAATAATTTTAAATTAATTGTGATATAAAATTGTTGATTTCTAAGTATTTATTAAGGACAATGGAAAATGGAAGATGGAACAAGAATGACGGAAGATAGTTTTTTTTTGGTTGGTATTGAAATTTAACAACGTTTTTAATAGTTATGGGACTGTAATTATTTATAATTTTATTTATGTTAATAAGTTTTAATAAAAATTAAATTAAATCAACCATAAAGTTTAAATCAAATTGATTTTGGATGTGATTATAGAAATCATCAACAGTTAGCTAGAATCTTGATAAACAATATTGCTCTAATTATTTTCTTTGTTATTATACTACGAATTTTACAAAATAATGTTAGTTGTGACTCTTTGTTTTATCTTAGTTTTCACCTATAACATGATTTTTTTAATATAATAAAATGAAAAAGAGAAAAATATATCATTCAAAATATTTTAGTTATTTCTCAATTTCTTGAAATTGAGTTGAAAATTTCAATTTCAATTTTAAAGTGTAAGTCAAACTAGAAAATTAAACATATTCCAATTCAAATTCACTACATTCAAAAGGACCCTTGGAGTGTTAATTCTTTTTCCAGAGCAATCATGTGGTGTTTGAGTTACATTAAGTATATCTTGACTAATTTATCTTTCTGGGCTAGTCAAAGACAAACTATCTATATCGTTAATTCATAAGAATTTTATTCCGACGGCAATTTCTAACCTAGTTAGCCACCAAACCAACTTTAAGAAAATAATCTTTATTTAATACAAGCATTAAATATATGTCGCTAGTCAAGGTGAATCACTGCTTATATGCTAAATATTTTTAAAAATGGGTGGGGTAACTTCTTTTTTAGTAAAAAACAGGTTAGCTTTAATTCACATTTAGTTTTAAGCCGGTTAAAGTATGGGCTTATTCATATCCAGAGATTAAAAAATTTATA
The DNA here is from genome assembly GCA_029379385.1 of Quillaja saponaria. NCBI lineage: Eukaryota > Viridiplantae > Streptophyta > Magnoliopsida > Fabales > Quillajaceae > Quillaja > Quillaja saponaria. The sequence continues at coordinate 9,998,657 of CM055616.1, read as the reverse complement.
AAATTTTTACTTTCTCACGACCTCCTTAAAATTTCAAACCCAGGAAATCAAATAATGTACTAAGCTATTTTTCTATTTTTGAGGTCATAAATCATAAAGGTCAACCCTTTAATTATCAATCTTCCTTCCTCTATAGAAAGGACAAGGGCCATGCGTGTCTGGTGTGTTCCTCTAATCCTCAATTATAATAATGGCAGGCAAATATGTCCTTCATGGCCTTGTAGTTGTGCTGTTCTTGTTGACAATTATCAAAGCTAACTCTTCCTTGACTGCCTTCCTCAACCGGAGCAGTTTTCCACCCGGTTTTATTTTCGGGACAGCCTCGTCGTCATACCAGTATGAAGGTGCTGCAAATAAAAGGTGGTAGAGGACCAAGTATTTGGGATACCTTCACCCATGAATACCCAGAAAAAATTACAGATGGAAGTAATGGAGATGTAGCTGTTGATGAATATAATCGCTACGAGGTATTATTAATTCAGCCAAGAAAATGGAAAAGAAAGTTAATTCAAGTTATTGATTTCATGACAGGAAGATGCTGCTATCATGAAGAATATGAACTGGGATGCTTATAGATTTTCCATCTCCTGGTCAAGAATTCTACCAAGTAAGTTCTTCAATAAGTTGACATGGATATGAAACTGGTACAACATGTCCAGTCAATTTTTTATTTTTTTAAAAAGAAAAACTAAACTGAGCATTTGATTCGATCTTATTAATTAGTTGAGGTAACAGCAACAATGTAGAAAAACAAAAAAATTAAGGCTGATTTATTTTTACTTGATTGGTGAAACTTAACTGTCTTTGTAGTTGATGGCAAATCTCCGTCTGTATCAAAAAACATCTTTATTTCTATGAATATTTCGCTGACGTCTAGAATCTTGGCATGGCCAATGCCTGCTCATGCGTGAGTCATACTCAATAATTCAATGTCAATTGCTTCCATTACTAATTGAACTATTTGCAGAAGGAAAGCTAAGTGGTGGCGTAAACATAGAAGGAATACAATATTACAGCAACCTAATCAATGAGCTCGTAGCTAACGGTCAAGATTTAACCTAAATTTTGACAATTAAATTATTTATCCTTATGTACTAATAGTGCTTATCTTGAATGTAAATTATATTAATTAATGCAGATCAGCAACCATTTGTGACACTATTTCATTGGGATGTTCCTCAAGCTTTGGAAGACGAATATGGAGGCTTTTTAAGCCCTGAAATTGTGTGAGTAAAACACATTCTTATATTTATGTTAAGTTAAGAGTACTCATAAAAATTAAAAGAGTTTATTTAACGAGTATTAAAAAGCACTTATTAAGATATAATAAATATGATTTTGGAGATATATGATTGTTATGCAGAAACGATTTTCGGGACTATGGGGAACTTTGCTTCAAGAAATTTGGTGATAGGGTGAAGCATTGGATTACTTTGAATGAACCTTGGGGCTTTGCCATTGGAGGTTATGGAGGCCACGTATTACCACAAGCACCTGGTCGTTGTTCCGATTGGCAAAGTCTCAATTACACCGGTGGAGATTCAAGCACAGAGCCATATTTGGTGTCGCACAATCAACTTCTTGCTCATGCAGCTGCTGTGAAGGTGTATAAGGCTAAGTATCAGGTAATATATTTATGGATTAACTTCAAAACCTATTATTTAGTAATATTACTAGTTTGGACTGAATTCATTTAATTTGCAGGGGATTTCAAAGAGGATTGATAGGAATAACGTTGGTATCTTACTGGTATGGGCCATTGACAAGTGATAAACTCGATCGTGATGCTCAAGGACGTGTCCTTGATTTCGTATTTGGATGGTAAGTTATATAGTGTAATTTGATTAAGGATTGTTAATTATATTTCATTGTGTATGAGTGCTTCCCCTAATTATTGTAGTTTTATTATGAGGCCCGCTTACCTCTCATAGAGGGCTCTCGTACATGCAACATAATTGTTTCGTGTGTGTAGCTTCAATTTTAATTATATACCAATTATTTGATTTGCAGGTTTATGAAACCATTGACAAAAGACTATCCACCGACCATGCGATGTCTAGTTGGAAATCAATTACCCAAATAATCAGAAGAGCAATACAAGCTGATAAAACAATCATTCGGTTTTATTGGATTGAACTACTACACAGCAAATTACGTTAGCAATGCACCTTACGTTCGAAATGATAGCCAACTCAGCGTTCAAACAGATTCTATTGCTAAGCTTTCAAGTAAGAATTAATTCAAATATAAAATTATGCTAGTGATAACACTAACAAAAAAATGAAGAATTAATTCACATATAAAATAATGTTAGTTGTGATTCTTTGTTTTATCTTAATTTTCATCTATAACATGATTTCTTTAATATAATAAAATGGAAAGAAGCAAAATATATCATTCATAGTATTTTAGTTATTGCTCAATTTCTTGAAATTGAGTTGAGAATTTCAATTTCAATTTTAAAGTGTAAGCCAAACTAGAAAATTGAACATATTTCAATTCAAATTCACTGCATCCAAAAGGATCCTTGGAGTGTTGATTATTTTTTTTCATTTTCAGAACAGTCCTGTGATGTTTGAGTTACATTACGTATTTCTTGGCTTATTTATCTTTTTAGGATGGTCAAAAATAAACTATCTACATCATTAATTCATAAGTATTTTACTCCCACGGCAATTTCTAACCTACTTAGCCACCAAACCAACTTTAAGAAAATAATCTTTATTTAATACAAGCATTAAGTATGTGTCACTAGTTAAGGTGAATCACTGCTTATATGCTAAATATTTTAAAAAATGGGCTAACTTTTTTATTAGTAAAAAACAGGTTAACTTTAATTCACATTTAATTTTAAGCCGATTAAAGTATAGGCCTATTCAAATCAAGAAATTAAAAAATTTATAAATTTTTTACATTTTCACAACCTCCTTAACATTTCAAACCCAGGAAATCAAATAATGTAATAAGCTATTTTTCTATTTTCGAGGTCATAAATCATAAGGGTCAACCCTTTAACTATCAATCTTCCTTCCTCTATAAAAAGGACAAGGGCCATGCGTGTCTGGTGTGTTCCTCTAATCCTCAATTATCATAATGGCAGGCAAATATGTCCTTCATGGCCTTGTAGTTGTTCTGTTCTTGTTGACAATTATCAAAGCTAACACTTCCTTGACTGCCTTCCTCAACCGGAGCAGTTTTCCACCCGGTTTTATTTTCGGGACAGCCTCGTCGTCATACCAGTATGAAGGTGCTGCAAATAAAGGTGGGAGAGGACCAAGTATTTGGGATACCTTCACCCATGAATACCCAGAAAAAATTACAGATGGAAGTAATGGAGATGTAGCTGTTGATGAATATAATCGCTACAAGGTATTATTAATTAAATTAGCTTCTAATTTTTCATTCAGCCAAGAAAATGAAAAGAACGTCAATGCAAGTTATTGATTTCATTATAGGAAGATGCTGCTATCATGAAGAATATGAATTGGGATGCCTATAGATTTTCCATCTCCTGGTCAAGAATTCTACCAAGTAAGTTCTTCAATAAGTTGACATGGACATGAAACTGGTACAATATGTCCAGTCATTTTTTTATACCTAATCTCAATATATGATTCGATCTTATTATTTGAGGTAACTCCAAAGTGACACAATATTAAGTCATTTCTTGTTCTTGTTTTGGGAACAGAGGTCCTTTGTGATGTGAAATGGAAGGGATATCAATTTACTATCTATAAAAGGTTTCCTAATCCGACGAATTTCCCACTTCACACTGGCATGATTGCATCGATAATTAAGGCTGATTTATTTTTAGTGAATCTTGAAGTCTGTGCAGTGGATGGCAAATCTTCGTCTGTATTGAGAAAAACTTTGCACGTCTCTGTCAGTGAAAGATTATACTAGACTATTATATTATCCACTTCGAATTACAAAAAAGAAAAAAAAAGAAAAAATTACTAGTCTTGACATTTTCAACATAAATCATGTGTTCTGAAGTTTATTTTTATTTCTATGAATATTTCGCTGACGTCTTAGAATCTTGACATGGTCAATGCCTGCTCATGCGTGAGTCATACTCAATAATTCAATGTCAATTGCTTCCATTACTAATTGAACTATTTGCAGAAGGAAAGCTAAGTGGTGGCGTAAACATAGAAGGAATCCAATATTACAACAACCTAATCAATGAGCTCGTAGCTAACGGTCAAGATTTAACCTAAACTTTGACAATTAAATTATTTATCCTTATGTACTAATAGTGATTATCTTGAATACAATTACATTAATAAATGCAGATCAGCAACCATTTGTGACACTATTTCATTGGGATGTTCCTCAAGCTTTGGAAGACGAATATGGAGGCTTTTTAAGCCCTGAAATTGTGTGAGTAAGACACGTTCTAATATTTATGTTAAGGGTAATCATAAAAATTAAAAGAGCTTTTCTAATAGTTGTCATAAGAACACTTGTTAAAGTATAATAAATATAATTTTTGATATATATAGTTTGATGTTTATGCAGAAATGATTTTCGGGACTATGCAGAGCTTTGCTTCAAGGAATTTGGTGATAGGGTGAAGCATTGGATTACATTGAATGAACCTTGGACCTTTGCCATCGGAGGCTATGGAGGCAATGTATTACCGATGGCACCTGATCGTTGTTCCTATTGGCAAAATCTCAATTGTACCGGAGGAGATTCAGGCACAGAACCATATTTGGTGTCGCACAATCAACTTCTTGCTCATGCAGCTGCTGTGAAGGTGTATAAGGCTAAGTATCAGGTAATCTATTTTTGGATTAACTTCAAAACCTATTATTTAGTAATATTACTAATTTGGATTGAATTAATTTAATTTACAGGGATTTCAAAGAGGTTTGATAGGAATAACGTTGGTATCTGACTGGTATGAGCCATTGACAAGTGATAAACTCGATCGTGATGCTCAAGGACGTGCCCTTGATTTCATGTTTGGATGGTAAGTTATATAATGTAATTTGATTAGGATTGTTATATTTATTATGTGTATGGGAGCTTCTCTCAATTATAGCAGTTCTATTATGAGGCACGCTCATCTCACATAGAAGGCTCTCATACACGCAATATAATTGTTTCGTGTGTGGCTTCAACTTTAATTATATACCAATTATTTGATTTGCAGGTTTATGGAACCATTGACAAATGGAGACTATCCACAGATCATGCGATCTCTAGTTGGAGATCGATTACCCAAATTCTCAGAAGTGCAATCCAAGCTGGTAAAACAATCATTTGATTTTATTGGATTGAACTACTACACAGCAAATTACGTTAGCAATGCACCTTACCTTCGAAATGATAGCCAACCCAGCGTTCAAACAGATTCTCTTGCTAAGCTTTCAAGTAAGAATTAATTCACATATAAAATTATGCTTGTGATAGCACTAACTAAAAGAGTCATCAATACTAAAAATGAATGAGTTAAAATGCACGTAAAATTATTTTGAACATTACTCAAGTATTATAGAAAAGTCACCAGAATCTTAATATTCACAAAAGATATAATACTAAAGGATTCTAAGCATGAGATTTCCCAGTTAAAATTAGTAGATCTAAAATATGATTCTTAATTTCTAGTTAAACTAACAAAAAAACATGATTTTTGTTTATGTAATAATGCAGCTCAGCGTGATGGGATAGACATTGGTCCACGGGTGCGTACACATATGAGAAACTATAATATTTATCATTTGCATATACATGACTTAATTATAAGTCATATATTTGGATCTTTAATTTATATTTATCTGCAGTTTGGTGCAAATTGGCTATATGTTTATCCAAGAGGATTTAGAAATATTCTACTCTACACAAAGACAAAGTACAACAATCCAATTATTTACATTACAGAGAATGGTAATAAACGAATTTATATTCATATGATCAATTTTTATTTTCTTAATAATATTTTTCCTTATAATTAATCTGAATTGATGTTTACGTTAGTTAACTAAATTATGCAGGTATTGCTGAAAGGGATGATCCATCGTTATCACTAGAGGAAGCTCTTATGGATACATATAGAATTGATTTCTATTATCGTCATCTTTATTATCTTCTAAGTGCTATCAAGTAAGTTAATAGAAGAGCTAACAAATCAATTTTATTTTTTTTGGCAATTCTTGGGGTAAATTAGTTCAATCTCTCCTCTTCTGAGTGCAAATCTTTCTCGAAGTTTAAATTATAATTATGATAAAACTTAAAAAAGAAAAATTTCACAAAATATTATAAATTTTTAAAAAAGTAGAATAGTTCTTGCCATATCTATAAAAATTACATTTTAGGTCCCTACAATTTTACTATTTTTTTCAAATGAATCACTGTATATTAAAAATTTTCAATTGGGTCATTCTGTTTTTATTTTAATTTCAATTGAGTCTCATGCATGCCTATTTCTTAAAATTTTATATAATGTTCTTATAAATTCTTGTATTTTTTGAGGGTATTTATTCGTAAATATTAAAATTATCATTCTTTTATATTATTTGATTTTTCTAACAATTTATAAATCATGAAAAGTGTCAAAAAAATAAGATCAAGAGAGCCAAATAACACAAAAGAATGATAATTTTAATAATTATAAATAAAATTTCTCACAAAATTTTATATTTACAATAAAAGCTCTCATAAAATTCAAGAAATTATAATAAAATCATATAAAAATTTAAGGAATAGGTATGCTTGTCACCCAATTGATATTAAAATTAAAATACAGTGACCCAATTAAAAATTTTCAAAACACAGTGACCCATTTGAAAAAATAATAAAACTATAGGGATTTAAATTGTAATTTAACCTATTTTTCTAATTGTAGATTTGGACTATTTTTAATTAATTTATTTTTATTTTAATGTAAGTTATACTAACTTTTCTTCCTTAATTTAATTGAATAATTCTGAAATTATACTTGAAATAATTTATTTTATTTTTTACACTGTGCACGGTCATCTTCTGAGGAAAAAAAAAAAGAAAAAGAAAAAAGAATTTCACTTAAGACTTAACTTTTATATATAAATAAATTTTGACAATCTTCACTTGTTTTGGTTTATTTTGTATGTACTACAAAAGGAATGGCGTAAATGTGAAGGGCTACTTTGCATGGTCGTTGATGGATAATTTTGAATGGAGTTCAGGTTACACTCTGCGTTTTGGTATCAACTTTGTGGATTACGAACATAGCTTAAAACGACATGCGAAACTATCAGCCCATTGGTTCACAAAATTCCTCAAAAGACATTAAATTTATGATAAGCCAATTTGTATCTAATTAATAAAGGGTGAGTTGGATATCATGCACTCATATGTTGTTGGATATTTGGGTGAACTTATCAGTTTATTAGTCATTCACAGAAGTGGAATTATATATATTGTTTGAATAAAATTTTCAGTATTTTTTTAAACAAACAAACTAGTTAAAAAAATCATTTATTTTGTATTTTTGTTGATTTTTATAAAATATAATTACACTTGCATAACATTTTGATGATTTACCAAAAAAGTAAACTATTGATTAATTTTCGATTTTACTATTAAATAAATTCTTTCTCATTCTTTTTTCCCCTCATATTAAAGGTTTTTTTTTTTTTTTTTTTCTCACTTTAAAAATACTTTCATTCTATTTGAGTTATGTTGTTTTACAAAAATATTCTTAAAAAATAACAAAACAACATAAGATACAGGTACACTATTAATTATTCTTATTTATTAGATTTATAAAACAAGAAAGCACATACTATTTATAAATTTAATATTTGTGAAAAGTTGTTTTCTTTAAATTAGTTAGTTTTAAGGAAAAACACATGAGACTCTTAAGTTTAAAATAATATTTTGGAATCATTTTGAGAAAAAAAAATATATTTATAACTGTTGATATCAATGAAATGTAATTAGTTTGTGATAGTAAATTTAACAAAATAAATAGTGATAATATCAATGTTTGACAAAAAAATTTAAATTAATTGTGGCATAAAATAATTGGTTTTTAAGTATTAATTAAGGACAATAGAAGATGGAAGATGGAACAAGGACGAAGGAAGATAGTTTTTTCTTCTTTTTTTGTTGGTTGGTACTGAAATTTAACAAGGTTTTTAATAGTTATGAGACTATAATTATTTTTAATTTTATTTAGGTTAATAAGTTTTTAATAAAAAATAAAATTAAATCAACCATAAAATTTAATACTAATTGATTTTGGACGTGATTATTTTTTTTATGATTATTCATTGAAGAGAAATCATCAATGAAAAACTTGATAAATAACATTGCTCTGATTATTTTCTTAATTTGTTATTATAGATAAAAATCATTCATGATTAAAGTGCCCTACGAATTTAAAAAAAAAATGTTAATTGTGACTCTTCAATTTTCATTACATGATTTTTTTTTTAATATAATAAAATGAAAAAGAGAAAAATAAATCATTCATAAGATTTTTAGTTATTTCTCAATTTCTTGAAATTGAGTTGAGAATTTCAATTTTAAAGTGTAAGCCAAACTAGAAAATTAAAATTAAACAGTTTAATTTCATATTCTAATTCAAATTCACTACATTCAAAATAGGGTTTTGGAATTTTTTTTTTTTTTTCAGGAGTCATGTGTGTTTGGGTTATATTACATGTTTCTTAACTAATTATATTTCTAATTCAATTTTACTCCCACGGCAATTTCGAACTAACCTACTTAACCACCAAGCCACTTTAAGAAAATAAAGAGGTGAATCACTGCTTATATGCTAAATATTTTTAAAAATGGGCTAACTTCTTTATTAGTATAAAAAACACATTAACTTGAATTCATATTTAGTTTTAAGCCGGTTAAAGTATAGGCCTAATCACATCAAGGGATTAACAAATTTATAAAACTTATAGCTCCCACGACGTCCTAAAAATTTAAAACCCAGGAAATCAAATAATGTACTAAGCTATTTTTCTTTTTCTTTAGGTCATAAATCATTAAGGCCAACCCTTTAAAACTATCATATTCCTTCCTCTATAAAAAGGACAAGGGAAAGCTTTTTAAAAACCATCCATGTCTGGTGTGTGTTCCTCTAATCCTCAATTATAATGGCAGGCAAATATGTCCTTCATGGTCTTGTAGTTGTTCTGTTGTTGTTGACAATTATCAAAGCTAACTATTCCTTGACTACCTTCCTCAACCAGAGCAGTTTTCCGACCGGTTTTATTTTCGGGACAGCCTCGTCGTAATACCAGTATGAAGGTGCAGCAAATAAAGGTGGTAGAGGACCAAGTATATGGGATACCTTCACCCATGAATACCCAGAAAAAATTACAAATGGAAGTAATGGAGATGTAGCTCAGTGGCGGAGCTAGACATTTTTTCTTGAGAGGCCAATTAAATTTTTTATGTAAACATATTCAACTACAGTAATAACAAAAAAAAAAATTATGAGAAACTTAATAACCTATAAGATATTATAAAAATTGGTAAATTACAAAAGTTAAAAGACTAAAATTAATATCCTTCAAATACATTTTGAGTTGTTTAAATTAGCTTATAACTTTTCATTCAGCCAAGAAAATGAAAAAGAAAGTTAATGCAAGTTATTGATTTCATTACAGGAAGATGCTGCTATCATGAAGAATATGAATTGGGATGCCTATAGATTTTCCATCTCCTGGTCAAGAATTCTACCAAGTAAGTTCTTCAACATGTTCAGTCATTTTTTTTTACCTAATATCAGAATTTGATTCGTTCTTATTAGTTGAGGTAACTCGAAAGTGACACAATATTAAGTCATTTCTTGTTCTTGTTTTGGGAACAGAGGTCCTTTGTGATGTGAAATGGAAGGGAAATCAATTTACTATCTAAAAAAAGTTTCCTAATCCGACAAATTTTCCACTTGACACTGGCATGATGGCATCAATAATTAAGGCTGATTTATTTGGGGTATTATTATGTATATTATAAATATGGTTAAGTGCACTATAAATATACTAAAAAATAAAAATAAAAGCTACTATATCTTTCTATTTTTTGTTCACCTATAAATATTGAGTTGTGCACACAACACTACCTTTTATTTTTAGTGAATTTTGCGGTATGTTCAGTCCATGGCAAATCTCCGTTTGTATTGAGGAAATCTTTGCATGTCTCACTCAGTGAAAGATTAGACTAGACTATTATATTATGCACTTGGAATAACAAAACAAAAAAAAAAACAAAAAAAATACTAATCTTAACGTTTTCACATAAATCATGTGTTTTGATGTTTATTATTATTTCTATGAATATTTCACTGATGTCTAGAATCTTGACATGATCGATACCTGCTCATGCGTGAGTCATACTCAATAATTCAATGTTAATTATATGTTTATGTTAATTGCTTCCATTAAAAATTGAACTATTTGCAGAAGGAAAGCTAAGTGGTGGCGTAAACATAGAAGGAATCCAATATTACAACAACCTAACCAATGAGCTCGTAGCTAACGGTCAAGATTTAACCTAAACTTCGACAATTAAATTATTTATCCTTATGTACTAATAGTGCTTATCTTGGATATAATTAAATTAATAAATGCATATCAGCAACCATTTGTGACATTATTTCATTGGGATGTTCCTCAAGCTTTGGAAGATGAATATGGAGGCTTTTTAAGCCCTGAAATTGTGTGAGTAAAACACATTCTAATTTTTATGTTGAGGGTACTCATGAAGATTAAAAGAGTTTATTTAACGATTGTTTAAGAGCATTTATTAAGGTACAATAAATATGATTTTCGAGATATATAGCTTGATGTTTATATAGAAATGATTTTCGAGACTATGCGGAGCTTTGCTTCAAGGAATTTGGTGATAGGGTGAAGCATTGGATTACCTTGAATGAACCTTGGGGCTTTGCCATCAGAGGCTATGGAGGCAACGTATTACCACAAGCACCTGGTCGTTGTTCCAATTGGAAAAATCTCAATTACACCGGCGTAGATTCAGGTACAGAGCCATATTTTGTGTCACAATCAACTTCTTGCTCATGCAGCTGCTGTGAAGGTGTATAAGAGGTGTATAAGACTAAGTATCAGGTAATATGTATATATATATAAATATGGATTAACTTCAAAACCTTTTATTTAGTAATATAACTAATTTGGACTTAATAAATATAATTTCCAGGTATTTCATAGAGGTTTGATAGGAATAACGTTAATATCTCATTGGTATGAGCCATTGACAAGTGATAAACTCGGCCGTGATGTTCAATGACGTGCCCTTGATTTCATGTTTGGATGGTAAGTTATATAATGTAATTTGATTAAGGATTGTTATATTTATTATGTGTACTAGAGCTTCTCTCAACTATTATAATTTATTATGAGGCCCGCTCACCTTACATAGAGGGCTCTCATAAACGCAATATAATTGTTTCGTGTGTAGCTTCAACTTTAATTATCTTTCAATTATTTGATTTGTAGGTTTATGATACCATTGACAAATGGAGACTATCCACAAGCCATGCGATTTCTAGTTGGAAACCGATTACCCAAATTCTCAGAAGAGCAATCCAAGCTGATAAAACAATCATTCGATTTTATTGGATTGAACTACTACACAACAAATTACGTTAGCAATGTAACTTACCTTCGAAATGATAGCCGAACCAGCGTTCAAACAGATTCTCTTGCTAAGCTTTCAAGTAAGAATTAATTCACATATAAAAAAATGCTAGTGATAACACTAACAAAAAGAATCATCGACACTAAAAAGATGAATGAATTCAAATGCACATGAAGTTATTTTAAACATTACTTACCCAATATAGAAAACTAACTAGAATCTCCATTTACACGACATATATGGTATAGGATTTTAAGCATGAGATTTCCCAGTTAAAATTAGTAGATCTTAAACTAACAAAAAAAGCATGATATTTGTTTATTTAATAATGTAGCTCAGCGTGATGGGATGGACATTGGTCCATGGGTACGTACACATTTGAGAAACGATAATATTTTTCATTTGCATACGTAGATTAATTTAAGTCATATATTTGGATATTTAAATTATATTTATATGTACGTTGGTGCAGACTAGCTATATGTTTATACAAGAGGATTTAGAGAAATTCTACTACACACAAAGACAAAGTACAACAATCCAATTATTTACATTACGGAGAATAGTAATAAATTTATGATCATATTATCAAATTTTATTTTCTTAAATAATATTTTTCCTTTTAATCTGAATTGATCTGTATATTTGTAATTAGTTAACTAATATATGCGGGTATTGCTGAAAAGAATGATCCATTATTATCCTTTGAGGAAACTCTTATGGATAAGTATAGAATTGATTTATATTATCTCTATCTTTATTATCTTCTAAGTGCCATCAAGTAAGTTAATAGAAGAATTCAATCAAAATAATTTTTTTTTATTAGTAATTCTTGTGGTAAATTATTTCAATCTCTCATCTTCTAAATGTAAATGTTTCACAAAATTCTAAAAAAAGTAGAATAGTTCTTGCCATATCTATAATATTTTTTTATTTATGTTATTGGACGATTATAAATTTGATTTATTTTATTTTATTTTAAGTAATAGATGAATACAATCAAAATAATTTTTAGTTTATTGGTAATTCTTGTAGTGAGTTATTTCAATCTCTCCTCTTCTAAATGTAAATCTTTCTCAAAGTTTAAATTATAATTATGATAAAACTAAAATTAAAAAAATAATAATGATAAACAATTTTCACAAATTATTATATTTTAAAAAAAGTTTAATAGTTCTTGCCATATCTATAATAGTTTTTTAGTTGTGTTATTGGACGATTGTGACTTTAATTTATTTTATTTGAAGTTATACAAATTTGTCTTCCTTAATTTAATTGAATATTCTGAAATTATACTTGCCTCTTAATAGTAACCAACATGATTATTTTAGATATTTTATTTTAATTTCAAACTTAATGAGATGTAAGTATAGGTTTTAAAAATAAAGAAACGTTTGTTTAATATATATCAGCATAATGCAATGGAATAATTTATTTTAACTTTTAGGCCGCGCACAGTCAACTTCTAAGAGAGAAAAAGAGTTATATATAAATATATATAAAAAAAATTTGAAAATCTTTATTTTTTTTATTTGGTTTGTTTTGTATAAATGTGAAGGGTTATGTCGTTGATGGGCGATTTTGAATGGAATTCAGCGTTTTGGCATCAACTTTGTGAAATACGAACATAGCTTGAAAAGACATGCGAAACTATCAGCCCATTGGTTCACAAACTTCCTCAAAAGGCCTTAATTTTGTTAATTATATTATAATAAGCAGCCAATGTGTAATTAATTTATAAAGGGTCGGTTGGGTATCATGCACTCATATATTGTTGGATATTTGCATGAACTTATCAGTCTGTTAGTCATCCACACAAGTTAATTGGCTGAGGATAGCCAGTGGAATTATATGTATTGTTTGAATAAAATTTTAGGTAATTTTGTTTTAGGAACAAACTGGTTAACAAAATCATTTATTTAATTTATATTTTTGTTGATATATATAAAGTGTGATTACACTTGCATAATATCTAGATTATTCTTTCAATGATATCAAAAAGGTAAACTATTGAATAATTTTCAATTTTACTATTAAATAAGTTCTTTGTCTTTCTTTTTTTCTCAAATTCAAGTTTTTTTTTTTTTATAAATATTTTCATTCTATTTGAGTTATGTCGTTTTACAAAAACATTCTAAGAAAATAGCAAAACAACATAATATACAGATATGCTATTAATTATTCTTATGAATTAGATTTATAAAACAATAAAGCATCATACTAATTATAAATCTAATATTTGTGAGAAGTTCTTTTCTTTATAGTTAGTTTTAAGAAGAAGAAAAAACATGACTCTTATATTTAAAATAATATTTTGGGATGATAATTTGAGAAAGAAAAAATATTTATAACTATTTATAGCAATAAAATGTAATTAATTTGTGATAGTAAATTTAAGTCTAAATTACACATTTAGTCCTTGTAGTTTGATTCATATTTCACTTTGGTCCCTATACTTTATTTTATAGCAATTGGATCCTTGTAATTATAAAGTTGCATCAATTGGGTCTCATCATGAACTAATTCATGATGAGAATAGTTTTGGAATTTGAGAATTTTGTGGGTTTTGGATGCTTGAAATTTCAATCAAATAAGGTGACTTTCAAGGAATTTTCTTTGAAAATTTCATCACTATTAAACTTATATTTTTTATTTTTAATGACTATTTTTTTTAATTTTTAATTTTAAATAAATATTTCAGTTTTTTATTTATATTTATATAATTTTTTTTTTATTTTACCACATGTCAAATTTTTATTTGCCAATTTATTTACAAGAAATGGCATGCAATAAATTTTTTTCCAACGTAAAATCTGTTAGTCTACATTACTTCAGTTAGTGTTAAAATTGATGGTAGGGACCCAATTGATGTAATTTTATAATTATGAGGATCCAATTACAACAAAATAAAGTGTAGGGAACAAAGTGAATTATGACTCAAATTACAGGGAGCAAATGTGTAATTTAGCCTAAACTTAACCAAATAAATATTGATAATACCAATGTTTGAAAAAATAAATTTTAAAAATTTTAAAAATAAATTTAAATTATTTATGAGGTAAAGTATTTAGTTTCTAGGTATTAATTAAGGAATATAGAAGATGGAAGAAGGATGAATGATGAAGGAATATAGTTTTTTTTTTTGGTTGGTACTAGATTTAACAAGGTTTTTAATAGTTAAGGGACTGGGTTATTTTTATTTTTATTTTATGCTCATAAATTTTTAATAAAAAATAAATTAAATCAACTATAAAGTTTAAATCTACTTGACTTTGAGTGTGATTATTTTTTGTTTATGATAATTCTGTGGAAAGAATCATCAATCGGAATCTTGATAAATAACATTGCTCTGATTATTTTCTTTGTTTATTATAAATTAAAATTATACATCATTAATGTGCACTTAGAATTTTACAAAATATATATATATTAATTGTGACTCTTTGTTTTATCTTAATTTTTATCTATAACATGATATTTCTTATATAATAAAATAGAATGAAAAGAAAATATATGAGTTCCAATATTAAAGCATGCAAGAATATATGTATAATATTAAAAATATATGCATAGTAAAAAAATTAGTTTTAGAAAATGTTTTATAAGACCAAATTAAAAAAAAATTAAAATTATATTATATTAAATTTTTATTACAGACATAACTAATTATTTTTATTAGCTTTTAAGAAAATTATACAAAATTTAAAAGTCATATAAATATGACTAACGTGTAATGCGCCTGACATATAAACTTGTATATATACATGTCTTTTTTCTTTTATTTAGGGTAAGTATACAAGTCATTGGTAAGATAAGGAAATAACCAACCAACTAATAATCATTCTAATTAAGTAATTCTTATATTTAGGAGTTTGGATTACATAGATAATTACAATAAGAAATTTGTTTTAAGCACTTGCTTGTTGTCTCTAGCAGTTTTCGATAGTTATTGTCATTGTCTCCAACAATTCTCGATAGTTGTTGTAGTTATTTATGGTGGGTATTGATGATGTTTTTCGTCATACCTAGCCATTCGCTATAGAGGTGGGCAATCATATTCTTCAGTGAGTCCCGAAGGTTGTTGTCGCCTTCGAAGGTCACAGAGTAGTATTCGTCATCTTCGGTGGGTCTTGACAGTATTTCTTGTCGCGATTATATTTGTTGTCGTCTCTTGTGGATCCAATGATGGTGGTTTCCATATTTGGCGAGTCTCAACAGTGGTTGTCCTTTTCAGAGGGTCCTTAAAATTATTGTCATTGTTCTAACAGCTCAATAATGGTGGTGATGGATGCTCGCCAATGGTGGTTAGACAAGGTGTTCAGTGGTGATTGTCATCTGCGACAGGTGAAGGTTACTAATATAACATGATGTACAACCACATAGATATTTGCCAATGATGCCATTTATATATGCAAATGGTTTAGGATAAAACATTATTTAAAATTGTAATTATTATGGTATACCCATCACAATTGAAGATTATGTTTTAGTTATTTCTCAATTTCTTTAAATTGAGTTAAGAATTTCAATTTCAATTTTAAAGTGTAAACTAAACTAGAAAATTGAAATTAGACAGTCTAACTTCATATTCCAATTCAAATTCACTGCATCCAAACGAACTCTCAGAGTGTTCAATTTTTTTCTCCAGCAGTCATGTTGTGTTTGGGTTACATTACATGTTTCTTGACTAATTTATTTTTCTATCAAAGATAAATTATTTGCATTGAATCTAAAAAATTCATAAGAATTTTACTCTCACTACAGTTTTGAACTAACCTACTGAACGTCCAAGCAAACTTTGAGAAAGTAATCTTTATTTAATACAAACATTATTCGTCAAAGTGAATCACGGTTATATGCTAAATATTTTTTAAAAAGCACTAACATTTTTATTAGTTACAAAATAGGTTAACTATGATTAATATTAAGTTTTAAGCAATCAAGTGGTGTCTGGCCACGCTACATACCTCTCGATCAATTTATTTTCCATCGGTCAAACTTATGCCTATTCACATCGAGAGATTAAAATATTTGAAAATTTTTAACTTCCCACAACCTCTTTAAAATTTCAAACTCAAGAAATCAAATAATGTAATAAGCTTTTTTATTTTATTTTTATTTTATGTGTATGTCATATAAATCATAAAGGTCAACCCTTTAAAACTATCAATCTTCCTTCCTCTACAAAAAGGACAAGGGAAAGCTTTTAAAAAACCATGCATGTCTGGTGTGTTCCTCTAATCCTCCATTATAATGATGGCAGGCAAATATGTCCTTCATGGCCCTGTAGTTATTCTTCTCTTGTTGACAATTATCAAAGCTAACTCTTCCTTGACTGCCTTCCTCAACCGGAGCAGTTTTCCACCCGGTTTTATTTTCGGGACAGCCTCGTCGTCATACCAGTATGAAGGTGCTTCAAATAAAGGTGGTAGAGGACCAAGTATTTGGTATACCTTCACCCATGAATACCCAGAAAAAATTACAGATGGAAGTAATGGAGATGTAGCTGTTGATGAATATAATCGCTACGAGGAATTATTAATTCAGCCAAGAAAATGGAAAAGAAAGTTAATTCAAGTTATTGATTTCATGACAGGAAGATGCTGCTATCATGAAGAATATGAACTGGGATGCTTATAGATTTTCCATCTCCTGGTCCAGAATTCTACCAAGTAAGTTCTTCAATAAGTTGACATGGATATGAAACTGGTAAAACATGTCCAGTCTTTCTTCTTCTTTTTTTTTTTTTTTAAACTCAGCATTTGATTCGATCTTATTAATTAGTTGAGGTATCTCAGCAACAAACAAAAAATCTAACTATGATCGGACGATTTCTCCAATTGATACTGTCATCAATAATTAAGGCTGATTTATTTTTACTTGATTGGTGAACCTTGGCTGTCTTTGCAGTTGATGGCAAAACTCTGTCTGTATCGAAAAAATCTTTGCACGTCTCGGTCAGTGAAAGATTAAACTAGACTATTATATTATCCATTTGAAATTTCAAAAATAAAAAAATAAATAAAAAATTAAGTTAATGTTAACATTTACAAAATAAATCATATATATGTTTTGAGTTTATTATTATTTCTATGATATTTGGCTGAGCTCAAGAATATTGACATAGTCAATACCTGCTCATGCGTGAGTCGTATTCAATAATTCAATGTTAATTTATATGCTTATGTTAATTGCTTCCATTAATTAATAATTCAATGTTAACTTATATGCTTATGCTAATTGCTTCCATTAATAATTGAACTATTTGCAGAAGGAAAGCTAAGTGGTGGCGTAAACATAGAGGGAATCCAATATTACAACAACCTAATCAATGAGCTCATCGCTAACGGTCATGATTTAACCCAAACTTTGACATTTATATTAATTATATGCCTTCTTGTACTAATGGTTCTTATCTTGTCTATAATTAAATAATTAATGCAGATCAGCAACCATTTGTGACACTATTTCATTGGGATGTTCCTCAAGCTTTGGAAGACGAATATGGTGGCTTTTTAAGCCCTGAAATTGTGAGTAAAACACACTCTAATTTTTTTGTTAAGAGTATTCATGAAGATTAAAACAATTTTATTTTTTTTCTAATGAGAATCCTAAGAATACTTGTTAAGGTGTAATAAATATGATTTTCGAGATATATAGTTTTATGTTTTTACATAAACGATTTTCGGGACTATGCGGAGCTTTGCTTCAAGGAATTTGGTGATAGGGTGAAGTATTGGATTACTTTGAATGAACCTTTTAGCTTCACCACCGGAGGCTATGGAGGCCAGGAATTACCACAAGCACCTGCTCGTTGTTCCGATTGGCAAAATCTCAATTGCACGGGCGGAGATTCAGGCACAGAGCCATATTTGGTGTCGCACAATCAACTTCTTGCTCATGCAGCTGGTGTGAAGGTGTATAAGGCTAAGTACCAGGTAATATATTAATGGATTAACTTCAAAACCTATTATTTAGTAATATTTCCAATTTGGACTAAATTAATCTAATTTGCAAGGATTTCAAGGAGGTTTGATAGGAATAAAGTTGGTCTCTCATTGGTATGAGCCATTGACAAGTGATAAACTCGATCGTGATGCTCAAGGACGTGCCCTTGATTTCATGTTCGGATGGTAAGTTATATAATGTAATTTGATTAAGGATTGTTATATTTGTTATGTGTACAAGAGTTTCTCTTAATTATTATAGTTTTATTATGAGGCCCACTCATCTCTCATAGAGGGCTCTCGTACATGCAACATAATTGTTTTGTGTGTAGCTTCAATTTTAATTATATACCAATTATTTGATTTGCAGGTTTATGGAACCATTGACAAATGGAGACTATCCACAGACCATGCGATCTCTAGTTGGAAATCGATTACCCAAATTCTCAAAAGAGCAATCCAAACTGATAAATCAATCATTTGATTTTCTTGGATTGAACTACTACACAACATATTACGTTAGCAATGCACCGTATCTTCGAAATGATAGCCAACCCAGCATTCAAACAGATTCCATTGCTAAGCTTTCAAGTAAGAATTAATCCACATATCAAATTATGCTTGTGATAGCACTAACAAAAGAATCATCAACACTGAAAAAATGAACGAGTTAAAACACACGTAAATTATTTCCAACATTACTCGACTGTTAAAAGAAAACTCACCAGTATCTCCATTTACACAACAAATATAGTATGGGATTTTAAGCATGAGATTTCCCAGTTAAAATTAGTAGATCTTAAACTAACAAAAAAGAATGATTTTTGTTTATGTAATAATGCAGCTCAACGTGATGGTATGGACATTGGTCCACGGGTACGTATATATATGAGAAACATGAATATTTTTCATTTGCATCCATAGATTAATTATAATTTATATATTTGGATCTTTAAATTATATTTATCTGCAGTTTGGTGCAGATTGGCTATATGTTTATCCAAGAGGATTTAGAGACTTATTACTCTACACAAAGACAAAGTACAACAATCCAATTATTTACATTACAGAGAATGGTAATAAATTTGTTTTCATATGTATAATCAATATTTATTTTAAATTCTTGAATAATATTTTCCCTTATAATCTGAATTGATGTTTATATTTTATAATTAGTTATCTAATTTATGCAGGTATTGCTGAAAAGAATGATCCATCATTATCACTCGAGGAAGCTCTTATGGATACGTATAGAATTGATTTTTGTTATCGCCATCTTTATTATCTTCAAAATGCCATCAAGTAAGTTGACAGAAGAAACCAAACAAAATAATTTTTATTTTATTAGTAATTCTTGGAGTAAATTATTTCAATCTCTCTAAAACCTACACAAATCTTTCTCGAAGTTTAAATTATAATTATTTCTAAAATTATGATAAAACTAAAAATAAAAAAATAATAATGAAAAACAATTTTCACAAAATATGACAATTTTTTAAAAAGTAAAATAGTTCTCATATCTATAATATATATATATATTTTAATTGTTATGTTGGTAGATTATTAATTTTTTTATTTAATTTTAAGTTATACTAACTTTTCTTCCTTAAGTTAATTGAATAATTATGAAATTATACTTGTCTCTTAATAAGTAAACATCATGATTGTTTTAGATATTTTATCTTAATTTCAAATTTTATGAGATATAAATTTTAGAAATAAAGAAATGTCCATATAATATCAACAAAATACAATTGAAATAACTTATATATTTATATATATAAATTTTGATAATCCTTTTTTTTTTTTGGGTTCATTTTGTATGTGCTACAAAAGGAATGGCGTAAATGTGAAGTGCTACTTTGCATTGTCGTTAATGGACAATTTTGAATAGAGTTCAGGTTACACTCAACGTTTTGGTATCAACTTTGTGGATTACAAACATAGCTTGAAAAGACATGCGAAACTATCAGCCCATTGGTTCACAAACTTTCTCAAAAGACATTAATTTTGTTAATTATAATAAACCAATTTGTAATTTATTAATAAAAGGGTGGGTATCATACACTCATAAATTAAAGAATTTAAAAATGTTTAGGTGTCAAATTGAGGTTTCTAATTACTCCACCAAGGTAATTCGAAAGATATTTGTCACTTAAATCTGCCCAATAATTCCTTTTATTTTTGGTTCTTAAACCATAAATTTTATTTCTTAAGATGTGTTCAAAGTGAGCCTAATATTATATAAAATTATAAAAAAAATTAAAGTTAAATGTCTATTGTCACCTCACAAATATTTATTTGGTAAGTAAATAGTATTAAAATTTCATCTAGAAACAAGAAATGACAAAAAGGAAAGTGTTATAACTTGGTATCGTAAAGCCAAGTTTTAGATATAATATGTAAATTCTAGTTATAAAACAACGATGACATAAATAAATTAAAGAAATAACAATAAAATTAATGTCATAACCTAGTATCATAGTGATACATTTTAGTTATTTTTCTAAAATTTTAATTATACAAGAATTTTGTGATAACCTGATATGTCTACTATCGATATTTTAATATACATTTTGGAGTGCCGTACGTAATTTAATAGGTAGTTGGAAAAAAAAAATTAAATATATAATATATTATACATAATAGTATTAAATGTTATAACCCAACATTCTAGTGGGTATTATAAAATATTATATGTAAATTATTGTAATTACGTACATAATCAATTGTCATGAAATAAATTAAAATAAGAGAGTAATTGAATATATATATATTAGGAATAATGGTGCACCACACATTTTAAAACTTGAATCCTGACTTGATTTTCTTCTTTCTCTCGTCCTTGCATTTTTCTTGGTCTATCGACTTGCTTTTTATTCTTAAGACAGCAACTTTGTTTTTTTTTTTTTTTTTTTTTTGACTTGTCTTTTTGTCACATCCTGCTGACTCGTTGCCTACATGGTGCCACTTAGGCAACAATTGGGAGATTTGTGTGGCGCATTTATACAAGTTCGTGGAGCATCCTAGAAGAATCTAAGAGATTCTGGAAGGTTCTAGAATATTCTAGAAGGGTCTGGATAGTTTTGGAACATTGAGGGTTCTAGAAGGTTCCAGGAGGTTCTAGAAGGTTCTAGAAGATTCAAAAAAGTTCTAAAAGGGTCCAAAAGGATGTGGAAGACTCTAGAACACTCTAGAAGGTCCTACAAGGTTGTAGAACATCCTAGAAAATCCTGAAAGGTTCAAGAAGGTGTGGAATGCTCTAGAACAATGTACATAGTTCTAGGAGGTCTAGATACTTCTTGGAATTGAATAAATATTTAGATATTTTGGACGAGAATTCTAGATGGTTATTATAAGTCGTTAGATGTAATTGATCTCCACCGTTGGTTGAGGAGGTGGAGTAGTATAAATAGGCTAGGAACTTCATTTGGAAGGCATCCAAAAAATCTAAGCAATCCAGAAATTGTAAGCAATTCAAGCATTGTAAGAGCTTTCAATAAAGAAGTTCCTTTCTTTATGATTCTCTTGTGTGCTTTCCTTCTCACTTGTCTCGAGCTTGAGTGAAGTTAGGCTGACTTAGCATTCTAGCACGGGACTTGAGTGACTAAGTGCCGCATGGGAGCGTTAGAATTTCCAAGACTGTGACATTTTCCTCTGTTTTCTCTTTTCCTTCTTGAACCTTCCTAGTCCCTTGCTGGCCGAACTAGCACCCATTTGTTTCGCTTGAGTTGCTGCTCTATTTTCTGCTACAAGCAGCCCGTTTACTGCGTGCTTTCCCTTCCATCCATACGTGTCCTCTATTGTAGCCACCACAAAAATCTGCAACAAAATAGCTGGCTTTGGCACTTCGGCTTTCATCTTAAGCAACTGGGGTTAATAATCCTAATTTCCTAGATCCATGCCAGATGAATCAGTGTTAAGATCGTCTTCGTCGTGTTCGGCTAAGGCAGGTGTGGCGGGGTTCTTGTGTGGGATTTGCAAATGATAATACTTAAGGCTGCTCAGGTTTCTCTTGTCTCCTATACTTTATAAGCTAAGAGAATTGTAGTAGTATCCGCATTTTTTTTTTTTTTTGGAGAAAAAAATAATAATAATAACAACTAAAGTTAGAAAATAAATTGAACCACATTAACAATCAAATAATTTGGAACTCTAAAATAGAGTACATGGAAGTGAAGGATGGATGCTTGTAAGCACTGTCTGTTTATTCCTCAGGATTAAACCTTTTAATTTCAGGATAATATTTAGAGCTTCAAAATCTTCTAACCTCCGAGTCCACTACTCATGGCCTTTTCTTTTTGTGTATCTTAACTTTATTAATTCATATCTCTTGTAATTGATAAAGATGGACAGTTTCTTGTCTTACTTCTCATGCCAATAATACTTCATGTCTGTCTTATAGTGTCCATTAAACCATAATCCTTATTCTCTTGTCCAACTTTAGAGACAATATATATGACAATATCTTCAAAGCTTTGGAAATAGACATTCAAATAGTTTGGTATCTGATATTCCTCATCTTCCACTTTTATGTCTACCTCCAATATGTACTTCCTCCGTCTCATAAATGACTTCCTCCTTTCTATTTTCCATGGGCCAAAATGCACATCTAGAAAATTCATTAATTGCTTTACTTTTCTATTATGCTCTTCAATGTCATTATATGCTTCCAAGTAAATCTTTTACTGTCCCAAGAAAAAGTAACACAAAATATGTGGTTGGCACTTTATTTATTGAACCTTCTTAACTTGTGTGCATTGTTAAACAAGAGGATAATAACGTTGAACTTGACTAGTCTGAATTAAATTTAATGTTTGGAATATAATTAACATGGAAAGTAAGAGAATTGTGTTAATTTGGGGGAGGAATATATGTATATTCATACGCATACATATACATATGAAGTGAAGTCAGAATGACCTTAAATTGTTTGTCAAAAGGCTAAAAGAAACTAGTGGTAGGATATTGAATAGAACTTAATCTATTTAAATATTGGTAACTAACTATTAATTAAATTTAACTAGGAAATACAAGAAACCAGATTGCATATCATATAATGCAAAATTCTTAATAGTATTCCTTTTGATACTATACATTGTCATGACAAAAATGAAATTATAGAAGTTCTTAACGTTTAAAGCATTTCTATAGAATGATCATTAATAGTCAATTTTATTTAATTAGATAATTATTTTAGAAATTGGAAATTGAATGACATGTAGCTTGGTAGTAAGCTAGTATTGAAATTTGGTAGTATAGGTTTTTGATCATAGTAATTAAAAGAGTATAACAATAACATTGAGGAACTAAGTATTATTTGGAATATGAATTTCAGTTCTGGACCCTAATATGGACCTGATAAGAGGCGCGAAAGAAAGTGCAAGTAACGAATAGAATCGGTCAAAGGTGAGCGGTTAATTGCTGCCTTTAGGGGCTAGATTAGTATGTGTAATTATATGTTTATTTGAATATACGTGATATATGGAAAATAAGCAAGTAGAGTATTTCAGTAATTTATTTGAATTATGTGGGTTTGATATTGATTGCTTTATTTGATATTGGTTGTGGTTGATAAGGTCCAACACTGTAAGATTTTTATGAAAAATGATTTTATCTCTGAAATTGAAAATCCAGGTGCACCTAGGATATTCTGATTTAAAATCATGAGAAGTCTTGATTCTGATAAATATTCTTTAAAATTGAGTTCTCAGCCCCTGTGGGATGGATTGTGTACTGAGATTAATTTGGTGTGCGGGCGAGTAAATGCATAGCAGGGGGTGATACTGGTGTGCAGGGCTAGGTTACTCATTGGCCCTTTCAGTGCTTTGTGTGATATTGTTGCGCTAACTTAAATTGTGTTCCTAGGTGTACTATGAATTGTGAATTTGTGGAACTTACAAGATGTACGTGTAATGTGAAATGTTATATGAATTATGTTACATGATGTTAATATGTATATTATACGTTTGTGTTGAATGATATTTTTTTAGTAACATGAATGTGTTTCATGGCGTCGCCGAGCTTGTGACTTGTCGATTAAGTACGGCAAGGTAATATCAGATCTCAAACTTGAAGTTAAAGGATGAAAATTTGCAATCACACTAGAAGTGTGGGGGTGTCTAATTTTGAAATATGTAAGTGTCTAATTATTTGTCTTGGTTATAATGTAGTTGGAGTGAAGCTCCTTGTTAGTTTATGTTACTGTTGTGTAAAATCATGAGATTATGTATTGGTTGTTTAAGGCATTTTTTGTATCGCAGGAAATCTCTACCAAATTTTTTAGTAACTTATTAACTATTACAGAAAATAAATTGTTATAGTGAACTTCAGTTTTAGAAAAGTTAGTTTTATTCTTTAGTTGGGTCATGAGTCAGGTTTATTATTTTGTTTCGAAGTCAAGGTTACGGTGGATTGGTTATCCAATCCTCCGGCCAGTTATACCTCAGTAAAGGGTGTGACAAAAATAAAGAAAAAGAAAGTGGACACATTTTTAGCTATATGGTGATAATTAGAAAAAGAAGCACTTAATCAGATTTGATTATATATACTAGCTAAATCTTTATTAAATATATAATAGATGACATCTTAGAGCCTTTATAATCATTTTTCCTTTATTGCATTCCATGATTATCATTAATTTCTAATATGCCAATATACAAAGCTATCAAAGGAAAATATTATAAATATATATATATATTTATTTATTTATTTATTTATTTTTTATTTTTTGTGTGCATGTATCTCTAACAAAAAAGAAGGCGATCATTATGTTAGATTCATCAAGAAGAGATCATGTATGAAATAGTTTATTATTATTTAAAGTAAAATGGACATATGGTAATAATTATAATTGATTTCTGATAATTAAAATTTAGATGAGTTTGAGTTTAATAATTTTTTTAAAATTAAATTAATAATTGACTAACTATAGGAAGTAATTTGACAAAATCTCATCATGAAATAGATCAAATCCAACGTGTGATGTTTACTTATGAAATCGATTTAGTTTTAGTGGAAGAAAAGGGGCCTGCTAACTTTGTCTAAAGTCCCTTTCTTGTTCTTTTTTTTTTTTTTTTTTTGCTTTTTTCTATGAATAAAACTAGCTAAGTAAAAGTTTTTATTTCTTTATTTTTTTTTTTCTTCACTTTATTCTGTTCGGGTGGTAATTTTGTAACTTGTATGCAATGTTTGAAAAAAAAAAGATTAATTAACCATGTTGATTAGTCTTTTTTTGAAGAGGAATGAAAATCAGTGTCGGTTGGTTTATCTAGGAAAAGAAAATAAAAAAGAGAATATGCTAATTAAAGATATTTTTGCATATTCCAGTCATGTTTACAAAAGTTATTGTTGTGCAGTGGTATACTTTTTTATATTTTATTATTGTGAGGTCTAAAATTAAAACATAAAGGTTTAGAAAAGAGGGAGATTATTGTCAATAATTCTGTTTAGTTCAGTTATGTGTAGAAGCATTGTAAGTAAAAATACTTTTTAAGTAGAATTGCTTAAAAAGTGCTATATAAAAAGTTGAAAAATTATTTGAATGAGTTACATAAAAGTTTGGGATATTAAAAAATTATTTGATTTTAGATTTTTTTTTTAAAAGATCATTGTGATGAATATTATAGTTGCATTTGTTTAAATAATATAATTATTAAAATTTATTTCGATTTCTCTTAGTTTTTTAATTTAAAAAAATTCATTTTGTAATTTCATTTTTTAGAATTCTATAACCTAAAAATACTTTTACGTAAAGCTTAAAAAGTAAAAAAAAAATTCACACAATATTTTTATATAAAAACTTAAGCTCAGAACTTGTTTTAAAAGTGAAAACAAACAAGACAATATGTCACTCTATTGATTAAGATATTTTACATAAAAACAAATAAATGTCTGATAATTATTTAATTTTCTATTAAATTATATATTAATAAATATAATTAAGTATTTATTAGAATAGACAAAGTTCATAGAAAAATCTTTTGTTTTTGTTTTTTGTTTTTTGTTTTTTGTTTTTTTTTTTTTTTTTTTTTTTTTGAGAATTTCATTGCCTTATATACAAGCAAACTATTTTTCTTTATTTCTTTTGAAAATCTATACTCAATTTGTTAAGGACCTTTTGTTGCCCATTAAACAGGCATGGGGCGGTGGCCTACCCATCTAAGAAATTCATCAAAGTCAAATAGTGGAAATATGGGAGGCATTGCTGCATTCTCTTTTTTTTACTTTTATTATTTTTTGTGGTTTCCTTTGGGAATGGAGAAGAGGAGCGTCTGTATATATGGACCTTAGGCCCAGAGAAGGGCCCACATATGACCTACTATAACCGACCTCATGAGACTACTTTCTTTTCTTTCCGGGACTCAAAAATTTCTTTTGTTCCTCATGCTTTGCTCATGGGTTGATTTTCCCATTCAAGAAGAATAAACTGAATAAGATGAAATTCAGGAAAGTGTTTATATATTTGTTGAAAATTTTTTTAAAAAAAAGTTGAATGTTTAGTAGCTTACTAAAATTACAACATTAGCCCCTTCTATCATCTTTAAAATCTCACTGAAATGTCCAAACAAGTGTCATTTTCGCAACTGTGTCTTTGTATTAATAGCAATTAAATGAAATAGCCACATTTTGATAGTAACAATGCATGTTTACGTAGTAGTTAAATGTTAGGTGCGAATATTGGAATCACCTATTTAGATGATAAACTAACGACTCAACTGCTAGAAGTTAAAATGAAAAAGAGTGTTTTTGTGTGTATGCAAATAGTTAATTTATATTAAATTCACTCATTTTTATTAATGTAGTGAAAATATGTATATATATTTTTTAATTTAGTGATCAAGTATGTGCAAACTAATTTATATGCATCTCGACTAATAATTTTTTCAATTCGATTGAAAATATATCACTCTCAGGTTGACTAAGAAATTTCAAAGAGTTAAATTTATGGTATTATGTATCATTCACTAAATGCTCTTGGTACATATCCAAATAAAGAAGGGTAGTTTTGTCATCGAACACAAATAATGAGTTAGTTTATCCAATCTCCAACCAAATTTAATACTTAAGAAATGAGAAATAAGAAATAAGTGGTGTCCCATAATGTGGAAATCCGATATCACTAACAATAATTCAATTCAGAAAATGCCTAAACAAAGGGCCCCAAAAGCTACCTGTAGTGGGAGTCAGCATCAAACACTTACCGCAGCCTTATTCAAATTTCATCTGCCGAACCACAGTTGAAAATAAACAAAAGGCCAGGCCACCCACTGCAAACCAAAGTCACAAAAACCAAACCAAGGAGGAGAATCTCTTTGGTTATTTGTTATTCAAGACTTCTCCTTTTTCAATCCAATGTAATCTTCCATCTGGAGAATAAGGTTACTTTTCTTCCTCAGCTTGATTTCCACAACTCAAAGGGAAGATATCCCATTTCATTTCCCAACTTCCGATTTCCTCTGCTTATGGTTTTCCTTTGAGTATGGTTCAAAGAAAGGTAGCCAACAAGCTTGGAATCCAAGCTGATCATGTTAAATCGGATAAGCTTTTGGGAAACCTGAAACCATCTCCTTCCCAGCATCAAGATGGCAAAAACAGAGGAACTGATATGAAAAAGAAAATGAAAAAGTCAAGATCAATCAAGCTTTCTGATTTGGAGGGTCTTAGATCAACACCTTCCAAAAGGAACATATCTCAACCTGGAAAGCCACCAACTCTTCAAGTTCCAGCTCCAGCAGCAACCCCTCAAAAGCAGCAGCCAATTATCAGAACAATTGATGGGTCACCAAATTACATGAAGCCTACTACCAGTTCTGATGCAAGGAAGGAGCTTTCCCTGGTAAGTCTTCGGAATACTCAAACTGGTTCGGATTGTAAAAGGCGAAAATTTTCGAGCACTTCAAAAGTTAGCCCAGCTTCTAGTAAGAAACCAGCAAAAACTTTGACAAGGAAGTCTAGTTTGAAGTTGGTCAGGACTTTAACAAAGACCCCCAGTTTTAAGCTGACAAGATGTTATGCAAAAAAGTCCTCCAGGGTAGCTCTTTGTGCAGATATAAAATCACAGAAAGCAACCTGTTCTTCAACTCTGAAGGACTCAAAGTTCCCTGCTTACCTTACTCTTAATTCTGGGGGAACCGAGTCAGAGGGAACTTCGGCCATGAAGGTTTGCCCATATACCTACTGTTCTCTTAATGGTCACCATCACATTCCTTTACCTCCACTCAAGGGCTTCTTGTCAGCAAGGAGACGCCTTTTAAGGATTCAGAAGAACCTGAAGCTGGAAGCTTTAAGCCCTCGAAGAGTAAAGCCGCTTAGTAATATATTTAAGGACTCCGATATTAAGCAGGATGTCATTGATGTCAAACCTGCATATGTTGAAGCAGATTCAAATGACTCAACAATGTCATTAAAAGAAAAGGGCATGGATTTCTTTATTGAAATCTATGCTAACAAGGAAGACAAAGCAGAATCAACCGGAGCATGGCCTCAAGGAGATGACAAGCAACATAATTATTCAGCCGGAGAACTTGAGGAACAAAACAGTGTCAAGTCTACAATTGGGTGGGATAGCATGGTAGCAGAAAGACAAAATGACTTCAACCAAGGGGCTGCAAGCATGTCTGATGGATCACCAACGTCTGAGATTGATTTGCAGGAACATTTTCTGCAAGATCATGATTATATAGCAACTGAAGCAGAAACCAAGGGGAGCTTTCTTGAAGAACCAACAGTAGAATATCCATATGATGATTACCCGCCTCTCTGGTCTCATGGTGAAAAACCACCGGTAAGGTTTTGCCATGAAAGCAGCTTTGAAGGTGTACGGTATGACATCACTGAAATGGATGATTCTGAAGCTATAGATATGGAGTGGGAGGAGGGTCAATTTTCTGCCTCAGACCTCTATAACAAAGCTGATTCTTCAATCTCAACAGAGGAGGAACTTAACTTGGATGTTGAGTCCTTATCAGAGGTCATCAATACTGATTCGCATGATGAATTTGATATCTGGTCAGATGACATCATTGGTAGCTGCAGTAACAATATTCTGGTCGATGAAGTACTCCACGAAGCCCCAGCAGAAGATAGTGCCTGTTTGGAAGAACAATCTGAGGCAACAGATTCTGATGTTGAAGGCATAAATCAAAGCAAGGACGTTCATGAATCTGGTCAGGTTTCCTATAGCTTCAGCTATGACCAATTCTTTTCATCCAAGGATGTCTTTCAGGAATTAACAACTGCAGAAGAAGATGGCAAAAAAGACGACACAGACATGAAGAGCAGCGTGGCCTCTTCAAATCCAATTGTGGAACAAAGAGCAAGCAGTGAGGAGAATCGGGAAAAGAATGAAAAACTTGGCAATGATGACACCATTTGCACCATTGAAGCACTGGATGCAGCTTTATACAGTGGGCAGGAGCAGAAATATCTGGAAGAAGATAGCACACCTACGTGGCCTGGTGATCAAATCTCTGATACTTCTCAGGGATATTATGAAATAAATCGATTTGAAAGAGATGAAGCATGCAGTAGAAGCCAGGAGCTGAAAAATGCAGAAGCATATCGAGATGTTGTGACTGATGATCCTGGGCTGGAGCAAGACGTCCCGAATGGCAATGCTGGACATAAGATGGAAATGGAATCCCATACCAATGCAAATGTATTGGTTGATTTCAATTTTAGTTTGTCTCGGGATTCTTTTGAAGCTGTTAACTTTGACAATAGGGTAAGTCAGAAGATGGGTGATCCTTGCCATGTTGACGATACCATAGAAGACAGCAATGAACATCAAGAGGCTAATGATGAAACCACTAGTCAAGTGTCTGATATGCACTGTGAGAGCACCAGTCTTCGCCAGGACCAGGCTTTCTGGGAAACAGATCAAGGTAAAGCAAAGCAGTCCCAGAGCTCAAGCTGCACAGATGAAGAAGAGAACAGGAATTTGAAGACTTCCAGTCCTGCTGGACAAGACACAGTAGAAGTTGGCAAAGTGGAGGTTGAAGACTACCCTAAGTCTGATGAACCAGAAACATCACTGATGCTCAATAATATTACTGATACTAAATTGGAGAGCACATTCTTCCCAGCTATAGTTAATGCCAACCAAAAAGAGCATGACATGTGCAAGTTTTGGAAAGGGGCAATCAGATCCAAGAGACTGATAGAGGATGATGAGGAACTGAGAAAATTCAATCCAAGAGAACCAAATTACCTGCCTTTGGTTCCTGATCCAGACGGAGAGAAGGTTGACTTAAGGCATCAGATGATAGATGAAAGGAAAAACGCAGAGGAATGGATGGTCGATTATGCACTTCAACAGACTGTCACAAAACTTGCTCCTGCTAGGAAGAGGAAGGTCGCACTGCTCGTTGAAGCTTTCGAAAAAGTAATGCCAATACCCAAATATGAAACACAAATTAGAAACACTCCAGCCTTAGCTCATACCAGACCGATGCAAGCTTGTAGCTGATGGAGGTCACTGAGGTAATATGGAAATCTTTTCATTACTGTGACATTTTTATTGTCATCAACAACTTTTCTATTATCGCATTTCTTTAATCAAATTCATTTAACAAGAAGATATTCCTCTCTCTCTTTTCATGTTGTTCTATAGGTAATAATTTCAGTTACTACAAATGATGAGTCAAGGAAGCATATTAATAATACAGCATGTGAAACAGTACTGTAAACGGGGACAGAGCAGGTTTGGTAGAACGACTGATTTATAAAGCTCCTCCTTTGGAGACAGAGCAGCTCTATACACTGGTGAATTGATGGCAGATGAATGGAAACTGTACTGTAAACGGGGATTATGTAGTTAATCCTAAACTTCGTGGGTTAGTTTCGTGTGTTTATAATGAATCAGTAAATTTGTAATAAAGTATATTATATGGTGTTTATGTTGTGCACTAGTGCTGTGTTGTTATAAGGGCAAATACCCGACTTTCAGAATTGAGGGAGAACTTGTTTGTAATATTGCAAGTAAGTTTTATCAATGAAGTCCTACAGCCTATGGGTTCTTTAAACCTCTTTTTTTTTTTTTCTCTCTTTTCAGTAATTATTTCCCAAAAAGAGGAGACAAATTGCAGTATATGATAAATTAGAACCACATGATGCATCTTATACATAGTACAGCAGAAACATAAATGCTTCCACTATATGTCCTTTTCTGTTTAAAAAAAATAGAAACAATAAATGCACCAAGTGGACTTTTCAAGTTTGACAAAAATTCTCATGTTGTAATGTTGAAGATTTACTTTAACGTTCAATGAAAATCTTAAGTTGTTTGGATAAATCAAGCATCTCGTATCTTTTGCTTTCCTTTATAATATTCATGAAATTAACTACATTTTGAGGACATCTCCTTATAAATATTAATTATATAGAAAAGGCAAAGTAGCATTATTATTTATAAGGCTAAAATTACATGAATGGTAATCATTAATGCACAAAAGATGCAACAACTACTTTTGCGCAGGTATATTTACGTCTATTGAAGGCGATTCATCAAGAAGCAATTGAAGCTCCCCGAAGTACCTTCCTAGATGATGACATTTTTCAGAAGTTTGCTCTCGCAAACCTAAGCGGGAACTAACCTCGGTACTTCCATTCTGTTCCACTGTTTTTTCCATGATGTCATCATTAAACAACCTAAGAGCATCTGTTGTTGATAGAGAATGCACAGATTCATTCAATTTCTGGTATGCTTCTCTCTTTACTTGAGTTTCTACTAACTTCTCCTTCAACTCGTCTGGAAGGGAAGCAAGCACACTTCACGCGGGACACCAATATCAAAAAAAAATTATTAGTGAGTCAATAGAAATGAAAGAACTATGTTTCTGCAAAAAGGACCCTCTCCATATAAGTCTCTCTCAGAATACCTGGTAACACCTCTTACAAGACCCCAGTTATAGCCAACAAGAACTGATTCTTTAAAGCCGATATTGAATCCCTCTTGTGGAGAAGCTTGTTTCCCCGCTATGACACCATCTCGATATCCAATCTAATAGTCATAAAGAAAGTCAGGTGAAACCCACTCATTTTGTTAAAGAGGAAAAATAGAAACTTAAACAAGGAAACAAACTCCCAAATAGTCAAGATTACTGTATGGAACTGGTCATGTCTCCTCTGCCACTCTCTGTCCAAATCTGATGTTTTATTCAATTCCCCATCAAAATCATCCCATAAAGATCCGTCTCCTTGAAAAGAGTCATCTCCATCACAAACTGAAAGCAAACATAGATTAGATGCCTTCACTAAGAAATACATGAAAGTTCTGCAATAGAATAACTTTCTGATAAAGTAATTGTAGATCATAGTAGCTGCATTGACATATCTGAAGACATCCTCGGTCTAGAAACTATAGATTAACTTCAACAGGAAAGGAAAAATTGGAAGAAAAAAGTGATAGTTAGTTCGTTGCACAATTATTAACTGGAAAAATCAAATAAATATTAAATGTAAGTGCAGAATGTTCTTGCAGTCACTTGCTTTATCTGCGGATTTCACATCCCCTACCTAAATTATGTTATGTGTCAAATGTACAGATAATAAAGGTGACTTGGAAACTTCATGCTACTAGGAAGGGAGTTCAAAATTGGTACCACTTAATAATGTCCATATGACTAAAGTAGCATTCACGGTACATTCTTGAGTTAATTTGATCACATGATAAAGCAAAAAAAAAAAAAAAAAAAAAGTTTATAATGCATTAAATTAGTTTACCTTTAAACTGAATGTTATATCACTTAACTTAAAAAATTAAAGACACGGGAATCCCAATACTAATCTTTCTTCTTTTTTTCGAAATACTTTAAGAGATAGAGTGTGATATATATATAATATATATAGGTAGGGAGAGAAAGAGAGAGAGAGAGAGAGAGAGAGAGAGATGAGTACAAGAAGGAGGCATCCTTCTCTGAAAAGATAAAGGAAATGAACATGAGAAGACTTTCTTTAATAAAAGAAACATGTCTTCAGCACCTATGGAATTAATGAAAATGGTACATGTCTCCTCTGCAGATTGTAGCAATTAGAAAGGAGGCAACTACTTATTCTAATTATAAAGAATCCAACTAAGTATATGCAACATGTCATGCCAAATGACAGAAGCTGCTAGAAATTTGAGATTTGCGATTATCATCAAGGAGCCATGTCCAAAACTCTTAACAAGACGACACTCACTAGCTACCTGTGACTATTTATTATTGTACTCCTTGCATGCTAAGGAAGCAGATCAACTAGGAAATTACTTACCATCTGAAACATTATGTATATTTCCAGCAACTGACAATGGTCCTGGTTCTATTTTTGACAGCTGCAAACTTTCAGAGTATAGTTCTTCAGCAAACCTACCTTCCATCTACAACAGAATCAAATACAATTAATTGGGAAGCTCAAAGGGTTATTGTTAGTGAAGATTGTTCTAAACTTAATAAAAAAAGATACAATTCAATTGTGGTAAGACAACAAACTCTCTCCAACTCCAAACACAAACACTCTTATGTTAGCCACAAGCAGGCAAATATGGAGCAAAAGAAAAACTAAAGTGGCCCAAGTCACCACTATTTCAACCAACACAAGTTATTCTGAGATTCCTGTAAAAAAATATGTAGAATGTAAGCATATATCCGAAAGATCCAACAAGCAAAGTAGAAAACAATGAAATCATTGTTAGAGACTTAGAGGTGATCAGTTAGTGTAGTTTTTCCAATACCATAGGGTGACATGTTTACGATTTATAGTATAACACATTCCAGTAAAGAAATAAGATAATTTTTCTCTAGGCATCACAATAATAAAACAACAATATTACTAGACAAGAAAGAAGCTTTATCAAAACAAATTAGCCATTTAATTGTTTTTCTCAAAGCAACATCCATTAATTATTCAAATAATTAAACTTGTAAAGAATTTACCATCCTGGAAATTCCTTTCTGTTATAAAACAACTACTAGTAAATATGCAGGTGGAGATTCATACTAAAGAAAATAAAGACAGAATTTTTTTACCAGGGTTAACGTAATCCACGAACCCACTAAACTATCAAACTGGAATAGCAGTTCACAATCGGAGTACGAGGGAGAATCAAAATAAGTTCCCATACCTTATTGGATCGGTGTCAGAGAGACAACCAGATGTCTGCGATGTGCGTATTGCTGTTGGAATGCTGGAAAAATTAGACAGAGAATAGATGATGTACAACGAGTATATTTGCTAATATCTCAATTTCAAATAGAATCAGGTAAATAAAATAGTACATAATAAGGTTTATATAGGCAAATTCTAATAATTTTAATTACTAAAAAACCCTATGAAGGAATGAAGCCCTATATCCTTAAGTTTTCCTTTTACTTTCTCACTCTCACCATCACTCCTAATCGACGATGCCTCTGTCGGCCAAAAAAATCCAAGCTTTGGATGGCGTTCTCATTAACAATTTCATATGAATGTGTTCCAATAAAGACCCTAAATTTTCCCTTTCAAGTATCCTATATTTTTATTTCTTTTCGTGGTTGTTCAATTTGTGCAAATATTGATCGAATTCAGAGAGTGAAAGAGTTTTTTTACACAGCATAACCAGTCTGAGGGAAGCAGTAAGCACAATCAACCTCGTGTTGCAGATTTTACACAGCCATCGCAACCACCATCGAAGTTATGCAGTGTTTAAAGAAAGCTTGGATACGGATAGATGCACGAACCTGAGTTTAAAAGATTTCTTTCAACCGATTCGCTTAACACAATTTATTTGAGAGAGAGTGAGAGAGATCGAGAACCAGCTATGAAACTGAGCATCTGCAGATCCTTCTTCTGCCTAGGAACCCCCTTATTGTCTTCGTAGATGCTTCGAATGTCTGGAGTGGGTTCCAGTTGCAGATTGCAGTGACGAAACCCGCAATCCAGAAATCTTTCGTGGATACGCAGCGTCCTTCTTTCTTTCCTTCTTTCCTATTTTTCTCAAAGCAGAGCGTTTAACATTAATATGAAAGTGGCTTGGTTTACTCTTTCTTTTTCTTTTGGGGGATTTTGTTGTTTTTGTTTTTTAATTTTAAATAAAAATATTTTTTGTAATGTTTATTAAAAAAATTGCTTTCAAATATTGTTAATTATAAGTTATTATTATTATTTTTAAATAAGATATAGTTTCTTCTGTTATTATTAATTTTAAAGTAATTTTTTTTTACATATAATAATTATTTAAAAAATATTGTATCAAATGTATCATATCTTTATTTTTTACAAATTGTAATATCTTTGTATTTAATACCTATTATACCTGATACTGTATCAGTATATGTGTTTTATAATTAATTTATAATTTTGAAAATAAAAATAAAAATTTAATCTAAAAATAGCCCGAAAAGAAAATTTTGAATTTCTCAACACATAATTGATTATATTACACAACCTATATACCAAATTCAAGATATTTAAGAAAATATTAAAACCCTCAAAATACGAACTCAATTTCATCCACATAAATCTTTGAGTTTTCAATTTAAATTTCTCATTAAAAAAGAAAAAAAATCTATGATTTCATGCCAATCACACAAAATATAATTTTATGTTCTAGATTCATGTATATAATTCTTGCTATGATATCATATGTAAATTATTATATGTTCTATACATGAACTTACAAACTAAATGATTACATGCATACCTTATTGAGCCTTAACAGGAAAAATAATTTGATTCTTAAGCAAGTATAGTCTCTATAATCATTTTGTTGGTCAGGTTCCTTTATATACTATTTTCTTACTAAGAGCTCTCAATATGACAAACTCAATTTATAAAATATGAGTACCACACCTATTTATAATTAAATCCTAATGAGTTCTCCTATCAAATACTTCACTAGGTATTCAAACTATACTTACCCTCAACTGATACCATGTCTAATAGGTGCGATTGAGCTATAACCAACTGGATTCTAACAAATCAGTCTCAATTAGACTAAGCATTAACCCATTTTTTTATTAAAATAAAAAACATACCATAATAACATAGCGGAGCTTCTAACATTATAAGATAAAAATATAAAACCCACTACAATAATCTTGAAATCATTCAATGATGAGTTCAAATTTTTGTGGTATTAGTATGGTTCCTTTGTCAGATTGTGAATCTTGAATTCTTTTTTTCTTTTTCTATTTTATTTTATTTTTATTTTCATGATGCGTCGAAATTGAGCTTACGAACAACATTTTTTGCACTTGGTAATTCATGATACATGTGAAATAAAATCCTTTTAATTATATGATGGATTCAACTTCTACCTATTAATGGGAGTCATGCATCACTAAACTTTAAATTTATTACTTTTTTGAATTTTTGTATGATACATGTGATTTGCCAAGTAATTGAACCCGTGACAAATATCCAAACAAATAGGCAATAGCTAATTCTGACATTTGTTTATATTCTCCCCAATTACACAACTTATCCTGCTCATTACATGTATCATATTTAAATCACTCTCTCTCTCTAAAAGTCTAACATAAGATGCAAAAATAAACTTAGGTGGATTAAAAATGTGGGTGCACCCAACATGAGTTGTTATCCATGTGTTGCATGTGAACTATGAACACAATAATGAATCTAATTAGATCATCCATTAAAGTCATACAACTATTATATACATCTGTCTTGATCAGCTAATCTGGCTACTACAGCCAAATTTCTCATGAAAAGTCCCTTTTGAGTTGAAATTTATAATTAAAGAGACACTGTAATTCATTTCTGGCTACACAAAAAACAAAAAAAGTTAGGCTAACTACTATTTTAGTCCCTTAAAATTAATTCGTAATTTTTAATTTAATTCTTTAAAAATATTTTCGATCAATTTTATCCTCTAAAATTCATAATTTTTAAATTAAGTTATATTCTTTTATTCTCATCTTATATATATATAAAGTAATTCTATATAATTTAATGATAAAATTACAAAAAAAAAAAATATTTTACAAGATATAAAAATAATTTATGTATGTTATTATTTTTATTTCGTTTGTGATAATTATTTCATTAATTCATAACATGTAAAAAGAATAATAAAATTTATTTAAAAAATTTTGAATCTTAAAACATAAGATTGACTGAAAAATTTATTAAAAAGTCACACTAAAAATTAATGCAATCCTACAAAATCATGTAGATAAGCCAAAAAGTTCATGTATGGAGAAATTATCTTACTAACAACAATGTGTCAGAGCTTACCAAAGAAAATTTCAATTTTAGATGAATTGGTTCATTGGCACAAGTCACGGAGCCTTACCAAATCGATTTTTTGGGGGTCTAGAGTAAGATGATATCCGATATTTATTCTTATAATTAATAATGATTAAGATAACATATGGAGAATTAGTGTATTGTACAGTCAAATTAAAAATCATGTAACATATTAAAATTAATTTGTGGGTGTTATCTAACAATTTAAGATTTTCAGTTAAATGATATTAATAATCCTAACATAAACTATAAATTCTATGTTGTTTTGCTGAGATGTAATAAAGCCTATATATATGTCTCTGTCTGTGTGTGTGAGAGAGAGAGACAGAAACAGAAAGAGAGTATAAAAATGGGTGTAGCTCTAGCATATGCTTGTTCAATTTTGGTGGGAATCTTTGTGATCTGTCCATGGATGTGTTTGGGGAATAATAATATAACCAGCATGCAGTGGAGAAGACAACCTCAACTGAAGAAGTGTAATGTATATGAAGGAAGCTGGGTGTTTGACAAATCTTACCCTCTTTATAACTCCTCAGCCTGCCCTCACATTCGCAAAGAATTTGATTGCCAGAAATATGGTCGTCCTGATAATCTCTACCTCAAATATAGATGGCAACCACAGGACTGTCATTTGCCAAGGTATACATTTATTCTCTCTCTCTCTCTCTCTCACTTTCTCTCTCTATCTGTATAATTTGTCATTGCATTAATGAGTATAAACTTTTTAGACTGAGATGCCTTTGAATTTTTTGATAAAAGATATTGGTTGCAAACACATCATTTTGTAAAAGTTTTCTCAATTTTGGTTCTGCAATATTGCTCTGTATTTTTAGCATTCTTAATTTTTTGTGAAAGGATTGGACAAAAGTTCACATGTGACACAGTGCCAGCTTCAATCATTAGCTAGGAGATATTTTTATAGAAAAGAAAAAAATAAAAAAAAAAAGAGTGATTCTTCATTTTGTTGGCTAAGAACGTAGTGCCTTATTCCTTGTCTTTAGTATCTAACACAATTGCTGGACAACTATTATTGAAAAAAAAAAGTTTTGCTAATCGTGGAGTTGTAGCATTTGCATAATTAGGGGTGTTTATAGGTTGGTTAAACTGACTAAACCAACCCAAACCACCCAAAAATTTTGATTGATTTGGTTATTTTTTATAATTAGTTTTTTTGTTGGTTAGTTTTTTTTATAAAAACTTTGGTTATTGTTTAATTATGAAATTTCTCTTTCTTTATCGGAACCGAACCAAATTATATATATAGTTAATTGAAATAATAGTTATTAATACTATTGAATATTTAATTTTATGTATACTCCTATTCTTAAAAAAATAAAATTTCTTTTTTCATTTCTAAACTAAATTAAACCTTATATGTGAGAAAACAAGTATTAGATATATATTTTATATTCTTTGTATATTTTTAGATTTAAAAGTATTTTTAAAAAAATTGGGCCTGACAGTCAATTTTAGGCCTAATAACCGAATAACCACTCATGACCAAACTAACTCAACAATTTGGATTAGTTTTAGATATCAAACCCATATAAACCACATTTGGATTGGTTATAATATTTTTCAAATCCGAACTAAACTAAACCATGCACACCCTAATACATATGTTAAGCTTTCATATGAGTAGGCAATGAGGCTTGGCCTCACATTGAGTTTTTTTTTTAATAGATCTTAATTAACATTGGTTTTGCAAGATCTGTTTGGGTCAAATTTGAATTAACGGTGAGTTTTAATTCACGTTGGTCTTCTAATTAGCAAAAAATACTTTTGTAAAATGATTTATCCCTATTATTCTCTTTAATTGACTCACAAGTAATGGGTAACAGTAGAATTGAACTTCAAATTTCAGTTGAAGTTCAAATAAGTAATTGAATTCAATTATTGCCCTGTTCAAATCATAATGACACTAAATTTTAATTATGGGGATGATTTCAGATTTGATGCGAGAGATTTCTTAGAAAGATTTATGGGAAAGAAGATTATGTTCATAGGAGATTCTGTTAGTCTCAACCATTGGCAATCACTCATCTGCTTGCTTCATGCTGTAGTACCTGATTCTAGTATAGAACAGCACACAGATGGCTCAGTCACAACCTCAACATTCCAGGTCAGTGACTTAAGTAGTACTATAAACTTAATTCCTTAGTTTCATTAACATCCCACAGAAACAGGACTATACCTGTAATTAAAACTACAATATTTTGTTTCATTTTTGTATGTATGCTGTTAAACTTCAAAGCAAACTGAAACCAATTTTGCAGGACTATGGAGTTTCAGTGATGCTTTTTCATTCTACATATTTAGTAGACATTGAAGAAGAACAAATCGGTCGTGTTTTGAAGATTGATTCTATTAAAAATGGTCAAATATGGAAGGACATTGACATTTTGGTTTTTAATACTTGGC
This sequence comes from Quillaja saponaria, assembly GCA_029379385.1. Classification (NCBI taxonomy): domain Eukaryota; kingdom Viridiplantae; phylum Streptophyta; class Magnoliopsida; order Fabales; family Quillajaceae; genus Quillaja; species Quillaja saponaria. Next base: position 9,958,449 of record CM055616.1, on the reverse strand, counting down.
TCTGGTGGTACCGCAGAGGACCTAAGCAACCGTATGAGCTCCATGAACTGAAGCATCATTCAGATTTTGTTTTTCTTTTCTAACAGAAAGTAGAGAAGTATTGATTTATGATGCTCTAGCTAGTTAACTTGGACTCTGTCTAATGCAGATGGGATTACATACAAGATGGTGACCAAATACTTCAAGATATGGATAGAATGGTTGCATTTCAGAAGGGTTTGACAACTTGGGCTAATTGGGTTAATTCAGATGTTAATCCAAATAAAACCAAAGTTTTCTTTCAAGGAATTTCTCCTTCCCATTACTAGTAAGTCTAAATATTTTATAATTCCAACATTGTAAAAGTTTGCTAACTTTGCAAAGGAAAATTTCCATTTCAATTACTCAATTACTAACTTGGAATTAACAATTTCTGCAACAAATAAATCAGTGGCAAGGAGTGGAATGAACCAGGAGTGAGGAACTGTTCAAAGGAGACACAACCAATAAGTGGATCAACTTACTCAACTGGTTTGCCACAGGCAGCATATGTAGTGAAAGATGTGTTGAAGACAATAACAAAAACTGTTCATTTGCTCGACATTACAACTCTCTCACAACTGAGAAAAGATGCACATCCTAGCTCTTACAATGGCTTCAGAGGCATGGACTGTACACATTGGTGTGTAGCAGGACTTCCAGACACTTGGAATCAGCTTCTCTATGCAGCTCTCATTGCTAAAACCAGAAGGAATTCATGAATAGACAAAGAGGGTAGCCATATACAATTGTTACTGGTCTCCATTAAAAATATAGAAATTAGAAATCATTATGATCATGAGGCCAATACTGTATACTTAGTTATGGAAGTAGTTCTTAAAATAGAAATCGTTTATTTCTTTTTACTTGGAATATAAATCAACTCACTGGCTCATGTGAGAAATTAATCTGCCTTTAACAACATGCCGATTGTTGCTTGTGGCTATGCAACAATTGCAGAGTAGTATGCTTTGTGCATTTAGTCTAGCATGACAGAGGATGAGCATTGAGTAGCTGTTTTCTTAATAAGCTTTGCTTCCAAGTAATTTAATTTGTTGCAAAACTTGCAGTTGATCGGTGCTTTTCTTTTTTGCTTAATATGTTATTTCCTTTTTCTTATAATCAAATTTACCATGAACTGCCTGCATGTTTTAACTATGCAGATGGTTGATGTGTGGGTTTCCTTGACTTTCATTTTGTAAGTAATATCACATAAGATTTATGGGTTTCAGGGAAAGCAACAAAAGAAGTCTCATTGATGTAAGGCTGGGAAAAGTGAAGACAATTGTGATGACCTAGCAAAGAGAAAGCTATCAAGGCTAGTTTCTAAGGCAAGCAAGCATGCTCTGAAATACTAAAGAGAACCACTCTAATAATGAAAACACAAAGTCATCATTAAAAAAGTAACAATAATACAATACACAACTCATGGTTTATTGATTTGCGCTAAGATGCAAATTACAGAATGAAGATATTTATTAATATGACCAAAAAGACAAAAAAATTACCTATACAAAAGAGAAGGTACTTCTGCTCATGCTGTAGTCATGAATTAGCCAAACAATCCCCAAGGCATGGTTATTGATGATGATAGTTGAACCAGATCGGCAAGGAATTTGTTTGATTTCCAAAACAATGTGATTTTCTGGTTAAAACAAAGCAACTTAATATATCTCAATCCAATATTAGTGTAAATGATATCCAAGCTTCCATATATAATAACAGTGGAAACCAATTTTTACAAAACTTGAAGCCTGCAAAGTCATAAGATCATTCTGTATCACCTTATTTTCTTTCTTGCCTTGAATGATAAGCATTCCCCTCTTTTCATGGAAGAGCAATAATTGTTTGACAAAAAAATATGCCACAAATAATTTTAAAAATTAAAATCTCATTCCACATGAAAAACTATCAATCTCCAACTTTTTGATCTTATAAATAACTGCGACCCAGCTACTGCCAAACAAGCTTAGATGAAAATTGTCCCAATATGTCTTCATTCCTCAGTTTCTTTTCCTTCTTCCTCATCCTCTTCTCATGTTACTCTACCCCCATCCATGGAGTTTTCTCAGAGAAGCCGCCCATGATCATATCCATGAAGGGCATGGAGAAAACCACCCAATTGCACTTCTATTTCCATGACATCCTAGACGGCTCAGACCCAACTGCCATGAGAATTATTGCCCCACCTGAAAAGTCTGTTGGTGGTTTTGGAACTACCTTTATGATGGATGACCCCTTGACTGAAGGACCAGAGCCAGGATCAAAGGTTGTAGGAAGGGCTCAGGGAATGTATGCTTTTGCTTCTCAACATGAAATTGCTTTTCTTATGGCCTTGAATTTTGCTTTCATAGATGGTGCATACAATGGCAGCGCCCTCAGCATCCTCGGGAGGAACCCAGTTCTGGAAGAAGTTAGGGAAATGCCAATAGTTGGAGGTAGTGGGATTTTCCGCTTGGCAAGAGGATATGCACTGGCAAAGACAATTAAGTTTAATCCTCAATCTGGAGATGCCGTTGTTGAATACAATGTGACTGTGTCGCACTTCTGAATTGTTTCCATTTTTTGCAGAGTATCCTTTGATGTTTCAATGTCCTTTAGTTGTTCTTGGTGTTGTTGACAGTATTATACAAATAGTAGGTACTGACACTAGTCAAGTTGGGGAGACTAAGCTTGAGTAAGAAAGACCGATGTTGCATTTCATTACTGTGTCCTATGTTTTTTCCAATAAATTGCAGTGTAAGCTACAGCATTAGAGATCTATCAGCACTGAGCCAGAGAGAGAGAGACACCCTTAATCTAGATTCTGAAGTATCTTTAACATTCAAACCAAAAGATCAGTCAAATAATTGAACTATACTGAAAAGTACTTAGTATACAATTAACCTAAAACAGAAAGGTAGAAGTGAGAATGAAGTTCTTTCAACTCTAACGCAGAACACTTTGCGCAATTCCATAGGAGAAAAAAAAAGTATATAATCCTTTATACAAAGAAGAAACATATTATAAAGACCATAGAAGGGAAACTTGAAAATGAAAAGGCACTCATTTCCTATCTGGCCAATTGTTTTAATCATATCTCCCAAGTCCCCAGGCTGAAACGGAAAAAAGGGGTCTCTCATGCCAGCAGATAACCAAGCATCCATTCTCTTCTTTAATATTGTATCCATCATACAACAGCCTCTTTGCCAGCAACATGCCATGGTAACTGAGAGGCACCCTCCCAAACCCAGCTATCTCAAGCCTTAGAATCCATTTCTCAAGCTTTTCGTGCCTCTCCTTTCTCTCAACACCCTCACATGCAATTATGCTCTTAATTTCTTCCCCAAAAAGCATCTTCTCAACCTTCTGTCGATCTATTGAAGTTCTTGAAACAGTAGATTCCAAGCAATCAAACAGTGCACCATAGAAGTGCAACGCTTCTGTGACCCTCTCCATTAAATTACACCCATTGAGATTTGACTCTTGCTCGGTTACCACCATCACTTTTGGGGAGAGGTTCCGCAGAGCAGTTAGAGAACTCCCCATTTTGGGGGAAGCGCTTAGAGAAACTGGGGACGACACGGAATCAGGACTAGGCATATATGCATTCATCATATCAACCTTAATCCACTCTTCTAAAGTCCTTGGTTTCATGTGTACAACTTTCTGCAGATTCTTGGATGCTGCTGGTGAGTTTCTTTCCAGAATTTCGTCATCTGATGCCAAAAGAGAATGTAGCTGAAGTACAGAACTGATTGCAAGCGCTTCTCCTGTCTTGACACCCAAACTTTCAACATCAACATTTTCCAATTTGCTAACTACAGGATTAAATTGAAAAGGCATCCGCAAGTCTTCAGCTTCTTTTGTTAAATGAGCAGCCATTTTTTCTAACACCTCCTTCCGTTCATGAATACCTGTAATTTTCAGATGAGGTGGACCTTCAGGACGTCCGCTTAAAGTTCTCATAATATCAATCCACTGGGCTGCCTCAAAAGAATTGAGATCAATAATATGGATAATCTTTTCCCCGTCCATCGCTTCAATAATGGCCTGGTTTGTGATCACATACGCAAGCTTTAGAAAAGGAAATAGGTCGAAGAATAATTTTTGAACAAGAGGTTCTTCTGAAATGGATGATATTTTTGTGGAATTAAGGGCTTTATATACACCAGGCAAATGTTTGACCATCCTGTAAGCAAGACCTTCACTGAAATAAGTAGCTATCCGCTGCACTGTATCACCAACAGGAGAGGCAAGGTGAGAAATAAACTCGAGTCCTGTATCTGCATTCTTGATGCTGCCAGATGCGACATGGTTAGTGCAGGCATATATCAGACGGATCAGGAACAAGCCCCTGTCTTCAGATTTCAGATCTCTGAGCCATACATATGGTGATCCTAATCCAGGAGATAGTTGCATCCAGGACAAGAACTCTAGGGGTGATGAAGGCCCAGAAGATGATCCTTCCTCTTGAATCATTTCCACTGTTAAGGAAAATGAGCTATTTTCTTAGTAATTCAGAAATGTTGAAAAGACAGACAGAATCAGAACAAATGAGAAGCTGAAACTTTCTATTTTGGTTTTTAGGATCATGAACTCTCAAACTCTTGTTAGCTTCATAATAGAGCAGTCTTACTAAAACTAAGCATTACATTCTAGATATTAGCTCCCAAATAAAATGTCTATTCATATTTCATGTCTATAGTAGATTAGAACATAGTAAACAACCATCAATTCGAAGAAACAGAAAGATGAAACCTTCTGGTATTTGAAAAATTAGAGATACACAAAGAATAAAATGAAATTCCTAAGTTTCATATAATATTTGGTTTCAAGATTATACAACAGAACCACCAGACAAATTTTATTTTTTTTTTCTATGTTAAGAAACACATAATTCCTTGAGACTAACTTGAATAAAAAAAACATGTTTCTTTTTTTTGGGTTTCTGAACATCAGAGCTTTTGAAGTCTCAAATCTTTCCCACAAAGATTCTTTTTCCCCAAATATTCGTTTCTGTTCCAATTCAACTTCCACTTCCGGCACCAGCAGACTTAGTGGAGAGAAAAGTCACCGTCTCTTAAAATCTATAAGGTAGAATGGGATTGGAATGCATTTCTTAGAGAATTTATTACTGTGAGAAACGAAATGTAAATCAGAAAGAGTATTATCTAAAAATAAATAAAAATTCAGAGCGAGCATAACCTGGGTTGCGTAGGTGCTTCCTGGACAACTGATCAATTGCCCCCACCAACTTGAAATTCTCAACTGGATTTTCAATTAAATAGAAAACCCAGATAACTCCCTCTGAGATTGTACAAATTGGGTAACCAAACCTCCTAATGTACCGAAGTGAATGCAAAGCTCCACAGGATTTGTGGTTAGGGTTTAATAGCAAAATGGGTCAAATAGAGATTAAAGTTGCTGTCTTGAAGGACTTTTCTATGAATGCATTGGCGAGTGTCGATAATGCAAGATGTAGTGTTTGTCGTCATCGATTTGTAGTCCTTAGGGTGCATTTATGGAATTTCTGAAAGTAAGAGCCAGCCCTTTTCGGTTTTCTTACATAATTGTTTGTTTCTGTATCTAATTTGAGTTTTGTCAGCATATGAAATCGATGGGAATAAGCGGGACAAACTTGGTAGAATACTCGAGTACGATACCAACCCAAACATGCCCCAACAAAACTAAACAACAACTTAGCTTTGTTTCTTAGTGGGTGATAATGGGGATTGCCATGACAGCCATACAAGTTACAAGTGACTCCAAAATCTTTTATTTTTTGGATTCTTGTCAAAGTATAGACCATCCACTTGGAAGACAAGGTGATTGTAGAAAAAGACAAAAATTGAAAAACATTTTAGGTGTGGGTGTTGGGTGCAAGTACTTGGTATCTTACATCTGTTTCTGAAAGCGATAAATAATATACCAAAAAAAAAAAGTGAAATACTTTTTTAATTTTAGCTATACCATATCTTAAATATGTCCTCTGATGTCTGAGCAGTGTGGACATACAACTAATTTTTTTACCAGGTATGGGGAAAAAAGTTAATACTATTGAAGTTTATTTAGAAAAAGTAAAAATGAGAAACAAGAAAATAAAATTGAAAAGTTAAGTATTTTCAAGCACAGTCACATAAAAAAAATAATAATAATAAATATTTATAATGTAGTTAGGTCATGAAAAATAGTGGAATTAGTAAACTTTCATGGAGGAATTTCAAAGAATACGTAAATCTTATATTTAAAATATTAAGTTTTATGTGAAGCATTTTAACTTTTCTTCTCTATGCTCAATTAGATTATGTGATAATGTGAACTAATCTGGCAAATTGGCCTTTTACCATAAAAGAGAGGTTTATTGTCCTTAAACTATGAGGGCGATCCTAACAATGTTCAGTGTTGGTGTTTTCAAGGGATGGCAGTTTGTATTTTTCAACATGGCATTATCCCAAAAATATGAAATGGTATTGAAACAAATTTTAGTCCTCTGAAACTCAGCTAAACTTCAATTTGCTGATGGCATTAGACTGTTGGAAGTTGGATTAAAAACAAAAAACTTGGTTGACCTAAAAGATGTGATTTAAATGATAAGATATGTTTGAATTTAACGATTGAAATGTCTCTGTAAAGTCGAGGGTTTGAGTTTGTAAAAAAATACTTGTGAAAGAGACAATTACGAAACTTGAGAATAAGTTTACACTCAAAGAATATAGAGATACTCATATACAAAAACTTGGTGGTATATGGAGGTCCCACAGCAGTAATGAGCATTTTACAAAGAGCATGAAGCTTTATGAAGTGGACAAAACAACGAAATTGATGAAATAACGAAATTTATGAAGCTTTATCATGGAGTTGGACTTGTTCAAAATATTAATAAAATTCTACTAGTTTTGCTCAAATTTCAAGATGGTTAATGCATACTTTAGCTGTGGTGTTTGGGTTGGAATTATCAAAAAGAAAATGAAAATGTGAAAAAGACATTTGCATACAAAATTACAAAAAACTGAACATTTAGCCTTGTGGAAGAAGAATTAGGGGATGCATTTTCTATGTTTCTTTCAGAATTGTTGGTAGTTAAGTTTTGTATTTATCTTTTGTCATTATTTGAACCCAAGATTAAAACTCTTACAAGAAAATTGAATTAATGATAGGATGGTTTAAGGCTCCTAGTCAAGAGTTTTGGGGTCATCTCAGGTTCTTTCTCCTTCTAAAGTGTTTTCAATTCAGAAAACAGAAGAACAAAAACTCTCCTTGAAAAGAAAGCTTTATATCTTTCTATTTTCAAAGAAAAATTCCATTATATTCTTAAGATCCAAATCAATTTTCTATCATGCAAAACTGGAGGAGAGGCCTAACTCATTATCTTAAAAGCCATAACCCCAAAAACTATAACCTTCGTATGTATCATCAGCCCATTGTTCTTGTAAACAAAATAAACCCTACAACCCCAAATTAGTACTTTCTAGTTTCTAAGCAACTTTCCTTTTCTTTTGTCCATATTTCGAGCTCATTTAACATATCGCATAAAATTATGCAATATAATTATACTATTGTCTTATTATTTCCATCCCTATTGATTATTGTATAGTTTTATATTGTCAAACATATTCTAAGAAAAAGTCAACATTATAAGTTTATGTTATTATATTGCTGTCAAATACTGTATAAGAGTCAACTGGATAATTTTATATTATCATGTTATTTCTATACGATGTATCAAACTAGCCATTGTATTACACCAAAAACAAGTCAATCACTAAATCAATCAAAGATTAAATGAAGACCTTTAATATCACTCTATAATACATTATGGTTACAACTTACAAGTAGACCCAACATGATCTAATGGATCTTATAATTGCAAAAAATATTTGACTAATCCTTCTTAGTGATTTGAAAAAAAAAAAAGAAAAAAAAAAAAAAAGATGAAGAAAAAGAAGAAAAAAGAGGGCGAGTCACTGAGTGATTTGATAAAAAGGAAAAAGATAGAATTCCCTGAAAACAAACAAAATGAAAAGAGAAGCAGGACTAGTATTAGAAATGCAAGTTATGCCCAACTCAGCTTGACAAATGACATGTTGTAATCTCATTGCCAATTTGCCATAATGGTCTTGGTGTGCCTGCAGGCACGTTAAGGAAGATATAGCACAATCATGAGTGATGTCAACCCACATTAACCATTAGGGTGAAGGAGTATTTATTTCATGAATACATACTATGAAATAAATACTCCAATCTTCCTTGATATATACTAATATTACACCAACTTTTTCTCTTACTCCTTTTAAAAATTTATACAAATTTTATATGAAGATTGAAATTAAGATAAATATCTAATTAAATTAGTTACTTTTTATATTCCTTTTAAGAAACTTCGGTTGAACAAAAAAAAAAGGTTCAATTTTGTGAAATCATAGCGTAGACAATGCCTGACAATCTCTGCCTATTAAGAAGAATTAACTTAGTACTTTGAGCATAGAACAACTGGGAAGTCACTACCTGTTTTTAGCTTTGAGGCTTACAAATGGGAGCGAGTTCGTTTCTATGAGGAAACTCTCATCTACTGGTCTCCAAGCAACAATCACTCTAATTTTATCAGCTCTACAATTTTTTTCATTTAGGTCCACAATACGATACCTTAATTAATTGGTAAGTTTGGAATAAATTTATGAAGCAATTTAATTCAATTCATTTGAATTTAAACTAACTTTTATGTTTGGAACAAATCATCAAACTAATAAAATCTAAATTAATAAATTAAATTTTGTTATTTGAAAGATAATTATAACTAATAGAATTCAATTCAATTTAAAATTTGAACAGCATTACCCGTGCATCATAAAAATGTGATTTCCTTCTATCAACTTGAATAACTCATTATGAAGGGGCATAGCCAAATAAAAGATACAGATAAAGGACGGAAAAGAGAAATGAAAGGTAAGGGAGGGGGAGAAGAAGGAATAGGTGAAATGAAGAGGCTTGGTTTGATAATATATGTTATGGTTTTTTAAGAGGTGTTGTGGTCTTCTAGTTCTCTTAGAGTCACTTTTAAAAAGTTATTGTAGTAGCATTTGGTAAAATAATATAAAAATTACTCCCAATAAGTATAAGCCACAAAATTAGATTTGTTTGGTAATATTATGATTTTTTTCATTAAAAATTAAGGTCATATTAGGACTTTAATTTTGTAGAGTAAAAACCAGTTTTTAAAAGAACCTTAATTTTAAAAATACTCCAGGCTTTTAAAAGCCTAGAACAAAAACACTTAAATTTTTTTTTTTCAATAAAATAAAATAAAATTTAACTTATATTTTTTATAAACATAACCACCCTCTCAAACAATATTACCATACCAAGTCTTAGTGAGAAAGTCATGGATTTTGAGTGAAAAATAAGGATAGGGAATCAAGGATATATTATTTATTTTAATGATTAAATTGAATTGAATAAATCAAACAATTTTTGATAAAAATTCAAAATAAAAGAAAATTTTTGAAATAAAAATAAATTAAATTCTTGTGCATAATAATTTCTAAATACAAGATTTTAGTTAATATTCATTTTAAATAAATTAAATTTTATAATTTTTATTATTTTAAACACCTTTAAATGGTGATAGTATAGAATTTTGTCACACTTTAGCCCGAGTCAAATATAAGCATAACAAGTGGCATACAAATATTGGCATAAAAGAATGAGGATTGTAGATAGTGTGAACATGGTGAAAATGGAGACAATTGCTCAATTATGACTACCGAATAGTACTAGAATATCCTAGAAAGAAACGTACGTCTTGTAGATTTTGCACAAAGAAAACAAATTTGGTTTTGTCTACTTCTCAATTCTCATATGTTTGTCCCCAGCCATTATTTAATTTCTCCCCCAAGACAATATAAAAAGAAAAACCCTTAATTAATAAAAGAGATTTAATTATACTAATATTGGTTAATGATTTAGGAAATGTTAGTAAAAAGATGACATGGCAATAAGGGCACGACATGAAATTAGAAAAAGATATAGGGGTATTTTTAGAACAAAAAAATGGTTTAAGAAGCAAGAAAGTACAATTTGGTGGAATACTATAACGCACGTTTAGACCTCAAAAATGTTGTTTGGCAAAATTTATGAAACACAGCTTTATTATTGCCTGCCTTGCACGCAGCTTTGTCCATGCAACACAGCATACAGTAATTGTGCCATAATTACAATATATCCTTCCCTTCACGTCAAGAATTAAATTTTATTGTAAGTGATAAGATTTTAATTCTAGTGATTAAAATTTGAGGTGTTCAAATCCTATGATTGTATATTTGAATATTATCATTTAATACATAACGATAATATAATTAATTCGTCAAAATTTTAAATTATTATATAAAAGTAATATTTGTATATGATATATAAGATGGACAGAGAGTTAAGTTAAAATTATAAACATCTCATTTCCAATCTTGATATCATAATCTTATGGGATTAACTTATTTCTTAATCAAATTCATTAATAGAGAAAGATTTAATTTTCTTTCACCTTGAAAAAATGTTAAATAAAGTGATGTAACTTATAGTATTAAAAGCATAATATGATCATTGCAAGATTTGCACGTACACGCAATAAACAAAAAAAAAAAAAAAAACAAGTTTGTATGTACTTTAGATACATTTTGTATATGTGCGAAGTAGCTATCTTACCTTTTTTGTGGTTTACAACTTTTACATGAATCAAGTAGTTAATACCTAATTTATCACAAAATGCATTTACCCATAACACCTAATCTGAACCCAAAGTCATGTGGTGAGCTCTAGATCTTACATTCTTTCTTTCATTTTATCCTTCTCAACCCTCCTAATAAGCCCCCATACCTTCCCATCTATAATAAGTTTGAGCTTTAATTTTAAAACCGTCACACAACCATGATCTTCTTCCAAGTTCCAAACAACACAAATTTAATGTCAACAGCCTCAATCACATCAACTATTCACTAAAGTCAAACTAATAAAACCATATTTGAGGTAAAGCAACAACCCATAATTAATTGAAAACAACAATTTAAAAAGCACTTTCTAAGGCAACATCTACACAAAAAAGAAAGACAAAAAATGACAGTTACCATCCATCCACATCCACCTCTGTTGTATCAACTAGCTAGACCACCATGTCTTTTGTACCTCTACATATGAACAAAACTCACGTCAAAGAAAGTAAATCCCCCACCTAATATATATATATATATATATATAGATGGATCTCCATATCCTAATTCCTATATTCTTGCTCTTGCTTAATTACATGGTCTTCAAAACAAAAGAAAGTGTTTAATTATCTTCCAAAAACCATGTCTTCTTCTTCTACCTCTTCCATGAAAACTTTCAATGGGGTTTTCATGCTACTAGTGCTCTTCCTTAGTTCTTCTTCGTGTTCTTCTTCTTCATCATTTTTGCACCATTTGATGGTTAAAACCAAGGCGGTGCACCAAAATTTTACTGCCATATCAGAATTTAGAACATTAAACAGAAGAGAGTTAGGGGAGTGTCCCGGTTCAAATCAGTTTCTTCAAATCAATGTTAGCTCAAATTCTAGCTTGTCTGATGAGCAGTTCGTTACTGTCACAGTTACTGGAGTTTCGAAGCCTTCAGATCAACATTGGATTGGCATGATCTCACCTTCTCATTCAGAGTAAGATCAGTAATACATAATTAATTCATGCACACCAAATATATATATTGGTTATTTTTTGTGTTAGTGTTTAAAAAATAATAATAATAATAATATTGGTGAATAAATTGGCAGTGTTGGAAGTTGTCCATTGAATGAGGTTCTTTATGCGCAAACTGGTGATCTAAGCAGCCTTCCTCTACTCTGCCATTACCCTGTCAAGGTATGTAGACAATCACTTATTGATCATGAACATATTTTTTGCAGTCTCTTAATTTGTTAGATTCTTTGAGGTTGTTTTCTAAGAATTAAAAGACAAATATTATTTTGTTTTTATTTTTAACAAAATAAATAAATAAACAATGAAACTGCAAGATACAGCATGCCTCATCAATGACTTAGCTTAGCCTTACCTGTCATTCTTAATTTTGTTGGGTCATGACCATGGGTGTATATCTCTTATCTCTTTCCTGCAAGTCTAATAAATATTATCTTTTCTCGTTTTCACACCATTTTTGTTTTATTCATTTCCCCTCCTTACTCTACTTATTTTTTATGCATCAAACATTTCCTAGTCTTTAGCTACACAACAACCATAATTCTTTTATCTAATCATTAAAATTGTATACATAGTACTACCTTAAACACCAATGTTGGAAATACTAAAAAAAGAAGAAAAAAAATCAATGTCCCAACCTTTTTTTTATGCAAAGGAAGAGAATAATGTGGCAACTAGTTTTGTAATAAATTAACTATATCGCAATGATCAATTATATACTATGCGTAATCCTTTATTACACCATTTATGGACTATGGTGACGACATTAACAAAGGTCATGTCAATAACAAGAACCTTGCCATAATGTTCACGCAATATGTAGCGTTAAAGTTTTCTCCGTCTACCTCTCTATTCTTAATTCTTTACGGCCCAATAATGAAGAGAGGAGGCATTCCTTCTCCATCAAGATTGATTCCTTTGTTCATATCAGATTAAAAAAGATCGATTCCTTTGTATCAAACCCATCCATAGACTACATAGTATCATAATTTTGGTATTAAGTAGCAATTCTAAAACAAATTTGGTCATTATTCCACAAAATTAATTTAAAATTTAATGGCATCTAATACTCATCTCACAAGCTTAAGGTCATAAGAGAAGAGGTTAGAGAAGACAAATCAAACTCCTAAGAGTATTTGACACTATTTAAAATCTCAACTACAAAAGTAAATTTTTAAGTCAATATGATACTTGACTCAGTGATACATGATTTTATTTAGTGTTCTCTCACGGGCTAGATTTGAGGCATCTCATGGGTGCTTTTTGATAGCCATCTTCAATCTCGTTGTCCTGAATGAGAAAAAGAGTATCCTATCCTATCCACAGAGTTAAAGGTTCATAGTATTAAAAAATTCACTACATATCTAAGAGGATTATTACCTCCATATAGTCCATATTTCACAAGTTCACTTTAAACTAACTGTGAACTTTTCAAATTAATCATGACATGGATTATCATTATTACTGATGTTCAATATGATGTGAAAACTTTTTCAGGCGGAATACTTGAGCAATGATCCAGATTATCTCATTTGCAAGAAGAAAGAATGCAAGACATACAGCAAAGGAAAATGCCAAGTCACAACTTGTAGTGGTTCATTAAGTTTTCATGTTATTAACATAAGAACAGACATCGAGTTTGTGTTATTCTCTGGTGGATTTGGGGGACCATGCATTATGGGTAGGTCGAATCCTCTGAGTTTTGCCAATCCAAAAAAACCATTATATGGACATCTCTCAAGCATTGATTCAACTGGAACATCGGTAAGCAGCACATAACACAGCTTATTAGTTTAGGTTTCAATTTATAGCGATCTGTTAGTATATGTGATATATATTGCTCTTTGTACGAAAGCATCTCTCACATAACGCCATTCACACCCTCTGCGAGAGGCTTCAGTGCCCAGATCATCAAGAGTAGCCCCCTAACAATAAAACAAAATAACTTATAGAAATTAGAATCTAATAGGTGCATCATATTGCAACAAACTAACATGGTAGGTTTTGGTGCTGCAGATGAGATTGACATGGGTTAGTGGGGATAAGGAACCTCAACAAGCACAATATGGCAGTGGAAAAACAGTGACATCACAAGTTACTACATTTTCACAGGATGATATGTGCAGTGAGTATATCATGAATTATTGGATGCTTTCAATAACCGTCTTTCATTTAGAAAAAGAAAATTGTCTCACTCTGACTCAAAAGTCCACAATATAGTTTAATTTTCACCCACAAGCACTACTTTAATGGTGAAGTCATGCTCTAAAAACATAGGATAACACTTCAGTTACCATTCATTTTAAGAAAAGAAAGTCTCTTGTCCCCAGACAAATGGAGCTTGAATCTGATGAAATAAGAAAGAACATGAAAATAGTTCTTTTAATAATTTCATAGATGAACTATATATATATATATATACTATACTTGACCATGTTTGTTCGTTTTCAAATTGATAGCTTCAGTAGTACCAAGTCCAGCCAAGGACTTTGGCTGGCATGATCCAGGATACATTCATTCAGTAGTGATGACAGGACTTCAGCCATCAAGATCCTTCTCCTACAGATATGGAAGGTACGTGCAACACATGGAAAGTAAAGTGTTTCCAGAAATTGTGATGATGTTGCCTAATAACTCAGTTTTAAAGCATATCCATGAAAAGTATAATTTCCAAACTTCCAACTCAATGGAATACTACAGAATCCACCTTAATGCAAGGTAGAAGGCATTAAAATTGTAGTCACTCCATTTACTTAGGTCATTTAACTACCTTCTTCTGCTGATGCAGTGCTTCAGTTGGCTGGAGTGAACAAATCCAGTTTCGAACTCCACCTGCTGCCGGATCAGAAGAGCTCAGATTCCTCACTTTTGGTGATATGGGAAAGGCACCTCGTGATTCTTCAGTGGAACACTATATTCAGGTGCATTTGCAATGTTAAATAAATTAGCCTTGACATATACTGATCAAATTCAAATGCTTGATTACAGCACAAAAAAGAAAGCAAAAAACTGACTTCTCCAGAATATATACTTACTAAGCTTAAAATTTTGTGACTTATACAGCCAGGATCTCTTTCAGTGATTAAAGCTATGGCCAATGAAGTAAAGTCCAACAACATTGACTCAATTTTCCACATTGGAGACATAAGCTATGCCACGGGTTTCCTTGTAGAATGGGATTTCTTCCTTCACCAAATCAGCCCCATAGCATCCAAAGTTTCTTATATGACTGCAATAGGAAACCACGAGAGGTAATGTTATCATCTATACGTGAATTTTCTCTCCAATTTATCAGTTTCCTATGAAATCTTTGGCATTGGACAGATTTATCAGCAATAAATCTCTTCAATTGAAATCATTCAGAATATTAGCATCCTGCTGGATCTTTTTCTTTTCTTCTCATGGAATACTGGATTTCAAAATTAGTAAAACTCTTTCTTAAACATATCCTGCAAATCAGTAATTACTTCCTGTTTATTGGTATAACTCACACAAATAGTCACTTGCATTAGTTTCTGTACAGATTATGTTCATGGAATGCACCACAAATAAGCAAGCACAGTGGTTTGATGAATATTTCTATATATGAATTCATTCAGGGATTACATAGACTCAGGTTCAGTGTATGTAACTCCAGACTCTGGTGGAGAATGTGGTGTGCCTTATGAGACATACTTCCCAATGCCAACCACAGCTAAGGATAAGCCTTGGTATTCCATTGAACAAGCAAGTGTCCACTTCACAGTAATGTCAACTGAACACGATTGGTCAGCAAATTCAGAGCAGGTAAAATGAAGAAAGCTCCAGTTTTTTGTTCTTTCTATTTCCAATTTGATCTGTAATTTGGGTATTTTTCTCTAACAGTATCAATGGATGAAAGAGGACATGGCTTCCATTGATCGATCAAAGACTCCATGGTTAATTTTTATGGGGTAAGTGTTTCACTTTCGCCTACAGTAGAATTTAGACCAAGTCCTTCTAAAACTTAAATATCTTCATATTAATCTATGAAAACAGATAATAATATATCTATACTAAAATTGCAGACACAGGCCCATGTACTCTTCCTCAGACGGTATTCTTAGTGTTGATGGGAAATTTGTTGAAGTTGTAGAACCATTACTACTTCAGAACAAGGTAAGCACTCTTTTTTGGATAAAGCTATCTTAGCAAGCTGTGTCTTTTTGGTTGCACTGAGTGTTGTGAACATGAAATAGGTTGATCTGGTTCTTTTTGGCCATGTGCATAACTATGAGAGAACTTGCTCTGTATATCAAAAACAATGCAAAGCCATGCCAAAAAAAGATCGAAATGGAGTTGATACATATGACAACAGAAATTACAGTGCCCCTTTGCATGCAGTCATTGGTATGGCTGGCTTCACCTTAGACAAGTTTCCAGACAAAGTAAGTAATTCTTTCTCCATCATGTTTCTGTTCAAGTTTTTAATGTTTTTGTTAAGCAAGCATTCAAAGTGATTGTTCTTGGCCACTGACAGGCAGATAGTTGGAGCCTGAAAAGGATTTCTGAGTTTGGCTATGTAAGAGCACATGCAACAAAGGAAGAGATAAACTTAGAGGTAAGTATTCAAAAATTATATTCCAAAAATCCAAACTCAATCAACAATAGAAATAAATTAAAAAATCGGTTAGAAACATTTATGGGAAAAGAAAAAGAAGCATGTATAAACAAAATACAAATATGCCATGCTTTTTTCTCTTATTTCTCTCATTCTTCCTCAGTTGGTATTTCTATTTTCTTTTAATGAAGAAGCTTGTAAAAGTATCTACTATTTCTTTCCTCATTCATTTGGAAGGAGAATAAAACAGCACAAGTTCTGAGAAACAAGTTTCTTTGATAACACAAAAGAGGTGAACTAAAATAAACCAGAAAACAGAACAATGGAATTATAACCACAAATTTTAGTTGCCTAATAGCATACCTTATCTTTTCAGACCATCTTTTTTATATCCTAGCCAAAAAATTGAAAAGTTAAAAACTACAGTTTCTGACATTGCCATACACTTATCTAAAGTAACATTCTCATATATCTGTACATGCATGAAAGCAAATGTTTTGACACTCCTTCCTTCACTGCAGTTTGTGAACTCAAATACAACAGAAATAGAGGACAGTTTTCGCATCATAAAAAATCCAAGTTCTCATAGAAAAATGTAGACGAATTGGCGAAAATCAATAGATAGATCTGGACACAGGAAAAACTATGCATACACACCAATTGTGGAGAGGGCAAGGCAAAGGCGGACAGTTGCAAAATCAATCATTTTAATTGCTCTTCATACTGTATTCTGATCAATGACCTCTCTTGCACAGTTCTCTAATAGATTAGAGTTATTAAGAAACTATATTACCATTGGGCGTTTTATGTGTCTCTGTTAGTTTTATTGATTAATTGTTAGCCAAAAAATGGTACGCATTTCATCATAGCAGGTGAATCAATTTCAATATTATATTACTAATGAAGAATACACTTGATATCAGCCAAAGGGCTGATCGACTAAGGTCTTTCTAATCAAGAATACACAGGGATGGATACAAAATTCTTTAAGATTGGCTAGTTCTGCAACTGGTAGAACGATAATTCATTTGTTTTGTTTTTTCTTTGGCCAGTGAGTCATGGGAGGGACAAATCAATGCAAGCTAAGATATCTTTGAAAGCGACTAATAAAATACTAGTTTTACTCCAAAAAACACAAACTGAGTAACCATAGAACAGGATAAAACATTTCAAAGTAAACCTCTCAAATAAGAAGGCTGAGCCCCTACCTTATGTATAAATAAGTCTGTCAAGCAAATGATTTCCTTAAACTGAACCACTAGTATTGTCCTACTAACAGAAAAACTATACACGTCATTGTGAAAGAACCTGCAAGAAGTTTGAAGTTCAACTGACAGTAAAATGGATATCCATAATTGATAGGATCAATTGAACTTACCTTGGAATTATCAAGCAACCCTGCTTCATGCTAAGTCCAAAGTACCTTTCCAACATGAAATTGACTAGAATAAAGACATTGTTTCTCAAGAGTCAAGAGTGCTTTCTGCTTTCTCAATAGTTGATAGGATCATTGAATTTGACATTTGGATAAAGACAGTGTACAGAGATTGAAGGAGGGTGTGCATGCCTTCTGGCAGTGACTTTAGATTCTCCAATTTGTCAAGTTTTAAGTCTTTGAGTTTGGGCACTCAGATCTTCCTGATCCTAAATCTAATAGAGATAATGATAAAAATTTAGGGCACTCTGAGATTGTTAACCAAGTTGTAGTGAAATATTGTTGTACCAGCGACCCTGAAGAAACTGAAAGGGAGAGATTTGGACAATTATTCAACACAAAACATTGAAGCTTTGGGAACAAGTATAGTGACAAGGACATGATAGAGAAGCAACAACATATAAATCAAGTTTCAAGGGAGTTAAAAGTGGCAGTTTTATCTTGACGAATCTTGGGAGGAGTGACCTATATACGTATATATAATGTTAAGCTCCACTATTGGGGTCACTGCAGATTTGGGAAGTCAGATTCAGACATGTGCAGCATATCAAGACATCCCCTGCAGCTTCATTTTCACCTTCAAAGCAACAATATCATTCTTCCCATGACATGATATCATGAATCCCCAGTATATATTTCACTGGAACTTCAGAACAATTGCCTCCTTAATATTTACAGTTTCTCAGTCTCAGCTCAAGAGATACTATTCTGAGTAATAAATAACAATCTCCAATGAGCTTCTTCAAGTTTTTGTGAGGTTGGAGCCTCTCCAACACATTCATGTCCTTTTAACAATTCTGTAGCTCAAAAATCGAAAGTAATCCTTTAAGTTGATTCAGTTGCGACTGCTGCTTGTCAAGATACAATTTTAGAAAGCATTAAGGTGTCTTAAATCTGAGATTTGTTGGATTTTCTTTTTGTAATGTGTTATTTAATATGAACGAAATGATCATTCTTTTACTTACTTATTAAAAAATAATTTTATTAATTAATTTAAATTAATAAAAATATATTTTTATACATAAAGAGATGGTAGAAGAGAATAAGAGAGTGTGAGATATTATTTTAATGAGTAATTTTAAGAAGATGCTTAATTAGAGATCATGGATATTATATGAAATTTTATAAGAAATAAAAAGGTAAAAAGGAAAAGATCATAAGGATTTTTATTTTTGTAATAATGTAGATATATGTTGCGATTAGATACATATTTATATAGGATCGAATATTTATGAAAATTTTACTTTCAACGATTTATCCCAAGAAGATTCGAACCCAATAACAGTAATACATGGAACAAAATGCTTTTTATTAGATAAATAAAATTTGAGACACTAAATTAATTTTTATTAAAATTATTAGGACAAAAGTGTAGTTAAGCCATGATAAAGCCATCATCTACTCCAAACCGAGTCCTCAAAAATAAGTTGAAATTGGCTAATGGGCTTACAAGTTTTCAATGGGCTCTCTCTCAACAGTACAAGACCAGTGTGCTTGGATCTTTCCCTACCATTTTCATTTGAAAAGTCAGCCCACACAAGTTGGTGCTATTAGGTAAAATTAATACTCCATGTCTCCACCCTTCATCTGATAGAAATAATGAAATATTCTTTTTTTTTTTTAATTATTATTATACAAGCCCCAACCTCTTTCTTATTATTAGACACACCCTTAACTAATTATTAATATTATTAATTAATTGACATTAAAAAGTGTGAGCCACATACTTATTTATAGTGTTCAATCTCTACATCTAAGTAATGTGGGAGTTATCATATTAAACTAATATATAATTTATAAGGTGAGGTTACATATTTGAACAACATTGTAAGTTTAGATAAGAAAAAAAAAAAAAATTCACCTCCCGTATACAATATCCCCTTCCCTCTTTTTCTCTTTTCTCTTAGGGGTGAGATATAATAGAATAGCATAATCATCAAATAATCATCTTATCATTAGAAAAAAGAAAAGAAAAGAAAAGCTATAATTTTACACTACAAGAAAAGACATTATCTACATCTATTAAATATAGACGCAACAATTCAAAATACAGATGCAGATAATAATCTATGTCTGCACACAAACGCAGATAAGCAGATGTAGTAACACTAGACTCAGATACTATTTTCTTGTATAGATGTATAAATTATTTGCGTATATATATCTGTGTTTGCACAACATACGCTAATTCTAGCAACCAATAATTAGAGTGCAATGTATCAGAGTTTGGGTCCCAAAAGCTAAAACGCATGTGCAGATATAACTGCATTTGTAAGGCAGACACATTATTTTTTGTAATTTATCTGCGCCTATATTTTGTAGACCAAAAAAAAAAAAAAGTAACGCAGATGCAAATGTCTAAAGTAATTTAATTATTTTATTTATTTATTATTTTTATGCATGCAAATACCTACTTCAAAAGAATTTTTTATATATGAATCTAAAGTTTATATAAATAAAAAATTAATATACAAAAATCATCGATTATAATAATATTATTTTAAATAAATAATAAATAAATAAAATACATAAATATAAATATCGGCCTCATTTTCAAATCCTAAAATATAGTCATCTCGACTTATTCGTCAATTTGATTTAGGCTCGAAAGCCTGGATGTAGAAGGTGAAACATGAAATAATCAAAATAAATGTGTAGAAGTTTTACTTAAATTAATTTACATATAAGTTAAAACTCTAATTAATTAACTTGGACAAATGAAGCAAAATTTCTAAATTATATTTTATTTTTGTTTGTTCCTACATGTCTTATTCATTCTCAAAGTTGTGCCGGTATTCCCAGAATCCTAAATGGATTAGTATTTAACTGTTTTTCTCCTGAATCAAAATTCTCAAAATTTTTGCCTTGAAACTCAAAAATTGTCCTCAAATCCTAATTGTTGATCTAAATAGATTTAAGTTTGTTCCTACATGTCTTATTTGTCCCTACGGTCATCCTCATCTATATTGTTTGACTGGATCCCATCAATGCCTATATACTTCCCCAATTTTCAAAATAAGTTTCATTCTTTTCACAGTCTATCCCACTTATTTTTTAAATGAGAGTATTCTAAAGTTTTCTTGATAAGCTCATTGTATCAAGTATCGATATTTGTCCAACTAACATATTTGAATGCAGATTTGAAGCCTCGATCCCATCCGGTGCCTGTAGCCCATCCAGGCACGACCCCCACTAGGGCCAATGAAATGCGAGTGGAAAAAATCACTCTATCAATTATCATCTCCGAGCTCATTTGAACATAATCAAATATAGAGGTATTTCGGTTTTCTAGATTTCCCACAACGAACAATTGAAAACCATAACCTTGACAAAACCCATTTGATGCTTCATAGAACCTTTTCTAACCAATTAAGTTCTCTATAATTCTTGTAAAATACAATCCGAGACATTAAGGGGACGACCAAAGAAGCCAAAGACCCTTGGGGATTGTTTGTTTACAGTTATGTATATATATATATATATATATTTTTTTTTTTTTAATTTATGGGAAAAAGTGGTCCAAAATAATTAATGGTAGTGTTTATTAATTATTTCAACAATTGAAATTTTTACCCGGATAAATGTTGTTTCATTGACATAATTTCGGCTGAATTTACCCATAAACATAGGAATGTTATACTCATATTTTCTGTCTTCACCAGCACTTGCATGAGCTCAGCAATTTTGGCCATTTTCTAACCCTCATCGATTCTGGGAAACTCTCATTGTTTCTAGGACAAAGCTAATAGAGAAGGCTGGGACCTCAAGAGCAAAGGTTTGGTTCGAGGAGGATGAAAGACGAGATCAGGCAAAACTCTGCTTAGGCACCTTCAGTTGCTCATATTTCGCATAAGAATTTTTTGTGCAGGATGTTTTAGGGGTCCTCTGTTCCCTTCTCACTGCAGTGATGTTTATTGATACAGGAGCACTCTGGTAGCATGCATAGGAAGTAGATTAAATTTTCTTTGCTTCCTCCTCCTTCTCGCATGTTACTCATTATTAATCTAAAACTTCAAACACATCTCACAGCCAATCACTTGCTAATTCAACTGGCAAAGACACCAAGCTTGCTTGAAAACATATAAATTTCAATCCATCATGATCAATTTTAATAATCACCAACTGAGGCTTATTCCCACACCAACCTCTTTCTCATATATATAGTTTGTAAGGCAAGATCACATATTCGAGCAACACAATAAGTTTAAATTAGAGAAAAAAAATTTCACCACCTCTGTATACAGTATCTCCTTAATTTTCTTTTTCTTTTTTTCTTTTAATTTCACTGGGAGTAGGATAGAATAAATATCAAATAATCATCGTATCATAAAAACAATGTAAATCTTAACATTTGGATTCGAAAGATGGCCCTTTTGAAAAATAGGGTGATATTTTATGTTGAAGTAAGGCACTAGCACATGAAATGCACATCCTCTAACCTCTGTAACTTTGTAACGCCCAAGCTCACATGAAAATACACACTTTGCACTCTATTTTCAACAAGCAGCTAGCCTAACAGAGAAAAAAAGAAGTTAGGCCAGTACAGCTTCCATGCCAAACAAGCAAGTGCTTCACATGCACCTCATTTGAGGTCCACTCATGAAAATGTAACACACATTACAGCACTCCAAGCCCTCTATATAAGCACTTGAAACATTTTCCAAACCACACACCACTCAATACCAATACCCCAAAGTTATAGAAAATGGCAAGGCTCAACCCCAATTTCATGGTTCTGGCAACTTTTGCAATCACCGGAATCTTAATGTTTTCTGGTACCAACAATGTTGTCCTTGGCCAGGGATGCCAAGGTGACTTCCAAGGTCTGATAACGCAATGCTCGATGTATGTTCAAAAGACAGGGCCGAAGACTGACCCCTCACAGGGATGCTGCAATGTGATCAAGGCCGCTGACATTCCTTGTATATGCCAGCATATTACCCCAGAGGTCGAACGGGTGATTGACATGGAGAAAGTTGTCTATGTTGCTCAGTTCTGTGGTAGACCACTTGCCCATGGTACCAAATGTGGAAGTAAGAAAAATTTCACACCTTTTCATTAATTTCACAATAAGAATTGCAAGTTCTCTATTTATTAGTCAACCAATACCTAATTTGGATTTTTACTTATTTTGTTTGAAATTATAATGATCAGTTGCTTGTTTTGCAGGTTATACCGTTCCTAGTCAGTTGGATTGAAATGGAAGAGATTCCTGATGCAATCAGATGTATGAGAAATTATGGTAGTAAATGTATGAAATCAAAATGATTAAATAAATATGGATATGTTGAGGTTGTGCCTATAAGAACTTCTTGTTAATTAGTACTTGCTAGCTAGCAATGAAAATGGATTTTTACTTATAATTATTCAACTAAATTAAACATGAACTTCAAGCTTAGCAAGATCATCAACAACACATCCATTAATTTCATTAAAATATGACCAAGTGACTATAATATTCCTCATCTTTTTTGAAATAATGCTAGCAAACCTCTGCTAATGAGTGTCATAAGGACAAGTAATTAAATCAATGTCGGGATCTTTAAAAATACCTCGTAAAAAAAAACTAACAACCTTTACAAATGTCAGTTGGGATTTTTTTTTTTTCTTGTGAATACAGTGATCATCATGTTTTATAGTTAAAACTCAAAAGATAATGTAAAATGGTTTTTTTTTTTTTTTTTTTCATCAAGAAAGTACTGACTATGTGCTTCGAGCTTTCAAGAATTCTTTTAAAAAATAAATATTAGGGAATCCGCTTATGTATTAAGATCATGATATATATATATATCCATTTACTGTCAGTGTAAAATGAGCACATAAAAGTATATAATATTTATAAGTAAATATTTCATTTATTATCAGTGTAAAAAAATTCAACTAATAAGATCATGATAAATCCGTTTATTAAATTAAAATTAAAGAGTTGTGACTAGAATTAATGTGATGGCTAGTATAAAAGATACATTGGGCCTTCATATTTACCAACAGTATAAATATTTCTTAGGATGTCATATTAATTTATTATTTTTTAACTTTCTAAATTTGATAAATTTTCCAATTACTGTTTTTTGTGTAAACTAACAACTTTCCATTGTGTATTCTAATTAACTAACAACTTTCCATTGTGTCACCTTATAATTAACTAACGACTTCCCATCTTGTCACCTTATAAACAAATTAATATATATAGTAAACTACTATATTATAAACGAGCTATTTACAACATGTTACCGTGGAGGTTACAAGGGTGGTTGATATGTTGCAAGCCTGGCTCGTCAAGTTTTGAGCGGGCTAGAGTTTAAAAGATTTGTAATTAAAGAGATTATTAAATTTCTAAGAGAAACATTTGAATAACTTACCTCAAAACTAAGTTAGAAAAAAAAATTTCTTATTCGTTTCATATTTAGCAAATACTCTCCAATTATTAAATTGCCTATTAATTTTAATAAATTAATTTAAAATAACTAAATTATCATTGTTATAAGTTTTTAATGTTTTTTCAATTTCTATATTTTTTTTTCTTTCTTTTATTTATCAAATTGAGCACTTTATGTTGATTTTACTTTGATATAATATATTATATATTTGATAATATTTCAATCCATATATATTAAATTGGATCATTATAGATAGTTTAATTGCTAGGGGAAAAAAAAATATTAAAAAACTTATAACAATGATCGATAGTCTTTTTTGAATTAAACTTTTACATTTAATATATAATTTGGATTGTTGGGGTTATTTGCCAATTATGATTTATATAAAGTAATTTTGTGCCTAATTCGATAACTTAGGAGAATTATTATGAAATAAGGGATAATTTATGTGATAAAGTATAATTAACCCTTTTTTAATTTTCTCTCACATAAATGAAAAGGCTTTTTTACAACTTGTGTTTTGTGTTTCTCGTGACTCGCTAAAATCATATCCCTCATAATAAAAGACAAAATCATTATTGGGTTATGGCAATAAATGAAGTTTACTCAAATTGACCAATTTATAATCCTTAAACTTATTAAAGGTAAATATAATAATGAACTCAAATTAAAAGGCAATAAATATTCCACAGAAATAAAACCTCCATTTCAATCTCTATCTTGTATATAAACCCCTCAAACATTCCCCCAACCACACCACCACACAAAACCAAAACAAGCTACAAAAAATGGCAAGCCTCAACACCAACTTCATGGTTCTTGCAATTTTCGCAATTTCTGGAATTTTAATGTTTACTGGTACCAACAACGTTGTCTTTAGCCAGGAATGCCAGGGTGACTTGCAGGGTCTGAGAACACAATGCGGCGTGTATGTTAAAAAGGCCGGGCCGAGAACTGACCCATCGCAAGGATGCTGCAATGTGATCAAGACGGTGGACATTCCTTGTGTATGCCGGCATATTACATCGGAGATCGAAAAGGTGGTTGATATACAAAAAGTTGTCTATGTTGCTAAGTTTTGTGGTAGACCACTTGCCCCCGGTACCAAATGTGGAAGTAAGAAATATTCAAATCCTTTTTCAATGATTCAAATTATAATTATGGTATTAGAATTTAAATTATAATTTTAAAAAAAAATTGTTGGACTTATATATAATGATGGAGTTTAATTAAATTTGTGATATACATTGCAGGTTTGACAGTTCCACCACAATATGGTTGAAGATGGCTAGTACTAGCTTGTTCTCTGTTTCTGGAAGAAAGAATAACATACATATATATGAGATGTACCGAAATAGCTTATGTATGCTTTAGGAACATTTGCTTGTTATCAATGATATATGAAGAAGAAATTGCTGGCTATTTAACGAACCAAGTCTAAAATACTATTTTCCTCTCCATCTCCCATATTTGAGTGATAGCATTTTTACATTAATTATCTTCTCTATCCCACCACCTCTAAAACCAACCATAAAGAAGATCATCCCACAATGTCTTTGAAAACTTATTCAAAATGGGCCAAAATTATGTTTTGTGTTGAATAAAATCATTTTTAATTTTTAACCTATCAAACGATTAATTTAGTTAAAATCACTTTTCAGCTCTCAAATACCAAACACAGTGTATAAACACAGAACCAAACTAGGCCTTAGTCGCAAATAATATTATATGTATTTGCATAGAGGTAGATATTATCTATGTTTGCACAAACATTGATACTACCTTTATTAGCATGACAGATACAGAATACAGTATGATTTAAAATTCTATGTGTCTCAAGGGCAAAACAATATTTAAGAATGCACAATATTGTCAAATCAATCCAGGATTTTTCTTTTTTTCAATTTTCCCTTCGTTTAAATGAATTTTTTTTTTTTTTTTTTTTGTTAAGTGCCTCCGAAGGGCAAAACAACATTAATTAAGAAGACACAATATTGCCAAATTAATCCATAATTGTTTTTCTTTTTCTTTTCTTTTTATAATTTTCCCTACGTCTAAATGAAAAAGGTTTTATTATGACTTGTGTTCCTCATATACCTCTTAATAAATGCAAAATCACAATTGGGTTATGGCAATAAATGAAATTTATCCAAATTAAACAAGTTCCCTTGATAAATGAAAAATCACAATTACTGGGTTATGGCAATAAATGAAATTTACCCAAATTAAACAATATAACTTATGATCCTCATATGACTCATTAAAATCGTAACCCTCTTAATAAATGCAAAATCACAATTGGATTATGACAATAAATGAAATTTACCCAAATTGACCAATTTATAATCCTTCAACTTATTAAAGGTAAGTACAATTATGAACTCAAATTAAAACGCAATAAATGTTTCAAAGAAAGAAAACCTCCATTTCAATCCAAATCTTGTATATAAACTCCTCAAACATTTTCCCAACAACACCACCACCCAAAACCAACACAAGCTACAAAAAATGGCAAGCCTCAACACCAACTTCATGGTTCTTGCAATTTTCGCAATCACCGGAATTTCAATGTTCTCCGGTACCAACAACGTTGTCCATGGTCAGGAATGCCAAGGTGACTTACAGGGTCTAATTTTACAATGCGCCGCATATGTAAAAAAAGATGGACCGAGAATTGACCCGTCGCAAGGATGCTGCAATGTGATCAAGACGGTGAACATTCCTTGTGTTTGCAAGCATATTACATCGCAGGTCGAAAAGGTGGTTGATGTACAGAAAGTTGTCTATGTTGCTAAATTCTGTGGTAGACCACTTGTCCCTGGTACCAAATGTGGAAGTAAGAAAAACTGGAATGCTTTTTCATTAATTTTTATTTTATTTACGATATTAGAATTTAAATTATATATTTAAAAAAAAATAAAAATTGTTGGACTTATATAAGGATGGAAATTTAATTAAATTTATGATTTACATTGCAGGTTTGACAGTTCCACCACAATATGGTTGAAGATGGCTATGGCTACGGCCTTGTAGGCTGTTTCTCGAAGAACAATAGAATATATGAGATTGTATTGTTTTAGCTTATACATGAAAAAAAATTAAAAAAAATGTAGACAATTATAAATAAGAATGCCATATGAATGAGAAATCAATCAATTTGTTAGAGTCTTTAGACATCTCGAGTGAAAGCTAATGAACTTTACATGTCTCGTTATAATGAGTCGATTTTTATGGAAATTTGAATTCAACTCATTTACTACAAACACAATTTGTGGTCAATGATAATTAAAATTAAATTATGTTAAAACCATAAATTAATGCTGTCATAAATTAATCCTGTCAATTTTTATTGACAGTAAAACTTTTGTTTCAGTACAAATGTCTTTTCTATGGTAAGATATTTTTGATATACAACACCAACCAATATACTTACAAGTTAAATTAACTATCACTTTCATTACAAAACACTATCGAAGAATACACAACACAAATCAAAATCCTTAAATTTTCTTTTTCATTGTTTTTTTTTTTTTTTTGGTTCATCTAGGCCTAAGTTTCGGTCATATGCCTTATTAAAATCTCATCCCTCTCAGTAAATGCAAAGTCACTCAATTGGGTTGTGACAATAAATGAAATGTAGCCAATAGGCCTATTAATAATCCTTGTACCCTTACAAAAGGTAATTGAAATTATGAACCCAAATCAAAACGCAACAAATATTCCACGGAAAAAAAAAAATTCTCAATTTGAATCCGAATCCTATATATATATATACATAAACACCTCAAAACATTTTCCGCGGAGGTTATGACTTAAGAGGATGGTCTTGCTGCTGAGTTATGTGGTAGACCACTTGCCAGTGGTACTAAATGTGGAAGTAAGAAAAAATATAGATATTCGTAAGAGTCTTGAGTTTTTATTATGTAAAGATATTCTCCTCTTTTTTTATTACATAATCCATGTCAATCTCTTGGCCTAATTACGAGAATATAATGTTTTTAAAAAAAATTGCTCAAATATACCCAAAAAAATAATAATAATAATGAGTATTAGTCCCTGTTCTTGAATTTGCGTCTCACAATTTTGCAATAAGTTTGTGTTTTCAAAAATCTCCTTCAAATTTTGGCAAATCAATTCGAGGTAATCTCAAAAAAAAAGTTGTATTGATCATCGGCAGGATGATTATGAAGTTTCAATTGATATTCCCTTCCAGCACAAACATTATTGCCTACATTCAAGAGTTTCTGCCATCTACTACATTGATCATGGTCTCCAAACGTTTGATGAGAAAACTGCGACCACTTTTCCTTAATTCATTGTTTCTTAGAACCCCTCTTATTCTTGCAAGTCCTGGTTTGCCTAATGAAGAATCATCCACATTAAACTTCAATTTTTTCCCATGGCAGAGCTAGACATTTATTATTGGTGTCCGACTAAAATTTCATACAAACGTATTCTACTATAGTACCAGCAAGAAAAAAATATATACAGAAAATCAATAACTCACAAGACATATAAAAATTTATAATCAAAAGAATAATATAAATTGTAACTTATTAATTCTATTAGTCTTTTAGTATTGAGTTGGGTTTTAAGTTTTAATCATTAGTCTTGTAGTCAAGAAAGAGAAAATGCTATCTTGTTTTTACTTTTGTATAGGCTACAATATTGAACAGGAGAAGAATAAAAAGTTTAGAATTAATTTTGAATTATAATATTTTTTTTATTTTTTTTTAAATTTGGGGGCCATGGCTGCCAACGGTCCCTTAAAAGCTTCTTTCTTGATTTCTTCTCTTTTGGAGGTACCCAATGAACTCCTTCTTTGTTCTCTGTAACCAAGTTAAACCAACTCAAATTATTTATCCAAACATAACCAACTTGCGTGGGTTTGGTTCCATTGATCGGTACATAGACTTTTAGAACTTGTTTGACACATTGTATAAGATTGTATAATTTATGATTATACAATATATGAGATTGTATAGTTTTACAGTTATTATACTGTTGTCTTATCTTTCTTCTCCCCACTGTATAGATTTATACTGTCAAATATAGTATAAGAGGTACAAACAAATTAGATAGTGTTATACTATCTTGTTATCCTAATACGATATATCAAATTAATAGTTGGTTAAGGCCCATTTGAAGATTCCAATCATTTTCTTACATGTTTCAAGGCCCTATCGAGATTTGTTTCGAGATTGGACAAAGATTAAAGTAATTGTAAGGTGTAGGAAATGCACTTTTAAGAGATCCATTTAATATAAAATTAAATAATAATTACTTAACACTTGTTTATATCATTATTCAAATATACATATGCATTATAAAAATGACTTATTTATTGTTTTGATACTTGAATTACACCAATTTCTATTTTGGTCCTTGAAAAAAATTAATTAGAATTTTCAAAATTCAATTTTTATTGTTTTGGTAATCCAAGATTTAATTTTTTTTTTTTTTTTAAATGAGATTCTTAATCAAGTCAGAAATATTAAATTTAAATAAAACACCACATAATTAATTGATATGATTCAAAATATATGAAAAGAATTTGATGTCCAAAGATAGTCTTTTATCTTCAGTAAAAAAAAAAAAAAAAATTCGGTTTGAAATATGAAGTTGAGGAAATAATTTTTTATAATAATTAAATATTCATAATTTTTCGTTCCCTTCAAAAATATTCATCTCCTAAAAATATGTAATCTAATTTATAAAATTTTAAATCGATTCATTAAAATCTTACCCTCATGATTGAAAAAATAAAATTCCTTAATAAATGCAAAGTCACAATAAAATAATTACCGAACTAAATAGCCATTAGTATAAATTAATTTAAAATAAAATAATTTATTCTATCGACTCAGTAAAATCTTATCCTTCTTAATAAATGCAAAGTCACAATAAATGAAATGTACCCAATTGGCCAAATAGTAGAACTTATTTAAAGGCAATTATAATTATATGAACCAAAATAAAAAAGCAATAAATATTCCACAGAAAGAAACACATCTATTTCAATCCTAATGTTATATATAAACCCCTCATATTCCCCAACCATGCACACCACCACCTAAAACCTACACAAAGCTAAAAAAAATGGCAAGGCTCAGCATCAACTTCATGGTTCTTGCAACTTTCACAATCACCGGAATTTTAACATTTTCCGTTAACAGCAACGTTGTCCTTGCCCAGAAATGTAAGGGTGACATACAAGATCTGAAAACGCAATGCTCCACGTATGTTCAAAAGGGCGGACCGAGAACTGACCCGTCGCAAGGGTGCTGCAATTTGATCAAGACGGCGGACATTCCTTGTTTTTGCCGGCGTTTTGGGGCGGATATGGAGAAGGAGGTTGATATGGATAAAATGGTCTATGTTGCTGAGTTCTGTGGTAAACCACTTGCCAGTGGTACTAAATGTGGAAGTAAGAAAAATTAGACTCCTTCTTCACTAATTTAAATTGTATAGTATTTGTTATATTTTTAAATTAATTATTTATTTATGGAATATATATTGCAGGTTTTACAGTTCCACCACAATATGGTTGAAGATGGCTAAGGCCTTGTGCTCTGTTTCTGGAAGAATAATAAATATTTATGTATATGAGAATGTACTGAATTGTCTTGTTGAGGCTTTAACAAAATTTGCTTCATTGTTATGATCAATGATATATAAAGAAGAAATTTCTGGCAGAAACCCCTTTATATATACTGACAATTAACTGAATTTTCTATTTTACTAATTAATTTGTTAGAATTAAGTTTTTTTTTTTTCATTTTCATAAATCCTTCATTTGAGATGAAGGGGAAATATAATCTCAATTCTCATAAGATACTTAAACAAATATACAACTGACATCTTAAAAAAATAATAACAATTGTATATTTTTTTTTAATAATATGTTAAATTACTTGTTCAAATTTTATAAATAAAAAATTTAAAATATTTATTATAATTTTAATATTATTTACATATAATATGTAGCTCTTTAAAAAAATTAATTGTGAATATAATTTAACAATATTTTTAGAACCTTTACAAAAACTCATAATATTTTTAACTCTTCTCGGGTCTCTCGAAACTTCGCAATATGAATTATGAAACCTCCCGCATGTTATCATTCCCTCTCGGCCTTATCTTTGTAAGTTGGGCTAATGAATCATCAGCCATTAAATCATTGACTAACTAAAATATCTGCATCTTTACCTTTTATTTAAACCGTCCGATTTTCTATTCCACTTTCTGAACCGTTGATCATGCTTGTCTGGTCCTTCTCTTCTTGCCACGTTAAGACCCTTCCCTACCAGGTCACTTTACTTTCTCTAGGACCCTTATTCGTTTCTTGTTTCTTACATCTTTCCGCTCTTGTTTTACGATCCCAGAAACCGCATTACCAGAAATTTCTTCTATTGAAGTTTGTAAGTAAAGTTTCAATCTTTATCTCTCTCTGTTTCTGGGTGTATATCAATCTGATGGTTTTCTTATGCTCTAAATTTGAACCTTTGTGCTGTTTTCTATAATGATGAGTATCACCATTTTGAGTGATTTCAATGTGATTGTTACGTAGATAGAAATTTTCTGTCTTTTGGGTCTTTATGTGAATTGAGTTTAATAAAGATTTGAACTGGGATGGCTTGCTTACAGTTGCTGATTCTGAATTTAATCATTTTTTATTTGGATCTGATATTAAGGACTAAGTAGTAAGTACAGGCAGGCAGACACCCCTTGCCTTTTTTTCCTTTTGTCTAGTGGTTCTTTGATATTATTTTACCTGTTTCTGGCACTTTTATGTTTGTGTGTGAGCATGGCAGTTCTCAGATTTGGAGAATTTTATTTTCTGTTTGGATCGACCTTACTCAATTTTCCTATTATTCTGAATTTAATCATTTTTTATTTGGATCTGAAATTAAGGACTAAGTAGTAAGTACAGACAGGCAGACACCCCTTGCCTTTTTTTCTTTTGTCTAGTAGTTCTTTGATATTATTTTACCTGTTTCTGGGACTTTTATGTTTGTGTGTGAGCATGGCAGTTCTCAGATTTGGAGAATTTTATTTTCTGTTTGGATCGACCCTAATCAATTTTCCTATTAGAATCACACCACGTTTTGGATTCCCTATTAAATATGTCAAATAGAATAATGGGTTTATTATTTTCGGACTTGTTTTATGACACTTCAGTGCTGTCATTATTTAAGTATTTGACCATGGATCATCTGTGTACATTGTTTGGAGGATGAGTTGTTATACTGTATTGGTTCATGACTGGAAGAAACTAATTGTTATACTGTATTGATTCATGACTGGAAGAAACGAAGCCTTTGCTATAGAGCTAGGTGTATGCTGCCTCCATTACTGCTTATTGATTTAATCGAATTGCTCGCTTCTCTCTTTCTTCCGTTGTTTGTATTAGCCATAGGTGGATCCAATAAAAAAGTATCGAGCGCACACATATGAGGGGAATGTTAAAATATACAAAATGATTAAAAAACGTCCAATCATGAGCTTTTCAATGAGGTGGTAATTTATCAGTTTGGTACATACTGCAAGAGACCATGTCCTGAGCTGCTATCGTTTACCTCATCTTCAACCTCTCCCAACATGTTTGGGACCTGAACCTGGTTTTTGAGAATCCTTCTTGCTGTTTGCCATGAGATCTATGCATTTGGTGATCCCTAATCAACTGAAGATAAATTATAAAATATGACTGATATAGCATAAAGGATGTGAAAGAATGAACAATTGATTTTTGTTTCTCACCTGTGTTCTACTATAGCTATTTATACTTCTAGAGAGTGATGTGTCGTTGTTAACAGCAGGATAGTTTGGTTGATAAGTAGGCATGGCGTTAGTATCTGGAAGAAGTTCAACACTGAACCCCAATGCCCCTCTCTTCATTCCCACTGCATTCCGTCAAGTGGAAGATTTCTCACCTCAGTGGTGGGAGCTTGTGAAATCTTCAGCATGGTTTCGAGACTACTGGCTGAGCCAAAATCAGGAGGATGATTTTGGAGGAAGTGTTACCGATGCAACAAATTATGACGATTTCGATGTGCAGCCAGTACCTTTTGACCTCAATGTTGAGGAAGAGTTCCCTTTTCTGGAAGCAGAGTTTGAGGAATTGCTAGCTCAATATAAAACTGAACTACTTCATACTTCTCCTAAGAATGAAGGTAGAGCTCTTGATGCTATATATTGTTTGATCTACTCTATTTTGAAGAGTAGTTTCTTCCTTTATTAATGTGTCCCATATCAGTGCCCCTGATTGACAAGTTTCCAAAGATGATGGACTTGGTATTTCAAGTTCTTTGATATTTTGTAACCACTATATATTCCCTCCTCTCTCCTCCTTACCAATTCCTAAGATTAAGTGGAAAAATACAGGAGGAAGGGAAGGATAATAAATTACAATTTTTAAGTTTGGTTCAATTTATCAACCAATCTCTTATGTTTGTGTTACCAGAGTAAGTTATCATAGGACTATGGTGATTCAGTAATGGCCCTTACAAATGGAGGTAGACAAATGTGAATTTCAAGATGATTGTGTTATAAATTTCATTGGTGCCTTTGATAACTTGCTTTAAGTTATACATTTCTTGTTTCTGCTACCACCTCAAACTGCCATTTCAAACACCTCAACACTAAATTAGAGAATGGTCCCCCACTATAATGCCAGTGTGTTTGATGTTTGTAATGCTATGTGAACATAATAGTGTAATTCAAGTTAATGATGGATGTCTTGAATTGTTCTTGTGTTTTTCTTGTTTATTTTGCCTTTTGTTTCAGTGATGTGTTTCACTTAATAATCACAACGATATCTGATTTTGTGTTTTCCTTCTAAACCAGGTCATAATATGGATGCCAAAGCTCTCCTGATGAATCTGACTACATCAAAATCGCCCAAGGTTAGAGGTCGGAAGTCCCCTGTAGGCCCTGGAAAGTACTGCAAGAAGCCAGGGTATCAGAGCTTTAACTTTGGCCCTCGACGTATCCAGCAGCCTCGTTAAGATAAATTCTCACGCCTATATTGAAGTCTAGCTGCTAGAGAGTTGGGAACTGAAGTAGAATCTGTACATATAACAAGGGTGCCGTGTCTGTATTTATGTTGTTAACAGTTGATGTCTGTTCTTCTTTTGGGGGTCATCTGAAATTTAGTCAAGACTTGGTAGAATGAAAGGTGAAGGCTGAAGATATTGAATAAAGACCTCAATTTGAAGGGAGTTTAGGACTTAGTTAATTGGTGTCTGCTTCAGTGTTTTATTTCTTGATGTAATGTGGTAGAATGGTAAATCAACTGGTGGGTTTTTTTTCTTCTTCTGTCCTCAATCTTATAAAGACCTCAATTTGAAGGGAGTTTGGGACTTAGTGTCTGCATCAGTGTTTTATTTCTTGATGTGGTAGAATGGTAAATCAACTGGTGGGTCTTTCTTCTACTTCTGCCCTCAATCTTATGTGGGTTATGTAGCTAAAACTTCGCGCAACAGACATAGATTTCGCTAAAACAAAAGTCTTGGCTTTATCCAATGTAGTGTGCCAATTAACAAATACCGGATTTCCAAATTTGTAGCCTGCCTACCGGGCCCGTGACAGCATAAGCGTTTTAATTATGCACAAAAATGATTTGTCTAAGCCACTAAGCGTCCATTTTTCATGAACCATAAAAGGCAGGTTCCATCTTTTCCTTTGTGAGAGCTTTCAAAAAAACAAGAATGGAATTCACTTTTCATACTAGTGTTTGTGCCAAGGTACCAAGATCAATGCCTCAGATTTTTTTGGTGTTTAATTAATTATTTATGATTAGATCCATTTATGGTTATTTAAGAAAATAACTATTTATACAATGTATAATGCACCTTCACATCAAACATAAAATTAAGAAAACTGTTTTTTTTGTTGTCATTTTCTCCTTTTTTTTTAATATTTCTTTTCTTGGTTACTTCTCTACTCAAACCTTCCTGTGTATCCACAAGAAGATTAGAAGATTTGTGTGATACAGAAAGAAATTTATTTTTTTTGAATTAAATATCTTTATATCACACTGATTCTCATGTGTCATAGAAAATGATCAAATTACTCTACCAAACTTCTTGGGAAACACATTTGTTCTATTATTTGAAAGATAGGGAGGCTATTTTATTATGAAAGATAAAGAAAGTGGAACATAATATAATGCTTTTAGCCACCCACTATCAATACTTAGATTAGTTTAATATAATCTAAAGCTAATTAAAGTAGTGGTGTCAATAATCAGAGGTGATGGTCCCATGAAGTAAACATTAATTAAATGGCTAGGCAACTTATGCATCTCTCTCTCCCTTTATGTAATTTCAGCTTTGTATCAATGAGAAAACTGAGGTCAAGTTTGTTGTCTTCATGTGATTCATGTGAGC
This sequence comes from Quillaja saponaria, assembly GCA_029379385.1. Classification (NCBI taxonomy): domain Eukaryota; kingdom Viridiplantae; phylum Streptophyta; class Magnoliopsida; order Fabales; family Quillajaceae; genus Quillaja; species Quillaja saponaria. The sequence goes on along the minus strand of CM055616.1, from coordinate 9,922,948 downwards.
TAATGAAAATAGTTGCTCTACCAAATGCAAATGCATTGAACTACCAATGAGAAACATTTTGTAACAGGTTTATGTATTTTTCTAAAATAAATAATAAAAATGAGCAGTTAGGCTAGGCTAACCCTAAAATATAGTGCAATTACATATTCATCAATCCCGGACTACGAGTTTCAAACTCAAGCATTGTCGTAGCGAGGTGAACGAATTTATGAACTTATTGCTGAGTCAATTAGTTGTTGGCCAAATTTCTGCGTTATGGCAAATGTTAGTTTCTTTCTATTTATTTTGGATGATAAGGTCTGTTGAATGAATTTGCTGAATTAGATTGGTTTTTTTATAAACCTATCCATATTTAATTATCATTTATTAGATTTGTTGAGCAATGAGACACATATGAAACTTAATAAAGTTTTAGTTGTGGAGATTTATTTTTTCATTATATAAGAGAAAATTTACTACGTAAATGGTTCAAATGACAAGTTAATTAGAGAATGAATGTAAACACCCAATGAGGTTGGTTTAATGGTCAAAAAATGTGTTCTAATTGATTTCATGAGTTATAATTTTTTTTAAAGTTATCGTAGCATTAGTCGAGATAAACATAAATAGTCTGAATATACCTAGTCATTAAATTAAAAAAATAATTTTTTAATGATTCATTAAAATTGAAAATTTTTTTTTTTGTTTTTTGAAAAAAACATTATTTATGACATGAAAACAACTATCAAAATCACCATCAAGAGCACATCTATTCTACTTGTAAAAGCATCCACCTAAAAATAACACCAACTATGAAGCAGCTTATCAAAAATAATCCAAACTAGACCTTAATCTTAAGGGAGACCCTTTCTCACATCCTTAGAAATACTATAATCAGAATTATGAGTTATTTAAAGTTTTATTTTTTTCTACTTATGTGGCATGCTATAATTGGTCATATATATAATATTATAATAATAAAAAGCCCAACAGCTCAATCACCCTCCAATTCAAAAAAGGGGTATTGCCGTATTGGTCCCTCTAGAAAACCTACTTTACATTAGTAATCCTATTTGTCAAGGTAGCCGTTGCAAAACCTCCCACTTAAATCCAATTCTTCCCCTTCCCCATTCGTCACTCCTCTTTCACTCTTCCTCTATAATTCGAATTCCTTGGCTTTTTTTATTTTCTACCTTGCAGGTCAATTACTAAGCTCAATCAATGAACTCCTCCATTTCAAAAACCAAACTTTCAACCCCATTATTGTCTGCTTATACATCAAGTAGTAGCAGCAGTACTTGCAGCAGTACTTGCAGCGAGACCGATGATAGCCCTGCTATGTCTAAAAGTTTTGAGCTTCAAGATGTTAAGCATCAATTCCCTTGCATACCGGTTTCTGGGTCTCGCTCGTATCGATTATTGGTGGTTCTTTCAGGTCATATTGGTTCTGTTTCTTGCTTGGCTTTGTCTGGTGAATTCATATTAAGTGCTTCACAAGGCAAAGATGTTATTGTGTGGCAACAGCCTGATTTAAAGCTATTTGCCAAATTTGGACAAGGGGATGGATCCGTAAAAGCACTTGTAACAGTTGGAAATAAGGTTTTTACAGCACATCAAGATAGTAGAATTAGAGTTTGGAAAGTGTCAAGGAGCTCAGAAAATGTATTCAAGCTTGTTGACACTCTTCCTACAACCAAAGACTATTTAGGGAAATTTATGAAGCAGAGTAATTATGTCCAAACTCGACGTCATCATAAGCGTTTGTGGATTGAACACGCTGATAGTATTTCTTGCTTGACAGTCTATAATGGGTTAATTTATTCTGGATCTTGGGATAAAACTCTTAAGGTTTGGAGGCTACCAGATTTGAAGTGCTTGGAATCCATTAAGGCTCATGATGATGCAATTAATGGGTTGGTAACAAGTAAAGGGATTGTGTATTCAGCTTCTGCTGATGGTAAAATTAAAGCTTGGGGTAAAGAGGGAAAAACTTCACATGCTTTGAAAGGAATTCTAGAGGGTCATAAGGATGTGTGTCTTAATTCTGTAACTGTTTCTGAGGATGGAAAATGGGTTTATGGAGGAGGGTCAGATGGTTTTGTAATGGGGTGGGAAGGAAGTAGGGATTTGGTGAGTTGGAAATTGGTTTCTGAAACCAAAGCACATCAAATGGCTGTTTTGTGTATGTGCCTAATGGGGGATTTTTTGTGCAGTGGCTCAGCTGATAGAAGTATAGGTATATGGAAGAGGGAGGCTTATGGTAAGCTTTGTAAATTTGGAGTAATAAGAGGCCATGAAGGGCCAGTTAAGTGTTTGCAGGCATCACCTAATAGAATTGGTGGTGGATTTTTACTCTATAGTGGAAGCCTTGACAAGAGTTTGAGAGTTTGGTGGGTTCCAAGCCATTCTGGTAACAAAGAAGATGCATCTAAAACACCAAGCACAGAGAATCAATCTATCTTCTTGTGTTAATTTTAATTGTTGAGTAGTGAAATACTAGTTCCAATTTTCTCTAGTGTCTGTAGTGATTCCAGATTGAGTGATCTTTCAGAAGTTGTTTAAGGTTGTAAAGAGACTAGTAGTTTGCTGGAAGTTCAAGCACAAAGAGAATGGGCAAAAGTTAAGCTGAAGCCATCTGTTGTGTCTTGAAATTGGCTTTGGTTTTCTTGTGTTCTCAGAGTCAAAAGTTTAGTTTCATCTCAGGATAGTTTGGAACATTGTAGAATTTCTATTTTGCATTTGTCAACTGAAATCAAGGACATAGTTGAGTGGTGTGATTATACAATTTTTTCAATATCATTTTATTGGTGTCTTACATCCTATCAATGTGCTTGTTAACAATTGTAAATTGTAATTAAGTCTTTCAAGGATCCAATTAATAAAAATAAACCATATTCTTAGCGTTAGTTATATGATTAAAGGTCGGTTTGGTTTAACAACGCGGCGAGAACCATGGTCTGGATCTTGTCTCAATTTTAATATGTTTGAGTTCTCTAAAATCTATGATTTATGATCATGATCTAAAAATATATTTGTGTACAAATTAAAGGACTATTAATTTATTCTATTATAAAATTAAGGCTTAATTATATTTTTGATCTTTATAGTTTAATTTGTAGTTCAAATTAGTCTCTCGAATTTCAATTCCTGCAATTTGATTCATTTCAAGTTTAATTTGGTGTAATTAAGTCATTACTCTCAATTACGATTTAAATTAACACTAAAACTAGTGATGCGGTGTCATGTGAAATAATTAACCAATAAAAAACAGCCCTGTAAAAAATTTAATTAAAAAGTAATTTATAAAAAAATTAATATGTAAAACAAAATAATTTTTTTCTCTCTCTTCCTCACCATTTCTCATCTACCCAGATTTTTCCACAGCCACCAAATTCATAAACCCCAAATCATCTCTGAAATCAATCATCTTCCCTCTTTAGCTCTCTGTCTCTCACCTTCGCAAGAGTATTATGGCTGTAAACATATGCTCCTGCATATATTGATTCTAGAGTCCCCAACCCACTCTCATACTGGTTCACACTCGCAATGCACAGACAGAGGGAAGGAGGGAGAGAGAGAGTAAGAGAAAGGTAATCAAATTTGAGAAGCAGATCTAATAGCCGAATAGTAAAGGTCGCCTGGGATTTTGTCCTCCATAGTCAGATCGAAAATGTCTGGTCCTCACAAGAAAGAGAAGGGTGTCAATATTCAGGTGCTGTAAATCTCAGTTTGTTGCATTCCAAAGGGTTAACGGTTGGAAAAATTAGAGCAGCCAACAACTGGGAAATCCAGATTTTCTGAAAACAGAACACAAGCTTTTGATCCTAAATCGTACTTATTTATGTAAATATATTATCTTTTTGTTTGGGGAAAATGAATTTTTGATTGAATTGTTGATAACCTTTACCTTCAATGGTGATCCTGCAACTATAATTTGTTAATGCCTGGGTGGTGATGGTGGGGAGGGAGAAGATAGGTTTGGATGGTGGAAAGAGAGAAGATCATGGATTTATTTGTTTTACAATTTGTAAAATTCTTTATATTATTTTCTTGTTTTTTACAAAATATTTAAATTTAACTTTTATATAAGTTCTATAATGACAAGTGATTATTTTTTATTAGTTAAATATATTAATTGTATTTTCCACCTCATCCTCATCTTTCACGTCACCCACGTGAAAGTTAATTTAGATAATAGATATTTAATATTATTAAATTAAACTTGAAAGAGATCTAATTATAAAAATTGAAACTCAAGAGATTAACTTGAATTCAAAATTAATTATAAGGAGATTAACTTGAATTCAAAATTAATTATAAGGAATAAAAGTGTAGTTAAACCTACAATTAAATTATTTTTTGTTCAATTTTGATTTTTAATTATAATTAAATTATTTTATTTTTTTCAAATTAAATTAATTTTTATTCATTTTTTATTTGTAATTGAAATTAAACTATTTTTATTCAAATTTAATTCTAATAAATAATAAACTCAAAAAAAAGTACTTGAAATATTTTAGTAAAACAAGAAAATAAAATAAAATTACAAAATAAAAGACATAAATAAAAACCAATTTTAAAATTACAAATACAAAAAAATAGGACATAAAAAAATATATCCAATCCTAAAGTTAAAAATACAATATATATATAAAAATTTATTACCCTAAATATTTATCTGTTTATTGGCACTTGCATGACCTCTGCGGCTTCAGCATAACTCCAGTCGTGAATATTAAATCCAGGCGCAAACTCTCACAACTTGCCTAACACCTCTCATATGGTAGGACTCCTTCATCAACAAAGTTAATGTTTGAGGATGATGAGAGGCGAGATCATGTAATTCTCTGCTAAGTCAAATCTCTAGTCGACTTATGTTGTCATTAATGGAGACTAATGTGAAGCACTAAGGCCAGCTGCAAACATTGTAGGCGATGGAGACTATGTGTCCGGTGTGGGAACCTGTGAATCACTCAAGTATTGTGCATACATATTACAATCTCCTAATTCAAGAGATTCTTCACAGTCATTTATCATAGTAGAACTGTATGCAGAATTTGTGGACATAATATGTGTGAAGTTGATTTCATATTCATAATTATCACCTCTTGGCAAAACTTCAGAAGATGAAAGTATATGCTTACGCTTTTGAAACATAAGTACCACAAAAAAGAAAGTCTAACTTATCAATTAACTTAAAACTATTGTTCTTAAATTTCAGAATGTTCTTGACATTTACTTGTATTCACAATGAAATTAAATACCACTAATTTAATTTTTTAAACACAAATTCGAAAGATATTTATTAAACTTACCAACACTTGTTGCTCCCACCATTTGTCTATACCATTTCACATGTTCTTTTTAGGATCTCTTCACACGTCGGTTTGCTCACCCAATTTCCATACTCTAATGTGTCCGGTAATCAAAATGTATCGAGCACCAATGCTTTCCCTTGACAATTTTGAATATCAAAGGCTTTCCTTGTTTTTTTATTTCTCAATACAACAATCAACTAGAGTATTAACATTTTATGGTCCCCATGTCATTTTACCAAGATTCTCCATTTTATTGACAAAAATCAAACTCTAAAAAAATTAGAGAAAAATAAAGATTTAAAAAATAGAGAGTAATTTGATAATGGTGTAAAATTAGTTTGAGAATTGTGATATTTATACAGTTGAAAATAAGAAAAAAATAATCAAAAAATTCAAAACCTGTCCGTTGAAGCAGGGACAAGGGCAGGATAAAAAGAGAAGTTCTCTTTTAGAGAGAGAATACAAAATAAGTGAAATGTAGAATTTGAGAAACACAGAAAATGTATAAATATTTTGTAAGCACTAATAAGTATTCTCCCCTATTTGTCTTGAGTTTGTAACTTCCCAAAATAATACTAATAATTTGCGAAATGCATTTAGTAGTCTTGCCATCTTGCATACTTTAAGTCTACAGTAAATGATGCGGCGCACGTGAAAAAGGAATCCGGATCCTCTAGAAATGAAAATTTCTACCACAATTTCTGAATTCTCTAATCATTGACAACATTTTAAAATAATTTTCCCAATGATGCCTGGAAACTGAACTTTTCTCAGAGATGATGCAGTCTAGCTCATTTCTACAACAATATCAGTGTATCAATAAAGTGACATATTAACTTTAACTAGTTTAGAACGTTGAGTCGAGTATTAATGTTGGCAGCAGCTACCATGCACAGCAATAAATCATTCGGATATACAAGGACCAGCACATCACTCGTCACTCCTTGGTTATCTTCACATCTGCTCGTAGAACAGGACATATGCCTGGCTATGCAACACCTTGTTTGTTCCAATGGCGGAGATGGATGCATCATCAAATCTCAGCCAGTGACCATTAGGGTACAGAACATCAGCTGTGTAATGCCCCTTTGACGACTCCCTTCCATGGTGAGTTATTGTAGCAACAAGCTCGTACTTACGACCCTGTACAATGATAGGGCAAGAACAATTAGCCATTTACTTTCATGCTTAAAAACGACAACTTCCACGATACTTTTAATTACTGATATGGTAAGCAGAACAAATCAACAACCTGCAGAAATAGCTAGTTCAAGGGAAAAAGTCCATATTGTTAAGAAAACACTTGCAATGAAGGGCATGAAACAGGTCCCCCATCCCAAACATTTGACTCTTCAAGACCTCGCAGGAAAGAAAAGTAGACAATAGACATACTGGGGACGGGTAAATAATGTCTTGCAGTCTAGCATACTTTCGCCAGAAAATAATTTAACAAAAATAAAGAAAACTCCGTTGCAAGAAGGAAGCTGTAAAAAAGGAAAAAGAAAACATTTTTTAATAAAAAAAAAATGATTGCATTCCAGATATAAAACTGCAACCATGAATAGCTGATCAACAAACTCCAAAGATAATACCAATACATATGCAATTAGAAAAAAAAAAAAAAAGTTTGCTGAGGAGTACCTCTGTCGAAGGGGAAACAAGCAGTTCACGACCCAACACCAATTCAAGTGGAAAGTGTACAGCCTTGTGTAACTTTGTACTTCCTTGGCTCCCATAACCAAAACGCATCAGGTGCAATATCATTATCTTTGAAAGTTTCTGTATCTTCACAGATTTTCTGGCAGTCACAACACCAGCCTGCATGACATTTGAAATTTTGAAATTTGAACAGAAGAGAGGACACCATACTCAAATAACAGGAATACAGTGTGTTAAGTCCAGATTTACAAGACAAAACCAACAACAATGAGCTCAGTGAAATAGGTGTCAATATAGATGTAATTTCAGCCAACAAACCATGACAATAACCAATTCAACACATTAAGACAACCTTTGGCCAATAGCAAAAATGGAGACAAAATATTTGAGCAGAGACTGCAATAGATATAGTATAATATTAAGCTTATATCCTATTCTTTCAACTCTACCCATTATCCAAATTTTAAATTATTCAGATTATCCAAAATCACAAGAAAACAAATTAAAAGCAATGCTAAGTTGCAATAAAAATAATATTTAGATAAAAAGGACACTGTACCTTTCCAGTTAATGATGTTTTATAACCTTCAAGAGTTTCTGGTGCAGAAAACAAATGAAGCGCATCCTCAATTGTGTGAACAGCATCAGGATATATATCAAGGTGCAGCAGGAGATATGGCTGTACAGTGGCAGAAGCTCTATTTCCTGCCCCACATTGCAAAATATAATTCACAATAGAAGGTACAGATAATATTACTAAAATTCCAAATTGTAGCCTATAAGTCAAGTCAGATTCAACAAATGAACTAGATACACTTTGATCTCATACTATTTATCCTTTAACTATATTAGCAGAATGAATCCATTTCAACAAGGTAGAATAGGTTTTCTAGATAGACTTACTATTAGAAAAACTCTTGTAATTTTACTTCTATATAAACAATTAACTAAAGGACAATCACACGCATAGATAAAGATAAAGCTGACCATACAAATACATAAACTACCAATCAATAACAAATTATGAGGTCACCAATGATCTAACATTAAAATATATATAATTTTGTACCTTGGGCCTTCACCACACTTCTCAACTGTCCTGCAAAAATATCACTTAGTTCTGAAGAAACAAAGCTTTGAGTTCTTGTCACAGCAGATTTATTCTTTGGACCCACCATCTCCCATTCATCATCTTCTACAGAAGAAACTAAAGATGATTTACCCCCATAAATGCTTAGAGACTGACCATCCACCTTGAGCAATTCATCGTGCATTTGATCCATGATAAAGCTCAGAAATTCCTGAGCATCTTCCTGCCTGAAAAAAGACATTCCATGAACCATTACAGTAAACGGGAAAGTATGACAAAACACCCAAAAGAAAAAAGAAAAAAGAATGCTACTTAAAATTTGTATATCTTCTCAGAGATATGAACTCTCTGGACCATACAACACTGATTTGTCACCTACTTAAGACATTATTGCCAATCCAGTTCTCAATTTTGTTTTTGGAAGAGAAATTTTGTTTTAAAATTATGCCTTCATTGTGACAATTATCACATCACAATGCACTCATGCAGAGGCGGGGAGAGGGAACCACATCCACTAGTTTAGTAATCATAGATTCATAGTTTCAAACGGCCTACTTGTTAATAGTGACAAACAATGAAGCAGAAAAACAACAAACCTCAGCCTTCCTGATGTGCTACTTGGCACATCTGGAGTAAAAATGTTCAGAACACTTTCAAACATGGCAGGAGTAAAAGGCCTTCCAGTCTCAATAGCAGATACATCTTTTGTTTTTGAGTTTGTACCACATGGCATGTCAAAGTAAGAAACAAACTCAGCAAATGCTGACAATGTTGGACAGCCAACCTGATATTAAAAGACACAAAAAAAGAGCACATATCTAATAAGATTGTGATAGAGTAATCTCAGTGTTGACAATTATTTGCAAGATACATTTAGCTTCTTTCTCTTTTACTCATGTTACTAACATTAACACTTCCACTAAAATTCAAAGAATGCTTTATTAGATAATGCATAAAGCATGATGTATAAAGGTAGACCTTAGGGATGTCGCGTATCCTCAATTCCTGCACAAGCTGAACAAACGGAGAACAGGATAAGAGGGCCTGCACTGTTGCATTTAGAAAGCATAAATTCCCAGAGTTGATTAGACCTCGAGGCAGTATGTCTCTAGAGGGTGTAATATTCCCATTAGATGCCTTTTGCAAGTCTTGATTAGATGTGTAAATGTGTCCATTTGTTTCTGCAACCTTCAAGCTTCCAGTCTCAGAATCATGCAAATTAATATTAGCGACTAGATCTAACAGATAGGATTCATTATTGGATACACATGATGAAGCTGTTGTCTTTGCTTCTTTTGCACCATTGATACTGGAGGAACCATGGGGAGAATTGTTAATCCTGCCATTTTCTGTTAAAGCTCCTGATGCAGGGGCTGTTTTAACACTCTTCACTTCACCACTACTAATCGAATCTGAGGGAAGAACACTCAGTAGTCCTTTCAGTGAACTCAGCTTTCCATTTGATTCCCCATCAATACGACCCAGAGATGTTCCATTATCAAAATTTAAAGAACCAAATTGAAACTCTCTTTTTTCTACAGGCTTTTCAGCTTTCCCAGGTGACTGGTTTATCAGCCATGACTTCGTTTCATCTTCAGTGAATGACCCAAATACAAACACCTTCTAACGTGCACAAAGCAGATAATGAAATCAGCAATTAGGAGAAACTTGAAAGGAAATGCATAAATATATGAATCAAACTTTTAATCAGCAGACACCCAATAAAATTCACCCTAAAATGTTTAAAAAGAATACTAAAATTGAAGTCTCTATCCTGTTTTCCTGGTAAACAAGAGAAGATCAATAACAAAACAGCTATCCCTTCTCCATTATTCAAAACCTGACTAGAGCAATGCGGAGTTAAAAAAAACATAAGCTCGAACTAAAAGAGCATTCATCTATCAAAGCCGATCCCATCATTGAGCTTAAATTAGCTTAGTTTAAAAAACTTATAATCAAAACAACAAAAATAGCTAATAACAAACACCCTTCAGCATTTTTTTTTCAAACAACACCTTTTATTATGAAATAGTATTTTTCCCACAATCAAAGAGTCAAACTTTTATCTTTCTCACTTTTTTTCCCCTTCTGTACATGAACCTAGTAAAAAGCAAACACCAATTACTCATCTCTTTCTCTTAAAACCAAAGGCAACAAAAGCAAAATTACTTCAAACAATAATGGCAGCTGTAAAATTCCCAACATTTTTGCTTAGCAAAAGAGAGAAGACTCACCCTATAATCACTCATTTTGCTCAGGAGATCGAACTCGCAAACCCAGAGTCCTTAGGTTGAATGCTAATATCTGAATGAGTAAGAGAAGGGTTAAGTATAAAGAAAGAATCAAAATCAAAACTTAGGGTGTTGTGAGACCCTGAAGGAGCAGAGGATAGAGAGGAGTCGATTGAAGACATGAAAAGAGAAGAAACTGAATAGGGGTTAAGGAGAGAGAGCATTTAACAAAGGAACCCTCTCTTTGGCCCTGAACCACCACACCAGGAAGGTGCATCGACTGCACAGACAAATGGAGTTAGAAGAATAATGTTTTGACAGTCTGAGGATGTTCAGGGTTAGGTTTTTCTTCTTAGTAAAGGGAAAGGAGGAAGCAGTGTTTCTAGGATTTTGACTTGGGGTCTGTTTGGATCGTTGGATTCCGCTTCACTTGCCCCTACTTCTAGAGAATAAAAAATGAAAGAGTAAAATTTGCTGAAATTTTTAATTTTTAACTCACTAAGTACATATACTGATATTTGTTTATTATTTTATTTTCTTTGTTCAAGTTTTTACTTTTTTTCTTTATTACATTTTGTTTTGCTCTCTTAAGTTGAATTTATATTATTTTTCTTTTGTAACTGAACTTGTATTTTCATACCTACTAAAAAATTTATTAAATTATGAAACCCAATTATACTTTTTTTTTTTTTTCAATTTACTTTGTCTCTAAAATGTTCCAACTGTATCTTAAAACCATTTTGGGTATCTCATCTCTTATTATTCTACTAAATTCTATATATTGTTTGAGATATATAAGACATTTGTATAATATTTTTAAAAATTTACTATCATTAAAATAAATTTGCATTTCATCATGTCACAAGAGACAGAACAATATATATATATATATATATATTTTATACACAGTGAGCATAGTGTTGCTTTACATGTATCATGTTGAAATGTGTCACATAATATCATTTAAGTTTTAATTTATGAGTTCAATCATAATTTTTTGTGATATTTTTTAATTTAATTTAATTTATTAATAAAAAGTTCATTAGTATAAAGTATTAAATATGAAAAATATTTTATTTCTATAATAACTATTTGTATAAAAAATAGCATATATGAACGAATGAGTTTATGATTTTGTAAATAAATATGTTATAATTGTACTAAGATACATATCAATGTAACTTTTAACAAATTCCATCTACATACACACAAATCGGTTAAATAATTGATGATTCAAAAAAAAAATGTTACTAATACATAAATAGGTTAGAATAATGATGATTTATACTAAAATATATACTAAAAAAAAACAAATCAACAGGCATTTGAAATATTTACTAAAAAATATTCTAAAAACAAAAAGAAAAGAAATATTTACTTACAAAGAAATCATTATAGGCAATACTGATATTATTAATTTTATACTAAACTAATTCTATACATCTATACATTATAAAAAAGAAGAGACTCACTTTTTCTTTTCTAATTTATAATATCCATCAATTTTGTTTTAAATATATATATATATATATATATATATATATATATATATATATATATATATATATATCCACCATAATTTTATTTTATTTCAATTTTGTCATTCTCCTTTTTGTCAAATTCTCACCTTATATCTAGACTGCAGTTACATCCATTGAATTAAAATTTAAATTGTAAACAAAAATTGAAATTAGTTAGAATTATAATATACGAGTTTGGCCGGTATAGAGTTACAATAGAGAGAGCATGTATATATTGATTATAATAGAGTTGACCTAAATTAAAGTAAATTATGATCTAAACAATAAGTAAAATAATAAACCTAATTTATGTTTTTCTCAATACAAAGTTTGAAGATAATTAAAGCTAAACAATAATACATGACCCAAAGTTCAGCTTTAACTAAAGAGTAAGACTGAGTCTTAAATATCAATGCTCAATTGTTTCCAATCCATAATAGCTAGGAACTGCCACAAAATAAACCTATGTATACTCTATTGTTATTTGCTTCTACTAGAAGAAAAATCCTTTGAAGATAATTATGCTCAAGCATCTTATTTTTCCAATATATTATTCCTTATAAATCAAGTTGTCACTCCAATAATTAAAACTAAAGGAAACTCATCACAAGCACCAAGAGAAATACATAGGTTATTTGAAATCAATATCACAATTCCAAACCAAAGAATGAATTATACATTTTTTTTTTTGCACATTGTCAAACTTAAACCTTTTCTTTTTTTTAATCTTACATCTAACTAACATGTGTTATGTAAGATGAACTCACAATTAAACATAAAAAAAATTGAATAACAATATTTGAGATTTTTTTTTTTCTCATGCAATTTTGTGAAGAAAAATAATTGAATTCTTTATCATTAAATTAAAGAAACTTTAATTGTTGATGTACTAAAAATACAATAGATTACAAAACTATGTTAGGTAAGTCACAATATTTTAATGTGTTGCAAACTACCATCAATAGAAGAAAGTGTGAAAATGTTTTAATAAGATTATCTTTTAAAATATACTTTTCGGACATGAATATTATGTTATTACGTTGTATTTTTATTTATTTTATTGCGTAATTTCTTTTTTTTTTATTTAACTTAAAATTTATTTCAACAAATTATTAAAAAAATAAAATAAGGTGACATAATTAGATTTTCATAGAAAAGGAAAAAAGAAAAAGAGAAAAACTAAAAAAAGGAAAGAAACAGGACAGTGGTGGAGTCGGAAGCGGAAGACGTCAAGACGAGTATTCTTCCGTCTTCCCTCTCTTTCCCTGTATGTGGGTGTCCACCAAAACCACCATGCCCAACCGCCAACTCCACACCCCTCTACGGTCCAACCAAGCCTCTTCTTCTTCGCAATCTTTCATCTCCAAGCTTCTCCTCCTCCTCACTCTCCTCCCTTTGTCCTTAGCAGCATTAGCTTTCGTTCTTCAATGGCGTGGCGGCATCACCGACCCAACTACACGTTGGGTCCCACCTGGTTCTCACCAGTTCCCTGGCATGGAATCCTCCTCTCTCTCCCCCATCTCCCACTCTTCACATTCAGATTGTGTGAATCTTGGCCGCAGCTCTTCATCTTCATTTCCGTACTACCACCACAACTGGAAGTTTGATTACGCTACTCTTCTGAAGCCAAAGGTTTGATCTTCAGCTATGTTGTCGGTAGTGAGATTCTGCTTATTTCCTGGGTTTTAATTTTTACTGATTAAATTGTGGTGGGTGTCTCTGTTGAAGCCAAAAGTTAGCTTCTTAGTGGTATATCTGATTTAAAAATCGATCGAGCTTCTTTTACATATCGAAGTTTAGTGGATCCTAATTGCATTGAGGAGCGTGAGGTCATTTTGGAAGTAACTCACTGTTTGGTGGTTGTTAATTGAGCGATGGAAGTGAAAGTACTAACTCTATTAAGATAATGTCTAAAACTAGATATTATTGAGATTTGAGAATCAAATTAGTAATATAGGATCTATTACTAAGATAGATCTTAAGGATGAAACAAAAGAATTGATTAGTCAACTTAATTCAAAGATTGATCAACAAGTGGAACATACAAGTCTTAATCTTGAAAATGAAAAATTCATTAACAAGATACCTTGTCTATATTATGGTAATGATTTTGCTGCATTAGATTACGATTATAATTCTAAGCAAGAATTTGAATGTGTTAAAGTTGAGCTTTGGAACTTTGTTGATCTAATCTTGCAATATGGTTTTCGGTTATTGGTATTTTGTTGGTTGTTTGTAAATAAGTTATCATAGGATCCAAATCAGTAATTATTTTCTTAAATGCTGAGCAAGCAGAAGATGGACTATGTGATGGATAGATGTGAATTCTGATATCCTTATATTTTCTTCACCACAAAGAAAAATTTGTATGATGACCATTGCTTGTATCCATACAAATCTTGTTCCACTGGAAGTATTGTTATAACATCTTCCAGATTCCTTCTTGATCTGTAGATTTGTGTTACGACTAGCACATCCGCAGGCTTAGACCAGATTCTACCGTGGATGTTTTATCATAAAGTTATAGGAGTAACAACGTTTTTCCTTTTCGTGGAGGGAAACGCTGCTTCTCCCGAAGTTTCAAAGGTTCTGGAATCTATTCCTGTAAGTTAACATATTCTGTTTCTTTTACTGATTAACTCTGTTGGTTGGTGTTGGCCTTCCTACTTTTTGTCCTCTAATAGATTTAATTTGACTTTGATTTACCTCTAATAGATTAATTTGACTTTGATTTACATTGTTTGACCAGGGAGTAAAAGTAATATACAGAACGAGAGAGCTAGAGGAGCAACAGGCTAAAAGGTTAATAATTTTTTGACATTCGTAATGGCACAAATGTCTTATGATTTAAATTTGCTTTGATAAAAACCGTTCTATATATTTTCTCAACTTGTACTTGGATTCAGAGGAAGCTTCACACTGCTTTACAGGGAGATATTGATAAAGCTTTGAATACTTGTACAATTTAATTTCATGCATCTGTTACTTGATCTTTCATGATTACTGCTTTAGAATTTACTTCATATTAGAATGTATATGATATTACTGTATCTAAATCTCAAGCTCTCTAAACTCTACAGCATATTTGTAATATAATGACTCTTCAAGTTTTAAGGGATAATGTTGATTCACTTTATCATATAACCTATTTTTCTTCCTGAAATGATGTTGTTGGTACTTTCAGCCGGATTTGGAATGAGACGTGGCTCTCAAGTTTCTTTTATAAGCCATGCAATTATGAGCTATTTGTGAAGCAATCCCTCAATATGGAGATGGCTATTGTTATGGCAAGGGTATGAAAAACTTTGTTCTCTCGCATGCAATTATGACCTATTTTTCATTTTGTTTTTTTCTCAACATAAGATCTTCTGGATATTAAAATGTCAGGATGGTGGCATGGACTGGATTCTTCATGTTGATACTGATGAGTTGATACACCCAGCTGGTGCTAGGGAGTACTCCTTGAGGCAGTTACTGCTTGATGTGCCAGGGAATGTAGATATGGTCATATTTCCTAACTATGTGAGCAAAATCTCCTTTGTTTGATTGAATTTTCTTTTGTGCAACATTATTTAAACTGGAACTTGTAGGAGATGGTTAACATGTTATCTTCAATGTTTCATCTTCCATTATAACGGACTCTTGTATATTTTTTGTTCAGGAGAGCAGTGTTGAGCGAGATGATGTGAAGGAACCTTTTAGTGAGGTATCCTCTACTTATCCTAAATCCTTTCTTTCGACCCAGTAGGCCAGTATAGTTTATGTAGTCATGGAACACTGAGATCCAACTGTTTGCCATAGATATAGTTAATGTTGGCTGTCATAATCTATTTTGAACATCAAGTAACCTTTTAGTCAGGTAACTAGGACTGGGTTGGGTGTTGGTGATTTGATTAATTATTCATTATGTTAATAAATAATAGTTGGCATGTGGATTTAACCGTTAAGAAAAATTGATGCATCACAGGTAGCGAAGTGTTTTATTGTAGTTAAATTATGATGGTTACCAAACTCAAGTTTGATTTTGCTCAATTGTTGGGGGATGCAGAAAAATTAATTAGGTAATGTGAGCCTAGTGGCTCAGACACCTTTTAGGCAATAAACTTACTAATATGTTTGACCTTTCCTTATCAAATTGTGTGCTGTTTGTCATCCTTTGTAACTATTACATCACCAAGAAAATGGCTCATATTCTAGAATCTCTGACAGGAAGATCTGCATATCGTCCTAACGTTGATCATTTTTGTGTCAAGTGGTAACACTCAATAATTAAGACTGACAAGACTTGACTGCCCTGTAATTTTAACTTTTGGTCCACAACCAACAAACTCAATTTGCTTGGGTCTAAAACATTTGGCATGAGAGGGCTTTTATACCTGTGAACTTATGTGACTTTTACCCAGCAGTTTCTTTTGCTGACCTATGAGAAAGAAAATCAGCAGTGTGCATGTTCTGTAACTGTCTCTTATTTTATATGTGCAACCAGGTATCGATGTTCAAGAGGAATTATGACCATCTTCCGAAAGAAACATACTTTGGCACATACAGAGAATCTACCCGTGGTAATCCAAACTACTTTCTGACTTATGGAAATGGAAAATCGGCTGCTCGAGTACAAGATCATCTTCGTCCCAATGGTGCTCACAGATGGCACAATTATATGAAAACCCCAAAGTATGGCAATCCATATATAGTTTGTAGAACAGAAACACCTTTGTTTACTTGGTCTTTTCACCAGATTAATAAAACTTCTAAATTATGTTAGTGAGATTAAATTGGAAGAGGCTGCTGTTCTACATTACACTTATGCCAAATTCTCAGACCTGACTTCTAGACGTGATCGTTGTGGCTGCAAACCTACAAAAGAGGATGTCAAAAGATGCTTCATGTTGGAATTTGACAGAGCTGTGAGTTTGGCACTTCTTTTCTTTTTAGTTACACTGTATTTTCTCTTTTAGTCTCTCCTAACTGCTACTATTGCATGGTAGAAGGTCGGTGTCCTGTTTCTGTAACTCATAGGCATTTAACTAGATCATGGCTCTATGTGTAGATAAATTCCTTTTCCTTTCTTATTTTTTACCTTTTCTAGGAGTTTGTTTTGGATTGACTTCATCTGACAAGTTTTTGATCCATGCTAAGTAGCTATTGTATATTGTAGGCATTTATAATTGCTTCCACTGCAACTCAGGAGGAGATGTTGAACTGGTATGTTTGTTCTGTTCTTCTTCTTTTTGTTAGGGTTCACTTTGATCCATTGGTGAAACTCCTTGAAAAAGCTGAATTTCTAAGTAAGTTTCGGTCACCAGCACAACATTTTCTTAAGTCCCCTACCATCTGATACTACGTTTGGCCGTTTCTTCAAGTCTAGGTACCATGAGCATGTTGTCTGGGGTGATAAAGACATAAAAGTGAAATTATTGAGGAAGGGCATCTTGGCTCGCATATATGCTCCCATGGTAAGCATGATTTATTATGTGTCAAACTGCGAGTGGAAAAGATATGCTATAGCAGGGAAGAGTTTTGATGATCCTACTGATTGTCTTCAGATTGTAGGAGAAAAAGAACTTAAACTGGGTTGTGTGAGTTAGCATTTTAGTTTGACTATCCATCTTCCGTCTCCTCATCTTTTGGAATTTTATGAGCAAATTATCATTCTTGACGAAGTCAATTTGTCCAAAAGTAAAAGTGGCAAGATTTTCATTTTTCAATGTGAGTGTGCGTACTGTGTAGTGTCAGGTTCAAATTACACCTATGTAAAAATGGATGGTATTACAGTAGTCGATCATGTTCTCTACATTATATTTTAAGAAAAATTGAATTTTATGATCTCATATTGACAATTATGCACATCAAATTTCAGCTTGATGAATTGGGTTGTGATGCATGTTTGTTCCAATTTTCTTGTTTGTTGTGCGTTTTCAGGCCATTGTTCAAGGTTTGAGGGAATCTGGGGTCTTCAGCTCTGTTATTGCATCTGCCCCAACACTTTCAAAGGAGAAGTTTTTAATGTCTATTGACAGTAGTAACTCATCTAGGGCGGTTGCCTCAGAGTCCCTTCATTCAAGAAAAGTTGGAAGAACCAAAGAGTATCAGTCAACTGTAAGGAAGATCCTGGATATTGAATCGGTTGTATCTCAAGAAGGAGCTGTCCCACCATTGTCTCCCCCAGGAATAGAAGATGACCACGTCAATTTGCATGCCTAATGGATCCGAGGTCATGCTAGCTTCTCTGCTTCCCTTTGGGATCATAAGATGATTTTTTTTCTCTATCACAAAATAGAAGAATCAAGAGAAGAAAGGGAAACCGACTGTTTTTGGTTTTGTTGGTTTTCCTGATCACTGTCCAAGCGCAGGTGAAATTTGGGGTTGGCTGCATCGGTGCAACTGTATATCTTATTTAGTTTTCCGTGTAAAATGTAAAAAATCACAGTTTCAACAGTGAGAGGTTTTACAGTGTCAATAGTTTCTATGTAAATTCACTGATTTCCACTAGCTAGGAAGAGATTCCTGTTGAATCTCTTTCTTCTAAAGCAACAATGTCGTTAAGAAGGGAAAGTTTTTTCTGTAAAAAAAATGAAAGGGCATCAGCTTTTAACGATTTGGTGTTTGCTACGTAGTGCAAATCATTAGTCATTGAACAATTTGAGTGACCGCTGAACAGCCTAGTAGCTACTCAATACTGATGCTTTGCTGTATATGTTACTCTTAAACCTAAGCATAGCTTTGCTTTACATGTTACTCCTTAAACATAGGCATAAGCATGCCCTAAACCCAATATATACATAAGGACTCTTTGTTTTATTCCTTTTAACATAAAAAAGAATAATAATAAATTGTGGCATAAATCGTAGCAATAAAACAAAATAGTGACATATTTTCTTCAAAGTTATTTTTAGGATATTCATGAATTGGAATATTCACTTTCAGAGCTAATCATAAACTAATCTACTTTAGTTCAATTTATTTTGCAATTAATTTAATCTATATGGGACTTGGAAACCAGTTCAATCATGAATCACGGATTGGATTAGGTTTTTTATTTAGACTTATTATTTTACAAGTTACTTACTTAAATAATAAGTTATATCAAACAATAACATATTTAAAATAATAATAAACTATTTTAAATCTTTAACACATAATAATATATTTAAAAAAATATATAATTATGGATGTTGACCTAATATTCATTTGCAAGCTCATTATCAATATAGACACAAAAGTAACTACTTAAACTCTATTTTTTATATTAATGTAGGTTAAAATAGGATTATGCTGATTGTTAGTAAATTGTTGATTTATTTTAAATTTTTATAATTTAAAAGTATATTAACTAAAAAATAATAAATATAAATTATTAAATTAGATCGAACGAGTTTGAATTACTAATTTTGAAAATCTTATACTCTGATTGGATTGGTTTCACAACCCTAGTTGTTTACGTGAAAAAAATTCAGTCGTATAGGAACGAGTGCAGGTGATCACGTTCTCTAAACCAAATGGCCACAGAAAATGTTGTAGACTGACAGTTACATAGGACGCACAGTAACTGTCGGATTTGTATCCCCTGATTCCTTAACCATGGCGAGCTTCTTCTTCCCGAACTCAGCCACACTTACTCTTTCTCTACCCGCCACATTTGCAACGCGAGCTTCCTTCCAACCTCCACAATTGCCCAACTTTTCAACCTTTCGCTTCACCGGCGGCAACACATTTCGCCGTAAAGTCAGAGGCTTGACTGTGGTGACTCGCGCGGGTCCTAACCGTAACAGCTATATCTTCGCTTTTGCTCTCCCACTATCTCTCCTTGCTATCACCATTTTCACTTCGATAAGAATTGCGGATAAGCTTGACAGTGACTTTCTTGAGGAGGTAATGGGTCGACATGATTCAATCTTTCGTTTTGTTTTTTATTTCTTATAACTGCTTTGAATTGTTCATATTTAGTTTCTCATAGACGGCTCAATTTTAATTTGGGGGTTATGAATGTGTTCAGTTGGTATAGTTGGTTTCTGTATTATTGAAGATATGAAGTTTGTGAAAATGCCCATCAACTGTTTGATGAATGTTGGGATAGTCTTAAACAGCTGAACTGTCCTCAGAAAATAATTTCTGTTGGTCATACTAGAAGGAGCACATAGTTTCCCTAATTTTGCATATTTCAAATAGGAACGGACCAAATATAATGGTTGTTATTGTGAAGCCATTTTTGTGCCTTAAACAATGAATTCCTCAGTGGGTCGAGTCATTAATATGTAATCGTTTTGTACTACTATGAAATTGATGATCTCGATTCTTGCGATATGATATTTGCTAGTATATCTCTATCTTGTTTTCATTCTACCAAAATAATGTTGGACTTCATTTGGAGATTGCTTATTTTTAAAGCATTAAGTTTCACATTGTTAATGAATCTAAGTTTTAAGTACAGTTACATACATAGATGATCCTTTTTTTTGGTTCTTCTTTGGGTTATGAGACACTTCTTTTCTTTATTGAAGGTTATCTTGCATTTTATAAGGTGTTCGGTGTAAAAACAGCTTAATTTACTTGAAAAGAATATTTATTGATATGATTAGAATACTCAAAATGTTGGTAATTAATTAAATAAAAGTTTCTAACTACGATAATAAACAATCTGCATTTCAAGATGCCCTTTTAATTGCATATGCTGGTGTAATGCATGTTTGGGAAGTAGCATGCGGTATGTGACAATTTGTTGATAATGAGAATCCATTAATACCCATGATAGCAAACGTGACCTTGTATCTTCTTATAATTATTTTTTTTGATAAGAGACCTTGTATGTTCTTTAGCCATCTTGTTTCAAAATTTTGAGCCTCTTCATGACATCTAGCTATATATCACAAGAACAAACTATAGGTTTGTAAGTTGAGTGTTTGATGGCACTCTTAGTAGTATATCAGGTTTCAAAATTAAGAAAGATCAGTATCAAATTCAAAAAAGGTATTTACTTGTCATTTTGCTGAACTAGGAAGGTTTATATAAGTTGATGTGGTCACACAATTTCTATGATTATGATTTTCCTCATTTTCATGATAAGCAGTGGGAAATGCCGTGATTCTTGTTGTAAAGAAATTGGTATTGGACTAAACTACATATACAAGCTTCTTCTGACCTTGGAATGTTTTGTTCCATGAACCAGATTGCAATTAATGAAGCTATCAGGGAAGCTGAAGAAGACAGTGATGATGATGGTGATATCAACATTTCTTTACAAGAAGAACCTGCCATTTCTCGTACACGCAACCGACCCAAAAGAGAAGCTTAGATTTTCATTCTGCAGCCTTGTGTTTTAGAAGAACTTTTTCATTCATTTCTGATACAAGATGCAGAAGGGGTGTGATGATATTTCTATAGTTTCCAGATTCCAAGGAGGTTCACATTGCTGTCATATTGATCTTCCTGGCATCATTCTATGGCTACCCAAGAAGGAAGCAACAAACAGTCCAAACCAATGTAAATTTGATGCGATTGTGTAAGGTTATAATAATTCATTAACATAAAAATTATACCGAAAATTCAATTAATACAGACTTGTAAGTTGTAATATACAATGCATGACCTTCCACAATGCTGAAAGTTCCATCAAAATCAAGATTATCGTCATTTGTCAACTGAGTGTATGCAATACCAAAAAGTATTCATAGCACTTACATGACCCAATCTTTCCTGTTTAATGAAGCAAAACTGTCTGCTTCTTGATTGTTCTATGAACAATGACTTAAAGGGGAAGCTTTTTCAGATCTCAGAACATGTGAATTTGTTTTTTTTTATTGGTAGTTTGAACCGTGTATTACAGAAGGGGTATTTCAACTATCGTCCAACTAACCACACTCCCACCCCCATCCAAATGAAGGTTCAACTTGTAAGCTCAAGTTGGAGTTACTATTTCCATGTTCAATTTGATTCATGCAGCCTTCTCAACACCGCTGTAAATGTAATGCTTTAGGTAGATGAAGCAACTGACTTAGTTACCAGAGATGAAAGTTGTACTTAGTTATAGAATATTAAATTCGTTCAGAACTGGAGTGAAATAAGTATAAAACCAGAAACACAGATGGAGCTCCAGTCAGATTCCCATAGGTCTACTGTTCAGAAAGCCATAAAACTAGAAAGATTGCTTCAAGTACATTATTGAGTCAATTGCACTAATAGAAATGCATTCCTGCCTCTTACAACTTCACGGTGAAAATCAAATGATTAAGCCTTGCATCTGATGGTTCCCCTACCCATCTAGTGGTATTCCAGTGCTGACCCATCCAATGGAATTTCTGACGCTGATTCCCAGTAAAAGACACTACAGCGGGATCATTCATTAGATCACCACAGGTCCAGACTCTGAAACTGGTGTTGCTCAATGTTAAAATTGTCAACATTAAGAAGTCCTTAGCTTGACATGAGGTTTACTGATGTGATGCTTCCAAAAAAACTAGAAAAACTGGCATGCAAGGTTGAAGCTCAGATCACATAATCCACCTCCGAAGATAGGCTCAATCAGAAAATCCAGAGTTGATACAGCAAACTGTGAGACTGCAAACAGAGTTGGGAGCTTGGGAGGAAAAAATTTACATGGTCATGAACCATTTGAGACATTCTTGTGACATCATGGAGATTAATAAGTCATTTTGATCCTTGATGGATCATCAGTGATCAAGAATTGAGCATCTGCATCCCCAGTAGCATCTTTGGAAAGACTCCTCCAAAAGTTGCTTCCGTCTTTAAAAACTTCTCACTCACCGTATATCTGCAAAGACTGACGTAAGATCAGCATACAGAAGATAGGTAAATAGGAAGGTAACGTCCAACTATAAATTATGTATTCCACTACAAAAAGAAAATTCATTTTTTTTTCCTTTGGTCAAAATTGAAACATACAATGAAGAAGTAAAATAAGAAAACTTGTTTAAGTGCTTCTTTCTGAAATATTTTACTCTTTTAAGTTAGAGGCCTTTCCTGTAAAAGAAGTTCAAAAGTTTTCTTCTTATGTTTCATTATAATTTCACTTGCACAGATACACACACTGGCTGAAGCTGAAATGAATACACAAACCGTGAAAAAGGAACAAGGAAAAATAAGAAGCAAGTACCAGCTTATTAGGTGGGTCCTACCCAGCATACTCAACCAGAGCTGACTAGCCTGTTGGAGGTGTTACAAGATGCATGCTCAGCAAGATCCCATACTAGAATTATTGATCTACTGAGAAGTTCAACTATGTGACCTATGGAACAGTATCCTAAAACAGGTGCCCCAATTCCAGGAAGATGATTACAGTCGTAATGTTGAGTATTTGACATAAGGTTACATGTAATAAACTCACCTTGCAGCAACTTAATCATGTTAACAGCAAAATACATCAAGTAATGGTGTTCTGTTTTCACTTTGACAGAAGCTTACAGCCCTTTGCTTTTAGCTTGGATTCTAGACCAAAGAACTTCAGTCCAGACAGCACCAAGTCTGCTGTCTTCTTCTTCATGTGTTCAATTAGAATTTCATCATACACTATTGTGTTTGCTTCTGTTAAGAGTTTACGCTCTCTCAAACTTGAGAAAACCTTCCTAGCCTCCTCAATAGAGCCATGCTTACACATGCCAGAGATGATAGCAGAGTATATAACATCGTCTGGAGGACAACCCTGGTGCATCATCTCGTTCAGCACTTCAATCACTTTCTCAGCATTGTTTGATCTACATGCATGGAGAATGGTAAGAGTATACTTAAACTCCATAGGCCCACTGGTAACATTGGCTAAGCAGTCACGAACAAGCATCATGGCTGCATCAATCTCTCCAATTTTGCAAAGCCCTTTAGTAAGACCAATATAGGCTGCAACTGAAGGAATGGAAGACAGCTCAATGATTTTATTATAACAGGCACATGCCTCTTCAATTTCCCCGATATCAACATAACATGTGACAACAATACTATAAGTAGATGAATCAGGTTCAAACATTGAGCCCTTCATTTCATCAAATAGTGACAATGCCTTCTTCACCTTACCAATCTTGTGAAGAGATCCCATAAGGATATTGTATATTGCAACACTACAGTAACCTTTCAATTTCAAGTCTACAAACACTTCTAAAGCTATTGCTGTCCCCTTATTGTTTCCTACCAGAAAGGAGAAGAATATGGAAAGATCATCAGTAACTTGAGAACCCAACATCTCCATCTGCCTGAGCAATCTGCAAAACTCTTCAATTCGTTTCTCTTCTGCATAAGACACCAAGATGGGTTTCACAGACTCAAAGTTTGGTTCAAGACCCTCCTGAACTGTAATTTGAAAAAGCTTGTAAGCCTTCTCAACTTGGTCCACATTACACAAACCTTCAATAAGAGAATTATATATTCCTAAATCCGCCCTATATCCTGAGTCCATCAAATCCTTCAACAAATCACAAGCCAAGCCAACCTTCCCATCTGCCACAAATGACTGAACAAGTGATCCATATATTGCTCTATCTATCAAATGACCCTTCTCCTTCATCTTCTTGAAAAATTCATACCCCTTTTCAACCCTTCCTGCTTTGCACAAACCTGTAATTAAAGTTGCATATGCCATAACATCAGGCTCAACCTGGTCCCTCCTCATTTCTTCCCAAACTCTCAAACACCCATCTAAGTTTCCCTCTGGAATCAGCACTCGGATCATGGCAGTATATGCAAACACATCTGGCTTACACAAATTGGCCCTCATTTGACCTAAAACCTCCAACATTTCATCAATGCGCCCTGCCTTACAGAACCCTTTAATCAAAATCATAAAAGTAACACTCTCTTCTACTAGTCCAGCTTCTCTAAAATCATCATAAACCGATAATGCCAAATCCAAATAACCCGTTTTTACTAGTGCATCCATTATCCTGTTATACAAAAACACCCGGGGTTTTACACCAAATTTCTTCATCTTTTCATAAACATAATAGACCCTAAGACCCCTATTGGCATCTGAGTGCATTCTGATTAAAATCTCGAACTGTTTCTCACTGGGTGGCTTCCCTTGTGAATCCATTAGCTCCGGCAGCTGATCAGCTGCCCGGAACTGATTATTACGGTTCAAGCAATAAGCAAAAGCATTGTAAGAAGCGAAATTGTGCTTGTAACCCTTTTGCTTACCTGCCCAATGGAAGAACTTGGAGGCAACGGCAGGGTTAGTTTGGACTTTCAGCACCTCGGCTACAAGGTTGGGTGGCACACGACGGAGCTTGTTGAGCTCGGTGACCACGAGTGGACCCCACTTGTTCTGGTTTTTCCGGAAAGCATCAACGATAAACCGGGAGATGGGAGAGAGGCGGAGGGATATTGAGAAGGAAGTCTCTGGTGAAAGAGACTTGGACGGTGGTGCAGACAGTGATGGGGATTGGGCCACGAGTTGTGGGTCCCACTTGTGTATATTGAAGGGTTGGACTTCGGAGAATTTGGGTTTGTTGGGATTAATGGTTTGGCGATTGGAGAAGAGGCCGCCGTGGACGGTGGGGCGGTTCTGGGAGGGCTTGCGGTGGCCGTAGAAGAAGTATAATTTGTTTGCCTTGGTTGGTGGTGGAGCCTGAGGAGGCATTTTCTGGGTTTTGTTGGCTCCGCTTGTTGTCTCAGTGTCCAACGTCGAATTACAGTCGGTAGTTAGTTCTTAGTACTTCGTTGTTGTGGGGATGTTTTGCGAATTTATCAGAGTGGAGAGAAAAAGGAAATGGAAAAAGAAAACTTGAAAATTACTTTTTATTTCTTAAAAAAGAAGAGGAATTATGCTAAATTTGATAAATATATTATTTATGCTAAATTTATATCCAATTGTTTAAAGGACAACTTTTTCTCTTTAATAATAAAACAATGAGCTTATAAATGTATGTGACTAATGAAAAGTAAGGAGAAACAAAATATAAATAAAAAGTTTTGATTTTCAATTTTTCATTCATTGTGTTTGATGTTCTAAATTTTTGTGGTAGAAAATTTGTGCTCATCTCCTTTGGTGCATTGGAAGGCAGAACAATTGCCTTTATCATTTAGATGGAGAAATGAAATATTTAGAAGAAAAATAAATTATATATATTTGCAGGGTAAGATTGAAAATTGACATGAAGATGAGAGAGATCAAATTACATTTGCTTGATTGATATAAACATATCAATTTTGTCAAAAGTTTCCGTTAGTTCAAGTGATTAATTTTTTTGACTTCATTTCAAGAATTTAAAATTTAATCTCGTTTTCACTTGAAATGAAGATTATCTCATGTGGTGTTTCCCCATTGTCCTACAGTATACATTTCTACAATCGGAGACTTCCAATCTACTTTTTTTTTCCCTTCTTTATCTTCTCTTTCTTTTAGTTGCAGCCTATCAACTAACAGTGATTTTACTCCTCTGTCATAAATATATGATTTTATTCTGTGTCTGGCTGGCTTTTGAAGTCTAAAGATGGTGCAAAAGAAAACAATACTTACCTATAAGAAGACTACATCTATGGGAACAAAATGAAAGGTTCAAAATATATGCATGGATTTCTCTTGCAAAGACAACTGCCATTATGCAAACCCCTTTTATGAATGACCACAAAAAGGCCTTATGGCATATCACTCCTTCTGCTGTAGAACCAAAAGCTAACAGACATTACTGAAGGAGTCAAAATAATACAGACGGCATTGTAGCAGACTAGCAGTATAGCTTGATTCCGTATGCAGAGCAAGCTTCTCTCAAACTCTTGAGAGAATCTTGTGCCAGTATCTTCAAAATGATTGGTAGAAATACAAATTTTGTCACCGTAAACAAAAGGACAATGCTCCGCATTGACTAGTCAGGGGCAAAACTGACCCTCTTCTTGTTTTCTCCCCTCCTCCAGACACGACCAGTTTGGTGACAATCAGGTTGAAATCTAGAGTTCGTGAAACCTGATGGATATTGATGAGAGCCTTCTTTCTTCCGGTGACTCTCATTCCGGGCACCCCAACCTCCAAAATTTCTTCTGCCCTCCAAATTTCTAGGAGTATTGTCATAATTCTCCGGCTGTCCCCCAACCCATGCATCCCCACAGTTTCTCCATCCTCTGCCTCCTGAAGCTCCCTTACTCTGAATAAATCCGGTGCCCCAACGGTTGCCTGGATTATTTGCCTCCTGCAGCTTCCAGCCCCGGGAACTGTCCCCAGATTTACGCCAACCATTGTACTCCACTGAGCCATCACCTTGAATGCCATGCTCAAAGGGAGTATTACCACTATCCCACTCCCTTGAAGAATTGACATTATTGCTCAGCTGATTCCAACCCGATGACTTATAACGACCACCCCATGCATTATCTGTTAACCCTCCATGTCCATGAGAATTTCTGTATTCCCAAAGATTGTCAGCATTGTTCAAATTTCTAGAATCATCAACATGATTATCCCATTGGTCCCATCCCTGTGCTTTAACTTCGAATGTTCCACTACTCTGCATATTGTTACATTCCCAAGGGTTCTCACTTTTACATGGATTTCCAATATTACCATCTGATGGAACATCCATCGAGTTTTTAGTCCTTTTGTTTTTTCCGACATTCCTTTCTCCCTCTTCGGGAGGAGCTAAATACTCATGATCTATTTCCTTCATCAGTTCAGGATCAACGTAAGAATTCCAATCTACTTCATCAACATAAATATCTGGATCAGGCAGATAAATGTCACAGGGAAGGTTGTTTATCTTTGCCCAGAAGCGCTTTTTTGCATTTTGAAATGCTTCCTCACCAGCAGAGTCATCCCAGTTGAGCACATTACTATGGCAGTACATGAAATTCTTAGCAGCAACTATCCTATCCCAGGGTACTGATCCAATCAAAGCACAGAATTTCTTCTCCCACGAAGGTATACCATCTTGAAAAAACCCCAAAGTGCAACACAGAAAAATCAACTCAATACAGATAACAGAGAATATATGAAAGACATTAGACTGGAATGAAGACAAAAACACAAAGGAAAATGTGCTTCTATTAAGACCCATATACCAATTTTAAAGGTACGAATAAATGAAAAATCACACTAGCATAAGGGACTTTTCTTTAAGAAATTTACTACCATCAACCTACTACTACAGTACTACTAAATCAACGATTAGGATGTATTTGGCAAATCTATGATACATGACTCGACGTACCTGTATCACGTATCTACCATCCAGAGGATCAAACAGATCAACTCAAGGAAGTAAACTGGGGCTTGACTACTTGAACTCCCCATACAGATCCACAATCACATTCTTAAACTAGAAATCAAGTTAAATGCAAAGTATGCATCAAGATATTTAAATTAACTCGTAATGCCCCTATAAGAGGCCTTTTGAAAAGGTAGGCCACATCATCTTTCCAATCCATACTGCAAACATAAGCATGTGGAAATTGGGTGAATAGAATGTCTTTTCTGTTTAAACTTACAAGATGCGTGCCAGTGTGGCACATATATCAGAAGAAGAATTAGAATGATATGCCCTATCACATTTTCTTATAAACTGGGAATGATAATTTCATCTTACACAGATGGAAAAACAAATCATGCAACTTAAAAACCATATGATGCATGGAATTTTCAGACGTGAAGCAATGTTCCTACAACAAACATTGAATAAAAAAAAAAAAAAAAGAATTTACCCATTTTCTCTGTAGTAACCTTATCTTGGATAGAAAAGCAACAAAACCATAATTATACAGATTGTTACATAACTAGGGAATTTCCGGCAAGATAGAATGATAAAACTACTTCTTTCAATCACAGTCTACAATAATAAACATTACCGGAAGAGACCCTCCTTACGGTTATTAAAGTTAATGGTGTTAGCATAAGGGACTTTCTAATGCAATGACTCCTTCATTAGACATCTAAAATCAATACAGATTTGGTAAATTTATGATACCTTTAATTTTCATAGCCGACATCGATACCTGCTCTATCACAACCAGAAAAAAAAAGGTTTGCAACAAACAGCATAGAAGCCCTAAACTTACAGTTGTTTACATTCATAATTTCTCTTGTCCTTACTCGCCTTAATTCTTCCATTGCATTACCCTAACTTTATATTTCATTGATGTTACCAATCTTAAGATAAATTATACCACCACAATAAAATATAAATCATTTAAGAATTCAAAATTTGATAATGCTAAACAAATTCTCAGTGCCCAACCAGAAGAACATCAATCAAACACTTCAAATTAAAGCAAAAGAACTAAATCATCAAGTAGAAAACACAGAAATATCAAACAACCATTAAAAAAAATTGAGATTGATATGATTCTGCAAAACCCAGTAAAACATGAAAAGGGTAATTCGAAAGTTCTAAAAAAAAAAGAAAAAAGGAGAAAAATGAAATTTACCAGGTTGAGGAGGTTCTTGGTCAAATGATCTTGGGGGAGAACTGGGAGGTCTTCGTTGATGATAAAATCTTGGACGATTTCTCCAATTACCCATTTCACCTTACACCCACAAAACCTCAAATTTCAGATTATTCTCGACCCAGAAAGCAAGGAAGTGGTGGGTCATAAATAAGCAAGTCTCCAAGAGCAGAAATCGAAGACTCCCTATTTCCCAAGGACTCCTAGCAGTGAAAGAAACATAGGAAGATAGGGAAAATCAAGAGATAGATAGACAGAACAAAAGTTTTGACGTTTCAAAGGTATACTTCGAACGCAGGTGGTGGTTTGTGAGACGCTTTGTGGAGTAGTATTTATAGGCTAGTGTGAAGTCAGTAAACATCTACTCCTTTCCCATATTAATTCTCTAGAAACTTATGGCAATTAAAAAAATATGATATTACTGTTTTTTTTTACATATTAGTTAAATTAATTTTAAAATACTTTTTTTGTCATTATCATATCTAGCATTATATTCAGATTTTTTTTTATTAATGACATTATTTAAAATTACTTGAAATTTTATGAAATTTTACCTATTCAATTATGTACTTTGTCTGTGCAACAAAAGAATTGATCATGACAAAAAAAAAAAAAAAAAAACCAAGAAAATTGGTTGTGAGGTTGCCTTAGAATTCCTCCTTTCTTTTTCTTGTATTTTTTTTTTTTTTTATCGTGACAAATATGTCAGAGAGAAGTTGAATGAAGGGAAAATTTAAATGGCAACTGTCTGTGAGAGAAAAGTTGAAGAAAAGAATGGAACTGTTTTAAAGAAATTTATATTTGAGTGAAAAATAAATAAAATAACTAAATTTGAGTTAAGATAGAGTAAGAGATCTTACTAGATTTTTAACTTTTTGTATTATGCAAGTATTTACCACATGCTCAACCATTTTTATAAAAATTATGAAGTTGTCAACAGGGACAGACTCAATGCCTAGGCTGAGTCTTTGAAAAAAAAAAAAATTTAATAAATATATTGAGTCCATATTTTTTTTTAAGTGGATTCGGTATGGCCTCCCCCTAATAATTCACTAGATGTCTAATCCCATATTCAAGTGAAAGTCTTTAATAAAATAAATAAATATCTAAATATAAAATTCGTGATTTGAAATCCGAGAAAAGGGCCTTAGTCTCTACCTAGTGCCTTCTAAGTTTTGCGAAATCAAAAATCAGTGGGAAAGACATTAAATTATTTGGAGTAAGTCGAGGTTGAGATTTCAGAAGATAAGGGTAACGAGTATAGGAATTTTGAAGTTGGTTTTGATTTGTAAAATGAAGATTTTGAAGTTGGTTTTTATCTCCTCATGCGTTGAAGTACATTCAACACTTGCAGTCGGAATTATCAAATGTGAAGGAGGTAAGTGTAATTCATTTTTCCCTTAATTGTTTTTTTTTCAGTAGAAGTGTGAAAGAGTCATGGATTCTTCACCTGAAATTATAAAAATAAGCTGATGACACTGATTACCTGAATCTCAATATGGGGTGGCTAATAAACTTGAGGGTTGGGACAAAAGGCCAAAGCTATTGAGCTCTCATGTTTTGCTTGATGCTTATAGTGTGACATTAGAAAGAAGAAAGGCCTTTGTAATTATAGTGGTATAGGCTGCTTTGTTAGATAGTTAGACTAAATATGATATATTGATAAAATCTAATGTTTGAGCATTGATGAGTACTTGTAGTTATTTAGGATTAATTCTACCTTTGATCTTTTGACTAGTTGAAAACAACATCAAGCATAAAGACTGAACTTCATAGCAAATATAAAAAAATCTTGAATTTACACAATTTTGAATTATGATAAAATAGATAGTTTTGATTACTTGCTAGTTTAAAAAAATAGTTTATTAATTTTTTTTTCGTTTTATATGAGAATCCCACAGCTTTTTTGGTGTGAACCTAATCTCGTTTAGAGTTCGCAGCTACCCCTTCCCACAAGTATTTCATACAAGTTTGAACCCCTCATATTACAGAGGCTCCTCAACCGCTGAGCTCAAATGTGACTTTCACTTAAACCACGTCTTATAAATTATATTTCAATAATTTCTTACTTTAGTTACTTGGTTGAATTTTTTATTTTTGTGTTTCAATAAAATGTTCTCATTGTAATATATAAGTTACATTATGAAGTTAAAAACTATTGATTTAATTTTCAAGAATAAAATTTTGAAGGGTCTAGAGTGCATTATAGAGATTTTGACTCTACCATCCATTGTGCTACAATCTTCAACATCTATTTTGGCTTCAAATTGTGAGGTTACACCTTCTAAGATTCCTAGAATTGAGACCAAAAAAGAAGAATATATATTGTAAATGTTTGAGACCAAAAAAGAAGAATATATATTGTAAATGTTTGATTTTAAGTGATTTCAACAAGCCAGAGCCAAAACAAACAGAAAACTAGCTAGAAAGACTACAAGGCAAGCCTACGCCTACCAAATCTCCCAACAGGTGCAACTCTAAATCATCAGGAGGATGAACTAGGTGATTGGATTCCAGAATACCATCAGCAGCTTTGGTAGCCAAATAGTCCGCACAGATATTGCATTCGCGATACACATGGGATATTTTCACAATCCAGTTCTGATCAAGCATTTGATGGATTTTGGTGAGCAAAGTCCTGTACATGTTTGTGCCAATAGTCTTCTCAATGTTTGAATAAATAAATTAAACCACAATATGATCCTTTGAAACCATTTATCATGTTATTAACCGAAAAAAAATAAAAAAAATTCATGACATCTTCTTTGTCAAGTCTGTTTAAACAGTAATAAAATAAGAATTAGGAGGGGTTTATCAATGACTCGTTACCTACCACATTTGTTTGTATTTTTAGTTGGGGTAAAGTTTTATATTCATATTCATTTCCATCAAAGCCCAACACAAAATTTGTTGACAGTAAAAGCTAGATTCTAGCAAGAAAAGGTGAAATTAAATATATAAAATCTAAAATCTAAAAGCAAATCATATATATTAGAATGAATTCATAGAATTGACCAAAAAAAAACCTCACCTGAAAACATGGTTATATCCTTCATTTGTACTCCTACTTTTAATATTCTTCCTAATAAAAAAAGGATTTAAATTATTATGAGAATTCATTATTATTAAAAACTCTTAAAAATATAAATGATTAATTATTAAAAAAACATTAAAATATAGATTATTAATTAATATTAATTAATATTAAAAAATAAAAATTCAAGATCTCTAGAAACAGTATGGTTGATTGCTTGAATAATGTTGTGTTGAGAACTATACAAAATTGCCTTCAATCTTCAATATAGTAAAAATAGTAATAGATAATAACCACAAAATATATAAGAAGAGAAGAAAAATAAATATCAACACAAAATATAACGTAATTCAATCTCTTACCTATATTTAAGGGTGAGAAAAGAATTCACTAATATTTAAATAAAGATCACATAAAAAAGAGTGTTATCAAATAAAAAGAGTAACACTCTACACTTACAACCTCTAACTCAAGGGAGTCTCACAAATATTAGATTATAATATTTTTTTATAAAAATTTAATTTTTACGCTTATTTCTTTTTATTTTTATTTTTTTGGTATATTAAGAATGCTCTAACTCAGCACTAGAGGATAAGGAAATCCCTACTAACTGTTTGAGCTAACTTATTGATGATTTTTTTAATTTAACTTTTAATTATTTCATTGAACATAAAATGAAAAAGAGAAATGAGTTAAAATATTAAAACATGGAAGAATATATAAATATAATATTAAAAAATAACCACAATAAAAATAAAATTAATTTTGAAAAGTTTTTTATAAGGTAAAATTAGAAAATAATATTATATTTGAGAAAAAAAAAATTATGCATAATTTTAAGAAATATTTTAAGAATTATATAGATATTGCGTTATATATATAAAATACAGATTAATAATTGAAAATATATTATAAAAAAATGAGTAATAATTTTTGTAAAAGTATTAACGCGTGAGGATTTAAATTCAAAACTAAGAAAGAGTTGGGCTTTACGCATAAGTAAGAACTTAGAATGTGTCGACAAGCCCTCAACTGGACGTGGAACCTTCTAAAATCTAACTAGTGGGTTTCAAATTCAATTTATGGAACGATATGTACGTTTGACCTAACTGCGGTCACTACTCACAAGAAGTGGTTCGTAGTATTTTCTTCATGGAAGGAAATTGTTACGTTTGGAAATGGACATGTGCCACGTACAATGTATTCATTTGAAGTTCCATCAATAATTATCATGGGCTGTCTACATGAATACAGTTCAATAATATTTTGTCATACCATTCATATTTTTATATATATAACTAAAATTATACTTGAAGATAATACTGATCATTAAATAAATAAATATAAATTTATTTTCAAAATGTTATATTTTCATTAATTTGTAAATTATTTTTACATAAATTTTATCTCATAAATTTTAAAACTTTTACAATATTTTTTCTTTAATCTAAAATCGTAAAATTTTGATTAAAAATTATTGACGTGATTTAAAATTAAATTTTTTTTTTAATCACATATATATTGAGTTTTAAAATATAAAATAAAATTTTCATCTCTCTCATGCATTATTTCTCTTGCTACTCTCTCATATAAGCTTTTTCTCACTCTTTCTCTTCATCACCTCTCTATAAAAATAATGAAATTAGGATTTGTGATGATTTAAAATTTGTAAAAAAATTTAACAAAATTCATCTAATTTCTATTTTTTTATTAATTTATGAATGTGACATTAAATATTTTTATTTTGAATTTTTTTTTTTGAGATAGAGGATTGAGAAAATGATAAAGAAATGATATTTTTAAAATAAAATTGACAAAACAATAATACTTGTCATATGAGATTGAAAACAAATATGATACTTGTGTGATAATTAGATTTTATTTTTTTTACTCTCAACTCATCATATATGTGGTAACCAATAACATATTTTAAGTGACATCAACAATTTTCATCTAAATCTAACGATGTTAGGTTAAGGGAAGATAATATAAACGTTTAAAGAATATAGAACAAAATTGATAAAACAAAAAACGCTTAGAAAAAGAATTAACAAAAGAATGATGCTTTAATTAGAGACAATAAATATTATTTTGCCCAAAAAAAAAAAAAAATTACACTTAAGGGTGAATATGTGAAAGCCACTTATGCAAATATTCTTTAGTTAGGGATGATAGTATAATAGTGTTACGAAAATTCGACTTATAAGTAAAATCTTAAAATATGGTGTGAGATAATTTTTTTTAAATCAGATAATATTCAAATTAAAGTAAATATATTTTGGTTAGCGTAAATGTATTTTATTTATTTATTTTTCTATCCAATTAAAGGTAGATCGTCAAACTGAAGATAGTTTGTTTCTGACTCTACTTTTGGTTATCCAGAAGTGAGACAGACGTTTTGTCTTCCCTCTTTCCTTTTCAAAAGGTGAGAATGTACCATAACATTACTACAACAACTCTTCTTTTTTGTCCCTCTAACAGCTGTCTTTCACTTCTTAATTATAACCCAAATCTGCTTTATTTTCTTCCCCATCCCATTCTCTATCCTTTTTGCATTGTGTCTTCCCCACTCCCTCAATTATAGTTCTTTCTCTCTCTTTCCCTCTCTGGCAAGTGTGTGTAACAGTCTCCTTGCACTTACATAATCAGACCAGTGATCAGTCTACCTTCTCTTCCATGGTGAAAATAAATTTGACTTTTAACCCACAAGACATGATTGAGCACAAGTTTGAGCTTAGTAAATGAATGATTTCTTTAATGTCAAAAATCTGAGTTTGAAGAAAAATACTTGTATGGAGAGATAATTGTAAATTTCAAAAAAAATTAGGCTCGCTCACACTCAAAAAGTGTGAGGATACTGGTGAGAAACTAAAAATAAGTTTGACTTTTGGGCCAAACTACAAATGATATCAAACTTAGCACAAGAAAATGGCAAATTTGAATTTCTCTGTTCCAGCTAATCAGTAGTCATCATTGCTACATCTGGCAAATCTACCACACAAAACACAATCATAAGGCTAATTTGATATCGACAATTAGGGATGTTAATTTGAATAACTAAATTAGGTTAAGTTTGATATTCAATTTAATCGGATCATAGTCTATCAGGTTGGAGTTGAGTTGGTGTATTTGATTAACATAAATCAATAGAAAAGACTAAGAAAGAAAATACAACACAAGGTAAATGCATATCAATCATGATGGATATCAGATACATGCAATATTTTCTAGTGTACCAAACCTGAATGAAGGATGGTTTGGTAATTTTAACCCCAACAGACAATTGAACATGCTTGTTCTATTACAGTTAATAAAGTGAAAGATGGAGAAAAGATGGGAGGGTCCCATGAAGCACGGAAGAATTTCTCATTTTTCCATCAAGAGTTTCTCTCCATGAATAAAAAGTGGCTGAGTCCTTTTTCTGTAAATAATGCTTGCTTGATGGCCCACATTTGAAAAGAAGAAACATATCATGAGAAAGATGGAGAATGGGAATAATGGTACACACATACAAAACATACCCACTTCACAAACATCTGGGTATGTGTAAATTAAGTTCTTCAAGAAATAAATTCTTGCTATCTTTCTACTACATCAATGTAAAGTACACATTTTTCAATATCTTATATTACAAACTATGTTTGCTGATTCCAATGTTATTCTTTCTGAATTTCATGAGGTCAATACACTAATTCCCATTTCCCAAGAACCAAGCTTGTTGAAAAAGTTGAAACTGTGATACTTGTTTGATTAACAAATTCAATCAACTTGGATATCTTACTCCAAATATTCATAGAATTCATTATCAGCTTTTTAGCTACCTTGACTTTGTGTGTACTAATGTATAACTGGCTTTGAAAGGCCTTGCTATTTATAATTATTCTACTTAGGAGTTGTTTCTACAACTACTTCTTCAGATGTTTCATTATTTTGGACAAGTCTAATGTTTGGTCCAGTACAGCTGCAAAACTTAAATGCCAACCAATGTTATGTTTCATATTTTGATTGATTGAAAACTGGCCTCATAATTGTTGTAGTAACCATAACCATATATTTTGGTTAGCAACATGATTCATATAGTCCTTTAATTTTCAGATCACAGATACTTCTGACTTGTTGTTTCATGTGATGCTGCTAAATGGCCAAGAAGAAGAACTGGTTTAATCTGGTGAAGAAGTTCTTTCTATTGGAGACACAATCAAAACAAGAAAAGGTAAATCTTGTGCTTGTTTTCACTAATTCTGGTGTCCATTATGTTACTTATATCACATTGATCTTTTTATTCAGGAGGGGAAGACAAAGAGATGGATTTTTGGAAGGATGAAGACCAAGAGGTTGCCCACACTTACTGCTCCATTACCATCAAAAGAAAGAGGACTAAGTGGAGCAGAGGAAGAACAGAGAAAACATTCTTTGACAGCTGCTATTAATGCTGCTCAGGCTGCTGCCGAGGTTGTCTGGTTGAATGGCATGCCCGAGTCCAGCCAGCAATTTAAAGATAATGCAGAAGATGTTACAACTAGTAAATCTCAGTCTGAGGCTCCACATTCCACTTGCCAATGCCACAGAAAGATTGAGGAATCTGCTGCCATCAAAATCCAAACCGCATTTCGAGGTTACCTTGTGAGTCTGTCAAGCTTTCCTCATCAATTTCTATCCGGATCAAATCCTTCTTTCATAATTTTGTGTTGTTTTCTGCAAAATGCCTCAGTATGGACTAAATTGATTTCACAAAAATGAAACTGAAAAGAATCAAAATTAGTAGAGACTACAAAACATAGGAATCAATTGAAATGGACAAAGTGAAGTCTGCGAGAAAGGAAATCTGTATTAATAAATTTACAAAAACTTGTATATTGTTCTGACTTCTGAGTTTCCCCTTGCCTTCAGTTTCATTCAACTACTTGATTTTATTGGAAGTATTATACTAATCAATTATTTGCAAACCAGATTCATAGATTGAAGTTAGATCTGACCCACCCCCAGAAAAAAGAATTGCAAAGAAATTGAATTCAACTTGCTAATTTTGCTGTTTACAAACCTCATTACTCACTACCAAGACATTGCAGGCAAGAAAGGCTTTGCAGGCATTGAAGGGAATAGTTAAGCTTCAAGCTATTATTCGTGGCACAGCCGTAAGACGCCAAGCTATGAGTACTCTGAAGTGCTTGCAGTCCATTGTCAATATCCAGTCACAGGTCTGTGCAAAGAGGAATCAAATAGCTGAAGGGAGATGGAATTTTGACGAAAATGAAGAGCAGCAGGGTTCTAGGGACAAAGTTATAAGGGTAAGTCTCACAATTTACAAGTTACAACTATGTTATTGCCAAAAACCACATATGGCTTACAATATGGGACAAGAATGTGATTTGAAACTAAACTTGATTGATGAGCTTTTATCTATATCGTCCTTATAACTTCTTAGTTGGCAAACTTTCTATATTTTCAGGTGGACAGTAGCTGTGAAAGAAGGTGGGATGACAGTATTTTGTTGAAGGAAGATGCAGATGCCTCACATATAAGCAAAAATGAAGCTGCTAGTAAGAGAGAAAGAATCAAAGAATACATGTTCAACCATCGGGTGAGCTCTCGAGCTTTCATGATTATTGAGATTTATGCAGTTTTCATCTTTAGATTCTCATACTAACTGAACCAAAAGAATGTCTCAGAAATCGGCAGAATCAGAAAGAATTAATGTAAATGGAAGATGGAGGTATTGGCTAGAGCAGTGGGTGGACACTCAACTTGGTAAAAGTAAAGAACTTGAAGATTTAGAGTCAGTTTTCAGTTCAAATTCTAAAGCTGGGGATGAATGTGGAGAAAGACAGCTTAAGCTGAGAAATTTTCCAAGACGAAATCATGTTGAGGG
Source organism: Quillaja saponaria (assembly GCA_029379385.1). NCBI lineage: Eukaryota > Viridiplantae > Streptophyta > Magnoliopsida > Fabales > Quillajaceae > Quillaja > Quillaja saponaria. The sequence goes on along the minus strand of CM055616.1, from coordinate 9,884,878 downwards.
GTTGGATTCTCCAAGTTTAGCTCCTAGAAAGTCCTTCAATCATAGGAAGCAGTGTTCAATCGGAGATGGCAATTCACTTTCAAGTACTTCTCCTAAAATTCCAACTTACATGGCTGCAACAGAATCTGCAAAGGCAAAAGCAAGATCAACAAGTTCCCCAAAACTAAGGACACTGAATTTGGATACTTCCTCTGAAAGCAACTCTCCAAGTAAGAATAAGTTGTCTCTCATATCATCTATAAACAGTGAGCTTCCCAGTAGCGTTAGAATGGGAAAGCATAGTGGTCATCAGCAAAGGTCTCCAAGCATGAAAGGTCTTTCAGTTCCTATAAAATCAAACCGGACCGCGAAGGATCTAAGCTTTAATTCAGATTGCTCATTGCTGAATTGGGATAGACAAAGCCCCTTCAGGTGACTACAATCATGATGATGATGATGACTTATTTTAAAGATAGAAATGGATGTTGTTTGTTGTGCATAACTTATGTAATACAAATGTTTCGGTAGATATTAATGTAACAGAATTTTGTTGTTTCACTATTGAGATGAGTATATGTATGCTCTATAGTTATTATTCACTAATGCAGCAGCAAAGACGTATAACTCACAATAAACTAAACAAAATAAGATAACAAGGAAAGTGATTTGGGCACATGTCTTGTGAAAGAATTTTTTTCATTCAAGAAGTTTAAATTATTAGGTAAGATCTAAATGTGGATATTACTTGGACATAAATACCAGATGAAGATCCAAGAATCATGAGCCCAGAACCGTATATGAGTTCATGCTCCTTACCAATCAAAACCCTCCATATGAGCAGGACTATGGTAATTCTTTATTGGGCTGATGTTGCCCAATAGAGCACAAAGTTCATGGCCATGTCCAACAAAAAGAAGGGGTAAGTTGGCTTAATGGGCCATCTGGGGGGGGGGGGGGGGGGGGGGGGGTGGCTAGATTAGCAATTTGATTTTCAAATTCAATCTAATCTGATTCAATAGCAGCATCTGATCCTATTTTTCTTTTGGCGCATCCAAAAGAATCTAATCCTATACTTTATTGATTCTTAAATCATAAAATTTTGTATAAATGAATGAGAAAAAATGACAGACTAATATCGACGAGTCTCACTGATTATATGTTAACAGTTTATTGACCGAGTAAAAGTTCACATTATCAATTTTTATTTATTTTTTGAGTCATAATAAATTTGGTTGTTGGGGACCATGCAAAATGAGTGTAAAGGTCATTTGTGGTAACAATTGTCTAAACAAGAGATGTATTACTTTTATTAGTATATATAAATAAACTAACATAAGGTTAAAAATAAATAAGTCTCTTTCATTGATAAGGTGTAAAGCTTGTAAAGTCTAAGATTCTAAACTAAGAATTCCAAGTCCAAAATTTCTATGATTGCACTAATTCGATACGTGAAAGCGAAAAATGTCCTCCACCTTTCAATGTTGTAATTTTCAAGCATGCAAAGTTGCAAACTTTCAAGTTTCAACTTCAAACATTGGTCATTGGAGTTGGACCTAACCACTATTGTGCCTCCATCTAGCACATGGATTTCCTGAAAAAAACTCTATTATTATAAGAGTTTCTACGGCCGACAAAATTCAACTACATAAAATGTAAAATTGACTTTGAGGAAAAGGTAGAGATTTTGATATTATTATTATTATTTATCAAAAGTAAAACGTGCTTCTAAAATTTTGAAAGAACATATTAAAAAAAATATATTTTGAGAAGAATTTTCAATGTTTGCATTAGGATGAATAATAAATTAACGATATGTAACTAAACTAGTAAATTCAAGAATAATTAATTAAAATTTAAATAAATTTACAATTACTCTTAGGAAGTGGTCATTTAAAGAAATCATACAAAATGTTAGTATATATTTTTTAAAGAACATTCTCATTCTAGAAAGTAGTGTTTTAAGGCTTGAAAGAGATTTTTGAAATTAACTGGCAATCACTTCATCCCCATTTCAGAAGTCATTACCCTTCTATTATTGTGTGGAAAACGACCTTCAAAGTCGAAATTATATCGACATGTGTAAAGATTAGAGTCAAAAAGAAATGAAACGAATTGATTGAATTGAAATTGTTAGTAGTCTATTTCCTACCAACTATGGTCCATTCTAAGAAGAATATAGTACTTCTATTAATGATCATTTGCACAATCACTCACTTGTAATGTGTATGTGTCTCCAATAATATAATTTGTTGTTCGTTTTCTAAAATATAGTATCATAAAATTTAAAGCTCCTTATGTTTTTTCTCTTTTTAGTTTTAAGTGTTAATTATATTTTAATCTTATAAATTACCAATTATTTTATAATAATTTTATAAATTATCGAATTAAATACGTAATTCACTTATTTTAAGTTATTGGTAGCAAGATGCGGAGACAAGGTAGAACAACGTAGCAATGACCGGAGAGAAAGAGAGGCAGAGTTGTAGAAAAATGAGGAAGGCGGGAAGGAAAATTGTAGGCTATTGTTTAAATTAGGAAAGACTATCAACGACAGCAAATGGTGGACGCAGATAATGAAAAAAATATTGTATGTGATAGCATTCTTGGACACAGATGCATTCTAGTAAAATGGCGCAAAAAAGTTAATTCAAATAAAATAGTATTTACCATCATCGACGGAAGATGCAGTCACTGAAAACAAGTAAGTGCTAAAATTGAGTGATTATCAGCGTCCACTTGACATTATCGAAGATATCAATTTATCGTTGGGATCCATTATCAGCAACAACAAAATAGTTATCATATATAAGTAAATTGTGGACATAGATAACCCCTAAATGCGATATACGATAGATCTTTATACGCCCATTTCTTGTAGTGGTACCTATATTAACATGATTTATATATGTTGATAGACAATAATAAGAAAATAAAATTTTGGCCAAAATATAATTATCATTAAGATGCACATCGAAACAATCACTTATATATGTGCTATGTTCTGTAACCGGGCAAAATAACATACTAGCATATGTATTGATAATTTAAACTATTATTATTATCTATATATATATATATAATATTATACTAAAGTTGAATCAATATAATGTGTTTAATTTAATAGGAAAAGAAAAGAAAAAGTAGAAAGAGGAACAACTAGAAAATTTAATAACATGCGTTAATTTAGTCTTTTTCTATTAATTTATTAGATTTAATGAATAATTTAGATAATTAAAAATTATTTATTAATTATGATTCAATTAAAGGAATTGCATGCGTAAATCAATAAATCATGAATATTATTACAAAATGAATTATATATAGTTCACAGGAATAATTGCATTAAACTCTTATTATAAAAAGTGTTATTCCATTTCGTCAACTTTGTTCTATTATCAACTTATCACCTTCCATTTTCAGCCAAAAAAAAAAAAAAAAAACTTATCACCCTCCACCAATCATATTGATGGAAAATATTCGAAGTATGTCCAAATGAATTCTTTCCTCTATTTATATATTCTCCAAAATTATATTGGAGATTTTGGGAGAATGGAGGAGAAAAGGACAATATATATGATATCCATGTGCATAAAGTTGATGATGAAATAAATCTCAAGAAATGCAGTTAAACATTTTAAAATACAGGATGACAAAGTGCATGGTTTGGAAAAAAAGTAAATTAAAAGGCGATTAAGTGAAGCTTCTCTTAATATTATTATGTATTGAATTATGATCTTGAATAATTACTTATGACCAATATAATATTAACCAATTTAATATTTTTTAGTTTAGTAGTCAAGTGGTATCTGTTCTAATTTATGAACATCTTGATTAATTTATTTTTTCAATCTATTAAAAGATAAACTAATATTTAAGTTTAGTATTAATAGGCATTGTCACAATTCTAACAAAAAAAATCAGGCACGATTTTAACTAAATAAGTATAAACTCAATCTTTTTTTTCTTTTTTCTTTTGTTTTTGCTAAACGCATAAAACCAAACATTAATTAAATAAGTTATAATTATGCAGATTTTTTAAATTATTTTTCTGTACTTATGTTAATTTTCACTTATAAATTTGTTGAGATAATGTTGATAAGAAAAAGAAAAAGCCACTTTTTGTGCCACCATCAAAACATAGATTATTTTTTTTCTTTCTTTTCTATATATAATAGTATTTGCTAATTTTGAGTCACGATCCATCTCCAATCTAAATAAAACAAAATTTAAACAAATCAAAACTCTTTGCCAATTTAAAGCCACAACCCCATCTTTAATTTAAACAAATAAAAAATATTTTCTTCAATGTCTTCCAAACATTCTCAATAAATTGCCTAAACTTTGTTATTTCCAAATACATATTTCATTTTGATCTAAATTCACTCCTGTTTGTAGAACGTAATTGAGTTTCTATTTCATTTTCTGGATTTTATTTTTTCAATTTCACCAAACACAACTCTCTTTCTGATCCAAATTCACTTCTTTTCAAAGTGACAATTCTACATGGATTCATTTATATCTATCATCAAAGCTTATATATTTTTTCAAATCCATTTACAAACTTTTCGATCAGTTTATGTTGTCAAACAAATTATACAAATTCAAATTTATTATTGCTATGCAAATCCGGCATTCTCAATCTATATGCTCCAACTCGTAAGAATATTAGTAGATATCATACCATTATTTTTTTGTACAGAAAATCAGTCACAATCATTGACCAATCATGCATAAAATCAGTCATCAAAGTAATTACAATTGTTAGATTTTTTATTAATATTTTTTTTATAATAATATTAATTTTCTTGTATAAATATGTTGAGACAAACTTCCAATCCAATACATTTCTTAATTAACACTTGGTCAAAGAAACAACTTTTGACTCTTTAAGCTGCTTTGTTTATAAAAAAATAAGCAAGCAGTGAAATCAATACAGTATAGGTTCAGTTCAATTTCCGAAACTAGTGCAAAGAAATGAAAACACATACCTTCTTAATTAGATGGTCGGCAGTTCATAGTCATTTTATTGGCACAACCAAAAAGCAATGCACAAATGTGTTTCTCTAATATCATTTTAGAGAAAGTGGTAAATTCACTAAATTAGTGGGAAGCATAACAATCAAGAAAAGGAGACTGCTTGTAGGACAAATTTGCTAGTGAGTACAAACAATAAAGTTCTATGACATTTGCAAAAGATTATAGCACATTCTTTTAGCCTTGTTAACCTACCCCATACATCAAAAAATCACTAAAATTAAAATTTATTATTATTATTTTTTAATATCCTCAAACCCTTTGAGTATGAGTTGTACGGTTAGGACTCTAACCAAAAATGGAGCTCCAGGATTCAAACCTTTGTCCTCATCTTGGAGTTGCACTCCACTTACCAATGCAACAACCACCTTTTGAGTATAAAATTTGATATTAACTAGACACTGAAAGGAATTCGTTGGCTTTCATTTAACATAACCATAATTATAATTCCAACATAATAAAGATAGAAATGTCAATAAGGATGCTCGTATAATAGCCTTACAAAACTAGTAGATTTTTATTTTTTATTTTTTTGAGAGTAAAAAATGAGAGGTAATCATGATTGATGTACAAGTCCAAGGACACTAACATAAGCAACAAAAGATCAATAAACTCTAATTAGATTTATTGTTATTATATGAATCTTAACTTTATTTTTTCTAACTAAAAAGTAAGTTTGACTCTCATACATGACATGAAAATAACCATACCCAAGCATCTTTATTGACTACGCATAACAAAAAATTTAATTAGCTGAGAATGTATGAAAATATGAAAATTTTCATATGTGATGAAGTTAGTTTATTTTAGACTACTACATTCATGCCATGAATGTTTAGCTAAAAAATTAACAACTTTCATGTTTAATTTTTTTAATTTCAGCTTATAAATATCTTAATTTCCCAATTTTAGATTTGTAATTTCTCCTAATCACGGCCTATAATATACCTTAATTCTAAACAAGATCAACTTTTTATTTATATAAATACCACCACTACATAAATGATAAGCATGACATTCTCATTCAACAAGATTGCTTACATAAAGAATACCAAATTTGATTTTATCCCCAAATTAATTCTAGCATATCCTTACTCAAAATTTCCATATCTTGTGATAAGAACCACATTTGCATCTTTTGAATATATTTTATTTTGCATAATGGGTGATAAGTGATAATCCTTGATTTGGTTCTGTATGTCATTGTATCTAGTCAAATTAACAAAAAATTATTTGGTCCATTTCTTGTGATAAACTGAATTAACTAACACCATACATATATGCTTTGTTTGTTTCAATTTCATCCACATGTCAACATGAAAGATTCTTAATACTTTCAATGTTGGAGATGATAATAAAATTGTATAAGAGATGGTAATTTTTATGATAAAAACAAAAATAGTAAGAAAGGTGGTTTTAGTTTCATGGTTAGGGATTAGACAAGGAGACATTGATTAAAGTGGAATAATAGTTGGATAGGGGAACATGATAAGAATAATTATCTATAATCTCATAGGTTATGAGCATCTTAAATCAAATTTGTGCCTTACCAACCCTTCTAGGCTCAATTTTTCAGTCCCAATGGCATGATGACAAGGATTTTGATTTGTCACCATCTTCCTAACGTGGCAATCTCACCTTTCTCCTCCGGCCAAGTGGGCACTCATACCACTTGCCAATTTATCATTTGTTGGCCTACACTTTCGACTTGCCACTAAAATTCTATCGATAAAACTGACATGACACGTGTTTATTAATTAATTTCATTAATTAAATGATTTGATAAGATGATTCTCCCTTGTCGAATTTTTACATTTTAAAGCTTGATGAAGCTAATCTAACATTTTTCATCCCTAAAGATGGTTTTGCACTCCACAATCCAAGCATCAAATGAACATGGGAGGCCCATATAGTGGGGCTACACCACATAACATGTGCTAGATATGGAGCCAAAACCCCCATGATAATTACTCTAATATTATCTAATCATCATTTTCATTAATTTATTTATTAGTGGTTGTTCCCCTTCTAGAAAACATGTAGCCCGAAGGATTAGGTTTTTCACCACAAAAGATCAATTAAGAGACTAGATTTTACATTTCACACTACTATAGCTCAAAACCCCACCTATAAAAGTGAATTATTTGGGCATGCAATATTAATATCAAATTATAACAATATTAGTTTCAAAGCATTAATTAGGTTTTTCACCACAATGAGAAGACTATATACTAGAGGTCACATTTTCACACTACTATTACTTAAACAACATTGGTAAAAGTGATTGTTTAGACACCAATATGATATTTACCAAACAATTAATTATTTACAATATAATTAGTTTTATAAAACAAAAAAAAGACAACTTGAGTGTTGGATGTTGATTAGGACATATGCATTAGACTCATATAGGCGATCACCTTATATGCCTTCCAAAGTGTGGTTTTTTTTCATCATGATGTTGTTGGTTTCATACCATAATTATGTAATTTTTTATAACAATGAACCTTATGAAGATTCTGTTTTTCTTTGCCTACAACTTAAAGAAAACAAAAAAGGAGTCAAATAGCATTCTTACTCTCTCTTTCAACTAGGAACCCCTAAAATATATTGTAGGAGCTAGACTTTGTAGTACTAAATTAAGTCGTACTGGTTGGAGAATTTGCACTAAGTAGCTAATCAGTAGTACCTCTTGGATTGTGTTTGTGATTGAGAGCTTAGATCTAAATATCTTTGTAACAAGGACACTTTAACTAATAAATTTGATTTTTAATACACAAGTTTAATTAAATTTCAATGCGGGAGTAAGGGTTTATGATCGATAAGAGAATAAAACTTATAATCCATACATATAGTTTAATAAATTTAATTAACTTGAGAAACAGATAAATAGACATGGTCACTATTCAACAGTTGTCTATTTATTACTTTTGTGCCATAATTGAGCTAGGTTTTTGGTGGCAGCTCTTATGATGATGGCAGCACATAAACAAATCAATTATGGATCCTCCCGGAAATGTATTCTCTCTTGTTCCTATAGAATATGTTGGAGTTTTATTTGGAGACCTCAAAAGTGATTCTAATAAAAAATTAAGATTTAGATAGAGAAAAGTGTTGGGTTTTTTTCTTCTCTTTGAACAGGATTCTCATGTTCTTGAAGAACGGGAAAAAAAACCCGAATCCTATGCTTACAGTTTTTTTCAAACCACAATATATTGATACCGGAAGCTATTGGCCAATATTTCATACAAAAGCAATAGATTTAGAGGACAACATAGAAACAGTTCAGGACCGAATTTAATATCAAGAACAGAGGATTCTACAAGATTTTCTGCCAATCTATTATCCAATGAGGTGACTTATTAATTTACCCATTATATGAGGAAAAGCGTAAGATGCTACATTCTGAAGATATATTCCATTGGTTCTATTCTCATACACAACTTGCTGCAAAAAGCTAAAAAGTGAAAACTGCACAAGATTAATTTATTTTCTCCTCAACAAAAACATATAAACAAGAAAATCATTCCAGCTTGTCCAATTGCCGGGAACTAAGGCAGTAACAGCACAGCAGAAGTGCACCAGTGCAACATTGCATCTGAATCAGACACATAAAAGAGTAGTGTTTCAGTGCTTTCCCCAAACTGAAACGGTGTCACCTTCATTTCCACCTCCTCTTCTTCCTTAGCCATCAGACTGGCCCAAAGGGGTCCCTCCATGACCAATCAAAGTTATTCCCCCCGCAGAGCACACATGTATTAGAACTTCACGTGTCTCGTGGACCAACACATACCCCACATTTCCATGTCTTCCTCTCGAATGAATCAACTACAGGCCCCTACTCCGTGTCATTCAATCTGAAATCAGATTCGCTATGTGTACATTATTAGACAAAAATGGATTCAGTAAGATGCCTCAATATACATGCGAGGAAGGCACAAGTATGGAAGTAGAAGTAATTGGAGGCAGAGAGATGCCCACTCTGGCAAAAGCATGCCATTTTTTGCTATAAATGGGACAAGTATCCATAACTCAGCTAATGAATGTAAATTTGAGACTTCTTTCCTTGATGGAAAGTTGGGATTGTGGTTGCAACTGTTAGGAAAAGTGCAAAGATTTGTAAAATCTTTTTCTTGTAACTTTTTCTCTTCCACTTGGCTTATGCATATGATGGCTTCTCTTACAAACAAACGATCCAAAAAGGAGAACAAAAAGATAATCCTGAAACCCTTCCACCCAAGTAGGCAGTCTTCATACGTATTCTCACAACTGAAGTTGGGTTGACTCGGCCACCCAAAAACTCCTTTAAATTCTCTCCTCGGCCCTTCATTTCCTTCGCTCTATACCACCTCCCTTTTGCTTTTGCTTTAAGAAAAACAACAACCTACATGATAAAAATTCTTAAACCTTCAACATCCTTTGTCTCTTCTAACAGAAAAATGAGATACCCACCAGTTACTCTCCTTAAGGAAAACAACATTCAATTCATACGAGTCTCCATGATCTTCTTACTGATTTGTGTAACTACTCGTATGCATTTCTGCATCTCCAGTGTCCCTTCTTCATTGGAAACTCTTCCTGTTGAAGGGCATTTCAATTTTGATGAAGTTAGCCATGCGGCCAAAGACTTCGGCAATAGGTACCAACATCATCCTGTAGCAGTACTGCATCCAAAATCAGTATCTGATATTGCAGTTACTATAAAGCATATCTGGCAGATGGGTCCACGTTCACACCTCACAGTAGCTGCTAAAGGCCACGGTCACTCACTCCAGGGTCAGGCACAAGCCCACAGAGGAGTTGTGATCAACATGGAATCGCTCAAGGGCACCGAAATGCAGGTCCATACAGGAAATTTTCCGTATGTTGACGCTTCTGGCGGTGAGTTGTGGATAAACATCCTGCATGAGAGTCTAAAATATGGTTTAGCACCAAGATCATGGACAGACTACCTGCATCTAACTGTTGGTGGTACTCTGTCCAATGCTGGGATCAGTGGTCAGGCATTTCGGCACGGCCCCCAGATCAGTAATGTTCAACAGCTGGAGGTTGTAACAGGTATGTAAGTAATGAAAAAAAGAAAAAAAAAAAAAAGCCATCTGATGAAAATTATATCAGGAAGGTGAGACCAGAGTCAAGGAATGGACAGGGAAAGAGAATGCACAGTTTACAATAACTGTAACTTCTAGTCGATCATGTCTGTTACTAATTCACTTGAACTTGAAACTGCATGTTGCTAGGTTTCCCTTACACACGTCAAAACTTGACCCTGGTTTCATGTAAACACGTTGACTATCGATAAAAATTATTTTCAAAAGAAAGGAAATGTTTTCTACATGCAATGCATTAATGACTAAGACGTCATTCCATGACTGCAGGAAAGGGAGAGGTGGTAAATTGTTCTGAGGAGCATAATGGCGAACTCTTTCATAGTGTTCTTGGAGGACTAGGCCAGTTTGGCATCATAACTCAGGCAAGAATCATCCTGGAACCAGCACCTGCCATGGTAAAGTATCAGTAAAATTTTAAAAAATAAGCTCCTAAGAGCTGAAAGTAGAGTACTGGTTGTCACAACATATTTCCCTTTTGAACAGGTAAAATGGATAAGAGTGTTGTACTCAGATTTCACCACATTTGCTAGAGACCAGGAGCATTTAATATCTGCAGAAAACACATTTGATTACATTGAAGGATTTGTGATAATTAACAGAACCGGTCTGCTAAATAACTGGAGATCATCCTTCAACCCACAGGACCCAGTTCAAGCCAGCCAGTTCAACTCGGATGGAAGAACTCTCTACTGCCTAGAATTGGCTAAATACTTCAACCTGGAAGAAACCAATGTACTAAATCAGGTAAGTTGGGCAATACCCCACCAAAAGGTTGATTTTATGCAAATACATAAATAAATAGATAAATCATTTATAAGTGTATAATATACAATTAAAAACCTACATAAAATAGCACTGACTAATTCTTTTATATGCAGGAAATCAAGAACCTTATGTCCCACTTAAGCTATATCCCATCTACACTTTTTCTATCAGAAGTTACGTACTTAGAATTCTTGGACAGAGTTCATGTGTCTGAGGTCAAATTGCGGTCAAAAGGCTTGTGGGAAATTGCACACCCATGGCTCAATCTTTTAATACCCAAAAGTAAAATACACAAATTTGCAGATGAAGTCTTCGGCAATATCGTTACAGAGACAAGCAATGGCCCCGTCCTCATTTACCCAATAAATAAATCAAAGTAATGGTTCATAAAACAAGTCAACATATTTTCCTGCCCATTTTTACAGTTTGATATCTAATTGATGTATAAATTCTGCTTTCAGGTGGGATAACAGAACTTCTATAATTATTCCAGAGGAAGATATTTTCTACTTAGTGGCATTTCTAGCGTCTGCAGTCCCTTCTTCCACTGGACCTGACGCCTTAGAATACATCTTAACTCAGAACAAAAGAATTCTAGAATTCTGTGAAATAGCCCATCTTGGGGTGAAGCAATATCTTCCCTACTACACTACACAGGAAGAGTGGCGAACCCACTTTGGCCAACAGTGGGAGTCCTTTCAACAGAGAAAATCTACTTATGATCCATTGGCAATACTTGCTCCTGGCCAAAGAATATTTCAAAAAGCAATACCCTTCTCATAACAGCTGCTGGATTTTATTAATCTGAGAAAGAAGATACCTTTATGGCACGTGAAGAATATGCATGAGTGACAAATGCTGTATACTGATAATGACAGTACTCGTGATAAGTAGTGAACCTTGCAGCAGGGGATGGCTGAAATTTGGTCAATGGAAGGAGTTAATAATTCCAGAAATGAATTATTAGTTAGGGTTGCTAAATGAACTATTAGCACTAGATATAATGTATATACCAATTTTGTAAAGATACTTCCAAGTTCCAATTAAACTCTCTAGCCAGTTCCATGAACAACAAATAGAATCATTTTCTGCACTAAGATTATACATATCCATCAAAAAGCAAAGATCCAATATTATATTAGAAGAGACCAAAGTTAAAAAAAAAAAAACCAATGCCAGATGATGAACGCAGCAGGGATAAAATTAAGATAATCATAGCAAAATACATGGGAAAAGACAATAAACTGGAGATGCATAAAATAGAGTAAGTTACGAGTCCGAATCAATCCCTCACCTACTGCAACTGGAACTGTGCCACATATAAATATGAAATAAGGCTGCCATCAAATGTCACTAGCATCAAATTATACGTAGCTGAGAGGAAAATGTTAATTGCAGAAAATTGGGCAATGCAATGGTTGTAGCAGCAACGAGATATACTAACACATAATTTACTTATAATAGTATAGTCAAGTGAAAAACCTTTTGGTTTGTTAAAACCTCTGCTGCAATTCCTATATCTTAAGTTTGCAAACTACAGTAGAATAACCTGTCAAAACACACATTTCTTGTACCTTTTCTTTTTATCGAACTGTGGTAATTTGCAAGTATTTTTTTCTCTTAGGTGCAGTAAAGAACCGATTGTCCAATTCCTAAGAGCTTTTTTTTGGTTTTTTTTTTTTTTTTTGTTAGAAAAAGAAATTGCAATAAGAAAGGAGTACAGGTGAGGACAAGAAGTCCTCTTAAACAAAAGCATAAATGATAAATAAAAATGCAAGCTTAAAACAATAACCCTCGTCAATCGTGCTACATATTTATTAAAGGAACACCCTGAAAAGCTCTTGAAGTAGAACATCAAAGAGAAGCAAAAAGACAATCTTATCCCAAAAAAGATATCACGGAATACGATGAGGATATTCATTCCGTAATAGTCCTGATAGTCATATATTTTCCACATTTTTCTTGCTCTTCCTTTTCAAGTGTCCTTAGTGGAGTATTGTTTTCCCTTTATGTACAACTTTATATTCATTAGATGCCATAAAAAAAGGATAAGATCTATCTAAAGGTCAACTGAAAAAGGAACATTATCCTACTGTTTGAAAGAATCCAGCATCTGTGTGTCAGAACTGAAGGAACAATGGTAGTCAGTAGTTTATAAGCCTTTATTTCTTTTTCTTACTCAATCTCTGAACTATACATAAAAAGTTGGGACATGTGACCACCTTCATGATTCCAGAATGCATTGTTCCAGAAGACCTATTCTGGCTTTGGAACCACTCAAACAAACAGCCCCACTTAGATGACTATAATAACCACGTAATAATGTGAAGTCTCAACTTGGCACTGAATACTAAGGACCTTTGCTTGAGAATATTTAACAGAAAAGGGACCTAGATGAAATAGGATATGCATGTGATGGATGTTGAAGATCAAAGAATTATAATCATACTGATAACAGTCCATTATTTCAAGAAGTAGCTAAACCAGCTCAATGAAGTGATAAGAACACGAGAAGGTCGGATCCTCTAAGGGATGTTGTTTCATATACATGAACATTGATTTTATAGGATAGATAGCACAGATAAACACCAGATCACAAGCTCGAAAAAGTGAAGAAACATATTACCTTATACAGCTATAGTTGCCCGGCTTAAATATATTGCTAATTCTGACATTGCTTCTGTAATGATAATAGCATAGGATGCTGGAAAATTAGGCATAACAAGAGGGTCCATTTTCTTTCAAACCTTCAAATTAAATACTAATTAGTTCCAGATCGATTAACATGGTATTGATAATTGTTCATGACAAGAATCTAAGAATCAAAAGCAACATAAATTCTTACCATTCTCATTTAGAACCCAAGAAAAGTGCAAGAAGCAAAGATTGCCTCCATGAAAAACACATCAAAATCCAGTGGTCAATGGATGTAAGACGTCAGAATGTTGAGCATATGATACCAAAGTTGTCCTACATAGAGTTGATTATGGTGCAAATTCCTATAATGATCATCTAGTACCTTTACTGTGTTGAGCATATGATACCAAAGTTGTCCTACATAGAGTTGATTATGGTGCAAATTCCGATAATGATCATCTAGTACCTTTACTGTATGAAAAAGCAGAAGATATATGTAAGCCTTGAGTAGCTTCTAAAATTTTAAGGTCATGGAAGATAATCATGTAAATAAAGTTCACACATCCTAATGAAAATCAATACTTAATTGCAATTTTCTTAGATAAAAAAGCAAGTGTTAATTCATAGCAAAGGTATTATAAACAAAAATAGAAGTAGATTTGTATCAATACAACCCAATGTTTAAAGCTTTTCAAGCTCTAAAGTATATTGTTGAAAGTATTGCTCAGTGTAAGGGTACCCTAAATGCACCTGAACCTGAATTTTGATAACTTCTTGTCATTTAATAGCAAAATCAATTGATCTCACTGGTTTAATTGAGAGTGTTATTTAAACTTTTCTGTAGAAGACAAGAACATTATTAAGAAAGAAAGAATGTATAAAAGAAGGAGCACATGAAATCCTCCTAAGTGAAACAACAAAGTAAAAAAGGAAAGCACGCGAGCTAAACCAAAAGTGCTCGCCAATCATGCTGATGTACGACAGGAATGGGGTAAAAATCTAAATTATTTTTGTATATTGTATTTTGATAATTTTGTTATAACTCTTTAAGTACTAGTTTTAGGTTTATGATTTTTTATTAAGTCCCAAATAGAAAGTTAGTATATAATTAAGTAGTGCCACGTGCTTTAAATACCGTGTTTCGTTTTAGTCCCACTCCACATCGCATAGCTAGGAGTTAGAAAGTGTCATGGATCCTATATAAATATAGGGTTCCTCTTCAGTTGTAAATAACATCATATCAAGTTTTTAAGAAGTACCCTCACCCGCTTTATATTTTATATTTAAGATATGTTTCTGGCTTGTGAAAAGATTTCCTAGTTACTGGTTGAACTTCAACAAAGAACCTAATCAATCAAGCAAATTCAACAAATAATATATAAATAAAAACCATATTCACATAACGAAAAGAAAGTTGTACTTATAATTGATGAATAAATTATCATCCAAATTTTAAATGAGGTTTAAATAGTAAACAAAGAACAAATATCTCGAGCAAGTGCATAAAAATATATACCATTATACAACTATTTCTATCTGTCTCTCCACGTAAATCTTTGGAGTAGCACTTTCATAAGCAGATTTATCCATAATCCAAAAAGTAAATTTACATAGAATGAGCAGGGGCGATAGCAGTCTCAATGCAATTTTAGCTAAACAACCGAAGATTGACATTAACTTTTTACAAATTACCTCATCCAACAAACTACATTACAATTAAAGATAGGACCACCTTCTTGGGATGAACTATTCATTGGTCTTAATCCAGAATAGAACACTCCTGCATATGTTATGGTGATGTGGCAATTTTAGAAAACTTTAAGGACAGGACATAGTGACAACCAAATGGCTGTCAGCACAAACAAATGTAAAGGACAATCTTTTACATCTTTGAAATCTTATTGACCAAAAGCAAAACTAATATACTGGTATTATAAATATGAACATGGAGGTAACATATTTCAGCCTTTTTACTTTATGCTAATCCTCAAAAAAAGTAATCTTGAACTCAGAACTATCAGTACCATTGAAAAGAATAAAATCTAACTTGCAACCTAACAGCAGACGTGGTGTACCGGGCTTGTGTACAAAGATATGACTCTTTTCTTGTTAATAAAATCATCACTTATCAAAAAGAAAAAGTGGGCTAATCCTTGGGGGTCTTGTAATACACCTAATAAATCATTCCGTAACGTACTCCCCCTAGTTTAAGGATTAGCAACATGGACTAAATGTCCTGTCCAGGCAAATAGTATATATAAAGCATATAGACACTATGCACTATTCTTTTTCATTAAACAATAATTTGTACTGGAAAGATGTGCTGAACAGGGAAGAGACAATAGCAGGCTCAACTTACAGAAAGAAATATGCATAAAATACTAAAGTGATAATAAAAGCAAACTCATTAGATTAAACAGAATTCTTCACACATAATTTAAAACACATCACAACTTGAGAGTCTTGACATTGCTGGCAAACACCAGTTAAAACCAAACATCAAGATAAATCAGCATATATTAACATCCCAAGCATCAGGACATAGCAAAATTTAGAGTGGATAACTTGATAACAATTAAATGATTGTAAAGTTACACATCCTTATGGTTATCTTTGCATGGGTTAGCCTAACATACTTTTTGAAATAAAACTTGTTCAGGATTGAATCAAGGCTCCCTAAAACATCTCAGCAGCCAATAGTATGAGATTGGTTAAAAGTTTCCTTCTTCCTTAAAGGCATATCTAAAAGCATCATGGACTTCGTCACAATGTCTGAAAATGATAAACATATTTTCATGTTGGGCCAAAGCATATAGAAATAGGTTCAGCCCAACATAAGTTATGATTTCATTCCAAACACACACACACACAACTCAAATCAAATCAACTCAACTCAACTAAGCCTTAAATCCCAAACTACACACACACACCTTAAATTAAAGAATGTGGAAGGCAATTGAAATATAATCTTATTACAGTTTTGCATAATGTTGTAACTTTTTGTGCCTCCTCTCACACCTGTGAAGGAAAATAATATGAAAAATAATCTTATTATAGTTTCGAAGTTACCAACTGATTAATTGTTTGCGTCTTGGTTGTTGGAAGTTTCTGTACCAGAGAAGTCAATGCCAACACTATCATCACTAATGATTGATCTATTAGTCTATTACTGTACAAGGCCTCCTTATGTACACATTTGACACACTGGTACAAGAATTATTATACTACAGAAATAGTATAATGTCATAAACAGACCTGAATCTCTGCAGGTCCTGCAGCCCTCCAAAAGAATTTTGCAAATTAGCAGAATCGAGATTTGTCAGAAATTCCAATCTCAATGTAGAAATAATTTGATTTTCAAAAAGCATTCAAAGTACACAATCAAGGAAATTGAAGACAGGAAAGAGCCACTTTACCAGAAAGAAAAAATAGGCTGATAATTGGCTTTGACTTATGACAGTATATATTCTAAACTGAAAGTCATCCAACTGAATCTCAATACATTTTGCTAAGTTTGGAGAAAAGAATGGAGCTATGTTTGAATTCATAGGCAATATGAACAGCATCATGGCATCATCAAGTTATTTAAGAAGGTGCATTTATATATGCAATCACTATGGCTAGATAAGTGTTTTTGATAGAAAAAGAAATATATTAATAGACGAAAGAATAAAGTACAAAATAGAGGATAAGAAATCCTCCAAATAACAGAAAAGACAATAACAAAAAATAACTATGGTTAGATAAGTTAGCCTCTAATTAGAAGTTAATCCACTTTTATTCACACAATGGCCCTGTCATTAGTCATCACATTGAGAACCACAAATGAGTTGCCAACTCATGAATATTAAACCACAATAACTTCTAGAGGGGTAGAGGACACCAAGTGAATCTCAGAACTTACAGTAGTTGGTTTTTCATTTATGGTCACTTCTTTTGCTAAGGAGATGTGATGTATTGCAAACCATATGTGAGTAACCAAAAAAAATTTCCCTTCAGAGATGATGGCAGAAAGCGGATTTACCTTAGAAACTAGAACATTGATCCCGTTTCCCACAGTTGTAACATTATTACTTTCAGAACCAGAAATGATGTGACTAACAATGAATGCCTAATCTTCTAATACCCATTCAGCCAATCAATGGGTAAACATAATGAAAAGATGCCATGATAGCTAGAAGAAGTATACATGACACTCTGACAAGAGAACTTGTTAATCAGTCTGTTTTCCTCTATAGTGCATTATTGGCTAGCATTATGACCAATGCAATAAAGAAACAATGATGTCTGCATTATAATTAACTCCATAAGTACAGGTGATAATACCCCGTTAATCTAATATTTACTCTTTGAAATAGGTTGGTTTTCCAGAAACAATACAAGCTATACAGGATGTAGATGCACTTGATAATACTACTTTATTATGTCCCCAGCTCAAATCTCAACCATGAATACTTTGACCATCATCTCCTGCAAAACGGATCATGGTACAAAATACTTTGCAAGTGCAACGTGATAACTCTGATCACGGGCTGATAGTAAGTATATCATTTAACCATTTCAAACTTCAAGAATCACAAACCAAAAAGCAAGTTCACAACTGGTGAAAACCCCATGAGAACACAAAGTCTACCCACTTATTCAGCATATATTGCCATAAAAAAACTAATATACAGCTTTTTCCTCCTTCTCTACACAATCGCCATCTCGGGTTTTCTTATATAACATTATTTAGCAATACAACTCTTACGTTGAGAAAACACCATGAATAAATTAGGCAAACCACAGAACACCAAGGGGCAAAAAAGATCATAAAACAAATACCAAGAGCTCGAAACGCGTCCTATCAAACAAGAAAAAACCATTGTTTGAAGTAGAATGTAAAAGCAATTTACTTTAGCACTCTTACAATCACTAAAGAGGCAGAGCAATAGAGAAAGCAATTGTACCCGGGAAAGGAACCTCAACCGCGAGTCTCATCATATTACCACACCATCCCAGAGATTTTTCTCCCTCTTCAAAGCATACCCATTTGTTGAGGAGAATATGAACTTATGGGTGTAGCCCCAAAGATTCAACAAAGTTTTGGAGGAGTCCATCAAAGAGTGTCACTGTGTTCTATCTTACGAGGAAGCTCTCTGTTCTTATACGAGGGGTGCATTACAGTGCAATGCTGCTCTCATGATTGGGCTTGGTCCAAATGGTCACTGCAAAGCTGACTGAGTAAAATGGGATAACTTGGATCATCAGCCTTTTCTTTGTCGGTAACCGAAGGGGTTTTTAACTCCTCAAACAAATTTGACCTTTCGATCTTTTATTTTGGCATTTGGCTATAAAACCAAAGGGTTTTTTTTTTTTTTTTTTTTTTCTCGGAACGGCAATAAAACTGATTAAGGCTTTGAATTGGAGTTTAAGGGGAAGCAAATAAAAGGATAAAGATGTTTCAGTGGGTGGTTATCCTGTTCATGCATTTATGTGGTAAGAAGATTTGAGAGAAGATGAAAGGATATGTGTCAGATAGGGTTGAAACGAGCCAAGCTAAGTTGATTATTGAAATATTTTAACTTAGATCGAGGTAAAAAAAAAAAAAAAATCTTATAGGGTTCTTGCCCGAATTAAGAATTCGAGAATTGAATTTTATAATTATTATAAATTAAATCAAATAACTTATATAACTAAATAAAGTATATTGATAAATATTTTAAAATTTTATATAAGTTTATTTATTAAAATTACTATATATTTTAAAAAATAAATCATTTGAAAATTTATTGAAATTTAAGCTGAATATATCAGTTTCTATTTTCAGGAAGTTTGATTCATTTTGTCAAGAGTTAAATATGAATCAAATAATTAACAAGTCAAATTCGAATTCAATTTCATTTTGGAAGGATAAGTTAATTCAACAAATAAATATTTTGTGTTGTATACTAAGAATACAAGACCAAATCCGGCATTCATTTGGGATAGAAGATTTATATGAATGAAGAGAACTCTAATTCATTGTGTAACTCATAAATCCAACAAGCGTTCTACAAACTATAACAAATTCTACACAAGATATTGAAGATATAAATTGATAAAATATTTCATCTATTTCCTAAAAATAAAAAAATCTCCCAAGTGAACTTTCATCCTTGATTATTCTCCTAAAAATCTTCAAATTCTAATTATTAAAATATTTCTTCAAGACTATGTGTCTCCCAGTGTTTAGTTAAATGATAAACTACAATGTATCCCGTGAAATGCACAGGTTTTTGTTAATAAAATATTTATGTATTTTAAGTTAAGACGTTCATTAAAAACTCCACTATAGTAATAGAGTTATATAAATCGTTAAAAAATAAAAATAGACACTCAAATATGACTACCTTGTAGTTTAAGATGGCTTTTATTTTATTTTTATTGTTTTTATGTTGTGATATGAAATATAAAATTTTAAATGAGAGTGAAAATCATTTTCCATTCTCAAAACTAAAAAAGTGAAATTTTAGTTGTCATAAAATTAAAAAATAACATTTTCCATTCTCAAAAAGTGAAAATCACTTTTAGCTTGTATAATAACATGTTTGGTTAAAAGTGAAAATCATTTTTGACCAAACACCCAATATGTTGTTGTCATCTTGCTTTCAAATTGATTTAATGAAAGATGATGTGGACCAACATAATTCTATATTGTCAAATAAAATGTGACATGTCAATATATCTATCTTAAATAAAATATTTTAATTGTTCAAATTATAAGAACTAAAATTGATTATAGTGCAAATTAAAAGTGTAACTTAGCCAAAATAATAATAATGACAAAATAGAACAATTGCACTTTATATCATAAACTATCACCCGTTTTGCAAGAGCCCCTATAAATTATTGAATTAAGCATATAATAGCCTTAGTTAAGTAATAATTAGCAAATAACCCCAATCAATTAGTTATTGAATGTAACAAATTAACTAAAAAAAAAAAACTAGACTATCCTAATTATAAGGGTTTTATTTTTTAAAAATTTATTTTATGTTTTTCACTTTACTTCTCTTATTTCTTATTTTAATTTTTTTGGCTATTGAACTCTCTATATTTATCTATTTTTTAACATATTTTTTAATAATTACAATACAATTATAAGAGGAAAAAAACTTTGATGAAAAAATTATTATTAAAACATAAATTGAAACAATAATTTACATGATTTCTATAAATATGGAAAATAATATTAGCAAATGTATTAATAATTTTAATATTTTGATAAGAATATAAAGATTATAAAGGATTCAATTACTGTTTATGTATTAAAAAATTAATTTTAACAGAAATTTACAAACAAAATGTAAAAAAAAAAGAAGATATAAAAAAAATTTATAATAAGAGTAATTTAGTATTTTTAAGTTAATTTGTTAAATTTAATAATTAATTTAAATAATTAAAGATTATTTTTTAATTATGACTTACAAATTGATCTTTTAAAGTGCTTGCTCTACTAATTAGATCCTTTATCCATAGAATAAAGTATCTAGATATATTTATTTCTTCATATTTCAACTTTTATGAAGTTTATTTCTTTGCTACAGCTGATGCTGTTTTGGATATATATATATATATATAGAAAGCTTTTTTGTTTTAATTTAATAATGTAGAAGGGTTATTGCAAAATAATGATAATTCATGCAATTCCTAACAAAATACATTGAATGCCTAGGAGGAGCTGTTAGGTCACCAACTAAGTTCTAGTTTTAGTTTTACTGTTGCTCTGCCTACAGTTTAAGAATGACTGTATCATGGGGGAATGGTGACATCGGTTACTATTTCCAATCATTTGAGTTTTTTGACCCAAAACTACACTGTCCAGTACGCAAGTAGCCAGCTGCTCTTCCATGATGACGAAGAGCTCCTTTTCCTCTCAATTATTATTTTGCAAGGGAGGAAGCGCCATTTTGTTTCGCTTGTTCCTCTATCTTCCGTACCCTACACGCAGATCCTGTATCTCACTCGGAATCTCATACCCACTTAACCAATTAAATTTTTTTTTTTTTTTTTGCTGGTACTCTTACATGATTGGATCTTCATCTTGTAATTTGCAAGCAATGCGTTAAATCTCGAAGCTTTTGAGCAGATTCTATGTCATATGAGCAGAAGGAAACAAACCCTGCGGCTGAATTTTTCAGCTGACCCCGTTGAGCAACCCGCCGACAACATTAGTGTCATAATTTGCTTTTGCCTAATTTGGTCGGTTAGATTACCAACTTTGTAGTTTGAATTTTTGGATGTTTGTACTGCATTCACAATTTGGTGTGGACCTTACGTGTTCCTTGGGTAATTACAGAGCCGAAAACCCATGTTAAGCCCAATTGGATTTTCTATTATATTCTAGAGACTTACAAAATAATTGCCTTGTTCAATGTTTGAGGGTGATTTGATTGGAGGGGCAGGTTCCTTTATGTTGGAAGACCTGAACACCTACCAATAAAATCGATTTGATGTCCTAGGGGTTTGTGGTTGCTGGGTAGAGGATAGTAGGGGGCTATATTTTGGATTGCCTCTTGGATGAAACTTCCCACTTATTTGTAGTTGTGTGAGTTTGTTCATATCTTGTAGCATTTGTTCTTTAAACTTTGAGGAGTTGTTATTTGAACAGAAGATGGTTGGAAACACAAAAGCAATGAACCACAACGTATATTCAAATGGTTTGATTCAGAATTCAAACGGTGCATTAGAAGAGAAGGTTGACGAGCTTCGCCAACTTATGGGAAAAGCTCAGGGTGATCCCTTGAGAATTGTTGGTGTCGGAGCAGGTGCTTGGGGGAGTGTCTTTGCAGCCATGTTGCAGGATAGTTATGGTAGTTTAAGAGAAAAGGTCCAAACAAGGATATGGAGAAGACCTGGAAGGGCTGTTGACAGAGCCACAGCTGAGCATTTGTTTGAGGTGATTAATTCTAGGGAGGATGTATTGAGGAGGCTGATTAGGCGTTGTGCATACTTAAAGTATGTTGAGGCAAGATTAGGTGATCGGACCCTCTATGCAGATGAAATTCTAAAAGATGGTTTTTGCTTGAATATGATTGATACCCCTCTTTGCCCTTTGAAGGTTGTGACAAACTTGCAGGAGGCTGTGTGGGATGCTGATATTGTGATTAATGGCTTGCCATCCACAGAAACTCATGAGGTATTCGAAGAAATTAGTAGGTATTGGAAAGAGAGAATTACAGTTCCAGTCATCATTTCTTTGGCAAAAGGTGTGGAGGCTGAATTAGGTTCTGAACCATGCATAATAACTCCCACTCAAATGATCAACCGAGCAAGTACTCATTTCTTTCCTTTATATTTATTCTTTTTGTGTTATTTGTTTCCACATGAACTGTTTCTAATCTTTATCCATTTCTTCTTTGTCTTATATCTCCCATCACCCCCCTCCCTCTCTCCACGAGCTTTTGAACACTTGTTGGTGCTAAGTTGGTGTCCATGTTTGTGTGAATGTATGATTTAAACTTCTTTTTACTTTTGTTATAAGGGTGTGCTAAGGTGCTATTTCTTTGACTTCCTCTCATAATTTTCTCCCTTTCTTTTCTCCTAGTTGCTGAGGGAGCAATTGTATTATATAGAATCAACTTTCTTACAATTTAGGATGCCAAAGACCTTAAGCCCGGACATGACATACTTCTACTACTCTTTTGTAGCTTCACATGATTACTTTTAAATTAATTGTTGTCATTCATTTTTCAAGTGACATATCTATGGGGAGGGAAGTGAGGTTGATAGTAGATTTTTTTTTTTCTATTTTTTAGTTAACAAAATAAAATCAAGATATAACAACTGGTGTAACTTGTTTTCAACTAGTCCTTTCTTTATTTAGTATGCTTTCATTCTCATCATTGTCCTGCATTATACTTTCAGCTGGAGTTCCAATGGAGAGCGTTCTCTATCTTGGAGGACCCAACATCGCCTCAGAGATTTACAACAAGGAATATGCTAATGCTCGGATATGCGGTGCTGAAAAGTGGAGAAAACCATTGGCAAAGTTTCTAGGGCAGCCCCACTTTATTGTGTGGGACAATTGTGATCTTGTCACCCACGAAATTATGGGTGGTTTAAAGAATGTGTATGCCATTGGAGCAGGTAAGACTAAGATTCAGCTTGTGTATGCCTACCTAGGCAATTTGGAACAATTAATCATATTTCATTTGGGGCAGCTGCCTCCTTTGCTCTCCCGTAATTCATGTTGACATTATTACTGAATTCTTTTTTACAATGTCAAGCTTTTCATAGATGAGCTTAGGCTTTATCTGAATATGAAATTGGGTCACAGCATTCAATATGGTGTCTATCATATTGTGGTATTTCTCATGATGATCTCTATTTAAAAACTTATCAAACATTTTGTCATTGCAAAAGGGTGTACATGGAAGAGAAACTCAGGTTTAACTCCTTCCCTAAAATTTATTTAGAAGACACTCCCTACCCAACTGATAAAAGGGGAAAAGAATTGAAGTAAATTTTTCTACAATTCTTAAGATGCCGAACATGATTGGCATATCCACAAGCCTATTCTTTCTTTCAGTTTAAACAGCAATGTTCTGAGCTGGGAAAGGGAAATCAAAGAGATTGATTGTAAAGACCCCACTTTTAGCCAGCTTCTTACTCTTCTTCTCATATAGAAACTTAAGTTTAACACTGTTTCTCATTGCTGATACCTACAATTTGAGGGACTTTATTTCCTTGGATTGTTGAAGTGGCCAAAACAGATGCAAACTTTATTGGCAAAAGCAGAGAATAAGATTTTATTTTTTTTACTTGTACACTTCTAGCTCGTGTGCGCATACAATTTCCTTTTCTTTTTCCTTTTCCATTGTAGTCTTTTTTAGGATAAGTTGAGATAATTGATAATTACGTCTGCATGAAATTATGGTTCTTCAATTGTTTTTTTTTCCTTTTTATTGGGGAGGGGGGAAATGAACCCCAATGTAAGCCTTCAATTGTTACAATTCCTCATCTGAAATTGGATCACCAAATGAATGTTCTACGGAGAGAATTCCAAGAAGTCCTATTAATTCTGAAGATTTTCATTGCCGTTCTGATCAGGAATTGAATTGAAAAAGTCTCATTTTACAATGTCAAATACGAAATTCCATTCTGTTTTTTGAACTCTGTTATTGAGTGGAAAATGGACTTTGTTTATAACAAGACTACGTAGATAAGTTTTCAGAAGTATGGATCATCTTTCCTGCATTAAAATGCTTTCGTTGGATGGTTGATATATGTTTTTCACCTTGGATCCCCTTGCATGTTGCCTCTGGAAATGAGTCATGCTTCTCTTATGGTTTTGGACTTTGGATTGGTAGTCCCTTCTACAGAGTAGAATACTGCTCGCCTAACTAAAAAAGCTTTGAGTTAATTCAAGTTTTTCATTTATACTTAATAATTTCTATATGGATTTAAACAGGAATGGTAGCTGCTTTAACAAATGAGAGTGCCACCAGCAAATCTGTATACTTTGCACACTGTACGTCAGAGATGATCTTTATCACTCATCTATTGGCAGAAGAACCAGAGAAACTTGCAGGGCCTCTGTTGGCTGATACTTATGTAACCCTGTTGAAAGGTCGTAATGCATGGTATGGACAAATGTTGGCCAAAGGAGAATTAAACCTTGAAATGGGTGATAGTATCAAGGGCAAAGGGATGATTCAGGTATATTTTGATTATCGGAAAAATTGTCTTCTGGATCTTGAATATTAAACTTATTAGTTAAAGAAAGCAGATTCCATGGAGCTGCCAATCAGATCTTTGTACATCGCATATACACAATTATATTTTGTCCATGGATCTAGTGAAATTGATGATTATGCAGAATTGTGCCGCATGATTGCTTTTCAACCTTAGTTTTGATGTGTTGAACACCATTCTATGGCATAAACACTTACAGAACAGAATAGTCATATCCCCTCCCCAAAAAAAAAAAAAAAAAAGATAACCAATCAAGTTTCTTGTATGAAATGAATTACAATTCTTGCAAATAATATTTAATTGGTGTCCCTAAATTTACTGGATCACTTGAACCCCCGTTTCCATGGCCAATTTCAGTACTAGCTTGTTCATTTCTTTCTTTTGTGGAGGCCTTGAGTCTCTATATTTTCTTGCCATCGGTGTGAAATGTTGCTTTGGATATTGCAGGGGGTCTCTGCTGTTAAAGCGTTTTATGAGCTACTCAGTCAGTCGTGCTTGAGTGTCCCGCATCCTGAAGTGAAGAAGAATGTGGCTCCGGTTGAATTTTGCCCCATCTTGAAGATGTTATATAAAATACTTTTAGTAAGGTAATATACTTCATTAACCATGTATATCTTATTATCCCCAGAGACTGGATCTGGGGAGGAGATTGGATCAATGTTTTAAAAGCCTGGAATCTCTCCTCGGATCCCTCCTCACGTGTTAGTAGAAAACTAGAAGTTACACTTTTGGACCCTAGAAATTGTAAAATGATGTTATATATAACATGATTATTATATTCTATCTTTGGAACTAAAAATTTCAAGATTTTCTTGAAATGAATCTTCAGGGAATTTCCACCACAGGCCATTCTTCAAGCTTTAAGGGATGAGACCATGAATGATCCCCGTGAACGTATTGAGATAGCTCAAACCCATGCTTTTTACCTGCCATCTCTTCTTGGTCAGTAACCTTGAACTTTTACTGATATACTGGTATCAACCTGGCTCGTAAATTTCCCATTTCAATGGATGTAATCATGTAAATGTAAGGAAGTTCACTCAACTTCAACTTCTTTTTTTTCCATGTCATTTTCTTTTCTTGAAACATCAGCAAGAATGAAATTGTTTTCTTATGGGTCTGTTTTGTGTATTAAAACTCTATGTCTTGTAGCAACCCCTTCATTCTGAAGATGGATAGAATTTTGAGACCCTTGAATGCTGATATAGAACTATTAGATTCATGTCGAACCCTGTTCCCAAAGCATATTGAATCTGCAAAGATATCCCTTTTAGATGGAGTTCATCATTATTCTTCAATGTTCCATTGATTGATTGGGAATCTGTGACTTCAAGATGCATGCAAAGCAAGCAGCATTGAGTGTCTCCTTAGTAGCAAATTATTGCAAGCTTTTTGATAATTTGGAGTTCACAAGGTAACAACTAGCATGAAGGAATTAGTGATTGCCATCAAATGTCTAAAATGATAACAAAATGTGTTAACCCTAACAAGTAACAATGGACGAGAGAAATATTTCCTTTGTATGACAATATGACTCCTAAGCACAACCAGTCAAAGTAGTTAACAAAAGAAGGATAAAGAAAAAGAAAAAGAAAAATTTAGGGTGCATTTGGTTATACTGAATTGGAATAGGGAAGTAGATTGTTCAATTTTAAATTTTCTATTTGGTTTATATTTTAGAATTGAAATTGGAAACTCAATTCTTGAGAATTGAGAAACAACTACAAAACATAATATTTAATTCTTATGGGTAGGCTCTAAAATTTATAATTTTTGAGCATATATTATTGTTGATAGTCATTTCTTTATGATGTCACATCATGTTATAAAATTAGTTACCACTATCGACAATCTCTATAATTCATAGTTGGGACTTATCTATCGACAATTTCGTACTTCATCCATCTATAATTGGGCACCACTCTTACTATCGACTCATTGAATCAAGTTAAAAATGACAACAACTATTGTCAACCATCATCGAGATAACTAAATACAATGACAATTATCGTCGAGACTCACCATAGATGGCAACAACCATTGTTGAGACCCGTCAAAATGCTGACAATCATTAACGAACCCATCTGAGACCACTACAATCACATCAAAGACAATCAGAGATAATGACAATTATTATTGAAAGTCGTTAAAAACAGCTACAACCACTATTAGGTATTTGAAATATAATTACAGTTAATTTTTTTATGTGATCCAAATTAGTATATTTATTTCTAATTTCAATTTTGGTAGAATTGAAATCATCCAAATCGATGGATCCAAACATAGCATAAGAAGAATTTGTTTGTGTTTCTAAATTTCAAATACAATTTTGTTTAATTTCTACTTTAGTTTTTACATAAATTATTTAAACATTTTAGATTATAATTAATTATTTATTTATTTATTTTAACGAGTGCCCGTTATTATGATAGTTGATATTTAGTTTTAGAAAGTTTTAATTTTTAAAAATCAACTAAATGAGGCTGTCAAATTTTATTTAATGATGTAAACAATAGTTTTGCTGATGTGGCATTATTTAATTAAATTATATGACGAATAATTTTAGCAGAAAAAAGAGAAAAAGAAAAGCAACATAACCGACAGAGTTTTGGAGGACGATGAGGGCTCAGACTTCAGAATTCGGAAACGAGTTTCGAGAGCAAGAGGGAGAGACGGGAGAGTGAGAGCGATGTCTCTGGTAGACTACGCTTCGTCTTCAGACGACGACGTACCAGAGGTCAGAGAAGAAAACGAAGAGGAACCAGAAGCTCCGGAAGAAGATTCACAGCCACCGGTGCCTCTTTCGACCCAGTATTTCTCATCTTCTTCCATGGCCAACTTATTTTTCTTTACATTACAAAAATTATGCCCAATACAAGAAAAAGGAAATGAATAATTATAGTAATAAGAGTATCTTCTAGTGATACTTACCTATGTACTTTAATTTCTTACTTTCTGTTTGGCGGATGAGAAATTCTTTTTTATTGGGCATTTTCAAGTTACTATGTGTCAGAATATGATATGAAGTACTTAAATCTATTTTTTTTCTGCTCTCTACTATTTCCTAAGATTATTACTTTTGGCGCTTTTCGAAAAAAAATGAGGACACATATATGGAGTTTTATATTTATTATCCAAAGAGAAAATAAGAGGTGGGAAGAAACTTGAGAACATTATAATTTTTAGCTCTTCTGTTGGCATCAGTGACATGAGATGTTTTCCATACACTAGAAGAATGGATATCTATATTGCTGGTTGTGTATAAAGGAGGGTGAAAAGTCAGAACATTGTTTATTCGAACTATTCTCATTGGCATAAATAGGTTAATCCATTCAGATAGTTGTGTCGTGCTATATTGAGCGAGTTTGTTGCATATCTTGATCATCATTCATCAACACCATCTTTAAGTGTATAAACTAATCCACAGTGGCGAGTAGTGTGTTGCTTTGTTAATTAGAGGTTGGTGTCTGTGTTTATTCTTTGTTTGGGCAGCACTGCTTCTTGTTATTGTTTCTTGGTGAATGAAATTCTAGAATCAAAAGAAAAGTAATATCTATATGATGGTTCAGAATTTTAATAGAATAAAGAAGGCAGACTTCTTTTGCCCCAAGTTCTTCCTGTTGTATAAGTAACACAAACACCCCTGCTGTTCTGGGCGTAGAATTTGTGATATCCTTTCTGCTTGTTTGTTGCCCTACTTCAATCTCACCCACACGGCACATATGAAACATAGTTTCCTTATCATTTATTTCCCCGGGCATTTGAATGCTCTTAGCCTTTTTTAGGTGGATTCAGATTAGTTGTCCCGACTAGTAGAAGTTCTAGATTATTTCTTGCTAGTTGCTATATCCTGTATGATTGTTTCGTTTTCTATACATTACAGCTGACTCTGCTTCAAAAGACAGTCTATATCAAATGGATGACAGTGACACTTGTAAGTTGATATAGGAAAGGATGATGTAAAACGACGGCCCCTTTGCTAGCTGAAAATAATGTTTGTGGTTCCTTAGGCCTATAATTATATCTGAGTTCCACGTCCACAACCACACTTCTAATGTGGGATAAGCAGCCAATGGGTCATGGGATCATGGAAAATGCTTCCACTTTACACTTGCTGTCCTCACCCCTCACCATGAGAGAGTTATTCACAATCTCTCTGAAACTTATCTCCCATAAGACAAATAAATCATTTCTTGTGATTGGCTTTTTGCTGTCATATATTGGCCTCCTAATCATGTAATTGGCTTTCACTGGCTCTATTACTGCTTGTACCACTAGGTCCATTCAATAGTGCTAAGTAGAGATGACACTAGTGTACCATGGATGATGGATTTGCAAATATACCTATGTTTTTCTACTGAAGTCCCAATTTAGTAAATAGGTGGTCATGACAGATGCTACTTTAGATTATACATTTTCAATTCTATTCAAAATCTTCCATTGCTCTGTTGATTGTAGATACAGGCAGTCTGTATACATTAACTTAATGATGTTAGAAATTTACATCTTGGGTTCTCCTCTGTGAATCAGAGAGTCAGAGAAGTGACACATGAAAACAATGCTAGAGAGGCAGGGAAATATAGTAAACATAAATAAAATTGCTTCTTCTTCCACTTCCTTAATTGGTTTATTGAGTTCAAAATTCAAAGAAATGGAAGTCCTACTCCAAGTCGTGCATGCGTGTGCTTAAGATGTCAACCTAGGTTCTCCTCCCCATGTGAAACTGGAAACTAGGCACAGTGATATTTCTTGTTTCCTAGTTTATGGGTTTCATTTGTTTATATATGTGCAGGACGAGAACTGGATCGTCATCAAATAAGCAGCCAGAAAACATGCCATATTCATCACCACTTCTTCTTGAGAAACTTCCCGATGCTTCACTTCTATTAAATTCACCTTCTGTCTCTAATCTGATGAATGAAAGCGATCACTCTTCTAGAGTTGCAGCTGCTATGGCTGAAAATGCTTCACGTAAGAGAGATTCAAATGGGTTGGCTTCATCTAGCATTCGCAATAAAGTTCCCAAAAGTAACTTGTCTCATTCAAGGAATGTCCCAGATACTGTTAGCGGAACACTAGTTCCACCTCAGCTTAGTGGAAGGTTAGAATTTTGACTTTTTCTATAATAAGATGTTTTGTTATAGCTCAACATAGTATGGTGTTTCAATTTGTTGAATTTCCATTTTCTTATTGCTTTGGTGTTTCTTTAATGTTGGCATGTTGCTTTTGTTTATTTATTCGGTTTACAGTAGTATTCCATGGTAATCATATATCTGAAGTCATATTAAGGGTATGAGATAATGTTGGTGTTTTGGAGATTTGTTTTACATTCTTACCTGTAGCCTCCTCTTTATGATTCTTCTGGCCTTCCTTGACACTATGTTGTAAAAACTAGAGCTTGAATCATCTTGCTGAGTTCCATTAAAAGCTTTCATATGAACATTTCTGTTGGGTCTACTTTCATATCTCAACCACTGCTCAACCAGTTGATAGAAAATCAGAATCATGCAAAGGGCATGTTTTACCTGCAACGAGGTTCCATTTTTACTTAGTTTATTTCTCTTGCATTCAGAACTCTTGTTCAATGAGGTTTTAGACGGAGAGAACAGTTTGGCGTGAAGATACCGGGCTTACCATTTAAGCCTTCCGTTTCAAGGAAAGTTTTGTGCTGAGGTTGGATGCTGTGGAGTTATTACATCATTACATGCTTATTGCTCAATAGTAGCATCTGATGACATCACAGTACCTAGAAGAGCAAAACTTTTTCCCCCAAAAAAGTTAAAGGCATATGATATCCTGCATCTTCTAGATGTATATTCTGAATTTGTTCTCAATTGATGAATTTATTATGGATGGAATTTGGTGGATGCCTCTGCTTCACTTTTGGGAGATGCCCTAGTCCGTTATTTCTTTGGCCTTCATCTAGTCTTTTGGTTCTGTTTATATGCTATATAGATTTATATTTGCCAAAGCCAAAGGAAAGATGCCAGTATTGGGATTTCATTTAATTTATCATTTTCTGACAATGTTTGTTAGTAAGAGAAAATATCATCTTGATAATTTTCTGATTTTGGATTTTCCAGGAAGAATGTTGTTACAGAAGACATAGGCAAGCTATTTGTGAAAAAGCAATCTGGACCCCAATCTCACTGAATGGAAGTTGTAGCTTCAAGCGTCAGACAACGGTGCTCCACTAACTTTTCTAAAGGTTTTGCTTTTATAAAGTGTAGTTAAATATTTGAACATCCATTGATTTTTGTTTATATATACTTAGGTTTGTTTCAAAGCAGTTGATGATGCCACATTTGATTGATGAACTATTGTAGGTACTAGAGAAACCAATTAGGAAAAGGGTGAAAAATATAAAGTTGCATTGGAGAAGTGAAGCTGCTGTAGAAAGAAATGACATATCACTTGTATAAACTGTTGTAGGCGTTGTTGTTATCAGTTCTATTTTCCTGGCTTGAGCTATAGTTTCAGGTCGCCTTGACTGGATAATTGTATAGGATTCGAATAGAACAAAACATTATATAGGCGAATTGACTCACCAAAATGTTAAAAGATATAGAAGGATTGGGTTGGAAAAGAACTAAACAAACAGGGACTTGTATGTTCCCGGAATCAAATTGTAGCTTGTCAAAACATGGTGGTGAAACTGTGCCTAGTGTTGCAGACTTGATCCTTAGGTTCTGTTTGGGAATGAATGAAGGGTGGAAAGGATGGCAAGAGTGAAAGTGGAAAGAAAGCAACGGGATTAGAGGCTCATTACTTCATCTTCTTGTTTGGGAAAAATGAAAGAAGTGAAAAATAGAAATAAAAAATGCCGGAACAGTTTAAGAAATATTCAACTACGTAAAAGAGTCAGCAGCCATATCAGAGTTATTATGTTGAAATTGAGTCGTATATTTTTTCACTTGCCATGTCTTGGACCTCTTGTGATGATATTGGTGTGTAAAAATTCATTTCTTCTCTGTTTGCTGGGAAAGACTTAGTATATCATCTATTCAAAGCAATTTCTGCAAAAGCACCAAAATTTCACTTCGAGAGAAGTTCCCATCCAAAGAAATGATAGTTATAAGTTAAAATCCTCCCAAAATTGAAATAAAATCTCTAGCTTCCTACTCAAGAATGTAATATCCGGCTGCCTAATATGCACCAAAACTCACCAATGAAGTTTGCAAAATGTGGTAGGAAATCTTTGTTCATAAAATACTTGGAATCCCGCATGAATTTGAAGAACTCAATGCAACACATGCGAATCATACCTACCCAGGTTGACACATCCGTGGTTCATTAAAATTTCTTTGAAGCTAACCTGTGAGGTTCACAAGCTCTTTCATGGCTGTCAAGCTAGCTCTGGACCACTAGGAAGTGGTTCGTAACCATCATGGCGTTTGACTGTGTGATTGTTGGTCTCTGAAACTGGAATGCATTTCAGTACCACAGCGACTGGTAAACTTGCAGCTCCAATTAAGATGCTGGTCAACCATAATTCCCAGCTCAGTGGTACTGTTCCCGCAAAGGCACCCAAAAACTCAACTATTATGGCTTGGAAAGTTATTGTGGATACCATGACAATCATGAAAACCCAACTGCTAAAGATGCCTTTGAACACATTGATCTTCTCCATGTCACGGCTGTTTACTTCGTTAAACATCTGAATTTACAGTTACACGAGAAAATATTCAATAAAAGTAGATGTTATTAACCCAGTGCAGATTTCAATCAAAAGGAGATATAAATTGGAATAAATTTCTGCTTGGCGAAGAGAGAACGAACACATTGGCCAAAGTTCAATCTCTTAGCATTAAGAATTTAAGATAATGTTGGTTTTTATTTTGTAACAATAACTACGTTATACACCGATAATCATACTGAAACATATTTTGGATGAATGTTTTAGTATGATTATCGGTGTATAATGTAACAGATAAAGCAAAGCACAATCACAAAAATGAGAAAACAAACAGGAAGTACCTGGCAGAAAACAAAGGAGTTGAATATGAATGTATTTAGAACTGCAGTGGTTTCTGAACCTTGGAGGTGGAGAAGCCTTTTCCCACAAAATGTGAGAACCAAAAGAACAACAATTTGATAGATGCTCTGACCGATTATGTTCCTCCACATAACCCCGGTAATGATGTTAGTATTCCTACCAATTGGTGGTCTTTTCATCAGCCCGTCGTGAGGAGGTTCTGTAGCCAGTGCCAATGCACCAAGAGTGTCCATGATCATGTTTACCCAGAGCATTTGAACAGCAGTAAGAGGAGTAGAACCTGAAAATTAGTTTTCAAGATAAAGGCACTTGAATGAGTCAACATCAAGGTTGTGATCATAAGGACGGTAGAAGATTATTTCTATAAGTTTAGGTCTATGTATTTACACACCTGAAACGCATGCAGAAATAAAATTGAGCATGAGAGCAACAACATTAACCGTTAACTGGAACTGGACAAACTTTTGAATGTTAATATAAACAGATCGACCCCATCTGGCAACATTCACTATGGTAGTGAAGTTATCATCCATAACAATAACATCAGCATTTTCTTTTGCAACCTGCAAAAATTGTAGGAGAATTATGATTTGCTAACAATATTCAGATAAAAGAATAATTGCGGGAAACAGCAACATATTAAAAGATGTAACACTTCTTTCTACGATAATCAATTATATTTGGTTGGCTCTTTGTCCAAGAGGCAAGAAGCATCTCTAACAGGATAGTTTTTCTAAGCATGTGTGCTTCCCTGATTAGATCAGTATAGAACTTAATGAAACCGAAATCTTAAATCATGAATTTGCCACTTGTTCTTAGAAATATGGCATTGTTTGTAGTGAAATTTAAGTTTTATCTTGAAAGAGAAGTGAAATGTAGAAAAATATCAACAAAGAACTGGTATATCAATATGACAACTGATCAAGAGGAGTTCATATTGGAACGTCCAATAACCTAGAATACATATGGTAATTGGTTTTGCCTGATGGTGATATAGAAAAAGTACAAATATAAGGGAGGAGGGTGCGGAATAACAGAATGTAACTTCCATTAGAAAACCATTGGTGTGTCAAAACAACTCTGAAAATATACCCCTCCTCCTCCTTGTTTATCCAAGTGTATATGTCAAAACAATTAAATTAAGGCCTGTAAATCAGATTAGAACATTAAGAAAATGAAAGATAAAACAAGATATGCAAGATACCTCTGTTCCTGCTATGCCCATAGCAAGCCCAATGTCCGCCTCATGTAAAGCAGGTGCATCATTGGTTCCATCACCAGTTACTGCCACAACTTCTTGGAAGTCTTGCCTCAACTGGGTTACTAAGGAGTGCTTGTCCAAGGGTAATGATCGAGCCATTACCTGTACATATTAAATATACCCATTTGTGAACTTTCTTCCCTTGGTAATTGGTATTAAGAAAGTGTCTGAAAAATGTTCAAAACCTGTAGTTTCGGTATCAAGTCCTCCATCTCCTGCTTGCTCTTATTACGGAAATCTGGCCCTTCTATAGCCAAACCATCTGTCAAGATGCCACATTCTTTAGCTATGGCTTTAGCAGTATTTATGTTATCACCTGTGACCATCCGGACAGTAATCCCAGCAGCTAAACAAGTCTGTACAGCATCCTTTACACCAGGGCGCACAGGGTCCTTGATTCCAACAACAGATATTAAAGTATAATTGTCCTCAGGAATAGCATCAACATTAGAAGCACCTTTCATATCCTTATAAGCCATGCACAGTGTTCTTAGAGCTTTAGAAGCAAAACCATTTATGACATCAGTGATATTGTTTCTCTGATCTTCAGACAGAGGCACAGCTTCAACTTTAGGATCAACAATCTTGTCACACTTTTCCAATATTATCTCTGATGCTCCTTTGCAGAATGCTCGAAACCCATCTGTTCCAGGAAGAGCTACAAGCACTGACATCTTTTTTCTGATTGAATTGAAAGGTTCAACCTTCACTATCTTATACTCCTTGTTGTAAGAACCAGAGTCACCACCCAAAAGCAAGCCAAATTCCAGCAATGCAGTCTCCGTAGGAGTGCCCATGATCTTACTCTTCCCACCTGCCTCTTTGACTACCTCCGAGCCAGTATTCTGAAAGATAGACTGCAAAAGAAGATGAAATGCCTTTTCAGAGATTAAGGGCTTCAACACATTCTCATTATCATTACTTTTTATTGCCTTAGTTTGTTCGCAAATCCAAATTTTATCTACAACCATATGGTTTGTTGTCAAAGTACCCGTTTTGTCTGTGCAAATGCAACTAGCAGAACCCATTGTCTCGCATGCAGAGAGATGCCTCACAAGTGCCTTATCATTCATTAATTTTTTCATTGCAAAGGCGAGGCTTAGTGTAACAGCCAAAGGCAGCCCCTCTGGAACTGCCACGACAATTATAATCACTGCAGTAGCAAAGAAATTCAGAAGCTTCTTTGCATCGTCTAAAGACCATGCAGTGATCTCACTGTTAATAGCTTTCTCTATTAAAAACCTCCCTGTCAGAACCAAAAATGTCAGCAGAGAAAAACCCAAGCCAATCTTTCCAATAATGGTGGCAACGCCATTTAGCTTCACCTGCAGTGGTGTTTCGTCAACTCCTCCTTCACTCAATGTAACCATTAATCTTCCCCATTCAGTCCTCATACCAACTGCAGTCACTAGCATCTTACCAGACCCATCTTGCACTTTGGTACCTGATAGAATGAAGGGTTTGTCTCGGGCTATATTCCTGGCCTCGCTCTCACCTGACAAGCTCGATTCATTAATTGACAAGCTATAACCTGATATATATAACCCATCTGCTGGAACTATGTCTCCAATTGATAGATGGACAACATCGCCAACCACTAGATCATAAACTGACACCTTCTTTCTTCTTCCATCCCTAGTGACTTGAATGTTAATATTTTTCTTCTCCTTATCCAAATCCTTAAATTGCAAGGATTGTTTTTAGTCACTAATTGCAGTTACCATGACTACTAAGAAAATACAGAGTATAATCCCTACTCCATCATACATCCCTTGTGGCCACCCTTCAGTGGCAATTCCCACACCTACAGAAACCACGGCACAAAACACGAGGATGATTAGAGTTAAGTCTTGCATGGCATCCCAGAGAAACATCCAAAAACTTCTAGAAGGCTTCTCAGCAAAACAGTTGACGCCATATATTTTTTGTCTAAGAGGTACATTGCCGGAAACTAAGCCATCTTTTAAAGATGCGGATATTTCTCTCGATAAGCCTTCGACTCCTCCATAGTGTTCTAAACCTTTGATATCATGAGAACGAACAATTGAAGCTAGTTCCTCAGGTTCAATTCCAAAACCAGCTTCCCTTCCCTCTTCGGATAGCATGTAACTACTACTTTTTCCGGCTGTATGAAGGAAAAAGGTGTCAAAAATATTGAAATTGGGATCAATGGAAAATTACAGGGGTAGCATAGATGTAATACCGTCAATAAAATGCAATGCTGCTTTTTGCACAGAGAGCTATTCGTATCTTTTCCTGGCGAAAATAGTTACACCATTAAGAAAGTGTGATTGGTCTCACTTAAACAAGAGTAGCTACGTGAGAAACCTAAATTACATGCTTTCCATGCTCAGCTAGCTGATATGTATTTCTTCTTAACCTGATGAATCATTTCCATGATGCACAAAAAACAAGAAGTAATAATAGCAAATATATAAACAACCAAGTTACTTACTCAAAAATTATTGCGTAACCTCAGAAAACCTTAATCTATACCATGAATTTATTATTGAATCACATATGAAACATGTGACTTAGCAGCATGCAGACTAAATTCTTGAATAAGTTCTGTCATAAATATTTTGTGCATATATATCACTTGAAAAAATGAAATTTTCTCTGCAACTGCAAATTATAATTGTGGAGCATACAAGTCGTTAATGAATCACATATGAATGCAAATCCTATTCCTACACCCAAAGAGAAGGCCAATATAATCATGCCCTTTGCATTGATCAAGAGATCAAATTAAAAACCATGTTGTTCCTGAACAAATTGATGACGGAGAAACTAAAGAAAAAATAAGTGGAAAAAGAAAACAATGACTAATGTATGTCCATTATTCAGTATGTTAGTGAGGAGCATGCAGCTAAAGTAACGGTGGTCCAATTTAGCACAAGAAAATTGATATGTTAGAACTGTTCGTCTTTATCTTCCTATAAATTACATCTCAGAAGTCTAATTTTCATTGCAAATGCTTAGGTTTGAGCCACTCATACTAGTATCACACAAGCATCCCTTCAGATTCTAAATCCAACTTGATTAGAAAATTATTGAGACATGCAACCCCTCTCTGGTACCACTTCATTTTTTTTTATAATATAAAAGGTGAAATGTTTTAAACTACGAATAATTCGAAATGTAGGTAATTCTATATTTTCTCACTAGGGAGGAGAAGGAAAAAAAGAAGAAGTAGACATTAACGGAACAGAAAAATAGATAGGCAGAGTAAGCCCGACAAAATTTCAACCCACCAATGATCAATTACTTAATTAAAATATTAAATTTAGTTAAGGAATATTAGTGTATTAGTATAATCCCTCATACAGATAATCTTATATAAGCATTGCGGTTATACCTATATCTTAGATAAAAAAAATAAAGCTATTGACTGTTAGAAAAATCCTTAGATGGAGTAATTAAGGAGACTTGGAAAAGTCACACACTAAGTATAAAATTAAGTATATACACCAATCATCATTCTATTACTAATTTTTGTTAATTCTTTTGAAAAACAGTAACTTCAAACTTTGGAAAAGATGACAGCTATGAAAGAACTTCTTCCAAAGGACTATATTAATATGAGATACGGTGAATCCAGTGGACCCACCTCCATGTGAAACATAGTGAAGTAAGTCCAAAGTGTCAACCCTGCCACTGTGGGGTGGATTTAGCCTTTCTTTATACCAGTGACATCAATACAAAGTCAAGTAAAATTATAAGAAATTTGTCTTTTTGTTTTACCAAATAATTAAGACCTATATCTATGTTTGTCTAGCTAAGACAAGTATGAATCATTGACAGAAAATTCAGAAATATTTACTTTTTGTAATGTCTTCAAAGAGAAAAAAATTCCAGAGAGTAGAACAATTGAGGTCCAATTGCTTTTCAAATGAAAACTAAGATCAACTAAGAAATTTCTTTTATCTATTCTGTTTTCTCGGTCACCAAACAGTGACTAGTAAATTTTCACCAGTAAAATTTTTATTTATTCTGGCTAATTGGGCTCGTCTTATCCAAAGGTTTCTTAACCAACAATTTCATATTATTTATTATGATACTTTTATGACTAAGATTTTTATTTTTATTATTTGTTGTCCTAGATGCTTCCTATGAAAATTTAATTTTTTGACTATATTATTCATAAAAATTGTAAATAAATCAGGTCAAGAGAGAGAAAGAGGGATAGAGAAAAATGACAGGGAGAACGTTAATAGTTAAATAAACAATAACAATGTCAAAATATTAAATTAAATTAAATTTAATATTTATAATCCAAATAACATAATTGAATTCAATTTAATTTAATTATATGGATAAAAAGATTTATTTCAAATACTTAAATAAAATTTAAATTAAACTTAATTGAATTGAAATAAAATAAATTCTTTTATATATATATATAAGAAAGAAGTAAATCTCAAACCTGCAGTTTTATGCGTTTTCTTTGCGCCTCGGCACGTTTAGCGAGATCGGCAACCATTCGAAATCTTCGACGGGGATTCTTGACGACCGAGACCGCTGTTCTCCATCGCAGTAAAGCTTCCTCCGACGGCCGCTTGTGATGGACATGGAAGTTATCCCTGAGATATTGCACCATTTTCTTCAATCAGTATGGTCACAGAGAGCTCAATTGAGAAGGAAGAAGGAGAAAAAGATTAAAATGGTAAGTAATTAAAGTTGTGATTAAAGCTTCATAGTTTGGAAGGAAAGTTTCAAACACCGCAAATTATGGCGGGAATCAGAGAGAACAAGTGTGTGAGAGTGAATTTTCTGAATATTATTATGATCATTTGAAATGCATTGTAGTCCTTATTTTTTGTCTTTTACCCCCACAAGTCTATGCACATGCTAATTAGCTTTTGACATTTTCTTTTTTATTATTAAAATTTACCATATTTATACAACCATATTATTTTCGAGCCAAAAAAAATAAAATTATCATATTCATTTGAAAAGCCAAACAAACAGGAAGTTTATACAAAATATTTTATTGCATAATTAGATGGTGTGATCACACGTGTTTTTAGAAGTAGATGTTACCACAAAAATATTGCATGTAATTTTATTGAGTAGTGGGGGTTTACCCTTAACAATTAATATCAGAGTCAATGTTGATTCCTGATAGTAGTTTAAGATAACATAATTTGCATGCACAAAATTTGAGGTCTTTGATGAGAAGAATAATTTTTATATTTGGCAGAGTATTGTGAAAGATGTTCTTGTGCAAGAAAGATTGCATAAAGTCTTGGAGGATAAAGAGTGGAGAAGAAGAGTGATAATGATTGAGAAGAATTGCAGATGAAAGCTGTCAGTATAATTCTTAGGTTCTAGTTCCTGAAGTATAGTGTTTTAAGTGAAGATTCACCTGTAGAATATTGTTGAAGAAGTTAGAAAAAATTTATAAGTCGAAATCTCTTACAAATCGACTATACTTGAAGAAATAATTGTATTAGTTGAAAATAGAGAAAAGTACAGTTATTCGTGATCATTTGAATACCTTTTTGTTTTGTTACAATAATCTGAATACTTTCAATAAACTAACTACTTAGTTGTTGAGTGTGGAAATTTAAATTGAAGAGGAAGATAAAGTTTTGTTGTTGTTATGATCTCTCCCACCATTACATGAAAATTTAGGGACTACACTGTTGGTCGGGGGTGAGATATTGAAGGTGTAGGAAGTTACTGCAATTTGATGGAAAGTGAAAATTTTAAGAAGCTTAGTAGTAATTAGGAATGTGGAGTTTATATCACTAGCTCCGCCCATGGTAGGAGTTCATCGCGTGGCAAATATGAAAGAAAAAAAATCTAGATATAAATCTAGACATATAGTTGATCACTTGGATAAAGACTGTTACTATTATCATCAAATGTGACACATCTAGTTTTATTACATGAAGATAAGACATATCTAGAAGAGTTTAAGAAGAAGAATGAAAAGACTAAAAAAGTTGTTTCAATTAATAAAAAATGACACTTCAAGTGATGATGGTGATGTTCTTAAATTACACCAAACATCAAACTACATCAATTCTTGTTGTCACCTCCACTAGCTCAATTTACTAGTTGCAAACTTCAACCAAGTCCAAGTCACACTTGAATTTGTCAGCCAACAAAACAAACCATTTCTTGGCTGAACTTTCACACTTTACTTTACCTGTAACTTCTTTCCAAACTCCCCATAATTTTTTTTCACATTGTACTTCCATTCAACTTTCACAAATTTCTAGTATTTTCTATGCTTTCATTACCACCAAAGAACCTCTACTAATCTTCATGACTCCACCTTCCCTTGGATTACTCATTACCAACCTATTCCAACTTACCCAAAAAAAATTAAATTTCTTCGGGAACATATCTCACATCAATCAAAATCTTAATATTGCCATTATACATCTGAACTTTTACATTGTAAATCCTGGCATCTTCTAATTAATCATCATTGTTCAAAACAACATAAATTTCACACTTTTTAAAAGTGTCAAACCAACTTCTATTCAAACAAATATGGAAAGAACATGCAAAATCTAAAATCACAGCCAAAACTGACAAATAAATTCTACTATCAAACAAAAGCGATTACAACTCTCTCTCTCTATAAGATCCAAATCCCAATAACAAACGATATCATTTCTCACACACAAAAAACTCACAAGAAATATCACATACTCTAATTTGTGGCTACTGTATTTCTCAGCCTCTTCTACTACTGCAGTCGCACTCCATACTCTTATTTGTAATATATTACCAACATCATGTTACCAAAAACTTAGCCCTAATGGGTTTACACTATAAGCTCAAGTACATTAAATAAAAAATTTTTCCTTTACAATTGAAGTCACAAGTCCAACAGTAGAATATATTTATATACAAATCAGCATTATGCACAATATGTTATTAGATTCTCTAGTCTTAAAATAGATGATACGTGTCATTTGATCAAACAAAAATGGTAAATTGATCTAGATATACTTAAACTGATCCGAATATCACTCACTGCTAAATCAAATAATAATATGTTATTTGGATTTTGTTAGCATTACTATAAGAATTACCAATTTTACATGGTTTACAATGCAATGTCAATCATATATTACACATGTTTAGTGGGATTTTGGTCTATTCTATTCTTTTATTTGTTTTCAGAAAATCATATAAATATCTATCTTTCTCTTTTGGTAATAAAACAGGCCTAAAATCGTTCAAAGAAAAAGGAGAATTAACAACTACAAAAAGTGAATATAATCGCAAATCTCAGACATTTAAATTGGAGATTTAAGGTTAGAATCACACGGATAACTAGGGAGAAGTGAGTTTATCAAAAATGAGAAGAGTAACCATATCTTGTGTAGTTCAAAGATCGTGAACTTCCAATAAACTAAATATAATAACAAGTTTTCCTAATTATATTTTTAGAATATTTGTTACACTACAATAAATACAATGTTAATATTTAAAATATTCTAAAAATAACAAGTTATTTAACTCATGTCTTAAATGTATTATAAATATTACCTTATTAAATGTCCTGATTATAAACATACCTGTTGTAAAATTTCATAATACATAAATGATAGAACAACTGAGCAAGGAAGGACTAGCTTCACCAAAAGTAATAAGGTTTTCTCTAATTAGTGGTAGTAATCTCTTGAAGTGGCAAAGGACAATGTTGAGCTTTGCTTAGAAAATGTTTAGTTTAGTTTCTGTTTTCAGGAGTGAACCACTTATTTTCACAAAAATGGAAGAACCTGGACACTAAACAAATTTTTTTAATTAGACAAAACACATTGGTCATATCTGGATATGAATCCTTTCTTGTACACGAAAGGATTCTGTTCGGAGAGAGTAGACAACACCTTAGTTGAATGCAGTGTAGGCCTCTATTTGAACTGTTCATTAGTCCAATTGGAGAAAACTCATGTATTATGTATTACACATTAGAGATTGGGTCAAGCAGAATCTAGGATAGATGGCAGGTAGCCATAGAGTAAGAAAGGCACATATGGAGAACTAATTTTTCCATTTATTTTCTAAACAAGAGAAAGCCAGTTCCTTCACAATTGCACTGCTAACTTCTTCCATTCTCTGACAAATGAAGGGAGTGAGTTTTAGAATTTCTCAAATTTTATTATACTCATAATTACTTCCATGTTTTACTGCATGACAGTTGAAAATGTTTTCCAAGGGAAAAACAATCCACAAGAAGCAAGACATTGTCATTGGGCCCGACCATGTTATGGTATTAGATGTGTAGAAGTTGGCCTATGATAAGTCTAACGTCAGGTTTATAGTTGAGAGGTGTAGAAGTTGACTTGAAAATGTTAAAAGGGAAATACAATCCAAAAACAGGCAAAGCATTTTTGTTAGCCACCATCTACTAAGCCAGATGGGGTTTTAGCTAGAAGTAGCAAGTGGTGTCCAGATAGGTGCAAGTAAGGCTGGCTCATGAGCCAAGCTCAGGTTCAGCTTGTCTGAGTTTATGAGCTGAATTCGAGTAAGATTTTGGGACTCGATTATAGGATTGAATTTTTGGAGTCAGGATTAAGAAACTCGCGAGCAGCTCAATAATGCTTGGTCCATAAATATTTTATATTTTTTTACTAATTTTTTTTTAGTAGATTTACTTGGTATCTTTTTATTATTAGCTTTTCATTAAGTATACAATTTTGCTACATGTTTGTTTTCATGTATAAGAGGATCTAGTGAGAAGGGTGCAGGTGGAACTACCTCAGGCCTTAGCCTCAAGGATACAAACATGGTAGAGTTAGACTTTAGCTTGTGTTTAGCTATGTGTTCTATCTACTAACTTAGAAGTTTAAACTTTTTATTTATTTTGCAATGCTGTTTAAAATTTGTTTAGGGCTTAAATTGTTGGCTTGTTGCCTTATTTAGAATGTTGCCTTCTTGTTAGTTATTGCATTCATGTTGGATTGCAAGTTATTGGCTACTACCTTGTTTTTGTTGAATTTGAATATTAAGAATCAATTAAATCAATCTTTGTATTTTGATTA
The DNA here is from genome assembly GCA_029379385.1 of Quillaja saponaria. Taxonomy (NCBI): domain Eukaryota; kingdom Viridiplantae; phylum Streptophyta; class Magnoliopsida; order Fabales; family Quillajaceae; genus Quillaja; species Quillaja saponaria. Next base: position 9,841,366 of record CM055616.1, on the reverse strand, counting down.
AAATCTTTTTCGATATATTTCACGTTTGGTTGTATTAAAACAGCTTTCATGTGCTCGATTCAAGCCAAACTCGAATTGATCCTGAATGTAATTTTTTTTTTTTTTTTTTTTTATTCAAACACAAGTCAAGCTTGAACAAGTAAAACAATTATCGAGCTCAAATCGAGCTTAGCCGATAACCTAGCTTGTATCCAGTCCTCCAGTCCTAGGTGCAAGTATTGGAATATGAATCTATCAAAATCTATTTTGACAAGTAATTCACAACCCTACTTAAATTCTAGTTCATGAACTTTCCGGGAACCAAACAAGTCCCTGAAAAGGAAATCATTCACTAGTTTAACTACAATTCTGGACTTAGGAAACAGTCCTAATTCTTCCATTTATATTTCACTCTCCATGTCACCTAGTCCAAAACCAACCACATGACAGGCCTGTGTGCCACAACTTGCCTGTCCTTTTCCATTTTCCGAACTACATCCTTTTCTACAAACTCCAATGCCACAGTGTAAAAAAAAAAAAAAAAAAAAACTACAGCAACACAGTCCCACTGTCATTTTTTGTCAACACATTCACAAGCCCAGAGACTCACTCACTCACAGACCCCAAAAGATTCCAATAGCCGTGCACTTTTGTCATACGTGTGGGCATCTACATCTGCTTTTAGATCTATGCATGTCCTTTCCTGTCAGCAAGAGAGAGAGAGTACCATCACTCACATGGGTTGAGGTGCTGGTGGGTATTAGGACCCACATACAAAACCTGGCATCATATATTAATCTGTAGGACCCACTTGCAGTGTCAGCAAACCCATGTGATATTATACCTTGTGGACCACAGTCCCTCCAATAATGGCCAAAAATAAAGACAGACCCCACTTCATAATTATAAAAGAGTGAAGAAATAATTGCAGCAACAAAAGAGACAAATTTTCTTCTTATATAATCAAGAGTGAAGAAGCAAAGAGATGAATTAGACTAAAAAAACTCACTTTTGCTTTCTGATTTGTCTTTCTAAATCTTTCTCTTTCTGTCTGATAATCTAAGGGGTTGATGCTATGTATAACAACTACTACAAACAGCAAAAGACAATAGTGGTAGGAATCTCCACGTTGTTCTACTTCTTTTAACTTAGCTTTAGCTAAACAACGAGTTTTTACTTCTTTCCTCCCTCCTTCCCCTTCAAGCCTTCCAATTCTCTACTTCAATCAGCCTTGTACTTGTATAACTCTGCCTTTTATCACTTTTTTCTCTGCAACTTTGCTTCAGCTGTACAAAAGACTTGATTATACCTATAACACAGACTAACAGACTACACACTACATATGGAAATCCACGAGTGTAAAGAAGGGAAGGGTAAGAAAATTACAGTGCTAGGAGTAACTAAGTACTACACATCGACTCTCTGATTCTCTCTTGTTATTTTACCTGTGGTTCAACTTCTAGTACTACAGAAATTAAAGACGAAAATGGTACAACACAATAAAAGAAAGGAATGGATGACCCACGCCCTTTACTGCTTTTTACGTATGCATTTTGTATGGTAGTAAGTAGTATAGTATTGATGAGGATGGTGATAGCTGCTGTGGTGGTGGTGTTTTTCTACAGATCTTTGTTTGATATTGGGGGTTTGTTTGGTCATACTTCTTTTCCTGTAAATATTGAAACAACGCAAAATCACAAAATCAAAACCAATCTTCGAAGTTCAAATTAAATATACAAAAACAGAAAACTATATGAACTTTGAAGACAACATATCTTATAGTTTGCATAGAAAAGAATTTAAAGTAATCTACCTGAGCTCAAGAAACTAAATGCCAATTGGCCCACCAGTGCCAGCAAACATTCCGGTTCCATGGCCAGAGGAGAACCTGAATTGAAAACCCAGGTTAAATATGCAGAAACATTGCATACATTAAAAAAAAAATATTTGGTTCATACAAATAAGAAACAAGATGGTTAATATATGATAGTACCTGGGAATTTGGCAGTTGTATGATTTGAAGGATCCTATGTCCAGGTTACCAAACTTATTGTTAGAAGATGCAGCAGAGGCATCTGATTCATTAGTATCAAGAGCTCCACCATGAAAGGCAGGTATCAAGTCTCCAGCAGCTTTAGTTGGAGAAGCAAAGGGGCTATCAGGGAGATTATGCTCCAAACTGCATTTGTTTACTATTCAATCAGAGATATAAAATCTTTTAAGAGTGTCAAAATTGGAAACAAAAGCTGGAATAAATGCAAAAAAGTTTGGGCATGGACTAAAAGAGGAACTTGATGCAAGCCACCATCAGCAGAAAGGTGATTACTATTCTTGTAGCATTTGGTTAGTCTAAATGCTAAAAGTCCATTACCATTCAGGCAAATCACTTTCTTCATGATTGGGGCTTTCCTTGCCAATGCCATTGCCATCATTGTTTCCATTCTTGCCATTCACTGTCACTTCTTTACCAGCATCAATGTTTCCTGTCTCTGGTAATGGCTGCTGCTCAAGAGGAGCTGATGCGGCCGCTGGTGCAGAGCTTGAACCACTCTCTGGAATAAAACAGTATAACTCTTGAATAAGTAATATCATGATCAATCGTCTACTAGAGTACTTTTGCAGCCAAAAGCATAAAATGGTAGACACACATACCATCTTGAAATTCAGTGCTGTTGTGAAAGGAAGGAAGTACAAGGTTGTGATTGAACATGTTTGGAGAGTGGGTTGGGGAAGGAAGAGGACTGCCGGTAGAAAGTGCCCGGTGGTGGTGATGCTTCTTGATGTCTAGCAGTTGCAGACCCATTAACCTTCGACTTTGAAGTTCAAGAGCTTGCTGCAAATCAGCTTGTTCCTCCAATTTCCTCCTCAACATCATGTCTTGAGTATTATAGAACATTCTAGCACCTAAATTAACAAAAATTAATCGAGGAAAGCAAGCATTACTAGAGAAAATACTTGATTCAGCTTTCATAGACATTGTAAAGTTAAAATTCACCAACCTAGCTGAAGATCAAACGGGTCCCTAGCATCAAGTCCGGTAGGAGTTCCACATGGGGAGAACTCCCCCCTCTCCAATTGCTGCTGCTGCTTCCTGCAAATAACAATTAACCTTAGCACATTTCAAAGCATACCTGATGTACTAGAAGTGAAAGAGAAAAGGAAGGAAAAGTGCCTGTACTTGTCTGGAACTTTTCCCTTCTCCTTGTAAGGCTTAACTAGTACACGAGCATCACACACAAAATGGGGGTTCCCTTTAGACAGAATGAGCTTCACAGTCTCCGGATAAACAAAGGTAACAAACCCAAACATTCTCTTCTGCTGGTATGGGATCCTTACGTCTTGCACCGGCCCAAAAATGCTTCGACAACAGAAAAATAAGACTTCAGACGATGATAAAAATCCATATTTCTTACTCCAAAAACCAAATTACAAAACCAATTCAACGTTGAAGATAAAGAACAAAAACCTGAAGTAGTTTGAAACATCTTCCTCTCTGAAAGTGCTATCAGCTGGAAAAGTCAAGTAGATCTGCCTGGATGCCGGGTTCACCATTCCAGCACTGCCATTCATCGAAAAATCGTTTCTTTCGAGCCGGGATCGCCCAAATTTGTGTAAATCCTCGCTCATGATCAAAGCAGCTGCAGCTCTACATGTACCACAAAGAAAACCAAAAAGTTTGTAACTTTGACATCGAAACAAAAAAAAGAAACAAAAACCCATAATTGTTTATACCTTTGAGCATCATTTTGTTGCTGCTGTAGAAGAAAGTTCATGCATTTCGGAGAGTAAGGAAACGAACTAGAGGCCATTAGCTGAGAAGCAGCAGCCAACCTTTGTTGCTGAACAGACTTAGATCTGAGGAGCTCATGACACTGATCAATCATCTCAATCTTACTGGGAGACCCAACCATTCCAGCAGCATCTGAGTCATCAACACCACCGTGGAGGAACCTGCAACTAGTGCCGTTCTTACAATACCCTCTAGCAAAGTAAAGGCATGGCTTCCAACCTAAGCCAGAATTTGGGTCCTCTGATCCCAAGCAAACGTCGCTAACAGAGACACTCCGGCGGTGGAGTGACCCTCCCCAATTACCACTGTAAGAAGATAAGAGCATAGGGTCCACTCCAGTCCCAGTTGGACTCGAAGATAAGTCTGATCGAGGATAGAACAAGTCTGGATTTTTGGGACCAAGGGTTGGAGAGCCATCGTTCAGAAACGACAGCTGTTCATGAAGCTGAAATTCGTCGATTACATCAGTTCCTCCATTTCCATAAAAGGGTATGGAAGATGCATTCATGGAAGTAGAAGACCCAACAACAAAATTACTGGGACTCCTCAAATCATCTGGGTTTTGAAGGTCAGACAAAGTAGCCCAAGCAGCTGAAGGAGTTGGAATAGCGAGTGAGGGGGGAAGACTAATCCCACTAATATTATGGAGCCTGGAAGAAGCAGAATTTTGCCTGGAAATAGGAACTGGGTTGCTTGAAAGAAAAGGGGATGGTGATGGAGGAGTTGAAGGTGTAGACGGAGAGTTCGAGGGAAGCCCCAAGTCTTTCCGGGCTTTAAGAATCACAGAGTGAACAAGGGCTTCTGGACCAAATGCTAATCTAATCATTTCTTTCTCACCATGGTCTTGGATTAGAAGTAGACCCATGATTTTCGAAGCATTTTCAGGGTCCAAGTTTTGGATCCTTGAAAAAACAATTCTTGTAGCCTCATAACCATCCATGGTTTGAGATATCAACCAACTAAACCCCTTCAAATCCTGTTTTTGTTCCTCTGCTTTGTGACTATAAAGTGTTAACTCTATCTCTTACTCTTCAACAATTATAAGTTTCTTTCTTTCTCAACCACACAGAAATCCTACCTACCTACTTGAGATGAGAGGTAGAGACAGTGGATTTCTTTCTCATATTCCTGCAAAACCCAAGAAAAGCAAGTTATAGAAAGAAAAGCAGAAAGAAAAATAAGAAAGTGAAGGGTTAAAAGGAGTATTCCCGTGTGGTTGATTAAAAGGAAACTAATGGAGGATACAGTTACCTTAGACGAAAGGAAAATAAAAGGAAACTCATCAAAACATGGGTGGGTTGAATTTCTTAATAAAGAAGTTCAAATGAGTGCAAAAGTTGCAGAAACAACAAAAGGAGAAAGAAATCGGAACAAATATGGATTAAAAATTTTCTTTTTTTCCTCACTCTACCCAACTTCTATGCTGATAAATTCTTACTAAAATTTCACCTCTGTTTCTAAATTAAATTTGAAAACCATGTCTGAGACTTGAAGATACGGCTTACCCATGAAAGCTTGTATCCATGATTTTACTCCCTTAGACGCCTGTTTCCTTTCAAACGTAACAGTAGTCAAACTTACTACAAAAGCCAAACCACCGCCTTCTTTCTAGGCTGATTTGCAGAGGCTAGCAGCAGGAGCAGCAGGAGAAACATCAATTGCTTCACTGCCCCTGCTGTGTTTTATGGGGTTTTGGGCAAGGGTGGGGAGTGAAGTTGAGCTGAGCTATTTTTTTCTCTCTACACACTCTCTCTATCTAGACAGTCTATCTCTATTTCTCTCTCCTTTGAAACAATAAAGAAGGACTGGTAAGAGTGGCACCAAGTGAGAGGAGAGAGAGTGTATGTCTGTGTGTTTGGGGTTGGGTGCTTTGTGTGGATTCAGATCTGTGCTTCAAATAGTGCACGTTCGCTTGCCCTTAACCTCTGATACCCTCCCCATTAAACTTTCAATAAATTTCCCTGATTTCTTTCCCAAGCACATTGAATAAGCACACTGAATATTAGATTAATCCCACGCTTCAATTGGAGTTTGTTTCATACGCTCCAATTGAAAATATAATTTCCTAAATTGTGTATCTTTTGTCTATATAGGAAAGGGATGCAGTTTTAGTTTATACTGGAATATTGGAATTAAGAAAAAATTTTATGATATTTTTAAAGGATTCGAATTTAAAAATAAAATCAGTAAAAAAAATATATTTTCTAAAGTACTTAGTACAGAAAAATTCTCATACATATATTATTAAAATTTGATTTAAAATGAGTGTATTAAATGTAATTAAGGAGAAATAACTATTATTATTAATATTTAAATATTTAAAAATAATATTTTATTATTATATAACATTAAAATTATTATCAAATATTCTATTATAAAATTATATATCATCTTAGTAAGTATTTATGAAAAGAAAAATTAAATGCAGTACATGTTATATGAAAACTTCAGATTTATTATATTTGTTGACAATAATTTATTTTTTTATAATTAATGAATTACTAATTTATTATATTCAAAATATAAATGAATAATAAATATTTTATTAAATTTAAACATAATATTTTTTTAGACAATCGTCATGCTACATGATAAAATCTAGTTGAAGATTCTCTAATCAACATTGACTAGAGAGTGTACTACACGCGCTTAGTTTTTAGGCTTGATTGGCTCATCATGGTTTGTATAAGATCGTCAATGCCACTCCAATCAAATGCTCTATGAAATGAAATTGAAAGGTCCTCTCTCTCTCTCTCTCTCTCTCTCTCTCTGCTTTATGTAATTCCCTTTGTTTAAAAACATCATTTGATATCATTTTAGGTCATACCCCACCATCATATGCTCCCCTCTATCTGTTCTCCATGAGGCTCTTTCCAATTTCTCATTATATAAATAAATTCAATTGTTATTATAATGATGATTATGATAACCATAATATCCAACTATAAATAATTGTTGGGGGAAGGGGGGCTTGTATAGTATATGAGAAAGAGAGGTTGTTTTGATAGGTACAAAATTACAAAAGGTATGGGGATTTGTATAAGATAGTAGGTGTGGTTCCTGCATTTGCTTTCTCAGTTGTCGTTTTTGAGATGCCCCACAACAAATGAATGATGATGACTGAATCTCTTCCTTTTTTTCCCTTCTCTTTTTTCTTTAAGTCCAAAACCACCCAGCTCACACTTTTCATTATAATTTTTACAGCAGAGAGCTCATTGACTTTTCAAACACCTTTTTTAGGGTTTATTACAAAGTGAAATTGAGCAGTTTCCCACCTGGTGGTGGTGAGTAGCAAAAGTAGTTGGAACTTGACAAGTATGGCTTTCATGAGAGGGAAGGGAAACTGTAGAGCTTGCACATGGTGTGTGGGTGCTGATAATTTTTTGTTTAATTTATAAGTGGCAGATAGCATTTATGTTGAATTGAGGAGCCATTTAATACAAGAAAATTGTAATCTATGTGAATTTTTTATTTCTAAAATATGAGAATTTGTTCTTTAATCAAATGGTGTTGGTTACAATCATTATTTGAAGTTAACCACTTCAAATCTCCAATCTTCGTTTGCAAACCAATTTCTATTGAAGCTTTTGTTGACGTAAATGGAAACTTTGGAGGAACATTGTCATTGGCAGATGTGGTTTGGATAAATAAGTATTTTTAAGTTAGACGGTGAACACTTCAATTATAGAGGTAATCAACAAACAATATATCTCTTAGAAATTTTTTAGAATCATTATTTGAAGTTAACCACTTCAAATCTCCAATCTTCATTCACAAACCAATTTCTGTTAAAGTTTTTGTTGACATAAATGGCAACTTTGTCATCAAGATTTGGTGATATGTAGTGATGAAAGGTGTTGTTTTCCTACCATGTTGAGGTGCATTGCCATATGTGGAATTTGTTTTTGAACAAATAAGGTTTCTTTGGTTAAGCAATGAACATCATGTTATATTCAGAGATAATCGACAAAAAACATATCTCAATATGCAGAAAGTCTGGCTTCAGCAACAACAGTAGTTTAGGAAGTTAATCACTTAGAATCCCAATTTGTCGGTTCACTTAGTGTTAAAGTTTTCATTGACATAAAAGGTGTCTTTGTCGTCAAGCTTTGCTGATTTAGTAAATTACATGGAGGTTCGTTGTCATTGGTAGAAATTGTTTAGACAAATGAGCCTAATTTTTTATTTTAATTCAAATGATGAACGAATTAGTTGATGCAACAGACAACCAACATATCTAGAATGAAATTTTCGCATCGTCATTTTGAAACACTAAAAAAGGATCATAATCAACAACAACATATTGTAGTCGCAAATGGACTGTTGATGATAAAGAGTATTATGTCGTTGTTGATCATGACTATTCTTGTAGTGGAAATTAACCACTTTAAATCTCCAATATCATGACCAACTTTCTGTTGAAGTTTTTGTTGACATACATGCTAGTTTCAAAAATATAACTAACAAAAAACATATCTTGGTAGAAAGTTTGATGTCACCAGTATTAATAGTTTTGGAAGTTAACCACCTCAAAAGCCTAATCTTTGTCCAAAAACTTACTGTTACATTTTTCGTTCACATAAAAGGTTGTCAAGCTTTGGTGATTTAATGATAAATGGCATTGCTTTCCTACTATGTGAAGGTGCATTGCTATTGGTGGAAATTGTTTAAACAAATAAGATTTTTTTGGTTTAAACTATGAACATTTCAGTTTCAGGGATAACTGACAAAAAACATTTCTCTGTATGTAGAAAATTTGGCGTCAGCAACAATAATAGTCAGGAAGTTAGCCACTTCAAGTTCCTAATCTTCTTTAGGGAGCTTGCTATTAAAGTTTTCGTTGACATGAAAGGCTTCTTTGGAAGAAATTGTTGGGACAAATAAGCCTTTTTTAAGATAAACCATGAACATGTACACCAATTAAATGGCATTGCTTTCCTACTATGTGAAGGTGCATTGCTATTGGTGGAAATTGTTTAAACAAATAAGATTTTTTTGGTTTAAACTATGAACATTTCAGTTTCAGAGATAACCGACAAAAAACATTTCTCTGTATGTAGAAAATTTGGCGTTAGCAACAATAATAGTTAGGAAGTTAGCCACTTCAAGTTCCTAATCTTCTTTAGGGAACTTGCTATTAAAGTTTTCATTGACATGAAAGGCTTCTTTGGTAGAAATTGTTGGGACAAATAAGCCTTTTTTAAGATAAACCATGAACATGTACACCAATTACCGAGGTAACCGACAAACAACATATCTTGGTATAAATTGTCGTATCACTATTTTGGAAGTTAACAACTTCAAATCCCCAATCCTCGTCAGCCAATTTTTTGTTGACATAAAATGCATCTTTGTCGTCAAGCTTAATTTGGTGATTTAATCATGAATGGTGTTGTTTCCCTTCTATATAGAAGGTCACTGCTATTGGTGGAAATTGTTTGAACAAATAAGGCTTTTTCGGTTAAACGGTGGACATGTCAATTTCAAAGATAACTACGAAGAAACATTTGGAGGATGAAGAAAGTTTGGCATTAGCAACAATAATAGTTGAGGAAGTTAACCAATTCAAACTCCTAATCGTCGTTAGGAATGTACTGTTATAGTTTTCGTTGACAGAAAAGGCATCTTTGTTATCAAGCTTTTGTGGTTTAGTGATGAATATTATTGCTTTCCTACTACGTGGAGGTGTATTGCCATTGGTGGAAATTGTTTGAAGTAATAAGGTTTTTAACCTTTTTATGTTAAACAGTGAACGAGTAAAATTCAGGCATAATCGACAGATTATATATCTTAATAGCAAATTTACCACTTCAAATTTTCAATCTGCGTTGGGCAACTTATTGTTAGAGTTTTTGTTAGCATAGAGTATTTTTGTTGTCATGTTTTGGCAAGGTAAGCGATAAATGGTGTTGGTTTCCTACTTTGTGGATGTGCATGCATTGCTAATGTTTGATTAAACAATGGATACATGAGTTTCCGTGATAATAGACAAACAACATATCACAAGTAGCAAAATTTAGTAGTTTGAAGAGTTAACTATCTCAAATGCCCAATCTTCCTTGGCTAGCTTACTAATAAGGTTTCGTTAACATAAAAGACTTATTTGCCGTCAATCTCTGGTAAGGTAGTGATGAGTGATGTTAGTTCACTGCTTTGCCATTGGTGGAAGCCGTCAGAGTTTGGTAAAAACAAAAAATAGGTTAAATGGTGAACTTGTGATTAGTTTTGAATGTAAATCAACAAAATGAATATCTTTGTAACAATTCTAGCAATTCCAACAATAATATAGCTTAGGAAGTTAACCACTTCAAATCAATGATCTTGTTTGTTCCATTAGAAATACTTAAAATGAAAACTTGAAGGTAATATGTATATATATAGTCTATCATATTTTTTGCCTTACAACAGTTGGTGTTGTATCTTTGTATTACTTTTCACTACATCCTCCATTGTGGATAATCATGAGCAGTGTTCGTTAAATATAGTCAAGCAGTTCACTGATATATAAGAATCTTTCTCTCTCTAAAAAAATAAAAAATAAAAAATATTGGTCTCTGCATATCTTTTACAGCACTGAGGAGGAGGTAAAACATTGGCAAATCATTTTCTCCCATCTCTTAACATGTCGATAAATCATGAATAGTAATTAATTAATTACACAAAATAATTTAGATTGTGAATAAATAATTCATTTTGATAAACAATTTGTTTTTAATGATGAAAATTACATATAGTAACTATTTGTAATTGAAATCCAGCTTGGATTCTTTAGGGCTACACCCTTCATAGTGAAAATCATCATTAAATTCCACATCATAACTTGGCTGCCTGAACTTATTTTATTTATTAAAGATATGATTTTCATTTTCCTATTACGTTTCCGTAATCATAAAAGATCATTAGAAAAACTAGACATATAATTTATGTTTGATGACGAGTAAAAAGTGATTTCATGCATTGTTAAATAAAGAGCAATAATTTGTCTTTTTTTACATGTTTAGTTGCACGTAAAGGTAAACCATGTATATTAGTGGGATAACCCAAAAGCTTTCGTTGTATTTAAGAATATTTCTTTTACTGTTAATTTTGAAGGGCTAGTTTAACATTTTGTATAAGGATAATACGATACTATAAAACTATCCAATTGACTTTTATATAATATTTGTGACAGTAACAGGATATTATAGATTTAAATTATTGATCCCCTCTTATAATATGCTTAACAATATAAACCTATACAATGAAAAATGAAAAGATTAATTTAACTATACAACCTAATATATTTATTGTATAATCTTATATTATACAATTTGATGCGATATACCAAACGAGTCCTAAAATGTTTTATTCTAGTATCATGTTAAAATTTGAAATATTTAATATCTAAAATTTGTGCATAAAATCATTTATCAAGTAAGTTTAAGCATGTGGATTGATCATATATAACTTTAATTCGATCCCTAAACTAGTTATTTGAGAATGCTCCTTCATAAGAAATTTAGCAAACTCAAGCTTGGTTTGTGTTTTTTTTTTTTTTTCCTGGTTTTCCCCATTAAACTAGTTATTTGAGAATGCACCTTCATAAGAAATTTAGCAAACTCAAGCTTGGTTTATGTTTTTTGGTTTCCTGGGTTTCCCCACAGGCATTATAGTAAGACTAATCCCTCGAGCTCTGTTGTGACTGGGAGGCCTTCCCAACAATTGCCTGCTCTAAGATTTAAACTTGTGTTCTCACTCTGATAATGCAACTCACTTACGCACCTAACCCTTATTAGTTTGGTTTGTGTTTCACTTTAGTCTCATAGTACCAGTTTGGTTTTGTGTTTGAAACATGAATTTGGCATTTAGATATGAAAATCACTTTCACCGTGCATAATAACATATTTAGTTAAAATTAAAAATTACTTTTAGTTAAACACCAAACCCAGTTTTAACATATTTTACAAAAGCCACTCATATGTAATTTTTTCAAAACAAACTTATAATAAAATACAAGACACAGTTTTATATTATTTTTTGATAACAATATCTTAATTTTCACTAAACTGGCCCATAAGCATGTATAACAAATTTAATTGTAAGCTCAAGCTTATTTAATGAAGTCATAGATTAAAAGATGTAAAAAAAAAAAAACATAAAATAACTCAAATATTGCATGTAACTAGTCATTTTAACCATCGAAATTAGTAAATTATTAAGACTATAATCATATAAATAGAAGAAAATTATTAATACAAATTTAATCTATTAGATGAATTATTTGTCAAAACTGTCTTCAGAAATGTGTGAGAGATATATATTAAGTAAAGACTATCACTCAATAGTCCTATTCATAGATTGATTTATTCATAGATTGATTTACGACGAATTAAAACTGAATATCTTATATCAAGATGAGTTAATACTATAATTATTAAATATTTGAATTAATACATGAAATAGAATATATATAGTGTCTCTATATATATATGGAGATAGTAGGATAGTAGGCATCCTATGAATAATAAGAATAACAAAATTGTGTGTCAATTTAAATGGATGAACGGTTAACATCACGTTCATCACCGAAAAAAAGTCGCATAGCGCCAAACGGGACTTATCAGCCCAACTTTCCTATATGCTCGTTTTGTAAACATTGATTGACATATTCCATGAAAAGAGTAAAAAAGATTAAAAAATAGATTCACGGATTTAATTTCTCTAGCTATCAATATGTTGTACATTATTTCCAATTTAATCAATGTATATGTTCCCCAAAGGACAAACATGATCTAGGTTTTTACTGTTGGGCATTATTTTACTTTCTGAGTTAGTACATGTTGCAAAGATTTGTGCTAAAAAGTTACAAGCAGTAAATTATCACCTCACTTGATGGAGATATATATTAATATTTTAACAATTAATTCGTAAATTTTATAATTTTAAGTGGGATCCAAATAATGTACACGAATATCATCAGATACTCCTCTCTCTCCCATCAATTTATCATGATATTTATCAAGAAATGTAAACTGTGCTTAAACTTTATGAGTATAATGAATATTTAAGCCTTTGTAAAATGATGAAAAGTTATTATTTTATTCTAAATTTTTTAAAAAACTAAAATTTGTGTATGAATTGTTTTAACGGTGCATTAAGATTAAGTTTGATAATACTATAATTTTTGAAAGTTATCGTAATTTTGAGTTATAAAAGTCGTTGTAAAAAAATCACAGACAATTCTCAAATGTTTCTCTTGTGATACTTCTGAAAGCATTATATTTTTATATTAATAAAAAGCATCCCTAAAAATTTTAACGAAATAATTTTTTCATGTTTTGAAAAAGTATTACCAAATTCAGCCTAATGATACTTATTAAGCTGCAATAAATATAGTCATTAGAAATTAAAACTTTTCAAAAATAGTAATTTATGTATTAAATAATACTAAAATTATAATCAACTATTATAAAAAAATACTACAAAATTTTTATTTATAAAATCTTAATAAGTTCTTTTAAAACACTTGTTAAAAAAATCATATTCAACTATCATAATAAATGCTGTAAAATTTTGTGTGTGTACGCGTGAGAGAATCTTTTTAACAAGTATCTTTGAGATCCTTATTAAGATAATATATATAAAAAATTTGTAATATTTATTAAAATAGTTAATCATAATTTTTGTTATATTTAATTCATAAATTACCCCCTTCAAAAGTTTTAATCTCTAAAAATAATATTCACTATTTCTTAACATGAATTGTCTTAGGGTAGTAGTTTGAAAAAAATATATATATATAGATATATGATCTATACCACCTCCATTACTCCTCTTACTAAAATAATAATTTCTAAACAAAGAAGAGCATGTATTCCCCATCCAGTCCTCCCCTGATTTACTCGCTCCTCTTAACATTGAAATCTTCAATTTATGGTTTTGACTTTTCGAAAACAAAAAATTTTAAGAATGAAAAAAAAATAAAAATACAAAATGCGACTTTCTTTTTTATTTTAAAACTTAACAATTTATCATTTGTTTAATTTATTACAACACTTAATCAATAAGTTATTGTAAGTTTTTTTCAAAAATTTATTTATTTATAAAAAAATAGATCTAACTAATTAATTTTTTTTATTTGATCTGTAATAATAAAAATAAAGAGTAGATTCAAATCATGAATAGTTTTACTACTGTTTCTTAATGTATAATTTTTACCAAAAGTCTACTTCCAAAGGCTAACGAAAATGTCCAACTAAAAATGGGTTTTATATCGAGATTTTTAATTTAACTTTATTAAATTTGAAGTTTTTTGGTTTAATTAAGTAAATATCATTAACAAGTTATTAGTCATCTTCATGCCTTCTCCATCATTTTTCTACTTTTAGGTAAGAGTAATTTTGCATGTATAGATTACTTTTTGGATTGACATAGCTAAGCATTTTGAAAAAATAATTAAATTTAAATAAGTACTCAATAATAATAATAATAATAATACTAACAAAGCAAATTGATTATGTCGTCTTAAATTGCCAACCTACCAACCAAACGGTGAGACAGAGAAAGAAGATATAATCCTATCTAATCCAAACAAGGTAAGTAATTATGAGTAATCGTAACAACTCACAATTGGTACGCTCCCAATTGTTTAAATAAACATAAATTTTGGGAAACAAAAGTGAAAATAAAAATAAAAATGGTGATCTCTACTTATATATATAAAGATCATTTCACCTATAATATAAGAATCACATTATATTATATTTTAAGATTATTACGTTAATGCTTATATTATGTTTGATAATTATATAAATATTTTTTAACAGGTATTTTAAAGGTACTTATTAATATTATATAAATAAAAAATTTATAATATTTATTACATTAATTGATTATAATTATAATGTCATTTAATGCATTAAATGTTATTTTTAAAAAGTTTTAATTTTTTAACTATATATTTATTACAGTTTAACAAGTACCTTTAAGGTACTCGTTAGAAAAAATTCATTATTTAATATAGATCTTTCTAACGAGTGTCATAAGAATATTTGTTACAATTTTATAAATAGAAAGTTTATAATATTTTTTTACGATAGTTGGTCATTATTTTAATATTATTTAATACATAAATTACTATAATTCAAAAGTTTTAATTTTAAAATAATTATATTATTATAATTAACAAATATTATTAAAAGACCCGTTAAAAAAACTCATATAATATTAATTTATATTATTGACTCAATCATACATCATACATGATAATAATATCCTCTCATGTGAAGGGAGAAGGATAATACTAGATAATGTTGTCTTATACATTATACAAGTTTATACTATCTAATTCTATAAATGTTATATAAAATTTTCAATATATATTTCACTTTCTATTTTAAAGACATTAACCAGGGGGGAGATACTCAGTTAAATCAAAAGTTTGATTTTGTTGGACAAAGATACTGTCTATGTCCCTGTCTGTGTCCCTGTCTCTTAAATCATACCACTGCTTGCGTTGCATCTTAACCCATTTTGATATTTTTCTGTTTGGTTTCCTACATGTGGTGCACGAGGTTTTAACCTAATTAAGGTCACAAATTAAAACCAAACACAAACACAAAAACCAAACCCACTCCTTAGCTTTGAAGTGCCTTGCACGCTCCTTCGCACGTGAGCTGTCCCCACCCCCTACAAAGCTTGTCAGTCTAATTGTGCTTTTTGGTTTCCAATGCTAAATTAAATAATTAATCATGCTTTTGTTTTTGTTTTTTTCCCTTTGATTTCTCGGCAATAATTGACTCCTCCGAAGTAACTTGGGTGGGACCCACCCGGGTTTTCTGTAAGCGGCATTTCCTAATTTCGTCAGCCTCACTACATATTATCGAAGGAAATTAAATTCAAACCGGGAAACGTTTTCCATAAAGTTGTTTTCCATTTATTTCTTGTTCGTTCTATTTCCTTTTTTTTTTTTGTTTAATCTTGTTCAATAAATTAAAATTTTGATGATCATACAATTTCCAATTTTGTTTGACGATGTAAAAATACATTTATGAATTGGAATTTCTCTTTGTTGTCAAAGGAGAGAGTACGTGGCTGTGGCTATATAGGGTTTTATTTGTAAAGGAAGTTGTTTCTTCCCGATGTGTTTGCTGTTGCTTTTCTTTATTGATTTGTAGGGAGAGAAGTTTGTTAATAAGGAGTTTTCTTAAAGTCAAATTAGAGAGTAGGATAACAATGTGTCGAATTAGTTTGTAAGCTATTCATTAAGGATTCAAATTGAGCTTGATTTATTTTTTAAACTAGTCGATTTTCAGTTTTATTTTGAAAACGTTTAGTAAAATAAACGAACTTAATATTTTTAATTTCAGCTTGTAAATTCGTAAGCCGACTAGTTTGATTTTATTTATATATAAATTTAAAATAAATATGTTTATTTGTAAAAATTAATATAAGTTGTAATATGATTTAGTATTAAGTTATTATAATGATTTTCAAGTAAGTTTAGAGTTTAACACTTCCTATGTAATTTATTATTATTATATATAATATAATAAAATTTAACATATATATCAACAAAATCAAATTTTATTTTATGTACAAATGCAGTAATAATAAAACAAAAAAATTTCTAAGAATATTATTTTGATTTTGATTTTGATTTTTACTCTTTGTGTATGTTCTTATATGTTAACATTGTATGGCTTCACATCCTCATTTCTCATTTCTTGGTGGTTTTGAGAGTTTCCAACTCGGTTAAACTCCACCGCTACCAATGCCAATCTAAACTCAATATGTCTCCCCCAAAAAAATTTCTCTGTAAAATTCTTAAAATATGGCAAACACTTTTACTATTTTTTATGTTTTTTACTTTTAGCTCTTATTCTGAGTTTGGGTATTGACCAAGTTATATTTAGATATTTCAATTTTGTCATATATTAATGATTTTAACTTGTGGGTCAATAATCTGTAAATTAGTGAATTATTTTGAAACTTAGAATTTTGTTGAAAGGCAATGTCATGGAAAAAGAATTCTATGGGCATAAAATTTTATCGTGATCTCAATTAATAATGGCCAATTGATTGAATTTTAAAATATTTGGACACATATGTGATTTTTCATAAAAAAAATATATATAGTGGGGGATTAGTGATTTTTCATAAAAAAAGACTTGTGAGGTTAAATTTATAATTTGTATATACTTATAGATAATTTTCAAAAGTTAGTGGGGTCAGCTAATTCCACTTGTTATAACATGCATATCCACTACATATAATAGTAAACTTAACTGAGATTTATTTTAAATTAAGATTCACTCGCGATGACTCTCAAAGATAATCAATGCTTATCTATTTTTTGCCACGAATATACACGAGAAGATCTCTAAAAACATTTAGACTTTTAGGTAGATTTATTATTCGGTTAAGACTTGATATAGAAAGTTGCAATTGTTAACAACGGAGTTTTCTTAATATCAAACTAGGAAAGTAGAGACACTTGAGGCTACGAGTCTACAAATTGTTATAAACTTAATTCCATTTTATTTTTAGGGTTTACTAGCAATGATTCTTAGAGAGAATGTTATTATCTGTTTCTCGACACGCATATACGGGAGAAGATTTTTTAAAACTTTAAGTAGTTTAATTTTTAGTTAAGACATAGGACAGAGAGTTGCAATTGTCGGATCTCGATAGCTCAAATCATATAATCTCGTCAATTGCAACTGTTAACATTTTTGTTATTCAGTTTAATTTTGTATGACTAGGCATTCCTAATCATTGTTTAATGGAGGACTAATTTACCTATGTAATTTGGTTTCCATAAGGTCTATTGATGTCATGTTGAAAAATGTAGAATATTAGTTTGTTTGATTTAACGGATGCAATCAAATGGATATCATATACATTAATTGTGATTAATTGCCTTGGGCTATAAATAGCAATGTACTTTTGATTGTGAAAAACGAGTGAGAGTACAAAATATAATCCTTTGTGCATTAATTATTTTGTTTTATTATCTTCATCAATTTTTTACAAATTCATAAAGGATATATTCACCCTTTTAAATTAATTTATTAGAATATTTAAATTTTTTGTGATATATTAAGAATGCTCGAACTCGATGTTAGAGTGCGAAATAGATACTAATTACTCGAGCTAAACTCTCGGTGGTATAATTTTTGAGTTACTAGCTGGCTTGTTACTATATTTTTTTGAGAGCTGTTATTTCTACATTTAATACTTTTATTTTCAAAACTTATTTATTGTTTGTAATTTAAATAGACAAACTTGACACGTGTTAAGTAAAAAAAACAAAGAAATTAAATTTTCTCTCTCTTAAATATTAAGTTACCCAATTTTATCTATCTCTTTCAAACGCAACAATTACTTGTTTTTTTGCCTTATCATCCCTTATAATTCTAAATATTTTAAAGAACACAGCAAATACAGTCATAAGAAATGATGTAGATTTATACCAAAGAAGCAACAAATATTTCACTTCCTTTTTTCCTTACAGATCTCTCGAAGCCTCAAATCAATTTTAGGACATGAAAAACATAAAAAAAAAGTTCAATTTTTAGAATTTGAAAAACTTGTATAAAAACATAGAACAACATTTACTTCCTATTCCTTTGCTTTGCCATATGACTTCTTTTGAGGTTTACTATAAGAAACTTGATCCTTAATTATTCTTATCTAGATATTTTTGGTTGTTAATGTATAATTACTATCAATTTTTCTGGTACTAAAACTCACAAATTAGCTTATTGGTTGACTTCTCGTGTCTTTTAGGTTATCCGTCACATTAAAAGATGACTGTTGTTTGAATCTTATTGCCAACTAAGATCATTATCTCTATACATGTGTACTTTATTTCAAAGTGTAAAATTTCCTTATCCTATTCTTCTTTCTCCTATTGCACTTGTCAAGATTGTTCCTCATTCTTTACTCATGTCACCTCCACTGTATACTTCCACTTTATTGAAACATACTACTTGATCTCTTGTTGGCATCTCATTGTCCTTCATTTCTAGAACACCGATAGAAGTAACACCATCAATCATTTTCGATGCCAGTACCACTTACAATATAATCTATTCTTGATATTTTACTAATATTCAATCCTATTACACTAACATCCAATGATTGATCGGTCCTGACTATCATATAAGCAATTGAGTCGTGAACTTTAATCTTATCAAAAATCTTTTTATTTTTATTTTTCCCTATTGAAGTATAGATCCCCCATAATTGCATCAAGCTAAAAAATACTTACTTAACTTACAAGAAATAGCTGACATTCTGTAACGTTATATTGATTGAAATCAAAATAAAAATTTGATTTCATTTGAGTAGGAATAATTAGATACGACAAAATGACATACTCCCACATGCAATCACATTTTATTAATTGAAGTTAGATCAGATTTGATAGTATCCATCTCGTAATCTCAAATCTAAACAAAGTGATATACTCTCTCTTACTAATTAATATTATATTATAATTAATATTCACTTGTTTTGTTAATACATTACATTCATCGTGTGCATTTGTGGCCTCACGTGGTTTGCTGCCAAAATTATTGAATCATAAAATAATTAGTATATATATAATTAAATATATCCACATTAGAACACAACGTCCTAAGAAAAATAAGTAATTTATAACTTAATTCGAGAATATAAGGATAAATAACTAATTAATTATATTAGGTTAGATAATTTTATAATATTATCAATGGTGCATCATTTCATGCATTATTTCAAGCTATAATATTTCATTATTGATATTTGTTTGTTTGATTTATTTGTTTTAAAAATATACTATATAAATAGAAATCCTTTTTAATTTTTTAATTTGTAGCTTTACATTTAGAGACCCAAAAAACTAAAAATCAGATAAAAGTTAGTGTTGGAAAAATAATTAATTAATTCAAAAATAAGTTTTAACTTGAACGCCATTGAGAGATTGAATAAAACTTTATCTTAACAAAGGTCTAAGGTACTTCAAATTTTTTTGAATAATTTATACTAGAGTTTGTTCTTTCAATCTCTTCACCGGCCACCCCTTCATATCTTGGACAATTTTTTTTTTCTTACCAAATAACTTTTGTCAATACCCTAATTCCAAAAGTTAAGCCAAAAGTCCAACCAAATAGGGAATTATCCCTTTCCACCTCTTAATCTATTCCCCTTCCTCCACAGTGTAGTTTTTTCATCTCGATTAGTCTAATCTTATGGATTATAATTAAAAAAATGTTATAATCTTAAGTAGGGTGTTAGTAGCAAAAAAAACTCAAAAAAAAAATAAGAGTTTGCACAGAAAATCAATTATACTGAGTTTTTTGACTTTTGGGTCCAATTTTTTTTTGAGAATGATTAGAAAAAGACATGAATAAAATATTTTTAATTAACCAAAATAATAAATTAATTAAAATATGCGATAAATTAATTCGTACATTAGCACAAAAATTAGTATATGCTAAAAATCATTGAGTGATAAAAGAGATATTGCATGTGGCCGTATACGGTCCAGTTCTGTAACTAATAATCATCAATCAACATGAAACAACCTTTGTCGCTTGTGCCTACAATGTCACCTTCGCCCTACAAAGAAAAGGACTCAACACATATTACAAAATATTTACATATATAAAGAGAGAGAAAGAGGTATGGCACCAACAAGTTGCATATGTGTGTAGACCTATCAATTATTCTCTCCTGTTATAGTCAATAGAAAAAAAAAATTTAAATCCTAAATATGAAATTGAGAGAGGAGTAAAAAAAAAAAAAATGAGAGAGAAGATCAGTTGGCTTATTTTCCTAATGTAAATAATATATGTAGTCAAAAATAAAAAAATTAGATTTGAATTCACATCATCAATTTTATTTCAATTTCTAACCATTGGATTGAGAAAAACACCACAAAATATTTGAAGGATTTGAGAAAACTTGACAATAAAATACTTTTTTTTTTTTTTTAATCAAATTAACAAAAACATAACATTTTAATAATTAAGAACGGCATATGTGATTTCACTTTATTACTGTTCTAGTTGAGGGTGAAATACTTTGGTGAAGAAATTTTGTTCAATATGAGCAAAATGTGCCACTTATCACTTACCATATTTCAGATTTGAGAGATAGGAGGTACACATTTAATTTACCATCAAATTAGGAAAGTAAGTTAATAAGGTGTTAGTCCAGTAGTAAATTTGTCAATCTCGAGATTTAAGATATTGAGTTTGAGACGGAACAGTTATATACTATCGGATTTTTTATATAAAAAAAAACTACGAAATCAAAGGATGTTAAAGGAAAGATTTGCTTTTGATTCAGTTATTTAAGCTACATTTTGCAGACAAAGACAATGAGATGTCACTTTCTCTTCTTCTTTTTTTTTTTTTTTTTTTTCCTTTTATTTTGCTAAGATGTCACTTTCTCTTTCCATAAGTTTATATTATATGCAAATAAAGTTATTTATTTATTTATTTGTTAGTAATGTTAGTAGGTGTTGGTGGGAAAGTATATTGGTTGAACTCGAGTAATTGAGAAAGAAGAAAAGCATTAGGTTAATTTATCAATCCGATGATCCTCGAAGCTAAGCTCACTACAATCAAATAAAGTTAAATTAACACAATCAAATATGGTAAAGTGTAATTAATGTTAGAAAAGTTGATGTGTATATAAGAAGACCTCGGATAGAGGGATATTGTAAGTGACAAGCATCATGAAATGGACTACACATGAAGTAAAAAAAAAGAGGAAAACAGTTCTGAAAAAGTAGGGAATGAGAGGACAAGTTTGCAACAACAAAAATTGGCAGTGAAATCCCATGTGCCTCTCTGTTCTATAAAAATGTTTCACTAAATCTTTATGGGCCAAATGGTAGATGAATTATGAGTCTTATCTGGGTCCTATGAATATGAATGTATCTATAAAGTTTTGCATCTTTCATGGAGTGATACTATTCTTCTTCTTTTTTTAGGTCATATTGCTTCTCTTTTTGTTAATTGAAGAAGTAGAATGTATCATCGGTCCTTCAATCTCGATATCAAGATTTTAGTTGGAGTTGTGATATTGGTGTCTCGTTGGTGTTAATCTTTTTCTATTTAAATTTATTTTAATAGAAAAAAGGAAAAGAAGAAAGAAAGCAAAGCATGTATTTGTCTTGCAAAATTAATATATAGGGAAATTGTTTTAAAAAATTAAAGCATAAGTTATACTATATATATTTTTTTAGAAGAAATTACACTAAAATTTACCCACGTGCAATTTGATCTTATTTAAGTTATCCATTTATGGTCTTGGAATCATCACTTGTCCCACTTTAGATTTAAGTTGTTAATTAATAACTATGCCTATTTTACCTTAGAATTTGGAGCCATATGATTTTCATATATGAATTTTTTTTCTCACACAACTCTCCACAATTTTAATATTTTTAAAAAATTTCTCAATTTTTCTTGAACTAGGAGAAAATACAATTAGTTGATCTTCTTTATAATCTAAAAAAGATTCCGTGAATTTTATTTTATTTTTCTAATTTTCAGTTTTCTTGAAATATGCAAGCTAATTTAAAATTTTAAATGAATATTCTACAAGCTAGTATGGATTATGTCAAAACCAAAATTTGAGACCTAATTTTTTTCTCCATTGAAACAACAAATATCTCTAACTAAAATATATATAACAAGAAAATTATAACTGTCTAAAGATAAAACAGAAAATATTACATTGTTATGATTAATTTAACCTAACAACCAAAAAATATACATAAAAACATATAAATTGCAATAATGTTCTTGCTAGTTTCTCCCCTATACATAAGGACAATGAATTTTGTCTTCTACAAAAGAGTTGGACAAATCACTGGTCCACTTGAATAGTTTTGGGTTGGGCCGCAAGGAGAAGCCACTAGAGTAGCCCAAACTTGGCCCAAGATATCTAGATTGGAATTTAATTTGTATTGGAGTATGAGTATCCATATCTTGAAATTTTTGGTGTACAATATTTAACTATTTCATTTTATTTTATTTTAAAAAAAAAAAAATATTTGAGATATATGTCATTATTTGCTTTCATTAGAAAATTACAATACAAGTCATTACTATCATTATTATTTTATTACTAAAAAAAAGAGAAAAATACGACCCTTAGCTAGAGAGGAGCATGAGTTTTAGAGAGACGGATATTGGCGCCGTATATGGACGAGTGGAAGAGATACTCTCTTTAGTGCTGTTTCTCTCTGGTTTCTGCATTGTGATGTGAAATTGATATAATACTTTTTATTTATTGATTTCTTATCAATTTCAACATGAATGACTTTTTTATTTATATAGTCAAATGATTTTCCTAACTCATCATAACACTCTTATATAGTCAAAAAAGAAAAGAAAAGAAAAAAAAAAAAAGACCTTATCATAACATTTTTGGGCTTATGAAAACCACATAAAACTCTCTCCTCACACTGGATATAAGGTATAGCCCTAAAGAAAAAGGGGTCTTCTCTCTCTAACTTAAACTTCAAAGAGGATCCGAACTAATGCTATGTTAAGAGATATAAATATAAATAAAAATATGAATTTAAACTATTATTATCATAATCTTATTATATGATAATTATTAAATTATCATTGTTATTTATTATTATAATTATCTAATAATTTATGATTAGTTAATGATTCTTATAAATAAGAATTTCTAGTACTGTATTAATTGAGTTGAGTTTCGATTAGGTATTTATACACTAAACAGTGTGTATAGTGGATTTCGAACATTTTTCTAGAATATTTATAAAATAAAAGATGCATTAATCTTATTTATTAGCTAATGCGAGTACCATAGTCAATTTCGTGTTCTTGATATTTATTAGTATTGTATTTTATATAATATAAAAGGCAATATCCCTATCAACTCACAAGGGATGCCAACCGAGTATCATTTTCTATAGATAGATTCTCTCACCCACTTGTTCATATGTCTAGTTTTTAAATTCAATTTGACCGTAACACCACTAACACATGCTTCACCTGGCTGCTTGGACTTCTAATTATATTAGTGGAAAAGGATACAATGTCAGACCAATTTAATGTCACAATCCTAAAAATGAACTAAACAACGTTTTTATACAGGATGGAGGTTCTTATGTCTCATTCAATCTCTCACCCACTTAACCTGCTTGATGGGAACTAATATTGATGAAGTTGTAATGATCATAACTATGTTTTCTTAGCTGGCTTGCTGCATATCTACACATATACAATTCAACTCAAATCTTAAACTAATTAGATAGATTGCATGAATCATTTTGATCTAATATATCATTTTAATAACATCGAAATCAATTATATCATTTTCAATAATTACACTTCATATAACTCCGTCTTTCTCAAGTGTATATCTACATAATATAATCCCCCTTTTAACGCACTTAGAAACTAAGGCATTGAATCTTGAATTTATTATGTATGTCAAGCTCAAGTTCAAACTCTTTTGCTTGATGCTCTTCAGCTTGCAGCCTCCGCAACAGACGTAAGATCAAAAATAATTTACAAAAAGGGGAATTTTGTGACAACAGGCAAGTTTCTTTTGACAAAATTGCGTGAACTAAAATGTTGATAATGTAAATATGCTTTGAAGCACAACCTGAGTATGTTAAAAATTCTGTGGAGTGGGGATAGACTTGGCGGTGGAACTTGGACAAGTCAGCAGTGCCCCATATTCACTGTAAGTAAAACTTGTGGATGTTTTAATCTAATGACATCATCCTATTCCAAGAGTTGTAACCCCATCAACCAAAACAGTTTGAAGAGTCTCGTCAACGTCGAAGTCATCATTTTCATAGTAAATGAGAATTCGATTATCATAAAAACAAAGAACATACTCTGCTGCACAAGAACACACAAGCTAACAAAAGAATCCAAACAATAGAAACCAATCAGCTCCAAATTCTACCTCCTATACAAGCTTCTACTCCTAGCAATAGTCGTAAAATTTGCACAGGTGAGTTATTTATCCCGCATCATGAGTAATTGGCAAAAGAATGCTAACAAAATATAGAATGATGCACTTGAGAAAAGAGCGAAGCGCGGACAAAATCATGATTAGGTTCCAGACAACCTTATATTTTTTACATAAAAGAAGGAACCTCAATCGACATAACTTCAGAATGTTAATTGCACATGGTATTATTGCAACCTGCAGAGATAAGTTCATGTCCTAAATTTGATTGTAGTTTTGAGCATTTTCAAAAGACATAACAGGCAGTGATGCATATGCAAGCAAGTTTTTGGAATCTGCTTATGGCTAAAATGATAGTGCTCTAGAAAAATCTGAGACTTGGACACTTAGACTGCTGAAACTAGGATGCAAACCACGATCAAAGAATAGATCCATTGAACAAGTATTTGGTGGCCTTCTTGTGCTTGAAATTTCCTTTTAAGTATCATGAAAGTAACATCCCAAAAAATAAGATATTTTGCTGATTTGAACAATGTCCATGACTTTGCCCACAAATCCTTCATACATGAGAATCTAACACAAAAAATCCTGAAATATAGATATAGTAAACAAGATCCTAGAAATGGATTTGTAAAATTTTCAATAAAATAAAAAATCAATAATGTTAGTGCACTTTTTCAAAATTAAATGTCAATATTACATTCTACATAACAATGCCTTGGTCATAATATATAGCAGCTTCCATAACTATTTGGCCATTTAAGAACATAATTACGATGATACAATTCATCACAATTTCCTCTATCTGTTCTTTTATTGGAAGAGGATGACCTTCATCTTCGCAATGAAATATGACAAATTTGTTATGTCCTCACCAATTACGTACTAGGAGATAGCAAAATAGCATATGCATTATATATATCTATATATATATCCGATACAGGGAAGATTTCTAAAAAAACAAGGTACGATAAGTTAGGGTACGTTTAATTAAATAATTTAAATATATATATATATGCACAATTCATAACATAAAATTGTCTAACAAGCAATTTCATAACATTAATTGTCCAAAAAACACAATTTAAGCAAATTCATAATATAAATGTTGTCAAACAAGCACAAATCATAAATACCAATAAGAACACCCAAATAAGACTTGGATTGGTAGTAGGCTAGTAGCAGTGTTTTTGTACTATATACACAATGTTTCATCAATAAAACTTATTCCAATATGATTATATCTGTTTATACAAAACAACATAGGAAACAAAGACTAGATAAGTTGGTCAAAAACAAAAAAAAAGAAACAGTGCACATCATTCTCATAAACAAGCCAACAACAGCAAACTACATATCCAACAAGAAGTTTTGAACAAATCATTATTCAAACAGAGAAAAGGAAAGGGAGAGATAGAGATAAGAAGTTGAGGTGACATATTGGTAAGGAATCTTTGGATGCCTTAGAGTGATTGTAGTGAGTTGGAACTGATTTTCGGTGAGAACATACTGATTCAAACTTCAGAGACTAGTTAGAGGCAGAGAGGCAAAGATGAAAAACAAAATAAGTTTTGAAAATCAACAAAGATGAAGAACATAAGAAGCTTCAGAGGCGATCTCAGTGAAAGATTGAACCCAGGACTGGTGAATCAGAAGCTGCTTCAACAATTGAACCCATCTGGTGAATCGGCAATTGTGAACGGAGAACCAGAGACTGAGAAGGATTAGGGGAGAGAGATGAGTTTCAGCTTTCGAAATCCTTAAGTTTGCAACTCGCAAAGGAAAGGAATTCACGAAGTAAAGAAAGAAATATTACCAAAATGCAGCATTCCGTGTCAACTGTGTTGGGAGCAGAATTGAGCCACTTTCGAGCCGTGCACAGCCGTTACGAGTTGTATCGGTTAAAAAAAGATAGTAAAATAAAAGTAATTATGGTTACGTATCAAGTATCAGGGCTGTATCCATGTTACGTACTCGACACGGATAAGACCCCCAATTTGCAGTATTGGTGCTTCCCACCTTAGAAGGACTATTATATTTTGGCATTAAGAAAGAGTTAGAAAACAAAGCATTTAACCTAATACTTCTCAGAAACTAAACTGCTAGTTGTAAAAATTTCCAGTCTTTTCTATTCCTACTGTATAAGCGTAGTTCTATTAATTTGTTGATGATTCATCTTGCTTACATACTAGTTGAGAAGCTCAACACATAAACAAGCTCCAATTTTCATTTAATGTCAGCTTAAAAAATGCAAACAAATGTTACAATGGCCAGAATATAGCGAATAAGGGTCTGTAATATTATAACCATTAAACTTTTTGAAATTGCAGAGTTATTTACTTCCCCTGCCCATTCACAAACTTCAGAGGCACATTCATAGAGAATTTTTTTTTTTTTTTGGCAAATAGTATTTCTATTTACATGCTGGTCGTAGACATACTGTTTGAAACTATAAAACATCCTTGCAAGATACATATATAGTCCTTTGTATTGGATCATGTTGCATATATTATACAGTAACACTAAACTAATTGCTGTTTCTCACCACCATACCCAAAGATGTAATAATCAAAATCTAACAGATTATACAGAAAAACAGGCATTAAATTACTGCAGTAACTCTAGATAGTACTGAAACTCACAGATGATATTTGGCAAATTACTCAGCTTGGGATACAGATGTATTTGCATTTGCCTGACAATCTGTAATTGCAGGTTGGCAATTTCTTTCCCATGAAGCCATCATTTTCTCATTCCCACAATTAGCAGCCTGAGATGAGACTGCAGGATGGAAGCATTGCAAATTTGTCTGCAACTGGCTGCCAATGGCCTTACCTTTACCAACACACTGCACTCCACTATCACTATCCTTGAAAATAGTAGCAGAATTACATTGCCTTTGAAAGGGGAAAGCACCCAACTCATTATCCATCTTTCCCCTAAGATCTACCAAGATACTCCTTAACCTCAAAACCTCTGCTTCAAGAACTGCCTGCCCTTGCAATTTTCTAACTAGTTGCTGATTCAACAGATGCAATTTCTTAACTTCCTCTTCCAGGAAAGCTGTGTGTGCCTTCTTCTTCTCCCTATACTTTCGAACTGCTTCTCTGTTACCCAAAGGCCTTTTTGGTTTTAAGCTGGAACGCTCTCTATCATTTGGGTAATCATCTTCTTCGGATGTAAAAACTTGAGTATGTGTGTGATAACAAGTATGAGTGTGTGCTGCATCAGGGCCAGGTGGGTTGCAAGTGTGTGTGTGAGTGCACGTACGGGTGTTCTTCAAAAAATCATCAAGAATTGTGTTCACAGATGTCGACCCTTGAAAATTGCTAGATGAACTTGGATTAGACAATAGACCATTATCTGAAAGCTCTACCTCTCCATCATCCATGCTATCTTTCATTATTACAAATCAAACTTACTTGCAGTCAAACAAGAGAAGGAAGAGCATATCTGCCACATCCAAAATTTTCTTTTGTCTGTCAATTAGTGCTGCAAATTCAACATAATGAAAAGCTTTTCAATTCATCTATTTGATTTGCAACTGATACTCAAATACAAGTATTTCGCTCAAAAGTAGGGCCATGTTAATGGATTACACGATTCAAGAATATATGCAAAGAAGCAAAGACATCGAATTGAAACTTAGTCAACTAAGTTATCAGTTGATTCAATCAACATACATTACAGACCCACTTGGCCTAGAATCCGAAACACTATAAAAAGTTGGGGGTTAAAGGCTCAAAAAGCATCTTCTTGCTCAATTTTAAGATTACCCAGAATGATTCTCTCCATAATAATATAGGACCGAGCATAAAGACATGGTTTTGAGTTGAACTTGGAGGAGGGTATCCAAAGCTCAAGTGGGATAAGAATACAGACTACAAAAGCAGCAATTTCAGGCGGAATCAGAGGAAAGAGCCAACAAGGGTACAATCAGATAAGGAAGCAGAAAATTTTGCTTAGTGAAATTCATTTACCTGATATTTTATCATAGGATCCAGGACCATGATAATTTCAGCCATCTCCCATCTTTAGTCCATGGAAGCAACAAGCATATCTGAAATCCATTTTACTGTTTTCTTTGGTTCTAGACTTTCTGCCCGCCCTCTATTTTCTTAACCGATTGACTGTCCACTTAAAAGGAAGTCAAAACTTACCAGGTCCACTATTGCTAGATGTAAGAAGGATTTTTTTTTTAGGGAGAATGACAAAAGGCCTAATTTCTTGTTGGTCCCACAAATATTAAAATGTTTCAAATTGATCAATTACAAGTTCATTTTAAACAGTTTGGTCCCTCATTTAATCAATTTCCTCAATATGTATATGTTCTAATTTGTAACAATTCTTAGGGAGGAGAAGAAAATTGCTCACATAACGAAAATTGCAGTCTGCCACCTCCCACCGTTTCCTGTCTCATGTCATGTCTCTCCTAAATTCAGCCTCAAACACAAAAAATTGCTTCTTAATTTTTGTGTACTTATAAATTAGGTAGCCCTCAATTGTGAGATGAATTTAGAGAGAGTATGCATCAAAATGGGCTACAAAGTGCATGAGGGAGTCATTTGTGTCAATCATGTCTCCCAAGTTGATTAAAAACATGGAAAAAAAAAGAAAGAAAGAAAGATTAAAAGCATGTATCAATTTTTGTCTCCAAGTTGATAATAAATATGTACATGTAAATCTTGTTGAAATTAGTTGATGTTTTGCTTATTGTGAAACTAGTATATTGGTAATTATTTGTAGTTCAAAGTTTTGGTAGCTACCCATAATTTAATCAATATTTTTTCTTTTTTTTTGTTATTGATTACTGGATCTTGAATACTTTTTTGATTGAATAAGTAGCATTGCTTCATAAAAAGTAAAGCTACTCGAGAGTCTTGGAGAGGGGAAGAGTTTGTTGAGATTGACATATGAAGTGAAAGTTCCCTATCAAAAGACTTATATACAGAGATTGAGAGAAGATATATTGGAATTATAGCTAGGGTGAAACTAATGTATGGGAATGCTTGCAGGCAGCACTGCAATTCTAGTTGAGCAAACTTAATTTGAGAAATCCTCATACTGAAAAACAGAAGGAAATTTTTTTTGTCATAAAGAGATAATAGTTGAGGCACTAAATATATCACGCACATAAGTGAAAGATTCAAGCTTCAAAAGTGGAAAAGGCTTTAGCTTCATATCCTGCAAGTCCTTGTGGCTGTTGGACCTACCATTTGCCAGAATGGTTGTGTATGCCGTGTCAAATATGAAATATGTAACCAACCAAAATGATCAGAAAATTGGAAGTAGATTTTTTTTTCACATTTTTCAGATAGAAAATGTGCAAGCAATTGGTTGAAGTTAAAAAAATTTTGTAAAAGAAGTTGACCATTTTTCTTCATCTTCTAATAGAATATGTACTTAAGTAGGAAGTTTTACAGGAATGAAATACTTCTGCATTAACAAACTGCTTTCTGATGTAATCATGTAATTGAGTATAAAGAATGAATTGATATTGGTACTTGGAATTGGAAAGCATACCTACAAGATTTTGGACTTCTTCTCAATAAATATCTATGAAAGGGATGTTCTCAACTTCTAGTCTTCTCCTTTATCCTGTTCACATCTAGCTTTTAGAAGACAACAATCCTGAATATATAGGCTCGAAAGTTTGGGTGGTAGCCCCTCTGTTGGCAGACATTTAATCTTATTGCAGCTTCTAATTGACAACGTTCTAAGTGACATGAGATTCTCCAATCCCTCAGATGAGGATTCTAGATCTGGGAGCTGTAGGATGCAAAGAGAGGTTATACTGTAGGGCAGTAGATACTCAATTGAAAAGGACACCAAACCTGGACAATCTCCAATGCAGAATTCTTCAAGAGATGTGAGTTTGTGCAGCTTCCACTCCTGTATGGGGTTGAGCATTTCACAATAAACAATAGCAAGGGATCTTAGACCAATGGATAGACATTGCTTAGGTAAGGAATCAAGAGCAGGACAACCAGATATCGTCAATTCACGGAGATGTTTCATGTTGTGAATCCGCACAGGCAGGGACTTGAGCTTCTCACAATCAATAATTTCAAGTGATCTTAAGTTGTTTGGCAATCCACCAGTTGGAAAATACTCAAGAAGATGACACCCTTCTATATTCAATTTTTCAAGAAACATCAGATTAAAAAATTTGTCAGGTAAGCACTGCGAGTTGTACAACTGATATCTAGACGCCTAAGTACTGTTGAGGGAAATTCACTAGTCGGAAAAAAATTGAGAGATAGACAGTCTCTTATCTCCAAGTGTTCAAGAGACATGCTGTCTTTGCACATCAAGCCCTTAGGTAGTTCCTGTAGACTTTTGCAGAAGTAAATATTTATGTGCTTGAGTGTGGTTGGCATGCTGCTCAGAAATGAAAGTAGGGAATGACAACTACTAATTTCTAAGTACTCTAGAAATTTGTTGTTGCAGAGCATCCTCTCGTCAATGATCTTCAGAGCATGGCACTTGTATATCTCAAGACGCTTAAGCATAGGTGGCAATCCTTCATCTGGAAGATACTCGAGCTTCGGACATTCTCCGAGTCTCAGTTGCTTTAAGAAACTCAAGTTTATACAGTTCATCAAGAGGCTTTATTAGGTCATGACAATATCTCAAATCCAAAAACTCAAGTGCAGGTGGCAGCATTCTTCATACATCTGGCAAAGAAACAAGTTTAGGACAATGGGGAAATTTTCAGGCATTGGACTGATGTATTACAAGTTAATCCCACTTGCTCATTTGACAGTCTTACTACATCAGCAAAGCCAACAATTGATAGCTCTTGAAGTTTTTCTGACCAGTGCATAAAACTCTCTGGAAGACATGTTACAAATAGAATATTGTTTAATTGAAGAGAGGTTAGTGAGTTGAGGTCCATCATACTTCCAAGCAACTCATAGTTAGAATCGAGCAAGTCTAGTTTCTGAAGCTTTAATAGTCTTGGCCATGAGGCCAATTTTTCACCCTCATCTATCTCCAAGACTTTTAGGGAGGGAAGAGAATGTGGCAACTCATTGAGCTCAGCACAACCTACAAGATTGAGCAGTCGAAGGCAAGGGAATTCTTCAGATTCATTGTTATCAAATGAAGGAGGCTTTGAAATTGTAGCGAATTGGTAAGGATGATTTTATAACAAGGGTTAATTTTGAAAACTCAAGCCAAACTTCTTGGCTTTGGCGAACCTCTTCCCTGAGAAGAGAGTTCTTAGACTTACAGAAGGGGAGGAAGATAAATAGAAAACATAGAAAGGAACAATGGCTTTAGCCAATTTTCATTCATATTCGAGATACCCCTGCGCTGCGGTAATGGCTAACCAGGTGGTGCCATCCTGTAAGGAGCCTTTGCAGGTGGCTTAATGCTTGACACTAGCTCAATCTCATGATCAATACCCATGCGCCGTGACAAGATTTATGGAAGTTTGTTAGGCATGACTCTTTCATATTCTTTCAAAACTCCCTATATGGCTGGCGGTACTGGCTTTCCATCCCCTTGATTCTCAATAACCAAGGGTACTACCACAAAAGTAGGTTTGTGTCATTTCACGCCTTTCTTGAACTGAAGAGGCGATAGATGCTTGATCTCACCAAGTTGTTTGATCACTGCTAGCACCATGGCTAGCTGCTCTCCTATTATCATAAGAGAACTAGCAACAGGGATTGGAATTGCTTTATGAGTAAGCATGAACTCCATCCCGAGGACAACATCAAAGTCATCAATCTTGACCACCACAAAATCGACACGGCCATCCATGTCCCAAGCTTTACAGACACTTGCTTGGCTTGCCCCGCAGTAGGCAAGGATTTAAAATTCACAGCTTTCATCCGACCTGAGTCCTTTTCCAACTTTAGGCCCAGCTTCTTGGCCTCCATTTCAGAAAAAAAGTTATGGGTAGCCCTAGTGTTTAGCATGACACTCATAGCCGGCTTCCCATCTAGACGGCCCTTCACAAACATGAGACCCTTATCCCCTCTCTTCTTAGAACTCTCAGCATGCTTTTTGAGTGCCCTAATAAATTACAATGCCCCCATACTGGGCTGATCTTCATCAGACTCGTCTTCATCCTTATCCTCATTCTCATCAGCATGACTTTGAGGAGCTTTACGAACCGAAGCTTGCAAAGCATTGAGTGCAGTTTTCTATGGACACTCCGCAACTCTATGAGGTCCATTACACAAATAGCAAGAGATTGTTTTTAGTTTAGAGTTTGAGATAGACCCTCGTGACGACTGTGGACTGTTGGTGGGGTAAGAAGGTTTCCTCTGATCCCCTCCCCCACTTTTGCTCTTTCCTGGCTTACCAAACTGTCTGCTACTACCTCCATTAGAAGATTGTTGTGGTTTCTTACTAGTAAGAGCTTTCAGGAGCATAGTCTGTTGAGTCCTCGGTTGTCGCTTG
This sequence comes from Quillaja saponaria, assembly GCA_029379385.1. Taxonomy (NCBI): domain Eukaryota; kingdom Viridiplantae; phylum Streptophyta; class Magnoliopsida; order Fabales; family Quillajaceae; genus Quillaja; species Quillaja saponaria. The sequence continues at coordinate 9,808,242 of CM055616.1, read as the reverse complement.
AGCTTTGGCCAAATCTTGGACTCGTTGTCGTTGAAGTTTGGCCTTCGCCCATGACTTTAACCCTTCAAGGAAATAGAACATCTTATCATTCTCTGACATGTCACGAATGTCTAACATCAGCCTCGCAAATTTCTTTACATACTCACGGATAGTCTCCGTCCGTTTCAACTCCCTCAAGTTGCGTCGAACAATATGCTCGACGTTCTCAGGAAAGAATTAGGCCTTCATTTCTAGTCTCAAATCTTCCCAGGTGTTAATTACACACCTACCATCTTGTATGTCAACATACTTTGTCCTCTACCAGAGTTTCGCATCTCTAGAACGGTACATAGTAGCTGTTGTCACCTTTGCTTCTTTCGAATCCATTCTCACTGCTAGAAAGTACTGTTCCAAGTCAAATAGAAAATTTTCCAACTCCTTTGCATCTCATGCCCCTACAAAAGCCTGAGGTTCAGGAACTTTCATTCAATGTTGCCCCACACCTTCAGCGTACGGGTTGTAGTTGTCATTACCCATCGCTTTCATGGTGATGTTGACCTTGGTGGCTTACCAAGTTCATCTTTCATGATGGCCATATCATCCAAAAATTCACCATGCATAGTGTGGACCGCGCCTTCCAGTTGTGCTTGGGCTTGGTCGATACTACTAACTAGCTCGTCAAGCCCAGCAGTATTGTCACCTCTGCCTTGGACATTCTTACTCCTCTCGAGTGCCCGCATGCGACTGACAAGTCATTCAAGGGTATAGTCACCATTTCAATCAATTCGGGTATGTCAAACTCTTTCAACGATGCCCGTATCTCTATCATGATGTCAAACACTCCAGCAAGCTTGCCCAGCTGCGAGTCAATCCAATCGAACTTCTATTGATTCATCATGCCCTTCATCATGACAATAACCAACTGCTACTTCCTCAGCAATTCGGAACATAGCTCTGATACCAATTGTCACGAGTCAACTTTACTAGCACGCAAAGACGTCAGTGTAGCACTTACTAGCCCATCGTGGGTATCAAGTCAGCTTCTCCAATGCCCTTCGGGTGTCAACCTGCAAGGCTAGTGCGTAATGATGTAACCAAAATGTAGCAGAAAAGCAAATGTAACACTATTTGCAAGAAAAGGCTTCAACTTCTCATTAATTGAAAGACGATCAAATTACAATGCTAGCAAAATGCTAACCACATGTCCTCGACATGGCTACGACATGGGCAAATGGCTTAATGTAGGGGAAGTTACAAGTAACACCAAGGCCTTTGACAATCATCCGACAAGCTCGTGTACAACTTTGAATTTTCTCACAATACACTCCCCCTAAAAAGCTTTTTGTGCAATAGTCCCTCTAGCAAGAAGAGACATCATTTTTCCTAGTTTCCCGACTGCCTCTATTTACAAAAATACCACCGTGTCATGACATGTGTCTAGCTACCCACAATGGTGCCCATCACAAGGCAAGTGGTCATGTGCGACATGCACTGGACAAGCTTGGATTGTGACAAAAAGCTTTACAAAGCTTATAGAAAACTTAATTGGTTAGAAAAGATTTCTATGCAGCATTAAATGGGTTTTGTCAAGATCATGGTTTTCAATTGTTTTGGGAAATTTGGAAAAGCTGAAATGCTTCGATACAAGATGATGTTCAAATGAGCTTGGAGATGAAAATTAACAAGGTGATAAGTTGGCTGTTCCTTGTGGGAATTCTGAAATGTTGTTCACAAACTTGTGATGAAAATTCATGTTCCATCGTACATGCATTTGAACAAGTTTTGGCGGTGAAAATCTTTGGCCTCATCATAAAGTTCATTGAAGATAATTGATATAATGATTTTTTGTATTCAAAACTCTTAAGATATATCTGCAAATTAGGCTAAACATCCATTTGCACCAAATTTTGGTCAAACAAAATGGTCATTAAGACTGCATCATAGTAGCCGGTCATTGCTGAACCCAAACAGGTGTCTTTCTTGCCTTGAATCCAACATTGTGGAAAGAAGGCATACCGTTTCCTGCGCCTACAATCACACCCCATTACACTTAAATTGTTATTGATTGCAACTATTTCTCTTCATTGATCTCTCATTCTGTTGAATATTTTTTCTCCCTTCAAACCATCATTCATGGCAGAAGAGCCAATCGGTGGAGCATTTCTCTGTGATTTGTTTGAATCGATTTTCTACAAATTGGCTTCTCGCAAGATCTTGGTCTAGAAGGAAAACTCAACGATGAGTTGTGTACAAAACTGACAGATTCTCTGTTGTCCATAAACGAAGTTCTTGATGATGAAGAGGAAATTCAATTTCAAAATCGACGTGTGAAGCAGTGGCATGTTTATCTAAAAGATGTTGTATTTCATGTAGAGGATCTCTTGGAGGAGATGGAAACTCAAGTCTCACAATAGGAGCTGGAAGCTGAATTCATGTCCACCTCAAACAAGGTACCAAGAAACATGTTCTATGCTAATGTCATTTCATACCATAAAGAAATCGAATTAAGGATAACTGAATTTCTTCGAAACGTAGAATCGCTTGAAAAGCGAAAGGATAATCTAGGATTGAATTATTCGTACTTTCGCAAGCCGGTACCAAAAAATCGTGCCGTACCACTTGCCTGTACTCCATATGTCCTAGGGAGAAAGAAGAAAAATCTTGATATATTAATAGCTAAATTTCCATCAACACCGTTGGTGGATGAAACTCAAGTTTATGGTCGAGATGGGTATAAGGAGGCCATATTAATGAAGTTGTTGATCACTGATGATGTGAACGATAATTGTTATTCTGTCATTCCTATATTGGCTATGGGTGGCATGGGGAAGACCACTCTTGCCCAGCTTGTATACAATGATGACAGAGTGACGGACCAGTTTGACATCAAACTATGGATTTATCTTTCAAAACAATCTCATGTTAATGTCCCTACAAAATCAATTCTCGACCAACTCAACGTCCCAGCCGATGTGTCTGAAGACCTTAGTGAGCTTCAACTCAAAATAACAGACAGATTATCGAGGAAGAAATTTTTACTTGCTGTAGATGATTTTTGGAATGACAAGCTCGATAGATGGGAACATTTGCAGCGGCCCTTCAACAATGGTACTGTGGGAAGTAAGATTCTTGTAACTACACAAATTGAAAATGTCACAAAGGTCATGCAGTCAGTTTCAATACATCGACTAAAGCAACTGGAAATTCTTTACAAAAAATGCATTTAATGACAGAGATTCAGGTGCATTTCCAAATCTTGAGGCAATTAGTAGAAAAATTGTTGAAAAATGTAATGGGTTTCCTTCAGCTATAAAAACACTTGGAGGAATGTTGAACAAAAATTTTTTGGAGAATGAATGGAATATGATATTGCAAAGGGATATATGGGAGTTTCCAGAAATCATCCAGCCTGTAAGAGTGATCTACCGTTTTCTCTCCCCTAATCTCAAGTGATGTTTCTCTTATTGTTCTATTTTTCCTTAAAAATATATATTTAACAAAGAGCAGTTGATCCTATTATGGATGATGGATGGCAGAGGGTTTGTTGCAAACTCCTAGACAGATCAAGACAATGGAAGAAGTAGGTGAAGAATACTTTGATGAACTTGTAGCGAGGTCTCTTTTTCAAGTATTGGACATGGGTAGTCAAGGTTGCCACTTTGTTACGAGTGACCTTATTAACGATTTAGCAAAATTTATATCGGGAGAATTTTGTTACGGATTGGAGGATAATTGTGTTCAAAATATTCCAAAAAAGACTCGCCATTTGGCAATGGGTTATTGTGATAACTTTGCAAGATATGAGCCTATTTACATGTGTAGTAGATTGCGGACCCTTCATTTCATACGACCACAACAACTTTGGTAATGTGGAAAGTAATCGACGTTTGTAATAGAAGTATATGCTGGCTATATCTTTGTGTAAATCTAGTGTGACAGAGCTGCCTGATTTGACAGGCAATTTAAAGCTTCTGCGCTATATGGATCTCTCATAAACTAAAATTGAAAACTTACCTAATTCAATAAGCATGTTGTATAATTTGCAGACATTGAGGTTGACTCGTTGTAAATCTTTTTTGGGTGAGTTACCCAAACTCATGAATCTGTGATGTTTTGATTTTTCTAATACTCACATAAAGGAGATTCCACTCCATATCAAGCAGCTGGGCAAGTGTAGTGGATCTGAGATCAAGCTGCAGGGGCAACTTAATCAGTATCAAGGGTCACTTTCGATTCCAGAGCTGCAGAGTTGTTTATTAATTATATTGATAGCCTTTGTATCCTGGTATTGCATACTGTTGCTAGATTGAGATTTATTATTAGTTAATACATTACAGGCTCCTCATAATTTGCTAGTGCATTACGTTGATGTTCTGTCAGTAAGGCAGTTTGTGTAAGAAGCTTGATAGTCAGTAATGACATGGGAGATGCTTTTCTCTTGGGCCTTGGGCTGAAACTTCAGATTGGAATGTGTGTCAAGAAGGAATACAGTGGAGTGTCGCTCATTTCTTTTCCCATAGTGGCTTTTTGACATCTCCAAGTTGCAGTTGAATTTTTCACTTGCGGAATTTGACATGCGATAAACATCCAATGTTGGCTAAGTTGTCGAACATTCGCAAATAGGCCAATGAAGACTTTTCATCAATTGGTGCTTGAGCAGGTTCACCCAATTAATCTCTCTTTTTTCCTTGCTGGAATGGGAGGAAATTAATCACTTTTGCATTTAGACTTTGAGGTGTCAACATAGGCTCGGTGATAATCTTCTTTACAAATAAATAAATTTGCATTCTTGTCTTCATTGTGAATTGTTTTTAGCATCATTTTATTTGTTGCAGGAGTTGGGTCGGAAGAATATATTCACAATTGTCAACTGAAGGATGTGACTACTGTCATCTTTGCTCTTTGCTAAAACTATCTGTAGTTGTTTTACACGAAATCACTGCTTAGTAATGCTTACAACTGTAAAACTCTTGTTTGAGTCATCCTTTTGATGGTTTTTGAATATGTGTAACATGATCTTTTTTGTACTTTGGTACTGGTGTGGTAGAAATTTCATGTGTTTTGTTCTAATGATTGCTAGTTTGATTTAGCTTACGGTTTGTCCTAAGCAAGCACAGGTGTCCTAAGCCATCAATCTGGAAGCACTGCAGACACTAGAAAAAATTGGACCAGTGCTGCACTACTCAATAATTACAATTAACACAAGAAGATAGATTGTTTTGTCAGTGCTTGGGATTGTTGATGCATCTTCTTCTTTGTTACGAGAATGCCTTGGAACCCGCCAAACTCTTAAACTTTTGTCTAGGCTTCCACTGTAGAGTGGAAACCCACCACCAATTCTATAATTTATAGGTGATGCCTACAAACACTTAACTGGACCTTCAGGGCCACTTATTAACACCTAAAGAAATGAAAAAGATGCACATGGTAACAGATTAGAACAGCAACTTGTTTCCAGTTTACGTATAGGAGAAGAAATCAAATTTTCCACAATCCTAATGCAGGAAAAAAGATCATGCAGTCTTCACCAATCTTCCCCTTTACCCTTATTGCACAGTTCTTCTAGGAAAGGATAGTATGAGAATATTTTCAGAAGCCATATAAATGAAATGCTACTTTCATCACTGGTTCCAATCTAAAATTGATTCCCAATAATAATCTCTCAAGGAAAACAAAAGATTCCTTCTTATAAAAAAATTTGAAATAGATGAAACCACTTTCTCTAGGAGTCAGCACCCTGATGAGGAGGTAGAAATCCATCGGAAACTGAATATGAAGTAAATCCAAGTCATACATTTGAATATTTGATATCTGCCAAAGCAAATATAACTATAAAAAAGATGATATAAACATACAATATCACGAAGGAACCTTATACTTGATACTAAAAGAAAAATATAAACAACTAACAAGAGCATGAAGGGAATAATAGCAATAAATGCAGAATATAAATGCAAGCAAGAAAAATAAACTAGAAAACTTGAATGGATTTGTAATAGCAATAATAGCTAACTTCCTTGAAATCAAGGAACTAAAATGAAACTTGACAGAATGCAGCAGCCAGTGTTCTTGTTCCCTTCCTCCCCAAACCCCAATTCCCAAAGGCCAGAATGCCTTTTCAAATGCTTGTTACCCTTTAAATATGTACAATATAATAATCCTATGATTGCGTTTGGTCTTTCTTAATTAGCCTAGGAGTGTAAGAGTCTCTGCTCTTCCGATGACCATTTTTCCCAATTAATATAGTAGAGGTGACTGGGAAAGGATAAAAAAAAGAAAAGAATATATATAAGACCTGTAGGCAACAATCCTAGAAGATATATAGCTCATTTAATAGTAATAATGTAAGCACCTTCACTAGAGCACCCTGGTGCCCACCAGTAACAACTAATATGCTGACAAAGTCTATATGGGAAACCATGTAGTAGTTGAAGATCAAACTTAATTCTAAAAGGAGTATAAAGAACGTTGCTCTTCTAGCAATAACAACGGGAAAACTTTTGACACCAGAATTTTACTTTTCACTCATCGCCAGAAGATATTCTTTGGGTAATTGGATGCCTGCCAAGAATTCATGAACAATTAATGATAAAGACAGATATGAATGTCCCCCGATCCCACTTTTGCATGCTAGAAAGTAATGCATAAAGTCACTTGAGAACAATCAACTGTTGTAAGCAACAGAGATGTTTAAAAACTTTAATAGTACCTAATAGATCTGAGTCAGATCATCTGAGAGAAATTTATAAAGAATTACTGATAAAACAACTAAGATGGATATATAGTTTCACTCCATTACATATCTGAGAGCTGACAGACAAAGTTTCAAAAAATTATTAGTGAGCTCTATATCAATAAATCTTCAAATTACAGAATGAATCATCAGAAGAACTTTAAATTTAAAGATGTTAGGCCCCTTCCAATTATGAATGAATAACTAAGGATGAAAGCCGAGATGAATATTCCTTGTAACATTTGGGAACAGAAGCTAATTAAAAATATACTTAGCAATTACTAATCGCTATGAGTGATAACATACAACAAAGCTCCAACATTAACCTTGAATATGATAATGAAGTAAATGAGGAAGAAGAACGAATTGTACTATTACAAAAGAGAGGTTAACACACTGATTACTAGCAACTGAGAGTAGAATAAGTACTTCCTGTAAAGGAAATAAAAGAACAATGGCAAGAATAAGTAATCATCTCAGCAATTAGCATCCAAATATACAAATGCAGAGCAAGTACCTGAGTGAAAATACTGAATGCATAGCAGTACATGGATTTCTACATGAATGGATCAAGAGATCAATTTTCCAGATATCCTAATATTAGGAACATGAGCAATCTTCAGCCAATCTTCCCCTTTCTCCTTAGAACACTGTTTTTCCAGCAAAGGACAGTCCATGATGTTGACTTCAACTAGGGATCTTGGTAATAGTTCTGTAAGTGACTCCAGCCTTGGGCAATGAACAACAGATAATTGTTTGAGAGAGGTGAGATATTGAAGTCCATTGCTGTCCAATGATTTAAGATTTACCAGTCCAGATATTGACACAGAAGTAAGTCCAGCAGGCAGCAATCCCTCCTCAGGGAAAGACGTCATGTTTTCACATTTACTGTGAACACAAAGATATTTAAGAGAGGTAAGACTTTTCAAATCCCAATTAATCCAGCAAGCATCGAGTTTATCACAACTGGAGATGGAAAGTGTTCCCAAGTTTGAGGGTAAACCACCTTTAGGAAATGAACCAATTTCAGGACAGTCACTTATACAAAGTGTTTCTAAAACTGTGAGAAGACTCATTTGTTCAGGTAATGACTTCAATTTCTTGCAATCAGTGATCCAAAATTCAGTCAGGCAGGGTAGAGGCAATCCTCTTTTAGGGAAAGACACAAAATTAGGGCAGTTGCTTATTGACAAATGATTGAGATGCTGGAGAGATCCCTCCATAGCTGAAACAGATGTGAGATTTGCACATCCTTTTATAAATAGATATTTGAGATTTGGGAAAATACTCAATGGGAAATCCGTTAGTGAACTGCAGCTATGGACACTGATGCATAGGAAATTCTAATTTCTCACAATATGCAATATCCAATTTTTTCATTGAAGTAGGTAGGCAGCCATGAGGAAATGCCATGGAAGAAGAACAACCCGAGATGGACAAACGTTCAAGACAAGTTTCATTAAGGGTCATGGCCTCAAACAGAGACTCCAAAAGCCGGCATCCTTTAAAATCTAGTTGCTTCAAGGCTACCTCAGGATATGGAATCACCTGTAATTCACGTATTTCTGGAGTCCTTGGAAGTGAAGAAGTGAGCTGCTGACAGTTAGTAATCTCAAGTCTTGTCAAAGAAGGAAGGAAAATAGGCAAATCGCCGGTGAGCCTGGGACAATCTACTACACAAAGCTCTCGAAGATTTGGGAAAGGACCAACTTCGCCTTCAACTTCAAAAGAGAACCACTGTTGCCAAGACAACATTTCACAGAATGATAAAGTTTCCAGGGACAGAAATGGCTTCTTCATAGATAGATAACCATTATTATAAAACTCCTGACCGACGGTCACGATTTTTTCAAAGCTCATAATTTGAAGACATTTTAGAGAAGTTAGTTGACCAAGTGGTGGCAGTAAGCTGCAATTTCTACAACCATAAAGACATAGAGAAACCATATTATGGTAGGATCCGTGTCCTAACCAATCTGGAAATCTTGCACCTCCATAGCCAAAAATTGATAGTCTTTTCAAATATGTGTCAGGTTGTAGCTTGTCAAGTATATCCCTCTCATGCAATGAATCACCTCTACTTGCATACAAATCCCATTTCAACTTTAATTCCTCTAGGTACTTCTTATCCTTCACCTTTGCCTCTGAAGCATCCTTGGAATTCAGAACATTCTGTAATTTTTCAATGGAAAGTGTTCCTCGAAGATCTGAAAGTTCCCCCAACTCTCCAATTTTAGACCCTCTTTCTCTGCCAACAACAAAATGACTTAGAAATTGAAGACTTTTTAACTTACTCATTTGTCTGGGCATCTCTTGTAAGGGTGTTCTGCTAATATCAATGTATCGCATGTTGATGCAATTATGGATATTCCTAGGCAGCATGGTGAGACAGTAGCACATCAACAGCTTCAAAGATTGTAGATTGTACAAAGTACTTAGAGATTCGGGCAACTTTTTAATTTTTGTGAATGAGATGTCTAGATAGCGTAATAGGATCAATCCACCAATTGAATCAGGCAGTGTCTCAATGGCATTATATCTAGACAAAGACAACACCCTCAAGAACCTCAAGTTTGGCAAGAGATCATGTGTAATTTTCACATGAAAGGGAAAGATGTGACTGCTAAACTGTGGACATAACACCAAAAAAGTTCTTAGATTCTTACTTGCAAAGAACTCCTCAAAGTTCATGAAGGTCCAATTACCTGTTATGAAATTTGAGTATGATAAGTGCCGTGTCCTCTTAGCAATTACTTGAGCCTCATCATCCTCCAACATAAAACACAGTTTTCCAGCTATATGTTTTGCTAAGTCATGTATAAGATCATGCATGATAAAACATGAGTTATCACTACTTGACTGTTGGAGAAATGATCGTGACACCAAATCATGGAAGTACTCATCACCAACATCTTCCATTCTTTTATTTCTTGTTGGTGATTGTAAAAAATTCTCTGCCATCCACAATAGAATCAACTCCTCCTTCCGAAATTCATAACCCTTAGGAAATATCGCACAATAAGCAAAGCATCGTTTCAAATTTGATGGAAGATGGTGGTAACTTAATTGCAAAGCTGGGAGAACATTGCTCTCATATTCTGGTAAGTTCCATAGATCACTTTTCAATATGGCATTCCAGTCCTCAACATCAGATTTCCAGCGCAGTAGGCCTCCAAGTGCTTTTGCAGCCAAAGGCAGTCCCCTGCACCTTTTGACAATCTCTCTTCCAACTATCTCTAAATTTGGATCCACTTTAGAGTTGTTAAATGCATGATTTGCAAATAGCAGCCAGCAATCTTCATTGGACAAGTGCCGGAGATGATAAGCTGGAACAGTTTGCATGATCAATGCAACTTTTTCATTCCGTGTTGTCATAATTATCTTACTGCCTAAAGCCCCATATTGAAAAGGACTCTGTAAGCTATGCCAATCAACATAGTTGTCACTCCAAATGTCATCTAAAACAAGTAAAAATTTCTTCCCTGTCAGCCTCTCTTTAAGTTTAAGTTGAAGCAGATTTAAGTCATTGATCTCACAAGCGTAGGAAGTGACAGCCTCTAGGACCATTTTTGTTATCTTCAAAACACCAAATTCTTCAGAAACACAAACCCAAGCTTTGAGGTCAAACTTCTCCTCTACTCTATCATCATTGTATGCAAACTGAGCCAAGGTTGTTTTCCCTAACCCACCCATGCCAACTATAGGTATCACGCATATCTTGCTGCCACCGACATCATCCGAGAGCAACAACTTAATTATGGCTTCTTTCTCATCATCTCTACCATACACATTTGATTCTTCTACCAGAGATGTTGTTGGTGTTTTTGGTGAGAGCTTGCCTCCCACATCCTCCTTTAGACCCAGATATTTTTTTTGTTTTGCAATAAATTCTAATCTGTGAAGAACCTCCTCAATTTTTCTCTGATATGAATTGATAGAAGTGGAGAAGGGGTTCCTTACCTTCCTTTTTCTTTTTCTTCTAGCTCTTGTAGCAATCTCATCCAATAAATCATCAGCATCAAAGACAGCATCTTCAAGATCATCAAGCCACTCTTTCACTGCTGGGTTTCTGATTTGCTTATTCTCTGCATCATGTAGCACTGCATTAACAGTGTGCAATTTTATCTTCAATTTCTTGATCAGTTTTTCATTGAGTTTCTTTCCCCGTATAAAGTTCACGACCTCAGGAGAAGCTATCCTATCGAATAGCACCTGAAGAAAAGCAGACAGAAAAGCTCCACCCACAAGTTCAGCAGCCATGGTCTTTCAACAAATTCAACTGTGGAGGAAGTAAAATGGAAGCGAGTTTGTGATTGTAGAATGGTTGTTGACCAACGAGTATCAGGAATAGAAGAAGCGTAATCTGCTGGTAAAGGCTAAAGATTGTCCAAGTCAAGTCGAATTACAGATCACCCCAGGAAAAAATTAGAAAGACAATTATTGGTTTCTCATTAATTTTTTCAATGGTTTTTTTGTACTGGTCTTCTTTTTTCTTTTTTTAAAGTGAGAATTCAAAATCATACCATTTATCTTTTAAAACAATCAAATTGGTGTTATTAGTTCATAGACTTGTAAATATGGAGATTCAAGTATTGATGTTATTAATTAAAGACTCACAAAAAGTGAGATTCAAGATTCAAATATTAATATATGTATTTATTTGAAAATTTAGTCTTTTTCAAAACTCAATGACTGTCTCTGTCTTAAGCAAAATATAATAGAAAACAATTTGAAAAGAATTAGTATTTGAAGCTAAATATATCCTATGACAAAATCTATCCAAAACAAAATGGATAAAGTTAAAGCAATGGAAGTGAGAGGAAGATTAAAATAACCTTTTTTTGCTTTTCCAAATAATATTTTCTTTTGACAACAATCCTCTTATCCTCGAGGAACAGTTAGACTCTTAATGATAATAATAATTGAAAGCAGACTTGTAGTTTATCACTACTTTTACGGTGATAGTACTTTTAGTTTTGCATAGGTGGATACAAACAAGGGAGGTCCATCTTGTAGGCTACAGGGCTTATGACGAGGAATGAACTAAATTTTCCAATGAAAAGATACTCAATTCAAATGTGGACTTGCTATGATCTATCTAAAAAAACAGAATGGAATTCTATCCTCTATAATAATGAAAACTTTTTCATAAAAATAAATAATAATAAAAACTAGGTGGTGGACTGGTGGTCTAGATTACATAAAAATTGAGATAATTGTTTTGTGGCTTCCCTACCCAGACCAATGAATATTTACGCGAGGTGCTGGAAGAAAAGAGGATTTGCTTAATTGCTTCTTGTCCTTGTCCTTTGACATACAGCGAAGCCTGATGAATTTACATCATAAGACAGCAACAACAAGCCATATGGACCTTCCCAGAGTTTTTCAATGTGTAAAAGTGTAGAGGGTCCGAATCAGACCTAAAGAGTTGACAAGTTAAAATAGACCTTTAAGCATATAACAGTCACAACTTGAAATCCTAAGATTGCAAGAGAAATATTATTGTTTACAACTATTTGACCTGGCAACGTAGCATACCTTTGGCAACACACTTGACCGATTCTCTATGTCTCCTGTCTAGTTAAAGACCAAAATTAATACATGAGAGAGTTTCATTGGTCTTACACCTGCAACAATGTAAGATTTTTCAACTTGACACCAGGCTTTCAGCTTTTGCCATTGAATAATCAAGACACCTGCAACAATGTAAGATTTTTCAACTTGACACCAGGCTTACAGCTTTTGCAATTGAATAATCAAGAAAAGAATTTTAGTTTGAGATTAAAGAGTCCCAAAGTGATGTGTAGATAGCTGACAGTCAAATGGTAAAGATAGTTCATGTAATACCTGAGTGAAGAAGATGAAATCAAATCAATTCATTATTGATCCTAATGTTCAAAATGTGAGAAATCTTGAGTGGGTGAGGAAGTCACTCTGAAGCATATGTTGTAATGCCTAATATTTAAATTTTTCTTCAGAGTTTCCCTTCTTTTGTAGTGATAGTGAATATGTGATAGACTATCGCATTGGGAATCAGGGCGATCATACTACTGTGTTTCTAAGGAATGCCCATAATTGTAACTCGTTTAGGCTTCTAGCTAAGAGTGGGTGAGGAAGTCAGCTCTACTTTCTTACAGTGCAATTTAGCCTTCAGGTTTATGTTGCTAGGAGTCGATGAAGTTGGTAAATTGCAAAGCCTCCTTCAATGGAAAAATTCGTCAAAACCGACAAGTTGGTGTATACTACCAGTTTCATTGATTTACTCCAAGTATTTGTTTAGTATGCATTTTTGAGACATAATATGTTTGATTGTAAAGAGTTCTAGAGCTAATCTCTTCAATAGATTTTATCTTCGATTATTAAATATTAAACCAGTATAGTATTAAGGCAAAAGATTACAAATAGCATTTTACAGAGGAATGTTCGCCTTGCGCAAGGTCACAAACTACCATTTTATAAAAGAATTATAAAAATGTTTGACATAAAAAATCAGATAATTATTTAATGTAAGCAAAGATGACTTGTTTTCCTTGCAAGTAAGCTTCTGAATAGTTTCACAATAGAAAAAGATGAATCAAGCAATAAAATATCATTATCTAAGGATCCTTCATCCAGCTAAATAAAAAATCTTTATATCTGCATAGTTTTCTACTTCTGAAAGATACTTTACCATGTTAGTCCAATTAGGACCAGCTGGCTAAGACAAAACCCAATTAATTACGACGTATCTTCATCTACCGTGTCTGCCTGCATATTTTCACTGATTGAAGTAATAAAGACTCTAAGTTGACTTCTGAAGAGTCTTAAGAGTTAAGACCTCAAGCTTCTTCCTTTTCATCAGCATATTAAGTCTCTCGATGCCGAACAACCTCATCTTATTCCACCATCATTTCTTTCTTCAGAAATTTAATCTTAATTCGTCCAAATTTTGAATTTTCATGGATACTTTCCTCAAAGCCCTCTTCAGTTGCGGAAGGTTTATGAAACTCTCACATCAGACTCGGACCCAGCGCACTGAACATAACGCAATCTATAATAATTTTTCTTTCGACCTATATTCTCGTATCTCCATGGCTGAACTCACCGCTGCCACTAAGAACTTCTCCCCCGACCTGATCATCGGGGCAGGCAGATATAGCTTGGTCTACAAGGGTCGGGTGTCGAACGGCATTGTTGTGGCCGTCAAGAAGCTGAAATCCAATGAATTTCAAGGATTACGAGAATTCCGGGTGGAGATGGAAACACTAGGGAAGCTCCATCACCGGAATATCCTTCCGCTAGTAGGATACTGCGAGTCAGATTATAGACTGTTAGTTTTCAAGTTCATGGAGAGAGGCAACTTGGACCAATGGTTGCACGATACGTCATCAGTGGGAAATGAGAAATTTTCTTATTGGTGGTTTCCATTATCTTGGGAAACGAGAATTAGGATTGTACGAGGTGTAGCTAATGGACTTTCATATTTACATGGGCTGAAAAAACCCATTGTTCATAGAAACATAAGTGCGAGTAATATATTGTTGGACTATAAATTTGAAGCCCAAATTGCACATTTTGAGCTAGCAAGGAGAATTCAATCCTCTTGTTCAGATTCAAACATATCGACAGAAGTAGCCGGCACAATGGGTTATTTGCCACCGGAATATGAAGGTTACTCGGTGGCGACGGTGAAGGGCGATGTATATAGTTTTGGGATCTTAATGATGGAAATTGCCACCGGACATCAGCCAGATTCAGAGTGGCAGATGAATGGGAAAATGATAGGAATAGCGGATTGGGCCATAGAAATGGTGGTCCAAAATTCACAAATGCAAATGGTTGACCCAAATATTGCAAGAAAGGGATTGATGGAAGCCAGTGTTGTGAAGTACTTTAGGATTGCTTGTATGTGCATTACTGAATCACCAAGAAAAAGGCCAGTAATGACAAAAATTGTTCACTTATTGAATCAAATTTTACTATAAATTTGTATTTATTTCTATAAAATAAAGAAGTCAAATAAATAGACCTTCACGATATGTAAATCTTCTATGTGTCGCTTTAAGATATATAATATAAGGCTGAAGTAGTTCAACTAGTCCAAATAACTTGAGGGAGTTTGCTAACTGAGAAAGTTGACTATAGGCCAATTAAACTCTAAAACCTGTAAATTGGTCAGTTTATAGAATTGATGACGGGTGAGCAGTAATGCTTAGTAATTGGATATCAGAGTGGCTTTCAATCAACGCACTGTCACACCTGAATATTCTTCACGATGCAATGTGCTTGGACTCAAAAGTCATTTGGAGAGTTCTTCCACCAAACTACATTAGCTTTGTCTTGAACGTTGTGAAGGATTTTATCAAAATGTGTAAAAGTTAATAGAATCAGAGCCTAAAGCATTGTGCGGCATAGAAGTTTATAATTTCAAGTGCTTACTGCGTTCATCATAATTCATAATGCCAATTTGTCTTTTATATTCTCTACATGCACCTGAAAAAAAAATTATAATATCACAACAAATAATCTTGCAAGCAGACTTCTTGTAGTTTAACACTACGTTCACAGTGATAGTGCTTTTCGTTTTGCATATATCGATACATACAAGGAGGTCAATCTTGTAGTCTACAGGCTTATGATGAGGAATGAACCAAATTTTCCAATGAAAAGATACTCAATTCAAATGTGGACTTGTTATGATCTGTCTGAACAAAACAGAATGGAATTGCTAAGTTATAGAAAGGTTGCTCTCAACAGCCACCTCGTACCAGAGTATACAAATTTAATGATGCAGATTTTTCTTTTCATACGGTCAGCTGGGAACAGTTTACTAGACCTTTTCCTCTGTAATATTTAGTGAAAGCTTTTTCATAAAAAAAAAAAAAAAAAAAAAAAAAACTATGTGGTGGTCTGGGCTATATAAATATTGAGATCATAATTGTTTTGTGACTTCTCTTCCACGCGAGGTTCTGGAAGAAAAGAGAATTTGCTTAATTGCTTCTTGTCCATGTCCTTTCACCTGGTGAATTTACATCATAAGACAACAACAACAATCTTTTCTTCAGGGTTTCTTTTCTTTTATAGTGGTAGAGAATATGTGATAGACTATGGCATTGGGAATCAAGGCGATCATGCTACTGTGTATGCCAATAATTGTTACTCCTTTGGGCTTCTAGCTAAGAGTGGGTGAGGAAGTCAGCTCTACTTTCTGACAGTGCAATTTAGCCTTCAGGTTTATGTTGCTAGGAGTCGATGAAGTTAGTAAATTGCAAAGCCTCCTTCAGTGGAAAATTTCTGCAAAACCTACAAGTTGCTGGTGCATACTACCAGTTTCATTGATTTATGCTAAGTATTTGTTTAGTTTGCAATATTGAGACATAATATGTTTGATCGTGAAGAGTTCTAGAGCTAAACTCTTCAATAGATTTTATCTTCAATTATTAAATATTATCATTATAGTATTAATAATATAATAACTTACGAAATGGGAGGCAAATCTTGGAAATACTTGGACTGGATATTGTTGCTCATCAGATCTAAACTTGATGGAGATATATGGTTTTATAAATTTTCTTGGAAGTTTAAGATAAGGGTAAATGCTGTAGTGGTTTTGGGTCTGTTAATACTCAAAATCACAAACTACCATTTTATAAAAGACTTATAAAAATATTTGAACTAGAAAATTAGATAATTATTTAATATAAGAAAAGATGACTTATTTCCTTTGCAAGTAAGCTTCAACGTTGTTTCAAAATAGAAAAGATGAATCAAGATTATCTAAGGAATATCCTTCATCCAACCAAATAAAATCTTCATATCTACAGAGTTTTCTCCGTCTTAAAGACAAAACTCAATTACCTAATTTCGGCATATCTTCTTCTCCCAGGTCTGCTGCATATTTTCCAAGAAAAGTAATACCATTTTCACTGATTGAATTAGTAAAACTTTAAGTTGACTTTTGAAGCTTCTTCTTTTTCATCAGAATATTAAGTCTCTCGATGCAAAACAACCTCATCTTAGTTTTTCTTCATTACTCTCTTCAGTAATTTAATTTTAATTCGTCCAAAATTTCAATTTTCATGGAAACTTACCTCAAAGTCCTCTTGATAGCTGAACCCATCATCTTGGGCCTTGCACTAATTATTTTAGCCATTATCTTCATTATTAGATGTTTTATGAGACTCTCACATCAGACTCAGCCCAATCAAACCCGGATCGAATCCGCCAAGTGCACTGAACCTTTTCTGTCAATCTATATTCTCATATTTCTATGATTGAACTTGCCGCCGCCACCAAGAACTTCTCCCCTAACCTGATCACTAGGGATGGCAACTTCAGCACTATCTATAAAAATCGGGTTTGCAAGGGCGCCTTTGTGACCGTCACTAAGCCCAATGACTCTGTTACGTGCCTAAAAGTTAAACTCAAAACACACTGTCATTGATGCTTGAACACATGGTCGTTTGTAGTTTTATTAAGGTCTATCTTAGTGTACCGTTTTTATCAGACGGCACCATTTTGTATATTTTTGTTTGCTTTCTATTTTCAGGCTTACTAGTCGTTGGTATTTGTTAGGAGATTGAGTCTGTTGGCGTAATTGGGGGAAAATTGGTTTGATTTTTAGAACTGAATTCATGGGCTGTCAATAGTGAAATTAAATACTAGTTTGGGGATTGTCCAAAGGGGTTGAAGAATGGAATCAATTAGTTGTAACTTGAATTCTCTCTAAGTGTTGTTTGTTTTTCTAGAAAATCATATTTTCTATTTTTGGTTCGTATCATTTTGGTATCAGAGCCCAGGCAGT
Organism: Quillaja saponaria; assembly: GCA_029379385.1. Lineage (NCBI taxonomy): Eukaryota > Viridiplantae > Streptophyta > Magnoliopsida > Fabales > Quillajaceae > Quillaja > Quillaja saponaria. Next base: position 9,790,747 of record CM055616.1, on the reverse strand, counting down.
CATGGTGGAAACGAGAGTTTAGCAGGTTAATGGAGAAATTCAAAAGATCAATGCTAGAATTGAAGGTGTGCAAGAGGAGATCCGAGCTTAGAACCAGAGAGTGGAAAATCATCTCACTGTGATGATGGAGGAGCTACGAAGGGTGATGGAGAACCAGAATAGGAACGGAGAACCTATACATGGTATGGATGGAGTTCAGAGGGGAAATGGACCACCATTTGGAGGAAGAGCTCAGGAAATGCCAAATCCATGGGGCTATAGTGGTATTGGAGGTGGAGGTTATGGAGGAAATCCAATTCCTGAAGTGCAAAATGGAGGTGGAGGGTTTCCGGGGGGGTATGTTCCAGAAGTACCAAATGTAGGAGCTCCAAGGATGTTTGGATATGAAGCAAGACCTGGTATGGCTAAGGGACAACTGTTCCAACAAGCTAGATACGCAAGGATGGAGTGCCCAAGGTTTGAGGGCGAGAACTTTAAGGATTGGAGTTATAAAATTGAGTAATTCTTTGAGGTCGAGGGAGTTATGGAAAGTCATAAGATTAGTACAGTGAGTGCTTTCTTAGAAGGAAGAGCACTACACTGGCACCAAGCTTATATGAGGACTTTAGCAGGAAGGTTCATCACCTAGAAATGTTACAGATATGAGTCATAGATTTGCAAATGCATCATTTGAAGATCTAGTGGCTGATTTGGTGAAACTCAAATAGTGGGGAAGTGTGAAAGACTACCAGGACAAATTTGAAAGGATGTTGAGTCAAGCAATCATCTATGAGAATTTTGCAATTAGTTGTTTTCTTAGTGGATTAAACAAAGAATTAGAAACTACTGTTAGGAGTTTCGCTCCTTAAAATCTACCTCAAGCTATGTATATAGCTAGGTTATAGGAATCTACATTTATAGAGTTGGCAAAGAAACACCAAACCAAACCATTATCATCTCAATATAATGCTCCTAGAAACACACCACAATTTTCACCACCTATTCCCAGATTTTTATCCACCAATACCAATATTAAGCCAAAGTTTGACAGTAACAACTCTAGAGATAACATTTCCTTCAAGCCTACCAAAACCATGAATCAGAAGGAGTGGGAGGAGAAAAGGCAGAAAGGATTGTGTTATTGGTGTGAGGAGAAATATACACCAGGACATAAGTGTAAAAGGTCTCAGTTGTACTAGAACCAAAATGTAACAAGAAGGATGATGTTGAATGTAGTAGTGATACTGGTTTGAGAATTGTGGAGTTGGAGAATGAAGAAGGGAAATAGATGTTTCTTGCTATATCTTTGCATGCTATGTGGAGACTGGATGAAGTGCAGACTATAAAGGTGGAGGCCCAAATAGGGAAGCATACAATATTGGTGTTAGTGGATAGTGGAAGTACACATAACTTCCTGAATGTGAGGTATTCAAGGAAGTTAGGTTGCAGTCTAGAACTTATTGAAAGTTTCCTGATAACTATTGACAATGGAGACAAGGTGTCAGTGCAATATGTAACTAAGCAGTTGAAATGGACTATGCAAGGAAAGGAGTTTGAAGCTTAATTTTTTATTATGCCTCTAGGAGGGTGTCACATGGTGTTAGGGGTGCAGTGGTTGTCTAAGCTTAGTTCTATATTATAGGATTTTGGCAAGATGGTCATGCAATTCATCTGTAATGATACTCAATTTAGGTTACAGGGAAAACAATCAATGAAAGTGCAGGGTGTTAAGGAGAGAAAAATTAAAAAGAGTAGTTTGTCTGGAAACTCCCTGATTAGAGTACAAGTTCAACTTATAAGTGCTGCCCCAGATGAGGAAATGAACGCTGACTGCTCTCTACAAGAGGTAACTGGAAATCCTACTGTTATAGATCATCTGCTAGTACAATTTCATGATTTATTTGAAGAACCTAAAGGGTAAGCCCCATATAGAAGCCATGACCATAGAATTCCTTTAAAGGATGAGGGTTCAGTAATCAAAATGAGGCCTTATAGATATCCATCTTCACAAAAGGATATTATAGAGCAGATGGTAGATGAGATGCTTAAGGCTGGTATCATCAGGGTTAGTAATAGCCATTTCTCTTCACCTATTATGATGGTTAAAAAAATTATGGTACTTGGAGAATGTGTATTGATTTTAAACAACTAAATCAATTAACAATTACAGATAAGTTTTCTATACCTATCATTGGGGAACTTTTAGATGAGTTACATGGAGCAATGGTGTTTACTAAGTTGGATCTCAGGGCAGCATATCACCAAATCAGAATGGCAGAGGATTATATTTTCAAAACAGCCTTTAGAACTTATTTCGGTCATTATGAATACTTGGTTATGCCCTTTGGCTTAAACAATGCACCATCTACTTTCCAAAGTCTTATGACTGAAGTATTCAGACCTTATTTGAGGAAGTTTGTTTTAGTTTTCATTGATGATATTTTGATTTATAGTAGTAGTTTAGAAGTGCACATCCAACATGTTACCATTGTCATTGAAGAATTGAGAAGGCATACCCTTGTTGCGAAAAGGAGTAAGTGCTCTTTTGCTGTAGAAAAGATGGAATACCTGGGACATGTGATTTTTGGGGATGGTGTAGTAGCTGACAGGAAAAAAATTGAAACTATACTTGATTGGCCTACTCCTAGAACTTTCAAGGCTTTAAGAGGATTTTTGGGATTTACAGGGTGCTATAGGAAGTTCATCCAAGGATATGGACTAATTAGTAGACCCTTAACTGAGTTGTTTAGAAAGGATGCTTTTAGTTGGTTAATAGAAGCTTATGAGGCTTTTGTAAAACTGAAGCATGCTATGACTCAAGCACTTGTGTTGGCTTTACCAGACTTCTTTTAATGTTTATTATTGAGACTAATGCTTGTAGAGTAGGAATGAGGGCTGTGCTCATGCAACAATGTTAGCCTGTTGCTTTCTTGAGTAAGGCTTTATCTGGAAAGTACTTGATATTGTCAACCTATGAGAAGGAGATGTTAGCTATCATCTATGTAGTTAGGAAATGAAGCTGTTACTTGGTTGGTAGGCACTTTTAGATTAGAACAGACCATCAAAGTTTAAAGTATTTGTTAGATCAAAAGTTAACAATCCTTGTTCAACAGGAATTTCTAGCTAAGACGATGGGTTTTGACTATGAGATCTGATATAGGTAGCTAATGCCCTATCCAGAGAAGAGGAACCTGAGTTGAATATGCTCTATACTACTATAACTCAGTCTGAACAATTATCAAGGATTAAGACCTCCTGGCTATATGATGACAAGTTGCAGAAGATTATAGTAGAATTACAACAAGATGCTGGCAAACACAGACATTATACCTGGGAGCAAGGTTTACAAAAAAGAAAGAACAAGTTGGTAGTAGGACATGATAAAGACCTGCACCTGCAGATTCTCAACTACTTTCATAGCAGTCCTATTGGAGGTCATTCTGGTGTTACACAGACCCTTAAGAGACTAACTACCACACTATTTTGGAAGGGATTAAAAATTGATGATAGAAACTTTATCAAATATTGTGGGGTGTGTTAACAAGACAAATATAACACTGTTGCTAGGTATGGACTGCTGCAATCGTTACCTATTCCAGACAAGGTATGGACAGATATAGCCATAGATTTCATTCAAGGTCTTCCAAAAACAGAAGGTAAGGAAGTCGTTCTGGTGGTTATAGACAGATTGAGCAAGTATGCTCATTTTCTGGCTTTGAACCATCCATTTACTACATTGATAGTAGCTCAGGCCTTCATGGATTCAGTTTTCAAGCTGCATGGTCCACCTAGTTCTATTGTCTCTGATAGGGAAAAAATTTTATGAGTAAATTTTGGGGTGAACTCATGACAAGGATGGAAATTCAGTTGAGGATGTCCACTGCTTATCATCCTCAAACTGATGGCCAAAGTGAAGTATTAAACAGATGTCTTGAAACTTACTTAGGGTGCATGACTGGAGAAAGACTTAAAGATTGGGTCATATGGTTGTCTCTGACTGAATTTTAGTATAATACTACTTACCATTCTGCTATTAAAACAACTCAATATCAAGTTGTGTATGGTCAACCTCCTCCTGTTCATGTCCCTTTATCTAATGGGGGATTGTGTAGTGGAAGCAGTAGACAGAAGTTTGGTAGCTAGGGAGGAGATGTTGAGGTTGCTTAAATTCCACTTGTCTAGGGCTCAAACAAGAATGAAAGCATTTGTAGATAGTCATAGAATTGACAAAGAATTTCAAGTAGGAGATTCTGTTTATCTTAAACTTCAACCCTATAGACAATTTACTATTGCTTCTAGAGTGAATATAAAGCTCCATCATAGGTTCTTGGGTCCTTATGTGATTGTCAGAAGAGTTGGATCAGCGTCATATGAGTTAAAGTTACCTATTGGAGCTAAGATCCATCCAGTGTTCTATATTTCTAAGTTAAAGGCAGCAATTGGTGATCAACATGCTTCTAGTTCCTTGCCTGAGTGTGATTATGATGGGTTACTGAGATTGGAACCTCTAGTTGTGTTGGATAGAACGACTATTCGTAGAGGAAACAAAGATGTCACTCAAGTTTTAGTCAAACAATCCACTTCTTTTGTAGAAGACTCTACTAAGGAGAATTGGATCACTCTGCACTAGAAGTTTCCAGTCTCTACCCTTGAGAACAAGGGTGTGCTTTATTACGTGTCTAAAAGTTAGCCCCAAAACAGTGTCGTTGATGCTTGAACACATGGTCTTTTGGAGTTTTATTAAGGTCTATCTTAGTTGATCATTTTTATCAGACGACACCATTTTGTATATTTTTGTTTGCTTTCTGTTTTCAGGCTTACTAGTTGTTGGTGTTTGTTAGGTGATTGAGTTTGTTGGCGTAATTGGGGGAAAATTGGTTTGATTGTTAGAACTGAATTCATGGGCTGTCAATAGTAAAGTTAAATACCAGTTTAGGATTGTCCAAACAGGGTTGAAGAATGGAATCAATTAGCTATAACTTGAATTCTCTCTAAGTTTTGCTTGTTTTCCTAGAAAATCATATTTTCTATTTTGGTTCGTATCAGACTTCCAAGGATTACGAGAATTCTGAGCGGAGATGTAAACAATGGGGAAGCTTCGTCAACAGAATATACTTCCGCTTGTGGGATATTGCGACTCAGATCATTATAGATTGTTAGTTCACAAGTTCATAGAGAGAGGCAACTTGGACCAATGGTTGCACGAAACGTCATCAGAGGAAAACAATAAAGTTTCTCGTACGTGTTTTCCATTATCTTAGGAAAGGAGAATTAAGATTGTACGAGGGCTAGCTAATGGGATTTGATATTTACATGGGCTGAAAATAAGTGCTCGTAATATATTGTTAGACTATAAATTCGAAGCCCAAATTGCACATTTTGGGCTAGCAAGGAAAGTTCAATCCTCTTTTTCACATTCGACGTATTCGAGATATGTAGCCAGCACGTTGAGTTATTTGCTAACATAAATAGTTACTTGGTGCTGAATTTGAAGTGGGATGTCTATAGCTTTAGGGCCCTAATGTTGGAAATTGCCATTGGACAGCGGCCAGATTCACTATCCCTTATGAACGAAGAAAAGATGGGAATGACGGATTGGACCATTGATATGGTGGCCCAAAATTTACAAATGCAAATGGTTGAACTAAATATATCAAGAAATGTCCTAATAAGAACTAATTTGGTACGTAAAAATACTGATTTCATGAAATTGTTATTATATCATTTAGTATATATTTTAGCCTTAGAAAGTCTTTCTGGGCTTTTTATTATATAGAAGCTGGAATAGTCAAACCCACTTATAAGATAGTATTATCTATTCTTATCTTTATGAAATCAATATATTTTAATTAAAAGATAAAAAACACCCTTACCCTAATTTAATGTATTATATTTTTTTTATAGACACTTTCTCAATCTCCTCTACATGCATCTCCTCTGCCATTAGTTCCGATGCCAATACTCCTGTTATGAGCTTCATCAAAAATTAGGATTCTCCCAAGTACTATTTTTCATGTTTTAAAATTCTTTTTTTCCATCCATGTTATATCTTAGGTTTTCTTTTTATGGTTTATAGCTTGCAATTTGTTATTGTTGTGGTGTGATTTCCGAATCTTTGTCTTTTCAAGTACTATTATCTGATTTTGTTATGACTATTATTATTGGGAGTATTTGTTTTCTGTCATTGCTTTTTTTTTTTTTTTATGGGTGAGTTTATTTAATTACAATATTATATTGGGGACTTGGGTTCACTGGTTTCAATTTCTCTCTTGTACATTACAATTTGTTTCTTTCTCACAATCTGAGTGCTCTTCCTCTCTAATTTTTTTTTTTTGGTTATAAAAGAGTCATCTTCCTCCTTATTTATTCTTGTAATGGAGTCTGACAAATCATACATCCTTTCATCACTTGGGCTGAGAATCCTACCAGTTTTCTTTTGCCTTTGATTAAGTTTGCTATAATTTATACCCTCTGACTTCATGTGCTATAATATCTCACATAAATTATATATACACCAATAGTTAATCTATAAGTTTAATTTCTAACACCACAATATGTAAATTTTATTTATTCTATTCATGTCTCCGTGCATTCTAATATATTTATAATTTATATAGAGATTCAATATTTTATATTTCGATGAATATTTATATATATATATGTAACTATAGCCCTTTGTAGTTAATATTTATATTTATATATGCAGATATTACTCGATTAAGTTTAACTACAAGAAAATTGATAAGAAGAAGAAAGATTATCGTTGTCTTAGCTTTATGGTTGGATATTTTGCATTTGATAAACTCATTTTGCCTACTTATTTATGTGGCTGCATCTTTGTATACTCGTAGGAATAGGGATAAGGCATTTTTAGATAGTTTTACTTGAAAATATTTTGAATTTAGTTTTAAATTATGATATTTGACGTTGATGGATTGAATTTTTAATTAAGATTTACAATTAATTTGAATAATTTGCAAAAAACTTTGATTTGCATTGGAAGTCAATTTTTTAATCTATTTTATGTCTACTATTAAATTTTTTATTGTTTTGGATCATCTTTGTTAAATTTAATATAGTATATATTATTGATAAATTATAAAGTAAAAATTATTTAAGTTAAATGAAGATAATTTCAAAATTTATATGTTTACTTAATATTGTTTAAATATTTATAATATATAAGAGCTACAAGATAAAAAAAAATATATATAAATAATTTTATGAAATCTGATAATTTTATATTATTTTATGAATTATTTAAATTGAAGGTATTATTGTCATTTAAAACTAACTTTGATTCCATTTCAAGTATGAATATGACATACTAAATAATAAAATAGAATATAATGACTATTCTTCATTGGCACTACCAAACAATAAAAATGAATAGTCATTCCATTTCAATCCTATTCCATTCCCATTCACATTTTCATTTTCATGATAATTCTGTAAAAATTATTCTTTATGTACCAAACTAGTTCTAAAAACTACCGTTACGGAGTATTTTAGGATTGCTTGTACGTGCACTTCTAATTCACCAAGAGAAAGCCAGTAATGATAGAGATTGTTGGCTTAATGAGTCAAATTCTACCATAAATTTGTATTATTTCTATAAAATAAAGTAATCAAATAAAAAGATTTTATGTATCATTGAGTAAAAGTCTTGTTGTTTTACTTTTATTGGAAATCGCAAGTACAATGATGTGAGAAATTATTTTTATTATGTAATTTTGACTGGACATAATAGTAGCCTAAAACATCAGAACAATCAAAGAACAATTGATCAGTATTAACTGAGTTTCCTTCCACAAATTCTAAATCTAGATTTCGTGACTCAAACCTTGGTTTTTAGAAGCATCAAGAGATTTTATCAGTCCCTCCAGGGAAGGTTAGTAGAGTCTTGCAATACGTAAAAATGGAAATGATACTGATTAAATAATCATAACTTGTTTAAGAAATAAGTTTCAAGAAGGTTTAAAAGTTCTATATATGCAAGGTCCATTTAGAAGAAACGTTGATGGTGAGTAAAATACTAGATGTTGCAGGGTGCAGCAAAAACTATGGAAGCTAAAATCAAAGAGAAATGATGCACGGTATTGTGCGTGAATCAAGGACCCTTCTCCTCATCATATATATTATATAAAAGATTCCAAATTCTATCTAGCATAATTCATTCTGTAATTACAAGTTCTAGTAGAAGGGAAGCTTCCTCGGCAAATCCCCCATCAGGCCGTCATATTCCATTATATAAAGCTCTCAAAGATGAGCAACGCAAATTAACTCTGTCGCTCTCGTTGTCAATTTCATCATGAACCATTTTTCCAAGGCTGGTATATACTCAAACCTCAGAATTTCTAGCTAAGAAAAGGGTGAAACTGCAGCAGAAGATGATTAAATCCCATAGTACTCAGGACCCAAACCGGATAATTGTGTAAATCCATTGATGTGTAGCTCGTTCAGAGCCCAAAAAGCTGCCCAAGTAGCTGCAATATTTGGCAATTATTACATCCCATGAGAAATAGACACAAATTGCAGAATGAGTAGTCTCCCAACCAATTAGGAACTTTTGCATAATTCAAGATTTGAGCTCGTTAATACTTGTATGTGCAAGTCATCGGCATACAGCCACTTTTGCATCAAGTCATCAGTATAAGCCAAATAACCACATTCCAAAGACATCTACAAGGAACTTTTTTTCCTTCAACTACCCCTCCATAGCATCAATAACATGTTCTAAGCTTTTAATGGCCGACAACCGATGTAAGCCTGAAAGTTCCCCTAGTTTACCAATTGATGATCGGATCCATCATGATCTTTAGCTCCACTAATTATTCACTCAACTGCTGGAGATTGTTAGTTTTCTTAAACATGACGACATCCTTTCTAATTGAGTATCCACAATATAGAAGGTAGCACAAGTTAGCAACCTTATGCATATCTCTAGGTAGTTTGGCGAGGTTAGGACATCATGCTAACTTCAGTGTTTGTAAACAGCACAAACTACTGATAGATTAAGGCAACTTACAGATGCATGCATCCAAATGGCTTAGTTACCATAGTTTTCCAATTGAATCGAGCAAATCATGGTCATTATCATGAGCAACTACCAACAATAAAACCCTCAAGCACCTTAACTTCAGCAGCAGATCATCTGGTACCTTGTTAGAGAAGTTGTGGACTGACATGCCAAAGTTTAGTTGCAACTATGGGAATCACACATATTGTCACCACTTAAGTCAGCAGATAGAACCAATTTAAATAAGACCTCCTTATTGGCATCCTACCATAAATATTAGATCCTTCCACCAGAGATGTTGTAAGTGTTTTTGGTGAGAGCATGACTTCTACACCCTCTTTCAGACCAAGGTCATCTTTTTGTCTTCAAATAAGTTATAATCTTCCTGAACCCCAACAATTTTGATTATAGCTTGCTTTAGAAATAGTACTAGCTTTTGTAGTGATCTTATCCAATAGATCATAGGCATCCTTTCTGCTCCTCTAGCCATTTCTTCACCAGTTTGATGTTTGTTCCCTTTTGCTCTTCAACAGAGATGACAATGTCATCTTCAACCTCTCGATCAAGCAGTTTCTCAGTGTTTTCCTGTCCCCATATGAAGTTCTAAGAAACCTAGGAGAAGCCATCTCATCAAAGAAAACAAGCAGCAGGAAGAAAGCTCCTTCCATCCAAGGCCATGATGCCTCAACAAATTTGGATTGTAAAAGAAGTGAAAGGCAAGAGGATATAAAAAAAACATGATAAAGGAAACTGATTGAAAGAAGCTTTACTAAACTGAGTATTGAGTAATGGGCAGTGGGTACCGATTTCTTTCAAACACTAATCTTGAGGGACCCAAAGAAGTTCTCAAAAGACTAACTGAGAAAGTTACGACCATAATCTAGAAAAAGAAAAAACGAGGGTGCTTTACCATATCAGTCCAATAAGCTGACTAAGACAAAACCCAATTACCTAATTACGATGTATCTTCCTATACCGTGTCTGCCTGCATATTTTCCATGAAAAGTAATGCCCTTTTCACTGATTGACTTAATAAGCACTTTAACTTGACTTCTGAAACTTCTTCCTTTTGATTAGCATATTAAGTCTCTCGATGGCGAACAACCTCATCTTATTCTATCATCATTTCTCTCTTCATAAATTTAATCTTAATTCGTCCAAATTTTCAATTTTAATGAATACATACCTCCAAGCCCTCTTGATAGCATCATCGATCATCTTGGTGTTTACACTAATTATTGTAGCCATAATCTTCTTCAGTAGCAGAAGGTTTATGAAACCCTCACATCAGACGCGGACTCAGTCCAATCAAACCCAGATCAGATCCACCAATAGCCTTGAACTTAACCCAATCACAATCTATAACAATTTTTCTTTCGACCTATATTCTCGTATCTCCATGACTGAACTCACCGCCGCCACCAAGAACTTCTCCCCCGACCTTATCATTGGTCACGGCAGTTTCAGCTTGGTCTATCAGGGTCGGCTCTCGAACGGCGTAGTTGTGGCCGTCAAGAAGCTGAACTCTTATGACTTCCAAGGATTAAGAGAATTCCGGGCGGAGATGGAAACATTAGGAAAGCTCCGTCACCGGAATATCCTTCCGCTCGTGGGATACTGCGAGTCCGATGATAATAGACTGTTAGTTTTCAAATACATGGAGAGAGGCAACTTGAACCAATGGTTGTACGACACGTCATCAGTGGAAAACGAGAAAATTTCTTATTCGCGATTTCCATTATCTTGGGAAACGAGAATTAAGATTATACGAGGTATAGCTAATGGGCTTTCATATTTACATGGGCTGGAAAAGCCCATCGTTCATAGAAATATCAGTGCTAGTAATATATTATTGGACTATGAATTTGAAGCCCAAATTGCTCATTTTGAGCTGGCAAGGAGAATTCAATACTCTTATTCACACTCCACTGATGTCGCAGGCACGATGGGTTATTTGCCACCAGAATATAGAAATGGTTGCTCAGTTCTGACGATGAAGAGTGATGTCTATAGCTTTGGGGTTTTAATGTTAGAAATTGCCACTGGACAGTTGCCGGATTCACTGTTCGTGATAAATGGGGAAGAGGTAAGAATGGTGGATTGGGCCATAAAAATGGTGGCCCAAAATTTACAAATCCAAATGGTTGATCCAAATATTGCAAGAAATAGATTAATAGAAGCTAATGTTAAGGAGTACTTTAAAATTGCTTGTATGTGCACTCCTGATTCACTAAGAGAAAGGCCTGTAATGACAGAGATTGTTCACTTATTGAATCAAAATCTACTATAAAATTGTATTAATTTTATAAAATAAGAAGACCATGGCGCATCATCAAGTAAAAATCATGTCGTTTTAATTTTTATTGGGTATTGCAGGTAGGATATGTGGTAAATTATTTTTATTATGTAATTTTGAATGGATTTTAAAATGTAATTTAGAAAGTCATTCTTTATATATTTTATGGTCAAATAGTGTTTCTCACTTAATTGACATTTTGGAATATCAAATTGGATTTGATATGGAAGTTTGAAAATGAGATCAATCTTTTCCTTCAATTTTTAGTGACTTTTGGTGTTGGTATTATAGTGGAGCTGAAATAAACTCATATACCAAATGCGCAGGCAGCAATAGCCCTAAAACAATATGAGAAATTTAGGTAATTTAAAACTCAGTTGTGTTCCTAGTAGGTAACATTCGGATAATGAGTAATTACTAGAAGGCCAAAAGAGCACTGGAAGTATTTAAGGATGTACATGAATTACACTAGTCAGAAGTGAAAAGATCAAGTCTGCAGTCTGCTTACTGATTCTGCTACAAATTCAATTGTGGTACAGGTAAGAACATGTTTGAATGACTTAGCTATGCCTGAAACAGAAGATACATTAATTAGAAGAAAAATAAACTGGTGAATCACTCCACATAAAATTAAGTATGAAACCTGAATGAGTAAGTGATGCGGTTGAGGTTTTTTGTGACAGTTTGCCTCCCACATCCTCTTTTAGACCCAATATTTATATATTTTTTGTTTTGCTATAAATTCTAATCTGTCAAGAACCTCCCCTATTTTTCAATGATATGAATTGAGAGAAGTGGAGAAGGGGTTCCTTACCTTGCATTTTCTTTTTCTAGCTGTCAAGAAATGACATCCAATAAAGACAGTATCTTTAAGTTCATCAAGCCATTCCTTCACTGCTGGGTTTCTGACTTTCTTATCCTCTGCATCATGGAGCACTGCATTAACAGTAAGCAATTTTATCTTCAATTTCTTATTCAATTTTTCATTGAGCTTCTTTCCCCCGTATGATGTTCACGACCTCAGGAGAAGCTATCCTATCGAACAGAACCTTAAGAAATGCAGAGGAGCAGTTTACTGAGAGCTTTTCCTGTACAATATTCAAAACTTTTTCACAATATATATATATATATATATATATATATATATAAGTTCGTATAGATACATTATTAAAGAGATGATAATCATTTTGTGGCTTCTCAGACCAAAGAATATTAATTAAGAAGAGAGGAACGGCACGAAAAGAGAATTTGCTTCTTGTATTGTCCTTTCACATACAGCCAAAGCCTGATGGTATTCACATCATATGACAGCATCAACAAGCCAATTTGGCAGCTGCATTTAGCAGTGTCAGCATCCTTCAAAGTCAGCCTAAAACATCAGAACAATTGATAAGGACATATAAACTGAATTTCCTTGTATAAAATCTAAATCTAGATTTCAGAACTAAAAAATTAGTTCTTAGAAGCATCAAGAGATTATATTAGTGCCTCGAAGGTTTAAAAGTTCTGTATTTGGTCAACTAAGTTCCATGCAATCTATACATGTTGATGGTGAATAGGTGCAAGGTCCATTTAGAAGATACGTTGTTGGGACAGTAAAATACTAGATGTTGCAGGGTGTAGCAAAAGCCATGGAAGCTAAGGGAAATGATGCACAATATTGTACGTGGAATGTAGCACCCTTCTCAACTATATAAGTTTCCAAATTCCGTCTAGTATAATTCTGTCTGTAACCACAAGTTCTAGTACACACGGAAGCTTCTTAGGCAAATCCACAATCAGTCTAGGACATTCCATTATATAAATCGAAGATGGACAAAAGCTCTGCACTTCTCGTTGTCAAGTTCATCTGGAATCCATTTTCCAGGCTGGCATACACTCAAACTTCAGAATTCTAGCGAAGAAAAGGGTGAAACTGCAGCAGAAGATTAATAAATCCCATAGAACTCAGTACTCAAACCAACTAATTTTGCAAAACCTTTGGTGTGCGTAGCCCCTTCATATAGACCAAAGCTGTCCAAGTGGCTGCAATATTTTGCAATTATTACAGCCCATAAGATATGGACACAAGTCGCAAGATTTGAGTACTTTCATACTTATATATGTTGAGTTTTTGTTTGCTTGAAGAATAAAAAAATAAAAAATAAAAAGTTAGGACAGTTATAACTTATTACAGTTACAATTGCCTTCAAAATATTTGTGTCATTTCAAATTTTTAAGTTTTAGATATTATAAATAAATATGTATAGGGAATGTTTTGTAAGTAGTATTGATTTTCTCTTTTCTTTTTTTCTTTTAAAAATTCTCTACAGCCATTGTGAGAAACTGTCTTTAATAAAAGTTCTTGGGGAATTCTAGTTTTACTAACTAAGAGTTTTAAGACTTTGTTGTATACTAGAGGATATTTATCTTTAACCCAATAGAAAATTCTAGGAGAGAGTGGGGACAAATAAAACCTTAAGAAAAGCGTTTCTTAACGTGACTCAAAGTTATACATATATATATTTTTATATGATTCTAATTCCATTATATTTCCAACAATCCTAAGGCTTTACTTCTAATTCAATTGTAAAAATGGAGTCTTAATCAATTAAAGTGATGAATCAAGATTTGGTGAAATAGGATTGTTTTGATGGCAACCATTTTGCACGTTGGTAGGACAAGATGCTGTTTCTTTTGACTATAATGAAAATTTTATATATTCTTGATCTTACTTTACAACCTGTACAAGAAGATCCTGTACCAAATGTTCTTGGAATATAACCATCTGAAGAAAAAATTGAACAAGTCAAGCAAGCCAAAAAGAAAAGGGAAGAAGATGAATTGTTGTTTCGTGGACATATTTTGAATACTCTGTCAGACCGTCTGTATGATATGTTCACATAAATCAAGTCTCCAAGAGACATTTGGACTGCACTAGAATTCAAATATAAGGTTAAGGAAGAAGATATGAACAAATTTTTAATGTCTAAATATTTAGATTTCAAAATGGTTGATAACAAGCATATGCTAGAACAAGTCTATGAACTGTAAGTTATTGTTAACAAATTCATGCTTAGAAAATTATTCTGTTTGAGACTTTCCAAGTTGGGGCAATAATTTCTAAATTACCTTCTTCCTGGAGTGATTATGGAAAAAAATTACTACATAAGTATGAGGACTTTAGTATAAAGTAGATTCAGAAACACCTTCGTATTGAGGAGGAGACACGAATTCAAGATCATAGCATTTTCGTTCCTTATGAGCCTAAAGTCAATTATGTGGAGGGCAGTAGGTCTCAGTCTAAGAAACATAACTTGCAAGTAAAGAAGAATGATGACCAATTTAAAAAGAAGAACACACAACCACTTGGTAAAAAGAAGAAGGGTAATTACTATGTTTGTGGAAAACCTAGACACTATGCAAAACAGTGTAGATTCAAAAGTAAGAAACTGCAGGAAAGGCAAACATGGTGGATGAAAATGAGAATCTGATTGTCATGAATTCTAAAATAAACATGGTAATTAAGCAATCTAGTTGGTGGTTCGATTTTTGTGCCGCGGTTCATGTATGTAGAGACAAACATTTATTCAAGAAATTTGAAAAGGTGGCCAGTGGTCAAGAGGTCATATGAGAAACCATGCTCTTACTAAAGTTGTTGGAAAAGGAACTGTGGAGATCGATTTCGCTTCTGGGAAATTATTCACCCTTCTTAATGTGTTGTTTGCACCTGAAATTAGGAAAAATTTAGTTTCTGTTGATTTGCTTTGTTAAAAAAGGTTTAGGATATCTTTTGAGTCAGACAAGATAATGTTGTCAAAGAATATAATGTTTGTGGGAAAGGCATATATACTCCAGTGATGGATTTCAAGCTCAGTAATAATAATAGTAATAAGAGTGAATATTCTACTAATACTATTGAATCTTTTTTTTTTTATGGCATGGATGCCTAACACATTTAAATTTTAGTTTTTAAAAAAATATAGAAAGGTTATAATCAATTAAATTTAATGATGAATTACATAAATGTGAAATATGTGCTGAATATAAAATTACTAAGAAACTTTTTAAAGGTGTTAAGAGAAATACTGATATTTTAAATTTAGCACATTCTGATACATGTGAATTAAATGGTTTGTTGACTCGTGGTGGAAAGAGATACTTTATTACATTTGTAGATGATTGTATCAGATATCTATAAGTTTACCTCTTAAGAGCAAAGGATGAAGCATTTACCATGTTTAAGAAAAATAAGGATGAAGTAGAAAACCAACTTGAAAAGAAATTTAAAATTCTACCTTCAGATTTAGGTGGTGAATATTTTGATAATATGTTTAATGATTTTTGTGAAGAATATGGCCTCATTCATAAAAATAAAAAAAATAAAAACTGCACCTTACACAACACAACATAATGGCATTGCTAAAAGAAAGAACCGTACTTTGGTTGAAATAGTCAATTGTATGCTACTTAATGCTAAATTAATTGCCCATGAATTTATAGGGAGAAGCTTTACTTTCTGCATGTCATATTCATAATAGAATATCATCTAAAACCTTTAAGTCCTTGCAAGTTATGAAAAGGAAGAAAACCAATTCTCTCATATTTAAAAGTGTAGGGGTGTTTGCCATATTTTAAGGTACCAGATCCTAAAAAACTAAACTTGGACCTAGAGCTATTAGAAGTGTTTTTTTTTTTGGGTATGCTGAAAATAGTAAGGCATATAAACTTATAGATTTGGAATCTAATGTCATAGTTGAATCCAAAGATGTTGAATTCTTTGAAAATAAATATTTTCATGATTTTGTAATAATAGAAGATAATGTTGAAAAACCAAATCCAACGAATAATACTTCTAGACAAAAATCACAACTAGAGACTAATGTTTCTAAAAAGGACATACAACCTAGAAGAAGCACTAGAGCAAGAAAAGAAAAATATATGGCGAAGACTTTATTTCTTTTCTATTTGAGGGAGAGAGAAGTAATAATGTAATAAATAAATTTGCTTATGTGCTGCATTTAGAAGATGATCCTAAGACATTTTCCGAAGTCATGTCATCTAGGGATATTGCATTGTGGAAAGAAGCCATAAATGATGAGATGGACTCTATCATGCTTAATAATACTTGGATTTTGGTGGATTTACTCTTAGGGTGAAAACCCATTGGGTGTAAGTGGATGTTTAGAAGAAAGTTTAATACTGATGGCTCTATTCAAGTTTTGAAAGCTAGATTAGTAGCCAAAGAATTTAGACAAAAAGAAGGAATTGACTATTTTGACACTTATGCACCGGTAGCAAGAATAGCCTCTATTAGAATTCTCATGGCATTAGCATCCATTAATCTTCTTTATGTGCATCAAATGGATGTTAGACTGCTTTCTTAAATGGTAATTTAAATGAGGATGGGTACATGGAGCAACCCGAAAGGTTTGTCCTTCTTGAAAATGAAAGAAAGTATGTAAATTAATTAAGCCTTTGTACGAACTTAAACAAGCTCCAAAGCAATGGTATGAGAAATTTGATTCTACTATCTTGTCTGTTAGGTTTAGGTATAATAGCGCTGATAAGTATATTTATTCTAAATTCACTGATAATTATGGTATACTAGTTTGTTTGTATGTTGATGAGATGCTAATTTGTGGAACTAACATGATTAGTGTAAATGAAACTAAGAAATATCTATCTTCCATCTTTAAAATGAAAGATTTAGGAGAAGTGTATACTATCTTAGGAATAAAAGTGAGAAAGCATAGTGGGGGTTGTGCTTTAAATCAAACACATTACATAAAGAAGATGTTAAACAAATTTTAACATTTAAAATTTAAAGACTTTTCTATACATTTTGATTCCAAACTTAAGTTAGAAAAGAATCTTGGTAGAGCAGTAGGACAACTTGAGTATGCTAGTGCAATAGGTTCATTGATGTATGATATGCATTGCACTAACCTAATATTGTTTTTGCTGTATGTAAACTTGGTAGATTTTCAAGTATTCCAGGTGTAGAACATTGGAGTTCCACTGGTAGAATCTTTGGTTACTTGAGGAAAACCATTAATTTAGGATTGTTCTACAATGAATATCTAGCTGTATTAGAAGGATACACCGATGCTAGTTAGATAACTAGTTTGGGAGATAACAAGTCCATTTTGGGATAGGTTTTCAGCCTAAGAAGAGGTGCTATTTCTTGGGCAAGTAAAAAACAAACTTGTATATCTCACTCAACAATGGAATTAGAGTTCATTGCTTTGGCATCAACAGGGAAAGAGACGAAATGGACAAGAAACTTATTGTTGGATATAAGATTGTGACCACATCCAATGCTTCATATCTCCTCTGCGTGAAGCTACTTTATCAAAGGCTTATAGTCAGATATATAATGAAAAGTCTAAACACGTAAGTCTAAGACATGAATATGTTAGACAATTGATTCGAGATGGAATCATTACAATTGTCTATGTGAAAGTCAAGTAAGAGCTTGGCTAATTCTCTTACTAAACATTTGTGTAGAGAGTTAGTAAGAACAACAACAAGTGATATTGGACTGAAACCTCTTATTTAATCACCAGTAATAGAAGCCAACGTTTTTCTAGTAAACAACTAGTTACAAGGTTTAATGGATAATAATTAAATTACTGAATTGTGATTGTTAGCACTAATATATTGTGAGCCTCTTAAAATAAATTTAGTACTATCTATTACATGTCATTTAGGGTGAGTATGAACTCTTATTTAAGCCTAATATAGTATTATAGTATGTTCTAAGTAACAGAAACACATTGTAGAAGCTTCACCTATATGGATTTAGAAGTGGTGCTGCTTCTTAAGAAAGTTTAAGGTTTTATCTTCAAGAGAATTCATGAAACAAGTACAAGCACAATGCCATAATAGTGCTAAATAAATCACAGAATTTCTCATATAGATAGAAGGTTGATATACGTGTGATATCTCCGATTCTGTTGATCAGGACATATTAACTGAATTTCCTTCCACAAAATCTAAATATCTAGATTTCAGGACTCAAACCTTAGTTTTTAGCAGCATCAAGAGATTATGTTAGTGCCCCCAGGGAAGGTTAGTAGAGTCGTGCAATATGTAAAGATGGAAATGTTACTGATTAAATAATCATTTCCAAGAAGGTTTAAAAGTTCAATATGCCAGGTCCATTAGAAGAAACGTTGATGGTGAGTAAAGTACAAGATGTCGCAGGGTGCATCAAAAACCATGGAAGCTAAAATTGAAGAGAAATGATGCACAGTATTGTACGTGGATTCCACATTCTGTCTAGCATAATTCATTCTGTAATTACAAGTTCTAGTAGAATGGAAGCTTATTAGGCAAATCCCCAATCAGTTCGTGAAATTCCATTTTCTAAAGCTCTGAGCAACGCAAATTAACTTTGAAGCTCTCGTTGCAAATTTCATCATGAACCATTTCTCCCAGGCTGGTATATACTCAAACCTCAGAATTTCTAGCAAAGAAAAGGGTGAAACTGCAGCAGAAGGTGATTAAATCCCATACAACTCAGGGCCCAAATATTACAGCCCATGAGAAGTAGACACATTGCGGAATGAGTAGTCTCCCAACCAATTGGGAACTTCTGTACCCGCATAATTCAAGATTTGAGCTCGGTAATACTTGTATATGCAAGTCATCAGCATACAGCCACTGTTGCATCAATTTAAGCAAAATAACCACATTCCAAAGACATCTACAAGGAGCTTTTTTACCTTGAACTATCCCTTCATAGCATCAATAACATGTTCTAAGCTTTTAATGGCCGACAACTTATGTAAGCCTAAAAGTTCCTCTAGTTTACCAATTGAAGGTCGGATCCATCATGATCTTTAGCTACACTAAATTCACTCAACTGCTGGAGATTGCTAGTTTTCTTAAATGTGACGGCATCCTTTCTATATGAGTATCCACGATATACAGGTAGCGCAAGTTAGCAATCTTATGCATATCTCTAGGTAGTTTGGTGAGGTTAGGACATCTTGCTATTTTCAGTGTTTCAAAACAGCAAAAACTACCGATAGATTGAGGCAACTTGTTGATCTTAGTTCCAGATACATCCAAATGGCTTAGATACCTTAGTTTTCCAATTGAATAGAGCAAATCATGGCCATTATCATGAGCAACTACCAACAATAACACCTTCCTTAACTCAGCAGCAGATCATGCATCTGGTACCTTGTGAGAGAAGGTGTGAAATGGCATGCCAAAGTTTAGTTGCAACTATGGGAATCTGGAATCACACATATTGTCACCACTTAAGTCAGCCGATAGAACCAATTTAAATTAGACCTCCTTATTGGCATCCTACCATACATATTAGATCCTTCCACCAGAGATGCTGTGAGTGTTTTTTGTGATAGCGTGACTTCTACACCCTCTTTTAGAACAAGGTCATCTTTTTGTCTTAAAATAAGTTATAATCTTCCTGAACCTCAGCAATTTTGATTATAGCTTGCTTTAGAAATAGTGCTAACTTTTTCAGTGATCTTATCCAACAGATCATGGGCATCGTGTGGAGAAATATCCTTTATGCTCCCCTAGCCATTTCTTCACCTGTTTGCTGTTTGTTCGCTTCTGCTCTTCATAATCAAGACTGCTCAACAGAGATGACACTGTCATCTTCAACATCTCCATCAAGCAGTTTATGAGATATCCTTTCCCACATGAAGTTCTAAGAAACCTAGGAGAAGCCATCTCATCAAAGAAAACAAGCATCAGGAGGAAAGCTCCTTCCATTCAAAGCCATGGTGCCTCAACAAATTTGGATTGTAAAAGAAGTGAAAGGCAAGAGGATATACAAAAAACATGAGAAAGGAAACTGATTGAAAGAAAGCTTAACTAAACTGTGTATTGAGTACTGGGCAGTGGGTATTCGGGACAGCAGATTCAGCTTGGTCTACAAGGGTCGGCTCTCGAATGGCGTCGTTGTTGCCATCAAGAAGCTGAAATCCTACGACTTTCAAGGATTACGAGAATTCCGGGCAGAGATGGAAACACTAGGGAAGCTCTGTCACCGGAATATCCTTCCGCTCGGGGGATACTGCGAGTCAGATGGTGATAAACTGTTAGTTTTCAAGTTCATGGAGAGACCTTGCCCAATGGTTGTTCAGCACGCCATCAGTCAAGACTCTATTATCTTGGGAAACGAAAATTAAGATTATACGAGGGGTAGTTAATGGGCTTCCATTTTTACATGGGTTGGAAAAGCCCATTGCTAATAGAAACATAAGTGCTGGTAATGTATTGTTGGACTATGAATTTGAAGCCCAAATTTCATATTTTGGATGGGCAAGAGAATTCTCTCCTCTTATTCACTGTCTAAGGATGTAGCAGGCACGATGGGTTATTTGGCTCCGGAGTATAGAAACTCAAGTTCCGAAAAGGTGACCCTGAAGGGAGATGTCTACGGCTTTAGCGTCTTAATGTTGGAAATTGCCACCGGACGGTCGTCGAGCTCATTTATAAGGTTAGTGGATTGGGCCAACTAAATGGTGGCTCAAAATTTAGCAATGCAAATGATTGATTCAAATATTTCAAGAAAGGGATTAATAGAAGTCTTGTGGACTATTTTAAGTGATCTTGTATGTGTATTTCTGAATTACCAAGAGAAAGGCCGGTAATGAGAAATTGTAAACTTCTTCAAAGACCATCACTAAATCTTCTGTGTCGTTTGAAAGTCTATAATGCAAGGCTCTAAGTAGTTCAACTAGTCCAAATAACTTGAGGTAATTTGTTAACTACACGGAGCTTCCCTAGGGTTTCCATCTTCGGCCGAAATTCTCGTAACTGTTGGAAGTCATAGGATTTCAACTTCTTGACGCCCACAAAGACATCGTTTGAGAGCCTACCCTTGTAGAACAAGCTGAATCTGCCGGCACCAATGATCAGGTCGAGGGAGAAGTTCTTGGTGGAGGCGGCGGCAAGTTCAACCTTGGAGATACGAGAATATAGGTCGAAAGAAAAACTGTATTCTGAAAGTGTACGATTGTCACTGAGGTAGGTTTGCAAAAGGGATCATATTGTAAGCATGGAAGTTCAACCAAACGGGGGAGACAAGAAATACTAAATTGGAGATGGCTTTATTATCAAGTTATTATAAATATAATAATTGAAAATTTCGACAAATAATAATTTATAAAATAAATAACACTGAAATCAGAAATTATGATTAATTACCTTAATAAATGAGAATAGCTTCAACCCTGTCAATGGAAGTAGCGGGCAAAATGGGTTATTTGCCACATACTGGAATGTGAAGGTTACTCGGTGGCAATGGTAAAGCCCTATGTATAAAGTTTTTGAATCTTAATGTTGGAAATTGCCACTGGACAGCAACCGGATTTAGAATTGTAGATGAATGGGAAAAGGATAAGAATAGCTGATTGGGCCATAAAAATAGTAGTTCAAAATTCACAAATGCAAATGACTGATGCAAATATTTGAAGAAAAGGGATTAATAAAAGCTAATGTTGTGGAGTACTTTAGGTTTGTTTGTATATGCATTCTAAATCACCAAGAAAAAGGCCAGTAATAACAAAGATTGTTCACTTATTCAATTAAAGTTTACTATAAATTTGTATTTATTTCTATAAAATAAAGAAGTCAAATAAGTAGACCGTCATGTTATCTAAATCTTATATGTGTCTTTTTAAGTTACTAAGGAGATATCAGTGTATTTGGAGATTATTAGTATTTTTTGTTTTGTTTTAAATGCATATAATTTGCAATGGTTATTTGTTATTAAGAGTTATATTTTTGGTTAAAATAGTCTCAATGAAAAAGACAAACGTTTTATCGAACCTATTAATATCGTGCTTAATAATCTCGAATTGCCAATATTATGCATTAGTAGAAAGTTATGGACATACGTCAAACTTACATTTTTGAATTCTAATCATCAAAATATTAAAACATAAAATTTTCTTTTACTGAGAAGGAAGTTCCATAACATGTCACATATGGTGAGGAGCGTAGTCTAATATGGAACTCATAGGGTATTTTTTTTGCAATGTCATTACAAAGTAGCAGTTGGGCTTTCCTTACTAATTTTTTTGTTTTCATAGATTACATCTCTATTATGCCTTACATTTATGCGGCACATTATCACTTACATTTCCTCTAATAACAAAAATAATGGGCATGGTGTAGTTGAGAATTTGAACTCTTATTCTGTTGTCAAAAAGCAGCAAGAGAGTTTAAGTAATAGTTGTTTAACCCAGATGGAAGGTGTTACTCCAAAGATTGTGGTGTGCCAAATGTTGGAACTTAGAACAGATCATGATCTTGGTTTTCTAAGTGCATTGGTGGGATAATGACAACACTTGTTCAATTGATGGCTTCATCTTCTACCATTGATGTTCATAATAAAATACTCCAACTGCACTTTTCTCTGGTAGTTGTAGCGTACGTGATGGATAAATGCTCAAGTGAGGCAAAAGTTAACACACACACACACACAAAAAAACCTTGAAAATGGAAGATTTAAAAATGAGTTCCATTTCAAGGTCGAATGAGTACATAATGACATGACGAAAACACTACATTTGTGCATGATAAGTATATCTACCAGCAAGTGCCAACTTATAAGAATGAACAAAAAAGTGTACTATAAT
This sequence comes from Quillaja saponaria, assembly GCA_029379385.1. Taxonomy (NCBI): domain Eukaryota; kingdom Viridiplantae; phylum Streptophyta; class Magnoliopsida; order Fabales; family Quillajaceae; genus Quillaja; species Quillaja saponaria. Next base: position 9,767,844 of record CM055616.1, on the reverse strand, counting down.
GAGAAGTTTTTGGGGTGCAACGACAATTGCAAATTTTTTGATAAATTCAAAGAATAGATCAATGCTCAAAAAAGATGCTCATGACTAACCAAGAGATCTAAAATGAAAAATATATGAATATTAAGAAAGGTATCTCTCAATCAAGGTCGGTCAAAAAAATACTCAATCTATAACCAAAGGTAATGCAAGAAAATAAAGAAAAATTGAACAAAAAAAATTTAAATATCACAAAGGAAAAGAATTACACAAATTCTTATCAATTATCATTTCACAAAAGAGCAAGAAAAATACCTTTATCCCACCTCTAAGGCCATAAGTTTACATTATGAATAAAATTGCAGAATACAAATACACATAAGGACCAACACGTCCATACTCTTAGACAAAACACCCTCCTTCATTCACAAAATAATTTTTTTTTTTCCCCAAACAATGAGAAGATGACAAACTCAAAATCCATTTTATTAAGTTTGAAAACCAAAATCTACCAAGGATACATATGAATTAGATATGCTAATAAATATATTTTACATAAGAATATGGTTTTCTTATACTTTTTAGCATGTACATGAAAACCAAATCTGATATGAGTTGATGATCGTCAAAAAATCAAAAGGTCTAAGAAATACACCCAAACAAATTATAATCAAATAAACTATCACATATATGTTATATGTATGATCCAACCGAAAAATTGAATAAGTGAATTTATAGAAGCAATCCAATCCAACTACAACAACAAAAAAATGATCTGGAGAATTAAACATACTTCATGAAGTTTCAGAAAATCTAACATGAGCAATAACTAAAAAGTAAAACAACAGAACAATAGTATGGCAACTTCAACAATTGCGAAAAGATAAAAAAAAAGAAAAAAAAAGACCGTAGTCAAAATGATGACTAAGATTCCCAAATAAAGTAAGATAATACTAAGATAATTTAGAAAAGAAGATTTAATGTAGAAATAGAAAGTTAAATAATAAAAGGAACATAAGGAAAAAAAAATCAATTGTACTTTGTATTAACAATTTAGCTCAATGTAAGCAATTGCAAAGATCCATTTAACTCTACCTATTCCTAACAAATATCTTTTTTGAAGCAAAATTAAGTAGTCAACTATTTCTTTGCAATGAACTAATCTGAAACCTGCAACTATCAACAACTACTTTAATCACATTTATCTAAATAAGACTCATATTAGCTTAACATCCAAAAAAAAAAAAAAAAAATCATTTTCACATGATGGATGAAAAATTGAATTATGCTTACATATCAATGAAGTGTGTTGCAGTTTCAGGACCAATGTTTTGAAAAAACCTTGAATCAAATTCCACTGTGTATGTATATTTGTGTAGGTCTTGTAAGAAGTAAGAACCTTCATTTTATTTTGAATGAAAAGGATTATTTTAGAATTAATCCTCTCAGATCCTAATTGAAAAGAAAATAGTTATAAATCTATGGAAAACAAATATAAAAATTCTAGATGTGGATTACAATTAATTGCAGGCCATGTAGGCTTATATGTTAAAGTATAACTTTAATTAACTACCGTAATTTCATTATAAAACACTACCATCATTCATCTAAAAATTTGAAATATATTTATAAAACATAATCAAAAGAAAAGAGATGGAGTACAATTAATTGTAGGTTGAGTCTTCAACTTCCACTAATCCCTTATCAATTATGAGCAGTTTGGTGATAGCAGAAATACTTACCAGAAGCACAATAGCCGGATTGACAGTTCCAACCATTTCCTAATTCTCTCGCCTCCTTTCATCCATAACAGAAGATAAAAATATGTAAACCCCTGAAATTCACCAACATGTTCAAAGCAGAAAAGAAAAGAAATTTTAATATACAAATAGATAGTTTAATTTAAATAAAAAAGATGAATAAAGGAAAAATCAGTCTGCATTAACATATTAACTTAAGCAATTAGAAAATTAGTTTAACTCACACAATCTAATTGATTTAGACTAAAAATGAGTAACAATTTGCATCAGAAGTCTCAATTATTCTCTTAGCCAAACCAAATCAATTCTAGACATATAGATTCATTTATTAACAATTTTTATTTTTTATTTTTTATTTTTAGAATCCTCATCTTGAATTTGCCTTCCAATTTTAACTCAAAATGACAAAAAAAAAAAAAAAAAAAAAAAAGGATATTACGAAAGTAAAATCAAAGCAAAGTGATGGTGTGAAAAACACTAAGTAAATAATAGGATTAAAACAATTATCTTTCAAAGCGTTCATCTCATTTTCACTCCATTTGCATATATCTTTTTGTTTTACTAATACTATTGATGACCAAAAATCTAAATGAAGAAGTCAAAATAGAAGCAATAAAAGGGATCCCTAATATGTAATGGTATTATTAACAGCATTTCAAGAAAGTATTTCTGTTGTCCAATACAATGGCCAACTGACAAAAAAAAAAAAAAAAAAAAAATTATGGCAGCAACACGCCTTAAATCAAATAAATTTTGATCCCTGATACTTGCTCAACCTGCCAAAAAGACCCAATACTTTAGCACCCTGAAAAACTTGATTTTGAACCAACAATTGAGTCTTGATAAACATAACCTATAGCTAGCAAGTAACATGGAACTACATATGGAAATCCCAAAATAAATTTAAACCTGCAATTACTAAAAAAAAAAAAATTAAAAAAAGAGAGGATATAAACAACTTCATGGAATGTATGAATAACATAAACAGAGCTATTGCAATTTCATTTGGCAAAAAATTTTCAGATAACTAACCAATCAAATATGAAATTAAATCCCTACATAAACAAAATACATAAGCAATAAGTGTGAAATTGCTTTTGCATTCATCATGTGAGAGCCAACATTTGATAAACAATTATTTGTAGAACTGAATATGGAATTTAACAATATTTTACTAAAACAATCACATGATGAGTTTTCATGGGATGCAGTAATTACATTTGCTAAGCATATATCAAAATATAGAATTCTACTTTTAGCCATACACAATGAACTGAATCAGAAAATTGCACAAAATCCATTTAGCATTTGATAAAGGTGCCTGATCCTTGTTTTCTTTGAGTAGGATTGCATAAGCCAAAATAGCTTCCTTGTACTGCACATGCTTGCTATAAAATAAAAGTTAGAATACCTCATGCACCAAATTTATGGATTTTTAAAACTAACATGTAATTCCTTATTGAGTTGCTTCTGAAAACAAAATGAACATCTAGTTTCAAAGTTAGCACCATGGCAATAATCACTCGAGTTTAACAAATGATTTGAAAAAAACTACTCCTACTGATAAATTAGGATGTATGATAAACTTTTAATGGAACAATATTGAGTGAATAAATGCCTTTCGGTTTACAAATTTAAAAGACCTCCACTATAAAATTCTTCCAACCTAATTGCATTTTCTCATTTCTGTATTGCCTGAAGTCTTAACTATCGAAACTTCTCACTTCAAACCTCTTTATCCTTGTGCTATCACTGGAAAACTGATAGAATGCTATTTTTTTTTTTTTTTTTCATTTTTCTATAAGAGAACAAATGAAGTAAAAGAGGGACCAAAAAACATATATATATAAAAGATGTAAATTTGATATTATAAATGATAACAAAGTAAAAAAGACATAAAGCTTTCAAATTTACCCTAACAACTTTGCTTAAGCTTTACAATATCAATGTGCACTTCTATTCCTTGCTAGCTTAGAAAGGATCTCCTCTTCCCAAAAGAAAAATATATTGTCCTTGCATTGAATGAAAAGAAAAAAAAATATATATGAAAGAAACAAGCATATTGAAACAAAGGCGATATTTATGCTAAACAAAGAAAGATTGCAAAATAGTGAAATTCATGAGTTTCGTAAGATACATTAATTAAAAAAATACAATTTAAAAGTGAGAATATCAAAGTCTCCTAATTTTTAACATCACTCGCACCAGAACACGTGACTTCTAATACAACTTTATTATTATTTTATAACAAAAACACTTATCTGCATCTTCTTGCGTTCATTGTGGAGAAACCAAAAAAATACAAAAAATTTATCAATCAGTAAATTAAATCTTGAATAATTGCATAATGACTTCAACAAAAATAACGAAAGTATGAAACAAAAGCTTACTTACATGAATGTCTTAATCCACTTCAAGTTTTCAACATCGTTCTCATTCATCAACTTTGCATATGCTCCTACATTATGTAAGCCTGCAATATTGGAAGGCATTTACATTGGCAGCTTTCTTACACTATGATTTAGTTTACTATATGCATATACATTATCACCAACATGCACATTAGCATAATAAATATTGGTTTCTCAATCGTTGAGGATTAGAGCAGAAAATATTGCCTATCATTCTAAGAAATACAAACAATTTACATTACAAATAAATTAACCATGTCAACTATGAGAATTATTGAATGCCGCTCCAAATCACGAAAATGTTCAAAAAAGAATGCAACATGGTTAAACTGAATAAGCAATAAGCATATACCTAACTTAAAAATATGAAGAAAACTAAACTCTAAATGTAAAGGTAAAACTTCTTAACCATCCATCATCTTTTTGCCAAATGCCCAAATTCAGCTATACACATTAAATTAATTTCTCCTCTTTCAATAATATTTCTTAGACCTCCTAAATATGTTTTCCACATCATGTATAGACCCAAAACTCCCAAAGCTATACCTCCATTACCCGTCGAATTTCTTTGTATAATAAAACTTTTCTCAATCAGTATATTTGCAGCTGCCAGAAGCAATTCAAAGATACACTCTTTTTTTTCCCCCTTAGGAGGACTTCTTGTCCTCTCAAGTGTTTCTTTCTCTCTGAACAAAATTCCAACCTTTTTTATTAAAATAAAATTTAAAAATTTAAGCTTTGTCCTCAAATCCTTTCATCTAAAATAAGAATTTTGAAAATATAAAGTCCCTCTCTTATTAGATGTAGGCAAGTTCCTAGTTTATCATGAATGCGTATTACCCCTAAAGTTCTCAAAATCTCATAAGCTTAAGCTTACTAAATGTCCATGCACCATGAAGACTATCCCAAACACATGCACACACCATAATCCAGTGAAATAGAAAAGGAAAAAAAAAAAAAAAAAAGGCAGAGGCAGCAAAACAATGCTCGCTAAGAATTAAAAAAAAAAAAAAGGTCAAGTCTAACCTTTACTCACTTGTTTGGTAATTGTTATTTTTTCTAAATGTATCTTTAATCTTAGTTCAAATAATTGGTATCAGCCCATCTCTTATTTCTTAGCGTCGAGTTTGAGAACTTCTAATGTAATAAAAAAAATAAAAAATGTCACTTCCATAACAGGAGCAGCCTTTGTTTTATGCGTTCAGACCTAGAGCTATCCTGAAAGAATAATCTTTAAACTTGGTCCCATTGATCATTGACCTTAAAAATAAAATCAAAGTTTATTTTAAAAAAAATAATGGAAGAGAACAAAGTTGAAGGAGGAACACGTATAGATGCATGGAGGAGGGAGAGATTGGCATGATTCCTTCGCCAAAATCCTTGTTGACATAGGAATCTCCCTCAAAATCTGGTTATACACACAATTGTTAGTCTCAACTTTGCCGCCTTCGCCCTTGTTTCATATTCTTCCATTTTCATTCATGATAATAGGTGCATTAAAGTTTCAGATTTGGGGTTTCAACTTTTGGAGTTAGAGATTTGAGATTTTGTGGTTTGAGGCTTGAGTTTAGTGCTACACAATCTGAAATTTCAAAGTCCATCGTTGAAGAAAATCGCATAGAACATTGCTACCCAGAAAAATGGAAGGAAAAGCAGAAGAATGGTAAGAGCTTTTAATGCTGTAAATGAAGAGTTGTGCAAAATTTAGGGCTAAGTTTGAGGGATTGTGTTAATACAAACATTAACAAAGCCCAATAAGCCCAGGCTCACCAAAGGCTCTACAAATACAAACTCTCACACTATGAAAAAAGGTGAACACTCTCTACACTTAAACTCTCCTTTTATCTATCAAAAGTCTGACTTGAGCTTCGGAGTGCTGACACTGCAGGTCTCCAGCTCGGACAAATCCAACATTATCATTGGCGCCGTCTGTGAGAAATTCATTTGATTTGAATTTCCTAACCTCCACGCAACTTTCCAGGTCTCCAATTATTGGGTAAACTGCTCTTCCAATCAATTTTCAGGCCAATTTCTGGCGACCTGAGAACTCGGGCGACCAACCAAAATTGAAGCTGCCGACCTCACGGGTAGTCCCGTCCAAACCGGTAGCTCGCCGGATCATGCACTCGCCTCCACAAGCGGCCACAAGTGGCGGCACTCCTCAAGGTCGCCAGATTAGGTGCATGGCGAGCTGCACTTCCAATTAATTTTCAGGCCAATTACGGTGACCTGAGAACTCGGGCGACCACCCGAATTGAAGCTACAGACCTCACGGGTCATCCTGTCCAAACCGGTAGCTCGCTGGATCATGCACGCCCCTCCACGAGCGGCCAAAAGCGGAGACACTCCTCAAGGTTGCCAGATTGGGTGCATTTTGAGCTGCACTTCCAATCAATTTTCAGGCCAATTCTGGCGACCTGAGAACTCGGGCGACCACCCGAATTGAAGCTGCCGACCTCACGGGTCGTCCTGTCCAAACCGGAAGCTCTCCGGATCATGCACGAGCCCCCACGCTCAGCTATAAGCGACGGCACTCCGTCAGATCGCCAACTTTGGGAATGGCACATGCCTCACCCAACTCAGCCCACCAAGAGCCTAGCCCAATAAAAGTGCAGATCTCCAACTCGGGCTGATAAACAAAGCCCACCATGTCGGCCCAAATCCAAACAAAGCCCAGGTTATCTATTTTGCTATCTGGTCCATATACTTTATATATATTATGGTAATGACCCATATATTTTATATATTTATAAAATTGGCTAAAATATTTAAATAATTATAATTTTGAACTGTTAATTTAACTATATTTCACATTCTGCCAAATATATTTTGAAATTATATAAATGGCCCAAATTTTTATAAATTCACATAATTACCACATATCTTTTTATATTTATCAAATATACCCCTATCATTTATATTATTTACATAAATGATTCAAATTAATTGCACAGTAGTCCACAGGCTTTTATATTATCATATAATTGACCAAAGTAATTCTAGAAAATTGCATATAGGCTCTAAAATTCTTTAAATGGTTTAAAAAATTTATAAATTTTACACAAATTGCTTGCAAACTTCTATATTCTTATAAAAACTCTTGTCAATTTTATATCTTCATGCAAATCTGTTAGAATCTAATGTTCAGCTTAATTTATATCTGTTTAATTGTTGGATTACATGTTCATCAACAACAAAAATATTCCAAGTCTTGAAAATAAAAGATAGGGTCGTCTAAAAACACCATAATTATAAGGCCATCACAAAAATGACCCGGTCACTCACTTGACAAAATAATGGGCGTCTTAAGGTATAGTGGACCAATAATTCACCTCGCCTACATCTTGCACTTTGTAGCAGGATAAAAATGATAATTACAATGCAACTATATCTTTGACATATTATTGTATATTCAAAAAGTATATTATACATGTTCACCATCACATATGACTAATGAATTTTTCTGTTGAGATCGGTCGTTTGACCACAGTTGCAAGAAATTTCGGCAGGTGAAGTTGAAAAGGAGAGGCATAGCCCCCTAAAACCAATCAAAAAGAAGATCTCTAAAACCCGGGTGCGGTTAAGGTTCACCTGGTCGATTCAAAGACCTTGACAGGGAACTCGACAGCCCGATGCTGGCGGTCAGGCATGCGAGGCCGCCAGGTTTTCACCCGCGGTCTGAGCCTCCGCCGAGTCCCAAGATCTCCAAAACCCGGGTGCGGTTGAGGTTCATCTGGTCGATTCAACGACCCTGATAGGGAACTTGACAGCCCGGTGCTCGCGGTCAGGCAAGCGAGGCCGCCAGGTTTTCACTCGCGGTCCGAGCCTCCGTCGAGTCTCCAAGATCTCTAAACCTGGGTGCGATTGAGGTTCACCTGGTCAATTCAACGACCCTGACAGGGAACTCGACAGCCCGGTGCTCGCGGTCAGGCACGCGAGGCCGCTAGGTTTTAACCTGCGGTCCGAGCCTCCGCTGAGTCCCCAAGATCTCCAAAACTTGGGTGCGGTTGAGGTTCACCTGGTCAATCAACGACCCTGACAGGGAACTCGACAGCCCGGTGCTCGCGGTCAGGCACGTGAGGCCGCCAGTTTTTCACCCTCTGTCCGAGCCTCCGCCGAGTCCCCAAGATCTCCAACGGCTCTGATAGGGAACTCAACCTCTCCGGTGCTCGCGGTCCAGGCATGCGAGACCCCAGCGGTCCGAGCCTCCGCCCAGTTTGCCCTCAAAAGGTCCGCACTCAGATATTTAACTCTCCAAAGGTGGACTCTAATACTGCACGACTTTTTAATCATAAAGCATATTGTTTTACCCTTATATGTGCCTAACAAATTTTCTTTTGAGATCAACTGTTTAACCGTAGTTGCAGGGAAATTTCACAGCCCAAGACAAAGGAAGTTAGAGCTGCGAGCTCACCCTAACGTTGCAAGACTTAGAGTCAAAAGCTAATCCGCTAAGAAAAAGCTTAATTAGCATTGGTTTTGCTCTTAGTTGACTTCAAGTCCGAATCACTTCATTTCTCGAACTTGTTTTTGGGGGGACTTGTGTTAATACAAACATTAACAAAGCCCAATAAGCCTAGGCCCACCAAAGGCCCTACAAATACAAGCTCTCACACTATGAAAAAAGGTGAACACTCTCTACACTTAAATTCCCTTTATCTATCTAAAGTCTGACTTGAGCTTCGAAATGCTGACACTGCAGGTCTCCAGCTCGACCTCTCCAGCTCGGACAAATCCAACATTAACAGATTGGATCTGAATTGCTAGAGAGGAACAGGTGTGAGAGATTTATGGCTAAATTTGAGGAAAATGATAAATGAAAGAAATGATTGTAGAGTGAAGCCACGTTCATCTCCCACCTGGACATCTCAGTTGGGAAAATCGATAACAGGGTATACCGTATACATTAACAATTTCACACGGTATTCTCAAAGGAATAGTGGCTACAGTGAGGAAACCCACTGTAGAATGTACAGAACCAAAATATGCTCTTTTATAGTTTTAAAATAAAATTTAAAATTTGGCTAACACTGTAGAATGTACTGAGTATCCCAAACTTGCTCTTTTTTAGTTTTAAAATAGATATGTAATCTCCCAAGTAGTTCAACTGGTCCAAATAACAGAGGGAATTTGTTAACTACATAGTTCCAGCAGTAGTATTCTTACTCAGTCCTACTTCAATTGTTCTAATTCTTCTAAACAATTTTGGTTCATTTTTCTCATTTCGGTGGAGTATCCTCTCTGTCTTGAAGCTGACCATTGGTGAGTTGGGTTTTTTATTGGGCTTATTGGGCCTCTCCAACTTATTATGTCTTGTCTCCACAGCAGACCCGTTTGCTTACAATATCTTGGCACCAGCTTGCGGTGATAGAAATTAATGTCAGTTTTATAGATTGCCCCAAGACATTCAGGAAAAAAGTTATCTGGTTCTTTCTTTCGCTTTTTTAATTGGTAGTTTCTATGCTTTACTCTTTCTTTTGTTAGGAATTAGTATTGCTTTGCAGAAGGATTTTATTTTTTGTAATATACAGAGAATTGTGTCACTTTATAGAATTGACGACCGCGTGAACAGTAATGTTTAGTAATTGGATATCAGAGTGGCCTAACGCTCTTTCTCACCTGGGTAGTCTTGAGGGTGCAAGTGCTTGGACTGAAGAGTCATTGCAGAGTTCTTCCACCAACTAAACTACATTAGCTTTGTCTTGAATGTTGTGAAAGATTTTATAAAAGTTAATTGAATCAGAGCCTAAAGTATTATGCGGCATAGAAATTTACAATAGAATACTCATTAATATTAAGTCTTCAAGCGCTTACTGAGTTCATCATAATGCCAAAGTGTCTTTTACATTCACTAAATGCACCTGAAAAAAAAAAAAAAAAAATTTATAATATCACACCAAATCATCACTAAGAGTCCAAATAATAATAATTGCAAATAGTTACGGGACACGGGTAACTCCCTAGTAATCTACAAGTTTGACCTCCTTGTATGCAATGGGACTTCTTGTAGTTTAGACTACTTTCAGTGTTAGTACTTTTAGTTTTGCATAGGTGGATACATACAAGAAGTTTAATCTTGTAGACTACAGGGCTTATGATGAGGAACGAACTAAATTTTCCATTAAAAAGATACTCAATTCAAATGTGGACTTGCTACGATCTGTCTAAACGAAACAGAATGGAATTGTTAAATTATAGAAAGGTTGCTCTCAACGGCCACCACCCAACAGAGTATACAAAATTAATGATGCAGATTTTTCTTTTCTTGCGGTCAGCTGGGAGCAGTTCACTAGACCTTTTCCTCTGTAATAATGAAAGCTTTTTCAAAAAAAAAAAAAAAACAATGATAAAAACTAGGTTGTTGACTCGATTACATAAATATTGAGATCATAATTGTTTTGTGGCTTCCCTTCCCAGACCAATGAGTATTTACGCGAGGCTCTGGAAGAAAAGAGGATTTGCTTAATTGCTTCTTGTCCTTGTCCTTTGACATACAGTCAGCTCTACTTTCTTACAGTGTAATTTCGCCATCAAGTTTATTGTGCTAGGAGTTGATGAAGTTAGTAAGTTGCAAAGCCTCCTTCAGTCGAAAAATTCCGCAAAACCTACAAGCTAGTTGTTGTATACTACCAGTTTCATTGATTTATGCTAAGTATTTGTTTAGTTTGCATTTTTGAGACATAATATGTTTGATTGTGAAGAGTTCTAGAGCCAATCTCTTCAATAGATTTTATCTTCGAATATTAAATATTATACCAGTATAGTATTAATAACATAATAACTTGAAATGTGAGGTAAGTCTTGAAAGTACTTGGACTAGATATTGTTGCACATATGACCTGAACTAGATCGAGATATATGGTTTTATAAAATTTCTTGGAAGTTTATGGTGATAAGAGTAAATCCAAACTCTATAATCAAAATGAGTGTTATAATACAAAAAGAATAATGATGCTACGTCAAAGAAGTAAGAAGCATAATGATTGAAGAATATTCTCTGCTTGATGTTCTGTTTTTTTGGGCTTTGTTTTTTTACTTTCTGCTTCTTCATTGATTTTGCTTGATGGATTCTATTTTCAGTGAAGTAATATCACGTGGGTGCTGGAGTCTTTGAACCCTTTCATGAATTTAGATTGTTTAAGGCAACAGATTTAAACTAGTGTTTCACATCCAATTTACATAGGAATGTTTGCCTTGCCAAGGTCACAAACTACCATTTTATATCTGCATAGTTTTCTTCGTCTGAAAGATGCTTTATCATATTAGTTCAATTATTAGCTAGCTAAGACCAAACCCAATTACCCAATTACAGCGGAAATGTATTTTCATCACAAAGGAAATGATATAGTGTGAATAGATCCGCGCCTGCCTCATTACGTCGTATCTTCTTCTACCGTGTCTTCGTGTACACTGATTAAATTAATGAAGGCTTTAAGTTGACTTCTGAAGCTGCTTCCTTTTCATTAGGATATTAAGTCTCTTGCCGAACAACCTCATCTTCTTCTATCATCATTGCTCTCTGCAGAAATTTAATCTTAATTCGTCCAAATTTTCAATTGTCATGGATAACTACCTCAAAGCCCTCTTCAGTTGCACAAGGTTTAAGAAACCCTCACATCAGACGCGGACTCAGGCCAATCAAACCCGGATCAGATCCACCAATAACCCTCAACATAACCCAATCACAACCTATAACAGTTATTATTTCGACCAATATTCTCGTATCTCCATGGCTGAACTCACCGCCGCCACGAAGAACTTCTCCCCCGACCTGATCCTTCGGGACATCACTGAGGACATCCTTGAGAACAGCAGATTAAGCTTTGTCTACAAGGGTCGGCTCTCGAACGGCCTCGTTGTGGCCGTCAAGAAGCTGAACTCCTATGACTTCCAAGGAGTACGAGAATTCCGGGCAGAGATGGAAACGCTAGGGAAGATCCGTCACCGGAATATCCTTCCGATCGTGGGATACTGCGACTCAGATAATGATAGACTGTTAGTTTTCAAGTTCATGAAGAGAGGCAGCCTTGCTCAATGGTTGTACGACGCGCCATCATACGAAACTCCATTATCTTGGGAAGGAGAATTAAGATTATTCGAGGTGTAGCTAATGGGCTTTTATATTTACATGGATTGGAAAATCCCATTGCTCATAGAAACATAAGTGCTAGTAATATATTGTTGGACTATGAATTCGAAGCCCAAATTACACATTTTGGGCTGGCAGGGAGAATTCAATCCTCTTATTCAATGGATGTCGCCGGCACGATAGGTTACTGGCCACCGGAATATAAAAACTTAAGTAGCGGAAAAGTGACACTGATGGGAGATGTCTATGGCTTTGGGATCTTAATGTTGGAAATTGCCACAGGACGGTGGCCGAGAGTAAAATTAGTGGATTGGGCTAGAAAAAAGGTGGCCCAAAATTCACAAATGCAAATGATTGATTCAAAAATTGCAAGAAATGTATTAATAGAAGCCAATGTTGTAGAATATTTTAGAATTGCTTGTATGTGCGTTACTTAATTACCTAGAGAAAGGTCAACAATGACAGAGATTGTTGACTTGTTAGATCAAAGGCTAGACATTCAGTGCACCCGCCAAGTGTGGCGTTGGGAGCCCCGATTTGGACACTTTCTATAAGTGACACCTGTATAATTAAAGTGGCACAAAAAAAAAAAAAATTTAACCAATCACCTTTGCTTCCGATTTCACTTTAAATAATTGCCCATAAGTCCTTTGTTAAATTAACGACAAATTCTCTCTCTTTCTCCCTCCGCCCTTTCTGTTGTGTTTTTTTTTTTTTTTTTTCTTTTTTCAGTTCATCTGTCTCCTTCCCAATGCTACACAGTTAGGAGCAGATACATGTTATGCTCAGTGGGGTAGGTTTTAAAAATTATCATATAAGTATAGATGAATTATGTAATTGATTCCACTGGATTATGTAAATTTTGTTTTACTTTCCATTGAATTTTAAAAAATAAATAATTCAAAAATTATTAGTCTACAAATAAATCACTAAGATAAAATTGAAAATATTTTAAGAATTTAAATTAACTTAGTTTAAAGCCCAATTCAATAAAATAACAACTAAAATTAATAAAGTTCAAAGTCCAATTCTAAAAACTAAAAGCTAAACTAAAAGATGAAGTTTATCTCTTCTCTAGGATGAATCTAACGCGAAGGTATAAACCCTCAGCCATCACTATTAGTGTGAGAAAGAAATATCAAGATTAGGGGTATAAACCTCCAATAATTACAGGACATGTTTTATTTTTGGTTACGTCATCTTTAATTTTAAGTAAGTTTTTTATTCTCAAATATTTATTTTTTTATTTTTTAGATTTTGAAGTTTGAAATCTGATTAACAAATAAATTAATTAAATTTAAGCCATCTTTTTATTTTATACAATTTTTTCCAATCAAGAAATTTCTTTAAGACAAGATTTAAATTAATAAATATTAATTAAATTATACTCTATAAATTTAACAATTTGGTACTTGACTTTTACAAATTTACTAAAAATTTAACAATTTAGCATGAAAAAACATATTCAATTATTTTTTTTTCTAATTGAACTCACGAGGCTTGATAACAAATTTTATAATATTATATTACAAATATGCATTCTCCTTAATTACAAAACTTTTGAAAGTGTCGGCTGTATCAAGAACCTAAGATTGAATCTTGTTTCACCTACAAAGGATTTATGAGATGAGAATCCTATAATATACTTCATATACTCAACGAGCTTTCTTACAAACCAATCTTATATTTACACGGTTCAATAAATTTTATTGCGTAACAAAATAAATATAAAATTGGTACATGCGGGTCTCTATTATATATATAAATAATAAACTTATTTATTAAGAAAAATAAAATTGCTCTTACAACAAAATTTTATGTTTCAGGGTCCGCCACTGTACATTGTCTACTCCATCACACCCAAACCAATGGAGTTTGAATCCGAGTACTAATTAAGGTTTGCTTGGATCGAGTATTAGTCCTTCGACATTTTCCTCCATTAAAAAAAATTTACTTTTTCTTTTGGTCAGTGATTCTGTTAGACAAATCGCATCTCACGACTGACCCAGTGAGATTTCTAACTTGTTTTTGGTTTTTTTTCTGTTCACTGGATCTGAGATTGTTGGTCGGAGAAAATCTCCAGTAGGGGTTCAACGATCTTTGCTTGCCTTCATTTCAAGTGCTAAAACCTCAGCAGTCCTTTGTCGCTGTGCAAAAGCCTCTGCACCTTTCTTCTATTATTAATTTTGGGTCGCTAAGAGCTCAAAGAAATTTGATCAAATGCGAAGTTTATGAGGCGGAATGATCAAAGAAGATGGATTCAAACATCGAGTTGCTGTCTTAGTTGAGTAAAGTCATGTTGTTTTAATTTTATTGGATATGGCAAGTAAGACAATGTGGTAAATTATTTTTATTATGTAATTTTGATTGAACATAGCAGTGTCAAACTCCTCCAAGGTAGTCTAAAACATGAGAACAATCAAACAACAATTGATCAGTACATATTAACTGAATTTTCTTTCATAAAATCTAAATATCTAGATTTCAGCACTCAAACTTTAGTTTTTTGCAGCATCAAGAGATTATATTAGTGCCTCCAGGGAAGGTTGCAATATGTAAAAATTTGAAATGATACTGATTAAATAATCATAATTTGTTTAAGAAACAAATTCCAAGAAGGTTTAAAAGTTCAATATGCCAGGTCCATTTAGAATAAATTAACGTTGATGGTGAGTAAAATACAAGATGTTGCAAGGTGCTTCAAAAACTATAGAAGCTAAAATTAAAGAGAAATGATACACGATATTGTACGTGGATTCCAGATTCTTTCTAGCATAATTCATACATACTTGCTACCCCCCACCAGAGTATACAAATTAATGATGCAAAATTTTCTTTTCATGCAGTCAGCTGGGAGCGGTTTACTGGACCTTTTCCTCTGTAACAATGAAAGTTTTCTTCATAAATGCTAGGTGGTGCTCTAGATTACATAAATATTGATATGATAATTGTTTTTTGGCATTTTCTTAATGGCTTCTTGTTCTTGTCCTTTCACATACAGTCAGAGCCTGATGAATTTATATAACAAGACATCAACAAGCAGCCAAATGGACAGGTGCATTTAGCACTGTCAACCTCCTCCAAGGTGGCCTAAAACATGGATCAGAACAATCAAGCTTCTTCCTTTCGATCAGCATATTAAGTATCTCGATGCAAAACCTACAAGCTAGTTGTTGTATACTACCAGTTTCATTGATTTATTCAAAGTATTTGTTTAGTTTGCATTTTTGAGACATAATATGCTTGATTGTGAAGAGTTCTAGAGCTAATCCCTTCGGTAGATTTATCTTCGAATATTAAATATTATACCAGTATAGTATTAATAATATAATAACTAATGAAATGTGAGGCAAGTTTTGGAAGAATTTGGACTGGATATTGTTGCACATATGACCTGAACTTGATCCAGATATATGGTTTTATAAATTTTCTAGGAAGTTTAGGATGATGAGGGTAAATGCTGTAGGGGTTTGGGGTCTGTTAATTTTCAAATTTCAACATTGATAAACTTTTATGTACTTCAATTAAATTGCATAGGTTCTAAACTCTATAATCAAAATGAGTGTTATAATACAAAAAGAATAATGATACTATGTCAAAGAAGTAAGAAGCATAATGAGAAAGTCATTGAAGCATTTTCTCTGCTTGATGTTCTGTTTTTTGGGATTTTCTTCTTCTTTTCTTTTATGCTTCTTCATTGATTTTGTTTGATGGATTTTATTGTTTAAGGCAACAGATTTAAACTAGCGTTTTACATTCATTTTATAAAGGAATGTTTGCCTTGCCAAGCTTCACAAATAGGAGAGTGATAATGATTAGGTACAAAGTGAACATTAGAAAAACTCACGAGACCTCTCATATCAGACCTATTGAAAAGATGCAAAGTCTATTTTTTGTCTTTAATTTACATTTGAAATAGGGTTTTTAACTTAATTGGCTAATTTGTGAGAGAGACACAGCTCGTATACTGGCAAGGTTTTGTTTTGGACAAAAAGACTAATTATACTATATATGAAAACGAAGTAAGAAGCATAATGCGAAAGTCATTGAAGCATATTCTCGGCTTGATGCTGTGTTTTTTGGGCTTTGTTTTTTCCTTTCTGTTTCTTCATTGATTTTGCTTGATAGATTCCTCTATTTTCAGTGAAGTAATATCACTGATGGGATATAGCTTAATTAGCTAATTTGTGAGAGAGACATAGCTTGTATACTGGTTGGTTTTGTTTTGGACATTTGGTGTTTGTTTAATGAGATTGCATGTCAATTCCCACTGGTTTGTATGTTTTTTTGATGTGTAAAAAAAAAAAAAAAAGAAGCGAGTGCTTCAAAATCAATGATGCTTGACTGGTGGGATTACAGAATTATTGGTACGGGGTGGGCAATTGTGGGTTTGACACTTGTAAGGTTATGGAGGTATAGGAAGATTGTAGGTCTATCTGGTGTGGCGAGATGAAACCGCAGGTCACAGTTCTTGATGACAAGCTGTATATTTTCTTGTGAATGTTTGTTTCAAAAATTTATTTATCTATATTTAGGTTTTTTTGTTCAACCTTAAGGTTTTGCCCAAAATAATTTAAGAAAACTTGGATGTATCCACCTCTGTGTTCATTTGTGTACATATCATTATCCTTATTTAATGTAAGCAAAGATGACTTAATTCCTTTGCAAGTAAGCTTCAGCATAGTTTCACAATAGAAAAGATGAATCAAGCAATAAAATATTATTATCTAAGGATCCTTCATCCAGTAAAATAAAATCTTTATATCTGCACAGTTTTCTTCGTCTGAAAGGTGCTTTATCATAATAGTCCAATTATTAGCAGGCTAAGACAAAACCCAATTACCTAATTACGTCGAATCTTCTTCTACCGTGTCTTCCTGCATAAATATCTCTCGATACCCAACAACCTCATCTTATTCTATCATCCTTTCTCTCTTCAGAAATTTGATCTTAATTCGTCCAAATTTTCAATTTTCATGTATACTTCCATCAAAGCTCTCTTCAGTTGCGGAAGGTTTAAGAAACCCTCACATCAGACACGGCTTCGGCCCAATCAAACCCTGATCGGAACCACCAACAGCCCTGAACATAACCCAATCACAATCTATAATAGTCATTCTTTCGACCTATATACTCGTTTCTCCATGGCAGAACTCACCGCCGCCACCAATAACTTCTCCCCCGACTTGATTATTGGGTCAGGCAGATTCCGCTACATCTACAAGGGTCAGCTCTCGAACGGCGTCGTTGTGGCCGTGAAGAAGCTGAAACCCTGTGAATTCCAAGAATTTCGAGAATTCCGGGCAGAGATGGAAACACAAGGGAAGCTCTGCCACCGGAATATCCTTCCGCTGTTTGGATACTGCGAGTCAGGTGATGATAGACTATTAGTTTTCAAGTTCATGGAGAAAGGCAACTTGTACCAATGGTTGCACGACAGGTCATCAGCGCAATACATTTCACATACGCTGTTTCCATTATCTTGGGAAACGAGAATTAAGATTATAAGAGGTGTAGCTAATGAGCTTTCATATTTACATGGGCTAGAAAAGTCCATTGTTCATAGAAACATCAGTGCTAGTAATATATTGTTGGACCATGAATTTGAAGCCCAAATTTCACAGTTTGGGTTAGCAAGGAGAATTCAACCCTCTTATTCACAGTCTACGGATGTCGCTGGCACGATGGGCTATTTGCCACCGGAATATAGAAACTCAAGTAGCGGAAAGGTGACGGTGAAGGCTGATGTCTATGGCTTTGGGGTCTTAATGTTGGAAATTGCAACCGGATGGTGGCCGAGTTTATTTAGAGAGGTAGATATAGTGGATTGGGCCATTAATATGGTGGCTCAAAATTCACAAATGCAAATGGTTGACCCAAAAATTTCAAGAAAAGGATTAATAGAAGCCAGTGTGGTGGAGTACTTTAGGATTGCTTGTATGTGCATTACTGAATCACCAAGAGAAAGGCCAGTAATGACAGAGATTGTTCATTTATTAAATCAAATTTTACTATAAATTTGTAATTATTTCTATAATATAAATAGAAATAAATTGACCGTCATGTTATATAAATCTTCTATGTATAGTTTTAATGTATATAACGTAAAGTCTCAAATAGTTCAATTGGTCCAAATAACTTAAAAGGGAGTTTGTTAACTAAGAAAGTTAACAATTGGCTAATTAAACTCTAAAACTTGTAAATTGGTCAGTTTATAGAATTGACGACCAGGTAAGCAGTATTACTTAACAATTGAATATTAGTGCGGCCTTAAATCAACGCGGTGTCACACCTGAATAGTCTTGAGTATGCAACGTGCTTGGACTGAAAAGTCATTGGAGAGTTCTTCTACAAAACTATATTGGCTTTGTCTTTAATTAATGTTATGAAGGATATTTTCAAAATGTGTAAATTGAATCAGAGCCTAAAGCATTGTGTGGCATACAAATCTATAATGGAATACTCATTAATATTAAGCCTTCAAGTGCTTTCTGAGTTCATCATAATGCCAAGTTGTCTTTTATGTTCACTACATGTACCTGAAAAATAAATTTTAATATCACAATAAATAATCACTATGCATCTAAATAATAAAAATTTCAAGCAGTTACGGGAAACAGGTAACTTCCTAGTAATAATAATAATTAATAATTGCAAGCAGACTTCTTGTAGTTTACCACTACTTTCACAGTGATAGTGCTTTTAGTTTTGTATATGTGGTGGATACATACGAGGAGGTAACAATGAAAGTTTTTTTCATAAAAACTAGATGGTGTTCTAGATTACATAAATATTGATATGATAATTGTTTTTTGGCATTTTCTTAAGGGCCTCTTGTCCTTGTCCACAGTCAAAGCCTGATGAATTTATATAATAAGACATCGACAAGCAGCCAAATGGACAGGTGCATTTAGCAGTGTCAACCTCCTCCAAGGTGGCCTAAAACATGGATCAAACATCTTCATTTGCTTGATGTTCTGTTTTTTGTGTTTTTTTTCTTTTTTCTTTTCTGCTTCTTCATTGACTTTGTTTGATGGATTTTATTGTTTAAAGCAACAGATTTAAACTAGCGTTTTACATTTATTTTATAGAGGAATGTTTGCTTTGCCAAGGTCAAGAGAGAGATAATGATTAGGTACAAAGTGAACACCAGGGAAACCCATGAAACCTTTCACATCAAACCCATTGAAAATATACCAAATCTATTTTCTGTCTTTAATTTATGTTAGAAATAAGATTTTAACTTAATTGGCCAATTTGTGAGAGCAACATAGCCCAAGTTTTGTTTTGGACAAAAAAAATAAAAAATTATACCATATATGAAAAAGAAGTAAGAAGCATAAAGCGAAAGTCATATAAGTATATTCTCATAATTTTAGACAGAAGGGTCTAATTTCTAAATTTTTTTAGACTATATAGTAGGATTTGTAGTTTAATAACCAAAATAAGATAAGTGTTAACACCGAATTTTTAAAATTCATTTTCTATGTCCAAATCAGTAGTCCGTGTCACCACATGGGCCCACCACCTACTTACCACCTACACGACTCACCTGCATCATCCCTGTAGAAAAGGCCACCTCATGCACAAAATAAAGGAGGGTGCAGCAAGCAAAACCGGATTTTGAAAATCCAGTTTCACTCTGCACCTATAGGGCCCACAGGCCCAAGCATCTGGGCTTCTGGACTCATTCCCTCCCATGCTCCCACTCCCCTGTAGCTTTTCTCCGCCTCTTTTGCAAATCTTCACGTGTTTCTTGCAAAATTGCATGCATGCAACTTTGCTTCCTTGCTTCCCCATCCCCTTTTCTTTTTCTCTTTAACTCTCCACCACAAAAACCCAACCCGTGAACCGTTCTTCTTGCATATATATACCCATGTTTTCCCCCTCCTCTCCCTCACACTTGCATATTTTCTTCTTCTTCTTAGCAAAACTTTGCATTTACATTTCTATTTGTATAAGCATATTTTCTCCTATTCTTCTCAATTCCTTTATAAATTTTAGTAAGTTATTAAATTTTTAGTTTTTAAAATTAAAATTATTATTAGTTGTTAAGTTAAAATTAATTATTTAATTGTTAAAAATTTACTTATGGTCTATATTTTTAAGTAATTTTATGTTTTAATGTTTAATCATATATATTATAATTAGTAGTGTTTAATCATTAATTGTTAGTTAATTTTTTTAAAATAGAATATAAAATTGAAATTACATACACCATTTAATATTAAAATTGATATACATATTTTATTATTCTCAGTAAATTTATTCATGTATTTTTTTAGGATTGTTACTTACATCTTTTTGCCGGTGTTGACACTTATTACTTTTTTGCTTCTTACTAGGTAAGTCATAAACAATAATTAATTTTGTACCAAGTCATATTTATCATTGTTGTTAGGCTTATCAATATTCGCTGTAGTTTTATATTATAATTGTTGAAATAATAATTTTTATGATATGTTATAATTAGAAATTTGTTGAAATTGTAATTTTTAATAATTAGTATATTTATGATAAATTATTAATTTTTTTAGGTTTAAATTAATTAATAGTATTTATAGGTTTAAAATAGTAATTATGTGACGTTTGAATTAATTAGTAATTTTGTGATGTTTGAATTAATTAGTAATTTTGTTAAGTTTAAAATAGTAATTGTGTAAGATTTAAATTAATTAGTAATTTTGTTGTTAGAACCCGATTATTTAGCGTATATTTTAGGATGTTGTACGCAAACCATTATGATTACGTAAATCATGAATTTTCATGGGATAAGTTAAAATAAGATAATAATTATATATATATAAAGAGAGAGGTGATCTAATGCTTACATAAATTAAATTTAAAACAAATAAACTCAAATATATATGTGAATGCATGTAAATAAATCATTTATTCTCATTTTACAATGAATTGGTGTGAACTTAGAGTCCATTTTATAAAATGGACTTGGGAATCATGTAAATTATATCTATACTAATAATTAAAGGTAGACCTCATTTATACCACCCATTAATTAAATAACCAATTATGCACATAATATTAGTATTATATTATATTTTTGTCTTGTAGCCAAACCCATAAACCGACTTGCTGGAAATTTTTTTTCTTTCCTTCTTTCTCTTGGTTGGCCTATTAACTTCTCCATTCTTTCACCTTGCACCGTTAAGCTTTCTTAGATTAATAGTATGAAATTCTCTTGGGTTAAGTAAGTGCAAGGTATGAATTACCCCCTACTCCTCTTCCTTTGTTTTAAGGTGCTGTTTATTCTTCTTGTGCCACGTTTATATAGTTGGAAGTACCAAGAAAATGGGTTCTGTTTTGGGTATGGTGTTATAATTTCTTGGCTTTGAACTTAAGAAGTGCTAGGTAGGTGTTTGTTAGCCGTGGAATACATGGGAGAAGGGTGAAGAGAGATATGGTTGGCGGCAGCAAAGGTTTGGCAGAATTTCAGTGGCCCTGTTTTTGGGTAGTTGGTCTCCTTCCTTTTAAAATTTGTTTTGTGATTATGGTTGTAAGTTTAGTTAGTCAGGGATTGGTGGATTCAACTTAAAGATTGGGTGGAGGTGTAATCAATTTTGGAGCCAAAATTAACAACCAAGCTGCTGTCCCCTGTTATGGGCAGCAACTTGGTTGCCAACTTTCCTCTTCAGTTGGTGTTGAACGTGAGGAAGGAAGAGGCTGGTAGCTAGTGTTGGGCAGCAATGAAATGGATCAAAGGGGAAATTGGAGCTTGAAACCGTGGGCCTTAGAAATAATAGTAAGTATATACATTCTAAATAATGAACCGTATGAGAATTCATATGTTATTATATACATGAAAGTTTATTCATATAAGTCTCCACATTTAAATAGTGAATTATGAATTATGGAATTAGCTATAAAATAATTATCTTTAATAATATGTAAATCTATGATTTTCAGCTAGGGATCATATCGAGGATATACCACCACATTATTCACAGTCTTGGCAGGAGGACGAACGAAATTTGTGAACTTGTAAGTGAATTATGTGTTTTATGGTTACTAAATTATTGTTACAATTATATGTATATTTGAATTGTTGCGTTATAATGAGAAATAAATTTATAAATTATTTCAGTAATTTAATTGAATTATATGTGTTTGATATTGAGTGTGGTTGATAAGGGCCAACAAAGTGAAATTTTCTGAGAAATGATTTTTATTTTCAAAATTAAAAATCCAGGTGCATCTAGGATATTTCAATTTAACATTCTGAAAATTATTTTAAAGTAAATGGAGTACTCAGTCACGATGGGATGGATTTGTGTACGAAGAATTAAATTATTGTGCGGGGGCGTAAATGTCCATTGAGAGGAGATAATGTTGTGCGGGGTTGAGTTACTTGCTGGCTATTTTTTTTGTTATTTGTTTGGTTGTTCGAATAATTTGAGTGACATATTGAAATTCGTGAACTAAGTGAATTGTGATCATATGATACTTGTAATTACATATGTGTATAAATAATCTAAATACAAATTTTAGCTATGATATATATGTTTTGTGTGATGCTGATACCCTTAGGATACATGATTTGCTCACTGAGTCCTTGCAACTCACTATTTCTTTTGTGGTTTTTTTTTGTTAGTTTCCAGGAAACTACTATTGGTCGTGACAAAATTTGCTACTTGTCAACTCTGCTGTGACAAGGTATATCTCGGAGATCGCACACTTGGAGCGTAAGTGACAATACTTATAGTCACTTTAGGTGTTATGCATTGTTGTTAGATATATATTGAATTCACTATAGTGATTACATGTTTTGCTAAGAGTAGAGCTCCTCTATATATTATGATACTATGATTTACTATTAACTTTGTAAACATATTGTTTGTATATGTTATGGGCAAGTTTCACCTTACGGAGGAACCTCTACTAATATTTTCAGTAATCATTTTATATTTAATCGTCAATTCTGGATTTTATTCTAATTCAGTAATATTTTAGTAGTCTTAACTATAATGTGTTTATAAGTTGGTGATGCACATTACTTGAGTACTCAGGGTTACAGGGGTATGGACACTCATATCTCCGGCTAGTCATATCTCTATTTGAGGTGTGTGATATTTATGATGTTTAAATTAATTAGTGATTTTGTTAGGCTTAAAATAGTAATATTTAAGATTTGAAATAATTAATAATTTTATGACGTTTATATTAATTAGTAATTTGGATAGTTGTAAATTAATTAGCAATTTTTTAGTAATTTTATAATATTTACGATAATATATTTATGATCATTAACTAATCAATTTGTTTATTAGAAAATTAAAATTTCATTATTTCATAATAATTATGGTAAGTAATATATTTATGATAAATAGTAATTTTATTATTTGAATATAATTAATTTATATTAAATATTATAAATAGATTCTTTTATATTGGTATGTTTTAATGTAATTAATTTATAGACAGTATTTTTATGTTTTCATGTTTAATGATAATAATTATTATTTAAAGTAGAGTAATTGGTAAAAATAATATTTAGAAAACTTAAAGATGAAGTCATAATATTTTAATATAATTAATATAAATTATATTTTATAATTAATAATTTTGTGACTTTTAAATTGATTAGTAATTTGGATAATTTTAAATTAATTGATAATGTTTTAGTAATTTTATAATATTTACTATAATTTGAAGACTTATGATAATTAGTGATTCTGTTAACATGATGGATTTGATTATAAATAGTAATTTTACTGTAAACTTAGTGATTAATTTATAAATAGTATTTTTATTGGGAAATTTATAGTAATATATTTATGATCATTAATTAATAAATATATTTATTTAAAAATTAAAATTTTATTATTTCATAATAATTATGGTAAGTAATATATCTATGATAAATAGTGATTTTATTATTTGAATATAATTAATTTATATTAAATATTATAATTTTTTTTTTTTGTATTTGTACGTTTTAATGTAATTAATTTATAGATAGTATTTTTATGTTTTCATGTTTAATTATATTTATTATTATTTAAAGTAGAGTAATAGGTAAAATTAATATTTATAATTAACTTAAAGATGAAATCATAATATTTTCATATAATTAATTTAAATTATATATTAGAATTAATAATTTTGTGACGTTTAAATTAATTAGTAATTTGGATAATTTTAAATTAATTAACAATGTTTTAGTAATTTTATAATATTTACAATAATTTGATGACTTATGAGAATTAGGTATTTCATTGACATGATGAATTTGATTATAAATATTAATTTTATTTTAAACTTAGTGTTTAATTTACAAATATTATTTTTATCGAAAAATTTATAGTAATATAATTATGATCATTAATTAATCAATATATGTATTAGAAAATTAAATTTCATTATTTCACAGTAATTATGGTAAGCAATATATCTATAATAAATAATGATTTTATTATTTGAATACAGTTAATTTATAATAACTATTATAAATAGTATGTTTTGTATTTGTATGTTTTAATATAATTAATTTAAAGTATCATACATAATAATAATAAAAATAAAAATTTATCATACACTATAAATATAAAATTTATCATATATTTTAAATTTTAAAAATATCATATGCTATAAATTTAAAAAATATCATAAACTCTAAATATAAAAAAAAACATACACTCTAAAATCGGGTTTGGCTAAGACAAAACCCAATTACCTAATTACAGCGTAATTTCATCACAAAGGAAATGATAAAAGTATGAATAGATCCGCGCCTGGCTCATTACGTCGTATCTTCTTCTACCGTGTCTTCCTGTGCACTGATTAAATTAATGAAGACTTTAAGTTGACTTCTGAAGCTGCTTCCTTTTCATCAGGATATTAAGTCTCTTGCCGAACAACCTCGTCTTATTCTATCATCATTTCTCTTTCCAGAAATTTAATCTTAATTCGTCCAAATTTTCAATTGTCATGGATAACTACCTCAAAGCCCTTTTCAGTTGCATAAGGTTTAAGAAACCCTCACATCAGACGCGGACTCCGGCCAGTCAAACCCGGATCAGATCCACCAATAACCCTCAGCATAACCCAATCACAACCTACAATAGTTATTATTTCGACCAATATTCTCGTATCTCCATGGCTGAACTCACTGCCGCCACCAAGAACTTCTTCCCCGACCTGATCCTTCGGGACATCACTGAGGACATCCTTGCGAACAGCAGATTAAGCTTTGTCTACAAGGGTCAGCTCTCGAACGGCCTCGTTGTGGCCGTCAAGAAGCTGAACTCCTATGACTTCCAAGGAGTACGAGAATTCCGGGCAGAGATGGAAACGCTAGGGAAGATCCGTCACCGGAATATCCTTCCGATCGTGGGATACTGCGACTCAGATAATGATAGACTGTTAGTTTTCAAGTTCATGGAGAGAGGCAGCCTTGCTCGATGGTTGTACGGCGCGCCATCAGACGAAACTCCATTATCTTGGGAAAGGAGAATTAAGATTATTAGAGGTGTAGCTAATGGGCTTTTATATTTACATGGATTGGAAAATCCCATTACTCATAGAAACATAAGTGCTAGTAATATATTATTGGATTATGATTTCGAAGCCCAAATTACACATTTTGGGCTGGCAAAGAGAATTGAATCCTCTTATTCAACAGATCTCGTCGGCACGATGGGTTATTGGCCACCGGAATATAGAAACTTCAGTTGCGGAAAAGTGACGCTGATGGGAGATGTCTATAGCTTTGGGGTCTTAATGTTGGAAATTGCCACAGGATGGTCGCCGAAAGAGGGAGTAGTGGATCGGGCCAAAGAAATGATGGTCCAAAATTCAAAAAAGCAAATGATTGACTCAAAAATTACAAGAAAGGTATTAATAGAAGCCAATGTTGTGAAGTACTTTAAGATTGCTTTTTTGTGCATTGCTGAATCGCCAAGAGAAAGGCCAACAATGACACAGATTGTTAACTTATTAGATTAAAGGCACAGATTGTTGACTCATTAGATCAAAGACTAGTCATACAGTCCACCAGCCAAGTTTGGTGTTGGGTGCCCCAATTTGGACACTTTCTATAAGTGACACCTGTATAATTAAAGCGGCACAAAAAAAAAAAAAAAATAAAAAAAATTAAACCAATAACCTTTGTTTCCGATTTCACTTTAACTTTAAATAATTGTCCATAAGTCCTTTGTTAAATTAACGACAAATTCTCTCTCTTTCTCCCCCTTCCCTTTCTGTTTTTTTTTTTTTTTTTTTTTTTTTTTTCAGTTCATTTGTCTCCTTCCCAATGCTACACAGTTAGGGGCAGATGCAGGTTATGCTCAGTGGGGGTAAGTTTTAAAAATGATCATATAAGTATAGATGAATTATGTAATTGATTTCACTGGATTATGTATTTTTTTTTTTTTACTCTTCATTGAATTTCAAAAAATAAATAATTCAAAAATTATTAGTCTACAAATAAATCAATAAGATAAAATTTAAAATATTTTAAGACTTTAAATTAACTTAGTTTAAATCCCAATTAAATAAAATAACAACTAAAATTAAAAAAGTGCAAAGTCCAACTCCAAAAAGTAAAAGCTAAAACTAAAAGATAAATTTTATCTCTTCTCTAGGGTGAATCTGACGCGAAGGTATAAACCCTCAGCCATCACTATTAGTGTGAGAAAGAAATTTCGAGGTTAGGGGTATAAACCTCCAATAATCAAAAGACATGCTTTATTTTTGGTGACCCATCTAAGTCATCTTCAATTTTAAGTAATTTTTTATTCTCAAATCTTATTTATTTATTTTTTTTTTTGCATTTTGAAGTTTGAAATCTGATTAACAAATAAATTAATTAAATTTAAGCCATCTTTTTATTTTATACAATTTTTTCCAATCAATAAATTTCTTTAAGACAAGATTTAAATTAATAAATATTAATTAAATTATACTATATAAATTTAACAATTTGGTAATTGTCTTTTAAAAATTTGCTAAAAATTTAACAATTTAGCATGAAAAAACATATTCAATAATTTTTTTTTAAATTTTTTTAACTTTTTTGTCTAATTGAACTCTTGAGACTTGATAACAAATTTTATAATATTATATTATAAATATGCAGAATCCTATAATGTATTCATATACTATTTCTTACAAACCAATCTTATATCTACACGGTTCAATAAGTTTTATTGCCTAACAAACTTAACAAAAAAAATTGGTACATGCGGGTCTCTATTATATATATAAATAATAAATTTATTTATTAAAAAAAATAAAATTGCTCTTACAACAAAATTTTATGTTTCAGATCCGCCACTGTACAGTTCTTTGTCTACTCCATCACACCCAAACCAATGGAGTTTGAATCCGAATACTAATTAAGGTTTGTTTGGATCGAGTATTAGTCCTTCGACATTTTCCTCCATTAAAAAAATTTTCTTTTTCTTTTGGTCAGTGATTCTATTAGACAATTCGCATCTCACGACTGACCCAGTGAGATTTCTGACTTGTTTTGGGCTTTTTTCTGTTCACTGGATCTGAGATTGTTGCTCGGAGTAATCTCCAGTAGGGGTTCAACGATCTTTGCTAGCCTTCATTTCTAGTGCTAAAACCTCAGCAATCCTTTGTCGCTGTGCAAAAGCCTCTGCACCTTTCTTCTATTAGGAATTTTGGGTCGCTAAGAGCACAAAGAAATTTGATCAAATGCGAAGCTTATGAGGCGGAATGATCAAAGCTGATCGATTCAAACATCCAGTTGCCGTCTTAATTGAGTAAAGTCATGTTGTTTTAATTTTATTGGATATGGCAAGTAAGACAATGTGGTAAATTATTTTTATTATGTAATTTTGATTGAACATAGCAATGTCAAACTCCTCCAAGGTAGCCAAAAACATGAGAACGATCAAACGACAATTGATTTCCTTCCATAAAATCTAAATATCTAGATTTCAGCACTCAAACCTTAGTTTTTTGCAGCATCAAGAGATTATATTAGTGCCTCCAGGGAAGGTTTGTAGAGTCTTGCAATATGTAAAATGTTGAAATGATACTGATTAAATAATCATAACTTGTTTAAGAAACAAATTCCAAGGTTTAAAAGTTCAATATGCCAAATATTTTAGAAGAAATTAACGTTGATGGTGAGTAAAATACAAGATGTTGCAAGGTGCATCAAAAACTATAGAAGCTAAAATTAAAGAGAAATGGTGCACGATTTTGTACGTGGATTCCACATTCTTTCTAGCATAATTCATTCATGACTTGCTACCGCCCACCAGATTATACAAATTAATGATGCAAAATTTTATTTTCATTCGGTCAGCTGGGAGCAGTTTACTGGACCTTTTCCTCTGTAACAATGAAAGTTTTTTTCATAAAAACTAGGTGGTGCTCTAGATTACATAAATATTGATATGATAATTGTTTTTTGGCATTTTCTTAATGGCTTCTTGTCAAGAGTCTGATGAATTTATGTAATAAGACATCAACAAGCAACCAAACGGACAGGTGCATTTAGCAGTGTCAACCTCCTCCGAGGTGGCCTAAAACATGGATCAAAACAATCAAGCTTCTTCCTTTCGATCAGCATATTAAGTATCTCGATGCAAAACCTACAAGCTAGTTGTTGTATACAACCAGTTTCATTGATTTATGCTTATTATTTGTTTAGTTTGCATTTTTGAGACATAATATGTTTGATTGTGAAGAGTTCTAGAGCTAATCCCTTCGGTTGATTTTATCTTCGAATATTAAATATTATACCAGTAGAGTATTAATAATATAATAACTAAAGAAATGTGAGGCAAGTCTTGGAAGAACTTAGACTGGATATTGTTGCACATATGATCTGAACTTGATCCAGATATGTGGTTTTATAAATTTTCTAGGAAGTTTATGATGATAAGGGTAAATGCTGTAGTGCTTTGGGGTCTGTTAATTTTCAAAATTCAACATTGATAAACTTTTATGTACTTCAATTAAATTGCATAGGTTCCAAACTCTATAATCAAAATGAGTGTTATAATACAAAAAGAATAATAATACTATGTCAAAGAAGTAAGAAGCATAATGAGAAAGTCATTGAAGCCTTTTCTCTGCTTGATGTTCTGTTTTTTTGGGATTTTTTTTTTCTTTTCTTTTCTGCTTCTTCATTGATTTTGGTTGATGGATTTTATTGTTTAAGGCAACAGATTTAAACTAGCGTTTTACATTCATTTTATAGAGGAATGTTTGCCTTGCCAAGGTTCACAAACATGAGAGTGATAATGATTAGGTACAAAGTGAGCATCAGAGGAACTCACGAGACCTCTCATATTAGACCCAATGAAAAGATACAAAATCTATTTTTTGTCTTTAATTTACGTTTGAAATATGGTTTTTAACTTAATTGGCTAATTTGTGAGAAAGATATAGCTTGTATATTGGCAGGTTTTGTTTTGGACATTTGGTGTTTGTTTAATGAGATTGCATGTCAGATTCCCACTAGTTTGTAGGTTTTTTTGATGTGTAAAAAAAAAAAAAAAAACCAGCGAGTGCTTCAAAATCGAGGATCTTGACTGGTGGGATTACAGAATTATTGGTATGGGGTGGGCAATTGTGGGTTTCACACTTGTAAGGTTATGGAGGTATAGGAAGATTGTAGGTCTATCTGGTGTGGCGAGATGAAACTGCAGGTCACAGTTCTTTCTGACAAGCTGTATATTTTCTTGTGAATGTTTGTTTCAAAATTTATTTATCTATATTTAGGTTTTTTTGTTCAACCTTAAGGTTTTGCCCAAAATAATTTAAGAAGACTTGGATGTATCCACCTCCAACGTGATGTGTTCATATCATTATCCTTATTTAATGTAAGCAAAGATGACTTAATTCCTTTGCAAGTAAGCTTCAGCATAGTTTCACAACGGAAAAGATGAATCAAGCAATAAAATATCATTATCTAAGGATCCTTCATCCAGCAAAATAAAATCTTTATATCTGCACTGTTTTCTTCGTCTGAAAGGTGCTTTATCAAAATAGTCCAATTATTAGCAGGCTAAGACAAAACCTAATTACCTAATTACGTCGAATCTTCTTCTCCCTTATCTTCCTGCATATTTTCCATGGAAAAATAAATTCCCTTTTCACTGACTGAATTAAGAAACACTGTAAGTTGACTTCTGAAGCTTCTTCCTTTACAACAGCATATAAAGTCTTTCGATACCCAACAACCTCATCTTATTCTATCATCATTTCTCTTTTCAGAAATTTGATCTTAATTTGTCCAAATTTTCAATTTTCATCTATATAGATGATTAATTAATCGTCAGGGTTTCCTACAAGTCAAGATTGGTGCCAAGCAGCACATGATGACTACCCATAATAGTATAAATATGATTGTGAACCTTTTGATTTAATTAATTTTAATTAAAAGGTGAATTAAAAAAAGTTTTGATTTAAATAATTAGAATGAGTTATAATTTAATTAGACAGAATTCAGTAATAAATATGTAAAAGTTACATGCCTACTGCTATCAATAGTTTAAACCTAATGGGTCACACACAAAATGACGATATTCAACTACGCAGAGTTTTGGGGTAATCATGTAATTATTATAGTTTGTTAGGCATTAGATTTAATAATGATTAAATCCTAATGTTAGCATAATCTCTAATATGTTAGGATTGTCCAATACATAAGGAGGTGACTAGTATTTATAACGATAAGACTTAACAAACTAAAAAGAGACAGAAGAAAAATAATTGTATGTATTGTACATATAGCCTAAAATCCTCTGATGGATTTTAGGCCAATGAGAGTTTCTAAATTACCAGAGAGATTCAGTAATTTGTGCTAGCACACAAGAAATCCCTTGGTAACCCCTTTCATCTTCAAGCATGAAAATCCTTAGTTGGATTTATTCTTGTGGATACACTTAGAGACGGGACACCGGTGTCGTTGCCGTGTTCTTGATGAATCAACAAAGGAGTGAACGCCGAATCAAGAATACGACGAAAGAATTAAAAGCCTCGGAGGTACACAATTCTTTGCTTGTTTAATTGTTAAACTATAATTAGGATCTTTCATATAATCATAAGGTGATTTCAGGTTAAAGGAATAAAAAGTTTAAATCCCACTGCACATATGATTGCCATATTTTACACTGATTCCTAATAGAGATTTGTCCCGATGAATTTCAATGCCAAGGACAAATGATGCTTTCCTAAGATCCTTCATGTTAAAAGTCTTAGATAACATCAATTTTGTCTCATGTAATAAACCAACATCACTACTGGCAAGCAAAATATCATCAACGTATAAAACTAGTATGATAAATTTGCTCCTACTGACTTTAATATATATGCACTGATCAATCTTGTTTTCAACAAAACCAAGAAAGGTGATTACCTTATCAAACTTCAAGAACCATTGTCGAGATGCTTGTTTTAGACCATAGATAGACTTCGCGAGTCTACAAACAAGTTCACTCTCTCTATTTTCTTTGAAACCTTTAGGTTGAACCATATAAATCTCTTCAGCAAAATCTCCATTCAAGAAGGTTGTCTTGACATCCATCTAATGTAACTCAAAATTAAAATGAGCCACCAATGCCATGATGACTCTAAAGGAGTCTTTAGTTGAGACAGGAGAGAAAGACTCACTAAAGTCCACACCTTCTCTTTGAGAGAAACCTTTGGCTACAAGTCTTGCTTTGAAACACTTAATTTTTCCTTTTGAATCTTTCTTGGTCTTGTAAACCCATCTGCACCCAATAGGTCTGCAACCCTTTGGAAGTACAACCAATTCCCATACACCATTATGTAACATAGATTGCATCTCTTCTCTCATGGCTTAAATCAACTTATCTGACTATGGACTAGAGACAGCTTCTCCATATGTAGTGGAATCAAAATATGACCAACATCATAATCAATTTTACCCAAATACACAATGAAGTCATCAAAAATAGCATGCCTTCTCTACCATTCAAATCTTCTAACAGGTATTTGTGCAAATGGATTCTATTGCTGAGGAGCTTCATTAGGAACATGTGCAGTAACATCAGTGGGAACAGGTAGTGCTACTTCAATTTGTTCATTTACTTCCCCCCCATCTCCTGTTCTCACAATAGGCACGGAAACTGTAGCTTCAGACAAATCATATAATGGAATAGTAACATTCTCATTTCGCTGTCCCTGATCTAAAGGTGAAGACTTTTCCAACTCAGCAACATTAAATTCCAAGAACTTGGCAGTTTGTGATTCCAATATTTAATAGAATCTATATCCTTTAGAGTGATCTGAATAACCAATAAAGTAGCAGCGGGTAGATCTAGGATCGGTTTTCTTCTTATTTGGGTTATAAATATTAGGAATCAATGCAAAATTTGGCAATCATATGCACAGCGAAATTTGAAAATTTTGATTCTTTTAACCCGAAATCACCTTATGATTATATGAAAGATCATAATTATAGTTTAACAATTAAACAAGTAGAGAACTGTGTACTTCCGAGACTTTTAATTCTTTCGTCATATCTTTGATTCGGCATTCACTCCTTTGTTGATTCATCAAGAACACAGCAACGACACAGGTGTCCCGTCTCTAAGTGTATCCACATGAACGAATCCAACTAAGGATCTTCATGCTTGAAAATGAAAGGGGTTATCAAGGGATTCCTTGTATGCTAGCACAAGTTACCGAATCTCTCTTGTAATTTAGAAACTCTCTTTGGCCTAAGATCCAACTGATGGATTTTAGGCTCTCTGTACAATACGTACAATTATTTTTCTTTTCTGTTTCTCTTGATGGATTTTATTTTTTAAGGCAACATATTTAAACTAGCTTTTTACATTCATTTTTATAGAGGAATGTTTTCTTTGCCAAGGTCAAGAAAGAGATAATGATTAGGTACAAAGTGAACACGAGAGAAATCCGTGAAACCTTTCACATCAGACCCATTGAAAAGATACAAAATCCATTTTTTGTCTTTAATTTATGTTAGAAATAAGATTTTAACTTAATTGAAAAGATAAAAAATCCATTTTTTGTCTTTAAGTTATGTTAGAAATAAGATTTTAACTTAATTGGCCAATTTGTGAAAGAGACATAGCCCAGGTATTGTTTTGGACCAAAAAAAAAAAAAAAAATTAATTATACGATAAATGAAAAAGAATTGTGAAGCATAAAGCAAAAGTCATTGAAGCATATTCTCATAATTTGGACAGAACGGTCTGATTCCCAATTTTTTTGGACCATATGGCAGGATTTGTAGTTTAATAGCTATAATGGGGTAAGTGTTGATACCGAATTTTCAAAATCTATTTTCTGGGTCCAAATCAGCAGTCCATGTCACCACACTGGCCCACCACCTGTGTACCACTTACATGACCTACCTGCACCATCCCTGTAGAAAAGGCCTACCTCTTGCACAAAATAAAGGAGGCATGCAGCAAATGAAACATGATTTTGAAAATCCAGTTTCACTTTGCACCAGTCGGGCCCACAGGCCCACGCGTTTGGGCTTCTGGATGAGTTTCCTTCCGTGCTCCCGCAGCTTTTCTCCACCTCTTTTGCAGATCTTCACGTGTTTCTTGCAAAGCTGCATGCATGTAGCTCTGCTTCCTTGCTTCCCCCTCCCCTTTTCTTTTTCTTTTTAATCTTCGCCACAAAAACCCAACTCGTGAACCCTTCTTCTTGCATATATATACCCATGTTTTCCCCCTCCTCTCCCTCACACTTGCATATTTTCTTCTTTTCAACAAACACTTTGTATTTATATTTTCGTTCGTATAAGCATATTTTCTCCTATTCTCCTCAATTCCTCTATAAATTTTGGTAAGTTATCAAAATTTTAGTTTGAAAAATTAAATTTATTATTAGTTGTTAAGTTAAAATTAATTATTTAATTGTTAAAAATTTATTTATGATCTATTATTTTAAGTAATTTTATGTTTTAATGTTTAATCACATATATTATAATTGATGAAATTATAATTTATATTATATATTATAATTAGTAATGTTTAATCATTAATTGTTAGTTAAATTACATATACCATTTAATATTAAAATTGATATACATATTTTATTATTCTCAGTGAGTTTATTCATGTATTTTTTTAGGGTTATTGCTTACATCATTTTGCCGGTGTTACCACTTCTTACTTTTTTGCTTCTTACCAGGTAAGTCATAAATAAGAATTAATTTTGCAGCAAGTCATATTTATTATTGTTGTTAGACTTATCTATATTTGCTGTAGTTTTATATTTTAATTGTTGAAATAATAATTTTTATGATATGTTATAATTAGAAATTTTTTGAAATGGTAGTTTTTATGATAATTGCAATAATTAGTATATTTATGATAAATTATTAATTTTTTTTTAAGTTTAAATTAATTAATAATATTTGTAAGTTTAAAATAGTAATTATGTGACGTTTCAATTAATTAGTAATTTTGTTAAGTTTAAATTAGTAATTTTGTAAGATTTAAATTAAATATTAATTTTGTTAAGCTGAAAATAGTAATTTTGTAAGATTTAAATTAATTAGTAATTTTATTGTTAAAACCCGATTATTTTGCGTATATTTTAGGATGTTGTACGCAAACTATTATGATTATGTAAATCATGAATTTTCATGGGATAAGTTAAAATAAGATAATTATATATATATAGGTGATTTAATGCTTAAGTAAAATAAAATTTAAAATAAATAAACTCAAATGCATATGTGAATGGATGTAAATAAAACGTTTATTCTCATTTTATAATGAATTGGTGTAAACTTAGAGTCCATTTTATAAAATGGACTTGGGAATCATGTAAATTATATCTATACTAATAATTAAAGGTAGACTTAATTTACACAACTCATTAATTAAATAATCAATTATGCACATAATATTAGTATTATATTATATTTTTGTCTTGTAGCCAAACCCATAAAGCGACTTGCTAGAGATTTTTTTCTTTCCTTTTTTCTCTCGGCTGGCCTGTTAACTTCTCTGTTCTTTCACCTTGCACCGCCAAGCTTTCTTAGATTAATAATGTGAAATTTTCTTCGGTTAAGTAAGTGTAAGGTATGAATTACCCCCTACTCCACTTCCTTTGTTTTAAGGTGCTGTTTGTTCTTCTTGTGCCTTGTATATATAGTTGTAGGTACTAAGAAAATGGGTTCTGCTATGGGTATGGTGTTATGATTTCTTGGCTGTGAACTTAAGGAGTGGTAGGTAGGTGTTTGTTAGCCGTGAAATACATGGGAGAAGGGTGAAGGGAGAGATGGTTGGAGGCAGCAAAGGTGTGGCCGGATTTCAGTGGCCCTATTTTTAGGTGGTTGGTCTCCTTCCTTTCAAAATCTGTTTTGTGATTATGGTTGTAAGTTTAGTTAGTCAAGGATTGGTGGATTTAACTTGAAGATTGGGTGGAGGTGTGATCAATTTTGGAGCTAAAATTAACAACCAAGTTGTTGTCCCCTGTTATGGGCGGCAACTTGGTTACCAACTTTCCCTTTCAACTGGTGTTGAACGTGAAAGGAAGGAAGACGCTGGTAGCTAGTGTTGGGCGGTAGTGAAATGGATCAAAGGGGAAATTGCAGTTTGAAACCGTGGGCCTTAGGTGATGTTGGGCATGGTTACTAGCTAGAAATTAAAAAAAAAAAAAAGGAGGAAGAAGAAGAGATTCAAGTAATCTAAGTTGTAGATTTATTGGATTTGTAAAAGTAAATTATGCAAAGTAAAAGAATTAACATTAAAAATTAATAATTTGATGAACATATATATATATAAATTTATATACGCATAGTTAATAGCTGCTAGTAAGTAATAAAAAGTATAATTTTAATTTTTAATTAAACTTTCAGTAATTAATTCAATTCTAATTCAATAAGTGAAATATAATTAATACAAGGATTATGAAATCATATTAGAAATAATAGTAAGGTATACATATTCTAAATAATGAACTGATAACGTATGAGAATTCTTACTTTATTATATATGTTATTATATACATGAAAGTTGATTCATACGTTATTATATACATGAATTATGGAATTAGCTATGAAATAATTATCTTTAGTAATATGTAAATCTATGATTTTTAACTTGGGCTCGTATCGAGGATACACCACCACATTCACAGTCTAGGCGGGAGGACGAACGAAATCCGTGAGCTTGTGAGTGAATTATGTGAGTTATGGTTACCAAATTATTGTGTGTAATTATATGTATATTTAAATTATTGCGTTATAATGAGAAATAAGTAAATAAAATATTTCAATGATTTAATTGAATTATATGTGTTTGATATTTAGTGTGGTTGATAAGGGTCAACAAAGTAAAATTTTATGAAAAATAGTTTCTATTTCGAAATTAAAAATCTAGGTGCACCTAGGATATTTGAATTTAACATTTGATATGAGTTATTTCGATTCTGACAATTATTTTAAAAATAAATAGAATGCTAAGTCCCGGTGGGATGAATTTGTGTATAGAGAATTAAATTATTATGTAGGCGCGTAAATGTCCTATGGGAAGAGATAGTGTTTTACGGGACTGAGTTACTCGTTGGCCCTTTGTTTCTTTAATTGTTTGTTATTTGTTTGGTTGTTCTAATGATTTGAGTGGCATGTTGAAATTCGTGAATTAAGTGAATTGTGATCATATGATACTTGTAATTACATACGTGCATAAGTAATCTAAATACAAATTTAAGCTATAATATATGTATTTTATGTGATGCACATGATTTGCTCATTGAGTACTCACTTTTTTTTTTTTATGGTTTTTTTTTTTAGTTTCTAGGAAACTACTGTTGGTCGTGAAAAAATTTGCTACCTGTCGACTTTGCTGCGGCAAGGTATATCTCAGAGATCGCACACTTGGGGCGTAAGTAACAATACTTGCAGTCATTTTAGGTGTTATGCATTGTCGTTAAATATATATTGAATTCACCATAGTGATTACATGTTTTTGCTAAGAGCAGAGTTCCTATGTATATTCTGATACTATAATTTATTGTTGACTTTGTAAGTATATGTTATAGGCACGTTTCACCTTACGAGAAATCTCTGCCAATATTTTCAGTAATTATTTTATGTTTAATCGTCGATTCCATATTTTAATCTAATTCAATAATATTTTAGTAGTCTTAACTATAACATGTTTATAAGTTGGTGATGCACATTACTTGAGTACTCAGGGTTACAAGGGTATGGACACCATACCTCCGGCCAGTCACACTTGTATTTGAGGCTGTGACGTTTAAATTAATTAGTAATTTTGTTAGGCTTAAATTAGTAATATTTAATATTTGAAATAATTAATAATTTTATGACGTTTAAATTAATTAGTAATTTTTAATAATTTTATAATATTTACGATAATATATTTATGATCATTAATTAATCAATTTATTTATTAGAAAATTAAAATTTCATTATTTTATAATAATTATGGTAAGTAATATATCTATGATAAATAGTGATTTTATTATTTGAATATAATAAATTTATATTTAATGTTATAAATAGATTTTTTTAATTTTTTTTTATATTGGTATGTTTCAATGTAATTAATTTATAGAGAGTATTTATGTTTTCATGTTTAATCATATTTATTATTATTTAAAGTAGAGTAATTGGTAAAAATAATATTTATAATTAACTTAAAGTTGAAATCATAATATTTTAATTTAATTAATTTAATTAATTTAAATTATATATTATAATTAATAATTTTGTGATGTTTAAATTAATTAGTAATTTGGATAATTTTAAATTAATTAATTTTTTTTAGTAATTTTATAATATTTAAGATAATTTGACGACCTATGATAATTAGTGACCGTTAATATGATGGATTTGATTATAAATAGTAATTTTATTTTAAACATAGTGATTAATTTATAAATAGTATATTTATTAGAAAATTTATAGTAATATATTTATGATTATTAATTAATCAATATATTTATTAGAAAATTAAAATTTCATTATTTCATAATAATTATCGTAAGTAATAGATCTATGATAAATAGTATTTTATTATTTGAATATAATTTATTTATATTAAATATTATAAATAGATTTTTTTGTATTTGTATGTTTTAATGAAATTATTTTATAGATAGTATTTTTATATTTTCATGTTTAATCATATTTATTATAATTTAAAGTTAGAGTAATTAGTAAAAATAATATTTATAATTAATTTAAAGATGAAATCATAAAATTTTAATATAATTAATTTAAATTATATATTAGAATTAATAATTTTGTGACATTTAAATTAATTAGTAATTTGAATAATTTTAAAGTAATTAATTTTCTTTTTAGTATTATTATAATTTTTACAATAATTTAACGTCTTATGATAATTAGTGATTTCGTTGATATGATGGATTTGATTATAAATAGTAATTTTATTTTAAACTTAGTGATTAATTTATAAATATTATTTTTAATAGGAAATTTATATTAATATATTTATGATCATTAATTAATTAATATATTTAATAGAAAATAGAATTTTCATTATTTCACAATAATTATGGTAAGTAATATATCTATGATAAATAGTGATTTTATTATTTGAATATAATTAATTTATATTGAATATTATAAATAGTATTTTTTTGTATTTGTTTGTTTTAATGTAATTAATTTAAAATATCATACACAATAATTAAAAAAGATATCATACACTATAAATATAAAATTTATTATACATTTAAAATTTTAAAAATGTCATATGCTAGAAATTTAAAAACTATAATAAACTCTAAATTTAAAAAATATTATACGCTCTAAAAAAAATTATCATACACTATAAATCAAAAAATTATTATACGCTTTAAATTTAAAATTTATCATACATTTTAAAATTCAAATATCTCAAAAACTATAATAAAAAAAATATCATACACTATAAATTTAAAAATTTTAAAAATATTATGGACAATAAACTTAAAAATTATTATACATTTTAAATTTTAAAAATATCACACACTAAAAATTAAAAAAATTATCATAAATTTTATAATTTAAAAATAACATATTTAAAATTATTATACATTTTAAAATTTGAAGATTATCATAAACTTTAAATTTATAAAATATCATACACTATAACTTTATAAATTATCATATATTTTAAAATTAAAAAATATCTGACACTATAAATATAAAAATTGTCATACATTTTAGAATTTAATAATTATTATATACTTTAAATTTTAAATTTATCATATATTTTAAATTTTAAATATATCATACAGTAAAAATTTTAAAAAATAGATACACTTTATATTTAAAAAATGTCATTAATTTTAAAATTTTAAAATATCATACACTATAATAAAAAAAATTATCATACAATATAAATTTAAAAATTATTATACATTTTAAATTTTAAAAATATCGTACACTAAAAATTAAAAATTATCATAAATTTTAAAATATCATATTTTAAATTTTAAAAATTATCATAAACTTTAAATTTTAAAAATATCATACACTATAAATTTATAAATTATCATACATTTTAAAATTAAAAAATATCATACACTACAAATATATAAATTATCATACATTTTAAAATTTAATAATTATTATACACTTTAAATTTAAAATTTATCATACATTTTAAAATTTAAATATATCATACACTTTAAATTAAAAAAATATCATACATTATTAAAAAAAAGTTTCTCATGCACTATAAATTTAAAGATTATTATATATTATATATTTTAAATTTTAAAAATATCATACACTAAAAATTAAAAAAATTATCAGAAACCTTAAATTTATAAAATATCATACACTATAAATTTATAAATTATCATATATTTTAAATTTTAAAAATTATCATCCACTATAATTAAACACGTGAAGGGAAGAAGGGGAAAGTGGACAACTGACCAAAAAATAAAAAATAAAAAAGAGAAAGTGGAAAACACTGAAACCAGAGTTTGAAAATCTAGTTTCAAGGCTTGTCGTTTGGCCTGTTTAATGCGTGAGGGTGCATGATGTGGGGCCATGGGGGGAGGGCATGCTGCAGAGCTGAAACCGGATTTTCAAATTCGATTTCAGTGCTTGCTGATCCACTTCAATTTTTATGCATGTGTGGGCCCATGGTGTATGTGGTGATGGGCCCGTGGACTGGTGATGTGGAGTGTTATAACCCGATAACGTAAAAATTGAGTTTTAAATATAATGTATAAATTTAAGTTATAAAATAAATAAATTAAAGAAATACTACAATTGAATATGTAATAACTCGATTCTAGTGTATGTTTTAAAATTTTAGGTACAACTTATTGTTATATATAG
Organism: Quillaja saponaria; assembly: GCA_029379385.1. Lineage (NCBI taxonomy): Eukaryota > Viridiplantae > Streptophyta > Magnoliopsida > Fabales > Quillajaceae > Quillaja > Quillaja saponaria. Next base: position 9,727,320 of record CM055616.1, on the reverse strand, counting down.
TAAACCAATATTAAAACTTATATATATATAAGCAAAGCAAGAGAAAGAAAAAAAAAATTGCACCACACAATTTTCTTCTTTTGTTTGACCGTGACCAAGACTTTATTTCATATTATTTTGCATTGTTTCTTTTCTTCCTTATTGAACCGACATAGCTCCCAGGAGATTTATTTTCTTGCTTGCTCTCAGGTTGCTTCACTTTCCTCCTTTCTTGATTTTTCCAGAACTCCTCCTACCACAACTCTCCTTTACAACTGGCGGTCTCCTTCTTTTCTTTCGGCCGTCTAGCTGCTTGGCACAAGTTCATTTTCAGTCTTAACAATAAGTTGGCCGTGAGTCAGCAACCAGCCATTGTCCTTTGTGTTGGCAGCCACAAGCTTCTATTTTCTTCCTGGGTGGTGTGTAAGTGAGTGGTGTTCCCTTCAGCCAAGGCATCTTGTTTAATTTTTGGGTGGCAGCCATCAAAAGGCAACTACCCTGTTTTGAATTTCTTCAAACCGAATGCTTTATGGGCGGAGGTTTTAGCCAAAGCAGGACCTCCTTCCTTCCTCTTTCGATTTCAACTTATGATTGTGGTTTCTTCAATCGTACGTGTCTTATCTTGCCATGTTGTCAACAATTGCAACTGCCCTATTTTCAGCCATCTTCCATTCTTGTTGTATAACTTTTCAACTATGGCAGTCACTTAAGGGCAGCAGCCGAGCAAGATCGTGGCACCTTGTTCTTGGCTTTGCCGTGAGGTAAGTATGGTGGGCAGCTAGTGTGCTTAATTGTGTCCCTATCATGTAATGAACCCTGAGTAATTGGATTTGAATTAGGCAGTATTGATGTTGGAGGCATGTATAAATAAAGCTTTTAAGTTACTTTCATTAATTAAATTAAAGTCTACCTTGGAATTTGGAATATAAGCAATGCTAAATTGATGAAAGTGTGTTGATCAAATTGGGGTATATACATATATGTACACTTAAGATGTTAGTAAAAATGCCTAAGTGAAAACTAGATATAACTTTATGAGAAATACTTGGTAGATTTAATACTTGGTGATTAGTTGTTATTAGAACTGAATAAAAAGATCCTAAACATGAACAAAGAATGGTTAATTAATGTGGTGAATTGAGGATTTGATGAAGGTATGTAGGCAGTATGAACAAAAGATGTGTTGTTATGGGTAAAGTGTTGAAAAATGAGAGTTAAAAATTTTTTTGAAAGGGCGCAGGGCTAGATTTCTTGGATTAGAGAAAAATAATATTTTGAGTTTATTTGGGGCAGAATTAAATTAAGAGTCAAAAAATTAAATGTAGCTTATAGTCTTGAAATATTGTCTACAAAATTTTGTAGCTTGTTTCCAAATATGTTGTGAGCTATAGCTGTTAAACTCCTGCTAGGTCAGGCAAGATTTGTAATGTCCTGTTTTTTGGTTCATGTAAGAAATTGAGTGGGTTAACGAAAGATTTTAGGAAAAGTTTCTAAATAATGAAGATATATATACTTGTCTATTAATAAACCCAATAAACGGAATTGGATTTCATTTTTCCTAGAGGAAGTTGTGTTCAATTAACTAATGTAAAGTCAGAGCTATCAAAATCCTGTGTGTTGTAGAATTTGTTGCAACTTCAAACAATAAACTGTATTAATATACAAATCTAAAAATTTAAAATGATATACCATTATAAATCTACATGTGTCTAGTATTTTATAAATTTTACGAAACTGGATTCGAAGTTTCCAAGAGAAAAATATGACTGTTAAAGTGGATATTAGTCTAAACCCCCAAGTTTGGACAACAATAGCTCTAACTCACTAAGTGTTTTTTTTATCTTTTCTAATGGTTTATTCTACCCTATGCATTGTCAAGATATTTAAAATGTCCCTTCATTGTTAACCCTATCACATAAAGTCCAATTAATATTAATTAGCATATAATAGCTTAATGGAAAACTTTCATAAAAAAACCTATACAAGTTGAGATATAAGCTTAGAAATTAAAATATTATAATAATAATGTTAATGAACTAAGTATTATTTGGAATTATGAATTTTAGTTCAAGATTCTAATATGGACCTGATAAGGTGCTTGGACACAAGTGTGAGTGATGAGTGTAATCGATTACAGGAGAGTGATTAATTGATGCCTTTAAGAGCTAAATTAGTATATGTAATTATATGTTTATTTGAATATATCTGATATATGGAAAGTAAGCTAATAGAGTATTTCAGTAATTTGTTTGAATGATATTTATTGACATCGGTTGCTGTGTTTGATATTGATTGTGGTTGATAAGGGCCAATAAAGTGAAATTTTTATGAAAAATGATTTATCTCTGAAATTAAAAATCTAGGTGCACCTAAGATGTTCTAATTTAAAATCATAAGAAAAAAAAAATTGATTCTAATTAATGTGTTTTTTTTTAATTGAGTGCTCAGCTCCGGTGGGATGGATTGTGTACAGAGATCAATTTGTTGTGCGGACGCGAAAATGCCCGATACGGGGTGATAATGTTGTGCGGGGCTGGGTCACTTATTGGCCTTTTGGTTGCTTTGTTTGATATTGTTGCTCTGATTAATTTGTGATCTTGTGTTTTATATAAATTGTGAATTTATGACGCTTATAATGTATACGTGTAATATGAATTAAGATATGAACAATATTACATGAGATTATTACATATGTTATTCGATTGTGTTGGGTGATGCTAGTACTCTTCGGGTACGATTTTCCACTCACAAAGCCCATAGGACTAATCCCTCTCGGGGGTAATATTTTTTTCATGAATCCAATATATGGCATTACCGAGTTTGTTGACCTGCCGACAGAGTACGACAAGGTATTTTTCCAGGATCTTAGACTTGAAGTTAAGGATGGAAGTTGCAGTCACTCAAGAATGGTGAAATGCTTAATTTTGTATGATGTAACAATCTAGATAGTCGTCCTCATGTCGTGTGGAATTAGGAACACATATATTGTATTTTGAGACATGTTATATAAATTTTTAGTAAGTTGCTATTTGTTTCAAAAAAATAAATTTTTATAGTGAACTTACCCTCTAACCAGTCATGCCTCCATGAGGGGTGTAATATGGAGCTAGAAAACAGATTTTGAAAATCCGGTGTTAACACTTACCCCATTTTGGCTATTAAACTACAAATCCTACAATGTGTTCCAAAAAAAAAAAAATTAGAAATTAGACCCTTCTGTCTGAAAACTCGCATATTCTCTGTTTGATATTGTGTATTTTGGGCTTTGTTTTTTCCTTTATGCTTCTTCATTGATTTTGCTTGATGGATTCTTCTATTTTCAGTGAAGTAATATCACATGGCTTATATATTATTTATGATTATATTAATTTTCAATTCATTTTTTTAAAAAAAAGTTCAATAAAATTTATCATTTAATATTCAAAAATTTTCAATTAATTTGGCTCAAGTTATATTAAAAAAATAACATAATATATTTTCTATTTTATAAAAAGAAAAAAAAAATTAACATTTTATCATTAAATTTTGTTAACTGAAAATATGATTGAAAATATTTCTGAAAGAAATAAATTAAAAACTGCAGCAAAATAAAATCATTATATCTGCATGGTTTTCTTCGTCTAAAGATGCTTTGCCATGCTAAGACAATGTCTTCCTACATATTTTCCTAGGAAAGTAATACCCTTTTCACCGATTGAATTGATAAAGACTTTAAGTTGACTTCTGAAGCTTCTTCCTTTTGATTAGCATATTAAGTCTCTCGATGCCGAACTACCTCATCTTATTCTATCATCATTTCATTTATCTCTTCAGAAATTTAATCTTCATTCGTCCAAAATTTCAATTTTCATGGATAATCTCAAAGCCCTCTTGATAGCAGCACTGTTCATCTTTACAGTAATTATTGCAGCCTTAATCTTCTTCAGTAGCAGAAGGTTTATGAAACCCTCACATCAGACACGGACTCAACCCAATCAAACCCGGATCGGATCCACAAGTAGCCATGAACATAACCCAATCACAAACTATAACAAATTTTCTTTCGACCTATATTCTCGTATCTCTCTGGTTGAACTCACCGCTGCCACTGATAATTTCTCCCCCGACCTGATTTGTGGCAGTAACTGAGTTCTGTGACTTCCAAGGAGAATTCCGAGCGGAGATGGAAACATTAGGGGAGCTCCGTCATCGGAATATCCTTCCGCTCGTGGGATACTGCGAGTCAGATGATAATACACTGTTAGTTTTCAAGTTCATGGAGAGAGGTAGCTTGGAACAATGGTTGCACGACACGTCATCATCAGTAGGAAACGAGAAAGTTTCTTATACTCGATTTCCATTATCTTGGGAAAGGAGAATTAAGATTATACGAGGTGTAGCTAACGGGCTTTCGTATTTACATGGGCTGGAAAAGCCCATTGTTCATAGAGACATAAGTGCTGGTAATATACTGTTGGACTATGAATTCGAAGCCCAAATTACACATTTTGGGTTGGCAAGGAGAATTCAATCTTCTTACTCATATTCGACGGATGTCGTCGGCACGATGGGTTATTTGGCACCGGAATATAGAAATGGTTACTCGGAGATGTCGGTGAAGGGCGATGTGTATAGCTTTGGGGTCTTAATGTTGACAGTTGCCACCGGACAGCAGGCAAATTCACTAATCCGGATGAATGGGGCCACCAGACTGCAGGCGAATTCACTTTTCTGGATGAATGAGGAAGAGGAAGAGGAAGAAGAAGAGGAAGGAGTGGTGGCTAGGGCCATAAAAATGGTGGCTATGATTGACCCAAAAATTTCAAGAAAGGGATTAATAGAAGCCAGTGTTGTGGAGTACTTTAGGATCGCTTGTATGGGCATTACTGAACCACCAGAAGAAAGACTCGTAATGACAGAGTTTGTTTACTTATTAAATCAAATTTTACTATAAATTTGAATTTAATTCTACAAAATAAAGAAATTAAATAAATAGACCGTCAAGCTATGCAAATCTTCTATGTATCGTTTTAATATATATAATGTAGGGTGACAAATAGTTCATTTGGGAGTTTGTTAACTAAGAAAGTTACAATAGGTTAATTAAACTCCAAAACTTGTAGATCCGTCGGTTTGTAGTATTGACGACTGGGTGAGCAGTAGTGCTTAGTAATTGTATATCAGAGTGACCTTCAATCAACGCACTGTCACGCCTGGATAGACTTAAGGATGCACTGTTCTTGGACTGAAAAGTCATTGGAGAGTTCTTTTACCAATTAAACTACATTAGTTTGTCTTGAATGTTATGAAGGATTTTACCAAAATGTTTAAAAATAGAATCAGAGCCTAAAGCATTGTGCGGCATAGAAATTTAAAGTGGAATACTCATTAATGTTAAGCCTTCAAGTGCTTACTGAGTTCATCATAATTCATAATGCCAATTTGTCTTTTATATCCTGTACATGCACCTTAAAAATTATAATATCTCAACAAATAATCTTGCAACCGGACTTCTTATAGTTTACCACTATGTTGACAGTGATAATGGTTTTAGTTTTGCTTATATTATACATTTAAGGAGACGAGTTCAATCTTTAATTTAGGAGTCAAGTTCAAATTTTATAAAACTCGGTTTATAAGCTCGCGAATCCAACTCATTAAATATATATATATATAATATAAATAATTTAAGATTAATATTTATTTTTTAAAAATTATTTAAGTAGAGTTATTGAATAAATATTTTTCACAAAAGTATACTGCAAAAAATATCAATAAATTATATTTAAAAATATTTTTACATTAAAAAAGATAATTTAGATTCATACATCATTAATGAGCCAAGCCTAAACATAATTTAGGCTCGTGATAGTTTAATGAGCCTAGGCTCGCAAACTTTTAATGAACACGAGCTGAACACAAGTTATATTAAAAACTGACGAGCAAAGTTCGGATCTTTTGCACCCCTACTCTAAAATAGCCTAAAATATCAACACAATCAAAGAACAATTGATTATGAATAATTAACTGAATTTCAAATTAGCCATTTGGTTTTCAATTTTAGTTTCTTTAATTGAATTCGTTTATTTTGTTAAAATATTTCAAGCACTTTTATATTAAAACTAAATATGAATAAAATATAGTTTAATTTAAATAAAATCAAAACTAAATCAAAATAGTTTAATTTGAATAAAAATTAAAATAAAAACAGAAGAAAAAATAGCCCAATTTCAATTAAAAATTAAAACTGAATAAAAAAATTATTTTTATTTTAATTAAAAATTAAAAGTAATTAACAAATTCATTTAATTTCAATTAAAAAATAAAACTGAATAAAAATTAGTTTATTTTTAAAACATCTCTCTTCTGTACTTGGGTTCTACGTATAGAGCCTAATGAACTATGGATACGTGTCATTTCATAAAGGGTTAGAATGAGACACGTGTCATTCTTATTAGTCAATATCTGCACACGTGGTTTCTTATTGGACGGGCACATTTTGTGTGACAAATTTTCATTAGTTTTAAAGTAATTGAAATTAATCACAAGCCATCATTTTTTGCTTAAATGGAAAGACTAGGTTTCATAAATTAACTTATTTATACACAAACATATATTTTAAGGAAAACCTATAAGATTTTTTATAGCTACTTAACCTAATTAAAAATTATTATTTGTTGATTAAATAAAAAAAATAAAATTTATATTAACTTTCATATGAATAGAAATATTCTTTCATGAAAAATCTATAAAGGTAATAAGATTAACCCACATTTCATAATCTCTTGGCCACTTTTCATAATCTCTTATTCTCCTTTTTCCAAGTTATAAATTTGTTTATATCTAAGAGCAACTTTAGATATAAAAAAACTTATTTTATTTGATAGACTTATCTCTTGTAACCTTTTGCAAGTAGGGTGTAAATATAAGTTTTAAGGAAAGAGAATTCTAACTCTTAAATATAAGTTTTAAGGAAAGAGAATTCTAACTCGACTCAAACATTTAAAAGTGTTTTATTGTTTCTGTAATTATTTATACTACAATCTTAAGACTTATTTTTGGATTTATATTTGCATGTAACAATGGAAGATAGAAGTCCAAATATGTTTGCTGTAATTGATGCTGTCAAACTTGAAAATAAAGTTTGTAAATTTTGTTAAATTTTTATATGGCCTAAACCAAGCTCCTAAACAATGAAAAATTTGACACAGTCATACTTTCCCATGGTTTTGGAAAAAAAGAATTGGACAAATGCGTTCATTCAAAATTTAAGAATAGCAAATGTGTTATAGTTTGTTTATATGTAAATGATATACTAATATTTAGTATTGATTTAATCATGGTACTGGAAACTAAAAAAATTTTATCAACAAAATTTAATATGAAGGATATGGGGGAAGCAAATGCAATTTTAGGAATTAAAATTGCTAGGTCTAGTGATATAATTCCTTTATATCAATCTTATTACATTGAGAAAGTGTTAAAAAAATTTAATCATGAAAATTGCAAACCAGTTAATACTCTATATAATCATTTTGTAAAATTAATACAGAATGAAGAAATGTGCATTTCATTATTACGATAGTTGCCAGCACAATGGGTTATTTACCACTGGAATGTGAAGTCTACTCGGCGGCGATGGTGAAGGGCGATGTATATAGTTTTGGGATCTTAATGTTGAAATTGCCTCCGAATAGCAACCGGTTTCAGAGTTGCAGCTGAATGGGAAAAGGATAGGAGTAGTGAATTGGGCAATAAAAATGGTGGCCCTAAATTCACAAATGCAAATGGTTGACCCAAAAGTTTTAAGAAATCGATTAATAGAATCCAGTATTGTGTAGTACTTTAGGATTGCGTGTATGTGCATCACTGATTCACTAAGAGAAATGGCAGTAATAACATAGATTGTTCACTTATTGAATCAAATTCTACAACAAATTTATTTTTATTTTTATAAAATAAAGAAGTTAAATAAGTAGACCGCCACTTATGTAAATCTTTGATAATATCGTTTTAATTATTACAACATAAGGTCTCAAATAATCCACAGGGTCCAACTAACATAAGAGAGTTTGTTAACTGAGAAGTTAACAATAGGCCAGTTAAATTCTAAAACTTGTAAATCGGTCAGTTTATAGAATTGAAGACCGGATGAGCAGCAGTAATGCTTAGTAATTGGATGTAAGAGTTTCCTTCAATCAACTCGCTGTCACACCTAAATAGTCTCAGGGATGCAACGTGCTTGGACTGAAAAGTCATTGGAGAGTTCTTCTACCAAACTATATGGAGGATTTTATCAAAATGTGTAGAAGTTAATTGAATCAGAGCCTAAAGCATTGCGTGGCATAGAAATCTTCAATGGAATACTCCTTACTATTAAGCCTTCAAGTGCTTTCTCTGGAGCGTGATATAGTGCTCAATGAAAACATTGTGCATTCCTTGCGGGGGCTTGTAGATTCTATAATTAAGGAGTTAAAACATGATTGACAACTACTTTTGACCAGTTTGAAAATTGTTCCTGGAACCTTAGTACCCATTATGGGTGGTTGCAGATAACATCTATTTGGTTAGGTGATGCTATGAGTTTGTTTTTCATGCTTTTTTCTCCAGGTCTTGTATGACTTTTATTTATTGCCAAGTCCTTTGTTTTCTTTATCTTTGTACTAGAAGAGAATGTATATGTTATGCTTTTCCTCTAGCCCCTTGTGATAAATTATATGTGTAATTGTTAATTATGAGTGACATCAAATTTATTTATACATTTTATTGGTGTATATGAGTAATCTTGGAAATATAATGGAATTAGAATCATATAAAAGAAAATATGTATAACTTTGAGCCACATTAAAAAATATTTTCCTTCAGGTTTTATTTGTCTTTACTCATTTCTAGAGTTTGTTATTAGTTTAAAGACAAATATTCTCTAGGATACAAAAAAGTCTTAGAATTCTGTAGTTAGCAAAACTGAAAAATCCTTTAAGAACTTTTATTGAAAATAGTTTCATGCCTGTATAGAATTTTTAGAAGGAAAGAAAAGAGAAAATCAATATTACGTACAAAATATTCTCTATACATATCTATTTATAATATCTAAAAATTTTAAAAATTTGAAAAGACCCAATTATTTCAAAGGCAATTATAACTGTAGGTAGTTATAACTGTCCTAAGTTTTTTTTTTTTTTTTTTCTTTTTTCAAACAAACAAAATCCTCAACAATCCCCCACTTTGTTTGAAAGAAAAAAAATGTTAAAGTTGATTTTCAAAACAACATCTACAGCCAAAGTCACTGCAAGATCAATATACATATATAAAGATATCTTTTGATTCAAATCTTTACTTAGTGTAAATATCTTAAGACTCCATCAAGAACACTAATTGTCATAGCATTAAATTAGGTACTTTATGCAACAGAATAGGAGATATCACACATATATCAACCTTCTATCTATATGAGAAGTTCTGTAATTTACTTAGCACTATTTATGGCCTTGCGCTTGTACATGGTTCATGGATTCTCTTGAAAGTAAACCTTAAACTTTCTTAAGAAGCAGCACCACTTCTAAATCCATATAAGTGAAGCTTTTACAACGTGTTTTTGTTACTTAGAACATATTACAATACTGTATTAGACTTTAAATGGCACATAACAGACAGCACTAACTTTCTTTTAAAAGGCTCATAATATGTTAGTGCTAACAGTCACAATTCATTAATTTAGTTATTACTCATTAAACCTTGTAACTAGTTGTTTACGAGAAAAAGATTGGGTTTCCATTACTGGTGATTAAATAAGAGATTTCAGCCTCATGTCACTTGTTGTTGTACTTACTAACTCTCTACACAAAGGTTTAATAAGAGAATCAGCTAAGTTCTTACTTGACTTCACATATACAATTGTAATGATTCCATCTTGAATCAATTGTCTAACATATTCATGTCTTAAACTTAGATGTCTAGACTTTCCATTATATGTCTAACTATAAGCTCTTGATAAAGTAGCTTCACTATCACAATGGACAGAGATAGGAGGCATTGGATGTGGCCAAAATTTTATATCCAACAATAAGTTTCTTATTCATTCTGCCTCATTCTCAACTTATGTCAAAACAATGAACTTTGATTCTATTGTTAAGTGAGATATACAAGTTTGTTTCTTACTTGCCCAGGAAACAACACCTCCTTCTAGGATAAAAACCCATCCCAAAGTATATTTGTTATCTTCCAAACTAGTTATCCAACTAGCGTTGGTATATCCTTTTAATACAACAGGATATTCATTGTAGAACAATCCCAAATTAATGGTTTTCCTCAAGTAACCAAAGATTCTACTGATGGCACTCCAATGTTCTACACTTGGATTACTAGTAAATCTACTAAGTTTACATAAGCAAAAGCAAACTTAAGTCTGGTGCAATGCATAGCATACATCAAAGAACCTATTGCACTAGCATATTCAATTTGTGCTACTATTCTACCAAAATTCTTTTTTAACTAAAGATTGGAATCAAATGGTGTAGAAAAGTCTTTAAATTTTAAATGCTGAATTTTTTTTAACATCTTCTCTATATGTTGTGACTGGGTTAAAGAAAAACCCTACAATGCTTTCTCACTTTTATTCCTAAAATATTATCCACTTCTCCTAAATCTTTCATTTTAAAGATGAAAGATAGATATTTCTTAGTTTCATTAACACCAATCATGTTAGTTCTACAAATTAGCATATCATCAACATAAAAGCAAACTAGTACACCATAATTATCAGTAAATTTAGAATAAATACACTTATCAGCATTATTATACCTAAACCCAAAAGACAAGATAGTAGAATCAAATTTCTCATGCCATTGTTTTGGAGCTTGTTTAAGTCCATACAAATACTTAATTAATTTACATACTTTCTTTTCATTTCCAAGAAGGACAAACCCTTCAGGTTGCTCAATGTATACTTATTTATTAAATCACCATTTAAGAAAGCAGTCTTGACATCCATTTGATGCAGATAAAGATGATGAATGGATGCCAATGTCATGAGAATTCTAATAGAGGTTATTCTTGCTACTGGTGCATAAGTGTTAAAATAGTCAATTCCTTCTTATTGTCTAAACCCTTTGGATACCAATCTAGCTTTAAAAGGTTGAATAGAGCCATCGGTATTGAACTTTCTTCTAAATACCCACATACACCCAATGGGTTTTGACCCTTAAGGTAAATTAATCAAAATCCAAGTATTATTATGCATGATAGAGTTCATCTCATCATTTATGGCTTCTTTCCAAAATGCAATTTCCCTAGATGACATGGCTTCGGAAAAAGTCTTAGGATCATCTTCTAAATGTAACACATAAGCAAATTTATTTATTGCAGTATTACTTCTATCTCCCTCCACTAGGAAAGAAATAAAGTCTTCGCTATATGATTTTTCTTTTCTTGCTCTAGTGCTTCTTCTAAGTTCTATGTCCATTTTAGAAACATTAGTTTCTACTTGTGATTTTGATCTAGAAGTATTATTTGTTGGATTTCATTTTCAACATTATCTTCTATTACTTAAAAACCATGAAAGAATTTATTTTCAAAGAACTCAACATCTCTAGATTCAACTATGACATTAGTCTCCAAATCTATAAGTCTATATGCCTTACTGTTTTCAGCATATCCAACAAAAACATATCTAATAGTTTTAGGTCCAAGTTTAGTTCTTTTAGGATCTGGTATCCTAAAATATGCCAAACACCCCCACACTTTTAAATATGAGATATTCAGTTTTCTTCATTTCCATAACTCGTAAGAACTTAACTTAGAGGTTTTAGATGGCATTCTATTATGAATATGACATGCAAAAAGTAAAGTTTCTCCCCATAAATTCATTGGCAATTTAGCATTAACTAGCATACAATAGACCATTTAAACCAAAATATGATTCTTTTTTTCAACAATGCCATTATGTTATGGTATGTAGGGTGCAGTTTTTTTTATGAATAAGGCCATGTTCTTCACAAAAATCATCAAACATATTATCAAAATTTTCACAAGCTCTATCTGAAAGTAGAATTTTTATTTTCTTTTCCAGTTGATTTTCTACTTCATCTTTATATTTCTTAAACATGGTAAATATTTCAACCTTTGTTCTTAAGAGGTAAACATACAGATATCTAGGACAATCATCTACAAATATAATAAAATATCTCTTTTCACTACGAGTCAACAAACCATTCAATTTAAATATATCAGAATGTACTAAGTTTAAAATATCAATATTTCTCTTAACACCTTTACAAGGTTTCTTAGATTCAACACATATTTCACATTTATCTAATTCATCATTAAATTTAATTAATTTTAACTTTTTCATATTTTTAAAAGAACCAAAATTTAAATGTGTTAGGCATCCATACCATAAAAATGAAGATTCAATAGTATAAACAAAAGATTCAGTCTTATTGTTATTATTAATATTGAATTTGAACATTCCATCATTGGAGTATCCCTTTCCCACAAACATGCCATTCTTTGACAAGATTACTTTGTCTGACCTAAAAGATATCTAAAACCTTTTTTTACAAAGCAAATCAACAGAGACTAAATTCTTCCTAATTTCAGGTACAAACAACACATTAACAAGGGTAAGCACTTTTCCATAAGTGAAATCGATCTCCACAATTCATTTTCCAACAACTTTGGCAAGAGCATGGTTTCCTATCTAAACCTCTTGGCCACTGGTCACCTTTTCAAATTTTTTGAATAAATTGTTGTCTCTACATACATAAACTATGGCACCAGAATCAAACCACCAACCAAATTGCTCAGTTGCCATGTTTATTTTAGAAATCATGGCAATTAGATTCTTATTTTCATCCACCATGTTTGCCTTTCCTGTAGGTTCTTTTTTTAGAAATCTACATAGTTTTGCATAGTGTCCAAGTTTTCTACAAACATAGCAGTTACTCTTTTTCTTTTTACCAGGTTGTTATGGGTTCTTCTTTTTAAACTATTCATCATTTTTCTTTACTTGCAAGTTCTATTTCTTAGACTGAGACTCACTGGCCTCCACATAATTGCCCTTAACATAATTGACTTTGGACTCATAAGGAACAAAAATCTTATGATCACGAATTCGTGTCTCCCCCTCACTACGAAGGTGTTTTTAAATCTGTTCCATATTAAAGTCCTCAGACTTATGCAACAATTTCTTCCCATAATCATTCTAGGAAGGTGGAAATTTAAAAACTTGGATTGCTCATCGTCAGTAATGTCTACCCAAGATTGTTTCGAAAGGACCAGAGGTTTTTGGAATGATTGCTGGATTGCTAAAGGGTCTCCATGGGAAAGTTATAAGACTCTTTGGATTGCTTTTGTATTGATTGGGCTGAGGAATTGGATGGTCCCTGAAGGAGGCTGAAATTCACTTGTAATTTAGCTTTGTTTTTAGTAGCTTTAGCAACTACTTGTACTTGTACTTCATTGTCTAGCATAATTCATTCTGTAATTACAAGTTCTAGTAGAATGGAAGCTTAATAGGCAAATTCCTAATCAGTCCGTGAAATTCCATTTTGTAAAGCTCTCAATGACTAGCAACGCAAATTAACTTTGTAGCTCCCATTGCAAATTTCATCATGAACCATTTCTCCCAGGCTGGTATATACTCAAACCTCAGAATTTCTAGCAAAGAAAAGGATGAAACTGCAGCAGAAGATGATTAAATCCCATACAACTCAGGACCTGACTAATTGTGCAAATTTTGGCAATTATTACAGCCCATGAGAAGTAGACACAAATTGCAGAATGAGTAGTTTCCCAACCAATTAGGAACTTCTGTACCCGCATAATTCAAGATTTGAGCTCGTTAACACTTGTATGTGCAAGTCATCAGCATAAGCAAAATAGCCACATTCCAAAGACATCTACAAGGAAATTTTTTTTCCTTGAACTACCCTTCCATAGCATCAATAACATGTTCTAAGCTTTTAATGGCCGACAACCGATGTAAGCCTGAAAGTTCCCCTAGTTTATCAATTGAAGATCGGATCCATCATGATCTTTAGCTACACTAAATTCACTCAACTGCTGGAGATTGTTAGTTTTCTTAAATGTGACGGCATCCTTTCTGAATGAGTATCCACAATATACAGGTAGCGTAAGTTAGCAATCTTATGCATATCTCTAGGTAGTTTGGTGAGGTAAGGACAACTTGCTAACTTCAGTATATAAAAAAATAATAATAAAAAAATAAAAAATAGCACAAACTACTGATAGATTAAGGCAACTTGTTGATCTTAGTTCCAGATACAATCCCACCCCACCGCTGAGTAGGATGTAGAAGGAAGGATGATAGGTGGAAATTTGATTAGGGGAACTGATGGAGACGGTGAGACATGAGAGTGATAATTATTGATTCGGTACAGATTAACTATTAGAGGAACTCATGAGACTTCTCTAACAGACCAATTGAAAAGGAAAAAAAATTCTTCTGTTTGTCCTTAATTGATGTTTGAAATAAGGTTTTTAACTTAATTGACTAATTTGTTAGAGAGACATAGCTCAGTTATAATGGTTGGTTTTGTTTTGGACTTTTTTGGTACATCATATAGAATTATATAACATATGATAATATAATATATTAGGTTTAATTTTATAGCTGTTATTTTGTTGTCTGATCCTTCCTATCTTTACTGTATAAATTTATAGTGTCAGACATAATATAAGAGAGAATTAACAGTATAAGTCTATACTAGTATTTTAATATCAAAAATTATATAAGAGCCAACTGGTTAATTTTATACTGTCTTATCATTTTTATATGATATATCAAATGAGCCATTGATATTTGTATAATGAGTCAATGAAAAAACACCATAAAGAGAATAAAAACTAAAACAAATTGTAGAAATGGACTATTTTTAAACCATATTTTAAAAATTGATCAAAATACATTCTGGGTTCAACCCAAATTTATAGCCCAATAAGATCTAATTGGGCAGCTCAATCATACTTCGTGTGTCTTGAAGACACAAAGTAAGACTTAATTAATTTTCTCCCCCTTTGCTTTTCCATGGGAACCCGTTACCTGCAAATCTTTTTTCTTGTTTTTTCTTTTTTTCTGAATAGTGCAGTTTATTACAATTTGATAGTTTTACTTCTTAATAATGTGTTATTAGTATTGACTATAGTCCAAAAATTTCTAATTTAATTTATATTTTAGGGGTTAGGGTTTAAGTTAAAAGGCTACAGATCATTTAAGTCTCTTGATTATTAATATGACTGACCTGCCGAGCTAAAATTTGATTGAAACGGTTTTTCGTAAGTTAAACCCACGAAATATACTTTTAATCTATTCTTAAAATATGTTTCAAAAGTGGTATATTTTAAAATTTTATTTCAACTTTTGATTCATTTATAATATTTTTCCTCAAATTGGTGCGAGAGTGATTCATTTTAAATCTAAATGTTTCTCTTCTCAATCTTTGTTTTTTTTTTTTTCCAATTCATAATTCGAAAATATAAATACTTGAGATGGAATAGAAGAATCTGCTTTCTCAATTCCGTTTTTTACCCTTATTTTATGTGTAAATAAAAAACCAGTGAGCGCTTTAAAATGAATGATGCTTGCACTGGTGGGATTACAGAATTATTGATACGGATGGGCAACTGTGAGTTTCATACGTGTAAGGTTATGGAGTTATACGAAAATTGTAGGTCTATATCTGATGTGGCGAGATGAAACTGCACGTCACAGTTCTTAGTGCAAAGATGACTTATTTCCCTTGCAAGTAAGCTTCTGTATAGTTTTACAATAGAAAAGATGAATCAAGCAATAAAATATCGTTGTCCAAGGATCTACATCCAGCCAAATAAAATATTTATATCTGCATTCTGCAGAGAGTTTTCTCCGTCTGAAAGATACTTTACCATATTAGTTACCTGGCTAACACAAAACCCAATTACCTAATTACGTCGTATCTTCTTCTTCTGGGCCTGCCTCCATATATTCCACGGAAAGTAATGCCCGTTTCACTGATTGAATTAAAAAAGACTTTAAGTTGACTTCCGAAGCTTCTTCCTTTTCCTCTGCATATTAAGTCTCTCGACGCCGAACAACCTCATCTTATTCTGTCATCATTTTTCTCTTCAGAAATTTAATTTATTTCCTGCATGGCTGAACTAACTGCCGCTACCAAGAAGTTCTCCTCTGACCTGATCATTGGTGATTGTAGTTTCAGCTTGGTCTACATGGGTTGGCTCTGGAACGGCGTCGTTGTGGCCTTCAAGAAGCTGAACTCCTATTTGTTCCAAGGATTACGAGAATTCCGGGAGGAGATGGTAATACTAGGGAAGATCCGTCACCAAAATATCCTTCCGCTCGTAGGATACTGCGAGTCAGATGATGATGATTATAAAATAAAAAAAATCATATGAGTTGAAGGTCACGTTATATACATCTTTTATGTGCCATTTTAAGGTATATAATGTAAAGACTTAGTAGTTCAACTAGTCCAAATAACTTGAGGGACTTTGTTAACTCCATGGTTCCAGCAGTAGTATTTTTACTCAGTCCTACTTTGATTGTTACTAAAGTGTAGTTTGGGTATAAATGTTATTGAGAAAGTTATGAATAGCAAGTATGGGCATGGGTTATCATATTTTGGGACTATGGACTGGGTTGTGGGATGGGTTAGTGAGCTTTTGAGTAGGTTTGGTTACTGGAGGTCGACGGAGCTATACAGAGAGAGCAGGAAATTTCTTAGAGAAGGAGGTGGACGGAGCTCTACATTGATTGACTATTATCTGATTGAAGGTTCATGTATATATTTTTCTTATTTCGAATGTTACCATAGTTTCCAAGAATGTTGTTTAGACAAGATCTTGGCACAAGTTTGCAGTGATAAAAATTAATGTCAAGAAGTTTTATACAGTGCACTAAGACATTCAGGAAAAAAGTTTTCTGGTTCTTTCTTTCACTTTTCTTTGGTAGTTTCTATGCTTTACTCTTTCAGGAATTAGTATTGCTTTTCTGAAGATTTGTTTTTTTGTGATATATAAAGAACTGTGTCAGTTTATAGAATTGACGACGGGGAGAGCACTAATGCTTAGTAATTTAGAAAAAAAAAAAAAGACAAACCTAATTTATTATGGAATACTCATTAATATTAAGCCTTCAAGTGCTTACTGAGTTCATCATGTATAAAAAAAAAAAAAAAAAAAGAGAGAGAGAGAGAGATATAGAACACTGGTAATTGGATGTCTTATAAATGATGTCAGTAATTAAGGCTACATATTAAATGACGTGAAATTCAAAGAGAAGTGTCAATAATGTCAGTGTGTAGTAGGCCGCAGTCTTAACTGATCCTATCCCCCTCGCAATTAGATTTTGTAGACAGAACTAATAAATGTAATTTGTTTTTTTTTTTGGTGAAGTTAATAATTGTATATTTTTATGATAATGATTATCATTTACTAAATTACCAGAACCAACCAACAATAAATTGGCTTCATTGGTTGTCGTTGGTACATGAAGATCCCTATTTAATGATATTTTCAATGCCCTCGTATTTCGAGGCCTTCTTCTCCTCGCCAGTTGATCCCTGCCGAATTCATAGTTTTGGTATGTTAGATGGGCAAACTGCAGGATAATGTGGTAATTTATTTTTATTATGTAATTTGAGTGGATTTCAAAATGTAATTTAGAAAGTCATTATTTATATATATTTTTTCAGTGGTAAAATAGTATTTCTCAGTCAATAGACATTTTGGAATATAAAATTGGATTTGATATGCAAGTTTGAAAATGAGATCAATCTTTTCCTTCAATTTTTAGTAACTTTTGGTGTTGATGTTAAGGTGGGAGCTGACATAAACTCCTAAACCAAATGTGCAGGCAGCAATAGCCCTAACACAATATGAGAATTTTGGCTAATTTACACCTCAGTTGTGTTCCTGGTAGGTAACATTCAGATAATGATTAATTACTAGAAGGCCAAAAGAGCACTGGAAGTATTTAAGGATGTACATGAATAACACTAGTCAAAAATGAAAAGATCAAGTCTGCAGTATGCTTATTGATTCTGCTACAAATTCAGTTGTGGTACAGGTAAGAACATGTTTGAATGACTTTGCTATGCCTAAAACAGAAGATACAATAATTAGAAGATTGATAAACTGGTGAATCACTTTACATAAAAAGTATGATACCTGAATGAGCTGAAATTAAGTGATGTTGCTGGCGGCTTTTGGTGACGGTTTGCCTCCCACATCCTCTTTTAGTCCCAATATATATATTTTTTTTGTTTTGCTATAAATTCTAATCTGTCTAGAACCTCCCCTATTTTTCTATGATATGAATTGAGAGAAGTGGAGAAGGGGTTACTTACCCTCCATTTTCTTTTTATCATCAGCATCTTCAAGCTCATCAAGCCACTCCTTCACTGCTGGGTTTCTGATTTTCTTATCCTCTGCATCAAGGAGCACTGCATTAACAGTAAGCAATTTTATCTTCAATTTCTCAATGAATTTTTCATTGAGCTTCATTCCCCATATGAAGTTCACGACCTCAGGAGAAGCTATCCTATCGAACAGAGCCTGAAGAAAAGCAGACAGAACAACTTTGAGCAGTTTACTGACAGCTTTTCCAGTACAATATTCAAAGCTGTTTTCATATCATAATATATATATATAATTGGTACAGATACATTATTGAAGAGATGATAATCATTTTGTGGCTTCTCAGACAAATAGATTTCAGAACTCAAACATTAGTTTTTAGAAGCATCACGAGATTACATTAGTGCCTCCAGGGAAGGTTAGTAGAAACTCAAAATCTGTAAAAAAGGAAATGATACTGATTAATTAATCATAACATGTTTAAGAAATATGTTCCAAGGTTTAAAATTTCTGTATTTGGTCAGGTAAGGCTCATGCAATCTATCATGTTGATAGCGTCTAGGTGCAAGGTCCATTTAGAAGATACGTTGTTGGGATAGAAAAAAAATACTAGATGTTGCAGGGTGCAGCCGTGCAGCAAAAATCAAGGAAGCTAAGAGAAATGATGCACAACATTTTATGAGGAATGTAGCACCCTTCTCAACTATATAAGATTCCAAATTCTGTCCAGTATAATTCAATCTGTAATCACAAGTTCTAGTAGACACGGAAGCTTCAGCAAATCCCAATCAGTCTAGGACATTCCATTATATAAATTGAAAATGAACAAAATCTCTGAACTTCCCGTTGTCAATTTCATCAGGAATCCATTTTTCCCATGCTGGCATATACCCAAACTTCAGAATTTCTAGCGAAGAAAAGGGTGAAACTGCAGGAGAAGATTAATAAATCTCAGAACTCAGGACCCAAACCAACTAAGTTTGCAAAACCCGTTGATGTGCGTAGCTCCTTCATAGAGACCAAAGCTGTCCAAGTGGCTGCAATATTTTGCAATTGTTACAGCCCATGAGATATAGACACAAATTGCAAGATTTGAGCTCTTTCATACTTGTATATGAAGTCACAAATAGAGTAACTACAGAGAGACACATTCAGACTAGGTAGAATTCAGGTCTAATCAGTTGACTCTGTCTATCATCTCCAACAGATAACTTTTTTTTCCTCACACAAACATATTTGGGAATTTTAGAAACAGACTAGGTAGAATTCAGGTTAGTAAGATAGGCTTCTATAAGTAACCGAAACAATGCAGTCATTGGCTTAAACTACCCAAATTTCAAAAGGAGCTTTTCACGAGAGGCCATCTAATTCAGAATTCAATAAGAAAGAAAAAAGAATCAGCAAAGTGGAAGGAAGAAAAGCAGGACTCACTTGTACAGGCCGCACAGACTCTAACAAAAACCCATATTCAACAACAAAATCCAGAAATATATCAGGTCGAATACCTAAAATGGTTAATCAATTTTCAAATTGAGAGGGAAAGGTACCTGATGAATATGGGTCTCACTGATTCATGCTTGCAAAGGGAAAAGAAGGGCGGTATAGTGGCTTGTGAAGAATGTCATAAAGAGCAGAGATGTTGGGTTCCTTACTTGTGTCTTTGATGATGCAACAGTGGGTCTCTTCAGGAAGCCGGCAGCTGGCAGGTCCAATTGCTCGACCACGACACCTCCAAACAAAACCAGAGTTCAAACAGACCTTACCGAGGAAGTTTCAAGAGCTGATGGTTTTGTATGAATCCCGTAAGTAAATTGGACACCTAATTTTTTTCTAAACCAGCATTGAATTTCCACTGATTGCATTGGCTATGGTGTGTTTACAGCGGAAGAAGAAGCGCATGAGGATGAGGAGGCTGAAGAGGAAGCGTAGATGACAAGATCTGGGCATATCGCGTATGCAGGTCTCACCTACCCACTTTTTGTACCCGAACGGGTAAATTCTGTACCATTAAAATCGGATCGGGTACAGATCTATATCCGAAAATTTGTCAAATCATATATCATTAGCAAACTCCCCCACCCATCTACAGCCTCAAATTTATTGTGGGGAAGTTGACTTCTGAAGACTGTGCGAGTTCAGAGCTCAAGCTTCTTCCTTTTCATCAGTATTTTAAGTCTCTCGATGCCAAACAACCCTCATCTTATGCTATCATCATTTCTTCTCTTCAGAAATTTAATTTAATTCGTCCAAATTCAATTTTCATGGATACTTACATCAAAGCCTTCTTGATAGCTGCACCGATCTTCTTCGTCTTTACACTAACTGTAGCCATAATCTTCTTCAGTTGCCGAAGGTTTATGAAACCCTCCCATCAGACGCAGACTCAGCCCATTCAAACCCGGATCGGATCCACCAATAGCCCTGAACATAACCCAAACACAATCTATAAAAGTTTTTCTTTCGACCTATATTCTCGTATCTCCATGGCTGACCTCACTGCCGCCACCAAGAATTTCTCCCCCGACCTTATCATTGGTGACAGCAGTTTCGGCTTGGTCTACAAGGGTCGGCTCTCGAACGGCGTCGTTGTTGCCGTCAAGAAGCTGCACTCAAATGTCTTTCAAGGATTAAGAGAATTCCGGGCAGAGATGGAAACATTAGGGCAGCTCCGTCACCGGAATATCCTTCCGCTTGTGGGATACTGCGAATCGGGCAATGATAGGCTGTTAGTTTACAAGTTCATGGAGAGAGGCAACTTAGACCAATGGTTGCACGACACGTCATCAGTAAAGGGGAAGTTTCTAGTACTCGGTTACCATTATCTTGGGAAACGAGAATTAAGATTATACGAGGGATTGCTAATGGGCTTCAATATTTACATGGGCTAGAAAAACCCATCGTTCATAGAAACATAAGTGCTAGCAATATATTATTGGATTATGAATTCGAAGCCCAAATTGCACATTTTGGACAAGCAAGGAGAATTCAATCCTCTTATTCAGAGTCGACAGATGTTGCCGGCACGATGAGTTATTTGCCACCGGAATACAGAAATGGTTGCTCGGCGGTGACGGTGAAGAGCGATGTATATAGTTTTGGAGTCTTAATGATGGAAATTGCCACCGGACAGCGACCTGATTCACTTTTCCTGATTAATGGGTCAGAGGTAGGTATGGTGAATTGGATCACACAAATGGTGAGCCAGAACTCACAAAATAACTCACAAAATAAGATGGTTGATCCAAATATTTCAAGAAAGGGATTGGTAGAAGTCAGTGTTAAAGAGTATTTTAGGATTGCTTGTATCTGCACTTCTGATTTGCAAAGAGAAAGGCCAGTAATGACAGAGATTGTTCTCTTATTGAATCAAATTCTGTTATAAATTGTACTATTTTGAGTAAAAGTCATGACAGTTTAATTTTATTGGATATCGCAAATAGGATGATGTGATAAATTATTTTTAATATGTAATTTTGATTGAATTTCAAAATGTAATTTAGAAAGTCATTCCTTATATGTTTTTTTTCAATGGTAAAATAGTATTTCTCGGTTAATAGACATTATGGAATATAAAATTGGATTTGTGTGCGAAGTTTGAAAATGAGGTCAATCTTTTCCTTCAATTTTCAGTGAGTGTTGATATTATGGTGGAAGCTGAAATAAACGCCTAAATGAAATGTGCAGCTAATTTACACCTCAGTTCTGTTCCTAGCTTACAACATTCAGATAATAATGATTAATTACTAGAAGGGCAAAAGAGCACTGGAAGTATTTAAGGATTTACATGAATTACACTAGTTAAAAATGAAAAGATCAAGTCTTCAGTATGCTTATTGATTCTGCTAACAAATTCAGTTGTTGTACAGGTAAGAACGTGTTTTAATGACTTCGAGTGCCTGAAACAGAAAATATAATAATTAGAAGAAAGATAAACTGGTGAATCACTTTACAAAAAATTAAGTATGGAACCTGAATGAGCTGAAATTATGTGCGGCTGTTGGGGTTTATTGTGACAGTTTGCCTCCCATGCAAATCTTCTTTTAGTCCCAATACTTTATTTTTTTTATTTTTTTTTTATTTTTGGCTATAAATTCTAATCTGTCAAGAACCTCCCCTTTTTTTCTATGATATTGAGAGAAGTGGAGAAGGGTTCCTCACCTTCCATTTTCTTTTTATCAGCATCTTCAAGCTCATCAAGCCACTCCTTCTGCTGGGTTTCTGATTTTCTTATCCTCTGCATCATGGAGCACTGCATTAACAATTAGGAATTCTATCTTCAATTTCTTAATCAATTTTTCATTGAGCTTCTTTCCCAGTATGAAGTTCATGACCTCAGGAGAAGTTATCCTATCAAACAGAACCTGATGAAAAGCAGACAGAACAACTTGGAGCAGTTTCTTGAGAGCTTCTCTTGTACAATATAGAAAGCATTTTTTGTAATATATATATATAAGTTAGTATAGACACATTATTAAAGAGATGATAATCGTTTTGTGGCTTCTCAGACCAAAGGATATTAATTAAGATGAGAGGAACTGCAAGAAAAGAGGATTTGCTTCTTGTATTGCCCTTTCACATACTGTCAAAGCCAGATGGGATTCACGTCATAAGACAGCATCAGCAAGCCTTTGGACAGTTGCATTTAGCAATGTCAGCATCCTTCAATGTCAGCCTAAAACATCAGAACAATTGATAAGGACGTATTAACTGAATTTCCTTCTATAAAATCTAAATCAAAACTTTAGTTTTTAGAAGCATCCAGAGATTATATTAGTACCTCCAGGGAAAGTTAGTAGAAACTTGCAACCTGTAAAAAAGAAAATGATACTGATTAATTAATCATAACATGAGAAATATGTTCCAAGGTTTAAAATTTCTGTATTTGGTCAGCTAAGTTCCATGCAATCTATCATGTTCATGGTGTCTAGGTGCAAGGTCCGTTTAGAAGATACTTTGTTGGGAGAATAAAATACTAGATGTTGCTGGGTGCAGCAAAAACCATGAAAGCTATGAGAAATGATGCACAATATTGTATGAGGAATGTAGCACTCTCAACTATTATATAAGATTCCAAATTCCATCTAGTATAATTCAGTCTGTAATCACAAGTTCTAGTAGACAAGGAAGCTTCTTAGGCAAATCCCCAATCACTATCGAACATTCCATTATATAAATCGAAGACGAACAAAAGCTCTGCACTTCTTGTTGTCAATTTCATCATGAATCCATTTTTCCCATACTCAAACTTCTGAATTTCTAGCGAAGAAAAGGGTGAAACTGCAGCAGAAGATTAATGAATCCCATAGAACTCAGGACTAATTTTGCAAAACCTTTGATGTGTAGCTCCTTCATAGAGACCAAAGCCATCCAAGTGGCTGCTATATTTTGCAATTATTACAGCCCATGATATATAGACACAAATTGCAAGATTTGAGCTCTTTCATACTTGTATATGCAATTCATCAGTATACAGCCACTTGATCAGTTAACAATCCCTCATCATCCCTAAACTCCACCATTATTAATAGAAGATTGTAAATTCTGCAATTCCCTTTCAATTCTTGTAACTTCTATTCAAAGGAATTGGAGAAACCGTTACCTTACCCTCTTGACCAGAAGGGCTTACTAATTTCAGTCCTAGAGAGTCCAAAAGTAATTGAGGATCTCAATCTTTTTGGCAGCAATCCAATTTTCTCTTCCTAAATTGTCCTTCTCACCCTCTAGAGGATCTAAAGGCATAATTATATCTGCAGGGTTAGGAAGAATGCCACGATCGGGATTAACATACTTGAATTGAATCCTTTACAACTTGTGGTAGAGCAGGACATCCTTTCTAACTTAGGATCCACAATATGCAGGTAACACAATTTTGCAATCTTAAGCATATCTCTAGGTAGTTTTGTGAGGTTAGGACATATTGCTAACTCGGTGTTTGAAAACAGCACATAATACTGATAGATTCAGGCAACTTGATGATCTTAGTTCTAGATATATCCAAATGGCTTAGATGCCTTAGTTTGCCAATTGAATCTAGCGAGATCATTCATCTCCTAAAACAATAAAATTGGTTTTAAGAGACCCGTAAATATGGAGATTCAAGTATTGATGTTATTTCTTAGCAAAAAAGTATTGATGTTACCCACCTCCGAAATGCTCTAGCAGCCTAATTCCAAAAAAACAAAAATGATCACTATCTTTCTGTGGTGGAATTTTCTGTCTTTACATCTAATTATTTTCCTAGTCCAATTTTTGATTGAGTATCTTCCAATTCGCTCAATCATACCACAAGTTCATGGAGCTAGCAAAGAAGATAAGCAAATCATGTCTATGACATGCTGGATATGCATGAGAACTGAAAACGGAGGTAAAAGTTTATGCTTTTCAAGTTATCAATCATAGATTAATATACATGGCGTACAATCATTCTCACCCACTTCATCTTCTTCCTCTATTCTGTTTGCCTCTCAATATCTAGGGATTAAATCAATCCCAGAAGTGTATGAACCTCTTTGAAACCACTCATAAGAATAGTTTGCATTTTTGAGACATAATAATTTTGATTGTGAAGAGTTCTAGAGCTAATCTCTTCAACGGATTTTATCTTCGATTATTAAATGTTATACCAGTATGGTATTAATAATATAATAACTTACGAAATGTGAGGCAAGCCTTGGAAGTACTTGGACTGGATATGGTTGCACAAATTCCCTGAACTTGATCGAGATAAATTGTTTTATAAATTTTCTAGGAAGTTTATGATGATAAGGGTAAATGCTGTTGTGGGTTGGGGTCTGTTAATTTTCAAACTCTATAATCAAAATGAGTGTTATAATACAAAAGGAATAATGATACCACGTCAAAGAAGTAAGAAGCATAATGCAAAAGTGGTTGAAGCATTTTCTCTGTTTGATCTGTTTTTTGGGCTTCGTTTTTTCCTTTCTGCTTATTCATTGATTTTGCTTGATGGATTCTATTGTTTAAGGCAACAGATTTAAACTAACGTCTTACATTCATTTTACAGAGGAATGTTTGCCTTGCCAAAGTCACAAACTACCATTTTATAATAAAATAATTATAAAAAAATCTACACTAAAAAATTAAATAATTATTTGATGTAAGCAAAGATTTACATCAAAGATGACTTATTTCCTTTGCCAGTAAACTTCAGCATAGTTTCACAATAGAAAAGATGAATCAAGCAATAAAATATCATTATCTAACGATCCTTCATCCAGCCAAATAAAATCCTACATAACTACTAAAGACTTTGACACACTCAAAATTATTGTGGGGAAGTTGACTTCTGAAAAGTATACCAGTTCAGACCTTCGAGTTTCTCCCTTTTCATCAGCATACTAAGTCTTTCGATGCCGGAAAATCTCATCTTATTCTAACATCATTTCTCTCTTCAGAAATTTAATCTTAATTCATCCAAATTTTCAATTTTCATGGATACTTACCTCAAAGCCCTCTTCAGTTGCGGAAGGTTTATGAAACCCTCACATCAGACGCGGACTCAGCGCGCTGAACATACCACAATCTATAATAGTTTTTCTTTCGACCTATATTCTCGTATCTCCATGGCTGAACTCACCGCCGCCACCAAGAACTTCTCCCCCGACCAGATCATTGGTGACGGCAGTTTCGGCTTCGTCTACAAGGGTCGGCTCTCGAAAGGTGTCGTTGTGGCCGTCAAGTGGCTGGACTACCATCACTTCCAAGGATTACGAGAATTCCGGGCAGTGATGGAAACATTAGGGAAGCTCCGTCACCGGAATATCCTTCCGCTTGTGGGATACTGCGAATCAGATTATAATAGATTGTTAGTTTTCAAGTTCATGGAGAGAGGCAGCCTTGACAAATGGTTACACGACGCGTCATCAAACAAAAATCCATTATCTTGGGAAACGAGAATGAAGATTATACGAGGTGTTGCTAATGGGCTTTCGTATTTACATGGCCTGGAAAAACCTATTATTCATAGAGGTATCAGTGCTAGAAATATATTATTAGACTACGAATTTGAAGCCCAAATTTCCAATTTTGGGCTGGCAAGGAGACTTCAGTCCGATCGTTCACACACATCCACAGTTGTTGCTGGTACGATGTGTTATATGCCACCGGAAAATATAACTGGTTGCTCAATGGTGACGGCGAAGGGCGATGTCTACAGTTTTGGGATCTTAATGTTTGAAATTGCCACCGGACAGCACCCGGCTACAAAGGTAAGGAATAAGAAGGGGAAAATAATAAGATTGTCGGATTCGGCCATAAAAATGGTAGCTCAAAATTTACAAATGCAAATGATTGATCCAAATATTTCAAGAAAGGGATTAATAGAAGCCAGTGTTGTGGAGTATTTTCGGATTGCTTGTATGTGCATTGTTGAAAAACCAAATCAAAGGCCAGTAATGACACAAATTGTTCATTTATTGAATCAAATTCTATCATAATTTGTATTTATTTTTATAAAATTAAGTAATCAATAAGTAGACTGGCACGTTATGTAAATCTTCTACTTCTCATTTTAATCAATGATCAAAATTTTGTTTATTGATACAGTATTAACAGTCTAGAAATAGAAATTTATCGGATATGTATGAGAAATATTGTGAAAATGGTACATAATCTCATAAAAATATGAATATATGTAAAAATATTATGTAATACTTATTTATGAGCTATTCTTAATATATATAATAATTAATTTTGCTTTGCATGTTTAAAGATTTAATTTGTCTTTTCACATAATTTATATATTTTCTTTTACATGTTTAATCTCAATCATTTATTAAATTTTATATAATGCAACTAATACATATTAACTAAATTAAATGATACAAAATTAGAAATAATACTTACACATAACTATATTTATTTTCTTGTCATTTCACTAACTTTCATATAATAATTTTGTTTATATCTTTTAATTTTTATACTTTACAAAATCTAATTGTATAATTTATAAATACAATTTGATTTATTTAACTTGGTCATAATTAAATAATCATAACTAGTTTAAGAAATAAGTTCCAGGAATGTTTAAAAGTTCAATTTGCAAGGTCCATTTAGAGGAAACCTTGGTGGTGAGTAAAATACTAGATGTTGCAGGGTGCAGATAAAACCATGGAAGCTAAAATTAAAGAGAAATGATGCACGATATTGTACGCGGAATCTAGCACCCTTCTCCTCATCTTATATATATATATACATGTATGTATATGTATTATATATATAGGATTCCAAATTCTGTATAGTTCATTCTGTAATTACAAGTTCTAGTAGAAGGGAAGCTTACTCGGCAAATCCTCATTAAGGCCGTGAAATTCCATTATTTAAAGCTCTCAAAGATGAGCAGAGCAAATTAACTCTGTAGCTCTCGTTGTCAATTTCATCATGAACCATTTTCCCAGGCAGGTATATGCTCAAACCTCCGAATTTCTAGCAAAGAAATGGAAGAAACTGCAGCAGAAGATGATTAAATCTCATAGAACTCAGGACCCAAACCAACTAATTGTGCAAAACCTTTGATGTGTAGCTCCTTCAGAGACCAAAGCTGTCCAAGTGGCTGCAATATCTGGCAATTATTACAGCCCGTGAGAAATAGACAAAAATTGCAGAATGAGTAGTCTCCCAACCAATTAGGAACTTCTGTACCACATAATTCAAGATTTGAGCCTGTTAATACTTGTATATGCAAGTCATCAGCATACAGCCCCCTTTGCTGCATGTCATCAGTCTAAGCAAAATAACCACATTTCAAAGACATCTACAAGGAACATTTTTTTCCTTCAACTATTAGCATCAATAACATGTTCTAAGCTTTTAATGGCCGACAACCGATGTAAGCCTGAAAGTTCCCATCGTTTACCAATTGACGATCGTATCCATCATGATCTTTAGCTACACTAAATTCACTCAACTGCTGAAGATTGTTAGTTTTCTTCAATGTGATGGCATCCTTTCTAATTGAGTATCCACAATATACAGGTAGCGCAAGTTAGCAATTTTATGCATATCTCTAGGTAGTTTGGTGAGGTTACGACATCTTGCTAACTTCAGCGTTTGAAAAAGCACAAACTACTGATAAATTAGGCAACTTAAGTTGATCTTGGTTCCAGATACATCCAATTAGATACCTTAGTTTTCCAATTGAATCGAGCAAATCATGATCATTTTCATGAGCAATTACCACCAATAACACCTTCCTTAACTTCAGCAGCAGATCATGCATCTGGTACCTTGTGAGAGAAATTGTGAATTGGCATGCCAAAGTTTAGTTGCAACTATGGGAATCACACATATTGTCACCACTTAAGTCAGCGGATAAAACCAGTTTAAATAAGACCTCCTTATTGGCATCCTACCATACATAATAGATCCTTCCACCAGAGATGTTGCAAGTGTTTTTTGTGATAGCATGACTTCTACACCCTCTTTCAGACCAAGGTCATCTTTTTTGTCTTAAAATAAGTTATAATCTTCCTGAACCACAGCAATTTTGAATATAGCTTGCTTTAGAAATAGTTCTAGCTTTTGTAGTGATCTTATCCAACAGATCATAATCAAGACTGCTCAACAGAGATTACAATGTCATCTTCAACCTCTCAATCGAGCAGTTTCTCAGTGTTTTCCTTTCCCAATATGAAGTTCTAGGAAACCTAGGAGAAGCCATCTCATCAAACAAAACAAGCAGCAGGAGGAAAGCTCCTTCATCCAAAGCCATGGTGCCTCAAAAAAAAAAAAAAAAACATGAGAAAGAAAACTGATTGAAAGAAAGCTTAACTAAACTGCGCATTGAGTAGCAATTTCTTTCAAACACTAATCTTGAGGGACCCAAGAAGTTCTCAAAAGACTAACTGAGAAAGTTACAACCTAGAAAAAGTAAAAAAAAAAAAGATGCTTTACCATATTAGTCCAATTATTATCTGGCTAAGACAAAATTACAAAACCCAATTATGACGTTTCTTGTTCTACCGTGTCTGCCACTTTGCCTGCATATTTTCAAATTTATTGTGGGGAAGTTGACTTCTGAAGAGTCTTAAGAATTAAGACCTTAAGCTTCTTCCTTTTCACCACCATATTAAGCCTGTCGATGCCGAACAACCTTATCTTATTCTATCATTATTTTTCTCTTCAGAAATTTAATCTTGATTCCTCCAGATTTTCAATTCTCATGTATACTTACCTCAAAGCCCTCTTCAGTTGCAGAAGGTTTAAGAAACCCTCACATCAGAAGCGAACTCAGGGCAATCAAACCCGAATCGAATACACCAATAGTTCTGAACATAACCCAATCACAATCCATGGAAGTCTTTCCTTTGACCAATATTATCGTTTCTCCATGGCTGAGCTCACCGCCGCCACCAAAAACTTCTCCCCCGACCTGATCATTGGCGACGGCGTCTTCAGTTTGGTCTACAAGGCCCGGCTCTCGAACGGCATCGTTGTTGCGGTTAAGAGTCTGGACACCAATGTCTTCCAAGGGGTACGAGAATTCCGGGCAGAGATGGAAACACTAGGGAAGCTCCGGCACCGGAATATCCCTCCACTGGTGGGATACTGCGAGTCCGGTGATAATAGACTATTAGTTTACAAGTTCATGGAGAGAGGCAGCCTTGACCAATGGTTGCACGACGCGTCATCAAACAAAATGCCGTTATCTTGGGAAACAAGAATAAAGATTGTACGAGGAGTAGCTAATGGCCTTTCATATTTACATGGGCTGGAAAGGCCCGTTATTCATAGAAACATAAGTGCTAGTAATATATTGTTAGACTATGAATTCGAAGCTCAAATTACTAATTTTGGGTTGGCAAGGAGACTCCAGTTCGATCGTTCACACACATCCACAGATGTTGCCGGTACGATGTGTTATTTGCCGCCGGAGTACGTATATGGTTTCTCAGGGGAGACGGTGGTGACGGTTATGGGCGATGTATATAGTTTTGGAGTGTTAATGTTAGAAATTATCACCGGATCTGTCAGAGGCCAGATTCATTGTTCCTGATGAATGGGAAAGACGTAGGAATGGTGAATTGGGCCATAACAATGGTGGCCCAAAATTCACAAAAGCAAATGATCGATCCAAACATTTTAAGGGATTAATAGAAGCTAGTGTTAAGGAATATTTTAATATTGCTTGTATGTGCACTCTTGATTCACCAACAGAAAGACCAGTGATGACGGAGATTGTTCACTTATTGAATCAAATTCTACCATAAAATTGTATTATTTCTATAAAATAAAACAGTCGAATTAAAAGACCATCACGCATCATTGAGTAAAAGTCATGTCAATCTTTTAATTTTATTGGATATCAAAATGCGTAAATTATTTTTTTTATTGGATTTCAAAATGTAATTTAGATAGTGATTCTTTATATATTTCTTTTCAATGGTAAAAAATAGTATTATTCAGTTAATAGACATTTTGGAATAGAAAATTGGATTTGATATGCAACTTTGAAAATGAGATCAATCTTTTCCTTCAATTTTTAGTAACTTTTGGTGTTGATATTATGGTGGGAGCTGAAATAAACTCCTAAACCAAATGTGCATGCAGCAATGGCCCTAAAACAATATGAGAAATTTAGGTAATTTACACCACAGTTGTGTTCCTAGTAGGTAACAATCAGATAATGATTAATTAGAAGAAGGCCAAAAGAACATTGTAAGTATTTAAGGATGTACATGAAACAAGAAGTCAAAAATAAAAAAGATCAAGTCTGCAGTATGCTTATTGACTCTGCTTCTCCAAATTCAGTTGTGGTACAATTAAGAACATGTTTGAATGACCTTAGCTATACCTGAAACAGAAGATAAAATAATTAAAAGGAAAGATAAAATGGTGAATCATTTCACTTAAAAATTAAGTATGAACTGAGAATTAGATAGACAGTCTATGGCAATTACCGGATTATTATTTGAAATTATATGCTTTAACGTGAAGCACCAAATGCTTACTGCCACATCTACAAAGGTTCCGAGATTGTTTACTGCCAAGATCACCAAACCAGAATCAGTTACAGTATGTAGAAGCACTGTGGAATAAGCAAACAATGGGAAATCTGGTTATCTGAAATGTCCAAAACTGTTTAATAAGATTTCAGAATATATGATAATTGAAGCTGCAATCTATAACAAAGAGATCAAAGTTTCACGCAGACAATGAGTCAGAGTTTCAAAATGTGAAGCTCTGAGTTTGTGTGAAAAGTGTAGAGGGTCCGAATCGGACCTAAAAAGTTAGCAGGTGCCAAGTTAAAATAGACCTTAAATATATAACAGCCACAACTTGAAATCCTAAGATTGCAAGAGAAATGTTCTTGTTTACAACTATTTGACCTGGCAACGTAGCTAACCTTTTGGCAACTCACTTGACCGATTCTCTATGTCTCCTGTCTAGTTAAAGACCAAATTTATACTTGAGAGAGATTCGTTTCAATTGGTCTTACACCTGCACAATGTAAGATTTTTCAACTTGACACCAGGCTTAATTACAGCTTTTGCAATTGAATAATTACGTAATGAATTTTAGATTGAGATTAAAGAGTCCCAGACTAAGGTATAGATATCTGATAGTCTAATGGTACAGATAGTTAATGTAATACCTGAGTGAAGATGATCAAATCAAATCAATTCATTATTGATCCTAATGTTTGCAATGTGCAAAATCTTGGGCCAATGCCGCCCTTTCTCCCTTTTGCACAGTTCCTGCAGCAAAGGACACTGGTAGATGTTGAGGTTGATAAGAGAGGAAGGCAGTGGTTCTTCAGTTATTGACTCAAGCTTAGAACAGTTAAAGATGTGCAACTTTTTGAGAGAGGTGAGGTGAAGGAGCCCCTTGCTATCCAAAGTCTTTAAACCCAGAAAACGACCTATGAATAGTTTGGAAAGAGAGGCAGGCAGCAGTCCCTCCTCTGGAAAGGACTCCAAATCTTTGCATTCACCTTGGATAGTCATGTGAGTGAGAGAAGTCAGACTTGGCAAATTCCAGTGCATCAAGTGGACAACAAGCTTGTCACAATTCCTTATCTCTAGTGATCTCAAATTAGGTGGAAAGCCTCCTCCATGGCAAACCATAATTTCTGGACAATTCTCTATTTGAAGATCTTTTAAAGTTGGAAGAATTTCGTGCATTTTTTCAGGAAGCAACATTAAGTTTTTGCACCAACTTATTTCAAAACGGGTGAGGTTAGGAGCTGGAAGTCCTTTGTCTGGAAATGATATAAAATTAGGACATTTATAGATGATGACAGATGTTAGACCTTGAAGATGTTCCTTTGCTGTAAGTGACTGAAGATTTAGACAATCAAGAATGTGGAGATCGTTCAGGTTGGGAAAAAGGTCTAACGGGAAGGACTGGAGTGAGTCACAACTACCATATAGTCTCAAGGATTCAAGCGAGTGATATAAATGTCCTGGAAATTCTAAATTCCCACCATTCTCAATGTTCAATTCGCGTATAGCTGGTGCCATAGGCATTGATGAAGCAAGCTGCCAACAGGATATAATTGTAAGATTCGTTAAAGATGGAAGGTTACTAGGAAGATTGTCAACCAGACTGGGGCAGTTCTCTATATAAAGCTCCCGGAGACAAGGGAAAGCTGCATTGTCAACTTCATGGCACCATTTCTCCCATGCTGACAGATTCTCAAACCTCAGGATTTCCAAAGAAGGAAAGGGCTCATTTGTAGCAAAAGAATAGTTCCCATAAAACTCAAGGCCGACACTTACTATTCCATCGAAACCCTCAATGTGTAGATCTTTCAGTGATGGAAGCTGCCCAAGTGAAGGCAATGTACAACAATACTTGCAACCTCCAAGGTATAGAGAAAATAGGTTGCAGAATGAATGTTCTGCCAACCATTTTGGAAACTCTATACCTGTATAAAAATTAATGGAGAGCACTTTCAAATTTGTGTGAGGTCGTAGCTTGTCAAGTACATCTTTTTCATGTCGGGAATCATCAGAATCAGCACGCCAAGGTCCTGATCTGCAAAACAAAGATAACTCTTGAAGGTATTCCTTTTCTTTCAACTTGGCATCTACAGCAACCTTCGGATCAAAGACATATTTCAAGTTTTGCACAGACAGTGATCCTCGTAAACCTGAGAGCTTCCCCAATTCAGCAATGGAAGATCCATAGTTGTTTCCCACAATGAAATTACTCAACTGTTGGAGACTTCTTAGTTTACTTAAATGTGATGGCATCCCTTCTAGTGGAGTACCTATTATCTGTAGGTATCGCAAGTTAACAAGATTATGCATATCTTTAGGTAGTTTGTTCAGGTTATGACATCTTGCCGCCTTTAGTGTTTGTAAGTTGTACAAATTGCTAATAGACTCAGGCAACTTGCTGATCTTAGTGTCAGACACATCCAAATATCGTAGATGTCTTAGTTTGCCAAGAGAATCTGGCAACTCATGCACACAATCACCTAACAAAGATAATGCCCTCAAGCACCTTAGCTTCGCCAGTAGATCATCTGGGACCTTGTTTAAAAAGTAGAGGGATGGATATCCCAATCTTAGTTGCAAATAGGTGCGCAGACGATTTGCTTTGTATAAACCCTCAAAATGAATAGAATGGTGTCTACTTGCAATAACATGTGAAAGATGACGAGCTTCTCTCTCCACATGTTCATTTGAGTTGTTGTCTTCGAGCCTAGTGAAAAATTTTCCACCTACAAGTCGAGCTAAGTCATTTATAAGATCATGCATCACGAAATGTGATTTATAACGTTGCGATTGTTGGAAAAATGATCTTAATACTAATTCACAGAAATACTCATCACCAACTTCTTCAATTCTCTTATTTCCCTTTGGTTGTTGCAACAAATTTTCTGCCATCCACAACAAAATCAAATTCTCCTTCTCAAATTCATAATCTTTTGGGAATATAGAACAATAAGCAAAGCATCGTTTTAAATGTGGAGGGAGATAATGGTAACTTAATCTCAAAGAAGGGATAACATTACTCTCAGCTTCTGGAAGTTCCCATATGTCACTCTTCAATATCCTATCCCAATACTCAACATCTGATTTTGAGCGCAAGAGGCCTCCAAGTGTTTTTGCAGCTAAAGGTAAGCCATTGCACTTCTTGACAATTTTCCTACCAATACTTTCTAGAGCTGCAGAAGCATTGAAGTCATTATTATCAAATGCATGCTTAGCAAATAACTGCCAACATTCTTCATCTGATAGAGGTTTCAAATAATGTATTGGGATAGTACGCATGATTGATGCAACAGTTTCATTGCGTGTTGTTACAATCATTTTACTCCCTAGAGCCCCATGTAAGAAAGGGCTCTGTAAATCCTTCCAATCAACATAGTTCTCATTCCAAATATCATCCAGGACAAGTAAAAATTTCTTCCCCATCAACTTCTTTCTCAGATCAAGTTGAAGTAATTCTGAGTTGGTAATATTACAAGTCTCCAAAGTGACAGCCTCTAGCACTGCTTTC
Source organism: Quillaja saponaria (assembly GCA_029379385.1). Taxonomy (NCBI): domain Eukaryota; kingdom Viridiplantae; phylum Streptophyta; class Magnoliopsida; order Fabales; family Quillajaceae; genus Quillaja; species Quillaja saponaria. The sequence continues at coordinate 9,692,523 of CM055616.1, read as the reverse complement.
GTAATCCTAAAAACATCAAATTCTTCAGAAACACAAACCCAAGCTTTGAGTTCAAATTTTTCTATCACTCTGTCATTGTTGTATACAAGTTGGGCTAAGGTAGTTTTCCCAATCCCACCCATTCCCACAATTGGAATCACGCATATCTTGTTACCACTTGGATCATCTGATAGCAACAACTTAATTATGGCTTCTTTATCATCATGCCTTCCATACACATCAGACTCTTGTACTAGAGATGTTGTGGGTGCTTTTTGTGACTGTTTGACTCCTACACCCTCTTTTAGACCAAGAGCGTCTTTTTGCAACAAAATATATTCTAATCTTTCCAGGACTTCTGCTATTCTTGATCCTAGCTTTCTATCTAATAAATTGAGAGAAGTGGAAATGAAGTTTTGTACCTTCCTTGGAGAAATGGTTCCGGATTTGATAGAAATCTCATCCAAGATATCATCAGCAACATAGACAGCATCTTTAAGCTCATCTAACCATTTCTTCACTGGTAAATTTTTTATTTCCTTATCCTCTGCATCATCAAGCACAGCATCAACTGACATCAATGTTATCTTCAGCTTCTCCAGCAGCTTTTCAGTGAGTTTCTTTCCTCGAATGAAGCTCACAACCTCACGAGAAGCCATTCTATCAAACAACACCTGAAGAAAAGCAGAGAGAAAAGCTCCACCCACAACTCCAGCAGCCATAGCTTTTCAGTGAATAGTGGGAATTGGAGGAAGTCAAAGGCAAACAACTGCAATGAGCAAATTAACAGAAGAATGGATATTGATTTCTGGATATTCTTAAGAAGGTGTCTTTTGGTTGCATACAAAAGTAGAAGCTGCAATCATTAAAAAAAAAAAAAAAGTAGAAACTGCAAGTTAAGAATGCCCTCTAGAAGTCTAGATAAGAAGCCCATGTAGTCCCCACTACGAAGACTTGCTTGGCCATAAGTTGATGTTTCCAGGAAATTAGCACATGTAAATAACTAAACAAAATGTAAGACCAAAAAATATTATATTGTAATTCAGTCGGCAGGTAGTTAGGCACATCAATTTGCTAAAGAATGTAGCACTCTCAGAATTTGTAAATAGCTTCTATTGATTATTGTCAAGATGCAAACTTTTCAGCCATTTGCAAAGGAAATCTCTACTTTTTTGCCTCTTAGAAATTACGAAGTACTTTCTTCTCACGCTCTGTTTTTTTATTTTTTTTTCTGATAGAAAACATAAACCCTGTTCAGGAATTAGTTGTTGATTGCTTCAGAAATGACTTGGACGTTCATGAGGTCAAATTATGTACAAAAAAAAAGAAAAAAAAAAAGGAAAATGTGTCTACTTCCTCGAAGATGATTAAGAACAAAAGAGAGATCAACTTTTCGACCCACAATATAACTAGCAAGCCAATAAATGCTTCATGAGAGGTACGAGGTTTATTTTTATCGTCCCATTTGAGGCCCTAACTAAATACAACAAAGATACCACGGAAAGATACGAAAATAGGAACCAAAAAACAAAAAAGTTTCCAGGGATGGATTTGTAAGCATTTACTTAGGGGGACCAAAATATAGATTTTGATTACTTTTGAGGGGCCTGGATACAGTTTTAATTTTGTAAAATAGTTGGGTTAAAAGTGAAAGAAATTCTCACTCCCTGATTGTTGTTCTTGGAAAGAATGTAAATAAACTCAAAATGATGCACATTTCAGGAGCTCATTCTCCTTTCATGGAGCAGTATCATGGTGTTCGAAGCATGCATGGCATGTCTGAGCAGTGAGCATCAAAATGGTGCATTCCATCAGAACAAAAAGTTAGTAATGCTCAGTACTAGGTTTCTTAGAGCTGTTTTTACATTCCAGACTACAAGTGAGATGCACATACCACCGCATAAATTGCTCAGACAGGTACAACAAGTTTCCAGTTACTTCAAAACTGAATTCTATCACTTTGCTTTCAGACTTGGAGGAGAAATAAAGTTTTGCCAAGAAATTCCAAGAGCAGAAATGGAAATATGAACTTTCAAAAAAATGTCATGGCTGAACCACTAGTTGTAGGATTTACTTATATACTGCTACTTTTCAGCAAAGCACAGAGTGGCATCTATATTAACTGCTATGAGGTAAATGCCGTGGTCCACATAATTGTGAATAAGATCATGATTGGATGTAAAACTTCATGTCACCATGTCAAAAAATTTGTGAGAACATAATTATGTCTTGTGGACGATTCAATGTCAGCTGAAGAGCTTCCCTTCTTCCCATATCTCAGGCGATGTATTGCTGGCACTCTTGGGAAGACTATTGCTGCTGAGAATTGTTCAATTGATTTATAAAACAGTCACTTTCAACACACAAATTGATGTGCACCAGACCATAACCAATAATGACAATGAAGGTTCAAAAAACTGTTGGGGAAAAAGAACTTGACTCCAGACCAGATTGCATAACAAGCTCCGGTGCCTGTCATCCAAGAGCGCAATTTGTAGTCATTAATTAAGTGTCTGCCAAATACTGATACACAAATAAGTAAATAAAAAGTTTCCGGATTGAGTTCATTCTTAGAGCCTCACCTAACAAAATCATTACAACCTTCTACAAAATGTCTTGAGCTATAAAATCCATTATGCCTATGGCATAATGAGCCAAAGAAGACATAAATAGAGCTTTCAGTTGTTTCTTGCTCAAATCATTCATCAGCGTCATAATTGGACTCAATCCATTGTACCCTACTTCAAGATGGATCTGCCAGAACACCAATTAAAAGTTGAGTACAACAAATTCATGTAGCAGATACAAGGAAGATTTCACACCAGACGTCCCAGCACCATAAGGGCCACAGAAGTTTTCTATCAAAATATGCTTTTGGCTCTCTAGCAACTTCAAAATTCTTTCAGGAATCTTCATTTATGCTGTATAAGTGTTCAAAATTGTTATGTTTTACGCCTCTGCTGAAGATTGAAAATGTAACATACTTTTGAACAAAACATCAGAGCTTCATTGTATGACACGGCTGTTGCAATGAAAGAAATAATATCTTGTGCACAGGCCTCAGAAGTCAGGTAGCAGCAATCTGATTGAATTCCAGGCTGAAACCAGGCATATGTTTCTTTTCGTTTTTAGGGGGCTGTTAAACAAAAAGAGTAGGGGAATCATTGGCATTTCAATTTCAGTGAACATATTTAACTATGCTATGACTTCTAAAACCAGTGACACAAAAAAGAAAGGGGGCAGGGACAGCTTCTTCAAAGCACAAGAACATACAATCTGCTAAAGGTCAAGCACAATGCCACAGACACCTAGTTAGCTGCTCCGTGTTGTTTTAGACCTCCTAATTTTGTTCATGCCCGCATGGACATTTAAAAGAAACTGCTATTATGTAAAAATTAAAAGATAATATAATATAATTGTATATTTGAAGTTTCAAGCCACAATTGTACAAGATGACATATACTATGAAATTGTAGTTTCAGTTCTCAAAATAAAGTTGAAACCTATATGAGTTTTAAAAATCAATCTGATAATACCCTATATGAGTCTCTAATGCTGTATAACAACCAACTATTCAGCAGATGATTCTTGTATGCTAGGAAAGTACCATATTCAATGGTGTCACTCAATGTAGCTGTCCAAAAATTGAGAAAGTGTGTTCTGATACGTCAATTATGTGTTAAAGCAATTCAAATGTCAATTGCCAATTTATTTGCAACTATGACGTTAATAATATAGTAGTAAAAGAACAAACCAGCATAATGGGGAGGATTTGACTGGAGAAACTTGAGGAGATTCATTGGAATAACTAAAGATCCTAATTCTTTTTCAAGGTGGCTACCGGCTAATATCCAGCTGAGCAGACTCTGCCATGTTATATATTTCTTTCTCTTGTCTTGAATCATCAATATTTTTCAGCATAGCAACCTATTAGATCTTCAGTTTGGACTATAGACAATTAAGTCAATGAATTGGAAAGATATGAAAGATGAAAAGTGACTTGGTTTGAAGCAATTAGATTCTCACCATCAATATGTAAAACTAGTAATTGAATAAGATTGCTTTTTGCATTTTCCCAAAAGTTTGGGCTGTCCACCCAACAGTCACATGAAGATGATAATAGTATTTGATAATCAAACTTTATCACTTTTCATATTTGTCACTGCAAATTCATGAACCACAAGTTAATGATTGCCAAAGGCGAAAATACTTGCAATTAATGCAAATGTGATTATCATGTAACCAGTCATCCGTAGGTAAGGAAATTCAGAATCCAAAGCCAAAGCTACATGAAGAGTCCTGGACATAAGAAACAAGTTCATATGTGCTATTCAAAGAGAGGAGCCAGGAACACCTAGTTAAGTAAAATATGAAAAAAAAAATTATATAAATATAGTTTAGTTAATATGATTCTTGAAACCAACAGTTGCAGTGCAGAACTCAAGTTGAATAAGGTCAATGCTGTACATGTTTGTTTCCCTTGCAAGAAAAACTTGAGGTGCGTTCAACAGAAAAGGTTTCTCCTCAGGAAAGAGTTTGAAGGATTAAAACAAAAAAATGAAAATCACTAGAAGGATGCTCTTATACATCACAGAGATAACATGACAAACTTGAAGATTATTTTAAATGCAAAAGGAGACTACACCAACAAGTAGGTACTCAGAAATCAACAGAAAAGTATCATCAACAGTCCAAGAAAAGAATTGACAAGAAAAATTAATATAATCCAGTAAAATTGGTGAAATAATATACTTGGAGCCCAAATCGAATGAAAAAGTACATGTAAAATTGCATTGAACAAAAGTTACTGGTACAAAGACACTGATGTGTCAGCTTTGTGTCCCTCATCAAAACAAAACATACAAAAGTCTTAGAAGATAAATATCTTGTAATTGAAAATGGTGATGAAAGAATGAAATGAATGTCTATTGTACATATGCAAAATGCACCTAATAAATATGCTAGTAGAACATACCTCCAAGCTGGGAAAATAATATAACTGGTTTCCAGTGACTTGAGACAGATACGTAAAGGCTACTTTCTGCCAAGGAACAATTTCTGAAAATAAAGCATCAAGTAGAAGACATAATAAGGAGAAAATATAACATATTTAAAAATAAAAATAAAAAAACAAAGAAAAAAACAAAAACAAAAACAAATGATAAGCACTAAGCTGCAGTATGTGGTATCAAACATGTACCTTATTAACATTAGATAACCTTCTGTAAGAAGTTTAAGCACATTTTATTAATTTCCTATCCATCCGTATGCGGGGAATATAAGCAATCTTAGGCCAATCTTCCCCTTTCTCTCTCTGGCATCGTTCTTTCAGCAGAGGACAATTCCAAATGTGTAAATCAGACAGGGATCTAGGCAGACTCTCCTCAGGCATGGTCAGGAGATCATCACAACAGCCAATCTTTAAATTTTTTAGAGATGTAAGGTGTTGAAGGCCGATCCCATCTAGAGATTTCAGATTCTGGAGTTTCAGAATATAAAGGGATGTGAGGGTAGAGGGGAGTATTCCTCTCTCAGGAAAGGATTCCCCATCTTTACATTCACCCCTGATACCAAAGCTTCCAAGATAAGGAAGGCTCTCCAAACTCCACGTCTTCCTATTAGCAAAGAGTTTGTCACAGTAAGAGACCTCAATAGACTGCAAACTTGATGGCAGACCCGCTTCAGGAAATGACTCAAGTTCTGGACAACCCCATATGCTCAGATTCACAAGGGATGGAAGCAATGCTGTCATCTGTTCAGGGAGCAACCCCAGCTTCCCACAATTATATATCTCTAAACAAGTCAAGTTCGGAGCAGAAAGTCCACCTTCCGGGAAAGACACAAAATTAAGACAAGATCTAATTCTTATGTAATTGAGGGATGTAAGATGAAAAAAATGTCTATCAAAAACAGAAAGAGATTCAAGATTCTGACAATGATGTATACTAAGATGATTTAGCTTTGGAAACAAATCTAATGGAAAGGACTTGAGAGAATCACAACTGTATGATAAGAATAAACTCTCAAGTGATGCAAAGCATGGGTACACTGGAAGCTCCATTTTCCCACAGTTTGTTATTTCAAGAGATTTTATTGTATCAACAACAGCACCAGTATGAAGAGATACCAGAGATGCACATTTCGAGATATTAACTTTTTCAATACAAGAATTCCTGAAATCAGAACCCTCAAACAGGTACTCCAATGCATCATATCCACTTATGGTCAGCTTCAACAACCGCTGTGGCAGGTCCTTCAATGTCAACTTTTTACAATGTTCTAGTTGCAACACAGTGATGGATGGAACTATTTGAAGTGAAGCCACAAGCTGCTGACAATCTGTTATAACAAGCTTTGTAAGAGAAGGAAGGTTTTCGGGCAGGCCCTTCAAAAGCTTGGGGCCATTCTTTATATGAAGTTGTTTAAGCTGAGGGAAAGTTGCTTGTGCGTCTTCAAGCCAATCTTGCCACTCCAGCATCTTCTCAAAGCGCAAAATTTGAAGTGATCCAAAAGCTGGTCTCCCAGAAGAACAATTCCCATAAAACTCAGGGCCAACAGAAGTTATATCTATCCCCACTATGGAGAGGTCTCTGAGAAATGGCAATTGCCCAAGTGGGGGCAAAAAGAAGCAATGTTTACAATCACGGAGGCATAAGGATACCATGCTGGAGAATATATGACTTCCCAACCAATCCGGGAATTTTGTTCCACCATAATATTCAATGGTAAGCTTTCTCAAGCTTGTAGGAGGTTGCAACTGGCTGAGTACATCTCTATCTTTCTGTGAATCATCAGCATGGCCACTCCATTTTAAGACTAATTCATCAAGTTGCATCTTATCTTTCAAATTAGCCTCCAAAGCATCTTTAGCATTAGCAACATTTTCCAGCTTTGAAATAGACAGCTTTCCCTTTAGAAAATTAAGTTCCTTCAACTCCTGGATACCTGACCCACTTCTTTTACCAATCACAAACGAAGTTAGTATTTGGAGATTTTTTAATCTACTCATTTCCAAAGGCATCTTAGTTAACTTTGTCCCATTAATATTTAAGCAACGCAAGTTAATTAGCCTTCCTATGTTGACTGGCAGTTCTGTGAGATTTCCACAGTAGGACAACAGTAATGTCTGCAAATTGTGCAAAGAACATGTAGAGTCCGGCAACTTTATGATAGCTGTGTGAGAGAGATCTAAATACCTTAGATGTACCAAATTTCCAATTGAATTAGGCAATGCACTTAAACTAAGAGAGTGCGAAAGAGAAACCGCCCGCAAGCTTTTCAATGCTGAAAGTATATTATTTACTACCCCATCAGTTAAGCATCTGGACCGTGATGATAACTCTGATGGAAGAAAAGTTCGGAGACCCTTGGCTTCACAGATGGTCCCTATCACCTTTGGACTATCAAACTCCACATTAGAATATGATAAGTGACGAATTCTCTTTGACATCTCATATGGCTTGTCACCCTCCAATCTAAAAGAGAATTCTCCGAAAACAAATTTGGCTAAATCATTTACAAGGTCATGCATAATAAAGCATCTTCTTGTCCGTGATCGCTGAAAAAATGATCTAGCTACCAGATCATTGAAGTATTCAACACCTACTTCTTCCATATTTCCATTTCTTTCAGAATCTAGCAAAAGATCTTCTGCCATCCACAGGTGCACCAGTTCATCCCTTTTAAATCTAAAATTCTTTGGAAATATAGAACAATAAGCAAAACAATGCTTTAGAGGTGACGGGAGATAGAGGTGACGGAACAATAAGCAAAACATAAGAGCTGGAAGAATGTTGCTCCTATTATTGGAGAAATCCCATATATTGCTAGTTAGAACCTTGTGCCAATATTTTGGATCTACTTTGGAGCGCAAGAGACCTGCAAGAGCTTTTGCCGCTAATGGTAATCCCTTGCACTTTTTCACTATTTCCCTGCCAAATGCTGCCAAGGTTGGATGTGCGCTGAAGTTTCCATTTTCAAATGCATGTTTTGCAAACAACAACCAACAATCATCATCTCCTAGCTGCTTTAAGTTATGATGTGGAACAGTGTGCATGATTTCTGCAACATGTTTACTTCTTGTTGTTACAATGATCTTACTTCCTGGGGCCCCAAATTCAAAAGGACACCTTAAGAGCTCCCAATCAATGTAATTTTCATTCCAAACATCATCCAGACCAATAAGAAATTTCTTCTTACTGAGGAACTCCTTTAGTTTAACTTGTAGTTGATTAAGATCCATGGTCTCACATGGGAAAGGAATAGCCTCTAGGATAGTTTTTGTCACTCTAAAGACATCAGATTCTTGGGAAACACAAACCCATGCCTTAATGTTAAAAAACTCATTTACTTTGGCGTCATTGTACACAAGTTGAGCAAGGGTGGTCTTGCCAACTCCAGCCATGCCAACTATGGGAATCACAGAAATGTTTTTGCCATCAGCATCATCTGTTAGCAACAACTTAACAATAGATTGTTTATCAGCATCTCTACCATATACGCTGGATTCTTCTGCCAAAGAAGTTGATTGAGACTTCCTGAACTGTGTCCCACTAACACTTTCCTTCAAATTAAGGACATGTTTTTGTTTAACAAGAAATTCTAATATGTCAAGCACCTCTTTAGTCCCTTTCTCAAATTGGTTAATTATGGAAGAGGAGAAAAAACTACTTATCTTGCTTGTGATGCTTTGGAATTCAGCTTCCAATTTTTGAGATGAAGCTTCTGTTGCAATGTCATCCAAAAGATCCTCCGCATCATAGATGGCATCTCTAAGCTTGTTGAGCCACTCTTTAACTGCAGGGTCCGTAATTTGCTTCTCCTCTGCATCGTTAAGCAGTGCATTAATGGACAACAATGTTATATTCAACTTATTCAACAGCCCATTGTCCAGTTTTCTTCCCTGGATGAAGTCTAGCACCTCATGAGAAGCCAACCTGTCAAACAACACCTGAAGAAAAGAAGAAAGCAATGCGCCACCCATCATTTCAACAGCCATGGTTTCTTCTTTGCAAAGGAAAGATTTTGATGAAATTGAAAGAAGGGAAATTTGCAGAACGTCAATAAAGAAACTTCTTTAGTGGGACTGAGTTATTATGGCCAAAACCCAGAATTTAAAACCCCTCGTCTTGTGTTGTTTTCCACCCCCAAAGAATCTCCAACTAAATGACAATGCTTTCGTTTTCAAAACAATATAAAATGAAAATTGGGACACTGAACTTGGTGGATAACAAGAAGAATTGGAATATGTCACGTCGTCCAGCAGGAAATTCCTTGTGCGGCTTGCATTTGGAATAACCTATTTGGTCTTCTCGTTAAGTTTGTCGGAAAAGAAATACGACAAAACAAAGATCAAGGAACATTTCATGAGTAACTGAGAAGAGGATCTTTGTTTTGGAGAGGAAGAGGACAAATTGAGAAAGAGAGAAAAGCACCTCGCGCCGTGATAAGCTGCATATTCCGTGGGAGGCATCGTAACCTAGCACGTCGCTTACTTGCCAATCATTGTTTGTTGACCAGTTTGAAAATTGTTGCCTATATCTTAATACCCGTAGCCGGTTAGATAGCGTTTATTTAGTTAGACAAAGCTTATGAGTTGATTTGTCTGCTTTTTCCTGGTCCACGTGATTTTTTAATTTATGGCCAAGTTTTTATTCTCTGTCTTTAGACTAGAAGATAACATTACATGCTATACTTTTGGGACTTTGCTGATATCCAACTTTCTAGATTTTGCCGAAATCAAACTTGCTAGGCATTGGTTTGAACCTCCTTAAGTGGAGTTGCTGTTACCCGATGTATTCATGGAGGCCACTTGCTAGACTTTGCCGAATTGAACTTGCTGGCATGGATTTGAACCTTCTCAAGTGGAGCTATTGTTACCGAAGATAATCCTGAAGGCCGGTCAATCTCAATAGTTCCAAACATTTATCTTTGATTTGCTAATAAATCAGCCAGAGCATCCAACAAAACTGACTGACATAGGTTATTTGTGATATGTGATCTTTAAAGATTAAATTTGAATATTAATATTTTATTATTATAATATTGCCTTGAATTTAAAAATTGTGTCCTGTAGATAATGTATGGAAGTAATTTTTATTAGATTACAATGTAAAATAAAATGGATATTCAATGGTTAAATTATTACCCTCATCAATTAAGAAAATTATTGAGAAATACTAATATTAAATGAGGTTATTGTTGTATCAATGTGTGAAATTGACACTAAAAAGTAAAATAATGAATATGTTAATGTTTGAAAAAAAAAATGTGATTTATGAGTAATTTAGCAACAATTATTTATGATGAGTCATTGCGTCATTGACTATTTGGATGATACTTGTAAGGATGCAATAAGACAAATTGTGTTGGGTGGATTGCTAAGGATGCAATAAGACAAATTGTGTTGGGTGGATTGCTGAACATTAAGTGTGAAAAACTGAAAACTAAATTATGTTGTTTTCTGGAAGAAAGGTTTGATCCATACAACAACACCTTCCTTTTGGCAATAGAAAATCTGAAGGTAACTTAGCCCAAGATTATGTGTCTAGAATTTTAGGCATAAATTCTGGAAGTGATGATGTATTGACAAGTGATCCAAGATTAGATGTGGAGTAGGTGATGATGTAAATCAAGAATCATTATAATGAATGTCCAAAACCTATACAAATTTATTCGCATAAATTTTCTAGTGCATGTCTAAATGACTTCTCACCTCTTTAAACTAATAAATTCCAAGAAATATTGTTTAACCCATTTCCATCTTATTCCTCATCTTTCGGCTTTTACTATCTATGATTTAATAACAAACAGGAGATCAAGTGTTAAGAATTGTTGAGATCGATTGGCCTCTCTTCTATTTAAGATTAATTATAATGAATATCCAAAACCAAAGATACATGTATACAAACTCATTCGTATAAATTTTTTAGTGCATGGCTAAATGACTTCTCACCCCTTTAAACTGATATATTCCAAGAAATGTTGTTTAACCCATTTCCATCTTATTCCTCATCTTTCAGTTTCTATTATCTATAATTTATTAGCAAATCGGAGATGGAGTGTTTGTAATTGTTGAGATGGAGTAGCCTCTCTTCTATTTTCCAAGAATAAGTCCGGTAACAGCAGCTCCACTTGAGAAGGTTCAAACCACTGCCTAACAAGTTCGATTTAGGCAAAATCCAACAGTTAGATATTGGCAAAGTCCTCAAAGTATAGCATATAACCTTCTTTTCTATTCTAAAGATAAAGAGAACAAGGACTCGGCCTTTAATTAAAAAGCCACAGGGGGCCTAGAGGAAAAAGCAAAAAAATCAACTTATAAGCTCTACCTAACTAAATGAATGTTGTCTGCAACTAGTAATGGGTTTTAAGGTGCCGGTAACAATTTTTCAAACTAGTCATGCTTGCTATGTTCTTCATGCTTTAACATCTAACTGCATAAACTACAATGCCTCACATGGAATGTTTCAATTGTGCACCATATGACGACCCAAGCACGTCATATTAACAAAAAGAGTAAAATACAGTCAACTACCTTGAGTTTCTCTGATATGAACTCCAAAATTTGGGAAGTTGAGACACTACCCCATAATAGAAAGGAGATGATAATGTATATTTTTCTTTGCTTTGGAAAGAAGTAATAATTTTTTTTAATCTTTGATTATAGTGCCAAATATACCCATATTATTTTCATTAAATACATACTAATATTCAATTAAAATATATGGAGGGTAAAATCATAAAAATATGAATATTTTATTCTCTCATCTTCTTTCTCTTCAACTCTCTAATACAAATGTGTGTTATCCTTTTCTCTCATCTCTCTTCATTTTTTAAATAAAAGAAAGTATAAGTGTCATTTTCCCCTACTCTCCTATCTTCTCCCCCCATTTACTCTTTTTTTTTTTTCTCCTCAAACTCCCAAACTCCCAAATAGACCCTTAAATTTCGATTAATAAAAATCAAACAAACTTGACCATTGTTTGGTTAATTACATGAAGGATCAAACATTCAACCACTACTAGTGGCTCCCGACCCATAACTATTTCGGTGTCTCTAGCATAAGATGTTAAATCAATTAATTAAAAACATCATTTAAAAAAAATTAGTGATAAAATAATAATTTGTTTAATGGTCATTTGTGCAGGTATTACTTTTGGGCTAGAGTGTCATTTTTTTTCGAAGTTAGAGTTAAGGGTCTGTTTGAATTAAAGGCGAAACTATGATCATGATCTCTATCTCACAGTATTTTTTGTGTATATTTTAGTTGTTCAAAAATTATGATTTATGATCATGATTTGAAAAGTAAAGTTGTCAATAAATTATAAAATAAAAATATTTATTTTTAGTGTGTTTGGGTAATCCAAAAGCTTATTTAATGAATGAACAAAAGAAAAATAAAATTAAAAGATTTAGGGCATAAAAGAAAAAAATAATAATAGGACTGCGGCATGGCAAGCGCATGACACTAGTTGCGGTGTGCCAAATGAGCCATGTCAACCGCCGAGGTGTCCCGAGTGCCCAAGCCACTAGATGCGCTGCCTAGAATGCTTAACCAAATATTAACCAAGTGTCACATCAAAAAATAATAATAATTCAGATAGATTACTATAATTTACTCTAACAAAAGTAAGAAAACAACTTATTAACACGGTAGTATTACATATTTTTTAAAATCAATTGATATTGTAAACTTATATTGAGTGTTAAGTTTTCAAATTTTATCAATTATATATCGATACTTTTCATATCAAATATAGAGAGATAACGGTATGATGAATCAAAACAATGAACCCATTAATTATCGAATATTGAATCTTATGATATCAGAGCTTAATTCTAATAAAACTCTGATATCATATAAAATTGCGTCACTCTTAATATAAAGTGCAGCATAGCCGAAGTTTACAAACTAAATAAAAACATTTTCTTCTAACTTTTCCACTTCTTTTGAGTAACTTGTTGATTTTTTTTGTTTTTCGTTGAGATTGAGAAGTGAAAATAGATTATCTTGAATTTACTTTCATAAACAAGAGAATCTTTTGATATAAAAAGAAAAGAAAAGAAAAATTGGTGGGAAAATTAGTAATTTTAATAAAATAGATTTGATTATTCTAATGTTTTCATTTTGGTAGATACAATATCAAAATATACTTTTTGTTTACAAAATTTCCTCTATGTTTTAATTAAATTCAATCAGTACAGGTGCTTGGTGTTTCCAGTAAATCCAAATGCTTGTTCTTGTCGGAACATGAAAGTTACGTATGGAAGAGACTCAAAGAAAAATTAAATTTGAGCTTCTCTCTCTAGCTTTGCCTTTGTGTTTTTTTTTTGGTTTCTTACTCCCGTTTTGAGTTTCGTGTTTCGTGGCTCACCCGTCACATAACTTTGCCTCTATTTTTGGGGTAACCATCACCCCCCCCCCCCCCACCGTTGTTTATATTTAAATGAGAACAAGGGGTAAACTAAAATTTTAGTATTCATGATGGGCCAAAAGTTAAATATAAATACATATTGGTTGGTTGACAAAAGTTGAAATAGGGATATGAACGTGTTAAAAAATTGGTATTAGAAATCTAACAGAAACACTTGGATACTGGATAACACCCCATATAAAATGGTCTCACATAAAAATCTAAAACATTTTTTTAAATTATTTTGATAATATTTTAAGTTAATTTATTATACAAGTTTGTTAAAAATTTAATTTAAAAATTTATAATTGGTCACTATCACTTTCTCTTGTTACAACTCTATTCTCATTAAAAAGATAAAATTAATTATATTATAAATAAATAAATAATTAATTAAACAAACATACAAATTGAGATCTATAAAATTTAATCTCAACTCATTTATTATACAATATCTAAAATAAATTTAAATTTAATTTATTTAAAAATAAAATGAGCCAAATCAAATATTTAACGAGTTGGTCACCAACAACTCGACTTGTTCATATATTTCTGTTTTCTCGGAATTTGTTTCACTTAGGCTGTCGCTAACCCAATTGCCTAGAATGAAGTCTGTGTTTTTTAGTGAACAATGGAAACTATGTGTTGGTGATCCTGACTTTCCTTGTCTAAGCCAATTTAAAGTCTTTAATTGATTCCAATTGGGATTTCTACGTATGTGTCCAATTCTTAGTTTGGAACTTTTCCCCCATTATACCAAAAAATTACTAAATTTAAATAATTCATCTACATGATTACATTGTAAAGAAGATTATTATTGTTTATAAAATTAAAAATTAATTACATTTCTTCTATCACAATTTTATATTTATATTTATATTTAAATTGTATAATTGATTTCTTATAATTAAAAATTATTTCTGGACGTTACTTGTCATTAAATTAAAATTAGCAAGGCTGATGTGACTAACAATAAGTCCACCCATATAGCATGCTTGCCCAATAAATAATTGTCGAGTGGTGTGCATAAGCATAAATAAAAATTAAATGTAAAAAAACTATTTTTACAACAAAAATAAAATCCTATGTAATTTTTTTATTAACCCTTTCTTTCACTCTTCTTCACCATCACTTTCATTCTCATCATCATCTTCCTCCGGTTTCAAATTCACAATCTCAATCTCACCTTGCAAATCCTCTACAATCTCAAAAGTGTAATTAATTCTAAAATTAATATTTGATTTATAAAAAGGAAAAGACTGGTCTCTCTTTTTTCCCATAAAATTTCATATAATACTAATCTTATTTAATTATAAATCTTTTTTTGTTAAGAATTGTTAATGTGTTTTAATAATAAAAAATTTAATTAAAAATATATATATATTACACACTACGACCACTATTCTATTATTAAAACAACTCAATTTCTCATCCATGTTCTCTCACCTTTTCCCATTCTCTCCCAGTATCTATCTATCTGTATCTATATTTATACTTCTTTACCATATTATTTTATATTAATGTTATATATTATTATACTATATTAAAAGTCATAACACCTTTATATTGCGTACTTTCTTCTGTAATTAAAAAACAAAATTAAAAAAAAACAAAAATTCAGATATAGTTAACTTTAATTAAACAATTATTTTCTTAAAAAAATAACCTCTTCTAAAACTTATCTTTTCATCTTCATTTTATACAACAATTATAATATTATTTTACATTATTTCTTAAATAATTAAATAAATATTGAACACATGAACATGTGTAATAAGACTAATATTTATAAAAAAATAATTTATATTAATTAATAAATTATATCAGAAAATCTAAAAGATATTGCGCTTGCTATACATAGAAATTATTATAAATGAGAGAATGGCACTTTTTTGTTGTTAGTATATAAGGGAGAGGCCTAAGGCATGATATCATACTAATTGAACTATGCTCTAACTAATTTTTTTTTTAGTATTATTATTGGAGAGAATGACATGTTTTACTTACACCAATACCATTTTAGTCAAGTTGTGTGTAGAATCAATATTTATGTTAAAATTTTGTTTTGTTTGTATATTTTTTATTTTTTTCATATTCTGTTTAAGCAGATATTTTATTAAGCATATGACTAAAAAAGCCTACAAAGAGGTAGGACCATAAGGATCCCCAAAGGTCATCATACAAGGCAAAGCCTAATCCAAACAAAACCCATCTGACATGGCTATTAACCATTAACGAACCTAGCCCTACCCCTCCAACCAAACTACACTTATTTTTTTAGAGACCTACAAGTTCCCCTTGAATCTACATTTATACCATGTGACTTAAATTTAACTCATTTACATGTTAAAACATTTCAAAATTCTATATAGATATAGTTAATAGGTTTTTCTAATTAGTATTTTATGAACACTTGTTAAAATGTAATAAATATAAATTTTAGAATTTAAAATTTTTAAGAGTAATAATATATGTATTACATATCACTGAAATTGTAATCAACCACTGTAACAAATGTTATATTATTTATATAAACTTAACAAGTACTTTTAGTGCACCTGTTAAAAAAATTCATAATTATTAATAAGACCAATGATTTTTATTTTTATAAATAACAATAATTTAAACTCTATAATTTTATGTTAAAATATGATTTGTTGAAATTTTGAAATGTTTAAATAAGAGAAACTTGAGTTATGCGGTACAAATGTTTTGGGAAAAAAATTTCACACAAAAAATAAAAAAATAAAATTCTGTCAATTGAGTGTTGGCTTAATGATATTTTTTTTTTCAGGCTTGACATTAAGATCTTGTCTTTAAGTTGTTATGACATCTCATTTGGTAATTTTTAATATCCTCACTTATAATTAATAAAGATATATAAATGTCTTAACTCGAGAGGTGAAATAATTTATCTACTTCTACATTTTACTCAAAAAACACACCAAAAATATAATTCTCATATCCATGTAGCGAGTGAGTGGAACCCATCATATCGTAAGATTTTTTTTTTTTACTTTAAAGGTTAGGCAATAGGGATAATAACAAATAACTTTATGTTAGTGTTTTTTTTCCCTAAGGTAAAATTTTTATTAAGCACGTGACTGAAAGAACCTACAAAGAGGTGGGAACGTAAGGTTCCCCAAGTGGCATACAAGGCCAAATCCTAACCCGAACCCCCAAGTTAAAGACATGGCTAATAACCAACCTAGCCCTACCCCTGCAACCAATTACCTACACTTAATAGATACTTACACACTTATTAGATAATGCAAATAATAATAAATGAAAAAAACTTGAGCTATGTTATATAAAATGAAGGTAAAAATTATAAATAATTATATATCCTTCGATTACAAAAGTAAACGAAATTTATATATAAAAACGTGAAATTTAAAATTTTTTAAATTTATTTTACTTTGAATATTAGGCAATAGACATAATAACATATGACTTTAAAAATCCATGTATGAAAATGGTTAATCTTTTGAAAACACAATAAAGAAAATAGAAGCGTAAAACAAATTCAACTACCTTGGCACTTCATCTTCTAGCTACCACTGACTATGACATAAGAAAATAACAAAAAAAGTAATACCAAGTCTTTGGTCTTTACACGCTAACAAGGAAAAAGAAATGATGTGTTAAGTATGCTAACCTGCCAAGGCAACCTTGCCAGCCACTTGTACTGTCAAAATATCAATGAAGTTTCAAATATTTGTCAATGAGACAGAAAAAATGAATTTTGGTGCTCAAACACTAATAAACATTTTTTTAAAATTTAATAACTAGACTAGAAAATTTTATAAGAATTTTATTCTCAATGGTATATTTAAAATATTCAAACCTGGAAAGTTAATAAATAGAGCACATATTCTTGATGATTAGGTAATTTATTGGAATAATAAATAAACATGTATTAATCTTATTAATAGCAATAATTAGTTTTTACAAATATTTTATTCTAATTTGGATTTAACACTCATTAATATACATTAGAGCTAATACATAATTGAAGGAGACATTCCTCTGTAATAAATTAAGTTTGTTTTGAATGTGTTAGTTAATTTAACCGATCACTATGCATATTGGTGCTAATAAAGAATGAACGAGAGATATCATAATAAATTAAGTTAGTTTTGAATGAGTTAGTTGAAATGATAAATTTTTTAATTTATTTAAAAACTTGGAGTCAAAATTTTCACATTCATTGAAAGTAGAAAGCTAAACCTATGGTGTTTTTTTTTTTTCGCTTCAAGTTTAAACAAAATATAGAAAAGAGAAAAAAGAACTGAAAAAATTGTATTATTTCCTTTTTATTTGCAATTAATAAGGAGCAACTTACTATTTACTGAACTAAATTCTCAAAAAAAAAAAAAAAGGGTTGGCTTAAAAAGGAAGTAGAAGCTTCCAAGCAAACCTATAATAATTGTAAGACAGTGTATACTATTTATCTCTCTAGATCCTTTCCGAATTTCCCAAAAAAGTTGGAGAAAACTGAGATTGCCCACAGCATCAGACTTTCATGCAGCTTCTTTCCCTAAATTAAAGGTAAAGTTTTTAGATTTATATGTTAGATCCTTGGTTAGACTGTTGAAATACTATGGTAAGAGTTAGTTGTCGCAGAAAGAACTGAAAGCTGCAACATGTAAATTGAGCTCAAAATTGCTTGAATTTTTCATTTTATTATCTGTTTTCCAATTGCTTTTTTGCTTGATTTTCTGAAACATGTTGGTATAGATAAACATTCAAGTTAGGAGGAAGCAGAAACTGTTATAATTTTGCTTTCTTAAGTTTTTTGTTTGCTTTGTTTATCCTTTGTCTGCTACCATGAAGAAGATAAAGTAAAATTCTTCTGATTATTTGATTTGATGTGTAATACAGAAGGCAATTTCTGGGTATGGAAATTCTCTGTTACAATTCTGCACCATGTTATGTTTTGAACTCTAGGTGGAAACTGGCTGAGAAGAGCTTGAATTCACGTCCATCAAGTTTCCCCACATGTAGAAATGATAGAATTCTGTACGCTAAAGTAGATTCCAGATATGGGTCTACGAGGTTTTGTGATCAGTCTTCTGTTGTTATCCTTAGAAACCAAGGAGATTCTAGGTTACTAGCTTCCGTTGAAGGTTCTATGCGTGTCAATTCAAAGGTGTTTAGTGGAAGCTATGATGGTTATGTAACTGGTGGGGAAGAAGATGCAAAAGATATTTCAGAAACAGAGAAACCAGCAACAAAGCTTGTGATTCCAGGTTTGCCCAATGAGTCAAATGGTGAATCTTGTGCTCCAGTTAGTAGCTGTTTTTGGGGGTGGAAGCCTAAACTTAACGTACACTATGAGAGGGCTGGGTGTGAAAATGTGGATTCCCCACATATACTATTCCTTCCGGGTTTCGGTGTTGGTTCTTTTCATTATGAGAAGCAACTGAAAGATTTGGGACGTGACTTTAGAGTATGGGCAGTGGACTTTCTTGGGCAAGGAATGTCACTTCCTTTTGAAGATCCTACTCCTCAATCTAAAGAAGGAGCTCTATCACATGGGAAAAGTTCTGCGTGGGGTTTTGGTGATGAAACTGAACCATGGGCTAGTAAGCTTGTCTATTCTATTGATTTATGGCAGGATCAAGTGCGCTACTTTGTAGAACAGGTACTTGATGCAGCTGATCTATCATGTATTTACTTGTCAAATAAGAATCCTTGAATCCTGATACAGAATGGTGCTTTGCAGTTATCATCTCCATAACTTTTATACCAATCAGTATTTTACATAAACTTTCAAGTATCTTGCAACCTATGCATTTATATAATTTTCAAGCATCTGATGCTGACGATAAAGTAACACTTCTCTTTCTTGGTGCAATGCATACTCATTTATTGCACATAAAGTTACAAGTAGTAGATTCAGTACACTTTTCACCTTAAGTACCTTCTTTAACCAGAGAATACGACAAATGAAGCCATGGTCGTTGCCTCATCCTTCTTTTATACATTGACGACAACATTCTCACCGGAATGCCATTGTGGCCACTGTTACCAACTTCAGTCATCTTTTATTTCTCTAATACACATAGACTGCTATTGCTGATTTCACCATCAGATTCACAATAAATGCAGCTACTTTACCAACATTATGCCACTGCAAGTATTACAAGTACCTTGGTGCATCAGCTCTGTCGCTGATGCTGCAAACATGTCTACTTTTACTATAACTGTCATACCACAGTCTTGAGAACTTAGCTGCTACCATATGACAACTGTCACTGGAAACCATTTTGCATGAATACTCTTCAAGACCCATAGATACTTGCTATACGTGACCCGGGTAAAGAATTAAGTAAACTCAATAATAGATGAGAATGAACTAAGGTTTTAAGGTGATGTATTGCATATAGCAATATCAGTCACAACCACCCCGTAACTGTCAATTGCTAAATCCATACCTGGTCTGATCTGTTGCTGATATGTCAGCATGAAAATTATTTTTCATGTTTTGAATTGCAAGAATGGGTATCATCTGTAGTTTTTTCTATAAATTATATGAAGTCCATGAATTTTCATTTTTCTCTTTTCTCTAGTATAAGTATAATGACATAATCACACTTTGATATATTTATATCTACTTTCTTGTTTACACAGCTAAGCAAGAAAAGCTTTGTCACCCTTGGGTGCCTTAGAAGTTAGGACTTTACTTTCCAGAATATTAACTGCATCAAATTCAGATGCAAATGAATCAATTAAATCAGTCTTCACTATTCACAGGTCATTGGTGAGCCTGTCTACATTGTTGGGAACTCACTAGGAGGATTTGTTGCACTGTATTTTGCAGCACGCAACCCTCATTTAGTGAAGGGTGTTACATTGCTCAATGCAACCCCTTTTTGGGGATTTCTACCTAATCCTATGAGATCCCCAAGGCTAGCGAAGATATTTCCATGGGCTGGAACATTTCCTCTGCCTTCTAGAGTGAGAAAGCTCACAGAGTTGATGTAAGTTCCCTTAGTTGACTCATTGCTTGATTGACATTCTCATTCGTTCCTGTAGATAATTTTTTCAAAACTTCACGAAGTCAATTTTAATTTTGTATGTTTTAATTGGGTTTTGCGGTTTTATCCATAATAGGTATTGGTATAGTTTATATAGGAAGCCTTGCTTCGAAAACATCAATGGTCTTCTTTGGGAAGTGAAACATTTTTCTTTTTATTTTCTCACTTTCATGATGAGGATTAACTGTTTGACATTCTCGACACACTGTCAATACACTAACCTTTGGAAAAGAAGCTACTGCAGTTTCTGAAAATCAGAAGCTGCTATTATTCAATCATTTGGAATTAACTTACTGTGCTTTTAGTTGGCAGAAAATAAGTGACCCTAGAAGTATTGCCGAGGTACTTAAGCAGGTTTATGCAGATCATTCAACAAAGGTTGATAATGTCTTTTCACGTATAATAGAAACAACACAACATCCAGCTGCTGCTGCATCATTTGCTTCCATTATGCTTGCTCCTCAGGGACAACTATCCTTCAGGGAATCTTTATCTAGGTAGGCTTCAGTACCCCCAAAATGGTGAAGTTATGTATATTATCTATATTTTTTTTGTGTAAGTTAAGGAATTCCAGGTTGTTTCCATTTTAGGTGTCAAGAAAACAACATACCTATCTGTCTCATGTATGGAAAAGAAGACCCCTGGGTGAATCCTGTCTGGGGATTTCAGGTGAAACGGCAGGTTCCTGAAGCTCCATATTACCAAATCAGCCCAGCTGGTCACTGTCCTCATGATGAAGTTCCTGAGGTACACACTGTACAGATTTAAGTAGATGCATGATTTTGTTGTCCATCATATAATTTGGAAAAGCAAATGCAAGTAATGAAGCTTTAGTTATAAGTTTAGAACTGTTTTTCTTGATAGTTCCAGTTAACCAAAGTTTCAAAGTGGAAATTAGATTTTGATCATCCATTTTCATTGGGATCTTGCTCATCTTCCATGTCATGAAGCCTGAGAATAAAGGCACCTAGAGGTCGTTCAAAAAATTTAAATATATAAAGAAAAGAAACTAAAAAGGAAAGTAAAGCAGAAAGTGTTTTTGCAGATAATCAAGAGATGGAAGGTTCCTGAAAATATATTGGTCTTATGAATGTAGTATATCATTCATTGTACGGGCCTGGTCTGATAGTATACCTTTCGAGGTGATTTACTTGCTTCACTGAGCCTCTATATAAAGGGCAAAAGAGTGACTTACCCAAGTTAAAAAGCAAATAGTTATGTACATAATGAATAATTTGGACTTGTAGTACTTTGTTGCATAACATTAAGCATGTAGGATGAATTAATGTCATTTATCAATTGGAAAAAAATGGATTTGGAGGTTGTGTATGAAGTATTTATCCCAATGAACTAACATCACAAAACTTTTACTATGTTGAAAGCATCTTCCACAGCCTATAGATTATTTTCCTTCAAATTTTTTTTTTTAGTGATTATTGCTATTCTTTCTCAAAAAAGTACATTGATTGTCATATTTACAGGTTATAAATTTTTTACTACGAGGGTGGATAAAAAACCTAGAGTCCAGGGGTTCTGCTGCATTGCCTCTACTTGGTGACCCAGAGAATATGAAGGACACAATTGCCAGAGAGTTAGAATTTGAAAGAGAAGGGTCAAGAAAATCAGTGAGGGTGAATTTCTTTGGCTCCAGTGCCTCACTTTGGGATATGATAGGTTCTTACATCAATTTTCACTTTCAGAATTTAGTAGTCAAATCTCGCTGACATAATGTACTCTGCTATTACCCTTTTATCATGCTGTAAATATGTAAATTCAAAAATGTATTTACATTTATTCATCATTAATGAAGCTCATAGTTGTCAGAGTGCATCTGCATTGGGATTTATCAGTGAGTTTATTTTGGTGATCCATCAAGTAAAAAAAACACTGAATAAACTATAAGATTAGTAGCAAGCATGTATATCAATTAATAATAATATTACTGAGTAAGGTTCTAAGATAATATCAGAATTAGGTGCTGACTGATTGGGTCGTCTCATTACTCTTACACCTGATGATTGATAGGTTTCTATTACTAGGCTTCATCTTGCAATTCTAGGTTATTAATGTGATAATTTTTACGTTACTAAGATTAGAGCGTTTTACATTTTTTATAAGTTTATTAACATCTCATCTTGTTATTATTGATTGGTTTGTAAGAATGAGATTTTAAGGTTTCTAATCATACATATTTGTATTCTATGTTCAAGATTGCAGTCTAGTACATATAGACACGAGCAGCCAAAGTCAGACTTAGAATTGGTACTCTCAATTTGTTCTAGTGAAAAGATTAAAGCCAATTTTTTACAGAAAATGAAAATCAATTCTGGACTAAAAAGTTGACAGATTAAAGTTTTTGTCGTTCATTTCTGTGGCTGATATGTAATACATATGACATTGTTATTTGCTCTTTCTTTTCTAGATTAGCTTGAAAATTCAAATGACTAAGTTATAGTTACAAGATGGTTCAAATCTATAAATTCAGTTTTGATATGGATGCACTTGACTGCTCCATTGAGAAAAAAAATAAAAAATAAAAAAACTGTCACAGATAATTCTCAATCATTTAAAAATTCTAACCCTAATATATATATATATATATATATATATATATATTTTTTTTTTGGGTCTCTGGTTTCTTGGATTAAGTTGGTTTTAGCCAACAACCAAACCAGCAAATTACAAGCCTAACCTTAAATTAGACTTGACATACATGCTCTTCCTAGACAAAAGGTCACGTAATATAAAATGGTCAAATGGAGAACATCTGTCTGCCCAAAAAAACCTGTGCGGCTGTATGGTGTGAAATCTAAGCAGCGATGTGTCAGGCGACGTCAAAACTTCACCCGCGCAAGGTGGTTGCAGATATTTAAAATCACCTGACATGATGAGAGTGCTTTCCAAGACATTTCGATCTATTAAAGCCTCAATTCCTAACCCTAATTTATCAAAAACCTCATCACCATCACCATCTATTGTTCAAAAATCAGAAGCAAAATCGAGTCTCAGATTGAAATCTGGGTCATGGTGTGTGTATCTCATCCTTTCAACTAACGCCCCAATCAAAACCTATGTTGGCGTCACCACCAATTTCTCTCGCCGGTACGTTCAATTTTCTTGTTACAGATTTCTCATTTTGCCTGAGTTATTTGATAAATTCTTGTCAAATGTTAACTGGGGTCATGTTAAATTAGCTTGATTTCCCTCAAATTTTTTTTTTTCTGATTTATATGACTGGATCAAGATTCAAGAAACATGCAAATATGTTTGCTTTTGTGATTTGATTCACTAGATCCATTTCTGTAGGTGCTAAGATCCTAATATGTTTTGGTATTCGTGCATCAATGTTGGGATAGCTTTAGTGCCGATCAATCGAACATATTTGTCCAATTTTGGTACTTGATTGCTGTTCATTGATGTTGGGCATGGATGATCATAGCTATGGTTTATTCCTTGATTGAAATTCAAAACCCACAATGCTATCATCATTGTTTATTACAATGGCAAGCTTGATTCTAGGAAATACATACTGAAAGTTTACATTTTTATGCTTAGTTTCATAAAAGGTTCAGTTTTCCTAGTTTGCCTCTTTTTCAATATGAGGATAATAATGGGGCCTTTTATTTATTTATTTTGATTTTGGAGGGATCAAGTGGGAAGAAATTGTTGGGAGATCCATATTTCAGCATCCTCTTAGCTTCCTTACTGTTTTGATTGTACACAATTAATATGAGGTCTGGAAGTAACTGGGAAGCAAGAATTCTTAAGCTTAGAATGTTGAGGATTGATTAATAAATTATTGAAATGTATTAGACAGATTTGAATTCTCATGACGCCTTTGGTACGTAGAGTCCAGATAAACTCAAAGATGGACAGGAAGCTTCAGCAGTTGTTTCTAGTGTACTTGAATCTAGCAGTTGTCTCTAGTGTACTAAAATCTGGCAGCTGAAGACTGGCTCTCAAGTCTCAAGCATGTTTATTTCCGGGTTTGTAGTGTAAAATCTAGAGAGGAGGGTAGGTTTCTTCGGAACATTAGTTGGAATGAAATGCATTGGTTCGGAAATGCAGAACCCTTTTTTAGAAAAGTACATGTGATTATATATATATATATATATATAGTATTAATAATACTTTCTTAGATAATTAAACATACCAACTAAAGCATTTTTATATCTCCTACATAATTTTTGCATTTATCTAATTCTTTTGTCAAAAAAAAAATAAAATCAGCCGTTATGCTTTACATAAAATATGAGTCCTATCATTGTTTTCAGAAAGTATGGCTTAGCTTATGGCTCCCAAATAATGCCAGAGGTGTAAATTTGGAATTATTGGTGGGATTGTACAGATTTAGGGAGTCTGGAATAGTGGTAGTGAAACAGAGATCAATTTGAAGTGCTAAAGGTACTTTTCATGACTCACTACTAAGTAGAGGGCCTTTCCTACATGCTAATCATAACAGTCATTCATCAGGTTCTTTAATGCTATTAACAAATATACGTGCAACGTTTCTTTTTGTAGCTAATTTTTTCCTCTTCTTCTAAGTTCAATATCTCCATTGCAGATTTCTAATTGTGATCCTAGAGTAAAAGATTTTCTTTTCTCTTTTAAAATTAATTGCTTAACTAGTTGTATTTTGATAAACTTGAACTTAAATTGAAGTCTGAAGCAACACAATGGAGAACTTAAAGGCGGTGCAAAAGCATCACGTGCTGGAAGGCCATGGATATGTGCATGCATTGTTTGTGGTTTTACAGACCGAAGTGAAGGTATATGATTATTTCATAAATCTGAGAATATGCTTGAGGAGCTTTCTCATCTAGCCATATTTGATTTTCACTCATTCAGTAGGATTCTTTTGATGTATAACTATCATATCTTTATCTGTAAAGGCTTGTATTACTGCTAACTTCTCATGCCTTCTGTTACTTTTTTGCTCAAAGTGATCTAGTCCCTTATGGTTGACACATTTGCTTTCTTGTTATATTATATGCTTGTAGCCTGTGAGTTTGAATCAAAATGGAAATATGTCTCAAGGAAATCTCCTCGCGAAAAGGAAAATGATGATTCGTCGAAGAAGATGGACGATGCGTCACTTCCACTGCTGCGGCATAGACAAGCAGCTTTAAATAAAGTTAGAGGTTCGTTGGACAGCAGTCACTTGGAAATTATCTGGGATTTGAATTCTTTGTGATTTAAATGCTGTAATTTATGCAATTATATTATAACACTTGTACTATGAAGAGGAGACCATATCTCTTTTAGCACAGGAGTCCCAGAGGACAGTTCACCACCAGGCACTTTCCTCTGGCAGTCCTATATCCCTTCCCCCACTTTCCCACTCCCAAATGTGTTCAATTAGAATTTTTTTTTTTTTTTTTTTTCATTTTTTGCAGATGTCTGTATAAAAAAGCCATACCTCCACTGACCAATATGATCTGTCAATAATACATATTCTTACCATGATTTCTTTTGGAACACTTCTTTACGCTGTTACTAATTCTTCTATCTTCTATCTTCTATCTACACTTATAAGTGACAGTTGCTGTACGTTTGTTACAGACTCTTATATTCTTGTAAGGAGCACCTGCTCATTTCTTGGACAATACTGGATCATAGTAGAACATTCGAAATTAATTTAACCTAGTCTAATATGCAGAAGAGTGGTCAAACTACGATCTTTATCCTGATGTTTTACAATAGACACCGAGTGTCATAGCATAGATAGGCCTCAATGTCAGTTAAACATGAGAATGGCGACGCCACCTGTAACATAAAAGAGTTAATAACCCTTGTCTATGCTCACCACGTGCTAACCTTGAAGACCCTGCTGTCAATTTCTCAGTATCCCAGCCATGCACGTACTTTTGCATTTATACTGCAAGAACTCCAACAATGTTAGCTCAAGACTCTAACTCTAGAGAAACAATAGTGTTTTGATCTTTGTTGTTGCGAGTTGCGACAGTACTAGAGAGTAACCCGTATTTCTTTTTCAACCAGAATTAATTCAGCATGAGTCAGGGGCAGCCACAGAGACCTCAGGCTGATCAGCCCTCTTGGCAAGAAGGAGTCGAGGGGCCGATTAAATACGGCGACGTTTTCAATGTCACAGGTGAATTGGCATCCAAAACCATTACACCACAGGATGCAGCTACCATGCAAGATGCTGAAAACCGTGTCCTGGGACATACCCAGAAAGGTGGTCCTGCAGCTGTCATGCAATTTGCGGCTTCAGTCAATGAGAGAGCTGGTGTTGTCAGCCATAAGGACGTCACTGATATAGCCAGAAACGAAGGCATCACCATATCAGAAACAAAAGCAGATGGTCATCGTATTATCTCAGAGGCTGTTGGTGGACAGGCCACTAGGAATTGAGACTTCCATATAGAAATCTTACTTAAAAGTAGAGGTTTGAGGGAAGTAATTAAGATACTCTTTTTGTTTTTGAGACAGGTTTTGGGACAAAATGTGGAACCAGACGTGCCCATGAAAGTTCTGAGTCCGGGACAGATGATTCTAGGTGGAGGTCCCTTAACCATTGGTGAGGCACTTGAAGCAGCTGCTCTGTCAGCAGGAGAAAAACCAGTGGATCAAGGTGAAGCTGCTGCTATATCCGCCGCAGAGCTCAGAGCAACCGGAAAAAATGAAGTAACACCCGGTGGAATAGGGTCTCTAGCTCAATCTGCAGCTACTCGTAACACTCACGTCACCCGCTATGAAGATATGACAAAGTTGTCCGATGTTTTAAAGGCAAGAGCAACTCTAATTTGCATGATCTTCTTAGTATGTCCTATGTGATATAATTCATGCAATGACATAGTTATTTGGGTCTGCTGCATGGTCATTCAGAATGCAACGGAGAAGCTGCCTGTGGATAAACCAGCTACAAATAAAGTTGCGGAGGCAGTTATGCATGCAGAGTGGGAGTATCCATGGCGGAGGAATAACGATGACACGAGTACTACTACACCACCTGCTGGTGGAGTGGCTGCATCAGTTGCGGCAGCAGCTAGGCTTAATGAACACAAAATGAAATGAGGTTTAGTTTTGCTAATAATGTGAAAGTTTACATAAATAGGTTTCAGTTTCTTGCGTTAATAACTTTTGGAGTACTTGAAGGCTAGAAATTTTCCACTTTTTCTTTTGTCTTTGGGCTCTAAATTTGTACCTTATAAAATGGATGAGTATTGAAAAAGAAAATAAAGACGAAAGGATTAAGATAAAAAGGAAAAGGAAAAGGCAATAGAGAATACTGTGGAACAAGAGAACTACCTCTTATTTTAACTATTTCAGTTTGTTCTAGTTGCATTTCACACACAATTTTGCAAAGTTTTAAATTTTATTTTTATATTTAACAACTTATTTTTTACATATAAAACATAACTAAATGGAAATTAACTATAAACCGTTTTTAAGTAAAAAATTAAAATTATTTAAAATAAATCTTCTAAATAACTATTAATAAACATAAAGGGCAGTTTTGACCGGTTTGATGAAAGTGGGTTTTCTCTTCTATTCTAGGATTTTCAGATTCGGCTAAAATTTTCTAGGTTAGGGAGGCGGTTCCAAGCCCAAAGTTCTTCTTTGGCATGTGGCTTACCCCAATGTGGGGTACCAAAGCAGTGAATCGTCAGGTAGAAGCCAAGGAGATTCTTATTTTCAAATAGTTTTTATCTAGAAATTTAAAAATAAAATAAAATTTACAAGTGATCTATTCGTATAGTTATTATGTATTTGGAATAAAATAAAAAAATATAATTTATTTCATTTTAAATCTAGAATAAATTTTATAAATGAGTTTATCTAAAATAAAAAATATTTGCACTATAAGAAAAAGAGATACCATTGAAAAATTTGGACTTGCCTTTCAATTTTAGGGAGGGAGAATGAAATTAGGAGTTGGGGTGAGGAAATACATGAATTAGGATTTTTTTTTTTTTTTAAATTAGAAACTTATTTACGGGCAGTGAAATATTTAAAATTTTCTGTGAAATATTTAAAATTTGTAAGAAAATGATAATATTTTTATCTATGACAGATATGTATATGTCTTGATGGTAATAAAAAACAATAATAAATATATGGATATTAAACATTTTAAAAAAATTGGTCTTATAATTTAAGAAATAGATAATATCGTACAGTAGTGGATAATAATAAAAAATATTTAAAAATATTAAATTTGGAAAACAATTTAATTTTATTATCTGAGATGGTAATGTATCACTGTAAATATAAAAATTTATTCAAAACGGTATTTGCTGTCACAAATAATTCATTTTCTAGTGAATTGTGAAATTTAGTCTATTTTTTTTTATATTATTTTTAGTTAAAATTATTATTGAATTAAAAATATAAAGATGAGAGGGTTAATTTTTGTTTAATGAATACAAAAACAAGTTGAAAGAGAAAAAAAATTGAAATTAGTTAGATGAATATGTGAGATAAAATGTAGATGACTTCTTATCTTTTTCTTTTTCTTTTTCTTTTTGAAGTTATAAACTTGTATAATATTAAGGATAAAAAATTTATTTGAGATAAAACAAAATAACAATCTATCTTAAATTAATTTTACAAATTAAATTTACTATATTTGATGCAAAATTTAAAATAAAATAAAATATTAATTTGAAATTAATTTTATTAATATTTTATTTATTGTCACAACGATAACCTTTTTTTTTTTTTTCACAGTCATTCATCGTTATTATTGACTTTGTCAGAGACAATAACAATAATCATTGTCTAGATGTATCAAAAACAAAAATAACCACTATTCAAGGTCATTAGAGACTACAAAAATAACTATTTGAAATTATCAGAATGACATCTATTTTTCTTAAAAATCTTATATCGAAATTGCTAAAAATGACAATTATTTGTTTGAAACAGAATTTCGATTATAATCTTTTATATAATTGAATCCAAACGTATATCAAAGGAACTCTTAATGCTAAGAATATTTTCATTTTCTAAAAGAAAAAAAAAATTAAGTAATGTACTAATATCAACAATTGTTAAAACTGGGGACAATTAATAAACATGATCAAACACATGTACAAAAAATGAATAAAAAGACAAAGAAAAAGAGGAGTTGACCACGGTTAAAACTTGGGACAATTACCCCTAAATTTACGTCATATTTTAATGCAATAGCCCCTTGGGATTCCAATTAGGTGGGCTCCCGGACCCAGACCCAGACCCAATTTCCACTCATCCCCACCCCTTCTCTTTCTCTTTCGCACAGACATCATCACCGCACAAAGCTGTTGTTTGTACATTTCCAAATCCCATAAACTTCTGCAAATACCCAGAAGACATACATTCAATCTTTATGCTCTTCTTCTTCTTCTCCAAATCCCTCTAAATCCGAAAGTTTTAAAATTGATGGGGTACCTGTCTTGTAAAGCCGAATCTGCCATTTCTACAGCCAATTCTCAAACCCCGTCTTCCACTGAAGGTACACTTCACAAACTAGACAAACCCATTAAGATCCAACAATTTGATTACAGTGACCTTGAAGCAGCCACCAATGGTTTCTCTGACCGGAAGCTTTTAGGCAAAGGCAGCCATGGCCATGTCTACAAAGCTATTCTTCGTGGCCGCATTGTTGCCGTGAAGAAGCCATCTCGAACTCAGGGAGTAATTCACCGACCCACTTCTTCTTCCTCCTCTGCACCTGAAATTACCAATGAGGTAGACAACGAGATCGATATCTTGTCCAAAATTCAGAGCCCAAGATTGGTCAATTTAGTGGGTTTTACAAATGATTCAAAAGACAGGCTTTTGGTTGTTGAATTCATGTGTAATGGTACCCTTTACGATGTTCTTCATTCTAGTACTAGGCCACCCATTTGGGGTCGGAGAATTCGATTAGCTTTGCAAACTGCTAAAGCCATTGACATCCTCCATTCCTCATCCCCACCTGTGATACACCGAGATATCAAGTCTGCAAATGTCCTAATTGATCGGAACTACAATGCCAGATTAGGCGATTTTGGATTAGCTTTGCGGTGCCATGTCGATGATTATAGGCTCAGGTCGACTCCACCTGCTGGCACTATTGGGTACCTTGATCCTGGATATGTGACTCCAGATAATTTGAGTACAAAAACTGATGTATTTAGCTTTGGGATTTTGTTGTTAGAGATAATCAGCGGAAGGAAAGCAATTGATGTTACATATTCCCCACCTTCAATTGTAGATTGGGCTATTCCTCTTATAAAGAAAGGGAAGCTAATGGCACTGTATGATCCCAGAATACCAGCTCCAAAGGACCCAATAGTAAGGAAGCAATTGGCTGTAATTGCAGCAAAATGTGTGAGGTCTTTCAGGGAAAGAAGGCCTTCAATGAAGGACATAGTTGCTTGGCTTACTGGATTGAGTAAATTGGTTCCTATGCATTCATGGAATGGTTTCAACAATCCATGCTTGATGGTTGAGACAGTGGGACACCCAGTTGAAGCAAGACATGCCCAAATGAATTCAACACCAGAAGGTGATGTTGCAGGGAATTTTGATGCCTTGGACGCTAGATTGGGTAGTTTAGTAATGAGAAATTCTAGGAGAGTATATTCTAATTTGGGGTTCAGCAGTAACTTGATGGACCTTATGGCTAGCACTGAGGAGTCTGAACTTCGAGGAGAAGCCAATGGAGTTGAGCTCAGTTCAAAATCTAGTTCAAGATTTGGTAGTGGAAGATATTTCAAGGGAGGAAAAAATCTATCCCGTACTTGCGGTAGTGAAAAAGATGCTTTTGGTGTCAGCAGAGGCCAATTTGTTGGAGAAAGCTCATTCATATGTACAAGAGAAGATGTGATTTGTAGTTCAAATTTGAGTTCTCGTGCTGCTGAAGTTATCTAGCTGATTGCAAACTAAATTTCTTGGAGTGGCTCAACAATGGGGGAAAAGCTTAAATCTCGTAAGCTTTCCTTGCTTGCAAAATAACATTCATGTAGATTTCTTAGTAGCTCATTGTTTGTGGATTTCAGAAAACAGACCTCTTCAGTCTTCATTGATGTTAATGTATTGTCAATTTTTACATGATCTGGATAAAAGGGCACATTTCTGGTGCCCCCTTATACGCGGTTCATATTTTCATTCCTTGATTTTGTTATTTTTTTTTCTTCTGAGAATTTAATGTATGTTTATTCAAAATGATCTGAATTACATACATTAAGTTGCTGAACTGCAAAGTTATCTGTTTTTTGATGACTTACTTGAAATATATTTTTGGTAAAAACAATAATATGCTTTTTTTTTTGCAGTTTCAGCACAATCCTATAGATATTGAATGAAATGCAAGCTATTATCTTTTTCTATATAAGTAAATAATCAAATCTTCTGCAGTCTAAAGTCTCTCCTTGGAAGCTCTGCTAATTCATACAGTAAACAATAGAAAATATTCGCAGTATAAGAGAATGCACACTACTGTTTTATCCCCAAATTAAATGAAATTTTTTTATCTTTTCCTCCCACATCCAACTGGCTTCTAATGGTCCCACTACCCTTTCTTGGTTGTTGCCTCCAAATCTAAATTATCTAATTGCTTTCAAAGTTTCAATTCGGCATGCCTGTCATACTCGAGCTGCTCTTTTTTTTTTCTTTTTTTCTTTTTTCTTTTTTATTTATTTATTTATTTTTTTTATTAAACTCGAACCTGAATAACGTATATAACACTCCTTCAGTTTTGTTGCAAATTTTAGTTTTTTCAAAAGAACGAATGTGAAAGATTACTACTTACTGTTAATCATGTGTAAAGTTGATTATTTATCATTATTAAATATAATTTGGTTAACAAATGTCATGGTTTAAATTACTTTAGTTTTTTTTTATAATTATTTTTTATAAGTACCTTCAAATTAATTTACAATCGTATTTTTTCTTGAAATCTTTTTTTATTCAGTTGAATTGAATCAGACCAACAATTTCAGTCTTTCATATTATCTTTATCTGTTTGTAAAAATAGAACAATAATCAAATAGGACAAGTTTCTACAAGACAAGACAATTTCGTCAATTCACACTTTTAATTTTGAGAATATTTATGAGAACCACAATTCCCATTCATTTTATCCATATATAGTAGTTGTACCATGTGACATATAGGACATCAATTTTTGGCAAGTTGTCAACCTATATATATGCTATGGATGCTAAGCTAATCTTAGCCTTATCTTCATAATTCATATAGTTTTTAATTTATTGATTGTCTCCACTGCTTCATCATTCCATTTTCAAAACCAAAACTTTAATTATGAATCCTCTCAACTACTCAACATATTGCTTCAACCATTTCTATGAGGATTTCTAGATCAAGCAACTTAATGATCTGATAGCTAGATGTAATTTTTTTAGTATATTGATGAATTGAGGCCATGAA
Organism: Quillaja saponaria; assembly: GCA_029379385.1. Lineage (NCBI taxonomy): Eukaryota > Viridiplantae > Streptophyta > Magnoliopsida > Fabales > Quillajaceae > Quillaja > Quillaja saponaria. The sequence goes on along the minus strand of CM055616.1, from coordinate 9,659,705 downwards.
TTCTTCTAACTTCTTCTCCTTCTATATATTCATTCATTCATTCACTAAATTTAAAATAACAGTAACATTGAAGTCTTGGAGTAACCCTCAATAAGAAAAGTAGTAGTAACTCACTTCTACTTTTTTGGGAATATAATAAATATTGATGGGATTCGAATCTTGGTGATAACAAATTAACAAAATATATTTGTGATTTATTCTATTTTTTTGGTATAGTGGATGACTCCTAATTCATCAATTAACATTATTACAATTTTATATAACTACTCTTAGGTGAAAAAACAACTCACAATTAAATAAAAATAATCACACATCTAGGATTTAAATACAAAGTTTACACCATTCATTTATCAACCAATCTTTTATATTTAATCATGAAATATTTTGGGTACTGATGTGGTAACATCATAAGGTTTACTTTTAACTATAAAATGCTATTTTTACCTTTTATGACCAAATTCCATTTGAATACCTATCTTTACCAAAGTCTCTTAAACTTGACAGGTTGTCTCAATTGTACCCTTCGTATAATTTATATACTCTATTTTTGACACAACTTTTGTTTTTTGAAGTTTTGAGTCTCCAAATGCAGACATGGAAACAAACAAATTCCCTTATCTCTATATGTTAACTATTTCTTCAACTGTTACTTCATTCAATTTTTGTCATCCAAGAAAAGGACCACACAAGCACCAAGATGACCCTATTCAGTTAGAACTATTGTTGAAGCCAAAAGATTGCTTAAAACTCAACCAAAACTTGTAGATAGAACATAAAAAGTGTCTTTAGCTGTTGGCAGCAACTTGCAAGTTAGAAAATCTATATTCCTTTCCATATATCAAGGCTTTACAGCTCATAGATTTCCCTCCTCCATGTGTTTCTTTCTTTTGAAATTCTAACAGTTCAAGTTGCATAATTGGAAAAATGAATGTTTGACCTTAACCCCTCTAAATCCCTTTCATTTTAGATTTTAACGATATTTCCTTCCATTATTTGATGTATTAAATTTTAACTAATTTATTAATTGTTAATTTAACCGAGAAGACATCAACATAGAGTTATTATCGACATCGACCATTATCCGAACCCGTGCAGGAGAGTTTATCTCACAATTTCCCTTCCCATGAAAATATATACCCACCAATTGTGTATATATTCATAAATCTTGACAGACTAGTCACTAAATTATAGGATTTTTCCATAGTAGACAATCTGGCCAAAAGGCCAAGAGAGTTGTGGTATTTTCTGTTCTTTTTACTTGGGGTTTACTGGTTATTACTATTTTTTTTTTTTTTGGGGTACCATTTGATTCCATTGTAAATCATAGATTTATGAGAAGTGTCACATTTGGGAGAAAAAAAGGGTCATGAACTTACATGGCGTGGAAGAGGGAAAATGTCAAAGGCACTCATACCCTCAAGAGCCTCTTATCTTTTTTTGTCCGTACCTTATTGGCACTTTTACACGAATTGAATCATTTCATTAGAATATTACAGTAGAAAATTAAAACCTAAACAAGAATGTAACACCATAAAGAGTTTGATACTCCAGCATATTTTCTCCTGCCATGTGAAATGGTCCGTGTTACTTTGATACTGATGCAAGATGTTCCCAGTTTACTACACCAACATTTGGAAAGGTGTTGAAAATATGAAAAATGTGTTAAGAGTTGGTTTTAATCGAAGTATTTTGTTCGATGATGCTTTCTCGTGGCTCTTGAGATTCTACCTGAAACACAAAAGAAAGAGGAAGGCAGGCGATGACCTGAGGACTCTCCAAAATTTGAGTTGGTACAAGTGTAGAGAGAGAATTAGAGAGTACTAAAACATATTACTGTGACTGTGATATAGCAAATGGGGTAGAAAAGAAGAAAGGTGAAGCAGACTGTTCTCCATACTACAGATATTAGTTGGAAACAATCTGCCAAAGTTTTTCTACAATGTCTTTGAAAACTACCTTCACTGACAGCTTCCAAAAATGTTAGTAGATCTCAAGAAAGCAGAGATGTAGGAAATGCTCATATAAATGGACCTTTTAACTAAAGAATCTCTTTCACTGTCAGGATTACCCATGGCTAGCAAATATATTGCATTGGCAATTTACATCTGTAACATATACATATTAGATACATTGGGAATGTTTCAGCTCCTGCAGCAAGTACACCTCAAATGTTTGCATTACCTTGACTAATTTGATATGAGCACATCTCAAATATTTGATGACATGGAGTCATCCGCAACTAAGGTATTAGAGACAGACTGATCAGATATAGAAATTGCATTTCTGATAAAAGCACTATCCTTTAAGTATAATATAAGCTTGAAGTTGCACTAATAAAACAGGGACGGACAAATAACAGTGTACAAAATCATACATGCTTTAAGCTTCATTCGAAAATCAACACCCTTTAGTTTTCTCATCAGATGCTCTTTCACTATATAGAAAAGCAGGATAACACCTGCATTATATATGCTTGGAACAAACTACCTAGCAATTATCCCTCTAGACCAACCAATGCCAGAAAAACTGATTCTCAAATCATTCAAGTGAGATATTTTTACTAACTCACCAATCTGCACCATGAGTCTCAAACTCGGTTCTTTCCGTCAAGCTAATAACAGTGTCCCTTAAACTCACCTCAAGAGGAGTAAATTTGAGTCCCAAACTTTCTACCCTCTTCTTAGATACATGACAGATTGGTTCAAACGGCTTATCATCCTCACATCTGCCCTTGATTGAATGGATGTGAATATCATTGGAAATATATACTATGATGCTTCTCCAGCGCCTCCCAACTCAAAACAGTCAAGTCTGAATAAAAAAAAGATACTAGGAAACTGGAAAAAATAAAATGTGAAGAATAGTTTATAGGGGTAGCAATGTCTGCCATGCCATAATCTTTTGTTATGCATGTTAAATTCTGATACATGACATCTTTGAAGTCGAAAAAATAAGAAGCACCTGAAGAGACATATATCGTGTGGAAAACAATAACACAAATAGAAGAATAATTACCCAAGTTAGACTTTGCTTAGTTGTTAGATTCTAGGGACTCGCAGGAAAAAGAACAGCTCAGAATATAATTTATTTCCTGGGCTAAAATAAAGTGGCATGTGTGAGTCTGTAAAATGAGATTGATAAAAAAAAAAGTGGCCAAAATAAGATAAAACCCTTTTTTCCTTTAAGAAATTATAATTTTCATGGCAATGAATTTAGACCTTATAGGGATTCACATATAAAATATTGTGCAAGGTAGTACAGAATCATAATCATACCACACCTCAATAAATCCATAGGAATGCATAAATTAATTAAGACAATATTTCAAAATGGGAATTGGCACTTTCGACAGACATTACCTTTGGTGAAACTTTTCATTTTTTCATCAATACTAGGTTCCAATAACAAGTGATCAGTATACTTACTTGTCAGGAAGTTTCAGAGCAGGGTAAAGCTCTCTCAAAATCTTCACAACCTCAGACATGTGGATGACTTTTTCAACTAAACAATATCTTCCACTGGCAGAAGGATTCTCCAATGCTAGTATATGTGCATTGGCAACATTTCTGACATCAACCCACGGCTGAGATGCATTTTGGAATGTTTCAGATCCTGCATCAATTAAACATCAACTATTCACGTTACCTTAAGGTCAATAAAAAGACATCCCCAGCATTTTGAGAGATCATTCCAAAATTTTCTTTCTGAGGAAGCCTTGATTTTTATGAACAATTTCCTCATGAAAGAATTCACTAGTAGATATTCTGTGTTTAAAGTCCTTAAGAAATATGGCTTTCCGCTTAATCAGGGTAGTTTTATTATGTGGGGTTGATAATGAAGAAAACAGAATACACAAATCAGATGAACTTCCACATAACTTTATCAGTAAGCCATTCATATTGATTTCAACATATTCTGGACAAATATTTATTTCCATTGCAAAATGGTTAGGTCTCCAATATACCTGGAAAAGACTGTCCTTCAACACCAGTGGTTAAAGCAAACAAATTTTTGACGGACCCTCTCAATCTAAACTTGCAGCTCAAGCATGTATTCAGATAGATATAGAAAGGTAAACAATACTGGCTACTGACTACTATCTAAAGACTAAAGAGTTACCATTACCGTTTATAAGATTCAAAATTGGCAGCACGCTTAGATTAAGAGTCGACTGCAAGAGAGGGCCCATCACCAGCCCTGGATTAATTGTAACCATGTCAAAGCCATTCTCTTTTGCAAACTTCCAAGCAGCCTCCTCGGCTAATATCTTAGCAACAACATAGCTATACCAAGGCTGACAGAAGACAATATAGAAACATAATTAAAAATTATGAAGAATACAAGAAACTAGTCAAACGAGTTGTCAATTACTAGTACAGCTGTCAATTAAACCAAAACCATGACAAAAATAAGCATGATACTTGTTAACATATATGAAAAACCGTGCTCATTGTATCAGAGAATATTCAGCAAAGTTAAAGAGGGACAAGGCCTTAATTTTTATTGAAAAAAAGAAATTGATATATCTTCATAACTAATATCGTAGTTATTTAATTTTTCATACTTATACTATTTCTTCTTCTTTTACTAAATTTGATTTATATACTATTAAGAAACAGATTGATCATGGTTCCTGTCCTTGTCAATATGGATTTAGTAAAATCTGTATTCTAACAAAAAATTGACCAAAATCATGAAGAAAAAGATATGTATGAAGATTATAATCACAAAATGAACATGAATAATTACAGGCCTCAGCTCAATCTCATGAATCAACCAAAATGACACGAGACATGACTAATATTCTTTTAAGGAATTTGCAAAAAAGCGAGTACGTAATAACGGGACAAGCACACACCTTTGATTTATCAACAAAAGTTGGATCTGAAAACCAGGTTTCATCAACTGTTACATCAGGAAGAAGCGGTACTCCTTTGAAGTAAATCGTAGCCATTGAGGATGTTATGATCACTCTTTTGATGTATGGAACTTTAGCACACGATCTGAGAACATTAAGAGTTCCCTTCAATGCAGGGTCAATTACTTCTGCCTGAAAATCAGAGAAACAAATCTCTAAAAACTTTGTAGTGTGTTAACAGTTATTGCTTTGACTATGTAAATAGATAATTGCTTTTTAGTCATTGCCAATTTTAGATGGACAAGCCACTATCAATGTTAATCATGCAAAGGCATGCAGACAGAATTTGGAGCTATGTAGTGATTGCATCAAGTAGCTCAAAAGAAGCACATAGTAATCATCAAGATAAGAAAATATGAAGCAAAATTGAATGTTGAACACCTTTTCTTTTTCAGAAACAATAGCAACTAGATAAAAGATATCCTCGAGTACAATACAATAAAGTTGATCTCATTTCAGTTTTGAAAAAGTAACATCAGATTTCCTAGCTTCTAAATAGTTCAAAAACATGATCTTTTGATTTACTTAATTGAAATATAGAATTACGCGGTATGATGAGATATTACAATTAATAACATCAACAGAAACTAAATTTGCAATAACACTGCAGAAGAAAAACAATTTACCTGGGGATCTGTGGCATTGAAGTTAACTGGGGATGCTGTGTGGAAGACACATTCACACCCCTCAACCACAGAATCAAAACACCCTTCTTCCACCAAATTTGCTTTGAACAAGTGAAGCCTTTCTTCGGTTCCCTCGAGTGCAAGTAAGTGGCTTACCTTCTTTGGATCCTCTGTATCACAAACAAGTTAACCCCAGAAACCATAAAGCACATCAAATATATCTCACCAACAATTATATCCATAATCATCTAATTAATATATTAAGCTAATTTGACCAGCCTTCACGACTATTTAGTCATCTAGTCATCAAGCTTGGCTACATTTCTGGGGGTCACTAAATCTAATAAAGCTAGTGATTTACAGAAAGAAAGAGTTTTATATGCAGGGTCATAAAGCTAAGAGACTCAGACCCATTTTCACAAGTAATTGATGCACTTGATCGTGCATGCAATTAGATTTGAGAGATTCCTTGATTTGCAAGAAATTCTAATTTTCTATTAGCTAGAAATGCTCTTCACTGGGTCTGATTTGCTTAGATAAAAGATAACATTTCAGAGTTAGAGAAAAGAAACTTACTGGGGTCCCGAACAGTGGCCTTGACGGTGTACCCACGTTGAAGCAAGAGCTTCACCAGCCATGAAGCTATGAAACCTGAAGCTCCTGTCACGCACACCACCTTTCCTGCTTCACTCATCTCTCTCTCCCAGCACTTCTCTTCTTCTCTGTAACTCGTATAACAGCTTCAGAATTTCCACTTTGTTTCCCTTCTTATTATTATTTTCCTTCTGGCTGTGAAGGTTTTGCTTGTAGCATTCGCAGGCTTATCCCGCCGTAAGGACACAGCTTTGTTAGATGGAGAAAATACAAAGGACTAAGCAAAATATCTTTTCTTTGTTGAGTTATTAGCTAATGCATTGTCATGAACTGAAAAAAAAAGTAATTGACTTGAGTTCGGGTGTTCAGCCAAAGAACTCATTTATCTTTTTTCACTACATTGTTACGAAGGAATGGGCTTGGTGGTGAAGAAGACAGAGAAATGATTTTATTTATTTATTTTTTTGGTCTTTTATGTTTTATTTTTTAATTTTTAATATTTTCTTCACTTTTTTCATTTAAAAAATGAATTTCAATTAAATTTATATTCCACTTGGTATTCTTTTTATTCACCAAGAATTTGTCTATCTAATCTCCCGTTAGACACGTTATCATGGTCAGTTTTAGTTTGAAAGAAAGATATTAGTAATGATTACATTAATTTAAACTTGCTGACATTCAATTGTAACAATTAAAAATATAGGGATAAAATTAAAGTCAAAACTAAATTAGAGGGACATAAATATTATTGAACCAAAAAATATTGAGATGACAAACCCTCTGTTAATGTCAAAATTAATCTGCACGGGTTAAGAGAATAGACAGTCCTGAAGTAGCTTTTAAATAGTCTTTGTGGTTAAAGTGTTTCAACGGGGTTCTGGAGATCTATTGATCTCGTGTCTTGCAAAATAGAGGACGCGGGGTGAACTCCCTGAATTCTCCGATGAGTAAGTCAGAAGGAGAAGAGCTAAATAAATGATAAGAAATGGGATAACTTAAAGACTTTTTCACCTTTGGTTATTCTTATCCTTCTCTGAGGAACAAAACATGTATATATAGAGTAGGAGAGCACCAGCATAGGTTACCTGAACTGTTCAAGCTACCAAGTAGAAGGTGACCGTTACGTGATATGCTCTCAATGGATGTCATTATACTATATTAACAACCTCGTCTCAGTTATTCATCAAATTTTGAATTTCAAAATTTGGACGATTTTATTAAATGACAAAATTTGTTACATAATCAATTACTAAGTCCCATTTGAGTTAAAACTTAGCTAATTTAGTTTTTTGAGTTCTTCTCGTAATTTGTTTATATTCCATTTTAAAAAAATGATGTGAATTTATTCATACAAATTTCTTTCTTTTCTTTTCACTCTACTTTTTTTTTCTTCTCATTTTCTTTCCTCTCTCTATTTATTCCCCTCCAAGTATCATATTTGATATGTAAAAAAACAGGAATAAATATTATAGTCTAAAACATTATATAAGACAATAATATAACAATAAAATAACTATATAATCTACATTGTATAATCTTTTTTTTTTGGTTTCTCACTAGTTTCCTCATAATCTCGTTTCAGGCTTCGTGGCTCACCCTCTCCAGAAGTGTTTCCCACTACTCGAACTCCTAATATTATAGAGATCCATCAACTGCTAAGCTCAAATAGTCCACTGGCTTGAGTTGCACCTTCTTGAATTATAATCTTATACCATGAAATCCTATACGATACACGCGATTAATTGTGAACATATTTGATTTGCAAAAAGGAGGAATAAACAAAAGGATTGAACCACACTATTGTAATTGAGAATTTGTGAATATCGTCAGTCATAATTAAGTACGTCCTTTACCCAATTTCCGTTTCTTTCATACTTTTATTGGAAATACATTTATTGGAAACAATGCATGCAGCTATAAATTCCAAGCACACTCTCCACCATTTTCTCACATCCACACTTAAGAAAGGACCAACAGTTTAAAAGTTATTGGAAGCCGATTGAGAACATTGAAGATCAACATGTTGATAGAGGTTGCACACTTTGCTATGACTGAGTACAACAAAAATTTCGGGACAGGTTTTGTAGTTGATGGTGTGGTCAAATAGCGAAAGTCAGGCGGTGTCTGGAACAACTATTAGTCGGTGGTTGCAATGGCGGTGTCTGGACCAACTATTAGCCGGTGGTTGCAATGGCTTCTCATGATGAGAAGGCGACTAACAAGAAGTACCAAACTGTTATGCGTGCAAACCTTTCCAATGACAAGCAGCTTGTGTCTTTTACACCTATTCATTAATGGGGAATATGGTGATTTTTGGTTTTTTTAGGTGTTTGTTTCACTTATTTTAGGTTTTGGTGCAAGTAGTAATTAAAGTGTTGATCATCTGTGCTCTCACATACAAAGATTGGAATTGAGTAACAGCAACTTCAATCATTTTAACTACGATAAGCTTGAAGTTACATTAATAAAACTCGGCTTGACATAGAAAATTTAGAAAATGATACATGCTCTAAGCTCCACTTGAAAATCCACACACCTGGTTTCCTCCCCCATTGCACATTCAACTGATTCTCAAATCATTCATGTGAGATTTTTTTACTGACTTGCTAATCTGCACCATGAGTCTCAAACTGATAGTTCTTCTCCTTCAAGCTAATGACAGTGTCCTTAAACTCAATTCCAGAGGAGTAAATTGAAGTCCCAAACTTTCTGGCCTCTTCTTAGACACCATGTAAACTGGAGCAAAAGGCTTGTCATCTGCACATCTATATTAATTGAATGCATGTAACTATCTTGGAACTTACATATTAGCTACTAGTTAAGTTGATTCCAAAGCATGACGCATTTATTTCCCAAGAAATTAGAAAAGTCTTTTTATATATATATATATATATATATATATATATATATATATAAATGAGCTGGGAGTAGAAAGTTAATTCTGGTTCGAGCTAAGAATTGCATTATGAGGACATAATGCGAACTTTGCACATTGGACAGCACATTATCAGTGTTGAAAGAATTGCATTTTTGTCATCTTCACTTGGCTCAATCGATGTTTAGGTTACTTACATGTCAGGAAGTTTCACAGCAGGGAGAAGCTTGCGCAAAATCTTCACAACCTCGGACTAAACAATATCTTCCACTTGCTGAAGGATTCTCCATGGCTAGTATATGTGCATTGGCAACATCTCTAACATCAACCCACATATGAGATACATTTAGAAATGTTTCAGCCCCTGCATCAATTAAACCCACATATGAGATACATTAAGAAGTATAGCATATCTCGTCACTGCCAGTATACATGCGCAATGATGATGAAAACAGCATAAACAAAACAGATGAACTTCCAATAACTTTATCAATTAAATAATTAATATTGATTCAACATGCTCTAGGCTAATGGTTATTTCCACAGAAAAGCAGGTCCAAATGCAAATAGAGCTGGACATTGTACACATAAATGACTGCCCTACAATACCAATACTAAAGCAAATAAAGAAAAATGGAAAAAAAATAATAATAAAAGTACCCGATCGAAATCCGTAGTCATCCCATCATGCACAATCCGTGCCCCTCTGCCAATGAAACATAATCCCACACTCCCACTACCCACTACCCACTCTTCGCATTCAGAAATGTAGATTTTCTGAGTCATGGCTCTTCCCTGAGCTCAGTATATTTTGAGATACCAAAATAGAAACGAAGTTTACACCATTCATTTATCAACCAATCTTTTATGAATTTTATATTTAATCATGAAATATTTTGGGTACTGAAGTAGTAACATCATAGGGTACATCTTTTTACTTTTAACTGCAAAATGCTATTTTTACCTTTTATGACCAAATTCCATTTGAATACCTATCTTTACCAAAGTCTCTTAAACTTGACAGGTTGTCTCAATTGTACCCTTTGTATAATTTATATACTCTATTTTTGACACAACTTTTGTTTTTGTTTTTTGAAGTTTTGAGTCTCCAAATGCAGACATGGAAACAAACAAATTCCCTTATCTCTATATGTTAACTATTTCTTCAACTGTTACTTCATTCAATTTCTGTCATCCAAGAAAAGGACCACACAAACACCAAGATGACCCTATTCAGTTAGAACTATTGTTGAAGCCAAAAAGATTGCTTAAAACTCAACCAAAACTTGTAGATAGAACATAAAAAGTGTCTTTAGCTGTTGGCAGCAACTAGCAAGCTAGAAAATCTATATTACTTTCCATATATCAAGGCTTTACAGCTCATAGATTTCCCTTCTGCGTGTGTTTCTTTCTTTTGAAATTCTAATAGTTTAAGTTGCATATTTGGAAAAATAAATGTTTGACCTTAACCCCTCTAAATTCCTTCCATTATTTGATGAAACAAATTTTAGCTAATTTATTAATTGTTAGTTTAAAAGAGAAAGACAAGAATATACTGTTATTATCGACATTGACCACTGTCCAAACCCGAGAGTTCATCTCACAATTCCCCTTCCCATGAAAATATATATCCACCAATTGTGTATATATTCATAAATCTTGACAGACTAGTCACTAAATTATAGGATTTTCCCATAGGAGACAAGCAGGCCAAAGGCCTAGAGAGTTGTGGTATTTTCTGTTCTTTTTTACTTAGGGCTATTCGTTATTACTAATTTTTTTTTTTTGGTACCATTTGATTCCATTTGAAATCATACCAAGAACTTGTTCGCGTAGGAATGGGCGTATTAGTTCACATAAGAATGTACGTAGAATACCAAAGAGAGTTATTCATGTTCAAGCTAGTTTCAACAATACCATTGTGACTGTTACGAATGTACGGGGTCGGGTGATTTCTTGGTCCTTCGTACGGGGTCGAGTGATTTCTTGGTCCTCCGCCGGTACTTGTGGATTCAAAGGTACAAGAAGGGGGACACCATTTGCCGCTCAAACTGCAGTAGGAAATGCTAATCGGACAGTTGCGGATCAAGGTATGCAACGAGCAAATGGGGTAGAAAGAGAATTAGAGAGTACTAAAACATATTACTGTGATATAACAAATGGGGTAGAAAAGAAGAAACGTGAAGCAGACTGTTCTCCATACTACAGATATTAGTTGGAAACAATCTGCCAAAGTTTTTCTACAACGTCTTTGAAAACTACCTTCACTGAAAAATAGGGCTCACCCGGTGCACAAAGTGCTCCCAGACTATTGCGGGCGTAGGGGAGGGTGACAGCTTCCAAAAAATGTAAGTAGATCTCAAGAAAGCAGAGATGTAGGAAATGCTCATATAAATGGACCTTTTAACTAAAGGATCTCTTTCACTGTCAGGATTACTCATGGCTAGCAAATATATTGCATTGGCAATTTACATCTGCAACATATACATATTAGATGCGTTGGGAATGTTTGAGCTCCTGCAGCAAGTAAACCTCAAATGTTTGCATTACCTTGACTAATTTGATATGAGTACATCACAAATATTTGATGACATGGAGTCATCCGCAACTAAGGTATTAGAGACAGATTTATCAGATATAGAAATTGCATTTCTGATAAAAGCAAACATACTATCCTTAAGTATAATATAAGCTTGAAGTTGCACTAATAAAACAGGGACTGACAAATAACAGTGTACAAAATCATACATGCTTTAAGCTTCATTCGAAAATCAACACCCTTTAGTTTTCTCATCAGATGCTCTTTCACTTATAGAAAAGCAGGATAACACCTGCATTATATATGCTTGGAACAAACTATCTAGCAATTACCCCTCTAGACCAACCAATGCCAGAAAAACTGATTCTCAAATCATTCATGTGAGATATTTTTACTAACTCACCAATCTGCACCATGAGTCTCAAACTCGGTTCTTTCCGTCAAGCTAATAACAGTGTCCCTTAAACTCACCTCAAGAGGAGTAAATTTGAGTCCCAAACTTTCTGCCCTCTTCTTAGATACATGACAGATTGGTTCAAACGGCTTATCATCCTCACATCTGCCATTGATTGAATGGATGTGAATATCATTGGAAATATATACTATGATGCTTCTCCAGCGCCCCCCAACTCAAAACAGTCAAGTCTGAATAAAAAAAAGATACTAGGAAACTGGAAAAATAAAATGTGAAGAATATTTCATAGGGGTAGCAATGTCTGCCATGCCATAATCTTTTATTATGCATGTTAAATTCTGATACATGACATCTTTGAAATCAAAAAAATAAGAAGCACCTGAAGAGACATATATCGTGTGGAAAACAATAACACAAATAGAAGAATAATTACCCAAGTTAGACTTTGCTTAGTTGTTAAATTCTAGGGACTCGTAGGAAAAAGAACAGCTCAGAATATAATTTATATCCTACGCAAAAATAAAGTGTCATGCGTAAAATGAGATTGATACAAAAGAAAGTGGCCAAAATAAGATAAAACCCTTTTTTCCTTTAAGAAATTATAATTTTCATGGCAATGAATTTAGACCTTATAGGGATTCACATATAAAATATTGTGCAAGGTAGTACAGAATCCTACTCATACCACACCTCAATAAATCCATAGGAATGCATAAATTAATTAAGACAATATTTCAAAATGGGAATTGGCACTTTCGACAGACATTACCTTCGGTGAAACTTTTCATTTTTTCATCAATACTAGGTTCCAATAACAAGTGATCAGTATACTTACTTGTCAGGAAGTTTCAGAGCAGGGAAAAGCTCTCTCAAAATCTTCACAACCTCAGACATGTGGATGACTTTTTCAACTAAACAATATCTTCCACTGGCAGAAGGATTCTCCATAGCTAGTATATGTGCATTGGCAACATCTCTGACATCAACCCACGGCTGAGATGCATTTTGGAATGTTTCAGATCCTGCATCAATTAAACATCAACTACTCACGTTACCTTAAGGTCAATAAAAAGACATCCCCAGCATTTTGAGAGATCATTCCAAAATTTTCTTTCTGAGGAAGCCTTGATTTTTATGAACAATTTCCTCATGAAAGAATTCACTAGTAGATATTCTGTGTTTAAAGTCCTTAAGAAATATGGCTTTCCGCTTAATCAGGGTAGTTTTATTATGTGGGGTTGATAATGAAGAAAACAGAATACACAAATCAGATGAACTTCCACGTAACTTTATCTGTAAGCCATTCATATTGATTTCAACATATTCTGGACAAATATTTATTTCCATTGCAAAATGGTTAGGTCTCCAATATAACTGGAAAAGACTGTCCTTCAACACCAGTGGTTAAAGCAAACAAATTTTTGACGGACCCTCTCAATCTAAACTTGCAGCTCAAGCATGTATTCAGATAGATATAGAAAGGTAAACAATACTGGCTACTGACTACTATCTAAAGACTAAAGAGTTACCATTACCGTTTATAAGATTCAAAATTGGCAGCACGCTTAGATTAAGAGTCGACTGCAAGAGAGGGCCCATCACCAGCCCTGGATTAATTGTAAACATGTCAAAGCCATTCTCTTTTGCAAACTTCCAAGCAGCCTCCTCGGCTAATATCTTTGCAACAACATAGCTATACCAAGGCTGACAGAAGACAATATAGAAACATAATTAAAAATTATGAAGAATACAAGAAACTAGTCAAACGAGTTGTCAATTACTAGTACAGCTGTCAATTAAACCAAAACCATGACAAAAATAAGCATGATACTTGTTAACATATATGAAAAACCGTGCTCATTGTATCAGAGAATATTCAGCAAAGTTAAAGAGGGACAAGGCCTTAATTTTTATTGAAAAAAAGAAATTGATATATCTTCATAACTAATATCGTAGTTATTTAATTTTTCATACTTATACTATTTCTTCTTCTTTTACTAAATTTGATTTATATACTATTAAGAAACAGATTGATCATGGTTCCTGTCCTTGTCAATATGGATTTAGTAAAATCTGTATTCTAACAAAAAATTGACCAAAATCATGAAGAAAAAGATATGTATGAAGATTATAATCACAAAATGAACATGAATAGTTACAGGCCTCAGCTCAATCTCATGAATCAACCAAAATGACACGAGACATGACTAATATTCTTTTAAGGAATTTGCAAAAAAGCGAGTACGTAAGAACGGGACAAGCACACACCTTTGATTTATCAACAAAAGCTGGATCTGAAAACCAGGTTTCATCAACTGTTACATCAGGAAGAAGCGGTATTCCTTTGAAGTAAATCGTAGCCATTGAGGATGTTATGATCACTCTTTTGATGTATGGAACTTTAGCACACGATCTGAGAACATTAAGAGTTCCCTTCAATGCAGGGTCAATTACTTCTGCCTGAAAATCAGAGAAACAAATCTCTAAAAACTTTGTAGTGTGTTAACAGTTATTGCTTTGACTATGTAAATAGATAATTGCTTTTTAGTCATTGCCAATTTTAGATGGACAAGCCACTATCAATGTTAATCATGCAAAGGCATGCAGACAGAATTTGGAGCTATGTAGTGATTGCATCAAGTAGCTCAAAAGAAGCACATAGTAATCATCAAGATAAGAAAATATGAAGCAAAATTGAATGTTGAACACCTTTTCTTTTTCAGAAACAATAGCAACTAGATAAAAGATATCCTCGAGTACAATACAATAAAGTTGATCTCATTTCAGTTTTGAAAAAGTAACAACAGATTTCCTAGCTTCTAGATAGTTCAAAAACATGATCTTTTGATTTACTTAATTGAAATATAGAATTACGCGGTATGATGAGATATTACAATTAATAACATCAACAGAAACTAAATTTGCAATAACACTGCAGAAGAAAAACAATTTACCTGGGGATCTGTGGCATTGAACTTAACTGGGGATGCTGTGTGGAAGACACATTCACACCCCTCAACCACAGAATCAAAACACCCTTCTTCCACCAAATTTGCTTTGAACAAGTGAAGCCTTTCTTCGGCTCCCTCGAGTGCAAGTAAGTGGCTTACCTTCTTTGGATCCTCTGTATCACAAATAAGTTAACCCCAGAAACCATAAAGCACATCAAATATATCTCACCAACAATTATATCCATAATCATCTAATTAATATATTAAGCTAATTTGACCAGCCTTCGCGACTATTTAGTCATCTAGTCATCAAGCATGGCTACATTTCTGGGGGTCACTAAATCTAATAAAGCTAGTGATTTACAGAAAGAAAGAGTTTTATATGCAGGGTCATAAAGCTAAGAGACTCAGACCCATTTTCACAAGTAATTGATGCACTTGATCGTGCATGCAATTAGATTTGAGAGATTCCTTGATTTGCAAGAATTTCTAATTTTCTATTAGCTAGAAATGCTCTTCACTGGGTCTGATTTGCTTAGATAAAAGATAAAAATTTCAGAGTTAGAGAAAAGAAACTTACTGGGGTCCCGAACAGTGGCCTTGACGGTGTACCCACGTTGAAGCAAGAGCTTCACCAGCCATGAAGCTATGAAACCTGAAGCTCCTGTCACGCACACCACCTTTCCTGCTTCACTCATCTCTCTCTCCCAGCACTTCTCTTCTTCTCTGTAACTCGTATAACAGCTTCAGAATTTCCACTTTGTTTCCCTTCTTATTATTATTTTCCTTCTGGCTGTGAAGGTAGCATTCGCACGTTTATCCCACAGGAAGCAATACCAGACACGGCTTTGTTTAGTTGGAGAAAAGACAAAGGACTAAGCAAAATATCTTTTCTTTGTTGAGTTATTAGCCAATGAATAGTCATGAACTGAAAAAAAAAAAAAAAAAAACAACAACAACAACAACTAATTGACTGAGTTCGGGTGTTCAGTCCAAGAACTCATTTGTCTTTTTTTACTCTATTGCTGCGAAGTAATGGGCTTGGTGGTGAAGAAGACAGAGAAAGGATTTTTGAAAAAAAAAATTTTGGTCTTCAATGTATCGTTTTTTAATTTTTTTAATATTTTAATATTTTAATATTTTCTTCACTTTTTTCATTTAGAAAAAAATGAATTTCAATTAAATTTATATATAAATTTTAATATTTCACTTGGTATTTTTTTATTCACCAAGAATACCATGTAAGTTGTCTATTTAATCTTCCGTTAGGCATGTTATCTTCGTCTGCATTAGTTTGGATGAAAGATAATGACATGATTACACTAATTCAAACTTCTTGAGATTCAATTGCAACAGTTAAAAATATTGAGATAAAATTAAACTTAAAACTAAATTATAGGGACATAAATATAATTTAACCAAAAAAATATTAAGATTGCAAATGTCACACCTCTTACAAAAGCATGATTGGCCAGAAGATTAAATAACCAACTCGCCGTAACCCTGACTTTACTATTACTAAACACACATAAGTTTCAAAATAATAATATTTAATATCAAAAAAGTCTTTACTTATTAAAATTTAAAACATAAACTTGTTACTAAATATATAGTATTTAATAAAAAAATTTGGCAATGATTCCACACAATGTAGAGCATGCCCAAATATACACAATACATATTTCTGTTCACAAGCAAGCACAATAACTACAAAATTACACATACATATATAAATAAGAAGCTCCGTTTCATTTTCCATTATAGTAACAAAAAACTAAACTATAACATAACATAAGACTATACACCCACGACCCTAGTGTGACTGTAAACTTCCATATTTTTTACTTCAAGATTGAAATTCCAAAGAATTTTCTTGCCTTTACGCACTCGGCAAAGCTCATTATCGGTAATATCCATGCTTGAGTTCCTGTTACTAAAAAAAAAATTTCAAGAAAGAAGGTTAACTCCTACAGACTCAGTGAGTGAAAAATCGTACCCAAAAGTACTAGCATCACTTAGAGTATATATTTCATCCTTTAATCTTAAGTATCATTATTCATGTTGTAATTCAAAAATACCAGCACTCATGTGAAATTTTTCATCAAGTCACGATTCACATATTTTACAGAGAAATATATATATATAAATCAATGTAAACATTTGAAGCTCATAGTTCCAAACAAAAAATTTGAGCATACAAAGCAAACAAAGGGCCAACAAGTAACCTAGCCCCACACAACAATTTTACCACCCACTAGGCATTTTTGCGTCCGCACAACAAATTAACCTTTGTATATGATCCAACCCACCGGGGTTGAGCACTCAAACTTTTAAAAAAAATATTTATTAGAATCAGAATCTCTCGAAATTTTAAACCATAATATTATAGGTGCACTTAGATTTTTAATTTCAGAGATAAAATCATTTTTCATAAAAACCTCACTTTGTTGGTGATTATCAACCACAACCAACATTAAACAAATATTATTCAAATATATCATTGAAATCCTTATCAACCACAACCAATATTAAACAAACATAATCAAATACATTATTAAAATATTATACTTGATTATTTTCTATATCACGTATATTTAAGTGCACATATAATAATCTAGCCTTTAAAGGCAGTAAATGATCACTCACTGGTTTACAAATCTTGTTCGTCACTTTGTTCTGCGTTTACATATGCCATCAAGCGCATAAAAAGGTCTGGAGCTGAAATTCATAATTCTAAATAATACTCAGTTCATAAACGTTATCGTTATAATCTTTAATTACTAAACTTATATATATATATATATATAAACTTATATAGGTCTTTTATAAAAGTTATCTATTAAGCTATTACATGTTAAGTAATATGAATTGTACTTTATGTGGGAAGGTTAATAATGAAGAGACATTTTAAATGCTTTGATAATATATTGTGTAGAAGAAATAATTAGAAAAAATAGAAAGCACTTAGTGAATTAGAGACGTTAAAACTGTCTAAACTTGAGGTTTGGACCAATATTTACTATAACTGTCATATCTTTCTCTAGAAAATTCCAAATCCAGTTACGTAAAATTTATTAAATACTAGACACATGTAGCTTTATACTGGTATATAATTTGTAATTTTTAGATTTATATATCAATACAGTTTATTTTTTGAAGTTACATCAAATTCTGCAAAAAGCAAAATTTTGACAACTCTGACATTACTTTAATTAATTGAACATAACTTTAGTTAATTGAACATAACTTTTTCTAGAAAAACGAAATTCAATTCCGTTTATCGAATTTATTAACAGACAAGTATATCTATCTTTCTTATTTAAAAACTTTTTTTAAAATTTATCTTGAACCCACTCAATTCCTTACATGAACAAAAAACAAGGCACTAAAAACCCTGCATAACCTAGCCGCAGTCTACCAGCTCTAACTAACAACATACTTGGAGCCAAGCTACAAAATTTTGCAGTATCATCTTAAAACCCTAATCTACATTTTCTCTTTAGAACCCATAGTTTAATTTTTCCTCTAAAGCACCCGAAACACAAGATTTCTCTCACCTACGAAATCTGCCCTACATCCCTTCAAAACCCATTCAACACTCACTTTTAACACTTCACTTCACAATTAAATATTCTTTGCCCATACTCACTACCCACTATCATCAAATCCTCAATTTACTACATTAATCAACCCTTCTTTGTTCTCATTTAAGAACTTTTTATTCAAATTCCAACTCTTAATTCCTGTCTTTAATCTTCCTTCATTCATTATACTATAATGAGTTTCATTTAGACATTTTAGTTCCTACCCATTCCAAAGTTTACTTTTTACTAGTCACATAACCAATTTACATGATCCTTGCTCCTACTATCATTTCAACTTCCAAACCCTTAATCCTAATTCCTTTAATTACTCTAATAACCAAAATTGTAAACCATGGAATTACCCCAAAGTAAGGAAGTGGCTGTCTCCTCCAAGCTGAAACCATGTATGTCCCTTTCATCAAGCTCACCATTGAATAACCCCAGCCCTGTTACAGCCCCATCAAGGCAAAGTGCAGAGCAGCAGCTGTTGCACCTTCAGCACCACACGGCTACTGCGCCTCCATCCCTAACAATTGTTGCACGCCAAAACAGTGCAGCCAAGCTGCCATCTTCAATCCCACGCCCTAGCCACTGCCTTGCTTGAAAGGAACCGCCAACTAAAGAAGACAGCAAAGCTACATCTCCAAGAAACCTTAACAACTACAACAAGGTTAGAAACAAGGCACAATCAGCAGGTGGAGGACCAAGTCTTTAACTACGGTTACAAGGAGACATAAAAGTAGGCTGTTTTTCCTCAAAACAAAACAAGATGCCGGCTGCCAAAAGTTAGTTCCTTAATCTCTCTAATCAACTAAGCAAGACAAGGACAAGGCAAGGCAAGGACAGGGTAGGAAGGAAGGAGATGTTTTAAAAAAAACCTTCTCGGCTGGAACAAGATGGAAGCAAAATTTTCTAAAATATCAATGGCGATGAAGAGCTTTCAAAACAGTGAAAAAAATGGGGGCAGAGATATAAAAGTCGGTAGAGGCAACAATGATGAGCAACATCGGCCAACAAGGAGAAGTAAAAGACAAAATAATAAAATATACCAAGTCAAAAATCAAAAGTGTAATTGTATGGTGTAGATTTAGTCTTGTCCACTACCTATATATATATATATTCTAATTTATTCTTTTATTACACATCATACCAATAATTAAACATGTAAATTTCAAGTTTTAAATCAATTTATGGTATGGTGAAAATTAATTTTCGAATTTAACGTGGATATATGTGTTATATATATATATATATATATATGTATAAGTTTTTATTTATTTTAATTCTATTTTGTATAAAATTTTATTCAACTAATCATAACAAATTAAGCCAAAATATTCTAAAATGAATGCTAAACTATAGAGTTATAACTAGGGGTGTGCACGGGTCGGTTCGGTCCGGGTAATGATAAATTTTTGAACCGAACCGAAATTTTTGGGTAATAAAATTTATGAACCGAACCGAACCGAAAATAGTTATTACCCGAATTTACCCGAACCGAAAAAATATGACTAGTTCGGTTTGGGTATTCGGTTACCCGAAATTTATCAATATTTTACGAAAATTAATTTAAAAATTATATATTTTTTGTTTTTGAACCTCATACTTTTTAAATTCATTAGTTATTATAAAAGAAAAATACAAAAAACATAATATATTAACATATTCAACACAAATAAAAATATAAAATTATAAATTAATACAACAATACATTAAAAATTACAAAAAAAATTATATATTTTAATTTTCGGGTAACCACAGGTACCCGTTTGCATTATACTTCACTACCCGTAACCGAACCGAAAATAACGGGTATTAAATTTAACTACCCAAACTGAACCGAATAAGAAAAATACCCGAATTTAACCTAACCGAATTACCGGTTCGGTTCGGGTATTCGGTTTTTCTGGGTTCCTTGCACAGCCCTAGTTATAACAACAAACACTCATCTTAGTAATTCATCAAAAATTGAATTTCAAAATTTGGACGATATTATTAAATCACAAAATTTGTTATATAATCAATTACTGAGTCCCATTTGAGTTAAAACTTAACTAATTTAGTTTGAGTTCTTCTCGTAATTTATTTATATTCCATTTTACAAAAATGAAGTGAATTTATTCATACAAATTTCTTTCTTTTCTTTTCACTCTATTTTTTTCTTCTTTCTCATTTTCTTTTCTCCCTCTATTTTCTTTTCTTTTTCTTGTCTTTTTTTTTTCGGTTTCCCACAAGTTTTCTTGGCTTGAACCCCTAACATTATAGAGGTCCATCAGCCGCTAAATTCAATCGAGCCTTACCACTTGAACTACACTTTCTTAGGTTATAATCTTATGAACTACGCTTTCTTGGGATATTATTTTATATTATGAAATCATATACGATACATGCGATTAATTATTAACATATTTGATTTGCAAAAAACAGGAATAAACAAAAGGATTGAACCACACTATTGTAATAGAGAATTTGTGAATATCATCAGTCATAATTAAGTACGTCCTTTACCCAATTTCCGTTTCTTTCATACTTTTATTGGAAATACATTTATTGGAAACAATGTATGCAGCTATAAATTCCAAGCACACTCTCCACCATTTGCTCACAACCCACACTTAAGAAAGAACCAACAGTTTAAAAGTTATTGGAAGCCGATCGAGAACATTGAAGATGAACATGTTGATAGAGGTTGCACACTTTGCTATGACTGAGTACAACAAAAATTTCGGGACAGGTTTTGTAGTTGATAGTGTGGTCAAATAGCGAAAGTCAGGCGGTGTCTGGAACAACTATTAGTCGGTGGTTGCAATGGCAGTGTCTGGACCAACTATTAGCCGGTGGTTGCAATGGCTTCTCATGATGAGAAGGCAACTAACAAGAAGTACCAAACTGTTATGCGTGCAAACCTTTCCAGTGACAAGCAGCTTGTGTCTTTTACACCTATTCATTAATGGGGAATATGGTGATTTTTGGTTTTTGTAGGTGTTTGTTTCACTTATTTTAGGTTTTGGTGCAAGTAGTAATTAAAGTGTTGATCATCTGTGCTCTCACATACAAAGATTGGAATTGAGTAACAGCAACTTCAATCATTTTAACTACGATAAGCTTGAAGTTACATTAATAAAACTCGGCTTGACATAGAAAATTTAGAAAATGATACATGCTCTAAGCTCCACTTGAAAATCCACACACCTGGTTTCCTCCCCCATTGCACATTCAACTGATTCTCAAATCATTCATGTGAGATTTTTTTACTGACTTGCTAATCTGTACCATGAGTCTCAAACTGAAAGTTCTTCTCCTTCAAGCTAATGACAGTGTCCTTAAACTCAACTCCAGAGGAGTAAACTTAAGTCCCAAACTTTCTGGCCTCTTCTTAGACACCATGTAAACTGGAGCAAAAGGCTTGTCATCTGCACATCTATATTAATTGAATGCATGTGACTATCTTGGAACTTACATATTAGCTACTAGTTAAGTTGATTCCAAAGCATGACGCATTTTTGTTTCCAAGAAATTAGAAGTCTTTTTTTATATATATATAAATGAGCTGTGAGTAGAAAGTTAATTCTGGTTCGAGCTAAGAATTGCATTATGAGGACATAATGCGAACTTTGCACATTGGACAGCACATTATCAGTGTTGAAAGAATTGCATCTTTGTAATCTTCACTTGGCTCAATCGATGTTTAGGTTACTTACATGTCAGGAAGTTTCACAGCAGGGAAAAGCTTGTGCAAAATCTTCACAACCTCGGACAGGTGCACGACGCTTCCAACTAAACAATATCTTCCACTTGCTGAAGGATTCTCCATGGCTAGTACATGTGCACTGGCAACATCTCTAACATCAACCCACATATGAGATACATTTAGAAGTGTTTCAGCCCCTGCATCAATTAAACCCACATATGAGATACAGTAAGAAGTATAGCATATCTCGTCACTGCCAGTATACTTGCGCAATGATGATGAAAACAGCATAAACAAAACAGATGAACTTCCAATAACTTTATCAATTAAATAATTAATATTGATTCAACATGCTCTAGGCTAATGGTCATTTCCACAGAAAAGAAGGTCCGAATGCAAATAGAGCTGGACATTGTACACATAAATGTCTGCCCTACAATACCAATACTAAAGCAAATAAAGAAAAATGGAAAAAAATAATAATAAAAGTACCTGATCGAAATCCGCAGTCATCCCATCATGCATAATCTGTGCCCCCTCTGCCAATGAAACATAATCCCACAGTCCCACTACCCACTCTTTGCATCCAGAAATGTAGATTTTCTGAGTCATGGCTCTTCCCTGAGCTCAGTATATTTTGAGATACCAAAATCGAAACGAAGTTCAAATTCATATCTTCTAATCTGGACAAATGTTGATGAACATAAGTTCCTATTAACCATCAATCACTTTATTGGTTGTTTAAGTCCATTCATAAGTCATCTCAGGCATGTATTCAAATTGATCTAGAAAGAACAAGTACTGGCTACCGGGGTACCATTTATAAGATTCCAAATTGGCCGCACGGTTAGATTAAGGGTTGGCTGTAAGAGAGAGCCTATAACCAGCCCTGGATGAATGGTGACCATGTCAATTCCATTCTCCTTAGCAAATTTCCAAGCAGCCTCCTCTGCTAAGATCTTCGCAACAACATAATTATACAAAGGCTGACAAAAACCAAAGTAGAATCCCAATGAAAACCAATAACAGCATGCTGACTGGTTTTAAATATCAAGGTATGCAATGTAACCAAGTCAAAACTAAGACAAAATGAGCACCATACTTGTAGCTTATGTAAAAGTATTGTCTTCATATATCATAGAATTTGCAGAGAAGTTAGAAAGAAGACTAAAGCCTTAGTTTTGAGAGAAAATGGATATGGAGGATATATCTTCATACCTACAAAGTTGTTAACTTTTATTTTCCCGTATTTGTACACCTTCTTTTGGCTAAAAATACTTTCTACATATCATTAGAAACAAATTAGCAGCTGTTCCTTTCCATAATATGTACATTCTGCATTACCACTGAAAAAGGACCAAAATCACTTAGTGTAACCTACTTGAAGTCTTGAACATGTCTATATTCACATCTTAGCTAAAACTCCCAAATTGACCAAAATGAAATGAGATATCTCTGGCATTTTTTTTAAGGAACTTGCAAAATGATATTATGGAATAACAGAACATGTACATACCTGAGATTTGTCAAAGAAAGTTGGATTCGAGAACCAGGTTTCATCAACTGTTACATCAGGACCAAGCGGTTTTCCAGTGAATAGAACTGTTGCTATCGAGGATGTTATCACCACCCTTGTAATGGAAGGAACGTTTCTACATGATCGAAGAACATTAAGGGTTCCCTTCAATGCTGGGTACATATTTGTGTTATTCTTATGCAACTTTAAAAAAAAAAATGTAGCACAGATTGAGATCCTAGCTCTCATGGAATATAAATAGATTATTGCATTGTGTAGTTGCTATAGTTTGATCAATGAGCCACCTATTTTTGTTAATTGTGTAAGTCTTGCAGCAAAATTTGGCTCAAAGTTCAAATAGCATCAAAGCAGCTCAAATAAGCATATAATAACCATCAAATTTTGAATATGTAAGGAAAACTAAAAAGGTAACCTCATTTGTGGTCATTGTCTGAAAAAGATAATTTACCTGAGGATCTGTGACATTAAAATTAACCGGTGATGCTGTGTGAAACACACCTTCACATCCCTCAACTACTGAATTAAAATATCCTTCTTCTAGCAGGTTTGCTTTAAACAAATGTAGTCTTTCTTTCGCTCCATCGAGCTCAAGTAAGTGGTTTACCTTCTTCAGATCATCTGCAACATATTTTAGTTAATGAAGAAGCCACAAAGCACATAAGTATAGAATATCAATATATCCCGGTAGTGACTACGGGGGTTTTATGATATCACTCCACCCCCTCCTCCAAACTCTCCCCTAGAGACTCAGGGGCTGCCCCCATTTACCTTAGGTATAAAAATATAATTTTATCAATATTTAATATCCATACTCATCCTAAACTCAGTACTTTACTACACCAATTTCACAAATGCTGTATCAATACAGGCACAATTACATTTCTGTGATTCACTGAATCTCACCAAGCATCTGATTAACTTACAGAGATAAGTGCAGAGGACTAACTTTCTGATCTCAAATACAAAGCGCATTGCCTTTAATTTGTATGGATTATTATAAGAAACTTTAAAATTGATGTATTTCCACAGCAAGCTAAGTAATTGTATTCTTGTGAGTAAAGAGGAACAAAATCAGGCAACTAACACAAAGACTGTTCAAATGGGTTTCTTCATAAAGATTTCCACAAGTAAATTAATGCAATAATGCATTTTTGAAAATTTGAACAATTCTTGCATGATGCAACAAACCCAATCACCCAAAATTAGATTTGAATGATTCCATACTTTGCACGTATATCCAGCAAGATATACTCTCTAATGGCTCAGATTTGTGGAGTTAGAGATGAGAAACGTACTTGGGTCCCGAACAGTGGCCTTGACAGTGTACCCACGTTGAAGCAAGAGCTTCACAAGACATGAAGCTATGAAACCGGAGGCTCCTGTCACGCACACCACCTTTCCTGCTTCACTCATCTCTCTCTCCCAGCACTTCTGTTCTTCTCTGTAACTTGTAGGAAACAGCTTCAGAATTTCCCCTTCGTTTTCGTTTTCCTTTTTATTTTTCTTCTAGCTGGGAAGTTTTTGCTTGTGGCATTCGCACATATATCACGCAAGAAGCAATACCAGACACTGCTTTGACAGTTGGAGACTCAGACAAGACAAATGACACTTTTTTTATTTTACAAAGTATAATATTATTGTTTCTCTAAAAGAATATACATTTTTTTTTGGGTTATAACATTGACTTTTTTTTTTTCAATTTCAAAAGCATTCTATATATTTTCTATTAGTACTTTTTTTTCTTTTTTTTTATGCATGTATTTATTTATTTGTTATTTCTTTTAAATTACATGCCTATCGTGAAAACCATTCTAATTAAATAGTTTCACTGAATTTTTTTCTGCATATTGACCTCTTAGTTTCATTGAAAACTATTCTAAATCATATGAACCAAAGAATCTAAATTTATGGGGAAAAAAAAAAGATGATGAAAATTCTAATTGAGTAGGTACTTAAATCAAGCAAAATTGTTCATCACAAAATTATATTTGAGTTACCTACAGCCTAATAGAAAGGCCAAGTTGTACAAGAAAAAACACTAAGAGATTAATTTATAGGAGAAAAAAAATCAATAAAACACTAAGTGAATTAAATGTATGTAATTAAAAGAATAAATAAATAAATATTCATACATCAAATAAAAAAAAACACAAGCCTTGACAAAACAAACGAGAAATACTCAACTCATTATTTTTACATATAAAAAATAATCCTAATCAATATTTCATTAATAGATTTATCTCTTATAGTTTTATTTCCTATTATATACATATATATATATATATATATATATATATATATATATATATATATATTATTAATTTAAATAAAAATTTTCTAACGGGTGTTCTTGTTAAGATTTTATAACAAAAAATTTATAATATTTATTACGGTAAGTGATTATAATTATAATTTTATTTAATAACTAAATTACTGCTTTTAAAAAAAATCAATTTCCAACTAGCATATATATTATAATTTAACAAGTGTCATTGGACACCTGTTATAAAACCCTTTAATAAAACAAGAACATGATAATTGAATATTTATCTATAATATTGATTGTAAAATTCAATTTTCGTTTAATCATTTGAGTTAAGACCATTTTTGTTTAGGACATGGATGGGAAAAGTAAAATGAAATATAAGTCTCTATTATATTTTAGTCAAAAAAAAAAAAACACATAAAAAATCAACTCTTGTCCTTATAGATTACTACTATAAAAACTATGTCGTGGTCTGTCGTGTTGTTTGGTGTTGTTGTATTGTTGGCCATCACATACCCACCTCTTTCATCCGTGGTCAGCCGTCACTCACAACCTTCTCTATCTTTTGCACAACCCCTCTGCGTCATATATATTGACTACCACTGATGTGATTTTCCAAAGACAGACAACCATTATTGTCATGACATTCATAGAAAACCAAAATTTATTATTGAAATCTTCTGAAAACGATAATAATATTATTTAGGTTTATTGACCAAAATGTATTATTGAAATCTTCTGAAAACGATAATAATATTATTTAGGTTTATTGACCAAAATGTATTATTGAAATCTTCTGAAAACGATAATAATATTATTTAGGTTTATTGAGCAAATAGCAATTACCGTTAAAAATCACCTAAGATGACGTTCGATCATCGACAAACTACCAACCAGACAAAGATTACAATTCAATTGTAAATATTTTATTTGATCAAAACTTATAAATTGCAAAACCAATTTTAATTTCATGAATTTGATTTTGCAACTTAAATTCCAATTTCATGTATCCAAAGATAGCTAGATAACAATTTTCTCAAATTGTAAATAGAATAATGACATGGATATCACAAACTTCAAGTTTTATTTGGTAGCTAATAATTTTCTCAAATTGTAAATAGAATAATAACACGGATATCACAAACTTCAAGGTAGATTGTATATAGATTGAGTTTCTGATAAAAACTGATATTTAAAGTAAATTGTGCGAATCATAGTAATTAAAACCGACAACCAGTTAAGATTTAAACATTCTATTTTCTATAAAAAAAATTTAATATGATCCTTACAATTAATATATATATATATATCGGTAGGACAATTATCGAAATATTAAATGCTTTTCAATTGAAGGAAATACATTGATTTCCTCTTTAAATTATAATCAAATAAGTCTTATTATAATTTTAGATGACCAATAAACACTATTTTTAATTTTATTTTTGTACATAATATATATATATATATATATATATTTATTTATATAAAGTATATAAATTTGAACAATATATTCAAATACTTGTAGAAAAAAAAGGACAAATGATATATACAAAGTTTTTCATTAAAATATTTTTTTTTTCTCATTTTTTGAAGAAATTATGAATGGAATTGATAAGAACATATAGCAAGGGTAAAATATCTGTACAATGAACATACACAGGTAACAGTATTTTCAGGATCAAAGCATCTAACTTTCTTGAAGAACAATTCATAAGTCAATTCTAAGTCAGCTCAAGCATGTATTCTCATTGATACAGAAAGATATACAACAATAGCTATTGACTAAAGAGTTACCATTTATAAGATTCAGAATGGGCTCCATGCTGAGATTAACGGTTGGCTGTAATCACCAGCCCTGGATTAATTGTGACCATGTCAATTCCGTTCTCCTTCGCAAACTTCCAAGCAGTCTCCTCGGCTAATATCTTCGCAACAGCATAGTGATACCAAGGCTGACAAAAGCCAATGTAGACACGATGAGAAACAATAAGGCGTACATGCAGACAAGTCAAAGTAGTTGTTAATATTAAGGTGCACAATGCAACCAAACAAAAACCATGACAAAATAAGCATCATACTTGCTAGCATATGGGAAACCATTGTGTCAATCATATGATTCGCATCAAAGCATTTTCAGCAATGTTAAAGACAAACAAAACCTTAGCTAGTTTTGAAACAAAATGATACATCTTCATAGCTACTTCTGAGCAAGTGCTTAAATTTTATTACTTCACTTGTTTCATTTTTATTTTTTTTGCTAAATAGACTTTATACATATTATTGAGAGGAAAAAAAAAATAGTCAATGCTTATTCCCATGTTAGTTATGCATTCAGTCATAACTGTGTTATAAACTTAGAGAAAATCGACCAAACTCACAATGTGAAAGCTACCTGTGTAGATTATAATTAAATAAAATGTCTAGATCAAGGCTTCAGCTCAATCTCATAATTGACCAAAATGACGAGCATGTCTGATATTCTTTAACGGAATTGCAAAAAGAAGGAAAGGAAAAAAAACAAAAAAAACAAAAAAACTATTATCTAATAAGCAGGAAATGTGCACACCTTAGATTTATCAACGTAATCTGGGTCCAAAAAACAGGTCTCGTCAAGGATTACATCAGGAAGAAGAGGTCTACCATTGAATTGTACCGTCGCCATGGAGGATGTTATAATCACTCTTTTCATGAATGAAACTTTGGCACATGATCTGAAAACATTTAGAGTTCCCTTGAGTGCAGAGTCTTGACTTCCTGAAAAGTGAAGGAACATAAGGATATAACAAATTGCAGTGTTTTTGCCATGTAATATTTAAGAAATTAAAAGCATGTACCACAGAATTGAAATCTAAACTCTCACAGAATAAGCAAATAGGTTATTGTATCAGGTCATTGCTAAATCAAAGATGAACAAAGCTGCCAACTTAATCATAGCAAAGTAATGGAGACAGGATTTGAAGTCAACTGGTGGAGATTGGATCATTCAGTTCAAAAAACACACACAGTGACCATCAAAACATGAATCTATGAAGCAAAACTAGAAGGTGAATTTGCAATCACACCGTAAAAGCTAAAGAAGATTAATTGCCTGGGGATCTGTCACATTGAAAATAACTGGCGATGCTGTGTGAAACACACCTTCACACCCCTCAACCACAGAATCAAAAGATCCATCTTCCACTAAGTTTGCTTTGAACAAATGAAGCCTTTCCTTGGCTCCATCAAGTGCAAGTAAGTGGTTTACCTTATTTAGATCATCTGTAACATATCAAGTTAATGCAGAAGCTACAAAGCACATTAAATATATCTTCCAAAAGTTGTATCCATAACCATCTTTCCGTCACCAATTTTAGTACACAAAATCCACTGCTCTATCAAGTCCGGCACTATTACGTTTCTAGAGGTCACTGAATCCCACAAGCTACCGATAAGTTACCAGACATACTTGCAGGGGTTAACATTATACACCAAAATGGAGACCTTGATTAATTATTGTATAAGAAACTCTAAAATCGGTATTAGGTATTGAAGCTTATTCTTGGGAGCCACTAATAACTTGAGTTTTAGACTATGTGGATCTTCCTCATGGTATTGGATTCTCTTTAATAAGTGGTCTACAGATCAAGTGCTGAGCTCCCACTCTTTTAAATTAGAATTCACCTTAACAACTCAACTCAACTCACCTAAACTTTAAATCTTAAGTTATATAAAACTTTTTTAAACCCTAAATCCTAAGCTATATAAAACTTTTTTTTCTTCGTCTACGTCAATAGAAGGCACCACTTTTTTTATTTTTTACTTTTTATTTTTATAAAAAACAAACATGTCATTTTCAAGAACTTCTCTCCACAATCCATGTGACTAATATTTTGGTCAGTAAATCAAATCCAGCCAACTGACATCCAGACTGATCAAATTGATTCCTACATCAAGATTTCTACAAGTAAATCAAATCATTTGAGCAATTCTTGCAGTAAGTAAGAAATCCAATAAAAAATAAAATTAAAATTTGGAGATAGGAAATGAGAGAAACTCACCTGGGTCCCGAACAGTAACCTTGACGGTGTACCAACATTGAAGCAATGAAACCCGATGCTCCTGTCACGCACACCACCTTTCCTGCTTCACCTGTCTCTCTCCCCAATATTTCTCTCTTCTTTGACTTCAAATTGTTGTGAAAGGGGTCAGTATGTCTGCACGTTTATCAAGCCAAAGCAATACGACGAACATGTTCTTTGGTAGTTGGAGAAAACTCTACCAAACCAGTTGTTTAAAAAACGACTTATATTTTGCAAAAATTCAAACTTAGATGATTGAAAACGTCTGTGACAAAATAGTAACTCACATGACATGACCTGCACATGAGTTAGATTAGAGCCCTATTCTCAGCTGCCAACTCTGAAAACAGAGACAATTGGATATTTGGATGTTGTAGCGAAGTTCTTCTTTTACCAAGAATCCTCATACTTATTCCCAATCCCCGATGATAAAGTAAGACACCTCCATTCATGTACATTGTCATCTTTGTGGAGCAAGCTCTGAAACATCTATGTGCTCTGCTCCGGAAGCTCTGCAAAATCTATGTGCTCTGCTCCTGAAACTCAGATGATCCAACATTGTCTCATGGATGCGTGGTTGTTGGTTTAGAAAATAGTGAAAAATCCAATATTATGGTAAATATTTAAGGCAAGGTGGAGGAATTTCAATATTCAGCCCCCTGTTTTTTTTTTTTTTTTTTTTTTTCAAGACTTATTTAAGAATTAGGACCCATGGAAAGAAAAGGGAAGATGAATATAGGTTTTTTATTTTAAAAATTGAGAAACAACTATAAAGAGATATTTAATGTGTGTAATTTATAATTTATAATTCCTACTAATATTCATCTTATATCATTCATTATACATATTGTATAAAAGAGTCTTACAAACAAAAATTTTTTATTTTATTTTTATATCTTTACAAGTTTGTAATATTATTTAGTTGTTATTTTGCATCAAATAAACTTTTTTTTCTATTTTAATATCAATAGAATTGTAATTATTTTAGGATTATTGATTTCTTTTTCACTAATTCTTCTCAATATTAATAAATTTATAATTTTTGAATAATAATATGTCAACAGCAATTAAATTTGAAATTTTTTTATAAATTTAATAAGTATCTAATAATCTTAATTTTAGTTCTTCTCAAATTTAAGTATTACAATTTTAAAAATTACTTGAATTAAAAAAATTATTACAAATTTAGTTTTCATGATTATAATATTGTTGATTGACTTTTATATCAAAAAAAAAAATTATATTTTTTCAATAATTATATATCAATATTAGTTATTATTGAATTTTTTTAATTTTTTATTTAATAAGTTCTTAATAATTATAATATCTTTTAGTTCTTCTCAAATTTATGAATATTTTTTTTAAAATACTATGAATTAAAAAATATTTATAGTATAGTTTACATGATTATATATTGTTGTTTTAACTTTTAATAGAAGAAATTTTATTCTCTTAAATACTCTATGAGTTTTACTATTACATAAATGCTTTTTAATTGTTATTATGTTTTAAATATTCTTTTTTTATTTTACTATTTTCATAATTTGTTTGCTATATTAATGTTAATATTAATATAACTATAACTATTTTATTACTAATGATTTTTTTAATCTAATTCTTACAATATTAATCAATCTATAATTTGTTAATAACTATATATCAATAGTAATTAATATTGAATTTCCCAATTTTTTTAATTTAATAAGTTACACATAATTATAATTTTATAAATTAATTTTCTTTTAAAATGCTATGAATGAAAAGAAATATTAAGAGTATAGTTTCTATGATTATAATATTATTATATTAATTCTTCCTCCATCTTCAATAATTTTTAAAATTAACTATATGTTTAAAATATTTTCTAAACATAATTTCTTGATACTTACATTAATTGTTAATGAACATATATATATATATATTGTATGTATGTATGTATAA
Organism: Quillaja saponaria; assembly: GCA_029379385.1. Lineage (NCBI taxonomy): Eukaryota > Viridiplantae > Streptophyta > Magnoliopsida > Fabales > Quillajaceae > Quillaja > Quillaja saponaria. The sequence continues at coordinate 9,627,710 of CM055616.1, read as the reverse complement.
ATATATAATGTAAAAGTGGCTTAGTGACAGAACCTTTTGATTTTTTTTTTAATATCCTTAGGAGTTTTAAAAATTACATATATATCTTTATTTGTTAATTTACTATTAATAAACTATTTTTTTAATTAATTATTCTTCATTGTAATATCAATAAGATTGTATTTATTTTAGAACTATTGAATTTTTTTTTACTAATTCTTTTTAATATTAATAATTTTTTTATTTTTTCAATAATTATATGTTAATAGTAATTAAGATTGAATTTCTTAAATTTTTTGTTTTAATAATCATAATTTTTTTTAATTATTCTCAAAATTAAGAAATATTTAAAACTACTATGAATTAAAAGAAAGATTAAAAATATAGATTTCATGATTATAATATTGTCTTTTTAACTTTTAATTTCTAATTTTTTTAAAAAATATTTCTAAAAAATTATATGTCAATAGTAGTTAAGATTGAATTTTTAATTTTTTTTTTTTTTTTGCTTAATAAATTTCTATAAGTATAATGTTTTTTAATTTTTCTCAAATTTATGAATTAATTTTTAATTATGAATTATAAAATATTGAAAACATAGTTTTCATTATTATATTATTATTGTTTTATTTTTTAATTATTCTTCTACCTTAAGAATTAAAAAATATAAACATTAATTTTTTAAAAATTATCTATTTGTTTATGAATATAAAATTGATTTAGTGAATTTCTTTTTTAATACTCTATATTAGTTTTTACTGTTACATAAACATTTTTTAATTAATTTTACCACATATCTCTATCTCTGCCAGCAGATTATGCTAAGTAATCACTAATTAGCACACCAACCACCACGATGCATTAGATATGCTAGCTATCTTTGATGGGATGCACCAGAGATGACAATCACCACCAAGACATTCATCAAAGATTAAGACAATCATCATCAGAACCTTCCAAAAACAATGATAATTGCCAATGACAACAACCACCGTTAGGAATCCAAGGAGCTGACATTCGATCATCTTCGTCATTCGGTTATAATTTTGATTGTAATTAATTATGTTATCAAAATTTATAAATTTGAACTCTAACTAGTTTTAATTTTAAGGAATTGAAATTAGTTTTGAAAATAAGTTGTAATTTCATGTATCAAAAGATAACTTGCCTAACAGTTTTCTCAATTGCAAACATAATAATGTCATGATATCAACCGTGTAATATATATAACAAAATTCAAAGTTTTCTTTCGTAGCTATATGGACCTATATTCTAATTAAAACTGATATTTGATTACTGATACTTTCAGTAAATGAAACTCTCTTGGATTAGTGTATAAGAATCAAAATCTTTGCAAAAACCTGTAACGAATTTCCATAAACAGATTAGATTCATTTTACTACAGCTATGTCTTTCAAGTTTCAACTACAGAATGCATTAGACTATTTGAGTGGTGGCTATAAAGTATGAATTGAGGATCCTAATTAATGCTTTCGGTTAATAGGGTGTGAGGTTAATCTAGTTTGGGGTTTGCGGCTGCCCTTCCCCACAAGTATTTTCGCTAGAACTCCTCTGACATTGCAGAGATTTCTTAACTACTGAGCTTAAACAAGCTTTATTATCAAGGAATGAAAATTTGTGTCGATTCGCCCTTTTTGGGCAAATCGATTCGGTTTCTACACATGTAGACATGAATCACATATACAGAAACGAAAGCATGTAGTTTTGGTGGAGATGGAGTCGATTCCACCGTTTCCAAATCTAAATGGATTGAAACATATGTGGGTACAGTTTTTAGTGCAGGTTTGTACTCTGTAGGTACAAAAAAGAGGAAGAAAAACAAAATGCACTAGATAATTGAAGACAGAAAAACTTATTTATACTTTGGGTTTGAAAAAAATGCACTAGATATAAATTATTTATATATGTTCATTGACTTAGAGCATAAGTAGATATGAATTATTTAGAAATAATTTTATATTCATTAACCTATAACATCAATAAAAATGACCTAATTAGAAAATACATTTTTTTTCAATTATTTTTTTCTATTAATTTAATTTATTTAAATTTTCAATTATTATAATTTATATAACTTCAATTGTTTTTTTGATTTAATTTTAACTATTATCTTTTTTATCATCAATTTAATTTATTTAAATTTTCTTTGAGTATAATTTATTTACGTTACATGTTTCATATTTTTGTAGTTAAAAATAAAAGATGGTTTATTCTTCCTCAAAGAGTAAACAACTGGAAATTGAAGAGCCATAACCAAAAAAAAAAAAAAGGCTAATTATATTGGAAGGTTGTATTTTGAAAGAATAAGTGATAATCGTAAGCAAGTAATTTGTAGTTTTTGTATAAAGCAAATTAAGGGAGGGGGTATTGCTCGAGGCAAATAACATTTAGCTGGAGGATATCCAAATGTGGCAAAGTGTGAGAAATGGCCTGTGGAAATTTCTAAACAAGTGAGACTGCACTTGAGAGAGAAGAAACAAGAGAATGAAAAAAATAAAATAAGTAAGAGGTGAGATGAGAGAAAATTTAATGAACACGACAAGGAGGAGAGCGAGTATTAGAGAAAAAGATATTAATGATACAGATGCTGAGATGAGCATACATGATAAGCAAGATCTTCAATATGTAACGAATTTATCAATACATGATATACATATGGTAGAGCAAGGGTATAGGCAAGTTTCACATCCAATGATGGAGCCTACAAGAACTCGAAATCTAACTCACACTCATAGTGTGAAAGAAGGTTTTGAAAAGTTTACTAGAAAAGAGAAATATCCAAGTAGAGAAGAGATGGATCCAAGCATATATAGACAACAAGATGTTTACCAACAAGTTGAAAAACATGTGGAATCTAAAAAAGTGGGCAAATTCAACAAAACATGCTATTGGAAAGTTCTTTATTTATCAAAATATTGGTTCTAACAAAGCATAAGGGCCATCAGTGTATGATTGATGAAATTGCACGTGCAGGGGTTATAGTCGATGGGCCTACTCTTTATAAAATTGGTGGTCCTATTTTGGAAGATGAGATAAAGGAATTGAAGGAATACTTGATGAATTTAAAAAGAAATGGGAGGTTTATAGAGTGACTCTAATGTGTGATGATGAACATCTATGACCCATTTGTCAATAATAAACTTTTTGATTTATTATGATAGAAAGACAATTTTTCATAAATTAGTAAATACAACAGGGATTGACTAAGATGCTAATTATCTTTTTCAGTTGATGGATGAGGTTTTCAAGAGATTGGTGAAAAATATGTAATTCAAATCATCACAGATAATTAGTCTTCATACAAAAAGGCTACAGAGTTATTAATGGATAGAATACTATATTTATATTGGACATTATGTGTTGCACATTCTCTTGATTTGTTATTACATGACTTTGCAAAATTCAAAATTGTTTCACCTATTCTAGAGCAAGAAAAGAAGTGTATAAATTTTATTTATAATCATGAAAATTTTCATTTATATACTGAGAACAGTTGATGGAGAGAAATAAAAATTATGTCATATGTATATACAGTAATGATCAAAGCAAAAGAATAGATACAAGAAATTGCCCCAAATTCTTGTAAAAAATATATTATGTCATTGATGAACGTTGTCGGAAGCAGATAATATCTCGTATTTGTATAATAGGTAAGTAATTAATATATATTCTAATTATGTATGATTTTGTTTATAACTTGATATTCTAAACATACTTCTAACTTGTGTTATATATATATATATTTTTTAAATAACATATTACTTGAATCCCACATACTAATATAGTGAAAATATTTGGTTCAACTAAAGTTAATAAATGCACTTAAGGATGTGATTATAGAATTGAACTAAGTAATACAATAGCTTCTCATGCACTAGTAGAGGTAATAACAAATGTTCAATAGTGTTGAATTTTATATATAGTTGTTGCTAATTGAGAATTAACAATCTATTTGTTAATAGGTTAAAAAAATTTCGAGAGACTATGCATCGGTTTTTAGGTCAAGTAACTGTTAAAGGAAAAGAAAAAACAGATCCAAATAACTTGATCTTATTTAATAACTTTATTTCATTAATACAATTTTTAGTTACTGGTATAATAATAATATTATTTTCACAGCTGAATGGTGGTTTTTGTATTGAACAGATGCTCCAAATTTGAAAAAGATTGCATTAAAAGTATTGTCACAGACAAGTTCATCTAATGGGTGTGAAAGAAATTAGAGTACACTTGTTCTTATTCACACAAAAGTACGTAACCTACTTAACTATGAAAAACTAGAGAAACTTGTTTATGTACAATACAATATGAAGTTGAAATTGAAGCATATTATGAAAGAGAAAAGTCGAGAAGATATTGATTTCAAAGCAATAGATTTAACCACTGTGTTTGAAGATAATGAAGTTCTTTCTAAATGGTTAGATGATCATGAAGATATATTATTGGATGAATTTGATGGTCATGGCCAACCAACTAAGCCAAATGCTTATTTAGCCAACATTGCTAATTGTTAGTCAGACACACAATATCAATCATAAGCACGTAGTATGGGAATGCAAACAAGCAGAACCCAAATAACTGATGATGAAGAGTTTGAAAATTTAATGAGAGGTTCTCAACATCATTCCCGACATATATCTATTGATACTGAAGAAGAAAAAGAAGATGAAGATGTTGATGATGATAAAAAGTGGCAGTGATAATAGTGGTGATAGTGGAAATGGAGATAATAATGGAGGAGATGGAGGACAATGCAACAGAGGTGGAAGTTTAGGTGGAGTATTCTTTACTGAAGAGCAACGATTTAATTATTGTACTCAAGATACTGATCATGAGAATCGACCATTGCATGAAAATGAAAAGCATTATAGTTGAAGGAAAAAAATAATAATGAGAGTCAAATGCAAAATGATGGAGATACAATGATGGTGGATGTTGAAAGTTTGACTTCAGATTTTTTTCTCATTTTATTTAGGTAGAACTAACATGCATAGAAATAATTCTTCCACTTATAGCTCTAGCTATAGATATGTGTCTCAATCATCTGGATATGATACTTCTAATTTTAAATATGATTCATTATCTTCTAATTTTGGTTATGATAAATATTCTGGATATGATACACAATCATTATCTTCTCACTTTAGTTATTTTACTATACAAGCTCAGAATTTTGGATACAATGTTGCAGATTTTCAGAAATATGTAAGGGAATATGAGACATATTTCTGTCATCATATGAGTTATGATCAGTATTTATAGCTATGTTGAATAATACTATCAATTTTCTCTTAGACAATTTCAATATTCTGGATATGCACCTACTAGACACTCCACAACTGGTTAAATATAATTGTAATTTAATATTTTTCTTGAATTATTATGTTTGTGTTATAATTTTTACTTTGATATGTATTTAATAGTACTTTATGTACTAAATAATTCATGTTAGATACTTATAATTACTATAATATTGTGATAACTCGATGGTTAATTGGATAGTGTGCATAAAATAGTGGGATAAATTAAATAATAATAATAACAAGATATATATATATATACATAAATTAAAATTTCATGTGATAAGAATTGAGTTAAGTATAAACTTTAATGGTATAACATTTTTAATGTTTTATGGATATATATATTTGTAGATATATATCTAGAGAGCAAATAAATAGAAAGTAGTATATATATATAATAATATGGTACAATATTATATATATATATACAAGTTAGAAGGCTTATGAGGGAGATATTTATATTATTTTAAGTGAAAAAAATGGGGCACGTACAAGTGGGCAGGTAGTTTTCTTTCTTTTAGTTTTTTTTTATTGGCTCTCACTTTGACTTGGAGTAGCTGTCGTATTCCTTCTTCCACCGCCTTCAATATGTGGGATGTTGCCTTTGTTTTCCTGTGTTGATGAACGAAGCTACAATTGGAGGGCTGCCTTACTGATTTCATGCTGTTTTTTTTTCTTTTCTTTGATGGTTGTTCCTTCCTCATTCAATTTCGGCTCTTTTGCTAGCTGTAAACAGTTCACTTTCAAGGCCAATTGAGTCTCCCTGACTTTCACGGTTCTTCTGGTTCCTTCCTCCCCTGTTTTCGCTCTGGAAACTTCTTGAATGTTGCTTGGTAACTGCGCAGTGGCATCTTCCTCCTTTGTACCGGAGTTTATCCTCTTTTCCTTCTTCTTGTTCTTAGCTCCTGTTGGCTTTTCCTTGGAGCGTTGTAGCTGGAGATGGGAGGGCATGTTGCAGCAACAATAACTACCCTTAACCACCACAGTAGCAAGGCAGTAGGAGGCAGCAACAAACCACCGTAAGCCTTGTGTTGGGCAGCAGCTTGGGTGAGTTCATTCCTCCTTTGTTTGGTTGGTAGTGATCGAAATTGGAAGGGGATTTGCTATAGATTATGATGGCTGGTTCGATTGGGATTCTAGCTGCCTTAGTTGGCGGCATTAGCTTCTCCTTTGACAGTCATAGTCTTACGGGCAGCTACCATCTTGTGTTGTGGTGCAGCTCCTAATTTGTGGTATTTGTCAAGCTTCTTATTAACTAAAGTATTTATTTCCTTTGGGGAATTAGAGTTTTTTTTCGTATTGGAAATGATTGAGGGTAGAAATTTAGAGGGTTAGAAGGATGATTTTAGTTTTGGGCAGTGGTGAATATAAGTAGAACCTGTATGTATTAAGTAAAGGAACTTGAAGAATTTGTTAGGAATTGAATGTTAGATTGGGAATACTAGATGCATAGTCGAATTAATTGATATGAGTTTCAATTGTGGAGTAGCTAATGAGGAAACATAAAAGTTGGCTAAGTTAAGGTTAAATTATAAAAATTTGAAATATGTATAAGGAAAATTAGGATTATAGATATATATTTTATGTTGTAATGGAGGTTAAATAATTAATGTGGATGGACTCTGATAGAAGAAACGCAAATAGTGAAAACAATAATAAAATTGTGTTAATGGTAGGAATGTATAATTTAGGCTTTTAGTTAATGTTAATAATAAATTTAAATTGAATTTAATAATAGAGAGTAGGGTAAGTGAATTATGTAGATTTTAATAATAAATAAATATATAGGTATACACAACAGTTAAGTACCTAAGTTTTACTAATTAAATAATTAATTAGAAAGTACGGAACTTGAGCATCGGTATTGTGGATCCTAGGAATTTAAGTTAGTTTATTAAAATAAATAAAAATGGAATTAAAATACTCTTAAAATAAATATTTGATCCTTGGGAGTTAGTTGTTAGCTAAAAATTAAATAAAAGTTAATGAACTCATTATGAAACACGGTTGGGCAAATAGTTAAGAAAATGGAAGATCCTGGAAGTTAGTTGATGAATATTGAGAATTTATAACTCATGCTCTTAATTAATTTTAAGCAAATAACTTAATTTGAACTTTTATAAGATGAGTAAAGTGGAATTAGGAAAATAAGTCTTAACTTCTTGGTTGATGTATGTATAATAGATATACACATACATGAATCAGAATTTAAGTTGCCTTGAGACATTGGTAAAATGTCTAAAAGGGGCGTTGGTTTTAATGAAGGTATGAGAGTAGATATTTAAATTTAAGTGAGTAAAAGGAGCATAACTATGAAGTTTATAAAATAAGTAATATTTGAAAATATTACTTTCAGTCCAGAAATGCATTATTGAGCCAATGACGCGTGGATTCGAGGATTGAGCGAGGAATGTGATTCATCATACGGTGAGTGGTTAATTGATGCCTTTAGGGGCTAGATTATTATATGTGATTATATGTTTATTTAAATATGTGTGATATACGGAAAGTAAGCTAGTTGAGTATTTCAGTAATTTGCTTGAATAATGTTTGCTTGATATTGGTTATTGTGAGTGACATTGATTGTGTTTGATAAGGGCCAACTCGTGAACATTTTCTGGAAAATGATTTTCATTTCTGAAATTAAAAATTCAGGTGCACCTAGGATACCCTGATTTAAAATCATGAGAAATTCTGATTCTGATAAATGTTTTTTTTAAATTGAGTGCTCAGCCCCGGTGGGATGGATTGTGTACGGAGATTAAATTGTTGTGCGGGCTCGTAAATGCCCAGTAGGGGGTGATAATGTTGTGCGGGGCTGGGTCACTCGTTGGCCCTTTGGTTGTTTTGTGTGATATTATTGTTTTGATTAATTTGTGATCATGTGTTTTATGTAAATTGTGAATTTGTGAAATTTACAATGTGCACGTGTGATGTGAAACGTTATATGAATCATGTTATATGATGTTAATATATATGTGATATGCTTGTGTTATGTGATGCTAGTACTCTTTGGGTACAATTTTCTACTCACTGAGTCCGTAGGACTCACCCCTTTCTTGTGGTTATATTTTTTTTAGTAGTAGGACCTCAAAAGAAGTTAACTGCTAATATGAGGCTTTGCTAAAGATTTGACAACAAGGTATGTCTCGGAATCTCATACTTGAAGTTAAGGATGAAAGTTTGCAGTCACATTAGAACTGTGGGTGTCAAATGTGGTATGATGTGAACGGAGCAGAGCTCCTTATGGTATTTGCATTATGTTGAGTAATATAAAAAGAGTTTATAGGATTGTATTTTAAGATACGTTCCATATCGTAAGGGACCTCTGCCGAAATTATCAGTGAGTTATGGTTTGTTGTAATTAACAAACTTTTAAATGTTAATTTTTGTCTTTATAGTTTCTTGGTTTTATTCATTAGTGAGTCAAGAGTTATAGTCATTTCTTTATTTGAGTCAGGGTTACGGAGGTTTGGTTACCATTCCTCCGGTCAGTCATGCCTCCATGAGGGGTGTGACAAATATGTGTTTATTATATGATTTTATGTATTTTCTAAAAAATTAGCATTTCCATGCTGTTTTCACTATTTCCTGAATCGTTTATGTTTCCAGACTTTTCAAAATATTTCTCAAAATAAAACTTTGTTTTTTGCTTATTATTTGAATTGCGTCTTGTTGGTACAATATTAAGGTTTTTGATTTAACCTTACATAACATGTCATTTGGTGCTTAGTTTGATTATAGCTTCATGTAAATAGAAGTACCTAACTCGAAAGACGAAAGAATATGTTTACTTTTGAATATTGTATAAACACAATAAAAATTGCTTTGTGGAAGACACTATTACAACTGTAAATATGGCGAAGTCATGCCAATTGCAAAGCATTGTTTTTATTCACAGTAGGATCCTAAAATCGTATGAGTATTGTATAGACTTTTGGTTTATGAAAATATTAGTCACATACATATATTTATGTACATGTTAAATTATTTTTACAAAAAAATACAAGGTGATAATTTTGAAGTTATTAAATTATATTTAAAAGATAAAAGATGTATTAGTTTGTGAGTGAGGTAAAGTAGGTAATTATTAAAGGACGCAACTTAATTGTCATTAAACAATTTCTATTTTATTTTCACTCCGTGATTAATAGTCAGTGTCAAGCAACATAAACGCAGCTGTAAAATCCAAGCACACCAACCACCATTCTTCTCGTAACCACATTTCAAAGTACACTTCCAAGCAAGAACAAAACTTTTCAATTTACAAGGCCAATATGACTTTATGAGAACTGATCTCTGTCTCTTTCTTTTTGCCTTGTCTTTCTTCCTGCTTTTTGTTTTGCTGATGGCCGGAGAGAGCTTCAGGCCGGTAGTTGGCAGCCTATTAAGAACATTAAAGATTCACATGTGATAGAGATTGCAAAGTTTAATATCACTGAGCATAACAAGAAATTCGGAAAAGGTTTCGAGTTTGATAGTGAGGTCAAGGTTGAGAAGCAGACGGTGTCGGGAACCAACTACCAGCTGGAGGTGGCTGTCGTGTCCCATGATGAGAAGGCAAGTACCCAGTACCAAACTTTGTGTGGGAAAAGATTTCTGGTGAAAAGAAGCTTGTCCTTCAAACCTATTCATTAATAGGTATTTCGTATTTGGGAGTTTGAGTTTTTGTTTTTTGAGGAATTGAGTTGATTAAAAGTGTTGACCTGCCATTTTAGGACAGGAATTGAAAAAAAAACTATAACAATAAGAAATTGTATAAAATCACTTTGATGAAAATTTACTCTTGTCCTTGTAGTTTATTATAAAAAATAAAAATAAAAAAACTATCTCGTGACTAACATTAGTTTGACATAGATAGCGAGACATCGACTTACATTCCATTTATGGTAAGACACATCTTTAGTTGTCTCATCAATGGTAAGCTTGACACAATTTTCATTACACTTTGGAAATACCAGATCCATTAGAACTATTATCGTAGAAGACCATTAGAATGTGGACACGTCAAGACCAACCGATGCTTAAAACCTTAGTCTCAAAATTATTTACAGGACATCATTTGACTGCCTTGCCAATCTGCACTGTTGAGTCTCAAACTGAAAATTCTCTGCATCAAGTTAATACGTTCTTGTCCTTCAAGCTAATAACAGTGTCCTTTAAACTCACCTCTATAGGAGTAAACTTAAGTCCCAAACTTTCTGCCTTCTTCTTAGATACCTGATGAATTGGGTCAAAAGGCTTGTCATCTGCACATCTGCATTTAGTTGAATGCATGTGAATATCTTGCAGTTACAAATAAAGCTGTACTGAACTAGGTATTCCGAAGCATGATTCATTTTTTCCAAGTTTGGTTCTCAGTAAAATGAAGCTGTAGAAAAAATTTATTTGAATTTGCTCATCAGAATAGATTGAGGTTTTCAATGTCTGTCACGCCATAACATTTTTGAAACCAAAGAAATATGAAACATCAGAATATACTTCTATAACGTGTAAAAGACAATTATCTTACCATAAAAAAGATAATTATACAAAAATAAAGAATAATTAACCCCCCATACTTGACTTTGCGCTGTTTATTTTTTTATTTTTTTTTTGTAGGCACCCACAATTCACAAAGAAGAGAAAAGACCTCAGAAAATGCTTTTGTATCCTGATCAGTATAAAAAACACTATACATGCATGTTTACAGACTATTTTCTTGAAGGACCAAGTCAAGAGAATCTTTTTCTTTCTAAAATAACAGGAATTTCCTTGGACAATGAACTCAGGCATCAGAAAAAGAATTGTGACCTAAAATATTGGGAAAGATCCCCCATAGAATCATACTCCTAGTCTCCTACAACATTAGAAGAAGAATTGAGATCTAAAATCCACACAGATCCATAAACTATGTAACTTTTCAGAAGGGAAATTGCTTCTTTAGGCAGCACTTATCGGTGGTGAAAAATTGTACTTATGTCATCTACACTTGGCTTCATTAATGATAGCACATTGTGTATAGGAAACTTTACCTGTCAGGAAGCTTCAGAGCAGGGAAAAGCTCATGCAAAATCTTCACAACCTCAGACTGGTGAATGACTCTTTCAACTAAACAATATCTTCCAGTGGCTGAAGGATTCTCCAAGGTTAGTATATGTGCATAGGCAACATCTCTAACATCAACCCACCTACTAGATACATTTTTGAATGTTTCAGCTCCTGCAGCATTATTGTTTTTGGGGGTTAGAAAATGGAATTAGATGAAAACAGATTTGGTCAAGGCCCAAAGAAGAGGTCAAATCTATACATGCTTTCTGAAATGTTATCTAAGAGTTGAATGGGACTCCTCCAGCAAGTAAACATTAACTGCTTGCATTACCTTGACTTTGACAGAGAGACATCCCAAATATTTTGAACCATCGTTAACTACTTGACCTAAGATGACTTTGATATAAAAACATCTCAAATATTATAAGAGCCCTTTCCAAAATTTTCCTTCTGAGTAACCTTTCAACCTACAAAGCTTTCTTCATGACATAAGTCACTAGTAGATATTCCGTGTCTAAAATTCTAGAGAAATATGACATTCCATTTAGTTGGCAGGATAGTTGTATGATGATGATGAAAAAGGAAACAGCAAATAACAAAATTGTTGAACTTCCATGTAACTTAATTGGTGAAGCCATTAATATTGATCATCTCATCAGGTTACAAGGCTAAGGTTATTTCCACAGATAAATTGGCTAGTCCACGTCCCAATAAACATGAAAAATGTACTTGGAAAACAAAGCCCTTAAATACAAATGGTAAAGTAAAATATATATATATATATATTGATTGACCTACTCAAAATAAAACCCTAGTCAATCCATCATTTGGCATCTGTATCCCCTCAGCCAATTAAAAAAATTGGGCTCTGTACTGATTTTGGTTTGTAAGAGTATTCTTTATTAGTTTTAATAGGAAGATAGGCAGTGGTTCAATTGTTAGCTTATGTCCATTAATCTTTAAGAATAATTGACAGGAATGTAACGGGAACTGGGAAGTGCATCCTCCGCAAAGAAAAGGTAAGAGGGGGGGAAAGAGGGGACCGTTAGGCAGGAAGGGACTGAGGAAAAATTTAATTTGGCACACCGAAGTGTTTTGTTTTGTGTTTTCCATTAGTTCGAAGAACAATTCTGTAGCTGCATATGTTATGTATTTAGAGGCTTTACACTCAAATTTAACTTTGGAAACAACTCGATCAACTCAACTTAACCAAGTCTTAAATCCTAAACTAGTTGTGGTCGGCTATATGAATCATTTTCTTTCATTCATATCGATCCAAGGCATCAGTGATGCCTAAAACAGTCATATCCTTCCTAATGACTGCCCATGTAAGTTTCGGTCTCTCTCTACCACGTCTAATACCGACCACATGCACCAAGTCACCTTTCCTAACTACGAAGTCACGTTGGATACGTCCAAATCTTCACATACAGAAATGTAGATTTGTCAAGTTGTGACTTGATGGGTTCACTGATTTCAGTTTATATTAAGATACCAAAAAATGGAAAAGGGTTTATCTCTAATCTGGTGAAATGTTGATAGATCATGGGTTCAGATTAACAGTCATAACCATAATATAGTTCTGCAGCTTCTACTGCATTATTTTTATCAGAGAGATGTCACATGCTATTTGATTTGAATAGAATAAAAATTAGCTTATGGAGAAAACAACACAGAATGAAAACATCTTCAAAACATAAATACAGTTAAGAAGTTTCTTTCTGGTGAAACATATAGACAGGTAACAGTATTTTCAAGATCAAAGCATTTAACTTTCTTGAAGAACAATTCATAAGTCAATTCTAAGTCGGCTCAAGTATATATTCTCATTGATACAGAAAGATAAACAACAATGCTATGGACTAAAGAGTTACCATTTGTAAGATTCAGAATGGGCTCCACGCTGAGATTAACGGTCGGCTGTAAGAGAGGGCCCATCACCAGCCCTGGATTAATTGAGACCATGTCAATCCCGTTCTCCTTTGCAAACTTCCAAGCAGTCTCCTCGGCTAATGTCTTTGCAACAGCATAGTGACACCAAGGCTAACAAAAGCCAATTTAGACACAATGAAAAACGATAAGTAGTACATGCAAACAAGTCAAAGTAGTTGTTAATATTAGGGTGCGCAATGCAACCAAGCAAAAACCATGACAAAATAAGCATCATACTTGCTCGCATATATGAAACCACTGTGTTCATGTATGATTCGTATCAAAGCATTTTCAGCAAATAGATACGTCGGAGCAAGTGCTTAAATTTTCTTACTTCACCTGTTTCATTTTTATTTTCCTGTACTAAATAGAATTTATTAAGAAAAAAAAAATTAGTCAATGCTCTTTCCCATGTTAGTATGCATTCAATCATAACTGTGTTATAAACTTACAGAAAATCGACCAAACTTACAATGTGTAAGCTACCTATGTAGATTATAATCAAATAACATGTCTAGATCCAGGCTTCAGCTCAATCTCCCAAATTGACCACAAAATGACGGGCATGTCTGATATTTACATGGAATTGCAAGAAGAAGGAAAGGAAAAAAACTATTATCTAACATGCAGGAAATGTGCACACCTTAGATTTATCAACTAAATCTGGAACCGAAAAACAGGTCTCGTCAAAGATTACATCAGGAAGAAGAGGTTTTCCATTGAAAAGTACAGTCGCCATTGAGGATGTTATGACCACTCTTTTCATGAATGAAACTTTGGCACATGATCTAAGAACATTTAGAGTTCCCTTGAGTGCAGGATCAATTACTTCCTGAAAAGTAGAGAAACAAAAGGATATAATAATTGAAGTGTTTTTTCCATGCAATTTAAGAAATTAAAAGCATGTACCACAGAATTGAAATCTAAACTCTCACAGAATAAGCAAATAGTTATTGTGTCAGGCCATTGCTCAATCAAAGATGAACAAAGCTGCCAAGTTAATCATAGCAAAGTCTTGGAGACAGGATTTGAAGCCGAACTGATGGAGATTGGTCAAGCAGCTCAAAAAACACAAAAATTGACCATCAAAACATGAATCTATGAAGCAAAACTACAAGGTGAATTTGCAATCACACTGTAAAAGCAAAAGAAGATTTACCTTGGGATCTGTGACGTTGAAAATAACTGGCGATGCTGTGTGAAACACACCTTCACATCCCTCAACCACAGAATCAAAAGATCCATCATCCAGTAAGTTAGCTTTGAACAAATGAAGCCTTTCCGTGGCTCCATCAAGTGCAAGTAAGTGGTTTACCTTATTTAGATCATCTGTAACATAACAAGTTAATGCAGAAGCCACAAAGCACATTAAACATATCTTCCAAAAGTTGTATCCATAACCATCTTTCCATCACCAATTTTAGTGCACAAAATTTACCACTGCCCTATCAAGTCCGGCACTATTACGTTTCTAGGGGTCCCTGAATCCCACAAGCTACCGATAAGTTACCGGAGATACTTGCAGGAATTAACATTAGACACCAAAATGGAGACCTTGATTACGTATAATATAATAAACTCTAAAATAGTTGTAAGGTATTGAAGTTTATTCTTGGAAGCCACTAATAACATGAGTTTTAGACTAAGTGGTTATTCCTCATGGAATTGTAGTCTCTTTAACAAGTGGTCTACAGATGGTCCCATTCATATAAATTAATTCACCTCAACAACTCAGCTAAACCTTAAATCCCAAACTACACCATCTGCATCAATACAAGGCATCACTTTTTTTTTTTAAAAGACAATCATATCATATTCGAGAACTTCTCTCCACAACCTATGTGATTAATATTTTGGTCGGTAAATCAAATCCAGCCAACTGACATTCAGACTGATCAAATCGATTCCTTCACCAAGATTTCCACAAGTAAATCAATGCATTTGAGCAATTCTTGCATGAAGTAAGAAACCCAATAAAAGGATATGAAATTGTGGAGATAGGAAATGAGAGAAACTCACTTGGGTCCCGAACAGTAGCCTTGACGGTGTACCCGCGTTGAAGCAAGAGCTTCACCAGCCATGAAGCAATGTAACCCGATGCTCCTGTCACGCACACCACCTTCCCTGCTTCACTCATCCTCTCCCTGTCTCTCTCTCCCCAATAACTCTCTTCTTTGACTTCAAATTGTAGTGAAATTGATTCAGAAAATTCGTCCTTTTTTGTTTTGTCTTCTTCTTTGGTCGCTATGTCTACACGTTTATCAAGCCAAAACAACAAGACAACTGGTTTGGCAGTTTGAGCAAACCCCGAGAAAAGGACCCAAAATGACCTTTGGTCGGTATGTCTACACACGTTTATTGAGGAAAACGTAGAGAGAAACTCAAGCCGTCACAAGTGTCAAAAAAAGTCGTCACAGCTCCATTATTCATGATGGGTATCATTATGTAACTCAAATATTGGTAAGAATACTTCATATCATATCAGATTACATATAAGTCTGTGTACTAATCCACTTGATTGGTTACATATAAATCTGTTTATTAGCTCTTTTAATACTAATTAATTGGTTACATATAAGTTTGTGTTTCATACCTCCTGAAACAAATTAATTGATTATGAATATGAATTAATGAAGTGATATAAAGACAAATCTTTGATAGTAAATTTGAAGTAATGGAGGATTGGGTTGCGCCATACATATTGTCACACTAAAACAGTCCAATGTAGTAATTTGGTGTTTCTAAGGAATTTGTTTGTTTCAAGTGTAAAGTACATTTTAACTTTATGTGGAGGTTGTTTTGTAACAAAAAAACCTGCTTATATTTTAACTCTGAAAACAGAGACAAATGGTTGCAGCGAAGTTCTTCTTTAACCAAGAATCCTCATACTTCTTCCCCGATGATAAAGCATTTAGACGCCTCCATTCATGTACATTGTGATCTTTTTGGAGCAAGCTCTGCAACATCTATGTGCTCTGCTATGAAACTCAGATGATCCAACATCGTCTCATGGATGTGTGGTTGTTGGTCTAGAAAATAGTGTAAAATGCAATGTTATGATAAATATTGAAGGCAAGGTGGAGGAATTTCAATCTTCAGCCCCCTGTTCCTTTTCTTTTCAAGACATACTTAGGAATTAGGACGCATAGAAAGGAAATGGAAGATGAATAAAGCTTCTTTTTTTTTTTTTGGTCCTACTATATGTTTTCATATTTTGTTGTCTGAATAACATTGTCTCAAACACAACAAACTAAAATTGGAAATTAGAAGGTCACTTTAAATTTAAATTTAAATTTTTAACTCAGGTTTAAAAAATTGAGAAACACCTGTAAAGAGATATTTTTACTTCTTATGTGTGTAATTTAAAATTCATAATTCCAACTAATATTCATCTTAAATTATATATATATATATATATACTAGCTTTTGTAGCAGCTTGTAGATCATGTTTATAATATATAAATATATGTTTATTGACAATAGATACACATATCAAGAAAATATAGTTAATAAAAAATAATAGTCCACGTTAATGATATCAAGCAAATATATAAATTAAATAAGAATTTAATTCATAATATAATCATTTAATTTATAAAAAAAATAAGATTAAAGAAATATCTAACACAATAATATCATAATCATAAAAACTATACTCTTCATATTCCTTTTACTTCATAGCATTTTTTTATTTTTAATTTATAATATTATAATTATTTGTAACTTATTAAATTCAAAATTGAGAGATTCAATCTTAATTATTATTGATATATTGACAAATTATTGATTTATTAATAATGAAAAGAAATAGGACAAAAAAAGTTTCAATAGTCATAAAGCAATTACAATTCTATTAATATTAAAATGGAAAAAGAAGTAAAAATAAATAATAGTTTATTTGAGGTAAAATAACAATAAAAAAATATTTATGTAATAGTAAAAACTTATAAGGGTATTAAAGAAAATAAAATTTCTTCCACTAAATCATTTTTATATTCATCACAAATAGATAAGTTTAACAAAAAAATAAAATAAAAATTGTATTCATAAATTTATTTATCTTTTTTTAATTATTAAGATGAAAGAAGAATTAAAAATTAAAATAACAATATTATAATCCTGGAAATTATACTCTTAATATTATTTTTTTAAATTCATAGTATTTAACAAAAAATCATAAATTTAAGAAAAATGAAAAAACATTATACTTCTTAAGAACTTATTAAAAAAAAATCAAAAATACAATCTTCATTACTATTGACACATAATTATTGAATATATATATATATATATATATATATATATATTTTTTTTTTTTTTTTAATTATGAACTAAAAATTAAATTAACAATTTTATTATCATGAAAACAATAATCCTAATACTTTTTTTTAATTCATAGTAATTTTTTAAAAAACTAAGAAAATCAGGAAATTATTTAACAGAAAAATTGAGAAATTCAATCTTAATTACTATTGACATGTAATTATTGAAAAAGTTATAGATTTATTAAAATTAAAAAGAATTAGTAAAAAAGAAATCAATTGTCCTAAAACAATTATAAATAATCCTATTGATATTAAAGTGGAGAAGAATTAGAAAAAAAAAAGTATAAAAAAAATTAATTTATTTGTAGCAAAATAATAACTATTAGAAATTCAATATTAAATTATTTTTGATATATATTTATTGAAAAATTATAGATTTATTAATATTGAAAGGAATTAGGAAAAAAAATCAATAGTTTTAAAATAATGACAATCATATTAATATTAAAATGGAGAAGAATTATGAAAGAAGTAAGAAAATAAAATAGAATAAATAGACTATTAGAAGCAAAATAACAACTAAAAAATATTTATGTAATAGTATAACTCATAGGGTATTTAAGAAATAAAATTTCTTATAATATATAATCATAGAAACTATACTCTAAATATTTTTTGATTCATAGCATTAAAAAAAATTATTTCACGAATTTGAGAAGAACAAAAAAATTATTATAATCATTACGAACTTATTTATTTTTTTTATTTTTTTTTTGAGAAATTCAATATTAACTACTATTTACTTACAATTATTGTAAAACTATAATATTTTTTTAAGAATTAAAAGTTAAAAGAACAATATTATAATTATGAAAACTATTCTCTTAATATTTCTTATAATTCATAGTAATTTTAAAAAAAATTAATGCATAAATTTGAAAATAAGTAAGAAAATTAAGATGGCCAGGTAGTTAATAAAAATTTTAAAAAAAATAAAATTTTAATTTTAATTATTATTGACATATAATTATTAAAAAATTATAAATTTATTAATAATGAGAAGAATTAGTGAAAATGAAATCAATAGTTCTAAAATAAATATAATATATCGATATTAAAATATAAAAAGAATTAGAAAAAAAGTTATAAAAATAATAATAATAACATATTTGAAACAACATAACAACTAAAGTTAACTATATAATAATAAAAATTCATAAGAGTATTTAAGAAATTCAAATAACTTTGCCATTAAGCAATTTTTACATATAGTATAGATATGTTATTATTGACAATCACCTATCTTCGTAGCATATTATGCTAAATTGTCACCCAACATCTGCCACTAAGACTGATCGCTGGCATGTAGGATATGGTGGCTATCGAAAATCACCAAAAACAGTTATAATTCTGATTATAATTATTTATGTGATAAATTTTAATCAATTTCAATTTTGATGAAATTGAAATTAGTTTTGAAAATAAGTTGCATTTTCATGTATCCAAAGGTATCTAGTGTGGTAGTTTTTTCAATTGTAAATAGAATAATGACAGGTACCAGCAAAATATATATATATAACAAACTTCAAAGTTTTCTTTGGTAGAATATATGTAGATCGAGATTCTAATTAAAACTAATATTTGCATTTTAAAAAATAAAGTGTGCGAATTATAGTAACTAAAAACTACAATGGACTACATTATTAGAAAAATGGAGATTCTAAAAATATCCAAAAAATAACTAACTTCGCCCACCGTGGGGCTCGAACCCACGACCACAAGGTTAAGAGCCTTGCGCTCTACCAACTGAGCTAGACGGGCAACTTAATTTTAAAGCTTCCTTCCAAAATTAAATAGAAATAATTATGGCTAATAGAAAATTTAATATATTTTTCCTGAGTTCTATTCTGTTAATGACTGGAGAGGAGGGACACTTTTTTTTTTTTTTCCTTCCATTAAGGAAGGGAGACGAAAATTGATACTAGTGAGAAGGATGTTCATAGCCTAACCCAATTCGATCAATCCAATCCAAAATATTTAGATTGGATTTGTTTAGATTTTTTTATTAATATTATTGGATTGAATTGATTCCTAATTTCAAAAGTTAGTAATACGATATAATATAATAATTGATAATTATTTAAAGAATTTTAAGATATCCATATATAATCATATAAATCTAAAATTATTTATTTAACCATCAACTAACAATTTCTATACCAGCTCAATTACCGTTGTATATTATAGTCTCATTTAAGCCCACTTTTTTGCAAAGAGGTAGAGTTCACTTTTTGTGTTTATGTTGATCATGAGCTAGTCTTGTACTATTTTAAATATATTATTAATTATGAAAGATTTAAAATAAGTTATAGCTCCTTAAAATATATTACATATACTTATTATTGTTTAATACAGGTTATTGCTTAAGCAAGTGGCTTGTAAAATAGTAAGTGTAAATAAAAACCAAATGCAATCAATTCAATTAATTCAATCTGTGGTTCATGAATGAGACTGAACTAATATCAAGTCATGTATGGATTGAATATTGGTATATAAAAAAAAAATTAAAACCGATTGACTTGAATTGATTCAGAATTAGTTCCATGAATACTCCCAGTACAAGCATACAAGGTTTCTCAAGTACTGACAAAAGACCACTTTATTAACTTGCAAGTTGCAAAACCATATGATCAAGCTCATGTACTTCGATCAAAACCATGTGATCGAGCTCATGTACTTAGACCAAAACCATGTGATCGAGCTCATGTACTTCGATCAAAACTATCCCTCCGTCTGGTGTTTTTGGACAAATGACAATTTTAAACAGCAAAATAGGACAATGCAACATCGTATAATACATTAAGAAAATAAAGTTGACCCGACACGTCACAAGCACAAACTTAGAATCTCACCTGTTGGGAGAATTGAGGCTTGGAAGACAGCTATAAAAAAAGTGCAGGCAGATATCATCTCAAGAAAAGCCAAATGCAAATAAGATGAAGGTGAAGGTGAACATCATCTCAACAAGGAGAATTAAGCCATCCATGCCAACTCCACTTCACCTTAGAACCCACAAGCTTTCCATTTTGGATCAACGTTTTCCTCCATCATTTCATGGTTGTGTTTTCATTTTCTTCTATCACTCAAATAATTCCCAAGTCTCAGAAAATATACAGAACTCACTATCCAGAACCTTGGTTCATTTCTATCCATTGCTGGACAGGTGAAAAATTCCACAACTACCGAGTGCAATGACCAAGGAGCATTCTTTGTTGAAGCATAAAGCAACTGTCAGCTTATGGATTTTCTTAGACAACCAGACCCTCAAGTACTAAGCCAATTTTTACTCACCACAAGTATTGATCCTAAAATCATCCAATTGACCTCTAGTGTCTTGCTTGTTCAACTTACTGCATTCACTCGTGGGGGAATTGCTCTTGCTGTTATCCATCCACATATGATTGCTGATGCTTTCTCCTTCTGCACTCTTCTCCGTAGTTGGACTTCAACGGCTCGTGGGGACAAAAGAAACATTGGTCCCCAAATTCTTTGGAGCTTCATTCTTGCCTCCTGGAGATGTGCCAACCATACTAACAAATGAGGTTTACACTCGGGCACAAACATGCAGTACAAGGAGGTCTGTGTTCAATGCCTCCAAGATAGCTAATGCAATTGGACCAATACAGCAGCAGCTTTCAAGTGAGGATATAGCCTTATCAATCATCTTAAGATGTGCTATGGCTGCTAGAAGATCAGTAACAGGGTTTTCAAGGCCATCTCTGTTTCTTAAAGTGACAAACTTACGAATGAGAATGAACCCACCATTGCCAGAAAATGCAGTAGGGAACCTCTTCTGGCTGACCTCAGTATTCCTCAAAGAAAGTGAGATAGAGTTATATGACTTGGTGCTTAAGATGAGGCATGCATTAGTAGAATTTTGCAATGAGAATGTTAACAAACTCAAAGGAGATGAAGGTTCTGCTTTAGTTACTGAACCACTTAAGGAGAGCGAAGATGTATTGAAGACAAATCCCGATATTTTCCGGTGTACAAGCTTACGCCAATTTCCATTATATGAGATGGACTTTGGGTGGGGGAAGCCAATATGGGCAACTAGTCCAATTTACATAGAAAATGTGATAGTCTTAGCAGACACAAGATTGGGTGATGGTATTGAAGCTTGGGTAACCTTTGAAAAAGAAGTAATGGCTATATTTGAATGCGACCAGGAGCTCCTAGTTTTGCTTCTTTCAACCGCAGTGCTTTTGTCAATCACTGCCGGATCTGAACATTGAATGTTCCACTGTGCCTTATTTTCAGCCACTGGAAAAAGGAAAGCAATATCAATGGTATCATGTCTCTCATGTTTGAGAAAGATTAATGTATCATTTCAACTTTCGTTTGAAATCTCAAAATTCAAGGAAGCAATTCGTTGTTGTGGGGCCTTCTACTTCTAGAATTTCATTAAAAGCATTGTAACACAGGATTTTGTTTGCAGAGCTAACTTCTTTGTTACTACCAACAAAACAAGGAATCATGCATATATCCATTGTTATAAAAGCAAGTACAAGGAAACGAAAATCTGAAAGCATTTCTTGGAAAAGCAGAACAGACTACAAAGGTTCCATTTCATCATCAATAATAGGTCACCTAATTGTACTTGAGAATAAATGCAAGCTTAGCAATTCCTGGGAAGGAAATTTTCGGGTGAACTTTTGTGAAATGGGAAATCAAAAACATTATTTGAGCCAACTGGCTGCAAACTGAAGTGCTGGAGAAAGCACCTTGTGAAACTACAAAAGGTACTGAAGCAAGAGTGTACATGTATTCGTTTATCTTCTTTTTATTTTCTCTTTTTGGCGCTATATGCGGAATCCTTGAGGGGAGGGAAATAGTCTTGAAAATATTATGAGATCAATATTCAGAATATTTTTGGGGAAATGAGAGTTCCTACTCACACTTCAACTCAACTCAATTAACCGTTAAATACAAAACCAGTTGGATCAGTTACATGAATTTTTTTTCTCGATTCGCATCGATCCAAGGTGTGATGACATTTTTGGTGACACCTAAAACAATCATATCCTTCTCAAGAACTTCTTCTCATGTGATTCTAGTTACATTTTCTAACCCCTTCCACCTGCACCAACTAACATTTTCTAACTATGACATACAATAGCCTATATTGGATATGTCCAAACCACCATAAGTTGTTCTCTCTAATGTTCTCTTCAATGTGTACAACCTTCCAAAGGATTTTCTCATTTCATATCCTATTTTTCTTATATGTCCAGTCATTTAACTGTCGAACATTTGGAACAATACAATAGAGCCGGTCTCACGGCCTTATGAAACTTTTCCCTTTTTGTTCAGAGATTTATCTAGAAACTTGTGCATATACTAAGGATGCCCATATAAGTTTGAATTGAGACTCTCTCATTCTCAAAGAGAGCTTGTAGCTTTCTCTCTTCTTCTAATGTTAGCATCACTATCCAATCAGGAGTGATAATAGAGCAACATGCAGACAATATTCTGACACCAAAGGCTTCTGTAGTGCAGTTACTGAGAAAAACACTACGGTTGAAAGAAGCAAATTGAGTAACAGAGCTTTGCTTTTCTTTTTCTTGATATGTAAATGAAAACAGAAAAAATAGAGCTTTGCTTTTCTGGAATAAGTTTGCTTGCGGGGACAGTCACCCCATTTTCATTTCTTATCCAACAACTTCTGTTAATGCTCTCTGTAGGTTTGTTCTATATAGTAAAATGTGCAAATTCATACTCAATACAACAGCATGCTATATAAGTATCACGAGAGAAAATATCAGTTTTCCACTTAAATTTATTCTTTCACCTTGGTGACAAGATAAATGAAGTAAACTTTTCTGCATAGTACATAAACAAGCAACAGATATGAGATATCTACGGGGCAGAAAAAGCTACTTCCTTTGACGATGCCTGTTCCTGTGATGTATAGTTCTTTGTTGCCTCGACCAAGGTAAGTTCTCAATAACTTTATCCACAAAAACAAAGTAGGCATCACTCCAAGATTTGTTGAATGCTAAAATGAGATGAGGAATCAGAATACCTGCTGCAAATCCCAACCCAAGACTCAAGTAAAACCACTTATCAATGAACTTATTGTCATCTTCAACTTCATCAGTTCCTCTCTTGTCTGAACCTTGTGTTGAATCATCACCTGGACACTGTACAGAAAGCGGAGGACCACAAAGTCCAGGATTTCCAGCAAAAGAAGATGCATCAAAAGTTGACATATGATCTGTATAAGGGATGGTACCCATGAAGTTGTTGTGAGACAAATTCAGGTACCCCAAAAATGTTAAGGATGACATGCTAGAAGGAATTGTTCCAGAAAGTCTGTTACTTGAGAGATCAAGGGATTCCAGTTGGTGCATGTTTGAAATGCTCCTGGGAATATGGCCAGTTATATGGTTCTTTGACAAGTTCAGAACCACCAAACCCAATAATTTGGTTATTTCTTCTGAAATATTTCCATATAAATTGTTTCCAGAAAGGTCTATGATAGTGACAAGGGAAAGAATCTTGGTGTACTTTGGAAACTGGCCTTTTGTATTCACAACCAAACTCTCTTCATAGTAGCGACCTCTGTATTTCCCATAGTAAAGATATTGGTTTGTAATTTTCTCTAGAGTCATGGCACTTAGATTTCCAAAACTCCCTGGAATGCTGCCACTCAGATTGTTTCCAGCAAGATCAAGAACTTGCAATGTACTTAACTTTGAGATCTCAGAGGGTATTTCTCCAGAAAATGCATTAGACCTCAAGCTAAGTATTCTAATCGATGGAAAGCTATTCCCAATCCAAGGTGGAATTTTTCCTGAAAGTTTATTAATTCCAAGATCTAGGGTTTCCAAACTGGACAAGTTTCGAAAAGATGATGGAAACTTCCCTAGAAGCTGGTTATAACTTAGGTGCACTGACTGAACCTGCTGCAACTGAGCCAAAGAATCTGGAATCACTCCAGACAATCGGTTGCTTCCAAGGTCTAGTGCCTTTAGGTAAGAACAATTTGCAAAGCTTGAAGGGATGCTTCCTGTTAAATTATTGCTTGAAAGATCAATGACTTGAAGAGACAACATTTCTCCTATAGAGCTTGGTATTTCGCCAGACAACTGATTACTGGAAAGAACAAGAAAAATTAAGTCTGGCATGTTTTCACCTATATTCCATGGGATAGGACCAGATAAGTGATTGTGGGAAAGATCTAACAACTCAATCCCAAAACTTGTAAGAGGAATTGTTCCTTGAAAAAGGTTGAAACTAAAATCAATATCAGCAAATGGAGATACGTGCAGTGGATTTGGAATCTGGCCATGTAACTGATTGTGAGAAATGTTTAAAAGAGACAGATTAGAGGAGATTTCCCAAAACCAATTTGGTATGGAACCTGAAATGCTAGCATTTGAAAAATCTAAATATTTGACTTCCTTTTGTGATTTGAGCCATATTGGAAATGAAGGCCCCAAACTGCATGTACCCATGTCAAGATTCCGGACCTGGAATGGAGGGATCCAGCTGGAACTGACATTCAAAGTGAACGAATTGGAGGACAAGTGTAAGAACTTCAACTTACTTAGTTTTGAGAAATGGGCTTCCGAGACTGTACCTGTCAAATGATTGAAAGAGACATCTAAGGTTGATAATGCAGAGAGTTGTCCTAGACTATCTGGAAGAGACCCTGTGAGTTTATTCCCTGTAAGTCCTAAGTCAGTAAGATTTTGCAGTGAACCTAAAGATGTAGGGATAGGACCTTTAAGCATGTTATATTCAAGACCAAGTTCAACCAGATTTTTGACTTGACCTAACCATTCTGGCATTGTACCAATCAGTTGATTGTTGCTCAAGTACAAGTATTGCAGATTGGGCAGAGGAATTGTAGAAAGGCAATTCTCTGTTCCTTCAAGAAACTCAGGTAAACTTCCTGTCATGTTATTTCCTGTCAACCGAATAAAATTTAAGCTGCACATTTTACCAATGGAGCTTGGAATTCCACCCTCGATCTGGTTAAGGAAAAGATCAAAAAAGATAAGAGAAGTCATATTTCCGAAGGAAGAAGGAAGTCTCCCATGTAATTTGTTAGACGCTGAACTGAAAACTTCTATCTTTTCCCATCTTCCCCTGAAAAGTTGACTGCAACTTGCAGTAATATTGCCATTTCCATCTAATTTCAACACCTGTAAGTTTGGTAAGTCACTGAAACCAAGTGGTATACTTCCATAAAAGCCACTGTCGCTTATATCAAGATATTTTACGCTGGTTATATTCACAAGCCAGTTAGGTATCTTTGATTTAAAGCTGTTACCACCAAGATCTATGATAGCAAGGGAAGTCAAATTAAGTGATGTAAGGGATGGATTATAACCAGATAGGCCGCAAGAAGATAAATACAGTTCTGTCATAAATGGAAGTTTGTTTAATGTCCAAACCCAATTTGGTCCAATCATTGAAAGGTCAACTCTATTCATGGCAAGATATTTCAAAGAGACCAGACCAGTCATCCATTCGAGACTATCAACAACTAACCCAGAATACTGAACATCAAGATATTGCAAGTTAGAGAGGTTTCCTAAATGTGGAGGAATTGCACCAACAAACCCAGCATTTGATAGGTTTAGATAGCGCAAATTCTTCAAAGACCCAAAGAACTCAGGCACTGATATGCCTTGGAATGTGTTCAAACTTAAGTCTAAATATGCCAATGACTTGAGCTTTACCAATGATGATCTTATCACTCCACTCAGGTTCCAGAATCCATACCTACCAGAGTATCCAGAATCAAACGGATATGGGTTGTGAAGATCAACTGCTATAACTGCTCCAGTACTATTTTCACAAACTATTCCTCGCCAATGACAACAGTTGCTTCCTTGCCAAGAAGAGAGCCGGTTTTCAGGATCTTCAAGCCCATTTTTGAAGTTAATGAGAGCTTCTTGATCAGATTCCAAGCACGTGACCAACTGGGCAATGACATCGTGAAATCCTCCTGTTAACAAACAAAGGACTGGTACTAAAAACCTAAGAAGCACAGGGATCTTTCCCATTGATTTAGCTCTCTTGATATGATTGTAAAGCATGAGCATAAGAAGATCTCAAAATATAACCTCCACTTCTGCTAAGTTTCAAAAGAATTATTTTTGAAGAGTTAAAGCTGACCTTTCATGGATATGAAAGAAATGAGAATAAGAGAACTAAATATAATAGCTTTATACACATTAAAGTACAGCTACCAGAATTATGCCCGAAAAAGTTGCGTTAGGAAATTAGAATGCAATAAAACATTTAAAACTAATCGCTAACAGTCAATGGTCTTAACCAATTTTAATTTTTTAGAACACATCAGAAACCTTCATGGTTTTTTCAATTATGGGTCACTATAAACTAAACAATCAGTGTTCTTTCACATGAAGCAACAGCATCATTTGGGTTTGATATTATAACTTAATTGTATATCAATCCTGGAATTCCACAAACCTAGTTAATGAAAAAGCCACAAAGATAAATTAAAATTTCTTGGTGAGGAAGTATACTTCCTAGTTCCTTCTAATGTTATATGTTTATTAATCCAAGATTTCCAAGAACCAAGTCAACCAGAGGCAAAGTGTCACGCAAAAGAAAAGGCAAAATTTCTCAGGGAAGAAGTATGCTGCCTTCTGATTTAGCTCAATGGAAATAAGCATATTTTAATATTCTATAACACATCAGAAACCCTCATAGTTTTTTTAATTATGGGTTAATATAAACTAAACAATAGTGTTCTTTCACATGAAGCAACATCATTTGGTTTTAATGTTGTAACTCATATTATATATGTATATCAATCCTGGAATTCCACAAACCTAGTCAATGAAAAAGCCACAAAGATAAATTAAAATTTCTTGGTGAGGAAGTATACTTCATTCTAATGTTATATGTTTATTAATCCTCGATTTCCAAGAACCAAGTCAACCAGAGTACACAAAAGAAAAGGCAAAATTTCTCAGGGAAGAAGTATGCTGCCTCCTGATGTAGCTCAATGGAAATAAGCATATTTTTGTTGTTTTGTTAAAAGGCAATAACAAATGATCTTCAACGAAATTTCCAGATTCTAACATCCAATTATTCATGGTTACTCCATTACCCAACAAAAGATAAAATAATCAATATTTCATGAATCCTCAACACCATGCCGCTAGACCAAGAGGCCACTGACTTGAACTTAGGACTTAATGACAAGCACAAAAGAAATTAATAAATTACCAAATTTGGTTTATATACACTCCTTCTCATTATTCTCAATTTACTATGTTTCAAAGCATGGATGTATTTTTTGCACTTCTTACTTTGTGTCTATCATTTCTCTTGTGACTAAACTAATATTATTTTGAAGAAGCTAATCAAAACTCACAATTCAGAGATCAATAATTGCATGATTATTTCTAACCTTTTATGAGAAAATTCACATCAGAAATCTCAACTAGATGAGGGCATGACGGTGTGATATAAAAAAATTCAGATTAATATAAGAAAAAAAAAAAAAAAAAAAAAAACTACAATACTACAAGTGATTTTTGAGTTTAAATAAATTCCACTCAAAAAATTGTTATACCTGAGCTTAGTGAACCACATGATACCTGAAGCACCCTTCAGAGCCCTTCTAGGGTTATAGTTCTATTTAGATGAAAATGGAGCCTTTCTCCAAGGTAAAGACCAAATGACATGGGTATGAATCTCCTGCACATATTTCTTATGCGTGTTTTTTCTTCTCTCTTTTTGGCTTTCTGGCCACCAACACTTTGCACGGCATACCTTCCACGCGCCTAATACGCGAGTGGACTTCTATATATCTTGGCAAATTACCGTTACTACCTGCCTCGTGGTCACTAGAAAATTATCAAACCCATTTATGGCTCCCATCTGCCCGTTCCTCATAAAATATCTCTCTCTCAACTATGGCTCTGTACACTTCAATTTCTCGCTTGCCACTCTCACTCTCTGTACCAATTCAACGTCCGGTAAAGAATTTCCGGCGATTGTCGTATCCATATGCTTCTTTAAGTTCTTCCCCATCATCCCCAGAATCAAAAGCATCATCTCCAAGTGAGAACAGAGTTTCATCTACTACTTCACCAACGCCCTTTGCTGAATCCTCCAGATCGCCGAACTCAGGCTTCAATTATGCACTTGCCAACCCCAATGGAAACCCAATTGTTCGAATAGTTCGGTCTACTGAGTCTACCATTGAAAGGGTAATTTGGGTCGTACTAGTTGCTTATATGTTCCATTTGGTTGTGGAATATTCTTTTTTTTATAGTTTAGTTATTAATTGAACTCAAAATTGTCAGAAAATTCCAGTTATGTGATGATAGCTATCTGATTGTGTCATCCATAATGCAGTGTGACACATGGCATTGGCTGCAGCTTTATGGTTTGACATATTGCTTCGGAAAAAAAGAATGAATCATGTGAATTATCCTAATGTTAAATGAACAAGGAAAGCTGAGAGAAACTTTCCCTTGGTGCTTCAGTGAAGCTTTTTCCATAAATAAAGTGTAAACCATGTGTTATAACTAAAATATCATTGTTTAACATATTTTTCACCATATTTTTCACTTATATTGAAATTCTTGTCGTTGTAGGTTGTAAAGGTTCAAGATATTGGAAACTAGATGTTATGTGTGGCTTAAGCTGTGTAACATTATCAATAGCTAGGAAAGTCATCTTTTTGTTGATTTGTCCATTGTTCCTCATTCATTTGTTTGTTTATCAATGTATCTGAACTCGAAGATTGTATACCATTAAATGATCAGAAACCTTTCTCAGACTTACAATAATAACTAGAAGCCCAATTGATAATATTGATCTGTGACTTTAGCTATTGAAGAACAAATTATAACAAAACACACTGAAGAGACAGAAGTGTTGTTATCAAAATCATATAATACAAATTCTGAGGGAACAGTTAATGCATGACTTTTTTGTAATAATAATGCTTTTGTGTGAATGTTTGTCATATGCAGATAAAATCATTCAATAGCTTTTCTTTTCTTTATGAATTTCTGCTTTTCACTGTCCTGGTGGCTGGTTCTCTACATGCACCTTTTCTTTTCTTTCATTTTTCTGAGTTCCTGATCAGAAGATATTTGTGCATTTCTTGTCTAACTGAAATTTTTTGGGTTCATTGTTAAGCAGGTCATTTTTGACTTCCGCTTCCTGGCACTTTTTGCTGTTGGAGGTTCTTTGGCTGGTTCCTTGTTGTGCTTTCTAAATGTGTGCTCTCCTATGCTCTTAATGTTGCAAATTAATAAGAAAATAGTCATCATGCTTTCTTTTGGAACTATTGATGTTCTTAGCTATTACTGTAACTCCATTTCTGCTTTGTTTATACACTTTCTGTTCTCAGTCATTTGATCTTGGAGAAGAAAATGCTCCCTTTTACTAGTGATCTTGGAGAGGAAAATGCTCCCTTTTACTAGTGATCTTGGAGAGGAAAATGCTCCTTTTTACTAGTGATCTTGGAGAGGAAAATGCTCCTTTTTACTAGTGATCTTGGACAAGAAAATGCTCCTTTTACTGAACTTAATGCTACTGATTTCAGTGGAAAACATGCCGCTATATAAGGATATTTAGAAATCTAGGGGGTTTTATATTATCCTACTCATTCATTGTAACCACTGATTATAAGCATAACCTTGTCAAGTTCTGAAAGAATATCAGTCTAGAATAACTTCATATTCATTATTTATATTCTCCCTCCTAAATGGTCTACTGCTAACATATCTATGAAGTAACATGGTTGCACTCTGCTACTACATTATTATAAATTGAAGGCCCAAAAGATAATTGTTCATGTATGCATATGCTTATGGTTAATCAAACTATTTCATCTCATTGTAGGGTTGTATTTATATTTTTGAGGCATATAAATTATATTGGACAGGCTGTGTCAAAGGAATCCACACTGGACAGATGGTATTGCGATTAGTTGAAGCAATTGGTAAGATATCAAGAAACCTCTAGCGGACATTTTTCTATTGTGGAGTTTTCGTTGAAATATTTCCTTCTGTTCAGATCAGAAAACAAATTAACAAACTTCTTAGAAGTTATTTACAATAATAGTTTCCATGTCTAAGTAATTTTCAAATTTCTTTATATCCTTTTTTCCTGAGATCCAATTATTTCTCAAAGAATGTCTTCTACATCATCTCTAGCATACATGAAGTAGCAGGGTTCATTCAAGCATCAATATTTATCGTCACACTTTCATGCGGAAGAACTTTACTACTTCTATTCTTTTGTCTCAAGTGTGATAATATGTTCTTACTGTTTCCATATGGCCTTCTGTTCCTGATTTATTTTGGAGTCTCTCTGATGCAGATGTTTATCTTGCTGGGACTGTCATGTTGATATTTGGTATGGGCTTATATGGACTGTTTATAAGTAATGTGCCTCCTGATGTGGCGCCCAGTGTTGATCGTGCCCTTAAGGGCTCTTCATTGTTTGGAATGTTTGCTCTGAAGGTAATTCCAAATACATTTAAACTAATCAAAATCTTTCCTCTTATGAGCGCATATATGCATCATTTTAGGCCGCAAATTTTTTTCCTAACATCTTGGCAACCATTTATATGCGACGCATGCAAAACAAATAAAAATATGAAGTTAATATTTTAGAAAGAAAATTAAATCACTTTTGTTTTGGTTGTGTGTGTATTGGGGGAGGAGGGGGGGGCAAGGATTCCTGTAGGATTTTATTTT
Source organism: Quillaja saponaria (assembly GCA_029379385.1). Lineage (NCBI taxonomy): Eukaryota > Viridiplantae > Streptophyta > Magnoliopsida > Fabales > Quillajaceae > Quillaja > Quillaja saponaria. The sequence goes on along the minus strand of CM055616.1, from coordinate 9,596,408 downwards.
TGTTGATTAGCTTCTTCTTTCTTCTCACCCCTTTCGTTAGTCTGTCTTTTTCCACTTGTAAGGAGGAAAAGAAAAACTAAGAGTCACCGTTATTGGTTTGCAGGAGAGGCCTAAATGGATGAAAATCAGCTCGCTTGATGAATTGAAGACAAAAGTAGGGCATGTCATTGTCATGATTCTTCTAGTAAAGATGTTTGAGAGAAGCAAGATGGTAACCATAGCAACTGGCATGGATCTACTAAGTTATTCTGTCTGTATTTTCTTATCATCTGCTTCTTTGTATATTCTCCATAACCTACATAAGTCAGAATAGAATGTCAGACGTGTATAGAAGATAACAAATGTAATATATTCAGGTTACACCTTTAATATAAATGCTCACCATTCTTGTAATTATCTGTAGATTCTATATTTTTTTCCTCACCCGGCTCATTGACAAGACTACCTGCTGAGCTAACACAAGTATTCACCAAGTTGCATAAATGCACACTTACATTCAATAATTAGGTAAATGACAAGTACACGGAGGAGCACGAATCTGAACTAATCAGAGATGAACTCCACATAAAATCCATGTGTGTGTTTTAGTTGATTCCCCATGCACGTATCAGACACCAAAAATTATGAACTTAGCATGGTTACCCATAGATGTCCACTTGCATTCTAAACTGTACTATTTTGAGTAGGAGATAAAATGAGTTCCCAGCTAACGATCAAACTCATTGAGTCCGAACCATACCCAACTGACATAAAGTCTCATCTCATTGCAACAATTAATATACTTGCCCTTCTCCCATTTTTGGCGCCAATTCTCACTTTTGCACTCACTCACACAGTATTTCTCCATTATTCCTAGGCTCCTAATCCTAGAACAAACCATTTCAGTCTAAAAAATGCAAGCTTGCAGAGATGATATGCATTTAATCGTTTCTATATTCCAACCAAAAAATAATAATAATAGTTGCAGAGATTTTATCCTTAGTATGATAGACCATGGCGTGTGTCCGTGTCTTCTATTTACAGAACTAAAAGTTCATAATTGAGTTCTACGTGTGATAGTAAAAAGTGCAGGAAAAGTCTTGTTGTGGGAAACTAGATGAATTCATAGCTAAAAAAAGTTCATATAAACGATACCCGTGAAACAAATTTCCTTAAAGTTAGATAGAAAAATACTAAAAATAATGTACCTTCATCAAACTCCCAAAGAAACATTAAAAATAAGAGCCTTCACATTTCATTCCCGCTATACAATTTGTCTTTGAAAAATGACAAAGCAGTCGCAGTGGCGTGCAGCCCAGGTTAAGCAATCTAGTTATTTTTCATTGCATTTGACATTATCTGCAGCTTTGCATAAAGAATCAGAATTTAACTTCTTTTCGTTAAAAGAATGAAAATGGCCTTTTGATGATGATATGAAGCTTACATAAACAGGAAAAAAGAAGCATGAAGTCAAAGCTCATAACCATTATCTTATACCGCACTTTCAAACAATAGGATAATGGGGTGTACCAACTACCAGTGGACACCAGCAGAATGAGCTAGTTGCATTGAACTGAAGTTTGACACCATGTCTCAAATAGAATCAGAAGTTATAAGTAAATGAGACAGAAAGTGTGATTAAATTGATTATATCGATCTTAACAGTGATACAAAGTCATCCCAATCGGAGTCAAAACTATGTAGTTTGCACATTTTTGTGGCACATTTTAACAGAGAACCAAAAAGGTATCTATCCCTGCTCATCACATTCCTTTCCTACCACCTTTACTATGTATTGCAAAGATCTGACAGAGGCATCCAGGATGCTAACAATTAAAATCAACATTTACAGATGTACTATCTTCAAGGGTTTGATGGAGGCTTGTAATCGAGCATTTCCCTAATATTTAACCGAATGGAAGGCCCCATTGACGAGCATATGTGTGCACTTTTCCAGTATACACCTTTTGCACCAGATGGCTTATTTGTTTCTACTGATTTCTGTAAAATTTAAGGCAAATGATAAATTAGTGTGCACCAGATGGCTTATGTGTGCACTGATGAATTTGAGACAGCAATGGAGATTACTCAGATCAGAGAGAAACATACTATTGCAGCAAGCAGGTTTACAAGAAGGTCTTCTTCGGAAAAGTCAGCTTTTCCAAAAGGTAAGTGAACAATCCCAGTTTTATCTGCCCTGAATTCAACCTTTCCCTGCTTGAATTCTGCTATGGCCTGAAAATGTGCGAGCGAAGTTGTTCCAATTAACACTAACTAAATTGTTGACTATACATTCTATATTGTTGCTATAGATCTATAAGCTGTGAAAGATGTAAACCAATTTGGTTTTTTTTTTTTCCTCTTCCCCCCATGTCATTTCAAAAGTTTTAACTTCATTAAACATGTCTTATCATGACATACTGTCCTGATGCATAATATCATAGTAATCAATCCACTTCCCCATCCTCCCAAAAGAGTGAAAAGAAAAGTAAGCATTCAGGATTTATTTTAACACTGAGAGCATGAATATATACATGAGTCAAGCAAAGACCTAAAGCAAAATGCTCCTAAACACAATCTAAAGGTCCACAAATGAGGCAGAATAACACTGCATGTGCACTAAGAAAGAATGCTTCCCAAATAAAAACGAAGAATGCTTCTCAAATATAAATGACAAAGAAAATATACCTGAGGTATATTAGCTGTTACAGTGCCAGCTTTTGGATTTGGCATGAGTCCACGTGGTCCCAGAATCTTTCCTAAGCTAGCAACCTGATACAAGCAGCACAAACATGTAAATGAGATCCATTATAACATTGGATATGAACCCTCTATTCAAACACTGAAATACGCACAACCAAACACATCTAATTAATTAAGATGATTAACATAAAGAACCGATATAGTTGACCGACAGAAAGGAAGAAATACACATCTCATCATACTAGCACCATTGAAGAGAAAATGAGGAGATTAATAGGAAGATTGAGATGGATGACAGGACACAAAAAAAAAAGGATAGAATACAAAATGAGGAAATTCGTAGGAAGGTTGAGGTAGCACCCATTGAAGAGAAAATGATGGAGAATCACTTACGGTGGTTTGGACATATCCAGTGTCGGTCAATGGACCCGTAGTTAAGAAAGGTGACTTAGTGCAGATGGTAGGTGTTAGACATGGTAGAGGGAGACTGAAACTTGGGCAGTCATTGCAAAGAATATGATTGCTCTAGGCATTATTGAAAATCATGTTTTGGATCATTGCAAATGGAAGAAAACATAATTTTCCCCAACTAATTTGGGATTCAAAGCTTAGTTGAGTTGAGTATCATACTAACACAACAGCCTTCAAAATATAAATAACCAATAACAAAAAGGAAACTCTAAGGTCTAGCAAAATACAAGTTGGAGTATATGAATGCATCCAACTAAAGCTGAAGAAAAAAACCTATCTAATTCCAGACAAGGAATAATGCGATGGGCAGATCAAGAGAGTTTTTAAAAACAGAAGTACCTATTACACTAACAAGTGCACAAAAGGGAGTTCTTTACTTCATTTAACTTATCCGACAAACTCAACAGGAATGTATAAATACTTTCAAAAACCATGACCACTACGAGTACTAAAAGAATGATAATAAAACAGTATCTACATCGCAAATCACAAGTAGATTTACCAACCTCATTAAGTAAGAATTATCAATTCAAATATTAAGAATATAATTTGCAAGAAAGTCATCTATTGACAAACTTTTCATATCACTTCTTAAGAATCACTGCTTATGGGGTTAGTGAAATACTACAGAATCAAATCCAGGAATAAGGAGAAAAAAGAAAAGAAAAGGAGCGATAACAAATTATCAACACATCTAACTAGATTAAGATAATCGGAGCAACACCTTGGGCATCATGTCTGGAGAAGCAATTAATTTGTCAAAATCCATAAATCCTCCTTTTATCTGTTCTATCAAGTCCTCCCCACCAACCAAATCAGCTCCTGCATTTTTTGCTTCATCGAACTTTTCACCTATGGAATTAACTTTCTATTAATAAGAGTCCAAGGAACAAAAAAAAAAGAAGTAACTTTCTATTACTTTAGAGCATTGGAAACAAAAGAATTGAAAAGAAAATGAAAACTACAGGATGGTTCTAATTACGACACACAGAAACAATGAGACATATATGCTTTCCATAAAGTAAATATATCATCAATGAAAATTTATACCCTACTCAAGGTCTGTGGTCTTTATCAGAGCAATCACCAATTCAAAATTCAGTCTCCAGAATGAAATCATCTTCCTATATGTGAACACTTACACGGAATCTCTAGTTTTAATTCTAAGCCACAATGTTCACCAAGTTGAATAAGAACAACCAGAGTTAATCAACCAGATCCTGTTCACGTATATGGGTGGATTACATTTTACATAGTCTTAAGAAAATATTTCTAGTCGACTCAATGGAAACCTGGAAATAAACAAATTTAGCAATCAGGGTAATGATTCAGAAATAAAAGTACCTTGAGTAAGAACAGCAATTTTAACAGTCTGTCCAGTTCCCTTTGGAAGACTTACCTATTAAGAAAGGGTTGGCGGAAGGACCCAGAATATATTAGAAATCATAAAATTCAGCAGATGATAGACTGTTTACAGTTCACACACTCTGTTATAAGAAAAGACCAGAAAACTCACTGTTGCTCGTAGCTGTTGATCATTATATTTAGGGTCAATGTTGAGGCGGAAATGGGCTTCCACTGTCTCTACAAATTTTGTACTCGCCATTTCTTTCAGTAAAGAAATTGCCGTGTTCAAGTCGTGCTCTTTTTTGTTTTCCCTCAATTTTTGAACTTCCAAGAACCTCTTAGACCTCGTCTGGAATTTTCAGTAGTACATAAGTGTGATAAGAAAACACCAACCTTTATCGCAAGAAATGAGCATGGCATTGGGAAAAATGAACAATTTAACAATCCAAACAATCGCCAAGGTTCTTGAAGAACACACTAGGGATTTCCCATAAGGCTTAAATTTGTTACCACAGGCTGAAAAAATATATATATGTGCCAAGACAAAAGGAAGTTTTCACTTTAAAAACTGAGTATATGAACACAAAGGCAAGGACATATTAAAGTTAGTTGAAGAACCTACATCAAGAGGAAGATGAAAATTGTCATCAAACTAATCTAAAAAAAAAAAAAAAAAAAAGTTACCCCGGAGAAAATAACATATAACTACATTGCTCTATAAACAAAAGGTTGAAATGAATGGGAAACAAGAAAAGAAATACAGGGTAGTTCAGCATCTGCTAGTTTGCTTCTATTCCTAAGCTCTTTTACAGCTGATATCATGACATGAGAAGTTAGAGTGGAAAATGAAAACTGAAAACTCATTATAGAAAACAACTTAGACCTCACATGTGCTTTCAAATTGATAATGTCTTCCCCTATACAGAGCATTTGAAAACACAAGTTCATCACATAGAATTGAACCCTCAAAGCGAACAGGAGCAGTAAGCTCAAGTGAAAAATATAGACAACTAAGAGTTTCAAGACAAATTCAGTTCTGAGCCAAGTGAAAAAATGTTAGTAACTAACAAGTTAGAAAGTTGAAGTCTAATGTAAATAGTATTCCTCTCCATGGGGAGACTGTTAGTTTTCAGATAGTGCAATTATGAACTTTCAACTTAAGAGAGTTTTCAGGAGGTCCCGAAGCTACAACATCTGAAACAGAAACATTCACAGAAAATCATGAAGAACATAATCTGTATCTGTAAAGTGACAATAATTTCTGAAATTGAAATATCAGAGCTGTTATAAAAACCTAAACCAAGAAAATCCCACCAATCAAATGACTCAATAATGTGCAATATTTACAGCAAAAAAAAAATAAAGAAAATATTTTACACATACCCTGTCCCTCTTGAGAAGTAATGCGGCCTTCCCCTTCTTTGGCTTCGGCGTGGCAATTGTATTTGCAACCGGCTCATTAGTTTCCTCCACTCCCTCCTTCTCTTCCACAATCTCAGCGACCTCTGCCTCAGCAGCCAAAGCAGCCACAAATTCATGATAAGGCCTAGACTTAGTTTCTCTCTGCATATTAACATCGACCCATTTGCTCGGGTTTCTCTCTCTGGATTTCAAAATTAAAGGGTAGATGGAGAAAGTTCTAAAGAGTGGCTTGGGATTGAAGGAGAGAAGTGAGGGGGTCAGGTCTTGTGGTTGCACGGGAGATGTAGCATGCGTTAGCATGAGAGACGAGGGTGATGTACTGGTAGCCATTGTCGAGCTTTCTGTTGTTTCTGGAAGTGAAGTTTGGCTGTCTATCTACCATATAATGGAAGAGATAAGAGGCCCTGTCGCGTACCGCAGTGCTATTTCTCTTTCCTTCACAATAAACCTCTTTACGACATTCTACGGTCGTAGATGAAAGTAGCTAATGGACACTAAAATATGTAGGTGATATTAAGGTATTTTTGCCCTTTTTGTCCTCATAGTATAAAAGATATTTCGTTTTAGTTCTTATAGTATAAAAATTCCAGTTGAGAATTTATATATTTTCTGAATCAATTAATTCTCCTTGCCTTGCCGTATAAATTAACTTAAAAGTTATTTTGGTTTGGCATTGAAATACAAAAATTATATCTTGTATTTTGTTATAAGTATATTTTAAAAAAGTTTTACAATTTTTTAAAGATAGACTAAATTTATATTAGACGTTTAAACAAAAATAATTTTTAATTTTATCAAAATATATTATTATGGAAGCTGAAAGTAATTTTTAACTTTAAACACCAAACATATGTTTCCGAAAACAAAATCAGGTTGTTTTTAACATCCATAAACACCGTCACTCCCACCCTTTACCAATGACCTCAAACTCCACATACCCGAACACTTTTGTTATTTTCCATTAATAGAATTTCCTGAAAATTTCCCAAAGTACCTAACATGTACTAGTTCATATCATATATGGAGTCTTACACTTCACACTTCTCAATTCCATTATAGTTGAATTAATAAAAAACATATTGGTTTAATAGTCAATGTTGTAATAAAAAAACGCTCTCTTATTAATGTTGAGAGTTTGAGTCCAATAGTCTTTGATAAGATAAATATACACATTTTCTCTCATGATCATATTCACTGATAAGACATGGATATAATATTTTCTATCGGAATGTACCTTACTTGCTCAAAAAGTATTTCTTGGATCCCCTTCTAGAATTCATGCATGAGCTAGCGGAGACAACAACTAGCTGATTTACTTCCCCTTCTCTCACCAAAAACAGTGGTTCCAAATTGGGTGTGTATCAATACCCCTCCTTGAAAAACACCCTTGTCCTCAAGGGTATTGCAACCCTATAAATCCTAATTTCAGAATTTGGCCATAGTGTTATGTGTGTTATTCCCTTAACAATCAGTTTGAAAGCCTTGTGCCAATATTGAAAATTCTAATAATTAATAGCCTTACCGTGTACTGCCCACCCATTTCAAGGTAGCACTTAGTTGGACTACACATTTATCATTCTAAGCCTCATATAACTTCTCAAAGAAAGGAAACTATAACTTGGCCTAGTAATTGGTTATTATTTTCAACCAATACAATATTCAATGCTTCGACAATATGCCTCAATAACTTTGTCCACTGAACTCTATCTTCTTCATGGATGATCACCTCCCTAACATGTGCTTTTCAGCCACCCTTGGTCATAGTTGTCTTCTCCTTCATCTATTTTTTTTTTTGTCAAAATACAAATGAGCAGAAGAATGTGTCTTTTGCATTGTGGATGACTAGCTGCTGCTTGAAAACAACATACCACCTTGTTCTTCTTTGCTTCTACTAAATAATAGTCATTGTCTGTGAGAATGAAAGCTTATCAAAGCAGCGTGGCCAAGGTGATTTATTGGGTTTGTCAACAATTTCTTAAAATTTGATATTCAGATTTTGTGAGACGAAGCTCAAGATCCTTACTTTTAGAGCTGTAAAGATTGTGAGGCAAAAAAAGGTATTGGTGAACTTGGTGAACGTACTATCAGAGGAGGCAATGCAGATTTGGAGATTTACGGAGGTAGAGGTGAAGAAGGAGAGATATTTATAAGATGGTGTCGTTTTAGGTTGAAAAAAGAAGCGTTATGGGTGTAAATGAAACGATTGCGTTTTGGGTCTATTTAGAGCTCTGTTAGCTAAGTAGGCATGACATATAAGCCACCGTTAGTCCATGTAAGATGACGTAAGTTAATTTAGACGGTCAATCATGAATCATGGTACGGATGAAATTGACCAAATTTTTTATTTTTTTTTGAAAAAAATTCTCAATTGAATTTTTTTGACCTATAACGATTAAAGTGAAAATTCAACTATAATCTAAAGACAAAAAGTGTAAAAAAAGGTAAATATTATTGTTAAGTTTAAGGGTAAAGAAAAGAAGCAAAGCTAAAATATAATGGCCATAAATCATCACCATATTAAATATTTATTTTATTTAAAATCATATTAAAAGATTAACTCTAAAATTATATCTTATTTGAACTATATTGATTGAAAATAATTATTTGACAGTATATAATATTTGTGTCAATTAATTAAAAAAAAGTTACATCAAATAATTAAAGAAATTTGAGATTTTTTTTTTTTTTTTACAAAATGTCATAATTACAGGTTCATTAGTCAAATACTTAAAAAATTAAAAGATAAAAATATATTTTCAATCATAATTAATTAACATCTTTTTAATTTGATAAGAGTAATATTTTTTTTCCTTAAAAAAAAAAAAAAAAAAAAAGCTTGTGTTTGGCATATGTTTTCAAATTTCTTTTACCAAGTGTTCTAATAATTTTTTTTTAAAATTTTATAAATAAAAAAATTTATAATATTTATTACAATAGTTAAATCATGGTTCAAATACTATTTAATATATAAATTATTATTTTTAAAAATTATATTTATTACAATTTAATAAATTCAGTTAGAAAAATATTTTTAAACAAATAATTATTGAAGTTAATTATTTAAACTTTAATTAGACAAAGTAAATATATAAAATCATAAGTGAGTGAAGTATAATTTTGGCCTTGCGATTTGTATGGTAATTAAGTTGATAGTGCTTGTGCCACATCTACTTCCTCCACCAACCAAACCCACACAAAAGAAGTCTTCTCCAACTCTTGACTTTTCCCTCTATCTTTTTAACTGACACGCACACTCTCAAATCATTGCCATTTGCCACCATCTCTACCATTTTCCCATCTTCCCATCTCAAATGGCCATTGCTGCCTTCTCCACGCGCTCACTCTCCCTTCCCACGCAAAACCTTTACCACCACCACTACCACTCTTCTCGACAGTGCTTCACTATTGTAACCCACGCTACTTCCAACCTCTTCACTCCTACACTCACTTGGTCAACCTCTAATTTCACATCCACCCATCTACACCGTCCTCTAACTACTGCCATTTTCGCCACCGGGGGTGGTGGCGGACCCCCTGGTGGAGGCAGCAGCGGCGGTGGTGGTGGGGGAGGAGACGATGGTGGCGAGGAAGGCAGGGAACACAACAGAGAAGAAGCGCTGCTGGTGTTGGCGGAGGCAGGAAGATCATTGGAAAGTGTTCCGGCCGATTTAGCTGCTGCGATTAAAGTGGGGCGGGTTCCGGGTTCGATTTTGAAGAGGTTCTTTGAGTTGGAGAAGTCGGCTGTGTTTAGGTGGTTGCTGAATTTCGGAGGGTTTAAGGAACGGTTGCTGGCAGATGATTTGTTCTTAACTAAGGTTGCTATTGAGTGTGGTGTTGGGATATTTACTAAGGTTTGTACTTTTTGTATCCTCTGTGATTTAAATTGCTGAATTTAGCTAAATATGGTAATTCTTGACTGATATTTTTTGCAAAATTGAGGGACGTAATTGTAGCTTTAAGTGGTAGCTTGTTTTCTTCTTGCTTATGAAATATGTCGTCTTTCATTTTTCTTAGGGAATAGTTTATGGTTTCATATCTGCTTTAGACATGAGAAACTTAGTACTTTCTCCAACATTGGTTTTTTAAACCCGCGAGTTAATGTGTTAACTTTTGTTTTGCTGTCAAATCATTCTGTCTGAACTGTCATCTGAGAATAACTGAATTTCCACATTTAAAAGTAAATCCCTTTTGTCTGTGATTTGAGTATTTGGAGTTGCTAAAAGTATCATAAATTTCTGGTTGCTGTCGTTGTTATATCTTTATCTTTTTTTTTTTTTTTTTTTTTTTGGAGAGGTGGGCATTTTTGAATTTGAACAAATATCTCTTTGTCTAAATGTCAAGTCAAAAAAACAAAACGAAATGTTAAATTGGAATTCAGTCACTACTATTCTGAAGTAGTTCTTAACCCTTCACGTCTCGTATTCAGGATTTTCCATTTGGATGTTAATAGCTATTAGCTAAATCTAACAATTTTAGACAGCTGCGTATATAGATATGATTTGGCTGATTGTTGAGAGTTGAGACTACTAACCGAGTGTGGAAACCATAGTTTACTATTATGTTGGGTTATGGCACTAAGGAAAATTATGAAGAAAGTGGAGAACAAGTATGTTACTTGAGAGAAAGTAGGGACTATGACTCTTCTTGTTTTGATAATCTCCAGTTCTTTTCCTTTTCTTGTATCTGGTTTGTTGATACAATGTTAGGGAATCTATTCCATTTATCCTTAAAAATTGTCCTTATGTTAGTTGAAATGTCTTTCAATTTTATGTGGAGTAGTTACGTAGGAGTGCTCAGTTAATACACATAGCTTGGTCAAGTAGTCAACCCAAATGGTATTTGTACAACAATATTAGAAACAATGTTCTGGTTTAGATGGACTCTCTTAAAATTAATTGCCATATCCATGTAATTTTCTTGACTGAAAGCTTCTTACAGTTTTTGGTATGAGGAAATATGAAGCTAATCGAAAGGCTGTTTATTTATTCTTCCTTTGATGTATGGAGACTTCTGTGAAGACTGAAGAGTATTACATTTACACATTATCTGTCTGAACTGTCTATTCAATTTTTTTTTTCAGACTGCGGCTGAGTTGGAAAAGCGTAAAGAGAACTTTACCAAGGAACTGGATTTTGTTTTTGCTGATGTGGTATGTCTATCATTAAGATGAAGTTTATTGATTTTGTATAAAAATTGAGTAATAAAAGCTATAATTCCTATTTTTTTTAAATGAAAACTGAAGAGTAAAGAGTAAAGCTGGAGTTAAGACCTTCTCGTCCTCCCATTTATCCTCAAGGGTTTCTAACATGTCCTTGAGATGAGAACTATGGATGAAAAAATCCTTGATCTTGGAGATATCTAACCATGTTCAAGTGTTAAGAATGTATCAGATCGAAATCTTTTTACAGGACATAGGGATTTGCATGACTGGAACTCTCAACCATAACCTAGAAACTCCCTCATCCATTTTTTTTTTTTCGAAATATAATGAAGATGGCATTCGCATGCACAAACATGAAGCATATGCCTATGATTGAACTAATTGGGTAAAGGAAACCTTTGTAGCATGCAACACCAATGCTATTAGTTGCAAAATTATACAGCTGTATCATAGATTCTCCTTGTATCCCATCTTAATTTTTCCTCATTCACTTTTAGAAGGATTTCGTATTCATCTTATTTCCCATTAAATAAGTGTCTGTAACACTGAAAAATGAAAAATAAAGGCTTCTCTATCTTTCATTCTATAAAGATTAAAGGTCCAGACTACCTATAATTGTCATGTCATGTTTCATGTACCTATTAATTTTATTTGGTAAACATGTGCTAGTGGTGACCTTTTTGTCTCTATACTTGAAGAATAATTGAAACAAGTGATCTCATGTGGGGTCATGCATAATTATTTAAATACTTCGCTTGTAGTGTGTATGCCTATCTCGCATTGAGCACATGTGACTTGACTTAAAGTTATGAAGAAAGAAATAGTTCCTGGGTTATCAAATATGTTGTAAAGCCCCAAGTAGTCCAAGTGGCTGAAGTAACTTGAGAAACAGACCTAAACCACATGACCCCCAAAGTGGCTTGCCCAAGGTACTTGGTAGTTTGTCACTTGGATGTTATATACATGACACTCGCACATCCCACTTCAAATGTGAGACTTGCGGTATTACAGATGCAATCTGTGTAGCAAAAAATTGTAGGAAAAGTAATGTTAATTTTTTAGTTGATTTAGAATGAGATACATACATAAAACTTGTGTCCAACCCATTGCCCACATTACATATAATTTTTTCTCTTACTTGAGATGTTTCATTGCAAAGCTTCTGATAATTTTAACAATCTTTATTCTTATCTATTTATTTTTTCCAAGAATTCTTATTATCCTATTTCTGCATTTCATAAATTTGCATTTTCTAATTGGTTTTCAATTAGTACTAGGTGATGGCCATTATAGCAGATTTTATGCTTGTGTGGCTTCCTGCTCCTACTGTTTCTCTCCGCCCACCTCTTGCAGTCAGTGCTGGGCGTGTCGCGAAATTCTTGTACAGCTGTCCTGATAATGCATTTCAGGTCAATACAGTCTACAATTGTCATTGGTGTTTGATTATCTTAAAATTGAAAGGGAAATTGAATAAAAACCAACATCTTGTGATGAAATCTTTGTTAAAAAAATTGTCTGCAGGTGGCTTTGGCTGGAACATCTTACACATTTTTACAGAGAATTAGTGCTATATTGGTATGTGTTGGATCATTTGGGAAAAAAGAATAAAAAAATTAACATTCATTTTCACTGTTAATTAGAAGATTCAGAATCTCCATTTATTACTGCAGCGTAATGGAGCCAAGCTATTTGCAGTTGGGACTGGTGCATCTCTGGTAATTCAATACATTTACATCTTCTTATGGATTACTTTTAGATTCTTCTAATTTTTGGTCAGTAATGCTTTAACATCTTTCACTACTAAGGAGCCTATGAGTTCTTTCAGCAATACAGAATGTTCCATTGTTTATTGCTGCTACAGTTGTGATATGATTTTGGTAATAGATATGCTCTTGTTCACAGAAGTTTGACTGCATTTAAGGATGTATTTTCATTATATTTTTACTTACTAGACAAAAGTTTAGCCGAATTAGTTTTCTGTTTTTTTTTTTTTTTTATGCCTTAATAATTGGAATAAGTTTTTATAGACCAGGAATGTTTCCATTGTCTGTAGGAAATAATACTGCTTTCTTTTACTCTCTTCTGGGAATAATACTTTCTAGAGGGTTTATTTTTCCCATTAAGGTGAACGTCGAAAAGAAGAGATATCCAATAAACTGGAGGTAAACAAGAGAAGAATCTAAGAGACATCAACAAAATAAGATTTAAAAAATAAGAATGAAAAAAAATACTTTGGAGAGGACATCAAATTGAACAGATAAGTTATGAGTAGATACCTCAGTCCCAGTGTAGAAAACCACACTCCTTTGAAGTCGGATAGTCCTTGCATGTGAAATTGTACATATGGGTCATAAAGGTGTGGAATATCAAATAAACTACTTAAGCATGCTGGACTGGCCTTCAAGAAGGTAGCAAATTTCTCCAAATGTATGAAGCATCACCCAGAATGCTGCAATTTCTGCTTATTGTCCTCCCCCAGGTTGCCTGACTCTATCTGCTTGAAAACTCTTCATCCAAATTTATGGTAATACTAATAAATGAAAAATTTTAATGTGCATATTCGTTAGCGGACTGCTATTTCGAGCATAGGATAATTTTATTAGGTTTACTTTCCAATGCTAAAATGTTTGGTCATTGGTGTGGATTACTAGACAAATATTCAATGGGTGCTTTTACTGATAGCACTATTTTTCAGGTTGGTACAGGTATAACAAATTTGTTGATAAATGCACGAAAGGCTGTTGATAAAACATTTGCTGGTGAAGCTGAGGATTTGCCAATATTATCGACCAGTGTTGCCTATGGGGTTTATATGGCAGTTTCTAGCAATTTAAGGTATGTGATTTGATTTTTTGAAAGAAGTGTAGTAAGTATAACTACCCTAAAAATAATATTCTTCAATTTTGTTAATGGTATTTGGAACCCTATTTCTGGTTGTCATTTTATTCTGAAACTGCATGATATTAACAAAAGCACATCAAACTGTGAACTGGATCCACATTGACACTATATTATCTTAACTATTGCTTTTCATCAATCTTCTAATTGAAAAATAAAAAGAGTAAGAAAGCGAAGGCCATTTTCCTATTATCCTTTGGAAAAAGTATTAATCAATTAAAACCTTTCGGAACCAGATAACAATCTAATAAGGTGAAGCAGGCTAAGATGGATTGTTGTCTGCACATACGAGTAGTTCACAGAACCTAACAAACAATATGCTTTGTTTGTTAACAGGTACCAAGTACTTGCTGGAATTATTGAACAGCGGATTTTGGAACCTTTGCTACACCAGAACAAGCTTATACTGAGTGCAGTTTGCTTCGCTGTTCGTACTGGAAATACATTCTTAGGATCACTATTGTAAGATTTTCAATTTGCATCCTCTGATCTTACATCATTCACTGCATTATCTTCTTTCAGTTCCCATACTTTAAAAAATGTTCTGTTAATAGGTGGGTAGATTATGCACGATGGGTTGGAGTCCAGAAGATACGGGATTAGGAATAATCCGACTAAGTACTGCACATTCTAAGACATTGCCTTGAGAGTAAATCACATCTTACAGATTGATCAAGCAAAGCAGACCGATTGTAAGCACAAGGAGTTTCTGGACGTTGCATTTCCTAGAAAACAGCTTTAATAGAAGATCTATTTATTGTAACAGGCAGAAGGTGTATGTAATTAGAAGACTTTGATAGTGTTTTTGTGTGTTGTATGTATGTCTTTGGGCAAAAGTTGATGCCAAAACAACTCAAATAAATATTATTCGGAAGTAATGATTGAAAGGAAACCATTTTATCTACACCAGTGATTTGAAATCGGGTTATACGCCAACTAGTTCTACATTCCTGTGAAGCACTGTTGTAAAAGTGCATTTCTTAGTTGATGCTTGGTGCCTTTCTATGCTAGAAAAGATTGAAATAAACAACAGCAAGCACCGAATAACATGAACAGCCTAAGAATCATGCCAAGGGGAGATCAATTTCTGTCATCCTGAGCAGAACTAGCCCACAAAGCTGGGAGCATGTCGCTAATCTTCTCTAATGAGCCCAGCCATGACTTAAACCCCAGGCTTCTCTATTTCAGATTCCACTGCCAATTATCAATAGTATCTCAAAATTTGAAAAAGTGGGCCATTTTTTTTTCCTTAAAACTTCTTTGAAAATTCAATACTTTAGCATATCGGGTATTTTTCTAAAACAAAAATATTAATAGTTAGATCAGTTTACATCTCTATTGATTCGTCTTTTTAGTTTGATCACAAATTGATCATTCATATCAAGACCAAAAAATTTATTACTCGTCCAAGATTTTGAAATCCAAAAAGTAAAGAAAGGTAATATACCAAAAAAGAAAATAGAAAACAAATTCACTCAAAAATCAAAATAATCCCTTAGTAGAATAAATATAGGAGTATATATGGGCCTATAACAAAGGTGGGTAGCCGCAGAAGCCCTGTGTTTTTCTTCTACAGCATCCGACTCAAACAATGGGCTATCTACATACCAAGAGCCCAACAATCCCACACAGCCGAACAAACGGCTAAAATTCACAATCTGAAACAGAAAGTCAGATAAACCCTAACTCTTAAGTCCCTAACCTGCAAAATCGCAAAGTGCCTCTGAAAAAGTGACAGAGATGACGCAGAAAGCCAATCTCTTCAAAGGCCAACAGAAGAAGAAGTCCATTCCTCCCAGTCGTCATGGAAAAATTCCTCCAATTCGCAAAGGTAAACGTCACCCCTCAACCCCTGTTTTTCTCTTTATTGTTGTTTGAAAGAGCTATTTCATATGTATGTGGTATTTTTTTATCTTTTTTTTCCAGGGAAGAGATATGTGAAGCCATCAAAGGTTTCTAAGGACATGGATATTGATCGTGTAAGTCCCACTGATTCTTGCTCTTAGTTGCTAATTATTGTTTTCTAAATGCTGGTCTATACCTTAGTTATTTGGCTTAAGATCTCTTAACTCATTTTAGTGAAGTGAGCCACCAATTGAATGGGATTTGTTAGATACCCAAAGGAGGGTGAAAAAAATACGATTTTTATTTTATTGGTATACTGGATTCTGTCATGGTTTAAGCTGTGTAAACTGGATGCACATGTTGAAAGCGTTTAATCACTATGAGTAATAGTTGATGTAATTTGGCTTAGGATTCTGTCATGGTTTAAGCTGTGTAAACTGGATGCACATGTTGAAAGCGTTTAATCACTATGAGTAATAGTTGATGTAATTTGGCTTAGGTCAAAATAAGAGTGATATTACTATATTATGTCTTTGATTGGGGGGAAGTGCTATTATGCTGCTCTGTGGTTGTGTAAATAGAGTCTGCAAGAACTAGCCACGCATGAAATGCCAGTAACTGAATTTTATTGTTCTGTTACCTTAATTTCTTAATTCGCATTTTGGAAATACTAGAACCACTACTATAAGTGGTGACCTATACTCTTTTGAATAGACGCCAAGCCAAACTATGTATGTTTCATATGGCCATTCATTAATTTATTTTGTGGGTAATGGAAGTGGAGGTGAGGTTACTGCAGTAATTTGAATAGGGTGTCTTTCTAACCTCTTATGATTTAGTACTCTGACAATTGGTTTATATTTCATTTAACCCAACTACCCTGATGTTAATAAAGTTACATAATCATAAAAGAATTCCAATATCAAATTCAGAAATATTTGATTAGAAAGATTTCCTAATTTCCACAGTAATAGCACAAGAAACAAAACAATTAATTAATTGAATCTATAAGGGGTTGGTGCATCCAACTGGTTTGTTCTAGTTGAATGTTGATGAGGATCTTAGAATGAATGCACTTCAAATGCTTTTACCTTCACCATATTTTGAAAAAACAACATTTTTATATTGTATTTACATGTATGTGTGACTCTGATACTTGAGTAATTGGAATATTGGATTTGGGAGTTCCCCTACTCTGCTGCCTGTTGGGGCACTCTTGAGTTTAGGTTGAAGATCTGAGTTTGTACTGTGGTGTTATCTTCCTAGATGTAAAATGTGATTTGTAAGGCATTGTAGTCTTTTTCTTCCTTTGACTTTTTTATTTTTTATGATGAATAGCTTCCATAAGCAGCCCTTCTAGTGAACTGGTTGAGAAGTAGGCCTTGTTAGCTGCCCCCACCAACTAGAGATCATCAGAAGCGAACCGAGGAGCCCAAAAACGTATGGGTGGTGAGAACTCATCAGGTTCTCAATTGATTAGCACATAGTGAACTGCCAAATAGATCAACACAGCTAGGGAAGCCGTTGAAACCTGATGAGATAGGTTCAGTATAATCCTTGTTCCTTTTGAACCTCCTTACTCTAATCAAACAGTTAGCCAATTCACCAAATTGGATCATATGGTGTACGAGTTAAGATGGATTTTGTGTTTACAGTCAATTTCCTGATGTTAGTTATCTCTTCTAAGGAAAATGATGTTCATGCTGGCTTTCTTCTCTAAATAGTGGAGATGATAAAGAGCAAGGTGGATTTATTTGGAGAATTTTTTCTCTCTTCTCTTCTCTTTTTTGGGGGTGAATGTCTCAGTTGAAGTTTCTCACTCCTGTGCTCATGAATTCCTTTCCCGCTCCATCCCCCTCCAGAACTCTCTTATTCTTTTCTTTGTTAAATAATAGTCTGGCAAGTGGCAACTCAATAAGTATAAAAGGCTTAAAAGAGAATGCCCATTAGGATCCATGAAGCTGACCACGATGATTTGGGATTAAGGCTTCTTGTTTTTGTTGTTGTATTGCAAGTCAATAACTGGTGAAACATTCATGCAAATACCTGTCGAAACGACATGTAGTGGTGAAAGAGGAAGTTGTCAGTTGTAGAAACCTTTACCCTTAATCAGTCTGACTATAAATTTGTCATTGTGGGTAGGGGTCATGTAAAAGCTGATTAATGGTTGTTTGGTGTCAGTTTCTGGGTTACAAGGAAGGTAAAAAATTTATGTAAGCTTTTCTCTCATTATGATCCACATTTATCCTAGCCATTCAAGGGGCTTGGTTATTGATGATTATTAATTGCTTGAAGAAAACTTTAAAACTAACATATTGCATTTCTACCTGCCTCTCCTAGTAGAAATCTACTAATTTCTGAACTTTTTTTCTCAATTTTGATTCAACCAGGAGGTGAGCAAGTTCATCAACCACTGTAATGAGGTAAAAGCAGCCACGGCTGCTAACAAAGAAGGTGGCCAACTAAGTATTGTTAAATCATCAGAGTCTACAAGTGATGCAAAGAAATAGATGGTGCTGATTTCGGTGGACATGATATGATAAAAGAACAATATTATCTTGATTCCAGCCTGGGTTTCGAAAGTGATGGTAGTGCAACTGCAGTGCTTTACTTTGGTAGAGGATTGTCTAGATAAATAGTTTTTACTAATGAACACTTTTCATTTTTCTTTTTTCTTTTTCTTTGAGTGGGAAGGGGGGGATTGTAAGCATCTCTTCTTTCCTTATCTACGATTTTAGCACCATGAGTAAAGTGAGTAAACTTCAAAGATACTAAGGAGATGTACTTGTTCTTTTTGCTATAGGGAAGTATGCCAAAGGTTAATGTGCATTTTTGTTGTTACCATGATGAGCAAAACCAGCAAGTAGCAACAAATGCTTCCCCCTTCAACCTACCCATGATCCGGATCCTGATGATCATGACATTCCCCTTCTGAGCCAGGGGTGGCTTGAGGAGGAGATTCTAGGTCTTTGTCTGGAGACTGCTGAACTTCCTTCAGCCCTTCTTCTTCCTTTTCTTCCAACCCATTTCTACTTGTCTTGTATTGGACGTGTTCTCTCTCCTTTGCTGTGCACCTCCAGAAGTTATTTTTTCTTGGCGATATAATGCCTAGTTTGCATACCTTAAAATCTATTAGTGTTTACACTTTTAATTAGAACCACTTAAAATCGTTCTAAAAATATAGAACATAATTACCATTGTCTATTGGTTATTTAGTTTGAATCGTCAAAAATAAATAAATAATTTCAACAGTGTCTAAAATATTTGATCATGGAGGTACAATATCTAATAGAAAGAGTCTGAGAACACACAATCGGCGATGAAGGTGCTATTTTTGTAATAAATAAATAAATTTGCCGAGAGTTTCTAACATTTATATAGGCTGGAAAATGTGTACATAATAATACCCTATCTTTAAATATCATATCGATCTTTTGGTCTAGGATATTGATGATAGAAAATGGGACACTGAAAGAGGCACATAAATTTTATTTTATTTTTAGGAGAGGGGGAGAGGGGGAGAGGGGGAGAGGGGGAGAGGGGGAGAGGGAATAAAATTTAAGTAGCCCTTCAAGAAAGTCCATCTTTGGTCCTCAAAAGATAAACATGGATAAGAAGTGCAACAACAGGAACTGTTGGACCAGTTAAGGACACATATGACAGCTTGACGTGGATCCAAGTCACTCGATCTGACAGCCAACCCCACTCACCTCTTGTTTCGTTTTCTTCTGACGTCACAAAATGCCCAATGGCCAATTCTTTTTCGCACCAAAGATAATTTCTAGCTCTTGGCTGCAAGTAACGGCTAGCTTTCGTAATTATCATCATTTTTAATTATGTATGATGATAATTCTCTTCATAATAAAATATAATTATAATCAAATAATCTTGTAAAAGTGATTGTCGTAATTTTTATTAATTATAAATAATAGTAAAGTTATTTTCAATAATAATTATATGTACAGTGAGAAATTAGTTAGTGATTGCGATGATGACATAACTGCTACCAAATATGGTAGTGACAATCTTCCATGATGTGGTATCATAATAAAATAATTGGTAATAATATCATATATGCAATACAGTTTTATAATAAAAATAAATTAGAATTGTAACTTTTTAAACTTTCTTTGTAGGAATGGAGTATGAGACTCATAATTATTTGTCAATTTATTTAGAATTGACGTAAGAATTAAAATTTCAATTTTAGAATGTTGGCCAACCTTTAAAAAGGAAACAATAACTTGTACTAGTACATTTATAATTGAAGAGGAATAACGGCCAAGGCAAAGTTAATTAAGTAACAACACCATTATTATTTCATTAAAGTGTGTGGGGAAATTATTAGACCAGAAATATGATAATGTGTGGGATACGTATGGACTACTATTTGCATGTGCACCTGTGTGATCTGTCCCTTTCATCAAGAAACTCAAAACAGACTCTACATTCTACAAATCAATCCTATCTTTTCCTTCTTCGTCATCAACTAATTGTACCCGTTTGATCTATTTCTCATTCTTTAATCACAACCGTCCATTTTTTAATAGAAAATTCTATCATTTTCCACGTGCTTCGACTTATGTGACATATGCCTTGTTTGTTGAATTTCTATTCGCGCGTGTTTGGACGCGTTTTGTAGCACGTTTGGGGATATTTGACCACAAGTGGGTCCCACTGATTCTGATTCTCTGAGGTATGGTGTAAAGGCCAAGTTAAAATAACAGCAGCCTCAAGCTGATCCACATTGATAACATCACCTCCTCCATACACAACCTGAAAAGATAAAAAAAACATACAAAAGAAACCAACACCATCGCCATCACCGTCACCGCCGTTTTCGCCGTCACCGGGAAATACAAGATTACACCGTAAATGGGTGCTGCAGAACCTGTAAGATTAACAATTTTTAATTTCTACATTTGGGTATGTTTTGTGTTCTTAAAGTTTGAAACTTTGTTTTTTTGGTGGTGCTGGTAGGTGGTGGAGGGAGGGAGTGAAGATGGAGATGAAGTGAAAGAAGGAAATGAGAAGAAAGAGGAGGAGGAAGTGAAAGATTTGGAGAAAGGACAAGCGGGTGTTAAAGAAACAGTGATTCAGAGCAACCTCAGTGGTGATAATAATCATGAAGAATTTCAGCTTTCAAGGCTTCAGAGATTGAATCCGTCTAATCCTTTGAGGATTGTGATTAATAGTGCTAATAGAGTTGCAACAGCTTCTCCTTCTCAGCGTCCACAACCTCGGTCAACACCAACCCCACAAGTAAGTTTTTCTGTTGCGTTTACAAAGAAATGGCTTTTGAAAGTCAATTATTTGTGTGAAAATTACAACTTTGTCTTAGAGATTACACAAAGAAACCTGAATCTTTTAATAACTTTGCTTCTCATGTATAGGCTTTTATCTCATTTGTCTGGGATAAAAAATGAAATTTTGGTGGTTAATCTATATATACCAAGTGTTCCTTTTCTTCTTCTTCTAGAATAATTTTCTTCTAAATATTCAAGTCATTTTTCTGATAATTTCTGGGTTTCTTCTATATTCCTGACAGCAATCAGTAATTACATTGAATTCAAGACGATACACCAACAAAATTTCCCTATTTCTCTTCCTTCTGCACATGGTTGTGGCTGTTGGGTTGGTTTGTTTTCTTGTATTCAAGGGAGTTCAGGGGCTAATTGGAGCATCAGATTCAGTTAAAAGGAAAGAGAAAAGGGTGTTACAGTATTTTCTGCCTCAAGTTGAGGCTGCATCTGTTCTGAGCATTACTCTTGCAATCGCATGGCAAAAGGCAATCAGGGTATGGCCTACAATCATGGTTCATTTCATACTGTGGTGCACTTTTTTCATGTCGCTTGCAGCTGGAATTCTTCTTCTTTGCTTCCAAAGGCCTTCTACAGCTGGTGTTGGAGTTTGTCTTATAGCTTTTGCTATAGGCAGTGGATTATACGCTTGTTGGGTCAATCGGAGAATCAAGTTTTGTTGTAAGGTCTTGAATAAATCACTTGAACCTGTACCGAAATTTGGTGATTTAAACCAACCCACTTATTGGATGCTTGGAGCTGGATTCTTGTGGATGTCTTTATGGATTTTAGCTGTTATTGGAGCCTTGAATAATTTCTATTTCCCCCCTTTAATCATTACTGCATTGGTGTTGAGCTTAGCTTGGACTACAGAAGTAATGAGGAACATTGTTAATCTGACTGTTAGTAGAGTTATTGCCTTATATTATCTCAGAGGAATGCAATCAAACACTAATATTTGCTTTCAAAGAGCAGTGACTTTGAATCTCGGAAGTGCTTGTCTAGGGTCTCTCTTTGTTCCAGCTATTGAAGCCTTGAGGATCGTTGCTCGGGCTTTGAATTTGCTTGAGGGTGAAGATGAATTCATGTTTTCTTGTGCACATTGCTGTCTCAGAGTCATGGATTCCATCTTCAGATATGGCAATGGCTGGGCCTTTGTACAGGTATCTTAATTGATAACACAAAACACATGTAAACTTTCCTCCAGTTTCATTGCATCTCATAATCATAGACATGAGTTCTTTGTAAAAGTTATAGTTAATTCTAAATAAGATTCCTAAACAAATTGGGCATGCATTTGTTTGATCAGTGAGAATATTTTACTATAAGGTTCCTCTAAATATTTCTGAAGTATATATATTCTTGAGAGTTTGTTGCTGGTCCCTATTTTGGCTGGTCAATAAGCTAATGTAAATAAAAATGCCACACATTCTACATCTATGACAGTATAATCACAATCTGAAATTGAATTGTTTATAATGAACTTCTTAAACAAATGTATTCAAAACAAAAATTTCATGGTCAACTGCTCAACTAAGTATGTTAAAATATCTATCTCAGTTGTCTTTCCAATCCATGTTTGCAGGTTGCTGCATATGGAAAAGGTTTTGTGATGGCATCACAGGACACTTGGGGCTTGTTTGAGAATCATTCTCCAGAAATGGAATTAATAGTAGATTCTGACATAACAAGCTCAATTTGCTTTCTCACTGGAGTTTGTAGCGGCTCAATCTGTGTTATTGTTGTGGCTGCTTGGACTGCCAAAGTGCACCAAAGTTTCACAGCCACCCTATCCCTTCTTACATTCTTCATTGGATACCTAATGGTAGGTGGTCCTCATTTGACTACTTTATTTCACTTTCTTATATGATAAGATTCATAACATGTGCTCAACTTTATATTCTTATATCAGTTAATTAATCATACACGATTAACAAAAATTATATTACATTAATGCACCAGACCAGGATTGCAATGGCATTGCCTCATGCCTGTGTGAGTTGTTACTATGTGTGCTACGCAGAGAACCCGGAGAACAGATTGTTTGATAAAACAATTAAAGACCGTCTCAGCTTGTTGAAATCCGGTCGAGATGTAGGCGCACCTACACCTCGAATTCCACATCGGTTTGCAGCAACATAGCACATGAATTTGCTGCATAATTTTTTTCCAGATTCAAAGAGACAGGTTAGGCCAAGCTTTCAAGATGGCACATAAATTTGGCTTGCTAGGTTGTCCTCAATGGGCTGTGGGGGCTCCAACTGACCAAACCTAGGCTTGGATTAGACAATGAAAAATGGTGGAGATGATGGTAGTTGTGGGGATGATACTGAATAAAAGGTGAGCCATTATTTGGATGTTTTGGTACTGGAAGGACCATGTTATGCAGAGCCACCGAGTTTCCAATAGACAAGGCTATAATTGCAAAGTGCCATCTGGTCCCTGTTCCTGTACTGTAATTTGCATATACTATTGGGATATTCCATGTAGTACAGTCCATCATTACTTTATTAGAATATGTTAAAATAATAGGACCCATTATTTTTATTTAATAAATTTAATTATATAATCTTGTAAACTAGTGGAAGGAACTAGTGATGCTAGGTTGGGCTGAATAAAAAATAGGAAAAATTATAAGTGGCAGTTCATTAGTTTCAAAGCAGCACAATTCTGTTTTTAATATATATAAGGACCATATCTATCTAGAATCTTTATTTGAGCTAAGCCTATTTTAATTTTATAATATATTTTTCAATTGGGTAAACATATACTTTCATCTTTACCAATATTATATCTCTTTATGGGGAGTTTACTGTATAGTCTGTGGTCTCTTACAAAAGAGCAAGTGGATGGTAGCTCATAATTATAACTAATATTTCTGTAGCATCACTACTATTTAAAATCTTGAACAATTTAACTTATTTAGTTGATATGACAAGTTAATAAATTTTGAAAAAAATATAAGTAAAAATATAATCACGAATCTTAAATATTAGTGTGATTAAATTTAATGATTCAAAATTTTTATAAAAAAAAACAGTCACAAATTCTAAATATTAACCTAACACTAAAAAATGTAGGTATATTCGGAATTTAAAAAATAAAATCTTGATGAATTTGCATATTTTTGGACAAAGGGTCAAAATGAACTAGTAATAAAAAAAAGTATGTCAAAAAGTAAGTCTATAACTTTATTGCTTGCCTTTTCCTCAAAGACTAGTCTTGAAAGAGATTCAAAAACGGTGACTGATTATGAAGTGTGGCAAATTACAGAAAGCCTAGTGGAAGCTTTTAACCAAAGGTGACGAAAGGGTGCCAAATCATTACCAAAGCTTTTAATCACATAGAGATTTTTATGGAATTAAACTTTCGAAGTGAATCTAGATTTAAAAAAAATATAAATTGCATTTAAAAAGTAAAATATATTAAATTTTGAATTAAAAAAGAGTATATCTGAGTCATCATGCAAATCTTCTCTATATACGTGAGCCAATGAGATTGAGGTAGCTCGCACAACATACACTTGGGTTTTGTCTATTGGTAAGTTTCTGTCTGCTTGCAGTTTCCATGTCAAAAGTTGATATATTATTTTATTACTTATATGTGCTTCCATATGCATACTCCCACATGCGTAATAGTATATATATATAATAGAGGATGCTAATTTTGACCCGCTGCAGATTTCTAATCCGCATCGATCTAGTAGGGTGGATTGTTTTGACCAATTCGAAAGAATATAATTAAGGTTCGGAACGAAAATGAGATTCAATTGTACCCCGCCTTGCCTGTGTTTCTATATAGATAATATATATATATTATCTATATTATATATAATATACATATTAAAACACGTATTTTATCATTATATATAAATATTTACACTGATACATGTATTATATAATATGTATATATATAGATATTTTAATTGTCAATATTAATATTTTTTCTAATTAAATAAAAAATAAGAAAATATCATATTCTTATGTATTGTTAAACTAATTAAGTCAATATTAGTATTTTTTATATAAATCTTTGTCAAACTAATTATGAATTGTTACATTTTTAACAAGTGATGGGATCTTCTTCTTGTGAACTTTTAATTTAACTTTTACGGATGGATATATAAGTTATGTAATTGACATAGATTTTTTATTCATTAATTGAGTATAATTTAATTTTTTATTTTGGGGCAAAGCAAATGGGTTCAAAAAATTTAGGGAATTTTTAAATTGGAGATGGGTTGAAATTCCTTGCCCTGTTAGGGTTGAGGGGGGGGAGGGGCACGGGGCAATTTTTGTGGGAGCAAATTTGGGTCGATTTTATCTTGAACCACTTCCATTCCACCTTGTTGTTATTCGTATATAGATAACTACTTTTTCTTTTAACAAATTTCTCCCATTTTTTTAACACTTCCTTTTCATAAGAGGGAACATTTTTATTTTTCTTGGAGGCCTATTTTGATGCATGAAAGTGGAATCAAAGTTAAAAATTTTATATTAAAGTTATTAGAATTTACGAGTTTAAATTATATAAAAAATTAAAATTAAAAATGTGCTTAAAGTATTGGTTGTCATCTTTAGTGAGTTTTAAAGATAGTTTTTGTTGACATTTTATGTGGCATTTAATGATGATTGTCATCTTTGGCTATTCTTATGGTGGCTGTCGTCATTTTCAATGGGTCTTGATAGTGGTCGTTGCTGTTGTCTTCGATGGATCCCAATTATGATGGTTGTTGTCGTTTCTAACGGGTTCAGCAATGACATCATCCTCACCTCAGTAGGACCTGACAGTTGGCTTGTATGACAGTAACATAATAATATAGACTTATACAGTTAACTTACATCTTTCTATATCATACCTGATAATATAAAGCTATACAGTAGAGAGAATAATGATAAATATATATATATAAATATAACAACATAATCTAATATATTGTATAATCCTATACAATATACCAAACTAGCCCTCATTTTCCAATTTCAATTGTAATTCATTTTGCATCCAAATGAAGCTAATATAAACTACAAGCCTCCTGCAATTAAAATGACATCCACCAAAATTGCTTGTCATCATTATAATTTTTTATTTATTTTTTGTTACACATCATTATAATTATTTTGCTCTAAGATGAGTCCAATATTACGTATTAATAATATTTATGACTATCTCCTGGTGTAATTCATAAAATCAATTAACCCACCAAAAAAAAAAAGAAAAAAAAAAGAGGTCACTGACTCAAAGATGAGTATCCCAAAATTGGACCACCATTCATGACCAATTCATTGATGCTTTTGCAAATGAGATGAAGAGAGTAAAAAGTGATGAATCACATGAATGGCTTTAGCCTCAAAATCTTAAGTTACCTCTAGACTGTCCCTAAATCTAATTTTAGTTAATGGTATCTTTGATTTAGTTCCTATTAATCTTTCAATGAAATTTAGGGGCCGATACTAACAGGATATCTTATCTCTCTCATTCAAGCCCAAATTGGAATTATTAGGCTATAGCTTTACTAAATGTTTAGGAGTATTAAGCTAGGGAATTGAATCAACTGGATTACAATTCATCAGAGGGAGCAATGGAAGTAAAAAGAGTTCCTCAATCCTGCTTATTACATTCCTAAGTTTAATTGATGATATCTTGCAGTTCAAATAAGCTGAATTACTCTTCTTTACCATTTTTGCTTTCGCCACCTCTTAAGAACCGCGAGAACCAATAAGCAGAAGATTTTGGATGCCTTGTGAGTCCATTTTTGTAATCCACATAAACCAATCCAAAGCGCTTAGTGTAACCTTGAGCCCACTCAAAGTTGTCCACTAATGACCATGCAAAGTATCCCCTCACATCTACTCCATCCCTGCCCATACAAATGATGAATCAGTAATTTCTGTGTGTCTGTTATTCTAACTGAATTCACAATTCACACATACAATGATGTACTATGCCTACAAACATGGATGAGGAGGTAAGCAGACTATCTAAAACGTGCAGGCTCATACTGAGAAAAGAAATAAACTGCAGATTGCAGAAAGGACAGGTAAAAAAGGCATAGCAAGTAAACAGAGAACAAGGCATCAACTGTCTACATTTTAGGTAGACAGTGAGTAATATACTCGGTCTCTGATCTCTTTCCCTCTTAATAAAATTTCTTTCATCTATAAAAACAGAAAAGATATTCAGAGTCTCAAACTACGGGTTGATCTATAAGGAAACTTGATAAGCTATTATGAAGTAGAATGTGAAGTGACTTACTTGATTGCCTGAGAAACTGCAGCAAGGTATTCCTTAAAGTAACGAACTCTGAGTTTGTCATCTAACATCTCATGGAGTGGGGAAGTTTCATTTTCTTCATCATCCATACCTGCCAATGAGCAGTGTGGTATGTACTATAATTAGACTGAAACCTAACTTTAAGTAGAGTTGAAAGTCCAGTAACAAGAAATATTATAGGTCCCACTTTAATCCTATAAAATGTGTACAATAACAACTAATTGGCTAAACCCAAAATATGCCAGTCAAATATGGGTCTAAAACAACGTACATAATGGTAACTATACCTTCCCACAGAATTCCAATATATGCCTGGGGCAGAAAGCTTTTAAAAAGATATCACCAATTTTAGAAATTGGCAACCTGTTTTGCATCTGTGTAATAAGACCCAAAGAGAAGTATAGAAATCTATATGCATTTTTTTTTTCTACAGAAAAGCATAACTACATACCATTCTCAGTAACATATATTGGGGTATTTTGGTACGTCTGTGCTACGTAATTGAGAACCTTCTGGATACCCCAAGGAACAACATAGAGCCATTCTGATGCTGCCTGCCATGTATAGAATCTGCCATTAGTAAGCAAAATATGGTGCCACAGCAAGTTAAATCTCAAAAGTCATAATTGATTTGTTTATTCATGTATGTGTTTGTATGCATTGTGTGCTTGAGAGGAACAGTCAGGTGATGATTTCTACCTTCTCACCGATTGCCTTTCCACCTTCCCATTCAACTGATGATAAACAGAAACTTGGTGAGAAAGCACAAAATTTATTATGAGTGATGATTTTTACAAATGAATTTCAGCTTTGATATTACCAATTCTCTCCATTTCTTGTGCTTTATAGAAATGACTTTCTACGTCACAATCTGCTACATGTGAAATAAACCTTGATGTATAATGATTTAGACCAATAAAGTCCAATGAATTCCTTAGCAATTCCTTATCTTCTTCAGAGAATTTGGGTAGTTGATCTCCAATTCGCTCACGCATAACTCGGGGATAGTCCCCATAATAGAATGGATGCAAGAACCTGCATCAGTAATATGAATGTGTAAAACTATAACAGATAAGACAGAAAATGGGTATTAAAAATATAAGAAAAAGAAAAGGATATTCTCTATCGCAAATAAGCCACTATTAGCAATTTTTCCTAGCATAGACAGACTCCAGCTTGACAGTAGGTTACACCAGGTACCAACCTTCAAAACCTTATATATCTTCATACTATTTGAGCATTCTTTCCTTTTTCTATTATCCATCAGAAGGTTTAAAAAGCAGATTTAATAGCTTATCAAGTAAGTCACAAGACATTCTACTTCTTTTCTTACTCAGTTACAAACATTTATTCTAGTAGTTGACCATAATTTCAATGCTATTTAATACATAAATTGCTATTTTTTGAAAATTTTCAAAGACCATATTTATTGCATCTTAACAAGTGTCGTTAGGGCACCCGTTAGAAAAAATCCAAAGAAAAAGACATGCATTCTCAGGAAAAAAAGAAGAGAGAATATCATGCTTGATGTTTACTTTAACATAATAGTTGCGATAGATATGCCTTCTATTATGTCAAAAAACTACAAAAAAAAATCATCAAACCCAGAACCTCCCCTAGATTAATCACTCACTGTGTCAGAAACACGAACAAAATTTCTTCAAAGATGCAACATCAACATAAAATGTTTGAGGAAAAAGAATCAGATTTTTTGAATTATTTGTGGCTAAGCTCTATCTCTCATTCACCCCCTTGGCCTGTATGCCTGTGTTTGTCTGTCTGCATGTGTGCAAAACAATCCTAGTAATAACATGGATTACATTCTTATTCATAATATATTAACATTTACTGAGTGTGAGGACTACCATCCAAGCTGAAAATCCAGGCGCCTTGCAGCGGCAGATTTATCTTCAGTTCTATCTGAATTAGCCTCTGCCCATTCACAATCTACCACATAGCCTACTTGTCCCCCTTGCGTATCCTGCAAAATAGAACAGAAACAGCAGCGAAAAGAAATTAATATTACCTCTCTAGTTATGCATATTTCACGGAAAGACAAAAGACAATTTTATTGAAGATGATAAATAGACAACTATGAATATGAATATCAGGCACTGACGCATCAATTATATTTTGCATTGTGAAAACTATCAACATGCAAATTAATAGAGCACAACCAAGACAAGCAAATGAAGAACTGAAATCATAAAAGTAAGTTTGAGAAACCATGTAGAAGATAATGACTACTATCTAGATACACAACTTCAAAGTTGCAATTGCACAAGGTTTGAACTTCTTGAGTAGAACAGATTGGTTTTCTAATTTCTACTCAGAACAGAGATCAGTATGAAGTAGCAAATAAGAAATAGCAAGTTATGAAAGAGCACAGAAAGTGTTGCTACATCAGAGGTCACTTAATAGGAAGTGTTGCACAATGAACACTGAGTAAGAAAAAGCATCTCAAATGCTATGTAGTAAGAATTTGACAATGAAAATTAAGTAGATAGCATATAAACAATGATAGAAAGCAATAAATTCCATAAAATAGCAAGCTTTCTTTTGCAACATCCACAAATGCAAAGACCATAATGATGCAGGATGAAGACATGCTTAGTATGATGTTATTTGTAATTGTGAATTGGAATTTAAATAATAAAAGGTTTCAATATAATTTGGAGAATAGAGTTATCGATTAGAAATTTGGACGGTGTCTTATAATTAGGATTACATGGACATTAAGATAGGGTTTTTCATCTTAGTAATTTATTCAGCTTTTGGTAAGATATTATTGTTTTTTTTGTGGTTATTCCGTTATCCCTTTTTCTCTTTCCTATCTCTTTTTGATCTCTCCTACCTATTCCCCTCTTAGTTCTACTTCACTACATAATCATCTTTAACATAAACAGGTAGAAATTTCAAAAGGTGAGTTCCCTGAACTTGAGCAATCCAATAGAAAGTGTCAACAATTGCTGATCATGGTAATTGAGTGACAGATAATTTGTCTATCAATTGGCACATCAAGCTACCATATTCTACATTAGTTCAATTTCCCATGTTTTTCCAATGTAGAAATTATTAGCATGCTTCCTGCTAAGAGAGAATTGAACCTTAGCCGCCTTTCTCTCTCTCCTTGTCCCTCCCCCACTCTTTGCTATCTTGTTTTCCTATCTACTCTACACCATTGTTCAGAGATTGCCACCCCTCATTCTGGCAGCAACCCCCTAAAATAGTAGATCTGTCCAGTTTACGGATGATCCTACTGTTTTTATATCCCTATTATTGGGATTTGTGGCTTTTGCCTCCCTTATTGGGAGGTTTTGTGTCTCTTTTCATGGGAGTTCTGGATCTGGTATGTGATATATGGGCAACAACATTTGCACTTGTGCACATGTGAGGATTTCCATCAGTACAGATGCAACTTTGAAAAGCAACAAAGACGCTGTTCAAGTAATTTATTGGAGCCAAGAGTTCATTTTGATCTTAGTTAGCAGTCCAATTATTGAAGTTCGTTTTGTACTACTAGACCTAGGATTTATCAAACTCTTCTCTAATGATGGAGGTGCTGTTCGGCCTTAGTTATGAATGAAGAGTTATATCCTAAAAAAAAAAAATCCAACAGAGTACACCAGACTATAACAACATCACAGTACCATATTCATATAGACAACTGCATACATAAATATAATAGAGAACATTGCCTAGTTTACCTTGTACTTGCTTCGGTATACCGAAACAGCAGCTGCGTGAGCCAAGATCTGATGGTGTGCAACCAAATATGGTTCTGTTGATGTATTTTCACATCTTCCAGGAGCAAATATCCCAGTATCATACCCATTTACAGCAGTTTGCAGGGGCTCATTAATTGTAATCCAGTTCTTTACTCTATCACCGAAATTTGCAAAGCAAGTATCTGCATAAATTGCAAAGTAATCTCTGGCATTTACCAGACATAAAATCTCATGTCAATCTTTAATATTGTATCAAAAGTTGTTTCTCTGGCAAATCTATCACAGAGAAATAAATCTTTCAAGCTGAGAATCAAATATAATAACGGCTTCCTTCAATAAAGATAAGGAAGACATGTGATACAAATAACAAATATCTTAAAATGTTCATTACCCACAGGTTTCAGCTCCACATACAAATTAAAAAATATATATACAAAAATGAAGAAAGTAAATACACAGCTCTTGCCGAAGTAAAAGGGATTCTCCAGGGAATTTGTTGATTTGGTGGTACTACCCCTTTTGCAGCTCCAAGGCAAGATCTTATACGATGTTCTATTCATGGATTTCTTAGGATTAAAACTAACAGTTTTCTTCATGGAAGTTTCACAAACAGTAAGAGCATTCAGCTAGTAAAGGCCAAGGACCTCTGGTATTGTTAGAAACTAGAAGGTGGATTCTCCTCATTCTTAGACAATAACATAAGCTTAAAGTTATTGTAAATTCCGTCAAAACGAAATTCATATAATGAATATAGGGAGGTTCATACTTTCTCACCATATCATACAGAAAAAAATAAAATCTCAGAAACCTAGTTTTCATCGCTCCAATCTCTCCTTCACCCTCACCTTCATCTTCACCTTCACCTTCAAATCTAAATATGATGACACATCTAATAAAAACAAGGGGATATGCCAATTCAGTAATCAAAGTTTACACAGTAATGTCTGTAATCACATTGGAAAGATATATTTTTTTTAGGTACAAAGGCAGGCCTAAGACCAAAGAAAAAAACACAACTAAAGAGGGACACTCCTAGAGCGCCCAACTCCCATCAAGTCTTGAAGGAGAAAACAAGCAACATCCAAAGGAGCAGAGTCTAGGTGATGGACCCCAACAGAGTCCAGATAATTTTACTCAATTGCTAAATTAGACAACAGCATGATCATTATTGTAATTTGGTTATAACCTCAGGAGTGGATAAATCCTATTATTATATCTAGGGGTGAAATTCAAACTGGATTATTCGGATTCAAATTAAAATTTTAAAATTGAATTCGATTCGAATGCTTAGTTTGAAATTTGAATCTGGATAATGTATTATTCGATTTAATATTCGATTTAATATTCGAAATAATATATATATATATATAATTTTATTTTATTTTACCAAAATACGCTTAAAAATTTCAAGTTTTTATTCGAATTCAAGCATGAATTCGGATTTCAGTTTAGATTCTATTACTATAGGAATTCTAATCCGAATCCGAATAGTGCACTATTCGATTCAAATTTCAATCCTAATTACATCAAGGTTTTTAGCAAATACAGATTTGAAATAAGAATCCCACCTCGTCATCTGTTTTACCTAAAAGCACAGAGAAGGGAAGGAAACTCCAAGAGGATGAGTACACAAGTTGTCAAAGTACTTTACATTTCTTACAACATGTGAGTAAGCCTTGTCAATACACTCTTTTAAGGTATTTTATAGGCTAGATAGACATAAGAAGTACCATATAATGTTGTGTACCTTTCTTAATACATCTTTCTTCATTTACTACAGTCAGTATACGCATCCAATTTGATTAAATATTCTACTTAAACTATTGTTCTTACGTTCATGATAACTCACAAAGCGCCTTTATTGCTTTTGGGAAAATTGATTGATAAAGCCTTATCTTGCTGAGGAATCTCGCATATCCTTAGCTTTCTAGTCGCTTAAGCATGAGATACCAGACCATTAAATTTATGTGGTTTCTAAGGGGTTGAAGAATATCAAAGAGATCTGACAAGGAAAAAAGACAAAAATCTAACAATTTCTAAACACAAAAATAGAAAATGCCATGTTAACAATTGTATATGCCTGATATATGAAAAAGAATTAAGTTTCCGTTAGGCAAGAAAGACTACAGAATATTAAAACTGTTGCAAATAACCAAAAACAAGTGAGGTAATACTTACATGATTTTTTTATTTAACCAGCCTCCCATTGATTCATGAAGATGCAGTGGGAGATCCCAATGGTACAAAGTTACATAAGGCTGAATGCCTGCAGGTGCAGATCAAGTTTTTTAATGTATCTCGCTGCTGTGACTTACTAGAAGAAAGTAAAGGAAACACAACTTGTTAGTAATTACCCTTTTGAATAAGACAATTGATGACATTGTTGTAAAAACTTATCCCTTCCTTGTTCACGCTGGTTCCCAAACCATCTACAAGCACAGAGGAAATCAATACAACAGCTTGTCATCTAAATCAAGTTATGCAACACTATGAACTAAGGCACACAACAAGCTAGAGATGATTCAATTACACCTGCTCATGTACAAGGTGGGAAAGACAAGTTTTTTTAATATGTATATATATATATATATATATTTCTACTGGGGACAAAATAGGGAATGTTGATCAGGGGTTCATATTCTCTAAATCAACAGGAAGACAAATTGAAAGAAGAACAAGGACTTAATTATTAACTATGCAAACTGAAAACGGGATAAAGTTAGGTAACATAGAAGCCATTCTGGTTCCAGTTTCCAATTTGCTTCAGCTAATCCTCAATTATTGTTTTAATTTTGTATGTGAATAAACAAAATCGTTTCAAATTCATATTTGGGAAGTCATCACTGGTACTAAATGATCTCCTACATTTCTACAAAAGCAACTGACACCTGAGGTTATCAGTATCTATAATGGTAATCTAGGTAATCTCCGATTGACTTTCGCCAATGAAAGGAGCCAAATGACACCTCCAGAGTACATATCTAAAGACTAGTACAAAAAAGAGGCTTGAGCTCAGCTTCAGTAGACTCATTTAGCATGATATTTGATTTTTTTTATATTTTAAATTAAACATTAAAATCATGTCTTTCCTCAGCTTTCTGTAAAACTCAAAATATGAAGTACATTAAACCATCATAATTTTTTGTATATTGATAATAAATTACCATAGGAAACATAAGATTCAGCTAGGCCAGATACTACAGGACAATGCAGATACTATGGGGCTCATCGCCCTGCTACAAGGAATGGACCTAAACACGATCACCTTGAAATTTACTGATCATAGAATTATTAGTTAGAAGTTATAAGATATAAAACAAATTTCATAGTGGACATATTTGATCTTAAAAGCCTTCATTTATAGAGGAGAGTTGACAAAGACAGTAAAGTCATACGGTGCCATGAGTGTCCCTGGCCCTTTCAATCAGAGACCACTCTTATGTAAGCTTATATGTCACTACCCAGAAAGTACAGAGAAAATTTCCTTGAAAGCATAATCAGAGTATTATCAGGCGTTCAAGGACTTGATGAGTATTGAATTTGACTTGTATATCATGTTAATATTGTCTCCTTTTTGAATAAGTGTTGGTTTGGTCCAAAGGGCTGACTTGATGCACATATAAACTTAGCCCTCCTGTAGTCATATTATCCTATCATGTCTACATTTTCTCATATCCTATTCCCAAATTTCATATATATTAATTTGTTATACAGATCAAGTCACATCAATATAGAGCCAGATATACAGAGGACTTAATGAGAAAGAGGATACTTAGAGAAGGAAAGAAAGAATACCAGAAGAAAGTTTCATTCTGATCAGATATGATGGATAAAAATAATCATTTTTTTAAAACCGCTGACAATAGACAGAACTGAAACATAAAATCTCATAAGTAGAAGAGCATACCAGGGAAGATACGAGACCAGGATATTGAAAATCTGTAAGCATCAAATCCCAACTTGGCTATGAGGTCAATATCTTCCTGTTATGTCAATTAAACTCAGGAAATAAGATCTGACGGATTGGTAAAGCAGAAAGACTGGGGATTTAGAACTTCACGGGTATGAGTATTACAAATATCAATTGACAATTTCAGACCTCCCACTATACCCTCGCATTAAAAAAAAAAAAAATCCCCATTAAAATACCTCTAGTATTTCTTGGTGACTTTGGGGACACACACAGAAACAAAAGATATACGAATGACATGCACATCCAGAATGATGAATACCGACCTTGTACCGATGATAATGATCCACTGCTACATCACCATTACTTCGATCAATAATTTTTCCTAACAAAACAAGCCAAAGTACATGTAGTAACCAATCTCAGTATCAAATTTCACCATATAAAATAATGTAACGTTAAGAGAAGAGCAACCTTCTCTATTTATTTATGTATATAATAGAATGTTCATTACCTGTAGTGTGTGAAAAAGAATCCCATATACTAGCTCCTCTACCACCCTCCTTGCAGGCACCTTCTATCTACATATGAGCACCAAGCAATTAAGTGCAAAAAATTTTATGTACCCTATCATTTAAAAATACAGAAAAACTACTCAAAATTATTCAAAGAAACATCAGTAATGATTGTCAAAAATAATAAAGTGCAAATATTGTTCTTCCCATTAAGTATCAGAGAAGTAGAATGCAATTTCTGGAAAACGATCTAAATGTCTTTTACCACTTTCCCAACCTTATAAAGTAAGTATTTTTGTTTCAAAAAGGTGTTTTACTCTTTTAATTTATTTTTTTCCAATTATACTCCAGCATAGTAAGTGAAAAATGCATAAATACTCTATTTTACTTTTGATATATGGTCGCTTGTTTTCTATTAACTTTGTACACTTCTATCTTTCTTTGTATTATATAAGCATTCCACATAACTATACCTTATATGTCAGTGCCAAACCAACATGGAATTGAACCGAGGGAGGGGGAAGGTAGGGGGTACAGATCCCGTTGTTTGGATGTTCTCCCTTCTAAATCGGTGGGGAGACGGGGATAATTGTTGTACTACTCCACTTTTTTCTCCCTTCTCATTTAGAGTGTCCCCCTTCCCTGTACTTAACCCTCTCAGAAACACACTCTAAAGAAACTGTTAGAAGAGATAATTGATATTGTACCAAAATCTTTTAAAATAGTGATCTATCCAGTGATAATTGAAACTACTAAAAGGTGACCTATCAGTGATAATTGATACTACTAAAAGGAAAAGTAAATGCCTTAAGTGTTTTTCTATTAAGGTATAATGTCTTCGTAATATTTTGTTTTTCTTTGGTGTACAACTGAAACCTTTAAGGAGTCTTAGGAGCCAAATGAAATTTTTTCAGAAAAGTCACCTGACATATAATAAACTTCTTTCATGGAAGTTTTCCTAGTCCCCCCCCCCCCCCCCCCCCCCCTTCTCCCCTTTGAATGTCATACAGATCAGAAGAGCAAATCCCGTGTTCCAATTTGCACAAAAATTGATACCATCATACTAAAGCACGAACATAAATTGACAAACACAAGCATGAATGTCCATTTTGGCAAACTAAGCAAACTGTAGAAGGAAGGCCACTATGGATAAAATTAGAAAAATACCCAAATCACAACTTGAAAGATAGATCATACTGTCTACAATACAAAATAAACAACCATTCTGATTTATCATAGCGAAATCAACAACCAACTGGAAAAAAGTGAAAAGCTCAAAACAGCAGCTATGGAGGGAGGTCATAATTTGCAAAAAAAACAAACACGCTTATGTACCCAACTGCATGCTGCATATGCATATTGAACGAAATTAATGCCTTTCTATGTGTGTCTCAATTTACAATACCTGATAGGCAGATGTAGCAACACCAAAGACAAAATTGGGAGGGAAATCACTGCGAGAGACCTGTCTGTCGTTGAAATTATGTTGTTTTTCATTCAGGAACTCATCCTCTTTCGCCATTGTAAATGCAATTTCTCTTCAGATTTCACTGTAAACTGAGCCACTGAAACCAGTTTGGAAATGGAGATTGGTTATTGGTGCGAGGAAGCACGAGGGGGGTTGGGGGTATTATAATGGAGCAACTGCCAACTGGTTCAGGTGAAAAATATTTAAATTTTTTATATGTAAAAATTATTATTTGCTTTTAGATTTTTTTATTTTTTATTTTTGAATTCATGTTGCTTTGTGAACTGCATAATGAAAAATAACTTATTTTTTCCAATAAACCTCACAATCTTTTACTAAATTCGATTTATATAACGCAAAGAATGTTTACCAATTAAATTAACTGATCTAAATATAATTAAAAAAATTATTTTATAAACTAGTGACATGCATGCACTAATGTGTGTTATATATATTGCATTTTAATTTAATTTAATAAAAAAATTTATATATTAAAAAGAATGAGAGATGGTAGGAGAGCGAGAGTAAGAGGGTGGAAGGGGTAAGAAATGAGAAAATATATTATTTAGTAGTTGTTAGATTAAATTTATTAATTAAATTGATTTTTAATAATTTAAATATATATATATATTATATAATAAAAATTATAAAGATCTTATAGCGTTTAAAATAATATAAATATAGATATTAACCCTTTTAAAATAATATAGATATTAACCCTTCAAAAATTATTTAAAATGTGTATAATTATTTAATAACTCCTATATATATAGCAGTAATATAATAATATAAATCTATATTATTTTTTTACAGTAAGTATTTAGTAAGAAAGTAGCATAAAATATAATAATATTTTTTAATATAATATTATAAGCAAAATATTTATTTTCACTTTAAAAGATTAGTTTTGTGGTCATACTCATTTTATTAATTTTTTGAAATTGAATTTCGTATTGTTTAATAAAAAAAAAAATTCTATTTAATTTAACTAATCAAATATAGATATTTGACGTGAATTAAATTAAAATTTGACGTCATAATTGTTCTCTATTTACTTAAAAAAGATAATTCTTTTAGTACAATTATTAATAAAGACAATTGATGGGTTTCTTACCGTATAGAAAAATTAATTATATTTTTTATAAATAATGTGTTTCTCTTCCTCAAAACACATTCCTTTTCTATTTTGATTAAGTGCCTCCTTATATTTCTTCTCATTTTGAAACTGATGTAAAGGAATTTAGAGGTTTTCTTAGACTTATTTTTTATTGTATTATTTAATGAAATGTACGAATTATGTTATTTTTAATGAAAATTAATTTTATTTGCACAGAAAACTATATCCATACACGTGTCCTTGAAAATAAAATTCTTGTGAAAAAAGAAGAAAGCAACAAGCTCCCCATGCAAATTAACACAGCTGTACTACCATACATTTGATGTGTCACCAAAAGTTGCTGCAAATATTGCCAAAGCAATCTTGGACGTGACAAGTTCTTACCTAATAAGAAAATATCAGAATCCACTTTATAACATTATATCATGTGATTACATTTGGCATTCTTTTATAAGATGGATTAAAGAATCATTTAAGCAATAGAAAACTACTCAAGAACCTTTTTGTTTTTGCTTTATTTTTACATTTACACCAACTTTTTTTTTTTTTTTTAATAATAGTTAATCATTTTAAAATTGTTAACTTTTAATAAATGAAAAAGTATCACTACTAATTACAGTGCATGGATTAATTTAACGTTTTAATCATGTTCATCATTAATATATATAAGAATTTTTTTTAATGAGTATCTAAAATTACTTGTTAAGTTACAAATAAATATAATTATTATAAATTAAAAATTTATATAAATAATAATTTATATAATAAATAATACTGAAATCATGATTAATTATAATAATAAATATTATAATTTTTTATTTATAAAACTTAACAAATACCATTTAAATACCTATTATATAAATCTTATATATAAATTTTCATTAGCTCTTTTTCTAAATAAATACATCTCAAATCTGTTTTAAAAATTATTTAATAAAATGAGTCGATTTTAGTTTTTATAAAATTTGTTTTGCAAAACTCCCAAGCCAACTATTTAATATTATATATTATATTTGTAGTATTTTTATATAATTTTATAATAAATAAATTATGTAGTTGGTCTTGGGTTTGAGATATTCATGACTTTGGATAATTGTTGAAGTTTTTGAAAAATCTTTCAAAAACCTTTAGCTTGTGTAAGGATATTTTATTTCATGGAGCTGGGCTTGAAGACCCACGTTTAAACATTTTGCTAATGGGTCTTTAATGAATTTGTTAAATTCGATAGCGCAATGGGCCCAAACCAAATATGGAAAAGCATGTGTCCTAAACCCTTATCCATATGCTATTATTCTACTTCTTTAGTCTTATTATTTTTTTAATGGCTCTCTATTTCTTTAATTTTTTTTAAGAATAGAAATTCATTATATATATCAAATATTTATTGAGAATTTTTCTTATGAATTGGAGCTCATATAATCTTATATGAACTCCATACGTGGCACAATTCTAAAATTGTGGTCTCCTACAAACTTTAAATAAATATTAAAATATTTTCTCATCATTAAATGGCCCTGATTATTTTAATAAATGAATTTTTTTTATTATAATCTGACGTATTTTTCTTTTTTCATCTTTAGAACTTTCAATTATGTTTCTCCCATATTTACCACTTCCAATTAATCAGCTAATTCGATTGCATACCCAACATATATATATTAAACTCAATGAGGCCGATAAGAGAGTACTTCAATATTCATTTAAAATTTGTAAGAGACCACTACTCTAGAACTGTGCAGTTCATATAAGATTATATGAACTCAAGTTCATTAGAAAATTTCTTAATTTTACAATATAATACATGCATCTACTTTTTGGTAATTTATATATTTATATATTTATATATCAACAAACAAATTCTAAAATAATGAACCAACCAAATAGCACCAAAAATGTAATTTGATTACAACTATGGTATGAAGGTTTGACCCACCATTGTCTTACTAAGAAATGGAGTCCATCTGACTCTTACAATTGGTACTACATATGTTTAAATCCATCACTTGTCAGTCAAAACAATAAGAATTTATTGGGTTAAAGAAAAAATTTCAACAATTTGGGAAAATATATCCATAAGCTTACACTAGTCGTTTCTAATTTTTTATTTTTATTTTTTTCAGAACTGGAGTTTAAAATGAGGTGATAGAAAAATGAGATGTATACAGCTTTGTGATTGTTGCATTCACCTTCGTTAAGCCCTCTTGCACTTGCAGACCTGAAGTGTCTGATGCGTACCTTGCAGATGTCTGGGACAAGAGATTTGCCCCTCCAGCTGGTCCTGTTGTCAAAGAACTAACTTTGGTGCACAAGTCTTACACTCTGATGTGCCCCTTGGAGATGTCTTGGACAAGAGTTTGCCACTACAAGTGGCAACTGGTCTTGTTGCCCCTAATTTTGGTGCAACTTGCCATTAGTTAATTGCATCTTCTTCAGGCTGTTATTGCTTTGAGAAGGGGGAGGGGAGTTTCAGCTGAGTTTCACGAGACTTGCCATTTTCCTCTGCAAGTAACTAGTAACTTGCATCTTCTTCAGACTGTTATTGCTTTAGGGAGGAAGGGGCGTCGGCGAGCTCTTAATCTAGTACCATGATTCGAGAATATCAACAACATAAGGGGTGACATTATTTCTCTGTCATACGTGTTTTAGGAGGCCACGTGAGACCAAGAACAAACCCGTGAAGTACAACAGAGCCAAAATGAACAATATATGACATTGAAGGTGAGCACATAACACGTAGGCATCTTCAAATAATATATTGCTGGTAGAATCCTTAAAAACTGAATGATGATTATAACTGATGATTTTCTCAAAATGAAAATTATTGACTATATTCTAGCTGAGGAGCTATGAGTGGCCAACATTAATCTTGAATCAGTATCAGATTATACAAGTACTGATTAATATGATGATGAAGCCAACGAGACCTAATAAACAGCATAATAGACACATAAAAAGTATCTACTCTAAATCATTCAAACCTTATTAAACTGCTTATGGCATTCACCCTCTTCCTTTTCTGTGAGTTTGATTCAACCATGACCAAGGAAATGAAACCCAAGCCAAAATGCAAACAACAACCTTCGAACCAGGTGCTTGCATTGGCTTATTTTGTTGAAAACTAAGACATATCACATAGAGAACCCTTTCCATAAAATTTCAAGGAAACCAGTAGAAAAATTGAGCACTGTATACAAGTTGAAAGATAAGATCAGTTGAGAAACCAAAATCTATGTCCATCTAGTTGCAGAAAATTGTTTTCCATTTGTAATTTTAAGTTTAAATGACATAGATTATACATAAGTTTCAAAAAAAAACTTAAATTTCCAATTAGTTGATTTTAATTGTATCTTTAAAAACACCTAAAAGATGTATTTCTAAAATAGACCATTTGGAACACAAGGTTTTCAAAATCATTAAGATAAAGAACCATAATAAACCATGAAAAATGCACTTTAGTCATCTTCAACTTAATCATTTGGATGTGGAAAATGTTTTCCATAAAAAGCAGGGCCAGAACTCTTCCATTTGAGTTTATGATAAACTGTAATTCCCTTTATTTTGACTAAAATCAGTATCTACCAAGACACAGCTCTCAGAACTCACGTTCAAACTGATATGCCTAAGTACTATTTCAAGAACCAAGTCTAAAACAACTAGCAATTTCCTTTATCCAAAACTTCTTTTATAGTTTCCTTATCAACCTTAGTTTACCACTCAATATACTGCTTTGAGAATCTCATAACTACTAACCATATATATTAAGCTCCAATAACACACAAAAGAAAAACCATCATGTCCAAATTCATTCAGAGTCAAATTACAACACACCAGGAATCCATCGAACATGATTTATGAATTGCAGCACATACCAAAATCATGTTCTTTCACAAAGAAGTACCTAAATACTCAATAAGCATATATTTCTAAGATTTGAACAAAAAGAGTGCTTCCCTATTATTGATCCAAGGATCCTCACACATGGATGCTAATACCGGAGACGTGACAGGAATATCTTTAACATAGCACCTAGAAACATGACAGTACAATGAAAATGAATCACACAAAGTTCTAATAACCTGAACATGAAGAAGCTACTCAGATTATGTTTCATTGAATATTTAGGTGGTAAATGTCCTCCATAAAGCAAAGCGCATTCAAAAAATTTGGTCTTTAACACAGGAAATGTGCAGATGACATAATCTAACCACATCCCATTTCAACAATACAGAATAGAGCAGTACAATTTAACACAATATACCCAATCCTCCTTATATTAAGAATTAAAGAAAAAGACTTAGAAACATCACAAACAGGTCTCTTTCAAACCCCCCCCCCCCCCCCCCCCCAAATTACCTCTTACTATCAAGTTGCTTTCGCATTCCCTTTTGACTCTGCTTTCCCCTTGGATTCAGTCTTTTCCCCCTTCGCCTCACCTGAACAACAACCACCACCATGCTCATGATGATGATGGTGATGGTGGTGATGATGATGATGATGCCCATGATGATGAATTTGCTTCCCCTTCAGCTGCTTCCTCATATCATACGCATCCTCCCCATCAGCATAGTACTTAGCCTCCACATCATGTATCTTATACCCCAAGGTCTCCGTGTACAAATTGAAAGCCGCTCGATTGCTCTTCCTCACATGAAGCGAAACATATTCTGCTCCAAACACTTGCTCCATAGCCGTCTGAGCTGCGCTCATGAGTTTAGTAGCTAAACCCAGTTTCCGATGGGTTCGAAGAACTGCGAGGGAGGTGATATGGCCATGACACTCGTTGGTTTCTTCTTCCATTTTGGCCAACACATAGCCAACGATTCGACCATTGTAATCTTCAGCAACATAGAGAAGCTGCGGCCATGAAAGGATGTGATAGAAGTAGTACTTCATTTGGTAATTCTCAGGAAGACAAAACAAATTGCAGGCTTGCATAGCCAAAAGGTCATCCACTGTGGCCTTGCGTATGCACACCATGACTCGGTTGATTTAGGGATCGAGCTTTCTAGGGTTTGAGTTCGAAGCTGAATTTGGTTCTATTTGGAGCAGAGTCGCAGAGACTGACTGACGACTAAATAGTAAGAAGGACAAAGATGTTAACAAATACTTTTTGTCTTATTTTGTTTGGGCTCGAAAATGGGCTTGTTGTTGGTCTGATATCTTGTTGTCCATTAATAACAATTTTTTATGGCCACTGAGAATTACACAACTTTTCAATTTTGTCCTCAAGAATTATCTTCTTTTTTTTAATTAGTTCCTTCACAATATAATTGTTTCCAATCATGGGACTCAACTTTTATAAGAACCTTAATCAAGCCAGTTAAGTAGAGAATGAGTATTAGACATTTATTTGTTTAAAGGATGCTAATATAAATATGTACTTACATTTTGATTAGTGCAATTTAATAAAGTTGTCTAAAAATTTGTAATTTTTTAAAGATGATAATAATAATTATTTTGTTAAGAGGAAAGTACAAAAACAAAACCATGGAAGCAAGAGAAACCTAAGAGACTCATGGGAACGTCCTTAACTGAAATACATGAATTGACAAAACGTGTTTGATGATCTCCACGCATATTTGCTCATCTATGATGTATCCAGCAACCACAATGTTAGATTACACTGGCTAGTGGGTGATGGGAGGTCTGAGAAGAAAGTGCTAGCCTGACAACTTCACTAGAGAATAACAATTTAGAAAAGAGGGATTATATATTTTTCCCTAGATCTAAGACTCTTCAAAAGCCTTGAGACAACCCAAGAACTTTCTGTGTGCATTTTCTTTATTAAATGTGTTTTGGGTAAATTCAAATACTTCATTAAGGTTATTATGGGTAAAATTTTCAATTTCGTTCCTATGTAAACAGCTTGTAAGTTGCTAACACTTTATTTTCTTCCACAAGTATGACCTTGGACATTTTGAAAAGCAACAATCTTATTGGAGCTAATCAACAATAAGAAAAGCAACAAATCCAACGTGATATGGGATGAATATTTTTCCTAGATCACAGTGTGTATTGTAACTAGCAACATCTGAAAAACCATAATCAATGCTAGTA
Organism: Quillaja saponaria; assembly: GCA_029379385.1. Lineage (NCBI taxonomy): Eukaryota > Viridiplantae > Streptophyta > Magnoliopsida > Fabales > Quillajaceae > Quillaja > Quillaja saponaria. The sequence goes on along the minus strand of CM055616.1, from coordinate 9,552,214 downwards.
CATTTTAGGAATAACATTGAATGAGGGTAAAAAGAGAAGTTGCGGGATAAAGAAGCAAATTTACTTCCCAACTTCACAGTATTTCCCTCCTGCCTGCACTGCACTACCTGAACTAAAAATTGCAGAGGCAATGTATGCAGGTTTCTTCAACAGAAAAATGATATTGAAAAGGGTCAAGTCCATACCTTTTCGGTATGTTTGTAGCCAATTCATTATGGAATACAAATTTCACGACATCAATGAAAATAATTTTCAAAAAGAAATAAAGAATTTGTATGTAGGATAGGAATACAGAAATTTCTTGGCAAGGAATGACACACTGCAAAAGGAACTAGAAAAAACAAAGCGGTTTGGCTGAACCGAAAGCTAAATTATCAATAATTGTGTGGATAGTACAATGGTCTTACTTGAGTATATCAGAACTACTTCTCAGTTAAATTTCCATAATCTGATGTACTTACTGTTGTGCACGGTGACGACCTTCTTCATACCAACAGCCAAGGATGTGATGGGCGGTCGAGCACTTCTAGAAATGCTGTCAATATGGGTGTCTTCAGAAAGCGTTCTTCCTTTCCTTCTTTCTATGGTTCCAAAAGAATTTTGGGAAGTTGATAACAGTTTGTTTTCCATCATACAGCTTGAAAGAATTTCTCCAGTATTCTGATTCAAAACACGCAGAATACCATCTATGCCACCAACAACTAATGATGATGAGTCATTCTGCAAGTGTTGCATAGAGTATATTACATTGGGACTTACTCGTGTCTGCCATAGAGGTCTCATTTTCCTGCAGGGCATAAACTAGTAGGTCAATGAATTTACTAGTACAAAAGATGATCGTGGATACCCCAATATTAATTTGTGTGATTCATCAATATGCCAATTAGCAGATACTTTTCCGTTTAATAGCATTTCTTTCAATAGGTAGATGCATGTAGTTAATAGACCAAAGCAAGATTTGAAAAAATAAAAGTCAAATGTGACTGACCCATAGATTAAAGATTTCCACCCCATTCAAAAAGAAAAGAAGTATATGAAAGTCAAGTCCAAAAGCCTTATCTATAAATTGCTTTTAGTGCACATACCTGAGGTCCCAACAATATGTGTATCCAACATTTGACCCGGCAAACACTAGCTGAGAGGAAGGATTGAAACATAGAGTCCTGATGCCTGTCAGGAAAGTTTATATCAAATTGTGGTGCTAAATCAGGAAGTAAGATGTTATTCTATATTTAATTGAGTAAAACTTCTACTCCATATTACAATAGATCACACACAAGAAGCAACATTTTCAAATAACAAGGAGATCACTGAGAATTCTCAATGGATAGAAGGCTGAGATAAGTAAAATACAAAAAGAGCATACAAACAAAATCACATCAACTGCTTAGAAAACAAGAGGATAGGACCTCGCTTCAGTTCTAGATCTAGTGTCCAAATTTAAAGGAGGCCCAGTCCATTTTTATTAAAAATGATGATTTAACTTCTAATAATGTGGATAGAGAACTGGAAGAGACTTAAATTTGTGAATGATGTGAAATATGTTACTACTCATTAACTTTATGAATATGATCCCAAAGAAATTAAATTGAAAGACTACATTTTCTGTGTCCAAAAATTGACCAATCCCACAGGTATGAAGATTGGTGATTGCTCATTTAACTCAATAAAGTTCTATCATTCAACAATTTTGCATGAAAAGACTGCTTTCAAGAGTGGGGAAAAAAGACAGTATATTAGACAGTTTCCGGTATTACCATTTATTGGATTATACACATGCTTTTAATTGATATTTCTATTGCTATAAAAAGTCAATTCCAAATACTGCTTTTTTTTTCACTCAAAAAGAAATCATAAAAAAGTTGAAATGACTAACAAGAAAAGAGGAAATGTGTAACAAGGACATATGGATGTCAACATTGTAGGGAATTATATGAAATCCCCCTTCAATCTTCAATGAGTTATAGTAAAAATAACAAAGGACAACAACCACAAATATAAGTAAAAGAGAAGAGGAATAAACATCAACACAAGAAATAACGTGGTTCGCCCCTTGCCTACGTCTATGGATGAGAAAAGAATTCATTAATATTTCAAGAAAGATTACATAGAAAGAGTACACTCTACACATAGTGTTCTCCCTCGCTCATGCCACATCTCTACTGATCTCTCTTGCTTCCCTACCCCTGAGGAAGCTCCAACAAATATTAGATTTATCTCTTTCTCATACTTACAACTCTCACAAGCCTACATATTTATATTACATAGAACTTGCCCAACAAGCAAACTTTTCTTTCACTTTATAAAAACCATTCAATCATCTAATTAGACTTACTTACCCACCAAGATAAATCTAATTAGAAAATCCCAAAAATATCTAATTAGTTATTTCTTGCCCACCAAGAAATTAGAAAATCTTCAGAAATATCTAATTAGTTATTTATTGCCCACCAAGAATAAACTAATTAGGAAACTACCAAATAAGATTTGGGTCAAAATCCTACAAACATTCTATCACTGAATTGGCTGTCAGAGTCAGAAACGTTAAAGTAATTAAATTGCTAGATTGAGAACTTCTCTTCTGAATAGATTGAGACATGGGTATACCCTAATAGAACAAAAAAAATTCCAAATGGCTAGAATAGAAATGGAAACCTCGGATTTAACTTAATAACAAGGAAATACAGAAATTACTTAGATTATATGCATCAAAGTAAACATACAAGAGGTTTCAAACCAAAATCTAAGACATGTCCAGAATACAATCATTCTCATTAAACTGCCTTATAAAACAGAGATCAAACATAACCTGTGGCATCGATTGGTTTAAGTGTTGCTACACGCTGGTCAGATGAAAGACCAGATATCGTGATACTTCCTAAAGAGGAACCACTGAGTATCAATTGTTCTTCGCTCAAACATAAACAAGTTACAGGTGCAGAATGCATCCTGCAATGGTGATGTACATCGTGAAAATTAGAGTGCTATTCATGAGTTCAGCATAACAACATGACTATGGCTTAAAGATTACAGGCATGATGCATGAGAGCGAATATCAAATTTGTCAATGCAAACAAGAAGCAAATGCATCCTTAATATGAAAGCATTTTGCCAAGCGTTACAAAAAGTGTACAAAGAAACATCGCAATTTTACTATATCAGATTCTAAACAAGAATCATCCGATTTCCAGAACCTTCAGAGAGTGCATGACTCTAACAGAATAGGAGAAAGGTCCAGGCTTCAGAAATTGGAAGGGGGTCTTTGCAACTTCAGCAGGTTAGGCAAACTTGGTCCTTTTTCTTTTTTCCCAAATAGAGAAAGGTACTTAGAGTAATATTGACTTGATTTTTAGCAATATACCATTGTAACTCAACAAAGTGAACTAGATGAGTTGCAGGCAACAGTCGTGCCATGTCCCTAGGTTACTACAAAAAGGAGCATGTGGCATAGATTAACTTTTATTACTGAAGTTTCATGACTCCACATATAATCTAGTTCCTTCAGACTTATGATCCATAATTGCTTGAAGAAAAATCCAAATATCTTTAACATAAATATTTTTGGAAAAAGATAAAGAAGAATATACAACATACCTAATTATTCGTGAACATTTTCTACTGTACATGTCAAAAACACGAGCTGTCCCGTCCTCGCATCCAACCACAGCCTCTGGATCAAAGTAACTGTAAGCAATGAAGGGTTCAAAACTTCAAATAACTTCTCACAACCAGTTTTCCAATTTATGTCTCGTCAATATAATCTTCAAAATAGACAAGAGGACGTGAGTATGGAGTCAAACATATATTTGGTTACTGGAAACCAGTAATTAATTATTTCAATGTCCATAAGCTATCTCGGAATGATCCCTTAGCAACTAATATTAACCAACATGGAGCAATACTAACTGTTCAAAGAAAGCATACATCTTCCCTCATACTTTACAATACTATTAGAAGCTAGAAAATCTGTTTCATCAGTACTCTGGCCAAATATCATACACACACAACCACCAATATCATCTGTTACATAGGGAAGAAATTTTTGTAATGCATCCCACCCCTCCCCACTCCAAGGATAAAAAGTTCACTTCCGCAGTCCTAGATATCTCTAGATCAAAGAAAATTGAAAATAAAAAGTGTTTACACTTGCTTAACAAAAATCCAAAGCCGGTGGTGGGGGGTAATGCTCTCCACCACTTTCTAGTTTCTAGGTATGACATGGTATGCATAAGTTATGCTTTCATTTATGGACCACTGTCATGAAAGATATGAAACCAGTCTCCTCTTTTCCCTTTCAAACTGTGTTCAAATTTCATGAGTATATATATATCAACATTGTTTTGTGGTCAAAAAATAGTCTGAAGTTAATTCGGGAATCCCAATTGTGAATTGTCATTTACACTGAGATGGCAAAGGCAGAAACTGTGACTAGGGAGCAAACAATATATTTGGAGATTCAAATGGCACAAACTCCATGATGTTTCATGCCTCTGCTATGCCTCACCCACAACCAATTCCGTTGCATCAGGTGTAGACAACTGAAAGACTCTATTATCGAGAGGTCCCCACCATCAGCGCTGATGCTTTGGCATGGAAGCTAAACACACTTAACAAAGATAATGCCTCTCAGGACACATGGAAGTTACTCCTGCAGAACAAAGGGAAAACTCACAAAGAGATTAATTGAAAACAAAGTGATCATCTGGTCATTCATAGGGAGTTCAATTTCTGTTAGGAACTTACCATTAGGAAGAGTCATCATACACTAAGAAATCCATTTGCTTCAATGGATTTTGGAGAAGTTCCAGCAGCTATGAAACCTTTCATTTTTTTTATTGAGTGATACAAACCAAGGAAAGGAAAATTCTATAGGACGTCCATGAGACCAGCTATGTTGTATGATTCCTAATGTTAGGCAGTTAAGAAATAACACTCGCATAAGATGGATGGGAATGGCTGAGATGTGAATCTTGTTACGGATGACAGGATATATAAGAAAAAATAGAATACGAAATGAGGAAACACATAGGAAGGAGGAAGTTGCAGCTATTGAAAAGATAATGAGGGAGAATCATTTGCGGTGGCTTGGACATATCTAACATAGGCCGGTGGATGCAATAGTTAGGAGAGGTACCAAGAATTACATAGGGAGAAGTGCTTGAGAAGGATATGATTGCTTTAGACATTACTCAAAATGACACCTTTGATCGATGTGAATGGCGGAAAAAGATTCATACAGCCGTGCCCAACTAGTTTGAGATTTAAGACTGGTTGAGTTGAATGATACAAACCAAGGAGGAAATGCATGAACTAAATTCTCAAAGAACAACAAATGTTCAGCCATTTGAAATCTGGTTCAAGGTCATGAACTTTTGAAGACATCAAGAATACCTTAAAGGTGCCCCTTAGTCAATCTACCTCATACTACGCTGAAAATTTGTGTTTTTTCATAGTCCAGAAAAACTTGGATTTCCACTTTGTTACTTCCAACCATTACAAAGAACACAACATTACACATAAGATCAATTAATGAGTCTCATATATATCTCTACAGTCACTGTTTTTAAAGTTAATAGATGAGGTAGTGGGTTAACATGGCTCCTCTCCACTCCTCCGAGGTGAGTATTAACTGATAGACCTCAGTGGCTCAAACCTCAACCATCTAACATACAATATCCTTGCAGGTCCACAAATTTCCAATATGCCCTGTTAACCTTTTATTTTTCTCTTTTTTTTTTTTTTTGGGGGGGGGGGGGGGGGTGGGGGCGGGGTGGGGCGGGGCGCGGGGAGAGGAGGGAATTTAAATCCAACAGGTTCCTAGACGGCTAGACGTGGAAGCAAGTATTATTTGAGGGTGCTTTTTCATTCTTTATTTCTTCAAATAATTAAGGTTTGTCACTCTCCTTTGGCTTGTTCATTTATAAGACCTAATTCTGTAGCATGGATGCAAGGCATACATGACACTAACTGCATGAAGATACCAAATGGTAAATAAGATAAGTTAATGACAACATCTATGTACTCACCGCATGCATAAACCCTTCACAAATGTGCCTTCATGTGAAGGAAATACACTTCTTTTCCCATCCTGTCTCCATATGCATATACGAGTACCAACCAAACCAACAACCTACAAACAATAGTCAAATATTTAATAGGATTAGAAATTTGAAAGAGAATGAAAATGTTAATACATTTATCATTTTTCTAAAACTCAAAACAATACAATTAATTATCATATCATCCAATAATACTACCCAAAAGAAGAAAAAAAAGAAATAAGAAATTCATTACAGACTTTTTGCACCATACAGTAATTTCTGGAGGAACAGATAAGAAAAGGAAAAAGCTCCCTATAGACTAGGACTTCCACAAAAACTTGGGACCGTCATGAAACTACTGTAGGGTAAAAATAATCTGGTATATGATATATGTTCTAAAATACCTTTGAAAAGTGAAGCTATAATTGTTTCACGTATCGTATGACTCATAAAAATTCAAAAGAAACATCCACATAGTATATTACGTCCCAGAATGTGTAGGTTGTTTAAGAGATTTGGTAGTTTACGTCAATCTCGCATACATAAAAACTATATATATTTATCCATGTTACCTTGCTTTCATCAAAATCAAAGTCCACTACAGGGTCCACATCAGGGACAGAATATTGTGATATACATTTGTAGCTATCCACTGACCAGAGACGCATAACCTGGCATCATTTCTGACGTCAGTAGCAATAGAAGAAATACCACAAAAATAATCATAATTGGGATAAGGTTGGAAAGGGAATACAAGAATAACAAGCTGGAATAAACAGTCAGATGAGAGAAAATAATACAATTGTTCAACCACAAACAATAGAGGGCACTAATGCTTACACAGAACTGATTGCTAGGATATAAAACCACTACAGGATTAAAAAAGTAGGCCAATGAAGCCATCTATCTTGGCTCTAGTCATAACAGGGAGAGGTGGGATACAAGTAGGCCATAGCTTCAAAACCTTGTCCAAGAAAATAAGCAAAGCTTTTATTTATTTATATATATAAACAATGATTTTATTAATAGAAAAAGAGGGCCATATCTTTGTAAACGATACAGATACAAACACACCCCACCAAAGTGTAAAAGGAAAAAAAAAAAAAAAAAAACTAAACCTTACAAGTCAAGCCATCTAAGAAATCTACAAGCGACCCAATAGAGCTAAATGAGAGATGAATGGACATCCATTGGTACCACATATGTAAAAAGGTCCTCTTCAATTTACCCAATAACGCCTCCTCATTATTAAAGATACATTGTTCCTTTCAAGCCAAATCACCCACATCAATGAAAGAGGAGCAGCCTACCAATCTGGCTTACTACTTCTACATCCTCTCTTTCCAATGTGAGGTACAATTCTAGGATTTTCAAGGATTGGCTTCTTGAACTGCAACTTCTTTAGGGTAAAATGTACTTTGACTTCTCTTTAGTGTTCGGTTCTTTAAGGATTTCCGTCACTAGATAAACAGACGGATTATGAAACTAGCTCCCATATTAGTTGGGTGCTTTTGTGTTTTATCTTCTGGTTAAGAGGATTCCTGATCCTCCTCCTTGTACTTCATTTTCCTTCTGTCCTAACAAAAAACTTCAATTTTCTATCAAAAATTTAAAAATTTAAATAAAACATAAAACTAATTCAAAGGGAATACAATTTTTCCAACAGAAAAACTTTCAATTTTTATTTTTTATTTTTTTTATTTTAGGATTTTTATCTAATGGATAACACTACTTACATGCCAACCCCAACTAATTTGGGATATAATGTTGAGCTGGATAACACTATTTACATACATATATTCCACAAACACACTATTTTTTTATGATTACGTAAAATTGTTAAATTATTTTTCTGTTCATCTATGAAAACTTAGTTAATACTTCTAAAAATACAACACATAGCATCAACTTGGAAAAATTGGAAGGTCTGTGGTATACAATTGGTTCAGTCAGTTTAAATCAATCCATATGTATATAGCATAGGAACTGTAAGTGTTTGAAAGGTATCATTTGCAGAAATACAAACAGCTGAGTAAGTCAGCATTCAGACATACCCACAGAGAGAATCTAGCTACATGGTAAATAAAAATCTGCTCCAGACAAGGCCAAGCCCAGCTAGGATGCAACCAAGAGCAAGGGAAAAAATCAAAATCAATCATATATTACATAGTTGGATGAATAATTGAGAGCAAGGCATCAACATTACGTGCCACCATTCAGTGTCTCTATGCCAAAGAACGTAAACATTTATCAACAAACAATTTGGATAAAGAGATCATTAGGGTTCCAGATGAGTCCCTATGGCTTACACCTTATACTTAAGGTACCACTATCCTCTATCAACAAAAAAAAAAAAAAAAAGGCGTACCATCATCTACTTTTGTAATCAGGAGTCAGGACATCTGCCCTGTCACTAAAGTAAATAAACCAAGCATTCAACTTTAATCTTCTGAAGACAGATAGTATTAATAGGTTTTCATATGTGTTGTTTTCTGCAGTTTATTATGGAAGTTGACAAAAACCATTAGCCAGCATAACTAAGAATCTGTAGCCTACGTTAGAATGTTCAGGATGGAGAATTGTTAAAGGAACTGTGGAAAGAGAATTACTAAGAATCAAGCTCGTACCTTATCACCTACACCAGTAAGAAGCAAGCCCATCTTCATTCGGCACTGATTGACCCTAATAAAAAAAAACACGGTCAAAAAAATGATACACGCCCCACATGAGGATGTGCATGAAAACACAAGCAGTTAAACCCATTATAGATTCATCGATAACCTCAGTCTTCAAAATTGTCGTAAGGGGGAGAAATCATAGTTTTAAAAGGGGAAAAGTGCACTAAGGCGATGAAGTCCATTAAGGCCTAGATGCGAGGCACACTAAGCAAGATGCCCATTGTATAGTATTCAGAAATAAGTTTATAGGATGCACAGAAAATTCTTTCAAATAACATAATGATAAAATTACGTAAATCTCAAATGAAGCCTAATTCACAATAATTAACAGTGAATAGCATATAATATATCATTAATAACAAAACATTGTTATAGGCTCCTTTATTGAATTACTCATTCCTCCCCCTTCTAATTAATTTTCTTCTTCCCTAAATTTCTTTTTACCTTTCATAAATTTCCTTTCCTAAAATTCCTATCAAAAGCATCAATGTAGAAAGAAAGAAAAAAATCAATACTTAGCAGTACGTGGAAAAGGGGGGAGGGGGGGACAAAGAAGATTGACAGAAAGAGGCAAAATGGCTATTGAAGAAAAAGAAGAGAAGAAGTAATTCACATTATAACAGCATGAAGATTTAGAATAGAGGCTGATAGAAGGAGGCGAAACAAAACAAAAACGATTAGATTAATTTGAAAAAGTTCTCCTTAATATAACGTTTTAGGATCATGAGTTCAAATGAGATCCAATTTTTATATTTCAAAATAAATCTTAGCTTGTCCAGTCTTTTTTTTTTTTCCTTTTCCAATCTTCCTTTTTTAAAATATATATACACGGAGGCGCAAGAGGTGTGCGTGTTGCACCCGCTGAAAGGCACGGCAATGGTCACCCGTGCCTTTGTAGCAAGTGTAAGTAAATCATTCTTAACAAGTTTTGGCATTCAGTAATCTAAGGATTGCAGGGCATTGGACAAACTAGCTTTTACAATAAAGGAAGGTTGCACGAACAGATGTTGCCCCTTTTGAGTGGGAAGTTTTCACACTCCTACTCTAATTGGACTTGCATAAGAATGTTTGGTCTTGTGTGTATTTTCTTGTCAAGACCTCTTCCACATTGAAGCTCTAGGACACATGATTTCAGCCAACATATTGGATACAGGTACATGAATAATTATATGCAAAATATTATTTGCATCTAATAAACAATAATATCTAAAATATATAGAGACTACTTAAAGACAGACAGAACTGACCATAGACTTATAACCATGGAAAATACAACTCCAAGTGTCACGGATTTGAACCAATCAGACACTGCACACTTTTGCCACTTCACACACAAGTAAACAAGAAATTGAATGAGAAAAACTTACCCGAATGAATGACCTCTCCATTGATCAATAACGATGGAACCTTCTTGTAAGGACAGTCTATGACGTTCCATAGCAAGTTCCTCCAGATATTTTCTCAATGGAATGGGATTACTTGCAGAATCTTGCTTCTGCTTATAATATAAGTCTTGCAATAATTTAGATCGATTTATGATGTCATTCCTTCATGAAAAGGAGTGAATAAGTTAGCTCACCACAGTCAAGGAAAGTGGATTCGATTTGTAAAGCATATAACAAAATGAAAATCGAAATACTGGAGGAATTTAGCTAGATAAGAGAATTCATTGAAATGGAATATGTTCTCATAACAATAGCACTTTCCCAAGGCTTACGCCAATCAATTAAGCACCATTTGTTGAGAAAGTAAGAAAAAGCATTGAAATTTAAGCTCAAACTCGAAAATTCTATGAAACCAAGAGTCGAAAATGGAAAGCACAAGCGAAAAGAAAATTGGCTGCACTGAGCTGAGACTAACTATGAATTGTTTACTTAAACTGATTCCTATGCGTTACTACATTAAAAAGAAATGCAACGGCAAACACATTAGAACCCAGAAAGTTTGTCTGCCTTCCATTAATTTCTTTCATAGGAACCCAATCTTACAAATAAGATAGAAAAGTAAAAATTACCAGAATTTACAGACAGCGGATGACCGAACGAGGTCGAATATGTCGAGGAAGGCGAATATCATACAGAGTATATCATGGTCAAGGCAGTGGATTGTGGTCGGAGTTCCCGAGTTTCTTTTCTTTGTCGGCAACCTGTCACATGCCGGAGTGGGGCCCATCGTCTCCTCCGCCGTCGGGAAACTCTGCTGCCGTGACATGGTGGAGCGCGCTGTGTCACCGTGTAACACAGGCAAGCCAAGGGCAAAACTAAGAGCTTTACAACAAAGTAATGTTCAGTACCCCAAAAAAGTTTTCTTTTAAGTTACCAGCACGTTGCTCAAATGCTTTTTTATATATATATTTTTTAACAATGAAATATACAGTTATTTTAATTATTTTAATGTATATAATTTGTTGGCTAAAAAATTAATAAAATCGTTTAGCCTGCATTAAGATTTGGAATTAAAATTATAAAATCAATTTCAGTTATACTAAAATTGGAACTGGATTACAATATACAATTTTCAATTAAATAATGAATTATAATTCTTAATTGATTGGGATTTTACAATTTACAAGTTTCAATCAAATAATAAAAAATAATCATAATTATACTTCAAGTAGTTGGCTGCGGTTGTCGTCGTCTTCGGGGATTTCCAATAGTAGTTGGCATCTTCTCCACAACGATTGTAGTAGTCTTTGTCAGTTTTTTGCCATAATTTTTGGTGTATTTGATGGCTTCCAGTGATGGTTGTCAACATCTCTAATGAGTTTTGACGAGAATTGTCATAATTTTTAACAGGTTCCAATGGTCATCGTTCTGATGGATCCAACTATAATTGTTGTCATTTTTGGTAAGTCTCTATAGTGATTGTTGTCATTTTTGGCAGGTTTTGATGGTGGTCAATATCGTATTCGATGGGTCGATGATAATGGTGATGGGGGCCGATGACAGGTGGACGAAGTTGTCGATATGTGTCGTCATAAGTAAGTGACTATTAATAATAACACATGCACATGAATTATAAATTTTAGGATCTATCCATAATAATTGAATATGATGTTTTGTAGTTTCTAATTTCAATTCTAAAATATAAGCCAAACAAGAAAATTGTTATAGTACATTTCAATTCTCAATTCCAATTTACTGCAATAGAGTTTGCAATAATTAAGGAGCAGTAGAGTTTGCAATAATTAAATTGAATTTCACTTGAACTTAGTAATCCAAAAACGATTGAATTAAGGAGGAAATATATATATATAGATCTAATAGATCTTGATATTGAATCTTCTCTTAGTTGAATGAAAATCCAAATTCCATTAACAAGTAATCAACTGATCTTGCTCCATAGCAATAAATAAAATGGGATGAAACAAGAAAATCAAAATGGAAAATGAATTTATTATCTTTGAACATCAAAGAACCAAATTACTAGGAATATCTTTTGGTATCAGGAAGACTTGTGCCATCAAGGAAGTGTTTGATTAGTGAAAGAGCTCTTGCTGGCTGGTAGCTTGGCACTTGATGCCCTGCTTCTCTCACTGTAGCAAATGTTAGGTCTCCCTTGTACACTTCTGTATATCCACCAACCTGTGAAATATTAAATTCAACAATAAAATTATTTTCCTCTTGACCCTTTTGTTAACTTTACAAGACCTTTAGAAAAAAAAAATTGTAAAAATTTCAGCCAAAAAAATTAAAAGAACAATTTAATTATATACCTCTCCATTGAGGAACCAAGGATGCCATACTGTCTTCACAGGAAGATTCAACTTGTTAATAGAATACTTGGTTGAAGTAACAGGCACCCTTCCATCTATATCACCACTGCATTGCATATAAAATATACAGTCAGTCATAAACATATCTTATAGAATATTTTTAGGTAGGAGAGAGAATTGTGTAAAAAACGTCTTTCTTCGATGAAAGTAAAGAAAAGAAATCTTCTTATATGGGACTTAATTATTATTATCATATAGCTATATCTAGTACACATAAATATATCACCATTTCATTCACAAAATCTATTTTTTTATGAAAAACATTACTTTGTAAATGTAAACTTTTTTTATTCTCAAAGACTAAAAGTTTGAAGAAAAAAATTTTCAAAAATAATTCTTAGAAAAGCCAAATCATATCAAAGTTCAAGAAAAACCCAGTTAAGCAATGATGATGGACCACACTGCCTGACTATATACCAACCATGAAGAAGATAGTGATAGTCACTGAATTCACAATAATAAGCACAAGGATGAAAGAGATGATGGCATGTACTACCTAAAAATCCAAACTCTAAGCCCATTGGCAAAGAATTCATGTAAAAGAGGAATTACTGTTGATGGGCTATCATTCCATTTTCTGATGACATCACTGCAGGGTTCCCAGTCATGAGTGAGTTTAGTAACATTGGCATGGAGAGCCATTTGAACTTCAGGTCTATTTAGGTAAGCATACACATAATTATCGCTACATGGATCAAAATGTACTACCTGCAACACAAAGGCAATACAAACATTATTAGTATTACTTTGCAAATTCCATACATATATCAAAATCTATAAGTCCAAAAAATTGTGACTAAGTTATTAAAGTGATGTATTTGATTTAACTGTTTAAAAATCTCGTACTTTAAACTCTCATACCAGAACAACAAAATTGAAAAAGGGCACCAAAGAGCACCTATTAAAAATTGAGCAAATCACTTACTACTGAGTTAAGTGCTACATTGACTAAACTTGTTTTAAGTTATAGTTATAGTTTGATTTAACTGTTTAAAAATCTCGTACTTTAAACTCTTAGACCAGAACAATGAAATTGAAAAAGGGCACCAAACAGCACCTATTAAAAATTGAGCAAATCATTTACTACTGAGTTAAGTGCCACATTGACTAAACTTGTTTTAAGTTATAGTTATAGTTATAGTTTAACATATTTAAAGTAGAAAAAATAGTATTTAAGTGACAAAAAAATTAATGAAGTATAAGTTACTATATAGGAAAAAGAACTATGTCTTACCAAAATTAAAATATTTGGACAAAAATCAAAACAAAGTAAAAAATAAAAAGTTTCTTTTATCTAATTATTAGTAAAGTAGTAATATCTTTTTCCATTTTTTTGGAATGTTGTAACACAAATCACTGTATTTATAATTCTTTAACAAGTTTCCTAGAAAGATTCAATTATAATCAAAAGAAACATGTTGGAGGGAATTACTATAGTAACCTTTTGAAAACAAATTAAAATCAGATTCAATTGAAAAAGGAGTAAATCTATAAGGACTTAAAGTGCAATTTGACCGAAAGAAATAGAACTGTGGTACTACTCACAGAAGCTTTCTTGGGCAGGGCAGTGAGATTAGAATTGAAGCATGAAGGGGCATAGATGTTATAAATATCAATGTACGATATATCCTTTTCAGCTTCTTCGGATCCTGCATCGCACTCACTAGATTGAATGGTAGCATTGGATGAAAAATCACATTGTTTTAGAAGATTTGCTGCTTGGTCTGAGATTATAGCATGGCTTGCAAGAAAGTCATACATTCCACGTTGATCAGTCTCATCATTGATCACTGCATTCCCAATCTGCAAAATTGTATAAGAAAGTCATGTATTGGTAAAAGCTACACTATTAAATGTTATATATCTTTCGTTACTAGAAAAAGACATATGATATTTCTCACGCAATTCATTGCTAGACAAAATAATGGAAAGCTCATTTTCTTGCAAGTTTGTGACGAATCCCCTGCTAGTTTTGGCACTAAATTTTTGTGTGTAGGTAAATCATTTCACACTAAAATTGTAAAGGATACTATTTGTTGTTAATCTCAAGCAATTTAGCAAAAAAGTTTCTACGGATATATAGTTATACTTTGTCACAAAAAAAAAATCACTAAATCATAATTTTTTTATAGTATTTTTAACGTTATGTATAATAAACAAATAAGAATAAAAAATAAAAGATAATAAGTAAAGAATGATTTCGGTCAAATCAGTTTTACTTTCATTTTTGAAATAAATTGGCTCTAACAAGATCCAAAAAATTAAAAAAATTTGGATCATGCTGAGTAGTTGATCATTCTCAATAAAAAAAAAAAAAAATAATCATAATTATAAGTGTCTCTTTTTCTTTTCTTTTTTCAAAGGGGAATATCATGTTTTTTGTTCAATCGATAGAAGAAGCATCATTGTCAATCATTTTTCTCTTTGCCTAATATTTTAGTGGTACTTCATCTTGTAAGCAACTAAACCACAACTTAGCTAGATTTTCGAATCTTATGAATTGTGCCAGTCATTTTCTTCATCCAAATGGGCCCATGAAAGTGGTAATTTCAGTTGGCCCAACAGCATGATTTAGATCCAGTCTAATCACCATTTTCTTTTATCTTTCTTGGCATCGTACAATCATGTTTCCCACATGATTCTCCTCCTTCTTTTTCCACACTAATATGATGGGAACTTGAACTAAACATATCTTATATTGGAGGGTGTATTTCTTAGTTAGCAATGAGATGATGTTAGAACCGGCTATTAATATATATAAATTCATCTTTTCTATCCAAACAAATGAGTAATTCATTCAATCAGAAATAAAGACATTTCATTCGACTTTATGTAATTCAAAAATCAATAAATAGAAGATATATATTTAGTCAATTGACCAATCCGTAAGAGTTTTAAAAACCATGGCAAACAAACCTTAAGAGTTTCAAAAACCTATCCAACTGAGACAATAATTAAGTCTCAATCATTTGACTTTTTAGAACACAATCACATGTGAGCCTATGATCACTACATAACAAATTTATTCCTACTTTGTGAGAGATGGATAGTGAAAGAGAGAGAAAGAGAATGAAGAGAAGAAGGGTATGTAGGATTCATACCAGAATTCCTTTGAGATTGATAATGGTCTTGTTAGACTTGGTATTATGGTAGAGAATTGTATGTGCAAGTTGAGGTACATAATGCCCAGCATAGCTTTCACCTGCGATATAGAAATCTCTGTTCTTGTATTCTGGAAATCTTTCTAACCAATTCACCAAAAACACATAATTTTCTGCAGCTGTGCTTCTATCCCCATTTTTATCATAATCCGATGTTGTATTAGAGTAAGAAAATCCCACACCCACAGGTGACTCCAAGAACAAAACATTTGCAGCTTCAAAACAAAGTCAAAATTAAAGTAAGACAAGTGAGTCTTGTGAAGTCCACGTAACTCTTATAAAAAATAAAATAAAATAATTCGCAAACCGATCGAAGAAATGTGCACATTGTGGTGCAGTAAAAAATCAAGTTAAGGTTAATAATGAATTATTAATTACCATGGTTCCATGAGAATCTGTTTGTGTAAAGTGTTTTGCCATCACTATGAACACGGAAAGGTCCGAGCTCTTGCATTGCTCCATATGCAAGAGATGAACATCCTGGGCCTGCAATTAAATTATTTAGAAATTAATTAATTAATCTTATAAAAAATGACAATGAAATTATACAGATTTATCTTTGTATAAGCGAGGTAACCCAATATCATTATTTTTTAGGTTATTTGTCTATAGACAGAATAATTATATAAGAATAAGTGAATCTCACGTAAAATTCTACCCTCCCACTATTATGCACTATAAGAACTGGAGAGTCTAAAATTACACATCCGTATCTAAACACGTGCGAGTATGTGACTATATGGCTTTAATTTTACAATTGTAACAATAATAAACGAGTTAATATTAATTCAGAATGATAATTTTCTTTTTGATAATAGAATCTAATCTAGGGATATGGTCTTGTAGACTTAAGGAGAAAAGGTTGAAAATGACAAATTCTTAGGTAAAATACTTTGACTATCAAGATTTGAATCTTATTTTTCAATCTTATCAAATTTTATCTTATAAATAATAAAATATTATGTCATTGGGTGATTAGATAAGACTCGTAGATATCTTATCAAATTATTTCTATTCAAACATGGTAAAAAATTAAATGGTATATATATATATATAGAGGAAACTTTCTATGGACAACTTACACTTTCCAAGAACGATAATATAACTTTTTTAATGTAAATTATTGAAGAATTAATAAGTTGGTTTAATTATGGATGTAAGTCCATGATTTTATAAAAAAACAATAATAATAATAATTAGTATAATTATTAATTTCTTATTACCGTTACAACATGCAAGCCGAGAAATCCTCTCAAGGAGAGTGAATTATGGGATTTGATTAACTTGAAGACCAATAATTCCGCAATAATATTTTTTTATATTATTATCTTCAGATATAAATTATTTTTTGCAAGTTTGAAAAAGAAGCAACTATTCACTAATTTTTCTTTAAAATATTATTTTATTTATACTTAATTAATTAATGAGACCAAAAAAAAATTTGGTTCTCAGGAAAAGAAACAACCATATGCCATCGTGCAAAGATGTGACTTCTATATATGCAAGGGGAAATAAAATAAGAAATAGAAAGAGAGAGAGTGAGAGTGAGCTATCACTATAATAATGAATATATATTATATTCTGAGCCAGATTCACTACATTTAAATGATATATTTTCTTTACCAAAAAAAAAAAAAAAAGAAGATATATTTCCAACCATTGTCCCACTTAACTTTCTAGAAAAATAAATTTTTTTTTTAAAAAGAACAAATTAATTTAAATTTTAAACGACATGCATATTTTTTTTTTTTTTTTCACCTGGTGAAAAATGAAAATGCGGTACATACATACCTCCATTCAGCCAAAGAAGAAGAGGCAAAGAATCCTTAGAATGATGAGCTTCAACAAAATAGTAGTAAAGTGCACGACCTGCCGTTTCATTCACAGTCACATACCCACCATACTGAGAGAATTTGACAGGAGGTTGTCCAGGCAAACTCACAATTCTATCTTCCTCTTTGAGACCATCTTGAGGATGAGGCTTTTGTGTTGTTTTAA
Organism: Quillaja saponaria; assembly: GCA_029379385.1. Classification (NCBI taxonomy): domain Eukaryota; kingdom Viridiplantae; phylum Streptophyta; class Magnoliopsida; order Fabales; family Quillajaceae; genus Quillaja; species Quillaja saponaria. The sequence continues at coordinate 9,534,561 of CM055616.1, read as the reverse complement.
TTATTCCATGACCTTTTGCTTGAAAAAGACTCTTATCAATTCCTGAGTTTGCCTTCAATTTAGAATTGTAGAAATGGCCAAGTACTTTTGCTTGCTGTCCTCCATGGATTTCAATCACAAAGAATGAAAGAATGAGAAAGAATGCACTAAGAACCCAACAAGGAATTTTCCCCATTTTTTCTTTCTCTACCCAAACTGAGAAAGAAAGAGAGGTAGGAAGAGGAAAGAAAAGGATACGGAGGTTATGGATGAGAATTCCAAACAAACTAGCTAGGTAGATAGCTGCTTTATACCAAATTGTAGAGGAATATTTGTTTTAAAATTTGCAAGTTTCAACAACCATATATGAAAAGCAGGATTTGTGTGAGGCAATATATAATATATAAATTTAATTTTTATGTATATAGAAAATGATAAGGATGTGGACTAAAATGATGAACAATTTGTTTAAGGCTACCAATCATGTGTATGCCATGTGATTAGTGTTCATTTATAGAGGAACCATAATTATTTAATTAAACATGCAAATTAAGTATGAATAATATTTGATTTGAAATGAAACCGTCATGTATACTCTAAGAAAATTATAAGGCCCCTCAAAAGACTTTAGATGTTATTTATTTATTTATGGTTTTTGGAAAAGGAAATTGACTTTATGACATTATGACCTTATGTTCAGAAACTTTATTAATTTATTTGTAAGATAAATTAATTAAAGAATTAAAGGGAGAATCCATTAATGGAAATTTTGAACTTTCTTTATAATTTAATAAAATAAAGAATTAATAAAGGAAGAACCCATTAGCTAATGGAAAATATGGTACTTTTATCATAACTAATGATGTATAATGATGTACAATCAATTTCAACACCTTTTATTTGTTAATCAAATTGATTTTTTTATCCGTTAAGTGTATTTGGGTCTACTTAGGCATAATTTGACTAATTATTTTTCATGTTTAGGCAGGCCATTCATGTTTGGACTAAATAATTTACGAGAATTTTACTCCCATGACCTAACCTACTAAAAGATATTGGAGCACAATTTTTTTATCATTTGGAAACTGTCTTTGTTAATTAATTAAACTTATGATTAGTTATGATATAACCACATATCTTAAAACTCTAAAAAGAAAAAAAAAATGAATAAGAAGAAAAATGAAAGGATGGAAGGAAGAAAGAAGATTCACACATGACCGAATGATTGGGCATCCACATGCAAAGGGACCCCATTTGAGATTCCAAGTATATAAAGTCAACGTAGCATTAATTTGGCATATTAGCCAAAAAATTATAAACATATTGAAACCAAAAAAATATAATTTCTTTCTACGTAGGATTGTCAAGCCAACTAGGGAGATTCATCAAATATTGCCACTTTAGAAGTTTAAGCTTATAAAATTTATTTAAAATCACATGCTTATATAGGAAATATGTGTCTTCATCATATGTATATTATAATAATATGCTCAATCATTTTCTTTGTTTTTTATAATCGTTCTAATACGTGCATTTATAATTTTAATAAATGATGTATATGATAGAAGCATAATTTTAACTTCAAATCTCTCTTATTTTGATATCATGATAAATTATTATCTCATATTTAAAATTTATCATTTATAGAGAAAATATGTTTTTTAGTCATTTGTAGGAATTTTAGTTTTGTGAATATACATTCTTATTCATTAAAAGAATCAACCATAAGGTACTTTTAGTTTTGTGATACTTGGGAAGCAATTATGACTTTGTATTAAGCATTTATTACTAAAAAGAGAAATAAATTTTACATATATAATATGAAATTAAAATATTTAGCATGGTATCAAATTTTTTATTGATACATTATAAATTAGCATACTACATTATCAACTTAATTATTTAAAAGCTCAAGCTTGTATCAAAGGTCTTAGTTGAGTGCTTATGTTTTTATTTTTAGTGGTATATAAAGTTTGGAAAGATAAGTAGGGTACTCACATATTCCGACAGGAAATATTACGCCTATATCACTGTCATTCTATATATGAAAGAACCTCTACTTACTGCACCTATATCAAGGTCAAAGTTATAAGTTCATTTGAGGTTGGTCACAATCATGCGGGGAACATGGATTTATCCCTAACAAGGGTTGTCAAGGAGACTCTACCGCACCTATATCAAGGTCAAAGTTATAAGTTCATTTGAGGTTGGTCACAATCATGCGGGGAACGTGGATCTATCCCTAACAAGGGTTGTCAAGGAGACTTAAACTCTCAGCCTCAGAAAATGAGTATTTATTGAGTACTGTCTTGACCGTTAGACCAACTAAACTATTATTTAAGCATGTCCTTTAATCAAGTCAACAATAGAGATTAAATTAGAGTATTAGATATTTGACATTACTTAAATCAACTATGAATATGTCAGTAAATTTATTTATTCGCTACAAGAAATTACAGTATTAGTGACATCCTATTTGTGACAACATGACTATTGTTGCTGATAATCATTCACTATAATCTGAAAATGAATTAAAAGGGATACTTCCGATTTACTAACGAATTATCTCATATGTAAATAACTTGTAAAATCGACAAGATCTGAGGTGATTTTGCTCACATATTATTAGACCTTACAATTCCATGTAATTAATATGAAAATTGGATTAGTTGATTTTCCATGTGAATGCATGGTCGACACTTTTAACTGATTTCTCATAAATTCACTCTCATATGTAATCCACGCATTAACGATCAGCTTCTTAGCTTATTTATTCATAATTATCTCAAATTTAAATAGCATATAATGATCAATATTTCAGCCAATTACTCACAAATTATTAACACATAAATAGAATTTAGTCAATTTTATCCAAATTATTCTCATATGTAAATTGGACTTAGCTGGTTTTTTTTTTTTTTTAAAATATAATTAACATGTAAATTGTCACAAACTTAATTAGTTTTCTCACAAATTTACTCTCATATTTAATTAACTCGTAATACTTAATTAGAATTCTAACCAATTTACTTACAAGTTAACTCAAGTGTAAATAACAAGTTAATCGTCAATACTTCTACCAATTTACTAACAAATTATAAGAGCTCAGTCAATTTTATTTTAAATTATTCTTATTTGTAAATTAGACTTAATCAACTCTCTCATATATATGCAGTAGTTAAAATGTAAATGGCCGTCCCCTTCAACCGATTTCCTTATAAATTTATTCTAATGTATAATATTAACTCTTTAGTTATAAAAATTCTATCCGATTTACTCACAAATTATCCCATATGTAAATCACATGTAAGCCGTCAAGTTATATTTGCCTTACCAAGTATTTAGACCTTAGTCAATTTTATGACAAAATTTTCATATGCAATTAATATATAAATTAGACTTAGCTGATTTTTCTCATATGTAATTAATATATTCAATTGAAATGAATATTCATTCTATTTAATTTCTATTTCATTCCTATTCTCATTCCAATTTCGCAAAAATCACTACTGCTTACTAAACTAGCCTTAACTGCTCACAAAATTTCTCTCAAATGTATTTAACATGCTAATTGTTAAAATCTTAACCAATTTAGTCATAAATTATCTTAGATGAAAATAATGTGTAATTTGTTTACACCTCTACCGATTTATGCACAAATTATTGATCTTAGTCAATTTTATATAATTAATATATTCAATCTTATTCGTGGATTTTGAGAGTGACATTATTATTATTTTTCTATGTAATCTCTACAGTTGATTTGATTAATTTATGTCCAATTATTAGTCTAATTAATTGGATCATAAAACCTCACCCTTTCGATGATGTTGTAAGTTGTAACCTATTGCTCATGCTGGATTCAAATATTCTCAAAATGGTTTAAAAAATAATATTTTTTTTGGCAACAAGCAAGAGAAAAAAGTTAAAAAATCACATTATTATGAAGGCTATCTCAAAATAGTATGATGGCAATGCGAATTGTAAAAAATAAATTGTCTTTATATATATATATATATATATGGTTATATAAAATTATAGTGCCTTTCCAAAACGACAAGCATAATATGGGATGTATTGTGCACAAAAAGACAACAAGAATAAGGCTGGAAGGTATGGCAATTAATTATACCTTGGGTTATAAGTTTTGAAAAACAATACATTTTTTGTAAGCTTGTGATATATGTTTTAACAAAACTGGGAAAACAACAAACTGTGTATGCGATTCTGAGTTGTTTTAATAACGATGTATGGGACTGTAGCATGTAGAGTATGGGGTCACTATATTGATTCCCCCAATGAATTTGTTTCAATCCTTGGAAGACAAACGAATGTAGACTTCCTCTTTCATTTTACAATTCATGTGATTTTTAGAATATTTAAGTAAATTACAGGCATATTACTGTTCACTCAATTCACAATTTACAAAAAAAAAAGAAAAAAATATTCACACATTACTCGAACTTAAGATGTACATAATCTTCCCACCCACGAGCTTAAATAAGTGGTAACATGCTATTTAATTTTTATTGTTTCTCGTGAGATCAATTACCATTGTTTATTCTCCTAATTTATTTTTCTTACTTTCATTTTCTACTGTTAATATTTTAAATATTATTTAAATTATATATTCATGAATATAATATTTATTCAGCCAAAAATAATTGATGACAATAATCAAAGAATTATAATCTCAGAAATAAGTCAAAAATAAAATTGTTCTCTTCGATAATTGTATCGTTCTTTAAATTTGAACAAGATTAGACTTATTTCAAAGAATATGAGATATTTGTGAGAAAAAAAAAATTATATATATATATATATATATATTTCTTATTCTTAATTTATTACATCATATTGATGTCACAATTTAACCACTGTCAAGTACGAGGCTGGGTTTTGATACATTGTAACTCTCCATCTTTACATACCATCACATCATCTACAGCCCATTTAGGTTATTTGAAGTGGACTTTATAATGCATTTCAGCCCACCACATCAACTAAAATTTCAATTTTGGGCCCCTCTACTTCTTTCAACTCTCAAGCAAATGGGCTTTATCATCAATTTTAATTCTTGAGAGTTTTGTTATAAATATTATATCACAATTTAAGGGAATGTTACAAATTTGGGTGTGTAGTTAATTTAGCGATTATGTATGTCCAAACCAGATTATACATATCTTTATTAATCATCACTCTCGTTTAGTCAATGACAAAATCATTTATAAATATTGTCTCAAGAAAGAAAAACATAATAATATAGGGCACATTTTGTATGCAAGTATCCTAATATTTAAACTCTAATAAACAATAAACTTGATAGATATAAGCAACAGGTAGGTAATGAGACTTGGGAAGAGAACGCTAGAAAAGAAAATCTGAATTCTGTATTTTATTCATGGGGAGAGGCTTTCTATTTTTCTTATTGATCTTGTCTTCTACAAACCTCCTTTTATAGTTGTCTAGGACTCCTCTAGAGTCTAGATCACTAGTAATTAAAGCAGTGATGCATTGACCTATTAGCTGAGACTAGATATTTTCATAATTAATTTCCAACAAAACTAACCATGTATGTTAACAACTGATTGGGTTTACTTTTTCTTGTTTAGTATATTGATTTATGGTAAGCTTACGCTTTGACAATTTGTGTTAGTGATACGTCCACGGTGCTATCAAAGCTTAAAGTATTATAAATAAAACCCGTCTTAAATAATCATCACATTCACTTCCACAAATATATCAATTGGTTCAAAAAGAGAATATGCATATTTATTTATATAAGAAGTGTGAAATCCTACTTAATCTTGATAATGTGAAAGTTACCATATTGAGGGAGTCAATATTGTTCCCCTTAATGTTGTTAGAACCTCATTCTTACAATTCAATGTTTAACGGTCCGTGAGAAAGGGGGAGAGGGGCAAAGCAAAATCGCTATTGAAGAAAAGGATGAGGAGGAGTTATTCATATTATAACATTTAAGAAACATGAGTTAATGAGATCCACTTTATACATTTCTAAATAAACATTTTCAAATTACTTGTAATATCTGTGGATAAATTCTATTTTTTCTTGAGATTTTAAAATGAGTGTTACAATAAATTTTTATTCTTCACAATTTTTAATTTTAATTTTTTTTTTATAAAGTCCTAAATTTTATATTGACACTTCCTTTGTCATTTTTACCTTTATTTTTAGTTAAATTTAAAATATTAATTAAGTAGTCTAATTTTTTTTTTTAAAATACATTATTTAATATAGAAAACTAAAATTTGAGAATAAAATTATTACATAATCATTAATTAAAAAAAATAAAAAATTCTCATTACATCCTTTAATATTTTTCCTAAAAACATTTAAAGAAAAAAAAAATATTATTTTCAAATTCATCTTGAATTGTTATTTTTTATAAAATCACTGCAAGAAAATTAATTTAGTATAAGATATCGTGTATTCACGGTCTCTGATAAGTTCTATTAGAGATCTCCGTAAATACTTGAGAGACAACAAATGCAATCTCTAATATTTTGTAAAAAATTTATGAACCTCGTTAAGTATAATATTATTTCGGTCTTTGGTAATGATAAAATTTAACGCCAAAGTATCAGAGATCGCATAAATAAATATATTATGAGAGAACCGGTTCGGTCTCTGATAAGTAAATAACTTATTGTTATTTTAAATGTAGAGGGAACTACATTTTGAGTTTTAGCAACAGATACAACGATCCCCAAATTATTCATCCTCTGGTTCACAGTCCCACTAGTCTCACCTTTCTCATCCCCAGATCGTTTCATTGGATCCCTTCCATCTTCCTCTCCCAGCCAACACGTTTTCCAGGAGTATTTAGAAGCTACTCGTCCTCAACACCGTCAATTCACCTCCATTTTCTGCCCCTTACTCACCACCGTCCGATTGCCCATCTCCTTGGTCCCGCGAATTCAATGTGCCTGAATCACAGGCAATTGGAGGTGTTCGAAAACGAGGCAGCGGATTTGGAAATGGCTTGGAGGTATCTGGTGGTCATGTGGTTAGGGTTTCAAGAGCGTGAAGTTCAACGGCTTTAAAGCAATCGAGTGGAAGATCTATGAGACTTTAATTCTGGTAATGGAGAACGAAAAGTCCGATGGGCTTGGGGTTTTCGCCTGGTTTCCTGTTGGGGTTTGGGTGGTTTTTGGATTTTTGGGCTTTGATGTTAATTCAGTGGAGAGGTTCTGCAGGTTGTTCATGGGCTTTCGTGCCAGGCAATCAGTACGACTGCATGGTTGGGTTATGGCTGGGCGGTTCCGAGCTCCTCTGAGCCAGCATTGCTCAGATGACGGAGTCCAGAATTTTCTGGAGTGTTTGGAAGAGTTTCACCAGGTTCTCCGCTTTACTTCTGTCTGCAAATATCAGTTCCTACCTTTTGAAGAAAATGGATATAACAATATAGGTAACTGCACTAAATTATAAATTAGATGCAATAGTGAAGAGATTAATTTGTAAATATACGAGGATAAATACAAATAATGTCAATTGAACAAACATTCTTTATAGAAAGTTATACTTCTGTCTATGTGATTTCTTTTTCTTTTACATTCCAGAATCTTAGTTAACATTTGATATATTTTATGTGGAACTGTCAAATACTGGAAACTAATGGGCGACAGAAGCTGAGTTTTGTGAACTATTCCCAGCGTGATTTGCAGGGTCAAAGAGGAACTTCTCTGAGTTCCGAGAGTGAGCTTGTAATCATAATCATTGATTCCACCAACTGGTATCTTTAACCTGGTTTTGCTTCTTTTAATATGTATCATTATACAAACCTAAAATGTCACACAAAACTACAAAAAATCACATGCCACCAAGTTTAAACTGTACTGGTATGTAGTCCTTAATTTGATTGACCCTAAAAAAAATCCTGAAATTTTCATTAAAAGTAATGTACATGTGTAAGTTGCAAAATAATACATTCAAAAATCTACCTTTGTGCTTAATTGCATGAGCAGTGAAAAGTATGCCAAAATCACCTCTCAATTGTTTGGGGTTTGCACTTTTTCCTTAGGGATGTCTCAAACAAGATTTGTGTGGAACAATTTCTACCAGTGGGCCATTTGGGCATATACGCTTGAACAAGTGGGTTTTCTGTTTGATGCATAGATGCTTTATTTCTGGGATCATATAATCATTGATTTCAACTTAGCATTTTTGTTTTCTTCTTCTATAGGCAAACCTCATAATTTTTTGATAAACTTTTGCTTGTTTGATAGCAGGGGATTCTGGGTTTATAGATTTGCCTGTTCTGCGTAGTTGGTTGGTTTTAATTTCTGTTTGTACCGTGTATTTCTTAGTGCAATGGCTTTCATAATGTCATTATTGAAGGTAAAAAAAAATGCATATGTAAAGATCTCTTAAGGCATCTGTAAGTTAAAGCACGTCTAATTTGGTATTGTGTAGGTTGCAAAAGCCTCACCAAGTTTTCAAACGGTTGAGAAGTGAGTTCCATGAGTAAATTAAGTGGATATAGAATGTCCTCAGCCAAAAATGGAAAAAACAAAAATAAAAATTCAGTCCATCAAGAGTTCTCTTTACCTTTATTTTCACCCTTCTACAGATGAAAACTCTCTTTATTAGTACAAACTTTACCTTTTTAAATCTGGGTTTCACTTTATAAGAAATTAAAGAGAGAAAGATGATGACTTGGGATTTGCTATATATGTAGTATGTGTGTTTCCTTTTTGCAGACTGACACTGCTTCTGTCTTGTTAGAGGCCATTGGATACATCAGATTCTTCAAGGTCGAATTGAGGTGATGTTTCTACCTCTCCTCCCACGTATTACGTTAAGTGATTTGTATCAAAAAATCAAAAGATGCATGGCAGGAAAGTAGAACAACAAAACCATATGTCAAGGAATGAGATGATTATTGGAAATGACAAGGGACAATAAAATATGCTCTTATTTATTGACATTATTCTCATTCCTATTTTAGTACTTAATTTTTTACATTTTAGTTGTTTGCTTTGTTATGTTAATTTCTTATTTTATTTATATTCTCATTTTTTTATTTTCAATTATATATTCCTTCATTTGATTGCTCTTGTGTGGAGATTTAGCTTCTTTATTTATTGTTATCATGTTCAGTGATCTTTGAAACTGTTGATTATGTGACCTTCTAAATTATTCCATTTACATCCATTTGGTTTAGAATTTTGAAGAAATCTCTGTTGTCTTTTAATTCAACTCTGAATTAGAAGTTTGAAATGTAGAAGATAGAAGGGTTTCTAATTCAAAATCATAACATAACCTGGTATACTGTCCATTTATTGATTCTTTTGCACTTTTATTCAGAAAAACAGGAAGTTGACCAGCAAATTATCGAGGATGGTGTGCTTTCCTTAACAAAATTTATTGAACAGATAGAGGCTTACTTGAACACACCCTAGTGGGCTTTCCTCTCTAATTTTCCAGGCAGTTATTCAAATTGTGATCTGCAGACACAATTTGATTCAAAGATAGATCATTTATATTTTTTTTAAAATTAATTTTTCATTCTAACCTTTGTTGTACATTTTGCTTTCCACGTCTTGATATATTTGAAGCTATGCATTTTCACTCCAATCTTGTTATGTTTGTGATCGTTTGGTCTTCTGGCTAAACATTTAACATGTTTATTTAATAAACAGTCTAAGCTTGGACTTTTCTATTCTTTTTTCCTTTGTAGAGGAGATTGTGGCTAACTCAGAACTATAGTTTCTCTTTTCGTGGTTTTAGATTTGCACTCGATATTGATTTTGATGCTCCAACACTTAGAATTCCTATTAAAAGTTAATGATTCTTCAAGATGTGATAGTCATATTAGAGACTGGGCATTGCGGTCTCATAATGAAGATTATATTAGAGACTCGGCATTGCGGTCTCATAATCAGAGTTCAGAATTAGACTATCAGAGATCTCATTTAATTGTTTTTGATACTGAATTTTTTTATTGTAAATTAACAAAAAGCAAATCATATGCATATTAATCTAAATTTAATTATCAAAATAATTTTTTTTATTTTTAAAAAACATATTAAAGGAATAATAAATTCTCATTAATTTTTAAAAGATTTATTTTTCTACTAATTATTGAATTATGAATTTTAATTTTTTAAATTAATATTTTATGTTTTAAACATTAGTTTACTTAATTAATATTTTAAATTTAACTAAATATAAAAAATAAGAGTAAAAATGACATAAAAGATGTCAATATAAATTTATTACTTACTTAAAAATATAATTTTAGAGTAGGAGTTGTTGAGAATAAAAATTTATTATAAGTTTTGTTGAGAACTTCAAGGAAAAAATTATGACTTATTCATACTTTTCTCAATACCTTTTGGTGTCAGGAAGTGGTGTGCCATCGAGGAAGTGTTTGATTAGTGAAAGAGCTCTTGCTGGCTGGTAGCTTGGCACTTGATGCCCTGCTTCTCTCACTGTAGCAAATGTCAGGTCTCCCTTGTACACTTCTGTATATCCACTAACCTGTGAAATATTAAATTCAACAATAAAATTATTTTCCTCTTGACCCTTTTGTTAACTTTACAAGACCTTTAGAAAAAAAAAAAATTATTAACATTTCAGCCAAAAAAATTACAACTTAATTATATACCTCTCCATTGAGGAACCAAGGATGCCATGCAGTCTTCACAGGAAGATTCATCTTGTTAATGGAATACTTGGTTGAAGTAACAGACACCAGTCCATCTATATCGCCACTGCATTACATATTAAATATAATATCAGTCATAAACATTAAAAAATAAAATAAAAATTAAGAGGGAGATGATTTGTGTAAAAACAATCTTTTTTTTTTTTTGTGAAAGTAAAGAAAAACATCCTCGACTTAACGAATATTATCATATAGCTTGTAATGCAGATAAATATATCATCTTTTCATTTTCAAAATCTATTACTTTGTAATTGTAAAATGTTTTTATTCTGAAAGACTAAAAATTTGAAGAAAAAGTATTTTCAAAAATAATTCTTAGCAAAAAACCAAATAAAAAAAAAAACCCAATTAAGCACAATGAGGTTGGATGAAAGAGATGATGGACCACACCACACCACATGATTTATGATTTATGAAGAGATGATAGTCACTAACTCACAAGTCACAATATATACTAAGCACAAGGATTAAAGAGATGATGGCATATGTATATGTACTACCTAAAAATCCAAACTCTAAGCCCACTGGCCATGGATTCCTGTAAAAGAGGAATTATTGTTGATGGACTATCACTCCATCCTGTGATGACATTACTGCAGGGTTCCCACTCATGAGTGAGTTTAGTAAGATTGGCATGGAGAGCCTTTTGAACTTCAGGTCTATTTAGGTAAGCATGCACATAATTATAACTACATGGATCAACAGCCACTATCTGCAACACAAACCCAATACAAACATTAATAGTATTACTTTGCAAATTCCACATATATATATATACATTAAAATTGTAAACTAATAGTACTTATTAGGTGGCTTGAATCAAACTCATTATTAAGCAAATCACTTATCACTATGTCAGGTGCCATATTGGCTAAACTCATTTTAATTTATAATGACATATTTAAAGTTTAAAAAAAATAGTATTTAGTTGACAAGAAACTTAATGAAGTATAAGTTTATATTGGAAAAAGAACATTGTTTTACCAAAATTACAATTTCTGGACAAAAATCAAAACAAACTCAAGAATAGAAAGTTTCATTTATCTAATTAATATCAAAGTAGTAATATCTTTTTCCCATTTTTTTTTTTTTTGGAATGTTGTAACACCAAATCACTGTATTTATAATTCTTTACCAAAGTTTTCTAGAAAGATTCAATTATAATCAAAAGAAACATGTTGGAGGGATTTAATTATTATACAAACCTTTTGAAAGCAATTTAAAATCAGATTCAATTGAAAAAAGAGTAAATCTATAAGGACTTAAAGTGCAATTTGACCTAAAGAAAGAGAATTGTGTAAGTACTCACAGAACCTTTCTTGGGCTGGGCAGTGAGATTAGAATTGAAGCATGAAGGGGCATAGATGTTGTAAATACTAATGTACAATATATCCTTTGAAGCTTCTTCAGATCCTGCATCACACTCACTAGATTGAGTGGTAGCATTGGATGAAAAATCACATTGTTTTAGAAGATTTGCTGCATGGTCTGAGATTATGGCATGGCTTGCAAGAAAGTCATACATTCCACGTTGATCAGTGTCATCATTGATCACTGCATTCCCAACCTACAAAATTGTATAAGAAAGTCATGTATTGGTAAAAGCTACACTATTAACTGTTATATATCTTTCATTACTAGAGAAAGACATATTTCTCGTAATTCCGACGCAAATTCATTGCCAAGCAAAACGACGGAAAGCTCATTTGCTATCCAACTGAGACAATAATTAAGCCTCAATCATTTAACTTCTTAGAACATAATAACATGTGAGCCTATGATCACTTCATAACAAATTTATTCCTATTTTGTGAGAGATGGATAGTGATAGAGAGAGAAAGAGAATGAAGAGAAGAAGGGTATGAAGGATTCATACCAGAATTCCTTTGAGATTGATAATGGTCTTGTTAGACTTGTTATTATGGTAGAGAATTGTATGTGCAAGTTGAGGTACATAATGCCCAGCATAGCTTTCACCAGAGATATAGAAATCCCTGTTCTTGTATTCTGGAAATCTTTCTAACCAATTCACCAAAAACACATAATTTTCTGCAGCTGTGCTTCTATCCCCACTTTTATCATAATCCGATGTTGTATTTGAGTACGAAAATCCCACACCCACAGGTGACTCCAAGAACAAAACATTTGCAGCTTCAAAACAAAATCAAAATTAAAGACAGACAAGTGAGTCTCTTCTGTGAAGTCCACGTAACTTTTAGTGAAAAAACAAAAAAATTTGCAAATTGAAGAAATATGCACATTGCCTTAGCAGTAAAAAATCAACTTAAGGTTAATAATGAATTATTAATTACCATGGTTCCATGAGAATCTGTTTGTGTAAAGTGTTTTGCCATCACTATGAACCCGGAAAGGTCCGAGCTCTTGCATTGCTCCATAGGCAAGAGATGAACATCCGGGGCCTGCAATGAAATTATTTAGAAATTAATTACTCTTATAAAAAATGGCAGCAAAATTATTCAGATTTTTCTTTTCAATTAAAAGCGAGATGACCCAGTTAACTATAACTCAAGATCATTATTTTTGTAGCTTATTAGAATTAATAAGAAGAGCTTCTATATACCGAATAATTACATAAGAGCCTCTCACATATAAGAATAAGAGATTCGCACGCAAAACTCGTTCATTTATTATGCACATGTTATTATTATAATTAAAGAATCTAAAAGTACACATTCATATCCAGACACATCCGACAAAATGCTTTTAAGTTAACAATTGTAACATTAATAAATGAGTAAATATTAATTCAGAATAATAATTTCTTTTTGCAGATAGAAGCTAATCTAGCAGCAATGCTGTTGTAAACTTAGGGAGAAAGGTTGAAAATGACAAATTCTTATGCAAAATAATTTTAAATTTTTTATAACTTTCCATCTTGTCAAATTTTATTTTATAAATAATAGAATATCACGTCAGATAAATTATATCTATTTATTTAGGTATTATTATTTATGTAAATTATTGAAGGATTAATAAGTTGGTTTATCGGTGTATGTCTATGATTTGATAATAATAATAATAAAAACTTAGTATAATTGTTAATTTGTTATTATAGTTACAACATGCAAACCGTGTAATACTCCCAAGGATAGTGAATTATGGTATTTGATATATTTGAAGACTAATAATTTCCAGACCAAATAATAATAATAATAATAATTTTGCAAAAATATATTTTTAATAATATTTTCTGATTAATTTTTTTGTAAGTTTGAAAAAGATGCAACTACTCACTAACTTTTCTTTAAAATATTAATTTATTATACTTAATTAAATAATGAGAACCAAAAATAATTTTGTTCTTAGGAAAAGAAACAATATGCCATCATGCAAAGATGTGACTTTCCATGTGCAAGAGGGAATAAAATAAGAGAGAGAGAGATATCACTATAATAAATGAATTATATCTAATATTCTGGGCCAGCCAATGTTCCACTTAACTTTTTAGAAAATATAATATTTTTTGGATAAAGTTTTAAAAAATTGAAAAAAAAAAAAAAAAAAATTAACTAACCACGCGCATTTTTTTTTAGCTGGTGAAAAATGAAAATGCCATAGACATACCTCCATTAAGCCAAAGAAGAAGAGGCAAATAATCCTTAGAATGTTGAGCTTCAACAAAATAGTAGTAAAGTGCACGACCTGCCGTTTCATTCAGAGTCACAAACCCACCATACTGAGAGAATTTAACCTGAGGCTGTCCAGGCAAACTCACAATTCTATCTTCCTCTTTCAAACCATCTTGAGGATAAGGCTTTTGTGTCGTTTTAATTCCATGACCTTTTGCTTGAAAAAGACTCTTATCAATTCCTGAGTTTCCCTTCAATTTAGACTTGTAGAAATGGCCAAGTACTTTTGCTTGCTGTCCTCCAAGGATTTCAATCACAAAGAATGAAAGAAAGAGAAAGGATAGACTACAAACCCAACAAGGAATTTTCCCCATTTTTGCTTTCACTACCCAAAGTGAGGTAGGAAGTGAAAGAAAAGGATGTGGATCAGGTCATGGGTGTGATTCTAAACAAACTAGCTAGCTATCTCTTTTATACCAAATTGTAGAAGAATATTTGTTTTAAAGTGTGAAAGTTTCAACAATCATATGAAAAGCAGGAATTGGGTGAGGCAATATATATATATATATATATATATATATATATATATATATATGTATATGATGAGGATGAGGATGTGGATGTGGACCAAAATGATCAAATATGATGAACAGTTTGTTCGAGGCTACCAATCATATATAGTCATTTAATTACACGTGCAAATTAAGTATGACTATTTGATTTTAAATGACAGAGTCATATATAGTCTCCAAGAAAATTATTAGGCCACTCAAAAATCTTTATATTTTTTTATGGTTTTTGAGTACATTATTTTCAGAAACTTGATTAATCTAATTGTAAAGATAAATTAAAGGAAGAATCCACTAATGGAAAATTTGAACTTTCATTATAATGACATAAAATAAAGAATTAATAAAGGATGAACCCATTTGATGGAAATTGCTTTAGTACCTTTATTATAACTAATGATGTATAATCAATTTGCAAGACGCTTTTATTTGTTTATTAATTAATCAATTTTTTTTGTCGAATTTAGCAGTCAGGTGTACTCGTGTTAGCTTACACGTAATTCAATTAATTTTTTTCTTTGATCATAGACATGCCATACACATTGCGACTAAAGAATTCATAGAGATTTTACTCAACATGATCTGACTTTTCAAATGTGATTCGAACTCAAAAAATTAATAAATAAAGTACATGTATTTTATCACTAGATCAACTATTTAGGGTATTTGTTAATTAATTATGATATGACCATTTATCTTGAAACTTCTCAGAGGAGAAATGAAAGAAGAGGAGGAGGGAAGAAAGAAAGAGAAAAAAAGAAAAAAAGAAAAAAGAAAGAAGATTCATAAATGACCAAATTATTGGTCATCCAAGTGCAAAGGGAGTCCATTAGCTAGTCCAAGTATATAAAGTGAACGTAGCATTTGTCATATAAATAATTATAAACATATTGAAACAAAAAATATCCAATTTCTTCCCTCATATGATTGTTATGCTAAGTTAATCAAATATATTTAAATCTTACACTTATATGGTGTTAAAACCAAATTTGATCAGTTGAATTGTTTCTACATGGCTGACCTGTAAAAGGGATGGTCCTTGAACCTGTGAACACTCTGAGTGTATAAGAGAATATAAGTTGCAAAGTTGTAAAAGAGTAAGGTTTGAGAGGACAGCTTGATTTATCTTTGGGGTTTCGGCCCCTTTATATAGAATACTATCAATAAGATTGTGCCACCAGTCATAGCATTAATTAAATAGTTATGATGGCAATTATAGTTATAATAGGACATGACGATGCTCGTCACAATATTAATGGGAAATTAATTATGCTAGTTACAATTCAAATTGATTTGTTATACCTTGATCTAGCCACGTGTAATAACATTATCGGATTGATATAATTCTATATTATCGCTAGTCTCTCAAAAAACGAGTTTAAGGAACATAAAGACGTGAACTAGATGTCATGGACCATATACCTGGGTCGTATTCCCCGTTTGCGGGGTGTAATTTTTGTGCTAAATTTTTTAAATTTTGGTATTATCACTAATATAATACACTGTTGGTGTGATTTATTTTATCATAAGTGAGATGTTTTTATCACTAGTGTTGATGCTATGATGTAAATGTTGTAATCCACCTTATAATTTACCCCACTTCACTCCACCATATAATTATTCCACATTATTACTCTCACATTTTTCAACGCTAACTAAGAAGTTCGAGCTTGTTATGATATCAATTTATGCTTAATTTTTGCCCGTTGATGAGGTACTAATATGCAATTGTATTAAACTATATTGAAATAAATAGAATACCTTGCTTTGAGCAACATGGGTGAAAACCCGAGATTGTTTGATGATGTTGTAGCATTTTGGATGAAAACCTAACCTTGTCCATGATGCAGTTGGCTTTGTTGATTTGTGTGGGTATTTTGCCCAGGTGCCATTCTTCTAGTGTGTGCTGCCTACCTCAAGTGTGATTAGCCATGTGTCATCTCATCAGGCTTTCTCTCCAGGTCGGTTGAAAACTAGTACCTTTGACGATTTAGTATCAGAGGGGTCTCACTGAAAAGCTATTTATTGTCACTCCTCGAGGTCAAGTTATTTTGCCCTGAGCTCTATTGTGAGCTGTTATGATGGCGAGCGATAATCACTTTTGATGAGCTAATCTTGATTTCGTGACTTCATGCACAAAGATTTTCTTCAATACTTTTTACAATAGTAGCTAAACAACCGAACTCAACAGTAGAGTTGTTAAATCCACATATGTGAGGATATCTTGCTGAAGATAATAATCAGTAATATTTTAAATATGACTTATATAAACTCTTGGTTTACTATTTATGGAGTTTTGAACATTTGAGTTTGATATTTGATCCCGAGTTATATGTATAGCTTGTGGTATGAGAGATAAATATTTTCTTTTTGCAGTCATTTTTTGACCTGAATATGCTTTGCTTTTTTGTGCTAAGTTGTATGCTAAATTACTTGAAAACAGTTATCAAGTACCAAATAATAAGCATTTGAGTTTGTTGTTAGTTGACTCGAGTTTGAAATAATAAGTTATTTTATTGGCAGTAGTCAAAGCCACAAATTCGTATATATTCAAAGGATAAATTTGTATCATATACCATTTGTTAAACTTCAAATCACCGAAAAGCCCTCCAAACAACAATCATCGTAATTATGCAAATATTATTTGAAAATAATGATTTTCAAAGGCCGATTGTAGGATTGTAAATTTGAGCAAATCATGTAGAAATTGATAAAGGTGTAGGCATATTATACATTAATAAACTGTCATAAGTAAACAATTTCTAAGCAATTAACAACGAGGCAATATGTGATGTGGTCAAATTATCATGCTATTTGAAAGACCATTTAACACATTAAGTAAGTTACTACGCTCATGCTTCAAGTAATTTTACTAATTTGTATATAGTTGGTTTTTAAGGGCTATGTTTAAGCATGAAAAGTAAGACTCCAATTCAACTGACGGACCACAAATAAATACCATATTATAATAACTTAGAATCTTAATAATTGTTTTGAAAGCAAATTGCAGCTGCCAGAATGCATGTCGGCTAAAATATATCCCCTAGTTAAATATTATTTATTCACCTCTTAAGTTGGATTTTAGGAGAAAATTTATTCATCTCTTAAGTTTGGACTTCAGATGAAAATGTCCAAAACGTTTTAAGTTGGTGATCAATTTGATGCATAAATGTATTATCATGAATATAATTATTTAGTTTGAAACTGGAGAATAAGTCCAATCAGAACCATTGAAGAGCGTATCGACCTCTTGCTGAGGGATTCTGGAGAGTCTGATTGCTTCACGATTTGAGCAGTGATGACCACCTTCAAGAGGCGGATGCCAGAGTGGGTCAGACTAGCTTTTATTGGCCAGGAGATGCTGATATATGGCTGGAAGGGATTCTACTTCTAGTGTAGATTTACTATAGAAGTGGGCTGCGAAGCTTGGAAGGGACCAAAAACGCATTTGCAAGTCGATTTTTGCTGCGGTTTTATAATAGCCAATAAATGCAATCAAAATATATATCTAATCTCACATAATCAGGAATTAGCAGATTAAGAATCGAATCATTTAGATTTGTCAGCTTGAACTTTCTCTAGTACTTCAATTTTTGAGTTACAGAGTATTGGAGTTTTAGATGGTAGAACTTGTAAATATATTGCTCTGTATGAGAGCAACGAGGAGATTGGAAAACTTGAGAACAAGTTCTCACAGATGGCACAAATGTTACAATCGGATTTGACCAGTTGAGTTATCCTCCACTCGGCTAACTTGCAAAGGGATGGTCCTTTGAACTTGTGAAAATATAAGTTGAAAAGTTATAAAAGAGTAAGGTTTAAGAGGACAACTTGATTTATTTTTGGGTTTTCGGCCCCTTTATATAAAATAGTGTGGCCAATAAGATTGTGTCATTCATAACATTAATTCGATAGTTATGACGACAGTTACAGTTATAATGAGTCATGATGACGCCCATTATAATATTACTTGGATATTAATTGTGACAATTATAATTCAAATTAGTCTGTTATACCTTTATCCGGCCATGTGTAATAACATTATTGGAATGATATAATCATGTATTATCACATTGAAAATATATGTTTTTATGATTTGTACATATTTTATAATAAGGGAAAGTAATATTACATACATACATGACACGTCACATGCAACTTTCTCACACAAGTGTCACATATATTCTTACCCTTGTTACCAAAAACTTTAAATCACGTCTTATAACAATATTTTCAACAAGTTTCTTTACTGAAACATTATGCATTCATGGTTTAAACTGTACTGTTATGTAGTCCTTAATTTGTATGACCCTAAAAAATCCTGAAATTTTCATTAAAAGTAGTGTACATATGTAAGTTGCAAAATAATACATTCAAAAATCGACCTTTGTGCTTAATTGCACCAGCAGTGAAAAGAATGCCAAAATCACCTCTCAATTGTTTGGGGTTTTCACTTTTTCTTTAGGATGTCTCAAACAAGATTTACGTGGAACAATTTCTGCCAGTGGGCCATTTGGGCATATCCCACAAGTAGGTTTTCTGTTTGATGCATAGATGCTTTATTTCAGGGATCATATAATCATTGATTTCAACTTAGAATTTTTGTATTCTTCTTCTATAGCCAAACCTCATAATTTTTTGATAAAGTTTTGCTTGTTCGATAGTGGGGGATTCTGGGTTTATAGATTTGTCTGTTCTGCGTAGTTGGTTGGTTTTAATTTCTGTTCGTGCTCGTCTATTTCTTAGTGCAATGGCTTTCATGGTGTCGTATTTGAAGCAAAAATAAAAATAAAAATAAAACTGCAAATGTAAAGAACTCTTTAGGATCTGTAAGTTAAAAGCACGCTAATTTGGTATTGGGTAGGTTGCAAAAGCCTCACCAAGTTTTCAAACGGTTGAGAAGTGAGTTCCACGAATAAATTAAGTGGAAATAGAATGTCCTCAGCCAAAAAAAAAAAAAATCAGTACATGAAGAGTTCTCTTTGCCTTTATTTTCACCCTTCTACAAATGAAATCACTCTTTATTAGTACAAACTTTATCTTTTTAAATCTGGGTTTCACTTTATAAGAAATTAAAGAGAGAAAGATGATGACTTGGGATATGTTATATATGTAGCATGTGTGTTTCCTCTTTGCAGACTGACACTGCTTCTTTCTTGTTAGAAACCATTGGACACATCAGATTCCTTCAAGGTCAAATTAAGGTGATGTTTCTACCTCTCCTTCACATATTACATTAAGTGATGTGTATCAAAAAATCAAAAGATGCATGGCAGGAAAGTAGAACAACAAAACCATATGTCAAGGAATGAGATAACTTATTAGAAATGACAAGGGACAATCAAATATGCTCTTATTTATTGACATTATTCTCATTCCTAATTTAGTACTTAATTTTTTACATTTAAGTTGCTTGCTTTGTTATGTTAATTTTTTATTTTATTTATATTCTCATTTATTTATTTTCAATTATATATCCCTTAATTTGATTGCTCTTGTGTGGAGATTTGGCTTCTTTATTTATTGTTATCATGTTCAGTGATCTTTGAAACTGTTGATTGTGTGACCTTCTAATTGTTCCATTTACATCCATTTGGTTTTGAATTTTGAAGAAATCTCTGTTGTCTTTTAATTCAACTATGAATTAGAAGTTTAAAATGTAAAAGACAGAAAGGTTTTTAATTCAAGATCATAACGAAACCTGGTATATTGTCCCTTTATTGATTCTTTTGCACTTTTATTCAGAAAAAACAGGAAGTTGACCTGCAAATTATCAAGGACGGTGTGCTTTCCTTAACAAAATTTATTGAATAGATAGAGACTTACTTGAACACACACTAGTGGGCTTTCCTCTCTTATTTTACAGGCAGTTGTTCAAATTGTGATCTGCAGACACAATTTGATTCAAAGATAGATTATGTATATTTTTTAAAATTAATTTTTCATTCTAACCTTTGTTGTACATTTTGCTTTCCACTTCTTGATATATTTGAAGCTATGCATTTTCACTCCAATCTTGTTATATTTGTGATGTTTGGGTCTTCTGGTTAAACATTTAACATTTTTATTTAATATACAGTCTAAGCTTGGATCTTTCTATTCTTTTTTTTTTTCTTTTTCTTTTTTTTCCCTTTGTAGAGGAGATTGTGGCTAACTCATAATTGTAGTTTCTCTTTTCGTGGTTTTTAGATTTGCACTCGATATTGATCTTGATACTCCAAAAGTTAATATCAGAAGTTATGATTCTTCAAGATGTGATAGTCATTTTCAAAAGGAGAAGCATTAAGAAAGAGTATAGCTTTTGAATTAGAACAGCTAAGTTTAAGTTTAATGTTATTTGAATTGAATGTAATCACTTTAATTATATTAATATAATAAATTTGGTTTTCTTAATTTACTTCAGCATTTTGTATATGTATTTGAATTAAATCAAAATTTAATTGATTAACAGATCATTAAACACAAAAGGATTGTTTTAAATTTTTTTTTTTTTAAAAATCAATACTATCAGAGACCATGCTATAATTACCAGTGACAACAAAAGCGATCTTTAATGGAAATATATCAAGCAATGAAGATCATATTAGAGATTGGGCATTGCGGTCTCATAATCAAAGTTCGGAATTAGACTATTAGAGACTTTATTTAGCTGTCTCTAATACTGAATTTGCTTGTAGTAAATTAACGAAAAACAAGTGACACACGTATTAATCTAAATTTAATTATAAAAATAAATTTTTTTTTTTAAAAACATATTAAAGGAATGATGAATTCTCATTAATTTTTAAAAGATTTATTTTGCTACTAATTATTAAATTATGAATTTTAATTTTTCAAATTAAATATTTTATTTTTTAAACATTAGTCTACTTAATCAATATTTTAAATGTAACCAAAAATAAAAAAATAATGTAAAATGACCGTCAATAAATTCAGTACTTATATGAAAATAAAATTTAAAAATAAGAATTATGGAGAATGAAAATTTATTGTAGATTTTATTTAGAATTGCAAGAGAAAAATATGACTTATTCAGCCTTTTCTCAATATCTTTTGGTTTCAGGAAGAGGTGTGCCATCAAGGAAGTGTTTGATTATTGAAAGAGCTCTTGCTGGCTGGTAGCTTGGCACTTGATGCCCTGCTTCTCTCACTGTAGCAAATGTTAGGTCTCCCTTGTACACTTCTGTATATCCACCAACCTACGAAATATATAATTCAACAATTCAATTATCTTCCTATTGACCCTTTGATAACCTTACAATATTTTTAGTAAAAAAAAATTATAAAAATTTCAACCAAAAAATTAAGAGAATAATTAATTATATACCTCTCCATTGAGGAACCAAGGATGCCATACAGTCTTCACAGGAAGATTCATCTTGTTAATGGAATACTTGGTTGAAGTAACGGACACCAGTCCATCTATATCGCCACTGCATTACATATAAAATATACTATCAGTCATAAACATAAAAAAAAAATAAAAAATTAAGAGGGAGATGAATTGTGTAAAAACAGTCTTATTTTTTATTTATTTATTTTTGTTGTAAAAGTAAAGAAAAACATCATTGACTTAACTAATATTATCATATAGCTAGTACAGACAAATATATTATCATTTCATTTACAAAATCTATTACTTTGTAATTGTAAAATGTTTTTATTCTGAAAAACTAAAAATTTGAAGAAAAAGTATTTTCAAAAATAATTCTTAGCAAAAAGCCAAATAAAAAAAGCTTAAGAAAAAACCCAATTAAGCACATGGATGTTGGATGAAAGAGATGATGGACCACACCACATGATTTATGAAGAGATGATAGTCACTAACTCACAAGTCACAATATATAATAAGCACAAGGATTAAAGAGATGATGGCATATGTATATGTACTACCTAAAAATCCAAACTCTAAGCCCAATGGCCATGGATTCCTGTAAAAGAGGAATTATTGTTGATGGACTATCATTCCATCCTGTGATGACATTACTGCAGGGTTCCCAGTCATGAGTGAGTTTAGTAACATTGGCATGGAGAGCCTCTTGAACTTCAGGTCTATTTAGGTAAGCATACACATAATTATAACTACAAGGATCAAAAGCCACTATCTGCAACACAAACCCAATACAAACATTAATAGTACTACTTTGCAAATTTCATTTATATATATATATATATTAAAATTATAAACTAAGAGCATTTATTGAGTGATTCGAATTCGACTCATGAAAGATTATTATGCAAATCACTTATCACTGAGTCAGACGTTAAACTCATTTTAATTTATAGTTTGACATATTTAAAGTAAAAAAAAAAATTATTTAGTTAACAAAAAACTTAATGAAGAATAAGCTACTATATAGGAAAAAGAACTTAGTTTTACCAAAATTAAAAGTTTTGGACAAAAATCAAAACAAACAAAAAAAAAAAAGTTTCTTTTATCTTTTATCTAATTAATAGTAAAGTAGTAATATCTTTTTCCTTTTGTTTTGGAATGTGTAACACCAAATCACTGTATTTATAATTCTTTACCAAAGTTTTCTAGAAAGATTCAATTATAATCAAAAGAAACATGTTGGAGGGAGTTGATTACTATACTAACCTTTTGAAAACAAATTAGAATAAGATTCAATTTAAAAAAAAGTAAGTCTATAAGGACTAAAAGTGTAATTTGACCGAAAAAAATAGAACTGTGTAAGTACTCACAGAAGCTTTCTTGGGCAGGGCAGTGAGATTAGAATTGAAGCATGAAGGGGCATAGATGTTATAAATATTAATGTAGTCTATATCCTTTTCAGCTTCTTCAGATCCTGCATTACACTCACTAGATTGAGTGGTAGCATTGGATGAAAAATCACATTGTTTTAGAAGATTTGCTGCATGGTCTGAGATTATAGCATGGCTTGCAAGAAAGTCATACAATCCACGTTGATCAGTCTCTTCATTGATCACTGCATTCCCAATCTGCAAAATTGAATAAGAAAGTCATGTATTGGTATGAGCTACACTATTTACTGTTATATATATATATCTTTCATTACTAAAAAATAAGACAATTTATTAACATATGATATTTCTCGCAATTCCGACCCATATTCATGGCTAAACAAAATGACAAAAAGTTCATTTTCTTGCAAGTTTGTGACGAATTTCCGTTAGTATAGGTGCTAAATTATTGTTTGTGGGTAAAGCATTTCACACTGAAATTGTAAATGATATTGTTTGTCGTTAATATCTCGCAATTTAGAGAAAAAGTTGAGATGGATATATATTATAAATTTTTAATAGTGTTTCTGTCATGATGTATAAAAAAAGAAATAAGATTAGAAAGTAAAAGATAGTAAATAGTGAACGAGTTTGGTCAAACCAGTTTCACTTCCATCTTTAAAGTAAACCGACTCTAATCCAACTCAAGAAATCAAAAAATCTTGAACCATGGCCACTAGGTGATCAATCTCAATATGAAAAAAAAGTAAAGAATAATCATAATTTTAAGTGTCTTTTTTTTTCTTTTTTTTCTTTTTTTCGCAAAGGTGAATATCATGTTTTTTGTTCATTGGATAGAAGAAAGCATCATTGTCAACTATTTTTTCTTGGCCTAATATTTTGGAATCTTACGAAAAGTGCCAGTCATTTTCTTTATCCAAATGGGCCCATGAAAGTTGTGGTTTCAGTTGGCCCAACAGCATGATTTAGATCCAGTCTAATCACAATTTTCTTTTTCTTCCTTGGCATCATACAATCATGTTTCCTATTTGATTCTCCTCCTTCTTTGTCCATAATAATATGATGAGGACTAGAACTAAAAATATCTTATGCTGGACGGTGTATTTCTTAGTTAGCAATGAGATGATGTTTGAAACAACTTATTAATATACATAAACTCTTCTTTTTAGATCCGGACAAATGGGTAATTCATACATAGATAGAGACATACATAGATAGAGACATTTTGTTCAACTCTATGTAATTCAGAAAATCAATAAATAAAAGGTATATTTGTAATAGTGTTTCTGTCATGATGTATAAAAAAAGATACAAGAATAAAAAGTAAAAGATAGTGAAGAGTAAACGAGTGTGGTCAAACCAGTTTCACTTCTATCTTTAAAGTAAATCGACTCCAATCCAACTCAAAAAATAAAAAAATCTTGAACCATGGCCACTAGGTGATCAATCTCAATATGAAAAAAGTAAAGAATAATCATACTTATAAGTGTCTTTTTTTTTTCGCAAAGGTGAATATCATGTTTTTTGTTCATTGGATAGAAGAAAGCATCATTGTCAATCATTTTTTCTTGGCCTAATATTTTGGAATCTTACGAAAAGTGCCAGTCATTTTCTTTATCCAAATGGGCCCATGAAAGTTGTGGATTCAGTTGGCCCAACAGCATGATTTAGATCCAGTCTAATCACCATTTTCTTTTTCTTCCTTGGCATCATAAAATCATGTTTCCTATTTGATTCTCCTCCTTTGTCCATAATAATATGATGGGGACTAGAACTAAAAATATCTTATGCTGGACGGTGTATTTCTTAGTTAGGAATGAGATGATGTTTGAAACAACTTATTAATATACATAAACTCTTCTTTTCGATCTGGATAAATGGGTAATTCATACATAAATAGAGACATTTTGTTCAACTCTATGTAATTCAGAAAATCAATAAATAAAAAATATATTTTTAATCATTAGATCAATTCTTAAGAGTTTGGAAAACTATGCCAAGCAACCTTAAAAAAGTTTCAAAATCCTATCCAACTGAGAAAATTAATTAAGGCTCAATCATTTAACTTCATAGAACACAATAACATGTGAGCCTATCACTACATAACAAATTAATTCCTATTTTGTGAGAGATGGATAGGGATAGAGAGAGAAAGAGAATGAAGAGAAGAAGGGTATGTAAGATTCATACCAGAATTCCTATGAGATTGATAATGGTCTTGTTAGACTTGTTATTATGGTAGAGAATTGTATGTGCAAGTTGAGGTACATAATGCCCAGCATAGCTTTCACCAGAGATATAGAAATCCCTGTTCTTGTATTCTGGAAATCTTTCTAACCAATTCACCAAAAACAAAAAATTATCTGCAGCTGTGTTTCTATCCCCACTTTTATCATAATCCGATGTTGTATTAGAGTAAGAAAATCCCACACCGGCAGGTGACTCCAAGAACAAAACATTTGCAGCTTCAAAAGAAAATCAAAATTAAAGTAAGATAAGTAAAAAAAAAAAAAACGAGTTATAACTCCCATGTGAAGTCCACGTAACTTTTATTAAAAAAAATTCAAACAGAGAAAATGTACACATTCCCTTTGTAATAAAAAATCAAGGTAAGGTTAATAATGAAATATTAATTACCATGGTTCCATGAGAATCTGTTTGTGTAAAGTGTTTTGCCATCACTATGAACACGGAAAGGGCCGAGCTCTTGCATTGCTCCATGGGCAAGAGATGAACATCCAGGGCCTGCAATGACATTATTTAGAAATTAATTAATCTTATAAATAATGGCAACGAAATTATTCAGAATTTTCTTTTTAATTATAAGCGAGGTGACCCATTTAACTATAACTCAAGATCTTTATTTTTGTAACTTATTAAAATTAATAAGAAGAGTTTCTATACACTGAACAATTATATAAGAGCCTCTTACACATAAGAATAAGTGAGTCGCATGTACAACTCGTTCATTTATTCATGCACATGCATGTAATAATTATAATTGGAGAATCTAAAAGTACACATTCGTATCCTAACACATGCGACAATATATATGCTTTTAAGTTAACAATTGTAACATTAATAAACGAGTTAATATTAATTCAGAATAATAATTTTCTTTTTGCAAATAGAAGCTAATCTAGGGATGCTCTTGTAAACTTAGGGAAAAAAGTTGAAAATGACTAATTCTTATGTAAAATAATTTAACTATCAAGACTTAATCTTTATAACTTTCCATCTTGTCAAAATTTATTTTATAGATAACAGAATATCACATCAGCTAAATTATATTTATTTATTTAGACTAGTTTTTGTAGTTGTGTGTGAATCGTGTTTATGATATATCTATATATGTTTATCAACAATAGATATATATACCAAGAAATTATAGTTAATAAAAAATAATCCTCCATATTAATGACATTAAACAAATAAATAAATCTATTAAAAGATTTAATTCATAATATAAACATATAATTTTAAAAAATTATTAAAGATAAAAAAAAAATTAACAAACTAATATTTTAGTCGTAAAAATCATACTCTTAATATTTATTTTAATTCAATTTTAAAAAAAAATTATTTTACAATTTAAAAATTATTCATAACTTAATAAATTAAAAAAATTAAAAAGTTCAATCTTATTTATTATTGTTAAATAGTTATTGAAAAATTATAGATTTATTAATATTAAAACGAATTAGGACAGAAAAATATCAATTGTCATAAATCAATTACAATATTAATATTAAATTATAGAAGAATTAGAAAACAATTAAAAAATAAAATAAATAGTCTATTTAAAATAAAATAACAACTAAAAAGTATTTATGTCATAATAAAAACTCATAAGGGTATTTAAGAAAATAAAATTTCTTCTACTAAGCCATTTTTGTATTCATAAATAAATAGATAAATTTGACAAAAAAATTAAATTCATAAATTTATATATATATATATATATATATATATATATATATATTAAATGAAAAAAAAAATACAAAATTCTATCTTAACTAATATTGACTTATAATTATTAAAAAAAAATAAAAGTTATGAATTGAAAGTTAAAACAATAATATTATGTGAAAATTAGACTCATAATTTTTTTTTAATTCATAAAAAATTTTAAAATTTTAATTCATAAATTTAAGAAGAACTTTAAGAATTATGATTATTAGGAACTTATGAAATAAAATAAATAAAATTGAGAAAGTCAATCTTAATTACTATTGACATGTAATAATAGAATTGTTAAGATTAAAAAGAATTAGTAAAAAAGAAATTAATAGTCTTAAAACAATTACAATCCTATTAATATTATAATGGAGAAGAATTAGGGAAAAAAAAAGAAAAGAAGAAGAAAGAAAGAATAGTTTATTTGTAACAAAATAACAAGTAAAGGTAATTTTATAATCAAAAAAGTTTTATAAGGGTATTTAAGAAAATCAAAAAATTCTTTCCTTAATTCACTTTTATATATAGTTCAGATAGATAGATATATAATTTTTTTATGTAAATTATTGAAGGATTAATAATAATATCTTCTAATTATAAATTAAATATATAATTAATTTTTTGAAGTTTGAAAAAGAAGCAACTACTCACTAACTTTTTTTTAAAATATAAATTTATTATACTTAATTAAATAATGAGAGCCAAAATAATTTTGTTCTTAGGAAAAGAAACAATATGCCATCATGCAAAGATGTGACTTCTATGTGCAAGAGGAAATAAAATAAGAAAGATAGAGAGAGAGCTATCACTATAACAAATGAATATATCTAATATTCTAGGCCAACCAATGTTCCACTTAACTTTTTAGAAAAAAATAATATTTTGGGATCAAGTTTTAAAATTTTGAAAAAATAAGAAAAAACTAACTAACCACATGCATTTTTTTTTCTCTCAGCTTGGTGAAAAATGAAAAATGCCATACACATACCTCCATTAAGCCAAAGGAGAAGAGGCAAAGAATCCTTAGAATGTTGAGCTTCGACAAAATAGTAGTAAAGTGAACGACCTGCCGTTTCATTCACAGTCACATACCCACCATACTGGGAGAAGTTAACCTGAGGCTGTCCAGGCAAACTCACAATTCTATCTTCCTCTTTCAAACCATCTTGAGGATAAGGCTTTTGTGTCGTTTTAATTCCATGACCTTTTGCTTGAAAAAGACTCTTATCAATTCCTGAGTTTGCCTTCAATTTAGAATTATAGAAATGGCCAAGTACTTTTGCTTGCTGTCCTCCATTGATTTCAATCACAAAGAGTGAAAGAATGAAAAAGAATGTACTAAAAATCCAACAAGGAATTTTCCCCATTTTTACTTTCACTACCCGAAGCGTGAAAGAAAAGGATATGGAGGTCATGGGTGTGAATTCCAAAAAAACTAGCCAGCTATCTCTTTTATACCAAATTGCAGAAGAATACTTGTTTTAAAATGTGAAACTTTCAACAACCATATATGAAAAGCATGAATTGGGCGGGGCAATATATATATTTAAATGATGAGGATGGGGATGGGGATGGGGACCAAAATGATCAAATATGATGAACAGTTTGTTCAAGGCTACCAATCATAAATAGTCATTTAATTACACGTGCATTATTTTCAGAAACTTGATTAATCTAATTGTAAAGATAAATTAAAGAAAGAATCCACTAATGGAAAATTTGAATTTTCATTATAATAAAATAAAATAAAGAACTAATAATGGATAAACCCATTAGATGGAAATTACTTCAGTAACTTTATCATAACTAATGATGTATAATCAATTTCAACACCTTTTGCTTGAAAAGACTCTTGTCAATTCCTGAGTTTGCCTTTAATTTAGAATTGTAGAAATGGCCAAGTACTTTTGCTTGCTGTCCTCCATGGATTTCAATCACAAAGAATGAAAGAATGAGAAAGGATGCACTAAAAATCCAACAAGTAATTTCCCACTTTTGCTTTCTCTACATAAAGTGAGAAAGAAAGAGAGGTAGGAAGAGAAAGAAAAGGATATTTGTTTTATACCAAATTGTGGAAGCATATTTGTTTTAAAATGTGCAAGTTCAACAACCACGTATGAAAAAGCAGGACTTGGGTGAGGATATATATATATATCATGAGGATGGGACCAAAATGGTCAAATATAATCAACATTTTGTTCGAGGCTACCAATCATATATAGTCTACACGTGCAAATTAAGTATGAATATTTGATTTAAATGACACCATCATATAAGAAAATTATTAGGCCACTCAACAGACTTTATATTTTTTTTATGGTTTTTGAATACATTAT
Organism: Quillaja saponaria; assembly: GCA_029379385.1. NCBI lineage: Eukaryota > Viridiplantae > Streptophyta > Magnoliopsida > Fabales > Quillajaceae > Quillaja > Quillaja saponaria. The sequence goes on along the minus strand of CM055616.1, from coordinate 9,504,713 downwards.
TTTCAGAAACTTGATTAATCTAATTGTAAAGATAAATTAAAGGAAGAATCCACGAATGGAAATTTTGAACTTTCATTATAATTAAATAAATAAAGAAATAAAGGATGAACCCAGTAGATGGAAATTACTTTAGTACCTTTATTATAACTATTGATGTATAAACAATTTCAAGATTCTTTTATTTGTTAATTAATTAATTTTTTATTTAGTAGTCAAGTATATCCAAGTTAGATTATGCACAATTCAATTAACTAGTTATTTATTTATTTTTTATCATAGAAAATGGATATAACAATATAGGTAACAACTCTAAATTATAAATTAGATGCAATCCTGAAGAGATTAGTTTGTAAATATACTAATGTCAATTGAACAAACATTCTTTATAGAAAGTTATACTTCTGCGTATGTGATTTCTTTTTCTTTTACATTCCAGAATCTTAGTTAACATCTGATATATTTTATGTGGAACTGTCAAATACTGGAGACTGATGGCCGACTGAAGCTGAGTTTTGTGAACTATTCCCAGCCTGATTTGCAGGGTCAAAGAGGAACTTCTCTGAGTTCTGAGAGTGAGCTTGTAATCATAATCATTGATTCCCCCAACTGGTATCTTTAACATGGTTTCGCTTCTTTTAATATGTATCATTATACAAACCTAACATGTCACACAAAACTACGAAATTTCACATGCCACCAAGTTTAAATTGTACTGGTATGTAGTCCTTAATTTGTATGACCCTAAAAAATATCCTGAAATTTTCATTAAAAGTAGTGTACATGTGTAAGTTGCAAAATAATACATTCAAAAATCTACCTTTGTGCTTAATTGCATGAGTAGTGAAAAGAATGCCAAAATCACCTCTCAATTGTTTGGGGTTTACACTTTTTCTTTAGGGATGTCTCAAACAAGATTTGCGTGGAACAATTTCTACCAGTGGGCCATTTGGGCATATCCCCTTGAACAAGTGGGTTTTCTGTTTGATGTATAGATGCTTTATTTCTGGGATCATATAATCATTGATTTCAACTTAGCATTTTTGTATTCTTCTTCTATAGCCAAACCTCATAATTTTTTGATAAACTTTTGCTTGTTTGATAGTAGGGGATTCTGGGTTTATAGGTTTGCCTGTTCTGCGTAGTTGGTTGGTTTTAATTTCTGTTTGTACTGTGTATTTCTTAGTGCAATGGCTTTCATGATGTCTTTATTGAAGTAAAAAAGAAAAAAAAATGCATATGTAAAGAACTCTTAAGGCATCTGTAAGTTTAAGCACGCTAATTTGGTATTGCTTAGGTTGCAAAAGCCTCACCCTCACCAAGTTTTCAAACGGTTGAGAAGTGAGTTCCACGAATAAATTAAGTGGATATAGAATGTCCTCAGCCAAAAATGGAAAAAAAAAAAATTAGTCCATGAAGAGTTCTCTTTACCTTTATTTTCAACCTTCTACAGATGAAAACTCTCTTTATTAGTACAAACTTTATCTTTTTAAATCTGGGTTTCACTTTATAAGAAATTAAAAAGAGAAAGATGATGACTTGGGATTTGTTATATATGTAGTATGTGTGTTTCCTTTTTGCAGACTGACACTGCTTCTATCTTGTTAGAGGCCATTGGATACATCAGATTCTTCAAGGTCAAATTGAGGTGATGTTTCTACCTCTCCTCCCACATATTACATTAAGTGGTGTGTATCAAAAAATCAAAAGATGCATGGCAGGAAAGTAGAACAACAAAACCTTATGTCAAGGAATGAGATAACTTACTGGAAATGACAAGGAACAATAAATTATGCTCTTATTTATTGACATTATTCTCATTCCTATTTTAGTACTTAATTTTTTACATTTTAGTTGTTTGCTTTGTTGTGTTAATTTCTTATTTTATTTATATTCTCATTTTTTATTTTCAATTATATATCCCTTCATTTGATTGCTCTTGTGTGGAGATTTAGCTTCTTTATTTATTGTTATCATGTTCAGTGATCTTTGAAACTGTTGATTATGTGACCTTCTAATTGTTCCATTTACATCCATTTGGTTTAGAATTTTGAAGAAATCTCTGTTGTCTTTTAATTCAACTCTGAATTAGAAGTTTGAAATGTAGAAGATAGAAGGGTTTCTAATTCAAGATCATAACATAACCTGGTATACTGTCCATTTATTGATTCTTTTGCACTTCTATTCAGAAAAACAGGAAGTTGACCAGCAAATTATCGAGGATCCTTAACAAAATTTATTGAACAGATAGAGGCTTACTTGAACACACTCTAGTGGGCTTTCCTCTCTTATTTTCCAGGCAGTTGTTCAAATTGTGATCTGCAGACACACTTTGATTCAAAGATAGATCACGTAAATTTTTTTAAATTAATTTTTCATTCTAACCTTTGTTGTACATCTTGCTTTCCACGTCTTGATATAATTGAAGCTATGCATTTTCACTCTAATCTTGTTATGTTTGTGATCTTTTGGTCTTCTGGCTAAACATTTAACATGTTTATTTAATGTACAGTCTAAGCTTGGATCTTTCAATTCTTTTTTTTTTTTCCTTTGTAGAGGAGATTGTGGCCAACTCAGAACTATAGTTTCTCTTTTCGTGGTTTTAGATTTGCACTCGATATTGATTTTGATGCTCCAAAACTTAGAATTCCTATTAGAAGTTATGATTCTTCAAGATGTGATAGTCATATTAGAGATTGGGCATTGCGGTCTCATAACGAAGATCATATTAGAGACTGGGCATTGCGGTCTCATAATCAGAGTTTAGAATTAGACTATCAGAGACCTTATTTAATTGTTTTTGATATTGAATTTTCTTTGTACTAAACTAACAAAAAGCAAGTGATATGCATATTAATCTAAATTTAATTATAAAAATAATTTTTTTTAAACATATTAAAGGAATAATGAATTCTTATTAATTTTTAAAAGATTTATTTTTCTACTAATTATTGAATTATGAATTTTAATTTTTTAAATTAATATTTTATGTTTTAAACATTAATCTACTTAATTAATATTTTAAATTTAACTAAAAATAAAAAATAAGGTTAAAAATGACATAAAAAATGTCAATATAAATTTAATACTTATTTGAAAATAAAATTTAAAAGTAGGAGTTGTGGAGAATGAAAATTTATTATAGGTTTTATTTAGAATTTCAAGAAAAAAAAATATGACTTATTCATACTTTTCTCAATATCTTTTGGTGTCAGGAAGTGGTGTGCCATCAAGTAAGTGTTTGATTAGTGAAAGAGCTCTTGCTGGCTGGTAGCTTGGCACTTGATGCCCTGCTTCCCTCACTGTAGCAAAAGTTAGGTCTCCCTTGTACACTTCTGTATATCCACCAACCTATGAAATATATATTTCAACAATTAAATTATTTTCCTATTGACCCTTTGATAACCTTACAATATTTTTAGAAAAAAAAATTATAAAAATTTCAACCAAAAAATTAAGAGAATAACTAATTATATACCTCTCCATTGAGGAACCAAGGATGCCATACAGTCTTCACAGGAAGATTCATCTTGTTAATGGAATACTTGGTTGAAGTAACGGACACTAGTCCATCTATATCGCCACTGCATTACATATTAAATATACTATCAGTCATAAACATAAAAAAATAAAATAAAAGGGAGATTAATTGTGTAAAAACAGTCTTCTTTTTTTTTTTTTTTTGTAAAAGTAAAGAAAAAGATCCTCGACTTAAATAATATTATCATATAGCTAGTAATGCAGATAAATATATCATCATTTCATTTACAAAATCTATTACTTTGTAGTTGTAAAATGTTTTTATTCTGAATGACTACAAATTTTGAAGAAAAAGTATTTTCAAAAATAATTCTTAGAAAAAAGCCAAATCAAAACCTTAAGAAAAAACCCAATTAAGCACAAGGATGTTGGATGAAAGAGATGATGGACCACACTACATGATTTTCTAACTCACAAGTCACAATATATACTAAGCACAAGGATTAAAGAGATGATGGCATATGTATATGTACTACCTAAAAATCCAAACTCTAAGCCCACTGGCCATGGATTCCTGTAAAAGAGGAATTATTGTTGATGGACTATCACTCCATCCTGTGATGACATTACTGCAGGGTTCCCAGTCATGAGTGAGTTTAGTAAGATTGGCATGGAGAGCCTTTTGAACTTCAGGTATATTTAGGTAAGCATGCACATAATTATAACTACATGGATCAACAGCCACTATCTGCATCACAAACCCAATACAAACATTAATAGTATTACTTTGCAAATTCCACATATATATATACATTAAAATTGTAAACTAATAGTACTTATTAGGTGGCTTGAATCAAACTCATTATTAAGCAAATCGCTTATCACTATGTCAGGTGCCATATTGGCTAAACTCATTTTAATTTATAATGACATATTTAAAGTTAAAAAAAAATAGTAGTTAGTTGACAAAAAACTTAATGAAGTATAAGTTTATACAGGAAACAGAACATTGTTTTACCAAAATTACAATTTCTGGACAAAAATCAAAACAAACTCAAAAATAAAAAGTTTCTTTTAACAAATTAATATTAAAGTAGTAATATCTTTTTCCTTTTTTTTTTTTGGAATGTTGTAACACCAAATCACTGTATTTATAATTCTTTACCAAAGTTTTCTTGAAAGATTCAATTATAATCAAAAGAAACATGTTGGAGGGATTTAATTACTATACTAACCTTTTGAAAGCAATTTAAAATCAGATTCAATTGAAAAAAGGGTAAATCTATAAGGACTTAAAGTGCAATTTGACCTAAAGAAATAGAATTGTGTAAGTACTCACAGAAGCTTTCTTAGGCTGGGCAGTGAGATTAGAATTGAAGCATGAAGGGGCATAGATGTTGTAAATACTAATGTACAATATATCCTTTGAAGCTTCTTCAGATCCTGCATCACACTCACTAGATTGAGTGGTAGCATTGGATGAAAAATCACATTGTTTTAGAAGATTTGCTGCATGGTCTGAGATTATAGCATGGCTTGCAAGAAAGTCATACATTCCACGTTGATCAGTCTCATCATTGATCACTGCATTCCCAACCTACAAAATTGTATAAGTCATGTATTGGTAAAAGCTACACTATTAACTGTTATATATCTTTCATTACTAGAGAAAGACATATTTCTCGTAATTCCGACTCAAATTCATCGCTAAGCAAAACGACGGAAAGCTCATTTCCTATCCAACCGAGACAATAATTAAGTCTCAATCATTTAATTTCTTAGAACACAATAACATGTGAGCCTATGATCACTACATAACAAATTTATTCCTATTTTGTGAGAGATGGATAGTGATAGAGAGAGAAAGAGAATGAAGAGAAGAAGGGTATGAAGGATTCATACCAGAATTCCTTTGATATTGATAATGGTCTTGTTAGACTTGTTATTATGGTAGAGAATTGTATGTGCAAGTTGAGGTACATAATGCCCAGCATAGCTTTCACCAGAGATATAGAAATCCCTGTTCTTGTATTCTGGAAATCTTTCTAACCAATTCACCAAAAACACATAATTTTCTGCAGCTGTGCTTCTATCCCCACTTTTATCATAATCCGATGTTGTATTTGAGTAAGAAAATCCCACACCCACAGGTGACTCCAAGAACAAAACATTTGCAGCTTCAAACCAAAATCAAAATTAAAGTAAGAGAAGTGAGTCTCCTGTGAAGTCCACGTAATTTTTAGTGGAAAAAAAAAAATAAAATTTGCAAATCGAAGAAATATGCACATTGCCTTAGCAGTAAAAAATTTAGTTAAGGTTAATAATGAATTATTAATTACCATGGTTCCATGAGAATCTGTTTGTGTAAAGTGTTTTGCCATCACTATGAACCCGGAAAGGTCCGAGCTCTTGCATTGCTCCATAGGCAAGAGATGAACATCCAGGGCCTGCAATGAAATTATTCAGAAATTAATTACTCTTATAAAAATGGCAGCGAAATTATTCAAAATTTTCTTTTTAATTAAAAGCGAGGTGACCTTTTTAACTATAACTCAAGATGATTATTTTTGTCGCTTATTAGAATTAATAAGAAGAGCTTCTATACACTGAATAATTACATAAGAGCCTCTCACATAAAAGAATAAAAGATTCGCAGTAAAACTGAGTTCATTTATTATGCACTTGTTATAATTATAATTAGAGAATCTAAAAGTACACATTCATATCCAGACACATCCGACAATATGCTTTTAAGTTAACAATTGTAACATTAATAAATGAGTAAATATTAATTCAGAATAATAATTTTTTCTTTGCAGATACAACAATTGTAACATTTCTAATCTAGCAGCGATGCTGTTGTAAACTTAGGGAGAAAGGTTGAAAATGACAAATTCTTATGCAAAATAATTTTAAATTTTTATAACTTTCCATCTTCTCAAATTTTATTTTATAAATAATAGAATATCACGTCAGATAAATTATATCTATTTATTTAGATACTATTTTTTATGTAAATTATTGAAGGATTAATAAGTTGGTTTATCGGTGTATGTCCATGATTTGATAATAGTAAAAACTTAGTATAATTGTTAATTTGTTATTATAGTTACAACATGCAAACCGAGAAATCCTCCCAAGGATAGTGAATTATGGTATTTGATTTATCTGAAGACCAATAATTCCCAGACCAAAAAAAAAAAAAAAAAAAACCTAATAATTTTGCAAAAATATATTTTTATAATAATATTTTCTGATTAATTTTTTTTTTTTAAAGTTTGAAAAAGAAGCAACTACTCACTAACTTTTCTTTAAAATATTAATTTATTATACTTAATTAAATAATGAGAACCAAAAATATTTGTTCTTAGGAAAAGAAACAAAATGCCATCATGCAAAGATGTGACTTTCCATGTGCAAGAGGGAATAAAATAAGAGAGAGAGAGAGATCACTATAATAAATGAATTATATCTAATATTCTGGGCCAGCCAATGTTCCACTTAACTCTTTAGAAAATATAATATTTTTTGGATAAAGTTTTAAAAAATTGAAAATAAAATTAACTAACCAAGCGCTTTTTTTTTTTATAGCTGGTGAAAAATGAAAATGCCATACACATACCTCCATTAAGCCAAAGAAGAAGAGGCAAAGAATCCTTAGAATGTTGAGCTTCAACAAAATAGTAGTAAAGTGCACGACCTGCCATTTCATTCAGAGTCACATACCCACCATACTGAGAGAAATTAACCTGAGGCTGTCCAGGCAAACTCACAATTCTATCTTCCTCTTTCAAACCATCTTGAGGATAAGGCTTTTGTGTCGTTTTAATTCCATGACCTTTTTCTTGAAAAAGACTCTTATCAATTCCTGAGTTTCCCTTCAATTTAGACTTGTAGAAATGGCCAAGTACTTTTGCTTGCTGTCCTCCATGGATTTCAATCACAAAGAATGAAAGAATGAGAAAGGATACACTACAAACCCAACAAGGAATTTTCCCCATTTTTGCTTTCACTACCCAAAGTGAGGTAGGAAGTGAAAGAAAAGGATGTGGATCAGGTCATGGGTGTGAATTCTAAACAAACTACCTAGCTATCTCTTTTATACCAAATTACAGAAGAATATTTGTTTTGAAGTGTGAAAGTTTCAACAATCATATGAAATGCAGGAATTGGGTGAGGCAATATATATATATATATATATGATGAGGATGTGGATGTGGACCAAAATGATCAAATATGATGAACAGTTTGTTCGAGGCTACCAATCATATATAGTCGTTTAATTACACGTGCAAATTAAGTATGACTATTTGATTTTAAATGACACCGTCATATATAGTCTCTAAGAAAATTATTAGGCCACTCAAAAATCTTAATATTTTTTATGGTTTTTGAGTACATAATTTTTAGAAACTTGATTAATCTAATTGTAAAGATAAATTAAAGGAAGAATCCACTAATGGAAAATTTGAACTTTCATTATAATGACATAAAATAAAGAATTAGTAAAGGATGAACCCATTAGATGGAAATTGCTTTAGTACCTTTATTATAACTAATGATGTATAATCAATTTGCAAGACACTTTTATTTGTTTATTAATTAATTAATTTTTTCTCGAATTTAGCAGTCAGGTGTATTCGTGTTAGCTTACACGTAATTCGATTATTATTTTTTTCTTTGATCATAGACACGCCGGCATACACATTGCAACTAAAGAATTCACAGAGATTTTACGACATAATCTGACTTTCCAAATGTGATTCGAACTCAAAAAGTTAATAAATAAAGTACACGTATTTTATCACTAGATCAACTATTTAGGGTATTTGTTAATTAATTATGATATGACCATTTATCTTGAAACTTCTCAGCGGAGAAATGAAAAAAAGAGGAGGAAGGAAGAAAGAAAGATAAAAAAGGAAAAAAAGAAAGAAAGAAGATTCACAAATGATCGAATTATTGGTCATCCAAGTGCAAAGGGAGTCCATTAGATAGTCCAAGTATATAAAGTGAACGTAGCATTTGTCATATAAATAATTATAAACATATTGAAACAAAAAATATCCAATTTCTTTCCTCATATGATTGTTAAGCTAAGTTAATCAAATATATTTAACATATGATTGTTAAGCTAAGTTAATCAAATATATTTAAAATCTTACACTTATATAGTGTTAAAACCAGATTTGATCAGTTGAATTGTTTCCATATGGCTGACCCTGCAAAGAGGATGGTCCTTGAACCTGTGAACACTCTGAGTATTTGATAAGAGAATATAAGCTGCAAAGCTATAAAAGAGTAAGGTTTGAGAGACAACTTGATTTATCTTTGGGATTTCGGCCCCTTTATATAGAATATAATGGCCAATAAGATTATGCCACTAGTCATAGCATTAATTAAATAATTATTATGACAATTATAGTTATAATAGGACATGATGACGCCCGTCACAATATTAATAGGAAATTAATTATGCTAGTTACAATTCAGATTGATTTGTTATACCTTGATCTAGCCAAATGTAATAACATTATTGGATTAATATAATTCTGTATTATTGCTAGTCCCTCAAAAAACGAGTTTAAGGAACATAAGGACTTGAACTAGATGTCATGGACTATATACCTTGGTCGTATTCCCCATTTGCGGGGTGTAATTTTTGTGCTAAATTTTTTAAATTTTGGTATTATCACTAATATAGTACACTGTTGGTGTGATTTTTTTATCACATGTGTGATGTTTTTATCATTGGTGTTGATGCTATGATGTAAATGTTGTAATCCACCTTATAACTTACCTCACTTCACTCCACCATATAATTATTCCACATTATTACTCCCATATTTTTCAGCGCTAACTGAAAAGTTCGAGCTTGTTATGATATCAGTTTATGTTTAATTTTTGCCTGTTGATAAGGTACTAATATGCAGTTGCATTAAACTATATTGAAATAAACAGAATACCTTGCTTTGAGCAATATGGGTGAAAACCTAAGACTGTTTGATGATGTTGTAGTATTTTGGATGAAAACCTAAGCTTGTCCATGATGCATTTGGCTTTGTTGATTTGTGTGGGTGTTTTGCCCAGGTGCCATTCTTCTAGTGTGTGCTGCTTACCTCGAGTGTGATTAGCCATGTGTCATCTCATCAGGCTCTCTCTCCAGGTCGGTTGAAAACTGGTACTTTTGACGATTTAGTATTAGAGGGGTCTCACTGAAAAGCTGTTTATTGCCTCTCCTTGAGGTCAAGTTATTTTGCATTGAGCTCTATTGTGAGCTATTATGATGGGGGGCAATAATCACTTTTGATGAGCTCATCTTGATTTGTTGACTTCTTGCACACATATTTTCTTGCAATATTTTTTACAATAGTAGCTGAACAACCGAGCTCAACAATAGAGTTGTTAAATCCACATATGTAAGGATATCTTGCTGAAGATAATAATCAGTAATATTTTAAATATGACTTATATAAACTCTTGGTTTACCGTTTATGGAGTTTTGAACATTTGAGTTTGATATTTGATCCCAAGTTATATGTATAGCTTGTGGTATAAGAGATAAATATTTTCTTTTTGCGGTCATTTTTTTACCTTAATTTGCTTTGCTTTTTTGTGCTAAGTTGTATGCTAAATTACTTGAAAACAGTTATCAAGTACCAACTAATAAGCATTTGACTTGATTGTTAGTTGACTCGAGTTTGAAATAGTAAGTTCTTTTATTGGCAGTAGTCAAAGCCACAAATTCGTATATATTCAAAAGATAAATTGTATCATATACCATTTGTTAAACTTCAAATCACCGAAAAGCCCTCCAAACAACAATCATTGTAATTATGCAAATATTATTTGAAAATAATGATTTTCAAAGGCTGATTGTAGGATTGTAAATTTGAGCAAATCATGTAGAAATTGATAAAGATGTAGGCATATTATACATTAATAAATTGTCATAAGTAAATAATTTCTAAGCAATTAACAACGAGGCAATATGTGATGCGGTCAAATTATCATGCTATTTGAAAGACCATTTAACACATTAAGTAAGTTACTACGCTCATGCTTCGAGTAATTTTGCTAATTTGTATATAGTTGGTTTTTAAGGGCTATGTTTAAGCATGAAAAGTAAGACTCCAATTCAATTGACGGACCACAAATAAATACCATATTATAATAACTTAGAATCTTAATAATTGTTTTGAAAGCAAATTGGCAGCTGCTAGAATGCATGTCGGCTAAAATATATCCCCTAGTTAAATATTATTTATTCGCCTCTTAAGTTGGATTTTAGGAGAAAATTTATTCATCTCTTAAGTTTGGACTTTAGATGAAAATGTCCAACACGTTTTAAGTTGATGATCAATTTGATGCATAAATGTATCATGAATATAATTATTTAGTTTGAAACTGGAGAATAAGTCCAATAAGAACCATTGAAGAGCGTATCGGGACCGTTTTAGTGGAAAAGTGCGAGACCTCTTGCGGAGGGAGTCTGGAGAGTCTGATTGCTTCACGATTCGAGCAGTGATGACCACCTTCAAGAGGTTGATGCCACAGTGGGTCAGACTAGCTTTTATTGGCCAGAAGATGCTGATATATGGCTGGAAGCCTGGAAGGGATTCTACTTCTAGTGTAGATCCACTATAGAAGTGGGCTGCGAAGCTTGGAAGGGACAAATACGCATTTGCAAGTCGCTTTTTGCTGCGGTTTTATAATAGCCAATAAATGCAATCAAAATATATATCTAATCTCACATAATCAGGAATTAGCAGATTAAGGATCGAATCATTTAGATTTGTCAGCTTGAACTTTCTCTAGTACTTCAATTTTTGAGTTACGGAGTATTGGAGTTTTAGATGGTAGAACTCGTAAATATATTGCTCTGTCTGAGAGCTACGAGGAGATCAGAAAACTTGAGAACAAGTTCCCACAGATAGCACAAATGTTAAAATCAGATTTGACTAGCTAAGTTATCCTCCATGTGGCTAATTTGCAAATGGATGGTCCTTTGGACTTGTGAGAATATAAGCTGAAAAGTTATAAAAGAGTAAAGTTTAAGAAGACAACCTGATTTACCTTTGGGTTTTCGACCCTTTTATATAAAATATTGTGGCCAATAAGATTGTGCCTTTCATAACATTAATTAGATAGTTATGACGGCAGTTACAGTCATAATGAGACATGATGACCCCGTTACAATATTAATTGGATATTAATTGTAACAATTATAATTCGAATCAATATGTTATACCTTGATCCGGCCATGTGTAATAACGTTATTGGATTGATATAATCATGTATTATCACATGGAAAATATATGTTTTTATGATTTGTATATATTTTATAATAAGGGAAAGTAATATGACATACATACATGACACATGTCACATGCAACTTTCTGACACAAGTGTCACATATATTCTTACCTTTGTTACCAAAAACTCTAAATCACCTCTTATAACAATATTTTCAACAATTTTCTTCAATGAAATTATGCATTCATAATTTTAATTGATGGTGTAAAGAAATGGATTTTAACTTATGATTTCTTATTTTGATATCATGATAGATTATTATCATATATTAAATATTAAAATTTATAGAGAAAATAATTTTTTAGTTATTAATATAATTTAACAATAAGGTATTTTTAGTTGTGATACTTGGAAGTATAGGTGGTAACGAGCTGAGTTTGAGACAAGATTTGGCAAAGCTTGGTTTGGCTCATCAAGCTTTGGACAGGCTCAAGTTCGGCTCGTGTTTATTAAGAGTTTCCAAGCCAAACCCCAAACCTACAAAGGGATGGTCCTTTGAACCTGTGAAAACTCTGATAAGAGAATATAAGCTAAAAAGCTGTAAAAGAGTAAGGGTTGAAAGGACAACCTGATTTACTTTTGGAGTTTTGGTCCCTTTATATAAAATATTGAGGCCAATAAGATTGTGCCACTTTTCATAGCATTAATTAGATAGTTATGATGACAGTTATAGTTATAACTGGATATGGTGACGCTCGTTACAATATTAATGAGATATTAATTATGGCAGTTATAATTCAGATCAATCTCTTACACTTTGATCCGTATAATAACATTAATTGATATAATAATGTATTATCATTAGTCCCCAAAAACGAGTTTAAAGAGCGTAAGGATTTGAATTAGATGTTGTGGACCATATACCTGGGTTGTGTTCCCTGTTTGCAGGGTGGATTTTTTTTTTTTTTGGTAAATCTTGAAAATTGTGGTGCAATTACTTGCAATGCTGGTATAATGTTTTTATCACTGGTGTTGATGTTATATTGTACATGTTGTTATCCACTTTTACCTTATCGTGCTTCACTCCACCCTATAACTATTCTACCTTATTATTCCCACATTTTTTAGCTTGAACTGAGAAGTTCAGGCTTGTTATGATAGCAGTTTATGCTTATGGGCTACTAATATACAATTGTATTAAATTGTATTAAAGTAAACAAATACCTTACTTTGAGCAATATGAGTGAAAACCCGAGATTGTTTGTTGATGTTATATCATTCTAGATGAAAACCCAAACTTGTTCAAGATGTATTGGTTTCATAGCCATTTGATTTGTCTGGGTTGCTCGGGCTCTGGCCTTCTCTCATGTACTGCCCACCCCGAGTGTAACTATTGGTGTTTTAGTCTAGTATCATCTTCTTGGATTCTTTCCCCAGGTTGGATGAAAACTCAATACCTTTGGCGAATTAGTATTTGAAAGGTCCCACTAAAAAGATGCTTATTGCCTCTCCTTGGGGTTGAGTTATTTTGTCCAGACCCTTATAATCACGAGGATGACATATTGGGTGTCATTCCTCCCAAGACTGTCATTAGCTGATAAACTGTGTATGAGCTCTTTTTCAGCTATTATGACGGCTGGTTATAGCCTCTTCAATGAGCTCATCTTGGATTGGCGACTTCGTGCATAAATATTTTCTTGTAATATTTGTTTACAACATCGGTTGAAAAGCTGAACTCAACAGAAGATTGTTAAATCAACATATGTGAGAATATCTTACTAAATATAATAATCAGTAATATTTTAAATGACTTATATAAATTCTTGATTTTATTGTTTACGGAGTGTTGACCATTTGAGTTTGAGATTTGATCCCGAGTTATATGTATAGCTTACGGTGTAGAGGAGGAACATTTTCTTTTTGCGGTCATTTTTTGACCTCAATATGCTCTGTTTTTTTTTTTGCTAAGTTGTATGCTAAATCACTTGAAAACGTTTATCAAATACCAAATAATAAGCATATGACTTGGTTGTTAGTTGACTCGAGTTTGAAATAATAAGTTATTTTATTGGTTGTTATCAAAGCCACAAATTTGTATATATTCAAAAAATAAATTTGCTTGAACTTCAAATCACCGAACAACCCTCCAAACAACAATCATCGTAATTATGCAAAATTATTTGATAATGATTCTCAAAGGCCGACTGTAGGGCCGTAAATTCAAGCAAATCATGTGTAGGGCGTAATTCAAGCAAATCTTGTAGAAATTGATAAAGGTGTAAACATATTATACATTATTAAATTGTCATAAATAAAAAATTTCTTAGCAATTAACAACGAGGTAACAAGTGATGTCGTCAAATTATCATACTATTTGAATGATGATTTAACACATTATGCTCATGCTTCAAAATGAAACATTTATTCGTCTTATCCACACTTTTCCCACTATCTTTTGGTCACAGGAAGAGGTGCGCCATCAAGAAAGCTTTTGATTAGTGAAAGAGCTCTTGCTGGCTGGTAGCTTGGCACTTGATGCCCTGCTTCTCTCACTGTAGCAAATGTTAGGTCTCCCTTGTACACTTCTGTATATCCACCAACCTGTGAAATATTACATTCAACAATTGTTCTCCTCTTAACCCTTTTGTTAACTTTACAATATCTTTGTAACAAATATATATACATATATATATATATATAAACTTCAGCCAAAAAATAAAAGAATAATTAATTATATACCTCTCCATTGAGAAACCAAGGATGCCATACTGTCTTCACAGGAAGATTCATCTTGTTAATAGAATACTTGGTTGAAGTGACGGACACCCTTCCATCTATATCTCCACTGCGTTACGTATTAAATATACTATCAGTCATAAACATATAAAATATTATATTTTAAGCCAATCACGTGTAGGGCCGTAATTCAAGCAAATCATATAGAAATTGATAAAAGTATAAGCATTATTATACATTAATAGCATGGCTTGCAAGGAAGTTATACGCTCCAAGTAGCTAGATCAGTCTCATCATTGATATCTGCATTCCCAATCTGCAAAAATTGTGCAAAAAGTCATAAATTGGTAAAAGCTACACTATTAAATGTTATATATCTTTCATTACTAGAAGAAAAAAAGAGTTTATATTTCTCATAATTTCGACTCAAACTCGTCGCTAGACAAAATGAAGGAAAGATCATTCCTTGCAAGTTTGTAACAAATCTCCCACTAGTTTTGGTGCTAATTTTTTTTTTTGTGTGTGCGTAAATCATTTTTATACAAAAATAGAGAAGGATAATGTTTGTCATTAATCTCTCGCAGTCTAGTGAAAAAGTTATGATGGGTATATATATATATAGTCTGTCAAAAAAACTTATTAAATTATAATTTTCTAATTGTGTTTCTATCTTGATGTAAATGGAAGATAAAGATAGTAAATAGAGAACCATTTGGTCAAATCAGCTTTACTTTCATTTTTAAAGTGAACAGTGAATCGACTCCGACTCAAGGAATCAAAGAGACTTGGACCATGACCACTAGGTATTCTCAATCTCAATAAAAAAAAAAAGAGTAAAGAATAATTATAATTATAATTTTTTTTTTTTGTCAAAGGAGAATATCATGGTTTTTTGTTCATTGGATAGAAGAAGCATCATTGTCAATCATATAATTTTTTTTCTTTGGCCTATTATTTTATAGTGGTACTTCACCTAAGAAGCAACTAGACCTCACTTACCTAGATTTTGGAATCTTATGAATTGTGCCAGTCATTTTCGTCATCCAAATGGAACATGAAAGTGGTACTTTCAGTTAGCCCACCATTTTCTTTTTCTTTCTTAGCACCATACAATCATGTGTTTTCTAATGGATTATCCTTCTTTTGTTTTTGCCCATAATAATATGATGGGGACTGGAACTAAAATTATCTTTTATTGGAGGGTGTATTTCTTAGTTACTAGTGAAATGATGTTTGAACAAACTTATAAATAAGAATTAATTTATCTTTTTAACTTGATTAAATAGGATATTCATGCAAAAATAGAGACGTTCTATTCAAATCTCTAAATATATTTTAAAACTTTATGCCAAACATGTTAGGAAATCAGCAGTGCTTTGACACCACTTGTTGAGATTATAGCGAAATAAAACAATTGACCATTAATCCTCAAGAATAAATGTAATTGAGCAAGAAAAATAACAACACTAGATTTGTGTGGCAAACCCTCTAAAGTCAAGGGAAAAATCATAGGACAAACTGCAACAAATCTTCTACTATAATAATAATAGCAGGTATACAAATCATCCTTAATCACTATTAGAGGTACCCAAATCCCCTAGTTAATACTAGATGTACACAAATAACATCAAAATAAATAACCTAGTGTAGAGATTTTTCCAAAAAAATTGACTCACAAGTAACACTCACACTCAACTTGGAAGGAGTATTTCCTCAGTATTTTTATCTCTCATACATACTGGCTCCCACTTTGGAAAACCACAGTGCACACATGGCACTGTTACTAGGCAGCTTTTTGCTTGCCTTCCGGTGCTCATGCACCCACCCAAAGCATCAAGGAAACATTTCTCTTTCTCTGTCCCGGGAGCCCCAGTAGGTAAACTCCTCACATTTTTGTCTCTTCTTCTTGGCTCTTTGGTCCTTAGCTTTCAGCTTACTTTATGCTACATATTGGAGCTCTATTTATAGAGCCCAAAACTTGCCACATTTCTTGACATTTTGGTGTGAATGATTAGCCACCACACACCAAAGTAGCAGCCAAAAGACAACTCATTTCAACAAAAATTGTGGCAGGCAAAGAAGAAAGAAAAGGCTGCTGGTGATTGGTGGCTGTCAATACACCACAAAGTCTACCGTTGCAGCTGAAAGGAGAAATGACAAGTCTGCTATCTTCAACCCTTTACATGCACCTGCAAGAAGTTTCAAAGAAGGTGGCTAGCAACTGGTTGCTGCCATAAAAAGTTCAAAGAAAGAGGGCTGGACTTTTATAACAATCTCCCCCTCTAACCCTATTTCGAGGAGGAAATCATACACAACCCCTTACTTGGAGTCCATCCTGTGCAACTTGCAGAAAATTTCAAGTTTCTTTTCCAAAGAACTTATTTCTCCTTCCATTGCTTTCATCCAGAAATGCTTGTCTTTATGCAATTGCACTTCTTGGAAGCCTTCTTGCTTCCCCTCATTAATATTCTTAGAAGAGATACCTGAATGATGGGCGATGCTCCCTAGTAAACCTTCTAATATGAGACTCTACTTAATCCGCTACAGGAGGTTGCTCCCACTCCTCTAAGTCCTTTGTATTTGGATCAACACCATCACCAATTGCATATGGCTTATCTTACACAGTAGCTGACTCATCGTTCCTTCCAAGTTCTGTTTCATCTATTACTCCACCATCTGTGACACTTCTCTATGGAGTAGAAATTTGTGTTTGATAAACAACACCACCTTCAGCATATGTAGTCTTTTCAAAGTTTGTTATGGACTCATCTTCATGAAAGACTACCTCTCTGCTTATGACTACCTTCTTTTTTATCGGGTCCCATAACTTGTAGTCAAACTGGCCCTTCTCTCTCTAGTATTTCAAATACCAAAGAAACTGATGGAAATCGATTGATTAGGTAGCATACAGCACCTACCGCTTCACCCCAAAATGGCTTAGGAAGCTTAGACATTTTTAGCATACATCTAACTTTTAATGCAATTCATTCTCTAGACTACACCATTATGTTATGAGGTATAAGGAACTATTTTCTCATGTCTTATGCCATGCTTTAAACAATACTCTTCAAAATCATTGGAGGTGTACTATCCACCATTGTTAGTACGGAGACATTTCCAAGCCTTTCCTGTCTTTTTTTCCACCATGGCATGAAACTTCTGAAAATATTTAGACAGTAACATAATATCTGTTACCATCCAAGGTCTCCATCTTAAAGGGACAACAAACATCACAATATACCAATTCTAATTTTTTTGTTTTTTTGGCTTAGCCTAGAGGGAGATTGTTGTAAAAGTCTAGCCCTCCTTCTTTGAATTTTTTATGGCAGCCATCAGTTGCCAACCACCTTCTTTGAAACTTCTTACAGGTGCATGTGAAGGGTTGAAGATGGTAGACTTGCCATTTCTCCTTTCAACTTCAAGGGTAGACTTTGTGATGTCTTGACAGCCACCAGTCACTAGCAGCCTTTCCTTTCTTCTTTGCCTGTCACGATTTTTGTTGAAATGGGTTGTCTTTTAGCTACTACTTTGGTGTGTGGTGACTAAATCATTCACACCAAAATGTCGAGAAATGTGGCAGGTTTTTGGCTCTATAAATAGAGCTCTAATATGCACCAAAAAGTAAGTTGAAAGCCAAGGAGCAGAAAGCCAATAAGAAGAGAAAAATGTAAGGAATTTTTCTCTTGGGACTCCCCGAGCAGAGAAAGAGAAATGTTGTTCTCTTGATGTTCTAGATGGGTGCATGAGCACAGGAAGCCAAGCAAAAAGCTGCCTAGTAATAGTGCCATGTGTGCGCTATGGGTTTCCAAAGTGAGAGCAAGTACGTGTGAGAGATAAAAATAATGAGGAAATACTTATTCCAGGTTGAGTGTAAGTGTTAATTGTGGGTCACTATTTTTGGAAAAATCTCTTCACTAGGCTATTCACTTTGATGATATTTGTGTACCTCTACTATTAACTAGGTATGATTTGGGTAACTCTAGTAGTGACAAGGGATGATTTGTATACTTGGTATAATTATTATAGTGAAAGATTTGTCAGATTTTGTCCCGTGATTTTTCCTTTAACTTTAGAGGGTTTTCCACATAAATCGAGTGTTATTATTTTTCTTTCTCAATTACATTTATTCTTGTGGCTTGATGATCAATTAATTTATTCCTCTGTACTTCTAACAAGTGGTGTCAGAGCAGTGCTGATTTCCTAACAAGTGGTATTAGAGAAGTGGTAGCTCTTAACAAGTGGGATTAGAGTCTATTCACGTATACGATTATTGTTCAGGTATATGGTACTATTCACGTATACGATTATTGTTCAGGTATACAATCACTATTCACAAGGGATATTGTTCGGTGGGAATGGAGCCACAAGTTTCAGTTTGAGATTCATGTGTTTTTCACGCAAGATGGCGATTCAACAAATTGTCATGGATAGATCTAATGCGTAGATGATGAACAACTGGCAGGGCATCTTAAAGTAGCAAGTCTAGATCCAAGGTCTGTTGGACCAACATTCAATGTTACAAGTGCAAGGAGTATGGTCATGTAAGGTGAAATAGTCCTCTGAGTGTTGGCCGGGATATTGTACTTATGGATCATGGAGGTAGGTTATAACTTCCATGGGTGACATTTTCTCAAGGAAAGTCAATTATTATTCAAGAATAGCGGTTTTGCTATATGTGGAGTTTTTGGCGGTATGATCCAAACAAAGGAAGAAGTGTCACGGTTTATCATTTGAAAGGTAATATTGCAATCATGATAGGTTGTTCAGAAATGGTGTGCACAAATGTATTTCCGAAGGTCAAACGTGGTGGTTCCTAACAAATGGGATCAGAGTTATGTTGATTCCTAAAAAACAAACCTTAAAAGTTTCAAAAACCTATCCAACTGAGACAATAATTAATTCTCAATCATTTAACTTCTTTGAACACAATAACATGTGAGCCTATGATCACTACATAACAAATTAATTCCTGTTTGGTGAGAGATGGATAGTGATAGAGAGAGAAAGAGAATGAAGAGAAGAAGGGTAAGTAGGTTTCATACCAGAATTCCTTTGAGATTGATAATGGTCTTGTTAGACTTATTATGGTAGAGAATTGTATGTGCAAGTTGAGGTACATAATGCCCAGCATAGCTTTCACCAGCGATATAGAAATCCCTGTTCTTGTATTCTGGAAATCTTTCTAACCAATTCACCAAAAACACATAATTTTCTGCAGCTGTGCTTCTATCCCCATTTTTATCATAATCCGATTTTGTATTTGAGTAAGAAAATCCCACACCCACAGGTGACTCCAAGAACAAAACATTTGCAGCTTCAAACCAAAATCAAAATTAAAGTAAGAGAAGTGAGTCTCCTGTGAAGTCCACGTAAATTTTAGTGGAAAAAAAAATAAAATTTGCAAATCGAAGAAATATGTACATTGCCTTAGCAATTAAAAAATCAAGTTAAGGTTAATAATGAATTATTAATTACCATGGTTCCATGAGAATCTGTTTGTGTAAAGTGTTTTGCCATCACTATGAACACGGAAAGGTCCGAGCTCTTGCATTGCTCCATAGGCAAGAGATGAACATCCTAGGCCTGCAATTAAATTATTTAGAAATTAATTAATTAATCTTATAAAAAATAGCAACGAAATTATTCAGATTTTTCTTTTAAATTATAAGCGAGGTGACCCGTTTAACTATAACTCATGATGAATATTTTTGAAGCTTATTAGAACTAATAAGAACTTTTATACACTGAATAATACAAAAGAGCCTCTCACACATAAACTTGTGCGTAAAACTCATCCATTTATTATGCACATGTAATAATTATAATTAGAGAATCTAAAATACACATTCGTATCCAAATACACGTGACAATATGCTTTTAAGTTAACTATTGTAACATTAATAAACGTGTTAATATTAATTGAGAATAATAATTTTATCTTTTTTTTGCAGATAGAAGCTAATGATGCTCTTGTAAACTTAGGGAAAAGAAGCTGAAAATGATAAATTCTTACGTAAAATAATTTACTATCTCAGATTTATTCTTAACTTTCCATCTTGTCAAATTTTATTTTATAGATAATAGAATATCATGTCAGATAAGACTCATTTGGCATCTTATTAAATTATATCTATTTGTTTAGATATATAAATTTTTTTTAATGTAAATTATTGAAGGATTAATAAGTTGGTTTATGGTTGTACGTCCATGATTTGATAATAAAAAAAAAATAGTATAATTGTTAATTTGTTATTATAGTTACAACAGGCAAACCGATAAATCCTCCCAAGGATAGTGAATTATGGAATTTGATTTATTTGAAGACCAATAATTTCCAGACAAAAAAAAAAAAAAAAAAAAAACAAATAATTCCTCAAAAATATATATTTTATAATGTAGCTTCTGATTATAAATTATTTCGTACAATATATAATAATTTTAAGTTTGAAAAAGAAGCAACTAATCACTAACTTTTCTTTAAAATATTAATTTATTATACTTAATTAAACAATGAGAACCAAAAAAATTTGTTCTTAGGAAAAGAAACAATATGTCATGCAAAGATGCGACTTTTATGTGCAAGAGGGAATAAAATAAGAAATAGAAAGAGAGAAAGTGAGCTATCACTATAATAAACGAATATATCTAATCTTCTGGGCCAACCAATGTTCCACTTAACTTTTAAGAAAAAAATTATTATTTTTGGATCAAGTTTTAAAAAAAAATCACTAGCCACTTGCGTTTTTTTTTTTTTTTTTTTTTCAGATGGTGAAAAATGAAAATGCCATACACATACCTCCATTAAGCCAAACTAGAAAAGGCAAAGAATCCTTAGAATGTTGAGCTTCAACAAAATAGTAGTAAAGTGCACGACCTGCCTTTTTATTTACAGTTACATACACACCACACTGAGAATTTAACAGAAGGTTGTCCAGGCAAACTCACAATTCTATCTTCCTCTTTGAAACCATCTTGAGGATGAGGCTTTTGTGTCGTTTTAATTATTCCATGACCTTTTGCTTGAAAAAGACTCTTATCAATTCCTGAGTTTGCCTTCAATTTAGAATTGTAGAAATGGCCAAGTACTTTTGCTTGCTGTCCTCAATGGATTTCAATCACAAAGAATGAAAGAATGAGAAATAATGCACTAAAAACCCAACAAGGAATTTTCCCCACTTTTGCTTTCTTTACGACCCTACCTAAAGTGAGAAAGAAAGAGGGGTAGGAAGAGAAAGAAAAGGATATTTGTTTTATACCAAATTGTGGAAGAATATTTGTTTTAAAATGTGCAAGTTTCAACAACCACATATGAAAAGCAGGAATTGGGTGAGGTAATAAATTTATATCTATCTATACTACACTATAAGGGAGAACACCTTTATGATGTCCTCCCTTTTATCTTTAATAAAAATATCATGATTTATCCTTATATATAAAACTTTACCTCTTGCAATTCTAGGGACTTTTATGTTATTTAAAACTAAATAAACTGCTAAATGCTTGCAGTTATGTCAAACTCAACGACCGTCTTTCTCTCTCGCCCTAATCCTATGCTCTTTTCCATCCATCTCCAGCTTTCCATCCCTCTCCCCGGTTAATGTTCCTCAGGGAGAAGGGGATTATCAGGCTGTCAATCTATGCCCCAATTGCAAAACTGCTTACTACTTCCACCCTTACAATAACGCTCCTTTGCAAGTTACATTCATTGAGATTGGCAGGGTCGGTAATAATAATGTTAATAATTCCACTCCTAAATCGTCAAAGAAGACCACAAATTCTAAAGATGGGAAGGAAGGTGATACTGGACATGGGGTGGTGGTGGATCACTTAATTATACCCGTAAAAGTAATAGTAGTAACAGGCTTTAAGTGTCATTTTGGGATACAACAAGGTCCTATAATGGTAGTAATGGTGGGGACTCGCCGGAGAATTGGCCTCAACCACCTGGTCGTCCTGCTGAATATGGGCTGGCTGTACATACTTCGCTAGTCCCGTCATTTGCACTTGGAGTTATTGTCGTTCGAGCTTCAGGGCCAAATGGAGGTCGTTCAAGTGGTGGAAGTGGAGGTAATGGAGAGAAGAATAGAGGTGGCTCTAATTTGGGTAAAGATTTACCTACGCCAAAGGAGATTTGTAAGGGCCTTGACAAGTTATTGGCCAAGACCGAGGCAAAAAAGGTTTGTGTTGTACCCCCAATATTTGAGATCAATGACACTTTTATAAATTTTCACTCATAAATGAGTAGTTAATAGATTCTTATCAATACCTAGATACGGCGTGATCTTACAATTATGTCTAACATAGTAATATGTAAGTTATTGGAAATGCATCCAGTGTGAAACATGCAGTGTTTATAATAAATAACTCATAAGTGTACATTATCTTTGATTTATGATCATTTGACACTGATTTCATGGATGTTTGATGTTTATACACAGGTGCTTTATGTGGCAGTATATAATCACTATAAAAGAATATATTATGCCTCACCTATCAGGGTTTGTTATTTCAATGACCTTTTCTCCTAAAGACAGTCTGTTACTAATAGGAAATCATAATTGGTGCGTCAGATAGAGAAAAGTGAGTGATTTAACTATTTGTTATTGGTATGTTTGAATTTGTCAATTTTTTAAAAAAAAATTTGTGCATCATTCTATCCTCGATCCTTGCTTGCAAATTTTACCCGCTTTTGTATGTTAAACTACTACTATTTACACATTTATGCCTATAATTATTAGGAGAAAATTGAATTTGATCTTAAATAACGTTAAATTTAGTTGGTTTTGATTGAATTTTGTTTAATTGAATGGCTTCTCCTCCTTGATCTAACTTTGGAATTTTATTTTTCATTATATTGGTAATTATTATTTGGGCCGTTATTTCTTTAGATGTTTATGAGAAAAATAAAATTGGTTTTATTCCAAGATTTTATTTAAGATGTTACATAGTTATATTTGATTGAGATTGAGAAAAAAGAAGAAGAAGAGAGCAGAAGTTTACTTATTGTGTGCAGGTTTTCTGATGGAATGAAGAATGAAATATTGTTGGGGGCATTCATGGATATATTGTTGATTGAAGCAATGAAATATAACTTTCCGATGCTTACAAGAAGAAGGGAGCTATAATTTGTTCATGTGGATTATAGAATATTTAAGTAAATTATGGGCATATCACTGTTTATTCAATTCAACAATCAACAATTTACAAATAAAAAAAAATTCACACATTATTTAAAAAAAAATGTACATTATCACCTCACCACGAGCTTAAATTAGTTGTAAGATGTTATTTAATTTATTTTGTTTCGTGCGGATCAATTACTAGTTTTTATCTCCTAATTTATTTTTCTTAATTCCATTTTCTACTGTTATTATTTTTTAATATTATTTGAATTACATATTCATAAATATAATACATATTCTTAATTTATTACACCGTATCGATGTCACAACTTAACCACTGTGGACGTAACAGTTTCTTAATTTGTTTAAGTGGCTGGGTTTTGATACATTGTTAGCAATAGTGGACTTTATAATGCATTTCAGCCCTCTCTAATTTAATCAAAGACATATCATCCATATTGGAAAAAACAAATTTTACTCTCTATGACTTACGACATACTAAAGAAAAAATGAAAAACAGAACAACATAGGCACATTTTGTATGTAGGCATCCAAATATTTCAATTCTAATAAACAATAAACTAACCATGTATGTTAACAACTGGTTAGGTTTACTTTTCCTTGTTAGTATATTGATTTATCGTAAGCTTACACTGACAAACTTTTTGTGTTAGTAATACGTGCACTCCGCTAAGCGTTTAGCACAAGTCAAATTGCAGACAAAAACCTGCCTTAATCGTCACTTCTACAGGTCAGTTGGTTCAAAAAAGAAAAGTACTTGAAAATTCACCAAGTACTCCACAACCACAAGTAGTATTTCTAAACTTACTTATTTTAAGTTATGGCAAAGTAGTTAATAGTTCAATCATTACTGTTATTTATTTTCATAATAAAATTAGCTTAACCTATGATAATGATCGTATTATTCACTATTTAATAGATTTGCGCGTGCAAAAAAGTGTAATCGTGAGAGATTAAAAGCTCATTCTCAAATTTTATTTACCATCTTATATTTTTTGTTAAAATAATTCTTTTGATGGACATTCTAAGAATGTATATCCAATTATGTGTTTTTGTCTTTTTTGGACTTGGGTTTTTTTCCCTTAGTACCTATCTATGAACCCATGTTGTTTTGAGACCCCAATTTTATATAAATTTCTAGAGAAAAAAAAAAGACTTAGCGAAGCAACAAATAGGTCATTTTTATATATTTTTATATTTTCTAAGTATAAAACTAATCTGGATGGAGATTTGTCTCTCTACAAATGTTTTTCTAGAGGTCATTTTCATACTTGAAAATCATGTTTGCTTAGTGAGTCAGAAAAACACATAATCAAGTTGGCAAGAGGCATTATCCAAAAGATATCATAATGTTATCTTTGAGAAAGTCTACCAACCATGAACCATCTGAGCCGTGTGTACAATGGCATGCCCCTGCTTTCACCACATGCTTGCATAAGCAAGCAAGCTCCTGCTGGCTGCTGATATTATATTGAACTCAAAAGGTCTCCATCAAATCCTTCAACTTCCAGTGTAGCTTTTGCAATAAGGTTCCAATGGACCCAATTGTCTAACACCGTGTTTAACTAAATGACACATACAAACAGATAAGCACATTTGACCACCGCCCAATGCCACCTCCTGTTTTTGAAATTCCAATGGGAAATCTTGTGAACAACAAGCTATTACCTTGTCTGTCACTAACAGTTTTTAAACCAATCATCATCATTATAAAAAAAACAGACGCCATTGAATTTATCCCCAAACAAACAAACATTCAAAACTCCTCTTTTGTATTGTGTTTGTCATGGTACTTTTGATTGAAAAATTTGCAAAGCTATACTCCAAGCTGGAGAATCACTACCATCATCACCACCAACATGATCACCATCTGTTTGAAGAATTGTCTGCTTCCCTGGAGGCTTTTCGCTCCGATATTTCCAGTTTTTTGAACCAAGTAGCACTGAGTTGGAAACCCGGATCAGAAATCTTGTCCTTTTCATGGATTCAACAATGTTTTGGGGTATTACCCATTGTTAACAAAGCTTTTGCAAAGCTAGTTGTGGGCATAGATTATCCTATGAGTAAATGGGAAGCTGGTTCCATTGAAGAGTATCTCAACTACAGTTTGAGTTTGTTGGAGCTTTTCAATTCAATTAGTTCTTCTCTTTCTCATCTTGGACAAGCTCGGGTTTCGCTATCCCATGGTTTGAGCCTAGTGGAGAATTCACCTTCTTTGGAAACAGAGCATCTGAGACCAATTCAGCCAAGTGATTTCTGCAAGAATTTTGGAAAAGAAATAAGCAAAGAAGATGATAAAGAAATGAACTTTTCTGACAAGGAACTGATTGTGCATCAGGCTTTAAAGGAAATGAAGGAAATTGGGTTCTGGGTATGTGGGATTGTGTTGTCTGGCTTATGCAATAATGCTCAGCCATACATGAACATGATAAAAATGGTAGGTGGGTTTGTTAATTCTTCCGTTATCAAACTGGATACAAGAATCTCTGAAGCTTTTATAGAGAAGAGGGTTGTGTCAAAGGAGATCAAAGAGCTAAATGATGCTGTGGCTTGCCTTGTTGCTGCCCCAGTCAATGGAAGAAGTGATGCAGCCAAAGAATTCAATACAAAGCTTGACATGTTAGAGAAGCAATTGGAGGATCTAGCGAAGGAAGTAAATCATCTCTTCACCAAAACTTTGGCAGAGAGAAATGAATTGATTGATGAAGCAGTGACAAAAAGAATTGATTAAGCTTCTGTCTATGAATGTTAAGGTTTAGAAACCCTGTGATAATTCTAGGTGCTAAAAAATTCACATTACGCCCATGTAAATACTCCTTAGTTTATTTTTCTTTTAAACAATAGAGTCTGTATATATTTACAAGGAAAAAGGAACACCATGTGTCAAGTTATCAGCTTTGATGCACTGAAATTTATATTTCTTTGTACTTGAGCAGTAAATTTGCTCTTCACGTATCTTGAAAAGAAAGGAGAAGATTTAAAGATTTTAACGCATTTCACATATCTTGAAAAATAAAACGCTAAAAAAATGGAAAATTTGGAATATGATATGGGAAATTCAACCATGGATTCCAAGTCTACCTTTTCATCTTTGTTGCACAGGAAAAAATAGGAAGAGAAGAGAACGGAAAGAAAACAAAAAAAAAATAAAGCAACACAGAAATAAGCCTGCATATGTATCTTTACAAGAACTAGGATACATATTCTTATGCTCACTGCCCCTTACTCCAAAATTTGGCAAAACTAACATGTTAACACAAGCCCAAACCCCCTAAAAGTGAAGATTCATATATCCACTTTTATGACTTGGTGGGTCAAATAGGGATCCTACTTATCCTATTTGATCTAAAATGATACTCTGCACAACCACAACTGCACTGAATTAGTCTCGGGTGTTGTTTTTGTAGAGACAAATACCTCAGGAAAACTGGATCATATTATTGCCATTTGAGTCTCCGCGTTGTCAGAAAGGGTTTCTCTACCGGGTCCCTTCTTTTGATAAACATCAGTTGGCAACCTGTGCAACATGGGAGGAAATATCTATGTGAAAAAGAATGGTGCACTCTAAATTGAAGCAAAATCTTTCAATTTCCTTTCTCTGATATGCCAGCATGAAGTTTAGACAATATATATGAATTACAATTTACAACACAAACTTTTATATGTAGCTGAAAAAGGGTGTTCCAAATTTGGTTTGAGAATGGAAGGAAAATACAGCAAACAAAATAAGGCAAAGCGTCTGCATAGAAGAAAATGAAAACCGAAAGTTTGGTGCTCCTAAGGCATGGGATAAGAATCCTGTTAACCAAAATCACATGATTTTAGTTAATTCCGTTTCCTCAATGGATAATAAAGAGACTAACAGACCACTGATTTAAAATTTAGAAGGAGTAAAACAAACCAAGGCTTAGCAGGAATTTTAGTTGAAGTTTGACAGTAAAGTATAGTACCCCAAATGCAATGTGGTGTCTGAATCTCCTTTCTCATGTTCAGAGTTGCTGGCCAAATCAGTGCATGTACCACCATTTTTTGCAATGGACTTCCTTTCCATAGGGTAGTATTCACGATAAGATGGAATCCTGCAATCTGCTGGAGGAAACAAGCTACGAAGCTCCTCAACCTAATATAGGCACACGGACTAAGTTACACAGGATATTTATCATTTTAGCTAAAATAGTTACTGAATTTATTTAAGAATAATGACTTTCACCTGTCTGCGCAAAGTTTCATTCTCCAACATAGCCCGTTGTTCCTAAAATGAATAATTTGAACAAGTTAAGAAAAAAAAAAGAGATGATTGTTATAACTTCTAAAAAGAAATAACTGATATTATCTGAAAGACACCATATAATGTGGCATGCTTCAGTGATCACATGTAAATCAACGATAGTATGAAATTGTATGGTTTAATACACAGTTCACTTACATGGCCATTTTGACTCTAATAAATAATAAGCCTCTTGTAAAAATATGGGGTTTCCATTATAAACCAATAACAAATTAACAATTATGATGGTTTTATGATTGGGACTTGTAATCTGATAAGATCATAGTTAATTGCTATTAGTTGATTTCTATGTCATAATATTGAAAATCAAAATGATGTTAACTATTAATAAAACAGCATGTATATATGTAGCAGTAAGAGGAGTTAGGATTAACAATGCCTAATGACATGTCTATTTCATTCTTCTCTAAGATTTTCATTACTTCAGCCGACTATGATCTGATATGGTAAAGTTAAGGTTTTCAGAGATCATCATAATAAATGCGGGTTATGTGTTGACTCAAAATACCTGAACTCTTGACTGCTCTAGATGCTCCATAAGTAATTTCTCCTGAAATGGTAGATTATTTGTAAAGGCTTATGAAACTGACAAAGGCTAATATCAAAAAACCAGCAAACCGAATACTTCTACTGGTGAGTGGTGAGTGGTGAGTGGTGAGTGGTGAGTGCCGAGTGCTGAGTGCCGAGTGCCGAGTGCCGAGTGCTGAGTGCTGAGTGCAGAGTGCAGAGTGCAGAGTGCCGAGTGCAGAGTGCAGAGTGCCGAGTGCAGAGTGCAGAGCTTGACAAAACTATTAAGACAGAGAAAGAACAGAAAAAGAAATTGAAAAAAAAACGAAAGCTAGAAAATAAATTGTGGATGACCTTCCTCTCCTTGACAGAAAATAGCCCTTCACTTAGTTCCTGCTCTAAGTGCTGCAATTCTTTTAAGCCCAAGCCTGGTAAGTCCTTGCCCAACAACCGTCTGTCAAATCAGAAGGTGTAAGTATTTCTAAGTAAAAATTGCAGTACAAGAAGACAAATTTTGAAAGAATACATACAGTCGTTTCATTTCTAGCTTTGCAATTTCATCCTTAAGAACCTCGAGCTCCTTAGACTCTTCCTTCCAAAGAGAAAATTTTGCCTAAAACATTGATTTGGAAAATGAATCCGAAGGTAAATCATTATGAGGAAGATGCTAATACAAAGAACCGCAAAAAAGTAATCATGGTTCTGCAAATTAGATACCAAATATGTATCATATTGAACTTGAAAATATAAAAGGCTTTTACCAATTCTTTAGCCAATAAACAGAGTTATTCTGTTTTCAGCATTAGTATTAGTCAAATGTACGTTCAAGAAAAAGAAGTGCAATTCTACAATATGGTACTGAACACAAAGTAAACTGTTGAAAGATATCATCTGTGTGTCAGGCTCCACAGACTACAGGGACTAACAAACAGTACAAAGAACCGTAAAACAATAATCATGGTTCTGCAAATTAGTTACCAAATATGTATCATATTGAACTTGAAAATATAAAAGGCTTTTACCAATTCTTTAGCCAATAAACAGAGTTATTCTTCTTTCAGCATTAGTATTAGTCAAATGTACATTCAAGAAAAAGAAGTGCAATTCTATAATATGGTAATGAACACAAAGTAAACTGTTGAAAGATATCATCTGTGTGTCAGGCTCCACAGACTACAGAGACTAACAAACAGCTAGTAAGAAAGGGCCAGCATCAATTTTGGCAAAAACCCATGTTAAGCAATTACCCGTTTAAGGCCACTACTTATAAGTGATCCTTAAAGTTATCATTAAACAAAGTGAAGAACAAAGTAATAAAAAACTGTATTTCGCACAACACATTGAACAGCCTAGATAACTTTTATAAAGAAAGCAAAACCAAGTACTTCTTAAATCACTAAACTATTTCAACTTGACCTGAATGTCAAGCATGTAAAATCAGAGAAATTGACAAGGAGAATGTGTTCTGTTTGAGACATTGGTTATTGGCTAGTAGATTAAATATCTTTTTTTATTCTTGTCTTGTGTAGAAAAGCAAAGTTAATGCTGATCAAGCAGAAAATCTACAGGATATATAATCAAAAATGGTTTTAGATAGATTTCCCTTTGTTAAAAAATCAATGACAAACAAGAGCATGATAAAGGAGCAATACAATACAGCTCAAGTAAGCAAATTCCTCTCTTAATCGCATTAACTAATTTGTAGGCAATGCAGGGAGCATAAAAGCAATCTCGGTGAGAGTTTAAAATGTGTTAAGCCAAGATAAGTGATCAACAGACACAAAAAGTATGCATTACTACTTTACATGCCAAAAAAGTGAAATCTTGATCAGTATAACTAATCTGAATGGGTAATAGATTATAATAGAGTACCTCAGTCTTATATTCTTCTATAGTATCATCTGAAGAGTCTAGGCATTTGTTGTATCTTGAGATTGTTCGCTTCATACTGCTAAAAGCAATTAAAAGTCAAAACAAATCTAGTTACAGAAAAAAGAGGCATATTTTTTACTCAATTGTATCTTCTTCATTCAAAACTTTAAGCACACAATGAGCATGGAAAATAATAAATAGCAAGCTCTTTCCCTAAATTTCCAATTCACATTTTCTCTGAACCCCTTCCACCCCCAAGAAAAAAAAACAGATTTTCTGCTGAAAGTCGCATAGACTGACGAATAAACAGTAAGAAATTAAAAATCTATATGATACATATAAAAAAATTAAAATCCATCAAGCTGTATAAGCAAAAAATAGTTTTTGGTAAAAAACAGAAAGAAGTATCACATGCAACAATGTGGATGTAAAATAGGCAAAAACCTCAGATAAGTGTAGTAAACAAAATTAAACGGACCTTCTGAACATCAGGAAACTCAATACAGAAACAGAGTACCCATCGACAAGTATAAATGTATAATCAAACACTGAGAAACACACATGCAAGTATCTAAAATTCGAAAAAATTCAATTCAGCTTCATACCCAGAACTTGAAAACTCGAAAAGCTTTCCAGTATTTGAAAAGATGATGACAGCAACCTCAGCATCGCAGAGAATCGCCAATTCCTGAGCTTTCTTCAGCAACCCATTACGCCTCTTTGAGAATGTGACTTGTCTGCTATTTGCATTCTCGATCCTTTTGATCTCAATCTTCCCTCGTCCCATTTTCGAAATCCTCAAAACCAAAATACTCAAATGATAAAATCCCCTAAAAATTAAAACCCACTTACTACTCTGAATTCAAAAACCTCAGGGTCTCATCCTCTCTCTAAAAGAGCTTTCTTTTCTCTGTTTCTCTCTGTCTCAATTCTCAACCCCTTTGGAATTTTGGGGTTTTCTGCTAAACTTGGGAAAGAGGAGGTTACTAAATTTAGTGGAGAAGATAAAGGGGTGGGAGGAAGCGAGCGTTTTACCCCAAATGGCGAGAGCCCGGAAACGGCAAGTTTGCATGGCTCTGTATCTATTTAGAGTGGTGCATGACTCTTTTTTGCCACATTTAGAGTACTTTGGTGCTATTGGTCTGTTGTGGGTCCCACTGATTCTTTAATTTTTAGTTTTTTTATTTTGAGAAATTTCCCAAAAAAAAAAAATGTATTTTTCCTCATTTGTATTTGCCATGTATGGTAATTCACTAGATCTACATTTTAATACAACCACTACTAAATTTGGACTATGAGACATAGCGATAAAGGACTCCAATAGTTTTTCCTTTTTGGCCGCTAATGCTATATTAGTGTCAAGGGTATTGGCGGGTCCCCTTAAATTTTATCTAGTTTTGTCTAAGATATAAATGAGTCGAGTTTTTACAAAAATGACGGGTTGGTCTTATAGTTAAAATAATATTTAAAATTATTTGTTATGAAAAATTAAAAGCTTGAGTCTCTTAATAATTGTTGTTGAGATAAATTTATATTTTTATGTATGACTATAATCATTTTGGTTAAAATTTTTAGTTTTGGTACATAATGTAAAAGTGAAAAAAAATTTATAAATATTATGTTTGTAAAGTTTTAACTCCACTCATTTATCAAGTAAGTTGTAAAATAAATCTCAATTAATCTAATTTCAGTCAAATTCTCAAAGAGGTTGTTGATGTTCACCAAAAAAAAAAATTTATGTTCGTTTGTATCCTAGTTTTAGCCTTTCGAAGATAGGTGATCCAATTTGGTTCTTCAAATTTTAATTTTATCATTAAAAAAACAATATTCGAATAATTTGGTCACTCTGTTACCAATAACAAAAATTGTTATTTTCACATGACAATTATGATGTGTGTTTGTGTCATTTGGGATTAAAATCTGAATTGAAGGAGTACAGGAGTCCAATAATTTTTCATTTTGTCTAGTGGGCCCCACATAGGTATTAAATTTTTATTATTTCTTTTTTTTTACAATGATGACTACCATATTGAGAAGGCTAGCGGCTATTAATGTAATTTTAGGTTTTCTGTTTCTGGAAGTTGGTTTTCTTTATTAGGATATTAAGTGATTTTGTCCATATATAGTCAAAAGAACTGAATATAGGGAAGCAGTTACTGTTTGTATCTACCCTCTGCTTTCTCTTTTTGGAAGAGAGTGCATGCTTCCATCATTATCTTTACAGCTGATGACTCCATGTGGAATGAACATTGGCTTCATGTGGGTTTTCTACTTTTATTTTATTTTTCTGAAAAACAAAAAAGTGAATTTTTCACTATTCTTAAAATGAATTAGTTAAATTTCTTATTACACAGAAGAAGCTGAAGAACCATACAGGTATATATATTATCACTTATGTGCATAATAATTCCCTAAAAGTGTAAATGGTTAGCCACAATAAATTTTATGAACCTCTAAGCTTTGAATTTCACTACAATAAAAAAAAAAAAGTTGAAAATTATAGAAAGAATAAATTATTCATGCTATGGAATCCAAGCACTAATAAAAAAAAATTGGTCAAAATAATAACTTTCTAATGAATCAAATAACATATAAAATTACATAATTTATGCATTGAGATAATTAATAATATTAATTATGATGTACCAAAAAATAGTAATAATAAATAAATAAAAGTGTGATCTTATCATTAATTTTATGGGTTGAAATCTCTTTAGAGATGTCGTATAATCCAAGTGTGTATGATTGTCTGTAATTGAATTGAAAAGATAATTAGTAAAGGCGTATGTAACTTAGTCTGAACACAACTAATCTTTGAAAAAAATTGACTTAACAAGAGACAATTAATAAATTATCTACTTTACTTTTTATATTAATTAATGGATGAGAAATTTTTAATTTTGTCTAAGTAGAAAGAAACAACTCTTAGAATTTTAGGAGAAGTTGGGAGATAATACATTAATAATTACTATTAAATTCGAACCCTCATCAATCATATTTATTTTTAAACAATCGAGCTAATAACTAATTCACAATTCATAAGAGAATAAACTTAAAACCTCTCATATAATATAGGATACCTTTTATTGTATCCAATATTATGTTGTACCAAAAAAAGAATCAATTTGAAGCTGAAAAGTTTATTAGATATTTCTCAAAATTGAATTCCAAAATAAATTAGTAAGAAAAAGAATTATTCCCAAAGGAATTTGCAAAAAGAACATGAAGAAACTTGACATTAATTTTTTTTTTTTAAATAAATAAAAATTGAAGAATTTGTATTTGATTTTGGGGTTACTATTGAAGTAGTTCACTAAATTAATAAGCACATTCAAATTCATTTATGGAATGACTCAGAAACCCCAACTTCCAAATTGAAGAATCCAAACTCTTCTACATGCCAAAAACTGTCTTTGACCATGAAAAGGCATGTCGTGCCCACAATTTCTGAAATATGAACAAGAAGTAGTAAATTTAATAACTTTGACAAATAGGTTGAACCTAGATCTGCAAAATGCAATTAATTTGTAGAATAATACAATTTTTATGTGAAAAATGGGTATCACAACCAGGTAATAGTGAGAAGAAAGAATGTAAATTTTTTAATTATTGTTATGTATAAAGAAAGAATAAGTCTGTGCTTTAATCGTACCTTTTAGATAATATTTTCGTGTACAAAACAGATATATTATTCTTGTTTTATTTGTCTCTCTTTTTTTTTTTCTTTTCTCAGTTTCATTTTCCCAAATAAAGAAAACACTGCACAAAACATTGATGCAACAAAAAAGAAAAAGAAAATTGTGATTGCTATACCAATAACTATAGCATCCATTTACTTTTGTTGAGTAGCATTCATTCATTTGGGAAACCACTTTTATGGTTTTCTCCATTAATGGGAATTTTTCATTTTTAGGTACTTCATTTCCTATTCTTTTTTTAATGGGAAGCGGATGTCGTTTCAACAGCAATTACTTATTTTCTTTCTTTGTGTATCCTACTTTTTGTCCTTATTTATTATTTGCCTTACGCTAAAGTTGCTAACGAAAAAATAAAATTTCATTTCAAAGCTATTAGGAAAGTGTCAATGAGGTCATTGTTCGGACGAAAGTGCTGGAAAGGTTGAAAAGGTTATCCCTTACTGAATAACCACATTGGCTAATATGGTCATTTCTTAACAAAATTATAATTCTTTTGTAAATAAAAAAAAAATCATTGTAATGTCAGGAAAATTTGAGATTGGATTACTTTACTCTACGGAGTTTTTCCCTCTCCAAGCTGTATTTGGAAATGGAAAATGAGTTCACATGGTGGTCAAATCCAAAACCAAACATGCGAAAGCTACCTACACTGAGTCCTATTTGATAGACCACACGAAGAATGGGGCATGCAGCAAAAGCAGCCATCGTGACTGTGATTCAATGTTTTCACTCACTACATGGCAATATCAGTCTGTTGTAGGCTTGTTTAACATAATTAACCTAGTTCAGCTGAACTCAAGCTTGACTATTCTTGAATCATCAAACTCCAGACTTGATAGCTCGAGCCACATAGTAAAGCTCAGCTCAGCTCAACTAATTTGTAAGACAGAGAGAGAGATTCTACAGTTTAGAATGTCAGGAAAAGAAAATCAGCTTTGAATGCAATCAAGATATAATCTTAAGTGCATTTCCCACATTATTGCAAAATATGCCCATTGACATACTAAATTATAACTATATGGATATAAGCCTATTAATACGATGATTTATCGGTGAAAAAAAGGAAATAATATTCCTTTTGAGTTGCTACATTACAACTACAACTCACGGAGCATTCGGTCCTGATAAAATTACACAACATGTAGAATATTCTCAAAGTTCCCTTTGTGCTCTTTGTTAGTTATTCATAAAAATAATTCTTATCTAAAAGCTAAACCGTGACTTTAATTTATAAAAACAGGATGTTACAAAGATGACAACAAATACCTAGTTCCAGTCGTATAAACACAATAATCATCACATAATATAAATGAAAATCACATTAAAAGCTTGTAAACAGAATAGGGACTACGTTCATGAGCACTCATTGAAAATTTTTCCTATAAAGTATCAGCTTTCAGTGGATTTGGATGCATGTCTAGCACTGTGTCATCCATCCTTTTTACAGAAATAAATAAAATGAGAATCTGGATCTTCCAAAACAAAACTTGATGGAAGGAAGCCCTCCTCAGTGATAGGTACAGGTTCCAGGTATGCTTTTGTTGACGAACTGCATGTTTCAGGCTTCTGGAATCCTGGTCTAGCTGCAAAGCCATTAGAGAGAAAGAGGGATAGAGAAAACAAGACAAGAATCAACTCTCAACTTTTACCAGAAAAAAGAGGGAAAGTAATACACTTATTTTGGAACTCTCAAATAATGTCGAATGCAAATATTATGTCGGGTCTTGAAAAAATTTGTTATGTTCTTCTTGCTTCAAATCTGACTAAATCTGATAAATTAAAGAAAAAAATTCTATATTTTTCTCCATTCTAAAAAAATTTAATAATAATTCGGTGGAGAGAATCAGATATAAAGTATAAACATGAAATAAATTACCAAGAAAAATAATACGTAAAAAGATTTTGGCAACACACATCCATTGATCCAATTTGGGGATGTAACTTGTTACAGTCCCAGGAAGAAGGTAAAAAGACAAACAAAATGCCCACAAGAAAGAAATCTAATATTAGACCAATCTTAAAACTATTAGAGAAACATTAGCTCCATATAATACATACTCCATTGTATAAGTTTCTTTTTTTCCTCACTTGAAATCCAATGAATGTATGCTACAAGATTTCTTTATGATCTTCTCACTAATAAAAAGAAAGGGAAAAAAACAAAAAACAAATGGGATGCTTTACACATATAAGGATGTATGACTGCTAACATTCATTGATCCTAATCAGAAAATGCAAACTGCCATATTTTCTGTCAACAATTTATAGAACTCCAGAGAATATACAGCACCACCAAGTTATAATATAACAAAAAGGAAGGTAAATAAAACAAAATCCAAAAAGTATGTTAAAACTTTATTCTTTTAGACTATACCATTACAAGAGGAACTGTCTTCCTTTATTTTTATGCTTGAATTTAATTTTTATTTATTTTTTTATAAAATAAAAAGAAATAAATAAACAGCTAAAAGAAAAGGATAAGACAACATACGGATGATGAACAGCGTAATTTTCCAATTGTACACTGGCTTGCCTATATGAGGCATCCTCACTTTGGGATCACCGTATGTAATCTGTAAAGCAATTTAGTTACAGTTAATTACTCTAAACTTTACAATGCACACTGACAAGAATAAAGCTTGATGTATGGACATAAGATTACCAACATATAAGTCCCTCCAGGTTTCAGAAGCCTATAAACAAAAGAAAATCAATCATAAGTTAAATTTTTAAAGAATGAAATAACAATTTAATAATATACGTGCAAGTTTCAAAGATAAATAAATCTCTTAAGAGGCATGAAGTCAACAACCTACACACTTCCCCTAGCATTTGAGCTGCACTTATTGGAGCATCAGTACCACACTAAAACCCACAAAACTTGAGAGGATTAGAGCATGCAAATGATGAATTTTTGAAAAATATGAACAAACAATGAAGCATCGTACCATCAGCGAATCAAGAGTTCCTGGATCAAACACCGGCAAAGCATGAGTGCAAATATAACAGAAAGAAGAATATAGCATCAGCACATGAAGTACATAAATAATTCTGAAGTTCCACAAATTTTGACAAGGTATGTAGTGAAACAACAGAGTGGTACCTTTATCAATTACACCATCAAATGATTCATCTGGAAAGAAGCTCATATCTCTGACATCCATGTGCATATCTATTGAGATTCTTAAAGGAAACTTGCTTAAGGACTTTCCGTATTTGTCAACAATAAATCAGATATCACAATAGAAATTAATTAAAAAGATTAATTGATAGGATACATTTCAGTTGGGGGATGTCCTCATATTTCCTTCTCATCATGTCAATGGCAACTGATGAAATGTCCATATTCATTATGTCTTCATACCCATCCTTGACCATGTCCTCTGACATAACTACAATACATATTCAAAACTTCAAACAGTAAGATATGATATAATGTAAACCATATATAACATTGATTTCATTATAGTGACTTAACCGATGTTAGAACATTGATGTTTAGATGATGTCATTCACAGTTCAAAAAGTTGTATAGACGTTTTTGGGATATTTGCTTATTTTCAGATAATTCTTCATTCGATAAATCCATAGTTCCATATTTATATTAACATGTTCCAACTAGAAATTAATACAATTTATATAGGTTAGAAAAAGGGAAGAAATAGAATTATATATATATATATATATATT
Organism: Quillaja saponaria; assembly: GCA_029379385.1. Lineage (NCBI taxonomy): Eukaryota > Viridiplantae > Streptophyta > Magnoliopsida > Fabales > Quillajaceae > Quillaja > Quillaja saponaria. The sequence continues at coordinate 9,467,046 of CM055616.1, read as the reverse complement.
GCATCAACAATGATTGAAAAATAACAACCCCTGCCCAAAACAAATGGATGGAAGGATCTGGGTTTCGAGAAACAAAACAACCGGGCACATTTAACAGAGGGTTGACATTCTAGATTAACTCATCTCAACTAAGTCTTAAATTCTAAACTAGTTGGGTTGGCTAAATGAATTATTTTCCTCCATTTGTAACTGTCCAAGGCTTCATCTTCGGATACAATTACAACAATCATATCTTATTCATAGCTTCTCCCAATGTAATTTTGGGGTTCTATCTCTTCTAACCAAGGTTTAAAAATTTGTGTCAAAACGTGCGAAACGTTTCCGTTTCCACACTACCCGAAACGAAACTCATTTACAGAAATGCAACCACCGTTTCCACATGAGACGGAGGCGTTTTCACACGAAACATAGTCATTTCCACCTTTTTACTACGAAATAGGTCGACAAAAACATGGCATTTTCAGAATTTAAAAATCTAAAATTTTAGCTCTAGTTCTCTTCATATTTAAGAATTTCAATTGTTTTTTTTTTTTCAATCTTATTTGATGCATATTCAGATAGTATAATTTAGCGAGGATAATTCTTTTAGGATTTCGCCCATGTTTGGTTTCTTGGTCTTTTATTTATTTATTTATTTTTATACAAATATTTTATATTAATTTAATTTAACTTAATGATAAATAATATTAAAATTTAAGACATATACATGTTGGTTCAAATTAAAAAAAAAATCATTAAATATGGGTTGAAAACTTGCTAGCCATCCCACTATTGGTTGGATGTGATTGTAATTTGATATTTTCTCTAATTTGTATGTCTATGTTTAGAATTTTACTTTGTTATGTATTTAATAATATTTTATGTACTAAATTAATAATGTTGGATACTTATAATTATTATAACATGTATTTTATTATATATTTTCATGTGTTTCCATAAAAATTAGAGTTTCTATACCGTTTCCATACTGTTTCTCGAATCGTTTCTATTTCTGGGCTTATCGAAATAGTACCTCAAAACAAATTTTAGTTCTTTGCTTCTAACCCATTCCACTTACACCAATTCACCTTGGGTGTGTAAAACCTCATAGTTCTTAATCCCTACTCCATCCCTCAAATTAGAGAGCCACTCAAGTAACCAAACTGCCACCACACCTCAACTACCCTTTTATAGCCTAGTTGTAACTTAATGAATTGGCATAGCCACAAATTGTCATACTCTCCAACATAACTTGGGATCTAAGACAATATTTGTAAATTGTTTCTCAAAGCCAACCATCGCTCTTTTGTTCTAGAAGAGTTCATTCAATTGGTGACATTCATATTGCTAACACAATACAAGTTATCAAGGAATTAAACAAGGTTGATGAAGTAATCAGTGAGGCACTATTCAAAATTGTAATTCATAAGAATCCAGCTCAATGCCCCAGACAAATCTGGTCACATTTTAACAGTTTTTGGAAAAGGGCCAGTTTTATAAGGATATATGTATATATATACATGCACACATATATATGTGTGTCTACATCTTATTATCAAAATTTTAGTGTACTAGCACACATTAGTTTTCAATGGAGCAAACATTTCTGGCTTCGCTCTGCTCCTTTTTTGTTAAAATACTAGTTCCTTTGACACCTTATCTTATCTCATTAACCTAATTTGAAACAAGGATCTTCAATCAAGCAATAAAAACCTAAAACTCGGAAGAAAAAAAACTCGAATCAACTCCGTAGAGTCTCATTCCTTGATAATGTAAACTTTCAAATGGCTGAGCCAAATTCATATCCTCCACTTAAGCAATGCAGGAAACTAATGGAAATTAAAAAGGTTTCTTGCCTCGACAAGGATAAAAAGAGCTCTGTCAAGAAGTCTTCTGTGGAAGCAAAGTTTCTTGAATTTACTGAATGAGATCATTAGTAAGCAGAGCAACTAGAGTAAATTGATCTAAAATAACCAATTTGGACTAGCAGCATGACTTGCTGTTTTAATTACCTAAACAAGTGCTGTGACCTCAAAAAAGCCGAACGCTTGAATTATTTGATTGCCATCCATTTTTGAAGTCTCGCTAACTGAAAAATATCCCAAATACCACCAAGCAACGAAAATGAACAAAAGCTAACCATTTAGAGTTCTTTTGTCCCCTTTTCAAGGCATAAAAACGAGGTCCGGAGGTTGACATGCGTTCAGTCAGCCATTAGATAATTTGTACTTTGACGTGTAGCCCCAGCTAGACACAGTTACAGGCTTACAGCATAGTCCTAGATACTACCAGAACAGAACCATTGCCATTTATTGTAAAATCTCATTAACCAACGAAGATAAAGACCAGAAAGAGACCAATTTGGGAACGAGCTTAAAGTATTAGATACACATAAAGGGCATGATCTAAATTAGCTCAAATCCAGTATAAAAATTTAACGAAATCATATTCTTTTTAGAAGAATAATACTAAAAAAAACCCTAACTTATGAAATTCGAACTTGAACCAAGGCAGAAAACCAATAGGGTCAGGGGCCAAACAAAATTCACCTTCCAAGTTATTTTCTTTTATTAATTTCTAAGCCAAACAGGGTAATTGGGCAGAAAATTTTCTACATCGAAAGAATCAAACACAAAGAGAAATGGCAATAGAGAAATTACCCGCATTGCCACAACCCACAACAAGGACCCGAGATGAAGGAGGAATGTATTTGCGAATAAAAGGTCGGAGAGATGAGTAGCGCTGGTACCAATCAAAGGATCCTCCCTCTTGGATATAGCGTGAGTTCCAGTAGAGAGAATCGCCATAGTTGTAAGTGTTGCAGCTGGAAACGTCCTTCTGCATATTGCTGCTACTGATGTTAAACGAGGAAGACGATTTTGTTTTTTCTATTTTTGGGATTATTTTTGTTTTTGTCTTAAACTCTCTGTTGGTGATGGGTGGTGTTGGCAGCTGGTTGTGGTTGTTGGGTTTTGTGGGCTGTGGATTGTTGTCGAAGTGGAAGAGGGAGAAACAGAGAAGTGAGTTTTACTTTGTCGCTTGCGTGGGCATGTGGAAAATTGGAATGGGTGTGTTTTTCTGTTAAGAGTTGAGAGTTAGAAACTCACTTATCAAATTATATTTTTTTAGGTGTAAGATGGTTTTCTGGTTCCCATTTGGTGCATGTTTTGGAATACCTAAGGTCTGATACACTGGCAAACTTTTGAGTGAACTATGTGTTTCAAGAGGTAGAGGTACTTCTTGAGCTAAGTCACCTTTTCAATTGCAAATATTTTAAAATATGTTATGTTTATTTATTTATTTATCTTATGTCTTGTTTGGTGCATCTAAAATTGAGATTCCTACACAAATTTATGAAAATATTACTCTATTTGTTCCTAAAAAATATTCAAACCTAAAAGTCAATAAAAGGAATTGAGTGTAATAATAAGTGATCTACACTCCTAACTTGATAATATAAGTTTGAATCTTGAAATAGGCAATTATTAAAACCATCCAGTCGTAATAAAGGCCAAGTGATTAATTTCATAAATAATGTTTAATTAAAATAAAAATTACATAAAATGATAAAGATTAAAGACAAATTCTTTTTAACAAAATGAGCATTATATAAATAGTGGCAAAGCTAAATATTTATTTAGTCGAATCTATTAGTCTTATAGTATTTTGTTTTAAGTTTTGACATATTAGTCTTGTAATTTAAAAAATAAAAATATTGGCTGACTTTTACTTTTAAAAAATTACAATATTACATAAGAGAATAATAAAAAGATAAATATTAATTTTGAATTATAATATTAATATTTTTTTTTTTTTTTAAATTAGGAGGCTATAAACTCCTCCAGTCCCTTAAAGCTCTCCCTTGATTATAGAACTACTTTTCTTGTTTGTTTTCCCTAATTCTATTACAACTTCTCTATTTTCACATCATCACATGCATATGTCACTTTCATTAGAAGAGCCATACATGGTATCACCGCCCGAATCACAACTCACAAGATAAAAGTATGTGAGTCTCCAAAAGCTATCTCAGACTAAACGCAGTATGCAGATGTCTCCTGCAGAATTTCACACGTACCAACCTTCTCATGCAGTCACCCACCACGTGTCCACTTATTCCTCTACTGCATTTGCTAATTCTTACTAGCTAGGTTTTTATTTAACATTCCCAAGTACTCCTCCTCCTTCATCTTCTTCTTCACAAAAATAACTCAAAGAAAGAAAGAAAATATGCAAGTAAAAAAGGATCAGAAAAAAGAAGAGGCTGCTAATTATGATGAGAATATTAAAGGAGGAGGAAAGAAAAAAGAGGGTCATGAAGAGGAGGCTATGAAGGAGGAGAACCCACTTCCTTTGATGGCTTTGAATCATGTTTCAAGGTTATGTAAAAATGTGAAGGAATCTATGGATTTCTACACCAAAGTGCTTGGTTTTGTTTTGATCGAGAGGCCACAAGCTTTTGATTTTGATGGTGCTTGGTTATTCAATTATGGTGTTGGAATTCATCTGGTGCTGTCTGAAGACGAGACTAGGTTACCTCATACAGATGACTTAGATCCTATCGATAATCATATATCTTTTCAGGTACAATTTTGAATTTTGAATACAATATTAGTACTTAGCTATATTGATTTTGATGTGTTTATATTCTTCAATGATAGTGTGAAGATATGGAAACAATGGAGAGGAGATTAAAGGAACTGAATGTGAAGTACAAGAAAAGAACTGTGGAGGACGACGAGAGTGAAACTGCAATAGACCAGCTTTTTTTCAACGACCCAGATGGGTTCATGGTTGAGATTTGTAATTGTGAGAATCTCAAGCTTGTTCCTGCAGGTTCATTTGGCAAGATCAAGCTCCCATTTGATAGACACAACCAGTCAACCAGCCTGCGTTAGGCAAATCAAAACGACCATGATTATGCAAAGTCAAGCTCATGATATGAAAATTGTTAGGTTATAGGTTGGATACTTGGATAGATTTGTATTAGGCTAGCTAGTTAGCTACTAGAGCTTTAATCTATAGGTTAAATGTTTTTTTTGTGTGTGTGTGTGTGTGTGTGTGTGGATTTGTTCCAACAATAATCCTTTGTTTAAAGCTTATGGGGATTAACTTATTTGTATTAGGTTAGCTTTATTCTAGAGTCTATTATTGTTTTTTAACAAATCATTTGTTTAAATTTGGTTCTTACATTTTACCTTGTTTATTTAGGGTTTCAAATCCGAAATTGTTGAACAAGACACCACTACATCAATTTGTACTTATAAATTATGTTGTATTGAGACTTGAATCAATTCTCTTCTAGCTAGGAAAACTTGAATATATATGGTAAGAATGTGTATAAAATAAAATTATTTTTGCTTGCTGAGAAATATGGTTAGAAGATATGTAATGTATAAAGTTTGTCAATTGAAGAGAATAATCAATTTCAATTTGTGACATTTGTTGCATTCAATCAAAATATTAACAAGATATTGAGAAAAAATGAAAACGACAAAGTTGTGAATTAGAGCAGATGGAGAAAAGGCCAAAGTTTTAAAGTAATTGTAAGAGGAAAAATAATTTCCAAGTTTGAAAGAATTGTTATAATTGGCACAATGGAAGGAAGACAGAGACTGCGATGATAGAGATAATCTTCCATTAAGTGTAATTTTACTGATTCTGCCACGAAGGTTCTAAGTTTTAGTTCTTACTTTCTGCCTAAGACCTGGTTCGGGGTCCTTGGTTCACGGCTGTGGGTCAAGGTTCGATAATTTTAGAGGTTTGGTTTTGGTTAGGTTCGATAATTTTATAGTTTAGGTTTGTAGATCGCGGTTTTGGTTTTTGGGTCTACTTTATTTATAGACTTGCTTCTCTTAATGGGTTCGATGTCGATAGTCTTTTATGGGTTTGATATTTATTAGAGGGTACTTTTTCGGTTTGATTCATGGGTCTGGACCAACTCATGAGTATGATCTGACTCATTTTGTTTGAATTGGTTCATAGGTCTAGTCGAGTTCGTGAGCTTAATCATGATATGGTTCGATTCATAGATTGGGTTTCAATATTAGATTATTGAACTGTTTGATTTTTGGTTCATGAGTTCAATTCAGTATAGTGTATTTAGTTTGATTGGATTCATGGGTCTTGGTTCGATTCAAGGTTTTGAATATAATTTATGGGTCATGTTTGGTCCGATTTTATACATAAGTTGAGTTTCAATTTAAGTTCAAAGTACAATTTGGCTTATAGTTTATTTTATGTTTGATTATGTTCATGTGTCTAGTCCTGATTCATTTGGTATGACTTCAGGTCATGAGTCTAGCTTGGAACATAAGTTATGTTCAATTCCTGAGTTCGATTTGATTTTTGGTTTGGCCAAACTTAATGAGACTGTTCTAGTTTTTATTTAAGGATGTATTTTTGGTTCATTGGTTAATTTTTTTTATTCAATTCAAACTTATGAATGATGTAATTTATCTGTATGATTTGATTTTTGAGTTTGACTCATTTAGCTTAGTTGAGGTTAATATCCGGTCCAATTCATAAGTCTAGTTTGATTTATTAGTATATCATAATTCATTGGTGTGGTTTCAATTTCAGTTCATAGAATCAGTTCGGTTCATAAAATCGGCCTAATTGAGGTTTGGTTAATTGATCCGTTTTATTGGTTCATGCGAGTTTATAGGTTCTAAATTTAGTTCCAAAAATACAGTTTTGGTTCATGGATCTAGATTTGGTAAATGGATCTAGTTTTAGCTCATGGATCCAATCCAGTTTGTAAGTCTTACCGATTCATGAGTTTGGATCAGGGGTTAGTAAATAACAGTATTCCACATGCTGCTCATTTAAGCTAATGGTAGAAAAAATTAAAAAAGAAAAAAACCTGCTTGACAAATGTCAATTTTTAAGTGGCTTCTCTGACGATTCAAAGTAGTCAGAATCGTCTGTGAATCACTTGTTGTGGACCTCTTATAAACCTGTTCTTATAGTCCTACTCATAACCCATAAGTCCTGTTTGTCTTCAAATACAACGAGGCCAAGCAAGTCCTTTCCAAGTGTACCGGACGAACAAGTGCTCCTTCACTCGCGTACATTTCATAGATCAGATCGGAGCCACCGAATTCTGTCCAAAAATTCTCTGTCCCCAATTCTCAATTTTCAGATCCACTCTCACTCACTACCTTTCCCTCTTTCTGTCTTATATACATACATATACACATATAAATCTGCATAGCAAATTTTGGATTTTATTGCTGTAAATTTGGTTTCAATTTCAATGGCCTGTATAAAGGGGGTAAATAGATCGGCGTCTGTGGCGTTGGCGCCGGACGCCCCATATTTGGCTGCCGGAACTATGGCAGGTGCTGTTGATCTGTCTTTCAGCTCGTCAGCTAATCTCGAAATATTCAAACTTGATTTCCAGTCTGACGATCAGGAACTTCCTCTTGTTTGCGAGTCACCGAGCTCTGAGCGATTTAATCGTCTTTCCTGGAGCAAGAGTGGATCGGATTCTGAGGAGTTTGGTCTGGGACTAATTGCCGGTGGGCTTGTCGATGGGAACATCGATATTTGGAACCCTCTAACTCTGATCGGGTAATTGGGTTTGTCTTCTTTTTATAGTTTAAAAAAATATAAATTAGACATCTTTTTGATGTTCTGAGTTTCGTATTAATTGAGCTGGGCGTTTGTATGGTAGCTGGAAATGTGGTGCGACTAAGATAATTTGGAATGATGTTATGGTTTTTGTGTGACCGATGGATGGTGAATGAATTTGGAGGAATTCTAACCTGATTATAAGTGGGTTTTAGATTTCGAATGGGAACAATGATTTTTTTTTGGGGGGGGGGAGGGGGTGTCAGTGGAGTACAGTGGGATTATATGGTTATGTCTCAAGCAGATTCAACTGATTTATAGTTTATTGTCATGTGAAATTACTTGAATTTCTGCTAGGAAGGTGGATGCACGGGAAATATATTGATTTTCCCAGCATCCACCTATGGAAAAGAGGTGAACATTTGAAAATTTTCTTTTCATCCACATTGACTGAAAGTTTCAGTTAATTCTTTTTTTTTTTTTTTTTTTAGTTTTTTCAATTTGATATGCTATGAGTTGTATAATTTATAATATATTTATTTTGCCCCCTCTATGGTAATTTCTTTGATATCCTGTGTTATATTCTTCTTTGTTCATTATGATAGTTTAGAATTCTAGGGCCGCGAGAAAGAATGCAACTAATTTCTTCGTTTTCCTTAGTCAATATAGTGGTATTTCTTGGTGAAAGAAATGTGGAGGCATGAAAAGGAACATTGTTTTACGATTTCAGATATATTTCATGATAAATGGATTTTGGTGATTGGTGTTCTCTCTACCTATTTGAATTGTTCCTAAAAGCTCAATTTTATTTTGATTAAGTATCGAGCTCCATAGAATAGGAATGGAAAAAAAAAATGGAAGTTTCTGCTTTATATTCACATCATATGTGGGTGATTAAATGGACTATTGCAAGTGAAAGATGATATAGCAATCTCATTTTGGTCTAATTGAAGCTACCCTAAAACTGAGTTCCTTTTGAAATTGTAATGATATGATGTGGTGCCATGAAATTGGGGGAAGGGAGTTACTACCATTGGAGGAGGCAAATAGAGTCAAAGTTGGTAGTTTGAGAACTTTCTTTGATTTGGATTAGTGTTGATTAAAAGCTTATATTTCCTATAAAATGGATTTGTGGTTTAATAATTGGTTACGATTTTGGTAATGTTATACAATACCTGATTTTTTGTGTTTCTGTTAATGATTGCTTCTCTATTTATCGTGAGCTTTCTCAGATCCAAAGCAAATGAAAAGGCTCTTGTTGGACATCTTACAAGGCATAAGGGACCTGTAAGTTCTCCTTTCTTGCTAAATGCCAGCATGCAGTTTATAAATGCTCTTCTTTTCTCGTGAAATCTATTGATTGCATTGCATATTTTACTCAACATTTGTTTTCAGGTGCGTGGTCTTGAATTTAATGCCATTTCACCAAATCTTCTTGGATCTGGGGCTGATGATGGTGAAATTTGCATCTGGGATCTGGCCAATCCTTCAGAGCCAACCCATTTTCCTCCTCTCAAAGTAGGTTTCTTATTAATCATATATTTGTATTATATATGTATATCTCCTTAGTGAGTGTGTGGGTGGGGGGGGGGGGGGTTGCTATATTACTAAAACACTTGAGTATTTAAGTATCTTAAACTATAATGTAACAAAGTTTCTTTTATATTGTGCAGGGAAGTGGTTCTGCTGCCCAGGGTGAAATTTCATTCTTATCTTGGAATAGCAAGGTCCAACATATTTTGGCATCCACTTCTTATAACGGGGCAACTGGTGAGTAAGGAATTATAGTTAACTTGTTTTTTTGTCTTCAATCTCTGAACATTTGGATGCTAATTTTCCTTTTGTGGTCTATGTTTTTTAGTCGTATGGGACCTAAAGAAGCAAAAACCAGTCATAAGGTAGTTTCCTTGGCATAAATACTTTTATATCTGTATATCAGTCTGGTATTGTATTTTCGAATATTCTTTTCGAGAACTTGATATTGCCTTTTGTCAATCTGGCAGCTTTTCAGATTCAGTTAGAAGGCGGTGCTCGGTCTTGCAGTGGAATCCTGCTATGGCCACTGAGCTTGTTGTTGCTTCAGATGAAGATGGTTCTCCTTCTCTAAGGGTAGAGATTTTGCACACGTTTTTTTTTTTGTTGAAATTCTATTAGGCCTTATCATTTGTTGACCTATGGAGCATCATGATGCAGCTTTGGGATATGAGGAACACAATGACACCAGTAAAAGAGCTTGTGGGACACAGTAAAGGTAATAACACCTGTTCACTTAGTTGGCATGTATTATCAACTTGTTGGGAGAATCTTGTTTGGCAATCTATTATTATTGTTGTTGTTGTTGTTATTTTAATTATTTATTCCTCCAGTATTTCTTTCCTTTCCAGTCCCATAAGCATAATGCATGCTTCCTTTTTCTTTTTCTTTTTCTTTTTTATTATAGAAACTTAGGTGAAAAGAGATAAAGGGAATCGTAGTTTGGTAAAGAAATGGCCTTTGAATAATTCAGATTTAACTTTTGGGGGGCAGATGGAGGAAGAAAGAGGAAGAGTTTCTGAGTTTACTACTTTGCTGATGTGTTAGGACTTCTCCTGCCTAGAACTCGATTGTTTAAGCAGAAAGCTATATGTTAGTTTCTCCCTGTACTGCGTCAGTTATGAATTTCAAGAATTTATCCTGTGAAGTTAACTACTTATTACCAAGCAGGATGAATGGTGCTGTGAATTTCTTGTAGTCATCGCTCTGAATAATATTTGGGCTGACTAAACTAACATTGACATGCTTTATAGGTTGTCATTGGCTTTCAATTTATGGTTCTTTATCATTACTGCTAAGTTTCATATCTATCTTTGTATCATTTGGTCAAAATTCAAGTTTACCCAGATTTTCTTGTGTGCTTGCATGGTTTCACCAGGTGTAATTGCAATGTCATGGTGTCCCAATGATAGCTCCTACTTGCTTACCTGTGCCAAAGATAACCGAACAATATGCTGGGACACAATCTCTGGAGAGGTGGCTTTGGCCTTCCTTAAACTCACACTTAGCATCTGTTTCACATTCTTTGTTTTTCTTTTAATTGGTTTGAGGGTTGAGTTTTCAGTTTCCAAAACTTCTTCCTGACACGAGGCGCCTGCTTTCTTTTTAATTATGGTACAGATTGTCTGTGAATTGCCAGCAGGCACTAATTGGAACTTTGATGTGCATTGGTATCCAAAGATACCTGGAGTAATATCAGCATCTTCGTTCGATGGAAAGATTGGCATTTTCAATATCGAGGTACTTACATATGCTTTCATGGTGAAAAACTAATAGATTTTCTTTTGCATTTATTGAAGAGGAAGAATGGTTTGAGGTAACTCATGTTCAAACTAGATGGACAATGACTGGCAATGGTTAGAGGAGTATAACGATTTTAGTGGATGCCTAGACCTGATGTACATGAGAACATAGACATGTATGCTATCAAATGAGTTGCAAGATGAGGTGTACTATATCCCAAATTTATTTTGACGCAGAGGTGCGTAGATGCTTCATTTCTGACATGAGGACAGAATAAGATATGGATCATGGATGTACTTGTAACGTATATTAAAAAAGAGATGGATGTACGTGTAAGATTTTGGATTTAGTGAGAAAATGTTTGTCGCATACATCTATTTCATAGCATGGGGTGCATTAACAGTCATTAGGCTGGTAGAAGGTGAAGAGTGATATAATGTTGCTGAATCCTGATGTTGATCAATCAACTTTATTAACTGGAACAGCTTTGTATTGAATGTATGCCAACCTGTGCAAACCTTAACGCAAATCTGTACAAGTTCAAGAGATATGCTGATTTTAAAAAGTCTTATTGTTAAAGACCGTTTATGAGTATAGACTGAAAACCTGATGTTGGAATTGGGTTAGTAAAAGATGAGAAAAGACACTATTCATCATTGTATCCCAATGTAAGCTCTGATGCTGATTTGTAATGTGCAATGGTGTAGAATGCATAGTCTCTTGCTGAATGCCTGCCTGCATGAAGATTTTTTTATTTGTTTATATATATATTTTTTGCAGGGTTGCAGTCGATATGGTGTTGAGGAGAACTATTCTAGTGCAGGTATTTTCTTTGGTAGTGCTTTCAGAACGCATAATCATTTATTTGTGGCTGTTTGCCATATTTTGTATACATCTGTCTAGATATGAAATACTTGAACTCTTGGAATATTAAGGAATTCTAAAGTGACTTCCCTTTGTTCTTCTGTTCTTTTTTTATCCCGCAGAGGGGGATTTTAGAGGAATAAAAGCACGCATATGCAGGACTTGTGCTAGCAACTTTGGAGGTTATGAGAAATTGTTGTCGGATATCTTTTAATGGCATATTATTTCTTTGCAGCTTCTCTGCGAGCCCCTAAGTGGTTTAAGCGTCCAGTTGGAGTTTCTTTTGGATTTGGAGGAAAGCTTGTTTCATTTCATCCTTCATCATCTGCAGCTGGTGTTCCAGTTGGTCCTTCAGAGGTAAAATTTTACATCTTTTGCAATGATCTTGAATGTATTCCCTATAGAAAATAAAATTCAACTATGTTATGCGGCCATGGGGTTTGATGTTCTTCTGATTATAATATCCCAGGTTCATGTCCATAACTTAGTTATAGAAGACAGTCTAGTTAATCGTTCCTCTGAATTTGAAGTTGGAATACAAAAGGGGGAAAGATCTTCACTGAGGGTTTTATGCGATAAAAAATCACAGGAATCAGAGTATGTTCCATTCATGAAGAGAAGCATTTTTTCCGCTATTATGTTATTCTCCTTCGATGCTGAGTTGGACTAATGGCTATTGTATCCATTGTTTCCTTTCTATTTGTTTTAACAGATCTCAGGAGGACCGAGAAACATGGGGCTTCTTGAAGGTTATGTTTGAAGATGACGGAACAGCAAGAACCAAGCTACTTACACACCTTGGTTTCAGTATACCTAATGAAGAAAAAGATATTGTTCAAGACGATCTTACCCAAGAAATAAATGCTCTTGGGATTGAGGATACAGTTGTTGACAAAGTGGGATCTGGGGCTAGTAATGAAGCTACTGCTTTTCCATCTGATAATGGGGAAGATTTCTTTAACAATCTTCCTAGTCCCAAAGCTGATACACCTTTATCTACATCTGTTGGTAACTTTGTTGTCCCAGATACTGTGAATGGTTCAGAAAAAATCCAAGAAGAGTTAGATGGACCAGAGGAGAGCACTGACTATTCATTTAATGATGGTGTTCAACGCGCTCTAGTAGTTGGGGATTACAACGGCGCAGTTTCACTGTGCACATCTGCAAATAAGTGGGCCGATGCTTTAGTTATTGCTCATGGTGGTAGTACTTCTTTATGGGAGAGCACACGGGATCAATACCTCAAGATAAGCAGTTCACCTTATTTAAAGGTAATTCATATTTCCATCACTTCTTCTACCATTTATTATGTTTAGAAATGGTTGGGTGTGTGTAAATTGATAGGAATCATGCTATTTTATCATATTCTATAGTGTACAATTCTAACATTTTTAAGTGATCGTTCATCCTTGGTTCTTTTTATGTTTTCTGTCAGGTTGTCTCTGCAATGGTGAGCAATGATCTCTTGAGCCTTGTAAACACCAGACCTCTAAAATTCTGGAAGGAGACTCTTGCTCTTCTCTGTAGTGTAAGTTTCTCTATTTCGAAGTGAAAAGTAAAGCATTGTGGTTTTCTGAAGTTGTAATTGCATTTTAGAGCACCTGTTGTAATAATTCATTCCTAATGCAGCACATTTTAGGAAGGTTCCCTTTTCTAAATGAAAAATAAAATTTTTCGAGAAATGGGGCTTTTATTTTTATTTTTTCCTTTTTTAAGTTTAGGCTAGTTTACTTATTTTTTTGTTGGTATTAGTTAATTGTAAGGCATGGCCATCTCTCCAATCACTGCATTCAGCTGTAGGAACTTCTGGAGGGGTTGCTTTGGGTTGGATCTTATGACTAAACTATCCTCTTATTGTTGCTTTTAAGATGAAGGATTCTATTGCAATAAATATTCAATAGTCTTGCGAATAACAGTGTGGTCATCAATTCTTTCCAGTGAAACATAGACGGCTTGAATTTCTTTTGACTAGTGTACCAGTGTTAAGAGGCTTAGAGCTATGCCTGTTATTGGAACTTACTAGTAGTCCGGAAGGAGAAACACTGTGTACAAGAAATGATTATTTGTATGAAGGCATTTCATTTGTTACATTGTCCTTATGTTGCTCTGTTGCCATGAATGATTAACAGTTTGCACAGAGAGATGAATGGACTATGCTTTGCGACACATTAGCTGTGAAACTCATGGCTGCTGGTAATACATTAGCTGCAACTCTTTGTTATATATGTGCTGGAAATATTGATAAAACAGTGGAAATTTGGTCAAGGAGTCTGAGGACTGAGCGTGGGGGTAAATCCTATGTTGACCTTCTTCAGGTAAGTTTGATACCTTTAAATTGTACATATATATAATCTATATTGTCGCTGGAATGCTGACAGAATTTTCTGTTGTTAGGATTTGATGGAAAAGACTATTGTTCTTGCCTTTGCGAGTGGGCAGAAGCGGTTTAGTGCATCTCTCTGCAAGCTTGTTGAGAAATATGCCGAAATTCTAGCAAGTCAAGGGCTCTTGAGTACTGCAATGGAGTATTTAAAACTTTTGGGTTCTGATGAACTGTCTCCTGAACTCGTGATCCTAAGGGATCGTATTGCTCTCTCTACAGAACCTGGTAATTACTTTTTGGAGACCATTTGTTCACACGTTCTAATTGGTGGCTAGACTGTATAATTTGAATTCTGTAGTTGACCTGCAAGTGGTTGATTGATCTACTTCCTAATATGTCTTCTTGTTACACCTTTGGGATGAGTATTGTCATCCCTGTTATTTCAATAATATTTTAATCAAATAGACAAAAATTATGCAATATGAGGATTTGGGGTGGGGGACGGGGTGCTGTTTTGTGTGAGGGCAAGATAAGTCAAGGCTCTATGTGGTTGTGGAAACATGGGCTAGATAATAGTTAAGGCTCTAGTTTTGATTTAAAAAATTATGCTTTTAAGACTTAGAATTGTTCTGGTATAAAGGTTATATTTGTGGTAAAGTTCTTATTTCATTCTGTTTCATTGAGATCAATTAAACATATGTGACATAAATTAAGTTTGCATGCATAGTTAATGGTTAAAGATTAAAGAGTTGTTCTGGTGCAAGGCTAGATTTCTGGTAATGATCTTATTCCATTATGCCTTATTTTTTAATTTGGCAAGTATTGGCAGCCCTATAATGTATCCTTGGCTTCAATTTTTGATGTATTCATCGTCTTTTTTTTAAACTTATTATTATTATAATATCGTTGCAGAGAAAGATTCGAATAATGCTGCTTTCGAAAATTCTCATTTGCAAAGTGGACATGGTGCTGATAATTCCAACTTTAGTAGACAATATTATCAGGTTTTCTTTTTCTGCTTTATTTTAATGGAAGGGAATTAGGATTTTATGTTCAGTTGCCTAGTTTTAGTGCTTGCTAAAATCAAAATTATCCTGTGTTGTTGCTTACTATTTAGGAATCAGCATCATCACAAATGCAGCAGAGTACCCCTGGAAGTCCATATAATGAAAATTATCAACAACAATTTGACCCTTCATATGGAAGATATGGTGGTTCTGCCTCATACCAACCTGCTCAACAGCCGTCTACCCTATACCAACCTACTCAACAGCCGTCTACCCTATACCAACCTGCTCAACAGCCATCTGCCCCATATCAGCCTGGTCAACAGCCTAATATGTTTCTCCCATCACAGCCTGCTCAGGTTCCCCACGTTCCTCAGGTATGTTGATTTTGTGTTAATTAAAGTAACAGTAGTCATACTATCTAGCATTGGTGATGATTTCCTTGTTGCACACAATTCTAGTTTGAATACTACTTTTGGCTGCTCACTCAGACCAATGTGATAAGTTGGACACTTTCTCGGAGTTCTTAGTAATCTGAAAGTATATTCTAAATGAATTTGGGTTCGTTAACATCTGTTTCCTTGAGTTTGTTGGCTGTCATTTAAGATGAAAAGCAGTTTTTTTTTCGTTGGAATGTGGATTATGCCTAATATATTTTTTAAAAATAAAACTTGTTCCTGTTTTATTTTAATTAATATAGTTAAAATGATTTTCCTGTAGACAAACTTTTCTGCACCTCCCAGATCTCAGCCTTCTGTGAGACCCTTTGCTCCTGCAACTCCTCCTGCGCTAAGAAATGTGGAGCAATATCAGCAACCGACATTGGGCTCTCAATTGTATCCAGTCAGTAGATCTTTTAATGCCAAAATTAATATTAGGAGTGTGTGACTAATATACTGAAGGATACTTACTTTGTTTCAGGGAACGACTAACCCACCTTATCAATCTAATGTGAGCGAAACTTACTTTGTTTCAGGGAATGACTAACCCACCTTATCAATCTAATGTGAGCGAATCCTATGGCATGGTTCCTAGCACCAAGTTACCACAGGTTGTAGCACCTGCTCCAAACCCAAGTGGATTTATGCCAGTTCCTAGTCCTGGAGCTATTCAAAGACCTGGGATGGGCTCAAAGCAGCCTCCTAGTCCTACTCTATCAGCACCAGTACAACCAGCAGCAGCAGCACCAACTACAGTGCAGACAGTCGATACTTCAAATGTACCTGGTAATTAATTATTTTGAGGTTTCAAGATATTTTCATTTTAACAACGGTTATTAAGATTGGTCTCTTGGGTTGGCTCCTGAAATGCTGTTAATTTTTTAACAGTTTTGACTTTTGAGCACAGTTTGCTCTATTTAATTCCTTCCCCTCCTCAAATCCAAAAACCTCCCAAAAAAATAATCGTGGTTGATATTCTGCTGTTGCCTTCCATTTTGGTTCAAATATGTGTGTTACTTAATGCATGATAAGATTGGTTCTCTAAACAGAGTATGGTTTTTAAGGTCTTTTGATACACTGTTTCCTTAGACTCGAGCACTTTCTAAATGGTGCATGACAATGAAGAGTTTTGCGGAAAGATGTTTGTTTTGTTTTGGTGCCATATTTCTGTGATTGTTTTCATTATATAAGAAGACCTCATTCCAAATTCTCTTCCTGCATAAAGCACCCTGCCCCAACCTTACTAATCCTCTAGGTCTTTAAAGTGTTAATTTACTGCACAAGAGTAGACATGCAAGGGTAATATGTAACTGAACCATGGGAATTTGAGTGACTGAATTTCTTATATCCCCGGGATGTCATCTAATTTCCAATTTGGGCTTGATGCTTTGCTTATTTGTATAATGACTCAGTGCACCAAAAGCCTATTGTCACAACACTGACAAGACTTTTCAATGAGACATCGGAAGCACTAGGAGGTTCTCGGGCAAATCCAGCTAAGAAGCGTGAGATTGAGGACAATTCAAAGAAACTTGGTGGCTTGTTTGCCAAACTTAACAGCGGGGACATATCCAAAAATGCTTCTGATAAGCTTCTTCAGCTTTCCCAGGCTTTAGACAATGGTGATTTTGGTAGCGCCCTACAAATTCAGGTAACAGTGTTGAAAATTGAAGTTATATACTCCTGACTCCAAGACCAATTGGATTTATTTTCCAGCTGCTTCTGATCGTCCATTCTTCCTGGTACAGGTACATCTTACTACAACTGAATGGGATGAATGCCAGTCTTGGTTAGGTTCACTCAAGCGAATGATCAAGACAAGGCAGTCTGTGAGATGAAGTTAATAACGAAGATCATTAAATGTCTTGCCCCTTGTTTTGGATATTTTCACATTTGGTTACCATCTTGGGAAACTGACTTGTTCTTCAATGTACACAAGAGTGGCTTCTCCAAGCTGCAGCTACAGGGTTTTAATTCTTTGGTAGTTTGAGATAGTTTAGTCCATGACTGCGATCTGTTTTGTAACTCTTGCTTCAGCTTTACTAGTAGCTAATATAACTCAAAAGATATTCACATTCATTAATGAAAGATGTGCAGAAGATATGCCTTTTTGAACCTAATCCATCCGGTATCTAAGAGGAAGGCAGAAAGTTTGGACTTTTATTTCTACTCTAGTTTAGAGGACACTGTTATTGGCTTGAAAAGACAAGAACTTCTGCAAACTCATTGTGCAGATCGACAAATCTGTAAAAAAAAAAATATGTATCGTATGAATGATTTTGAGAATCAGTTTTTCTTGCATTGGTTGGTCAAGAGGGCTCCTAGCGATATTTGTGGTGTACTCTTGAAGATGAGTTTAAAAGGATACTGTTATTAGCTTGATGGACAAGAGCTTTCTCCAGACTCACTGCAGCAAGTCACTGATTTAAAGTTAGTTGGTCGTAGTGGTAAACGAATTACAATTTTAGTAGAAGGTCAAATGTTTAAATTTAAGAGTCGTCCTTTTAGGGAGAGTTGATGACCGTATTGTTTTTTAAATTCGAGAGATTAGTCTCATAACAATATGAGTGGAAACACTTGAGAAGAAAAAGAAAGTCAATCAAAAATTATCATTTGAATGATTTGATAGCCAAGTGATTGTAGAAATTTGCCTTTCATGTCATATATAACAACATAATCAGTTGATTGTGTGGGAGCTTTTCCTTCTTTATTCACTTGATTTTCCTTTCTCGATCTCTGTTGTTTGCAACTAAATTTTTATTCAACAAAGTAAGTCTTGGAAGAAGCCTATACAAGAGAAGGTGGATATTGTCTATAGAAAACATTAAGTAAAAAGAAAAAGAAAAACAATTGATGAGGAAATCATCTCAAATAAGCCACTCTTACCAACTTCTCCCCACCTTGACTCGCTAGTTCTCCATTTTGGATTATGGTTTTATGATTTTCTTCTCTCACAGAAACATCAACCAAATTGTCTTACCAAATAAGAAAATACCAACCAAATTGACCATGAACTTCAAAGCTCTTTATCCAATACCCTAGTTCATTTCTATCCATTTGATGGACAAATGAAAGACTAAACCCCTTAATGAATTTTTATATATAATGTAAATTATTACTAAAAAAACAATTAAGAGAATGAGATGCTGACATATCAACTAACTATAGTATTAAGACATAACTTATTAGACTACGATTTGTTTGAAATGTTCTCTATCGGATTTATTTTTCAACAAATCACCACAAATTTAGACAATTCAC
Organism: Quillaja saponaria; assembly: GCA_029379385.1. NCBI lineage: Eukaryota > Viridiplantae > Streptophyta > Magnoliopsida > Fabales > Quillajaceae > Quillaja > Quillaja saponaria. Next base: position 9,448,321 of record CM055616.1, on the reverse strand, counting down.
AGTCAACTATTGTATGATGTTTTATAAGACATAATCGCCAAACTATAAGACAATTGACATTGAAATGTTTCCTAACACATAAATCATTATAATCTTAAACGATTCATAGTTAATTAATAATTATATTTAATAAGACATAATCGTCAGACTCTAAGACAATTTACTTTGAAATGTTTTCTAACAAATGAATTGCCATAATCTTGAACGATTCATAGTCATCTAATGATAAGATACATAAATCATCACACGCTAAGACGAATTACGCCTTAATGTTTCCTAACAAATCAATCGACACAATTTTAGATGGTTCACACGCAACTAATGATAGTTATTGTAAAATGTTTGATACGACATAAAATGTCTAATACTAAGACAAGTTATCTTGAAATGTTTCATAACCAATGAAGTGTCATAAGCTTAGTCGATTTAGGTTGAAACATCTATTCACTCCATCAAACTATCGAATGATTAAGTTTACTTCAATAGCTCTTGAGGACAAATAAATATTAAGATGTGCAATCTACTACTACTAGATCAATCTCAGGATCTTCAAGGCCTTCTCTGTTTCTAGAGATGACAAACTTGCTTAAGAGAATGAATCCGCCATTGCCAGTAACTGCCATGGAGAACCTCTTCTAGTTGAACTTGGGTTTAAAGGTAATGAAGGTTCTGCATTCTTATCTTAATAAGGGTGCTACTAAATAATTTGGGTTAGACATTGTACTTAAGAAATTATGTATCTAATCTGTCATTTGATGCCATGATGTTGCCATCTAAGTTTGATTTTGGCAAGGAGAAAATATGTGATTGAATGGGATTGTTTCACTATCCCAAAAAACCCTGCTACCCATTTAAAGGAAGAGTGAAAGACACCATTATCTGAGGCCAATTGGGTTGTTCAAGTGAAGGTTCAATTGCTATTGCTGTTTACCCTTTACATCAAATTGCTCATGCCTTCTTATTGAGCAGTACTTTTGTCCAAAGCTGGAGTTCGATGACTTGTGTTGACAAAGAAATGCCGGGGCAATGCTTTATGAGCATCATCCTTGTGTCTTAGAGCTGTGCCAGTTCTATCTACTAAGAATGTCAGCATCCCAGCACAAGGATGCAATATAGGGAAGTTAGTGTTCAATTCTTGAGATTTACTATTGCTGCAGCTAGCCAGCTAGTAGATCAACAACATCAGGGTCTTCAAGGCTATCTCTGTTTCTAGAGATGACAAACTTTAGCAAGAGATTGAAGCCCCCCTTCCCTGGAACGCCAGAAGAAACCTCTTCAGGCCAACCTCAATATTATTCCTCAAAGAAAATGTTGATACAAATTGAACTAACTGACTTGAGAGCAATTACTGCCTGTTACGGTTATTTAGGAGCAATTACTGATTTTAAATTTCAAATGATTATATTGAAAACTGTTATAAAAACTTACCGCAGACATAATTGTAAGTAATATTTTGAACCAATACAAAATCAAGTCATTTATCAATTTTATTTTCTATATTTAGTTTTTAAAACTTTTCCTGCATTTACATTTCATGGTTAGAATTTGTTAGATTTTTCATTTGACATCAACACCCACAGCTATTACATTGTCTTACAGTTTGAACTGAAAGTTCCTGACACGCCACTGCTCAACTAAAACTTGATAATTTCAATTACAATCATTAAAAACTGAATAAAGATTACATAAAAGGTCTTTATAAAGGCAAATCTTAATGACACTACTATAATTAAAACACAAAACCCTTACTTAATCATAAAGTAATACTATTAATTAAAATAAACACAACTTAATAACAAAACCTTAATTCTGATTTAATAATTCTTTAACTCTAATTACAAAACTGAAATACCTAACAATTATATTGTATTGACCGGATTTGATGTCATCGAGATGTATTCATGTCATTGAATTTACCGGCGAAAGATTTCTTTCACCATCTCTTTCTTTAGGGGATTACGGAAGGAAACATTCTCGGGTTGACCTATACTTCAGCAACTATTCATCAAATCTTCTGTTAGCCCATCCATAACTTCAATACTTTATCCTTTCCACCAGAAGCTACCTTTTCGCCGTCTGGACTCCAATCAACAGCGAAAACCTTTGCAAAGAGAAAATAAATAGACTGAAGATGAGTTACCGAAATGGCAGTATAAATGATGTTTACTCTAGGTTTGAAAAGTGAACTTACTTCATCTTCATGGCCTGGCAGGTCTTGATTCAATTTACGCTTCCTAATATCCCAAACCTTGATAACAAACATACCACAACAGTCAAAGGTTGTCCCAAAGGAAAAAGCTGAACATCTATCAAATTAGTCAAAGGTTGCCCTGAAGGAAAAAGCTGAACATCTATCTATTTATACAAAATTGAGATGAGCTGTGCTTAAAATGCAAAGTGAATTTCAGAATGCTCAAGTATTAATTTGTAACAGAAGAAAAATTATACTAGTTACCTTCAGTGTAGAATCTTTGCTGCCACTTAAAAGAAGCCTACTATCTGCAGACCAGCTGTGGTCAAACAAGTATATATAACAATAACCACATTAGTCTTTTTATTTTTTACAGTTGATAGGATGAACATATAGGAACCATGTGAAGATACATACCTGATCTGATAAACAGGTCCAACATGGCCACGAAAAGCGGCAACAAATTTTCCTGTAGTACCATTCCAAAGCTTGACAGACTTATCAAAGGAGGCACTCGCAATCCATTGTCCATCGGGTGAAAAATATACATGGTTCACAAGCTGTCACCAAGTAACAAGTTCAATAATTAAGAAGAAGATCATCTATACCAATACCACTATAAACAATAAGTTTCAAGGGTCTCTAACAAAAAAAGAAATTAGCAAAATGAAAAATTAGAGAGGAATGTTATGTTGATGGTCCAGCAAGAACAAGGTGTGGGACAAACTTGAACAGTTAGTGCCCAAGTTAAATGATATGAAGCTAAATGCTAGCCTGATAATATATCTTCGTAGGTTTACCAAGATCTCTAACCAAGTATTGTTTTTCTTTTTGAGCCACAAATCTAGTCTTGACAGTACAAAGAAAAAAATATGAAAAACACCCCATAAATATTCAGCAGTAGATAGAAAAAATCCCCACCGACCTCTTATGATAGTTAATAGTACTCTGGCAAAATGTTGACACAGGTTGAATAATATCTAAATGTATGTAACTTATATTGACATGAAGTTTACACTGGAGAGTAAAATACATCGTACCTGTTGATGACCTGTCATGCGAGTTTTGTGGTGCTTACTGACAAAAGGTTCCCACAGGAACATAGTAAAATCATCAGACCCAGAAACCATTCTCTCTGGGGCATTGCCTCGCATTCTGTTGTACCTTTCCAGGGCAACCTATGTGAATTTGTACATGAAGTAGAATCAGTAACATAAAAATGGGGAAAGATTAGTTCTCAGTAACAGTAACTAGAAGAGAGGTAGAAGTAGGGGGTTGGGGGGAGGGGTTGAGAGAGAAGAGAAGAAGATATCTCCCAAAATTCCAAAGCTGAAAAGTTACTCTGTTTTAAACAGATACAGGCATACATCAAGGTAAAGAATTATAAACATATATGCATATAGCAAGGGTGTGGCAGGATGGCAGGATTCAAGCTTCTGTTCAATACAAGCCATAACGTTGCAGGGATGATAACATTTAGGACAGAATAGAATTCCAAGGCTAAGGTACAGACTAAACCAATAAACAAATTCTTTACCTTTTTCATTTCCTCTGGAGAAGAATATTGTTTTCTAGTATGATCAAAAGCTCCCGTTCGAAGAACATATTCAGTGCTCAATGCTAAAGAATTAACCCAATGCCCATGACCCTGTAAAGTACATTAGAATGCAAAACAGAATACTGTCAGAAAATGAAATGGAGCAGTTGATGTTTAGATCAAAACTTACAAATAAGGAATCTCAGCAAAAGGGATACGAACTGACAACATCTAAAGAACAAAAAGAGTAACTCATTATAAGACTCCAGCATAAATCTCCATTCAATCTTCATTTAGTTATGAAAGAAATAAAGGGAATGGAAAAAGTAAAATAAGATTTATAATACATCACATGCTAAATTGTATTTGTCCTAAATCAAAATCATGTCTTCCTTCTAAAGTCAACTGACTCTATGAGAAAGAGAGAGAATGTCATCAATTAAATCATGCTTGTAATAAAGGATGCAATGGATTCTAAGGCATTCAATAACAACTTTCTATGGCACAGCTTCCTAGGTAGAAAAACATTGAATTAAAAGCTGAAAGATAATATCAAATAGTTCAAGAGTTGCACCAGACAATGGCAACATCATAATCATGTTGAATAATGAATAAAATTGAAAAAGAACAAAAGAAAATCAACTACTAAAGACCACAGCCGCTAATGATGTGAATTACCTGCAACACACGAATGAGCTTCCCTTGTGTAGTTTCCCAAACTCTGATAGTACAATCCTGGGAGCTGTAATAATAGAAACAAAAATATAGTTAAGATGCAGAATAGCATGGCTGCTAAGAGACTACGAGCCTATGACAGCCAGTACAAGAACATTTTTGTCTAAAGAACAGAATTGATGAATGAAGACAGTCAAATGTGTTAGAAATAAAAAGAGTACTATGAAGAGCAACTAGAAGATTATTACAGAAACACATTCCAAGAAGCCTTTGGTGAATCATGGCATTAGCGTCCTGTAATTACAGTCCTTGGGTAGTTAAGTGGCTTGTGCTTCCTTAGATTGTTGTTACCAAGTTTCCACATGTTATACTGTCTCCTTTAATTGTTTGCACATTCATTGTAAGAAAAAAAAAAAAAAAAAAAAACTAATTCAATTCTATGTCAATGCAGTTTGAAACAGGCAGAACCAAGTGGAAATTGGACCAACACATAATGTCTATCAAATATCAAAAACCAAAGGTCAATAAAACCACTTGCAATCAGCTACAACCAGTGTATTCCCCATCAATATAAGTTATATTATTGACAAAACTGTTCAGCGATCTGGGGGCCAGACTGAAAAGCAAATTATACCATTGATATTGAGAACGCAAAGGAAAACCAATTATGGACTTGGAAAACAGTTAAAAGCAACGAGAAACCACCGATGGATGTTAGCCCCCAGTTTATTTTCTTCTGCTGTTATTTCTACAGCAGAATTTCCACCACCTTGTTCCCTAGGAAGTACAAGCATGTCGTTCCATGGCTAAAAAAGAAAATCCAGTCCTAATCACTAAGTAGTAAGTTTCTTATATTTGACTGAAATCTACATCAACAAATGAAAATTCCCACAAATAAATGTTATACTTGATGAAGTATTAAAATTTCAGTGACCTAATCTCTTCCAAAATATATAGGCATATTTCTTTCTGTAATATCAGTAGAAAAGGTAACCTGTTAATTATTCAAATTCTTGTAAACATAAGATCTTGAGTAATGATCAAAAAATCACAATTGTACCATTAAGAGGAAAAGGATATACCCAGTATATATCACGCCATCTCCGCCCCATTTCACGCATGTTACTGCAAGTGTATGCCCACTGAGACAAATAACACTTCTCTTCAATGAGATATCCCATATCCGTGCGTCACCATCTTTGCTAGCACTCACAAAGCGACGACATGGAGCATTCAGGTGGAGTGGTTCCCAAGAGACACCAGTAATCCATTTCTTATGGCCCTAAATCATAATATATTCTTGTCATCAGTGAGAGTTCACTGATAAAAAAAAATGGAAAGAACCACAATGTAAGGAGAGAACCAACAATTTCTCCTAAAATTGTCTATAACAATTGAATCATTTGAATAAATAATGTTAAATAAGCTTTCTTTCTCTTTCAATGGATGCATACCTTACTAACTCACTGAGTTTCTCAGATACAAGGAAATAACTTTTATTAAGATTTATTAAAGCCAGAAACTGCCCATGAATTTTGATATTGGGGGGAGGGTAGGTTCCAACAAGTTAAAAACTGAACTTTCTCCCAACATTTACCAGGACCTCAAACCTGAAGCAGATCAAATCCCGCTGACAGAAATAAATTATGTACTACATATCATAAGAGAATGTCAGATCAAATCCCATGAGTCTCGACTTTTTTCCACAAGAGTTAAACCATTCCGCGTTAAGATTATGACAAGTACGTCATAGAAATGTATGCAGGGTTCAGAGTGGAAATGGTGCACTGAAATAACTTAGGCAGGTCAATTAAAGAGAACTTTCATGTGGAGCTTAGGTTTCTCTCTTCTTTCAGCAATATTATCATGGATGGAAATGTTTTGATAACCCTTGCAAAGCCTTCCTAAACTAGTTGTCTATCATTTCTGTTGTAAGTCAATCTAACTCTAACCTAGATATAAGAGACCTAATTTTCCATACATTTTCTTGCATTCTATATCATAACACTAAAAGAAATATGATATAAAATAACAAAAAAAGACTTCATATTAATTTAGTGTGGAGCTTGCAGTATATGGCATCAACTATCAAAACTATAAACCTTAAGCAAGAGACAAATAAAACATGCACAATCATAAGAGAATGTCAGATTCTCAAACAGGAAGACTAAGTGCAATCATGTAAGGCCTTGGTAAATAGTCAAATGGATCTACAACAAAGAAGAGCTCGATAAGATAAGCTTAAAAATCTACCAACAATCCAAGTATAAAGACCTTACAATTAGTGGATTGCCTGATGGCTTCCCAGTCTGTGGGTTCCAACATTGTAGTTCTCCAGCCTTACTACCACTTATAAGATGCTCACCATCTGGTGACCATGCAATGCAAAGAACCCAACTTTTGTGTCCTGTACCAAAATGAGGTATATAATACAATATGAGATACTTAGATTGAGGAACATCCCTGTCTAATTAAATACTCACAAGCACATTGAGAAAGCATTTCTTCTAGCTAAAGATGCTATAGACCAAAGTGAACGAAAGAATGTGATCAGCTTTTGATAAAAAAAAAATTGCATGATTTAAATTTAGCTAATGGACTATTCTGTCAAAATTTTCTCAGATTCCCATCTTAGCTCCTCTCCTCTTGTTTAGTTTTGGAGGTGGGTTTTAAACATTTCATTTTTCCAGTTGGGAAGTTGAAACATCAAATAATATTTAAGAGGAATCCAGAAATATGATATGAAATGAGTTTTATTCACTAAAAATAAATCCTTTTGTGGCGAATCGATGTCAAACCTGTACATGTGAACAATGGTGTCTGCGTATTAAGGTCCCATATACGAACAGTGGTATCACCTGAACCACTTGCCAACTGTCGCCCATCAGGACTAAAAGCAACAGTAAGTACAGCTTCTGCATGACCTGCACCGAGAAAGGGACAACATGGATGCTAAAGAATCATGAAGTTAATACAAGACAGCATGTTAGTAAAGCTATTAATTTAATATAAATATTTAAAAAGATAATACTTTACATACTATGTACAACCTACAGGGTTGACTTTGAAGCTTAAATTACGGATATTTTCAAAATCTCCTATTATGAGAAACAGAACCAGAGAAAACAAGTCATCAGGACTCCAGTTTTCGTTATCCTTACTTTAACAGAATAATTTCAAGTATGTTAATCTAACATATCATTAAAACCATAGTTTGAGACAAATATATTTGTTTGTTAATGTCAGCGTATCAACGGTCATCAAGACAAAGACTCCTAAATAAGAGATAAAACCCACAAAGTATGTTCTTTTAGATAAGTGAAGCCAATCATGCTTATGACTACATCTTTATTCTGCTAAAATCATCACTAATAAGCAAAGGATGTGAGTAAGGCATACCACATTGGATGTCAATATATAAAATAAATTAAAAATAATAGCCACACCTAATGAAACTCAGATATACACAATATAAAGAGGGTGAAGGGTTGCAACAGCAAGAATCTGATTATTATAATATACCTAAATCTATAAAGTGCCATATGCAATCAACATTTAACTTGACCCTGGCATGCAGCTAAAAGAACAAAACTTTAACATGCATACCAGAAATGGTTGCAGAACAACGATTCACAGGACGAATCCGAAAAATAGCTTGTGGTTGATAAACTATCGACAATACCGTCTCCACGGAAACTGCAGAGATGATCACCCAATGAGATTACAGAATAAGGAATTACAAGCAAGGTGATAAACAAGTGACTGAATCGGAAACACTTTACATGATAAAAATGCTAGCATCATTGAAATGTAATATTAGACATTTCTACGTTCACTGCTCTCACCAACCTCTGTTTTTCTCCAAGTAAGTTGAAAGTGGAACAAGAAGCTCCTCATCTGATATATAGAAAGCATATGGTAGCTTCTCCTCCTAGAACAAAAAAATAAAATAAAAATAAATAAGGATTAGTTTAACAACCATAAGTTCAAAGGAAAACCGGACAGGGTTTGAATGACTTATTTTGGAAAACAGCCCCATGAATTGAATATCAGGAAAACATATCAAATTAATACAATGCAAATCCTACTTTCCTGTTTGATTCATTTGAGTGAGCCCATTGGACCTAAGTACTTCTAAATCATTATATTCACTTGATTACACCTGATCAGCTTAATTGTTTTCTGATTATCCCACCACATGTTCAAAAAGCAAACATATAAGTACAAAGAAGTAAAGCTTACATTTTTAAGAAGCGTATTGACCATCTGTTGGAGTTGTTGAGGACCGGCGCTTTGAGGAATGTACATGGGAGCTCCCAAAGGGGTACCTTCAGGGTTCGTCAAAAGGCACATCACGTTGTTAACCATCTCCGACCCTCTTTCTGCCTCCATTTTTTAGGCTCAACAAGAAGAGTCTCTGTATGAATTCGAGGTTTGGAGTTTAAACAGTTAAGCTCCCAGGGTCTCAATTGGCCTAAGGCTGTTTATAGTCTTCGAATTTTAGGGTTTTGGGTTTTACTGGTAATTATTCCATGTGAGCGGTCTGAGCGTGGACCCGCGGCTCCTTACCTCACTTCAAAGGTTCATTGCCGCTGACCTTTTTAATCAGCCTCGAATTACGAAACGTCTACAAAGTACAGTCGTTTACTTCATAATGAGAAAAGAGAAAAAAAGTTTTATTTGTTGATTTTACAATTATAAAAAATAAAAATAATAATAGTATTAGAAAATTCTTGCAAGCCACATTGAATACGATAATGAAAATTTTACAAATTAAAATTTTCTTTTTACAATTGAAACTTTGAACTTTTTGTTATACATTTCTCTTAATATTTCAAAATACACACTTAAAAAAAGTTATATTTAATTTATATTGTTAGAGAGCCTAAGACTATAAATCTCACTATCAAAATATTCACTGAGAAATCAATTTCTATTGCCAAATAAAGATTTTCAATTTCCCATTGAATGGTTCCATTCAACTTACTATAAAGGTACAACTTCTTCAAAGATTTAAAGGTTCTTAATCTCCCTAGGTATATCTCCAACTAGAGTATTGTCCTACAAAGGAAGGGTAATAGGTTTGTGCAGTTCTCGATCTCCTTTGCAATAAAAACTTGACCGACAGTTGATTATCTCATAAAAATAGAGTTGTTAACTTCCCAATATCGCCTAGAATCTTGCCTGGAATTTCCCCTACTATGTCGTTTGGGTGATACAAAAATATTCAAATTAAGCTTTCACATCCACTAATTTCACATGAGAGGTTGTCAGAAATAATATTTTATCTAATATTATTTTTTCTAGCTTTAAAAGTTTTTAGACTGTTAAGATTCCCAAGATAATAAGGTCGTGGGTCAATGAGATTGTTGCTGCAGGTGACAAACTCTACCAGTGAAGACAAGTTTCCAAACTTATCTGGAAGAGAACTCGTAATCCTATTGTTAAATATGTTCAAATTTCTCAAAAGTGACATTTTGCAAATCTTGGAGTACTGGTCTTCTTTCTTGTACAAGAAAAAGATGAAAAAGAGTTATAGTTCTATTAAAAAGTCCACAATCTAAGTTAATTAGAGTTTTTACTCTAATTAAATCATAATTATTAAATATTAATAATATACATGTTACCATTCACAACTTAAAAGTTGAGATTATTAGAAAAATATATAACAGAGAGGAGTTGAGCACATATTTTAATGGGGTTAAAATTGAAAATAAATAATATGGTATTTAAATTCAGATTTGATTTGATTGTTGGAATTCAATTTTATTTTATATTCCAATTGGATATAAATAAATTTTAAAATTCAAGTAAGATATAATGATATAATAATAAATTTTAGTTAAATTTTAATTCAAATATAAATAAGAAAATATTTAAAATTATTTGATTCGCGTTTCATCCAAAGTCCCGACTGATAAACAAACTAATAATGTTTTTCAGATTTTAATTGACTTGATTCATAAATTATAAGAGAAGAGAAGATTATGACTTCATTTATGTCGTATCGAACCGCCGGCTGGCTGGCACAATAATACAAATCCGTTCCGACATAATATATTTATTATATTTTTATATTTTTATATTTTTCCAAAAAACTAAAGTGATGCAGAAATAAGTTTTAAGTGTTTTGATTACATACTCGATACCTATCCTGTTCTGAAGAAGAAGGTGGACCATGTTCAAGTCTCTGTATCTGATTTTGATTTTGACACTGTTACCTGTATCTTTGTCAAAGACAGAAGCTATAGAGGCTTTGATCCGACGTTTGGACTCCAAAAGATCATCTCCATCAGTGCAAGAAGCTGCAGCTAAGGATGTTTTAAAGAGATTACTTCCTACCCATTTGTCCAGCTTCGACTTTAAGATACTCTCCAAGGTCTTTTCAGAATTTTAAGGATGTCTAATGGGCTTCCTTTTTCTTTTTCCTTCCAAGTTTTGTACTACTTTTTTAGTTTGACTTCAAGTACTGATGAAAGAAAAGAATTTTAAGGATGTTTAATATGCTACTTGTTATTGAGTAACTCATTGTTCTTTTATGATATTACTTGGTCACTATGAAAGGAAAAGAATTTAACTTCTGTTTCCTGTTGGTTTATTTCACAAAGATGAAATTCATTGTAACTTAGTCATTCCCTGAGCAAATATACCCTTTGGCAAAAAGATGAGTCGAAGTTGGAAAGAGATGAAATTAAAATTTCAATTTGCTTTAGTTACAAGATGGAAATTGAATTGTGATTTTTCTGTTGTGGAAGATTGGGTTACTGAATCTACTATTGTAGTTACTAGTTATGTTAATGTTCACCTTTTAATGTTTTCTTTTGAGTAATTACTTCTGTTTATTGGTGTAATTGATTGCTGAGATAGGCCATGGAAATAACAAAATGGGTACAATGTTTTGTGCCATATTCATAACAATATGATAAATTCAAGGGGGATCCTTTTCTTTAAAAAAATTCTATTTACCTTTTCTTCTTCCAGCGCAGTGTCTTCGAGTAGGATTTGACACGTTTGATCGGTTTAGTTTTTGAGAAAAAATAGGAAAAGAAAGTGATTCCATAGTTGTCCTCTTTTTTTTAATTATTATTTTCCCTAATTTGATAATCTCCCATTTTGTCTCCTTTTGTAAAATTTTCTCTATTGCTCAGTCTCTTACTCTCTCGACCCTCAAAATGTTACTGTGGCGGTCACTCGAAAGTTGAAGAAAAGATATGACTATGAGAAAGAACAATCACACATTTACTTCTGTATGAATTGTACAATAAGTTTGCACTACGCAATCTAATCATTATAGGTGATCTTGTAATCAATTAATTAGTCACTTTTGGATGCAAATTGAGAGGTCACAAATAACCATTCTAATTGCTGAAAGTTTTTTTTTTTTTTTGACAATGTTTAAATTCTTGATTTTCTTGCTTGCTGAGGTATTAAATGTATCACCTTCATTACCTAAATATATGTTTGTTTCAATACTCAGGATTCTTGTGGTGGGGACAGTTGCTTTGTGATACAAAATCACAACCAGTCCATCCAGAATGGGCCTGAGATACTGTATGTCTCTAATTCTTACTGAAGAGTTGAGTTGCATTTTCTTTCTAACTTTCTTAGGTTATGGTATGTTAAATGTAATTCTCTGAAGTGTAAAGTCACATTTCCTCTTACTTTCTTAAAATACTGTATGTTAGCTGTAATTATTGCTGAAGAGTATAATTGTATTTTCTTTCTTACTTTATGCATCCTAAATTTTGTTAAACATTTTTATTAAAGATTAATTTTCAATTGATATTTATCGATTCTTGCAGAGGATTATGTTTTCCTCATGTACAATGTTCAAAATATATGGTTTTTTCTACTTTGTTTATGTTAATAAGCCTTCCATAATCTTTTGTCATGAATATTAAACTTTGAGAATATGACTGGCCAAAATATAACGTGGAGAATTCAAGAGTGTGACTTAGACAAGCTAAATAGTAAGATTCATTTCACTTTGTTCAGATGGAGAAAAAGGGTTGTCTTTTGATACTAACTACTAAGTTTAAAATATAGTTATGCCTCTTGAAATTCAAAATTTAGAGAGAAAGAGGTTCAGACATCATCGCATACCTCAACAAAGTGGAGTTTTGGCTGAGGACAATTAAAATAATATTTTCTTGAGTTAAATCTCAGTGTAATTTCTGAAATATTTGTTATTTATGTGTGATACTCCTGTGTCATTTATGCGTTTCTCCACTTGGCTGCTATTTGGACCTCAACGGAACCTTAAATTGTCCTGGAGACCTGAAACATGCTTACCAAATTGGCTGTAGATCAAACTACTGAGTCTTCTTCCCCTTTTCCCGATCTCAAAAAGCATAAGATGTGATACTTAGAAAAGCTAAGATCTCAGCTTATACAGGATGTCTTGGTTTTCCATTTCCCTTGATTCATTGAACAGCTAATTCTCTTGAAGTGCATAATGTTGTAGGCAACTGAAATATATTGCTGCAGATCATAAGTAAATGCTAGTTGACAAGTGTGATTCCTTTTTTGTTTTGGCTACATCAGAAGGTCTACTGGCCTTGAGCTACACAACAGAGTTATCTCTCCTCTTCCATAAACACTACCCTCCCTAATCCCAGGGAGGTTTATACCTTAGACCCCCAAGTTGAAAGTCCCAAGTTCCAACCACTTGTGTTATTTCCCCTTAGGACTTGCTTCCTACATTTTAGGAGTAGATCTAAGGATTGGAAATTTCTCCTGTAGCTTTCACAATAACATACAACAGAGTAACATATTTCCTTTATGTCCCTCTTATTAATCTGTATCATACATGTTCATAAACTTTCTGATATAATGCTTTTCTTTCAGGATTAGTGGAACCACAGCAGTTGAAATTGCATCTGGCCTCCATTGGTATTTAAAATATTGGTGTGGTGCTCATGTATCATGGGACAAGACAGGTGGTATTCAGATAGCTTCCATCCCCAAACCAGGATCACTACCTCATTTAAAAGATGAAGGGGTGAAGATTCAACGTCCAGTCCCATGGAACTATTACCAAAATGTTGTGACATCTAGTTGTAAGTCCTAAAACTTTCCCCGTACTTCAAAATGGCAATTGAGTTTTTAGCAAGATCTAATATGGCAGAAGATAAGTATTCATCTAGGTGCTATATTGCCTTCTTTGATATGAAAACTTTTTACGTTGTGGTTATTAGTTATTTTGAAACTTTAATGCTACTATGAATGTCCCATGTTTCTATGTAGTGCTGATATAATACTTCTGTTGGTTGCAAACTTGAAACTTGCAATCCCTTGCTAAACAGCTAACTTTAATTCCCATACAAAATTTAATTACCAAATTGGACCTTTACCTTCTCATGGTATGTTAGAGGAGGAGATTTTGGAAGTTAGGGTTCATGATGAATTACGAAAATGTAAAGTATAAGAACAATGACATAAGTTCATGATCATAATTATTATTTAGTATTTTATATTATCTTATGAGCTTAGCAGTCAGTAGTGTGTGGACAACTATAACCATCCACAGAATGGGATATATTTTAACATGTGGTGAAACGTTTTAAGCTTATTTATGTCATGACATGATTATATAAATAAAAGAGAGACTGTACATTGCTGCAACAACTTTGTGAGCGAATAGTCTTTTGATAACCTGAAAATGATTATGTTAAACACAAAACCCAAGAATAGGACTATGTTAGAGGAAACATTTTTTAAAATGTAACTCTTTTGTTTCATTTATCTTCATCTTATATTGGTGTACCAGGGTACTATCTTTTTAAAAGGGTCTGTATAGTTGTATCGAGTGGCTTACTCAATGGGTAGTGTTAAATAAAATAGAATAAGGAAAAGGATTGTGGGCTTGATTGATATCTCAAAACCTACACTCATAAGCTTTATTTATAATAAATAATAAAATATAGACTTCCACGTCTAAACAATGTGGGACTACACAATACATTAATATTATATTTCTAACACTCCTCCTTAAGATGGAGTATATAATTCCCAATCTTGTACAAATAAAACCTAATTATCAATCTCAACACTTCCCCTTACTTACAACAACCTAAAAACAATAGGTCAAACTTCAAGCTGTTTGATGAATGTACTAGTACCTGTGAACAATACTTGTGTTGGCTGGAAAGAGGCACAACCAGATTTGTTAGAAAAATAAAAAGAGCACCGTTGGAAAAAGACACGTAGTGAAATTTCACGAAGGTACTGTTGAACCGTCAAACCATTTAAACTATCAAAACCTAAAATAAAAGAGGCTTAAAAAGAAAAGTGGTTAAGCCATCTTTTAGACAAAATAGATAACTAGGGATAGAGAAAAGTAGCAGTAACTAGGATTGAAAAGGGGAACTAATTAGGCCTGAATGTAAGAAATAACTAGGCTTGATGATGGATGGATGCAAAGCCCTTTTTTTCTTCTTTTTCTTCTTTTTCTTCTTTTTCTTCTTTTTCTTCTTTTTCTTCTTTTTCTTCATGTGGCGGCTAGAGAAAAGAAAGAGATGATTAAGGTTTTGGAAATTAGGCCAAGATCGGGCTTGAGTTTTAAACTCGCTCTGATACCATGTTGAATAAAATAGAATAAAGAAAATGATTGTAGGCTTGATTGATATCTCAAAGCCTACACCCATAAACTTTATTTATAATAAATAATAAAACATAGACTTTCACATCTAAACAATGTGGGGGTACACAATACAATAATATTATATTCCTAACAGGTAGAATAAAAGCTACATACAACAGGTATGATACCTTCTTGATTGTGTTCTGCAATCAATCCTTGGAATGCTTAGGGAACCCCAGGTGTGATGTTTAGGTTAGTTATTATCTTTTTCTACTTTCTTAATATTCACCCTTGCAAATAGTGTGAGACTTTGACATCTTCCTATCTATTTCAGTCTTCATAAATCTTCCTATTCGATATCCCCAAAAACCTAATCTACTCATCCATAAATAAGCCTCTGAAACACACCAAAAATATCAAGTTACTGGTTGTAAATTTGATTTGGATTACAATTTCTCTTCTTTTAATTCCCAAAATAACTCCATCATATCATGCCTTAAATCATCTTTCAATCAACCAATTTCCCAAAATTGTAATCGTAGAATTCCTTGGATCTTTACATCCTTTCACATTTGTCCTACACAAATCATCTACCTTAGTGAGTATTCTGCAGTTCAGAATTTGCAATACTACTTTAATGTATCAGCTAGTAAATATTTTAGCTTGATTAGATGTTAGTGTCTAACAAGTATAAGTCCATATTCTTCCTTGCAGATTCTTATGTTTGGTGGGACTGGGAAAGATGGGAGAAAGAGATAGACTGGATGGCTCTTCAAGGAGTGAACCTTCCTTTGGCATTTACAGGACAAGAATCCATCTGGCAGAAAGTTTTTGGGGTAAAGTGCTCTAAAGTATAGACATATTCATACACATACCTACACATCCTAATTTTCCTGTCGATTTGGAAGCAGAAGATTTTTGCTTTGTTTACTTAATTACAGCTATATTTAAGCAAGAGTTAAAGAAATATTTGGTTCTCAGAAGAAAAATACTCAAGCTACAAGAATTCCTGTATTCTATTTTGTCTTCTTTTCTTGGATTTCTGCTCCTACTCCTATTTTACAAGAGCAGGAAGTCCTATGTTCAAAGCCTGCTACTATCTTTTTTCCTCCCCATTTAAAATCCAAAAAGTTCATGTGCTGGACCAACACAAGAGAGTAGAGAAATGGGAGTATTAACTATTAAACACATGTGGGAGGTAGTGTTACAAAATGTTTGTTAATACTATGGACATTCTCTCTAGTCTCTACAAGTTTAGTATCTGGTAATGTGTACTGCATACTTATAGGTGCATTAAATTAGACAATAAGCTGGCAGTCAAAACACAATTTTGTTTGTTCCATCTTGTGATTTGTTGGTTTTCAACTTTAAAAGCTGGTTTTTATTAGTTTTGTTTAATTAAAAGAAACTCGGTTTACCTCAGTAGCATTAAGAATGGATTGGATCCGGCTTCAGCATATCTTCTCCTTGGCGTATAGGATGTAAATTAGCACTGGTATGTACTATATATGCCTTTAACTGTAGTGGAAAGCCTAAAAGGAGAGAAAAACTTGTATTTTATAGTGTAACACCTGGTTTATTTTCTGAGGAATGTAAAGATTTGCTTCTGTTTCATCAATGGGTTAAAGTTTATTTATGTGCACTGACTGTAATTTCAATCATTTTAGATTTATTATTTCCCTGGTTCATTGCTACATGACATATGAGATTGAACGTTACTGATTGTATAACTGAGAAGTCTACTTCTATCTAGATTTTTACTTTAGGGAAGCAAACCATGCTTCTTCATCTATAAGCACTATTGCTTGTCTTTATGCATTCAAGGTACATGAATATGTTAAACTTACTTGAACCTGATCAACAACCAATTTTAAGTGCAGTAGTTTTGTTAATTCTTTTTCCGCCAACCTAGTTTGTTATTGTACAGTGTTGTTGGTATCTATTATAGTCTTAATTGGTATGTATCACTTCCATGTATACTTGGGTTTGATTTGTTTCATGTCAGTATGAATTTGACTAGTATCTTTCAACTGTAGGATTTTAACATCAGTTCAGACAATTTAAATGGTTTCTTTGGTGGACCTGCCTTCCTTGCTTGGGCTCGCATGGGAAATATGCATGGGTAGGTAAATGTGAAGTTTAGATTCTGTCTCAACTATTTCCTTTCAACTATAAGCACTGCAGGGTAAACCACTCTGTGAAATTAGCTTTTTGTTGATATTTATTAATTTATTGTTAAAAAGATGTAAAGAAAACATTTATTTAACGATATTACATTCTTTGCAAAATATCACGCTCACAAGAAAAAAATCAATTCTTTTTGCTGCAGTTGTGCTTTTGCCTATTTCCTCAATGAAATTATTAATCAAATGCTAGGAATATGATTTATATTTTATGGAAATGTTATTGACCTGATACATGGTGGTGCTTTTGTATATGTTTACTTGTGTCTAAATCCTTTGAAACCATCTATTTATATACCGACTTTCATTTACCTTGTACTAGAGACTCCTCGCATTAGTTGTATGATTTCTATCAATTCTTTGAAATATTTTTCAAATGAATTGATAACAATTTGATTCTGTTCATGATAATATTTGGAAAAATGGAAGTCCTTAAACAAGATCACTTTCTGGACACATCAATACACTGCTTTCCAGTTCTAGCTCCATTTTCCTCAATTCATAATTTCTCAAGTCTTCAAGTGCCACTGAAGGTTGTGTGAGTACAGACTCTGCAACTTATCCCCTTCTGTAGACAAATTAAATAACTTATTACTTATTTTACTAACCATGTGCTCTTGGTTTGTGTGTCATTTATCTTACCACAGCTGGGGTGGGCCTCTATCACAAAATTGGTTGGATCAACAATTGCTGTTGCAGAAACGGATAATCTCTCGGATGCTAGAGCTAGGGATGACTCCAGGTATATGTATGATATTGGCAAACACATTTATTAAGACATTGGTTTGTAGGTCTAATATGCAAGTCATAGATTAAGAGAGACGGAAGTCAAAGATTCCTTCATTTTCTTTGTCCAATGCTGAGACAAAATACTCGAACTTCTGTTTCCAGTGCTACCATCATTCTCTGGGAATGTTCCAGCTGCCCTGAAGAAGATTTTTCCTTCTGCAAATATAACTAGACTGGGGGACTGGTATTTAATTTAATTTTTCCATGGATATGATTTATTTCTACAACTATTTACACAATCATGTCGAATTCATGCATCACAAGTTGCGTTATTTTATATGCCTTAATGAACCTTACTTGTCATGTCATAAATGTGCATTGAAGTGAATAATGTTTGAATTTGTCTGTAAACCTCTAAATATTTTGGAGTTTCTTCTTGAAGACTGTCATCATCTACCTTTCTATCTATATAATAATGTAAGGTTCTCCATTTCTTATTCCTTTTAGGAACACTGTTGATGGCAATCTTCGTTGGTGCTGTACTTTCCTTCTCGATCCTTCAGATCCTTTATTTGTTAGAATTGGGGAGGCTTTCATCAGGCAACAAATTAAAGGTGTGTTCTTATGTCTTTACTTTTGGTGTTCTTTATTTGATGGTTTGAAAATAGAAAAGAGATTTAAATCCACTGGTGTTTAGGATGAAAAAAAAAAAAAAAAAAAAAAAAAACACTAAAACACTAAAAACAAAAAATGCATCCTGGAAAAGTGTTATATTTCAATACTTAATTGTTCTACCTGATAAAGTTGGGAACAAAACTCTTGCAAACTGAACATTTATGTGTAACTAACATAGCTTTATCTGCATGCCAGAATAGTAATTAAATACAAGTTACTAATATATTTCCCATGCAGGGCAACATCGTAATAATATTAATCTCTGAAATAGATGCACACAGATGAATGTTCTGTTTTTGTCAATGTCTAGTGCTACATCCTTGGGAAAATAGTCCTGACCTCCCCTAGGTACCATGCATTCCCCCTTGTAAAGTTTTCCCTCAAACTTCCTTCAGGCTTTGGTCTGTGAAATAAAGTTATTTTTGAAGGAATATGACTGTTCTAGTGGCCCTCATCTAGTTGTAAGACTTATCAGCTTCCACTTCCACGTCTCTGCTGTTGGAAGTGATAAATCACCACCTCATCTAAAAGCTCAAGCTTATAGTGAGGGAGGACATTCGATCATTGGTATACTCTAACACTCTATCTCACATGTGAGCTTGATAATTTGCTTTAGTGGGTCGGACCAACATGTATTTTTATGATTTCAATGGGAGGTGTAGATGATAAAAGCAGGTTCAAACTCAAGACCTCCTTCTCTGTTATACCACCTCATCTAAAAGCTTAAACTTATAGTGAGTGAGGGTATTTAATTATGTATAATTTCTAACATGAAATATATCAGATAGCTGATTGGTATATTAACAAAGTTTAAAATTAAATATTAAATTAGAGCAGAGTTCATAGTATATGTGACTTTTATGGCACTTCATTTATCAGGCATGCATCTTTTCTTTCTTTCTTTCCCTTTTTTATTTCCCTGTTACGTAAACAGTTTCCTCTGCTTTCTTTGCAGAGTATGGGGATGTCACAGACATATACAACTGGTAATGTAACCCCTGTGTGCTTCAATTATATACTGCCAGCTGCCATTTTCTTGGAGCATTGGAAAAATTTTCAATTTAATTGCTATACCTTTTATCTCCAAATCAAATTAGGATTTCCTCTTTTACGAGATAATAATGTTGTTGGTATGAGGATGCTCATTAGTTTCTGAGCTTCATTAGCATGTACTGCAAATCTGTACTGTTGTATATTTATGGTGCTTTCATGCTTTCTTACTCTGGGTTACTGAATTACGTGCTATGCTGTTAAATACAGTGATACATTCAATGAGAATTCCCCTCCGACCAGTGATCCTACATATATTTCATCTCTTGGAGCTTCTGTGTATCGAGCTATGTCCAGAGGTGATAAGGATGCCGTGTGGTTAATGCAAGTATGCTCCATTATTACCTAACACTTGCTTCCTTTATATTCGTCTTCTTTGCCATTTATTCTGATTTTATATTAGTTCTATAAACCTTCTAATTATTGTATGTAAATATACCATTTCTTACCCCCTCTGTCTCAGTTGCCATGAAGATATCCATGTTAATCCAAGTTTGTGCCTGTTGTTTAGTACGAAACTATTGTTTGGGATGTTTCTTCTCAAACCCATTTATCATTATCTAAGATCTAATAGAAAGAGAAAAGGGGTTACAGACAAACATTTGGATGCCACCATACAATACTGAAATTCATTTAATTGGACGTGCAGCAAGTTTCATACTACACATTCAAGAGGCTGCAAACATGCAAATCTTAATCGCAAAGAACCAATCATGCTATGGCTTTCAGATAACCTTACTGATAGTCATTCACACTAGACACAAATGATTACATCTATTTCATCTTCCTAATTCCATCTTTTCTATTGACAAAATCTTCTCCTACTTTGGTGCTTACTGCGCCTTCTTATGGAGAAGGCTCTTCTTTTTCTTCTGCTATTGTTGATACATCTTGCTGACAAAATGTGCAGGGTTGGCTCTTCTACTCTGACTCAGCGTTTTGGAACCCACCTCAAATAAAAGTACGTAACCAAGAGACAGAAATAAATATCTACCGTTGTGCCTTCTTGAGTTGTCATGGTTTGTGCACCATATACTTAAGTTTTTGGTTGCCAAAAGAGATGTTTCCTTTTAAAGCTAAATTATGCCTGAATGAAATGATTTATTAGTTGGCACTTGACAGCATGTTAAGTAACCTGACACTGACCTAATCTAACAAAATACTTTTCTTATGTTCATTATACACAGATACATTCAATAAAGGATTTTACTTATTGATTATGCTACTGGAGGCATGCTAGAATCCACAGAAATTTTGATTTATGAGTAGTATTCATGTCTGTCAATATTGGTTCTATGGCTAGATATCTTTGCCTTGAATTTACACATTTAATCATTAATTTGTTTCAAAAAGGGGTAATATTGTGTAGGGTTCAGGTATCTCAGCAATTTTATGTAAAGTTCAAGTTCTGTTTGATAGCTACTGCGCAAATTATACCTTCTCTAACCAGAATTCTTGACCTATTAAAACTACCAACTGTGTTTTCAATATCTGTTGTGTTGATCCGAGCTCCAGGAGATTCATGCCTATGTATTATGGTTATGTGTCTGTGTGCCCACAAGTAGGCTAGCCTTTTCAATTAGCATGTTGCAACCACTAAAATTCTTAGTTCTTACTCCCCCCCCCCCAAAGCTTGAATGCAGGCTTGTTTGGCAAACCCTAATTTGTAATGCGTTTAAATGGAGTCCGTAATGATGATAAGAATGTCAATGATTGTTTGGAAGGTATAGTTGAGACGTGCTCATTATCATTCTCTGGAATTCCATGAAAGTTTGGCCTTTCTTTTCTTCTTTATATATATTTTTTTTCTGACTGTAAGCTGCTTTACAATGTATACCTAACTCAACTTCCTTGGTGACTGGTTAGAATTTAGAAACATAACAATCTCTGGAGTGCTTGAATTGATTGTGTAGCCATAGGAGCAAAATGATAACTAATAGATGAGTTTAGAAGTGTGAAAGTATTTTATAACATGGCCAGGTCATAAATATGATGGCCTGAGGCAGCATCAAGATACTTTTTTGTCTAATGAAAGATAATAGATGAACAATACTTTTCTTTAATGCCCCTGAAATGATCCTCAATTGGAGTTCTGACCAGATTGGTTTGGCAAAAATTGATGTGTAATGATCTTCACTTCAAGAACTCTGATATTAAAAAAAAAAGGGCTCACCCGGTGCACAAAGTGCTCCCCGGCTATTGCGGGGGTAGGGGGAGGGTGGGCGCACATGTACGCAGCCTTTCCCTTACATTTTTGCAAAGAGGCTGTTTCCACGCCTCGAACCCGTGACCTACAGGTCACCAAAGGAACAACTTTACCGTTGCGCCAAGAACTCTGATATTCTATTATAAAATTTTGTCACCTATTGAATCGATACAACATTTTTTGTACCATTTTTCACCTTGATGATCTATGCAGGCACTCTTACATTCTGTTCCATTTGGAAAGATGATTGTTCTTGATCTATTCGCCGATGTCAAACCAATATGGGAAACTTCTTCTCAGTTTTATGGAACTCCTTATGTCTGGTAAGTGGCAAGTAGCAATGTTATCAAAGTTAGCAAATGTTAAGTTGTTAACTACTTGTAAATGATGTTTAAATTTAGTACACTAATGTAGACTTGAATTTATTGTGGCATTTCTCTTATTGCCTGGTTATTCCATTTAGTTGTTGGTTTTCACTTTAGTAATCATCATGCTTATTAGTTCCTCAACATCAGGTGCCTGCTACATAATTTTGGTGGAAATATTGAAATGTATGGCATTTTGGATGCTATATCTTCAGGACCCGTTGATGCTCGTGTCAGTAAAAATTCAACAATGGTATGTGAATTTTCCTAATGGATTGCTTGAAGGGACTCCTTTATTGCACTATCAACATGATTTTTAATATATATTTTCCAAGTCTAAACTGGATTAGGAAATTTTTTCCTTTGCTCTAAAGCTCTGACATTTAGATTTGGAATGCAAATTTAATTTCTGAATTTATTAATGAAAGAAATGTCATATCTTTGTACACAAGGTTGGTACAGACACAACACCCTGAAGGCGCCTTCAATAGTAAAACTACAAAAAATTCAATCCATCTATGAAATTTACAAGAGATGCAATGGAGTGAAAAGGAGGCTGAATAGGCATCCATTGGAACCACATAAGTAAAAACGTTATCTTCAGCTTTTCCAATGACACCTCCTCATTATTGAAGATACGATTGTTCCTCTCAAGCCATCTAATTTCTAGTTTCATGCAACCATATCATGCAGATAATATTGTCTCTGTTAGAGATTGAAGCCTATTCATAGCTCCTCAGAAAGCAACTTAAGCTTTTAGTTTTAATGGTTCTTTGATAATCTAAAATCTACATTTCATTGACACTAGGGAACATTGAATGTAAAGCATAATACTGTGGTGCTTATTTCCTGGCACATAATTTTGTTTATGTTCTTTACTTGTAAAAGATTCACTTACTGTAACTTACATATGTTATCATTAGGTTGGTGTTGGTATGTGCATGGAAGGAATAGAGCAAAATCCAGTTATTTATGAGTTGATGTCTGAAATGGCATTTCGTGGTGAAAAAGTTCTAGTTCTGGTAATTCTGATTCCAAATGCTCTTTTACTTGAAGTTACTTGCATTAAGGTTCTATTATATTGACTATCTTGTTTTTCCTCCGTCATGCATTGGTTATTGTAGGGACAATTATGAATATGCTATCCACAGGAAATGGAACTAAATAGGTGTCACTGTTTTATTGTGAATTAATGTTGAGAAAGTAATAGCTGTCACCAGTACACCCTTTCTTAATTATCTCGTACTAACTTTACACCCGTGCATTGCACAGAAATAAAATTAAAGTGTTTTATTATAATAAATTTTGTTATTATTATATAAAGATAAAATCACTAATTCTTAATTTAATCCCATATAACACAAATATGCAATATGAAAAATGAAAATAAATTATTATTTTTGTAAATAACATAGTCTTTGCATAACATATATAAATGTTACATTTGATTCTATTTTAATGATATAGAAACAAAAACATGTTATTGGGAGAGGAAACATGATGGAATTAATTTAAAATTGAATAATTATGACATACTGTGCACTGGTTTGAGATATTTCTTTTGTTTCTTAAATTTTTTAATGTAATTGTTACTTTTTTGTTTATTTTAATAGAGTTTTCTATAAATATACTGAATAAGTTAGTAGATTTATTTACTACTAATAAATAAAGAAAATTATAATATTGAGGTAGTAAAATGAAAAGATACAGAACTGCTTTTATTATATATAATATTGAGGTAATAAAATGAAAAGTTATAGAAATGCTTTTATTATATATACTATTTTTATATATTTACGTGCCTGTAGTTTATATTTATGAGTTAATTACTATTGTTAATTGTATAAAATGTAATGTTGATTTATTGGTCAATAAATATACCAAAAATAAATTAAATTAAATAATTAAAAACTAGTTAAATGAGTTAGTGGTAATTGATTATACCAAAATTAAGTCAAGATAATAAATAGAAAAAAGAAATAATATATTGGTTTATTCTGGCTATTGATTGAAATTATAGATAAAAATGGTGCTGACGCGTGTCTTAGATTGAAGATATGTGTTAGAATTCTCTTAATCCATGTTTTTCATAATGAACTAAATTAGAAATAATTTGCTTAGCCCCAAAAACTGAATGGCTGGTGAAAAAAGTGGAGAAAATAGTCCCTAGCAAGCTAGTATGCAAATTTGAAGAGTAAGGTTAACTCCATGGAGGACATTGTTAGGACAGAAGCTAACCCAATTATATGTCTAACTTTCAGGATGAACTCTTCTTTGCCAGCACCCCAATCATAAAGATCCAGTAGCTTCATATAAGGTGGTGTGAACAGAGCTCAAGGATTTCTTGAGAGTCATAATGTGGAAGAGAATATTTCCTAAATGTTTGAGAAAGGAAAATAGGCATCCATCTTTTGATTCTTATAGAAATATTTTCTATTTGGGGGATGATGAAAGCTTGAAATCTATGGGCAATCAAAAACATGATTATGATGGTGATCAATTTGTTTTCGAGTTAGGATTATCAGCAATAAAGAAACATACACCATAAAGCCCACTTCAAAATACAACTGATGCACTTATTATTATTTTTTTAGTAGGAAAATTTGAACGTAAAAGACCACTTGAGCCGAAGTTCATCTGATCAATTTGAAGGTATTTGATGTGGAGTATGAATTAAGACCTTTTTAAGAGAACTAGAACTTTGTTAAGATGCACTTGCTTGGATGGCTTATGGCTTAATCTTCCCTGGAAGTATTGGATAGCTAGGTTGAAAACATATGTTGTTGCAGGTTGTTGAGGTAATTGACTGTTGACAGCTCATAAAATCCAATGTTCTGCGAACCAGACTGGCCCCATCGATTCAACCAGGAAAACCTTGAACTAGTCATCTGCCACTCTGTTATTGTACCTGAATCCATATTAGAGTGGAACTGTTAAACACCCGTGAAAACAGGGACAAACAAATTTGCAGTAGTTAGTAAAATAACACCTTACTTTTCTTCCTTTGTGTAATCTCTCCAACCATTAGACAACTCAGCTTCTACTTCCTAGGATAGCCTGACAAATTATTACTTTCATGCACTAATGTTTCAATTTTGTTGTTAATAGGAGTACAATTTCTTAGTCTTTTTTTCTCTTCTGCAGTGCTTTAGTTTTAAAAATAGTAATACGATACTATGTTATCTTTTATGTCTATAAACCTGCCTCTTTTTTGTCTGGAAAAGAGGCTCACAATTACTCCAAAGAGGGTGCTCTGGAAATGATTATATATTTATTCGTATTTTAGAAACTTGTATGTAACCTATTCTATTTAGAAATAACAGTTAAAAGTTTATTTATGTTGACTCCCAGCTTTAATCCTGGTTGAACCTCTCCCTTTTCTGGTTTGATGACTGGCTTGTTTTTCAGAACATTGATAAAAGATTTCTGCTGTTCAAAAAGTTATTTTGCATCAAATAGAAAACAGGTCTTCTCTGTTTTTTTTTTTTTTTTCCTTACTATGTCATCTTAATGATCTCTCTCTTTTATGTACTTCATGTGCATGCGCACCCAAATGCACGAGAAGCTCATGACATTGTTAAGTTCATCCAAAGATAATAGCTGCCAATAATGCTGAATGCTGTATTGTTGGGTTTCAACTTTGATCTTCCAGGAATGGCTGAAGACCTATTCCAGCAGACGCTATGGTAAAGCACTTCACCAAGTTGAGGCAGCTTGGGAGATTCTTTACCACACAGTTTACAATTGTACAGATGGAGTTGCTGTATGTTTTTGTTCTATTGATTACCTCTGAAACATAAATGTCTAGTCAATTCTCGTATCCTCTAAAAGATAAAATTGGGAAAGGCTTTAAGGGAATGTGTGTCCCTTCCCTGTAGAAGGATATTTGTTCAAGTTTCTGGTGTTTGCTAGTTCTTTACTATTCGACCACGTCAAATTTATTTTGATTTAAAGGAAAGACAATTGATGTAAACTGGATAAATTATGCCCTTCCAGCAGAATGATTTTGTTCAGTTTTGTGGGGGATTTTCTAGTTCTTACTATTTAATCATTTAGGTAGCTTTTCTTGTGCTATATATCAATGTGTGAGATTAGTGAAATGTAGTTAACTTCAGTATCAACTTCAATTTTAGAACCTGTATCTGGATGATTGATGCCTAGTTTGAAATAAAACAGCTGGTTCTCGTGAGACTCTAGATCTCATATCGGGAATTTAGTTTTGTAGCTTTTGGTTTGTGCAGAGGGGCCAGGAGAACAGTTCCACCAGAATTATATTTGGAAAGTACATGCCATATGAACTTGACATGATTTCCTTCCACATAGTCTTTACTTTTATGAAAAAAATAATCCATTCACCCCTTCTTTATCCTCTGCAGATTTCTTGATATAGTTACATCTCGTGACAAATTAAAATGATATGGACTATCGCCTTTTTTCTTCTCATTATTCAAAGATTTCAGGTTTTATTATGTATATGTTACTTCTTAGAATTTATAGATGTTTCTAATTTTAGAGATTTATTTTTGTTTCCTTTCCAATATTATTTGCTCTGGTCACTGGTAGCCACTTATGTGCAACTCAAGTCAATGTATATGCTAATGTTTCTATGCTGAGCATGCACTAGCTTTTATTTGATGAAACAGAAAAATCCTTGATTTAATTCTTGACACGCATGCTCAAAAGTATATAATGACTGGGGTGAACTGATTATTGATATAATTGGATTATAATTATGTTTTCCTAGTAGCAGTTTCTTGTTCAAATGAGTACTTGTTAATGGTAATTCTTGTAAGAGGTAAATACTAAATTAACATGTTTTTCATCCATGACAGGACCATAACCTAGATTTCATTGTGAAGTTTCCAGACTGGGACCCATCACCAAAATCTGAAAACAGCATATTGAAACATCCTCATATGCTGCATGGAAACAGAAGATTCTTATTCCAAGAGAAAAGCTCTAATTTGCCACAGGCTCATTTGTGGTATTCCGCTCAGGATGTGATCAATGCTTTACAATTATTTCTTGATGCTGGGAAGGATCTTGCTGGAAGTCTCACATATAGGTAAAATGTTAAATTTTGTCAACTTACAGTACTTCCTACTCGCATCAACTTTTGAATTCCTGTGAAGCATATGATCCTAGCACACAAGTCTTCTGAAAAATTACTTCCAAACAGCTACCTCTTGGGATTGTTTTTTTCTATCACAGCTTGCAAACATATATATTCTATACTTAATTCAGCTCGATTTGTTCTGTGTATGCATTTCAGTCACCATGCTTGTGACTTTGCTAGATACAAAAGAAGAAATGCTTAAAACTAACTTTGTCCCAGGACTCGTTAGAGGTTCTTTTCTTTTAAGCTTCTAGAATGAACTGGATAAAAAAAGTATGAACCAGTAATATCAAATCATATTCAACAGAAACATGTGAAAATCAGAAGGAAAAAGTAATTCACTGACTGGATTAAGGGAAAAATGAAAGCTGTTAAGTAAACTATTTCTGATCAGACATGCCTTTCTGACAGGTATGACTTGGTTGATTTGACACGGCAAGCATTGTCAAAATTGGCAAACCAAGTGTATATTGATGCAGTCACATCTTTTCAACAGAAGGATATAAATACTTTATATCTTCATAGCGAAACATTTCTTCAACTTATAAAGGATATTGATGTATTGCTTGCTTCTGATGATAATTTTCTACTTGGAACTTGGCTAGAAAGCGCCAAAAAGCTGGCATTGAATCCAATTGAGACCAAGCAGGTGAGACAATTATTTTCTTATTGCTTTTCATCTGAAGGGTGAGACCTGTTTGTCAAAATCATAAGTTCATAACCAATGTATAATTACTGCATCAATCATATAATTTAATGAACCCTTACTTCTGGTATTGTGGTCAAACAGTCTTTTTTTAGAAGCATTCTATCTGCTTTAGTTCAGGCTTACTGAAAACTGCCCGCTGAAGTAGCCATTTAATTTCTTTGAACCTATAGTTGTTCCCAAAATCACTCTTGATGTGGGATGATGATGATCCTCTTCTCAAAAAAAAATTAGTGTCATGATGAAGGGAGGGGAAGAATACCAATGAAAATGGTTGGAACTTAGTGTAGAATCTACTTTTTCCTAGTTTGCTTGATCCAGACTAACCATAGTACACAGAGACCAAGTTACAGAGTTAAGTCATTGCTTCTTATTGATAATTTATAGTCTTACAACTCTCACCATACTTTGTTGTGAGGAAACTGTTTTAAATATGGAAGATAATATATGGTCGGTTTTTTATTTGTTAACTTTTTCTCTCCAGTTATTTTCTGTCTTTGGTGATTCTTATGTATAGTCTATTTGAAAGGAGGAGAGGAAAGGAAATGCAGTGGTACATGTACCCATCCATTCCTCCAAAACTCAATTTTCAATCCCTCCAAATTGGAAGGATTTAAAGGAAGAGGAAAAAGTACATTTTCATTTTTACACGTAATGACAAATATATCTCTTGTGCTTTCTATTAAATGCATACTAACATTATATCTTTTAATTAACAAAGGGTATAATTGTGTAAAGGTATGTAATAATATATTTCCTTTCCACTCATTTTCCATACAATAAATGTATTCTATCATTTTATTTTCTTCATATTTTTAAACATCCAAATGATAGAAAGAAAAGGTATCATTTTTCCTCTCATCACCTCTCCCTTCTTATCATTTCCTTTCTTTCTTCCCAAATTCCCAAATAGGCCCTTAAGGTTTCTTCCCGTTCTTGTCATTGATTGTGTCTACCTGTAAAGAAATGTGTCTTTTACTTCTTTGAGTACTATGCTTTTAACTTGAATGCTGGTATATCTTGCAAAATCAATAATTGAAACTACCTTCTCAAAGGATAAATGATATTGCTTTTAATTTAACTGTTACATTGTTTATGAAAGTCTAAAAGCAACCATATGAACTACAAGATGAGTTATAAAAGGCAAGGTTAGTTGTAACTAATTCTAGACACAGAACTTTGTCAACTGGAGATTTTTTACTTTAAGAAATGATAACCAAGTCAAATTAGCTCGGTATGGAAAACATAGTATTGTAAACAGATTATAATACAAATAACTCTCATCTCTTATTTGTTAAATAAAGTGCTTTTAAATGCTATGTAATATAATGTTTCTTTTTTCGTTTTTGCAGTACGAATGGAATGCTAGAACACAAGTGACAATGTGGTTTGATAACACCAATACCACTCAGAGCAAGCTCCATGATTATGGTAAAGTTCATCACTACACTGTATAATGTATTTCCTTGTTCTTGGTAGCTTGGTTGACACTTTTGTTTTGTTTTCTTTAACTCTGAATAGCTAACAAGTTTTGGAGTGGTCTACTAGAGGGCTACTATCTACAGCGAGCTTCAGCCTACTTCGCTCTTTTGTCAGAAAGCTTGAAACACAATGAGAACTTCAAGTTGGAGGAGTGGAGAAAAGAATGGATTTCAATTTCAAACAAATGGCAAGCAGGTAACGAGCTTTACTCGGTACAAGCCAAAGGAGATGCACTTGCCATTTCTCAAGCATTATATAAAAAGTATTTCACTTAATGATTTAGGGGAATATCACAAGATGAGAAGCAATGATGTAGTGAATTATTCAGCTTTTTGCAGATTTGCTTATACAAAATGCCTGCCAAAGAAAAAAAAAAAAATACAAATGTGCCAAGCCCTCGTAGTTTTGGGTCTGGTTGTGAATTGTGATCTTAGTTGTTGTTTATCATTTCTTTGTTTAACATTTTTGTCTGTAATAAAAATGTTTGATCTTCAAGTATATCAGCAATGACATTTTCAATTAATATACAGAAACAAGTTAAAAAATTGCTATATGTACCTTTCTATGGAAAGGACAAATGAAAATGCTATATCTACTGGCAGGGTTATCTGTTATAATCTTAATACCATATTGGTGTAGTTAGCATTTACCTATGCTATATAATTTGTTTGATAATTGGCAAGGAAGGGATGTCATATACAGAGAGCTGCTAGGATTTTATCATGAGAATCAATCTTGATATTGATTTTATATAGTTTTAAGGAAAATGTTATGTACACCATTTTTTTTACATATTAGTTTATTGTGCGTCAATACATAGTATGCATATTTAATGAATTATCTTTTACTGTTTATAAAATTATTTTGGATTGGAATTGTCACCAGTATTCTTATATTTAATGATTCTCTAATTTATTTATTTTTGGTTAAACGATCCTCAAACCAGCTTCAATTTCAATTTTCTTTTTTATTTACTGAATTACTACCTTTTTCGAATAATCAACTTACATAAAAATGGGTAAGTTGTATTGAAACATCTCACTGTAACCATTCTTGAAGCAACCCAGAAGAATAAATAGATACACTTCCCTCAAAGTTTCATTCTATTAAATGCTGCTACATTGAAAGATGAATCAGATAAAAATATTATAAAGTTGTGATTCTATACCAAATAAATATAGAAAAGAAAAAAAAAATCCAACCTAGAAGATGTGGTTTAAGTGGCAAAAAATACTTGAACTCAACGGTAAAAATATATCTATAGTGTCAGAGTTTTAATCTCACGAGAAAATTCTCGCGGAGAGGGATATTCACAAATCCTGAAATACCAAAAGATTTGAAAACACTCCTAAAAAAACAAAAATAAATAAAATGATAATACCATGTTGAATAAATTAAAAAGTTGATTTGGATCTGTTTGAAGACACAAATATCTAAGATTTCATAAGCCTTTACAGAATGAGTGGGTGAAGTTTTCGTTGACTAGTACAATTGAGATGATTTGGTTTCCTAGTAAAGAGTATCAAAGCAGAAGAATGAATTATTCTGCTTTGAAGAATGAATTATTCTGCTTTGATGCCACTTTGCTTTGAATCCAAACTCATCTATACTAGTTTTTTTTATTTTTACAATGTGAACTAGTTCTTATTTATAAAGCCTAGCAGCTCCATTTGTGTGGCAACTATGCTGGATAAATTTATGCATCACTTCGCACAGGTCTATAACTCCTTGCTATCTTGCTTCTGTATTAATCTACTTCACTAATGGCATCAAGGGATTGAAAATAATTTAGATCCAAACCCATGTACCTAACCTAATGGTCCTCATTGGTCATACTTACACCCTATACCCTTATTTTCATTCTATTAAATGCTACATCATGCAAATATGAAAAGGTAGAAAAAAAATTATGAAGTTGAACTCTTACTACATAGTAAGAGAAAATATAGAAAAACTCACAAAACTATGAATATTTGTATGTAATCTGATTGTCCCACATCGAGTAAATAAAAAAAATAACAAGTTTTTATATAAAGAGAGAAAAAAATTTAATTAACTAGTAATAGGTGATTGAAGCTTTGTCAATTAGTATCAAAACTAGAGTATTTTTCTAGCTCTGATACCAATTGAGGACTCCCGTATATTAAGAATTGTGAATTCTTTTTTTTGACTCACTAAGAGTGAGTTTTATCGTAATTCTTGACATTATGATCAATTTTAAAACTTGTAAATTATATTGAAAATCTCAAATGTTAAGTATTTTTTATGCAATCTATAAGAGTGGTACTACATGTAAAACGAATAGTTAGAAAAATATTATAAAGTTGAAATTGTGCCCTAAAATAGATAGTAGAAAATAAGTCTTGTTAAAGAAAATTGGGAAAGTAAACTATGAATTTTTTACTTTTTATTTTAACCTGCTCTA
The DNA here is from genome assembly GCA_029379385.1 of Quillaja saponaria. Lineage (NCBI taxonomy): Eukaryota > Viridiplantae > Streptophyta > Magnoliopsida > Fabales > Quillajaceae > Quillaja > Quillaja saponaria. The sequence goes on along the minus strand of CM055616.1, from coordinate 9,416,399 downwards.
AGATTTGAACTTTACGTTCTCAGCCTGAGAGTGCAACTCGCTTACCACTACACCCAATCATTGTTGGTAACTATAAATTTTAATAGAGAACTGATTTTACCACATAGAATTAATTAAAAATATTAAACATAATTATTTAGATATAAATCATCATTTTAAAGCTGGATTAATGAAGATTGTTCTTACTTGTTAGAAATTGATTTACCTCCAAATTACCTAAACTACTTTTTTTTCCCATAGTATTAGATCTAAATTAATGAAATTGCTCCTACTCTAGTACAAATTGATGTAGGCACTAGCTTTTTTCCTCCTAAATTTGAGGTTTTTTTTTTACATATCCTAGCCAGAATTTGACTAGTATTTCTAAGATGACTGGGATATAGATCAATTAGTATCAAAGCTGAATTAGATCTAAAACATCTAAACTAGTTTTCTTTAAGAACATATATCAAGACCTGTTGAAGACGATGACAAATACCGGAAATCCATTGAAAACAAAATGTGGCTCGTACTCAGTTGAAAATATACTCCAAAATAGGCAACAACCAATGCAAACTGCACAATAAGCATATTACGACCCACTAAGCTATATGTCCCACATCGATTATTTCAAAGATTTTACAAGTGTTAACATAGTAAAAGAATAAGGTATTTCATTAGCTAGTACAATTAAAATATACTGGATTCCTTGCAAGTGGTAACAAAGCAAATACTCTGATACCACTTGTCTTGCTAAAGAATAGAAAGAAAGAAAAAAATCTTCTGAACCTGAACCATTTCTTCTTAGTCATTCCTAGAAAAATTAGAATCAAAATGTCTGCCCTTTTCCCCATACATAGTATCAGTCCTTGTTTCCATCAAAATTGAAAGCCTAGCAGCTCCTTTTGTGTAGCAACTATGCTGAATAAATCTGTGCACCACTTCGCATGTCTATAGCTCCTTACTATATCTTGCTTCTGTATAATCTACTTCACCAATGGCATCAAGGGATTGAAAACGATTTAGATCCAAAACCCATGTAGTTATGAATCTCATTAGCCATACTTACGTCATCTTCTAACTCAAGTTTCTCAGTTAGTCCATATAGTCATAATATGGCTTCTGGAATCCCAAGCTTGCCACTAAGATATAGCTGAGTAGGTATATCACATTTGTGAAGACCTGAGACTGTGTCTGTCTGTGTCAATGTTAATGACCCAGTCAATGCTAGCAAAGGCTCTAACAACAGAGTTTGACTTTTGTTTTCTCTTTCTTTCTCTTTGCTAATTTCTTCCAGTAAGGTTTTGGTGGTGTCAATACCTGTTAAACACAAATTAAACAGACTGCTCAGTCTCTGAGACATTAATTATTCAAAGAAAGACAATCATACAAGTCTATGACTTAAAAAAAGCCTCACCTGCAAGGTATCCACCATGGACATAGCCATTAAAATTTTCACTAGTGTGTTCTCCGGTAAAGAAAATTCGACCTACTGGTGCCTGAACCACAAAAGATAAAATGTCAACCAAAACAGCTCAAGGACCAATCAAAATCAAAATCTGTAACCAATTTTAATTATCTCGCAGCAAGATATTGAGTAAGCAAATATAGCCAATTATGCTTTCCTGATTGATATAAAAACCGGACTAGAAAGTTATATCAAAAATAAACATTGTAAATTAGATCACTTCCCATCATTTTGGGCGCTATAGAAAATAGTTAAATTGGGGCACGAGAAGTTATGCTCCTTGGTAAGCCTTTATTTTTATTTTTTTTCATTCATGTATTTTGGAGGAAAAAATATAGTAGTAAGAAACAAGAGCATTCTATCATTTCATTTTAATAAGAGAACACTGAAAATTATCAGATAATTATGAAATACCAAGATGTAGAAATGAACCTTAATATTATGAACAACTTTGTTATTGGATATAATAGGGTAGTTGCTGTAGCTGCCACGCTGGAACCTGTTATTCCACCAGCGAGGAACAAGTATGTCATTGGCATTAGGTATATTGGGTCCAAACATGTCCCTAAGCACCCCCATGGCTTCTTTCAAGGTCTCTTCATCAGATTGAGCTTCCACACGTTTCGATTCTCCATTTGTCAATGTCACGACCAAGATATTGGATCCAGGGTATGCATTCTCCATGTGCTGATGACAAAGCACCAGATTAGTGGACAGATTAGGTGAATTTGATAAGTAACTAAAAATAATACATGATCCAACCCCAACAATATTATTAGATATTATGTCCTTCAGCTCAACTATTTTAAATTTTTTGTAAGAAATCTCCAAGTTCACATCAGTAGTATGTACAAATGTCAAAATCATAGAAACACTTCTGTCACAAGATGTACATTACACAATACCTAAAAAAGGCCACACATGATCATAAAATACATTAATTCTCTCTTACTCGAGTAGATGTATAAACAATTAAGTAACAACTTTCAGGAATTCAAAATTTGTTTATTCTACATTGTATAAGCCTATGAATAGGTAACCATTGGCAGCTCTAAGAGAGAGGCATCTCAGATACATAACAGATGGATGAACCATTCAATAACAATTCATGTCTTATATTATTATTTTTACAAGACTACTGTTTAATATTGTTATCATAAGATAAATAAAAGTAGTCCCATTCCAAGTGTAAATAATCATGTTCCCTAATGAACAAAAGGTCAAAATTGTAGGTAAAAAAACAGAGTATCAATGTCATATTGACAGTAATGCGCTTATGGAAAGAATTAAACTAGGCTATTTTTTCATATCAAACAAAAAGTTGTTTTCATCAACTATAGCCTTTTTCTTGGCATTTAGTGTGACCATATTTATATTATGCTTAAACTGAAAAGGAAAGGAATAGATAATCATAGAAGGCAGCATAGATAGCAGAAAGTCCAGCACATGTTTGTGGCTACTATTAAAATAGAAAGACTGTATTCCAACCCTAGCACACTAATCCTCTAATCAACTTATGATGATGTCATTTAGATGCAAAATATGTCTCTACAGACCCTAAAGTTGATTAAAAAAAGAGGATTCCATGGATTACTAGGATGACCATATTGTAACCAAATCCATCCTCATGCCAATATTTTGTATCCTGGAAATTAACAGGGGTTGTAAGAGAAAATCCTATATTTGTTCCAAATTAGTCCTCAAAGGAACTTGGACTGTGATAGATAAATCTAATTATTAACAATGTACTATTGATGTAATTCAAAAAAGTATACATATAATAAATCAGCAACTTGCAATAGTTTTTTCTCTTTGAAGATAAGAACAAAATGCAAAAGGCTTACACAGTGATATGTCATATGGTAAACAAAATGGAATGGCCAAAAACGCAAGGAAGAGAAATTAGATACTAAGTTTGAACAGAGCATGGTCAATTAATAATTTAATGTAGCTGCCAACAACAATAAAATATTTAAACACACCTGCCAAAACGTGTAGTGCCCTCTTCGCTCGTGAGCATAGATAAAGAACTCTTTCTCAGGCCCACATGGCCAGAATTTATATGGAAACTTCAGAAAGATTTTCGTGTACACCATCACATCCAATTTCTCTATGGCCTCCGTTTTCCATTTCTGTTTCATTATTTGGAAGATTAGGTCATTACAAAGTTGCAGAAAGTATAAATGATGGAAGGAAATTTTGCATGGCTATGTTTCCTTATGCCAGAGGACTAGATAATTGGATTTAACATAGGCTCAAATGTTACTTGGAGATTCTCCTAGGCCAAACCAATTACAATGAACTTAAAAAAACTAAAGCAGCTAGATGCCTAAATCAATATACAAATGCACTTGGAATCCTTTATCGTCCACTTGGTGAACTGATCAAGAAATCTATCAAATAGCCCATCATGATGGAAGAGCCCTGTGGGTCGCCAAAATACTGTGGATTATGCAATCCATGGTTTCTTCATATAAAGACACCTCGAATTCTTATGGTGTCCCTCACATGAGCTCAATTTAATATGACTACATGAGACCTAGCTAAATCCCTATATTTTTGACCTTTTCCACTAGATAATATTTAAGATCGTGGGCCATAATCTATATGTCTTGTGAACAGAGTGTACTCTACAATTACCAATATCAGGGAGCCAGCTCTACAGATTCCAACCAGTTGGTCCCAAGTAAATGTGTGACTACAGAAGGTCTTTCTTATTTTATTTTTTCCTTTTGAGGAGATAATAGGAATGACATAAATGCTACAACTACGTTAAAATGAAAATTGAGAAAGAGATAGGGACACGTACGGGCAAGGGTGGGTTAAACGCAATGAGGTCGCTTTGGAGAACACCAATGCTAACGGACAAAATCACATAATTGGCTTCGTAGACGCAACCATCCTCCGTTATTACCGTAACACCATTTCTAGAATGCTGTAATTCGCGGACGACCTGCCCCAGATCCATGCAAAAGAAATTAATTGAAATCCAACAAACCCAAGGCAACAAAAAAAACTATATAATTCCGAGAAGTCAACAAGAACATCTGTGCAATTGAGAACTTATTGTAAAAGAATCTGGGCAGAGTTCAGGTCCATAGGTTTGTTTCTTTAAAGCAATTGAGGTTAGATGAGACAACAGCCTATTAAATGGAGAGAATGACAACACTCTCTACTACCATGTTCTTATTTGAGATGATATGACATATCAAATTAATTCATTGATATTGTCAATTTAAACACTGTGCTGGTAGCCTGGTAATAGAAATTGGGACTTTAGGACTGTGGGCCTACTTAATTTGTGAGTAGTAAGGATTGAATGATTGACATCAGAGATATTATTTGTGAGTAAAATTGTTCCTGTAAGTAGGGGTCCTTCAAAACACGCATTGCGGTGTGCCCCTAGAGCATTGAAAATATGGAGCAATTGTCGATGACATAACCTGATGTCACTATTATGGAAGCAAAAGTCCCTTCTCAGACCAATGCCTAAGTTCTTTCAATTGTTGGTGAAATTTTGAATATGATAAATGATTTAAATAGGTGTCTAATGAAATTTATTAAATTATAATAAATATAATTTTTAAAATTAAAAATTTTAATAAATAAAAATTTATGTGATAAATAATATTAAAATTATAATTAATTATCATAATAAATATTATAAATTTTTTATTTACAAAATTTAACAAATATTCTTTGAACGCACCCATTAATTAAATCCTCTGATAAAAATTGAGATTTGTATCCCTTTTAGAAGAAAAAGACTCTGCCACTCTAAACTAACTTGAAGCTGTAAGAGAGTATAGAGCCTTACTGGAGAGGAAAAAAAGTCATCCATAACTAAGAGACAGGTGGTTTTAGAATAAAGCAAGGACAAAGATAAAATTATGACCAAGTCTATAGTAAAAGTAATTATCATTAATATAATCATATAATAATAAAGAAAATTAGCTTCAAGAAAACGTCCTTATCTGCAAACTCCAAAAGTGGGTCACCCGATATTAACAATAAAACGGAAGCAGTCAAAACTGAAATTTGGATTTTCCGCACACAAACTGTTTCATTTTTACTTTTGTGTACAAGTATACAACTCGTCTCTGTCCTCTGTTTTCACCCGATGATTGGGTCAGCTAAGCAAGTAGACAACTTATTATTTTTTTCTTTTGCGGGAAAAGGGGAGGGTGTTTGGATAAGCAGAGAGAAAGAGATCAATAATACCTTGTTCAGTTTGAGACGGTTGTCCAAGATTTTACCCTCTGAAGTAAAAAGAAAATCTTCAGCCATTTTGTATAGCAAGTGCTCATACCCTCTTTCATCCGCAACCAAAAATTCTCTCTCACCAAAATCTACGTATGTAGAAATTGGCTCTACCTCTGCACCCAAATTACCAATTCTCACTTCCAAATTTCATTTTACAATAAAAAAGAAAATAGAAAACAAAAGTAAGAAGGGAATACATTCCTCCTTTTCTTGTCCTTTCTTTATTTTCTTAGAAGCCAAACAATAAAATTGAAATTTGGAATGATAGGAACTGACCTGCCATCTCAAAATCATGGAGAATGAAATCAATTGCCAGCTCAATGGGTGTCTTCGGTGTACTAAACGGAAACAAAAAGCACCAAAAGTCAGACATTTGACACTTAGAAACCAAGATTAGTCTTTATTATTTTAATAAGAATGGATTGTATTTAGCAGAAAAGGGCAAACAAGACTTTAGAAAATGAGACTTACGAAAGCGGTTCCGTTCCCTTGGAGAAATCGCCATTATGATTCTCTTCCTGGTTCTTTAACGTCTGAATCGCCGAGTCAACCGCCTTTTTGTACGAGTCAGCGGCGAATCCACTCGGAAATATCTTCCCTCTGCAACTCGTTTTGGAAAACTCGGTTAGACTAAAAAAAAAAAAACCGCCTTAAGTTATAAAGCAACAAATTAAAATAGAGGCAAAAGTGAAAAAGAAAATTAAATAAACGAAAATTAATAATTTGTGCTAAAATGCGCCCCCGTGGCCAAAATTTTGAAATCAAAATACAGAAGCAAATCCACCCAAGAACCTTCCCATGGCGGCGCACGATAGATTTGCTCCGCCGAAGAATATTTGAAAAATTGGAAGAGACTGTAGGAGAGAATTCGGGTATGAGATACGGACCTCTGATCGTAAATGTTGTCGCAGGCATTGCTATAGTCGGAGAAGCATGTTCGGAGGCCCGATTTAGTAGCGAGTTCCCAAACGGGATTAGACTCTCTACCACCGACTCCGGCAATCCAACCAGCCCCAAGCTCCACTGACACACCGCCGAAATTTTCTTTCCGAACTCTACCACCTATTCGATCCGATGCCTCCAGAATCACAAGGTCCTCTATGCCATTCTCTGCTAGAACTTTCGCAGCAGAAATACCTTTCAACAAAAAAATTCAGAGCTACAGAAATAAGCATCATTGATAATTTGAAATTTGTATGTAAAACATTGGTCAGTAGATTTCTTCCTCACCGGAAAAACCAGCACCTACTACAATGACAGAAGAGCGAGAAGGGGAATCCATGAATGAGTAAGAGAGAGACAGTAAGAAGAAATGTGGTTTCGTTGGCAGAAGAAACAGAAATCGGTTTATATAGTTTTTCTTTTTCAACTTTGCGTGTGATGTGCACTCTGGTTTCGTTTTTGTTTTGCTGTAAAACTCTGCTTTCCTTTCTTATTCCATTTTTCGCTTTGACAGACGACAAAGGGTATTTATATTATGATGGGAGGGTATAATAGGAATTTCAGCTTGCACATTAGAAGGGATATTGTAGCAGCCGCGCTATTATGTAATTACATTTTAAACCCCCTTCAAACTCTTGTGGAAGAAATAAAATATTAAAATGCTTTGAGCACGAAAAAGTTCTCATATTAATTTTGCCTTTTAATTGAGATTAGAGTTTATAACGAGAGAGATATCTAGTACGATATCATAAACTTAACAAGTCTCTTACTAACCAAAAAAAATAAAAATAAAAATAAAAATGAAGGAATCTTATATTTATTATTATCATATATATGAGGGTATGTATGTACACATTTGAGTTTTGATATTCTACTTGCTATACTGTAGTTAGGACATTACAATTCAAATAATTGCTTAAGGTAGCTTGAAACCAAGATAAACATGAAAGTATGAGACAAACAATATCTTGTCATGAAATTGTAATTTTGTGAATTTTTAAAATGTGAACCATAACTTCTATTAAATTTATCAAGTGTCTTATACTTTAGTAGTTGTACTTAGGCTTTAATGATTAAAATATATTTGTTTTTTTCTACCAAAAAAAAAAACATGAATTAGTGTTGAAGTTTTCGTCTAATTATAAATTCTTTTGGCAGTGACCACTAACGTCAATATCTTGACCTCTTAATAATGCATGATATACTTGAGCTGCTATTATTTGTCCCTCTAGTTTCATACCCTTTTTCTTAAAGAAAACATATCCCTCAACTGTCTCCATGAGAGAAACTCAAATTTAAAATAAAGATAATTAAGAAATTTTTGCCAAAATAAAATATACCAACAACGTACTTTAAATTATTAGCATTAAGAAAAATAAGTTATAAAAGTGGGTGGAAATGCACCTAAGACACCTAATAAACAAGTTCAAGAAAATTTAAGTTGGAAAAAAAGTTCCCATAGTGTAACAAAGTGACATTTGTGATGTACTTATAATGTAACATGGTGACATTTGTGATGTACTTCTGTTGGATATTAGGAAGTCGTGATTGTTTATAAATAATTTTTTGATAAAATAAACTGAGTCTAAATTTTGTTATGATTATATTTAATCAGATTCTAATGTCAAGATTAAATTTTAGATGATTAATGAATAATTATAAATTAGATAGGAATATAGACTTGGTCAAAACTGATTTGGTCATTCTGACACAATTAGTAATCAAAAAACTTACTTATAAAAAGAATGAATAATTAAACATATTTTTACCTTTTTTAAATTTGAGCTTTTGATATTTATAATTACGGCTTTTCAATAAAGACATGCTATCTATCACAAGTAATAAAAATCTCTTAATAGAGTGACACACGACATATAATCTCAAGATTAGTCTATCTAATTTATATATTATAAATCTATTTTACAAATATATTTAATAAATAAGTGATTTCAAATATTGTGAAGCATGTATGTTATTTTATATTATTTTAATAGAAAATAATAAATTTTAAATATTTATTTTTTGTAAGTTATTTATACGAACTTCAAATAATATTAAAACAAGTTAAAAACTCGAATTAGATAACGGGTAAGTTGTAAAAGGTCAAATACTTTTTGGAGGTCATATTAGTCCTTTTAAATAGTTTATTACGTGAAAGAATGACTAAAGGGATATTATGGTAAATTCATTGGTTCTAAAGGACGCTGTAGGTCAATATCAGAACGCGAAAGACATTGATTGGGGAAGTCGGAAGCAAATAGAATACATGTCATCACCAACAGACCACTTACACACGTGCATAACTATGCACACGTGTCATATCGTATTAAATAATAAAAAACGATAAGACCATTCTGGCTGTCATTTAAGTAGTTGACAGCTAAATCATGGCCATTAAACTTAAGGACTCAATAATCCCAATTGCATGACTGCTTCTAATCAGAGTCGTGTTTCCAGATTATCTACAGACCGTAATGTCTGTACTATGGACATGATCAAATAATTTGAGATGACTGACTTATAATTGTATAAATTTTTTAACGGATATTTTAAGATATTTATTACAATTATATAAATAAAAAATTTATATTATTTTATCAGAGGAATTGTTTAAATTTTAATAATATTTAGTAATTAAATTATTATTTTTATAAAATTTTAAGTTTTAAATATTATATTTATTATAGTTTAACAAGGATTTTTAGGATATATTTTAAAAAAATTATTTTATAATAATATAAAATTATATAAATTAGTTTATTATATTATGATTAATCTATATTCTAAATAAACACTAATTTCTATCATAAAATTTATTATAAGACATATCTATATTCTAAATAAATACTAATTTATATCATAAGAATTTATTATAATTTTATTCATCCAACCAACTTGCAGTTCTATTTTATTTAATTTTTAATAATTTATTCTCAACCACTCCAATTTTTTTTCCATACAAACAATAAAAGAGAGAAAATTGTAATATTCTCTTTCATTTCTGTTTTCTCTATTTCTTATTCAATTCCATTGGGCGTACATGCAAGACCATTGATGGTCGGTCACCACCTAAAGCACAAGTGAAAAAGGAAAACAAATATAAATATAAATATAAAATGTCAAAAGTGTGGACGCGTGGACTGCTACCAAATGCGTACGTGCATAGTATGTGCCTGACACGTGAAGTATAACTAAAACGTGTGTGTGATTTAAGGTATTTCTTTTTCTTATTTATTAGCGGTCAACATGTTTAAGCCAACACGTTTCTCCACTGATTACATATTATTAGACTAGAATTAAATTTCTAAAAATTAAAATTTTCATGATTTTGTCTATAAAGATTCGAATTTTATTACACATATTTTTAACAATTAGGTTAACTCATTAAAATAATTAAAAATATTTTATTTAAAATAAATAAAAAGTCACATATTTTACAAAAAAATTCTTCCATACACATAACATTTTTAATTTTTGCTCACATTAATGTGAACAAATACTAATTTTTCGTACAAAGTACATGTGGTTGTCACTAACAATATTTTATTTTCTTATTTTGACCCAAAAATATTATTTTCTAATCAAAATGAAATGTCTAAGTACTAATTATTGCATGACTACAAAAAGCACATTATATAGACACTTAGCATTCGTTTGTTCAAACTTGTCTTTTACTTTTTGTATCAATGAGAGTTTCAAGTCATGAATTGGATGTGAGTCAACATTGATCTTCTACATTTTTTATTATTATTATATATAACAAAAGTTTTCTCAACACTTTCTTCTTTTGTAACATTCATTGAGGAACATTAATCTTGAGATGTGTGAATATGGTAAAAGAAAAAAAATATGAAATCTTAGCTTAACTTATTTTTCTATATCGCTACTCGAAATTAAAAAATATATTTTTAATTATCTTATTATTGTGTCAAGCACATAATTAAATAACATGTGTGATTATTTAATTAAACTACTTGATCAAGAACCATGCATGCATATGCCATGTGACAATTGTCAAACAATGTTCAATCTTGATAATCTTTTTTTAAGTAAAGCTTTATTGACAAGAACATTCATAAGTTTATCAATTAAGTTTAATTGCTTCCTTTAATTCCAACCTATAACATAATATAAAATGATGGTGCATGCTTAACATTATAATTAATATATATTGATACTACTTTAATTAAAGTATACGTTGTACTTTCAAGAGTAAAAAATTATTTAATTAGCACTAATTATAATGGATTCTATAATCAATTTATTTAATTTTAAATGGACAACTCGTCCAAAGTTGATTGTCATAAATAGTTCAAATATATTCATCGGTTACTAAAATTAGAATTGCATAAATATAACAACTCTAGGCTATGTCCAACTTAGTTTCTCATGAAGCCATCATTACAATTGCATGTGCTGGTTAATATTTAGCTTTAGCTTATTGTTGAAGAAATAGGTTTAATTAAAGAAAAATTAAATTGCATATAGAAAAAATTTCTTGACAAACTTCTTTTACAAGTAGTAAGGCAAGTATTTAAATAAATTTTTAGAGTTGGATTTTTATTTAATTTTAAAAGCAGTATATCAGATATACAAACTTATTGTTTTTGTATTAAGAGGACACACTCACTTACCAATAAAGATAACTCAAAAGATAAAAAACACACTATTTATTTTTAGGAGTCCTAATTTATTTATGTAATGTATTGATTAATTCTGACATTAATTTATGCTCTACGCTTAACAATTAATTGTCATGGTTAGCTAATAATAATTATGATATGATTAAAGAAAGAGTGCTCAATTATTTCATGAATTCGATTCTTTTTGAGAAATGTCATGGGAAGTAAAATGCGCATAAGTTATCCAGTTCGGTGTAAATTAATTTTCCAAATAAGCCATGTGCAATTAAAGGTACTAATTGCATGAACATTATGATAATAACTTGAAAATGACTACTTTTTTTTTCTGGGTACTTATGAAAATGACTAGCAAACAGCTTAAAGCTAAACGTAGTGAGATATGTACTAGGCCTTTAAATGAAACTAATTTTGACTATATCTCCATTTCATGTCCATGTCAAAAGATTTGGTCTTGAAATATTGACTCATCTGTCTAGGTTTCATGATCATGAGACTAATACAAATCGTGTACTCTGGCCTATATATAATTTCCAACCACCAAGCTATAGCATTTTGAGTGAATTATTTCTGCATCTCTAAATTAGTTTTACTAAAATTATATGAAGTATCTTTTTTTTTTTTTTTTTTTTTATATTTAAATTCTTGCGTAGAAGCTTATGTTTACAACATATATAATTACATTTATAATTAAAAAAAAATAGTTATTCACATAGTTCATTGAATATTGTATACAGATTAAAATAAAAATTAATGAGAGTAGTTAGGTATTTTTTTTAATTTCCTAGAAACTTAATTTATTATTATTTTTAGCTACTGTCAATGTAAGCAATTTTTAATCCGTCAATGAATAAGAAAGCGTCACGTGTATTTAATACTGATCACTATTATTAATTTTAGTCAAATAAATTGATGTGGTATAATCTTATTTGCAGATAGTGTAAAATTTACAGGTGAAGAATATTTCAACTCAAATTAATATAAGTCTTACTAATTATGATATAAAATTTTGTTTACTCCTTAATATGACATGGTATATATCATCATAAAAAAAAAATTGATGACAATATTTTTATTATAGGAAATCTCCATTAAATATGCATAACAATTCAAAAGCGATCTTCCATAAAAATAAATGTAAATCAAGTGAAAAATATTCACAAATTCTCAAAGGGGCAAAATTAAGTATAAATTCCCAAAGAGAGAGGGAAAAAAAAAAAAAAATTCAATTCGAGACATCAGCAGCATAGCAGCAGAAACTCAAGATCCTTTATATGACATCAACTTATTCATATAAGTTAAGAAATAAAAAGAAAAGAACAAAAAAGGTGACAAATAATGAAATTGTGGCAATTTCATTCTATCTATAATGGATCACTTTGTGTATGTAAAGAAAATGACAAATCTAATATATACTTGGGAAGTTCTTAAACAAAAATTTCTATGAATCAACCAAAACTTAATCATGCAAATCAATCTCTCACTTCACCCTCTACTTCTGATAGAGACTTCACTTACATGAACTCAATAGTCACATCAGTAACAAAACTGAGGTCTATCCCGACCTCCAGCAATGCTTTGCACAAAGGACACTTCTGTTTTAATTTGTTGTACTGAATTTCTTTGTTAGACAAGTGAAGCAAGTAGCCCAAAACAAGTGCACATGTAAGGTCATTTTAGGAAGGAATGTGAAGAAGCTAGAGATCAAGATATGCTTTTAACCCTTACACTAATTAAAGACATTGAAAACCTTTGAAGGGAAATCCAAATTTTTTTTAAAATATTAATATTATAATTCAAAATTAATTTTTAGTCTTTTATTATTCTCTTGTTTATATATCGTGGTCCCTCTAAAAATAAAAATCGGATAATATTTTCACTTTAAGAAAAAAAAAAAAAAAAAGTCGTAGCAAAAACTCGCAATATTGAAGTATTTGTCCTATATGAGCAAATCCAAATCAGGAGGTCGTTACTTGGAACCCAAGACTAAAGACTAATGGGTTAAAAAATTTATTATTTTTTTGTAATTTATAAATTTTTATCGTGTCTTATGAGTTATTGAATTTCTTTTATATATATATTATTATTTTTTTGCTATTACTATAGTGTAATACGTTTATATAAAATTTTAGTTGGTCCCTTAACAATAAATGTCTAGCTCCACCACTAGCGAGGAATAAAAAAATTTCTATTATATTAGTAACATATATATGCTTATGCACGTGTTGAATGATTTCTCTAAAAAATATAAAGTTGTCTTTTAAAATTTTTTAGTCATAGATAAAAGGGAAAAGAAAATAGGATTTAGTGTGTGAATAATTACTAAGATATAAAAAGAAATGAGTTCTAACTGGTATGTCAGTGGCTGGGATAGTGAGTAGTTATTAAGAAAGATAAATTAATATTTTAATTAGTTTAAAAGAAATTAATTTATATTAGCTTAAAGTATGTGATTAGAAGGGTTTTCTTATTTCTAAATTGGTATAGCTATGAAAACTTACAAGCACAAACATTGGCTGGGTTGAAACTTGAAAGTGATGAGGTAAAAAAGGGAGGACAAGCACAACTTTTCAAATTGCTAATTAGTGGTTATAGTGGGGAAAGTTGAATCATTATCAAATAGTATGTATCACTAAGGTTGAATTGTGATCATATTGGTAGAATGGGTCAGACTAAGCTTTTAAAAACTAGGTTACTATCTCTATGCCAATTTGGAGAAAGTTCCTATAAAGCTTCTTATTACTTTGGGTCATGAAGAACTAATGGGAAACCATAGAAAAAAATATGCTTGTGATCTTCTACTCAAGTGATTTCAATGATTTCCCTTCATGGGTATAGCCATCATCTCATAGCTTTTGAAAAGCATTTTAAAGTAAACTTTTTTTAATAATCAATATAGTTCCTATAGAAGTTTAAAGCTTTTATTGACATATCTTAGTATAAAGCTTTTCTATGAAGAAAAAGGAGAATTTAGAAAATTACATCATTAGGAATTGGTTAACAGAAAATTAGGATAATAAAAAATCTGTGAATAACTAAATTTTAAATTCTTGATTAGTGCTCGTGATCTTATGGGAAAATATATATATCTACAATATAGAAAATATATATATCTACAATATAAAAAGTTTGTCGTAACGAATTCGAATTAATCTTTATAAATATAAGATTACTTATTTTGTATCGAATTGAATTACTGATATGACAATTAGTAATTAATTAAAGTGAAGTCTCATCTTGTGACTCATACCAAAATTAACATTATCACATTCTAATCCAAGTTGTTGTGATCATCAGCCGCAAAGAAGAGAAATGTGATGAGAAATGCTGTCAAAATCAACCTGATGATGATATACATTGAGATGGACTCTACCAAAAAAAAGAAAGAAAAAAAATGTACCAGAAGGTGAATTTCTTAATTCTCGATGTTTTTGTGCTCTTTTCCCAAACTACTTTCTTATAATTGACCCTCCTTTTTCTTAAGGCTCCATGTCCTTAAAGTATTGTAAAGGTCGATAAATATGGTTTTTCTTTCAGATTTGCAATGATGGTCTGTAATGGTTGTTGTTGAAAAAACAATTGTATGATTTTGATTTAACGAGTTTGAGTCACAAGGTATTCCATGTTAGTTTATTGATTGCTCCATTACAAGTTTCTTTTCAATTTCCTTAGTGCTGAGCTCAGCTCCATCGGTATCCAATTCTAAGAAAAGAAATTTGTAGTTTGAAACTAGCACAAGTATTTTTCCTTTATTAATTAACTCAATGATTTTGTGGGAGAATTATCACTTCATTCCCACTATCTTACCTCAATAGTCTCATTCACACAAACTTTTTCTATTCCCCTTCCTCTCAAAATTTAGATTCCTTTCACTTCCATCGCCTTCAACTTGAAAGTGGGCATAGTAACATTGCAATGATTCAAAAATTGAGAAGACAAGAATGTTTGAGTATCCCTTGGATCCCATCTAATAGGGGAAGCAGTTTCTAACCGACTCAACATATTTTTTATCTAGAAGGACAGAGAAAATAAATTTATTCTGATTCACATAATTAGACATTTAGACCCATAATTTGTTTCTATATTGTTTTACTCACATTTTGCTTCAATTGAAATTTGTAATAACCAGATAATACTCAAGAAACATCTTTTATCTGAGATTGAGAATTCGAGTTTGTACCTTACCTGCATTTCCATCTTTTCTATCAAACAAAATATATATGTATATTGTAATATATATATAAAAACATTATCTTCTTAGATTATATTTTGTTTTTCTATTTATAGTGATATTTTTACGTTAGAAGTTCTCGCATGAGGTTTAGGCTAAAAGTAGAATCAATTGATTTTTTTTTTTTGTTGCTATTTTTCATGATTAAATTATATTTTTGATTCTTATAGTTTGAATCAAATTCACTAATGGAAGGATACAGTTTTTAAAATAAAAAATAAATATTAGAGTTTTTTTTTTATATATATATTTTATTTTAGTCAGGTGTTATTTTTTATTTGTTCACTTATAACATGAAATTTTGTTAAAATGAAAATAAGGATCCAATTAAAATAATTTATAATTATAAAACTCAATTGCAACCATTTTTAAGAAGTGAAGTGAATTCTCAGTCAAACTTTAAACCTTTTTATTCATAGCTGTTATCATCTTATTATTGGTTTGTCAGTTCTTTTTTATGGGCTGGTCTCGCTTGTAGCACACTATTCTGTTTGTTCAAAGTTTTGTTTTATTGGCCTCAATACTTTGGAACAGTAAATTTTCATCAGCACTTCTGCTTCTTTGTTGTCCAGCTTTTTCTCTCTTATTAGCTTTGAAAACTAATCTCTGCGGGCAGCAAGTCTATCTCCTACAGTCAATGAAAACCTTCCCTGCATAAATTATCAGAATTTAACTGGTGAAGATAGTAGTATGGACCAAAATTTTATGTCCTTGCTAGAATTTCTATTTCATCACTAATATTCTTTTTTCTGATCCTTTACCATCTAGTATCTACCTTGCTATAGCTGCATGTGTTTAGTTTATACTGTACTATCATTTATACTAGCAAACTTTCTGAGACCCCTTATTATAAAGCATAATATCCCTGCCTAAGTTGTTGGAGTCGTGCAGATCATTGATTTATAGTTCTTTTGCCTGTTATGCTCACCTGTTCAGACACAAGTAAACATAAATTTCTGTCTCTGAATCTGCTTTCAAATCCTAACTTCAGCATTTATATGCTATCCATCACCTTTATGATCAAGCAAATTTGACATAAAATCATAGACGGAGAAACTGTGGAACTGTCTAAAATGATTGCAAGATCATTTTAAAATTGATAAGGAAACTACAATAAAATAATATAGATCTCCAAAGAAAAAAAGCATGCATTTTTCTCGTCATATAACACAATTCTCTAAAATTTCATTCTTGATTCTTAATGAGATTCAGAAAAAGCAACTCTGTAATCTAAAAAAGAAAGGACAACAGAAATACTCTCTTCCCATGAAGTTAATCTGCTTCTATGATTCGTCTCTATTCTCTTTCCTTTTCAAGAGAAATCTGTTGGTTTGAACTTTTTTGCTCCATCATATGTTGAAATTAATGTCTGAACACAAGTCCATTGGGCAGTTGTGCTTCATGAGATTGTTAGTTTCCCTTGATGACTTGAGGATAACGTTGGGGGATCATAGGATAGAAGCTCATCAGCAGAGCTCTTCATGTTGTAGTCCAATTTCCATTGATGACTTCGGCTCAGATTTGATACAGAACTCGGAAGAAGTTGATGGATTCTGGGAATTAGGAAGTAACAGATTTGGTCTTCCTCTTCTCCGCTAGTATGAACCAACTACATTGGATAAGGCCACCACAGAACCTAATTAACGTTGCTAAAATTACTCCCTTTTGAGAAATACATATTCCTTATTCCTGGAACTTGTCCTCAACATTAAGAAGTCTAAGTATGACTGATGATCCCCAACTTTTGTTGAAGTCCAACAAGTTCACCACTCAATAAAAACTGGTATAGGAGACATTGTAAATATCACAATATAAAGGAATTGAAATGCCTTGAAATTAGAATCAGAACGAAGGGGAAATGATCAGAATCTAGGACATCAATTTGGAAGAATCTCAAATGAAATAAGGAGAACTAACTGCATTCAATAAATTTGATTAACAACATAATTTTATAGTAATTGATGCCAATGACCTTGAGATATAAAGACAGCTCTCCTTGAGGTGCTTGAGTAGGTTAAGTCATTAAGAATAAAGAAACAACTCAATATCAGGCGATTTCAAAGTTCACTGAAATAAATACTGGATGAACTGGATACTGACAAGAAGGCTAATTCCTGGCATTCCAGCATTTAACTAGCAGCACATGAAAATTAGCCAATCTATGGGACCATTCTGGATTGTTTCCTATCCATTTTTAACTAACATGCTACCTTTTTTCTTTAGGACACCATAAAATATTACGTAATATCAGAAATTGTAATGCACTTACTAGATTAGCAGCAAAAGGGCAATGACATTTACCTGCTAGAGAGGTGGACACAAGCAAGCAATGACTCTTCCTGTGTTCTGACCATCTTCGCCTTTATGAGCTGTTCAATTGTAGTTATTTTTCCATTTAAGAATTCATACTTAGCGTCCAATCAACCTAGTGCCTGAGTAATCCATCACAAAGTCCGAAATAACAAAATTAACGTTTTTCATTCTTTTCAGGTTGATTTCTAGGTAGCCTCTACTATCTAGATAACTATCACAGCCTAGTCGAATCAGCTCCCCCCAAGCTCTGAGAAACAACAGAAGCGAGGGGTGTCCTTCAATTTCTTTTGGAAAAAGTCAAAGGACCAATGTGCTAATTGCAGAAAAGAAAAAACAAATGATAGAAAGTGCCAGATACCTAAATTGTCTTTGGCGGCTATCATATTTCTTTCCAGCTGTTGAGCAGCTTCAGTCATGCCTTGGGCATTGTAAGCTTGCATCATGGTAGCGAAAGTGATACTATCTGGTTCACATTTTCTATCTTGCATTGCTAAAAAAACCTCAACCATTCTTTCTAAGTCACCAGCTTGACCATATGCACCTATTACACAGTTGAAGAAAGGGGTATCTAGTATTATATCAGAATTTTCTACTTGCCTCAAGATTGAGTCAACTTTCTCCATACACCCAGCTTTACTGTAAGCACTAACAAGAGAGCAGTATGTAATGGAATTAGGCTTCAATCCAAGATGCTTCATTTTCTTGAAGTAATTGTCCATCTTCTCAATCTCTCCAGCTTTCCCCAAAACCTCAATAACTGTATTATATGTTATGATTGTAGGAGTGAAAAATCTTTTCTTCATGAAATCCATAACAGACATCATCCTCTTGTACATGCCTGCTTTCCCATACGATCTTATCAAAATATTGAATGTCTTAATGTCTGGCTTTGTTCCCATTAGCTGAAACTCCTCATACCACTTCTCCATCTTCTCAATCTGCCCACTATTTCCATAAGCCCCTATGAAAGAATTTAATGTGAAAACATCTGGTAGGCAGCTGCCACTTTCAATCATATTTGTCAGTGAGTTCTCCATGTGTTCAAACATTTCAGCTTTTCCATATCCACCAATAATTGTATTGTATGTGACAGTACTGCATTCAATCCTCAGATATGACATGTCAGCAAGAATGCGCTCAATCAGGTCAAAACGACGAAATTTAGTGCAACAACTAATAAGAATAGTGTATGTATATACATCTGGTTTGCAATCAATCACCGATTTCATATCATCAACAGTAGAAAATGCCTTGTCAAAAAATCCACTTTGGCCATAAGCACTTGCTAGGGCAGTGTAGACATCAACAGTGGGTTTGAGCCCTTCAGATAACATGATTTCAAAGAGAAAACTGGCCTCCTCAGGTTGCCTGCATTTACCGAGCATCATCAACAGTTTTGTGTATGTTTGGCATCTTGGTTTATACCACTGCTGCTTGCGAAGAAGTGCAAAATTCTGCAAAAGGGTATTTTTCCCTTTATTTTAACATAATTGAAGACCTAAAATAATTCCATAAATATATATCAGCAAGCAAAAGATAACAACTAGAGTAACCCTGTTTGTTTGTCACCTCTTTCTCCAACTGCTGGTGGGAGAATTGTCATTTGAAATTCGGAGTGCTAAAGTGAATGTATTGATAAAAAAGTAGTCACCAGTGATTTATAGATGGAAGTAGCACTACAAACATAATAATCTACTAATTTCCAAATATTACAAATGTAATACTTAGTATATGGAATAACATTTTTTTTGGATTGAACTATATGAAAACAAGTTCCCTTCTTTAAGAAAAATCACATAAATAAAACTTGAAGAGCTATAAGATTCTCAACAAAGAAACAAAGACTCAAAGCAAAGAAGTAATGTTGACACTCCCAAGTCTCTTGTGATCTAAATGTATGATAAATGGTTAAACACCAGATAATTTTTGTTCAAAATAGAAGCAAGAAGCTCTGCAATTAAACCATTATGATAGCTTATTGTATCAAAATAAAATAAAGGCAGAGCCAATTCTATGACCAATTTTCTCAGAAACTCAATGCAAACCATTAGAACAGCCTCATACCACAGAACATAGCACATTATTCAATAAAAACTGGTTTTCATATTCTGAGAGTAAACAAAACAAACCCAGTAAACAGTAGAAAACTGCAACAATAAAGATTGAAACTTAAAAGACCACCAACCTTGAGAGCCGCCTCCGACCGATTCTCTTTGATAGCCTCATCCAAAGCTTCCAAAACAGCTTTAGGCCATAGCTGTTTATACTTCCTTGAATTAGATTTTTTCTCAATTCCTCTAATTGCAGCTTCGGTTCTGAGAATCCGAGAAAGGTCCTTCTTCGGATTTTTCTGTAACCCGGTTGAAACGGGTTTGGAGTACCTTTTAGAAGATTGCACAAAGAAAAAAGGTCGACTTGAAGTGGAGGTAAGTTCATTCTGGGGAATTATCGAACAAGAGGAGAAGGTTAAGGAGATGGAGGATGACCAGCGCAGGTTAGTGGGGTCAAGAAGGTGGTGCTCCATTGCGCGGGTATTGGAAGGTAAGGTTTCAGTTTGAGGAAGATGATAACAGAGGCGTAGGATAGCAACGGTTGCTGGGAAATATTAGCTGGGCCAAATGGGCTTAAATCCATCTTTCGATTTGGGCCTTCGATCCATATTCATGGTGCAAAAAATTAAAAGTGAAATAAAATAAAAAAGAGGATAAAAAAATCACGCCTGATGGGACTCGAACCCACAATCGTTTGATTAGAAGTCAAACGCCTTATCCATTAGGCCACAGGCGCTACTACTTATGCAACACCTAGTATAAAATAATATTCTATTAGAAATAACTAATTTTACACAGTAGACATTATTTTTTGGATTTAAAAAATTATGGAAAGATAACTGTACTTGAACATCCCATAAAAGGAATAATAGTTTTTTTCATAAATTTTAACTCTTTTCATATTTTTAAAAAGACTCGAACTTGAAACCTCCATATAAGTGTGTATGAAATATATTATAATTATTCACACAAGTTTATAGAAATACGGTGTTTTTTATCACCTTTAATTGCAAACTTATGATTGTTCTAGAATTGCAAGATAAATCTCTGCCTGGCATCTTTGAAAATGTTCATGTACAAACAATGAAGGCCGAAAGAGAAAAGAGAAAATAGAGGACTATAATTAATAAAAGGAAGAATATGTAGACCAAAAAAAAAGTGGACGAATTGTTTTATTCTCTTCTTTGTCTTAGAATACACTAAATTTGCTCCAAACACAAAGCTTTGAGCGGTGGGCATTTATTTGCACAAAGAGTGTTCAATTCCTTAGAGACAAACTATCTCTTTCTTTGTATTCAAGTCACGCTTTCTTTTGAAGCATAGCAAGTCCCTTTTGTTCTCTTTCTATATATTCTTCGTCTTTTTATATATGCAATTCATATTTCATAATGTAGTTGGCCTAGTGTCTATATATATATATAAAATATGCCAAATAAAAGGTCGCTTAATAATTTAAATTTTAATTGAAAGAAATAATTTTTTAATGTGATATAGTTTCTATGATGGAGTGGTTATGAGTTCAAATTAAAAAAAAACAATTGCAATGTAGGTCAAATGAAAAGATAGTGCATAAATCAGTTGACATGAAAACACAAATTTTTGATATACGTTAGAAACTTGTTGATTTATTACCAATACAACAAACAAAAAGAATTAAGAAATAAGGTGTTGATTTATTACCAATATAATTCGATCAAATGTGATGCATATAGAATATGACATTTAGTAATACTAAAGTCAGTATTAGGGATAGTTAATCAGCATTAATAACACTATATATTAAGGATTGCTAGTTGTCTCGACATTCAAGAAATATGTTTGAATTTTAAAATTTGAAATAATTGCATTGAAAATGTTGAGAATATAAATATTGATGGAATCATTTGTAGAGGTTTTTGAACCTATCAATTTTTTACAAGTTATATATATATATAATTCGGTCATGTAGAATATGAATTTTGCAGAGACTTAAAGGTGATGGCAAGAAAAGAGTCATTGACCATATATAGAATCATTTGACATAATATAATGTTAGTTATACTAAAGCCGGTATTAGGGACAGTTAATCCGCATTAAAAGCAGTTATATCTTAAAGATTGCTAATTGTCATGACATTCAAGGAGCATGTTTGACTTTTAAAATTTGAAATAACTGCATTAAAAATGTGGAGAATATAAATATTGACGACTGAATTATTTTTAGAGATTTTTAAACCAATCAACAAATTAATTATCAATTACATATCTTTACATTTTATGTCTATATTTTTTCATTACTTTGCTTTGCATTGTTATGTTAATTATTAGACTTCTTTTTTCTCACATCTAATACTCACTGCTAACACTTTGTACTAGAGTTGAACCAATAAAAATTAGTTATCCAAAATCATCTAATCATCAAACTCATAACTTAGAATTCCTGGTAGGTCGCTGCTTAAATTGTGTGCTCTCTTTTATTCTTCGCCCAACCCACTACATGGAATGAGTCCAATTAAAATGGGAGTGTGAAACCATGTCCACTTGTCCAAATTAGTGACTTCAATTTGTTTAGTAATGAGAAAAAGACTCCAACCGTCCCACGTTAAAAAGATAAAATAATAGTATTCTATCTTTATATAAAGATGCTCTGGCTAAACCTGTAATCACATTTTTATTTCGTTTTGAATTTAATACAAACATGTTGGAATTTTGTTGTATTATTTTACTTATATGAGGTAGCTGCACCACATTATTTTTGGTTAAGTTTGACATGACCACTTGTGAATTTATGTTGTTAATAGTCCATGTAATTTATTTATTTTAGTAAGAGAAAAAAACCCACTAGCTCACTTTCTTTGGTTCCTAATAAACCTAAGAACTTTGTCACTTTAAGATTTATTGCATCACTTGAATTAAAAATAAATATGCTTATCAAGTGTTTCATCTTCATCATTCTTGGGCGGGATAATCATTATTAACATTGATTTTTGATGGTATTAATAATTTTATAATTATATCTATTTCACTCCGTCTTGATGTAATGTGGTCAAAAAATCCATAATAGACGAATAGATAATTTTTAGCGAACTATCTAGATGTGCCATCACGAGTGACTAGTATCAAATGACATATATACATGAACTGATGTAGGATGAAAATAAATTATAGTTATAAGTTTTGAAAACTACTAATCATAATTGAATATGATATTTTATAATTAATTTTAAATTTATTAGAATTGAAATAAAAATTGAGGATGTCTATGGAGACTCTAATATATGCTAAGTAAACTTATTCTCTAGCTACGAATAAGTGAATGAGTCCTACTAATTCTAATTCACTTAATAGATGTTAGTCAATCTAATAATTAAGTGTTTATTGTTTTTGATCTAACAATCAGATGCATCGAAATCTATTTAAATACATCTCGATTAACCATCTCTTCGATTTGATGCAAAATTAACAATGATAAGAGTCTACATGGCAATTACCTAAAGTTAAAATTTTAATTTTAAAATATATCTAAATAAAATTGTGCTATACAAGTGAAAAACCCTAAGGTCAACTTTGAATGACAATCGGTAGTTGGAAAAATTTGAAGCAATAAGGTGATTAAGTACAAAAGCTAGGGGTAGAATAGGTAATCTAAAAAACTAATACAAGAAAATATGACATTGAGACTGGTATTGCCGGTCATCACGTAGGGAAAGTTTTAAGCAAAGTCAAACTGACATCGACGCGTTTCGATTCGGTCCCAAGGAAGGAAAATATAGAATAAAAACAACTTTTTGTCTTGCATCAAGGCCCTTATTTCTTTTATATTCCGCAAACTGTCGCATTAAAGATTTTATACTCAATTAATCATTTACTATTTTTTATATTTATGTTTTGAAAGAATAAGTTCAGAGAATCCTATATAGCTCTTAATCATATAATCTAAACTTTAAATTCTAGTTCAGAGATATTAAATCCGAACAACTAAAATATGTTCAAAAAAAAAAAAAAAATTACATATTTCAAAATTAAAGTCTAGTAAATCTTCTTTTATGAGATTGAAAGTTTGAGTTCTCTTGATAGTTTTTGATGAGCATAAATTTACATTACTATCCATGATCATAACTACTCTCAGATGATAGGTACAAAAAAGATTATTTTAGATATAATGTGATAGTAATGTAAAGATAATATTCTATTTCAGAATGTGTGAGATACACTAACTACTTTTTTATTTTATTTACCTAAGAAAACTAGTAAATCTCTTAAATAATCATATACACCAAAGTGAAACAATATATAATTAGTCCAAAAAATATATATTAAAATAGTAAATTAATTCATTGTCAATATTAATTATAATTTACCATATTTACAATGTCATTTATGATAGTATAAGCTGAAAATATGAGAAATAATCTTCACCAAAAAAGTATAAGGGGTAGTTGAGCAAAACAAACCCAAAGAAATATTCTAGAATAACTAAAATGAGATAAAATACTAAATATGTAAAATATAAGGGCACAAGTGCAAACTGGTCTTCTATCTAGTCAACCTAATTTTTCTATTATGAAAAAGAAAGACCCAAGAAACAGAGCAACGCCAGCTATAAAATAACAAACAACACGCCCCATTCTTTCTCACAATTCCAAAATTCTCTCTTTCATGCCCTCTTACATGTGGGACGTCTTCTAGTTGTTCCACAAAATTTTCTTTCCCTTTTCTTCTTCAACCTACCACCAAGAAACAGGGGAAGAAAATAAGGAAGAGATTTTTACAGAAAAAGGCAGAGATTTTTGTTAAAAAAAGAAGAGATTTTGACAGGCATGGGGATTGGAAAGGTTGTAGAGCTATTAGACCAAGGGGTGAGAATAGCAGCGAGGTTTCATTCTCACTGTTCACAAACTGGCCGTATGTGGTACCATCCACCACCAGCAAACTCTGAAAACCACCTCGATTACGATAATTCACTTGTCGGAGCTGCCGGTAGCGGCGGCGATGTGAATACCCAGATGCGTTATTGTGGTTCCAAAGCTGTTGGGGGTTTTGACATCAAGGACTTCATTCTTTATTCTGTTTAATTGATTGGGTTTCCAAAAAAAGAATTACAAGTCGAGTTTAATTGTTGAGAAAGAAAAGAAAGAAAAAGAGGAAATTGAGATTTGTCTTTCTGAATCTGTTCTTGTCTCATATTCACAATTTTTTTCTTGACGAAATTTATATTAATAATTATTTATTAATTTTTTTTTTATGATAGATTATTTCATGATCAATTGGGTTTATTAATTTTTGGAATGCCTTCAGAACCAGTGACCTTTTTTGGGGTTATATTATTAAATGGGAAATTCAAGGCAATTATTGATTTATTTTTTTAGGGAAATTTCCATAGTTAAGAGGAACAAAAACATTGTATCTAATAAAAAAAATTATTATTTTTTATTTATAGAAACTATGGTAATCTAAGTTTCTAATATAAATTTATAGAAATGATCATAATCTAAATTCATCTTCTTCATTAAAATCTAAAAAAGAATTTCTTGCTTGACAAGGAAACTACTTTTCATGGCTTTCAATACGCAATGGCAGTTTGCAGTTCTGTTGGGATTTTCACAATTTCAGTATTGCCTCCCAGCAATCCAAGCAATCGCCAGAGTATATGCGTTTGGCGTGTACTATAAAACTGTTTAAATTAAGTTACAAAAAAGTTCCTTAAATTAAGAATTCCTACTTTTATATTTATTTTATATTATTTTATTATGATATGTTAATGCGTTTGAATCCAAGCAACCGTGGACCATGTCGTTAGCCACCGTCACCGTCGACCAGACAAATATGATACCAACCATTGTTGAAACCCACCAAAGATGATGACAATCACTGTCAATCATCATTGAGACAACCAAATATTATAACAACTACCGTTGAAACTCACCAGAACAATAATAATCATTGTCAGAACCCTGCTAGAGATGACAAAAATCAATGTCAAAAGACATCAGAAACTACAAAAACCATCGCTGGAAGCCTTTGGAGATGATGACAACCACTATTGAAAACCATTGAAAATGATGACAACTATCGCCAAAAACTTGAAGCATAAAACCGGTTGTAATTATTTAAGTGATTCAAACTCGTATATTATAATTCTAACATACTAAAATTGAAATTGATTTTGCAATTATAATTTCAATTCTAATTTCAATTTCAATTTAATAGATCTAAACACAGCTACCGACAATTTGATAAGGATAATAATTTATTTTTCTAAAGAAATTTCAAAGTAATGAATTTTTCTAGTTAAATATTTTTCAGAAACAAATTCTTTAATTCTTTTTTTTTCATAACAAATAGTCACGAATAGTAAGGTATATTATATTCCAACGCATAGAAGAAAAAAAATTACCATTTCTCCTATATTTACCGCTGTGGTATACCTCATCCCCTCCTACCTCCCATCTCTTCATCATTCATGTTAACTTCCATTATTTTTCATTTGAGCCTTGTCTTAATCACCTACGGTTGTTTTTGACACCTCAATCAATTATGTTCACCATTGTTAAGGAAATTGATTATGCTATGTACAGTAGAAATTAAAATTTTTTTGGCATAACCAAATCACTATTTTTGTATTAATCTAACAAATAGAAAATTACCTCTTGAAGTGATTAGGATGATCTTAGATTGATTCACAAGTTGCACATGATGTACAATCTCTAAGTGTATCCACGCTAATGACTTAATCAAGAACTCTGAGATGGCTGTTAAAAATCTCCTTCTGTGACAGCACAAGTGTTGAGATTTTCTCACATTCTCACAAAACACTCAATTTGCCAAAAATTCTCTATAGAAAACTTTGGCTCTCTGTGATATTTGAATAGTAACCTACATCTGAGGTTTAACCTTACTTAAGTGTGATAATTAAACATCTGAGGTCTAATCTCACTTAAGTAGGATTTAACTGAATTCTAGGTGATAAGATTAAATCTTATCTCTTAGAATTTAAGTTAAAATAGAAAATTCTTAATTAAGTTAATCCTATTTTAAATTTCAAATACCATTTATTTGTAATTGCATGGAAGCTCAAAACTTCTCTTAATCGAATTGTATCTTTTTGTGTGTGATCCTTAAATTCATATTAAACTGGCAATAGGTCACATTAACTTAATGATTTTTCAATTAGATCTATATCTAATTAATTTGAATTAAAACTACTTTTTGATTTATGATTTACCCATTAATGAGAATTAATTCTTGGGTTACCTTTAAAAAAAATAAAAATTGATACCTTGCAGCATATGATGACCACCTAGGCATTGTAAACCTTTTGGTTGTTAGTTTAAAATAATAAAACTTTTCTCATCTCTAATTTTACTGTAAAATGATCTCTTTTATGTAGAGAGAGAAAAATAACAAGGGATTTTTTTTGGATAGGGACTGCACCAAAACAATCATCTTAACAGTAAAATTAGAAATCTCCTTTATCATAGTCTAAGTTTCTAACATAAAATTTGTTGAAATTATCATAATCTAAATTTTTTTTTTCATTAATCCTAGAAGGAATAAATCTCCTTTTATCATAATGTAATTAGTTTATAACATATTAGTGCCATAGATTTATGACGATTTTAGTGTAAGAGCATGTATGGTCATTTTTGTGTAAGCATGCACTTACGGTAAAATGTCATTATTTACGACTATTTGTGTATATGTATATATATTCCCCAATATTTATGTGTAAATATACATATTACTTCAATTGTTATGCCGTTTGTGTGTATATACATATTATAGTATTTATTTGTAAATACATGTATTACAATAAATCATATTGTCACTAATAGAGGTGGTAATGCACTTGATCAAGGAAGAAGAAATTTATTTGTAAGTACATGTATTACAGTAAATAGGTTACATGTTTGTTAATCAATTTCATGTGATGTTCAAGAGTTTTGACACTATTAATAATCAAGAGTTTTGACACTATTAATAATCAAGAATTTTGACATGATTGATAATTGTGTCCGGTTAGGATTTACCTAATCATGTCAACTAAATTGATCCACATGACACGAACGCAACCCACAAACATGATTCTCCCTTATTTTAGATGTATACCCACTTTGAAGCATACAATTATAATACAAGTTTTAATTGTTTTTAGGAAAATTGAATTAATTTAAATTTTAAACAGTTAGTCGAGTAAGAGAGGTAATTAGTCAATAAGAGTGTAAGGTGACCGGACACACTAAACGCTAAAAAGAAAATTAAATAGTAAATAAAATGTGAAAAAGTAAAGTTAACTGTGAAAATAAGACCTCCACAAATTATCTTCTAGACAATCCTTTTTTAACAAAGTTGAAGGTAGCAACCCAGGGTGTGGGAGATGTTTGGTGTCACACCCCCAAATGAAGGTATGATTGACCGGAGAAATGGTTGTCCATATTCCCGTAACCGTGAATATGCATGTAATGTGCATTGCAATTTAAAAGTATATCATGGTCAGTATTATCAAACATTTATAGAGTTAAAATAAAATCTGGTATCGACAATTAAGCATAGAATCATTTATGAAAATATTAGCAGAGATTTCTCATACGGTAACATACCCATAATATAAACCAACAACCTGTGTTCAAGTCGATAGTCAAGTCTAATATCATAATATATAGAGGAGCTCCGCTCCTAACACAACAGAGCAACACCATAATAAATACAATATATATACTACGACTATGCATGACATCCTAGGTGACTGCAAGTATTGTCCTTTACGCTCCAAGTATGCGATTTCTGAAATATACCTTGCCGCTGCGGAGTCGGTAGGTAGCCCTATATAGCGATCAATCGCGATTTCTTGAAAACTAAAAAAATAACCACAAAAGAAAGGGTGAGTCATAAAGACTCAATGAGTAAATCATGTACCCTATGGGTACCAGCATCATACAACACAAATATTGTAATTTACAACTCATATTCAAATCTGTTAATGCACGTACGTGATTATACAATCACAGTTCACTTAGTTCATAAACTTCAGAAGAGCAAGCAAATCATACAAGCAAACCACAATTAAATAACTAATTAAACAATCAAAGGGCCAACGAGTAACTCAACCCTGCATAACAATATTTCTCCTACCAGGCATTTACTCGCCCGCACAACAAGTTACTCCCCGTACACAAATCTATCCCATCGGGGCTGAACACTCTAATAGTTTTCAAAACAATTGTCATAATCAAGATGACTCATATACTATTCATAGTCATCGTAATACAGGTAATTCTATAAGCTATTACTTATACTATTCTCTTTTTAAACAAACTTATTCACTCCCATTATCCAAGTTTTAATTTTTATGATTTAACAGTACTTAAATACTTTCATATTTTAAGGGTGGTACTACGTGTATTACCTAATGTTGTTAGGTGGACTATAAAATAAAAAGATATAGTGATTTTATTTTTATCTTCTAGTATATTTGTAATATACCTAACAATATTTATAATATACATAACAATACCTTATTTTAATTATAAAATATATGCATACCCACTGAGATACATACATGTCCACCGAACCTGAATGATTTACCAATAACCCATGTTTACGTCAATTTCTTATTTAACTCATATTAATAGTTATATATCTAAACTTATTCCCAAGGTAATTCCCAACACTTAATGTACACATATTATCATCAATGAACTAATTGAGTATCTATTATTTATTAACTTATTTTTGTACATTGACTTCTAGTTTTCTATTTACTCTTTTCAACCATGGCCACACCTTTTCTTGTACTAATCATTTACTTACTTTACTAATTTATCCTTGGTACAAGCATCATTTTTACAGCCTTAACTCCCCCCACCTTTACTGTACGCAACCAGCTTGATCATGGCCGCTCCCTACATAAACGTTACACAGCTGAGATGCCCAACGCCTTCCAACCATCTTCATTAGGCCGGGTCCCTTTTTGCACTTGTGGAAATTTTGCTGCCATGGCCGAGCCATCATCTTCACCTCCGCTGGCAGCTCAAGAACGCCATGCCAACAAAATCTGCCACTTCTCACCGCCACCCCCACACGCCATAGTCTAAATCCATAACCACCACAACACGCCCACACCCTTTAAACTTCATACCAACTTGAGATTAGTGTTGCTGAGCATTAAAACCCCCAAACTCAGCTGTAATTCCTTTACTGGAAGCCAACAAATTCATACCCAAATCAACTATAAAACCTATTTAATTATCAAATAGAGTAAAAGAACTAAGCTACTAGCATGGAACAGCAAGAGAACCGTCTAACTACCTTCACAATTTCCAATCGGCCAAGCACCAGTTGAGCCTTCCACATGATCAATGGCAGGGGAAAGAAAAAAATTTCCTTTTGAAGAAGCTTAAGTCGGCCATAGAAGGAGAAAGAAAAAGAAAAAGAAATTAATTCATTAATATAATCTTTCCCCCTTTTTATTTTTAACATGTGATGAAAAAGAAAAATATAGTTATATATATATATATATATCAATTTAAAGTTCCCTAAGTACCTTACTTACAGAAAAAATTTAAATTCTAATCACTCATAAGATTTTGATTATTGATTTATAAATGTACTCATGTTGTACCCAAATTAACTTCACATATAAATTTTCTTGTTTAGTGTAACTAATTCAACCAATAATAATATATATATATATAATAATTACGTACGAGTATTCTAATACCTATATTGAGTTATCGGGTTATAACATTTGATATGGCAGTTGAGACCGGATATTATCGTTTGGCAGTATGTGCGTGAAATGCAGAGTAGCAAGTTAGCTTTTGGTCCGATGCAGGCAAGAGGTTTGAGACATTGGCTTCACATTGGTTGGGAACCACCCCCGGTTGGATAGATTAAAATTAATTCTGATGGAGCCGTTAAAGGTAATCCTGGATGGGCAACAGTGGCTGGACTTGCTAGGGATAGTGAAGGCATATGGGTGTTTGGCCATGGATGTAAGTTGGGAGTTTGTACCGCCTTTAGAGGTAAGTTATGGGGTCTTTTTATTGGCCTTAAAGTTGCCTGGGAAAGGGGTTTCAGAAAGGTTCATGCTTGTGTGGACTCTAAAGTGGTTAGGGATGTGCTGCAAAGGGATTATGATAGAGTGAATGAGAATCGAGCTATCATCCATGCAATTCAAAGGCTGCTCAACAATATGTGGGTGGTCAAGGTAGAACATACATATAGAGAGGCTAATAAAGGAGCTGACTAGCTTGCGAATTGAATGTTGGTGGGAGACTCTTCTTATGGGGCTATCCTGTATTTTGAGTGATGATGCTAGAGGCGTGGCTTTGCCTCTTAGCATTCCTAGTGTTTTTGTTTAGTTGTTGTTTTCTTTTCCCTTATTACCAAAAAAAAAGTAACTTTCAAATTTTCTTAAAAACCCTAATTTTCTTTTATATTTGTTCAAATTTTTGCCAAGATTTGTTTTTGGAATTTGGGGGATTTGGTTGTTTCAATTGTATTTTGAATATGTAACTTTCATATGAATTCGGCTTCTAATTTGACATCTCAGATTCGAGAGCTTTACAAAATCATAGAGAATGTCAATTATTATTTTATTTTTTTTCCTGAGCAGAATTATTAATAATAATCTGATTTTGATGTTTTTTGGTTGAAATTGTTGAATTTTGTTGGTCATTCAATTTTGACGGGAGATTTCTGCGAGGAAGTCTCAAGCTTTTATATTGGAGGGAACGACCCATGTTCTTATGTTTGCATAGGTCCCAAGTGACCGTCAAAAATCAATGCTTTTTGTCGTTGATGGTCCCTTCCTTTGATTAGGGTGGCTCCTCCGCCTGGAGCTGCCATGAGACATACAATCACTCTGAAACTTTGTACAGTGAATATTCCTTCCAAGGTTGAACATTCTGCTCCAATTGTGGACGGAAGTATATTTTGGTTGTTTTTGCTGTTATTTACTGGTGGCTAATGAGTTCGGTTGGGGCAATCTAAGTTCATTATGAAGTTTGAAAGAAATTTGAAGCTTGCTACCTTTTCCTTATTTATTGGAGGTTCTTTTTGAAAAAATTATGCTCATGTTGGTGCTTCTAACCATGACTAAATGATGTTTTTAATAATTTGAGTAGCAGTATCTTGTGCAGTACAGTTTTTGTAAATTGAATTTATTTGGTAAACATTCCTAAGATTGAACATCTTGCTCCAATTTTGCAAGGGAGCAGGTTTGATTTGTTCGGTTTAGCTGTTATTTAATGATGCCATATGATTTAGGGGCAATTTGAATCCCACTTCTTCTATCTCACACCAAAGTATTTGATGAACATTTTGAAATTGTTTTCCAAATATTATGCTCATGTTAGTGACAAAATGGTTTTAATTATTTCAGTGGTAGTATTCTCTGCAGTACAGTCTTTAGACATCGAATTTATTTGGGAAACATTCCTTCCAAGGATGAACATTCTGCTACCATGCATTGTGCAAGGAAAACAGATTTGATTTGTTTAGCTGTTTATATACTGTTGACTAATATTGTTTTTTTGGGGGGCAATTTAAATCCTACTACTACTATCTTACTCCAATAAGTATTGGAGGAACATTTTGAAATGGTTTTAAAAAAGTTATTCCCATGTTGGTGCCTTTTACAATGACAAATGTTTCTGATAATTTGAATGGCTCTCGATTATTAAAGCAAGAAAGTCTTTCCAAATGCTGTTTGACAAGTTCATTTGAGAAAGAGTGTAGCGAACATTTAAATTCCTCCACAAAGTCCTAAACGAGCTATAAGGATTCAGTGTATGCTTATAATTGCTCAGAGGCATGACTTGGAAAGGAATTGGAAGTTACAGATGAATTATAAGCGATCAAACTTTGGTGGGCTTCAAACAGAATCGTCCCTAATACACAATCCTTTTCATTTTACCTTACTGCTGCTGAGAGTGGGTTTTACAATCTGACCTTTCACGACTGCTAGTATGCTACAGAAATCTCATTATTGGGTCTTAACCCAATTACGTGTTTAATGAAGGGAAGGGGAAGGCAATTATTTACAAATCTGCAGTTAAAACTTTACCCCAATGATTCAAGCAATGGTTGGATGAGTATAAAACACCAAAGTGGTGCCATATAGTAGTATTTGAGCACCCTGCAACTTTGGAAACTTTAGCAAGACCAGGGATATTTTGAAATACCTTGTTCAGTTCAGCAAGATAAATATTATCCAAGAATTGAGGAAGGCTTGGAAACGTGGGTATGTTTTATACAGTCGTCCTGGAACTGGTAAATCCACCATGACAGCTGCCATGGCTAATTTTTTAACTAAGATTTATATGATATGGAGCTGACGAACACTGAGTTGAGGAAGCTGTTAATTGAAATGTCATGTAAATCAATCTTAGTCATTGAAGACATTGATTGCAGGCTTGCTTATAGGGATAAGAGGCCACAATGAGAACAAGGAAGACAAGATCTTTTTCATAGAAAGGATAGGAAGAAGAAAACAAGGGCAGAAATTTATTACTAATTTTATGGAGAAATTGGATATGGGGAGAGGATCATTGATTTTATTACTAATTTTGTGGACAAATTGAATCCTGTTTTGATTAGGAGAGGAAGATTGGATTAGCATATATAATTGTCTTATTGTTTTTATAAAACATTTAAGGTGTTTGCCCATAATTATTTGGAGATTTAATCCCACCATCTGTTTGTCGCATTGCAACTTGTAGATTGTTTTGTCAAAACAATGCGTAAGACAATATGAAGGTGGGGATGCTTTCTTGGAGAATTTGAGGCTTCCAAAGTTTTTCCATTTCAGATGAAAAAGAATACATAAGTTGGTTTGGCAACTTTACAAAAATATAAATTGAGTTAGTGCTCGTCTAAAATCTGGCAAGCTAAGTTGAGTTTTGTCAAAACTTTGACTTGTTATCTCCTTTACCTGAATTGGTAGATTTCCTTGCCGGTTCAATTTGGCCATCATTTTCTTTATCTATTTGCATTAGAATCTCTTCAATTTGGTCATTATTCTTGTTGTTAATGCGTTTGCAAATAAAAGGCTTACGTTTCCAATTTGAAAAGTCCCAATTTGAATTTCTGGCCAACATTCTTCCATTTTCTGGCTAAAAACCAAGCACCATGACAGCCACTTCCTCTTCACACAATAGGCATGAAGTTGGTCTAAAATATGAGGATTATCTTGATTTTGACTCCGTTGGCGTTAATAGTAATACCTTCACAAAATTCTTATGGGACAATCATTTTTTTAATTAAGTTGGATATATGAAATATGGGCCAGAGTAGCAAAACATAA
Organism: Quillaja saponaria; assembly: GCA_029379385.1. Taxonomy (NCBI): domain Eukaryota; kingdom Viridiplantae; phylum Streptophyta; class Magnoliopsida; order Fabales; family Quillajaceae; genus Quillaja; species Quillaja saponaria. The sequence continues at coordinate 9,382,226 of CM055616.1, read as the reverse complement.
TTGGGCCAGTTCTGTCACATATCTAGTTGTTTAAAGGCCTGTTTGGGCCAAGTTGGGCTGAAACAGTAGTCAGGTCCAATTGCTAATAACGCGCCAATTTATATCGCTACGAGGGTTTCTTCCCGCCTCACCAACTCCTGTATACATTCGCTGCGAGGCTCCATAAAGACCATTCCCTTCTTCAGTTCTTCCACTAGTTCTCGGTTTCATGTTCTTCTTCTTCTTCGCGGTCTATAGGGTTTTGCAGAAGCGCAGTGACATGGTCTATCAAAAACCCTAATTTGGTCCGTGTTTCTGATTTACCGTGACCGTTAACTCCTAACCAATTTCTGATCTCTTAAAAACCCTAATTTTCTTCTATATTTCTTCAAATGTTTGCTATGTCTCTGGAATTTGGGGGGCTTGGGTTTTTTCAATTGTATTTTGAATATGTAACTTTCTGATGAATTCGGCTTCTAACTTGACATCTCAGATTCGAGAGCTTTACAAAATCAAAGAGAATGTCAATTTTTTTTTTCTGAGCAGAATTATTTATAATAATCTGATTTTGATGTTTTTTGGTTGAAATTGTTGAATTTTGTTGGTTTTTCAATTTTAATGGGAGATTTCTGCGAGGAAGTCTCTAGCTTTTATGTGAGAGCGAAAGAACCCATGTTGTTATGTTTGGATATGTCCCAAGTAACCGTAAAAAATCACTGCTTTTTGGCGTTGATGGTCCCTCCCTTTGATTAGGGTCTCTCTTCCGCCTGAAGCTGTCTCATGTTCCATTGCCTTGTGGAGCAGCATCGCTGCTTTTACCATTTGGGACTTGCCATGAGACATACTATCACTCTGAAACTTTGTACAGTGTTATGTGCTGCACATTGATGTTATTTGGTAAACATTCCTTCCAAGGTTGAACATTCTGCTCCCATTGTGGACGGAAGTAGATTTTGATTGGTTTTGCTGTTATTTACTGGTGGCTAATGATTTCTGTTGGGGGCAATATCCAAGTTGATTATGAATTTGAAAGAAATTTGAAGCTCATGTTGGTGCTTCTAACCATGACAAAATGTTTTTAATAATTTGATTGGTAGTAACTTGTGCAATACAGTTTTTATACCTTGAATTTATTTGGTAAAACATGGTTGAACATTTTACTCCAATTTTGCAAGGAGCAGATTTGATTGGTCTGGTTTAGCTGTTATGATAAACATTCCTTCCAAGGATGAACATTCAGCTCCCATTGTGCAAGGAAAAGATTTGATTTGTTCAGCTGTTTATATACTGGTGCCTAATATTTTTTTAGGGGCAATTTAAATCCTACTTGTACTATCTTAGTCCAAAGTATTGGAGGAGCTTTTTGAAATGGTTTTGAAAAAGTTATTCCCATGTTGGTGCCTCTTACAATAACAAATGTTTCTGATAATTTGAGTTGCTGTTGATTATTAAAGCATGAAAGTCTTTCCAAATGCTATTTGACAAGTTCATTTGAGAAAGATTGTAGCGACCATTTAAATTTGTCCACAATGTATGCTTATAATTGATCAGTGGCATGACTTGGAAAGGAATTGGAAGTTCCAGATGAATTCTAAGGGATCAAACTTTGGTGGGGCTTCAAACATAATCATCCCGACACAATCCTTTTCATTTTACCTTACTGCTGCTGAGATTGGGTTTTACAATTTGACCATTCACAAATGCTAGTATGCTATAGAGATCTCATTATTGGGTCTTAACCCAATCACGTGTTTAACGAAGAGATGGCAATTGTTTATTTGTTTACAGAATCTGCAATTAAAACTTTACACCAATGATTCAAGCAATTGTTTGGATGAGTATAAAACAACAAAGTGATGCCATTTAGCAAGACCAGGGATATTTTGAAATACCTTATTAAGTTCAGCAAGGTAAATATTATCCCAGAATTGAGAAGGCTTAGAAACGTGGGTATGCTTCATACAGTCCTCCTGGTACTGGTAAATCCACCATGACAGTTGCCATGGCTAATTTTTTGAACTATTACTTGTATGATTTGGATCTGACAAACAGTAAGCTGAGGAAGCTGTTAATTGAAATGTTGTGTAAATTGATCTTAGTTATTAAAGACATTGATTGCTGGCTTGATCATATGGATCAGAGGTCAAAATGAGAAGGAGGAAGATAGAGATCTTTTTCATAGAAAGGCTGCGAGAAGAAAACTAGAGTATAAATTTTTTTTCTAATTTTATGGACAAATTGGATCCTGTTTTGATTAGGAGAGGAAGATTGGATAAGCATAGATAATTGTCTTATTGTTTTTATGAAGCATTTAAGGTGTAAGGTGTTTTCCCATAATTTTAAGGAGATTTACTTTCACCGGCTGTTTGCAAAGTTTTCTCATTTCAGATGAAAAAGAATACGTTAAGTTATAAAAACGCAAATTGAGTTCAAACTCGTCTAAAATTTAACTAGTTAAGCTCAAGTTTTGTCAAAACTGAGTTGTTGCCACCCTTCCTGCGTTGGTAGATTTCTCTCTCTCTCTCGGTTTAATTTGGCCATCATTTTCATTATCTCTTAGCATTAGAATCTCTTCAATTTGGTCACTATTATTGTTTTTAAGGTTGTCGTTGGAAATAAATGGCTCACGTAAGTCCCCCAGTTGAATTTCTGGCCCAAAACCTACCGCACCATGACAGCCACTTTCTCTAACACAATAGGCACGAAGTTGGTCCAAGAATATGAGACTAGTCTTGCTTTTGACAAGCACCTCTTCTCTTTGTTATAGCCTTATAGGCATTTGCAAAACATTCTACTCCGTTGGCGTTGATATGCTAGAAACCACTGACTGAAATATAGTTTCATGGCCTCCTTGTCAATATCTGCTTCCACATGCTTCTTGCAGAGCTTCTTTTTATGTTTTAAATTGTAAGCAAATCAAAAGTAAGCTACATTCAATGTACAAAAATAACAAATGACATAACCATGTAAACATAGTAGAAGAGAAGAGAAGGAAAATTAACATATCTTGGTTTTCAACTCTGTTAATTGTGTCCTTGCTGAATGTTGGGCCATCTGTGCTTATCTTCAGTTAGCAACTAATTTTGGTGCTGTTAAACTTGAGATTAATATTGACGTTGAGAATATTGTAAGGCTGCTTAATAATGTTATTATGTATTTATATTACATAAAATTTGTTCATCAAGCAAAATTGTCATTCATTCTAAAGAAACACAATTCCAATTTAATTAGATTTACTAACCTAACAATGTATATCTAATTAGGTAGAACCACCCTCATGGCCAGGCCATCCCTGTATACACATCCACCACTCTCCTAATTCGGACATCCATTTGCACAAAAATTTATCCCTTACTCCGGTGGTTTTGGTAGGGAGTTGTGCTTGAAAAGAACCACTATCTAAGCTTAATCTATTGGGACAGAATCTGCACTCCCAAAGGAAGTGGAAGATCCTAATTATTTTCATATATCCTACCACTAGGTGCACAGATCACCTTATTAACGAGGGAAATGAGACTTTTGCCAAGCATGAAAAAGTCAAGAGGGGGAAATTCATGTTTTGGTGAAGTAGAAAATAAACAACATTCAATTTACAACAAAAAAACAAATACCAAAGGGGAAGCTTCCACTAACCCAAAGAATCATAAGACTATAATCTCTTCTTTTTTGACTACCAAGAATGTTTAACAACTATGCTTAAGCATACAACAAGATGCAAGTGAATTCCCAGGAACATAAACAGACAAATGCTTCCAAACAACCACAAAAAGATCACCTTGTGTGTCCGTTGCATCCTAACATACAATTCTAAATCCCAGAATCAGCATATTCCATTGCAACAGCAGTAATTTGAGTTCTATGCATTACCACATTACTGATCTTCTGATTGAGGCTTTCGTGCCAAGAAGAAATACATTGGTGTGAAGATCTCTCTCCTGAAAGAGTTATATAACCAAGGCAAGTTTATGAAAAGAAGAAAATGCAATTGAATTATAATAAATAAAAAATTAAAATTAAAACCCTGACTTAATTTTTTGTTCCTCAAATTATTATCAGAAATGCATGGGATTTTGTTTTTAAGAGCCCTTATGCACTTCATTTCTATTCAGGACTAAGTTAAAGTGTAACTAAGCAATGACAAGTTTGGTATGCGGCTAAGAAATGTCAAGAAAGTTTAGTTTCCATTTGTATATAGAAGTTATTTAGGAATAAGAGGAAGACTGTACATAAGATGAAAGAAAACACTTACTTTCCACCTTCAACTAGCCCCTCCGCAGCCTTCTCAAGAAAATCTTGAACTCTTTGACTTCCCTTTGGTGCAAGTCCAACAAATTCGAGTGTCTTCACCTATACATAATCAAATTGAAATTGCTAATCAAAATTATTTCAATACTTTGAGGATTAACAAAGCATACATGGGATACTACAATGAATATCATATGCAGCCATATTACAGAGGTATACAATACAGAATGTCATATTCAGAAAATTATCTGAGGTGAAAGAAAATGACAACCATGATATCAAGTAGAAATTAGCCAAGCTTACCATGTTTCTAGTGAAAAAACGGCCAAGGGCTGTTAGACGGAAACTGCTCAGTGAGAAGTGACTTTTATCCAGAGGCAAGTACCAAGGGAGAGGAGAGTTTGCTGCAAGGTCCGTTTCCCATATGACCTTTGTGAAGAAAAAAAAAGAAATGAATCTCACTTTAGCCAATTTGAGTGCTCATCTGTTATATATTCACAAAGCAAGATTTGGGGAAGGCACCAAGAAATCACTATTTACCTCGAAACCTGCTTGCTTTAGAGCTTCAAGGCACTTTGTAGTCAATCTAATGTCAGGTAAACCATCACCAAGCTCAATTTCGGCCTGTACCAGTGAATGGTATTTATGACAACACAAAATCAAACGAAATGTAGGTACATGATGTCAACAGATAGATATTGTCTATGCCTCAAGAATATACCTTGATCTTTTGATGTTCTTGGTTACTGGGGTCAAAAGAATGGGTCATGCACCATTCATAAGCAGCAAAATATTGACCAGGCTTCAATACTCGGTAAATCTCTTGGTAGCATCCATGCTATTAAAATCAGAAACACAAGTCAAACCAAGAGAAACCAAACAGTAAAATATGAGATGAAAACATGCATGCCATGGCTTGAGCATGTACTCTCTCATTCATGGGTGTCTAGAAAAGTGGAAGAATGTGAGATACTAGACAATCTGCATGGGTGCATGTGACTATTGGAAATGGAAGTTGATGTGCAATAATAGAATAAGACTGCAAGGTTTGGAATTTAGATAGGGTAGATATAGTATGCATACAGCATCTGGTGCATGGCAAGTAGCTTCAATTGCATATACCGCATCAAAAGTGTTGTCAGAGAATGGCATTTTCATAAAGTCAGCCTGCATTGTCAAGAAACAATAATAATCATAATTTCTCCAATGTAAGTACTGTAATTAGTTGGCTTCACAGCAATGACCAATAGTAGAGAAAATGATTCCAGATGTGCATCAAAGAAATGGAGTACAAGAACGAAATTGATTCCCGACAATTAACCTTCACAAAGTTGCAAGTCTTGTCCACTCCAACAATGCGGTTTAGTTCCTATGGAGCAACACAAAGATTTGAAGATTAACCATTCTGTACTACAAATATATGGATCATATACTGAGGAAATCTACATATATGCTACTTCGACTACGAATTCAGCACTGAGGAAATCTACATATATGCTACTTCGACTACGAATTCAGCATTTCCTTACTAATATAGATGTTACCATGAGAAACCTCCAATATTGGAAGAAGAGGGAGGGGAAAGAAAGAGAAAAAGAAACTTCAAAGCCAGTCCTGAGGGATCTAGAACAACTCTATTTGAAGATAAAGCAAAAGGTGAAGTCATTGGCAAGGCATCACATCCTACCTTTCCTCTTGTTATCTGATATTCATTATTGTTCAACCCTGTAACTGATGTTGAGCTGCAATTAAAACCATCAAATACATGATTACAAGAACACTCCTTCTAAAAAAAAGGTATTCATTTCTATGATATACTTTATAGTGCACAACGGCAGAAAAAAAGCATTTCAACGCTAGCATTACAAAAATACCAAAAGAGTTTGCAGACCCGTGAATGATAATAGGGCAACCTTTCAGAAAGCTAAGCATTATTACTTCCTCACTATAATAAAACCAAAATTTTCTTCTTTATTTCCTCTTCTAGTAATTATGTTGCAATGTACTACTCAGTGTTATTGGTTTTGATTTCTCTTGGAGACCAAAAATGAAATCGGTGTCATTGAGATTAAAAATTTTAACACAATCTAATTCATATCAGACAAACAAATAAGAAACAAAAGAAGTATAAAGCATGACTGCCACTATAAAGTTGACCTATAACATTAGCCAGTAGGAAATAAGAGAGGGGAGGGGGCTCAACAGAGGAATTCCAATCACCTGAATCGAGATATTTCTCTCAATGGTCCACCAATTCCGCATCCTACATCCAAAACCTTAACAAACAAAGGTCTCCAGGTCAAGAATTTGAATAAAACAACAACCATTAATTACTTTTTTAGTTAAAAATTAGTATGTTCTACTGAACAAAATAAACCTTCTGCCCTGGCTTCAAGCCTAGTTGTAAAGCAAGGAAGTGCTCATGTCGCTTGATGCTCTCTCGAAGAGACTCTCCTTTCCATCTAAATAGAAAAATAGCTACATGAATAAACCAAAAGAAGCAAATCTTGCAGATACTTCAACTACCATGTGCAAAATGAAGAAAAAGATCACCTGGGTGCAAAATGGAAAGATTCCCCCCAACCAAACTCATAAAAACTGGTAACAAGGTCGTAATACTTATTAACCTGAACGAAAATATAAAATTCAATGGTATTGCTTCCTCATATAATCAAGTTGGTTAAGACAACAAATGTCATTCTATGACATTGGAATCAAGGTCACAGCACATTTCACAACCACTCAACAGTACATACTAAATTATACTACTGGCTGAGAAAAGCAAAAACTCAAAACAGTTAATTCCAATTAAGAGTATACATAGCCAAGAAACATAGAAGGTGTGGGTGTGTTTACATGTGATGATCAGACTCATCCTAAAAGGTGGATATGTATGGATAGGACTCAAGCATATCATTACTATAAATAACAAAAGCTTTTTTATATAAATAAATTTCTTATAATGACTATAAATAACAAAAACCTTAGAAACACAAATTGTTGAATAAGAGTTGTCTCACCATGTCGCTGTAATTAGCTTTTCTTTCTTCCTCTTCACCTCCATAACATACATGATACTTCTCATACCTGAAACATTAAACTAAAAATTTATCATGGATTCAACAAGTCAAATCTTGCTATAGCATCAAGAGCAACAATGTAATAACTCAACATATATGCAATATGTTAAAGGACATATCATGTAAATTGTTTCCCTGACAAAATAGCATTTCAATTATATAGCATCAATTTATGATATAATGATTAGCTTGAAAGAAATAGTTTGTCAAATTGGAGGAGCATCACCATTTCCTCATAATGTCACCTGTCCTTGAAATTAATAGCTATGCAAATCTTATGGAAATTCATGGTAGACATTATTATTTGATAATATACAATAACTCTTACGTTAAGAACACTAATATACATTTTATAACAGCCTAACCTTTTTGTAGAATTTTGAAAATTTACGCACTTAAACGAATGACCGTTTTATGTACAAATAAGTAGATCGAAGAAACTGAATGAACATTATTACTATTTCCTCGTAGTGGCGCCACCCATTGGAATCAAGGAATCCACAGCATATTGCAACTCACAATAGTCAATATTTGTTCGATAATGTACAATAATTTGGCAGGTAAAGAGCCGTAATATTCAATAGATAGCATCTCAACTGGTGAGGGAATACTCAACTCAACTTAACTAAGCCTTAAATCTCAACAAAACTGGGGCTAGTTCAATTCACAGAATTGAAAAGAGGAAAAAGTAAAAGTGTCATCACAATCTTAAAGTTTTAACAGCAGCTAAGTTTGCAGAGTTCCTATTCATTAAAGTATAATTACTCAAGATTTCACTGAATCAGAGCGTGCTTAATTTCATTAATCCTGATTAGTCTAGAAGTTTCATTAATCTAGAAGACCATAATTAATCCTCAACTTCTCTCTTGTGCTAAATTTCCCAGTTAATTATTTTCAACTTTTCCAATAGCAGATCAGGGTGAAAAAAAAAAAAAACCCAATATGTCAAATGTCGAAACTGAAATTGCTTAACTAGTGATTGTGATCAGAGATTCAGGTTCTATAACTAACACAACCATAACTGTATTGAGTAATGACTATTGAGGTAGATAGGGCAGGTGTAACATTTTAGTAGCAGAATCAGCTCAGTCAATGTACAGTACAGGATGGGACTAACATATAAGTCTTTCCGAAAGCCAACATTCTCAATGATGGCGTTGCATGTTTTACATCCCCTTACCAACTCTTCAAATCAGATCCACCACCAAAGACTGTTTTATAACTTTAATATGCATTTATTAAAAATTAAGCTTAGTACCAAAAAAAAAGTCAAAAATCATTTAAGCTTTTTACAAACCTTACAATGCCAGATGAAGAAACAGATTGAAAAATCAATGCAGAAGTAGAACAAATTCAGTGTCAAGAGGATTACTAAAAATTAAATAGCATTATGAAAAGTGAAACACAAATTCGAAGTTAGAAAATAGAAATTACTTATCAACAGCAGAAAGAACATCGGTTCTGTCAAGCTTCCCTCCGAGACCCGATGCGAGATCCAAAGCTCCAACTTTCGACATCTCTCGCAAAATTCAATACGAATTCACGACTATCTAAAAACAAAAGCATTAGATTAGAATTAACGAAAGGAAACGAAAAACATGGTTACAGAGAAAATGTAGGACGAGAATCATATTGAAAGTGAATCTGAGAGATCCTACGGAAGATGGAGGCTGTGAACTAGGAAAGAGAGAGTAACTCGTTTGGGAAAAGTTGAATATATAAAGAAGGAAAAGGCTGAATACAGAGACAAAAAAAAGCAGGACGAGCATATGGCTGCATGTGCGGGGTGCTTATATTATATGAGTTACAGTGAGAGTGGAAATAGCAACCACAGCTTTACCTCTTTTTTCTCAGGAAGGCCGGATGCCATTCAAACTCGTATCCCCGAGACCTCGTCAGATTAACTTCACTTTTTTTTTATGTCGTTTTTAAATTAACCGAATATGTAAGGGTAAAAGATATAATAATATAATGTATTTAGTAATATTATTTTATTATTATTATTATGATATTGTCTTATCTTTTTTTTCTTAATTTTATACAGTCATAAATGATATAAAAATATTAACAATATAAATATTTATTATCATATTATTATTAATAGTCAGTTATATAATGTTATCTTATATGAGATAAGGACAACTCACATGAAGTAAAATGCAACGGGTGGTGGGCTTAGAGTTAAAGCCCAAAATAAATTGATAAAAAAGCTAAGATTCTAAATTTAGAAGATAAATGTAAATTCAAATAATTTCTTTTACAATTTTATTTCACACACAAAGAAATTTATAAATATTCAAGGAGTTAGTCCATGACTTATTTTTAATTACACTTAAGAGGTGATTAGTCTATTAATTTATATTAAAAGTTAAAAATGAATATTTGGCTTTTATTTCAACAATTAAAAAAAGGTGAATTACAAAAGATAGTTATACACAATGCTTAGATTTTGGAGGTAAAATATTTTGAATTTTTGAGTCTTAAATATGAAATGAATAAGGTAAATAATATTTAAAGTTTGAACAAAAATAAAAACTAAATCCTATATTGCACTTCAAAGTGTTGGAAGAATGGATGTATGGATCTGACAGAAAACGTTACATTAGTTAGGGGTTTAGTGAGAGACAGCACAGAGTTGAGAGTCCTTTTCATTGATGACAACTGGGGTAGGGGGAGGTGTAGCTTTCAACCACATACAGCTTGGACAATCCAGAATGCAATGGACCTTCTCTTTGTTTGCCAGCCTAGAAAACCTTTTTTGGATACAAAGAAAATCTATTTAATATTTAATATAAATTAAAGGATCAATGCTAGTTGTTGAAATTTAGTATTTCACACACAAACAAATAGTGCAAAAGTTTTTTCTCAAAGAAACAATAGAGAAGAGTTGTACAAATGTTGGATCTAGTTCAAGAACAAGAGGAGTATCTGTTGTAAATTTAATAGGTAATTTCGTTTTTTTGAGATTAAATAAGAGGCTATTGGATCGTTTATTTAGAGTAAAATTCTCTCTTTTAACTGACATGATCTAATTTTACAAATGTGTATTGTATTTTACATCATTAGAGAAAGTATTTGAAAGCTTTTCCCCTTTAACACAAAGAGCAACATTTAATATTAAAAATTAATTTAAATGAAGGTAACATCATTTAAATTTTAGTTTTTTTTAATAAAATATTTTAATAATACTTAATAATGTAAAATAAATATAATTATTAGAATTTAATATGTTTTAAAACTAAATATTTAATATTAATTCAAATAAAAAATTGCATCATTTAAAATTTAGTTTTTTTGTGTAAATGTTTTAATAATAATTAATAAGATACAATGAATGTAATTATTAAAATCATTATAAAATATCTACCAATAAATAATAAAAAACTTGTAAATATAACAAGTATAATTTTAAGAGCACTAGAAACCCTTTAATAATCAAACTTCATCGATCTCCCCCATCCATTACCACGGGATGGATTTGTATGCACTAAATTAAGCACTACTGACACATTATGTTAGACAATGAGCTTAGATGAGATTAACACAACTTTCTTCAAAGAAAAATATGTAACATCTAAACCATTGATTATTATAGATAAAATTTGTGCAATGAACACAATGCATGACATTTACATCAATTTAGAAAGTGAACTAAGTTAATAATTCTTATTAGATGGAACGAGTGCCCAATAACATTATCTTGACAATATTCAGATAGTTTTTTTTTTTTTTTTTACATAATAAATGATGGGAATTCATTATATACTTATGGTATTTAATTATAACAGTAAATCCACAAATGACATAATGCTTCTCAAACCAAATAAATATTATAACTTAATTTAATAATTAATAATCAATAATATTTATAAATAAAAAAAACTCTCAAAAGAGACTGGCAATGGGGTGGGGTTGGAGTGGATTCAGCCAAACTTTTACCCTGCTTATATCTCCATTATGCCTTACCCATATCCGGCTCTAGACCCACCTTGCGTAGGAGGGTACTATACTTGTGTTACGGGTAAAATTGGGCTGAAGGTAAATTAGTATTTTGGTAAGTGTTGTTAGTCTATGTAAATTGAATTAGGGCTGTAATCAAGAAGTTATCTAGAATCAAACTAAGAATTTGACTGAGGCCTTCTTCCTCTTCCTCTCTAATTTTTTCTTCTCTTCTACCTTACTTTGCAATTCCAGCTGCCCATTCATGGGAGTTTGTTTTGCCCATATCAAATTCCTTTGAAGCCCTTGAGTCTTGGAATTGTACTTATCAAGTGGTATCAGCTATGAAGCACCGGTACGCCCAAAATCTCAAAGAGTCGGTCCCTGGGGCGTACTAGGTGCTGGGTGCTGGGACGTGTGGGGGACGCCTGGTACATTCCCAAGAATTACTAGTTTTTTATTTGTTTTTTTTATTTGTAGGTACGGCTTGGGGAGGTTGAATATTCATGTACAGTTAAGGGATGGCTTGAAGGCTAAAAACCTGAGCCGGTGCGTTATTTTATAAAAAAAAAAAATGAACAGCAGCATTTGGCTTGGCATGAAATACCTAATCTGAAGAAGATGAATCACCAAGCCCAGACTCATCTTCCACTCTGATATCTGATATCAGAAGCATGCACAGTTGCTCGTCGTAGCCAAGATTGTTGAAGGTTTGCTCGAAATCGTCTGCTCTTTAGGCCGTTGAAGACTTGAAGGTTTGCAACCTTTCAATTTTCATCTTCAGGCACGGGCTCCTTCAGTTTCTGACTTTCTTCTTCTTCTACTTTCTGCTGTTCTTTTTTTTTTTTTTTCTTTCTGTTATTTTGCTGCCTTGCCTTCATCTAGTTTTCGTGTTGTTGTATTGTCGTATTGCAATATGCTACTGCCTACTTTGCTTATGTTTGCCTTTGGTCAGTAAGACACGTGATTAATGTTTGGCTGTTTGCCTTTTTGCTACTGTGTTAGCTACTTTTTGGTTTGTCAATGCTTTATTAATATTGCTATGCTACTATTTAAATATTAAATTTTGTTTGATAGTGATAGTTTTGATTGTAAGTTATTATATTAATATTGATTATTATTAATTATTTATTAAATATTTTGTACTCTTTCTATTTTTTTTTTTTTTTTTTACTTTTAGTCTATATATATATTTATATATATATATATATATATATTTATATTTTATAATTATTTTATTTAATGTACCATACCGTACCGGTGCCGTAGTTTTTAAAAAAAATGATGAATTATCATACCGGTATCATACCATACCGTACCGAAACACCGGTACCTGTGCTTCATAAGGTATTAGAGCATCTTTCTTGACACTGTGATGGTGGAAGTCTAGACGCTTGCATCAATGGAATGTCGAAAGGAATTAGTGGAACCAAGAATGGATAACATGGAAGCAAGATTCATTGGGTTAGATTCATCACTGCAGGATTACAAGACTAGTGTGGACTTATCATTTCATAAATTGAAGCTTGATATGGATTCAAAGTTCCAAACTTTGATGGAAGTAATAGCTTCACTCAGGGCATCAAGGATGGAGGTGTACACAGAATCTGATATGAAGTTGCAGGCAACACATGAGAGTTTCATATTACCCACGACAGAAGAAAGAAATCAAGATTCTACTCTGCCAAATTTGTCAACCTCTCTGAACGAAGGGGGTGATGAAATCTTGAAACAAAAAGAATATGTTCTATCCTATTTCACTGGGAATCACCAAAATTCACCCATGATTCCTCAACCTCCAACTCTAATGGCAGAGGTGGACGAAATCAAAATTGTGGCTCCTCCAAGAACTCCAAGGAAAGAAGCAATCTTGCAAGAAATTCAGAGTTCAGAAGAGTTTGATCATGATAAACAAGAAATTGAATTCAAGAATATGGGAAAATGAGTTCTTGTAACTACAAAAAGTAATGATTCCACAAGGTTGATGAAGAAGCTCAAATCCAATAGATGTCTGCCTGATCCTCAGCTGATGCAATTTAGTGGAGAAACTCCATGGCAACAAAAACAAATGGAAGATAATAGTTGGTATGATGACAGGTCACCTCATGCTGGGTTTCAAGCCATAATGTTGTGGATGGTTGCTGTGAGACATGAAGATTAGAAGGAATGTCTTCAAGTTGTTGAGATGAAGACTCAAAATTCCTATTCAAGGCAAGGAATTCAAGAATTCATCAACAAATGAACTACATCAGCAACAAAGAGAATAAAGATTGAAGTTTTGATGTCACATTTATCTTACAAGATCAAGAACACCTTCTTCAACTTCCCAGTGCCCTCAAACAAAGTTCTAATGGTTTCCCTACTGTCAAAAGTCTTCATGGATTATCCTTGAGGACAAGGATTATTTATAGGTAAAATTGGGCTGTGGGTAGATTAGTATTTTGGTAAGTGTTGTTAGTCTATATAAATTGAATTAGGGCTGTAATCAAGGAGTTATCGAGAATCAAACTAATAATTTGGCTAAGGCCTTCTTCCTCTTCCTCTCTATTTTCTTCTTCTCTTCTACCTTACTCTGTAATTCTAGCTGCCCATTCTTGGGAGTTTGTTTTGCCCATATCAAATTCCTTTGAAGCCCTTGAATCTTGGAATTGTACTTATCAACTTGTACCTACAAACAAAAACAATATATTTCTACACCCTTACCCAACTCTCTAATTTGAAATGGTCAAATGAAATTAGATAAAACACTACAATTCTTGATTTATTTATGATAGTAATAAAAAAAAATATTTAATTAATTATTTTCACATTCAATGAAATAAAAGCATAACTTAATCAAGACTACAAACCTATTTTACTTTTATTTATTCATTGTTATAAATATATAATATAAAAAATATGTATATAAGAGTATGAGACGGATACCCTATCGATTTTGACTAAAAAACTCTTACCTGTAGTGGGTATAGAATTTTATACCCTTACTCGCCCCTTATCTACTGTGAGAATGGTATTTTCTCTACTGACGGAGTGGGACATTAGAATACCCACGGGCTATATTAAAATTGTGTCATCCCTAAGGGTCTATTTGGGTTTGAAGGGAGAGGTGAGGTGAGTAAATGGAAGAGGAAGAGGAAGAGAAGAAAGAGGAAAAATGACATTATCCTTTCTCTCATTTCTGTTTAAAAAAACTAAAGAGAAAAGAGAGGAAATGATTTCTTGTTGAGAGTTTAGAAAAATGAGAGAAGAGCATATATTCTTTTTCTCTTTTTTGCTCTTCCTCCATTCTCTTCAATTCAAATAAACCCTAAATACATTACCTTGCACCTCCATATTGACTAATTAAACTAACATCGTCATCAACACATTTAAATAATTAATTATTGTTGGAAATACAAATTTGTCCATTAAATCGAGTTGAGTGGATAATCGGGTTAAATTGTTTATATATATTATATTTACTTTGGATCGAATTGGGTTGATTTCTTACTGCATGTTCAACCCAATCCATTGCGGGCAAACTACACATATTTTAAAAATATTGGCTTTGCCTATTCAGGTTTGAACCAACATTTCTGGAGTCCATTTGACCTCGACCGGCGTCCATAGCCCACCAATAACAGTGGAAAAATTGAAAAAATAAAATAATTTCAGACAGAAAATAATAAAGGAGTTGGTTGTCATTAGACAAAGCCTCAGGTGGGTATATATGTAATTTACCCTCTAATTATAGTTAGTGTTTTCTTTTTGAGCTGAGATAGTCAGATACGTAGAAGTTTAGACCGGTTTCAAAGTGAAATTTCTCAGAGCCGCGACGCCATTGAAATTTGGTAATAGTAAGTCTTTCTTTCTCGTTTTAGTTTTCACAATCACGATCAAAACATGAATCTTTTTTGATTTGGAGAATTGCGTACTACAAATAAGTGATCTGATATTGAATTTCATTTTCTTGGATGATTGTGAAAATTGAGGAATATGTAGAATGGCTTTCCTATATTCTATTTTTTTCAGGTTGCATGTATTTATTTATTTTATTTTATTTTAATTTTTAAGTAATTTTCATTCAATTTTGCTAACACTGGATATATTGCAGCTGGTAAATCAGATAAATACGTATAATTTTTGTGTCTTGGATTGAGATTCAGTTTGAGATGGACAGTGATGATGATTTCACATTTTGTCAGGCAAGACAATATCGTTTTCTTGTCAATTATAGCATATTATGCCTATTTATTCTGCTTTGAAAATTTGGGATTGTTTAACTATATCTACATTTTTATCCTTACTTGCACTTCAACATTTAGTCTGAAGTTGTTATTATGAATTATGATTATATAGGTTAGTTTACCTGTAGATCAAGATGGCCTTGAAACAAAGAAGCTTGTTTCGGATATTAACAGTATCAACATAAAAGAGGAATCCTCAAATGGAAGTGGGAGTACTCGGGATAACGGTGTTATGTGGAAAGATGAATCACCAAATAATTTTGTCTCTAAGAAACAGGAAAAGGTTGGTTCTTTGTCTTTCAATGTGATTGACACAACATCCCCAAAACAATTGAGTGGACAAGTAGCATCAAGTAATGCTGAAGCATCACTTCAGAAGTCACCAGAACAGAAGATTGTAGTGAGGAAGCCTGCACCTCGGGCCAAGGTTCCTTTTGAGAAAGGACATAGTCAAATGGACTGGCTTAAGCTCACTCGTACCCATCCAGACCTTGCAGGTACTTCTGTTGAAACTTTTACCAAGCAATCATTCCTTTGGTCTTTGTTGGAACTTCTTGCGATCTTTTATGGCTTCCTTAAAATGAAGCTGATATGATGAAAGACATAATTGGCATCAAAATTTTCCACAATACAATTTTATTTTTCAGTTGTTATCTCTCCTAGAAAAACTGTATCTTATTAGTAGGAATGATTTTTCCCTCCCCAACCTCCTATGCCCACATGTAATTATATGATTTTGTATTCCTCTATATTCTCATATCTGTTTGAAGGAACAAAAATAACAGCTATGCTGTTGAGCTTCTTGAACTTGGAAGGATTGAAAATGGGTTACTCTTGTTTTGTTAATGAAGTTGCAGGAATTGCTTACTCTAACTTGTATAGAATCAGTATTTAGTAATTTAAGAATAAAACTCAAAATATAGTTTTGTCCCTAAAGTTACATCGCTTTTCCAGTTTCCTTGAGGTTTTAGTATTATCGGTTTGGTATTTCAATTTTTCATAGTTACTCTTTGATGAGATTCTCTACCAGTGACCGGAGACAGGTTGTTAGAAAGGAAATGTTTATTTTTCATGCCAACTAACCACTCTTTCCTAAAAGCCCAAGGGTCCGAAGCTGATATATCTAAAATGGCTAGTGGAATAGATTTCTAGCACCTTCAGACGTTCCCATCTGAACTCTTCTTCGACTTCTTCTAATACATGCTTATTACTAACTTAAAAAAAAATTTATGCTACTAACAATAGTTGTTAGGATTGAGTGCCTGTGCCAAAAACTGTAGTTGTTAGCCAGAGTACTACTCAAATCCTTTTACCCGCCCATTAGCTCAAGCGCTATGCATCAACTATGACTTGGCTCATCGGCAGACTGCTGGCACCATGCAACAATAGTACTCATCAATTACTGAATCTTCGGAGTTTGGGCATTTGATTTGCTATATCTGATTTCAGAGTAATCACACGTCTTTAGAGAAATTGATCGTGGGAGGTTATGAATAGGAAAACAGTAGCACCGTTTGAGGATTGTTTGAAACGAACTTGCACGTCTCCTTTGAGAAAAAATTTCAAGAAATTTAGATTAGCCTAATTGCTGTAATGAAACCTCTATTCGCTTGAAGAGCAAACCAAATTCATTCCTTTTTAGCGATCAAATAGAATAATTGACAACTGACAAGCACTACTCATCTATTACAACATTTAAACAAATATAACTTCAACAGCAAAAAGTTATAAGAAACCATGTTACTATGTTCCAATTGATCACACAGTAAAACTAAGGTTCATAACAGAAGTTGTAATATACACTGAGCTGGATAGTTGTTCTCTGAATCTGGCATGGGGAAAAACCTGAACTTTCTGTACCTCAGACCATAATAACTATTGCCAAGTAGTTCAGATTTTAGTCTAGCGTTGGTTATAGAGCCTTATGGCTCACTTTATCACTGGTTTAAATGGCTTGTGGGGTTGGTCAATGATTTTGCCATCAAATATCAAGAACACAAAGCAAATTAGATGCTCAAAGCACTAAACTCAACCAGGTTCCATCCTTGTTTATCACAGAGAGGGGGAGGTTGGGGTTTAGTGGTGGCAGAATATGTAGACACAGACGCTAAAAAAACATTCACAAACTGATGGAGGATAGAACACCTGCACTGTGTTTTTTAGCGTATCACCGTGTTAAAAGATAGGTTGGTAAGTTGGCGTTGCACAAGCATTTTCGGTCTGACTGAAATGTTAGTTAGGACTTGGGTAATTGCTTTTCAAATTTATAATTGATACAAAAATTCAGGTGATAAATACCTTAGGACCAAATTGGAAGCCAGACATGATTTCGGGGTGAAGAGTCTATTCTTATGGATCGTTAATGAGTAAAAATTCATTAAAGATATGAAAGGGGCCACAAGATGGAATAGGTAGATCCTCAACTAACCCTTAAATCCCAAACTAGCTAGGGCCCACATGGAATAGGTAGATCCACTTCCTAAAATTAGAATGCAGTAGCTAGTTCCCACATGGGAAAGACTTTTATTTACATGCACTCCTTTGATGATGTATTATATATTTAGATAATTGTTTATTTGATAGCATAATACTAAAGTTTCCTCGTATTTTTAGTCACATAGAAATGCTGTTGCATTTGACTTCTTTTGAGGTGATTAGACAACAACTACTGTCGTTGTAAGCATTTCCAATTTTCATAAATCTCACATCTATATCCTGAATTCTTCTCTGGTTTGTTTCTAATTTCTTACACTGATGTCTCATAAGATACTCAATCATCTTTGGAATTTTTTCTTCTCCCTAAAAAGGTTTTCAGTTTTGTGAAATGATATCCTAGTGTTGCAAGTTCTTTGTCACTTATTACCTTTTCACTGCCAGTATAGCAGCATGGTTAACTGTATATTACTCCAATATGTCTAAAAGCAAACGTGGCTTCCAGTGTAGCAGTATATTACTGTGTAGGAAGCCAGTACAGGTTTTCTATAACTTAAACAAGCCATTGGCAATTATTATCTTTGTATACTTATACACTTATATTGATTACCGTATAATTCTTGATTTTGTAATTTAAAATGTAATCGTTTTATTGTTATGTCTTTTAGGTAGTAATTGTAATGCCATAGTTTGTATATTTGATTCCAGGATTGAAGGGACAGTCAAATAAGCGACTTATTTCGCTGAATGAAGTTAGACAACACCAAACAGAGGGTTCAATGTGGACTGTTCTGAAAGGTCGAGTCTACAATTTATCTCCATACATGAAATTTCACCCTGGAGGTATGGCCATAATCTCATTTTGCTGAGGTTCAAAGATATACTAGCGATTATTTTATTATTCAATAAAAAGGTCTATTATCTCAATAAATGTTGACTATATATGGTTAAGTTCTATATTTATGGCACACATACTCCATCTTCTTGCCTTGGGGGGAGAGTGGGGGGGGTGGATTTGCTTAAATTGGCACCTGGAATGGCTCTTATGGTGGGTCAAATGAACTTATTGCACAATTGGCATCGTCTACAAGCTTAAAAGTTAAACTTACACATGTTTGACTGTTTTGCAATTTACTTTAGGGGATGTATGTGCCTTAATGCTTGGAGCATTAGTTTGTTTTAAATTAGCAGGAATCAAATGCTTATATTGTCAATACTATGTCTCAGGTGTTGATATATTGATGAAGGCAGTGGGAAAAGACTGTACATCTTTATTCAGTATCCTCTTAACCATGCATCTTTGTTCAGTTGTTTTTGGTTGTGATTTTCTCTAGATTTGTTTCAGTGGACCTGTTAATATCACTAGATAGTCAATAGGACCTTTTGTCCTCTCCATTCCTCCAAATTTCTTTTGAGAAAATTTTCTCATTTACATATTGCATTTGTTAGATCAAGCCCTTTCATACATGTTTGATGCTTCTTTCACGAGAAGGGATTAAAGCTCTGAATGTGCTATACATAGTTGTGATCCTGCATCAATATGTTGCTTATACCGTTTCTTTTGTTTTCTTTGTATTGTGTCTATATATGTGATCACTCACGCATCATGCTTGAGAGCCCCTGCTTCAAGGGTTAGGTGTTACTTGTTATTCATTTTTCGAATGTGCTACTCGTAGCTGTGATCCTTAATACATTGCGTAGATAAATACCATGCTTGGGTGAATGCTGAATTCTTACTGGAGAAATGCCTTGTTGGAATACTAGATGATAGTCAGTGAATAATAGTGAAACTCCTGTAACAAGTTTGTTTGTTTTTTTTTTGGTACCGCACATCAATCAAGGCGCATTTCCTTAGATATGCCTTGATTCCATCGTATTATTTGTGGCCCCTATTCTTTTAACTGTGCAGGGGTAACATTATACAATTTGGAATAATTCTCTGCATACTCTTCTGTATACGAATCCCAATGGGGATTTTGTTGTATACTTTGACTTAAGTACTGTTATCATGGTATAAAACTTTTCTTAGTATTTATTGTATAACTTATCATAGCTTTCATTCAGTTCTAGTATTTCCTGTTTTAATATGATATACGGTTGTACCAATTGGAAGGTTCCAAAATTATGAAAGTTATTGTTTTATGTTATTAGTTATGAGCTCTCCATTATGAATTGCTTTCTGTTGTCATGAAAGGGTAAGTCTGCCCTCCCAGCAAGTAAAACTACCCACAGATGAGCTGCTAGCAAACATTTGAGACCAATTCTCTATAGTATGTAACTGCAAAGGCAGGCTAAACCTTTCTATATCTAGTGTTGAAGAAATTGAAGCTTTTGCAGGCAGGGAATGCTTTCGTTTGGAACATTTAACTGAGTTTTATCAACTTTGTAGTTGAGATGGCTTGGTTGTACTGACTTTTGGATAGAAATCAGGTGCACCAGGTAGCTAAGTTTACAAAAATTGTCAACCTCTGATACACTTAAAAAGAGCAAATTCATATAAATATTAGGTATAAGAGTGTGAATTGTTTAGACAAACCTAAAAAGTAATGCATATTCGTCATCAACGGTGGGTTCAAGTTAACCGTTGCAAAGTTCTCATCAAACACTAGGTATTACAGAAATGACATAACCAACATCTAGGCTACAGGGAACACACGAACTTGATCAAGGACTGGGCCACAAAGAGAGCCGAAGTCATCAACCCTGGTATGATAGAAGGAGCTGTAGAATGTGATTCTGGTTCTGGCTGAAAGTGCTTGGAACTTGAAACTGAAAGTCTTGAAGCCGCCCTTTCCTTCAGATTTGAAGGGGGCTTTCAGAGTATCCTTTGCAGCAAATGCTTCAACCAGCATCGATCCATGACAGCCATTCCTTGCATCTCCAACAGTGAATGTGAGGTTATAGAATTTGCTGGGAACTGTTCTGAGAACTTGGGCAATGGCACTTTCCCTCCCAGCAACAAGCTCGACTGCTGCGAATCCATATGGGACGTTGAAGTGCTTCGAATCGATGAATTTTACAGCTTTCAGAGATTCAATAATCCAACCAGGGAGTGGGGATGTGGAATCTTCTTGTTTAGGAGGGAGGAGCACACCATGGGAAGAGTTGGGTAAAAGGAAAGGACCTTGCTCAAACCCAGGATTTCTGACCAAATTATCTGCAAGACAGTGATAGACCACATAAGACAATCTCAAAAAAGAACTATGACTAGAATCTAGAGCAGATCGTTGAATTTCTAGATCTGGGTAAATGTTTATTTTCCTGTGTTATAAGCTACTACTTTCATGTGTTTGTGCAAAGTGTGATTCAATCAAAAGTAGCAAAATTTACAAACTCAAACAATATAGGAGTAGATGTTAGAGATCAATGATAGTAATATCACTCAACTGAGAAATCCAACAGAAGAAATGGACAGAATCAAATCAAATTTTAGCTGTATGATAACTATATATTAAGGATCAGAGGGGCAAGAAGAATTATATGTATTTGTAGGGCATAACACAGATCTAGTTCAATGTTGAACAACACTCAACAAGCAGAAAGATCTATGTTAGACATCCATTAAAGTTCCGATTACTCACTTTAGTGTTAAAACTGGAGAAAGATCTAGGTCATATCACAACTGCGACACCTTAAAAACCTGATTTCTGTCTACACTAGTTACTAAAAGCCTAAACTAAAGAATTAACACACACCTCCATATTGGTTAGCACAAAGATGTAATTTTTTTTGTAGAAGTAGAATAACATAAGGATGTCGGTAGTTTCTTACATCTTGTGGGCAGTGAATGGGCCAACTCCTTGATGGCAATTGCATCCAAGAGTGGTCCACAGGCAGGGTCCTCTTGAACTCCAGGATTATGGAATGTAACTGTAACAATATTAGAAGTGGGTCTGAATCCCCAAGCATAAACGTCACCTCCATTGCTACTATACAGAGTCTGCAAAGGAAGGTCTCCTTGCTGAGAAGGGATTGAGACTCTCAAAACCTCATCTTGTGCACAAGTTCTTGAAGCCCCAAATGTCAGAGCATATAGAAAACCTGGTTTGACTTTAATAGACTGAGAGATTGAGGCTTCATTACCTAGCCTCACAGCATGAACTCCATGAGCCACCGGAAAGAACATGCCTCCGGGTTGTGGCCCGCCGGAGATGTACTCGACCAAACCATTGACTACCCATTTGGGTAAGGAATACTTTCCTATAATTTTTGTTTTCTTAAGGTTAATTGGGTTTGGCTGCTCTTCGAAGTTCCCATTCTGAAGGTATCCTGTAAGAGAAGGAAAAAGTAAAAGCAGAAGAGCAATGTATCAACTCAAAGCTTTCTCTTTCTAAACTTCAGATCAGATTTGAAACCCACTTCAAGAAACAAATCTAGAGTACAATAAGCAGCATAACTAAGCCAAATGTGTGTAAGTGCTTGAGACCCAACAAATTTGAGGTCAGTGACTGAGTGAGAGAATGTAAAATGTAACAGATTCTTAGCAAATACAGTTTGAAATACTGAAACTCAAATGGATTTATATAGATCGAAATGCTATACATATGTAAACCAAAAGGGGTTAGCTAGATATGAGCATTACCTTGTAAAAATGTAGGCTTTGTAGTTGCTAAAGCAGAACCAGCTGCAAATAGCAAGGACAAAGATAAGATGTATGTGAGTATCACAGCCATTTTCACTAGGGTTTGTTGTGGAAGTACCATGGAGCTCTACAACTTCTTTTTATACTGGAAAACAAAAGAAGAAAGAGTGGGATATTGGATAGAAAAAAAGGGCTTAGCATAATTGCATAAATCACGTTAGGAAGCCACAGAGCAGATGAGAAGCCCACATGCTGGATTTGTCGGATTGCTCAAGTTTTTCAAACCGACTTTTTCTCCATAATTCATGCCATGACATTTTTGTAATTTCGCCATTTTCTTGTTGTAATAATATCTGGTGTCCATCTCTCTCTGTCTCCCCCAACGGTTGAAATACACTGCTCTAATTAACGGTTGAAGACCATCTTAAGCTTTGTGGGCCTGCGACATTCACTTGGCTGTACAGTATTAGGTGATTTTAAAACTACATCATCAAGAAAACTGATGTGGGTATTTTAATGGCAACTGTCTAGCATAAGCTTCAATTTGGAGGATGCCACCCTTAATAGCAACTAACAATTTCGTGCAAATTTATTAATACAATAGTTAGCTTAGTCTAAGGTCTTCCAAAATTAATTACTTAATATACATAATTTATTAGTTTAAAAAAATATTTTATGAGTTTTTATTTGTAAATATGATGAGTATTTGCTCGTGTAATCATATGTGAAGACACGATGCTGCCCTATTTCTTGTTTGCTTATTATGTAGTTATTAAAAGTGTAAGGTTTTTTTTTTTTTTAGAGATTAAAAATGTTTAGTTTTAATAATAGTAAAGATCATTAAAAATAAAATAAAAATCATTAGCATTATCTATGAAAGTTCCTGCCTACTTCTCAAGCCTTTTGTTTGTGCCTGCCGGTATTGCCAAATTATGTTAGATTTTGCTATTGAAATTTATTATGTATTTTATCTGCTCCATCATCAAGTACACGTGTGGGTAATTCACATTTAAAAATGGTAACTGATCAATACCAAAGTTATTATTGTTTCTATTTTAATGCCATTGTATTTGTTAGTGTATACTTTAAATTATAAAAAAAATTTAATTAGTAACGTGCTATTGTATTAAACATACGATACAATAAGATATGTTTTTTTTTTAATCAGAGATTATTTACATCAATAAATTATAATATTATATGGTGGCTCTCCCAATTCAAACAACTAACAATATTACAATAAAAATTTACATATAAAATAGACAAACAACTTAAATAATGAGCAAACTCACTACCCATTAGTCAATGGTGAAACTCAAAATTTAGATTTTTATTTTTATTTTTTTATCTCAGTACCTTCATCTTACCAATTGAATGAAAATTTTTCAACATACAATAAGATATGTTAAATTTAAAAATAAATGGTAATAATATTTTTTTTGAAACATTCCATATCATTATATATTTGATGTTTGTATTGTAGTTTTTATAGGGCAAGAAGCATTTCCAATCGAATTACAAAACCCATGTTTTTTTTGGGGATAAAATTGTCAAATGGATTTTTCAATAGTTACTTTTTTTTATATAAATTATGATGCTTAAAGAATTTAACTGATAATATTTGACAGATAATCATAATTATTAAATGATTATTGTGTGTTAGTGTCAAATTTAGCTATGTTTTCTAAAATTTTAATAACTATTATGTGTGTTCACTTCACATAACTTTTTTATTATAATATTATAATAGTTGATTAGCACTTTATTTTATAGTTTTTCAGAATTATATTTTTGTTTCCTTTCAGTTTTCGAATTATAACAGAAGTGCATGATGTGGCCCATAGAATCAAATAGATTAGAATGGGTGGCATTTTTCATTAACAGGTTGGCCCATAAAATAGAAATATGAGAAGCTTTGACTAGGTTTTAAATTTTTTTCTGGTTTGGTAAGATCTTATGGGTAGTGAAAAAAAGGAAAGAAACTTGCATTATACTTTATCAATTACTAACTACTCCCATAAATTTTGTTCTAATCACTTTTATCATGAAATTAATTTGTTCCATTATCAATTTGTCACATTTCATCAAAATCAATAATAATAATAAAAATAATACTCTGTCTCACACTATTCATTTCTCATGTTCCCTTTTACAAACTCTATTCTTAATATTTTAATTTATTTAAAGCTCGATCCTAATGAAGAGAAGCTTCATTTTCACAATTTTTATGAGAAACAATTTACTAAAGAAAAGAAATATTAGGTATTTTAGAACGTAAATAAAATGTCACTACTCTTAGATTTTGAGAAGAGAGAGACACAAATAGATCATATTTATGTAACTTTTTTCTAAAAAAAAAAATCTAATTAATAGAGAGTAACAAGTTATATAACGATTTTTTTTTTTTTGAAAATGAGTTAAATGAAAAATATGAAACATGTAGTTGTAAAATGATAATGGGCAAAACATAGAGGGATTTAGTTCTTTTTTTTTTCTCTTTTCTTTTTCCCTGGGTAAGTTAGAGGGATTTAGTTAATCCCCACATCTTTTCTCTTTTATTACATAGTTTGAATTGTTATTGGCAGGAAGGGAGATCTAATAAGTTATCATTCTATATATCTTGAAAGGAAGTGGCATGATTACTTGAACATTCAACTTTCCATTTAATTTATTTATTTTTATATTTTGGATACTTGTAAGACAATAATTACAATGTATGAAAAGTTGGCCCAGTAAAGCAACAAAAGCAAGTAAATATATTTTATTATTTAATTTTTATCTTTTAGTAGATAACCCATTACATAACACGTTATGGTGTTTTTCTATTTCCAAAAGACTGGACAAGGCATGCTTTTTTGAAACTCAAGAATGAACTCTATTTTTCAAATTGAAACATGACCAACCCAAGAGGAGAAATAGGAAATCAAATAGAGAAGGAGGAAGAATGCCAGTTTGACATTGTTTACTATATAATTGCTTCTGCTTAAATTTTCAGATGTTGTGATAAATTTATAAGTAGCTGCATGAAACCTGTCTATTTTATTCCAATGCTTTCAGAAACTGGGTAGAGGTTTTTTTTATGTATAGTAATAATTACTTTAAGAAATATTTTATGTACATTTTCTCACACACAACCTTCCAAAATAATTCTGGAAATTTTTTTCTTCTCTTCTCTGTAGCTTCTCATTATATTTCTAATAACAGTAATGCCAGATTAGTTTTTAACAATGAAGCAGCAATAACATGCGGAAAGATTACTAACAACTGAATCTCTATCATGTTAGTGTTTATTAGTTCAATAATGGGGATTACTTAATTGAACCGTTGTCAAACGCTTTGATACAAGCATTTGCAGCACAATCCACTTAATATGGTGCCACTAGTTTTTAGCACGTGTTTTGGTTACATGGCTGACATTGTGTTTGTATAGCTGAACTTTAACATCATAATTAACAGTCATGTGGGATGTGGGTCTGAGCAAAAAGTTCAATAATCTTGTAACTCACCTGTGGCTTGGCTTCTGAAATAACCATATGCTTTCTCACAAGATTAAGAAGCTTATAATAGACAATACGGGTTATGCAGTAGTTGACAGCACCATTTGCTGCTCGCCTCCTTTTGCTGAAGAGGTACTAGTGCTTCTCTGACCCTGGCAGACAATGACAAATAATGTAGTCAACTGCACTAACAAAATTTGATATCAAGGAGTTCAAAATTTTGGTCAGATAAACAATATTGGTATCAAACAGATTAGATATAAGGTAACAAGAAAGCTAAACAGTAAAATTGACCAAAAAAATATTTGTAAGAGTAGGAATGTCCAAACACCTTCTAAGTAAACCACATCTGAACTAGGTTTCTGTATCCCTTACTTTGAGCTTGAATAAACATCAATGTGCAACTAGAATAGACAACTTCAGAGGCAATTGAGAGAGGGATGCCAAATAATTCTCTTGAGAGACTGTTAAAGTTTAGGAAGAATGAAAAAATAAAATAAAAGAGGATTAAAACAACCTATGATTTTGAAGTACTGATGGTCTAGCTTACAGACAACATCACAAGAAGAATGGATCTATCCTTGATCCAAATTCCTTCCAACTCCTTCAGAAGTGACTGAAATTTGGTACAGTGAAGTAATCAAATATTGAATATGCAGAAAGGATCTACTCTTGATCATAAACATCCTTAATCAGTAGCATCTGAGTCATATTAAATAACTTCCTTCATTCACTCTGTGTTATGCATTATGTGTTTGGTGATCAACTCCAAGATCAAATGTGGAGCTATACTCCATGAGTATTAAGACTGAAGTGTATTTTTGCTGCATTATCAGGTCATGACTATCTTATCGATATCTGCACCAGCTTTTGAACTAAGTTCAGGTCATTGCTATCTTATCTACCTTCAACTTTTGGACTAAGTTTAAGCATGTCTGCTCACAGAAAATAACATAAGAAATTGCTTGATGCATTTTGGAGATATGCAACTTTATTGGAAAATGAAGTCTGTTATTTTGTCTAAAACTCCGGAAAAAAAATTAATGTAGAATGGAACACAATCAAAATTATGTAATTCAAACTCAACTAAGTATTAAATCCCAAACTAATTAGAGTTGGCTACACGAACCATTTGTTTTATTCACATCATTCCAATGTATCATTTTCAATGATGCCTACAGTAATTATATCCTTCTCAAGGACTTCTCACCATGTACTTTTTGGTCTCCCTCAACCCCATCTAACCCTTTTTACCCACACCAAGTCACCCTTTCTAACTACGGCATTGCTTATGTTGGATATGTCCAAATCACTATAAGCGGTTCTCTCTTACTTTCTCTCCAATGGATGTAACCTCAACCTTCCTAATTGGACAATAATGTATTTTCTAAAAAGCCTCCCTCAATTGACCTAGTGAATGGGGAGCCAGCCACTTACTGAGCTTTAATACCAATTATAAGAAAACAAAAATTTCGAGCACCTGGAGGCATGAAAGCTAAAACGTTCCCTATAGTTGTCTCTCAAATTCAGAGTCAGAGTTTCCTTCAGATGATTCCAGAACTTAGAGTGACTAGATTGGAGAAAACACTCTTCCCATCTTCAGAAGACGGGGAATCAAAGTGCTCACAGTTATGGACCTAACAGGACTTCTCTCATCTGTACAGATGAAACATTTTCATAATAAAACTTCAAAAAAACAACTACTCAAATCATGATCACTAGAATCACTAGCTACTCTGAAAATCCTGGAATTCAAAGAAAGTGGAAGCTAAATATATATTAAACAGTTTTAAGACTAGTACCCCCACCTCCCTCTTACAGCTAGAGATCACATAAAGGAAAATGAACAATGAAGAATCTAAACTTCAGCATAAAATTTTTGTTCCACAGTTTGCTTGCAAAAACAAAATGTAATGACCAATTGTGAAAATCACATCATATATCAGTTATTACCTATTTAATGACTTAAGCAGTGATACTGTTATTAACTTTATCATCAAAGAAAAGAAGTAACATGGAGTTTTTTTACCACTTTGCAGCATGATTCTGATGCAGTTCAATATCCTAAAAAGAATATGAGGACGTCATAGAGAAGAGATTCTCTTGAGAATATATGTTGAATAACTTGTTCAATAAGTTTTGCACTGTCAAAGGGGAGGTATATTGTCAAAGATAGTCATAACCTGTCAAAATACTTTCAGGATGGCAGAAAAGAGTGCAGTGGAATGTATAGGTCTATCATGGCCATACAAGAAACAGAGCATATATTTCTATTATGCGGAATACTCGGATAACAAGAAGGCATATGAACCTGTAGAAGCATAGCAGTGTTATCTGAAGTCAAATGCAATCTTGGGAGGCCAATCCTCATCTATCTTCCAATTGGTTTCTTCTTTTATCACTAAAAAAGAAAGAAGTACAAAGTCTATGTTGCTGAAGTAAAAAATAAAGACTAAACCTTGTTTTATCAACTAAATGTGAAGAAAGAACAATGTCTTAACCAGTCAACCTTGTTTGTTTTACAATCCTCACTTTTTTCTCTTACCTCGCGCAGAGAAGATTGAGTACAACTTAAGCACATGGTTTGTGATCCTCCCTACATGATTAATCACATATAGTTATTTCAATACTTCTGAATTTGAAGTCTACCTAGTACCATATGTTACTCTGGGACATCAATCTTCTACAAAATCTCAGCCACGTTAATCTGCCATCTCCTAATAGATGACTATCACATCTGTAGAATCTGCTCAAAACTCAAATATCTTTCTAGAAACTAGGACATTCTTGTCCTTTGAGCTTCAATAAACCCCAAAGTAACAAATTAACAGTGGTTGGGAGTTTGTCCAAATTAAAAGAAGATGCAAACAATCGATGAAATTCTAGAGGTCTAGCTTACACTATCACCAAAAATGGAGAATAAAAGAGGAATGACCATATCCATAATATATATTCTCTGTTTGCAATTTTCATTTATCTAAAGGATACAGGAACTTGGGTATAATATACTACTCTGAAAGCTAGGCATCCATTCAAAGCAGCCACGTTCCATAAGCAATTTTTTCTTTCAAGATTCAAAACGACAACAATAAAATCCAAGTTGCCAAAACAGACTACTTTTTTAGCATATCATTTGGAACAACTTTTAGGAGCTTCCTTTGCTTAGACTTGGAAATCTTCGTCAATGTCTTTGGGTTAGTAATCTTTTGCAACTTGGTACCAGATTTCAGAATGTTCTCTTTCTTCTTCTTCTCTCTCTCCTCTCTCTTCTTTCTCTTCTCAACTTTGTTCAACCTGATTTCTTCTTTCAACTCTGTCATCCTCTCCTTGTAGGCCTTCTTTATCTGCTTCTGCCTCTCTCTCTCCTCGAAGGTCGTGCGCTTATGGCTAACTTGAACAGCCGACGCCCTTTGCTTCTTCGGAAGCTTCCAATTCCGACCAGACGCCTTCCCTGCTATCACGCCGTCGTAAGTGGGCTTCCCAAACGTCGGCTTGTCGGGATTATCCACCGATGTTATAGCCGATCTCTTCGCCGCCGGGGGGCATGTCTCGTCGATCTCCATTGAAGCATCGTCATCTTCATTGTCGTTTTGGGCTTCTCTTTTCCACTTGTAAATTTTGCCGCCGAAGCCTTCATCGAGGCACCGGAAATCAATTGTGCAGGCCATGGTTCTCGAAGCAGACCTTAACCCAGAAAGAAGCGATAGCTTTTGATACAAGACGAGTTTATATACGGTGCGCCTTCAAGTGTTGTTTAGAGTTCTAATTGACGAAAATACCCTTTCCTTCCTTATGTACATACAATAATCAATTAAATACTTTTTTGGTTCTTTAATATTTGTTTTGCCCTGGTTTTTGGACTATTATTTTATTTATTTGATATTGACTATTATCAATTAACCCATTCTCATCAATTTTTTTTATCCATTTTTAAAAGAAAAAAAAATCATATACAATGCTTCTATCTATTTTGAACTTGATTGAAAAATTAAGTTACTTTGTATTTTTTTAATTTTATATTCTCTTAATTGAATGGAAAAATGAATGGAGTGAATTAGCATATAATAGTATTAACTTGGGTGGGAAAAATAATAGTCAGAAAAATTACAGGTGAGCAAATTGAAAATTTGATAAATTTTGAGCGGGTAAAATTATATTTATTTCAAAAGTTTAATAAGCGTTAATCCTGGCTGGCAGCTATGATTTATTTCTCAATGGCAAAACTAATTACTGCACTCTCCCAAGGATCGAAACAGTAATAAAATTTATTTTAATATTAAAATTCAACCACATACATCTTTGTGCTCAAGATGGGCACTTAAATCAAATGTGTTCTACATTCTTCTACTTTGAGTGTAGAACACAATACCTACTGCTTCCTAAAACCAGAAATTAGAATGACTATTTTACATAACTGATCTTGACAAAGATGTAAGATATAAAAAGCATGTAATTTTATATGAATGATAACTTTTCAAGCAGAAAGTTGATGAGATTCCATTTGATAGATAAACAAAGATATTGATCTTTCCTAGTTAATGGGTACATACTCCATTGTAGGAAACAATGGACATGTTGCTCGCAGGGTATAGATATTCATATTGCTCATATATGTTCAATGCAAAACATTGTCAAAATGTCTTCTATAAACTACGTTGAAGCAAACTACTTCTCTTTCTTCCTTTCCTTTGAGCTTCACTAAACCTCTAACGGCAACTGCAATTACACAAATTTGTAATTGTGGTTATGGATGATGAGAACTAAATTAGAAGATATGAACAACCCTTGAAATACTCATGATCTAGTTTACAGACAACATTACAATCACCAACAACAATTGAATTACACTCACGAGTTTCCCTCCTTGTCTTCTTGACATTGTGATAAGCCTTCTTAATTTGTTTAGTGATCTTCATTTCGTTTGCAGCAGCAAATTCAAGATAAAAGATGGGAATTACACTCGCACTCTGTCAAGACTAAAGGGTATGCTTGCAGCATTATCAAGTCATGGTTCTATATTTGCTTCCGCTTTTGAAACTTAAGTTTACTTGGTGCATTTTGAAATACCAAATGAGATTACTTGGTGCATTTTGAAAAATTGAATTGAATATAGAGTAGAACATCAGGCAAAATTTTCTCTCATATGCATAAAGTTTCCTGCAGATGATTCAAGAACGTGATTAAAGTACTCCCCATCATCAAGATATTGAAATCAGAGATCCACACACTATAGACCCAGCAAAACTAGCAAAACTTTTCATCAACTGTACAGATGAAATTTCCCAACTTAAATAAAACTGCTATTTTTTTATTTATTTTTGGTGAGAAGGAGACCGATTGGACGAATCATGTATGAACTAACAACGGAGGTAGCTCTCCCCCATCTCATAAATCTCTCATCCCGGGTGAAGGCGGGATTCAATCCTAGATCTTGATATTAACAATAAATAATTTTACCAGTTGAACCAATTGACACTTTTAATGAGACCACTATTTGTATGATAACTATAATCACTAGCTAGTCTGACTCGTGGAATTCGAAAAAAGTAAAATCTAAATATATTAAAAAGGCGAAGAAGGAAATAAATTAAAAAAAAAGAAAATAAATGAAAATACTCACCACTAACCGTAGCTTAACAATTTGCAGGGATTGTCATTGCCACTAATGTAAACTCCGGGACGTCAGCAATCTCATGCAAATTCTCAATGACTTCCCCCTTGCATTTTACCTCTAACTAGGGACATCCGGCGATCCTCAATTTCATTGGAAACATGAGATTACGCATATCCTTCAGGCAGCTATGTGGCTCTGACTTAGAAATCTCAGATTGTAAAAACTATGACAAATGAATATAACTTACAAAACCACAAAGATTAAAAGAAAAAGTCTGAACACGTACAGAAGCGCAGTAGTTTCATAAAAATCTTCTGCAACTTGGAAATGGAAAGTGAAAATATAGAGGAGCAAAAAGAAAGAGAGTAAGGAAAAAAACTATCAAATGGACTATCTTTCAAAACATAAATTAAAATGGACCACTTTTGAAATTTGTATTGAAAATAGAGTAAGTTTGCCAACTCAGCTGCCACATCCTCAAGAAAAAAAAAAAAAAAAAAACCATGAACAACACACGAAGTTACTGTACATTTTTTTTTGTCCATTCGTTGTATTTGTTTTTAAAGTGAGACAAAAATTATTATTATTATTTTTTTTTAAATAAGAAGAAAAAATTTATCACTTTTCAAAAATTTAAAAATAAAAATATATAAACAGTAATTTCGTGAGCCCAACTCATGAAATTAGTATTCTTTTTTTTCTTTAAATGCTTTAATGTAATAATTTTTTTGTATTTTTTATTTTTATCTTGAAAAAATTTATCCCAAAATTACAACCACAAAAAAATAATAATGAACAGTAACGTCTTGATCCTAACCCATAAAGTTAATGTTCATTTTTGTTTGTTTTTTAATTGTTTTTTCCTAGTCGAAAGAAAAAATTAAAAAAAAAAAAATATGTATAGTAACTTTATGAGCCTAACCCACAAAGTTACTATTCATTTTTTTTTTTACCCCAAAATTACCAAAAAAAAGAAAGAAAGAAAGAAAGATACAATACGGAGTTGGTTGAGATCAAGAAGTTGGTTTTTTTTTCTTCGTAAATTGCATTTTATTTTATTTTTAAATTTATTCCTTGTAATTTTTTTTAATATATATATATACATATAACAGCAACTTATTTTTTTTAATTTTTCCCTTGTATTTGCTCTTCCTCTCTTTTTTTTTTTGCATGCTTTTTATTTTTATTTTTTTCCTCCTTATAAATACATGATTTCCTTATACAATGCATATTTTTCAAATTAAAGATACTCTTTATACAGTTTTTGTTTTTTTTTCCTTGTAAATACACACTTTTCTTGTACCATGCGTGCTTTTCAAATCAAATATAGTATTTATTCAGCACACTTTGTTTTGTTTTTCTACATTATTTTTTTTCTCCTCTTGCTTAGAGAATAAATCACATGCTTTATTTTTTTCCAGCTTCATTTTGCTTCATTTGTAAGCTTTGTTTCTTTTCCTTTCCTTTACCTACAAAACTTTGGGTGCCATTCTTTTTTTTTTTTTTTTGCATGCTTTCTTTTTTTTTCCTTTCATTTACTTGCAAAACTCTGCATGCCATTATTATTATTATTATTTTATTTTTTTGCCTTCTACATACCATAATTTGCTACTCCTACATTCATGAAACATCCTTCTTCACTTTCCATAAATCATTCTCACCCATTCTCACCTTTATCTTATACATAAACCCTTTCTCACTTCCAGCAAATCAAAATTCCTCACCTCCAACTTATACAAGTACCCTTTCTCTGCACTTTCTATATTCCTCACTCTTTCTCACCTTCTTCAACACACAGGTTTTACTTTCTTTATTGTCCAACTTCACTTCACCTTCACACTTCAATTTTATTTTCCTAACGATATATTTCATTTCTTTCTCTCAATTGCTCACATTCATTCCTCGTCCATCACTCACACAAGAAAGGTATATTTTTGTTACATTAATAAAATTTAATATTATTATTTTGGAGTATTATTATTAGATATTTAATTTACTCATAGAAAATTTATTTCATTAACAAGACATTTTCTCAATTTTTCTCTAGTGCTTATATTCATTTCCTATCCACCACTCACGTGAAGATATTTTCTTGTTACATTAATCTTAATTTTTAGTTATAATTACTTTAAAGTTTATAAACAATGATATTGTGATTAATAGTTTTTAGTTTTAGTAGAAAATTTATGAAATTAAATATGAAAAATTTATTTTATTATTAGCAGATATTTTTATCATAATAAATGAATATGTTAAAATAATTAATTAGTGATAATGAGTAGATATTTTTTTAGGCAATATATTGCTATGACTTTTGGGTAAATTAATGGTGGGTCATCAGTGAAATTTATACATTATAATTTTTTAAAGAGCAAGCTTTATTAAGAAAAGAAAAACTTGATTAAAAACACTCTGATTACAACAAATGCATTTCCAAAAAATAAAAAAAATAAACTCATTAACTTTGTATTGACTACAATAAATAATAAACTCGCCAACACCTTAGATGAATTGACAGCCATATAGGGAAAGAAATAGAAACATAAAGCATCAGAATCCTAATTTCTTATAAGGTTGATCACATCTCACTCACAGTGTATAAACTTTGTTAAAATTTAAATAATGTAATTTTATGTAGTTTTTGTAAATATAGTAATTTTTTTTGTAGTTATGTTAGAAAAGTAATAAAAATAAAAATTATTATCGTAATTATTATTATTATTAGATAGTTTATCATAACAGGAAATTAAGAACATAATTTTCATGTAGTTTTTATAAATATACTAATTTTTATGTAGTTTTGTTAGAAAAGCAATGAAAATAAATAATATTTTATTTATTTATTATTATTACATAATTTATCATAACAGGAAATTAACAATGTAATTTTAATTTTATTTTTTATAAATAATGCAGTTTTTATGTATTTTTGTTAGAAAGCAATGAAAATAAATAGTTTTATTTATTTATTATTATTAGATATTTTATTATAACAATAAATTAATAATGTAATTTTTATATTGTTTTTATAAAAAAATATATTTTTTATGTAGTTTTGTTAGAAAAATAATAAAAATAAATATTGCTGTTATTATTATATATTTTATCATAATAGGAATGTTTAAATAATTAATCAGTGATAATGAGTAAATGATAAAATAAAATATGGTTAGAATTAGAAATTTACTTAATTTAGTTATTAGAAAATTTATGATTAGTGTTACTAAGTCAATATTTCTACATGTTTTATTAGATATTAATAAAGTATGATTAATAATTGAATTGAAATTAGGAATTTTATTATAATAAGTAAATTATTTATTTTTATTACTAATTTATGTTTATTAGAATTACTTATTTTGATGAAATTATTAGAGAACTAATGAAAATAAGTAATTAATAGTTTTGATAGAAATTGATTTCATAATCATTATAATTAGTGTTTTTGTGGTAAATTATGTAGTAATCTAATGTTAAAGGAACAAAATATATCACGGATCATATAACGATTATGTGTCACATGAATGGTGAGATCACAACTGGGTCAAAAGGTGTTGAATCTAGTTTACCTACCGTTAAATGTATTCAGATATTGATGGGTATCAATTATGTCCGATTTCATGATCGTTTGTGCAAAGCTTAAGGGTTGACTAGAGAGCCGAGTACCTCAACATCATTTTTTGATTTTTGAATGCATTTAATAATTCAACATGATACAATCAAATTAAAGTAAATGATGATGATGATTTGGAGGTCATGTTCAGACATGCTGGTATGCAAGGTCCCAGATTTTGTTTGCAGCTATACTTAGAGAAAAACACAGTTCAGGGTATACCGGGACCTATAAATTTTAATCATGGCCAATCTTTATCATTTCCTAATGTATATGTCTCAGAAGACAAAGTTATAGAGACTCAGTCAAGAAATGCTAGTAGTATGTCTCGTAGATTGTATCATGATGATATAGCATTCTCTTTAATTATACAAGAGATGTTATTCTCTCATCGGTCTCCAACCCTAATGTTAAACTCACGTTATAGTTGGGATAACGTATGTCTGGCTTGACTTTATTAGGAAATGTGTCACGCCAGTAGAAAAAATGTCACTGATCTTGCTGATGCAGTGCTCTTGTTACAATCATGGGCATAGGAGAGGTTATCGATGATGGCTCCAATGAGATAGGTGGTTATGCCATTTGATTCCACTTCTCTAATATATATGAGGTAAATTTGTTTCATGTCTTACTTGATTATGTTCGAGGTAAAGGACTGATTATTATTATGATGATTATTAATTTATTTATTTTATTATTGTAGATGGTGGGCCAATTTTTGTGTCAATAAAATTACCTCGTATTCTGTGAGATGGTATAGACGAATGCTGTATGAGATGTCACAAGACCAGGTTACATGGGTTCATAATTAAAAATATATTCATCTAGTTCATTAGCATGCTATAACATTAGAATCATATTATTTTTATATTTATGTTACATTTAGTATAATTTTCACTTTTCTTATTTTACAATTTCTATGGATGCCATATAATGCATGGGTGATGGCATCCTTCCCACTTTATTGTTTGAACGGGCGAGATATATAGTGCTCAACTGTTCTTTTAATTTGTTTTCATAACTGACTAACCTTAGGGCACGTAAAAATACAGATATGGTGCTGCCTATATTAATGTTTGGAGTATGAGGCAAATTTTTGTTGTGAATGGACAATTATCTTATGGTCAACTTGCTTATTCACTAGATTACATGTATCATTATCAAAGGTTTGGTATGCAATTTTTGAGACCATATGATCGTCATTAGAGATTTCCTACTTATCCTCATAATTGAATGTAGCCTCACTATCGTGTAGTCACTCTCAGACTCGTACCCCCTCACATGCATATGCTGGTCTATTATCTTCATTACATGCATATGGCAGTCTATCATCTTCCTCACAAGCATATGATGGTCCATCATCTTCTCATATTCTATTTGTGTTACATGCATATGCTGGACCATCATCTTCCCAAATTCCATATGCGCCGGATTATACTACAAATAATATTTATCGACCATCTATGGCATATTTGGCCAGCCCATGTCATGACATATATACATCCTCGATCCCAAATATGTATCAGTATGGTGCTATTCCAGAGTCATATAGAACACCCATCTCACATACATATAACGGGTATGGAGAGTATGACAGTTACATACAGATTATATTGGATGGCATGTGCACGCTGAGGATCTCGGTAGATATAATGATGAAGGTGGTAGTGGACCAAGTAGTGATGAGACAGATGACCTAAGTTATGTTACACAACAAAACATGTCGCTTGATATAGCCCTAATAAGGAACCCTACTAGAAATAGGAGACCCTGCCTTCTGGTACTCATTCACAAATGAGATCAAATTAATATAAAATATTGTACATCTCACAACATAGTTTGGATACTTTTATTCCTAATTTTATTATAATTTGGATAGTTTAATTTCTTAATAATACAATATTCGATGAAATTAAATTTACAAAATAGTACTAATTTTTTTTTTAATAATTTAAGGATTAAATGCATCTACTATTATAAAAAATAGTACACGAATTACTTTACCCAAAAAATTGTTAATCTATATATAAAATTAATTTATTTGATAAAAGGAAAGAAAAAAATATACTCATTGATAAAGAAAATATGGTTTTACCAATAAATAGTTTTATCAAGAAAAAATTATTAATTCTTCCATTATTGTCCTATTGAATATATAGATTAAAAAAAATGAAAGGGAGAAAAAATAAATAAATAAAAGCATGTATTTATGAAAAATAAATAAAATTAAACGTTACTACTATAGTAAATCAAGTTGCTGTTATATATATACATTTTAAAAACAAAAAACAAAAATGAAAATTACAAAGAAGAAATTTAAAAATAAAAATAAAAAACATGCAATTTGCGAAAAAAAAAATAAAAAAATAGTAACTTCATTATTCCAACTCACGACGTTACTGTATTTTTTATTTTTTTAATTAATTTTGGAATAAAATTTTTCTCTTGACTGGATAAGAAAAAAAAAAAAAGGAATAAATGAGTAAATCTTGCATTTATGGGAAGAAACAAAAAAAAAAAGAATAATAATTTTGTAGGTTAGGTTCACGAAGTTACTCTTCATGTTTTTGAAAAAAAAAATTTCTAAAAATGGTAAATTTTTTATTGGAAAAAAATAAAATTACAAAACAAACAAAAATGAACAATAACTTTGTAGGTTGGGATCATGACGTTACTATCCATTTTTTTATTTTTAATTTTGGGGTAAAGTTTTTACCCATAAGAAAAAAAATACAAAACAATTATCACAAGAAATAAATAAATAAAACATTCATTTATGGAAAAAAAAATAACTTTGTGAGTTGGAATCACGAAATTACTATTTATATATTTTTATTTTTTGAGAAGTGATAAAATTTTTCTTCTCACTTTAAAAAAAAACTAAAAAATTATTGTTCATATATTTTTTTTTTATTTTTGGAAAATGATAAAAAAAATTTCTCAAAAAAAAACAACAAAGAATAGACGAAAAAAAATAAAAATTATAAACAGTATTTTGTGTTAGCATGCGAAGTTACTGTTTATAATTTTTTTTTTTTGTCTTAAATTCCAGTTGAGTATTAAATTTGGTCTATTTTTAATATTAAAATAATATATTTTAAATTTATATTTTAAAAAATAGTCCTTGGTTTTTTTGGTGAGAAAGCATAAAGTATCGTACTAGGCCGTGCGATGGAGTTTGAGATTTGAGGTTTGATATTTGTGGCGGGTTTCTGATTTGGGTTTCAACTTCGTCTCCCCTTCTAACTCCTCCGTCCCCATTCTACAGTTCCTCTCTCCAGAACCACAAAGCAACCAACACCTATACAATCAATCTTCAGCTGCCCCCACCGAAAATCAGTGTTAAAACTGCCCTCAAGCAATCAATCTTTCTATTTTCAAGGGGAAACAGTGGCATCAACCCTCACGAACTGTGAACCTCCACCACCCCAAATTAGGGCCAAAATCTTACCCAATTGAAGGAAATAGCAGTGGTAAAATAGGGAAAGAAATGAATGCAGAGATGAAGGATTTTATGGAAACCTAAAAATTTTGATTTCCCTATTTCCGAAACATTGGGGAGCGTTTAAGGGGATGGTGGTCTCTTCTTTCCTTCGCTTCTCTGACTCTACAACTACCATCTCCTTCTTCTGCTCATAGACCATATACTGTCAAGGTCATCAATCATATCTTGCCAACGTCGCATTCCATAGTGAACACTTGCGCCCAGTATTTGCTAATGAATAGTGGCTATAGCGAGGGAAACTCTACTATTGCCTCAACAGTTGCGCTCCTCTCACACAATTCAAAACCAAGTATTTTGTAGTAGATGTAGTAGATACAACTGCAGTAACAAAATTTCATATCAAAGAATTCAAAATTTTGGTCAGATAAACAATATTGGTATCGAACAGATTAGATACACAGTAACAAGAAAGCTGAAAAGTGAAATTGACCAAAAAAGACATTCTTACGAGTAGGAATGTCCAAATGACTTTAAGTAAACCACATCTGAACTTGGTTCTGTATTCCTTACTTTGAGCTTTAATAAACATCAATGTGCAACTAGAATAGACAACTTCACAGCTAATCGAGGGAGGGATGCCAAATAATTCTCATGAAAGACTACTAAAGTTTAGGAAGAATGAAAAAATAAAATAAAAGAGGATCAAAACAAGCTATGATTTTCAAGTACTGATGGTCTATCTTACAGACAACATCCTGAGCAGAAAGGATCCATCCTTGATCCAAATTCCTTCCATCTCCTTAACAAGTGACTGTCATTTCGTACAGTGAATTAATCACATATTGAACATAGGCAGAAAGGATTTGTCCTTGATCATAAACATCCTTAAGCAGTAGCAACTAGATAAATTCCTTCATCAACTCAGTCATATGCATTATGTGTTTGGTGATCATTATTTTACAACATCAACTCCAAGATCAAATGTGGGGGGTTATACTCCATGAGTATTAAGACTGAAGTGTATTTTTGCTGCATTATCAGGTCATGACTATCTTATCAATATTTGCACCAGCTTGTGAACTATGCTCTGGCCATGGCTATCTTATCTACATCTGCTTCAACTTTTGAACCAAGTTTAAGCATGTCTGCTCACAGAAATTACATAAGAAATTGCTTGATGCATTTTGGAGATATACAACTTTATTGGAAAATAAGTTATGCTATTTTGTCTAAAAATCCGAAAATAAATTAATTAATGTAGAATGAAACATAGTCAAAATTATGTAATTTAAACTCAATTAAGCATTAAATCCCAAACTAGTTGGGGTTAACTACATGAATTATTTTCTTTTATTTGCATCAATCCAATGTACCATTTTCAATGATGCCTACAACAATCATATCTTTCTCAGAGATTTCTTATCATGTAAATTTTGGTCTCCCTCAACCTAGTCTAACCCCTTTTAGAAGCACCAAATTACCCATTCTAACTACGGCACTGAGTGACTTGTGTTGGATATGTCCAAATTACCGTAAGCGATCCTTTCTTATTTTGTCTTCAATTAATTGAACCTCAACCTTCTTAATTGGAAGATAATGTATTTCTAAAATGCCTCCCTCACTTGACCTCGTGGGGAGCCAGCCACTTACTAAGCTTTAATACCACTAATTATCATTCAATTTTTAACTTGAAGAAAATAAGACAAAAATTCCGAGCTCCCAGAGGCATGAAAGCTAAAACATTTCGTAACAGTTGTCTCTCAAATTCAGAGTCAGAGTTTCCTTCAGATGATTCCAGAATTTAGAGTAACTAAATCGGAAAAATACTCTCCCCATCTTCATAAGACGGGGAATCAGAGTGCTCACGAGCTACTCTGAAAATCCTGGAATTCACAGAAAGTGGAAACTAAATATATATTAAACAGTTTAAAGACTAGTCCCCCACCTTCTTTTAACTAGATATCACAGAAAAGAAAATGGACAATGATGAATCTAAACTTCAGCGTGAAATTTTTGTTCCGCAGTTTGCATGCATCAGCAAAATGTAATAACCAATTGTGAAAATCACATCATATATCAGTTATTACCTATTTAATGACTTAAGCAGTGATACTGTTATAAACTTTATCATCAAAGAAAAGAAGTAACATGGAGTTTTTTTACCACTTGATGCAGTTCGATATCCTAAAAAGAATATGAGGACATCATAGAGAGGAGATTCTCTTGAACATATATATTGAATAGCAGGTTCAGTCAGTTTTACACTGTCAAAGGGGAGGTATATTGTCAAAGATAGTCATAAACTGTCAAAATACTTTCACGATTGCAGAAAAGAGTGCAATAGAATGTATGGTTCTATCATGGCCAAACAAGAAACAGAGCATATATTTCTATTATACTGAATAGTCGGACAACAATAAGGCATTGAACCTGTAGAAGCATAGCAGTGTTTTCTGAAGTTAAATACAATCTTGGGGGGCCAATCCTCATCTATCTTCAAATTGGCTTCTTCTTTCATCACTAAAAAAAAGAAAAAAGTAAAAAGACCATGCAAGTCTATGTTCTGAAGTAAAACATAAAGAATAAACCTTGTTTTGTCAACTAAGTGTGAAGAAAGAACTATGTCTTAACCTTGTTTGTTTTACAATCCTCAATTTTTTCCCTTACCTTGCACACAGAAGATTGATAACAAGTTAAGAACATGGTTTGCAATCCTCCCTACACATACAGGTTGGTTTTTTTATTTCGGACTTTGTACTTCAATAT
Source organism: Quillaja saponaria (assembly GCA_029379385.1). Classification (NCBI taxonomy): domain Eukaryota; kingdom Viridiplantae; phylum Streptophyta; class Magnoliopsida; order Fabales; family Quillajaceae; genus Quillaja; species Quillaja saponaria. The sequence continues at coordinate 9,340,807 of CM055616.1, read as the reverse complement.
AAGTTCCTGGAGTAATCTGTGGTTAACATGCTCAAAACTCAAATATCTTACAAGAAACTAGGTGGAGTTCGTTTTGTCCTTTGAGCTTCAATAAACCCCAAAGTGCTTGAACTACACAAATTTAAAGCCAATTACTGCCCCAATAATTCTCATGACTCATGACAAAGAATAGTAGTTGGGAATTTGTCCAAATTAAAAGAAGATGCAAACAATCAATGAAATACTTTAGATCTAGCTTACACTACCACCCAAAATGGGGAATAAAAGAGGAATGGCCATATAATCCATAATATACATTCTTTGTTTGCAATTTTCATTTATCAATAATAGATAGCAACAATCCACAAAGGAAAGCATACAGATAGACTCAATTAGAACTTGTGCAGAATATACCACTCTGAAAACTGACAACAGGCACCCATCCAAAGCACTCAGCAGTGCCACAACAATAATTGAAGTCATGTTCCATAAGCAATTTTTCGTTCAAGGTTAAAAACGACAATATCCTAGATGCCAAAACTTAAAAGCAGACTACTTTTTCAGCATATCATTAGGAACAACTTTTAGGAGCTTCCTTTTGCTTAGACTTGGAAATCTTCATCAATGTCTTTGGGTTATTAAACTTCTGCAACTTGGTACCAGACTTCAGAATGTTCTCTTTCTTTTTCTTCTCCCTCTCTTCTCTCTTCTTTCTCTTCTCAGCTTTGTTCAACCTGATTTCTTCTTTCAACTCTGTCATCCTCTCCTTGTAGGCCTTCTTTATCTGCTTCTGCCTCTCTCTCTCCTCGAAGGTCGTGCGCTTATGGCTAACCTGAACAGCTGACGCCCTTTGCTTCTTCGGAAGCTTCCACGTTCGTTCAGACGCCTTCCTACTATCACACTGTTGCAAGTGGGCTTCCCAAATGTCGGCTTGTCGGGATCATCCAACGATGTTATAGCCGATCTCTTCGCCGCCGGATGGCATGTCTCGTCTATCTCCACTGAAGCATCGTCACCCTCATTGTTGATTTGGGCTTCTCTTTTCGGCTTGTAAGTTTTGCTGCGGAAGCCTTCATCGAGGCACCAAAAATCAATTGTGCAGGCATGGTACTTGAAGCAGACCTTAAGGACTTTTGGACAGAAGGGTCCAAGTCCCATAATTTTTAGACAATATGATAAATTTTTTACTTTAATAGCCAAAATAGGATAAATCTTAACACCGGATTTTCAAAATTCATTTTCTGGTCCGACTCACTATGCCATGTCACCCCACGAACTCACCAGCATATACCTCACGGGCCCACAACCGACCAAAATGAGGGAGCACTGAAACCGGGTTTTAAAAACCCGATTTCAATGTAGCGTTTGTCCCCTCGCGAGCCCCGCCTCACGGGCCCGCGGGGCAAGCCCGACAAGCTATGAAACTGGATTTTGAAAATCCGGTTTCAGGCTTTTCTTTTTGCAATCAAAAACATGTTTTCACGTTTTTACTGCAGTCTACCCCCTGTAACCCTACGTTCACGTTTTTTGCAGAGCTGCATGCATGTAGCTCTGCTTTCCCCTCCCTTTTACTTTTTCTCTTTTACTTCTCATCACACAATCCCAACCCGTGAAAGAAGCTTCATGCATATATACCCTCATTTCCTCTCTTATTTCCTTCACACACACTTGCATATTTTCTTATTCTCAGCAAATTTTTTGTATTTCTTATCAGCAAAATTTCACTTCGTGTATAAATTTTGGTAAGTTATAAAATTTTTTGTTTGAAAAATTATTATTATTATTAGTTAAATCAAATTATTCAATTAATACAAATTTTATTCACAATCTATTATTTTTTAAAAATTTATGTTTTAATATTTAATCATGTATATTACAATTAATGAAATTATAATTTATATTATTTATTATAATTAGTAATATTTAATTAAAAATAATTAGTTAAATTAGGAAATGAGGGAGGAAATGAAGGTATACATGCATGAAGCTTCTCTCAGGGGTTGAGATTGTGTGGTGAAGAGTAAAAGATAAAAAGTAAAGGGTAAAAAGTAAAGGGGAAGGGAAAGCAGAGCTGCATGCATGCAGCTCTGCAAAAAAACGTGAACGTTGGGTTGTAGGGATAGGCTGCAGCAAACCTTTTTTTGGCTTGCAAAAAGACAAGCTTGAAACCTGATTTTCAAAATCTAGTTTCAGGGCTTGTCGGGCTTGCCCCCGCGGGCCCGTGAGGCGAGGCCCGCGAGGGGACAAACCCTGCATTGAAACCGGATTTTCAAAACCTGGTTTTAGTGCTCCCTCATTTTGGTCGGTTGTGGGCTCATGAGGTGTGGCTGGTGGGTCCGTGAGGTGACATGGCATGGTCAGTCAGACCAGAAAACAGATTTTGAAAATCCAGTGTCAGAATTTACCCCATTTTGGCTATTAAAGTAAAAAATTTACCATATTGTCTAAAAATTATGGGACTTGAACCCTTCTGTCCAAAAGTCCCAGACCTTAAACCCAGAAAGAAGCAGTGGGGTTTGATTCAGATGAGTTTATATACGGTGTGGCTTTAAGTGTTGATTAGAGTACAAATTGACAAAAATACCCTTTACTTCACTATTTACGTACAATAATGATTTAATTACTGTTTTGATCCTTTAATCCTTTAAGATTACACTGTTTTCCAATTTAGTCCTAGAGATTATTTAATCAAATTGAATCTTAAAAGACTTCATTAAAAAGAAAATCTTCAAAGCCTAAATTAGAAAATGATATAATACTGAAAAACTAAAAAATGATAACTAAGCCTACAAAATCTATAAAGTGAAAATAGCCATAGTTTAATTCATACATGTAAATCAATAAAGTAGTTCACTTACATAATACACTACTAGAATCAATAAATTGTAGTAAAACTTAAAACCGTTTGTTTCTTTTCTTTTTTTTTTAAAGAAAGTTTTAAAATCAATATGATAATTTAGTCAAACTATAAATTTTAAACTTATTTTAAAAAAAAAAAAAAAATCCATCTAACTCTTGTAATTTTTAATCTAATTGTCACCCTTTTCTGAAAATTTGTTAATGATCAGCTGACCTATTTAAGATTTACTTCATCGCCAAAACTAGTGAAAACAGAAGACATTTGAAACATGCTCAATCTGATTGATCTTAAAAGATATAAAGTATAAACATATAAATGAAATGAAATAAGATACACTTAAGGTGAATGATAAACTTAAAAAGCTAGCACAAAGATTAAAAGATTATGGAATCTGTAAAAGCCTAACAGGACCATCTGTTATTCTGTCAATTCTAGTAGGATTATCAACTTCAATTGAACAAAATCAAGAAACTTGGAAGTATTGGGATGTATACAATGGGGGATTAAGTTCCTGGAGTATTTTCAGGTTGTCTACCCACTTTAGCAAAGCCAGCAGCATATGAGAACATGTATTTCAAGGTTTTGCAGAGTGGTAATTAACATGTTGATGTTAGAACTACCAGATTTCACTCTATTTACTAATCACCAACCAGCATTTTCCACATCATAACTGACTTTAGACACAAAATTAGTTTCAATATGCTAGATGAATGACCAACTTAAGAGACCGCCAAGACTAAAAAGAAGACATCTGAAAGAGGTACAGAAGCATAGAAGTGTTTGAAAGCAACTATTAGTTTCAAAACAAGGGGCCATGAATCTAATTGATCTTAAAATATATAAAAAGAAATAAGATACTGACCAGTTTAATTTCTGCTACTTCCAGCGGAACAGCCTTACCCACAGCTTGCATTTCAACAAATACTTTCTTAACACCTTGTTTGTTACTTTGTTTTCAACTATCCACATATCTGATCAATCCTGTGCTCAGAGAAAGAGTAAATGGGTGTAAAGCAGAGACTGAAACAGAAGTATAGGAGGGAATCTTTATAAGTCAATAAGGAACGATAGAAAAAAGAGATAAAATGAAATACTGACCACTACCATAACTTAAGAATTTGGAAGGGTTGTTACTCCCAAGATTTTGCCATATTCTGAAACGTCAACAAGTGCATATGAAATGTCATCACCATTAGTAAATTCCAGGACATGAGCAATCTTATGCCAATCCTCACCGACATCCCTCTCGCATCTTGCCTCTAATTTGGGACAGTCAGAGATTTCCAGCCTCTTTAGAGACTTCAGATTACTCATCCCTTTAGGCAGTGATGTCAAATTAGGGCAATTGACAATGCTAAGCTCCAGCAGTGATGACTTGAAGTTGCCTATCCACTCTGGAAAACTCATGAGATTCTCACAGTATGAAATGGTGAGGGAGTTCAAGGTGGTAACATGTTGAAGACCCTCTGGAAGATACACCAGCTCAGGAAGCCTCCTGAGGAACAAGGTACGGAGGGAGCTAAGTTCCTTCCATGCATACCATAATTACCATCATTGTACAGATCAAGCTGGTCACAATTACTAACCCTCAGCTCCTGAAGTGCACTGAGATGTTGAAGAATAGGAGAGACATATTTTAGCTTATGGCATTTTCGGATGGACAAATTCTGGAGTGAAGTAAGGTTTGAAAACAATTTCCTTGGCAAAGATTCCAGATCTCGGATATTCTCTATGTTGAGATATCTTAATTTGGAGACAGATGAATGATGGGACAAGGAAGAAGAAGTAGCTTGGCTCCTTCTTCCTGTTGCCGTCGTACTAGTAGGAGGCTTGAGAAATTGGTGTAACATCTTCTTACCGACTTTAATACAGGTCAACTTCTCAACATGCGGATTAAGTGGCATGGATATCAGATTAGGACATTCATCAACATATAATTCAGAAAGGCGAGAAAATGATGCCAAGTGATGTTCAGTTGCTTTTACTGCTACTTCACTGCTGCTCCTCCACCATCCCTGCAGATTACAATTTCCTTGTAGCCTGAGACTTCTAAGGGATGGAAAGAATAATGCTGATGATGAAGTAGTACTAGAGAAAGAGCATTCCTCTTCACTACCATCACAGTCTATGTACTCCAGAGAAGGCATCCACTTAAGAGTAAGATTTTCGAGATGAGGGAGTTGATGCAATTGTGGAAGATATTGCAATTCAGGACAGCCACTGATATAAAGTTTTAATAGATTTGAGATGGACGATAGCCAATCACAAAATCTTGCACCACCAGAACCATATACTAACAATGATCTGATTTTGGAATGAGGCTGAAGTACTTCCAAGATCAACTCATCTTTGGAAAAATTATCCATATTCTCATCACTATCATCATCTTCCCATCTTAATGTCAATGACTTAAGAAATGGCTTCTTAACCAAATTTGCAGCATTAACTTCAGTAGCTGCATTATTACGCAAGTTCTCCAATCCTTTGATTTCCAAACTCCCTCTCAAGCTATTTAAACTGCTCAATTCGCTTATCCCACTACCATAGCGATGTCTGGAAGACGAAGCATTTTTCTTGACCAATACAAATTTTGTTAATGTTTGAAGAGAAGTTAATTGCCCAAACCCATACGGCATATGAGTCAATTCATCACACCCATCAAGCTCCAAATGCCTAAGACTCAGTCAATTTTCTCATGTCCCTAGGCAATTCTTCAAGTTTATAACATTGAGAGAGTTTTAGAGTTTGCAAATTGTGTAAACAAGTGACTGAACTTGGAAGCATCTTGATTTTCTCATTATGAGAAAGATCAAGATATCAAAGATGCTTTAACGAGCCAATGGTACGGGCCAGTGTTTCAATCTTTAACCCGTGAAGGTCCAACATACATAAGCACTTGAAACTTGATACAACAAAATCACTAACAGGTGTATTATTTTCTGACTGGACATTACTAATAACACTTGTTGAACTAAAAACCAAAAGAAACGACCTCAACTTATCTACCTTAGCCAACCTGGTTGGAATTTTCCATGATGAACCAGAAACAACCTTGATTGATAAGTGACGTGTTCTTACTCCAACATTTACCCCTTCCATGTTAGTAATGGTGCACTCATTCCCAACAACTAATTGTGCCAGATCATGAATAAGATCATGCATTTTACATTCAACTATGTCACCATATTCATTCTTTACAATGTCTTGAAAGAATGATCTCAGTATAAATCCATAAAACACTCTTCACCAACATCTTCTATACATCTACTTTCATCTGATGGTTGTATCAATCCTTGCACCATCCATAATTGAATCAACATTTTCCTATTGATCGTATAATCTTTAGGAAACAATGAACAATATGCAAAACACAACTTTAAATGAGGGAACAAATGATCATAACTCAATTTGAGTATTGGAAATATGTCATTATTCTGTAGATTGATTTTCGAAAGATCAGTATTTTTGACGTACAACCAATCATTGTCTGAGTTTTTAAAATATAACATACTTCCAATAGCTCTTATGGCAAGAGGAACTCCCCTGCATTTCCGTACAATCTCCTCCCCAATTGCTACTAGATCTTGATTTTGCAGCTCTTGTACATTTTTAAAAGCCATGCGGGTGAACAAGGTCCATGAATTGTCTTCATTCAAACCTCTCAAACGAAAAATAAAATTCACCCTTGTTGTCAGTGCTACCTTCTCGGTACGTGTGGTTATTATTATTCTACTCCCTTTTGCTCCACCCATTAATAAACTCTTTAACCTCAACCATCGTTCTTCATCCTCATTCCACACACTGTCCAACATAAGTAAATATATCTTCCCCTCAATTTTTTTCTCTAAGAAATTGTTGCAATTGTTCCATCTCAGTATGAGGAGGACATCCTAAAATCTTTGCTACAATACTTTGGACATCGAAGTCATCAGACACACAAACCCACATTTTTAGCTCAAAATGATCTTGAATAATCTTATCATTGTACACAAGTCGAGTAGGTGCAGTTTTCCCTAGTCCACCAATACCAACAATGAGAACAACTGAAACATTTTCTTTCCTACTAGTCTTCTTCAATAATTCTATGATGGCCTTCTTCTCCTTCTCCTTCTCCCTTCCAATAACGTCTTCTTCACGTATAAAAGAGTGAGCTTGTTTTCTTTCCTTCTTCACAACTAGGGCATGATCTGGACTTCTATGCTCAATAAGGCCAAATTTGTTCTTATCATTATTAATGTCATCTAACCTCTCCCTGATTTTTCTAAGTTTATGATTCATCTTATGACCATATGCTGGTTGGTTTGATTTGGAAAAAAAGATACGTACCTTCTTTCCCTTTTTGTCTTGGGTCATCACTTCTCGATGCAAAGCTTCGGTTGAGAATTCGTCCAGCAAGTCACCAGCATCAAGAGCTGTATCTTTCAGCTTTTCAACCCAGTCTCTAACTCCAGCGTTTGTAGCCTGCTTCTCCTCTGCTTCCAGAAGCACCGCTTTGATCGCAGACACAAAATTCTTCATCTTTCTAAGCTCATCTTTGACATTCCAAAGAAGCCCAATCTCCCGATTATTTTGTCAGCAACTGCCAACAAAATACTTTCAGCAGCCATGTTTAATTTGGTAAGTGAAACTCTGCGAACAATACTCAAACTGAAGGGGCTTAGACTCGATGAGTAAAATGACCAACTATATCTGCTTTCGATGGAAATATATATAAACATAATCCCATCTATGCAAATCACAACCTCCTTACTAACCAACATTTTCATTACATGCCATGTAATTAATTAATTAATTAATGTCTGTTTCTATAGTCATTTGTAGGTGTCAGGTCTAGATAAAACAATAAAATTAAAATAGTAGGTGATGGTCTACAATAAAATAAAAACAATGGCTGCTAAATCTAGGAACAATATATATAAATATATAAATAAAAACATTACTTGTCGGGCCTAGTAAAATATTACACTAGAAACAATTGATAAAAGTAATCGATATTAATCTCTTCTCGTCGTTTCAAATATTTTTGAATTTCATGTTGGTGTGGTATTTTTCTCAGACCGCTTAAGAAATATTTATTACTCTTACTTTTCCTAATTTTTATGAAAATATATATCATTTATTAGTCTTGGAGGGTTTTTTTTTATTTTTTTATTATTAGAACATTAATACCTCTAAAATAAATTTAATATTTTATTTAAATAATTATTTTTATTATAATTTTAATTTTTAAATAAAAATTAATAAAATATTTAATTTATCTTTTAAAAAAAAAATTAGATAACTACTTCTGATTAGTATTTTATTTAAAGAATTATTTTTAATATAATTTTAATTTATCTTTTTTAAAAAATTAGATAACTGCTTCTAATTTCACCTCATGCACACATATATCTTGGGACAATGGCTTTTCCTGTAATGATTCTTTACGCATACCATGAGAAGCACTTTATTTTTAAAATTTTATTTTCTCTAATAAATAAAATATTTAATATCTTTAAAAAAATTATATTTATGTGAGAAAAAGTGTATGAAAAAAATATATAGATACATATAAATTTATTAGAAAAAACTGTAGTCTATTAATTAAGATTTATTATAAATATTTATTTATTTTGATTATAATTATTAAAATAATTATTTAAATAAAATACTAAATTTATTTTAGGAGTATTAGTAGCCTATAAAAAATGAAGACTCCAAAACTAATAAATAAGAACACATTCCTATTTTTTTTTGGTTAAAAAAGAGAGTATATAATGCTTCTTGACAATAGCAATACCCTATTTTTAATGTGTATCTTAAAATAGATTGTAATAAATAAAATATTTAAAATTCTAAGCATTTTAAAACAGTAGGTTATTTATTATATAACACTAAAACCATAGTCTATTAAGCTCTTATTGTGACAATCAATTTTTTTTTATGGCTACAACCAATTAATTGACATGAGTTTATCTTTTTTAAAATATTCATATTCACTATTTGACTTATTTTGTTTAACATTTATTATTTCTCTTTCTTATATCTTGTTATTAGGCTTTCTATTTTTTTTCACTTGACTACTTATCCACAACTCTTCAACTTCTTTCATATGTATGCTTCTACCTTATCTCTCTGAAATCTTATTCCAGTAAAATTTTTTAATAAAGTATTTCTCATTTTATTATTTCTTTTTTCTAGTCTTATTTTTATTAGGCTTTTTAATTTAAAATCTTTTTATTGGACTACTTTTTCTAATCTTTTCAACTTTTTAGTATTTATTTTCAATTCACCATAAAAATCTAATATTTTTCTTGACAAAAGAAAAAGTCTAATATATATAAATTTGTGTTTTTTTTACTCCATACAATTTTTTCTTTCTACATTTTCTCATTAAAATTTAAAAAAAAATATTTTTTGTTAAAATAATATATTCTGGTGTCCTTTTTCTTAGAATAACTAATGTTGTATATTAATTTTAAGTTTTTTTCTTGTTAAAATTATATATTCTAATAGTTAAATCAAATTAAAAAGTCTAGGGGTGTTTTAATAAAAGAAAAACTAATATCAATTATTAGACTATGACCATAAAGAAATTAGTTGTGAAAATAAGGTTTCTTTATTATTTTAACAAATTTTTTTTTAGAAAATTTTTTAACTTCTGAAAAAGTTTAGTTTAAAAAAAATCAGGCGTAACCTTTAAAATTAAGAAAATAATTTTTTAATAATTAAATTAATATTTATGTGATTTTTTCTACATTAACTTTCATCATCTTCTAGAAACAAGTTAACAAATTAATATAATAATTTTTAATTAAAAAAATTAAGAAAAGTAGTTGGGGTGTGAGGTCGGATTTTTTATTTTTTATTTTTATTTCCAAGGTATGCAATATGTCGAGGTTAGGTATTGATAAAACAATATAATAAAATTATTCGGTGTTAAATCTAGATAAAATAGTAGTAAATTACAAATATTTGGTGTCACGTTTGAATACAACAATGAAAAATAAAAATAGTAGGTATCCGAAAAATAAAATAAAAAAGTTGGTGCCAGCACTAAATAAAACAATACAAAAGGTGGGGAAGATAAAACAATAGAATATAATTATTCGGTTGTTAAGTCTAAGATAAATAGTAAAGTACAAATTAATAGTTGGTGCCAAGTTTTTACAAAACAACAAAATTAATAAAAATGGCTTGTGTCTAGTTTGGATAAAATAAAATAAAATATTGGTGTGTGGACCAGATAAAAGAATAGAATATATTTAGTTGGTGTTAGGTCTAGATATAACAACAAAATACAAATAGTTGGTGTCAAATTTGGCTAAAAATCATATATATTTTTTATAATTTATTCAACAAGTTAATTTCATTTGTGAAGTTTAGAATTTTAATTTTAAAACCGAGTTATTTTTGCTCATTACAGATTATCATATAGACTAATAGGGGAAGATATAACTTAACTTGTACGAAGAGTGAATAAGGACTTGCCACGTCATGGTATGGAAACTTTTTTTTTTTTTTCCTTTTTTTTTCCTAGTAAAATGTAAATTTGTAATTATTAGTTCAATTGTATACACTGCAATAAGAAAATTATAACACATCTTAACTAAAGAGTAAATTATAATCCCTCCTTAAAATTTATAGGAAAACTGAATTGAGATTTGAGCTCAAAGGGAAGAGGCTGAGTTATATGAGAATTAATGTATGAACAAATGACGCCTAAGAACAATACAATTTGAGGAAAATAAATTCCTATTTTTATTCCATGTTGCTCTTAAAAGTAACTTCACAAGAAAATTAACAATAATTGGAAGAAACAAATCCTTATTTTATTTAATTTTCTTAAAACTAATTTTAGATTTTTATTTTTATTTTTTTTATGGTCTAATATAAGGGTTGGCCCTTTAGGTATAGGAAAAATACATGGGCTCTTTGGAGGGGAAGAGCAAACTCAAGTTGCACTTAAAAGATAAATATAGAAAAAAAAAAAAAAAAATTAACTTCAATTACACTTTCTTATTATTCAAGTGGTAATACGACAAGCATTCAAAGGAAGTTTTGTTCTGAATATCTTAGTAAGGCTATTGAAAGTCTTGATGGACCTTGTTATTCAAAAATGTTATGTCAAAGATGAAAATTGTGGAACTGTACTTAATTTGATCTTGATAAATTAGCTATGGGAGGGATCAGAACCAAATGAGTTCATTTGGTCTAATAAATGTATTCGTAGTTTATGGGGTTGATCACTTAAACAATATGAAGAATGTTTTGATGACACATGAGGCTTAAAACTTCTACTCCTAATCAGTCAAACTTGTTTAGCATGCTTTGTTTTGGCCCTTGTAGAAACTTTCCCTCAAGCAATGCATCACTTAGCACTTTCAGTTTTAATCATACCACCCCTGCGATGGCTTCTTCTTGGAATACTCTGATTTCTGAGTATGATAATACATACAAGATCAAGGAAACTAAAGGGGCTGCATATATTGTGTGGGCAGATGACATTCTTTGTGTTGTTGTTGTGACTGTCAATGAGGTTACTGTCATGGAAGGACATTGCCAAGTAAGAAAACGGAGAGATGATAAAGTTTCTTCACAAAGAGGAACTAAAGCTACAATGTGTAGATTTTATATATGCCGTCAGTTTGGAAGGACTGCCTTTTTGTAACACCTGAGGACAAGTACTGTTATCTATGAGATGGGAGGGATATTTGATGGATACTTTCTAAAGTTAAGGGTTTAAATATAATTTGGTGTCATTAGTAGGGTTATATTTATTATTTACTATCTAACAGTAGTAATGCATCATCTTATAGTAAGTTTCACTCATTTCCCGTTAAATCCCATTTTGAGGAGGTTTGCTTCTAGAAAGACCCATTCAACCTGCCCTGTCATAGGGCGCTTAGGCCATATCTAACTTCAGAGCCATATAGCCCCTTTGGGCTTTCCTTTTGTGTTTCATATAATGGAAGAGTTCAGAAGCAATTAGAGTGTTATCCATAGTAAGCCTCCCAAGAACAAAAGCACTCTGTTTCTCTTCTATAATATTTGACAAGATTGAATTCAACCGATTGGCAATAGTTTTTGTAATGATTTTGAAAATTACATTACATAAAGTTTGAATCAGGTCATCCTGCTCTGAAATTACTGCTACTCATAATGAGTTTTAAGTAGAATAAACCAGAGTAGTTTTTCTTTTGTTTCAGAGGGACTGAATAGTGCTTCCACTAGAGACCATTTCAAACAATGTAGTCAACTAGCAGGGAAGGAAAAACTCAAAGAAAATTTCAGAAGGACAAAAATTGGTCGCAAACAGTGTAGCTACAATATAAAAGGAAAGTAGTTAATTTGACTGAATTTAACCAAAAAAAAAAGACTAATGGACGCTAGCAGGATATAGATATTGTTCAAATACGTTCACTGCAAACATTGTTGAATTGTCTTCTAAGGAAACAACGTTGAAGTGATCTCATTCTCTGAATTCTTTTTCCTTTGAGATTCCCTAAACCTCTAACTGCAACTAATATTACACAAATATGGAGCCAATTACAGCGGGCTACCCAACAATTCTCAAAAGAGACAGAATAGTGGTTATGGATGATCAGAACTAAAGATGCGTACCTATGAAATACTCATGATCAAGTTTACAGAAAACATTGCAATAGCAAAAAACTTTACAAAAACAGAATGAAAGAGGAATGGCATAATAAATCCTCGAGAAATGACTAAAATCTGGTACATTGGAGTCATCAACTTACAACGTTGAAGATAATTTCCAGCAGAGAAAGACGAGCTGAAAGGATACATAAGATAGTAAACATTCTTAATCAGTAGCCTCTGAATCAGTCACCCAGGATTTCACTCCTTGACTTGTATATTCTTTGTTAGCATGGTGATCTTCATTTCTTTTACTGCAGCAACTCCAAGATCAAAGATTGGAATTATGTTCCTACAATTAAGACAGAAGAGTCTTCTTACAGCATTATCAGGTCATGCCTGAACACAAAAAACATAAAAAAGACACTACTTGGTACATTTTGAAAAATTGAATAGAGAGTCGAGTGGAACACAAGCAATTTACTTGATAATGCAAAAACAAATGCTTTATCACCAATTAAATATTTTATTCTTTTCATACTGGAAGACGTTACCTCCGGCTATAAAGAACAAATTAGCAGCCCCATCAACCAGGACAGTGTTAGCTAGAACTTCTATAACAATTACCTCTAAAATGCAGAGTTTTTTGTGCAGATGATTCAATTATGTCAAGTACTCCCATCATCATAATATGGGAATCAGGGATCCACATGGTATTGACCCAACAAAACTTTTCTCAACGACACAGATAGAAATTTTCTGACTTAAATAAACCCACTAATCAAAACAAGAAAACTAGAATCACTAGCTACTCTGACTCTTGGAATTCAAAGCAAGTAGAAATTAAATATATAAAGTAGTTGTAAGGCTTGTTTGAACAATAGCCAATTCAATTTTCAGTACCTTCTGAGATTGAAGACTACTCTAGTTTCATGTGTAAAGTTTGTGACATCAGTCTTTGGTGGATCCTCAACTTGCCTCTTCTCTCTGACAACTTTCTTCTAACTGAGGACAGCCAGACATGTACAATGTCCGTATACAAGAGATGGGGGTATCGTGGAAAGTATTCATCCAGATTGATGTCTAAAACAGTGGAATAGGAGGGATTTTTAGGTGAATGATAAACATATAAATCACAAAGAAAGAAATTAATGAATCTTTCTCTTACTCTATCTTCGCTGAAAAAAAAAACCAAATCTGCAAAAGCATAAAAGTACCTTCTGGTACCAGATATAATAACCTTTGTAAAGCCAATCTCAACCATTTTCGAATTTAGAAAAACTCTACTCAAAACAGAGGTTCGTACATAAAAGGAACAAAATAAAACAAAAGATCGGTAAAGGAAGGATATAAAAAGAGATGAATTGAAAAACTCACCAATATAGATGCATTTGGTAGGGAGCATTCCAACGGCCAACGTCCTGAAAGTCCGGGACTTGAGCAATCTTATATCAATCCTCTTCCCTTTCCCTCTTTCATCTTACCTCTAATTGGGGACATCCAGTTATTTCCAGTTTTCTTAATGATCTGACATTACGTATCCCTTCTGGAAGTGATGTCAATTTGGGGCATTTGAAAATATGAAGCTCCAGTAGTGATGACTTGAAGTTGCCAATCCACTCTGGCAAAGTCAGCAGATTGTCACAGCAAAAAATGAAGAGGTGGCCTAAGGTGGTAACATGTTGAAGACCCTCTGGAAGAGACACCAGCTTGGGAATATCATATAGGAACAAAGTACGGAGGGAACTAAGTTCCTTCCATCGCATACCATAATCACCATCCTCCTCATCATTTGACAGATCAAGCTCCTTACAAGTGCTAATCCTCAAGAAGTGAAGTGCACTGAGATTTTGCAGAAGAGGAGAGACAGATTTTAGTTTAAGGCATTTTTCAATGATCAAACTCCGGAGTGAAGTGAAGTTTGGCAGCAGTTCTTTTGGAAAAGATTCCAGATTTTGAATATTCCCTATGATGAGAGATCTTGAAGTGAAGGGAAGTGAAGGATGTGACAAGGAAGAAGAAGAAGATTGCAGAGGAGCAAGTGCTTGGCTCCTTCCTGCTGTCGTAGTCTGAGGCTTGAGAAATTGGCTTAAAAGCTTCTCAATGACTCCAATACAGGTGAAATGCTCAACATACGGACAGAGTGGCATGGAAATTAGATTTGGGCAATCATAGATCTCCAATTCAGAAAGGAAAGAAAACGATGGCAATTGATGCGCTGCTACTTTTGCTGCAACTTCACTACTACTCCTCCTCCACCATCCCCGCAGATTAGGATTGCTTTGCAATACGAGTGATTTAAGGGATGGGAAGAATAATGGTGATGATAAACAAGAACACTCTTCTTCACTACCATCACAGTCTATATACTCCAAAGAAGACATCGACTTAAGGGAGAGATGGTCGAGATGAGGTAGCCGATGCAATGGTGGAAGATATTGCAATCTTTTACAACCGGAGATTGCAATTTCGAAAAGATTTGATATGGAGGACAGCCAATCACAGAATCGCATTCCCCCAAAATTGCATACAGTCAACGATTTAATTTTTGAATGAGGCTGAAGGTTTTCTAAGAGCAACTCATCTTTGGAAAACATATCCGTAGTATCATTAATATCCTCATCAACAGTATCACCTTCCCATGATAATGTCAAACACTTAAGAAATGGCTTCTCAACCAATTTTGCTGCCTTAACTTGAGCTGCATCACACCGCATGTTCTTCAACCCTCTGATTTTTAAACTCCCCCTCAAGTTATTTAAACTGCTTAGTTCACTTATCGACCCGCCATGTTTCTTGTTCAATACAAAATCTGTTAATGTTTGAAGAGAAGTCAATTGCCCCAGCCCATACGGCATATGTGTCAATTTATTGCAACTATCCAGCTCCAGATGCCTAAGACTCATCAAGTTTCTCGTGTCTTTCGGCAATTCTTCGAGATTATTACATTCAGTGAGTATTAGAGCTTGCAAATTGTGTAGACTAGTAACAGAGCTTGGAAGCATCCTGATATTCTCATTCCCACTAAGATCAAGATATCGAAGATGCTTTAACGAGCCAATGGATTTTGGCAGTGTTTTATTACACATCAAATGAAGATCCAACACGCGCAAGCACTTGAAACATGATATAACTGAATCATATACAGCGGTATCTAGTGCTACAATGCCACCAAAATATATATTTTGAGAAGGCAAAAGGAATGACCTCAACTTATTTACCTTAGCTGTATTTATTTGTTGAAAACGCAAGTCGAATTTGCCATGATGACAAGGCAAAAGGAAGGACCTCAACTTACGTATCTGATCAGCTAATCTAGTTGGAATTTTCCATGATGAGAAATCCAAATTAGTGGCATTGATTGATACATGACGTGTTGTTTCACCAATCTTTTCTCCTTCCAAGTTAGTCATGGTGTATTCATTCCCAGCAACTGATTGTGCCAGATCATGAATTAGATCATGCATTTTGCATACCTCTATGTTACCATATTCATCATTTTCAATGTCTTGAAAGAAAGATCTCCAGTATAAATCCATAAAATACTCTTCACCCACATCTTCTATACATCTATTTTCATTTGATGGTTGAATGAATCCTTGTGCCATCCATAACTGAATTAATGTTTTCTTATTCATTGGATAGTCTTTGGGGAACAGTGAACAATATGCAAAACAATTTTTTAAATAGGGAGACAAATGATCATAGCTCAATTTGAGTATCGGAAATGTGTCATTATCTTGTTGATTGATTTTCAAAAGATCAGTGTTTTTGAAGTACAACCAATCATTTTCTGAATTTTTTAAATATAACATACTTCCAATAGTTCTTATGGCTAGAGGAACTCCCATACATTTTCTCACAATTTCCTCTCCAATTGCTATTAGATCTTGATTCTGAGGTTCTCCATTTCCAAAAGCCATACGGGCAAACAGGACCCATGACTTATCATTATCCAAACCCTTCAAACGAAAAGATGAAAACGTACGTGTTATCTCTGCTACCTTCTCAAGACGAGTAGTTACCATTATTCTACTCCCCATTGCTCCACCAAGTAATAAACTCATCAATCTAACCCATTGTTGTTTATTCTCGTTCCAAACATCGTCCAACACAAGTAAATATCTCTTCCCATCAATTTTTTCCCTGAGATCTCGTTGCAATTGTTCCATCTCAATATTAGTAGAACATCCTATAATCTTTGCTACAATACTTTGGACATCAAAGACATCAGACACACAAACCCACATTATAAGCTCAAAATGATCTTGGATGATCTTATCATTGAAAACAAGTTGAGCTAGTGTGGTCTTCCCTAGTCCACCAATGCCAACAATAGGAACAACTACAACATTTTCTTTCACATTATCATTCAGCAAGATTTTTATGATGGTGTTCTTC
This sequence comes from Quillaja saponaria, assembly GCA_029379385.1. Lineage (NCBI taxonomy): Eukaryota > Viridiplantae > Streptophyta > Magnoliopsida > Fabales > Quillajaceae > Quillaja > Quillaja saponaria. The sequence continues at coordinate 9,323,988 of CM055616.1, read as the reverse complement.
TCCTCCTCTCTTCCAATAACATCTTTGTCACGTACAAAAGAGTGAGTTTGTTTTCGTTCCCTAATTACAACTCGGGCTTCTGGACTACGCTCACTAAACCCAAATTTGATCCTATCATTAGCAATTTCATCTAACTTCCCTCTGATTTCCCTAAGCTTATGACCCATCTTACAACCATATACCAGTTGGTTTGATTTGGAGAAGAAGTTACGTACCTTCTTTCCCTTTTTGTTTTGGGTCATGAGTTCCTGATGCAAAGCTTCGGTGGAGAAGTCATCCAACAAGTCATCCGCATCAAGAGCTGCATCTTTCAGCCTTTCAACCCATTCTCTAACTCCAGCATTTGTGTCCTGTTTCTCCTCTGCATCCAGAAGCACAGCTTTGATGGCAGTGACAGAATTCTTCATCTTTCTAAGCTCATCTTTGACATTCCAAAGCAGCCCGATCTCTTCCAGTGCCAAGGAGCCCAATCTCTCGATGATTTTCTCAGCAACGCTCACCAGAACACTTTCAGCAGCCATGTTTAATTTGGTAAGAGAAGAAGAAGAAACAACTCTGAAACTCAAATGACTTACAATTTAGTGATTGGGATGAGGAAGATGGTAGTAAGATAAAATACCAAACTGATGGAACTATTTATAACCAATTGTTCCACCTAACGTAAGAAGCAAGAATACAAAAATTGTGCAAAAAGAATAGAATTTCTCAATAGTGTTCTGCCTACCATGTTGCCATTAATGGAAACTGTTAGAGAGAACGACTTTCCTTTTTTCTTTTTTAATAATATTCGGTGGTCATTTAAAATTATCAAAGTTGTATATATTTTTCTATATAAATTTAATCGATTTGAGCTAACAAATTATTTAATTTGTAAAAATATTTAATGATGAAATTAAAAGAAAAGTATAACTTTAAAGGATAAAAATTATATCTAAGCTTATTTTGTATTTGTTTCATAATTTTTTTAAATTGAGTTCAGAATTAAAATTTTAATATTAAAGTGTATATTAAATTAAGAAAATCAAAACTGAGCATTCGATAATAAGTTTCAATTCCTGTATTTATTCAAACAAATCTTAAGATTTTAAAAATATGAATTAGACATGATCTCAGATTAGTTATTATAAGCCTAAGCTTGGTGTTACAAGTATCTTTGTATTTTGCATTTCATCTTTAATATGATAATGTTGTGCAGAATAAAAATTAGATTTTTTGGGTAACGAAGAAGCAAGAAATCCTGCTTTGCTGAAGGCATGTTAATATTCTATTCTGGTTCTATTGGTTTGAAGAGATTCGAAATGTAAGTAATTAAGAATGGAATTGAATTCCTTTTAAACTTTGAACCTCAATCTCATCAGTTCAAGTCATTTTAATTCAACGAATAATGCGACATGCACAAAATTTTCCCACATGATGATAAACTTATTTCAATAAATTCTTGCAAAATTATTAATGAATTTATATCTAAATTATTATGTTTAATAAATTTACACAAATTTATCATTAAATTTATATGATTTAATCATTGTGTATAAAAAAAAATTGTGTGCATACCAATCCTATATCAATAATTAAATATGATAAGATACTTTGAACATGTGGAATAACACAAGAAGCATAAATTGAAAGAACAACTCCAAAGAATATTTAACCATCAAGGATTGTGGTTTATGATGGTTCATCTTATACCGAGACTACAACTCTCTCTTTATTCTCATGTAATCAGAATAAAAATTAGAATTTTTGGGTAACAAGCAAGAAATATTTCTTTGCTTAATTTGTTGCTAGCAAGGCATGTTAGTATTGTATTTTTGTCCTATAGCTCATCTTATGACTCGGGACTCGTTTAATGCATCGTATAAGATTATATAATATATAATTTTACAATGTATTAGGCTGTTACAGTTGTTATACTGTTAGCCTTATCTTTCTCATCTCCATTGTATAAATTTATACTATAAAATATAGTATAAGAGAGAATTAATATAAGTTTATACTATCCTATTGATGCCAAATACTGTATAAAAACCAAATTTTCTGTCACCTACATATGATATGCCAAACAGAGCCCGAACCTCAAGCCTCATCAGGTGATCTCTTATTAATATTGTTTATATTAGAGATCGCAAAGCGAAATGGTTACCAAAATGAAGGTACAATTGTTCGTTTGAATATTGGTTGTTTACCATGAGACAGAGTAGTAATGTTTTTTTCTTTTTGGTAATAAAATAGTCATGCCTTTAGTATGAGTTCACTGGTGTGTGATGCTTAACCTGTTACATGCAAGCAATTTTTTCTTTCATTGAGAAATACTATAAACTTCAGTAAAAAAAATAAAAAAATGTAGAGACAGATTGAAAGTAGTTCACAACTTGTAACACCTATAAATCTGAAAGTCAATTGCAGGAGCAGAAAACATACAGTACCACTGAGATTAAAAGATGTTAGAAATCATGTTATTCTTTTTCCTCAAATAGAAACTCTGAATATATAGAAGTGCTAGCAAATAAATTTTAATATTATACATCTTTGTACACTCCTAGAATGTAGAACACAATGCCTTCTGCTTCCCACAACAAGAAATTAGAATGATTATTTTACATAACTGAACTTGACAAAGATGTTAGATATAAAAAACATGTAATTTTATATGAATGATAACTTTTCAAGCAGAAAGTGGATGTGATTCAATTTGAAAGATAAACAATGACATTGATCTTTCCTAGTTAATGGGTTCATACTCCATTGTAAGAAACATTGAACATGTTCGTACTCGTCCTTGATAAACTGATCAAGCTCGTCACAATTGCTAACCCATAGCCAGTAAAGTGCATTGAGATTTTGCAAATAGGAGAGACAGCTTTAAGTCTTGCGCGCATTCATCGATAACCAGATTACTATAAATAACGGTCAATTTAATATAATTAGAAGCATTACTTGCAAATATGAGAAAGAAAGAGGAGAAGAAGAAGTTGAAGAATATTAGATGGTCCATGCTCTGATTTTGAGAAAAGAAACAGAGAATGTCAGAGAATAGAAAGGAAAAGAATGTAGTCATACCTAGACGCGACTATATATAATGCTTTGCGTCTTATTCTGAGTTCTGCATTTTCCTGTCTCTTTTTTGTCATGCTAAGTTTCTTAATCAATCCACAAAGAAAAAAACTCGTAATTATTAATTAAGCTTTGTTATACCAAGAGAAGCAGAGAAGGTAGGAAACTTTGTTGTGTTATTTTTACTAAATTTTTTGAAACAGCTTGTCATGTGCGTGAGTCAGTGTCACTGAACAGAGCCAAAATAACAAAAACATGGGAAGTATTTAGAAAGATAATTTACAAATTGAAAAGAAAAGCCTATGCATGGGTGATAATTAATTGCTAGCTAACATGGCTAAGCTTCTTGATTTTTCCAACATGAACGTATAAACATATTTTCTGAAGTCTGGAGGAGTGAAGAATTCTCTAAAACCATTACCTTCATAATTAAACTTCTAATTCTTTACAGCAGTGGGTCACTTCAATGTTGTTTTTATTCTTGTTCCGTTATCTATTCTAACAGACATAGACGGATGTGGAGAATTAAACAATTTCAATAATATAGGCGGAGTGATTAAACAAATTAGAAAAAGAAGGGGGCTCTTAAAAAAAAAGCTCGAAGTAAAAGCTCAAAGTGAGACTACAACTCTCTTTATTCTCAGGACTAAACAGAATAAAAATCAGAATTTTTGGGCAATGAAAAAGCATGAAATCTTTCTTTGATGAATTTATGCTAGCAAGACATGTTAATATTCTATTCTTGTCCTACTTGTTTGAAGAGATTCGAAATATTACTAATTAAGAATGGAATTGAATTCCTTTTAGACCGGCTTGAACCTCAAGTCTCATGAGTTCAAGTGATTTTAATTCTATGAATAATGCTACATGCATTTAACTTTCCCATGTAATGATAAACTTATTTAAATAAATTCTTGTAAATTTTTTAATAAATTTATAGCTAATTTACACAAACTATCATTCAATTTATATGATTTTGTCCTTGTGTGAGGAAGTTGTGTATAAAAAAATTGGGTGCATATAATATTTATTCAAATTCTATATTAGTAATTAGATATAATAAGACATTTTAAACAACTGAAATAACATGAAAAGCACAAGTTGAAAAAATAACTTCAAATAATGTTTAACAATCTAGGATCGTGGTTCATAGATGGTTCATAGATCATATAGTGAGCTACAACTTTCTCTTTGTTATATAAGACCGTAAACATTCTCAATCAATGAATAGCCTTTGAATCAATGTTTTGAGACCTGGATCGGCCAGGCAAATTGAACATTGATTGGGTGTTATCCCGAGCAAGATTAGGTCAAAAATCCAGAATAACAGTTGACCCGACCTAACCCGGATTAATCTTGCTAACCTGAACATAATTTCAAGACTCGTCCAGATTTAAAAAATATATAAAATAGAAAAAGACAAAAACAAAAAAATTAAATTAAAGATGTTAGTAATAGATTATTTTTATTTTCCTTTTAGTTTTTAGTGTTTATGTTTACTTTTCTTATTTGTTGTTTGTTATGTCTTATTTGACATTAAATTATATATATATTTATTTTAAATAAATTCTTGTAAAATTATTGATAAGTTTATATCTAAGTTATTATATTTAATAACTATACACAAACTTATAATTTAATTTATATGATTTTGTCGTTGTGTATAAAACTATTGTGTGCATGTAATATTTATTCTAATCCTATATCAGTAATTAGAAATGATAAGACACTTTGATTGAACATTTGGAATAACACAAGAAGCACAAACTGAAAAAATAACTTCAAAGAATATTTAACAATCCAGGATTGTGGTTCATCTTATAGTGAGACTACAACTTTCTCTTTATTCTCATGACTAATTGGAATAAAAATTAGAATTTTTGGGTAACTTACGAATAAGCAAGAAATCTTTCTTTGCAGAACTTGTTGCTATTAAGGCATGTTAATATTCTATTCTTGTCCTACTAGTTTGAAGAGATTCGAATTGAAACTAATTAAGAATGGAATTAAATCCCTTTTAGAACTTGAACCTCAAGCCTCATCAGTTCAAGTGATTTGAATTTGCTACATGCATATAACTTTCTCATATAATAATAAACTAATTTAAATAAATTCTTGTAAAATTATTAATAAATTTATATCTAAGTTATCATATTTAACAATAACTATACTCAAAACTCATCATTTAATTTATATGCTTTTGTCATGGTGTGAGCAAATTGTGTAGAAAACTCTTGAAATTTAGAGCAACTGGAGGATATATATATATATATAACATAAGACAGCTGCAAACCTTGCCACTAAATTAACTAATTTTGGAAAGCAGTAGTAATACTTGTCCTGCCAACATTCATAAAATGTAAAGAGTATGTCTCCTATTACTATTGTTTATATTAGAGATCAGAGCAAAATGGTTAGTGGTTATCAAAATGACGTTACAATTGTTCCTTTGGATATTTGGTTGTTTACCATGTGACAGAGTAGTCATGTTCTTTTCTTTTTGGTTAATTAATAAAAAAAGTCATGCCTTTATGTCTACAGACTACATTAGTGTGATGCTTAACCTGTTGCAACCAATTTTTTCAGTCTCGGTTCATTAAGAAATACTATAAATTTCAGTTAAAAAATAATTCAAAGACAGATTGAAAGTAGTTCTCAACTTGTAACACTTATAAATCTGAAAGTCACTTTGCAGGAGCAGAAAACATACAGTACTGTACCATTGAGATTAAAAGATGTCAGAAATCATGTTATTCTTTTTCCTCAAATAGAAACTCTGAATTTAGAAGTGCTAGCAAATAAATTTTAATATTAAAATCTGACCACTTACATCTTTGTACACTCCTAGAATGTAGAACACAATGCCTTCTGCTTCCCACACCAAGAAATTAGAATGACTATTTTACATAACTGATCTTGACAAAGATGCAAGATATAAAAAGCATGTAATTTTATATGAATGAAAACTTTTCAAGCAGAAAGTGGATGTGATTCCATTTGAAAGATAAACAAAGACATTGAACTTTCCTAGTTAATGGGTTCATACTCCATTATAGGAAACATTGAACGTGTTCATACTCCATTGGCATACCATAATCACCATCCTCGTCCTTGTTAAACAGATCAAGCTCATCACAATTGCTAACCCATAGCCAGTAAAGTGCACTGAGATTTTGCAAATAGAAGAGACAGATTTAAGTCTTGCGCATTCATCGATGACCAACTTCTGGAGTGAAGAAAAGTTTGGAAGCAACTCTTTTGGAAAAGAATAGTAGTTTGGCCACAATTCCTTAGGAAAATATTCCATATCATCCAAAAAACTTAACATGATAAATCATAATAGGGAGAGAGGTATACGATGGGACAAAAAATTGACTTAGTGATATACATGCTTGGTGATATTAATATCTGTTTGGCCCTCTCCTACTCAGCCAAAAAATTCCCTCATTGACTTAGTGAATATACATGCTTTGTGGAGGACTATACTCCTTGAGGGTAGCAAGACTGAAGATTCCAAACAACTTGCTGCACCGTTAGGTCATGGTACTGCTCTTACGTATTCATATCTTCTCCCTCATTCGAACTTAGTGTAAGAATGCCTCGACAAAAAATATGATGAGATTACTGGTATTTTTGTAGAAACTTCCTCGAAGGAAAGGAAGTACGTAACAATTCTCAAAAATCCATTACCTTACAACAAGAATAGTAGTGCGTAGAAAGGATTATTACATTCACTCGTTCCAATAACTTGATCCCTAATGCATAGTATATAGCATGACAGAGCTACTATATATCCTAAATGCGCATCCCTTCTATGATGTGTTTAGAATCTTTTACAATGTAACAATACTTATGCTTGTGCTTAATGACAAAACCGAAATTGGTTATAAATAAAGATCAGTACTAATCAAATGCAAGTCCCCTATATATATCTAGCTCACTCACCTTGCAGGCCTACTTCTATGTTGGGTGGCTTAAGTCCTAATTGATTTTAGTCTCTTATCCATACATGCAATATTAAGGGGACAAGTGAAGATGATAATCTAGACTGAAACAGAAGCAATTTATTAAACAGAAAATTGGCTTTTTTCCAAACCAGAGACCTCATGAAGACTTGACCACTTAATTAGGTTTAACAATACTAAAGAATTGCTTCACCAGTAACTAATTTTTTAAGTGCCAAGTTTTGTCCAATTACAACAAGTGCCGATTGAACCAGTGATTAGTGATCCCATCAAATTGCATTGTATATATAATAGACTATATCTAGCAACACTAATGAAACAAAAGCAATCAAAACAGAATAAAAAATACTGAAATGTTGAAAAAGCAATTAAAATCACCTGATTGATTCCATCAAACAGGAGTTCAGGTAGAAAAAAACAACAGATGTTTGTGGGAAAAGTTTCCAACATGATCAGCTACGGATTTTTGTTTTGACTTGAAGATGAACTCCCAAAACATAATATAAAATGCATGATGTGTATCCTCCACCTATGATGGAAACATGATAATGATCATAAAAGATGTTAAGATATTTTTTACCTCTCTTCCTTCTTTTCTCATTTGTGCTTTGATATAAAAGAAAATGTAAATAGAAAGAAACTACATTGTGACAAATGTTGCCTTCATTTTATCTGCTCTAAGCTTATCTAGAATGTCACTAGTATGGCTTGATCATAGCAACACATGACAAGTTCTGGTAGCACCAAGTTTTAGCTAGAAAATTCACGCATTTATTTTCTCAGGGAGACTAAGTTTAACTTCCCAACCTTGCTGGATAAAGTATGAATATCATTGGTAAGAGCTACAAAAGGAAGATATCAAACAGATCTGAATATACTTTAAGATGGCAGAAAAGAGTGCAAGAGGATGCATGTAGATCTGGTAAATTGGAATCAACGGTATTTTTCTATTTTGTTATTCTTGTTGATCAATTGTGAACTAATTCAATTTTGTTGAGAGTAATCTAGTACTAACCTAGATGTACAGAGCAAAATATACCCCGCTCTTTTTCACTTTGTATGTTGTTAATCTATGACAAGTATATATGAATTGTGGTTAACCAAATGGCTTCAAATCCAGAATATCTTCTCTCTTTTCACTTTGTATTGATCAATCATTCATTAGAAGAATAAATTTAAACAGGTACTTCAAAAACTACCCAGCTGACAAACACAATTGTCTTGTCATGTATGCTGAAAACGACTCCCTCCAATTTGAAAGTATCAAACGGCAACTTGTAATAGTCTTTGTAAAGCCAATGCCCAACTCTGTAAAGAAAAAAACAGGAGAAAATTAGATTGTTAGTAAATACTGGCAACTCAGAACAGAGGGTCAGTAAATAAAAGGAATAGAAATAAAATAAGCAGCCTCACCCCTATGAGATTTCCTACTCTACAAAAGTAGCTCCTTCTGATAACTGACCCATCATCATCCATTTTCATAATGGCATCTATTTCTCACTGTACATTTTCTGTTAAAGAGAACTGAAAGGAGTTTTCTTGTAAAATAACTGTTGGTAAACTCAGCAAAAGTTCAACATGGAAAGATATATATAAAAAGAAGAAATGAAATACTCACCACTGCCATAGTTTTATAACAATTTGCAGGGATTGTCATTACCAAGTTTTTTAACACATCTGTAAACTCCAGGACATGAGCGATATTAGGCCAATTCTCATTGACTTTCCTCTTATATCTTACCTCTAACTGAGGACCTGGTAATGTCAAGCTCCACTAGTGATGACTGGAAGTTGCCTATCCACTCTGGCAAAGTCAGCAGATTTTGACAGGTATAAATGATGAGGGAGTCTAGGTGGTAACATATTGAAGAGCCTCCGGAAGAGACACCAACTTACTAAGATCATTAAGTATCTTTTATTCTTTTCAAACTGGGAGACTTTACCTCGTATATAAATAACAAAACAGGATCCATATCACCCAGAACTTCTGGTACAGCCTTTTCTCAGATACAGAGTTTCCTGTAGATGATTCAAGAATGTCAAGTACCCCCATCATCATAATATGGGAATCAGAGATCCAAACGAAATGGACCCAACAAAACTTTTCTCAACTGTACAGATGAAAATTGACCGACTTAAAACTAATAAAAAAACTCATAATGTGAAAACTAGAATCACCAGCTATGATAACTCTTGGGATTCAAAGCAAGTAGAATATATAAAATAGTCGTAAGGCTTGTCTGAACAATAGTCAATTCACTTTTCAGTACCTCATGAAATTCTTCCTACTCTGGTTTCATATGTAAACTTTTGGACATCAATCTTCAGTGAATCCTCACACTTGGCCGCTTAAAATAGAATGCCTGAAGGCTGAACCTAGAAGTGTTTGAAAGTAAATATGTGTTCATAACAAAGGGTCAAACTAATTGACATCAAAAAGCTATAAAAGAGTAAAACCAAATGCATTACTTTTGATTCTTTATAAGTGACTGGGTGTCAAGCAGAGATTGAAACATACATATAGAAGATTAAGGAATCTGTAAAAGCATAAATGAACCTTCTGATATCAGATATAATCGTTGTAAAGTTAATCTCCAGCAATTTTTGAACTTGCAGCTTTTTCCTCACTACAAATTTAAAGTAAAGAAACGAAAAAATAGATTGTGAGTAAGCATTGATACCTTAAAGTCAAAATAGAGGGTCAGTAGTGTACATAAGGAATAGAAATAAAATAGTCATCCCCACTATCCGTATTCTTTCTGTTAAAGGAGTTCCTTCTGATATCAGATAAAATCATTGTGAGCCCATCATCATATGTATTCTTCCTGTTAAAGGGAAAAAAAAGAGAGTTTACAAGTAATTATAAATTGGTAAACTCTAAACAAAAGGTCAATGAGGAAAGTTAATAAATGAAATACCAAATGGAATTATCTGCTGTTCAACCATTCTAACTTTCGGGACATGAGCAATCTTGTGCCAATCCTCGCCAACTTCCCTCTTGCATCTGACTTGTAAATGGGGACATTCAGCTATTTCCAGTTCCCTTAGAGATCTGAGCTTAAGCATCCCTTCAGGCAGTGATGTCAATTTAGGGCAATTGACAATGTGAAGGTTCGACAATGATGACTGGAAGTTGCCTATCCAATCTGGCAAAGTTTGCAGATTGTTACATTTTAAAAATCATGAGATACTCGAAGGTGGTAACATGTTGAAGACCCTCCAAAAGAGACACCAGCTTGGGAAGATGTATGAGTTCCAAATTACGGAGGGAGCTAAGTTCTTTCCATCGCATACCATAATCACAATCCTCCTCATCATTACACAGATCAAGCTCTATGCAATCACAAAAACACAAGTGTTGAAGTGCACTGAGATTTTGCATAATAGGAGAGACAGATTTTAGTCTAGGGCATCCAGTGATGATCAACTCATGGAGTGAAGTAAAGTTTTCTATTGATTCCATTGGAAAAGATTGCAGATCAGGGATACCAAAGGAGAGAGATCTTAGTTTGGACGAGGAAGAACAAGAAGATTGCAGAGTAATATCTGTATGTGTTTGGCTCCCACCTTCTGTTGCTCTCAGGAAGAAATTGGTGGAAAATCTTCTTACCAACTCTATGACAAATAAATGCTCAACATGCTGTCCTAGTGGCATTGAAATCAGATTAGGGCAATCCATGATACTTAACTCAGAAAGGCAAGAAAATGATGCCAAGTGTGCTACTTGACAGCTGCTCCTCCTCCACCATCCCCGCAGATTAGGAATTACGATGAGATGGAGGGATTTAAGGGACAGAAAGAATAATGGGGATGATTACCTAGTACTAGAAGAGAAACAACAGTCCTCTTCACTACCATTGCAGACTATGTACTCCAGAGATAACAAATTCCAAAGAGTGAGATATTGGAGATGAAGGAGTTGATGCAATGGTGGAATATATTGCAATTTATCACACCCATGGATTACAATTTTGTATAGATTTGACAGGGAGGATAGCCAATCACAGAATCTTACGCCCCCAAAATATTTTACAGTCAACGGTTTCAATTTGGAATGAGGCTGAAGGCCTTCCAAGAGCGACTCGTCGTTACAAGGTCGATCAGCCAAGGCTTTCCATTCCCAACTCAATGTCAAGGACTTAAGAAATGGCTTCTCAGCCAATTTTGCAGCCCCTATTGCATTACCATGCAGGTTACTCAACCCTTCGATTTTCAAACTCACAGTCAGATTATTTAAACTGCTCAGTTCGCTTATCCCACCATGATGTTGATTTCTGGAAGATGAAGTTCTTCTATTGTCCAATACAAAAGTTGTTAATGTTTGAAGAGACGTCAATTTCCCTAAACCATACGGCATATGAGTCAGTACACCACACCCATCTATCTCCAGATGCCTAAGACTCATCAAGTTTCTCATGTCCCTAGGCAACTCTTTAAGATTCAAACAGTATGAGAGTTTTAGAGTTTGCAAATTGTGTAGACTAGTAACCGAACTTGGAAGCATTTCAATCTTCTTATTCCAAGAAAGATCAAGATATCGAAGGTGCTTTAATGAGCCAATGGAATCAAGCAGTGTTTTATTACATAATCCAATAAGACCAACATACGTAAACACTTGAAAACATATGCAGCCGAACCTATTTGTAATTGAAAAGGAAAAGGGAAGGACCTCATCTTGCGTACCTGATCAGCTAACCCAGTTCGAATTTTCCATGATGATGAATCCAAAGCAGCATTGATTGACACACGACGTGTTGTTTCACCAATCTTTTCCCCTTCCAAGTTAGTCATGGTGTATTCATTGCCAGCAACTAATTGTGCGAGATCATGAATTAGATCATGCATTTTGCATAACTCTATGTCACCATATTCATCCTTTTCAATGTCTTGAAAAAAGATCTCCAGTATAAATCCATAAAATACTCTTCACCCACATCTTCTATACATCTATTTTCATCCAATGGTACGTGAATGAACCCTTGCGCCATCCATAACTGAATCAATATTTTCTTTTTGATTTGAAAATCTTTGGGGAATAAGGAACAATATGCAAAACAATTTTTTAAATAAGATGGCAAATGATCATAACTCAATTTGAGTATCGAAAATATGTCATTGTTTTGTTGATTGAGTTTCACAAGATCAGTGTTTTCAAAGTACAACCAATCACTTTCTGAATTTTTGAAATATAATATACCTCCAATAGCTCTTATAGGAAGAGGAACTCCCATGCATTTTCTTACAATTTTCTTTCCAGTCACTACTAGATTTTGATTTTGGGGCTTTTCTCCGTTTTATGTGATGCGGGTGAACAAGAGCCATGACTTGTCTTCGTCCAAACCTTTCACATGAAAAGTTGAATTTGCCTGTGTGATCTCTGCTTCCTTCTCACTACGTGTAGTTATTATTACTTTACTCCCTTTTGCTCCACCCATTTGTAAACTCTTCAATCCAAACCATAGTTGTCCATTCTCGTTCCACACATAGTCTAACACAAGTAAATATCTCTTCCCATCAATTTTTTTGCTGAGATCTCGTTGCAATTGTTCCATCTCATTATTAGTAGAACATCCTATAATCTTTGCTACAATGCTTTTGACTTGAAAGCCATCAGATTGATCAGACACACAAACCCACATTTTTAGCTCAAAATGATCTTGGATGATCTTATCATTGAAAACAAGTTGAGCTAGTGCGGTCTTCCCTAGTCCACCAATGCCAACAATAGGAACAACTACAACATTTTCTTTCACATTATCATTCAGCAAGATTTTTATGATGGTGTTCTTCTCCTCCTCTCTTCCAATAACTTCTCCTTCAGTTATAAAAGAGTGAGTTTGTTTTCGTTCCCTAAACCCACTAAACCCAATTTTGATCCTATCATTAGCAATTTCATTTAACTTCCCTCTGATTTCCCTAAGCTTGTGACCCATCTTACAACCATATACCAGTTGGTTTGATTTGGAGAAGAAGATACGTACCTTCTTTCCCTTTTTGTTTTGGGTCATGAGTTCTCGATGCAAAGCTTCGGTGGAGAAGTCATCCAACAAGTCATCCGCATCAAGAGCTGCATCTTTCAGCCTTTCAACCCATTCTGTAACTCCAGCATTTGTGTCCTGCTTCTCCTCTGCATCCAGAAGCACAGCTTTGATGGCAGTGCCAGAGTTCTTCATCTTTCTAAGCTCATCTTTGACATCCCAAAGCAGCCCGATCTCCTCAAGTGCCAAGGAGCCCAATCTCCCGATGATTTTGTTAGCAATGCCCAAGAGGACACTTTTAGCTGCCATATATGGTTTGGTAACCGCAAATATACAGAAACTCAAAAGCCTTGCACTCAAAAGTGATATATTATGGTAAGTGCTCAAATAAATAGTCAACTGATGGATTATATGCTAAATTACTATACAAATAAAATCAAAAGACAAGTTATATTGCAATATAATAAAATCTGGCCAAATCAGTTTCAATGATTATTAATTAATTACAAAGTTATATCACTGATAACAACATTGTTGATTACTTATTTATTATAAACTATAACCGACACTTGTGAAGAATACTTATTGTCGTATAATTAGATTATTATCATAAAATCTACAATTACTTTCTAACCACAATAGCACGTCACACTTAACACATCTTAATTTGTCACTATATTATTATATATAAAGAGTAGTGCTACGTGTATTATCCTATTTTTATATGTAAAAGAAAATATACATTAAGTTGTGTGTGAACCTTTGTGTTTTAGTTTAATTATAATACAATTAACAATTTTTGTAATTTACATATCAATATTAAATAAGTTACAACTCCGAAAACAAATTATTTTGTTATATACTGCAGGTGCACATGTTCGATCAATTTACATAAAGTTGTTTGTCCATTAAATATCAGATGACTATACCCAAGTCGGGTGAATATTATTTATTTATTGAAGAAGCCTTGCTGGCTGGGCCTATAATGTGGTAAACTAATTATAAACAAGCAACATGTGTCAGTCAGTTAGTTAATTTCCAGTTTTTAATATACCAATTTGAATTCTCGAAACATTTAAAAACAGAAAAATAGAAAACACCAATTAACGTGGTTGATTGTTGTTCTTTTAGTAAAGTTTATTTATTAGGATTGAATTAGTTGTGCCCAGTAGACATTAAATACAAAAATCGTATTAAAAACTAGAAATTAACCAACTAGCAGACACAATTGCTTGTTTATAATTAGTTTATCATTTTATAGGCCCAGCCAGCGAGGCTTCTTCATTATCAACCAATAATATTACAACTTCATAATTATAACTAACAAAAGAACCACAACTCAAAAAGGAGACAATGATTTGAAACCATCACTCCCGTTTTTGCTCATTAAATTAAGACTTCATTGAGAAATTATGTTTTTAAACTTCAAACTAAGTTTGTTAATTATTTAGTTTATACAAGTACAATTATATTTGTTTTGAATAATGTTTTCAAAATACTCATTTTCATAATATTTTCAATAGGTTTCATTTTCAAAATGACATAGACAAATCTAGACATAATTAATTTTGTAATGTATTTAATATTTTGGTCTCTAAAAATTACACTATTTTTTATTTGATTCATTGATAAGTATAATTTTTAATTGGGTCTTCTAAGATTTAATTTTTATTTTTTTGTTCTTCAAGGTTTGTTTTTTAAAAAAAATAATAATAATAAGATTCTTAATCAATCAAGAATTATTTAATTTAGATGAAACACAATATAATTAGTTGACATGGTTGTAACATTTAAATTGTGGAAACAATTTTTTTTAATAATTGAGTTAATATTTATGTGAATTATCCTTTTATACATTAATATTTATATTTTTTTTTATCATCTCCAAAAAACATGTTAACATCTCAATTTAACAATTTAAACTTAATTAAAAAAATTACTAGATAAAACAATACAGTAGGTCGGATTCCCCCCTCCCCCCCAAACAATAGAATTATTCGGTGTTAATTATAGATAAAATAGTAGTAAATTACTAATAGTTGGTGTTGAGTTTGAATAAAACAATAAAAAAATAAATAGTAGAAAATCTTTTCCTGCATTAATATTGGTTTTTGTCATCATCTCTTGAAAATATGTTAACAAATTAATTTAATAATTTTAACTTAATTAAAAAAATTAATAGAAGTAGTTGGCGTGTAAGGTCTAGATAAAATAATAAAATAGGTCGGTTTTTTTTTCCCAAAGGTATGCAATATGTCGAGGTTAGGTATTGATAAAACACAGTATAATAAAATTATTCGGGGTGAAATCGATAAAATAGTAGTAAAATAATTGGTGTCAAGTTTGAATAAAACAATAACAATTAAAAATAGTACGTGTCAAAAAAAATAAAAAATTGGTGCGAGGACTAGAATATAATTTATTCGGTGTTAAGTCTAAGATAAATAGTAAAGTACAAATAGTTGGTGCCAAGTTTGTATAAAACAATTTCAGCAAAGAAGAAGTTTGTATAAAACAATAAAATTAATAAAAATGGCACTTGTCACGTTAGGATAAAAAAAAATTAAAATAGAAAAGTCGGTGTGCTGTCTGTGGACCAGATAAAAACATCAGAATATATTTAGTTGGTGTTAGGTCTAGATATAAACAATAAAATATAAATAGTTGGTGTCAAATTTGAATAATAAATAAAAAATTTATATAATTTATTCAACAAGTTAATTTCATTGTTAAAGTTATAATTTTTTTTTTTTTTAACGGAGTTATTTTCTCAATCAAGATTATCACATAGGAGAATGAAAACTGAAGCCCTTTTGCCATATCTAACTTCAGAGCCATGTAGCCCTTTTGCCTTTCCTTTTTGTGTTTCATATAATGGAAGAGTTCAAAAGATATTAGAGTGTTATACATAGTGAGCCTCCCAAGAACAAAAGCACTCTGGTTCTCTACTATAATAGCTTTTGTAATGATTTTGAAAATTACATGACATAAAATTTGAATCAGGTCATCCTGCTCTGAAATTTCTGCTATATGAGCTGAGTTTTAAGAAGAATAAACCAGAGTAGTTTTTCCTTTTTCTCTTTTTCAGGTAAGCAATACAAAAGTAGTTAATAGCATATATTACTTAGCTGCTTTCCTCCTTTTGTTTCACAGGAATTAAATGGTGCTTCCACTACAGACCATTTCAAACAATATAGTCAACTAGCAGGGCTTCAGGAATATTTCAGAAGGACAACAAAATTGGTCGCAATCTGTATAGCTACAATGTAAAAGGAAAGTAGTTAATATAACTGAATTTAACCCCAAAAAAAAATATATGAATAATGGAAGCTAGCAGGATATAGAAATTGTTCAAATATGTTCAGTGTAAACATTGACGAATTGTCTTCTAAGGAAACTACGTTGAAGTGAACTACTTGTCTTTATTCTTTTTCCTTTGAGATTCCCAAAACCTCTAACTGCAACTAAGTTTACACAAATATGGAGCCAATTACAGAGGGCAACCCAACAATTCTCATGAGAGACAGAATAGTGGCTATGGATGATCAGAACTAAAGATGCGAACGTATGAAATACTCATGATCAAGTTTACAGAAAACATTACAATAACAAAAAACTTAAAAAAAAAACAGAACAAAAGAGGAATGGCATAATAAATCCTGGAGAAATGACTAAAATCTGGTACATTGGAGTCATCAACTTACAACGTCGAAGATATTTCAGCAGAGAAAGACGAGCTGGAAGGATATATAAGATCGTAAACATTCTCAATGAGTAGCCTCTGAATCACTCACTCAGGATTTCCCTCCTTGACTTGTATATATTCTTTGTTAGCACGGTGATCTTCATTTCTTTTACTGCAGCAACTCCAAGATCAAAGATGGGAATTATGTTCCTACTATTTGTAGTATAAAAAATTACAAAAACAATAGACACTTTTAATGCCTGAGTAAGTTAGAATTTTTTTTTTTTAACACTATATTTGCACTATACTTACAATGGGTTACGCAAATAAGCTTTCCAAGATAAAACAGACTCTTTTATATCTAAAGATGCTATTAGATATAAACAGAAATTATAACTTGAAAAGAGAAAGAAAAAAAAGAAGAAGAGATCTTTAAAAAATGGGTTAATCATATTAATTTTATAGGCTTTTCATGAAATGACATTTTTATTCATATGAAAATTAATATCCAAAAGGAAATGTATTTTTATTTTGATAGTAATGATTTTTTGTTTAAGTCAAATAGTCATAAGAATCTTTATAAGTTTCCATGAAAATATATTCATGTTCATAAAGAAATTAATTTATGATTCTTGTTCGTAAAGAAATTAATTTATGAAAATAAATGTCTTTTCATTTAAGTTACAAGTAATGACTTTTTGACTAAGTCACATTAACCAAACTTTCATATTCTCATTATTTTAATAACTATTCGTATAGAAGTTATTTTATAAACGAAAATATATTTTTATTTAAGTAAAAAATAATGACTCTTGGATTAAGTCAAATTACTTTAAAATTATTGAAAATTCCTAACACTATTAGTACAGAAGAGTATTCTTGCAGCATTATCAGGTCATAGCTCAACTCAAAATCTGTTTCAGCTTTTTAAACTATGTTTAAGCACCTGAACAGAAAAAGACACTACTTGGTACATTTTGAAAAATTGAATCGAGAGTCGAGTGGAACACAAGCAATTTACTCGATAATGCAAAAAAAAATTGCTTTACTTGTTTGATTCTTTTCATACTGGAAGACATTACCTCTGGCTATAAAAGAACAAATCAGAATCCCATCGTCCAGGACTGTGTTAGCTAGAACTTCTGGAACTATTATCTCTAAAATGCAGAGTTTTGTGCAGATGATTCGAGAATGTCAAGTACTCCCCCCGTCATCATAATATGGGAATCAGGGATCCACATGGTATTAACCCAACAAAACTTTCTCAACGGCACAGATAGAAATTTTCTGACTTAAATAAAACCACTACTCAAAACAAAAACTAGAATCACTAGCTACTCTGACTCTTGGAATTCAAAGCAAGTAGAAGTTAAATATATCAAATAGTTGTAAGGCTTCTGGACTACTCTCAAAATGACATCTTCTATACATCTATTTGCACCTACTGATTGAATTATGAATCCTTGCGCCATCCACAATTTAATCAGTGTTTTTGTATCGAATGAATAATCTTTGGGGAACAATGCACAATATGCAAAACAATTTTTTAAATGGTGCTCAATTTGAGTAATGGAATTATGTCATTTTTATGTGGACTGATTTCCAAAAGATCAGTATTCTTGAAGTATGATCAATCACTTTGGAAATTTTGATAATAATAACATAATTCCAATAGCTCTTAAGGCAAGAGGAACTCCCATGCATTTTTCTACAATTTTCTCTCCAGTTACTAGTAGATCTTTATTTTGCAGCTCTTCTCCATTAATGAAAGTCATCCGAGTGAACAAAGCCCATGACATGTCCTCATCCAAACCTCTAAAAATAAAAATAAAATAACAATTGAATTTTCCATGTTATTTCTGCTACCTTTTCGATACGTGTGGTTACTATTATTCTACACCCTTTTGCTCCACCCATTAATAAACTCTCCAATCCAATCCATCGTTCTTCATTCTCGTTATATACCTCATCTAACACAAGTTAATATCTTTTTCCCTAGGAATTTGTTGCAGTTGTTCCATTTCACTATTAGAAGAACATTCAGCAATCTTTGCTACAATACTTTGGACATCAAAGTCATCAGAGACACAAACCCACATTTTTAGCTTAAAATGATATTGGATAATCTAATCATTATACAAACTAGTTGAGTAAGTGTAGTTTTCCCTAATCCACCAATACCAATGGGAACAACTGAAACATTTTCTTTCACACTTGTATCATTCAAGAGTTCTATGATGGCCTTTTCTCCCCCTCTCTTTCAATAACTTCTTCTTCTTCTTCATCACGTTTAAAAGAGTGAGTTTGTTTTCGTTCCCTAATTACAACTGGGGCTTCCGGACTACGCTCTATAGGGCCAAGTTTGTTCCTATTATCAGCAATTTCATCTAGCTTCCCCTGAGTTCCTAAGTTTATGACCCATCTTATGACCATAAGCTAGTTGATTTCCGGTGAATATTATTATTAATATCTAATAGAAAAACCAAGACTCATAGATCAAAAAAAAAAAAAAAAAAGGACTCTTGGGTGTCTGCTATTTTTCTTAATTTTTAGATTTAAATATCTCAAGAATTCAAGCTGATAAATTAAAAATTAAAAATTATTTAGATGACAAATTTTTATTGAATTTCAACCATTACTTAAGAATAAGAAAATAACTCACTAAACAGCTGTATTGGGTGTTAGGCCCCTTTGGAGAACAGCTGAATTTCAACCATTACTTAAGAATAAGAAAATCACTTCTTCATGACCACAATTTGTTGGCAAAGTCTGTTAACAAAAACTTCGTTTTGCACCACAAATCCACATCCTTTTCAGTATTGACAAGTTGATCCAGCAGCATAAAGTAGTTGCAAATGTAAGGCTCCAACGGACCAAAGCAATGAGGTTTCGAAAAATACGTTCTGTCCTCCTTCCTACCAAAGGAGGAAGTAGTAACCGAACTTTAAAACACCCTATGAATGGTATGAAATTCAAGAACGGTAACCATCTCAAGAACCCTTTTTTTCTTGAACTTAATGTCAAGTAAGCATTTATCCGGCTTTTCCGTCATCACCACTCCTGCATCTTTCAACATAGTAACACAATACAGAATGTCACATTGTTTAAAGTTATGATCACCAAAACTTAGATTCTTTCGAAGGAAAAAACACCTTACCAAATCAACCTTAACATTCCATCGGCACAGCTTTGATTGCAGAGACTGTGCTTTTTATATTGAGAAACTCCTCCTTAACATTTCAAAATAATCAGATCTGTTGGACTGCTGACGAGATCAATTTGCTGATGAGTTTGATCAACAACACCAAACAGTTAGAGTTTCTGACATGTTTTGGTAAAGATGAGATGAGAATTGCTTTAGATGCAGTGGTGTCAAACTGTCAATATATATTGAAGTGCTACTTCAACATTATTTTTTTAAAGAAAAAAAAAATTAGGAATCATATTCTTCAGACTTTTCACTCTTTTTTCTTGCACTCCCATTGATAAATAGTACTCTGTTTTCTTTTTTCTCTTTTTGGTGAGCAACATTGCTATCAAGCAAAAAGAAGAGTACTGAAAGGGGATAATGGTACAATATATTAGTTGTCAACGCTTGTAGATAATTTCCAGCAGGAGAAAGATGAGCCAACCTCACTCAGAATTTCCATCCTTGACTTGGTGAAAATGTATTATTTGTTAGCATAGTGATCATCATTTCTTTTACAGCAGAAACTCCAATATCCAAAATGGGAATTAAACTACTACCATTAAGACTGAACAGTATTCTTGAAGCATTATCAGGTCATGGCTCTATGTGATCTGCTTCACCCTTTGAAACTAAGTTTAAGCATGCCTGGACACAGAAAACAACAAAAGAGATTACTTGTACATTTTGGAAAATTGAACTGAATGTCGAGCATAACACATGCCATTTACTTAACAATGCAAAAACAATTGCTATCTATAATTTTAACTGAAGGAAAGAAATTACCTCATACTAAAATGAACAAATCTGAATCCACAGCACCCAGAACTATGTTAGCTCGAACATCTGTACAGTTTTCTTTCAGATACAGAGTTTCCTGTAGATGATTCAAGAATGTAAAAAACTCCCCATCATCATAATATAGGAGTTCGAGTTCAACACAGTATGGAGGGTGGACATTACAAAACTTTTCTCAACTGCACGGATGAAAGTTTTTTGACTTCAAACTTAAAATCACTATTCATAATTCTTTTTCAAGAGAGAAAAAAAAAAGCATTCACTATTCGTAATAGGAAAACTAGAATCACTAGCCACTCTGACTCTTGGAATTCAAAGTAAGTGGAAGTTTAAATACATAGAGTACATGGTTGTAAGGTATATCCCTTTTCTGTACCTTCTGAAATCGAAGACTACTCTAGTTTCATATGTAAACTTAGGGACATCAATCTTCGGTGGGTCCTCAATCCTCATCCACTTCTGTCTGATACCTTTCTTCTAAAGTCCGAATCTGAGGACTGCCAGACATATAGAATGTTCATAGAAGCGAGATGGAGTTATCATAAACGGTACTGATTCCAATGCTGGACTAAAAGTAGCAGCCGTATTTTGAGGCTGCCTATCCACTTTTGAAAAGCCATCAGATTGTGAGAAAATATAATTTAGAGGTTTTGCAGGGTTGTAACATCTGAACGTAACAAGATTCTACTCTGTCTATCAGTACTCAATCAGCACTTGCCATATCATGGTTATGAGACCACTGAGATTAAAAAGAGAAGACATCTAAAACAGGCTCAATCTAATTGATCTTAAAAGATATAAAGGAAATAAGATACAGACCTACTCTGTTTATCACTACGCTAATGCAAGTCCCCTACATCTAGCTCACTCACCTTGCAGGCCTACTTCTATGTTGGTTGGCTTAAGTCCTAATTGATTTTAGTCCCCTATCCATACATGCAATATTAAGGGGACAATTGAAGATGGTAATCTGGACTGAAACAGAAGCAATTTATGAAACAAAAAATTGGTTTTCCCTAAACCAGAGACCTCATTGAATTTAGACGTGACCACTTAATTAGGTTTAACAAATGCTAAAGAATTGCTTCACCAATAACTATATTTTTAAGTGCTAAGTTTTGTCCAATTACAGCAAAGTGCCAATTGAACCGATCAGTTATCCCATTAAATTACAGTGTATATATAACAGACTATATCTAGCAATATTACTGAAACAACAGCAATCAAAACAGAATAAAGAATACAAAAATGTTGAAAAAGCAATTTGAATAACCTGATCGATTCCATCTATTAAACAGGAGTTCAGGTAGAGAAAACAACAGATGTATGTAGGAAGAATTTTCCAACAAGATCAGCTACGGATTTAGTTTTGACTTGAAGATGAACTCCCAAAACATTATATTAAATACACGATGTGCATCCTCCACCTATGATGGAAACATGATAATGATCATATAAGATGTGTTTATATTTTTTTCCCTCTCTTCTTTTCTCAATTGTGCTTTGACATAAAGAAAATGTAAATAGCAAGCAACTACATTGTCATAAATGTTACCTTCATCTTATCTGATCTAAACTTGTCTAGAATACCACTAGTATAGCTTGATCATAGCAACAATGACAAGTTCTGGTAGCACCAAGTTTTAGCTAGAAAATCCACGCATTTGCTTTATCATGGACACTGAGTTTAACATCCCAACCCTGCTGGATAAAGTATGAATATCATTGTTAAGAGCTACATGAGGAAGATGTCAAACAGAGCCTGCTATGATAAGATTAACAGCCTCCCAGTTTAATTTGAAGATACTTTAAGATGGCCAAAAAGAGTGCAAGAGGATGCATGTAGATCTGGTAAATTGGAATCAACGGTATTTTTCTATTTTGTTATTCTTGTTGATCAATTGTCAACTAATTCAATCTTCTGGTTCCGCCTTTTCTAAGATACAGAATTTCCTCCAGATGATTCAAGAATGTCAAGTACCCTTGTCATCATAACATGGGAATCATTGATCCAAACTGAATAGACCAAACAAAACTTTTCTCTAACTGTACAGATGAAAGTTTGACCGATCGACTTAAAACTAATAAAATAAAGTCAATATGAAAACTTGAATCACCAGCTATTATGACTCTTGGGATTCAAAGCAAGGAGAATATATAAAATAGTTGTAAGGCTTGAAATTGAAGACGACTCTGGTTTCATATGTAAACTTTGGGACATTAATTTTCAGTGGATCTCGCCTGGGCTTAAAATAGAATGCTTGAAGTTATGTAACCAGACACCTTCCTCATGATCAAAATAACTTTTCAAATAAAGTAACCAAACATGAAAACAATTTTGCAAACGCCAAGCCAAACAAGCATTGAACCTCGAAATGTTTGAAAGTAAATATATGTTCAAAACAAAGGGTCAAACTAATTGACATCAAAAGATATATAAAAGAGTAAAACCAAATGCAGTTGTTTCGATTCTTTATAAGTGACTGCGTGTAAGCAAAGTTTGAAACAGAGATATAAAAGATTAAGGAATATGTAAAAGCATAAATGAACCTTTTGATATTAGATATATCTGTTTGGTTTAGCTTTTGAAACAGCTTTTGGGTTTAAGCATTTCTACAAAAGTATTTAGTAATAGAGGTTTTATTTTTTAAGCTTATAAAAAAAAAGTATCTTTAAACTTTTACAGTTCTAAAAACTACTAAAAGCTGGAACTAGAAAAAAAAATTATTGTAAATAGAAAAGAAGTAAGCTCAAATGAATTTGAATAGTTATTATTGTATTTAGACAAATAACTTTTACAAATAGAAAAGAATGAAGCTTAAATAAATTTGAATTGTTATTTTATTTAGTCAAATTTAACCATAATATTTATTAAAATGATATATTTAATAATTAATATCTTTTTTAAAAAGTAAAATTCAACAATTTTTTTATATCTCACAATCCCCTCCCATTTTTGAACTCTCAGCTTTTTTTTTTTTTACTCACTTAAATTTAATGTAAAGAAACGGAATAATACATTGTAAGTATGATACCTCGAAGTCAAAACAGATAGTCAGTAGTGTACATTGGGAATAGAAATAAAATAGTCATCCTCACTATCCGTATTCTTTCTGTTAAAGGAGTCCTTTCTGATATCAGATAAAATCATTGTGAGCCCATCATCATATGTCTTATTCCTGTTAAAGGAAAACAAAAAACGAGCTGAAAGGAGTTTACAAGTAATTATATATTGGTAAACTCAAAACAAAAGGTCAATAAGAAAAGTTAAAAAAATGAAACACTAAATGGAATTACCCGCTATTCATCCATTACAATTTCCGGGACATGAGCAATCTAGTGCCAATCCTCGCCAACTTCCCTCTTGCATCTGACCTGTAAATGGGGACATCCAGCTATTTCCAGTTTCCTTAGAGATCTGAGCTTACACATCCCTTCAGGCAGTGATGTCAATTTAGGGCATTTGGTAATGTCAAGCCTCCGCAGTGATGACTGGAAGTTGCCTATCCACCCGGACAAAGTCTGCAGATTGCGACAGACTGAAATGCTGAGATCCTCTAAGGTGGTAACATGCTGAAGACCCTCCGGAAGAGACACCAACTTGGGAAGACTTAAGAGTCTCAAAATACGGAGGGAGCAAAGTTCTTTCCATAGCATACCATAATCACCATCCTCCTCATCATTACACAGATCAAGCTCTTTGCCACAAAAAATACTCAGGTGTTGAAGTGCACTGAGATTTAGCAGAATAGGAGAGATAGATTTTAATCTATCGCATCCGACGATGGTCAACCTGTGGAGTGAAGTAAAGTTTTCCAGTAATTCCTTTGGAAAAGATTGCAGATCTGGGATACTACACTCTAGATGTCTTAGTGTGGACAAGGAAGAAGAAGAAGGTTGCAGTGTAGTATGTATATGTGTTTGGCTCCCACCTGCTGTTGTTGTCTTAATCGGAGGCAGAAATTGAAGAAAAATCCTCTCACCAACTCCATGATAAGTCAACTGTTCAACACGTGGTCTTAGTGGCAATGAAATCAGATTAGGGCAATTAATGATACATAACTCAGAAAGGCAAGAAAATGATGCCAAGTGTGCTACTTGACAGCTACTCCTCCCCCACCATCCCCGCAGATTAGGAATTTGGATGAGTTCGAGTGATTTAAGGGATGGGAAGAATAATGGGGATGATGAACTAGTACTAGAAGACAAACAACAGTCCTTTTCACTACCATCACTGTCTATGTACTCCAGACAAGGCAAAGTTCTAAGAGTGAGACATTGGAGATGAAGGAGTTGATGTAATGGTGGAATATATTGTAATTTATCACACCCATTGATTTCAAATTTGTATAGATTTGACAGGGAGGATAGCCAGCCACAGAATCTTACTCCCCCAAAATAGTTTATAGTCAACGATTTCAATTTGGAATGAGGCTGAAGGCCTTCCAAGAGCGACTCATCACTACTAGACCGATCAGCTTCCCAACTCAATGTCAATGACTTGAGAAATGGCTTCTCAGCCAATTTTGCAGCCGATATTGCATTACCATGCAAGTTACTCAACCCTTTGACTATCAAACTCCCAGTCAGATTATTTAAACTGCTCAGTTCGCTTATCGCACCACTATGTTGATGTTCAGAAAATGATGTTCTTCTGTTGTCCAATACAAAAGTTGTCAAAGTTTGAAGAGCATATGTGTCAATTTACCATACTTATCCAGCTCCAGATGCCTAAGACTCATCAAGTTTCTCATGTCCCTGGGCAACTCTTTTAGATTACTGCAATGTGAGAGCTTCAGAGTTTGCAAATGGTGTAGACTAGTAACCGAGCTTGGAAGCATCTCAATCCTCTTATTCCGAGAAAGATCAAGATATCGAAGGTGCTTTAATGAGCCAATCGAATCAGGCAGTGTTTTATTACAGAATCCTTGAAGATCCAACATTCTTAAACGCTTGAAACTTGATATAACTGAATCGTATGCTGCCGTATCTAGTGTTACACAGCCACCAAAATCTATTTGTTGAAAAGGCAAATGGAAGGACCTCAACTTACGTACCTGATCAGCTAACCCTGTCGAAATTTTCCATGATGTGAAATCCAAATTAGTAGCATTGATTGATACATGACGTGTTGTTTCACCAATCTTTTCCCCTTCCAAGTTAGTCACGGTGTATTCATTGCCAGCAACTAATTGTGCCAGATCATGAAATAGATCATGCATTTTGCATACCTCTATGTCACCATATCCATCCTTTTCAATGTCTTTAAAGAAAGATCTCCAGTATAAATCCATAAAATACTCTTCACCCACATCTTCCATACATCTACTTTCATCCAATGATATTTGAATGAATCCTTGCGCCATCCATAACTGAATCAAAGTTTTCTTATTGATTTGAAAATCTTTGGGGAATAATGAACAATATGCAAAACAATTTTTTAAATGGGGAGACAAATGATCGTAGCTCAATTTGAGTATTGGAGATATGTCATTATCTTGCTGATTGATTTTCAAAAGATCAGTATTTAGGAAGTACAACCAATCTTTTTCTGAATTTTTAAAATATAGCATACTTCCAATAGTTCTTATGGCAAGAGGAACACCCGTGCATTTTCTCACAATTTTCTTTCCAATAACTACTAGATCTCCATTTTGCGGTTCCTCTCCATTTTCAAAAGCCACCCGAGTGAACAAGAGCCATGACTTATCTTTATCCAAACCTTTCAAATGGAAAGATGAAATGGTGCGTGTTATCTCTACAACCTTCTCAAGACGTGTGGTCACAATTATTTGACTACCTTTTGCTCCACCCATTAGCAAACTCTTCAATTTGAGCCATTTTTCTTTATTGTCGTTCCACACGTCATCTAACACAAGTAAATATCGCTTTCCCTCAATTTTTTTTCTAAGATTTTGTTGCATTTGTTCCATCTCACTATTAGTAGGGCATTGTACCATCTTTGCGACAATACTTTGGACATCGAAGTCATCAGGCACACAAACCCACATTTTCAAGTCAAAATGATTTTGAATGATTTTATCATTGTACACAAGTTGAGAAAGTGTTGTTTTACCTAGTCCACCAATACCAACAATTGGAACAACTGAAACATTTTCCTTCACATTAATGTTCAGCAAGAGGTCTATGATAGTCTTCTTCTCCTCTTCTCTTCCAATAACTTCCTCTTCAAGTATAAAAGAGTGAGTTTGTTTTCGTACCCTACTCAAAACTAGGCCTTGTGGATTACTACGCTCAATAAGGCCACATTTGCTCTTATCATCATTAATTTCATCTAACCTCTCCCTGATTTTTCTAAGTTTACGACCCATCTTATGAGCATATACTAGTTGGTTTGATTTAGAGAAGAAGATACGCACCTTCTTTCCCTGTTTGTTTTGGGTCATGAGTTGTCGATGCAAAACTTCGGTGGAGAAGTCGTCCAACAAGTCATCCGCATCAAGAGCTGCATCTTTCAGCCTTTCAACCCATTCTCTAACTCCAGCATTTGTATCCTGCTTTGCTTCTGCGTCCAGAAGCACAGCTTTGATCGCAGTGACAGACTTCTTCATCTTTCTAATCTCATCTTTTACATTCCAAAGCAGCCCGATCTCTACAAGTGCCAAGGAACCCAATCTCCCAATGATTTTGTTAGCAACGCCCAACAGAACACTTTCAGCTGCCATATATAATTTGGTTAGTGAAACAATACACAAACTCAAAGGCGTTACTCTCAAAAGTGATATATATTAAGGTAAGTAAGCGATCAAATAAATGTCTTTGCTCGGTGTTAAGAACTTAAGATCCAACAACAAACTTGTGCAAGTATCTATAACCAAATGACAAGTTTGTCAATGACCAACTTGGCATGTAATTTATTAATTGTTGGTTCACTTATTAATATTCTTGGCTGTACAATATTTGATGAATTGCAACTTGTTAGATTGATTAATTATTGTTAGCAACATCATGGTCCTCCATTAAAACAAAATAATAATAATAAAATACTCAGACTGGTTTCTTCAACTTCTTCACATGGAGAGGAGTTGCCAGTGACAAAGGGGTGGAAAGTGGAAAGTGGAAAGTAGCTTCACATGTGGAATTGTGTATAGACACGATGCTTTGTGGTTCACTTCAGAATTATTATCAATAACAATGACCACTGACATTATTAATTCAAATCAACGACTAGTTTGCGAATTTTATATAATGATAAATGTATTCAAGTGAATGTTTTCTTTCTTCCCTTTATGAAATTATTCTAATAATACTAAATTTAATTATAATATCACGCTTGATTTAGTTAAGGGCCTAAGATATAATAATTATAATATATATTTATACTTATTATTTTATAAAATTAAATTATAACTATTATAAAAGATTTCATAACTGCCTTTTAACTAAAGAAGAGTTGAAAGGCATTGTCATCAAGGATAAAGGCAAGAAAAGAAAAAACACCTCCCGATGAAGTCATAGAATTGTATAGTCTTCAAAAACAAAGATCAGAAAAAACACCTACCGATGAAGACAAAAAATGTAGTCTTGAATAATAAGGGTCAGAAAAAACACCTCTCGAGGGAGAGTAGAGATTAGTTTCAACAGCTGTTTTACTTATACTATTCCATGGACAAATTTTACCTAATTAACAGCAACTTGTAATAATATATATAATATAGTTGAATATGGCACATTCATACGTGCCCAGTGGCCATGTGCAAACAAGATAATTTCGGGTTTTCCGATGAATAAAAAAACAAGACAATTAATTTTGGTGCTTAATTGATAATCATGTCTAATATACTTTTTATTTGTCGACCATGGAGGGAATAGTACCTGACAAGTATAGACTTCAGAGTTCATTCACTCCAAAACATTTTATACAACTAACTAGTTATCCCTATATATTATCAACCAATATATGGGCTGTTTTTTTTCTTTTTTTTATTTATAAGAAAATAAAAGGAAATTTAGGGTAGACAACTTAAATATCAATACTTAAAAGTTGATTTAGCGTATCGTATAAAAATAAATAATTATATTGTTGTGTTATTATTTTTAAAATTATAATATATTTTATTATTATTAAACAAAGTATAAGAAATGATCAACAATTTAAATTTATACTATTATATTATCATCAAACATTAAACAATTAAGAATCAATTGAATAATTTTATATTATATTATCATCAAATCAACCTTAAAATTTCACAAAATTTGAAACCTAGTGGACTAATATATTTTTCATTGGAAAAAAATCAAAGAAATATACATGCTTTCTTAACTACTTTGTGTTATTTAACAAAACCATTGACTATGCTAATCACATCATCAATCATTTTCATTTAAATTAATCATGTATGTTTCCTATTATAATTGATTGAATTAAGAAGTAATTACAAAAATAATTATAGACACAATTAGTTATTATTATATCTTAATTCTAAAACAAGTAATTTTCTTGAAGGCCTATAACTATGGAATAAACATTTAACTCTCGAGTAGGCCGAGGTTGAACAATGTATATCTTTATGTCTCTTTTATTTTTTTCATTTGTCTCATTTATTCTAATTTTTTTTCATGATATCAGAACATTAATGCTACAACTTCAAGCAATTTATCTTGGGCAATTATAGTCAAATGACTTATTTTACTATCAAAAGAATCCTTATAGTGCAGCAAGAACAACATGCAACTATTTTTGGAGTATTTTAACCGACATTCGCTTGGTGCCTTGAAGTGCAACATGAACTGAGTGAAGAAATGTTTGAGTGTTTCGTGTAGAAATAAGACACCAAAAGAGTGTAGTAAGACATTATACCTATTGTGTCAAAGAATGTTTTTCAATCATGACATGACAAGTTGTAATCATTCAAAAAAAAGACACAACCTTAATTACTATGAGTAGTATTCATCATCTACAATCCAAGATGAATATTCATCAGAAAACATTCATCTTGCGAGAATTGTTAAAGATAATTTATTATAATTGATTGAAATTAGTTGACTATCCCAATCACATCATTAATCATCCTTAATTAAGCTAGATAGTAAGTTAACTATTGTAATTGATTGAACTAAGACATAGATACAAAAATAATTATAGACATAGTTAGTTATAATTAACATTGATCCTAAGACCCGTGATTATTATGTAAGCCTATAAACTTAAAACTCTAATATTGTAAAGTATTGAGTGAATAAGTAAGATTCATACATAACCATGGAATAAACACATTACTCTACTCCCGTGGAGTAGGCCGAGGGCCGAACCTTGTATATCTTGGTGTCTCTTCATAATTTTCATTTGTCTCGTTTATTCTACATTTCTACATATGTTAAATTGTAAATTTCATATCACTAATATAGTGGGACTTCACAAGACTTATAAGTTTAAGGTTTATTCATCCTACTACCAATTGATTTTTTTGAGAGCTAGGTTTTAACATGATAACATAGCAAGGTTCAAGGCCAACCAACAAGCTTCCTCTCAACATTCCACCCCAAAGTGCCTTAACCCAAAATCGTGCCAGAACTCCACGTTTCACAAAGGAGGGGTATGTCAAACTCTAAATCCCAATACTTATAAACCTAAGGTTCACTTCACCTAATATCAATTTATTGATTTTAAAAATGACAAAATCATTGACGTCAATAACTAGTTTGGGACATTTTATGTAATAAATTAAGAGTAAATTACTCATCTTCGTAAATAATAATAATAATAAATTACTATAATTTCTAGTGTATTACAATGATATTATACGAATATAAATTATAGCTTAACCAAAAGTCTAAACATTTAAGAGCAAATTCCTTTAAAAAATATTCTTAAAAAAAAATCCTTATGATCTTATTGTTAAGAGATACATATAATATTAATATTCTTAAATTAATTTAATACAATATAATATTATTAAATTTAAAAGACGATATAAATCAAAATATAAATTAATTATCTTTTTTCAAATTATGATAAAAAGAATTTGTTTTCAAAACAATATAATTTTAAAGAATATAAAGTTTTTCATTTAAAATTTAGAAATAATTATATTTTTATATTTTGTATTTTTTTTTAGTTGTACTATTATTAATTTAATTTTTTTATATGTTATTTAAGTTGAATAATAATATTTTAGTATCAATTTAATAATTTTAAAGTTGTAGTTGTCTTTTTAATAAGAATATACTAAGAGTATTTTATTTTTACTTTAAACTGGAAAGACAAATGTATAAGCTTCAGAAATATAGAGGAGGTTCATGTAATATCAGAAAAATACAAGGTGAATTAGAGTAATTTTTTAATAAATAAATATGTTTAAAGGAATGTAGTGTCAGTTGGTTCAACTGATAAAATTTTTAATATTGTATATCAAGTATATTATGGGATCGAATTCCACCTTCATTAGAATGGGAGGTTTATAAAGAGTTACTTTCTACTGTATAGTTTATCTTCCTTATGCTTTTTTTTGCAAATAAAAAACGTTAAAAATAAATTATAATTTTTATTTCACCGAAGATTATAAAATTTAGGAAAGTCTTAATTGCCGTGTCATGTCATTATTATAAAATATTAAAGATTAAAGATTAAAAAGAATATTACGACAGAATTAAGTGTTTTAATCAATTTACTAATAGAAAGAAGATTATAAATAAAGAAATTTATGTAAAATATAATAACAAAAAATATCATGTCACTGTCGAAAATTTCTAATAAAAATAGAGGGAACAAGTTCGAGGAAAAGCAATGAATGAAGTGTCTTTTTTGTTTTATTGATAATTTTAGAGAGTTTCAAAATATCTTTTGGCGAGGGAGAGGACTCTCTTTTTGTTTAAATCATTTATCTTTATGTGTGTGTTCCTTATATGTATAGAATAAGAAAACAATGAATGATGCGAATTTTTTGTAACAACTTCTTATAAAAATAAAATAAAAAATGTGCAACCAGTTATGAACTTTCAAATTTTCATTGTGGATTGTGTACAATCGAATATTAGGTATTTAGGATGATTTATCGTTGACACCAAGCTAAATATATATATATATATATAATTGGAAACAATTGACACCAAAAAAAAAAAAATTTAAATTTAATTGAGGGTGAGATTTCTCATTTCTAATTTTATGAAATCAGTTTATTTTTATAACATGAAAAATCGTATTTCTTATCATATTAAATAATAAAAATAAAAGTGAAATGGTACTTGAGGATATAATGCTCTCTCCCATGTAAGTGAAGTAACTATAAATATATCATTACTTTTTTAGTAAGTATATGGAACGAATGCGTTAGTATGTAATAAAATATATATATATATATATTTTTTTTTCATTGATTTTCCAAACAAGAAGTGTGTTTGATTCTTCATTCTCTTTCCTATTCGTGTCCTCATTAAGAAATAAAAATAGTGGTATTATTGGCACATTCAATTTATTTAGAGTCACAATCTAATATTTAGTATATATTTTTTCCCCTAAAAATACCCTCATTTACTCTATTTAACTTATCTTTTTTTAATTACCATTTATTATTTCTCTTTCCTACATCTCTTTTTTATTAGGCTTTTTAGTTTTTCAATTTTTTTACTGGGTTATTTTTCCTATAGATTTCACAATTTTTTTAATATTTGTTTTCAATGCACCTTAAAAGTCTAACATGTTTTTTAAAAAAATTAAAAAAAATTATCTTTTTGTTAAAATAAAAATAATTTGTTAACAGATAAAAATTTGACCATAATTAGATAATTTAAAAAATAAAAACCATTTATCAGCAGATAAGCTTTTATCATAAGTAGATAATTCAAAGAATAAAAAATAAAGCTATTTATAAGCAGAACAGATTTCTTTAAATATTTGAAATATTCAAAAATATGATACAGATTTCCGTTGAAATATCCAAAAAATAATAATATGAAAAGAATAAAGAAAAATACAAGATTGAATATTTCGACAAGAAGAAAATTTCAGACAAGCAAAGCAGAAGAAACATACGTATATGCAGTGCTGGCGTTTTTCCAATTTGAATCCTAATTTATCCTTGGTTGGTGTGGATTGTTATATTTCTAGTAATTTTTTAAGATTTCTTGCACTGGTATGTGTTTAGATACGAACCTTGTGATTTAATTTGACAGTAAAACTTAGACATCACACCAATGGAAATACAGGAGTGAATATACTAGCCTTGATTTATGGTTCCTTTCACTTAATATTTTCTCTGTCAACACCTTTTTCCTCTTTTGTTTTGTAGCTTTCATCTCCAATTGAGTTGTGTTTCTGATCAATTTCTGTTACAGCCATGAAAGTTTCACTGCTTAGAAAAATCCCACATTCAATTAAATTCCTATCACATTCCCAATTTAGTAGAAGTAGAGGAAATAATGGGGTACTGATATGGGAAAAAAGAATTTGGGGTGTTTGGTTAAAGGTTTAAAAAGCTCACGTGACATTTTGTGTGATTAAGTAGTGCGAGAATGTTGTGTGTATATAACATTTCTCATATGAAAGAAGATGAAAAATTTAGAAAAAATAATCTAGTAAAAAAATAATTAAAAAGCCCAATAAAAATGAGATGTAAGAAAGAGAAATAATAAATAGTGAATTTCATCATTTACTAACAAAAGATAAGTTAACTATAGTAACTGAGAGTGTTTTAAAAAAATAGAAACTCATACCAATTGATAGGTTTGTGGCTCTAAAGAAATTGGTCATTGCAAATGGCAATAAGGCCACCTAAACAAAAATCAATAAAGAATGAGAAAATAAATTCTGGTTAATGGACAAATGCTACCTAGCTAGCTAACAAAAGAAAAAAAAATTGTTAGAAACAATGTGATCGACTTTTTGTTATGTCCAAGTATACTCTAAAAACAACAAAAATACTTAATTTGGACATTGCCCCAAACCCACATTTGAAGTTGAAAATGATCATGGATAATCTTATCATTGTACACAAGTTGAGTAAGTACAGTTTTCCCTGGTCCACCAATACCAACAGTGGGAACAACTGAAACATTTTCTTTCCTACTAGTCTTCTTCAATAATTCTATAATAGCCTTCCTTCTCCTCCTCCCTTCCAATAACTTCTTCTTCACGTATAAAAGATTGAGTTTGTTTTCTTTCCCTATTCGAGTTAACTCGGGCTTCTAGACTGCACTCAGTAAGGCCAAAATTGTTCTTATTATGAGCAATTTCATCTAACTAATTCCCCAAGTTCTAAGTTTATGACCCATATTATGCGAAATGCTAGTTGCTTTGATTTGGAAAAGAAGATACGTACCTGCTTTGCATTTTAGTTTTCGGTTATCACTTCTCATCCGCTTTCAGCTTATCAACCCAGTCTCTTAACTCCAATTGCTAGTAGCTTGCTTCGCCTCAGCATTCAGAAGCACCCTTTTGATGGAAGAGAAAGAGTTCTGCATCTTTTATAAATATGAGTCATTTGCACTTTAACTCGTAATAGCTCATATGAACTATTAAATTAGGTACATAACAAGTTTATTTTAATAATAAAAATTAATAAATAACTCCAATCATCTAAATTAGTTATTAAATATAACAAATTAACTTAAAAAAGACTAACTATCGTAGTTATAATTTTTTTCTTTTATTTTTTTCACTTTCTATGATCACTTATTTCTTATTTTTAGTAATTGAACCTCTTCATATTTATCCAATTTTAACATATTTTCTAATAATTACAATACATTAATAAGAAAAAAAAAAGAACTTTGATGAAAATTTTATTAAAACACAAATTGAAACAATAATTTACATCATTTCTAGAAATGTGAAAAATAATATTAGCAAATATATTGATAATTTTAATATTATTATAAGAAAATAAAGATTATAAAGAATTCAACTATTGTCTATGTATGCTAAAATTGAATCAATATAAAAAGTTTAATTTCACAAAAAAAAAAAAAAAAAAAATTGTAGAAGTGAGAAGACATATAAAAAAAAAATTAATAAGGGTAATTTAGTTTTTTTTTTTTTTTTTTGTGTTAATTTGTTAGATTTAATGATTAATTTGAATTATTGTGGACTATTTGCTAATTATGACTCAAATAAGAGGTCATGTGCCTAATTCAATAATGTATAAGGACTATTACAAAATGAGTGATGATTTGTAAGGTAAAATACAATTGGCCCTAACCTTAACCCTAAATGAAAGACTCTCATTTTAATCATTAACAATATTATAATTTCATACAATCACATTAACATAAGAAAACAACTCATAACCATGTAGTCAAATTTTTATTTTTTTTTAATTTCTTCTTAATTGATATTTTAAATTAAAAAAATAAAAGAATTTTTAATTTAATATCTTAAGCTTATTTAAAAATTAAGAAATATTTTAAAGTTATGATATGAATTATTGTTTACATGTGTTATTTGTAGTTTAGTGACTTTGGTTGTCTTCCTTGTAAAAGTCTAACCATGACTAAGAGATTGTGGCTGGTCTTTGGGATGGATCCGGATCATTGAAAAACATGAGAATGATATGTAGAGAGAGGTAGGCAGGACCACTCTACGAACAGAGAATCCAAATTTTTACCATTAAAGAAGACTCAGAATTCAGATGGTACCCTTAAATCTTATACGTCCCCTCTACACATACCACAAAAATCGTAGACTTTCCAATTGTACATCATGCATAAATCATATATTTCTTGTCTATTATTTTCTTTTTTCTTTTTTTTTCTCTTTTTTGTTGTTGATGGGTGCATTATGGGTGAGAGTTATTATCACCTTAACTAATTTCTTAAGGTTCTTTGATCGGTTTTTTTTATTTGGCTTTAACTTCTAGAACTCTATGATCACTTTAAAATCTCCTATATTTCAACAAAAAAAAGGATGGGAATGAACACTACACATATCATGTGCTTTTTGCTGGGCAAGAATTTCTAGCTTTCACTAGTTCACTAAATAATTCATTTCTTTCCTCCTTCTTTTTTCTAGCTTTCACAATTTCACTTACTAATTCATTTAGTTCCTTCTTCTCTTTTTTTACCTGCGAATTCATTACTGACAACATAAAAAAAAACCAAATCTTCACAGCAGACTCCTACAACAAACAACCAATTTCTGGGACAAATAGCTATTGATATAGGAACTGATTTCAGCAGAATTAGAGGTGAAGCATGTCTTTCTTTATTGCTTCCCAAGTCAATAGCAGAAACAAAGATGAACAGCAAGGAGTATTCTTGGATCATAATTTCAGAAACATTGTTCACTACTGTCCTTTGAATCTTACTTATTTGCGGGACTTAGCAATGGACATTCCTTACTAGTGATATTTATTTCTTTGACAGCAGAAACTTCAAGATTATTGATGAGTCATTACATTCCGGGGGAGTTGTAAGACAAAAGTCCAACCTGTTAGCTGCATTATCAGATCATGGGCACTTTATACATATCTTCTCCAGTGTCTGAACTAAGTTTAAGCATTCCTAGACAAGGGAAATTTATGAAGATAGTAAATTTTTGTCTGGACTCTGGGTGAAGACTTAATGGGGTATTGAACACAAGCAATTTATTTAATTGAATATTGCGGCTTCCCAAACCCAGAATGTCAGACCTCATGATTTCAAGTCAATCACTTGGTTAGCTCTGATATTGCTAAACAATTTCAACAGAACTAACTAATTATTTTTCTAAATAGAAAATGAATGCAAAGGAGACTACTATCAATTACCTGACAATAAAAAACAATTCACAGCAACATAGAACCGTAAAAGCCAGAACTTCTCA
This sequence comes from Quillaja saponaria, assembly GCA_029379385.1. Taxonomy (NCBI): domain Eukaryota; kingdom Viridiplantae; phylum Streptophyta; class Magnoliopsida; order Fabales; family Quillajaceae; genus Quillaja; species Quillaja saponaria. The sequence goes on along the minus strand of CM055616.1, from coordinate 9,287,561 downwards.
AGTGCACATTTTCCTCACAAGTACATGAAGAAGAGTTTCCTGCAGATGTGTTAATATAAGTGACTCAAATTACAAAAGGAAAGGACTAGAGAACAACATGATTCAGAATGTCAACTAAGTAACTTAAATTGTAAGGAACAATCTATCCCAACATAATATAGAAACCAGAGATGCACACAGATGTGGACTTGTTAAAACTTTTTTCAACTTAGGACTTCAATAAGAGCATTTTAAATGAGAAGATTCACCTTGACATTTAGGATGCGGATGTCAGAGTTAATACTTAATATCCACCACTCAGAAATTACAGACCAAAGAGACAAGGTGCCAAAGGTGAATCTATTTGTGACTAATTAAAAAAGCAACCAAATTAAGTAAAAATTAGATTACATGTTGCAGCACCCATATGCCACTAGTAACTAAATATGAAGCAACAGGTTACAATTTTGTTGGCTGATGAAATTACAGAAATAGTGAACAAGTGAAACTGAATTACCAGATTCTTGCATAGTGGTGAATTGATGAAATTGGTTGTCAAGCTCTGATGCCCCTACCAAAAACTGTCTGCGATATCAACAAGTACCAGAATGCAGTCTGTTTAATTAAGGACAATCCCAATTGCCACATCATGTATCTGAGTTTGGTACAACAACAGTTGGGTATGTAAACTTTGGGACAACAAACTTGGGCCAATCCATATCCACCTCTGAACTTGAAGATTGATATGGTTGGATATGTAAACTTTGGCATAAAAATCTTACCCACTTCTGTCTGACATCCTTGTTCTAAGTGGAGACTGACAGATACATATATAGTGTCACTAGATATTGATGTTAAGTTGGGCTATACAACGATTATAAGTTCCAGCAGCAATTTAATTTTGCCTAATCACTCCAACAAAGCCACCAAAATACAACTTGTTATCCAGAGATTTTGCTCAGTAGTAACATGTCTATGCCGCTCAATATTGCGTGGCTCCAACAATATCACTGCGCACCAGATTTTACTCAGTTTATTTAATAATCAATCAGCATTTTCCACACCTAGTATCAGACTTTAAAAACACACAGCACATGATAGGTGAACAACCAGTATGCACGGCACTGGATTAAAAGAAGACAATTGAACAGGTACAGAAACACAAGTTTCGTTACAAATCAGTTGCAACTTGCAATGCCTATTTTCGTGCAATGTAGATTGTAGACACCCTAAATATAGAAGTGATTGCACAGAATATTGGTACACTGATCAAAACCAAGGGCCTTGATTTGGAAAGATAAAACTGTAAAAGATATGTGATACTGACCAGTACATTTTGTTACTTTCCACAGAACTGCTGCAGTAACTTCATCTCAAGAAATAACTTTGGTTGAGACCTTGTTCGTCTTGAAAACCGATTGTCCACAATCCACTCAGTTCTGTATGCAGAGAACATAAAATCAAAACTTAATAAAGTGATCTGTCATAACTAATTGGATATCAGGCTGAGACTGAAATTTGTCATAACAAGTTCCTACTCTGCCAAATTATACAATCTGGGACATGGGCAATCTTGGGCCAATCTTCTCCTCCTTCCCTCTGGCATCTTTCTTCTAATTTAGGGCATCTGACTATTAGCAACCTCCGTAAAGACTAAAGATTACGCATCCCCTCAGGTAGTGATGTCAAATTAGGACATCTGATGATTTCAACAGAACTAACTAATTATTTTTCTAACTAGAAAAGGAATGCAAAGGAGACTACTATCAATTACCTGACAATAAAAAACAATTCACAGCAACATAAAACTGTAAAAGCCAGAAATTCTCAGTAGCACATTTTCCTCACGAGTACATGAAGAGTTTCCTTCAGATGAGTTAGCATAAGTGACTCAAATTAAGAATATCGAATAATTCAGAATATCGAATATCAACTAAATTGTAAGGAACAATCTGTCCCAACATAATATAGAAACCAGAGATGCACACAGATGTTGACTTGTTAAATTTTTTTTCAACTTAGGACTTCAATAAGCGCATTTTAAATGAGACGATTCACTTTGACATTTGGGATGCAGATGTCAGAGTTAATACTTAATATCCACCACTCTGAAATTACAGACCAATCAGACAAGGTGCCAAATATGAATATTTGTAACTAATTAACAAAGCAACAAAATTAAGTAAAAATTAGATTACATGTTGCAATACCCACATGCCACTAGTAACTAAATATGAAGCAACTGGTTACAACTTTTTGGCTAATGAAATTACAGAAATGGTGAACAAGTGAAACTGAATTACCAGATTCTTGCACAATGGTGAATTGATGAAATTGGTTTGGACAGGGAGCTCAAACAGTGCAAGCCATAACGCTCTTAAGTGTTTGAAGTTGAAAAGAAGAAACTTTCTTTGTCTGATTTCTAAAAATCTTCATTCTCCTCTTCTTTTCTTTCCCTCAAAACTTTCGTTTCCCGAAAATGACACAATATAAATAAATAAATAAAAACGCACATGTGCCTAAGACGAGGCTAATATATAGATAATATACACATGTATTCAACACTTAAGAAAACAAATATTATTTACATTGATCAATCAATTACACATACAACGGGGTTTCCAATTCAACAATAACTTCAAATATTCACAAATAAGGTAAGAGTTGAGACAAACAACTCATAAATTAATCATGCATCTATTAATGGTGGGGTTTGAATCTTGAATCTCTTGATTCCAATACTTCCATCTTAACCAATTAAACTAAGACCTCATCCACAACACAACTTGTTTACTCATCTCATCTCTTGTATTTGGTATTTGACAAGCAATCTAAAGATCTATGGTATAATGCATTACCCTTAATATAACGTCATCAATCTTTACTCTGACGGTCCAACCTGATTCTGGAATCAGAATCACTGTTAGGAGCTCGTAATGACTAAGAATTTTTATAGCAAACCAGTCATTTATGTTATGTGCATGTTCATATCTTTTTGACTTCAATCTATAATTTGTTGGTCATGACTAATTGCATTTCATTCATTTTGTTACCCATTCTGTACATATGTTGTCAGTGCAGATAGTAAGAGTTAACTTATTGATCCATGGGATATTGACTTGATTTCATGCGTTTCATTATTGCTTAAAAAACTTGTTAAAACTTCAAAAATAGTTGAATTTGGAGAAAATCATGTGTAAAAAATATTTTACATATTTTCTTTTTCTTTTTCTTTATTAACAGCAAAAAATTCATTGATCGAGGATCGGGTACAATATGATGCAAAAGTAAAGATTAAAAAAAAGGTTGAAGGATTTATCAAAAATCCCAGCTTTGCATCTCAACACAAACAAAATCCCCAGCCTCAAACATGCTGTTGGAATAGTGATAGTTTTCAACATTAATTTCCTTGATTAGTTCCTTGACTATTTCCTTAATTAGCTCTTTTGACTATAAGCTTGTTAGTTTCTTGATTATAGCCTTGATGGGTTCCTAGATTGTAGCTTGTAATAGTTATTTTACACTATAAATATATATTCATTGTGTGAGGAATACTCACTCAATTCACCCACAATTCTCTTGGGTTTCTCTATTTTTCTCAAAAATTTTCATGGTATCAGAGCGGGTTTCATCTAAACCCAAGTTCAATCTTGGGGCTGCTGCCAATGGGGGGCAGCAGCCCCAACCTCAACTCTATCATTATCTCCTTTTTTTTTCTCTAGCCATAGTTATCTATTTTCTCTTAACTAGTTATTTCCTCACTCTTTTCTTTATCCCTAGTTATCTATTTCATTTAATAGATAGCTCAACCCCTCTCATTTTCTTCAAGTCTCTTTTGTTATAGGATTTGATAGTTCAAAGGGTTTGACAGCTCAAATATACTCATGTGAATTATCCTGTTGTGTCTCTTTCTAGCAATGTTACTTTTATTTTTCCAGAAAATCCCGTTGTATCTCTTTCCAACAGTGCTTCTTTTATTTTTCTGACAAGAATATTGTTCACAAGTACTATTTAAGGGTACCGTTACTATAACCTCTTTTTTTTCCACATCAAATCAAGGCTATATGAATGTACCAGTTGATGTTCGTCAAACGGATTGAAGCTTGAACTATCGCTCCTTATGTTGTTGTAAGTAAGGAAGAGTTTTGAGATTGTCAATTGGGTTTTACTTGTAACAAGCTTGGAACATATTACCTATATGCTCCAACTTATGGGAGAGTGTTGGAATAGTGAATAGTTTTTAATATTAATTTCCTCGATTCGCTCCTTGACTATTTCCTTAATCTTTTGACTATAAGCTTGTTAGTTTCTTGATTATAACCTTGATTGGCTCCTAGATTGTAGCTTGTAATAATTATTTTACACTGTAAATATATATTCATTGTGTAAGGAATACTCACTTAATTCACCCACAATTCTTTTGGGTTTCTCACTTTCTCTCTAAAGTTTTACACATGCATCACTAAGCATAAAAGTTGATAATAACAGAAAATCAACATTAATCAATACCAAAGTAGAGATTAGACATTCAAACCTGAAGCATAGCCACTAAGAAAACCTTCTTATATACTCCATGATTCAGTTCAGAACTGCATACGTGGAATTTTGGCATTACCTTTAGTAAGGTTTCTCAACATTTTCATTGGGATTAAACTCTTTATTATGGACATTGACTATTCCTGCACTTGGATCAGCAATCAAAGCAAAAGCCTCTAGAGAAAGATTGATAGTTCCACAGTAACTTCCTAGACAATGATCAACAATTTCAACCATAACGCTACGATCTCAACAAGGATGTGGTGTAAGGCTTGTGGCCCCAATACATTCAACCTGGTAATATTTCCCACATGCTGCACTCTTGTTCCATATCCCATCTTGCTGCACCTATAACCATAGCATGCCGTGGCCAAAAAATAATTAAAACCTTCACAAGAGTTTCGTGTTGCAGCTTTAAACCCAGAACCAATTTCACAGAGAGAGAAAGGGGAGGAAAAGAGAGAAGGGGGAGGAAGAGGAGAATCTAGCCCTGCATCAGGTGCTAGTCATGGCTCTGCATCAAAGCTGTTCATTCACATAAATCCGATACAAGTATACAATGTGTATCGGCCTACATAGATAGGAAGAGTCCAAATTCCTAAAATAACCCTCTAACTGACTTAGCAAGGCTAATCCTATCCATTCCTATACAACTCCAATCCAATCACAAATCTGATCCGTAACATTTCAACCATTATTATCCCTTTTACAATCTCCCTCTCTGGCCAATTCTGAAAAATGGCTTCTTAAAGACTCCCTGCATTGAATAATCTCCACACACACTAGAAAAAAAAAACGACATATAAGAAACCAGAGAAATCACAATTCTGCGAAGAAGTTTATTATCCTGCAAAAAACTTAAAATCCATAGATTCAAATTCTCCTTTCTATAAACACCTATCTTCGCCAAGCCATCCGCAATAGTATTTGAACTCCTTAACACGTTTAAATTCCACCCTTCTTATTCAACACTCCATTATCTACCTCCTTTATCCATTGATCAAACCTCCATGGCTTTTTTCAACTTTTAAATAGAGTATTAGTATCAAGAATACCAATGATTACATACACAAACAATTTCCGTGACTTCCGTATTAGCCAGTTGAACTAAACGCCTCATATGTCAAAAATTAAAATTGATGGAGAAATATATGATACCTCTTTGGATTCTTAGTAGATATTCCTTTGACGTTATGTTTCACCTTTATTTTATTCATATTGTTTTAGAAAAATAAATCTATTTTATTCAATCAGCATTACTAATAATCTTGTAAATATAAATAAACCATTTTTTTAATGATCAAAGATGTGGCCCCTTAGCTATAGGAAAAAGGCTGTAAGTTTGAACATTACATCTTGGCAGTGTTTGAGTTTTACCAATCAGTGCTAACTGAATTAAAATCCACTGGCTTATCCCGCAAAGGCATACAAGAAATAAGAGCTTTAGTGATTTAAGAATTTTCACTATATGACTTCAAAGGTGGGAGGCAAGGGAATGTAGTGTTCCATTGGCTTTCAAAGAATCCTTAGTGCCTTAATGATATCACAGCTTTGTTGGGTGATCATTTCATTTACAACACCATATGCAAGATTAAAGATGGGGGTTCAATTCCTTAAAAATACTAGAAAACTATTCAAAATTATAAAACAATTTCCAGAAAATTCAACACTTTGCTTTCTACATTCCTAGAATGTCCAACACAATGCCTTCTGCATCCTTCTGACTAATTTACAGAACTGATATTGAGCATGTAACTTTATCTGAAGACTTGAATGTAAACTTTTCAATCAGATAGCTGATAATATCACGTCCTGTATTTCTAATTGTTTGTTGATTTACCAGGCTTAGGATCATCACATTGTAAGTTTTAACTATCATTCTTATAAAACCCAATCCTTTTTAATTGTAAAAAGCACCTTGTCGACACTGTTAGTAAATAGATTCTTGTCTTTTACTTCTTTTTTGCTTTTGTTTTCATACTGTGACAGGGGAATGAGAGTCACAGAAAGTATTAACTGTTAAGTTTATTTCAGGAATGAGAAGGATATAAAATTTTAAATATATATTTATAGTATCAAATTATATAAAAGTAATATTGTTAACCTAATATACGTGGAAAGATAAGAGAGGGGAAAACAGAAAGAAAATGAGACAATAATCACCACATTTTCCAGTACCTGCTGCATAGTTATTTGATAATTAGATCAGAAGATACACCAATTTGCAAATGCTTTTCTTGCAAAAGGCTATCCACTATCCTCTCTGTTCCACATGGATAGAATAACCATTATTACTTTATCTCAAGCAAGAACCTAGTTGTTTTTTGTTTAGAAGGTACATTAACAATAACTTGGAAGAAGAAAGATACCATACCACCGGATATATGTTCCTGTAGTATTCTCATGTTGCCTATTCAGCCTATCAAACCCACCAAATTACACCAACCTGTTATTTTGAGTTCTGTAAAAAGTGACATTTTCAATATTATCCTTCAATATCACCAAGTACTACACTTTACTCTGACACAAATAATAATTTATTAATTAATCTTCAAATTCTCATTATCACGTTCTCCATCAAAATGCCAGTTCAAAAGAAAAGGTCAATCTAATCGATCTTAAAGAATATAAAAGAGATAAGATACGGACCAGTTTAATTTCTGATACTTCAATCATAAAAGCCACACTGACTGCATTTTAACAAATACTCTATTAAATCCTGTACCCAGAGTAATGGAGTGAAACTAAATACATTAGTTTTGATTCTTTATAACTGGGTGTATGGCAGAGACTGAAACAGTGGGATAGGAGGGAATGTTTTAAGTAAATCCTCAACTTATAAACCATGGAGATATTTAAAAGATTATGAAATATGTAAAAGTATAAAAGTACCGTGTGATATTAGACATAATTTTAGTAAGTCAATCCCCAACCATTTTCAAACTGGCCTCTTTTTCATCAAAACAGAAAAAAAAATGGAAATTAAATTGTGAGTAAATATTGGCAGCTCAAAACAGAAGGTCAGTACGTAAAAGGGATAGAAACAAAATAGTTATCCTCACCCCTATAATTTCCTGCTTAACAAAATGAGTTTCATCTGATATCAGATATAATATTTGTGAGCCAACCATCATCCATTTTCATAAGGGCATCTTTTCCTCACTGTACATTTTCTGTTGAAGAGTAAACGAAAAACTGTAATTCAAAGGAGTTGGTCTGTAATCAATTATTGGTCAACTCAAAACAAAAGGTCAATAAGGAAAGATATAAAAGAAAAGATATGAAATACTCACAACTACCATAGCTGACAGTTTAAAAGGATTGTCATTCCCATGTTTACGCCACATATGTAAACTCTGGGACATGAGCAATCTTATACCAATCCTCACCAACTTCCCTCTTACATGTTACCTCTAACTGGGGACATCTAGTGAGTTTCAGTGTCCTTAGAGACTTGAGATTACGCATCCCTTCAGGAAGTGATGTCAAATTAGTGCAGTTGAAAATGTGAAGCTCCAGTAGCGATGAGTTGAAGTTTCCTATCCACTCTGGCAAAGTCAGCAAATTGTGACAATTTGAAATCTTGAGATAGTCTAAGGTGGTAACATGTTGAAGATCCTCCGGAAGGGACACCAGTTGGGAAGACCATCAAGGATCAAAGTACGGAGAGAGCTAAATTCTTTCCATTGCATACTACAATCACCATCCTCCTCGTCATTAGACAGGTCAAGAGCGTTGCACCCGTTAACATTCAGCCGGTGAAGTGCACTGAGATGTTGCAGAATAGGAGAGACAGATTTCAGTCTAGGGGAGTTGTTGATGGTCAACTCATTGAGTGAAGTAAGGTTCGGCAGAAATTCCTTCGGAAAAGATTCCATATCTTGGATATCCATTACGAAGAGATATCTTAATTTGGAAAGAGGTGAATGACAGGACAAAGAAGGAGAATAAAATTGCATAGTAGTATCTGCTTGGCTCCCTCCTGCTGCTGTCATAGTTAGCGGCATGAGAAATTGGTGCAAGATCTTCTCACCGACTGTAACACAGATTAAGTGCTCAACATGAGGATTTAGTGGCATGGAAATCAGATTAGGGCAATTATTGATCTCTAATTCAGAAAGGCAAGAAAATGATGCCAAGTGTGCTACTTCACTGCTCCTCCACCATGCCCGCATATTAGGATTTTGTCCGAGCCTGAGTATTCTAAAAGATGGGAAGAATAATGCTGATAATGAACCATTAATAGAAGAGAAAGAGAACTCATGTTCACTAGTATCACAGTCTATGTACTCCAGAGAAGACATACATGTAAGAGTGAGAAGTTCGAGATGAGGGAGTCGATGAAATGGTGGAAGATATTGTAATTTATTACAACCATTGATGTGAATTTCATAGAGATTTGAGAGGGAGGACAGCCAATCACAGAATCGCATTCCCCCAAAATAATATACTACCAATGATTTGATTTTGGAATGAGGCTGAAGGCCTTCCAAGAGCAGCTCATCTTTGGAAACTGTATCCATATCCTCATTTGCAATATCATCACAAACTCGGCACTTTTGTTCCCATCTTAATGTCAAAGACTTAAGATATGGCTTCTCAACCAATTTTGCTGACTTAACTAGAGATGCATCACACTGCAGGTTATTCAACCCTTTGATTTCTAAACTCCCCCTCAAGTTATTTAAACTGCTCAGTTCGGTTATCCCACCACAAGATCCATGTCTAGAAAACGAAGTGCTTTCCTTGTCCAATACAAAAGTTGATAATGTCTGAAGAGAAGTTAATTTCCCCAACACAAAGGGCATATGAGACAATTTATCACACCAATTCAACACCAGATTTCTAAGACTCATCAATTTTCTCATGTCCCTAGGTAATTGTTGAAGAGTACAACATCCAGTGAGTTTTAGAGTTTGCAAATTGTGTAGACTAGTAACCGAGCTTGGAAGTATCTTGATCTTCCAATTGTGAGAAAGATCAAGATATCGAAGATGCTTTAATGAGCCAATGGAATCGGGCAGTGTTTCATTAGATAACCCATAAAGATCCAACATACGTGAGCACTTGAAACTTGATATAACTGAATCATAAACATATGTATCTATCAAAAATGTTGATTCAAAAGGCAAAAGAAGCGAACTCGACTTATCTACCTTCGCCAACCAAGTTGGAATTTTCGAAGATGAACCCAAACCAGCATTAATTGATGCATGACAGGTTCTTTCGTGAATCTTTTTCCCTTCCACGTCAGTCAATGTGCACTCGTTCCCATCAACTAATTGTGCAAGATCATGAATAAGATCATGCATTTTGCATGATCTTATGTCAACACATTCATCCCTTTGAATTTCTTGAAAGAAGGATCTCCAGTATAAATCCATAAAATACTCTTCACCAGTATCTTCCATACATTTATTTTCATCTAACGGTTGAATAAATCCTTGAGCCATCCATAATTGAATCAATTTTTTCTTATTGATTGGATAATCTTTGGGGAACAATGAACAATATGCAAAACAAGTTTTTAAATGGGGTTCGAAATGATCATAGCTCAATTTGAGTATCGGGAATATGTCGTTATTTTTTGGATTGATTTTCACAAGATCAGTATTCTTCAAGTACAACAAATCTTCTTCTGAATTATTAAAATATAACATACTTCCAATTGTTCTTCTGGCAAGAGGAACTTCCATGCATTTTCTCACAATTTCCTCTCCAATTACTATTAGATCTCTATTATGCGTCTCTTCTTCACTTTCAAAAGCCACACGTGCAAACAAGGCCCATGACTTGTCTTTATTCAAACCTTTCAAATGGAAAGATGAAATCGTCCGTGTTATCTCTGCAACCCTCTCACTGCGGGTGGCTATTATTATTTGATTCCCATTAGCTCCTCCAATTAGTAAACTCTTCAATTTGACCCATCGTTCATTATTCTCGTTCCAAACATCATCTAACACAAGTAAATACCTTTTCCCCTCAATTTTTTTCCTAAGATCTTGTTGCAGTTGCTCTATCTCTGTATTAGTAGGACATCGCACAATCTTTGCTACAATACTTTGGACATTGAAGTCATCAGACACACAAACCCACATTTTAAGCTCAAAATTATCATGGATAATCTTATCATTGTACACAAGTTGAGTAAGTGCAGTTTTCCCTTGTCCACCAATACCAACAACGGAAACCACTGAAACATGTTCTTTCACACTAGTATTCAACAAGAGCTCTATGACGGCCTTCTTCTCCTCTTCTCTCCCTATAACTTCTTCTTCTCCTCTTCTCTCCCTATAACTTCTTCATCTCCTCTTCTCTCCCTATAACTTCTTCTTCAGGAATAAAAGAATGAGTTTGTTTTCGTTCCCTATTTGCAACTCTGGCTTCTGAATAAGTTCAGTAAGGCCCAATTTGTTCCTATCATCAGCAATTTCATCTAACTCCGCATCATAAGCTGCATTTTTCAGCTTTTCAACCCAATCCTAATTCCAGGGTCTGTAGCCTGCTTTTCCTCCGCATCCAGAAGTGCAGATTTGAAAGCAGAGACGGAGTTCTTCGTCTTTCGAAGATTGTCTTTGACATTCCAAAGTATCCCTAACTCTTCAAGTGCCAAGGAACCCAATCTCCCTATGGTTTTGTTAGCCATGACCAACAACAGGCTTTCAGATGTCATGTTTGTGAAAAGATACCAGAAAACCGAAAGGGGTTACAATGAAGCGAATATCTTTGTTCGGCTCTAAAATTCAATAGCAATCATACAGAACTATTTATAGAGAACGGCTTGGTCCAATTGGGCCACTAATTGAAAACGTCCAATTACAAAGATTAATAATGGAAAATAAATCAAATATTTAACAACTGTAATACTAATTAAGAATTAAGAATAGGTCAAATGTGAGAAAAAAATAATAATTATGAAACTAAAATAATTGAACACTTTGCTCTCTACACATCTTTTGTTTTTTTCGTTAATAGGTGCATGCCAATAAAAAAACTACGATGGAAATCATTAAATATTTATACATTGTATCAAAGCATTACATATATTTTTTAATTAATCTAATAATAAATTTTTAATTTAACAATATTCAACTTTGATTTAATATGTGAAAACTTAATCGGAGACTTCTTGTCTCAATATTCTTGAAGTACAACCAATCATTTTCTAAAATTTAAAAATATAGAAAACTGCCAATACTCTTATCTAATTTTAACATATTTTATTGCAATAAGAAAACAACGAAAATATTATTATTAAAACGGAAATTGAAACAATAACTTATATGATTATAGAAGTGTGGGAAATAATAACTGTAAATATATTGATAATTTTAATATTATGCTAAGAAAATAAAGATTATAAAGGATTCAACTATTGTCTATGCATGCTAAAATTGAATCAATATAAAAGTTTAATTTCAAAAAAAAAAATTAGAAATGAGAAGACATAAAAAAAAGCTTATAATAAGGGTAATTTAGTTTTTTTGAGTAAATTTGTTAGATTTAATGATTAATTTGAATGATTGGGGTTATTTGTTAATTATGATTCAAATAAAGATATTATGTGCCTAATTCAATAGTGTAAGAAAATTATTGCAAAATGAGTTGTAACTCATAAGATAAAATACAATTGACCCATAAAGAATATCACAAAAAAATAAAAAATAAAAATCATTAGTCTATTTTCTTAACATATATGTAAAATTTGAGAAATTCAACACTAATACATTTATATATAAAAATAATATTTACATCAACTAATTAAAATAAAATGAAAGACTCTCGCTCTAACAATTAACATACTATAATTTCATACAATCACATTAAGATAAGAAATCAACTTATAATCAATCATGTTGTCAACTTGTTTTTTTTTTTTTTTTTTTTTTTTTTTTTTTTAAATTCTTCTTAACTGATATATTAAATCAAATAAATTAAAAAAACTAATTTGGTTGTCATTCTTGTAGAAGTCTAATAATGAGATTGTGGCTGGTCTTTGAGATGGATCCGGATCATTGAAAAACATGAGAATGATATGTAAAGAGAGAGGCAGACAAGAGTACTCGACAAATAGAGAATCAAAATCATCGATAAAGACGACTAAGGATTCAGGTGTTACCCGTACATATTATACATCCCTCTACACATACCACAAAAACCAGAAGACTTTCCAACTTATAATTGTATATCATACATAAATCATATATTTCTTGTCTATTATTTTTTTAAAAACTTGAGGTTTTGTTGATGGGTGCATTTATGGGTGAGAGTTATTATCACCTTAACTAATTTTATTTTCAGGTTCTTTTTTATTGGTTTTTTTGATTTGGCTTTGACACTTCTATAACCCTATGATCACTTAAAAATCTCCTATATTTCTACAAAACAACAAACAAAAACAAAAGGAGAGGGGCAAAAATTTTCTAGCTTTCACAATTTCACTTACTAATTTATTTAGTTCCTTCTTCTTTTTTTCCTGCCAATTCATTACTGACAACATAAAAAAAACCAAATCTTCACAGCAGACTCCTACAACAAACAACCAATTTCTGGGACGAATAGCTGTTGATATAGGAACTGATTTCAGCAGAATTATAGATGAAGCGTCTTTCTTTCTTGCTTCCCAAATAAGCAGACGCATAATTAAAGATTTAACAGGGCAGTTAATTTTCTGATAATTGTACACCATGCTAGTCCCAGCTCCTAATGATATGAACATCTGGAATTCAAGAAGTAAAAAGTATCTTTCTCAGCCAGATACACCAAATAAAAATCTCCCATGCCTCATTCTTTATGGTTATATCAGGATGATGTATAACAGGTAATGGAGAAGAAGCAAAATTAATTTACAGCACATGTAGTTACTCGGCTCCTTTTGCGTAAGAGGTACGAAATGGTGTTTTCCTACCCACCATTACAAACAATATAGTCAATAGCAGAAACAAAAATAAACAGCAAGGATTATTCTTGGATCATAATTTCAGAAACATTGTTCACCACTGTCCTCTGAATCTTACTCATTTGAGGGACTTAGCAATGGACATTTTTTATTAGTGATATTTATTTCTTAGACAGCAGAAACAGCAAGATTACTGATGAGTCATTACATTCCTGGAGAGTTGTAAGACAAAGTCCAACCAGTTAGCTGCATTATCAGATCATGGCTGCTTTTGACATATCTTCGCAGGTATCTGAACTAAGTTTAAGCATTCCTGGACAACGAAAATTTATGAAGATAGTAAATTTTTGTCTGGACTCCAGGTGAAGACTTAATGCGGTATTGAACACAAGCAATTTATTTAATTGAATATTGAGACTTCCCAAACCCAGAATGTCAGACCTCTTGATTTCAAGTCAATCACTTGGTTAGCTTTGATATTGCTAAACAATTTCAACAGAACTAACTAATTATTTTTCTAAATAGAAAAAGAATGCAAAGGAGACTACTATCAATTACCTGACAATAAAAAACAATTCACAGCAACATAGAACCATAAAAGCCAGAACTTCTCAGTGCACATTTTCCTCACAAGTACATGAAGAATAGTTTCCTGCAGATGAGTTAACATAAGTGACTCAAATTACAAAGGAAAGGGCTAGAGAACAACATGACTCAGAATGTCAACTAAGTAACTGAATTTGTAAGGAACAATCTATCCCAACATAATATAGAAACCAGAGATGCACACAGATGTGTACTGGTTAAAACTTTGTTCAACTTAGGACTTCAATAAGAGCATTTTAAATGAGAAGATTCACCTTGACATTTAGGATGCGGATGTCAGAGTTAATATCCACCACTCTGAAATTACAGACCAATGAGACAAGGTGCCAAAGGTGAATCTATTTGTGACTAATTAATAAAGAAACCAAATTGAGTAAAAATTAGATTACATGTTGCAGCACCCATATGCCACTAGTAACTAAATATGAAGCAACAGGTTACAATTTTGTTGGCTGATGAAATTACAGAAATAGTGAACAAGTGAAACTGAATTACCAGATTCTTGCATAGTGGTGAATTGATGAAATTGGTTGTCAAGCTCTGATGCCCCTACCAAAAACTGTCTGCGATATCAACAAGTACCAGAATGCAGTCTGTTCAATTAAGGACAATCCCAATTGCCACATCATGTATCTGAGTTTGGTACAACAACGGTTGGGTATGTAAACTTTGGGACAACAAACTTGGGCCAATCCACACCGACCTCTGAACTTGAAGATTGATATGGTTGGATATGTAAACTTTGGCATAAAAATCTTACTCACTTCTGTCTGACATCTTTGTTCTAAGTGGGGACTGCCAGATACATATATAGTGTCACTAGATATTGATGTTAAGTTGGCCCATGCGTTGATTATAAGTTCCAGCAGCAATATAATTTTGCCTAATCACTCCAACAAAGCCACCAAATTACAACTTGTTATCCAGATATTTTACATAGTAACATGTATAGGCCCCTCAATATTGTGTGGCTCCAGCAATATCACCACCCACCAGATTTCACTCAGTTTATTTAATAATCAATCAGCATTTTCCACATCAATTATCCGACTTTCAAAACACACAGCACATGATAGGTGAACAACCAGTTTGCATAGCACTGGATTAAAAGAAGACAACTGAACAGGTACAGAAGCACAGAAGTTTCATTACAAATCAGTTGCAACTTGCAATGCCTCTTTTCCTGCAATGTAGATTGTAGACACCCTGAATATAGTAGTGATTGCACAGAATATTGGTACACTGATGAAAAACAAAGGGCCAATCTAATAGATTTGGAAAGATAAAACTGTAAAAGATATGTGATACTGACCAGTACATTTTGTTATTTTCCACAGAACTGCTGTAGTAACTTCATCTCAAGAAATAACTTTGGTTGAGACCTTGTTTGTTTTGAAAACCGATTGCCCACTATCCACTCAGTTCTGTATGTAGAGAATGTCATAAATAATTGGGTATCAGGCTGAAACTGAAATACCTTCATAAAATGAAGATCTGTCATAATAAGTTCCTACTCTGCCAAATTATACAATCTGGGACATGAGCAATCTTGGGCCAATCTTCTCCTCCTTCCCTCTGGCATCTTTCTTCTAATTTAGGACATCTGACTATTAACAATCTCCGTAGAGACTTAAGATTACGCATCCCCTCAGGTAGTGATGTCAAATTAGGACATCTGATGATTTCAAGCTCCAGCAGTGATGACTGCAGATTGCCTATCCATTCTGGTTAAGTCAGCAGATTATCACAATCTGAAATCTTGAGATGCTGCAAAGCAGTAACATATTGAAGACCCTCTGGTAGAGACACCATTTTGGGTAGATGTCTGAAGGCCAAGGTATTGAGGCACCTAAGCTCCTTCCATAGCATACCATAATCACCATCCAGCTCATCATTAGACAAATTAAGCTTGTCACAGTTAAAAGCCACTAGCTGATGAAGTGCAGTGAAGTGTTGCACAATAAGAGATAGAGATTTTAGTCTGTGGCACCGATTGAAGGTCAAATCCTGGAGTGAATTGGGATTTGGCAGCCATTCAGTTGGAAAATATTCTAGATCATCGATATTGCTTATGTCTAGAGATCTTAGCCTTAAGAGAGGTGAATGAGACAAGGAAGAAGCTTGCAGAGTATCTGCTTGTCTCCCTGCTGTTATAGTAGGCGACTGCTGGAGTAATTGTCTCAATATCTTTTCACTAACTTCATGACAGCTGAACTTCTCAACATGTGGATAAAGTGGCATGTAAGTGAGATTAGGGCAACAATGTATCTCTATTTCAGAAAGGCAAGGAAATGTTGCAATCAGGACTCGATTGTGCTGTTTGTCAGCTGCTGCTGTTTCGTCAGTCCTTCTCTTCCTCCACCATCCACGCAGATTATGCATCCACCGAAGTGTGAGCCTTTTGAGGGAAGGGAAGAACAATTGCGGTTGACTACTAGAAGACAATTCCTCCTCACTACCATCATTGTCTATGTACTCCAAAGATCGCATATTGCTAAGATCAACAGACTCTAGATAAGGGAGTTGGTGCAATGGTGGAAGATGTTGTAACTTGTGGCAATCACTGATGTCAATTTGGACCAGATTTGAGAGGGATGATAGCCAACCAGAGAACCTTACACCTCCAAAACAAATTAATTTCAATGATTTAAGTTTTGAATGTGGCTGAAGACCTTCCAAAAGCAACTCATCTTTAGCAGCTGCATCCTGATCATTATCCTCACCAACTTTCATCCTTCCCCAACCTAATGTCAAGGATTTAAGAAATCGTTTCTCAATTATATTTGCAGCCTTAACTTCAGCTATATTACACCGAAGGTGCTTCAAGCCTTCAATTGCAAAGCTTCCTCTCAAGTCATTTATACCACTCAGCTCACTTATCCCACCACAGATTTTGGAAGATGAACCATTCTTCTTGTCCAGTACAAATGTTGTTAGAGTTTGAAGAGAAGTCAATAGTCCCAACCCACGTGGCATATGAGTCAAACTATAACAAACATCCAGCTCAAGATGTCTAAGCCTTGTCATTTTTCTAATATCTCTAGGCAATTCTTTCAGCCTCTCACACCAAGAAAGCTTTAGAGTTTGCAAATTATGTAGATTGGAAATAGATCTTGGAAGCATCTCAATCTTGCGATTTTCAGAAAGATCAAGATATCGAAGATGCTTTAACAAGCCAATCGAATCAGGCAGTGATACATTATTCAAGCCATGAAGATCCAACATACGTAAGCACTTAAAGCTTGATATCAGTAAATCATAAACAGGCCTATTTAGCTCTACCTCATTAGGATAGGCCGGCTTATGAAATGGTAAAAGAAATGTCCTTAATTTATTTGCCTTAACCATTGGAGTTGGAATTCTCCACGAGGAATCCAAAGAAAAACCAACTGACACGTGACGGGTTCTTATGCTAATATTTTCTCCTTTCACATTCCCAATGGTGCACTCATTCCCAGCAACAAATTGTGCCAGATCATGAATAAGATCGTGCATTTTGCACCAACTTATGTCACCATATATATCCCTTTCTATGTCTTGAAAGAAGGATCTCCAATATAAAGCCATAAAATACTCCTGACCAACATCTTCTAAACATCTATCTTCATCTAATGACTGAATGAACCCTTGCGCCATACACAATTGAATCAGTTTTTCCCTCTGGATTATATGATCTTTGGGAAGTAAAGAACAATAAGCAAAACAATTTTTCAAATATGATGGCAGCTGATCATAACTCAGTTTGAGTATAGAAAATATGGTATTATCTTGTGGATTAATTTTGGACAGGTCATTGTTCTTGAAGTACAACCAATCATTTTCTGAACTTTTGAAATATAATAGGCTTCCTATAGTTCTTATGGCAAGGGGAACTCCTGCACATTTTGTTACAATTTCTTTTCCAATTGCTATCAGATCATCTCCATTCTTCGGTTCTTCTCCCTTTTCAAAAGACATGCGAGTGAACAAGGCCCACGACTTGTATTCATCTAAACCTTGCAAATAAAAGGGTGAAATAGTGCCCGTTATCTTTGCTACCATTTCAATGCGTGTGGTTATTATTACCTTACTCCCCTTTGCTCCATCCATTAACAAACTCTTCAGTTTGAACCACATATCGCGATTCTCGTTCCACACATCATCTAAGACAAGTAAATATCTCTTCCCCTTTATTTTTTTCCTCAAATCCTTTTGCAACTGCTCCATCTCACTATTAGTTGGAATTCCTACAATCTTTTCTACAATGTTTTTCAATTCAAAATTGTCAAACACACAAACCCACAATTTTAGCTCAAAATGATTTTGAATTATCTCATCATTGTAAACAAGCTGAGCAAGTGTTGTCTTCCCAAGTCCTCCAATACCAACTATGGGAATAACTGAAACATTGTCTTCTACATCTTCACTTTCTAACAAAAAATCTATCAGAGCTGTTTTTTCTGCCTCTCTCCCAATAACTTCTTCTTCACGTACAAAAGAGTAAGTATGTTGTCTTTCTCTATTCTGAACTTGTTTCTCATTAGTACGCTCAGTAAAATGGAATTTCATCCTATCTTCAGCAATGGCATCTAGCTCCTTCCTGATTTTCTTAATTTTATGACCCATCTTAAGACCATATGCAACTGGGTTTGATTTAGATAGGAAGATGCTCACCTTTTTCGCTTTCTTGTTTCTAGTCATCACTTCCCGTCGCAAAGCTTCGGTGGAAAAGTCATCTAGCAAGTCGTCAGCTTCAAAAACTGCATCTTTAAGCTTTTCAAGCCAATCTCTAACGGCATGGTTTCTGGTCTTCTGGTCCTCTGCATCTAGAAGCACAGCTCTAACTGTTGAAATTGTACTCTTTATTCTTGCAAGTTCATCTTTCACATTCCAAAAAAGACCCACTTCTTGGAGAACCGAGGAGCCCAATATGCAAATGATTCTATCAGCAATATTGAACAAGAAAGCTTCTGCCATAATTTATGGAGAAGTGAAGTTGAAATCGAGAGGGCAGTAGAAGATTAAGAAGAATAAGATTGGAAATTGGAAATGCCCTTTGTTGGGTTAGTGAGATTAGCTTGGATAAATGCTCTGAGTTGTCAATTGGCAAGTTTTCTAGTGGGTATTCATTGATTGTCTTCTTTTTCTTTTTAAAATAAATAAATCAACATCAATCATACCTCAATTTAAGTATATTTTCAACCTCCATTCTCTTTACCCACTTCTTCTTTTTTCCACTCTTTTTTTACTGGACAAAGAAAATATTTTAATGGATCCAGGACCTCTCCATTACACATTTCACACAACATTCTAAGATGCATAACTAGATTATTGTCATTTATATTATTAAAAAAGCTGAAATTTAATTAAAATCACAAATTCAGTATTAGCACAGGAGAAATTTTGCATTCATTTATCAAAGCTCTTTCTTTTTTGTTTTCAATTAGATCTACTATTACCAAAAGAGTAAAGTGCAACAAAATCAGCCCGACAAGATTCATATTTTTTTCAGTTTTGTGGTTGTTTTTAAATTTTTTTAAATTATGGGATATATTGTTTGGGTTTTGACTAAACAATGAAAGATTGAAATATATATGTAGAACTTCATGCATGAAAGACAACTTATACATAGCAATCTGATATCCATTAATTTCGAAAGATGGTTAGATGGATTGAGGGAGAAACTCAGCATTATTTTATCAAGGCTCTTTTTTTCTTAATTTGCCAAATTACAACTCCTTTTTGATACGATGGAGATAGATAAACAAAAAACATATCTTTCTTTTTGGTATGATTGATAAGGAAGAAGATGATAAAAATATAAAATAAATATTTTCCCTTTCAAAAAGTAAACATAGCACCTCCATGTGTCTTTCACCCAGCAAAAGCCATAGCACTCTAATGGGTTCTTCACTAGCATGTCTCCTTACACCAGATACATCTTCTGAGGGAGGGACGTCTCCCGGCATTTTATGTGGAAGGGAGGGGTTGTAATCTTAATTATATCTTAGCCGTTAAGTTTTAATAATACACATGATAATAATCTAATTGTGTATTTGAGAGTATTGTGTGAAATTTAAAATAAAGAGGAGTTGAATCCTATTTTAATTGTATTTTTTTTGTTTTATAGAATTTTTACATATAGGTAGCGAGTAGATTATTTTATATATAATAACCAATTCACTAATTATATTAGACTCGGATGTTATGATTTGTTAGGGAATTAACACAAATTTATGTTATTCTCCACCTACTCCACTACTATTTGTTTGTCTCTATTCACTTTATAATCCACTAGTCCACATCTATACTACATATTATACTATATTAAAAATATATAACATAGTAAATGAAAGAACACATAAGTCCTTATGGTGTCCTGTCCTTATTAATAATAAAAAAAATTGTGATTTATCCATTATAAACACTCTCATTATTGTTAATCAAAAATATTATATGATTTATACATTATATACATTCGTAGTAGTAGTACCATATCATATCATTCAAAATCAAATCGAAGTGTTGAACTACTAGCAGTTACCTCAAACTCAAACACGTTTCTTTCTCCCTCCCTGTAATTCTCCATTCTTCTCTATCCATATCATGCTTTACATTATTTCCTTCTGCCATATGGTTATTGTTTCATCAAATTAGCACATGATGCAGGTCGTTATAGGTTTCAATAGTCTGATCTCAGTGAAGATAGTCACGAACCTAGAGAAAAGGTTTCCATAGGGAATCAGCTGGAATGGAGATTAACTTTGCCTTCCATCAAGATAATTTCTTATGTCGCTTTGACTTATTTGTAGGTTGTTCCTAGGTTATGTTTGGACTTCTCAAGTGTATGGAGGTTTATAGCAGTACTTTTGTGAATAACTTCATCATGAATTATGGGTTTTGTGGGGTAACACTGCCGTCTGAGAATTTGTTTTGTTGGATGTGATTCAAGGAAGGAACAGAATGCTAAAATGTTTAAGAAATCCAACTTCTAAGATAAATTTTATCTTTTTTATTCTACGTAAGACTCACATTTTAAAGAAATTTTGTTTCTCTATTTAAATATTTTTAGTTTGCATTGGAACCCATCTTTCAACAAATTGCAAAACCAGAACATGAGTGACAGAGAACTAGACAAGTAGCTGCAACATCCTGTCCAGCCATTAGTAATTCTCCTGAAAAAGCACGTGTGAATTAGCAAGTGGAAGGGAGTATGATTATATTAGTTCCATCTTAGACATACATAAGCTAAATGCTATAAGAAATTAGCTTAGACAAATCAGAACTAGCAAGTCTACAGTTCCTAAAATTGTAAGAACCACAAACACATACACACACACAGAAAGACACAAATTTTCTTCATTTTGGCTGCCAAAGAAATGCTAATAAACTCACCTTAATTTGCAGATCTAAATTTTTGTGATTTCATATCTAATTTTTAATTTGGAATCTTCTTTAATTGACGGGTTTAGTGAGATTCAATTTTTAGGGAAATGGATGATTGGGTTAGTTTATATTTGGTTTTGGAAGATTGGAAATGTTACACCACTACAAGAAAATTGTGTTGGTTTTGCAATTCGTGTTGGATTTAACTGATCAACTTTTAATATCTCACTTGGATTATGATAGCGTGTATTTCTATTCGATATTTAAACTGTTTCGTTATAGCTTTGTTTTTTCTTTATTAATGGTTCATTTTGGTTCTCTGTAACTTTCTTTTAGGAAACATGTATGTTGTATTCCACAAGATATTCTTGGAATTTCTTCAAAATTAAATGCTAAATTTGATTGCTCTGCAATGTATATTACACAAGCCAAAGCGGCATCTGACATGACAGTGCATGATGACAGCAAGTTGAAGTTTTTTGAGCTGAAGGCAAAAAGGACATACCGCTTCATAGTTTTCAAGATTGAGGAGAAGCAAAAGCAAGTTGTTGTGGAGAAGGTTGGTGAGCCAACTACAGGTTTTGAGGATTTCATTGCAAGCCTTCCAGCTAATGAGTGTCGTTATGCTTTTTGTGATTTTGATTTTGTCACGGAGGAGAATTACCAGAAAAGCAGAATATTCTTCGTTGTATGGTAATGATGGTTTTCTGATCTTTAAATAATTGAGGCTACAGTCAGGATCTATTGTTTCCATACTAATTTTATATCTGTTCTGTAAAGGTCTCCTGATAAGGGTCAGAAGTTTAGGTAGTTGTAAGCGACTGATCCAACTGAGATAGGAATTGATGTCATCAAGAGTCTTGCCAGATGAATATGAATAGTAGGGATTAACCGATTTTGATAGGAAGTATCTCCCTTCAACTTTATTTACTCAAGTGAACTTGGCTAAAAAAAAATTCCATGGAATCCTTCATTTATCTTCAACAAACTTGTTGAGGTATATCATGTATTTGTGAGTAATAGAACTTATGTGTTGAGTGGCTTATGTAGTCATTTATCTTCCACTTGGAGACACAGTACTTCATCCAAAGCAAGATCTACCTGCTAAGCATCTTATAAAGATGAAGTTGTCCACTTAATAATTCAAAATTTGGTTTATTGTATACTTCACCTCTCCTTCACACACAAATAAATAAAAAAGGAAAAAAAGAGAGGAGACAATGTTACTAGCTTTGAGGATATCTCAAGATTACAAGAGAAATTTATGCTTATATTACACCACGTACATCACCATTTCTAGAGGGTTTATTACCACCAAGGAATAATGAAACACCTGCAGAGTAGATCTGGTGCAAAGAGGTAATTGAAAAAGAAGTACTCTACCATGACATATGGACACAGATCTGGCTGTGCTTGAAACGGAGAACCTGCATTATTTTTGTTTGAGAATTTGTTTTGTTGGATGTGATTATGTCAAAAAAGGAGCAGAATGCTAAAATGTTTAAGAAATCCAACTTAATTCTAAGGGAAATCTTATCTTTTTTTATTCTATTTAAAACTCTTATTTTACATAAATTTTGTTTCTCTGATTAAAGATTTTTAGTTTGCATTCGAACCCATAAATAAAGCAAAAATGGTGCTTTCACCCTATATTTTCAATTATCGACAATTCTACTTAGTTTTTGTTTTTAATTGACAATTTTGATAGTCATGTTGTGCCCTACTGCTGTGTACCATTGATCCTCATTTACTTCAGAACTGCTGATCCCTTCTTTGTCTCACTAATTTTTATTAGAATTTCAAGAATTGGGTTATTAGTTTATGGATAAGTTTAAATTCAATTATAATCATGTTATTTTAATATTACTGTGTTTGTTTTTTAATAGTGAAGGATGCTTTATTATGATGGAGCAAACATTTCAATTATGATTTCAGATATTGGAGCATCACTATAAATATATATATATATATATTCTTTTTTTTCTCCGTTTGTGTTTGATTTGGTGGTGGATAGTTGAAACTTCCATGATAACTTTTTTTTAGAATGTCAATGTAGTTTTGAAAACTTATAAAAAGAAGATGATGGGTGCCAGAAACTTAATTCTCACTGATTACTGAATTGCCCTATGATAATACTAGAATTCTTGTAAGTGCTTAGATACTTTTTTTTTTAGTTAGGAGAAATGTAAAAAAAATAAAAAAATTTGAAGTACTCCTATATCAACGTGTAAAATTTTTGTAGAAGAAACGTGCAAAAAATAAAAATAAAAATGAAGTACTCTTGCTCAACGTATAATTTTTTTTAAAATGTACTCCTATATCAGCATGCTCATATGATTTTTCTATTGACGTTATACACTCCAAGTAAATTATATTATGATTTATTAGTATTATGTATTTACATTTAAATTTGCTTACATATTATAACACACAAGAATTGCAAGATTTTAATGTACTTTTGTAGTTTTTCAAGTATCAAGAGATTATCATTAAAAAGATGTATAAGTAACTTCACCTCACAAAAACAAGGTAATCTTACTTTATTACATGGAAATAATTTTTTTCACTTTATTATTTTGTGATAAAAGTTAAATGTATTTTTGGTTAGGTGCATGGTGGAACATTTGGGCATACAAATAGAAGACAAAGATGACAACCAAAATTTGTTATGCACAATCTAGATTATAGATAAAATAACAGTGTCAAACTAAACACGTCTTATTTTGATTGTACTAAGACAATTATTGTATATACTATAACATCTTTTATCTTCTTATAAAAAAATCCATTTTTTTTTGTACTTAGATGTTTTTTTTTTAGGGTAAGTTCTGTAAAATTCTTTTAATATACTAACATTCTCGCACATGCTTTTGTTCGTGCTCAAATGATTTTTCTTTTTTAAGAAAAAATGTAAAAATAATTTAGCCCATACTTCTGTATCAGTGTATCAAGTTCTTCTTGGTACGTACTCTTTTAGTGGTGTAAGTTATTCACACTCACTCGCATTCTCTATTGGCGTGTAAAGTTATAGAGACGACAAACTCTTCATGTAACAGACATTGCTATATAAACAAATAAGAGTTTTTCGGTTCTAGAATTTTACATGCTAATTCAGAATGTGAACGAATGTGAAGAATTTACATCATGCTAGAGGAGTACGCACTCAGAATAACTTGGTACACTTGTACACAAGTATGAACTAAAAATAATTTTACATTTTTTCCCTAAAAAAGAAAAAGGCATATGATCACATGCTTTTGCGTGCGAAGATGCTAATATGTTAACAGAATTTTACAGAACTTAACCTAAATAAATAAATAAAAAGTATTTGACATGAACAAGAGTGCATTTAAGGATGCTACTAATTTTATATATGTTGGGGGGTAAGGATGCAAGTAATCTTATATGTGCTGGGGGTGCAAAATTTTTAATCAAAATATAGAGGGTATCTGCTTGTCCTATTTTGATCTTGTTACATATATTTTTAAAATTATTAAAAATAAATAAATAATAGAAAATAGATTCAATTAAATTTTAATTTTAATTAATTTAAATGTAAAAATAATTGATTAGATGATATTTTTTATTTTAATTATGATTTGAGATATTGGAACATCTATATATATATATATATATATATATTTTTTTTTTTTTTTTTCTACGTTTGTGTTTGATTTGGTTGTGGATAGTTGAAACTTCCATGATAATGTTTTTTAGAATGTCAATGTAGTTTTGAAAACTTATAAAAAGAAGATGATGGGGGCCGGAAACTTAATTCTCACTAGTTGCTGAATTGTCCTATGATAATACTAGAATTCTCACACATGCTTATGTCTTTTTTTTTTTTAGGAGAAATGTAAAAAATAAAAAATAAAAATTGATGTACTCCTATATCAACGTGTAAAATTTTTGTAAAAGAAATGTGTGAAAAAAAAAATAAAAAAAATTAAGTACTCTTGCTCAACATGTGATTTTATTTATTTTTTGGATGTACTCTTTTATCAGGTGCTTATATGATTTTTCCCTTTAACAGTATACACCCCAAGTAAATTATATTATGATTTATTAGTATTATTTATTCACATTTAAATTTGCTTACATATTATAACAGACAAGAATTCCAAAATTTTATATATGTTGGGGGGGTTAGGATGCAAGTAATTTTATATGTGCTGGGGGTGCAAAAATTTTAATCAAAATATAGAGGGTATCTGCTTGTCCTATTTTGATCTTGTTACATATATTTTTAAAATTATTATAAATAAATAAATAATAGAAAATAGATTCAATTAAATTTTAATTTTAATTAATTTAAATATAAAAATAATTGATTAGATGATATTTTTTATTTTATTATTATGAATAAATTATAAATTACAGTTGTTTATCTAATATTATCCCACCCTAATTAAGAATAAAGGATCTAGAGGGTCAGATAAGAATTTAAATTTTTTTATTTAATAAGGTACTATACGAGTATAGTATATAGTATTAGATAAATAGTGAGTATAAAATATAAATAAGATAAATGGTGAATATAAATAATAAAAGAGGGTAGGTAGAATACATTGGACAAACCCACTCATTACCATCCCTATATTTATTCCATTTAAAAACAAAAAAACTGCACTCTAGCCTACAGTGGAACTTAATTCTTTTTCTCACATTTTTTCCATTCCAAGAAAAATTGCATACCAAAAATACAATTTTTACAGGAAATACAACTTTTTCGAACAAGAATCAATCGGTGCCCACAAAAGCTTTGGTAGAAGATCAACCCACATCCGATATTCTTTACCCATTTCGCCTCAAATCATAAATTGATCCAAACCCGATTCGCCCAAAACCAAATCCCATTCGTAAAAGATTCAATTTCCCGCTCAAATCGATATTCAAATTTAAACCCGCACCGAAGCGGACCGTTAATTATCATTACCCTTTCTGTCCCCAGTTGTTTCTTTTCATTTCCTCCATCTCTTTCTCGCTCTCTCTGAACTTTTCTCAGACACCTTCTCTGTGTCTTTCTCTGCTCTCCTCCTTCTGAACCCTAATTAAGAAATCCGTAACGCGTTATCCGCCGTTGACGTGAACAATGACTCGCCCTCTTCAGTCTAGTAACAACGCCAATATGGCGACAGCAAAAACAATCGAGGAAATGTACCAGAAGAAGTCTCAGCTTGAGCACATCCTTCTTCGACCCGATACTTATGTGGGTTCCATTGAAAAACACACCCAAACTCTCTGGGTCTACGAGAACGACGAGATGGTTCACCGCCCTGTGACCTATGTTCCTGGTTTGTACAAAATCTTCGATGAGATCTTGGTTAATGCCGCCGATAACAAGCAGAGGGATCCGAGTATGAAATCTCTTAAGGTCACAATTGATGTGGAACGAAATTTTATCAGTGTGTACAACGATGGCGATGGTGTCCCAGTGGAGATTCACCAGGAAGAAAAGGTTTATGTGCCTGAATTGATATTTGGGCATTTGTTGACTAGCAGTAATTACGATGATACACAGAAGAAGACGACGGGTGGGCGTAATGGGTACGGTGCTAAGCTGACGAATATTTTCTCGACAGAGTTTGTGATTGAGACAGCTGATGGGAAGCGCCAGAAAATGTATAAGCAGGTAAAACGATTTCTGATCCTGATTACCGTCTGCCATACTTTGGGATTTTAGTGATTTCGTGGTTTCCTACTTAATAGTTATTGATTTGAAAATGTTCTTACTGTCTGCTAGCGAAGTTCTCGATTATGGTCTTTAAAGGTTTAGGGTTTTTGGATCTTGATGTTCTTTTAATTTGTTAACACGTTAATATTTTGTTTACTGAAATTGAGCTTAATATTTCATTAAAATTTTTAAATGTAAGTCATGATTTTTGGAGCTGGATTGAATCATAGCGAGGGTGCCGAGGTTTAAGGTTTATTTTTAAATTATTTACTTACTATTTGAATTTTGAGTAGTAATTCTTGAAGATATGGAATGATATTTTCTGCATTTGTCCTCTATTCAGTAACTTGGTTTGTCCTAGTTTTGCTATTCACGTTTAGCATGTCTGATATTAGGTTGTCACATTATGTAGTTTCTCGTGGGTTGCCAATAGAGCATACACATTGGAATTGATGTTAAACTGTTTTAGAAATATTGCATTGCTGTTTTCAGAAATTCAACTCAGAAACTCTCTGATTCTGTTAATTCATGTTATAACTTATAAGTTACTTATTGTACCGGATGGTACTTTTGAAAGGTATTTGCCAACAATATGGGGAAAAAATCTGAGCCAGCCATAACATCATGCAAAAAGTGTGAGAACTGGACTAAGGTTTCATTTAAACCGGACTTGGAAAAATTTAAAATGGTTTATCTCGAGGAAGATGTCGTTGCTTTGATGAAGAAAAGGGTGATGGACATGGCTGGGTGCCTCGGAAAATCAGTGAAGGTTGAGCTTAACGGATGTCGTATTCCTGTAGATTCGTTTTCTAAGTATGCAGAACTCTACCTAAACTCAGCCCAGAAATACAGAACTGAACCCCTCCCAAGGTTCTCTCTATTATTTTTTTGTGGTTGTTAAATACTTCACTTTTCTTTTGAACTATTTTCCTGATTTGTGATGACAACTTGATTACTCAGTTTGTCTATGTCATCAGGATTTACACAAAAGTAAATGATAGGTGGGAAATCTGTGTGAGTCTTAGTGATGGCCAGTTTCAACAGGTGACTGGAAAACTTTTTGAATGAAACCCTGTTGAGTTTATTGTCCTTATGTCTTGGGTCTTGACTTATGTTTCTGAATTGCTCTTTTACCAGGTTAGCTTTGTGAACTCGATTGCTACAATCAGAGGTGGGACTCATGTTGATTATGTTACAAGCCAGATCACAAACTATGTGATGAACATCGTGAATAAGAAAAACAAGAATGCCAACGTCAAAGCCCATAATGTGAAGAATCATCTATGGATTTTTGTCAACTCTCTTGTTGACAACCCTGCTTTTGATTCCCAAACTAAAGAAACTCTTACTACCCGTCAAAGCAGTTTTGGTTCTACATGTGAACTTTCACAAGATGTCCTCACTAAAGGTTCTTGCACAGTTTTATTTATTGACGACAACTAGTTGATGTATGCTTTATAACTTGGTTTTCACTCTTACATGGTACTTTTGCAGTCTCAAAGTCTGGAATTGTAGAGAGTCTCCTATCGTGGGCAGATTTTAAGCAAAACAAAGAACTTAAGAAATCAGATGGAACTAAGACTCTGAGAATCCATGGGATCCCAAAGCTAGAGGATGCAAATGATGCTGGAGGAAAGAACTCGGAAAAATGTACCTTGATATTGACAGAAGGAGATTCAGCTAAGGCTCTTGCAGTAAGTTGTTATATTTTGTATTGACATTCATTTCAGTGCCATAGTAAGTTGTTCTCTTTTAGATTTTTAACATATTCAGTTTATATAGATGTCTGGGATCTCTGTTGTGGGACGAAACCATTACGGTGTTTTCCCACTGAGGGGTAAATTGCTGAATGTGAGGGAAGCTAGCAGTAAGCAGGTCAAAGAAAATGAGGAAATAGAAAGTATTAAGAAGATTCTTGGCCTGCAGCAGAACAAGGAATACACCAGTGTCAAGTCTTTGAGATATGGTCATTTGATGATCATGACTGATCAGGTTGACCCCCTATGGGAATCTCTCTCGTTTTTATTTTTTCACATTATTATTTCCTACAGCATTGCATAAGGTTCATAATCTGGATTTTTCTAATTATCAAGATTTGATGGTTGTTTGCATGGACAGGATCATGATGGTTCCCACATTAAGGGGCTTTTAATCAACTTCTTTCATTCGTTTTGGCCATCATTACTTCAAATTCCATCATTCTTGGTTGAATTTATTACTCCTATTGTGAAGGTTGGTGTGCTTGATAGGATATTTTGCTAACTTTGTGACTGTAACTTCATTTAAGGGAAATTTGAAACTTAATAGGATTATTATCTGCACAGGCATCTCACAAAGATGGGACAAAATTATCATTTTACTCAATTCCTGAGTTTCGAGCTTGGAAAGAAAGGTTGGGGGAGAAAGCCCGTGCCTGGTCCATCAAGTACTACAAGGTTGGCTGTGCTGATCCATGTAGAAGGAACTAATTATAGAACATGGACTTCTACTTCCTTCTACCATTCTTGATATGTACTTCTTTGTTTGTGGTCTAATAGGGGTTGGGAACAAGCGGCTCAAAAGAAGGGAGAGAGTACTTTCGAGATCTGGAAAAACACAAGAAAGATTTTGTTTGGGTAGATGACCATGATGGACATGCAATTGAGCTTGCATTCAGTAAGAAGAAGATAGAAGATAGGAAAAATTGGCTCCGAAATTTTGAGGTTGGAAGTGTTTAGTAACAAAACAGTGGTTTTTACTAACTGATTTGTGGAGTCTCTTCTAACGCAAATTTGCTAAAACTCTGTACTTGCAGCCTGGTACTCACCTTGATGAGACAGCAAAGCATATAAGATACACTGACTTTGTTAACAAGGAGCTTATACAGTTCTCTATGACTGATCTTCAAAGGTCTATTCCTTCTATGGTTGATGGCCTGAAGCCTGCTCAAAGAAAGATTCTTTTTGCTGCTTTTAAGAAGAAAGTTTTCACAGAAACCAAAGTGGATCAGTTTGCTAATTATGTGGCCTCAAAGACAGCTTATCATTATGGTGAGCAAAATCTGGCTGGCACCATTGTTGGAATGGCACAACATTTTGTAGGCAGCAACAACATAAACCTTTTTACACCCAATGGTCAATTTGGTACCCGTAGCCAGGTGAGATAAACCCATACGCTACAATGTAAACATGTGGCCACCATTTTGTATTTATAGTTAAGCATATTTGTTTCAGGGAGGCAAAGATTGTGCCAGTGGTAGGTATATCTATGTTGAACTTCCATCGATTACCAGGGCGCTGTTCCCAAGGGATGATGACAAACTTCTTGACTACTTGAATGAAGATGGGGCATTAATTGAACCATCATGGTATTGTCTTTTTGTCCTCAGTTTGTTGGAAGGCTTCACAATCCATTTAATACTTTTATCAAGGAATATTAAAATTTTAATCTATCCTTTCTTACACAGGTATATTCCAGTTATACCAGTGGTTCTTGTCAATGGTAGTGAGGGTATTGGGACTGGGTGGAGTTCTTATATTCCTAACTATAACCCAAGAGATATTGTTGCCAACGTAAGGCGTTTGTTGAATGGCGAGGAGGCAATGAAGCCAATGGATCCATGGTACAGAGGCTTTAGAGGAAACATTGACAAAACTGCGAAGGAACGTGGAGCTACCTATACAGTAAGTGGTATTATAGAGGAAGTAGATGAGAGAACTCTCAGAATTAGGGAGCTGCCTATACGTAGATGGACCCAAGATTATAAGCAATTTCTGGAACTTGCTTCAGGAGGAACACCAAGTGACAAATTCAAGGATCCTTTCATTGAGGTGAATTGACCTAGTGTCTTGAATCTGGTATTTTCCTCAAGGTATAAGACCTCTTGTTTCAGTTTCTCAGCAGTAATTTTCTGCAGGATTTTAGGCAGAACGGTGATGATGCAACAGTAGATATAGAAATCACGTTGACTGAGGAGAACATGGAGATGGCAAAGAAAGAGGGTCTGCTGAAGAAATTTAGACTGACAACCACTATCAGCACAACCAACATGCACCTTTTCGACTCTAAAGGCGTGATAAAGAAATATGACACCCCTGAACAAAGTAATTCTATATAATATGGTGTTTTTTAATTATCATATGAAATACTTTTCTTCTGCTATACTAACTGGTGTGTATCATTTCTTCTGCAGTTCTTGAGGATTTTTTTCACCTTAGATTGGAATATTATGAGAAAAGAAAGGTGAACTCATTTAGACTGGTATTTTATATTGAGCCACTTGTCCTGGAATAACTTAAAACCTTTCTCTTTATTTTGGGTGCATGCAGATTAATCTACTGAATATTCTCGAAATGGAGTTGCTGAAATTGGCAAACAAGGTTAGATTTATCCTTGGGGTTGTGGCTGGAGAGATAGTTGTGAGCAACAGGAAGAGAGCTGATTTGCTTATTGAGCTGCAGAAGAAAGGTTTCACTCCTCTCCCCAAAAGGAGTAAATCCGTTGAACCACAAGTTGCCGGAGCAAATGATGAGGATGAAGAGCAGCAAGACATTACCGAAGAGCAGGAAGAGACCTCTGAGTCTGTTAGTGGCAAAGGAATCAGAGTTGATGATTATGAGTATCTGTTGTCTATGTCTATTGGAACTTTGACCATTGAAAGAGTTGAGCAGCTATGTGCTTTAAAGGATAAGCTCACTAAAGAGGTCGATGAGTTAAGGGCCGAAACTCCAAAATCTATGTGGCTGAAAGATCTTGATACTCTAGACAAGGAGCTTGATGTATGGAACAAATACAAAAATTTCATACCTCTTAATATTATGCTGAAGTTCATGCTTGCTTTGTTTAATATCCAGCCACTTCTCTCATGTCAATTTTGTGCGTATTTCAGGAGGTAGATAATTTTGATGCTCAAGAAGAGAGGGACCGAGAGCAATCAAGGTGCAGTGTGAATAATCCTATGTCAAAGTTTTCCAAACAAGGTCCTAAGAACCCACGTAAGAATAATAAGAAGGCCAGCAACGTTGAAACAGTCGCGGAAACTACAACTTCTGCGATTGAAACTGGTAAGCTTATGCTGTTAGCACTTGTCTTATGTATAAATATATCTGCAATTTTTCTTTTATTTTCCGTTTTCTGAATAATCTGCTGGGCTTGCTAATTTCTTCTCCTTGCATCATAAGAGAATTTTGCTAAGGTGGGTAAACCAAAAAGTAGAGCAGGCCAAAGGAAAGCTCCTACTAAGAAGGTTTGTCTGCTTTCTATATTGACTTAACTGTTTCAAATGGATTTTGCGTCCTTATATATGTTTATAAGCAGGAAAAGCCTAATGTTGCCTTGGATGGTGACGATGATGATGAAGTGCTAGAACTTAAAGACCGACTTGCTGCATATAACATTAATTCATCTCCTGATCAATCAGCAGGTAAATGTAATATGCGTACTAAGTTATCGTTTATATTACTTTGCCTAGTAAATTTGGAGAGTGGCGGAACAAAGTTGAGTGCGGTTAATTATGATGGATATTCAAAATGCACATCACATTTGATAGGGTTGTAAAATTAGAATCAAAGTCAGTGACAAATGGTGGGGATGCGTATCCCCACAACTCATTCTTCATTATTTGTGATTCTGGCTGTGTATCTACTTTTCTAACTGATGAAGCGCTAGAATGCTTATACTGTCATTACCATATCTTAATTTTGCAGCCATGGAAACTGAAGAGACCCATGTACCAAGCAGGAAGAAAGAACCTACCAGAAGGACTGCAGCGCAGAAGAAGCCGTTAATTACTACTGTTTCAGACATTTCTGAAGGTGATGACAAGGATGATTCTGACAGTGAAGACTTTGTAATTGAATTGGAAGATGTCCCAGAAATAGGTAAAAAGAAGGGAGGTGGAAGAAAACCAGCTGCTGCAAATGCAAAGGCACCTAAGCCGGCAGCAGCAACCAAGAAGAGAGGTGTAACCAACAAGAAATCCCAGATTATAACTGAGAAGTTGATGAATGCAGAAAGTTCAGGAATTTCACCAGAGAAGAAAGTAAGGAAGATGAGGGAATCTCCCTTTAACAAGAAAAGTGGTTCAATTTTGGGCAGGGTTACTGACAAAGACAAGGAATCTGAAACTGAAGAGAAGTTAGATTCTGTTTCAGAGGAAGTCCCTGAAATTGTGCCAGGAAGAGCTAGACCTCAGAGGGTGAACCGCAGGCAAGCAAGGTACGTGCTGAGTGACTCTGAAAGTGAGGAGGACACTTCTGATGATTCTGCTGACCTTGACGAAGATGAAGATGAAGATGAAGATGAAGACTAGGGTATCTGTTAGAAACTGACTGAAAGCTAAGTTGCATACAGATTGGAGTTTCTTGCATAGGTTAAGGGGTAGCTTCATGTTTGCCTATGTCTTATAAATAATTGACTGTTGGTCAGCTTGTAGGATCTCTTGCATTTTCCTTAGGCCAATTCGTTACTATTTGATATTCTTGAACAAGTATCATATGATATTAGTAATATTCATTTTATTTTATTTTTGTAACTTAAACCAAAACCCATGCCATTGTTTCTAGGCCACAAAATTTTGCTACCTTTCACCAAAAATATCTTGTGAAGTGCATACGAATTTCTTAGTTACTGAGATTCAAAGTCATAAGGGTATTTAAGAAAGAATTTTTTTAATGGGTATTTAAGGCACTTGTTAAGTTTTTCTAAATATAAAATTTGTAATATTTATTATGATAGTTTATTATAATTTTAATGCTATTTAATAAGTAAATTGCTATTTTTAAGAAAATTTTAATTTCCTAAAATTATATTATTACAGTTTAACAAGTGTTCTTAGGATATTCGTTAGAAATTTTTTTTAAAAAAATAAAAATTATTCTACTAAACTACTTTTATATTCATAAACAAATAGATCAATTAACAAAAAAAAAATTATACTTTTTTCAATTCTTAAGATGAGAGGAGAATTAAAAGTTAAAATATTATAAATATTAGAAACTTAT
Source organism: Quillaja saponaria (assembly GCA_029379385.1). Taxonomy (NCBI): domain Eukaryota; kingdom Viridiplantae; phylum Streptophyta; class Magnoliopsida; order Fabales; family Quillajaceae; genus Quillaja; species Quillaja saponaria. The sequence continues at coordinate 9,253,522 of CM055616.1, read as the reverse complement.
TAAACTAAAAAAATAAAAATAAAAACTCAATCTTAACTACAATTGACATATTGAAAAATAAAAAATTTATGAATTAAAATTTAAAACTCAACTTAACCCAACTAAACCTTAAATCTCAAACTAGTTAGGGTCGGCAAAAAAAAGTATGCAATTGGCAAAAGTTATGATAAAAGGTCCCGCGTCAATTTCTTTGAGTTTCATTCTTGTAAACGTATTTCTCAGGCGGGATACTTAACATATTAGCTATAGCACTGCACAAGTCGATACGCATAGCACCTAGTATCCATCGTTTATAGCTAGGACTACTGGGGTATCTAATCCCATTTGCTCCTCTCCAATATCAATAAACCGTCTTATTTTACTTATACTTACCAGGTAAATTCTATTTTCCAATATTATATTTATGAAAATAGACTTAATATTTCTTTTAACTCATAGTAATGTTTTAAAATTTTAATTCATAAATTTGAGAATGACTTAAAAAATAATTATTATTAGGAACTTATTAAATAAAAAAAATTAAGAAAGTCAATCTTAATTATTATTGATATATAATTATTCAAAAATTTATTCAGAATGAAAAGAATTAGTAAAAAAGAAAGTAATAGTCATAAAACAATTACAATCTTATTGATATTAAAGGGAAGTAAAATTAGAAAGAAAAAAAAATAGTTTATTTGTAATAAAATAATAACAGAAAGTAACTATGTAATTATAAAAGCTTATAAGGGTTTTTAAGAAAAAAAAAAAAATCTGCTATTAAACCACTTTTATATATAATATAGAGAAAATTACTAATCAAAGTTATATTTATATTTGATAAAATAATTGTTTCGTTAATTATTTTATATTAAAATTACTAAAGGCGTATTGGAGTTAAATATGTTAATCGTATTAAGTGTTATTTATAGAATGATGGGGGATATTGTAATTTTTGCTTGATCAAAACTGCTTATTAAAAAATTTGATTATAAAATGGAAAAAAAAGAAGAGCATATAATATTTTTATTTAATTATTATTTTTTATTATAATAAAAAAATAATTGAATTAAAATATTAAAAAAAAGATTAATCAAACCTGAATTATGTAATTTAATTATAATAAAGTTTGATGAGATTATAATCAAACACAAATACCCTCTTATACAGGAGCCAAACTGCCCCATCTGTTATGAATAAATCCACATGAACATGGAGACTGCTTTATTTTTCATGTTCAGAGTTGTGGTTTCAGCTCTTATCTTTTGTTAAGTAGTTGGGAGAGTCCTAGGTTTTTGGCATTAGCTGTTAAGTCCTAATTTGTAGGGAAGGTAGCTGAGTATAGAAAATATCCAGGACTAAGTAGTTATTAAGTTGTGTATAAATAAGTTTTGAATAAAAGCATCCAGAAATTTATGTCAGCTTATGAAATATTCAGGAGATTTAGTTTCCGAATGAAACTTGTTTTCTTTCAACTCTCTGCAAATGTTATTTGGATTGTTTTCACCATAGAGAGAAGAAGAAAACCCCCCACAACCTTCACCAATAATCCACCAATCACAAATCCATAAGCATTACACCAAAATCAGTTGTGTTAGCACACAACACCATCTACTATGGAAAAAACCTTAAATAAAATAGGGTGTTTTTTTTAACATATACATAAAATGGGAAGTATAGTACAGTGGGTTTAGAGTTTGGGAGTTCAACTCACAAACACTACTCCATTTTAGGTGGGTTGAATTCACGAACTCTCATTTTCTAAGCTCAGAAACATGATATATAATTATTACAATTCAACCAAACAATATGAAAACTTAAATTTATAAAAGGGACATAATAATAATACGAGACTCTATACATACTTCATTTTTCATATTTATATTTAACCAGTTAGTGTATAAAATTTGTTAAATAATAGCCTCATATATGCATACGGAATATATGAAATAGATTCAAAAGTATTAGAACTAGGATTTATATTTAATATTCAGGCCTCGCAATCGGACAAATTTCTTTTTTCAAAGAGTTAGAAGTTTTAAAGCAAAAGATTTTTATTCTTTCAAATTTCCACTTCTGTTTTTTGATCAAAGGATAAACGTTTCTTTGGATTTTTTTTTCTTATATCTATTTATTGAATAAGTGATGATCCAACGGTTCTTACTCAAGGAATTTTTGGACTTATGCTTAGAGATTCTTTCTATTTTTATGGGTAAAATATAAATTTTTTGAATTATAATTTCATTTATCTTACTTTACACAATAATAGAGAATGATCAATATGCACACTACAACTTTGATTGCAAATCATGCTCCAAACTTAAGCCTAATAGTACATTAATCTAGTGACTAACTCTACAATCTAAATATAGCAAACAAGTAATCCAATCACGTAATTTTAAAACATGAAAATTTGCTGAAAGTGTGCTCAACTTGAGTTTCATACACAGTGCACCTATATACAAAGAAAAGGAACCAGCAACCAAAATACAAATGCAATTAAATTTCATAATTATAATTACGATTATAAAGAAACGCTTTACCTGATTAACGTGTGATTTCCTCCTTTTATTTTTTGGAGGTATTTTACAAAATGATTTAAATTTTGTTTACATAATAAACAAAATTTTCAGATCATATATATTGTTTTTCTAAATTTAAGAAACTGAATTTTCCATAACCTTACGTGATTGCTGGCCATTAATGCTATTTAGGCTGGCCTATTAACTATTGGTATGATTTCTTTCTTTGATTAGGGAGAGTCAGCTCTACCATGTATAATTAATTGGTATGAATGCTCAACGTTACTGGAAGAATTTCTAACTTGGGTTTTTCTAACAAGTTTCCTAGGCAATTATTAGACTCCAATAAATAAAATTTTGAAAATTAAAATTTTCTAAAAGTGATAATTTTTATATTAAATAACACTAAAATTATGATTAATTACAATAATAAATATGAAAAATTTTATATTTATGAAATCTTAATAAGTGTCCAGAAAAATTCTTAGGTTTTTCTAACGGGTATTTTAAAGATATTTGTTAAATTGTAAGAAATATAATTTTTGAAAGTTGAAATTTTTTAAAACTAATAATTTATAAATTAAATAGTACTAAAATCGTTATATACTATCAAATAAATATTACAAACTTTTTATTAATGAAATCTTAACAAGTACTCTTACAGTACTCATTAGAAAAATCCCTCTAATACAATCTATAAATACTTCCCCAACTAGCCAGGAATAAACACAAATATCTAAAGTACCTCAATCTCTGCTTACGTGAAAAATTATTTACAAATTATCATACATACGGAATACTATGAAGAGGGGTCTCTCTGTTTCCTTCATTCTTTTTCTTGTTCTGTTCTTCACCACTGGTAATTGAATCACACACCATTTTTGCTACTTGTTTTTTAATTTAATTTAATTTTTATATACACATGAATATATATATATATAATATTATTTTGTTTTGTTTGATGAAGGGGCTGCAAGGAAGGCAGACAGATATACAGATATATGTAAGAAGAAACTGGATTTGACACCGGGGACAAAATGCAACGGCCCGACATGCGAAGCTGATTGCCAAAAGACATACGGACGCATAGCTGATGGAATTTGTGTTGCAGATGATACATGTTTGTGCGAATATCCTTGCTGATGGAATTTGTGCTGCTGATGATACATGTTTGTGCGAGTATCCTTGCCTTGAATATTAGCTTTCTCCTACTTTTGTCATCTGCTGTCAACTAGGTAAAGCTTATGACTACGTTTTCAATAAAGTTACCCTTCTATTGTAATCAAATTATTCACCCCTCACTGAAAGAAAGAATCAATGACTTCTAAGTATTTTTTTTCTTTAGAAAACAAAATAGTAATAAAAGAGAATCAATCAAAGGTCTGGTCTTGTAACAATATATATGCTGAGCAAAGAAAAAAATAGGTGTTGCATCAATTTATTTTAGGTTCAATATAGACAATGATATGCTTTGTTGTAATGTATACATTTGCCACAATTATTTATAATGATATTAATTATTGTAGTGGTAATTTTGTGTCATTGATAAATAAATTAAAAAGGGTACTGTGCAACTTGGTGGTGCGGGCAGGGTTAAAGTAAAATTTCACCCATCCTGGCCAAGTCGGGTTTCTAAAAGGCTCATCCAATTTTGAGAGTCGGATAACAAAAATTTTCACCTGTTATAAAAGTCAAGGGATAAATCGGGTTAAAAATTATAGTCCATAATAATAATAAAAAATACAAAGTGATAAATTTTTGAACTAACTTAACATAAATTAAAAATATTTAATATTACAAAATAAAATTAACATGTTTAATATAATATAAAATTTAATATTACATAATAATATTTTATATTTATATATAAAAAATAATTTAATAAATATTAAAATATAATATCGGGTAAGTCGGATTCATCTAAATTGAAAAAATTTCAAATCGGACACTCGGTCTAATCCAAAATTTTAAAAAAAATCATTTATAAAATTGGTTATTTAACGGCTTGTCAACTTATGGCATATTCGGATGGTTCGAGTCCAGATTAACCGGTTACTAATTTTTTTGCACACCCTTAGTAATTAGTAAAAGGGTAGTTGATATTGATAATTGTTGTTTTCCTTCTTTTTCTTTTTCCTCTTTTCTGTTATGTTTATTATAGTTTATTTTGTAATTTTAATTTAGAATAATAATTGATAATTGATGTTGGCAATTGTTGTTTTCCTGGACAAATAGAAATACAGTAGAACAAAAAACTGATAGAAAGTGATAAGAGTACTATTATTTCTATTAAGGACTATTTATTATTGCATTGTAATTAATAATTAAGTCAAAGGCGTGGGAATAATAATCAGTTTTTAAAACTAGAGAAATTCTATTTAAAATAAAAATGGATAGATAAGTTAAGACTATTTTGGCAGTACATATAGGATAAGCTAATATAGCATATCATGTCAAAATTTATTATAAAGATTAACATATATGCATGTAAGTATTTATCTTGTATTATGTTTGGTGCAACAAATAAGCTCTGAATATAATTAACTTATCCTTGTCTAGTGTTTGATGCAGTATTAAATTACATAGTATATGATAATTTTTATATTTTTTATTTTTTGGACAAAGCTCAATAATAAAGACATTATATATATATATACACACCAGCATAACTGAGTAAATGAGTATCATATGACATTTTTAATCAAAAAATTAACTAAAACTTAGAAGAACATAATAAGAATATTTATCTTCTTTAGTATAGTATAAGTAAATAATTAGATTAAAAAAAATAAAAAATTGCATATTTAATTGTTTAAAAGGGAAAAAAATGGTTACATTCACTTATACAAAAACTAACAATTCCTCCCCCCGAGAAAAATATGACTGAGACATTATTTGATAGTAAATGATAACAGGTTCTCCATGGAAGATAAATATTACAAAAAGAGCCAACGATTCAAATATCAAATTCTAACTAATTTCTTAAAATAAGAAACACTTTTTTTTTTTCCTTCTAATCAAATTATAAACTACGAAAACATAATGCTTTTTTTGTCAAATTTTTCTCCAACTTTCCTCTTTATGTGCTATGACACCACGTGTGTGAACTCCATCAGCTATTGCATCGTTAAATCCTGCAAGAATATCAGCTACCGCGCATCCAAAGGACCAACAATCTTTGTAGACAGCAATTCTTGCACTTGAAACTCTACCTCTAGCAGTTCCTTTAGCTAAGCCAAAGTAGCTTGCATCTGCCACCTCCATACCAGCAGCAGTTGAGGCAGTATGACTTCCATGTCCCAAGGAGTCCCTTGGGGATAGAAAGTATGTACCATCAGTAATGTTCAAGTCAACAGAGTAAAATTACTGATCTTTCCTACTTCTCTAAATATGTCACTCAGTTCATTTTTATGCATAATTTAATCAAATAAAACGCACCTGTTGCAGCAACCCAATTGCAACCATCTTGGTTGGTGAGAGTCCCAAGGATGGTATGGCGCCATATGTCTTATCATTTTCATCTAGAGGACCCAATCCTATATCCCCTGATATTCTCAAGGTAACTAAATATCTGAATGACATAACTGACAGCAGTTTTACTTTTACCAGTTGCTTCTGTTTAAGAATGTCTTATTATGCTGAATGCACAGCCTGATATCACTGCCCCTGGAGTGAACATTCTTGCTGCTCCCTGCGTCACCTTCTATGTAAGAGGAGGACACCCGGAAAGTGGAATTCAACATAATTTCTGGCACATCCACGTCTTGCCCTCAAGTTAGTGGCGTTGCAGCATATGTTGAAGCTGTTCATCCAGAATGGACGCCTTCTGCAATTAAATCTGCTCTAATGACCACAGGTGAACATATAAGAATGACTTCCAGCATACCTTAGTATTAATTATTCCATATGATCAAGTAGAAGCAGCTATTTTAAAAGGGAAAAACAAATAATTATGAAGATAATATTGATCCCCTCGTCAAATTAAAATAATTATGAAACTGTCTTTAGGGACAATTACACAGTTAAAACATTTTAATGTTTCATGTTTGTTCTGAAATCAGTATTGGAACCACAATCTAGACATACAAATTACGTGAATATTAATAAACTACCTTGACAGCTTACGCCATGGACAAAAACAAGCATGAAGACCTTGATGGAACAATATTAGAACTTGGATCTTTGGCTTGGCTTGGCTTGGTGGATGATGGAACAATGAAATCTAGTCTTATAAATGATTGTCAATAGATTATTACCCACCAACAGCGAGAAGAACCATTGAAGAAGACTTAGAAGAGTAGTGTAATACATACCCTTTCTCAATAATGATTCAATCTTGCTAACACAACTAAGAAAATGTTACCGCGTAGTTTTCCATTTTGTAGGTGCTATATAAGAAAAAATAAAGGGCACATGAGACGTACAAAGTAGCCAACAACTAGCCTTCACTTACAATCAACAAGCCTGTAAGGAAAAACATCAGAAACATTCAAACTCAAGACATTCTTTCAAGATTGCTTCCATAAAGAACTGTCTTGTAACATTCTTAATCATTGTAACATCTGTACAGATTCTGGTTAGCAGCACAAAAGGTGAAGAACTACGGGTAAATGGATACACCTAGAGATCAAGAACTAAAGTGCTTCACAACAATGTAACTGAAACCTAGGAATTCCAGAGATGAACCTCAAGAAAATCCAATTTCAGCAATGAACCTTAAGATTACTTCAGATTTAAAGATAAGGAATATCTCTTGAAAAATCATGCTGATTATCCAACCAATCACATGGCAAGGTTATTTTTTGTAGCTTCCATCTTTGATAACAGAATTTTAATCTCTGCTTCCATCCTCATTTTCATATCGAAGTATTCCACATGTGCTTTTTCTAGTGCCTGGAGTTCCTCTAATTTATGCTTACGCATTTCCTTGGTTTCAACCAAACGCAACTTTGCAATTCGACTTGTATACTCATCTTCAATTTTCTCATTCTTCACAAGAGCAATACGTTTCAGCCCCTCAGCATCACTTCTTGCAGCATCAGCACGTGCTTGGAACATTTTAGATTCTTCCTGTTTGGCTCTTACAATACTCTCCAATTCATCAAAACAATAATCCTTTTGGACACCCGTCTGCAACTCTTGCACCATGGTTCGTTTATCATTTCGGTCATAACCGAAGCTGGAAAATATATTAGCTGGCCTTTCCAAATGAGGAGCCTTTTCTGAATAAATTGACTTTAGCCATGGAGCTTCCTGGCTTGGCCCAGCAACCCCATTGCTTTCTTTTGTATGCTCCTTCCCAGAAGAAATGGGTGTCACACACACACCTAATTTCGCAGTATCACCATCTGCAATGACCATGATTCATGAAGTATCTAAATAAGCAAGATTGCAATTTAGCTTTCACATTCAACAAAGCCAAACATCAAGAAGAAGAAAACTCATGCAATTTGTCAATGATGGCTTGTATCTTTTTACAGTTTGTTAGTTATAATTCCACACTGATACAAAAGCTCCAGACAAGGTGCTGCCTTTTCTCTCTGCTTATTGTTTTTGGTTTGAGTTTGAACTTACATAAAATGCAACATATGGTTTTCTTTTCTTTCTTTTTTTATTTTTTTGTTGGGGGGTAGAAGCTGGTTTTTGCAAAAACAACATTAAAAAAAAAAGGTAAATAGTGATATCCAACCTTTAACTCCTGTTAAGCTTTAAGATGATATAGTTAATGAAGAGAGCCCTACTTCTCCTGAAAGGCTACTTGCACCAAAATGGATAGGATTGATAATGGACATAAATTTGATTTATATATCTTTGTTTCTTGTTTGCCAGGAGAACAATATATTTTCTTTGAATTCAGTTACTAAACTTTGAGTCAAACCATCAGTTCCAATGTATGTCATGTAGATATCCAATAATAACTCACAGAAACCCACTATCACTATAATTCACATAAAAAGTTGTATGCTAACAATGCATTATCTATATCCAGTACATATGCCATTAGCAACGTTGAGTCAAACCATCATTATTTTCTAATGTATGCCATGTAGATACCCAACAATAACTCACAGCAACCTACGATCACTCTATTTCACATAAAAAAGTTGTATACTAACAATGCATTAACTATATCCAGTACATATGCCATTTGCACTATCCAGGTATTCATAACATTCAACATGATCATAAATGAGCCAAGTTACTAAGTAATTTTTTTTTGAATTCAACAACAATTTAGAATGTCTGAACTTACTGTCATGTCATTAATTGTTAGTAACAGCAACACTCTAAACAGTGGTTCACTAACTAATTTCCCAATCTAATTTTTGTGGATGTGAACCATGCTTTATGTCACGTACATTATATTATGAAGAAAAGCATAATAGAAAAAAAGCAGTTAAAAGCTTTCTGAAGAAACCTACACTTACCAGTAAGGAAAGACATGATGTGACTGTAAACCTCTGGAAGGTTAGATTTACTGGCCAAACTTGGCAGCATCTGACCAACAATTTCATGCAGTCGCCTTCCTCTCATGTCCTTGCTACCAGAAAAAATTCTCTTTACGTATTCAAGCTCCTTGCGAAGAGTTTCAATTGTCCATTCCTTTGCAAAATTTTGAAAAACCTCCTTCACAAAGCCAAACATCTCAGAGGGATGATCACATGCAACACAGTGGAACTGCATTTCAGTCGTTCCTTGTTCCCCAGTTGTACTGTGTCCATTTCTAATATAAGATTTCCGCAATCCACAGTCTGTATGGCACCAATGAAGACAGACATCGCAGCCTACCCAACTACATGTATTGGATGCCATGTCAAACTTTGAACACAGAAGACACATACAATTACTGCAAAAACCATTCTTCTGCATGCAGACCTTGCAATCACATTCATCAACAGGTAAGAGACTTTGACAAGTGAGATTTCTACACCTTAAGTTAAGAAAAATCTCAGCTATATCAGGAGACGGAATATTGCTGTCTATCTGAAGAAAATCAGGAAGACCAGTTCTTAAAGCAACCAAGATTTCCAATTGAGCCCGGTGGGACTTTACTAGGACCTCCAATGTAATGTCAGATCTGTTCTGCAAAACTTTCTGAAATGCAAGTACTTGCCCATGTTTATCTGCATTCAACATGAACTCGCGGATGCCCTCTTTCAAACATACTATGGGTTGTCCTGACATTTCATGAAACTTTTTCGCCATTGCATGTACCGGTTCAGAAACTATCCTTGCGATGATTGTCTCAACAAAGTCTGAACCTCCCATCAGAAATTGTTCTTGTTCCTTCTGGCTATTAGTCCTGTACAAACTACCACTACTTTTCTCTCTTTTTGCTCGTTTCTTGTCAAAACTGTAACTTGATCCAATTTCATGGGATCCAACACTCTGTGAAGGAGACCTAACGTCATCATGGTGTCTTGACTGTCCCGACAGTTGCTTATGAAAACTCAACTGCCGGTCAAGTCCATTGGGAATTCTGGAACTCCCTTCTAGAACCCTTGAATGTTGTGCTTGCATGACTTGAGCATCTGAAATTCCCTGTGATGCTTGAGACTGGTGAAAAGACACATTTCCATTCATCAAAAGCCTTTGATATAAGGGGATTTCTTTCTGCTTTGGATCATTTTGAGCCTGTCCCTGCCAAGCCACTGGAGAAACTTGATCAATTCCCTGAAATATGGGGCGGCTGCCAACTGATTGTTCATAGTCCACTGAATTTTGTGTCAGAGAACAGCTTGGATTGTGGAAAAATGACTGGGAACCTGAAAAGGACATTGATGCAGTAAATCCATCGGAGTCAGTACAGAATGTATTGGTTAAGGACTGAACACTCCGAGCTTGACCAGGGGATCCAGGAACTTCGGTTGTATCATGAGCACCAATAGGTAACAAAACATTTGGTAAACTAAGAGAAAGATCAAGTGGCTCAAAGGAGAGATTTTCATCCTTTTTATTGAAATTTGATAGGACTGGTTTATCCACTCTTTTAACAGGAGATCTGGAAAACAACTCAAAGCCCCTCGTACTTGGCCCTTCCATAGCATTGTCCAAGCAATTTGTAAGATCTCTTGATTCCCTATCAATCCATAGACCATCATCTGCAGAATCAGCAGCAAGGGTAGGTGTAACAGACACACTTTTGCCCTTCTCCTTAGCATTTCTGGTAACACAATCTGTCATTATTGACATGGTAACTTGAGGGACTTCATTTTCTATTAAAGATTCCTTGTTTAACTCCAGTACTTCAACATCCTCCATCTTGGCTTCAAGATCTATAACCTTATCTTGAGTAGGCTCTAAGGGCTTCTCCAGATCTGTAACCTTATTTATTTCCTCCGTACCTTCACTATCTCCCTTCGAGCAATCTTCTCCCTTGCTACCGTTATGAGCTGAATTTTCAATTTCATCCCTATTACCATGCGTTTTATCATGAGGATTGTTCAGAAAATTCACCAACTTATTAACTTCTTCTACCACTTCCTTCCCTTCACTATCATCATCCTCATTTGGCACTACCTCTACTTCATTCAATGATTCTGATCTTCCCTCCATTACAGTATCAGTGTTTTCAATTCGGCATTCATTCTGAATTTCCTTATTTTCAGTATTCAAAACAAAACCCTGTTCCCCAGTTTCAGGTTCAACTGGAGGAGCTGATTCAGGTTCAGCTTCAGGGACGGGTTCAGGTTCCAGTTCTCCTTCTTCCATTTCACTGCTACTTCCACTCTCAACCTGCAACTCCTCAGTCTTCTTCACCTCAACACTCTTGGACTGCTCACTCTTTGATTGCTCGCTTCCTGAGTCCTTCGACCAAGTCGGTGACTTTGACTTCGAGTTTGCATCTCGCATCCCTCTTGATGGAGACCTCATCCTGGATTGCTCACTCCCAGAATCTCTTGACCAAGATGGAGACTTTATGTCCCTCAAACTCTTCGGAGACCTCACATTTCCACCATCATCCTGTCCACCCCTGCTCCTTCTACCACTCTCATCAAAATCCTTAAACCCACCACCAAATCTCCGCCATGAAGACACACTCCCCTCGCGCCGTGGCCGGTCCCTCTCCGACCGAAACCCCTTCGGTACTTCCCTCCTGTAGCCAGAAAAGCTCTCCGACCTATGCATCAAATTCCGATCCCCACCACCATACCCTCTACTATCCCCAGTATCCTTATAACGATCACACCCTTTTCTCCGATCAAAACTATCAAAATCATGTTCTGATCTCTTCCAAACAAACCTCGAACCCTCCCGTTCATCATCCACCATTCGATCCCTATCATACCGAGGAGACGAAGCCGACGAATAGTTCAAACCCTTCCTTACATTCTCAGATTTATAATAAAAACTTCGATGCGAAGAAGATGAAGATCGATTCAGATTCGAATCCTTGCAAACATTTTTGTCTCCATACGAATCAAGATCGTCGCTCGACCTCAATCTCTTCATATTGAAAAATTACCCAAACCCCAAAAGGAACTCCAAAACACAGCAGAATATAATAACTACGAAATGATATAATACATTTGACCAAAATCCATACTTTAATCACGGAAATTGATTTTAATAGGGCTTTCAAAAACCCTAGCTTCAGAAGGAGTTAAATTTCAAAGAATAAAGAGCTGGAATGAGACAAAAGCTAAGGTACATAGAGAAATTACCGGAGAAGTAAGAGAGTCCTAAGCCGGCGAGAGTTCATAAATACATTCCGGTGGAGTTTTCCCGGCGAGTTGGGTGGTGAAAACGTTTGGGCTATTTAAAAAATTTTGAAATTTAAAGGAAAAAATGAAAAAAATAAATTTATTTTCAGTCAACGCAGTTTAACTACTGAGAAAGATAGAGAGAGAGAAGAAAGAGAGTTGGATACGCAAAGTGCATCGAACGCATTAGTGTACGACTTTTATGTTTAGGAAGGTGTGAAAGCCAAAAGGGGGTGCGTATTGCGCGTTACCGGCGCATGATAGTTGGTGTTTAAAGTACTTTTGATGGGTTTTGTTTATGTGTTATAGAGCTCATACGTAATGAATAGACCTCACCATTAAGATGACTACAGGTCCTCAACTTTGGCTGTGAAGTTACCCTTTTATGAATTTCAAGAAAATAAAATAGATAATAAATTAGCCTTTTTCATTGCCTATGGCATTTTTTTTTTCTAATTTTTTTTTTTTTTATAAAAAGTCAAGTCATGAGTAAAGGTGAGTATAAAAATCACAAACCTAAATAATTGGCCAAAATCGTATTGTTTTTAATTGAATCTACTCAGGCTGCAATTTTATATTATTAGACTAGTTGATAATATAATAAATATTTTGAGTTAGTTCATATTTCTAAATCTCTACAACCAATTAAGGCGATGGAAAAGTAATATTATAGTTGGATTATGAATTGAAAAATAAATATTGATGTAGTATGTTTAAAAAATGTTATTTCACTAAATTTAGAGTATTATTTTCTTACTTTTATTTAAAAATTGGATGAATTAATTGAGTTAATTTGTGTATAGTGTAGTAATTTCATATTTATAAGACATTATAAAAGATAGTGGTTATCGATTTAACTCGAATCTTCTGACAATAAAATTTGTCTTTTGATGAATCCAAAAAATGAAAGAATGCAAAACCAATTTAAATCAGTACTAACAATACCTAAAATTTTATTTGTGTTTAATTTAAAGTTGCCCTTTCGTTAGTTCACAATCGAGGTTTACTAAACAAGTTATTCATTTGACCAAAAATTTAAAGCTAAAATGCCCAAAAACCCTTTATTTAAAAAAGTCAGAAAGTTATTCCACCCTTTGTATAGTTTTATTAGTTAGATTAATACCTTTTGGGTTCATACAAGTATAACATCTTTGAGATGGTGAGTTGGGTCATGCTCCGTTTTGAACCTTGATGTTGTACAATAATGTGTATTGGAAAACTAATTACTTTGTCAATTAACAAAAAAATTTCCTTTCCAATGGTGGTTAAATTCGTTTTGTTAATCACTTCACTGGCACAAATTTTGGTAATTAAAAGGAAGTTACCAAATATAATTTTCAATCAGCACAACAAATAGTTGATTAAAAGCTTAATTACTGGTCAGGTAAAGGATTTCAACTCTCCTGTGAAGTTGATGTGGGATGGGAATAGTAGAAAAAATAACTATCTTGTTTACACCTAAGTAGAATTTCTTATTTCGAAAATAACAAGAACTTGTTTATAGACAAATTAAGAACTATCAGTGGCATATATATTGTCTTTTGATTGTGAAAATTTCAAGTTTTAAATAATTATATCCTAATATAGTTTTTTTTTCCATATAAAAAAAAATGTTAATCTATTCTTACCATGTGGTCATCTTAGATGGCGCCAATTATAGAAATGGAGGAGAGATTTTTGAACTCTAGGGGGGTAATATAGACTTTTACCCGAGCCCTCTTGGATTATAGTCTGTGGATGTAAACATGTGATTATCCCTGGTTCTCAAAACAAAGGGATGCGGCATGACAGCAATCTCAATTTTGTACAACTACGTGGCGATATATTATTGGTTATAGTGATGCCAAATCCTGCAACATGTGACTTTTTGTGGGGTATCCTTAATAACACCTAGCCTGCCGTGGTCGCTAAGGTGATTAACTCAACGAGTAAAACATATTGTACTCGCTTTTTCGACCGACCACGTGTCATATCTGTATTGTACGGAGAAATATTACAGCGTGTACATACTTTCAACTTTCAAGGAAAAGCTAAAAACGGTTTGACTTCTGATGACTTTGGTAACATAAAATTTAGTTTTTTTGTTGAATCATAATTAGCAGTGTTTGATTGTCTACGGGAGTGTGTTCGGTAAAGCTTAGTAAGCTTACTTAGATTATTAGATCATGGCCGTGTGGAAAGATATGAGTGGATTCTATTTTTATCGATTTGTTTTATTTTATTTTCTAATTTTTGGGTTAAATTTTCTACAATTTCAGACTTCAGAACCAGAAATGTTAAAAGTTCAAACTTCTAAAATTATACTTTTGCTAAGATTCTAACATTAAAATGCAAAAGAAAATATTCTTTAAATTAATAACCAAAACACTGGCAAGATTTTTTCATTATCTTAAATATTTTTATGAATTTTGATAATTACATATATATCTTTTATTATTATTTTATTTTACTATTTTCCTTTTTTTTTTTTTAATTGATAAAATTGTAATTACCTTTTATTACTCTTTTTTTTATTTTTTTTCAATATTAATAAATTTATATTTTTTAATAATTATACGTCGATAATAATTAAAACTGAATTTTTAATATTTGTTTAATAAGTACCTAATAATCTTAATTTTTTAAGTTCTTCTCAAATCTATAAATTACAATGTTAAAAATAAATTACTATGCATTAAAACAAATGTTAAGAGTATATAGTTTCATGATTATAATATTATGGTTTTACTAGGATTAGAGTACCATGACTAGAGTTAGTATACTAAAATTAGGTTAAGGTACCAAAATTAGGGTTAAGGTACCATAATTAGGGTTAGTGTACCAAAATTAAGGTTAGGGTACCAAAATTAAGGTTAAGGTACCGTAATTAGGATTAGGATACCATAATTACTATTATAGTTAGGATATCATAATTAGAGTTGATATATTTTAATTAGATTACCATAATTAATGTTAGAGTTAGAGTACCATAATTAAGATTATGATACTGTAAATAGGGTTAGGGTACCGTAACTAAGGCTAGGGAACTGTAACTTGGGTTAAGGTTAGTATTAAGGTATTGTAATCAGAGTTAGGGTACCGTAATTAGGATTAAGGTAATATAATTAGGGTTATGTACAGTAATTAGGATCAGGGTATCGTAATTAGGATCAGGGTATTGTAATTAGGATTAAGGCACTGTAATTAGGGTTAGGGTGTCCTAACTAGAGTTATTGTACTGTAATTAGAGTTATGGTACTAGAGTTAGGGTACTGTAATTAAGATTAAGGTACCGTAATTAGGGTTAGCATATTTTAACTAGGGTTAGGGTATTGTAATTAAGATTAGTGTTAGGGTACAATAATTAAGATTAGGGTACCTTAATTAAGGCACCATAATTAACATTAATTAAGGTATCCTAATTAGTGTTAGAGTTATGGTATCGTAATTAGGGTTAAAGTATCGTAACTAAGATCAGACTATCATAATTAGGGTAAGGGTTATGATACCGTAATTAGGGTAAGATTACTGTAACTAAGGTTTGGGTTTGGGTACTTTTATTAGGTTTAGGGTTGAGTTATTAGAACTAGGATTAGAGTACCATAACTAGGTTAAGGGTATCATAATTAGGGTTAAGGTATCATAATTAGGAGTAGAGTTAAGGTACCATAACTAGGATTAGTGTACCGTAATTAACATTAGGATATCATAATTAGGTTATCGTAATTAGTGCTGACGACCTGAGATATTGTAATTAGGGTTAGTTTTGTTGTCCCATAAATCTATAATTTGTCAACAACTATATATTAATAGTATTTTAGACTAAATTTCTCAAATTTTTATTTAATAAGTTAAAAATAATTATGATATTAAAATTTATAAATTAAAAAAATATTAAGATTATAGTTTTTATGATTATAATATTATTGTGATTATTATTTTTCCATCTTTAAAATATTTTAAAAAATATATATTTATATTATGAATTAAACTTTTTATTGAATTGGTCTTAACAAATATAATTAACATGAATTATTATTTTTTATTAATTTTAATTTCTTACTATACCCATCAATTATTAATGAGTATATATATATATGTATATTATATCATGAACACGATTCACGTACAACGTGTGTTTCACAAAACTAGTACTATTTAAATAGTTTGTGTATATATACAAAGTGATAAACCATATGCTAACACATTAATTGTCGAGGTCTTAATTCAATTTACTACTAAGAGGTGTTAAGATCAAAAGATGTTAATTTTAAATTTCACTATTAACAAATGTATATATATATATATTTTTCCATATTTATGAATTGCTTGTCCGATTATGAAATTAGTTCAAAATTGGAACCAACTCAATCTAATTAATTTTAACAATTTTATAACGGAACTAATTCATATTGAGCTGGGAATCAATTCAATTTAATCCATGAATTTCGAGTTGAAGATTATTGGATTGATCGTGTTGGGCCTGTATTTAGATTAATTAATTGTCAAGCTAAATATATTTGGTTCACCCCATCATAATTTTAACCATTCAGAAATTAAACCCCAAATGTAATTGGCAGTAGAGTTTTAGCTAACAAATTATACTACTACCTCTTTTGCCAAATTCAATATCTTTTTATAAATAATAACTGTATTAAATAAAATTTTAAATCAACTTCATAAGAAATGGTTTTTCATCAGCTGAGCGAAGATATTTCTCTTATAAAAATTGCCTGCTCCTGAATTTAGATTATTTTAAAGGATTCTTTTCTAAATTCACGACTTCAGATTTTTCTTCTAAAGATATATTCAATTATCAAAAAAAAAAATTCTTAAAATTTAAAACAGAGTTTCTCTTCTTTGTTAAGAACATGAGAATATCCCCACACGCTGCTCCAATAAGTTATCCATTCATGACTTGAAAAATATCTAAGGCAGACATTTGTACTAGCATGATGGTGACGAAAGAGACACCAGTATTACTTGATGAGATCAAACTCAGCTCCTCTACCCCTTCTAATTCTTCTCAATCGTTCATACATCAAATAAACCAAAAGCCAATTAGCTTCACCTAAGGCTAATTCCCTACACCCCAACCTCTATTACCTTCACCATTCAATGGCTGCTCTTTCAATTGGTCATTATTGCCACAACAAAAGCAGAAGCCCCATTCAACAATTCAGAAAGAAAGACAGCTCCAATAATCTCATTCGTCTATCCCGCCAAAGCAATGGACCTGTCAATGATTCAAGTACAAGAAGGAAGAAAGACAATATGGGAAGAAGGCCAATGTCGTTTAAGTTTTTTCATGATTTTGACAAGTTTGGGAAGGGGATCAAGGAGAATTTAAGTCCTAAGCAAAAAGGTGACTGGAAAGATGTGGTTTTGATGAGTTTATCTTTCGCTGTTTATGTGTATATATCTCAGATGCTTGTTTCTGCTTACTGTGCTTGGGTTTCTATGCCAAAACAATCCTGGTAAACACTTCCTATCACTAAAATACCCCTAGATTGTTCGTTAGCGTCTTCTGAATAAGTATATAAATGTTTTCCAGCCACTTAAATTTGATGTAAGGAAACCTCATCTGGGCCAGTGACATCAACAAAGCCACTGACATAGTCATCTCTTTGATGCAAGAATGGCATTCAGCTTTTTGTGTAAGATAAGAAAGGGCATCATGTACAAGGATGAAATAAACTTTATTTACCATGCATTACGACATTATCTGTCGTTTTAATCAAGTTTCTTAATTTTGTTTATCTACCTAAACATGTTATTTATCTTTCAGAAAGCCATTGAATCAGAAAGATGGGGGATATTTCTTTTCCCTTTGAGGGGAAAGAGGTTGGGGAAGAACTGAATGCCACTTCCCCAGAAGATAAGCCACAAGGTCTTTTAACAATTTCAACCACAACCACTTGAAGGATGTCAGTATGTCACTGTATCCTCCACTCCAAAATATGAGGATGTTGATTCATAACCCAATATACTCCACTCATACATCACTAAGAATACTCGATCAATCCTCCCCGAACAGAAAATAAAGAAACAAAACCAGTTGTTTGACTAAGTTTCATCAAAATATTCCTGCATCTTGAAGGCTGAGTTAACTTGTCCAAGGAGAGAACACCGCTGCATTTGACATCCGGAAGTTTCACAGGGGAGATTTGATAACATTTACCACTACCAACCACGAAACATCCTCGTAAACAGTCAAGTGAGTCATGCGAATGTATTCGATAAAACAAGTGTAACTACCAAGGCTTAAGCCAATAAACATACAGGACCGATGTAACACCAGCTTCATGCATGAAATATCTTACTTCTGTTTATTCAAAAACTTTCATCAGTCAGCTTTGTGTGTTTCACGCTTGAAAAGCTTGAACAACCGATAGAAGAGTGACAACAACCATTGCCATAAAAGAATCAGCCAGTTCTGCTTGGGTTTCACTTCGGGCCTCGCTCCAAAAATTCCTTTATAAATCTCTTTTTGCTTCTGATAAAGAGCCTTGTCCTGCTCAGCAAGAAGACGTAACTCTCTTGTAATCACTTTATCTTCGGGTGCATACTTGCGTGCCTTTAGGAAGTCTTCTCGGGCAGCATCTGTTTGCCCAAGTGCTGCCCTGGCCTTACCTCGCCTAAACAGTGCCTTAACATTGTTTTCTTCCTCAGCCAAAACCTGCAAACCACATTATTCAATCAAATAAATTGTTTTAAACTCCTCAGCGATCACCATATTGAGGGTAACTGTGACCAAAGTGTATAGCTCATCATAATTTCTTAGGATAGCTTAAGACTGACGATATTTTAACTTAATTGCCAATATTCTGGTCAGGATGCAACACTCCATGGCACAACATATAAACTCAATGCAGTGTGCATGTTTCACCAAAAGCTGACACTGGTCGCAAGCCATTGTTTATATTCAATAATGGCTACATGTCTTAGTCTTGATATATTCTTATAGACAGTATCATAAGTAGCTGCCACATACCAGAGTACTTTTGTTTAGGAAGATCAATATGCAGAATAAAGAAAAGAAAGAACAGCAATGAAACTCGCTTCCAGTGAGCTACCAGAATAAAGAGTTTCCGCTCCCGCTCTCCAGAGGGAAACCAGAGGAAAAAGGCCCGGAAAATGGAAGTGGAGCCATCGATGAATAGCATTTACTGCCTTCAATGCGTTAGAAACCATCTTTACTATTGGCTTACCACTGTCTGACCTTATCAGTAACAACAGCACTAAGCTTTTGCTGCATTCTCATGGACCCCAAGACCATAGTATTAAAGAACTTGTAGAGCAAATAAATTTTACATTTCTCAAAATTTTAAATAAGCCAAGATATTCTATAGTACTGTGGCATTTAAGAAGGATTGAAAAATAAAAAGAAGCCTTCATGGAAAAGTTTAGTAGTTAAGGGAATCGTATACTTACAATACTGCATTGTCCAATGGCTTCCTCAAAGCGGTTTAGCTTTATGAGACATGCAGCCATGTTAAGGTGGCACGGGTTCTTAACAGCCAAAGCCATGTCCTGATACTTCCCATACAACTGGAACATGAAATCATCGCCCATATATGCTATGGCCTAACAAGAACAAAAAACAATCAGAGAGAAAGCAGAAACAGAGC
Source organism: Quillaja saponaria (assembly GCA_029379385.1). Lineage (NCBI taxonomy): Eukaryota > Viridiplantae > Streptophyta > Magnoliopsida > Fabales > Quillajaceae > Quillaja > Quillaja saponaria. Next base: position 9,233,707 of record CM055616.1, on the reverse strand, counting down.
AATGGAATTCTTGTTGTACCATGATGACAGGAATGAGTAAAAATAAAATCTAAAGGAACATAAGTGCATAACCATTTCATACTGTTGCATAGCCTCCTCTAGTTTTTCATCCTTAAACAAAGCATTTCCATCCATCTTCCGCCGATCTGCTGTGCCAATTCTTTCCTCGACAGTCATATCACTGCGAGGTTTTCCCTGTTAAACCATGACAGTTAGAATCCCACAAATTCTATGGCCATAAAAGAACAATATGGAAAACCAGAAACTTACTTCTTTGGTTTCATCAAACCCAATGAGCTCAACTTCATAAATTATGTCCGCCATGGGCGGAACATTTGGGAAAGAGAAACTTCCTTCCTTCCCATAACCAAATTCCCAGCCCACATGTAACAGGGCACGCTCACCAGATTTCATGTTGGATATGCCAATACCCAAGCCAGTCATTTCTTTCTTCTCTGTTTTAGAAGTAAATATATCAAAACTCAACATGTATGGTAGATCAATACTTGAAGAAAATATTTGATTGTCAATAATGAATGCATGCTTTGACATAACGTAAACATGTGTTTTGAGTCAGTGAGTGTTTGTGTGTGTCTGACACAGAGAGAGAGAGAGTCTTTGTATATCTATTTCTATCTTTAAAACCATGTATCTGCTTGCAGAAACGTTAACATTATCATTTACAAAACTTGTGCAGATATTTATTGTCAAAATGAAAGCAAATAAATTAATAGATTCGATGGGTAAATACCTTTCCCTATAACTAACTCAAATGGTCTTTGTTCATTCCATGTATCTTCAAACTTGTGCTGCGTGCTTTCAGTCCATGCCCTGTAATGCACTATAGCCACATGCAGTTTTGATTAGAGAAATGAGTTTCATTGTTTTTCAAGAGAAAGAATGAGTTCATGCTTTGCATAGGCAACAATGGGGAGGGATGAGTATGGGAAAAGAATATCTAGAAACAACTTAATTCCTCTCAACTTGGAACCTGACTAACCAGAGACTAAATAAAATATTTATTTAAAGAAAATATAGTACTAGATGTCCAAAATTTTAACAGCGTTATCATAGCAAAGTTCTTCTCAGAGAACAAAAAAATATATGATGCATCATGAGATGCTTAAGTCACCAGTTTTCTGGGCTTGAGGAATGCTGTTCTTGCAACTTGATGATGTTATTATCTTGGCCCATACTTTAATTTTAACTCTGGAGTACACCCATTGTGTACCTTATTAAACAACAAAAAATTTATTTCATGCTGTCCACTAAAGTAAGATGGTATGACGATATGTCGAAGCCCTTGAGCAAGGTCTTATTTATCCATTTACTTTCTCAGATTCATGGTATCTATACTTTTGACACATATTACTTATATCTTGATCATGTGAATTTCGTTTCATCTCAAGCAATTACAATATGAAATGTTGGTTCCGTTATATTGATCATTATAATCAGTTCAAAAGCATATGCATATACAACAAAAATAATAAATACAAATACTATTATTACTAGCCAACTATGCATATTTGGCAAAGATGCATAGCTTGCGAGAATCTAAGATGTTTTTAATGGAAGAAAGCTAATATTTGATAGAGATAAAATCTAAAACAGAACATGTACATACTTACTAAAGAAAAAACAGAACATATACATCTAATTGCATGAAACAGGTTATAGAAAATACTAAAATATGAGGCAAGTTGTGAATTTTCTGAATTCTGGCATTAAAATTTCAAGGAAGACAACTGTATAATCTCCCACAGTTGCTGTCAGGAAATTATCTAGAATGCTGCAAAAGTGCCAAAAAGAAAAAAGTTGGCATGAACTCAAGGATCAAGAGATATTCCAAACTTAATATGGTAAATGTTATAGGTTTTCCAAAGTCCATCCAGGATTTTATTATAAGTAAATAATAAATTTTAGAAATAATTTGACAAAATGTGGAGTTAACAACAAATCTTGCTTCCACTAACAGACTACCCCAGCAAAGCTGGAATATCTCAATTTAGCATCTATCAGCCAAGATCCGCATTGCAGTCAATATCTATAATTTTTGACAAATAAATGGCAGAAAATCAGTGATCAACCCCAGCTTTTCAAACCACAGAGTTGAGAAAAATAGTCTCTGAAGTATCTAAGCTCATGACACCATTCAAGCAGAGTATTCTAGTTATGTAGGAAAAGAGTCAGCAAAAAAAGAGTCCACTGGAATATGATCAGTCTTATTCTCAGAAGCTTCTTGTTCTTTGTCATTTCTTAAGCGAAACTAAGAGGGCACTGAGCACAAGACAAATTGGATGTTAAGCAGAAGGAAACAGCTAAATCAATGGAACATGTGAGTTCTTACATTTTCCATCAATATAATACAACTGAGGGTGTAACCTTATCATGATAACTTTGGACCTCTAAATTGATATCTTTCGATCTTTTTCATTCGAATACTAAACTTTGAAAGGGAAGCATCTGCAGTTTTATATCTTATTAATATAAATCAAGAGGCATCCTCAAGGATATGACCTGATTAACTTAATTACCATAAGTCTCAATAAGATATTCAACAAAATAATTTAGTGCGTTCAGGGCCAGATAATGGACACATGATGACACAACAAATTATTATCCAGAATGAGCTGTGGAAAAAATTATAACTGTCTTAGCGTCTAATTTCTAGTGCACATAAAAATAATACGGACTTCATTCATTGAAAATAGACACAAAGTGCCACAGGAAAAAAAAATTCAAATACATTAATTATCAAAGGAAACATGTCAACATAATAATAATCAACTTACAGATACTTACAAAAGCATGTTGAATATTTAGATGGTTTCTGACCATGACCCTCCTTTATTATTTGCTTCTTGACTTTCTCATGAAGGATTTCTACCTCAGAATCAACTTTAGGGGGACCATTCCCATCTTGAGGAGGTTCCCCTTGCACAAATGTAGCATTTTCAGTAACTATTTCATCTTTATCATCTTCACCTGCAAAGTATAAATAGCACAGATCATGAGTATTGACTACTATTTGTTGCATGTGCCAAATGGTTATGCTCATAACTGTCCAATCATCAATATTCTCTCAGTCAGACACAGAGAAGAGAAGATCATATGTTTCTGTTCTTCTTATCTATAATTCAGTAAGGTAATAAACGCACAAATACGTAATTTTAAAATTACAAGACAATGCTGCAATTCTGAGAACATATATAGCTCTACATCTTCCACCATTCTGCATATTCCTTATCAAAACAAACAAATATATACAGGAGGATGGGAAATATCATCAATCATCAAATCACAATTTTAAGTTAATCTTGGTAAGCATTCAAATTAATAAAAAATTGGGCACATTACATTTTGGTACCAGAAAATTGACAACTATACTACCCATACAATTGAAGTTTGTATTTGAGGGAGCTTAACATTATGCGTTTTATACAGGCCATGCATTGATATATAATTATATATAGGTATATGTGCATTATTGAACTTCTCTGGTAAGCAATAAACAAGGTTTTGCCTAGAAAGAGAGTATTTAAGAAAACTTTGGAGACAGCCAAGAATGTTAACGACACTTTAAGCGACAGTAGAAGCATGATGAAAACTTTTGAACAACATATGTAGCATCAATTGGAAAAGTAATACACTTTAGCTGGGAAAATCATTTTGGGTATAAGCATTTTGTTGTCAAACATCATAACGTGAAATGTCAAACTGATATCCAATTCTGAATCACAGCTGACAGATTTAGGAAAATCATACAAAGTATCTTGTCCACTAAAATGCTAGTTAATGCAAAATAAAAGTACCTAATGATTGACTTTGCAATTCCTGAACTTCCTCCATTGAGTAAAATTTTACAACTTATAGGGCTTCCAAGATTTCTGCAAAGACCCAAAAATAGAAAAGAAAATTTCAGTCATTAAATCAGTTGCACAGCAATTTCATTGGAATACAAAAATTTTCTCTTTCAATGTCAGCACCAGCATTCAGAAGAACAATAGAAACAAAAATAGACCGTGCTTGTTCAGATTGCATATTTCATTTGGTATTGTAGCTAGAATAATTGTCAAAATCAAATCTTTCTTTCCAGATACTTATGAAAAAAAAAAAAAAAACGAAATATTTTCTCTACAACCAAACAGAAAAGTGAATGCAAAGGAGAGAAATTGAAAACGGTTTACTCTACTAACCAAGAAGGAAGTTCGATTTGAAAGGCTCGGATTCTCTTTCTGTTGCCTACCTACTGATTGATGAGCTCAACTTCAAACGATCGAAGATAATTCTAGAGAGACCGGAAGACAAAAGGTCAACTGTTCACTGTTCACAAAAGCAGGCGGAGTTAATAAAGATAAGAAAGAAATTCAATAGAGAAAAAGAATTCATGAAAATTCGTTCTCGTTTTTTGTTTTCTTTTTTAGTTATTATTTATTTTAATTAATTTTTTTTTAGTTTTTATTTATTTTATCTTGAAAAGACATGTGCACAACAATTTTTGGGTCAATTTATTCAAATGATAAATATTTTACAGTCTTTCTGTTACTTTTGTGGTTATAGTAATGAAAGTAACTTTCGAATGAATTTGTAAAGATGAAAATATATCACCAAGAGTTTAATTTAAGTGATATATTTGTCCTCATCTCTTAATACGAAATTCCAACACTCCTATGGTAAAAAAAAATTAAAATAATATATATATATACTTTAGTGAAAAAAAAAAAAAACTGAAGGAGAAATTGATAAAAGGAAAGATTATCTTATAAAATTGGTTTCCTTTACCACCCAAGTCCTAACTTTATCAAAATATAATATAACAAGTGTCTCCATTCTCTTCTCTATTCCATTTCATTGCCCTAAAGTTTCTGTTATTTTAAAGCTGCTTTAGAGAATTTACATTCTTAGTAATATAAGATGTCTAGTTCCTCTCTCACCCTCTGCAACAAGTCTATTTCCTTTCCCTCTAGCCCTCTTTTTTCTCTAGCACATAGATAGAATGCGCCATAGATTGAGATGGAATCGAATTAGCATTCAAGGGGTGTTGTAACATCAATTGGGGGATTTAAGGCCGCTAGTTTGAGAAACAAGATGAAATAAAAGGAGAGGAGGAAGAATAAAATAACAGATGCTGTTGTCTCATTACAAGTAATATGATTATTATAAGCAGCTCAGCCTTGCTTTATTACTAATGCAATACTACAGGAATCATGTCCCTCTTTCACTATCAACACAATACTGCTTCAGTGAAACAATGTATATTGGTTAATATCACCAAACCTGCTCTGATGCACTATGTGCCTTATCCTCATTCTGCTCCAGTGTTCTATTCTACATTACTCACCAGCCACATCCCAGGGAAGGAAAGGATTTATACACATAAAGATCTCAAGTTTAGATGATTAATGCATCTTATCCTTGTATTTTGTAAGAAATCAATATAACCAGCATTTGAAGGCATAGATACAGCTCTACTTATGAAGAGCATCGAGTAACTTACAGATAAAATGTAATACCTGATTTTTGAGCAAAACAACTTATTATTAAACTAATAAACCTCTCGTGACTCTAGTCCACGATTTCCCGTCCAGTGGTTCTGCTAGTACTGCTTTGCTTTAAAAGATTGTTGACTCCAGTGAATACAAAGTTGTTAGTGCCACCCATCAAAGCATCCCAAGTTATATTATCTTAGATGGACTTCTAAGTTAATTATAGATGATATTCAAGCAGAAGAAATAAATAATAATCTGATAATATGTTCCAATCAATATTTGTCAAACATACAGAGTCATGGTCACAATCAAGAATAGACATCATGAACATTGATGAAATTCTTGGACGTCTACTCTTTTGTCCACTTCACTGACAGGGCTAAAGATTATCCCCTAAAGAAGAAATTGTTGTAACAATTGCATCTGTTTGCAAAGCCTTTAATAAATATAGCTCCTGTATCAACATTTTGAGCAATTGCCACTGTCAAACCCTTGTCATCCGTCTTTATACTGTCTAACACTCTTTCAACCTGAAATTATACTAGTTATATTCTTTTTGTGTACATAATTTTTCTATCTCATGTCATTGATCAATACAAAGATATTGATCTATTTTTTGGCATGTACCCTACATATAGATGCATAGTGCTCATGCTTGACCACAGTATGCTAACATATCTAAGTTAATTCAATTCAAGGATAGGGGTGTAGAGTCCAGATGAAGCTCAAATAATAAATTCGAAGCATATTATTGGGCAACGATGGACGCCTTCAAGAGATATCTTCAGATACATGGGAAGCCCATTCACCAATTTCCATCCCTATGTTTTGTTTCCCAGACATGTAACAGTCTCTACCATAATGATTGCGGCAGACACCTGACTACGTCTGGTTGACAATTAGGTTATCATTTTTGAAACATAAGAGGAAAGAATCCATAGATTTACGTGATCGCCAAAGGGTTGTTCACCCTTAAGACTCACAAACCCCTTTTATTGCTTGATCAGCAGGCAATTGAATCATCCACCAACAAAATAAGTGAGCTCACAAAGAACATTTGTAAAGGATAAACCTGATATAAATCCACACTCACAACAAAATAAAAACTCTTTTTATTACGCATGTCAAAACCCTTTTGTCCATTTCTATCCCTTTTAAGATTTCCAGGAGAAATAGAGGTTGTTGAATGTGAAGTCCAGATGTAGCTCAAATAATAACAGATATATATTATTGGGCAACGATGGACACCTTCAAGGGACGTTTATCAAATAAATGGGAAACCCATTCATCAGATCACATCTCTATCTTTTTATTTTCCAGACATGTAACAGTCTCTACCAAATGAATAAGGCAGACACCTGACAATGTCTGGTTGAATCTTGAGCTCCAGTGGAAGATTTAAAGAGGAAAGGACAATAATCTAATTATGGAAGTTGGTATAAACAAATAAGTGTAAGTGCCATATTATCAAAAAAAGAGGGCAATCTTCCCATCAAAAAGTTGATTAATTGGAAAAATCACTAAACAAGTCTTATAAGTTTCACTCACTAATTCCCATGTCTTTTAATTTGTTTGCTTATCTAACACTGTTTGGTTTCTTCCTTTAACCAAGTGTTCCCCAAAAGTTGTTATGAAACATCATCACCATTTCATACTTCAAAATATAAATGCTTTTACACGAGCTGTGTGCTTGCAGAGTAACTTCACAGAATTTCAAACTGAAATGTTCATGGCTTCGGGTTAAGAGAATTTCAATGAATAAACCTGCCATCATATATAGAATTAAACACTCAAATCTCAAAGCCTTCTCAAAAACATATTTTGCTCATCCTGAAAATATGATATAACATCAAAAGGCACTCATTGAAAATGAAACCCAGAAATCTTTAAACAAAATTTTATAAAAAAAATAAATTATCATACGACCCCAACATGATAACTACAAGACAGAAAGATGAACCAAAAACATACAAAACATACCCATTAAATGCCAATACTAAACCCTCCAGAGCATTATTACATTGTGGAACTAGAGAGAGCAACGGCTGCTGCGCTCTAAAACCCTACTAATTGGAGACTCTGATAATGTAGATTTATAGATAGAAGTATATGAGGGAAAGAGCTGGTAACCCTAATTCAGAACCCATCTCTCTCATCCATCCACACCGCCAGCCCATCTTTAAGTTCTACGAAATCGGGTAGCACTATGAGCAAGTAAAACGTACTGGGCGTGATAAGCCAAGCCCATTTGTTTTCTTCTTGGTCCATGTAATTTCATGAACGAAAACTGCACACTATTGCTTTTCCTTAATAGATTTATTAAGACATAGATGAAAGGATTGATTGGGAAATTCTTTATAGTTGAGGCATGTATTTTGTTTCAAATTGAGAGTTGTGGCTTGTGGGGGTCTAGTTGCCAAAAGGCTAAAGTTATGGGGTCAGTACTGCAATTTGACCCAAGACCATTTTTTTTTAGTGTGAGACTTAAAAAAATTGAAGCCTCATAAATATGAGTAAGCTGAACAAATTAGAGGGCATAACATGCATAAGAACCAGAATAGTGTTTTTATACATTAAAATATTTTTCCACCAAAGGAACTGTCTATGCAAAATTTCTCCAATCCCATTAATGGAGTGAGTCAATAGAGAGTAAAAAAGAGAATGAAGAATTGGGGAAGAAATAAAGTATAAACACCCCAGCAGATAAAGGTTTACCTATGTCACATTTCAAACAGCATCCAAAAACGTGGGAGGAGCCTAAAAGATAAACCTTCCCACTGCAAATGGATGCAAAAGAGATCAGGACCAGTGAACACTGTAATTGAATGTTGCTGTGCATAAACAACAGAAAAACACTGATCCAACCATGCTACTTGAGGTCAGTGCTAGAGAATACAGCACCTTGTTGATGTATTCAGAGCATTCATGACCTTGCCTAGCAAATCAAGCATATGTCACTAGCAGTTGCCACCGTGCATATGAAATTAAGCACAAATCATTTTCCTATCAAGCAAGTTGATTCTTGAGACGGTTACATCCTCTTTTTACCTAGAATCAACAACCAGCAGCCTTTAAAAAATTATCAAATGGGCTTGATGCTGGTAGTTGAAAGAAGTCTAGCTGGTGTTGGTAAGCAGTTGCACAAGGCATTGGGCCACGGCCAGGCAATGTGTTATCTGAATTATGGCCGAAGTTTGAGTCGAGGAATGGATTTCCACTCTGCAATTCAAAATGGTTCGAGTTAGAAGTTGGAGTTGTGTACAAGCAGATTTAGAACACGATCAGACTCGAGCACTTTCTCATAAATGTCTTAAGAAGTGAGTAACATTAATTCAAAATATTCAGACTCCATGAAACAAGTACCAAAGCACAGCTCTGTTGAACATTGGAACATGAAGACATTTCCTTTCCCAGGCTGTGATCTTGTGCAGGAATTCTACATGAACTTCCTTCATTAGAGTAGGTACCCATGAAACTGGACAGCTTCTCCTGCTTTCCTATTAAGAGGGCCTCACAGTGTCCAGCCATTTCCATATAAGGCATGTCAGAAGGTGTTGAGACTGAAATCCTTCTTACTTGATGTGTTGTGTCCAAAACCTGCATACGAGTTGCATTTCTGATCAGAAATACGTTAAATTTGAAAGAAAATAAGAAACTAGTTTAAAAACCTATATAATATGACTGCATTATATCAATGTGTTTCAAGTTAAGAGAGCTGTTGGAATAACAATTCACCCAAAAGCTTAAGCTTATAGAATGTGGGCCAGTTACAAAAATCAACCTTAACAGACACTAATTCACTCTCTTACTTGCATTTCAAAGTGACCCAAGACAAACTGCAACAATTATGTAGTACTAAACTATTATTGCAAAGTTTGTTATCAAGACTTGAGTCGGTGATGTTTTAAGTTCTTATAACATCTGGATTAATCAAATTATCCCAAAGCTTAACAATGGGAAACTGGCCAACTGTATATCAAGCCCAAGACACCAAGGTTGGATGTGATATGAAGCTAGAGGGAGTTCAAATTTTGATGAAAATGAAATATCAATCTGTTTTATTTATGTCCAGTACAGAAAGTGGTAAAGGGGTTAACATTTTCACAGCTATGATCAACATGTCAATCTAGAGGTGTAAGGTTAAAAGTGGCAAAGGAAAAAATATAAGGGGTTGAAACATTTAAAACCACAACCACTACAGCCATGGCCTTCACCACCCTACTACTGCCAGCACCACCAACACCATTACTTCCCATGAATATTGCATTCACTCATCAATTTCACATTTATTTTTTAACCCATTTTAACCCAATTGCAGCAGAGCCTATAATTATTTTCTAGATGTCCTCAGAGCTACTGAGTTTCTGCGTTTGTATTTTCCTCTGGATTGTACTGTGGTGGTGCATTACTTCTATACCCAAGTATCTTATCCTCTACTTTTGTTATTAAGAGAAGACCAGCATGAAAAGCTATTTAAGTCTTATACCACCTATCAAATCCTCTACTTTTTGTTCTTAAAAGAGGACCAGTATGAAATGCTATTTAAGTTTTGAACAAAATATTAAATATTGAAATTGATTTCTGGAATCAATTTCAAGCATATTATAAAGATCTTTTTCTAATGCAAAAGCCATATTCAGCCTCCACGATACAGGAAAATATACAGATCAGTGAATAGAAAAACTTACTGAATCCAAAATTTCATCGACACTCAGGAGATTGTGCCTTTCTAAGGGCTGCTTTTTGTTAGGATTGGCTTGACTTTCAAATGAATCAGGTGGGACATCATCATCAGTTGTAAACGATGAAGGCTCAAGCTACATATTTAAGAATTTACAAAGTTTATTATTGTGTAGAAATTAATTTCAGAGTCAAAGAACAATATTTTGCAAGTTACCATGTCAGGAGATTTATTATCTTCCCCAGATTGATAGATTTTTCCTGTTGTCTCAATTGGTAACTGAGCTCCCAGTGGACAAACATCATCAGGCAAAAAATCATGGAGCAGCTTTTCTCTTAAACTAGATGACTCTTGCTGCACAAAGATCTCAAATGTCATAATTGGATACAATTACATGACAACTACTACTGCTTTAAATAATAATACTGATAGTTACATCTGATGATTTTCCCAGTGTCTGCACTATCATGGTAGCAAATGATTGTTTAGACTGGATCTCAGTTAACTTAATAGCTGAAAGTGATTTTGAAGCCTCTTCATCATCTTCTTTTGATCCATAAACTTTAGTTTGGTTCCCTAATGTAGCATTAACAGCCTGTAACTTGGAATCATTAACTAATTGTAGAAATGGATCAGCCTGATACAAAGCACAGAAATTAGTACAATGAGAAGTGTAAAAAGTATATGCAATAGGACTTAAGTCAATCCAAAATTAACAACCAGGAAGAAAAAAAAGGTGAAGACAGTATGTATGATAAACAATAACTCAAAACCCAATGCAAACAATGTATAAAAATAAAAGCATCTGTTGCACATACTGTATCATCAATAAGTGCAGCTTTAGCATGAGGGATGAGACAAAGGATGTCAAAGGCCTTTGATGTGAATATAATCATAGATGTTGCTAGTGTAAACAGGGATCTTCGACGTGATGGCCGTAGTAGTGATCCTGCAAAAAGCAAGAAAGAATTAGTTGGACTTTGAAACTTTAGTGATTCAATGCAACATGAAACTTCAAACATTTGGGCTACTCCGATGCAAGGAAAGTGATGAAAGATCAATTGATATTTTAATTGAAAAGACGACCAAAAGGCAACAATATTAATTCATCAAAAGCCTCTGAATAATATAGCATTAAGGGTCATTATATAGACTTTCTGAAAAATCCAAATCTAAAATCCTAATAAAAAGAAAACTCCAATAACATAAAGATAAATCAAGAGTTCTATAAAAAAGAAACAAATAACTCCTAATAACATTCAAATACTATTAATTTATCCCTAATTCTAATGTTACATAACTTAAATACGATTAAATTATAAATCATAAATCCTTTTACTTCGTTCTCCGTCATTATCCCTTGATTGAAAAAAACTCATTCTCTAGTTCTTATGAGAGCAAGGTTTAAAAATTCATGTCGAAACTGTCAAAACGTGCGAAACGTTTTCGTTTCCACAATATCCGAAACGAAACTCACTTACAGAAATGCAACCACCGTTTCCACAAGAAACGGGGGCGTTTCCACACGAAACGGGGGCGTTTCCACACGAAACGGGGGCGTTTCCACATGAAACATGAGCGTTTCCACACAAAACAGGTCAACATAAACAAGGCATTTTTAAAATTTTAAAATTTTAAAATCTAAAATTTTGGCTCTAATTCTCTTCATATTTTAGGATTTCAATTTTTTTTAATCTTATTTGATGTACATTCAAATGGTATAATTTAGCGAAAATAATTATTTTTAGGATTTCACCCATGTTAGATTTCTTGGTCTTTTATTTTATTTTATTTTTTTATACAAATATTTTTTATTAATTTAGTTCAAATTGGTGATGAATAATATTAAAATTTAAGAACATATACATGTTGGTTCAAATTAAAAAAATTCATTAAATATGAGTTGAACATCTGCTAGCCATTCTACTATTGGTTGGATGTGATTTTAATTTAATATTTTTCTCCAATTTATATGTCTATTTAGAATTTTACGTTGTTATGAATTTAATAGTATTTTATGTACTAAATTAACAATGTTGGATATCTACAATAATTATAATAAATGTTTTATTATATATTTTCATGCGTTTCCATGCCGTTTCTATACTGTTTCTCGAATCGTTTCCGTTTCTAGGCTTATCGAAACGGTACCTTGAAACGAATTTTAGTTCCTTGGATGAGAGAGATGAATATTTCAAGAGTAAAATCCTAATGCAAGTCCTTAACAGAGCTGGTAAAAAGCAGGTGAGAAAAATTTTGTCTGGAGGTGTAGTGTCGACTATCTCTTTTGAAACTGGAACAACGACTCTTTCAATTTCTGGTTCAATTGTAGTCTTGTTATAAAATTGTTATTCTTCTTCAACCAGAACTTGTATTGGTTATGGTACTGAAAATTCTACATGTTCTTCAACAATATGGTTAATCTTACTAGGTTTCTATGAAACTATGAGCTACTCAACTACTTTGTCAAGAATTGGTGAATCATCTCTCATAGTATTGTCCTCAGGTGGTAAAGTCATATGACGATGGTTTCGGATAGAAGTCATAGTTTCCTTGGAAATCATTTTGCTCTTTGCTAATATAACTAAAATTTGTCAAAACTTTCTTCTAATTTATCCATCTTAACAAAAAATTCTCTTTAAGTATTTGTAACTATATTTTTCTGTTAGGATGCATTTTGGGTGGTCGGTTTAGGAGGCATGCTGAAACAGAAAAAAACAAACAAACAAATAACTAAAATAAATTCATGCATTTCAAAGTGGGTCAGGGATCTGGTGACTTTTTATTGGCAGTCTCAGTGGTGGTGCATGTTGGCATTTCGATGTTCTGTTTGAGGTGTTCTTCAGATGGTTTTGTAGATTGGGTGATTTTGATCCTTTTGATAATGTTAGACTGAATTTTCGACATAGTTAATCGCGGCAATGTGAAGTATAGCGGTGGAGTAAATTTATGACTTTTTTTCTAAAAAAAAATTTTAGCAGGTATTTGGGGATGGTTGAATGATTTCGATGAAGGTTTTAGGTTGTAGGGATAGAGGGTGGCTCTGATACCAATTGATGCAAGAACAATTGATATTTTAATCAAAAGGGACAACCAAAAGCAGCAATATTAATTCATGCTTCTGAAGAATGTAGCATTATGGGTCATTATATATACTCTCTGGAAAATGTAAATCTAAATTCCTAATAAAAAAGAAACTCTAATAACATAAAGACAAATATATAGTTCTAATAAAAAAGAAATTAATAACTCCCAAGAATAATAAAAAACTACTAATTTATACTTAATTCTAATTTTATATAATTTAAATACTATTAAATTATAAATCATAAGTCCTATTACTTCGTTTTCTATCAGAAAGTAGTTCAAATTAGCACAAATAATGTTATAGACTACCATAATATATACTCTCCCATTTTTTTAAGAAGAAATAAAACCAATTTCATAGAGACAAAGAGGATGCTTAAAACTTTAAATTATGTTCGACATTTGGGTAACCCAAACTGACTTATTGACCATTATAGCTAACTAGTTACCATATTAGAATTACATTGACCCCATTTTGATCACTAGCTTAAAATTACTACCACAAAAATCTAAATATAATTGACCATCAATATTCTACTCCACATCGTTTACAAGTCAGCAGTAGAAATGTAGAATAATTTAATTCACTTAATTCCAAATTTTACTATTGTGTTTGAGCAGAGTCAAAAAGTTGCTGACTAATCAGGCAAAAAACATAAGAAAATATACCACAAGACAATCCAGTTCTCAACACTCATCCAATTCTATTGTGAGAGTATGAGTGAATATAGGGCTAAAATAGTTACTGAAATAAACCATGCAATTTAAAATAGATTCATTTATGAGAAGGGAAACATAAAGAACAAAATTTTATGAAAAAATTGTGTTTCCAATTCTTGCAATTGACCTTCAAAACTAATCTAAAAAGAACTCTACATACAACTGCTCAATGAGAAACTCAATTACAAAGATTTTGGAGGTAAACATGTATGGGTAAAAGTGAAAAGCTCTATCTATTGCCTGAGTTTGGTGAAAGTAAAATATAAGTTTAAATGGTAGTGATTATGGTTGGAGAGAATTTGAAAGAAGATATCATGCAATCATATCTAGGGATCCTAACGTAGACATAGCATAGCAAAATATTTTATTGTAGGGCCATAAATTCTTGCAAAACTAAAGAATATGACTGACAAAATGAAAAGTAAATATTCATATCAGTCTAAGGTCATACCTCCTCCTCCAAGAGAGATGGTCCTTAAGGAAAATGCCAGCTGAAAACTTTGAATTAGAGCCTCACGTGAGGAGTTCTACACATTAAACAATGCAATAAATCATAAAAATTAGAGCAAATGAAAACCAACAAACACACTTAAAATAAAAAAAAATAAAAAAGAACACTCAAATTCAAAGGATAAAATTCACCCTCAACACCTCATTCCCATGGTTTGAACCCTATATATATACATTTGAAATACAGATAATGGTAGGAAATTAGAAATTGATCTAATTTATGATATAACCAAAGGATTACGAACCACCGCTAAAACATCTATATCATTGAATGGGGAAAAGAAAAGTTAGCATGGCTATCAGCCAAAGTGAAAGGGAAAAGAAAAAAAGAAAATCATCAAATTTTCAATGAGTATTGAATTCTTGCATTCATATCCATAAAGAAATTGTGGTTTCATAATGATACCAAACTGACAAGATAATAATACCTTGGTCTGCGCAAATAGCAACACAAGGCTATAGGTATGAGCAATCGCTTCATAATTTCTAGGCATATTCAAAGGGGAGATAGATTGTGCCCATATTGATGACAGTAAAAGGGTAATCTGGCGGCTACTCAATTTAAGAGGCCTTGTCTGCAATAATATAAATATAAGATTGGTTATGCCAGATTATCAGAAACTCTAGTTCATATAATGTGTTCAAACGGAAGAACCATCAGTATGTACCAATTCTTTTTCTGAACTGCCAACAGTGTTTTCAATGCCAGCAACATTTTTTACAGTAGAAACTCGGGTGAAAGTGGACTTCAATCTATTCAGTGTGGTAGGATTATTAATCTTTGCATCCCCATTATCTGTATTTCCACCACTAGAGTTTCTGATACTATAAGCTCGACTGTAAGTTGGCTTTAACCTGTTTAAAATTGAGTTATTGATGATATTTGCATCATCAACATCTACAAGTCTGTCCATCTGATCTTGACAACCACCTTCTTGAAGGGTCGACTGCTTCTTTTCCAATTTCTCAAAAAGCGCTGCTGACGAAGAAAACACAGAAGCTGTTCTCGAGAGTATCCTTTGAATATCAGTTGCCTTCGCTGAGTAGGGATGTGGACAAACTGACGTTGGTACGAGAACTACAGAAAATATACAGTGTGCACTAACCCTGGTTTCATGATCAGCATAGACCATTGCTAGGAGTAATTGGTGAAACAATGCCTCAGGAAAAGCCTACAAAGTTAAAAGATTTTTCAAATTTAAAAAAGAAAGGTACATAAGGAGAAACAAATTCAGTTAGAAGTGTGGTTGAACAATGAGGAGAGTTTTATGTATACTTGCCTTATTTTGGTATGAACTATTTGGTACTGATGCCACAATTTGAGCAGTTCGGTAAACTGCAGAAATTAAGGTTCTGCCCATAACTGTAATATTAGACATGTTCTCCAACATTACAGCCATCATATCAAGAACAGGACCTGCATCTTCAATCTGCAAAACAGTACAGCAAGCTATCTACTGATGAACACTAGATCACTCCAATAAATAATTCCCATAGACATACATCCAGTACACACGTGCTTTAAAAACTAGCCTTGTAATTGTAAATTAGGTGAAAATAAAGAGAATCATCACCTTAAGCGATAACTGTACAAGGCAGTTATCTACGGCCACTCTAAATTTTTGGTTCCATTGAATAACTTCATCCCCCAGATTTGAATCATCAAGTGAGCAGTGTATGCTTTTCCGCAGGTGTCTCATCATATCACTCAATGCACCAATTATAGCCATGGATTGCTGAACCTTTGTTTGTTGAGCAATAGATGTAACAACATCAACAATGTCAAGCTGCATATTAGGATTTTTTAAGACATTCTTGTGATCAAGGTGCTTGATTAAAATGGACAACAAAAAATGTGTATTCTGCCCTGCAAATTACGTCAACCCTGTATAAAGAGCTACTCGAAAATAGACAAAGAAGCTTCAGCAGAAACTGAAACTGAAACTTAATTTTCCAATACTAATAATTGCAAAGAATATAAAAAATGAATACCACAATTTTCTATTATTAACTGCATGTCCTGTAAGACAGAAAGAGCAAGCCCATGTTCAGGAGACCAGAGATTGCCTTTGTCAAAATAGCGGAACAAAGATTCCAGAACACGCCGGATAGTTGTAGCCTCCTTGGCTAATTTTGCCATATTATTCAGGCAAACCCTTGACCAAAATCTGGGACTCTTGGCATCGTCCCTATAGAGAAGAAATGAAAAGAATATGAAGAGTAGCTATGTATTGAATATTGAAAAAGATAGGAAAAAAACAAAAAGATAAAAGTATATTAAAACAGAAATTATGAGAAGGGCAATTACACTGGCACATTCACTTCGCCTCTCTCATTTACTATCATCCTCCAAGAAGAAATCCTATCAATAGAAGCTGCTTTTTTTACATTTGGTGTGTATGAATCTCTATCATAACTCCCATAATTTTCCAAGACAACTGAAACAACCTGATTTTGGGACAAGAGAAATTAAGCTGGAAAATGCAAAACAGATGTTGCTACAAAGAAGGGAAAGATAAATTTCCTGTGAAACTGTTTCAGATTTGAGTGTAACTAAAATAAACAGAGATGTATATTTACTCTCGCCACCAATTAACAACTAAACCATTTACGGTGAATATAAAAGGAGACCCATATAAAAAATATCATCTCCAAGGATGTAGAAATTTGAAATAGTGACTACAGCTCATAATCAGATACACTAGCCGGCTCTCAGATCTATTGACATATTTAACAAAAGCTACTAGCAATCACTGAAATACAAATTTATAGATAAATAAGAAATGGGAATTAGCAAATAAAATGTAGATAGTTGAGACTTAGTTAACTTACATTGTCAAATTCACCTGAAATATGAGAGAATTCACCCATGAACCAAACCTGTGCAATAAATAATTACTAAGCTTTCAATGACATAAACACTATCAGCAATTTAAGGTGCAACAAAATTTCTTAAGAAAATAATTATAGACAAAAATGGACTTATACTCAGTAAGAAATCTTATTTCAAGTAAGCCATATCTATGAGCAAATAAAAAGTTGGGCCAGCTCGTCAGTTATGGAAGACAGTATAGTTAGGATTGTTGGAACAGATATTTTAATTCAAGTGAACAGTTGCAGATGAGAGAGACTGTGTGCAGTGTGGTGAACGTAGTTGTCAAATCGAGATTCAAATCATGAATCGAAATCCTGATTTTCAAAATCAAGAATCAAGAATCATAAGATTTGGTATAAATTCTTCAAATCAATTCCAAATGAAATTATGATGCAACACAAACAAAATTAATTGAAAAATAAGATATCTTAACATACAATGAATGATCATTTGGCCAAATCGAAGAGGAACTTGACTTTAAGCAAGTAATTTGTGTCTTGAGAAAAGTCACTTCTTCCTTTCAAAAGCATTTCTTCTTCTCTTTGAAGAATAACCACCCAACCATTTTTCAAATAAAAAAACTATGCCTTTACACTAAAATGAAGGGATACTGTAGAAAAGGAAGTCTGAGGCTTTTAAATTAATAAAAAAAAATTCTTATTTAGATTAATTTTTTTAATATGTCAGGTCTAATTGTGATCTGATGGGTACATTACAATTTGGATCTAGTCTAGTCCCATTAAATCATAAGATATGTATTGTGCATCATACAAATCAGTTCTAGTTTATATTCACACATAAGATTCGCATTGATTGGTACATGAATTGAATGAAACTGTAAGATTTGAATCGTTAAGATTATGATTTGTGAATTTTATTTTTTTTGGTTCTGTTTAACTATATTTACCCTTTCTCCAATAGTTTATCACAACCAGCATGTCAATAAATTGTTTACCATGAATAGAGGAAGAAAAGAGTGCACAAGATATCACCATTTATGCATGTGGATTACCATTGAAGAAAGCGTCTGAATCCCAGCAGATCGCAAATGTTTAATTTTCATGTCCTCCCCTACTTCTTGTGCTAGAAGACATAGTTTTGAGATCAAGCCATCTAAATTGAACATATATGTACCATCTCTCTGCACAGGAAGGTAGCATTACGAGTTAACACTAATACTAAGAAAAACCTGCAAAACTATAAGTACTTGAAGTAAACAGGTTAAAACTAGAAAAGAAATAACCTACCAAGAACTCCCACCTGATTGTTCACAAATTCAAATAGTGTTTGGCATCCTAAGATGCGCACTTCATCATGCCTTGTTTGGTCAAGAAGAATTTGTATGATTGTAAGCAAGCTACTCGCAAACAATGGCCTGCAATACATTGTTTCATGTCATAATTTGTGCAAATAAATCATATATAAGCTTGTTATCAGCCATGGATGCAAAACAAGCAACTACTTTGGTGATTAAGCTAAGCATAATTTTTTCAAGGTTCCATCAATTTCAATAGAACTGCTTCCTGGTGGACACTATACCCGTAAAATGATGGCATAATTGCATGACTAGAGATGCATCAAGATAAATGCAAAATTCTGATCTGCTTCGCTTTCTTTGTAGGCATCTTTATCAAATCAGAGAATGCAGAAATGAGGATACAGACTATCATCCCAGCAGAAACACCAAGGCACAATACATAACATGTATTTTTCAGATGAACATGTGCATTGAAATTCATAAAAACAGTAGAATCACAGTTGTCATGAAAATCTTTTGTTGACAAGGGACCAAAAACTAATCTGATTTTGTGTGAGATCAACCATAGAGAAAATAAATCAACAAACATTGATGCGGTTTGGCTTCTTGAACAGTGTTCAGTGGCAGAGATTATGTATGAATTCACAATGTAATAGGAAAGTAGACTCTATCTGCCTCACACTCACACCCACATGCCAACCCAAAATACCCTATTTCTCTTAGAACACCCTCTCAATTAACTGAATCCTTCAAGTGGTCTAAATAATTGAGTCGCGTCCTGGGGTTCTCTACCTCCAATTCCCTAAGTGGGATACATAAAGGAAACATATGTGGTCTTCCTTTTTCCCTCTTAAACTTGAAATCTGAAGATCTCAAGACATACTAACATGTTGACGAACAAAGCCATATTTTATGCAAAGGCACTTTAGTGTTTTTGTATGTGGATATCAGCATTTCTGAAAGTTGAATTCTTTCTACCCAACAAAAGAACACTATACCTAATGAATAGTATGAAATATAGATCCTACAAGTAGAAAAGAAGATGATATTAGGTCTTAAAGCTCGTCCTGGAAATGAAAAACAAACTTCGTCCAGGTGTATGCTTATGTCAAAACATAACTCTGTACACAAAGTTCCATTTATTCCAGATGCTATTTCATTCTTTTAAAGCTGGGTTTTGGCACTGAATACAAGACAAGGAAAGAGAGGTGTTCTTCAGAATCTGTCATGCTTTGACTTGGTTGAGTTCCCATTGGTTGAGCAGATATTGTGAGAATATTACGAAGCAAAAAGAATGGAATACTGATGTCACTGCAACTTTCACATGCAGAAAATTTTCGAAGACGCTTCAAAGGTGCACATCATCATAATATAAGATAAACTTCTTCTTGACAACTGAGCATGGTAAATCTCAAATGCCAGTTTTTTCCCTTTCTTTAGCATAGGATAATTAATTCACTGATTCTATTAGAATACCATAATAGCATGAGCTTATTTCTTTTACATAGAAGAATACCATAACTTCAAACAGGATTTCCAGTTTATTTCTTTTTCTTTTTCTTTTTTGCTAACAGATTTCTGGTCATTTCATTTCATCATTCATTTTGAGATCTTATGTGGAAGAGACAAAAGGGTGCAAAAGCCAAAAAAAGGTCAATTCAAATCTAATCAGGACATGCGAACACATGTTTTCTGGTTTCACAACAATAACAGCAGACACTACAGAACGGTTTTCCTAGCAAACATTTTAATATTCTGAAGCAATTAAGTATCCAAAATAAAAAGGTTAAAAAAAAAAGTTCTTAATAGATACATCTAAACTACTAGTAAACAGTAGTAAATGGGTCTGTAAATATTCTTCTCCTAGTTAGATAAACTTTACAATTTTCAGTCAAGGTGAGTAATGAACATCATATAATAGAGGTGACAATAAGCTCAAATAGGAGTGCCTCTAATGGTTTTAGAAATCAATACATAATTGATGAGTGTGTAAGTTGGTTTTTCATAAACAACTCATAGTTTCACTAGACGTAGCTTATCTTACAGATGTCCCTTAGATTTAATATGAACAGAAAGAACTCACATTTGCTCCTTACAAGAAATCAACAGCTTCCTGTAGATACAGATGACAACTTTAACAGAATGAAAATTCTCACTTCTCAACTCCCTATAACACCTTTGCTCAAGGTAACCTGTGATCTGAATAAATTAAGAAAATGAAACTTTTGTTAATAATAAAAAAAAAAAAAGAATGGACATCAAAAGAACTTGAGTTTTAATATTTATTGCTAAAGGATGGTACTGATGATGTATCAGAACTAAAAGATCAAGCAACCAGAGAAATACCCTTGGGACACGAAGAGGATTTTTTGACGCATACTCACATAGCTTACCAATCTTCCGATCATTAGGTTCTTCATCCTGCCAAACAAATTAGAACAATTCCAGCAACAGAAAATCAACAAGCTAAGCTTAAAGGAACCTTTAGCATATAACCTATAATGTATGATTTTCTCGTAGAAGGACAAGCTGATATGCCAATTTCACTATGGAGTACATTGCACTACAATGTCAATCCAGCATCTAGTTGACAAGTTGGAAGAACTAATAGCTATTTGTTAAGCAGCATTTGTTTAAAATTTAAGGAAAACATAGCTGTATTTAAAAAAGGGAGGGAGGCCTTAAATTCTAACCTCATCAATGAAAAAAAAAAATTCATTTTTTGTAATGGGAAATACCTTAAAAGATCTGTTTCTCTCACATTTATTTTCTCAGCAAACAAACAGAATTGCGAAAAACAAAACAACCAGTTATATATGAAATTTGAGACCTGTGACCGAGGAAATATATCAGCTAGCAACTTCTTGTATCGCTTAATTGGGTGTCTGGATCTCTCGCGCAATGCAGGGCAAAAGAAACACAAACTGCCGCACACAGGCCACACGTTCCGAGAAATCACACTCATATTTGATTATTTCCAGCCTCGAGAATCTCCAAATTCCTCTATAACCAATACCTAAACACAAAAAGCAAAAAAATATCTTCTCCCCAGAATTTCTTTTAGAATTTCAAAACCAAATTGAAAATCCTGGGAGAGAAATTGTTCAATGAGAAAAATAGGGAATTTTTTTTTATTTTTTAAAATTAGGTGGGATTGCCTCGGATTGGGACGGAGAAATTGGGAACTGCGAGAGCACGGGATCTCCGAGGACCTCCACCGGAAGAGAAATGTATGAGAATGAAAACCTTGTTCTCTCCGCGTCTATTATTTTTCTCTCTGTAGCCTATTTATACTCTTCGTTTTTATTGATGTTTGTACAGCTCATATTATTGTTTGTTGTTTGGACAGACCAGACCTTATTGTTCATATTATTTATAACGGCTATTTGTGTTTGCCACCAAAACAAAAACGAATTTCACGAAATGCATTACAAAGAAACAACTTTCAATATATGCATATAATCGTCTCATGTATATGCATCTTCATGTATTTATTGAATTTAGGGTAAATTGTATTTTACTTTCATCAATTATCACCAATTTTGTTATAATCTATGAATTATTAAATTAGACAAAGTGACATGAACCCGAGTTATATTTAATAAATAATCTTTAATTATTCAAATTAGTAATAAAACCTAATAAATTAAATTGGAAAATACTAAACTATGCTTCTTGTATATATTTTTTTTTTATGTTTTTCATTTTCTGTCTCTTGTTTTGTTTTTTATCTTTTCTTTTTCTCAAGCAATTAAGATTTTCATATTTATCCAAATTTAGTATATTATTTAATATAATACAATGATAAGAAAATAAAAGTTTTCATGAAAATATTATCATTTAACACAAATTCTAACAAAAACTTGTATAATTTCTATAATTGAGAAAAATAATCTTAGTAAATCTATTAATAACTTAAATAGTATGACAAAAATAAATAAAAATTGTGAATGATTCAGATATTATTTATGTATGTCAAAATTGAATCAATATAAAGATTTTAATTTCGTAGAAAATGAAAAAAAATGTAAAAAGGAGAAAACATAAAAAATAAAAATAAAAGCTTATAATGAAGGTAATTTAGTCTTTTATAAGTTAATTTGTTAAATTTAATGGCTAATTTAGATGAATTGTGATTATTTGCTAATTATGACTCAAATAAGGGAGTTATGTACCTAATTCGATAGTTTATAAGGTTGATAATTCATGGGAGTAAAATACATTTGACCTTTGAATTTAGTTTATAGGTTTTTCTAATGGGTGTCTAAAATATTTGTTAAGTTGTAATAGTTATGATTTTTAAAAATTAAAACTTTTTAAAATAATAATTTATATATTAAATAACATTGAAATCATGATCAAGTAATAAATACTATAACTCTTTTATTTATAAAATCTAAACAAGTGCTCATACTTGCTAGAAACAAGTTTATTTTATGAAGAAAAAAAAAATTATTGGTCTAGCACCTCTACCAAAGTAACACATTTAAGTGGAAGATAATTGAAGTTCATAATTATATACCAATTTTGCATATCAGCACAAACTTTACAAATATTTACAATAGACAGAATTAGCTACACATTATATCAGCATCTTTATCAACTTTCATTTTGTTAAAACATCAATTTCTGTATTTGCTTCAAATCATTATCGAAATAGCTCTGAGTTCTTTCATGCATAATGTAAGTCATTATTTGTTTTCTGACCTGCATACGTATTGACCATTGCATCAACTTCAATTTCTAACTTACTGATATCGAAAGATTTACTCAACAATAATGCATTTATGTATATCTTTTTCACACTAAAATTAAAAAAAGAAAAAGAAAAAGAAATAATTAAAACAAAAATATGTTCTTAAAAAAAAAAAAAATTGTCTGTAATATATATCCATATTATGAAAAAAAGAAAAGAAAAAAGAGAGAGAAAAACTTGATAAGAATCATCTTGCATTTAAATTTTATATGCATGTGAGAGAAATATGATAAATTTAGAGTTTGATTTTTCAATAAATATCTATAAAATTAAAGTTGAGGCTAATTCTATGGAACAAAAATGCTCAATGTTACTCCAAGAAGAAGAAATTTATGGGCCCAAGATAGGACCATTTTTGTTTCTGCCTGGAATACACATAGCAAAATACTCCATGTACCCAATATTTTCCTAAATTAACCAAAAAAATTCCAAGGATGTGACCTTGAAGAGCTCTCTAGACATGGAAGATCAACTTTTTAAGTATGGTGCTAATATTTTTTTTTTTCCCACTTTGTGACATTAAGCATGCATTGCCAAGTGAAAAATAAAAAGAAGATGAATGAATTAATGAACCACGTGCAAAACCAATAGTGAGTGCCTTAAGAGTATGCTTGGAACCAAATTTTTTTGAGAATTCAATTCATTCTAAATGAAATTTAATAAATTCTTGTGTTTGGAATTCTTAATACACTAGAATTGAATTCATTCTAAATCATGTTTTTAAAGATTTTTAATATTTTGAATTCTTGTCAAAATTGACTTGATTTGTAAGGAATTCAATTCAATTGAGTTTTAAAAAATTTATTGACAACTATACCCCTAAGCTAGCTTCAAATTTACAACTGTCCAAGGTTTTGTGAACCCTACACGTTCTCTTCTTCTCCGCCTCTCCAATACTGAATTTCTTAGTTTTTTGAATTAAGATGACTCAACATATAGGACTAGTACTACATTGATAGATTGTACAAACTGAGTATAAGTAGGCAAACCACATAAAGAGAGGAGAGAAAGGGGTTGATGAGACAAATTGAGGGTTAAGAGAGTGATATATAAAATTAAGGTTAATATTGTAAAATTATTAAAATAACTGAAATCTAATACTTATATTTGTAATCCAAACAATATAATTCAATTAAATTGAATTGAAATCAATCTAGACATTGATTTGTTTCAAACAGTAAACAAGAATTTAAATTGAAATGAAACGAATTCAATTGAATTCTTCTATTAATTTGTTCCAAACAAACCCTAAAGTAAACAAAGAGCACTCATTCTTTTGAGTGCATTACTTGTAAAACGATTTTAATGTAATATGACAATAATATCATAATTATTATTTATACTGTGCTAATTTAAATTTAAGAAAGTTTTAATCATCTATAAATCGATCTTGGTGTTATTTTTATTAAACAAACTTTCTACAAATGGAAATGATTTTGAAATATAAAATCAAAGGTCTAAGGGTCAAGAATGATTTTTTTTATTTTTTTTTTGTTGTTGTAATTTATCCATGTTTTTCATTTTATATATATTTATTCATTTCTCTTATAGTCTCAAAATCCTTAAATCAACAACTTACATGTCTTCCTCTCCTTAGAGTACTCCTCCATTTTCTCCCTGAAATTCAGCAGTCAATCACAACCACTCGTGAATCATGCAACAGCATTGGCCAATAAATGGTAATTGCAATTAATCAATTGGCAAACAGAAGTGAAAAAAAAAAAAAGAAAAAAAAAAAGGAATTATTGGCACAAAGATTCTTTGGTGACTGAGAAAGTAGTAAGAAGATACAGAAGAAAGAGAGAAAGAAAGCAGGAGGAGACAAGGATGGCCAATGAAACAGACTCCAATTCTTTTAGCTTATTACTGGGAGGCCAATGTGGGGCTAAACTAACTGAAATCTTTCATAGATTTTCACAATATTTAGTACTATTCGTGTGCATGGTGCTTCTTTGCAATGGTTCACATTACCTCTTAAAGCCGTATTCACAACCGCGCATTACCTCTGATATGTTGGCAAGCTCCTCTTCTCTCTCTCTCTCTCTCTCAATTTAATTTTGTTCTGGTTTTCATGTTGATGAGGTTAGAATACAGGACCTTCTTTATTTGAATCCGGCTATAGAAGATTACTATGTGCTTGTGCTTGTGCTTGTGTTTGTGTGTTAGTATGGGAATTGAAGAATATGCATAATTTAACTTGTGGGTATTTTCCTTGCCTTCAAAAGCAGTCAATCTCTCCCATAATGGACCTCAATATCCAGAAAAGTATTGATGTAGACCATGAATTTTCTGTTTCCTCATAAGAAGTTCCCTAAAGGCAGGGTTTTCCAAGAAGCCAAACTTTTGCAATGCAGATAATAGAAGAACCAAGATTCTATGTAGGGTGACTTGTCTAGTTCTATTACGTTCCTGTTATTCTGGAAGACATGTTTTCTTCTCTATTTAAAACAGAGAATAAAAATCATATATCCAAGAGAACTGAATATTTAATTTTTTATATTCTTATTTATGCAGATGGGACTCTTCATTGGCAACCTCTGGTTTCTACATGATCTTTTGGATAGTTCACTTAAGACATTTAGATTTATTATTGATTTTGGTATGATATGCTACATGTTCGTGCTAGGGATAGAAATGAATCCTTATGTCCTGTTCAAGAAACCAAGCCAGGATGCTATAGTTGCTTATGCAGGAATACTCTCCACATTAATCATAGCCTGCTCCATATTCCCATTTGTGGTGATCTATTCTGCCAATAATATAATTGAATTTGCTCTCTCCCTCTCTACTGCTCTCTCCAGCACAGCCTCTCCGGTCTTGACCAGAATAATAACCAATCTCAAAATAGGCAAATCAGACATAGGACGGCTTGTCATTGCAGCGGGAATGCACTCAGATTTTATATGCACCCTGCTTCTAGCCATTGGCTACATTCCCATACCATTCCCTTCCTATAACGTTAAAGGTTTTGATGAAAAAAGCCGCCTTAGAAGGGGCATCGAAATGGGATGTGCATTGTTGTTCCAGATCGTTTTCACAGCCAAGGTGACACCAATCTTCATAAACTGGGTCAACAATGAAAACCCGGAAGGAAAACCCATGAAAGCTTCTCACCTAATTCTCACAATTGCCTTCATGGCCTTAACTTGTTCCTGGGCGCCTGCATATGGTTACAGTCCAATTTTAAGTGCCTTCATGACTGGTATTTGGTTACCCCGGGAGGGGAGAGTATCCAAATGGGTTATTAGTAAAACCAACTATTTGTTGACCACCATTTTTAGTCCAATCTTTTTCCTCTGGATGGGGTTTGAAGCTGATTTTGGCCAGTTTGAAGCTGGACAGCTAGGAACATGGGCAAGATTAGCATTAATTTTTGTGATAGCAGTAGTTGGTAAAGTTGCTGGAGCAGTTATATCTGGTGTTATTCTGGGTTTCCACTGGCCTGAATCAGTTGCAATTGGATTACTTCTCATCACCAAGGGACATTTTCACATATATTTGGCTATTGCTGCAAAACAGGTAATTCTTCTGCATTTCTCTTACAACTACTGACATCTATGTAGCCATCAGAAGGTTATATAAATGCGATTTACTTGATCAATTCTTTCCATATATAGTTCGATAAAGAAGATGGTTCTAAAAGGCATGGATCCTGTCATTTCTAATGGCTAATATCAAATTACATTGAACAGCAAAGTCCTTTAATGTCCCATATATCTCCATGTAATTTTTTGTTTCTTTCAGCATCTCGGCTCTTGCATGTTCATTCATCTGAAAGTATAAGCTGTAAGCATTATGCAGATAGTGCCTAAGTACAGAAGTTTAAACTGAAAATATACAGTCTTTAAAATTTATATCATGCCTAAAAGATATTCTGTAAATGAAGTGATATTGAGGAAACTTTTATTAACTCATTGCTAGTTAAAGGAAGGAGGAAAGAGATGAATGCTATAATTTAATGACAATTAATGTGTCCAATAGAAGTCCTGTAACAAATTAATTGATCGCTAAATTTGAAAAGGCTACAATTCCATAATGATAGGCAGCATGTATCATCTTACCACTGAACTGCTCTAATCTTATAGATTGCAAATGCAGTGTGGAGCTAATACTACCACCAGCATTGTGATGGTAATTGCAATCTTTTTCACAGTTTTGCATGCTCCATCAGTTGTGGCACGTATCATCAAACGTGCAAGGAAACGGGTACCTATTCATCGTATGGCTCTTCAACTGCTTGACCCATCACAGGAGCTAAACATACTGCTATGCGTTCATGGACCTCAACATGTGCCTACTGCCATCAACTTCATGGAAATTTCTCGCGGAACAGCAAATCCTGGAATTGTGGTATATGTCACTGAAATGATTGAACTGACAGATCAAATAGCAGCCACACTTATACGAGTTGAAGGAGCAGACAATGTGACTGTCAATGACAAGACAGTTATGGAAATGAGAGAACAAATTACCACTTCAGTTCAATCCTATGTGGAGGAGAATGGTGAAGGTATTACACTCAGACGAACGTTGGCACTGTCAACCTTCAGTGGCATGCCCCAGGATATATGTGTTTTAGCAGAGGATTTGATGATTGCCCTTGTCATACTGCCATTTCACAAGAGCCAACGTGGGGATGGAACATTGGATGGTGGCAATTTGGGGTTCAGATATGTGAACCGTAAGGTAATAGTAGGAAAATTTAGACCAATTACAGAACTATACTCTGTTGGAACTGCATAAATAATATCCTGGTACTCTAAAATGAAAATCAATCAGTAGAATATTACCTTACTTAATCTGGTATACCAAAGAGTACATCATGGAAATAGTCGAGCAACTGGGGGGCAGCACCATACTCACTGTGAACAATTATAGAAAGTGTATTAGTCAAATTAAATTTCTGATTTGCTGCACAAAAGCTCTACATCATTATATTGAAGGCTTATTTGCAGTGATTCCAAACAGGCAGTATACATGCCGATTAACATATTGATGCACTTTTACATTGTACATATTTTACTCATACATTAGTCAATGTGGAGTTTACAAACCTTGGAATAAACAATCTATCCTCGTTTAAAATATTTGTTGGATCAGCTAGACATAATGGAACAAATGGAAATATATTTTTTATTTTCCTAGTTATTCCCCAAACACAACTACCTCTTCCCACCATATGAAAATTTCCAACAAGATTTCCAATTCACCATCTATGCTAACAAATTTTCATCTGACAGTAGATATGGATTTGTACAGGTGCTACGAAATGCCCCTTGCTCGGTGGGGATTCTGGTGGACAGAGGTCTTAGTACCATTGAGAAGATATCAAGATCATATGTATCTCTTCAAGTGGCTGTTATTTTCATAAGTGGGAAAGATGATAGAGAAGCACTCGCCTATGCTGGCCGTGTAGCACGTCATCCTGGAGTGAAGCTCACTGTAATAAGATTCTTAGTGGATTCAAGTTCAGACAATGCCTCAAGAATAGCTGGCTACAGGGCCAACACTACGGAGCAGGAAGAAGAGATGAGGCTTGATGATGAATGCTTTGCTAAGTTCTATGAAAGATATGTAGCAGCCGGTTATATTTCTTATATGGAGAAGCATCTTGCAAATTCTGCTGAGACCTACTCTACTTTGAGGTCTTTCGTAGGACAATACGCACTAATCATTGTAGGACGAGGAGGACGGGTAAATTCGATACTGACAATGGGGATGAATGACTGGCAGCAGTGTCCAGAACTAGGACCGATAGGAGACGTTCTTTCAGGGTCAGCTTTCTCAGCCAATACCTCAGTGTTGATCATCCAACAACACAATCTTAGAGGAGAACTAGATGGTCTTGATGATGACTTCTCTATCATGTAAATTTCATATGGTTAGATAACTTAGAATTTAGATACCAATTGTAGCAAAGAAACACATGATTAATAGAGCCATGGTAGAAATGACAGAAACCATGTAAAAATTAACAGTAGCATTAGTAAACTAATGGATGCAGGACTCTTAAGAGGGTGTATAATAGTTACAATTACAGATAAACTCTTAAAGAGTGCGCGGCATACCTCTATTGACAATGGTAATGCATAATGTGGCATATCTCACCCATTTAACAAACAGCACTCAACAAGCTTTAGAAGAGGATCCAAAACAAAAATTAGTCTAAAATAGTAAAAGTGTATTTTAATATGCTTCACAGTATGTGCTAAATTAATCATTGATGTCAATCGTAACAGAGAAGTGAGGTTATTTCCTGGTAAACATTTTCAGAGTAATTCAACGAGACAAAAGTATAAGGGAGTGCAGTTTTGTTTTGCCATTGACGTACATGCTTAAATATAGATATAATCTACTTTACATCTCCAGAAACCTTCTTGAGATCCGTTGGGCATAATGCAAAAATTTGCTTGTGAACGATATTGCAATCTAATTTTATGAGTCAATGCTAATAATTTAAACCCAAAGAAGGGAAAGAGAGAGAGAGCATTTTAACCCAAAAAAAAAAAAAAAACTGTTAATAATTTGAATACACGTGTCACATTTTTCATTTAATAGAGGATCGTAGGTAAACATAAGAATAGTAAGAAGAATAAGAATCTTTTACAGCTCACAGGAAATAAACCAGAGTTATTTCCGAACAGGATACATAAGCTTTGTTTTCGGATGTTTTAGTTTTAGTTCTGGCATCAAATGAAATCAGAATTTAGAGCAACGTCCGACTAACTCTAAATCAGGCAAACAGGCCCTTCGTCTTCCGTTTATGTGAAGTTTTTTTGTAATTGCTTAAGATGCAAGTAGACATTTTAAGTACGACAATTAGACACTTCATTAGAACTTCCAGAGGAAACCGACGTACATTAGATCCATAAGATGCAGGTAGCCCCTGGTACCTTGCTACAAAAAGAGTTGACATTTACCGAGTCTTTTAGACACTGACTATACACAATTATGGAGATGTCCTTAACCCAACATAATCATCACATTGAAAGCAAGTCCCACAACCAAACCAGTTCATCCTCCTTAAATCCATAAATCCAAAATACCAGCAAGCATCTATTATCTATTATCTCTAAAAAAAGTACTCCAAGCTCACTGCTTCCTTGAATATTATGAATATCAGTAGCCACTTGAATGCTTTGCTAACTCAGCCTGAAATCAAAATTTTGTAAATGCAAAAAAATAAGTATTTTGGGACTACAGGTATAAAAGAAATGAGAATGCTTTATGAAAAGTGTAGATAGGTCTGTTTCTTCCCAACATTATATGAAAGTTTATTTCACAACTATCATTTGAAGTTCATATCTCAAATTACTATATACTCTTCTCGAACAGTTCTACACTTACTTGCAATTCAACATGTCAACTATTATTGAGATAACCAATACTAACCACAGAATCTATAAAAATGACAACATAGTATGATTCACAAGAAAAATATAAAATAAAATAAAAAAATCAATAATCATCATGATTAGCTTTAGCTTCCCTCACTCAGGTATCTTAAATTCTTCGAAGTGGTAAACCACCAAGCCCGCTTCCATACCACAGTTTATTAATTGAACAGTGCTACATTTTGGAGATGCATTTGCAATCATTCTTGTACATGCTAGTCAACAAGTATATCCAATCAGAAAAAGGTTGAACGTTTTGAACACCATAGAACATGAGATTGTTCTTATATAATTCTTTTACAAGTTAGTTGTCATCAGACTGACATACCCTGACGGACTATACAGTGGGGAAAGGGAAAAGGGGAAGGGGGAAGGAAGACTTGTACAGTCACAGATTTCTCCATTCATGCTTTTCATGCTTCTAAGTTCAACAACCACAATTTAGTTTACTATCTATTAAGAAAAACAAATATAGATATCCCATACCTCAAAAGCACTCTTCAAATTATCAAGTTCCTTGTCGAGATCATTAATGGCCTGGTTATATGCCTGCATTGGCGAAGACTGGCTGGCAGTGTGGATCTGTAAAAACAAACCATTAAAGCCAGCAACGTACATGTTTTATAGACGACGACAAGTGAACTCCAAATACAAAACTCTTGCTCAAATAATGAACTTTTGCTCGTTATGTTGAGTGTACACGAAATGGTTCAACCACCTATGATCCCAGCTGACAGATATATCTACTTGAATAAATACCATTAGTTCAAACAAAATTAGTCATAGTGCGTATCACAGAACATCTAGATCTACCACCTAAAGGATACTAGAACAATTAAGTGCAGCCAAATCAATTCAAAGTGACATGCACTTCTAAGTTGAAAAAAAAAAAATTGAAAAAAATGAAAGTAATTCACATATGATATACAACCAAGAAATGATAATTAGTAATCTTTTTTTTTTTCCCCTTCAACATCAATTTGTCAAATTTCATCCAAAATAAATCGGACCCAACAGCAAAAGCCACTAACATGGAAATTCAGTATAACGGTTTAACCCACATTTCTAATTGACATGAAATACATAATTGTATTTCATTAGGGTGTCCACTAAGAGGAAGCACAACCCCAATAGAACAAATATCAATAACCCATTGATCTAGCAGTTAATGTAGCTCCCCTTTGTCCGCATTGAACTAAAAATAACTCCATCCGCCATGTGTTTGTGCAATTTCTAAACTAACATAGCAGAGAAAACACTAACCCTGATAATGATTTTGTACTGAAGAGGGTGAGGAAGCTTGTACCCAGCAAACAGGACATTTGGGTCACGGTGCAATTGCCTGATTATCACCAGACACAAAAGATTAGGGTTTCATTACGCTGAAACTCAAAAAAAAAAAAAAAACTGATTTTTTTTCCAATTTTTAAGAAAAATGAAAACAGAAACTATACATGCGAAGAATGTTTCCGACTGTGTGGTCCTCTCGCTCAATAGTGAACGAAGCTGCGTTGATTATCTTCGTGTCCCTCTCGTATGAAACCCTGAAAACAAAATCAGAGAAACGGGCAAGAAAATAAGGAAGACAGGTAGGGAGGAAAAGGAGGATGAGAAATTACTTTTTGGTGCCTTCCGGGACGACGAAACGTTCGTAACGATCGGGGGCATTCATGGTTTTCTGCCTACTGTCTCTTTCTCTCTCACCGTGTGTGAGCTGAGAAGCTTGTGAGTCCTGTCTTCGTATTTCAGACTTGCAGCTTCCGTACTATATATACCAGGAACACCTCAAGTAAAAATTAATTAATTAATAAACAGTCTTACGTCGTTTATTATTTCTTCTTTTTGTTTTAACATGAATATGAAAATCGATGCACCTATAAACCACCGATACGATGCGGTTGGATATAATATCGGGTAGAATACATATTAAATCAAATATGAATATGTATTAAAAAAATAAAGTATAGATATGTCATACGTCTTGAATACGTCTATTAAATTTATGTTTTTTAAATATTTATTTTCGGTATAAAATATTTATAATTTAAAATATTGATATCTTAATTGTATTTAAGCTTTTAAAAACATTTTCTCTTCCTTTTTCTATAAATAATAACATTGATTTAGATTTTTTTTTATTTTTTTTCATTCATAGGAACTAGGAAGTCAAGAAAGTTTTACTAGTAGATATGAAATCAAGTGAGAACCAAAAATCAGAAGTGAATCAGCAAAATAAGATGGGCAGTGAGCAATAGTTAATTCAGATTTTCCCTTCTCCCTCTCTCCTTCCTTCCGAGCTTGGAGCATTTTCATTAGAAAAAGAAAGAAAGAAAATTGAGGTGAGCAAGATAAAGTCTAATAAAAGAATGGCTCTTACGAAGCCAAGCAAAGCATCAACCCCACCTTCAAGTCTTTAGATGGGGAAGAAATTTTCAAGGAGAGGCTCTCTCTGAGGCCCCGAAGTTACCATCCCCAAATTTTTGGCAAACCCAATGACCCAATTGCCTTTGCATCAAGGTCAATCCTCCTGGCTCAATAAAATCCTGGTTGCCCAAGTCTGCCCCATCCACCTAACATAGGGGGGACTACAAGAAACCTGTATTAGCACTTTATCATGATGCAGATAAACTTCATCCTCCTTGAGAACTTCCACAGTAGGAAGAACAAAGTCAGGTCCCTCTTTTAAAAATAAAAAACCGTCAATTTCCATAGTAAGATGCTAATTCATTACAACAATTATTCACAGTACCATCAACTAAGTAAGTCATACAGCTAACATATCTTGGGCTGTTCATCTCTCTTTTCCATTCCAATGGCAACCCAAATATCAAAGATAGTACCTTACAAATCAGATACGGCCTCAGATACATGAAGAAAAAAAGGGAATGAAAAGAGACTAGAAGAAGAAGATCCTGTCTTGAGCCCATGTTGGAGAAGGTTAGTTCATCAAGAAAAAACTGAATTATCCCCAGCAGAAAACAAGAGTACTGGCAGCAAGGAAAAGAATATCAATATCTTGGAGCCTCAGGGAAAGGAGAACTGTCTCTTCAAGTCAAACACATCAGTCTCCGCATGAGATTACCACCAAATAGTGGATGGGTTCAGCCTTTTCATGTTTTTGACCTCTTTTGCTTTTGAGGAAGCAAGCGAACCCCTTGCTTCCCCAGTTCTAAGGTCTTCAGCTTACCATCATCCAGAGTAACAGATACTTTCGAGGTGCCTTCAATTATATCAGTAACCAACCCCTGGTGCCTGGATTTAAACAAAACAATCACCTTGTAAAGAGTTGCAATGCACAAGTCTCCGACTAGATATTTTTATCAGTACAAACAGTATCAAGGAAAAGAACACCCATTGATTTAATTGAGGATGCTAGCTTAGTTCATTTTCAACAATGCAATACAATTTTCTTTTAATCTCTTCTATCTACATTAACTTACATTAAGTTTGCAAATTCAAATGGAATAAATAAATGTAAATACTAAATACACAAGCAGGAAAAGCACAAGATCTCATATTTTCACCCCTCCTCCCAACCTTCATAATTCAATTTACCATCTCTTTTTAGTGATGAAATTGACTATACAGAAGGGCCCTGCACAAGATGTTTTCTGCTACAAAACAGGATTTGTAGTGTGAGAAAAGCAGAGATGGAAGCAATTTCAGTATGTGTCGAGTTTAACCTATTAACTACATATTTAATGCATCACTCCCAGTACCAACAAATTTCTAACTTGTTCTTTACACAATGGTTTTACCAGAAAGTGAAAATCAAAAAAAGACACTCACCAGGAATTATCAGATGGTTGATTAAGTTCAACTCTCTTTCCAACTGCATCTTTTCCCAACTTCATCAATATCCTAGCATCCATGATATCATCCATTAGATTGTCTTGATGAGAAGGTCTCTTCCTTTTTGACCTTTGGCCCTTGATGGAACTCCTCTCTTCCTCTTGATGAGAATTTTGATTTTCAATACTAGGTTTCTTGAATTTAACCTTCAGCGAAGGTTTACTATCTTTTGGGACATAATTTGAGAAAGGTGTTTGATGAGAATTATCACTGGTTTCACGATATCCACCAGAACCACCATCTGATTGCTTCTCCAAAATAGTCCTTTGACCTCTAAATGCAGGCTTTTCTACAGGTGCAACTGCATTAGTTGTTCCTAAAGAGCTTCTTTTTCCCACGTCTAAAGGAGCAGAGTCATATCCATCAGCAATATTTCCTCGACCAGAGTTTGGGTTCAAATCAGAAACTTCTTGCCTGACTTTTCCCAGCTTTATCAGATTTCCTTCTCTTCCAGCAACCTTCAAACCTTTCAATTGACCAGAGTTATGAACTCCATCCCCTGCAAATCTCATGCCATCATATTTTGATGCTACACTTAAAGTAAAAAGGATCAGATACATAGTTAAGTACTAATAACATGGCAGCATGAGAGCCAATGACCAACTTGTTAAGCATGAAAGGAACAATGGAACCAAAATTACCTTTCCCATCAACAGGTTTAACCACTTCATCATGTTTATCGAACATGAACTTGTCACCCATTGTCTGGCTTATATCTTCAGTCCCTGCTCATGAAGATGAACCACAATAAGTAACAAACAGAGAAAAATATAGAGCTACACCATTGTTCTCCAGAAAAGTGAAACATCAATGCAACAGTCATGCATTAAACTGAAGTCTGTAATTTTTTCCTATTTAGGGGGATGGGGAGTTGGTTGGTACCAGGGGGCACCACAGATAGATATGGTAATTGTAACGAGGTTCTACAGGTAACTGACAGATCTCATAAGCCGTAAGAAAATCTTTCTTTTTAATATTTTAATTCAATAGAAATAAATTTCAACTAAAAACCTTTATAGCAAACTTTGGATGTGTGTCATGAAATAGAAAGGAATGAAACATACTAGTCATTAAAGAATAAAGGAACAGAATTGAATGGAATGAAATATACTAGCCATTCGGATAAACGTAACGGAATAGAATGCAATTGATAGTATTAATTGTTCCTACTTTTGGATCGTTCACTAAAAGAGAAGAAAGGAAAGGAACAGTTTTATTGTACTTACCAATTATATCCTCATTTTTATTTCAACCTTTTTTGTTTATATATCTCATTAAAAACTTTTTATTCTTTCCATTTTCCACACGTTTTTGAAGGGACCTGGAAAAAGAGGGTGCTGAAAAGAGTTTATCGTTCCCTTCGCTTTATTTCCTCCCCCCACCCCATTAATATATCCAAAGAAAGGACTATCTCAATCCATCCTTTGTTTTTCATTCCGTTCTATTTCTTTCCCCCTATCCAAAGAAAGCCTTAAAGAAGAAAAAGGAATCATCAATACCCAATTCTCAAATTATAAATCTTTGGAAAAGAAAAAAGTAAAGAATGAAAATCAAATAGAGTACCATTTGGGGGAACATCTTGCTCTCTTTGGCAGCTTGAACTATCAGACCGTGGAGAGTTGGTTACATTGATTTTCCTTGGCCCAAAATTTATAACTAACTTCCTTCCTTTTCCTGTCTTTGATTTGTTACCATGTTCTCCAATCTCCTCTTCACTATCCAAACCATGCACCTTCTTACTCTTAACCCGGACAACTCTGGGATTCCTATCTTCATCACTGACCATCACTTCATCAACAAATTTGTGTTTTAAGCTCCCTGGCTGATTGATGGAGAAAACCCCTTCAGTTTTGCTCATTATTCCACCAACAGCCAAGGAACACATATCAGAACCTTCATTTTTTTGGGACTCCATATCATCAATATTATCATTACCCATGCTGTACAAAGATTTGGTATCACTATTTCCTTCAATACTTGGAGGCACTGCCTGATATTCTTTTTTCTTAGAATACTTTTTATTTGAATTTTTTTTCCCAAAGTCTTTTGTTTTTTTTGGTGATTTATCAACAAATCCTTTCAGAGAAAACTTAACAGAACGGCCAAATTCATTTTTTGACATCACAGGGCCATTGTCGTCATCATCTGAATAAGGTGAAATAGAAAATATTTCTTCTTGAGTTGGCAATCCTGCAGCAGCTCTCAAGCTAGAAATTAAATTTTGGTCAGCAATATCTCTTCTCCTCCAAAGCTCTTGAACAGCATCCTCAAGACCCTTGACCTACAAAATATAATGTCAATTAGGTTGGTAATCTGGAGAAGAGAAGGTAAGTCATACTCACTCCAAAGTCCAAATAGCTATTTCCCTGAAGGATGAACGAGAAGACAGACGAAAATAAACTGAACATTATTTTAGAGAGAAGGAAAGAAAAAGGGTGGTAAAATACTATCTATTTAGACAAACCTGATAGCACTCTCCACGACATGTGGCACATTTGTATTGAAGATTCCCATCTACTTGAAACTGCAGATATTTTTCATCACTGCAAAACATTATAACTAAAATAAGTAATCTAAGCAAGCCCACCACATTTACACTTTCTGCAATGGATCTGACAACGGTAAATATGCCAGCAAATCAGTGATACAAAAGCTAGAATCAGAAGTGCACAACTATTATTGAGCAATTGTCTGACCTCCACTAGGAAATAGGTCAGAAACAAAGATCCTCCACATTGTTAATTTCACTTTTGATAATCAGTGGGAAACAAATAGCCGCTCTTCTCATTGCTTGTAGAAAATCTTAGTTGATTTAACACTCTAAAGAAAGCTAGTAGGAAAAAGAAATTGGGGATTGGTGAGGGGTTGTCCATCAAGCTCCCAAACAAATCACTCAGATGTTCTGTTTCCTTCAAGATAATGCAGAGATGTACTAGATATTTTTCAAACCAGTTACATTTGGTATGAAGGAGATTGCTAACCTCACATTTTCTTTCTTTTCGGTAATATGGTATGGAAGACAAAGATCAAACATTTTATGGTTTTCTTGTTCGTGGTCCAGATTCTGTCCCATTCACCCTTCATATTTTCTTTGGAAGGGTAAGGTTTCATCTAAGGTTAAGGCTTTTGCTTGGACAAAAGTACTTAATAAAGTCAATACTAATAACTTGTTGCAGATGAGAAGACCTTCAAAGGCATTATCCCCTGATATTTGTGTGATGTGTTTACAAAACTGTGAGACTAATGAACATCTCTTCCTTCATTGTCTTTTTATTAGGACACTTAGGCGTAAACTATTTGATATTTTCAGTGTTCCTTGGGCTTGCTCCTGCTCTTTGCACAATTTTTTTCAGATTCGTAACCGAAGTTTTGGAGGAAAAAATTATGTGTCAGTGGAGATGAGCTTTCTTTAAAGTGATTTGTAGTGTATAGTTGGAATGTAATATGAGGATATTGCGTGATCGTTGACTCCCATG
The DNA here is from genome assembly GCA_029379385.1 of Quillaja saponaria. Taxonomy (NCBI): domain Eukaryota; kingdom Viridiplantae; phylum Streptophyta; class Magnoliopsida; order Fabales; family Quillajaceae; genus Quillaja; species Quillaja saponaria. The sequence goes on along the minus strand of CM055616.1, from coordinate 9,195,606 downwards.
GTATCTCATCTGGGATAAGATTGTTTTCTTCGCTTCTATTTGGTGGTATATTTCAGAAGCCTTCCATGGTGTTTCTTCAGTAGATATACAACGTGATTGAAGAGTCTTATTAATTTAAGCTTATATTTTTCTTTACTATTTTAGTTTAACACTTGGGAGGACTTCTTGTCAAGTCACAAGAAGTCCTCCCTCGTACTTCTTTCTTTCTCAAAAAAATATTCTTTTTCTACCAAAAAAGAAGACAGAGATCAATCATTTACTGAGTAAAGTTTTATGTGACAGCATCAACACCTTAAGGTTTGTCTATCCATCACCATAGTCATAACAGACACCCAGCACAGGTGTATCCAAATAGCAAAAAGGCTCAGGCAATTGATAAATCCATCAGAATGGACCCTGTACAGCTGGCATAACCCAGGACTATAGGAAACTAGAAAGGTATTACTAATATAACAATTTAATTGTAGTAATGTTAATGTATTAAACCAACAGCCACCAATACTCTCACCGAGAGATGGTCCAACAACCCAGAACTGTCACCACCACCACAACCACATATAAGGACAGTACTTTTCACATATTCACCGCCCAGGATTAGCTTCTCAGATAGGAAACTGGCTGATGACAATAAACTGGATCCAGATGAATATGATAAAATTTAGAAACCATTTCTCATCTTCTTTAGATTTTTGATGTAACTTTGTTGATTCTTGTGATTGGGTCATGTTATTTCCATTCTTTTAAATTGTCTGGCAGTTGTTTGTGTTTTTGTGTGTCAGTTGATATTTCCATTCTTTTAGATTCTTGTTCCTATTGGTCTTGTTTTCTGATGCAAATATATTGGATAATTAGAATTTTTTCAGACATCCCAAGAAAAAATATATATATCTTCTGGAAAATGCAACTGAATGGGGAAATAAATTATACAATTAAATCCGGTATATTTTAGAGAAGAATGAACCTGATTCCATCACATTGGCAATGCACCCAGCGCTGGCAGATATCACAGCAAACCATTGGTGTTGATTCTGAATCTCTATAGACCTATGAAGTCAAGCAAAGACCAACCAATCAAGTTGTATTTCTTCCAGCCCCCTTACCTCTTAGCGCATCAAAAACCAAGGGCTAATATGGAGATGCAAACAAGAAGACAGAGAGGACTTAATAAATTGGAAATGTTAAACAAGAAAACATATGTATGCACTTTCTCCAATGACAAATTCTTTTAACTTATATCAATCATTATTATGGTGAAAGCACAAGATTAAAGCTCCCATATTCTATCAACCCCCTTTAAAAGTAGATCATACAATTTTACTGAAATCCCCAAGAGATTATTCCTTTCTTTAGCTGCATTTTGGTATTAGTAAACCGAACCAATTAACAAATAAATATTAATGATATCAGACATCTTAATAACCAATTTTAGCTGTCTGTCCAGCTGATTCGGTCACTTTTCCATAATCAACGGACAATCCAGGTTCTAAAAACACAGAATAAAAAGTGATTTGCAAGATTATGCACGGAAATGAGATAACACCTTCAAGCAAACAGGGCAGTAGTTTCCCTTCACAAACAATCTTCCACATGCGTCGCAGCAGGTGTATCCCAGAAACCACCTGTACATTTAGAAAGGCAATGGTTACTCCATATGTTGATGGTAAAAATGCTATCTGCAGAAAAGTATCTTCTGCAACCAAAACTCAAACTTGGAACATAGATTTTCCATTGTAAGAAAAGAACTTTATTATGAGAAGAAGAAAAAAAGGATAATCCTGGGAATCAGAATACACCAAAAACAATACCATTTTTATTAAGAAATGCCTAAGGGCCAATTTCCTAGTGCACTAAAGTCTAAAAGTATTCAATGTGAAGCACCAAAAGATAAAATAAAAGGAAAACAAACAATAAATAGGAGATACAAAGAGTATAAAAAAATCTATGGAAGAGCATAGAGTACCAAAAGGTATCATATTCAATTCTAACATTAAAAAGCGACAGCAGGTAGGTAATAAGGGTAACATTAACTTGAAAACAAAGCGTGTGAAAGCACTGCATTAGATTCATGACTAGTTGTTATCACTAATATTATCCTTTAGCTGGGAACTTCAGGGATCACTTGGATAAGCACCCAGACAAAAAATTTGTGACTTGGCTTTTGTCTCTCTCTCTCTCTAAGGAACATAAAATTCACAGAGCCTATCTAATCTTCCATCTTCTGGCATGCCAGAATGTATTAATTGAACAACAGAAATCATATTATCATATTACAGTGACAAACTTAGTCCATACCAGATATACTTATGAAGAGAACTACTCCTCTTGGAATTTAGTTTTGCATAATTTTCCAAAACATCCTATACTAAGAACACAAAACACTCAAATGTTAACAAGGATGGAAAAGGCAGCAGTTATGACAGGGCCAGATGATTAGAAATCATGCAATCAGTTTGTATGACAGCATAATCACTGTAGAACGCAGAGATGTTTAGAATTGATACCTCACACTTAACCCATTTCCAGGGACATTGGACCCACAGCTGTGACACCTTGTGTGTTTCGGGCACAGATAAGGCCCAGAACTGACATTCTGCACCACCCATATTTATGCTTGAGAATGTCATAAAATGGTAATGTTAAAGCTCACATATAAGACCCATGGCCTACCTTATGCGGAGGTTGCTGGCAATAACAATGGTAAGCACCATCACATCTTTTGCAGAACATAAATTTATTTGGATCTCCAGTCCTTCGGCATACCTGGTGGAAGCAGGAGCCAGAGCATAATATAAATAAATTTGAAAAGCATATAGAATTAGTAGTTTCTCTAACAACAACTCAAAATACTTGATCTATTAAAAAGCAAACGACAATAGGAAATTAAGAAGGCATCCAGTACATACCAATGGCAATAGAACTCAAAGGTCGAGATAGAGTAATAAAACTCATAGGCAAAGAAAATATATTATTGAACATGAGTTCAGGGATATTAACAAGTCATGGAGCAAGGTGGAAAAGAAAAGGGATAATCAGTTCCCACAAGCAACCAAAAATCAACCATGTGAGCTCACCATAAGATTGCATGCAGTACAGGTGACAATTAGTCTGATGAAATCTCTTGTCAAATGGATACCTCTGGTTTTATGACTATATCAAATGCTGCACCTATCTTCCAAAAATTCGACACTAAACAAAGACACTCACCAGGGAAAAATTAGACTTGGGTCTCAATCCCTTGAAACTCATAAATGATGTTAATCACATTTTCAATCAGTCTAAGTTCAAACAACTTCATAGGACATTGAATGGGTGTCGAGAAATTTATCTTATAACTAAATAAACTAATTATCCAGAACTTGGAAGCTCCTTTATAGATGAAATAGAAAAATTCCATCTATCATTGCTTTACATTGATCACTCTAATCATGTGGAACCAAAAGCCAGAGCTTCCACTTTTTTTTATTAAAGTACCTGCTTGTTGTTTATTCCTTCCGGGGAGGAGGTGGGTTAAACATGCAAAATAAATTCACCTACCATCTAGATACTACGACCTTATGTCTATTTGGCTCCACAATATTAGATTGACAAAAAATATAGAAAAAATCATGGAAATTCAATGCTGAGAAAGTACACAAACAGTGAAAGCATAAGATGCTTTAAAATCTTAAAACATATTCCAGGATGGTGAGAAGTCACAGAAAACAAGTGAGTTATTACTAGTTCTGAGGATATGAAAAAGAAAGATGCTTTACAATTTCCAACCATATTCAAGTATAGTCAGATTACAGAAAAGAGAAAACTAAACAGGTCAAAACTATAACACATTGATAAAAAAAAAAAAAAGCAAATACTTTCAGCTTTAGACATCAATTATAATTTATTTTTATAAAAAAAAAAATGCATTCCATGAACAAGCATCAAATAACAACATCCATAATATAACACTGATTACCTCGCAAATTCGGCATGAGGGGCAAGTCCATGAGCTCCAGTGAAATAAATCTGCACTAAGACCCATAAATAAGAACATCAGACATTTCTACCGAAAACAATATGGAAAAATGTATCTTCTGACCTCTATGCTGAGCCCAATTTTTTAAGCAGCTTCTATGGTACTTCTTGCCACAATTTTTGCATGACAGCATTTTGTTGGCTCTCTCACTTCCTTCATTTTCACCAAAAAAGCACATCCGGCACATGACTTTTGCATTGGGCTGACCCTGATCTTCTCCAGTGAGAGTTCTTGACGCATCCTGTTCAAGCGAAACACAAATTGACATCACCACAATAATAAATAAGTACAAAGTACCAAAGTTTATGACGGTTATGACGGTTATGACGATAATAATAATAACAATAATAGTAGGAGAATAATTGTAATAGTAATAAATAAAAAAATGATCCAATGCTTGACTTGAGGTCAGAAAGAATCAAAGAAACGTGAAAGCAAACCAAAAGAGCACCCACAAAAATAACCCATTCTCTACACGAAAGTCTTCTGATTTAAATTCCGTTTCTGGATACAATATTTTATACAATTATGTTATTTCTGGACCTTCCCTTGTTATTAACATTTCTAGTAGTAGAACATTTCTTATGGGATACTACACAACAGCCAAAATACAAAATTTAACTACAAAACAAACCCAGATTAGTTGGATTCAAATAATTGTAGACTGAATTTCAGAAATCTCACCACCAGATCACCAGATTCAAACCGACGGGCATAGTCCTCTGCAGCAACCATTGCAGCAGCTGCCTTTCGCTGCAAAGCCACTCGTTTTGTCTGCGCCGAGACAGCCTCATCCACCCCATCTCCACCAACGACTCCATCAATAACAGGCTGCAATTGCGGCGGTGGTGGAACAATCTTCGGAACAACAACTTGAACTGTTTGATCTTTTTCTCTAGCCCTAATTCCCAATGGGTCCTTGAGAAATTCTTCAATCTTCACAACCTCCTCCAAAAACTCTTCTTGGGCTTTCGTGCTCTGAAGGGTCCGAGGAAACCCTAGCTTACAGAAGCAGATTCGCCGGCTACAACAACAAAAACAAAGAAAAAGCCAAAACTTTCAGAGAGAAGTAGAAGAAAGAAAGTGAGAAAAACAAGTTTGAGAGAGAAAGAGCCAGCCAGGGAGAAAAATAAAGGGAGGGAAAGAAAAACGGAGAGAATAGTAGTAGTACCATGTAATTGGGCAAGCTACGTGAAATGCCATATTGATTTGAATTTGATGTTAGGGATCCACCCCTAAAATTACTTCTTCAAAAAAAAAAAAAAATTAGAAACAAAAATATAAATAAAATAGTTATACGATGACGAAGCTCTAAGCACTTGGAGGAAGAGAGAGAAATTCTTAGTAGAGAGGGAGAGAGAAAAGGTTTGAGGGGTTTTTATTCTCTTGGGCTTAATGTTATGGAAGATTTGTTTTGGTAAGAGAGAGGCTGAGTATGTGCCCGATGGGGGAATTTACATGTTTTATTTGCTAATGTTTGGATATTCTTTTAGTTTTCCATTTTTGTGAATAAACCTATTAGAAATAATTAGTTAATTATTCATGAAAAAAATTGTGATAATATATCAATAAGACGTGATTTAAGTAATAAAATATACTTATTTTCAACGATTAAAAAATCTTTACAATATCAATAATTTTAATTTATAAAACAATATTTGTGACTAGGACAAACGCGAACTCATAACTCATATCCTAACAATATTCATAAGAAATTAACAACTATGATCGTATGTCTATAATGAGTTTTTTTTTTTTGTTTTAATTAAAAAATAGTGTGTGGGCTCTTATATTTTTGTAAGCATATTATCATGTTCCCATTTGACACATGGTAGACAAATTCATTTATTTTTCATGAAAATATGATTATTGATTTACATATCACTCCTCCACTCTAAAATGATTTTTTTTTTTATAAAAAAGAAAAAGAAAATTGGGGAAACAAAAATTAGTTCTAATAAAAACTCTTTGTTTTGAGGAAAAATAAAAAGTAACACTAGTAATAAACAAATTTAACTGCACTTATAATTAAAATAAGCGGCTTTTTTTTTTAATAAATAAAAGGTTATTAAACCATCATATCTAATGTTATATTATGAAACAGCTATGTTGTCATATATAAAAAAACATTAGACTCGTGAGACTGCGAGAGTGAGAAAAAAAAATCATTAAAAAATAAAACAAAAACCTTGAAATATATCTAATTATGCTTTAAAAATAAAAAAATTAGAAGAAAAGTATATATCATCCATATCCAATATAAATCTATTGTATTATAAATAATGAAAATAAAAAACTTTATAGTTTCCTGCCTTATAATAATATAAATAAACTATACTTTTTATTAATTAAAAATAATTAACTTCTTCATAACTACCCACATAACTCTACTCACACACTAAATCTCATTTTTCTTTTTGAAAAAATATAAAGTGATCATTTAAAGTTTTTCAGTCCATAAAAAATATTTTATTTATTTATACAATTATAAGGTTGAGATCTTAAGGGTCTTCATCTTTTTATAAATACGCTTTTTGGGATTCAATAATTACATATTTTGTTATCATCAAAAAAAAATTTGTATATTATGAGTGCTTAAACTCAACATTCAAATGATGAAAAGACAGATATCAATTGTTTGAGCTAAGTATTGGTGATACTTTCTTCGTTTTGATAGTAAAGCACTTAAAAATTTGCTAAACTGCGAGTTTTTTTATTTTTATGTATAGCATCTACTAAATCTTTGACGTACTACTAAATCTTTGACGTATTAGTTTTTAGGATAAATATTTGATTTTTTTTGTACATATGCGTGAATCGTCTAAGAGTTTGCCAATTTATGAATTTGGGTGTTTAATAGTATTGGGCCATTATAATGTAGTTTAGTCAGGATTTAGCCACTAGTGCTGCTCTAAGACATAATTGGTCCAAACCTTTGACGATTTACTTGGATTCATGGTGATTAAATCAATTGCCAATTATTTGCCTATCCACTAGTTTTGTTGATTTATAATATAGAGTATATCATAATTTTTTTTTGTATTTAATAGTTTTTTTAATTAAATTGCCAAATATTTCACCAAGTTATAAGTCTTCTTGTTTTATGAAATAAATTGTCAAATTACTTGACATTCTGTTTGCTTTGATTGATATTTTTTAGAATAAAACAAGTTTATTTTTGTTCATTTTTAAAGTGAATCGTCAAACATTTATGGAATTCGGTTTCTTTTGACATTTTTTTCAAGATTAATCATCAATACTTTGTAATTATAGAAGTTTTGTTGTTTTATAAAATAAATTGTCAAACTCTTTATCATTGATTTTTCTTTGATAATATTTTGCGTAGCTAGTCAATTACGTACTTTGCCACTTACAACCTTTGTTGGTTTTTAAAGTAAAGTCCTTGTTTAGTTTAGCTTTTCTACAAAGTTGTTTGGTAATAAAATTTAATTTTTCAATCTTTGTGGAAAAGCATTTTTAGGTTTTTACTGTCCTAAAAATTGCTAAAAAAAACTAAAACTATAGAAATAAGCTTTTGCAAATTGAAAACAATAAAAACTCAAATAAATTTTAATATTATTTTATTTAGACAAATTTAACCATAATATTTGTCAAAACATTATTTTCAACAATTTTAATACTCAATATTTTTTTGAAAAAATAAAATCAAACAATTTTTTTAATATCTGATAGCACTTTTACATTAACTCATTCAAGCACATTTTCAATTTTTATACAGCACTTTTTAAACAGTTCTACTTAAAAAGTTTTTTTACACATAACGCTTTTACAAATAGTTTAACCAAATAGGGGAAAACTATCAAAATCTTTAATACTTTATATGTTTTGATAGCTGAGAATAAATCGTTCAAATATTCAATAAATTATAAATTTTTATTTTTATGTAGTGCATCAACAAAATATTTGACATCTTATTATTTTTTCAAGGAAAACAACTGACATGTGCTGTTATTGCGGGAATCGCCAAAGGCTTTGGTGATTTACGAGTTTGCATGTGGTCAGCCTCCTTTTGTAGATTATTGTAAGGAGACATATCATTTAAACATTTATGCTTTGCTCTATTACCTAAATCGTCTGACAATTGGAGATTTACCAACCTTCACAAATTATTTTGCCTATTCACCAAGTTTTTTGGTTTAAATAAAAAGTTGACCATCAAACTATATTGAAATTTTAGATTGAAGGCACATTTGAATTGGTAGCGAGACAGAGATCTAGATATAAAATAAGACAAACTCTTTTGGGAGGAATGGGGTCTCGCAACCCTCATCCCACATCAAGGTTTCTAAACCTTGATAAAAATAGAAGGATTAGATGTGAAAGTTGTTGATCCCTGTGAATCTATGTAAAGGTTTGGCTGAATCCTGAAATCCAGCTGATAGTGAAATTTGCGAGGAAACTTGAGGAATTAATATAACCAAGAGTTTTGGTGAACCAGTATAAAAATTTATTGTGTAAATCTCCCTATCTCATAACTCTTCATCTTTCAGTTGATAACTATTTTAATTGCTTTCCTATTTTCTTTATCTTCTTAGTGTTTATTGTTTCACTGTTGTATTTAAAACTTATGTGAGCTTTATTTTTCAAATCCTTTTATTTTAATTGGTCAATCTGTTCATTCCCTCTAGCTTGCTATTCTTGAGCCAACAATGACAACTAAATTGACCCAAAAAAATAAATCACATATTTTTTTCCTCTCTCCCTGCATGAACTCGTAAACCTATAATGTCAGTGGTACTTACTTCTGTAGTGAATTGAAACACCTTCAATTTCTTATTCCAATTTAAAGTGAACTTGCAATTACTATATTCTTGATTCAAATTTTAACTTTTTCTAAGAGTACATGGTTAATGGTGCCGAGGAGGGTGAATCTTGATCCAAATAACAACTTATTGGAATTGAAGACTTGTTTAATACCTTTGGAATTTGACAAATATAATGGCATTTTTGTTCAATGAACTGCAAAACATAGCCTTACATAAGATTCTATCTACTATACAGGTGGAGGTGGCAAATCTAGTAAGAGCCAAAAGCCAACACAGTCATCTGAATCTAAATCTTCTTGGATTGCAAGGAAGTGCAAGCCTCCACAAGCTTTCTTAGCTGCTTCCCAAGCTTCAGCTTCATTAGTTGTCACAGGGTTTTTCTTGTAGCTAGAATAAACATACCGAGTAGAAATTCCGACAGATAGGACCAAGGAAGCACGAGCAGTGTCTGCTTCAATGGAACAAACTTCCAATCCGTTCATCCAAGCTGTAGTAGCACAGACAGATTTATAATATGATAGTGATCTTGAAAATCATGAAACAGACAAAAATTGTACAAAGACATCCTTATAATGAGATAGCAAACTAGAAGATAGAAATATAAAAAAAACAGAATGAAGGTTGGTCAAATACTTAGCACAAGTAAAGCAGACAGAAATCTAGGTGATGAGTACTACTTAAACTACAAGTTAAGCAACTATCAAGTCTCAAATTCACAGATCTGTTCAAATGAGACGTCCCGGTCTTATTGCTGTCAATTTCTTAAGTGCATAATGAAGTCTGTTTCTTCTTCAGTATTAACTCGTCCCAGCACAATTGATATCCAACTCAGAATCTCAAGGCTCATGCAACTCAAATCACGGACAGTTTGGCAGAAAGTGTCACTAGAATGGTAATTAATTCAGGCCATTTGTGCAGACAGTATGAGAATATGATGAAAAATACATTGGCAATCCTAAAACGAGACAAGAATAATGTTCACAAAAAAGGAAGTGCCTGTATTGAGATGCACAAGAGGATTTAGGAGGAAATATGTAAATGGATGAACCTGCTAAAGGTTGTGCACGTGAAGATGCGACAGAGAGTCCTGGGATCAATGTCTTGTCGTCAATTTCAATCCCCAATAAATCCATATCTAGACCAGCACCAAAGACCAATTTTGTTTCTAGGGATGATACCTCCTCTCGAACAGCTTTAACAGGTAAAGAAAAATTAGTGGTTTTAGACTTCAGCATTTCAAATTTGTACATTTGCAATATGCCTCTTGCGTGAATTAAATATGGATGTTAGCGTAAGACATTGGATTCTGCAGAATGCAGCCATTATGAAGTATTAACTGTGTCTCAGTTTATACTTCAATTAGCAATGGAGTAAATCAATATAGATATAGCTCAATAATTGATAGAACAAATGAAGAAACTTGTGAGAATATAGGGAGATGATAAAGAGGAAGCTAATATTCATCAAATATTTAATGCAGAAGCACTTCTACCTGAATAAGGCAATTGGACAAATGCCCATCTGTCCCCAAAAAGATTCTCTGGAAGTTCCATTGGAAAAGGATTATCTAGCGCCATAAGAGGCTTGGATCCTTTTTGAAATCCAGGATGTCGCATATATACAGTCTCGTACCGTTCCTCCAACCACAGAAGTAATGATATGCACTGGAAAGTATAAAAGGAAACATATAAGAATATAGGGTGGGTAACTTCAGACTAGGACTGCTGAAACTTAGTTTGTCAATGTGGCCATATAAAATGCAATTACCAAATAGTTTTCTCAGGTGGTACAGATAGAAAGACAAATCACTTAGCATAACAGCTGACCAGATCAAATATTTGGAAGCAGTTACAAGACTGCTCGTTTGGATACACAAATTTAGGGCATGCTGGAGATTATCTTACTAAATTGTATTGTTAAGGTGAGAGGTGAGTATTTATGATAGTGTTAGTTCTAGAATTTCCATATTGGAATTGCAAAGGGACTCTAAAGGCCACTAACAAGGCATACTACTCATTTCAAAAAAAATAAAAAAATTGGAGAGGAACTAAATTGGAGGGAACATTTGTACATATTTGGAATATCTAATAGTATACATTTAAAAGCATTTAGGACTTGACACCTTCAATTAAGACTCCGATTTAGTCTAATCTCCTGATTTCCTATTTTCAGTACTGCTGATAACAGCAACAGGGGCATCTATAAAGCAATTAGATCCATCATTTAACTTTTTATGGCCATTGGACACAGGTGCCTCTGAAGTCTGAACTGCTTTATCTATTTACTTCATGGAAGAATGGAGAGTTATTCATACTTTTTAACTTAAGAAAAACTTTGATTCTCATCATCTTTTAGTTTTTCAGCAATATATATATGATGTCTCATTTAACTTGGTGAGATCAATTAATGCATCTTTCTTATAACAGAAACAAATTATAACAAATGATGATTATAAAGGTACTTCATAGATTTTTTTAAACTATGAAGCCACTAGAGAACATTTAAATGCAAGTGTAAAAAGTACAAATTATACTAGTCAATCACTGGGTTCGAAAACAGTGTAAGTTGACCTTATTCTCTCTAGTTTTATTTCTCCAACAAAATTGACAGTTATCTGAAAAACATAGGTTCTCCCGTCTACCATTAGATTTGCCACATATAGCATAGCTTGGAAAAAGAAAAAATAAAATAAAATGCTAGAACTAGATTCTGTGTCATACTGTCATTGTTAGACACTAATTAACGCCTAGCTTGAGTTATAGTAGTTTACTACCCTTCTTTCCCTTCAGAATGCACATGATGGTCTTCCTCGTATCAGAAAAGAAACTTAGTAGGCTGCTATACACAGTCTCATCTCAGTGGAACCTAGTCCCAGTAGTTTTTCCTTCCCCCTAGTAATTGGAGAAACTTCAATTCATTATATGGTGTACTACTCTGAAATACCCACAATAAATCTTACAAATTTAAAGGATAGTTGAGGTTCTGCTATTGAATTTTTCGCTGGAGAAATTGTTGAGTGATTAAACTAATTGTATTAGCAATCCGGTATATCTTGAAAACAAATTTCATGATATGATCCCATTGGATGGACTGTATGTGACTCTGCAATGTGTGCGTCATAAATTATACTCTACAAATAAATTATAACCGCATGGAAGCGAAGCCAAAATTAGTACAAATTAAATCATGCTCACCCGTTTACTGGGAATAGGTTTTATGCCAAGCTCCTTACATGCTTTTGTTATGATTGTCTGCATCTGCGACCTGTAAAGCAACAAAAGCACTCACTACCACCATTTACTTTTACCAATTGCAATTGCATACATGGTTACTCAAACAAGATGCATACACACCTTAAAATATATACAGCGAAATACAATTTACCTGAAGAAGCGGATTTTTTCAGGCAAAGGGACACCCAATTCCTCACAAATTGAAAGAATAGCATCCTTCAAAGTTATACTATTGATAACATTATTTGGGAAATACTTTGTATACTGAAGCGAAAGCGAGTTGTCACAAGCAACTAGCTCCCACAACTTCTTCCCTCGGATATCAAGGATGGGTCTAGAGCAAAAGTCCAATTCCCACTCTGAAATACTCTCTGGGTTAGTTTCTGGGTCAAGGTAGCTCAGCTCTATGGTTGGGTCGTCTTCTTGGACTTCAATTTCCTCTTCCTTTTGTGTAGAAACTGAGCTTTCAGACACTGAATTTGATCGAAAAAGGTGCAGCTTTGCCTGGTTTCTTGAAGAATCTGGGGTATAAATACATGGGATTCTGCTGGGTCTTGGAGTAGAGGTGAAGTTAGAGATGGGGTAACGGTATTTGACCGTTGGGGTCCTGATTCTGGTTTGGTTGAAGCTTATTGTAGCCATGGGAGTTCTCTGTAATTGATAAGAGAGTGAGCCATAGACCATAGTCATAGGAGCACAAGCAGTTAGTTATCTGTTAATCCTACACCACAAGTTTCTGCTAGAAAATGGGCTGGGTTGTCGTGCAGCTTCTGGCGCCTCTGGTCATTATCCAAGTCCATAAACAGCGACGGTGGCTAATGAACCCAAAAGCCCATGTAAAGTTATAAGAGGGCAAAATTTGGGGGGGTTAAAAAACGTTCCATTCCAAATGGTTCCATTTGGCAGGTCGGTTTAGATTTGAAATCTAATTTAACCAGATGGCAAATTCAGGTTTACAAATATGACAATTGATTGATGAGCTCATGCAATATGACAATAAATATAATTTGTTTAAAATTTTGGATGAATTAATTGGGTTAGTTGCGTTAGAAATTTCATTCGTTAAGGTTTATTTTATATAATTCAATAATTTTATTTATTTTTTGTAAAATGAATAATATAAATATCAATAGAATGCGAGTTATATGATTTTTAACTAAATAAACATAAATAATAATTTTTAATATTACAAAATTGATACTGTATATCAAAAATTAACTTCTCATGCCCAAAAAATATATATTACGAGGTTAAATTAAAATACTAAAATAAGACATCAAATTAATTTGAAAACATTAATATTGGTCGACAAACCGGACCAATCCAATATAATAGTAAATTTCTAAGTTGATTTTATTAAGAGTTGTTGTGTTTAGGTCGAATTAATATCGAATTATGGTTGATAATTATGTTTTAATAAATGTATCTACTACTAATAATCTTCTGTCACACCCCTCATGTAGGCATGACTGGTCGGAGAAATGGTAACCATACATCCGTAACCCTGACTCAAATATAGGAACGACCATGACTCTTAACTTACCAATGAATAAAACCAATAAATTATAAAGACAAAAATTAACATTAAAAGTTGGTTGATTACAACAAACCACACTTACTGAAAATTTCGGCAGATGTCCCTTACAATATAGAACATGTCTTAAAATACAATCCTATAAACTCTTTTATCACTCAACATAATACAAAGACCATAAGGAGCTCCGCTCCTTTCACATCATCAACAAAATAAGTACTAGAATATTACGTCATACCACATTTGACACTCACAGTTATAATGTTACTGTAAACTTTCATCCTTGACTCCAAGTATGAGATTTCGAGGTATACCTTGTCGTCAAATCCTTAGCAAAACCTCGCATTAGCACTTAACTTCTTTTCAGGTTCTGCTACTAAAAAATAATCACAAGAAAGGAGTACGAACTTAGTGAGTGGAAAATTGTACCCAAAGGGTACTAACATCACACAACACAAGCATATAACATACGTAATAACATTGCGTAACATTATTCGTACCTTTATTCACATTACACGTATACATTGTAACGGTCATAAATTCACAATTTACATGATACACAAGATCACAAATTTATCAGAGCAATGATATCAAACAAAGCAACGAAAGGGCCAACGAGTAACCCAGCCCCGCACACCAATATCACCCCTTACCGGGCATTTACGCGCCCGCACACCAAATTAATTTTCAGTACACAATCCATCCCACCGGGGCTGGGCACTCAATTATTTTTGAAAATATTAATCAGAATTAGGATTTCTCATAATTTCAAATCAGAGTATCCAAGGTACACCTGAATTTTTAATTTCAGAAATGAAAATCATTTTCCAGAAAATGTTCACAAGTTGGCCCTTATCAAACACAATCAATGTCAATCACAGTAACCAATATCAAGCAAACATTATTCAAGCAAATTACTGAAATACTTCATTAGCTTACTTTCCATATATCACACATAATAATCTAGCCCCTAAAGGCAGCAATTAACCACTCACCTGAAACCGATTATATTCGTCACTCACATCTACGTCCACGTGTCTTATCAGGTCCACATTAGAATTCGGAACTGAAATTCATATACCCGAATAATATTTAGTTCATAAACGTTATTGCTATAATCTTTTAGTTACTAAGCTTATATCTTATCTTGTATAAGTTCCTTTATGAAAGTTTTCTATCAAGCTATTATATGCCAATTAATATGAATTGGACTTTATGTAATAGGGTTAATAATGATGAAACATTTTAAATGTCTTGAAAAAGTATAGGGTAGAAGAAATCATTAAAAAGAATAGAAAGTACTTAGTGAGGTATAAACATTGAAACTGTCCAAACTTGGGTTTAGACCAGTGTCCACTTTAACCTTCATATCTTTATCTAGGAAATTTCAAATCCAGTTTCGTAAAATTTATAAAATACTAAACACATGTAAATTTATAACGGTATATCATTTATAATTTTTAGATTTGTATATCAATACAGTTTATTGTTTGAAGTTGTAACAAATTCTACAACACGCAAAATTTTTGACAGCTTTGACTTTACCTTGGTTAATTAAACATAACTTTCTCTATGAAAAATGAAATCCAATTCCGTTTGTTGGGTTTATTAATAGACAAATATATATATATTTATTATTTAGAAACATTTCCTAGAATCTGTCATTAACCCACTCAATTTCTTACATGAACCAAAAACCGGGCAGTACGAATCCTGCCTGACCTAGCCGGAGTCTAACAGCTATAAATAACAACATACTTGGAATAAGACTACAAAATTTTGCAGACAACATGTCAAGACTATAAGCTACATTTCATCTTTTAAACTCTTAATTTAATTTAATCCCGAAAGCTCCTGAAATACTTGATTTCTCAAACTTACGAAATCTGACCCTGCTTTTCTTCTTGGCAATTTCACAAACATCTTGTAGACATAATTTCTTTTGTTTTATGTGTAGGTATATTATATCTATACAAACCCCAAACAGGTTAACACAATTTCATTAATTTTCATGTTACTTAATTTCCAACATCAACATCAAATTCCAAATTTTCTTTTCCATCAAAAATATATATATACAAGAGTTTACATACCTCACGTAAACCATTTACAAGTTCATGTTGCAAGTTCTGCAACCTTGTCTCATTCCAAATCTGATCATGAGAAACTCCATCTTTCACTCTTTTCACACATCCCCTTGTGTTAAAATATTCATTTGACAAAATATTCGTCCTTCTTACAGCCTTCCCTTCCAGCACAATCCAATAAGCAAAGAACCTCACGTGAAAGATGAAGGTGTGAGACCATATTTAACCATAATCTTATAGACACCAAAGGTTCTGAACCTTCCCTGCTAAAGGCTGCTGGACTGAATTCTTATTGATAGAAGGAAACAAAGCCAGCTAAAATAACACCCAAACAAATTGAAAACTAAGCTGGCATGAAGCTGCTATAAGAGGAGAAAGAAATTAACTTGATTGCTGCTACAACATGGGAAATCGTTAGTTGCCATGGCTGAATTGTTGAACAACATTCATGGTTGTGATGGTTATCCAACGGTAAACAAGGTGAACAGCAAGAAGGAACGAAGAAGTAGCTGCAAAGGATAAACAAAACATGGCTATAAAGTAGAGGATATACGGCAAAACAGGGGAGAAAATTTCTCTATCAAATAAAGGATGGATTATTTGATGGATATTGGCAAGGTGAACTATGGAAAGCAAATTCATGGCCATAGTGTCAGGCAGAGGCAGAGGCTTCAATCTGAATTGAAGTTGCGGGAATCCAAGGTAGGCAGGGGCTGAAGGAAGGATCCTCACGGCAGGAGGGCTGAAATCCATCTAAAATAAGAAAATAATGTAAAGCTCCCAGATAGTACTCTGGAGTTGCCAAGAGGAATCAAGAAACTTCAAGAAACAGGACATAAGACAGTAAAGTAAACAGACCAGAAAAATTTCACTAAGGCACGTGTCTGCCAAGGAGGAAATATGAGAGGACTAAATAAAGAAAATGAGACAAAATAAGATAAGAGTCAAAGTCAAAGAAATTTAAAATTGTGATATACATGTATTCTTATTATTTATATTTATATATAGATATATCATATAATTAGCTTTCTTTCCATTTCACACTTAATTAGAGTTTTCAAAAAAAAACTTTAATAATTGTGTGATGTAGGTTTAGACTTGAGTTATATATTAATATATATATGTATTTATCATTTCATCACTTTAATTAACGTGATCATACTTTTTTCTACTTTTAATTAATAATTTATACACAAAATTTTAACACATACTAAAATATCGGCTTAAAACATGTTTGGTTGTATTATGATTATTTGATTAATTTGTTTACTTATTCTTATTTATAATTAAAATTTTCACACTATCCCAAACTCAACGTTATT
Organism: Quillaja saponaria; assembly: GCA_029379385.1. NCBI lineage: Eukaryota > Viridiplantae > Streptophyta > Magnoliopsida > Fabales > Quillajaceae > Quillaja > Quillaja saponaria. The sequence continues at coordinate 9,178,631 of CM055616.1, read as the reverse complement.
ACATCCATTATTCCAAATGTTATAATATCAGGTTATAACATCTTCCTTATATTATATTTCAAGAATACATTTGGTAACTATACATATTAATTTTTCCAAACTTTATTTTAATTGATTTATTATTCATAATATCGTTAGTAAAGTCATCGTATAAGTGTTATTAGCATCCTAAAGAGTTAGCTTGGTGATTAAAAATGTGTGTTTCTTTAATTGAATATAAAGATTAAAATATCCTTAGGAAGGGTTATGGGAAATAAATTTTTTATAAATTCTCTAATTATAGCATGAATGATACATCTTTGATTGGATTGGAATGGTAATTACTCAAGGTATGCGTAAACTAGTTTAGACATACCTATTCGCTAAATTAAAAGAAAAAAAGAAAGAAAAGAAAAGTGTTATTAGTTAAAATGAAAGTGCTAAAACTAAAATATCTCATGTTCTGAGTTCTACGGTCAAATATATTTTTGGTGAATTTTGTCGAGTTTATTGTCTCACCTATCATCCATGCATGAATATTTAGAGTGATAATAGTGTTAGGATTGGGAGAAACTCTCTATATTATTAGAGTTCATAGATAAAATTATAAATATAAAGTTCTATTACATATTATATATGATATATATTTTAGAGATATTATTAACACAAATCATAAATTACATTAAAAAAATTCTTACAATTTAACAATCAATCATCAACAATATTATAAATTCAAAAAAATTCACAAATTAAATAAAACCTTATTACCTTATATTTTATATATATATATATATAAACAAAAATAAAAACCGGTGTAATTGAACCAAACCGAATCAAATAAAAGTGTCTGGTTTGGCTGAATTTTAAGAACCAGAACAAAGAGATATATGCCCAAATGTAATAGCAAGCAGGGCAGTGGCCCAACTCAACTTTTTTCCTGCTTCTTTGTATTTGCCGCGGATAAAGCAAATATAAAAAAAGCTACAGCCTCCGAATCTGAACTCTCTGAACGGTGGTCGCAGGTGAGAAGAGCCCTGTAGTTCCAAAGCTGTTCCAGCTGCAACTTCCCTTCCTTAACGTAAACCCTAGAATCCTCTTCTTTTTGCGTTTCCTTAATTATATGTCATGTTTTGTTTTGTATAACTATCTCATGCTTATGAACTATTCGACAAAATGCCTCCAATTCCATTGTTCTATGCAACCAAAGAAAACTTTGGAAAGTTTCAAGCTTGAGTGCTCTCCAAACGATAGCGTCTCAGTCTTTCCCATAGTACTTGGAATTTTTGATTTATTTACATTGATAGAAGTTTCCATTATCCAATTGGTAGTGCTTTTATCAAAAATTCCAAGTACTGAATGTTGTCATATGGGTAGTTGAATGTGGCTGGTGATGCTATAATGTATAAATTCTTACAAAAAGAGTATAGACACGAAATCTATGGTCTATACCATGTCATAGATAGCTACTGATAGCTTATAATGTTAATCTATGCTATTATATAAGATATGTTTTATTTGATGGATAGGTACTTGAAGGAGCAGGCTATGGTTTGATTAGAGGAATGGTGAACTTTGGAGGATATTCTCCGACAGTTCCATTTACTCCTGTGTGTTCTAATATCATTAAAAACCATTGCAGATTACCAATAAATATATATCGCAGGAATTTGACCAAATCAAGGAGTGTATCTAGTTATACCCAAGCAGAACAGTTACACTATAAAGCTCCGATGGTTGCCAGGAACTATCTTCCTCCTTGGTTTAGGTGGGTGTGTGGGGCTTTGTTTCTTTCTTCCTACTTATTTCTATAAGTATATTGATGCTTGTTTTGGTTTGGTCTTGGTTGCTTGATTTGCAGTGTCGCCCCAATGATGGACTGGACGGACAATCATTATAGAACTCTTGCACGTCTCATATCTAAGCATGCATGGCTATATACAGAGATGCTTGCAGCTGAAACAATTGTTTATCAAAAAGACAATCTGGTATCTTTATAAAGTTGTCTCTCTTTGTGCTCGTTTGCGTGTCTATATATATGTATATACATGTATGTATATGTATATATATATATATATATATATGTATGTATGTATAAAGGTAACTAGGTAGTACCGAAATAGGAACGAGTTACTTTAAATACAAACAAATAGAGATTATAGATGCAAGTTTTTTATTTCTTTTGATATGAAAAGAAGCTTTATTGAGAAAGAAATGAGAAATACTAGGGAGGACAAGAAGTCCTCTTAAACATAAATAAAAATAGTAAAGAAAAAGACAATCTTAAAATAACAAGGCTCACCACTCATGCTTTATATCTATTTAGAAACACCATGAAAAGTTCCTGAAGCATAACACCAAAGAGAGGCAAGGAAAAAATCTTATGCGTCACCAAAGAGAGGCAAGGAAAACAATCTTATCACATAGGAGATGCCACGGGAGTTTACGAGCTTGAAAAATTATCGCATCGTTCTGACCATACTTTCCAAATAACTGCAAAGAAAGCACATCTCCACAAACACCTTACATCCTTTTTCCCCTAAAATCTTCGTTAACGAGTCATCAAAAGATCACACAAAGAACCTGAACGTACTTGAGAAATGCTGAAAATGTCAAATAGACTACACCAAAGAGTCCAAACAAAGTTGCAATCAAGAAATTGATGTTCATTGGTCTCACTATTTTGTAAACACATCACACAAATATTCAGGGATAATGCCTTTGCAGATCTCTTCATTTGAAGCAAAATTATTAGTATTGACTTTATTAAGAACTGTAGACCAAACAAAAGCTTTAAACTTAGATTGAACCTTAGCCTTAAAATTATGAAGGGGAATGAGAAGGAGTCTGAACCTTTAACAAGGAAACTATAGAAAGATTTACATGAGAAATATCCAGAAGAATCAAGAGACCAAATATGCCTATCAGGTATATTAAGAGAAGCAACTAGGAGCAAGAATGTCTAACAAATTAGTAAGATGAGAAACTTCTCTTTCATTTAGTCCCCGAAAAAAGTGAAAGTCCCCCTGCAGTATCATCACCTTCGAAAATATAAAGAAATTGATTGGATCTAAATTGAGAGCTGAGAATCAATAAAGTCTGGTGAAAATCACAGCAAAATACTCATTCCACTTCCTTCCAGTAATGAATATGAGTACCACGACCAACTTTAAAATTAAGCAGATGAAGAAAAAGTGGAAATACCTAGGAGATGAACTTCCAAAGGGAAGCATGAGATATACTCATACAAGCTTTGGCATCCCACCCATTCAGATGAAAACTGAACTTGCACTTAATCACCATATGCCAAAGTATTTTCATAGAACTCTTAAGAAATCTTTCATAAGCTAGTCTAAGTTTCAGTATTTTCATAGAACTCTACATTTCAACAGTTTTATGTTGTAGCAGCTATGTTACATGAGAAGAGAAGTTAATGAAATAGTTTCTTGAGAAATTGGTGAAATAGATTGGTAGCGAAAGACCCCTGATCCTGTGTTTTGCCTGTTTTGTTGATGACAGAAATGGTGGTGTATTCAATATGTGATCACTGAGAGACAATTAACTCAGTGTTTATGTCTGTTTTATTCAGGACAGGTTCTTGGAATATTCCCCAGAACAGCATCCAATTGTGCTTCAAATTGGAGGGAATAATTTGGAGAACCTGGCAAAAGCGACTGAACTCGCTAATCCTTATTTCTACGACGAGATGAATTTCAAGTGTGTACAATCTCTGTTATCTTTATCTTAACGTTTCACTTCTGTTGATTTCTAACTGACCTTTTAGTATATACCAGTTGTGGATGCCCTAGTCCAAAAGTAGCTGGACATGGTTGCTTTGGTGTTCGTCTTATGCTTGATCCTAAGGTTAGTTAACCATGCAAAATTAACTGTGAATTGTAATCAGTCCTAATTATGGGGTTTTCGTCATCATTGTGCATTAATAGAGACATTTTCTGTTTGCAAGGAAAGTTTGTTGGTGAGGCGATGTCGGTAATTGCTGCCAATACAAATGTGCCCGTCAGTGTTAAATGTCGAATTGGCGTGGATGATCATGATTCATACAATGAGCTCTGTAAGGTCCTTCTTTTAAAATTGTTTATTTACTCAAGTTAAATATTTCAAGTTAAACTCAAAAAGAAAGAACTAGGTATCTAATTTGTTAATGTATTTGTCTTCTTCTTTACTAGAAACTACAGGGAAGTTGTAGATAAGAATGTTGGTTAAGCATTTTTATCCTAATTCAAACCCTTTTCCACATGCAAATCCCATTTTTTGGGCCAAGGTCCCCAAAAGATTTAGGCTCTTGTGGGGTCTGTGGTTCTTCATAGAATTACAACCAAAAAGTTTGCTGTGCATGGGATATCTCTTAAGTAATTGCTTCTAGTCCTAGATGCTTGTGTTATGTGCATGCTGCATGTAATATTTGGACTGTGCTTTTTGTCCTTTTTGGTGAGCAATTGGTTTCCCTGAAAGTTTGGAGGATTTGGAAGAAAGGCAGAAAGTTTCTTTTGGGGATTTATTGTTGTTTCATAAACTTTCTGTGAACTGTAAGCTCTATCCATTATTGTTCTCCTTTTGTGACATCTTAAAGAACAGGCGATAAGCTTAAACATGCTCTAATGTCTTGGCAAAAAAAAAAAAGTATCTCTGTTTATTGGCCTTGTAACTGCTGTCTGTTTTACATTGTGACTGTCCTTAGAGAAAATGACCCTATTTTAGTGTCATTAATCCAAAAACCTCAGTAGATTAATCTATCCGCACACTTGTTGCTTATATTATTAAGAAAGGACTCTAGTATTCTTATGTTGGGGTATGATTTCTTCTATAGAATATTCATCACAGGGTTTCTAGCTCAAAAAATGATTTTGATTTTGTCATTTTTGTTGCCTTCCACTTCTCTACGTCAGGTGATTTCATATACAAGGTTTCTTCTCTATCACCCACTAAGCATTTTATAATACACTCACGGAAGGCACTGCTCAATGGAATTAGCCCAGCTGATAATCGAACAATTCCTCCTTTAAAGTATGTACTTTATGAAAACTCCATGTTTACCTTCAATAGAAGTTTCCAGAAGTAATTTTTTTTCTTTCTTTATTTCTCAGTAGGTTAATTATCAGTAAGTGGCAGATGACATCATGCATAAACTTATAGATGATTTGTCATATTGTTTCTATGCAGATATGAATATTTTTATGGCCTCTTACGCGACTTTCCAGACTTGAGATTTACAATTAATGGAGGCATTACTGACATTAATGAGGTGAGAAAGTAAGCCAGTATTATCTACTAGTATATGCTGATGTCAAAATATGCCATGCATGAATTGCTCATTTTGCATTTACATGCTATAATGAAAAGTATTTGGCATATTTCTATACTTGATGAATATAATTGTTGTCATTTGGCTGGTTTGTGTTGCATGACCTTATCTCAGCATCAAGATTATGATTCAGATTTTATTGCGGATTAGTAGTTGGTGCACAGCCAACTTGACATTATTTGGACATAGGTTTGTTGCACAACTAGCACAACCAACTTGACTTCTAACTTCTTAGATTCCTTTTTAAACTCTTAACATTTTAAGATTGAAAGTTGTTGGATGGTAGATGCTAAGCTTGCTCCATTCTTTGTTAAATAAAAAAAGAGCATAAAAGAAGAGGAAACTATTAAGATGGAGATTTAGTTTAGATAGCAGGAAGTTGTTCTCAGCTAGGTTTGATATATTTATCTTTTTCTTTAGGTTAGGAAGTCCAATACTTTTCAACTTTTTTTTGAGAAAGTCCAATTTTTGATCAATTGACTTTCTATTACACAAAATTAGAAAAGGTCTGGATTTGGTGACATTATTTTTCTTTTTCTTATCAAGAGGCAAGAGCTTGATCTATGCATGCTGGTTATGTCCCTTATGGGCACTTAAACAGCCTGAGGTTTTCAGAATAGGGAGCTGCTCACATCCTTGCTTTGTGCATGGTGTTATGGAGATAGTTGGATTTATGAAGATTATGAGTCTTCTTGATGTTCTGTCTGCATGTGGTAGAATTTTGGAGTTAAATGTTCTTTACTTTCTATAAAATTTGTGCCAAAGCTTTAGTGTCTATGAGAGTCCCTATGAATTCAACAGTTAATAGTTCAAATCAGAACGTTTCACATACGTCCAGGTATGTAGTTCATTATCTTTCGTACTGTCCATGTCACAACTACTAGATTACAACTTTTATGATTGTGACAGAATTAAAAGGTTATGCTATAATTGTGTTAACGTATCTGATGTCATAACAAGCTGTTAGTACGGTATCTATAAATTTGAAGCTACTGCTTTGGTACTTGTAAATTCTATAATGCATGCATATTTATTGTTTCTTTGATCTATGCTTGTAATAAAATGACTTGCTGCTCACCTTTTTTTTATTTTCCTAACTTTCCACGTGACTGAAGAGTCCTTCTAGCTACTATTAAGCTGTAGGAACTTTGGCAATTCACCGTTTCCATTTAGATTGATAAAGATTGTATTGATGTTTTCATCTTTGCCTGTTTTCCTTGGGCCTCCTTATTGTAGGTCAATGCTGCTAGAAGTGCTGGGGCTCATGGTGTCATGGTTGGACGCGCAGCATACCACAAGTATGTAAGATGACCAATGCAAGATTTTCTTCTCTGTTCCCCATCCAACGATTGCTTTCTTTTTTCAAGAAAAGAATTATTCTTTACTGTAAGAGGAAAGAAGTTGGGTGATCCTTACCAAATTCCTCCTGTTCATGGGTTGGAAAAGAGTTGGTTCTTAGTGACTCAGTGAAATAGAGGAAGTGTACCCCATAAATTTTAATATTGATAAACTTACTCAGTAGCTAATATCATAGTTCAGTTCTAAAGTTGCTATGTTACCTCTAATGTAAACCTGTCACAGAATATCCTTCCAACTGGACCACAATTTCTTGGGTATTCATACTTTCATTTTTTTAGTTTGGGGGATGAGATTAACTGATTTTATGTTTTAGAGGGCATCGTCTGTTACGTGTTATGTAATCTATTCTCAAAAAACCTTTTGTATAATAAAATAGAAATGAGATGACAAAATTTGCTAAATTATGGTCATGAATTCGATAATATAATGGAGATGGAATTCATACCAAGCAATGTTCATTTCTTTTCAGGTAGGAAGGATATCCTTTACTCTTTTGAACGCATACATTTCTTAAATATTCATCTAAGATATGATTCAGTTGCAAAAATATTAAGATACTGACAGCCTCTGTAATTCTGGTTTTTCACTGTTGTGGAAGAGAAAGAAGTAAAGAAAAATGTGCAGTCAATTAGGTTAGTTTACAGTAGAATACACATTATTTAATTCATTTACACATGTCGAGTGTGAGGTAGCTTTCTTGCTTATTGGTTTTTTAGACTTGCTATTATAATATATATTATGCATCATTTGCTTGAAGTTTCTACGATCAAATTGTTAGTTTGAACTATTTTAACACTAGAGGAAGTTCTTTACAGTCCATGATCCCTTCACTAGTCAGAGCTATATTTTCAGTTCATTATTGGATGGCTTATTGCACTAGTAGATTTTTTGTATAACATTGTCGTCTTTGTTGAGTGCTTTTTGGTTACACATATGTTTATACTTCGTAGCTTGAGCTGACAATTGTTGTACATGGAAACAGCCCTTGGCATACTTTAGGAAATGTTGATACTGCCATATACGGTGCACCAAGCTGCGGTCTTACACGTCGCCAGGTTCAGTTACAGACTTGGATTTCAAATGGAGTTATGTGTCAAAATTTCTGAGTCAACTTTTCTGAGAACTTACGGTTGATAATTCTGTTCTTTTTCTTTCTTCTTTTAGATTATTGAGAAATATCAAGTATATGGAGATTCTGTACTTGGAAAGTATGGGTCTAAACCGCATATGCGGGATATTGTGAAGGTAGGAACAACTATGATACTTGAATTTCTGTTTATCTCCATGTTTCTTTCTTTACCCTACCTCCGATGTTCAGTAGAAGTTCAAACTCCTTTGTAGCATTCAAAATAGATAGGTATTTAAAGGATCCCTTTTCTCCTTAATATGCCTTGGAAAAGCATTTTTTATATTCAACGTAAATTTATGGGATTCAATTTTCTTCTTGACTCCCATATTATGATTTGACTATTGTGCATAACCAATTAACATCAACTTAATTTGCTCCTTTGCAGCCTTTACTACATTTTTTCTATTCAGAGCCTGGGAATGGACTTTGGAAGCGCAAAGCAGATGCTGCGTTCCAACATTGCACGGTATGTTTACTTTGATAAGCCAGTTAGTCTAGCACTTAGTAACTTCGTGATGTTCTATTTTAAGCTCAAGTGTGTAGTGCACTGGCAGGTCCAAGACTCCAACTGTGAGTGCGGTAGTGTCAAAATTTATAAATTTCTCAGTTTGGGTGTGGCTCCTGTGTGTGGATATAAAATTATTTATTGTATAAACAATTCTACAAAATTAGCTCAATTTAAGTTGTGATAGAAAAAATAGAACAGGATGACTCTAACACACTCTAGCTACATGCAATCATATACAAAATCTAAGTCACACATCAAGTGGTTTTACTTATACTGAAGCATACTCATGCTGTTATTTTAGTATTAATCTTATCCATTAACAATAAATTGTGGGCATGACCTTTCATTGTTTGAATTGGGCCCATCGTTGAAGTTCTTTATGATTTAATTATGCCCTTCTGACCTTCAGTACGGAAGCTGTCCAACTGTTGGATGCCAAAAACAAACTAATCCTGGCCCAGCTTTCTTGGAGTGGATTCAAAATTGAGTACACAAATTTAGCTCACACTCTAAACTCCAATTAGCCATTGGTGCATGATTCTCTGGCCTATCCCAGTAAATTATGTGAGGTGGGAGGGGTCAAGGAGAGGTAGTTTCTCCTTCTCCATCCCTTCCCCACACTGATAAGACTCTTCTCCACCCTGAGAATCTCTGATGGATTACTTTTCTTCTCACCACAGGCATTGCCTAAACTTTTTCGGTCTGCACCTAGCCTTGCATTTACTGATGTAAATTTTTCTCATTATAGTCCACATACTTTCACCAACAATTCACTTTACTCCTTATTTGTTCTAAGTTTTAGCTTTTCCAGTTGGTCACTTAAAATTATAGTTTCAGTGCAATATCGTCCTATTATGACAAGCTGTTGAAATTGAGATGTTAACTGATGAGATGTCTATGTGGGAGATGTCGTGGTGTGTATGTTTTGTGCTGTCATGGCCTATCTCTTATAAAATTGGACAAGTCAACTCATAATTATTACAGAAACACCTAAATATGATTATGCTAAATCCTTAAGATCTGAAGCATAAGTTGCCTTTCCACTCACTGGAAAGCTAATCAACATGGTGTATCAGGGAAGCTCCGCAACAATGGGCTTGGCTCTACTGTACACAGATTGGAAGCCTTTTGTCCTCTAGTATCAAAAGAAAATTTAAAACACAATGAAAGTGACTTTACTCTTTTGTTCTCTGCTTCTTTTAGAATTTTTAGAATTCTGTTCCTCAGTTCTGACATTGACAAAATAAAGGACGAGACCAATCTAGGGTTTTACTACAGAGTACATACTACGATCTACTCCACCTCAGTCTCTTTGAAGCAACTTACCAGTAAACCTTAGGTTTGCTCTGCTAATTTTCTTTGACATTTGTTTGATGAATTGAAAGTGGAAGAGGACTATTCCTGCTTGATTTTCCTTCACAAAAACGTGGGATTTATTAAATTCAACAGTACACTACAATCATTATTAGCTGATGATAGATGACATAGAAATGATGAGTACTTTTTTTCTTTCTATTACTTAAATATTTATAGGATCTAAGGAAGAGAGAATGATTGTAGACTAATAACTTTGTTACAGCTCAAAAAGATAAACTCCATAGTATCCAGCTTTCAGTTATGTTCAAAAGTTGTGTGACATTATCATTTTCTTGTTCTTCATTCTGATTTTCCTTGTTTAAGTTGGTTGCATCTGTTGCTTGAATTATCTTACTATGTTCTTGAACCATGCAGACACTCAAATCATTTTTCGAAGAAACCCTTGTAGCAATTCCTGATTCTGTCATGGATTCATCTATTCCAAGGCCACCATCTGGTCGTGAAGATCTGTTTTCCAATATGGAAAGTTTGTTGCCACCTTCATACGAAGCAAGCGAAGATGTTGTATTATGTGCTTAGTTTTTGTGTGCATGTTACAATTCATAATCTTCAATTGCTACGTCATCAAATTGTTCTTGTAGGCATCATTATTTTTTGAAAGTTGACATGATCTGTTTCATGTAATTGTATGTCTTTGAATTATATACTACATAAATGATTAATTAATTGAAAATGATTTTTTATATTCAATGCTGAGGTTGCAATCCTTTTATTGTGCGTGACTTAGAAAGCAGTGGCAATTTTAGTAGGTGCTGAAAATGGATTTCAGTGTTGGGTGGCTCAAATTTTGTTAACAGAGATAAAGCCCTCTATTTGTCTTCAATTTCTAAGCTGAGAAGTAAGAACCATGAGGCTTTAAGGCCTCTAATTTCAAGAAGGATATATTATTTGACGTGGCAATAAATTATTGGTTAATGCACTTTTTGGGATAAGATATTGGATGGCCCTCCAACGAACTCATTTCTGAATGACAATCCTTATATACTCTTGAACTATCAACTTTCAACCATAGACAGAGATAACCCCATATAGCAAGAGGAAGTTTGAAGTTTGAATTTTAGAGATGGCATCAATCACCATGACAGCCTCATTCCTCAGCAGCACAACCGTCAGCAGTCGGTCTCCGGTGGCAACTCAGCGGAGGTTTGTCATAGCAAATGCAGCCAAAGCAGCTGAAGTTGAAACAGTGAAGGTCACTAACAAAGAAAGCAACAATGGGAGAAGAGACTTGATGTTTGCTGCTGTAGCGGCTGCTCTTTGCTCCGTTGCTGGTGTGGCTGTGGCCGGGGAGCCAAAGCGGGGTAGCGCAGAAGCTAAGAAAACCTATGCCCCAGTTTGTGTCACCATGCCAACAGCTAGGATTTGTCGCAATTGATGCTCTGCATGTTCTTTATTTGGATTGTTTTCGAGTTTCTAAGATGGGGTTGTAATCTATGAGTACTTGTAAGTTAATGTAATCCTCTCAACTGATGCATATGATTACTAAATTTTTTTTTTCTTCTAGTTTCTTACATTTGTTGTGGGAAAATAAAACCCTCCAAAAATAGAAATGGAAGCCATTTCTCAGATTAAGAAAATTTGGTTGGTTTTGTAAGACCAAGCAAAGCAAGCATACTACTCAAATCACTATCCACCACCAACATTGTCTAATTTCAAACACCTTTCCCAATTCCCACATACCAAGAGTGTCGTGATGTTAATACTAATTTATACACAAATCTTCATTTTTTTTTTAAATTTATTATTTTTTCATGAATAATTTTTGGTTTGGCATGAAGAGAAAAAGGAAGATTCATATCCTCGTTTTCTCATTTTCTTTTTTAAATTGGAACACAAACCATGTTTCATAAGTTTAAAACATTTTGGAACCCATGGGAGCATGCTGAAATTATTAAGATACAGTTTGGTGTAAGGAATGAAAATTAAAATTGGACTTATGTTTTAGAATTATTTTTAACTCAAATTCAAGAAATTAAAAAATACTATAAAATTTTTTTATTGAAAGGAAATTGAAAAACAAAACTACAAAGCATTAACGGCAATTCTTCGTTGTCCCCCCTGCACTATTAGCGACTATTAATAGGTTAAGAGAATGTGGAATTTGCATCTAAACAAGCTCACTTTCTTGGCAATCAAGAGTTAAGTTGGCCAAATATGCTATCCCATTACCCTCACGATGTATATGGTTCGTACAAACAACTCAATCCATTGCAAGCAATCTTTGGATATCACAGATAAGAGGTTTATGAGCATTTAGCTTGCAACTATTCGTAGTAATCAATTGTATAATCACTTGAGAGTCTACCTCTGCCAAAAGTTTTAATAACTACAATTTTATTAGATTTTCAACCACTTCAAGTTATCAATCGTGGTCATTATTGTTAGTGATCACTATCTATCCTCACTTGATATTGTTTAAAAATTGACACCAACATTTGAACTCTCGGTTACAATAATAATTAATAGATCACTATAAATGATGACAATTATAATTCAAAGTTATTAAACTGACAATAAATATGCTAATAAAGATTATCAAAAAATGGCAACCATTACTATGAGAAATTATTATAGGCAATAACTATTACCGCTAGAGATGCGGGAGACTATCAGAAACAACAAATATGACATCTGAAATCATCAAAGTTGACAAACATCATTCTATTAATACCTACTAGTCTAGTCGATTATAATCCACAATCATTAAAAATATGATTTCAAATTTAACTCCTAGTAATTTTTTATTCAATATTAACTTATAAATCACATACTCAATATAAGTACCAAGTAGAATTAGTTTTTAAATTTTCAATTCAATATCCCCCAAGTTAGGAATTCAACATAAATTCACGAGATTAAGACTAAAAGAGGATTCGAAGTCAAAATTGTATTAAAAAATTGGATGCTTTTGTATCGGCTAGGCGTTGGAGACAAGCGGACTTGAACTGCTGAGTGCTGATTATTGGCCCCTTGGGTCCCACCTGTAAACCTTACCAAATTACGAATTTACTTTTATATTTCTTCTGCAAATGAAAACTCAAACCACGAAGAAAGGACCCAAAGCTAACAGAAAAAAGTGGGCGATGGAATTTGAGGATGAAACCCTTATGGCTAATTGCAGTAGCGGTACTCCTTGGAGTTACGAAGCAAACTGGACTATGGCGTCTGGTTCTCTTGAGAATTCTGTCACTTGCGAGTCCTCAATGTCTGCGATCGACGACGGCCACGATGAGGTTGAAACCACTGTGGATTTGACCCCCAAATCCCCTCTTGTTCTCTATCCACCCCCATCGGATTCTATCCCTCCTCCTTTTGAGATCAAGAGTAAGCTCCAAACTTTCTTTACTTTACAATTTATTATTGACGTGTAAATTTTCTGAAAATTTATCTGTGGAAATCATTGGTATTTCATTATTTCTTTTTGATGAATAGGAAAAATATTAGTTTTACTTACGAAAAGAAAAATCTTGTATTTGAAGTAATATTTGTAGAGTTCTAGTATAACCCTACTTGCCATGATGATCATTTGCAAGCTAGGAGAAAGGGAAATTGACATTTAGCTTTTATCTCATTACGTTTAATGGAAAATCTAAACCATTGATTGGAATCCCGTGTATGCCATATGCTTGGGTTGCTCACGTCTAAATTGTAGTTGGGGCCATAATTTTGATAGCGTGATTCTTGAATCTTGACTTCGTTAAATTCAGTTACTTCACTACTGAGTTAACTATTGTGATCAAGACCCATTTGTTTCATTTCTTTCTGTATAGGTCTTTTATTATGTTTCTACATTCCGCTTCTAAATTAACAGTAGGAGGTCTCATGATATTTATATATATATTTGCATTGATTTGTATTGCGTTGTATTTTTTTATAATGTGAAGTCTAGATTCTATAGTTTTAATGATGATTCCTGAGTGTTTTCTCCGAACTCCAACTGTTAATAATGGTTGTTTTTCACTTAGACTTAATGTTTATTATTCTACACACCCTTGCTTTTGCTGAAAATCGCTGTCGTACAGATTTTTTTTACCCACTTTTACTGAAACTTGGATAGAATAGAGACCTGCTTGTTCAAAATATTTTGTGATTAAAACTTGTCCTGCAGTTAGTTTTATGCAGAAACATGAGGTCAGACAGGTCTATGTTCGAAGTACTGCCCGAGTCTGTGAGATCTATTATGCACCTAATATGCAGAGTAGCAATGAGTATCTCTGTACTATCCAATGTGGCATTGCTTCTAGAGATGGTGAAGTGCTTCATACACCTAATATTGTAGAGGTTGTTTCTTTGAACCTCAAGGGTTCTAATAAAGATTTGGCAGGAGAAAACATTAAAAATGACGATGACTGGGTTGAAGTAAAAGTTCCTGATACTCCCATGCCAGATGAAAAAAACATCACTTTGCAAACAAAACCATTAATCACCTCAGGCAAAACCATACAGGTATTCTACTTATATTTGTTGAAGAAATTAGTATTCTGTCCGCCTATTTGTTTTTTTTTCCCTACAATTATGTGGTGGCCTCATGTGTATACCATAATATGTCAGTTAGCCAAATGTCTTGAGTTGCCAATAGATTAAGGGGAAAAAGGAAAAGGAAAAATGCATATTTTCTCCGTTGGTGTACTTACAAATATTAAAGTTAGACAACAACCAAAGTATTATATGTATGCTAATGATTGTATTCTTTCCCACATATATAATTAAGCGGGATTTTTTTTTCCAGGTTAAAAATTGCATCCCTTTTCTCTATTTTTTTCCTTTTTTTCCTTGCAAGTTTGGGGCTAGGGGTAGGATGGGATTGATGCAGGTGTTATGTTGGTAACTTAGGTTCTATTGGAAAGGTAAAAGACAGGGAGGATATAGATGAGAGGAAGCAAATCAAGGGAAAATATTGAGCTTCCTATTTCTCCTCTTCATTTCCTTATTTTCTGTCCCAATAAAGAAAATAGAAGCAAGATACCTACCTGGGTAAAAGAAGGAGGTGAGATGTGTTCTGATACAAACTTATTGAAATACTAGCCAATTTACCTATATGGTATGCTGATTGAAGAAAATTTTCAGGATCTTTATGAGGCTACTGCACAGATTACTGACGGAAATCCTTGCATATCTCTCACACTTCGTTTGCTCTCACTCCAGAGTAAAGGATGTATATATGTTGATGAGGTATATGTGTTTGCTGATCCTGTTGTTCCAGCTGATTCAGAAAGTGAGGGGAGCAGGGTGGAAAACTCTTCTAAAAGCTCTCTCCTGGCTATGTTTATGCCTACTATTCTACAGTTATCTAAGACTACAGGTGTCAATCATACTACACATTGTTCTGATAGAGCAGTAAAGCAAGAATTTCCAGACATTGAGTTGGAACCAACCAGATCCAGTGGTTTTGTGAACAAAACCCAGCGGGAAGGAAAAGCCAGCATAACTGATCCTGATGAGGTGAAGTTGCCAGCTGTCAGTGGTGGTAATGTTCATCCTTCCCAACAACAGATCCCCTCTCAAGTTTCTGTTTCTGATTGCAAGAGTGATGATCTTTCATGTGGTCAAGTCCAAAAGGCCTTGGAACAGCTTGTTTCTCGAATGGAAAGGATGGAAAATTTCTGCATGAGGTTTCAAGAAAAAATGCTAAATCCCATAAACAGCATTGAGATAAGGCTCCAGCGAGTGGAGCAGCAACTTGAAATAATCACTACTGAATTGCAGAGTTCCAAATTGCCATCATGCTCTAGATTTTCTGCTCCTGATATGTCTTTCACCGAATCAGAGTCCAACTCCTGTGACAACAGTAGTGATAAACCCACTTATGTGGCATTTGAATTGGGTAAGAAGGACCTTCATTTAGAGGGATTATCTGTCCCCACTGATGATTTGTGTGATTCACTGAATACTACTCTGTTGCTACCAAGTCTTGTAGTTAAAGCTCCTGTTTTTCCCAGTGGCGATGATGAGGAAGAACATCATGGATTTGGAATTGTGAACTCCTCAAATGATAAGCAAAGACAATCTATCTCAATTGATGATGCTTTGGCTTCTGCACTTGCTGGATTTATTTCTTCTGTTCCTCTACAGTCTCCAAAATATACTCGAGCTCTAACTGTTAAAGCTCCTGAGTTTTCAAATGAAGATGTTCATGAGAACAAATGTGCTTCACCAAGAGTCCAGTATGAAATGGAGACAAATCATTCTGTCTGTCTCGATGAAAGTGAAAGGACTCACTATTTAAAAGATTCAGTTTCAACTTCATCCAGTATTTCTTGTGAGAGTAAAGGAAGCTTTTCTAACTGCATTGAAGAAAAACACTCTGAGGAGACCACATGGGAAGCTGAAAAACATGGCCGAGACTGTATTGGAGGAGAGGGTTATGAAGGGATCGGTGTTAAAGTCACAGTAGTAGCTGAAAACCATGGAGGAAGAATGGCTTTCAGTCATATAACAGATGAAGATGAAAATGGAGAAGTTATACTTGGGACAAGCGATGATTTGATTCCTGATAGAAGTGATATTCCGAATCAGTTGCTTCAAAATCAGACTGGTGATAGCTCTGATATTACCCAGGGAGGTTTAACTGCAAGCTCTGATCTTGTGAGTGCTGCTTCAGAAGTGAAAAATGAAGCATCTAGTGAAGACATTGTAAAAAATGTTCTTGGATTTTCTCGTGCTTCCTCCTCAGTTGATTTTGATATTCCACTCACAGATGTGAAATTCATTTCTCAGCAAGATGATCATACCAAGTCTTCCATTGAATCCCTTTTCAGTGACATGCCAGAAACAAATGTTCTAGCTCCTCCTGGCAAGGAAAGTGACGATGATCTTCCTATTGCAAAGCAGTGCAACTTAATTTCTGTTGATGAAGGGGCACCAGCGAATTCAGCTACTGAAAGCCTCATGCCACTTGATATGGACTACTGTAATTTAATAGATGTGCCAACGAACATTGAGGCTGAAAATATACCTGAGTACCATATACACAACAGCCACGAAATGTTTCCATCAAGTCTTATTTGAGGTGCTTGAATAGACTTTGCTAGACTTGCTTCATGAATGTTGATTTGTATAGAAGTATGTTTTAGACATGAAATAGCTGTTTGTGAAAATTTAACCTCTTTTGATGTCCACTAGTCTTTTCAATGCTCAGTCAATAAAGTTCCCTCCATCTTCTGTTTCTGCTAAGATGGGATGTGTACATGCTGTTAGAATGAAATCTTACATTTGTTTAAAATCAAATTGTCCATTAATCCAAATCGGTAGTTTTTATTGTTAGTTTGTGTTATAAAAAAACTCAAAAAGTTATTCCTTAACCGTATCAATCCGAGAAAATTTTATAATTGTGTATTATTATTCAAAATCTTCTGTAATAGTAATTCAAGTAGAAATTATTTTATATCTTTTGTTTTGATTCTAACAGGGTAAATAAATAGTAAAAAGCACTCACGATAAGTTGTGCGCAGGACTTTGATTTTTTATTTTTTTTATAAATAAACTAGTTTCGTGAGTTATATTTTTTCTCGTGATAAGTTGTGTTTGTTATGTGCTTTAAAAATTACTAGTGTTTTCTGGGAAAAAAAAAATCATATTAAATAATTAATAATCTTAGGAGAAGAAGTATTATTATAAGATAAATATAGGGAAAAAGAAAAAGAAAAAAAACACAGAAGTCCCAACAGGCAACATGGACGTAAAGTACTGGTAGAAGTTCAAATAGTACTCCCGCTGGATTGCAGGTCGAGACTCGAGTGTTAGAGAGCTCAGCAGCTGCCTTGAATTTGATTCTCAGAAATTTCAGCTAAGGTCAGCGAGTATTGTTCCCTGAGCTTAGATTGAAAGCTAGGGTTTTGGTTTTGGGCAAAAGAAGCAGATGGAGGCTGTGGTGATAGACGCCGGTTCGAAGCTCCTCAAAGCAGGACCAGCGATTCCAGATCAGGCTCCGTTTATGGTAATAAGTTTAAACGAACATTTATTCTTCAATTGGTTAATTGAAACGTTTTGAAACCTTAAAGTTGATGTCTTTGTTTCTTGGGTAAATGGAATTTGAGAACCGTTTGGCTTTAATTCGCTGAAATCCTTGTGGTATTGCTTCTTAACCTCCTATCATCTTGTTCTTTGCTTTCTTATTGGGAAAACTGAGGATAAGACTGGAATATAGAAAGAAGTAGAAAAGACAACTTTAATAAGCGTAATTGTTTATTATGAGGGGTTGCTTGAGTCGCTACTAATTTTTAACACTTACGACTTTTGGGAAAAATTATGAAAATTAGAATAATTCAGATTAGAACATTGACAATCATGTGTTGTGTTATGAGGTTTCTGGAAAATAGGAAAGCTAACATCCAGAAAGGAAAGTATGAGTGGATCAGTCTGGTTGAAATTTTCAGGTTTCTAGTTTTGTTGCTTATGGTAGAGTATTAGAACACAAAAGAAAATCCATAGTGTTCAGCTTTGTATTACATGCTTCGGTGAATGATGCTGACCTCTTGGCTGCTAAGTACTGCATTCGGAGAATGATGCTGAGTATGCTGATCTCTTATAATGACCCACTTTTTAATTGTTGGTTACATTAGGAAAGCTGATTTATAGATATATTGTCCAAATCCATTTCAAATTTTATTTTATTAATTCAGTGTTGTATACATTGTATTTAACAGCAAGGAGGTGGTTTGGCTTGGACTGGGAACTGAAAAAAATGGGAAGTTCAATATTTAAAGCTGCTACCAGCTGCTTTGCTTTCAGGAAGACTGAACTTTCCTTGGAAAAACTAACTGGAAAGTTTAAGAGTTCCTTTAAATCTGTGTTTTTTAGGTTAGAGTTTAGACATGTGTTACTGATCACGTTCTTACAACTGAAGCTCTTAAGGGAAAAAAAACTTTTTGTCATTAGCTGATGTTACTCACTTACTTGTGTAGATGGAATGATGAGTGTCCTACATCATTATTAAGGTTCCCACAGTTCTTTTACTTGGGTTTAGGTGGGTGCCTAAATCTCTGGGGAATTGATGTTGTGCTGGGAATAGTGCTAGTTTCAACCTAGAGTATGCACATTTGAAGGGCTGTGCCAGCATGTCTTGCGTACCGTATTTGGATTGAGGCAAACAATTGGATGTCCATGAGGACAAAAATCAGTTGGGAAGATGAGGAGGAACTATCTAATAGCCTATGGTAGTATTCTTGGAGTTCTCCAAATCCTAGTTGTGCTTCTTCTTTGTCTTTAGTGGATTCTATGAATTTTAGGATGCAGACTTTTGCCCCTTTCCCATCTCTCTCAAGGATTTAACTTGCTTTATGAAATTATTGTAAAAGGGACATGTGAACCCTTGTCGATTTGAATAAATTTAATACACACAAAAATTTTCTGTTTACTTCTTGAATCTTGCTCACTGGCTTAGTTGATAGAAACTTTGAGAATGTGATTTTGAAAAAAAAAAAAAAAAAAAAGAAGAAAAAAGAAAAGGCAACTCATGGTTACCCTTTACAATGCCATATGGCCTCCCTCCTGATCCCATCAGGAATTATGTTCACTGTTTTGATTTATACAATTTGTGTTGTCAAGGGTACCTCTGGAGGATGATTTCTTTATCTTTGCTCAGCATCTTTCTCTCTCTTTCTGTTGTGCCAGAAAGTATGTCCTTGATAGAAGTTATTCTCTTGCATTGTTCAGATAATTCCTAACCAGATGAAGCGCATGCTTGATGATGGATCAGTGACTGATGGTTCACCACTTGATGATGTTGCTGTTGATCCAGTTGTGCGAGGATTTATCAGAGATTGGGATGCCATGGAGGATCTATTGCACCATGTTTTATATACTGGCCTTGGATGGGAAATGGGCAATGAAGGACAACTATTATTTACTGAACCACTTTGCACACCAAAGGTTTGCAATTTACAGATCAAATGCTTTCTTCCTGTTTGTAGAGATGAGTTTACTACTTTTGTCTTTGAGGATTATCAATTTTCAACTTTGCAATAGTTCTCAAACCCAACTAAGCTTTGCCATTGACGCTGGAATCCTTGTGAATTACTGGTTGCTAAAATGTGACCATGTATAGTAGAGTGTGGATGCTCTGTCTATCCCTGTGTTTTTGGGTGTTTGAATTAGGCCACATTTTTTGATCTAGAGAATTGGATTTCCGCTTATGATTATGTAGAAGTCGTGTTGTTAGTTAGGGAGCCCAATGTGGGATGGTAGATTTTTGTGATGTTACAGCACTCTTGTGTGGTTTATCTGACATTTTAGGTGCAAAGTTGCTTACATGATGCCCCCTTCCTGTACTGGAATGAACTTCACTTTCAGTAACTAATGTCTCTATATTCTAATAATATGATTATTTATGTTTTCTAATAGAGTATACATTTTTTATTTCCAGGATGTCAGAGAACAGTTCGTGCAACTAATGTTTGAAACATTCAACATATCAGGGTTTTATGCATCGGAGCAAGCAGTCTTATCACTATATGCAGTAGGACGTATCTCAGGATGCACTGTTGACATTGGTCACGGGAAAATAGGTATTCCGAGTAATTGATATTGCATATTTTTAGCTTGATTTGTTATGGACTTGTTCGTGTGAACTATTCTTAATTTGATCACATGTATTGATTGCTTTTAAGCAAGTTGTCAAAATTTAAAGCTAAAAGATCAAGCTGTAGTGGAATTGTGGAATGCATTTACACCCTAGTTAATTCAGGCGGTATCTTTTCAGTGTTGCGTAAAATGTATGAAGTAATAGTCTGCCTATTCTAAATGTAGGAAAGGTCGAGCACCTAAACTTGGATGGTTGGGCTTTCTTGCTAATGTTGGCTCCAACTTATACATTGTTGATTGTTCCAATTACTCTTTCTAATTTATGGTCATACTGATTGAACATTATTAGAAGGAAGAGTATTTTTCAGTCTGCGAAGTGTCTTGTGGACTTGTAGCATCTGTAACTGAATCCAACTTTTAGTATGTCCTGAAAATAACTGGTACATAAATAATAGTGAGGGAGTCAAAGTTGCATGAGACGTTACAGTAAAATTCCCAAATAGTGGTGTTTATTTAGTGTATTCTAGAGACATTGTAGTCATCAAAGGATTCATAGAATTAGAGCAATCCCTCATTGTAAAAGAGTTCTTTCCTGAATTATTTTCTTTTAAATCTTAAAACAGCAAGACATGTTAGTCGATAGCCTAATTGACACGTAATCTAGTAGAAAAACATGTCATTAGTTGGTCCACTTCAAACCTGGCATGGCCCTAAAATTACCGTTAATATGTACCATTTTATGTTTTTGGTGTTGTTGCCAGATATTGCGCCAGTAATTGAAGGTGCAGTTCATCACATTGCTTCAAGAAGATTTGAACTTGGAGGTGTTGATTTGACAAATTTCCTTGCTCAGGAACTTGGAAAATCCAATCCTCAGGTGAATATCAGCATTTCTGAAGTTGAGAAAATAAAAGAGCAATACTCATGTTGTGCTGAAGATGATTTGGCTTATGAAAAGATTCAAGGTTCATGCCCTGTGGAGAAGCACACCCTTCCTGATGGACAGGTATGCTTGTTGAGTTTAGTTATCAATTTATGATTATCATTTTAACTATTCTAGTTATTATGTTAGCTTGTTATCCGATATATGTAGCAATACAACTGTAGGCATTTTTTCTTTTCCGGCTAAGCAATTGATCATTAGACCTAGATAAATTAGGCGGGGAGTTAAGTTACATTTGGTCGCGAGAGCCTGGGCAAGGGGAAGTTTGGGAGAAGAAAATGGAAGGGGAGAATAGGGTAAAGAAGCATTAACAAGAAAAGAGGAGAAGAAACTATGATCGAGTGTTTAGATTTGCAAGAAAATTTGGAGAAGAGTTTTGATTATGGTGGAAGTCAGGAACCCGCTAAATTTTGGTCTTTCAATCTCTTTTCTTTTTTGCTTTGTCCTAATTACAAGGAGGAAGATTCACTGTTTAGAGGGAAGAGTAGTTCCTTCAATTACTTTCCTACCTTATATCTATATCACCATCTACCCGGAGAACATATCAGTCCCATTTACTTGTCTTCCTTTCATTTTCCTCCCATTCCCACAACCAAACATAGTGTATGCAATGATCTAGAAAAGGAATTTGTATACTCTTGAAATTTAGTAGATTGCAAAGTTCAAAATAGGGATTTCCGAATTCCGATTTCCGATTTCCAAACCTGAATGCATCAAAGCTGGCACATACGTTACTATCTTAACTAATCTATTTTGATCTATCAGACATCTTTTACATTACTTCAATGAAAATTTTGTCTTACAAATAGATATTGGAGTCATTAGACTCTTCTCGTGTGTTTTTAAATTTTGTTTGTTACTGACAAAAGATAGGTGCATAGAATTTGAGATACCCAATATTTGTATGAGCAACTAGTGCAGTTTACTATAGTCCTTCCTATTTAGTTTTCAGGTGTACTCGTTACAGAGCTTCAGCTCTGTCAGTAGGAAACCTGCTCCTTGTATGAGCTTATCTTGGGCTTAATCTTATGGAGTCAATTTGTCCAGCTTGTCAAGAACTTGTTCCTTACTCATGGCCCCATCCCTCCCCCTTCACTTGTAGTTGACCAAGGGTATTAAAAGAATTTCAGGTTATACTCATATAGAGATAGTGAGATGATCTTTAATCATGTAGGTTAAATCAATGTTTCAAAAAGAGCTAGGCGCATCTAGGTGATAAGGCCTTCTATTGCCTAGGCACTAGGCGCAAGGCGCAGGTGCACTTAAGTTAAAAAAGAAAAAATTATAATATTTTTAGGAGAAGGTATATATAATGATAGGGTTTGTATGGTTTTTATAAGTAGGAGGTTAAGGTTTGTATGGATTTTGTAAATTGTACACTTGTTATATATTTACTATATATATTTTATTATGATCCAACCAAACACAGGCATGAAAAAATAAAATAAAATAAATTAAGCTACAATTGCCCAGGCGTGCGCCTCAGCTACCTAGTGCTTCAAGTGAAGTGCTCGCCTAGGTGCGCCTAGTGTGTGCCTCACCTATCAGTGCCTCGCCTGCGCCTAGCGCCTAGCGCCTAGGCCCGCTTTTCGCAACACTAGGTTACATTTGTATCTTTATTTAAAAATTGGTCCACCATGGCCTGTTCATGCATCTAAACAGTTATTTTCTTCAACCAACCATGTTCTTTGTGATAGTTTTGGAATAATCACTCATCTTTTAGGATGAATGTAAGATTTTGGTTATGTTTTCAGGTGATAACAATTGGGAGAGAAAGATATACTCTTGGTGAGGCTTTGTTCCATCCATCTCTGTTGGGTTTAGATGCACATGGAGTTGTTGAACAGCTTGTTAGTTGTATTTCAACTGTATCATCTGATAATCATCGGCAGTTGCTCGAGAACACCGTGCTTTGTGGTGGCACTTCTTCTATGACTGGTAAGTCTTTATGCACTAGTCCAGGATCATTGGCATGATAAGATTGTTTTTGCCCATTCTACTTTTTTGCTTCAAGTGTGATGCTTACTTTTTCACCTGGGTGACCAGCAACAAATAATCTTGTTCTCCTCCATTTCCATCTATAATATCTAAAATTTACTGATTGAGGAATTAAAATAAAAGTACTAAGGGATGGGTTGGTATTGCTGTGGAATTTTGATTTTGACAATGACTCACCAGCCAAAAAGCAGTGCTGAAGTGGCATTACGTGAATCTTGGATCTCTTTTTGCATTCTGTTTCTGTTTTCATATTAATATGGAAATTATTTGAAAGTAGGAATACTGGTGGGATAAGAACCATATTGTGGATTTGTGGGCAAACCCCATACCCCTCCCCCCCACCCCAAAAAAAAAAAAAAAAAAGAAGAAAAAAAGGTTCATTTCATAGGTTTTTAGTCTAATTATTATGGAATTGTTGAAAGTAGTGAGAATGTTACTGCCTTGATGTGGATTAATTTTGGTTTTGGAGTGATTATTAAGATTAGTTATTAGGTTTATATTTTAAACTTTTAGGGGTTTGGTTTGATTAGAGTTTCTCTTTCCTATTTCAGTTGGGATGTAGTTCAGGATTCCTGTCTAATTAATCTTTTTTGATTTGGGAATGTTCCCTATATTGTCTCTGTCTTGTCTCCCTGTTCTCCTGCCTTGTTCTCGAGGTTTTGACAGACAGTATTGTTACTGATATACACAGGTTTTGAAGAACGGTTTCAGAAAGAAGCTAGCATATGCTCCTCTGCTGTTCGACCTGCTCTGGTTAAGGTAATATATTTTACTTCCTTTTTTTTTTTTTTCCTAAAAATTATAAACTGCTTCAGTTTTGTCTAAGTAGAATTTTTGAGATTCTACCTATCTCTGGTACCAGCATAGTATGCCAGGTTTGGGTAGTACTAATTTCCAAAATTTAGTGTGTAATAGTTGTTTATGGTGTCTTGTTTAGGTATGATCATAGACACTTGTCTTGGATGTTGTGTGTGGCTCACAGACTAATACTGATGATTTTGATTCTCTCTATTTATTTTGCCCCTTTTGCACTTTCCCACAAGATCCATGTGAATTTGTTGGTGCTATCTTGTGGATGATTGTAATAATGTTGCTTCATCTGAGAAGAACATTAAAAAATATAGCTTAGGATTTACTTGACCGTAACTGCAAACTTGTTCCTAATTTGTATGAACATATGAAATTAACTTTTATACTTGTTCCTAATTTATAGCTTCTGATTTACTTGACCATAACTACAAACTTCTCTTTGACACTGAGAGAGGAAAATTCTATTCTCACTTCAATTTTTGCTGCATTCGGACAGCAATGTATCTACAGCGTGGAACCCACTAGAGGCATTATGCCTAAGTGTAGCAAAAAATAGAGCGAGAATAGTTCATGCCTTGAAAAGATCAATTTTATATGGTAACTTTTACTGGAACTGTGTCATAGAATTTACGCTAAAGGAGCGTGAAATGAGTTTCGGAGATGGTTTAAAAATTTTGAGCCTTGATTAGTTGCTTGTTAGTTGGGACCTTCTTGCTTTGTAAGCAAGGACATGCATCTATATTGACAAATTTACATGAGAAAGTCTTTTAGACTTTATTTGTCTTTGGATGCATATTATTTTCTAGGTATTCTTTTTTCTAATTTAGTTTCCCCTGTGGGTAATTTTTGGCTAATTACAGCCTCCAGAATATATGCCAGAAAATTTAACAACGTATTCAGCATGGGTAGGAGGTGCCATACTTGCCAAAGTTGTGTTCCCTCAAAATCAGCATGTAACTAAGGCAGACTATGACGAAACAGGTCCTTCCATTGTTCACCGGAAGTGCTTTTGACAGGGTTCATCTGATCGATTTTCTTCTAATGTTTAGTTCCTTAGTACTTGTTCTTGTAAATTGAATTGGCGGTAAATTATACATACTAATTGTATTTGTAACTTGTGTAACTGAGATTATTGGGGTAGATCTCTTCTCTTCATTTCTAATTATAAGCATGACCTAGATGATTCAGTGGGAAACTTTCTTCAGACAGATAATGATTAAATTTTGGTTTATCTTCGTACTTTAGCTTCCTCCTTTAGGAGGTTCATTTTGGCTCTATGTAATTCAGGTTTAGAAATTACAGAATCCCGTGGATGAAAAGCCTAAAGAAAGGATATGATTACAGTTTTCTGGTACCCTGTCAAGATGCTTTATAACTGAGTTTGCTGCCATTTTTCTGGTACCATGTTCAGACTTCAGTTGCTTGTTGAGAATATGAATTATACAAGTTTTATGCAGTCTCAATGTCTCATTTCTTTGATTTAACAAATTTGTCATGAGTATCCATTGGGTGGACCAGTTGATGACTAGCCTGAAATAAGCTATGTATATTATATTAGAAGCTTCATAACCGAGTCTGAGTGGGCATCCTGCCATGACCAAAGCATTACCTTCTAGGGACTACTATAGTCTCATTGGATAAAGCTAGAGCTTCTGCTTGCCCCAGTTAATTCTTAATGGAAAAAGTCAGAATAATTCCTATTTTTCTTTCAATAATTTTTAAAAATTAGTTTACTCAATTAATATTTTAAACATAAAAAATAAAAAATTTATTTAAATATTTAAATTGTAGATTTAATTTTTAGGTGTAATTATGAAAAAAAATAATATAACTTAAATTTGAGAATAATTTTTTTTCCTTAAACTTTTTGAAGAAAAATGCAAAAGAAGAAAATGAGAACTTATTAATTTTTAATTGTTTTTTATTTTGACGTAAGTAATAATTATATGATAAATTTATTAAAAATTAGTTCATTTTATTAATATTTTAAACATGAAAAAAATAGTGGTGTAAAATGGTTCAATTTAAAGTTTAAGATTTATTGAAGAACTTTTAAAAGTAAGACGAGGACTTAAATTTGTAATCAGATTTATTTAAAATTTTAAAGGATAACTTATTCTTAGTTTTCTCATTATTAATAGTTGGTCACAATAACTTTTATTCATTCCATAAAGTTCAATCATTACTAAGCGTGAACTTGATTGGCTTTTAACACTCCTTAGCAGTTCTCATCCATTCTTTGGGAACAGAACAACTTGGTTCTTTTGGACTTTTGCTTTATATTTTTGTGTAATTGTTAATTCAACTGATAAATCCCAGTTTAAGTTCATTGCGGACTATTTTACTTCCCAAACACAAAGACATTAATTTTGTTTTTACAAACTAGGAGATTCCCCAAACGGAACATTGAAAATTGTGGCTCACACTGACTTGAAGATATCAATTATCAACTTCTCAACATGACTTAAATCTCTCCCCGCGGGGTGGAGGAGAGGACATACCACTTCTGTCTTTAAAGAATGAAAAGGTAGTAGGGTTAGTAAGCGAGTAGAGGACAGAAGGATAATGACGTCACTCTCATTCAGTACTGGACTTTTAGGACAACAGAGGATGCAGATTGTAGAGACTTACTACCTTGAGTTCATTGGACCAAGTCATAGCAGAAAACAAACATGAAATGAAAGGGTGATGCAGATAGCATGATTTCTCAGCAATTATTGTAGGGTTTAACAAATTAATGTCCCTCCATTGCCAAGCTTCCCCATCCATTAGTTTGATAATTTTCCTTTTTAAAGAAAAAATTTGAATACATTATGTGGAGGAACTTTTTATGTTTAAACTTTAAGGAAGTTAATTTGGAGTAATGAAATTCAAGCACTAGTCCCTTTGAACCTTCTTCTGTACCATCATTTCAGCTTCACGTGGAGGAGATCTGAGCAAACCGTATATGCTGGGTGCTGCCCTGTCTGGTAGGAAATCTTCCTAACTAGAAGTAAACTACAAGAGTTTTTTGTTACTGCTTAATATTTTGTTAGAACTTTGAGTTGAAAAGACACTTAAAACAAAAGTGGCAATTTTGTTATGGGTCCAATTCACAAGAAGATGAGTGAACAATGGAGCCAAAATCCAAAGGCTCCAATAACACACGTCAGAATCTAATAAACAAATTGCCCCCACAAAACATAAAAGCAAGTGGAACAAGGCTCTTAACCTTTGAAAAATAATCATCATTAATAACACCCACTATCTTTCCCTTCCCTTCCCTTCCCTTCCCTTCTCTTTATTTTGACACAGTCAATGGGCCTATGCAGGAAAAAAGAAATACATGAATTCATGTTATTTTCCTACTGTTTGGTGGAAATTGATGGAAGTACAACATTAATGTCCCTTGAGTAAGAAATGGGTAATTCAGATTTGGGAAAACTAAGACTTACAGACACTAGAAAGTGAGAGAAAGCGAGAGACTTTTGCTTTGTTTTGCTGTCATTTTCTTTTCCATATTGGAAATACACCAACAACATAAATGTTTATATAAACAGATGGATGATTAGGATCTAAGATCTTAGGGGTTCCCCACTTGAGTAGACTCTAATAATTGGTCCACTTCCCAACTTTGTCTGGGTGCTACCTTGTCATGGGCAGGTGCATACTCCTGCAAAAATACAATAAAAAGAATAATACAAATTTTATATAATCCAAATATGTAAATATTATCTTAGTGAAAACTTGCATGTTATTCTAATTATATTGTATTATGTATATACCTCCATTTTCTTTAGGAGTTCTTCTGCTGTGTTTGATATAACCACAATATGCCTTGCAGAATCACCTATGAAACCCTCTTCCACTCCCTTATCAAAAAAAGCAAGCAAGCTATTATAGTATCCATCTACATTTAACAATCCCACCTGTTTCAATCAGACAGGAAAAAATTAAATCAAATGGAAACCACCTCAGATGTAAAATTTGAACATGCCTATTGAAAATTCTGAAAAAAAAAAAAAAAAAAAAAAAGAAAAGAAAAATCTTACTGGTTTATCATGAATTCCAAGTTGAGACCATGTTATCATTTCTAGCAATTCTTCCATAGTTCCATAACCTCCTGAACAGTTTGAAACTTGAATTGTATAAATACATGTATGTAAACATTTTGAAGTACTAAAAGTTGGGAGTTCTTTTTTGTTATTCCTGTATACCAGGAAGTGCTATGAATGCATCAGCATGCTTGGCCATTTCTGACTTCCTTTCATGCATATTTGCAACAGTTTTCACTTCTCCAAAGGTTTCTCCTGATATCTGAATGTGGGGTTTGATCAGTTCAATTAAATCTTTCATTAGGAAGCATGTATTCATATATAATATAAATATATTGTATGGATGAAATGGTACCTCAGGAGGCAAAAGAGCGTTAGGAATCACTCTAACAAAAGAGAAGGTGAAGAAAAAGATGAGGTAAAATTTATAAAAGGAAACTAAGAAAGAACAAACGTCAAAGTGAGAAGGATATAGTTATGATATTTTAGTATATTGGATGGAAGTTAGTACCCAAGAACATGGCAGCCTCCATTCAGAACAGTCTGAGAAATCAAACCCATTAGGCCTATGCTTCCTCCACCATAAACCAAATCAATTTTCCTCTCAACCTGTTCAGACAGAAAAAAATAACTAAGTTACATGCAAGAACCTCTACAGAGGAGAAAAAGGACAATAGAGGAATTCCTTATGCTGTTATCAATTGGTATGTGTAGAACAGGAATTGATTACCACTTACCAGCAATTTTCCAAGCTCAAGAGCTGCATCACTAAATGTGGACTTGTATCCAGCTCTACTTCCACAGAAGACACATATTCTTTTGAAATTTCTTCTCTGCTCATTTTTTGAAATCACCCCCTTCTTCTCCTTCCATTCTTCCAAAGAGAAAAGTGAGAATTAAAGCAGTAGAGAAAGAATAGAGGGGGTTAGAAGTGATTTGTGTTTGAGGGAAGCAGAAGACTCCCTTTTCTTTTGGAACTTCCCATTTTATCCCAAAGATTTCCTTTTGTCTCCTTGAACAAGTACTTGGTGTTGGACAAGAGCCCACTCATAAATCTCCCTCTCCAATAAATGGTATTCAATCTTTGTTGAACTTTAGGGAATAACCCATACCAGTCTGACCGATAGGGTACCTTCATCAACATATTTCTGTTATCTCTTTGTCTGTCTGTCTCTCATTCTCAATGGGCTTTTGATCCACAATCAGATGTATAAGCCTCTGTTTCAGGCCTTGACTTGACATATATACAATGTCTATTACTCCCACTGTCTTATCATTAACCTAACATCATATTGGCTAAGCATGACAATGAATCAGGAATCCAATTATCCTCATAATAGGTGGGGGAAAAGGAATTAGATGAAGATTACCTGCTTAAAGATGGTCCCATGCATATAATATTTTTACCTAGTATTCTTGGTATGGGCCGCAGCTTAAATCAGCAATTCTCTCTTGTACTTTTACAGGCATGCCAATTTTTGGACCAAACAGTTTGTTGTGGGATTCAATTATGAGGTTTTCACAGTTTGACTTATGCACTATCATTAATCAGTCAAGTTAACTTGGAGTTTTCTGACCCACCATTGTAAGAAAAGAAGGATTGTTGGATGTGATTTAGCTTGAATTTATTTTTTTCTTGTCAGATTACTATGCACTACAATATTCTCTGGTGGACCATCTTGAAGGGTTCAAAACTATTTCAGTCAAAGATCAAAATATCATTTCTTGATATAGTATCGATCAGTCTAGAAATAAAAATGTGTCGAATATGTATCAAAAAAAATTATGAAAATGGTATACAATCCCATAAACATAATTTATATGTAAAATTATTATATAATATTTATTTATAAGTGATTTGTAATGCATATCGAAAATATTTGATGGTATCCTTTGATACAATTGGATACTAACAACTATTTATTGATATATTTAAATATCGGTAGTAAACAATAATTTTGTATCTGTAACTCAAGATATGGATAAGTTTTGTCCGTATCGTAAGAAAAAATACAACATTTAATTCCTTGATTTCAGTAATGGCACGCTTTGCAGCATCCCCATGAAGCAAAGTGATAACTTCTTTTCAACTTAAACTAAATTCTATCTGATAAACAATGCCTAAGAAAATGATATTTGTTTTAGTGGTATTTACCCCTTGATATTGTTAAATTGTTTTTTATGTCAAATTTCTTCTGCATGCTAGGGTAAATTTTGGATCACTACTAAATGGTAGTGTTCCAATGGTAAGTGTACCAAAGTCTTGCCTTCGTCAAATAGTTTAGCTGATGTTATCTATGTCAAAAGGGTTTCACAAATAGGGAGGGTATCAACAAACAAAGTTCAAATTTATACTAATAGAGACACTCACACTTCTTATCTCTGGGATAGTACATAATTTTCAGGTTATTGAAGGGTTAAAGATATCACACTTGCTCTTTTCTAATGGCTTTAGAAAGTCTAAATTAGAAAACAAGGGATTAGTTGAAATAGCTTTGTCTTACACAAATACAAATTCAAGTTATACTTTAATCATTTGTGGTTGTAATCTTCCAGCCTTGACAATTCCTTTGAAAAACAAGAAAAGAAGTTGGATAGAAAAAAACAAAACCTTTGTGGAAGAGGAACATACAAAGTGCATCCTAAGTTAATTGAGGAACTAACATGAGTCATATATGGCTCAAAATGATCAGCTAGTCATTATCTGCTTTTTTGTTATATATCCAATTGTACACTCGTCTTATATAACTTGAGATGTGACAAATAATAATATTGATATGTATATATATTAAATATAAACTAAAAAAATCAATTTATTTCCAATCATACTTTATAAATAACCTTATAATATTACCTATGGTTATAAATGTGGGACAAAATTCATCAAATGGCCATCATCAATACTATTTATAAATTAGGGCATGAATTGTACCTTGTATATTTTATGTGTATTAGTGGTTTTGTTCAAACCCATCTAGAATCTATAAGCTTTGTTTCATACTTAACAAAAATAACGAAAGCTACTTGAAAGTTGATGGAGATGGAAGCGTTTTCTATTGGATACATCACCAAGATTGTGACACAAACCTTAAATTAATTAGTTAATTGAAATATTATTGGGATGGTATGAGCATGCTTTTGATACATTAAGTCTATAGGGTAACTATAATAAGACAAATTTATATCCTCTAGCTTTTGCTAGGGAGTATATAAATTGAGAGAGAGAGAAAAAATCACTATGTGCCTATAAATATAATACAAAAGCAGAGGTATTATTAAATTCTTTTATTACATTTCTCAAAATAAAATATTGATTAAGGTAAAATTATAACAATTTTTAAATTTTTTTTTTTTCTCTATTTCCTCTCTGCTTGTGGAACTGATAAATTTTGATGCCAACATCAATATTCTTTCCTCAAAATGCCAACATCAATAGGAAGATTTAATTTTCATCGTAACGTCTCTTTTGCTTGTTTTCCAATTTGGGCTAAGCCCAATTGAACTTTGATCGGATGATTTCAGGGACAGAGGAAAACGTAAATATTGGGTTGAATATGTTTCAGATCTATTGGGCTTAGTGAATGACTTCAGTTTTCTCATTGCTTATGGGCCTGGTCTATGATTAGTTTCGGACTCTATATATTCAGGTTTAATGTTTAATGTACATGATGATTGTAGAAAAAAAAAAATATATTTCTTTGGTTTTGAAAATAATCACCAAGGCATTAACTCATTTTAGAACTGACAAATAATTTGCATTAAATTTTAGAATTTGGATTCCAAAACTAATATCATCATTTTTTTGTTTTGAAAGTTAAAAAGCTCATTTTTTCTTTTTCTTTTAGAAACTTTTTATATAATAAGCAAATAGAGCCTTCACTTACACTTATACTTTTTTCCAATTCAAATGAGGAAAAAAACTAACAATTTTTTAGAAAATAAATAAATGTGTTTGCTGACATATATAGAATAGAATTTCATATCCATACCTAATTACATTGCAATGTAAAAATATAAAAGCCTATCCATTTTTCAATTTTAAGACATAAAATAGCATGACCAAATGAATCCTAGATGGTGTAAATAAGTCAATGACCTCTTGGCACCTGTCTTTATTTCCTATCTAGGATATCCAATGAAATCCAACATAAAAATTTTCAAGTCTCTCTCAAGCATTGAGGAGAAATATTTCCTCTATTGAAAAATCTAACATTAGCACATGAACCTGTGACAGCCCCATTTCCTTGGCGTACAAGATTCACATCTTGAATCCAAATCCCTTGACAAGGGAAGCTTTTGCTGCAATCAAATTTGATTGCAACTTCTGAAGCACTTGTTCCTCCAATGTTTTGGTACACCACATTGCTTACTTGCACAGCTTTCTCCTATCATTTGATCAATTAAGAGGATTTTCTTTTATTTTTGAAAAAAATAATAATAATGTAAATTCTATTGAGGTGCGAGATATTAATCACCTGTTCTGTGCATTGTTCTTCTTGATCACAATAATTTTGATCTATGATTATAGGATAAGTTACATTTTGCATTGCTATATTTTGAAATTTGATGTTTTGTACATAGCCACTACCTCCCTGTATTTCAAAAAATTGTATGTAAGAATATGATGCAAAGATATAATCACAAATGTTTATTATGCAAAAAGAAAGAAAAAAAAGGAACAATTTACTTACTATAAAGTTATAAATAAGTTGACAGAGAATTTTTCTCGATATACAGACGCATATTAAGTGCCCCTAATAGGGACGATCCTTTAGTCTCCGTACACTTGGCACTTTCCTATTCTATTGACATAAGCAATTCTGTTTCTTAACAGAGAGACACACGAATGTTGAATTAATTAAACATTATTTTTCCATGTGATATTGTTGACTTATGGTGAAGAAGGTAAAGAATTGGTGGATTGTAGAAAACTTGAAAAAGGGCAGTTAGTTATTAGTTAAAATGTTCTAGGTCATATGTATGTTAGCAGTTGGAAATTGGAAGGTAATCATGTGCAGGTCAATTTTTTATAACAGAACTTGCTAGCTCAGCAGTAGTAAAAAATTAGTTGAATTGTAAAACTTTTTATTCCTCATGATCTGACTTCTCTTTACGGGTTTAGTCTAAGTGAAGAACTGCTCACTCTGCTCCTAAACTTCAGCAATCTGGGTTCTCAGTTTCTTAACCATTTGTTGAAGTTTAGCAAATTTGTTTGCCAGGTGGCCACTGAACTTTGACTCTTATCAATAAGAAAAATATCAAAATTAGGTAAATTTATTTTCTTTCTTTTTAGTTTCTTTTTGTGCTGAGCTTTCTAACCATGTACCAGAAGTTTAAGACTTTCTAATGTCTATTGTCCAATATTGGATTTTTGAAAACCAAGTCTCACCTGCCAAGTCTTTATTCTAACTCCATTAGTAGTTCCTGATAGCTTTGCTCTATTCACCAACACATTTGAGACACGATCTTCTGAGTTTTGAGCTCCTAAGCTTCCAATGCTGCAAATGATCCCCATGAATTTAAGTTTAATTAAGTATAACATAATCAGGTACAGAGCTGCTCATAGATTTGCTGCAAACCTGATTCCATGTCCTGGACCGCAAACAATATCTGTGGCTACTACATACTTTGATCCACCTTTTATTGAAATACAATCATCGCCTACAATAGGTATTTTCATAAAATCAGCTCAGATAAACAATCATTCTTCTTCTTCTTTTTTCGTTTGCTCGAATTACCTGTCCCGATGACACACTTTTGCAGCAGAATATTTTGTGTTTCTGAAATATGAATGCCATCAGTGTTAGGACTATCGCCTGGTGCTGTTACAACGAGATTTGAAGCTTTGACATTGACACAATTCTGAAATGTTAGATGCATTTGTTGTGCATTTTTTATCCTCAAGTTTCTCACTCTCAAATTGTTGCATGCAAAGAAAGTTACAGCCTACACAAGAAAGAGTTTTCCAAGAAAGTGAGGTTAGCAACAACTAAAGCTCTCAATTTCCTTGTAGGAATTGTAGACAAAGTTTATCAAGATGAACAAGATCGATGAACTTACAGTTGGCGCGTGCGTGCAAGGCTGTTAAACAATGAAAGGAGAGGAAACAAATGAGAACTAGTATTTTAGAATTTACAGTAAATGGAATTGTAAGCATCATCAAGAAATTTCATACAAGGGTTTTGTCGATTTTGCAAGAGTTCTTCCACCAATTTCTCCCATTGCCATTGATTATGCCGCCACCTTCAACTCTGAAATTTGTTAGGTTCGCAAACAGAAGCCAATGCTGTCTATCTTTTTCATAATCTGATATTTTTGGAGAGGCTTTGATTGTTCCATAAATCTAGAATGAGGTATTAATTAGTAAGAAAACAGAACAATTTCTGCTAAATCATTATTTGATAATTAATATCTCACTATGAGTATTATGTAACTCACCTTCAATGCAAAATTAGAACGGCAAGGACCTGAGAATATGGTTGGCTTAAGATAATAATTCTTATTCCTAGGGACCACAAGATCCACCCCTTCAGAACAGGCCTCATTCCAAGCTTGTTCAAATGTCTGAGGGAAACAAAAACAGGAGAAATATCAGACACTCAAAACACCAGAATTAGTCCAACAATGTCAACACCAAAATAATTTCAAAACAAGAATTTCTCAAGCTAAACTGTTACCTCGGTATCGTCTCCTCCATCACCTATGGCTCCATAATCATCAATATTAACCATTTTTGGCGAAGCTGAAGAAGCAACAGGTCGATTGAGCCTTGTCATCAAGCCAAAACTTTCAGGCACATCAGACTTGAGCGAACTCGCATACCGAGGCTTGTATTTATCACCCCAGTAATGACCATATGCTTGATGAGTCTTTGTCACATATGGGTCCTCTTTGAATCTTCCAAAACATGAGCTCAATGAGGCAAAAGTTAAAAAAAATAAGAGCAATAGCTCTTGTAGGAACATTTTAATCTTTCACTTTTTAGGGAAACAGAACAAAGTTGTCTGAAGGACAAAATAAAAGTTAGTTAGGAGAAAGGAGGTATGTAGTAAGTGCACAATGAAGATAGTCTTGAAGGGGGTTTGATATTTATTTATAGAAAATTTTTGAGTAGGTATTTTGAGAGGAGGGGGAAAGAGTAGATTGTGGGTTCAGAAGCAATAGGTGCATTGAGAATGTCTTTTCATGAGTCAGAGAGGTATGGATTTTAAGAGCAAGAGATTGAGAAGAAAGAATCACTTGGCTGTAGATGACTTTGTCATCACAATTTCCATTTGCACCGAAAGAAGTTAGTTAATTTCTGGTGCTTGTGCTTGTTTACCAACAAACATGCATTCACTGTTTCAGCATTTTCTGTTTGACTTGCAGACCCTCATTTTCAACATACAGAATCGTTGTATGTGTATTACAAAAATAAACAAGATGACTGTTTAAGACAAAATGTAGCAAACGGTTCGTGTAATACATGCGCATTTAGGTGCGAAAATTAGTTAGCATAATATAGAAAAATCTATATCTATGTAACGTGTCACTATAGGTGTAAAAAGAATTTAATTTTCTTTTTCACAATCCCAATCTCTTTAAAAAATTTCCTTTTGAATGATCAAATTTCTAAATTTTTCATGTAGCTTAGATCCATTTTTTCTAACCATTCCTCCAAACTCTTGACTATTTTGATTGTACTAACTACTAAGTGTAAATTTATTTGGGGAATGACCACTAATAGGAAGATTTTATTTATTTGGTTGGGAGAGAATCAGTAAGACGCAATTACAGGCGGTTTTGCAGTAAAGCCAAGTCAAATTTAGGAATAAATTTCTTCTTTCTAAACTGAAATGAAGGTATAGTTTAAGGTAAAAGAGAGTTCGTTGGTCAATAGGCTTGGAGCCGAATTAGGCAAAAATTTTACGAGCAATTTATTTATTCCATTCCATCACTTAACAAGGCTCTAGATGAGTGATGTTAAGGTGTGTTTCTAGCCAAGGATTGATAAACAATTTATTTTCTTTTTCAAGAGTATTCCCGTATATTTTGAATGTGAAACTAATCTTGTTTGTTGTTCGTAGTTACCTTTCTCACAAGTATTTTCTTACGGACTCGAACTCCTGACATTATAGAGATCCCTCAACTGCTAATTAAAAAGTGCTTTATCACTTAAACCATATTTTGTAAATTCTAAATTGTTAAATACCTGAAAGGGTATACCATGTCAAGGAGTGGGATTCAAGGTTTGGTAAAAACCAGTTTTATCCATTAATTGGTAGTTGTCCACTTAAGAGTTAGTTGGAGAATACCCTTTCACATAAGGTATTGGGTGATCTTGATGCCCTAAAAGTCAAGCAGAAATGGTACAAGTGGAACCACTAATTGTCCAAATTTTAGTCTTCGACCTGCTTATTGCCTTGGTTAAATGTGAGAAAAAAAATGTTTTAGACAAAAATTTCAAACCATTATCACAGTTGTTTTATTTATTTATTTTGAAGAATGCCAATTTGTTGAGAAGTTAGTATTTGTCAATTCAGGGTCTCCATAATCACCTCAATGATGGCAGTGATTAAATGGAAAAGTTTGATGCGCCTATGCAATTGTGTGGAATGTTGCTGTGTCATTTTAGGGTTGTGAAGGACATTATATAAACCTATAAGAATTAAAAGGCAATTTTGCTTCTCCAAGACCATACATATTGGTGACCCATTAACCATGTAAGTGGGGCTTTCTTTATTGTATACTTAAAATGAAATTTGGCATTTTTTTTTTTTAAATAAAATCCATATTGTTCCACCACCAAAAAGACATCAATTTCTTACCAAAACAATTAAAAAGAAAATAAACTTTATTCAATTTTCAATTTCAATAATATGAAAGTTTCGGTTGATTTTAACTTGTAAATTCTCATGTGCAATTTGATTTAATCTCAACTTAATTTATCTTGTATTTTTTTTTTTAATATAATTTTGTACTTATTCATGAATCAATTCAAACATTAAATTCAAATCAAGAATTAACAAATTGTGATCCGCAAATTATTTGAACTTATAAAAAATAAAATTCAAATGGACTGGAATTCTGATTCACTCGAGCTTATGAATTAAATTGTCATACCTAATAGTATGCTACATTAAAATTTATTTTAAATATACAAGAGGTTTTTGTGGGTGTAATTTCAGTAAACAAATTAAGAAAAAGTTGAAGTAAATTTCGGTGGATAAAGATAATTCGAATTGTACAAAGTGATACGGACTTCTTTCCTTCTAAGCCCATCACTTATTCTTTCAATGTGAATTGGGTAAAGAGCCCATGACTATATGATCCAATGGCTGAAGTAAAGAAAGGGAGGAAGGCCGTGTTTGGTAGAACGTTTTAGGAAATTAGAACCATGTTTGCTTGTGGAAAGAGGGAAAAGAAGGTAAAATTGTGGTAAGAGAATGGGATTTGCGTGTGCTTTCAATTTGGGATGAAAAAGAAGTAATAACCAGCCATTTACCTAAAAGTTAACTTGCCGTGACGTGTTTTAAAAAATTTGGGACTTGCAATTGTTGTCACTTCAAGCGTTTTTCTTTTTTGATTTATTAATTAGATCAGTTAAATATGTTCGAGTCTGTTCATATATGCTGCTTGATTAATAACTTTTTAAATCCAGTTAAAGAGTAATTAAAAAATTTATAAAATTTTTACTTCCCATCATCTTTACTATAAAGAATTGAACCCTAGAAGTGAATGAAAATAATACACAATTTTGACCACTAGACACAATGCTACCATGCTTAAGCCCCTAACCACAAAACAAGTATTAAATTTTGTCTTTGTATCTTTCCTTTACTATTTTGTTAGTCATTTGGCAGGTTGACTCACCAAGTTGGGTTCGTATTCTCATACACAAACCTGCCATCATTATCATATTATTACATGGCAAAAGGAAGATAATGAACAATTAGGAAGTATAAGCAAAGGTAAATTACACTTTCCTCCTTTGGGGTTGAAGAACACTCTTCCCCCTTCGATGGATGAACAAATAACACCGTTACAAAATATTTTACGAAATTTTTGAAAGGTCTTATTCTTAGTTTTCATTTTACTAATGAGTGCTAATGATTTTTTAAAATTAACATATGATTGATGTAAATAATATCTCTAACAAAAAAAAAAAAAAAACACTGCTTCATAAAGTAAGACGTGAAAATACTTAAGGATACTTATTAAAGACAATAAGAAAAGCAAAGGTTCTAGAACAAATTGCAAATTCGAAAACCTAATTAGCTAATGTGCTAATTAGATATATTGCACCTTGAAAAGCATATGTATCTTACATATATATTACATACATAATACAGAAGTTGAAAATGTATTCATATTCTTACTATATTTAAGATATTGTGGTAAATAATATCAATGATAAAACTCTAAATTAATGTATTACAAATAATAGCCAGAGGTCAAACAGAGAATAAAAAGTTGTTACGTACACATATTTTTTTTTAATTGGTGTGCAATATTATTGTGGTAATGATCATGATCAAATCCCAAATCAAAAGGGACTACCAGGATTACGATGACGATTTCGATTCTTGATGCATTTTGCCATGCAATCCTTATATTCAACATGGTAATGTTCAGATCCGTAAGGCCCTTTACGTTTTGCTTTGGCATCGCTTTTTGTCTTCCAGTCTTCTATGCGAGAGTATTTATTTTCGTCAAGAGTTAGAGCTGCAAATGATTTTGTCGGTACAAATTGTAGAGAAGCTGTAGAGGGATTTTGATGTATGGCATGTATTATCAATACAACCATAATCATCATCATCATCATTGTTGTTGTTGTTATCTTTCTCATACCATTCAATTCCATATGCCTCTGCTTTCACTCATGCCATGAGTTTCTTCTTTAATAAGATTATAAGAGTTCTTATTGGATGATGAGTCAAGTACTGTATTTTATTGGATTTAAAATGTGACTTTTAAGATTTACTAAATATTATATGGTTTTCTGTGGATAGCATTAGTGACTCTTGGCAATGAGATTCAGCGATAGTAGGCCTAGTTTTCTCTCTTTATTTTTTATCCAAATCATTACAAGAAAAGATAATATCAGCGATAATGAATTGTTACAAGAAAAAAATCTTTCAAGTCATTCATGTATTGACCAGATAATTTATAGTTATGGTATTCTCAAGAAGATTCAAACCCAGAAAATCAATGAAAGGAACACATTTTCTTGACTACCAGCTAACTTATTTTAAACTATAA
The DNA here is from genome assembly GCA_029379385.1 of Quillaja saponaria. NCBI lineage: Eukaryota > Viridiplantae > Streptophyta > Magnoliopsida > Fabales > Quillajaceae > Quillaja > Quillaja saponaria. Next base: position 9,139,412 of record CM055616.1, on the reverse strand, counting down.
TCTCTACAAATAAGGTACATAATAGTAGATTTTCTATCATTCTGGTTTTTTCTACAATCGAGTAGATTCTTTTAATAAATGAATGCTCCTTATGCCACCTTGGTTCGGAGAAATTTCATTTTGACCACAAGTGGATTATGCCATAACTCTGTTTGATACTGGTAAAAAGAGTGTTACTAGGAAATTGGGATCATGCGATTTTCCATGTGCAATTTTGAGACATAGTTCTAAAACATTAGTTAATATTCTCAATTTATCCTAATTTCATTCAATACACTCTAAGTAATTTAATTTTCTCACACTTTCCATCTTCACTATATTTTAGTTAATATAATAATTTGTGTAAAAATTCAAGTTCATTTATTATTTTAATTTAAATATTACTAGTTCAAATTCATAATTCTTTGGCCTTCCTATTTTCTTTTAATTCTTTACTTATATTCTAGAAATGCCATAGTTTAAAAAACCGATTCTCTTTAAATTAGTTTCATCCTCCAAATTTCAAAATCGATAAGTGAAAACTTTTAGACCTTATATTTTAAGGTGTGTTACCTACTCTTGTTTTATTAATTTTGTCTTCTTACATTATATTAGCATAAATTTGATATTTTTTTGGGTGAAATATTTCATAGTTTATTCTTTACAATATATGAAATAATGTGAGTTTAATTGGGTCAATTGCATTTTACTTTTACAAACTAGCTACCACATGTTTTGCAATAATCCCATAAACTATTGTATTAGACACATAACTTCTCTATTTAAGTCATAATTAACAAATAACCACCACTCATTTAAATTAGTCATTAAATTTAATAAATTAACTCATAAAAGATTAAATTACTTTCATTATCAGTTTTTATTTTATTTTATATTTTCTCTTTTTTACATATTTTTCCTTTCATTTTCGATGAAACTAAACTCCTTATATGGATTTACTTTTAGCATACATAAATAATATTTTAATCATTCATAATTTTTTTTTTCTAATATTTAAATTATTAGTAGATTTATTAATATTATTTTCTCATTTATAGAAATTATACATCATGTTGTTTCAATTTGCATTTTAATGATAATATTTTCATCAAAACTTTTATTTTCTTATTATTGTATTACATTAAAGAATATATACTAAAATTGGATAAATATAGAGATTTTAATTGTTAGAAAAGAAAAGAAAAGATAAAATAAGAAACAAGAGATATAAAATAAAATAAATTTATAATAAGGATAATTTAGTTCTTTTTTAAAGTTAATTTGTTAGATTTTAAAACTAATTTGGGTAATTGGAGTTTATTTGTTAATTATGACCCAAATAAGGAGTTATAATAAAAATATCAATTTTATTATTTTGGCCAAATTATATTCTAGGTCCCTATAATTTTGTTATTATTCAAATGAGTTAGTGGGTTTTGAAAATTTTCAATTGAGTCATATACCTTCATTTTAATTTCAATTGAGTTTTATACATAAATTTCTAACAATTTACAAATGAAAAACGTCTAATGAATAAGATCAAGACAATCAAATAACACAAGAGAATTGTGATTTTAATATCCATGAACAAAAATTCTCACAAAAATTCAAGATTTTTTTATAAAATCATATAAAATTTTGATGAATAGGTATACAATAAGACTCAATTGAAATTAAAATGTATAGTAATTCAACTGAATTTTTTACAACACGGTGACTCATTTGAAAAAAGAGTAAAATTATAGGGACCCGAAATGTGATTTTTCCTTTTATTTTTTATTTCACAGGTTATAAAGTCGATGGAATTTCAACCAACCAATATTTGAGAAGAGTGGAACTTTTTGGAATTATTCTGGTGACGTGGCGAACAATCCTTCATTTGTCATGTAACTGTGTCTCTTGAATTTTCATTTCAGGTACTAAAATCACAAGACCTTTCGTTGTAAACCGTCGTGTACTGAAAAACGTGGCCGTTGCTTGACCGGAAAATCCAAAATTAGACGTAGACAGATAGAAAAACACTGAGCCATGCATAATTCCACAAATTCATGTTACATAATCCAATCTAATAGTCACCAAGAGAGAGTGAGGGAGAATGGCGGAGAAGGTGGTGGAGGAGAATATGAGCTACGGCGGCGGAGCTGGAGCAGGGTTAGTGCATGTAGACCCAAAGCCGAGTAAAGGGTTCACTTCTAAAGTGGTTGATTACATAGAGAAGCTGATTGTGAAGCTCATGTATGATTCTTCACAGCCTGAGCACTATCTCTCTGATAATTTTGCTCCGGTTACTGATGAAACTCCTCCCACTAAGGACCTCCTTGTCAAAGGGTACCTTCCGGTTAGTACAATTAAGTGTTGGGTATTAATTTCTTTCATATTTCATTCTGTAAGTGTACATTTGCGATGAACTTGAAATCAAATGTTTTCTTAGTTTGCCCGAAATTGATTGGAAATTTCCTACGGTTTGAATTAAACAAGAATCTTCTTAAAAGTTTTGTTGAATTGCAATCCAAATATGTTTTGTTAGTTTAGAAAGTAAATTATTCCATTTTCAACACTTGTCAGGTTATCAGTTTTGTTTTACTAGGTAATTTTCGGTTACTTATTATATGATGTTTGATTAATTCATTTATGTTTTATGAGTATGAAGCTGTAGTATTTTGCAGGAGGGCAATATGTTATGATGCAAGCCAATACTATTATTAATTGACTGAATTTTGGTAGGAATGATACAATAGTTATGTTTATTTGAAGGACTTTTACACTGTTGCTAGTTGGGTTTAAGTTTGGAGCATCCTTAAGTTTATAGAAGCAGAAAGCAACTACTGCTTAAAGATCACTTGCAAAAAAGTTTTGTTAAGTTTGTGGCGGTTTTGCTTGTTGAGGAAGCCAACACATGTTGGGTGTGAACCTCACAATTCCATAAGCATCAGCAGATTGATTTCATCTTGTAATGCTAGTGTTTAAAATAGTTATCCATGATCCTAATGAACAAGCTGGACGCGTAAATCTACTGCTGTTTCAAAGAATGAACCTTAGAAAATGTTAAATATTTTTGTGCAAGGAAAATAAGATATAGTACTACTGACCACAAGCATTACACAGTTCATTCATTTGTGAATTTCAACCTCGATATACAAATTCAAGTAGCTACGAAAGAAAGATAAAAGATGGTGATTAATGTTATTGACAATTCCTTCATTGCCAACATTAAATTAGTTTGTTGTTTTCCATGGTAAGTTCCCATAATAACATGAAAAAAAAAAAAAAAAAACTCACTGTACGTAACTTGTCCAGATTTATATTTACTGCTAAATTGATGGTATTTCTGCTGCCTCACTATCTCCATTCTGGTTATTATTGTGGCCTTTCTTCTTAATGTTATATTGCCTCCTTTTCCTTGGTCTGAGTAGTGTTCTTTGTTGCACTTGACCTACTAGCATGAACCATGTTTTATTATTATGTGCTATCTGTGAGTGGAACTGTCGCTACTGCTTGTGGATATCTAGATTTTTCACGAATTCTTGTCATTTTCTTTTTTATGCTACACAAGTGATGTCTTATCAATATCTTCTGCTGATGCTATTCCATTCAAATTGGATGTTACAGGATTGCTTAAATGGGGAGTTTGTCCGGGTGGGTCCTAACCCAAAATTTTCTCCTGTGGCTGGGTATCACTGGTAAGCTTTATTTTTCTTCCTTAATTCTGCAAATTATAAATTTGAGATAGAGTAATAGTTCCACACTAGTTGGAAGTGGTGCTCCATTTGGGTTATATACTTTTGGAGACTCCAATTAATTGCTTAAGCTTTTGAGTTTAACCTTCAAAAATGGTATCAGAACTATGCACCTATGGTCCTTTGTCCCTGACACCACTGTCGCTGTCCCCACATGCAAGCCTATATATTTCTTTGTTGCTGTGGTAGAATTCGCTTGAACATGGGAATGAGTGTTTAGCATTCCTAAGTTGGTTAATAGTGCTTTATGTGTGTTATGTACTGCTACTTTCAATCTTCTAGTTACTAATAGCACAAGGGTTTGAGTTGTGCTGTGACACACATAATGAAAATATACATCTTTTAAGTACATTAGATCCAAAATCTGCTAGCCAATATATGATATTTTCTTCGCTATATTAGGGAAAGGTAGGGGTGGGGAATAGATGTTGAGCTACTTTTTGATCGAAAATGAAGATTTTATTGATGAAGTAATTCCCTACTTATGGACTTCTTTGCTCTTTGCAGGTTTGATGGAGATGGGTGCGTGAATTTCTTTTCTTACTCAAACTCTGAGGGCTTTCAACTTGTCTTAAAAAAAGAATTCTATCGTTACTGTCCAGTGTTAATTATTGCAATAATTAGTTAACCCTCAATTAACAATTATGTTATGGTAGTTTACTCACTTCCGGGAAATATCTGCAATACACATCAGCAGTGTGTAGTAAAGTGTCATTTTGCATGAGAATCACAAATATCATAATTGTTTATGATGCCAGTGTCGATCAAAACTTGCTCCACGTAGTTATTGCTAAAAAGATAAATTTTAAATACACTTATCTGATGGAATTCAGTTGTATTTGGAGTATGTTCAGTCATCAGAATTTAAATTTGAAGAAAAATGTAATTCATTTTTTTGATATTTGAATGAAAAAAGATAGTGTTGTCTTGCTGCTTTGCTTTCATTAACATTGGGCAAGGTGGCCCGCCAAATAAGTTAATGAGGAAGAACTTCACTCTAATCTATTCATGTCATGTGTTTTCCAGCTTTGCTGACTGGGGTGCCGTTTGCAAACTCATGAGACTTGTTATCCTAAGATAGAATACTCTAAATAATAACAGAACTATTATGGGTGCTCATGATGAAGTATTCTATACTTTGTTTCCATTCTTCCCTCTTTTGTTGTAAATTTTCCAAGGTCAGGAAATGACAGGATTCGGTATTTCAGTCTTTGTTCAGCCAACCATTGAATTAGATTTCATTGGTTTTGCAGAATGATTCATGGGTTGCGCGTCAAAGACGGCAAAGCCACATATGTATCCCGTTATGTAAGGACATCTCGCCTTAAACAAGAAGAGCATTTTGGAGGTGCTAAATTTATGAAGGTATAGCATAATTTCATTAAGAGAGAAAGAAATACAAGGGGAGGTCAAGAAGTATATTTTATGAAGGTGTAGTATAATATGCAGCTAGTGTTTTGTTGTATCTCATTCATATACTACATTTTAGCTTATCATACATTCTATTAGGGCCGTCTTTTACCTCTATCTTTTTCAACTATAAAAGGTGAAGTTGAGTATGCTATTTTTCAATCTTTATTGAAGTTTTTCTGTTGGAGTCACCAGTTCAAATGTTGACTTAAAATAATGCTTCTGTGTTGTCTATCATCATGGCATTTTACCCTTATGTTCCTAATAGTTCCTTTGATTCCTTGTAGATGTCTTTATAATCTGGGTTAGTCTTTTTTGTTAGATATTGGTTTAGTTTTTTAGGGTGTTGGATTATCCATAGTCCCATAAACTTTACCAGGTGAGTCTTGGCCCAACCATGTGTATCAACCTTCACACACTAACACGGAGCTGGATTTGGACGTTATTCATGGAAATTTGTTCACGTAAGTAACGACCTATGTGATGCTTTAATTAGTGCTTAATTCTGTTACCTGTATTTATTCCCGTTTACATCTTTTACCTGTTCTTCTAAATTTGTGGATTGCTAAAAAATGTTGGAAGTGTTAGTCGAATAGCATAATTTGGATTTCAACAATAGAATTATACAAGTGTTGTAGATCTTTGTTTCGGACTCCCAACTCTAATTTGTCATCTATCAATTCCAGATTGGAGATCTCAAGGGTCTTTTTGGATTACTTATGGTCAATATTCAAATGCTGAGAGCAAAATTGAAAGTATTGGATGTTTCTTATGGAACTGGAACAGGTAACATTTTCTAATGTGCAATTTCTTCTCAAAAGCAATTTCCTCTGCAATTTTACAGATCTTGCGACTTTTCTTTTTCGGCATGATCACAAAATCATTTTTTCCTGAATTGTCCTTTTTGAAGCTTATGTGATTATTCAAAGGTTTATGAGAGCAACATTGCATTATGTGTACTGGTTGGGCATATTTTGTAGTGTTCTGACTTCATATCATGCGATGCTCATACCACAGATATGAAGTTATCTGAGAAGTGAGAACTGGTTTCTTTATAGAACATTTCCCCATGATCTTCCTCTATCAGATTGACTGCAGGGTGCATATATGAAAATCAGCATCTTCTGATATGAAGTTATAGCATCTTTTATAAACTTCCAATTCCAAAATATCATTTTATTATGTAAAGAGAATTTTCACTAATGATCCTGATTGGATAAGCTGAAAGTAAATTATTTTCATTCTCTCCCAGCTAATACAGCTCTCATATATCACCATGGGAAGCTTCTGGCACTCTCTGAGGGAGATAAACCTTGTAAGATCTTCTGCCTGCTTTACTTTTCTTAAAAATATATAAATTTTTATGTTATCTGAAAATCCATTGATAGAAATGTCTCCTTAAACCATTTTAACCTAAGCACCACAGTGGTTCAGCTTATCTGGCTTGGGAAAAGAATACTGCAGAGCAGTGAGCAACTTGATAGCATCACAGGAGTCCACCAAATAACATGTTGCAACTTGCTTTTTGCTCTAGAATAGTATTGAAGTGTTTCCCTTTTACATTCTGTAGATGCTGTTAAAGTTTTTGAAGATGGGGACCTGCAAACTCTTGGAATGCTGGATTATGACAAGAGATTAGCACATTCCTTTACTGCTCATCCAAAAATTGATCCAGTTACTGGTAACGACATTTCCCTGTTAGAAATTATTTCAGATAGAACGTATTAGATCTTCCACCACATGAATTTCCTGCATGCAGGCGAGATGTTTACATTTGGCTATTCGGTTACTCCCCCATATATCACATACAGAGCAATTTCAAAGGATGGTTTTATGCATGATCCTGTGCCAATAACAATATCAGACCCCATCATGATGCATGACTTTGCCATCACAGAGAATTATGCAATATTTATGGATCTTCCTTTGTACTTTAGGCCAAAGGTATGGAATCTGTCGCTATTGTTATAATCTTATATAACTACTCAGAGTTAATATTTGTTCCTACTAATGGTGGATGAGATACATACATCTAGGTATTATTATTTCTATATCATTTTTGGCATCAAATGATAATTCATGCAACTAAAACTATTAATTAAGATTCAATTTTGCAGGAAATGGTGAAGGAAAAAAAACTGATATTCACATTTGATGCTACAAAAAAAGCTCGATTTGGTGTCCTCCCTCGATATGCAAGGGATGAGCTACAAATTAGATGGTTTGAGCTTCCAAACTGCTTCATATTCCACAATGGTGAGCATCTTTTGTTTCCCATCTCTCTTCAAAATCTACAAATGATCTGCACATTCTATAATGTTGATTAAATGAACAAAACAGCAATAGTTGAAGTTTTAAAACCAGCAAGTGAATCCAAGTTGTAAATACAGCAGTATGGATAAATTCAGCCAGAATAAAGGAAGTCAAAGATTCATGTATGTGCTTTTGGTGACATGACATGGTTGAAACTTCTTGCAATCACATACTAAGCAAACGTACAACCACATTGTCTGAGCTTTGATGTCATTCATTGAGCACTTTCAGAATCTGACAGTCTCATTTACAAATAATAGTTAAATTAATGTAAAATTGAATAAAGACGCTACTTCTTTAGGCTTTTCCATATTTTTTGATTGTCTAGGTCTGATAAATTTATGCCTGGCTTGTTTCTAGTACTTCAATCAGTCATCTAAATTTTAATTAACTCATTCATAATAGTTCACTATACTAGGACTACGGATAATTACAAAATTCTGATAACAGTGTGGTCCTGAGTATGCAAACCCAGGCGCCAAGCACATTTATTGCCAATTGTCAAGCTTTCCAGGTTTGCCAGCTATATGGAGGATAAATAAACAACTAATCTTCTGTCAGATTCCTTTTTTTTTTTCTCTGATAATTTCCATCTAACCTTTTATATGACTACTTTTCTCTAGCCAATGCTTGGGAGGAAGATGATGAAGTTGTTTTGATCACATGCCGTATACAGAACCTAGACTTGGACATGGTCAACGGAAAAGCCAAGGAAAAGCTTGAAAATTTTAAAAATGAGCTGTAAGAGGGATGAGATCTATTCATAACTATTTGAAGCACTATTAGTTGCGTGCTTACTTGTTTCCAATTGTTTCTTCTCTTTTCAGGTACGAGATGAGATTCAACATGAAGACTGGTCTGGCTTCACAGAAGAAACTATCAGCATCTGCTGTTGATTTTCCTCGTGTGAATGAATGCTACACAGCCAGGTAAGCTTCTACTATTCGTGCCAAGAGAAGAATGATTAATATTATGAGTAGTTTATGTGTTTAGAGAACCAATTCTTGCAATAGCTAAAAAATTTAGATCTTGAAGACAGGAATTGTTTAACCGTAGATATTTAGCAATTGAAATATCACCCTCTTTTCATTATTTCTGATAGAGTGATAGTATGTGTACTTACTATTATTTATATATAATTGATATAAACAAAGAAGGGGGGAGAGAGAGATTTTGGTGGTGGTGGGGGGGAGGAGACAAGAAAAGGAAAAATAAAATATATATGTTGCTGTTATGTCTTCTGTTTTAGTTATCTTCCAAGATGGAGTTGGAACAATTAATCCATGTGCCGCCTTGATCTTTTGTTTTTACTGATTATCTTGTGGGAAATCAGAAAACAACGATATGTATATGGAACCATATTAGACAGCATTGCAAAAGTCACAGGGATTGTTAAATTTGATCTACATGCTGAACCGGAGACTGGAAAAACAAAGCTTGAAGTTGGAGGCAATGTTCAAGGAATCTATGACTTGGGACGAGGGAGATTTGGTTCTGAGGCAATCTTTGTCCCTCGAGTGCCAGGCACCACTTCTGAAGAAGATGATGGTTACTTGATCTTTTTTGTACATGACGAGAATACTGGGTATAAATTTCCCTTTATGCATTCTCAACAGAAATTGTTGAAATAAATGTATCTCAGACCTGATTTTAATGCTACCATGTGAATCTACATGCATGGTACTGACTGGCTGTAGTTTTTGAGGTTGGCATGTTACTTTAGGAACTGGGACTAAGTAGACAATATTTTTAAATTATCACCAAATTTATAGTCTGAGCATGAAATTTCCAATTATAACTCTGCAGAAAATCAGCAGTGCATGTGACTGATGCAAAAACGATGTCTGCGGATCCTGTTGCTGTTATCGAATTGCCACATAGAGTTCCATATGGTTTCCATGCCTTCTTTGTGACAGAGGTTAGTGCCCCTTAAGCTTTCCTACTTCCTATGTGTGAAATCTCTCTCTCTCTCTCTTCCAACCTGCTTCCTCCATCCTCAGATGTCAGCTGACTGAAACAGATAGGGTAGGATGTTGGTAACAAGAGATCCTTAAATAAACTTACCAGTCAGCAGAATGTGACATAACAAATTGTTTGCAAAGCAAGCTGGGGACAAGCAATGAAGAAGAGAACACTGCACTAAATTACTAGGAGATGCGATGTAATAGACCACTTTTGTATAGATCATTAAGAAGGAGATCCAGCAGTGATCACTTGGAATTGAATTGTTTGAGCAAAGAAGTAGTGCCTCTGGATTTGTTGTGTACTCTGATGCCTGCAACTGAAATAAAAAACTTATAGAAGAGACAAATTTGAGCATTACTAGTACACAACCACAGAAGGAATAAACCAAAATACTACTACCACTATGAAAGGGAGCCAGCCTGATATCACTATATGGTGTCAAAAGCTGCTTAATTGTGCCCAAAAAAGGAGTATAAATTGGTCAATAGGCGACATTAGTTTCACTAAAAATGATTATTTTTTTCATGTGTTTGTGAGTTGAGCTTGAAATAATACTAGATAGAGGATATGTGATGATAGAAGTCATATAAGATAACATGTTGTATTTACTGAGGATATGGACATCCCTTTTGTGAATTAGGTGAGGAGTCAATAAATTTCTGAAATTTGACATTAGAGTTTTATGCCCTACTAGAGCATGTATATGTATTATAGTGTCAACTGGTTTCTTTCTCTTTGATGATGATCTTCAACTATTGCAGTTTATATTGGATTCAGACTTTCAGTAAGTGACCAAGTTGTGACAACATGTCAAAGTCATTAAATTGCTTCTTTTATATCTTTAGATTAGATAAGTTCTCCCACGTGTAGCAAGCAAGCATGCAAGAACTAGCTAGAAGCTAAAATTGCATCATAGAACAGACTCTTTTATTCTGCTTTTTCTTTCAGTTTAATTCTGCATGGTAACACCTAGAGAATTGTTCTTGTTAACTACCATTGATTGATTTTCTTTCTTTTTAGATGATATTTAATACCTTTGGTTGCTTTTCACTTTATCTTGTCCATCTAATATAAATTTCTGGGTTTGTGAATAGGAGCAACTTCAAGAACAGGCAAAACTCTGACTGGTTTCATAGTCCAAAATTGCAGACCACGGTTCTATCCTCCGTATACTCCCCAATAATGTATAGGAACATGTTTCTGATACAAAGGAAGAAGCCACTCGTTGTATGTAATATCTCCATATCAAACAGTACAGATGTAACCTTTATTATATGAATGAACAACCTTTGAGGCGTTTCTGAAGGTGGTAGTTTACTTTTTTGACAAGGTCTTCCCCTAATTCAAGAACCAATATAAATATATTGGGTGGTATATTCTAAACAATTTGAGTTCCAAAATGAAATTGAGTTATCAAAAACACCATAAAATATCTTGCAAAGTATACTGTCTTTCCAGTTCTCACATGTAGAGAGTTCTTATTTGTTCCTGAAAACAAATTCAAATTCCTATTTATTTCTCCTTTCATTTTCATTTTGTATTAAACTAAGCGCCAAACTAAAGTCATTGGAATTTAAAGGAAAATAGGATCAACACCAAGGCTAGAAGAGTGGCTTGGGGTTTGCTTTTGTAGAAGTGTAAAACCTGGAAAAAGTAAGCAAAAAAAAAGAAAAAAAGTAATGGGGGCAAATGGTGAACTCAGACATGAATCCCTCAGAAAGGCCTAGTGTCAACCTGGAAAGCATGGAATGGTTCCTCAACCTCTGCTAAGAAACTTTGCAAGAGGGAGCCCCATTATGCAATAAATTCCATGCACCCATTTCTGATTACTAAAATTTTCATCACTGGGATATCAGAGATTCATAGATATGTATTTGACACTAATATAAGATTTGACATAGAGAGTTTAACAGTATCACACCGCAGCTGAGCTTTTGGTCGACGAAAGGCTCTTTGAGTTTGTGATGTACTTTGGATAATGCTAGGGTTTTGATTTAAAACCTTATTTTTATACATATATATTTGAGCCGGGTCGGTAGAACCCGTTCTATATTTGTAGTTTCTGATTTTCTGGCTATATCAAAAAGAGAAGAGTTTCTTATTTTCCAAACAGGAAGAAAAAGAAAAATACTAGGAAGAAAAAAAAAATACTATTTTCAATTATTATAGGGTTTTGTGAGAGGTTTCAGGGAATAATACTCAGAAAAAGTTCTTGAGGTTTAAATTTAAGTGGAATAATATTTGTTTGAAGAAAGTATGAGACGAGAATGAATGCCATAGATTTTTTTTCTCTCATTTTATTTTCTCCTCTCCTTGACGTGCTTTCATTCATCAAATATTCAATAATTTTACAAATCATTTCACTCAAAAATTTCAGTCGTTAAGTGAGTTTTAATCTCTTAGATCTTTCTAATTTTCTTTCTTCCAGTGTTTTGGTTGCAATCCATTAGCTAATCACATCTTCAGGTATTATTTTCTGGTAAGTTCTATATAGCGCCTAAAACTAGAGAAATAAATCAACAGACTACAACTTCACTGAGATGCAACCTACTAGCACTGCTAGGAAGGTATGCCACCAACCCATCAATACCCAACCAGCAAAAGTGTCCAAAGATTCTACCAGATCTTCCTCATTACACCCTAGAAAGCATCTCTTGATTGCTGGTACATCTCTAGTCAAAACAAATAATCTGTGTATTGGGAAAGAATGTAGGCATTATTCAATTGGACAATCAGTGGCTTTACTGTACTACCTCATACTCAGAGTAATACCCTTTGCTTTGCTCTTACGAAATAGGGGGGGGGGGGGGGGGCTGCTCTCCAGGATGCAGCATACCAACTACCAAGTCAAGGGGTTACCATACACAGTCACCACAGATTAACCCTTTTCCACTTTAGAGAGGAAGAAAGACAAGATTTTCAATATGCAACACATTTAAACCATAAATATTTCTGTTCCAAACATAAGGCTGTGGTTTCTTGAACTTGGAAACCTAGTTGAAATATACACTTTTCACAAGTATTTGTTAGTAAGCTAAGAAGCCAGAGCGGTTTTTTCTTTCATATGTTTTACAAAAGGATATGTCGGTTTTATAAAAGAAATTACAAGCAAGGGAAGACCAAACAAGGCATGGAGCGCACTCCGAGTTTTCCTTACTGATTTCACTCCTTACAAGCTAGTAACCGAGCCAAGAATGAATTGCCTGAGAAACACTGGATGAAGATGTGGTTCTGCCCATGTTGGATGAGCCAAATGATTTCAGCTTCACCTGCAAGATATTAGCCTTTTGTAAGGAAACAGAGATGTTAAGTAACAAATACATTAAATATTAGAGTTTCTATCACGGAAATGACAGACCTGAGCCAGAGGGGCCACAACATTCCAGATGAAAATATTATTTAACAGCTCCATGCAGGGTTCCATTCATCTGCATGCTTTCCCTTTCTTGACCCGAGCAGTCTCCCTCGTTTTTGCTACTGAATGGTGAATGATACACTGATGACAGACCATCTCCATTCACATAATTGATGGAGAAATTGTGGGGCATTTGACCCAAGGATGCTGATCTATCTTGCTGATCAGTAGCAGAGCCTGGATTCTTGTTATTGCTGGTGAGCAAGCATTCAGAGGAATATGAGCTGGCAGACTGAAATGAAGCTTTTGCAGCACCTTTCCTGCCTCCCTCTGAAGTAACATTGGAGCCATTGTCATCGAGCTTCTTTGTATTAACAAAACGACCTCCACATCCCCTTGCCCTTCTCATAGCATGTAGGTGGCGAGATTCATGAAGATATGGCTGTAAGAAATTAAACAAAGCTTTTGTATAAAATATTTTATCTTTCATACAAGGTCAAGAATCCTTCCATCCACTTACTAAAAAGTTTTTTCTTCTTATAAAATCATACATCAATTAAAAAAGATTGAGAGAAAAGTAATTCAATTACGAAAGGACATAAACATCCCACTAACTTTAAGCAGTAAGCCTTAGTGGAGCTGACACATCAACACCGTCCATGATCCCTCAAACACAGTATGACCACAATCAAAGGCCGAAAAGCTAGCAAGCTCAATACCAATTTGTGTAATTTGACCAAGACAACCAGGTTGCTTAGACAATCCTGCTCAGACAACTGTCAACAACTAAAAAGAAAATTCTAAAATATATGCTCTTCACTGATCCAACTTCTCCCTTGCAGCTTAATTTATACTAATATACAATCATTCAAATCATTACTGGCAGAGTAGTGTTGTGTAGACCTTTCAAATCATTCAAATACTAATATACAATCTAGTCCAGACCATTAAAATAAGTACAGCATTAACTTTACCTTTTTTACTTCAATCGGTTTCTTTTTGAGCTCTGCCTTAGCACGTGATTGTCTTCGTCTCAGAATACCATGATACTGCTTTGCATTGACATAAACAGGCTCCTCTTCAAGTTCAAGTGGCAAAGGCATTCTAGTATGATGCATCCCGTACAACTGCGTAGGTATCTAGCATCACATCATAATATGTGAGAAAGAGAGAAGCAAGAAACTAACTCTCACTCTCTCTCACAAACACACATTTTTCTTCTATTTCACTTGTTTCAATGAGTATTATACCAAAAATATAAATACTTTTTCATGCACAAACACACACATGTAAAGAAATATCTCATAAAAATGCACCAGTTCTGTACAAATTAATTTGAGAAAAGCAATATCTCTCATAAAAATGCACCAGTTCTTTACAAATTAATTTGAGTACATGGAACAAGGTTAAACAAACGTTCACATAGAGGACACTTGTGCTAGCATTACAGTACAGACATTGAGCATTGACCTCTACCTTAAATTTTTCCTTTAGAAAAAAACAGTGACATGTATCAAGGACAAAAGGCTAGATGTTGTTGTTGATTTTGAAATGGTCAACTTTCAAAGTGAATCAAAAAGATGATATTTAGGTTATGCAACAAATTTTATTTTTTTCCATAAATAACCCACAGTATAGCCATGTTTTCTGTTATAAATAAACCAAACCATGTTTTCATACAGATAAGATGTTTTGAAAAGAAGCCTTTTTATATTGTAAAATATAAACACATATATGTGCAGAGAACATAATTTCTTCCGATATACTACAGGAAAAGATTACCCTCCTCAAAGAATAAATGGCAGTGTGATTTACAGATCATAGGAAGTGGCATTTTATGTTCAAAAAGTGCAACAATTGCCATTCATGCACACATACAATATATACTGAACTGTAGAATGCATACCATAGCTTGCGGCCCATAAGGAAACATTCCACCACAATGTGCATCTAAATAAGGATGAGATTTTAAAACCTGCAGACATTGAGAAACCTTTAATCTTTTTTGTATATTCAAATCAAATATGTAAAAGTTTTCCAGATGCATTAAATCTAATTGTGGCACAATTGAAAGAGCTATTTATTAGTCTATAGAGCTCAAAGCTACTAGTACGTGACTTCATGCCTACAAGTGCTTGTGCAGAAGAAGACTCCCGCATATCAGAGAAACAAACACATATAAGTAGGTCTTACAATGGAATGACCAACAAGTTCCATCTGTGAATTTGGATCGAGTTGTTTTGCCGTGGTAAACGGTCCCAAGGACAGAACATGTTTGATATGTTGGTGTTGTTGCCCAACATTTTCACCTGAAATGGATGGAAAACTGTCTAGTTGTATATTCTTGTGCTTGCATAAACTTATGACCAAAAAAACAAAAATTTACTATGTATGGATTAAGATAAAAAATATATATTTATATATACAACTATAAAAAGTCTAGAAGGCTAAACATGAAAACTGAAGCAGAGACAACAAAATATTTTGAATTTCCATTCTCATGAGGAAGTGCTTTTTGGCATTACAATGCTCCTTTTCTTCTTGAAAATAACATATAAGTGTTATCCAGAGAAAACAGAATGGTGCAAAACCAATGTTGTCTCAACTTTTAGCAGCTGTTGTCAAAAGTACATTGTGAAAAGGAAGAATAGGCCACTTCTTGTGAGTACGAGAAGTTAATTTGGAATATGGAACCACATTGTATATAACTCACCCAAAAAGTACATATAATATACCATAAAGAAAAAGGATCTTCTCGAATTCAAAAAAGGATAATTAGCCATCTGATTTATAATTGCTAGTACAAGATCTAATTTTTCTGGTACTCACATAAGGATGACTGTGATGCTATAGGCCGCCCTTGTTTATCCAAAGTAGCTGCATCACTGACTTGTGATGGAGTAAACCTGTTAACTGCAGAATCATTTAGGTGTTCCTTTGAAGATGATTTGGAGGCGCTTTCAGCAAAATAAGCATTTTCTCCCACACCACGCCACCAAGGTTGAGAGTAATGGGAAGATTGCAATTGAGTCTGCAAATCATGTCCAAATCGCCGATCTTCAGCTTCAGGTTTCCCAGGCATCATATACAACTGTTCATGAAGGAAAAAGAAAAAGGATATAATTCAAGTAACAGAGAAACACATGCACGCACACAAATAGAAAAATAAAAGGAGAAATAACACCCTGCCTAGAACTAAATAAATTTCAATCTGCTATTTGAATAACAACACAATTTTAGAGCTCAAAACAGATAATGAATCAAAGACTCCACTTAAATAATGAATAGACGTTGAGTAAGTAAAAAGAAATCGATTTTATTTATATTTAACACGAATGCAAAACTTAACTCAAATTTGCCCATATATTGCAACTTTCGCTTACTAATTAAGCAGATATTTCATCTGGGTATATTTTATTACTAACTATTTTGTGTCTCAGATTACAGAATCTAAATGATTTAGAAAGAGAAAATACAGGAAAGGAAAAGGAGACCAAACTTTCATCTCTAAGTCCAAAACCCAAAAAAGAAAAAGAAAAGAACTTTACTTTCTTATGTTTTCTCAACAAACAATCAGAACATCAGATACTTCAAGTAAAATCCCCAGAAGTAATTAGCTCTGAGGAAACAACAACGACCCATGAGAGCCCAACAAACATCCTGATAGAATTTGAATCAAATCTACAGAATACAGAAAATTTCAAAGAGACATAAGAGTGAACTCCAGGGAGTACGCACCTTGGGTTGCCAAGCAGCAGAAAAGTACCCAACAAGTTTTTTTTGGTATCAGAAGCTGAAATTCATCCAGATGAGTCCTATGATGGAGAAAGGGAATTTAATTGATTAAACAATTGTTTGATAAAATAAAATGAGAAAGTGATTACTTTATACACAAAAAAGAAGAAGAAGCTCTCACAACTCTTGCCAGGAGGTGACACTTGTGCAAAACAACGATGTGTCAGAATCAAGATGACTTTAGTGGGACCCACCAAGAAGACCTGGCCATGTTACTCACAAGATAAGGCGTTTGTCAACGCTTGGCAGTCGCCTACTTACTGTGGCTGCCTGGTATGCATTTTTGTAACTGCACTAACAGCCAGATGACGGAGAATTCGCTGTTAGAAGACGGCATGTTCCTTGTCTTTATCTGAAACACAAACAGTCAAACAGTCAAACAGTATTATTGTCTGTAGGCGCAGATGGGAAGACACGTGGCAGGGAAAATATGTCTGCCTGTTGAGCAGCATAGAAAGATGACACGTGGAAAAAAAAAAAAGCTCCTCAACCCTTGTTACTGGCCTGTTAAACCAAGCTTTGCGAGTCATAATTTTCTTTCTTCCAGTGTTTTGGGTAAATAACAATCATGGAATTTGGTAACAAAGGACGAAAATGTGGGTCATTTTCTGTCTTCTGAACCTGAAGCAGAAAAGGTTACAACAATTGGGTCGTATTTCCTAGGGCATATGAAAATGTATAGGGAAATATTCGCTTTCTCAAGAGACAAGACATTTGTAATTTTGCATAGTTGTCATTACATGAAATAAGAACTGTATGCTTAGAATAGGAGTCTATAATAATAAGGACAAAGACTTTCGCTTTTGCTTTTTTGTCAAGAATGAGGAGATTGGGAGTTGGGGACCCAGATTGCATTATAACCTTATATCGAGCTCCCAAGTTATTGCACTTCATTGGACCACCGTGTGTCATTTAGGTTGCTTGCATCAATGAGTGCATTAGTAGAAAAGATTTTGAGAACACACAAGTTCAACTGTTACACCTGCCACTAATGATTACACCATCCCTATGTTTCCTCTCACATCTGCAATCTGTTTACTTTGCTAATCAGAATGTAGAAATGTGCTACATGTGCAAGCTCCATAATTGCAAATGTGACGTTACTTAGCCAAGCATATACAAAATTGTCTGAGGAGATTTAGGGTAAAAGGAAAGTTTCCTCTTACAGAACATTTTTAACTCTCAACTCTTTCAGGTGTTTCAAGATTTCGTTGAAGGTCAACCTCCCTTTCCCTTCCCTCTCCAGCTTTTGGTTCCTTGTGTGCCTCACGAGCCACTTTCTCAAAGTCAAGTTTCTTGCTTCTTGCTTTAGAAATATCACTGACAGGGCAGTGGATGATCAGCAACTTTCATGGAAACATCCCCTCAAGATATTCATCAAAGTTATCATCGTCATCAATTTTGTGATCATTGTTTGAAATTGAAGCTCTCTTTCCTGCAGTTAACACAGAAAATGTAAGCTCACAATAATCAAACAAATTAACACAACTTGAACATAGAAGAAAATCATGGCAGCCAAGGTTGCAGTATAGTCATGCTCAAACAGAAGCAAAAGATTCACGAACATGCTTTGAGAAAAAAACTGAAATCTTATCAATTATCATTGACCTGAAATGGGTAAAAATTGTATGCTAGGTATCGATAAGATTAAGCAAGAACAACCACCCCTTTCATTTAAGAGGTAAGGGAGTATATCCAATCCAAGATCTAGCAAGCATAACAAAATCTATAAAAGTAAAAAAGACAAACCCCTGAACTGGTGTCTTCTCTGACTTTCTGCTACCCACAACTAACATGTTTTACAGATTTAGTTATCCTTTTACCATGCACAAAATAAACACCAGGATTATCATGTCTGATAATTTAGTCAGTGACAATTGAGACACAATTGGTGCAGCAGTCAATATGATGTATAGATATTATATTCATGATTTTCTTTTCAAGATTAATGGTTTATTTGTGAGGTGAAAATGGGAGGAAAGAGAGTAAGAGGTGAACATTATTTCCTCCGCCATGGAACCAAGAATAAGTTGGAGAGAAACTTTTTTGAGACCACGGACATCAATATCTCCATGAGTGGAGAAAAATGGAAAGACAATTGGGTTGTTAGTTGTTGAAAAATCATTAAGTTATAATTTTGTCCCTTCTATGCTTTATTTAGAAAGGTTTGTTCATTACAATTTTCTTTCCTTCTATTTTTTCACCTTTCACTTACTTCTATTCCCAACGTAGGGCTGGAATTCGAACGAAGTAATTTGGATTCGAATTCAAATTAGTACATTATTTGATTCAAAATTTGACCAAATAAGTTAAATCAATATTTGAAATAATGTCTTCTTTTTTTTTTTTTAACAATTTAAATAAAATATTATTTTTTAAAACCAAATTACCGTTATAAGTTTGAATTTGAGTATTCGAAATTTTATTCAAATTTGAATAAATTACCAATATAAATTCGAATTCGAGTATCGGAATTCGAATAGTGCCCTTCGAAGCTATTCGATTTGAATTCAAGCCCTATCCAAACAAAGACAAAGGCAACATTTTTCTTCCTCTCTAAAATTATTTCTCTAACAAAGTCTAAATCCCTAAAAAATTAAATAGTCTGGACCATGTTACTAAAAGCTCCAACATGCATACTTTCAGTAAGCCTTTTTCAAAATATAAAATATAAATACAAATGAATTAGTGGACAAGACACCATTTCATGTTCAATTCCACTTTTAATTATTGTTTTTTGTACTTCTTTTCTGCGTTGCTCAGTTTTCATTCATTAATCAATTAAAATACCAAATCTATCATTCAAATTTCATGCAAACAAACTTCAAATGAAGACACTATCATTATATTATGCAAAAAGGGGATCCAGTAATACATCAGAGTAAGTTTAGGTATAAATAAGGGAAACTCAAAACCTGTTCGCCTTCTCTCTTTGCTCCCCTCCAATTCATCTGTCTCATCGTCACTCGTTGACCGATTCCTGGATGTGAAATGAGTCAGTCATCCATATTATTGTCTTTAAGAAGTACAAAATAGGTTCCCAACTCAAAAGAAAGGAATATGGACTTGGTCCCTCACCTCTTTCTTCTGTACTCTTCTTGGTTTCTCTTTGCTAATTTCTCCTTCTCTTTCTGTCTCTTGTAATGAAGCTTCTCAGCACATCTATTTTGAGTAACCAAGAGGAACAATCATCAGATAAACGCACAAATGTTCAAATTGTTAACAGAATGAGCCAATAAAATGTCAATACAATACCTGAAATTGGAGAAATTTACGTTCCACACTACTAAAAAAATAATAATAATGATACGAATAAAAGTAAAGAAATCTGACCAAAATTTCTAATGACCTTGGCCAGAAATCAATTTGGAAACACAAGAAACCATCTTCATATAACTGAAATGAAAGTTAATCACTTAGAAAGGTAACGGTTTGCTCATACAACCCTAAAGTAATTTCCACTCAAAACCACACTCATCGTAAGTCAAATATCAAATGGTCATCCATCATGAAACAACAGTATGATGCTAGGAAGCCAAGGTGTTAGAACTTCACAGGCATGGCATGACATGCATAACCAACAACTAGGAGGGACCAACTTTATCAAGGATTCATGGTAAGAATCATCAGTCAGAATGAAATTTGCATAATGCTACAAGAACAGCAAGAACCGTAGGAGACAATAACTCGGAAATAAAGAAAGAAGTCAGGTCAGCATTAGAAATACCAACTCACCTTTCACAAGATACTAATTTTACTAGGGCTTGTTTGTTTTCTCCAGCTTCGAAGTAAGAAAAATTAACCTGTAAAAGGACTGCTAAGTTCAGTAGTTGAAGTACCTGCAATTGTTCTTCTCACATATGGTAAACACAACCATATTCCTGAAAAATGCATAAATAACAAATGTGACAGAAATTATCACAGCCAAGTAGCCAATAAGCATTTGAACCACTAATTTTGGTGACCAACAAAGTAAAAACACTCCAAACCTTAACCATTATAAACAAAGAGGCAAAATGACTCTACCACAAAGCAGACTGGTAATAAATTGTTTGGGAGCTGAGTTACAACCATTATCCTATAAAACTGATGTGAGTAAAATTTAATAAATAGGACAGAGGACCACCCCACCTTTTTTAAGTACACAGCCGAGAAAAACACATGAAGGCTTAACAGTCTATCAAATGATAAGCAAGGCTTTGATGATATAGGTTACACATGAAATATTGATGTAATATATTTAAAGCTATATTTCCCAAAAGTTGAAACATTGCACGGAAGCAGGCACCTAACTTGATATCTTCATTAATTGTTTAACTTTAAAACCATTACATTTTCTTGAGTAGACACTGTTTGATGAATTGACAGCATATATTTAGTCATACAAGAAGTTCATCATTGAGTGAAGAGAAAAAGAAAAGCTTCTTTTAAGGTGGAAAAAACATTAAAATCAATTTCCACTTCTTTCTCTCAAAAATAATTTGTTATATTATAATTGCATGACAGAAAACAATCTTGTCTCCGTTCAAAAAGGCATTTAAATTAGATTTGACTGCCTGTCAGCGTCAATTGCAGCCCATTAGACATGGTTGGAAAAACCAACCAAATAATAATCCATGCTCCAAACTAGTAATAGTTATAACTTATAAGCACTTGCCTCATAGCTCGCTAAGCCATCTTTCTCATCGCAGAGTTTGTTTCCACATATAAACTGCCCTGACAAATTGGGTTAAAAAGTTAGTTCTGAACAATATTAGGATCTCCACTCTCACCCAAGAATATTTCACACTATTAGATACAAATCAATACAAAAATTTACACAGGAATGCCATTGAATAGGTCAAAAAGAGTTCAACTAGAAGTTTTTAATTTTTACCAAAAAAAATTCTTAATAAGCATGTTCACCTCTATAAGCAATTACGCATGTCTGACACTTAAATTCAACAGCCTCAAAGGTAAAACAATTATGTCTTGATAGTAAAAGTAAATAAATCACAACACTGTATGGAAGCATTCTCCAAAATGTAATTCTTTGAATTTTTAAACAATAGACTGTACCTTGGATGTGCACAACCCAAATTCATAGACACTAAATGACATCAGTTAATTTTCTTTGCATTTTAAGAATTTTTTTTGAAGTCAATAGACTTATCTCAAAGCACACAAAATTAAAAGAAACTAAAATGGTGATCCTCGCTAAACAACGAATGTAGATATGCGAAAAAGCTATCCCAAAATGGCAAACTAACAACAGATACAATGGATCTCTAAGATTATAACGAAATCCTTTCAATTTCTTTTGCAGGTACTTGTAAAATATCCAAGGGACTACTTCAAATATTGCTAGGATAATTTTTATTTGGAAAGTAAGGAGAAAATTATTTGAGAAATGTAAACAAGAAGATCATTCCACCTGCAGTTCCCCACTAGAGTTCAGCATCTTTACACATTCTTCATAAAGTCAAAATATTCGAAACATATGTGCATGTACGAAAGAAAGAGCGAGAGCTTTGTTGTTGAAATAAGAAAATAAATAGATATACCTTTCCCAGCTATGACTTCCTTCTCTGTTCTCCACCTCAGACCAATCTACAGTGAAATATTTCATATATCAGTATAAAAGCTGTTCACATATAGGAAAATAATTTTAGAGACCAAATATGGAGCAACCACACCCCCTCCCCAGGCACCCTTGACATCCCACCAAAAAAATAAATATTATCAGCTTTTTGTTAGATAATGTTGCCAAATTGTATCTATAGATAAATAATGTCACCTTTCCCTCCCACTTAAAAACAAGGATTCATTATGAGTCTGTATGTTCTGACCTTCCAGGACTGTGCAAGTGTCATACAATTCCCGAAATGTAGATAACAAGAATAACCAGAATGGGAAAAGAAAAGGGCAGGAAATTTGGAAACAAAAAGAAATTCAGCAACAGGTGAATGTCATGTCATTCCTGGGCATAACTACAGCTTGCCATTCATTGGCTGACAAGTTATGCTTCTACAAAGCCTAGCATGTGGTCCAGATACTACCAAGTTAGTAAGGGAACCCAACCAACATCGAGACCACAGCAACAGCCACAACCATATATAAAACTTGCCCTTGCTAGTCTCACACTGTATTACAACCTCAAAATTCAAGAATTTTTCGATAAGGGTTAAAGAAAAAGAAAATTCTTTTGGCTAACTACCAAAGATACATCTTTTTTGGTCACCAAAATAAACTTCCTTTGATGATGGAAGCAAAATAGACACTTACATCATCAACACCATAATACACGACCAGCATTAGTTCTCTTAAGAACATTAAGAATTTCAAAAGCATTATAGGCACAGATTCATAAGCATGTAGCATAGGTCAGCTTATAATATGTTGTTAGTAAATTACCTTACCACTCTTGTACTGTGACATGTCAGCAATGCAATACCTTTATAAGATTTAAGGATATGAACAAACAACCATATGTGATAGCAAACTAAACTACTTAGCTCATTTTTTGGTAACAACCAAGGAAAGTCGACATGAAGTTTCATAGCCATTCCTTGAATGGAATAGCAACTGTTGCAAGGATACTCTTTGAAAAGCTTATCATAGTAACGCTTCACCAGCCTTTGCTCCCAGGAAGGATTCAAATCATCTTCCTCAGAGCGTATGAACCTTGCAAAATGTAAAATTAACATATTAGAATAATGAAACAGGAAAGATTAAAAATAAATAAACAATAAAAGATCACTTTTTCCCTAAGAGTAGATAAAACAGATTACAAGGTACAGTAAGGCGTTTCTTATATCTCAGACCACATCATAAGGGCACACAAAGAAACTGACCCATGTTTGGGCAAGGTTTGGATTCCGCTTATAGTAATGGAGATAAAGTGACAATACATGATTGGGGGAAAACAGCAAAACAAAAGTTAGACAGTTGACTCTTTGCATTGTTACCCTAAATGAAACAAGCTTCCAGAACAGAGAAAGAAGCCAAGTACCTGTATCCTTCTCTCAAAGTGTCTTGATCAGTTTTGAGAGGCAGCTTTAGGTTTGAAGATTTTTCTCTCCTGTAGAAACTAACTGCCAGACCAAGCAAGAATTCTCAGAAGAATTTATATAATAAAAAAAAAATGCAGCGATCTTGATAAATACTAATATCCAGCGACCTAAACTTTTAATGGAATGATCAAATACTCTCCAGCCCTACCAAACTAAAACGCGTGAGAATTTACTAATTTGATATATGAAAATGGTCATTGATAACAAATTATTGAAAAATTGAGAAAACAAGAATTAACCAAAAATGCCATACCCCAGTAAAAAATAAGCTCTTCTTTAAGTCCTTAAAGCAAAACCAGTTGCTTTAGGACATAGACAGCTTGGTTGTTTTTTCTGGGATAAATATCTCTGTTACCATAGATCGCTACAGTCCTTGAATTGGAATGTTCGATCTGAAACAAGGATCACTATTGATTTGGTACAATACTTTTAGCGTTCCGGTCATTCCAATCATAAACTCAGAAAATGCAGTAAAAGAGAAATAAAAAACATAAATCGACAAAAAAAAAAAAAAAAAAAAAAAACCTTATTTGTACCATTGAAAAAAAATTAGATATACATAAAATTTGTGTAGGAGATATAAAAAAGTTTTAGTTGATATGTTAAATTATCTAAGAAAGTATTAATAATTTATATATATATATATTAAACAAATTATCATATGTGTGATCCGGAAAAACGTTCCTCTCACTAATCAATCTAAAGAAGCCTACCCTTGTTGTACCAAGTTCTGAGGTAAGCAGCGTTCCACATTCCGGTTCTTGTTCCGCAAACCACATTGATCCGCGTACCAAGTAACATAGATTAATATTAACTCAAAGGAACATTTCTTGAATTATTTCAATGACAATCGATATATGAGGATGACTGTAGCCTCCTACCTCCTAAGTGGAGGAGATTGTTCATCATCCAGTTGCTTTAGGACATAAGAATCTGACAAATAAAGTACTCACTATTTGCACAATTCCATAGTGTCCATTCCTAAGCCAAAATCCACCTAAAAATACTGTCTAGCTGCTTTTGTTCAATTTAATTATATGTTATTGAAATTTAAAGGTGTTGTTTTTTCTAGCTCCGATGAACATTTACTTTAATATCGGAGATATGAGGATGAGTGTAGCCTCCTTCCTTACTAAGTGGAGGATATTGTTCATCATCCATTCCTTTAGGACATTAGAACCCAACAAATAAAGTACTCCTTATTTGCATAATTCCTTAGTGTCCATTCCCAAGCCAATTTTCTACCCAAAAAAATAGCATCAAACTGTTGTCAATATTTCATTTTCATATTTTGTCAAATTAGAAAGTGAAGCTATATAGATTTAGTGTAAGGAAAATCGAAAACTCATAAGCTGCACTCAGATGCAGTCCTTCTTCCTGATACGATAATCATATGATATCATTATTAAACGGTCAAACAGAAGAGGAAGAAGAGTTATTTACATAATCTTAATTGGGTACTCTGTGTACAGTGTATTGTGCATTGTGTAATGTGTCCCAGATTATCAAAATTACCTAAAAGAAGCTCATTCAGCTTTACACATAATAGAAAGAAAAAAAAACTTGTTTAATAAAAAAAAAAAATTCTTTTTTTCTTTTTCTACTTGCAACCTCAACACATTGAAAAACTATACATTGGAGAATTCATACCGTAATCATGTAGGAACTTTTTGTGCCGATCATAGGCATTAAGCCCTCGAACATGCGCCTGATACTGCCTGAAAAATAAGATAAAAATTATAATAAGTTAATTAAATCATGTAAACAACACAAGATGTTATGAAAACTCATAGAGAAAACCCACTGTTTCCTCTCTTCTCTCTCGAAGATTTCCGATTTGAGAGACCCAAACGACACCATGTTCGTCTCTTTCGTATGCAAAACCCTAACCCGTGAACAGTTGTAATTCGCACCAGGAGGACGATGTAGAAAATCCTAAACGACGTTCGTTAATTTGTTTTAAGTAACTCATCAGATTGTTTTTTATCAGCTCTAGGAATACTTAACGACACGCCGTTCTCCCTGGAAGCAAACAGCAGGTTTTGATTTTGTAAACGACATATTATGTCTACGACAGGTTGCGTGGAGTAGACGCCTTAGAACATGACCACGTAGAAAAATGTCACTGACGTGTTAACGTCCTATTAGCCAGTTACTCACGGTCAAAATCCGTAGTACAATCCCAAACTGCATCAGCTCCTACTGTAAGAATGCAAGCAACTTTGTCAGCCTCGAAGTCCAGCTGTTGTCGTGTCGTTTGGTCTCACAAAGCTTAAAAATATTACTTATCTAATTATTTCGGTATTTCCTTTTTCTTTTTTTCAGATAATTAAAAGAAGAAATAGTGGTGTAGGGAAAATTATTTTGTTGTGTATGATCTGCTTTCCCTTTTCTCTCTTCGTAAGAAACTGTCGGTGGCATTGTAGTCTAAGCTTGTAGTAAAGTTGTCGCTTTCGTCTTGTTTACGCCATTTCTCTTTCATTCATCATCATATATATATTTACAGGTTTACAGCTATCTACAGAGAGACACACTCTTCGGAGAGAGAAAAAAGTGTAAGAGGCGGCTTCGGTTGCCATCGTTCATTTCTGTCGCCAATTCGATCTAGTAGTCTCTTCCATCATGTTCTGTATTGTACTTTGATTTCTTGATCTGAATTTGTGTACTGGTTTTTCTTTATCTTGTGCGTGAGATCTATTGGGGGAGGTTTTCGATCGATTTGGCTTCAATATCCAAAGAATTCAATGGGTTTAACTGGGATTTAAGCAATCGATCTGAATTGAGAAGAATTGATCACAAAGATCGGATTTTTGAGGTAAGTTTAGATTTTGGATTATAAACATTGATAGCGATTTGCTCCGGGTGTAGATAATTTAAATTTGGACTGATTCTGTTATCAATAAAGTTGACATTTTGAGGTAGTGACAGTGGTTTCTAAATTAGATTTTCACTTCATAGATGTCTTAGTTGAGGAAAGTACTTTGTTTCCTCAGTCAGAAAAAAATGGACACTTCAAGGTATTTATATTCGGAACCTCATTTATTTCCTTCTTTTCCTGTCAACTAACAATAAGAAATTTAGAGATCTGAACCCTTTCACTTTTTTTTTTTTAGAGGCAATCTGCAACTCTGGAGATTGCTTGTTGGAGAGGAGGGTTCTGATTCCCAATGTTCTTTTCAGGTGTCTTATACAGATCCGAGCTTTCATTTGTACAAATACAGTTGCTAAATAAGGAGACCAAGATCTTCCGGACGTCCTTTTTCTCTGCTATTAGAGCTAGAAAAAGCTTTCTAGGAATGCATAGATCTTGTAGAGGTTGAAGTATCGTTTTGACATATTGTTGGCATCTGGCATAGAGCAGTAGGTGCCAATGGAGTCAGAAGGGCAAGCTGGGGTGAGTGATGAAAAGTTACATTTGATTCCCATTTTCCACAATTATTTGCTTTACATTTGGGGATGTTAGCTCAGAACCTTTTGTTTTTGGGTTCATGGTAACTGTTATAAGTACTCTATTTATTGATTTATTTGATTTATAATATTTCAATTACATTACTTAGTTGAAATCCATTCCCGCTTTGGGCTGTCAGGTCTGCCAGATCTGTGGTGATAATGTTGGGAAGACTTTGGATGGTGAACCATTTGTGGCATGCAGTGTTTGTGCCTTCCCTGTTTGCAGGCCGTGCTATGAATATGAAAGGAAGGATGGGAATCAGTCTTGCCCCCAGTGCAAAACCCATTACAGGAGGCACAAAGGTGATCCAGATTTATAATAGAAATTTTTTTGAGAACCAAAATGAACTTGAATAAGTCTAAGAACTTCCAATTTCGAGTGTTCTTCATTTATATATAAAAGATGCCACTTAAAGATAAAATGAAAATAAGTAGTTGACTTTTTTTTCAATAAGTAGGTAGGGGACTGTTATTTTTTCAAAGAATATGCATTTGGCTTTGCACACCTAACACTTCTTATTATGATACATTTATGCGTGCATCCTTAGAATTTGGCACTTGCTGCTATACATATTATATCTTATTCATGCACTATACTGTGTTTTAGTCATGTCATTCTGTACCCTTTCATATTTTAATAAGTAGTGCATGTTTCTAGAACCACTATATCTTGACTTTACTTATCCTTTTTGGTTGAATTGATTACAGGAAGTCCTGCGATTCTTGGAAACAGTGAAGAGGATGTTGATGTTGATGATGGTGCCAGTGACTTCCATTATGATTCAGAAAATCAAAACCAAAAGCAGAAGATTGCAGAACGCATGTTAAGCTGGCGTATGACATATGGTCGGACGGAGGATGTTGAGCCTCCAAATTATGATAAGGAAGTATCTCACAACCATATTCCCCTGCTAACTAGTGGACAAGAGGTCATTCAATAAGCTGTCATTGCACTCTTTTTTGTTCTTTGGGATGCTGCCTTTCCCGATGGCCCTCCCCAAGTCAGGTCCTGAATGGAACTGATATTTAAATTTTCAAATTCAGGTATCTGGGGAGTTATCTGCTGCCTCACCTGAGCATCTCTCCATGGCGTCTCCTGGAGCTGCTAGCGGAAAGCACATCCATCGTCTTCCTTATTCAGTTGATGTTAATCAATCACGTACATCTCTCTCTCTCTCTCTCTCTCCCCATCTCATATGCAAGTAAATTAGCAGCAAGATTTATAAACTTTCTTGCTTTTACATGTTGCTATCTGATATTGATTTGAAGTGCCTGTGTATGATCTTTCTGCAGCGAATATTAGGGTTGTGGATCCTGTGAGGGAATTTGATTCTCCAGGATTAGGCAATGTGGCATGGAAAGAAAGAGTTGATGGCTGGAAGATGAAGCAAGAAAAGAATGTTGTTCCTATGAGCACTGGCCAAGCTACTTCTGAAAGGGGAGCTGGAGATATTGATGCAAGTACTGATGTGCTTGGGGATGATTCTTTACTGTGAGTTTCCAGCTTGGTTAAATTCTAAGAAATTGTGCTGCTTTTCTGTAGTTATCATCGACCTGCTGTATTTTCTGGTCTTGTTGGTAGTGTGTCTTTGCTTTGAGTAGGGTGTGTATTAGGGTAAATTGAATTTACTGCTTTACTAGTATCTATCAATTAACCATGTAACAGTATATCTTTTCTGAGATCAGCGGCTGATGATAAGAACTGGTGTTGAGATCTTTTAGAAATAAACACACCACCAAATGAAGTCTTCTCATGTCTAATCTTCACACTTTGTGTTACAGGAACGATGAAGCTCGGCAGCCTCTTTCACGGAAGGTCTCTATTCCATCATCTAGGATAAACCCTTACCGTATGGTCATTGTTCTCCGATTGGTTATCCTCTGTATCTTCTTGCATTATCGAATAACAAACCCTGTGCGCAATGCATATGCATTGTGGTTAATATCAGTTATATGTGAGATTTGGTTTGCACTATCATGGATATTGGATCAATTCCCCAAGTGGCTTCCTGTAAACCGTGAAACATATCTTGACAGGCTTGCTTTGAGGTAAGGAAGCCTTAGTGGACTATCTGCATTTTTATTTTTCATATCAATAAAGCATCAATGTGGTTGTGTCATTTCAGTCCAATATTAAGAGTTTTAATTCCAAGTCCATTTGAGTTACAGATATGACCGGGAAGGAGAACCATCACAGTTATCAGCTGTTGACATTTTTGTCAGTACTGTTGATCCATTGAAGGAGCCCCCACTTGTGACAGCCAATACTGTGCTATCCATTCTTGCAGTTGACTACCCAGTTGACAAGGTCTCCTGCTACGTCTCTGATGATGGTGCTGCTATGCTGACATTTGAAGCTTTGTCTGAGACGTCAGAATTTGCAAGGAAATGGGTTCCTTTCTGCAAGAAATATAACATCGAGCCCCGGGCACCAGAGTGGTACTTCACACAGAAGATTGACTACTTAAAGGATAAGGTTCTACCATCATTTGTAAAAGATCGTAGAGCCATGAAGGTAAGCATTCACATACAGATGTTCCATGCTGCTTTCTCTCTATTCGAATTAAGTGCAGTCATTTGATGTTAATTTTTTCACCTATTCAGAGAGAATATGAAGAGTTTAAAGTTCGTGTTAATGGGCTTGTCTCAAAGGCGCAGAAAATTCCTGAAGAAGGATGGGTAATGCAAGATGGAACGCCATGGCCTGGAAACAACATCAGAGACCATCCAGGAATGATCCAGGTAGCTTCATCTTCAGTTAGTTGATCTCTTGTTTTTTAAAGCGGCCTGTTACAACTTGTTGAACTTCAGTGTTAGCTTTGACATTGTTCTTATTATTAATGTTTCTTCTGGAAGCCTATAGATCATATACGTATATTATGATGTCATCAAGCTTAAGGCCAATTTTTCCAAAGTTTAGTCTTCTCGATGATATTTGCTCACTTATCTCTAATGTTCTGGTAAATCATATATAGGAGGTCTTATGCCTTTCCTCACAGTTGTATCATTTGACCTTTAAGGACCTGTATGTCTCTACCTGCAGGTTTTCTTAGGCCAAAATGGTGGACTTGATGCTGAGGGTAATGAACTACCGCGGTTAGTTTATGTTTCTCGTGAAAAGCGTCCAGGGTTCCAACATCACAAGAAGGCTGGTGCTATGAATGCACTTGTGAGTACTTAATATAAATAAAATATATAGAAGTTACTTCACATTATTATATCTCATTTCTAGTGGTTAATGTAACTACACTGCAGGTTCGGGTATCGGCTGTCCTCACAAATGGGCCTTTCTTATTGAATCTTGATTGTGATCACTACATAAACAACAGCAAGGCCTTGAGGGAAGCTATGTGTTTCATGATGGACCCCAACCTTGGAAAACAAGTTTGTTATGTTCAGTTTCCTCAAAGATTTGATGGTATTGATAGGAACGATCGATATGCCAATCGTAATACTGTCTTTTTTGATGTGAGTATTACAACATCATACATAATCAATTGAGCATGTCGTCGTCAATCAGTTAATTACATGGTTATAGTAAAGTTCTTATATTTCATGTGTTTGGTATAAGGAATGCATCTCATCTGTAGTGCTTTAAAATATTCACACTACCTTGGTTACCCCCTATTCATTTTGGATGTAGATAAATTTGAGAGGCTTGGATGGCATTCAAGGCCCTGTTTATGTGGGTACAGGATGTGTCTTCAACAGAACAGCTTTATATGGTTATGAACCTCCTCTTAAACCTAAGCATAAGAAACCTGGAGTCCTATCTTCACTCTGTGGTGGATCAAGAGAGAAGAGTTCAAAATCACATAGGAAGGGCTCAGATAAGAAGAAATCTAGCAAGCATGTTGATCCTACTGTTCCAATTTTCAGTCTAGAGGATATAGAAGAAGGGGTGGAAGGTATACCAGATTCCATAGTTTTCTTTTACCATGTCCTATGGACTTGAGTTTCATTGATTGGTGTACCAATCAAGTGCTATTTGCCTCAAATGTCCATGCAATTATAATGTCTTTGTATTTTGTCAATTTTGAAAAGTAGAGTTTTGTGGCATACTTTACTCATTCTGTTGGAGCTTTGACCTGGGGTTCTAGTATTTGTTAAACTTGGCTTGGCCATATGTGAAATGGCAATTGTTGAGGAATCTTAAATGTCATTCCTGTTATTGAGAAATAAAGTTATTAGCTTTAAGTGTTTATGTTGCAGTCAAGAAGAAATTGTGTTGAGTTTATTTTCAATTCTGTGACTCTAAACTCCTGTTTACACAATCCTAAAATCAGGTGCTGGATTTGATGATGAAAAAACACTACTTATGTCACAAACGAGCCTAGAGAAACGGTTTGGCCAATCTGCTGTGTTTGTTGCCTCCACACTTATGGAGAATGGTGGTGTTCCTCAGTCTGCTACACCAGAAACTCTTCTTAAGGAAGCTATTCATGTTATTAGCTGTGGTTATGAGGACAAAACAGACTGGGGAAATGAGGTATGGTGTTTTCTCATGCTTAGTGCTATTTATTTCTGGATAGGGCATGATATTGAACATGGTTGCCTTGGATTTTAAAACTTGTCTGAGACTGATACTATTTCACCCCATTTTCTCATGAAATGATGTACTTGGTTCCATAAGAATTCAGAGAATAAATTGATCCCTTTTTTCCTTCAGACTTGATCTATTTTGATTCTTACAGTAGATTTTGGAGCCTCATAATCTTGGCCTATGCGGTCCAGGGGTATTTCTTTGTCGAGTAAATAATTGGTTAGAAGTGAAGAGTGATGAGCGATTCCACAACAAAACAGCAACTTGTTGGGAAGTTTAGGATCCTATCAGCACCTCGTCCACCTCTCTCAATTAACAGAATTAACCCTTAAGACAAAAATGATTTGGTGAACGTCTTGTCATGTTCATAATGAATATACCATCAACCTTCTTAATGTCTTTTTGTAGCCTGGAAATAAGGAAGCTGTAAAAATCTAGAGGGAAATTGCTAATTTACCTTCTAGTTTAGCAGCATTACTATGGATCAATGATCCTCATAATCACCATATGTTATTAGAATAACAAAATCCATATATTATTTTCCTAATCATTATTTCTCTTTTGTACTGCAGATAGGGTGGATCTATGGTTCAGTCACAGAAGATATTCTTACTGGATTTAAGATGCATGCCCGTGGCTGGCGGTCAATTTACTGCATACCTAAGCGCCCAGCATTTAAAGGTTCTGCTCCCATCAATCTTTCTGATCGTCTAAACCAAGTGCTTCGATGGGCTCTTGGTTCCGTGGAAATTCTTCTAAGTCGGCATTGCCCCATGTGGTATGGTTACAGTGGAAGGTTAAAATGGCTTGAGAGGTTCGCATATGTGAACACCACAATTTATCCAATCACTTCCATTCCCCTTCTAATGTACTGTACCTTGCCCGCTGTCTGTCTGCTTACTAACAAGTTCATTATTCCACAGGTTTGTTACTTTTACCATAAATTGCCATTCAATGACTAGCATAATTTTGCAATATATTTTATGTATTGCATGTTAATGTCATACATATATGTTGCTTATGAGAGTTATTGGCGAGTTTAAAGAAATTAAAATGGTGAGCGTCTATATGAAACCAGTAACAATGTTCCATAACACGACATGGTAAATAGTGATAACAATATTTGCAGAGGCAATCAAAGTATGTGACATGTTGAGTTGGATTGTCTGTATTTAGAAGGGTATACATGTTTTACAATGCAGTTTGTCAAAAATAAAGAGAAAAAGATGTTGCATTTTCTGATGTGCCTTGTAGAAATCTCTTACAAAATCATTTGGCCATCTTTCCTGATATCCCTTGCTAAATGTATCTTTTACAGAAACATGTTATCCCTGTTCAGTCATTTAACATGGGAAAAATATTCCTAAACTAAACACCTCTAGAATGGTATCAATCTCAGTTTGTGTTGGATGTGATAACATCCCATCTATAAATTGCTCTAAAATAACTTCTATGTTTGCAGATTAGTAACATCGCAAGTATATGGTTTATCTCTCTCTTTCTTTCCATCTTCGCAACTGGTATTCTAGAGATGAGATGGAGTGGAGTCGGAATTGACGAGTGGTGGAGAAATGAACAGTTTTGGGTTATCGGTGGTGTTTCAGCCCATCTCTTTGCCGTGGTCCAAGGGTTGCTCAAAGTACTTGCTGGAATTGACACCAACTTCACCGTTACTTCCAAGGCGTCAGATGAAGATGGGGACTTTGCTGAACTCTACATGTTTAAATGGACAACTCTTCTTATCCCACCTACAACGCTTCTCATCATAAACTTGGTTGGTGTTGTTGCTGGAATCTCTTATGCCATTAACAGTGGTTACCAGTCATGGGGTCCCCTATTTGGTAAGCTTTTCTTTGCCTTTTGGGTGATCATCCATTTGTATCCCTTCCTCAAAGGTCTTATGGGACGTCAAAACCGAACCCCAACAATTGTCGTTGTCTGGTCCATTCTTCTTGCATCCATTTTCTCTCTGTTGTGGGTGAGAGTCGATCCATTTACAACAAGAGTTACAGGTCCAGATGTTGAACAATGTGGAATCAACTGCTAGAAGTATAAAATCTATTTCACTGATTATTCACTTCTGTCATTCTCTAAGCTACAGCAAAAAACAAAGACAAGCTTGCAAGGTGGGAATGATATGATTGTCTTATTTTTCTTCTTCTTTTGTATGTAGCTGTGATTGTGATAGTACTTATTTCTATGTATTGTTTACCACCTTAAGATAGGGGGATAAAAAAGAAATTAAATGTTAAAAAGGTTATATTCTTTTGTAATATTTCTAATTCTGAATTGTACTTTCCGGATTTTTGAAGGCATATTGTGGAGTGTCTTGAAGAAATAATTTATTACAGTTTACACATTTGAAGATGGATTGTATGATTTACTATATTTATGAACATGTAGCTGCAATGCAACATTTGTTTTTGCCCTGCAAAAGAGAATTTATGGTCAGAGCATCATACGGTCAATACGTCTCTCTTTCTCTCCACCACCACAACCAATCTTCCATTGCCATCACATAATTATCTTAAAAACTAAAATTATTTTAAAAAATAAATAATAAGATTAAAAACTCAGCCTAGCTTAACCACAACTTTCTCACCTACCAAACAAAACCCATTAAGATTCCAGAAGTTCTCAAACAAACTCACCGCACTTTCTTTCTTAATAAATTACACAGAAAATGAGATATTATATTTTTTTTATTGCCATGTGTAATACTTATTTAAACATTTAATATCACAGAAAAAGTTACACAATAAGTTTATATTAGAATATGTAATTTGTATTAGTATTTAATGAGTATAAATATTTATTTGTTAGTAATATGGTGAAAATTAAATTTTCTGTTTCATTGGTGTGTGAATTCTAAATTTAATAATTTTCTGACATTCTCGTCAACTTACCTAATTTCATTATTTAAAAATAACAAAATCAAATTTCTTATTGAAACATTCTTGGAAGCTGAAAAGACAAGTTTGACTAATCAGAAATTATGTTGGAGATGTGAACTTAAATCATGGAAGCAAAAAAGGTTATCATGAAAGTTTAAAATTCTTGATTTTTTTTATTTTTTTTTTCTATTTGTAATGTGCAATATTGAAGGGTATTACTTTTTGAATCCTCTTCTTCAACATAAATACATTGTTATCCAGGTTCATCTCTATATAAATGTGCATTTTTGTTGATGAAAGAATTTCCGATTAGAGTTGAATTTCCTATTATCACATTTGCTGCACTCCCAAATTAATCACATTCTCTCTCAATTGACTCAAGTATGTTTACATCCTTTATTTTTCCTTCTACAAGGAATAATAAATTATGCATGTAATTATTATTATTTATTATTAAAATTTTTTTTTTCTTGAGTTTCAAAATATCTAGAAACAATTTCCAAGTTTTTTGGTTAGAAATGAAATTCCTATTATCATATCTACTGTATTCACAAATCTCATTCTCTCCATTTAGTATTTTCGTTTATTTTATTTATCTCTTTCATATTCAACAGACTAATTATAATTTGAAGTATATGTGAGACTTTAAATTATATAATTAATTAACTTTGATTAATAAATAATAAAAAATATGTACATTTACACGGGTTACGTTAGCATAAGAAAGATGAGGGTGGTTCTTATAACATCCAACTTCCAAGATCCCAAACATATGTCCTGGAAGATGGCAAATGATAAGGTTGTCTTGGACAAAATTATGCTTTAAGCACCAAACGAACGCACAGTACTTGCCCACGATCCTTCCTTCTAGAAAATGTAAGGAAAAAAAAAAAAACCGAACAGATATCATTCTTTCTTGCTGTCTAGTTTTACAAAATCGACTTAGATAGAGTTTGTTATTGACAACATTAATTGACACCTCATCCAGAACAGCACGTGAAGTTACACGTGCCCATTCCTTATCGATCTCTTGCATGTACCCGGATGACGTGTTCAATAGCTGGACTCAGTCACCTTAGCTGGTGGACGCGTGGCACCATGTGATCATTTCCAACTTCAACTCCCTCGTACTGTCCTACCCTTTTTTATAGAGAAGCAGAAGCATAAGACGGAGGAGACCAAGAAAGAAAAACTGAAAAAAAACTCTCGGATCGAATATCTAATCCAAAATCACAGAAGTGCTAAAAATAGAAGGAAAGGTTTAAGATTTTTCTATTTCTGTTTCCTGAGAAAGTGATAGCCATGACTACCACTCTTGAAGAACCGATTCTCTCAAGAATTAATCGTTTGGATAATATAGTAAGTATGATTATCATTCTTAACTAGATTTATGTGTACACGTTTATCAGGTAAGCTAATAATGAGATTTCTGTGTACGTATTTATTAGTTGAGCTAACAATCAATTTGATTAAACATGGATTTTATGTTAAAAATTATATTAATTTTTTATAATATGTTGCATTTATGTGATACTAAAACAGTTGAGGCAGTTGGAGGAGATTAGGGGTTCCAATAGATCACCAAAGAGTTCATGTGCATCCACCCCATCCAGTGGGACCCTTACAAGCGACGGTCATGCATCATCCCTTGATTTCTCCCCTAAAAGCTTAGAGAAGCATTGCCGTCCGATTGATCGTGTGATCATGGAGACTGAAGTCAAAGGAACACTAATCGAAAGACTCAATCATGTAGAGGATCGTGTATTAAAGGCAAGTAATTTTGAAAATTATATATATTTTTAATTTAATTGATTTGTTAGTCTAATTGGGTTTTGCTGATTTATTTTGTATCAGCTGTGTCTGCAGTTAGAGGTGGAATTGGAGGCAGATAGAAAGAAATACGAGAAGAAAATTGAGAATAAGCCATCAGTCCAAACTCACAAGAAGAAGGGATTAAAGCAGCTGGTTAAACAATGTGTGAAGGGAAAAGGAAAACATAAAACCAGACTTAATTAGCTAGTTTTTTTATTTATTTAGTGTGTCAGTGTGTTCAGGTTGGGTTTGGATTCGGATTCGGATTCGGATTCCACTTGTATCTTACTTGACTTTGTATGTGACTATTTGAATCTTTGATTTGCATAAAAATAAATAAAAAGAAAATTGTTGCAATTAAATATTTCACAATAAATGAATCTAAAATCTAGATACCTACACCACTTCCCATTGAGCAAATTGGCATGTTACAGAGGCAACGCCCTTTATGTTTATATGGGCTTTTGACAGAAAATGCTGGCTATTCTGTATGGGCCGAGCTCAACGATTCAGAATTACAGATTTTTTTTTTTTATGTTGTTCATATAGATTCAATTTGGTTTTTGGTTTTTGGTTTTTTGTTTTTTTTTTCTTTTAAATGAAATTGGGCTATTCTATATGGGCCGAGCCCAAAATCAGTGCTATCTTTACTCACAAAATCTGAAATCACTATATAAACGTTGTTTCAAATGAATCAATGACAAAAGGAAAAAAAAAGAGTTTTTTAAGAAATTAAAATATTATTACCAAATATTTGGAAATCTTAACACCCAAAACTTGAGGAAAATTAAATTCAACTACGTTGGTTTATTTGCAAAGACATATTCTCAAAATTAAATTGGTTTGTTGGTTTATTAAGTAGTTGGTTTATTGAATTTAGTATAGAATTTGATGTATTATTTAAAAATAAAAAGGTAGGTGTGTTATTTTATAACTATTTTAATTAGATAATATTATTTTGGGTTTGTCAGGTCTTTTAGACACGATGTAATAAATATGATTTTTAAAATTTATAATAAATATAATTTTTAAAATTTGAAATATTGTTAAAATAATAAATTATTTATTACATGATCAACTATTAGAATAAATTATACAAAATTTATATATTTATCATATTAACAAATACCTTTAATACTTATTAAAAAAATTCTACGTTAATTTTAGAACCATCTTAAAAGAATTTTACCGTATTTATGTCATGTAGATTTACTATCATATTTCACTTTTAATTCAGTTACTTGTTTTATTAGATGTTGAAATTATTAACCTCTTATATGACATCTGATCATATATTTTCTTTTCGTTTATTTTATTATGAAAACTAAATTATTAAAATGCAAAAAAATGCAGAAATTTTATTAAAATCTTTTCTCTTCTTCAATTTCGGTCCCTTTCTTCGCATTCTATTTTCCAACAACACCCACTTCATTGATTTAACAATCATTACATATCTAATCTAATATTATAAAACATTAACAAACAATGATTAAATTGATAAAAGAACTTTATAATATTTTATATTAAGTTTTTAATAACTAATTAAATTGATATCACTTTTATATTTCAAAGACTAAAATAAAATATTAGGTTTATTTTAAAAACCAATAATTAACATCCAAAACTTTCAAAAAAAATTAAATTGAGTGGTTAGTTGAGTTGGCATTCCTTGCCGGGTCTAACACTCGGTTAAATTAACATCCGTTTTATTAAGTACGTATAATCATGTAATTGACAAAATGACATTAAAATCTCACAAAATTTATCAATTATTACTTACATATTGATTATTTTTTTATTTAACGGTTAAGTATATTAAATTAATTTATATAAGTATGCATATCTAATTCTCCTTTACATATAATCTAACTTTAACAATGACAAGCCACAATAATACAATTAATTTGTATAATTATATATATCAAATTCTCGTTCACATATAATCCAATTCTTGACAATTACAAGCTATAATAATACAATTATTCAATATAATTGATGAATTCAACGGACCACATTGTCCCATCTAATCTCGCATTCAACCCATATTTTGTCTTTTTTATTTTTCTTACTTTGGAGTGCAAGTCCACCTTGCATGTCCCACTTTTTTTTTTTAGCCACTAGTTTATCATTTTCTAAAAGAAGATAAACAATGAATTGTTGTAAAGAAGGTATCATTTTCTTTCCCCCTACAAATATAGGTATAGACTACTGCTGCAATATCAGAGTGCCAAGTGTAGAACATTAAATATTATATATAAATTTTTTCTACAGATGCCTTAATTTAATAAATATAAAAAATTTATATTATTAATTCTAATAATGGATCATTATTTCAGTAATAAAT
The DNA here is from genome assembly GCA_029379385.1 of Quillaja saponaria. Classification (NCBI taxonomy): domain Eukaryota; kingdom Viridiplantae; phylum Streptophyta; class Magnoliopsida; order Fabales; family Quillajaceae; genus Quillaja; species Quillaja saponaria. The sequence goes on along the minus strand of CM055616.1, from coordinate 9,100,763 downwards.
AATTTTTTATTATTATAATATTTTAAATTTTAAAATCTATATTTATTATATTTATGAAGTGCTATTTAGATACTAATTAAAAAAATTCTTATATATATATATATATAAATGAGTTAGTGAATATTACAGGCTAACTTTACTAGCATGTAAGACGTTTATGTAACACTGGTTAAACTCTTGTAAATAGTAAGTCAACTTCTCCAAAGCTTGGATTGTGGAGCCACATTAGAATTGACTTTTTAAATGGAGATAAACCTGTAAAAATATAGAAATACAGTAATCCAATCATTTAAATGGTGCTTTGACTTGTCAAATTAGAATGAAATAAAATCTCTTAAAAAAAGAATTAAATAAAATCAAACATGTTGATCAGTAATTAAAAAAAAAATTAATCATTTCATAAATTAAAATTTTTAAAAAAAGGCCGTAATACTAAAATATTTATAAATTTTTAATTCTAACCTAAATTTAATATTTTTAAAATTAAAAACATATAAAAGGTGTAAATGTGCAAATCCTATTCTCGAGAATTCGAATCTGAACCATATAGTACAAAATTTTCATATGTCATTTTCAAAAAAAACTTTAAAAACTTTTGGAAGGCTTTTTAGGAGTCACTAACTACGTGGAATGAATTGTCAATTGTGGTCGATGACACCAATAAATATATTTTTCTTTCTCTTGTACCCAAAAAGTGGGACCCACATTAGGTTTTGTCTGTTCCCAAAAATTCGCTATCGATTTCCCGCCTTCAGATGCTGTTAAAGTGTACTACTTATAGCCTTATTTGGATTCTTTTGACAATCTGTGTCTGTTTCAATGTAATTAATGTTAATTTTTGAAAGAAAAAAAAAAGTCAAAATATTATCAAACTAAAATTTGTATAATAATCCAAAATAGTTTTGCAAAGATAAAGAATAATTTGTAATTTTTTAGGATCTGGCTTTTCTATTGTTTAAAAATTTAATAGAAAAAATGAATGTTTTATGAATTTAGATCCTTAATTAGAGTTTTGTGTAACTGGCATAAATTTTTGAGGTGGTTCCAGAAATATGAGTGTAGACACAAAAAATTTATAAATTTATTAATTGCTTAATTTTGACTAATTAATATTAAAATATAAAATTTTATTAATTAATCAATTATAATTAACCAATGGTGATTGATCTCAAAATTATAATTTGGCTAAATCAAAATGAGACAAATTGATATTATCTTAGTGATTAATGTTGAAATCAAATTGTAATTAAATGGTAATTAAATTCAATCACCCTTTAATATGGGTATTTTTTTTTAGATATCAATAGGTTAGGGTTAGAACTTACAACCTGTGGAGAGGGGAAGAGCCTAAAGCTCGGTAACAAGTCGAGTGAGCTAAACACTGGCGGTGGGAATTTTCTTTGGTACAATTTAAAATACATTTGTTATTTACTATTTTGAGAATCAAATTAGTTGAAATATTGGGTTATTTTGTTGACTTATTTGATGTAGTGTGATATGATTATAATTTTCTGAGCTATTTATGGTGCATTCTTGTTGGCACGGCTTCAATTAGTGCCGCTGCTATTAATGGCTAACTTTACATATATGTAATTGCCACATCAGATTTTTAAATAACATTAAAATTGATATTTAATGAATGGTAGTGTTAATTTATTATTGATATTTAATTAATATATAATATATAGTATTAATTTAATTAGAAAGTGCTTATTATTAATTACAACTTTCAACTTCAACATCTTTTTTTTTCCCCCAATTTTTCCTCTTCTATATTATAATTCCCTCTACTTTTTATCTTCTACTCAAGCTTCAAATTCCGCAATATAAGGTTAGTAAGAAATTTTAGGTTTATTATAAAACTTTTCCCCTCTAAATTTTACTTTCAGTAGAATGCCCTCGCTAAAATTTAAAAACATTATTCTGTTTATTCAATTAAAAATATCGATAGAACATTTTGGAGACTAAAAAGGTCTAGATTGTATATTAATAGCCCACAACTCATATCACATTGGTTAAAATTCTAATCCAAAAATACTTGGTAGTTGGTATTTATAGTTTTTATAGACATAATCAACCCCAATATACATCAGATGAAACTCAGCACATGACACCTAACACAAATTAAAAACTTTGATTGTCACATTTAAAATTAGAAACCTACAAACACAATATTAACTTCATCCTAACATTCACTAAAATTTGATATTTTAGGGAAACACGAATAGTTGTTTTCACTCAATAAAATTCATGGTTGAGGAAAACTTCAAATAAATTTACTTCTTTAATTTCTATCCATCCTCCAAAGTCCAAATATCAAAAACATCATGCATGACAAAAGAACAACTTGAATAACACAGTCATTATAATATATATTTCTCCAATAAAGATTTTGTACAGAATACAATACAAATTAATCATATGCATTAATGCATACATTATAATGGTAGAAACAACATTATAAAGATTGTAAATATAAAATGCATGATTCTCTTGTTTCTCTCTCTCTCTCTCTCTACTCCTCATCCTCACTTTCCTCGTCATCAAGCTTGTTAAACCCGAAAAGAATGGCCAGAGAATTTTCATTTAGCTTTTGCATCCTAGTATGGAATTCGATCAATTCTTTAGGCTGTACAACTTTCAACTCTTCAAAACCTATATTGCAAGTGGTAATGAATGCTTGCACACCACTAAGCCAGTTGCTCACATCATCAGCATTATGTGCATCGATACTTTCTTGAGCAGATTTGACATCGTCAAGGACAGACGTAAACAATTCCCCGCATGAACCAATTGTGTTCTTTTCAAGGGTAGACAAAGAAGATAAACGAACTGTCTTTTCAATGTATGCCATGGCTTTGGTTGTTTCTTCCTTAACAGCTTCTAATTCTGCCTTAAGAACATTATCGGGGTTAACAATGCCTTTTAGGTATGGAAGGACAGAACTAGCACAAAGTTCTGGTTGACCCGTGACACCGCAGATTTTCTTAAGTTCAGGCGATTTTGCTGCAGGAGCTGGAGCTGGAGCTCGAGTTTGAGCATTTACATGGTTGATGAAACGAGGCAAGCAAACAACATGGGTGGTCAAGGAGAGGAGAACAAAGGAAAGGAAAAGAAAGAGTACAATGTTTCTTTTGGTAGCCATTGTTATTAAGTGTTGTCTCGACTCTTCGTGAAATTAAGATACGAAAGAGGAGTTACAAATGTCGGAGAGGTCTCTATTGAGATGTAATGAGATTTGGCTTTTAAGAAGGTTTTACGCATTAAATTAGTCTGGACAACACCTGACAGCTAAAAAAAATAAAAAAATAAAAAGATTGATATGCCAGGTAAACAAAAAAGGGTTATACAGATTTAGAAAAGTTTAGTTATGGTTTATATGTTCATAAGGAGAAGATTAGTTGGCCTCTCAGACTACAGCAAATTTGAGTCGTTAAAGCTAGAAGGTAGATTCCCCAGTCTTAGCAATTCTTTAAAAAATTTACCAAGTCCAAACACAACATATATGTCGTTTCTTTCTAACTTTTTATTTTGTTTTTTTTTTTATTCTTCAAGTTTCATTTATTTATTCTTTGTATAATCCAATCCAAAGAATCAAAGCATACCAATCATACAAATGGTCAATTGAGTAACCTAGCTCTGCACTCCAAATATCCTCTCACCAGGCATTTCTTTTGGTCCGCACACTAAATATATCTCTCGTATATAATGCATCATATCGGGGCTGAGCACTCAATCATTTTAAAAAGCTTATCAAAATCAAAATACCTTATAATATCAAATCAGAATATCATGGGTACATCTGAATTTTAATTCTATAAATACAATCATCTAGGAGAAAAATTCAAATAACTCAATAAAACACTACACGTGCTTATTTTTCCATATAACACACCTATTTAAAATATACAAACAATTACACGTAATAATCTAGCAACCAAGGAGCACGTAATCCACTCACTGTTTATCGATCTTATTCGTCACTTCTTCTTGCATTTGCACGTGTTGCTGGCTCAACAACGCTTTCTAGAGCTGCAATTAGATTTTTCAAGTTTTACTTAGTTTGTCTATTTTATAGGTTATAACTTTTTATTTATGAAACTCTATAAACAATAAGTTTTATGTATTTATTTAAAGTTAACTCATTTTAATCATTTTTATAACCAACTTGGAATTATGTTTGATTTTAACTTACATACTTAACCAATTTCAATAAAACCAAGTTCAAACGTTATCTTTAAGAAGTGAGATATTTAGAAACTATTTAAGAACTAATCTATATTGAGCATTTATTGAATACTCTAACTATCAGATTGAAAACAAAGTTAAGTACCTCAAATTATTTAAAAGTTCTAACTCTTTGATTCAAACTTAACCTAATTAAATTTCATGTTTCCTAATTAACTACTAATTTCACTCTCTTAATTAAACTAAAAGGAATTCCCACCAATTTACTTAAATGAGAAATTACAACTCCTAAATTGACATGAGTAACTTAACTAAACTAAGGTTTCAAGGTAATAAATTTTTTGCATTAATTCCTATTGTTATGATAGCACCCTAAAGCCAAGATTAGCTCAATATCTCAGTCTCTACAACCCTCACCCAAAAGTCATATTGTCGGCACCCTAATTCATCCAAAGCTAAGCATGTCCTATGTCATTCACATTAAGTCAATTTGGCGAGGACAAGCATTTAACTTAATTAACCCATTACGGTTGTATACATGATAAGGCAAATCTAGATATCACTACAATTGACATCATCAACAAAACAAAAAGAAGATCATAATGATGGTTAAACCTCGATCTGGATTGTGGAATTAGTAGCATTGTGGAATTCAACATAATCTTATGATATTTTTTAAAGAAAATTCAGCTTATTCATTAAGTCAAATCTTGTTCTTAGCAAATTACATTTTTAAGATGTATTTCTTTCAATCTATTAAGTAACGGAATGCATGTTTTTTCATTTATGGATATATTTTGATCTTCCTTAATACTGTATGTAGCTATTTTTTTCTGTATACAATGGAAATGATTAGTCCAGAGAAACATTGCATGATGCTATTTGCTTCTTATGATATTAAATCTCAAAAATCATGCTGGTATTTCTAGAAATGTTATATTTATATTTTTCCAACGAACTATTACTTTATTTTAGAAACTAATGAGCCTTAAATATATAAAGTAACACATGCTGAATTATTTATTCGATAGTTGCAGGATTTGAAAACCATCAAGATATCCTAATAATCCTACGTAAGATCTTCATTTTACTAGGTTTTCAATTTCTCCAATGTCATCAATGAGTGTAAATATTTACCATCAGTTGCTGCTTCATAATTCTCAGGTTACTATTCACACTAAAATATCCCTTAATTACTCTCATTTCTCTAATTGCAACTTCAAAACTGTTAAAGATCCCAACACCGATTCCTATTCTATTTCATTCTCACAATAATATAGTCGAGTGGAGCCTTGTAACTTGAACAAGTAAAGAAAGCAGTCCACAGGTTTATAAATATTATATAGCTTCCCATTTTAGCTTCACTCGCCCAAACCCCGCAACTACACATACACACCTCCACTTGGAACTCACGGGTAGGGAAAGGAGAACACACTTACGGCTGGAAATTTTAGCCTAAAACAGAACACACACGTATACCTAAATATATAAAAACACTCATGAAGAGCTGTGAAGCTCACGGTGACTCTACCCTACACGGCTGGACTAAACATTTTTTCTTTAAAAAAAAGCCACTTTTCCTCTATTCAAATTCCACCGTTTAGTTTTACTATACCTATTACTTCTATGCTTTTACTTCCAACGCTTATCATCAACATTCACAACCATAAGTTTATGCTGAGACACTAAACAATCTCCGGGCATAACTTTACAATCTTTACAAACAGCTCTGTCAACCCTCCTAGTCAGAACAAAATTTATTTGGCTCTTATTCGGCCTGCTACTAAAAGTGACTAAGTATGATTCTCGTTTTTTAAAGAAAGTGTTAGCTAAAATCAAGTTGTACGCAACCGCAAAATCTAAAATAGACTATCCGCCCTCATTCCTATCTCCTTAACGATAACCCTCATGTACTCTCTCAAAATCCTCGTTAGTACTTCTTACATGACCTTTCAAATCTGCACCAATAAACAGTTTCTCTTGTATAGGTACTCCTTGGATTATCTTTTCTAAATCATCCCAAAAAGTCTTTTTTTGTAGCTTCTTCCAGTTCTATTTGTGGAGCATAAGCGTTAATGATATCGAATATCTTCTTTTCTATCATTAATTTCACTAAAATTATTCTATCACCTTTCCGCTTGACTTCAACAACCTCTTCCTTTAAATTTTCATCTATAATAATCGCCACTCCATTGCTATTTCTAGTCTTACCGGTATACCACATCTTGAATCCTATTCTCTCTATCTCTTTAGCCTTTTCTTCTACCCACTTAGTTTCTTGCAAGTAAGCAATATTAATCCTCCTTTTACTCATAGTATCGACAAGTTCTTTCAATTTACCAGTAAAAGTCATTATGTTCCAGGTAACTATTCGAATTTTGTCATGGACTAGCTTCTTTACCTGTACCAGCCCTCGATGCCAGAACCATTATTCATTCTGCACCACACTCGGGTGCCGATGTGACCGCCATTAAGAATATGACGATCCAACCCTTGCTCATTTCTTACTATACCCAGGATCCGATGTAGCTTGTTGCTAAGAGGGTTACGACCCAATAAATATTTGGTAGGATTTTTTGTCATAGGGTTTGACTAGTTTTACACTGGCTGTCAACCTATCGCAATCCTTCTCCTTTATCCGAGCTTAGGACTTGCAAAATAACCTCTGGCAGAGTTTGTTTGAATATAAAAATGATAAATAAAAATAAAAATTAAGATAGATTAAATATAAAATTTTACAAAAATATATAAAGAAGAAGAAGAAATTAAAACATTTTACGTTACAAAAAATTAATAAAAAAATAAAATACACATAGCTCTTATGAATTTGAATGTATAAGTATTACCCATTAAAATATTAAAAACCCAATTCAATTGTAATTTTTTTTATTTTTTTACAAAAGTTCAACCACTAAAAACAATCCCGGATAATAAGGTTCTATTGATTTTTTTGATTTTGTACTGTCTAACAAGTCTTAACAGCTGATCAGTCTAATTTTTAAAATATTAGTTATTAATATTACACTCTATTACGCTAATGTTTAATTTATTCTCTATTTAATAAAATTATTTGATGTAGATAAAAAAATAACTAAAAAAAAATTTTAAAATCTCAAAATATAAAATATTACACTATGCTAATGTATAATTTATTAAATTATTCTCTATTTAATAATTATTTGATGTAGATAAAAAAAATTAGTAAAAAATTTAAAATCTCAAAATTTCACTGGAAGAACAACAAAATCTAAATTTTTTGTTTTATAGGATTTCGTTTATCATTTTATGATATTTGAAATTTTATTATCTGGTTCATTTTTCTTAAAATTTCAAGAATTAAAAAGGTTGCTTTATTTAAAAGAATAAATAATTAATATTATTCTAAGGAGTTAATAATTAAAAAATTAATTAGTCTAGTTGCAGTAAGTTTGTTAGAATTAATTGACAACTAAATTTAATCATAATTTTTAATATTATATAAACTTATCCCAAATTTTTTCTTTAATTTTTATTTTAATAATAATCAATATAAATATTTTTACACACTGATTTATAAAATTTGTTATACAGGTATAAATGAACTTATATCATATTTAATCACTTTTTATTTTTATATTTTATATAAAATACATATCAAATTATCAATATTAATTTAACCGATATTCCGGTGCTTGTTCGGTTCCTCGATTTGACTCCACTATTAACAAAATTGACTCCTGCTCTTATTCACAAAAATGTCAGTTTGTGATTGGTGGATCTCAAATCAGATTTCATTTTGATTGTAATAAGATTCAATAAATCTAATTCATTGTGAACCGGTTCAACCCAACTCCCGTTATCTACTCCAACAAGTCTACAACTCACTTCTCTTAAAATATCCATTTTCCCTCCAACCTCCTAGTCCAGTTTCCTGGCCCCACTGGAACCTTAGACTTAATTTAGACTTCATTTAATGTGAATTTCAATAACATTTCATTTCAATTTCATTCTCCCCTCAAACCCTGCTTGAATTTAAATTCACCCTAATTTCTTCTGCAATTTCATTTCAATTTCGACTTCAAAGACGTACTTTCTCTCTGTTTTTCTTTTTGCTTCTTCTCTAATTCCTCGGTAGCATCGATGGAGATGGAAGCTTTAAGCGTTCTATCTCCGAGATCTTATATCGGTTCCATAAGGATTCACTGCTTGTAAAATCGTTTTTCGTATAAGAGGTTTAGATCAACGGCTAATCTCATTCTCTGACAGACTGATACTAGCATACTGTTACAGGTGAGTGCCAGGTATATTGTTTGGTTGGACGCTGTTATGGTTAAATTCTTGTACTTTACGCTGATGGGAATTTTGGCTGCGGGGTTGCTAGAGCTTTATTGTTTAGTTACAGTTTTGTTTGATTTTGATGTGGGTTTTGAAATTTGATTTATATGGTTTTTGTCTCTCGCATGTTTAGTGATTTTGTTTGATATGTCCTTTTCATCTAGTGGATATTTGTTTAGCTAATTCACAAAATGTTTCTAGCTTTGAGATGATTCACTATTTGATAACTTGTGTAAATTGTGTTTTTTTTTTTTTTAATCCTTGGTATCTTTTTGTTATTTTTTATGTAGCTAAGAAATGCAGGGACAGTAATTTATTTTTTTCTAAAGTGGTTTCTTGAAATTGTTGTTGTTTACTGATTATTGACTATTTATTTTTCTGTTGAAATTAATTTTATATCCTATTTGGTCAAGTGGTAAATCTGTTTTTGAAGGTTCTGCTTCCTACTACTGCAAGATTGTCTTAGTACCCAGTCAGAGCATTCGTGTATATTTACTTACTATTAGTTGACCAGGTGTTGCAGAACTTTTATTTTTTCGTCCTTGCCATTTGATGTTGGGTTTTCTTCAAAATGAGGCCGTCGAATTTTATTCAAGTGTAGGCTGATAACGTTATTTGAGTACTTACTTATCTTCAGAAGTTTAAATTTTGCACTCTTTTCCTGAAATTATTGGGGGGAATTTTCTTTATTTGGTTGTTTATGCTTTGGATTCTTGATTTGCGCAAGACTCTGGCTTTTTCTTTCCTGGGAATAAGAATCATTCCCTTTTCTTTTTCCTTTTCATTATGCTGGTAACTGTAATCATTCTGTTTAAGATGCTTCTCAATTTCCACTGTCTGTTTCTTGTCATAAGGCATTTGTTTGGGTAACTACTTTTAAGAAGGCTGTGCATCTACCCAAAAAAAAATAAAAATTTGTGCATGCTTATATGTTAAGCATAATTATCTATGATTTTACTTTCTGTGTCATTTTATTTCGATTTTCATTCTTTATGATCTATTTGTCTTCTCGTTTCTATTACTCCTTTTCTAGAATTTGTGCAATCTGATAGGTGTTGTCTATTAAAGTTACAGGTTTAGGAAAATATTCATTTGAACTTATATTATATTATATTATCCTTTGTTGAAGTTCCATTGTCTATGAACTATTTGCCATCCAATGTTTCTTGAAAATCTGTTTTTCTGTAGTTCTATGCATTTGGCAGGTGTTATGTATCAAACTTTTGTAGCTCATTGGTTTTGAAGAAAGCATTCATTTGTATTTTCTTAACGTGTTAACATCTGTTTGTGATGCTGAACTGTAATTTAAAGCATGGTATGGTATGTAGCAGGTAGCCCATGTTTATGGTTGATAACTCCGTTAATGCATATTCAGTTTCTGCTTGGGGACTATTGAGCCATGATTTTTTGCTGCTAGGTATTGCTATTCTGTCATATTAATTGTTATTCTTTAATATTATTATGTCTCTATTTGTTTTTCTCACTGTTAATTATCCCTTCATCCTTTTCCTAGTTCATGCAAATCTTTTGAGAATTTCATTTTATAATTTTTCTAAATTGAACAATGATTTACTAATAAATTATATGGGTTGTCTATCTCCAGCTAACTAAAGAATGTGTGGTGGTCCCGAGAAAGTAAAATCTGCATCAACTCTGTCTCCGTCTGCTGAAGAGAAGTCACTTAACATCAAAAACATGAATAATCTAACTGTGTATACTGACGATACTTTTTCCAGCTTACTTGAACTTGCTTCTAACAATGATGTTGAAGCCTTTAGGCTATTGGTAGATAGAGATGCTTCATCCATTAATGAGGTTGGGCTTTGGTATGTTCGCCGACTTGGTTCTAAACAAATTGTTCTTGAGCATAGGACACCATTAATGGTTGCGGCAACCTATGGCAGTATTGATGTTTTGAAGCTTATACTCTCAAATCAAGAGATTGATCTAAACTTTTCTTGCGGGTTGGATAAAAGCACGGCTCTTCACTGTGCTGCTTCTGGTGGTTCCATAAATGCAGTTTATGTTGTACAGCTTCTTTTGACAGCAGGTGCTAATCCAAATTGCATGGATTCTAATGGAAATCGTCCTGTTGATGTAATTGTTGTCCCTCTGAAGCTGCAAAGCACGAGAAATACTCTAGTTGAACTTCTTGCAAATAATGCTACTGATGGCTCAGTCAGTGACTGCAGTTTACCATTATCTGTTAATACATTGAGCTCTGACTCACCTAGGCATTCTTCTTCACCTGAAATGGGCTCATTGTCTCCTGATTCATTATCTTCTCCCTTTGCCGTTAAGTTTACTGATGGGCCTGTTAGTTCTACATCAGAGAGGAAAGAATATCCCATTGATCCATCACTTCCTGACATCAAGAACAGCATTTATGCAACAGATGAGTTTCGCATGTTCTCATTCAAGGTCCGACCCTGCTCGCGAGCATACTCACATGATTGGACTGAGTGTCCTTTTGTTCACCCAGGAGAGAATGCTCGTAGAAGAGACCCAAGGAAGTTCCATTATAGCTGTGTCCCATGTCCTGATTTCCGCAAGGGGGTTTGTAGACGTGGGGATATGTGTGAATATGCTCATGGGGTATTTGAGAGCTGGCTACACCCGGCTCAATATCGGACTCGGCTCTGCAAGGATGGTACAAGTTGCGATAGACGCGTGTGTTTCTTTGCCCACAAGGCTGAAGAGCTCCGCCCTCTGTATGTGTCCACCGGATCTGCTGTCCCTTCACCGCGTTCATCGGCCTCTACACCTAATGTCATGGACATGGCTGCTGCAATGAGTCTTCTGCCAGGCTCTCCTTCATCAGTCTCTGCCATGTCTCCATCCCCCTTTGGCCAACCAATGTCTCCGTCTGCAAATGGAATTTCACACTCGTCCTCTAATTGGCCACAGCCAAATGTACCAGCCCTTCATCTTCCAGGAAGCAACCTCCAATCCAGTCGCTTGAGATCTTCTCTTAGTGCCCGAGACATTTTTCCTGAGGACCTAAATATGCTGCCAGATTTTGATGGGCAGCAACAGCTATTGAATGACTTGAGCTCTTTCTTGCAACCTCGTCCCAGTCCTGTGTCTGTGAGTCGTTCTGGTTGGTCTAAAACACTAACTCCTTCAAATCTTGAAGAGCTGTTTTCTTCTGAAATTTCTTCATCACCTCGGTATTCTGATCCAGCAGCTGCTTCTCTTTATTCGCCAACACACAAGTCAGCTGTTTTTAATCAATTTCATCAGCTGCAAAGTAAGTTATCACCTATAAATACAAACGTTTTGTCGCCAAAGACTGTTGATCATCCTCTATTACAGACTTCATTTGGTGTTTCTTCTCCTGGAAGGATGTCTCCCATAAATGTGGAACCAATTACTCCAATGGGCTCCCGTGTTGCTGCTTTTGCTCAGCGTGACAGGCAGCAGCAGCAGCAACTACGCAGCCTAAGTTCAAGGGACCTTGCTTCCAACCATCCTGCCTCTGTTGTTGGGTCTCCTGTAAACTCTTGGTCGAGGTGGGGTTCCCCAAATGGTAAAGCCCATTGGTCGGTTAACGAAGATGAACTGGATCGGTTTCGTAAATCTTCATTTGAGGTTGGAAACAATAGGGGGGAGCCTGATTTATCTTGGGTCCAATCTCTAGTTAAGGAATCTCCTCCTGAGATGAAAGAGAAGTTGGCTGTTCCAGTATCAGGTGCTGTCGCATCTACTGAGGGTTTGAACCCCAATTCTCAAATTGATTCCATTGATCATTCCGTTTTAGGTGCTTGGCTTGAGCAGATGCAGTTGGATCAGCTTGTCGTCTAGTGAAAATGACTTGCAACTTGTGGAGATAGGCATTTAATTCCTGAAGGTATATAATTTTTTAGTGTGATTCTTTTGGCTGGTGGGCTTGGAGGAATTATAGTGCTAATGAAAGGTGAAGGTTTGGGTGGCTGTGAATTTCCAGAAGATTATTCTATTTTCTTTTAGCATTCATTGTTTATGTCAAAGCTCCGGATGGGGGAGGAAGCTCCTCTCTGGGTTAATATTGAAGAAATCGTGTGGTTAGGTAGTTACATCCAATATTTCTGTTTTTAGAACTTTATTTTCTTTATTGCCATTCTCCAATTTACTAGTGGTTTGTAGCAACACGCCTAATAGCTTTATATGTTTTTCTTCAACTTCCTTCAATAAGGAAGTGTTCTTTTACAGAAATGATGTAAAACTGAAATGTAACTTTCATTTCAATACCTTTATTTCATTCATTTGGTTTTCTATAATATGTCAGTTTTTTGTTTCTTCTTTCTTTTCTTTTTTTTTTCCTATCTCAATTTTGATGGTCTATATTATTGATTTGGTGGGTTCTGTTGTGTAACCAACTATGAGAAGGATTGAATGTTTTGCGATACGTCCAATTTCTTTATTGAGATCGTCATCAAATGTGGAATTGGGATGCAAGGTGGAGTTTTACTCTGAATTGATGAGAAAACTTGGGGCTTTAACTATCTCGAAATGTTCTGTCTGAAACTTCAGAAAGTTTACAAAGGGGATGTAAAAAAAGGTGAGGGCATCACGGGCTTTGATGGTAACAACTGAATTACAAATCCCATAAATGTGGGTCGGTGGGTCTTTATTGGGGATGGTGGGATGTGGTGGTGTTCTCCTAATTGATAATTTTGAGTGATAAGTGGGGCATCATGTGCTTTGGAATTTCAGGGTTTCTTTAAATGGTCGGTTGGAAAGCAGATTGCTTTGTTTTGTTTTTTTCATTATATTTATTGAATGCTGTGGTTCTTGGCACACTATAACTACATTATGAGGATTTATGGCCACTTACAGGTTCAAAGCATCATTAATAATCTTATCCTTGATGAAGTGCACCTGGTTTATGTCCTATACTGTTCATTCTCGTTCTCATTATTAGATCTAGTTATCCATAAATGTACTCGATCTCCTGATGTACGATTTAGTTCTTATTATATATACATTAACTCTTATTTAATTATGTTTAAAAATTATAATTTTTTAGCTTGTAAAAATATAATATTGTTAATTTTATTGTCATTATTTGATTTTATATATTTTTTGTTATATGAATTATGGGTGGTGATCTGTTGCCTGTAAGATTATCTCATTTTTATCCCCCACAATAAATTTTGTTTGGAGCTTTTTTTAATCTTACTATTGGATTATTTAAGCTCTTAATGTAGATTAAATACACCAAATTTTATATCATTTACTAATTTTTTTAATAGCTCACAATTTCATATATTTTAAAATTTTATAAATTATTTATTTTAATAGTATTGATGAGATAACTATAAAATTTTAATATGAAATATTTGTAGATCTTGTATAATCTCCGTAAAATATAGAGCAGACCGTTTGAAACAACATTCGATTCACTTAGATTGAATATCTAATAAATCAAATTGTCATCTTCAGGTTAGATTGGCCTGTTCCGACACCAGTCAATACAAGTCAATTGAGGAACAAAACCAACTTTCTTTCTTCTATTACAACAGTGAATATGAAACATAAATTTCTACTAAAACCCTGAACCCAGCAAACTGAACTAAGCCTAGGCTATCAAGAAGAAACACAATCACAACTCACAAGTCATGACTATCAGGATTACATACAAACATTATAAAATTTAGAAGGTACAACCCATGATACAAAATTACAAAAATGTTTCACACAGCATGCATGGTATCTAGCAACAGAATCCCTGCGGTTTATGTAAGTTGTATAGCTAAACCTTGCTCCTCAGAGAGCGCCAAGGTCCAGTTCCTGTTCCAATCCTGCAAGTGTGGTGCTGATATTTTAGTGCATTGTGCGTTGGCAACAAAACAAGCTACACAACCAAAATCAGACAAAACATCTTTTTGTATTAAAAAAATTTATTTTTACAAATCTTATTACCTCCATATACCAGCAAACATGCGCAGTCCCATAAAGATTGTTAAAGCAAACCAAATCCCCAAAAATCCATCACTCCTATAGAGAAGGAATAAAGAAGCAACATTTGCTATTGATAACATAACCTGAAGAGAGGGAGAAGAAGAATTTTAATAAAGTCATATTCGGCTAGAAAGTATGTATTAAGAACGGGACAAGGGCTAATAAACTTGCCAAGGAGTGTGCAGAATATGCAAAATCAGATGCTCCGAAGTTCACAACATCGAAGACAAAGGCTAATGAGTTGATTGGTTGTGTAGCAGCAACAAACTGGTTAATAGAGAATCAGTTAATAAAAATCAAAACATTATAGAGATATCTAATATCATCATGCAAAAGGGATTCCTATTCTGATGAGGTTTAGAACATTGGCATCTTTGGAAAAGACTCCTGCTCCAAAGTACAAACCAACCCCGACCGCAAGAGCAAGCCCCACGCCCAATACAAATGTTATCTGTAGAATTATGTAGTTTACACCCTAAGCTTCTGGGTGTTTTATGATGAGAGAAATCAGAGATGTTAGCAAATAAAGTATTACTACCTGTAGGACTCGGATTGCTGCAGCTGCTGCCTTGTCATAGTTTCGTTCAGAGAATGAACATTCTAGAATGGAGGAAGAGAAACAAGTGTTACTGTTTAGGTGACTAATTCTTGTAAATAAAAAAGAGTTTATAGCAAACTTTCATACTTTTAGGATAAACATGCATCAATCGGAATACAAGACAATTTTACTTCAGCCAAGCAGGCAATTAGCCTGATGATATAAAACCAGTCTACAGATAACTAAAAATGAAAATGGAAGAGTTGAAATGATGCTTCACCTGTATAGCAACAGCCAAACCATCAGCAATAAGGGATGATGTCAACCAGACCTGCAGGCAGGTTTGAAATGCAGCCATTTGGGTTGAACCCAGCCGAGCAGCCAGTGATGCTGCCAAGGTTACGCAGAATGTCACGGCTACTACTCTTGCTAACAACAGGCCTCCTGGAACCAAGCATAAACAAGACTCATTAGTGTGAGGGAAAACAAAATAACAAATGAAATGGAACTAAGGCTGTGTGAAATGTGTTAACATCATAATAATAAATCCCCTTACCATTTTTAAAAAACCGCAAAAACTGTAAATCTTTTATACTTGGATGTAACAGATGGACTTTTTTCATTAACTGAGAGAAGAGAACCAGCGCCATCATGTACCTATAGAGGTCTTCAATTACATGCGTAAGTCAGTGAATGCCCTTGAACACAGTCATATAACATTACAGTCTTGAATTTGTATAGTCTATGTAAATATAAACCATAATGGGATGGCAAGGCTTACTGAGCCATAACATGTGAAATGGCTGCACCACTGATGCCCAAGTTGCAGGTAAAGATAAGTATAGGATCCATAGCGATATTTGCTGCATATCCCACAACCAATAAAAAGAAAATGAACATATTAGGGACAACGTTGATGGATTCCAGGGAACAAGGTCTGTTTTTCATTAAGCAGTCACATATATAGTAAAGAGGATAAAAAATGGAGGGAGGGTTGGACCTCAAACCTACCAATGACATATAAAGGAGTTGTCGTGTCCTTAAACCCTCGAAATATTCCTTGCATGACCAAGGAGAGAAGAACTGCAGGAGAACCTAATGATCTCAATCTCAAGTACTTCTCAGCTGGGGTCAGCATAGGGGAATCCTGAAGAAATAAATATGCATCTCGTTATAGTAAAAACCTATCTGAGCATCTTTCATTGCTTTACAAATAATTTTACCCCAAGCATGTTCCACAATCACACAATGCTTATACTGTAGATACTTACACATTTCACACCCATCAAATGCAAGAGAGGCTTTGCTGCAAGTGTAAGGGTTGCAGCTTGAAAGAGGCCAAGACAAGTGCCATAAAGTGGTGCTGTTGATGCTGAAGCCATATGTCGTCTCTTCTTGATATTTTCCTAGCATTGTTGCTAACAGTGACAGAGGAAGATGTAAATGTTTTGTGGGTATCTGTAAAAGAAATCACCAAGAGTGAATGACAAAAAAAAATAATTATTTTTCATCAATAATTTCCTGCAGCTGCGTTCTGTTTTTATGTCTTGGTATCTCAGTCATACACAAGTAGACACAAAGGGGTAGAGAAAGAGAGTACCATTTGTTGTTGGATATTTAATGTCAGCTTTTCTAGTAGTATCATTTTCCACATTCTCAGCTGTACCACTTCTGCGCATGAACTCTTTCATTTCATTGTTATTTGCTGAATCCTTTCCCAAACTCTCACTATTTACTTTAGGGGCACCTTTTTCTATATCTTGAAGCATCGGTCAAACCCTTTTCAGCTGCCTTGTCGCTAATGTTTCCAATAGTATCTTCCTCAGCAACAAAGGAAGTTGTAATACTGAGCAGGGGGAATATGGTAATCCTTGAAGCTTGGTTGAATAAGGCAATGGAAAATCCGGCAGCAGCAAGCTCCACCGGTCCTAAAACAAAACAAACCCAGTTTTAAGAGCATGTCTGATCAAAATGTACCGTTTATTCTGGTTTCTCTTTTCCTGTTTCTTCCTTTTTCTTGTGGCCTTATTTTTCCGCTTTCGAAACAGAAATATTGGATGTAAAAAGACAAACAAAAAAAGAAGTCCCTTTGTTACATGAATGGGCAAAGGCTAGCCTAGCAGTGAACTAAACAGCCAGAATAGCTCTCTCCGTGTTTTGTGCAGAGAGATCATTATCATTTTCGTTGTAGTCTGGATGAAAAATATACCAAAGTTCCCCCAGGAAAAACATCTGTTCCACTTTTATTTTAAAAAAAAAAATTCAGATGCAAGATATTTATGTTGTACGTACGTACCTTGCATCTCTGAAGAAAACAAAAATTGGCATATTCCACTTGCTGTCAGCTGGCACGTACAAACTTCCATCCTCAGCCATGATATTCTATGTCAGACCACAATGGAGTTACAATTAATACTGCAAGTCAAAGAGGTATTATCAAGGTGGTAATGAGGATCATGGAAGGATCAGTTAGGACAACCCAAGCACAAAACTCTAGATTTTAAAACAATCTAATACCAGTACAGGCTCAAAACTGCAAGGCATAGATGACCATGCATGCAGGACACCATTATGTGTAAACTCTTATTAATGGAGAATCATTACAGACCTTGAAGCGCCAATTGTTACAAACGGACACTACGTAGAAACAACATGCAAGTTAAACGTACTTATAGATATAAGTTTCTTACGTCATGGATAGTTGAACCTTCCTCAGTTATGTAAAATGAGTCAGTTCCATTGGAAGCAACCCTGTGTTACTAATCTTGGAATAGAAAACAAATATTAAAAACAAACAAGATCCCACCTTATTACTCTCACTTTGCAACACTAAATGACAAATCACAATATTTGTGATAAAAATTATCATTGCAAACCGCCCCTAGATCTGCATGGTCCTGATAACCGTATATAAGGAAGCTTCCCGGTTCACAGTGCAGGAACCCAAGTCTCTTTCCCCAGATGAACCTTAGATTGTTGTTGGACTATGGATCATCATGAAGCCCACACAAATCAACAAAATACTTTTAATTCCATGAAAATTGCAAATGAAAAGCATTTTGAAACAGTACATCTCACAAAATTACAAAGCCAAAACGAATACCAACATCATCAGTCAAATGTTCACAACGCCAAAACAGCCTTAAGTGAAGTTCAAAGCAATGATATGTGAAATGTCAAAATAACATAATCAGCATGCATATTAGATTCTGACATGACATGCCTAACTAATTGGAAGATTGCAAGTGACTTGTACTAATAAAATATAATCAAACCTCTTCCAGACACACTTTCACCAAATGACACTAAATTTCTATATAATAAAAGCTTATAATAGAACATCACAGGAAAGTGAACAAATACTGAGTCAACACGAGTTTGAAGGTTGTACTTGTACTGAAAATTTTCTATTGATTTTTTTTTGGGTGTAAGCATGGCATGTGAAATTCATTTTGGGTCATAAGAAATACCGGAATTAATTAATATCATCAGAATTAATTAATATCATCTAGAATCATCGGAATTAATTAATATCATCTAGAATCATCGGAGAACACAATTGCATAAAAGTTTATTAAATATATGAGAAAAATTTATGCCTGTAGATGTGTGTTATTTTTGATGTATTTGAACTTCTAGATATTTTGATATTTGTACTTTTTTTTTTTTTTGAGTTAATTGATTATATTAATAATTAAGATCAGTATTATTATGATATTGAACAAATTCATGTTGTCATAATAACTTATTCATTTAACCTTTATTAGATCAATACTTTACATAAAAAACTAACATGTTTACATTGCATGCTACACTTGGTACATGCAAATTTTAAACTTTTTAACAAATATTTGTAAGGATCGTTATTTGTTCAAAAATTATATTATTAATTACATGGTACATGCAAATTTTTAGTTCCATTCTTATCACTCAGTAATTTATCAATATGTCATTTTTAAATTATTTTAAAATATAAAAGAATTAAGTTTTAGGGATTGAACGAAAGAGTTTTTTTAATTTATAATTAGTATTAGAAACCGCATCAAAGTGTCTAATTATAAAATAACATAAATGTTTAAAAATTTGCTAAAAACTAACAAAATGTAATTAGTACTACCAAATAACAAAATTAAAACTTAATTATGACACGATGGAATTGCGCCATTTCTCCCGCCTCGGCTTCGTGGGCTGGAGGAGGTACGAGCTAAGTCTGCACATTAAAATTTAAAAGTAAGTATTAATTTGATCTTATGCAAATTATGAATTCTATATAGTAAAATAAGTTATTATTTAATTAAATCAACTTATTTTGCAAAATTCAAAGGGTCAATATATATTTTGTTAAGATTAGTGGGAAATTTTTCCCACAATTTTGACAAATGTATAATCAATTACTATTTAAAAACTTATTTATAAAATGTGGGTGACCAATTGACCCCACTTAGCTCTACCTAGCTCCGCCCCTCTACACCTCTTTTTTTTTTTTTTTTTATACATTTATATACACTTATATCGATAAATTAACATTTTTAAAAGTGAATTGATCAAATATTTCATAATTTGATAATCATTAAGTTTATTTTCACATATTTTGTTGTTGTTTTTTTTTCTAAATTGCTACTTTTTTTCATTCAATTTTATCCTTGTTAATAAAACTTTGTATCATTATATTGGTTAGATTGTCCTTTGATAATAATTAAATTTATTTTAATGTTTTTTTCCTTTGGTTGTTATTACATCTTTTTCGTATTAGTGATGATAGATTTTTGTATTATTTTATTGACTCGATGTCCTTCCTATACAACGATCTATTACTCTTATTCATATTTTTTCAGGTCTAATTTACTTATTGTTTTTTTATGTAAATTCAACAATTTTTTAATTCTTTTTCATCATATATTACAAACAAATAAACAATGATATCACTACAAGAAAAAAAGGTCATTCCCGAACATCCAAAATGTATCCTGGCGAAGAGCTATCTGCACCTTTTGACCATGAACCAATAGCCTTTACATTGCATTGCCAAAATGTGCCAAATAGATCAGTATACTACCTGCATATACAGTTTTCTAATTCAATTAAAAAAAACTATGAAAGATGAAACAACAAAATATACACAACATGAGAGCTAAGGACAAGAGCAGGATTGAAGACAAAAAAGAGCGAGATTGAAGACAAAAAGACCTCATATGCAAAACAAGCTTTCTCAGGCTAGTCATTAAGTAGTTATCAAGATTGTATAATAAATTGTGCTAGGTCATGTTGAAAAACCAAATAGGAAAGAGACTCAAGTATGAGAAGGTGTATAAAAGAAAAATGTTCTCTTTGTATGCCACATGCTGTTTAGCCTATAAGCATAAGCACTTAGAAAAATGATTAGCAAAAATAAACCAGAAACTGCAAAAGCTATAGCTCCATCAATTTCTACTCCCTTAGCAGAAACTTGAACATTGTAATGATTGGTGGAGCAAGAACACGAACCAAAGCTTGCAGACCAGGTGCATTAATCTTTGCAGGTTTACCAAACTGATTCAAGTCAATATCTATGAATTCTCAATCTAGAAAATGAAGAACACCATGGTAATAACTAAAATCCTATCAAATTATAGAAGGATACTTATTACTTCTTTTTTACAAGGCCACATACTTTCATTTAAAATTGGTTAGCATTACTTTCTCTAAAGTCCAAACAAGAGTTATGCTTATAACCAGGTGATATATTCAAATCCAATATACCAATTTTTTAATCTTAATAGTAGATGATAACTTATTCTGGTTGTAGTAAGAGAAAAGTCTACATTGAAAACAATATATAGCTGAAAAACAATAGCTCTAGCTGTTAATGGAAAAAATTACCCAATTTACATTGAAACCCTTTATAGAATAAATTTCTATCCACAGAGCCTTAACTTGGCATAGTTACTCTAGCACACTTGTATAAGAACTCCATTGAGGCTTAGCTTCAAGACTTCAACTACAACCAAATATGCAATTTATCCTATAAAATTTTCATTGTAAAAAGTTTAGTTTTGTTCAACACATTAACTCCTATTGGAACTTAGAAGCTAGTACATACTGAGTAATGTTCCTAATAAATAATCTCATGCAAACAAGTAATAACAAAAACCCACCAACGAAAATAATCCCAATTTCAAGAATTGGATAGTGACATTGTTGTCGCCATTTGAGCAATATCTACGATGAAGGTTATGATACATTATGAAATTCTTCAGCTTGGGTAAATTAAAGGGCTTGGAAACCCTAGAATTACTTGTTTGTAAGAATACGTTGAAACCTTGGGACCCAAATTGCAAAAAAAAAATGAAGAAAAAAAAGATTAGGAATAACGCAAAAATTAAATTTTGATTAAATGTCGAATAAACCAATTTATCATCTCCAGGTTAGATTGATTGACCTGTCCCCACACCATTCATCCAAGGCAATCCAAGTCAATTGAGGAACAAAACCAACTTTCTCTCTTCTTTTAAAACAACAGGGAATATGAAACATACATTTCTACTCAAACCCTCAACCCAGCCAACTGAACTAAGCCTAGGTGATCAAAGAAGAATTTATTATTAATACAATAATAACTATCAGGATTACATATAAAATTTAAAAGGTCCAACACATGATACAAGACTATAATAAATTTGGAAAGACACTATTTCCTAAAGTGGAACATATATATATAACAAAAATGGTTTATATAATATGCTATAATTTCCCTGCTGAGTAGAAGTTCTATATTCTATATCTAAACCTTGCTCCTCAGAAAGCGCCAAGGTCCAGTTCCTGATCCCATCCTGCAGGTGCAGTTCTAATATTTTAGTGCATTGCATTGGGCAACAAACCAAGCTACACAACCAAAACAACTGTACTAAAAAACAGTGTTATTTTTACAAATCTTATTAATATTGGCATGTCCCCAAGTGCCAAATTTATCTTTTTTTTTTTTAAAATTACAAAAGAGAATTAATCAGCATTAAATATTTGGGCTAGCAGTGTTCTAGAGGGATTGTGGGGCAAAACCTGATGTGAATGCATTGTTCTTTTACTTTTAATAGTCAGCATTTATATTTGACAGAAATGAAAGACAGTGATATAAAGACAATTGTCCACAAGCATAACCTAAACTAAGTACGCAACAAAAAAGAGTTTGTTCAAGATGGAATAATTTGAACATTTGATGATTTCCTTATTTGCTTTTCTGTTTCTTTTACTTTCAACAATTAAATGATAGATGAAGAGGACAATGGAAACCACTGACTCACTTAAATGACAAGGAATGTTACCTCCATACACCAGCAAACAGACGCAGCCCCATATAGATTGTTAAAGCAATCCAAATCCCCAAAAATCCATCTTTCCTATAGAGAAGGAATAAAGAAGCAACACTTGCTATTGACACCATAACCTAAAGAGAGGGAGAAGAAGAACTTTAGTAAAGTCATATTTGGCTAGAAAGTATGTAATAAGCATGGACAAGGGCTATTAAACTTGCCAAGGAGTATGCAGAATATGCAAAATCAGATGCTCCGAAGTTCACACCATCGAAGACAAAGGCTAATGAGTTGATTGGTTGTGTAGCAGCAACAAACTGGTTAAAAGAGAATTCAGTTAATAAAAATCAAACATTAAAGATCCCTAATTTCATCAAACAGAAGGGACTTACTGGGATGCCTATTCTGATGAGGTTTAGAACATTGGCATCTTTGGAAAAGATTCCTGCTCCAAAGTACAAACCAATGCCGACCGCAAGAGCAAGCCCCATGCCTAATACAAAACTCATCTGCAGAATTATGTCGTTTACACTCTAAGCTTCAGGGTGTTTTATGATGAGTGAAATCAGAGATGTTAACAAATAAAATATTACACCTGTAGGACTCGGGTTGCAGCTGCTGCTGCCTTTTCATAGTTTCGTTCAGCGAATGAACATGCTAGAATAGCCTGAAACGTAGGAAGAGAAACAAGAGTTACTGTTTAGGCTACTAATTATTGTAAAAATATAGATATTATAGCGAACTTTCATACATTTAGGATAAGTTATTATAAACATGCATCAATCAGAATACAAGACAATTTTAGCAGGAAATTGGCCTGACATACTCTAGAGATAACTAAAAATGAAAATGGAAGAGTTGAAATGATGCTTCACCTGTATAGCAACAGCCAAACCATCAGCAAGAAGGGATGATGTCAACCAGACCTGCAGGCAGGTTTGAAATGCAGCCATTTGGGTTGAACCCAGCCGAGCAGCCAGTGATGCTGCCAAGGTTACGCAGAATGTCACGGCTACTACTCTTGCTAACAACAGGCCTCCTGGAACCAAGAATAAATAAGATTTATTAGTGAGAAAAAAAGAATAAATGAAAAGGAAATAAAGATGTGTGTAATGTGTAAACATTATAATTTGAATCAAGATAGCAATTTAACATCTATAAGTTTGGATATGTGATCAATAGTTTTATTATTTCACTGTCAGGAAAATATAGATTTTTCCAGAAAAGTTGGAAATATAATTTTATAAGTTCAGTTAGCCACTTTTTCATTCATCTTTTCCCTTTTCTTTTGAGCCAATTAAGGGACAAAATAAAGTTTTTGTTGGTGTATGTAAGCTCTAGAAGAGGAATATGTTAAAATAGAATTTTGAATGTGCCAAACCAAATAAATAAAGATTTCTAATACAAGCAGCCATTGCTGTAGGATTAAATCCCCTTACCATTTTTAAAAAACCGCAAAAACTGTAATTCTTTTACACTTGGAGGTAACAGATCGACTTTTTTCATTAATAGAAAAAATAGAACCAGCGCCATCATGTACCTAAAAGGATCATCAATTACATGCTTAAGTCAGTAAATTCCCGGGAACATAGTCACAATATTACAGTCTTGAGTTTAGTATAGTATATGTAAATATAAACCATGATGGAATGATAATGCTTACTGAGAGATAACATGTGCAATGGCTGCACCGCTGATACCCAACTTGCAGGTAAAGATAAGTATAGGATCCAGAGCGATATTTGTTGCATATCCAACAACTAATTAAAAGAAATGAACAAATTAGGGGCATCATTGACATTGATGGCTTCCAGGATTCAGGAAACAAGATCCCTTTTTCATTAAGCAGTCACATAGTAAGGAGGATAAAAAATGTGGGGTGGGTTGGACCTCAACCTACCAATGACATACAAAGGAGTTGTTGTGTCTTTAAACCCTCGAAAAATTCCTTGCATGGCCAAGGAGAGAAGAACTGCAGGAGCACCCAGTGATCTCAATCTCAAGTACTTCTTTGCTGGGGTCAGCATAGGGGAACCCTGAAGAAATAAATATGTGTCTCGTTATAGTCAAAACCTATCCAAGCATCTTTCATTGCTTTATAAATAATTTTGCCACAAGCATGTTCTGCAATAACATAATGTTTATACTGAAGACACTTACAGGTTTCACACCCATCACACCCAAGAGAGGCTTTGCTGCAAGTATAAGGGTTACAGCTTGAACGAGGCCAAGAAATGTGCCAAAAAGTAGTGCTGTTGATGCTGAAGCTATATGTCGCCTCTTCTTCTTGCTATTTTCCTTAGCATTGTTGCTAACAGTGACAGAGGTAGATGTACATGTTGTGTTGGTATCTGAAAAAGAAATCGCAAAGACTTAATGATTAAATATGTCCGAATAAGAATACCTTTCACCATCTTTTAAAAAAAAATACTTTTCGTCAACAATTTCCTCCAGCAGCTGATTAGAACTGCATTCTGATTTTATGTCTTGGTATCTCAGTCATACACAAGTAGACAAAGGGGGTGAGAGAGAGAGTACCATTTGGTGTTGCATATTTTATGTCAGCTTTTGTAGTAGTATCCATTTCCACATTTTCAACTGTACCACTTTTCGCCATGAATTCTTTCATTTCATTGTTCTTTGCTGAAGCCTTTCCCAGGCTCTCACTATTTACTTTAGGCGCACCTTTTTCTACATCTTGAAGCATATTAGGAATAATCTCTTTCCCTCCATTTTCTTCAGTCAAACCCTTTTCAGCTTCCTTGTTGCTAATTCTTTCAATAGTATCTTCCTCAGCAACAAAGGAAGTTGTAATACTGACCAGGGGGAATATGGTAATCCTTGAAGCTTGGTTGAACAAGGCAATGGAAACTCCGGCAGCAGCAAGCTCCACCGATCCTAAAACAAAACAAACCCAGCTTTAAGTGCATGAATGATCAAAATGTACTCCATTTATTAACAAAACAATGAATTCCCCATTCTTCTGCAAGAATTTTCTGATGTCAATCATAAAAGCATACCTAGATGGCCTATGAATGCAGTGTCTATCAAAGAAGCAATGGGGTCAGCGGCAACAGCCAGCGCAGCAGGGAATGCTATCCCTAGTAACTCCCGACCAAGTGCGTCCAGCTTGAAAACAAGTCTAGCACCACATTTAGAGGACCAATTATTATTTCATAAAAGATACATCTGCAGGTTTCTCTTTTCATCTTTCTTCCTCTTTCTCATGGCCTTATTTTTCAGCTCTCGAAACAGAAATGGATGTGAAAAGACAAACAAACAAAAAAGGAAGTCCCTTGGGTATATGAATGGGCAAAGGCTAGCCTGGCAGTGAACTAAACAGCCAGAATAGCTCCGAATTTTGTGCAGAGGGATCACTATCATTCTCATTGTAGTCTGGATGAAAAATATATAAACGTAACTTCTTCTGTTTTTTTTCACCTAAAACAAAAGTTCTCCCAAAGAAAAATATCTGCTCCTTTTTTATTTATGAAACAAAATTCAGATGCAAGAGATACATGTTGTACGTACCGGGCATCTCTGAAGAAAACAAAAAGAGGCATCTTCCACTTGCTGTCAGCTGGTGTGTACAAACTGCCATCCTCAGCCATGATATTGTATGTCAGACAACAATGGAGTTACAATTATAACTGCAAGTGAAAGATGTATTGTCAAGGTGGTAATGAGGATCATGGAAGATTCAGTTAGGACAACCCAAGCACAAAAGACTACAAATTTTAAGATAATCTTATACCACTACAGGGTCAAAACTGCGAGGCATAAATGACAATGCAGGATGCCACGCTTAACAGAAACAATACAGTTCAGATAAATAATTTGTAAGCTCTTATTAATGGAGAATCATTACGGTAAAAACATTGAAATTATTACAGACCTTGAAGCGCCAAATGGTACAAACTGAGTACACTATGTAGAAACAACATGTTAAAGTGTACTTATAAATATAAGTTTCATACGTCATGGATGGTTGAACCTTCCTCAGTTATGTAAAATAAGTCAATTTCTTCAGGAGCAACCCTGTCTTACTAATCTTGGATTAGAAAAGAAGTCTTAATAAAAACAAAGAAGAACCCACCTTAGTACTCTTCATTTTAGAACACTAAACTACAAAATCACAAGTAAAAGACATAAGTAACCAATATGTGTGAAAAAGAATGATCACTGCTCTTCAGTACAAACCGCCCTCAGGTCTGCATTGCCCTGATAACAGTATAGCAAGCTCCCCGTTTGACAGAACAGGAACCAAAGTCATGATATTATTGCATAATTGATGGAAGGATTCTCTTGTCTATATCTGTCTAAACTCTAAAGTATTAATATCACACAAGGACAATTTGTTCTGTCTCTTCCCCAGATGAACCTTATAAGATGGTGGTTGAACCGTTGAGCTACGTTTCACCATGGACCCCACAAAAATCAAGACAATACTTTAAATTCCATGAAAAATGCAATTTAACAACATAAAAAGGGAACCCATAAAGAAACCGTACATCTTACAAAAAACAAATCCAAAATGAAAATGTACATCATCAGTCAAATGTTCACACCGCCTAAACAGCCTTAAATGAAGTCAAAGGAATGAAATATGAAACATCAGCATATGAGAGTCCCACATGCCAAATTATTTGGAAGATTGCATATGTTGGGTATAAGCCTCTTCCAGACACACTTTCACCAAATGACACTAAATTTCTATATAATTAAAGCTTAAAATAGAACATCAAAGGAAAATAAACAAATAATGTGTCAACACGAGTTCGAAGGTTGTACTTACAGTCTTGGAGTAGGCATTTTGTCGAGAACCTGGCGGTTCTTCCAAGTAGGAAAGGAGCGTCAATAATTAAATACAAAAGATTAATAAATAAAAGGCCTAGATATCTTAAACAAAGGTTTTCTTCGAAAAAAAATTTCTTAAATTAATTTTCTTTCTAGTTCTCTACTGTTTGCCGGTTTCAACGAACAAAGCTACTTTCGGCAGCTTCTTCCTTTCAGGAAGCCAGATGCCAAAGTTTCCACATATGATTCTCAAAACATCAATAAAAAAAATCGAATTAGATATTGGTTTTCTCGAATTTGACTCGTTTGACGAAATCGAACTGTGTTTGATCGGTCAGAAAAGGCAGGAAAAGCAAAGATTTGAAAGTATCAAAATTCTTTCTTTTCCTACTCTTGCTCAGCAATCAACTGCAGATTTTACCTCAATCTACATTTTTGTTTTCTTGATAACCAAACAGATTCATCCACTCTATTTTATTTTCTCAGGAACCAAACAGGATGTCTACAGTGACGCGGTTGACTGTATGGAGTAGACCCCTTCCTTTGTCCCTTGCTTCCAGCTCGCTCCATCTTATTCCGTACGCGAGTTATCCCCAGCTGGTTTTTTAATTTGAAATTTTAAAAGATCCAATTTTCAGTTCAGAACAATTTAGAAAATAGGGTAAATTGCTAATCTATCCCTAAACTTTCACCAATACTTGGTGTCTAATTAATCGCACATGACTAAAGGAATACAATCTTGTAGCAATATGTGATGGTGGAACTTGAATTTGAAAATTATTATTTTTAGTTGAACTAAGACTTCACCGTCTTATTAATTTTTTAAAGAATAAATTATCATTTTCAACGTATTTTAACAATTATTATAATTATTTTTAATTTTTTATCGAGGGGTTATAATATGATAATTACGTACGTATTAAACCTCTCTTATAGTCCCTTTTCTTCTTTAACCTTTTCTTTCAATTAAAATTTTTATTATTTAATTCTTCTAACAAATATCTTATTCTTCTTTAATAAAAGAATAATAGTCATTGTATATTCATTTATTAAAATAAAAGGAAATAAGAGAAAATCTACCCACTTTTTTCTTACAATTAAGAAAAAAATTAAAAAAAAAATTAATTCTTCTAACAACTAATTATGTGTTTTTAACACAAATTTATTAGTTAGCACATTGGACACCTTGTTCTATTTGGGGACAAGATTAATCTTAGAAAAAAAAAAAAGGAAAAAACAATGCAGGCCTAGATTGTATTAGCTACATATATAACTATTCAGAACTTTGTATTAGCTACATATATGCCAATACACTTATGATTTAACGGCACCTAATATTTCCTGCTATCCAGGAGATTCAAGGGTCGGCTCTCCTAAAAGCCTATTCTCCATTCTCCCTCCCCTCCCAAAAAAAAAAAAAAAAAAAAAACAAAACAAAACAAGGCTACATATATAACTATTTATAACTTTGCATTAATTTACAGAGTGAATATTATTAATTTAGTGTCATAATTTTTCTTGCACAAAGACAAATTAAGGTGAAAATGAAAGGTTATATATATATATATATATATCCAAAGCTTTTATTATGTTTTGCCGTTCATGGAAGTAAGGAAGGTTCCGTTAACAAATGAATAAGATTAAAAAGTTACTAAAAGTTGGGAGAGTGAAAAAGACTTGGTAATTATTTAATTCAGTTTGTGTGATTTTTCAAAAATAAAATTAAATCATAAGTAAATAAATTATCTAATACTTAATTTCACACCTTTCCTTTTCAGTTAATTTATTTAATTCAGTATATATCGAAAATTTTGATGGACCTCACATGGCCCCCCATACTTATTTGTTTATGGAACTTGTACTGTTGTACACCACTTTAAAATAGATCTGTCTTTTTCTTGATAGGTTATGTTTTTAAAAGTTAGTAGCTCTCCATAGTGCTGTAAAAGAGGTTAAAAATTAAACTACATCTTCCCCTAAAAGCCTTGAATATTCTTTTGTAATAAGCTAGATAATAAAAAGCTGTTAATGTTAATTATTGTATTTTTGATTTTGTGGTATGGGTGTAGTTGAAGTATATATTAGTTTAACATATCTAAATATAATGTAATTAATAATAATAATAACAATTATTTTTTACAAGAAGCAATTACTTTATTGGAATAGCCCCAACTAATCAATCTATCCATTTGCAATCGTACACGTGGTGGGGGCTCCTAGTAGAGGGCTAAGACGAATATGTGTGAATGAATATGATGACATTTATGTTTGAGATAAAAATCTTATATCGAAAAAAAAAATAGAGATATGAATAAAATTATATATATATATATTATTGATATTAAGAAAAAAAAAAAATCAAGTGATGTCTAATTTACATGTAATATCTAGTTTAATTTGTTGGGATACCAAAGTGCATTTTCTTTTCCCTCTTTCTCTTTTTAAGGTAGTGGTGGTTGATGCATGAATCATGATTAAAAAAAAAAAAAAAGAAAGAAAGAAAGCCATGTTTCCTAGCTACAAAATCCTTTTTCAAGTTACTTATTTAACCCAAACAGGACATACATAGGAAATGGGAAATGTTTCTTGCCAAACAAACAAAACTTTAATATTTACCACTTAACTTCAAACTCAAGTTAAACAACGAAACAGAAACAAGAAAAAAGGAAAAAAATAATTCATACATACATGCATGTATACATTAATTTGTGTGCGTGCATGCAGAGAGATTAAATATTTTAAACTAACTGGCTAGATAGCAAAATTAAACTAGCATGCTTTACATAAAACGGAAGGAAATGAAAGGAATACGACAATTAATCCAATAATTAGCTAACCTGAAAATATCTCTTCAAATATCACTCTCAACAATGAAGGCTGGTGTTTCTTTTGCTCACTCAGTCCCACGTCGATCCCTAACATAGTTAAAAATTAATGCATGTGCGCGATAGTGAGTGAGTGTCTAACTGAGTAGGAGAGAGAAAATGTTATACATATCTAGAGAGAGAATAAAATCTACGGCTGCCACGATGACACGTGGAACTCGCATATGATTCTCAAAACAACAATAAATAAATCGAATTAGATATTGGTTTTCTCGAATTTGACTCGTTTGACGAAATCCAAACTGTGTTTGATCGGTCAGAAAAGGCAGGAAAAGCAAAGATTTGAAAGTACCAAAACTCTATTTTTTCCTACACTCTTGCTCAGCAATCAGCTACAGATTTTATCTCAATCTACATTTTTGTTTTCTTGATAACCAAACAGTTTCATCCACTCTACATTTTATTTTCTCAGGAACCAAACAGGATGTTACTGTATGGACTAGACCCCTTACTCTGTCCCTTGCTTCCATCGTATTCCGTACGCGAGTCATCCCCAGCAGGTTTTTTTAATTTTACATTTTAAAATATCCAATTTTCAGTTCAGGACAAATTAGAAAATACTAAATTGCTAATCTATCCCTACAGTTTTACCTATACTTACTGGTGTACAAATTCAACCTAACTAAGACTTGATTTTGTAATATTTTTTTAGAAATATTTATGCTTATGAAAGTATAAGTCAATTTTTTAGTGTTTAGTAACAAAAAAAATTAAAAAATTAGGGTGTTCTTGATCTAGACTTTTAAAAGTCAAGAGTATTTTAAAAATTGACTTCTGCTTTAAAAATTAAGACAGTTTCAAAACAAGCCTAATTTTAAATCTTCTATTTACTGAGAATATATTTTACATAATTTTACCAAACCCTATTTGTTGTAGCTCTTTAAAAATAACTCTTAAAGAGTAAAAAAAAACATAACACTTCTAACAAAGTCATAATAATATCACACTAAGCCTAAAACAATACGATCTTCTAGCAATATGTGATGGGAAACCTTGAATTGGGAAGCTATTATTTTCACTTGAATCAAGACTTCATCTTATTATTTATTTCTTTAATAATAGATTATCACTTTCAAAATATCTTGGAAGTTATTGTAATTTGTTTTTTCCGTTTGCACCAAAGGAGTTGTAATACGCCTCAAACCTCCTTTACAGTCTCTTCTTGGTTTTAACTTCTCTTTACATTATTATTATTATTTTTTTAATTACATTGAAAGAGAAAGGCAAAACTAAGGAACTGGAATAGTAGTCCTATGCTACCAAGCAACACTAGTTTTACCCCTTTTTTTAATTTAATTTTCATAACAAAATTTTATTTTATTATAAAAATAAAATAGTAATATAGTCATTGTATATTAATTTTTTTAAATAAAAGAAATTAAAAAAACAATTACCCACTATTTCTTAAATTAATAAAAGCTATTTTTTTTAAAAATAATAATAATTCTTCTAATAACTAATTATGTGTTTTTATCCAAATAGGAAAAGACAATCATTAGTTAGCAAATTGGACACTTTGTCCTATTTGGGGACAAGATTAATCTTAGAAAAAATAGAACAAGAAAAAGGAAAAAAATGCAGGCCTAGATTGTATTAGCTACATATATAATTATTAAAACTTTGCATTAATTTACATACTGAAAGTTATTGAATTATTGTGGCATAATTTTCTTACACAAAGACAAAGGTGAACCATATGTACCATATATATATGTATTAACAAATGAATAAGATTAAAAGTTGGCAGAGTAAAAAAGACTTAATGATTTTTTAATTCAGTTTGTGTAATTTCTCAAAATAAAATCATAATTAAATAAATTATCTAATACTTAATTTCACACCTCTCGTTTTATAGCTAGGTAGAAAGGGATCTGCAATCGAATTAGTTAATAAAATTAGGGGCAGTTTAAAAACTGATGGACCTCACATGGGCCCACATACTTATTTGTTTATAGGACTTGCACATAGAAAACAAAATGCTTTTGTAATTTACACAGCACTTTAAAATAGATCTTTCTTTTTCTTAATAGGTTATTTTTTAGAAGTTAGTAGCTCTCCATAGTGCTGTGAAAGAGGTTAAAAATTAATCTACATCTTCTCACCTAAAGCCTTAAAGAATTATTCTTTTGTAATAGTGCTTTCTTTCTAAAATATCGAAAGCTATATACTAATTTGTTAATGTTAATTATTGTATTTGTGGGATTCTCGTAGAGTAGTGAGACGACAAAAAAAATTATAAAATTCCTTGTCCTATCATATGTACATGTTCTATAATTTGAGTTAGTGATAGTTATCAAAATTTGCACTAGTATGTGATTGGGAAAGATCGAGATAAGAATACAACTATATATAAATATAAATAAAAAAAAGAAAAAGTGGTGTCCAATCCTCGTGTGATATATATCATAGTCATTTTTCAACAATTATTACATGCTAGTTTAAATTGTTAGGATAATAAGATCGTGCATTTTATTTTTCCTCATTCTCTTCTTAAGGTAGTGGTTGATGCATAATCATGATTAGAGAAAAACGAAGATAACCATGTTTCCAAGCAACAGAACCCTTTTTCAAGTTACTTATTTATGCCAAACAGGGCATATATATAGGAAATGGGAAATGTTTCTTGCCAAACAAACAAAACTTTAGTATTTCCCACTTAACTTCAAACTCAAGTTAAACAAAGAAACAGAAACAAGAAAAAAAGGGAAAATTAAACTAGCAAGCATGCTTTACATGAAACGCAAGGAAATGAAAGGTATACGACAATTAATTAATGAGAATGGAATTAATCCAATAATTAGCTAGAAATATATGTATATATATATGTACCTGAAAATATCTCTTCAAATATCACTCTCAACAATGAAGGCTGACCAATTTCTTTTGCTCACTGCCTGATCGATCACCCACCAAATCCAAACCTACACTTCGCCTTTTATAGTAAACATCTTACAATCTGCTCACTCAGTCTAATATATTTAAAAATTAATGCATGTGTGCGTGACATTGAGTGAGTGTCAAAGTGAGTAAGAGAGAGAGAAGAAGATCTATGGCTGCCACGATGACACGTGGAACTCAGCATATGATTTGTACTCAACGTGTCAATTGAAAATTTTCTGAATGGTTAAATTTCAACCATAGATAAATAAGCCAAGCTGTAAAGTAAGTTAACAATTGTTCTACTTTGTGATACAAAATGAAGTGGTTTTCTGGTTACCAATCAAACTTTTTGTTAATGTGGGCTACGTAGGAATCCCAATACTACCAATATATATAGCCCATGGTTGGCAATATATGCAGTCTGACCTAATTTCTTCTGGTTTAATTAAGATAGGATTATTAAATATGATTAAGTGTTTTATAGACGATAATCATAATTAATTATCTATCTAAAACTTGTGCTTATTAATAAGTATATATAAGAGAGAAGAAAGAGAGTTCGTTTTTAATGTTATTTTGATAGCATTGATCATCCAATATTACTATATAAATTATATATAGTACTTGCAAACATAAGTGTGCTCATGAGAATGGAGGGCCCTAGAATTTTAATAAGGATGATAATTTAATTAATTATTAGCTCTTTCTTGTTTCAATATGTAAGTTGTTCAAGAAACTAATAGGAATTTTGTCTTGAGTAATTTTGGCTAGTACTATTGAAGCCAATTGGAGGAGGGCATGTCTGTTCTCCTCACAAATTTAATGAATTAATTTGTGCTTGTGGGGTAAGTTGCTTAATATGTGAAAGTTCATTCTTAGGACTAAGTGTGATAATTTGATCAGTTAAGTCGGATATCTGATTCAATAAAGTCTGATTAAATGTCAAAGTAATTTTTTAAATTGTATTTAACTCTAATCAGATCTGAAATTATCCATGAATGAACAAAAAAACTATTTAGAAGACTAAGGAAAAAAAATCTATACAATTTAGCTAGTTAGAGTTGAAACCAGATTGAATTGTGCCAATTTCGGATCAAATTAGATTTTAACAAATTTAGATCAGATCAACTAATTCAGACCTAATGAACTTTAGATCAATTTGAATCTAGATCAATCCAGTCAATTGTTATACCTACTTAGAAACTCAGCTACAACTTTTAGTTTTTCAGTAAAAATATTGTTATTGGCTTGTCAGTAAAAACATTGTTATTGGACAAATGAATAATTTAAGGAAGACTATATTAGGAATTATACAAAATTTTCCTTAAATTTGCAATGAGATCATATGGTAAAAACAATAAAGGGTATAAACACATAATATAAGTAGAAGGGAAGAGGAAAAAAAATATTCAAAAAGTGGCTCAACCTTGCCTAGATTCACAATGAGAAGAGATAAATTCTATAATATTTCAAGAAATATTATATAAAAAGAGTAGCACTTAAACATGATGTTTTCACTACTCTCTCTATATGGGGTCTCATAAATATTAGAAATCTCTCTATCTCATACCTATAACTCTCTCACGCCTAAATAGAACTTGTCCACTAAGCAAACTTTTCTTTAAAACAAACTCAATCACAACCTAATTAGACTTACTTATCTACAAAGATAAATCTTATTAGGGAACTCCAATAATCATCTACTTAGTTTATTCTTAGTGATAAAAAATAAACTATTTAGGAAACTACGAAAACATAAATTTGGTCAAAATTCTAACAATCTTTATCTTGACTCAAATCTTTCAAAACATTTCGTACAATGCATCATCAACCATCAACAATGAAACTATCAAAACTTCACACGAGCCTCACTCATTGAGAGTCATCACTCCATCGAAATCTCTATATGCTTATAGTGAATAACACCATGATATCCTGCAACAATAGTAATCCATATATACCTAACCATCTTCTCAATTCCACTTCTCTTGTCACCATTGATAAGACATAATTTCCTTATCATCTCATCATTGGATTGGGTTTGTGCCACAAATCTACAATTCCACCTTAACAAAAAAACTTGCTTCATTACCATGCTTGCTCCATCTTTATATTGCCATCTCCCACAAAACTACGAAACTACATATTTCACAAAACTTCAATTTCCACAAATCTTCAAACTTCTACAAATTAAGCTCCGAAACTTCCGCATAGGTGTGACACAGACTCCCATGATCTCTTAGTGTGATGGCCACACAAATTTACCAATAATCATGTAATTAATTTATTTTTAGTGAATAAAATTAAACTAATTAAAAAATTACCAACACAGGAAGAATAAATGATTAACAAGAAAGTGTAAGTAAGCATACGTAACTATGCTTATCTAAAGGCCGCAGTGGTGGCCAAAGCAACTTCAACTAGAAGCGATGCCAATACAATGTTGTCATGTAAGAAAATAACTAAAAAGCCTAATGATAATTAGTGCATGCCCAAATATTAAAGTGTGACTCCACCATGATATATATTGCTCCTTGCTACCTGATAAATAAAAATTATAGTTTTGTCAATTTTTGTTTTATAAATGTCATTCCTTTCAGTTTGTAACTTATTTTCAACTCAAAACATCACTATCAAAAAGCACTTGATTTTCAATCTTTTTTTGTTGAAAATGTTGATATATAGCACTATTCTTACTTTTCATTAAACTAGAAAAAATCCATTAGAATGGAGTGCATTGATTTTTTTTTAACTCTTTTAATATATATATATATATATATATATATATTTATATATTATATTTAGAGGAAAGATATGTTCGAAAAACTTCAAAAATCAATGAAGAGAGTATATTTTCTTCATCACTAATTCAATCTCGTTAAAATTTTTATTTTTAATATATAAAATATATAATATTACAATTAAAAAAATCTTAATCACAATTCACTAAATCGATTATGTGAATTCTCACAACCTAATCAATATTGGTAACTTGATTTTTTTTCTTCGTGTTTTCATTTCTGCCGATTACTATAATTCTGCTAATCTTTATCATATTTTGGCCATGCTATTTCTATGCAAGTAATTTTTTATCATCAACTTGAATAATTTTACATTTCTTAATGTAATGCATTCTATAAACTAAATATCATTTTGACCCATTTCATTTCTTTTCCTCTAATTTTAAAATAGTTATTGATTCATTGTCCTATTTGGTTTAATTTATACAAGGCAGATCAGAACATAGAATCCTAGCTAGTTTACATAGTTTATGGTTCTAGTGGTGCATGATATATTGGGTGGATAACCCACTAATATTATGCATAAAGAAAAAAAGTATTACATCGTTGAGCTAGAATATAGATGGTAGCTAAAGGATTAATGCTTTCTCTTATCAAGTTATATTGGGTATGTCAACACAATATTCTAAACTCAAGACAAGGGGGACTTGAGATGTAACTTTTTTATTTTATTTTATTTTATTTTTGGGTATATTGAGAGTGTTCAAACTCAACACTAAAAAATAAGGAAACAGGAACTAACTGTTTGAATTAAGTTCTTGGTGGTTACTTTATGTATATATTGTATACATAAGGACCTAGCTTTTGAAGATAAAAAAGGAGACATTCACTTTTGTGTTAATAATCCCGATACATCTTTAAAATTTAATCTTAAATAAAAAAAATAAAATTTTCAATTGAAGTAATAATTTATATCAATAATCTTTCAATTCATATGTACTTACTTGGACAACAACAACAACATGATTCAAAAGTATATAAGCACGGTTATTTTTCATTTTTCATCTCTAAATAATTTAATTGAAAATAATGAAATTGAGACAATGATCTTTATTACAAAATTTTGAAAAGGTTTTTATTTTCTAAATGATAGATACTAGAAGAAATAATTGGATTTTTTTTTTTTCAACATATTTAAAACTTTTTTTTTTCCTACTTACAGATAGAGGGGATGAACAAACTCTCAATTTTAGAGGAAAAGATTGAAAAGGATTAAACTTGAACATGATATACTAAATTATAAATTACCTTGAACTTCATAACTTGTCGAGTTTTATTAAAATAACTGAGTTGGGATTTAATTGTTTTTTTTTTTCATTGAGGTGAAATCATGATTCAATTCTATATTTTTGATATATAAAACTAAAATATTTTACCAGTTAAACCAACTCACACCTTCAAATCTTATATTCTTAAAATCATATAACTTAACTTTTTAGATGAAAAATTGCAAATTGCAACACATACTTTTCTTTTTGTAACCTTAAACAATATATATTTTATATACTACTTTCTTCGTCAGTTGGAAATAGAGACCAACAACAAAGACGAAATCAACTCTCCAATTCTTGGACCTTTTTCTAATAGGGAGAAATATATTCTTTTCAGAGCATATTATTTTTCCAGCAAATCATGATACTAGCTATAAAGTATTTTTAGAATTTGTACAAATTGTACCTAACATAATCATTTTATAAAAGGAAAAAAAAAAAATCCTTTTGAAGATTTAGTAATTTAGTACAATATATCAGTTTTTATAAAAAAAAATTTTCTTTTTGAAAAAAAAAAGTAATACTAATTAGCAATTGCTAGTGATGCTGACTCTTTCAATGTTTACAATTGTCGGCCACAAAATTATAATGATTGCTCGTGGGTGTAAAAGATGATTATAAATATAGAGTATAATGTTAAAATATTTTTATTCAAATTAAAATTATTAATTAAAGAAATTTATATTTGAAGATAATATTTATAACTTTTGGTGATAGTTAAATGTTTATATACTGGCTTGGGTTTTATAATGTTGTGACTTTTTGAGAGGTATTGTATCTTCCTGGCTTTCTTAGAATTATTTTAAAAAAGTTACAACAGTAGTGTTTGGTAAAATAATAAAATAGTTACTCTTAATAAGTAAAAGCCACAAATTAGTGTTTGGTAAAATTATTGTCAAACAGCTTCAAAGATTTAAATTGACTATAATAGATATTGATCATAAAAAGAAAGATAATTAACCTATTGTATTAATTAATAAAAGGATAAATATGAATTTTCACTAAAAATTAAGGTTATTTTAGTTTTAAAAATTTTTAAGAGCAAGAGCCAGCTTTTAAAAGCACCCATTAAGGTGCTTTTAAAACTCAGAACAAAAGCACCCTACTTTTTTTTTTTACCAAACATAAAAAAATCGACTTATGCTCTTCATAAACATAAGCACTCTCCTAAAGAGCAATACCAAACTAAGCTTAAGTTAAGCCAAAGTGTTTTTAAATTTAATAAAAGAAAATTTTAAAGTAAAAAAAAAACCTTTTGTCATTTTTTTTTTTGAAAGGAACTAAATTAGGAGAGAATCCATATCTATTAATAAAGATATATATATATATATAAATATATTAAGAAATGAGATGTTAATTAATTGAAGTGCCGTAAACCGTTTAAATAACACCTTGCCACTAAAACAAAACGAATAAAAATGAAAATTCAGTCATGCCCTAAGGATGAGAAATAATTGATCACATGTAAGTACCTTATCATATAAAAAACTTTGATTTGTACCTAGCCCCTCAAAATTACCAAAATTTATTATTTTAACCATTCAAAAACAAAGTCTCTAGATCCGTTCCTGATTATATATCATTCACATTTATATGTGAATACAGCTACTTATAATTTCAGACAACAAAAAAAAAATAAAAAATTAACACATATTTTACCTAAAAGTAGATGTATGTGATTTGTCCATATATATATATCACACTCACTTACTATCATAATATATATTATTATTATTTTTAGGGCGAGTGAGACCTATTGGACCTATTTTCATAGGAAGTATACAATATAAAGAAATTTTATTATTTGAATTAACTGACACTTTCTTTATCAGTATATTATTTCTTTAACTGTGAACAACTCAAATGATTTAACAGCAGATGAATTGAATTAATTCGAAGGATTCATCTTCTTAATTCTTTTAAGAAGTTATTGTACAACTGCTACTATAAGCTTGTGTTTGATGTTTTTTACTGTATGTTCTCTTGAGGACAACCATACATTGAACTTTGTGGTAGAATTTTGGTTTAATGAGATTCGAAACCACTCGGAAACTTGAGCTGAGGCTGACACGAACCATCACTGGTAACCCTTTTCCGGAATCTAACATGTCTTGCATGCTTCTTCCGGCTCCATACATTGCCTTATTCCTTGTTCCCACATCTAATTCAAACGATGTTGAGCCTCTCTCTGCATATAGTTTAGGTCCCTGTCAAAACAATATTAAACATGTGAAAAACAAAACCATAGGCAATTTGATCCGTCCGGTTGGGTTAAATATGCAGCTCAGTTAGGTTATATATTTTTTTTTTATGTGTCTAACAAATTTACAGATCATATTTAATTCGGATCTATCATGATCTATTGAGTTAACTTCGAGTCGGATTGAGTTACACTCCAATTTATTGTCATGCGGTATCTCTTCTATCTCAGAAAAGAAAAAGACTTGAGCATGGGCCAGGTTTGATATTTGAATTTCTCAAACACAATATGAAGCCTGAAATCCTATGGTCCAAGCTGAAGACAAGGCCCATGGCTGGTTTATAGGCAGTGCATGAAATTAAGATTTTATTAAGTACAAAGACGACTTAAAATTAGAATAATAATTGCATTAATGTGTGTGTGGTGTGGCTTAGTTGTATCTACATGCATGTGATTATATAGCAATATGCATTCTTACCCTTGAAAATGCAAATGGCAGGTGACCAAATGAAATATCCATTATAGGAGGACGAATGTGAAGGCCGAAGAGCTTGGACTTGTTCTCTATTATTAAATTCATGGAACAATTGCAGGTCAGGATTTTTGTTGTTACACCAGTTGCATCCACCCCTTCCGCAAGTCTAAATTCCGGAACTCTAGCAATCTGCAAGCAACAACATACTTAAATAATTACTCTCATCTAACATCTTAATTTTCAATGAAATGATTGTTTATCAGTTTTTTTTTATAACATCTAAATGATCGTAACACTTACAATTATCATTCTAACTAATAATTACTTATCACAATTTAATTTTAGTAAAATATGATGGAGCATTTCCTGAACAATTATATTTTTTTTCAATATATCAAAGTACGAGGTCTTAAATTACACAATTAAAAAT
The DNA here is from genome assembly GCA_029379385.1 of Quillaja saponaria. NCBI lineage: Eukaryota > Viridiplantae > Streptophyta > Magnoliopsida > Fabales > Quillajaceae > Quillaja > Quillaja saponaria. The sequence continues at coordinate 9,060,755 of CM055616.1, read as the reverse complement.
AAAAATAAACTCATAAGGTATGTTTCAAGTAGTAAAACACACTTGAGTTCAGTAGTTAAGAGGTCAGGGCCTTTGCAATATTAGAGATTTGAGCTTACAAGAAAATACTTGTGAAAAAGACAATTACGAAATCTGAAAAAGATTAAATATATATTCAAAAGTCTGACAATAATCATTTAAAAACAAAAAAAAAAAAGATAGAAGTAAATTGAAGGTATACCTTAATAGACATCTTGGGCGATGGGGGTTTTGTAGCAATGTAGAACACAAGCAAAGCAACTCCCAAACTCACCATTGCTCTCCAACTTAATTGCAAGCAAATCCAAAGACACGAATCAGAATTTTGATACGAACAATATCTCCTCCACCACCTTCTCCTCTTCCCAAAATAATACTTGAACAATTCCTCACCATCATCATCTTCCTCCTCTTCCTCATCACCGTCAACTATAATCATACGGTTGATATGATGACCATTAATCTCGGTCCCCGTCTCGTCGTAGGAAATCTTTTTCTCATGGAAGCTGAAGGAGTTGTTGGATCCGCGAGAGGAGTGAGAAATGAGTGCCATGTTGGTGGTGGGAATAATATTGAGGGTGTCGGATCGGGTTGGGGAATGGAAAACTGATTCGGATTCATTGTGAATGTTTCGGATATCGGCGGCGCTGTTGGCGTAGGAGAGAGTTGAAGGGCTTTGTACGTAGTAAGGACATGGATAAGATGAGTGGTATATTAAAGCTTCATGGTCTTCAACGTTGTGTGCAACTCCATTATGGTTGGCCATATTGAGAGGCACTGTATGTGTTTGTTATAATGTGTGTGAGAGAGATAGTGAGGGCTTTCTCTAATTTTCTGACATGGATATGGGGAATGGGACTTTGGAGGGATGTGGTTTTTAAACTGATGAAGAAAGGGAAGCTGCTTTTTTTGAAAGAATGGCTTGGGTTTAGAGGAAGAGCCATCTAGAGCCAAATTCTAGCTTCTAACCGTTAGTGGTACATTATTGTAACTCTTTGGGTGCTCGTTAAGTTACAATTATGACAAAGAATGTGATCGCTTTTCCTTTTTTTTTTATTTGTTATTATTATTAAATTTAGTTAGTTCTCACATTGCTAAGTTAAAGTGTTTTACATTTCTTCTCTTATCATCAATTGATTAGTTTTTAAGAGTTAAGCTCCAACATAGTATCAAATCTAGATCCAACTGACAAAGTCGTCCTAATACACCCACACCAGACGATTAATTTGCCCCCAACAGTTAGGTTTCAGCTCACAACTCTCAAGAAAACTAATTCATCTCCAAATTATTAAAAATTTGAACATGAATCTATCATGGATCCAAATGAGACCTAAAATTTTGTTTCATTTATTAGAATCGAACCTAGGATGTTTACTAAAATTAATCCTAAATTTTCAATGCCTTCAATGAAGGAAGCTAATCAATTTGCACAATGATGATGAAAATCTAATCATATATGGCTTCTGAATTTTTCTTCTATTAATATTATCCAAGGAGGAAAGAGATAACCTGGTACAACCTTTCTTATGCCTGCATACCTCCCTTTCAAGTAATTCAATCCTTCGAAAGAAAAACAAATGAAGTTTCTTAAAAATAAAGCTAAATATAAAATTACAATATAGTCCTTGTCATTAATAAAATTCCCAACTAGCTGGCTAGCTTGAAGCCATACTCAGCAATCATGAGCTACGATGGGTAGGCCAGGCAACGAGGCAGGGCCTGGGCCAAGAATAATCTAATCCGTTAATTACGGGACAGCCTCTTAATCCATAGGTATTAATTAATTTGCTTTACACCGAATTGTGTCTTTCATATCTGAGAAATGATAAAAAGATATAAGCATGCTTTAGCTAATTCATCTTCTTTACCTCTTATTTATATAATCCAAAAAACCTTTTGCGAAAGTTATATTTATTAATACAGAATTTTATAGAATATCTCGTAAACCTAACAGATCAATTATTAACTCAATTGAAAAAATTACTTTATTAATTCAACGTTCATCAAAATTTGAATGACAAGTAAATTTTAATTAATGACAAGTGATCATAGGCTTTTAATATCCACCAAAACTTTGTTTTGACCTAAAGAGTTAAAAATTGATGATTTCCAACTAAGCAGAGATGAAATTGAATTGAATGAATATATCTTGGTTTTGAAGAGAGAAGATAAATTGTCATGCAAGGGTGGCCATATATGGTAATGATGGTAATTGGTAATGAGAACATCGAAAAATAATTTAATATAGGAAGAGTATCTTTTGCTATTTCAAGACATCATGAATTGCACCTCTTACTACCATCATGATTAAATAGTTCTCAATGTATTACATTATGGCCTTATCTTTCTTGCACAATATATATTCTGCTTTTCTAAGATTTACTCCATAAACTCATGCTTGTGCAAGATTCAAACATTTGATTAGGAATAAGTTAGGCATGGCAAATATATAAGAAGAACGAAATCCAGGGCAAAATTTGTTGTCTTCTATATTCATAATTTAAATATAATGGTTGATCTGGTGATAAAATATATGTATTTTTTATTTCTTTATTTTTTAATTTCAAATCTTAGAAAATAAAAATAAAATTTTATAAATTTGTAATTTCTACTTAAATGATAGGCATAATCTATTCCCAAAAATGAAAGGAAATAAGATAAAGTTAATATTTTCATCAAATTGATGTGATAGTTGCTTTGGCCGAGTGGTCAACGCGTGTGCCTACTAATTACATGGGTCCCCATTAGAGTCCAAATCTCTCAGACGACGTATATATAATTTTATTTTTTTTACGTTTTTTGTATGTTTTGTAGTGCGTAAAATCCATTAAAAATTAGAAATTAATTGTTGCCACATATATATTCCTTAAAAAAAAAATTTGAACTCAACTCAATAAACATGCACTTACAATATTAAAACTCCTCTCTCATGCAACATAAAATTTCCCCAACTCATAACACTTCCTCTACATTAATTAACCTGATTGCTGAATTTGTCAATATTAAGAGACAAATTCACTTATTTTCATCGGTTTTTAAAGATAATATTTAGAGATCATTATCAAACTTAATTCTTATAATATCATTTGAGTGACTCAAATTTTAGATACTTACTTTTTTTTTATATATCGTTTGAGTCACTCAACCAAAAATCAGTAAGTATAGTCATAGAAAAATTGTAATATGACAATTTTTTTCTTTATTTTCAACATTTAATTGGTTATTCTACTAATTAAATGTTTACGATGAATATTAAATAAAATCAAACTCACTGGTTTTTATGACGTGCCTCAAATAATATAAAAAATAAAGTTGAGTGTCTTAAATAATATATATATATAAGAAAAAATGAGTATCTACTTTGAGAATGACTTATAAATTGAAGTTCTCAAACAGAAATTAATTTTTTTTCATCATGATTCAGTGAAAGTTTTATGTTAATTTGATTCATCATGAAAAAGAAGAAGAAGAAAAGTAAATGATATACAAGATATATACATAGAGAGGGAGAGAACTATATAAAAATTTTCCTGTAGCTTATTGAAGTGTTTACATCTTATGTTTTACATCATTGCTATGTCACCTACTAATCAATAACAACAATTCCATGTACATCCACAATTATTCCTTCTATTTTACACAATTCATATACAACAATTAAAATTCACCAAACTAATTTTATTTTCCTCTTCACTTCTTCACTTCTTCACCATCACTATTCACATTTCTCTTCCCGCAAATTGAAGAAAACAAATACACAAAAACAAATGCAAGAAACCCCTCTCCCTTGTCCACCCCTATACTCCATGCTGCCAATATCTCTTCCTGAAACACTACCTGAAAGTTCTATATGGAAGAAGAATTCATGTTTACAATTTCAGAAAGCCTAAAAAAAAAGAAAGAACAATGGGTATGGATAGAACAAGATGAAGTATACCAAAGTAAAGAAAAAAAGAAAAAGAAAAGGGTTTGGGTTCATATTTATTATTTGGCGATTTTGAAGGTAAAAATGAAAAGAATGGGTGCCTAAAAATTTCAAAGGCATGGTTTAAGTAGACTAGCTAAACTTGTGTAAGTGTATATGTATGTGTTTGTGAAATATGAGAAAGAGAGGAAGGAGAGATAGGAACAAGGAATTTTGAAGAAGGATGGATATGGAACACACTTAATCAACTTGGAAATCAAGGAAAGGGAAAGAGGAAATATTTTCCATCAAACTTTCCAAATCCCATTCTCCCATTCTTAAGTTTTCCATTTGTCCATGATTTCCAAACCCTGCAGACATGTCCTGATCTGTTTTAAACCCCTGATGATCTGTAGTGTTGTTGAAGCAACTATTATTGAGGTGGTTGTTATTGCTTTTCAAATCATGAATTAGAGCAATATTATCTTCAATATTGCTTCTACTCTCTAATGGAGGAAGAGTGAGGTCTTTTTCTAACAATCCCATCTTATAATTAGGTTCTAATAATCCATAATGATCACCAAAAAGTCCATCTCCCATCCCAAATTGTGTTGAGCATAGAGGCAATACTGTGTCATACCGGTTGCTGAATACAGAGAAGGGATCTGATTGCTGGTTTCCAAGTACCATAGCCTGCATGGACTGAATGGAGGATGATGACGATGATGAAGATGATGAGTCCATGAACATTGGCATGATCATGTCATCAGGTTGATGCATGGGCATGATCATCCCACCCAAAACATCTCCAAGCTCGGATGATTCGCTGTTAATGTTTGTTAAGGGACTGGAAGCATTCATTTTCAACCTTTTCTTCACCGTGGAATTCCAAAAATTCTTTATCTCATTGTCAGTTCGTCCTGGAAGACGTGCTGCGATTTGAGACCACCTGATCAAGAAAACAATAATGGATTAAGAAAGAAAATCAACATACCTATAACATTATGATGTGCATATATATTGGAATTTTATAGCTTTAGTTAATATTTTTAATCATTTATGCCTCATGCAGAAACTATCAATGCCTACAATTGTATATTTAATGGCGTCCAGTCACTCCATCTAGTAAGCTAAACCAAGCTAAGGCAAAAAAATATGACTTGCATTAAAGAAATAATATCATGGTTTAGTTAGTTTCTGAATATATATGTAGCCAATATAATTTTGTGCTAGAATGTAAATAATTATTTGCATCCAAGGCTACATATATAAAGTACTATAAACTACAAATGTAGAGAGAAAAAAGAAAAGAAAACAAAACAAAAGGGACAAGTTTACCTAGAAGGAATTAGTTTTTAACAATTGGGTGAATTTGAAAAATGGAAGAGAAAATTTGTACTTCAGTACCAATGCGTGCATAAACACAAGTTAACCAAAATGTGTTTGTAAATCAAAGCCAACATATGATCATGTAACAAGATTTGGGTACAAAACGAAGACACAATTCCATGAGATCATGAGGATTTTAAAAGAGTAAGGGTTTTTGGGATTATATACATATTCAGTTGGACAAGTTGGATGTACACGAGGATAATTTCAAAAACAATGTGAACCTTGTCAACTTCTGTCAACTGTGCACGTTAAGTAGGAGCTTTTACATTTTATATATCTGCATGCTATACATTTTAGTTTTATTAATAAAATGCTTACAAATTAATCCCCATTTTCACAACAAATATGTAATTGTGCAAGAAGGGGACACATTAAAGTTTACAACATTAATATATATAGCAGTACAAGGTAGTGCATGCATGTCTCTCTTAAGATACGCAAGCTTTTCGTGTTTAATTTAGCTGAATAATTTGCATAAAAATGCATTCTATAAATGTTAGTATAAGATCCCATTTACGTTATTCAGTCTTTTGATGAGCAGAATGAAAAGAGAAAGAGTTAAACGGATAGAGTAGCTAGTAAGACCTGTTGCCAAGAACAGTATGCAAATGAACAATAAGCTCTTCTTCTTGTGGTGAAAATGCACCGCGCTTGAGGTCAGGTCTCAAGTAATTAATCCAACGAAGACGACAACTCTTCCCACACCTTTGAAGGTCAGCATTTCTAGCAATATCACTCCAACACCCTTGTCCATTAGTTAACATGTACCTCATAAGCTTCTCATCTTCCTCAGGTGACCACAAGCCTTTCCTTAGCTTGTTCTTGTTCATATTGTTCATTTTCTCTTTTCCCATTGAATCCGGTTTTCTCATTTACTATAAAGGGAGACTGATATGATATATGGGATCCAATCAAGGGATAAATGGGGTTTGATTGAGAGATCTAAGAGGAAGCTATATAGGTGAATTGAATGATCTTTGTAAGAATGAGGGAGAGAGAGAGATGAGGCTTCGTAGGGTGGTAATGTTGATGATGATGTTGATGGTTATGGGGTTTGCTTTAAAATCTGAATATGAATGTTAAGAGAACATTAGAAAAAAGAGAGGGATTGTGTTTGTTGGTTATGGGGTGGAGTGGAAAACGGATTGGAGGGGGACCTCCCTCTATTTCTCTCTACTAAGAGAGAGAGAGAGAGAGCAATCAGAATTCAGAAAGGGATGGTTGGTCTTCTTGTCTTTGACTCTATCTTGTCTTTGTTCGATGCATTTTACTTCACTCACAAGGTAATCATCAACTTTTATTGTATGAAGCAGAAACATTTTTTTGCTTCCACTTCACATAATACTCTGTGTGTGTGTGTCTAGTTTTTAAGCTTCACGTGTTGAGAGAGAGGGAGAGAGTACAATTAATATCATATAGTACGTACTTTGATACACTTCCGTTATGGAAAAAGTGTTGCACTTGACAAATGTAACATTCTTGCATGATTCATTACAGCTAACCACTTCATTAAAATATACTTCTGATCAAGCAAATTATGTTGATCACCTATGAAGCTTCTTAATCAAAATGACAATGCAGTTTAAGATAAGCAAAGGTTTATTTGAAGGTAATTCCTTCATACCAAAGGTTCTTTTTTACTGTCATCATTTAAAGATCGACCTCTGTCTCTGTGTTTATATATATATATATATAGAGAGAGAGAGAGAGAGAATTGTACTCACTAAATTCAACTATAAATTATAAATTTGCAAGCTTGTTACTAAATGTTCTAGCATTTACAGATAGACGTACCTATCCTTTTCCTGTTGGCTGTAAAGGTTATCCATCTACGGATTTCCCTTTCATTACCTAATCACCCCACTCCACATGACAATGAATTTCTGTATAAAAAATCTTAATGTGATCATGGAAAATAGCCCATCACAGTTCCTAGATTTTTTGTCCAATCCATATATAAACCAGATTTAAATAGGAGTCATTGTCAGTTCTTGAAGCTAGCTGCAAGGCCAATTTAGTTATTCAAATCCCAAATCTGTGCACTGATGGGGACTGCCATGATTTTCCTGGTGAGAAAGTGAGAAAGAAACCTCTTAAGTTACTCAAATGTTTCAAAAGCATCCATCTATAAGTCTACAGCTGTTCTTAAATAAAATAAAATAAGAACAGTATAACTTGTCTCATGCTTGTGATGGTGGCTAAAGTAACATAGCAACATTCTACTTGGTCATAGAGACAAGAAAAAACAACTTACCTGGATTATGTGTTACATCTTGCACCAATACTACAATTTGAGAATCTGTTCATGAAATGCAGAGCCAACAAACAAGTATTTCAACACATTATGAGCTAAAAGTGAAAGCACTCAAGAAAATGGAGCTAAAAAGTCAAGATTTATCAGATATGACCCTGACAAGCTAAGGTACAGCTCCACACCTTTTCTCTACCCCCCCCCCCCCCCCCCCCCCCCCCCCCTCCTTTTTTTCAATAGTTTGCTTTAATTTGCAGATTGGTGGATCCAATGATCAGGGAAAAAGTAGCTGCATAAACAACAAAACCAAGAACAGAGGGTGATTTTAATTTGGAGAGAACAGCAAAGAGAAAAGATCCATTGTGAAATCCACAAACTTCCATCACTACAAGAAAATGTAGTATCAGCTTCCGCACAAAAGTGGATGCTAATATGTAGATACTAAAAATAGGTATCAGCATCCGGTTTTTTGTATATCAGCGTCCGGCAGATATACGCACACTAATAAGTGATAGGGCAAAAATTTACCGATGTTGATAATCACAAGTGAACACTAATAATCAAGAATGTTTTGCGTTATTTTTAGGAAAATTATTAGCGTCCGCTTTTATTTTTATCAACGATAGTTATTTGTGGACTCAAAAAATAAAAATTTTATTTTTAATGAAAACGCTCTCAGCGTCTACTATTATAGTATCTGCGTCTACATGTGTGGACACTGATAGTAATTTTTTTTTTTTAAATTAATTAATTTTATCTACGTTCGATAAAGTTTTTAAAATTGAGTCCCTAATCCCCTTCTTCTTTCTCCCCACGACTGAAATTTTTATACGTCACTCAGTTCCCATATTGCCCAAATCCCTAACCCCCTCCTTTTTCCCCGCGTTACATTCGGCCTTCCTCGCTGTGTTCCCTTTCGACCTCAGCTGAAGCCTACTCCTTACAAGATGGAATTTCATTGGGACTGAGCTATGAGATACAAAGACACGATCCATTTTGGTTTGGGCCACTGCAAGGTCACAATGGCTTCTGATATGTTTTTCTTTTCTCTCTATTTCTGTTTGCCTGCGAAGTATAGTTTCTTGACTGAATTGCTTCTTGAATTGAGGCTCAAACTTAGCACATTCTTTGTAGTTTTCTATTTTTTTCCATGGAAAATCCTTAATTCCAGGTTTCCATCTTATCACATTATCCTTTTCTTTTTCTTTTTTTCCCTTACAGGGGGTTGGTGATGTTTTGTAGAGGCAGGAGTGTTTATCTGTATAAGTTTGCTGGGAATTATTTTGATAAATTTTTCTGATCAAAAAATCTTGTTAAAAAAAAAAACTCTTTTTTGTGAAACCATCGTGTAAATCAAAACATGGAAGATAATTATGGGCTTTCATTGTGATTTCAAAGTAGCTTTTATGGTTGTTGATGTACTTAATCTGGTCTTTTGTTTAGCCTTGTGTTTATATCCGGGACCTCTAACATCTATATTTAACAGCCTTCTTATTAACTTTTTTTTTTTATATTTCTCTGACATTTGGTTTTTCAAAATTAAAGTGGATAGTCCATTTAATGATGAAAACTTGCTCCCTCTCTCATTTAGTAAATCAAACAACATTTCAAGTGTGCAGCTTCTGAAATTGGAAAAACAAAGAAATGCTCTTAAAATGGGTAAATCTCCAGTGCGCCAATGACCCCTGGTCAGACACCAAAAACTCCATCTGTTCTGAAGTAGTGAACAATATAATTATGGTTTTCTGCTACCATTTTTTCTTTGGGTTTTTAAATATTACAGAAACTTACGGGAAAACTGCACTAAAATACCAATTCCAAAGTACATAGTAGTTTCTTAGTAAATTTTCTATATTATGATAAGACTATGCAAGTAACAAATAATTTCTAAAACCTTATGCTTGTAACTACTATTACTAAAAGTTCTGCAACATATCCCCTCAAGAAAGACAACCTCAAGGTTGCCATTTGCCAATATGAATCTCCAAATGCCGCTTCAGTTAATTTCAAAAAAGTATCCAACCTTGTGTTCAGCCAATTAAAAAAAGGCAAAGAGGAACAATGTTACAATCTATATACATCTGGCAGCTTTTTGTAATAATGTTGTTGAGGCATGTCCATGAGTCTTTTAAGACTGTTGGATCATTCTAGTGTACTTGTTTTGTTACATCTTTCACTTATATTTATAAATGCAATTATAGGAATAATTTCAATTTTGATGGAGGAAGGTATCTTATTCTTAAATGGAAAGCATTTAGTCTGTGTGCATGCTGGCTCTTTTGTATAATTTGGTTTAGTTTTGAACATTGGAAGTCTGAGTCTCTGAAACATTTAGGATTTAATACTCTGTAGAGAGAGTTTCTAAACATTTAAGATTCAGTTTCTGATTGGTACTTGTGGGTTTTGGATAAGCATAAAATTGCTAAAGTTCGAAGCTTGAAACAAGAACTACTGCACAATTTAATGGCTTTTGAAAAATGGAAAATCACTTTCTTTTAGGCCAGTAATCCATTATGGTGTATATGACAGTAATTTCTATGATCTTTCTTTTGGATTTAAAAAATATGGGACTGTATCCAACTCTGCATGTTGTGTTCTTAATGTTACAATTATAGCTTCTTCTCGCTGAGATTAAGATTAGTTTCAAATAAATGAATCTTTCTTACACTTTGATTTCACAAATATGTCTAACTATATTACTTCTTAATAATGATATATACACAATTCAGTTTTGTTAAATGAATGGGAAATTTTATTCACCTTGCAAAGAATACAACTTGATTTTAAAATTAAAATTTTTCTCAATTGGGATTCATGAGTTGTGATTTTGCTTGGGATTGAAGGTGGGAGAGTACCAAGATTGGAAGCACATTGAGTGGTTCTATTGTAAGCATTTTGGTAGGACTTGCAGTAAGTGGTAGTGGCTGTCAACCTTGTTGTTTAGAGCACTCTTGTATCGAGTTATAAAGTCAACTTGGATTCTTCTCTTAGCTTTCTTACTAGGTGTTCAGGTAACACTTGTTGGCATTGGAATATGTGATGTTGTGCTCTTGGTAATTTCTTAACTATTGTTGGCACTAAGACATTTTTTTTTATGCAAAAGAATAGAATTGCTAGCTCTATTTTAATTTAAAAGAATTTGAAAGGAAAGCTGTGAACTCATGACAATATCTGGACATAATATGGGCTTAAAAAGCATATTCTAAAAACTAATAAGACCAACTAATTCTAAAGGAGCATTAGCATAAAAACAGCCACAATAGCACACTCTCCTTTACATGTAGCATGATAAGAAATTCTATTATTTAAAAGAGAGTGCTTCTGCTGCCATTTAAAAGAAATTTTTAGCCAATGTTAATGCTGACTCTAATCCTGTTACACATAATTAGATAACCAAGTTTACATTTTTACCTTTCTGTCTGCACAAAATGACTTATTGCTCTAAGAGTCTTCATTAATAATAGATGGTTGATCTTGCTTTGCATTGTCTCCCCACACATAAGCCACAAGTGAATAGATGAATACACATTTTCTAATTGAAGTTGTTCTTACACATGCCTCCATCACATTCTCAGCAACCTTCACTTCTATCTCAGCCATGGTTTTCTGAAGTTTTGATTAACAATAGGATACCAATTAGACAAATATCACCAATCTAACTTTTCATTTTTCACCCATATATATACTGTTCAGAGCTGTGTTTGTAATAAAATGGTCATTTAATAGCCCTACAAAATACCATATTGTAATGTTTAATTTTGTTATGAAATCATTTCTTCCTTTCGATAATTATGCTTTTATCTTGGAAATTAATATCTTTTAAAATTATGTACTTGTGTTGAGTAGACTTATCATTAACATTTATTGACAAACCCTTAGAAACCCGTTTAAGAATCTCAGCAAATAAAATAATGTATGCCTATGTAATGTAGACATTCTTTAAATTCATTTGCCGCTGATTCTTGAATTGTCCAAAGTGGACAACTTAGAAAAGTGAATATGCCATTCTTTATGGTGGTAGCTTAATTTTTTCGTCCTTTGGTTGAAATTTCGTTTACATTTCTCTATGATCTCTGGATGCATACTGAGACATTGTGACAATAATATTGCACTTGTTTATGTCATGTACTTTGGAGACCATGGGGAAATGTTATTGAAATTTTACTAATTTTGGACCAAATGATTAAGTTACTTTCATGAATGTGTATTTCTTTTCTGAATGAGATAAAACCATCTTACCTTAGGTGGAGTTTAAGGTCCTAAACTCATTTTTTAATCAATCTATCATTTTTTTAATAAAAGTTTCTTGTTGTTAAAAAAATAATAATAAAAATAAGTTCATTCGTATACATAGATGAATACAACTCTTCTAAGCTTCATATTTGTATGATCATATCTTTCTTAATCACTTATATTCACAACATATTTTTCTTAATCACTTGTATTCACTTAACAAACTTAATAATTTGTTTGGAACTTGTTGATTCTACATTTAGGGCGCTTCTTCATTAGCCTCTCCATAATCATCTCATAATCAGATGATGATGAGCAAGAGGAGCAGGATTTGACTCTTAGGAATGTGTAGTTTTAAATTTACTTATTTGTTATTAACAAACTCAATAATTTTATTTATATTGTCCATGTTTTGTAACTTGAATAATTTGTTAATATTTTGTATTTTCAATGATTAAAAAATGATCATTTTTTATTGTAGTATCAATTTTATGAATGATTTGATATTTATTAGGTATATCATGAATAAAAAAATAAAATAAATAAAAAGCAGAATAAAAGATTTAAAAATTTAGTACCATCAGCATCTGCTATTGTATTATCAGTGTCTGTAATTAGTGGATACTGTTATATGTGAAAAACCTCTACCTATCAGCGTCTACCTATAAGCTTTCACAAGGTGGACACTGATACTATCAGCGTCCACTTTTCAGCTTTCACAAAAGTGAAATCTGATAATTCTTTAACGCATTAGCGTTTATTATCAACGTCCACCCTATGAACACTGAAAAGCGGGCACTGATACCTTCAACATCCACATGGACGCTGATAATATTATTAGAGGGCATGTTATCAGAGTCCACTTATTAGCGTCCACCAGTGGATACTGATGAGTATCAACGTCCACACATGCATTATCAGCGTCCACCAAGTAGACGTTGATACTGCTTTTTCTTGTAGTGCAGGGCCCTCTGATCAATATTGTACCCACACCAAACAATTCCACACTAATCCTCTTGCTTCTGTTTTCTGACATCCTGTTTGGTATGGAGATATTTACTATATGTTCACCGAGATAAGAAACATAGAAGCCAACCATGTAAATAGTAGCCAAACAGTCATCATTGGACAGGCTATACGGAAGATTTGGGCAATAGAAATTTAGATAAGGGCTCTGTAAAATAAGATCTAAATATTTGTTATTTTAAGGCTACATAGCCAGAACGTATACGTTGCAATACCAAGGAGAGGATAAAGAAGAGAACAAAGAAATTGTATGCTTTCAGCCAAAACTGCAAGCTTCCACTGCTTGCCATTTCAAAATCAACCTCATAGTTTAAGTTGATGTGCTCCAATCATTGACTACCACTACCATAGTTCAAATCTCATTGAAAAGCCATGGAGAGTAAAAATGTTATAAATTTTCTAAGTTATGTATGAATGACATGCCTTTTGACTGGATTGAAAAAATAATTAGTTGAGGATATGTATAAGTTAGTCCAAACACAATTCACTGCTAATTTAAAAATTAAAAAAAATAAACCTCCCACACTAAACTTCACTTTGAATACATGTTGAATATAAATAAGTTGTCACATGCACCGATGACCTACTAGAACAGTAGTCCAATAGTTCTGTTCAAAGCTGTAAAAATACGAATCCATGTAGTTTTGAATTCTTGTAAAGCTATATTTGGAAGTTTTTAGGAGGAGAGAGGAGTGGAAGGATAATAAATAATCATCTTGCATGAATATTTAAATTAAGAAGGGGAGAGGAGTGGAAGGATAATGGTTAATCATTTTGTATGGATATTTAAATTAAGGAGGGAAAGTAAAATATTACATTTGTATCCTTAACTATTTTCAGAAGCTCAGAAAAATATTCCTCGTCTCCCCTCAAAATACTATCAGGGGGACGAGGAAACATATATCCCCTCCCCTTACTTAAAAGACTCCCAAACAAGAAACCATGCCAAAGGGAGAACAAGGGATCATGAGAGATGAGACCTTAACTTGCTGGCCTTGCTGGCCTTGCAGCTTGCAAATTCCAGTTACATACCACAGCATGCAATGAAGCAAGCACAAGGGAGAAGGTATCGCATGAGACCCTTCTTTTGCAGCTTATAAAATGCCAGTAAATATCAAATCTCCATTAGCACTAGAGTACCTCGCCTTGTAACCCAGTAATGCCAAAAGGTTGCTTTTCAAGTCATTGAACAAAACCAGCAAGAAGCCACGGGTCAAATATAGCAGGGGGCAAGCAGTTCTAAGGAAGTTAAGCCTAGAAAATGCAAGGGTAACTCGATGCTTCAACTCTTCATCTGCATTTCAAACTAGTATACCAATATCACAACAGATTATTTGAAAATGTGTTGTCTATAAAATTACATATGGTTCCACCAGAACCGAGACATATTATGAAATCAAACGCCAAATATGAATATACTCAAAACAATTTTCAACATCATCTCGGACAAAAGTTCAAAAAGGGTAGCTTTTATTTGCAGAAAGATGGCATTCCATCCCATGCAAGGGTGAGTTAATAAAATGTAACAAGAATTTACTAGTTTTTCCTTCCTCGGCCACTGATGTCTATTGGTGCATATTAGAATAGTGATGGTCGGAGAAAGTCTGGTGCTTTTAGAGGTTGGCTAGGTTTGCAGGGTCTCGAAGGAACCTCTCCATTTGGCGTGCCCTAGTCCTGATAGACATGTCAAATACCTTCTGGCTGAATTCTACCACAAGACCACCAAGTATGCTGGGATCAATCTGTAACAGAGAAAGATAATTATGTTCTGCTCCAACTTCTTAAAGATTGGAATAAACAAAAGGCTACCACTGTCAAGCACATATAACGGACCTTCTGTTCAAGGTTCACCTTTTTCCCTTGTCCAATTATATCCTGCAGGGTCTCCTTCAGTTCCTTCTCCTCCTCAGGGGGAAGAGGCTGGCAGAAATAAATGACATGAGAGTTCAGAATACAGAATCTAATATGACTTTGCAGTTATATCCTTCGACAGTTGGTCAACACTTATAGATAATTAAAATTATAAGAAACTAAATAAATTAGCAAACACTAACACAGATTACTGGTCTTCATATTAGAGTAAGAAAGCTTCAGCATGAAAACCAAAAATCAAGCTTTCATAAAACCAAGGGTTTAAAAGACACATCTAGGAGAACTAAATGAACCGCAATAAGCACTCTATCAATCGAAGAAAATCTCAAGTAAGCAGTTCTTGCAGTTTCCTTCTTTAGAAATAATATATACAGAATTTATATATTCAATCAAGTATTGTACCCTTAATCTTCAATGCCCTACTTCTAAAATATCAGCTAAACTACTGATGCCAATTTACAACACAACACATATTCCAACCATTGGAGAGCCATCAAATAACTAGAACTTACAATGACAGTTGTCACAATGGCTTTCACTATTCCCTTATATGCCATGGTCAACTCCAGGAACCTCTTTGCTATGCTGTCTATGTGTCTGAGCCTCCCATTCTCAGCCAGCACCACTATAAAAGTAAAAATAGTAAAACATAAATATATAACATAACATCTATTTTCTTTTAGCCAATAAACAAGGTGAAGTTAAAATAAGATAGCCAATTCACAAACTAATTATAAGGAAACATAGAATTCAGCAAAAAATTCCATAATATATCACCTTGGTGATTAGAACACAATAGTGATCCTACATGAAATGTCACCAAATTCTTGCAAAAGAAAAAAAGTAAATACTAATATGACAGCCCAATGTTAATCAAATCCCTTGGATGTCTTATATAGAATATTTGGTGAGAGAAATAATATATTTAAGATATAGGTTTGCCAGAACAATGCATAAAGGTTGTTCGTCAATACAATTATCTGAAATAAAAATATGATATTGTTGTGACCTACTTTTTTGCTACCACTAGGAGTCCCTTCCCATTTATTCCACTGATGATTAAGGATATCATCCCTTAATGCATGTTTCTAAAAAATGTATCATTCTAGTCACCTAATTGGAAGTTCATTCTACATTGAACTATGGAGATAATTATTAGAATCTCAAGGGGTAGATCAACTCATACTAAGGTCAATATCAAGTGCAAGTTTAGTTACAGTAGGAAGAGGAACAGGGTTCAGCAGAGATTGTAGGGTAGAAAATGCTTAAGAGAAAGCACAAACAGTACCTTGAATTAGGGTGAGTTGGAAGGAATGGAGAAGTGTATCAAATGTTCTGTGTGATCAATAGATAAGTTTAAAGCTAAAAATACAGTATGGAGATCAGGACATAAAGAAAAATGTCCAGAAAATTACCTTGTAGTTGGGTCAAGTGCTACATAGACATACAAATTTGCCATGCTCACGAGTGAAAACATCCAAGTAGGAGAATGAAAAAGGTTTTGAGGGAGACCAGTAAGTAGAAGTTATAGAAATTATGGAGGAGTTGGATCTAGAGAGCATTAATGGAAAAAGAAATTCACGTCATGTATTCCATTTAACACTTTAAGACTCTGGCTAACACTGAGTTTGGGTTTAAGCAATGCAATTGTAAATTGTTGCAACTTTGAACAAGTGCCAATGGCAACAACAATCATATTGGCTTTCCACCTTGCATACGTTTGAAAGAACCTCTACGAGTATTACCTTTTTTTCTTTCATTGTATTTGTTAACCACACATGTCCCAACAAATGTGAAAACTTGATCTAAGTCCCTTCCCCTCGAAAGAAAACAGTAATTAAAATTTTATATACCTCTCCAACTATGCATGGAGAATATTAATTAACCCCCATTAAACCAAAGGTCAATTTTAGATACCAATACCATGGTCAGATCTAATTATCACCATAAGATAATCATATTCACACCTAGGAATCTCTTCGTTACATCTGAAAATTTAGCTTCACTGTTAATTTCCTGGATGGCCTTCACTCTAGTATCAGCAGGCACTGACAAGTCCTTCGTAAACTGTGAAAATGCAGGACTTTTCTTTGTAGCCTCAACAAGATCGAGAAGCTCAGCCTCAACCTTCTCCAGTGAATTAGATTTTACTGATGCAAGGTACAATGCAGAGGCATAATTTCCAGAACCCCCATACAAAGCCAGAGGCAGCTAAAATGTCATTGAGAAGCAATGAAACAAAAGATAACCAGATTAGTACAATAGTAGAAATCTGAAATGTTAAAGACATTTAATAGAAGTATCCCGATACTTATTGCTCCCATTACAAATGTTCGTTAACGCTACTGTTCAGGTGAAAATAACTTGAATGAAGTCATTCTATTTTTTTTTTTCCAAGTAAGCATAAAATTATTTTTTCTTGATTGGCTACCCCAACTAGTCTGGAATTAAAGGCTTAGTTGAGTTGAGTTGATTGGCAACCACAGCACGTAAAGACACCAAAGTAAAATTAGCACACTACATTCACAATTCTTTGATAGAAAACTGAAGTTCATTCAAAGACCAATATATTCAATTACCTTATGTTTCTGTTCCTTTTGACCTGATGAGGTGGCATAATTCCGAGAGACCTGCAACCATAAAATAGCCAAAACTTTAATACCATACAGTCAATGGTATAAGCTAATGACACAAGCAAACCACGAGTTTAATTTATAATGTGAAAATTCCAAAGCCAATGTAGGTTGAAAACCTAAGAAAAGCGCCTGACGTTGCTTCAAAAACTTAGTACAGATTGAAGTTATGATTTTTCAGAAGAGGGGAATAACTCCAGTAACATTATTGCCTATATTCAGATTTTAATAGCAAAAAAGGTTAACAGAAGGAACTTCGATGCAAAAACTTACTATGGCATTTTGCAATGCAGTATTAAAGCATAATAAAATGCTTGCCCAACTTGATTAAACAGGAAAAATATGATATTAGAATTAAAAAGAATAAAAATTTCAGATTTTGGCTAATTTATTTTCCTTCAAAATCTGAAGTGCCAAATAATAGAAAAGTAAGAACCGGATTTAACCAAAACCCATATAGATTAGACACAAAAATACTAAAACACGGCATAAATGTAACACTGAGCGAATTGCATATCGTTAAAACATTAGTTCATCGGCCTTCATAGCAACCAAACATTGTCTAATTACATCTAGCCAACTGAACTCCAATTTACCACAACGAGCCATGATTTCTGTCCTCGAAGTAAAACTAGATCATTATGTGAAAGCACAAATTACCTCGGAATTGGTCAAGGTAGGAGCAGCTAGCGCTCTATGCAGTGTGGATGTCTGAGAAGATAGAGAATGAGAACGTAGATACCCTAATTTGTTCAAAGTAGAGATTCCCGATCTGATTCGGCCAGACAACGCCATTTCTGAGAAACCCTAATTGCAGATTTCGTTTCGAGTCCTTTTGGGGGTAGTGACAGGAACGCACAGAAATGAGTTGAGAGAAGACTAGGAGGTGATGAGCAGGCCGCTGAGGGATTACTTAAATCACCGATGGGTGCATCGTTTCTCTTCGTTATGCTGGCTTAACAGTAACACGTGTAGCATCATGGTTTTAGGGTTCAACATTATTATTATTAATTATTTTTATTTTTTTGATAATAGAGTGCTCAAAATAAATTAACATTTCTCTAGACATTACTGTGAGACTAATTTCTTAATTTTATCGTAATTGAAATTACCCTCAAAATAAATAAATAAAAATTCCCAATAAATTTTTTTGTGACTCATGAAATAAAGTTAAAGATAACATTTAAACAAGTACACATCAATATTTCTTCTTTTGAATAAATAAAAAAAATTTCAATATAAAAGAAAATGATAGTTGACAACTATATTGATAGATGACTTAAAATGTGGTAGCATTCTCGTGTTTCGTTTTTAATGAAATAATTATATCTTTATTAGAAAATTGTGTTTGATTTCTAATTATTTAAAGTTAAAAGAGGGCTTTTAAAATCCAACATGAATTGTGAAAGGTTTTTTCCTTTTTTTAGCCAATAATTGTACAAGATGAACTCATAATATTTACACCAGAAGTATTTTTAATATCAATATATAAACCAATAATTTCTTGCCTCCACCACATATAGGAAATAGAAAGCAGGAGAATACATTTCAATTTTCTCATTAGCAAACGTTAATGACAAACTGCAATAAGGGCTAAAAGCAATGTACAGCCCAAAAACCACAATAAAACTCCTTTCAGAAATTACTGTACTTGCATACTTGGATTACTCCACACCATTACAGGAAATTAGGAATAATGATAACCATGATAAAGAGAAACATAGAACTTCCATAGCAGAACACACAAGATTTTTAGCAGTTGAAGTTAATAAAAATTCCCAAACTCATACTTCCAGTCTTATTTTTTATGCACTAAATCTGCTTTACCTCATCATCATTAATCAGGTAACAGTCTCCTACAGCAAACATGTACAAAACAGAAACATTAGTAAGTTAGTAAGCGATTAATAGTCGTAAGGTTCCAATCAAAAGTTTTCCTCGATATAAAAGATTTTCTGTTGTATGGAAAAACAACTGGATACAGCATTCCAGCTACTAGAAGAAAAGAATCAGGTAATACATTAAAATGAACATATGAACTCTGAAGTACTGACACAATTTTGTACTGTGCCGTTATAGATACATTGCAGCACTGAAGACAATAATAAATAGAAAAAGAAATGTCTATAATGCATTGGTAAATAATAAAACTAAGGGAAGCATGATATCAAATGGATAATACTAATAGTTAAATATTTCAGCATTTCTCGGACTAGTAAATTAACTTCATAGGAAGAAAGCTTTTTCTATCTGGCATAGTTATCAAACCTTTGGACATGTCTTTGCTGTAAAGTCAGACTTAATCTTCAATTGCGACACTGTCTAGGGCAAAAGATAATTCAATAAAACAAATTTGATAATAATTTTCAAATTATCAAAAGAAAGATGATAAGAAGAATGAGAGAGAGAAAAAGGCCAACCAATATGCTGTACCTCCAAGAAGCTAATATCTGATTTTCCAAAGTAGAGATGAATGAGAGGCATTAACTGCATACTCCAATTGAGGCGACACACTCCCTGATATTCTATGTCCTAAAAGCTTAGACCTCAATAAGGATAGCAACTCTTTATGACGTGTTTGTTTTCTCCTTAATACTTGTATATAAGCATGAAATCCAAGCCATTCAACTTCGCCTTCCTCTAATTGAAGCATTGGCTGGAAGTTAGAATCAAGACGCATAGAACACATCCTTTTCTTTATGAGCGCAAACATATATCTGGCAAAAAATCAATAAAGAAACATAATTAACTAATGGTCATTGTCCCTAAAATTGAACTACTCTAATTTATTAAAAATTTGCATGCAATTTTACACTTTTACTCCATGGAAAATCACAGTTACAATCTACAACAAAACCATGCATCTTTTTATCCGTGAAACAAGACCATGCATTTCACATATCAAGAATAAAATGCTACATACCTCAAAGATCTCTTGATACTGTGTAAAAGGAATCTCTTGTGAGGTTGGCAGATGCATGACAGTTCACGGGTATAACAATGAAACTTCATGGCACATAATAAAAATGCTTGGTAGATGTTCAACCTGACAACAGCTGCTGAATTGATATTTGAATCATAAAATATGGAATGACATTTAGGTCTCATAAAGCCACACAGCTTTTCCTTCAACTGAATGCGTGGTTTGCCTTTGCCTTGCCAGCAGACAGTAAGTGTCGAACTTAAATGGTTATTCAAGTACCTGTTAAGCATATCAAACAAGTTACTCCAGGAAAAGAGAGGTACACATTCTACATTACATTATTTGACAATAAATTTAAGATATCTCAAGTGCACCAGATAAAATGACAAGTAGTACAAGTAGTAGATATATATATATATATATATATATATAAACATATATATATATATATAAAGGTGAAATCTAATACACATTCTTTAATATCACCTGAAGAATGTTAATATTCTGTTTCACTATTTCAAAGAGTGAAATCAGAAATTTGAGAATAGACAAGATCATTTTTCAGTCGAACTATACTTGAAGGCTGCACAATTGCATACAGTTTTCTCATTCTTAATTCAGTTGCCTCCCCCGTTTAACTCCTAGACAGGCCCATCGCCCAAACTATCATTTCCATATCTCCTTGTCAAAGGTTTGGAGTTCAGACATGGGCGCTATTTAACATCAAATTCTGACCATAAGCTAAAAGACATCCCAAAGTCTGAGCATGAAACTCTAAATAAAAATCCAAAATTATCAAATCCAGCATTTCCCTGACCACAGATATAATGTAGAAACCTCATCTAGAAAATACATGAAACAGAGTGACTATTCTTAACTTCAAGATATCAAAAAGAGGAAGCAATCCTGATGTAAACAAATAATCTATCCACCAGAAAGAAAATAATACCACTATGCAATATATGATCATAAACAACATGTGTTTAGTTTAATAATCTATCAAAATCACTCCTAATCAGAAGCAACAAATAGATTTATTGTGATAACATGGTCAGTCAAGATCCTGGGAGGAAAATTAACTTTGTGTAGTCTGCCTGAACTTCCAAAGTGCAACAGTTTATAAGCAAACCACTCCATTGAAGAAATGAAGTACCATCTTCACCCGCATACATTCTTTTTGATGGGATCCCAGATATCTGTCCAATATCAAAGTTCACACCAAATTTTTTCTCATTCATGTAGCAGTTGTAATCACGAAATCCTCTTTGCAGCCTAGAGAAGAAACTCAAAGCCTGCTTCTTTGAAGTTGATATGAAAAGGAGATCATCAATAAATCTGAGTAGTATGTAACTAGGGCATGAGACACTCACATCCTCACTTCTGACTTTTACCGGATGATTCTCAACGCAACTGGCTGATTCGCAGGTTTTCTCAAGAAATGGAAAAATCACATTCCTTTCCAAATGTCCATAATATAACGAGCAAAGTAAAGATGACAAAATACCTCCTTGAGAAATACCAACACCTTGCATGTAAAACTTTTTATCAAATTGCAAGACATTATGCTTCACATGCTCCTTTAGATATGAAAATACAACTTCTTTTTTCACAAGCTTGCCCCCCTCCTGCAAAATTAGAAGAGAAAATTTAGAGGAAACTCAGAATTATTTTTTTCTACTTTAAATTTATATGTCCTACTAAAAATTCTATCATTTAGAAAACCATATTTCTTTTTTATGTAAGTAGTATCACAATCTTAAAGATTTAGCAGCATGCATAGTCAGCAATTTGAGCAGCTTTTACCTTCTTTATTGTAGCGATTGTACAACTAAAAGATATTGAGAAGCCAAATTTGATCCTACTTTAATTATGTACATTGCCATGCACGTGCTGCATGAGAACCAATATATCACTCTCCAGCCCTTGTTCTCCAGGAGGAGAGGAGGAAGAGGAAGAGGAAGTACCATTGTGTTCCTTACAGTGAAAGGGACACTTGTGACTTGCATCAATCAATTACATGGAAAAATTAAATTCCTTATCCTTTTAACGATAGGAACCATTGTGAGGTAGGCACATACCACCTGGCCTATGTGAGGACATCATTGCATACTTGCATTTGTCAATAATATAGACTAATGTGAGATAAACCTGTTGTTTCTTTCTTCACCACTAGAAGCATTTTTAATTTGGACAATGCTTATTGGATGTACATCTGTAAGTCTACAAGCTAAAAATATGCTACCTCTTATAAGTCCCATCAACCAAACTCTCTATATCAATTGATTTATAATTTTCTTTTTACTGATATCATACTAATTGATTAATCTGACCATGAACAGTAAAGTCATGAAACACATAATCATAAAATTCCGACACAAGACATACCAAGTGAGGTGATTGTTCAAATGGTATATGCAAATATGGTTTTTCTTTTTTCTTGCGGATAAGGGGCTAGGAGTAGTAAAGACATTCCAAACCGTGAAGATGGCATCATATATAAAAGAAAACATGATCAGAAAGAAAGAAAGAAACAGTAAAAAGTGAGGAAAAAACGACAACATATGTGAATCTTACAGAAGCTGAGTTTCTTTAATATAGTTATAAGAAAAAAAAAAAAAAAAAAACCTGATTAACTAAGATGGTATGCAATGGACTTGAAGGAACAGCTGATGCCAATCTTGGATAACCAGTGCTGATATTTTCATCAAGCATTCTAAGGTGCTTCTGGACCCATAAGGAATCTTTTCTGCACACAACTTGAACATATTGCTTCAGAAAATAAGCATCCTTCTGTATGACATCTTTCATTACACAGAGCAGCTTGTCCTGATCAACAGAATCAAATGCTTTTGATACATCTGATATGACAATGAATAGTCCAGGCAGAGTTGACAATTTTTTCTTTTGAGCAACTAGAAACGGGCATAATTTTTTATATACATCATTGTAATTAAACACTGATGAACCTAACTTATCCGGTTCTTTCAACTGTAAACCTTTTAGAATAGCATGTGCATCACGAAGAACAAAATTCACAGAATGGAAATAATCAAATTTGACTTTCTTTGGAAAAGGCTTTGCTTTTCTCATCATTTTGTGAGATTGAACTTCCGCAGAAGATTCATTTGCTAGCATTCTTGATGACCCTTTTAGATTTGCAACCATCCTTACTCCATTACCTTTTGGAAGGATTCTAAGCTTTGAAAAACCAAACAATCTACCTCTGAGAATATTTCTTACAGAGACATCATCCAAGTAACTGTATCTCCAATCTTTCATGTAAGTGATGGTCTTATTTATCAAGTTCTGCCAAACTGACTTCCGATAATAATATACATCTTGCTTCCCATGTTGACTTTCAGTGATGTAAAAGTTAGCTTGCAGTAAAGGCACCACGAGACAAGAAAAAAACCAAAAGATCCACCGTTCCAGAAGTTTCTTTTTCAAAACATCTAGAGCATTGCTCCAATTGCTGAATTCCTTCTGGAGGCCTCCTTTGCACTCTCCTCTATGTTTTAGCATCTTACTGTTCAAACCATGCAAGAAATATTGATTTGATAGAAATGGAAACCTGGATACTTTTAATCCATGCATACATAGCTTTAATGAGAAATTCTCAAATCTTCTTAAATGAATAAATTTGGAAATGTTTCTCCTCATTATTCTCCAATTAGAAGGAGTTCCTAGAAACTGCGGAGGAAGTACACTCCTACAAACAGCCCATATATACGAGACCACCTGACTTCTTGCACAATAAGACTTAACTGCATCAAACTGATTTTCAATTGTTTCCAGAGTATGAGTGTTGATGCAATGTTTAATATCAGAACCATGGGGTTCCGTTTGCATGATATCCTCCTGTAAACAAAATTGTGAAGGGAAAAAAAGGAGTACATTACGTTTTCAAGGATAAATAAGGAAATTGACTCACTAACTAAGCTATCTATATTTACACTCTAACACTAATAATGTTAAACAGATATAATCTTCAATATCCAAAAAGGAATACTAACCTCAACTATAGAGCTAGGTTTTTCAGAATCATATTGATAAGGTGATGAAACACCACAATGCTTATTCAACAGTCTTGAATACTGGCAACAATGAACCCTACATATAACACTCTTAAGCCACTTAACAAGTGAATGATACCTGAAACACCATACCAAGGGTTAAAATAAAATGCAGCTGCCTCCCCCCATCGCACACACAAAATCAAGAGGAAGAAGAAAATGACATGTTTAATATGCATAGGAGCATATTGTTTCACATGTACTAAATGTTATTCCGTATGTACACTGCAGCATAACCTTCACATAATTGTGCCCTAAAGCTAACTAGCTAAGAATAACTTCTATCCCTAGAACTGACTGATCATACTCATCAGTCATCACCACGAGTACAGAGTCTCCTCCAAGACCGAAATACAAAGTGTTACTTAATAAAAAAATGAATTCATCACCGAGAATTACCAATGCTTACAACCTTAAACCTCATTGAGCCCCAGTGGGTAATAACAGTCCTTACAAAGAAGCCACTTTCATTAGTAATTTAGTCATTGTTGTCAAAATTGTAAGCTAACACTCACAGACACCAAACGATTCAAAACGTGTCAAAAATAGTAGTTCAGCAAAATTGGAGTAAGATCGGTAGGGTCGGATGTAAGATCAGTAGGATCGGTCTGATATTATCAATCGTGAAAAAAGCCAGATTGGCTTTTTTATATCATTGGCCTTCTATAGAGAATGTTACTCAACCTCTACAAAACCATTACCAGACCCTCTCAACCTCTATTTCTAAGAAAACTGAACCCTTGCATCCAATCCTCACCTCTATCTTGCTCTCACTTTATCAGTAAACAACTCCATCATGCTCTCCAGTCGAGAATTGCTGAGAAAAACATTTCTGCATTTAACCACCAACTAAAGAAAAATAAAAGTTTTACTTATTTTTTTTTGCTTTCTTTTGTTTTCTTTTTATTTTCTTTTTCAACTCACTTTTTAGTTAAAAAAGATAAAATTCAATCATCACTTTTTCTTTTGCTATCTTAGAATTTGTATCATTGTTTTTAGAAATATTATTTATATTATTATTAGATAACCAAGTTTATGATAGCTAATTGCCTATCCTAAAATAAATAAACTAATTACTACCTTAAGCTATGCATGGCGGCTTACGATCTATATAGCTGACATATTGTTAGTTGAGATTTTCAATCATTTTCTTTCTTCTTGATTTGAAGGACGATCCATTGTCTCCTCATTTTACTTTTCCTTCTTTATCTAATAATATTTATTTTCCAATAGAGTAAAAGAATTATTTATTGTCCTGATAAAATAAATAAAATATACTGTAGACAGTGAACTACACTTTAAGAACATCAAATTAGACTTAATACAAACATCACCATAAAACACAGTGTACAACATTTAAGGAATAAATAAATAATAATACATGAGTATTGTGACACTAAACAGCGTGCTGTATTAGAAGCACCTAAATGTGGATGAATAAACTTACAGGCATGAAGAGTCAATAGTACTAGCACCATTACTATGGAGGCACTGTATTGGCTGAGCACTTGCACTTGTCTCGGGTAAGCCAAAGATTTCTGCAGTAAGTTGCTTCGAAGAAGCCAAATTTCGCTTTAAGGAATTTAGTACATCTGAAGATTATTAAGGTGATCCATGATCTCTATTTTTCATAGATAATAATATAAAAGTGAAAGTAAATATGCCTATTGGGCAGTTTTAAGCTTTCTATTAAGGGACTGTCACTGCCAAAGAATCACAAAAAAACAGTTTTCTATGGTACCAACCAAAACACCTAACATAGTAGTAATAATGGTAATAAAAACATTCTAAGAAAGAAGGATACATACGATGTGATTATGAACTTATATTGCAGGATACGACTTTTAGGAAGCACGGAGAGTGAAGATTCGAAGTTATAGAACATAAGTTTTCTGTTGATCTTGGCATTTCTGGGAACTGTCTGGAGAGCTTGCAAAACTAAACAACAAGAACATTGCCATGGCATCTGCAGGTAATCAACATCCAAAAAAAAAAAGTGAAAAACAAGGAAAACTAGAGAAAGTTCAAGAGCATAGGTAATGTCAACCGCTGAATTGATTAACTATCAGTCGATCACTAACAAACAATGAAAATGAAATGCTAAATGTAACTGGACTTTAGAGATACGGTTACAACAGCCTCTTAATTCAAGTTCAGCACCTCAAAACCCTCTTGCCAATCAATGTGAATAATTGCTCACCAGCAACAAGAACCAACATATCTCCCTCCCTCCAGTTGACTACGACAGCATTTTTCCATTTTCATGTGATCAATTCTACAGAGACAATCTACTTTAATTTCTTGAGATTAAAAAATTTCAGGGAATTTTACTTGTAAACAATGTATATACCTCAGTGTTTCATATCACTTTCACAAGGTTCAATCAATAAAGACAATGTCTAACGTAAAATATGACAATATTTTTCTATCTTAATAATGACCAATAGATCTAGTAACGCTATAGATCATGTGTGTGTGATAATTAGGTTCAACCTGGAAATGATTTGATACAATACAAATTTTTGAACTGAATTTGAATTTGGGATTCTATTGGTTTTCAAAGAGAATCATAGATTACCACTGTACGATGACTTAAGCAATTTTGCACATTACATGGAAGCCTTCCGGGTAGGCAATCTGTATCAGTTGGAGACATGCTACAATTATTTACACCAGCTTCTTCAGAACTTAATTGCATGCGTTTTCTGCGGCGCTGCCAACTAAATGGTCTTGAACACTTTCTACTCGTAATTGTAATCTGATTTAAGCTTTCTTGGAGTTTCCCAATTGGCTCCTTGTTAGTTTCACCAGCACTAGATCCATCTGTTGAATTAAGTACTTCAGATAAAGACGTCTGGTGCTGCCTGTCTCCGTGACGCCTGATCAATGGAATTGAGTGATTTTCACCATTGAAGTTCAAGGAACTACAACGCTTCTGTCTCTCTGTTATCAAGTTGATATCATCAATTCTTTTTCTCTTCTTTCTGGGTCCTGACAGAAAAGATCACAACTTAAAGACTGTCATTGCAAGATCCTATATATCCTCAAGAAGCAAAATGATAAAAATTATTTATTAGCATAGTAGCCATTATACGGATTAAGTATTTATAACAAAATAAATAAAAAACTATGAAGATCTTGACAGAAAGTTTGAACTTAGTCCATCATTTCCAAACCATATTTATCATTAAGAAGCAACACGATAGAAATGATTTATTGCTATAGTAGTCATTGTACAACTGAATGTTTATCCAGGAGAAAATAAAACTAATAGAAACTGAGGGAAGATGACGAAAACGCAAAGTGACATTGTGGAAATATATATCTTAAAAGAGGTCAACAGTAGAAAAGAAGGAATCAAGTAAATAGACTAAGGAACTGCTAAGAATATCCACATTATTGATCTCTAGATTGAGGGCAAGTTGCCTTGCAATTTTTTTATCAATATAATCCCTGGGATTTTGACTATCCAGCTCATCATAAGTGTGTGGCACATAATTAAGAATTCAATGAATTCATAAGTACATCCACAGATATCAACCTCAAGGATGGCTCTTTCACTTTCCTTGTTTGACATAATCCCTATGTACTGACAAATGAGATAATTTTAAATGACTGAAAAGGAAAATTGATTTCTATAGTCAATGTGTATTAATGTAGTACCTATATGTCTTCCTATTATTATTTCAAAAGGAACTTTTACAGAGTTAAAATAACATGATGTATTAGAAGTCTAGAACTTTTGATTACCACATGGAACAAGTGAAGGAAGCTGATCCTCAGACTTGGTTGAAGGCTTGAACAACTTAGGGCACAAATCATTGATAGGAGGACCAGCCACTTGATGGTACTTTTTACAAGGAAGTGGCAAAAATATTGATGTATACTTTAATAGGT
Source organism: Quillaja saponaria (assembly GCA_029379385.1). Taxonomy (NCBI): domain Eukaryota; kingdom Viridiplantae; phylum Streptophyta; class Magnoliopsida; order Fabales; family Quillajaceae; genus Quillaja; species Quillaja saponaria. The sequence goes on along the minus strand of CM055616.1, from coordinate 9,032,533 downwards.
AGACCATGAAATCATCCCCAACCTGTAAAATGCAGATTGTCCCTTATTTTGACAAGATCTACAAGAAAATTAAATAAATCTTTGTGTAAACAAAAGACAGAAAAATGAGAGCAGCCCGCCATCACATACCCTCTTTAACAGACGACCCCAAGATGCACAAGACAGAAGCTCTATGATGGGGCTTGAATGGTTACTCTGCATATAGACAAAAATCTAGATATAGTATGTCTTTGTCTCTTTGACAATAAAGGACTCCTCCATGATGAAAGGATGAGTCATGTCTGCTCATCCTTACCGCATTGCATGCATCAGAAAATCCAGTTGCTAAGTTATGCCACATCTAACCGGAGTCATAGAGGAAATTTATGCAAAATTTACATGTACAGGAATATTAATACCAATCCCATAAGAATTTAGGCAACTTAGATGTATTATGGCTTCCAAATATCCTTCCATCATTACTATTCTTAAAAGATAGGCTAATGTATATGGAAATCAACATGGATATATATTTTAACAAGACCCAGCATATAAATCATTTGTTTGGTTTGGAACTGAGGAATTTAAGTTCACCTATTAATAAAACCAGTCTTTCTCAAGTGTTGAAGTTGGATCTATATAATACAACAAATATCAATAGTCAGTCAGGAAACTGAAAACTCAAAATGCACGTGTCGACTGAACAGAGCTATTTTTATATAAATAATTGTATTAGACTGAAATTAGAGAAAAGGTTAAGATAAAAACCCAGCCCAGGATAAATGATCTATAGAATTGGGTCAATGCCACTAGCCAGAGTGAAACGAACTTAACAAAAAAGAACATTGCAATAGAGAAATAAGTGATTGCCTTATCATAGCCAGAGCATAATACGTTGTCACCCTTTGGTTGTTCATACATTAGCAGTTCGGTAGTCCTTTTAACAATCTGAAAGCATAATAATTAAGTATGTTAGATGTTACTTGCACCAAAAACACTCCTTCGTCAAACTTAAAAAGATAACTAACACGGATTGAACCTCTTGATATTAATCAGAACCTGTAATGCTTTAGACTCAGTTCATGGACTTGTTTTCTCATGTGCCAAGCAAGAAACCAAGATTTAGGGAGTTCAAAATTATAAATTTATAATACTCCGTTTCAGTGAGCAAAGGTATCAAATTTCATTCTCTGATTACAAAAATGCACGTAGAATTACAACTTATATGTGCTACTGGTGACTCTGTGTGCGGGGGGAAGATAGGTGGAGAGATTATAGCTAGATGATAGACCTCAAACTGTGGCCAGTGACATTCGGGGTAGAACACAGAGATCGGAGGCGCATTGTCAGAGACAACTATGAAGGACTCAGTCAGGAGCTTCCGGTAGTCAGAGGGGTCGTCCGGTCTAAGGAGGAAGGACATGACTTCTCTGCTGCAGCCGAGACATTGCAGCCCCTTGCAGCGGCACCCCTTCTCCGACGGTGGAGTAGGAGGCAGTAGTGATGTGATTGTGTCCGCAAGTAACCGCGCGCGTTCATGAAATAGCCGCCATAATACCTCTGGAACTCGACGTTTCCTAGCCATTTTCTATGGAAAGTGACGGAAAAGTGGAAGACGAAAGAGTGCGCCTTTCCCTTTGTTTTCAACTGAGTCGAGAAGTTCATAGCGGGCATTTTCAATCGGTTACTCCAAATTTTTGGGACAAGACATTGGGTTATCTAAGTCGGGTCGGATACAAACCCGTTTCAAAGGGATGCAATAAACCCATGATGGCTGTGTCAAGGCCTACAAGGGCCCACTAAATTAAAATAATGGGCCATATGTTTTTCAAACCACAACTTCCAAGATAGCTTAAAAATCAACTATTACTCGATATGTCAATGTTCAGCAATACCTTAGAAAGAACTAAATTCTAAATTGTTAACCACCAGAGTTCCCTTTTGAATATTCAAATTGATTCAAAATTTTTAATAATTCATTTTCTTGCAAATCACATGCGACCATACGAGTAAGACAAAAACAATGTTCAGGGTTTGTTTCATATTTTTTTGTCTAATCAAAAATAAAGAGTAAAAAATTTGAATAAAAATAGTGACTCAATAAGTGTTAAAAAATGCTCAAGAGTGTTAATTTTTAATTTATCTATTTGGATTGGGTCAAATAGCTAATATTATCAAAGAATATTAATATGTAAACTACATAAAATATTAAATAGGCTAAAAAAAATAAAACATCATCTTCCGTTTACACTTAAACTGGGGGTAATGACATGAAACCAGGGGCACCTTCTGTGAGACAATGAACAGTGGTAGCATAGTTGGGGTTTCTTTATTCGACACGTGGACCTGCTGCTGCCACTAACTAAATTCAACTTCTAGACTACAAGTGCGTAATAGTTTAGTAAACCAGTAGCAGTTTAGACCGACTTACTTTATAATGACATCCTCAATTAGCCATTTGGGGAATCATTATTGCTTGAATTACGAAATTTGAGTAGAACTTTCTAGATAAACCTAATTATTCATTCATGTTGATTGGAGCACATGTTTGTGACTGAACTGGTCCACAAACCTATAAATTCAAGGATTAGACCAAAAAAAGAACAAAGAAAATTCATTGGCTTTGCCTTTTGACAACTCCCAAATGCTGATTTCGTAAACAATAAGAGAATAATATTAATAATAAATTTTACACCTTATAATGACATCCTCAATATCAACATTAGTGCAAATTTGGAAAAAAGAAAAAAAAAAAAAAAAAAGAACGAAAAGAAAAGAAAATGGTAAAGTAGCAACTTGTTTTTTTTAATATTTAGTTAGAATTAATATATATTTTCTCAAATCAAGTCAAATAATATTTTCTAAATCAAAAGCACACAGAGTTGAAATAATTTTTTCAATATTATTATAGTGAATATTTATTTTATTATACATACTTAGTCGCCATTTACACATTTTTCACAATCATATTTCTCTCACAATTATATGAAGACTTTTTATAATAAGTGTATTAAAAAATTTGTTAAATGTATTTTTCTAACAAGTATTTAAATGATATTTATTAAATTATAATAAATATAATTATTATAAATTAAAATATTATACAAGTAATAATTTATACAATAAATAGTACTAAATTATGATATAATAAATATTATAAATTGTAAATTTATAGAAACTTAACAAATATCTTAGAACAATTCTTAGATAAATTCTTGTTAAATTTTTATAAATAAAAGTTTGTAATGTTTATTATGTAATTAATTATGATTTTAGTGATATTTAGTAAATAATATTTTGAAAAATAATAATTTGTTACAATTAACAAATATAAGAGATCCGATAGACAAACTATTTTATTAACACACTCCTTGAACACAGACGGCTTGTAATCAATGTAGTTAAAGGAAAGTTTAATATGTAAATGACAAAGTTTGCCATAATGGTAATTTCCAATTTCCAACGGCAAATGAAAGAGAAGTTTTGACAAACAACTACGCAACAGATGTCTTATCCAAAAATAAAATAAAACTATGCTACAGGTGTCATATCTCCAGGTCTAAAATAAATAAATAATAAATTAAAAAAACCTTTTGAGTTCCACATCTCAATCCTCAACGACCAGCAACACCCTCATATTTTCTCCCACCTCTTTATAATTAGGTCATATAGGAATAACATCATCTTTTCTGTACAACCTTTGGGCTAAACTCTGAGGATATATTTCTTTAAATTTCCAGAACTTGCTGTCTCTCTCCCTACTTATCTTCATCTTAAATAGCGGTTATATTTCCAAATCTTCATCTTTTTCTCTTACCCTTATCAATCTTGCAGACCCAGAAAGAAAAACAGAAAAAAAGTTCAAAAGAACCTCTCCCAATTTCGATTTCAACTTTCAAAGATCAAATCTTTGCTCTGGTTTGTGTTTCTATGTGGGTAGCCCAGAAAAAATGTTGCAGTTGTTCTTTACAGTTGCTTTCTCTGTAGTCCCTTTGACTCTCTATGTTCCGCCAATCAGAAGCTTGAATCTCTTTCTGGCAACCATGGAAGAAATATTCAGGGAGTCAAGAATCTATACCAATAGGATGTACCCACGTGTACGTGTTGCTTGGTCTAGGATCATGGACTGTATGCTATGCAATAGTAGGTAGGCATGGAATATTAACATGATCTCTAATAGTTTCTTGTAATTTTCTCTCTGGTATATTGATGTATTCTTCTTAATTCTTTTCCTTTTTTGATTTGGTGAGTTTTTGTAGCGGGATTATGGTGTGGATTTGTTGTAATGTTATGAGTTCAATATGTTTGGGCAGGTTATCGGATCAAAAATAAATTTGAGCATCTTTTAGGTGTTCATTTATCAGAAATCTGGGTTTGTTTATGAATTTGAGGTTTTTTGGGTTTAGTTTGGGACTTTTCTGGAAGACTTGGCCAAAAAAGCAGTGCCAACTGTATGCAAGTCACAGGCTTACCCAAATATTTCAACTTGAGGAAAACCATTTGAACTTACCTTTAAAGGGATGCAAGACATAGATACACGAGAGGTTTCTCTTTGCTGTTAAAGAATGGGAACTTATCTGTATGTCAAAAAATCTATTTTTAAGGATGTCATCAAGGTTCACTCTCTTTCTGCATCCACTGTTTTTTTCTTTCATATTTATCTGGAATAGGCAAAGCCTCAAAGTTTTTTGTATTTTTTTGTTTTCTTTAAAAGAAAAAGATGATCAGTAAAGCGTAACTATTATTAGTTTTTGGTCGTATTACTTACCTGTAATTTCATGGTTGATGTGCATCCAACTCGTGTTATGAGGGTTAGTGTAGTAGTCTGGTTGCCCCATTTTTTTTTTCCTTACCAAAAGAAAAAAAAAGTTTGATATTGACAAGTCAAACGTAGCAACCTCTTTAACAGTCAGTACTATGTTTTTTTTTTTTAATGAAACAGAGGCAATTGGTGATGTTTAATCTTAAAATGTTGGTTGCTTGTATCGTCCGTAAAAAATGAAAACCAAACGGCATAACCAGAAGAATTGTGTGAAATAAGTAAAAGTTGAGGCATTCTTGATTGAAATAAAAATGATTCCCTCCAAACAGAAGGAGACTCCTTCCTCGATCCTAACAGGTCACTTGGTCTTTACAGAGGAAGCGCAGCACCCACTTCTATGATGCCGTTTAATTCAATCCGGCCTCTTAGATTTCTTTCTAGCCGGAGTGTAATTCCTGCTATTGCCACTCCTTCATACAAGTCAAAGCCAGTCAAGCAAGCGGTAGAATAGAGCTATGGATACGGATCGTAGGCAAGCCAGTTACTTGGGAAGAAATTTCCCTCGCCCTAGGAGCCAGTACTAGTCTCCCTTTTTATTGTACAGTGGTGAATTGAAGCTAGCCGGGAAGTTGCAAAATCAATTTTGTGATTGACATTCTGTCAAAGATGTCACTGGAACGCACATGCATTTAACAGTCAAGATTTTCAAAAGACAACAACCAGTACATCTACTAGCATACAGTTTAGTTATTTGTTAGTCATAAATCTTAATGCTAACAAATTGATGAAAGCAAAATAATAATTGGAAAGAGAAAGCATGGTTCCAAAAGTGAAGGCTAGGAGATACACATTTTATTCACAGAATTGTTCCTGAATACAATTATTGAATCGTTAGATCCAGTTTCATTACCACTGGAAAATGAATCGATAAAGAATAGGAGACAGTAGAATGAATGGTAACAAAGTAGTTAAGGGTGAAATGTTGAATCTATCTAGAGATAAATGGTATTGCTGTGGATTTCTATAGAATGTAAAGAATGAAAAAGGATGAACATTTTAATCTAATAAAGCATCAAATATTTTAGCTGGATATTGTGCAAGGCTTCAAGAACCAAAATACATCCAAGGTTCTTGCTTCTCTTCTGTCAACAATAGAGACACTTTTACCCTTGTTTACAGACTCTTCATTTGGGACCTCCTTGTTCTGCTCAATCTCCTGAAGGATTCCCCTTTCCTGTGAGCAGATGTAAAGCCAATAAGGCAATAGTATTAATTAGTTGAGGCAAAAGAGAACGACTTAAAATAGATTATATATTCCTGGATTTAGGTTAACCATGTTGAAACACAATAGTAGCATGAATTCAATGAAAGAATATAACACAATCCGAGAATTTCTAGCTCCGAAAACGTTTCAAAAACTTATAAAATTAAACAAAATCATTATCGGTAACACTTTTCAACATTTGTTAATTGTTAAACACAACTACATGCAGAAGATTATGGCTGGCATATTTGCCTGTTGAACAAGGGTTGCATCAAAAGCAGTTGAACAAGACAATCTTGAGTTAAACGAAGTTGAACCAAAGGAGCTAAAAGTGAGGTGAGCATGATCACATTCCACACTTACAAGACAATAACAAGATGGAGCTAACAATCTGACTACTGCAATTTATAACTGTGTCCCAATGCACAACCACAATTAAGTCACTACATACTGATTCACATTAAGGGGATTGGTAAACTACCCTTGCATCTATGTTAAGTTTTGCCTGAAGTATCAAAGCGATTGCCAGAGACCAAATGAGGTTCTTTCATTCTGTCCTCATTGCAATATAATCAAGAAGAGGAGAAATACCTAGGTTTTCCCATGACCGTGATCCTTTCAAATACTAGACATAATGATGGGCTACAAAACTCTTCTGGTAAAAGAGTTAGGCAATATAATCAAGAAGAGGAGAAATACCTTGGTTTTCCCATGACCATGATTCTTTCAAATACTAGACATAATGATGGGCTACAAAACTCTTCTGGTAAAAGAGTTAGGCAGCCTTTTGAATGAGCTGTTATTCAATTTGTGCAAGTGTGGTAAAAACTATGTTTCAATGGAATCAGCTGTTCCATCTTTATTTTCCTCTTTGACTGCACATTGGAAGCAAGAAGTTACATCTTCTGTTTCAGTGGAATACTTCCAGTTTGTCTTATCAATGTTTAGCATCAACTTGTCTCAGTTTTTCATCAAAATAAAGAGTATACAATAAAAAAGATACTAATTACATACCATTAGCCTGGATTTGGAAGCCTTTGAAGGGGTGGTTGTTGTGGGTCCACCAGTGGCGGAAAAGCACTGAGGTGAAGGAGGATTGGTTCGGATTTGCAGCAAGGTGTCTTCCCTCTTGCCCCTTACATTTCCCAGATCCAGTGAGATAGGAGTGTTTTCTGCCTCGTCAGCTCTTCTGTAATAGAAATTTGATTATACTCAGGAAAATCAACTGACATAATCCAAGTTAATCAATAATTCACAACCATAGAACCATCAGCCTTGCATAAGAACTCGAAAAATAGCAGTTTATTATCGTTTGCTTCATCTGCTATTGATCCAGTCTACTGTAAATAGTGTTTAAGAGATCAAATGAGTTCGATCAGTCAATGACAAGCATGATTCGTTGTTTGTGCAAGATTGAGTATCAGGATCTGAATCTCTCAACAAAAAAACAAGTATCATGAAGAAGTGGCCAAAATACAATGGGCAGATTCAGAATATCTTCATCATTGTTGAAAGACAACTTACATAAATATTCAGATTCTGAAATACATAACATTTTTGATCAACTAGTGCTCTGATAAATATATGGTTATTTTCTCCTAGAGGCACTAGATTTTGTTTCACCATTGGAAGTAGAAACAATGGGAGAGACTAAACTCATTCTTACTAGTCCACATAGGCAAGCAGACACAAATACATGAAAACAAAGGTACAGTAAGCTTACTTGTTCCTCTGCTGCTTTCCTTTAACAGTGCTCCCCTCCAATCTGTTGGCTTTACTCACTTCAAGTAATGGCTTCCTTCCTGTCTTTTCTCTGTTCAACTCACTCAAAGCTTGAACAGGCACTGCCTTCACCATGTCTTTTTCCTTTTCCTCTTGACTCTTTACGTCACTTAAAGCTTGAACAGGCACTGCCTTCACCATGTCTTTTTCCTTTCCCTCTTGACTCTTTACGTCGCTTAAGTTCTCTGCATTCTCTCTCTCCCTTGCTCTTGTTGCCAAATTCTTTAATTCATTGCAAAATTCCGTTATCCGATTCAGAATATCCCTCCCTGCAAATAAATTCCTTGCTGAAAGCGTGCTTTTCAGTGAAGGTGCTTCATTGCTTTGCTGTATATCATCAATGGGTTTATTCTTCTCTGTGCTTGATTTGATTGGTGCCTTCAAGGGCGACTTTAATTGGTAATTTGGAGGAGTATACAGATTCGGGTCGTGGTTTTCACTATCTTGATTGAATTTTAGTTTACCATTAGGAGAAATTGAAGATTGAGTGGGAACTCTTCTCTTAAATCTTACATCTCTGCATTATGATTAGTGAGACATGAATTAGTCAGCAGCATTAGCTAAATCACAGAAAAGAGAAATGCAATACAAAAGTGTAAGCCTTACTAGTACCTTCTATTCTGGTCACCCAGTGGAAGGGTTTCTGAAGCATCAGCTGATCTTAGAAGCTTCAATAAAACAAGGTAAAACGAAAAATTTAGATAGAGAGATCAGAATAGCTAATTCTCTGTAGCTTAGAAAAATCTTTGAAATAAAACAAAAATCTTGAATTTTGCAACTTGCAAGTATATCATATAAGACAGCCAAGAAAGTTATACTTTTCTCAGGTCCTTGTACATTTAAGATTTTAAATGTTAAAGCTTCTTACTTTCTTAAAGTTTCCCTAGTTTTCTCAGCTGCCAAACAGCGTAAGAAGAATATAAAAGTCTATGAAATGAAAGTACAAGACAAGAATAGAACCTTTGAAGGTGTTGATCTGAGAAAATCCTCCGCTTTTTTTGGATGCTTGCAGCCTACAATTTCCAAATGAATAGAATCATCATCAAATAAAAAAAATAAAAATTGCCCATAAAATAATTCTGAAATCTTAGAAAGAAACACTAACCGGGTCTGCAAAACCAAGCCTCGTCATCAATGGGATCATCAGGGGCCAAGAAGTCCACCCATTTTGGTGCATTTATGTGCTCAAACAGTTGGTCTTCAACAAATTTGGACTCTATTCTCTTCCAATCGATTTTAGCGGGTTCCATGGCTAAGACCCAGAAATTCAGCAAGCGGGCTTTACAATTCAGAGTGTGATTGAGAGAGAGAGATTTCTCGGTCTGTAACACAAGAGTCAGAGACTGACAGACAACAGGGAAGATGTAACGGTTAAGGTGTCCATGGGAGTGAAACGTTGGTGACTAAATTTTCTGACCGTTGGGGATTTCTTTATTTATTAATTAATGTAAGTCAGTAATGGAAGTCTCTTTGTGGTTAGTATCTCTTGGATCTGGCTCCTCCAGTAATGGGCACGTATTCTCTGCGGACAATCGTTATGCAGCTGACTACAATCGGCTAGTTTCAACCCACCATCATGATCATGTGGTGATATGGGCCACCAAAGGCCTTGCCGACACACAAGCCATTTTTCTTTTTCTTTTTCTGTTTCTGTTTCTTGTTGTAACATGAACTCATTTCTTCTTTTTTTATTTTATTTTATTCATTTAAAAAAATTAGTCTTAAAGCTATACTTTCACATACAACTGGAATTATGTCATACTTTTTCGATTGACTTTTTTTCTTTGGTAAAAAATAAAACAAGAAATGAATAAAAAGGATTCAACCCTATTGAACCAATAATTTATCATTCATGTTATTTTCTATCTATAGCTACTTTGATAAATAAAAATATTATTATTTCAGTTCGTAGAATTTTTGCTTGGAACCAAATAAAATTCTACAGCTGATTTTATTTATAATGAATTATTTTATTTGAAATAAAATAAATAAGTATATAATTAAGTTCAATTCTATATCAAGATAAAAAAATATATATATTTTATGATATGCTTTCCAAAACTTTTTAGTAGTCACTCATTTTACTGCTCAAAATTGGAGCTAAGCATATGTAAATATATCTATAATATAAAATGTTCAATAATTATCATGAAACACAATATATCACAACAAATTTACAATTTCAATAATTGTATAAAAAAAATATGAATAGTAATAAGGTTAAACTGTGATTTAAGATATGAAAGATAATAACGATAAAATGTTATTTAAAGTGTAAAAAATACAATATCAAATTATCATTTATGAGAAATAATAAAAATAAAAATAATATTTAAAAGATAAATTATTATTTATTATACGAGAAAAAAGTATTAAGACAAGAAATATAATAAGAATTAAATTGATACTTAAGGTGTGAGAAATAACTATTACATTCTTAAGATTTAATTTAATAAAATGTTTCTGTTCATGAAAGAAGCATTGAGTTCAACTCCTAAGTTCTCTCCTAGTGCTGAAATCTTGAGTTCAACTACTAAGCAAATAAAGGCCACAAAAAACTTTTTAAGAAATCAGTCAGAGAATAACGTAGGATTGTTAATGGCTAAGTTGTCTAATTGTGTAGCTTCCGATTATATTTGTATTCTATGGTGTTCAAATAATGTTGCATTGGTAATATTCAATTATGGCTGTTACATAGGATGGCCAATTTTGATCTAGCTCCTTCATTAGAAGGTGCAGACATACAAGTCCTGAAAAATCAGGTATCACCAGGAGATTTCTGCTTCACCATTGTGATTCTACCGTTTTTCTACAGAGCATAACATGTAAGGAAACACCTCAAGCTACTGGATTCTTAACTAGCCTACTTACGTATACAAAAGAGAAAATGGAAAAAACGAACCAAATTAACAAGAGGGGTAAAAGTCACTGCAAGGAGGGATCTGAATTGCTTCCATATTTTTGCCATCTGAAGTTTTAATTCCTTGATTCCTCGCTAAATACGTCGATGTTGCAAACTGGGCATTTCTGACAAGAACACAATAGGATGAGATGTAGGCAATATATTAAGCATACGCAGAATGAACTTTTCGAACAAATCACTTACTGACCTTGTTAATGATAAGCCATTTGGTGATGCATTCACCATGGTAAACATGCCTGCATGGCAATTTTATTTGCTGGTCACCTCTTCTGTATGTCATCTGGCAAATGACGCATCTGTTTTGCATGGGATATTATCATAATGAAAAAGAAGACTCCAGAAAGCAGGATATCCAACCATTCATATTGAGAAAGTAATCAAATCAATAAGTCTTTACACAAACTAACTTCAGATATATTCTTAAATTTGCTAGAAAGGATGACCATCGCTATTTTTCTAATGAATTGCTGAAACGAGTCAGCTTGGTGGTTTACGTCTAAAGGTTAAATGGAAAATAAAAGTTAGAACCATAAACCAAAGCATCTAAAAATAAGAATGTTACCTCTTCCCAAAATTTTTCCTTTTGAAGAAGCTTCCAAACTTGTATTTATAGGTTGGAAGCAAATCGATAAATTCTTGGGAAAGGCCTCTACTTTGAGTCCCAACTGCCTCACCTAAGTCAAGTAATTCCTGCCAAACATAAAACAGTCAGTATGGTTTGGCATTAACCCTTAGTATTTCCAATTGAAATCCTGCACAATGTTGCCACATTGAATCTAGGATTCAAAAAATGTCTAAAATATGAAAAAAATATGAAAAGCACTACCGAAGTCGATATGTCATAACAGATTCTCTTAGAACTTCTAAAAGTGAACTTACTTTACCTTGAAACTTTTTGTTTAAAAATAACAAATAATAAAACAACACAGGACACATCAGGCTGCCATTAAAGCCAGCCAATGCCATTTCATTTGAAACCAACCATGTTTGAAGTAACATTTTCAAAGGTGCATCAACTCTAAATATAGAAAGTAGATAATTATCTCACGAACCGCACAAGCTTGGTTTCGACCATGAAATGATACTTGAGGAAGGTTTTGATGGTCACCAAATAAAAAGCGTATAACTATAGCAATGTTACCCAGTCCGCTTCAGGGCATAAAGAACAATAATTTGACTTTTGCCATATTACAAAAGTACCCTAGCACTGCAAATTTATTGAGTTTTGCCAACATTACATATTTTGATGGATGCATAATAACCATCATACAGTTTGTAGTTACTTGGAAACTGTTTCATGTTGGAGAAAACATATGACAATAGGAAATATCTGACTTTAGTTCTCAACACTTATGTTTAAAAAGAGCAAAGGAACTTTCGCAAAATTCCATGCTGAAACAAGCACCTACTCCTATAAAAATGAACAAAACTTTAGTCTTTGCTGTAAAGTTGCGAGGCATGTGGGTTGGCATGTCTCAAATGCCTCAACTTTCTTATGCTTCCTGATCTCATCACATGTTGGTTCATCCAAACAAGCTAAGTCCCAGTGTAATTGCATCTAATGCTATGGAGCAAATATCATTTCACCGAGAAAATGAGCCATGATAAAATATTTGCTTCTCAAGAGATGCAGATTTCATACCTCATAAGTCATATTATCAGGATCTATATTGTCTTGCCATGCAACCTGCAATAGTACACTCAAATGGTCAAGGGGTGATATCCTACTTTTCAACAACATAATACAACTCAAATAAAGATGATTTTCTATGGAAGTTAGAACAACAATGCCAGTTCCAAGTCTGACAGAATTAGAACTTTAGCACAAAAGCAATTCCTTTACTTACTAAGAGCATGTAATTGGTTTATAGGACTCAGATATTATCTTCCTAATTTTTATTTTTTTATTTTTTCTTGATTGATAGAAATCTTCCTAACTTTTGGCATCAACCTAAGAAAATCATTTCAAAATTGTGTACGTCAAATAGTATGAATACGCCACTAACATCTAAAGATGCTCAATTTCATTTAACCCATCCAACTTCCCTGATCAAGGGTGAGGTAGGTGACAAGTATAAGGAAAGAGGAAGAACATGGACAAGCCAAGAAAGAGAAGAAGATGATTCTGTGAGAAATGAGAATAACAGATATGGTTTTCCTTTCTTGAAATGATTGCAAGGGGATGCATGATAGTTTGCCATGGTGTGGACCTGATACATATGTAATTGTGATTAAGAGTAGGGATACTGGACAATTCTGGAATGATTCCGTAGAGATTAAGAGTAGGTATACGGGGACATATCTGGAATGATTCCAAAGGGATACGAGGCAATTCTGGACCTACCCTTAGCAATTAAAAGTAGGGGCCACAGCTTTGCACCTGATACATATGTAATTGTGATTATAGGTTGACTTATAATGTTCAAATTTTTCAAAAAATAAAAAATAAATAGAATTTTATGTAAAGTTTTTCTGATAGGCAAAAAGAGCTTGAACTAACGACTGGAAAGTGATTACCTAGAGAATAATTTAATGCCCAATCAACAAATACGGTACCTACCTCGGAACTACTAGAATCATGATGATTTGGACTGCCTGCAAAGGAGACAAAGAAATATAGTATAAGTATAATTCATACTTTTGTTTTTAATTGAAGAAGAACAAACTAGACAGCAGTTTCACTTAAAAGTTTAAATGAATCTAATACATCACATTCGCATGCACAAACTTCTTTGCAAGAAGTTCTAGTTCTTAAACAGTTAAACCTCATAATAATTACTATGCTGCTGGCTATGACAATAATGAAATGGCATTCAGTTCTAGTTATGGCAACTGAAATTTTCAAAAGAGGGAAAGGGGATTAATGGACTACATTTGGCAATCCCACTTGATCACAACCGATTACTGGATATATTAAAAGTGAAGAAAGCGTCAACTAACATTCTTCAGGGATAGCATTCATGTCGATAACTGCATCTCTCCCAGAGATTGAGTCTGCGGTTGCAGGTTGTTCCTCAGTAGTTGTTGTTGAAGGGTATTGCCAGTCCCTCCCACTGACTTCTATCCTTGGTAAATGATCATTTACCTCATAGGCACCATAATAAGAAGTACTCCCAGCACCAGAAAATCCAAATTTGTACGGGTTCATATTCATTGACCAATACACACTTTCCTGGACAACAACATATGATAAGTATATTCAATTACAAGAGCGAAAGAATGATCAAAAGAAGATAATGCTAGGATTGAGCATTCAAGTTCAACAACATGACAGACTCATAAAGTTTTCACTGTAAAGTAGATACTTCATATGTGGTCTGGTTCAATTAAAACATATGCAAAACAGTTAGTAATTGACAATTTTCAATAAAAAATACAAATAATTAGGTTGACATGTTACTAGCCCTCAGAATTTCTTCAAATAGAGTGTTACTCTTTCTCAAATCTGTCACAGATTTAAAGTAGATAGTTGCATATCAATTCGCAGGAAGTGACATCCGCAATCCTAGCAAACTTTTAAATGTTAATACCAAACTGCTTAAAGAAGGAACTTTTAGTTCTTAGTCTTTATTTCCCATAAACCTATGCATGACAGCAGTGTTCAATTCATAAAGAAAAAAATAAAATAAAATTTAGTGCATTTGTGCATCAACTCGCATCCCCAGTCATGAGCAGTATGGATCTAACAACGTCCCATCTGGGGTACTTCCAAGAGTATGAAAAACCCGATGGAACATTTTTTTACTGGGCATTAAAAAAAAACTCATGAAAGCAGAAACGAGAAACACAAGCTAAGAAACAAAAAACCAAACCACACCTGATCAGGCATTGGTCCAGCATGAGCATAATTCACAGGCACATGTGAGAGCCCTCCGAAGAAGTCCATGAAACTTTCAGTAACAGTATATGGAAAGCCAGAATCTATGTAGTGCACCTCCATTTGTCTACTCTCATTCATTCTGAAAGACTGAAACACTATTCAACTAAAAATTTCCTCAAGAAGCTGCAAAATATGGTAAATGATCAACATAACTATGTAAAACTCAAAAAAAACAGAAATCAAACTCAATAAATATTTCTTACTCAATCAGATATAAAACAATGTAGGTTCAACAGTAAACTCGCAAAATTGAACAAACATAAGCAATCCGCTAACTTCTTTCATTCAGGATATAAAAAACGCCTTAACATACACAGAGTGAAGCAGCATTCACTTTTCTTCAGCTCCCTGCAAAATTTCAGTGGTTAGCAAGGAGGAAAAGTTTACTTCTTTATATTTTTCAGGCTCTTGGCTACACTGGCAAGAAACTTAAGCACATTTTCCGGATAAATCAAAAGAAACAATAAGAGAAAACTATAATTTTTTTTCCTTTGATTTCATTTGGAAATTTTCTCTCAGGTTTTCCTAGCAGAAGTAATCTAATAAAGAAGCATACATACACGAACCCTCACCTACATCACTTTAATCAAAAAAATAACAAAAACATGAATTTCACAGTTTTCATTTCTACATTGCATTTTTCTCAGATTTCTTAGCAACCAAACGGACAATAGAAAATACATATCAATCTTTCTCTAGTAAAACCAGCACTACCTCATTTACCTTCACATTCTCAAGAAAACCTTGGAGAAAAACCTGAGGCTGAGTGTAAGACGAAGGAGCAGAAAAAAGCAGAGAGAGAGAGAGGACATTGTTGAGAAGAGTATAGTTTATGAGGAAGAAAGTGAAAGGGAATGTAGATTAGTAAAAGCAAAGTTGGCCAAATTGATTAGTTTTGGTCCTCTTAGCAAGAAAAAAAAAGACTAGTTTTGGTGCAATCTACGACAAGTCTGTCAAACAACTATCCGTGCCGTACAGCTGTGCAATCTTCAATGTCTCTGATCCCTACAGGCTACTATGCTTTACAATAAAAATTCTTCACCTAGAAATTCTTCTTTTGCTGAAACAAAACCACAAATGGGTTTGGTTCCCAAACAACAATAGCTTTAAATAAAAGTGAAATGGAAGATAAGGTTAGTTTATTCATATATTTATTATTTTATTTAATAACTAAAAGTTTAGGTTTGAGCTCTTTGAAAATTCCAACAACCATGTCCTTGGTTTTGTTGATTTAATTGTCAATAGCATTGTTAGCCAAAAATAAATGAAAAATTTGTCAATAGCCATTAGGACAAACTGTGCCAACAACCGGGTTTTGTATGTTTGCAATACTCCTTTTTTTTTGGTCAGTTTTCCAATCTTCTCGTACCACTAAAAGAGAGAAAAAAACTTGGGATCTTATATTTATCATGAATGTATTTATAAAAACTAAAATCGTCATATCCGATATACAAGTATAGGCTCAGTCAATTTCTTAAAAGAACAAAAAGAAAAAGTAATTGGCATTAAAAGTTAAAATATATTTTATTTATAAAACGTCTCTTTAGACCCCGTTAACTATTTGGTGAACTCAACCTTCACTAATAGATTGATAAATCTAATTAATTTACTAATTGAGTTCGATACATCTAATAAATATAAGAATCCACATATTAATTTCTTTTTCTTTTTTACTGTATTTCCAAAACATTTAAGATACATCTAATAATTATAAGAATCCACATAATAGTTTTTTTTTATTTTTTTATTGCATTCCCACAAGATTTAAGCTTCCTAATTAGTTCACCTTAGTGTAGATTACTTTGGCCAACTCTTTAATTATTCAATTTTATCTACTTTTTCATCATTTTTGAATCAAACAAGTTGAAAGGTCTTACCTGCTGCTAATTGAGCATAGCTACTCCATGAATCTCGCTCTTCAGAACAATAAATTAATGACCTTCTACAACATTTTTCAACTTGAATTGGGATCCCGCATTAATTGTATGAAAGTGCACTTTGTATTGCTTCCCTCAACAGAAGAATAAAGTCTTGCAAGTTCTTCTGTGTAACTACTAGTGGAAAAAGCAGTTCTTTAATTTGGTCATAAAGCTTAAATTCAACAAGAATGATATCCATGGGGCCAAAGTAGTCATGTTTGCAAGCAAGGAATTGATTTGCGTTAAGCCAATAGTCTTTGCCTGCACCCATGTCTTGCTGTGAGAAAGAAAGTGGGAAAAAGCTGGTCAACAATTTAACAATGGAAGAATCTGCATCTTACACAATTTAGTGGTTTGTGAAACACCAGTTATTCCAAAGAGGCAAAGACAAACCATTTGGATCAATTTTATTGAAGTCATATTTTGTCAATGTACTTTATGAATGCTAGTAGTCAGTATGGCAAGTTGACAAGCTTAACAAGCAGAGGAACCAAATAGTACGTCCGATCAGACACGAGCTTTGTATCCCACTGCTACAAGTCATTTGATAGTAAAAGAAACGAAGAAACAAGTTTTGTGAGAAAATCCAAAATCAAAATATTGCAAGTATTCGGCAGTATTGGTTGGATTATTGAGTAAGAATTAGACTACTGTTAGATTGTTACTGAAAAACATATAGAATGCTAGGATAAGAAGATAAAATAATCATGATAATTTTGTAAATCACAAATGGAAAAGATAGGACAATACATTCACAGAAGAACACATTCATTTCAAAATCAGTAGCAGATGGACTGGAAGCAAGAGTATAATTTATTTGAAGATAAAGAGTAAGGCTAAACATTTATAAAATGATCAAATAAATCAGGTTTAAAGGATCAAAATCGATCCAAAATTGAAATGGTTTTGGGATCATATCCCCTACAGTAAATTATTTAGACAAAAATTTGCCGGAGTAAGTTCTCATTTCTCAGAACTCAAATGATTTTCATCAACATCTAAGCTAAATACCACATGAGAGAAGTTCAGTGAATTAAGCACCACCAGATCCATACTTCTTCCCGAACACAATCACCTGCAACTTGTCATAACCGGCAAGCACACCAGCACCAGCAACAGCTCTGAGGATGTTTGCACCAGCACCCTTAAAGAGTGACTTGGGACCCTCGTTCTTCAGAATTTGAGAGAATGCATCCAATGAGCTCTTGTACTTGACAGCTTCACCAGAGGTCATCATCATTCTTCTTCGGACAGTGTCAATTGGGTATGATGCTAGACCAGCACCATTGGTGATGAGCCAACCAAGTCCAAAACTGGCGAAGAAACTATCCTGCATTTGTCAAAAGACAAAAAAGGATGTCAAGAAGCTGAAGACTAACTCACTCGTATCAGCAGGCTACTTTTTCCATGGCCTTACTCAACCAGCAGTAAGCATCGCATGAGATCAACGTCATGTCAATTTCAGAAGGATGTCAAAAAATAAAAGACCATAAACTGAAAGAAATTAGAAGAGCTTAACTTCTTATTTCCGAAAAGGTCAAATTTTAAACATGGAAAGCTTAAAAGAATTTGACCAAAAGATGTGAATGATGCATAGCTGAAACAATTAGAATAAACTAAAATTCATATTCACTGTAAAGACTAATTTTAATCCACTCAGATTTATGCAACAGACAGTGCATATGCACAAATCCAATTCAAAGAAAACATTTCATAAAACTGCAGTTATTAGAATAGACTGCTTAACATGCTATGTTGATTCCAAACAACAGCAATCAAAAGAATGGAAAAAATAAATGATATACCACTGACCTGTAAGCTTCCAGTCAAGAGAACTGGCTTTAGAGAATCATACATTCCAAAGTACAAACCACGATACACAATGATTCCAACGCATGAAATGTTGAAACCACGGTAAAGACCGGCAATACCATCAGATTTTAATGTCTTCTTGTAAACATCAACAAGGCCATTGAACTGCCTCTCTCCACCTTTCTTTGCAGCCTTTGCATCGTTAGCCAGACGGGTTCGAGCATAGTCAAGGGAGTAAACAAAGAGAAGAGATGAAGCACCAGCAGCACCTCCTGAAGCTAAGTTGCCAGCAAACCATTTCCAGTAACCATCCCTGTCCTTCTTGAAGTTGAAAAGCCTCTTGAAGTAATCCTTGAAAGCAAAGTTCAAGGCCTGGAACAGATTTGGATTGCAATTTTAGCATTGCACGGATATAACATTGGTGGGGAAATTCGAAGTAATCAGAAAAAAATTAAATGACTAACCTGAGTGGGGAAATAACGTATGACATTGGCAGTATTACCTCTCCAAAGAGACCCAAACCCCTCATCCTTAATTGTTCGCCCAAAACAGTCACCAATACCCTTGTAGGGTTCAGAAAGCCTACCAGATTTGATCATCTCATCCTGGTTTTGAATCAAAAGCTTGACACGCTCAATGGGAGCAGCAGCAGTTTTAGACACAGCAGCAGAAACTCCACCCATAAGAAAATCAATAAGAAAGTGGCCTTTCTCTGCTGGGGCTGCAACAAAAATAGGGGACGCTGTTGATGCAACCATAGATAGATCACTTGAAGCTCTACAAGCTGGCATCATTGGATACTGTAATGCAGCATTTGAGTAATTCCCAAATGTGGCGCATCTTTGGTACAGGGCGGACCTCTGGAAACTGCCATCATAACCCTGAATATCAGGGGAAAGACCAGAACGGAGATGGAGCTGGCCTTTGACCTTCTGAAAGACAGTAGGGTGTTGAACCTGATCAACCATGATGATTTTACCCTGGTTTTCAACACACAGTTTATGTCAAAGAGAGCTGATAATTCCAAGCTTTTGTAAACTAAGGTGTCTGAGCCACAAAGCACACAACCATCAAATTTTTTGATCCAAATATCCAACTACATACTCTATATATATATATGAACAAACTAACATATCCACATACAGATTTTTTATATCAATAGAGAGATACAAAATCTAAATTAAAAGAGGGCACATCTGCTGAAATTTAAAGGTGCAAAGAGAGAGAACAGGACAACAGCCTCAATCTATCCATTGCACACAAGCAGATCAGAACCAGAATGATTGAGTGACTACCAAAACAAGGAAGATAAAATGATGATAAATGGCAACAAAAACAATATATAATTGTGAATCTGATGTATCTATATTCTGATTACACATATGGATCATCATCAAGAAACTATTAAGATGCAAACAGTAAAATAACAGTAGAATCTTAACCAGGCATGTAGGAGGAATCATAAATCATATTGCTATTACATGTAAGTGACTTTGAAAAAAAACACACATCTATGCAAATAACTAAGAATGTAGACCAACCAATCCTTACAAGCACCAAGAAATCAATCAACTAATTCATCAGGAACATCAAACACTTCCATATCATGCCCCAAGAAACAAGAATGACATAGTATATAATACTGGAGAGGTCATCTATAGTGGATTTCTTTTTCTTTCTAAAAAGAAAGAAAAAACTACCCAATGAAGAACAGTAAAGAGACTAAGACATTATTGGAAAACAAAAAAAAAAATACGAAAATGCATTCAAGAGAGCGAAGTTAGAAAAGCTTCAAAATTTGAATACCATTGTGTCTATGTCTAGTTGGCAAAAGTAGGTAAAAAGGAAAAAAAATTATTGGTAAAAAATTCAATGTACCTACCATCCAAAAAGTGGAACAAATGCGTCCATATCCGTAGGCCATACAATAACATCAAAGAGAGTAGAAATGAATGTATCAAATAATTTGGACAAAAATGTTGTATGGGTTACATGTACCCATAAAAGGACCAGAATAACACACTGAACCATTTTCACAGAAGGCACATTTCAATTACTATTACATTGAACAAAAACAACTGTCGGAAACAATAACAACATATCGGCATATAGGAATAAGAAACCCATGAAATGGAAAAAATTAAATAACACTCAACGAACAGTAATTATTATTTTACATAACAAATCACAAACTAATCAAAATGTTAAAAATGATGTAATTTGGGAAAACTCCTCAGAATAGACAAAAGTTTAGCTTAATAATTCGTCATACATCAAGTCAATTCAGCTCAGCTCACACAATTGTAGTTTAAGATCTCGATTAGTACAGATCTGATGTTTCTTCAGATCTAAGCTATGAAAACATCGGCAAATGCAAAATACACAATAACCAATCAAACAGTATCATATATAGAATTGAAAACAAGCAGATCCAACAGATTGATGGTGAAAAACTTGCTGTAAACAAATCAAAAACCAAACTAGAACAAGTAGCTGAACTATACAATTCTCTACCTATGAAAGAACAAGCTTAACAGCTCAGAATCGAAATCAGAGAGTAAATAAAAAAATGGAAATGAAAGAGAGAACAGTATGTAACAGATCTGAGTGATTGAAGTGAAAGCTGGAAGGAATTTGATTTACCTTTGTAAGCGATTGGTGGCTGTGAGATTTCCTCGAGGTCGCCTTCTCTACCTTACGCTAAACGGGGAGATCTGTGTGGACTACGGAGGAGGCGAACTTTGAGAGGAGGAAAATTCCCCTTTTGTTTGGCTCTATTTATATGATGATGTAGGGTGGGCCGAAGAGGGGTGTAAATATCTGACCGTTGATTCTTAAAGTGGGGCCCTGTGTGTGTGCTGTTTTTGACTGAGTGGCTCTGCTTCGCCAAATTGGGAGAAGTGACCGTTTACGTCAGATTCATATTCCACACTACGGTAAATAAGTTACCACCAACCGACCATAAAACGGCATCGTAAGCACCTCTCCCTTTTCTTTCCATTTCGAGTAGTGTATTTATTTATTTTTATTTTTTTCATTGAAGAACAATGTATTTTAGATTTTTAGTTAAGAATTGATAATGAATTTAATTAGGACTTTTTAAATAAAAATATAATTAATTAATTTTTTTTCAAAATAATAAATGAAATAGCATTGAAATTTCTCCTAAAAAAATAAAAATTATGGAGAATTAGTATAATGAATATTATAAATATTTTTTAAATATACTATTTAAACAAATATTCTTAGAACACTCGATAAAAATTATTTTTACTTATATGGATACATTAATATTTTATCAATTTTTTATAACTCCTATTAAAAAAATATTATTTTATTATTAAAAATTTTATATCATATTTTCCTTAATTTTATTCTTCCAAATAACTTATAAATACTTACATATATATTGTCATCTATTTTTAATTTTTTTTCTTAGTAGAAGTTACTCTCGTATTTTATTAACAACAATACCTCCTGTTAACAATTAAAATAATACCTCATTTAATAAGATTAATTTTTGTCTTTATTTTTTATGTATTATGTACAATTGATATAATATAAATATATGTATACTTAATTCTCAAACTAGATCTTCAAATTCTCACTTTACCTACCTAATATTTAAATTATTAATTTTTTTTTTTCATCTTCGCAAAAAAATTTGTTCTCCAAAAAAATTGTTGGGCATAACTAATTACTTTTAAATATTTGTTGTTATTATTATTAACATATTGGAAAATTGATTAATAATATTTTAAACTATTATTTCGTCTAATTAATATTAATTGAAAAATTAGTTATAATGACTCATCATGTTTGTCTAAGTTTTTCTAAATAAAGTCATACAAAGCAACTAAGAGCTTGTTTGTTACATGGTTTGACATTTATGATTATCAATTAGGGAGGTTCGAATGTATATTGAGTGAATTTGGGTTCCTTAATCTGCGGATTAAGCCAATCACAGTCTAATTTATTCTCAACCAAATGATAATTTACGTAAGTTAGTATTGACCAACTTATGAAATATGATTATCTCCTCACATACTAATAGACTAGCCCAATATTTTTAAAATAATTATTCCTTATTTACTTAAATTAATTTATGTAAATAAAAATAAAATAACATAAAATTTTTGGAATTCCACCAAAAGAACAATTTTATTTAAATAGTTTTAGATAATCTCATTTATTATTTTTTTCATATTTAAAGTTTATTAAAATGCCACATTTTTAAAGAGTTTCAATAAAATAAAAATGTTAATTTTTGTTGAAATAAGGAAAACTATTATAACTAATATATAGTTTTTAATAAAATAATAATAAATTTAAAATTAATAATTTAAAATAATAATATTTTTGACAGTATTTGATGATATGTATGGACTTGAAGAAACTTTTTCTAGCCTCTCTTTCAAACATGACCTCCTCGTGTTTCAGAAAGAACATGAGATGGATCTTAACCTTATTATATACATCTCTTTTATTGTAATGTAACATCCAAACTCATATATAACATATATATATATATATATATATATATACCAAACACACGTATTAGCCTCATTAACATACCAAACACATTTTTGACGTAGAGTCAATCTAACTTTTGCAATCTGTATACCATGTTCAATTAAATATAATTAAGCTCACATAGCCATTACATTTTCATTTTTTATTTCCACAATTTGTGGTAAAAGCGAAGTTTTTAAATTTATAAAGTTGTTCACAGAGTTCAAATGAATAGAATTCGTAATAAACTACTTGTTCATAGTATAGATCGAGTTTTGAATTTTTGAGCAAAAGTTTAAACGAAGATGTATAAGGCGAAGGGAATGGTTGGACTTTGTGTTAATATTTAGATTTCCAAGTTTTCCTCTCTTTTTTTAACTTTTTAAATGACCAAAAATGCCTTTCATAATTAATTATCACCTTCTCCTTGTTATTATTATTAATTTTTCTTTTTGCATCAAGGTTTTGAGCATGGACTTGTACATAATAATTACGTAGGGCTTATTTGTCATATCATATAACAATAACATGATCCATTTATCTTTTATATAATATTTAGCAATAAAATGATAATATAAATTTATTGTTATATTATGTTTGAGAATAATATACTTTTATGTGAGGTGGTAAAAATAATATATATACTATATACAGACTTGATTTGGTAGTGCTTATGCCGACGAATAACATAAATCAATTTTTTTTATATTTGGTTAAAAAAAAAAGACAGATGCTTCTGCTTTGCGCACTTTTAAAAGTTGGGAGTGTTCTTAAAAATTGGTTTTTATGCTCAAAAGTTTAAAAGACTAATATAATCTTAACTTTTAATGGAAATTAGTATTTATCCTTTTATTAATTAATACAGTAGGTTAATTATCTCTCTTTTTATTATTAATATTTATTATAAGCAATTTAAATTTTTAGAGTAGCTTTACTATGAATTTACTAAACATTAATTTGTAACTTCTACTTATTAAGAGCAACTTTTGTATTATTTTATCAAATAATACTGCTGTAACTTTTTAAAAACAACTCTAAAAAAGCTATTAGAGCTATGAGAGCACAGCACATCATCTGTCAAAAAGCCAAAACATTACCAAACCAAATCATAAGTTTATACAATTCAAATGTCAAAATCTTTTATGATACGATCAAATGAGTTGGTGGGAGAATTGCTTCTCTAAGCATTTGGATCAGGCTGGACCAAATAAGCGCAAATAAAATTGGGAAAATAAATGGTTACTACACAATCTGGGCCAAGAGCCCACATTAAATTTTACCAAACCAACTGAATTAAGGCCCATGTATATTTTCTTTGCCAATCACGTACAGGATGGTTGACATATTTGAACTTTTTTCTTTTTATTGTTTTCACTTTTCATGTTTTCTTATTTCTTTGAAATTTTGGATTTTCATTGTGTTGGCCAACAAACGGTGGAACCTTGTGGCTCATTCTCTTTGACTCTTGAGTTGGTAATTTCCGTTGCTATGAAAACATTGGTTGTTGATTAACTGGAATAGAGTTTCTTTGTAGGCACAGGCTGCTACTGCAATAGTAGGACATCCTTGCTTTTCAAGTGTTCGTTAAAATGCCTGGATGAAGACTAATGGAAGCTGGTGGAATAGTGTAACCTTAACCATGGTGGAATAGTGTAACCTTAACCATGTTGCTTGCGGATTCAGTAGTAGCTTCAGAGAGGCACATTTACTAAAGAAAGGGACCACTAATTACATTTACTTCAGGTGTCTGGGCTCTTGCTGTGAAGTAACTAGTAAGCAAATTTACCTTGCTGGTTATTTCTAATGAAGATGGTTAATATGAAAAATGAGTTAAATTTCAGAATTCTTTGCAAAGTTAATAAAAAAAATTCTTATGAAAATAGGTAAGTAAAAAACTTGCATCAACCCATCATTTACTATTTATTACTGGCTGCTTTGCTAAGTTGTGGGATTATGAACTTATCATTTGACTCTTTAACATGGACTTCCACACATTTTGGACCCCTCATTTTCCAAAACACTCTACATTGTTAGAGGTCTGAACTGAAAAAGCCATGGAAGACAATCTCAAAACACAGTACACAATCTCTCTGCATCTTCCCCTGTACTGCCACCTTCTTTTGGACTTGGGAGGAGGAATATTATATTGTAGAATACTGTGTAATAATTCATGTGAAAATTGGAACGATTAGTTCCAACTTGTAGCATTGACTGTACAGGTACAAGGTTTGGTCAAATAGAAGCAACAGATGGGATGGATGTATGTAATCCCAAAGAGGAAGACCCCATATATATCCATAAATTGAATTGATATCTTGGTGATGGATTGTATTTGTATGGCCCCTAGCTTGCCACCAGAACCATAGAATATAAGGAAGGATGGCATTGTTTCCAATGCTTGTTCTTCAAATTCACTTTACAAGCTCTAAAGACGTCCACTTTATACTGGTTTTGAGGGATATACATGCCCCACAAGTTGTACTAAGTTGTGTAAAAAACAAAAAAAATTCCTTGTTTTTGGGATGACCCATACCTTGGTTCCAGGTGCCTTTCTGGATTTCCAAACACTGGTTTTCTTATGCTGGAGGTACCTGTATTTGCTTTTTCCAGCCTCACTTTTTATGTCTTTTACTTACTATAATTATAATGGATTGTCCTCTGTCCTTTTTGTTCACAGGTCTATAAATAGCAGAGTGATCAAGTGGCCTTAAATCTATACATGATGTCTGTACCTCCTGCTAACTCAATCAAGCTAATTGATTACTATCTGCTTTCAGTGACTTCAGTAGTCAGTCACTGTCCATATTGTCCACAGAATGATGTCTTTTGTTGGACCTCTCTGATAAATCCATGTGCTTTGCCTCCTTGGCCTGAAATCCCTCATTTTCAAATTGCTTTGCCTATTTGGAGGCCATGTATTTCATTGAATATCTGCTGTTGATGTTGAAACTTGAAAGTTTAAGATAACTCTGTGAATTGAATTGGGTCCATTAATTGAGTAATTGTTTCTATATCTATTTTTGCTGTGTGTGAATTATGAGATGATATTTGTATGTAAACAGTGAGTTCCAATCGTTGTTCTGTTAACATTCCATGCAGCTTTCCTCATGTGTCAACTTCACTTGTACACCTCTTAATTTAAGTTAAAATTAATGAAAACCACCACTTTGGCATCTTTTATATAGTCATCTGCTTTGGGCCCAGTATAAAGTTTTCCATCACTTTCTATATATATTAAGCCTCTCATTGGCAGTTTCACTCAAATCGATTTCTAATAAATTAAAATGATCCACTATTTAAATTTCAACCCACATACTAAAGGGATTGTCGTATGCAAAACATTTTAACATTACTTGCCCTATAAATTAATAGTATAATGTCAAGAACTTACAATTTTTTGAGATACAATGTTCCATTGGGAATATTAATACAACAACTTAAGGGAAATAATTGTAAGCTCTTGTTATATGAAACTATGGCTCACCCTCATCTCATATGCATGCAAATAGATAGTGCATATGCTTTTCTTATTTTCTTTTTCTTTAAAAAAGGAATAATTTTATAAGAAATGGTGGTTTTGTTTTTTTTAGCCGTAAGAAAAAAAATGGTGGTTGAGAAATAAAGGCAAGTAATTAATAACAAAAGGCTTGTTTTTAGCATGAGCTACATAACGAGATATATTTTTCTCTTTTACGTGCCAACAATCTACCATCCATAAAATTTGATTTAGCCGAAGTCAAGGTTTTGAGTCTATTGCCAAAGCTCCATCTACAATATTAGAAAATGACAGTTTTTTTAGTTGACATTAAGGATCCTTTGTCAATTTCCTTATAACTATGCCATTAAACAATTCATTGATGGCCAACTAGGATTCTTATATATTTATCAGGTATTATTCTATAAACATTTTACCGGGAAGTTGAGAGAACCCTCTCAGACATAATTAATTTTGTTAAATATACGGATAAATTTTTTTATTTTATTTTTTCAGATTCCAAATAAGTTTTACAATAAATTTACATTCCCAATACCTCTTACTTTTAAATTTTATTTCTAAATAAGTCTTAAATTTTATATTGGCACATATATGTCATTTTTACTCTTATTTTTTTATTTTTAGGTTTAAATTTAAGATATTATGCAAGTGAAACAATTTTTAAAAAATTACATAATATAAAATTAGAAAAAAAAATTATTATATAATCATTAATGAAAAATTAATTAAAAAAAATTCTAATTATCTCCTTTTATATTTAAAATATATATATTTTATTAAAAAATATTTTTAATTTTAACTTGAATTACTATTTTTTTTTCATGATTAATTAGAACTAAAAATAAATAAGTTTAGATTCATTTTGTAAGAAAATTAACAAAGAACTATATTAAAGGAATTATGAAAATATCATTAATTTTTAAAAGATTTATTCTTCTATAATTATTTGATAATAAATTTAAATTTTAAAATAAAAAATAAGGATAAAAGTGACATAAAAAATGCTATTATAAAATTTAGGTCTTATTTGGAAAGTAAATTTAAAAATATGAGTTACTACGAACGTAAATTTATATAGAACTTATTTGGAATATAAAGGGAAAAACAAGACTTATCCTTATTTTTCCCATTAATTTTTCCAGATTGAAATCTTGTTAAGTGTATTGAGTACAATTTAAGAGTTCTCGTATGTAGGGTGTTTGGTTGCCTTCAAATGCAATACTTTATCTTACTGCAATCATTTATAATTTTCGAGAGTCAAATATAGTTATGTAGTATGATTTTTTCTTAAATTTATATATGTGGTTTTTTTTTGTTTTAAAGTACTCTTTGTAATTTAGACTAACTTGTCTTTGAATGGTTTCTGTCCAAATTGATAATAAAAAATGAGTCTCATGTGCACATCACATGACATTTTACCCCTGTAATG
This sequence comes from Quillaja saponaria, assembly GCA_029379385.1. Taxonomy (NCBI): domain Eukaryota; kingdom Viridiplantae; phylum Streptophyta; class Magnoliopsida; order Fabales; family Quillajaceae; genus Quillaja; species Quillaja saponaria. The sequence goes on along the minus strand of CM055616.1, from coordinate 9,004,775 downwards.
TCAATTTTCAAAAAACATTGGTTCTTTTAGAAACATATGGAATATGTTATGAGAAGTAGTGCCACAATTGATGCTCCATCCATCAGCATGAAACATTAGAAATAACTCAAAATATACAAGATAAAAAAGTTGAGATACGCATGTGTAGCTGAAAACTACACATTTTAGGGTTTGATGTTAATCCTATAAAGTGTAATTAAGTGAGATTGGATCTAATACATGTCTTGGCATTCTCATATCAAATTGAAGTTTTTCGTTTATCTATAAGATTCTCATATTCCATATTGGTGTATCAATATTATTGTTAGGGTTTTGTGATGATTAGTCATTCTCTGGGAATCAATATGAGAAAGGGAACCACTATTATTTGATTTTGATAAGATATCAATTGCTTCGTGATTTAATTATATGAAGAAATTGATGGTTAACAAAAGAAAAAAAATTGTAGCTTCAGAATGGTTATAGACATCATGTATTATATATAGTGTGTAAGACACTTAGTCCAAACTACATGGTGTTTTGAAATAAAATGAACCACATGTATGATTAACAAACCAATACCATAAATATATAAGTTAAAATGTCCTTTACTTAAAACTTAAACTCACATGATGTACGTGAGTTTATTTTCTATCAATATGGACGAAAATTGTCAAAAGACAAGTTAGTCCAAACTAAATGGGTTAATTAATTTGAAACAATATGTATTATGTGTATATATGAGTTGAAAAAAAATCATACACAATGGGGTGAACTGTACTTTAACTTGAAAACTATGAAAAAAAAGTTTAAGGTTATTTTATACTTTTGTTATCTGTAGTTTGATTTAGAATTCACTCTTGTTCTTATTTTTAATTTTGTTTCCAATTGGCTCTCTATAATTGTGAAATTGATTCAATTCACTACTATCACATTTTATTCAAATTCACATTGATAAAGGTGACGTGAAAGACGGAGGAGAATAAAAAATGGTATGGTTGATTACATTATTAATTGACAAATAAAAATTGGCACGTGACTTTTTTAAAAATTAATTTAATAGACAGATATAAGAAAGCATTATGATGATTTCCCGTATCATTATCTTTGGGTTTTATGAATTTTGTTATGAATTTCTAATAGTTTCTGGGATTGGGTGGTTTGAAACGTGATGGTTGTGTGTTTTGGAATCAGAGTAAAAGGAAGAGAAGGCATGCATATATAGTTTCTTCCTACCCAGCAAGAATATTTTCCATATCCAATCAATCCAAGCTGTCCTAAATGAAATTTGAAAAATTAGAGATGATCGATCTTGGCCGAGGAGATGTGTGGGTATGAGGTGGTGTGTTTTTTAGGTTTTTATTTTTCTTTCATTTTTATTTAACCAAACAAACTAATTTTTGAACCAATGTATAACGTGTTAAATATGTTAAGTGGATAATCTAAATATTGTTAGACACTTAACTTGGTTAAAATAATTTTATAAGAATTAATAACTCAATTAAAACAATTTTATAATCATAATGATTCAACTAGAAGAATTTTATAATTGTAGGATCAAAAAAGTAAAAGAAAAGCAAAGTTTAAAAAGCTTGAGGAAAATCCACACTTGATGAGCACTACCATGGTTTTAGGCATGGTGTCCTTATTTTTCTTGCTCACGTTTTGTCATAGAACTAGAAGACACGAGAAATCAAAACTTTATACCCTCCATTTTTGTCCATCTCTCCACTTCATTTTCCATCTCCTCTTACATACTCATTAAAGAAGGTTTGTCTTCTTTCCCCTCTTTCTGACAACCCATGCCCCCTCCCTATTTTCAATTCTCAAGAGCCCCACTTGGCCCATAAAAACAAAAGTAACCATATTGGAATAGTATTATCTCATTGTTTATATTTTGTATAAATTTAATATATATATATATATATATATATATATATATTGAAGTTATCGGACTCTACATATCCTTGTCGGCACAAACTTAATTATTCTCGGCCATCACATCACTTCGCGTTTCATTTTCAAGCTCATAACTTTGTGTTCCCTTGGGTAATTAAACAGTGCACTGCCGACTAAAGATGAGTGTACTTGTCGAAATCACACAATTAATTACCAGAAAGTTCAAACAAAACTATGTGTATAGGAATGGGGTTAGGGTGTGTTTCAAAAGTTAATACTCTTTTCAATATGATTCAAATGGTAATGGTAAATTATAATAAATAAATGCTAGAGCTTCACATGGATTTCTAACATGTTAGTTGTGAGACTTGAATCGGAGTGTTGTTAAAGAAATTTTTAGAAAAAAAAGACTCATTTACTTATATGTATTTTAAAATTTATTATGTTAACAATGTAAAAATTACAACATTAACAATACAAAAAAAATACAAGTAAATAAAAATAGAGTCAAATTTTATATTAATTGTACACATGTAAAATTCTTTAAAGAAGTGTTAAAAAGAATTTGAACTTGAAAAAATAATGTCTATGAGTTTAATATGAAATTCAACATCATACTTTTCAAGCATAGAATAGGTCAAAATATCATTTGCATGTAATTTTTACTAGGATGATTGTATATTAGAAGAAATTAGTAGTAACAAAGAAAAAATTTAACATTAAATTATATTGTAGTCCGTATAAATTATAGACTGAAAACTCATGTATTTGTTAACCATTTTTCAATCTTTTCAGTTATTTCTCTAGTAAATTTATGGATGATAAAACATCAATGGTAAAAACCAATATACTAATTACAAACTTAAAGTGGAAACCTCCAACTATAACTTTTGATTTCTAATACAGCTTTGCAACTGCAAGTACATATAATATGTACATAGGATTATATAATTTACCATATATGCATGCATTAGTAATTGCAGGCAATCTTTTGTTTTTAGCTTACGGCAGCTCACATAGACATGGAGAAGAAACAAGCAGTACGTAGTCTCCAAAACCATTATTGCTCTGTCAAAATACATATAGTTTGTTGACTAAGACAATGTAATTTGTCATGTTAAATCATTTGTCATTTACTCGAGTATTAGCCATAATTAAAAATTTCTTGAATTCCTTTAATCGGCACATGCCTATTTTCCTGATTTGTCTCATACTATTTGTCATGGTCCAGCAAATAAATTAAATCACGCGTCCTCAATCCCAAAATAACTTGCAACATTTGGGTGTGAGAATGAGTGTGTGCGGATGCTCTTGAGGTTTCGTGATTTATCTCATACCATTTGTCACGGTCCAGAAAATAAATTAAATCACGCGTCCTTAATCCCAGAAGAACTTGCAACATTTGGGTGTGAGAATGGGTGTGTGCGGGATGCTCTTGAGGGTTCCTGCTTGAAAATCTACCAACATTTGTTTGTGTTTTAATGTTGTTCCTCTTTTTATTTCAACTATCTTTACCACTCATGACCTGAATGTGATTTGTTTCCCAAAACATATTCCTAAGAACATTGTGTAATTTCTGTTTGTGTTAATGTTATAATCTTCTTTTGCACCCAAAAAGAAAAGATTGCAACATTTGTGTCGTCATAGAAGTAACAGTGAGTACATCTGTAGATGTAACATGTACATACTATATGTAACCCAAAACACGGTCACCCAAGCAAATGTGGGTTGATGATAAGAGCTGAAAAATCACAGATGGCAACAACTATCTCTATCCCTTGGGAGACAACCTGCAGAGTGATGTAATCTCTGACTGATCTGCATTTGGCTTTCCCTTTCGTCTTTAATTTCTCTTATAGTTTTGCAGGGGGTAATTTCTTGACTTTTCCAAACAATTTTTGCTTTGTTATTTTACCTCCAAAGCTTACCTAAGCCTCACTCTTTCTCTCTCAGTTCTTACACACACAGTGACACAGACACACAATGGCATATATATTTATATATCAAGCTAACTAGTGGCCAAAGAAACAAGTCATCAAACAGTTTGTCTTCCATATCTCAAAACACATATTGATCATCTTCACCTCCATGACAGACCCTAATTCCAATTTCTTCATTAGATGGTATAACTTCATGCCTCTTCATCCTGATTACTATTCCTCCTTTACTAGTTCTGATCATCAGTCCTCATCATCTTACCCACTTTCTTGCAACTCAAATAACAAATTTACCTTTCCATTCCAAACCTCTCCTCCTTCACTTGTTCCTCCCTCATCACCTCCTCCTAGACAAGCTCTTCCTCTTATAAACAAATTAACCCCCACAAGCCAACTGCAGGAAATTAATATTGAAAAGGAAGAGGACAAATTCAACATGAACAATGATGATGAAACTTCAACTGTAGCTCTTCACATAGGCCTTCCAAGCATGAGTGCTAAAAATGGGTCAAGGCTGATCTCCAGCTCCTCCTGTCCACAAGTGCTGAATAGTCTGAATGATAAACAGGAAGAAAATGTTACTTCTGTATACCCTTTGGATAGATTAAACATTGGTCAATATTGGATTCCAACCCCTTCTCAGATTCTAATTGGTCCAATTCATTTCTCATGTCCTGTGTGCTGCAAGACTTTCAACAGATATAACAATCTCCAGGTATGCTCTATGCTCTATTAATTTGCAAAATAATCCATCAAACCCGATTGATTTGGGTTTCTTTGATTCTTTCCCGAACTTCATTTCCCTCTATTTTTCTAGTTTATATTTTCTAGATTTTTCCTATTTTTTTTCTCAGTAAGAAAATGCCCTAATTAACATTTATGAGAGTATTCCTAAGATTTTGTTTATGTTATCCTTTGTCTTCACATATTTATCCAGTTTGCATGGGTCTTGGTATTTGAGTTTTGTATTGTAATCTGAACATGACAATTTGGTCCAAGACTGAGTTCAGTTCAGTACAATTCAATTATTTTCTGATTCAATTATTCATTAAATATTCTTTGTGAATTTGTGTTACCTTAAAGAATTCGCAGAATCAAGATGAAAATTAGTGGATCAAGGTCAAATAAGTTGCTTTCTTGATCATGGTATCAGAAACTCTTCATCAAGGACACGAGTTCACATTCTCTCTCCTGTAAAAGGCACTGCACACAGTGAAAATCTTCAAATGCCTATCCTGTCTGTCAATGAAATCATAATCTAGACCCAGATGATTTAAGGGCCAGTAATCTCTCAATCTGAAAACTACTAATTGAAAATCAAAAATAGTAGTGTAGAATTAAGAAATTAGATCTGTTTGATATCTGTTGCACTTGAAAAATACAACTAGAATGTGTAATTTGGAGTATTCATTAATATTGGGTTGCAAATTTGTAGATGCATATGTGGGGGCATGGATCTGAATACAGAAAAGGATATGATTCTCTTAGAGGAAGCCAACCAACAGCAATGCTAAGGCTTCCATGCTTCTGTTGTGCACCAGAGTGCAGGCATAACATTGATTACCCAAGTGCAAGGCCTCTCAAAGACTTCAGAACACTTCAAACACATTATAAGAGAAAACATGGAATCAAACCCTATATGTGTAGAAAATGTAGCAAAGCATTTGCAGTGAGAGGTGATTGGAGAACCCATGAGAAGAATTGTGGTAAGATATGGTATTGTATATGTGGTTCTGATTTTAAACACAAAAGGTCTCTCAAAGACCACACAGAGGCCTTTGGCCATGGCCATGGAGCTTTTGGCATTGATTGCTTTCAAGAAGAAGATGAAGCAGCCTCTGAAATAGAACATGAAGGAGAGACCTCAAGGTAATAAATTTATGAAAAAATATATATGCTTTGATGAGATGATCTCTTACCTAGCTTTATATATTTTTATTTTCTAAGTAATTAATTGATCATGGTAGATTACATAGATATATATATATATAGAGAGAGAGTGTTTCTTATTAATTGACCTTCTTCAGTGTTTCCTGTTCTTTCTTTGTGGTTTTATTTTTTCTTTTTTCAATTGGAATTGGAAAGGTAATATAATTATTATAAATTTATATTTAGCTATGCAACTAGTTTGAGTAATTTGTTAAAAATTCCAATGGGTTAGTAAAAGTGACTCAGCTTATATTGAACGCCGTGGTATGGTGCATGCCTTGTTGTTTGTCCCATTCCGTGCGAAATAGCAAACGTAACGCGTGGGGTAGTTGAAGTGGAGATGGGACCCAGTGTTTCATTCTTTTATTTAAAATTTGTGTTTGGACTTAGAAACAACGATGATCTTGTTTCAGAATTACAATTCCATAAATATTGAATAAATAATTAAAAAAATATGACAGCTGTGGGATTTGAGGTTAACATAATGTATTAATATTTTACACGTAAAACTAAGTTTGGATATTTTATTCAAAATTTAAATTTTTTTCTTTTTATTTATGATGGGAATGATCTAATGTTATAAAACTATGGGAGTTTAAAAGACAAGTTCAAGCAATTGTAGAAAAAATAGACAACTAATTTATAATATATATATATATATATATAGATAGATATATATAAATTTGCCACGCTAACATAAATTTTTTATTCCTTAATCACACTAGTAAATTTTTATTATTATATGTTACTTTAAGTTGTTATTTTGTTTTAAAAAGATTATTATTTTCTTATTCTTTTTTCTAATGCTTGTCCTTTTTAATATGAACATGATTGTAATTGTTTTAGAACCATTGATTTAATTTTTTTACTAATTTTTCTCAATATTAATAAATTTTAAAATTTTTAATAATTATATTTTGATAGTAATTAATATTGAATTTTTTTTTTGTTTAATAGCTTCCTAATAATCATACTTTTTTTTTGTTCTTCTCAAATTTATGAATTCAAATAAAAATTTAAAGTACAATTTTCATGATTATATTATAATTTTTTTAACTTTTAATTTATAAAATTTTACAATTTTATTAACAATTTTATGTTAATAATAGTTAAGATTGAATTTTTTATAAATATTATTGGCAACATTCACGCGTATGCCATGAAAACTAGTTTAATTTTAAAAAATATATAGGAAAGTAGATGAAAACCTCTTATTAATTTTAGAATTTTTTGATTCTTTAATTAGTGATAATATCATAAATCTATTAGTTTTCAAATTTTATTATCTTTTTCTAAAAAAAAAATCTACTTAATTAATATTTTAAACATACAAATTTAAAAATAGTAAATAGTGGTAAATAAAATTCAATTGAAATATAGGACTTAGTTGTAATTACTTTTAATAGTATAATTTATTTATCATATAAATTTTATAGCAAGACTTATTAATTTTTAGCAGTACTAATAAATTTTATTTTTCTCTTTAAAAATTCACTAAAAAGATTAATTTTAATACATACGTGAAATATTTTTTTGCATTTTATTAGAAAGATTATATTAAAACTAAAATAATTTATTGTTATTAAGAAGAAGAAAAAGCCTAACCGTAAAGCTCAACATAAAAAAAATATATATATATATATTTATAATCAATTTGAACTGAGTAAAAAACCAAAACAGCCGAGTGGTCTAAGGAGCCAAATTTAGGCTCAGCTGTCATATTTTTTAATTATGTATTCAATATTTGTGGAATTTTAATTCTAGAACATGGCCATCGTTGTTTCTGGAAATTGACAGAGAAACTTGTAAACCAATCACTCCCGGTTGATCTTTAATGGGAGGGAGAACGTCCCAGAGTCCAAACACAAATTTTTAATAGAAGAATAAAACACCAAGTCCCACATCCACTTTAACTTACCCCACGTGTAGCTATTTCGCACAAAATGCGATAATAACAAGTCACCCACCATATTGAACTACATAATATTTTCAACTGCATTGTTATAGCAGGGAAAAATGTGTGATGTCCATGGATATTTCCTAATTAAAAAGCTTAATACCATTTTGTGTATACAACAACAGAGTTATGAAGATAGCTAGGGATGTTGGGTCCAGGCCCACTGTTGTTTGCCCAGAACTATTACGGATCCAAAGTGAGACTCATCGCTCATTGGATATACCTAGACTTGGATTCAGATCCGATGGGTCCAGACCCAAATATTTTTTTTTAAATAAATAAATTATGTTTTCATAATTGTTTTTATAAAACTATGCTGTTATTAAGGTTCAAAAGAATTGTATTAAATGAACTCAAAGCTTAAACATAAGAACTTAATAGAAGTTGCAAGAAATCTATGCAAGACAAGTATAGATTATCTAGGTTGCCATCCATTTTGTTTGATATCAAACTCATTGGACCTATTTGATTAGCATACTTCTCACCTTAGTGAAGGCTAAGTTGATACCAGTGATAAGAAATCTATTGTTGCTAACAAGATCTCTTCGATTTTTTTAATTATTTTATTTTAAAATAAACATAAAACTATTCGATTAGGAAGAATGAAAAAAAGGATTGAGGAATACTAAAATTGATTTCAGAACAATATTCAAACGAAATAAAATCAATTGAATGACAATGTTAATTAGAAAATTCAAGGAAAGAAATAGAAAAATTAGATAACCCAAACCCAATGATAAATTTTTCCTAAAATTTTGTAACTTAAAATTAAAATATAATGTTACAATTATTATACAACCCTTTAATCATAACAATCATAAATTTTGATATTATTAAAAAAAATTATTTTAGACCCAATGGATAAAATATAAAAATATGCAAACCTATATCTATGAAAAATTCATTTTAAGACTCAATAACAAACATATTAGGGCCAGGTCGAGCCAAGCCCAACATGAACTCGGCCCAATTGCTATCTCTTAAAATAGCATCATCCACCTTTCTAAATAAGAAATACGTACCAAATAAGTTTCATAAGTATCCCATTGTTAAGTTGTTCTTAGTATTTAACATATAAATCACAAGAACCTTAGGACATTTATTCACTCTATTTTACGTGTCAGTGACTATGAGACCATGACGATTTATTTAAAACTATTCTCATCACTAATTTACATTATAACTCGTCAATTGGACAATTTTAGTACTAACTAATCTTATTTATAACTACTACTAACTTATAAATTATCATGATTTTGGATAATTTATTATTCATCCAAACATACCCTAACATGTAAACTGACATGATTTTTGGCAATTTAAATATAAATTATTTTCATATATAAATAATTATTAGGCAAAGTGTAAAATTATTTATTTATAAATTATTCTTATATGCAATTAATATATAAATTATAAAAAACATAATTAATTTCTTTTTAAATTATTTTAATATATAATTAACATGTAAATCTCGCTTTTTAACAATTTTCTTACTTATTGGGCTTATTTATAATTATCTTGTTAAGCTCCATGAATTTAAACAATCTGCTCATGCGTAATTAATATTTATATATATTTATGTCATCATTGTCTAAAACAACCCATTCTCATGTTCCAGTTAACATGTAAATATTGTCCAAAGCTTAGACGATTGGTTCATAATTATACTAATGTTATATATAATTAATCAATAAATAGTCATAGTTGATTTATTCTTAAATTATTTTCATATGTAATTAATATGTATATTGGTAAAAATTTAAATGAATTGTGTATAAACTATGTATTTTTATTTAGACAAGATGACATCTACCGTGCATAAAATATTACACATATCAATTTCGTAAAGTAATTTTGTGGTTAATTTCATCACAAAACTATTAATTATATATAAGTAATGTTTTTCTCAAATCTACCAGTGTTAACATTTTCAATGAAAAATACTAATTAGATTACAATATAATTTTTTTTACCGCGTATGCTGAAGTGGCAACAAAACTTTTATTTTCATCCTCTCTCCTTAAAAATCATGAAATTAGATGTTGTGATAATTAAAATATTTTAAATTAAAAATCATGAAATTAGAATTTGTAATGATTTTCAATATTTTAAATTAAAAAATTGGAATATTTTAAAAATTCATAATCAAATTAGAATATTTTAAAAAATTTAAGCAACTTGATAATAACCCATACGTAATGCATCCTTTTAGCATTGTAAGAATTAAAAATTAATACTTTAATCCCTCGGTAGGACTTCCTAAGGCTATTTTAAATTACTTTATTAGTAATTACGAATATTTTTCCCACAACATACAATAGTAACTATTTCCTCCTGAAATAAACAGAAAAGAAAAAAACACAAAAAAGAGACAAAATAAAAATAGAAACCCAAATGAAAACTTGATAATTCATTAGCAGAAAAATTAGCTGAGGTTGTAACCTAAGCCCCACAGGCCTAAATTTTAGGGATCTCATAGCTACAATGGGCTTTTGCATTGAAATATTTAAACTTGAATTGTGAAGGGGCCGCGCGAACGCAGGCCCCCACTGCCACAAATTATGACGTAGGCTCCACCACTTGGGTAGACCTTAGGCGAGCACCCCTCCTAAGTGCAATGGAGGTCACTAACCTAGGCCATGGGCCTTCTTGATCACCCATTGACCCCGTCCAGGTAAGTATGTTTCTCATTACCACCAGCTCTTACTTTATAGTTCACGCTCGTGGCTCCTCCTATTATCCTAATCAATGTGGGACTAAGAGTTGCATGTTCACTTCTTACCCTGTTTTCTTCTCTACTCAATCTTAAGGAACCAATTCAATGGGTTTTGTATTCAGTCTATTTCAAACTCTCCTTCTCTGAAACCCATCCCATGGCTTAGAAATTAATCTAGTCGTGCTCAAGCATCAAACAGACCTAACCAATTAACACATCCCAAATTAAAACTAAGAAGAGACGCAATACCCTTTCTCCTAAATCTTCCAAGAAAATTTGATCATTATGATGAAATTGGCTCTGGCATGCTGTTTGTGTTAGTTGGTTATAATAGAATTACAGAATTAATTGTAAAACCATTGTTAAAAAATACAAATCAGATTAACTATGGTATCATGGTATGTATATTAAAGAGCTTTTTCTGGGGCAGGAGAGAAGGGACTCTTTGCATTGGCTCCACAACACAAAGGAATTGATGGAGATAGAGTGACTGGTCTGGAGTGATCGTCTATAAATGGAGCCTTAGAAAAGGGTGGCATGTTTCCTGTGATGATGGAGCCTTAGAATTAGGGTCTGATGTTTGGCTTGATACCTGATTGTGGATGTGTGTTCTCTTGGTTGATCTTGAGGACTAGATATCCTTTCCAAAGACTAAGAAGTATTCTAGTACTGAAACCTGGAGTGCCATTAGGCATTCTGATCCTGTTCTGAATTGGTGGAGATTTAAACCAATATATGGTTAAGTCTTGCAATTGCTAAGCATAGATTACACCTTGGCCTGCTATTCAGTGATCAGAGATTGAATTTCTTCGAGTAGCAAGGCTTATAGCTGTTCCTAATCTTTGTGCGTGAGTTAGATTGGAATGCTACAAATAGAATGTAAAGCACAGTTACTTGTACAATGAGACTAGCTTGGCAAGCAACTGCTATCACATTTGGAAGGAAAAAAACACACAAGAACTGATTGAATGTAGGGGATTTAGATTTAAAGAATATATTCAGAAGCTTATGTTTTATGAGTTTTCATAACTAGTTGATTCTTGTAGGTGAAAAGTGATATAAATAGGACTTTTATAATGCTTGTCCATTCTCTGTTGTGTAAATAACTAGTTGTATTCTTTACAATGTGAATAAAATTTCCCATTCAATTAACAAAACTGAATTGTGCTGCATGTGTCATTATTAAGAACTAATATAGGCAGACATATTTGAGAAATCAAAGTGTAAGAAAGATTCATTTATCTGAAACCCATCTTAATCTCAACATGAAGAAGCTATAACAACAGCTTAACTTTCCCAGAGTATGTTCGATAACTTGATTTCTATCCACCAAATCTTATTGATCAGTTAACTTTGAATATTTCAAGCCTTTAAGGTCAATTGCAACTATGTCGGCAGCTGCTACATAGAAACCATGAGTATCAGAGTGAAATGTAACATTAAGAACTACAATATTCAGAGTTGGATACAGCCCCACATTTTTTAAATCCAAAAGAAAGATCACAGAAGTTACTGTCATACACACCATAATGGATTACGGGCCTAAAAGAAAGTGATTTTCCATTTTCCAAAAGCCATTAAATTGTGCATGTCTCAAGCTTCGAACTTATAGCAGTTTTCTGCTTATCCAAAACCGACAAGTACAATCAGAAACTGAATCCTAAATGTTCAGAAACTCTCTCTACAGAGTATTAAATCCTAAATGTTTCAGCTTAGAAAAGAAAAAAAAAAACACACTAGAAGATGAATGTTAGAATATGTAAGCAGCAGCACCATCTCACAGGCTCACACTTCCAATGTTCAAAATTGAACCAAATTATACAAAAGAGCTAGTAAGCACACAGACTAAATGCTTTCCATTTAAGAATAAGATACCTTTCTCCATAAAAATTGAAAATTATTCCTATAATTGCATATATATATATTTATATATAAGTGAAAAATGTAACAGAACAAGTAAACTAGAATGATCCCACAGTCTTAAAAGACTCATGGACATGCCTCAACAGCTCCTCGTCTCTATTCCACTCAGGCGTTGGTGCATTCACAAAATGTGCATAAAGCTTATTATTAGCACAAGTCACTGAAATCAAGCTGTGTGCACCAACCCCATCAATCTCATACACATAATACAGCTGACCCTTTTCATTCTTCTTCTCTTCCGAATTCACTTTATCTGCACTGGCTATTAAATCCTGCAATTCCACATCTGAGAGTGCCAAATTGTTCAAAACAGCATCCTTTGGAGCTAATTGACGAAACCCGGAAAGGAATGTCAGGTATTCTTTCTCTGTTTTCTTCTTTGGGTTAAAGAATTCACTGTCGGTTCCATTAGTACCCTTCTCAACTTTTGAGACTAAACGTTCTTTCCAACCTTCAGGAACATCATAGACATACTCGGCGGAGTCTTTTTTGTTGGAATTACCACCATAACCACCGTAATTGGCGGCACTGGCGGCAGTGCCATAGTAAAGATTGTAGTTAGTGGTTGAGGAATCTGCAAAGGAAGGAGGGGAGATAGTTAAGATTGATGCAATGGCAGCAGCAGCGGTTAAATTGGTTAGTGACGGTTTAGATAATGAAATGGAGATGTGAGGTTTGGTTAGTGGTGGAGTTTGTGGTGGTTTTGATGGGTTTGTGGTGGTGGTGTTAGTTGCGGTGGTGGAGGAGAAAATGGATGATGGTGAGAATATGGTAGCCATGGGGTTTTGGAATGGATAGGCAGGTGTGGATTGTTCTTTGTTCTCTTGAATTTCCTTATCCAAAGAAGATGGTTACTTGGTTCCATGTGGCTGCTGACAATCTATATGGGTTTAATCTTTGATCATTGTTGAACCAATTAACATGTGCCATGTCATAATGAAGTGGAGGAGAATAATAATAATAATTTATTATTATTATTATTATTTTGAGTGAGGGTTATTCACGAACTTATTTCTTTGATAATAGAAAAAGTAAATGTTAATAAGAAGTGATTGAGCGGTTGAAATTTTAATGGAGTTAAGGTTAGTGTATTTGTTAATTGAACTAACAGTTGAATAGTGATAAAAATAAATAAAATTGTTATGTAAAAATAATCACAATTAATTCATAATAACTCTTATATTAATTGAGAAAATTGACTTGAATCAAACAATAAAATTACAAAAGTTTTTTCTCACACTTTTTTTCTTTCTCCATGGCTCTTACATTCTCACTCATATTTCTAATCTTCTCTTTCTAAAAATTATAAAGAGGTAAAAATACTTTTTGGTAAATAAAATTTATCATAAGTTTTAGTTTAGTCCTCACATTTGTAATTGTGTGTAGTTAGTCCATTAATTTTATTAATTGTGTCTAATTAGTTCCAATAATTATTTTTATATTCAAATCACTAACAAAAAATTATTGGCATGCCATTTAATGTTACCAATGTTTCATTTTTAATTAAATCCAATATCCCTTTTTAAAATATTGAATCTTATTTTTATATTTAATTTTGATTTATATTTTTCTTTTCACTTTTTAATGTTTCATATTTATTGCATAATTACAAAAATTTAAAGTTTTTTTCTTCCTGTCATCATGTAAACAACAAAGAATTTAGTTAAAATTTTGTAACTCAATTTGAATAAAACAAAGTATCTTCTCCATCTTTTTTAGAAGAAAAAGAACCTGGAACTAATTAGACATAGTTGAAAATGTGAGAACTAAATTAAAACTTGTAATAAACTTTGGGGACCAAAAATAATTTACTTTTATGAAAATAAATTTTACCGTGTTTTGTGAATTTAGAAAAATTTAAGAAATTGATCAAATTCTTCTAGTTTCTTAATAATTTTGAACTAGACGAATTATAGTATTTTTATATTATTTTTGATCAATACTCAACTCAACTCATCTCAACAAATTCTTAATTCTGAAATTATTTGGAATCAAATTGAGAAGAACAATATTACTAAAAAAAATATTTTTATAATGAAATTGGAAAAAATAAAATTTATAGCTCATATGGTCATGCTTGTAAGTAATTTTATTTGAGACATTACGTTGTCCTTAGTTCTCAGTATTGCAAGGGCGTTTTCGTATTTACCTAGTAAAGAAAAACAATCATATGGTCATGCTTGTACCGTACCAAGACCGCCAAAAAAATGAAAAAAAACCCTAGCAAAGCTCAATTAAAGACTTGCAGAAACTTTTTCAACGTTCTTTTGCTCAATGATTACATTTCACGTGCGAAAACTCCTTTGATTTTCGGTTTCCTTTTCATTTATTTATTCCATTATTAATCAAATTGGAGATTTTGGATTTTCATTCTCAAGAGCGTTCGCTTTCTTCCTAGATTTTCAATAATCGCCAATGCCTAAGAGGTAAATTTTTTAATTTCTTCTTATATTCTATAAGCTTGAAGCTAAAGATTTTGTTTTTGATTCAGTGAAATAATAATTCAAAATTTCTTTTATGTGGGGTGTAATCTTGGGAAAATATTCGATTTTTCTTGTTCAATTCACTGTTATAAATGATGTTGTTTCTTTATTTTTGTATAAATTTTAGATTAAAAGGTTTATTTCTGTTGAAGTTTGGATGAGAAATTGACTCATAGGCCACGTCATTCTGACCCAATTTTTCGTTGGATATAGAATAGACATTATGTCTATTGCTTTTCATTGTCTTGAAGATTGAACTGGAAATGTAAAGTTTTGCTTACAAAATAAGTTGTTGATTTTGGTATTTGCTGCTATTTCTTTTTCTTTTTTGGTTTTTTCTTCTTTTTTAATGTATTAGAACCTAAGCCTTGAGAATGGATTATTTAGGTTTGATTGGCGGGGTACATACCCAGTTGAAATAAACATCACAAAGGTGTCCAGATGAATGCTTTTGAAGAAAGAATTGGTGCATTTAATGCAGTAACATTCCTTGCATTTATGTTTGATTGATGATGCCCATTAATCTCCTTATGCACAGAAGGTTGATGATGCAGATGAATGCTTTTATGTTTGATTGATGATGCAGTAACAATGTACAGCTACTTTTTTTTTTTCCTTTTCCATTTTGGGTTGGGGAAGGGGATTTTTAGTATTTTATATATTGTTTTCACTACTATGAAAGTAGATTTTGCAGCTCTTTGTTGATAATGCTTATGATAGTTGATGCATAACTTCCAGTTAATCTTTTATGTGGGTTTTTAATTTTATTTGTAGAAATAAATTCATATCATTTGTGATCATAACTAAGATAAAGTATCTCTTTGACAGAAACCTTTGCTATATACTCCTTCCTTTCCTTTTTAGCCTTTCTGTTGAAACTTGCAGAAAATTTAAGATTGTGGTTTTATATTTCTGATTCCTCTAGGGTCCTTTGCAAGTTCTTTGCCCATGGAGCTTGTCTGAAAGGGGAGCATTGTGAATTTTCTCATGACTGGAAGGATCCTCCAAATAATGTAGCTGATTCTAGTTCTGGATTCCTTCCTGTCCATTTATTATTTATATTCATCTCATGATTGCTTCTTGTTGATTTTTTATAACAGATTTGCACATTCTATCAGAAAGGAGTCTGTGCTTATGGTGACCGTTGCAGATATGACCATGTCAAAGCTTCTCGAGAACAATCTTCTGCATCATCTTCTTCAACTGGGCACCAATCTTTGGTTTCGGATTCTGTTCTACCTTATGCTACTAGAGGCACATTAAGCATGGATGCTACAGATATAGAGTTATCTGCTTCACGCGTACCTTTCTTTCCTCCCTATAAACCTGCATGGAATCAAGAACATGAGTTTGAGGATTTTCTGGAGGATATTACTGAATCCAACATTGTCTCACCAGTTGAGCATTCCATCTGTTCATTTGCTGCTGCTGGTAACTGTCCCCGAGGGGAAAAATGTCCTCACATGCATGGTGACTTATGTCCTACCTGTCGAAAAAACTGTTTGCATCCTTTCCGACCCGAGGAAAGAGAGGAACATATGAAGACATGTGAGAAAATGCAAAAACACCTTGAGTCATTAAAATCCAGTCAGGACATAGAATGTAGTGTTTGCTTGGAACGTGTTCTTTCGAAACCTACAGCAGCTGAACGTAAGTTTGGGTTGCTATCTGAATGTGATCACCCTTTCTGTATATCCTGTATCAGGAATTGGCGTAGTAGTTCCCCAACCACTGGGTTGGATATCAATAATACAGTGAGAGCCTGTCCAATTTGTCGCAAAGTTTCATATTTTGTCATTCCAAGTGTCATTTGGTATTCTTCAAAAGAAGAAAAACAGGAAATCGTTGACAATTACAAGGCAAAGCTCAAGTAATGTCTTAATCCTTGTCTATACTTTTGTTTTTCTCCCTTCCCTAATCTATAACTACAGTAATAGTGAAACTTGGTGAATTGTTAAGTTTGTGTTACTGTTGAATCTTGCTTAATTTATGAAGGGGTTATTTGGGGTGACTATGTTGAAGAATTGTTTTTCTTCTTCATTGCTCTCTCTTGGTATACACAAGTGAAGGGGTATTTGGTGGTTAGCTCAAGTCAGCTCCTAGACTAATAAGAAACAGTGTTTCCAGTTTTATTTTTTAATCCTTGGGTTTGTCCTAATTACCAGTTTGTTGCAGGTCAATTGATTGCAAACATTTTGACTTTGGAAATGGGAACTGCCCTTTCGGGACTAGTTGTTTCTACAAGGTAAAGTACAAGTGGTAGTAGTCGTGTTCACTGTTACTGTTCTAGTTTCCTGCCATTTGAATTGTTTGATACTTTGTTTATCACATATCTTATTGCTAAAAGCAAGACCTATCTGCTTGCCATCAATGTTCGTCTGCTGTTCTTAATTGGATGGAAATTGGGATGGAATTGAGTTTAGTGTCTTTTAGTGAATATACAAGTTATTATATTTTTGGTCAACATACTATTAGGATATTCCGGTCCACTGTCTCTGCATTTGATTATTAAGAATGAAATTCTTAGTATTTTTATACATGTGTGTGTTTGTGCTTATTATTGGTAGGGTATGGTACATATTGCTGTCGGCTTATATTGGTATATTTATGGCAATTTTAGAGTAGATATTTTACCATTACATATATTTTCTTCATCGTAAAACTTTATTTAAAAATTCTTAAAGAGCTATATATCATAATATTAAACTTCAACGATGTTTTCTATTCCCATTCTCATGTAACTCATCTGATTGAGCTTTTCTGTACTGGAAAGTTCACCGTCTTGCTCAACTTGTTGGAACTGTAAGGTTGCATCTCTGTCTGTAAGCCCGTATCTCTGTCTTTGTCTAAAATGTTGGTTGGTAAGAGGACAGCTGTCCTTCACCTTCTCTTCATCTCCTTTGAAGCTTATAATTTATTGGAACTTATTAAGCTTCATCCTTGTCCTCATCTTCGGATTTTACTAGATAAGCTTTAAGCTTTATGTCTGCAGTTTCAATTGCTACTGCTTCTTATTTCTTCATTGTATTTCTTTCTAATATACTAATTCTTACCAGTTCTTTTCTTTTATTGGTTTAAGACACATTTAGAGGGTTGATACGAGATTCAAACATTTGAAATTAAGGTTCAAATATCAGCTACATGCAGGCCTTCTTTAGTTTGTGGGTATCAAAATATTTAAAAAAACTGGGTCTTTTTTTGCTACTATGCCTGACATGAGACTGTACTGATGGCTTTGTCTATCAGTTTTTTAATCAGGAGTTCAGTACTAGGTGTACTAGCAAGTCTAGGTTGATAATTTATCGGAACTTATTAAGCTTCACCCTTGTCCTCATCTTCGTATTTTACTAAATAAGCTCTCTGTCAGCAGTTTCATTTGCTACTGCTTCTTATTTCTTCATTGTATTTCTTTATCATATACTAATTCTTACCAGTTCTCTTCTTTCATTGGTTAAAGAGATATTCAGAGAGTTGATACAAGACTCAAACATTTGAAATTAAGGTTCAAATATTAGCTACATGTTGTTACCTTCTTTTGTTTATGATATCAAACTATTAAAAAAACTGGGTCTTTTTTGGCTGCTATGCCTTACACGAGACTGTACTGATGGCTTTGTCTACCAGTTTTTTTAAGGAGGAGCTCAGTCCTAGGTGTACTAGCCCGAATCTAGGTTGATAATTTTACTGTATTTTTGTTAGAAGGCATGTTGCATATTTATCCCTTAGCTGCTTGGCATTCTTTTCACTAAAACTTGATTTTTAAGTATTGACACAATTTTTGTCTTTTTTTGAATGCCTTCATTTTGACCCCTTTCCTTTTTCCTCTCTGTCCATGACATCTTGTCCACTTTCCATCTGGAAGAGGATTTAAGGTGCTTGTTGGTTTTTCTTTCTGATTTGGGTGAAACCTCGTTTAAGGCGTTTCAACTGGATTTGGTAGTTTTTAACTTTTTATGTATATATATGTATATTTATTGGTGACTATGCTTTTTATGCCTGCAAAATGTGGTTAAAGTCAGTGTCAGATGATATTTAGTAAAGGGTGCTTTTGACATGCTTGGGAGTGTTAGTTTCTTTGAACTGGCACTGTGATAGGTGGAGGTTTTTAATTCATGGAACAAATCTATTATAATACTAATATAGGTTTGCAACTGTTATGTCACATAATTTAAAACCCCTCTACTGTCATGTTTTCTCAGCGTTTTTAAGCAGTTTCTAGTTGTGATCAAATTCTAATGGGTCCCCTTTCTTTATATCTTTTGATTGCAGCATGCATACCGAGATGGCCATCTGGAGGAGTTAGTTCTTCGACATCTTGGTGCTGATGATGGACATACTGTGATAGCTACAGATATTAGGTCTGTACAGCCTTCTTGTTATTGTTCTTTGGGTTTTCTCTCTTACTTTTTACCGTAACCTTTTTTTCTCTAGCTGAAATTTGTGATGTGATCAGGTTGTCAGATTTCCTTGGTAACTTGCGCTTAAGGTGAAGTCTGAAGCCCGATAAATCTCTGTAAGTTTCAGATTGAGTTTTCTTTTTTCTTCAGTTATGCCTGATTTCTGTTTGTGGATATGTGCATCTATACTGTTTCTTGGATAATGGTTAGCTGGTTGATTTGTGCCAAGGTTGTTGTCCCTTTATTAAAAGATAAACAAATTAATGTTCACATGGGACCGGTGACATGCCAGCACTAGAACTTTGGTGCTTGATTATTCTCTTTGCAAGTCTCAGTTTACATTATAGTGCAGGGGTGTTACCTGGCTCCTTAAGGGCATCAACAACCATGCACATCTTGGTATGCTGAGCCAAATGATTTTCATTTCTTTCATGTGCATTGGTACCATTAGAATCTTGAGTATCTAGAGGCTTTTCCCCATTAGTAGCCAGGTGGTAGACGGTAGTACCTCTCCCCTTTTCAAAGTCTTCTATTCAAGTCAATGATGAGAGATGAACGAAAGGGATGGGTTATATTTTTTTTGTTCCTTCCAATTATACCAATTAATTACAAAAGGAATACGCAGAGCTTATTACATTGAAAGCATTTTCTGGTGGATCCTTTGTGGTCTGGATGCATCGAACAGAATAGAAGGGAAGGGAATTATTTGTGGTTTAAGTAAAGAATAACAGTTGATGAGGATGCCGCATTCTCATGTGGAGCCATTTGTTTATTCCTATAGGGGTAGAATGTGCAAAACAAAAATTAATGCATTTTTATGAAATTCTGATTCTCTATTTTTGTATCCAGTATAAAACAATGAATAGATTATAATGTGAGGAGTAAAGCAACAAAGGATGTTAAGTTTTCATTGTGTCCTTTGTACATCCAAGAACGGGAATGAAAACTTTGAATCTATTCTTTTTTCTTCCCTTCTTTCTTCAGTTGTTCTTTGTTTTTCCCCAACTGTTTTGTACCGGAAAAATATCTTGACTGAAGGAGATATTTAACAAACTGGTAAAGGCATCAGTATGTTAATGCTTATGGTTTTGAGCTGTCGATGTAAAGATGGCTTTACCTACTCCCGGAAATTTTCCTAACTGGTTCATCCTTGTGTGGACTTTGCAGGAAAACTGTATAAAAAACTGGGGTAAACTTAAATGTGAAACTTCTCTTGGGTTGCCCGTGGATCACTCTGAATTGTGTCTAAGGTATGTGATTGTACTATATAGACGGCAATTTTGACAGGCAAATTTTTGCTGGATGAAATTTTAGATATCTTTCTTGATGTTGGTTGTGTCATGCAAAATGATGGTTGCTCAAGTTAATCCATTTCCTGAGTGTTTTTATTTTGTGCTTCTGCTGCTTATCATTTACCTATGCTCCTTACTACACATGAGTTGCATCTTTATTTTTCTTGCAGTTTGTTTTGGCATTGCATTCCTCTCTTTTTTTCTTTCTTTTTTATTGTTCCTTCTCTCTTCATTTCCTTCTGAGGTATTTACCTCTTGTTGAGTAGTTGAGCAGTCCTAGCATCCATAATAAGGTAACCGTTGCAAAGCATTGAAGTTGTCAAAGCCCATAGCATTTAATGACTGGATCATACCAAGGGCATTGGTCTAATGATAATCTCAAGACCATACCATATAATCATATATTTGAATTCAAGATAAGCAACATTAAATTATTGAAATTACTCTATTACAGAAAAATGAATAATTTTTTTTAAAAATTGAAATTATTTCTAGAAACATCCTTCATATTTCTCATGCTATATCTGAATACAGCATGCCATCTTTCAGTAATAATTAATGTTAAGAATGTTCATCTGGTATTTATAATAAATTACTAATTGATCCCAACATATCAATTATTTTACACAATAATCTTCTCTATTTCTCTGCAGTCAATCTAGAGAAAGCTGCTGTTTCACAATAACCTTCTTTATATCTCTGCAGTCTAAATCAATTGTAATTTTTATCACCCTTATTTCATATTCCTGTGCGTCAACCTCCACCAATTCCATATCCCACCCAGTTTTCTCATGTGCATTTTATCTATAAGGGGGAAAGTGATAAGTCATCTTTGCCTCCTCTTGTGCTTCCGGTACTTTCTAAAACTTCTCCACCTTTGCCGCCTATTGATTTATTGTTCCCAAATTCTTTAATTGGAAATTCTGTCCCACTGAGGCACTTGAGTGTTAGACACTTGGACTAATATGCCAAGAGCCTTATTAGTCACACTCTGATCTGTTCTTAATGCCCTGTATCTGTAAAGGCTTGAAGAGTAGAATGGATTTAAAATATATATATAATCTTCTCTGAAAAAATTTAGAAGTCTTTCTGGAGATGTACATGTTAGGCAATAGAAATTTTTTAAGCTGACAAGTTGGTCCGCCCTGCCACCCTTATTTAGTTAATGAATTTGACTCTTACTGGCTTAGAATCTGCATGGCGGAAGTCCGAACATTGTAGGTAGCCTGGGTCTTGAAATATTTTTTAAGGGTTACTGTTCAAAATTTTCCATAAGTTAATTGCAAGGCTCCTAAGATCCTCGGCTGGTATTTTGGTTAGCAGGTGTTAAAGGAAGACTACCTGTACTTTGGAACACCACCTAGAAAAGCACATATATGTATGCTACTAAGTTGCTTGAAATATATTATATTTTCTGGGATCTGATAGTTTATGATTTCTTGCTGAGCCTATACTTGGGAACAATTAGTATCTTCTCATGTCTGTGTTAAACCAATTCTGTTTTGCTCAACTTCAGTTTGAAAAAACTTTGTACTTCATGTGTTGTGCAGAATTGCTTTCAGGGAAGGACGAAAAATAAGGAACTTTTGCTGAGCAACTCAATCACCCCCCTATTAAATATCAACAGTTCTGCAATTGTACATTTGCGAGGCAATTATCTCTTTTAGCTTGTGGGTATTTTTTACACAGATAAGAATTTGAATAAAGGAACTACCCATAAGGATGGTGTGGTTTCCATGGCCATCATTGAAACACTGAAAGTCTTGTAATTCTAGCTCACAGGTTTAATCTATTCTCAAAGCATTATTCATTTGATTAAATGAGGACATTTGTTTTTGAGTCATCCAGGCTTGTGAATAGTCCCAGAAATTTGTAGCATAACATGCTTTTACAAATGGATATTTTTTTGCCTGTTGTTTGTATCATAAAGAAATTAGAAACTCCTGCAAGGCATCAACACTATTGTAAAGAGGATTGAACAGTTTCTTATATGCAAATAATTCAAAGAAGTTTGTTGTAAAATTCACTCTATTTTGTAGATGCTATAGTATTTGTAATGTGGTTGATTGTTGGTGTATATGAAATAAAAAGAAAATAGATTATATTATACTTATTACTCATACAATTTATAAAATTTAATTTTAAAATTGAGTTAATATAATTTTTACTATTATATTTTATTTAAACGATTCAGATTCTAACGAAACACATCTTCGATTAACTAACTCGTTAACATTCAAATAATTTGAATACAAATAATTTATATGAATTGAATTTTAAGAAATTTAAAAAAGTAACATAATTTTTTATGAATAAATAAAAAGTAACATGACATGTATGTCAGTTAATAATTTATAAAAGTAACATGATTCATCATTTTGATCTATTGATATTTAACTTTCCTAACAATTTAAAAAAAAACGATATTTGTATTTTCCGGATCTGCTCAATTGCCAATATCAACTGTTCAAGCATGATTTTAAAAAATCCAGGGACAAATTCATAAAAATCAAACTTAATTAAAAATAAAGAAACACAAAATGATCATCGAAAGAATATATTATATATATCTCATAAAATCTTCCTCAGATATACATAGATCTACTGGAATACCCACTCCACAAAATGAATGAATAAATTCATAGAAAAATAACTTTAATGAAATAATGTATAATATATAAACAAATCATATGAATCAATACGATTTAATTAATAAAATTCCATGGAAGATCAGATCAGATCAGATCTACTGCTTCAAGACAGCGAGCATAGACAAGAAGAACGATGCGCCGATCACAGCCATAGATGTTGGAACAGAGCCTGCTGCTCCTGCATCTGGAGCCGGTGCAGGTGATGGTGAAAGATTGAAATCTTGAGCCGACGCGACGGCGGAGAAGATAGCAACGACCAAAACAACGGCCAAGGCCTTGTATGAGCTTACTTGAGCCATTGCAATTGTTGGAGAAGATAGCAACGACCAAAACTCATTTCATTGATTTTGTTTGAGCATTGTACTGTATTGATATGTATTGATATGTATATTATAAATATTATTACATGTATTATAAATATACTTAAAAAAATAAAAATAAAAATAATTATAATATTTTATTTTAGTTTACCTATCAATATTAAGTAGTATATATATAATTATTCTTAATTTATTATATAGTAAATGTATGGAAGTTTATACAATATTAAGTAGTGCACATATAACTATCCTTAATTTATTATATAATAAATGTATGGAAGTTTATAAAATGAGTTCTCCAGTTGTATCATTAATTGTATAGTGTATTACTGTACAAAATAATATAAGATCGAGAGGATCAAATAAACTTTTACTTAAGTAAAATGGATCAAAAATATAAACTTATGCTACCTCAATAACATAAAAGCATTAACTAAATAGTCTTATATTATTCATGTATTTTTTATATAATATATTAAATGTCTAAAAATACAAGAATCCAAACCCTTAAATCAATTAATACAAATATTAATACCAAATTTCACTACATCATAAAACAGCCTGCAGACCTTGGGTGTAGAAAATAGTAAAAGTATCCATCCTAGCCTTGGGTAGGACTAACCCAATCTTAATTCCACTTATAAATCTCTGCTCTCAATGGGTGAGATGTAATAATTATACAGGATCTTATCCATGAATTTAGAATATATTAACAATAAAGCTTACGTACCTGATCGAGTCATAGTAGCAGATATGTAGAATGCTTATACAGCAGGTCTTCTTCTTTGTACTATCAGTATTTAGTTGCAGCTCTTAATAGGGACAAGATACACATATTAAGATAGAAGAAGGGACCTAGTTTATTTATTATCAGATAAATCCTAAGAACTCTTAAAGTCACTCAGCCTACGTTTACTGTCAATTCACATCTAATCAGATAAGAAGTGTGCTAGAGTCTTATTCAAAATTATCATGTAAACCATATAGACTTTTATTAGCATGTCTCAAGTGGACCAAACCTTAAGTCCGTTTTATTATTAAAACAAAACCATACAATTAATGAATGCTCACAAATAAAAAGTTTCTAACATTCTCTCACTTAGACAATATTAAGTTATTAATATTAAATCAAGGCAATCATTGTGCTACTTAAACGACACAAGCAAGACCAATTCATAGTTACAAATACTAACAACTTAATTTGCAATGGATCTAAATTTGGTAATGTAGCAAGAAAATAGCATCCAAATATGATCAACATAAAATATTTTTATTGTCAATCCTTCAAGTGATTTCATTAAAACTGGATGCTATCAAAAGCACTAGAAATCACTTAAGATATTTTTATTGTCAGTCCTTTTGAATCTTTATTAGTCTTATAACCTCACTTGCGCTCAATGGGTTTACAACCCTCTAGAAGTGTAACCAACTCCCATACACCATTGTGTGTCTTGGATTGCATCTCTTCTAACTTCAATCCACTTGTCTGACTATGGACTGGAGACCGCTTCTCCATATATAGTGGGATCAACAATATGACTAACATTATAATCAATCTTACTCAAATACATAATGAAGTCATTAGAAATAATATACTTTCTCTGCCTTTCAAACCTTTTGACAAGTATTTGTGCAACTGAATTCTGTTGCTGATGAGCTTCATTAGGAACATGTGCAGTAGCTTTAATGGAAACAAGTGGTGCTACTTCAGCTTGTTCATTTACTTCTTCCCATCACTTGTTCTCACAACAAGCGTAGGTACAGTTACTTCTGATAGATCATATAAAAGAATAGTAATGTCCTCATTTCACTCACCCTGATCTAAAGATGAAAACTTTTCTAACGCAGCAACATTAAATTCCAAGAACTGGGCAATTTGTGATTCCACTGTTTTGGTTCCTCATGTTGGGGCAATAGAACCTGTATCATTTTGAGTGATCTAGATAACCAATAAAGTAACAGTGGGTAGATGTAAGGTCAGTTTTCTTCGTATTTGGGTTATAGATTCTCATTTCAGCTAAACCCCCCTAAACACGAAAATGGTTCAAGCTAAGCTTCCTTCCAATCCATAACTCAAAAGGTGTTTTAAGCACTGCTTTATTGGAAACCTTATTAAGGATGTACAAGGCAGTTTTAATAGCTTCTCCCTAAAGATATTCAAGTAAGTTTGACATACTCATCATGTCCTTAAGGGTGTGATTATGCTTTTCTGCCACACCATTTTGTTCAGGGATACCAGGCATAGTATGTTAGGCAACAATTCCACATTCTTGTAAGTACTTGGCAAATGGTCTCATATGTTGTCCATCAACTCCATGTTTTCCATAATACTTACTCCACGATCAGATCTCACAATATAGATAACTTTTCCTAATTATTTTTTTACTTTAGTTTTGAAAATTATAAATTTATCAAGAGAAACATATTTTTCTTTAATTAAGTATAGAAAACCAAAATGGGAAAAGTCATCAATGAAGGTAATGAAATAATAGTTTTTACACAAAGTGGTGAAATAAGGTCCATTAATGTCTATATGAATAATCTTTAGGAGTCCTGAACTATGGGTTGTCCCCTTTTTCTTTGTCTTGGTCAATTTACCTCTAATGCAATCAACACTAATTTCTAAATCATCAAAATCAAGAGATAGTAAGATACCATCCTTAATGTCCTTCAACTCTTTCCCTTGATATATGACCCAGCCGCTTATGCTAAAGCATTGGGAATTTCTCTTTAATTGAAAGTCTTTTGGAAACAACTTTTTTAGTGTTTAAGGAGGAATTAACATTTAAGAGTGCTAAAATCATTTTGTATAAACCATTGGACAAAACACACCCTCCAAGAATTTCAAAATTTAAAAGCAACAAACTTTCGAATTACTAAAATTAAGGAATAACCAATTTTTTCCAACAAAGAAACTGAAATCAAATTCCTCCTAAAAGACGATACATAAAAAGTGTTTTACAAAATAAGTTCAAAACCTCTAAAACTCAAAAGACGATTCCTACATACTCGACTTCAACTCCGACATCATTTTTGACTCTAAGCTTTGCCTCTAAATCACTTGGCTTCCTTTTGTGTTTAAACCCTTGCATGGTACAAGCAACATGAATAGTTGCACCATTGTCAAGCCACCAAGTATTTGATGGGAACATTAACTAAATTAGATTCAAAACAAATAAAAGCTATTGAGTTACCTTCTTTTTAATTTTTCTTTTCTAACCGGAATTTCAAAGGAAAATGTAATGTCCTTTTTAATGGCATCCTTTGGATCACCCACAATAGGTTTTTGACTAGACCATCCCTTTGCATCCTGAATTTTCTTATGATGAGTGGATTTAGACTTACCCTGGCCACCCTTGATAGAACTAGGTTTGGAATAGGAAACAAAAAGTGTGGTTTCTCTCTTTTCTTTTTTAAATTTATCCTTCTTAGCTACACACTTAGAGATAAAGTCATTGATAGTCTAAGATTCATTTTGTGTGCTATATGCAGTTTTAATTTGGGAGAAGTCAGGTGGTAAGGAACTGAGAGAATGGTCAACCATATTAGTTTAAAACATAACAAAATACTATTTACTAAAACAATAATTTATGCACATAATATCCCAAATTTAACCATACTATAAAATTATAAAATTCAAGAAAATAATTTTGTAAAAATTTGGAGGGAAACTGGATGGCAGAAGGCGGTACGTGTACACACTAGCCACCAACCATGTCTAGAAACACCTTCTTCTTCCTCTAGCAGGGTCTGTTGGACCCGGACTTGAAAAAAACGGGTCTTTTATAACTCGATCACCATTAAAGCCTTTTTGATGCCTAAATTTCTCCAAAAATTAGTGGGTTTCAATGGGTTTTAGTAGTCTAACAAAAACCCTAAGTTAATTATGAGTTTAAACAACTAAAAAGGTCTAATCTTGAATAAATAAAAAAATGATGAACATGAACTCAAAATTTTTTCTTAAATGCATTGGAACTTCATCATTTAATTCAATCCAAGGATTCCTATTGCTATAATAAGACATTAGAAACAAAATCCATTGATCTAATTAGATCAAAACAATCTAAATTCTACGTTTTTGAAATAAAAAATTAAGTTTGGTATTGAAATAGCCCGAAAAGAAAAACTCAGATTTCTCAATGATTAATTAATTATATCATGCATGCTATATATCAAATTAAAGATATAAACAAGACCTTTAAAAGCCCTAACAAATCGGGCTCAATTTCATTCATATAAGAATTCGATTTTGAGTTTAAAAATCTAACTTATATAAAATCCTAGTATTTTATGTTAATAAAATAAATATTAGGGTTCTAAATTCATGTAGATTAAGCTCTGATACCACATGTAATAATTATACCGGATCTCATACATAAATTTAGAACATATTAATAATAAAACTTGCATACTTGATTGAGTCATGACAGCGGATATATGACACCTCAAACAAGCATGCCTCAGTAGAATGCTTATACATCCAGGTCTTCCTATCCGAACTCTCAGTATTTAGTGGTACCTCTTAATAAGGCAAGATACACATATTAAGAGAGGAGAAGAGACTTATCTTATTTATTATCAGATAAACCCTAAGAGCCTTTCTATTAAAGACTCCTAAAGTCACTCAGCCTATACTTACTGCCAATTCACATCTAATCAGATAAGAAGTATGCTAGTGTTCTATCCAAAATGATCACATAAAATATATGAGATTTTACCAGCATGTCTCAAGTGGAACAAATCTTAAGCCCGTTTTATTATTAAAACAAAACCATACAATTAATGATTGTCCACACATATGAAGTTTCTAAGAAATAGCTCTCATCCTATCAATATAAATCTCATTTATCTTCTTAGGCCTACCCCACCCAAAATCTGTTTCATAAAAATCCAACTTTTGAGACCCAACAACCACAACATGGAGCTCTGACCCTAATAATTCCTCCTAATCTGATATCCATTTCCCTACCTCTCCAAACAATGCTTTATCAAGCTTCTTCACGGTGCTTCCAATGGCTTTCGCGGCAACAACAATGCCATCATCTCCAAGTAACTCACTTCTCAACCCCGATGACCGACCAAAACCAACACAGTTACTAAAATATGTTTCGAAACAGGATAGTCCAACCAGGTCATACCACCCGCAACAAATCCAAAGTAACTCAGATCTTTAAAACAAACATTCTTATTCACACTTGTTTTAGGTTTAAGCAAGCAAACCCATAAAAAAGCACAAGGTAACACATAGGGAGATAAATGTAACGGCTTAGACTGGTTTTTCTTGATGCATTGAACAATAATCCATTGCTTGATCATCTCCATTTCTATTGAACCCATTTCAAATGTGGCTTGAACCATGTTCGACAAGTCTACATTGGCTTAATTGCCTATAACAATTTCTTGCAAATTTCTTCGTTTCCAAAATTCCTTCAAGAAAACTTCCTTAAGCTCATGATTATCAATGATCGAAGCTCGATTATATGAAGGTAGTGATAATTTGAAATTTGTGTATGAAGAATTAATTCCAAAGCTAGAATATGAGGCCCAAGTTTTAATGAAATTGTTGAATGTTCTTCCATGAGCAACAACATGGTGGTATGTGAATCCAATACAAATGCCGAGATTTGGAAAATCTGTAACTTGGATTGCAAGCAAAGGAAGGACTTTATTTTCAAATGAGTAACTTGTTGTCAATTTTGGTACAAGTGGGTGAAACTCATTGACATCCCTAGGATAACTTCCTATAAGATTATCAAAATCGCCATTTGACTCAGCAATGGTCAATGAAACAGAGTTGCAATCAGTGTAAATAAGCTCGGGTTTGGTGGGCTAAGGTGGGAAAGTGAGATTCCCTGCAAAGGGGTAGTAATGTTGCAATGTGAGGGACAGAGAGTGCTTAAGTTTTGGGAAGACGGTGTTTGTGAAGTGAGATGTTGGGTAAGGAAATTGATAGAAGAACAAAGGTTTGGTTGGAGAGAAAAATAGCCAGGGAATGTCAAAAAATGTTAGAGGAAGAGAGGTTAGTGTGGTTGAATTGGGTGGAGGGGAGACATGGCAATGCTCAAGACACTAATTTTCAAAGGCATGGCCATGGTTGAGAAATAAATAAAAAATGGAGATGAATGTGAGAACTGATCTTGCAGCTGCGTTGAATCCAACTGAACTCATGAACACCCATCCAGATATAGTTGTACTTAAATTAGAAATGTGAATTCTTAATTACACCATTTATGCTAGGCCCGTTACTATGTGGGCCACGAAATGGTAGGTAAGGACCAATCACAGTCATGGACCTACAGCCCATGTGATGTCTATTTATGCGCCTCACTCCTCCTTATCATGTCCCCTGAAGACCACCCACAATCTCAATTCTCAGGGTGATGTAACTGTACTCGTCAAATTGTCAATAAATGAATCTTTGAACCCTCTTTGCATTGCATTATTGCAATTTATCTCACTTTTGAAGAGTTCATATTTCAAATTCATTTTACACTATTAATAAATAAAATTATAACACATAACTTATTTTATTAAATTCAATGGTAATAATTAAAATTAAAACATATAATATTTTTTTATTTATCAATAACATAACAATTATTCATACTAACAGCGAATCAATTATTAATTAATTCTAACATAAGTGAATTTACTCAGTATTAGATTGATGTCACTTAGTTTTAGATGACTCAGTTCATGTTACTTAAATCTAAATGATTCCATGCATCCTAAAAAATCACCGTCTGTTTCTCCCATCATTTTCTTGCCTTTCCACACTAGTCATCAAGAACTGCCCTAATTTGACTTCCAAGTGACATCAATATATCCGTATGTTGAGTATTTCTCCTGTGATCTTGTCAAAGAGAAGATACTATGGCAACTGAGTCTCCGACTACAACTACAACAACAGAGGAGAACCAACCAAAAGCTCTGCAATCTTCTTCCTCCTCTCATCATTCCTATCTGTCCAGATTGAGATCTGTATACATAGGCTATATCAGTGATCTAGAATATTTTCCAAATGAATTGCTGTCAAACTTCACTTCACTCCAGAAATTGACCTTCAGTAAATGCCCAAGACTAAAATTTTTGTCTCTGGTATTGCAACATCTCATTGCTCTTCACTCGCTGATGGCTATGTGGTGAGACGAGCTTGATCTTTGTAATGATGAGGAGGATGGTGATCATGGTACTCAATGGAAGGAACTTACATGCCTCCGTACTTTGGTCCTCACTGGTCTTCCCAAACTGGGGTTGCCAGACTGGATAGATACCTGAGTTGTATTGTTTTTTTTTTTGGTTTCCACAAGTATCCTCACTCTTTAGGTGTGAGAGTTAAATCTCATTCGAGATTTATGATTATCCCTCTTTATAAGTGTTTTTTTACAGACTCAAATACCTGACATTGCAAGACTCCTCAAGCTGAACTCAAGCATACTTTAACAATTGAATCACGTCTAGTAGGTATAGTTGTTTCGTTTTAAACATGAGTAATGATTTTTTTTTTTTGAGTCTTTTTTTAATTTATTTTCAATTCAGTTATAAAATATAAAATATATTATTTTAAAGGCAAAGAAGGAGACTATTAAGTTATGTGCATGTAGCATTATTCATAGAATTAAAATCACTTAAACTCAAGACTTGAGGTTCAAGGTCTAAAAGGGATTCAATTCCATTCTAAACTAGTTACAGTTCGAATCTCTTCAAACGAGTAGGGCAAGAATAGAATATTAACATGCAGCTGGCAACAAATTCAGCAAAGCAAGATTTCTTGCTTCTTCGTTACCCAAAATTTTAAATTTTTATTCTGATTAGTCATGAGAATAAAGAAAAAGTTGAAGTCTCACTGTAAGATTAACCATCTATAAACCACACAATGCTGGATTGTTAAACATTCTTTGATGTTATTCTTTCAGTTTGTGCTTCTTGTGTTATTCCAGGTGTTCAAGGTATCTTATCATATCTAATTAGTGATATAAGATTGAAATAAATATTATATGCACACAATTTTTTTTATACACAATGAAAAAATCATATAAATAAATGATAAGTTTGTGTAAAGTAATTATTAAATATAATAATTTAGAAATAAATTTCTTAATAATTATAAAAGATTTTATTTAAATAAGTTTATCATTATATGGGAAAAGGTATATGCATGTAGCATTATTCATAGAATTAAATTCATTTAAACTGATGAGACTTTAGGTTAAAAGTCTAAAAGGAATTCAATTCCATTCTTAATTAGCTATATTTAGAATATCTTAAAAAAAGTAGGACAAGAATAGAATATTAACATACCTTGCTAGCAACAAATTGAACAAAGCAAGATTTCTTGCTTCTTCGTTACTCAAAAATTCTAATTTTATTCGGTACGACATTATCATATTAAAGATGAAAAGCAAAATACAAAGATACTTGTAAACACCTAACTTAGGCTTATAATAACTAATTTCAGATCATGTCTAATTCATATTTTTAAAATTTAAGGCTGGTTTAAATACTGGAATTGAAACTACTTATAAACAGCTCAATTTTGATTTTCTTAATTTGATAAACTCTTTAAATTTAAAATTTTAGTTCTCAACTCAATTTAAAAAATTATGAAACAATTATAAAATAAGCTTAAATATTATTTTTATTCTTTAAAATTACAATTTACTTTTAATTCCATCATGAAATATTTTTTAAAAATAAAATATTCATTTAGTTTAAATAAATTAAATTTAGTAGAAAAATATATACAACTTGATAATTTTAATGGCAACTGAATATTATTAAAAAAAAAGAAGCTAAATTATACCTTTGATCTTTATAATTTGATCTAGAATTCACTTTGGTCTCTATCTTTTAATTTATTACAATTGGATCCCTATAGTTAAAAAATTATTTCAATTAGATCCATGTCTTCACCTTGTGGATGAAAAATAAAGTGATTGATTACATGTCAATTGAAGAATAAAAAAAATTAACAAGTAGCTTTTTTTAATATATAAAAAAATTAATAGATAAATAATAAATTGCCACTTGATTTGTAAAAAATAGAAATATTTATATTTAAAAAAAGAAAAAAGAAAGAAGCTCAAATCAAAAATCAAATTAACCCTATAACCAACAAGGAAGATGGAAATGATACAGATCTGAAAGTTTGAGGTTACAATTTCATAGTGATGGAAATGATACAGATCCTTCAAGTGATGCAAATACAAAATCAGATTGATTTTGCTAAAAACTTGCACCATTTTTGAAAAAAAAAAGACTAACTAAATCTTATTCTTTTTTACCTTTAGATTTTTTCGATCTTCCAAACAAACAGCACACTCTCACTGGAGATGCGAGAAAGCAACTCAGCTTCGGATTCAGGAATTGGTGCATCGACGTCTTCAAAGCCAACAAGGAGAATTATCATCAGACACCCAAATTATAAAGAATTCACTGAATTGCTTTTGGTGAAGCTAATATTATCCTTGGCATGAAAATTACTAAAAAACATGATGAGATATATTTAAATCAAGCACATTATGTAAATAAAATCTTGACAAAATACAATTATGTTGATTGCAAGTATGTGACTCCTGCTTTTGTGTCTAGTGTTCATTTAGAAACCACATATGATAATAGATTTATTATAAATTAAAAGGAGTATGCCAGTATAATAGAGTTTATATTATTTAACTGATTATATTAGACCTGACATTGCATATATTGTAAGATTACTTAACAGATTTACAAGTAAGTAAAATATTGAGCATTGACATGCTATAGAACATGTTATGAAATATCAGAATTGCACAAAAGATTATGAGATTTTTATCAAAAATACCCAACTATACTTGAAGACTATTTTGAAGCTATTTGGAATACTTTGGTTCCTTATCTACTTCTGGTTTTTTTCTTTACATTGGGTGGTGGTTTTATTTGTTGAAAATCTAAGAAGCAACAAATAATTGTTAAGTCAACCATGGAAGCTGAGCTTCAAATAGTGAAGAAGCCACCTGGTTGAAAGACTTAATACAAGAAATTTCAATTTAGGAAAAACCTGTACCTCCCATCTTAATTTATTGTGACAATACTGCTACCATTAGTAAAATAAAAAATTATTTTATAATAGTAAGTTTAGATCTATAAGAAGATAGCACAATATGATAAGATCATACTTTAATAATGGTATCATTCATGTGAAATCAAATGGTAATTAATCTTGTTGATCCTTTGACATAATCTCTAGCTAGAAAAAAGATCTAGAAGACTTTGAGGGGATAGGTCTTAAGCCTTAAGAGTAGGAAACTACGTATGAGGATACCAACCTAGTGATTAGAGATCCTAAGAGCTAGGTTCAAAAGGAAAAATGAATCATAAAATAGTTTGGAGGTGTGATGTATAACTAAATATATAAATATATATATTTATATATATCTTTACAAGACTATCCCTATGGTGTATGTGTATTTATTTTGCAATGAGATATAAGGTTGAGTTATTTTTTATTCCTAATGAAATTTGCAGCTTTTATGAGTAGAGTGTCACAAATTGTAGAAGCACTTTTTATTATTTCACCTATGTGAGTTTTAGAGTGGAGCAACTCCTATGAAAATTAAGCTAAATTATCTATAACACTCATGAAATTGGGATAAGCAAAGGCCGCAAGTGCTGGCTTATGAGTTCAAAATTTGCACCTAGACTATTATGTGCAATATATATTTCTTGAATCCTTTAATCCTTCAAACAATCATAGTTCAAAATCATATGACCACTATTAACTCTGGACTAACTTTTGTAAAGTGAAAGTTGAAAGCATTGCCACTTTTATTAAGCATGATAGTCTATTTTTACCCAATATTATGTAGAATGTATTTTTATAATTATTATTGAAATAAGTGAAAAATTGATATTATATTGCAATAATTATTACAATTAAGAGTTGAGTTTATGAAGCATATTATTGAAATCTAAATTTGTAAACACAACTCTTAATTAAGTTTTTAAAATTCAACATTGTTTTACAATTGAATTGTTACAATTCAATATTTGATTTTGTAACTTATATTACTTAATTCTCTATTTTAATTTTAAAATTACAATTTATTTTAATTATTATATTGATATAAAAGTTACAAATCTTATTATTATATAAATCTTTCATTCCAACTTTCAATATAATATTGAAT
The DNA here is from genome assembly GCA_029379385.1 of Quillaja saponaria. Taxonomy (NCBI): domain Eukaryota; kingdom Viridiplantae; phylum Streptophyta; class Magnoliopsida; order Fabales; family Quillajaceae; genus Quillaja; species Quillaja saponaria. The sequence goes on along the minus strand of CM055616.1, from coordinate 8,970,121 downwards.
GATTCTTCTAATTTCATTTTTATATTTTATTGTATATTAAGAAAAGATGTGGCCAAGGAAAGGTGTAGAGAGAAATAAATTGTCCATTTTTTTTTTGTGTAAGAAAATTGAGAGACAAATTTGTATAATAGTTGAGTTGTTATATCTTAGAGACAACATGTCAAAAAATTTATTGTATTGATTGAGTAACTCTACAGTGGCACGAATTGTCATATCAAATGAAAAAAAAAATACATATTTGTGCATAATCTCAACCTTTAAATTGATCGACTAAGTTTGGGAAATTCTATTCTTTTTACACAGACTTTTTATTATTGCTTGTTACTTTATGAAGAACAATTGGTTATATATAGTTCCATTAGTCTGGTATTTTATCTTAGTACCATCTTCCTCCCCTCATTGAGTTTCAGTGTAGTTTCTTCTTCTTCTCTTACCAAATTAAACATGGCAGCTGAAAGTGTTCTGTTGGGCGTTGCTGACAAAATCATCGGGAGATTGGGCTCCTTGGCACTTGAAGAGATCGGGCTGCTTTGTAATGTCAAAGATGAGCTTAAAAAGATGAAGAACTCTGTCACTGTAATCAAAGCTGTGCTTCTGGAAGCTGAGGAGAAGCAGGACACAAATGCTGTAGTCAGAGACTGGGTTGAAAAGCTGAAAGATGCAGCTCTTGATGCGGATGACTTGCTGGATAAGTTCTCCACCGAAGCTTTGCATCGACAACTCATGACCCAAAATAAAAAGGGAAAGAAGGTACGTATCTTCTTCTCCAAATCAAACCAACTAGCATATGGTCATAAGATGGGTCATAAGCTTAGGAAAATCAGAGGGAAGTTAGATGAAATTTCTAATGATCAGATAAAATTTGGGTTTACTCCTCGTAGTCCAGAAGCCCAGGTTGTAATTAGGGAGCGGAAACAAACTCATTCTTATATACCTGAAGAAGAAGTTATTGGAAGAGAGGAGGAGAAGAAGGCCATCATAGAGGTCTTGAAGGACACTAGTGTGAAAGAAAATGTTTCAGTTGTTCCCATTATTGGTATTGGTGGACTAGGGAAGACCACACTAGCTCAATTTGTTTTCAATGATAAGATCATCCAAGATCATTTTGAGCTAAAAATGTGGATTTGTGTGTCTGATGACTTTGATGTTAAAAGTATTGTAGCAAAGATTATAGAATGTTCTACTAATAATGAGATGGAACAATTGCAAAGAGATCTCAGGAAAAAAATTGAGAGGAAGAGATATTTACTTGTGTTAGATGACGTGTGGAACGAGAATGCATGGCTTTTAAAAATGGAGAAGAGCCACAAAATCCAGATTTTGTAGTAATTGTAAAGAAAATTGTAAGAAAATGCATGGGAGTTCCTCTTGCAATAAGAATTATCGGAAGTATGTTATATTTCAAAAATTCAGAAGAAGATTGGGTCTATTTTGAAAAAACTGATCTCGTGAAATTAAAAAACAATGACATATTGCCGATACTCAAATTGAGTTATGATCATTTGCCATCTTATTTAAAAAAATTGTTTTGCATATTGTTCTTTATTTCCCAAAGATTTTGAAATCAATAAGAAAACATTGATTCAGTTATGGATGGCGCAAGGGTTCATTCAAGTACCATTGGATGAAAATAGATGTATAGAAGATTTGGGTGAAGAGTATTTTATGGATTTATACTGGAGATCTTTCTTTCAAAACATTAAAAGGGATGAATATGGTGACATAAACAAATGCAAAATGCATGATCTAATTCATGATCTAGCACAATTAGTTGCTGGCAATGAATATACCATGACTAACTTGGAAGGGGAAAAGATTGGTGAAACAACACGTCATGTATCAATCAATGCTACTAAATTGGATTTCTCATTATGGAAAATTCCAACTGGGTTAGCTGATCAGTTACGTAAGTTGAGGTCCTTCCTTTTGCCACTTCAACAAGGATATTTTCCTTTTGGCATTAAACAACAAAGAGCTACGGATGCATATGATTCGGTTTTATCAAGTTTCAAGTGTTTACGTATGTTGGATCTTATTGGATTATGTAATAAAATACTGCTTGATTCCATTGGCTCATTAAATCACCTTCGATATCTTGATCTTTCTTACAATGGGGAGATTGAAATGCTTCCAAGTTCGTTTACTAGTCTACACAATTTGCAAACTCTAAAACTCTCATACTGTTGGAATCTTAAAGAGTTGCCTAGGGACATGAGAAACTTGACGAGTCTTAGGCATCTGGAGCTGGATGGGTGTGTTAAATTGACTCATATGCCGTATGGATTAGGGAAATTGACGTCTCTTCAAACATTATCAACTTTTGTAATGGATAACAGAAGAACTTCATCTTCCAGACATGAACATGGTAGGATAAGCGAACTGAGCAGTTTAAATAACCTGACTGGGAGTTTGGAAATCAAAGGGTTGAGTAACCTGCATGGTAATGCAATAACGGCCGCAAAAATTTGGCTGAGAAGCCATTTCTTAAGTCCTTGACATTGAGTTGGGAAAGGGAAGCAGATCGGACTAGTAGGGATGAGTCGCTCTTGGAAAGCCTTCAGCCTCATTCCAAATCGAAATCGTTGACTGTAAGTTATTTCTGGGGCATAAGATTTTGTGATTGGCTATCCTCCATGTCAAATCTATACAAAATTGAAATCAATGGGTGTGATAAATTGCAATATATTCCACCTTTGCATCAATTCCTTCATCTCCAATATCTCATTCTTAAGGATTTGCTTCATCTGGAGTACATAGACAGCGATAGTAGTGAAGAAGACTGTTGTTTCTCTTCTAGTACTAGTTCATCCTCCCCATTATTCTTCCCAGCCCTTAAATCACTCCATCTCATCGGAATTCCTAATCTGAGGGGATGGTGGAGGAGTAGCAGCTGCCAAGTAGCACACTTGGCATCATTTTCTTGCCTTTCTGTGTTATGGTTATATAAATGTCCTAATCTGATTTCATTGCCACTAAGTCCGCATATTGAGAATTTGCTTTTTCATGATGTTGGTGTGAGGATTTTCCGTCAATTTCTGCCTCCCACTATGACAGCAATAACAGGTGGGAGCCAAACACATACAGATGCTATTCTGCAATCTTTTCCAAAGGAATCACTGGCAAACATTACTTCACTCCATGAGTTGAACATCGATGGATGCTCTGGACTAAAATCTGTCTCTCGTATTCTGCAAAATCTCAGGGCACTTAAAGACCTGACTATTTATAATTGCATAGAGCTTGATCTGTGTAATGATGAGGAGGATGGTGATTATGGTATGCAATGGAAAGAACTTAGCGCCCTCCGCACTTTGTCCCTCATAGTTCTTCCCAAGCTGTTGTCTCTTCCGCAGGGTCTTCAACATGTTACCACCTTAGAGTATCTCAAGATTTCAGGCTGTGAGAATCTGCAAACTTTGCCAGAGTGGATAGGCAACTTTCAGTCATCACTGCAGAACCTTGACATTATCAAGTGCCCTAAATTGATATCACTGCCTGAAGGAATGAGTAAGCTCAGATCTCTAAGGAAACTGGAAATAGCTGGATGTCCCCATTTACAGTTCAGATGCAAGATGGAAGTTAGCCAGGATTGGCACAAGATTGCTCATGTCCCAGAAATTAGAATTGTTGAATTGTGGATTATTCCATTTGGTATTTCTTTTTATTAACTTTTGACCTTTTGTTTTGAGTTTACCAATATATAATTACTTGTAAACTCCTTTCAATTCCTTTATTGTTTTCCTTTAACAGGAAGAATACAGATGATGATGAGCTCACAATGATTTTATCTAATATCAGAAGGAACTCCTTTAACAGAAAGAGTACGGATAGTGAGGATGACTATTTTATTTCTATTCCTTGTGTATACGACACTGTTTTGACTATGAGGTATCAATACTTAATCAAAATCTATTTTTCCGTTTCTTTAGAAAAAGTTGCCAATTCGAAAATGGCAGGAGATTAACTTTTACAACGATTATATCTGATATCAGAAGGTTCATTTATGTTTTTACAGATTCCCTAATCTTCTATATCTCTGTTTCAATCTCTGCCTGACACCCAGTCACTTATAAACAATCAAAACTGTTGCATTTGGTTTTACTCTTTTATATCTTTTGATGTCAATTAGCTTGACCCTTTGTTTGAACAAATATTTACTTTCAAGCACTTCGAGGTTCAGCCTTCAGGCATTCTATTTTAAGCAGCCAGGTGTGAGGATCCACTGAAGGTTTATGTTCCAAAGTTTATATATGAAACTAGAGTAATCTTCAAGTTCCGGAGGTACTGAAAAGTGAATTGACTATTGTTCAACTTGAATCTAGCTAACGATGATTTTGTATTATATGTGAATGAGATTATTTGATTAACATTGAGAAAGTTTGTATATATATAGGCTGTATAAGTTGACCTAGCATAACGAACCTAGCCAATTATAAGGCTAAATAGAATAATCAGGTATAAATTACGGACCATTAATCATGGGCCCTAATATACTTTAGCTGTTTAGTATAGCCTTACAACTATTTTATATATTCTACTTGCTTTGAATCCCAAGAGTCATGGTGATTCTAGTTTTCATATTATGAGTTTTTTTTTTTTTTGGTTAGTTTAATGTCGGTCAATTTTCATCTAAACAGTTGAGAAAAGTTTTACAGTCTCCATTCTGATTCGTTTGTTATGATGAGGGTACTTGACATTCTTGAATCACCTGCAGGAAACTCTGTATCTGAGAAAAGGCTGTACCAGAAGCTCTGGGTAAAATCTACAGGAAACTTTATATCCAAGATAAAGTCTTCCAGTTTGATAAAAGATACTCAATGATCTTACCAAGTTGTTATCTCTTCCGGAGGCTCTTCAATATGTTACCACCTTAGACTCCCTCATCATTTATACTTGTCAAAATCTGCTGACTTTGCCAGATTGGATAGGCAACTTCCAATCATCCCTACTGGAACTTGACATTACCAATTAAATGCCCTAAATTGACATCAGTGCATGAAGGGATGTGTAATCTCAATTCTGAAGTCTATGCAGAAACTGAGAATCGCTGGATATCCACGGTTAGAGGTAAGATATAAGAGGGAATTCGATGAGAATTGGCCTAAGATTGATCATGTCTCAGAGTTTACAGATGTGCTGAAAATGTGGGAATGACAATTACTGCTAATTGTTATAAAACTATGGCAGTGGTGAGTATTTCATTTCTTCTTTTTATATTTATCTTTCCTTATTGAACTTTTGTCGAGTTTACCAATAGTTATATTACATGTAAACTACTTCCAGTTCTCTTGAACAGGAAATGTAGAGTGAGAAAGAGATGCCGTTATGAAAATTTATGATAATGGGTTTGATATCAGAAGGAGCTACTTTGTTGAGTAGGATATCTCATACTGAGGGTGCTTATTTTATTTCTATTCCTTATACTCACTGACCCTCTGTTCTAAGTTACCCGTATTTACTAATAATCTAATTTTTTTCCTGTTTTTTAATTTACTGGGTTGGGCATTGGCTTTACAAAGACTATTACAAGTTGCTGTTTGATATAATCAAATTGGAGGGGAGTCGTTTTCAGCATACATGAAAAGACAAGTGTGTTTGTTGGCTGGGTAGTTTTCGAAGTACCTGTTTGAATTTCTTCTTACGAATAATTGATTAATAGAAAGCGAAAAAATAAAAGATTTTCTGGATATGAAGCCATGTGGTTAACCTCAATTCATATATACTTGTTATAGATTGCCAACATACAAAGTGAAAAAAAGCGGGGTATTTTTGGGCCTTTACATCTAAGTTTGTATTAGATATACTCTCAACTAAATTGATTTAGTTGCCAATTGATCAACAAGAATAGCTAAATACAAAAATACCGTTGATTCCCAATTTACCAGATCTACATGCATCATCTTGCACTCTTTTCTGCCATCTTAAAGTATTCATATTAATCTGGGAGGCTGTTAATCTTATCATAGCAAGTTCTATTTGATACCTTCCTCTTGTAGCTCTTATCAATGATATTCATACTCTATCCAGCAGGGTTGTGAAGTTAAACTCAGTCTCCATGAGAAAGAAAATGCGTGGATTTTCTAGCTAAAACTTGGTGCTACCAGAACTTGTCATGTGTCGCTATGATCAAGCCATACTAGTGGCATTCTAGATAAGCTTAGAGCAGATAAGATGAAGGTAACATTTTTGACAATTTAGTTGCTGGCTATTTACATTTTCTTTTATATCAAAGCACAACTGAGAAAAGAAGAGAGGGAAAGATATCTTCATATCATTAATTATCATGTTTCCATCATAGGTGGAGGATACACATCGTGTATTTGATATAATGCTTTGGGAGTTTATCTTCAAGTCAAAACTAAATTTGTAGCTGATCTCGTTGGAAACTTCTTCCTACATACATCTGTTGTTTTTTCTACCCGAACTTCTGTTTAATAGATGGAATCGATCAGGTGATTCAAATTTCTTTTTCAACATTTTTGTATTTCTTTATTTTGTTTTGATTGATGTTGTTTCGGTAATGTTGCTATATATACAATGTAATTAATGGGATAACTGATCACTGGTTAAATTGGCACTTGTTGTAATTGGACAAAACTTAGCAATTAAAAAAATAGTTACTGGTGAAGCAATTCTTTAGCATTGTTAAACCTAATTAATGGTCAAGTCTATATTCATGAGGTCTCTGGTTTGGGAAAAGCCAATTTTCTGTATAATAAATTGCTTCTGTTTCAGTCGAGATTACCATATTCACTTGTCCCCTTAATATTGCATGTATGGATAGGGTACTAAAATAAATTAGGACTTAAGCCACCCAACATGGTAGGAGACCTGCAAGATGAGTGAGCTAGATATAGGGGACTTGCATTTGATTAGTACTGATCTTTATTTATAAACAATTTTTTTGTCATTAAGCTAAAGCATAAGCATTGTTACAGTGTAAAAGATCCTAAACGTACAATAGGATGGATGCACATTTGGGGTATATAGTAGCCCGTCATGCTATATAGTATGCATTAGGGATCAAAATATTGGAATGAATGAATGTATTAATCCTGTTATCTGTGTAATACTATTCTTGTTGGGAATGGATTTTTGAGAACTGCTACGTACTCCTTTTCCTTCAAGAAGATTCTCCAAAATCACCGGTAATCTCATCATATTTTATGTTCAGGCATGCTACGCTAAGTTCGAATGAGGGAGAAGATACGAATAAGTAAAAGTGTAAGAGTAGTACCATGACCTAACGATGCAGCAACTTGTTGGGACTCTTCAGTCTTGCTACCCTCAGGGAGTATATTCCTCCATGCAAAGAATGTATAGCACTAAGTCAATGAGGGAATTTTTTGGATGAGTAGGAGGGAGCCAAACAGATACTACTTTGCAATCTTCTACTTCTTCTTGCTTGTCCCATTGTTTATATCAAGTCTCTAAGGGAAGTGAGAATTGTTGGATGTCCTCAGTTAGAGGTAAGATGCAAGAGGGAAGTTGGTGAGGATTGGCATAAGATTGCTCGTGTCCTGGACTCTGGACATGTACCTGATGAATTGTGGAGATGACAAATCCTGCAAATTTGTGAAGTTAATGGAGTGTGGTGAGTTTTTGTATTCTTTCTCTTTTTATATCTTTCCTTATTTACTTCTTGTTTTAAGTTCACCAATATTTAACTACATGCAAACTCCTTTCATTTCTCTTTTTTGTTTTCCCTTTAACCGAAAAGAGGAAAAAGATGCTGTTATGAAAGTGCATTATGATTGACAGCTCACAAAGACTTTATCTGATACGAGAAGGAGCTTATTTTATTAAGCAGGAAATTGTAGGGGTGAGGATTAATTTTTCCCTTTATGTACTGGCCTTCTGTTTTTAGCTACCAATATTTACTCAAAGATCCAATTTTCATACTTTGTGATATATATTCATTCTTTATGCCGCAGGGGTTGGGAAGTAAAATTGAATCACACCCTATGAGAAGGAAAACGTACCATGCAAGGATTTTCTTCCTCAAACTTAGTACTACCAGAACTTGTCATGTATTGCTGTGGTCAAGTCATACTGTAGCATATATTCTAGACAAGTTTAGGCTGCATACAATGATGAAATTTGTGACAAAGGTTGTTGCTTGCTTTCCTTTTCCTTTGTACCACAGCACAACTAAAGAGAAGGAAGAAAGGGAAAAATAGTATCTTACATCTTGCATGTTTATTTGATCTTGGGGATGATACACAACATATATAAGTCACGTTCAACTGTTCAAGTCTAGTGTTCGTCCTGCTTTGGGGAGTTCATCTTCAAGTCAAAAGTAAATACTTATCTGATCTTGTTGGAAACTTCTTCCTATCTATTGATTTGGTTAATGGGGGTAGTTATTCTAACAACATAATTGAGACACTTGTTTTTGAGTCACGCAGATTTGTGAATAGTCCCAGAAATTTGTAGCATAACATGCTTTTACGAATGGATATTTTTCTGCCTGTTGTTTGTACGATATTAGAAAATAGAAACTCCTGCAAGGCATCAACACTACTGTAAAAGGATTGAACAGTTTCTTATCTGCAAATAATTCAAAGAAGTTTGTTGTAAGATTCACTCTATTTTCTAGATGCTATAGTATTTGAAATATGGAATAAAAAGAAAATGGGTTAAATTATACTTATCATAAGTATAATTTAAAAAATTTAGTTTTAAAATCAAGTTAATAAAGAACAGGAAGAAAATAAGTTAAATTATGCTTATCATTCATATAATTTATAAAATTTAATTTTAAAATTGAGTTAATATAATTTTCTTACATTTTATGTAAATGATTTGGAATCTAATGAAACACATCTTCAGTCAACCAACTTGTTAACATTCTAATAATTTGAACTCAAATGATTTATCATTTTGATCAATTGATGTTTAACTTTTCTAACAATTTAAAAAAACGATATTTCTATTTTCTGAATTCTAATTTCAAATCTGCTCATTTTAGAATTATGTTTGAATTATTTTTTGATGCGAGAATGAATGAAAGACTATGTGAAGGAGAGAAATTAAAATTATATCTTCATTCTTCTTTTTTAGTATAATCCCTTGATTTCATAATTTAATCATGTATAACTCTTTGGGAACTTGATTCCTGTCTATAATTTGTTGATGACATCTGATTCCAATATGATGGCAGCTGTTACATAATACAGAGGCTCACAATTATTATTTTTGTCAATTATTTATCATTCTAAGAACTCCGTTCACAAACAAATGGTTCGAGAATGATTTTAAAAAATAAGGGGCAAATTGGTAAATTTAAAAATAAAATAACACAAAATGAACAACAAATGAATATATTATATATATCTCATAAATCCTCTTCAGGTGTACATAGATCTACTGGAATACTCACTCCATAAAAAGATGGAATCAATTCATAGGAAAATAATTTTAATGAAATGATGTATAATATATAAACAAATCATATGAATCAATACGATTTTAATTAATAAAACTCCATGGACGATCAGATCAGATCAGATCTACTGCTTCAAGATAGCGAGCATAGACAAGAAGAACGATGAGCCGATCACAGCCATAGATGTTGAAACAGAGCCTGCTGCTCCTGCATCTGGAGCCGGTGCAGGTGATGGTGAAAGATTGAAATCTTGAGCCGACGCGACGGCGGAGAAGATAGCAACGACCAAGACGACGGCCAAGGCCTTGTGTGAGCTTACTGGAGCCATTGCAATTGTTGGAGGAAGGGAAGGAAATGCTAAGTGAGAGAGAGACAGGCTACAAACCTGACCAGGGCTTTGAGAGTTGAGACCTTAGAGTGTGAGGTAAATGATTTGGGGGGGAAAAGAGGTGATATTTATAGGGAGATTTTGATGATAGGGAAGGTGTGTGGGTCCCACTAAACGTGGGCAGCTGGCATGAGCCGCATTTTTGAGTTGGCAACGTCTTTTAGAAAAAGATGTGAATGTGCGGGGAAACCAAAAAGGAACCGGTATGATTTTTGATTCGGTTTAAGTCGGCGAACGTTTGTAGTCTACTGTTATTGTTAGGGACTGTTTACCTAATCAACCTACAACTTGCTACGATTTGGTGTGAATTGTATTGGGCTTCAACTAGGCTTAATGCTTTGGGCTTTGACTGGGCTTAGTGATTTGGGCTTCTCTTGTGAATATAAAACTCTCAAAATTGATATAAATAAAGTTATAATTCATCAATTGACTAAAATCAAGGATATTAGTAGGTGTGAATGAGAGAGGTCACTCTCTTATTTAATTACAATATAAAAATTAAATACAATAACAGTATATTAAATATTAATTTAAAATAAAGACTATAGAAAAGAGAAGATTTTGTTTGAGTATTGTACAAATTATATAATAACTGTATGTAAGTTTATACATTGACTTGCATAGTTGTATTATCATTTTGTATTTCTATTATATAGTGTATTATTGTACGACATAATATAAGGTCGAGGGATCAAATAAACTTCTACTAAAAAAATATATTAATAATATACATTTATATTATCTTACATGTGCCAACTAAACAGTCTCAGATTATTCATCTACTCTTTATATAATATACCACATGACTAAAAAAGAAAATATATTGAAATTGGATAATTGTCGAAAGCCTCAAATCAATTAATACAAATATTCATTACATCATGAAAGAGCCCCCAAACCTTGGGTGTAGAAATTAGTGAAAGTTTCCATTATAGCCTTGGGTAGGACTAAGCCAATCTCAATTCCACCTTTCAAATCTCTGCTCTCAGTGAGAGAGATAGCTCTCATCCTATCAATACAAATCTCCTCTGTCTTCTTAGGTCTACCCCACCCGAAATCTGTTTCATAAAAATCCAATTTTGGAGACCCAACAACCACAACATGGAGCTCTGACCCGAACAGTACCTCCCAATCTGATATCCATTTCTCCGCCTCTCCAAACAATGCTTTATCAAGCTTCTTCACGGTGCTTCCAATGGCTTTCGCGGCAACAACAATGCCATCATCTCCAAGTAACTCACTTCTCAACGCCGATAACCGACCAAAACCAACACAGTTACCAAAATATGTTGCCGGAACAGGATAGTCCAGCCGGGTCATACCACCAGCAACAAATCCAAAGTAACATGGATCTTTAAAACAAACATTCTTATTCACACTTGTTTTAGTTTTAAGCAAACAAACCCATAAAAAAGCACAAGCTAACACATAAGGAGATAAATGTACTGGCTTAGACTGGTTTTTCTTGGTGCATTGAACAATAATCCTTTGCTTGATCTTCTCCATTTCTATTGAACCCATTACAAATGTGCCTCGAACCATGTTCGACAAGTCTACATTGGCTTCATTGCCTATAACAATTTCTTGCAAATTTCTTCGTTTCCAAAACTCCTTCCAGAAAACTTCCTCAAGCCCAAGATTATCAATGATCGAAGCTCGATTATACGAAGGTAATGTTAATTTGTTTGTGTATGAAGAATGAATTCCAAAAGCTAGAATATGAAGCCCAAGTTTTAATGAAATTGTTCAATGTTCTTCCATCAGCAACAACATTATGGTATGTGAATCCAATACAAATACCGATATTTGGAAAAACTGTAACTTGGATTGCAAGCAAAGGAAGGACTTTATTTTCAAGTGAGTAACTTGTTGTCAATTTTGGTACAAGTGGATGAAACTCATTGGCATCCCTTGGATAATTCCCTATAAGATTATCAAAATTTCTATTTGACTCGGCAATGGTCAATGAAACAGAGTTGTCATTAGTGTAAATGAGCTCGGGTTTGGCGGGTTGAGGTGGGAAACTGAGATTTCCTGCAAAGGGGTAGTAATGTTGCAAAGTGAGTTCTGCTTTAATAGAAAATGTGGTGAGCACAACACATAAAATTGAAGATGATGAAGAAACTCAGGTGGTCTGCAATATTGATATGCCCGTCTCTATAGGTCGAATGCAGGACCTCTACAATCCGAAATAGTAGATTGGGATCTAGATCAGGATATAGGCAGCACGAAGCTATTGACTTTAACAAAGGCAAGTCCAGATATGAGAAATAGTAAACACAACAGAGGGAGAGTTCCTGAGATTCTCTTGGAAGTCTGATAAAAGGACCATAGCACATATTTCCATCATCTAGACATTTGCAATAAAACTCTAGTAATGAGTATTGCATGTTATCATATTCCCTAACAATCAATGAGTTCAATGAAGCACATTGTCCAAGGTGAAGCTGAAGCCGCAACACAACCTCAGAATAGGATGGGTGCTTATTGCCTAGCATGATTAGCAACAAAGGCAACTCTCTTATCCAAGCAATCTGAATGTCCAATATATTCAGGTCACTTGGATCTAGACACAGCTTGTCATGTTTAGGAATCATCATGTCTTCGATAACTTCACTCCGCATTCTATGGGTGTATTAACAGAGTTACTATCAAGCATTTGGAATTTCTTAAGAACATCTTTTGCATAGCCTTCTTGTGAAATAAAAATTCCACCATCATTTTGCTTCACTTCAAAGCCCAAGTAGTAAGACATTAGCCCCATGTCAGTCATCTCAAATTCACGAGTCATTGCCTTCTTGAAATCTTCAAACATGATTGGATTATTTCCTGTAAAAATTAGATCATCCACATAAAGGCAAACAAATAAAACATTACCATTTTCATGTGCCTTCACGTAAAGTGCATATTCATGTGGACATCTAACAAACCCATTTTCTTGAAAATACTTGTCAATTCGATTATTCCACGCCCTTGGTGCTTGTTTTAGGCCATACAAAGCCTTTTTTAACTTCAAAACTTTGTCTTCTTGCCCTTCAATTACATAACCCTTAGGTTGATCAACATAAACCTCTTCTTCAAGAAAACCATGGAGGAAAGCAGATTTTACATCCAATTGATAAATCTTCCAATGCTTATGGGCTGCAAAGGAGATCAACAATCGGATTGTTTCTAAGTGAGCAACAGGAGCAAATACCTCTTCATAATCGATTCCCTGCTTTTGTGCATAGCCTTTCGCAACTAGCCTCGCTTTGTACTTCTCAACTTCTCCTTTTGCATTTTTCTTTACCTTGTACACCCATTTCACACCAATATTAAACAAAGTAGAAGTTGTCTTTTGAGTATTCCAATTTGTTCATCATCTTCAATTTTATGTGTTGTGCTCACCACATTTTCTATCAAAGTGGTATCAGAGCCTAGTTCTCTAATTTGGTGAGTTTGAGAGATGTCTACTGGATTAGGAATGTTCTCATTTCAATATCCTCATCTTACTAAAGACAACTATGACAATTGGTGTCTTCGTATGAAAGCTTTGCTTGGTGGACAAGATGCATGGGAGATCGTAGAGAAAGGATATGACCAACCACAAGATGAAGTTGTTTTGTCTGCAGCTCAAAAAGATACCTTACAAAAGGCTATGAAGAAGGATCAACAAGCTCTCACCCTCATCTATCAAGGGTTAGATGAGTCCATGTTTGAGAAGGTGGCACTAGCAACTACTGCCAAGGAAGCTTGGGAGATTTTGCAAAGCTCTCTCCAAGGAGTTGAAAAAGTGAAGAAGATTCAACTCCAAAGATTGAGAGGAGATTTTGAAGCCTTGCACATGGAGAATTTCGGATTATTTTTCAAGAATGCTAGCCACTGTTAACCAATTGAAAAGATATGGAGAAAAAGTAGAAGATGTTCGTGTGGTGGAGAAAATCCTTCGCTCTTTGCAACCAAAATTTGATTACATTGTTGTTGCAATTGAAGAATCGAAAGACTTGGAGACCATGTCTATTGAGCAACTCATGGGATCATTACAAGCCCATGAAGAAAGATTTAAGAAGAAGGAAGAGAAGCCGCTTGAACAAGCTCTCCAAGCTAAGGTTTCTTTCAAAGAAAAAATTAATGTACAAGAAAGAAACCAAAAAGGTCGTGGTCGTGGTCGTGGTCGTGGTCATGGTCGTGGACGAGGAAGAGGAGGATATCATTTTGAGAATAATAACGAAGGAAGAGGCCAACAATCATCAAGAGGCCGTGGAAGAGGAAGAGGAAATTATGCAAGACCAAATGAGAAGATGTATGACAAGAGTAATGTTGAATGCTATAATTGTCATAAATTTGGTCATTTTGCTTCGGAATGTCGCAATACTAATGTTATTGAAGAGAATGCTAATCTACTTGAATACAAAGAAGAAGTGGAAGAGCCAACTTTGTTACTAGCATTCAAAGGAGATGAAAAGGAGGTGATCAAGAGTTCGTGGTACCTTGACAATGGTGCAAGCAATCATATGTGTGGGGACAAAAGCAAATTTTTAGAGATTGATGAAAAAGTGAGTGGATTTGTGACCTTTGGAGACTCTTCCAAAATTCCAATCAAAGGAAAAGGTACCATTTTAATTTCTTTGAAAGATGGTGGTCATAAGCTCATTTATGATGTTTATTATGTTCCAAAATTAAAAAGTAACATTTTAAGTTTGGTACAACTTTTGGAGAAGAGTTATGAAATCCATATGAAAGATAAAAACCTTTGGCTTAGAGACCAAGATGCTAATCTTATTGCTAAGGTGTCCATGACAAGAAACAGGATGTTCATTTTGAATCTCCAAAATGATGGTGCCAAATGTTTGAAGATGTGTGCAAAAGATTCAACATGGCGTTGGCATATGCGGTTGGGTCATTTGAATTTTGGAGGACTCAAGAATTTGGGAGAAAAGAAGATGGTGTTTGGGTTGCCATTCATTGACCACCCAAATCAATTGTGTGAAGCATGCCTCCTTGGAAAACATGCAAGGAAGAGTTTTCCTAAAGAAGCCACAAGAGCAACCGAGCCACTTCAGCTTATTCATACCGATGTGTGTGGACCAATCAAGCCATGCTCATTTGGTAAAAATCATTATTTTTTGCTTTTCATTGATGATTATACTCGCAAAACATGGGTTTATTTTTTGAAGAAAAAATCAGAGGCTTTTGAGGTGTTCAAAAAGTTTAAAGCTCTTGTTGAAAAAGAGAGTGGTCATGTAATCAAATCTTTAAGGTCCGATAGAGGAGGCGAATTCACTTCAAATGAATTCAATATCTTTTGTGAAACACAACGAATTCGTCGTCCTTTAACGGTTCCTATGACACCCCAACAAAATGGTGTAGCAGAAAGGAAGAATAGAACAATTCTTAATATGGCCCGATGTTTGTTGAAATCTAAGAATATGCCTAAAGAATTTTGGGCAGAAGCTGTTTCTTGTGCAGTTTATTTGTCTAACAGATGTCCAACCAAAGGTGTGGAGAATCAAACACCTCAAGAAGCTTGGAGTGGAAAGAAGCCAAATGTCTCTCACTTGCGAATTTTTGGAAGCATTGCCTATGCCCATGTACCGGATCAAGAGAGATCTAAACTTGATGATCGAAGTGTGAAGTATGTATTTATTGGCTATGATTCAAACTCCAAAGGGTACAAGCTTTATAACCCAAGGAATGGAAAAATCATAGTTAGTAGAGATGTTGAGTTCAATGAAGATGAAACATGGGATTGGGTTGTTCAAGAAGAAGAAAATTACAATTTTTTTCCTTACTTTGAAGAAGAACAAGATATAGAAGCACCATTGGAAGCCATTACTCTACCTCCATCACCAACTCCTTCATCAGAAAAAAGTTCAAGTGAAGGGTCACCAAAAACAAGAAGTCTTCTTGATCTTTATGAAAATACAGAAGTGATAGAAGATGTTAATTTATTTTGTCTTGTTGCAGATAGTGAACCATTATTTTTTGAAGAAGCTGAAAATGACAAGAAGTGGAGACAAGCAATGGATGAGGAGATAATAGCTATTGAAAAAAATGATACTTGGGAGTTGGCAAATCTTCCAAAAGATCATAAAGCTATTGGTGTGAAATGGGTGTACAAGGTAAAGAAAAATGCAAAATGAGAAGTTGAGAAGTACAAAGCGAGGCTAGTTGCGAAAGGCTATGCACAAAAACAGGGGATCGATTATGAAGAGGTATTTGCTCCTGTTGCTCGCTTAGAAACAATCCGATTGTTGATCTCCTTTGCAGCCCATAAGCATTGGAAGATTTATCAATTGGATGTAAAATCTGCTTTCCTCCATGGTTTTCTTGAAGAAGAGGTTTATGTTGATCAACCTAAGGGTTATGTAATTGAAGGGCAAGAAGACAAAGTTTTGAAGTTAAAAAAGGCTTTGTATGGCCTAAAACAAGCACCAAGGGCGTGGAATAATCGAATTGACAAGTATTTTCAAGAAAATGGGTTTGTTAGATGTCCACATGAATATGCACTTTACGTGAAAGCACATGAAAATGGTAATGTTTTATTTGTTTGCCTTTATGTGGATGATCTAATTTTTACAGGAAATAATCCAATCATGTTTGAAGATTTCAAGAAGGCAATGACTTGTGAATTTGAGATGACTGACATGGGGCTAATGTCTTACTACTTGGGCTTTGAAGTGAAGCAAAATGATGGTGGAATTTTTATTTCACAAGAAGGCTATCCAAAAAATGTTCTTAAGAAATTCCAAATGCTTGATAGTAACTCTGTTAATACACCCATAGAATGCGGAGTGAAGTTGTCGAAGCATGATGTTGGAGAGAAGGTAGATCCCACATTATTTAGAAGTCTTGTTGGAAGTTTAAGATACTTGACTTGCACAAGGCCAGACATTCTTTATGCTGTTGGAGTAGTGAGTCGTTACATGGAATCTCCTACTTCTACTCACATGAAAACGGCTAAAAGAATTCTTCGCTACCTAAGAGGTACACTTGACTATGGCCTATTTTATTCTTCTTCACATATTATTGATCTTGTGGGATACTGTGATAGTGATTTTGCCGGAGATTTGGATGATAGAAAAAACACCACGGGTTTTGTATTTTTCATGGGAAATAATGCAATTTCTTGGGTTTCAAAGAAGCAGCCAATTGTTACTCTTTCAACTTGTGAGGCTGAATATGTTGCTGCTACCTCTTGTACTTGTCATGCCATTTGGTTAAGAAGATTGTTGAAGGAGCTACAAGAGCCACAAAAAGAAGCAACCCAAATTTTTGTTGACAACAAGTCTGCACTAGCTTTGGCAAAGAACCCCGTCTTCCATGATAGAAGCAAGCATATAGACACAAGGTATCATTTCATCCGTGAGTGTATTGCCAAGAAAGAAGTGGAAGTCAAATTTGTGAAGTCTCTTGATCAAGTTGCGGATATTTTCACAAAACCACTTAAATTTGAAGTCTTTCAAGGATTGAGAGAATTGCTTGGAGTTAGAAAGGAAAATTAAGTTTAAGGGGAAGTGTTGAAAATAATAAACTTTATTTTCCTATGATAAATTGTTAGTGGAAGTTAAAAAGGTGTGAGTTATTTTGATGTAATGAGTTTTAAGAGGTAGTTAATTTCTTATAATGGGTGGCTATAAATTATTGTGTGCTAGTGGAAGTTTTTTTTTAATGTGTAATAAAATTGTAGTAATGGGTTGGAGTCCTTAATGTCTAGGATAATGGGTGTTAAAGTCATATTAGTGCACATTTAGTTGTGTGACTTTAGAGTTGCTATTATGCGTCTTATAAATACCTATTATATGTTTTCAATTTGATATTAAGCAAAGTAGAAGTTGTCTTTTGAGTATTCCAATTTGTTCATCATCTTCAATTTTATGTGTTGTGCTCACCACATTTTCTATCAAGAGAGTGCTTAAGTTTTGGGAAGATGGTGTTTGTGAAGTAAGATGTTGGGTAAGGAAATTGATAGAAGAACAAAGGTTGGGTTGGAGAGAAAAATAGCCAAGGAATGTCAAAAAATGTTAGAGGAAGAGTAGTTGGTGTGTTTGCATTGGGTGGAGGGGAGACATGGCAATGCTCAATTACACTAATTTTCAAAGGCATGGCCGTAGTTGAGAAATAAATAAAAAATGGGGATGAATGTGAGAAACTGACCTTGCAGCTTCGTTGAATCCAACTGAAATCATGAACACCCATCCATATATTATTGCACTTAGATTAGAAATGTGAATTCTTAATTACACCATTTATGCTAGGCCCATAACTATGTGGGCCATGATACTGTAGGTAAGGATCAATAATTTAACAAAAAGACAATCCGTTTTAAATATATACTGGACCATCTGAAGGTACAATCACAGTCATGGACCTACAGCCCATGTGAAGTGTATTTTTGTGTCTCACTCCTCCATATCATGTCCCCTAAAGACCACCCCCAATCTCAGGGTAATGTAAGTGTACACTTCAAAATTTCAATAATGAATCTTGAACCTATTTGAATTGCATTATTGCAATTTATCTCCTTGGGGGAGACAGTGGGGCGGGGGGAGTAATATTCTTATAAATTCTCTAATCTTGACGTCGATGACCTGTCTTTAACTAGACGAAAATGTGATTAGTTGTGATACACGTAAATTGACTCGTACACACCATTAAATTAAATAAAATTAGTTTTTTTGTATTGTATGAACTCCTCTTCACCAAAAAAAAAAAAAAAAAAACTTCAATCACTATGGGCATATGTACTTAGTTATGGTTGTAAATACTTCCATCAGTTTGGTATTTGAGTTACCACCATCTTCCTCACCTCAATCACTTTGTGTTGTTTTCTTCTTCTATCTTCTTACCAAAAACATGGCAGCTGAAAGTCTTTTGGTGGAATGTAAATGGAGTATAAGAGCCATAGTTGGTTTGAAAATAATAGAAAAAGTATAGTTCAATTGCCAAGACATTCAAAGGAGAAAAAGAAATTCTTTGGTTTGAGTAGCAACAAAATAACCATAATTTTATTAAAAAAGAAAAAAAAAAAGGTTAATTAGGCATATATATGCCACTTTTGCAAATTTATCTACCTACACATAAAAAGAGGAAAAATTAACCTGGATTGCTTTGTGCTCAAATCGGTTGGCAAGAGGATGCTTTTGCCGAATTAATTAAGTGACTCAATTTGGGAAAAAAATGGAGCAAAGGAGGAACCACGATTTTGATATAGGCCTCATTACCGTCAACAGCTACTATTGACAGTAATCTGAACATATTGTCGGTATTAATATGAACGTTGTCAGTAGTAACCAACAAAATTTTTAATATATTGCCGACAACACTGTTGGCAACAATATAACTGTTGTCAATAGTAATTGTGTGCCAAGTAGACTCAATTTATTGGATTATTACCAACATGGTAATTGTCATTTTTGATTGTAGAAATTGTTTTGTCCTACTTAATACCGACGACGAAGACGGTACTATTTTATTTGTTGTTAGCAATAACTGTTAATGCTGACATCTTATTGCTGATAGCGGTTTCGCTGTCGGCATTAAGATAGTTTCATGTAGTGTACAAGTTGTCATGTCATTATGGAAAAACGTTCTTTGAGATAATAGTTGCGGCATCTTACTATACTCTTTTGGTATCTTCTTGCCATGCGAAACACTCGAACATTTATTCATTTGGTTCTTACTGCATGCATTTCAAGGCCCCATGAGGGAATACTCCAAAAGTAGTCATACATGATTCTTGCCGCACAACAAGTCACCATTAGATTCTTTTGGTAGTAAAATAAGTCATCTAACTTCAACTAACAAACTTCAATTGCTCGTTAGAGCATTAATATTATGATCTCATGAAAAAAATAAATGAGACAAATGGAAAAGATAAAGAGACATAAATATATACGTGGTTCGGGCACTCCCGACCTATTATATGGGGGGAGAGTAATATATTTATTCCATAATCAACATACATAATTAATTTATAGGCCTATTTTAAGTATAATTATAATTAATTGTGATTAGAATTATAACTTAATTTAATCAATTATAATAATTAACATACATAATTAATTTAATTAGTTGATGATATGATTGGGATAAAAAATTAAATTTAGTCAATCAAACTAAATTAATTTTAACTAGTTATTGAGGTTCACGCTTTCGTCTGTTGAATCCAGTAAGCCTAACGGGGATGCATGCGAATAATGTCAATAGAATTTTAATGATTAATTAGTTAATGGTCATTGTTAATAACAAAAAGTAGCTAATGGAACTTGTACATTTCTTTAATTTTCCCAATGAAATGTATATTCGTCCACTATGTTTCATTTTTGTCCATACTAGTTCATCAAAATTTTGTTAAGCTTTTAGGTGATTTGGTGATAATATAGTGTAAAACTTTCCAGTATTTGATAATAATAAGTAAAATAAATAAATTTATATTGTCGATAATTTCTTATATTATGTATAATAACAAAATATGCATTATCAATTACAAAAAATAGCTCTGGAATTTGTTGATAATATAGGAATAATTAGTTAGTTGTATATATAAAATAATATTTTGAAGTATAAGTACAACAAGAATAGTAATTAAACCTTGGTCTGCTGAGTTTGTTAAATAGTCTGATCCATCCATTGTTAATTAGTTGAGATGTGCATCAATTAGTCTAAACACATCTAACAACTAAATAAATAAATAACTTTGGTAGTGCTTTTACTTTACAGTTCTCATAAACCTCTCATCAAAACTTTACTAATTGAATTAACTGACAGCTTCTTTTTAACATATTAGTTTTTGTGATATACGTGTTGCATGTGAATCATGTTTATGATGTTTATGATGTATCTATACTATATATTAAAGTGACTTAATGACATAAAATTTTTATTTTCTTAAATACTCTTATGATTTTATTATTACACAGTTAGTTATTTTACTTCAAATATACTACTATTTTTTTAATTTTTTTAAATTCCCTTATTTTTCTTTATTTTAATATCAATAGAATTGTAATTATTTTAGAACTATAGGTTTCTGTTTTACTAACTATTCTCAATATTAATAAATCTATTTTTTTTTCAATATATTAATAAATCTATTTTTTTTTCAATAATTACATATCAATAGTAATTATCATTGAATTCCTGATTTTTTTTGTTTGTTTAATAACTAACTAATAATCCTAATTTTCTTACTTCTCAAATTTATGAAATAAAATTTTAAAAAATTACTATGAATTAGAAGAAATATTAAGGATATAGTTTTCATATTATAATATTGTTGTTTAACTTTTAATTAATTCATAATATTTTTTTTTATATTTTTCAATAATTATATGTCAATAGTAGTTAATATTGAATTCTCAATTTTTTTTTTGTTTAATAAGTTCTTAATAATTATAATATTTTTTAGTTTTTCTTAAATATATGAAATAATTTTTTCGAATACTATAAATTAAAATATATTTAGAGTATAATTTTCATGATTATATATTGTTGTTTAACTTTTTGTAGAAGAAATTTTATTTTCTTAAATATCCTATTGAATTAGTTGTCCTACTTTTTTCCAAGACTTTCTGTGCAATAATAGGAACAACTATATAAGATAGCCACCGCCACAATATATCTAAAACAAGAATTAAAGAAAACAAAGTTGTTGAAGAGCATTTTCAGCAAAATAATAATAATAATAATAATAATAATAAATTAATAAAGTTGTTGAAGAGCATAATAATAATATTAATATATAAAAGCATGCAATGGGAAGACAAAGAAACGAAGTCTTCAATAATCAAGGTAAGAGAAAACACCTCCCCAGGGAGGAAAGAGATGAGAGGCCAACACGAAATAATATGAACGACTAATTCATAATAAATAAATTTTAGGATAGTCTTTTTGTGTAAATGAAGTCTTCAATAATCAAGGTCAGAGAAAACAACTCCTCAGGGAGGAAAGAGATGAGAGGCCAACACAAAATAATATGAACGACTAATTCATAATAAATAAATCTTAGGATAGTCTTTTTGTGTAAATAATAGGAACGACAAATTCAATCCTAATAAATTTTACCAAAAGAACAAAAACCAATGTTTTATTTTTATTAGAACTAAAAATTAACCAACTAGCAAACACAAGTTGCTTTATACTTTTTTTTTTAGTTTTAGTCTATTTATATAAAAATATATTAACCAACTAGGATGCCGCTACGTGTTATAGTTTATAATAAATTATTATACTTAAACCAGAATATCTGTAATATTATAATTAATTTTATAATATCACTCCCAGGGTCATTGGCTACTCTTCTTTTTGGTTTTTTTTTTTTTTTTTGGGTACAGACTGGCTACTCTTCTCCGTGTGAGGAAGTTGACAAAATTAACCACCGAGTATTTTTACTTATTATTAGTACCGCTCTTACCAATAAAAAAAAAACATATTACTACCGCGCAAAACCTCTAAATTACATTTTCTCACAATCTGATGTCTTTTCGAAAATGGATAGCCAGCCTCAAAATACTGCCGCTACTTGTAGTCCAGCATTGGAATCAGTACTTGTTATGATAACTCCATCTCGCTTCTATGGGCATTCTGTATTTCTGGCAGTCCTCAGATTAACACTTTAGAAGAAAGGTATCAGACAGAATTGGATGAGGATTGAGGACCCACCGAAGATTGATGTCCCAAAGTTTACAATATGAAACCAGAGTAGTCTTCGATTTCAGAAGGTACAGAAAAGTGATAAGCCTTGAAACCTAGTACTCTATATATTTAACTTGTACTTCCTTTGAATTCCAAGAATTAGAGTGGCTAGTGATTCTAGCGATTTCTTTTTTTCTCTTGAAGAAGAATTATGAATAGTGATTTTAAGTTTGAAGTCAAAAAACTTTCATCTGTGCAGTTGAGAAAAGTTTTGTTGAGTCCATACTGTGTTGAACTCGAACTCTTATATTATGATGATGGGGAGTATTTTACATTCTTGAATCATCTGCAGGAAATTCTATATCTGAAAGAAAACTGTACAGAAGTTCGAGCTAACATAAAGGTTCTGTGGATTCAGATTTGTTCATTTTAGTATGAGGTAATTTCTTTCCTTCAGTTAAAATTATAGAAAGCACTTGTTTTTGCATTATTAAGTAAATTGCATGTGATATGCTCTACATTCAGTTCAATTTTCCAAAATGTACAAGTAATCTCTTTTGTCATTTTCTGTGTCCAGGCATGACCTGAAAATGCTTCAAGAATACTATTCAGTCTTAATGGTAGTAGTATGATTCCCATTTTGGATATTGGAGTTTCTTCTCTAAAAGAAATGATGATCACCATGCTAACAAAGAATACATTTCACTAAGTCAAGGATGGAAATTCTGAGTGAGGTTGGCTCATCTTATTGAGCATAATTTCAGCCTACAGACATGATTTCAGCACTACAATTTCTAGCATAATTCCAGCTTACAATCTGCACAATTTCAGCCTATATTCTTCCCATTTATATGATTATGTATAGCTATAATTTCCTTTTATGTTTTACATTTTAACCCTAGGATTATTCCATGTAATATGTATTTGACCCTAGGATTACACCATGTAATGTGTATATATTCTGTAACCTAACAACAGAGGAAATTCAAGGTGCTACCATTATCTTGCATGGTATTAGAGCCTAAAGACAACATATTTCTAATTCCTAATTCTTAGCAAGTTTTTCGCTGGTTTCTAAGCCATGACAGATGGTAATAACTCTGGTACAGAACATAGCTCAAGAAGGGTTAGTGTGGAATCTGACTCTCCATATTTCATGCACTCCTCTGACAATCCAAGCGCTTTATTTATGTCGTTCTTATTGAATGGGGATAATTATCCCTCATGGAAAAGAGCATGGAGAATGCTCTATCTAAAGACTTGCATGACAATGTTGCATATGCTGAGATAGCACGTGAGATTTGGGTCGATCTTGAGAAGCATTTTTCTGAAGGCAACGCGCTCCGTGTTCATCAACTTAAGCATGATTTATCTTTTCTCAATCAAGGTAATGCTTCTATAGCTTCTTATTATACTAAGTTTAAATCATTGTGGGATGAGTTGTAATTATATGACACAATTCCAAAGTGTACTCGTGGATCTGGGAAAGCATTTATAGCTGCTCGTGAAATATAGAAAGTTCATCAATTTTAATGGGACTCAATGACACCTTCAATACAATTTGATCTCATATAATAAGCATCGAGCCTCTTCCTACTTTGAGTAAGCTTTATTCTATGGTAACTCAAGAAGAGAAGTAACAAGCAATAGCTTCATCTCGAATACCTTTAGTTGAAGCTACTGCTCTTGCTGCTAGAATCAACAACTCAAGCCCTCGCCAAAATTATTCAAAACCTCGTTGTGACCATTGTAAGAAAATTAGACACAATAAGGATCATTACTTTAAGATCATTGACAATTGAAGATCACGGAACAAAGAGGACAAGAATAAAGCATCCATCAAATGCCTTCTTTAGGCAGAAGCAGTAACTGACTTATCCTCAAAATAATCTCCAATGTCAGGCCTCACGACGAATCAATATAATTAACTCATTTATCTTTTGAATGGTAACATGTTGCATAGTTCTACAAACCTTGCTGGTAAGTCTACCCATTATACTTCTACTTAGATTATTGATAGTGGTGCTTCAGATCACATGACGCCTTCAAAATCCTTGTTAAATGATGTAACACCAAGTCATAGTATTTTTCCTGTTAAGCTCCCAAATAGTTCTTCCTTACCAGTAATATATATTGGAAAAGTCTCCTTATCAAATGATATTACTCTGGATCGTGTTCTTTGTATTCCAAATTTTTCTTACAACCTTCTGACTATCAGCAAAATTACCAAAGCACTAAATTGTGTTGTTTTATTCTTCCCTAATTTGTTGTGCAGTCTAGGACCTACAATCGAGGAGGCTGATTGGAGTGGGTAAGCTAAGAGGAGGGATCTGTTATTGTACCTTTCCAAGTGTTCCTTAACTTCTCTTGCAACCAAAGATGAATCACTCATGCTTTGGCATATACGCGTTGGTTATGCCTTACTTGATCGTTTATCTAAAATTTCTACTTTGCCTTGTTCAATCCTCTCTATTTTACATCATGTTTGTGACATTTTTCATCGTTTTAAACAGATGAGAAGTACTTTTCTAGTAAGCAATAAAAAAAGTTCTCAATATTTTTTTGTAATTCATGTTGATATTTGGGGGCCTTATTATACACCTTCCCACACAAGTGCTCATTACTTCTTAACCATTGTTGATGATTGCTCTCGTTGCACTTGGGTCTATTTGATGAAATATAAATCTCAAACTTATGACTGCTTAAACTTTTTTATACTATGGTTAAGACACAATTTCAGACTCAAGTTTACCAAATTCATAGTGGTAATGGCCAAGAATTCCTTTCACATCATATGAAATTTTTTTTTCGTTCTAATGGAATTATGCACCAAGCATCTTGTGTGGGAACACCTTAACTAAATGGAGTCGTTGAATGGAAACACAGACACCATCTTGAGGTAGCTCATGCTTTGAGTTTCCAAGCTAATTTACCTATCAAATTTTAGGGCGAGTCTATTCTTACTGCTGTATATCTTATAAATAAAATTCCAACACCTGTGTTGTCTGGCCGAACTCCTTATGAGGTTCTGTTTGGTATGTCACCTTCTTATGACCATATTCATTCATTTGGGTGTTTATGTTATGCTCATAACCATTCTAGGCATAGAGACAAATTTGATACTCAAGCTACCCATTATGTTTTTGCTGGTTATCCTCATGGTCAAAAAGATTATAAAGTCTATCATTTGGAAACTAAAAGGATTTTCTCCTCAAGGGATGTAATTTTTCATGAGAATATTTTCTCATACGCTTCCTTTACAAGTATCGAACCATTCTAGCCTTATGGTCCCTTTACCAATTTTTACTAAATCAGAACTACCTTCTTTTGTTTCAACTGATAACATAACAGTCTCTAATTCAGCCACCATTCATAGTTCTCCTACATCTATTAATACACTTACTCTAATACTTTCTCCACCAACAGTACCTGCGAGACCTCAACGTACTCGCAATTTCCCACAACGACTACAAGACTTTGTTTGTATCATTCCTCCCGTCTCTAGGTCCTTCACAAGCTTCCCCACAATCAGCCAACTCAGGTATTACTTATTCTATTTCTAAGTTCGTATCTTATGACCATATTTCTCCCTTACATTCTGCTTTTCTAGCGGCCAGCACCTCTGTTGATGAGCTAACCTCCTTTTCACAGGCTGTAAAACATGCAACAAGGCGTGACGCCATGGTAAATGAGATTGCTGCTCTTGAATCCAACCAGATCTGGACTCTTGAGAAACTTCCTCCTGGAAAGCATCCTATAGACTCCAAATGGGTTTACAAGGTCAAGTACAAACTAGATAGGTCCATTGAGCACTACAAAGCACGTTTAGTGGCTAAAAAGTACAAGCAAATTGAAGGTCTAGATTATCATGAAACTTTTTTACACCAGTAGCTAAGCTTGTCAGTGTTCATTGTTTAGTTGCGTCCATTCGTAAATGGGAGTTACACCTACTTGATGTTAAGAACGCCTTCCTTCATGGTGATTTACATGAAGAAGTATATGTGAAAATTCCATAAGGTTTTTCTCGTAAAGGTGAAACAAGAGTTTGCAACCTCCGAAAATCTCTCTATGGGCTAAAGCAGGCTTCCCAAAATTGGTTTGAGAAATTCACAACAACACTTAAGGAAATTAGATTTCAATAATCTGCTGCAGATTATTCACTCTTTACTTCACAATATGGAAAAAGTGTTATTGCTATTTTAATATATGTTGATGATATTATCATTACAGGAAATAATTCTTCTAGGAGTTCTTCTCTGAAATCATAATTAGATGCAAAGTTTCACATTAAGGATCTTGGTGCTTTGAAATATTTCCTGGGAATTGAAGTTTCTCGCTCTTCTGAAGGGATTGTTCTTAGCTAACGCAAATATGCATTTGATATCTTAACCGTGACAGGCATGCTAGGAGCTTGCCCATGTTTGTTTCCAATGTAACAACACCACCACCTCCATCAAGATTCAGGACCTCCAATCGTAGATCCTTCTCAATATCGTCTCCTTCTTGGTCGTTTGCTGTATTTGACAATCACACATCTTGATCTTTGCTACTCAGTTCAGATTCTAAGTCAATTTATGCAGATCCTCAACAACATCATCTTAATGCAGCCATGCGCGTGCTTCGCTATCTTAAATCTTCCCCAGGGAAAGGAATATTTCTTCCATCTTCTAGTAGCTTGAATGTGCAAGCCTATTGTGATTCTGATTGGGATGGTTGTCCAATGACACAACGCTCTACTACAGGCTATTTTATCATGCTTGGTCATTCTCCCATCTCATGGAAATCCAAGAAACAAACTACAATGTCCAAATCTTCTGCTGAAGCAGAATATAGAGCTATGTCTACAACTTGAGTAAACTAATTTGGTTACGTAGTCTCCTTCATGATATACAGGTCTCTCATCCACATCCTATGCAATTATATTGTGATAATCAAGCTGTTATGCATATTGCAGCTAACCCAGTGTCCCATGAAAGAACCAAGCACATTGAAATCGACTATCATTTTGTCCGAGAGCGCATACAATAAAGGGAACTCATCACTTCTCATATGCCTTCTAATGCACAATTAGCTGATTTATTTACCAAAGCTCTTGGTCAAGCTCATTTTTATGCTCTTTTATCCAAGTTGGGCATTAGAGATCTCTATGCTCCAACTTGAGGGGGAGTATTGAGCATAATTTCAGCCTACAGACATGATTTTAGTTTCTAGCATAATTCCAGCTTACAATCTGCACAATTTCAGCCTACATTCTTCCCATTTATATGATTATGTACAGCTATAGTTTCCTTTTATGTTTTGTATTTTGACCCTAGGATTACTCCATGTAATATGTATTTGATCCTAGGATTACTCCAAGTAATATGGATATCCCCAGTTAGAGGTAAGTTATAAGAGGGAAGTCGATGAGGATTGGCCTAAGATTGCTCATGTCCCAGAGTTTACAGATGTGCTGAAAAGTGGGAATGACAATCCCTGCAATAAAACTATGACGGATGAGTATTTCATTTCTTCTTTTTATATTTATCTTTCCTTATTGAACCTTTATTGAGTTTACCAATAGTTATTTTCCATGCAAACTCCTTTGACTTCTCTTTTAACAGAAAATGTACTGTGAGAAAGAGATGCCGGAATGAAATGAATGATGATGGGTCTGGTATCAGAAGGAGCTACTTTTGTTGAGTAGAAATCTGTATGGGTGAAGATGCTTAATTTATTTCTATTCATTTTATTGACTGTCCATCTGTTCTGAATTGCTGGTATTTACTAACAATCTAACTTTTCCCTGTTGGGTTGGGAATTGGCTTTACAGACACTATCAAATTGGAGGGGAGTCGTTTTCAGCATACATGACAAGACAAGTGTGTTTGTCGGCACGGTAGTTTTCGATGTACCTGTTTGAATTTCTTCTTCTTATGAATAATTGATCAATAGAAAGCTAAAAAAGAAACTATATTCTGGATATGAAGCTATGTGGTTAACAACAATTCATATGTACTTGTTATAGATTGACAACATACAAAGCGAAAAAGAGAGGGGTGTATTTGGCCATGTCCATCTAGGCTTAGTATTAGATAAAACTCTTGTACTCTCAACCAGAGTATATCTATTCTTCAATCTTCTTACCCTCAGGGAGTATAGTCCCCCATGCAAAGAATGTATATCACTATGTAAATGAGGGAATTTTTTGGATGAGAACGAAGGAGCTAACAGATACTCCTCTGCAATTTTCTACTTCTTCTTTGTCCCATCGTTTATATCAAGTCTATAAGGGAATTGAGAATTGTTGGATATCCTCAGTTAAAGGTAAGATGCAAGAGGGAAGTTGGTGAGGATTGGCATAAGATTGCGCATGTCCCGGACTTTGGACATGTACCTGATGAATTGTGGAGATGACAAATCCTGCAAATTGTGAAGTTAATGGAGTGTGGTGAGTATTTCTATTCTTTCTCTATTTAGTTTTTATATCTTTCCTTATTTACTTCTTGTTTTGAGTTTACCAATATTTATCTACATGCAAACTCCTTTCATTTCTCTTTTTGGTTTTCGCTTTAACTGAATATGTTCAGTGAGGAAAAAGATGCTATTATGAAAGTGGATTATGATTGACAGCTCACAAAGACTTTATCTCATATGAGAAGGAGCTTATTTTGTTGAGCAGGAAATTGTGGGGGTGAGGATTAATTTTTCCTTTTATGTACTGGCCCTCTGTTTTGAGTCACCAATATCTACTCAAAGATCTAATTTTCATACTTTGTGATATATATTCATTCTTTGTGCCGCAGGGGTTGGAAAGTAAAATTGAATCACGCCCTATGAGAAGGAAAACGTACTGTACAAGGATTTTCTTGCTTAAACTTAGTACTACCCGAACTTAACATGTATTGCTATGGTCAAGCCATACATAGCATTCTAGACAAGCTTAGGCTGCATACGATGATGACATTTGTGACAAGGTTGTTGCTTGCTCATTTCCTTTTCCTTCTCTATTAATTTTCATATTTTATACATATTTATATTTAAATTGTCAAAGTTCGGTACTTGCTTTGAATTTAGTTTTTATATTTATTGAAAAAATTCAATTAAATTAATTCCTTTATTAAATTTTTTTATCAAAAAAGAAAAAATTTCGAATCAGACATAACATAATTATTTTATACTATTTTTGATAGTTTTGACAAAAATAATCAATTATTTTATTAAACACTAACATAATTTTTAATTAATTATTTCACAGATTATAAGTAATTATTATTATCAAACAATATATAAGGCTTACAGCACAATTTAAAACTTAATGATAGTTAGAAAGTAAGTGTAGTCTAATTATTAATTATAATATAGTAATTTTAAGCAAAATTTAGTCATAATATTTTGTATCACTTAAACATTTATTTTGAGGTTTAACTTTCAACCACTATCCGAATAAATTTTCGTTCATCTCGACTAATTCATCTTTTTGTCTCAATCAAAAATAAATCGTCCACGTCAAACTAAAAAATTCATCAAAATTTTATTGCTCATTGTCTCCCTCAAATTAAAATTCAAACCCAAAATATCATATGAATTATACATATGTAATATGTTTATTTCAAAACATAATGACAAAATTATTATTTGTATAATGTTTTATATCTGTATTGTTGTTTTTTAGACTGACCTAGATTCATATAATATCTTAATCACTGGTGATGACAACATTGTATACGTAGTGGTATGTATCCCCACTCTTATGAGTTGTCTCTTGATTTAGTTTAAAATCAGGATCCTTCAAAATTGAGCTGTACATTATTTTTTTTAGGTACTCAAAACTTTCATTATTAATCATACGAGCTGGCCATTTAAATTTTGGATTCAAAACTAAAAGCTAGCAGCCTCCCAAAAATTTAACCAAATTGTGAAAACAATTAAATTCTTTCTAACTAAATTCTTCATTTTTCATAGATAGTATGTTCATTTAATTATATACACACACAAAATATATGGCCAACCTTCAAATACTGCACAAGACTCGTTCAAAGATTACCAAGCAAAGCACAAATGACTCATACCACGTAAAATACAGCCCCAACAAACAACAAACAATTTCCAAAATTAGGTGTAAAAGCTCCAAAAACAACTCATTCTCTTCACTATAAAAGCCTCTCAACTCTCGCCATGTTCTTCAGGCTGCAGATTCCAGTGAAGGCGTTTTCGGGTGAGAGATAAATCTTTCATTTCTCGATTTTTTATCCGATCACGCCAACAACCTCAAAAGCCATTATGGAGATGAAGAAGATCGCTTGTGCAGTCATCTTTGCTGCCGCCTCTGTCAGCGCCGTCATGGCACAAGAGCCTTCCCCAGCTCCAGCACCAGAAGCCACCAGCGCCGCGGTTGCTTCCCTGCCGGCTCTTGGGTCATTGGTCGGTGCCTCCCTTGTCTCATTGATGGCCTACTACTTGCATTAAAAGCATATATATGTATTGTATGGAGGAGGAAGAAGAAATCAAATTAAGCTCATCAAAAGCAGGGGAATAAGAAATATTTGTTTTTGTTATTTTTTTACTCTCTCTCTATTTATTATTTTATGGAAATTTCATTTCCTTTCACATTGAGTTCATTGAGTTTTTATTTGGATGATGTGGTAGAAATTAATGGAATAAATTCAAAGATCCATTGTAGATGATATCATGATTAGTGTAATTATCACATACGGTTTTTAATTAACCATAGTGTGATTACAAATATTAAGTGGTTCTTCTTATTGCTCTCAAATTTATTATAATCCTTAATTTTGAAAAATATTCATTTGCTTTACTTTTAATAAATGTATTGAAAAGCTTAATAAAGGAAAGTATTACATGTAGTTAATTATTTGGGGTGCAATAGGCAATATGCATTTAATTTAATATATCATTAAATTACCTTTAGCAAAGGATTGGGAGGTTCATTTACTTCATGTGTATAGGGAGGCAAATGGTGTAGCAGATAAGCTTGCTGACATAATGATGGATGGGGATGACAACCAATGTGATTGGCAACAGTTGATCCTTGATAGTCATAATACAGAAGTAGATTGGAAACTCGGATAGTTGTCCCTGTTTTGTAGTTTTTGTTGTTTTATTACCCTCTTATCAAAAAAAATTAATATATCATTTGTTATCTTCAAAATAAACTCTTGGTTATGATTAGAACATGAGATTTTCAGAATATTTTCCATTTGAGATGCCATATGATGGACAAATAATTCTGTCTGAAAATGGCACTCATGAAATACACACACATATTCCTTTCCGTTGGATCAAAAAAAGAAGTACACACACATAATCATTCAAATAATTAATAACTCAATAAAAATATTGGAAATAGAAAATGTCATAGCTTCAAATTATTTAGAATATTCACAAGCCTAATTAGTCACCCAAACAATATATTCACCAGGCCAATGTGGGACTAAATGTTTTAATACAAACATTGACAACATTCACAATCTATTTCATCTCTCTCTCTCTAACTCATTCTCTCTGTACTTATATTTATAGCTCTCTACTTATCTCTCTATACTTGAGTTTTAGAGTGCTAACAGATCTCTAGAACTACCTTTGCAGGTCTACTAAAGAATGGGTGAATGAGGAATCGAGGAGACCACTTCGCCAGGTCTCCAGCTCGGATAAATCTAACATTAACAAAATGCAAGGCCAAAATTTTCACCATTAACAGTGATGTGTGCCATTGAAAAGTTACTATTTAACCGGGATATTATATTAGAATCTCTCGTGAAAAAATATATAAAAAAAAGGTCAAATTATATGTTAGGTCCCTATAGTTTTGTTGGTTTTTTAAATGAGTCATTGTGTTTGGAAAATTTTTAATTGAATCATTATACTTTTATTTTAATTTCAATTGGGTTTCTTGCATGAATTTCTAACAATTTACAAATGAAAAGCTTCTAACGAATAAAACCAAGATAATCAGATAACACAAGATAATGCTTATTTTAATATTTATGAACAAAAATTTTAACAAAAATACAAGAATTTTTATAAAAAGGCGTATGCATGAGACTCAATTGAAATTAAAATAAAAACATAGTGATCCAATCAAAAAAAATTTAAATACAGTGACTTCTTTGAAAAAATAGTAAATTATAGGGACCCAAAATATAATTTGACCTATAAAAAAAGAAAAAACAAAGAAAGAAGAAGAAGAGTAAATCGAGTGAAATACATTAAAACTTTTGAGAAAAAAATAAAAAAATTAAAATTCACTTTTAAGAGACCACAACAGTATCAAGATCTGTTATGAAATTAATAATTTTTATACACACAATCTTGTTTCCTCTTGTTTATTTTTGAAAAATAATAAAATAATAAATGATAATTAAGTAATACTTTTTTTTAAGTCTATTTGGATTGGGGGGATGGAGAGAGTGGAAAAAATGCCTTATATTTGATAAGCCCATCAAATTGTAATTTGAAAATTGCAACTGTCTTAAAATACAACTTAGGAATTTGATAAAATAAATAAAAGACAATATGTAAAGTAAGCAATTTTAGAATTTGATAAAAATGCAATTGTCTTATAGTTCATAGTTGTGTCAACCACATAAATTAATTCATTAATTTAGAAGAAAATATTTGATAAAAATGAAAGGTAAAACTTATTTTTTCCTCTCTTCACCCCCAATTCAAAGTGGACTCTAAAAAAAGTACTACCTAATTATCATTATCATTATTTTTCCCAAAAAATAAGCAAGTGGAAACAATATTGGGTGCATAAAAAATTATTATTTTGTTTATAATATTTAAAACATCAGTATCAATCATAAATTTTAAAATCAAAGTAAACTGAATTATTTTATTCCTATACTTGTATATATACACAACTCAAGCGCTAGGTCAACTTGAATTACAAATAAAGAAATAACATATAAAATGATACAATTAACTTAACTTGCACAATTAACATAAAGAAACACAAATTTATATTACTTAATTTTGTGAAATTAACATTTATAAAACAATAATTAAGTGGAAAATTTGCCACAAATTTGACGGTAGAATTTCCCAACATCTCCTATGATTCTTGAGTGATTTGTGGCATCATAACTTTTGGAGTAATTTGTGTCGTAATACACTCAAATAAATATGCTATTTAAAAGCATATATATATAAAGAAAAGAAAAAAAAAGTAAACAAAATACATATTGTATATTTTATTATTATTATTTGGTTAAATATTGTATATTTTATTAAATAATATGATAGCTAATTAGTTCTTGGCTATAGATGTTTACCTTATAACATGTTCATTATGGTGCAAATTAAACAAAATGTTCATAGTTGTGTCAACCACGTAATTAAGAAGAAAGGAATATTTTATAAATATTGTGCCCTGCATCACTCAAAAGGATAAAAATCTGGTACCAAGAAAAAGAAATGGAAGAAAATCAATTGTATAAACCAAATCAATATGATGAAATCTTTTAAAACAAAATCCTAAAAAAATATGAAAAATAAATAAAATTAATTATAATGTTCTATATATAACCAGGTCAGGATTTGATGAATATTGCAATTCTTCCCTTCCTTTCCACTATAAAAACACACTTAATCTCACACATCCACCACCATATTAAGGCATTGTGAGAGTGATTGCAATTAGTCTTTTTTTATTTCTTTAAAGTTGTCATGGAAATGAGGAAGATCGCCTGTGCAATCCTTTTCTCCGCCGCATCCATCAGCGCTGTCATGGCTCATGAGGGTCACCACCATGAATCCCCAGCTCCATCACCGGGCGGACCCAACAGCGCTGCCGGTGCTACCCTGCCGGCTCTTGGTTCATTGGTGGGTGCATCCCTCATCTCATTCGTTGCTTACTACTTGCACTAAAAAGGCTTCAATTGTATCAAGGAAATTGCGGAAGTACTGAAATCAAAACTAGCTATCAAAATCAGGGGATTTCCTTGTAATTTCTTTCATATTAAGTTTTGTAAGGTTTTATTTTGATGCTGTTGTAATAAAATTGAATAATCGAAATGAGCTAGCTAGCACTTCATGGTTCTGATCATTACTAGTATGATCATAATTTAGTATTATAAATTGTGTTTTCATTTGCTAGCTTGTCATTGACAATAGATTGGATAATGAATCAATCTAATCTGTCCATTGTTATAAATTTGTCTAAATTCAATCTAATTCGAGAATGATTCAATTTGAAATAAACAAAACTGTAACTCAATCTAAATTAGCCTTATTTCTTCTTAATCTCTCACGTATTTTTGTATTTGTCATTAAATTCATCTAAATCTGATATATCTTAATTTATTCTTAACTTCGAGAAAAGTATTGATATGTAAATTAAGTGGACTACAAATTTGTCGCCTTTTGCTTATTCGTCAACATATAAAGATCCAATACATCAGGCCTTGTTATAAGCCCAATCCAGTTTTTGATTTGGTTACAAACACACTGAGATCCAAGTCCTGTCTAATCCAACATTTCCGCCTCCCCTACGTCCTATCGTCTGCTCTGAAGAGTAGACCCCGTTGTTTGACGTCCAAAATGGCCGCCATTGTTTCACGACGGCTGAGCTCTAAGCTGCTAAAACCCTATCAATTTTCTTATATATCTTTGTGTCGTAACGTCAATAACCCTCAAGGTCCAGTCCATGATTCCTTCACCCAAATCTATCCCCAATATTCCTATTCCAGTTCCATTTCCTCGCGAGATTCACAACCAACACCTTCGGACCCAATTTCTTCTCTTCGGGCTTCACCGACATCTTTTCCAATTTCAAGATTTAGTTGTGAATTTCGGGCATCAGGAAAAGTAGAACCTTTATATCTCGGTCTTACGTTCATCAGATCATACTCAGGTTCCAGTACTTATTCCAGGAAGCATAGCTTCAATTGGTTCGCAGATGCAAAATCCAGAAACTTTTCGGTCTCAGATTCATCCTTGTGTTCTGGAATATCCCAAAACCCTTGTAAAAACCCTGACTTGAAGAACCCCAGGATGGTTGCTCCAAGACCCTTCGATCTTAGTTTGTTATTTTCAAGCTCATCTAGCACCAAGTTGGTAAATTTTGACTTTAATTGGATATCAATGGGAAGACACAGATTTTTCTCAACCACTGGTTCATCTTCAGAATCGGAGAAATCCCAAAAATCTAATCCTTACCCTGGCCAAAACCCTGATTTCAAACACCAAGAAATTGAAGGACCAACTGTGGAACGTGACCTCTCGGCTTTGGCCAACGAAACTCGAGAGGTTCTAGAGGGTATGATGAAGACCATCT
This sequence comes from Quillaja saponaria, assembly GCA_029379385.1. NCBI lineage: Eukaryota > Viridiplantae > Streptophyta > Magnoliopsida > Fabales > Quillajaceae > Quillaja > Quillaja saponaria. The sequence goes on along the minus strand of CM055616.1, from coordinate 8,934,451 downwards.
ATAGTTTGAGCAAAGCAGTTGCTATTTTGGGTCTGATCCAGCTCGGTCTTGGAGCTTGGATTTCGTACATCACTCGATCTTCGCCTATTACAGAGGTTTCAATTCAGAGCTTTTTGGCATTTGCTTTCCCATTTTCATTGGCTTTTATGATGCGGCAATCGTTGAAGCCAATGTACTTCTTTAAGAAGATGGAAGAGCAGGGTAGGTTGCAAATCTTGACACTTACCCTTCAGGTTGCTAAGCAATTGAATCTTTTCTTTGTTCGCCTTCGTGGGGTTTCATTCATTTGTATCACTGGCTTGTCAGCTGGATTGTTGTTCACTGTGTTTTTTAGATGATCCCATTTTGTTTTCAGATTCATCAATGGTTAATATACTTATTCTTTGGTGTTTGGTAATCCTATAAAGTTAAAATTTTCCCCCAACAAAATATACTCTCATCTCGAATTTTAGGGTGACCCTTGTTTACTTTAGAAGTATGTTATGCTTTGTTTAGTGATTACATCAATGATGACTTCTGCAATGACATTAAGTAGTAATTAGAAGATTGGAATTGGGAAGGTCCTATTTTCACTATCATAAAACAAGTTCTGCATTCTCAACTAATCGGTATGGAGAATATATAATCGGTATCTGGGATGCCTTATCAGTGAAGGAGGAAATGCTTTGTAGTACATTGCAATAGACAATGAAACTTATTTTTGGTTAGATAACAATGGGTGTTAGTTTGTTGTTGTTGGTAGTGCACACGCAGACTTCTGTGAACTTCAATGTTCAATTTGTGACAAAACTGCTGCAATGTCTTCAAGCTGAAACTTGTATTGGAAGGTTGACAATTGTAGCTATATCAGCATCTTAATGAAAAGCGAGATATTAACTTCAAATGATTTAGGCCTTGTCTGGATTGAGGAAAAAATGGAGTTTCCTGAAGACTTGAGCTTTTCCCATTTTCCTTCCCTCCTCATAAGAGCCTCTTGTTTGGCTCCTATATTCATCTGAACTCTGCATCACATTGTTCAGTTTGACTGTTTGGTTTCCTTTCACCTGGGACTGGCAAAGCCAAAATATTTGCAGACCCATGTTTATCGAAATGGCAATGGCATAAATCCTTTTTTTGTGATGTTGTGCTTGTTAGTCATGCTAACTTCTTTATCATATCAACCATCCTCTGTCCATGGAGTTGTATGCTCTTAGAGATTTCAGAATCCTTAGCATAGAAAGTATGGTATCTTGGTTGCCTCCTATCAGGATTTTAACTGGGGCAAACAATTCTCCCATCAAAACTCTCAAATAAGTTCTCTGCAGAGATGAAGTATCCTTCTCTTTCTACTCCAAAAACGTGTCCATCTCTCTTTTCTTTCTGAATGGTTACAATGCGTTACTTTGACAAACTAGAAAATTTTCCAAGTTATCTGAGAAAGAATAATGAAAATTCTAAAACATAAATTTGAAACTTGATCAAGATTTACTTCTTGAATGTTTTATACACTTGACGTAGTGACTCGTCTCATCCCATTATTTCAGCACCAATATGGATACCATACCACAAGGGTGATAGCCTAATTGGTATTCATTAAGTCATGAGTTTGAACCCTCTTGCGGAAATAATACGTTATTTAGAAGGACTAAAAGGAATAGCTACGCAAACCACCCTTGTTTTTTTAAGTTTTTTCAAGTTTTTTCAAAGTCATTACTAATCTCTAACAACTAGAATAACCCTTTTTTGCTTATTTTGAATGTTTCATATTATCAATTTAGTATAAAATATTGCAATTAACAATCACTTTGATTTCCAAAATCAATAATCAAATTATCTTATGTAACTAATGGAAACTAAAATGACACATTTTTTTTTATTTATAACGAAACTTCAAAATATACAGATTTATATATATATATGTATATCAAAATCCACATTTTGTAAATACCAAAAGCTAATCTTAGCAATCACCCATCGCACGACATAATTTATAAATGCTCACAGCTAGAATAGAGAATCTGCTGAAATCACATCCCTATTCTTACTAGCCATGACTAATCAATTTTGGACCAAGATGACAAAAACCAAATTGATTCTGAGTTGTAACATAAAATGATAAATCCCAAGTCTTTCAAAACATTAAGCAAATTAAATCACAATATACACGTGATGAAATTCGCCAATACAGACGCACAATACGCAGCTAGCTGATGCATTTCCCTGTAACTCAAAAAGTTAAACCTTTTTTCCTTAAAAATAATGTCTCCACTACCAATATTCACCACAAATCACAAATACAAATCAGAGAGGAGGATTGTCGCTTAATGAAGAAAAAATCTGACTGCCCACCTTCTATTCACAAATTCCCAATCTAATGTTACGTTTAACTGGGAAGGAAAACCTCAAAATTCAAAATCTTCCGTCACATTTGTCCATCTCCATTTCCATTCCTCAAAATCTACCCTGCCGTCAAATGCCTCCCCCACCCCCCAACAAACAAAAGAACAAGGATGCTTTTACCAACCAAAAAGCAAAAACTAGATAGTAATATTGATAACAAATCCTTATCAACAGACTCTTTAGCTCATGTACAGAAATTATACTCCAGAAATGTTGGTTGGATTCCAACTGTGTCCTCAATGGAATGCACTTCCTTGTAAGTATAATTCTGAAACTTCTCCAACTAATATGAATGTGGAACTAAGTGGTACCTTGGCTGCCTGCTGGCTTAGATTCTGTTCTGACATAGGTAAGACTCCGAGCAGCAGATGCAGGAACAGAGTTGGCAGAGAAAGAAGCACCACCATCAGCTGGAGTAGCCTGAGCATCCCGCTTCCATTGCATGCTCCTTGCACCGGGTATGATTGCTGGCCGAGGTCTAAATGCACCAGGAATGCCTCTTGGAAAGGGAGCTCTGGAAAACCTAGCAGGAGTGAATGGAGAGCCCCGAGAGATTCGTGGCCATGTCATGACAGGAGCAGATTCTTGTTGGGCGGCAGTTCTCCTCACAACCTGCAATAGGAAAAATTGCAAGCAACTCTGTTCAGTAACCACATCTTATAGCAATAAAACATTCTGCATATCATGCATGCATCAAACACCATCAAGCCAAACAATAAACCAATCGCTATACAGCACTGAAGACCTTCCAAAGCATATTCCCTATTTAATATTTCGCTCATTAGAATTGAAGCTGCAGAAAGGACCCAAAAAAATGAAGACCAGTGCACACACACACACACACACACACACACACATATTCCAAAATATGTACAGTGTCTTATCATCTTTCACCCCTAATCTCATTCTCTGGGTGAGATTCTGATATCGTGGCAGGATGACAGATTATGAACAAAATTCCCATTCTTACTGTATAATACGACATGCCAAATACCAATCACATGGTAGTTGCAACAGCAAATCAACAGAAAATCTTATTTGAAAAGAAAACAGGTCAAGGCTTGCTGACAAGACAAATGAGGGGAAAATCTTCCAATGCTCATCATACTCCTCAAGCAACAAAAAGTTAAGGTTAAATAGAGTTTTAAGAGTGTAAAACAAAACAGATATGATCTTTTCATCCTTTGGCTTATTTGTTCATTTCATTATGCTTCTAGATGGTTCTAGTGTTAGTTACAAACATAATAATCAGCTCCACAGAAGATTGAAAGACTAGCTAACAAGCAAATGAACATAAATGATCTTTCGTTCCAACTTCCAATACAAATGCTCAACATAGAGCTCCTACTCGTGTTACTGCTCCAACTCCTATATCAGAAGCTACACATACTCTGACAGCGTGTCAGGCTACAATTAACAAGAAATCATATAACAGTCACAAATACACAAACAAGAACACCTATCTCAAGAAAACAGTTGAAAGTCAATGTCCAAATTGCGCTTGTGGATATCATATTTGGTATATATATTATGTTTTAGTTAGAAACTTCAAAGAAAAAGAAAATATTGGAAACATCAATCACTACTTTCAGATCTACAGAATTATTTACAGTATATAATACAATTGTAACCTCCGCCATTTGACATTTTGACAGGACATATTAGACTGAGTTAGCAAGTTTCAATACCTTGAGAATCCGTGACATGAAAGAAGTGCCATCAAGAGATAGCGCGTTGTCAGCTGCCTCCTTTCTCATGAACTCCACATAAGCAGACCTGCTTGAGCAGTGTGGAATTAGTTAAGAGTCATTAGGATAATATGTTGGTTGAACACATAAAGTAAATGAAGCAAAAACAAACATCTAAAATGTCACACCCTGTTGGTTGCCCTGTTGCCGCATCAGTAACTATGATCACTTTCAGCACTTCCCCAAACTTGTTAAAATGTCGAGAAAGACTATCCTTAGTAGCAGCAAAATGAACCTTAGCACAAAGAAAGTGAAATGTCAAAATATGAAACATTAGATCTAACCACCATGCCACACGTAATCAAAGTAGTAACAGTTATTACATTGCTAACAAAAATGGTTCGAGAATCTGCATCCTCTAAAGGACGAGCAGCAGCATACAAACCTGCATTATCCAAAGAAAAACGTGCAAAGAAAAGGATGAATGAGTGCCAGATTCAGGCCGACCATTTAATTAAAATGAACTATATACATACAGTGAAAACTAAATCATATATCCAATACAAAAACAATATGTTCACAAATTTTTAGCACAGAATTCACAACTCACTAGGAGTGGATGCTTGTGTTTTCTGAGACTCCTGCATTTCCGCAGCAGGTTTTGCCTGTTCACAACACCGTGATTTCAATGATAAAAATCTCAGTAGTAAGGATGAAAATGAACTGTAATAAAAACACAAACAGGATCACTATGTATATACAATAAATCACCTTCCCATTACTAACTTTCATTGGGTTGCTAATCTCTTTAATTGCTTGTGCACCATATCTGGAAGCACCCATATCACCATCCTCTATTGATCTATGACTATCTTCCTCTGTAACCTCCCTTGGTTCCTGATAATGCGGTGGCTTCCAAGTATTTACATTCACAGAAATATTAACTATCTTACGAGAAGCATTAGGTGCAGCAGCAGATTGGTCCTGAACTCTATTCCGGTTTAGATGCATACTGTTATCACCATTTTTGGCTACACTATACTGCGTCAGTGTATCCTCACCCTTGTTCCCACCAGATGTACCAATCTGAGAAGGTACGGCCATTCCTCGGCCCATAACATTGACATTATCATATCCTTCATTGTCTGATGTAGAATCAGAAGAAGGAAATCCAGCTTCACTTTCCAACATAGTCATGTCCGCAACATACTCTCCAGTGTAGCCACTTCTAGGAGGAAACAAAGGACGCCTTTGCTCCTTAATTTGGTTATTATCTTCAATGTGGCTACTATTCGTTGCACGACCAAGTCGATCAAACACATTTCCAGAGGATTTCACTTTTGTAACATCTTCAGCAGCTTCTGCCACAGCTTTAATCACTGTAGCCATGGGATTTGGCACTCTGGCAACAGACTGAATTCGCTGAGGACGATCAACAAATGATGATTCACCTGTGGATGTAGAAACCACTGAACGAAGACGCTTCAACTTGGGCTCTACTGGAGGTGCCAAATTAGATGGCCTCAACGTAGCCACAGCATCTCGAACAGCAAACTGAAGTAGCCGTCTAGGGGCATCAATGGTGCCTTGTGAAACTGTGTCTTTCTGTCAAAAGTTTCTTACTAGATTAAAAAGTAGGAAACATGATTCTTACTGAAGCAGACTTGACATTAAACTTGATTCACAGAAAGTAATCACCATACAAAATCAGAATAGGATGTACCCTTAGACCTTTCCAAAAAAAGGAAATTGAATCATCAAATTCAAAATCATACAACAGCAGATAATTGAGTATTAGTCATGACCACTGTCACAGGAACCTTTAAATCCACACAAATAATATTGTGTAGTAGATTACACCCAGGAAAATATTGTTAGGGTGCTGACCATAGAATATGACATGATTACATTCAATCTTCCAAGAAATATCCATGGCTCTGGGGAACAATTAATCAACTTACTTTCATAAGTAGTACTACTACAAACAAAATGTGTATAAGGTAGTAAGAGACAAGTACTGAGGCACATTAAAAGTGTTGATCCCATCATTCTCTTTTGACACATATTATCAGAAATACTAGTATGCATAATTCATAAATAATAACAAAAGCAGGAGAAATGTAAATGCAGACATTACTGAAACATATTTGCCTACCATATGCATCTTTCATAAAGCAACAATATAAAGTTGACATCAAGAACAAAAAAAAAACTAGAATATAATGCAACTATTATCCCCCCTACCCTTCAGTTGTACAATCACATTCTCTCCACAAATGAACAACTTGAAAACGTTAAAAAATAAAAAATAAATAAAAGAATAAAAATACAAATTCATAATAATCCACATAGCCAAGAGGTCAGAATACACATTCTTATACAACCACGAAAAAAGCTAGGAGTTCAAACCTTTGTGCTCTGACGCTCATCAGGCCGGTTCCTTTTCCTCTGAAATGGGCGTTGAGGAGAAAGAGACCTCAGGCCACGATTGACTTCATGTAAAGATTTTTCTTCCACGTGAATAGCATTCAACTCGGAACTCCTGAGTGGGGGAGGCTCAGCTGCTTCCCTCACTAATCCTTTCCATTCTTTATTATGTCGACTTCTGAGTAACTTATTTGACTTTCCCCTTGCTGAATCAGAATCTAAATTATGAGAATCATCATCTCCAGCTTGGACCACTGATATGGGCTTTCTCTTGGGGGCTTCATCCTGCAATTCCTGAGGCTCTACATACAAATTCAAATTTGAAGCCAGATGGTCCCATAACCTGTAAAAAACACATGAATGAATAACTCTCCTTCTGAGTGTGAACAAACTTAGTTTTGGACAATTTGTCTTTTAAGATCTTAATTTTACAAAATATGGATTAAACCAAATTACCAAGACACAAAAGAATCACTGTCATCCCCAAGAAAAACATTCAACTCATTCTTTGCTTCATCTTTGCGCCTACCATTCCTGAGTAATACAATCACATATTCCTGCCATTGCAAACAGTGCCTTTCAGTAAAATTTGTAAATGGAAAATCCTTAATTTCCACCACTGGGTGAAATCTTATATAGTTAGTTTATAAAACATTAACAAATCCAACACAACCTTTTCCAAAATGAAATAACAAGAAATAGTATCACAGTGAAACTTATGGTTGAAAGCCTATCTCAATAGTACAGAAGCAAAACTCAATAGAAACCCTTTACATATATGCAAATACATTGTGTATATTAAGGACTCATTCAATTAAACACCATAAATCCTGGACACATAGATAGATCACTAAATCTGAATATCATGGAGTTATGGGAGAATTAATTTGCCCGAGCCCGTGTTAAAACTTCAACTACTAGACAGCTAAACTAGTTATTGACTTCAAATATATAGAACTAACTCAAATAGATCGTCAAGAAACAGAAAAGATAACACATTAGAGCTTTCAGAATTGGAATACATAAAATCAACATCATGCTTCTATTGATTTGAGAGTAACCCCTTTGATTCGATCAATCATCAACTTAATTTTGCCCTGACCTTCTAATGGTATCACTTTATATAAGATTCATTTAAATTCATATGTTAGTTAAACATGACTTCACACAAATACCAAGTTTTCATGATCATTTGATATACAAAACAAAGACGGTAATGTTGCTAATTTTCTCTTTCTTAGAATGGTTAGAACGTAGTTTCCACACAAGTAAAAAATGTATATTGCAAGAACTTTGATGTACATCAAAAGGAGTCTTCTGCATTAAATTAACCTAAGTAATTGAGAAAATATCAAAAATTGACAGGATTTGGAAAGTCAAAAGCAGATGCCAAATTTCTTCAATCTAAGTTTAGGACTAAACTGAAAATGCGAACAAAGTCCAAGGGAGCTGAGTGTAGAAAAAGAGAATATACTCTTTACCTATAAGTTGTACAGTTGTAATACTACAGAATCCAGAAGGGATCTATGATGGCCACCTGTTCTAAAGACTTATTTTATGTTCAAAATGTCTAAAATATACTATAACTTCACTTTACCCTTTGCAGAGAGCAGGACATTTTGGTACACTATCCACTTCCGACTTTATAGGTTACTAACATCTACCACCTTTTTCCATTTTAATTTAATTTTAAAATAAAATACTATGTACTTCATCACAATGTACATTCAAATGCCCAATCCAACAGCATAAAAAGGAATATTAACCATAATTTGACCAGGAAAACGAATCCAATATAAAAAGTGTATTTTTCAATTAAAACAAATGCATGGTTAACAGTTTGAACCTACTTACTCACATGGAAAATTGTAAACCAAAAAGTAATTCTCAGACACCATGGCATCAGTTCCTCTTTCTTTATTCACTGAAAACATTCTTTATCGAAACTGTGTTCTACAATGAAGAAATTTTATTGTGCAAAATACTCTTGTCAAAAAATGTTCACGATCACAATACAAGCTTGTCATAAACTGATTCCTTCAAATGGGAACTCAAAGAATGTGTTCCGGATGCCATTTCCATTTTCTGAATACTATTAACCATAGGCTCAGCCGGATTGATCCCATAGTATATAATAATCAGAAATTGAAGTATGTATCAATTGGAAAAAATTCAAAAAATAAAAGAAATGCTGCACCAAAGACATAACAGAGCCCATCACCTTAAAACACCCTCAACAACAAACCACAACTCGAAATCGTCACAATCTACACAACCTCAAATTTCTAAACTTTGTAGCAAATACAAGATCATGGATATCTTACCCTGTAATGTATATATGTCGCCAGACCACATAAAATAATTGCACCACATTAGATGCACTTATTTTGTCACCCCTATAATTACCAAAGAAGTCCCCATTCTTGCTCCACATCATTCTAAATTTGACTACACTTCTTTCAGAATGCAAACACAAAGCAAGTATTATAATGGGAACAAACATGCCCAACATTGTTAATTGAGAAAATCACTTCAGAAATTATATTTTGAAAACATATATAACTAGGAATTCATAATTTTAACTACATATACGCCTTTCTAATTAAGGGACTACAGAAAAATCAATCATAAGCAATAACTCTATATGCAAACTTTCTTTATTTTAAGACAGCTTTCGAACCTAAATGAAATTATGTTTTGTGTGCTTCAGGAAAAAATGTAATATGTATTTATTTGACTTACATATAAAACTTCTAGACATAGACATTTATCCACTCTTGACCCCTAATTTAAGAAAAATGCATATATTATATTGATCCATTATATACATGAAATACAGAAACATATTTACTTATTGATATTTAGCTAGCCTAAATACACACACGGGAACATGTATAATGTTAAGTTCATGTTCTTATATCTTCAAATTTGTCAGACATGAACTAGAAATCATTCTAGAAGATTAAGATGAGCAAAAGCTCTTTTCCAATCAGAATATCCAATACAGCCATACGAGTAGCATCTTTTACTTTGAGCAAACAGTTGTGTTCCACAAGTAAAGATGTATTCAATTAACTCACCACTCTACAAGCAGAAAAGAAAATCAAAGGGAAATGGAACATTTAAGAAAATGACGGGAGCAGGTTACCTGTTTTCAAAATTCAAATGAAAGAACATTACTAAAATAAAGGAGAACAGCCTCTAGAACACATACTGAAAATGCAAGGGATAAAGACCAAAATATCACAAGGAAACCCCTTGCAACCCATATAAGTGTTTTAACCACAACAAACATGAAAAGGAGTCTCTTCACACTTTTTTGGGATGGCCTACAGAAGTCTATTCCACCATCCACAACTTCAAAATATGCCCTTTGTGCCAAAAACAGAGATAATTTATCTGAAAAAGCTGAGAAAGCTTCATTTATAGAGTTGATGATCACTAAATTCATTTGTAGCAATTTCTCAGTACAAATATTACTAGAAAAAAACAAACCCCTTTTGAATTAGAAAAGCAGACACCGTAATACATTTCCCACCTATATCTGCATGTTGATATGTCTATAAATGTTACAAATGTAAAAGATCCATTATTTGAGATATCAAAGTCGGCTACACATTGACACAATTGCAGAACTTCCAGGTAGCAGAGACAAGCATAGGCGAATTATGCTTTGTTTAAACCAGTTTATGAAACAAATCAATAACAATATTAACAAATGTACAATTAGCCAATAAGACAACATGCACACGGAACAGAAGAACCCCATAGAAACCCCAAGTCTTACTCCACGGAGCAACCAATAACACAATTCATAGTATTTCGCCAACAAGAGAAAAAAGTGCTGAATGAACAAAGCGGAAGTTCATATAAGACCTTTCAACGCACAGAATTATTAAGCCCAACATTTAAGTTCGTACCACAAGAGTGTCATCAGTGTAATCTCCCATGAACTCCTTCAGCTTATCATTTACTCTGTCCCTCAGCTTGATCACCCCATCGCCCGTGAAATTAGCCTTGAATGTCAGATTATCCGTCCGATCCATGCTTCCTATCTCCAATAGGCAATACCTAAATGCAATAAAAAAAACCCTAGCCGGCCTATATCTACAATTATCAGCTAAAGGATCGAAACCTCAACAAACACCGTAACTTTTCCCAAACCCTAATAACTCTGGATTATGGATTATGGACTTCGGATAATGATTAAAATCCTCCGAAACTTGATTGAAAAGTTCGATGACAAGTTATATGATGTTTGAAAATGGAAGGTTCTGTTGATTAATCTCCAGAAAGTGCCGGAAAAGCTTCCAATAATATTTTCCTTTCGAGATGAGAGTTTGGCATCCGTGGAAAAACCCCCAGATACAGTTTTCTCAGGGACTGAGAATCTGAAACTGAAAGGGTTTTGGGAAACAGAAAACTAGTCGGTTTATTATGTGTTTATTTTGGTTTTATATTTAATTTCACGAGTTAAGTGTTTGAGAAAATCAACTTACTATTATTTTCGAAGACCCTCGCTTCTTCTGTTTTTTTGGTTTGAGGTGCTATTTGTTTTTATATTGTTGAGGTTTTTATATTAAGTATTTACTCTAAAATCGATAAATATAATCATTAAATATAATATTATATAATTTTTTTATACATTATTTTTTGTCTCTCTGTATCTTTTATATATATTAAATATTTTATTCGTTTAGAGTTTAGACCCAAAAATTAATTCATTCACTAAAATTGGTCTTGTATTGTTCCTTACGATTTTTCACGGTTTTATATTTTTTTGATCCAAACTGTTTTAGAAAATTCCAATCAAATTGCTTATAAATTGAAATGATTTGGTATGATGATTTAAGTTACATTATATTTTTTGTATACAATAACATTGTTACATACCATTATTATTTTTACTTAATTACTACTAATACTTTCACCGTCTCACCCAAAAAAAAATAAAAATAAACCTAATATATCAAGATAAAATATTTTAAGTGCATAATTATAAAATTATATGAAAACATATGCTATTTCCTTTTTCTTTTTGACATACGTAATATTTATATCAACTATATATCATACTAAAGTGGGAATTCTCAACTCATCAACATTACTATTCGAACCACACTAAAATGAATAAACAATTCACAATTATAAAGAAAACAACAGTTGATTGCAAGAAACCTTGGACCACATTAGATTCTTAGACAAAAAATATATTATATTATTCTGTTATTTCCAAACCAAATTCACTAATAATAGATGAATGATCAAATTAAAAAATAATTAAAATATATGCATCATAAATATATTTATAATATCTTATATTATTATAGACAAACCAATCATATTTACAATTGTTATATTAACATTTTTATTTATTTTTGGTTTTTCACAATTATTCCTACACTCTTTTATATGAATCTAATCTCGTTCAGGATTTGTGTCTGACTCTCTTTACAAGTATTTTTTTGGAGCTCGAATCCTTAAATACACTTAATATATTCATATACTTAAAAAATATTGTTTTGTTAACTAGTGCCATATGCATTTTTGGGTTATTTTCAACTAAATTTTTGAAGGTGAATTGATCTAATTAATTTATTAGCAATTAGACCCGATCATTAAAATAAGTAGTAAAACTCTCAATTTTTACATTTTTTTTTAACTATACACCATCCAAATCGATCTGCAATAATTTTTTGAAATTATTAAAAAATAATAGTAATTTTGTAAATATTTTACGCACACCTCAATTAAATAATTTTTTTAGTACGAAATACATATTATTTACATCATGACGATAAAATTTATGAATATTTTACCCACAATGGCCTTTTTCAAGGAAATTCAAACATATAAAGTCACTCAATGTAACCCATATTTTTTATTACTAGGCCAAATTTTGTAGTTATCAAAATTCTTTAAACATATATTAGGAATATATTTTAAAATATTTTAAGTCTAAGTAAATACTAAATATATACTTTTTAATTTTGTAAATTAATTTTTCCTTATCTTATTTATTTTTATTTTATCTTTTTTTTTCATAAAGTTGGTTTTACAACCTATATAGATTGTGTGGGGATCGGTCGGCATACTAAATCTTAGTCCTTGATATCTTTTATATCTAATTGATAAAAATCTTCACTTTAATAACTTTTATTTATATGAATTTTTTATTTTTAATTAATTTCAATTAAATTAATTTTCTATCTCTCCTCTATTCTGTATATTAGAGGCAGTCTAAGTACAAAACTATGGGGTCACTTTTTTGATGACTCATTTGATGAATGTAAAGAGAAATTGAAACCCCAATCCAAAAACTCTTCAGCTATTCCAAAATGAATCTTGAAGTAGAAAAATAAAATTGTGCATGTCTACTCCACTAAATGGAGAGGGAGAGAATGGAGGAGAGAGATAAAAAAAAAAGTTTAATTAATTAAAAAAAACATAGAAAACAATGTTATAAATTACTAATAAAAAAGTTTTAACCCAAATGGGTTAGATAAAAATGTGTGCTTTGTTCACTTGATTATGGAACAACGATTGTCATTTGTGAACTTTTGTGAACTTCAGCTGTTTTAGAAAAAGATACAAGAGCTGGGCACTTTTTTTTATCACTTGTATCAACCTATCAAAGTTTTGTATATTAATTTATTATAATTTGTAAATTATAAGTGAGTTGACTAAGATAGAAAATTAATAAATTTTTTTATATAATTTTAGAATTTTTTTTTTTACAATTTACGAATATTAATTGAATTAATTAAAACAAAAAATTAACGAATCCATTTACATAATGTTGGGTGCTTATTATTTATAAATAGATTAATAGATGCAGTGTTTTATTTTTTATTTTTTATTTTTTGATAAGTAGATGCAGTGTTTTTAACTAGACCCATTGCCAACCCAGAAGCCTATAACGCCTCTCTCCTTTGGGCTTCGTCTAACAACGTATGGGCCACTAATAGTCTAACACAATACAAGTTTTGTCGTTAGGCCTAGAATTAAAATGCACCTCCATGTATTATTTTTAATATTTTCTTCAAAAATAATTTCTAAATCTTAGATATACTCATTTTATATATTTTTATTTTTCAGAAATAATGTTTAACAGTCACATAGCATATCAATAAAAGTTTGGTATATTAGTAAGCAAACTGCACACTCCCAATATGAGAACATAAATTTTATCTTGAAGCAAAAAATTATTAAGATGACAATTTCAATTATGATAGAATGCAAGGAATTAATCTCATATTAATGTTCATTGAAAAACTCAAAATTATATATAAAAAATGTCACATAACATAAATTGACAAAGCTAATAAATTCATGATACAATCTTGAGTGAAATAAAAATTACCCTTCATATTTTTTCCATGATATAACACCTAAAAAAGTAACTTAAAATAAATATGTAAGTATTTTTTTTAGAAAAAATAAACAAGTGAAATAAATATAAATATAATTTCAGAAATAAAAAAATTTCTTTTAATTATTTTTGAGATTTATAAAAGATGATGATGAAAATCTCATTAATTTTAGAAGTATTTATTTATTATATAATTTATTTTTATGTTTTTTTTTTTACAAGTTGATCAACTTAACATTTTAACTTAAAAATTAAAAAATATTTCAATTTAAAGTTTAGTGTTATTTTATAAAAAATTATTTATGCTTAAAATTATAATTTATTTTAGTTGACACGCGTCCAGTAGATATCGAGTCACGCACTTATCAAAAACTTTCCACTTTCCATTCCAACTGTCAACACGTAACCTACCCATCTCTTGGAATAATATTCTAAAAAAGAAACCACTCCAACATATGATAAACACGTGTCTAGTTTCAATAAACATGAACGTACCAGATTACTTTCTTACCTCCACCTCCTTGCTTTGATCGAATATATATACCCACTACATCTTCAACTTTAACCTTAACCTTAACCTTAACCTTCTCCCCTGTTCTGACAAGATTTTCTGTTCCCTGGGTTTGTCTTTATCTCTGTCTCTATTGATCTCTGTATCAAGTTTTGATTTTTTGATATTGAAATTTGGTTTTTGTTTCTATTTCAAGGAGGAGAACTATATCTGGGCGATTTGTTAGCTGGGTTTTCTGCTTAAAGCTGCCAGATATTTTTCCCGGCGAACAGGTCAGTTTGAGTTTTTTTTTTTACCCCTTTTATTCTTTCTATTCTGGTATGTATATGTGTGTCAAATTATTGGTTTTGTGTTTATTTGGAGTGTACAGGCTGTGTTTGTCTCTCCAGGAACAATCTCTGAGATGTAAATATTCCAAGAGATATAAAACTTTGGTTGATTTACGATTGTACGACAAAAAACTTACCTAGAAACTAATTGAACTGCCTATCATGGAACTTTGTTTTTCACTTTGAAACATCTCCATCAGTGATTTTGACATATTAAGATGAGAAATTCTTAAGATTGTATACTCTCTGCTGCCTGTTATTTCTGCAGAAATCTTAACAAAGAGATTTCATTTAATATTTATTCCAAATTTTGAACAATATATACATTTACTTCTGGACTTCATTCTACTTTGTTCTAGCATCAATACATAGAGCTGGTTCACTTTTTTATTTGCATGTTAAGTTGGGTCACCTAATCATGGTAGTAACTAGTAAGTCATAATCCCGATGTGTTGTACCTTATACATGCTTCAAGTCCTGCTCTAATGGATAGAAGAGTCACCCATCCTGGGAAACTGTATTCAGTTTATATTAGATAATGGAAGTTCCTATAACTGTACATTGGTAAGCCTTTTGGATGGAAACTTTGGTTAGCTGGACTGAAAATTAAAGGTTTCTTTGAAGCTTTTTTTTATTTGCTACGACCTATTTCAGTTGTTTGGATGCAATACAATTCAGGAATTACAATCGTTGAAGTGTTTAGAATGCGCTAGGGGTTACCGATTTACGGCATCTATCTTTTATTAGTTAACCTTTGATATAGTTAGGGCTGGAAACAAGCTGAGTCGAGCCTAAGTATTTCAAAATTTGAGCTTGAGCTAAAAGGCCTTTACTCAAGTTTGAGCTAAAAAACCGATATTCGTTTGAGCTAAATAGCCTATACTCGAGTTTGAGCTAGAACTCAGGTATTCAAGCTTAGAATCTGAGTACTTAAACATTGAAAAAGTAATATAAACAATATAAGTTAAATAAAGAAAATTCTTTTTATAATTAAATCATATATAAATATTAAATAAAATAAGTAAACTAATAAATTTATTTATTTATTCATTTATTTAATTAATATGTTAAGACAAACATACATAATTATTTAATAATTAATATATATATTTCTTAAAAATATTAATTTATTCGAACTACTCATTATGTGTTTGACATTCAATACTTGTCTCAAGTGATTAAATGAGCCCAAACTTGGGGTTGCTATCATTAGGTCTCAAGTCAAATACAAATAAAAAGATGATAGGGAAGGGATTAAAAAAGCCCATTTCATATCCAAAATATTTTCATAAACAAAATAAAGAACAGGTCTTATTGTGGTAAGTTTATTTTGGGGTTCGGAAGAAAGAAACTACAAATCAACGCATCATATCAATTCTAAAAACTATCCTTGGAATTTGCATAGTATCCAATTCCAATCACATATGAGAAATACTAAGTTGTAATAATTCCTCCTCTATTTTATAAAGTTCATATATATCAAGTTAGAATGAATAGTAGGCTGTGCCCCCTCAGCTATTTTAAGTTCGAGTTTTGGTTGAATTAGGATGGTTGGTAGCTACTTTGCTGGAAGTTGTTCAGTAATTAGAAGTGTAACTGAGTAGTTTGGGTTATGGCTCGCCATATATATTTTTCATGGTGATTTATACTTTGTTGTTAATAATGACAGTAGCCCTATTGTCTAAGCATAGACTACCTTTTTCCGGAGTCAGTTTTATGGATTATTTTGTGTTTGTCTACATATATTTCTGTTGATTCCCATTGTCCTGATGTAACAATGTGTCTTTGTTCCCTACTTTTCTTTTTGAAGGGAGGGGTTGGTGTTATGGCAATTAAAAACAAAGGGAAGGTGTATGGACATAATCTGATTCCTGATTGGCAAGTTCATCTCATGGAACTTTCTCACCCTTTAAGACCTAAATGTGGTAGACTATGTTAATGTGACCTAACAGTTGACAGTGAAGGGGAAAAAAAGAAGGAAAAAGGCTGCTGAAAGTCTGACATTAGTAAGAACTAACGTTCTCATTTGGATCTTAGCTAAAAAAAAAAAAAAAAAAAAACAAGTAATTTCATTTGGATATCTAAACTATCTTTCTCTGCCTTGCTTTGTTAGAATTGACTGTAACACATTTAATTAGAGAGGTGATGTTTCAGTAATTTGTTTATTGCTCGTGTGCTGCACTGCAGTTCTTGTGGTATTTAATGGTTGTTTTGCGCTCCTTCATTAGTAAGTTCTTTATCTTTAACTTGACGAAATCTTTTTGCAATTACATTTGCAATGATAGGAGTACTAGGTAAAATATCAAACTCTAATTCTGAGTTCATGGCACATGCTGGTTCTATGGGCAACTCTAATATAAGGGTTATGAATTGACGGCCTATATTGTCTATATGTTAAAATTTGACTACCTGAATAATTGAAACTACTTATTGGGAGCATGAGAGGTGTCTTTTAAGATGTAGGTGCATGATGACATGGCACATTTTCTTTATAGGTTCACTAAACCTCCTAATTTTGAAAGGGAAAACAATAAAATAAACATCTGAATTTGGAAGATGTCATTTTTACTTTGCTACTGAATCAAGTTGCACCTAATAGCCTACTGAATTGCTCCTTGCAATTGTGAAATGGATTAATTTAGTGATTATTAAGTTGAGCTCAATAATTGGCAACTACAGGAAAACTTAAAAGGTAAAGAGGGCCTTGCAGATTATGCAAAAGCTTATTTTCTGGGGTACTGACAAAAAAATAAGAATTTGGTTTGTGTTATGATTTTAGTATTATGTTATTATCTTCCGACAACCCTCATATTTTTGCAGAACAAGTTCAATTAGCATTTTTGTTCCTGTTCTCATTGTATTCTAGTGTTAGATCTGTTTGGCATGACGAATAAAACTAACATCATGCCGAACAGATCTAACATTGCAGATAAATAATTTTTCTTTAGAAAAAGAAAAGAAAAGAATAGAACGTGGTACTTGAAAAATTTTACTTGTCATTACTCATCTCTATGCAATTATTTTAGTTTAATCATTTGTTACTGGTTTAATGATCTGATGGAGAATATAAGACAATTATGTCAAAAACAAGGAAAGAAAGAAAACTCATCCAAAATCACAAAAATAGAATAGAATATTACTGAGTTTTTTCCTCTACGTATGTTCAGCTAGTTCAATTTTAAATTCTCTACTAAATAATGTGTATATCTGTCATATACAGATGACAACCTCTAATTAATATGTGCCCTCTTATAAGGGCGTTGCTTCCGATTCTTACTACAAATTTACAATTTTTTCTGAAGTAAACCACCAGCCATCACTAAGTAGCCAATGCTGCGTGTTAGCAATTCCTAGAACATGTTTGAATACAAGCACATTGTCATGCATCTGGCACTGCCAATATTGTTTTTTGAAATTGTGGCCAGCCTTATTCTCATACTATCAGCTGCATTCTAACTGTTGCATTTTGTTGAACATAAGATAGAAATATGACTGCTACTGCTTGCTCGTCGTGTGGAGGCTGGTTAAGTTCAGTATTATTAGTTTAGCAAATAATGTAGGACTATGAGCTTACTTCACCTTCTCAGTGGTCAATTTACTTAGATTCAAACTGTCTCTCACTGCGCTTGAAACCCTCTCCTTGTGTGTTATTTTTATTAATGTGTTGGGTTAGCCATGGAACTTGAATTGGATAAGGGAGAATTATTCTTAAGTATACCTGCATTTATAATTTACGTGACCTAATAGGTGGATATGATGCAGAGAAACATCTTAAGATGGAGCAGAATGAGACTGGGTGCCAAGTGCCTCCTGAAGCCCCCAAACTTTGTGCTAACAACTGTGGTTTCTTTGGAAGTGCAGCAACCATGAATTTGTGTTCCAAGTGCCACAAAGACTTAATATTGAAGCAGCAACAGACTAAACTTGCTGCGTCCTCAATTGGGAATATTATAAGTGGTAATCCCACTGATGGTGTAAAAGAGAACTGTGCTGCTATTGTGGATCAAACTGGTTCAGGGGAGCCTGTTCTGATTCCAATCCCGGCATCATTCCCTTCAGCTTTGATCACAAAAGGTGACTATAAGGTACAAGAGAGTACAAACAGGTGCAGTGCTTGCAGGAAACGTGTAGGTCTAACGGGGTTTAATTGCAAGTGTGGAAATCTTTTCTGTGCAATCCATCGTTACTCTGATAAACATGAATGCCCGTATGATTACCGAGCTGCTGCTCAAGATGCTATAGCAAAAGCCAACCCTGTTGTTAAGGCTGAAAAGCTGGAAAAAATATGAAAGTCTGAAATGCACAGAAGATTAAAGAGGTGTAACTTGGTTTTATAATTTCATCAGGGCATATACTTATAATCTGATCCTTTTTGTGTTTCATGGTAAGGATGGGTTGGAAAATGTAAGCCTCTGAAAGCATTTATGAGAGAACACTTTGTGATATCTTTACGGATGTGAAAGTATCAGCACTCTATTGCAGTGATTGGTTTTGGTTTATTTTATAGCATTTGGCATCATGGTATTGCTATGTGGACAACAAAACTTAGGTGCACTAAACATTTTCCACCTTTCGTCCAACCGTAACCATTGGGCAGTGCACATAGGTTAGCACTACGCTTGGCATTATTCCCTTTTTTTTTTTTTAATTTTGTAGTGGTGGGTTTTGTTCAGTCACTTCAAAAATAAACAAATTGAAATTTAGCTTTAAAATTGGTTTCATTAAAATGAGTTTAGTAAAACTTAATAATTGAATGGAATTGATTTTAATTGAATATGTTTGGTTCATTTAAATTTTTTTTAGTAGGAATTAATAACTAAATAGAATTGATTTTATTTGAATTTGTTTGGTTTAAAATCGATTATTTTGGAATGTGGTTCATTTGGTTTTTGTAGGCTTAATTATTCAAATTAAAACAGACATATTTAAATATATATATATATTAAAATAGTTAATATTATTTTATTATTTTTTCCACAAAATAATGTTCAAATATATATGTTTTTTAAATAGAAATATAATATTTTTTTCATACAAATAAAGTTCAAATTGATATTATTTTATTTTTTAAAAAACATAAATACAATTTTGATTGGGATTCAATTTTGATTAAAATAAAAAAATTATAAAAACCAAACCATTATTTTTAGTTTTACTTTATTAAAAATAAAAATAAATTATAAAAATAAAAATCAATTTCAGTTCGATTTTCTGGTTATTACTAAATTATTTCTACCCTAATTTTTTTTTTCCCTCAAATCCTAATTTCTTATGTCGTGATGTTTGTTTGGAGTACATATGAGTGGATCAGAGCCGTCAGTCCTAATCATATGGTGTTTGACCTTTTCGAAAACAAAGTCACATCTAAGAAAGCCAAGGACTACGTCAAATTATGGACCCACCCAAGGCCGTCCAACATTTTTATAAAGCTTTTGGTGGCCGCATCCCATCGATCATAAAGAATGTTGTATATCTTGTCGTGCCGGTGACAACCACGACCTGTTATTTGCTCGCGCGTGTCTTACAAGCGCATGAAAATAGCTTGTGCACTGATTCTTATTATTTTAACGACCAGTGCCCTCACCAAAAAAATATAAATAAAAAAAACGACTGCTGTTAGGTGAACTATAATGTGATAGAATAATGTTACGTGGACATATTCTTTTTCACATATTTTTTCGTACGACGTAATAATTCAGTAACAAATTTTTAAATGTGATAAATAAGTGTTTTAATTGATAAATTTTGTTAAGAATGTTTTTGTAGACTCCAAACACCTACTATGTGTAAAAAATTAATAATAAAAAGTAAAAAAATTATGTATACTAATAAGGATTTGGATGCAGTGATAAATAAGTTGAATTCTTAATATAAAAAATAGGTTTGAATTTTAGAGAAATTATTGAATAGTTATTCTAATTGTGATAGAATTTAAGTAGTTAGTTTGTGCTGAAATCCTAAAAATCAACCAACAAAATTAACTAAGTATAGGGATTTGTTTTACAAAACAATAATTAGTTCATACAATGGTTAAGAATATATAATTTTTATTTAATTTTTTAGATTTTAATATGCATGAAAAAATTGTGAAAAATAACATTCTTTAATTTTAATGTAAATGATTTATTTTTAATAGACAATAAAATTATTAGTCGATGTGTGTATAAATTGATCTAAATACACTTGATTGATAAATAATAAAAAATATTATTAGTTATTTAATATAATTTTTTAATTATTATTAAATTCTTATATATGTATAATTTGCTTGACAATTCTACAAGGAGGTCAAATATTAAATTCTGAAATTGTCCTTTCAAAAAGAGTCACTAAGTATTATTTTTAGACTAAAAAAGATTAATCTTGCAGTACAGTAACATGTGAAATTCACTTCGGAAAAACTAAAAACAAAATTGTGTGGAAGCGATAAAAAAAAAAAATTGTACATCTAGCATTACTTTTTTCTAAATTAGGAAGATTTCTCTGGATTTTTTGCTACTAATACACGTTGGCAGGGCCTACTTCACGTAGGAAAGCCTTCATTGGACGCGTGTCAAGCACACGTGTCTTTTACGCAAAGACGAGAACGACGTTTAAAGAAAATGGAAGGGAAAGAGATTGGAATTTGTGGTCAGATAGGGCGGCCTTTGTGCGTCTGCATTTTTATAAGGGCATTACGGTGCGAGCATCCGTGAATTTCCCATTTTGCCATTCCGTTTTTGCTTCTACTGGCGTGGCGTGGCGTGCCTTTGGCCGCGTGCGTACGAAGAATAATTAAGAATTATGATAACAATAATTTACTATCAATACTTTTATATTCTTTATTTTGCTCCGGAAAGAAGAATATGCCTAGGTATTACTCAAGCTTAAAATTAATATTTATTGAAGAAGATTGTGTTTAATTGAGTTAAGTTTTACTACACAAGAATTCTATTTATTTTTTATATTTAAAAAA
Organism: Quillaja saponaria; assembly: GCA_029379385.1. Lineage (NCBI taxonomy): Eukaryota > Viridiplantae > Streptophyta > Magnoliopsida > Fabales > Quillajaceae > Quillaja > Quillaja saponaria. The sequence continues at coordinate 8,912,790 of CM055616.1, read as the reverse complement.
TAATTTTTAATAAGTACTTTTAGAATTTTTTTAAATTTTTATAAATAAAATTTTTATAATATATATTATTATAATTGATAATTTGAATGATATTTAATATATAAATTTTTTTTTTAATTTTATTATTTTATTATTAAAAACTTAACTCAAAATAGTTGGTACTTATCTTTATCTTTTCATCCCCTAGTGTCGAGTTCGAAAACTCCTATTCGGTATATCGTATAAATATAATATAATAATATAATATTATTCAGTTAATTCTTATATATTATTTAATAATAATATGATAATATAAACTCATAATATTAATTTATTTATATATTATATCTAAAACTATAAAATTTATTATATTATATAATTTTATATAATACAAATGAGGGAGTCCTAAATACATTGTATGAGGCCTGATGATAATAAGTTTGGGAACGAAGCATGAATCTGATCCAGATTTTGCGCAAAAACGGCAATCATTGTTGATGTAAAACGGCATTGGATTTTGCATGATTGCCACCAAATAAACATTTTCTTATTGGAATAAAGATCACTTTGTATGTGAGCCTAGCTCGATTTTCTCTTGCTGCAAATAATAAACATTTTCTTATATCGGGTCAATTCAGGAGTCCGAGACCCGAACCAAAACCCACCATATCGTACTGTATTAACCATTAACAACTTCATCAAACAATGACAATTGACACGTCAAATCCTAATCTTAGTGACAAGAAAAAAAAGACATGCAAATTCACCAAATACACGAGGTTAATTACGTAATTGTGTAAATGCAAAAAAGAAATGCTTTCATACGCGTCTCTATGAGGCCCATATTCCATCGCCATTGCTGATACCGACCTATCAATCTCTTCAAAACCCCAGTCTCTCTCTCCCACAACTTGATTCCATTCATTTGCTTTTCTTTCTCTCTCTGCATCCGGAAATTGAATCGGTACCGGACAACGGAGAAAAGAAAAATGGCTCAGAAAACAGAAAAGGAAGAGACCGAATTCAAGGTTCCTGAAACCATAACTCTCTCCCTTTGCGTCAACAACTGCGGCGTAATCGGTAATCCAGCCACCAACAACATGTGCCAGAAATGTTTTAACAGCGCGACTGCTCCGTCTTCCTCATCCATAGCCGGAATTCCTACACAACCCAAGTTTTCCGGTGAAAAAGCTCCTAGATCCATCCGTTCTCGTACGCCGGATAGATCGGAGTCAGCAGCAGAGGCCAGACAGAATCCGTTTACGGATCGACAAACGTCTGACGATTCGTCACCGCCGGAAGCTAAGAGGTCGGTGAATCGTTGCTCTGGATGCAGAAGAAAAGTAGGTTTGACCGGATTCCGATGTCGGTGTGGTGAGCTTTTCTGCTCCGAGCACCGGTACTCCGATCGTCATATCTGCAGCTATGACTACAAGGCCGCCGGACGTGAGGCGATCGCGAGGGAAAATCCGGTGGTCAAAGCAGCTAAAATCCTCAGAGTTTGATTGCTAGAAATGAAAACCGTCTCAAACAAATTAAGTCAACAACAACAAAACGATTTCTACGCGATATAGATTCGATCCCTCTCTCAGATACTGATCTGTTTGATGAAGAAAATTCTTGAAAAAGCTGGAGAGAGAGATTGTTAACGAAGATCAAATTCTCTCTGATTGTTCTACGATCTGTTTCTGATTTTTCTTTTTTAATTTTTATTTATGGATTTTTTTTCCTTTTTTTGAATTTGAATGAAAATGATAAATTACTGTGGTTTACTATATAATTCTGCGTTTTCTTTTTGTTTCTTTTGGTGAGTTTTTTATTTTTTATTTTTTTTTCATTGTACAATTCGAAGTTTCTTCGAGAAATGTGCCATGAGAAGGGTAGGATTCAGTAAATTTGATGAATATTCCGGGGTTTTGTTGTCATTTAGAATGTATAACTGGAATTTTTAGTTGGCGATGGTTGTAAAGTTGGCGGGACCCACTTAAATAAATACGTGGGTATGTGTTTTTTGTTTTTTTTTTGCCAGATATGTGAGTGTGTTTGATGAACCATAGTGACGGGCTTGCCAAGAGGGTTCGCGAAGTTGGATTGGGGAAATAAAAATTTGATTACTGACATGTTGGATATAAGATTATTTAGTTGATTTTTATATAATATTTAATAATAATAATAATATATTGTTATATTATTAATTATATTTATATTATGTATAAAATTATATAAAAATAAATTATAATTATATAATATAGAATAATTATATAATCTAACATATTATACATGATGCACTAAATAAATTTTAATAATTTTAATTTTTGATTGGATTAGAAAAATTGAATTCTTAACTAAACAAATATCAGTGAGAAATAAATTTTTTTAAATATATTATCAGTTAATTTAGAAAAGAAATAATTTTATTTTTTATAATCATTATAGAAATGAAGTATTTAAATTTACAAAATAAATGAGTATGCAGAAAAATTATTAATATTAATTAATAAGTGATTGTAATATATATAATCATTCATATTGTATGTTTGCGATTGTATGTCATCATCATTTATTCAACTGTATATAATGTAGCCTAAATTAAATAATAATATTTAAAAATAATATTAACATTTAATTATACTTATTTTCCTATCATTTAACTAACATATAATAATTTGTTTTTTTGTTTTTTTTATACTTATCAAATCGTCTTCATCATTTATTGCCAGGGGGTACAAGAGCAGCGAAATTAAGACAGAAAACCGTAAAGCGTCATTGCGTGTGGCAATTGGGCGTTTTTTTGTTTTGTTTTTTGTTTATCTATCATTACTTATTGTCTAAGTTTATTTTTTAGGGTCAATTACAAAATATCTTCCTAAATTGTTATTTATTTAAAAATAATTTTCATAAACTACCAAGTATCTAAATTATTCATTAAATTAAACAAATTAATTCAAATAGACTAAACTATTATTGTTATATTTTTTAAATATTTTTATTTTTCCATCAAATTGAACACTTTATGTCGATTTTATTTTAGTATAATATATATTTTAATCAATATATATAACTGAATTGAATCAGTATAGATAGTTCAATTATTAGAAAAAAAAATGTATATATATTAAAAAATTTATAACAATGATAGTTTAGTTTTTTTTTTTTTTTTTTTTTATAGTTAATTTGTTAGATTTAATAGATAATTTGGATGATTAGGAGTTATTTGCCAATTATACTTCAAATAAGGGGGATATGCCCCTAATTTGATAGTTCATAAGGGCTATTTCAAAATAGATTAGAGTAATTGACTCTAATTTTTGAAAAAAGACTTGATTATTTATTGTAGATGAATGAATGAAAGAAGGGAAAAAAAAAATCATCTTTTTAATATTAATTTATTATATAATATGAGGATCTTGAGAAACATAATGTATGATGTCTAACAATTGATTTAACCTATTACTTGAAAAGTTTTTTGGTTTGCGCGACGATGTATAAAATCGAATCAAAATTCAATTTAATTTGAGTTAATTAAATTTTAATACGATATAATTTGATAGATTTTACCTGATACAAATTAGAATTAAGCTTATGCTATATATAATTTATTCCGTAGCATTTTTTATAATTTTATCTATATTTATGAATCGATTTAAATATCAATGTATTTAGTTTGACTAACAAATAAAATTGGCATCTCCAATTATAACAAAGTAAAGTGATATTTCACTTAATCATTTTGTATAGTTTCTCATTCTACAAAGTTGATTGTGAATGATAATTGGATGACAAAACAAATCTTAGTGGAGTCAAATGATAAATTTTACAATTCATTGTAGCAAAATGATAAGAACAAAAATCTTAACAAATTAAGTGAATTTAATCAGAGAGACCAATGTTGGAGCCTTCCCTAGAAGTCTCATTGCTTATTATTATTATATTTTAAAGTAAATAAAATGGGACCACCACTTGAAGGAAGTGTATGTCCTTTGAGTGGTATCAAAAGACAGAGAAAGAAATAAGTAGGATAGCCATAAAGAAAGGCAGTGGGAATTCCTGTCCCATAAAAACAAAGCCAGCCAAGCTTTGGCTGTGTGGTCTTGCACCCTAGAAACAATCCTTTCCTTTAAGTTTTATTTATAACCTTACAAAAGAAGCAACATAGATAATACTCCAATTGATTATGGTTTAAATATATAAATAAAATGATTTTGTTCACTATCTTTTAGATATGCAATCAATTTCACATATAAATTATTCTTTACAACTCCTTTAGAATTATATGAAAAACTCGAATAATCAATCGGTTTTTCTTTCTTTATTTATATAATTGTCATGCACTCGTGCTTGTACTCCTCATCATTTAGTTTTGTAACTGATCGATGCAGAGACTTGATTTAATTATTGAAGTCATTTTCATTCATCATAAAAATAATTTTAAGAAACTTATTTAATTTAAAAATCTTGAATTATTCTGATGAGATTTTAGTAATAAATTTTAATATTATTTAAAATAATTACTATTATTTTATATTTTAGAGCAAGATTGAAGTAGGCATACTAATTAACCAAAGAACAGTCATGCAACCAAGAGTAGAGAAAAGTTCACCCACTAATTTATTATTATTATTTTTTATAAAACTTATTTATTTTAATTTTAATTTTTATATTACTTGGTAAGAGTCACCCAGCAGTTCCAAAAAGTGAGAGGTGTGGTTGTCACCGTCCTACTTGGTTTTTTACTCTTTTGATATATTTTATTTTTTAAAATTTCATACCTAACACATGCTCATGCTTAACATATAAATAGATATAATTGCAATTAGTTTTATTACCTCTACCACTTGGTTTTTCTTTATGGTGGGAAATTCTATTGAATTTAATAATTTATAACATCCTCTAGAAGTATTTTGTCCCTTGTCGTTGTTGCCTAGTGCAGGTAACAACATCACCACAATTGCTCTCTTTTTGTAAATTCCATTTTGGCTGCTATTTGTGGGTATAATTTTTCCTCAAAGTTACTATTATGGAACCCACAAATATCCCAATTGTGTTTAAAATAAGGATTGTAATTCAAGTCCACAAGTCATATTTGTAATAGTTTCACTTTCGTCACTTAATGTAATATTTAACTCAAATTGATTAAAATATGTAAATCTGCCATATAAAATTATACAAAACAGCTATAAAAGTAGAATAGGCCACCAGACAGTTGCGGAAAATGTAGAACTTCCAGTTGAGGATAAAGCCATTAGCTGTCATATATATATCTTGTACAACACGAGAAAAAGGTTTCTGCTAGTAGACAACATTTACAAGCTACCTTTCCTTGATAATATCTTTAGTAATCGGCCCAAATTGCCGTATGTTCTCAATGTGATAGCTTTTGTATTAGTTCTAAAGTTTGTCAGATAAACTGGAAAATCATTATTTTCCCAAACAACCAACATCATCTTAAACCATAATAGCAAAATGCCTGCAATATTGAAGTATTTGTTTAGCAGTTGGCCATCCGAGAAAGTAGACTGCATTTTTATGTTTACCTGAAGGGAATGAAAAGTGATGCAGGTAGAACACTCTTGTTGCTAGAACATGTATATAAGACGCTATTTCATTATTTTTCTCTCTATAAATCATCCAAGGTTCTGTAACAGATTAATTAACATAATCCAAAAGAAAAACACACAATGAGGGCATTGAATTATAGATCAGATATTAAAGATCCGACGAGCTGCAGATACTGTTGATAGAACAGAAGAAGAGCATAACAATTTGACTAATGTAATGCCCTGACAAATCTCAACTGCACTCAGTCACTAACTGTGCATCAGTATCTCCCAATAAAGAGTTCATAAACTAATTTGACAAGAGGCTTGACAAGCATATAGATTAAACATTAGTTATTACACATAAAAATGAATGTCTATGCCCCATCTGACGGCAGGAAGGGATTTGCAATCTCATCTGTACCATCAGTCGGCGACACCAACATCACAGCAGTTCCCCTACAGACCTGCAGGGCAATAAGAAGCAATCAAGATCATCATCCTCATAGTCAAGGCCATCAAAAGATGCACCAGTTGACAAAGTTCTATTCTTGCAACTTAGACGTTGCCTAACCTTTTGACTCTTCTAGGATTACATTTGGATCCTGGGTAGGCTAAAAGAAGAAAAAAGTAATTTTACAGACTTTACTTTTCTTCATTATTACCTTCTAGATGTTAATGCAGAAAGCTCACAAGCTAAGACATCTATAATGAAATACAATGCTTATTTTTCATACTTTAGCAGTCAGACAATCCAGCTCTGTTTCTGTTCAAGCTTTTTGTTTCAGATGTGAGACTGAAATAAAATAGCTACGTCAAAGATATCTAGACTGTAGGAACTTGGCAATGATGTTTACAATCTCAAAGAGGGAAGTGAGGTAAGATGCAGGGTAGAGAGAGAATCTTATAGGGATTGAAGGATTGCTTGTAGGGTGTCCAAAGTTCATGGGTTTCTATTCTACAAAACAACATCAGATCCCCAGACCTTTATTTTACATGATTACAAAATTTTGCCAAAATTTTTCATTGCTTTTTAATTCAGATTTTCAAAGAAACATTAGTTTCAAGTAGCTTAGAGATAAAATTTCTTGCAAATAATGTTCCAGAGCAGCTAGCTTGTTGATTTGATGTGATACATCCAAGTTTCTATCTCAAACTTTATGCAGTAAAATAATCCAGCCAGTTTTAGATCAAATGACTATAACCATTAAGTGCATCAGCACACCTACTTACATGAGATACAAGCTTCATGTTTGAGGACTATACCTTATTTCTCCCATATTGATAAATAATAATTTCAAAATAGAACTACTAGAATAAGACATACAATTAAGCCAAGACGTCTGGTCTGATCAGTAGTTTTCAGTGGATCTTCAGGATCTGCAGCAGGAGAAAAGAATATGCCACGTAAAATTTTCAGGAAGTATGATGCTATAATTTTCTCATGAATGATAAACTATAACATTCCTTTAAAAAGACTATTTTACTTTCTCTTGAACCATGAAGAATGTCCAATATAGCTTGCAAAGGGCACAAGTAACTCCAGTCATGGTTTAGGGTTTAGGATGGAGTTCACTATGCAATTAAAAAGATTGCGTATGCTCTTAAAATTTCAACTACTTGAAAAATAAACTACTGAGTATCAAAACTCCATAGCTTTTTCAGGGCTGCCCTGTTATTGGACTACTGCACCTGCTATCATGGGTATCCAAGCGTACCACAGTCCTCCTAATGAATCCGAATAATCATATGAACTATCAAATGACGTTACATTGTACTACTTCAGCTGTTAAGGCTTATCAAGCATATTGTATACAATTAAAATCAAAGTTGACAAGTCATCTTTGCCATCTGAGCTACATTACTCTATGTGACCATCCAAAAAATTATTCTTTTAGCATTTCCAAGTCTTCATGGATATAAAAACTGTAAACTCCTTTAGGAACAGTATGGACCTCTTTGTCACAGACAGCTATAGAGAAGTGAAATCTAAAAGGAGCAACTTTATTATCAAATTTTACACTTTTTGTCTGTCATGACTCATGATCAGGAAAAGTATTACTTGAACACCTTAAAATGTCCATTGTAAATCATGTTCTCTGCCCCTAAATGAGGACTTACTTAAGCAGGCTTCTAGAAAAAGAAAAAACCAGGATTATAAAAATTAAATTGGAAGGTAGTGGGAGTAATAGTGAGTAGAGACTGTTAACTAACAAATTATACACATAATTGAATATCCTAAGAGCAGAAGAAGGTTCTGATAACCATTTACCTCTTAGGAACTCTACAGCTTCGTCTAGGACAAGGTTAAGTAATTGGTCATATCCCTTTAAAGTCCCCGTCACTGTAATCCAACAAAAAAAAAAATAGAGACGAAATATTAAAAATAGGTGAACGGATGTTATCATACAGCATCGGTTACAAATAAATCACATTTAAGTGATTTAACAAGAGACCTGCATATGTTATTTGTTATTATTATCATTACCATCATCATTGTTTCCTATTCCGATTGATAATGCAGCAAAAGTTGTTAACTTTAAGAGCTTTCTACTCTAGACCGTCTAGGAAAAAAAGGAATGTGAAATTTGGTACAGATAAAACAAGGTGGTTAGTCCATTGCTTAAGGTCCTTTTCTCCATTAGGGTCATACGAGATATACAAAACAAATATATGCATCAGAATTCAGAAAGTCTGGCCTTATTTCAAGCAAGTTTAAAAAGAGCAATGAGCCCTTTGTTGCTTTCCAAAACCACAAACTGCTACCTATTTTAAATTCTTTCTTTCTTCCCAGATAAAAAAGGGGAGAGAAACATACTTCAGAACCTTAATTGAAAAAACAGATTGTTGAGTTCAATCATGTATTTTTCAAGCTTCACATAGAATTTATCATCAGTTATAGCATCAAGTTTTATCTTTTACAATAAACATCATATATCAATCGGAACTTTGTCTTCTAGTTTATCCATCTAATTTTACACATACATATATAAGAAAACTGACAAACCTTGTCTGCCACCAGTAAGCTTGACTTGAACACCTTTGTCCACAAACTTTGCCAAGTCAAGAACTGTTTCTTTCCTGCCTGACTGATTTTATATTGAAATTCATAACAAAGTAAAATTAGTACCTAACATAAAATGCTAATGGATCTAAATTGAATTTTTTTTTTTCACATTATAGTTTCTGGGTTCTGCCCCTTTTCCAAAAGAGACTCACCATATTTCTATTACGCCTGCTCCTACTGTTGTAGTTTCGTTTCTGCGTTTTAACAACAAGAACTTTCACAAAACAACACAAGGAAGGAGAAATTAATCAAACACTTCTACATATGCAGCAGCGAAGCTACCAATTGCTGAGAGACGAAACCAGTGAATCGCGCCGTTCATGCTCCGAGAGAGGGGGCAAGCAGAGTTACTTGCTGTAACAGACCAAGTTGTCTATAATGGATCGAAGAGGTGAAGTAGAGGACTTCGGCCAGTCTAAGGCTGTAGTGGCCCATTATATATCGGGCTTGAGGAGTTAGGCCCATTCCAATAAACCCCAACAATAATTTATAAAATAAGTGAGTATTTCTTGGGCCATATTGAAAAAAATTGGACACAAAATCAAAGGCCACTAATTTTTTCTTGCTCCAGTCTGCTTTCATTGACTCCAGGGTGAGACTGCAGAAAAGAAAAAGAAAAAGGAACTTTAGGTAATTTATATGAAACCCCAGGCCTTTTCATTAAACAGAACAGAAGGGCACTATAAGCTTTTGTTAGGCATTTCTAGGGTTTCTTTAACAGCCGAAGGTGGAACTCGTTGAAGAAGTGTCTTTGAACTCGTTAAAGCTGCAACAATGGTGGAGAGGTCGGCTAAAGGAAGAAAGGAGGAGATCGTCACCCGAGAGTACACTATCAACCTTCACAAACGCCTGCATGGATGGTGCTCTCTCTCTCTCTCTCACTTACACATACGCACACTCACACATTCACTCATAGACGCATATGCCTTAATATTTGTAATGGTTTGAATCTAATTCTGAAGGATATTAAATCGAAGTGTTAGAAGGCTGTTGTTGTAGTTCTTCAATTTGTGCTTCTGTCTCTGTTTTCCACACCTATGTTGATGTTTGTTTCCGGCTTACGTTTGTTCCATTGGGTCACTGCTGGTATAACTTTAGTAGATCGATTCAGTCCTTGAGATAATGAGTGGTAATTGCCTAATTGGTGGTATTAACTATTTTAATTACTTTCATTAGAGCTGTATGATGAAAATGTTTTACCTTTACAGTCAGTTATGCTTGTCTTTGCCTCTTTGGTGAAACTTTTGATTTAGGCAGCTGATTTATTTTAGGCTGTTTGTATGTGAAAATTGTTTTTCTTAGATGAAATTAATATTTTTTCGGAATCTAAGGAAATGGTTTTCTTTGGTTAAACTTTTGATTCAGTTGACTTGAGTGACCATCGAATACACACAAAAAGTTTCAAAAAGTAATAGGAAATATTTTACACATTATAAAAAAATCCAGTTCTTAGATTTTCCATAAGATATTTATTTATCATTGTGAATATTTCTGAATGAAGTTCAATATGATAAGTGCATGTAGTATATACTTTAATTATGTCATCCTCATCCGCTGCTCCAAAATTTATACTTGTATAAACTCATTAGATACATTCCCTTGCCTTTATTTCATTTTATCTTGTTATATTATGTTATAGGATAGAATGAAATGGGAAGGTACTTATGCCAATGGCCTAAATACGCTTTATTATACTTAAACCATACACCTGTGGAAGTTAATTCATGTAGTTGAAATTGGTAAATTATATCTAATTAATATTTTGCTTGGGATCTCTGAGAGTATGCAAGAGAAACATTAAGAATGAGAGTTTGTAAGGATAGTCATCATTTAAAAATTATTTTTAAATTGTTGATTTTGAACTTTTTTTATTTCTTATGTCTCCTCCGTATTTTCATCTTAAGAAGTTTAGGCATCTCCTAGAATGTTAGCTTCATCAAAATTATCCGCTCTAGATCCCCAAAACTTGCATTTTAAAAGGTTTTGGTCCCAGACTGTCTCATTGAACACCAATATTCTAGTTGCAAAGGATTAATTTGTTTGTTTCTGTTTTATGTACCTCATTGATGAGTTAAGCAGGTCATAAGCTATTCAAATTCATGGAAGTTATTATTCCATTGTACAGTTCACTAGTTTTTACTGGTTCTTTGTTTCCCCCTTCAAATTGGTTACTGCCACGCTTGATGCTTTCGTAAACTGGACAGTATATGTTGGTCCAATGATTGATTTCTCTTGAGTCATGTATCATTCTTCCAATCATCCTCCTATCGCCCTTTCCCCCTCATTGTTAAGCTCTGTTCTATAATTTTAGGTTCTGCTAATTTTCAGTCTTCATATGGTTTAATTGGACTAGTTTTAGATTCTTGTATCCAACCACCATCGTTGCAATAAGGCTGAGATGAATTGCTTACTAATACTCTGCGGTTTACATTGTCTTAACTACTACTATTTTTGCAATTTGTCGTGGAACCTATTGTTGTGGAACTCTGCCGCCTTCTATGTATATCTAAACTTGACATGCAAGTCTCTTATATACTTATGCATTGGAAGGAAGAATATCTTCTCAAAAGAAATAAATAAATAAAATTATAGATCATGTTATGCCTACCACCAGAAGATGTCTCTTATTATGGGGTTGAGGCATTATGCCTAGAATTAATCTTTAGGGGTGCACTCTTTAGTTTTTGTGTTCAGTTATTGGTGATACTTGTCTTCAGCCTTTTTGTGCAATGTGTAATTTAAAAAACCATGTGCAGCACATTCAAGAAGAAGGCTCCAAAGGCCATTAAGGAAATAAGGAAGTTTGCCCAGAAGGCAATGGCAACAACTGATGTTAGAGTGGACGTTAAGCTCAACAAGTACGTATGGAGCCGTGGGATTCGCGGTGTGCCAAGAAGAGTTCGTGTCCGCATTGCACGAAAGAGAAATGATGAAGAAGATGCCAAGGAGGAGTTCTTCTCATTAGTGACTGTTGCAGAGATCCCCACTGAAGGATTGAAAGGCTTAGGCACCAAGGTTATTGACGAAGAGGATTGAACTATCCCGCCTTCCTAGATATAGTTAGTTTCTTCTGTTTTGGCTATAATTTCCATTATTGCTGAGATAATTCCGTATGTCTTTTGATTTTCTTTAGATATATCGTTGAATTTTGATTTGCTGATGTGACCTATCAAGTTGTTCGTGTTTCCTTCTATGCTGAAATATTTTTTAGTTTTCTGGTTTGGTTTTGGAATCTCGAGTGAATTTTCCAGCGATAGCTTGTGTTTTAGGTTATGTATTCTGCATGTGCACACGGGTCGCTGAGACCTCGTAAAGTAAGGGTTTGCTGTCAGTAACTTTCTTGGTAACTGTGGCACTAGATACTTTTTTGACCCAAACTTTGCTACTAGACTATTATGAAATGAAATAACATGGAGCAACGTGAAATTGGCATAATGTGTAGTTGCCCAACAATTTGCACATCGTACAAAATGAGTTTGTGATACAACATGGAGCACTTGAATTGGCCTTCATTGCTCTATAAACTTTGGAATTACTACTCACTAAGTTCTTATTTTTTTTCAAGATAAAAGAACAATTAAGATTTTTCTGTAGATGTTGAAGTCAGTAAAATAAAACCACCCTGTGATATTTATGAAATTATTCGTATTTACCAAAAGCTTTCTATATCTAATTTTAGTTGGAAAATGAAAAGTAAAAACAACTAAGAATGTTCTTATTGATATTAGACATCGCAAATCATAACGCATGTTCCTTGGTTTAATGTTTCCTAAAATTTAAGATTTTGAAGTCAGAAATTTCAAATATGAACCGAATTAAAAATAAATAAGATTTGTAAGAAATTAGAGAATTAGCTGTTCCCTAATTTAGTGACTTTGGAGATGACAAAGGAAAAAATTTTGCACCTAGGGGAGAGCCAATGCTGAACTCATGGTGGCACCCAAAATTACATGTTATAAAATGATTATGATGGTTAAGAAAAGTGTATGTAAAATGAGAATATTTTGCTTTTAAGATCGAATCTCTCTCAAAACTTATGTTGTTTTCCACGTGCATTCCACTGCTAATATTTACCTTATCTTCGTCTCTTTCAAGTTTCAAGTTTCAAGTTTATAAATTTTTTAAAAATATATAAATATTACATCTCTTGAAAAAAAAAAATACACATAAATCAAAAAACACACTTGGATTTACTACGTTTAACAATAGACGATATTTAATATCCAATAATCCGATCTGATACATACTTATTGTAAACGTGGCCCATTCATCAACAAGTCTTTAATGGGTTCCCGCATAAACAATCATTGTTAGCAAACGACGATTCTTCAAGGTGATCGAACGGAGAACCGATCGGAATGGGCCCACATAGGTGGTTGTTACTTAGGTCTAAGTGTCCGATAAATTTCGCTGACGATAACGTAGTAGGTATCGGGCCCTTCAACTTGTTAAACGACAGATCGAGTGCCATGAAATATGTTTTGGGACCGAAAACATTTGGTATGTTACCCTCTATTGAATTTCGGCTCAAGTTCAATATACCCAAACCCGAATTGCTTAACAAATTCGGAGGTATTTGACCCGAAAGAGAGTTGCTATCCAGGTTCAGTGTAGAAAGGACCGGCATTTTGGTGAGCTGGTCCGGAATGAAACCGGAAATCCGGTTCATGGACAAATCCAAGTCAGCAAGCCGGTATATTTTGGAGATCGAGGCGGGAATTGAGCCCTTGAGTTGGTTCCGATTCAGTAGTGCTCGACTCAACATACTCAGTTTGCCGAAATCGGAGGGAATTTCGCCTGTGAGTTGGTTGTTGCTGAGGTCGAGATGCATGAGACTAACGAGGTTGACAATCGACGGCGGTATCTTTCCGGTAATTGCATTGTCGGCAAGATTCAACACAGTGAGTCGTTGAAAGGATCCAATGTCCGCCGGAATTTCGCCTGTGATTTTGTTACCGATGAGGTCGAAGACTCGGAGGGAAGGGAGGGATGTGATACAGGACGGAATCTCGCCGGATATTCCCTTCCAGTCAGCGAGTATAAAGTTGGTGAGTCGATCGAGCTTACAGATCTCCGGCGAGATTGAACCAGTCATGTAACCCGACCGACCGGCTTTCTCGAAGATAGGATCCTCGGACTCGCCTCGAAGGTTGATGTCGGCGACTCTGTGAGTGGTAGGGTCACAGCTAACTCCGTACCAATTAAGGCAACAATCGTTGCCCGTCCAAGTGTTGAAGATGCCCAAGTAAGGCTCCTTCAGGGCAGCCTTGAAGGCCAGCAGTGCTGCCCGGTCTGATGGCGAGCAGGATTTAACGGTGGAAGTAACGGCAAGAATTACAATCAGTAAGTAAAGCAACAAACCCATATTTTTCTCTATATCTCTTTCTATACAATGCAGAACTTTAAGTTCACTAGTTGTCTTCTTAGATTTGTTCTGTGTGTTTCTTTAATTGGAAGAGAGAGAGAAGATGAGAGAGAAAGAAAAAGATGTAGAATTCAGAGTTGGGTTTGTAAGATTGCATGTTTATATACATATTTTTTGACGAAACAGCCCCTGCTAGAGTGGCTATTATTACTGTGTAACTACAGCTGTTTCAAGTGTTGTGCACATGGTGGGGTTAAGGGTATAATGAACAAAACAAATATGAATTTTTTTTTTTAATTGTAATTAACTGAAAACAATGAGAGGTTTTAACTTTTAACTAAAACTTAATTGTGTTAAGGGATTTTGCTTAGGGGTGCATATGATCCGAGTTGTTCATGAATAGTTTGCAAACAAGCTCGGTAAGGACTTACTCGAGCTCGGTTCGTTTTCTATACAAATTTAACTAGAGTTTTATTTTAAGCCTTGTTTAGTAAATGAGCTGAGCTTGAATTTTGCAAAGCTTAATTCAAAAGCTCGTGAGCCTAGCTGGTTTAAAATAATTAAATATATTTATATTTTTTATATATTAATAACATATGATAAATATATTTGTTTAAACGATGTTACACAATAACATGTTTAGCTTAGTGGCAACACACCTTGCATTTTCTATAATAGGTTTTGGGGTGTGAACTCGAGCTCTACTAAAAATTGACAAGCCCTCAAGCTTGAGCCTTCATAATCCATAATAAGCCAAACTTGAGCTCTACTAAAAATTGACGAGCCAGGCCGAGCTTTGACAAAACTTAGCTTGACCTCGGATCGTGCACCCCTAATTTTGTTTATAGCACCTAGTCATGGCACTGTGATGGCCATTTAAATTTGTGAATTCACTTTAATATACAGTTGATGAAAACTAGATTTTTAATCGCCATTCATGATCTGATTCGATATGAATTAAATATATATATATTTTTTATTATTATTATCTTGCATATTTTGATAATTTATCTATCACTCAACCCAAATTCAATCCATATAAATAATGGACAAGGTAGGTAAAAACTATCCACCAAGGATAGTGTTTTCAATTCAAAATGCACTAAAGTATTTTGTTTTTTTGGTGTAGTGAACTATTTCAATTCAAAATGCACTAAGCTATTTTGTTTTTTTTTTTGGTGCGGATTGTCTCTAATTAATAAAAAAATAATTGACATTGCTATCTACACTAAGAATGCAAATATGGTTAAAAAGCTAAATCTAAAAATTAAAAGAATTCAAAGTGTTTAGGTATTAAATTGGGACTTTTAACTCGCATATTGCTTCACAAAAATGACTTCAATAATATTTGACATCTAAGCACCCTTTAATTCTTTTGATTTTAATTTTTTATAATCATAACTATATTTTTTAGTATGTATAACACTATCGATTATTTTATATTTATATTTTTTATTTTATAATATTTATTTTTAATTCATTAGCCACAACAATATCTTATAGTTTGAGGATCTTTCATTTATGGTAGTTAGTAGCAATTTTTTAAAAACACAATTGACCTCTGGACAATCAGACCGGCTGACTTGTCACTCGAATAGTAAGTCAGACCTGTTTAAACTATAAAATTATTTTGATGATTAGATCGTATAAAATTAGTGAAAATTAAAAAAATCGAGAAACCAAACAACCTAGAACGAATTTTAATGGTTAGATTTTTTTTTTAATTCTTTTAAAATTAAAAAATAATAATCATATTTTAACAAGTCATACTAATATGTATTATAGTTTAGTTAAAAATCTAAATAAAATATATTATACATGACTAAAACATAATAATTAAATATAATATTTTATGTGTGATTATATTAAATAAATTTAAAATTACTAATGTATTTTTATTTTTGGAATTTCTTATTAATATATTACTTATTATTTGTTTAGTTTGGTTTTTAAAAACATTAGTGGCAAAATCACAAGCGGGTTTTTCTTCCATGTGAGATGGGTTGCCGTCTAAAATAATAGGACAAAAGTGAACCTGTCAAATATCAAGTTGTGTTTTTTTGTTTTCTTTGTATAAAATAATGTCTTTTAAGGCTTTGATTGGGGAGGTGTATAAATTTTCCCACCACCATGATTTTCCCAATCAATTCCAAGTTTCAATGATTGAAAAAGTTATTTCTTTTTCTACATTCCCTAATTTTAATCTATACTTTTTCCATTGCAAAAATATATAATTACACTAAAGGCTTATTGATGATGATGATAGATAAAAAAGGCTTATTGATGAAGATAGATAGAGAGATAAAAAAGAGTTATTTATAACCTAAAGCCTTAATTGTAGCCCATTTGATACATTGATTTTAATTGGATTGATATTGCATAATTTGATATGACTAGAAAAAAGACAAAAAATAAATTCCCACATCTTTACTATCAATTTTCAATGTTGCAACCCCTACCTACCATATCTTTTGCTGAATTATAGTAAATTGCTTATAAATAAGCATTACAATTATGCATAAAGTTTGATCTTTTCTTCTTCTTATAAATTTCACGAAATGATAATCCATTAACTATGTCTTAATTAATTTATTTTTTTCTGAAACTAATTCATATGCAGATGTTTTGTTCAAACAAAGAGTAATTTCAAATTGATAATTTGTATGCTATGAGAGGGTGTTATACTAGTTAGAGCATCCATTTCAATTTTTATGGAGTCTATATTTTAAACAAAAATAAATGGTTACTTGTAAACTCGTCTTAATTAAGACCTTAGGTTCATAAAGAACAACCGTTACATACCCTTATAAGTGGTAAAACACCTTTTAATCATCGCTGTCCACCAAAATCTAATTTGTAAAAGTTTGTGGTCCCCAATTTAGATCTCGTAATCCACTTTTCTTATTGTTGCCAATTTTATTTATTTTTCTTATATTTTTAAAATTAATTTTTTTTATTTAAACTTAAAATAAATATATAATATGCTTAGTCATCTATTTTTGCACCTTTCATGCTATGTTAATAAATGAAAAAAAAAAAACCTTTTCATTTATTTATTTTTCCTTATCAAAAATATATGAAAAGGTAAAACTCATATTATAATATTATATTAAATTTATGTATCTCGATTTCCCTGTAAGCATCAATGGTTTATTTTTTAATGATTATTCTTATTTATTTTAGAAAAAAAATTCATAAACACAATTTTACTTTTGATTATGAGTTCGAGTAATGTCAAAAATACCATCATCTCATATGCTTCTTGTTATTTTTACTAATTTTAAAAATCTAATAAAATTAATAGAATTTAAGGCCATTAGTATAATTGGAATAAATTTTTATTTTTTGCTGAAAAATTATATATCGAAAAATTTTCAAATTGTTATGGGAGTGATTTGATAAGCTTGGAAAGATTCCAGGTTTATCAGACAAGCCGTATTTATAACACATGGCATTCGCTAAGTGTGGTCCATGCACTCCCTGATGAGTAATGATCACCTCCAATAGGCTGTCAGTAGGGTCCACATGGCTAGGCCAGAAGAAGTGGGCCCATTAGTGAGAATGGAACTGGGCTGCGTTTTTCCTCTTGGTTGGCCCAACAAAATAAAAGGATTGGATCCGTTTCCGTAAATCAGTTTAGTTTTTGGCATAATTGTAAATAGCTTTGTCGACACTCGACAAATAGTTTTGGTTGTTGTTATCTTTATCCCACACCTAATTCTTTCACTTCAATCCACATAATTAAAAGACAATGCACGTGACGAGCATGTACCGAATGCGTAGTAAGAAAGTTCGGAAGAAGTCACGTAAAAAATCATATAAGAAATTATGACAGATGAACGAATTTAAGGAAAAATTATTTTCACGAAAAAAAATCTTCTTCACTAACATGTCAACTTCATATGCCGTTTTAATTAAAATTTATTTTATTTTTCAAATTCTTTGTGTAAGTTAATTCGGATGTGTCTAATCCATACATCATATTAGAGCACTTAATCACCTTGTCATTTTCACAAAACAAATTATTATCACTTAGATGTTGTTGTCATTATTATTATTACTATTATTCATAATATATGTTTATATATATATATATATAGAGTGTATTTGATATAATGTTTTAAGACCTGAATTAATCAGTTAATCGAACTATTATACGATTGCTGATTATAATAATCTTAAATTTTGAAATAATGGTTAGACAGTTTAAATTAAGTTTGACTCAGACTTTCCAGTAGAATTTAAAAAAACCTGACAGAGTTAAACCCTATCCTCTACACAGATTGGATGATGCTGATGATACTAGAGAACGTGGCCATATGGGCCTGCTTTGTCATGTTTACGACATCCTTCAAACTCCTCACATGAAATGATCAACCATGGCAATAACTCAATTTTTTTATACAACAAATCAAATTATATATGAAAATAATTGTCTCGAGGGAACAAAAGCTTGGAATTTTAGGTTTCAAGATATTAATTGAATCGTCAAATGTAGGTGGCATGATAATTGATTAGCCGTTATTTTTAGTTTTATTTCAAGATTCTGGCATATATGAAGTACAACAATTTGTTGTATAAAGTAAATTTTCTATTCTTCTTGTAACAAAAGGAAAAGTATATACTTAATAGCTAAAAATAATATTTATTCAGGATTAATATAATAATATGATCTTAGCCGTCAGTCTATTTTCCATCTAATCAACTTTTATAATCCACCAATACCAATTTATTGTTAATTTAACGACACTTAGAATGATAAAATGAGATCACAAGTTTGAACAGTAACAAAAATAAATTCAAATATAAGCAAAATTTTGTTTCACAATATATATTATCCTTTCACTTTTTGCCTAAAAATAGGATAGAGTAAAATATAATAACCACAGTGTTATATAAAAAATATAAATAATAATTAAAAATCCAAACATTTGCCGGATTGATACATTAATCTCCATTAAAAGTTCATTTACCTACATTTCAATCGAACTGCAACAGAACGCATCTCAAATTTCAAGAGCATGACCCCTTGATCCTTAGCCTTAGGCCTATGGCCCTGGCTCATGCTGTGAAATGTACTAAAATGAATAATACCAGTACCACTCTTCAACTACAAAAATTGAATGGAACCAGAAATTTCAAAATTCTACTAAGTGATTGAAGAAAATGATAAATTCAATGTCAAAGAAGATAGGTCTCTCAATCAGTTCAGAAAGTGAGAACATTAACTATCATCTACGATGGTATGGGGTATGAAGAAGGAGTCAAAGGAAGGGTACGAAAAAGGTTCCTAGAATCTAGAATTCATCTAGTGAAAATCACCGGTTGCTTGAAATAGTGCTGCAAATCAACTGTGAACTTTAACAACCACAAATCTGAATGTAAGTTAAGACTTAAGAATTGATTATTGTTAATACAGTATTGCAATCTATCTATAAGAGTAGGGTGGTAATGAGTCAAGCTAGCTTGTGAATAGCTTGTAGGCTACTCATTAAGGGCTCGGATCAAACTCGGCCCATTTTTTAAACCAACTGATCTTGAGTTTTATTTTGAGCTTTTTTAGTAAAATGAACCGAGTTCAATCTTTTCAAAACTCAGTTTGTGAGCTCGTAAACTGATTAGTTTAATATTATTTATATATACATTTATAATGAATCTAGCAAGTGAAGTCAAACCTTGCAAAACTCAGCTTAAGCTTGGCTAATTGACACCCTGCAGATCTCATGTGTCCCAAATGTCTCCACATATTGGTAAAAAAAGACTCAGTCACTCTCTTAAGGTCCAATAGAATCCTCCAGACCCTCTTTACAGTCTTTTTTATGATCTTGGGCCTATTTGGGTCCGTGAGTCCCAAGTAGGTCCATGGTCCCAATTAGGCCCGTGGTGAGTCTCCCATAAAAAGGATCCCCTCACAAGTCCAGGGTAAGCGCTCTCTCTGAAACTCCCTCACTTCTCTTCTCTCTACATACACAAGTACAGAGTACTCGGCCTTCGGAGAAGAATCTCGGGCATGGAAGTGCACTCAGACTGTACACAATACCATTTAATACTCTAACAATTAAAATGCAGCATGTGGTGTATGCCTGTGAAGATCAATTTTGTTGACTAAAACAAACGTAACATTATAATTTGAAGAAGCAAGCTTGATCTCAATCAAAAGAAGTATCTGCTGCATATCATTATAACTATTGTTACGTGTATAATTCCTATAGTAAAGACTATTCATCGAAAAAATCTGTTGTTTAATCATGTACATATATATATATGCATGGATATGCCAGTAATCTAATCCAGCATTCTTTAGTTTTGCATCATCCACCTGAAATCCCAAAGGCTGAAGAAGTAAAAAGCACATTACAAGCATCAGTAGGTCTTTTATGATTAAGTATAAAGCAGAAAAAAACTAATTACTCTTTCTGTATGATCTGGTACCCCAATTAGTCCAGCAGCTGATGCTGCACATGTTCTAGAAATGCAACCTGTGTTTCCAGGGACCTGCCAAGGACAAGAAGAAATCTCAGAGCCACCTTTGAGAAACTGAGGTTGTTTTCTTTCTGCAACCTAAAACAAGACACAGCACATTATTGTCTTTGGCATTGGCCACATATTGGAATACTAAAAGTTTCTGTGAAGTTCTGAGTGAACAACTAGGATATGTTTATGAAGGGAAAAACCATCCTCAAACATATATTTTTAAAATGAATCACTTTTAAAATTAAAATTAGAAATAAACCAACTCACCTTACGATATCTTGAAGCCCAAGCCACGAAGTTATTATTTATTTTCTTTTTCTTTTGTTGGACTTGAGGATGTGGCAAAGTGAGTTGGTACACTTTGTAGATTCGCCTTACGCTAGTACCAATTTTGGTCAATTTATAATTTAAGTTTTAAAAGTGATCTATTTTATATATCTGTTTGAGAAAGAGGTCCAATTGATATGGTTTTTTTCCTTTATGAAGCTGGATAAGTTCAATAGTGGGAAAAAAAAAAAAAAAACTACCATATAGAATACAAACTGTAAGAAACATGATTCACATGTATCACGGGGTCACGTGACAGTATAGATATGAATTGCACCAATGTTTACAGGATCTATTGTGCTAAATTGAATGTTCCTTATCACTCTTTCTCTTACAGCTATGGCCATAATTTCAAAGTCCATGATTATTGTGTATGCACTTTCTCTATATGTCATCATTTACCACATTCTAGTACCAGGAATTCAGGATTAAGGAAACTCTCTCAGAGGAATGAGGATAACATCAACTCTCTGAGCTTTTAGATAACTATATAAGTAATAGACATAAAAGGACAAGTTAAATAAATAGAAAAGAAAGTGTGTCCCCCAAGCACTCCAGCTAAATTCTCTTAAATCATAGGCTAGAATTCTTCTCTCTCTTTTTTTCTCGTTTCTGACATATTAATCATTTTGAACCACCATTTACTTATTTGATGCTATGATCATGCTCCACCCAAGGATGTTACAACATGGTTTCTCACTTATATAGTCAACTGCAATATGCTTCCTCCTGATGCTAAATTGTTAGCATATAACTTTCAGAAATAAGGTTTCCAAATAATAACTAAGTAATGGAAAAAAATAGAGTTACTTAATCTCTGTTGACACTCTAAAATCACCAGTGAACAAAAATCAAAATTTTAAACCAAAATGCGACATGAAAGCGATGTAGTAGCATGAATTAAGCCCTTAGTCCAAGTAAATTCGGTCGAAGCTTGTTGGAGATCATGGTCATGAGGGTCACGCATGACTTACGCATACGGGAATTAAGATAGTTAAGATAAGCTTAAACCAATTGTTACGAGTTTAAGTTAATAGTTCAAAATTACAGTTACCAAGAGTTGACTACGTGGGTCAAAGAGTCCTATAAAAGCTAAGTTAAGGCTTTGTTCCAAAATACAAGAACATTTCTATAAGAAATACCAATATCTCTTAATTTCTTTATGATTGTTGTCATTTATTTTTTTCCTTAGAATAAGTTTTCTAGCTCTCTCATTTCAGTAGCTCTAGATTTATTGCACTTCGTAAGTGTATAGCATTAGGGGTAGCTTAAACCGGAAGCTTGTACTAAATTATTTACTTAAATTTTTTATTTTGAAATAGTTGCCTAATACACTTAAAATCCAAATTGCCAATCACAAAGAATAAAACATTTACACCTAAATATTTAGTTTCAACCAAAGTGCCTGACTTTCGTGAAAACTATGCTGTCAAAGCCTCAAATTTTAATCCCTATGCAAGAGTATCATATTATGCAGAAAGATGAAAGTTGGTTTCTCATTCTAAAAGGTTTTCAATTAAAACATTTCAAATATATGAGTATATATGAATCTAATGATATATTTTTTTTCCTAATAAATTATCACCAATTATTACTTACTCACTCACTATCCACTGAAGAGCTCGGAGAGTAATAAAACAACGTGGTTTTGAGGCAATTTCACGGAACATTCAAGTTAATTTTATTTTATATATATTTTTTTTAAAAGAAAAAGAAAAAAAAAAGAGACGGGAGACAGAGCTTGTTTATGGTCATTCATGAATTACACCATTATTTTCCATCTCTCTCACTTTTAGATACAAATCAACTATTAGCACTACAAAAAACAGCAGCATTCTCTCTATCACTACATCACAATATGAAACAATGTAACTTCAAACTTCATTTGTGCTTCTATTAGAAATAAAAAGTAAGTAAAATAGTAAGAGTGAAGATAAACTTTAAGAATTTTAGATGATTTAAATCCCTCCAAGGAAAAATAAGAAGAAAATATTTAATAAAATAACACATTGCAATGAGCCCAGAAAAATCACCGCAAAATCTGGTATCACAAAACAAGCCAAAGATTTAAATGTGTTAACATGGAGCAACACTGAGAAAGGACAGGAAAAGGTGAAGTGTGACACTGGTGATCTGTTGTGTGGGGACTATTGTTTTGAGTCTCAAGCGGGTATACAGTGGGTTGATTTGTTACTATTACATATTTTTGGTTTATCATTTTGATTCATGTGGTATAGGTAAGATATTTGGTCCAATCGAATTTGAGGCATTACAAAATGGGATCAGAACATTGACCATCGTGATGTATGGGTTAAACTGGAACATATTGTACATCCTCAATGCTATTCCCGGTCTGGCAAAAAGAGTAGGACTTAGGATCAGAGAACGATGATAGTGACGTGGTGGGCTATGCATATAACAAGACTCTGTCCCGAGAACCCACATCATTGGAGGATTGGAGGATCTGGAGATTATTGCCTTATATTAAGTCTTACATTGAGTGTATAATGAATAAGTCTAGTTATATAAACAACAAATACCAACTACCAAATAATCTGATAACTCATTTGCTTTAACTGAAAAACCAATCTATATCGGTAGTTCAGTTCAATTTCAGAAAGTGTTTATTCAATTAGGTTATGGATAATAAAACACTCGTGGTTATCTGAATTTACAAAAAATGTTATTTTTAATATACTGTTGTGTTCATTTATAATATTATATTAATTTATTTTTGTTGAATATTTTAATATATTATATTTATTATAATAATTTATGATCTTAAAAATATGAATAATTTTTTTAATTAATTTTAAACAAATACAAATAAATTTTAGATAATGTATTATTCGAAATGAACTAATTATATTTTTTTTCAGTTTGAATAATTGCAAGTAATGCTTATTTTCGTTTGTAAATTTAACTATGAGAAAATTTGGCTCTGTTTAACAATTTGTCAGTATTTATGTTTATGAAAAGTATAAGTTATTTTTTTTATCTTTCATAAAAAAAAAATATATATATATATATTTTTGTTCTGAACTTTTAAAAATCAGGAATATTTTTAAAAGTTGATTTCGACTCTCAAAAATTATAAAACTAATATAATTTTAATTTTTGATTAAAAAATTTGTAATATCATTAACTTATTAAAAGCAGATAGTAGTGATCTTTTTTTTAAAACAAAAAAAACACATTATTTATCAAAAAGTTACAATATTAGCATACAAGCCTAAGTTGAATGGCGGTAGACTATAGTTGCGCTGATATTAATTGCAATATGGTTTTGTTTTATTTTTTCCTTTAGATATCTCCCTCATTAACCCGAGTCCTCAATTCGTCGTCACAAACCGGGAGAAGGAGATTGAGAAAAGGAGAGAAGCATTGCAACAGCAACCCACACCGTCGATCCCTCACTGGCCAAGGTTTCATCGGCGATCGACACGCTCACTAGGTGAGGAACTGTCTGTCTCTCCCTCATCGATCTGTTTGTCTAAATATTTGTTCTAGGAATTGGTGATGATTATGCGTTGACCTACTTGTTCCAGACCTGGGATTTGTTTATTGGTAGAAAAAATTTGTCTTTTTCTAGGAATTGCTGTTTAATTTCCTATGCTATTGGTTCTTGTTCGCACGCTAGCAGGCCAAAGAAAATTAACCATCTGCTGGTGAATTAGTTTTAGCCAAACATAAACTGATTAATCAATTACATTTTTCTGGTTTAAGTTGATGTATATTTTTTTTTTCTTTTGATTTTTGCTGTTTCCTTTTCTGTGAAATTATGCTAGAATTAGTTAATTTTATTGTCTGTCACTATGTCGAATATTGGTATAATGATTGATTAATACGTATATTATTGTTTTTGGGCTTCTTGGTTGCTCAATAGGGTAACTGTTGTTAGCCCTTCGACTACCATGTTTGAGTTTTATTAGTTTAGTCGTTAGATATGATTTGGCAGAATCCTAACCAAAATGGAGTGACGGTATTATGAGAACCTTTATTCAGAACTGGGCCATTTTATGCTGTTGGTCTGGTACCAGGAATGGAATCACGGTGAGAGTCCCTTCATAGTTGTGGAGATAATGGTGGAAATTGTACTTCCTACCGTTTGAGCATGATCTCAAATATTTAGAGGTTCAATAAATTTTTAATATGTTATCTACTTATCTATACTTGTCATTTATGTTTTCCTTGGGACCGTTTCCCAGTATCAGCATGTGTCCTGTTCAATAGTGCTTTCTTGAAAAATACTTGCATCTGTTTTTTGTTTAACAGTTTAAAGCTTAATGAGGTAGTGGCATGGAGATAGGGACCATGGGCTAATTTGTGTTTGCATATTCAAAATTATATAGCTTCTTTGGCTAGTAAAGGTGCTTAGTTATATCATATGCTGGTTCAAGTGGGGGAGCAGATCATGTAATTGCTTTTAAAGATGATTCTAACAAAGCTGAAATTCATGTTGTAGAACATGGTTGGGTAGCCTTCCTTTTGTTTTTAAGTGTTCTTTAAGTTGGAAAGGTTACATGGAAAGCAATTGGTGCCATCACTACCATGTTATAGACATCTAGTCGGTAAATGTTTCAAAGTTCCAAACGACTAGGCATCAGAAGTTCTCATATATCTTGTTTTACATTCCCACTTTCTTATGTCTCTATTTTCATACTTTTGTGGTTGTTTCTGATTATGTTTCTCATTGTTAAAAGTGGAAAAATGTGTTGTTGGTCTTCTGTTTGTTATAATGTATTGACTCGAATATGATATATCCAGCCTTACCCCTGCCTCTGACGTACACATATTAGTGAGTTGTTTGTTGAATACTTGAATTATTATATCATCTTTTGTATCAAGTGAAAGTGATACCATGCATTGAAATTTACGAATATGAGACTATACTCGACTGCATCATCTAAATAGCTTCAAAGCTTATTTTTCAAACAGTGAGTTGCTGAAAACTGCATTAGCACATTTGGCTATTTGCTAATGGACAAAGGAGTTCCTCCTGCCCTCTTTGTTAATGATGGCTCGTTCATGGAGAGGTTCAAACAACTTCAGCAAGAGCAGGAAAAGGAAAAGAGTGTCAAATTAGAGGAGTCTAAACCAATCAAAATTGTTTCTGGAAATTTGACTCCCAACCCTTCCATTAGTAAAGCCAGTGTGGACATTAAGGCTAATGATACAGGCAAAAGTTCCCAGGCCACTTCAGGCGGAAAACTTGCTTTCAGCTTGAAACAGAAGTCAAAGCTAGTGGCACCAACGGTTAAGTTAGTTGCTGATGAGGATGAAGAAGAAGCAGATGCAGGAGATGTTTCAAGTGATGCACCAGCTAAAAAACAGAAGTTGGGTCAAGCTGAAGGCTCGGAGCAATCATCAAGACAACTTTATGTTGGTAATCACTGTTTCTATACATGTCCTTTAGTCTGGTTGGTAATCATCAAATAACTTGATGTTTGTATATCTCTTTTTTCCATTCTCATTCTTTAAGTTGTTTTACAATAACCTTTTTTCATCTTCTGATGCTTTGTCGAATTTTATTTCAATATTGTGTTTTAAATTCCAAACAAATTATGAGATGAGAGTCTATTTATGCTTCTATGCATCTTTAAGGGACTTTGGCATGTACCCTTGAAGTTTATTTCTTAAGGAAAGTAATAGGCGGAAAAGTGGTGAAGTGGAAGACCATCTAACAGAAGTTCTATTTGTCATTTACACCTGTGCGAAAGAAGTGGAGGAAGGCTAAGGAGAATATGAAGTAGGACTTGCAAACCCCCCACCCCCCTCTTCTCAAGAAAATGGAGTTGTCCTCTTCATAAAGTACACATTCATTGCACTAATCTGGTTATATACCTTCAAAATCATTAGAGTGGCGTGAGTCGAAAGGACAAAACGTTCTTGAATATTTCTTGTCTCATGAATGCAGCTTATTCCTTAAGTACCTATCAAGATTGGTGGGAAGAGATGAGGTGTTCAATGAATGAATTGGATATGTGGCACGCCTGCTACAGAGTAATTTGCATTCCCTTGTTCATGCTCTCGGTATTAATCAGTTTTATAAGTGATATGCAGCACCATCTTCCCCAAGTGATCCTGCAGTGAAGAAAGTTGCTGACAAACTAGCAAGTTTTGTGGCTAAGCATGGACGGCAATTTGAGGATGTTACACGTCAAAAAAACCCTGGGGATACTTATTTTAAGTAAGTGGTCCATGGGATTTCAAACCTTGTCATCAGTGTTTTGCTTATGATTTTGAAGAGGTTCATGCATCCATTATGTGGACATTGTGTTTCCTCCATCATTGTTATTGCAAATTTCTTATGCCTTGTATTCCTTGTGTTTGTTACTTGCAGATTTTTATTTGACGAGAATTGTGCGGACTACAAATATTACCAGAATCGGCTTGCTCAAGAAGAAAAGACACTTGAGACTAGGGAATCGCAAACACCCCATGGTGGTTAGTATATAAATCTCTCACTTATTCTGACCTACATTCTTCAACTATACTACATGGTTCCTAGAGCTAGAAGTTGGTAGTTGAGGATATTGGATGCTATTATTGACCTGAGTCACCTGACTTGGGGAATAGAAGTCTCTGCTGTATACTGGTAGTTGCTTGAGCAGTAAATGCTGCATCTGTTGCATTGTAGTCTTGATAATTTTAAGATTGGGGAGGTCTATAGACTATCTGCAGAAGAAGTCTTTCTCTATATTATCATTGATTCATCAAGTTGCTAAGCGAGGTTAGCAGCTTCAGAAGTGGAGCCTTGACAAGGATTGGTTCATTTAGTATGAGCAAAGCTTGAACCTGAATTTTGTCTTATTTAATAATGAACCTTTTCTGAAGTTTAGTTTCTTTTGAAATTTTATCTTTTTATGTTGTTTATGCTATTAATTATATATATTTATGTATATGTCTTTTCTTACATCTTAAATAATGGTCTATGTATTGGAGTATACTTATGTGTCTTAAATGAACATGTTCAGGCTTGTGCTTGGGCTAATCCTCAAAATTTTTTCTTAAGAAAAGAAAAGAAAAAGTTATACCATATTGATTTAACACATGGCATATTTTAAATGAGATGTGACGTAAACCTAAAATTTCAACAGAGTCTGGTTGAAACAGGAGTTCTTGCTAATGGAGTTCTTTTTCTTTGTATTTTGGTTTTGTTGTCCTGATAAGTTCTCTTGTATGCCAGTGTGTCATGTTGCCAATAAATTTCCTGGTTTGAATTTTTCTTGGAATGAAATTAGTAACATTGAATATCAAATGGTTTGTGCCTTCAGGCAGCACAAGCACTTCAGCTTCCCGATCAACAAGTGGTTCTCAGTGGTCATCTCAGCAGCACTCGACTTACCAAATCCCTGCCTCTGCTTTATATGATGAAAGTGCCGAGGACCCAAGAGCTTCTGGATCTTTGGGAAGAACTGGTATGGTTTATAAAACGGTTTCCTGTTACTTATGTTTACACTTGCTTTGTTTCATATCTCCGGTTTACTTGTCCTACTATCGGTCTGGTTTGAAGGGGTCTCTGTTCCTGTTTCATTTTTTCATAAGCATATATGCAGACTGAATGTTTGATTATTGGTTTTATACTAATTTCCATATGTAGGTGTCTCTAGTGCACCATCAAGTACTGATCCTGTAGCAATGATGGAGTTCTACATGAAAAAGGCTGCTGCCGAAGAGAGGCTGAGACAACCTAAACAATCAAAAGATGAAATGCCCCCGCCTGCTTCTCTTCAAGGTTCATATTCACTTCTGATTGTTAGAGAATGTTCCTTGCCCTTAAGTTTAGAGGTCGTGGATCGATTCTAGGATCCAAATTTTGTCAAATCAACTCCTAAAGTATTTGTGTAATATACTCTTTTAATAGCTTCTCTCTCTCTCCACACAGGTCCTGGGAAAAAAGGTCATCACATGGGTGATTACATTCCCCAGGAAGAGCTTGAGAAATTCTTGGCTAGCTGCAATGATGCAGCTGCACAGAAAGCTGCCAAGGAGGCTGCTGAGAGGGCAAAAATCCAGGCTGATAATGTGGGGCACAAACTCCTTTCAAAAATGGGCTGGAAAGAAGGTTCTCTCTCTATATATATTTATCGATCAATAAATCTATCTGTTGAGGGTTTTGAATAGCACAAGACCTCTTCTAAATCTACTTAGAGCTTATTTATTTACAAGTTTTCAGCTAGGTTTTAGAAATCAAATCATTTTGACTTTTGTAGTTGCTCTTACAATAATCAACTTGTCATTCACATTTTCTTGGTGAGGAATTGTCCTGCTAATATTCATCTGAATATCAGGTGAGGTTCTGGGCAGTTCCAGAAAGGGTATTGCGGACCCAATCATGGCAGGTAATGTTAAGATGAACAATTTGGGGGTTGGTGCTGAACAACCAGGCGAGGTGACTCCTGAAGATGACATATATGAGCAGTATAAAAAGCGGATGATGCTCGGCTATCGTTACAGACCAAATCCGCTGGTATATTCTCATTGCTTTCTGTCACCTAATACAAGAAATGGTGGTAATATCGGTTTATTTGAGCCTAATATTCATTTTCTTTCTTTCTTTTTTTTTGTCAAACAGAACAATCCTCGCAAATCTTATTATTGATAAACTTTATTGATGAAGTAAGTCTGTTCATAAGAAGAGCTATACAGTGGGACTAAGTGGAACATTGGTTATGGCATCCTGTGGCATCGTCTTGGGCTAGCTATTGGTTTTGTCAGGCATAGCTTTTTACTTTCTTATTTTTTTAGGAGGAACAGAGAGTTGTTTAGATTTTATGGTTAAATGTTAAGTTTCAACGAATAATTATATTGTCATAAATTATAACCTGCACTTTGTCAGTGTTATCTTCTTCTTTTTCTTTGAATTGTGTTATGGAAGGGAAAAACGAAAATGGCAAGTGTCAGATGGGAAGCAGCCTAGTTTCATTTCTTACCTCATAATAAGAAACAGAACCTGGATGAAAATGTTCTTTTTGCGTGTTGAAAACAGGGCATTTGACTGATTTACAATTGAACATGCTTGGAAATGTTCTTGAATATATGCTGGGGCACCCATAAGAAAATGTGGTCGGACAGGGACAGAAGGTGTATAATCTTCCCAATAACTATCTCGCATCTTCAAGTCTGTCTCTGTTATTGATTTTACAGAATGGAAGAAATTGCATAAACATCAGTGTCAGGCATCAACAAAATGACAACTTACATAAGAATAAAAAAGGAACAGGTTCCACTAAAATTAAGAAGAATCTGCTTCTAAGTGTTTAATCAGAAGGCATATTCTGCTAATGATGTCACTTAGGATTTTGCAATCAGTTGATGAAGACTGAAGACCATTGGTATACAATGACATAATATCCTCTTCCAGGAAAGCTCATTGCTTATATTTATGTTGGATTATTTTTCAGTATTGGAAGACAGACAGACAGGCACACATCAATATCCATTAGTTCATGTGTAGGTGGGCAACAGCTTGAATAAGCCCGGTCACATCTATATGCTTGATTTTCAATTGATGCATGTGCAAAGGTGCTAATTTGATTCGTCTGATAAACATCATATACAAAATTAAGGAAAAAAATATAATATTGTATTTCACTTACTTCAAATTAGATAAGATTTTAAAATTTTTAGACCATATATATCATTTTTATATTAAGTAAAATTGGGTAAGTATCTACCTTATTACTATGCCAAATATCATAATTTTTTATTTTTTTCGTAAAAAGTTTGTTGTCTTATAAGTTATACGATGAAAAATAATTTTCTTATTTTTTATAAATAAACTTATCATTCAAAATATGATCCTAGATTTTTGTATAACACCAATAAACTTTGGAAGTTGGTTAGGAACTTTCAATATCGTAAGGTTCACAGCAAGCAATTATATAGCTGACAATTTGAGAAAGATGTTACCTAACTTCACTACAAGTATATTGTCTACTTTTCATTTATATGTTTTTAAAGCTTGGAGTGAGATTCGCATCACCCACCAACACTACTTATTCCTGACTCCACTAATGGGACACAATGCATCCAAATGTACTATCCAATCTTGTAGTGAGAATCACTGTATA
Organism: Quillaja saponaria; assembly: GCA_029379385.1. Classification (NCBI taxonomy): domain Eukaryota; kingdom Viridiplantae; phylum Streptophyta; class Magnoliopsida; order Fabales; family Quillajaceae; genus Quillaja; species Quillaja saponaria. The sequence continues at coordinate 8,881,965 of CM055616.1, read as the reverse complement.
TAATCCTACTAGCTTAATTGGATAGGATAATATTTCAAGTCCAACCAAAGTCATTGTTTATTTTATGCTGCTTATCTCAAATAGTAACAAGTAATTAAGTTGCTTTTACCAAAAGGGTAGGTTCCCAAAAGCAATATCTTTAGTAGCATTCTCAGAACAAAGCATTTAACTGATTCTCTATTATGATTGAAAGTGAGAGAGGAAGTTAATTAATAAAGAGAGGCACAGAAATTGTAGTGATCCACTCTAACCTTATCCACTATTCATTAACTTGTAGTGCAATTAATGGGGGTCCAAAAATGCCACTATTTGGTGGTGTGGTATCGGTGAAGTTTTTTGTTTTTTAATTTGTAGAGAAAACTCTCTCTTTTAATATTTATCATTTCTAATAAAAGTAGATCTAATTTATGGCTATTTTTGCATATTATGGCTTGGTTTGATAATATATTTTGGGATTGTGCTTATATTTATGAAGTGCATAAATAATTTTTTTTTTTTATGTTTGGTAAAAAAAATAAAAATCAGAGTATTTCTATTTTGAACTTTTAAAAGCACCTCAATGGGTATTTTTAAAAACTGATTTATGCTCTCAAAAATTTAAAAGCTTAAAATAATCTTAACTTTTAATAAAAAAGTCACAATATTAGCAAACCTGTTTCTACTTATTGAGAGAGCTTTTTAAAAGCAACTCTAAAATAACTTAAAGAGCACAACACGTTTCAAAAAGCTACAACATTACTAAACCAAGTCTACACTGAGATGTGACACTTTTGACTCTCTTAGAGTTGCTTTTTAAAAGTCACAGCAATAGTATTTTGTAAAATAATGTAAAAATTATTCTCAATAAGTAAAAGTTACAAAATTAATGTTCAATAAATTAATTGTAAAGCTGCTCTAAAAATTAAATTGACTTTAATAAACATTGATAATTCACTTATTACATTAATTAATCAAAGAAAAAATACGAGTTTTTACTAAAAGTTAAGGTTATATTAATTTTTTAAATTTCTTAGAACATAAAAACTAATTTTTAAAAGTATCCCTTCAAATATTTTAAATGCACCATTGACTTTTAAAAATTTAGAACAGAAGTGTCCTAATTTTTTTTACTAAACATAAAAAAATTAACTTATGTTTTTCATAAACTTAAACACTTTTTAGAAATACCAAGCCATAGTATGTATCTAATTTAGGGTCATCTATTTCATTGAAGAAAATGAAAGCATGAAGAAAATAAAAGGAGTGATTTTAGAAAGAAAAACACAAATTGATCTTAGAATTACAAAATTCAACCTTTCTATAAATGAAAGAAAAATAGAGAGAATTAACTTTTTCATTATTAAAATATCACAATGTAGGATATCGTTCTTATTAGGGCTATGCAAGGAACCGGGATAATCGAATACATGAACCGAACCGGTAATTCGGTTCGGTTAAATTCGGATATTTTTCTTATTCGGTTCGGTTCGGGTAGTTAAATTTAATATCTGTTATTTTCGGTTCGGTTACGGGTAGTGAGGTAGACTGCATATGGGTACCCTTGGTTACCCGAAAATCAAAATATATAATTTTTTTTAATTTTTTTTTGTTATTTTTAATGTATTGTTGTATTAATTTATAATTTTGTATTTTTATTTGTGTTGAATATGTTAATATATTATGTTTTTTGTATTTTTTTATTTATAATAACTAATGAATTTAAAGAGTATGAGGTTAAAAAACAAAAAAAAACAAAAATTTAAATTAATTTTAGTAAAATATTAATAAATTTCGGGTAACCGAATACCCTAACAGAACTAGTCATATTTTTTCGGTTCGGGTAATTTCGGGTAATACCTAAGTTCGATTCGGTTCATAAATTTTGCTACCCATAAATTTTGGTTCAGTTCAAAATTTTATCATTACCTGGACCGAACCGACCCGTGCACACCCCTAGTTCTTATTAATGTGAATGAATATAAGTAAGACAAGTGAAAATATATAATCTATCATTCCATTTCTTTCTCTCCACTTTTTTTTCTTTTCTTTTTTTTTGTAAAGAATATTTATTTGTTTGTTTGTTTCCAAATAAAAACTATTGTGGTGATCTTAGAACAAATCTGCAGCAGAAAGTGAGTGGAGACAAGTTGCATAGCATATAAATAACACTTCCAAATGCTTCAACTTGTGTGTCACATAAAAGTATCTTTTTGTCATGTACAATGTGTATTTTATGAAGTAATATTGTTGGATTTAGATATCTTATGTTTTATAGATTCATAAAAAGTTTAATATTTTTTTATTTTTTTTATTTTTTCTATTTAAATTTGGCTAGAGGAACTAGTTTAAAAGAAGAAATGAAAAATGACCATAAATAATGGAGTAGATCAAATACTTAAAAGTACTTAGCATAGTTTTATTTTATTTTTCTGACTAATCACGAGAAAAGTAAGTTCCAAAACCTAGTCCCTGGTTTTGAGAATCCCATTGACTCTAATGGAGTAGACAAATACCTAAAAGTACTTAGCAATTAGCATAGTTTTTTTATTTTTATGGCTAATAATGAGAAATAGAAAATCCAAAATTGACTTAGCCCCTGGTTTTGAGAATCCCTTTGACTCCAATGGGGCAGGGCTGGTTCCTCCAGCTGTAATCCTGTGTATTGAACCCCATGAATTAGATTTGGCCAGTAATGACTTGTTAAAATTACATCAAACTAAATTTGTTGACTTAACAATGTACTTGCTCGGCAAAACAATCTCTATTTTAATTTGCTTATAAGAATGATAGCCGCCTGTACGGATAGACGACAACGTGAATTCTATATATTATTTTTATTTGATTTTTTAAAATTAATTCAGTTTTAATAAAAAAATATATTTGTGTATTGAAAGGGTGTTAGAGATGGGCAGTGAGAATAAAGGGGTTATTGTTTAATAGTTGTGAGAAAAAATTTATTTATTAAATAATTTTATATTTATTTATCAAATAATTTAAATAAGTATATCTATACTTCTATTTATATCTATCTATGTTATTCTAGAAATCAAAACACCCTTATGATGTCATTTAGTTTTAACTGATTTTTGTTTTCTTTTTTATCACAAACTTTCATACAATACTCTAAATTCTTACTCTTTTAAGTTACAGAGTATTTTTGTCAATTTAGTCTATCTAAAAAAAAAAAAACCTAATTTAAAAAAAATGTCTTCCATTAACACATTAATTCACAATAACTTCTTTAAACAATTACTTTTTAATTAAAACAACTAATAGGTAATTATCTAAAAAATATAAAAAAAAATCTCTAAAAAATCTATAAGCTCATGTGATGAGGCTAGTATTATATAATAGGGGACCAAAAGAAGTCTCTTACATTTATAATAGTATCGATATCTAAATATATTGAGCAAAACAGTTGCTCTCTAATAGAAAGAAGAAAAAAAAAAAAAAAAACTTAATTTTCATTTTAAAACTTTTTTGGCACCTCTGATTCTCAATTAAAAAGCTTTGATTGCAAATTGAGCTGATCATGATATGATATGATTTAATATGAACTAAATTGAGAATTTGCATAAATTGGTGGCAATTTAAGTCGTTGCTTTTCTCCTCATTGCCGCATACAATCACCAAATGAAAATCTTATACCCTTCTCACATATAAATAGCTAGCCATTATAATTTTATATTTACTAAGTATTTTACCCCTATACTCAAATATTATTTTCAATAATTACTCTACATTAACTGAATTTAATTCATATATATCCCATTTAAATTCAATAAAAATAAATCAACATCTTAAAATATAAGTTTTGGAATTCTGCTCAAAGAAAAAAAAAATTAAAAAATAGTTTTATATAATCACATTTATTATTTTTTGTATTGAAAAATTATTTTAAGGTCACATTTTTAAAAGTTTCATTAAAATAAAAGATTCATTATGTTTAATATATAAATTTGTTCCTAGAAAAATTAATAAATTTTATCTGTTTAATTACTAATTAAAATATAATCATTGACACAATAATTTATAAATATGTGAGAATATGTATATATTTTTTAATGTAATTGAATATCCAAACTAATTTATTAATTTGTATACCAAATATATATTTAACTTATGATATATCGTATTTATAGTTAATCTAATTTTTGCCCAAATTTGTCCTAATACACTTTTTCAATATAGAAATTAAATAAGAATTCAAGATAATACTATTTTGCAAAGTTGAGTATTGAGATTTAAATGAAAAAGATATAGTTGACTTTCTCTCAAAATTAAGGAAAATGGTAATACAGTTGACTTTCTATAAAAAGCCAAAGTTAATATGGTTGACCGGGTATAAAGTCATATGCTTAAGAATTCAAAATTTGACTAAGCACCACGAGGAAAACATGTGACCTATATGATTAATTATGGACTATGCCTTGACTAGTCAATATGTTCAATTTTGATACAAAGCTTATAGTCCTTCTTTGAATCGAAAAAAATTAGAGAGCCTTATACAACTGGCAGCTTTGAAGACTTATTGACGGTGACTTAAATTTATTTGTCCTTTTATCCATATTTCATTGAACCCAACAATATTGTGAAAAATTAACACTTATGGCTCCAATTCAATTTGAGACTTCCAACTTCATTGACTTGGTTTATTAAATGCAAGGCGTCCTTATGTAGGCATAAGTACTAGTGCTTTTCTGGCTATGGATGATTCAAAGTTGTTGTTTTAATTTTCTTTGCTCATTTATCCTTTCTAGAGAGAGAATAATATATGTTATATTTGATCACAATGAGATATAATAGTTAAGTAATATTCAAAAAATACTTTTCTTATGAGTCTGAGAGTTTGAGTATTCTTGAAAATTCTTGTTGAGAATAAATTTATCTTGTTCCGTATAATGGTAATTATTTTTCGATACAACTGTAGCTCCAGTCTTGATATAGTTATAATGAGAGTTTTTCTAAATATAAGGTAGTAGTGATGTACATATAATATTTTATGTCAGAATGTGTGAGATATTTTACCTATTTTTCTATCATCTATAAAACAAAAAAATAGTTTCTTACAAATATTTTCTTGCATAAGTTTATTAGATTTGTTAGTTTAAACAAATAAGAGGCACAACAACAATAGAACATTTCACTATTTGTTTTAAGAGACAATAATATCATGTACTCAAGTTAACACATTAAGTTATTAAGTGAAGTTTCATGATCCAATAATATTTATCTTCACACTTAGCTAGAAAGAAAAGGAAAAAATTATCATAGAAGAAAAATATGTAGTTGCTTTAAATCATTAATGATTTATTTGCAGAAGATAAAAATATATTTTCAAAATTTCATGCACTCGTATTGTCAATATGAAGAGGTTAGGATGAACATGATTAAAAAAAAATTTCCCGACTAAATATAATGAAAGAAAGAGTGAGTTAATGTTTGCAGAATATATATTTTGAAAAAAATGTCAATTAGTTTAATTGATAAATAAAAAATAAAAAAAAATCATCACAATGAATGGATTTATGAAAATAAAAAAATTATCTCTCTCTTTGCAACTTAAAAACCCAGCAAACCTCCTATGGAGAGAAAAAACAATACCTTCCAAGTTCCATGACATCCAGTTGTAGAACTTGATGCCAAAAAAAGAAAATGTGCATCTAATATTAAAACAAAAAATAGCTCTTTTTAAGGGACTATATTATTATTATACATACACCTAATTTCAGTGCCGCTTCCCTCAAGCCAAAGGAGGACCACCATTGTTCCGTACATTACCTTCTTTTATTTATATGATTATATCCATCGCACCCATATTTAACCCTTCATCATAGACAAGGGTCGCTTGGCCCACAAGTTATTCTTTAATTATTTATTTATTTAACAATTAAGTTTATTTGAACCTGTATATGCCTATCTCACTTAATTATATGTTTACGTTGATTAAAAGCAAATCATCTTAAACTAGACCCATAAATTTATGGTGATTTACTCCTCACAAACTTTATAAGTCATTAAAAAAGTATAGAAGATTCTATGAAATTTCTTTTGATATTAATAAAAGATATAACGTGATTCAATTTATTGACTATATTCACGAATAAGAAAAGAATTATATACATAATATTTTTACAACTCTTCTTATTTTTTTACCAATCACTCTTGCGCTCCTATTATTGAAGGTAAATCAATAATAGAAAACTACTAGAAAATTAGAAAATTTCAATAATCATATAAATAGTGTTTCTTTCCCATCTATAATAAATTAATTAGACAACTACTAAATTAGAATTTAGACTAAAATTCTATCAAGAAGTATATATTTTTTTATCATTAAACCAACTTTCTTGAATAATGTTTCTTTAGCTAAAAATAACTATTTTAAAAAGCAAAGGAAATTAAAAGTGAAAGATAACTTATTTAAATGATCATTTGAACAAGTTGTTATTTCAAAAAAAAAAAAAAAAAAAACCTTTATAGCTCTATTGTCACCTGTGTTTGAATTATGGAATATTCCGATCTCCCCAAACATCAAAATGTCCATTTTTATTTTTGAAAAAAAGATAAAGACAAATCTCCATATCAAAATAAAAATATATAATCCTCTTTCCCCATATGAACAAAATGAAGTCAATGAACAAGCAATTGTGGACATAAGTGACCAAAATTTTATGACGAAAAGTATGAGGGGCCACATAATGTCAGCAGAGGCATTACCGTCATAAAGTTTGAGAGATGAGGATAATTGTGGAACAAGATTCTAGATAAATATGCCAGACGGGAAAGACAACCTTCTTAACTTTCTCAAACCTCAATTTTTCTATCTCTCTCTGTCTCCCATCTGCGAGTGGCTCTGTATTTAATTGTTTTAATCCAAACCCAGAAAGCTCAAAGTGCGGCAACTGAATGCAATTCAACTTTTAACAGTATGGCCTTTCCACTCTGGTTTAATTTCATTTGCTCATAAAGCTACTTTCTTTTCATTAAGAGCATAATTCAAGAAGGATTTCTGAGCTAGAAGCAAAGCTTCAATTTGTTTTTTCTACTTTTGTCTAATTGTTTTTGGGTATTCTTTGCAGACTTGGATTTGAATTTGATTCTTAGGATTTTGCAAAGAGGATATGAGTATTTTGTATGGTCCTACTATCAATTATTCAGATTTTGAGCAGAGAAAAAACCCAGAATTTATGGATTCAAATATTTACCATCAACATCATCATCACCAGCATAATACTGGGTTATCAAGGTATTGCTCTGCTCCTAGCCCATTGTTGGAGAGCTTCATGAATAACAGCCTTGGTGGAGCTGATGAAGAAGGTGTTAGAAGTGAGGATTATCATCCCTATGTTGAATCTTCAAGTCCAGAAGTGGAAACCGTGTTGGCTAAATTCATGTCACCCAGCAATAGCTGGGAGAATTCTGAGATTGTGAAGCAAGAAACAGAGGAATCTGTTCCAAGACAGAGTGGTTTTAGTTATGATTCTTCCCAGATGAATTACCAAACTCAGCAAGTTCAAGGCTTACAAAATGGTTGCTCTTTGAATGCTGGGAATTATTTTGGTAGTTCATTTGGTGTTGTGAATTCTATTGCTTCGGAGGATTCGATGCAATCGAACATGGGTACCAGAAATTGCTCCAATATCATTAGGCAGAATAGCTCCCCTGCTGGATTTTTCTCCAATTCAAATGCTGAAAATGGTGAGTCTGTTTGTTACTTGCTTTTCTTCAAATTCTCTTTTTGTATAACTACTTATAGGATGATGGCCTCTACTGGGTATATGAGAATGATGGGAATAGGTGAACAAAGTGTTACTTAAATTTTAATCTTTTCACAGGCTTAGTCTAGAGAGTTCTGTCTTATCAAACTCCAAGAAATGGTAATCTAAAATTTGAGAATGGTTTCTGAGCTTCCTAACACTTTAAATGCTTCATTCTGAATTGTTTGCTGGTTGAATAGATTAATTGAGTTGAGCACATGAGCCTTCCTTATCTAGACTTTGGAGAGTCCTTTACAGCTTTTCTTTAGATAAGAGCTGACTTTTAGGCTAACTTACTTTAGAAGCAGAAAAAAGAAAAAAAAAATGTTTTTCTGTTTCTTACTACTGAATTTAACTGTATACATTAAGGATAAGAAGTATAAAAATTTGGGTCGTGGCATAAAATCATTTGCACATGCCTAAATCATGATTAATATATAGTTGCTTAAGAATTTTATGAATTGTTCATGATGTTAAGAAAAACCATAGTGGGGGTTAATGCTTTGAAAATGGTGGATGGCAGGTTTTGCTGCACTGAGAGATGTGGGAAGTTTTAGAGCTTGCAATGTTACAAATGGAGAAGCCAGTACATCAACTAGTAGGTTGAATGGTCATATCAATTTCTCATCTAGACCATCCTTTAGCTCAAGATTTTTGCCTCAGATTGCTGAAATTGGGAATGAAAGAATTGGAGCAAGTAGCCCTGAAGGAAATGGTAATAGTAGGAGTGATCTCTGGGCAGGTTCCCTATTCAATGGCTTGAAACCAACCAGAGACAATGACAGCAACATGTTTTCTACTTCAAATGCCTTGGAAACTCAGGTAGCACAGGCTGAAAGTTTGTATTTTTCTTTTGTTTGTTTTCTATGAATTCTGCTGTAAGTTGACGATTACTTGGAATTTATCAGAATGCCGATATCGAATACTATAGCCATGGGTTGGCTCACCATTTGAGTTTGCCTCGTTCTTCAACTATGGAAAAGCTTTTGCGGTTGCAATCTGTTCATTGTAAAACTCGAGCCAAAAGAGGCTTTGCCACTCATCCAAGAAGCATTGCAGAGCGGGTAAAAATCTCATCTTTGGTACATCCCATCTAGTTAAAACATCATAGCCAAAACTGTGAATGAACTCTCTGATATATGTTATTTTGGTCTTGCAATTTCAGGTAAGAAGAACGCGAATTAGCGAAAGAATAAAAAAACTGCAAGATCTTTTCCCAAAGATGGACAAGGTATTTCATGTTTGTCACTTGCACAATTGCATAGAAACTCTTTAGATTCCAGCTTTAATAGTGTTCTTTGTTTGCCTCTTGCCAGCAAACAAGTACAGCAGATATGTTAGATTTGGCAGTTGAATACATCAAAGACCTTCAGAAACAAGTGAAGGTATTACAATAAATACGGTTCTTGAGTTTTTCCTAAATATGAAAATCACATGGACTTACCAAATTCTTCTTTTTCCTGCAGATACTCACCGATGCCAGGGCAAAGTGTGAGTGTTCAAGCAAACAGAGAAAACATTCAAGTCCTTCAGTTTGATTTTGTGTCAATGTAGATAGCAAATGGAAGCATGGGGAAACCATTAAGAGAAATCTCAGAACTGCCTGGTCTACACCAATGCACAAATGAATAGTAGCAATAGTCACAAATTTATTGTAAGAAAAGAAAGTATATTCAAGATGAGATCAATGTCTTTTAAAATCTTATTTGTTAAGAGATATGGATAAGATAACTTGAATATATTTTTATAATGTAAATCGTGAAGATTTGTGGTGATTTCTTTGTTAAGGGATATGGATAAAATAAATATAGTTATATTATATAACTTATATTTAAACTGTTAAGATTTATGTTAATTTCAGGCATATGAATAAAAAAATTAATTTGAATATATTTATATTACCTAATTAACAAGTACATCTTCCATAGTTAGACCATTTATATAGAAATTGTATTCTCATATACTAAATTGCCACAAACTTTGGCAATGCAGTTAAAAATTTAACATGAACGCAAATCGCTAGGCTATGTGGCGATTTGATTAGAATAGCATTCTCAACCTCCTTAGTCAAAAGATTTGAATAGAAACTATATTGTAATATAAAATCGTCAAGAAGTCAAACAATTTGAATAGAAACTATATTGTAATTTGTAAACTATACATAATTGAAATTTATTAAAAAACTATTATTTTGTGTAACATTAACAATAAATCGCCAAATAGTCTAACAATTTGTTCACAAACTATTATCTTCATGTAATTAGCGTACACATTGTTAAGATTTCAAACGATTTGCATTCGAAATATAGTTTCATATGCAATTAATATGTAAATCATTTAGCAATATTATTTATAAATTATAATCTTTTGTTGTAAAACATTAAATTATTCAATTTGTGTAGAAGTATATTCTCATATACCATTAACATATAAATTATCGTGTTAGACAATTTGTGTAGAAACTGTATTCTCATATTCAATTAATATGTAAATAGACTAAACAGTTGTCAATTTATTCACAAACTATTATCTTATGTAATTGATATGTAAATATTTTCATTAATAATTTGGACGATTTGTATAGAAACTATATTGTCATATTCAATTAATATCTAAATCAATAAGATTTTAAGCAATTTCTTTATTAACACATATGAATAAAGAAATGAATTTGAATATATAAGACCCTGATATTATTATTATGGAGGTCACTTATTTATATAAGGCTTTTTTACAGAAAAAAGATATGCTTAAGCCAATGGTCGAGAGATATAGTTAAAGACAATCTTTTTAAGATGTTCATAGAGTTTTTTTTACAATGATCGAGTTTGCAAAAATATGAATTTCACATTCATTTCTGTAGTTCCTAAAAAAGATCTTTTGTCAAAATTAGGGATTTCATACCTATTAGTTTACTTACTAGTGTGTATAAAATTTTGACAAAGTCTTGTTGAATAGACTGTGTAGGGTGTTGGGGAGTAATATATCTCAGTACCAAGGTGCTTTTATCGAGGGTGGATAAATTTTGCATGCTGGTCTTGTTGCCAATGAGGTGGTGGAAGAGTTTAAGCGAAAAGGGAAGAAGGGTGTTGTTTAACTTGATTTTGAAAAAGCCTATGATAGGGTGAGTTGGTCCTTTTTGGATAAAGTTATGGCTAAGGGTTTGGGTCTAGGTGGAGGAGATGGATACATGGGTGCATTTCTTCTGAAGAGTTTTCTATTGTGGTTAATGGGAAAACACGTTCTTGGTTCTCTAGGTCTAGAGGAGTTCGCCAAGCTGTTCCTCTTTCTCCTTTTCTCACTTTTGCGATTGTAGCGGATGTTTTGAGCATAATGTTTTCTAGGGGTGTTGAACATGGTGAGTTGAAGGCATGAAGACTGGTTCTGAAAGTGTGATAGTTTCTCACCTTCAGTTTGTTGATGTCATGATTTGTTTTCTTGAGGATAACATAGATTGATTTAACTATTTTTTTTTTTTATTATTCAAATTTTTGAATAAATATATGGGATTAGGATTAATTTAGCTAAGTGTAGCATCATTGGGATTAATCTAGATCGTAGTTTATTAAATGTTTACTCATCCTTGCCTAGTTGTCTCATTCAAGATTTTCATTTAACTTATTTAAGGCTGTTTTCTTCTGGGATCTTCTTGTTCATAAGATGTTTAAATGATTAGATGGGTGGAAGAGTGTTTATTTTTCTTTTGGTGGTAGAATTACTCTTCTTAGCTCTTGTCTTTCAAGTATTCCTATTTATTAGTTCTTTTTATTTAAGATTTTAGTAAAGATGGATCTTGATTAATTATCTCCGATCTAATGATATTTTAATTTTTGATTTCCCATGTCAACAACAACGAAATTAATATAAAAAAAAAAAGAGAGAGACAAAATTGATATTATTTTCAACAAAAGTTAACCAAAATAGAGAACCCAAGCTTATACAAATATTTTATTTTAAATTAAAAAAATACAGAAATTAATGGAATTTTTAAAGGTTTAGACTTAGGCAGGGAGGGGAGTATAATATTTTCTATTTTTTGGGCTGGAGTGTCAGTTCACTAAACCTCAAGGGAGGTATGTGTAATTTACCAAAACACAATGGCAACTTTTCTCTCGTCTGGACGCCTGAATTCGAAGTTGAGAAATCCCACCCTTCTCCTTCTTGCTCGGAGGTAAGAGAAAAAGTTGTGCTCACTTTCTTTCCGGTTATCAGCTACAGTATTTACAAAGTTTCGATTCGATCAGCTTATTGGTTGACTAAGTGTTTTCTGAAACATTTCTCTCTAAAACTTATCTTCTATAAATTGAGGGGTTTGGGTTGGAAATTCACAAGGGATTTTACTGGGTCGAATTTTGAATTTGCTATAGAGCAAAGGGAACAGAGATGTCGAACTTTCAAAGGAATTTGGATCAGAAAATTGACTATGTCTTCAAGGTTGTGTTGATCGGAGACTCTGCCGTCGGAAAATCTCAGCTTTTAGCTCGGTTTTCCAGAAATGAATTTACTATGGAGTCTAAAGCAACTATCGGAGTTGAATTTCAGACGAAGACGCTTGTTGTGGATGATAAAACTGTGAAGGCCCAGATTTGGGACACTGCTGGTCAGGAAAGGTACTACTTTGTTTTTTTATCTTTTCTTTTACTTCTGCTATTGACGATAGGTTGTTTGCAACTACGTTACTCTGGTTTTTTATGTAGTAGTTGATCTGTGGGATAAGTTGGAGGTCTATGTAAATTGTAGAATATGCTACTAGTTCAGGTAGGTAGCTGCAGAATACTTCTGGGTTCATGGTTGGTTGTGATGAGAATTAGTTGTATTAAACGTCTGCTGGTGTGAAGTGGTTAATGGGGACAGATTTTCCTTTTAGTAAATGAAACCATAAAACTAATTTCATGCTATTCATTAAAAAAGGAGCACAAAGAATCACGACATCGATTCTTTTCCTTCTTTTACATTCAAACACATTGAATGACTGTTTTGGTGATTGAGTTAGATCTGAATTACTAGTGCATCGTATTGGACCAGTTTCTAATTGCCCCTACATGTTTTTTGATAGTCCACTTCCATGAATTTGATTTGTTTTCTTTTAAACCATATCAACTTTGATGAGGCATATAATATATGGTATCTAAAATGATATTAGAAGGCAAACTTAAGTCTCCATAAAGGGTACGTCATCCTTGTCAGATATGTAACTAAGTTCATTATGTGGTTTTTTTATTCAAAAATTATCCTGGTTTTTGGAAGTTGAGAAGCCAACTTTCCACAATAGGTTTTATTTCTTGGTTCTCTTGTTAGCAACTGTTCGAAACTTGTCATAAAGATCTGGTAATGAGGAGATTTATAAAGGTGCTGTCACATTTGGAGTTGGAATCTCTTTTGGCTTAAGGAAAAGAACAAGAGCATAAATAAATTTGGTTGTTGGTTAGATTGATTCATGGGAAACTCAGAAATGCACTTGAGAATAGGGAAACTTGAATTGGTCCTAAACAACTTGTCCCTATAACCGCACTAATGGCAATATTCATCGACTGATACATGTACAAGGAGAGTCACCAACAATCATTATAACTACTTAAGGTGCTTGTAGTAACAACGATAAACCCTAACAGTAACAACAAATGTGAACTAAAGTAAATTTCAAACCCATAAACAACTATCCTGACAAGATAAGGAAGCTAAGTTCATCACATGAAATTGGTGATGAACTTAACAGGCAGCAATGCAGCCAGACCTTCCTTATTCTCATGACAGTAACATCAATTTTAAAATCCCGGTTTGGTTGAATACCAGAAATAGTTGATGAAATGCTCAACCTTCCTTTTCAGGATAATGCTTGTCGTTATACTTTACATTTGTTGATATGCCAATTGCTTGCATGTACGCACAATTTATGTTGCTCTTATTTGGATGAACTCTCATGTTCAACTCTTTTCTTGGTTTGATTTTTTATGTTGCTCTTATTTGGATGAACTCTCATGTTCAACTCTTTTCTTGGTTTGATAGAGTCGTCCTGTAATCAAGGATGCTTAAGCAGAAACAGATTATGGAAATGTAATATAAGAATAGCAGAATATGAGGTTGTATAATGGTTAAGATTTGAGGATAAGCAAATTTCTTGGAGATGACAAAGCTTCATTCTCTTTAAAGAGGGACCAATTAGGGATATGTTGCCACAGGGCTATATGAAGTGGTTATGCTTCTGTGGATTATTATGTAGCTAAGTGGCTATCTATAGAAGTGTTTATTAAATTATGACCTATTTAGAATGATAATGGGTGCACAAGGTTTTTCACAATTATGGGCACAAGCTTTTTCACAATGACATAAGGTGGAGGAATTGAAAGCCCATTGATGGTAACAGGTGCCTTCAAAATCACTACGTTACTGTAAAAAGACCTGATTAATAAACTTAAATTGCAATCAAGATGCTAAATATTTAGAGTCATTGATGTCATTGGAGAAATTGAAAACCTATAGTAAAATCAAGATCTTACCTAGGATTATTGGGGAATCTTGATGGTTTACTTACTCGATTGAAAGAAATACATCTTAATAATGTAATCTGCTAAGAACAAGATTTGACTTAATGAATAAGCTGAATTTTCTTAAAAACATATGATAGGATCATGTTGAATTCCATAATGCTACTAATTTCACAATCAGATCGAGATTTAGCCATCATTATGATCTTCTTTTTGTTTTGTTGAAGACGTCAATTGTAGTGATATTTAGATTTGCCTTATCATGTGGATAGCCCTCATGGGTTAAGTGACTTAAATGCTTGTCGTCACCGAATTGACTTAATGTGAATGACATAGGACAGATTGAGGAAAGTCCATGTACTTAGCTTTGGATGGATTTGGGTGCCGACAATATGACTTTAGGGTTAGGGTTGTAGAGAAAGAGATATTGTGCTAATAGGTGAATCAGGGTTTGATTTGATTAGAGGTTTGGAGGAATTTCAAACAATAGGTTTTGGGTTTCTAGACCGCAGAGAATTTGGGATTACAGGCCAAGGTTAGGCTATATGGGGAAAAGGCTAGGGGCAAGGGGAGTTTTAATGGGAAAGTGAGTGGAGGTTTTTTAAAGTTGCAAATTAGAGAAATGAGAGTAATTAAGGGACTATTTCAGTGTGAACGGTAACCTGAGTATTATGTAGCAGCAGAAGATGGAAAAAAGAAGGCGGAGAAGGAGAGAACATTCAGCATGCATGCCTAACTCAAACACTGTTTTTCATAATCAAATCTCAGTCACAAAATGTGCATATGCTTTGGTAGAAGAGGTTTGTTTACAGACTTTAAAGGATCCGAGCTACTCATTTCCTACTAGGAATAGGACTCCTAAATTAGGAAACCACTTAACAACTAAACTTGATACCCAAGAGAAGACACCTAGGTCTTAACCTACAAAAAGTCATTTTCGTTCTTATAGTTCAAAAAATGTCAATTAAGGACATATTGTTTCAAAGTCAAGTCACTTTAGTCTCTGCTATCACATTATGTCTCAACTAACTTAATAGGACTTAATGAATGATGACTTGGCTAACCGTTTTTAACATTACTTGTCATGCTTACAAGTTAAAGTAGTCTTCATGTGGCTTTTGAAAGTCCAACTTGCAAGACAATAGAAAGGGGAGGTCGGGCATTACCTGGAGTAACTCTCATAAGCTTAAGTCAGTCCTTTTAGAGAGATAAGCTTTAAAATATAATGTGATTGTAAAATAGAGAGAATGAGGATCCATTTACTTTTGGGGCTTAGTCCTTTTTTATAGTAATAAAGTGGCCAATGAGGTGATGCATATGTAAGTGAGTAGGCCTCCCGCAATTTGGATAAGGTTGCCATGTGTCGTGTGTGGATTGGTTGGGGTGTAATTCCATACTAACAATTTGCACATGTGGCATAAAAAGACGAATAGCCACATAAATTGTATAAAAGAATTAACTACGAATAAAAAACTTCTAATGTATGTTTTTGAAAAAAAATTAAAGAACAACTAGATGCTTCTACAATCCACAATCTGAGCAGGTAGCACCAAAGTGGGCGACTGGAGTTGAAAGAAGGCTCTGAAGCAAGAGGAATTGAATTGCAGAGGTCGTCAGTCAGTTGTTTTGTCCATGGAGAATGTAGGTACCTCCATATCGATGCCTTTCATGACCAAGGAACAAAGTTTCGTTTCGAGGG
The DNA here is from genome assembly GCA_029379385.1 of Quillaja saponaria. Classification (NCBI taxonomy): domain Eukaryota; kingdom Viridiplantae; phylum Streptophyta; class Magnoliopsida; order Fabales; family Quillajaceae; genus Quillaja; species Quillaja saponaria. The sequence goes on along the minus strand of CM055616.1, from coordinate 8,866,042 downwards.
ACCGTTTCAACAAGCCCGGAAACGGAAATGATTCAAGAAACAATATAGAAACGGCATGGAAACGCTAATTTTCTAGAAAACACATGAAAACTTATAATAAAATATATATTATAATAATTGTAAGTATCTAATATGAATAATTTATTTTCTAACTTATTCATATTTATTAATGTTCTAAGTTAATGAACATATATAAATAATTTATATCTATTGTTTTTTTTTTCACTATTTTAAAAATTAAACTAACTTTCAAATAAAAACCTCATTGTTTGTGCTATTTATAAATAAATACTAATAATTAAAATTGTAAATAAATTAAATAATAGAAAAAACAGATAATAAATACAATTTTAAAAAAAATCTAATTAATTTATATTTATTGATGTTATAAGTTAATGATATAAAAATTATTTTCTAACTTATTCATATTTACTAATTATTCATATTTACTAATGTTATAAGTTAGTAAACATATATAAATAATTTATATTTGTTGATTTTTTTTGTCTATTTCAAAAAATATTTTGATATATATATAAATGAATTTATTATCAAAACAAGAAGAAGAAAAAAAAAAGAGTAAAAAAATGGATTAACATGTTATATTAAACTACAATTATTATACAAAAGCCTAAAACAAATATATACATAGCCCAACCCAATATTCTAATTACTAAAAGAGACAAAAAAAAAAAAACCCAACTTAAGCGGGACTCTTCTTTCTGCAACTGTTTCCGTCTGCAACTCTTTCGTTCTTCAAGTCTTCAACTCTTCTATCTACGCCAAAAGTCATATTCTAGCGCAAGAGAATCAAGAGCGAGAGAAGAATAGAGCTTACATGATAGAAAAAAGAAAGAGATTGGATTGCTATCATCAAGAAGACTGAAGAGTGAACAGATCTACTCTCCCTGTCTCCCATCCTTTTCTTCAAACCCAGATGAGTTTTTCTCTGCCTTGAATTATCTAATGGGTTTTTTTTCTTCGAAGTTGTCTGCTTTTCTTTTGCTTTTGCTTTATCTTCCCCTTTCGTACTTGCAGACCGCACCAAAAATTGTACTCACATATGTGTCGATCCATTTTAGTTGGAAACGGTGAAATCGGCTCCGTTTCCACCGAAACTAGATGCTTTCATTTCTGTACATGTGATTCGTTTCCATACGTGTGGAAACCGAATCAATTTGCCCGTTTCGAGCGAATCGACACAAATTTTCATTCCTTGTCCATGACTGATTATGGACCCGGAGACTGCACCACTGAATCTAATCACTTTCAGACAGCAACTTGGGTTTTCTGTAAAAGGGATCTCATGGTTGGAAGAGCATCACATAGTAAAGTTGAAAAACAGCATAACAATTCCACTCAAAATTGAAGAACTATGACATGGCCTGGACCCGTGAAATTAGTTTAAGTTTTGCCATTTTCAACATAAGCCCTAGCTGCGAGCTAAGGTTTTAGCGAAAAATATTCAGAAATTGAAGAACTAAGGAAAGTTATTGCTACTCCATTTCACCACAAACTTGAAATTTCAGCTTTTTGCTTTGTCTTCTTGGTGCACAGTGAATTTTAAGTGCAAGCACAGTAGCACTTATGTAGTTATTTTGTACTGTAGCAGCATGAGAAGAAGACAAAATGAAATCTCCATGTTCTCAGTACCCAAAACTCTAATGACTAGAATTGCTGCTGCAGTTGGGTCATTGATGGTTGATCCAGAATCGGAAAGGTTGAAGAATTATCGGAGGTTGATACTTGTTTTTTCAGGCCACAGTATATCATTTATTTTTTTCAAAACATAAATTGAGATATTTTTTTATACAAGTTATGGGGCTGTTTTCTATTCGTCTATTCTACCATTAGTTTAGAGAGAATGTGACGACATGGACTAAAGTGACTCAATTTTAAAATTATATGTCAGCAATTGAAAATTTATGAACTATAGGGGCTGAAGTGACTTTTTGAGTAACCTATAAGGACGGAAAGTGTAATTTAACATAATATAATTTACTAAAAAAAATATGTGCATGACAACTATTAAATTGTAGAACGTCCTTGCATATAAAAACCTAAATAACTATTAAGCTAATGTTTCTATTGAAAAACGGATTTATCCCTCGAGTCATAGTAGCTTGACCCCCAAAACATTGTTGGCCTCGTCTCAATTAGATTTTTTTTTTCTTATCGGGGAGGGGGAAGAGGGGAATAGAACCCCTAAATAGGGCTTCCAAGGGAGTCGACTCTTGGACTTCCTAGATAGTAGGGATAACAGGTGTCTTTAGACCACTCAAGGTTGGTCAGTTAAGGATTGTTTGCGGTTGCTAAAGCTAGAAATTGAAAATTTCCTGTTTTGCATATATTAATTTCAGTAGCTTGTGCCACATGTCCATGCTAATGAGTATTGCAACATTGAGACTCCTGATTTACTGTCAGAACTGTCCTTTCATGGTGCAAAACTATAATATTACTGACAATGTTGGCACTCATCCCAGGTACCGGGCTGTGACAAGTGCATACTACAGAGGTTCTGTTGGAGCATTACTGGTTTATGACATATCCAAGCGTCAGACATTCGACCATGTAGCGAAGTGGTTGGATGAATTGCGAGGACATGCAGATAAGAATATTGTCATCATGCTGGTTGGAAACAAGTCTGACCTGGATTCCCTTCGGGCTGTACCCATTGAGGACGCCAAAGAGTTTGCTGAAAAGGAGAATCTTTTCTTTATGGAAACATCAGCCCTTGACAACACTAATGTTGAATCGGCTTTCGTAACTGTCATCACAGAGATTTATAGAATCATCAGCAAAAAGTCCCTTGTTGCAAATGATGAAGCAGAAATTGGAGGGAGTTCAAAGCTTCTCACGGGAACAGACATTGTTGTACCAGGACCAGAGCCAGAACTTAAAGGGGGGTACAAATGTTGCAGCTCTTCTTAGAACTACTCAGCTCACTTAGCCATGTGGACATTTTCTATTTGTTTATTAGGTAATGGCTCCTCTATCCCCACCACAGTGTCTGGCTCATATACATCCCTTCTGCTTCTAAATTTTTGGCATACTTTTTTAATTTTAAGGACATCCATCATAGACAGTTTTCTTTAACAGGTAATCAGTGTTCTCCATCTGTAATAGCTGTTATTTTCAGGATGTCCCTTTTCTTTGCACTTTTATACATCTCTACTGCCTTTAAATCTTGACATTCTTTTTCCTTTCAGGAGATCCATTGTAGACACAGTTTCAGTATACAGGTAATTTTTCTCCATTCGATGCTATTTTCTTCAGGAAATCTCTTTTCTTTGTCACTTGTATAAATCTATTATGCCTCAAAAAAATTTACATTATATTCATCTTTCAGGATATCCATGGTAGAAACACAGTTTGACTTTACAGGTAATAAAGTTTTCTGTATTTTTGGAAGTTGTTTGTGGTTGATTGGCACATTGATCCAGCCTCAAGTTTACAATGATATGATAAATTTTGATATAAATTATTCCAAGCTGGAAAGTGGAAGTGAGTCCTTTTGCCTTGATTATTTCTCACATCTTCCCTTAAATGTATACACCTGACAGTTTTATGATTTTATCAGCTATACATAAAACTAAAAGAATGCATATTACAAAATTGTAATTGTTGATTTACTAGTGACAAAAAATGTCTTTACAAGAACAAAATTTACCTAAGAGGTGGTTTGATAAGTATGCAGAATTACTATCGTTACTGGATGTAGTTTGATTCTGACAAATGCATGGTTGAGGATGAAGATAAAGAATCTTGTATGAGTTTCCATGCATTGAGATCATGCAAATAACACAAAATTATGATATTGAAAGGAAAAAAAAGCAAGCTGGTAATAGCAGCAATATTACCTGAAAACACTTTCATCAGATTAACTTATATTCTAATTTTTCTTTCTCTTTCTCTCATGGATTCTTAATTTTACATGCTTACACATAGTTACTTTATTCGTATATTAAGGCTTAGCTAGAAGCCACAGCACACAAGTACATGGAAACCAAACATTCTAACAAAACCTAATCAAGTAATTAGCTCCATTGCATGTGAAAGTACCAGTGGCATCGTCGTAGGCATAACTATAAGCATCTGGACAAGAATCCTTAAACAACTTGGAATAATTCGTAGGCCTGCAAGTGTTGGGATTCCCGTAAGCTCCGGTGCAACAAAATTCTGGTTTATTAAAAGCCATGCACCCAGTGTTACATGCAACAACGCGACCATTTCTGATCACCTCCAATTCTGGAGGGCAGCTTCTGTTTTAAGTATGAAATACACCTAACTGGCTTACACGACGACCCTGATTCAACCAAAGGGAAAAATTGACAAAGGCATGTTGTAGCCATCAACCAGGCTGATATCAAAGTAATCCACTGGACTGTCTACGGTAAACTCTGCCAACGTAGCTGGTGGTGCACCACCTGCTCTGTCACATTTCAGTACACCACTACAATCTCCGGTAATGCATGTTCCTTTACCGGATTGATCAAATGAGCATCCACTACGACCCCAGAAGCAGCCGGTCGGGTGCATTGATGTTATGATATCATTGGTTCTTAGCTGAACTCCACCGTCCATTAGTTGAGGCTTGCCTGCTGACGCCTGGATCCCTGGCCATATAGTCTCCCTGCATTTGTTTTGCAAAGTAAAAACAGCTGCATCGACTCCTGGAAAATACGAAATTAAACATCTTGGCGCGAAAGAGAATTCTAAAGGAAAATAAAAAACTCATACATATGTTGGGAAGGAAAATTGTGTCAAATATTTGGTACCTAAGAAAGAGAACAGCAGGAGAAGAATTGGAAGATATTTCAATATCATAATGGAAATTTTGTAGCTTCAATGATGTGTGAAGTTTCCAGCATTTGAGTTTACAGAGAACTAGAGGGGGTATTTATTTATATGGGAGATAGAGAGGGGAGATTCAACAAACAGAGCCTGTATGATTTTATTTTATTTTTTATTTATGGAAACAAAGAAAGGGGAAATTGTTTAAGAAAACAAGAATATTGGGGTTTGTTTGGCATTGTAAACAAATGTATGATATATTTTCATAAACAATGTAACAGATTACTGAAATCTTGCTTCAAATGCCAAACCGTCCCAAATTTAGCCGTCAAATGGCCAGTATTGAGGCAAGACATGACTCATGAGGCCTGCTTGTTGATTTTTCTGTTTCAGTTTGTTGAAGCCTAGACTAAGGAGAGGTAGATGAATAATTCTTGGCCATCGACTCACCACTGGCCTGTCCCTTGCTAACTGGTCATGGGCTTTAGCAATAGGTGAAAGGGTTACCAAATAGTAACAGAGTTGTCCCACATATACAAATTAAGGAATTAATAAGCTCAAAATGGGCTGGTGCTCATCCAACAGAATTAGGATTTAGGATTATGTGAAAACGAGTCTTTTCTCTTTCAGTCTTTTGAGCTGCCAGAGATGTGTTTTGCTAAATACTTAAAGAAACAACTTCATGGATTAAATTGTACACTATGAAACATGGAGTTGATCAAAGAATTATGCGACACAATACGTCTATCACATAGAACCATAAGGGTCAAAGTTCACGACAGGAAGAGAAATAAGTGGGTGAGCCATGCTCAACGACATGCCTGGTCCAGAGTGCATATCAACCTTAACTCCCTTGCCATCTCTACTAACTTTCCAATTAAAGCACTGTACCATAGCTGCAACTGTGGTATTCATCAAGTTGAAGGCCAGTGTTGTCCCTGGGCAACCTCTCCTTCCTGCTCCAAAGGGAATAAAATTGAAGTTTTGGCCTTTCGTATCATTTTGATTATCTTCTAATTTGTATTGTTCTTTCAAGGAAACCAAGAACCTCTCTGGGCGGAATTCATTTGGATCATCCCATGAATCTGGATCCCTCATAATAGCATATAAGTTGATCGCTACTGCAGTTTTAGCTGGTATATCATAGCCCCTTACTTTGCAGTTCTGGCGACATTCTCTTGTTGTTACAGGTCCTGGAGGGTAAAGTCTTAGTGTTTCCTTAACAACTGCTTGCAGATATGGCAAGTTTGGCATATCTGATTCTTCGACGAGTCTATTATTCCCAGTGACCAACTCTATCTCCTCTCTGACCTTTATGAAAACTTCTGGATGGTTAATGAGCTCAGCAATTGCCCACTGCATGGCTTCTGCTGAGGTGTCAGTTCCTGCAATGAAGAGATCCTGAAACATGATCAAATTTTAGTATCAGAAGTCAAAAGATTGAAATAATACCGAGACAATGACCCATATTAGTCACATTATGCTTGACTTCAAACTTCTTTTCCTTTCCCACAAATACTAAGCATTAACAATGTCAAGGAGCATATTTTGGAATCAAAAGATTTGATAGAATCTTGACAATGACCCATGTTAGTGTAACAGTATGCTTGACTTCAATCTTTTTTCCCCAAATATTAAGCAATTTCTCTCTAAATCAATTTCTGTAATCCATTTTTTTTTTTAATGTATTTCTGCTGCAGTGTATCTTAACTTGGATGACTGTGACAAGACGGAACCATTACATGGTAGAAAATCTATGCTTTGGGGCAGCTATATATATATGAAGGAATCAATAAACAGAATTCTTGATGTAGCATCATTCTGAAATAAACTGATCCATTTAAATGAAGTCAGAAACAATCCATCCAATATGCTAATAAAATCTTATTAAAGGAGTGTCTGCAGATCAATTTAACATTCACATCTTAAAGAGAGCAACAAGGTGTATTGACCATTCGGTTGTAACTGAGTAAGTTAATTGGTTTCCTTGCAAGCAATGCCAAATCATTCCACTACTTCACACTTCACATTGTCTTCCTAATACTAACATCCAATCGTTTAGCGTCCTCCTTCAATGTTTTTGTTCAATGCTTGACGTTTTTAAATTACAAATTCAAACCTGGAAATTTTAATTTAACAAAGCATGGCATGGCCTTCAAATGTCATAGCCATACCAACTAATTAGTTTGTCAACTTCATCTTTTTCCAGCACAAGGTAATCATAACTTTCTTATGGCAGCACTTGTGAGTGTAATCAATTCAAAGCATAATTAAGTCGGTAAAAATTGCATCCTAAATCAATCAAATATATTGAGAAGGGGAAAAGGCATTAAAAGATCAAAATTTTACCATGAAGAAGGCTTTGATATGGGTCCTTGTAATCTTAAACTCAGCCTTGTCATCCTGATAAACCTCCAAGAGAATATCCATCAAATCCCTCTCTTCGTTTTCAACTCCACCTATCCTTCTTCCTTTCTTTTCTTCATGTTCCTTCAATACCCTCTCCAACAACTCATCATACCTCCTGGACACATCCATTGCCTGTTTCCCATAAACCCAGAAAGTCAATCTTTTTAGAGTCCCCAAAACATCACCAAAACACAACTTTGCAGCCAATTCAAACGATTCCTTAACTAGCTCTCTGATCCTTTCAGCTTCATCATCTTTCTCCGAACACCTAGAGCTCATTACCATTCTGCAAGTCACATTGTTTGTGAGCTTCATCAGCTCAGCACCCACATCAATTTCTTTACTTCTGTGAGCATTCTCGAACACTTTAAGCAAGAACCGCTTAATCTCTTCATCTCGAATTGATTTCGACCGTTCGAGCTGTCTGGGTCCGAGCAATTCTGTCACACACAGCTTCTTCATGAACCTCCAGTAATCCCCATATGGGGCAGTGATAAACCCCGAATTTCCGTATGGTAACTTGTCGGCGAAAGCGAATATGGGTCGGGAAGAGAAAACAAAGTCATATGTCTTGAAGATTTCGGAGGCAACAGAGGCTGAAGAGACAAGGAGGCAGCTAGAAGAGCCGAAGCGGAGGAATAGAAGAGGGCCATATTTGGAGGAGAGAGAGTGAAAGGATTTGTATAAAGTTGAAGTGAGAAGGTGAAGATGGCCGATGACTGGGATAGCTGGTGGACTAGGAGGAAGATGAATACGGCTAATTGGGTTAATGGGTCGGATAATGAAGATTGAGATGAGACAGAGGATGAAGATGAACAAGTAGTATATCTCAGTCATTGTGAACTTTCCATGGTAGCGAGGTAGTTGCCGTCCAAGTACTAAAAAGATTATTATTTGTTGTTGAAGCTCTACACGTTAAAAACGAGTGCCATAGTTTGTTCTTTCCAATGAAGCCAACTATTACATTGTGACACGTGAACCATCCAAACTGCATGTTATGTCTATTTATTTAGATTTTTCCATCAGTATTCAAGAAAAAAGAATCCTAATTAATTAATTTTATTATTTAGGCTAAACTATTCTTTTGACTGAGAATATAATTTTTTTTATTTCAAAAAATTAAAATATTATTTCTATTGTTTCAAAAATTATATAATATAATATAATTCATGTTCTTATTTTTGGTTAAATTTAACATAATAAAAAATAATATGTTAATTATATATCATAGCACATTAATAAGTTAGATAAAATATTATTTATCACGTTATTTTTATTTAAATTAAATTTAAGAGAAAATAATACTGATTTTCGAAATGATAAAGATTTATTTTAACCTTTTACAATAATGAGTTAAAAAAGAAGAAATAAGTAAAGTCATGATTCAATTCCAAGTTCTTTGTCTTAAATTTGATTAAACTTGCTAAGAACTTTCCTCTAGTACCATAAAGTAAAAGAAAAAACGCGGTGACTGGGTACGACACTGTCTATAAAAACCGACTCTGCTCTACACAAACAGAATTCATCTTCATTCACCTTAATTCCCTTCAACTGCGCCATTTTCAATTTTGCAAAAGATGGCAGAAGCTTTTCTGTTCAATATTGCTGGGAAAATTGTTGGGAGATTGGGCTCCTCGACTCTACAAGAGATTGGATTGTTCTGGGGTGTCAAAGATGAGCTTGAAAAGCTGAGGGACACAGTTTCCACAATCAACGCTGTGCTTCTGGATGCAGAGGAGCAGCAAGCTAAAAACTTTGCCATTGAAGATTGGCTTAGAAGGATCAAAGATGCAGTTTATGAAGCCGACGACTTGTTGGATGACTTTTCAACTCAAGCTTTGCGACGGGAAGTGACGACCAGAAACCACAAGATAAAGGAGGTAAGAATCTTCTTATCCAAATCAAACCGAGTTGCTTGTGGTCTTAAAATGGGCTGTAAAATTAAAGAAATTAGGAAAAGATTAGATGCAATTGCTGATGATAGGAGCAAATTCCACTTAACTGAGCGTACCCTAGAGATGGGAGGTGCTAATAGGGAAAGACAACAGACCCATTCTTTTGTACGTGAAGAAGAAGTTGTGGGGAGAGAGGAGGAAAAGAAAGCGGTTTTAGATTTTTTACTTGACACCACTTTGGAAGACAATGTTTCTGTTATTCCTATAGTGGGTATTGGGGGACTAGGGAAGACCAGACTTGCTCAACTTGTGTACAATGATAAGGCCGTCCACAAACATTTTGAGCTCAAAATGTGGTTGTGTGTGCCTGATGACTTTGATGTGAAAACCATTGCTGAAAAGATTATAGAATGCGCAAGTGATCGTGAGATGGATCGAGTGCAACAAGACATGAGGAAAAAAATTGAGGGTAAGAGATATTTGCTTGTCTTAGATGATGTTTGGAATGAGAATCGTGAAAGATGGCTTAACTTAAAGAGTTTATTAATGGATTGTGCTAAGGGGAGTAAGGTAATTGTGACCACACGCAGTGAAAAGGTGGCAAAGATAACAGGCACAGTTTCACCTTTTCATTTGCTAGGTTTGGATGAAGAAAGGTCATGGGTTTTGTTTACACGATTGGCTTTTGAAAAGGGGGAAGAGCCAAAGAACCCAGAGTTGGTAGCAATTGGTAAGGAGATTGTAAAAAAATGTGTGGGGGTTCCTCTTGCCATAAGAACTATTGGAAGCCTATTATATTTCAAAAGTTCGCAAAATGATTGGTTGTACTTCAAGACTAATGACCTTTTGAAGATAAGTCAACAGGACAACGATCTATTTGCAATACTTAAAGTAAGCTATGACCATCTACCCTCATGTTTGAAGAACTGTTTTGCTTACTGTTCGTTGTTTCCAAAAAATTTTGAAATTGAGAGGGAAACACTAATTCAGCTATGGATGGCTCAAGGGTTCATTGAGTCACTGGATGAAAACCGATGTCTAGAAGATGTGGGTGATGATTATTTTATGAGTTTACTTTGCAGGTCCTTCTTTCAAGATGTAAAAACAGATACATATGGTAATATAAGGACTTGCAAAATGCATGACCTTATACATGATCTTTCACTGTTCATTTCTGGAAATGAATGTACCATAGGAAATCTAAATGGAGAAAATATTGGTGAAAGAACACATCATCTATCATTTGGTTTTCCTTTAAATTCATCGTGGAAAATTCCTCCTTCCTTGGTTAACGCAAAAAAATTGAGAACATGCCTGTTGCCCCTTGAACCAATAGGTCAAGGTAAACTAGATAAGCCCATTCTTGACTCACTTATATCAAGTTTTAACTGCTTGCGCGTGTTAGATCTCCATGGCCTAAATAGCAGAACATTACCAAATTCTATTGGCAAGTTAAATCATCTAAGGTATCTGGATCTTTCAAAAAACCATGAAATTGTGATGCTCCCACCATCTATTACTAGGCTACAGAATTTGCAAACACTAAAACTCTCCCATTGTTATAAGCTCAAGGTTTTGCCTAGAGATATAAAAAATTTGACAAGTCTTAGGTATCTTGAGTTGGATAACTGTCATGGTTTGATTTACATGCCATTTGGGTTGGGACAGTTGATTTCTCTTAAAACACTAACAATGTTTGTACTGAACAAGAAGAATGCTTGGCCTTACAGACCAATTGGTGCTATAAGTGAATTAAGTGGGCTAAGTAAATTGAGAGGCCACTTGCATATCACAGGCCTAGAACACCTGCGGAATGATATTGATGAAGTTCTGGCAGTAAACTTACTGGAGAAGCAACATCTTCAATCAATAGCATTAAATTGGAGAAATAGCGGGGATGGCAATGAAGGTTGTAGAGATGAATATCTTTTGGAAGGCCTTCAGCCTCATTCCAAAATCAAAGGGTTATATATATGTGGGTATGGTGGAGTAAAGTTTGCTGGTTGGGTCCATTCCCTCTCAAATCTGTTTGACATAACAATTGGAAACTGCCAAAGACTGAAACATCTTCCATTGTTACATCAACTCCCTCATCTCCAGTCTCTCTGTCTTGACAATCTGCCAACTCTGGAGTACATTTGCAATAATGGTAGTGAGGAGCTCTCTCGCTCATCAGCATTTTTCCCATCCCTCAAACAACTCCGTCTCAAAGATTTGCTTAATCTGATGGAATGGGTGAGAAGAGAAGTAATTCCACTAGGGTGTCAAAATCATGATCAGCGTCATATGTTGAAAAGCAGAGATGATTTTTTGCTCACATCATTTCCTTGCCTTGCTGTATTACTGATCCAAAATTGCCCGAAGCTCATAGCCATGCCACTGCATCCTTATGTTGAGGATTTGAGCTTTGCTAATGTGAATGAGAAAGTATTAGAACAATCACTCAGACGGGGATGGGACCCAATGGTTTATTCCTCATCTAATTCCCCTCTCTCAAGACTAAGATCTCTTTCTATTGAAAGAATGAGTCTAAAACGTTTGCCACATGGATGGCTTCCATACCTCTCTTCACTCCAGGAGTTAAGGTTTGCTTTCTGCCCTTTTCTATCATCTCTGTCTCGTGTCGTGCAACATCTCAGTGATCTTCACCGATTGGAGGTTCACTGTTGTAAGGAGCTAAATCTTTCCAATGATAAAGATGGTTATTATGGTATGGAGTGGAAGTTACTTAAGCGTCTCCGTTTTCTTGTCCTTGATCACATTCCCAAACTGGAGGCTCTCCCTGGTGGGCTTCAACATGTTACCACTTTGCAACATCTTGAGATCTTGAATTGTGACAATTTGGTGAATTTGCCAGAGTGGATATGCAACCTATCATTACTGCAGGAACTCGAAATCACTCAATGCCAAAACTTGACAAAACTTCCTGTTAGGATGCATGAGCTTGCCTCCTTAAGGAAGCTGAAAATAGCTGATTGTCCCCAATTGAAGTAAAGATGCCAGAGGGAAGTGGGTGAGGATTGGCCAAGATCTCTCATGTCCAAGAGTTTATACATGTGCCAACTGAATGTTCTTTAAGACCTGAAGAATCCTCCATTTCTGAAGGTATTCCAGTCTCTGTCTGATGCCTTATAATTTATTAATAATCAGATTCAAAGGTATTTATAGTTATACTCTAGTTTTTTCTGTATGCAGAACTGAGATGATTGTAAATTGTTTCAACGGAGACGTTGTTTCATCAAATGTAGCTAGTAAGGCAATTCGGCAGCAGGTGGCAGAAGTTATAAATGGTCAGTATAATCTTGTTTTCTAACTAACTCTAGTACAAATCTCTATTCTTCTTGGAAGTCATGGATTGTTCATAATTGGAATTTTTTTTGCTTTGTTTATGTATATCCTCAAAAGCTTAAATGCCACTCCTGGGGAGTTGCACACAGCAATGAGATGAGCATCAGTTCTCTTGTGTATGGTGGGTGATCTTCAAGCAAAATGCCAATGGTATGTGACGAACTGACGATCAAGTCCTCTTTGGTGTGGTCACGAAGAACTTCCAAGTTTTTGTGGTTGTAGATAATTTGTTGCTCTTATATTCTACCCTAGAGCAATGGATGAATATGTGCTATTTGGTGTGCCTTCATTGTTGTGTAATCAGGAATCTCACTGCCAAACTACTTACATGAATATTTTCATTTTTTAGCTGCATTATTCTCCAAGAACAAAAAAAAAATTGCATTACCACATGATGGCGAAGAAAATAGAAGCAAGTGAATATCAATTTGCTGCCAAATAATCATTTCTATGTTTATCAATTATATATCCACTAGAACAGAAACTGAAAATAGAGGGTACAATTATCGATCAAAGCTGAAACTGACGGAGCCAGTATATAATCTCAACAGTGATCTCCTTATTTTTTAGCAGCTTCAGATAAACTATTCCAAAAGGCCAAGACTTATTTGTAGAAATATTTCCAGTCCTATGCTAGTACTTCTACTTCATGATATCACCTGCACCAGAAAGAACAGAAGAGGATTTAGCCTATCAAATTATATGGATTTCAACTTATTGTGATATATTCATTTTCTTGGGAAAAGTTTAAAAATGGCCCAGAAAAACTGTTTTTCTCTATGTTGTTTGATAAATAACTTGCTAGTAAAATGCAGAGCCAAAAGAATGTGCAACAAAGGAAACAAATAGTAGTGAGAGAGATCACATGGTTCAAAGTTAGCAGTGCACTTCTCTGGGAGCTGCAAGGCCATGTTGCGGTCTACACCGGATATTGGAGGGCCATTTACGAGCACACACAAACAGGGTTGACCTAGAGCTTTAAGGGCATTACAGCAAGTCTCACTTGGTGGAATAGGGCTGAAAGGAGCAACAGATACCCTACAAGGTATGAGCTGAACAAGTGCAGAAAAGAAAGTGCTTTGGCAAGTGGTGCCCTGGCCTTGGTCCACCATAGCTGTCATGATCAACAAGCACATTAACAGTGGTACAGCCTCAGAGCTAAAAGGTTTCATCCTTTAAGGTCTGAAGTATTCTCCTTTGGTTGAAAGCTTCTTTGTCACAGTGAAATGGTCTTAGCAAGGTTTTACATTTATAGAGGATGGGATTCACGTCATAATTTGCCTCTACCCTAACCCAGTATCACACAGGCCATGCCTTCCCATGCCAACAATGGTATCCAACTCTCTTCTATCTAAACGCAAAAAATGCAGTTGGCATTGCTGATGAACAGTTACAAGACTCAAATTATGTGATTTCTTCTATTTGCAAAATTGTTTTGCAGTAAATTATTAATGTGTGCTGCAAGCTGCAGTACATCAGTTTTTCACGTATAAATGTTGCTATTCTTTGCTGTATGTAGTTGAACCTATGTGGCTATATCCTGGCTTTCTTCACTTCAAGAACAAAATCTCAAAAGGAAGTTCCTTTGAATTGTGTAACCACTTCATGTCTAATTGCATTGTCTTAAGGAGAAAACACAACAGACCCTTGATTTAAGTGGGGATCTGAATGAATATGGAATATGTAAAAAATTCATATGAACCAAGTGTAAATATAGCTGAATTGGAAGCTGCAGCTCTTCCTTTTTCACCCCAAATAAAAATAAAATGAGCCACCATCAATTTCTTTTATCACCGATCCCCTAATCCCAAACAACCATGAAATGTGGTGAGAAATGTTGACAGAACCACAAATGATTTTCACTTATTACAATTGTCGAGTATCAAGGCTCTCATTTCTTTCCTTTCAAATTAATTATTGCAAGCTCTTGTTCAACATACTCTCCTGCATGGGTGGGTGGATAGCTGCTAGCAAGTGGGGATTCTGCAAAGTGTCCCAAGGGCTTCAAAATTGCATCTGAGGCTATGTGGGCGAACAACTACAATATGATAAACAAAAAGGTTATTTCCATTTGGCTCCTTGACTTGACTATTTTGTTAGGGTAAAAAAATGACGATTATATGATTGTCTTCACTCACTGTTGAAGATATTCTCCATAGGCTGCGGTTTTGCTCTGATGCTAGTTTGATGGCTTCAATTGTCCTGTCTGTGCAAACTACTTCATGCATGCCAGCTATGCAGTCTCCCGCCGTCAACCATTCTATCTGCACATAAAGTAAGTGGAGGGCATTCTTAATTTCAAGAGTAAATCACTCGCCAGTCTACAAACTGTCCAGAGACTCATATCTTCTTATCAACTGAGAATGAAATCAGAGCTTTAGCCAGACACAGATTGAGATTCAACAACTCCAATGCTAAGGAAACTAATTTATAAGACCATCCTCGGGTAGAGATTGGATAATATCCAATAGCCAAAAAAACACAGAAAGAAAAATCAGTTCCAGATTATATTTCAATTGACCTGCTTTCCTGTCTGAATGAGAAGACATCCTACAGGAACCTTCACTTCAACTTTTTGTCCATTTCTTAACCAGATGTTTAAACCAGGGAATCTACTTCTGCCATGAATTGTTAGAAAGTTAAGGTCATAGTGGTATCCAGCAAAGACAGTGCCCTCCTGGCCATAACGTTGAAGGTCACTACCAGTAGGAGCTAAAAGATGCGGGCCCTGAGATATGAAAGGACAAGGCACTTACTACAAAGTACAACTAATTATATAAATAATTGGATAATCTAAATGAAAAGCAACTATTTGATGCCATAAATCAATTTAAGAGTTAGAAAATACTGCAAAGACAATAAACAGGCAATACTTATATGTCATATAAGTTAGTTGCTTTGAGACTTATACTGTTAAAAATAATACAACTATGTAGTCGGTCCAGATTCGTCAAAGAAAATAATATCTCCGTATTCAAAGAGCTTCATTTGGTATCTCTAATACCCAAAAAAAATAAAAATTTCTGTCCTTTAGTTTTGAAGGTGTCATTCAGTAAGCCCCAATCCTGTGAAATACAAATCTAAGAAGGAAAACATAAACTACACTGCTTAGGAATATCAAATAGAATCTTATTTCTAGTAATGAAGTATAACTAATATTATGATAAAAAGATATTACATTAGGGAAACTTTATTATGACAAGCTGCCAAACTTAAGGTGGTACACTACGTAGGCAACCTTTTGTTGCAATTCCGCTTTAGAAAGCACAAGTGTGCAACATGTCCATGTTGCCATTCCATTCTGAAAGGCGATGTGTAAAAAGTATCAATAATGTAAGATGTGCTCACCTGCTTCATTAAAGAAGTGAATGCATCCTTTGACAACCCAAAGCCAATAGCTGCCATTTCAGCAACAACCTGAGAAGTAAAAAGTGAACAACATGAAGTTATTATATACCAAAAAAAGGCGTGACAAACTGAAAGTCTGAAACAACAAAGTAATGACTAACCTCCAATTTGCTTATCAAAAAAATTAAAATAGAATGCTCACCTCTATTGCTGATATCATTTTGTATCCCCAGGAGTCCATGGTGTCTTTCCATTCCAGAAAGCCATCAGGTATCACTGGCTCTGAATTGAGTTCCTATACAGTTGGCATGACAATTAGCCGGAGAAAAATAAGATGATTATGTTTTCTAGTTAGAGAGAAGCTAAAGATGTCAAACCTGAAATCGGGTGTTAGATGGCCGGGGGCCAATTCTCCAAAAGTATCGCCACTTGCGATCTGGTCCTTTTGGACTATGAGGTTGGTATTCTTTAGGCATTGCACTTAATTTCTCTTGCATTTCTTCATCAACCAGGCTTCTTGGAACTTCCACTCCCTCTGGTGTTACCCCAACCTAGTAACTCCATTCAAACCAGAAGATATTCTTAAAATGCTTTCAGAAATCAATATCAACTTTGACACTGTTGCCAATTAACATAAAAATCCCTTTTATCTAATATACTTCCATACTTTACTTATCTTTCCTATAGCTTACACTGAACAATTTGTTGTCTTCATTAAATAAGAAGTAAACAATCCTTCTTTTGGCAAACAAGAAAATGACTTATGAAAAAAGAATTTAAACTAATTTTCTCTATTGAAAACTTGCCCAAAAGATCCCTAAACCATCATCCACAACTGAAAATGAAATGGGTAGTGCTTGGGTATTGGCACCTGATTTGAGCATAGACAACTAAAAGCAAAGGTGCAAAGGTCATTTTGAGGTCAAATGTAGATTGAATTCAATGTAGTAGACCATTCATTATGATTTACCCCTTGTTTTCTGGTACGAACTTGGGCTGCTAGTAGTACCCCACACCACCATCCTTGTGGGATTTCTATCATTTGTGAGAAACAGTAGAAGTTCATTTTTAATCTCACAGACATTCATGGTATTTAGTAATTTGCTTGAGAGCATATTGAAGGAAACGGAAACTAGTTAAATCAGCCACAGCCCAGAAACATCTTTTTCCCTATATGAAAAAAGTCAAGTCAACTAAGAGAAGCAATTGGATCAAGTGTATTTGTTCTAAACTAACCAGTCAATATTCAATATCTGATTACCACGCATTTCTCAGCGATTAAAAGGACTAAACATTTAATTCAGTACCTCAGAAGTTCAATCAAGAAAAAACCCATAGAAAATTAAACTAACCCAACAGCAAAAAAAATCAAAATTTTCGAAGATTATCCAAAAGGGAAAGCTAGTTTGGGAAAGATCTAATACCCTTTTACTAAAAATCCTCATTTCGACACAAAAATATTTTCTGGACAACCAAAGAGACCCGATCATATATCGAATACCTGATAATGTAAATTGGGCCTCTCCTGAAGGCGCTTGAACTCCACAGGGCTCTCGAAGTACCTCTCCATCATAGCAATGAACCGATCGTTGTCTTCCACAGAACATCTTGGATCCTTAACGAGCAAAGCACCAGTTTCCCTCAGGCTTCGACTCACATCGTCGCAAAGCCTACTGAGTTCAGGACTGAGTTCGTCGGCGTCACTGAGTTCATGGGAGGTTGCTAAGTATGTAGAGAGATCTATCACGGGCAGGTCCATTGGGGGAAATCCTGAGCGTTTCTGATGGCGGGAGAGCGAGATTTTATTTTATGAACAGGGCATGTGGGCCCAAATTAGAGCACTTGAAGGAACTAAAAGCGATGATGTTTTGTTGTACGACCTCGAGATTCGTGCAATGACTTCCTGTTCTGGCTTGTAATGACTCTTCAATCCTCACGCAAGTAGCCAATTTTATCTTTTGAAGTTTGGGCCATACATTTAGACCGAGTTCACCAATTTATCTAGGCCCAATTTAGCTTTTTTTTATTTTATTTTTTTTAGGGTCAAATAGTTTACCTAATAACTAACATTAGATTGACATTTTGTTTTACCAAAATAGATTAGACTTTTAGAGTAACTAGCATCATCACAGCGTTCTCGTATCATGTTCAGATACTTTTTTTTTTTTAAGATAAATGCTTAAAGTTTTTTTCATCATAAAAGAAGAATTTTAATCATCCTAATAATTAAACTAAACACATAATTAGAAATTTTTTTAGGATTATATGATCAATCTCATTCCAATTTCATTGAGATAAATGAGAGGTGAAGGAAAAATAGGGATAATAAGATTGGATAATTGATATAGGAGAAAATTAGTGTTTATTTAATAATAGAATTGTTTCAATTGTGGATAGTTAGTATTATTACTAGATAATGCTTATCTTAGTGAAATAGTTCTATTTATGAGATAATGCTTATTTAGTCAAATAGGTTTGGGTTTGAATTCTAACACTGAGCAAACGGTGTTAGCCAAGCAGCAGTAAAATCATATGAATCCAATCAGGGTATGAAGATTTCAGTAACTGAGACAAAGACTCCGGAAGACCATCATAGGCCATCTTAAGGTAGGGGACTTTATTGAGGGTAACGTCCATGGTGGGCTCTGCATTGTCTGGGAGATTTTCTTTGTGTTGGGTAATATGGGCAAGCTGACTAATTTAATCAATTGCTCTAAATGGGAAGGGACTTGAGGGAGACGGCCAATGTTTGGTGGGGTGGAGACTAAAGTGATTGAGTGACCCTTTTAAGAAAAGAGCTTGGCGAGCTCAAAGTATTGGTATATATGATATGACCCATAGCTAGCCATGGGAATATGGCATTAATTGTTCCTTGTGTTTGGTAACATATGGGTACCCGTGATTGATTGATTGTTGCTGGGATTGTGGATGGTGCTCAGTGTCAGGGTTTTGAAAATTTGGGGCATTTTGTTGTTGGTGTAAAGGCGTTTCTAGGGTTAGCATTTCAGAAAACATTCCACAACCCTAATCCATTGGGTTCCATCAAAAACCAAAGAAATCTTTTTGCAAGAATTATTCTGAAAGCAGCTCAAATACCCTAATAACTAAGGAAATTTATCGCAACCTAAAGTTCACACTTTTCAGCCAAACGCACTAAATCTTGGAATAAAATGTTAATAAAAAAGGAGGTGAAATAGTTATTATTGATGAACTTGTGGGCGCGCTCCCCTTCCTCATTTCCTTCTACAATTTTCAATGTAAGACCCATTAGGGTAGGTGCTTCTACAATTGGGTGGGTTCGGAAAGCTATGTTAAGAAGCTTGCCACATAAGACACCAATGTTAAGTCCACAAGTGTCTGAACTCAAGGGTTTTAGGTCTCTGTACTGGTCTTACTACCTCCAGGGTCTCAAAGCTCTCATAGAGAGATAAAACATTAATAAAATATAGAGAGATCCTGTGAGTATAAGTACATATATATTTACTATTACTATTATAGATGTACTGTTCCAATAAGAATGCCATGTGTCTCTTGTTGATGAAATTATTATTCAGGATATTAAGATTATGTGGCACCAAGGGTTTGGCTGATGTAATCTCCTACAAACAGTTCCAATACTAATTATATGTCTAATGGTTCTATGATACTTGTCAAGTTCATCTTATTTGGATGTGGTTGCACAGCCAAAAGCATCTGATCAATCACACAAAATTTGCGACCTTGCATCCTTAGTTATATTCATCGGCAATTGAACTGGGAATCCTAAAATCAATGATGAAGAAGAGGTACATCTCTATTGCTTCTGTCATTTTTGATGAAAGTTCAGACATCTCTCAGGGAAGTAAGTTCATTTCACTACTAGTGTAAAAACATATCGATCAAGTAATTTATAAAATTATGGGCTAGTTTCGTATGTTGGAATGGTCATTTCATTCAATATATGATTCCATAGAAGGAACATTCTTTCGTTTGGTACGTTTTTAGTCTCAGAATACTTATTTTATTCTAGCCAATTTATTCCATAAAAGTAAGAATCCTCAAACCTGCCTAAAGGGTGGGATTGTCTATTCCCACTTCTATGGAATTAATTTCGTTCAGTGACAAAAAAATTCACTTTATCACATAAAATAAAAAGTTGAATATTAATAGAATAATAAAATTATTCAAAAATAAAAAAATATTTATTTATTATTTAATTTAGTCAAATGACAAAAATACCCTTCATATCACATTAAAAAATAAAAAATTTATATAAAAATAATAATAAATCAATTCATTTTAGTCAAATGACAAAAATACCCTTCATATCATTATAAATAATATAATTATAAATAAATTAGTTAAGTAATTTCAAACTAAAATATTGATATTAATAAATAATAAAAATAATAAAATAAATATAAATAATAATAATAATAATTCATTAATAATAAATAATAAATAATATAATATAATATTTTTTTAAAATTAATTAAAAAAATTAAGAAATATATATTTTTCATAAATTATGTTTAATTTTTATTACTTTATCTATAGAGAGATATTTTTTTCATTTTGAAATAATATAATTTTTATTACTTTATCTATAGAGAGATATTTTTTTCATTTTGAAATAATATAATTTTTATTATTTTATCTATAGAGAGATATCTTTGTTACTTTAACATAATTTTGATATTATTTCACTTCTAAAAATTGCATAGAAAATTAATTAATAGAATAAAATAATTATTCAATTTCATCTGCATTCTATTTTCATTCTAGTTCCACAATAATCATTCTTGCGTATCAAACTAGCTCTAATAATTTTAACTTTCAGGCCATACTTTGGACGGGTTTTATTTAATATTCATTTTCTCATTAGTTGATATTCAAAATTAGCTAATTTAAATTTTATTATTAAACATTAGATATATACATAAAAGTGCTAGAACGGAAGGAATAGTGCTTGCTTTTTTGGAGAGCCATGGGTTACATGCAAATGGTTGTTTTTCCATGTGAAGTTACCGTGCTATCATTAATTTTGTCTTTAATGGTAGTACTTAGTATCATTGATATATATGAAGTAGACCCTACTTGCTTCTTTCTCTACCCTAGCTATACGCCACATAACAGATTTGTCCATAACAATCCCGTGCATACATAAATAAGGAGAAACCCAAACAACTACCGATATCTCAAACGAGGTTAACAATATTGGAGTCTATTTATTAATTGATTGACAAAACCAAGAACAAAAACAAAAACAAAAACAGAAATCAATTGGGTTTTAGGAGGTCAATTTTTGGAAGGTCCCTTGTGGTTTATGAAATATGAGACATTATTTGAAATTTTGAATGTAAAGTTGGTGACGATCCTTGTCACTGAATGTCAAAACCCATTTCTTTAGGGTTTGTTTGGAACAAATCAATAGGAGAATTCAATTGAATTCGTTTCATTTCAATTTAATTTAAATTCTTGTTTACTGTTTGAAACAAATCAATGTCTAGATTGATTTCAATTCAATTTAATTGAATTATATTATTTGAATTACAAATATAAATATTAGATTTCAGTTCATTTTAATAATTTTACAATATTAACCTTAATTTTATATATCACTCTCTTAACCCTCAATTTGTCTCATCAACCCCTTTCTCTCCTCTCTTTATGTGGTTTGCCTACTTATACTCAATTTGTATTATCCATCAATGTAGTACTAGTCCTATATGTTGAGTCATCTTAATTCCAAAAACTAAGAAATTCAGTATTGGAGAGGCGGAGAAGAAGAGAATGTGTGGGGTTCACAAAACCTTGGATAGTTCTTGTAAATTTGAAGCTAGCTTAGGGGTATAGTTGTCAATAAACTTTTTAAAATTCAATTGAATTGAATTCCTTATAAATCAGGTCAATTTTGACAAGAATTCAAAATATTAAAAAATTTTAAAATATAATTTAGAATGAATTCAATTCTAGTGCATTAAGAATTCCAAATACAAGAATTTATTAAATTTTATTTAGAATGAATTAAATTCTTACCAAAATTTGGTTCCAAACATACTCTTAGGAATATAGCAAAACGGACAAAGGAATAAGAAAAGGAAAAGGAAAATATTCGACCACGCTTTCCTCGCTTCCCCATAAAGAAGAAAACAAACCAGACAATCAAGTCCCATCGTGTTTGGCGAGGATTTTGTTCACACTCAGAAGTCAGACCTCAATTATCCGAGGGGGACAATATAGAATTAACGACGTTAGACAAAGGGCCCACATCTCATGTTTAATTTTCAACTGTGTCAGATAGCACATTAACACAAAAAGAGAAAATTTTAACAAATTTCAATAATTAGATCTCTTGATCTGAATATATCCGTCTCCACCAATTATATTAATATTCTATTAGCTAGCCAGTGCTGCTATATGAAGTGCTATATAAATATATATGCACTTGGCCCATGGTATAATAACAAGCAAAGTGCAGAGTACAGCCATGGAGATAGTTACCATTTCGGAAACATGCATCAAACCTTCCTCACCCACTCCTTCACACCTCAAAACTTTCAAACTCTCTAAGCATCACCAACACTCTCCTGATATTCCTTTTTTTGTGATCTTCTTCTACCCAGCCTCCTCTATAATTTGTAGTACTGATCATGATGATCGTTATCTCAATTCTTCCCAACTTCTTAAGGAAGCTCTCTCAAAAACGCTTACAAGCTTCTACCCTTTTGCAGGTCGGTTTCAAAATGATGACACTATCATATGCAACGATGATGGCGTCTTGTTTATCGAAGCACGAACCGCCACACATCTCTCAGACTTCCTTACACACCCCGATCTTATGCCATTGGGCAACCATTTAATTTCTGCAGCTAGTATCAGTACAGACGCCGAGAAAACCATAGAACTAATTAGTAATAGTTCCTTGCTACACGTCAAGTTTACCTTATTCGGATGTGGTGGCTATGCCATAAGCATATCAATGACTCACAAGATTGCTGATGCAGCATCCATAGTCACACTTATCCGCAATTGGACTGCTTCATGTCGTAGTTCTAATCGAAATATAGGGCCAATTGTTTTGCCTGACCTCAGTATCCTTGGCAGGACTATATCTGATCCCGGTGCCACCAGCTCAGTAACCTCAAAGTCTACTAATTCATGGGGTCCTCCGAATAACAAAGAATGCAGTTCTAAAAGATTTTTCTTCAGTGCATCCAAGATTGATCAACTTAAGACCCAAGTGGTCAGCGAAATTGGAAAGTCACCATCACGTGTAGATGTGGTGCTGGCACTCATTTGGAAATGTTCTTTGGCTGCTGCTTCTAGAAACAGCCCCATGTTTAGGCCGTCAATCATGCTGCATGTTGTAAATCTCCGGCCCTTTATGAACCCGCCTTTACAGGAAACTTGTTTAGGAAATCTAGGGTGGCAATTTCCGATCATGGTGGAAAATGAGAGTGACATGGACTTGCATGAGTTGGTGAAAAAGTTGGTAGCCATGAAAGCTTATGCCCATGAAATGACGAAGAGCTTCCATTGTGATGATCAACAAGATATTGTTGAAGAAGTACTGGAAGAAGTTGAAAAAGAGAGGAATACTTTTTTCAGGAACAATTGGAAGAAGGATATAGTATTCTATGTCTGCACAAGTTGGTGTAGACTTTCATTGTACGAGACAGATTTTGGGTGGGGAAAGCCAGTATGGGTAAACAATACTTTCAAACCTAACTCACTCATGGTTAATGCCATATCATTGATGGATTCAAAGGAGTTTGGTGGAATTGAAGCTTTGGTACATCTATACGAGGAAGATATGAGTGTATTCGAGTGCAATGAAGAGTTTCTCCAATTTGCTGCAGTTAACCCCAGTATTATTTGATCCAAAGCTAGGGAAGATATATATAAATATATGCGTGTGTGTTTGTTAAGAGAGTTTGTTGTGTATTTCCTGTCCCTTTTTTCTCTTTTCGAATCTAAACTTGTAGATGCAAGTGCCTCGGTCTGTAGCTTGTCCAGATGTTCTCCTATATTTGGTCTAAGATATTTTAAAATCCTTATCCTCTTGTATGGGATTCGACTCCTCCATAAATTTGTTAGGAATGTGTCAGTATTTTTCAACTTGTGTGATTAATCATCATATTTATATATATACTAGCTTTTGTGTAATCATGTTGATGATATATCTATATATATTCACAAAAATAATAATAAATAATATTTTATGTTAATAACATTAAACAAATAGATAAATCTATTAAAAATTTAATACATAATATAAAATTATAATTATTTTAAAATTTAAAAGATGGAAGAAGAATTAACACAATAATTAATCATAAAAATTATACTCTTAATATTTATTTTATTTCACAATGATTTTTTAAAATTAATTTATAATATTATAATTATTCGTAGCTTATTAGATAAGACAATTGAGAAATTCAATCTTAATTATCATGTTTCACAATTATTGACAAATTATAGATTTATTAATATTAAAAAGAATTAGGACAAAAAATATCAATAGTCATAAAATAATTACAATTCTATTAATAATTTAATATTAAAATGGAGAAGAATTATAAAAGAAGTAAATAAAATAAAATAAATATTGCATTTGACTTAAAAATAACACCTAAAAACTATTTATGTTGTAGTAAAAACTCATAATAGTATTTTAAGAAAATATAATTTCTTCTACTAAATCACTTTTATATTCATAAGCAAATAGATGAATTTAACAAAAATATTAAATTCAAAAATTTATATTTATAAATTTTTTAATTCTTAAGATGGAAGAATAATAAAGTTATACAATAATACTATAATCATGGAAACTACACTTTTAAAAAAAATTAATTCATAGTGTTTAAAAAATAATTCATAAATTTTGAGAAGAACTAAAAAAAAAAACTATATTTATTAGAAACCTATTAAATAAAAAAAATAAAATTCAATTTTAACTATTATTGACATTTAATTATTGTAAAAATATTTTTTAAAAAAAAACTATTCTCTTAATATTTCTTTTAATTCATAGTAATTTTTAAAAAGTAATTCATAAATTGCAAAAGAATTTAAATAATTATGATTGTTAGAAACTTGTTCAACAAAAGAATTTGAGATATTCAATCTTAATTTCTATTGACATATAATTATTGAAAAAATTATAGTTCTATTAAGTTTGATAAGAATTATTAAAAAGAAATTAATAGTTCTAAAAAATTATAATTATATTGATATTAGACTGAGGAAGATTTGGGAAAAAAATAACAAAAAATAATAGTTTATTTATGAAAAAATACCTATTAAAGATAACTATGTAATTATAAAAGCTTATAAGGATATTTAAGAAAATCAAAATATTCTTCCAATAAATTATTTTTTTTCACGAGTATCCCTATATCCTTTTGATATAAATCTAATCAGTTCAAGTCTAAAGAGTTATTCGAAGCTATTTTTATATATAGTATAGTTAATTATTTAAAATTAAATTTATAGTAAAATTACATCAAAAGTCCTTAATATAAAAAAAAAGAATTATCTAAGTACATGAGTATTATATTATTATTTTTATTAAGAAATTAGTTAAAATTTAGGACGACACCATAGGGTTGTATAAGCTTTTAGTACATAAATATAAATAGATATGGATATAATATATAACTCAAAATAAAAATAGAAATATGAAAACCAGACAGTTTTATTGTCTTCCAAAACGTATGCGCTTTATTGAGTAACCAATATTGAATATTCTAAAATTTTCATGAGAAATAAATAAACAAAATTAAATATGATTCTATCGAGTTACTACTCAAAATCAACTTATGAATAATACCAAAAAAAAAAAATCAACTTATGTAACACCTCACTCACATACACCATCTTATTCCTACTTGACGTAATTTAGATATGAATCTTCTGTAATTTGAATATGAATCTCAAATTCTGCAACTTGTGTTTATATTTTCCAACACTATCTTCATCTTTATTTTCACTATCAAAATCGATCAGATACCATACAAGAAATAATTAACCGATCAAATAATCAGCTCTCGTCAAAATCATCATCTTCCTAGGTTTCATTGACTTTTCCAATTGGTGTAAACCTAATATATGAGAGAGCGTTTGAACCATGACTTGTTTATTGCAATGAATCAAACTTTTCTTTTTTACTTTTTACATTTTCTTGCCAGATATAAATTATTTGCAATAGAAAGAGTATGGTTTCAGGTTCGAATTTCTTACTTACTTTTCCAGTTGATGAGAACTAGGAATTAAGTATAGTAGAGAGCATTTGAGACATGATTTGTTATATAGTAATGACCCGAACTACTTTTTCTTACATTTTTTTTTTTCAAACATTATTTGCAAGTCTCAAGTTTTGCTCAACGAAAACTTCAAGTCAATGGTGTATTGCTTAAACAATTCCACGCATTTCTTGCCTACTTACATAATCTTATTAAAGCCTGAATTGATAAAGTAGATCAATTTCACTTGGATTTTGAAAATACCTTCATATCTAATCTGATGCATTAAAGAAAACTATGAATGAAAATTATTTGTTGAAGATTTTGTTACCACAAGATACGCCCATGTCTTTTAAAACGATTTCAAAATCCACGAGGTTGGCAATAATGTTATAATAGACTACTCCTCTACGATACATAATAATGAGTAATATTAATATAAAATGATCATGAAAGAAAATGATTCTTTTATGAAATTTAAAAGAAAAAGTCTATGCCCTTTTGGTATTACTTATAGTACTTATTTTCTCTAAGCAAAATTGCCTTGCAGCACTACATGAACCACCTACTAAGCATTTAAACAGAAGCTAAACTCTTTGATATAAGCTTCATCCATTTTGTCAGCTATGGCAGACATCCAAGACAAAGTCCTGCTCTTCTTCATTAGGCTCATAACCACCCTCTTGATTGGAACCATCTTTAAGAAGGCTCATACAGAACTTAGACTTCCACCCAGCCCCCCTTGGGCCTTACCAATCATTGGACACCTTCACCTTCTTGACTCAATCCTCCACCAAGCACTTTACAAGCTTTCTAGCCGTCATGGTCCCCTCTTTCATATATATCTTGGTTCAAAGCACTGCATAGTGGCTTCCTCCCCAGAAATCGCAAAGGAAATCCTCAATAAAAATGAGGAATCCTTCTGTAATCGCCCAGTATCGATAGCCAGTGAGTACTTGATTGGTGGAGCATCTGACTTTATTTTCACTCCTTATGGACCTTACTGGAGGTTCCTGAAGAAACTATGCATGACAGAGCTACTCAGTGGGAGAACTCTTGAGCAGTTTGTGTCAATCCGTCAAGAAGAAATCAAAGCTTTTCTGTTATCAACTTTACAAGCAACTTACACTAATAAACCAAGGAAAGTTCGAGAGTAACTTGTCAAGCTCACCAACAATGTGATCTCAAGAATGACAATGAAGCTCACCAACAATGTGATCTCAAGAATGACAATGAGCAAGAGGTGTGCTGGTAGAAACAATGAGGCTGGAGAAATTACAGAAGTAATCCAACAAGTTGGGGAACTTTTTGCAACATTATATTTGGCTGACTATATTGGGTTTTTTAAGCATCTAGACGTACAAGGCATTACCAAGAAGGTTAAGGTCGTACGTTATAGATTGGAATCAATGATGGAGGAGGTAATAAAAGAGCATGAAGAAGCACGTTTGAAGAATAAGATGGACAATCAGAGGAATAAGGGGAAGGATCTTGTTGATCTTATGATAGATTTGATGGAAGCAGAAGATTCAGAGATGAGATTCAGTAGACAAAGCGCCAGAGCATTTGTTCTGGTAAGACATTTGGCTTTTCAATTCTAGCTCATGCATGTGTACTTCCACTTTGAATCTCACATCACATCAACAAAATTGAGATATTCATACGTTCAGCATAGTTCTTAAGAAATCAGATAAGTTTCTATAAATCAGAAGAAAGGGAGTTTTTCCTGTTCTTGTTAACTTCCGCACATTCTCTCCTAATCGAAGATGCTTAGTCTGCTAAGACAAAACACAACTTAGGTTCTTATGATTCTGAAAATATAAATTAGCATATTTCCTTTCTTTGTAAGGGGGCTGGGGGTGGAACCAAGACCAGTAAAGATAGCTATTCCTAGATCATTTGAAACTTCGTTAAAAATTCTTTGTACATTTGACAGGAAATGTTTACTGCCGGAACTAATAGTTCAGCAAGTGTAATGGAATGGACACTAGCAGAATTCATTGAGAATCCAAGCATATTCCAGAAAGCAAGAAAAGAGATAGATTCCGTTGTTGGAAAGAATAGGTTGGTTAGACAGTCAGACATACCAAATTTACCTTACCTTCAAGCAGTAGTTAAGGAAACTATGAGGCTACACCCACCAGCTCCATTTTTCCCAAGAGAATCAACCAGAGGCTGCAAAATTGGAGGCTATGATGTTCCTGCAAATGCAACCCTCATTGTTAATGAATGGGCTATTAGCAGGGATGGAAATTACTGGGATAACCCACTAGAGTACAACCCAGAGAGATTCATAGCCAAAAAGAACATATTAGATGTAAGGGGGCAACATTACTAACTCTTGCCATTTGGGAGTGGAAGAAGAGGCTGCCTTGGAGCTTCACTTGCACTACAAGTCATTCAAACAACACTAGCAAGTATGATCCAATGCTTTGATTGGAACATCGAGGATGGAAAGAACACCACCATTAACATGGCAGAGAAAGAGGGTTTAACTCTCTTTATGGCACAACCTCTGGTGTGCTTGCCTGTTGCCCATCTCATGCCACTCCCAGCAAACTAATTTATCAAAAGGTGATAAAGGTTGCAGAACTCTAGTCCTAAACATAAAGGTTGCACTACAAATGCCACCATGTATTAGATTTTCAATGTCAAGGTTTTAAGAAGCTTTCTATGTATTCTTGAAAACATTGTAATTGAAAATACATCAAAGCCAATCCATCCTTTATTTTGAATCACAAATCTGTAGCGGAACCAGCACACAACCTTTAAAGAGAGCAATGACACACATGATCAAGCATCAAACATGCAGGAGATTATTACAGCTCAGTGTTTAAAAACAATGCACACATAACAAATATTGTCAACCAATATGGTTCACATAAAACCAACCAGGGAACTTTACAGTCTTAAGGGTCTAATCAAAAATTCAGTAGACTAAGTAACAATTTAAACAATTCTGGAGCAAAAACACAAAGAAATTGCTTGTATTTGTAACAGAAATGAAAAATTAGCATATAAAAATGAAAAAGATCATCATTATCAAAATATCTATGCATTGAAATTGACGTTTAAAAGTATTTAAGAACTTCACATAGAGATAGGGAGACAAGAACCAGATCCAGTGAAAAACACTAACATTTAGACGCTAGCCGTCAAGCTTACAAGATTGACCCTAATTTCTAAAACCCTAATCAGAAAACGAGATAGGAAAAATACACAAAAGACAACAAGACCCAAATTGCATCCCTGTCTACCTCAAGCCTATGATCCTTTTATGCCCTTTCACCCCTAATCCTCCTCGCGAGTTGAATATCCTTAGGCATAATGGTAACCCTTTTAGCATGAATTGCACACAGATTCGTGTCCTCAAAAAGACCCACCAAGTAAGCTTCAGCAGCTTCCTGAAGAGCAGCAACAGCACTGCTCTGAAACCTCAAGTCAGTTTTGAAATCCTGAGCAATCTCACGGACCAACCGCTGAAAGGGAAGCTTTCGGATCAAAAGCTCCGTACTTTTCTGGTATTTTCGAATCTCACGCAAAGCAACAGTTCCGGGTCGGAAACGATGGGGCTTTTTGACTCCTCCGGTGGCTGGTGCAGACTTCCGAGCTGCCTTGGTAGCCAGCTGCTTCCTTGGAGCCTTCCCTCCGGTTGATTTCCGAGCAGTTTGCTTGGTGCGAGCCATTATACTAGAAACAGAGAGAAAGCGAGAATTTGATCGGCAATGAAAGTTTCAAAATTTGAAAGGGATTTGAATGGGTTTTATAGGGTGAAGTGAGAAGAGGAAGAGAAAGCGGGAGGTTTGAAAGTTTGAGATTTTTTGGAGGGTCTCTTAGATTTTGAGATGATGATTAGGAGCCGTTAGATTGAACGCTATCCACGGTGCGGTTTGGACGGTAAGAAGGGTCTCAAGCGATCCGTGTGTAAAGTCAGTGAACCAATGAAATTTTGCCGCGTCAGTGTTTCCTTCTCTTCCCGAACTTTTTTTTTTTTTTGATAGTATTTATTATTATTGAGGAAGAAAACATTAATGTTGCACTTGCTCTAACAAAAAATTAGAACGGGTAAATAATAATTTTATTATTCAGAAATCAAATATAAAAATTAGACATTGACAGAGAATTTTATAGGGTCATCCTAATAGTCAAATGTATAGGTATTATCCATTTACTCCTTGGTTAAAAGTCTGATTTGAGAAAATCGTAAAAAATAAAATTTGCACAAACTTTTTAGTTCTAGTTAAATGGCATGTTTTCAACCTATTAAAAAATATATATTAATCGAGAGTTTGAAATGAAATAGAGAGGGAAAGAGAAATTGTCACATCCTATATGGAAGTATGACTGACTGAAATAATAATAGCTAAATCTCTGTAACCCTGATTCAAATAAAAGACTGATTATGACTCTTGACCAACCAATAAATAAAACTAATAATTTATAAACACAAAAGTTAACTGTCACACCCCTCATGAAGGCATGACTGGCCGGAAGAATGGTAACCAAACCTCCGTAACCCTGACTCAAATAAATAAATGACCATGACCATGACTCTTGACTCACCAATGAATAAAACCAAGAAATTATAAAGACAAAAGTTAACATTAAAACTTGTTGATTACAACAAATTACAATATACTGAAAATTTCGGCAGAGGTCCCTTACAATATGGAACATGCCTTAAAATACAATCCTATAAACTCTTTTTATTACTCAACACAACACAGATAATAAGGAGCTCTGCTCCGTTCACATCATCAACAAAACAAGTACTAAAATGTTACCTCATACCACATTGACACTCACAGTACTAATGTGACTGCAAACTTTCATCCTTAACTCCAAGTATGAGATTCCGAGGCATACCTTGTCGTCAAATCCTTAGCAAAACCTCGTATTAGTGGTTAACTTCTTTTGAAGTCCTGCTACTAAAAAAAAATGTAACCACAGGAAAGGGGTGAGTCCTACGGACTCAGTGAGTGGAAAATCGTACCCAAAGGGTACTAGTATCACACAAGCATATAACATACGTAATAACATTACGTAACATTATTCATATCTTAATTAACATTGCACGTATACATTGTAACGGTCATAAATTCACAATTTACATGATACACAATATCACAAATTTATCAGAGCAATGATATCAAACAAACAACCAAAGGGCCAACGAGTAACCCAGCCCCGCACAACAGTATCACCCCCTACCGGGCATTTACGCGCCCGCACAATAAATTAATTTCCGTACAAAATCCATCCCACCGGGGCTGAGCACTCAATTTAGAAAACATTTATCAGAATTTCTCGTGATTTCAAATCAAAGTATCCAAGGTGCACCTGGACTTTTAATTTCAGAAATGAAAATCATTTTTCCAGAAAATGTTCACGAGTTGGCCCTTATCAAACACAATCAATGTTAATCAAAACAACCAATATCAAACAAATATAATTCAGATAAATTACTAAAATACTTTACTTGCTTACTTTCCGTATATCACGCATATTCAAATAAACATATAATCACACATATTAATCTAGCCCCTAAATGCAGCAATTAACCACTCACCTAAAACCGATTCTATTCGTCACTCACATTTGCGTCCATGCATCTCATCAGGTCCACATTAGCGTTCAGAACTGAAATTCATATACCCGAATAATATTTAGTTCATAAACGTTAACGTTATAATCTTTTAGTTACTAAGCTTATATTTCAATTTATATAGGTTTCTTTGTGTAAATTTTTTTTCATTAAGTTATTACATGTCAATTAATATGAATTAAACTTTAGGTAATAAGATTAATAATGAAAAAGTATTTTAAGTGTCTTGACAAAGCATAGGGTAGGAAAAACCATTATAAGGGATGGAAAGCACTTGGTGTTTGGACTAGTGTCCACTTTAACGGTCATATCTTTCTCTAGAAAATTACAAATCCAGTTTTGTAAAATTTATAAAATACTAGACACATGTAGATTTATAATGATATATCATTTGTAATTTTTAGATTTGTATATCAATACAGTTTATTGTTTGAAGTTGCATCAAATTCTGCAACACGCAGGATTTTGACAGCTCTGACCTTACCTTAGTCAATTGAACATAACTTTCTCCAGGAAAAACTAAATCCAATTTCGTTTGTTGGGTTTATTAGTAGACAAGTATATCTATCTTTCTTATTTATAAAATTTTTCTAAAATATGTCACGAACTCACTCAATTTCTTACATGAACTCACAACAGGGCACTACGAATCCAGTTGGACCTAGCCGGAGTCTAATGGCTATAACTCACAACATATTTGGAACCAAGCTACGAAATTTTGTAGACAACCTCTCAAGATCCTAAGATACACTTTCTCTTTTGAACTCTCAATTTAATTTAGTATCGAAAATACCCGAAACGTAAGATTTCTATAACCTCTAAAGCCTGACCCCTGCATCATCTTCATTTACACTCCACTCACATTTCAATCATCTACTTACACTAACCACTCTTTATAATTAAACCCTTTACTCATTTTCGTTAATTACTTAACTCACAATGTTAGTCATCTATCCTCTACAAAATAATCAATTATGATAATAAAACTTAAATCTCCCAATTTCAATACAACTCTTAGATTCCCAGGCATAACTTATTAAAAGTATTAAGTTTGAGGAATTACCACAACCAAGGAGGAGACTTGCTGCCTTCCTAGACTCCACTCACGGCTGAACAAGGCATGGTGATGGGTTGGACCAAAGACTGTTGAGTTGCCTCCTTGAGAAATTGATGACCCTTGCAAGAGGAGGAAGGGAAATACAGCCCACTGTGCAAGACACACAGCCAGGTCTAGTAACTCACGTTTACACCTTCACTTGGCTAGAGAAAGAGAATAACCACAAGGCAAAAGCAGGACAGGGGCTCACTGATACAAGGTCTGTCCCAAACTCACTCCCACACACAGTATTTACAGCACAACATGGAAATTAAACTCCAAGTCAAGCATAACACTCGGCTGGTTACAAATCTCCAAATAGGGCAGAGATTAGCAGCTCCTCAAGGTTGAACCAAGAGCTAAGCAAGGCAGCTACATGGCATAGAAAGCAGAGGGATGAATCATCAAGTCTTAGGCAAGGACTAACTAAGAGTTACCTACCTGAAATTTCTTGGCTGCAAGCTTCATATTGGAACAGTGAGTGCCAAAAATCAAAGTGGTTATTGAAGCCCAACTTAAAAAGATAAAGTCTTGAAGGAATTGGCTAACACCAGTGATAAATCGGCTCCAATTTAGGTGGTTGCAGCCACAATGGTGGATGATTTCATTGCTCGACAAGAAAGATGAGCTGACAATCGGAGATTACAGCTTGGTGGGATGTTCTATGAACAGGACCTGAACGTGAGAAGGAGATAGACAAAGTAATTTTGTGATAGCTAATGTTCTTGTTATTGGAATTGAACAAATAGAAAAAAACAGATGTTGCTGCCATGGCCATTGAAGCTTTGAGGGAGAGATCTCCTTACTAATCACACCCTCCTAGGACGTACCAGCGGCAGAGCAAATAAAGTTCAAAACAAAATAGAAAAGCCTAGAACTTACAGGAAGCAAAGGCATAAAAGAAAGAGGAAAACCAAAAAGGCGGTGGATGAAGGAAAAAGAGAGAAATGATGATACAAGATGAGGAATACAATATTAAAAAAATGATTAAATCCAACATCATGAATTTGTGGTTATAATTTCATCTTATCTATAGGTAAATACATATATATATATATACTTTCTAGTTTATATATATTTACACATTTATTTTGCCTAACTCTAAAAATTTACACAATTAATTACATGTTCCAAATTAATCAATAGTGTGATAAAATATTAGGTTATAATATATTTAATTGTATTGTTATTTATTTATAACATAAATTTATAAATTATGTCTTTATATCGGGTTATGAGGGTTATAACATTAACGTTAAAAGTTTATTGATTTAAACAAATCACAACTTACTAGAAATTTTTGCAAAGATTCCTTACCGTATGGAAAATGCCCTAAAATACAATCTTATAAACTTTTTTTCTTATACAATAACAACACAAAAACAATAAGGAACTTCGTTCCGTTCACATCATTAACAATACAAATAATAGAATATTACATTATACCAAATTGGACATTTACAGTTTTAATGTGACTACAAATTTTTGTTATTAACTTCAAGTATGAGGTTCAGAGGAATACCTTGTCGTCAAATCCTCTGCAAAACCTCGTATTAGTGGTTAACTTCTTTTGAGGTTCTGCTACTAAAAAAATATAACCACAAAAGAGAAATGAGTCCTATGGACTCTGTGAGTAAAAAATTGTATCAAAAGGGTACTAGTATCACACAACACAAGCGTATAACATTATTCATATCTTAATTCACATTACACATATACATTGTAATCATCATAAGTTCATAATTTATATGACACACCGGATCACAAATTTATCAAAACAATAATATCAAACAAAGCAACTAAAGGGCCAACGAGTAACTCAACCCCACATAACAGTATCACCTCCTGCCGGGCCTTTAGGCACCCCCATGACATATTAATCTTTATACATAGTCCATCCCACCGGGGCTAGGCACTCAATTTTGAAAAAAAAAATTTATCAAAATTAGAATTTCTCTTGATTTTAAGTCAGAATATCCTAGGTGCACCTGGATTTCATTTTTGGAGATAAAAATCATTTCTCAGAAAAATTTTCTATGTGTTGGCCCTTATCAACCACTAACAATTTCAAATAAGCATAATTTAATTAACTCACTAAAACATTGTACTAACACATTTATTTAAATACACAGACAATTGAACATAATAATCTAGCTCCTAAAGGCAACAATTAGCCACTCACCCGTAACCGTACTCACACTTGCATCCACGCCTCTCATTAGGTCCACATTAGAATCTGAAACCTTGCTACTCTATTTCAAGAAGCAACCACTCTACACACCATCTACACATTAGAATGAATGCTCATAAATTGAAATAAGAGTGGCACACGGGTTGGAAAGCTAGCTTGCAGCTACGGTCCTACTGTCCCACACATGGTTGCAACACTAACAATTCACAGTTGGACTGATCTCACATACACTAACACAACTCTTGGCATAATAAAAGGAGCTAAAAGAAAAACAATTGGCCACAGGGTGAAGAGGATTCCCACGATTTCAATAAGTCCTCGCAGCTAAACAATAGGAACTAAGGACAACGGAATAACAGGGCATCCCATAACTCTCTGTTGGCAGATTCTCGGAAGAACAAGGCTGAAATTCTTGGAACATTTGAGGACTAAGCAAGTGGCTGCCAAGGGAGACTAACTCAAGGAGGGAAACATGAATCCTTTCATGGCAAAACAAAAGCAAAGAGAGTTGAATCTCCTTAGGCTGGGATGAGATTGTCAACTGCAAGGAGGGGCTGCGAGACGGTCTGCTGAAACACAAGCTAAACCACAGCTGGAATGAGGAGTTTCACAATAGGGGAAGATAATATCCATGGCCGAGCTTTAACTTTTCATGAGGAAGGGCAAGAATTTCGGACAAGCAAGAGAAGGAGACAGAACAGAAGAGTCTAAAATAGCCAAGAATGGGAGAAAAAAAAAAGAAAAAAAAGAAATCGTGAATGTGAAGAAGAAAACGAAAAAGAAAGAAGAAAAAAATAGGAAAGTAAAGTCAAAGTCAAGAAATAAAATGTATGGTGGGTCTATGTGTAAATATATATATATATATTTACACATAAACTTAAAAAATTAGTTTCTAGCATATTTTATTTACACACTCATTACACTCATCAATAAAAGTTTTACAAGTAAATTTTCAAGTTAAAAGTTTACTAATAATGTGGTGGAAATTAATTCTTTTATGACACACATGTTGATATATACGTATATGTATACAAGTTTATTAAAGTAATGATATGAGTTAATTTTCACATTGCGATTAGTTACATACAAATATTTTATAACGTATTTTAAGATATCAAATTATATCTTAATTAATTACGTTATTATTTATTTATTTTAACTTGCTTATGTATTTATTATTTTGTAACTAAAATTTATTTATTATATATATATAACATGATGTGGCGATACCAGGTTATAACAGAAATGGGTCACTTGTGAAAATATGATAAAAAAAGGGTGCTAATTATTTAGTTTTTGTTTTTCTATCTCTACTTTTCAAATTTTCAATAGCAGCCATTTTTTTTTAACTTCTACGTTTTTACTTTTCATATTATTTTCTAATTGAATTAATATATATACAATAAAATTGGGTTTGAAGATTAAATAAATAATTACTTGAATATTTTTCTTTAGACCTTCATGATATATATGAACTTATAAAAATAATTTTATATAAATTTAAAAGATAAATACAATCACTTATAGAAAAACTCGAAATTACATATGACATTAAAAAAAAGTAAGAACATCTTAATATTTTTTTAACATCTTTGTTCTTTCACCAAAGATCATATCACCAAATTATTAGTTTTCTAATTTTTATATGATTTTTTAAAGATTAGTTTATTAAATATAATAAGAAGTGATTAGGTGGAAGTCGTATGAAATAATCATTATATATAAATATAAATATATATTTATCATTTATATTATTATAAAAGTCATAACATTGCTATGATCTTCTATTTTAGAATAACTATAGATAAATTTATTTAAATTAATTAAAAAATATATAATTTTTTTATCTCTTAATAACTATCTATTATCCTTGCAACTCACATAAATTAATTATTTTTTATTAATTTAAATAAATTAAATTTAAAATCAATTAAATTTTTAATAACTATTAATCACTCACACGATAACACATATTCTATCTTTTAAATAGGACTCAAAAACTTAAGATAACCACTTTGGACTTTAAAAAAAATAAATCAATCATTTGGCGACTATTTATTATTTACTATAAAAAGGAGAAGAACCTTATATAGTCTCTTACTTTATGATAGTATAAATTAATTAACAAAATTAAAAAAATTAACTTCTTAATAAATACTCAAATCATTCTTACTCACACACTACTTATCTTTTTCCTTTTTAAATAGACTAAAAAATAAAATAAAATTTGTACGTGCTTATAACATCTCAAATTTGTATTTATTTTTTATTTATAACAAACATCTAATATTTATATTGTCGGTGAGAAGCTTTAAATTCAAATTCATCTCCACCAATACCTAACATAAGATTTGTTGGTAGAAGAAGACTCGATTCTAGCAAGAAAATGTGAAAAACAAATAATGAAAAATATAAAATATAAAACCTAAA
The DNA here is from genome assembly GCA_029379385.1 of Quillaja saponaria. Lineage (NCBI taxonomy): Eukaryota > Viridiplantae > Streptophyta > Magnoliopsida > Fabales > Quillajaceae > Quillaja > Quillaja saponaria. The sequence goes on along the minus strand of CM055616.1, from coordinate 8,828,694 downwards.
AGGAATTATTATTAATTTATTATGCAATGGATAAAGTCATAAAATTGACACAAAAAACTCACCTCAAAGCAGGGATATTTTTGTATGTACTAGTGACTATTAATATTCTTCTTAATATATAATATAATAAACTTAATAAAAAGAAGAGTTAAATTACTATGATAATTCACTATTATTTAAAACTCTATAAAATATGAACTTATTAATTAAGAAGAGTTTAATTACTTTAAACTTTCATTGTTATTAGAAAATTAAAATTTAAGACCTCTTAAAACGGTTAGTTGATTGCTTGAGTAATGTCGTACGTATTATTTTTTATGGTATATTTATGCTCTCGAAGGAGTTAGTAAAGAAAGTTTAAATTTGTAGAAATCGGTGTTTTGGTTCATTCCTAATAAAGAAAAAAATTTATATACAAAAAGAGTTAAATTATTATGAGAATTCATTATTATTAAAAAAATTAATAAAATATAAATTTATTAAAAGAAAATAGTTCAATTATCAATTGACTTTCATTATTAGGTGGGGATGTTATTAAATAATAATTACACTTTAAAATATATAAAAAGGTAAGTTGGTAAAATAAAAAAATTATAGTGGAATTAGCATAAATCAAAAGTTTTTGTTCTTTCAAGTTATTTTTATATATAATATAGATATAGATTAAAGAGAATAATTTGACTCTCGATTGCAACACGTGTCATCGTACATGATACAATTGAAGTTTACATTACAAGTTTGACTAATAAAATTCAACTAATGCGTGAAGTTGATGTTTATATGGTACCATTTAATTAGCATAATTAATGTTTAATTATTAAATAATAAATTAATAATTTAAATGGTTATTTATGATGAATTTGATACTTGTTCTTTTAATCATAAAGTTAAGAAAAATTTGAAGAATCATTTTATCTCCTACTTTTAACATAATTTTAATCATTAACTTCACAATATTTTCATCTAGACAAATTTTCATGTTTTGTTTCCCTTTTCATATCTCTTATACATTTCACATTTGAAGTGATTAATTACGATGAACATGATGTGCTTATTTATTTTCTATAAAAGTTTAATTATTTTTTTTAATAAACCCTTTTTGTTTCTTCTATTTTAAATATAATAGTTTTTGTAACACACACAATGAGCATGAATCATATTTATGCTATACATATATATTCATCAACAATTAATGTAAATATCAAGAATTTATTTTTAAAAAATAATTTAAACATACAATTACTTTTTAAATATTCTAAGAATAGAGAAAGAATTAATATAATAATATTATAATAGTAAAAATTATACTTTTAATATTTTTTTTTCATTCATAGCATTTAAAAAATAATAATTTATAAGATTATAATTATTTGTAACTTATTAAATTAAAAAAAATTTGAGAAATTCAATATTAATTAGTATTGATATATAATTATAGATTTATTTATATTGAAAAAGAATTAGGATTAAAAAAATTAATAGTCATACAATAATTATAATTATATTAATATATTAATATTATAGTAGCAAAAAATTATGAAAGTAAATAAAATATAAAATAGAATATTTGAAGCAAAATAACAATTAAAAAGTATTTATATAATAGTAAAAACTCATAAGGTATTGAAGAAAATAAAATTTCTTCCATTAAAAGTTAAAACAACAATAAATAATCATTGAAACTATATTCTAAATATTTTTTAATTCATAGTATTTAAAAAAAAAATATTTCATAAATTTGAGAAGAACTAAGAGATATCATAACTATTAGGAACTTATTAAATAAAAAATTTTAAAAATTCAATAATTCAATATTAACTAATATTGACATATGAATATTTAAAAAATATAATTTAGTTAAGATATAAAAGTTAAACAACATTATTATAATCATGAAAATTATACTCTCAATATTTCTTTTAATTCACACTAATTTTTAAAATTATAATTCTTAAATTTGAGAAAAACTAAAAAAAAATAAAGATTATTAGGTACTTATTAAAAAAAATTCAGAAATTCAATTTTAATTGCTATTGACATATGCTTATTGAAAAATTAGTAAAAAAAATATTAATAGTCTTAAAATAATTACAATTCTACATATATTACAAAACATAAAAAATAGCGAAAACGGAAAAAAAATAGTCTATTTAAAGCAAAATAAAAACTAAACATAATTATGTAATAATACAAATACAAACTCATAAGAGTATAAAAGAAATCAAAAAAAAATTGTCAATAAGACTAGTAAAGATTTTGTAACCATTAATTTCACAATTTTTTAATCTATAAAACTATTCTTTTATTATACAGATTTTCATATTCTTTTAATCTATAAGAGTGTTTGTATTCTGTCAAGTTTTATTGTACTTTCTTTGTTTTGAGGCAAAAAAATATTATTTTTTAGATTTACAAATAAAATTTCATATTTCGTAACATGAAAAAGAGTCAAGCCACATGAAAATACATGAATATATATGCATTTTTTTAGATTAATTTTTTGACGATTTATACAAGTTTATTAATTACTATATTTTAGTTTTTAATGAATTTTATAACTTCAAATATATATATTTTAAAATAAAAACCAGTGCATGCATTGGTACTGTTTGCATATTAGTTTTAACTTAAAGTAAGATATTTTTTTTAGAAGAGTATGACATTTATTTAAAGAAACTCTTAAATGTATAATTATTGATTTTGTAAATTTTTTAATAAAACAGTGATATTTCAAAAAATGAAGTTTATAAGTACTATTAATAATGATTATCTTGTTTAGTCAAGCCCGAACCGCTAGTAAAATCGATATATATAAGTATTTGTCTTTTTAGTTATTTACAAGTATTCCCATATTTTTTTAGTTATGAGTCTAATATTGTTCGTGGTTCGCGGCTGTTACTCCCCACAAATATTTTCGTGTGGACTGGAACTCCTAACATTGCAGAGACCTCTCAAGACTTGAGCTCAAACGTGCCTTACCACTTTAATTACACTTTGTAAGTGTAATATTTATCTTTTGGTACTATATAATTGATATTTTTAAATGGCATTTGCTATATTTTTTTCTTTTTTGTTACACTTGTACTAATAGAATAAATAATTGTATATTTGACGAGATTTTAGTTTAATTCATTAAAAAAGTGGTGTTGGAAACCTAATGGTTTCATGTTCAAATCTCATAATTGTTAGATATGTGGTTTTTCTATTAATATATAAAATATAATATAATATAATTGATACTTGATAATTTAAGAGAATACGATGGTGACAAATTTATCTAATAATTTGACACATAATCTTGTCATATCATCCATAAATTCTCATATCTATTAAACTATTTCATTTTGCCACATCACTTACTAATTCTCTCACATCTCTCTTAAATTAATTATGTAACATATGATTATACTTTTTCAAACAAATTCCTATTATCTTCTCTATCCCATTTTGTTACATATAGTTTTTTATATTTCTCTCTAATTTTTCTCAACTTTATGATTTTGTTTGATAATTTTTAAAATATGTTTTCCTAAATTAATTAATTTTTTTGGTAAATAAAAAAATTCTTAATTTACTCTATCTTTCTCTACACTTTACAAATAATATAACTAACACATAATTTAATTTATCTCCATTTATATATATTATAACTTAATTTCAAGAAAGAAAATACAAAAAATTATTATAATGACTAATTTTTTGAATGATTTCTTCATTACTTATTATAGGTGACTAATTTTTTTAAAAAAATAGAACAAATCTATGTTTAAATCAAGTCAGAAATTAGTATTGGTGTCAATTTTAAATTTAAATTTTTTCATAAATATAAAAGATATATGAATTCAAGATTCAAATTAAAAATATAAGTAACAAAATAATTTTTTAAAAGTTAAAAGTTCATATATAATACAATTGTTAGAAAAATAATATTATGACACAATACTATATAACAAGATAGACCCGTGCATCAATTACTATTTTAATAATAAATCTTACAAAATACAAAAATATTATAAAATTTTAAATAAAATAATTCTTGTATCGCACGAAAAATGAATAAATCTAGTTATAAGTTATTTCCCGACCTAAATATGATTATATACAATTATAATATTGTTTGATTGTTGAATTGACATTCCTACTATATTGTAATTGATTAATTTATCTATGTCAAAGAAAGTAAAAATGATATTTGAAGTCATATCATCAATAGCCTAAAGTCCTTCAAGGATTAGATGTTTGTTGCTAAAACACAATATTGCTTCTATTTGAAAGTTTAATACAGTTTTAAATTAAAATATAAATCTAATGTAAATAAAATTAAAATTTTATTTTCATTGTTAGCGTAAAAAAAAAAAAAAATACTTGAATGTTTTCTCTGAAGAGTACCATTTCACATATGTGAAGACAAAATTTTAAACACCATCATTTTCTCGTTAAATATGTGTCATGTGATATTTCTTAACAAATGACATCTTTTAACTTACACCTAAGATATGATAACTCTAGGTTGGCAAATCAACATAAATTCGTTGAATAACTAATCCAGCCATGGAAAGAAATATACAGATTAGGTTATTTTTTATTGTTTACCATATTAATTAATTTTTAAAAGGATGTATATAGGGCACAACTAAAAGATATGGCTAAATTAATAAGTGTAATATATTATAATATTTTTGGCTAGATAAATAGAATATTGAAAAAAGATAAATTCTTTGTTCTATTGAGTATTTTTGGACACCATTCGAAGTAAATATCAAACTTATAAAATTAGTTAGTTGATAGAATAATCAAAGATTTGAGATCGATATATATTTTATTTGCTATCCTAAATTTTTTTTTTTTTAAAAAAGAGAGAAAAATATGATCCCATAAAATAGGAAGATGCAAAAATATGGTATGCTTTTATTCATGCCGGTAAGTAAAAATACAAACAAATCAAAGAAGGCCCAAGCCCACAGAAAGCTTGGTCGCCAAATTATTGGAAGCTCTGTGACTCTTAAAAGGCGAAATTTCGCCGCCTCTCGGGCACTTCCTCTACTCTCTTCCTGTAGCCCCCTCCAAAACCTCAGCCTCCTTCTCTGCTAATTATACTTACATGAAATTCATTTATATGCTCTTTACTTAATCGAGCAGTTTCAGCTGGGATTGGAGCTTTTTCTTATTGGTATGTATATTACAACTTTGTTCACACCCCCATCAAATTCTTTGTTTGGTATTCAATAAAAATGGAGTGACAAGCAACGAAAAACTTCAGCTTTTCACTCTGATTGTTTTTTTATTTGTGTTTTTTAGGAATGTAAATCACTTAGACGACACTTGTAGCTGGGTTGGCTGAGTTGAAGCTCTTGTCATTCTCTTTTTTGTTTCAGTTTTGTGGTCGGGCTGGTGATTAGGCCTTGTTTTTCTTACTTATTCTTGTTGGGGTTGCTTGTTTTGTGTTTTGTGTTTTTTTTTTATTATTTTTTATTATTATTATTTTTTGGAATGATTAGCTTCACTGTTAAGGATAAAATTTAATTTCGTGTCTTCATTGAGCTCTCATTGTTTGATTAACGATGAATCAATGATGCAGGGTATGCTTTATTTTATTTTATATATTCATAGCATTGCGGATACTTAATTTTTGTGATTCTAATAAAGGGGGCTTTACATGTCTCTGAATTGGGTATCAAATCCGTACTTGACAAGAATGAATGTCATATGGAGATGTTATCTTCTGAATGAACATGTGTATTCATATATTTTTAGATAATTCTGATATGGTTTCTTTGCTTCTGAAGGTGAAAATGGCAGGAAAATCAAACAAAGGAAGGAGCAAGAGGGGGTCACGTAATGCTTCAAATTCTTCTGAAACATTGATCTCATTTGATGTTCCTGGGAAGGATATCTCAAGAGCTTCTGAGTCTTCCCAAGTCAATACTAGTGACGTTCCTGCGGTTTCTGAAACAAATAGTTCCAACATTGATGCAAAGGAGCCTGAAACAGCTAATGCAGCTACCCAAGTGAAACAAGGTTGATTTTCTTATATATGTCTACAGGGAAGACACCTAGTAGATGTTCTGCTGGCATGTTGATAGTATAAAATGCTACTTATCAAAACACAAAGTTTTGATACATATGTCTTTAAGTGCAGGCGACCTTCAACTTTTTCCTATGTCTGTCAAAACACAAAGTGGCGAGAAGCTTGAGCTACAGGTTTGTTAACTATATCAAGACACCATTTTTATTTATTTAATATCACTTTGTCATTAATTGCATTTTATACAATATTTAGTATGAGTAGGTGCTCTGGTTATTCTTATTCCATCTTATTAATGCAGAAGTTGGACGATTCCTCATAAATAGGTTAAAGCTATTCACGTTCTCAAGTTATTATTGAGTTTCCTTTTTGCATCATCTATTATGAAATCTAGTCTTCTGAGTTATTTAATTGACCTGCAGTTGAATCCTGGAGATTCGGTCATGGATATAAGACAGTTCCTTCTTGATGCTCCAGAGACATGTTTTATCACATGTTATGACTTATCACTGCATACGAAGGATGATTCCACTTATCACCTAGAAGATTATAATGAAATATCTGAGGTAGCTGACATTACTACTGGAGGTTGCTCCTTGGAGATGGTTCCCGGTATGGAATTACTACTTTTGCTTTCAGAGTAATAGGGTGTCTGCTGGGCTCTAATGTGTCTTTTTTTTGGGCAGCACTATATGATGATAGGTCCATAAGGGCTCATGTTCACCGTACAAGAGAATTGTTTTCTCTTTCTGCACTCCATGCTTCACTATCAACATCACTTGCTTTACAGAATGAATTGGCACAAAATAAAGCTGCAACTTTGGGAGGTTTGGGACAACGATTCTTCGACCAATGCTATATATTCATCTTTCCATATTTTAGCCGTTTTGAACTTTGACTACTTATAACACTTCTGGTTTCATATACTATCAGATACCCCAAAAACCGAAGTTCCAGAACTTGATGGACTTGGTTATATGGAGGATGTTACCGGTTCATTGGGTAATTTGCTGACGTCATCTTCTAAAGAGATCAAATGTGTGGAGAGCATAGTGTTTTCCTCCTTCAATCCTCCTCCAACCTATAGAAAGTAGATTGTGAAATCTTTTCTTTGTAGTTATCTTATGTCATTGAAATATTCTGCTTTATTTAGTAGAAAAGTTATTAAAAATTGGTGCTTTTGTTGCCCACAGGCTTGTTGGGGATCTGATTTATTTAGATGTAATAACTTTGGAAGGGAACAAATTTTGTATCACTGGAACTACAGAAATGTTTTATGTCAATTCAAGCACAGGCAATACTCTTGACCCAAGGCCTAGTAAAACTACTTCTGAAGCAACCACCCTTGTTGCTCTCTTACAAAAGATCAGTTCTAAGTTCAAGAAAGGTAAAGAAGCAGATTTTTCATAAACATTTACCTTTTCAGAGATTGATTTTGTATAATTTTTCCATTGGTATCTAAAGAATGTTTTCCTTTTTGTTCTGTCATCAAGCTTTTCGTGAAATATTGGAGAGAAGAACTTCTGCCCATCCTTTTGAAAATGTTCAATCATTGCTGCCACCAAATTCGTGGCTGGATTTATATCCTGTACCTGGTGAGTGAAAACCTTCTTTTAAGTTTATTCCATTTATATTATCTTTTTTTATTGCATTGTCAAATTTAGGCTGATGGAGTGTGAAATATGTTTTCCTCGTTTCTTTGATTTGGTAGAAGATACCATTTTATCTGTCCACAATTTCTCAATGCCATTTGTTCATAAGTCTTGCATTTGACTTATCTGAGGCTTGGTCATGTAAAATCTTGTTTCCTTTTTTGACATCATCCACTTAATTAGAACTGATTCTTTAATCTCTGTGAAGCATACTGCCTTTTCTTAACATCTACCTGATGATAAGCTTATCTATGTTGCTTCCCAAAAGTAAGATATATTTGCTATTGGTACTTGAAAAAGCTATTGTTCTACAGCATTTGCTATTAAAAATAAAAAATAAAACTAATTCTCTGATGGCCTGTTAATCTGTGTTAACTTGTTACTTTGAGATTGATGTTTAAGAAATCAGACAGTTTGAGCCAAAGTGATTAGCTGCATGCTAACTATATGGATGCTAATGGTAAGTCCCAGGGTTACCTCTATTGTACTTAGCTGTTATCTTTGCATCTCTGTTACAAAACTGACCGCAATTATGCATTTTGAATTAGTGTATCTTTTGTTTTCCATATTGAGCATTAACAGTGTGCTGTTGAAATGTGACAGAAAGTTATTTTCTTGATTTCTACTGTTGCATGCCTACAATACACTTGCTACCTGTAACTGTCATAAGTGAAACTTCCTAGGTTGCTTGATACAAATATAAAACTTTTTAATGAATCTTGAACTGTCCCCAATGTTGTCAGACCACAAACGTGACTCTGCCAGGGCAGAGGATGCATTGACTCTTTCATATGGAAGTGAGCTGATTGGCATGCAAAGAGATTGGAATGAGGAGTTGCAATCTTGCCGCGAGTTTCCTCATACAACTCCCCAGGAGAGGTACAATTTCTTTTTAATCCATGATCAAATGCTTTCTCAGAGTTGTTTAAACTCTTAAGCTATTCCCATTGTTTGATGACTAATATCATTTATAATTCTGCAATTTGCAGGGTTTTTCGGGATAGGGCTCTCTATAAAGTGTCTTCAGACTTCGTTGATGCAGCAATTAGTGGTGCTGTTGGAGTAATCAGCAGATGTATTCCCCCAATAAATCCAACTGATCCAGAGTGCTTTCACATGTTAGTGGAATATTGAATATGTTTTGAAGCATTATGTCCTTTAAGAAATTTGCTAGTCTTTTTAACATTTATTGGAAGCTTATACTTTATTCTGCAGTATGTGGAAACTACTACTAGCTTTGTACCTAAGCGTCGGAATTATGCTTGCAGACTTCCTGAGCATTATTTTTATGCTTGCCCAGACTGCAGATATAAGATTGTCGCATCTTTTGTTTATAACTTCCCCCATTCCATTTTTTTCTTTTATTTTTCCTCTCTAGAGGGGTTGTATGATGAGTAAATTGGTGATCTTCTCTCTTTCTGTCTATCTCTACCAAAGGAGCAGGGGAAAGGAAAAATGAATCCTGTGGTTTGACCCATTAAATGGAGGGCCTGCAGCATTAAAATGCTCTTATCACTTGACCCAGAATATACCATGGTAGTCAGTGTATGTTCATGATATAGTTGTCTTATGGATAGGAGGTTTAGGATTTGCTTAAAGTATTGTTATTCTACTCTCTACTTATTTGTAGTCGAGGTTAATACATTTGTATCTTATTATTTGGGCTGCTTCATATAGTACTTTCTTTGTTATCTGCAGTTTTTATTTATTTTCCCCTTTGTGTAGTTGATTGTGGGATGAGCATGCATTACTTATTCTTTTTGGATATAGGTATGTGCACAACAATATATTCTTCAGTTTTGCTGTTGATGCGGACCTCGAGCTTGTGACAAAGAAAGGGGCAGATTCTAATTCAAAAATTGGGAGCAGAAGCTCCATGCACAGTTCATCTGAAAAAACTTCATACAGTCCGTCTGATGGAGGGAGTGGAGTTCCCAATGGGGAAAAGTGTGATGGTTCATGTTCACATGATCATAATAATGTCATGGAACCAACTCCTGATATTCCTGCTGAAACACAGTTAGCTGAGAGTGAGCAGGCTACTTATGCTTCTGCAAATAATGATTTAAAAGGGACCAAGGCTTATCAGGAAGCTGATGTATCGGGACTTTATAGTCTTGCTATGGCCATTATTGATTACAGGGGTCACAGAGTTGTTGCTCAGGTGTGCTTTGAAGATGAACTATACCTAAAGAATAGTAATTTTATGTAGACTTATAGTCTATAGTAATAATATTATCACTAAATTACTGAGATATGGACAATTGCTATCTTTTTATAGTTTATGCTTGACATAAGTTGAGAAATGATATACCTTTCATGGAGGAAAATTATGCTACAATTTGATGATGTTTCTTTCTATACATGTAAATTCTGGGTAACTATTGATCATTTATTTATTTATTTCATATACTTGTATTCTCTTCTAATTGTTCATTATTACACATTCTGCTGCAGAGTGTTTTACCAGGCATTCTTCAAGGAGACAAATCAGACTCTCTTCTGTATGGTTCTGTTGACAATGGCAAGAAAATATGTTGGAAAGAAGATTTTCATTCTAAGGTGAGGGAGGATGGAAAGTAAATTTCTACTTTGATGGTGCTGTCAGATTCATATTTCATCATTATTAACTGTATTATGAGAGATTTTATACTTCTCCTGAGATGGGCAATCAAATATAAAATATCTTGTTGGTCCTATCTGCATATTTTTTCGCCTGATTATATATTTTAGTCTGTGTTCTAAGCATGGCTTACTTTTAGGTGCTGGAGGCTGCTAAACGCCTTCATTTGAAGGAACACTTAGTCCTTGATGGATCTGGAAATGTTTGCAAATTAGCTGCTCCAGTGGAATGCAAGGGCATTGTTGGTAGCGATGACAGGTGATTGCTCTTCTGGTTGGTTTAATATCTTACAGATACCCTTAGCGTGTGTATTTGACTGACCAGTGCTTCCATATATTTACATTCAGCCAGAATTGATTTGAACTTAGTTCATGTTAAAAATTTCCAAGTTCCATTGCAGCTTTCTTATACATTTTTTTTTCCTTCAAAAATCCTTTTTTAAGCTTAGAGAAAATCTTAGCACACTCTGTAGCTTGAAAATTGATAAATATGTTTTGATAACCATATCATCTTTAGTTTCTAGAACTTCACAAACATATATATATTTATGTATACCATTTAGTACTTATCCTCTTTCTGTTTTGAGCACCTTATCAGGCATTATCTTCTGGATTTGATGAGAGTTACTCCTCGTGATGCTAATTATACTTGTCCTGGTTCTCGGTATTGTATATTAAGACCAGAGCTAATTACAGCTTTTTGCCAGGTATGGTAGTCTGATATAATTTTAAATCTGAGATTTTATTTTTGATAATCCTTTTTCTCATATTTCTACTTGATGGGAATAGGCTCAAGCAGCAGAGACATCAAAATGTATTAATTCAAGTTCTCAAGCAGTAGCTGATGTGACCACTGATTCTGAACAGGTTGCTGCTGTTGACAAGCAGGTAAACATCAAGGTTGATGTAACAGATGCTTGTAATTGCCATACAATTTTTGTTCTATCAGAACAATCACAAATGCGCAAGGATCAATTTCATGAAATGTTCTAGAAAACAATAAATGCATGATACAGTGGATCACTAAAGTTCCATGCTTACAAGTTTTTGTTTCAACTGGCTGCTTGTGGATGTATAGGTGCATTAGACATAGTAAATCACACTTTAATTCAGTTGACCGAGTTACCATTGCTTGTATTTCTTGTATGGGATCTTCTGTTTGTTTATTTATGCACTTCAGCAACCCATTTCTGCTTGGAGCTGAGACTTAAATGACGATAGTGCCTGGTAACTTTCTTAACATATCTGAAATAAATGGGTTTTTTCTTTTCTTTCTATTTTCTAGATCATGGATTAGGAAAGAAGAAAACAAAGGCAATTGTTGGTCTCTTGTTTTCTCTTTTCATACTATTTTGGTTTAATTGGTCTTTGGCAACATGTTTTAGAAAGTGATAGTTGAGTGGTGGCAGCTGAAGCACTTTTCCCCTTTTCCCAGCAAATAAAGAAAAATGTTTATAACTGTTCTGGAATCTGTTGTAGTCTTGCATCTAGTAACAATTAAATATGGTGATCCAGTGTTTTTCTGTCTTTTGACTAAAATTTGTTCAAATAGTTGAACATGTCACCAGATTAAGACTGATCACTGTGTTTATGTTTTTGGTCAATAATTAGTTGGGCATTTTGAGTTCCAATTTGCCCCCAATCAATTGGAGTTACTTTGTTGATGTCATTCGTCACACAGGATTTAACAAAAGAAGAGAGGACTGAGGATGTCAAAGAACCTGCTTCTATATCTACTGAAATCACCGAACCATATGAGGAAATTCTTTTTAACCCTAATGTCTTAACTGAGTTCAAGCTAGCTGGTAGTGACGAGGTACTTTCTGATCTGTTTGATATGTATATATTTATAATTTTACATTCATATATAGATTTTTTTGTTTGGGTGTTGTAGAAAATATTATGCTCATTGTGTTCAGGTTTTTCTTATGTTGTTATATACTGTTCTATTCACCAGGAGATAGCGGCCGATGAAGCAAATGTGAGAAAAGTTAGTCTGTATCTTACAGATGTTGTGCTTCCAAAGTTCATTCAAGATCTTTGCACGCTTGAAGTTTCACCTATGGATGGCCAGACATTAACTGAAGCGCTCCATGCTCATGGAATTAATGTTCGGTATCTTGGAAAAGTAGGCATTTTGGTTTTTGGGCAACAACTTGATTAGTGGTCAGATTGGCATTTTTGTTTTCTTATTCATTTGCTAATGACTTTACACATTGTAACATGTCTGGATCTTTAAAACAGGTAGCTGACAGGACGAAACATCTACCTCATCTATTGGATCTTTGCACTAATGAAATTGTGGTCAGGTCTGCAAAGCACATCCTCAAGGTGATAAGTCTTATGTTGGTTACATCATCTTATCTATCCATATAATGATTCTTGAAACATCTGTATGGTCTCACTAGATGATTTTTAACAAAAGTTCAAACAGAACTTGACCAAACAATGTCTCTGTTATGTTATTTATTGACCTTTTAAATGTTACGGTCAAGTGCTTGCAGAGTTAAGATTCTCATTCTTGTGCAAAGGTCATTGTAACTGCAGCAACTTAATATAATTAATTTTAGACTTCGGGAGACCTTGATGTTGCTTCCTGGTTTTGTCTTAAAGATGGTCATTTTACACGTATACCTGTTATATTCAACCACACTTTAAGAATACTTACGTAGTTTTGTGCGTTGTTCACCCAAAAAAAAAAAATGCTTTTGTGTTGTCCATGTGTATCTACAATCTCTTTGCAAATCCCTAACACAATAATTCCCACCTTATGTCTATGACTAAATGGTTTTTCTTCTATTATCTTTTACTTTTGCAGGATGTATTGAGAGATACAGAGGATCAGGATCTTGCTCTGGCACTATCTCATTTTCTTAACTGTCTGTTTGGAAGTTGTCAAGGTCTTGGTGCTAAACTTGCTGCTAATAGCGTGCAGTCTAGGAATCCTAAAAAGGTAAGCTGAATACGGTTGGATCATTTTCAGAATTATTTCTTGTACCTTCGATGCTGTGACTAATTAGCTAATTCTTGTTGTTCGTGATCTGTTGAATTTATTTATACACTTTGTATTCTCCTTATGCAGTGCAAACTAATTTTTACAGCTGCCTCTTGGGAAAACTTGAAGTTTTTCACTATTACAAATCATATTTTGAATCTATACTAGAAACAATTTGCTTGTAGTATACAATGTAAGTGAGTCTCTTCTCATCCAAGTCTTGTAACTAATGTTAAAAAATTACAGGACCATGCAGGGCATCAATCTTCAGGGAAGCTTTCCAGGGGGCAATCGAGATGGAAAGGCAGGGGGCAATCTTCAAAAATGAATCAACCTTCCTATATGAATATAAGCTCAGAAGCTCTTTGGTCTGATATTCAAGAATTTGCAAGACTGAAATACAAGGTACCAATCATCAACAACCTGAATAAATGCTTTATAGGGATAGGACATCTCTTCAAGGTTCTGTAGCTCCAATTTGTTAAAAGAAGATTTTCAACTTTCCAAGTAGTGTTTGTATAATAGTCAACTACCTTTGTTTTGCACGCTGTTGATTTTTTTTTTTTTTGGATAAAAAAGAAATTTTATTAAGAAAGAAAAGAGTACATGAGATGACAAGAAGTCTTCTTAAACAACAACAGAAATGATAAATAAAAATGTAAGCTTGAAATAACAACTACCAATTCCGTTGCATATCTTCTAAAGGAACAATCTGAAAAGCTCCAGAAGCAGAATACTAAAAAGAAACAAAAAAGACAATCTTATCCGAAAGAAGATGCTATGGAAAATGACGATCACGGAAAATTCTTGCATTATATCTCCTAAAACATTTTATCTTTTTTTTTCTCTCTCCAAAACTGAGATAATGAGTCATTAGAAACTCAAGCAAAGAGTCTGAACAAACCCAAGAAATGCCGAAGATGTCAAAAAGCTTAAACCAAAGAGTCCACACAAAAAAAGATGCTCATTGGTCTCACACAGATTTCAGGACATAAAGCCACGGACAGTTGTACTCATCTACAACAAGCTATTTGTGTTGACTCTGTTAAGAAATGTTGCCCATACAAAGCCTTGACCTTAGATGGAGCTTTAGCCTTCCAAAGAAAATTACGAAGTAAGAATGAGACAGAATCTGGACCTTGAACAAGAAAGCTATAAAAAGATTTACAAGAAAAAATCCTGAATAATCAAGAGGACAAGTGCGCTTATCAGGCATGTTAGGGCTTGAGTTAATGATATTGAAAAAAAGACAGCGTAACGTAACAACTAGTATTGAAAGCTCGATGGAGTAGGGGAAATAATGACTAACAAATTAGTAAGATTAGAAACTTCCCTTTCATTTAGACCTTTGAAAAAGTAAAAATTCTATGCAACATCATCACCCTCCTAAACATAAAAAGAAAAGCAAAATGGAGAATTGATAGTCGATAAAGTCTAGAGTAACTTACAACAAAAAACTCATTTCCTATCCAAAACGAATAGAAGGGAGAAACCTTGGAGATGAACTTCCAAAGGCTAGCATGCGAAATACTTGTACTAGTCTTGGCATCCCACCTATTTCGATGGAGGTCAAACTTGCTTTTAATCACCATGTGCCAAAGTGAATCAGGTTCTTGAGGAATATGTCAGAATCACTTTCCCACCAAAGCAATGGCTTTGGACACCGATTTAGCAATATCCAAACCACCTTCTGATTTTGGCTTACAACACATATCCCAGTTAACTATATGATATTTGTTACTCTCATAATCTCCTTAACATAGAAAATTGCGCATAAGATGCTCTAAAATATTAGCTATTTTTACTGGAATTTTAAATAGAGAGAGGTAATTAATAGGAATACTTGAAAGACAAGAGTTAAGAAGAATAATTCTACTACCAAAAAAAATAAGCGCCCTTCACCCATCCAACCATTTAGACACCTTACGAACAACAGGATTCCAAAAGGAAACAGAACAAGGATTGCCAGCTAGGGGTACCCTTAAAGACAACCAGCCAGGGATGGGTAAACACCTAATGAATTGCCATTCAAATTAATTATAGTTATACTACACTTACCTAAGTTAACCCTAAGCTCGGATATATGTTCAAAAATTTGAAGAAGAAAAGGAACATTTTTAAAACAATTTATGTCTTTCTTGAGAAAGCAAATTGTGTCATCAGCAAATTGAAGGTGATAAACCATCACACCCTCAGAATCAATCTTCATGCCCTTAAATACACCTCGTTCAACCCTACTAGAAATTATTTTGCTCAAAACATCCGCTACAAGCAGAAAAAAGAAAAGGAGAAAAAGGGTTCCCTTGGTGAATCAAGTACATGGCTTCACAGAAAACTCTTCAGAAGAAATGCACCCATGGATCCACCTCCTCCAGCTAGACCCAAAGAGGGTGTATGTGGTTTCCCACAAAACTCTTCATTAGAAATGCACCTATGGATCCACCTCTTCCACCGAGACCCAAAACCCTTCCTAGTAACTTTGTCCAAAAAAGACCAATTCATCGTATTAGGCTTTTTCAAAATCAAGCTTGAAAACACCACCCCATGTAGTCATTTTTTACCAGATTTTTTGATTAGGCTTCTGCTCAGTGACACAATGTGTATGTCTTTTGAAGCAACAAAAATAAAATGAGACTGATCAATATACTGTGTGATCTACAAGCACATTCTCTGTCCTCTTAATTTCTTTATCTGTGATATGCATTGTTATATATTTGAACAAGAATTTCCCGTATATGCAGTTTGAGCTGCCTGAGGATGCAAGGTCACGTGTGGCAAAAGTTTCTGTTATACGTAATCTTTGCCAAAAGGTAATTGCAGGTTAATAAGTATTTGATTTGACTTTGAATCTTATGATGAAATACTATAGATTAAATCATTGTATATTTTACTTGTCTTCGCTTAATCCAATTATGTTTCATATGCTTGTTGCAAATTTAGCCTTTATATCCTCTGCAATAATATTCTTCATTCATGCTTTGGTTTTATAAGAGAGTGAACAAACTCTAAAAGGTTGGTTCAATTTGATCTAGATTTTAAATGATGTAGCTTACCTTAAGAAGGGCCGGAGCTACTCACTGCTTGCAATTGAATTTGTTTATAACTTTCTGCAGTGAGATTCAAATGCGTGTCTAAAGAGCAGATTAGTTATTAATGTCTCATATGTGACTATTCAGTGATTGTTTACTGTTTATCATAATACATATTTTTGTGTAGAAATATGACATCCTAGATTCAGTTTACTGTTTATGTTAATCAGATAGTGCTCTAGATGAATAGCATTGGTATAACATAGTAGTGTTATTATCCATTGTTACTTTTCTACAATTCTGCAACTGAAGTATTATCATACTTAAGCATTAATTTTGCAGGTAGGCATAACCACTGCAGCTCGCAAATATGATCTTAGTTCTTCAACACCTTTCCAAACATCAGATGTCTTGGATGTCCGTCCAGTTGTGAAACATTCAGTTCCTGTGTGCTCAGAAGCTAAAGAACTTATTGAAACGGGGAAACTTCAATTGGCTGAGGTATGCAATATGCTGTCTTAGTTTATGAGTGCGGTGTGGAGATACGGTTTGTGAATCACAATACCCGGCAATTCTTGATCCTAGTATTTAGTGGTAAATGTATTTAACATAGATAGCTATCTGTGAAGTTGCATGGGTAAATAACTCAATTAGCTAGGATATCCAATGTAGGTTTTTAAATTTTATTTCTTTGATAAGGAAAGTATTAGGAATATAATATTATTATATTGTGTAGTCCCACATTGTTTAGATGTGGAAGTCTATGTTTTATTATTTACTATAAATAAAGCTTATGGGTGTAGGTTTTGAGAAATCAATCAAGGCCACAATCCTTTCCTTATTCTATTTTATTTAACATGGTATCACAGCAGGTTTGAAACCCAAGCCCGATCTTGGCCCTATTTCCAAAAAAAAACCCTAATCTTCTCTTTCTTTTATCTAGTAGCCACATGAAGAAAAAGAAAAAAAATAAAAAGGGCTTTGCCGCCAGCTATCATTAAACCTAGTTGTTTTTTCCATTCACGCCTCATTCCAGCGTGTCTCTCTATTGTTGCTGCGTTTCATTCCAGCGTGTCTCTCTACTGCTGCGTTTCATTCCAGCGTGTCTCTCTATTGCTGCGTTTAATTCCAGCAATATGATTATTATTCATTGGGGTTCTGTTCATCAGTATGTCTACCTCCGAAAAAATTGAAATCGCCAATTCACTTGAAATTTCACCATCTAAAGACGGTTCATCCCCTTTTCTTTTCAAGCCTATTTAGGGTTTGACGGCTCAAAGAGTATGACAGTTCAACAGTACCTTCATGAACTTCCTGTTGTGTCTCTTTCCAGCGGTGCTCCTTTTATTTTTCTGGAAAATCCCGTTGTTCGTTTTTTCAATGGTGCTCTTTTTATTTTTCTGGAAAATCCGGCTGTGTCTCTTTCCAGCCAACACGAGTACTATTTATGGGTACCAGTATGTTCATCAAACGGATTGAAGCTTCACCTAGATATTTGTAAGTAAAGGGGAGTGTTGAGATTGGTAATTGGGTTTTATTTGTACAAGATTGAGCATTATAAGCTCCATCTTGAGGGGGAGTATTAGGAATATAATATTATTATATTGTGTAGTCCCACATTGTTTAGATGTGGAAGTCTATGTTTTATTATTTACTATAAATAAAGCTTATGGGTGTAGGTTTTGAGAAATCAATCAAGGCCACAATCCTTTCTTTATTCTATTTTATTTAACAGAAAGGAAAATTATTAGAAAGATAGAATTACCATAAAGGAGGACCAGGAGTACTCACTAGGAAGAAACTACAGGTAACCAAAAAGTAAGACAAAATAAGAAAAGTAATGAAGAAGAGCTCCTAATCTCACTTAATCCAAACACCAAAGATAAGCGAAGAGAACAATCTTATCCCAAAGAAGATGGCCTGAAAAATGATCATCCTGGAAGGTTCTGCAACTGTGCTATAGCCAACTACTCCAAAATACAAGGGAAAAAATAAAAAACATATTTTAGCCTGCTTACTCCTCCCCAGATCGTTAAAGCAAAACTCCCACAAATCCTTCAAAGATAGTGGATAACCACTCATCAAAAATAGCAAATATTCACTTCAAATAACCTAAGTGGCAGAACAATGAATAAAGACGTACTCATTAGCCTGACTGCTCTCAAAATAAAACACACAAATATTGGGGAAGAATACTTGATGTAGTTAAAATCACAATTTGAGGTCTAAGCAGAGTGGGTTGACCCAAATATGTAATATAGCGTTTCAAACTGTTCCTACAGAAATTTTATTATACATTTGAACTCTTGGTGCAATCATGCACGGTAGAAGTAAATGGGCCACTTGTGAGTTCAGTTAATTTGTATGACACTGTTTTTTCAGGGCATGCTTAGTGAAGCCTACACATTATTTTCGGAGGCATTTTCAATGCTTCAGCAGGTATGGACTATGGAGTCTCATCTCTTTTGGTATTCCTGTTGAATTTTGTTAAGGAGAAAGTAATTCTGTTATTCTGATTTCAGGTTACTGGTCCAATGCATAGGGAGGTTGCCAATTGCTGTCGGTAAACAATCATATCTCAAATAATTCTGTCAATGTGTTTCTAATTGCGTTAGTTAAGATTTAGTTGATGGTCATTTAAATAATTTAGTCATTGTTGGTGCATGCATCTTCCGTGTTTAATGGTCAACAGTCAAACTTTTAATGGGTATACATAGTGCACCTGGTCTCTGAATTTATTTTTATGTTTTATGTTACCCGTTCCCAAAATTTCAGGTACCTCGCCATGGTTTTGTATCATGCAGGAGACATGGCTGGAGCCATAATTCAACAACACAAGGAACTAATTATAAATGAACGTTGCTTGGGTTTAGATCATCCTGATACTGCTCACAGGCATGCCTTTAATTCATCTACTTAATGCCATTTCTGGATTCCATATTCTGTTGCATTACTTCTGCAGAATAACATTAACTTAAACTTATATTAGAAAAATGGTATAACTGGCTGGATAAAAAAAATTAAGAAATAGTGTGGATGACTGGATGGCAATGTTAACAAAAATCTGTAACTATAGGACAAAATAGGCTATTGAATCTGCTGGAACTCAGATGGTGTATAATTTTGCTACTGCAGTTATGGCAATATGGCTCTTTTCTACCATGGACTTAACCAAACAGAACTGGCTTTACAGCACATGTCCCGCGCTCTGCTCCTATTAAGTTTGTCATCTGGCCCCGATCACCCTGATGTAGCTGCGACGTTTATTAATGTTGCAATGATGTATCAAGATATTGGAAATATGAATACGGCTCTTCGCTATCTGCAAGAGGCTTTGAAAAAGAATGAAAGGCTTCTTGGGAAGGAGCATATTCAAACTGCTGTGTGCTATCACGCTCTTGCAATTGCATGCAATTGCATGGGTGCCTTCAAGCTTTCTCACCAGGTTTGTTCAATTCGGTAAAAGACGGCATACCAGTGTTGCCAGTATGTAATTACTAATTGTGGCATTTGCTGTGACAGCATGAAAAGAAAACATATGACATACTTGTCAAACAACTTGGTGAGGATGACTCAAGGACACGAGACTCACAAAACTGGATGAAGACATTTAAGATGCGTGAACTACAGGTAACTGCATGTTAGTATGTTAATCTTAAATGGCTAAAAGATTTATTGGATGTTAATTTCTTAGAAATAATATATCTTATTTCAACAGATGAATGCGCAAAAGCAAAAGGATCAAGCTTCGAATGCAGCCTCTGCTCAGAAAGCTATTGATATGTTGAAGGTTTTTCAGGATTCTCCTTTCTGTTCGTTTATTTACCAGACAATACATGATAGTTATACTGCAAAAAGATGGTTGGTAGCACACTGTGACCAATTATTGGCCCTATCCATTTCTGGTTCACCTGGTTTTGTGAAATATACTTTTGACAGTGCAATGAAACTTGTGATCTTCTATAAGAAGCTGAAAGGCTTTCATCCTGTATACCTCGTACTTCATAATGATCAGTAGATGCATTTTGCTTTTTGAATATTTGGTTATCGTCTTGGTAAATGGGAATTTCTTTAGCTTTTGGTTAACTGAATATCTGGTTTTCTACTATCTGCGTCTATCTGATATTCAAGTTTCTTCAAAATATGAGGACTTTATATGACATTTACACGTGTGGCAGGCACATCCTGATTTGATACACGCATTCCAAGCTGCTGCTGGAGGTTCAGGGAGTTCTGGTGCTTCTGTCAACAAGTCCCTTAATACTGCGATAATGGGTGAGAATATTCCAAGAGGGAGAGGAACTGATGAAAGGGCTGCTCGTGCAGCTGCTGAAGTCAGGAAGAAAGCTGCAGCCAGGGGCCTCTTGATACGTCCACATGGTGTTCCAGTACAAGCTTTGCCTCCGCTCACCCAACTTCTTAATATTATTAATTCTGGTATGACTCCAGAAACAGTAGAAAATGGAGAAGTGAATAGAGTGAATGGAGAAGCTAATGGTCATCCTTCAAGTGATCTAGTTGATACCCAACAAGACCAATCAACACCAGGGCAAGATCGGGTTCCCGTTGGATTGGGAAAAAGTTTGGCTCCATTGGATTCAAAGAAACAAAAATCAAAACCAAAGCATGTGGCTTGAAATTTTGTACCTCAGGGCTCTGGTTAGTTAGATTGATATTTTTTTTTGTCCTGAAATGATTGAATGACAAGTTCCGGTCTACTAAGCTTT
Source organism: Quillaja saponaria (assembly GCA_029379385.1). Classification (NCBI taxonomy): domain Eukaryota; kingdom Viridiplantae; phylum Streptophyta; class Magnoliopsida; order Fabales; family Quillajaceae; genus Quillaja; species Quillaja saponaria. The sequence continues at coordinate 8,807,644 of CM055616.1, read as the reverse complement.
TGAAGAGTGTTTAGTAGTGGCTCTGAATTTTTATTCATTTCCCCTTTGTCAAAATGATTGCACTGAGTGTCACTAAAAGTGACGTCTTAGATTGATGTGAATGGAGAAAAAATATTCGTGTAGTCTATCCCTCTTGGGATTTAAGATTTAGCTGAGTTAAGTAGGCCATTTCCTAATAACTAGGATCGTAGAGATTAGACATTTTAGAGTGTGCAAATATTATACTAGTAGAATAATCTCTATTGAGACAAATATGAATCTTCAAGCAACTTTTATAATTGGGGTTAACCGGAGCAAATATATAAGATCTTTGTACGTGTAACAGTTACTACTGTTATTGGCTGAGGTGACTGTTTATTACTTTTTGTAGATGATTTTGCCATTTCTAGATTAATCTGATGCAGATGTGATATGGATATATATTTGTATAATGTGTATGATTTGCAGTAGGGTGCTACTAGTCAGTGCTTATTTTGCTTGGATAAAATAAGCTGCAGTGCAGATGCACTCATGCACAGATTGGCTGTTATTCATGCCTTTATGCATTTCTGTTATCCCATTATCTTTCATTTCTTGAGGTTACGATGTGGTGGCATATTATCAATGGAAACTACTGGAATTATGTTTTTGTTTCTGCAAAATAAATGGAAAAGATTACCATCTTCTCAATCCTGTATTTCTTTTACTCTGCTAACTGAAATACATTCTACATCTGCAGCTCCCAAGTTTGCTTAAAAGATTTCTGAATCTTCGGATGCCGTTTCGTTTTTTTCTTTATTATTGACAAAATATTACAAAAGCTTCATTTAATTGTAATTGTTAAAATTGACTAAAAAGAAAAAAGAACAGGCTAAGTTAAAACATTGAAAAGCTTACATGAAACACTTGTTTTTTGGTGTTAACAAGTATAATTCCTTTTTTGACAAACAATGATTGTTGACACCCAAATGGTGTGTCCACACCTAGTGGATCTGGTGTGCTCTAGAAAGGAATTTGCAATTTTTTATAAAATCATGTAATGTGAAAAAAACTACGTTTTTTATTATCAATTTTGACAGCAGTGAATTACTATTCTATTTCTTTTGTCAGCCATGAGAAACAAATGTTAGAACAGTATTTATAAACATGCTTACTCCAGGGGAAGTGACATTGGAAGAAACATGCCTTTATTGGAGAAAACCAAAATAAACCTTTTTATTAACACTTCATTTCCTTGGAAGTCGGAGCAACGACAATTGACAATGAAGGAATCGGATGACAGGTTGCAATAGGACTAGGACAAAATGAAAGATTGGTTTGAAATGAGGTTTGAGAATCAACTTACTTGACCCTTGGACTCTTAGAGCGGGTAAGCACCATTAATAATTAATGAAACATGCTATAACAAATTACAGAATAAATATCATTTCGGTTTCGATTAACCTAAATATGTTAAACAAAACAAAAAAATAATAATAAAAGTTACAAAAAATTTTTAGAAAAATTAAAAAAAAAATCCTACTTTTGGCTAAGCTGGGTCGGTAGTTTAACAAACTTATGAACAACTCCTATTATTTGAGAGTTTGAGAACAATGAGAGTAGATACGAAAAAAAAGTAGAGTAGGAAAAAATGACATCATTATTTTTTTTATTTGAGAGTTTAAAATATATATATATATCTTTATTTTGAGAGTTAGGAACTAAGATAGAAAATTTTACATATTACTCATTTTTATGATTATAATATTAAAATATTTTATTTAAGTATAATTAGGTTTTTAATTAAAAAAAATAAGAATATATTGTTACTATAATAAAATATTACAACGTAAATTATCTTATTTGGGATTAAAAAAAAAACCTTGAAAGAATTTGAAGAAATACATATACCACTCAATTTTCTCTTATCTTACAGAAAAAAAAAAAAAAAAAAACAAAAAACAAAACGCCTGCCCTCTCCACTTACTTCTTGAGTACTTATCAAATTATTACAGGTGTTAAATGTCAATTTAACAAATAAGCTTGTAAAATGATATTATTAACCCACACCAAGCTATCCGAACCAAACCAGTGAATGAATGCGTCCAGTTTATGCATAAATTGGTTAGGTTTAGAAATTCTTTGATCTAATTAAATCCCTCAGATTCGTTCAGGTCTGACCCTGAACTTGAACCAATATAAAGTACTAAAATATGCTAAGAATAATAAAACCTTTTATCAAGAGAAAAAGAATAGAAATATCAGAATAAAAAAATGGCATGCATGTTCTGCATCCTGTGCATTTTCAATTTTGTGTATGAAAAATGATATATATACATAGCTGACTAGAATGGGCTCATACCGATTACCTACAGCAAATATGAATTGTCATATTTAATAGTTGCAAATAGTATTACATGCACCCCTGCAAAAAGATATCAAACTGAAGTACTCCTGCAAAAATTTCCAGAATGGGAAGAATACCGGCTAGTGATAATAATTTTCTTCATCGCTTTCCCTGATCTGGGTGCATAATTTTACTGATCTATCTGACAACTTGAAGACTTCTGTTGAATGCTTTAACCAGAGGCTGAAGCAGCAGCACGTCTATCGTATTCCCCTTGCTCTACCTTGCCAAACTCTTCAATTAATTCCCGTTGTCTTTGGGTCAAGTTCCTGCACAAAGTTTTCAACAGTAAAAGTTAGCCTTTTATTATGGGGATCCAGCAAAAATATTATTTTGTAAAAAATATGCCCAACTTTGTTTTCCTCCCCTTTCATGTGGTATATAGCAGTATAATACACTAGATTTGAACAAAAAGGTTGGTCCCATAAAATATAAAAAGAAAAGAAAGGAGTGCGTGAAAAGTAAAAAAATTAAAATATAACAAAGAAAAAAAGAAAGAAAGTGAGCTTACTTTGGAATGCTGACGTTAAAATGAACATATTGATTGCCCAAAACATAAGAATTCCTTGACTTAATACCTGTCAAAAGCCAACACCGGTCAGCACAATAATGGTGAAAAAGGTCTGAACAGATTGATGAATCGTTACAGGGCTCATCTAGTTGCAATAACGGCAGAACTTATCGTGAAGACAAAATGAACAAAACCATTCTATATTACAAAGACTCCAACTTTCCCAGATGATATTAACTCACCTTTCTTTTTCAGAACTACCTTCTGACCTGGTTGGGTGCCTGGATGAACCTGCAAAGCAGAAAGACAAAAAAAACACAATTTTTGTCATTGCATTGAAAACTGAAAAGACAAATGAAAACTAGTTCTCCACAGCTCGCTATTACCAACATGTCATTAAAAGGAATATTGCTAGACAAACCTTGAGAACAACATCTCCAGTAAGAGTTGGAACCTGAATAGTTCCCCCCAAAATTGCCTGCACAAAAGCAATACAGAAGTTTCATTAATCCACCTGTAATTTTGACATGTAGTATAAATGGACAAGAAACAGCACATGACAACCATGAGGTAAAAAAGATTCAGACCTCAAATTTTTACTAGGGGACAACATTGGTAACAAGGATGAGTATCAACTAAAAAACATAGGTAAAGAAATAAGGTATCATATGATAAAATGACGACAAGATCAAATGAAAAATGGTTAAGATGTGAAAAGCAATTAAATGGGGCTTATGTTTCTAATATGCTTCACCTGATGTTATGTTAAATTGACAGGATCTGTTGAGTTAAAGGTTGCATGAAAATTAACTATACATGTATCCATGATTTCCTCAACCACAATAAAATAAGAATGCACCCCCAAAAAGACTAGATAAAAAAAATGTCATAAACATATTGCTAGGACTTTTATGCATTGAAACATAGTACTAGATTGCCCTGGAACTTAAGTAAAGCAAAGTAATACCTGAGTAATACTCAAAACAGCATCTACATGGATGTCAGATCCTTCTCTACGGAAGACAGGGTCTTCTCGAACCTACTCAACAAAGAAGGAAAAGGACATAACAGATGACAGGGCTTATGACAAGAACAAAAGAGAAAAGTAATGTTATTGTAGAATATTAAAGAGACTAAATATTTTACTTTGATGGTAACAAAAAGATCACCAGGGTGGTCTCCGTCTGGATCTGCTCCACCACTTCTATACATCTTTATAGTTTCATTGTTGTCTACCCCTGGAAGTGTCAAAATCCAAAATAGTCTAGCATCTTTTGTAAATGAAACAAATATGGGCAATATGAAATTACAGGCACCAAAACATTACCAATTTATGATTCTTATTCATTTGCATAAAAGCAACAATGCGCAAAATATTGGCCTTCAATATGCTAAAATTCAATCAGATAAAACTTAAGGTCAACTCTTTTTCTTACCGGTTCATTTTTTTTTTCCCACTATAAGGTTTAGCTTTTCACATCAAGTGGTACTCCTTCTGATTTGAAAAGGGTGTTTCGAAAGTCACAAAGTTAAATGCCTTTTTCTATGACTAAAATCTAACATGATATCAAAATTACTGGAACAATATTCGTTCCCAAGAGTGAACATTAGTAACCTATTTTCCTTTTGAATTTTGATGTAATAAAATCTCTTCTATTTTCCTCGAGATCTCATTCAACGTCAATTGAAGGGACTTGAATTTGTCCGTACTATAAATCTACTACACTTAGAAATAGCCTAGTGCTTCTGCCACGTGTTCAAACACCATAAATTGTATCATCTCTATATTTCTAATCATAGTAACATCACTATTTCCCAATATAAAATCCGAATGAGACAGTTTCAAAACGGAAACAAGAAATAGATATCTCCGACAGTTTCTTGGGCAGCAGCAGGGAGAAGAATAATAATTGAGAAATGAAAGTGACAACTACTCTTTCCCTGGAAGACTACCCAAGTTCATGAATGAAGATCCATTTATCATGCTAAAACAAAGAGTTGGTTTGTTTAACAGCTAATATGCAAATTAGACAGTAAATAAAGCTTTTATGAAACAAAGATTAATCCACAGTAGCAGTATAGTAACCTGGCATGATATCTAATTTGACCGACTTTGATCCTTGAATGACCTTCGCACCCTTGCAAGACTTGCAGAAGTTCTGATGCCAAAGAAAATATAAAATAATTCTTAAAATATGTTTCCAAAGAAAAGTATGAGATAAATGCATTTATAAGGAAAACCAGAATACTAAATGATCTATACAGTCACCTCAAAAAGCCATCCTCAAAATAAACTTTTAATATACAAGGAGCAAAAAGATAAGTAAATCAATTTTACATCATGGTGATCTCTAACATACAGAACATCATATATTTCAAAATTTGATAGCTGACAAGTTTAAATATATACAAAAGAAAACATAATGAAATATCACTATCTTAATGGATATACTTCTTATGACAGAAAGTATTGAATGACATAAGAAAACTATCATAATGAAGATTGTCAAAACTTAATATGAAAAAGGAAAATATATTGTTAGAAAACTTAAGGAGTAGAAGTGAGTAAGAAAATAATCAAGTTCCCTGTAAAATTAACATTCCAACTTTAATACCTTACAAGAGAGAGAGTAATGAGAACAGATTAATTACCTTAAAAGAAAATATAAACTATAAGGAGAATAGAATTACATAAGATCAATTCAGTAATAACCTCTAGATCCCTATACAATATATAATGATAAGGTGAGTAAGAAACTACGCATACCGATACAATTTTTCCACTTCCCTTGCATGCCGTGCAAGTACTTTCCATTCTGAATATACCAGCTTGTACAGTTGTCTGGACACGAAAGAAGATCAATAGATGAGGTGATTCGAAGATTTGAAGTAATTAAATTAAAGCTTTAGGGAGAAACTGACCACGCCAGACCCTCTACAGCGCCTACAAGTTTCAGGTCTAGTTCCAGGAGGAACACCACTGCCTCCTGCCATAGCAACAGAAAATATATGTTGAGAAAACATATTGGGCAAAGCAACAAGAATCTAACTTCACAAACCAAGCAGGAAATACTAGTAGTGATAGTATCTATACTTATCAAACACAACACATCAATAGACTTGCAAGAATAAGTACTCAGTAATTGATGGGCATACCACAAGCTTCACAAAGCAACTCGGTTTGAAATGTTATATTTTTGGTGCATCCCTGAACAGCTTCCATAAAGGATAGCTCAATGGAAGCCTGTGTGAAAACGACACAAAATAAGATGCATTTCAAGAACCTACTCTCTAGCACACTTTAACAATGTTCATATATTAAAAAAGTAAGGACCTTGACATCATTTCCACCAACGTTCTGATGGAAAAAATCCTTGACAAAATCCTGATCTCCATTGGAAGAAGCACCACAGCATGCAGAGAGAGCACCATGTTAATTTCAGTTAGACAGAGGCAATTACATTTCATCAATAGACCACATTATTTATCCAAACTAAGACTGACAATTAAAATTAAATGGAAAATAGCAAATAAAGCAATCCCATTTGTGCTATGTAAAATTAGAAGCAACAACAGAGATGTTACAGAACTAGCATATAGAATGAAGTAAACAGTGATCAAAAGCAACATCTTGCAAGACATGAAATTTCATTAAAACTCAAAAAGGAAAAATGAAAGTACCAAATACATCATCAGTGGAAAGAGGGGGAAAAGAGGAAAAAAAAAAAGGGGGGGAAAAAAAAGCATAAAAGGATTACTAAATTCATCTAGTAGATCAATTGTTTGATTTAGGATCAGATTGTTTAGTGTTGAAAACCATGGAGACAAACCTAAAATTAAATAAAACAAAGTTGAGGAATTGCGGATGAATTAATTCTAACCAAATCCAACCACACTGGAGATGTATGTATCATTCTAAACCAAGAATACATTTCTATAATTGAAACATAGTAAAAGAGGAAATATACTAAGAAGTCATTACCTGATTTCGGAAGATCTCTTCAAATGGATTTCTGAACCCAGCATCACCTCCAAAACCACCAGTACTTTGTTGGTTTACATATCCATCATGACCAACCTATGCATACCATGATACAAAAATGGGACAAATCATCCAGGAAATAGAAAATAAACAGCCCATTCAAGCATGTTTTACATCCTCTCCTCCTCCCCCCCTCCCCTAATGCTCTTTGCCTCTTTCTATTTGATTATAAATATAAGTGGAGCATGTTCTGTATGACTGGTTTAGCAAACCTCTTACTCCTCCTTTTGCTTGGTATCCCTTATTTATTTTCACATTTATGTTGATTTATATATTTTTCAGTATATCCTTGCATTGGGTTATATTTTGGAGCTTTTTAACCTTTGGACCCCCAAAAATCTTTCTTGAGTTATAACCAACCAATAGTCCCTAACCTCCATTTATGAAAGCTCTACAGAAATCTACTATGATTTGCACCAACTAGTGTGGTAGATATATCCATGTTCATTGAAAGATTTAGTAATATTTGTCTTATAGAGTAACAGTGAAGGTAATACCAACAAAGCACATAAAAGATATAGACAATCTTGAGAGAAGTGAGACCTGATCATATTGTTGGCGCTGTTCCTCATCCTTTAAAACCTACAATTAAAATTTACAAAAAAGGAACTTAATAGAATAAACACAAAAGGGTTGTACAATGGTTGGAAACTGAAGCATTAACAAAATATACCTCATAAGCCTTTTGAACTTCTTGGAACTTTTTTTCGGCATCAGGATCATCTTTATTTGTGTCTGGATGAAGCTTTTTTGCAAGCTACAGAGTAATGAGGAAAAACAAAAGAACAAAAAAATGACATCAATCCCTGGCCGACAACCTGTCCGGGGGGTTGGGGGTAGAAAACCCCTTAAACAGTAGCAGCTACACACTTAGGACATGTAGACACAAATATGCAAAAACAAATACTAAATACTAAAGTAACACGTAGTTAAACCTGAGAAATAGCCATGTTTTGAAATTAACCACATTAAAAAAAAAAAACAGCTTTTATTTACATTTACAGTAACATTTCTAAATCATGAAATAGTGATGCACAACAATGAATTACGTGCCCCAAATGTCCAGGAAATATATGGAGTGTTGCAATGTTTGACCGTAACATGACCAATCCTGATTCCAAGGATACTCATTATATGTGTGTTTTTTTGTGGGTAGAGATGATAGTTTTGGAAAAACCTACCGCATAGAAGGCTTTCTTTATTTCTGATGAACTTGCATTCTTGCTCACACCAAGAGTGTCATAATAGTCTCTTGCCACTGATGCTGATTTTAGATGGGGAAAAATACAAAGAAAAATAATAATAAAGTAAGTTAAAAAACAACAGCCTACAACAAAATATACAAAAAAAAAAAAAAAAGGGAAAGAAAGTAAAGCATAATATTTAGACTTCTTTAGGATTTTATGGGAAAGCTCCAAGTACAGCTATGTCATGCACAAAAATTGAGATATTTTGCTAACATTATTTCTACTTAGGAATTATCTAGAAATGAAGGCCTTAAAATTCAAAACCTAATTTCACAAAGGAAATTTCACAACAAAACAATCCTAGGCTGGACAAAACACACACTCACACAACACCAATACCAGTTCCATGAATTGATTTGGCTGTGCCCCAATAGGTGTTAAGTGCTCCCAATAGCAACCAGTTCTTTTGTTTAATTGCATCTCCAACTGCAAATCAATTGCACAAAAATAGAATTAAACAATAAAAGGAAATAAGAAAAGTAGTTGTATAACTTGGGACTTGGGAGCAATATCTGTAGGGGCAAGAAAGACACAGTATATATAGTACTAAATTTCTGAGTCTCTGACTAGCCGACTAGAGAATGCGGGAAGAGACAACCACCATTCTGTGGATTTTAACGGGTGTAAGCTCAAGTATTCATTTTAAGAGGTTTTCATTTTTTCTAAAACTACAAAAAAGTTTAGACAATTTCCTTGTTTAACACTCCCTCAACTCTCCAAGTAAGCCGTACAAGGGGGTCGAAAGAAACTAATTTCCACATACCATTTTTTGTAGCATTATTTCCCGTAATTCCAGATAGCCTGCAGGTTCCTGAATTCAATGTCCTGTAACCCTTTCGAAATACAGCCTCATATATCTGTAATTCACCATCGAAGAAACATTTTTCCACACAATTGTTAATGAATTACACACTTAATTATAACATTTCTGTAAAAGATGCGAAATTAAAATGCATTGAAGATAGATATTTACGGAATTTTTGGAGTCACGGAAGAGGGTTGCACCGAGAGACCGACGAGCAACACAGTGGACAAGCCTGACGCCATTGGAGCGAGCCATTTTATGATATCGAAGCGTTCTCAAGTGTGTCTGTAAATTGTAAACGTTGAAGCTTTGGAGGATGGTTAGGGTTTAAGCCAGGTTAGGATTGAGAACACTAAACCCTGAAAAAAAAAAAAAAAAACCCTAAATTGAAGAATTGGAAACTTCTAGAAACGAGGGAACAGAGGAGAGAGACAGGAACATAATTGTAAATTTTAATTTCTTATTTTATATGGAAATGAAAAAGAAATTTTTAAGGCCCAAATCTTTGGGGGAGACACTGTTTTGGTGGTTTTCTTGAAGCCACTGATGATGGTGCTGGCCGTGGAGTGTTTGGGATCGCTTTGGGCCATATTCTTGGATCTTGGTCTGGTTTCAAGTGAAATTTTGGGTTACGTAGGAACCCAATTTTCTCCTAATAATTTGGTGGAACATTTTTTTTTTTTACTTTCTAATGAATAATGCTTATGGGTTGAAGGGAAATCAAACTTAGGATTTATCGTTTTTTTTTTACCTAAAATAAAAGGGATAGTTTTATAAGAAGAAGATTAGGGTAAAACATTAGGCAATATTGTCAAGAATCAATTATGAATGGTTAAAATAGTTTAAATTTAAGTTGACATTTTTATCGGTTAAACTAACAAGTAACAATTTATTAACAATTTGGCTTTGTCACTACTTAGTTAGTATAAAAAAAAAGATTTTGAAGAGGCACTATTGAAAAGATTAAAAACTTATTTATTGGGGTAAGTAGAAATTTTCAACATAATCACATGCAAGCCCAATTAAAAAAATTATACGAAATCACGAGTTTTATGGTTAGGCATAGATGGGTTTGGATTGAAAATTCATAATGACATGAAATTCTCATATTGTGTCATGGGTTGACTTGTGAACTCGAAAATAACACGACTGAACCCAATAAATAAAAATAAAGATCAACACACAATATCACCCACATATTAACTCATTTATGATGATATTTTAATTTATTAGTTTTTATGTTTCAATCTAAACTTTGAACTATGTCTTCATTTTGACACAGTTCAATATTCACTTTCTTGAAGTATGGGGACAATAGATTCAAATTATGTTTTATTTTTTTTCATCTGACTAACCTATTAAAGTTATTTTCAAATTTAAATACGAAAATATAGTTTGAGAAAGAAAAGTGCTAGCACAATTTATTGTGTAAGTTTTGTTTTTAAGGAAAAGGATATTTGAACTCCAATGAATAGATGACATGAATAAATATTAATAAGAAAACCATTAACTTAATTATGCTTACTCTATCTTGACCAAAGTGTGTAATAAACTATGGATAACTAGAGGGCAAGCACCAATTATATCTATGATATTAGACACCCAATATCATTACATATTGACACTTGTTAATTATTCATTAACCAACAGTTTTACAATTAAATCCATAACAAAATTATCATTGATGTCTCTCAATGGTTTCTCAACCATAAAAACATTAAATTAAGGTTACATTATATATAGGCCATTTCTAGCTTGAATCATTTTTGTTAGAATCACAGAATGAGCAACAAAGGGGCCATTCACAATGTTACTGCCCTTCCTTCTTCTTTCCTTGACCATACATGTTTCCTTGCTGTAAGGCTATATAAAAAGTGACAACAAAGGGCCACATGAATGGCTTCATATAAAATTGACCTAGCTAGCAGGAAAACTCACCAATTTCAAGATAAGAGGACAATGTTATATGTTTACATATAATTTATAAAAAGAAAAGCAAAGGGAAAGCATCTGCAGCCAAACTCACAAGCCATTAGGATGCATAGCTTTTACACTTTGCTAATTACTCCCTCTTCTACTTTTTGTTTACATTGTAATTGCTGGACAGAGAAGAAAGGGATGTCCCCATAATACACAAAGTATATTAGTTTTTAAATCTGTGAAAGAACAATTTTCATCAAAATGTTAAACCTTTTAGGTGTAGACACTTAATATGTATTATTGATGTTTGTACGCTGGCACAAGCTCAAATTTTGGGACTTATTAATATAGAGAATATTCATATCCTATTTATATTGAAATTTAATTATAAGGAAGAGTAATAGTAATAAACAAATTTTAAAACACGAACCCAAAATAAGTTTTGATCTCTTTCAAATCAACTTAATTATCACATTACCCCCCATCAACTACTTGATCAGATAGCCAATGCTAAGTTCAATGAAAATTAAAAAGTTGAAAAGTAATTATGCAGAATTAATAATCTTAAGGGGGATTCCCTTTTGAATGCAAGGCAAGTATATAACAAATTGGCATTAATAAAATATGGTTCACAAGATATAAACCAGCCTGAACAGAACTGTTACAATACAACAAAAAGAATAATTGGAGTTTCTGTAATATTCTTTACCTCAGCAAACTAAAATGAAGATTCTAAATGTTTTGTCACTGATAGGCATGCCTATCTCCAGTTGCTAGTTACACAGCAACCTAGTTTCGTGCTTTTTCTAATACTAACATTTCAAGAAACCAATATTCCTTTATCTGAAAGTTGAGTAAAAAAAGTAACATATTGTCTTTTCCTAAACAAAGATTCTAAGCTTTGAGCACTGAACAAAATGAATGAAAATTATATAATGCTTTCTTGTGGCCATTTCCCTTTATAACATAGCATTAATCTAATGCTTTCCTCTGGCCATTTTGCTCTTTTCCATCTTTGGTTTTTTAAAAACTCAGGCAGCTTCTTCATCAAATTATTCCTTGCTTCACCAAATTAACACTAGTAACTTCTAGTGTGTAAGAGAAAGCAAAAGAAGCTTAACTATTGCTTCTCTTTAGCGAACTTCTTAAGCAGGGCTTCTTTGCTTGCGAATCGAGTTTCAGGTTGCTTGTGGGGGGCCACTTGCTCAGAGCTTCTTGTGGTAGTAGAAGAAGAAAGACAAGGATATGAAGCTGATAGTGGAAGTGGTGGATGCTCATGATCTTATGCCCAAAGATGGTGAAGGGTCAGCCAGTCCATTTGTAGAAGTTGATTTTGAAAACCAACTAAGCAGAACCAAAACTGTTCCCAAGAACCTCCACCCCATTTGGAATCAGAAACTTGTCTTTCATTTAGACAAAACCAAATCTTTCCACCGTCACACTATTGAAGTCTCAGTTTACAACGAAAGGAGACCAATTCCAGGCAGAAACTTTCTTGGAAGAGTAAGAATTCCTTGCTCGAATATTGTCAAGAAAGGCGAGGAAGCTTACCAATTATTTCAATTAGAAAAAAAATGGTTTTTATCACCAGTGAAGGGTGAGATTGGCCTGAAAATATATATTGAACCGGAGACCAAACCCAAAATCCCTCCTTCCCCATCTTCTCCCTCAAAAATCTTGCAGCAGTCCTCACCTTCTAGTCCAGCACATCTATCAGAACCTTCTAGTCCAGCCCACCTATCAGAATCTTCTTCTCTACGTCCTCAAGTTACTCCTTCACAGGCAGAAATCACAAATCTTACTAGCAAAACATTTTCTGCTATAGCAAAAGCAGAAGTTCCTGCTATTGACAGTCCAAACTCTACTCCAGCAGAATCCAAGAAAGAAAATTCTGTTACTGCAACAAGTTCCTTTGTTGCTGTAGCTGAATCTAGCTACATTGATCCTGATAGAGAACCAACAGAGGAAATCAAAGAATCTGGCCAATTAAGAAGAGAAACAGCCCACCATATACGCAAACACAAAGTTTTGTATCATCCTGGCGTATCAATAGAGAAGCCACCACAAGGTAATCCATTCACAATGCGCCCAGTTACTCAACAAGTTCATCCTGACCACCAAGAAGACTACAATCTGAAGGACACCAACCCACAACTTGGCGAGCGCTGGCCAAATGGTGGAGCATATGGTGGAAGAGGGTGGATGAGTGGTGAAAGATTCACAAGCACTTATGACCTTGTTGAGCAGATGTTTTATCTATATGTTCGAGTTGTGAAAGCCAAAGATCTTCCTCCCAGCTCCATCACTGGTAGTTGTGATCCCTATGTGGAAGTTAAGCTGGGGAACTATAAAGGTAGAACAAAGCATTTTGAGAAGAAAATGCATCCAGAATGGAACCAAGTCTTTTCTTTCTCAAAAGACCGCGTTCAGTCCTCTGTGCTAGAAGTTTTTGTCAAGGATAAAGAAATGTTGGGAAGAGATGATTACATTGGAAGAGTAACTTTTGACCTGAATGAAATTCCAACCAGAGTTCCACCAGATAGTCCATTGGCTCCTCAGTGGTACAGACTGGACAACCGTCAAGGAGAAGGGAAGGTAAAGGGCAATATCATGCTGGCAGTCTGGATGGGAACACAGGCAGATGAAGCCTTCTCAGAGGCATGGCATTCTGATGCAGCCTCAGTATATGGAGAGGGTGTTTTCAACATCCGATCAAAGGTTTATGTGTCACCAAAACTCTGGTATCTCAGGGTCAATGTCATTGAAGCACAGGATGTTTTACCCAATGACAGAAATCGCCTCCCAGAAGTTTTCGTGAAAGCTCAGGTTGGAAGTCAAGTACTCAGAACAAAGATATGTCCAACTCCGACAACAAATCCACTTTGGAATGAAGATTTAGTTTTTGTGGCAGCTGAACCATTTGAGGAGCAGCTGGCAATTACTGTGGAGGATCGAGTGCACCCTTCAAAAGATGAGGTACTGGGGAAGATAAATTTACCACTAACCACCTTCGAGAAGAGGCTAGACCACCGGCCTGTTCATTCTAGCTGGTTCAATCTGGAGAAATATGATTTTGGAGTATTGGAACCTGGCCGGAGGAGAGAACTGAGGTTTTCAAGTAGGGTTCACCTAAGAGTTTGTCTTGAAGGAGGTTACCATGTACTAGATGAATCAACAATGTACATAAGTGATCAAAGACCAACAGCAAGACAGCTATGGAAACAGCCCATTGGGATACTGGAAGTGGGAATCTTAGGCGCACAGGGACTTCTCCCAATGAAGATGAAGGATGGCCATGGTAGTACAGACGCATACTGTGTTGCCAAGTATGGCCAGAAATGGGTCCGAACCAGAACAATACTTGACACTTTCAGTCCCAAATGGAACGAGCAATACACATGGGAAGTCTACGACCCTAGCACAGTGATAACAATGGGGGTTTTCGATAACTGCCATTTGGGTGGAGGTGAGAAAGCAAATGGTAGCAGTGTAGCTCGCGATTCACGAATTGGGAAGGTACGAATTCGGATCTCAACTCTAGAAGCTCATCGGATTTATACACATTCTTATCCCCTTCTTGCTTTACACCCACATGGAGTCAAGAAAATGGGTGAGCTTCAGCTAGCTGTTCGATTCACTGCTCTCTCACTAGCTAATATTGTTTACATCTATGGGCAACCCTTGCTGCCTAAAATGCATTACTTGCATCCTTTCACAGTGAACCAAGTAGACAATTTAAGATACCAAGCCATGAACATTGTAGCTGTGAGGCTTGGCCGAGCTGAACCGCCTCTCAGAAAAGAGGTGGTGGAATACATGCTGGATGTGGATTCCCACATGTGGAGTATGAGAAGAAGCAAAGCAAACTTCTTCAGGATCATGTCGCTTTTCTCTGGTTTGATCTCAATGGGGAGATGGTTTGGAAACGTTTGCCAATGGAAGAACCCAGTCACATCCGTTCTGGTTCACATTCTCTTTCTGATATTGATTTGGTACCCAGAACTAATACTTCCAACACTCTTTCTCTACATGTTCTTAATTGGTATGTGGAACTATAGGTTTCGGCCAAGACATCCACCACATATGGACACTAAACTCTCATGGGCAGAAGCAGTTCACCCAGATGAACTCGATGAAGAATTTGACACATTTCCAACTTCTAAATCTCATGACATAGTTCGAATGAGGTATGACCGGCTTAGGAGTGTTGCAGGGAGGATTCAAACTGTTGTGGGTGACATAGCTACACAGGGAGAAAGACTTCAATGTCTGCTCAGCTGGAGAGACCCCAGAGCAACCAGCCTTTTCATAGTATTCAGTCTATGTGCAGCTGTTGTGCTCTATGTGACACCATTCAGGGTGGTCGCTCTGCTCGCAGGCTTATATTATTTGCGGCATCCGAGGTTTCGGAGCAAGTTGCCTTCCGTGCCAAGCAATTTCTTCAAGAGATTGCCGGCTAGAACAGACAGTCTACTGTGACAATAATAGTTGTGACCTGCGTGCTCTAGTTTCCAATCCACAAAGATTCAGAACAAGAATTTCTTCAAGAGATTGCCAGCTAGAACATAGTTTACTGTTACGAATAATTGTTGGATGTTTCAGCATACTGAATATCTCCGGCTCCCTTCCTTTTAACGAAAATTTCTTGATATACAATAATTACTCTGTAAAACTTCCAAGTTGTTTCTTATTAATCTATGTTGTTGAATCCAAATAATCATCAGCCAGAATATGGCATATCAAGTGTTAGCTTCTTAAACGCCCATCAAAGCATTATAAAAGACTTGACGTTTGAATTTGTCACAACAGTACTAAACTACATTTCAGTTTCAGGAGTAGAAAGTACAAAAGTTCTCTTCCTTTTTCCTGTAGAAATAACACAATTAATTAAGGTTTGCTTAAAAGCTCATAAATGGTATTAACTGTTTGTCTATATTCTGCAACAAAACCATGTATCAACTTAGTTACAGCCATAAATCTTGTAGTCAGACTTAATACACAATTGACTGGGGTATGCTTACGGGGTCAGTTTATCTCAGAACTTAATAACATATCAATCGTGAGACAATAGCAGGCAAGCCGCCAGCACAAGAAAACATGCCAAGCAGAACACAATCCCACTAAATGTTGCTTAAAACAGCTAAGATCCGAAACTAGAACCCTCACCAAAATTTTAAACTTAAGCGCCTAACTCTAATGCGGACTAATATGCATACTAAGGACATAAAGGCAAAGATAATGTACCATCACGGCAGTAGGTCACCTATTCACTTACACCTCATAACTACAAAAACATACAAGCAACATTTCAAAACAAAAACCTTAAATATAAATACCGAGCAATAGCTTACAAGAGCAAAACTGGAGAAAAGTAAATCCATTGCAAATTGCTTGCCTTAAATAACATCAAATGTTGTCTATTACCAATAAAAGCATAGAAGTACAACTATTGGCAACAAATTCAAACTGAAACTAAGGGTAATTCCTCTAGAAGACAAGCTCATGGGGTTTCATGCCTGCCTTGAGAGAAAACCTTGCACCCAAATAAGCCTTCAACTCTGGAACTCCCTCAATAGACTTGATCAATGCAGAGTCAACAGCTTTCTGGTCATCTTTTTTCTCAACGGGGATCACATTTTTCTCCTACATTTGGAACAAAAAGAAGAGAACAGAATAAAATTGTATGAAACACCAAGTACCAGTTGAAAAAATTGCAAATATAGAAAGTAAAATCTGACAAACCAACCTCTTTATCTGCTTCAAAAAACTCCCCTTCACCCTTCTTTTTCTTTTTCTGGACTTCTTTAGCAAAGTATTTATCATCATACTTCTCCACATTAACCCCAGAAACGTCCACCTTTGTTGAAGTAGCTATAATATAAGATTGGTTCACTCGTCTCAATGGAACACCATTAATCTTGAAGGGGCCTGCAACAGGAAATGTGAAAAGTATTAGTACAGGAAACACAAATTGACTAATGACAGAAAACATCAACACGGAACAACAATCAAGCCTTCATCTGCAGGGATATAAAAATTTAATTTAGCATACACGTGCTAAAAGTAAAGATTTCACTGAAGCATCACAAAACAACACTTTCCACCATCCAAATAGTGTTCCACTGCCAACAGGTGAACCAGAGCTAGAGCAAATAAATTTAAATAAAGACAAAAGCATGAATGAAAACATTTATGCTGTGTTCTTCACAGAAATTCAATTCTTAAAATAAAGTTAATCTTAAAGATGCAATCATAAGATTTCTCAATCACAACTAGTTGAGTGAAAAAGTTTCACTAGATGTATGGATTCATTTCATTTACAACAAAGGACTGAGATAAAAAATTACTCGGGTGTCAAAAAATCAAAACCACTAAGAAAAATGCAGTTCTAAATTAAGAATCAATTACATACCGGTAACCAGAAGCAACCCAGATGGAAGCTGCTTGAGAAACACTACTCTCTTCCCCTTAAACCTCCCAGCCAGGATGATCAGCACAGTACCAGGTGTAACGCTAGCCCTACAGATAGAAAGAAAAACAAACATCAAGGGATGAAACACGGTTATGAATCCATAAAAGATGAGAAATTCAAAGATATCATTTGGTAGCTCAGAACATTTTCAAATTCAATGATTAACAAATCTATGTATAACCTTATTTTCATAGTAAGGTGTATAAAACACAACTTCTTTGGAATCCAATCATTTAGTATAACAAATACTATTTCTTCCCCACATTTTCCATCAGCATTAGGATCCAGAAAAAAAAAAAAAAAAAAAAACAGATGACTAGATAAATACAGATAGGTACATATTACAGCATGCAGTTGAATTAAGTTTCACAATCACCTAATATATATAATCCGCGCTTATAAACATACAATTTCAATTGTCCTAAAAGCTAAATTACATCCAACAACAGTCAACCCAGAAAGAAAAACGAAGAGAAATAAAAGACCTGAGCTTGGTGGGTTTGGGCTTGCGCTTGTTGACAAGTGGCTTCTTGACATCGTCGGCAGGGTAAAACTTCGGGGGCTTCACAGCCACAGTGGTATCCGTCGGCTTGGCATCATGACGAGGGAAAACACCACCGTTCTTGGCCTTGATAGCCCAGAGACCTCTCTTGTGGTACATCTGGGACCTTGAGTACTTTCCAATTCCTCTAACCAAATCAGGATTCCTCACTTTCGGAGTTCTCTGCTTCGGCGCCATTTCTGCTGCACGAGCTCTAATTTTCTCTCTCTCTTCAGTGCCTGCAAAATGTAGAGACAGCCACAAACCCTAGTTGAGGAGTGAGGGAACAAAATTATATATACAGACGAATTAAAACCCTAGCTAAAGGAACCGGGCTTAGGTTGAAGCTTATCAATGGTAATAATAGGCCAGCCCACTGTTTAGCACATTGGGCCACTCAGTGAATGCTCTGAGCCCAATTTTGTTTTTAAGGGCCTATTTTGCTCAACATTTGGACTTCTTTTACTATTTGCAAATTTCCTTTTTGAAGATTTATTCTAAATTCTAGTTTTTTGTTTTTTGGGCATACAAGAAAAAGTAAACACTATTGTTTATATGCAATATATAAAGATATTTATACTTTATTAGTTGTTTTCATTATCTTATCTTGCACTTTCAACTTTATAGGGTGGGAACTTATTTTTTTTTCTTCAAATTAGAATATAGTAAATTTTATTCCATAAATCAGTACATTGAATATAGACATGAATTTATATCAATGTTTTTTTCTTTTTTTTGCCTTTCCTATTTTTAAGAGAATACACAATTAGTAGCCAATAAATTTTTTATGATTAATTTTTATCGAAGATACAAGACAAATATATATTGTTTTCTATTTAAATTTATTTGGTTATTACTCGAACATGTAAATATGTTATTAATATGTAACATATTTAGATTAATATTGTTTGGTTATTAATATGTAAACAATATCACAATATTGTTTGGCGTGTTAGTTAGATTCTTGAGGAGTTGATATGCGATCATTTCGTCTAACTTACCTCAACCACTGCCTTCTTGTCTGCATTTTTATTCGAGACTCACGCTCGTTGAACTAGAATTATTATACTATGTAAAAATAAATAAATAAATAAAATGGTTCTATCAAAAAATATATATATAACTTGTACTAATTATTTGTAAATTATATATATTTTTTAGTCACGTGCAAGGGTATTTCAGGAATTCAAATCTATTTGTAACAACGTTGGCAAAAAAACAAAACCCTATAAAATCGGATTCTTCCTGGACCTTCTGGCGTAGAACTTGGTTTTCCCCAAAACAAAAATGCCGTTGAAATTGGTTGACGCTACTGTATCAAGCTTTGATGCTGTCTTTGAGAAGTTCAGATCAGAGGCGCCCAAAAACAAAGCCAATCTCATCCTCTTCTTGGCTGACAACGACCCTTCTACTTCTCTCAGCTGGTGCCCTGGTATTTTGTATTTCTTTCATCATTTTAATCGTCTGTTTCCTTTTTCTTTTTTTCCGAGTAAAATTTTCTAGGAACCCTTAATTTCTGCAAATTTTCTTGGGACAATTTGGAACTTTCTGAGAATTTATTAGTACTACCATATTATATTATACTGCTGTCATGCTGTGCTCTCCTATTTTCCTTTTTTTCACCTTAATTTTTAGAATTAAAATTTTTCCAGGAAGCCTCAATTTCTATAATTTTTCTTCGGAGAATTTAGAACTTCCTGAGAAATTATTGATAGTATTATGCTGCTGTCATGCTGTGCAATCCTATTTTTCTTTTTTGCTTTAATTTGTAGATAGCAGTCATTGAGAACAGTAGTATGACATATTACAAAGGTAGATTCAATCATTCAGCAGAGCCTTATGAAAAGGTTTCTTTAAATTTGTGAAATCTAGCTGGGAAGCCAAATTTTTGGTCAAACCCAATTTTGTTTCATCCTGCTCATTATCTTTGTATTAGTTTGGGCCATTAAAGATTAAGGATTTTGTCTGAGTGGGTTATAATTATAATGGGTTTCCCACTTTCCCTTCTCTGTTGTGACCCACTCTTTGATGGTATTTGACAAATTGATAGTGTTTGGTTTGGGTTATTTTAGCGTATGAAGTTGTGACTCTTCTTTTCCCAGATTGTGTGAGAGCTGAACCTGTAATCTTCAAAAAGTTGGAATCAACAGCAGATGCTGTTGCAATTTTGAGAGCTTATGTTGGTGATAGACCAACTTGGAGGAATCCTCAGCATCCATGGAGGGTAGATTCTAGGTTCAAGCTCACTGGTGTACCGACATTAATCCGTTGGGAGAATGACACAATCAAAGGTCGCCTTGAGGACAATGAAGCCCATATTGAACGCAAAATTGAGGCTCTTGTTGCTGACAAATGATTGTTATTGTCTGTTTTACTTGGAAACCAAACCTATTTTAGAACTATGTATGATGTACCATTTTCATCAGGCAACCTTATACTATGTTTTAATGTTCAAGTTTAATAGTCAATAAAATAAAGGTTTCTACTAGAGATTACATACCTTCCTAGTTTTTTTTATTGGCAAACTCGGATATTTTATTTTTACTTTTGCTCAGAGACTATCAGAGGGTGAACAAAAAACTTGCAACTACAAAAAATTCAATCATGTAGCTGATTAGAATAATTTAGCAGCACATAACACCCTAAAAGAAGGTGAACTTTGCGTCTTCATAAAGATAAAAATTTCCTTGCCACTACTGTACACCCCCCTGCAGCTCCATTTTCTGGCATGCAATCCAACTGCAAGTTATTAAAGGGAAATTCTTAGGCTAGGCTTAAACAAGAATCTTTTGAATACATAGATGTCAGAAAATATCTGCCAACGAAAACCCTTTTCACTTTGCTCTTTTTCTTTTGTTTCCAGATTTGTAACAGGGCATATAACAATAGCCAAACATCACCATGGATGAAAAAAGTCCAGGAAACATTGCCACAATTATGGATAGAGTATAGTCTCTAAGACTTGTTTTCTGTAAAATTTATTCAGTTCACTAACATCAGCGTGACTAGAGTAAATCAGTATGGAACTAAGACGACTGTAAAATTAAGACGACTGTATTATACCTGTATATATATTCTATGTTTCAGCTCGCAGTGAAATTGAAAAAGGTACAGTCTAGACTTAACAGACAAATTTCATTATATTCTATGAATTTAAAGTCACACTACAGTTATTCTAGGAACTTACAACTTTACCCATGTCGATACTATGGTCACTTGGCATGCAACAAAAATGGTCAAATAGTTATCATACTTATAAAATTCTAAGAAAAAACATAAGAAAACAAGTCTTTATCACTAGTGCAACAATAATTTTGTTACGAGACTTCTGTATAAATAGAAGTTAGATATCTTACCTCTATACACGCAGACCTGCAAAGGGGCAAAGCATAAATTAATTATACAATCAAAACTGAGCCTTGGAAAGTGTAGAAGTCAGCTTCAAGCTAATATCACTGTAAGGTTCTTCTTGTTCTACATCGATGAGTCCATAACTCTTCAAAACCTGCGGTTTGACCACGAACCATGTCAGTCATAAATCCCAGTTGCCTCTTTAAAAAGCAGCCGGCAAAAAGAAAAAAGTATCATAGAAACGCAAAGTAGAATCACTAATAACACAGTACTAGAGACTATGGAGTAAAGTATAGTCTTATAGTACAGTGAATAGATGCTGTAAACACAAGACAATAATTATTTTAATTAAAATCTACCAAGAATAGTATTCTCAAACTGTAACTTCATGAGACTAAGACACTGCTTTAACTGCATATTTTTAGGAATCAATTTACATTTGTTACCCAGATTTCAGCAGAATCAAGGGTAATAATACATGTTTAAGACCGTTTTGTTATTGGGAAAAGAATACCATGATAGTTGTTAACACCAACTTCTTCACAAAGGCATTAAGTGACCATGAAATGACATAATAACAATCTGCTACAACCATGTAATTACTTACACTGCAATCCACCATAAAACTTACTGGAACCTGTCCAGATTGATGAAAGTTACAACTTTCAACAAAATAGGCCATCTACACACGTCATTTTTTTCACCCTCAGATACACATACTAATATATTGTCATCCATCATACCCAAAATTAAAGTCAGTGTAGATGGAAATGTTTCACAAGATTACCAATGTTTCAAAGAACATCCGTGCACAGAGCTTTCTTGTTTTTCCTTCTAAGATCTTTTTCAAACTAAGATCTCCAGAAAGGTCCTCTGGGATTGGGCTGATTGGAGAATGCCTTTTTAAATATTGAGCCACAGCCCTGCACACAAATAACATAATGTACATAAGAGATGAGAAAGATACTAAGTAATTGCCTAATTGGTAGAACAAACTTACAGAAACATGCAAAACTCCAAAATTTGGGAGAGAATAAGATAGGAGCAAGGAATAGACAGCATACTTTGAATATATATATATATATTTCTTATCTCAAGTCTTGACTACCACACATTTGTAAGATATAATAAAAATACCAACAGAAAAATTAGCTATTTTCATGACTTAGCCATGGTGTTTTAATTATTTGAGTTGAGTTTTTACAGGTTTACTCTGAAGTGTATATGCAAGCTTCCCAAAACTCTTCACACTGTGTAGATGCTATGTTTTCAACGACAAGTGAGTTGAAAATAAAAGTCATATATCAATGAATCCAATGAAACTTTTTATTCAGGACATAAGAAACTGAGTGAATGGTTTTCTTGCTCAGTTGTGGACATGTAACTTGGTATCGAGAACACATCTTGAGTGGAAAAGAAAATACCTGGTCCTCACAGATAATGAATTGACTCCTTCACTTCCTTGTGATCCTGTCATAAATATGGACACATTATCCATATATTGTGCCAACAATGGAAATAAACAAATTTGGCTATCTGATATCAAGCATCACACAAGTGAAAAATAACTAAAATGAACTTTAGTCTGTAGACTACCCGGATTTTTTCAGAATTCTCAATTGAAGGCTGAATGGAAGTTAAAACTTACGAGTTGGTGTATTGTTGTCTGCTTCCAGAAAATAAAGATCCTACAATAGCAAAGTTCAAAAAATAAACAAATTCAGGGGCTTTCTAAATTAAATGCTTGCACTTAAGTTTTAAAGGTTTCAAGAGAGAATATATGAGGAGATGATCCAAGATGTCTTGCAGCAAGCTTTGTGCCTTGCATAACTAAATCTAAAAATTTTAAGTATAAGAATGGTAATAGATCATATATATGAGAAGAAGAAATTGAGCAGCTGAAAGAGAGTGTATAAGCTCATAATTTGGCAGCAAACATGTTCAAAATCAATCAACATGAAACCATAAAGCCTCATAAAGGAAGATCTTCATTTTAAGAGGATGAAAGAAGACTAAGATAAACAATTCCAGCGGAGGAATAAAAGCAGCAAAATTAATCCAAGTACTCAACTATAAAAATAGAGGATATTGTCATAAAAAATGTTAAAACATAAATTCTTTCCCTTCGTTTTTGGGAGGGGGTTAAAAGGTTTTTTTTTTTTGGCAGGCACTTGGTTACTATGAACTACTAAAAAAATTAATATTGCAGGACCTTAAGATTGAGAAGAAACAAAGGTGGTATCCATATATAAAACTTTACTGAAAAGGGAGCTGACAATTTGCAGGCAAACACTAATTCTCAGAGAGAAACATATTTCTTGTTCGGAATTCCAGAAGATTATGAGCTTAACCTGTTCCTCAGGAAGCAGGCCTCATAATAAATGATAATGGGAATATAAGAGATATGATTATCAAGTCAGCATATTCTTAAAAATGACAAGGACTCCACAAGTAAGGAAAAAATGCATAAAGGAATATATGGACTTACTTCCTGGTAAGGAGAATCTATCAATTCAAGAGTTTCTGAAAGACCAGATTTATCCACAACAAATGTCATTGGTGTTTCCATCACAGACGCAAGAGGTCCAGGAGATTGCATTAAATCTGGTGTGGATGGTAGTGTTGTTACATCATTTGTTCTGACCTCAGGTGACGCATGAGGTGAGTTGTCTCTTCTACCAGGTGAAGACACAACCTCAGGAAAGAAATTTCTTTCATTATCTTCAATATTACGAAGGTGTTCAATTTCCTCAACATCCGCAAGCACAGTAGCAGTTAATGAGGGAGCTCTTGCAATTGGCTCAACTTGAGTTTGATTTTTACATATATTGTCCTTCTTAAATATATTACAAAGATCTGTACACATCCCTGCACATAGACTCCAGGTTTTCAATAAAATGAGTTCAAAAGAACATAAGGCAACAGACACAAGGGGGGAAGATCCACTAACCTGTTAATGAGGGCTGATCAAAAACTTGTTCTTTTCTTAGACTGTTGTTCAATTTCCATGCACTCAAAGCTGAGATAGGCACACTCTTTCTCATCCGTAGAAGATCATTAGGATCTTGAAGTCCCTTCTTAATAAATCTAGAAAATTGCATCCTTGTGTCAGTAAGTACTCTGGAAACAAAATATTTGTCCTACACTGGTAAATGGTAGTAAATGCAAGAAAGGAGCATTTTGATGGATGACATCATGTGACATACTTATTTCTCAACACTGTAGACTCATCAAAGAACTGTTTTCTCTTCCTTCCTCTCATTCGTGGCTGCTCCACATGTGGAGTTGATTGCAATTCCAGATGAGGTGAATTATGCTCTGACAAACATGACAAAGCAAAAGAAAGTCATGTCTTATGATCCTTGCATCCATGCAAATGAAATGATCGTCTATATTTGCTCACCAAAATTTTCAGGAGGCTCTTGAGAGGCAGCTGAAGTCGGTGGCCCAGAACCTTGCTGAAACGGTATGGAGCTCGGACCATAAGGTGAATCATCTATCATGGACTGGATTTCATTTACATTCATAGTCTGATCTAATGATCTGTTTGGTTCAGTACAGTTGTTACTCTCATCTGGAAAAACTGGAGGAAAGTTGACATCTGCTATGGATTGACGCAGAATTTCAATTGCAGGAGGTGAATTTCCAGTATCTGGTCCCTCTTTGGGGGCTTGTGTCTGGTTACTAGAAGAAGGATCTTTAGGAGGGGGATTCTCTTCATCAGGTCCCGGTTTGGGAACTTCTGTCTGGTTACTGAAAGAAGGATCATCATCGATAATGGGCATGCTGTTATCATAAACCAACAGTAAAGCTATTACATTTTATCCTAATCTAAGGAAAAAAAAAAATAGCAATAGAACTACTATGAGGCATACTCTTCAGCCATTCGTATGGGCTCTGACTCCAGTTGTGAAGTTTCCATGTTGCTATCCTGTAAACCACATAAAGTCTTCAGGTGAAATAGAATAGCAGTTCCAAACCCTCAAATGAAACAATGAACAAGAAAAAAGAAGCTATAGTAGACACTGATATACAAGAAACAAGAATCCAGACCTCTTCAAAAACTACAGCAAAATAAGGCTCTGTTTCGTTAGGAATTTGATCTGTGATATGATAAATTACATTAGATAGCTACAAGTTGAAGAATGTGCACAAACACGAGAAAGGAAAGGCTGAGAAGAAGTTTCAAAATTAAATTGATATCAGCCTGTATAACCTGTTAATGTGATTTCTTCTTGAGTCCTGAGGTGAGTATCCTCAACCCTGAGAATAAAATAATGTGTCATTTACAGATTGAGGAACAAAGAAGTATTGGAAAAATAATTTTAAATTATATTACCCTTCAAAATGTATGTCATCATCTAAGTCCTGTAAATCAAGATTGAATGTGTCTGGTCGAGTAATAGATTGGAATGGTGCCTGTCTTGCATCCTCTGGCAAAGTAAGTTGTATAGAAGCAAAAGCCTTGCTTAAACCAGTCAAAACAACATTACAGTCTTGGAAAAGATAATCAACTTTCTTTGAATATATCCGAACAACACCTAAGAGAAGATGGCCTGACATTCTTAGCGCAATAGGAACTTCGGGAAACATGATGCGATCTAAAAGAAATATCAGACCAAAACTATTAACCAAGAGTTAGAAGCAGTACCATCATATGCATATAAAATGAAAATTTCTCTGACATGTACTTCAAACCAAAAATTGGATCTCGCATAAAAGATTTACATCAAGGAATGTAAAGTAACAATCATAAACCTTTTGAAATGAGTTAATCTATATGAACATTTAAACTCTTTATACGTAATTGCTTTGAGGTTAACCAAAGGAGATACACATTAAAAGAACAACTATTGGGCCAACCCATGACACATAGAAATCACATGTTTGCAAAGCATAGTTGAAATTTTTGGTTGAATTTTTCTACTCTACTTGCTGGTAGTAATAACATTCACACTAAGAATGGAGGCTTGGGAGGGCACCCTGCATGTTTTAATTTGCCCGTCAAACCTCTCTACCTTCTGATTGTTGCGGAGTGGATCACTATATATTTATCTAATCTGTCTTTACTCTGATTCTTCATAATCAATTTCTAGCCTAAGGCCTACTTTTCAGCTTTTACTATCTCAATTGAGCTTCCCATATCTCACCTAACTTTCCTTTACCATGAGTTTTCTATCACTCCCCCTCTTCAGATTTTATAACTTTCATATTTTCCACACAACATACATCATTCTTATTTTCCCTTACTTTGTATATGTTACTAAAGCTAAAAGAGAAAAGCATTATCTTTACTTACATCATCGGCTCTGGAAAAATAAACATAATGAAATATTTTGTGCAATAGAAAAGGTAGGTTTATTTACAATGATTTTTAAGAATATATTTTTATCATAATGATGGAAATGAATATACTATGTCTTGCTCTTTTTCCTCCCTTTTTTGTTTGAGAAGCTCTCTTTAAAATGCATGCTAGCTTTTTTGACTAACAAAGAATAAACCATTAGAATATTACTAATATTTATTTAGAACAAACTTGCTACTAATAATGCATGTGAATTGTTTTTGAAATTAGACATTCTACTAAACATTGTGAAATTCTAAATTGTAAGGTTAAGATATCCATGAATCAACTAATTTTATCAGTGGGTGTATATAATGTTGGACCAAATTGAGTAGGAAAATGTTATACGCATAAACAATTTTTTTTTTTTGTTAAAAGTTGGCAGATTGGAAAACTCATGCTAATTGGGAATACATTCTATAGATTAACAAAATGTTATTGTTAGAAATAATTTCTTGAAAATTTACTTCAACCATATCAAAATGTACTTTATTACTGTCATTCACTAATTCATCCTACGATTGAGAAGAATCATAAATAAATTAAAAAAAAAAAGTTAACTGTTGAGGAAACAAAACCCAATAACAAAAATGACACTTTCTATCTACACAGTAATGAAAAATACAAACTTTTGATACCAAAGACACTGTCTGGACTCCGGAGGAATGATATCGAATACAAATCTTGAAAAATTCAGATTACTGAATGCGAGAAAATTAAAAGGAATAGAACAGTAATTAAGAAAAAGAAGATCTACTATACCAACGGTGGAGTTTATATCAGTGGAGGTGTAATGAGACTTCTTGAGCCTATGTTGCAGATGTGCTGCGCACCAAACTGTTCCCAGTGGTCCTTTACGAGCCAAAAACGTCTGAGAATAAAACATCTTCTCCTTCTTCGATGATCAGAGCGCTAAACGCAGAGCTATGCTTACACGCACACAATGACAGAGAGGGGAGGAAAGAAGATTTGTATTGTAGGGTTTCATGGCACTTCAATTTTGGGACATTTCTGATTGAAGGTTTAGGCGCGGGAACCGAAAAATTGGCGCCGATTGGGATAAATCCCATTTTACGTCCACGACCGTGATATTTCTTCCTATATTTACAATACATGCCATAAATGTCAACATTTTATTTTATTTTATTTTTTTTGTGAGTGGGGGAATTATAGAGACCAAGTAATTTTAATTTGAAAAAAATAGAGATAACTAAGTGATTTAGGAAAAGTTCGTTTCTTGAATACCAAAATCTAGCAAATAAAAAAGTACTTACAAATAATGTATCCAATTTAATTGGTAAAATCACTTGAATAATTGAATGCAATACGAATAATTTCTTTTCCATATACAAAAGTAAAATTATAAAGTTCATAAGCTTTTTCCTGAGTTAATTCTAAAATCTATAAGAATTTTCCGGGAGTTTTAGTCCAAACAACCTGCAATAAAACTAGAGCTTTGGTGCTTTGGTGCTTTGGTGGGCAAACTTGTAAATTAAAAAATAACAATACTTTCCCATTGTTTGGATATGTTGTCTACTTTTTTTAAAAGTTGCCAATGGTTGCATTAATGACACCTAATACTTCGGATGAAAATCTGATAGAGGCCACACAGAATTATACTCCAGCTTACTTGTTTTGCATTTGAGTTCCAAACACAATATGGCCAAAAAAGAATTCAAGCACAATAATCGAACTTCATTTAATCACAAATCCAATTTCAAACCAAAGATTACACCTATCCACGATGATTCCATATTTCCACACTAGTAGTCAGTTGATCAACATGGGGTAGAAGGCAAAACTGAAGACAAGTGAGGGCCTATAATCCAGACTTATGCTGCAATACCGATTTCTAAGCAAATGTATATAACAGCTGAGCTTGTTCAGGGGAATTTTTGTAGAATCACATCACCAAATAAAATTCAACAAGATTTGCTGTGTAAGAGATTAAACAACGGGTTTGGTGGTGACATCAGTTTCATGTGTAAGACCAGTGTTTTCCAGTAAAGAATACAGAATCAGATATGATCCAGAACCCCGGGGTGCTCCCAGGTTTACTAAGCCTTGTTCACGCGAATCTTTTGCCCTTCCAACAACTGCAATCAACAAGCATTAGATAAATATATCCATCCAAACAATTAAAAGTAGTACTCTAGGTGCCAAGAAAACTATAAGATAGTTGGGAGTAGAGGAGTAGTAATAGTATCATGATAAAGCCCATCTTCTTTACATCTTACAGAGAGGAAATCGAGAATATATTTTCAGACTGAAGGCTCTATATTTTGCACAAACAAAAACCTATCCTAATAGCTTCTAGTTACTAGTAAACCAATAAGGAGCTCAAAAAGCCCATATAATCATGTCTTAGTAGCAAAGACATGCATATGCAAAAAGTGTGCGCCAATAAACATGTTTCAGGCCCTACACCATCCCCATCTACGTCAACAAGGGAAGTCAACATTGGAACAGGAGAAGGCAATTTGTGCAGTACCAACTAACTACTAATAAACATGTTTAAGGCCCTACACCATCCCATCTATGTCAACAAGGGAAGAAAATAAAGGAACAAGAGAAGGCCATTTGAATAGAGGACATCTAAAAACACCAAAGATGGAAACCCTTCCTCATAAATAAAGCTTCATGATAAAAACTGATAGTCAGGCTATGAAATTGATGAAACATATATCCAGAATTTGTAAGCTTTAATCACAGTTATCAGTGTAAACTGATCTAACAATACTAACAAGCAAGAGTAAGAGCCAGAGCTCCACTTTATAGAGTTTGAATGTTCATGCTTCCGTAATAAGAAAATAAGCAGCAAATAACTTACAGAATCATTAAAAGATGTGATAGCAGCTTCTACATCCTCTTCGGAAGAAAATGTAACAAACCCAAATCCACTGGATTTTGAGGTCCTGGGAAGCCGTGAAACCTTTGCACTAAGGACATTTCCCTTCTCAGAGAAAAAGTTTTTAAGGATATCTGTGGTTACTGTCTTTGCAAGATTCCCTACATAAACTTTGTGGGGGCTGTCAATAAATTGGGATTCTTCTGACTGAAGAAGTGACGTATCAAATGTCTGCAAAGGCTTTTCTGTTATATTCACTTTGATTTCACGCCCTCCGATTTCCTGTTGTAAAGCACATGACATTTATTAGCCCACTAAATAATATCAAAGAACCGATCTACTTAGTAATCATGTTTATGCAATTTCATTAATTTAATCAAAATAACATGAACTTACAGAGCCATTTAGTTTCTCAATTACTGCATTTGCAGCTTCAACAGTCTTCATTGTAACAAATGCAAACCGGCGACTCCTCCCAGAGTACTTATCATACATAACCTATTAACCAAACCATGCAAAAAAGTCACTACATAACTAATTGACCCACCCAGTAGCACATGGCAACCCCATGCCCCCACCCTCCAACAAAAGAGAAAAGCAAAGTATCATGTACATACAATAAACCATACAAATGAAGTTGTACATGCAGAATTCATTAAATTACAATATTCAACAACAACCCTTAATCCCAAATCATTGAGGTTGGCTCTATGGACCCTCACAAAACTAGTTGGTCAGTATCCTCCAGGACCTCCACATGAATTATTTTCCTCCATTCATTCTTGTCCATGGGTAAGTAATTACAAGATTTCCAAATAGCCCAAAATTTGTAACCCTTCAAACCATGTTCAAATGTAATGTGAGTGACGGTAGCTAAGGGCCTGAAAGAGAGCAGCTATCCTATGAATACTTCTCGGAGGCCCTCTCTTCTTAGACATCGAAATTGAAAGTAAGAGAGGAGCCCTTCAGGCTGGAATAACTTCACTTCCATATCCGAGAAGTGTATCCGAAGAATTTTTTTCTCAAAGGGTGTCAGTTATGGCTGTTCAAATGTAATGAGAGTAATGATTATAGTACTATCTATTACACAACAAAAACAATTATAAAGAAGCAAGAAAATTTTGTGTCATTTGGCCAATGTAAGTATTGGTTGGATGGCTTCAGAGTATTGAGAGAGTAACACAGACAGTTACTAATTGAAAGGTAAAAAAACTTAACAGGAGGGTCTAAAGAACTAGCTTCAAGTTAAAAAGTTTAGATTATTTAGTTATGACTGTGGTGGAGCACTATTCAGAAATTATGGTCTTACCACTTACCAAACACGGTGCACATACAGGTAGAATACAGGCATATTGAATTTCATCAATCTCAGTTGGTGGTACTGGTAACAGGGAAAAACCCCCTTACAGAAGCAACTACGAAACTGGTGATCCTTAAACCATTTTGAAATTATATTCAAATCAACTTTGTCATCCAGTAAGGGGAGGAATTATAAATGCAAATCTATAAAAGGTAGCAATGGCATTAAATACAGAAACAGTATGCAATGAGAACCTATTACTTATATAAGATTAAAGAGCAATAGGGAGAAATAATTTTTATGGGTTGCAGATGTTCTTATCCTTATATTTACTTTTCATTTCCACTTGTGAACAAAATACTAACTTTGATGTTTAATATTAAATGCTTTTGCAAGTAATTGTCTTCGGTTATTGAAGATGAAAACAGTATAAGTAGTATAATCCAATAATGTTGATAAAATTGGCATAGCAAGGAGGAAAATAAATGTTAATTTACCATAAAATGGCTATTGTTTTCTTGACAGGAGCAAAGATAATCATACTGGACACTCAAATACCCACTACAAGAATTTCGAAACAAAAAAGCTCCTACTTGCTTGTCTGAATTGTTACAGAAGTTGCAACAGACAAGCCACGCCAACATCATTTGTTATATATATTTGTGAAGACTGAATTTGAAATACCCCATTTTCATGAAGGAGGTTCCTATATTTATCTGTAAAAGCAAGCTGTATACAATAACAACATCTGAACCTTAAAACGTCGAATTTAAGCACTAAAGCACAACCTAAAACAGTGTAAAGCAAATAATACAGAAACCCACGACCAAAACCAAAGGCAGAATTAAGCAGACAATACCTCTGTCTTATCAACAGCACCATGTTCTTCAAAAATCCGAGTAAGCTCAGAATTATCCACATTGCGAGGAATGTTACCAACATAGAGTCTCCTCGCTGCCACAGACGATGGGTCTCGGGAAGTAACCGCTGTTTCTTCAGCAACAGAAAAGAGTCTTTGGGCATCTCTGGGTGTTCTAAGTAAAGGTGAAGTTGTGAATTTCAGAAGAGGTTGAAAGTGGGTAACTTTCGGAATTTGATTAGAGAAATTTGATGAACTAGTAAGACGCTTTGTGGGTTTGTGGAGAAGATTGGGTGGCGATAGTAACGACGAGTATAAGGCCATTTTCGAAACGCAATAATGAAGGAGAAGCAACAAATGCAGGTTGAGGATTGAAGAAGGCAATGTGTCTGGGGAAGACGAGGTTTATCTCATTATCTTGTTGGAACTTAGGACGTGCAGGTTAAGGATGCGTGTCACCCGCAGGTTTTTTTTTTTTTTTTTTTAATATTTTTTTTATTGAAAATATTAATTTTAACAAATTGTGAATTATTCAACTTTACTTTTCCCACTTGCTAATTTCTTGTCATGGTTTTGTAAATGTTATAATCCTATCGTGAATGATTTGTTTAACCGATTTGAATAAATAAATTAATCGTGTTGTTTATAAGTTGGTTTGAATTTATCATTGTTAAAATTAAAAAAAATACAAATTTAAGAACATATGATGATTGATATTGTTTGTATGCCATGTTTAAACCCTTTAATCCAAATTTTATGTCACATAAAATTTAATTGAGTTTTTATTTCAATTAAAGAGTAATGTTTTATATGTAGAAATGCCTAGTACCATAATCAAAACAAGAGTTACGATTAATTCAAGAATTTAGGGATTTACATGTGATACAAATGAATAAGACTTTTTGTGTTATTAAGATGGATAAAATCGAACAAATTAATAATAAAATCCTTATTATTGTTTTTTTTTATTAGTTTGACAATATTACCACTATTTTAGAGTCAAACATGTTATTAATCTTTTTTTTTTTTTTAAGGATATCTTCAGCAAGTATTTTCTCTGCAATTCATTTATTTCATTTGTCTGTCACCATTAAACAAAATCTAAACGGTCAAACCAAAGTTATAATCTTCATAATCATACCCATTCCAAAACGAGTTCAAAATTTGAAATTTCATTTACTCTTGCAAACAGCCTATTCCATATTCTTAGCATCAATTTAATATTTTTGTATTTTTTTAATAAGAAAATTGTCAATAATCTTCAATTGAAGTTAAATACTCCTTGATTACACAAGGCAGACTAAATTTTTTGTTTGAGTCCAAATTCAATGTAAATTACATAGATTTGACCATTTTATTTTATCAATCAGATTCCAAAATTATTTTTAGGCTAACAATGAAATTAGATAAGGCTCATGGTCACTCTCCAAGTATACATCATTTATAATCTTTAAAGCTTTGAATTTCAGTTTAAAAAAAATATTAATCTCATAAAAAATTTACTGTTATAGATGTTATGAATGAAAATGGAAATCATGAATAGCATTGAACATCTAAATCAATGCAAAATCTGAAAATTCAAAGACAATGGTCCTATGTTATATTTTCATTTATTTCCTTTTCACTTTCATAGTTGTCTCTGTTTTCAGTTCTCTCTACTCCTATAAACTTTCCCTCATTGATTGCTTTCCTTAATTTTCCTTATATAAACCTCTGAATAAAATCTTAAATCATTTTCCTTTTGAAACTGTCACAGATTTTTTTTTTTGCTCCCTTAATTTCTCATCTGCCTGTCTCTCTCAATCTTCAACTCTCATAGAAGTGCTCTGCTTCCCCTGTTTCTGCCACCATTGAGACTGTCATCCATCAAAGTCACACAGAAGAGGTATGATTATGATTTATAGTATTAACTTAAGCTTATGATCTGTTTGGTTCCCGAGAAATATCAGGAGAAAAAAATGAAATGACCTCTGGATTTGTTTGACTTTTCTTTTTCTCCTTTATCTATTTTGCATCTAATTTTTCTGAAACTACGTGATACTTATATCTTTTACATTTGGCCTTTGCATTTTGTAATGTTACAATTATCTGTGTGTTAGTGTTTCTTCTATTTTGATTTACTTTCACTTAGCTACAAAGCTTCAATTTTTTTTCTTCTTTTTTCTAGATTTCTGGTGGGATATGGTTTCAGTATTTTCAATATTTTTGGTTGATTATTGCAGACTGAATAATGGCAAATCAAAATTCAAAAAAGCAACAAGAAGACTTCAATCTGAAGCAGACCTCTCCAAACATTAGTGCTGGGAGAGCCAGAAGCAGTGATTGGCTTCCAACGGCATTCAATCTTGTTGAACAAATGCATTTCTTGTATGTGAGAATAGTGAGGGCCAGAGACTTGGCAGGGACTAATGGCACTGATAGTTGTAACCCTTTTGTGGAAGTGAACCTAGGAAACTTCAAGGGAACAACCCGAGTTTTCCAGAAAATGTCACACCCGGAATGGAATCAAGTCTTTGCTTTCTCCAAAGAACGAATTCAGGATTCGATTTTGGAAATTGTGGTGAGGGATAAGACTATTACAATTGATGTCATTATGGGTCAGATTGCATTCAATATTTCTGATATTCCTAAACGAGTTCCACCAGATAGTCCATTGGCACCACAATGGTATAGGCTAGGGGATCAAAATGTACAAAATCTGACTGGAGAGTTGATGCTGTCTGTTTGGATGGGAACTCAAGCAGATGAGGCTTTTCCTGAAGCTTGGCATTCGGATGCTGCAGCTGTTACCAGTCATGGCATTGCTAATACTCGTTCAAAGGTATATCTTTCACCTAGACTTTGGTATCTTAGAGTGAACGTGATTCAAGCTCAAGATTTGTTACCCAAAAATAAGAATACAGAAATTTTTATCCAAGCTGTTTTAGGCAATCTGGCCTTGAGAAGTAGCCCCTCAAAGAACAATCCAAACCCAATGTGGAATGAGGATTTGATGTTTGTTGCAGCAGAACCATTTGACGAATCTTTGGTGCTGAGTGTTGAGCAGGGAAATTCAAATAAACATGAAAGCTTGGGAAAGTGTGTGGTTCCTTTGAAAAAAGTTGAGCAAAGAATGGATGCTGCACCATTAGCTAGTAAATGGTACAACCTAGAGAGGCCTGTAATTGTTGAAGGTGAACAGGAAGTGAAGTTTGCTAGTAAGCTTAACTTGAGGATTTCATTAGATGGTGGGTATCATGTTCTTGATGAGGCCACTCAGTATAGCAGTGATCTTAGGCCAGCAGCCAAGAAATTGTGCAAACCCAGCATTGGGGTTTTGGAATTAGGCATCTTGAATGCTACAGGGCTATTGGCAATGAAGAAGGAGAATCGTACGGATGCCTATTGTGTGGCTAAATATGGTCCAAAGTGGGTGCGAACGAGGACAATTGTTGATAGTCTTTCTCCAAAATGGAATGAACAATACATTTGGGAAGTCTGTGATCCATGTACTGTCATTACAATTGTAGTATTTGATAATGGCCACTTACAAGCAGGGGATAAGGCTGAAGTACCAGATAGAAGAATAGGCAAGGTACGGGTTCAGCTATCAACACTTGAAATTAATAGGATTTACACACATTCTTATCCACTTATAGACCTGCAATCTTCAGGAGCAAAGAAAATGGGTGAAATTCAATTGGCAGTGAGATTTTCTTGTCCATCTTTGCTCAATGTGTTACAAATCTATGCACTGCCTATGCTTCCCAGAATGCATTACATTAGCCCATTGTCTATATTTCAGCTTGATAGTCTAAGAAGTCAAGCTGCTGTTGTTACCACATTGAGGTTGAGCAGGGCAGAACCACCATTGAGAAGAGAGGTTGTGGAATATATGTTGGATGTGAGAGTTAATGTTTGGAGCATAAGAAGAGGAAGAGCTAATTTTTACAGAATTGTGAGTCTTCTTGATGGATTTGTTGCCATTTTCAAATTGTTTGAGGAGATAAGGAGTTGGAAGAATTCTATAGCAACTGTAATGAGTTTCTTCCTCTTTTGTCTTGTGATTTTGTACCCTGGATTAGTCCTACCCTTTATATTTTTCTCCCTTCTTATGAATGGGATCTGGCGCTACCGAATTAGGCCAAGATATCCTTCCCACATGGATATGAAACTGTCTCATGCTCATACAGCAAGTAATGAAGAGTTAGAAGAAGAATTTGATCCATTTCCATCTAAATTTACGGGCGATAATCTGAAAAAGAGGTATGATAGACTGAGAGGTCTTTCAGGGAGGGTGCTAGCTGTGATGAGTGACTTAGCTACTCAAGGAGAGAGGGTGCAATCTCTACTAAGCTGGAGGGATCCAAGAGCTACAGCTTTGTTTGTGATTTTCTGTTTGATTGCTTGCATTGTCACTTATGTCACTCCCTTGAGAATCACTATCATCATGTTGATTGCTTACCTGTTAAGACCTCCAAGATTTCATCTTGAAATGCCTGGTGTTCCTCAAAACTTCCTCAGGAGAATGCCTGCAAAATCAGATAGCTTGCTATGAGATTGCATGTAATCTCTGTTTTTTTAGGCCAAATCATTCGATATTTCTTATTACAACGATAATGTTGAGCTTTTCTGTTTTTATTAGTCTTTGTTATTTTCTGTGATATCAGTGGGGAGTTGCATGAAAGGTTTGTGATTTTTTACTTTTTAGTGATAAACTGATCAAATTATTGGCTTTGAAAATTACATTCAAGTGGGAATAAAATGAAAATCTGTTTTTTATTTGTTTTTTGTTTTACATGTTATGTTGAAAGGTAAAAGACTAATCACACAAAGAAATAGACAATTTATGAAGATTAACACATGAAGTGTAAAAACCATAAATCACAAAAAAAAAAGGATGGAAATGAGTGGATTCATTCAAGCCAATTATTTTGAAAGAAGGGTCAATATCTTTGGGAATTAAGTTATTTTATTACTCAATAAAGGGTCTTTTTTTTTTTTTTCACCAAAAAATATGAATCTAGACAAACATATGTTAAAATTCAAAATGCACGTATATATATATATATGATACTATATGTATATGAATCACATTCTTATATTACTTCTAACTCTAATAAAACTTTATTATGATGAATTTATATATATATATATTCTAATTGTCTTGTTATTCATCAAGTAGTGTGTAATTTACGTGACAAAGTTAAAAAGAAAAACATGAACCCACTAAGGATAACGATAACTAATATTAATGGGCAATACACAAATGTTTTCATTTTTAATGATAGTGGCAACACTTTCAACAAATTTTATAATGTTCTGTAATAGTTGCTTTTAACATACGGTAACCTACTACTAAACAAAATTTGTAAGCAGTTTTTGGTAGTTGCTTCTACCAACAACTTATGATATAGCAAGCAAGTACCAAGTTGAATCACTTTATATTAATTTCTATATCATTGAATTTTTTTATGATAACTGCTCTTAAAATATTTGTTCTTAGATTTCTGTTTTAATTTTTATAATTATAATATACAATCCATCATAATTCCAATGACATAAATAACTCTTTTTTATAACTATAATATCCAATCCATCGTAATAATAAATTTCTCTTTTTTTAAAAGTTTTGTTTTTAAATTTTTTTTATGACTAGTGGTAATCGAGCTAGTTCATATATATTTCGGTTAAAGAATAATTTATTTGTAAATAAATAATTTGCATGAATACTTAGAGAGTTTACAATGAGTTGGAAATATTTTATCAGTTTTAACTGAAATGTTATTGTATCCTATTAACAAACCGACCACGCCGCCTACGATGGTGTGTCCTCCCAAAGCGCAAAGGGCTACCTTGACTTCTCAACCTCCCATGAGTCCACAACTCTAAACCGAACTCTCCCTCACTTTTGAGCCCACCCCCCTCTCTCTGTCCCTATCCACTACTCCAAA
This sequence comes from Quillaja saponaria, assembly GCA_029379385.1. Classification (NCBI taxonomy): domain Eukaryota; kingdom Viridiplantae; phylum Streptophyta; class Magnoliopsida; order Fabales; family Quillajaceae; genus Quillaja; species Quillaja saponaria. The sequence continues at coordinate 8,770,106 of CM055616.1, read as the reverse complement.
TTGAAGTCTTCCCATCTTTTAAACCCCCCTCTTTCTCACATCCCTTTCTCAATCGGACACTGAATTATGGCTCTTGTCTACAAGCTTGCACCTTTCCCTTCATCTCTCTATTCACCTCAATTTGAAAGACACAAATTTTCGAACCCACTTCCTGTTTATTCGTTAACCTGCAATGCTTCTACTTCACCTTTCACAGAAAAGCATTCCATTGAGAGGTATCAAAGGGATCAGTGGCTTTACAAGAATCAATTGGAGCAATCTTCATCCTTCCCTTTGCTACCTGATTCGAAATCTACAAGGCAAAATGATATCGGACTGCAACTACCGGAGCTGAAGAAACTGCTTCAGGTGTTGAAGGAGAAGAGAGAAAGTGAAGGAGGGTGTAGTGGAGGGAAGTGTCCACCGGGGGATGTGTTCTTGGTTGGGACAGGACCTGGGGATCCTGAGCTTTTGACATTGAAGGCAGTGAGAGTTATAAAAAGTGCTGATTTATTGTTGTATGATAGGTTGGTGTCAAATGATGTGTTGGATTTGGTTGGTCCTGATGCTAGACTTCTCTATGTTGGTAAAACTGCAGGGTACCACAGCCGAACCCAGGTAAAAGTTTTTCTTCTTGTAGTATTTCTTTCAATTCAAGTGACGATGGGTTTTCAGCTGGGTTTCTACTGAAGTCAAAATCTTGGTTATCTGTTAAATGTGGGTCTGCGAAATCCCCTTCCTTTTTCAATTGGGCATTTGGGTTTCATTTTATTGTTATTGGGTATTTTGATGGGAGCCATTAGTTTGATGCGCATCATACTGATGTGTTCTATGCTTATTATTATTATTTTTATATTAGTCCCTAAATTTCTTTTTTCTTTGCTGTGTTTATAACAGGAGGAAATACATGAGCTGCTTCTGAGTTTTGCAGAAGCTGGAGCTACTGTTGTTAGACTTAAGGGAGGTGATCCACTGGTGAGTTTCTAATTGGAATTTTCAAAGACTCAAAACACATATTATGCTGTGCAATGCAAAAACATTTAATGATACATACTTTGAGAATTCTTAGGTATTTGGGAGGGGTGGGGAGGAAATGGATTTTCTGCAACAGCAAGGGATTCAAGTAAAAGTTATTCCAGGTATGCTACTATAGTACTAAGTCTCCAAAATAACTATAAAGCTTTGGTATTTTGATCCTCATGATATTTTATCAGCTCCATTTAGAAATTCATTCCTTGGGCAAAGCTATGTAAACTGACTGTTCATAGAAAAGATAATTGCTTGCATTGTATCCGTCTATCGTGTGTTATAACTTTTCGACAGTCTTAGGTAAATTACCATCTTTGCTTGAAAAGGAGATTCTCTCTACTAAGTAAAAAGAGGATCATAAAGGTAAAGTTACATGGAAAGGCACCCGAATTTGTATTAAAATAGGTTTCTCATGTTATCTGAATTCTATTTTGGTTTCAAAAAGTGAAGTGGTGAAGATTCTAGTGTGTTATTTGTTTTAATTGCATTGCAGGTATCACAGCAGCCTCTGGAATAGCAGCAGAATTGGGAATTCCATTAACTCACCGTGGTGTGGCAAATAGTGTAAGATTTCTTACAGGGCATTCAAGGAAAGGAGGGACAGATCCTCTCTTTGTAGCAGAGAATGCAGCTGATCCTGATTCTACCTTGGTGGTTTATATGGGTTTGTCAACCCTCCCTTCACTTGCCCTCAAATTAATGCATCATGGTCTGCCCTCTGATACACCAGCTGCTGCAGTTGAGCGAGGGACCACACCTCAACAACGAACAGTAAGCACCTTACAAGGCTCTTCATGAAAATCTAAAATGATGTTATAAACTTATCATACACAACAATTCGAGCATGTAACCTATGCATTAGACCAACCACCCCTAGTCCCCTAGTTATTTGATGGTATGATCCACCTTTTATTCTTATGAAGCAAGAAAAGGGCAAAATGCTTAATACTTGAGGTATAACTGCACAATAAGTTTTTGGAACAAAAAAGTTGACAGTGGTTTTCTTTGATACTTTAGTCACCTCTCAGTAGTTTTATTTCCATGTACAGGAAACAGAATTGTAGTAATTAGATTTTGTCTAAAACATCAATTACGTGTGCGCTGTCCATGATTGCAAATGTGAAATTACATTTTGTAATCCACGGATTATGAATAGAAATAACCGATCTCATGTCTTGAGTAGTAGTTGAATCAGTCATCAGTCATAGTTACTTAGATGTTGGAGGAGTCTTTTTTCATGGCTGTCACCTTAAGGAAATACGTAGTAGGCTATGGTTTTATTGGTGAAGCTATACAAATTTGTTTTTTGTTTAGGAAAAAGTTTCTAATTTGTGCCTCTGTTTGTCGACTGACATTGAGAACTGATTATCAGAAACTAGTAAACTAGAGGCTGTTTTGGTTTCAACGTCTCAGGTTGCAAGTGCCCATAACTTATTGTAGCTCCATTGAAATCATGCAGGTTTTTGCAGAACTGAAGGACCTTGCTGATAAAATTACATCGGCAGAGTTATTATCACCAACACTAATCATTATTGGGAAAGTTGTTGCACTGTCACCATTTTGGCCAGTTCATTCTGAAGAAGAATCCTATATGGTGCAGGCTAGATAGACATTGTTGAGACATATCCCAAATGACAGGCTTGTGAAACTTCTCCTTAGTGGCGTCATCAAGTCTCTCCAATCACATTTTTTGCCTTGCAGCATATTTGAGGCATAAGCTTCCTCCTCATCTCTATGCTTTCAAGGTCAGTAGTTGTAGCTTCTTGGGGGGGACCACAGAGCCATGATTCACTGAGAACAGACATATGAAAATGTAGAAGGCGGTTACTCTCTTTAATTGGGGAAATGAGAAGAAAGCAGTATGTATGGTTGGTGGGAGTTGATTCTGGCTCGAGAGTTATTTCAGTTTTCAACATTTGATTGACACTAGATCCTATATATGTAATGGGGAACTAGAGAGTATATTGAGTTTTTCTAGTATATAATCTGAATCTGAAAGTGGGAAAAGTAACATGTCCTGCTCTCATTTCTCACAGGCAGATGTAGCAAATTGTTGGCGTAAGGACAGGGAAAGGTTACTCGTGTCATCTGTTTCTAGGTCTTGATGTACTATAATCATTCAATTGAAAAATTTTGGTTTACATAAGCTTCAAATTCGGTCATTTCGTTCAACAAAGTTGTTCAATTTCTTTCCAGTTTTGTCTTCTTTTTTACGTTATTTTTATTGGGGTCGTTTTTGGTCTTTATGATGCATATAATTAAATGGTGTATTGAATTGTTGTTAGTCTATCAAGTCTGATATAATATTTGTATGGCATTGTAATTAGAATTGAGAATTGAATTGTTTAATTTTAATTTTTAATTGTATAACGATGTTTTAGAATTAGAATTGAAATTTTCAATTCAATTTATAGGAATTGAGAAACAACTATAAAACTATATTTTTAATTCTTATGAGTAAATTTTAAATTTTATAATTTTAATTTTATGTGTTGTTCTTTATTGTCATTTACTTATGACGATACATTATGTTATAATATTGGCCTCCACCACTGATAACATCCACCACCCACCGCCATCCCTTACCCATTGGCAATTTCATTCACCCGTTGTAGGTTGTTACCACCAACCATTGTCAACCCATCAATTACAATACTAATCACTGTTAAAACTTATTGAAAATGACAGCGACTATCATTAAAATTTCTTTGACAATGACTACCATCAACTACCATCATAATAATAAAAAACGATGACAACCACATATGAACTTACTGAAAATGACAACAACAACAGTTGAGATTGGGCAGAATAAAAACAATCATTGTCAAAACTCACCGGAGACGACCAAAGCCAATGGCAAAAGCCCGAAGACTACAGCAACCATCCCCTAAAGCCACCAAAGACGACAACAACCATCATGAATACTTGAAATACAATTTCACGTGTAAATTTTTTGTGATTCAAATTCGTATATTATAATTCTAACCAATTCTAATTTTAATAGAATTAAAATTGGTTTTATAATTTCAATTCCAATTCAATGGATCCGAATGCAGCCTTAAAAAAATATGAGAAGAGAATTATTAGAGATGGTGAAAATAGTGAGGAAATTAAAATAAAAAAAAAAAGGAAGAAAATTTTCTTATTTTTGCTCTAGGCCAAATTAAACACACTGATGACCTCTCAACTTTAGCCCAAGTATATTCTATGAACTTTAAATAAAATCGTATGGATATTAATTTTACGTTAATTCATTATTCCAACGATATATGTATGATATAAATTTTTTTTCAAATGAATTGAGTTGAGTTCCACACGTTTTTGTTGTTAAGACACGATATATAATCTGTGCTCATTCAATGATTTCTAATAACAGGGGTATGGTCAAAGCCGCCAGGAAACCAAGAGACCGGTAAGAACCATCCCAAAAAGGCATCCAACAAACTTATGATGCTGCTTGGTGCTTTGGTCTTGATCCACTTGGACTTGCTTTCCAATAGCTAGACCACACATAGGTCTTATACTATGACAAAAGTAAAGTAAAAAAAAAAAAAAAAAAAACCCTCACTGCTATATAAATTGACCACCTTACAATTCTCACTACTCATCAACTGCAAATTATCTCAGATATTTCTTGTTCTCTATACACTCCATTCCACCTGAAAAACCAAGTCCTGATTATTCTTGCTCATCCACAAAGAAAAAACAGAAAAATTTTCTTTCGACACAATCAAAACCCACTTACAGAAGAGAAAGAAAGGAAGTGAATGGCTTTGTTCTCAGTCTTATTCAGTTGCTTTGTGCCATCATCTTCATCTTCTCGTGTTTCCGATGATGCATGGAGTTGTAAATCAAAAGCCCTTTTGTCAGATAAATCTAAAAACAACAAAGCAAAATCAAGTGGAGCTCCAATTATAGATTCTTATTTTCCAGTTAATTCAATTCTTTCACGCTTCTAGCTAATTGGCGTTTCTTATTCGCATACTCATCGCCACGGCAAGATGGTTTGATTCTTATTTTCCAGGACCTCACTAGTTGTCATGGCTGCGAGTGGGAACCTCATGCATTGGACTGAAGCAAGCTCTATATTCTTGGTATTAGTAGAGTGTCAAATTAAATGAATTGGGATATGTAGTATTGAGAATGTACTGCGTGCACGGAATATAGAAGTGCGCCCTATTTTATTTTGTGTACTTAACTCACGCTAGTTGTAAATTGAATATGTCAACAAATATATAAGATTCATATTCATTTCTAATATATGTAGATCATGCTGCAAAATACATAATTCATATGTTTTATATTGTTCTGACAATGTTTACCTCTATATATAATTTAAGGTCTTTGGAGTTCTAGTATATGTATTCACCATGTTATGTACAAGCTAGGACAATGAAATACAAAATAAATACAATGTTCTTATGAGGAAAATCAATAATGATATTATTGTGAAAGAGAGCAAGGCCAAAACAGATCTTATTTAATTACAATATATATGGGTTCAAAGAAGGCCGGTTAGTGAAATTGTAAATATTCAAATTATGGCCTATTTTTTTTGTAGATGAGTCAACCTTTATTTGGTACACTAGATTATTGGAAGAAAATAAGAAGAAAGTAATCTTATTTTGTTTTGGGAACGGAGAAGAAAATATACAATGTTCTTATGAGGAAATTAAATCAACTTTCTCTTCTCTTGATTGGGAAGAAAGAAAAAGAAAAGAAAATTATATGAATACAATTACCTATTAATTTCATTAAATTTTTCTTTAAAGAAAGTATAGATATCCACATTACTTGCATATTTTTATTTTCTCTACAATGAACTTTGTCACATTATGCTAAACTATATATATGCTTAGATAATCTTAAAGGGTCGAATTTGTAAATGAGAATATCTTTTTCATTATTTTTTGGATATGAAAATTTTGAAGGAGATCATGAGAGTAAAATTATGTTAAATTTTTGTAATATTGACGTGACTAGATTGAGAGAAAAATAAGTAATTAACATATAACTAATCCTTAACATTAATTATTTTATTTGTCAATTTTATAAGGTTTGATCTTTCAACTTAAAATTGGTACTTAAATATCAACTATTCTTATCCCTTGAACTAAATCAATAATGTTAGTTTTTCCAGTAGCCTAGCAGCTTGTACCTTGAAGTCCTTACCCCACACGAAATATAAAGTTGAACTTCCATGAAAGCATACATTCACGGGATTGATGTTGGGTTCCACATGGTCATCAGCTATCATTGTCGTTTTGTTAGCAAATTCTTGCCAAAACAAAACAAACGAAGCTACGACGTAGTTTATGGGGAGGCAAAGAGGACCTACTGGTAGACCTTTCTTCTCACTTGGACCCAAAAAGAAGAAATAAAAAGTGCATCCTAAATTTCGTAGTAAGAACCCGATGTCCGCGTAATTTAGTCAAAATTCCACTCACTAATTATTCTGTAACACTTTCAATATGGGCGTGGGCCAAAAGCTTAAAGCAGCCATAATACTAATTACTTAGTAAAGTTGGGAGAGCCAATAATGAATATTCAAACATGCTAATGGTCAATGGACTCATTACTATATTTGTATAATCGATATGCTACAATTGGCCAACAATTATCCTTGAACATCAAGTAAATTGACCAAGTTCCAATTTATGTACTACTTTAAATTTAATAAGCTACTAATTCACAATATAACTCTTGTACATTTCCATTTTCAGCTTTCTCTAGCTAAAACTTAAAGAAACTTACTACAGTACTTTGAGTTTTCAATTTCCCAATTTTATATCTTAGTGCTCAATTGATTAATTACAAACTACAATGATTCTGTTCTCAGCTTTTCTCAGTTGCTTCATCCCCTTAAGTCATTGTTGTCGTCGTCTCATTTCTGAGCTGAATCTCCAATTAAAGAACATGATCATATATAAGTCAAATGCAAATCTTTGCGTTTGTAAGTGGCCAGATAGTCAATCATTTGCACAAGGACAACATGGTCATATATGAGTCAACATAGTATGTACGTATTCTGCACACAACTTCATCAGGATCAGCCTCTCTTTGATTGAACTTGGCTAGACACCATATATAGCAACCTACAAACTACACACCAGCTGCTTTCAGTATTGATCATCTGTGATCTACTTTCTAGAGGGTAGGTAATGACTAATGGGTGTGATTGAACTGCAATTAAGTTGGCACCGTGACCCATATCTATATATGATGTTAAGGTTTCCAAATAAATTATGTAACTATTGAAGGGTTCTATACATCATGGGCCGAAAGCAAAAGTTGTTACATTGAGAATAAACTACAGAGTTGAGTTTATGGTGTTTTACTTCACTGAATTGAAATATTCGGATTTATTTGGATAAGGTAGGAATTTGATATTTATTGTTTCCGAAATATTTTTCTATAGAGATTAGCCTTGGCTAATTTCGTAACTCTTGATTTCCACGTTCAAGCAATTTGGCTAAGAAATGGACTCTATTTCTTAAACAATGGGTTCCTAAGATACTAAAGAAAGCTCCTAGTGATTTGGTTCGATTTAAATGTAACTATTGGGCATGAATTTGTAAAGAGAAACGATAAATAAAGCATATAAAGAATTGCTGTAAATGAAACAATAAAAGCTGAATGTAAAATAAGAATTGAATTAAATTGGTAAGTTTGTGTTTGATGTTGGAGTGTTGTTGTGTTTAAAATTGATGACTCTAATCCTATTTATACAAAAAAAAATTAGATGTTAACCCACTAAGCCTATTTGCTACGTTCTCCCTTAACTTTCTAACTAAGTATCCACTGATGTAAGAGCATAGCTAACAACCAGAGTGGGTTACAGCCCCTGTCAGCTAACTTCCCATAATTTTAGCAATCGATTTTTGCCTCAGCTAGTCTAAATAATGATTTTTTTTATGCCTCATATCTCTGATTTGACATTGAAAGTGGTCTAGATAATACATCTGACTTCTCGGAATTTAACAATCGATTTTTGCCTCAGCTAGTCCAAATAATGATTTTTTGATGCCTCATATCTCTGATTTGATGTTGAAAGTGGTCTAGATACATCAAACTACCTTTGACTTAGTCTAACTCAGCATATGCCATATTTTCAATTAGCTGACTGACTCGATTTTGCTTCACTAAGTCCATAAGCCCAATAAGTATCCAAGCCCGTTGAAAGACCAAATTCGAACCATTTTGAATAGGTATTCTCTTTATCTTTATCCTTTCAGTTGAGATCTTAACTGAAAATCCTTATTTTAAAGGGATTTGAAACCAAGCCATTATCCTTTATTATTTTTTGAATAAAAATAATGTATATGGCTTAATTTAATAACTAAGTAGCCTACTAAATAGGTATTAACCCAATTGACATAATTTAAATTAAGTCAAAATTCAGTTAGCCGACCAGTCCATTAGCTGATTAGTGCTTAACTGATCAAAAATCCCGCAAATGAATTTGGCTGGAATGAATATTTTTTGGTGTTAGCATTTATCTATTTCAAATCAATCAATTTGAATTATTTCTTTATTTTATAAATAGTATAATTACTTAAAAAATGAAAAAATAAATTCATTTTTTTTCATTGAAATCTTTATATTATTAGTTGAGTCAATTAAATAATTGACTAACTTATCGGAATGATGTTAATTACTTATTTCATTAAAAAGGTGAAGGGTTCAAATTACCTTCAACGTACAAATATTAATGATCTAAAACACATTTATAAATTGAAAATTTGGGCGCAAAACCGACATATCGGTAAGATAGTAGGCCATTCAAATCCTTACTATAAATGTCACACAATTTATCCATCATGAATATTCACACAAATTGCTCATATAAAAATACCACACTAATTATGTATAAATCTATTACATATATTTAGTTTATTAGTATCAAGCACAACAAACTTCTCTCAAAAATTCAATATTATAAATATAATGTTCATGTTTATTCAAAATTTTCATTTTTATATATATATTTTTTTAGAAAATTTTTAACTTATCTTTTGGGGAGATTGGATGAAACTAATTACATAACTCAGATTTTGTATGTGTTATGAGAATGTGACACGTGTATTTGTTTATAGCAAAATTACTTTTTTGAAATTATGTTTTTCATCCTTTTAGAAATAGTATCTAAAAGATCTAAATAAAACAAAATTTAATTTTAGTCAATAAAAGATAAATCATTACAAGATCACGAGATACATTTATTAGAATTTGACAAGTACATGTATTTATAACATGTATATTATAGTTTTCACTCTTGAATGAGAATGGAAAACAATAGATATTTTTTGAATTAGCACTGGTTTTTTTGGATTGGGAGGAAACGATCTTGCCCATGTAAATTTTTTAGAAGAATTCCCAAATTCAATGTTATGTACAATCAAAGACAAGACACATGTATCTAGCTAAGACTGACTTTGAACAAAATAGAGTTGGACGAGTACTTGCCTGTATACCAATTCATTACTTTATCTTTTTGAGGCTAACAATCAAGGAGAAAAATTAAAAATTAAAAATTAAAAATAGTATTGTATTTTGATTTATTAAATTTTCTCTATCCTACACTCAATTACCCAAATCTCTCATTCTCTCCCTCCTTCTCTCTCCTTCAAATACGGCAATTGCTAATTATTTTGCCTTTTCATCTCTTAAAACTTCTAATTAATACTTTCAAAAACAAAATGTGAAATACAATCATAAGAAAGGAGATAAATTTATCCCCCACAAGAAATATATTTCATTTTTTTTTCTTACACAATTTTTCATAGCCTCAAATTCGTTTTAGCACATGAAAAAACATTTAAAAATTGAGAGAATTTGAAAAACTATTTTAAACAATCAATTAAAAATTAATAGGACTGTAATTTGACTAGAAAATATAGTAATATGTAACTTCTGTGGTTTCATAATTGATTTTCTTTTCAATAGAAAAGTTTCTTAAAAAATTGTTTGTGGTGAGATTGATGTAAGTAAAAGAAAATACTACCAGACTATTGTATATGTACTCCATTTCTAAAATATAAAGATGTCGCATTCACGTAAACTACCTAGTTTCTTGATATGATCTTGAGGATGTTCAATATTCTATTTTAATACAATATGTGATTTAGCCAAATAATTCTTAGAAAAACTTATTTATTTTAAAAAATTAATAATAATGAGGAAGCACCCAATTAATAGGGATTTGGAGGAGAAAGGGAGAGAGAGATAGCTAGAGAGCCTTGGTAATTATGGATTTAGGGAGAGAAAATTAAATAAATCTAAATATACTAGACTTATTTGACTTTCTTTTAAATTAGTCTATTGAAATTTTAAATAATAAATAAAGTGTGGAAATAACGGCTCCCAAGTTCATGGAAGAAAATGTTGTGGAACCACTAATTCATCGAATGTTGCATGGGTGAGGTGTGCCATTGAAAAAATTTAGGCTAGTTAGTTGAAGCTCCGCAAGGACTCAGAAGGAACCAAAGGATATTTTCTTGTACAATTTTATAATTAGTTTAGTGCATGAAAATTTATGCTAAAGATGTGGAAAAATATATCATTAACAAATAGAAAATCAATTTTTATGATTGAGTTGAAAGAAGCTCGACTTGTTCTTAAGACACTATTTGCATGTTTATTTTGTAAATATGTTTACAACAAATTTTTTGAATTCTCTCAAAGATAAAACATACACTTTATATATTATGGTTGCATGATAAAATATAAACAAAAAATATTTGAAACCGTGAAAAAAAGTGAAAAAAGAATTTATATAACTGTAATTAAAAGTGTAGAATATGAAAATTTTGTATGGTGTTTATTGGAATCTCAAAGAGTGTCAAGTGAAAGAAAGTATCTTTTCGTAAATATACAATCTTTAACAGTCATACATTTAGAATAAATTTTGATTTAAATAAACAAACATATAACATTTTATTTTAATATCAAAAGACATAACTTTCTTTGTTTAAACCAACAAACATAATATATTATGTTCTAAACTAAATAGACATGACTTTAATTCCAAATTCAAACTAAGAAATACAGTGACATCGGCTGGATTCTAGTCATCAACCATCAAATTTTGATCACTTTCTTTCCTTTTCTTTTTATTATTCTAGTATGTAATTGAATTTTTCCATTATTAGTTTCAACTTTCTTCATTTATCATTAATTTTACATTAACGACTTTTACTTAATCTTTTAAAAATGTCCAAAATCATATACCTACATATATACTAAACTTCACAAAAATAAAATAAAATAATATTCATTATGTAGACCAACAATCTGCTTTGGTCTTCTTGACTGAAATATCAATCATGATCTACATTTGCTAAATTACTTGATGACTAATTAACGGGAGCATGGTCAAAGCCGCCAGGAAAACAAGAGACTGCTGAGAACCATCCCAAAAGGCATCCGACAAACTTGTGATGCTGCTTGGTCTTGTTCCTCTTGGGCTTGCTCTTCAAGCAAATAGACCACTTAGCCCTTGTACTACGACAAAAGTAAGAGGAAAAAGAAAAAAGAAAAAAAAAATCTTGTATGGCTATATAAATTGCCACCTCACAGTTCTCTTTACTCATCAACTGCAAAGCTCAGATATTTCTTGTTCTTTACACACTTCTTCCAACTTGAAGAACCAAGTCCTTCTTTAAAAAGGGAAAATTTTCTTTCCACTCAAACAAAACACACTCAGAGAAGAGAAAGGAAAGAAGGGCAAATTTCAATGGCTTTGTTCTCAGTCTTGTCCAGTTGCTTTGTGCCGTCATCTTCATCTTCTCGTGTCTCCGATGATGCAGGGAGTTCTAAATTGAAAGCGCTTTCTTCAGTAAAATCTAAGAACACCAAAGCAAAGTCAAGTGGAGCTCCAATTGTAGCTTCTTATTTTCCAGTTAATTCATATATTTCACGCTTGTAATTGGTAATTCTTAGTCGCATACTTATCAAACAAATCAACCAAGTTTCAATTTATGTATAATAAATAATTAACCACTAATTCTTAATAACTCATACATTTCCATTTTCAGCTTTCTCCAGCTAAAACTTAAAGAAACTGACTACACGTTCAGTTTTCAATTTCCCAATTTTCTACCTCAGTGCTCATTTGATTAATTACAAACTAAAATTATTTTGTTCTCAGCTTTTGTCAGTTGCTTCATCCCCTTAAGTCATCATCGTCATCGTCTCACTTCTATGATGAAGGAGCAGAATCTCCAATTAAAGAACATTCTTCTGCAATTCAAAATCAAAATCAAATGGAGCAGAAGCTCCAATAGTGGTTTCTTATTTTCCAGTTAACTCGTATCTCTAGCGCTTGTAGTAGACAGCTATTCAATCATTTGATAATTTGTATTCTTCACACAACTTCATCAGGAGCATGCCTCTTTGATTGAACTTGGCTAGACACCATATATAGCAACATGATCACAGCCTATAAACAAAAGTGCAGAGTTGCCCATCTATCTATCTTAATATAGAGGGTATGTGTGAATGAATTTTAACTGAGTAGGCACCATGAGCCATGTATATCTATGATGTAAAGGTTTCTAAAGAAATTGTGTAACTAGTGAAGGGTTCTACATCACGAGCCCAAATGAAAAAGTTATTGATCCGTTGAGTACTTTATGGTAATTTACTTCACTAAATTGAAATATTAAGCAATACAAATTTTATTTGACGCACCACTTGATGACTATGTAAATGCCACACAATTTATTCAATATGAATGCTCACACAAATTACCCCATATAAAAATATCATACTAAATATGTATCCATATATTAAATCTATTTAATTCAGTATGCAAAGCACTGCAAACTTCAATATTTTACTACTAAATATAATGTTCGTGTTTCTTGAAAAGGGTAATGTTTTATATGTTTTAAAAAAAAAAAAATTTTAAAACTAATCTTTTTGGATATTTGTTGAAACTAATTGCATAACTCATGATCAGTTTGTAGAATTGGATACAGATCCTATGACTCCTATTCTTGTCACCTTCTCCTGTCTCACTCAGTCAAACAAAATTTTGCCACGTAACATAAACATATAATAACTCAATATTTACCGTAAAATGATGGTATTCAACAAGCGGATTAGACTATTAGATTCTGGGGTTCAATGAGGTTTTTTTATCTACCCTACGAGGATGGCTCTGATCTCATTTCTGGAATAATTTTCTTTATATTCTACCTGTTGAAAATGTGTAATTAGCACACATAACCCCTTTGTTAGAATATGGTAGGAACTCATATACTTAAATACACATTTCGACATTTAGAGATGAAAAGATAATATTATAAGAGAATGACTCATTTCATAACCAATACAAGTGGTGATGTCACTTGGAGTAGATATGTTAGAAATGTGTAATTAGTACACATTACCACTTTGTTAGAATATGGTGAGAACTCATATACTCAAACACACATTTAGACATTTAAAGATGAAAATATAATATTTTAAGGCAATAACTCATTTCATCACCAATACAAGTGGTGATATCACTTAGGATAGATCCAAGTACTACAAAACTCAATATAACATATATATGCTAGTAACACTTACTCATTAACTTGTAACTCTTTACTAACTAATAACTCACTATTAATAAGATTTAAAAACCCATTACTAGCAATGAAACTCCCACTAATACAAAATTCATTACCATTAACCACTAATTCAAATTACTAACTATTTTATTTATTATAGAAATGTTAAAAGACCAATTTCAAATTACAATGAAAAGAGAAAAACTTTTTTTTTTTTTTCTGGGGAAGTGATGGTGACGGAATAGAGTGACTCTGCTTAGATAATGAAGGAATTTTAATGATGTGTCTGATTTATATTGGTGGGATTGTCTCATTTTCTTGTCTCCCACTAATAAAAAAAAAAAATTTATTCATTAAGTAGACCAATTAATCGCTTTGGTGTTCTTGACCCTGAAATATCAATCGTGATCTGCTAAATTACTTGATGACTAATTAACAGGTACATGGTCAAAGCCGCCAGGAAGCAAGACACTGCAAAGAACCATCCCAAGAACCTTCCAAAAAGGCGTCCGACAACCTTGTGATGCTGCTTGGTCTTGTCCTAAAATAAAAATCCTCAAAACTCTCATTAAGTAATATCTTATTAGCTTGGAGAATTTATTTATGAGTTTTTTTTTTTTTAATGAGTGTCATTTACGTTTTATAAATGAAAAGTTATAATATTTATTATAATTTTAGTACTCTTTAATGCATAAATTATTATTTTTAAAAATTTCAATTATGAAAGTATATTTATTGTATCTTAACAAAAATACTTAAGACACTTGTAATAAAATTTTTATACTTATATTAAAAAAAATAGATATTAATTAGATTCACATAATTCTCTAGTAACATCTAACCCCATTTGTAGTGATGTGCCCTGTTTGGTGGACATGTAGTAAACCATAATTCCTTGCATAATGAAGATCTTGTTCTTGGACAATACCAACAAATTAAATCATTGAGAAAACAAAAAAAACACATTAAGTGGGTCAAATGTTTGTAACACTTTTTGGTTCACAACAATGTGCCTAGCTTTCCCTCTTTGTCAAATTACCATTATCATATCTATGAATTTGTTCAATACCCAAATTTGTGGAAGGGTACTTTTAACATTTAGTTGATTAAAAAGCTCATTGATTTTGCCAAAACAAAGAAAGTGGGATGTTTCAAATAAGCAATGGCCCATGCATTGAAACAATTGCAATTGCAATTGCATTCAATGTAAATGATTTGACAAACAAGATAAGGAAAAGGGATGTGACTCAGTACTGCTTCATAAGGAGCTAAAGAGAGATTGCTTTGAATACAGGAAACAAAGCTAAGAAGGGCCATGTTTGTTACATGTGAACATTGTCCCCTTTCCATGTGCATTTATTTTGGGTCCTTTAAGAAGGCCCTAAAGTAATAATTCAATTTTGTTTAGTGAGTTAGGGATAAGAACTTTTCATTTGAAAAGTCTAGCATGCATTGTGTAGAAGGCGGTTACTCTACACAGAGCCATGTTTATTTTAGTTAGGGATAAGCTTCCTCCTCATCTCTATGCTTTCAAGGTCAGTAGTTGTAGCTTCTTGGGGGGGACCACAGAGCCATGATTCACTGAGAACAGACATATGAAAATGTAGAAGGCGGTTACTCTCTTTAATTGGGGAAATGAGAAGAAAGCAGTATGTATGGTTGGTGGGAGTTGATTCTGGCTCGAGAGTTATTTCAGTTTTCAACATTTGATTGACACTAGATCCTATATATGTAATGGGGAACTAGAGAGTATATTGAGTTTTTCTAGTATATAATCTGAATCTGAAAGTGGGAAAAGTAACATGTCCTGCTCTCATTTCTCACAGGCAGATGTAGCAAATTGTTGGCGTAAGGACAGGGAAAGGTTACTCGTGTCATCTGTTTCTAGGTCTTGATGTACTATAATCATTCAATTGAAAATTTTGGTTTACATGAGCTTCAAATTCGGTCATTTCGTTCAACAAAGTTGTTCAATTTCTTTCCAGTTTTGTCTTCTTTTTTACTTTATTTTTATTGGGGTCGTTTTTGGTCTTTATGATGCATATAATTAAATGGTGTATTGAATTGTTGTTAGTCTATCAAGTCTGATATAATATTTGTATGGCATTGAAATTAGAATTGAGAATTGAATTGTTTAATTTTAATTTTTTTATTGTATAACAATGTTTTAGAATTAGAATTGAAATTGTCAATTCAATTTATAGGAATTGAGAAACAACTATAAAATTATATTTTTAATTCTTATAAGTAAATTTTAAATTTTAAAATTTTTGTTTTATGTGTTATTCTTTATTGTCATTTATTTATGACGATACATTATGCTATAACATTGGCCTCTACCACTGACAACATACACCACCCACCGCCATCCCTTATCCATTGGCAATTTCATTCACCTGTTGTAGGTTGTTACCACCGACCATTGTCAACCCATCAATTACAATACAAATCACTGTTAAAACTTATTGAAAATGACAGCGACTATCATTAAAATTTCAATGACAATGACTATCATCAACTATCTTAATAATAATAAAAAACGATGACAACTACATATGAACTTACTGACAATGACAACAACAAGAGTTGGGATTGGGCAAAATGAAAACAATCATTGTCAAAACTCACCGGAGACCACCAAAGCCACTAGCAAAACGGCAACCATCCCCTAAAGCCACCAAAGACGACAACAACCATCACCAATACTTGAAATACAATTTCACGTGTAAATTTTTTGTGATCCAAATTCGTATATTAAAATTCTAACCAATTCTAATTTTAATAGAATTAAAATTAGTTTTATAATTTCCATTCCAATTCAATGGATCCGAATGCAGCCTTAAAAAAAATATGAGAAGAGAATTATTAGAGATGGTGAAAAAAGTGAGGAAATTAAAATTGAAAAAAAAAAGGAAGAAAATTTTCTTATTTTTGCTCTAGGCCAAATTAAACACACTGATGACCTCTCAACTTTACCCCAAGTATATTCTATGAACTTTAAATAAAATCGTATGGATATGAATTTTACGTTAATTCATTATTCCAACGATATATGATATAAATTTTATTTCAAATGAATTGAGTTGAGTTCCACACGTTTTTGTTGTTAAGACACACGATATATAATCTGTGCTCATTCAATGATTTCTAATAACAGGGATATGGTCAAAGCCGCCAGGAAACCAAGAGACCGGTAAGAACCATCCCAAAAAGGCATCCAACAAACTTATGATGCTGCTTGGTGCCTTGGTCTTGATCCTCTTGGACTTGGTCTCCAAGCAAATAGCTAGACTACACATAGGTCTTATACTATGACAAAAGTAAAAGAAAAAAAAGAAAAAAAAGAAAAAAAAAATCTCTCACTGCTATATAAATTGACCACCTCACAATTCTCACTACTCATCAACTGCAAATTATCTCAGATATTTCTTGTTCTCTATACACTCCATTCCACCTGAAAAACCAAGTCCTGATTATTCTTGCTCATCCACAAAGAAAAAACAGAAAAATTTTCTTTCGACACAATCAAAACCCACTTACAGAAGAGAAAGAAAGGAAGTGAATGGCTTTGTTCTCAGTCTTATTCAGTTGCTTTGTGCCATCATCTTCATCTTCTAGTGTTTCCGATGATGCATGGAGTTGTAAATCAAAAGCCCTTTTGTCAGATAAATCTAAAAACAACAAAGCAAAATCAAGTGGAGCTCCAATTATAGATTCTTATTTTCCAGTTAATTCAATTCTTTCACGCTTCTAGCTAATTGGCGTTTCTTATTCGCATACTCATCGCCACGGCAAGATGGTTTGATTCTTATTTTCCAGGACCTCACTAGTTGTCATGGCTGCGAGTGGGAACCTCATGCATTGGACTGAAGCAAGCTCTATATTCTTGGTATTAGTAGAGTGTCAAATTAAATGAATTGGGATATGTAGTATTGAGAATGTACTGCGTGCACGGAATATAGAAGTGCGCCCTATTTTATTTTGTGTACTTAACTCACGTTAGTTGTAAATTGAATATGTCAACAAATATATAAGATTCATATTCATTTCTAATATATGTAGATCATGCTGCAAAATACATAATTCATATGTTTTATATTGTTCTGACAATGTTTACCTCTATATATAATTTAAGGTCTTTGGAGTTCTAGTATATGTATTCACCATGTTATGTACAAGCTAGGACAATGAAATACAAAATAAATACAATGTTCTTATGAGGAAAATCAATAATGATATTATTGTGAAAGAGAGCAAGGCCAAAACAGATCTTATTTAATTACAATATATATGGGTTCAAAGAAGGCCGGTTAGTGAAATTGTAAATATTCAAATTATGGCCTATTTTTTTTGTAGATGAGTCAACCTTTATTTGGTACACTAGATTATTGGAAGAAAATAAGAAGAAAGTAATCTTATTTTGTTTTGGGAATGGAGAAGAAAATATACAATGTTCTTATGAGGAAATTAAATCAACTTTCTCTTCTCTTGATTGGGAAGAAAGAAAAAGAAAAGAAAATTATATGATTACAATTACCTATTAATTTCATTAAATTTTTCTTTAAAGAAAGTATAGATATCCACATTACTTGCATATTTTTATTTTCTCTACAATGAACTTTGTCACATTATGCTAAACTATATATATGCTTAGATAATCTTAAAGGGTCGAATTTGTAAATGAGAGAATGTCTTTTTCATTATTTTTTGGATATGAAAATTTTGAAGGAGATCATGAGAGTAAAATTATTGTAAATTTTTGTAATATTGACGTGACTAGATTGAGAGAAAAATAAGTAATTAACATATAACTAATCCTTAACATTAATTATTTTATTTGTCAATTTTATAAGGTTTGATCTTTCAACTTAAAAGTGGTACTTAAATATCAACTATTCTTATCCCTTGAACTAAATCAATAATGTTAGTTTTTCCAGTAGCCTAGCAGCTTGTACCTTGAAGTCCTTACCCCACACGAAATATAAAGTTGAACTTCCATGAAAGCATACATTCACGGGATTGATGTTGGGTTCCACATGGTCATCAGCTATCATTGTCGTTTTGTTAGCAAATTCTTGCCAAAACAAAACAAACGAAGCTACGACGTAGTTTATGGGGAGGCAAAGAGGACCTACTGGTAGACCTTTCTTCTCACTTGGACCCAAAAAGAAGAAATAAAAAGTGCATCCTAAATTTCGTAGTAAGAACCCGATGTCCGCGTAATTTAGTCAAAATTCCACTCACTAATTATTCTGTAACACTTTCAATATGGGCGTGGGCCAAAAGCTTAAAGCAGCCATAATACTAATTACTTGTAAAGTTGGGAGAGCCAATAATGAATATTCAAACATGCTAATGGTCAATGGACTCATTACTATATTTGTATAATCGATATGCTACAATTGGCCAACAATTATCCTTGAACATCAAGTAAATTGACCAAGTTCCAATTTATGTACTACTTTAAATTTAATAAGCTACTAATTCACAATATAACTCTTGTACATTTCCATTTTCAGCTTTCTCTAGCTAAAACTTAAAGAAACTTACTACAGTACTTTGAGTTTTCAATTTCCCAATTTTATATCTTAGTGCTCAATTGATTAATTACAAACTACAATGATTCTGTTCTCAGCTTTTCTCAGTTGCTTCATCCCCTTACGTCATTGTTGTCGTCGTCTCATTTCTGAGCTGAATCTCCAATTAAAGAACATGATCATATATAAGTCAAATGCAAATCTTTGCGTTTGTAAGTGGCCAGATAGTCAATCATTTGCACAAGGACAACATGGTCATATATGAGTCAACATACTATGTACGTATTCTGCACACAACTTCATCAGGATCAGCCTCTCTTTGATTGAACTTGGCTAGACACCATATATAGCAACCTACAAACTACACACCAGCTGCTTTCAGTATTGATCATCTATGATCTATTTTCTAGAGGGTACGTAATGACTAATGGGTGTGATTGAACTGCAATTAAGTTGGCACCATGACCCATATCTATATATGATGTTAAGGTTTCCAAATAAATTATGTAACTATTGAAGGGTTCTATACATCATGGGCCGAAAGCAAAAGTTATTACATTGAGAATAAACTACAGAGTTGAGTTTATGGTGTTTTACTTCACTGAATTGAAATATTCAGATTTATTTGGATAAGATAGGAATTTGATATTTATTGTTTGTGAAATATTTTTCTATAGAGATTAGCCTTGGCTAATTTTCAAGCAATTTGGATAAGAAAGGGACTCTATTTCTTAAATAATGGGTTCCTAAGATACTAAAGAAAGCTTTTAGTGATTGGTTCGATTTAAATGTAACTATTGAGCATGAATTTGTAAAGAGAAACGATAAATAAATGCGATAAATAAAGCATATAAAGAATTGCTGTAAATAAAACAATAAAAGCTGAATGTAAAATAAGAATTGAATTAAATTGATAAGTTTGTGTTTGATGTTGGAGTGTTGTCGTGTTTAAAATTGATGACTCTAATCTTACTTATACAAAAAAAAATAGCCGTTAACCCACTAAGCCTATTTGCCACGTTCTCCCTTAACTTTCTAACTAAGTATCCACTAATGTAAGAGCATAGCTAACAATCAGAGTGGGTTACAGGGGTCAGCTAACTTCCCAGAATTTTAGCAATGGATTTTTGCCTCAGCTAATCCAAATAATGATTTTTTTATGCCTTATATCTCTGATTTGACGTTGAAAGTGGTCTAGATACATTAGCTGACTTCCCGGAATTTAACAATCGATTTTTGCCTCACTAGCCTAAATAATGATATTTTGATGCCTCGTATCTCTGATTTGATGTTGAAAGTGGTCTAAATACATCAAACTACCTTTGACTTGGTCTAACTCAGCATATGCCATATTTTCAATTAGTTGACTGACTCGATTTTGCTTCACTAAGTCCATAAGCCCAATAAGTATCCAAGCCCGTTGAAAGACCAAATTCGAACCATTTTGAATAGGTCTTCTCTTTATCTTTACCTCTGAACTGTTTTCAACAATTTTATCCTTTCAGTTGAGATCTTAACTGAAAATCCTTATTTTAAAGGGATTTGAAACCAAGTCATTATCCTTTATTATTTTTTGAATAAAAATAATGTATATGGCTTAATTTAATAACTAAGTGGCCTACTAAATAGGTATTAACCCAATTGACATAATTTGAATTAAGTCAAAATTCAGTTAGTCGACCCAGTCCATTATTTGATTAGCACTTAACTGATCAAAAGTCCTCAAATAAGCGCAAATGAATTTGGCTGGAATGAATATTTTTTGGTGTTAGCATTTATCTATTTCAAATCAATCAATTTGAATTATTTCTTTATATTATAAATAGTGTAATTACTTCAAAAATTAAAAAATAAATTCATTTTTTTTTATTGAAATCTTTATATTATTAGTTGAGTCAATTAAATAATTGACTAACTTATCGGAATGATGTTAATTACTTATTTCATTAAAAAGGTGAAGAGTTCAAATTACCTTCAACGTACAAATATTAATGATTTAAAACACATTTATAAATTGAAAATTTGGGCCCAAAACCGACATATCGGTAAGATAGTAGGTCATTCAAATCCTTAGTATAAATGTCACACAATTTATCCATCATGAATATTCACACAAATTGCTCATATAAAAATACCACACTAATTATGTATAAATCTATTACATATATTTAATTTATTAGTATCAAGCACAACACACTTCTCTCAAAAATTCAATATTATAAATATAATGTTCATGTTTATTGAAAATTTTCATTTTTATATATATATATATATTTTTAGAAAATTTTTAACTTATTTTTTTGGGAGATTGGATGAAACTAATTACATAACTCAGATTTTGTATGTATTATGAGAATGTGACACGTGTATTTGTTTATAGCAAAATTACTTTTTGGAAATTATGTTTTTCATCCTTTTAGAAATAGTATCTAGAAGATCTAAATAAAACAAAATTTAATTTTAGTCAATAAAAAATAAATCATTACAAGATCACGAGATACATTTATTAGAATTTGACAAGTACATGTATTTATAACATGTATATTATAGTTTTCACTCTTGAATGAGAATGGAAAACAATAGATATTTTTTGAATTAGCAATGGTTTTTTTGGATTGGGAGGAAACGATCTTGCCCACTATCCAAAAAACATGTAAATTTTTTAGAAGAATACCCAAATTCAATGTTATGTACAATCAAAGACAAGACAAATGTATCTAGCTAAGACTGAATTTGAACAAAATAGAGTTGGACGAGTACTTGCCTGTATACCAATTCATTACTTTATCTTTTTGAGGCTAACAAAAATTTTAATTAATTAAAAATTAAAAATTAAAAATTAAAAATTAAAAATTAAAAATTAAAAATTAAAAATTAAAAATTAAAAATTAAAAATTAAAAATTAAAAATTAAAAATAGTATTGTATTTTGATTTTTAAAATTTTCTCTATCCTACACTCAATTACCCAAATCTATCAATCTCTCCCTCCTTCTCTCTCCTTCAAATACGGCAATTGCTAATTATTTTGCCTTTTCATCTCTTAAAACTTCTAATTAATACTTTCAAAAACAAAATGTGAAATACAATCATAAGAAAGGAGATAAATTTATCCCCCACAAGAAATATATTTCATTTTTTTTTCTTACACAATTTTTCATAGCCTCAAATTCGTTTTAGCACATGAAAAAACATTTAAAAATTGAGAGAATTTGAAAACTATTTTAAACAATCAATTAAAAATTAATAGGACTGTAATTTGACTAGAAAATATAGTAATATGTAGCTTCTGTGGTTTCATAATTGATTTTCTTTTCAATAGAAAAGTTTCTTAAAAAATTGTTTGTGGTGAGATTGATGTAAGTAAAAGAAAATACTACCAGACTATTGTATATGTACTCCATTTCTAAAATATAAAGATGTCGCATTCACGTAAACTACCTAGTTTCTTGATATGATCTTGAGGATGTTCAATATTCTATTTTAATACAATATGTGATTTAGCCAAATAATTCTTAGAAAAACTTATTTATTTTAAAAAATTAATAAATATGGAAAAAATTAATAATAATGAGGAAGCACCCAATTAATAGGGATTTGGAGGAGAAAGGGAGAGAGAGATAGCTAGAGAGCCTTGGTAATTATGGATTTAGGGAGAGAAAATTAAATAAATCTAAATATACTAGACTTATTTGACTTTCTTTTAAATTAGTCTATTGAAATTTTAAATAATAAATAAAGTGTGGAAATAACGGCTCCCAAGTTCATGGAAGAAAATGTTGTGGAACCACTAATTCATCGAATGTTGCATGGGTGAGGTGTGCCATTGAAAAAAATTAGGCTAGTTAGTTGAAGCTCCGCAAGGACTCAGAAGGAACCAAAGGATATTTTCTTGTACAATTTTATAATTAGTTTAGTGCATGAAAATTTATGCTAAAGATGTGGAAAAATATATCATTAACAAATAAAAAATCAATTTTTATGATTGAGTCGAAAGAAGCTCGACTTGTTCTTAAGACACTATTTGCATGTTTATTTTGTAAATATGTTTACAACAAATTTTTTGAATTCTCTCAAAGATAAAACATACACTTTATATATTATGGTTGCATGATAAAATATAAACAAAAAATATTTGAAACCGTGAAAAAAAGTGAAAAAAGAATTTATATAACTGTAATTAAAAGTGTAGAATATGAAAATTTTGTATGGTGTTTATTGGAATCTCAAAGAGTGTCAAGTGAAAGAAAGTATCTTTTCGTAAATATACAATCTTTAACAGTCATACATTTAGAATAAATTTTGATTTAAATAAACAAACATATAACATTTTATTTTAATATCAAAAGACATAACTTTCTTTGTTTAAACCAACAAACATAATATATTATGTTCTAAACTAAATAGACATGACTTTAATTCCAAATTCAAACTAAGAAATACAGTGACATCGGCTGGATTCTAGTCATCAACCATCAAATTTTGATCACTTTCTTTCCTTTTCTTTTTATTATTCTAGTATGTAATTGAATTTTTCCATTATTAGTTTCAACTTTCTTCATTTATCATTAATTTTACATTAACGACTTTTACTTAATCTTTTAAAAATGTCCAAAATCATATACCTACATATATACTAAACTTCACAAAAATAAAATAAAATAATATTCATTATGTAGACCAACAATCTGCTTTGGTCTTCTTGACTGAAATATCAATCATGATCTACATTTGCTAAATTACTTGATGACTAATTAACGGGAGCATGGTCAAAGCCGCCAGGAAAACAAGAGACTGCTGAGAACCATCCCAAAAGGCATCCGACAAACTTGTGATGCTGCTTGGTCTTGTTCCTCTTGGGCTTGCTCTTCAAGCAAATAGACCACTTAGCCCTTGTACTACGACAAAAGTAAGAGGAAAAAGAAAAAAGAAAAAAAAAATCTTGTATGGCTATATAAATTGCCACCTCACAGTTCTCTTTACTCATCAACTGCAAAGCTCAGATATTTCTTGTTCTTTACACACTTCTTCCAACTTGAAGAACCAAGTCCTTCTTTAAAAAGGGAAAATTTTCTTTCCACTCAAACAAAACACACTCAGAGAAGAGAAAGGAAAGAAGGGCAAATTTCAATGGCTTTGTTCTCAGTCTTGTCCAGTTGCTTTGTGCCGTCATCTTCATCTTCTCGTGTCTCCGATGATGCAGGGAGTTCTAAATTGAAAGCGCTTTCTTCAGAAAAATCTAAGAACACCAAAGCAAAGTCAAGTGGAGCTCCAATTGTAGCTTCTTATTTTCCAGTTAATTCATATATTTCACGCTTGTAATTGGTAATTCTTAGTCGCATACTTATCAAACAAATCAACCAAGTTTCAATTTATGTATAATAAATAATTAACCACTAATTCTTAATAACTCATACATTTCCATTTTCAGCTTTCTCCAGCTAAAACTTAAAGAAACTGACTACACGTTCAGTTTTCAATTTCCCAATTTTCTACCTCAGTGCTCATTTGATTAATTACAAACTAAAATTATTTTGTTCTCAGCTTTTGTCAGTTGCTTCATCCCCTTAAGTCATCATCGTCATCGTCTCACTTCTATGATGAAGGAGCAGAATCTCCAATTAAAGAACATTCTTCTGCAATTCAAAATCAAAATCAAATGGAGCAGAAGCTCCAATAGTGGTTTCTTATTTTCCAGTTAACTCGTATCTCTAGCGCTTGTAGTAGACAGCTATTCAATCATTTGATAATTTGTATTCTTCACACAACTTCATCAGGAGCATGCCTCTTTGATTGAACTTGGCTAGACACCATATATAGCAACATGATCACAGCCTATAAACACAAGTGCAGAGTTGCCCATCTATCTATCTTAATATAGAGGGTATGTGTGAATGAATTTTAACTGAGTAGGCACCATGAGCCATGTATATCTATGATGTAAAGGTTTCTAAAGAAATTGTGTAACTAGTGAAGGGTTCTACATCACGAGCCCAAATGAAAAAGTTATTGATCCGTTGAGTACTTTATGGTAATTTACTTCACTAAATTGAAATATTAAGCAATACAAATTTTATTTGACGCACCACTTGATGACTATGTAAATGCCACACAATTTATTCAATATGAATGCTCACACAAATTACCCCATATCAAAATATCATACTAAATATGTATCCATATATTAAATCTATTTAATTCAGTATGCAAAGCACTGCAAACTTCAATATTTTACTACTAAATATAATGTTCGTGTTTCTTGAAAAGGGTAATGTTTTATATGTTTTAAAAAAAAAAAAAATTTAAAACTAATCTTTTTGGATATTTGTTGAAACTAATTGCATAACTCATGATCAGTTTGTAGAATTGGATACAGATCCTATGACTCCTATTCTTGTCACCTTCTCCTGTCTCACTCAGTCAAACAAAATTTTGCCACGTAACATAAAATATAATAACTCAATATTTACCGTAAAATGATGGTATTCAACAAGCGGATTAGACTATTAGATTCTGGGGTTCAATGAGGTTTTTTTATCTACCCTACGAGGATGGCTCTGATCTCATTTCTGGAATAATTTTCTTTATATTCTACCTGTTGAAAATGTGTAATTAGCACACATAACTCCTTTGTTAGAATATGGTAGGAACTCATATACTTAAATACACATTTCGACATTTAGAGATGAAAAGATAATATTATAAGAGAATGACTCATTTCATAACCAATACAAGTGGTGATGTCACTTGGAGTAGATATGTTAGAAATGTGTAATTAGTACACATTACCACTTTGTTAGAATATGGTGAGAGCTCATATACTCAAACACACATTTAGACATTTAAAGATAAAAATATAATATTTTAAGGCAATAACTCATTTCATCACCAATACAAGTGGTGATATCACTTAGGATAGATCCAAATACTACAAAACTCAATATAACATATATATGCTAGTAACACTTACTCATAAACTTGTAACTCTCTACTAACTAATAACTCACTATTAATAAGATTTAAAAACCCATTACTAGTAATGAAACTCCTACTAATACACAATTCATTACCATTAACCACTAATTCAAATTACTAACTATTTTATTTATTATAGAAATGTTAAAAGACCAATTTCAAATTACAATGAAAAGAGAAAAACTTTTTTTTTTTCTGGGGAAGTGATGGTGACGGAATAGAGTGACTCTGCTTAGATAATGAAGGAATTTTAATGATGTGTCTGATTTATATTGGTGGGATTGTCTCATTTTCTTGTCTCCCACTAATAAAAAAAAAAAATTATTCATTAAGTAGACCAATTAATCGCTTTGGTGTTCTTGACCCTGAAATATCAATCGTGATCTGCTAAATTACTTGATGACTAATTAACAGGTACATGGTCAAAGCCGCCAGGAAGCAAGACACTGCAAAGAACCTTCCAAAAAGGCGTCCGACAACCTTGTGATGCTGCTTGGTCTTGGTCCATTGGGCTTACTTTTCAAACCAGTAGACCACTTAGTTCTTATACTCTTGACAAAATGTAAAAGGACAAAAAGAGAAAAAAAAAAAAAAAAAATCTTGAATGGCTATATAAATTGACCACCTCACAATTTTCATTACTCATCAACAGCAAATCTCAGATATTTCTCGTTCTTTACCCACCCCTTCAAACTTGAAGAACCAAGTCCTTCCTTATTCTTATTCATCCACAAAGAAGAAAAAAGGAAAATTTTCTTTTCACACAAACAAAACACACTTAAGGAAGAGAAAGGAAAGAAGAGAAAATTCATTTCAATGGCTTTGTTCTCAGTCTTGTTCAGTTGCTTTGTGGTATCATCTTCATCTTCTCGTGTCTCCGATGATGCAAGGAGTTCTAAATCGAAAGCGCTTTCTTCAGATAAATCTAAGAACTACAAAGCAAAATCAAGTGGAGCTCCAATTGTAGCTTCTTATTTTCCAGTTAATTCATATGTTTCGCGCTTGTAATTGGTTATTCTTAGTCGCATACTCATCCCAACAAGAAGATGGTTTGATTCTTATTTTTCAAGCTCTATACTCTTGGTATTCGTAAAGTGTATTAAATTAATTGGGATATGTAATAAAGAGACTGTACTGTGTGCACGTATGGAGTAAGTGAACTCTATTTTGTTTCGTGTACGCTATATATTGAATATGTAAACAAATATATGAGATTCGTTCATTAATATCTGCTGATCATGCTGCAAAATACATAATTTATAATGTTGTTCGACAAAGTCTACATGATATATATTTCTAGTTAAGATCCTTGGAGGCTAGAATATGAATTCACCATGTTGCCAAGACAGATCTTAATTAATTACCATTGGAAGAAAATAAGAAGAAAGCAATTATACAATGTTCTTAAGTATAAGGAAATTAAATCAACTTTCTCTTCTCTTGTTTGGGAAGAAAGAAAAAGAAAAGAAAATTGTATGCATACAATTACCTATTAATTTCATTAAATTTATGTTTAAAGAAATTATAGATATCACATTGCACACATATTGATATTTTCTTCACAATGGACTATGTCACGTTATGCTAAATTATATATTTAGATATTCTAAGGGTTGAACTGAACTAGTAATTGAGAATGTATACTTTTTTAAATTGATTTTTGGAGTTCAAAAATTTTAAAAGTGAGAGTAAAATTTTTATAAATTTTTAATCCTATCATGAATAACATATTTTTAACTAGATCTAAAAAATAAGTCATTAACATATAACTAATCCCCAACATCAATTATTTTATCTGTGAATTTTATAAGAATTGAACTTAAAATTGGTACTTAAATATCAACCATTCTTATCACTTGAACAAAATCAAGTAATGTTAGTTCTATCTTCAAAGAAATTGATGTCGGGTTCCACACAATTCATCAGCTAACTAGATAATTTGTCATTTTGTTAACAAATTTCTTCCCAAAACAAAACAACTGAAGCTACGACGTAGTTTATGGTGAGGCAATGAGGACCAACTTTTCTTCTCAACTGGGGGAAGTTTCTGAGAACTAACTCTCACTTGGATCCTAAATTTCGTAGTAATAACCTGATGTCTGCGTAATTTGATTAGTTGTCAAAATTGTGTAAGTGTAGGGACTAAATATATACAACTAATCAAATTGTACATATATGGTCAATGGACTCATTACTATATTATGTAATCAAATATGCTACAATTGGTCAACAAATATCCTTGCTCATCAAGCTAATTGACCAAGTTTCAATTTACGTATAAATAAACCACTAATTCATAATAGCTCGTACATTTCCATTTTCAGCTTTCTCCAACTGAAACTTAAAGAAACTGACTACACTTTGAGTTTTCAATTTCCAATTTTCTGCCTCAGTGCTCAATTGATCAATTACAGGCTACAATGATTTTGTTCACAGCTTTTGTCAGTTGCTTCATCCCCCTTAAGTCATCGTCATTGTCACCATCGTCATCATCTCACTTCTATGAAGAAGGAGCTGAATCTCCAATTAAAGAACATTCTTCTGAAAAACTCAAATGCAAATTAAAATCAATACCAAATGGAGCAGAAGCTCCAATAGTGGTTTCTTATTTTCTAGTTAACTCGTGTCTCGTGCACTTGTAGTAGACAGCTAGTCAATCATTTGCACCAGCAACAACATGATCATATATAAGGTGGCATAATTTGTATTTTTCACACAACTTCATCAGGATCATGCATGCCTCTTTGATTGAACTTGGCTAGACACAATATATAGCAACATGATCACAGCCTACAAACACAGCTGCTTTTAGTATTTGACCATCTATCTATCTTATAGAGGTTAATGTGTGTGATTGAACTTTAACTAAGTTGGCACCATGAGCCATGCATACCTATGATATTAAGGTCTCAAAAGAGATTATTAACTGGTGAAGAGTTCTACATTATGAGCCTAAAAGAAAAAGTTGATGAGTTGAGTACTTTATGGTAATTTACTTCACTAAATTGAAAAATTAAGCAATTTGCACCAATTTTATTTGACATACCATTTGATGACTATGTGAATGTCACACAATTTATTCAATATGAATACTCACACAAATTACCCCATATAAAAATATCACACCAATTATGTATCTACATATTACATATATTTAATTCAGTATGCCAGCACTGCAAACTTCTTTCAGAATTTTCAATATTTTACTACTAAATGTAATGTTTGAAAATGTTAATGTTTATATATATATATTTTAAATAGTAAACTTCTCTTTTTGGGATATTGGATTAAACTAATTACATAATTAATGATCAGTCTCTAAAATTGTACATTCAATACAATTGTATTAAATTGTCCTTCTCTGTGTCTCTTTAACATTGATTTGTTTGTAAAAAAATGCTTACACCAATTTGATTCGCTTCAAGAATAGGAAGAATATTTTCATCATTTATTTCAATGGACATGCCCCTCCTCACGAAGATGACTTTGTCTATGATCGCTGCAATAGGGCTCCTAGAACATTGACCCACATGAAAAATGTCAGATGCCTATGCAATACCCATTCCAAATCATACATCCAATAACATAACATTCTCTTCGTAGAATCTGAAGGTAACTTACTCATGGGTTTTGTTAATAATTCAAACACGGCTAATCCGCCCAACCTTGTTTCTTGAAGGGATGGGTCAAGAGCAACCTCTCTTACTACGAGAAGACACCAAGAGCACATTGAAGGTATGCTATTTTATTTTACTAGAACCACTACAATTTGGAAACATGCAGAGGAAATTAACGTGGATGGGTTTAATAACCAAAGGTAGCTAGAACTGGTTAATGAAGAAAAGAACGAATTAATTTTCAAATATTTTAGTGCACTACTCCAATATGGATTATTAGTCCTTAATCAGTATTTAGGATTTACTAGTGGTTAGTAATTAAATGTCAATTGAATTTATTAATCGTTGATTGTTGATAATTAGTGTACCCGGCATGAATAGATAAACGAACTTTATTGATTGTCCAAAATAAATTACCCAAACCCCAATTATTGTCTGATCAGTCTGGTGAAATCGTTGTTTCTCTAAATCATCTTCATGATGCTTGATTTTTCTTATGAAAAGAATGGGTCTAATTGAGTGAAATGTCAAATATGGCATTACCAAATGAATGTAGCGTCAAATATGGCATTATCTACAAATGGATGTACGGAAATTAAGGGGGTGTTTTGGTAAAATTAGGCTAGGAATAAGGTATAGAAAAAGTACAGGGGCATGCAAAATAGGGAGGATGGAAAAAATAGAACCACTGTGCGGCAAAGAAACAGCAATTTTAAAGCTTTTGGGATGCGGCCTCTGAACTGGTTACGGCGCGCATCCCTGGCGGTACAACAGTCCAAGGACGCTCCGCAACGCGGTTTTGCCGCTTAGCCAAACGGGACTACAATAGTTAATAACAAAAGGCTATGATATAAATGGAGCACCTCTAATCATTTGAAAAGTTTACGAGAAATAATTGATGTTGGTCGAAACAAATTAATTATATCATCAACCAGTACCCAATTAAGATAATTATGTATTTAATTAATATTACTCAGTGTGACTGTGTGAGTAGAGTGTTTTATATGATTATTGACTATTTTCCCATAAACCAGATGTAAATTCATATAGAATAAATTTATTCTTTTCACATTATTTTCACTTTTCTTGTTTATTTCTAATCATGCTAAATTTCGTTCTATGAATATTCAGGCAGGTGGTATGCATGTATGGACAACAGAGTGATTGCACACGTTAGGCCTTTACCCATATATAAGGATGCTACTTGGCCTCTTAAAAAAAATAAAAAAAAATGCTACTTGGTCAATACGTCTCCTTGCTCCTCAAGCAAGTTGACCTGATCTAATTTTATGTACTACTATATATAAACCACCAACTACCAATTTCATAGTCACTCTTATACATTTCCATTTTCTACTTTCCCCGGCTGAAAATTAATCTCTGATTACACTTCTAGTTTTCAATTTCCATCTTAGTGACAATTTGATATACAAACTACAACGGCTTTGTTCTCAGCTTCTATCAATTGCTTCATGCTCTCTAAATCGTCATCAACATCGCGTCAGCTTCTATCAATTGCTTCATGCTCTCTAAAATGTCGTCAACATCGCGTCGCATTTCTGATGAAGGAGCTGAACCTTCAATGAAAGCGTTTTCTTCAAATAATTCCAAAGAAAAATCAATATCGAAATCAAAAGGATCAGTTCCGATAGTGATTTCTTATTTTCCAGTCAACTCAAATATCTTACGCTTGTAATCATGCATGGCACCCTAGCTAAGCGCTGCTCACTGTTTGTATAATTTGATTACAGGAGCCATTTATTTTCTAGAGAGTTTATATTTATATATATATATATATATGAAGTATGATTGAAACTTGGTCAATTATGTTTGCTGGATACTATTGAAAACTAAACTTCAGAAGAAGCATTAATGAATAAGCCAGAAGTAGAATTATTGAAATGCTTCCCTTCACAGATTCAGGCAACAAAAGTGACGGCTGTTTTGGATATTTTATTGAGTCATTCACCTGATGAAGAGTGTCTAGCGAGAAAATGGAGCCATCTTGGGGAAGAAAATCTAGTCATAAAGGCCGTTTTGAACAGTTTAATTGCAGATTGCAGAAGTTGGAAGAAATTATTGATTGAGACTTAAGAGGAACAAGAATTTAAATATGAAGAATATTGGAGTCAGTATTGCTCCATATGAGCTTCTGAACCCAGTCTCAAAACCTGGGGTTCACAGGAAGGGGAGTTCCAATTTCCAAATAGCATCTTCATCTGATGCAATGATGATGGATTATGCAATTTGTATCAGTCACTATGATTGCAATTTATTTGATATATTTTGATTATTGCAGACACTCTTCCCATGCTTTGATCTGTCAGACCCCAAAGGTTAACGCTAAATCATCTCAAGTTGAGTCAATTTCTTGATTGAATATCTGAATTTTTGGTCAAGATTTGGGATGATCTCACCATGTCTCAACTCTGTATCTGCCAAAGCTAACCAGCTGCAAAAATCTGAACAAAGTGGAGTTAAGAGAAAGATGGAAAAAGAAAAAAATAATTACTACAATTTTAATAGTTTGAAGATATGGGCAGACAAAGCAGAAAGTCTGCAATGTCAATGCCTGTTTCAATTGAAATACCAGCAGTAAACAAAAAGTAGCACAAGGTCTATACCTTGTTAACTAATTGTTAATGACATAGTGAGCATTGAAGCTCAACATACAGAGTTCAAAGTGGATTCACTGTTATAACTTTTTCAGTACATTCTCCCAGAAAATGTCGAAAAAACAATGAACTCATAAAAGATCAGACACTAATGTGATTAAGAACATGAAAACAGATTGCTCACTACTTTTCCCCTCACCAACAAAAGGAACACAGTTTTCCGTCATCATGATATTTCTAAGATCATCTTCACTCGTTACAGTTACTGACATTTTGTAATTTTTGTTGTTGTGTTATATGTGGCAACATAAAATTAGATCGAAGACTGGATGTACTAAGATAAAATCATAACTTTATACTGATATAGACATGGCTTAATGATATAGTACAAAGAATTACATGAAACAAGAAAACAAGTATCCTATACAAATTCTTCCTATAAAAAAATCAAAGAATTATCTTGTAGAATGTAATATTCTAATCTACCATCGACATTTATGTTGCCTCACATAAATTAAGGAAGTATACATAAGAAATACTATGTGCACCCACACCAACACCTGCGCATGGACAAGATAGCTCTTCAAAAATGCTTCTTGGAAGAAGCACAAATTCCTTGATAGACAACGTTATTGGTTCTCTAAGGGATACAAAAATCAGCATATTCTCCCAACAAATGAGTGTGTGAGTTATTGCATACACTCTTGGGGACAGGTACTTTGTAACACCCTCCTCAACTTTGGCAATCCTGAGTTCTGGCTCGCCCAAAGAATTGAAAGATGTAATCCTTTTAAGATCCTGTTAAACTCTGCTTCAGGAAGGACAGAATTCAAAACGTATGGGAACATCTGTCTTGATGGAGCACCAGCCGCAGTGTACATCAGATGAGAAGGCTTATTATAAATCACAAATACACTCAAGTTTGCGAGTCTTTGCACATGCACTCAGGGACAGGGTACTTTGTAACATCACTCCTAGCTTTGCTTATTTTGAGCTCTGGCTTGCCTAAGGAATCACGGTGCACTACTCTTATGATCCTGTTAAACTCCGCTTCAGGAAGTGAAGAATTCAAAAAGTAGGGGAGCATATGCCTTTTGTTTGGGGTTATATACTTCTTGTACCCGGCATAAGCTCTGTGACCCTGCAATAGTAATAAATTTGACATTAAAAGTAGTTGTTGAAGACACGGGAGATTGTGTGTATACAGATCTACGTATTACAACTGGTTTATTTTACTTCTGGGACAATGAATGGTGTAAGATTCTGGAATTCCAAATTTTTGCTATCAACTTATCTAAAGCCATTGGCAGCACACTCTTTTTTCCAGTCCTTACTGTTTCCACTATTTGAAACAGGCAACTTCTTTTATTTTTTTGTTTTGTTTTTTTTTTTTTTTTTTTCAGAAAAAAATTCAAAACAGTTTATTTCACAGTTAATATGAGATGTTACTTACTCTAAATCCATTTCTTGATAGCATTTTATAGATACACATGAAAGGAAATTTATGTAAAATGCCTCCAACACTTGTTTATTCTGGCATTCTGCTTAGTGATTTCTTAAAGTTGCATCTTATTTCCTCAAACATGAACTGATCAGAGGCAAGCTAATTAAAGCAGCAGTGGTAAAAGTACCTGAAGTGCGTGTCCCATGTTTCCTCCATGAGATGGCATGAAAACATCACTCTTCTCAGACACTATATAATCTAGAGCAGCCAATAAAGAGGCTCTTTTGGCAAATGGCTTTAGTTCTCCAGGCAATGCAAGATCTTCTTTATTGTAAAAATGTGGAAATTCTTGTTTCAATGGATCCAATGCTTCTTTGCCACCCAACGGTTGTCCTCCGGCCCAATAAATTCTTGCATCTTTTGGAGCTCCAAGAGACTTAAGCAGCCTAAAGATGAAACAAAACTTTCGTTCATTAGATAAACATTAAATATACAAAAGAAAAACAAAACCATAAGCTTGTAAGATTATCTGGTTTACTACCTCAGTACATAACAGTTTATATTTACCTGGTCACCTCCATGGCATTCAAGGGGCATAGGCCTGCAAGCCTTCTATCATGGTAAGTCATGTTTGATCTTGCAGTCAAGAGTTCTGGGTGTTTTTGCCTCTCATTGTTTATAATCTCATCATACTCATGGCTTAAACCAGGAAGGCAGCCAGTCCTCACCCAGACGTCCTTCTCCATTCGTAGATGAAGAGCGAGGTATGGACCCTTGCTCCTCATCCTCTGTGCAAGCTTGTTACCAAGATCAAAAATTGGTGGGGCAAACCTCAAAGCATGAAAAGCAACCTGAAATTAATATATATGTAATATATAAATATATTAGAATCTGCTGTTGATCTTTGCTGATATCAGAAGGAAACAACAAGAAAAATAAAAAGAAGCCTACTAGACTAAAATTCAACAAGAATAAGTTGAAGATTTATTCATCACCAAAACAGGGTCAGTGCATATATTAGAAAATCCCAATATGAAGGGACACAGTAGTGATTAATAGACTTGTTAAATTTATGTCATTTTCATATTTCCACTTGAAGTTAAACAGGATAGTTAAAGAGTTTTGAAACTTGTTTATTTTCTCTTATTTTCTTCTGAGGGGTGACTACCATGCTGTAGGCAATCAATAGTATCATCAGGAATAACACTCAGGGAAACAAAATCGGGATTTAGTTATACCTTGCACCGAAGCTTTTGAAGATCTGAAGGAAGATCCTTAGATAGCCTTGACTCCAGGCCACGTAAGAGCAAAACCTCTTCTTTCTTAATCTGCAGATAACAATGAAATTCATATCAATATTTTTTCTTTCAGACAATCACGAAACACGTTAGCAACATATTTTTGACTAAATGCATCCAAAAAGTTCCAAGAGAAAGTGAAGCCAAGAAATTGATACCAAGAGCTCTTGACCATAATTTGGAAAACTGAAACACTGATTAAGTTGATGCTCTTCTCGAAAAAAACAAATAACAATTTTTTCCCCAAACTTCATGTGCCACAAGTTTCAGAACTATACAGTTCCAAGCCAAAAGCCCATGACTAAGTACATGCTTCCTATCAAATAGCTGTCAATTTGTCCCTATCCTCAGCCATTCTATTGCTGCACTTATTAAATGTATTCCTCAACAAAAACAGAAGCTCAATGCAAATACGTAACAAAAGCAATAAGTTCTTACTTGTTTGAGATAACGTGACCTGATCCAACGGGGAGTGACATGAAGTGGAGGAGTCCTCTCCACTGGCCTTTTCATTATATGCGTTGATGGCAAAGATGAAACTACTCGTACATCATTGGCAAGCACACTCTTAAAGTGTTCCAAATCAAATATATCAGAGAATTCACTGCACCCAAACCATATGTCAAATGAAATATTCTATTCAATACATTCCAAAAACAACAAAATGTCCACTAAGAGGGTAAAAAAAAACAGGAAAGTAATTGAATGAAACAGTAAGAAAGGAACAAAAGAAAGATGGACGCCTTAGAATAATGATTAGCTTGTATCCTTATATGACTCTGTAGTAGCTCCAGCATTTACAGGATCAAACACCTGAGATTTGCTAAAGGTGGTTCACAGTGGAAAATTTCATTTATCAAAAAAAAAATTCAACTTTAAAATCCATGATTATGTATAATTAGAAACTGATACGTGCCAATGATGAGCAATTAATTTTTTTTGCCTTCAACGAGCTTTTAATGTGAATTACGCAGGTGACTATTTAAGCGCATAAAATCTGATTTTTACCTTTCATCACCCCAGATGATGTTTACTTGCAAAATAGGGACGACCAAAGCAGCCCCAAGGATTCTAGCAATCACAACAGCATCCACAATCTGATTCCTCTGTTGATTCATCCCACCAGAAAGCACAACCATCAAATACTTGCTCCTGTCCTTCACAATCCCTTCGCTCGTTCTCCTATAATCCTTGCTGAAATCCAAGCACGACCTGTACCCCAACCCATCCGGTTGCCTCCAGAACTCACTCTTCCCAAATTCCTCCTCATATTTCTCCTTGTCTGATCCATTAAATGCCTGTGCTTTTGAAAACCCATTTGAGATCAACAACTGTGGTTGAATAAAACCATTCAAAATCTTATTTTTCTGAACATTTTCAAATTTCCCATTCCCTGATGCAGTGCTAACTTTTGATTTTAAATACCGATTAGAACTTGAGAGCTGTGATAAAGTGGTAGCACATGGGTAGGTTGAAAATGGTATCAAAGGCTGCTCGAGATGGAAGCCCAACTTTAACATTCCAAAAAGACAAAAGAAGAAAAGAGTGAAAAACCAAAGTCTTGGGCTTTTGTAGTTTGTGAAGCTAAATAACTTGTTCCTTGAAGATTTCTTGGGCGAGAGAAGGAGCGATTGCAGAGAAGAGGTGGACAAAGAATTAATTATCTGAGATGGGACTGAAATGTAAGACATCTTCTTGGTGTTATTCTTCGACTTGGCCATTATTGTAAGATGAGAGCCAGAGAGGCCCTTCTTGGTTTTCTTCAGAAACAGTTTCTCTATTATATTAGCTTTGATTTGTTTAGAAGAGCTTCTTTACAAGCGTTTTAGAGAGAGAGAGGGAAAAGAAGAGAAATGGAAGCGCCGTGGTTTGATCTTTGAAGAAAGTTATGAGCTTCATTTAAAGAAGCTGGTTCATGGTTTTATATCTAATTGTGGATTAATTTATTTAAAATATTTAGTCGTGCCATTATAGCATTATCCATTTTTTCCCCCCTAAGATGAACTAATTTTAAGTTTGCTTTGAAAATGACCATGTAGCCCTTTTATCTCTTCTTCAATTTCAAACATAAATTTCACGTTACTTTTTTATTTTATGAACACCTAATACTTAACAAATATGCAACACAAATACATTTTAATTATATGAGATAATAACTCAACTCGATTTTTAATTTTGTTTTTGTTTATGATAGTGTCTGTCAGATAAACTAGCAACTGGTTAGTATTATTATAAAACCTTTAAGAATAAATAAATAAGTAGTGTTTTATGTGTTGATTTGTTTTAAGTTTTTTCCTGGTACAAATGATACAATTATTTTTTTTTAAATCCTATATAGTATGTCATGTCTATATGATGACACTAATAGGTTGTTTTGTGTAGTAATTAGTAAATATAATTACACATGATACACTATTTCAATAGTTATTTTACAATCTTTCAGATAACTAGAAGATATATTGTTTTAATTACAATAATTGTTCATGGCAATTATAGACTAAATAAAAGGTTGAAATTGAAACTTAGGGATCACGGGATTACAAAAAATATTTAATATATTATTAAAATAATCCAGCTGTTTTACACACCTTACATAAATTAAAATAATAAAGTGCAACTATATACATAACTCAAAAATAATAACATTTGTGTGGATGGCCCTATTTATTATTTTAATGTCACTAATTTTTATTATTGGGTGAGAGACTTTGAAATCAAATCTCCTAAAATGACAATAATAGTATTTTATTTTCTTAAGAAACACGCAACGATTAAGTTTTTTTTTGGAAAGTTTTTAAGTTGAGTGTGCATCAAGTTGAAATGCAGTGAAAATCGTAATATATATTGTTTGTTATTAAACAATGAAAAGGTAAGTAGGTTATAAAAAAGCATTGCACCTGCATCACACCATCTTATATATGAGACCCCTGCATACTTATTAACCCAATTTTTACTAGAAGCGAGAAAGATATATATAATAATTTTTAATTTATAATGCAAGTTTCACAAATATTAAATCAGTTATAAGACTAAACAATTAATTATTAGTTTATTTACTGTTTTGGTCTTGAGAATTAATTTTATTTATTATTTTGGTTCTTAAAAACAAAATTAGCTAACATATTTTTTAAGATATGATAAAAAATAAATTAATGAATGAGAGAAAAAGTAAATGAGTATGGACTCAATAATTAAACTATATTTTTTTTCTTAATTTTAAATGTTACACCCGAGTTTTTATCCAAAAATAAAATATTACATATATCAATTAAGTATGTTGTGTTCCATCTAAATCTAATAATTTTGAAAATAATTAAGAATTTAATTTTAAATAAATTAAATCTCATAACACCAAAATAAAAAATATTTCACAAAGATCAAAATAAAAAGTGATATAATTTTTAAAAATAAAATTAATAAATAAGCCATAATTATTTTCTGTGACTTCATCTTACTCATCATTACAAATTAAAGTAGATTTTGTATTGGATTTAATATTTCTTACATTCCATAGGGAAACTGAGGTGAACTGCATTAGATGTATAAATATAAATAAGTTGAACTATATAAATATATTTTTTATTTCTAGATGAAGGGTCCCTAGTAATTATGTATCTTTTTTCCACGAGTAGCAAAGAAGTCTCATATACTTCATAATCATGCGTATGCATTTCGCTAGATTAGAGAAATAAATTAATTTGAGGTGTCAAAATATTATCTGACTGTTATTATTAATTTTTTTTAGTTTTTATTTTCTTTGTAAGTTATTTATTATCATATTTGTAAAAAAATTTATAATTCATTCATTGACTTTCTAGGTTCGAATATTTTTAAAGGAAACAACGATGGGAAATTTTTTTTATAAATTTTCTTGTTCTGATATAGATTATCTGTTTTTGACTGGATTAGAAAAATAATTAGTTGAAATTTTCTTGTTGTGATATAGATTATTTATTTTTGACTGGATTAGAAAAATAATTAGGTGAGATGCGTGTAACATAAACATACATGAATGTTAAATTAAAAAAAAAAAATCTTATAAAGTGCAACTTGATTTCATGCCAATAAAAATGTAATAATCAGAAAACTATATATCAAATCTATTTTTTGGAATAAAAAATAAACCTGTTCAATTCAATTTATTCAAAAGGGTAGGATGCTCAAAAAATTACTATTAATTTAATTTATATTGCAGTGTACCAACTGTTGAGAAATCAGAAATAATCCTCAAAAGCTGTTAGAGTGAGACTAATCATTTTCAAGTCTAAATAACGATACACTTATTGATTTAAAAAAAAAAAATACTCTACAATTTGAATCTTCAGACTTTTCCGGTAATTATAATTCACTTGCGGCTAACCTCATCATATCTCAACAACTTCAAAGAGAGGTTACCTCCGTTGCTTTATATCTCGAGAATTATGCGCGTCGTTTCTTAGTAAAACGCCACCTGCCTCCTATTAAAAGTTAGCAACTTGGCACTCACCTTCTATGTGACTCTGCCGCCATGGGCCTTTCTCTTTGTTTATTTATTTATTTTTTTGACAAAATATAACTAAAACATTTTTCTCATATTTTTATATAAAATTAAAATTTATTAAGATATTAGAATAAAAAAATTTAATCTTAATAATCTATGCTTCTAATTAAAAACATAAAATTCACATATTAGACAAATTTATTAAAAAAAATTAAAAAATAAAATTCAACTCATTTATTAAAAAATACATATAAATTTTCACATAAATAACATATTAAAGTATACGAATAATTAAAGAATGTGAGTTTTTATAAATTAAAATTTTATAAATTGTTTTTTAATAATTTTCATTTCTCGGTGGTAGTAGTACTAACACCCAGCCTTCTTTTGCCAGCTTGGATCACTGCAAACCACGCTGGCACTTGGTTTTGCGGCTTTTGTGGCTTATGGGGTCCATGATCCTTTTTTCAATGTCCGAAGTGGATAGGCCCAAAGTGCACTTGATGAAAAGGTAATTAGAAATTTAATTGTTTTTAGTACTTAATTAGTGGGACCGGACAAAATTATGCAAAGAATTTTATGTTCTACAATTTCTTAAAGAAATTTAAACTCATAAACAGAATGAATATAATAACTATTTTTAATCACAAGACCAACTATTTTGAAATTGTGATAAGAAACTAAATAAATTAATAAAAAAATAAAATAAATTACTCTATCATCCCTTAGTTTTATTGAAACGAGATTAATGTCTAAAATTTTGAAAATATGATACTCTCCTCTCCTCTGTTTGATGGATGAGATATTAATGGTGTTAAAAAATATTAAAAAGTTTTAATTTTTTTTCTTCAAAATACTAAAATGTCCTATTTAAATTTTATCATCTTCAATAAATACTAAATATTTATAGACAAATAAATCATAATTTTAAAATTTTCTTTCAAATAAGTTTTAAATATTAAAATAAAATATTTTCTTTCCACTTTCACCTTTACAATTTATAAAAATTTTTAGGTTCAAAATATTAATTAAATGTTAGCTTTTAAAAAAAAATATATATATATATATATATACAAGAAAAGAAAAACTAGTACTTTTTTATACAATTAAAAATAAAATAATAAAAATTTATAAAAATTAATAAGATATTTTTATCCTCTCCTTTCATAATAATTTAAATTTTAGTGTTAATTCAATAAATCTCAAAAGAGCAAAGGTAATTTACTCTACAAGAAAATAAATGAAAAATAGTAAGTTTATGATTTATCGATGATTGTATTATTTATTTTTATTATAACATTATATTTTTATATGATATAAAATCTTGAACATTAAATAAATAATTTTTAAGAATCTAAAATTAAAAAAATTATTTCTTATTTTTTTGGGGTGTT
The DNA here is from genome assembly GCA_029379385.1 of Quillaja saponaria. Lineage (NCBI taxonomy): Eukaryota > Viridiplantae > Streptophyta > Magnoliopsida > Fabales > Quillajaceae > Quillaja > Quillaja saponaria. Next base: position 8,729,177 of record CM055616.1, on the reverse strand, counting down.
ATGTAGTGTTTCTAGCACTTTAAAATATGAAAGGATTTCTTTAAGGTTGATGTCCTTGTTATGTCCTTGTTATGTCCAAGCACTTTAAATAATTCTTTCTCACTATCTCCTTGTTATGTCCAAGCACTAGCAGTTTCTAATTTTTTATTTTGTAGTTTAAATCATTACATGCTAGGTTGATAAGATCATGATGATATAGCTTGTGAGTTAAGTGATCAACTACATAATAATTACCCATTTGATTATATGAACAATTGTGAGTGGATTACTAAATGATACGACATCGACGTCTAAATAAATTGGGATGACCCATCTGTTTTTTTATTTTTAATGTCGTTTTACTTACGCTATTATCCTTGCCATTGTGTCGTCCAAGCACTAGCGCAGGTTGGCTATTTAGAAACGCTACTTCAATCATCGAGTATGACTTAAGTTGGGACCCACTTCTTACCAAACTAGGCAAAGCAAGATAGTGGATTAGTGGGAAAATACATCACTCGTGTCTCTCTCTACATTTATTATATTTATTTATGGGTTCGTTATCTACCAAAATATTTATTAATAAAAAAGTAAAACATTGATTTTCTATGTAAGAAGTGCTACAGGCTTTGTGTTCGACTTTTTTTTATATATTTTTTTTTTATTTGGATATGAAGTTGTTGAATTTATGAGCTTGTACAGTAAGATTAAAATTGAATTCAATCTCAAATTCATAGTAAAAGATTTTAATAAATGAATAAATTGACACATTTTTAGTGAGTTAATCATATTTTGTGTAAAATTTAATATACGAGGTAGATTAATATAAAATATATTTAAAAAAGCAGTCCTTGTCTTGATTAAGAAATACATGATGGTTGGCAAAGAATTTGACAACATTCCAAAACAAGCTACACGAGTTCCAGCAGTTTTGTTCTGCTTAGTGGATCCATATTCTTTTTCCAAGGAGAAAAAGAAAAAAAAATTATAAACAATTTAATGAAAGTCAGATTATTATTTTTTTTTATTAAATGGAAATCACTTTCAGTTCGTGATACACCTCCCTTGCTGGCTAGCTACCTTTGTTCATAAAATAATTAAATTTCTGCTAAAATTATTTTATAATATTCATGCTTGATTACAAAAATGATGAGTTTAATTAAATATTTAACAAATATATATGAATATGAATTTTTTTTTTTGTTAAAGCATAATAATTGTAATAATTTAAGAGTGCAAGTTGATTTAAACTTTTAATAAAAAAAAAATTTTAATAAGAAATTCATTAATTAAATAGCAAGAATTATTATCAACTACATACTATAATTTTTTTTTAACTTAAAATTATCTATATTATCTTATTAAACGTTATAAAAGTACCATTTAAGAGCATTTACAAATAACTAAAATAGTACATAAATTTGAGATGGTGAAGGAGACTTCCAAGCAGAAAATGCAGTTAGTTGACATGTAAAGATCATGAAACATTAATTAAATCAGGTGACTTCCAATTTTTTAAGATTATGACGTAACCCAATAATTGGGCGAATATTAGCTAGCCAGATGATGCGCACAATTTAGAAATTATTATTTTTAGGGAGGTTGCAATTACTTTAATTTTTTAAGTTAAGATATTAGATTATTATTATATCTAACTATATTTTATTCCATGAATTATTATTCGTTTTGTAACAGTAATGTGAATTATCAAACTAGACACAAACTCTAAGTCATAATTAATAAATAATTATCAATTATCTAAATTATTAATCATTAAATCTAATAAATTAATTCAAAAACACTAAATTGCTTTTATTAATTATACATTTTTTTTAATGTCTTTCTCCTCTCTATCTTTTATTTCTTAGCTATTGAACTATATATACAAATTGATCCAATTTAGCATCTATATATATATATATATGATAGATGACTGTAGCGCTACATAAGAAAATAAAAGTTTTGACTAACATTTTATCTTTTACTTGGTTTTTATAAATATGCAACTTAAAATAATATTAATAAATGGGTTGATAATTAAAACTCTTAGTATAAGAAAATAAATTCTTTGGATTCAAATATTGTTAATATGTATGCCACAACTAATTAAATAAAGTGTTCAATTTTATGAAAGAAAATTGAAGAAAATGTAAAAATGTGAAGAAACAAAAAACTTGTGTAATAAGAGTAGTTTAACTTTTTAAAGTTAATTTGTTAGATTTAATTAATAATTTAAATGATTGAGATTATTTTCAAATACAGAAGTTATATGTCTAATTCAACCATTTATAATAATTACTATTCATAATTATAGAGGTAAAATATTTTTGACCCTATTATTATTATGCTTTGGCTTTTAGTACTTTCACTTGCCAATCAATTTCCGAAAATGACATTTTTTTTTCCCAAGGATTTAACCATCCTACAATCTCTTCTTCCCTCCATCTTAGACAAAAAATATATATTTATATAATAATTACTTCCAATTTGATTTTTCTTTTCGTTTCCATATATTCGTCTCTTTCACATTTATTTATTTTTAAAAAAAAAGACTAAAATAATTATTTTGTGCCAAAGAAGACATTATATTAATTAATTGTTTATATTTTGGTTGTTGATTAACTAATTATCAGGTGGTTGTGATATCAATCTCTACCTTCTAACAACCATAGCTTAATCAATTGACAACTCTATACATAATTAATTAATTAATTAATTATTGAGTCGTATTTACTGGAGACAAACTTTAAATTATGTGAGTAACAAAGAATAATTGCTGGTCTAAGAGGTAACTGACATATATACTACTAATAATCTTATATATAATTTATTTGAATACTATAATCCTATATATAATTAGTTTAGCTAGTTTGCTTCATTTAGTTTCAATTCTATCCTATTGCATGGTACTTTATTAGGAACACTAAACTTGGTTTACACTTTAGTATTATTTTATTTTATTTTTACTAGAATTCGATTTATGATAGTTCGTTTTGGATCATCAAGAGGCTAGGTACCTAGCTAGCTAAGCCTTAGGCTACATAATAATGGTTAGTGGTAGATTTACCATCTCATAGAGTCTTCATCTACCCTTGAATTTAAGAAATTAAACTTGGAATTTTCATGTTTAACTACTAAAATGATTGTGGATTTAGATACCTAGTGAAGAAAGTTTGATGACAAAGACATGAGTTTGTTAAATGGTCAACATCATAAGAGTAAGCAGTTGAACAAATGGTGTATGGAAGTAAGCCAACAAAACTAAAATAAAAAAATAAAAAAGGGGGACCTTTTTGCGTAGTTGAATGACTTGAATAAATAATTTCATATAAAATTTGCTTAAGTAGGAGGGTTGGGTTGCATTGGTTGAAATATAATTAACAATTAAATTAAGTTCTAGAAATATTCTTTTGTATATGTCTATGATTAGGCAAGGAGAATAGTTCTACTAAATTGTTACCATGATATATATATATATATATATTTTTTGTTGAAAATTAAAGTAACAAATAAATAATTAATTGAGATGTGTAAATTAGTGCTTTGACATATTTAACTGCTTAAAAAATAAAAATTTATGATGTATTTTTGTCATTATGATATCAGTAATAACTAGAAGCAAAATTGAACAAAGAATGTCTTGGTCACTAATTAATCATCAGTAACAAAATATAGGATTCTTGATTGTGAACCATTTAAACCAATGGTATAAAAATCCTTCGTTCCTAAGGGTCATAATATTAGTTTTGAATGTAGTGTGCTATAAGTTAGTGTCAGAATATTTCACCTTGAGTATATATGAAGAAAATCATTTGGGTGCTGCACTGACAAAAGTTGTTAACAATTAATTGTATGGCCCAAGCCTGCCCAAGATTCCATCTCCAAAATCACAAGCTTCACCACAGATTATATCCAGAAACCATCTCACATGATGTGTACAAACTATATATAATACACAATTTAAAATTTGAACATCCATAGTTTTAGATAAGAACTTGTAACAAAAACATTGGGTAATCAGCCACATGTGAGATCTTTGGTTTGTTATGTTCCTAATTATAATATATTTTTTCTAGCCAGCTTAAAACTTGAAAGTTCCTATGAAATTTTTCCTAAAATAAAAATCCTCAAAACACTCATTAAGTAATATCTTATTAGCTTGGAGAATTTATTTATGAGTTTTTTTTTTTAATGAGTGTCATTTACATTTTATAAATGAAAAGTTATAATATTTATTATAATTTTAGTACTCTTTAATGCATAAATTATTATTTTAAAAAATTTCAATTATGAAAGTATATTTATTGAATCTTAACAAAAATACTTAAGACACTTGTAATAAAATTTTTATACTTATATTTAAAAAAATAGATATAAATTAGATTCACATAATTCTCTAGTAACATCTAACCCCATTTGTAGTGATGTTCCCTGTTTGGTGGACATGTAGTAAACCATAATTCCTTGCATAATTAAGATCTTGTTCTTGGACAATACCAACAAATTAAATCATTGAGAAAACAAAAAAAACACATTAAGTGGGTCAAATGTTTGTAACACTTTTTGGTTCACAACAATGTGCCTAGCTTTCCCTCTTTGTCAAATTACCATTATCATCTCTATGAATTTGGTCAATACCCAAATTTGTGGAAGGGTACTTTTAACATTTAGTTGATTAAAAAGCTCATTGATTTTGCCAAAACAAAGAAAGTGGGATGTTTCAAATAAGCAATGGCCCATGCATTGAAACAATTGCAATTGCAATTGCATTCAATGTAAATGATTTGACAAACAAGATAAGGAAAAGGGATGTGACTCAGTACTGCTTCATAAGGAGCTAAAGAGAGATTGCTTTGAATACAGGAAACAAAGCTAAGAAGGGCCATGTTTGTTACATGTGAACATTGTCCCCTTTCCATGTGCATTTATTTTGGGTCCTTTAAGAAGGCCCTAAAGTAATAATTCAATTTTGTTTAGTGAGTTAGGGATAAGAACTTTTCATTTGAAAAGTCTAGCATGCATTGTGTATTATAATTGTATGAACTATGAAAGACATTTATATCAATTAATGGAAGCTTCTCAATTAATTAAAGAATCTCATTTGGACATAGTTCAATAGTAACTACGATGAGACTTGAACCTGAATTACAAAGTTAATTAGGCGGTTATGATCACATTTTTTTGTAGAGTATTTTAGAGTTAAACAGAATTACATTGGTGGCTTAGTGAAACAAAGACAAATTTAGTTGAGGAGCAAACCAAATGTTGCTAACCACCTCATGACTCCTATAGGCCTAAACTGATGAATGGAATTTGGGCTCAAGCATTTGGACCAAGGATACATGGGCCAGTACATGAAAATTGTCTATAGGACCCAAGTGCTTTCAATGGGCTCAAACTTCCCGAGCATTGAGCTCATCAAATATGTTTGCTAGAGTTCAACATGTATTTCGGCTTAATAAAAATTACTAATTTTTTTATAAATATATATGTTTTTATAGAGTTTCATGCATATAAACATTTTTTTTTTGTTCAAACTAATGAATTTTTATTATATATTTAGCAACCATTTTTGGTTCAAAGGAAAAACATTTTATTGTTGCAAATCATAAAAAAACAAAATTCGAAATAAATTATTTACAAGTGTACAGAAAAAGCGAGGATCATAATAGAATTTTAATATCTCATTCATTAATGAGTTTAAACTATTAAGTGAAACTTAATAATATGCTTTAGCAGTAAAATCAAACTTTTGACTTTTTAATGATAAAAGGATAGTAATTATTTAAATATAGTATAATAACTTTTTTAGTCAATAATAAGAACGTAACCACGATCATTCACATAGTTATTTAATAAGATTGAATAACCATTACAAATATAAGATACTTAAAGATTAAGAGAAAGTGTTCAATATTTCCTTCCTCAATTATTTATTAGAATAATATATTTGAAACACTTTTACAATGACATTATTACTAATAATTAAAAAAGTGATTTAAGAGTTTAGTGTAGGAGGAACGACTTGAACTAATAGGCTGAATCCTTGAGATGCCTCTTCAAGTTGTTCTTAAAATCAACAAAAGTGAATCCAAACCGAGCTGTATATCCAGCATGCCATTCGAAGTCATCCCAAAATGTCCAAGCATATCCCTTTACATTAACACCCTCCCTGCAAAAAATTGAAAAATAAGGAATGCGAGGCCTCTAGTCCTCCGTATAAATTGTGGGCATAGTGGGCTGCCTAGTCAATCAAAGACTAATTCTGATAATATATTTGAGTTTCTCATTTTAAAATTAATTAATTAGTGACAAAAATAGATATTTATGTATTTATAAAAAATGTAAAGTATTTTAAACTCAGTAATGTGAGAGTTCACACATACACACTATTAATTATAATACTTGAACTTTGTTTTAGTAAATAACAGCAATTAAAATTTTGGTTACAATAAATTTCACTTATTAATTACTTTGTTGTATGTAAGATCGAGAGAGAAGTACAATTAAGAGTGAGGATATCACCTGAAAACTGAGTACGACTCGTACTGGACTCAACTCAAATTGGCTCAATATGAAAGAGCCAATTGCAAATTTTACATTTATTTCAGATTGGGTCAGTTTTTGAGTTATACAATTTTTACTATTCGATTAACCGACCTAATTGAATTATGTAATAGAGCTGTTCAAATTTTTAGATCAAGCCCAATTCCAGTGTGTTTTATCTAATACCACCCAGTCCAAATCAAACAAACTATCTCCAAACTTCGTTGATTTGAGAAACAGAATATGCTCATTCTATTCTCATCTTGATTTTCTAGTATAATGATGTTTGACTTGTCTCTTACATGTCATCATCTTCAATTATTTAAATGCAATGGGTATGTTTCTTCCTATATGTTTTTGTTTTCTAATTTATGACTATTGTTCTTGTTTTTATTTTTTTGACATAAATAATATTTACATCAATCATAAAGAATGGATATTAATATATATATATTTTTTGTAAATATTAATAAAAAAATTGAAAATGATGGTCACCAAAAATTCAAGAAAGTTAGAGAGAAGTCATTGTTATAGAACATCATGAACTAACTTCAATACTCAAGAAGATAAAAAAGAAAAACTATTATAATTGATAGAGTAAATTATTCTCTCCTCCTTGAGATATACTCAAATGATAATAAGATTTAAAATTTCGGAAATATGACATTCCTCTAGTTTGAATATATGAAAAACTAACTGTGTTAAAAATAAATATTTTTTTTGTTTCCAGGACTTTTCCACAGCATTACCCAACTTAAGAGTGCAGCTCGCTTGTCACTATACCTAACCCTTGTTAGTTGGTAATAATAATTTTAAAAAATACTAAAAATGTATTAATTTTTTCTACAAAGTACCAAAATGTCATATTTTAAATTTTACCATTTTTCAAATGAGTCCTAAACACTTACCTTTGTTTATATTGCCCTCTGTTATTACTCTCTTTTTTAAAAAAAAAAATAAAATAGAATTATATTATGTTAAATTTAGTTTAGTTTATTTTATTTTATTTTTAATTTATTCTTTCTTTTCTAATAGATTTTTTTTTTAACATATAAGTAAGCTAGTATTTTTTAGTGGTACCTTTGAAAAGAAAAATAAAACTTATAATATCACTAAAAAGTCAAATTAAAGTTTTGACCTTACAAGACAAATAAGTCATAACTTATAAACTTTTCTTTCAAATAAATTTGAAATTTAAAATAAAATATTTTCTTACCACTTTCACAAAAAAGTTGTCTTAAATTAAAAATAAAAAATTATATAATGAAACAATAAAAATGTCTAAAAGTGAAAAGTTTGTCATATGTAGACTTTTACATGGTAAAAGAGAATGAGTGTGAGAATGAAGAATTTATATCCCAATAAAAAAATACATCTCAAGAATAACTTGATATTCTGATACATGAGTATATCCGGATAAGAAATTTACACATTCTCCATATAAAAAAAATGAATAAATGAAAAAAAAAAACATTTTAGCACGTGTGAGAGCTCGTGGAAGATGGTGATAAAAAAAAATCCATAAGAATATATCATCATCCTTAATCCAACTTCATAAAAGAATGAAAATTTCTAACTTCAAAAGAATAAGATTCTATTTATCAAATAGTTTAGTTTCTTTTTTGCTGTCACTGTGATTGCTTTTCATTGTGATTTTCTATGTTATATCCCTCCTCATATCTTACGTAGACTTATATAAAGATGAAAGAGAAAAAATGTTAGATAACTGATATAGAGGAAGAAATGACGTCTATGTAGAAATTTTAATCTGAAAATTACAAAATAAATGTATTAAACGTTAATGGTACATAGCAGGCTGTGAAAAAGAAAAATACATTTGAATTTTGCTAATTAGATTATAATGGATCCAAAAGTAAGATTCTTCATGAATTTTCAGAATCTGATGCTTGAAACTTTAAACTTATTTTTTCAAATCTCCTAAATATCTATAATCCACTGCAAAAGTAATAAATTATAAGTGGATTTCAATAATAAAAAAAATTGCAAAAGCACTTAATAAGAAAAAAGAAAAAGAAAGAAAGAAAGATTGCACCATGTGGTCATTATTGAAATTTAATATTGACATTAGCCATGGCTGCTCTGTTTGCTTTTTTAAATAACCAATTTTTTTTGAGTTTTTCTCTAAAATAACCTCTATCACGAGAGTCCCATGCACCATAAATTTTGGCATAAAAATAACAAACTCTAGATTTCGATTCCTTCACAAAAGTATAATCAATTTTCACAACAACTTAATTATATTGAATTAACATGTCAAATAGAGAGAAAAGTGAGAAAAATAAAAACCTAAATGGAAGAACATAATTGTGTAGTAGGAAGGGAAAGTCAATTAGATGGGAATGTTAAGAACCATGAAATTTTCATAAACTATAGAAAAGAGACACCAAATGAGAAACAAAGCAAAATAGAGTGGTAATTTATTTGGGAAGGAATTAACAAGAAACGTGATATGTGTAGTTTTCTCTTATCTTTTTAATAGTAGTTAATTTATTATAACAAAAATTGTTAGTATAACGGATAAAAAGATAAAAGAGTTGGGCATTTACACTTTTACTATAGATAAGTATATAAGAATGATTTGAAAAGAAAAATATAAAGAATGACTTTTGTTATTTTGAAAACAAAACTAAATTTACCCCCCAAAAAAAAAATAATAATAATTGAAGCTTTTTAGATTTTTTTTTTAAATTTATATTTAAGCGGTGTAGATTTTTCATTCATGAGGAAAGAATATCATATTCTTCAAATTTTGAATTTTAGTGTGATTTCAGTAAACCTAAATGACATTATAAAACCTAATTAATGTATAAAAAAGTTGTGTATGTATATAATAGTATATTACATATTTATAATGAGAGAGAATAATTTGTACTTGCTTATGCAGAAAGAGTTTTCAGTAAATTCTCAATATTGCTTATTGTGCAATTAAGGATTTGATAATTCTCGAACATCAAGAAGAAAGAGAATGAGAAAAATGAGTTCATAATTTTTTATTGGACTAAAGGACAATTTGGTATCATTTTAAATAGGGACAATTAAGTCTAACACCTAATTTCATCAATCCAATGTACAAATTATATTTAATAATTATAGTGTATTGATTCGAAAAAAAATTAATAGATATTATAAATTGGACAATAATTTGTACTTGTTTATGCAGATATCAAGACGCTAATATATAATTACAAACCCGAGATAAGAGATATTATCCATTTTTTTATAGACTACTGCCTAGCTAACATGTGTTCGTGAATTAGTAGAATATTGATGGTGTCTCAAACTTGACAATTGATATATTTATTTTAACTAACTCTTCCATTTTTTTTCCTAGTCTTGAAATCAAGTCATAATGATTCACCTGGATGGGGTTGGGATCATGTCATAAAGTCAAAACTTGGCAACCATTACATAAAAAAAAAAAAAAAAAAACCTCTAATAAGTTTAGATTTAAATAATAAGATATGTTTGAATTTGGTAGTTGAAGGACCAATATAATAAATAGGGGTTAAGCTTGTAATAAAATATTTGTAAAGAAAAATATTCATGAACCCGAAACAAGATTAGACTCGTACTTATAAAATGTGGAGATACAAACCAAAGAGAAATATACCTTGAAAAACATCACAAGAACAAGAGAATTGAAGCAACACTTCCATAAGTACCAATTTCTACATATTTCAAACCCACAAAAATGGTGACCATCACCTCTTCTTGCATAATCATTCCAAGCGAGCCTACTCCCGATGGCCTCATGGGCTTGTCTGATTTTGACCAAATACAAGGTGTGAAACACGGTCCTTCTAGTCTCTTCCTTTACAAACAAAACCACAGCAGCAGTACCATTGCTGATATAACCAAGAGACTCAAAGATTCCTTAAGCAAGATCTTAGTCCCTTACTACCCATTAGCCGGCAGATTATGCCGCATCGAGGGCCGGTTTGAGCTTGACTGCAATGCCAAAGGGGTTCAATTTGTAGAAGCTATATGCGATGATCAAGCCAAAGTTGTTGATGATTACTTTGATTTTGAACCAACTGAGACTGTCAAAGATTTCATACCCACCATTGATTACGACACTATTCCATTAGAGGAACGGCCCCTGCTGTTGGTGCAGCTAACGAGACTAAGCTGTGGTGGTCTTTGTGTTGGCATAGGCGTTTCTCACACGGTGTGTGATGCATGGGCTCTGTTTAGGTTCATCAATTCATGGACTAAGCTGGCTAAAGAGGAAGGCAATTGGGATGTAAACAATGAAATGATGCAGCCTTTACATAATCGAACACTTCTCAACTCAATTGGTCACCGTCCACCACGCTTTGATCATAGAGAATCTAAGGCGCCACCGGCTTTGTTAGGTTGCTCTGACACTAAAACAGAGCAACAGAAGCCGATTAGTGTTGCTGTATTACGAGTTTCAAGAGATCAAATCGAGAATCTAAAGAAGGAAGCACAGACAAAGAGCACATATGAAGCCATCGCTGCTCACATGTGGAGATGTGCATGTAAGGCGCGCAAGGGCGACACAAATCAACCAACAAGTATTCTAAGTGTGGCAGATATCCGCAACAGATCCAAGCCAAGGATTCCTGCAAATTATTTTGGGAATGCAATTCTACCTACACTCACGCCAATATGTCTCTTTGGTGAAATCTTGTCCAACCCATTGAGCTATACTGCTCAGAAAATAAGAGAATCAATCCAAATTTTGACCGATGATTATATTAAATCCGCGACAGATTTCGTGAAAATTCATCAGCAATGTGTGGATTCTTTTAGAATTGGTAGCCCTACGGGATATTACCATGGAAATCCTAACCTTAATATTGGTTGCTTGATTTCATTGCCGGTATATGATGCAGATTTCGGGTGGGGAAAACCAGTGTACCATGGTCTAGGAAGTTTTTTTAATGTTGATGGAAGGTCTTTCATCATGCCCGGCTCTGCTGGTGATGGGTCTGTTGTCATATATTTACGTCTGCAGACACAACATATGGAAGCTTTCAAGAAGTTCTTCAATGAAGATCTTGGCCAATTTTGCAAAGCTAGACTATAAAAGTTCTTTGCCTACCTTTGATGCTGTAGTACCCAATGCCCTCTTTTCCAAACCCGTACTCACCTCCTTACTACCCTTCGTGTCACCATGTTTGAGTTTCCTTCCCTCTACAACTTCATCGCTTCCTCCAGTTAAGTTTACTTTTTTTAGTCTTCCAAGTTTTCTTCAGTTTTAAATTTAGTCATATTTTCAGTCAATTTTATTATCTAAAATTTAAATTTTTTAAATTAAATTATATTCTCTCTATTCATAAATATAATAATTCTATATAAATTAATGATAAAATATCAAATTATTGTTTGTAAGATATAAAAAAAATTAAATACATTATTATTTATGTATCAAGTATGGTTATTTTGTTAACTTATATCAGTTAATAAATGCTTCTCAGTTACTCAAATAAAAGATTCTGGCACAATTCAAGAGTAAGATAATTTAGTTGAGGGGCAAAAACGATATGTTGCTAACCACCTGATGACTCCTATGGGCCTCAACTGATGATTGGAATCTGGGCTTAAGCACTTGGACCAAGGATACATGGCCCAATACATGAAATTTGTCTATAGGACCCAAGTGCTTTCAATGAACTCAAACTCCACAGACATTAGGCTCATCAAAAATGTTGGGAGCTAGAGTTCAGCATGTCTTTCGGCTTAATAAAAATTAGTAACTTTTATGAATATATTTATTTTTATAGAGTTTCATGCATATAAACATTTTTTTTTTGTTCTAACTAATGAATTTTTGTTATTAATCTTGCAACCATTTTTGGTTTGAAGGCAAAAAGTTTTATTGATCCAAATCATAGAGGAACAAAGTTTGAAACAAATTATTTACAACTAAAACAAAAAGAGAGGATCAATTGAATTTCAATATCTCAATATGAATATAAATTATTAGGTGAAACTTAATAATGTTTTAACAATAAGATCAAACTCATGACCATTTGATAATAAAAGAATAATAATTATTTAAAAAGATAAAGTATCTCTTCTAGTCGAAATTAAGAACCACAATCACTCACGTAATTATTTAATAAGATCGAGTAATCATTTCAAATAAACAATACTTGAAGATTAGGAGAAAGTGTTCAATATCTCCTTTCCTAATCATTTATTAGAATAATATATTGGAAACTCTTTTACAATGACATTATTACAATAATTTAAAAAGTGTTCAAGACTTTAGCGTAGGAGGAATGACTTGAACCAATAGGCAGAATCCTTAAGATGTCTCTTCAAGTTGTTCTTAAAATCAACAAAAGTGAATCCAAACCGAACTGTATATCCAGCATCCCATTCGAAATCATCCCAAAATGTCCAAGCATAGTATCCCTTTACATTAACACCCTCCCTGCAAAAAATTGAAAATTTGCACACTATATAAACTGCTGCTACATTAGGAATGCGAGGACTCAAGTCCTCTGTATAAACATCAAGTATAATCATCAGGTGTGGGCATAATGGGATTGTCTAGTCAATCAAAGCTTATTTTTAATATTATATTTGAGCCTCACACTTCAAAATTAATCAATTAGTGACAATAGTAGATACCCATTTACTTACAAGCAATATGAAGCCTTTAAAGTTTAGGAATGCAGAAATTCACACATTGACACTATTAATTATAATACTTACTTGATTGCCTTCAGAAGATAGGATAAATGGCCATGAAGGTATCTTATTCTCAAACTATCCTTGAGGGCATCCTTAATGGGCAAAGTGCTGTTGTTGGCATCAGCAAGTCCTTCAAAACAAGGAGATTAACTTAACAAAAGAAAAATAAAAATCAAATAATAGAATTTTGAAATATAGTATAAATTAATATAAAAATATATATAGCATGCAAAACATGAAATTAATTGATTCTTTAAAATATTTAACCAACAAAGATAGATGAATTACCATTCTCTGTAATAATAATAGGTGGGTTTTTGTAATGTTCTTTAAGATATAACAAAAGCTCTCGAAGACCCTTTGGGTAGATGAATAGCCAATTCAAAGCAGTCTGCAAAATCATTTGCATTATACATTTTGGTTAGTGAAAATTCAGATAAACACGAGATAGAGAGAGAAAAATTCCGAGAAATATATATTTAGATTATTACCGGAGTACCGATTGGTTTTCCATTTTTCTCAGCTGCAGGGTTGAATTAGCACAAATTAAAATCATAAAGTTTGAAAGAAAATAATTATAGTTTTTGAGAGAAATTTAAATGTACACAGATTTTTCTCGTATCTTTTGTGAGAGGCTCCCATTTTCGGTACATATAAATATATTATTTTTAATTAACTTACTAGTAAGAGTGGCATGTCTATCTCCAACATAATTAAGGTTGACACCGTTTGATAATGGAGCTGGCTCTGCATAATTTGTGGTGTAGTAATTTAAACCTAGAAAATCAAGGGAGCCTTTCAGAAGCTTTGATTGATTTTGACTGAACCTGGGCAATCTCTTTCCTACAGAAGATTTCAAGCTTTTGGGATAATCCCCGTATATTACAGGATGAGCGAACCTGCATAAATTTATTAAAACTAATTTTAAAGTACTAGATGTATATTCAAAAAAATTAATATAAAAACACAAATTTAAGCTTACCATCCAAAGAAGAAATCAAGAGCTCTTGAAGCAGCACTACGACTAGCTTCTGTTTGGAATTTTGGTTCAAACCAATGGGTGACAATGGTAATTCCAATTTCACCTTTTTGGTGTCCCTAAGAATCACAAAATAATTTGCCACAAAAAAACTGTTGTTAGGAGAAAGAATCACAAAATAATTTGCCACAAAAAAACTGTTGTTAGGAGAAATCTCATAATTTTATTCTAATTTTTAAAATGCTCGCACACTTGAAAATCCATTTTGAAAAGACACATTTGAAAAGTTGAATCATAAGTCAAAACCTGGTATTTATCTTTGTATAATTTGACAGCAGCTGCATGAGCTAGAAGTAAGTGATGGGCAGCAATGTAGGGTTCAGTAGCAGAGTTCCCAGCCGTGCAGTTTCCCACATAATTTGAACATCGACCAGGTGCAAATGTGCCACCATTGTAACCATTCATGGCTAATCCATTTGGTTCATTCAAGGTAACCCACAATTTAACTCTATCACCAAATGTTTTGAAGGAAAAATCTGCATAATCAACAAAATCCTTCCTGTGTACATCACATTATTAAATCAATTTGTTAGTATCGATTATTAATTAATCACATGATAAAACTTTAGTGGTGACAAATAGTCAGATTGAGTATCACGCATGCAACCGACTATTTTTATGGCAAATTTAGAGATATGGTGTTATTTTTCTTAGATTTGATTATTTTTACGTCAGATCATACAATTTTTTGAGTTTCTGTGAAAAAATTTGTCTCATTTTCTAGGAGTTTTGTTGCAATGAATTTGATCTACCCTCTTCTATTGAGAGTTTATGATCTAGAGCATATGATTAACAGAACCTTCATATCTCCATAATACATATCTCCATAATACACATGGTAGATATATTTGTTGATAAAGATGTTTGGTCGTCGATTTATAATAACTTTTTTGTTATATTTAGAAATCGAGCTAAAATCAGTTTTTTAGTTAGAATAAATGAAATAATAGATCATATTGTAATACTAGATCTGATTAGAATTTATTAATATTCTACTACTATTATGTTACTGTTTTAATTTTCCTCAATTTTTGAGTAATAAATGTGTTTGACTTACACTATTTTAGGGCTTAAAAATGAACCATACTCGTCTTCGAGTGCTTGGGGTGTATCATAATGTAATAATGTCACCAAAGGCTTAATACCTGCACACAACCACAATTGCTTAATAAGAAAAAAATTTCGGAAAAGAAAAAAATGGAAAAACATTATTGGAATTTGACCATTGGATAGAAGCTCGTTGATGAGATTGTTGTAAAATTTAACACCCAGTGGATTAACTCCTCCACTAATTTTTCCCTCTGGAAGCAAAAATAAAAATAAAAATGAAAATTGTTAGAACGAAAACATAAACTTAAATGTTCAACATCTTGGATAATTTCAAAGAATTTCAATAAATTTATTAGTTGTAGCTACTTTGGTTATGACAATTATAACAATATTCTAAAATGTGTAAATTATATCTTATTTTCTTAAAATTTATTGAAATGATATTAAAATTTAAAATTTAAAAGATTTGACACTCTTATCCATGGAACTGACAAACTGTGTTAAAAAAAACATACACTAGAAACTCATGTTTTCATAGTCATAGACTCACAGTATCAAAAACTCATGTTTTCATAGTCACAGGCTCACGGTATCAAGGTTATATTTTTAGTTTGTGTTTTTTAAATGAATCCTAAATATATACTTACATTTAGCTTTCTCTCCCTTAAGATTAGTAATTCAAATGTTAAATATCTAAATAATTTAGTTCTATTATATTCTTTCTATATATTAAATTCACCCTACCAATATTTCCTTCTTCTTTTTTAGCTTTTAATGTAATAAAAATCCACCTTTCATTGTGATTTTTTTTTTTTTTTGGCACCGACAGGATGTTATATGACCAAGTTGATTTTTTCTTTGAACCATTAATTTTGCCAGACAACATGGGCCAAAAATAATTATTATAACATTCAATGCAAAGTCCAGCCTGTCACCACACTCCAGAAGTCATAAAAAATCAATATCAGTCACACCTATCCCTTCATCTCCATCACACCCAACACCATTATTTAAGTACACAAAAGACATCTGCATAAAACAAAATATTAACCACATGGAGCGAAATATATATATATATCTATCATTCGTAATTCAAGCATCTTCACAAAAGAATCACGAATGAAATAAAATTAATTTTAACTTGGTGAAAATTCTCTATAGAGATACTTTGTTGAAAATAAAATTTATTTTTAATCCTCACCTTCTTTTTTGTCATTCACTGTATTAAAGAAAAATATTTTTTTTTGGTTTACCCTCCATCGAAAATAACTAAATTTCTAACAATTTTTAAGCAACCAATGGGTATTTAACACAGTAAGGTCTTACTTGGTAATATCCTGGACCAAGAGATAGAGAATCTAAATGAGTCCAAACCAATTTTTTTCAATAGCTTTATGTCCTCCTGAAATATTAATAACAATAATAATAATTAATTAGTGAGGGCATATTATTTATTACTAACTAATAAAATGATAGATAATAATTTATTGCTTGATAGGGTTGTACCTTGTAACGATGGTAAAAGTCATCAGCCACATCTCCATTGCTATGATCCCAAATCTTTTCTATATATATATATATATATATATATAAAATTAATTAATCACGTGAATCATGAAATTTAGAACATGCAATTAGCAATTAAACATTTTAGTTTTATAACATTATGATTATTTTAATTATGAAATACAATTTTGCTTCTCATTTTTTATCTGAATGTTTAAAGAGGTGTGGTATCTGCAAAGAATTAGAAAATAGACATTTTTTATTTTGTAAAATTTTTCTTCCCAAGAATTAATATTTTCACTTCTGTTCTTAAAATTTATTTATTTTTTCTAATTACGTTAGTCATGATTTATTTTATTTTAAAATTAAATTATTACTCAAGTCAAACACGTTAAATTAAAAAAAATTAATTGATCAAAAAAATATACATAAAAAAAGATTTGATAATCTCACAAATCTTCGAATCTATCCTTGCTATTAGAGAGACATATTTTAGTATCGTAGTCAAAAACAATAATTAAACCAAAACCAAACATTTGACAAAATAATATGCCACCAGTATAGCAATAATGAACAAAATACTATATTTATATGGTCGACTATCATGCCCGTGACCTGAACATTTATATAATTTATTATGATAATATAGCTTAATGTTATCATATTAATATTATATACACATAACAGTTTTGGCGTGTTTGATAAAAAATGTGTTACTAGAATAAAATGTATATCTCTCTACTTTTGTTGAGTACACATTATATTTTAATTTAGCAGTTAGATGTGTTGGTTTAACTGTGTGCACATATCTTGATCTGTTAAAAAAATGAAAAGGGAAGGGGGAGAAGAAGGGAGGGTTTGGGAAGAAAACGAGGAAGAGAGAGACCTGGATGTTGTCTTGTGAAAGTATCCCATATACTGGGACCTCTTCCATCTATAACTGCTGCCCCTTCAGACTACATAATTCCATGCAACCCAGAAAATTAAACAAAAAAATCAAGCCATTACAACATGTATAATAAGTAGTATATATATATTGTAGGTACGTACCTGGTAAGCAGCAGAACCAACACCAAAAATAAAACCGGCCGGAAAACTGCTCCGGTTGAAAGGCAGTCTAAAATGATGACTAGGTATAGCAGTACCATTGATACAAGTTATGAAGAAAGTGAAAGCTAGGAGGAAGAAGAAAAGGAATGAGCTTTGGAGAGTCATGCCTAAATTTGCTGCTTCAAAACATATTGCTACGTCTCTGTTTTATATATTAATAAAGTGAGTTAGGGAGAGTTTAACTAGTCAAATTAATAATTAAATAAAATATCTATAACAGTAATTGCACTATCCCTTTGAGTTTGCTTATAATATGTATCAATGAATATGGGTGAAGATCATCAATTTAGTGTTGGATTTTTTTTAAGAAAAAATTAAAGCATAAATTCTTATATATTTTTGGAGCTGAGGTTTGGTTCGGACCCAAGTTGAAAATGGCAAACAAGACCTACACGATCAAAGTTAGGTCAAGGTGGACGTATCAAAATCAATGCTCTTTATACTTTTTATTGAAAGATAAGTTATTAAATGAGGTAAGAAATGTAGACACAATTCATATATTTGTAGGTATCAAGGAGGCTGCCAAGTGTTTCAGAATCAAAAATTATTATTCAGAGTCTAGGGCCACGTGGCACTATAGATTGCTCTGGGATGACGCACACTTGAAAATGACGAATTAAATGATTTGGATTCAATTTAAAGCTGACAGCCAGTGATGAACATCAGTCATTACCATCAACATGTAAGAACGATGTGACACTTAAATTATTTATAGTACGGTAATATGGTAACTCCATTTTACTTCACATCGAGGCTTTAACATCAATATATAATGTTACTTTCATTGTCTTTCACACATACGGTTGGCAGTAAACCGAATTATCTCATTGAATAATTTCGTAAATTACTCGTTGGAGATTGAAATTTAGCTTGAATTGTGTGTTAAATTAGTTAATTTTAAATTTTATTTTGAATTTGTTTAATAAAATAAATTGAGTTCAATTTTACAAATTATATTGATAAATTTATGACCCAACTCGTTTAATATTATTAAATATTTTTTTATTATTGATATAAATTTATTAATATACAAAATTTAATATAAGTTGTAATTAGGTTTTGTGGTAAAATTATGCAAAAGGTTACTAAGTAGGTCATGAATTTAAGTTTGTTTTTACTACAAAATTCTTTTAAAACTTCAAAAATAATTCTAAGAACTTTTAACAAGTTGAATTAAGGATGTCCAACACTCGATTTATTGTCACCCTTATCCACATATAATAACTCTCATATACTTAGTATGAAGGTTTAACATTATATATAATAATATGAAGGAAAGACATGTGTTGTTTGCTCAATAGATTACTGGCCTTTATAATATTAATTAATTAGTTATAAGGGAGTGCTTCTAATATGGTATTAGAATTGCTTCTCCAAGCTGTGCCTCATAAAATCTGGGTTCTAGGCCCCTTTAATGAATCTTTCTCTTAACTCGAGTTTTGAATCATATTTTACGTAAAGGGCGTCAATGTATTAACTTTCACGTTATTTAACATTATATATATTAATAAGAGCACACATTTCTTAATATCAATTAATTAATTGTAAGAATATAGGTCTAACATCATTCACGTTTTCTCTTTTTCATCATCAATTTTTTTTCTCCGCATGTTTGTGTCATGAACAAGTCACAATTATATTAATTATTTTTAGCTGAATTACTTTATATATATTTCTGTTAATTTTTTTTTCTTTTTTGACCCTTTCAAATACAAATTATTCATGCCAGTTTCACTTATTCTCATCCAAGAGTTTAAGAATTTAGAAAGTCAAGAAGAAATAAATATTCTCAACCAGTAGTTCAATTCCTTATAATTATATTAATTAATGAAATAGAATGGTATACATACGTAATGGGACTTATTAATTAGAGCTTAGTCTTTTTTTTTTCTTCCTCCAGCACATCAATTTCCACTTAATCAATAGAATTTAAATAATCACGAAACTTAATCAATCAATTAACAACTTAAGTAAATAATTCAAATAAATAGAAGATACTTAATTAATCAATATTTTTACTAGGTAACCAAAAGAATATGCCTAAGTTAATTACCATTTGTTTGAATATTTTAGTCAAAAACAGGGGTAGGATATCAGGTGTAATTCTTGATTTATAGTTTATCCAAATTGTCATTTCTATGTCCTCTTCTTAATAATTTGGAGAAGATCCTTTAGTAAATAACAGTAAAATTTTGGTTACAATAAATTTCACTTATTTAATTACTTCTTCATTTTTGTTAGTAGAGTTCTATTTATGCAAAAATATTGGAGTTTCTGCTATTTGCTCAGATGATTCAATACATTTTTTTTCTTTGAATTGTTTACTTCACAATGATTAAGGCATATATACATGTTAAAGTTATAGTAATACTTGCTTTATAAAGAATTTAAATACATTTTATTATAACATTCTAACATTTGGCAAGATAAAATTGATTTTTATTCCTCTAATGTCTTTGTATGTACGATTGAGAGAAGTATAATTAGGGATGAGGATCTCACCTGAAAAATCGAAAATACAACCTGTACTGTACTCGAAATAAGCAAAATTGATTCAATACAAAAGAGTCAATTAAAAATTGTACATATATTTCATGTTGGGTAGGTTTTTAAGTTATACAATTTTTGTTATACGGTCAACCGTCCTAATTGAATTATGTAATAGAACTGTTCAAATTTTTTGATCACGAACTATTCTAATTCATTCAAAAATTGAATACATTTATATAGATGAATATATATATATATAAATATTGATAAAGAAATTAAAAACAATCATCACAAGAAATTCTAGAAAGTTAGAGAGAAGTCATTGTTACAAGACATCATGAACTAACCTCAATACTCAAAAAGATAAAAATGGAAAATAATAGAGTGAATTACACTCTCCCCCTAATATTGTAAGCACCCATCGTGATTTTCTTTTCATTTCATTTCAAAATGTACTTTCCCTCACCAAATTATCTCATAATTTGCAATGTCCACTCTTTTCTTTCAAATTGAGCACATTACACTTATATTATTAACTTAATTTACAATAATTGGTAAATTTAATGATTCTTGTATGAATTGACTAAGTTGTCCATAGTCTATCACTAATTTATCTCATTATTTGCAATGTCCACGCTTTTCTTTCAAATTGAGTACATTACACTTATATTATTGACTTAATATACAATGATCGTTAAATTTAGTAATCCTTGTATGAATTGACTAAGTTGTCCATAGTCGAAGAACAAATAAACCCTCTTTTCCTAAATTTTTTCTTCTTCACTTTTGGACTATTTCAAGTGCCTAATTTCACCCCAGGAAAACAATCTCAAAACCCCATTTTATTTTACTCTTTTTTTAAGTAATTAAGCAAAGAAATTAAAAAATAAATTATTGGGTCCACGCAATATGATCTGGTTTTGAAGAGAATGCAAAGGAAATGAGATTGGACTCTACTAAGATTTTTAACACTCCATTTTTTTACTCTCAAATTGGCTACTGTCGATGATTAATTTTGAACAGATTGTAGTCTATGGTTTTAAAAGTGCTTGTTTCTCTGGGTTGAAATTGTATATTTTGTATGTATGAGCCGACAATAAACAACCGCCGGGATTCTTTGTCTCGAATCAAAATAATTTTGTTTTGTTTTTCTTTGCATCAAATCACAATAATCTTGTTCATTATTGTTTTGGTAATCAAGTAAAAGGTTACTTTACCTCAAATCGCGAAAATATTGTTTTGTTTTTATTGTTACAATATGAACCATAACATGCTTCTATCTAATCTAAATAATTATAAAGCAAACTCGACTCCAATAATTCATGGCATGATTAAACCAAACATCTTTATCGAAGAAAATTCTAAGCTAAAGGAAAAGGTGATGGAAGAAAATAGAGCTTTGGTGGGCCCAGGAGAGAAGGAGAAGCCATTTGACGGGGCTTGAATTCTCATGAAATTTGGTGATGGGTATATAATAATTCGTGATGAGAACAGTTTTGGAATTGGAAATTTTCTATGGGTATTGAAAGCTTGAAATTGAATCGAAGACGGTGGATTTCATAGAATTTTCTGTGAAAATTTCAACACTATTAAACTCTTTTTTTTTTTTTCTTTTTAATGAGTTTTTTGTTTATATATATATATATAATTGTGAACAAAAATTTGAGCTTTTAATTATATTTTATATAATTTTTTATTTTATCATGCGTTTACTTTTTATTTATTTATTTGTCACAAAAGATTGTCATACAAGAATTTTTTTTAGAGTGAAATCCATTAGTCCAGTTCACTTTTATTTATATTATAATTGAGATAGAGATTTAATTGGTGTAATTTTTTAGTTATAAGAATTCAATTACAACAAAATAAAATATAAGGACTAAAATAAAATTTGACTCAAATTATAAGAACTAAATGTGTATTTAGCCTAGAATTTAAGAATTGATTTAAAAGTTGGAATAATTGTAAACGTGAATTTATTATAAACTTATTTATGGGGTGCACACCAGGTGGCATGTAGATCAGCAGGGTCTTTCGTTTCTTTCTGATTCATTATGTCGGAATGGCTTTAATCTCACCATCTTCACGTTGACCATACTCATCATTTACAAAATCAGGTCAGCCCTCTCTACATCTCCTCCTATTTCAAAGTGTGTTTGAAACCAACCATAAAAATTATGAATTGAATCTATTTTAAATAAACTTTATTTAAAATCTTATGTTTAGCATCTATTTTTTATAAGAATTCAATTCATTCTAAATCATACTTTGACAATATTTTTTTTGATTTTAAATTTTTATTAAAACTTATATGATTTGTTAAGAATTCAATTTAATTATAGTAAAAATACATATGTATCATTTATTTTTTACTTTTTCTCATATATACATCTCAAAAATCACAACCCCTCCTTTTTCTTCCTAACCCATTTCTCATCTCATCTCATCTATTCTTTCTTGCCCTCCCCTTTCCCTCATTTCTCTTCCCTTCTTATAATGTATTAAACTGTACCAATGATTTAAGTTATTTTTGTAGGAAAAAAAATCTTTTATAAATGCAAGGGTAATTTTAAAAAAGTATTGAAATAAAATGAATTTTATTAGTTATAATAATATTACAAACACTATAATTCATTTGAATTCTATCACTAAAATGATTTGTGTCAAATATTAAAAAATAATTTAAATTGAATTGAATTAAAATGAAATAAATTGAATTTAACTGAATTCTCATATGAATTTATTCCAAACTCACTCTCACTACTAAATCTCTGTAAGAAGCAAGAAAATTCAAGCACCACAACATAATACAATTTCAAAACCAGAAAAAGAAAACTAAAAATGGTGAGCGTCAGATCTTCTTGCATAATGTTTTAACAATAAGATCAAACTCATGACCATTTGATGATAAAAGAATAATAATTATTTAAAAAGATAAAGTATCTCTTCTAGTCGAAATTAAGAACCACAATCACTCACGTAATTATTTAATAAGATCGAGTAATCATTTCAAATATACAATACTTGAAGATTAGGAGAAAGTGTTCAATATCTCCTTTCCTAATCATTTATTAGAATAATATATTGGAAACTCTTTTACAATGACATTATTACAATAATTTAAAAAGTGTTCAAGACTTTAGCGTAGGAGGAATGACTTGAACCAATAGGCAGAATCCTTAAGATGTCTCTTCAAGTTGTTCTTAAAATCAACAAAAGTGAATCCAAACCGAACTGTATATCCAGCATCCCATTCGAAATCATCCCAAAATGTCCAAGCATAATATCCCTTTACGATTTGTTTCATGTTGGGTAAGTTTTTAAGTTCTACAATTTTTGTTATCCGGTCAACCGTCCTAATTGAATTATGTAATAGAACTGTTCAAATTTTTATATATGCCCTGCTACCAGAGCCACCTAATCTCAAAGAAACGAAATTGAACAAAACTTCGTTGATTACATAAAGAGAATATATATATGCCCATTCTATTCTCAGCTTGATTTTCTAGTTCAATGATCTTTGATTTGTCTCTTACATGTCCACATCTTCAATTATTGTTGATTGCAACGGATATGTTTCTTAATATATGTTTTTGTTTTTTAATTTATGATTATTGTTTTTTTTTTTTTACATAAATAGTATTTATATCAATCATTAAAAAATTAAATACATTTTAATATATATAGATAAAGAAATTAAAAACAATCATCACAAGAAATTCTAGAAAGATTAGAGAGAAGTCATTGTTACAAGACATTATGAACTAACCTCAATACTCAAAAAGATAAAAATGGAAAATAATAGAGTGAATTATACTCTACTTCTTAATATTCTAAGCACCCATCGTGATTTTCTTTTCATTTCATTTCAAAATATACTTTACCTCACTAAATTATCTCATAATTTGCACTGCCCACTCTTTTCTTTCAAATTGAGCACATTACACTTATATTATTAACTTAATCTACAATGATCGTTAAATTTAACGATCCTTGTGTAAATTGACTAAGTTGTCCATAGTCCAAGAACAAATAAACCCTCTTTCCCTAAATTTTTTCTTCTTCTCTTTTGGACTATTTCAAATGCCTAATTTCACCCCAGAAAAAACAATCTCAAAACCCCATTTTAAATTACTTTTTTTACTTATTTTTTTAAGTAATTAACTAAAGAAACTAAAAAATAAATTATTGGGTCCATGCAATATGATCTGGTTTTGACGAGAATGGACCTGGTTGAATAGGCATCAAGATTTTGTGAAGAGAATGCAAAGGAAATGAGATTGAACTCTACTAAGGTTTTTAACACTCCACTTTTTTACCCTCAAATTGGCTACTATCGATGATTAATTTTGAACAGATTGTAGTCTATGGTTTTGAAATTACTTGTTTCTCTGGGTTGAAATCTGAATATTGCTTGTCGTGCAATTAGGGATTTGATAATTGTCCAACATGAAGAAGAAAGACAATGAGAAAAAGTGGGTTTATTTGTTATTAGACTAAAGGACAATTTTGTCATTTTATATTAGGGATAATTAAGTCTAACTGTAACTTTCATCAATATAAAAGTGCAATATGTTTGTTTCCATAAAAAATAATAAAATATAATAAGGGAAGCTTCTATTTCCAATATAAAATTTACAAAGTCTGCAACTAGGATCAGAAGTGAGTTTGCTGGTTTACTTTTCTTTTTGATTTTGGGAAAGTTAGTGTTCATGAAGAGTGTTTAGGGATTTTGAAATTTGGACACGATATGGTAACCTAATTGAACTTGATTATTGCAGTGTCAACCATAAAACCTCATAACGGCGTTGTTGGGTCCTTCAATTTGTCTTGTCTTCCATCAACATTTATAGTTTATTAAATCTAAAAAATATGTAAAAATTTGATATCAGAAAAACTTACCTATTGTTCCTCAAACTCCAGCAAAGATTCAACTTTTTTCTTGGTAAGCGTTATTCTGCAATCAAATTTCAATTTTTTAAGGGTTAGTTTGGTTTTCAATTTTTTAAAGACTAGTTTAGTACGCAAGAATGATTTTTGTAGAATTGGAATAAGAAAGGAAATGAGAATGAAATGCAAGTGGGATGGAATGATAATTCCATTGTTTTGTTTAGTAGTGTCGGTGGAGAATAATCATTTTATTTTATTTATTTATTTTTTATGTAATTTTTGATTTTAAATAATATAAAAATTATGTTAAAATGATAAAAATATCCCTAATTAATAATTATTATTACTTATATTTATTTTATTGTTAATTATATTTATTTTATTATTTTATTATTTTATTATTTTTTATTTCTAATATTTATTAATATTAATATTTTAGTTTAAATTAACTAATTTATTTATTTAACATTAATTATTCATTTATATTATATTATTTACTATGATATGAAAGGTATTTTTGATATTTGAGAATTGATTTATTATATTTTTTATATACAATTATTTTTATATGATTATTTATTACTTAATCTGATATGAATGATATCTTTTTTATTTGTCTAAATTAAATAATAAATATATTTTATTTATTTATGAATAATAATATTATTTTATTAATATTCAATTTTTTTATTTTATATGATAGAATAAGAAAATCTATTTCTATGAAATAAAATGACTTGAATGAAATGAGTATTCTGAGACTAAAAATATACTGAATGAAAAAATGCTTATTTTATGAAATTATGCATGAAATGGATTGATAATTCCAACATAACAAACTAACCCTAAGAGAAAGCCTAAATCTTTGCTTAAGTGAATTCCACATGAAAAGTCTTGGAATTTGATGTCTGCTTTGAATACTCGGATTAGCAATACAAACTATAACCATATCTGAGTTCTCACGTTTCAAGTTTTGAATGATTTTACACTGAAGAAAAAACCCAAGCCCAATCTTATTCCCTTGTGTCAATAGCAGCAATACGCACCGATGCTTTGAAGCACCAGCACAAAGGCAAATGAGTGACAGTTGAGGTATTACAATTAAATCTTCAAAAATCTAGATTTGTTGATTTGTTGGTGGAATCAATGGAATTGGCATGAAAGTGGTAGGAGACGAAGCAATTTAATAAGGCGGGTGTTGTTGTTTGATTTACCCAAATATTTTTTTGACAAATGAAAAAAAAAAAAAGAAAAAAAAAAGCTTGACTTTGCTTAGCTGGAATCTACTCAGCGTGGAACCAGAATATACACCCGTGGAAATAGAGGCACCTTTTTTTTCTAGTCTTGGAATCGTGATATAATGATTCACGTGGGTGGAGTTGTGATCCTGTTATCAAGTCAAAAGTTGACAACTACACATAAAATAAAATAATGGCTAATAAATAAAATTTCATTAAAGAAAAATCAAGACTCCTCCTGTAAAGAAATATACATTGAACAACATTATAAGAGCAAGAGAACTGAAGCAACACTTGCATAACCAATTTCTACTTCAAACCCAGAAACACAAAAATGGTGAGCATCACAACTTCTTGCACAGTCATTCCAAGCGAGCCTACTCCCAATGGCCTCATGGGCTTGTCCCATTTTGACCAAATACAAGGTATGAAACATGCGCCATCTAATCTCTTTTTTTACAAACAAGACCACAACAGCAGTACCATTGCCGATGTAACTAAGAGACTCAAAGATTCCTTAAGCAAGATCTTAGTCCCTTACTACCCATTAGCCGGCCGATTATGCCGCATCCAAGGCCGGGTTGAGCTTGAATGCAATGCCAAAGGGGTTCAATTTGTTGAAGCTATATGTGATGATCAAGGCAAAGTTGTTGATGATTACATTGATTTTGAACCGACTGAAGCTGTCAATGATTTCATACCCACTATTGATTACAACACTATTCCATTAGAGGAATGGCCCCTGCTGTTGGTGCAGCTAACGAGACTAAGCTGTGGTGGTCTTTGTGTTGGAATAGCCGTTTCTCACACAGTGTGTGATGGATGGTCTCAGTTTAGGTTCATCAATTCATGGACTAAGCTGGCTAAAGAGGAAGGCAATTGGGATGTAAATAATGAAACAATGCAGCCTTTACATAATCGAACACTTCTCAAATCAATGGGTCACTGTCCACCACGCTTTGATCATAGAGAATTTAAGGCGCCACCGGCGTTGTTAGGTTGCTCTGACACTAAAACAGAGCAAGACAAACCGATCAGCGTTGCTGTATTACGAGTTTCAAGAGATCAAATCGAGAATCTAAAGAAGGAAGCACAGACAGAGAGCACATATGAAGCCATTGCTGCCCATATGTGGAGATGTGCATGTAAGGCGCGCAAGGGCGATACAAATCAACCAACAAGTATTCTAAGTGTGGCAGATATCCGCAACAGATTCAAGCCAAGGATTCCTCCAAGTTATTTTGGGAATGCAATTCTACCTACGCTCACACCAATATGTCTCTTTGGTGAAATCTTGTCCAACCCATTGAGCTATACTGCTCAGAAAATAAGCGAATCAATCCAAAATTTGACCGATGATTATATTAAATCCACGATAGATTTCGTGAAAATTCATCAGCAATGTGTGGATTCTCTTAGAATTGGAAGCCCTACAGGACATTATCATGGAAATCCTAACCTTAATATTGGTTGCTTGATTTCATTACCCGCATATGATGCCGATTTCGGGTGGGGAAAACCAGTGTATTTTGGTGTAGGAAGTTTTATTAGTGTTGATGGAAGGTCTTTCATCATGCCGGGTCCTGCTGCTGATGGATCTATTGTTATAAATTTACGTCTGCAGACACAGCATATGGAAGCTTTCAAGAAGTTCTTCTATGAAGATATTGGCCAATTTTGCAAAGCTAGACTATAAAAGGGCAAGTTTGTGTGGGCAATCGTTCAACCTCAAGAAAGAAAATTAAGTGTCTTTGATTTGGTAAATTGTATATTTGTATCATTGTATGTACGACTTCTACTAAGTAGACTCCTCATGTCTATGAAATTACAAAATTATTTTTAAGACACAAGTTGGTGAGCATATCACGAATCTCACAGAGTTCGTGGATTATCCTCGTCCTATATACGTCTAACACCGCCCTCTGTGCATCTAATGGACTCTTTTCTGCATTCAATGCTGCTCAAAGAGCCTGTACCTCAAGATTACCGTCAACGGGATGGTTGCTTTCGCCTCTGTCATTGTTATCATTGCCATCAACTTTCTCCATCTAGAATCGTCACCTTAATAATAGGGTTGTTCACGACAAACGTGGTGTTATATGTGGATTAAATCTTAATTTAATGATGAAAGAATTGTTGAGATCATGAAATCTGAAATGTCATTGATTGATGTGTGGATATATTATCCTCTTATATGTCATTTTAATATTATTAAGTTAATCTTTGAAGTGTTATAATATGTAATAATAAGTCATGTTTTTTCCTTTTAACACCCTCAATAAGTTCATTGATAAATTTACATTTATAAATCATAATAAATCGAATCCAGCTCCTTTAGAATTCATCATTGATAAAATATCTTCACACTATTTTGGTAAATCTCAATCATTCAAATAATTTAATTTTAGATGAACATAAAACAAAATAAAGGACTTAATTTCTTTATTAGGTTGAAAAGTATATTGCTTATTTACTATTTTTGTCTTTAAGATTATACTAATTTATATTTTAGTCATCCACTTTTTTTTTTTTAATTATAATGCAATCTAGAATATCTTTTACCCACATTTGGTTCCAAAAAAAAAAAACATCTTGCTCGGGTAAACAAGATGACCACTTCAAATATTAGCATTAGAGAATGAATTGTGCCCTTATGTTTCGAAGGTTCATATAGAATTCACAACGAAGATCTACAGTGAGTTTCTCCATTAGCTAGACTGCTTGCTTATTCAAAACGATTTCAAAGATCTAGACATTATTCGATAAATCAACGTCAGATCTGATAAAAGCTATCGACAAACATGCCGTTTCTTTTTGAAGGATGAAAAAGAATTTGAAATATTTGACATGGGTGATAATATAATTATGAAATTTAGTTTGCCGTTAGTATAAACCAGTCAAACAAAATTTAATAAAAATGTGGGAAAACATAAATGCAAAGATTTCTTTACACTTTGCAGTTACCTATTATTACAGGTGGACACGTGGTTAATTTGTACAGTGGTATGTGTTCAATTTAGTTGAGGATAAAGTATCCAATTTTTACAATGACATACTATATAATTCATCAAAAAAGTATGTCAAAAAATAACAATGCATGATTGTGAGCCAAATTTATTGACTTTTGTATAGGGGTGGTAATGAGCTCAGCTAACTCGTGAGCCATTCATTACGGGCTCGGATCAAACTCGGCTTATTTTTTAAACTAGTCACTATTGAATTTTATTTTAAGCTCGTTTAGTAAAACGAACTGAGTTCAATCTTTACAAAGTTCGGCTAGTGAGCTGGCTCGTTTAATATTATTTAATAAATTTTTTATTATTTATATATACATTTATAATAAATTTATTTATATACAAAAATCTAATATAAATTGTTACTTGGTTTAGCGGTAATATGCACAAATACTCACTAAGTGGTCTTAGATTCAACTCTCTTTGCCTACAAAACTCTTTTAGAATTTTCAAAAAATCTTCACGTGCCCTTAAAGAGCAAAGCAGAGCTTGAATATTTGATCACGAGCTTAAGCTCGCAAGCCTGAAACGAGCTCGAGCTTGCCTAAAATGAGACTAGTCAAGCTGAGCTTTGCCAAAGTTCGGCTCGTTGACAGCCCTAGCTTGAATATTTGATCACGAGCTTAAGCTCGCGAGCCTGAAACAAGCTCGAGCTTGAGCTTGCCTAAAATGAGACTAGCCGAGTCGAGCTTTGTTGACAGCCCTACTACTGATTTTTGTTTGAAATATGTAATTTTCTGTCTTATGAGTGTTTATGAAAAAATTGTCCGAGAATTTACATTTTATTCCCATGAACTATTATCTAGTTTGCAGTAACTCTATAATTTATTGAATTAGGTACATAGCCCTCTAATTTGAGTTATAATTAACAAATAATCATCACTCATCTAAATTAATCATTAAATCTAATAAATTAACTCATAAAAGATTAAATTGCCCTCATTATGAGTTTATTTATTTATATTTTCTCCGTTTTACATTTTTTTCTTTTCATTTTCTATGAAACTAAACTCTTTATATTGATTCAATTTTAGCAAACATAAATAATATTTCAATCATTCATAAATTTTATTTTATTGTCATAATACTTAAATTATTAATAAATTTATCAATATTATTTTCCTCATTTATAAAAATTATACAAGTTGTTGTTTCAATATGCATTTTAGTGATAATATTTTCATCAAAACTTTTATTTTTTTTTTATTATTTTACATATTAAAAAATATACTAAATTGAATAAATATAAAGATTTTAATTGTTAGGAAAAAAATATATAAAAAAAGAAACAAGAGATACAAAGTTAAAGTGAAAGATATAAAAACAAATTTATAATAAGGGTAATTTCATAAGAGTAACTTTGTAATGATGTTGGATTTTATTATTATGAGTAAACTATCATTGTTTTTTAATTTTTTGAAGTTTATTATGGGTATATGTGTAGTTTATAAATGATAAAAGAAAGTAAAAAATAATAATTCATGATTCTTAGTCAAATTCATTGACTTTTGTAATTGATTTTTGTTAAAAATATGTAATTTTTTTTTTCACATGTGTTTAAGAAAAAATTATCAATATTCTAAAGAATTTAAATTTTTAACTAAAAATGAGGATGAAAAATTAATCTTATTTTCCTTACCAAAAAAAAAAAAAAAAAAAATCTTATTTTCTGGGTAATTTTTAATTTGGCATAACCAAACCCTGACAAAAAATTTATTAGAGAATGTAATAACCCGATCCAAATATCCCTTTAACTTTTAGTTACATGAAAAGAAAAAAGATGCAACATGGGTAAATCTGATAACCCGAACTAAATATTCCTTTTTAATATTTAGTTTGAAATATTAATTAAGTGAAATAATTTTCAAAAAATAAAAATAAAAATAGAAAACCAATAAATTCATGATATAAATAACATTTTTAAAAAATTCTCATTATATCCTTTCATATTTTTCATAAAAAGATTTAAAGAAAAAAAATTATTTTTTTCAAATTCAACTTAAATTACGATTATTTATTTTTATGAGAGAAATAAAAATACTAAATCTCAATTCATTTTTGTAAGAAAAAAAAAGAACAACAATTTTAAAATTACTTAGGAATAATTCATTTTAAATTACTTATGAAGATACTTAATTTTAGTATTTTCCAAAAATATATTAAAGGGAATGATGGAAATCTCATTATTTTTTTAAAATTTATTTTTAAATTAATCAATTGTTTTTAGAAAATTAATCTAGTTAATTAATATTTTGAAGTATTTAAAATTCAGGTTATTTAATTAATATTTTGAAGAAAGAATAGTAGTGGTATGAAAAGTTTTAATATAAAATTGAAGAATTATTAGAGAAAGAGATTTAAAAGTTGGAGTAATTTAATGGTAAGGAAAAGGAAAAAAAAAGAAAAAAGTATCATCCCTACCTTAATTCTGTCTCTTTCTGAATCATGATATGGGTTTAATCCTTTGAAATCAGTCCCCAAAATATGGTCTCACCATCTTCACGTTGATCGCACTCATCCTTTACAAAATCAGGACAGCCCTTTCTCCATCTCCTCCTGTTTCAGTAAATCTCTGTAAGAAGCAAGAAAATTGAAGCAGCACCACAAATTTACAATTTCAAAACCAGAAAAAAGGAAAAGAAAAATGGAAAGCACCAGATCTTCTTGCATGATCATTCCAAGCAACTCTACTCCCAGTGGCGTTATGAGCTTGTCTTAAATTGACCAAATACCAGGTATGAAACATGCTCCTGCTAATTCATGGACTAAGCTGGCTAAAGAAGGAGGCAATTGGGATGTGTATAATGAAATAATGCAGCCTTTACATAATCGAACACTTCTCAACTCAGAGAATTTAAGGCGCCACAGGATTTGTTAAGTTGCTCTGACATCAAAATAGAGCAAGACAAACCGATCAACGTCGCTGTATAACGAGTTTCAAGAGATCAAATTGAGAAAGTAAAGAAGGAAGCAAAGACAAAGAGCACGTATGAAGCCATTTCTGCTCATAAGTGGAGATGTGTATGTAAGGCGCAGAAAGGGGATACAAATCAACCAACAACTATATTAAGTGTGGCAGATATCCGCAACAGAATCAAGCCAAAGATTCCACCAAATTATTTTGGGAATGCAATTGTACATACAATTACACCAACATGTCTCTTTGGTGAAATCTTGTCCAACCCGTTGAGCTATACTGCTCAGAAAGTAAGAGAATCAACCCAAATTTTGACGGATGATTATATTAAATCGGCGATATATTTCGTGAAAATCAGCAGCATTGTATGGATATATTAGCCCTACAGGACATTACCATGGAAATCCCAACCTTAACATTGGTAGCATGATTTCATTACTGGTATATGATGCCGATTTCGGGTGGGGAAAACCAGTGTATTTTGGTGTAGGAAGTTTTATTAATGTTGATGGAAGGTCTTTCATCATGCCGGGCCCTGCTGCTGATGGATCTATTGTTATAAATTTTCGCCTGCAGACACAACATATGGAAGCTTTCAAGAAGTTCTTCTAGGGGATATTGGCCAAATTTGCAAAGCTAGACTATAAAAGGCCAGTTTGTGTGGGCAATCGTTCAACCTCAAGAAAGAAAATTAAGTGTCTGTGATTCGGTAAATTGTATATTTTGTACGTATGAGTCGACAATAAACAACCGCGTGGATTCTGTGTCAAATCACAATAATTTTGTTTTTTGTTTCTTTCCATCAAATCACAATAATCTTGTTCATTAGTGTTTTGGTAAACAAGTAAAAGGTTACTTTACCTCAAATCGCGAAAATATTGTTTTGTTTTTATTGTTACAATATGAACCATAACATGCTTCTTTCTAATCTAAATAATTATAAAGCAAACTCGACTCCAATAATTCATGGCATGATAAGACCAAACATCTTTATCGAAGAAAATTGTAGGCTAAAGGAAAAGTTAAGCAGGGAGGTCAAGGAAAATTGTTGACCATACAGGTCAGCAGGGACGTCAAGGAAAAGATAAAAAGAAAGCCATCATCCCTACCAAACCTGAATCTTTCGTTTCTTTCTGATTCATTATACAGTAATGGCTTTAATCTCACCATCTTCACGTTGACCATACTCATCATTTACAAAATCAGGGCAGCCCTCTCTACATCTCCTCCTATTTCGGTAAATCTCTGTAAGAAGCAAGAAAATTCAAGCACCACAACAGAATACAATTTCAAAACCAGAAAAAGAAAAATAAAAATGGTGAGCATCAGATCTTCTTGCATAGTCATTCCAAGCAACTCTACTCCCAATGGCGTTATGAGCTTGTCTGAAATTGACCAAGTACCAGGTATGAAACATGCTCCTGCTAATCTCTTTTTTTACAAACAAAACCACAACAGCAGTAGCTACACTGATGTAACCAAGAGACTGATAGATTCCTTAAGCAAGATGTTAGTCCCTTACTACCCATTAGCCGGCCGATTACGCCGCATCGAAGGCCGGTTTGATCTTGACTGCAATGCCAAAGGGGTTCAATTTGTTGAAGCTATATGTGATGATCAAGCCAAAGTTGTTGATGATTACATTGATTTTGAACCAACTGAAGCTGTCAAAGATTTCATACCCAGTATTGATTACAACTCTATTCCATTGGAGGAATGGCCCCTGCTATTGGTGCAGCTAACTAGACTAAGCTGTGGTGGTCTTTGTGTTGGCATAGGCGTTTCTCACACAGTTTGTGATGGATGGGCTCTGTTTCAGTTCATCAAATTATGGACTAAGTTGGCTCGACAAGGAGGCGATTGGGATGTAAATGATGAAATAATGCAACCTTTACATGATCGAACAATTCTGTAATCAAGTGGTCACACTCCACCACGCTTTGATCATAGAGAATTTAAGTCGCCGCCAGCTTTGTTAGGTTGCTCTGACATCAAAACAGAGCAAGACAAGCCCATCGGTGTTACTGTATTACGAGTTTCAAGAGACAAAATTGAGAATCTAAAGAAGGAAGCACAGGCAAAGAGCACATATGAAGCTGTTGCTGCTCATATGTGGAGGTGTGCGAGCAAGGCTCGCCAGGGTGATCCAAATCAACCAACAATTATTTTAAGTGTGGCAGATATTCGCAATAGATCCAAGCCAAGGATTCCTACAAATTATTTTGGGAATGCAATTCTACCTGCACTCACACCAACATGCCTCTTTGGTGAAATCTTGTCCAACCCATTGAGTTATACTGCTCAGAAAGTAAGGGAATCAATCGAAATTCTGGCAGATGATTATATTGTATCAGCTATAGATTATCTGAAAATTCAGCAACAATGCATGGATTCTCTTAGAATTGGGAGCCCTACAGGACATTACTATGGAAATCCTAACCTTAACATTGGTTGCGCTATTTCCTTACCTGCATATGATACAGATTTCGGGTGGGGAAAACCGGTGTATGTCGGTGTAGGATCATTTATTAATGTTGATGGAAGGTCATTCATGATGCCAGGCCCTGCTGGTGATGGGTCTATTGTCATCACTTTACGTTTGCAGAGACAACATATGGAAGCTTTCAAGAAGTTCTTCTATGAAGATATTGGCCGATTTGGCAAAGCTAGACTATAAAAGGGTGAGTTTGGTGTACTTACTATATACAGAAGACTTCAACTGAGTAATCCTGTGTCGTGTCTGTTTGAAACTACAAAGTTATTTTTCATCTCATCGATGTTGCAGTAATCTATTCTCAGCAAAAAAAAAATGTAGTAATCTATGTCTGTAAATATAAAATAGTTGTATCATATATGGATCGTCCCTATGTTATTTCAACAAAAATTAGTACTTGCATGTCTCGAAACCTGAAAAGTCTATTTTGAATTATAATCTCATTAATACTAACTAAATACACACTACTAATAAATTCTTGTAAAGTCTGATATATTCTAGTAAAGTTTACAGGAATTTATCACTGAGTTTACGTGATATTTTATCATTGTAAGCATATAGTGTGAAGAAATATTATGCATATAGCATTACTCTTCAACCGGACTAGTTGTTATTAATTTGAATCCCTGGAAGTTTTAGCTGGTATGACTAATTAGGTTTTGAACTATAGAGGTACTATACTAATATTTTGGCTTAGATCACAGTCGTTTGATGATGTGGTTGGTATTGGATCGATCCCATGGACATATCATTCCAACACAAGAATTAAGTATAATCCATATGATTAGGTGGATGGTTGGTATCAGGTGGATCCCATGGACACATCATTCCAACACAAGAAGTACAATCTATATTGATCATGTCTTATATTATTCAGATCTGAGAAAGGATTTTACTCAATCCTGCATAATTTTTAATTGAATAGAAAGAAGAGGAAAAAGAGATTTATCTGTAATGTAGAGGATTAGACCGATGGTAACCTGTTAGAGTTTGAAAATATGTTTCCTATTTGAATTAAGACTTTTTGTAGCCTAGTGACTTTTTGTAGCCTAGTTTATGTAAATACACTTTTTAGAACTAGCTTTCATGACATACGAATTGCGCGTGAATCAAGTTTATGATATATATATATATATATTAATAAAAAAATTAATGTATATGTCAAGAAATTAGTGTTAATAAAAAATAATATTTTATGTTAATGATAATAAACAAATAAATAAATTCAATAAAAAATTAATTTATAATATAACATCTAATTTGTTTTTAAAAAAATTTAAAGATGGAAGAAGAATTAATACAATAATGTTATAATCATAAAACTATACTCTTAATATATTATTCCATTCATAGCAATTAAAAAAATTATTTTATAATATTGTAATTATTTGTAACTTATAAACTAAAAAAATTGAGAAATTCAATCTTAATTGCTATTGTTAAATAGTTATTGATAAATTATAACTATACTAATATTGAAAAAAAATTAAGATAAAAAAAATTCAATAGTCATAAAAAAAATTACAGTCATATTATAAAACTGAGAAAAATTATGAAAGAATTAAAAAATAAAATAAAATATTTGAAGTAAAATAACAATTAAACAATATTAATGAAATAGTAAAAACTTATATGGTATTTAAGAAAATAAAATTTCTTCCACTAATATATAATCATGGAAACTATACTCTAATACTTTTTAACTAATATTATTTTAAAAAAATTATTTCATAAATTCGAAATGAACTAAAAAAAAAAAATTGTAATTAGGAGAAACTTATTAAACAAAAAGAATTTTAAAAATTCAATATTAACTAATATTGACATATAATTATCAAAAAATATTTTTTTATGAACTAAAAATTATAACAACAATATTATTATTATGAAACCTATACTCTTAATATTTCTTTTAATTTATAACTTTGAAAACTATTAAAAAAATTATTAGGTATTTATTAACCAAAAAAAAAATTAGAAATTCAGTCTTAATTACTATTGACATATAACTATTGAAAAATTATAAATTTATTAATGTTGAGAAGAATTAGAAAAAAGAAATTCACAGTCCTAAAATAATTACAATTCTATTTATATTAAAATGAAAAATAATTAGAATAAAAAAAAAAAAAAAAAGTAATAGTTTAGTTGAAGCAAAATAACAACAAAAATATGAATAAGTACTGTTAAAAACTCCTAGGTATATTAAAGAAAAAAAATATTTTGTCATGAAGCCAGTTTTACATATAATATAGACTTTGTTTGTACTAATATTTTTTAATTGTTCTTCGCAGCTTTTGATAATAATATCCCAGACGCTGTTGCTCGTGAATATAAATTTCTGCCAAACCACGGAAATTCTGTGTTGGTTCTTGTTTTTGATTGCTTGTCAATTTCGTTTTTATTGTAACAATCAACAGATATTTTTTTGTTTAACAGAATAAACTTAAAACTTTATTTATTTTTTTATTTTTCGAATACAAATACTATTACCACCCACACAATCTCAGTACTGGCCAATACCTCAGTACAGTTGTGGGACATCTAGTTTTTGCAGCTACCTGGTGCAAGGTCACCATATGCCTCCTCACACATTGTGTGGCTCATTTTATGTGATCCAATGCTTCACTCTGTCACCAAATTCTTTATAGCATAACTAGATCTCTTGTTTTGTTGATTCAAATCTCTTTTGAGGAAAATACCGAGAGTAATTTTATATATATATATAAATTATCAAGTTTTGATTTGGATAATTTGACCCTTATACACTTAATCACTAAGTAAAATATATATTATGAGAAAGAGTTACAAAGGGCTGCAATCTTACATGGTTTTCGTTAAAATTTATGAATAATTAAATATTTATTTTCTTTTTTAATCTTAACTTTTTCGTTAAGATGAGATATTTTAATGTTTTATGAAGAAAAATAAAGTCTGTCAATTGGAAGGGATGATAGTTTCATACCTTTGGAAATGAGTTCTTTGATGAGATTGTTGTAATATGCGACGCCTTTATGGTTTATTCTATTATACATGTTAGGATCTTGAGTGGTCTAACAATACTTATTATTCTTGTTTATCTAGAAGATCTAAGGATTGATTTTTCTTGAATACCTATTTAGGAGTTTATTTCTCTCTTCTCTCTCTTCATAGAAAAAGAAAAAAAAAATACTCTATTGTTACTGTAGATGAGCAATATTACCAGGGATGTGGAAATGAAAAATCATCATAATTAATTGTTTAAGAGAATATATGTACAATGCACCAAATATGAAACTCAAATTCTTATTTAATAATTTGTTAATTAGTTTATATTATGACGAATAAAATTAATTATATAATGATAAGAATTTTTTAATTAAGTTTACCTTAATTAGTTGGTAAAAAAAAAATAGCATATTCATCTTTTGCTAATCAATCAAAATAAAAATAACGACATTTGACTCAGTGATAAATAATTTGTTTAGTCTTTTTTCACAGATCGAGTTCGAGTCACTTTAGAGGTGTTTTTTGTAATCATCTTTCATTTTATTGTCATGTCCTACAAATTTAAAAGAATAATCCATCTCTCCTTAATTTTTTATTTTATTAAAAAATAATAATAATAAATAAATGCGACCAATCTAGACTTGTCATAGTTATGAATGTTTGGACAAGGTGGGGTTTATCATGTGGATTCGATCTGTTTGGCATCAAAGAATCGAATAAGGAATATAATAACTCAAAAAATATCTTCATAATTGAAAATTGATAGCTCGTGGTTGTCTTGGTTTTGGCATTTTGCTTCAATTTGGATGAAGTCCAACACCACCGTGAATTATCAAGAATGAGAGATTTTTTATTTTTATCTTTTATTTTGAGATTATTTTTTTTTAATGAGTAAGTGGAAATGGAGGTTGATGTACTCTTTGAAATATTTTTAAATTTTATTTTCTTAATTCTTTTAAAATTAATTGGAATATTGAGAAAGAGAATAAATATATTATAATTTTTACCGTAACAAATATATCCTATTTTTTATATTAAATACATATTATTAGTTATATAAAATATTTAAAGAGCATAATTGTTAAATTATACAATACCATATTGTCTTATTTTTTTGGACTCATCTTCCAAAAAAAACATAACATAACATATCATTTTCTTTTTCTTTTTTCTTCTATAAAATTTTAAATTACTCTCAAATAAATTAACAAAATAAGTTGTTAATTTTTTTTTACTCTCCTCTCTAGTATTTCAATGATTAATTAATTGAGATACGCGTAAGTTGATCTGAACAAAATATAACTAAATCAAACTATGTGTATATATATATATATGCATACCTTGAACAACATTATAAGAACAAGAGAATTGAAGCAACACTTGCATAACCAATTTCAATTTCAGACCCAGAAACATAAAAATGGTGAGCATCACATCTTCTTGCATAGTCATTCCAAGTGAGCCTACTCCCAATGGCCTTATGAGATTATCCGATTTTGACCAAATACCAGGTATGAAACATGCTCCTTCTGGTCTGTTTTTTTACAAACAAAACCACAACAGCATTACCATTGAAGATGTAACTAAGAAACTCAAAGATTCCTTAAGCAAGATCTTAGTCCCTTACTACCCATTAGCCGGCCGTTTATGCAGCATCCAAGGCCGGGTTGAGCTTGATTGCAATGCCAAAGGGGTTCAATTTGTTGAAGCTATATGTGATGATCAAGCCAAAGTTGTTGATGATTACATTGATTTTGAGCCGACTGAAGCTGTCAAAGATTTCATACCCACTATTGATTACAACACTATTCCATTAGAGGAATGGCCCCTGCTGTTGGTGCAGCTAACACTACTAAGCTGTGGTGGTCTTTGTGTTGGCATAGCCTTTTCTCACACAGTGTGTGATGGATGGTCTCAGTTTAGGGTCATCAATTCATGGACTAAGCTGGCTAAAGAAGGTGGCAATTGGGTTGTGGATGATGAAATAATGCAGCCTTTACATGATCGAACATTTCTCAACTCAATTGGCCACTGTCCACCACGCTTTGATCATAGAGAATTTAAGGCGCCACCATCTTTGTTAGGTTGCTCCGACACTAAAACAGAGCAACAGAAGCCGATTAGTGTTGCTGTATTACGAGTTTCAAGAGATCAAATTGAGAATCTAAAGAAGGAAGCACAGACAAACAGAACATATGAAGCTATTGCTGCTCATATGTGGAGATGTGCATGTAAGGCGCGCAAGGGCAGCACAAATCAACCAACAACTATACTAAGCGTGGCAGATATCCGCAACAGAATCAAGCCAAGGATTCCTCCAAATTATTTTGGGAATACAATTGTACATACAATTACACCAACATGTCTCTTTGGTGAATCTTGTCCAACCCATTAAGCTATGCTGCTCAGAAAGTAAGAGAATCAATCCAAATTTTGACAGATGAATATATTAAATCTGCAATAGATTTCGTGAAAATTCAGCAGCAAAGTATGGATTCTCTTAGAGTTGGTACAGGGCATTACCATGGAAATCCTAACCTTAATATTAGTTGCTTGATTTCATTACCAGTATATGATGCGGATTTCGGGTGGGGAAAACCAGTGTATTTGGTGCAGGAAGTTTTATTAATGTTGACGGAAGGTCTTTCATCATGCCCGGCCCTGCTGTTGATGGGTCTGTTGTCATAAATTTACGTTTGCAGACACAAAATATGGAAGCTTTCAAGAACTTCTTTTATGGGGACATAGGCCTATTTTGAAAAGCCAGACTATTAAAAGGGTGAGTTTGGTAAATACTAGGTTGTATGAATTCTACTGAGTAATCCTGTTGTGTCACTTTGAAACTGCAAGGTTGTTTTTCAGCTCATCTATGTTATGAATCTATGTCTTCATATATAAAATTTCGTATTATTTATTCTCAGTTTAATTTCATTAAAATTTAGTACTTGCATGCCTCCAACACTAAAAAAAAAGCTAGATTGACTTATATAATTGTAATACTAAAATAGTGCATTTGTAGTATTACTCTTAACCCAAACTAGTTATTCATTCTTGAAAGTTTGCTCTTATGACAAAGGTTTGAACTATAGGTAGCATACTAGCACACTCGGATATTTTGGTCAGTCTTTGGATGTGCATGGTTGACATTCGTTGGGTCCCATGCATGGTCATTAGTCCAACACAACAAGTACAATGCAGAGACAGTTTTTCTTTGGTATGTGACTAACACTTTTTGAATAAGTACCTAATTTTATTCGAAATTCATAGTTGTGTCGCTTTACAAATATATTTCTGTATGCTTGAACATTTAATATTATAGAATACTCTCAATCCTTGAATTCAAATATGTCTTATTACTTGAATCTAGTAATTTGTTAAGCAGAATAAACTGAATTACTTAAATATAAACTTTATCTATATACAAATACTATTTATATGATAACTCTCACATTACTACTTAAAATTAATAAAATTTTATATTATACATAAGTAAATGAGTATCTCTTCTCCGTATCCTACCCTAATCCTGAAAAAGGAGTGTTATGAAAGAAGCTAAAATGTGATCCTGTCTGGAAAGGTGATATAAAACAAGCTAACCTACGGTCTTGTAACACAATATCAATATCCTTGAATGAAGGAAAGGAGTTTATGAAAGAAGTGGTCCTGCAACGCGTACAATATCTGTTGAATGAAACTGGAATAAAATATTTTTTTTAATAACTGTTATGTAGAAATAGAAATTTTAAAAAGTTTCAAATAATATTTTATAAAATTAATAAGGAGATAATGAATTAGTAAGAAAGAAAAATAAGTGGAAGATAACAATGATAGTTATTATAAGATTAACATTTAATTTATTTTTTTAAAATTGATTAAAAATAATTTTAATTAGATATGTAATATATAATTGAAGATCATAAGAGGTGTATCACATTTAGAATAATTTAGATGTAATCTCTCATGTGATTCAAAATAAAACACTAAATCCTATGAATTGGAAAAACTTAAAAAGTTAACTTTTAATTTCATTTTTTATCTCAGTTAACATAATTATATAATGTATATGGCACATGGAATTATTCTCATGTTTTTTTTTTTTAGTCAGGAGGGAAACTGAAACTGAAACAGAAACGAAACAAACAGAAAAAAAAAAA
The DNA here is from genome assembly GCA_029379385.1 of Quillaja saponaria. NCBI lineage: Eukaryota > Viridiplantae > Streptophyta > Magnoliopsida > Fabales > Quillajaceae > Quillaja > Quillaja saponaria. Next base: position 8,687,072 of record CM055616.1, on the reverse strand, counting down.
AGAGCAGGAAGAACAGTCAAGCTCCTCCTACACAAACAGTTCTAGGAAACGCCAACAGGGACGTATCTTCCTCCAAAATCTGCAAAACTTCCTCAGGGGGATCAGGCAGTAATGTAAAAGGACCAGCAAACGAGCCCAACAACACTATCTATTTCATCTTGGAAATCAGTCGGAAGAGGCACCAGAGCAGCAGTATCCATTTCACACTGAAGATTCAACCATCCTTTATCCCAAGCTAACATTAACCTAAGCCTTATGCCCTCCAACTCTGCCAACTTACTAGAACAGACACCTAGATTTGCATAAAAACCGAGAAGCCAGTTTAACCAATTGATTGAGAAGAATAAATGCCTCGTATTAAACATGTATCATATCAATTCTACTATGATCCAAGACTAAATAAAAACAAATTGATAAGGACCCAAAATTATAAATTACCAACTACCTAAAGTAAATCTCAATCTCTGATCTTTCTTATATTGTAAGTGTCATTCGATTTTCTTATTAATGATATGGCTTATCTACTATTTTGATCTTTCAGAATTATATCAGTTTTTAGTTTGGTTTTTCAAAATATTTCAGTCAATTTTATCTTTTAAGATTCAAATTTTTTTAATTAAATTTTATTATCTCTTTTAAATGTTATGAATTAATGAAATAACTACACTTCAATAAAAATAATAAAATACATTGTTTTTTTTATATCTTGTCAAACTTTTCTTGGCAATTTTATAACTAAATTATATCTAATTATTTTATTTATGCATAACATAAAAATGAAAAAATATGTAATTTGATTGAAAATAGTGAATATGAAATTGAACAATAATATTTCCATATAACTAAATTTAAAACTGAGACAATCATGAGTGACACTATATAATTTCAACATCTCCATCTTAATCATTAAGTTAAAATCTCATCAATTGATTTATATCAAATGTTCATTAGTACTCGTTATGGTTTAAGAATTGAAGAGTGATCATCACCTCGTGAACAAGCCCACCTCGTCCTCATTACCTTGATTTCTACACAAGCTCTTCTAAATTTAATTTCGTATGAGTTATGACATATAAACAATATATGAATCCTATTCATGTTGATGATAAAATACTATATTATCCTAATTCAAAATTTGTAGCTCACTTCTCATGATTCAATTTTAATCATTATTTACTATTTTCTTTGTTCTAGCTAGAATACATGAAACACGTTTTTTTTTTTTTAGCAGTGCAGCATCGTGAATTGAATTCCCAAAGCTACAAGCATTTGCAAGTAACATTGTTGTTTTGTGAGAGATGGTTTCCTTTTGATATATCAAGCCACAGGCTCTGTATATGATCAGGAAGTGGGTGGAAGAGAAAAGAAGATGAAAGCTGGTAAGCATGCAGCAAAGTAACAAAAGAATAGACTGAGGAATTTAAACTTACTTCCAACAACTTATATTTATTTTGCTCTTAACTAATACAACTCAAAGGACTAGACTTCCAGATTTGGTTCTTGTTTGGATGTAGAAACAACTATTCTACAAAATAATAAATCTCAATGATTGAGTTTTATGAGTGTGTGCAAAGGGGAATTATGGTTTATTCATTCCAATTATGATTAGCGAGCTAATAATTTTGACAGGTCATGTCATGTCATTAATTTAAGTTGCGATCAAAGGAGTGTTTGAATTATAAATACTAGCAACTTAAAATCTTAAAATTAAACATAATTACACCAACCAACCCATTCACTTTAGAACTACACAAACACTAATTAATGGCCTAACTTGTTTTTAAACAACCTGACTCAACTTCTTGAATTGAGGACACCATAGAAACCTCTTGATGTCTCTCACCATGGCCTTGGCCCCTACTTTGACACAGCAACATTGAAATACAATATCAAAGTTCAACAATTAATATTGCCATCAAGTATAAGCCAAATCTATCACAATTAAAACATGGGAAACTAAAAATACCATTCAGCCAAATAGAGTTACCAACAAACGTATAAATTCACATGAAGTATGAATTCTAATTTCACAAGTTCGATGTTCGATTAGATTAAATCATCATTATTTGTGGCCAAACACCATAATAAATAGAAAATTGAATCTCTGTACTTCTTTGTAATCATTGAAAACGAATTTGCAATAAAAAGGGTTGTTCCTCTTTCTCATGTTATCTACTACTTAGTCTGAATAATCTGAAAACCCTATAGAAGCCGCTTTTTTCAATTCATCTTCTACCAATTCTGCAATGAAAAATAAAGTTCATATTACTTTCATTTACTTGATTCAGAAGTAAAGTGCAAATAACACATAATCCTTACAATTTGTTTTCCGTAACATTAACTAAATTGAAGCATTGTACAATCATAGTTTTCATGACATGAACTTTGAACAACTTTTTCTAAAAATTAGATACTATACATAAAAGTTTGTCATAAACTTTGAAGCCACTCTATTGAGGATATCTAAATATTTGGTTGGCTAAAATTGTTTTGGCTTATGTTACTAAAACAGAAAATGTATACGATGAAGGACCTAATAAAAGAAAATTTTGTATTCCCCCACGGTCAGGAATGGAACAAACCATACGCAAAGAATTTTCTAAAAAAGCATCCATGCACATAGTATAGATTTGCTCTATATGACATAGAAATTCATCAATTACGGAAACATAGAAGTATACAAAGATAATGTGAAACTCAAAAGTGTTGCGCATACTATTCATCTTTGCAACTGTATTACCTTGACGAAGCTTTCCTGTAAAATGACCCAAAAAATTTGGTGAATAAGAAGATCCTATGAGAGAGAAAGCAATTAAATTTACGACGACCAACTCAATTGAAAATAAAAGTGAAAGAAAAGAACAAATATCCAAACTTTGTATGGAAGACAAAGAAGCTTTCTATCTTATTAAACTTTTGTGAAGTGACTTTCAATTTGCAAAATTAATCAAATCCCTCCTTTGATATAGGCATTCTGTCAATTAGAAACTAGGATGTCCACCATCAACAAAGCCTAAAAAACCTTGTTTGTGAAACAGCATCAACAAAGCCCCAATTGTTCTAACATTAAATCCAGGTTTGATCACTTAGAGAAACACAGAACTAATCTCACACAGTAGCAGAAACTAGAGCAAAGCAGTAAGTTTTAGGAACCTGACACAGCATCAGGACATAAGGTCAACTGGTTATCATTATATTTCTTGCATCGTTCAGTTCTTCCCGTTTTCACGCACTGTATAATAGAAAAAAAAAGTAAGCTTTGACAATGAAAAAGTATGGTCGAAAATACATCACAATGTATGATACTAAAATGTAAATATCCACCCAAAAGCTCTTAGAGATTAAAGAATAAATGGTATGTTTGAGAGTTTTAGTGCAAGTCAAAAAGTCTTGAGAGAATTTTTTTGATACGGACCACTTGTGATTTCTAATTGTGTAGTCAACTTAGGTGGGTTCAGATCAGAGGTTTAATACTGTCTAATGAAAACTGAATTAATTAATTCATATATGGTCCCGCTTAAATAAGTGGGGATTATACATTTGGAGAGGTAACACTGACGTTTAGTCGCTCTCCAGAATCTCTTTAGCCACTTTCTCTGTTGGATCCAAACTCACACATGAAAATAGATGGTGACTAAGCTACCATACATAATATTATTAAATGTGTCTAGAACCTGTTAAGAATGTGACTTTTCGAATCCATTAAAAATTATTAGTGAATGTTACATTAATGCTTACGTGATATTTTCCTCTTTGATTTTATTTTCCTGGCTTGACAATCAATATCCCTCTACTTTAACTACCCAACCCACTGTTGGACCATTTCGGATTATCGCCTATCTTTGAATGAAACAACCACTCGATTGAATAAAATATTTTGTTTATTAACTATTGAGTAGAAATAAAAAGTTTAAAAATAATATTTTAATTTATTTTATTAAAATATTTATTTAATATAATTGATAAGGAAATAATGAATCAGTACGAGAGAAAATAAGTAAGTGGAAGAGAAAGATGATAGTTATTATTAGATTAAATTTTAAAATATTTTTTTAATTGACAAGTTTTAGAGATCTCCACTATTAGCCTCGAGTTTTTGTGAGAAGTGAGGGAGTGAGGGTATGTAGAATTTCATATTGGGTGGGTAGAGAATTCATTCGGTCTGGTTTGATCCAATCCAATTAAGCGTCACCCGATCTTTCATTCATTCATACCTACTTTGAGACCCAATAAAAGATTCGGTTTTGTCAATATTTTTATGCATGTCCAAACTAACACTTGAATACCCAAACTCAAGCCAATGATACCTCTTATTTTAAGTGTTCGACTCAATTTATAATTATTAAAGAACCAAAGATAATTCTAACTCATTAGTAATACTAACTGGGCTAAAGAATATGATATTAATAATAATCAATTTAACTTTCTATATATAGTTAAATTAATTTTATTATTAGTAGCACGGACTGCTATTTCGCACCCAAAAAAAAAAGTGGACTGCTATTGAGATTGCGAGATAACCTTTTTAATTTCATTTCCTTTGTTTTTTTTAAAATATAATTTCCCCATTCGGTTTTTAGAAAACAATTATCTAATTTTTATATAAGTCGTATGACAATTTTTATTGGTTGATTATATCACGTCAATTTTACAAATCACAAAACATTAACTAGGTCTAAGTTAATTTGAATAAAAGCAGAACCCAAATGGTTAAATGTATAGATCCAATTATAATATTTCATAATTAAAAAGATCCAATTTCCTATTTAAAAATAAAAATTGTTACATAGGCCGAAGGTTCTTTCAACTTTTAAAAACCAAAAGCCAATAATGTCCTAAATAACCTTATGTCATAAATAAAAAGATCAAATTTTGGTGAATTAACTAAAGAAGATTTATATAAATAACTTTTATTTTCTTCATAAATATCCATTATAAACTAAATAAATTGAATTAGTTGGAGAAAATAAAAAGTAACTAATATGGTTAAAAGTAAGGGATCCAACTAATATTTTTATACTAGAAGAAATAAAAGTAAGATTAACCCTTAAAATGAAAAACAACACAATTTTTGGGCATTTTAACTTGTGTGGTTGAGGAGCCCATTTGAAGAGGATAGACTGGCGTTTAGTCTCTCTTTAGTAGGGGGTGAAATTAGAATAGAATAACTTTGAATAATTCACTATTATAATTCAAATTCAAATTTGAATTATAGTACTAGAATTCGATTACTTATTCAAACTTAATTTGAAATTTGAATTGAATTTCGAACATTCAAATTCAAATATTTATGGGTATGTTGCTAAAAAATAATTAAAATAGTATTTATTAATAAAAATATATATTATTTTGAATATTAATTCAAATTATTCTTCGAATATTGAATCTAATTATGTACTACTTGAATTCAAATTCAAATTCAAATATTACGTTAAATTTGAGTTCGAATTCTAATATAATTCAAATTTAAATTTTTTACTTTGAATCTAAATTATTCGGTTTAGATGCGATCTCTCCTCTCTAGCCACTTCTTCCCTATGGGATCCAAACTCACATGTAGGAATGGATGATGACTAAGTTGCCATACATAACATTATTAAATGTATCCAGAACCGGTTGAAAATGTGAGTTTCAAGCTGCTTTGAAAATTATTGGTGAATGTTGCACTAATGTATGCGTGATCTTTCCCTCTTTGATTTTATTTTCCTAGCTTGGCAATCAATATCCCTCCACTTTAACTACCCAACCCATTTGCTTGGACCATTTTGGATCAATTCACAGATTGTGCTCCAACAAGGCTAGTCGCACTATATCAAGCGCCTATCTTTGAATGAAAGCACCACTCGATTGAATAATATTTTTTTTAATAACTGTTATGTAGAAATAGAAATTTTAAAAAGTTAAAAATAATATTTTAATTTATTTTATTGAAAAATTTATTTAATATATTAAAATAATATTTTAATTTATTTTATTAAAAAATTTAGTTAATATAATTGATAAGGAGGTAATAAATTAGTAGGAGAGAAAATAAGTAAGTGGAAAGATGATAGTTATTATAAGATTAAAAATTAAAATATTTTTTGATTCATAAACATATTTTTAATTTGATATATAATATATGGTAGGAGATCCTAAATGATCTCTTTCATTTAGAATAGTAAAGATATAATCTCATGCCCAATTCAAAATATTACACTAAATCCTATGAATTGAAAATAATTAATAAATTAACTTCTTCTTTTTTTGTCTAAGTTAACATAATTATATAATTTGTCTCGCACATGGAATTATTCTCATGTTGTACCTTGTTCATTGTAACATTTTGGCTTGATTTGGTGACGCTTTATTAAAAGGGTGCTTATGTTTATGAAAAGAATAATAATTTTTTTCTTTAATAACTCAAAATTTATAATTATATAAAATTAAAAATCATAAATAAAAATAAAATATTTAAAATCAAATTATAATTGTATGACACTAACAACTAGTATATATATATATAATATAAAATATGATTGATGTAATAAGTGGCGAGATGAGTGATCATATTTTAAAGTGAAAAGTTGATTTAAACATAAAATGCTATTATACAAATTAAATCCACCTTGAACATCATTATATATATTGGGATGGGATCGTGGTGCCGCTGGACACTCAAAGTTTGGCGCTGAACATCAGTGCATAATGGCAAGAGCAGAGAATTGAAGCTAAAACTTGCACAACCAATTACTGTTTCAAAACCAGGAAAAATGGTGAGCATCAGATCTTCTTGCGTAGTCATTCCAAGCTACCCTACTCCCAATAGCCTTATAAGCTTGGCCGAAATTGACCAAATACCAGGTACCTAAATGCGAAGGCAGTACCCTCTGATGTAATCAAGAGACTGAAAGATTCCTTAAGCAAGACGTTAGTCCCATTCTATCCAGGCAGATTAAGCGGTATCAAAGGCGGGTTTGAGCTCGATTGCAATGAAGCAAACGAGTTGAGTTTGTTGAAGCTAAATGTAATGAAGCCAAAGTGGTTGATGACAACATTGATTTTGAACCGAGCTGTCAAAACACTGTTCCATTAGAGGAATGGCCCCTGCTATTGGGAATACAATTCTTCCGACACTCACACCAACATGTCTCTTTGGTGAAATCCTGTCCAACCCATTGAGCTATTCTGCTCTAAAAGTAAGGGAATCAATCCAAATTTTCACAGATGATCCTATTAGATCCGCCATAGATTTTCTGAAAATTCAGCTGCAATATATTAGTCCCTTTAAAACAGTGTACCCAGGACATTACTATGGAAATCCTAACCTTATTATCGGTTGCATAATTTCATTACCTGCCTATGATGCAGATTTGGGGTGGGGAAAACCAGTGTACGTTGGTCTAGAAGTTTTGTTAATGTTAATGGAAGGTCATTCCTCATTCCGGGCCCTGCTGTTGATGTGTCTATTGTCATAACTTTATGTTTGCAGACACAACATATGGAAGCCTTCAAGAAGTTCCTCTGAAAGGGTACTGAGTTTAGTAAGTACTATATATGTGTTCTACTGAGCTGTCCTGTTATGTCTCTTGAAATTACAAAGTTCGTTTTGAGATCACCAAATGTTTTAGCAGTCTATGCTTAAATAATTGTCCAATCCTATGTTATTTGAATAAAAATTCCTAGTACTCGCATGTCTCTAAAACCGACAAAGCTAGTTTGAATTATAACATAAAACTCAAAGCCAGGTAGAAAGACAAATTATCAATTCCTAAAACCATTTTTTGTTAAACAGAATAAACTTGAATGCTTATATATAATTTTTTTCAGAATACAAATACGATCCCATCCACACAATGAACACTGCTGTCTTTCATAAAAGCAAAAGTATTCCACAAGGCACAAAATCGTATTACAACTGACCCTAATTGGATTGATCATGCTCATACACTGAACTCTGGCTTCATACTCATTATGAAGACCAACAGAGCTCAACCTACAACCTGAATTGATATACCTGCTTTTATCAGTATGTCTTATCCCTTGTTCGTTCTTCGGGGCAGAGAACTTCAATACATCATTTATTCTAAAATTTCCCCTTCCTCCAATTCCTCTGCCCCTGAGAATGGCACCTCGTTTCCACACAATTCTCTTTCTTCTATTTGTACTTCCTCGGCCAGTTCACTTTCAAAATTAAACCAATCATCATTATTAATCTGATCAAAAAGATCAGAATAGTCACCTATTAAGCTTGGATCAAACTCATACTCCATTTCCAAAAACTCAAGTTCCTTGGAGTTAGGTAGAGGATGTGAAATATTGCCCCCTGCCTCTCCTGAAAACTGAGGTATGTCTTGTAAAGCAGTAGATGCTTTCTCACAACTCTTGCTCTGGCTGGGCATTTCATTCAGTGAACTTGAATCAACATGCTTCATGATATCAAAAACCTTAGGATCTGGAGATCCATTGTCTTCTATTTCCTCCTCCTTAAAGGATACCCCTTCTGGACTTTGGTTGCTTTCACAAATTTCGGATGGTGATTTATGAATAATGGGATTGACATCTTTAACAACTTCAAAATTGATGCTGTGCGAAGGCAGAAAAACATGTATGACAGGGAACTCCAGTATAACGACATTGGCTAATTGCTGCCTAATTGGGGCCTTTATATCTAGCTCTTTGAATGGTGACCTTGGTCCCTGCAATGGCATGAAAGAAAAAAAGAATATCACATATTAAAAGAAAAACATGTCCAGTCGGTAGATTATTTTATCTGAATAACAATTAAACAAGTATCCAGCAGGACAGGAAGAGATGCTCCGGCAGGTTTAGTAGGCAGCCAAAAACTTCAGGTGGTCATTACAGATGCAGGGTATTCTTTTATTGTTTTTTGTAAAAAAGCAGTTTGCGGTGCAGCAAGTAATTTAATTGAGCCAATTAACCAGTAGCATTTTTTTCAGTATGCAACCAACACACCACTAGCAATAAGTACATAGTGATTTTCTCCAAAACACAGCAAATATTGTATCATGCAATCCAGCCTACCCCAGTAACTTGAAGTACCCCCAACAGCTTAGAAACATACAAACTCCAAACAACGTGGTAGATGACGAAACAGCAGAAGAAATTTTTTTAAACTTGTGTAAAAACAGATCATGCAAGACAGATCAGTATAAAAGACTGCTTCATATGATTATTTCAGATAATCAAATATGAACCCCAAATAAATTGCACTTGTTTAAGCATGGCCAGATAGCCATAAATAAGAAGTCCAGCTACAGTTTCCCAGGTAAAAATTTGAGATGATGCCAACCTAATAAACTAGATTCCATGCTGAAAAGTGGAAGCTTTGGTTCTAAAATGAAATGCTCATCGATCATAACCTGAAAAAGGGACAGAGAAACAACCTTTGGATATTTACGGATGAAAAGTTTGAGACAATCCAGCTGCTCATCACAGAATTGTCTTAGCTGATGATTCCAAGGACCCGGTTTAAGATGCTTCTCTAAAATGGAACAGATGCTACTGTTTTCATTTACTCTGGAAATATGTGCAGATATTCTCTCAAAAGTGTATTCTCCTGGCATGCAATAAGAATCTAATGGATGCGGCATCAGCAATTTATGAAAGACGCTAACCTGTGGTCCTGTAACACAATATCTGTTGAATGAAATAGCCACTCGATTGTCCAAGAGATAAATTTATTCCTGAAACAGTGATACAACAAAATTGTATAAAGCATAATCAGAATATAATATTTCACCATAAAGATCTGCAAATGAAAAAAAAAAAAAAAGAATGTTTCTTCCACTACCATGGAAAAACCAAACCTAACCATCATATTCAGGTCACTGGCTCACGGCCGCATATTTTAAATATCCACAAAGTTTAGCTTCATATAAACACCATAAAATATGAGAGGGATAAAAGGATTTGGCAGCAGCATACCATACAATTACTTAGTTCTTAATTCTTATAGATACTAAGAAGAATTTGACGCTATCAGAAATATACTTATGCAAAATGCTAATTAGAAACCGTAATCCCCCCAAAATTTAACAAAAAGAAACCAAATAAATAATTTAAGCTGTTCCAAAAATAACAACTGTAACCTCTTCTCATATCGAGTTTGATTTTTCTCTCTTCTTGACATCCCACTAGGAAGAAATAGCAGTCTTGTTTGTCTACTCCGGGCAGCACTTTGAAGACTTTTTAGGTGAAATGGTAGCTTAAAATGAGCATAACCGCATAATTTAGTTCTCATTCTCTGAGCAGATTCAGCAACCCTCTTTACATCCTCCAGCAAATTAAAGTCTAGACAGAGAAACTTCAAACAGTCAAATAACGGGCTTATTCAGAAATTCCACGAGAAAACTATAATCTGTTCATTAAAAAAGTCGCAAACAAGATATAAGCATTGCCAGTAGACAAATTAGTGAACTTTTCGAAGGGGGAAAAAAAAAAAAATTACCCACTCAAAACTAGTCTAGATAAAGAGTACTAATTATCCATGATTAAAAAATAAAAAGGTAAATTTTTTCAAAGAAACCACATCCCTATTACTGCATATACAATTATGCAAAGGTCATCATGATTTGGAGTCAGTGACAAGAGAATTGAAGGTACCAGATAACAAGAGATTGTCATTGAACTGGGAAATGGGAACGAACTCAGTATGGTTCCTCTTTCCGGTACATCCAGTACGTTTTTTGTGAGCTTTGACGCAAGGAAGACTACATGAGCGAATAGAGCAACCTGGGCATTTATACTTTGATGGGTTCGATTTGCACTCTTCACATAGCTCTGGTTCACTGGGATTTGATTTATTCGCGGATTGATCAGCTTCTTCCATTGAGAGAGACGCTGAGACACGGACTTAGGGTTTAAGGGTTATGAATGGGAAGGACGAGAGGTTTATGTAGTCTCTGGTGGAGAAAGAAGAGTTAAACGCATCGTTTAGTAATTCTTTGTCTTGTTTTGGGCCTGGTGGATTTTGGGCTTGGTTGACCCAATTGTCCCCGATCACTGAACCCAACAAATGCATCCAATAATATCGAGCCACGTTTTCTTCATCTCTAGCGAGTACTCTCTTCAGCTCTAACCTCTCTGTTAGATTCTGGTTCACTTTTCTGGATCAGATCTCAATCCTGATGCTTTAATGGCAGATTGCTAGAATTCTTTCAGATTCGACTTCTCGTTGTTCTCTCTCGCTTGCTCTAGCTGGTGCGAACAGGTAGAAGCACTACATTCCTTTATTATTTTCTCTGGTGTAATGGACAATGAGCTTGATTTTACAGATCGATGGCGTTTCATTCATGTACTATTGATTATCTTGCTTCTTTTATTTGATTTGAACTGAGGATGAATATCGGATTCATGGGTTTAAGAAAAATAATCGTAAAGAATTTTGGTTTAGATGATGTCCAATTTGGGTTATCCACTCCAGGGGCCTTATATCTGTGACAGTAGTTTGAAGTTTTTTAATCAGGGCCGAGCTAATGTTGGACTTAATTATGTCATAAATGATGCTAAAAGTTCACTTTTTGCGTTAAAACTAATTTGTAATCCGTTTATGTCACTATGAAAATTGTTTGAAGTGTATTTTTCTTTACTGGGTATCAGGAAAATGTCAGTATTACAATCTGTATGCAATGTGGTAAATTCCACTGTTACTGTTTGTTGCCAACGTCAAATGAATGCCCGACCATCATATGCACATTTATTCTTAATTCTAGCATATGAAAGATTCATTGGACTTAAAGCATAAAAGTTATTCTTAACTTAGATTTTAGATATTTTTTATTGACGTATTTTTTTTTACTTTAATTTAATATTCTATGCAGCATTCCATGGTTTATTTCGTTTATGCAGTATTTTGGTCTTTGTAACATTAAACATGTGGAGATTCAAACCATTCATGCAAAAGGAACCAACAGGACTTGAAGGCCGGTTTATTGATGTTAGTAATCTTAAAATACATGTCCAGAAGGCCATTGCGGAAGGATGGTTCTCTTGTGTCTACTTAGCTTGTGATTCTGTACATTTGTCAAAGCAATATGCTTTGAAGCACATAATATGCAATGATGATGAATCACTTGGACTGGTAATGAAGGAGATTTCTGTTATGAAGTTACTAAAAGGACATCCCAATGCTGTCACACTTTATGCCCATACAGTCTTTGATATGGAAAGGACAAAGGAAGCATTCCTTGTGATGGAATTTTGTGAAAAGTCTCTTTTGAATGTGCTGGAAAGCAGAGGAGCTGGGTATTTTGATGAAAAACAGGTCCTCTCAATATTCAGGGATGTGTGTAATGCTGTTTTTGCCATGCACTGTCAATTGCCACTTGTTGCTCACCGGTAACATTGCTTTTAACTTTGATGTTATGTTTGCCAAATTTGCCTCTTCTCTTCCTTTGTGCTGTTCTCTTCCCCTTTTTTTTTTCTTTTCTAAAAGGCAGTTTACATCTTGGAGTTCATTGTTCCGTATCTATAGTTGATTTTTCCTTTAAAATGCTTAAAAAGGAACTTTATAGTGGTAATCTACATACTTATGAGGGTAAAAGGAACATGCTCCAGTCAGATTTCTTTTTTACATGCCGCATCGTAGCTAAAATATATTTTTTCAACAGTACAGCTATATGATATTGCATTCCTCATCCACATTAGCTACTTTTCTTCAGAATAGAAGGAGAAATTAAGCAATTTATTAGAATCTCTATGCCCTGTGCTTATGAAAATGTCTTTCCTTTACAATATAGTTTGGTGTGACACAACATTTCATGATCTCTAAAAGCTGAGAACCTTTCTTCATTTTTTCATTGCAATGTCACCAAACATTTCTTCATTGCATTTTTTGCAGAGACTTGAAAGCTGAGAACCTTTTATTTGGTTCTGATGGCTAATGGAAATTGTGTGATTTTGGAAGCACCACCACCAATCATAAACACTTCAAGAAGCCAGAAGAAATGGGAATTGGAGAAGACAATATCAGAAAGCATACAACACCTGCCTACAGAGCCCCTGAGGTTAAAAATAATTTTTTGTTTTGAGAATTTTGATATGATCATGTGTGATACACTGTTTGATGCTTCATCTTATTAATTCTAGATGTGGGATCTATTCCTAAGAGAACTTACTAATGAGAAGGTGGACATATGGGTATGTTGTGCGAGCCTCAAACTCTATTTTGTCCTGATAAACTTAAATTCTTGACCAAGTCTTCAGACTGACTGGCTATTCATAATGCTCTTTCATGTTACCAGGTGCTAGGGTGCCTCCTCTTTCGCATGTGTTTCTTCAAGAGTGCATTTGATGGGGATTCAAAACTGCAAGTCTTAAATGGAAACTACCGCATTCCTGAGTTACCTAAGTACAGCTCTGCTATTACAGATCTAATCAGAGATATGCTTCAAGCTAAACAAGATGACAGACCTGATATCACGCAGGAAAGCGCTTTGCTTGATTGGCCATTCATCTCCATGAATTTAGGTTGGTGTTAGATCATCCATGTTGACAGCATTCTTCGGTGCATAGGTTAAGTACTATGCTTACTGATATTGAATGTTTTTCCCACGGTTGCAGGTCTGGTTGCGTGTTAATGATCTGTTGCCTGTTAATTTACAGAAGTCATTACCTGATAGACCACCTGAATTGCTCCCATCCAACAGTCACAAAGGTAAAGAACTTATACATATATTTGTAGATATGTATTAACACTTTCTTATTGGAAAGAATTATTAAATGTGGTTTAACATAAGTTTGGAGACAAAAATCAAAATGGGGATAACAAGAAACATATGTACAGTTTTTTAATGTTCAAATCAAAAAATTGATATGTAGCAAAATTTTGTCAGGTACTACAAGGTCTACAAATAAGTCACCTCCAATGCCACAAAGGAGTACGCCAGCCCCACCTTTGTTTGAAGAACCTAAGAATACATCACAGCCACCTCTTGCTTCTAGAGAAGGGACTGGTGGGTCCCTTGGTGCTTTATGGTCCACTCAGCACGCAAAGGACACACTTAATACTGAGGATAAGGGAATACCTATATTTGATGAAGAACCACCTAGCCATCATATTTCATCAAAACATGATAGAAATAATCGTCCTTCACCCAAAAACGTTACTCCTAACAAGTTGAACATTGTACAAATTCAAACCACAAAAAGAAATATACATGGGAAATTACAGAGTCCTGTTGATGGTTGCTCTAAGGATTTTGCATTAACATTTTTCCAGAAGGATACAGATCATGGCACAGGCAGACTACCAGCATCAAGCATGGAGAATACAACTACTTTTCATGACCAGACTTTTAACACTTTTGTTGCTGAATTTGATTCCAATAAGCCCAACTCTAGGATCACCAATGACAAATCAGAGAGGGAAAAAGAATTAGAGGCTGAAGTAGAAAATTTAAAAGTGCAGCTGAAGCAAGTCGACCTAGAGAAAGCTGAAATAACTTCCAAATTTGAAAAGCTATCTGTCATCTGCCGATCCCAAAGGCAGGAGATACAGGACCTCAAGCAGGCAGTTTCTGCAACAACTCCATTAACAATTGAAGATACTGCAAGAAATCAAACCTCCCCTGGAATTAGGTCTCCTGCAACTCTGGCATTGTATTATTTTCTTCTCCAGTGATATTAATACCAGGCTTTTAAGAATATATTCCTGATATATTGATATGCATTTTTGGATTACTGCAGTCACAGCCAAGGGAGAAAATTGAAGGAACAGTCTGGGAACTCCAGCAAGGAAGATCTGATCAAAGGAAAACTCGTAACTCAGAGCCAAAGTCATGGCGGGCTTTTCCTGAAGAACCCAAGCCACAGCAGTCCCTTTCAGCTGACAACACTGCCAAATCTGTTAGGTCTAGAAGTGGTCACCAGAACAGGCAGGCTGCTCAACTGACTTCTGAGTTTTATACCTGGGGGTTTGCAACAGATAGTTTTACTGCTGTGCGTGCTGGCAGCCTGCAAAATCAAAAACCTATTAGTGGAGGGAATACTTCTCAGTGCTTTGGTGAGGCAAAGACTTTAGATGGCAAGTCAGCTACTCAACCTACTGGATGGTCTGGTTTTTAACCTTTCGAGATGTATGGAGATTTCTGGTGATAACCTGAAGTTAATGTGTTTTTTGCTCTGATGGTCGGAAAAGATAAACAAGTTGAAACTTCATATATGTTGATTTCTGCGGGTGAATGCTTGTGTTTTTTTGTAGATCATGTTTAAATGTTTCTCTGGGAAAGCAGCAGCAAGTTTATACTTGTCGGCATGCCTCTGTTGTAAGGTAAGCTTATTACCTTTTTCTTTGTTCTATTGTGGGTGACAAGCCACGGTTGGTGTTTTCTTTATCAATTCATTGATCCAAATGAGGTGTTTTCTTTATCAACTCATTGATCTAAATGACCTGTACGTCAAAATTACTTTTGGTCCCAGGACACCTCTTTCCCAAGGCTAATAAGAGTGAAGGGTGAGCATGTTTAGATATGGAATAATGAATTGTAATGAGTGCTATCTTAGAGCAACCTTTAGATTGGTTGGAATCATGGTCTAGACTCTAATACTAGAACCAACCACTTGAATTGGTATGTTATTATCAAATCAGTACCATCTGATTTGCAGTATAACTTCTCAAGTATTGCTTATAAAATCGATGTAATTGCTTGCAATACCTGAAAGGTACAACATGGTTTTCCAATATCACTATGTTGAATCAGGTCAACAGCGAGTCCAGAAGGCAGACGAATATTAAGAAATGCATAATAAATTTCAGTGCACAAGCTGCCTGATATCATGTAAGAACACTAAATTTACTTCTCTCTAACTTAACTGCTTGATATCAGGTAAGAAAATAACTGCTGATTTCTATTATCTTAAAGGTTAAATCATGAAATGGATGAAAAGAAATACAATATAATGTCCAATTTAGAACATGGACTTGCCTACATTTGACAGAGAAGGAAATTTGAGGTGATAAAACAAGGATATGCTGTATTGTGATTTACATTGCCATTAAGGCACTAATAGCCAATAGGCCTTATGCAGTTATGCTCCAGCAGGAAGGTTTAAGAAAAACTAATTTGGTACTTAGGCTGCTTGTTAGGAGAGAAAACACCAAAATGCCGCTCTGTTTGGGCAGGTCCCTTTTGGTTTTCATCAAACATGGCAAACAAGTAAGTTTCTATTGCCTGCCCGGGCCTCTTTGGAGTTCCACCCTTAACATGATTGATCAAATTCTGGTAGTAAGTACTTGCATTATCAATTGTAGCGGCAGCACCACCATTGGATGGCCATCCAGTCTCTGATACAACAACCTCTAAACCAGGTGCGCCTGCCTTCTCAAGCGCAGCGTAGAGAGCTCCTAGTGTTGCATCAAAAATGTTTTGGTATCCAAATTGGCCATCTTGTACCACAATCCCTGGTGCAGTGAATAAGGCATAGTCAAGGCTGATGTCTTGTGTGTTACCAATGTAGCTAAAATATGGATATACATTGGCCAGAAGCGGTGCCCCATTGTTCACCAAGAAACTAATAATGGGTTTTATGAATGAACTTGCAGAGTCAGTAAATGCTCCTGCAGATGGTGGATAGGAATTGCCCAACAAAGACAAATCTATTGATGTAGAAACCTTGACTTGGCTTTGTAAATTGGCAGACACAAGTGCAGCATAAATGTTTTGCATTGCAGGCAGAACAAATTGGGCTACCACATCATTGGGCTTTACTTCATTCCCAACAGAAATATACCTAAAATTGACATCTGGTGCGTAGGCCAATATATAGGTTTGTACCCAATCGTTAGCAGCACTGGCAAGGGCTTGAAGATTATCATCAGGGACACCAATGACAAGCTCTATGTTTGATCCTCTTAGAGCTTGAAGTGTTGCTGGATTTGGATCATAAATTCTCATTTTTCCAATACCATTTGCTTTGTAAAGATCTATTACTTCCTGTTCAGCTGGTAAGTTGTCTCCTATTCTTCCATAGCAAATTCCTATGGATTGTGCAGCTGTATCAAATTTGACCAAAAATTTAACTTGTTAAAGAGAGATATGAGCATGCAAGCACATGTGTACAGAGTAAGTTATAACCATACCTGTTTCTCTGAAAGTAGAAGTTAAAAGCCCAAGAAGTAAGAGTGTGGAACCTACAAAAAATTTCTTAACCTTTAAACAAGAGGATGCCATGGTGAACAAGACGAGGAAGGAGGGCACCCAGTAATTTGTAAATTTCAATATGTTCTCTGTCTTTATATAGAGAACCAATAACCCTAATTTAACACCCAAATAGGTATTATTTATTTTCTCAAAATAAATAATATGTGGGCCTTGTGTTTTTTAAATATATTAATGTGTCTCGTTAGCACAGAAGAGACAAATTCTTATAATTATAATACAAAATTTAAATTAATAGACCTAATCTTTAAACGTTAAATCGGAAACTAAAATAGTAATTCGATATTGAAACTCAATAATTAACACATGCAAATAAGATATCTCCTATGCAATTTTTTTAATGGCCTCTTGCTCCAAATTTAATTACTATAGATGTTTTTATGATGAAATTAGGCATGGTATTCTTAAATGATATGGAAACCAATAATTAACTCTTCTAATGCATGCGATTAAGATATCTCCTATGCAATTTTTTAATGACCTCTTGCTCTAAAATTAATTTCTGTAGATTTTTATGATGGAATTAGTCATGGTACTCTTAAATGAGTTTTGAGAATTTATTATTATATATATAATTTAGAATTCATTATTTTATATATATTAGTATTCCTTTAAATATCTTGAGAATTATTTTTTCTGATTTATGAGTGAAAATTTGAATTACAAATCATCTGAGATTTCAATCCAACATTACCATAATGACACCCTTTTATGTCTTTTTTTTTAAGTACGTGGGAAAGAAATATTCTTTATGTTTTTTTAATTTTAATTTTTTTACTTAATATAAGAATGCGTTTTGCCATCACAATCTCGTTTTCCTTTTTTTTTTTTTTTTTCCCCTGCATGATGTATGATCTCATTAATTTTCTTTGCAATCTCACGAATGATGCAATTTTAATTCGTACTAACATTAAGTTTTGTAAGCTACTCAACAATATATATATATTAATCACAGTATAACTTGAATATGAGATTAGGGTATGTCAATACATCCGTCTTAACTTATTGAACTAAATGTTTATCAATAAATTGTACAATGTGTAGTAATTCTATGTAAATAATGGGTGAACTATAACTAATCTAGAAAGTAAGGCATGCCACATGTCAATATTACTTGTAGAAGGCGGTACATACAA
The DNA here is from genome assembly GCA_029379385.1 of Quillaja saponaria. Classification (NCBI taxonomy): domain Eukaryota; kingdom Viridiplantae; phylum Streptophyta; class Magnoliopsida; order Fabales; family Quillajaceae; genus Quillaja; species Quillaja saponaria. The sequence goes on along the minus strand of CM055616.1, from coordinate 8,668,777 downwards.
CTTGCAAAGAAAAGAAAAAAATTAAAATTTACGTTTTGCACCTACATTTTATTGAATGATTTTAATTTTTAATTTTTAATTTTCTCCTTGTTCCTTTCATGTTTCATCTATTTCTGAAACCTTCTCTTAGCTTATCAGTCATGCAAATAGAAATTCACAATTTGGTCTCATCTTCAACTTAAAATTTATATTTTAACACAATAACCGATCGAATAACTATTTAAAATTTATCGAAAAATAAGAAAAATTACCTATCAAAATTTGTTGAAAACAAAAAAAATACTAACTACACTAACATGAATAACCGACCTAAATAATATGATATTTATAAATAACTAAATAAAATATTAGAAGTATATATTGTGACTGTGAGGATGATAAATTTAAATTGTATGCCACCTCAAACATTGAACCAAGGCATTAAAAAACATGTTTGCTTGACAAGTCAAATATCTTGTTATTCGTAAAGACAACCTAAGCATTTTAAAATTTTAATTAGTCATTATATACCAACTTTCAGAACTTCTTCCATTTTGATTTAATTTTTCTTCAAGAAGACCAATTACTGTTGGATTTATGATGGCAGAGAGTCCTGAAAGAAACCTTGAATGGTCTCTACCTGTTCCAAGTGTTCAAGAGCTAGCAACCCAACAGCTTGAGAAAGTGCCACTGTGGTACATGAGAGATGACTTCAACAACACCCCTTCTCTTCGTGTACCCTTGATCGACATGACTAAATTGTTCAACCCAAATTCTCAGAAGGAAGAGCTTCAAAATCTTTACTATGCTTGCAAAGACTGGGGTGTCTTTCAGATACACCAACAAACATTAGTTCACCGAGCTGCTTGTTAGTACTTGCTTTCCCTTAGCTTATTGAATATGTAAAATTAGCAAATTTACTATTATATTGAAGAGATTTCATTTTCATTAGCTGCAAATGGGATTGATTGGTTTACCAATTGCATAAATTATTAACTTTTATGCAAATACAATGATAAGAAGGCTGCACCCATTTGAAGATTAGCAGAAATCTATTGATATTGGTTGTTGAAGTTTGTGATTAGTACTTTATCCATAGCAGATATCTGATGTGCATGAAGATTAGCAGTTTATGCCAAGCAATTTTTATTTATTTTTTTGGTTCAACAAAGGACCTACTGTGCCTTGTTGAAGCTAAGATTTTCAAGTTGAAAGGTTCAATTTAACTATTCAAAGAATTTAAATCAGAGTTCATGAAACTGAACTGATCAATGCATGTTCATCAAGGGGAGCACATGTGCGTTGTGCAATATGTTCTTCTCTTGTTGCCGGGTTTATTAATTTTGGGTTTTCACTTCATGGTCGCAGCTAGTAAAAATCATGGAATTATTGTATGGGGAAGCAAGTTCAAGGTTTTTTCAAGCACCCTTTAGAAGAGAAAAATCGTTGGGCAAAGAAACCAGGAAGTCTTGAAGGCTATGGCCAAGCATTTGTAGTCTCACAGGACCAAAAGCTGGATTGGAATGGCATGATCTTCCTCAAAACTCTCCCCATTCAGAACAGAAAATTAAATTTATGTTCCGACAATCCTCCTGAATTCAGGTAACCAAATCCACTCAACAGTCAATATACCAATGGATGGTATGGTACACTGGTACAGACTACAGATACAAATAATTCATACAGACTAAAAGATGGAGAATGTGTACTTGTTGAACCTATTGAAGGTGCCATTGTTGTCAACATTGGCCAAATTATGGAGGTATGTAACTTAAAGCCTGTTTAGCTCTATTATACGTATTTGAAATGAAATTGATTGGTTCATATCAATTACTGAACTATGCAGGTAGTGAACAATGGGATTTACAAAGCACCTGATCACAGAGCAGTAGTAAACAAATGGAAGGAGAGACTTTCAATTCCGACATTCTGCTATCCTGACTCCTGTATTGATATTGGACCAGCTAAAAAGTCATATTAGTCAAGGTAATCCACCTTTATACAAGACCCTCGCAATGGATGAGTATTTCAATAGCTTTTTCAACAGAAAGCTCGACGTGTCATTCATTGACAGCCTGAAATCTGAGGTTATATAGCTCTTGAATTTCTATTGCCTTAAAATACAAGAAACTATTCTGATTAGTACAAATGCTTCAGCACGATGTTATAATTTTGACTTTTTCTGTTGATAATGACAGAGAGAAGTTTGTTGCTGGATCAGAATGATCTTATAATGTTGACTTTTTCTGTTCATGAATTCATATATTAAACCTTTTATACTTTGTCTTTCCTCATTACTTCTAACACATAATTTTTGGTCTTCTTCTAGTTTGCATTGGTTTGCCACCCTCAATCTTCTCTGTCTTTTTGTACCACAACAGTTATATATGTATATATCTATGTGATTAAATCATTTTAAACAATTTTTATTTTCTATCCTATTTTTCCTTGTTTGGGGATAATAACAAATAACCATTTGACATATGTTTATCAAGTAACTTATTTCAGATAAATAGTTTTAGGATAAAAATTTTGTTTGTGATTGATTATGCCATAAATTATTACTGAAATAAAATTACTTTTCAATTTTTCTGTTTAGTTTAAAAATTTTATTATTAGGAAACATGATAAATTTGACATAAATACCCTTGTTTACACAAAATTGACATATTTTAATAAATACTCATATTTGCACCTATAATGATGAATTTAAACAATCATTAGTCACAAGGTTGGCCATGAAACCTACATGAATCAATTCAAATACATTTATTATTCATAAGTTTACAAAACACAAAAATTCATATAAAAACAAATGGAAAATTATTTTACAAAACTATGATATTGACCATTGAGTCATTCCAGCTCCTCATAATCCGAGCAATCCAAAGTCTTTGCCATGGTGAATCAACTTGACTGGAAATGTCATGGCCTGATTGTGTGCAAAATATGACACACAGTTAACTACGATTTTACATTTTTGTGGTACATTTTCTTCTAATAAACATGCATTTCTACGAAGTTATGATATTGCAATTCATACCATCGTATTTCATTGATTATAAAGATAGTTGAAGTGTTACGAAGAAGAAATAAAAAAAATAAGTCAGTCAAATACAAAGATGCATGATGTTGACGATTACTTTAATACTTCAGAAGCGAGCAACATATTCAAGTTATAAACAAAAATTACAATACTATAGAAGATCAGAGTAAAACAAGAAAAATACTGTCCAAGAAATTATTTTCAATTTTGGAGGCTGTAGCCATAACATAAGGCACATTCAATCACTTCATACAGAAAACATAGCTTTCTGTTTGGGAGATGTTTCCTTATTGTATCATTAATGCACATCTGATCGAGGAACAAACTTCTCTCTCAGTCATTATCAACAGAAAAAGTTGAAATTATAACATCATTCTGAAGCACTTGTACTATTCAGAATAGTTTCTCGTATTTTAAGGCAATAGAACTTCAAGAGCTATATAACCATCAGAGTTTTAGGCTGTCAATGAACGACACGTCGAGCTTTCTGTTGTAAAAGCTATTGAAATACTCATCCAGTGTAAGGGTCTTGTATAAAGGTCGGATTACTTTGACTACTACGATTTTTAGCTGGTCCAATTTCAATAGAGGAGTCAGGATAGCAGAATGTCACAATTGAAAGTCTCTCCTTCCATTTGTTTACAACTGCTCTGTGATCAGGTGCTTTGTAAATCCCATTGCTCACTACCTGCATAGCTCAGCAATTGATATGAACCAATCAATTTCATTTCAAATACATACATACATGTCTATGTATCTGAGTTTTTGGAATGCTTTCACCTTAAATTGATAACGAGATCAGGGTCAAAATTACTTTCTTATCTAAGTTTCTGTATTTTTAAGAGTAGAAAATTTGTAATAAATCTGAACAGGCTCTAAGTTTCATACCTCCATAATATGGCCAATGTTGACAACGATGGCACCTTCAATAGGTTCAACAAATACCCATTCTCCATCTTTTAGCATCTGTAATCCCGGTGTATCACCGGATTCAAGCAAGAAAGTGATCCCGGACATGTCAGCATGTGGTACAATTCCGAGAACTCGCTCAGGTTCAGGACAAGGGGGGTAACAATTCATCCTTACATCATATGATCCTTCCAGAAAGCTTTCAGATATTTGTTGAGCCTCAAGCTCTAGCTGCAGCCCCATAACCATGAACCTTACTATGGAAACTGCTAACTTTCTCACATCTTCAGAATACCTCTCCAAGGTTTTCCTAATAACCAATTTCATCAAAACATCAATCTCACAGACATTAAGAAATTAAGGTGGTTGTGACTGGGGATTTGTATGAATTATGTATATCTGTACCAGTGTACCACTCATTAGTCTATTGACTGTTGATTTGGTTACCTGAATTCAGGAGGATTTTCGGGCCATAAATTTAATTTTCTATTGTGAATGGGGAGAGTTTTGAGGAAGATCATGTCATTCCAATCCAGCTTTTGGTCCTCTGAGACTACAAATGCTTGGCCAAAGCCTTCAAGACTTCCTGGTTTCTGTGCCCAGCGCTTTTTCTCTTCTAAAGGTAAGTCGAAAAAACCTTGAACTTGCTTCCCCATACAATTGAGGGTTTCATTTGAAATTCCATGATTTACTAGCTGCAACCATGAAGTGAAAACCCGAAAATTAAACCCGGCAACAAGAGAAGAACATATTGCATAATGCACATGTGCTTCCCTTGATGGAGATGCATTCAGTTCAGTTTCATGAACTCCGATTTAAATTCTTTGAATAAATTGAACCTTTCAACTTGAAAGTTTTAGCTTCAACAAGGCACAGTAGGTCCTTTGTTGAACCCAAAAAATTGCTTGGCATAAACTGCTAATCTTCATAGACATCAGATTTCTGCTATGGATAAAGTACTAAATCACAAAAAGTCAATGATCAATATCAACAGATTTCTGCTAATCTTCAAATGGGCGCAGCCTTCTCATCATTGAATTTGCATAAAAAGTTGATAATTTATGCAATTGGTAAACTAATCAATCTCATTTGCAGCTAAAGAAAATGAAACTCCTCCAATATGATAGTAAATTTGCTAACTTTATATATTCAATAAGCTAAGGGAAACTATAGTATAGGAAAGCAAATACTAAACAAGCAGCTTGGTGAACTAATGTTTGTTGGTGTACCTGAAAGACACCCCAGTCTTTGCAAGCATCGTAAAGATTTTGAAGCTCTTCCTTTTGGGAATTCGGGTTGAACAATTTAGTCATGTCGATCAAGGGTACACGAAGAGAAGGATCTGCAGGAACGGTGGTGACGTTGTCCAAGTCATCTCTTATGTACCTCAGCGGCACTTTCTCAAGCTGTTGGTTTGCTAGCTCTCGAACACTAGGAACAGGTAGAGACCATTCAAGGTTGCTTTCAGGACTCTTTGCCATCATAAACCCAACAGCACTCTTGGTTTTTATGAAGAAAAATGAAAATGGAAGAAATTCTGAAGTTGGTGTATAATGATTAATTAAATTTAAAATGCTTAGGTTGTCCTTACCCATAACAAGATGTTTGACTCGTCAAGCAAACATGTTTTTTAGTCCTTGATTCTATGTTTGTAAGTGGCATACAATTTAATTTTATCATCTCACAGTCACAATATACTTTTAATATTATTATTTTTGTATAAATATCAAATTATTTACATTTAATTGTTATTTTTTTAAGATTTAATTAGTTTATTGTATAAAAATGATAAGAATTTAAAATTATTTATTTAATTTTTATATAATATTTAACAATAACACAATATTATAAAATTATATTATTAACATTTTTTTTATATTATATCTAATAATATAAATTTAATAATAAAAATACAATAATAATATAACAATTAACGCCTTACAATTTATGTCTTACAACTATATTTAGTGAGGTTGACATCATTATCCGAATATGTATAAACTAATTTGAATAGTATTTATTATAAAACAATAATAAGTAAAAAATAATTATATAATAAACCTATATATATATATATATACACAAAGTTCTAATAAAATTATATTAAAATGACTGAGTTTATTATTATATCTAGTAGCAAATGAAGTAAATGACATCTGTTCCTAGGAGCAAAGTAAATGAATATCGTAGTTACATAAACTATGACCCAAAAGATGTTAGTTATACTTGTAAGTAGAGTGTAATTCTCAAATAAAAACGAAAGATCCTAATCATAGCATCTTGTAGATTCGGACGAAATTAAATTATATTTAAATAGTGTGAAGATACACATAGTGAAAACAAAAAATAGTTATATAAACTACAAATTCATATTTTCTATTTTTTAATGCAACATTTAATCGGAAATCAAACTAATTATTAATCAAAGAAAACTATGTCCCATGACCAGGTTTCAAGTCCGTTTTATTATTATTTTTTTCTGGAAAAAAAAAAAAAATCGAATCGCATCCATTACTCACTGTCCGCGTCCGACCCCCTAAATCTGCTGCAGTATTCGACCTCCCATCGATCACTCCGACGTAGATTGCTTATCGCCGTTGGGTTCTACTTTTTGAAGCTAATATCATCAAATTCGATTCAACCAGAAACTGTCACTTTGTATTGCTCCGTCGCAAGCTGGTTTCAGCTCAGGTCCCTTTTGCTCCAAATTCGCTTTAAATTTTAGGGTTTGAATCGTCCTTTAGATCTTGGAAGCGCGCAATCTTGGTTCAAACTGGCTATGGACTACGAGCCATACGATAGTAGTGGTGAGCTTGCCATAAAGTTGCTTTCTTTATTGCGTAAAATAATCAGGGTTTGAAAGTTCTTTGTATGTGAATTCAGGGTTAGGTTTTCTTTAAAGCATTGTGCCAATTGAGGGTTTTTGTTGCTCCGAGATTTTGGTGAGTTTTTGGAGAATGTTTCAAGGGAAAGAAATTGGGTTAGCAGAATAATTTGTGAGCTCAATATGTAGTTGGAAACTTTGATTTCCTGGGTTTTGGGGTTTCAGTAATTATGGAAAACAGTGAATGCTTGTACTGTATTTGACTGTGGAATGATAGGGTTGGTTGACAGTACTGTTTAAGCTATTTTATGCTTGACTATGTCTGATAACTTTTGGAACAACTACATTTGAGTCTTTACTAATCTCACAAGGTTCCCCCTGAAGCATTGTGAAAGAGAACCTTAGATGATGTGTGGTCATAGAGTTGTAGGGTTAATGATTTGGCTAGAATTGCAGATAACATGTCACTGTTCTACTTAACTACCTCTTTTTCTTTTACCAAAAAAAAAACATCTACCTCCTATTCCAACTTATTCAGATTGACTCTGAAATCTGAATAATGGTAATCCAATGTGAAGTGTTTGTCAGAAGGATATTGAATATTGGATATGCTAGGAAATGGTCGAGAGGAGTATCCAGGATTCCGGTTGTTTTAGTTGGTTGAAATTTGTGCATGTTGCATGTATCTGGGTGCTGGCACCTTTACCTGTTTATCTTGGTAGTTTGTACACTCTGTTCATTAAAGAAGGCAATATATTGTTTAAAGATTATGCTTTGAAGTATTGAGGGGCTAGAAGCATAGGTTAAAACATGTAGGCAAACAGGTGTTGGTAAATTAGTACTTTCTTGTCTATTGTGACCTTGATGGTGTCTGATATACTTATGCTGCACTTTGTGTTGTCATCACATGGGTCAATCAATAATTGCCATTCTTATTGGATAAAGTATTCCTCTCAACCTATCTCTTATATGTAAGAGGAAGAGTATCAGTCATAATTTCAAGCAGATGGTAGATATATATTTCTTGACTTCATAGTTCAATTTCACATGCTGATCATGATAATGTTGAAAAAATTATACAGGAACTGATGATGATCTTCCTCCATCGCATCAAAATAGAATTCCTAGAGGGGGGCGTCTTGCTGGGAATGGAAGACCTGCGGTTGGTTCAATGCAGTATCCTAGGATGTATGGTGAAACCGATATGGAGACCCAGATTCACCAACTTGAGCAAGAAGCATACAGTTCAGTTCTTCGAGCCTTTAAAGCCCAAGCTGATGCCATTACTTGGGTACTACATGTTATTTTGTTTCCACAAATCTAATATCTTTAAATTTGTTTGATCAGGTTTAAATGACTGCTGCATGACATGTATTTTCTTCAGGAGAAGGAAAGTTTGATTACTGAACTCAGGAAAGAACTCAGATTATCCAATGAGGAACACAGAGAACTTCTAGGACGGGTTAATGCTGATGATCTCATACGAAGGATAAGGTCTGATAATCATAATGCAAGTTTTCTCTTGTTTGAGAAGTGAGTCCTGTCACTTGAGTTTTTCCAACCTTGAACTAACTTGTTTTTTTAACTATCACTTTGTTGAATATTGACATAAGGGAGTGGAGACAGGCAGGTGGTCATCAGCCTGGCATGCTGACGTCTAGTCAAGCTGTTCATGATCCGGTACCCAGTCCTACTGTCTCTGCATCTCGTAAGAAACAGAAGATTGCCCAGTCTGTACCTTCTCAAACATTTGCTGGGCCATCTCCTCCATTCCACCCACGAACAGTAGCTGCATCCCACCAGCCATCTTCATCTACTGCAAAACGAGGACCTCTTCCAGGATCCAAGGGAAAGAAGCACAAACCTGTGAGTGAGCATTATTATGCCATTTGGAGTTAACCTTAAAAAATGAATTAATTTTAATCATTTTCATTGTTGTCTTCGTTACTATTATGTTCATAGGGTCAAATATTGCCCGGTGTATCTTCAATGAAGCAGTACCCACCATCAGGCCCGTCTGGAAGGAGTCAAGCAACTAATAAAGTTTCTTCTGGTGCTATTGCGAGTGAGCCTCCTGAAGGAGCAACATTTGATCCATTAATTGGGAGGAGAGTACGGACAAGGTGGCCCGATGATAATAACTTTTATGAAGCTGTTATAACTGACTACAATGCGGCTGAGGTATTTTCCACCCTTGCTTACATATAAATTTGGTTTGTCATTGGTTATGTGGCTGAGGTACTTTCTTCCCCTAAATTTTCAGGGACGACATGCTCTAGTCTATGACATTGGGTCTGCAAATGAAACGTGGGAGTGGGTTAATTTATCAGAGGTATATTTCATGCTTTATATTGATGAATATATAGAAATTCTTGTATATTCTCTTGTAATTTACAATTTCCTTTTGAAAGCTAATTCTTTCTGGTTGCAAAAGGATTTTCCACCTGGTTTGACATAAATTAATAGAGGCAATTCTTTTTGTTATTACTTTTTTGGGTGTGTCTCTCTGAGCTACAGTGGGATGTTGTCCTCTCCACAACCTACTGAAGCCATCCTGCTGCCAAAGATTCTAAAGAACCAAATATAAGTTCCACTCTATAGCCTTCAGATTTTTCATAGTACCTTTGGTGATAATTCTTATTTACATTTTTCTAAATACTTATGCTTCAAAATTGACCCTACATATCATTGAATTAAAGATATGGCGAAGTTTTTCTTATCACAGTAATAAAAAGATGCAAAGTGAGTGGCCGTCACTAAAATTATGAATTGGTAATGGTATAAGTGCTTCAGTAGAATGTTAGAATTTGTAAGGTCAAATGGTAGGCTTCTTATCACAGAAATCCAATAACCTAGGTAATTAATAACATTCCTTAAGGCTTCCGATGGTTGTAACTATTTTTTATTTTCATGTTAGTTACTTTTAACTTGTATGTTCTCCAGTTGCAGTATTTCATTTTTTTTCTATCTCAACCCCTTCCTATCTCCATGAAACATAATTGCATATTTATATTAATACAGTATTCTTATTGCAGATTTCTCCTGAAGATATTCAATGGGTAGGTGAGGATCCTGGAATTAATCATCGTGGTGGTTATGGTGGATCTGGTCATGGGATGAATAGGCCTGTAGGCCGCAATGGTGTCCCAGGAGCTGGAAGAGGTAGAGGGGGCACAAAGGGACAATCCAGAAAAGATTTTTTGCCATCACAGAATGGTATTGGGAAGAAAGCTCCAGATGATATACAAATACTTCATACTGATACTCTGATCAAGGAGGTAACTGAATATCAATGAATTATAGATTTTATTATTTCCTTATACATATCTAATATTTGGTGAACTTGCAGGTGGAGAGAGTCTTCAGTGCAAATCATCCAGATCCTCTTGAAATTGAGAAAGCCAAGAAAGTACTGAAGGTCAGGGACAACCACCAGTCGTCCCTTATTTAATCTACTGCCTTCAACCTTTCCCTGACTTTCTTCCCCTTTTTCTTGCATCATCATATATTTTATGGCACTGAAGCTCTGGTCATTGACTATCTGGAATACAGGACCATGAACAAGCACTTATTGATGCAATTGCAAGACTTGCTGATATTTCTGATGGTGAAAGCGGTATATTTCATTCTACATTGTGTCATTCTCTAAACACTAGCTTTGCCTTAGTAGTCAGCCAATATTAGAGTATGGCATACTGACCACCAAGTAGATCTTGTAGCATTACTCTGATGGATAGTAACCCCCACCCCACCCCACCCTACACCTACACATACACATACACATACACATACACATACACATACTGGCCAGAAAATAAGATCCTTAGATGCAATTTAATGCAGAATATTATGAATGTTCAGTGCATCTTATTAATGTAAGTGCAATATGATGTTCTTTGGAGCAACAGAATGTGCTGATCTGACATGTTATGGATGTCGATGAGTAAAACTATTATGTTAACACGTTGTCGGGATTTAGAAGCAATGTCCTCTTTGAAACATTTGAAGACAAATTTGGAAACCAACCCCACCCCCCAAAAAAAATTATTTTCTCTTTTTTGTTGCTTACAACAGTTCACTCCCTTCTGGCACACATTTTACTGAATGGGTTAATAATAGTCACAAACTTGTCTGAACCCTTTATGATGTTATCCTAATAACACGAGTGTGGTTTGTGCTCAATTATCTGAGTTTGTTAACATTTTTTATTTCCTGGATGTCCTGTGATTTAATACAGGTGAGGGCGGTCGCCAGTTCTCGCATGTGCAATCAATGGATCGAGATTGATGGAGGACCAGCTACGGACAATAATCAGAATAGCTCATATGCAATGATAATTAAAGGGCTGGAGAGGGTTAAGGAGATTGAAGAGTTGACTACTGATTTGTAACCCATTTTCTTCTATCATTCTACCATCCATTACATATAGCCAAAAAAAGATAGAAGCCAACTTCCAATTATCTTTCCCTCTGTAGGTAACTGGTGTTGTGGAGTAGTCTTTATTGCAGGGTGGCGCATTTTGTAGTTTAGTGATAATTATTTGTTCAAGGGTAAAAGTTTGAGTTAGGATTGGATGATGCTTGTGCACCATTATCCACTTAGGTGATTAATGTGTGATCATGTATAAATTTTGTATTATTGGCGCCTCAAACTATAGCCAACCCCGTTCTCCCTGCCCTCCTCTCCAAAAAAGAAAGATAAATCTTCTCCAGTATTAAAAGAAATATCAAATGATTAAGGAATGTTCGTGTATCAGTGGCATAAATCCTTGGCTATGTCAGACTAACTGTGCTTCAAAGTTTAGGACTTGGCAGGATGTGTCAGATCTTGAATAACTCTAGTTACTTTTAAGGAAATTAAAGTTGTGTTTCCCTTTAGTCTCTATCCTACAAGTATCAAGTTTGGGAAGCTCGGTCATCGCATAATAAATACAATTTTACATTATTAACATCGGACAAAGTCTTTATATGTGCATGCATATTACATTTTGTATCACGATGTTAAGTTTCAAGGATTGCAAAGTGTGTTATGATGATAGTTCAATAAAAACTAGTTAAGGGTTGTCCTCCCAAAATGAAATTCCTTAACCAGGAGGTGCTTTTATTACATCACGAGGTTTCTTCAACTTTTCTGTTTACTTTAGACGTATGAAATAGACATAAACACAAGTGATTTACCATAAACTATAAATTTTACATCTCTGCTACCAAAAAAGAAGAAACCCACAAATGGAGATGTTCAACCAATCACTGGCTATACTTCGTGTAAATTATAAGGAATCAATAAATTTAGAAGATAATGTTACACAGATCAGAAGGTCAACAACTGCTAAATAAACCAGCATAGAACTTGCTAAATAAATTAGAAAATGGAATACAAAAAATAATAGTTACACTAATATGAAGTGGCAACCTAAGACATCACCTCCTGGACCGTTTTTTTGGCCGTTTCGAAGCGGCAGCCTCCTTTGCGCTGCTTTCCCTTCCACGCTTTGCAGAACCTGCAGTAGCTTCTCCCCCTTTCCTCAATGGCCTCCCCACTCTTCTCTTTGATGGACTGCTGTTCTCATTCACATGCTTTTTATCGCCGGTTGCACCAGTATTCCTCAATACTCTCTCTTTCCCTTTGTCCCCCTTGCCACTATCAATGGTTTTCTTCTGCTCTTTAGCACCACTAGATCCACCTCTACTACTACTACTACTACCACCGCCACTCCTTAATGCCTCAGCTGGAGAATTCCTCTTTATTCTTTTCAAGAAATCTGCTGCACTTCGCTTTTTCTCCGATGCCAATGCCTCTACTTTATTCTTATCTGTTTTCAATGTCTCTGTTTTGTTTACTGAACCAGCTTTTGAGGAAGAGCTGACATTTGTTTTCTTACTTTGACTACTACTGTTTATAAGGTTTTTGTTGCTTCTTCTTAAGCTTCGGACACCAGTTATAGGCTCCTCGTTGGCTTTGGGGTTAACTGTAGAAGGCTCTTTGGCAGTATCTGATGAAGAGAGCTTAAGAGGTGACTTTGTATCCAGAGATGGCTTCTCGTCATCACCTTGTTGGTCATCCTTTGGGCCAAAGCTGCCTGAAGAAGGTCTAGATGAAAGTGAACTACGTTTACGACAAACCAATATAGGAGCAGATGAGTTGTGTTTAGCAAGCAGAGAATCAGATCTTTCCAATGTCATGGGTATAGGTTGGAGTGGGTTTGGTGATGGTGAATCTGGTTTTGGCAGAGAAGTGTGGGGTTCTTTTTTATTCTGCGTCTTTATTTCATCAGAGACAAGGTGTCGGAGTTGATGAGCAGTCAGCGATTCAAGGGAGTCTTTTTGGAAGAATACAGTGGCATTGGTAAAGACAAGTAGAAGGTCCCTCAGGAGTGCAAGTGTACAAGAGGAATAGAAGCCTTTCTGGATTCTTGATTGTACAGTTTCCAGATCCAAATGCTGTCGTACCACACTTTTGTACTTAGCAGATTCCTGCAATCATCATAGAAAAGAGCAGTGAGCAGTACACATAAATTCCACCAACCCAAAGCCCCAAAAGAAAGGCCTGATTAAAAAATTAAAGTAATTTCAAACTTAACCATATTTTTTTGGGAGGGGGAATTAATGGGGAAACTATGATTGATATTTAGCATACCAATATATATAAAGTTTAATAGTAGAGTCACCTAGAAGTATATAACTTGGAAAAGAACAAAAACTACAATAGAGATTTTCCAATGCATAGCCCAGAAAATATAGAAGCAGAGTGATGAGAGGGTTGAGGATCCAAGATTATCCATTTAGGATCTCTTATTAATTTTACAGAACAGGGTCCTACAGCCATAACCTGGTCTAATTTAAACAAAGGTATGCACTACACATTAAACATATGAGGCGAAAGCGGGGGGTGTCAGAAAAAATTATGAAAAAACATTAAACTCCAAATTTAAAATGCAAAGGGAAATGGATTCAATACTTGAGTTTCAAGACGTCTCTCAAATAATGAGCTATGTTCATGCCCTCTGATTAGCTCCAATATGCCAACCAACGGCTGTGATTTCACAGAAACCTCATCGTTATCTGGTGGTTCCTCACCACTGCTACCGCCCGAGATCTCCTTTCTCCGGCGTCTGTTTCTCTTTCGTGTTAAACTACCCGAGTTTTGAACCTCACTGCTCTCCCTGGTCCCTCCTTCCCCATCCCTTGAGTGAGCCACTGAATCTCGCAACTCATATGACTCCACTTTCTTTTCCTGACTCGGAGGTAGTGATTCATAAGTCGGATTTTTAGCTACTGTATCATCACTTCCATTATAAGATTCTTCACCACCCAATTTCGTTCCCCTATACAGAGCAGATTTTCTTGAACCATCCTTAACCGCAAGTGGTTTTACCCCATCCTCCCCAGTCTTTCCATTCTCAGGTCTTGAACCAGTAGAATTTGACTCATTAACAGACTGATTTTCTGGATCAGAATCCTCACAAAGATCCACCTTATTATCATTGAGCCTCAACAGCTCAGAGTTGTCCAGGCCGGCTTCTTTTGCTTCTCGGTCCTTTTCATTGCTTTCTGATCTGTGCTCCCCAGAGTCATCCAGATCTGGTTTCTTATTGCTGTTTCCATCATTCTCTTTCAAGTGTTCTTCTCTTTCTTCCTCCAACCTCTTCACCTTCATCTGCAATGACCTTTTCCAAATATTGAAAGAAAAAAAATCAGGACTAGGAAAAAGTAAATAGTTAATATCCTCTTTCAGTTTGTAGAAAAATAAATAGTACTCAAGCTAAATCATAAAAATGAACATTACATAATGTGGTTTTGCTTCTTGAAAGAGAGATATTTACAGGATCGAGACGTCATAGCGTTGAACCTCTTGTCGGAGTTCAGCAACTCGGAGTCGTTTTAACTCATCGAGCCAAGGAATATGGTCGACCTCATCATCAATCTGAGTCCCATTCTCCTCTTGATCACTATTGCCTCCAGCAGAGAAGCGGCACTTGAGGTCATGGAATTTTTGCTCGCAGTTTTGAGCCGATATATGGAGATGGGGGAAAGAACTTCGGGTCTGAACTTCCATGGCAACGGAATCCCAGTCCTTTAAACCATGGCGCTTAACAGCGCATGCAAGTAACAGCTCCTCCCATGTTCCCCATGTTAGCTTTTGGCTTTTGTTTTGCTTTTCCATGTTGATTAACTCCTATGAGTTGACTCCTTTCTCATCTCTCCAATTAGGAGATTTTGTTTTCTAAAGGTCGTTGAAAGAAAAATAATAATAAATCACTGATGTTATCACAATGAGTGAAAACAATAAACTAACATTTTCTTTTTATTTTCTTTCGCTATGGTAATCATTAAATCAAATTTATTCATCCAGGATGAAATTTCTATTCTAGGCTTCTAGCCCTCAGCTACAGCAACGACCACCTAAACTTCAACCAAAGATGCAAAACAGCACAAATAAGAAGATAGAAGAAAAATAATTGTATAACTTCTGCACATGTTACTTCTTTTTATATTTCATTCTTTACACCAGGTAAAACAAACAAAAAAGAGTACAGAAAGTAAAAGGAAAAAAGAAAACATAAAAAAATCCCTTTCTTTTCATTCTTCTCCCATGCAGAACAACCAAATATATAGATAACTTTTTGCATACAAACTAAAACAGGGAAAAAGAAAAGATAAATGTCCAGTCTAGGAGAAACACTTTTTTAGTCTTCTGTCAAATGTAGCAAACCAAGAATATATAGCAAAATAATGAAAAATAATGTGCTATAAATATCCAAAAACAAGCTCAATGCTATAATATGATAATTAAATATCCAACATTGTCCAATTTTTTGAAATTTAAATAGGTCAAATCAACCTGCCATATATTTGTTCTGCACCAACAAGCTAAGGCTTTCCCAAAATTAGTCTCTCTAGTACTGATTGCACCAACATTGACCAATTTGGAATATTGTCTGCCCAAAATAAATCAAAAAAGACATAAATGGCCTGCTTGGCTGCTATTAAGAATTAACTTTAACAAGTCAAAATTGATTCAGGAGTCACATACTGCAAGCTCTATGTTTGAAACTTCAGATTTGGGCATTCTAATGTCTTCAGCCTTTCCCATTCCACAACGCATGTTTTTTTGTGAAAAAAATATCATAATTCAGTGTAATTTTGTTGTTTTTGTACACAAAAATGTGAGCGGTAGCAATATTGCAACAATTCAACAAATGAATAGACAAAATTGCTGCAACCAAAAGTAAAGACAAAGTTCTATTTTAGCCATCAATTTATATACTATTACAACCTAATATTTTGGGCCTGCCAATTCTTTTTCGACTAGAGCCATATACCCTTTTATTTGGAGTTTTAGACCACACACCCAATTCATGTACAGCTAGAACACAACATATTTCTGAAAAATACAAGATGGAAAAAAAAAAATGTCTAACAGGGGAGTATGAAGCAAACTCCATGTAGGAAATGGCAGAGATATACATATCCTCAAAAAATTGGTTGTCTGCTGTATCTTATAAACTTATAAATTAGGAGATGTGTATTATCAGATACTTACCTAAAAGTTCGCAGCAAAACTTGAAATTGGAGATCAAAGCTCAAAATCAAACGTCCAACGCCAAGACTGTGTCTCCCACGACCAGATCGAAATTTTGTTCTAATGTCCTCCAAAAAAAAAAAAAAAAAAAAAACGGAAACCCTATTTCAAACAATAGATTCCTAATCAGGTCCGATATCTTAAATAAAAGAGAAGGGCAGGCATAAATTGAAAAACCCATCTTACCTCTGGTTGGAAAAGACTGAAAAAGAAGAAACTCAGTTCCGTCAAAAAGGAGCCGAGGCAGTGAACTGAGACTCTGTGGACTGAAGTGTAGAAGAAGCGGCGGAGGTTGAAATGGATTTGGGTTTCCCAATTGGCATGGAATTCGTTCTGAGGAATACAATTTCACTGTTGCTGGCCACTGAGATGGAGATGAAGATGGCGATGAAGAAACAAGCGGATGGGATTGAAAGCCTAATTAGTAGTAATTTGAATGGAGTACCTTAGCTTAGGTTATATAAAAAGTTTAAATTATTACCCCATGCAAATAACTAACTTATGCACAAGTGGATTAAAAATGTCAAAAAATAAAATAAAATTGATCTTATTTATTATTTCGGTTTCCAAGTATAAAATATAATAATAAAATTTATTTCGGAGAATAATTACTATGGTTTAAAATATGAAAATTAACAATGAATTAATCTAATTTATGTGATTTTTTTTTTTTTTTTTCATTATCTTGGAATCTCATAAAAATGAGATGCCGTGTAATTATTAAGAAATGAGAGAATTGATGTTCATCGTGTATCTTTAAACTCATTTTGTGTACTAAATTAAGTTTAAACCTTTGGGATGTTGGTGCCTGAGTGTGGTAAACCAAATTTCCTCCTTGGGAAAACATTCCCATTTATTAGGGACTCCTCAGATGCACCAAAAAGACATCTCCAATGATTTTTAGTAAGTTTTGGAACAAGAATCCATTTCAAATGACAAATGAAATTACTCACAATAGAGCTACAAAAAGGGACCATACCAGGTGGAGATTCTCTTTTTTCTTTTGAGTAGTCAAAACTCAAAAAGTCCAACACTAGTTGAGCTCCATAAGAGATTCCCATACACTTGTAAGGATATGTATATAGATTTCACAAGGAAACTCACTGGGCAAGTAAACCAAAATATTATAAAAGCTTCAGCAACCAATCTAATGTATAACAAATTTCCATTTCCTTCTCTACTATCATTTTTTTTTCTAGATCAAGATGGAGCATTGGAACAATAAGGTTTTAATTAGAAACTGCAGTCTGAAACAATTGCTATGCGTTCAAGTAACTTCAAACCAAAAGTTCAAGGATGAGAATAGCCTCTTAGAGATCAAAGATTCTTGTATAAATGATATAAATTTGACAAGCATGATAGGAATCCAATTGTAGAATAGATTTGTGGCAAGAACTATGTAATGTTACTCAGCAGCTTTTCCAGCCTCCATCGATACTCCTCTCAAAAATACGTGGCTGCTTCATTGGAAAGGTTTTGGTCCAATGTGGATGTTCAATCAAATAATCCCATTGCCTGAAGATATCATTAATGAGAGAAAAATATAATCAGCATTTGTATACAATCATTCTTTCACAAAACATATAGTAACTTGAAACGGCAAGTTTCCAATAACAAAAACAATGGAGGATTACAATCAAGAGGGAAATGTTACCTGTTCCAGAATTATTTTATCCAAGCAAAGCAAATAAAAAGGAAGTTCAAACAAAGGGAGTCCCATGTATAAAGCCAACCCATGTTAGGTTGATAAGAGTTAAATAAGTGAAGCTCCAAAGCATACAGTAGTAAACCAACGTGTTTGTTCAACAGAAACTGCTTTCATAGATTATAATTAACTTCAACAAGACGGCATTCAAAAAATAAGAAAAAGAGTCATTAAATTGAAAAGGGTGTTGTAATGGTTGTCCTAAAGACACTTGTTAAGCTGTAATAAATATAGTTTTTGAAAATTAAAACTTTCTAAAAATAGTAATTTATATTTTAAATTACTCTAAAATCATGCTCAATTATAGTAATAAATGTTACAAACTTTATATTTATAGAACTTTAACAAGTGCCCTTAGAGCACTTATTAGAAAAATCTAAAGGAGAATTATTGCCATTTTCAAAGAAACAAGTTTTTAGACAATCTCATTAATTACTATATTCAGAATATAATATGTCTATATTACCCCTCTCAAAAATTCTTGGAACACAAAATATACATTTAAACATGGAGTAAATATCCTTTAAAGGTTTTATTGGAAACTTATCATTTATTTGGAAGTGGACAATTATTTAGGGACGAAGGGAGCAGCAATAAAGGAAGATAAATTGCATACAGACCATTGCAGCTTGGAACAGATCTTCTGCACCCCCTACAAAAAAGAAAAAAGAACCCTCAACCCCACCCCAAGATTTTAGAACGTTTTGATCTCCAGGGTAAGGATATCATATCCTCTAAAGATGAAGTTAAAATGGCAGGTATCATGAGATTTTGGTTCATTCCATCATTTGTAAAATAAATTAGAAAAAGAGCCCTTAATATTTTCAGCACTATTTATTTCCAAACAGGGTAGTTCTTTGTGTCTTTGTAATGTCTTTACAATAATAAATTACTACATAAAGGGCCCCTACCGAAAATATCAAAGATTATGTAATAAATTGACAGTTATCTACCATTAAGTTGATAATGAAGAACCTATCATGATGATCATAGCAGGGATATATGTAATTGAATAATCTTATTAAATTAGATAACTAATTTGTTATATAATTATCTTTATACTATTCAGAATAATTTTTGGGTTATTAATCCTTAAGAGTTTAATTATTGGCAGGTTTTCCTATTGTTTAACATTTGTAACTGTTACAGTAATTATTGGAGTTTCCTATTCCCACAGCTTTAGGATTTGATACCTCCTCCATTAGGGTTAGTTTCAATAGCTGTATCATCAAATTATTGGATGACTTGGATCTCATACTTGATTAATTGAGATTACAGACTTGATACTTTGGCCTAGCTTCCCTCTCTTATCACCTACAAATACTAATTCCTTTCTCTCTACCTTCTCCTTGCTAGCCCTGCATCAGTTGTTGACAACGAAACATAGGTATTATTCTGCAAAAATAACGCTATAATCCATGGCTACTGTATGGTAACTATCTTGGCCTTAAAAACAATTATAGCATATTTTTGCAATAACAGCATATTGCAAAATATCACAATAATCCTCCATCAGACATCAGTTGGTTACACTGAAAAATATTATTTAGCAAAAATATCACAAGAATCCATGGCTACAGTTTGGTTACTAACTTGGCTTTAGAAACAATAATAGCACATTCCCAATTCTCTTAATCAATAAAGAAATAAGATTGTAACTTTGAAGCTTGAAATCAAAATCTACTGTTGTATATAAGTAAAAAAATTATACTTTATGCCATGTATTACCTCCTTAAATTATCCACAAAATCTGCACCCTCGGCAGAAGGTGAGGTAGAACACATTGAAAGGATGTATGAATCAGAATGACGTTGTAATGTCTTAGCATTATGGTATTGATGTAGGCTCCTATATTGGCCAGAAAATAATGAAAAAAAAATATCAACGTAACTGATAAAAAGAGCAAAAATATCAATAAATATGCAACTCTATACCAGGGCAAGAATACAATGTTATTAAACCTCATTTAGAAAACTGAATTGCAAGTATGTGAACTGCCTAAAAGAAACTTATTACTTGTTTCTCCTCCATGCTTTAACCTCTTTAACTAATAGATGCCAAAGATGAAACTATTTATGAAGAGATTACCAGCGACATGGAGCAATTTTGAATCGATCCGTCTGAGTATCATATGTCTCCAGTAGCTTCCCATTCCAACTGGGGTCCTCATAGGAAGCAGATACTCTAATTCTCCTGACAAGTTCATCTGGACATCTAGAAGTGCTATCAAAGGTGGCTGGAATTACTGATCCTTTCAAGGTTTCCACCTGAAGAAGTGTATCAGGTATTAGAAGTTAGAATTTTGTGAAGATGTTTAAGTGTATATGGGAACATCAATACTAAAGAAAAAGACATGTCTGTTCCAAACTCTTATATCCGTGACATATTCTGTCAAGTGGTCTTTTCCGTCCTCTATATTCATTGTAATTTCAAAATTAAAAATCATTCAAATAGTTACTGATTCACATGGGTTCAGTGAGTAGTGATGATAGTTCACTAGTAAATACCTTATTAGCAGTAACTGTTACATAATATCAGAGCATATGTTTTTTGGTCCAGCTGGGATTTAACAAGGGCAGCCGCAGGCAAAATGTAGAGGAACGAGGGATGTATGACTGTATGAGTATGATTATGATTATATGTATGCAGTGCATTCGACAACCCTCCTCTTTTTCATCATTATTTACAAACTTTCAAATCTACAAGACTCTATAAGAAAAGCTGATAATTATATTGGTTTACATGCAGAGCACATCCATCAATTGACTATAAGCTCCATGTATACTCTCAAGACAACCATTTTGCAAATAGAGAAGTTACTATGACTAGATAAAGTGACTGGTAAATCCTTGATTTTTTACCGCACATGGTGGATAAGCAGAACGAAACTAATAAAAATATAAGTACATAAAGCTGAACCTGACCACGAACCCATGGAAAATGGGGTAACCATTTCCATCAGAATCCCTTCTTGTATTATGCCAAAGTATGAAGGCAGTATGAATATCAAACTTCTCTTGTCTCTTCTCTAGACTTTCAACAATTTTCATACACAAAGGAAATGAATAGCCAACCGAATTTTCACAGCCTTCTGATCCAGTGCTACTGTTAGCATGCTGCACAAAAAGTTCAACATATTCAACAGTCAATTATTCTGCCTCTGAGTGGAAACTACATCTTTGGAAAATCATAACAAAGTAGAAAATCATGGGCGAGACTTTTGGAGAAACATCTTCAAAACCACCAAACAGATGCACCTGCATTTTGTAATAAAGCTAACTTTTCAGTTAATGCAAACATTTGATTAAAACAGTCAAATCAGCAGTTAATAAACTTCAATTAAAAAAAAGTACATCCAATTTGGTGTCCGAATCATGAACAACTAGTGATAACATTTGGGAGAGGCCCAAATCCACAATATTTGGTGAATCCATATGGCCAACTGAGGTCCTGCATTTGGGGAAATATCAGAAGGACAACATAAAGAAAAACATGTTCGAAGTTGATGCAAATTAATTGGTTCTTTAGTTAAGCATAAAAGAAATTCTTACATTCCATTCTTTGGGTTTCGAATGACAAGGCCCACACAGGTTGTTGCTTCATCCGTGCCAACAAACTTGTGAAAACAAAAGAGAAAAACAAATGTCAGATAATATGAAAGAGAAAAACAAAACTCAAAATGGAGAGTGAGAAGGAGAAAATGTGAATCGTCGCACAGTAGACCTGAAAAGTGTAAACTTATCAGATAATATAAACATTAGGTGCATGAAGTTATTGTATAATACATATTCATAAAAACTGAAACCTAAAATATTAAGATTTGAAATAACAGTCTCTTTCAGGTTTTAGGAAGGAGAAACACTTTGTCTTAGTCACTTTCTCTGATACATAAAGGGTGCTTTAGAATCAAGAGAGAGGGAGAGAAGCTGGAAACAAGATTAAGTGAAGATCAAAAAGGGTAATGGAATTTCAATACAATTTTACTTGTCTTCAAGAAAAAGATACCATTACCTGAAGAATACTAGCAAAAGTGAAAAGTTTATCTAAATTGAAATCAAGAAGCAAATAGAGGCTTAGTATGTAATGTCTCTTATGGGTTGAAAAGGTGTCAAGAAAACTTCATGCATATTTCCCTAATGAAATGACAGAACAAACATACATCTACAGATGCAGGATCAACAGTTGCATATTCTTGTTGAAACAGGTAAACCCATTTACTCAATGCTGATCTCTGTGGACCAGATTCTTCAGAAACTGAGAACTTCCTTTCAGGGATAGCCTTGAGAGAACTTGAGGCAGACACCAGAAAAGGGTGCTCCAACAAAGAAACAAGCATATCTGTTCCCTGTTCATAAGAACAATTTCAGCTCTTCAACATATTTTTTTTTCTTAATAACACATCTTCCAACATCAGATTCTCACTTTCCCAGTCATATGACAAACTCCAAAATCAAATTCCTGTAAACAAGATTTCCCGTGGAATAGATGCAGTTATGTAAAGTTCTCTGTTTTACAATTATACACGTAAGAAGATAGATGCTTAATCACGTGAACTTTCTTTTTAAAATTTTTAGTAGCTAGTAATAATTAATTAGCATCACAGAGACATAGACTCCCTAGCTTAAGGGTCAAGATCAGTAACCCTATGCATATCAATCTGCTCAAGCTTGACATCAACTATACATCCATCTTTCCCAAAGAAGTAGAACCAAGAACAGTCCCTACAGAATGATCACATGAACAGTGCCCAGAAAGGTGTATTACTGGAATTGCAACTACAATTTCTTAAATTGCTCTGACTAGAACGGGACACACTGTCAAAGACTCCAAATCTTCTGAAACTAGTACAGATTTGTTAATTGCAAGACTAACATACATAAAAAGTGCAAAACCCATTATATCAATGCTTCAACTCAAGAAAGCCTTAAATCCCAAACCAGTTAGGGTCGGCTACATTATATCAATGCTTGAAGTTCAAAAAAAATTCTTTTTTAAGGAAAAAAACACTTAGGGGTAAAATAGAAGAAGAAGAGGAGTAAGTGAAAGAATACCTGAGATGATGAAGATGTAAGTGTAGAAAACGGAGCCCCATCAACAAATATCATGATTTGGGTAATTTTCAGTAATTGATCACATTGAAGATGGAAACAAAGAGAAAGAAGGAACTCTCAGACTTGGGAAAGAAGATGAAAATTGTAGTAAATAGACGAACAATAGGACCAATGGAACTCGATGCTTCGAGCACTGAATAGTGAATAATGACAGTGACAGACGACGAAAATGCGAAGACCAAATAAGGATTAGTTGATAGCACGGGTCACGGTTCGACTGGCCGGTCTCTGATTTCAAAATACTCTTGATATTTTTATTTTTTTTGGTCAGAAGACTGAGTTTTTTTTTACGCATGATTTCATTGGATGATTTTTTTTTTTCTTTGATATAAAGCCTCGAAACATTTATTTCATTTTGTACAATCAGGAATCTCAGTTAGAGTAAGATTTTTCATTTCTATTTTGAAAAAAATAAGTTTAATTCAATCAAATCACAAAAATACTATATCTATCATATAAAATAAATAATAATATTAATAAATAAGCTAAATAATAGTCAAATAATAAAAATAGCAATCACATCACATCAAATAAATAAAAAATAATTTATTTTAGTCAAAATGATAAAAATACCTGTTCATATCATAATAAATAAGATAATTATAATTAATTAATATAAAATAAATTAATTAATTAAATAAATTCAAACAAAAATATAAATATTAGCAAATAATAAAATAAATAGAATTAATAATAATAATAATAATATAAAAAATTAATTAAAAAACTATAAAATATATAAATTTCATAAATTTTGTTATATTTTATTACTTTACATATTTAGAGATATTTTTATCATTTTAACATAATTTTTATATTATTTTATATTTAAAAATTATATATCAAATAAATAAATGAAATAGAATAATTATTTTTCAATGACACTATCTAACAATACAACAAAATAATAATTTCATTTCAAAATATTCCATTTCTATTACATTTCACATTTTAATTATATAAAAATAATTATTGCCTACCAAACTAGGTCTAAATTCTCAGAAAAGTCAGGATTTCAAATTCTCCAACTGGAGGGAAATAATTTATTGTTGGTTTATCTCCTCCAAAATTTCTTACTTGATCAAATAATTTAAAAAAAATTAAATTTAACCATTCAAATAATTTAATTTTAATCTTAATTGTATTATTTTATTGAATTAATATATTAAATACTATATTATTAAAATATATTTTATTTTTATTCTAAATCTTTAACTTAAATTTAATTATAACCTTAAATTTAATTATATTCCTAATTCTATCCTCTAATTCTAATTTTAATTAGTCTTATGCCAAAAAGCTCGAATTTGATATTGGGCTGGGTTGAAGGGATGTTACTCGGCCAATAGGCCCAAAAGACAACAATAGCAGGCTCTTCCACACGCTCTCTTACTCTGCTCCGGTTCCATTTCATATATTTTTAAAATTAATAAATTTTGCGTTTTTTCCTTTTACCTATTCAGTTTTCCCTCCTTATTTGGCCGAAGGAGTGAAGGACACAGCCCTCACAGGGAATCGCCGAAGCTTGCTATTCTTAGTCACTGTAACTTCTGCTAGCCGGAGTACCCTCTTCAATTTTCAAAATTTCATAGCGTAATTTGAAAATCCCCGCCACCATGCCTGTGGATTCCAATCCTACAACTACACCAACCACCTCCCCGGCCGTCATTACTGCCGCCACCACGGCCACTACTCGTCCTTTGACAAATGCAGCGTCATCAAGATCCATATCTCCACTCCCTCAACCTCAAACCCACCACCTTCAGAATGCCCATCATTATCCATCACAAACCCTTTACACAGCTCAACCCCTCCCTTTTCGAAATCCGAGTCCGCATTCAAACCCACAATTGACCAAACCCCATGACCCATCTCAGGGTGTTCTCTACCCTGTTGCCTCCTCTGGTCGTGGATTCATTCCCAAAGGTGTTCGGTCTACGCCGACTGAGCAGATGGTCACCGTCGCTAACCCTGGTGGTTACCCACCTCGTTCAGTTGTCGCATTCCCCCACGGTGTTCGACCTATTGGTTCCCTTCATATGGACAGTTTGAATCATCCTTTGCATATGACGAGGCCACCTAACTTGCAGTACCCCCATCTTGGCTCCCCTGGGGTCACGGGATCCGTCCATAGTAAAGGTGCCCCAGTTTCTGCAAGCCCGAAGGTTTTTAGCTTCTCTAGTTCTCTAAAACGCTTTTTGCTTGTTCTTGG
The DNA here is from genome assembly GCA_029379385.1 of Quillaja saponaria. Taxonomy (NCBI): domain Eukaryota; kingdom Viridiplantae; phylum Streptophyta; class Magnoliopsida; order Fabales; family Quillajaceae; genus Quillaja; species Quillaja saponaria. Next base: position 8,643,409 of record CM055616.1, on the reverse strand, counting down.
GTTGGTTGACAGAATTTGTACTGGACTGCTTGTTACTCAAAATTTTGTATTCCTTAAACATGGTATCACGTATGATTCTTTTCTCATCATACTGTAGTCAAAATATCAACTTTGCTATTAGTCTGGTTTTAAACTTGAATTGGTGGCTTAACATGCCAATTCAAGCAAAAACCTGTGGAAAACTTAGCAATGGATTTAACTTTGCCTTGAAATTTATGCCAATTCGAGTGAAAGATTTTTGTTTTGTATGTGTTCTATCCATCAAAAGCATCAGCTTTATATTAACCTGCATATTTGGTGTCCTGTTTTATGTTGCATCTGAGGTGTGATTTTCTCATTGTTTTAGGCTTTTCCACCACCATTGGTTTCTGATAGCAATGGCTATAAAGATATTAAAGATACAAGGTACAGTTATGCATGATATGTTATGTCTTATCATATGTTATCTATCCATCTCTTACCTTTTCATAGCAGTGAAATTAATAACTCTGGTGTGCTTGTCAGAGAGAGAAGCAGAGATGATAGTCTAGCCATGGTCAGGGATCGAAAAGTATGTATTTTTTTGTACATGTTATATTGGCTATGCATTTTCATTTATAATTTGAAGTTGGATATTCTCTTATTTGATAAAATAATTTAGTAGGTGTAGGCTAAAATAAACTCATTTTACTCGTGGCCTCAATGATAACACTTATCTAGAAACTAATAACACCCCCCCTCCTGCCCCACTTAAAAAAAGAAAAAGAACAAAAAGAAGGTGCTACATAATTTTTTATTTCATAGACACATAGGCCATCCAAGAATTTAGGTTCAAATCAATCTATCCTTTGAACTTCGGATTTGCATCTTCTGCCAATTGTCAGCCTGTTCAGCTGACCTCAGAGGATTCCAGTTTCCTTTAGCTCTTTCTAAAATATTCATTAAACCTCTTACGATTATATCTCTAAATCTCTAGCTATATCACCTTTCACCTGTTCCACCTGCTTCTAATTTATAGCCTTGTTTATCAATTTATATGGTTTTATCGTCTTTTTGAACTTTTTCATGTGTCCTGTTCATTGCGTATAAGAAAACCATCTTACTCACCTTTTAGCATTTGACAGTTTCTCATTACTTACCTTGTTTTTCCTCTTAATGTCACTTGCATAACTTCATATTCTAATGTTCACAAAGCTCATTCTCATGTATGGACTACGGGTTTATCCTTGATCTCATCGGTATTGTTACCACACTTCTAAATGTTTTCATGCACTTGATTTATTTATTTTTTTTCTCTTTATATTTTGATCATTAATATTTATCTTCTCAAGTATTATCCTCGTTCTTGCCCTTGCTAAACTCACACTCAATTCCTAGTTTCATCATACTTAACCTTAAGCTCTGAACCTTGATTTTTTTTTTTGTCCTTCCTACACTGATTTGGTTTTACCAGTCCAGTAATATTTCATGAATGACAAATATGCATTGATGACAATCATGACATCCAGAAAGGCTCTTGTGAATTCATACATCACTTGTGTGGACAGGAAGGGAATGAAAGCTGACCCTTCATATAGAATCATTGTGATCTAAATTTTCTTATCATATATCTTAATGCTGACAGTACTTATATGTTTATATTATTCTATAAGCCATCATAGTACTTCCCTAGGGACCTTATCCTCAGATGAAGATAAGTATATAATTGTGAGTGCTTTTCTTTCAAGTATTTTATTCCCCTAAAGAAGTAAGTTTTAACAGTAAATTGACCTGGTATTGAGTCATGTTGGCTTTTTAAACTGTTGGCGCAAGTATGATATGATCTGCTGATTTTTGGCTGTGGTCCATACTCTATATATGTCCAAAACAGAAGTAATATACACATTATTCTGCTTTGCTCATATCACTTATCATATGGAACTAAAGAAAGGTTTAACTATGTTAGCTGATAACTAACATCTTGCTAAAAAAACATTTCATTTAGGTATATGGTTATATAGATATGTTGTATACACTAGGTATGATTCAATTTTGATCATTTTTACTCAAAGGATTATTTTGGTGGTTTGTTCTTGCAGAAATTGTTCCAAAGGCTCATCTTGGTCATTTTATTATTATTATTTTTTGGTAGAATAAGGGGATTCTTGGCTTCTTTATGTTGTGGAATGATGTAAAATTTTCATGGCTTTCTTTATGGAGAAAATGCAAAAGTAGATGAAAATTTTCTTTTTATTCGGTATAAATATTATCCATTTGGTATTCTTTTAGAGCCCACGATTCCCCTTCATCCTTGTTCTTCTTTGGACAAGTTTCTTCGATGAGTTGATTTGAGAGATGAATATATGAAAGATGGATGATATAGTTTTAGATATCTAGGGATATATGGTAAGACACATTAGGTACTAAGACTGTCAATGTGAGATTCAATCTGCATTCCAAATCAAAATAAAACCATACTCCAGTACACAAACTTGAACTCCTAGTAGCTGACATCAGATGTACATGATGTTAAGAGAATGATATTTTAGTTAATTGTTAGGGTCTATTTATTATTTTAGTAAGTTCAGGGGTCAGTTTGTAATTACACAAACTTGTACCTTTCCCTAATATAAAGCAGAGGATTCTGTGTTTCTTTTTGAAACACACACTCCTATTCTCTTCATCTCTTTCTTCTTTTTCTTTTCTCTTAACCTTCACATGGTATCAAAAGATCTAGGAAAGCTTAGATATTTTTTGGGTATAGAAGTGGCCAGGTCAAAGGAAGGGATATTGCTTTCTCGAATGAAATTTGTTATTGACTTGTTGACAGAAACTAGTCTCTTGGGCAGCAAGCCTACAAATACTCCAATGGATCCTAATGTGAAGTTTGAAAAAGATGAGAGCCTTTCGTTGATGATCCTAGAAGGTATAGAAGACTTGTTGGGGAACTTATTTATCTTACTATAACTCGGTTAGATATAACATTTGTTGTTGGTATTGTCAGTCAATACACAGAGGAACCAAAGCAAGTGCATTGGGATGTTGTATTGCATATCTTGAAGTATTTGAAGAAGGCACCTGGAAAGGGTTAATTGTTTCGGAAGTCCAACTGTTTAGACATAATGTGTTTTTTGGATGCTAGTTGGGCTGGTGATCACATAGACAGAAAGTCAACATCTGGTTTTTGTACTTTTGTTGGTGGAAACTTAGTTACTTGGAAAAGTAAGAAACAAGGAGTTGTTGCTAGATCTAGTTGCGAAATGATGTGGATCAAGTCACTCCTACAGGAAATGGGTTTTTCATTTGATAAACCCATGAAGATGTTTTGACCCAATCAAGCAGCTATTTATATTGCCTCCAATCCTGTATTTCATGAAAGAACCAAGCATATAGAGGTAGATTGCCACTTTATTAGAGACATGGTTTATAGGAGGCAGATTGTCACTCCTTATGTGAAATCTTGTGATCAAGTAAGCGACATGTTCACTAAGGTTTTGGGTAAAAGTGTCTTTCATAAGTTATGTAACAAGCTGGGCATGATTAATATCTGTAAAATCTAAAAGAGAGATACTCAAAGTGTTTTGATAAATTGGATGACTATTCCTCATACTAAGATCATATATTTATACTACGAGATTGTGTGTAGTACAAGTTCACTATATATAAATAAGAAAACCATAAATAAGAAAATTTGAACCACTAACTAAGTTATCTATATTTACACTCTAACACTCCCCTTCAAGCTGGAACATAAAGATTATATGTTCCAAGCTTGTTGCATAGATATCGCAGTCGGTTTCCTACTAAAGGCTTTGTGAATAAGCCTGCTAATTGATCTTCAGATTTTGCATATGTGGTCTTGATTGTATTATCCATAAGCTTCTCACGAACGAAATGATAGTCAACTTTTATATGTTTTGTTCATTCATGAAAGACTGGATTTGAGGCAATATGTAATGCAGCTTGATTATCACATACTAACTCCATAAGCTGTGAGTGCTGAAATTCAAGTTTGTCTAATAGATTTTTCAGCCAAACTAACTTTGCAGTGGTATGAGTCATGACCCTGTATTTAGATTCAACACTGGATCTTGCAACAACAGTCTGCTTTTCACCCAGAAATATACAGTATCTTGTCGTTAATCTTCTGTCAAATGGAGAGCCTGTCCAATCAGTATCGCTATAATCTTGAACTGGAGTAGAATTATGTTTATGAACTAATGTATGACCCCAACCATGTTCTCGAACTAGAGTGTGCCCATGATTCTTATATAGTAATTCTTTTCCCGGGTGCAGTTTTAAGATATTTGAAGATACGAATAATAACATTCCAATAAGATGTTAGAGGCTGAGAAAGAAATTGGCTAACCACACTAGTTGCAAAAGTAATATCTGATCTAGTGATTATGAGATAATTCAGCTTACCAACAAAGCGTTTGTATTGCTCAGGATTTGTCGGTAGCTCCCCTTCATCCGGTACAAGTTTAGTATTGGGATCTATAGGAGTGTTGACATGTTTTGAATCCAACATACTTATATCACTCAAGACATCCAGACATTATTTTCTTTGAGAAAGACAAATCCTCAATTGTGATCTCGTTACCTCAATGTCCAATAAGTATTTTAACTGTCCTTATGTCTTTAGTTTGAAACTTAGACTGTAGGAATGATTTCAATTACTGAATCCTATGGTTATCATCACCTGTAATCACAATATCATCCACATACAATTAAAATAATTTTGCCATTAGATGTATGTTTATAGAAAACCGAATGATCAACAGTACACCTCTGAAGGTCAAAACTAAGAACAACTTCATTGAATCTACCAAACCAAATTCTGAGAGATTGCTTTAAGCCATATAGAGACTTTTTCAAATGACACACCATACAAGACCCTCCCTAGCAACAAAACCAGGTGATTGCTCCATAAAGACTTCTTCATTAAGGTCACCATGTAAGAAAGCATTTTTTATGTCCAATTGATGGAATGGCTAATCAAAAATATCAGCTAGAAATATTGACAAAAGTAATTTTAGCTACGGGAGAGAAAGTTTCTGAATAATACATACTACAGACTTGAGTGTAGCCTTTTGCGAGCAATATAGCCTTTAAGCAATTAACAGAACCATCAGGATGGACTTTCACTATGTATATCCATTTACATTCAACAGTGGATTTGCCAAAAGGTAAAGAGACCAGTTTCCAAGTACCATTAGTATGTAAGGCGTTCATTTCATCAATCATGGCATGTTGCCACCGGGGATGAGCAAGAGCATCACTGGTGGACTTTGGAATATAAATAGAAGACAAATAAAAATGCATAATAGGTTGAAGATAAACGATGATAACTCAAAAAAATATAAATAGGATAAGGATTACTAGTTGAACGAGACACGAAAGGTGTTGGTACAGAAGGTGAGTCATCAGGTACATCAACAGTGTCTGCGAGAAGATTAGGTCGAGAATGACAATGGTAACACTGGAAAGGACGTTTGGATGAGGTAGAAGATTCAAGTAGTGATGCAGATAATGCATGTTCATATGGTCCAAGATAAGGAACTAGAAGAGCCTCAGAGATAGGAGGTGATTTGGGAATAGTCGAGGGAAAGAATGAAGATTCTTTAAAAAATGTGATATCAGTGGAGGTAAAGTAATGATTCTTATCTGGAGATAACAGTTATACCCTTTTTGAAGGCGATAATAACCCAAGAAGATGCACTTAATTGATTTGAAAGAGAGTTTATTCTGCCTAGGTGTTAGATTATGAACAAAACAAATGCCACTAAAGATACGAAGCGGAAATGAATATAAGGGATGATTAGGAAAGATGATAGAATGCGGAATTTTGTTATGTAACGTGGAAGATGGCATGCGATTAATAAGGTAGCATGCAGTAAGTACAACATCACCCCAAAACTGAAGTGGAACGTGACCATGAAACAATAGAGTGCGAGCTGTTTCAATTCAATGTCTATTTTTGCGCTTAGCAACTCCATTTTGTTGAGGGGTGTGAGAACAAGATGATTGATGCAGCATACCTTGAGATATCATAAAGCGTTGAAATGATGTAGAAAAGTATTCACGTGTATTATCACTATGCAAAATACGAATAGAAACACCAAATTGTATTTTAATTTTAGCACAAAACTGTTGAAATATAGAAAATGACTCAGAACCATTTTTTATTAAAAATAACCACGTGCAACGAGAATAGTCATCAGTAAATGTTGCAAAATACTGAAATCTCAAAGATTAACTGACACGATTAGGACCCCAAACATCAGAATGAACAAGATGAAAGGAAGACTATGCTTTAAAACGACTATGTTTTAAAACGAAGTACGTGTGTGTTTGCCAAGCTGACACGACTAACAATTTAAAGATGACAAACGAAGATCCATCTTCTGAAGCTTAGATATACTAGGATGACCCAACCGACTGTGAATGAGAACATGTGACACATCTATAGAGCAAGCCACTGAAGATGTAGGTAGTGTGATAAGATGGTAGAGGCCCTATGACTCACGTCATGTGCCAATCGTTCGTCTCGTACGTCGGTCCTATATAATAAATGAATCATCAATGAAAGTGACAGAACAATTAAAAGAACGAGTCAATTAACTAACATAAATCAGACTGAATGAGCATTTTGGGACATAAAACACAGACTCTAAAGACAAAAAATGTAATGGTGTAGCTTGACCTATACCTTTAGCAATGGTTATGGAACCATTAGCTATAGTGATAGTGGAAAGTGATGGTGGATTATTAATACTATAAAAAAGTTTAGGGTTACCAGATATATGATTAGAGGCACTAGAATCAACAACCCAAGTGTTAGAAAAGGTCTGAGAGAGGCAAGATTACCATGAGAAGATTGCTGGGTAGTATGATATTGTAGGAACTTATTATATTTAGTAGTTGATAAGGAGACATTAAGAGTCTTGTTTTCAGATAGTGAAACTTCAAGTGAATTGGTTGACTGAATAATGTTAGCTATAAAACCCGGATAACCAATCAGCTGGTAACATTTTTTCTTGGTATGGCCCATCCTGTTACAATGAGTGCAATAGGGACGTCCACGACCCCGACTCCTTCAACTACGACCTCTGTGAGTACCAAAGTTGGAGTTCAAAACCGAGGAATCAGGAGATGGATTCTCAATATGTGTTACTATCGGAGAGGAGATACGTAACAACCAAGCAAACACTTCTTCCATGGAAAGAATAGTAGGACTAGCCAATATTTGATGGAGAACTGGGTCAAGATCAGCTCGAAGGCCATATAGAGTGGGAATCATGAATAGCTTGTCCCTTTGTGCCTCTTAGTCAGCCAGATCAGTGGTAAAAAGTAATATTTCAACAAATTCAGCTTTGACATTCTAAATCTTGTCCAAATAGGTGGACATATCCTGATCAGCCTGATTTAGATTCAACAGATTAGAAACTACAGAGTAAAAACGTTAGATATCATTATTGTATAAACTTCTGGCCCGTTTTCACAATTCAAAACATGTCTTATATGCTCGGAAAATCTACAATATAAAAGGTTCAAGGGATGCCCAGAGTAAACTGCATAATTGGGTGTTGATCTTTTTCCAATTAGGTTGTTCAGGAGTTGGAATATCGGCTAATGATTTCGTGAGATGATTTTCATATTCCTGTCCCATAAACCATAACTCAACAGATGCAGCCTAAGAGAAATAATTAGATCCATTCACTTTCTCAGTAGTAATAACAGAGGATCTAGAAAACACAGAGGATAAAAGTACTAGGTTTTGACATACCGATTTTAGATTTTTCAGAGGTAGACATACTGATGAACAGTGTCCTGATGAAAATTAGTCGTACTGCTAGAATAAAATGCAGAGACGCGCTAGAAAGAAACACATCAGAAAGTAAAAATTAGAATTTTCTCTCTCTAAACTTTGAGACCATGTAAAACCTAAAAGAGAGATACCCAAAGTGTTTTGATGAATTGGATGAGGATTTCTCATACCAAGATAATATATTTATATTATGAGATTGTGAGGAGTATAAGTAAGTCAAATATACATAAATAAAGAAACTACAAATAAAGAAATTTGACCCACTAACTAAGTTATCTATATTTACATTCTAACAATATCTATGCACCAGCTTGAGGGAGAGTGTTAAGAGAATGATATTTTAGTTAATTGTTAGGGTCTATTTATTATTTTAGTAAGTTCAGGGATTAGTTTGTCATTACACAAACTTGTACCTTTTCCCTAATATAAAGCATAGGAGTCTGCGTTCCTTTTTGAAACACATGCTCCTATTCTCTTCATCTCTTTCTTCTTTTTCTTTTCTCTTAACCTTCACACATGACAGACAACTAAAAGTACTTATGCAACTGCCCTGCTCTAGCATTGCTTTTCAGTGTAATTTTGTCTATTGTCTAGTATAGTATGATAGGGTTCCCCTTGTTTTGTTTACAATATATATGCCATAATTAAATTAGTTCTTTTGAAACTTGGATATGACAATAGCTTGCATGAAACTATGTCTACTATTGTGCACTGATTTTTTCTTGGTAGTTCTTTCTTCATTATAGGTCATGACAAAATTTGGACTGAATATTGATAGCTAACATCCTAGCTTTCTGAAATTTATACTTTTTCATTGGGTATTAATTACATTTGCTTGATGTTTTAAGGTCAGAATTACAGACGGGGCTTCTCTATATGCTCTTTGTAGATCGTGGTTGAGGAATGGTTTATCTGAAGAAAGTCAGGTATGATTATTTGGTATTGCTTTTGGTTGCACCTAAAAGTTTTCCAGTACATAACCCATTATATATCTATGCAAGTCTACAGATATATTTTTTTGCTTTAAATTTTTGGAAGCTAGCTACTCATCTATGGGTACAGCTTTACACTTCCCTTTGATGATATATAATGATCAGACCAATTTTTGCCAAAGCCCTGCAGCGTTGGTATTTCCATCTAAAACTTCCCTTAAATGAATTTGTAGATATTGTAAGGGAAGGTCTTGTAAATTAATTAAATTTAAATGAATGAGACTTGAAAATTCTGTTGGTGGTGCCTTAATGTAGCGAATACGGGATTTCTTAATTAATAAATTAAATGTCTCAATAAGTTAGTGTTTCAACTATGCTGAATAAATTTAACGTCTCTATTTTTTTCCTATTTAACTTAGAGAAAAGGCAATTGTACAATTTATGTACGTGATTTTTCCCTGCGGATGCACTTGATTGCTGAAGGGTTTATTAAGAAGGGATATTAAAGTCAGCTATGCTCTAGTTTATTTTCCTCGATGTGTTTCATGATACAGTGTCACAATTAAGATTTTTGATATTACTTTATGAGTTTTTAAATGTATTATTTGAATATTGGTGCTCTTTTTCTTTTTTTTTCTTTTTCTTTTTCCCTTTTCATTGCAGCCACAATACGAAAATGGTATAACAGTGCTTCCCAAACCATTGCCTGCATCAGTGGTGGGTATGCTGTCGATAAGCAAGAAAGAAGATGAAGACGAGGAGGAAGAGGTTAGTTTTTCAGATTGACTATTGCTTCCCATAAACCAAATGTTGTCTTTAAAACAGGAATAATTTTGTTTTTCATATATGCTGAGGATATCTTTATTGTTATAGAATTGTTATAGAATCATGTTGATGAATTTCTAGATAATTCTTTGTATATGGAGTGTTGTCCACAAGGATCAAAAATTCATGTCAATTCACCAGTTTTCGGTTTCCACACAAATGAAAACGAAACTCACATATAGAAACGATCCTATATAGATTCGGTAGAAACGTAATCAGTTTCCACCTTTTCCACTAGAAACAGATCAAAATAGAACATTGGGCAGGAATTTTTCAGATCTAAATTTTTGAAGGCACGAAAATGGAGAGAAAAAGTAAAAGGAAAGAATCAAAGCAGTGGAACTAGAAAAATTTGAAAGAATCAGCCACTGTGCTAATAACAGAAGACATAGAAAAAAAGTTAAGGAAGCTTATCTGAGGACAAGGATGAGGAGGATTCAGATCTGAGGTTGAATCTTATGAGCAGAGCCAAATTTTCTCTCGGCAGTCAGCAGTTGTAGAATCTTGATGAGAGTCTTATGCTGGGAGTTCTTTTCTCGTGCAGATGATCTCTGTTCTTCTTCCTTTTTTATTTATTTTTATTTTTTCTCTAACCTACTTTACCGTGGCCTTTTCTTTTCCTCTCTTTTTCAGTCAAGGCCTGTTAGCTAAAATAAAAAAGACAAAAAGGGAAGTCTCTTCTAAAAAAAAAAAAAAAAATTATGTTACTTGTCAGTTGTGGAAATAATTTTTTTTGGTTGAATTAGGGAAATAATTTTAAAGTAAGCTTTTATGTGTTCATTAACCTATTAAATTGTTATCTATGAATTAGTTTTTTTATCAATATAATTTATTTAAATTTTCTTTTAGTGTAATTTATTTAGGTTGTATATGTTTTATAGTAAAAAAAAAAAAGAAAAGTCTTCATATGCTATTGTTGAATGTGATTGTAATTTGATCTTTTATTTCAATTTGTATACTATATTAAGATTTTTATCTTAAGATATATGTATCAATATTCTATATACTAAATTAATCATTTTAGATATTTAAAACTATTATAATCTATATTTTATTATATTTTTTCATGCGTTTCCAAAAAAATTACCGTTTCCATATGTTTTCCTAATCGTTTCTATTTCCGGATTTATCGAAACGGTATCTCGAAACGAATTTTAATTTCTTGGTTGTACAATCATTTTTTAATGGAGAACTAAGCAGCTGTATAAGACTATAAGTGAAGACATAAAAACCATAATGTGAGCATAAAAAATAATCAACCTATATACTGAACACATGCATTTTTCACTCCTCTGTATCAGAACAGACAATCATGCATTATCCTTAATTGCCTGTGGTCTTGCTTGTATAGTTTAAAAGAAAAATAAAAAGGAATCCAATATGGAATTGTAGTTGTATCTCTGTGCGTGTGTGTTAGAGTGCTTGTTTCTTTTGCTCAAATTAATGTTAGATACATGCTCGTATATTAAGAAAAAAAACTATATTACACTGATGAATAATGGACATCTTCTGTAACTCTTTTGGAGTTTTCAATTGACACAAGTTGAAAGTTACTGTTTTCTTATTAAGGAATATGTTCTTATAACAAAATCTGATTTCCCTATCTTTATACCCTAAAGTATACCCATCTCTGCTTTCAGGATGAGGAGTCTGTTGAGGATTTATCACCAGAAGATCTGTTGAAGATGCATATCAGACGTGCTAAAAATGTTCGAGCACTGTAAGTTTTCTCTCCACCACCTGGTTTACATTTATTTCATAAATTCCTCATCTGTTTGTAAATTGTAGTCATAACTCGTGACAGTTCATGGCTGAATTCAGTCTATACTTATGTGGCAGTTGTTAGTTTAGCTGCAAAAAGTTGTAGATGAAATATCCAACTAGGATATGTAGATACCAAAAAATAGCAATTATTATATTTTCTAAACCTGAAATTTGTCCATGAAATATAAAATTTAGGAGGTCTGTAGATAGTAATACTGATGTTAGTTTCATCTAATTGCTTTCGACATTGCTGCAGCTCATTGTATAAATTTGCTAGATAACCTTGTTCACCTAATTGAGCACTAGCAAAAACATTATCTCTCTATCTCACTTGCTTTCCTCCCTAAATTGGGGGAAGAGGTGTTTGGAAGTAAGAACCAGCCTTTGCAGCAACTTGTGACCCTATGTAAATTGAGATAGTCCATGATGCTGACAAGTGTCAACACTCAGTTCAATGGATTTTCTGGATCAAACGAATTTTTGAACTCTGGTTTATAGCAGTCTTTCACATCTTTCATCACTACTTTAGGGATAAACTGATGTAAGTTAAGTTGAGTTGCAGTTATAAAAGAAAACGAACAGTAGTCTCCTAAAATTTTATATCTTAAAAAACATCTACTTCCCCGAATCTCATCCATTGACTTCCCTTTTCTGCACTACTAAGTCCCCCTTTTGTAGTAAAGTCAATATGGACGAGCCAAGTGGCTAGTTATATTTGATGGGGCCTAGTTGGGATTTTTACAGTGACGGTTTCCACTAAGCTGAAGATTCATTAGTTAACGTTCATAATCATAAATGCTAAAACTAAACTGCGTCTGGATTGCAGTTTCTGCATTATGACATGAACCATATAACATATGAAACTATGTTTGAAGATTATGAAATAATTTAAACAAAACTGCACCCACTTGGAAATCGTTGTACTTAATTGTGTCAGTCAAAATTGAATCATGAAATAAATGCTTGCTTGCTGAAGGGCGCTGGGGGGGGGGGGGGGGGGGGTGTGATTTATTTGGTTATTTCAGGATAAGCAAAATGAAGTCAAACTCGTGGAGCATAGAATTTATATATCCTTAAGGCAGTATAAGAATCAATCCTGATGAGGTTCTGCCCAGGCAATGAGAGACAGTACCTGGCTGGGTCTTTTTATTTTTTGATAGAAAATGAAGACTTTTAAAAAGAGAGAAAAGAGGGGCAGCTGGGAGTGGGAGGACAAAAATTCCTCCTAAGCATAAATAAAAACAGAAAAGAAAAAGGCGAGCTTGAAACAATAGGACTCGCCAATCACTTCGCATATCACCTAAAAAACAACATGAAGAGTTCACGTAGCAGAGCACTAAAGAGAAGCCATGAAAGTCAAAAACGTTGTGACATCTTGTTTTTTGTTTTATTTTTTTAGTGTGATAGGTTTAACCTGTAAAGTACATATTTTGAATCAAGTCCTTAAGCCGAATGAGTTGTGACTTGTAATGTGCGCTCATCATGGAGACTGCATTTTTTCCCCTCGACACTGCCTTATTAAGTACTTTTAGCATTTCGCTCTTTCATGAACCCTGATTCAAGTGTACTTCACCATCTCTATGTTACGCACCATTTGCCTTCTATTTTCCCTTGAAAAAGATTGCTTTGGGTGTCTTTGCGTTGATGTTGCTTGGAATGTCTATCTGTTGTGAGCTATAGTAATAATGTCTTGCACCTACAGTTATTAGAGGGTTTCTTAGCATATATTCAAGTTGGTCAGAGAGAGAGCCCCTCTGTATGAATAGACATTTTAGCTCTGTTTCCTTTTGTAATACTCTTAAGACTTAATTTTTGTCCTCCTTGAATCCATCCCTGGTTTATTTCTTAATAAAGTTAAATGAAGCTAGTTACATACTTCTCTTGCACCTTATGGTTGGTAGCTTTAATAAGTTAGCTGCCAATTATAACTGTTGTCACGAGCCTTGATAAATAGGCATGAAGTGGGTGTAAGAAAGTGGGCAAAATAGCACCTCATACTTAATATAAAAGAAAGGAAAAAAATGTTTAATTATACTTATCATTAATATATAGAACTAGTAATAGCATCAGATTTACCTGAACTGTGGCCTTCCGTCAGTTTTGTTAATTTTGACACGTCTCAATCTATACAATTTGATTAATAATAACTATAGCAGGTCATAATGTAACTCGAGACATACTGTCCAAATTATTTAGAAATGGGACATGTAAGTGGAATATAAGAAATTGTCGTAGCTCTTGCATGTAAGCATGCTTTTCATGTAGCAGGTTAAACTGATTTATTGATCTGGGAAGATTGTACGTGTTCTGTATCATCTCCTCCAAGAAAAGAAAAATACATAAAATATACCATTAATTTTGATGCAGGCATTTTTTTTAATAGCTGCAATTTAATCTCTTCACTTGTGCAACTATTTCCATTGCTCTGATGAAATTGACAAGTCCGACCTCTTACCAGCAAGTTCTTTAAGTTTTTCCAGTGCTTTTAGATGTGCAGCCTTATAATCTCTCTGGATACAATGTAATCTGAACTGCTAATAAAAATTTATAATGCAAACTATGAAATATTTGCTATATCATGTTGCTTGTAGATTAAGGCAAGATCGGTTACACCGAATTGCAAGGTACAGAAGTAGGCTTGGACTTCTGCTTCCACCACCAGTAGAACAGCTTAGAAATGATACAGCTGCTGGCAACTGAACCATGTTGACAGGACCAAACGTCATAGGTATTGTTATATAATTATATTCAGGTTTCCCGCAATTCAGTAAAGTTTACTGTTCTTTCAGGAGTGAACAGTATACTTAACAACCCCCCTCCCCCCAAAGAAGAAAGAAAAGGAAGAAAAACAGGATTCAACTTCAGTATTGTCGTCGTAAAATTCAAGATGATAGTATATTTCTGGGGGTTCATTAAAAGAAAGAATCATTACTGATCAATATGCTTCAATAGCATAAAATCAGCAAGGAGTCAAATATATGTATTTCAGTTTGAATAACATCCTAGTATGTATTTGTACAAGAAAAAATTTCTATACATCTATCCGAGTTTATGTAATGTTTAATTTACAGAAGGTACATTCCAAGTCCATATCTTTGCCGTGTCTTGTAGAAAAGTTATTACTTTAAGAATTGTCGAGTTATTGGTTTGTTAGTTGTAGAAAATAGTTTGTTTATATGGAATTGGTTAAGATATCTCAAATGTATTACAACCTCGTGGAGTTTATAGTTTAGGTATTGATTTTACTAAAATAAAAGTAGGGTGCGATTGGGTGGAAGTAACCTCACCCATTAAAATATTAGAGAATGTCTTCTAAATAGTTGACTTAGTAATCTATTTTGAGATGTACATAAACTATTTCAGATATCACTTGATTGTTAAATTATTTTTGGTAGTAAAAGAAATTTCATTAAAAAAAAAATTACAAGAGAGGACAAGAGGTTTTTCTTTAAACAAACACTTAAATGATAAATAAAAATACAAGTTTAAAATAATAATCCTTGTCAATCATGTTGCATGCATCTCTATTAAAGGAACATCTCAGAAAGTTCTTGAAGCATAACACCAAAGACAAACATAAAAGACAATCTTATTTCAAAAAAAAAATGTCAAGGAATACAACGATCACAAAATTCTTGCATTACTAATCAGCCAAATTTCTTAAATCACTGCAAAAAGAGTTTATCTCTATAAACACTTGATCTCTTTTTTCTCTAGAATAGGAAGATAATGAGTCATCAGACTTCATTTGCTTTTTCAATATCTTTAAAATAAAATAAAATAAAATAAAAGATAAAGTTCTCACAAAGCAGGCCATATGTTTCAATTCATTGTGCCACCTGCCACGAGGTTTCTAACAAATTTCGCAAATTAGAAAATTCGTTAGCAGTTGGTGGTAGTTAGTTTAGAATAGTCTATAATAAAATTTCCCATAGGATGGTTTACTAGATTATGAGCTATACAATTACAATTGGGTACACTCTCTATGAGAAAGTCTTAACTTTCAACAACTAAAACTTTTATTTGTATTGTAAAAAAATAAATGAGCTAGAGAAATCAATGTAGGCATGGATTACAAATAATTCAAAGTCATTATCTTTATTCCTAAGAAATTTGATTTGACATTCATTTTGACCCCCTAATCTTATTCATTTGCTTTTATCATTACTTGTCCAGGTTTGAAATTTTTAGGTGGAGTTAGGTTGCAGCCATTTAAAATTCCATTCTAATCATTGACAAAGTAAATAAAAAAGGTTCATACAAATGTAAATAGTAGATCAAATTCATGTGAAAGAGCTCCAACATCTTAATCTGATTAGGAGGGCTATTTGATAGAAACACAAAAGTTAAACAAATTACCAATTTCAAATATTGCAATCAGCCACCAGAATAGTAAAAGCTAGCATGCCACAATTGCTCACTTGGTGGGATTTTGTTTATTTAAGAAAATTAAAGGAGGAACATTGTTGGTGAAAAGTGGTCAGTACACTTGGCAGCCATTTTTTTCTTTTTCGATAGATAAGAGGGGAGCACATAAAATGAGAAATGAAAAAAAATAATTTTATTTTAGATTTTGATGTGATTTTAATTTTATATCACATCAAAATTTTATATAAAAATATTTTAAACAGAGTTATGTATCACTTAAAATTATATACGGGTCTAAATCAATTAAATTATTGAGTTGTTTAACAAATAATATTTTTTATTTTTTATTTTAAGTCTTCTTAGGTTTAATTATTATACTAATCATTTATCCAATGACACAATCACCAACTATATACCTACCATTTAACTATAGATTTCTAATTAAAACTTGTCCATTGCAATCAAAATTCTACTTTAAATCATTGTTTTTGTTCAAGAAAATTCAACAGATAAGAATGAGGTTTGAAAGGTTTAATTCTCAAGTCAAAAAGTATTTCTTTAAAATTTGTCTATATCTCAACGTTTGATTCTGTGTTTATTAATAAATACATTAACCTCCAAATTCCATATTATTAATTGCAGTAGTTTTGCGTGTTGAAGATGGCACCACTAAATCTATGTATGCCACCGTACACCTTTATTTTTGTTTTGTTTTGAATTTATTTATCATATATGCATCACTTATCTTTTAGAGTTTATTTTTTATTTTTTCCAAATCCAAGCAAATGAAAGAACCAAAACTACGATCAAAACCTAATTCCGTGTCACTTAAATTTTTAAGTAAAATGACTTTTTAATATGATATCAGAAATTTTATAATCAAAATATTAGAGACAAGTGCAGTGAACTTTACTTGTGCAAAGATTTATGTTAAAAGAATAAAATCTACCTAGAGACATAGGGAAACTTTATTCTACAAAATGTGAGGAAACCATCTCAGTCCATTTTTGAACTCTGATTGTCTTTTACATTATGCAGAAGATTGATATAGGCGCAGCATATGATATGGCCACTGCCAAGAGCTAGTGTTCACTTTTCATGAAACCTTAAATCTTATCCAAAACAAACAAACAAACAAAAAAAATATCAAAAAGCTTTTTACTTTCTTTGGTTGATTTGATAAATAAAAAAGAAAGCACAAAATGGGAAAATAACTTTTTGAAAGGTGCTAAAGCACAAAATATCAAAAAGTGCTTGAAGGTATCTGCATGTTTCTTGTTTAACAAGGTTTTTGAAACTAAAATTTAATTCCTTCCTATTGAAAAATTGGGAATTGACTACCAAAGATGTCATATCTCTCAATTTTTCTTTGATTGTGATGCACATTATTGTATATGAAACACATTCACATGCATTAGGGCATGTTTGAGGATATTCATGAGGGCCAAAATCTTGAAGATTTACATCCCTCCAATACTTGACCAATTCATTGTGTCCTTTAGACTTTAACTATCACTATGAGGCTGCTTCCCACATGCAATAAAGGCAAGTAAGACTTGTTCTATGCCTCATCATAACCCATTAATTAAGAATTCACAATCTTTCAAATGGTTGAAAAGGTGTTGGTTCCCCTCAATCTTCATCATATGGGGTCTGCAAGCCCCCAAACTCAATTAGAGATGAAAATGGAACCTAAAAATTGATATCTTAACATCATTTTTACATATGTGAAATATTTTAATGTGTTATTAGAATCTTTTTTTTATCAGTACGTTATCGTGCATTTAGCATAATATGATGTGTAAATAATTTGTTATATATTTTTATAAGAACTTTTCCTATATTAATTATAAAGTAATTGTAACTTAGTAGTCAATCTCACTATCTTTTGAAAATGTAAAAAACCTTTGAAAAGTAATTACATTCAAAAAAAATTGACAAAGAGATATATATCTATCTCTTAGACATGTATACATCATCATCCATGGATGTTTCCTTGAAAGAAAGTTTGATTAATTTGATGATGAATAGGATAGACACAAAACGTAGCACAAATCATTGGGTGACATATAATAATGGCAGATGAAGTTTCTATACAAGTGATTAGGTCATGTCATTTTCCTTTTTACCAATATAAACATATAATTAATTCCCCATAAGGATTTGGCAATGGGTCCATGGTCGGTTTCATATTTAAATCATAATTTTGCCTTTTAAATATGATGTGTTTGTGTCACAATGTGTGACCACTCCCCCTATAAAGCCAACGCATGCCTTGCATGAATTATCAACTTTCATGTCTTTGGATGCTAGTCCAATCATAGAAAATGATGTTCTTAATTTAATTATTTTTTTTTTCATATATTTTTTTTTTTCAATTTTTTTTCTTTCATTTTACAACTAATAAACGACATCAAAAAAATATTTTAATAGGATGTCTATGTTAGATTTTGTACCTGCTTATTTTTAATAAACATATTTGTAGTATTTTACTACAGGAAGCAAGTAATGATAAGTACGTCCATTTATACTACTAGTCAACTTTTTATGATATGGTATTATATTAGAGAGGGTGTATTTCTTCTAATCTAATATTACATTATCCTCTTAGTCATATAACGACTTAAATTTTAGAGTGGATTAGTTGTTATTGGTTAAGTGCATCGATCATAGAGATGTAAATACTTTGACAAAAAAAAAGGGTACTTTTTTCATGGTTTTTTATGAACAAGAGGGCTGAGAGACAGACACGACTGAAGAGGCAAACTAGTTTTTTCAATTAGAAAAAATCTTGGGAGAGAACATTGTGATTTCTCTTTCTGAACGGGACTCTTTCCAATAGATGAGAGGATCCATTTTTCATATAAAAAAAAGAGATAATTTTTGTTGAACTAGAAATTATGTGGGTAAGTAAGAAGCGATGAAAAATGACTTGAGTAGGAAAATTTAGACAAGAGTGAATAGAGTAAAAATAATAAAAAATAAAAAATTCACGTACACCGATACTAATTAACTAATTTTGCCAAGGATTAATATAGATTCTAATAATTTAGAATTAGAACTTATTGTTTATAGTTTTTCTTAACAGGATTAAAAGTTTCATATATACTTGTTGCTATTCATTTTTGTGGTTTGAACCATAATTACCTATGGAGAATCTCAACTTCAATTTTTTAGTAAATTAGTTATTAATAGTAATAGGAGTATTTCTAATGTGTATTTTAAATATACTTGTTATGGTGTTGTGAGGACAACATTGAAGATAAAATGTTGATTTTTGTTAGTGATTAATAAACTTGAGGTAGAAGTAAATATATTTGGATCTTCTAAAATTTCTTCAAATTTCCACCAAGTAGAATTCTCTTAATTTGTGTTAACAAGTAACAACAACTCTTTTAAAATATATTTTAATAAAATTAGAAGTAGAATTAGAGTTAAGATTAGGGTTAGAATTAGATTTAGGCATAAGTTTAGGATTAGGATTAAAATTAAATTTATGTTTAAAAATTCTTAAGAATTTTTAGAGAAATTAGATCGGAAGTGATCTCTATTAATGTCTTTTTTGCATATGTACTGTCTTCTCATTACTCATACAAATACTTACTCATTTCCATCTATATAAAAGGTGAAACTGACTCGTATATATATATATCATGAGATTAATTTTTGTACAGACATAATGGTTAAAATTGATGAAAATTAAATTATTATTAGGTTATATAATATTGTTATATATTTTTTTTGGCCAGATTTTAGGGGGCCTTATATCCAACTATTTAAATCAACTCTTTCTAGTTTGAATATAAATTTATCCATTTCACCCAAAATTGAAAATGAAAATGAAAAATGTAACATGCCTGTGCTCTAATTATTAATGTTCATATAAGTTAATGAATGATAAAATAATCAAAATGTACATCCCTCGTGCATGTTCATAATTGGGGTTGCCAAAAGGGTACCCTTCTTTAAGGGACATGTTTATCAAAACGGCATGCATTCTGTCCCTATGACTATCTCAATCCCATTCCCCCTGTCCCAACAAACAAACCCTATCTTCAAGAATTGGAGAGGATTCATATTCATGCATAAGTCCTAAGTAAGACCCTACTAATTAAACTACCCCGCATTGATGAAAATTCCCAAAAATGAGCACCTATTGTAGTATTTTAATAATGAAATCATTAAAAAGTGGCAAACACCCCCACAAGTTTTAAAGCTTTGCCTTTCTGAAAAAGCATGCCTTAAAACACACTCACCAAACATTAATTAATTGACTAATCAATTTAGGCATCAACAAAGTTATTATATAGAAAAAATAGTAATAAATAGGAATTTTGATTTCCAAAGCAACCAATATGAATTTTCTGTCTCTCCACTGTCTGAAATTTTCTTTTCTCTCTGCTTTGATAAATACAAAATTCAGAAATACAATATACATCAGCAGAGAGACAAAAACTTCTAAAGGTGGAAAACTCAATAATCAAAATCTCACAAGAACCAAAAATATCAGGTCCCCAAAGCTTCTCTATGTACAGCAATCAATTAATAAGCTTCTCCATGGATACGCTATCTAAAAGAGTGTATGAACTAATTTCTTCACTGTAGCATCATTCATGAAGCTTTGGACTGGTGAGGATTGGGTTGGGTGTGAATAAATGGATAAAATCTGGGTCTGCTAAGTGGGAATCCAATAGCTTTGGAGTTGGGTTCATTCCCTGTAGCCTTGATCTTAGATGGAGTAGCAGAGGAGGTAGACGCCGAATTGGTGGCAACTCTCTCACAAGATGGGCACATAGTGAGAGTTGTGGCTGGTAATTGCATGTGGAAAGGATTTGAAGTTTTCAAAGCCCTCAACTCTTGTAGCTCTTTGTGAAGCCTCCTGTTTTCTTCTGTTAATGTCTCACAACACCTCTTCAAGTACTCACAGTCCACCTCTGTCTGTTTCAACTTCGTCCTGCTTAGAATAAAACATAAACTAATAATAAAAGGTTTTCTTCTTGAATCAACGATGGAGTTTAATAATAAACTTATATATATACCTTGCTCTTCTGTTCTGAAACCAAACTTCTACTTGTCGAGGCCGAAGATTAAGATGCTTAGCAAGAGCAAGCTTCTGTTTCTGTTAATTCCCAACAGAGGTTATAAGAAGCAATAACACAAACAGATTATGGGCAAAAGTGTAAAGGCCTTGAGCTCTAACTCTATGTCTAGCTACTTGCTAACTATACTACTTACAGGGTTGAGAGTATGGTGCTCTTTGAAACTTTCTTCAAGAAAAGCAGACTGGTCCTTTGAGAGCCTGAGTTTCTTCCTTGTACCACTAGCGTTGTCATCTTCATCACTTGCTCTAGAAGAAGCCCTCTGATTATCATAAGCCTCAATATCTGATAAGTCCCTCTTGCCATAATTTCCAGACCCACCAATTCTATTATTCCCTCCTCTGTTGTATATACACAAATCCATCTGAAATGACGACGCAGCACTGTTAGGAGAAGACGAAACCGCCGGTCCTTCCTCCGCCTCTTCCTCCCCTGCCGCCGGCAACATGTTTACATCCAACCCCTTTGAAGAACCCACCTCAGCTGAACTCCCTGTATGTAATAATCAGTGTTAAAAAAAAAAAAAAAAAACTTTGGCGAAGATTTATCACAAAAATGGGATTTTATGAAATGGGTGTTTACCATTTTCAGAAGGAGGC
Organism: Quillaja saponaria; assembly: GCA_029379385.1. Taxonomy (NCBI): domain Eukaryota; kingdom Viridiplantae; phylum Streptophyta; class Magnoliopsida; order Fabales; family Quillajaceae; genus Quillaja; species Quillaja saponaria. The sequence goes on along the minus strand of CM055616.1, from coordinate 8,622,033 downwards.
CATGGAAAGGAAAGGTTGGAAAGTGGGTTACCATGGACGACTGGTGTGTGAGGAAGAAGTTCAAGTTGGACAAGAGGGTGTTTGGATTTTGGGGACAGACTATGAGATTCATTTGTATCTTCATCTTGTTGGTTGGTATGGTTTTCCTTTTGCCTTTGCTTTCCTTCTTCTTCTTCTCTGTTTGTACTAATTGGACCAATTGACAAAGTGGTGCAGAAGCCTGATGCTTCACAAGGCTTTGACGTTTCTCCTAAGCTTAATCCAAGCTCCATCCCCTCCTTTGTTTATAAGTAGAGAGAGAAAGAGAGAACTGGGGTTGGTTTGAGCCTTTGAGGTCTTGGATTGAAACACTGGAAAGAGTCTTTATAGCGAAGAGTCTACAACAGGGAAGACTCGGAAACAAACACCTTTTCTCTTTTTCTTTTAAAAAATTAAAAAGCAGTTTTTTATAAAATAAAATAAAAATCATTTATTTACAAATTAATCTTTTTTGCCTTAAGAAAGGTGTTTGACTGACAAAGCTTACCAAGGTTGACAAACAGACACAATGAAACCCTATTTTTATGGGATAGTAGGGACTAGGGTAAGAGGGCTAGCCTTTAAGACAACATTCTTTTCTTTGGCCTTGTGCTTTGCCCTTTGCTTCTTTTAATATGGGACGGACTCATCATTGTCTAAAAAGTTGTGTGGCGGAAATGGTAGTATATGACTGAATTTTGCTCATTTAGGCTACCTTGTAGCTGATGGGCATGTCCTTTGTGTGTAAATTTAGTTTAGAATTTGAACGATTATATCGTAGTATCCAATTGGAAAACGGATCCAATATGAGTAAAGGGCAGGTTTGGAATACATGAAATTAAGAGAATGTCATTTATAACGTTTTAATTCAATTTAAGAGACACCATAACTTATTTATTCTTAAATTTTTAAATATTTTTAAAAGAAAATCTAGTTCTAAACAAAGCTAGACTTGAACAATATAATTACAATCGAACCCTTAATAAATATAAATTATTTGTGAAGAAATGTAGTTCGTTGACACCTTAATTATAAGAATAAGATATATATAGCTTATATAATTATATTCGGGTCAAGAACTAAATTAATTAGATGTGTCATCAGTTGGCCAAGCGTGCTCCATAATACTATTTCTTCCGACAAGCATACCATGCTAATGTCTTCTCATCCTTCATGAAAAAGACTCCTAAGTCCTAATTAAAGATCTCAACATTGATCTTGTGAGCATCATGAATTCTTAGGTCACCCAAAGGCCATGAACAATGACAATTAAAGAAAGATAAAAATAATTTATTCAATCTAGTGTACAATTGTAGCATTAACCTTAATGAATACAAGGTACTTAAAACACAATTTGTTTTCTTGATTATTTATTTGGAAGTTTATTTGACAAAACTAAAGAGATTTAAATTCTAAGATAAAATTATGTATAAACGCGTTATGATCTAAAAGTTTTAGATTGAGTCGGACAAAAATCCAGTGTATGGAGTGTGATTTTAGCTACACTAGAAAAGGCACAATTGAAATAATTTTGAATGATCATGTAATTCCAATGAAAGTCGAGTTTAAAAATCTAGATAGGTCATTTCTACAAAAAGATGACACACAATTGAGTATGACATAAGCCTAAGAATTAAGGCAAGATGAATGCGGTAAAATGTATCAGGAGTTTTATGTGATTTTAAAATTTCAAAATAGGTTAAAAGGAAAATTCTATAAGAAGGTAGTGAGACTGGCTATACTGTATGGTTATAAATGTTAGGCAATTAAAAAATAACACTTGTATAAAGTGTGAATATTGAGATGGATGAACGAACATACAGAAAATGATAAAATACAAAATAAGTAGATAAGCAAGAAGAATGAGACAAGCACTCATTGAAGAAAAAATGAGGGAGAACTACTTACGATAGTTTAGACATATCCAACGTGCGTCAATAGATGCTATAAGTTAAGAGAATTGACTTAACGTAGATGAAAAATATTAGATGGAGTAGAAGGAGACAAAAAATTACATGAGACAATTATTAATAAAAATATGATTGCTTTAGTCATAAACCCCCTTAGAGGCTTTTAAGAGAATTGACTAGGTAGCAAGGAAAGACTGATGTGCTAGACCAAAAGGCCATTAACATTTAAAGTTTATTTAAGTTGAATTATGAAAGTAGCTAAATACACTATTGTGTTTTTTTTTTCTTATTAGAAAGTATTCGTTGCACAACATAGCTAAAAGAATTTAATGAAAGAAAGTATATAAGTTTGTCATGTGATAACATTTAGTGAAAGAAAGCTTATCATGTGATGCGCCTTATGGATGGTAATGGTGGAGTAAAGAATGAGGAATGAGATGTCTAATCTTTTGGAGTGATGATAATTGAAAAGGCATCGAAGACCAGCATGAAGAGACTTGTACAGTGATCATGAGTGATAAGAATGAAGAAGGTGAGGGGGCAGCAGGCACTGTGTATGCATGACCAGTAAACAAAAGCTAGCTCTGCATCACTTCATACTAATAATTATGATTTATGAGTGATGGGCATGGCAACCAAATTATTGTCATGCTTTTGGGATCATTGCAATTATTGAAGTCATGCAAAAACTTTGGTGACAAATAATGAGAATTCATGTATATGATCATGACTTATGACAATATCATTAAATTAAAGGTTTAGATAAATTAATGAACATAGAAAAAGCATGAATCCTAGGGCTGGATAGGTAAGGAGACTAGCTAGAAAGTGACAAGCCAAAAAAATATATTCAAATTTCAATCACTTCTTAGTTCTTCCCCTAGCCCATGAATTTGGCAATTCATAAAGCAATATTCAAAAAAGAAAAAAACCTTAGTAACACTTTCGAGGAGATAGTTACATTTCTTATAATGTTAAATATATAAAATGTAAATTATTTATCAAATTAAGTAAATATATTATGAGTTTTCAATTCATCAAGTAAACCAACTAGTTTTAAATTAAGAATTTTTAATTTTAAGCTTGAACGTGAAGTTAACACGATTAAAAAAATAATATTTTTTTTTCAATTTATAATATTGATGAGATGTAAATCTCACATATAATTCTATAAATTATAGAAGAGTATATATCCTGCTTACATAGTAAGTAATTGATGACAAGGAATATGATGTGTTGGATATGTAGCTCCAAGTCCAACTTATTGAGTTTGGAGTCTAGACCTGATTTAGGTTTATGTCAGTTTTACATAAACATCAGCATTAAAAATGACAAGTTTGTCTGTACTAATCATGTTATAGTGATTATCCAAATCATTAATATTGAACTATATATTCAGACAAGAACAAGATCTTCTTGCAAAGCTTAATTAGTGTGCAAATACAGACAGGCAAATCTAGATATATAGTCCCCAATTAATTAGAACTTATCTAATTGTTGACGGACCGTCTCTTTAATTATTAACAAGTTGTTTACATCATCGTTTAAAATTGTTAAATTTAAAATATTTGTTAATAAACTCTTTAATGTTTATTGTAATTATTAATTATAAAATTTATTATTTATTAATTTTAATAAACATATATTTTTACAAATTCATATATCATTATTATGATTCTATGAATTAGAATCATGAATTAGGAAATACAAATACAAATATTAGTAGTCAGGGGCAAGCAAGTGTAACTTGTAAGGTAGTAGTCTATAAAGGTCAAATCAAAACATGAAAGACATCAAAAGCAACAACCACAATAACAACAAAACATGCATCTGCCAGTCAGTCAATACACATCATTCAGTCTCATCAATTTCATTAACATTATTTGCATTATAGCTAACCTCTCTCCAGTCCCCCCTAAGGAATATAATATAAAATTTTTAATTGAGTTGTTTTAGTAACATCAAAAAGAAAAAAAAATTTAATCAGGTAAACAGGAAAATAATTTGTATTATTTTATATTTGACAATTATAAAAGAAATATATATTTGTCGATTGTTAACATTGTGAAAATTAATAATGACAATATTATTACTTTTTTTTTTTTTGTGATGAATTCAAAAATTTAAGTCAATGGAGTCAAAATAATGTTTCAGTCATAAATAATAAAATTAATAATTATTTTAAAAAATTAATTTAAAATTAATAATTAGTTATTATTAATAATATATTTTTTTAACAAAATATTATTATTTATTAGTTTTGTTCATAAAAAATTTTGTTAGATTTGAGATTATATAATAAATACCTTACACAATTTTAATCATCTCGTAAATTAGACATGAGGACTCTGTTATAGAGTCATATATAAGAAATTTTTTTCAAAGACTAAGATTCTAAAACTAAATATTTCATTGATTATGGTATAAATATAAGACAAAGTTAAGTGTATCAATAAAAAATGTCCTTACAACCATGACTTTCTTAATAAATAAATTTTGTGTAACATATATATATATATATATATAAAACCTTGTACAATGATCGAGTAAAAATAATTCAGTTTAAAATGCATTAAAATACGATTTTTATTTTAATTTTTTATCCATCAACTTATATTGTTATATTATATTTGAAAAACTTGTGGTGATGTAAGAAATTATCGACACCTTTATGGGGTTAAATCTATTATTATGATATATATTAAGGGTATTTTTGAAAAGTGAGTGAGGTCAACTAACCCGACTCACTTCTATGTAGATCCGCCCCTTTGCATAACTCATGATTTAATATGGTTATAAAAAAATATAAATTGTTCAGTAAACAACATCTTTGGATTGAATTGAGGTATATAAAGGAGTCATGGATGTTCCTCAGAACAGGGTCGCTAGGCCATTCATTTTGTTATATATGTTCAAGTCCTAAAATGAAGAAAAAGAGAAAGTAACTTAGAACATTTTGGTAATTAATTCTTTTAAAGAGTTTCTTAAAGATACTTGTTAATGTATAATAAATATGATTTTACAAAATAACTTTGGTAATGGGTAACTGAAGAGTAATTGTTAAGCTTACATAAATATGGTTTTTAAAACTTGAAAATTTTCAAAAATATAAATTATGATTCAATATTATTAAAATCATGATCAATTATCGTTATAGATATTATAATTTTTTTTTAGATAAACTTAACAAGTACTCTGAGAACATTTGTTAACAAAAATTGTATAAAATCTTAAGATATTTTTTAAGACATTTGATAAAAAAATTATTTGATGAGACGAGTTTATGTGTAAAAGGAAAGGGGAACAAAATAATTAATTGTCTCAGCCTTTGGGTTCTTGGAATAATTAATGAGCAATTGATTAGCAGTAGACAATATTGTAGACAAAGCTAAAGCACGTAGTCATTACTCATTAGAGAGATCACCTCACCTTCTAATGGATTATGGCAAATTTTACTTTACATTTTAATATTCACACTCAGTGATTTTTGAGTTATTAATTTGTTCATATGTTTCCACCTTAGTAATAGAAAAATGAAGTGAATAAAATGTAAGCCACTTTAAAATCCTTCAACTCTAAAAGCAGTTTAGATTTTTTTTCTTATTTGCGACACTTAACTCACATTTCTATAAATGTCTTAATCTGATGAAATCAAATTAATGTTCACTTATAATGGAAATTTTGAGGGGATTAGGGAGTTTGAGAATTTAGTTGTGACAAATTAGATATTTATATAATTTTTTTGTTATTAAAATAAATATGTCATGACAAATTAATAATAGAGAACTTTAATTAAAAAAATTAAAACTTGATTAGACTATATGTGGGCAAATAGATATTTATATTTTATTTTTCTATTTGTGCTTATTTCTATTATTGATTTATGAGTTTGCATAACGAGTATTCTTAGTATCTGTTATGAGTGCAGCTTGCATGTGTCTAATTAGTAGGCATGTCCAATTAATTAAAAATAATATAGAAATAAAAAAACAATGTGCATTATTATTCGCATTAATATAAACACCTACTGTTAATTTTGAAGTATTTAGTTGCTCATCTGACATATTGCTTCACAAAGGAGATTTCAATAATATTTAACACCTAAACACCCTGAATTCCATGATTTTTTTATTTTTTTTAATTATAATTATCTTTCTTATTATGTTTAGCAATGTCGATTAGTTTTCGAACAAATTTTTTAAAATTTTTTGTATTTAATTTTAATTAATTGAACTCATCCAATAATTGAAGACAAGTTGTTCTCTAATTACAATAATATATTAATTTATTTAGGTTAATTGGTAAAGTGGTTTGGTCATGGATTTTAATGATATCCAGTAAACAACTTACTAATTTAGGACCTTTGTAAAAACCGGACTCGAAAACCAGCTATTTAGTACTAAAATTATGAAACATAAGTGGTGTTGAACACTTGCTCCTTACTAAGATTGTGAAGTGTTGCACTCCTTGCTCCTCAGTCTTTACGAGAGAAGAAAAGAAGAAAAGCAATTATGGCAGAAGTTTCATCTTCTACAGTTGATCAACACTTTATTATCAAGCTATCAGATTACCAAGTCTTGCAATTGCATGATTAGTATGCTGAAGGACCAGTTAAAGCAAAGATAAATACTCACTACTTGTGAGGCTGTGGCACTAAGAAAAGCATGTTATACATCCCTTAGGGTTGAAGAACGTGTTACACTTTTTTTTCTTTCAGTCTACTGAATCTTGAGCTACACAAGAAGACAACACTCATCCATGTTATATATAACTTCAGCATGTCATGGAAACACAGGTTATGTTCTGAAAGTAGTCAAAATACCAAAAAATGGCGGTTCAAGACGCCTTGATATTTACCAGTGCCACAGAGCACCACTGTTGCCGCTGTGGCACTATGCCTTCTGTTTGTCAATGTAAAGGTAAACGGAGAAGAAATAAGGCTTCCGACCTTAAATGAAGTTATGTGTCTTCAAATGAGTCCTCTCAATAACCATTTAGTGTCAGAGAAACACAAACTACGATATTGACAATATCCCTAAAGAATAAAATAAAATGATCAGACATTTCATCAATGAGCCAAGAATGGTGGAAAAAATTTGTGACAAAATATGTTGTCTGGGCCAGGGAAAATAATACAAGCTCCAGCAAACGAAAGTAATGTAAAGTCAAGTCAGTACACAGAAATAGTCTTGCAACTTCAAAACATTCACAATATATACATGGTTTTGCCAGTGAAAAACTTCATGGCTATCCCAGCATCCAGTCTGGCCTAACTAATATTCCTGCAGTCTAGAAATACAGGAAGAACTTGATTTATATGCCTATCTAGCCAAACAAGTTCCGCCCAGAAAAGAGGATACAAACATCTGCATCTAAGTTGGCAATGACTAATTCAGATCAAATGGAGCAGTAACACAATAGGGTATTGAAGTCAGAACCCAAACAAGTTTGGCGGATGTACATCTTTCAGAGTCCGAGAGTTTTGAAGTTGCCTTAATCGGACTTATATTCCTTTAACTTCATACACAGAATATAAAGAAGGGTCTCTATCATGCAAAAATCAAACAAGAAATTAGAGAGAGAAAAATTAAACATACAAGAAAAAGACACAAGAATTTATGCTAACAAGATTGCCATCTAAATCCTAAATCTATATATTGAAACATGAATCTGAAATCTAGGAAATCGAGTAATAAACATCAACTATTTCCAGAAGAAAATGTTTTTAATTATTACCAATATCCTAATTCCTAAAGCATTCCTTAGATGCATTATCATCAGGCTAACCTGTAATCTAAACACAAGATTGCTCAAAAAGGCAGCTTTTCAAATTAGAATGTATATATCTATTTCAAAGAAACAACCTGAAAGTTACAGCTGAACAATTGCAACACAATAAATACAGAATTAGGAACCTTGCTCAATCTGATATTATATCTTTAGCGAACAAAAAACCATATCATCTCAACCTTCTCCTCCTTGTTTCACGTGAAACTCCATTGTCAGAGTCTGACACTCTTGGGACATCGGTTCTTCTCCTGGAAGATGAAGAAGGGTTCCTCATTGAAATGATTTCAACACCTGCATTCCTGCTGACAGAAGAAACAGAAGAGGGGATGGCAGAATTGATTTCTAAAGCGGCTTCTGGAGAAGGAATTTCTGATTCTGTTGCACCAGCAATGCTTAAAATTGGATCTCTACCATCAACAGGTGAAGATTGTAGGTGGGTAGTTCCAATACGGTGAATATTAACATATGTCTCAAGGTCCTCTACCAATCTTTCTGCAGAATCCATTGCAGAATTCAGTGCTGATGAGAGTGAAGAGAATGAAGCAGCTCCTTGCATCAATAATCTTGAAACATTAATGGAACTGTTATTCTGATTGATCTCTGTCTCCATGCTTGATAATGCTTGGGACTGAGAAGTACGGTGTTGGTTGGCCGATGACAAGCTTCTTTCAGATGTCCTTTCAAGGCTTTCTAACTGAGCTCGGTCTCCCATTGCATGTCCAACCATGCGCTGAATTCTATCCACCATTGGGGAAGATGTTGCCCGGCTCAAGAGCTGCTGCCTCATGCTCTCAACTCTACTTGCATGAGGCCGAGGAGGGATCTTAAAACCAGTTTCAGTTGACTCCAACTGATGGCCATTATTAACACTCCCATTGCCATAAATGGGGACAATGCTTGTATCAGTGACCTCTCCCCTACAAACTGGGCATTCCTTAGCATTTGAATAAGAATATGATAACTGATAGAAGCATGGCCAACAAAACAAGTGACCACAACAGGTCAATATAGGATCTTTAGCCATTTCCAAGCATATATTACAATCAAAAAAACCCCCAGAATCACTTCCTCCCTTCTTGGGATCCATGTCCATCTCCAATGCTTTGGCTACCAAATGGGCATTATCTCTGTTGCTCGTTTTTCTGCTCTCAACTGTGCTTTCATGGACAGCAATATCAATCTGTCCTCCGTTCATACTATTTTCCTCTTGAACATCACGCTCTTCCAGGCTTGCAGTGACATTGGTTATCTGAAGAGGAGTGTGACCTTGTCGCCATCGCTGCCGCTGCCTAGCCCTGGAAGTTACTGCTTCCAGGCGTCTAATACGTTCTTCTATATGTCCCTGGGCAGATTCTATCTCACTTACTATAGAACCCAATCCTATCGCTGGACTATGAGGCTGGTCTAAAGGTTCTTGATTCAAATCAAACTCCATTATATATTTATATCTTCTCACAGGTGTCTCCCACTAAAACTACACCAAATAGGTATCAAAACCCTTCCAATTGTAGTAAAAATCACAAATTAACATCTTCACTATTTCAACATTCAGATTGCATAAACAGCCTTCCCCTGCCAATAAACATTTAACTAAAAGTTTAATTATCCAACAGTTATGGGTTATCAGAGCACAAACACAATTACTTGAAGTACAAACTGATTTTACATTATTCATACCTACTATGAAAAATCTAATCTAAGTCGAGAAGGCACAATTGAGTGGGAATTTTTCCCATCTAGATCAAACTATTATAAACATCTCTCAGCAAAAAAATAAATTATCTATCTAAACATCTCATGCCATGCCCACCCACCATTGAAATTGCAGATTTTTCTCAAAATCCTTAAAACGGTAGAGTCAATAACCCTAAAATTGAATCATCCCAGAGCAAAATAAGCAAATAACAATTCAATTGCATAGGTAAGAATTCTAAACCAAAGAAGAATCGGAAGAAGAAACAAATGAAAACAAGAGTAACCTGACATGCTCATATAAATCCCATCTGAGAGTTTTCCAGGAGAAAAAGATGAAATAGAAGGCTGCTTCTTCCAGATGATCATCAATTGGCTGCTTCTTCTTCTTCTTCTTCCCTGGACTTAATAAGAGAAGGTAGAGAGGAAGGGAGGCATGAAAGTATTAGCTAAATCAGAGGTTGTAAACGTCTGGTTGCCTTACTTTGCAGGAAGGGACTGAAGGTTTTTGGGTTTCTTTGCCAATTCTCATGATTTCCGGAACACAAGGTTCAGGCTTTCGGTTTCTGGTTTTCTGAAAACGAAAAACGTCTAGTTTTAGGCCCAATTTTCAATAGGTGACAATCTTTTTTTAAGGGAAAAGTTGCTTGGTGCTGACTTTTTTTTAATAAATCTAACCTAATTTTTTTTTTTTGGGGTATTGAAAAGAAAATCTTATAAATATCAAGAAACAATTTTATTTTATTTTTTTCAACGGAGAGGGGGAAGGGAAAAAACAGAGATAATGCCCACAAGCAACCACAAAAACTTGCATTACATGACATTTCTTTTCTTTTTATTTGGCTATTTATTTTGTGTAAGATAACAAGTAAGGGTTTCAAATATCAATCACATCAATAAAAAAATCAAATAGAACAACAACATATATATTACAATGAATCCAAACTGGTAAATGTGGGAACAAATCTACTCAAAAGAATCTCAAGCATATCAACCTCTCAAACAAACCCATATAATTAAATATATTTACAAAAAAATATCTTAGAAAAGAAACTTTAAAGTTCTCAAATTAGATTTAGAATTAGATTGACACTCAATTCAAATTCACGGTAATCATGATCTTGTCTATATCGTGTTTATTTTTATTACCATCGTTTTTTATAATAAGAGGCAAGTTGTAAAAAAATTATCAACGAAAGATTATTCTAAATTTTGGTCAGTTGAAACGGGCTAAACACCCAAAAAAACAGCAAACTAAACTAACTAAAGAGAAAGTAAAGATACCGCAGTCGAGTCACCAAGGAGGGTATTGTCCAACTCTGAAGAAGGGGCATCGAAATAGGAGAGACCAGCTCTGTCAACAATTTTCTTATTGGCTAGCAGTCTGCACAACAATTTCCTTCAAGAAAGGCATGCTGTACCCTAATCATCCAATCATGCTACATAAGACCACGAATGCGAGACACCAATGATACATTAGCATCGAAGCTACCCGTCTCCTTCTAAACCAAATGAATAAGTAACATAGAATCCATTTTCAAATAACTCTTCGAAAGCCCAAATCCCAAGCTAGCAAGAGACCCAACGAAGCTGCCCACAACTTAGCACATATAGTAGTTGTAAAAATACCAACAACTTTTCCCATCAGTGTTCAACTTCACCCATGCAGACTCTGGAACCCCCAAGAGTCTAAGCATTCTGTCCTCGTTTGTTTAGTACCCAAACGAGCAACCAACTCACAGCAAGATCAATTTCATGTATAAAATTAAAACAACTTGAAGAGGATTTGTAGAGGAACAAAACCAATATAAAATAATTTCTTATTCTGCCAAGTCTTCTTCTTTTGAAAAACGGATTTGAAATAAATTAGAGTAAGATTCTTTTTCTTGGCCGAAATTAGTGTTAGATGTTACAATAATAGAAGGATAATAATTTAACAACATAAGATTTTTTATTTTTTTTATTTTTTAGATGTACATTTTTCGTACAAATGGAGAGAACTGTTGTTGGAAACTAGGATCCATGTCTCTTCCTAATCTCTTGAGCTAAGTGCAAAAGGTACTTAATTGTCGAATATAGTATGAATGTAATGTGATAGTTAAAAGAATTTTTCTGTTTAAATAAAACTATGAGTTTAAATTCGAGTAGCACGAAACTAATATTTTACGGTGAATAATGTAATAAATAAAAAAGATAAAATTAGAAAACAGTACACTGGAGTATGTGCATATAAAACATGAAATCTATTATTTAATTATACACTACCAACTTATTATATGGAAAATAAGTTTCAAATTGTTTCTCCAAAAATAAATGAGTATTAAACTTCAAAACCCTAGACTGGTAAAAGTGTAACCAATAACGGCTGTTAATTAAGCTGACATACAAAACTTGCTCAAATTATTGCTCTGGCTCTGAGGACTATGAGCTTATATAATACCTTCCAATTCATCTTCCTCAACATCCACAAATCTTCTTTATTCTTTTATTGGATTTCTACCCTTTGGGCTTGATTCATGGAGGATATCATAGCATGCCTAATCTACATAGAAACCTTCCAACAAGTCTTTCATAAACAGGCTTATTGATCTTCTTTCACAACTGGATTATGAATTTCAAAACCAACCACAAATCTTCTTTATTCTTTTATTGGACTTCTGCCTTTTGGGCTTGATTCCTATAGGATATCATAGCATGTCAAATCTACATAAAAAAAACTTCCACCATTCTCTATAGAGAAAATGTGACCACATATCCTTGATGCCATCTTACTCAATAGCACAATGCAATTTCCTCCACTAGATATCCCAAAAAGCCAACTTGAGATTATAATTACAGCTGCATCTCCAGCCACTGAAACATGAGCGTACAACGGTTCTCAATGCCCCAAACTGTCAGTTGGCTACTCCTCTAAACTTAAGGTACCCTTCTGATTTAGTGATTTTCTGTCAACATCAAAAGTTCTACCCTTTAGACAACATATAAGTCTTTCACCAAAAAGAGTAACATACAAGTTCATATGGGGGTGGAAATAATGGCATACTATATTAGATTCGACCACTTATTGATTGAACCCTCGATGACAGAACACACATACAAGAAAAGCCTTCTGCTTCCTTGTCTCCCCATATCAGCTTATCAAAACTATTGACATTTTGCACCAATACAAATTTTACTCTCATATCTTCACGCACAGAAGATCCGCAGATTGACAACTGCAATTACATTTATGCCAACAGTACCTGCCATCAGTTACTCTAAAACATGTATCAAACAGCAGTTTAAACCACGAATAATGGATGATGACTACATAGCTAGCAATGAACAGAAACTATTCCATGTTGAAGTTACATATCTCACATATAAAATGTACTGAAAGGTAAATAGAACAGTGACCAATTTATGCAAATATAGTTGTGCTACTGCTAACAGTTGGAAAACAAAATTAAAACAACACAAAACGAGATATTTTAAGGGTTAGTCTGAACATTTAGTTCTACTTCTGACTGGTGCAGAACTCTGTCCATCTCTTATACAAGGAGTTTCAGTCATAACCCAAGCCTACAGTTAGATTACAAAGAAATGAAATTAAGATCACACACTGAACAACAACTATATCTAGCACCCTAAAAATATATGCAGAGATTTACACATATAACAGCTCAATTAACTAAAAACTTCCCATAAAGCATCTTCTGGGACTCAAAGAAGAGAACCCGAGATCAGGCTGCCTACTACCTAGTTCAGTACTCATTGACCATCCCCATCACCATTGCCCACACTCGTCTCTGAACAAACATCTGCTCCAATTTCTTCATTGTTCTCCGAGCCATTCTCGGACATCATCCCGCAGTGATCTTCACAAGCTCCCCTCCCACCATTGGTCTCTAAGCACTGTACCCTCCTCCTCAAATCGTACAATTTTCTTTCCATCAGAAACAGCCTCTCCTTCAATGTCAAGTTTTCCTCTTCCAGCTGCTCAATATGGTTATCTTGATCATCTACCCTGTTTTCCAAAGCACTACTCTGCTCATAGCCACCACCACTACCACCGTGACCCGGGTATATCATTTCGAACCTACTCAGATCATGGTCCAACCTTCTCTCAACTTCTACATGCTCTTCCACGTCACTGTCACTAGACCCACCTGCACCATCTTCTTCTTCATCCTCGTCATCAGCCTCATCACCCTTGGGTGACCGAAGCCGGATCAGACCCTTCATCGACCCATACCCATCAACACCCCACTCTTCTTTTGCCGTATCAATCGAAACCTCCCTGGACGGCGAGAATACCGGCGTCGGCAATATCGCCGGTGTCACAGGACATGGCGAGACCAGAGAAGCAATTCCGCCAGATTTCTTGGCGCGAATTAGGTAAGAAGTAGTATTTCGAGGAGCAAACGGAGCAAAACGAGTATTGAAATTCTTCTTGGGATGAAATCGACGACCTTTCAAGCGGTTCTGAGACTCAAATTGCAAATCGTTCAAGTTCGAGGGTTCGTAAAATTTGCCTAACACATATGAATCGTTTCGCCAAAACTCTTTGCGCTTATCGGACTTACTCCTCTTCCAATTGCTCCGACCCGGTGGCCGCGGTTCCGCCACAGCAGTGAAGACTGGTCCCCGAGAGTGAGAACCCTGAAACATTATGTTATCAGGTGGTAATGGTGGTGGAAACTGACGCCAAACGGCATAGTTTTGATTCTGCAAGATTTGAGACTGACCCACCATTTGGGACTTCTCGTTCATCAAAACCCTTAAATTCTGAGAGAAAATTTTAGGGTTTTAGAAATCCTGGAAATTTTAGAGAATGATAAGAAAAATCAGAGCGTTAGAATCAGAAAGAAAAGTAAAAAAAATTCAAAAATTTGAAACCCTAGAATTGGAGGTTTTCGCGTACTTTATTTTCTCTAAATTTGATTTCTTTTTCTTTATTGTGTTGGCGGGGAATTGTTAACCGTCAAACGCCTGTGAGAGAAGTTTGGGAGTGAAAGGAAATTGGGAGGTCTGTTTGGTTGAATTGGGGTTTGATTGTATGTTTTATATAGTCCGCCATCTCTCTAGGGTTGGGTTGATGATGATGATTAATTTTTTTTTGTACTTATTGTAGTGAGAGAGAGGATAATCAATGGTTGGATTTAAGTTTTGATGCTTTTAATGGCTAAGATTTGTTTGTACAGATCAGGATACCCAAGCATGCTTTGCTCAAGTAAATGCAAAATTACTACTTTTGTCCTTAAATTTAAGTCAGTATAAATGCTACTGCAATAAATGTTATAATTTTTTATATATTATTAGTTAAAATTTTTAAAATAATTAGGAAATTAAAATTTTGAATTTTGAATTATAAAATATTAATAAATATATTCAATCTTTTCATATATATATATATATTAGCTTAGGATTTATTTTACGGGTACCTTCACTTATCAACATACAATAAAAGCATTCCATCAAAATTAAAACATTCCAAAAACTAGCAATTTATCAATTGCATAATGTTTGAATTCATTTCAACAAATAAATTTTATTTAGATCAACTTAACAAGTATTTTTAAAATACTTATTATAAAACTCATTATCTCAATAGATTTATCTTTTTTTATACATAAGGAGGTTGAGATTTAAACCCTCAACCTGGAGATGAGGGATAGGCCTTAGCCTTGGTACCAAAGAAACTGAACAACGCTTTGGTTGGTATTTTAATAGGTCTTTCTATTCAATATTTACTGGACATATGATAAAAATTATTTAATACTCTTATATTTTTCAATTTTTAGAGGAATGTGTTTCTATTTATTAGTCTTGGAGTCCTTATTTTATATTAAGACACTGATACTCCTAAACTAAATTTAATATTTTATTTAGATAATTATTTCTAATAAAAATAAAATAAAAAATATATCAAAATAATTATCCCTCATTCTAATCCTAATCCTAATCTTAATCATAACCCTAACCATAACCCTAAACCTAACATTAACCCTAATTCTCACTAGAATTAAAATTATATTATAAATAATTACTTAAATAAAATATTGAATTTAGTTTAGAGGTATTAGTGTCCTAGTACAAAATAAATACTCCAAAACTAATAAACTAGGAATACATTCCTATAAAAGTTGAAGAAAATATAGGTATTAAATATTTCTTCACTATTTATTATTATGTGCCTGAACATAGAAATAAAAAAATTTATCGTAATAAGCTCTAAAGATCTGGTTAGAATTTATTTTTTAACTTCTTTTTGTACCTTATGGTATTAATATGATTTTTTGATCGAGTTCTTTAAAATTTTTATTAAAAATTTATAATATTTATTATGATAATTAAATGTTTAGTTACATAATAGAATCCAACATCATGATATATTCAAACAAGAACCAATTGTGAAAGAATTAAGGGATGCACAAAATAACAAGGTCACACCCTGAAAAAATTATCTTCTCACTCCTCTTATATCATTCATCTTCTCATTACATGCATCATTGATCCCATTGCTGTTCTTTCATCATTCTCTGGAGTGAATAGTCCACTTTCAAAGGATTTGCAGAAAAAATGTGATACTTTATGGACAATATAATATTTTATTTTAGCAATAAATTATTGATTTTGTTTCATTATGATCACAAGGCAGGGTTCAAAATAATAATCTTTTTGCATTGGAACAATTAAAAGTATTTTTGCATCATCGAATTATTTCATTAACCAACAATTATAACATGTTAATAAGATTATATTAGTAAGTTGATAAGAACGCTTTTTTTTTTTCTTTTTTTTAATAGGAAACGACAAAAATTAATTGATTAATTTATATTCACACCATTATAAAAGCTCATAAGAAGACAAATATAATTACATCTAAAACTTGAACATAAAGCTCAAGGTTTCAAGCTCGTTACACTTTCACCTTTGTCCTAACTCCCAACACCTTTACCAATTGAACTAAGACCTTAAGAAAACATTAAGAACAATAGTTGACAAACAATTTTAACATCAATTTACACAAATGAGTTTGTTTGTCAAATTTTATTACAAGAAAGGGGAAAGTATGCATAATTTGACAATTTCAAGAGTGTACATTAACTGCTGCAAAATTCACAATCTTGTGACGTGTAATGCAGTTATAGCACCCGAGTTAAGAAATTGACACTTTACCAATCTTCACCAACAATGGCTCAGTCAATTTTCATCCACATCATAACCCCGTACTAAACTAGAAGAAAGCAATTTCCTTCATTAGAAAACCCAGATATAGAACCTTGAGATTTATGATTACAACCGCATGCATCTCCAGCCAGAAGAACATATAAGCCAAGCAGTTCTCAAGATGACTATACGATTCACTTCTATATATCCTGCAAGGAAAATCAACATAACTACAACCATATTCGTGTCATCAGTTGCTCTCTTGTGTACACCACCATAACCATGCATCAACAAAAGCAAGCAGAAGAACTTGATGATTACATAGTCAAAAATACACACACAAGTCCTCCTAACAATTGCAGTTACAGATCCCACAATTTAATAACATGTAATAAAAAGAAACAAGAACAATGATCAATTCATGTTTCTTCCTAACACAGCTAAGCTTGCATCCACAAAAACAAATATAAAATATAATAAGCATTATAAACAAAGATTTTCACGGGTCAGTCTGAACATTTTGCTTCCATTTCCAACTGGTGCAGAACACTGTCTATTTCTTATTCAGCAAGTTTGTGAGGTCCCCCTGCAACCCTACAGTTAAGAGTACAAAGCAATGAAATTAAGTTCTCACATTGACAAGCAGCCATATCTAGCACCCTAATAATAGGTACATTTACACAGACAAAGGTAGAATTAACTAAATTTCACAAACATCTTTTTGGATTCAAGGAAGACACTCTCCCAAATTTCAGGCTGAGTAGCTCACTCATTGGCATCACCATTACCATTACCATTACCATCACCATCACCATCACAATTACCTACACTCTTCTCGGAACAAACATCTTCTCCAACTTCTTCGTTGTTCTCTAAACCATTCTCAGACGCCTCCCCGTTGTTATCCCTGCAAGCTTGTTGCTCTCCTTTTGCCTCTAAGCACCGTACTCTCCTCCTCAATTCGTCCAACTCCCTTTCCATTAAAAACAGCCTCTCCTTCAATGTCAAATTCTCATCTTCCAGCTGCGCAATATGGGCATCTTGATCATCTACCCTGTTCTCCAAAGCACTACTCTGCTCATAACCAGCGCTGCCACCACCACCTCCACCTCCATTTGGGTATATCATTTCGAACCTACTCAAATCATGGTCCAACCTCCTCTCAACTTCTACATGCTCTTCCACATCAGTGTCACTAGACCCACCACCATCTTCATCGTCTTCGTCTTCTTCATCCTCATCAGCTTTAGGTGATCGAAGCCGAATCAGACCTTTCATAGACCCGTATCCATCAACACCCCATTCTTCTTTTGCCGTATCAACCAAAACCTCCCTGGACGGCGAGAATATAGGCGTTGGCAATACAGCCGGTGTCACAGGACAGGGCGAGACCAGCGAAGCAATACCACCTGATTTCTTAGCGCGAATTAGGAATGAACTGGTGTTCCGGGGAGCATACGGAGCAAAACGGGCATTAAATTTCTTCTTGGGATAAAATCGACGAGCTTTCATGCGATTCTGATGCTGAGATTGCAAATCATTCAAATTCGGGGGTTTGTAATAGTGACCGGTAGCAAGTTGGTCGTTTCGCCTGAACTCTTTGCGTTTATCGGACTTATTCCCCTTCCAAGTGTTCCGACCCTGTGGCTGTGCCATGGTCGGAGCATTGAAGATTGGTCTGTGAGAGTGAGAACCCTGGAAGACGACCGGGTTATCAGGTTGTAACGGTGGCGGCGGTGCAGGCTGAGACCAAACGACGTAGTTTTGATTCTGCAAGATCTGAGACTGACCCATCATCGACGACTGCTCGTTCATCGAATCCCTTAATTCTCAAACAAAACTAAGGGTTTAGAAATCGTGTTGTAATTTCAGAGAAAATCGATGTATGTCTGGTTTAGATCTGTAATTGCAAGAAAAATCAGACAAATAATATCACAGAAAATCGAAAATTTGAAACCCTAGAAACCCTAAATCGATAGGTTTCCGGGTAATTTTATGTTTTCAATTTAACCTGTTTTCCGGGAAACTGTTAATTTTTTCCGTCAACAATAATCGAAACGCTCTTGAGAACTTCGAGAACGAAAGAAATTAAGAAATCTGTTTGGTTGATCCAATTGTATCATTTTATATTCGGCTGCCTTGGGTTGATGATGAAGAAAAAGGTTTTATTCCCTCAAAAAGAAAAAAATAAAATTTTCCTTTTTTTCTATTTTTATTTTACAGGGAAAATAATCAACGGTTGGATTTGAGTTTTTCTGTTTTGGATGGATAGGATTTGTTTTAGCTCTTATGACGGTTTAGTTTGTGATTTCTTAATATAATTACTAAAATGCCACTACCAGATGTCGATTGTGCAGTTTCCACAAGATAAAGTCTCCTTTTCTTTTCTTATCAACCTCAGAAATTTCTGAAGTATGAAATTTTTGACTTTTTGACTTTTAGACGTATTGTATGGATGTATAAAGTAGACATGTCAAGGGGATAAAAAAAATGTGTGATTCTTTTATTAATTTTTGAATTTGAATCTTATTTGTTGAGGTTCATATCTGATTTGATATGAGGAGCGATTCATAAAAAGTTAAGTGGAGACACTAATCTCATTAAATTTTAAAAATAAAGATAAATATATTATAATCATTAATGAAATAAAAAATAATTCAAATGTTATCATTAAAACTTGAAAAATAGTTACGACCACATAAAATTCGTATAATAATAAGTTTTGAGCCTTATTAAATTTTTACTAAAACAATTTTGTTCCCACAAAACTTATTTAACAATGAGAAAAATAACAATTTAATTGTCCAATTGAAAAGTTAAATTTATTGTCAATTTTTATCAAATGTGACTTTCTTTTTTCTTTCAAAGCCTACTAATTTATTATTTTTGGAATTATTATGGGACTTAATTAATATCATATTTTTATTTAAATAATTATTATAAAAAATAGGTCTAATTAACCATTTCACATGAATTTTCTTTTTATTGAAAATGAATTTTTTATTTGACCATAATAATAAAAATTAAGAGTGATGCAAATCATGAATATTAATTTTTTTTTAAAATTATAATAGAAAAGAATATATATTTTTATTTTTTTTATTTTATCTTCAATGGCTTTTAGTTAACTCACTTGTTTTATTAAATAAATATGTAAATCCAATCAAAATATGATAAATGTTACTTTTTTTGGAGGGGGGGGGGGGGGGGGGTGTTCTCACATACATTGTTGTGAGAATAAACCTTCAAGCTTTGTCTCTACTTGGATGACCCTCTTTAAGACTAAGTTCGGTAATGCAATGACTTTTAAAAAGCTGTTGTGACTTTTATGTTACGAAAAAACAGCTATCAAAAAATTACATTAGCCACGTATGGTAGATATTTTAGAAAAATTGATGTGAGTAGTAAATATAATGAACAAGATGTTTGGTAAAATAAATCATTAGTTGTTGTGTATGTGTAAAATAACAAAAATAATTATAATTAATGATATATTTAGGGAGAGAAATTAAATAGTTTATAAATTTAATTAAATATATATTTGATAATTTTCTAAAATTAATAAGGTGATTTTTGTACCTTTAATTTTGAAAAGCCATAGCTAGCTTTTAAGGCTTAGTTGTTAATGTTGCGGGCTTTTTAAGATGTGTTGTGTTTTTCTGACATTTTAGAGCTACTTTCAAAAGGTCAAAACAGTAATATTTGATAAAATAATACAAAATATACTTTTAATAAGTAGAAGTCACAAAAGTAGACTTTGTATAAGAATGCTATGGCTTTTTTTATTAAAAATTAATATTATATTAGTTTTTAAAAATTTGAGAGCAGAAGCCAAATTTCAAAAGCACCCCTTGAAGTGCTTTTAAAAGCACCCAAAGAGTATTACCAAACTAAGCTTAAAAGCATCACTTGGGTGCTTTTAAAAGCAGTAGAAGAAATATCTTTCAAAAAAAATTAACCAAACAAATTTTAGGTATTGAAACTTTTTAATTAAAAGCCAAAGCACATTCTTAAAAAGCATTATAAAACCCAGCCTACTAATTGTCTGTTCCAAAGTTGAAACTTGTATTCTTGAATAGGTAGTGCAGCCTTGCTTTCTACTATACCCAATCTTTGTTGGTTACTTTTAGTACTTGTAATAAAAAAATTCCGTGATTTGAAAAAAAAAAAAAAAATAGTTTCATATTCATTGAACAAATTATATGATTACTATATATACTTAATAAGTGTAATTTTTTCATGAATTTTTAGTACTGGTCTAGCTTAATAAAAAATTGTGATTTAAAAAAGATGATATAATATATGTTATGCTTATTATGTCAGTTTCCTAGTGACAAAAATATACAACTATCTCGGAATCTATAAGCTACATCTTATATATACAAAAAGATTTCAATTTCTTTAATATATTTTTATACTTTTGACTCTTAAATTTTTTTATAATTGTGATTACAAATTTTATTAAATGTATTACGTATTATAAAATGGTATGCTCATAACCTTTTTGAATCTTAAACATTAATTTGAAGGTGACAAAAAGATCTAGTAGTAGACCTACATGTAGTTCCACTCAAGTTTTAAAAATAAAATTTTTGATTTAATAAATCATTATATGTTTATTAAAATTGAGGAAAAAATTAGATAATAATCTCATTAAATTTTAAAAAAAATACATATTGACTCCATTTTTGACAAAATCAGTTAAGTTAATTAATTAATGAAATATTTTATTATATTATAAAATAATGTTAAGCTAATGATATCATTTGGAAATTTGTAAATTATAATGTATAAAATTGAATTAGTACTTAATTAGTTTGCCAACAAATAAGAAAATGAAGTTTTTAATTTCACCTCTATTATTTGATATTAATTTTTTTTTTAATTTCTTAGTAACTTTTAAACAGTTTATGTTATTTATAATTAGACATTGTGAAATGATTTCTAATGGGTATATCTATAACTAAAATAAAATATGTATTCATTAAATTTCAATTTTTTTTTACGTTTAAAGTAATATAAAAAAATATATGTTGATAACATACAAAATTATAAACATATTAACTAGTTTAAAACTTACTACTGTGGATAAAAATATTTATATATAGAGAACCCTCTCACTTATTTTCTAGGTTAACCACTTATAAAAGATCACATTTTTCATTATTTCCAAACCATACCAAAAAAAAATGTTACATACTTACATATCACTTTCTCTTGTTATAATTATTTAAATTCACAAAATAAAAAATTTGTGATGTATTTAAAATAATTAAGTACTTAATGTTGTATAAATATACTAATTGAGTATTTTATGAATAAAATTAATATTTGATGCACTCAACTATAATTTACTAATTAGCATAGATAAGCCTTAGCACTGGAGTTGAATAATGATAATAGTGAGGTTTATAATAGAATCAAAACTTAATTATAATTAGAAAATATACGTATATATGGCGATATGTCAAATTATAGGACATATTCGATTATTACGGTGTTAAATTATAAATAATTTTGTATATATATATATATATATACCTTGTAAATATAAAATTTTTAATTATTATTATAGTTCATCATTATTAAAATTTAATAATATAAATAGAACAAAAGCAATTAAAATCATATAATGAAATAATACAAAATTGAGAGTTTTATATGGTGTTAAATATAAAAAAATTTATTTATTAGTAGGGTTCATTATTATTACAAATTTTTAAATAATAATTTCAATTTTATTACTATTAAGATAGAACACAAATAAGGAAATAATCCTATTATCATTAAAAAGTTATTTATGTTAAATTAAAGAATTAGAAGTTTATCTAAAATGAGATAAGAAAGAAAATTCATTTTTTATAAAGGATATTATAGAAAATCAAAATTTTATGCCATTAATCTCATTTTTTATGTTGCTTGCTTCTAAGTAAACTGACCCACTGCGTTCTAGAATCCTTACAATTCCAAGAGCAGAGTAGTGCAAATTAGGGTTTTAGCTAGGGCATCCATTGTTTCAACCACGATTGTTTACAACAACCCTCCTCAACACCCTTCTGTAGCAGCTTCATCAAAGAGAGATCAAAGCCGTTGCAGTGAGAAAATCTCAATGGGATCAGTTTCAGTTCCATCCATGTCCTCTGTGGCCATGGCTATGGCCACTACAAAGAAGGGAAAATTGGAAACTATTAGCATTGAAGAAGCTAAGATGATTCACGCGAAAGTTGCTGCTGAATCTGTTTGGTTGTCGAAGAGAAAAAGGGTTTTGGAAAAACCAAAGAAAGCTGCAATTTTTTCTAAGAAATCTATGTTACATTCCACTAAGATTGAAGCCCAAGTCATGAAAGCTGCTGCTGAATCTGATTTGTTATCGAAGAGAAAAAGGGTTTTGGAAAAACCAAAGAAACTGCAATTTTTTCTAAGAAATCTGTGTTACATTCCACTAAGCTTAAAGCCCAAGTTACCATTAATGGTACTAAAAAACCTGTTGAAAAACGTAAAGCACGTTTGTTACCAACAGTTGGGGTAAGGATTGATGAAAAGAAAAAATTGGAGAAGATGGATGATGAAGTTGCAGTAGTACCAAAGTCAAAATCAACAGCTGAGATTATATCAGAGTGGAGGAAGCTTACACAAGAGAGAGAACGACAACGACAAAGAGAAGCTACAAGGATTGAAATTGAGAAGATTGAGAGGGAACATGAGAAGAAGGCTTCTGTTGGTGAGATTGAATTTCAAAACTTAGAAACAATGCAACAACTTGAAATGCTTTGTGGGTTTTCTGTTTCTTGCCAATGTCAGTGCCTTCACTATAAGGGTTATACTTCTGTCATGGATATGGGAGAGTCTGAGGTTGTTGGACATGGAATTCCATTGAAGAATCTGGGTTTCTATTTAAAGGATGAATAGGAATGAATCTGATATATTTGTTCAATTTAATCTTGAAACAATTTTGTAATAGCTAGATTACTGTTCTGAGTTTCTACTTTGTAATAGATATGAATGTTATATATATAAATTAATTGGATGGGGTCTCTTAGATATGAATGTTCTCAAATTTATTTATTGAGTTAGTGTTCAATTTACCAATTTTACTTAATTTGAAGTGGGGTGTCCTAGGATCCTTGTTGAACTTTTCCTCTGGGTTTATTGCCTCTGTTGTGTCTGTGTTTTTTATTTGCTTGTAAGAAGCACATAGGAAAGTGGATTCATGATCTTCATCAATCTTACTTCATTAATTCCTTGAATTTAGCTATTCCTACTGTATGAAGTGGCAATGGAGAAGAGTGAGTAGCCCTCTAACATTATTTAGTAAAACTTTTCAGAACCCATTTTGGAGCTTGTTGTTATGGTGGTGGGGCTGGGGGTGATGGTTGCTCTTGTGGTGCTTACAGAAGTGGGGGTGGCTAAGGAGGTAGTGGTTATGTAGATTTGAGATTTTTCATGGTGGTGAATGTTACCATGGTCATGGTGACATAATATAATGAAACATTGCAGTAGAACTTTTAATATTATTGCCAAAAATTATCACACACTGTAATCAGATCTAACATAATAGGAGGATAACTACTTAACTAGCACAATTTTACATATTTTCTGCAACATTCAGATATAGAATAATAATTATTCCATATATTTACACAAGTGAATCATAGTATTTGTTGCTATGTACAATGCTTGAAAACAAATTACAAAATCACATTTCCCAATCCATAGTATCATTGAAAAGGATATGTAGATGGACTAGATTTAAAAAGAAAAGAAAAAAGCACACTTTGGTTTTTATCATCTGTATCATCTTCTGAAGTATCAGTCCTGGGGCTTGCATCAGCCATGTTGGATTCTCCCCTGTTCTCACGATGACCAGAAGAGAAGATGCAGAAATCAGATTTGGTTGTAAATCTGTCTGCTGCAGTGGCAACGCCTGAGACCCCATGATAGCACCAGAGAGGTTTATGTTGGAGGTATCAAGTGACTGTATCCTCAAATAAACAAAAAATAAAAAAAAAGGGAGAGAAGGAAGATCCAAAATTATCCGTTGAAATATATTGATTCCTACCATATAATAGCTAAAGGAAGATAAAGAATTACCTTATGCACCAAATTCTACCTAGAGCCTGGCTACTTGACTTCATCAGATTGAACATTGGATCTAGATGGTAACATATTAATGAAATCAGATTGTGAGCCAAACAAAGAGGAAAAGCACAGAGCTAAAAGCATTTTTTTTTTTTTCTATTTACTTTTTCTGATTAAGCAAAGCCAACATCCCAGTTCAGCAAACTCAGAAATTTTTATATTACAACATAGTCTGATCTACCTGTTTTCCCTACATTTTACTAATTTATTTTCAAGGAGCCTAGTCACAAAAATTTGTATCATTCTACTAGGAAAATTTAGCAAAGAAGAATTTCAGAAAAAGGTAGAAACAAACTACAAAGGCTGAATTGAGATTTTGAAAACTTCTGCCTGGGCTAACTGCAAACCTTAGTTATCAGCTAATAACAAAACAATTGGCAGACAGAAATCTACAAAATCGTATTAAACCATCACAAATTCAAAGGATAACGTCTATTGCCTAGATTAGCACAGCTAATGACAGTAGCAAAGGTGATCCAAACCATGATAAAAGTGAGGAGGCATGATTTTGTATTGATGAAACAACAAAGAGGAACTACAATAACTGACCAAAAATACTGGCACTTGAATAATCTATTGACAGAGGACCTAGATGTGAGCAACATACTTCTGCTAACATCGAGAGCATCTTCTACATGAAATCCAAGATGTTGCTCAAGTGTTCCAAATTCCAGAATTCGAGAAGGACGAATGGTGCTTCCTTCCGTACCACTGAAGTCCACAAAATCATCAGAAGCATATGTACACATATATGCAAATCCAGAAAGTCAAAAATTCATTACCCATGTTCCAGTATGGAGAAACTGGAACGGTGTACTAATAATATAACACCAATGCATAGAAATATGTTTATATGCCAAACGGCCTAAGACATACTATCCGTCATACATAGCCTGGGGCTAGTGAAAGAGAAAAGATTGTACAATTTAGAAAAAAAAAAAAAAAAATAGACATTTGGTTTTAGCAAGAAAGAAGGAACCAAACTGCTCAATACAGTATTTTGTGTAAGAGTCTCCATTCAAATTTGGGATCAGAGCTAATTCTGGAAAGACAATATACTCTGGGAAAAAAAAAAAAAACGCAAGACAGCATGTATACAAATATAATCATAGCCAGAAGAAGAATCAACTCTAATGGCCCTAATAACTACTGCATCTCCACTATTAGTTAAAAAGAAATATTACCAGGGGAGAAAAAAGTTATAAACTGGATATTCTTTCAAAATATACATGTCAGGTATTGAGAATTGACTTAACTCCTATCTATATCAAATTAATAATATCTCAATCATTTTCTGCTGTTCTTTCTCCATTACTTTTAACACAATCTGATGACACATAAAACTGCCCAAATCATATACAGTAGTTTCAACTGTCTGTAATGGTCCCCCAAAAAATTCTGTTCTGGATGATGATTCATAAAAAAATACAAATATTTAATATACTCACAGACTTGAGGGGCAGGATGAATGGTAAGGTTGTCATACACAAAATAAATTATAATTTAACCTTCTTTTCAGCATCCAAAAATAATAATAAATGAAGACAATAAACAAAATACCAACTCAACATATGCTTTTAGTGGAAGATATAGAATTGAAAGGAACCAAACAACAGTAAATTGAGTAAAAGTGAGGATTTAATGCCAACCTAGGCAATTAATTATTGCATCAAACATTGACAATCTAATATTTGCCTTCTCTCCTCAAGCTTTTCTTTACAAATAAAACGAGCAGGAAATCTCAAGTCCAAAACCATTCCAGTATTTATCAGACACATAAAACTATGAGAGTGACTTAAATCAAAAAGCATATAAGTAAGGCATCAAAAGGGAGATATCATATCAGAACCAGTGAAGAACCAACAAGGAAAAAAGAAAAGAAAAAGAGAGAGATAATAGAAACTAAGACATACATGAACAACCAATACAATGAGTTACTGACAAATATCTTAACACAAGGGTCATTAGAAAGATTTACATGGTATTGGAATTAGGTAACTGAGGAGCCTAGCTCTGCATACCGTTTACAACTGTGTTATCATCCTCCGCATTAATATTTACTCTTCTACTACCCATGACTCACCGTCCTCGTCACAACCATCTTATTCCACACAAAAGAAACCGCAATTCAAATAAAACCCCCCTTCAAAAGATAGACTTACAAAACCCATCCACTAAATTTCCAAAGAAAAAGCTCTTTAAATTTCCAAACTATGTTCAACTTCTAAAGTAAACTAAATCCAATTTTGACAGCTTCAAAACACAAAACGATAAAGAATTTGCAAATTTGGGAAACAGGTACAATCATTAAACAATCTCAAAGTAGTTGTTTACCCCCGTATCATCATCAATACAACAAATTGTACTAAAAAACTATGGCTGTCGGTACACCCGTGAGAAAAATTACCCAAATTTTATAAAGCTGGAGTCCTTACAGCAACAATTTTGCCTCAAAAGTTCCACCTTCAAACCAAATCACAGAAAAACTACCTAAAAACTCCCCCAAAATTTTTTAACGTGAACAAGAACCAACCCAATAAACCAGCTAGATAAAAAAAAACTGACTTTTCCACGGATTGAGCAGTACCCAGAAGCAGAAGCTGATGGAATGGGCCAACAAAACCCTAATCAGTAAGGCTATGATGAACACTGAACTTTTTTTGATCGTAGATAGGTTGGTATATGACATTTATATATAATATAAAATAAGTATAGAGTGAAGTTTTCTGATTCTCTCTAACCCATCAAAATTTAAATTCACGAAAATGAAAACTCACCTTGATTTTTTCCAATCTCCAACTCCACCTCCACCTCCACCTCCACCTCCAAACGCTCATCAGAATCCATATATGTTTTTACCGCTCAAAAAGAGTTGTCCGAAATCTAATTTGTGTTATGCCATAACCTCCCCTAAACTCTCTTATTCTCTAGACCATACCTGTACAATGTGAGCTAATTTAATTTCAATACTAATACTAACTAAAGACTAAAATATAAAAATTGAATTTCCAAAATTTCTACACAGATGGGGGCAAAATAATTAAATTACGACATTATTCATCAACATAAGGTATTATTTTATGTATCATTGGATTTGTCTAAATGATTTCTCAATAATATATTCTTATTTTTATAGTTTATGTTTTTTAATAGTGGGGTGTGTTTGAACCCATACATTGAAACTTGGACCAGCCTCATTAGTTGAATCAATTGAATCGTCACCTAGGTGTGTTATTCGAGACAAAATTAAGCCTAAAACCAAAAATAGCGTTTGACCCGAATTGACTTGGATTAAACCCGATCAACCCAGACATAAATTTCAAGACCTAATATAGATTTAAAAAAAATTATTGTGACAGTCAATTAATAAGTTGTCACATTTTTATTCAAATATTTATTATTTCTTAAAAAAAATTAATCTAACTAACCTTTTAACATGATTTTTTTTAATTGAAAATAATTTATTTATTTAATCCACAATAATAAATAAAAGAATGACGCATATCACGAATATGTATTTTTATTATTTTATTTTTCTTCAATGGATTTCAATTGACTCACTTGTTTTATTAAATAAATACACAAATCCAATCAAAATATGATAAATTTAATTTGTTACTTTTGAGTACTTGTACTAAAAGAATTCAGTGTTTTTTTTTTTAATAAAAAAATATTTTGTCATTCATTAAAAAAATTATATTATTCCATTTATATCTAGTAAGTAAAAAAAAATTGATGAATTCTCAGTAGTGATATATAATAATTTGTCTAGCTTAATAAAAAAAAATTGATTTAAAAACAAGATATAATATACATTATGCCCATTATATTTGTTTTTCAGTGATAAAAATTTATGAATCCACCATTGCTAAAAAAAATAAATAATAATATTCATATAAACTAACTTGGAAACCTATAAGCCACATCTTATACAAAAAGATTTTAATTTCTTATTTTTTATACTTTTGACTCTTAAATTTTTATTCTACTTTTTATAATAGTGATACAAATTTTATTAAACGTATGAGAACCTTTTTGAATCTTAAACATTAATTTGAATGTGACACCCTGTTCAATTAACCCACTCAAGTTTTTTTTTTTTTTTTTTCTTTAAATAGTTAATAAATTATTATGTATTTTTTTAAATTGAGGGGGAAATTAGATAATGATCCCATTAAATCTTTAAAAAATATATGTTGACCACAATAATTTTGAAAAAATTAGTTAAGTTAATTAAATAATGAAATATTTTACCATATTAGAAAATAATATTAAGTCAATAATATCATTGGAAAATTTGTAAATTATAATGTATAAAATTGAATTAGTACTTAATTAATTAGTTTGTGAACAAGAAATTGAAGTTTTTTAATTTCACCTAACATTTGTTATTTGATAATAATTTTTTTGAAGTTCTTACTAATTTTTAAACAATTTATGTTGTTTATAGTTAGACATTGTGAAATGACTTTTAAAGAATATGTTTATAACTAAAAATAAGAATATGTATTCATCAAATTTCAATTTTCTTTACATTTTAAAGTAATACAAAAAAAGTACGTGTTGATAAATACTATATGTTATATCGGATGAAGCAGAAAATGTGCATGCATATTTTTCATGATACAAATTTTGAATAAAACAGTTAATTTTACAAAATAAATAAATAAAAATATAATTCATATAAAAACTTATTAACTAATTTAAAACTTAATATCAAGGATAATAATATTTATATATATTTGGGTTAACCACTTATAATTAAGATCACATTTTTTATTATTTCCAAACCATACAAAAAAAAAATATGTTACATACTTACATATCACTTTCTCTTCTTATAATTATTTAAATTCACACCAAAAAAAAAAAAATTTGTGATATCTTTAAAATAATTAAATACTTAATTTTGTATAATAATTGAGTATTAACAAAATTAATATTTGAGTCATCACTCAACATAATTCTCTAATTCTAACCATAAATTAGTCTTAGGAATATTGGAGTTGAATAAGGATAATAGTGATATAATTGAATTAAAATTTGATTATAATTGTGAAATTTGCATGTGGCAATCTCTAATTATTGGACATGTTCAACTAATTATATGGTGTTAAATTATAGATAACTTTGCACTGAAAAAATATATATATATTATAGATAACTTATTAAATATAAATTTTTTAATTATTATTATAGTTCATTTGAGTAAAATTTAATAATATAAATAGAACAAAATTAATTAAATCCTATGATAAAACAATATAAAATGAAAAGTTTAATATATTGTCAAATTTTAAATTTTAAATGTAAAGAATTTATTTGTTGTTATAGTTTATTATTATTAAAATTTATTAAATAAGTAATAATTTCATTCTTATTATTATTATTATTAAGACAGAGAAAATTTAAGGAAATAATCCTATCACCATTAAAAAGCTATTTATGTTGAATTAATGAATTAGAAGTTAAAACTAAAAATAGATAAGAATGAAAATTAATTTTTTATTAAAGGTATTTTAGGAAATAAAAATATCCCGCCATGAACCCTTTTTCTATATATTCGATCTTATGTTACTTGCTTTCTAAGTAAACTAATCCACTGCTTTCTAGAATCCTTACAATTCCAAGAGCAGAGTAGTTAGGGTTTGAGGTCCATTGTTTCCACCATGATTGTTTACAATAATCGTCCTCAACACCCTTTTGTAGCAGCTTCATTAAAGGGAGATCAAAGCCGTTGCAGTGAGAAAATCTCCATGGGATCAATTTCAGTTCCATCCATGTCGTCTATGGCCATGGCCACTACAAAGAAGAGAAAACTGGAAACTATTAGCATTGAAGAGGCTAAGATGATTCACGAGAAAGTTGCTGCTGAATCTGTTTTGTTGTCAAAGAGAAAAAGGGTTTTGGAAAAACCAAAGAAAGCTGCAATTTTTTCTAAAAAATCTATGTCACATTCCACTAAGATTGATGCCCAAGTCATGAAAGTTGCTGCTGAATCTCTTTTGTTATCAAAGAGAACAAGGGTTTAGGAAAAACCAAAGAAAGCTGCAAATTTTTCTAAGAAATCTGTGTTACATTCCACTAAGCTTGAAGCCCAAGTTACCATTAATGGTACTAAAAGAGCTGTTGAAAACCCTAAAGCGCGTGTGTTACCAATAATTGGTGTTAGGGTTGATGAAAAGAAAAACTTGGAGAAGATGAAGTCAAAATCAACTACTGAGATTATAACAGAGTGGAGGAAGCTTACACAAGAGAGAGAACGACAACGACAAAGAGAAGCTGCAAGAATTGAAATTGAGAAGATTGAGAGGGAACATGAGAAGAAGGCTTCTGTTGGTGAGACTGAATTTCAAAACTTAGAAACAATGCAACAACTTGAAATGCTTTGTGGGTTTTCTGTTTCTTGCCAATGTCAGTGCCTTCACTATAAGGGTTATACTTCTGTCATGGATATGGGAGCCTCTGAAGTTGTTGGACATGGAATTCCGTTGAAGAATCTTCTGGGTTTCTTTTTAAAGAATGAATAGGAATGAGTCTGATATATTTGTTCAATTTATTCTTGAAACAATTTTGTAATAGCTAGATTACTGTCTTAGTTTATACTTTGTAATAGATATGAATGTTATATATATATAGATTAATTGGATGGGGTCTCTTAGATGAATGTACTCAAATTTATTGAGTTTGTATTCAATTTACCAATTTTACTTAATTTGAAGTTTCTTGGATTCTTTGTTGAACTTTTCCTAAGTGTCTATTGCCTCTGTTGTGCTGTGTTTTTTTTTTTTGCTTGTAAGAAGTGCATAGGAGAGTGGATTCATAATCTTCATCAACCGTACTTCGACAGTTCAATGAATTTAGCTATTCCTACTGTAATGAAGTGGCAATGGAGAAGAGTGAGTAGCCCTCTAGCATTCTTTAATTAGTAGAACTTTTCAAAAACCCATTTTGGAGCTTGTTTATGATGGGGAGCTGGGGGTGGTGCTTATGGAAGTGAGGGTGGCTAGGAAGGTGGTGGTTATGGAGATTTGAGACTTTTCATGGTGGTAAAATAATATAATGAAAAATTGCAGTAGAATTTTTAATATTACTACCAAATATTGTCATACACTGTAATCAGATCAATTCATAATAGGACAGCTAGTACAATTTTACAGATTTTCTGCAGCATTCTGATATGTAGAATAAGAATTATTCCGTATATTTACACAAGTGAATTCCTAGTATTTGTTGCTATGTTAATGCTTAAAAAAAATATTACAAAATCACATTTCCCAAATATATGGTATATAAACAAATGATACTCAATGTGGTGATTAATTAGGCTGCAGTCACTACTCTTTATTGCTGGAGGAGCGATCCTTTCTTTGTCCTCCACCAAGAATACGGGAAATCTGTAAACCTCTACTGAATGCTTGGTTGAAAAGCATTCTTGTTTGGAACTCTGAAACAAATGGAAACCATGCCAAGAATGCAACAGGTGTGAATAGAAGCAAGCCCATTATTACTTCATATCCACGAGCAAGTGCCCGAACTGATCCCCAGAACCCCTCTCGAGGAATCAGGGTCTTACAAGCTTGTGCAATCTAATTAACAAAAAAAGAAAAAGAAAGAAATGATTAGGAGAAAATATTTTGTGGCTAACATTCTTTTTTTTTCCTTCAAGAAAGGTTTTCCCTCAAGATGAATTTCAAATGTTAAAGAAAGAAAACCAAAGAAGTTCAGAAATGAAGGATTACTGACCAACAACAACCCCCAGCCAGTTGGCATGACTGCAAGAATGCAGACTAAGATGTCCTTAGGGTGTCATATGAGAGATTGCTATTAAAACAATGAAGACAGAAAGGAACGCGAGGAAAATAGCACCCTTGATCAATCGAAACAAAAGCTGGTAGTCTGCACTGAGTCGTCGCCTCCCAACAGATAGAGACTGCAAATATGCAACACACTAGATTAGAAAAGTGTGTAATGCCTTCACTTATATAGGACCACATAAACCAATAGTCTTTCGTAGGAAAACAAATGTATAGAAATTAAATCTTAATCCAAGTGCATCTACATCAATAGACAACCAAATAACATAATCGTCTACTTGCTTTTCATTGCCACACTTCACATTCCCTTTTTAAGAAATCCCTTGCAAAATTCAGCAACTACCTGAACTGATCAAACAATCCTTAACTTAGCTGGAGAAGTTAATATGGACTTTGGTTAATTTAGATAAAATTATTCCTTAACTCTTATGTTCCAGTCACATCACCGTATCATCATAAAATTATAAAGAAAAACTTCTCACAGAATGGTTTAAGCTAACTTAACAATACTTCCATCCCACTTTACATGGAAAAAACAAAGTGCATGTTAGGTGGATGATGTTTTCACCACTTCAATCTGCAAAAAGGGAATATCATAAAATTGGTTGCATTATGTGGAAAGAAAGTTATACTGTGTCTTCTATCTTTCTGATAAGGTTCTACCGCAGCAAACAGAGGATAAGACAATGCAAAAGTGCCTGAGTTTGATAACCATATAGATGCAGCGACAGAGCTTTGCATGGTAACTGCTGAGTGCTTAAATTTCTTTAATGTTGTTAGTGTGCATGAATTTACTACCAGCTAGTTCTACATAAGAAGTCCGAACACTGAAGCAACTTCATGTAAGAATAAACTAGGCCTCATTAATGCTTTTAATGCTCACCTTCATCAAAACCAGTATTAAAATGATCACAAGCCATGAAACACCATACACCTGCAAGGAAATAGTGATAAATTAATTTCCCAGTTGCCATCCAGTTCACAAAAATATCAAAAGCTTATTCTTTTCCTGAAAAGTATATATAAAAAGCATAAAGTGCTCATACCAGAAAACTTTGGGTATCTTTGGTAATTTTCAGGTGATATACAAGCCCGTATTGGTAGATGAAAAAGCGCAAGGCTAACAATATTTCAGTAACAATACCGCGCAACCCAGAATAAAGGAGATGCTCTTGTTCCTTCTCCCACCAGGACTCCCAACTCTTTTCTGGAGGTACACCAATTCCTCCATGGTTCCTTATCCATTTATTCCAATCTGTCCAGTCATCAACAATCTTTTGCCACTCAAAACCTGATGGATTAAAAAGGAAGGGAGCAAAAAGCCATGTTCCTACCATGAACCACATTGATATAGTAATCAAAATATAGGCAACTCCACTTCTATAGGAATGACCAAATATTTGGTAAACAAGTAGCAGAATCATCAGTTCAATTCCTTTAACAAAATGGCTGCGAGAGTAGAGCCTATAATTATCAGCAAACTTGGCATGGAACACTACAAAACCCCGACCAGTACCTCTGTATCCTGCACCCCCATGAAGCAAAGTCCTCCCATAATAGTGGGTCTTTGTTCCAAGAGAAAATGTAAAAAATACAGGGGCCAACTGTAATTGCATCATTATGAATTCACTTAATGCATTTCGAAAGCCCCTTTCTAAACCAATTTCCATCATCATAGGCAACGCCAACAGAAGACCAATTTGCACAAGTGATTGAGAAGCAAGAGCTACTTGAAGAGACCTATTTTCTCGTATAGCTCGCTTCTGGCTCAGCCCCTCTTCAAGTCCACTGAGAACAAGATAGAGTCGTCCATACAGGAAAACATAGACTGTGAGCACAGTCAGCTGTCAGAGAAAAAGCTAGGGAATCAGTAATTATAAAGGAACATATATTACATACAGTGAGTTTGTCCTGAACATACCAAGGTACTGAAATAGAAGCCAATGGTGGTAAAATAACATGACATCATTCTGAAGAAGTCAAATCGGTGCCCAAGCCTATACATGTCACGACTCATTGTCTGCTCACCATTCCCACTAGCTATCTTTGCCTCAAAATTTGAGATCTGGTTAAGGCCCACATCCCTCCCTTTACCAACTTGTATATATTCATGATGAGTAACGTTGCCTTCACGTAATGTAGAATTGAAACCTGGATAATAGATAAGAGAAGGTACGAGGTGAATACAGACAAAGTAAACAGGAGATCTCAAAAAAAAAAAAGAAAAACAGAACAAAAAAGTCTTTATGCTGTAGGAAAAAGTTCTATCAGTGACAATACCTGCAAATATGTCCTCGCTTAAGTTGATGACTTTAGATGCTTTACTTACACCCCCTCTAGTCAGGTGGAAGAGTCTATCAAACACATCTGGATGACCATAATGGAACCGCACTCTGAACGAGAAGCATAAATGTATCACTTAGAACTACAGTGAAAATGTATACAACCAAAAGAACACAAGTAAAGCTGAAATTTGTGACCATAACAAACATGTAAAGTTTCATGATGTAAGTTGACTAACCCTAAAAAATTAAGAAAGGAAATTTAAGAAAATAAAGCTAGGCAGCTACCAAAAATGGGTTCACACTTTGTTAAAAGGATTATGAATTCAATGTATGTATATGCTTCGCATGGTTATGAAGATTATGTATGGACTCTACAAGATACAGAGCCTGTGATAATTTCCTTTAAGACCTGTGAAACTATGTCTTAAGTTTCTCTAATTTATGAGATTGAACAGGATTGGTCCCGCTGAAAAGGGATCATAAACAATTCAAGAAAATTTTCAATCTTCAAGTCAGCACCTCTGATCTGCATAAATTTAGTTACAGTAACAACTAAGGAAAAGAGAAAAAAACAAAGAAAAAAGAAAACAAAATACAACAAATTCACATTTGTAATGGAGAATGTAGATCATGACAATAGATTTAACATAGATACAATATTTTTATTATAGCAAGAATCATGCTTACTGGAAGAAACACCTCAGTTTTTATGGTGTAGAGAGGATGGGCCTCTCATTATTTGTATATTCCCTACTGAAAGTAAATTTATCTAGATCCAGAGAACAAATCCTCTTGGTCTCAAATATTTAAGTTATTCAATCATACAAAATCAACATCTAGAGTTCATATTTTCCTCTTTTTATAAGCAATCCCAAAATAATATTAAATCTGGTGAAACCTCCATTTCTTGTTAAACAATGTCATAGTGTCATTAGAACCTAGATTTATTTTACTAGCAAAATTATCAGATTTTAAATCATTCCCGAATTGAACTGATACATTTGTTCTTAATATTTTATGTCAATGTGATAATTCTCCATATTGCTAATATAATTGAGCTTCATCATTTTAGATATAAGTCAAATGAGTACCTCTTCTTGTTACCAATTGATTGGTTTTAAGAGTAAGGCTCTAACATGGTATCAAAGCTAGCCCATTTTGGGCCTCATCATGCCTCAAACACTTGAAAGCCAACATATCAACCCTAACAATCAAAATAGGGCTCTGATGCGTTCTATTGTGCCAGTAAACCCCAACTAACCGTGCTTGAACTCTACGTTCCGCTTGAGGAGAGGTGTCAATGTGGCAATTCCTACATTTGTGACATCAAGGGACTTAACATTACTTATAAGTATATGGGTCTCTCTTTCTAATACCAATTAATTGGTTTTAAGAGTGAGGCTCTAATATTTCCTTTTATCTTTCCAAAATTATGCAAAAAAGCTTAGTAATGGAACCTAGCATTTCTTCTTATTTTAGGGTCCAAGACACTAACAGCATCTCAACACTACGAACAACTTCTTCATGGAAAACTGAAGCACTTTCAGAGCTTACTTTACTTATAGGGATGATAATGGGTAGAACACTTTAAAGAATAATGGTATATCTGTATCTAAACCCATTTAGATACTCCAACCTCAAACCTGCTTGAATATCTGCATACTTCCTGATCCCATCCTTTCCCCAAACCTGTACCTAATAGGGTACTTGCAAAATCCGTTTAAGAATACATTTTTCATCCAAAAGCTTGCATCAAAATTAAAACAAAATGGAATCGCAATAAGAGAAATGACATATAAGAATTACTGATGGTGTAACTAGACACCATGTTGTCCTTGGAACTGCTAGGAAGTGTGAATAAAGTATAAACAGGTAGTAACATTAGTAATTTTACTAAAAGAAACAGAATTTTTCATCAATGATTTTTACTTTTAAATGTAAAAGCTATATATATAATAGTAGGGTATGGAATAACGGGCATCTTATGATCAAATCCCAGATCCATAAATAGTAGGTGTAAGACCCATCCCAAATCCCATTAATTCTAATAAATGAAGTGGCTCAAAATCCAGATAAACCAAGCAATGGTCATCCCTACTAGTGTAAAATTTAAAAACCCAGCTAGAAGATGCCATTATGTGATAACCCCCATTTCATTTCACTGTAAACTAAACTTCTATATAAAATGAAATTAAAAAATTGAATTAAAATTGAATTTAATAAAAATTTTATATTTCTTAATTATCAGAGAAGCAGGGGCGGCCGATAAGGATAAAGGTTGGGACCTCGGCGATGGTCAAAATCAAAGCAAATTTATAAAGATGCATTATCAATATGTAATGAGAAGCTTAAAAAATGAAGCCCATCTCTTTGAAATCCCACTATAGTAATTCCAATAAAAATAGTTTTAAATAAAAAAAATTAATCATGAAGACGTTAAAAACAATATATACTCCGGGAATCTTACTTCAATGGGTTAGCCAACAATCTCTGTCCAATGGTCACAAAACTAGTCTCCTGATTTGACATAAACCACGCAAGAGATGAAACACTGCAAAAATTGGGAAAAAAGAAAATGATGACTGATAGAGAAAACATATACATTGAGTTTAATATAGGGAAAAGTTTTAAAAAGTCTGATTTTATTTTCAAAGAGCCAAATAATCTTATCATATTTCTCATATGACCAATAAGTCCTACTTTTATTTTTAAGAACTTACTTTTCCTATATTGCCCTCTACTTTTTAGTTTTCATTTTTTTTCTTAATAGCAATATATTATGTTAACCTCAAAATTTTTTATACATTTTTTGAACATACTCTATCTAATGAAATTGAAAAGATAACATTTACACGCACACACACACACACATATATATAAGTAAAATTGGATTTAATGATTAAATAAAATAAGCTTGGACTCTTTTTTTCTTCATGGCATGACATCTAAAAAGATAAATTCAAATACTTGTAGAAAAAAAAAAAGAAAAAAAAAGTGATATACATATAAATATAACTATTTACTTGTGAAAAAATATATATTTTTTAAGAAAAATATGAAACTAGATGATGAAATAAAAATAAAAATATAACTCTTTTTTTATCCTTCCACTAATAATTATATCATAAATTCATTAGTTTTCTAAATCTATATTATGTGATTTTCTTAAAAAAATAAAATAAAATTAGCCTACTTAATTAATTTAAACCTAAGAAAAATAAGGATAAAGGTGGCATAAGACGCTTCAATATAAAGTCCAAAACTTATTTGGAACGAAACTCTTAAAAGTAGGACTTACTGATCTTGTAAAATTATGATAGGTCTTATTCGTACTTTTCCCTTTAATATAGCAGGAACAATATTACAAGAATCCATGCACAAAATTGAAAGGGCAGAGAAGATACCTGCCAGTAAATATATGCTCCCTAAGTCCAAGTATTGTTGGATATCTCACACCATCATGTTTGAGAAATTCTTGCATTAAATTCCTCATTTTGAAGGCTTCTTCCATATAATTATCCTGTTAAGTAGATACTCAGCATCTAAAAAAAATTGGTAACAGCTTGAGTTTAAAGTAATTAATGTCGGACCTGGTTCATATCTATTGTCTGCAATCCTTCCCCACGTGTAAAAATAATAGCATGATTTTGATTTTCTGGCTTTCCCTCACCCAAAATTGCAGGGCCTGGAAGCTTTATGCGATAAATAACCTAGATAAATAACCAAACAATCATTTGAAAAGCATTATGCTTTACTGCAAAGAATTGTCAAAATGTTTGACATAGCGTGCCTTAGCTGAAATCTTAAATTTAAACTACACCCAGAATGTTACAGTGAAAGGAGAAAGAGAACAGATTTAAAATTTTGTCAACTGCTTAATTGTAAATCCCTTTTTACACAAAAAAGAACACCCATTGACTATCTCTTCACTTCCTCCAAAGAAGATACTTTAGGCTGCTCTGGGTGCCTCAGTTATCAGTGGCTACATATGTTTGTAGTGGCTGAGCTACTATCTTGTTTTTATTCATTCAGCATTCTGTATTAGGTTTTGTTTTGTTTGGCTGCTTGGTTTTCTGTGATAGATTAACAACAAAAAAGAAAAGGCACGTATTTGCATAGGAAACTTAGATAGTATATTTTATGTAGAACTAATAAGCAGCGGTGGATGCAAGATTTGCAGTTAGGGGGTGCAGAGTTACCAGAGCCTGAGACTTTTTATTTGTACAATCTATGACCCTGATCCCTGTTTGTATTGAATATATCTTGTCGGAAAAACTAACTTCATACTACCATTGTGCACCTAACTTGAACATTGTTTTATCATACACTTTTTTTCTTTGTTCTACCAATGATATTATATACAACACCAAGATGCAAGATAGCAACATATTGAATCAACAACATCACAATGTGAACTTGTCGTCAAATTTTGATCCACCAAACTATATACATAATTCACAACTCAAATTTAATAAAGTTGAAAAGTTCATTTCTTTTTTTGAGTTGGATCATTCAAAGAAGCTCATAAACAAGGTAGTCACAATTAATTAGCAACCCAAGAATTGACAAATACATAGTATAGGTAACATATTCATAACTTATCAACATATCTAAATGAGAAGGTTATTGAAAGAAATTCACACTGTATAATTATTATATTTGACCACCAAATTAATTGAAATAATAATCAGAAGTAGCAAAAGGAAAAATTGAAAAGTATACTCTTCATTCACTAGAATAAATTCTAAAAAAATTTAGATTGAACTTTCTTATATACAAATTTATGGATCTAGGAATAGTAACCAAAAACGGTACAAGAAAAACTCTGAACCAATAATTAGAAAGCAGCAGATTCCATAAAATGAAAAACAATAAATATGCTTCAATGGGTTGCTGGTATGACTTTTATTTATTCTTTTTCTATTTAAAATTTTAAGGTTTCATTTCAATTCTTTAGAAGTTGGATTTCATTAATCCTATCTAGACAACTTAAAGCTTGGAGTGGTGGGGGTGCCCCTGCTAGCCCCCATGTCCGACCCTGCTAAGATGTTTCGGAATGATCTGAGGATAATACCTGGTCTAAACTTTGAACTGATTCAGATGAATCA
This sequence comes from Quillaja saponaria, assembly GCA_029379385.1. Lineage (NCBI taxonomy): Eukaryota > Viridiplantae > Streptophyta > Magnoliopsida > Fabales > Quillajaceae > Quillaja > Quillaja saponaria. The sequence continues at coordinate 8,582,122 of CM055616.1, read as the reverse complement.
AGTGACTTTGTTGGCAAAGCAGCCTTCACAAGGGCAGAATAGTAAACCTTTTGAACCATCTTTTTAGATTTATCTTTGCTAGGCTCTTCAACCTCGTCAATGTAAGCTACTCGAAGAGATGGGTAACTGCAATAAGATTAGTAAGAAACGTAACTAAGACATACTTAGGAGTTAAAACACAAAGAACTTAATATTCGAGACATACGTAGTCATAAGCTTCAGAATGTCTTTAGCTCGAGGATCACCAGAACGTTTATGAATTCCATATTTCTGACACGAGACCACAAATGTGAACTTCATATCCGCGACTGCTTGACATTGTGCCAATAATGACCGTTCACTCGTTGTGTGTTCCTCACTATCTAATTCAGCGGCCTTGTACCCTTTCATTAGATCTGAAAAAAATCATTGAAGTTTACAAAAATAAGATGGTGCACAGAGACAAAATAGATACTAGTATTATAATAAATCTAATTACCGTCATATTTTGCCATATCAAGGAAAGCCTGAAGTTCCAAAGCTTTCCGGTAATACATCATTCCGCGCACTTATTCAGAAAGAGTAGAGTAAGATGCATACAGAAAAATCATCACATGAAATTACATGTACGACAAGAGAGAGAGCGAGAGAAAGAGAGGCTCTACCAGTTTTAGTCAGTGTCTGGCCTCTGTATGATGCCCATAGACGAAGTTCTTCAAGCTTGTCAGATTCCTTGAGTTCTTCTTCACTATTACAGTTATTACGTTCAAGGAAGTTTTTCCATTCATCTGTAGTTCATAATAGAAGAACAAGTACATTTACTCCACTGCAAACATTATGGTTCCACTAGAAAACCAATACATATCTGGGGGGAAGGAGTAAAACCTGGAAATATCTTTTGCAAGTAAAAAAGGATCGAGACTCCATCTTCATTAGGCCTTTCCAGATGATCTATGGAGAAAAGAACGTCTTCGTCATAGTAAGGTGTCAGGACTCTACATATGAATTTAGAACATATTAGTTGCATAACATATCTGCCAAAATTTTGCTGTACAATTTTACATATCCTTGTACAAATATCATTATGACAAGACTACACATATCAATCTAATGAGGATCTCTCCCGGCCCTTAAACCAAGAGGTTATAACTGCAAAAATTGTTGCTTCTATTTATGCATCAAGTTCAACATGGATAGAGCTTACGAGAAGGAAAGCATATTTCGAACTTTGGGAGCATTAGGCATATCCATAAACAATGAATTGGAAAAGAACGTCATTCGCCTTCTAGCATCCAAGTTAGATGGAACATCCATAGCAGATTCCTTAACAGTAAGCAGCAGATGAAGCCTTTTAATCTGTGAAAATCAACAAAATAATGAAAATTAGTTCAGCTCTTTTGTACATGTATTTTTCACATTCAGATGAACTGTCTGAAGTGACTTTCATGTTGTACCCCAACATTAAAAGTGAAACTCACCTTTTCTTTCCAAGCTTCAGTTTCAGAGACAGGAAACTGAAGTTCTCCAAATAACTGACGCTGGTTTTCAAGGGGCGTCATCCCCTCATCTTTTCCATCAGAACCACCATGGCTTGAATCTAGCAAACTACATGAGAATAATAACGAATTGAAAGTGATTGCAACTCATAAACATACTTTAGAAGTTGACACCACCAAATGACTTACCTCTCCACCTCTTCTTCCATTATGTCTCTTGTCACGACCTCTAGCATGTCAAGCAAGAGAATCACAACCTGATCCTTGTCCTCTTTCTTATTTTCCAACTGTTAGGTGTAATGATTAGACTAGTTTTGGTTAATTATCAAAAATGCAATTCAAATTTTTTTTGTTTTTATTCAAATAACTCACCAGATATTCAATCAACCTAACAAATTGACCATAAAGGCTAGGGAGAGCACTCATTTTCAGTTCACTTATAAGATCTCCATTTTTTATGTGACCATCCACTTTCCCAAAAATACTATTAATAACCCTGCATTCAGTAATCCAGCACAGCAAAAACTTAAAATTTCAGAATGAATGACATTTCAACCATCTCTTTTAAGATAAATTTCAGATAAGAGTAAGCTTACACTTTTTCATGTTCTCCGAGAATTAAAAAGTTGATTATATTTTTAAATGAAGCATAGCATTCAAGAACAGCAGAGCGCATGTAATTGTCCTTAGACAACCTCTTTATCAGCTCCCGTTCTTTATCTTTACCATTGCTGTCCTTAGCCATGGATAACGCTATTGGAATCTATATCACGAGAATACAGTTAATACCGAGTTTAAGTAAGGAATTAGTGTGTGTAGTTTAAACTGATATCAGAAATAAACTTATGAATAAATGACCTTGCTCGCAAGTAAAAATGGAGGCCACTGGATAAGGTCCAAAGCACGGTCGGCCCAATACGGGACAAGCAACAGGTCCATTTCTCTGCAAGTTTTACAAAAGCTCCTAAGTACCGAATGTTTGGACCATAAAGGAAATTTTTTTTTAAAATAAAAACCTCATAGGTTGGTTAGTTGAGGTCAGCAAGTAATCAAGAAAACAATTTCAAGTACAGAAGATTGTCCTACCTGTTATCAATTAGGTCCTCATCTCTAAAACTAGTGATTATTTTGTTCCATAACTGAGCAAATCTTGCAGCGTCCTCCTCTTTATTAGATGGGACCTAAAATATTGACCAAATTAGACTTAGAAGAGTATTTATTTGGATTATTAAGCATACAGGTTTGATATTGTTCAATCATCTCCCATGCAAAAGGCCTAACAGTACGCAGAAATGTTGCAAGACCTTGTCAAATTTGCGAGAAAAAGTTGCCTTCAGTCCTTTCCTCTTAGTCTTCTCACTCTTCTCCAAGGGAATCAAGCGCGCGTTAAAAGCACCAGGGAGAGAATCAAATCGAGATCTTAGCAATTCCAATGTTCGAATCTGAAAATGAAAACAATGGGTTGACCATTTCAAGATCAAAGAGTCTGCAATAAGTATGCAGGCAGAAGACCTTCTCTACACATTTATCATGTGCGAGTGTGTGCATGTGTATAAGTACATCTGCTATTTTAGAAAACTAGCTGATCATCAAAAGTGAAGTTAACTCTCAAGATTGCACATTGAAAATAATGAATGTATAACCATCACATGCAAAAATTGCAACCATAACAAAAAGATGGAAGTTCAAGACCACATAGAATACAGATAGATGCAAGTTTTCTTCAAGCTTATAAAGCATGTCCTATTAACATTGCATATAAAACCACAGTTCTTTAAGCATCTAGGAAATGGTAGTAAGTGACATCTACTTTATCAAGGAGTCCAGGACAACGTAATTGGTCTTCACTTAAAACATGCCATATGAGATCTGTGCTCAAAAAGTCCTTCAACTTAAAACATAACTGAACAATTACCAAATGATAACATGTTTGCTGCTGTTCAGATATCAGACAAGTATATTTTGTTCCTCTTTCAAAATAGTTAAATAAAAACCAAAGTTAAACTTCAAATAATTTTAACTTGAGTTTGTTATATTATCATCAAAGGAATGCATATTCAATTGGATTTTTTTTATATATTATTTTATTCACTTTTAGTTGATACTAAGTAATCTTTTTCCTTGTTTGAAAATTCAGTATCACCTGACACTTTTGCAGGTATCATTTACTCATGCAAAAGCCCAACATTGAAAAATAGGTCTCCCAGTACCAAAGGACCCATTAGGTTAAAGTGGAAACGAAGATAAGGCTATAGACCAAGCGCACATATTATTTATGGAAGTGCATAGCCCCTTAACAATTACAAAAATACAAAATGGGAAAAATCAACTATGATATAAAGGACCATGAGCAACAAAGATAGACCAACCTCTCCGAGACGGCGAAATGCACCATATATACCTCCAACTATTGTCGACAAGATAGCATACCAAATCTGAGTATCCATAAAGTATACCTGAAGTGGATCATTACCATTTATTATAAATGCATATGGGACATAAATTAAAATAGGTATGGGGATTTATATGATGTATGGACAAAAAATAAACATACAAGTATAACAGGAGCCCACAGAACTATCACCACACCAATGTTGTTCCTGGCTGCAGAAAGCAAACAGTGACATCAAAAACAGTCCCATTATTTCAAGCCATTCAGTCATTCCATGTTGTTACCTCGAGGGAAGAACTCATGCCACTTAAAGGTGGTGATATGGACTTCCATTATAGCTTTTGTTGGTTCAACAAGAGGCCTAATCTGCAAAAAAGAGGAAAAAAATTTGATGGATTTGACCGATACATGAACTCAGAACTATAAAGAAAACATTTTCAAACCGTTTTAGATGGACTAGTATGATGACTATGAAAATATACTACCATTTAAAAGTTCACAGCACCAGGAAGGAATCTTTTTCTCTTTGTATTTATGTATGTATGTGTGTGTAATGTACAGAGAGCGCGTTGAAAAACTTGTTGTCATTATTGGTTTAAAGCTTCCACAATATTGCGTTTCAAGGAGTTGAAGCTAGAAGAATATCAAGACTTACTAAATATGAAAAATGAGCAATAGAGTAAAAATCATTCTAAGTAGCAGACATTCAATTATCATATATTCAGAGTGTAGATAACAGCAATACCTCCACGTAGTAACTGAATGCTAATTTTGATAAAATAAGGAGCAACCAGAACATAGTGTACCTAGAGATAGAAGCAGTTAAATCTTTAATCAGTAAGAGCATTAAATATAGTTGAAACCAGCCAAGTAACAAATGAACTCTTCACTCTTACTTCAAAAGCGAAATTGAGCTCTCATGCATTCCTCTTCCAACAAACAGCCGAGGCTGCAAGACAAAATAATAGAAATTTAATTCAACTTGAAACAAAAAGATACTAGAAAGAATATGAATAACTCGAACAAAATAGATTCTTAACAATTCCAGGCACTATATTTATTCTTTGGTAGGTAAAAACTTAACTAGTTATTTAGCAAAAAAAAAAAAAAAAAACCACAAAATTAGCACTATACATGTATGGAATTAAGTGATCTACAATATTCATCTCCTTACCTGGGACCACCACATCATGAGCATCAGAATCCTGTTGTTGGACTGCTCCAGATAGCGTCGCACAAATGGGAGCAGAAACAACAAGATAGAGAGCATGTTTGGAGATAAGTAGATGAAGATAGCTATGATGAACATAGAAGGCGAACTGGCACCATTTCCAAACCAATTCTTGATTGTCTGTCCAAAACCCGATGGATTTTTCCAACTAAATGCATAAGCAATGGGCAAAATTATGACCCATCCCGCAGCTGAAACAGCTTTTAGTATATATCTTAGCTTGGTATGGAGTGACATGTTCTTCCTTGCTTTCCAGCTCAGGATTATATCAAGGATAGCTGAATATATTAAAAGGATAGCATAATTATTGTATTAATCATGGAAAATTGTAAAGTTCTATAGAAAAGACGAGCCAAGAGTTCCTACTATCAGAAATGCAACACGTATCAGATTGAAAAGCAATTTGAAAAATTCAACCTTTAAAAAACTGAAAACATCCTTGAATTAAAATACTTTTTCTTTTAATGGTAAATAGGGAAAAGTATAATCTGACTTCAGCTAATATCACAGAGATATATATTTGAAGTAACAAAGAAGCCAAAAAGATATACTGTTTTATCTACCTTGTGATAGCTTCAATATTGCAGCAGTTATAAAGACGCTCAATACTTTCTTGAAAACATCACCATCAAATATGGAACTCAACTGGCCCGAGCCATTCCAAGCGATAATGATCATTGCCTTAATTACAGAACATATTTCCAAAGATCAAACAGAAATAAAGTACAGTGACTAAAGCAAACCAAATCTAAACAGTCACCAGATGCATAATATATACCTGTAAGCATAATATATAGAAGCTCCACATTCTATCAAAACTTCTAAAGATATGCCAAAACGAGCGTATCTCAACAAAATTAACTTTTCCAATCCACGGACCAGCAGCACGTGATCCCTTTTCCTAAATCCCAAGGTCAAAATGTAAACAATTAGAAGAAATCTATATTACTCTGGCATTAACAAAATGGTAGCTGGTTTGAACTCATATTTAGTTGCAAATGGGAAAAATATAGTAACTTACTCAATCTTTCCACAGGGAAAATTTTGGACTGTTTGGACTGTTTTATAAAATTTCAGGGAGAATAATTTACAGCGTTTGTAGTGATTAAAAAAGATGAAGCAATATGAGCTGAGAACAATGCATAGTCAGATTGCTCAGTCAAAATGAAATCTGTGTAGAACAAGACAACAGCTTTCATATATAGGTCAAGGGACATATTTTGGCATTTCATATATTTAAGTATAAATGTAATACAACCAATGTCTTTGAGAAACAAACAAGACAACAGTTAGGTGTTGAATGACGAAAAATGGGGGATCACTGGCCACATACAAATGTAGTAATATCGTCAAAGCCATATAAAGTAATCTATAACGAGTAACTGAACCACCAAAGAAGGAATATATACTCAGCAAGAAGGATTGCCACTAGCTTGGACCACAATGATTACAGTACCTCATCTTTGTTAACATGAAGTTGTTCAGCAGGCGAGCAAAAGAATTCAGAGTCAGCACGCATTGGCCAACCTAACCGGAAGCAATTGACTGACCTACATTTTGAAAACTCATGGACCTTCTAAAATATAAATTAAATCTTTAAGTATGAAAATAACAAACAAAAGAAATCCATAATACCAGAAATATTCATTTAAATCATCATAATTTCTCCATTGAGAATGCTTAGCTTTTCCTACATTACTCCTCTTAGCTTCCTGTAAAGCAGAAAATCTGATGCAAGTTATACAAAAAGCAATGAAACATTAAAAGAAACATGAAATTCTTGTTGCAAGAAAATGTGCCGACGCACCTTGTTTAAAGTGTCATATATTGGTTTTACTACTTTCATCAGAAAAGTCTCTGGTCCACCACCATAGGTTGGTTTTACAGGTTCACCAGTCAGTGGACTAATGCTCCCTGCCAACATCCCATACAACTCAAATGCCATCTACACAGATTTAAGTAAGATGCACCATATAAGTATATTTCAATAATAGCAACTACCTTAGTTTCATATTAATGATAAATGTAAAATGCAATCGAATTCCTGAAATCTAAAATAAATATAAATATACAACATATATGTGTAAGAACTTCGAACCATAAAACATGTATCATGAAATCAGACAAAAGCAGCCAACTTTTATATCTTTAATTGCCAAATTCTGCAAGTGCTTTCTTTTGGGGTTAATCTGAGATCACACGAAAATAGATTAGACTTTTGAATCAGAAGTCTAATCTACAATTCGGGTAACTGGTTTTACACTTTTTTGATACCTAAGATCCATGAAGTATTATTAACTCAACTCAACTAAGTCTTAAATTCCAAACTAGTTAGGATCGGCAATATAAATCGTTTTTCTCCATTCACATTAATCCAAGACGTCACTTTAAGTGATGCCCAAAGCAATCATACCTTTCTCAAGACTTCCTTCCCATGTAATTCTTGATCTCTCTACTCCGTGTAACCCTATCCACCTGCATCAAGTCACCTCTCCTAACTACGGCATCCACCGGTCAACATTAGATATGTCCAAACCCCTGCAAGTGGTTCTCTCTCATTTTCTCTTCAATAGATGTAGCCTCTATCTTTCAACATACCTTCTCATTTTGTATTCTATCTTTTCTTATATATCATGTCATTCATCTCAACATTCGCATCTCAAACACTCTCAAGTTATTTCTTAATTACCCAACATTCGGAACCATACAACATAACTGATCTCATAGTTGTCCTATAAATTTTCCAATCAAATATATTTATTCTAAATTATTCAATTTAATGATATTCATACTGAGCAGATAAGAAGGTGACATGGAGGAATAAGGAAAATTGAGGGCAAACATAACAGTGATGGTTAAGAAAGACTAAGAATACAAAGTAACAATTATGAAATATCATACCATTTAACCAAAGAAGAGGAAATGTGATTCTTCTACAAAGTCATATAAAACAGAAATAAACAACAATATTATTTATTACAGGACACAAAAGAACAAAATAAAAATACTAGTATACTACTGATTTGAAACAGATGTGCATGATAAACACTACCACCACATGCAGCAGAAAACTATATCCCAGGTAAAAAGGTGTAGGGGGACTTCATAATCTTATGGCTAGTTTTGGTTTTTTCTTATACTGTACTTACATGATGATAGATATAGCAAAGGCACTCTGGCATGAATCTCAAGTTTGCAGCTTCGCCCCATATAAGAAGATATAAACCCATGTAAAGTAGTTTACGCTGCTGCATTTCCTGTTGAATAGTCGGCAACCTGCCAGTTAATGCAAGGAAAAACACTTTGAGTCATCACTAATACAAATTATTTCTATGCGAAGTAAACATACAATCAGATTAAGTTGTACAATGTATATCGGTAATAGGGAGCCTGGCAAGTCAGTGATAAGATCCGTGATAAGCTTGTTATTAGAATATTATTTTTTTGAAATAAATCAATTAACATTTAGGGAGCCTCACCAAAGGCTACTTTTGCGAGCTAGATACTTGCACCATTTTTTGTAACTTTTGAAGAGCTTCTTCATCACTTCTGTTAGAGCACGATCATCCAACTAAACACAGAAATTGTTTATATCAGAAAAAAACAATGACTATCTCAGAAAGTACAGACATAATTCAAGAAACCTAGTAAAAACAAAACCTTCGGTTGTTGATCAGGCTTTGGAAATTGTCGTATGTGTACATTTGCAAGCAACAGAATCAAGTGCTCCCTTTGATTTGCCACGTTGTCCTTCTGCACATTAGTAAATGAAATATTTCCAGCTGATGAAACACAGAGACCAAGCAACTACACCAAGCAGAAGCTTGTCACACACCTGGAAACCAAACATGAGCTGAAGCCAGTCAAGAATGTCTTCATCTACTTTCTTCTTGTGACCCATTGGCCAAGGCAAACCCCTTGTATTTCGGAGTGCAGAAACCGCAGCTTGAATCTGTAAATAACAAATAGAAGAACAATTCAAAACCCAAAAAGTAGGACAAATAAACTATACTAAGTTAGGAACAAACCTCAGGATATTTCATTATAGCCTGGTTTTGACTATCTGGATCAAGGGGGAGAATATTATATGGAGCATACAGTTGCTTTTTTTCCTCAACTTTAGTATTAGCTAGCAAAATCTGCAGTACGGAATCACAAAGATTACATTATTCAATTATTAAAGGAAAAGAGTACTCCTCTATTGACATTTCATAAAGTTCAGTCAATAGATTATTATTATAATTCAAGTCTCAAGAGAAAATGCATTAAGCTTACCTCATCAGCTACTTCAACAGCTTCTGTTTGATTAACTGCCCTCAAAACTTCAAACAGAACGGAAGCAGTTTGATACGCTTTTGTAAGCTGGGCACTGAGTAAGGTACATGAATTTAGGTAATATGATTCAGTAGAGGCAATATCCAAGTTAACAATTAAATTACTCATGGTGTCACACAGAAAATTACCGATCTTTATCTGCAGCATTCTGTAAAGCTTCAATGTATTTTTGGTAGTAATTTCGATAAAAATTCTGCATTTCACGAGAATCACTTTTTGCCCTTCCTGCCAATGTTGTTTCATTTTCCTGGAAAGAATTAAAACGGTAGCTATTGATATCTGCAGAATTGCAACAAACCACCACCCAGCCAACAGCTACAGACATCCATGAGGTAAGTTCAAGACAACCTAAATATGTGAAAAGAAAATAAAGAACCCTAATCATTCTTATCAACAGATGTGGCATCAACCTCTTTTCCATGAACCAGTTTCCTTTTCTTTTCAATTCGATAATTTTTTTTTTTTGCAAGCATACTTGAATGACATCATTGAAGACTTTCTTTTCTCCTCTTTCCTATATTTCTGAAATATCATGTTTGGTGGGGGAAGGGAGGATCCCAAAAGGTACCATGTAACACTCTCAGAAAAAGTATACATTGCAACCAATGTTATTAAAACTTACCTTTTCCAGACGTTGAAGAAGAGCGGTTTTAAACTGGCGAACACCCCGTCCACTAGAAGTGGGATCTAGTCTGTGAGCCTTTTCAAATGCGTAAAACCGACCTAATTCCAGAATTTACATTGACAAGAATTCAAGTTCCACAGAGTATTAAGACGCACATGATAGTTCTGAAAACATATGGGTTGCAAATTTAGAGTAATCAAGCCGGACAATGCCAGTAGCACAAAACAACATAAATTTAACAAGAAGTTATCTCAACTACGTAAAAACAAGAAAAAATTAAAGCAGGACCTGGCAACAGGATGGCATCAGATTCAAAATTACTAACCAACCCTTTAAAAAAAACTTGAAATAATCAACTGTTGCTCCCAAAAATGTAAGAAAATGAAAAGCAGTCAAAGTTATGGATAACTTTGGAGCATCCATTTAAATATTAGTTTGTTCAGGGCAGTGAAAGGAGATTATCCATGCATGCAAACCCTGTAAAGTAGCCAATGTTATGAAACTCAGCTGCTTCTTTGTAAATCTGTCTACATGAGCTGTGGCCTCTGCCCCTTCGAATTAAGATTACTTATTATAGAAACATACATTCAGCCAACTCGTCAACGAGCTTAAAAACGACATTGTGCACTCTGACTTAAATAGGAATCGAAGAGAGAGAGCATAAATCTACATTTCTCTCACATGGATAATCAGCAAGAAGCACAAGTCCTGACCGAATCTAAATTCTGACTAACAAAAGATGATAATTAGATATCCAATACAAAAGTTCTACCAACAGAAGACATTAAATCACAAAGAAGTAGAGATAATATAATTGCAACTTACAGAGATATGCAACTCTTTTATTGCTAGCCTCAACTTCATTTGCCACACGGAGAATGGGAGCTATCTCAACTAGTGAAGAAGGAACCACCTCACTATCCAGTATTGGATCCCCTCCTAAGTTCCCAGCAGTCTGAGTCCGCAGTATTCGCCTTGAGGGTTGCTGATCAGAACCCCTTCTATATGCCATCTTAAAGCCCAAATATAGCTTGTTTTACCTGTCATAAACAATAAACACTCAAATAAAATAATGGAAAATATTATTTAAAGAAAAAGTACTCGTAAATAAATAATAATGCTAACTTAACCATATACTCAACATGGTTGCCAATGAATGATAAACAAATGAAATGAATCTGAAATTTTGGTCTTCAGGATTTATTTTATATGTAGCTCATCAAAATTGTTAAGAAAATACTAGTTAGGTTCAATTTATTTATCTGGCTGTGATTGCTTACTGTTTATCCTATACTGAGAAATTAGAGGGGGGGATGGAAGCCCAGTACACTATTCTGATGGTTTCAAGAAAAAAACAAACAGATTGAACCTACGAATTCCATGAAACCCCATCTTAAAAAAAATAAAAAAATATTATAATCCCAAAACCCCTCCTTTGCTTGATGAATAAACTGAAGAAGCTTTTAAACATTAAAAATGAATTAAATATAAAATCTAAGGTAGATACATAGAACACATGAAAAAGCACCTTAATGAAAGCAAGTAAATCTTCCAATCAACAAAGGCTTGTGATTTTGCTTTCCTGATCCCACATACCTAAAAGTCATACGATCAATTGAAAGTTTATCACTCTTGTAGTCAGCCAAATAAGCAAAAGAAAAAAAACTTTCATATGAATTGAGTCATGGGTAGTTAAAGAAAAGTCGCAAAAAGAGTACAGAAAGCTTCACGAGTTTAGGGACAACATACATAATAATTCAAATACCACTTACTTACAAAACAGTACTAAAGATCTGGGTATAGCCCAGAAACTTACATGAAGACGAAATCTCAAGAGTATGAAAAGTGAAATAGTTGAGTGTTGAACTCCAAAGAGTGCTACCCACAAACTAGAGAAGTAAATAGCAACGGCGACGGCAACATCATAAAAAATGCAGACTTTCAAGTCAATGCTCTTTAGCGGGCAAAGCTTCCCCGAGTAAGATAAGGCCACGTCTTTCCTCTATTTTCATTTTTTTCTAATCTGTCTATTTGAATAGTAGTTTCTTCGAAATAAGCAACCTAATAGTTAATTAACTAATTAAAAGTATTAACTTTGGCAGAAAAATTAATGAACAGAAAGACTCAAAGATTAGAAAAAGAATACCAAGAAAAAAAAAAAAAAAAGTAGTTAAGAAATAACCCAGAACTTACATATTAATTTAGAATGGTTAACTAATTTGTATAATTTTTTTTTTAACATGTTACTTTTGGTTTTGTAGCAAAATAGACTTTTATAAATTTTATATTTACTTTATTGGTGCTATGATCTTTTCCAAATAAAAATTTTATGCAATTTCAATTTGAATATACTTTGAAATCTAAATTTAAGAATTAAATTTTGATTTAGAAATAGAGAATTGAAAAATAAACTTTAATTTTGTATCTTGGGAATAAATTAAGTTTATAAAAAAAGAAAAAAGTAATGTTTCTTTTTAATATACATTTTTAAAATGTAGTTCAATAATAATATAGAGACTAAACGAGGTGTCGGGTTAAAAAGAGGCTATAAAAGAAAGAAAAAGAGAAAAGCAAAAAGCAAAAACTATCTAGGTAGAAGAGAAAAATTAAAAGTAGTCCTTAAAAGTAAATAAATTGACAATATTTTTTGAGTTTTTTTTTTCTTTTTTAGTACCTTAAATTAAATAAAAAGTAATATAAATTTTTAATTTAAAAATAATTGAAAAAAATTAAAATTCTCAAATAGCTAGGCTAAAAATAGACCATTCAAATTGGAGGGGGATTGGTAGATACACAAATATTCTTGAGAGGATAGGTTAAGTCAGCAGACAGTGTTGTGAATCTCAAGCTAGCTGTCATTGTCTTTTTGTGATTTTTGTCTATTTCTATATGTTTGATGTTATAGAATTTAATATCTCTTATGAGATTTCATCAATACAACAACACCAATAATTACCAAAATGACGAGACGTCGTAGTATTGTTATTGTGCTGTATTGGTGTTTACATATGATCTATTTATAATATATTAAGGTGATAATAACTTTTAAATATTTAAAAGTAACAATTTTATGAGTAAAAAGTATAATTGAACTAGTATGGTATCACAATTAAAATTTTCATTCTATGAGTTTGATTTTCAACTTCCCTTCAAAATTAGCATCTCATAAAAAATTTAAATTTTGTAAAATAATATATTTTAATATTTATATATTGTAACGATATTTCAAAAAATTATATGTATATAATCAGCTTTGATAAATGAACATCTAATTAAACATTTATTTATTTTATATAACATTTATTTAGTATCTACTTTTATGTGTACCAATAAGATTGTATTTTATTTGTCTGCATGAATGATTACACTGAATGACAGAAATAACTTTGAGTAACTAATATTAGAAACAAAACAATGACTTAGGAGACTTTTTCAGCAAACTTGGTCCATTAAGTAATCCTAGCTAGAGATAACGAGTGAAATGGCATCTTCATCCTTCCATGAATGAGACAAGGGCCAATCATGACAATTTTATTTTTAATATATTATAGTGCACGTGATCATATATACTTTACGAAAACATTGGGTACAATAACATATATTTTAATCAAAGGGAAAATGTCTATATATAATATCATAAAATATAGGTTTTTTACATTAACCACGTGAAGACTCAGAAGAAGAAGAATAAAAAAAATGAATAGAATTTAATGAAAACAACTAAATAAAAAATATGTATTGGTCAATCTTTAGTTTAACTTCAGTATTAAAATCTCATTTTTAACACTAATCAACTATTAGTACTGATCAATAGATTTTAAAAAATTAAATTTTAATATAATATCAGAATTAGATTAAATATAAAATTAAAAAATTTAACACTATAAGTTGATAGACTTATTCTATTGGTATCAATATCAATTGGCCCTTCCAGTTATACATATTTATTTAAATAATATACTTTTGCTTTACTATATTTCATATATTATTGATGTATGGAATCATTAAAAAAAAATCATATAGGGAGGATGAACAAAGAATGAAAAAATAAATATAAAAAATTTTAAGTTAGGAAAATGTTGGCATCAATAATATGAAGATGACTCATATGCTTATACTAAAGAGGCAATAAGTCTGCAAAAGGCTGAAGCTAAGAGATAAAGACAAAGTAAGTCTACACTAGATAGAAAAAGATTGATGTGATGTGATGTATATGGTGGGTCTATAACTTGCATAGCAATCTTCTTCTCAAAAAAAAAAAAAAAAACTTGTACAGCAATCTTATTAATGGTGCACATGCCCCTCTCATATGTAAGGGTCCCTCTTCTAATTATATACTACAAAGACAAGCAACCACGAACTGACATGTCAAGCCCTAACATTACTGTTCATCTTTTTGGCCAGAGGAAGGTCATGCAAACAAGGGTAAGATTCACATGCACATATTTAACCAATCACTTACATGTTTTGAACCCTATATATACATTATTGTTGCATTTTCATGAACCTGTTTGATGGGAGATATTTATAATTTACTATGAATTAATTTGTATAATTATTAATGTGTATCTAATTTATGTCATCTTGTGTTTTTTTTTTATCAACTCGAAATTATGTGATTTTTTTTTTTTACCATAAATTAGAAGATTAACTTTGATTGATTTAACTAATAATGTTATCACTTTTCAAAAATTATACCGTTTATTATATATTGTAAAATCATATATTTCACAGATAATTTTAAAAAGTTATTGTAAACATCAAATTTATACAAAAGTTAAGGTAGTCTACAAGTCAAGATTGTAGAATAACAAAAATAATTACATAAGAATAAGTAAAGTCTTTAAATGAATAAAATGAAATATTATATAATTATAAGAAAATTTCAGTACTTTAGATGTGTAAACTCTGAAAAGTATATCCCTACGTTTGTGGTTTTTAGAAAAGCATCATGTAACTAAACTATACTTTTAACTTCTATAATTTGCTTAAAATTTTACTTTTCTCTAAATATATGTAAATATATTTTATTTAATGATTATGTGTCATTGAGCCAACTTATACATGTAGATAACATATTAAAACTAAAAAACTAACACTCTAAAAAAAAATGAATAAGATACTAAATTACTATTTTTGTCCTTACAAAATGCTCAACTTATCAATTTCGTTTCTTAATGTTAAATTCATCAAATAGATCTACAAATTTTTAAATTATTAATTTAGTCCCTCAGTGTTTAATATTATCAATTAAATTTAAAAAAAATTAAAATTATTATTTTCGTTTCTCTCTATTTCACTAAATTTAAAATTATCAATTGTCATATCCCAAAAAAATTGTTATAACAAGAACAATGAAAGAGTTGGAATTAGGTGTTTCTCATGTGTTATTTTTAGTATGGAATTATAAAGGGCATAAATAAAAAAAGAAAAATATTATTATAAAAATATTATTTGATTCAACTAGTAAATTTTTTAACTCATCGAGCCTTTTGCAAATAAAAAATGCAATTATTTTAAAAAAATGGAAACTTCAATTTCAAATTAATTAGGCTTTGCTACATGAATTATTTTCTTCCATTCTCTGCTTTTCTTTTTGTTATTCAATTATCAATCAAAATCTGAAATTCCCAAATTCATTCAATCTTCCTTTTTTTTCTGTTTGTTTCATAAGAAAACTCAATATATCTTCAAAAGTTATTCTAACAAATTACCACATTGACACATTTATTTCCATTACTTATATTAAATTTTCCCATAAAGCTCTTCAGAAGTCAGCCTCAACAGCGCTTGCCCAACTAATATTAGCACCTTCTCGGACGACGAACTCAGCCATGATAAGCAAACCGTTTGAAGCTCTGTCTGAGGGTGTTGACATCGAAAAAAATTAGTACTTTGTTCGAGTTTATGATGCATTGGTCAATTCATATGTCAGTGTTAACATGTTTGATGAAGCTGTTGACTTTTTGTTCGAAACCAGAAGGCAATGACTTATTCCTCATACCTTTACATGCAAATTTCTCGTGAATCGCTTGGTCAATCACGGTAAATTGGATTTGGCTGTGGACATATACAAACAGCTCAAGAGGATAGGTGTAAGTCCAAATGATTACACATATGCAATTGTGATCAAGGCATTACTGGGTTCTCTAGAAATGGCTGTGCTTCAGAGGTACTTAACCTTTTGGATTATATGGAGGTGCAGGGTGTGAAACCAAACTCTGTTACATACAATATGATCATTGAAAGTGTATGCATAGTAGGCAAAGTTACGGAAGCTGAAGCATTTTTAGATAGTCTGGAATATAAGAATGTGGAAAACTCTTCTGCCATGATTTGCGGGTACTGTGAAGCAGAACATACACGAGAGGCTTAGCTTTTTCTTAAACTGTCAAAAGCAAATAAATATTGTCAAAAAAGGTTCCTGAATTTATGCTTTAAACTACTCTGTAACTGCATCTTCCTGAGACCTAGAGCTGATCTTGCTTGGTAACATGTTGGCAGTAGCTACTCATTGTGTTGTTCCCTAGTTTCTTTTTGTTCTTTCATGGCATTTAGCCCCATTCTGACCCAAAAAATACACAAGTATTACTACATTATCCTTATAACTCCGAGATAAATTAACTGTTTCTGTTTGGTCTTTTGCATCCACCATGAAACATACTGTTATGGTCTTAATATTCACCAAGGTTGTATGGGTAGCTCGATGTGACAATATTAAAGATTTGAGATCCATCTTCCTAAGCTTATTTTTAGAGTGAGTTCTATCAAATCTTTAATACAGACACTGTCATATTGAGTCCAAATAGTATTAAATGAAGGGGGTCTTAATAGAAGAAAGAAATTGAGTCCATGAACAGTCTTACAACATTTTGTGAACGAATTCTACTTTAAATCCTTGACATAGATATCAAGGCCAAATAATAAAAACGAAAAAGGGTCTTAAAAGGATATCGAGTCCATAAATAAAGGCAAGTAAATAGGGTAATACAATACATCACATGAGTTTAACCAAACTGAGGCACAACATTATTGCAAATCAATCATAAAGCCTAGATTGTGGCTAGGAGTTTTACAACTTTGCTCTCGTTGATATTCTGGTTCTCAGCTCCTTCAGCTACAGCATCGATGAATTGTTCAGTATTCAAATATTGAGACCTACTAACCCTACAAAAAACATGGAATCAATTATAGTACATAAATATGAAGTAGCAGGTTAAAGGAAACAAATTATTGACAGCAATTACTTAGGTACATGAATTTGAGAAGCCCACATCCCTAGCTTATACCAACTTGTACATATTCATGATGAGTACCTTTGCCTTCACATAATGTAGAATTGAAACCTGGATAATAGATTAAGAGAAGGTACAAGGTGAATAGAGACAAAAGTCAACAAAAAAAGAAAAACAGAGAACGCAAAAATCTCTATATTGTAGGAAAAAGTTCCATCTGTGAGACAATGCCTGAAAATATGTCCTCGCCTAAGTTCCTGACTTTAGATGCTTTGCTTACACCCCCTCTAGTCACGTGGAAGAGTCTATCAAACACATGCGGATGACCATCATCGAACCACATTCTGAATGAGAAGCATAAATGTATCACAGTGAAAATGTATACAACCAAAAGAACACAAGAAGTAAAGCAGAAAATTGTGAAACAGACATGTAAAGTTTCATTATGTAAGTTGACTAACCTTACAAGAGCAAGAAAGGAAATTTAAGAAAAATGAGTTTAACATTTTGTTAAAAGGATTATGAGTTCATTATATGTATATGCTTCCCATGGTTATGCAGATTATATATGGACTCTACAAGACTTCAGAGCCTGTGAAACGATGTCAAGAGTTTCTGCAATTTATGATATTGAAAAGGATTGGTCCTGGTGAAAGGGATCATAACAATATACGAAAATTATTAAACTTCAAGTCTACACCTCTTATCTGCATAAATTTAGTTACAGTAGCAGCTAAGGAATAGAGAAGACACAAAGAAAAAAGTAAACAAAAGGCAACAAATTCCCATTTGTAATGGAGAATGTAGATAATGACGATCGATTTAAGGTAAATACAATATTTTTTATTTTAATATGACTATGCTTAGCGGAAGCACCTTAGTTTTTATGGTGTAGAGTGGATGGGCCTGTAATCATTTGTATATTCCCTACTGAAAATAAGTTTATAAATTTATCTAGATCTAGAGAACAAATCCTCTTGGTCCCAAATATTTAAGTTATTCAATCATACAAAATCGACAACTAGAGTTCATATTTCCCTCTTTACATAAGCAATCCCAAAATAACATTAAATCTAGTGAAACCTCCATGGTTCCTGTAACCAATATGGTACTTGCAAAAACCCTTTAAACTATATCTTTCATATCAAAGCATGCCTCAAAATTGAAACAAAAAAGAATCACAATAAGGAAAATGACATATAAGAATTACCGATGGTGTAAACAGACACCATATTGTCCATATAATTGCTGTGAAGTGTTGTGAATAAAGAATAAACAGTAGTAACATTAGTAATTTTACTAAAAGAAACAGAATTTTTCAAATGATTTTTACTTTAAAATGTCAAATCCCAAATCCAATCCAAATCCATAAATAGTAGTAGTGTAGAACCCATCCCAAATCCCACTAAGGTTATACAAATTTAGTGGTTCAATATCCAGATAAACCAAGCGGCCATCCCTACTTGTGTAAAATTTAACAGCTAGAAGATACTATCATGTATCATGTGATAACCCCCATTTCATTTCACTATGAGCTAAACTTCTTTATAAATAAGAATTAAAATTAAATTTAATAAAATTTCGTATTTATTAATTAATTTTTAAATAAAAATAAAAATAGATCATGAAGACGTTGAAAACAATATATATTCCAGGAATCTTACTTCAGTGGGTTAGCCAACAATCTCTGTCCAATGGTCATACAACTTGACATAAACTTCGCAAAAGATGAAACACTGCAAAAGTTGGGAAAAAAGAAAATAATGACTAATAAAAAAAACATATACATTGAATTTAACATAGAGAAAAGTTTTAAAAAGTCTTGATTTTATTTTCAAAGTGCCAGAAATATTTTTTATCATATTTTTCAGATGACCAATAAGTCATGTTATTATTTTCAAGTACTTAGCTTTCTTATATTGTCCCCTACTTTTTAATTTTTTTTTGTCTTCTTAATAGCAATACATTATATACTAAAAAATTGAAAAGAAAACATTTTACACATATATATGTAAAATTGGATTTAAAGATTAAATAAAATAAGCTTGAACTTTTTTTGTTTCCTCATGATGTGACATCTGAAAAAGTAAATTTATATGAATTTAAAAGATAAATTCAAATTCTTGTAAAATAAAATAAAAATAAAAAGTGATATATATATAAATATAAATGTAGGTTTACTAGTGAATTTTATTTTATTTTTTTAAGAAAATTATAAAAGCAGATAATGAAAATATCTTATTAATTTATACAAGTTTTTATTCTTCCGCTAATGATTATATCATAAATTTATTAGTTTTCTAAATTTATATTTTTTGATTTCTTTAAAAAATTAGTCTATTTAATTAATTTTAAACCTAAGAAAAACAAGGATAAAAGTGCAATAAAACACTTCAATCTAAAGTCTAGGATTTATTTGGAAAGAAACTCTTAAAAGTAGAACTTACTAATCTGGTAAAATTACGATAAAACTTATTGGAACTTTAAAGAGAATGGTAGGACTTATTCATATTTTTCCATTTAATATACTAAGGATGAACAAAATTCAAAAGGTGCAGAGAAGATACCTGCCAGTAAATATCCACTCCCTAAGTCCAAGTATTGTTGGATATCTCACACCATCATGATTGAGAAATTCTTGCATTAAATTCCTCATTTTGAAGGCTTCTTCCATATAAATATCCTGTTAAGTAGATATTCAGCTTCCAAAATTTTGATAACAACTTGAGTTTAAAGTAAATAATGCCGGGACCTGGTTCATATCTATTGTTTGTAATCCTTCACCACGCGTAAAAATAATAGCATGGTTTTGAGTTTCTGCCTTGCCCTCACTCAAAATTGCAGGGCCTGGAAGCTTTATTCGATAAATAACCTACAAAAATAAACAAACAATTTAGCATTATGCTCTACTTCAAAGAAATAACATTATGTTTGAAATGGAATCCCTTAGCTGAAATCTTAAACTTAAGCAACACCAAAATGTTACAGTGAAAGGAGAAAGAAAACAGAATTAAAATTTTGTCAACTGCTAAACTGTAAATCCCTTTTTACACAAAAAAGAACAACCACTTACTATCTCTTCACTTCCTCCAGAGAAGAAACTTTAGGATGCTCTAGCTAGGTGCCTCAGTTATCAATAGCCATAGACTTTTAATTTGTACTATCTATGACCCTGCTTCCTGTTTGTTCTAGATTGAATATATCTTGTGGGAAAAACCAACTTCATACTACATTTATACACCAAACTTGAACAGTGTTTTATCATACACTTTTTTTCTGTGTTCTACCATTGATACATTTACACCACCAAGATGAAAGATAACAACACATTGAATCAACAACATCACAATGTGAACTTGTCGTCAAATTTTGAATCACCAAACTGTGTACATAAATCACAACACAAATTTATTTAAGTTGAAAAGTTCATCATTTCCAAATAAGCACATAAACAAGATAATCACAATTAATTAGCAACCCAAGAATTGACAAATACATAATATAGGTAACATATTCATAACTTATCAACATATCTACATGAGAAGGTTATTGAAAGAAATTCACACTGTTAATTATTATATTTGACACCAAATTAATTGAAACAATAACCAGAAGTAGCAAAAGGAAAAATTGAAAAGTATACTCATTATTCAATAGAATAAATTCTAGAAATTTCTATTCAAAAAATTTAGGTTTCATTTCAATTCTTTAGAAGTTGGATTTCATTAATCCTATCTAGACAAGGGTGCACTGCTAGCCCCCCTATGTCCGGCCCTGCTAAGATGTTTCAGAATGATCTGAGGATAATACCTGGTCTAAACTTTGAACAGGTTCAGATGAATCAAGTGACTTTATTGGTAAAGCAGCCTTCACAAGAGCTGAATAGTAAACCTTTTGAACCATCTTGTTAGATTCATCTTCGCTAGTTTCTTCAACCTTGTCAATGTAAGCTACTCGAAGAGATGGGTACCTGCAATAAGATTAGTAAGAAACGTAACAAAGACATACTTAGAAGGAGCAGAAACACAAAGAACTTAATATTCGAGACATTACATAGTCATAAGCTTCAGAATGTCTTTAGCTCGAGAATCACCAGAACGTTTATGAATTCCATATTTCTGACACGAGACCACAAATGTGAACTTCATATCCACTACTGCTCGACATTGTGCCAATAATGACTGTTCACTCGTTGTATGTTCCTCACTATCTAATTCAGCAGCCTTGTACCCTTTCATCAGATCTGAAAAAAAAATCATTGAAGTTTACGAAGATAAGACGGTGCACAGAGACATAATAGATACTAGTATTATAATAAATCTAATTACCTTCATTCTTTGCCATATCAAGGAAAGCCTGAAGTTCCAAAGCTTTCCGGTAATACATCATTCCGCGCACTTATTCAGAAAGAGTAGAGTAAGATGCGTACAAAAAAATAATCACATGAAATTACATGTACGACAGAGACAGAGAGAGCGGTTCTACCAGTTTTAGCCAGTGTCTGGCCTCTGTATGATGCCCAAAGACGAAGTTTTTCTTCAAGCTTTTCAGATGCCCTGAGTTCTTTTTCACTATTACAGTTGTTACGTTGAAGGAAGTTTTTCCATTCATCTGTAGTTCATAATAGAAAAAAGAGTACATTTATCACTGCAAACATTATAATTCTAGCTGAAAACCAATACATATCTGGGGGAAAGAAGTAAAACCTGGAAATATCTTTTGCAAGTAAAAAAGGATCGAGACTCCGTCTTCATTAGGACTTTGCAGATGATCTACGGAGAAAAGAGCGTCTTCCTTATAGTAAGATGTCAGGACTCTACATAATAATTTAGAACATATTAGTTGCATAACATATCTGCCAAAAATTTACTGTGTAATTATACCTATCGTTGAAATAAGTATCTCTCCTGACCTTATGACAAGACTACACATATCAATCTAATAAGGATCTTTCCTGGCCCTTACACCAAGAAGTTATAAACTGCCAAATTGTTGCTTCTATTTATGCATCAAGTTCAACATGAATAGAGCTTACGAGAAGGAAAGCATATTTCGAACTGTGGGAGCAATAGGCATATCCATAAACAATGAATTGGAAAAGAACTTCATTCGCCTTCTAGCATCCAAGTTAGATGGAACATCCATAGCAGACTCCTTGACAGTAAGCAGGAGATGAAGCCTTTTAATCTGTGAAATTCAACAAAATAATGAAAATTAGTTCCGCTCTTTTGCATATGTATTTTTGACATTCAGATGAAGTGCCTGAACTCTGAAGTGACTTTTCATGTTGTACCCCAACATTAAAACTGAAACTCACCTTTTCTTTCCAAGCTTCAGTTTGAGTGACTGGAAACTTAAGTTCTCCAAATAACTGACGCTGGTGTTCAAGGGGTGTTATCCCCTCATCTTTTCCATCAGAACCACCATGGCTTGAATCTAGCAAACTACATGAGAATAATAACGAATTGAAAGTGATTGCAACTCATAAACATACTTTAGAAGTTGACACCACCAAATGACTTACCTCTCCACCTCTTCTTCCATTATGTCTCTTGTCACGACCTCTAGCATGTCAAGCAAGAGAATCACAACCTGATCCTTGTCCTCTTTCTTATTTTCTAACTGTTAAGTGTAATGATTAGACTAGTTTTGGTTAATTATCAAAAATGCAATTCAAATTATTTTATTTTTTTATTCAAATAACTCACCAGATATTCAATCAACCTAACAAATTGACCATAAGAGGCTAGGGGAGAGCACTCATATTTTCAGTTCACTTATAAGATCTCCATTTTGTATGTGACCATCCACTTTCCTGAAAAATACCTATTATAAACCCTGCATTCAGTAATCCAGAACAGCAAAAACTTAAAATTTCAGGAATGAATGACATTTCGAACCATCTCTTTTAAGATAAATTTCAGATAAGAGTAAGCTTACACTTTTTCACTGTTCTCCGAGAACTAAAAAGTTGATTATATTTTTAAATGAAGCATAGCATTCAAGAACAGCAGAGCGCAAGTAATTGTCCTTGGACAACCTCTTTATTAGCTCCCGTTCTTTATCTTTACCATTGCTGTCCTTAGCCATGGATAACGCTATTGGAATCTATATCATGAGTATACAGTTAATACTGAGTTTAAATAAGGAATTAATGTGTGTAGTTTAAACTGATAGTAGAAATCAACTTATGAATAAATGGACCTTGCTCGCAAGCAAAAATGGAGGCCACTGGATAAGGTCCAAATCACGGTCTGCCCAATACGGGACAAGCAACAGTTCCATTTCTCTGCAAGTTTTACAAAAGCTCCTTTAAGTACCGAATGTTTGGACCATAGAGGAAATTTTAAAAAAAAAAATTAAAAAAATCTCATAGGTTGGTTAGTTGACGTTTCTGCAAGTAATCAAGGAAACAATTTCAAGTACTAAAGATTGTCCTACCTGTTATCAATTAGGTCCTCATCTCTAAAACTAGTGATTATTTTGTTCCATAACTGAGCAAATCTTGCAACGTCCTGCTCTTTATTAGATGGAACCTAAAATGTTGACCAAATTAGATTTAGAAGAATATTTATTTGGATTATTTAAACATACAGGTTTGATATGGTGCTATTATCTACAGTGCAAGAGACCTAACAGTACACAGAAAATGTTGAAAGACCTGATGATCAAATTTGTGAGATAAAGTTAGCTTCAGTTCTTTCCTCTTAGCCTTCTCCACAGGAATCAAGCGTGCGTTAAAAGCACCAGGGAGAGAATCAAATCGAGATCTCAGCAATTCCAATGTTGGAATCTGAAAATGAAAACAATGGGTTGACCATTTCAAGATCAAAGAGTCCGCAATAAGTATGCAGGCAGAAAACCTTCTCTACACATTTAACAGCAAGTCAGAGGATTTATTCAAAGAGCATTCAGTAGTATGCATATGCTACACTGTCATCAGAATGTACGTGAAAATTATGTGCGGGTGTGTGTGTGCATGTGTATAAGTACATCTGCTATAAAATAATATCACATGCAAAAAGTGCAACCATAACAAAAAGATGCAAGTTTTCTTCAAGCTCAGAACGCATGTCCTATTACTATTGCATATAAAATCACAATTCTTTAATCATCTAGGAAATGGTAGTAAGTGAGTGACATCTACTTTATCAAGGAGTCAAAATACAAAATGGGAAAAATCAACTGTAATTTAAAGGTCCACTGGGCAACAAAGATCGACCAACCTCTCCAAGACGGCGAAATGCAACATATGTACCTCCAACTATAGTCGACAAGATAGCATACCAAATCTGAGTATCCATAAAGTATACCTGAAGTGGATCATTCCCATATATTATAAATGCATATGGAACAAAATTAAAATAGAAATGGGGATTTAGATGATGTACGGACAAAAATTAAACATACAAGAATAAAAGGAGCCCATAGAACAATCACCACACCAATGTTGTTCCTGGCTGCATAAAGCAAACGATGACATCAAAAACAGTCTCATTATTTCAAGTCATTCGGTGTTCATTCCATGTTGTTACCTCGAGGGAAGAACCCAAGCCACCTAAAGGTATTGATATGGACTTGCATTATAGCTTTTGTTGGTTCAACAAGAGGCCTAATCTGCAAAAAAGAGGGAAAAAAAGATGGATTTGACCAATACATGAACTCAAAACTATTAAGAAAACATTTTCAAACCGTTTAGATGGACCAGTACGATGACTAAGAATACATATTACCATTCACAGCACCAGGCAGGAAACTTTTTCTCTTTGTATTTATGTATGAGTATGTGCAATGTACAGAGAGGATGTGGAAAAACTTGATGTCCTTTATTGGTTTAAAGCTTCCACAATATTGCGTTTCAAAGATGAGTTGAAGCTAGAAGAATATAAAGACTCTGTAAACTATGAAAATGGAGCAATATAGTAAAAATCAGAGTGTAGATAACAGTAATACCTCCACGTAGTAACTGAATGCTAATTTTGATAAAATCAGGAGCAACCAGAACATAGTGTACCTAGAGATAGAAGCAGTTAAATCTTTAATCAGTAAGAGCAGTAAATATAGTTGAAACCAGCCAAGTAAAAAATGAACTCTTCAATCTTACTTCAAAAGTGAAATTGAGCTCTCATGGATTCCTCTTCCAACAAACAGCCGAGGCTGCAAGACAAAATAATAGAAATTTAATTCAACTTGAAACAAAAAGATACTAAAAAGAATATGAATAAATTGAACAAAATAGATTCTTAACAATTCCAGGCACTATATTTATTCTTTGGCAGATAAAACTTTAATAGTTATGTAGGAAAAAAGCACAAAATTAGCACTGTACATATTTTGGAAATAAGTGATCTACAATATTCATCTCCTTACCTTGGACCACCACATCATGAGCATCAGAATCCTATTGTTGGACTGTTCCAGATAGCGCCCCACAAATGGGAGCAGAAACATCAAGACAGAGAGCATGTTTGGAGATAAGTAGATGAAGATAGCTATGATGAACATTGAAGGCGAACTAGGCACCATTTCCAAACCAATTCTTGATTGTCTGTCCAAAACCCGATGGATTTTTCCAACTAAATGCATAAGCAATGGGCAAAATTATGACCCATGCTGCAGCTGTAAGAGCTTTTAGTATATATCTTAGCTTGGTATGGATTGACATGTTCTTCCTTGCTTTCCAGCTCAGGATTATATCAAGGATAGCTGAACATGTTAAAAGGGTAGCAGAAAATAATTAAATGATGACATCATAAAGTAGGAATATTATTGGATTTAAACTATTGATCATTGGTTTCGAAGTTTGATCATGGAAAATTGTAAAGTTCTTGTTGGAATAGTAAATATAGTTTCCCTTTTTAGTCAGTTTCCTAGCCTTGATTAGGTTCTATCATAGTTGACCTAGCTTATACAGCACACATTCATATAGTATAAATACAGTAGCAGTGTGTGAGACATACTCCGACTACAATTGCTCTTGGTTTTCCCTCTTTCTCTCTAAACTTTACAGTTCTATAGAGAAGACAAGCCAAGAGTTCACTATCAGAAATGCAACACATATCAGATTGAAAAGCAATTTGAAAAATTCAACCATTAAAAAGTGAAAACATCCTTGAATTAAAATACTTTTTCTTTTTCTTATAAATAGGGAAAAGTAAATTCTGACTTCAGCTATTAGCACAGAGATATATATTTGAAGTGACAAAGAAGCAATAAGATATACTGTTTTATCTACCTTGTGCTAGATTCAATATTGCAGCAGTTATAAAGACGCTCAATACTTTCTTGAAAACATCACCGTCAAATATGGAACTCAACTGGCCCGAGCCATTCCACGCAATAATGATCATTGCCTTAATGTTACAGCATATTTCCAAAGATCAGACAGAAATAAAGTAAAGCGACTAAAGCAACCAAATATAAACAATCACCAGACACATAATATATACCTGTAAGCATAATATATAGAAGCTCCACATCCTATCAAAACTTCTAAAGATATGGCAAAACGAGCGTGTCTCAACAAAATTAATTTTTCCAATCCACGAACCAGCAGCATATGATCTCTTTTCCTGAATTCCAAGGTCAGAATGTAAACAATTAGAAGAAATCCATATTATTCTGGCAATAACAAAATGGTAGCTGGTTTGAACTCATATTTAGTTGCAACTGGGAAAAATGTAGTAACTTACTTGACCTTTCTACAGGGAAAATTTTGGACTGTTTTATAAAATTTCAGGGAGAATAATTTACAGCATGAATAGTGATTAAAAAAGAAGAAGCAATATGAGCTGAGAACAATGCATAGTCAGCTTGCTCAATCGAAATGAAATCTGTAGAACAGCTTTCATATACACGTAAAGGGACATATTTTGGCATTTCATAGTCTTAAATATAAATGTAATACAACCAATGTCATTGAGAAACAAAGAGGACAACAGTTAGGTGTTGAACGAAGAAAAACAGGGAACACCGGCCACATACAAATGCAGTAACCATAAATGTCGTCAAAGCCATATAATGTAATCTATAATGAGTAACTGAACCACCAAAGAAGGAATATATACTCATCAAGAAAGATTGCCACTAGTTTTAAGGATTCATGAACAACTAGTAACGTATGGACCACAATGATTAAAGTACCTCATCTTTGTTAACATGAAGTTCAGCAGGCAAGCAAAAGAATTCAGAGTCAACTCGCATTGGCCAACCTAGCCGGAAGCAATTGACTGACCTGCATTTTGAAAACTCATGAACCTTTTAAAATATAAATTAAATCTTCAAGTATGAAAATAACACAAAAAAAAAGAAATCCATGCTACCTGAAATAGTCATTTAAATCATCATAATTTCTCCATTGAGAATGCTTAGCTTTTCCTCCATTACTCCTCTTAGCTTCCTGTAAAACAGAAAATCTGATGCAAGTTATACAAAAGGCAATGAAACGTAAAAAGAAAACATGAAATTCTGGCTTGCAAGATAATGTCCGGAAGCACCTTGTTTAAAGTATCATATATTGGTTTTACTACATTCATCAGAAAAGACTCTGCTCCACCACCATAGGCTGGTTTTACAGGCTCACCAGTCATTGGACTAACGTTCCCTTCCAACACCCCATACAACTCAAATGCCATCTACACAGATTAAAGTAAGATGCATCAAATAAGTATATTTAAATTATAGCAACTACCTTAGTTTCATATTAAATTATAAATTTAAAATGAAATAAAATTCCAGAAAATCTACAATAAATATAAATATACAGCATATATGCGTAGGAACTTGGATCCATAAAACATGAATCATGGGATCAGACAAAAAACAACCAAATTTAATTAATATCTTTAATTGACCAAATTCGGCGACACAAGAGCTTTCTATTTTGGGTTAATTTGAGATCACAAGAAAATAGATTAGACTTTAGAATCAAAAGTCTAATTTACTATTTGGATAACTGATTTTTACACTTTTCTGATATCTACCATCTATGAAGTATTGATTAACTCAACTAAACTATATCTTAAATTCCAAACTAGTTAGGGTCGGTAATATGAATTGTTTTTCTCCATTCTAAATCCCAAACTAGTTGGGATCGGCAATATGAATTATTTTTCTCCATTCGCATATGTCCAAGGCATCACTTTAGCAATCATATTCTTCTCAAGAACTTCTTCTTATGTAATTCTTGATCTCTCTCTACTCCGTCTAATCTCATCCACTTGCACCAAGTCACCTCTCCTCATTACGGCATCCATGAGCCAATGTTGGATTTGTCCAAACCTTCACAAGTTGTTCTTTCACATTTTCTTTTTAATTGTTGCAACATCTACCTTCCAACATATCTTCATATCTTCATATTTCATATTTTATCTTTTCTTATATGTTATGTTATCCATCTCAACATTTACATCTCAGACACTCTTATAGTGTTTCTTAACTGCCTAACTTTCAGAATCATACAATATAATTGGTCTTATGGCTGTCCTATTGAATTTTCCTATCAAATATATTATTCCAATTAATGATATTCATAGCGAGCAAATAAGAAGGTGATATGGAGGAATATGAAATATTAAGGGCATACATAAATTATGGGAGGCTTCATAAAGTGCTTCTTGGGGAGTTAAACTTCCATTTGTCCATATTTCAAGAAAAAGCATCTCCTGTTTTTCATTTCCATTCACATAAGAATGAATACTATGATTTGCATTTCGGACAGGCATGAATATAGCAGTCTATAGGATAACTTCCGTCTTGAAAGTTATCAGGCATTTTTATATGATATCCACAATTCCTCTCAATTTGTAGTGGCGATTAAGAAAGACTAAGAATATAAAGTAATAATTATCAAATATCATGCCATTTACCAAAAGAAGAGGAAGTGATTCTCCTACAAAGCCATATAAAACAAAAATAAAAACAATATTATTTAGCACATGACACAAGAAAAAAATAAAAATACTAGTATACTAATGCATTGAAACAGATGTGCATGATAAACCCTATAACCACGTGCAGTAGAAAACTATATCCTAGGTAAAAAGGTGTGGGGCGATTTAATAAACTTATGGCTAGTTTCGGTTTCTTCTTATACTGTACTTACATGATGATAAATATAGCAAAGGCACTCTGGCATGAATCTCAAGTTTGCAGCTTCGCCCCATATAAGAAGATATAAACCCATGTAAAGTAGTTTACGCTGCTGCACTTCCCGTTGAATAGTCGGCAACCTGCCAGTTAATGCAAGGAAAAAACACTTTGAGTCATCACTAATACAAATTATTTCTATGCGAAGTAAACCTACAATCAGATTAAGCTGTACAATGTATATCGGTAATAGGGAGCCAGGCAAATCAGTGATAAGATCCGTGATAAGCTTGTTATTAGAATATTATTTTTTTGAAATAAATCAATTAATTAACATTTAGGGAGCCTCACCGAAGGCTACTTTTGCGAGCTAAATACTTGCACCATTTTTTGTAACTTTTGAAGAGCTTCTTCATCACTTCTGTTAGAGCACAATCATCCAACTAAACACAGAAATTGTTTATATCAGAAAAAAACAAAGACTATCTCAGAAAGTACAGACATAATTCAGGAAACCTAGTAAAAACAAAACCTTCGGTTGTTGATCAGGCTTTGGAAATTGTCGTATGTGTACATTTGCAAGCAACAGAATCAAGTGCTCCCTTTGATTTTCCACGTTGTCCTTCTGCACATTAGTAAATGAAATATTTCCAGCTGATGAAACACAGAGACCAAGCAACTACACCAAGCAGAAGCTTGTCACACACCTGGAAACCAAACTTGAGCTGAAGCCAGTCAAGAATGTCTTCATCTACTTTCTTCATGTGACCCATCGGCCAAGGCAAACCCCTTGTATTTCGGAGTGCAGAAACAGAAGCTTGAATCTGTAAATGACAAATAGAAGAACAATTCAAAACCCAAAAAGTAGGACAAATAAACTATACTAAGTTAGGAACAAACCTCAGGATATTTCATTATGGCCTGGTTTTGACTATCTGGATCAAGGGGGAGAATATTATATGGAGCATACAGTTCCATTTTTTCCTCAACTTTAGTATTAGCTTGCAAAATCTGCAGTACGGAATCACAAAGATTACATTATTCAATTATTAAAGGAAAAAGAGTACTCCTCTATCGACATTTCATAAAGTTCAGTCAATAGATTATTATTATAATTCAAGTCTCAAGAGAAAATGCATTAAGCTTACCTCAACATCGACTTCAAAAGCTTCTGTTTGATTAACATCCTTCAAAACTTCGAACAGAACGGAAGCAGTTTGATACGCTTTTGTAAGCTGGGCACTGAGTAAAGTACATGAATTTAGGTAATATGATTCAGTAGAGGCAATATCCAAGTTAACAATTAAATTACTCATGGCGTCGCACAGAAAATTACCGATCTTTATCTGCATGCATTCTGTAAAGCTTCAATATATTTTTGGTAGTAATTTCGATAAAAATTCTGCATTTCACGAGAATCATTTTTTGTCCTTCCTGCCAGTGTCGTTTCATTTTCCTGGAAAGAATTGAAAAGGTAGTTATTGATATCTGCAGAATTGCAAAGAGACACCTCCTAGTCAACAGCTACAGACATCCATGAGGTATATTCAAGGCAACCTATTTACGTGAAAAGAAAATAGAGAACCCTAAACATTCTTATCAACAGATGTGGCATCAACCTCTTTTCCATGAACCAGTTTCCTTTTCTTTTCAATTCGATAAATTTTTTTTTTTTGCAAGCATAATTGAATGACATCATTGAAGACTTTCTTTTCTCCTCTTTCCTATATTTCTGAAATATCATGTTTGGTGGGGGAAGGGAGGATCCCAAAAGGTACCATGTAACGCTCTCAGAAAAAAGTATATATTGCAACCAATG
Source organism: Quillaja saponaria (assembly GCA_029379385.1). NCBI lineage: Eukaryota > Viridiplantae > Streptophyta > Magnoliopsida > Fabales > Quillajaceae > Quillaja > Quillaja saponaria. The sequence continues at coordinate 8,550,923 of CM055616.1, read as the reverse complement.
TTATTAAAACTTACCTTTTCCAGACGTTGAATAAGAGCGGTTTTAAACTGGTGAACACCACGTCCACTAGAAGTGGAATCTAGTCTGTGAGCCTTTTCAAATGCGTAAAACCGACCTAATTCCAGAATTTACATTGACAAGAATTCAAGTTTCACAAAGAAATAAGAAGCACATCATAGTTCAGAAAACATATGGGTTGCACATTTAGAGTAATCAAGCCGGACAATGCCAGTAGCACAAAACAACATAAATTTAACAAGAAGTTATCTCAACTATGTAAAAACAAAGAAAAATGAAAGCAGGAACCTGGCATCAGATTCAAAATTACTAACCAACTCTTGAAAAAACTTCAAATAATCAACTGTTGCTCCCAAAAATGTAAGAAAATGAAATGCAGTCAAAGTTATGAATAACTTTGGAGTATCCGTCTAAATATTAGTTTGTTCAGGGCAGTGAAAGGAGAGTATCCATGCATGCAAACTCTGTAAAGTAGCCAATGTTATGGAACTCAGCTGCCTCTTTGTATATCTGTCTACATGAGATGTGGCCGCTGCCCTTTCTTATTAAGATTACTTATTATAGAAACATATATTCAGCCAACTCGTCAACGAGAGCTGAAAACGACATTGTGCACTCTGACTTAAATAGTAATTAAAGAGAGAGATCATAAATCTACATTTCATTTCTCTCACATAGTCACATGGATAATCAGCAAGAAGCGCAAGTCCTGACCGAATCTAAATTCTGACTTACAAAAGACGATAATTAGATATGCAATACAGAGTTCTGCCTACAGAAGACATTAAATCAGGCAGAGGTAGAGATAATACAACTGCAACTTACAGAGATATGCAACTCGTCCATTGCTAGCCTCAACTTCGTTTGCCACACGGAGAATGGGATTTATCTCAATTAGTGAAGAAGGAACAACCTCACTATCCAGTATTGGATTCCCTCCTAAGTTCCCAGCAGTCTGAGTCCGCAGTATTCGCCTTGAGGGTTGCTGATCAGAACCCCTTCTATATGCCATCTTAAAGCCCAAGTATAACTTATTTTACCTGTCATAATCAATAAAACACTCAAAATAAAAGAATGGAAAATATTCTTTAGAAAAAAAGTTCTCGTAAAAAGATAATAATGCTAACTGAACCCAAATACTCAACATGGTTGCTAATGAGTAATGAATGATAGACAAATGAAATGAAACTGAAATTTGGGTCTTCATGATTTACTTTATATATAACTGATCAAAATTGTTAAAGAAAATACTTGTTAGGTTCAATTTAATTATCTGGCTGTGATTGCTTACTTTTTCTTATGCTGAGAAATTAAATGGGGGCTGGAACAGAAAACAAACTGTGAGCCCAGTACACCATTCTGATGGTTTGAAGAGAAAAAGAAAAAGTACTAAACAGAGATTGAAGGGACAAATTTCCAAGAAACCCCATCTAAAAAAGAACAAAAATTCCATTGAGAAAATAAAATGATCCCAAAACCCCTCCTTGCTTGATGAATAAACGGAAGAAGCAAAAGTAAACATTAAAAATGAATTAATTATAAACTCTAAGGATCTACATAGAACACATGAAAAAGCACCTTAATGAAAGCATGTGCATTTGCCAATCAACAAAGGCTTGTGATTTTGCTTTCCTGATCCCACGTACCTAAAAATCATACGATCAATTGAAAGTTTATCAAATTCCCACTAATTGTAGGATTTGTAGTAAGCCAAAGAAGCAAAAGAAAATACTTTCATATGAATTGAGTCATGGGTAGTTAAAGAAAAGTAGTAAACAGAGCACAGAAAGCTTCAAGTTTAGGAGACAACGTAGATAATAATTCAAATGCCAGTAACTTGGAAAACAGTACAAAAGAACTGGGTATAGCCCAAAAACTTACATGAAGACGAAATCTCAGAGGAAGTGAAAAGAAAAACAGTTGAGAGGAACTCCAGAGAGTGCTACCTACAAACGAGAGAAGTAAATAGCAATGGCAATGGCAATGACAACAACATAAAAAATGCAGACTTGCTTCAAGTCGATGCTGTTTAGCGGGTAAAGCTTCCTGAGTAAGGAAAGGCCACGTCTTTCCTTTAATTTCTTTTTTTCTAATCTGTCTAATTTCTTCGAAATAAGCAATTTAGCTTTGCTAGTAGTTAATGAACTAGATTACCTTTAGTTGAATATTTAATATAAAAGAAAGACTCAAAAGATTAAGAAAAGGGTAACAAGAAAAAAAGTTGGGAGAAGATAACCCCATTCTTGTTCCAATGATGGGATTTAAGTAGGAAGTCCACTTGACCAATATATATACTTTTATATATAAATAAAAATTACATCTTCCTGGTCTTAGAATAAAAAGTTAGAAGTTAGTTATTCTTAAAATAGAAATTTATTTTTTATTTAATTTTATTTGCAACATTTTACTTTAAATTTGAGAGATTAATTATTGAAAAATAATAACACGTTAATTTTTTTATTACTAGCACTGTCCATTTATTTCTCTTTCCTACTTAAAACAGTTTCTTTTTTTCTTTTCTTTTCTAGCCTCAGCCTATCTTGTTTTTCTCTCTAACCTAGCACTTATTATTTTATTTTTCTCTTTTTTCTTGCCTCCATATTGGTATTTCACTATATTTTTAAAATGTATATTAAAGAGGATCATCATCTTTTTTTCTTTCTTTACAGACTTTACTTCAACAGAATTAGAGTTTTTTTTTTTTTTCCTTTCTAAATTTCTAGATTGAAGTTCTAATTCTTAAATTTAAAATTCAAAGTGAATCCAAATTGGAATTACGTGTTTACAAAAATTTGATTCATAGAGTTCGTAGCACCCATAAAAAGTTTACAGGAGTCTATCCCTGCTACAAGGCCAAAAAAAGACATGTTCATTAAAAAATATATATTAATTGTTTCTATAAATGCATGATACGCATTTAGCATTATAATTAATTTTTTTTTTTTTATGAACATGTTACTTTTGGTTTTGTAACAGGATTGGCTCGTATAAAAGAAAGAAAAAAGTCATGATTATCTTTAATATCCATTTTAAAGATGTAGTAAAATAATAACGTAGAGACTCCAAAAAAATAAAAATGTTAGTTTAGAAAGAAAAAGGAAGAGGCTATTAAAGAAGGAAAAACAAAAAAAAAAACAAAAATTCTAGGTAAGAGAGAACATTGACATATCAGTATTTTTCGTTAATTAATATTAGTAAATTGTGATTAAAAAAATATCTCAAATGTAATAGAAGATAATATAAATTTTTCTTTTAAAAATAATTAAAATTTTCAAATAATAGTTAACTCTAGAAAAAACCATCTAAATTGGAGTTGGATTGTGTACATGCCCAAATATGTTTTAGATATAGCTTGATTCAACTCACTCATGAGCAAGTATTATTATTATTATTATTATTATTATTATTATTATTATTATGATATATTGGCGTTAGAAATAATCTAGTAATTCTCAAATATATGAATAAATTGGACACACATCTTCAAATATTGATCAATAATATTAAGATGACTCAGATTCTCATAATCTCAGATGCATATAATAAAAAGGTAAAAAGCATGCAAATGGAAGCTGAGAGAAAGATAAAATAATTATGCACTATATATATGATAGAAAAAGATTGATGTGATATGGTGGGTATAACTTATCGACTAAGGTATAGCAATCTTACTAATGGTGCACGTATGCCCCCATTATGGTCTTTATTCTAATTATTTACTATATATAACGACCAGCAATTTAGCTTTACTAGTAGTTAATTAACTAATTAAAAAGATTACCTTTGGCAGAATATTTAATATAATAGAAAGACTCAAAGATTAAGAAAAGAATAAAACAAGAAAAAAAAAAGTTGGTTGAAGATAACACCATTTCATGTTCCGGCTTGGTCTTAGAAAAAAAAAAGGTTAAAAGTTGGTTATTTTCAAAAATATGATTTATTTTCTATTTTTTTCAATTTTTTTTGAGACATCTCACTTAAAAATTTGTGAGATAAATAATTTATAACATGTTAATTTTGTTTATATTACAAGCACTTTCCTTTTATAACTCTTTCCTACTTAAAACTATTTGTTTTCTTTTTTCCTTTCTAGCCTCTCCCTATCTTGTGATTCTTGTTCTTTTTCTCTAACCTAGCACTTCAGACGAAAAAAAAACCTAGCACTATTTTTTTTTTCTTGTCTTTTTTAGTCTCTATATTGGTATATTAAAGAGGATCATCATATATATTTTTTTCCTTTCCTTACAAATTTTACTGCAATAGATACATAAAAGTTTTTTTTTTTTTTTTCCAGTTCTAAATTTCAAGATTGAAGTTATAATTCTTAAATTTAAAATTAAAAATAATCCAAATTGAAATTACATGTTCACAAAAAATTGATTCGTAAAGATCTAAGCACCCATAAAATTTTTTTTATAGGAATCTATACCTGCTTCCAAAAGAAGCATATTCATTAAAAAAAAGCATATTAATTGTTTCTATAAATGCATGATATGCATTTAGAATCAAAATTAATAATTTTTTTATGAACATGTTACTTTTAATTTTGTAACAAAACATTCTCCTTTAGAAGAAAGAAAAAACAGTCACGATCCTCTTTAATATACATTTTAAAGATGTAATAAAATAACAACATAAAAAAAAAGGTGTTAGGCTAGAGAGAAAACGGTAGTAAGAAGCTATTTAAAAAAGGAAAAGAAAAATGCAAAAAAATTCTAGGCAGGAGAGAAAAATAAAAAGCAATGCTTATATGCAAAGAAATTGACATATCAATATATTACATTGATTAATATTACGAGTTTTTTTCAAAATAAAATAAAATTTTAAATGAAATAAAAATTAATATAATTTCTTTTTTTTTAATAATTAAAATTTTCAAATAGTAGCTAACTCTAGAAAAAACCATTTAAATTGGAGTTGAATTGTGTACATGCTCAAATATCTTTTAGATGTTAGCTCGGGTCAACAAATGTTGTGCATATGAAGTTGTAATTGTCTTTTTGTGATCTTTGTCTATTTCATCAATATCAGTTGTTAGATTTGAATTTGACTACGTGTTCACTCCTCGGAGATCCTGGTCAAGTTAGTATAACCAAAGAATAAGTTGTTATAAAGTAAGTATAAGTCATGAGATACAACATAATTTATTTTTAGGGTTTGAGCCCACTTATATAGAATATCGTGACTAATAGGATTGTGTCACGTGTTATAGCATTAATTAGATAATTATGGAGACAATTACAGTTCAGATCGGTCTGTTATACCTTCACCATGTCATGTGTAGTAATATGATTGTATTTGTACCATAATATTATCACTAGTCCTTCTCAAAATGAGTTTAAGGACTTGAATTAGATGTTAAAGAAATCCCAATTAGAACGAATGTTTAAAAATAAATGGACCATAGTTGTTTTCCTCGTTTGTAAGGCATAATTAATGTGCAAAAAAACTGGTGCTATCATTGATATGGTGTTAAGTGGTGTGATGCTTTTTTCACTATTATGATGTTTTCTTCATTGTTGTAATGTTATACTAGTATAATCACTCTTGTGATGTTATGTTAATATGTGTACATGATTTGATCAACCTTATAATTCACTCCACTCCGCTCCACTATTTCACTCCACCTTATTGCTCACACATTTTTAGTGCGAATTGATTAGTTCAAGCTTGCTATGATAGGAGTTAATTATATTGAATTTCCCCTTGTGATGGAGTACTAACAAGCATTTTTATTTAAATTATAGTGAAAAAAATAACATACATTACTTTGAGCAATATGGGTGAATATAGAGACAATCATAACATTAATTAGATAATTATGGTGACAATTATAATTTGAATTAATCCGTTATATCTTGATCATACCATATGTAATGATATAATTGGATTCATACAATCCGATATTATCACTAGTCATCCAAAAACAAGCTTAAGGAGTGTAAGGATTTGAACTAGATATTGAAAAAAATCTTGGTTCAAACGGGTGCTTAAAAATAAATAGATCATACGCCTAGGCATGTTCCCGAGCTCTCTATTTAGGTAAGGTAAAATTCACTTTAGATAATGTAATTGCACTTATCATGCAACCAAATTGCAATGAAGCCGGGCACTTCAAAGTTTAAATGGCCGACAATGGACTTGAGAAAAATCCATCCAGTTCATATTGTGTTACTAAGTCAGTTTTAATCTTGTCAATAATTGTTTCTTTTAAATTAAGATGTCAATTATTGCTTTAAACAGATTAATGAATCTATTATAATATATTATTTAAATCAGGGCACAAGGACGCAACAAATCTCAAAATACTAGACTGAATAGCTTTTGCAGATATGGGTAAACATTTGATGCCCTTGCCATTTATGATTTGCTAAATTTTATTTGTATAGTGTAAAAAAGCAATGAAAATAGTTATGTGCCGTTCTGCCATTTTTCTTTTTTATGTACTTCTTCTTATCTTTACGCACCTGAACAGAGGCTAAGACAAGAAACACAAATCTGAAATGGAGGGCCATGACGCCTAGATGCTTACCACCGAGCGTGACGGAGCGTTGTTGCACTGAGGTAGGCTCTGTTGGCGGCAAAGTGACCGGAACCAAGTTCCGGTTGCTGCAGGAGGTGTTTTGCGGCATTGCATTGCCAGACATGAAGCCAAGGCCGTGGACACGTGGTTTTTCGTTGAACTTATGCTGAAAATTTGAGGGACAAATCTAGTTGTTTTTGGGGTTTTTTTTTTTTTTTTCTTTTCTTTCAATTCTGCGTTGGCATGAGCCAATGAAGGCGTATCTAGGGGAATCAGCAAACCCAAATCACGGATCTGCACGTGATTTAGTCATTTGGAGGAAAAATCAAGTCATTATAATCAAAGTAAAAAGTATGAGATTATGAAATACACTTAGATTTACTTTTAGGGTTTTAACCTTTTATATGAAATAGGATTGCAACACGAGTTATATCAATAATTAGATAATTATAAAAACAGTTATAATTTGTATTAGTTTGTTATACGTTGATCATGTAATAAATAATGTAATTATTTTGTACAATCCGATATTATTATAAGTAAAATATAAAATAACATTATTAAAATAATAAAATATATTATTATTATTATTATTATGCTATAATAGATTAAGGTAGGGTGGGTGAAGTGGCGGAGTGCTTCGGGAGTTTTATGTGATCCTAAAATCCCGAATAGATTGAAAGGGAAATTTTATAAGTCGGCAGTGAGACCAGCTATGTTGTAGGTACCGAATGTTGGGCAGTTAAGAAGCAACATTCGCATAAGATGGGAGTAGCCGAAATGAAAATGTTAAGATGGATGACAGGACATACAAGAAATGATAGAATAAGAAATGAGGAGATTCGTAGGAAGGTGGAAGTAGCACCTATTGAGGAGAAAATGAGGGAGAATCGTCTACGTTGGTTTGGACACATCCAACGTCGGCCAATGGACGCAGTAGTTAAGCAAGGTGACATGGTCCAGGTGCCAGGTGTTAGACGGGGAAAGGGGAGACCGAAACTTACATGGGGGACAGTCATCGAGAAAGATATGGCTGTACTAGAAATTAATGAAAATCTTGTCTTGGATCGATGCGAATGGAGGAAAAGGATTCATATAGCCGACCCTACTTTGGGATTTAGGCTAGTTTTCGTGCCCATGAGTGATCTACTTGTAACATATTAAGGTAATGGTAAACCTAAAATATACTAATAAATTAGACACATCTTTACAAATTGGAATAAATAATATTAAGATCACCCGGAATCTCAAAATCTCATAATAGTAAAAGGTTTGCACATGGTTGAAGCTGAGAGAAAGGTAAAGTAATTATACACTGATAGAAAAACATTAATGTGATCTGATGGGTATAACTAAGGTATAGCAATCTTATTAATGGTGCACATATGCCCCCGTTATCGTCTTTCTTCTAATTATTTATCATATATAACGACAAGCAACCATGAAGATGACATGCATTAAACCCTATTATTGTCCATTTTTTGGGATTTGGCCAAAGGAAGGTCAGGCAAACTAGGATATATAAGATTCATATGCACATATATAATCAATCAGTTTACATGTATTGAGCCATACATTATTATTGCATTTCATGAACCTGTTTGATGGGAGATATAATTTACTATGAATTAATTTGTATCATTTTTATAAGATGTGTGTCTATTTGATGTCAGCCTGTTTTTTATCAAACCAGAATTGCATGATTAAACATTGATTGATTTAATAATATTGTCACTTCTTTATTATATCGTGCACTATATTGTAATATAGTATGACATTTGACAGATGATTTTAAAAAATTATTATAAACATCAAGTTAACTTATAGATAATGAATTTGATAAACAAAACTTAAGATAGCCTACATGTCTAGAGTAACAAAAAGAATTACATATTTCATCAAAAAAAGAAAAGAAAAAAGAATTACATAAGAATAAGTATAAGTCTTTAAATGAATAAAGTGAAATATTATATATAATTACAAGAAAATTATCAGTATTGTAGATTTGCAAACTCTTAAAAGTATATCATTGAGTTTCTTCTTCTTGTTGTTTTAAAAATAGTAGAAAAGCATCATGTAAATATTTAGACTAAATTATCTTCTATAATTTGATTAAAAAGTTATTTTTATCTATATATATATATATATATTTAACGGTCAACGCGTATCCAAATCAACTTGTATGTATCTAAACTAATCACCAATTTAGACTACTAAAAAATAAGTCATTCACGACGAGATTAGAGAATTTATAAAAATTTTACTTTATCCAAAAAATCGGAGCACACCTTCTAGAACAACTATGAAAACTGTCACATAACCTTATTTTTCTTTTTGCTTCGACACTGTGATGGCACTTGACAACTCCATTGTCAAGGCAACCACTCGACTCAATGCTACACAAATGAATGCAGCCAAGAAAGCACGAGAACAACAAAGCACAGTTTACAGGAAACACCACTTCCCAACCTTTTATTAATGTCAAAAGAAACATACACGTTTTGCTGCAATGGCTTACAATTCCCACCCAGAATTGTCTTAAAGGCCAACCCATTTACAACATTTACAAGCCTTTATATGCCTTACAAGAGACAAACACACTTGCCAGAAACATCCCTACTGCCTAGGCATTTTCTGTTACCAAAACCTCTCACTCAAGGTGGCCACACTTTCAAAACATACATGTAGATTTTCCTTTAGCCAACAAGTCACAAAATTAGGAACTTCCAGCCACTAACTCCACTGTCCATCAGTTGCAGCAACACATGAGTCCACGTTTTAGGAACTTTCAAGCCACTGGCTAAACTGTCTAGCAGCCTGCAACTCACCTTCATATAATTCATGAGCAGTTTCAAGTTGAGTTTTTTACAAACCAACTTGGTTGATCAGTAATAAGCACTTTTCTTGTAGTGTATGCTCACCTGCAAAGTAACGCTGTCCAGATGGCCTGCTATTCTGTAACATGCACTCCAGCACATCAAGACTCACTGCTTGACTGACAGTCTCACCACAGAATTGCTAACATCTGCCAGCCGAAGTTCACTCACTACCTGCCAAGCCCATCAAAGACATAACAAAATAATGTCAAGCCCAACTTGCCAAGACATGTTAGTCTATATACATAATTCATAATAACATAACGGAAGTGATATGTGGACGCCTATAAAATGATGGGTGCATGAATTGGGCCCATTTTCTAATAAATCATTATTAAGTTTTACTTTTTGTTTCTCACTCTATTCTATTCGTCTCTTCCCCTTTTTCCCACTCTCTCTCACCTTTCTATCTTTTTGTCCTCCAAATTACAGAGGAAACAATAGAATTTCTATTTCTAAGAGGAAAAAACAAGTAGCTCGTTGAACATTTTTTTTGGTAGCTTTTTGATCCGATTGAACAAGATCGTTTCTCTTATGCTTCAGTTTGTAAATTATAGAATTTTGGATTTGTTTTTACATGGGATCACTCATAGATGTAGATTACGCCTAATATGTGAATTTGGCTGAATTGGTAGCGTTTTTTTTTTTTTTTTTTGCTTGGGGTTGCAGGGTATACAATTATTTTTCTAATTGGTGTACAACTTACTGAATCATGTATCTCTTCATTAATTCTCTGTATGAATGGTGTTGTCCCTGCATGATTGAGTTGTGAATGTTAGAGATACATGAACTAGAAATGAAATGGTGGGTCTTAGTATATTTTTCTTCTTTCTCTTCATGTCCTGAATTTAGAACTAACTTTTGAGGTGATGATCTCTACAAAGTTTGAAATTGGGGCTGAAACACCGAAAATTAATAAACTCACTATATAAAAGTAATTGAGATTGAAATTTCATAAGAGAATTGTGACTACCAGATATTTATGAGCATTGTGAGGATGATATTACTAGAGAGAAATTGTGGATTTTCATTTGGAAAGGTTTTGATGAATTGAGACTCACAGTAATCTAGAGAATAGAGCGAAACTTTTGGGGTTTCATTGTACATGTGGAAGTTGGGTATATGAGATTGGTTTTCCAATCAGCACAGAAAGATGACGAAGAATCTCTATTTTTTCTTTTTTCTTTTTATTCACATGTAATATGGCCCACCCTCGTTCACCTGTCATTAAGAGCCTGGTGTACATATCAGGATTCTAACATAATGATCTTTAACCCGATTACTGTTCTCTCTGCAGCTCAACTCCTTGCTACTTTCATAGCCCAGAGTCTGCTGTACTTGTGCAACTTCAATCCTGCAAGCTACCTACCTATGCCAAGGACAATCCAGAGGCTGCCGCCTGCATACACAAGATCATTTGTTTTTCCTTTCTAAATTTACGTTTAATCAACCTCCCCAAAGTTTCATTACATGGCTCATAGATTTTATCTGGATAATTATTAGTTATTACAAATTTATATTTGCACTGCTGCACAAAAAAAAAAAAAAAACCTAGATAATTTCTCTGTTCCTATGAATTTTTAAAAGAAATTTACAAATCTCATCCCGTTATCTCTATTTCAAAATACGGGGCATGCTACAGTGGGCGTTTCCTTCTTGGCGCATCCCTTGCAAAATGAGAACACGCGCTACGGTGAGTAATTAAAGTAGAGCGGATAAAGGACAAGCTACTGAAATTGATGGCAAAGCGATGACTTGCTGGGTGGGTAATAAAAGGCGAGCCTGACAACTTATTTTTAAATAAAACAGGGCGCTAACCTTTCCAGTCCGTTGGAGACAAATTAAATAATGTTACGAATAATAGCTTAGTCATCATCTCTTGCTACTAAATTTGGGATTTGAATTCTCTAAAAAAAATTTATTAGTAAATTCTTATAATTTTATTAATTTATAAATTCTTTTTAGTTTATGTCAGACATATAATAAGGAGTATTTAAGAAATATGTAATAGTCTCATTTTCTTATATTTTTTATAAAAATAGTATTCCTAATTATTAATCTTGAAGTCTTTATTTTGCATTAGGACACTAATATTTTTAAAATAAATTTATTATTTTATTTAAGTAATTATTTTTAATATAATTTTAATTCTTACAATCAAAATGAATAAAAATAAATCTAAGTTAATTTTATTATAGGTTAATAATAAAATTGTTAGTAGACTACGGCTTTTTCTTAATAAATTTATTTGTATATATTTTTTTTCATACCCTCTATTTTAAATTTTTTATTTTCTCTAACAAAGAAAAATTTTAATTTATCTTAAGAGAAGTTATGTTTATGTAAAAAAAAAAGTTAAACAAAAATCACTAGTTCTTATTTTGAAGTAGGACAAGAAAATGAGATTTGCATTATTTTTGTAATAATTTATTTATTTTTAAAATTAAAAGTAAATTAAAATAAAATTATAAATTTATTTTATTTTATTTTAAAGTTAATAGAGTTATAGTAAAATGAAAAGACTTAAAATCTAATAAATAGGAATACATTCTTATAATTAAAAATAGAAGAAATGAGTAATAAAACTAACTCATATATATTTTTTATTTATTTTGATTGTAAGAATTAAAATTATATTTAAAATAATTATTTGAATAAAATATTAAATTTAATTTCGAAATATTAGTATCATAGTAAAAATAGAGACTCAAAAACTAATAAATAGGATCACATTCTTATAAAAAAAAATAAGAGAAATGAATGTATTAAATATTTCTTAATTAGTCCTTATCATGTGACACTAAACATAAAAGAGAAAGACTCAAATTGAATCAGGTTGTAATAGCATGCAAATTACGTTTTCAATAAATTTTGTGACAATGCATATGCGCTCGTTTGTTGGGGTCGAAGCAAAAATTTTTTAAAAGTGATCACAATTATGTATCAGAATAATATTTAATATTATATATTAGTATATATTTAATATTTAAATATTAGTTATTACATATAATATATTAATAAAAATCAGAATTTAGAACAAATCAAAGCCAGTGTTATATTAAACTGGTTATGAGTATCCGTCCATGTCATCAATATTTTAGAAGCGGAGCGGACGTAGCGTGAAGGCACGCGCTCCTTTTGCAATATAACTCTTTGCAACAGAGGAAGCGACCCAGACAGAACATCCCTAGAAAATCTATGGCAGAGGAAGGGAAAGCAGATGCTCAACTCTTTCAGCTTTTGTCCAATCTCCTCCAGCAGGTAACACTTGTATCTTGTTTTTCAAAACTCACCCGATTACGATGAACTTGGTGTTCTATATGATTTCTGAAATCCGCTTTGAATTGTGATTTTTTTTTTTTTTCATTCTGGTGTTTGATTCGGATGGTGAATTAACTTGGCATGGTGAATTACGATTAAATTTATCTTTTTTATGAAATTTATGATTTACGTTATTTTTCGGGGGGTGTTAGGTAGAGTTTTGAGTTGTCTTCACTGGGTTTGATTGTATTTCTGTTCCACTGCTGCTGGAAAACTCGATTTGTCGAGACGTATTCTAAAAGTACATATTGCGTTGGGAATTGCGTACTGCAACTGGTTTACATACAGTAGAGAAGGGCTTGTTTATAAGGTGCGATCTATGTTTTCAAGAAAGATGTTTCACTAGTTGTCTCCCTCTTACTAGGGCTTATGCTGATTGTCTAGGAGGTTCTCATAGGGTTTTTGAGCAGATCACTTCGGCCACTCAGTAACAACATTGGAGTGTGAATGTGTGATGCTCAATTACAGTTCCATGTTATAATTACATATTGCATATGGCTACGTTATGTATATTATCCTGCAAATGTCTAAGTTTGTTGCCCATCCACTCTGCAATGTGCAATGTCTTCCTACCCTTCTTTAGCTATTATTTTTTGTGGCAGACAGGTAAGATGTAGTCAGATTAATATCATTCGAGTGAGGTCTAATGAGAAAACTTAAGATGCTTGTATCTCTCTTTTTGTGTCTGTAATTAACAAGACAACAAGCGGAAATTTATGAGTTTCTGCATTGGAAGTATCAAGTATGGATTTTAAAGATCTCCTTTTAGAACCTTTGTGGTGAAGAGTTGCATCAGATCATTTGCATTATGTGCAACTAGAACCTATTGAGTGAGAGCGTATAAACTAGTTTTGTTTTGAAGTTGAGCTGAACAATATTTTCCACAGGAGGGAACAGTTCAAGTAGCAGTCTGTCAGGTCACATCTCATTATTTTGTTTTGAAGAAAACATGATAATTTCTGAAGTTGATTTTATTTTTACTTCTCATTTTTGTTTCTCCATTTCATGATGAACCCGCTTAACTTTTCTAATCATTTAAGTCGTAGAAATACTGAGTTAACTGATCCCTCAAAAGTTTGCATTATTAATTGCAGAAAAAAGAAAGAAAGGAAACATTAGCATGCAGGTTTGCAGCTTATCAAGCATCATGTGATGGCTGCACCAAGTGTCTCCTACTAATTTTTATAAGTATAGTTGTAATACAATGGTATTTCATGTTTATGCAATGCTATTGATGAGATCACAAAGTGAACATGTATGTATATGTGTCACATGGAGAGGATATGATGTTTGAACTTCCAGAATTTTTTGATGTAAGAGGGTTTATGATAGGCATCTTCAATATCTTTGATCCTTGAGAAATGTCATGTACTTTTCCATCTCATGACTTAAATCAAGACATGAGTTGTTCCTTACTGGTGGTTGTTTAACAAGATTATAAACCTGGTAGTGTAATAGAAATATGAAACTATAAGGGAGCTGAATAGAGTATTGAATTTGATTGATCCCCAGCTATAAGAAAAACCGAAAGCCTTGACCTGGCCTGTCCTCTTCTCTTTCTGTGGAAGTACATGTTATTTAAAGACCGTCTTTGTGGGTTCGGTCATTGGTTCTCACATCCCTGTGCTCCAAAAATGAAAGAGTTCATGGTTTATGCATATTATAATGATATCATTAACAATTTTCTAAAAGCAAAGGAAGGGTTTTAGGATTTCATGGGGAGATATAGAATTTATGAGATTATATACAAGAACCATTCGGTGACAGTGTTCAAATCACATTTTTAGTTTGAGGGCATATCATGGACTTTGACTAATGTATTACGTAAATTTTTGGGATCTCTATATGATGTAGAATTGAGTTTGCCTTTTCCTCCACTGTATTTCCCAGTATGTATTTCATAGTAACTTATATAGGTTGAAGCACTGACCAATCAAGAGGAGGTTGAACTGAGATCAAAAATCGAAGCTCTTGGTTTGGAGGTTACAAAAGTCCCTTCAAAGTCCACACAGCAGCTTGATCAGGTAATTTTGAATTCGTGTTAGCCATTACCTGATGAGCTACTCCTTTCTATTATTTCCCCTCCACTGTTGACTTTAACATCTTAACTATCTTATATTTCTTTCTTTGGTTGTTTTTTATTTCGTGCCTACATAGCTGGAAATAGCCAAGGAGTTGGATAAATTATCAGCAAAATTAGATGATGTGGACGAGATGATATCATCAGCCATGGCTGCTGATCCCCAAGTACAATCACTCTTGAGTGGCACAGCTGATGTGTGGATGCCAGTTATCACTGCTACTGCTGATGAAAGGCGTAATTTTACAGCATCAGTTGGAGATAATCACACTGAAACAGAAGGGGAGACTTCTTGATAGTTTTTCCAGTCTTACCAACTTTTTGAATACTTAGTAGCATTTTTCATGTTTGCTTCATAAAATTCTGAAAGTAATTCTATTCATAATTTACAAAGAAAAGAATTTCCTTATTCAGCAGTATCTGACATTCTTCATTCAGTTTTATTATGACTAGGAAAACCATTCTTAGAATTCTATCCAACATGAGGGACAATGATAAATTTGCCCTGCGAGATTATATTGTTTGCTAAAATTATGTTACAAGATTGGTATGCTCATTGATTGTTATTGAGCATTATTTAGAATCAGCAAGACATACTTATCTTAAGCTTAAGCTCATATGGATGAGCAAAAGGTGGATTCTGAGGAAGATCCATCCGAATCTAGTTTTGTTGTCGAGCTGCTTAAGGTAATTATGTTCAGACTTTAATGTGGGAAGACTATTGCTTGCTAGTAGCATTCTGTTTGCAACTCCTCTTATTGATCCTTATAACAGATCATCAGGTTTGATGTCCTTCTGACCAAATCAGATGAATTTATGTACCAGAATCAATATCAGCAGCAGGGTGAATTAGTACTAATACAGCACTGTTTTACCAAAAACCAGAAAACAAACACTAATTGAGACAGGCTTAATGTGGTAGTTTACTACAATAAGATTCATCACAAAGCTCATTACGACTGAGTTTTCTCAATATACGTACTCCAGCAAATCCTAGAGTCTCCTCATATATCTTCGTTTATTTTTTATTTGGTATCCTTTTTTTCTTTCATATCCTTCTCTTTCTTCATTCTTTCTCTCTTTCACCATTTTTGGGTTGAGTCAGCACTCTGCAGGTATGAGGATTCGGTTATACATTCCACCACCAACAAAAAGTAACAAATCAGAAAAAATTTGGAAAAAAAATTGCAACATCAATAGGTTGATTTAAGATTTTCAACATGAACCTAGATCGTTGCAGCAAAAACCTATTTTTGGGGAGGCGTTTTAACAATCAAACTAATCAGCCACGTTATACTGGATCCAATAAGTCCAACAAACAAGAAAAAGGACTAAGAATCCAGCCAAAATGGTTAGCAGTGGAGGTCCTTGGGCAGTATCAGTTTCCTCAGTTACATTTATACCCTGGTTGGGAGAATTGCCGCCTGTAGAGTTTGAGTTTGATGCAGAAATAATTGTAAGCCTTCCCCTTCCCTGCAATCTCATGGTGCCTTCAATCCTGGTAATAAGCAAGGCAAGAAAAAGTGCAAACATAAATACTTAATTTGTAGAATAAATATAAATTAAAGGAATATCACTTTGAGCAGCAGAAGATAAATTACAAAACCTAAAGTGTATGAATACAACATAATTAGCAATCATTCAACTAACCAGCAACAAAAAAGAAGTTGCTTTAACTTTTGCAATGCCCTGCTTACAATTTGTAACTTTCTTTCACAACATCCCTCAATCAAATTCTTTATGCACAAGCACAATCATAACTTAATATTTTCTATATAATGCTATTTCTGTGCTCGATTTCTTGCAGAAATGCCATATCGATCACAATATTTCTGCATAGAAACAAAGACTTTTCAGTGCATTCAAGACTCCCTAAAAGTTCCTCAATTTCCAACTCAAATTGTGTAGATTAAATCCTTTGTTCGCAAATGTGGTACCACAGCCTGCATCAATGCTAAGAAAGAACAATATATGATTCCAGTGCTCACCTTAGAATCCTAAGCTGTGAATGGAAACACAAACTTGATTTTACCATTCATAAAGGAGATAGGAAAGTGAGACTAATCATAGCATGCATTGCTCATTGTCAGGCAAGTGTGAGTCAACAAAAAGTATCCTATAACTCCCATCAATAATTAATATCAAACAAGGGATATGTTTATACTTCATAATAAGGTTATTGAAAGAGATGATATTTCTCATCTGGAGGACAATTAGACACTAAACTTGTCCTTCAAATTGATGTGTAAAACAACTTATTTCACTGAAGTAAAAATAACTGTCTGATAAAGGATAAACAAGTTAGAAGGAATTAGGTTTTTGAGTGAATTACCATGCTGATAGTAATGAAGCTTGACAACTGGAGCTAACTGATCCCTCATTTTATTTATTTTGTTTTAGTAAGAGATAGTAAAGTTTGCATTTAAGAATATATCTTATTTCTTCTTATCCTCGTTTTTTATGTAAAACAGGAGGTCCTTTTACTTTTTGGGCAGTGGTCTGGGTAGAGGGTCTCTTAGAGGGTCACTGTCCTAGTTTTTCAGTTAAAAATCAATGCATCTTCAGAAAACTTCATTGAAGGTGCTATAAGCCATATTTTGGAGTTTTAAATAAATCTCTTACTATTATTTCCTTCAATCTAACCCAAGGTGAACAAACTCAAACTCTGAAACTTCAATAGCCCTTGTTCTCCAACACTTGCCATATGCAAGGTGGTCTTATAAATGTTGAAGCCTAAGATTATATATATTTGTGGGATTGGAGTACAATGACCTTTTTTTTCATTTTCTGGATTTGTTAGGGTAATGAAACAACAGATAAAAATGCCGATATGCATATCATTCTTTTCTCTTCTCATTTACAAATTCTTTCCAATGGGAAAAAACAAAAGCAAGTCTAAATATTATTTTCCAAATTTGTTAACATAATAAAGATGTGTTAGCTGCTTACTTCTACTTATCGGATTAATGTTTGAAGGTTCTCCTAGATGGTAGAGACAATAAAATTAAATTCATATATGAAAAAAGAAAAAGCAGGTACAAAACTTATCCTGGTAAGAAACTGAATAAGCACTAGGATTTATAGGTCTATTTGGAGAAAAACGAAGGCTCAGATACTTCTTTCAAAAATAACCAAATAAATTGCCAAGAAAAGCTACCATAAAATGCAATATTAAAACCATTGGAGGAAAATGGCTAGAGACTTAGAAAAAGTAATTTGCAAGAATAACAAGTAGGTATTTCTGTACACATGTTCTAAGAGGATGTTTCTTGAATGCAGTGACAGGTAGACTATATACATGAAATGTATTCAACTCAGTAACAAGATGTCACATATTAAACAATAATATGGTGAAGATATTACAACCAGTCATTCAAAGAAAACACCAGGTATTAATATTTATGGTGGATGGCATACGCCACTATTACCATGGACATAGATGATACCATAATGAAAAAAATATATATATATATATCACTATGGAACAACTAGTAAAATATTGTCTCGGTATCTACAGAGTACCAGCCTCTTGACACCAAAATTAGGGACTGCCACAATATAAAACCAACTAGAACAAGAAGCTCTAGTCTCAAATTTGTGGTTGTTGGCTACATCCTAATCAAAAGTAATCAGAATCCTCAACATCGAGTACCACACTAAGTAAACATAAAATTTCTACAAGTATAAATTGTGTCAATCAAATATCACATTGCATTTTTGGATATGATTCGGACCATCTTGAACATTGTATACTAAGCTATATTGCATCACTGCCCTTGCATCCAGTTATAATTATGAAGATCAAATTAAATGATACAAGATGAAGGGCTATTAGCCAAACCAAACAAAACTACTTTTGTGGTGCATGACAAACAGAATCTCAAAATAATTAAATCGAATCCAATTCGCATTAATCAAAGTGAAAGATTTAGATTTCTTAACCAGAAAATTTTCTCATTAATGTCTTCCAAATATGATTAGATTCTCACAATCACAAAAATGTCAAAATATTAATTGCGTACATATAGAAGAAATGCTGAGCTTCTATATATATAAGCTGTTGTGGGAGGGTGGCAAATCACACTTTCTTCTTCTTGTTTCATGCATAGTATTGCTCATACTCCATCAACCAAGAACTAGATGAGGACCACAATCCCCGTGTAAATAACTCTTATACAAAACATTTTCTGCTGTAAGTGTTTGTGCTCTATCAATTACACAAGGAAAACCCTATATGGTAGTAAAAGTGCCATTCTGAGTTCTAGCACAGAAAACATCATTCTGGCTGAAGGCTAATTTCAAATAATAAGATTAACTATTTGCATATTCATCTGCTTCAACAGATAGATGACATGGAATCCCAAAAGCTAGATGCAATAGGAGAGGAGACTCCACAAACTGAAGACACTTTGGCTGCTTGGAAAGGACTCCAGAAAGATCCCCAGATATTATATATATTAGCAACAATGACGACGAAGGTCAGACGAGTTACCAAAACCATCAAAACACTAAGAGCAGGGAAATGTTTGACTTAAATCAAAAACCACCTGCCGATGGTTATGATAGTTTTGACAAAATTTCAGACCCTTTATATCTGGATTTGAATAAACCTGAACAGCCTAAGCATAGGGAGGAGTTGGATTTAACCCTGCGACTTTTATTACAATCCCTTCAATGTTTTAATCATCTTTACCATTGGATGATATGATGCATTACATCAGTTTTGAAGTCTCTTCTCCAATCCAGCTTCATTTCTAGAGAAGCTAGTGCTGTTTGGGTTTTTGAATTTCAAGGAAGTGAACTTGAAGATGTAAAATAAAATTGGATTTTAATAAAGTCAGAAGATCAGTTTGACATACCAAATCCTGATTTTAGCATTATTACATGATTAATCAATTTGTAAGGAACAATTTCACCAAGTAAATATCATATCAAAGTAATGGTAAACAGAAACATACCCACTAATCTTTCCTTTTCTTCCATTGCCACGTACAATACCAGTAAATCAATGGTATAACAGAGCAATAAGAAAGTAGTTTTGTTAGAATTGCCCTCTAAAATAAATACATTTTGTCTAGTTCAGTGTACATTTGGACGCAATTATGGAAACCATAATCCTTATGTTAGAAAAAATAAGAGATTCATACCCAAATTGTGAAACAAACAGCAATCACAAGTAAATCCCATTAGGCGTTCCCGCACACTATACATGGTCAAATACATTGATTGGGGAACACAATAACATTAATAATATCAAACAAAAAGGTACCATAATCTTCATATGAGGAAAGCAGAACCTCGAAATAGAAACAATGCAGCCCCAAAAGGTAAGTGGAAGAGGGAAAATAACATTGTGAAAACAACAAAGGAAATTGAAGTGTTATAACCTGAAAGTAGGAGAAGTTGGAGAAGCTCTGGGGATTAGTTTGATAACATCAATGGAGGAAATTTCAGCTCTGGTTCTTGGATGAAGAAACCCTAGGATCAGCTTGTGTGGTCTTGTAGTTACAGCAGCACAGAGTGAGGTCATTCTCTATTTTACTTCTTTCCGTTTTGGAATGTTTTGACATAACTACAACCAGCTGCTCTCTTATTTGATGCCAGTCTGCCACGTGGTGTCCTTTTTTTTTTTCTTTTTTTTGAGGATCCTAATTTCTTGATGGCTCATGCAACAGCAAATTGAAAAGCATTCTCAAAAGTAACCAAAAATAAAAAATAAAAATAAAAAATCTTAATGCAAAATTTGAAAATTAAATAAATATACATTTTGGTTGTTTGATTCATGTTGTACTAAGCACTATTATTTCTTGTTTCTATATTATTTTATAAGAGATAAATCTCTTAAGGTGTCTTTTAGGTCAAATTCAATTAGATTTATGGTTTTTTATTACTTATTAGCGACATGTATCTTAAGTAAACATACAAAGTTGAGATTTAGTACTAAACATGAACTTAAATTTTTTAGAAACCATTGGAAAAATAGTTTTACAACAAAATTGAAAAGAATTTATAAACATTTTTTTTGAAGAACTTTTGTGTCTAATTTCATTTTTCCTCCAAGCAATGTGTCAACTTTTCAGTTCAGGACGAATAACCATGATTTACACCTTTCATACCAGTCTTTAATTGAAAATTGTCTTCAAGATCGTCCATAAATGTAAGTTTCCCTAGAATGCTAACCCAACCAGGGAAAGCAGAGGGAAGGAAAGAAAACAGCATACATTATTCAAGGTTGTCTTGATGAAGTGCTGAGACTGAACTACAGCTACAGACTTGGAATAAATTTAATGTATTATTAGCCGAATGGAACAAAAGCCAAGTTTACAGAAAGAATACTAGGGGAAACCCCCAAACCACTTATGCCTTTATTAAATCCTACTTCATGAAGCCTCATAGGTGCTAAAACAACTGTTTAAAAGTGGTAAATCACTCTTCAACTAATTTTAAAATCTGTTCCAAAAAATAACTGCAAATTATCAACAACTCAATTAACCTTCCTTGTGATCTTACTAAGCCATTAGCTTTCGAATTATACACCATCCTATGTTTTAACAGATTATTGCTCATATTTCACTAACTTTCGTGATTAGGCTGCTTTCTTACAGAGATCTTCAAGTTTCTCCAGGGTAATACTTTTTGGCCTCTCAAGAGGCATCCCAAGAGCTCGGTCCCAAATCAGCTGAAACCCACCAAAAGTATGTACATTAACTAATGGTAACAGTGAGTATTAACAGGAGAAAAAGAAAAATAAGGTGCACGCAAACCTGAGGGCCAACTCCAATACTCCTTGATACACCGAAAAGAACAGTATAGTAGCTGCCGAAATTAATGTAAAAGAACATTAGTAACGATTTTTAAAAGTGAAACTTGCACATTGAAAATTTATCAAAAGTCTGAAAGGAATAAGCAACAACATACTTTTCCTCAGTTAAACCGTAATAGTTCAGCAGCACCCCACTGTGAGCATCAACATTGGGCCATGGATTTTTAACCTGCACGATCGAAACTCAGTTTAACCAGCTCCCAATCCCATTAGGATTGACAGAGTCGAAGTATATGATAAATTTGGAAAGGTTTGGAACAAATCAAAGCTTGAACTACCCAATCAAGAAATAGTTTTAGAGAAAAGACTACTCAGGATGAAAAATTGGATCGTGTTGCCACTCATAAAGATGTAGGGAAATCTAGATAGAATATATAAAGTATTTGGATTTTGGATCACCTAATCTCCATATTTTAGTTATCTGGTTATTTCTATTTGGGTAAAATGTACAAGAGACTCTTACCATGATCTTATAACAAATTAGTCCATTGATAAACAATCTCCAAAGAATCAGAAAGGATATTAAATTTTATCCAATAACATAGCAAGAAAGCTACATTTATGGAACATCTTTCATCATCCTTGTGTTTCACTGATCTCTGCCAAAATGTCTCAAACTAGTTCCATTCTAATAATATATAAAAGCAAACAAAAAATGTGCAATCTTAAGCATAGGCAATATGAGTAATATCTGTAAATCATTTTGTACCACAGAAGGTGTGAGGATTATCGGTTTTCCACTAAATCTGTCACTTTATTATTTTGGGAAACCATATTTCCCTATCATCAGACAATTTTTCATGCATAATGAAAAGCTTAAAAAAGGATTAATTACCTTGCCTAACTGAAGAAGAATGGGAGGCACGACTTCCTTCAGTTTGGACACCTGGCATGGTCAAAAAGCAAGTTTAGTTTATAAGGGACTAATAATGTTTCAGAATCATGTTTGTGCCATAAGAAGGCACATCATAGTGTAATTAGGAGATGAGTGATTACCAACTGGAAGAGTGGATCATCAGGTAAATGCTTCAAAGCAAATTCCCTCTGGCAAGTGTATCTTGGGTCTGTTTTACGCAAAACCCCATGCCCATATCCTGGCACTACCTGCAAATTCAAAACATGACAATAAATAACATAGCAGTTGGCAACTCTAAAAGAAATTAGAATAACAACAGGGCTTCTAGAGAAGATCAATCCCATTTGGTAGGAATAAGAGAAGCTAAATTATAACTATGCTTCAAAATATTCCCTCGTTTGGGCAAAGGGATGCATACTAGAATGTAAAATTATTTTATCTAATATGGGACAAGAATGAAATGTATATTCCTTGCAATGTAGGACAAACAACTAATGCAGAACAATGACAATCATTGTAAGGCTGAGTTTGGTGATGCATTTTCAGAGGGTGCAACTAAAAATTATTAGGTTAATAATTTTATTTTTTTTGATGTTTCTTCTATTGCTTTCAAAAAGTCAGGGAAGCTTTTGAAAGCACCCCAAATAATGCTTTCAAAAACTAATTGTGGCTTTTCAAAATAAAAAATACAAAAATCACCTCATTAATTTTAAAAATTCCAAAATATATTAATAAATTTATAAACCATCCAATTTCTCTCTCCAAATATATCCTTAATTAATGATATTTATTTTTATCATTTTATACATTCACAGCAACTTATGATTTGTTTTACTAGAAACTTTAATCTTTGTTTTTACTACCTATATCAACTTTTCTAAAAGATTTACCAAACATGATTATTGTGACTTTTTAACAATTACTTTTTAACAACATAAAAATCACAATAGTTTTTTAAAAGTTATAGCATTACCAAACGTAGACTAAGCCTGTTTCAGTATGCAAATCTTATCTCTAAAAAATGAATAGATATTCCATCACAATAGAATAAAATCTTATTAGGAAACCATTAGAAGACAATTCAATCTATAAAATAGATTCCAAATCAATTCCACATATTATTACACGATAAAACTATCTATAAAATGGAAAACTAAATTACTATGACGAAAAAGATATTTTATAGAAAAAAAAATTATACAAGAAAACCACATACCATGTATCAAATGCTGACAAGTAAACTCAACACTATGCAGAATAACATAAATGTGTGTGTGTGTGAGTGCATGTGCGTGTGGAAGAGAGGAAGAGTTGCTAAATCCATATAATATTTTCTTGACTTCTCTTGATTTAAAAAAAAAAAAAAAAAAAAAAAAAAACTGGAGGGGAGGTGTAGGACCATATTAGTAGTACCACTGAGTACTGACAAGGGAACAATAATAAAAGGGTTATCACCCATATATAAACATTGTTACAAGAAGGGACATGGAACAGAGGACACAACACAAACACAGTGACACACCAAAAGATCAAAATCATTTTTGGAAAAAGAAAAAGAAAGGACACACCAAAACATAAAACATGCATCCAATGTGCAGAATTCTATGCATACTAAAAGGTTCCAACACAAGCAGTGAGCAAGGTCTAAAAGGTACAAAATGAGCTCACCTAGCTAGAACCAGCTACAATATTTAATCGAAACATAATGCAGTTTCTTTCTGCCATGTTTCATCTCTGGCCAAAGAAAAGGCATGCATGTTACAGTACACACACATAAAATCCTTCAACTTTATTGGTTATATTAAACTTAGGCATGCACATTACAGTACAAACAGTTAAAATCCTTCAACTATATTGGTTATATTAAACTTCATAATACATTTGACACATCACCTGGCCGCTACTCAATGTTTTATGAATGTAGTCTTTCAGTTCTTCTGTGCTTATATGTGGAGTTCCAAACTCGGCGACTATAGATCTTATCCAACGTAAAACCTCCTGTAAGCATAACATAAAAGATTAGAAAATAGAAAAAGAATAGGAAAAAGATACAAGTGAAAACAGAGATGAACCAAATCAAAATAAGTTCTAAAATAATGTAGGTAAATGGTGGTTGCATCTGTTAAAAACCAGATAATTAAAATGGGTACTATTTTAGTTCTGCCACTGTTAAATGAACAGAAAAAGGTCAATCAATAAATTAAAACACCCTGTACCCCCATCTCCAAAAGGAAAATAAAAAGAAGAGAAGGAAACACAAAATCCAAAGCGTTCATGAAGGTACTGAAACGACTAGGGGAAGACAAGCATCACACTGGGGATTGCTTGGAATCCAAAATTAGCATAGGAAGTATAACAAAACCTTCAGGAAAATAGAGAAGAGCACAAAGTTAAACAAGTGCATCCAAACGCATGAAGACAAATAATGATGGTGATCATTGTTACCAAAATGGCAATCAGAATATAAATTTTACGACCCCTGCTATTTACTATCCCACAATGGTTAAGTTATCTAAGACAGATGCAGAATCACCATGAATAGGTAGAATCTTGGATGCCTGGGACCTGCAGGACCTTAGAATCAAATGAGATCCTACTGATCCTCAGTATTGTTTAGCGTTAGGTTCAAGATTGTTTCAAGTTGTTCATTTTCTCTTGGGCTACTAGAAGTTAGTGTGTCTAACCCAAAAAGCTCAGAGTCTTAAGAAATGTCCTTGCCCATCAAAGAGTGATGTCTGGTTAAAAGCCTCACCAAAAGCCCTTCCCTTAATTCTCTAATTGGGTTTAAGGCCAAAGCATCTTCAGCATGTTCCCTGGAGCAGTTGCAGACTTTTGTATAGATCGTTATCATTTATTTGCTTGCATTTATTTATTTTCATTATAAAGTAAGATCTGAGATCCTTGGGACCCACACCGATCTGAGGGAGGATCTTGGTTTAAACAATCTTGGTGCTCACTAAACACAACATTCATAGATCCAGTTATTTTTCTGTTTTTTCTTTTTCTATTAGAAGAGTGAAATCTGTAAGGATGCATTTCGGTACATAAGAAACTAATATGTTTCTCCTCCTATATGCATAAATTCATGAAGCATATGAATGTTGCTTTATGTTTCTGCACAGCTACTGCCTATCTCATTCCAGTGGGAAGATCGTTACTCAACTGCAGGTCGGCACTACTTTATGAATGGCATGAATCTCGTCCTTTACGATTTAAGCCCAAACAGCAGATATTCCAAGAAACAACTATGGTAAAAATGTCATCTGTGGATTACCAGTAAGGGCAAGCATGTCCCATTTCTATATACTATCAAAAAACTAAAGTATCAAAGGTGGAACATGGAACCCTATTCAAAGAAACAGAAAAACATACTTCCAAAAAGAAAACATGTATCAAAAGAATACCTGATTAGCCAAACCATGGAGAGGACCAGCTAAACCATTCAAAGCAGCTGCAAATGCAAGGTAGGGATCTGCAAGTGGACTACTAACCTGAATTGAACAAGACATAAATTATGAAGCATGATCGCAATCAATTACCACAATAAGTCATTATAAATCAAACCATCGAAGCTTGTAAGAGTGGTTGACATATTACAGAGTCATAACATACTATCAATGCAAAATACAGAATAGCCTCATAATATGACGGGGTAACTTACTAAGTGGGCAGTGTGCGAACTAACATTCCCCCCTTCATGATCGCTGCAACCCAATTTGACCAAAACATAGTTACAGTAGCTCACTGTGCAGCATATATGTTGTGCGAAGTAGAAGTAAATCATAAAACTTTTGATGCATGTAATACATGTTACCATGCAGAATGAAAATAACATCACACAAACCTATGGATGGTGATATACAGCCTCATAAACTCAAGCATCTGCGGATCATCAAATCCTAACATATGTGCATAGTTTGCACCATAATCCAGTGATTCATCCAAGGGTATAATTTTTCCGTCCTTGAAAATCCTTCAAAAAGACAGGGCAATAAATTAATGCAAGCACAAACCTGAAACATTGCAAGATTAACCTAATTATAATAACCCGGTAAAAGTATGTCCAACACAGATCTGGACCAGTAACAACAACTACTAGATAGAAGAGAGAAAGGGGAAGAAATAGATAGACAGAGGAAGAAGCTAACATAAGAAGTCTGATGACCTTGAATCAAATGGCAAGTTGGCAACTACTCCCCATTTTAAGGAAGCCATAGACTGAACTTATCTAATACTTTACCAAAGAGAAATATTAGAATTGCAGATTTACAATGAATATTCACAAAGGAAATTCCCCCTCCCTCAAAATAAAAAAATAAAAACTAAAACAAAGGAATAACCAGAAAAGTCAGAATAACTCCATGGTCTACCTAATAGCTTTTAAGTGAAGCATGTTCTCTATGAGGTAATATATGCTTTAGTTACCTTCGATAAACATAAGCAGCAACTGCTGGCAGTCGGGCAATCAAATTCATAGAATCCTCATATGTTGGCTCCCAGTACCTATATCAATGTTATGTTACCTGCTATCGTAATTTATATGTTGAAGCAATAGAACCATAACCACTCAAACCCTTACCTTGCCTTAGCAAGCCCACTCTGATGTTGCTTCTGAAATTCACTCTGAACCTGAAAGAAGACACAGGTTGAACAAATGTTTTCAGTTTCACATCTACTATAAGAAAATTAACAATACCAATGAAAGGTGAGCAGGAGGCAATTCCTAGTTGTTCAACTACCTCATTATGTGCCCAATACAAAAAAGAATCCAGAGGCTAAAAAATTTGTCCAGATGAGACAAAACAAGTTCCAGACTCTTCATAACAAACAAGTTGTGACCAGATATAATCATGATATCTTTCAGATGACAAGATTTTTCTTGATATTCACAAAAAGAAATATATCTTCTACTTCTTGTACATCATCTCATCACATATGACCGAGGTTATAAAAGGGAACACTCTGAAAGATCCTTACCTGATTTATTAGCTTTCAATAATACTATATTATAGGAAGGACCAAGCCAAAAAAGCAATATTGAACAACAGATTTAATTCTCACGATGGCACAACAGTCTACGTCACAAAAACTTTCTGTACTAGAAAAATATAGGAAATTTGGTAACTCTCAAGTTACGTAGATACATCTACAAAAACAGCCCCGAAATCTAGATATCTACCTCCTCCTCACTTGCAATGACTTATTAAAGGAAAAAGAAAAAGAAATAATCACCAATTTTATTTTCATTTTTTTGCCCACTTTGAACAAAGGCAGCAGTAGCCCAATTCAAGGGAACTTTACTATATGTCATAAACATTTGCAATGTGCACATATAAACATCGAGTTACTCACTTTCCTATTAGTATATACCTACATCTTTGAATATTGAAGGATAATTCCTTAATCCCGAGCCCAAGCAGAAGACACAACACAACAATAGAGGCATCCATCTCTAGGTACAGTAACTCGTAATATGTTTGAAGCCAATTCAAAACTCAAATTAAAAAACTAAAGGAATAATGAAGAAGACAAAAACCGATGCTTAATTATATTATTAGCTGGTAGATAAAAGCAGATGAATTGAACAAAGAACAAAGTGTCTGCACAAATGATTAGTAAGAAAATCAAATTTTGAGAAGTAGTTTTATCATAGAGACGCAGTCTTATGAGAGGTGATTGTCAAAAACTTCCTCCTAACTAATTATCCCACACATACATATTATGGACAAAAGAATCCCAAATATTCTACCTTGACACAGCTCACTTAAACTCCATATCGAATAATTATGACCACTTAAATAATTCAATTATGAAATCAGAAAAGGCATATAAAGAAGAGATTGCACACACTAGTCTTTTAATCAACCTGAAGAGCCATAACACCCGTAGTAAACTGAGTCATTGGATGAGCAGATACGGGCAGAGCATCAATGGCCTTAAACACATAATCTGCAACCAAAAATGGAAAATCCAAAATGAACCAATTGCTTTGCACAACAAGATTTGAGGTACAGGATTGGCACCACTTTGTTAGAAATCTAGCAACCAATCTTACGTTAACCATGACAATATAAATTAGATATGCCAAATGGAAGTAATACTCAAGGTATGGTACACAGAATCGGACACAAATGTAGTTTCTTAATAAAGACTTGGAGTAACAGAGACATGTATAGGACCTCTATGAAAGTCATTTGATGCATTCAACAAAAAGCCATATACGGAACATTTATAACGGTCACAAATGAGGAGGCTTCTAGACGTATATGGGTGCACAAATAACACATTAGCCAAAACCACCCTTGAGCTGATCCCATTTGTACAAGTCTTGCAATATTAATTTAATTATTTAAGAAGAAATAGGCAAGATACTTTTTTTTGTCTTTTTTGCTCCACATATGCTTGATTGTTAACTTGTTAATCAAAACTTGGTGTCATATTTCAGTTGAATTATCTAAATATACCTTAACAAATGAACTCAAACACGAAAACAAACTACTTGGAACTCAGCATCAGTTCATTACATTATGAAAACCAAGTATATTACTAGAAGTCAAGGTACAGAAAGAAGCTATAAGCAATTCAAACAAACAAAAAAAAAAACCTGGGACAGTTGCACGACTTCGCAGTTCTTGGGACAGCGAATCCACTTGTTCTTTACTCGGTATCTAAGACAACAATTGATCAGACACAGAAGACAAACATTACCAAACTTCTGGAAGAAAGGTATTTTTGATGTGATAGATGACTGGAACTACAGTAATACTAAGCAAGAATCTAGTCTAAGGCAACATTTTACAGTATCTTCAAACTAGATTCAGATAACTTGTACAAGGGTGAACCACAATACAGATTAGACTTAACTCCCATTTCTTATGTATGTAAAGTTACCAAATACCAACCTTTCCTGTCAAGAGAAGCCAGAGAATAGACTCAGGCAGAGGTTCTCCACCTGGCTTCGCAGCTGGGAGTGATT
This sequence comes from Quillaja saponaria, assembly GCA_029379385.1. Lineage (NCBI taxonomy): Eukaryota > Viridiplantae > Streptophyta > Magnoliopsida > Fabales > Quillajaceae > Quillaja > Quillaja saponaria. Next base: position 8,521,450 of record CM055616.1, on the reverse strand, counting down.
TCTGGCAGTCAGGAATTGTCATGCCCCTAAAGCGTATCCCCTAAAGACATAATCCATGTCAGCGATCCAAAATAAAGTATAAAACTTATGCCATGTGCATAAAAATACATCAACAGAAAGTGCTCCCACTTTATATAATAATTTCCAAATATTTCAAGATTACATAATCAGGTGCATACCTCTTCCGGGTCAACAGCTGAGCCTAGCCAGAGTAACGCTGTCATTCCTCTCATTCCACCAAGTACCTATCAATTTGTGATTAGGGATATTTGAGTTTAAGTTACAAAACATAGTTATAGTTTTCTCCATAAACTTTTACATTTTGGGGTACGGGATGGGTGGGGAGGTAGAGGATGTAAGAATATGATAGTCAGAAGACAGATCTAGAATAAATACAATTAGTATTTTACCATATCAACAGTGATATTCCCCAGTTCAACCTTTCCATAATTGATCTTTAGTTTCTTCACGCGTTCCTGTTACCAGAAAACAATTTGGATTTACATACATCTAAACATCTCTACAATTTGCTAGCTTCACAAAAGTTCAGGAATGTCTGACGCTTGTGCAGACTTAGATGCAGAATGAAACCTGCATAATGGTGTTGATTACTATCAACATTTTGACTACATTGCATATTCCAGTTCAGCACCAGAATGAACTTAATTTAGCAACTCTTTTTACTACCAAACAATTGCTCTGCTCAAAATTAAAAGTATCATAATAGAAAGAATTAGAAATAATTATATTTTAAACAAACACCCAACAATCAATTGACATAAAACATAAGGTAATAATGATGGGCTACAACCTAATTTAAGCAACAGAGATGCTACGAATATCAAGCTAAAAAAAAAGTGATAACCTGATACTCTGGAATTAGTTCCTTCAGCTCGGAATAAAGGTCCTGCACAGAGAAAAACATATTATATTATCAGAATTTCAGAAATGAACTCCCAAAGTAGAGAAAGTCTTTGTTGTTTAGTTAAGAGTTCAATCAGTGGAAACCAATCAGATGCGCTTAAAAACATAAATTTCCAAGCCTTAGCAGACACTAACATCCATTCCAACAACAAAGAGCACTGGCACTCAAATAGGATGTGTTAATAGTCATATCGTTTTTCATGAACTCTTTGACAGTAAAAGAAAAACAAAAGTAACAGACACCCATCAACACATCCCAGAATGCAAGCCTAAGCGTCACAATCAACAACAGATCAATTTCAACTAACCAGCGGGTTGATACAGTAGGTGCTAACATAAAGAGAATATACTAGCACCTATTGAATTAAAGAACCATACTCAAGCTCTCATATCCCAATAATTCACTTCAAAAAAACATGACCAATTAATGGGCTATACTTGGATGTAGTTCAGTCATAATTCATCCAAAGACAACCCATCAAACGTACAAACCAAGAATTGACAATTCCTGTTACCAAGCTATGTCAATGCAATTTCCTCAACACCCACAAACAATACACAAGAGCGAATGATCAAGAAAGAGAAAGTTACAAACTCACAAGATTACTAGAAGTCTGCGTTTGGAGCCATCTAACTGAATTAGCAAGACTAGACTGTTGAGTCTGCAATAAAAAATAAAAAATAAGTAAATTAATTCACATCCCATTCTCAAAACTAATAACAATACAAAAAAAGTTCCTAAAATTAGCATTTCACAATTAAGTACTTACAGCACGAGAACGAAGCTTGGAAAGTGCAGAAATACTTCTGAAGAACGACATCACTCTCTACAATCACCTACACCAATATAATTACTAATTAACAAACAAAACAATAATAATTTCAAATATCAACAACAGATTATTCAGCTCAAATTACAATTACGATGTGAAATATTAGTGAGATAATTGAATTGGATTAGAATAAGCATTGCTACCAAAAAAAAAGTGGCAAGGAAGACAGTAGGTTTTCGCAGAGAAAACGTTGGAATTCAGAGAAAGAACAAGTTTTTACCGGGAAAAGTCAGAGAAGGAAGCCCCGCGAAAGGTAGTCGATCCAGAGGAATAGCAATCGCGTACGGCGAGGACTCGTTTTTATTTGTAATGTGATACGGGGAAAATAAAAAAATAAAAAAATAGTGAAATGGGAAGGAGGAATTTGAAAATGATTTTAATTTTTTAAAATTTCTTGCAGTACAAAAATAAATACAAGTTAAATTGTTATACTTGACCAGAGTATTTTACTTTATTTACCAAAATGACCTTTTATCTTCTTGCCTTAACATTTTCATTTAAAGTATATTGCTGTCCATGGTTCAAAATAGTTGATAATTAATAATATGTGTTCATTTTTCATTGATTTTTAGATTTGAGCCTCCTTGGAGAAGGTGTTCATAGGAGCATGTAATCTCTATAAATATTTTAGTTTTTTCATAAATGGCCTTGTTTTAATTGGATTGTAAAAATAATTAGTTAAAATACATATTTAAATATCTAAAATAATTTTATTATATTAATAAAAAATTATAAAATTATTTTTAAAATTATATAATAAAATAAATTAATAGAAATAAATTAAAAATTATATTTTAAAATTATTATAATTTTTTGAAAATGTCATGTTATTTTAGCAAATTTATATAAAAAAAAGTTATATGAAAATTTAAAAATGATTATTCATTTATTTTATTTTATATCTAATTTTAATTTGAATCATTACATATTATTATTAAATTAAATTAATAAAATTAAAATATATGTATTTTAATAAGAATACAATGAATGTATTTTTCATATTCTTGTCAATATTTTATAATTTGTGTTTAGTTTTAATTTTAAGAAGAAAAAAAAAGGTGATCATTCGTTTTTGAAAAAATAATGATAAGCTATTGTTTTTGAAAAAATAATGATAAGCTATACTTTTTATGCAATATTCTTAATAAGTCCTATAAGAAGTTCAGCATTCTAATACGTCATATTTAGGTCATAAACTCTAAATTGAAGTATTTCATATTACTAATTTTGGTGGTTGGCACGTTACACGTGAATTATGCATATGACTTAAATATATATATGTTCATCAATAATTAATATATATGTCAATATATTAAATAAATTATAATTAATAAAAAATAATATATCATTCTAATGATATTAAACAAATAGAGAGATCCAATAAAAAATTAAATCATATTACAAACATCTAAGTTTTAAAAAATAAATTAAGACAAAAAAATTATATTCTTAATATTTATTTTAATTCATAGTATTTTTAAAAATATTTAATTTATAACTTATAATTATGTATAACTTAAAAAAAAATTGAGAAACTCAATCTTAATTACTATTAATATATAGTTATTGATTATAAATTTATTATTATTGAAAAAAAATAAGACAAAAATAAATAAATTGTCATAAAACAAATACTGTCTTATGGATTTCTACCCCTTTTTTTGTTTATTTTTAAACTTAAAGTATTGCTAAGTGAACCAATTTTCTAAAAACCCTAAAACATTAATGGAACTGAACAATTTTTTTTTTTTAAGAATTAATAAGAAGTTATCATTATCTTTCATGTTTTTCTTTAAAAAAAAAATTATAAATTTGTTTCACGAGCTTAATTAGTATTTATATTTTATTATTTTCATGATGATAGCAAAAAAAATGAATAAGTGTCATAGATATGAATATAAAGTTACTCATGAAGATTATTATTTTTTTTTTTTTATACAATGAAAGGATAAAATTTATTGAAAGACTTTACTTTTCTACTAATTATTAAATAATACATTTTAATTTTTTAAAAATTAATGAGATTTTTTGAAAGTAGTATACATAACCAAAATTTCAAACTAAAAATTAAATATAACAATAAGGATATATGTAGAATTTTTTTTGGAAAAAGTTAGAATAAATTATACTTTTCTTTTAACATAATTATTTCTTAATAAGTTGACATTTTCAATCCATCATACTTTTGAGAAATTTTCTTAAAAGATTTTACTTTTCTATTAATCATTAAATAATGAATTTTAATTTTTTGAAAAGTAATATACCTAATCAAAATTTAAAACTAAAATTTAAATATGAAAGATAAGGGTATATGTAGTATAAAATATTGGGAAAAGTAATAATAAATCCTACTTTTCCTTTAATATTTTCAATGAATTATGTAATAAGAAATTCCCAATACATAATACTTTTACGATTTTTTTCTGAATATGTCATAAATTTTAAATTGAACCATTTGATACCACTTGCAGTCTCATTTTTGTATTTATTTTTTAGTTTAATGTTTTGATTATTTAATTTAAAATAAAAGATCATTAGTTTTTTAAAAATTGTTATTATATAGAAGAGTAATTTTTAAAAAAATTAATAAAATTTTCTCATTTAATAGAAATAAAAAATATAAAAAAATTATCTTTTTGAATAACTTGCCAGCTACCCTTCAACCCTCTCCGTTGTCTATCACCGCGGTCCCGCCATTGTTTGTCTGTTATTCCTGCTAATCCTTTATACTTGGAATTTTGTGGTTGATGGAGACTACCATTTCACAAAATTGACAGACTCCTCTTGGGTTAAAGGCTGCTGCTTGGTGGGTAAAATTCCCATCTCGCTTCTCTATCCTATATTGTTATCGCTGTTAAATTTTTCTTACAATATCCAGTAATCCCATCATGTATTTCAGTGCCACCCGAATTCCAGATATATTTCCAAGTGAACTCTCATATTACCCTGTGTACCAGAGGTATTTCTTTATCCTTTCGTTAAGCTTGGTTATTTAAAACGTGGGTCAAACCGTATCTCTGTTTTTATATCATTCTCTGCTCAGGATTGACTATGGGGCGGTATCTATCAAAGTATACTCATTGGCGTATGGGGTTCAAGGAATTAAATTTCTTCCTGGTAAAGCCTTGAAATTCTCTCTTGTAACAAATATATATATATATATCTTATGGGTTGTGCAATTGAGTATATATTGGTCACTTTTTTCGATTATAAATGATGATGAATTCTTGGGTCCTGTGGAATGAACTTAACAATGGACTTATTCTTTTTTTTTATAGTTGTGTTGAGAAAGTTGGAAACTTGTTTAATATTTGTGAAACGATCTATGAATCTAATAACTTGTAATTTGGAGTTTCTGTTTGGCTATCAAACTGCAATATATAGTCAAAAGTTGGTTTTTGGTGATTTCTATGGTCCGATTTAATTAACATGAATTTGAACTAGCCAACTAGTCATTTTGTTTCATGTGAGTGAGTGATACATATTACAGTTATGCGACCTGAATCTTTTGTTCTCCTCTAGCATTCTTCTTCCTAGTTCCAAGTGCTCAAGATTTTCTTTAACAGAAAAGTTATTGCTTGTAAGAGTAACTAATAAAGCTGTACAAACCAGTTAAGAGCTTTTACAATAGCCACTCACCAAGCATGTTTTATTTCTTCCATAATGGCATTATCAATGTCTATAAATTTTTTCCTCTCTCTTCAAAGCTGCTACTTGCAATGCAGTTAAGTGTTATACCACTGGCCTATGAATGAAAGAATTCTAATCCTACCAGACCCCATGTATTGTGGGCCCTTTTTGCTTCTTTGGCTCCTTCCTGGACTGGATAGGATTAGGCAGGCTATGGTATAAGTTATTTCATCATGTCTTTGAAGTATGACCACAGAGCACAGAGGAGTAAAGGATATAATTACAACATCATAGCCTAATTGTGTGTGTTCAAGGCTAACATACGATGTGTTATTGGTGTTCCTTTGATATTTTTGAAGTGATCTGTCCAAATTATTATTTAGGTTCTTGATAAGGAATCGAGCTGCATTTGCTCTTGTTTGGGACTGTTTTATTGATCATGGAGGTCCTATAGCACAGATTTTTATCCTGACTCCATTATGTGAATTGGGATCATCTGTTGAAGAGAGATAATTGGTATTGGATTCAAAGCCTGGTGATTAATTGGACTATTCATAAATTAGTTTCATTTATATTCATTTTCTGAGCTGTCTCTCACTTCTTCTAATTTCATATGCAATATTGTGTCTCTCACTACTTGATGAATGGTTTTGTTTCTAGATGTAATGTCTAAAAATATAATTTAAGATAGATTTTGTGTGTCATTTCTTTGAACATCAGTGTGTGTATGATGCTGATGCCTACTAATTTGAATTATTCTTCTTGTAACTGTATTCATCTAACAATTTTAAATTTAACTCAGGTAAATTGTGAACTTCGGTCATAAGGCATGTCCAGAAACAGTAATGGTGAAGCTTTATTTAACAGTAACCTGAACAGATCCACATCAAGAATGTATTATACTGCTTCTTGTGCTTCACATTCGATGATCAGGCAAAAGATAGTTCTGTTTCTGATATGGTAATCGATTCGTTTGGAAGGCTCCATACTTACTTGAGGATATCATTGACAGACTTTGCAATCTGCGTTGTCATTACTGTATGCCAGCGGAGGGTGTGGTCTTACTCCCAGCCCTCAGCTATTGACCAAGAATGAGATTCTGCGACTGGCAAATTTGTTTGCAATTTCTGGAGTGGATAAAATTCGTTTGACTGGGGGAGAACCAACTGTTAGAAATGATATTGAAGACAAATGTTTAGAGTTGTCAAACTTGAAAGGACTAAAGACATTAGCCATGACTACGAATGAAATTGTTCTCGCAAGAAAACTTCCAAGGCTGAAAGACTGCGGGCTTAATTCTGTGAACATAAGTTTAGACACTTTGGTACCTGCAAAGTATGAATTTATGGCTAGACAGTAAACGGCATGAAAGAGTTATGAAATCCATTAATGCTGCCATAGACCTTGGATAAAATCCGGTTAAGGTAACTTTTATCCTCTCAATTTTCTTTGTCATATGTGGTTCATTTAAGCTCTTCTCTTTAATGGTTGATAAACTTTGAAGATATTAAAATTCATTATACATCTTTAGACATGAAATCGGTTGTTGTCCATTGCTTCTCAAAGTGACGTAATTTTTTTACCTCACTGATCAATTTATCTTTTTTTAATTTTATGTGCTACATGCTGTATTCAGGTCAATTGCGTTATAATGCACGGTTTCAATGATGATGAGATCTGCAATTTTGTCGAGTTGACACATGAAAAACCAGTTAATATTCAATTCATTGAGTTCATGCCTTTTGATGGAAATGTTTGGAATGTCAAGAAACTTGTGTTGTACTCAGAAATGTTGGATATAGTGGTAATGTGAAATTTAGACAGGTGATCTAATTTACAAATTTCTGATTTCTGAATGTCCTCTTAAACCAACCCTAAGTGTCAATTATCACTGAACAGGTTAAACAATTTACAGGCTTAAAGAGACTTCAGGATCACCCAACAGATACAGCCAAGAATTTCTGTATAGGTGGGCATCAAGGCACTGTATCTTTTATCAAATCTATGACTGAGCATTTTTGTGCTGGTTGCAATAGATTGCGACTATTAGCTGGTGGGAACTTCAAAGTTTGTTTGTTTGGTCCTTCAGAGGTGAGTCCTATTCTGAACTGTCAAAAGTCAATCCATACTGCGTGTCACATGAGTTTTACCTTGTCATGTGGAGTTATTTGTCAACTTGCTACATTGGATCACATAATGTTGAAAATTTGGCATCCTCTCTATCATTTGCTAGTTTGGTTGGTCGTGTTAGGAGATTTTTGGAGGTTAAGTTTGTAAATTGTAAAGACAAATTGAAGGCTTCTGCCATCATGACATATTTACTCCATGCTGCACCATTCTCAAATTGTTATGTCTTGATGTCAACTTTTCTGGTCATATGGTTTTATCTATCTTTGTTTAAATTGCTGATATTCTAAATAAACAGGTGCTTGTTTTGCTTGATGTTTCGCATAAAACATCATAAATAATTTATCAAATAATTTTGTCGGTTATGGGGTTTTCAAATTAAAACCTGGCATTTTTCCTGTAATACAAATTTGTATTATATTTGATGACACATTTAACCAAGACAATGAGAATCTTATTCAACAAGTATATGGCCGCCTAATAACCTACTGTGTTGTTTTTTATCTGCCTTTTTGTTTTTTTAAAGACTTCTCCTTGCTTCCGATTGGAGTTTGCTGTCTTCCAGGTTAGCTTAAGGGATCCTCTGTGTCTTAGTGCTGAGGATCATGAGCTTAGGGAGATAATTGGGGCAGAGGTATGCATTTTATTGTTGATACAGTTTAGTGCTACCTGTTCATATTCAGTTTCTTGCTACAGTTCAGTGATTCTTATGTCATGGGATCTGTAATTGCTTTGAACATGTTTCTTCATAGAAGAAAGTAGTATAATTCACTCCAGCTTGTAAGCTATTGGAATTTTGCTCTTTTATCAGTGAAGATATCACCGTTGTTAACTCTAGTTGAAGAGGAAGAAAGCTTCCCATGCTGGAATGTTTGACATAGCAAAGACAGCAAATAGGCCTATGATACATATTGGCGGATAAGGTTATATTATTTGATTAAGTTTACATGTCAATCTGTTTAAAGTTTGTAGCTATATACTACTGAGATATTCTTGATTTTCCTTCTCATTTTCAGGTGCTGTTTCTATATGGTTCTGGGCAGTAGAGATCTCCTAGCCTGAGAGGAAACAAAAAGAAAAGAAAGTAGGGCTATTTACTCAAGTTTGTCAGAGACTAGTTATCAGCTAATTGGATGAACAGAGCCGGACCATTCTATCAGCGACGGCAACTTGACTCTCAAACTGCAACTATAATACCACAATGTGTCTGATGACATGGGTGTCTTTAGAGATTTGGATTAGCAGACAAAGATATTGTAACAAAGAAGAAATAGAGATATAGAAGATATAGAAGTTATCTTCATATATAATTGTAATTTGTAAACAATTATTGTTGCATGCTGTATTTTGGTTTATTTAAATTATATGAATCAAATACTTGTTTCGTTCTATGATTCATTCAAGCTCCTACGGTATTCCAATGTGTGTCTTTTTGTCAAAGAGGTGAAATTGTGATGTTCAAATCTTGATAACTCATCTTTCACACGGTTTCAGTGGAATCTCAACACATAAAATAACAGGAGTGTAGAAATGTGCTGCTTTTTGGGTCAGCGTTCTGCAGAAAAATCAAATGGGTTATGAGGTAGACTGTTTATGAACGAGGGGGAAACGTAACCGGTTGTTGAAATCGTCAAGGAGATTTGCAGTTAGGATAGAGATGACAGAAATAAAACAAGGAAGCTGGAGAGTTGGACATGTTCTAAGTAGACAGAAGTAGGGTTGGAATTGGAAGTGCCCTGTATAATTGTGCTTAACCTCCCTCTTCCCAGAGAAAAACTACAGGAAGAATTTGATATGTAATAGTAGTACATACAATTACCAATCAACGAGAGGGGGAGTGAGACACCCAAACAAAAACTAAACCTGATACTTGTGCCCAAACTTAACAACTCAGTTCCTCCCAATCATATCCCGAATCACCCACCAGTGATGGTGAAACTTTAGTAGACAATATTTACAAAGGTATATACTTTCTATTTTGATCTTTCTACATCAATATGGAGCATATTAAATTCAATAGACATGCAGTACAGTATTATGAAAAAGATAGTCAATTTCTTAGAAGTCAATCTACAATGATGAAGAAGAACAGAGGACCTAACAAGAACAGATACATGAAAAACAACACCAGCCATACATATATCAGAAGAAAACCTTAACCAAGTAATTAATGAAGCATAGGAAAATCACTTAACTCTTCAATAAAACCATCCAAGTCTGAAAACCCATCAAAAAAACCACTAAACAGCTTCTCATTTGATGTTGTTGATGTTCTCCAAGTCTCATAATTTTCTTCATTCTTGATTCGCATGACACCATTTTGCAGACCCAGAAGCTGATTTTCTACTTCCATGTTCATGGTAGGTTCAGGATATAAAGCCATCAAATTTGTGTGCCTTGGTGTAGTCTTTCTTTTGCTCCTATAGCTACAACCACAATCATTATGATCTGCTGGCTTTCCTGTGAGTCTCTGAACAAGCTCTCTAAAATTTGCAACATCAGTCTTTATGATCTCTGGTGCATATATGTGAATTATGCGAATCTTGGGTTTGAATTTTGAGATCATGTGTGAGTCTTTGTCCATTGATAGTTTAGAAGTAGGTGAAATTGGATCAACTGGATGTGGCTTTTTCATATCTTTCATGTGCAGTAACAAAAGAGAAAGAGTGTTGGGATTTGGGTGAGTGAAGAAAGAACAATGGATGATTAGAAAATGAAGTGTAAAATTTGAAGGTTATATATATCTTATGAAGCTGTCTTTTGGAATCCAGGATTGCATATACTATATACTATTTCCTATTTGATCTTTTATATGTATGGTCAATGAAGTAAGAGAATGACATTGATTACAATATGTCTACTTAACTACATGTGGCTCTTTACATTATATTTAGTGCCCACAGAAATTTATGAGAAAGAGTTATATTATATGTATGTCCAAGTTCATTTTGCTCAACTTAATTTGGTTACATTCAGTTTAACCTCATTTTGCCACTTGTCAACCAAATGACAAACCCAATTCCTCTGTATATTATATTATGTAGTTTTTTGCCATAATAATTGAGAGATTAAGAAATTTGAATATGAGCTTTTTCCATTAATTTTATTAAAAGTTGGTATTACAAAATTTATAGATTATTTGATTGTGCTTATCAGATCAACCAGCAATAGTACTGAATCTAAATTCATTTGCATTAAATTTTATTCTTTAACCTCTTTTTCTAGTTTTTTGATTCGAAATATTTTGATTTTGTTCCCGGTTACTGGTATTAGTATGTAAATGTATAGAAAAATATTAAATGGTAACCAGAAACCATACCTAATCAGTAACCACTATGGTCTGTAATTTGTGGCACTGGATGAGGATTGAGGAGGTAAGTATGTCTTTCTGCGAACTGTTCTGTGCTAGTGAACATCAGCAGAGAACACGAAAATGGTGCTGTCCCTTGTGGCAAATATTCTTTCAGTAAAAATCCAGTCCACGTGAGAATAGTGGTCCCAGCTGCTCTGCACGTGAGGCCTGACTAAAGATGTTGTCAGTCACTTGCAGGTAACAACAGTACTAAAGTTAGGTTGGTTTCTAAATTTATGGGGGGGCTTTTGGCAAAGTGTTTAATGTGTAATTGTCCCTTTTAACTGTAAATTCTTGTTATATATGAGATTTAAGATTCGACTTTTCTATGTATATGAGCTTCTTTTTACTCTAAAATAATTAGTAATATTTTTGGTGATTTTTATTTCACTAAATCAAAATTAGTAACATTTCAAATATAAAATCCCTAGTAATAAGTAAGTGTCAAGTTTGACATCAAATTGATTTATTTATATTAACAAGACAACAACTCCTTGATAATATTTTAATTGTTTTGAATTGCTCCGTTCTTTTAAAAAATTTAATTCATTTGTTAAATAATAAAAATTTTATTCTGTTTAATATGTTATTTTCTCTTTAAAAAAGAAATTTATCTATCAATCAAGTGACATATAAATAAATTATTACATTCGTGTCAATAATATTTTGTTTATTCGACCAAATAATGAACAATATTTATATAACCAATGAAAACATCTACTTAGTCAATAAGCTTTTGGCATGTCAAAATCAACCTTTAAAACGTTAATCAAAATTTTAATTTATTTAATTTATTTCTAATGCAACTTAATAATGAGCTTAATCACTATGTCTCTCTCAACATTGTGAGAGTCAATTATTGTTACAAAATCATAATATTGTCGGCGAGAAAGTTGCTCATAGTTAAACATTATTGACTTGCCCAATGTTATACCTTGACTTTCACAAGTCGCATTAGCAAAAAAAAAAAAAAAAGAAGACTTTCACAAGTTGTATTACATAGAATAATGTACACTTGTACCACATTATTTTGTCATTTTTTTTATATAAACGATGAATTTAACTTATACTGGTTAGCTTGCATAGACAAAGAGATCTAGACTTGTTTTTGGTGGAAATAGTATTTACATCAATAAATTATAATAATGAGAAAATTAATTATGTGGTGAAATTTGAATTGGTGACCAAAAAGTCACAACTTCTCTATATTAACCAATCATTAAACTAAAACATGAGATTAAGAGGTCACAACACATCTATTGATAATGAAATTATTTTATCACTTAGTGTCTTTAAAAAGACATCCTAATTATTAAGATTTGATGGTATTTAGTTGTAAGTAAATATGCGAGTTACACTTGTTATAACAAGCTCCAAAAATCGACTAGTCTTTTAATAAATAAAAAATAAAATGTTATCACTTACAATATTTTATGAATATTAAATATATGAAAATAATATATATATATATATATATATATATATAATTTGTATTTTTTTGAAAAATGCATGTGCTAATTGGCCACATGTAGCAATCACTTCTCCATTTCCTAATTTTTCTTTTTCCTTTTCAATTGCTTAATTAAGAAATAATTAATTTTCTTAGCCTTTTACTTATTAATAAACCCTAGAATTGATAGATAAAGACATTGATCAATACTCAAACTATTGTTTTAATTAGTTTTTGGATGGGTGCAAACCACTCATACTATATTGAACTATAGATGCCAAAAGGATGTGCTCATTCATACAGAATTGTATTATACTAATATATTTAATATAAAAAAAATATTGTTGACCAATCCTAAGATTGATTAGACAATACTACCCACTTAATCAATCAAGTGCTAAAAGAGAATTATAACTAATAACGGATAAATCGACATTGATTAAAAAAGATTACATTGTCAAATGTTAATTAACTTTTAGTGAATCCCCTATTCTTCAAAACCAGTAGTTGGATAAGATTTTAGCTTACAAAAATTAATGTTTTTTCCGTTGCCGGGACTTGAACCCGGGTCTCTCGGGTGAGAGCCGAGTATCCTAACCAACTAGACTACAACGGATTATGATACTGCAAACGATATTATTTATAAATAATCTAATAGGAAATGCAATTATTGACCAGTAAACTTGTTGCAAGGACAAGCCCAGCCCCCAACCCAAAGTGAGGTAGTTTCACAAGAAACAGAGGATAGCCGAATCGTCTAATTCTTTCGATGTTAAAAGAGAGTTCAATAATTAAGTGATTGATCATTTCACTTTCACCTACGTCAATACTTGAGTTCGTGGGTAACGTTAGTGGTTACTTGATGAGATTAGGGATGGCAATTTTCCAGGTATGCACCCCTATCTGACTCGGCTTGATATTATTGAGTTTTTATTTTTGTCCGAATGGGCACATAAACAGGCACGGGTTTGGAATAGGTTTTTCATTCTTTGTGTTTGTCGGGTATAGGGTTGGGCTGGATCCAATCCATTGCCATCCCTAGATGAAATCTTATATATCTACGTACCCTGGTTGTGAAAGTTGGTAATTTTTACTTTGATGGTATTTATCAATCTTTTAAAAATTAAATTAAATCGGTGATCAACTTCAAAGATGTTATGCGGGTCACAAGTCATTGTTTCAGTCGGATCAAACGGGATGGCATCATAAATATATTTACTTATATATTTTAATTATTATATAATTGTTTATTAATTATGAATAAATATTAAATATACAAGAAACACAAAAGATAATAATTTAATATTTATTAAATAAAAAAAATCGCATCACAAAAAATCAATGAATAATTATTAATAGTTAATATGACAATTAATTGATTTAATGTGTATTACAACATTCAGGTTTCAATTTATGCATCAAAATGATAAATGCAACATTAATATAAAATATAATTGTTTTACCAATTTAATATAAAAGACAAATATTAATTTTTTCAAAAATCATTTCGATTCAATCAATCCGACAATGATTATTCTAATTTTTTATTGATTTTGACCAGTCCTATCACCCAAGCGAATATTTGGTTCAATTCGATCTTATTTGTCACTCTGGAAAAAGGTCCAACCGTCTTATTTTTAAAATATTAGTATTTGTCACATTCCGAAGATCTGAAACTCTTGGAAAATCTTTTATATTTAAGCTTGATCTGAACAACATTACATTAATTAGTGGGTTAATATATTAGAGCTCACTTGTCAATTTTTGTAATGGATTTTAACAAAGAAAACCATCCTTTGTTGGTTGAATTTTACATCCAACTTTTGAAGGCTGAAGCTGTCTAACACTACAAAAGGCTCATTTATGATTTAACACTTCATATAAGTCATTTAACAGATCATATAGTATATATAGGCAAACTTTATAGAAATACAATCACTAACTCTCTGATATCTCATACATATTTACATACAAGATCAATTTTATGAATTAAAGAACAAAGAATCCCTTTAATTACTATTATATACACACAACACTAACCCAAAATTAAACAAACTACTTTCTCACTTAATAACATATTTTGAAAAGTAAAAAAAAAAAAGAAAAAAAAGAGAGGAGAGAATTAAGAAAGAAACAACATATTAAGAGACTTTTAAGTAGACTTTTCCAAGATTGGTGAGTTGGGGCTCTTTGAAGAGTCAGAGGAAGGAGATGTCTCGCCCTCGGGTGGTAAATCGGCGAGAGCAGCAAGAATCCGGCGAATACTTACAGACCGAGCTGGCTTGAAACTATGTGACCTTTTTGTTGTTTTGGAGAAGAGGTTTGATGAATTAGAAAGGATCAAATATACCAAAGCTTGAACCAGAATGAACATAGCCACCTTCACCAACATGTCACCTAGACTGGCTTCCATTGTACTCGTTTTAGGGTTAACTCTCTGATTGAATCCTTAAGTAATACTATGTATGATTGTAAGAAAAATTAACTAAGCTGATGCCTGAGAGCCTGAAAGCCCGAGATGAGAGATGAAGAAAAAACTAAAGGGGTATTGAAGTTAAGGAAGGACGTGCATACGTCCTTTTATAATGGTCCAACCATTAAATTAATAGAAAATTGAATGCCTCCACTTCTTTGACTTTTTCATTTTCCAGATTCAAATAACAGAGAGGAATGACATGGAAATTTCATTGTTATCGAATAAAAAACATAACTAATACGTGGAGGGCATCAATTTGCTTACATAAGAACCCAACCTAGCAGTCAATGTGCAATAGCTTGACCTTTTAGGAATCATACACTTGCGTAGAAGTTTCACTGAGGTTAGCCGTCATGTAGGTGTTCAAAAAGAGGGCTTAAAATTGTCAAGTGCAACATTGTTATCTCTATTTTATGTCATGCATTGCAAATTACTTAACTTGCACAACAACACAAGTTCTATTAAAAATTTAGAACATTCCAAACATCACAATAAGAGTTCCTAATAGGACTCCCTCTCTCTCTCTTCTTTTATGAGTTTCAAACCTTTGGAATTGACTTATCTAGTTCACAAACCATTCTAGGCAAAATCAATTTTGGGTTTTTACTTTTACAAGGTTTTCTTTCATGATGCTGTTCCAACTTTTCAAATCCCAGGTCCTGGGGATCTTTGTTGATTCAATCAAGGATTTATAGGCTTTGTAATTGCTTATACGATAACCAATCATGAGTTGGATCTA
This sequence comes from Quillaja saponaria, assembly GCA_029379385.1. Taxonomy (NCBI): domain Eukaryota; kingdom Viridiplantae; phylum Streptophyta; class Magnoliopsida; order Fabales; family Quillajaceae; genus Quillaja; species Quillaja saponaria. Next base: position 8,505,919 of record CM055616.1, on the reverse strand, counting down.
TTTAGAAAGCTCGAGGAACAAGACTGGAAGGAGTTGGTGGACTTGGCAATACAAAGCTAAGGAAATTCTTATCCAATCAAATAAGGGAAGGTGCTCATTCAACAAAAATCTTGGCCAAGAAAAAAGACATAATGGGTCTAAGCGCACAATAATCATTTTAATAAGTATTACCATATGATAAAGATAAACAGACAAAGGAAGGTAGCCGTTTAACTAAAATCTTGGTAAAAAAACAACAAATTCATAACAAAATTATCCTCTACTTTCTAGGTAAAACTAGAAATCAAAATCTGGAATCCCTTAAATAAAGAATGGTTAAACAACAAGCTGCATCAGCATCTGATAAATACAAGAGCACTCCTCTAAGAAGTGATGTCAGAAATGAATCCCCACAGGGAAAAACATTGGTTCTGGCATTGGCTTGGGAGGTGGCTGCGAATGGATATGGCTCTTCTGTAACTCGAGCTAAAGGAATCAAATAATTGGATATCCCTTGTATAATATAGAGGTGGAAATTCTGGAAACTATAATATAACACAAATTAATAAAGAAATCTTACACAACGGCTTTCTTATTGAATATAAGGAAAGATTATTTTACACAATTCAGTCCCAATGAGAGAGAGGCGAGGGCTGGGGAAGTAGGAATTGCACAAAAATTGTAATGGAAAACATCAGCTTATTCTCTTATTAGATTGGTATACTCTACCTACCAAGGATGAAATAAGACATAGTGCAATCGTCGATGCACATTTACACTTGATTAGACGATCTACTCTGATTCCATGCTGACATTAACGACAGTTTAAGTAATTACCTGTAATTAAATATCAGAATAGACAATGTTAGTTAACATCAAATAAGACAGTTTGGCTTTAAACAGTAAACATGGAAAGATATATTACCAGGTATCCTTTTAGATGTCTAATTATTAATTAACATTGCAACACAATAATTTTGATCATTATTCTTTTTCCTTTCTATTCCAGAGAACTGTAATCCAATAAAGCATATAACTGGAGCTAAATATGTTGCAGAAACTTGATAAGACCAATCATTTCCTAGCCAAAATACTTCTTTTTCCATATATGAAGATTTTCCAAAACAGGATTATCCATTGCATGATATAGGTAGAAAATATGTAAAAGAAGAAAAATTAGTCGTAGTCATGTGTTAGGAAGTTATGTTTTGGGATTATAAGTAATCCACTTTCTCTCCTTTTGTTTTATTCATGTGGCCCTCTTTGATCAACTTTCTGAGTTTCAAGGCACAACGTTAACTGTAAATTCTCAGGATTTGGGAATAAGGACTAAGATGAGACTGTTAACCGTTAAGTACCAATGGAAACCTAAGGACATGATAGTGATGATATAAAACAGGAATGCTTTCATAATAAAGTGTTGCTGTACATAGAAGGAAGCAAGAAGTAGTACAAGCACTTCCATCTTCATCATTATGTACAGGAAAGATTCTTAAATTTTAACCACTTTTTTAGCAGTATTTGGCAAGTGATAGCCATATCCAACCTCAACACCCTATTGGCGCAAGTCTTGGGATGATCGATCTTTGAGAATAAAGGGAAGGGAAAGACCGGCTTGGAACCCCTGTTCTCACCCTGCAACCTCAAAAGAGAGGAGGTTCCACTAGATCCAAAAGCCATTGGCAAGATAAATTTGGATTGAATGACAATTGTAACTTGTGAGTTATAGTCTCACAGCATATGGACACCAAAGTATGAACCCAGTTCACTATTAAAACGTATTAGGTCTTCTTTTAGTTAATTGTTGAATTGATGTTTTAAGACAAAATAGCAGGGTGCCTCTAAATACATGGTTTAGTCTACGTTCATATTAATAGACATAAGATTTTCTTATTATTCGTTTCTCTACAGTTTGATAACCATCACAAATATTTATAGACAATCTCAGTGTGAATTTAAAAGGCAGAGCAAGCTAGTTTAGCATACACTGATAAATGGCATGAAAAAGATTTAAGCGGAGAAAATTGATTAAATATACCTTCATGAATTCGTGGACATGACAATATGGGCCTCTTCATTCTCCATGTCACTGACACCCACTTGTCCATCTCCAACAACATCCTCATCAAATAACCCCCCTTCAACGGGCAAGCTTGGAACCATCTCAGTGCCATTATTGCTCCCTGCAGACCCGATCTCAGCTTGACCTATCTGAGTGGACGAAATGAACAAGGAAGAATCTGAATCACTTTGCCTAGCAGTACCAGAGGAAAGAAGTCCATGCCTATCAGCAATGTGCCTCAAAGTAGTTCGGAATCCATACAAATCGTCCTCCTCTTCCATCAATTCAGTTAACCTCATCATAGCAAGTCTCAATTGCCTCCTAAATCTCCTCGTCTCAGAAGCCTCTTCTTCCTTACCAGATAGCTGAAATCGACAAAGTGGACAGGAATTATGATTAACAAGCCAAGGGATAATGCAATCAGAGTGGTATAAATGTTTACAAGGTAGTTGCTTGGCTTGGGCATCGACGGCAATTGGGTCTTTACAAATAGCACAGAGGATAATACCTCCCGGGTCAAGCTGCTCCAGAAAGGAAAGAGTTATTCGGATGGTGGGTATGGAATCAATTGGAGCTTTGGAGGTTGGAAGCGAGTGAGTTGGGAAGAGTGAAGGAAAAAGGTCATCGTCGTCTTCCTCATCCAGATCGTCGGCGGTGACGAGATGTTGTTGGAGATGTGGGCTGTCAAAGAGGGAAAGAGAAGAGGGGAGGGTAGTGGGAAATGGGTCAGATTCGGGATGAGGGGAATCCATGAGTTCAAGGAAATGGGTGTGGCAATGGGGGCAAAGGAGAGTTGGGGATGAAGACGGAGACGAATTGAGAGTAATACTCATGTCACACTCATGGCACCAGTACGTCTTCCTTTCTATCTCCTCCGTAGTGGTGGTGGTGGTGATGGCAGCGGTGGCGAAAGCCATCTCTATTCACCCCCTTTCACTTTCTCTCTCTATTCACCCCCTTTCACTTTCTCTCTCCCTGTCTGCGCTCTACTGTTTTTTACCTGAAGGCTGATGGTATTGGTCGGTAAGGTGGTTCCGAAATGCAAAAGAAGATTGGGTCCCACCCCACCCCGAATGGTTTGTCTATCGCTATTTGTTCTGTTTGCTAGCACCTATCGTTATTTGTTCTGTTTGGTAGCAGATATTATATTATATTAAAGTATAAGTGCCAAACACAACATTCATTGTCGCTTTGGCCGAGTGGTTAAGGCGTGTGCCTGCTAAGTACATGGGGTTTCCCCGCGAGAGTTCGAATCTCTCAGGCGACGTTGTTTTTCTAATTTTAATATATATACATATATATATTTTTTTTCTGAGTGTTGATCATCCATTAATCTTAATTTGAATTTTTACTAAATCTAAATTAAAGAAGGTAAAAAACCTCAATAACAGCAAATATTATACTGTTACATATACCATGAAAATTGAATTAATTTCTTCTTCAAATCTTAAACAACAAAATAAATTAGCTTTTGTTTAGCTCAAGCACCTCTTCTTCCAGAGTCAGACTTGGTCAAAGATTTTAACCTCACCAAAAACTTGACTTTCTTATCCCATGTTGACACATGTGTGTCTTTCCTCTTCTTTCCGTTCAACGAATCCCAGTTCTCCGGTGAACCCACCATAAGCACACTCTCCGGCGACCTTCCCCCCACCGTATCCTCATTGTCCGTCTGATCCCATTGACCGCCGCCGCCGCCACTTCCGCCGGTCAGCATCTTCGCCTGCATAGCAGACATCACCTCTCTCATTGCCACAGTTAGCATCACGTCGGTTTCTGAGCAGTATCTCTCCGATCTGTGCCGGAGTGAGTGCCCCACCGGACCTAATACAGCTCTCCACCGAGTCAAACAGCAAATGCGATTCCAACCCCAAGTAGTTCCTCACCAAATCCTTAAAGGCATGTGCCCCGCACGTGCCGAGGCTCACGTGCACGTCCATACGTCCACAACGGACCAAGGCCGGGTCCACATTATCTCTATAGTTAGTTGTGAACACTATGATCCTCTCTTCTCCACAACAGGACCACAACCCGTCCGTGAAATTCAGGAGCCCCGACAGCGTGACCCGCCCTCTCTCTTCTTCAGAGTGATTAAGCGACGCCTTCCTCTTAACCGCTGCCGTTTTCGCCTTCATCATCGTCGTCTTCTTTGACATTCTGTCCGCTGTCAGATCAACCGAGCAATCAATATCTTCGATCACGATGATGGAACGGTTCGTCGTTTGTATCAGTAACGATCGGAGCTCAGAATTATCAGAAACTTTGGTAAGCTCTAAATCAGTAGACGTCGTAGCAGAGAAAGTTAGCCATGGCGGCGATCAAGCTTGATTTGCCTGACCCAGGTGGGCCATACAGTAAATATCCACGTTTCCAAGCACGTCCAACTCTGTGATAAAACTCCTTACCTTTAGAAAACGCCGTTAAGTCTTCTTTTATTTGCTTCTTTAGGTCTGGCTCCAACGCCAGCGTTTCGAAAGTGGAGGGATGACGGAACGGAACGGAAACCCAACCAGATTCGTAGGAGCTGTTTCCGTTTCCGTTGTTAGTGAAAAGCCGTCTTTCTCGAGAGACACGCTCGAATTCCTCCGCACGTGAGGTCACGTGATCGAGGTAGGCCGAGAGGAGCATCTGACGGTGTCGTTTCGGAAGCCTTAAAGTAAAGCTGCGTTTCTCTTCCAACGAGTCCTGCACCGTGTCGACGTGGTGGGTCCAAGAAAGGGTATGGCCGTTGAATGTGTCGTGGACGGTTTGATTTGGCGCGACTGTGAAGGAAATGCGGTTGGAAGATTTGGAGCGAGAGAGAGTGAGACGACGGCAGCTGTTACCAGTGGCTGAAGGATTATTGACGGAGTTGAGGTAGAGGCTGACGTAGCGGTAGAGGTCGTTGAGGTCAACACCGCAATAGCCGTTGAATTCTGGAATTTCGAAGTAAGAATAAGGTGAAACCAAATCCTGGAAGGACTCGTACAAGGAATGGAGAAGAGAAAGCAGCTGCGACGGCAAGACGTTTTGAAGTACGGTGAGTAAACCCAAAAACGACCATAACTGTGATAATATTTCCATTGTGATCTCTCTGTTGTTTTTTGTGTTGCTTGGGTGGTGGATTGGGATTTTGTCTTTTGGCTATATATGGTTATGGAACTTGGAAGGCTTCTGTGTGGTGGGTGTGTGTTGGGTTTGGCTTCATATACATGGCAATGGATAATGGCCAAAGAATATAGGCAATTAAAGGCACTGTTTGAGAGATGAAAAAGAAGGAGAAGAACCAAAGTTAAAGTTAAAGATATTGAAACTGACTGCTCTTCTTTTGCTTTTTTTTTTTTTTTTTTTTTTTCTCTTTGTCTGTAGAGATCTTATTGATTATTTTGATAAAGGGTGGGTTACACTTACTAAATGCATACAGATAAATGCTAGTTAAATTGTTCCTAAAGATTATAATTATTAAATTTAGAGAAGAAAAGATAGGACTTTTAAAGGAGATTAAAATTTGTTCATTCTTGCAATCTTGCATAGTGTCTGTTTAAGTTTTTGGGCAAGTTGGTATTTTTGACATAATATCATATATTAAACTACCAATTGGTCCAGAGTTCAATTATTATTTCAGTGACATTCGATTGTTGGTTCAGCTTCTTGGTTCGATTTCACAAAAGTCGAGGTTTTTGAATTCTAACCAGGGTGACTGAAAGTGAAAACTCATTTCTGATTGTTCATCTAATAGCTTAACTTTATAAGTATAGATAGCTTTAGTAGCAAAGCAGTGTGAAGGAACAGAGCTTATTTGGTGCTACTAGTGTATGCTTAAAAGCCTCAGTACACATGAGGGCATGGATGCTTTTTCTTTATGATAAAATTGCTTTTGTTTCTTTCTTGACAAAACAACTTTTTCTTTTTGTAATTTGGGTAGCTTTAAGAGGTCAGAGAATGTTCTTGAGAATAATTATTACAACAACTAGTGACTAGTGTCTGATTAGATCATAATGCTATAATGATGATGTCCTGATGATATCTTCTGCAGTAATGTAGTTCTGAATGTCAGTTCAAATCCTTTTTTGACACAACTAGATCTTCCTAATATATTACTATTTTGGACATGGAAGGCTTGAACTTTACTCTTAAAAACAGATATACATTTTTTAGAGTTTTTGAAATAGTTAATGATCAATAATCTTAAAACTTAAAACTAAAACCAAAGGGTAGATAGTTTGTGTTTCTGTATGGAGAAGGAGAAGGAGAAGGAGAAGGGAAAGGTTTAAAGGATGAAAGATGATATATAATCTGGCCATTTACATTTGTTTTACATCTTTACAGGCCAGTTTGTGCTTTTGAGCAAAGTTTCATTTTATGCTTCTTTTACACAAAAATTATCTAAAATTCCTTTTGCCAAAGTGATGCATTTTGCACCATCAGATTATGATCTATCGGTGTTAAGTTGTCATTTTACTGATACCCTTTCAATTGTTTTAGGTATCTAAATATAAAATGGTTGAGTTTTTTATAAAGGCGAGGGGAAGAGTGAAAGAGAAGGGGAAAGAAAAGCTATGACTGTGGAGTATGGGCAAAATTTGGTGGGTAGGTCAGCCGTGAAAAAAGGGCTAGACTCTTCACAGAATGTCAAATAACAAATGGCTTTAGATGGATTCGAACTTGGTTCCTTCATTTGTTAGTGAACACATATAAATATATATAACTATGGATAAGCATGGCAATAGGTCGGATCTTGTTTGGAATTGAAGTTCCTATTCGATTTTACTAAAATCTAACTATTCCAAAAAATATATATATGTATCTGAATCGAAGTACACAAATATAATACAAGTACGAATTAGGTATATCTTGCATTTGTTTTCGCTAAACTTTTTATATTAGAATTTGTATTTATTCTTAGATTCGATTCAATGCAAAGAATAGGATAAAAAGCTAGTTTAATTATTTTAGAGAAAGAAAAAAATTAAAGTCTATACTCTATTAAGTTCTATTAAATTATCCTTTGTTCATTTCTTCCTTTCCAACTTTTCTATATAAAGGCAAAAAAATCAAGGATATTTTATAGTGATGAATAAAATTGTCATCACTATAAATATAACATGTAAAAGAATAGGATAAAAAGCTAGTTTAATGATTTTAGAGAAAGAAAAAAAAATTAAAGTCCATACTCTATTAAGTTCTACTAAATTATCCTTTGTTCATTTCTTCCTTTCCAACCTTTCTTCATAAATGCAAAAGCCATCAAGGATTTTTTGAAGATGGGCCGGATGCAAGTCGTGAATGAATCGGGCTAAGGTCAAAAGAATTGTACAGATTTCTGTGAGCCCAAAACTATGCTGGAGAAGCCCATTTATGCTGGTCAGGGCCGATGAATTTATAATTTAAGGGTTTTATTTTTTATTTTTTATCTCAAACCCAAACTTAATTCCACTTCTAAAAAAAGTGGAACCAAGTTAAGGGCTGTTATTACAGTGAACCGAAGTACCAAATGTAATAGAATGAGTTTTGAATGACAGCACTTCTAAGTTCTAATTATTGGTTATGTGATTTCAGAGGTCTAAATCAATTTATACATGCATTAATTAATTAAATTAAAATTTCATATAATTTTCTGCTGCCGTAATGACATTTTAATAAAAACATGACAATGTAATTGTCTTATCCATAGTTTGTCTCCACTTCTTGTCATTTTTAGTGTTTTCAAAAATAGTAGTTCACCATCTGCAGCAAGACACAATAAATTAATATTTCTATTATTTCTATTAGAATTGCTTTTGAATTTGTAGTATTGTGTTGTCACTACTTATCCCCATTTTATTTAATGATACTTAAAAATTTGTGAGAGTGGTTGACCCATGTACCTAAATTTATACTTATAATATTATAGAATTAATAACTATGTATAAAATAAAGGTAAGGATACCAAAATAATGAATTTTTTTTGCATTTAGCTTCATACATCAACATTTAACAGAACAGATGCATAACATGATTCAATTCCTCTTAATATTACAAAATACAAAAAGAAAAAGAAAATTCTGAAATATGATGGTAGCTATGAGCTCCTTTGTGTTGAGTAGATTCAGCACAATTGAACCCAAATCAGGATAAAAGAAGAAGATTTGTGGTAAGTTGACAACAAACATAAATTTTTTACAAAGTTCATTGCTTTATTTGTATTCTCACAATTAATTACAAAAATGAAAATAACAATCACATATTTTATTCACCAAGGAGAGGGAACAAAATTTCTTTTAAGGAAGACTGATAAGAAATCATGAAAAGCAGAAGAACAAGCATGAACCCAACTCCCCAAGGAGTCCCTCCTGCCCTATGCAATGAATCTCTCTCTGGTAAAGGAATGAAAGACCAAAATACCCCTCTTCTACCTTCATAATAATTTGAAAGAAGGTGTAGAACTAGCAAAAGTACCAAAGGGGACACAATTAAAAACATTTTCACTTGCTCCATCAAGCTCTCTATCATTGGCTCAAAATTTGAATACCATGAAAACCCAACAAATGTAAACAGAACAAGAAGGAAGAAACAGAGATGTAAAGGCAGAGTAGACTGTGAGTTTGAAGAAGAAGAATAGTAGGAGGCCATGTTTGTCTGTCAGTACTCTATCTTATAAAATTAATTTGATTTGAAGAAGCTGAAGTCGTTATGGAGGTCAAGTTGGTTTTATATAGGGAGAATACTAAGCTTTAGTGCTATAAAACAGAGTAATGCCTAATGGGTTTAATTATTTAGAGCTAAAGTTTTACACTTTGTGGAAAATCCAGCAGAATACTTCCAAGGGTCGGTGGGAAATTTAATTAGTTTTATATGGTAGAAGGTTTACCAGATTATAAGCTGACTAATGAGGAACTGCCACGGACGACCGACCAAGAACCAGAATACCAGATATTCAGATGAACTTTTGTATAATAATAGTGAAAAACAGAGCATATCAGTTTTTCATGGTACTACTTAGATTTAATGTTGCATTTCTTTCTATTAAATTCTACTATGGATAGGTACATTTTATATTAAAACATTATGATCTTGACTTCAACTATTTTAGTATTTCCCAGTTGAATTTATTACCTGTTTTATTGTTAGTGTAACGTCAGTACAGTTTTGTTTTGCATAATTTGTATAAGATATGCTTAATTAGATAGGTGGACAGCACTACTCATCCATGTGACGTGGCTAGAAGTAACTTATATGTTTGGATGAAATCGAAATTGTAAATCAACTTTATTTTTTATTATAATTAGTTTGTATTACAATGTATGGGTTTGAACTTTGAATCATTTACAAAATATTATAGGAATAATTTTTTGTTATTTAGTCATTGTTTGATTCAGCAATTATTGACAAAATTATTATCATTTTTAATAGATCCACACACACAATATGGTAATTACAGTTTTCGACAGTAATAATGATGGTGATCATCATTTTCAGCTGTAATAGTCATCGTCTCTTGTAATTTATGACTGTGTTGTTCCTCCTCTATTGCACCTCCCTTGTGGTGGTGGTTATCATATTAATGGTAATTTTCCACAATAGCAATCGTTGTGATTGGCACTGGTGAACTTCAATGATTGTGGTCATTGTCTCCAATGGTGGCTTTGTCCATGTCAAGTGATTCCTATGTGTTGATGGTTGTCAGTGAAGCCGATGACATGGTTAAAGTGGATGGCGGTCAATTGTATGTGGACGATGTAAGTGGCAATTGATGGCAAGTGGAGGCAATGGTCCACGGTCTATCATGATTTCTCGTCTTATTGTCAATAATGTCATATACATATATACAAAATTAATTAAAAATAAATAAATTATAATTATAATTTTATATGTATCTAAAAAAATTAAATATCACGTTTTATAAATATTTCTCAATTATTACTTGGCTCTAGTTTAATTTTTACAAATTTCTAGTTATTACTCCTAAAATCAACTAGTTTAATATATAAATTTGACTCTCGTTCACTTATGTGAACAACAATTTCTTAATTTTTGTGTACACTCTACTCAAAAAAAATTTATATATGAAAATGAAAATGAAGACGAAACCCTTACTTTTCTTTAAACACTTTTGATACTGAAATGTGGATCCTACTAAGATATACACATAGACATTGCACTTTCATAGCTGCACCCCAAAAGTTGGCACTTTACTTTCTCTCCCTCTCCATCTCTCTCTCTCAGAAATGGCCATATAAGTGGTGTTGGATGCCATTGTTACTTAAGCACCATTAATTTCCAGAGAACCCTGCATGTGGCAGCATAGCTTTCCAAAGTTGGAATCATCTGCTTTTTGGTAGAGACAGCAAGGGGATGAGTCAATCATAAAAAAAGAGGATTGTTCAAATACCAAATCTTAAGGTTTAAGTAACTCAATCATTCTTCCATTATTGATGACACTGTTTTCTTCAATTATTAGCTAAAAAAACAAAAGAAAAAAGAATCTTCTTTAGAATCTTCTCTATTTATCTAGAACTTCATGAGGCCATTGCCTCTATTACTCGAATATAATGGACTAAATTCTTCTGAATGAGCCCAACTAAAGCCCCATTTTATAGCCCATTAATACAATACAACTACACGAGGCCTTTTCACAGGGGACATTTCTACATTGAGAGGCCCAAACTTCCCCACATGACAAATGAGAAGGTAAAAATTTGGTTGGCCCAATCTGATCTCCACTTTGTTAGATGGAGCTAACCATTCTTTTATGGCTTTAAAAAGAAATAAAAAAATTACTTTTTTTTAGTAATTCTTGCCTTAATTGGAAAGAGCAACTTTTAATTCATTGCTCATTAAAATTTCAAGTTCAAATTTAAAATTTATTGAGTTAAGTTGGGAAAAAAAACAAAAAAAACAAAAAAAGGAAAAAAGGGGGGGGAACAAATCTATTCAAGTGTGAAGGGCTTGCTATGATGCAATCTATAGAAATGAATGAGGTCATGATTTACAAGCCACATGGCATCTATACAAGCCATAGGAGGCCATGATCTGGCTTTCTTTGCCTTTGAGTGGGTTGGTGAAGTGAGGCACTAAGCTATGGACCTTTTATACAGTTTTGTAATCATTGTTTTTTATGCTTTGGGCTCTAGAGTCTTCTTGTCCTTTAATCCTTTCTCCCATTATTACCTACCTCAGGATTTTTTTATGGTAGAAAAATGATGTTAGAGATAGAGTAATTAAACGCTTGAGAGTGCTTTTGGATAGGTTTTCATTCAAGAACCCATAGGTACAAAAGAATATCATTAATATAAAAAACTTCCATTGACACTTATAATAAAAATAAATAAATCTCAAATTTAATATTGCAATATCAACACTAATTCTTTTTTCGTTAAATAGGATTCAAAACACATAGTAATTAAAAAATCATTATTCTAATGAAATATTAAATTTAGAATGTTGTATAAGGAAAAAGTGAAACTAAAAATTTATCATGTTAAACTCATAATTTATCATGACAACAATTCAGATATGAAATATATTCATTTAAAAATAAGAATACTATAAAATTTAAAATTGATATTGAGAATGCGAGACACCACGTGTATAATTGTAAGATTGATGTTGAGAATGCAAGACACCACGTGTATAATTTTTTATTTTATTTCTTGTCAGGACAATTAATTAATTAAATAACCCTAATATCAATGACAACTAACCCTTATGTATAACATTCCCCATCGAAATGGCAAATACCATCCCCACAAGTCCACAACTAGACAAAAAAGAAAAAAAAAACTACAATGCTATCACACTTGGAATTGATTGCTCTTTAAAACCAGAGAATGTGCAGTATATAAAGTAGAAGCCATTCTCAATCACAACCACTCTGCTCCATTTAAGCACCCAAAAGAAGACATTTGGTTCAATCCCTCCTTCATCAAAAATGGCCTCCTCATCCCACACCACCACAACAAGCCTACTAGCGTATCTCCTAGTGTTAACATCAATGCTAATTAGCAGCACAATTGCAGATTCTTCCAAAGACAAAGAGGAATGTGCAGAACAATTAACAGGGCTAGCAACATGTCTGCCTTATGTTGGAGGTCAAGCCAAAACTCCCACACCAGATTGTTGCAGTGGTCTAAAACAAGTCCTCAAGAACAACAAGAAGTGCTTGTGTGTTATAATTGCAGATCGTAATGATCCAGATTTGGGTTTACAAATTAATGTCACACTTGCTTTAAGCCTGCCTACTGTTTGTGATGCCCCTGCAAATGTCTCCAAATGTCCAGGTAACAATTTTTTTTACACTAATGTCATTTGATGCAAAGAGTTTTGATTTGATTTAATGGGTTTTTTATTTTATATTCTATTATTGAAGCAGAGCTATTGAAGTTGGATCCTAAATCAAAAGAAGCTCAAGTGTTTTATCAATTGGATAAAAGCTCTAACAATGGTGGCAATGAAAGTCCTGCTCCAAGTCCTACAAGTGAGAAAAATAAAGGTAGTGGGATTTTAGGCACTAGTGCTCCTGCAAAGAGTGATGCTTATTGCAATGGGTATAGATTGTTGGAGACAGAGGTGTTGATAGGAGGGCTTCTAATTTGGTTTTTCATGCGCCCACACTCATTTCCTTGAACTTATATTTAATATTATTTATTTATATGAATATTAATATTTAAGATCACGAATAATTAGTTTAATGATGTTGTATTTTAACTTAAATTTTATTATCTTTATCTTAATTCTAATCCAAAGTGGAGAAAGTTTTTTTTTATTTATTGAAAAAAGAAGAAGAAGTAATGATCATATTGATTTATAATAAGTTCTTGGCTAGGTAAGATTATAGGTAGGAATTTTGTAGTTGAGCAATAAAAATAAAATTGAAGAGCTGTTTCTATCTCAAAATTCTTCTAAGACACATGACCTGTAAGAAGAAGCCTTGTACGGCTTTTGAACGAAAAGTCCACTTGATCTTTAACCCAATAAGTAATCAAAGCCCAAGTCAAGGCCCGCATCAGGGTCCAGGCCTAAACAGAATTTTGTTTGTGCAATGAGTGAGCACTTGGCCCACAATGGCCCATGTGATGTGGTATGAAGATAATGAAAAGAAAAAGAAATTGGCTTATTTATTATTTTCGCCTATGAGAATCGCATCGTTTTGTATTTAATCTTTGAAAATTTATAATTTCTAATCAAGTTTTTCATGGTTTAATTGTTTTTATTTTGATCTTTTGAGATTTAATTTAAAAAAAAAGTTTAATTCTTATTCAATAAAAAAATTATTAAATTTAAATGAAATATAATATACTTTGTTGATATGATTTAGAATAGGTGAAAAGAATTGTATGACATTAAAAAAATAGGTGTAAGATCTAAAATTGAGAAAAAAAAAATTATGTGACTTTTCCTTCCATGCATTAATTTTATTTATTTTTTTTAAATATGATAATTAATTTCATTAGATTCCATCTCATTTAATAATTTTCACTTAATTTTTTCTTATATTTTTTTTTTTTTTTTGCTATTTATTTATTTATCTTAGTCTTGCCGGATAAGATATGATTCTCCGTGTTTCATTGTCCAAGGAGTTTTAATACTAAGTCACAGGGACATTTAATATTCTGCAGAGTTTGATGTTTGAAGTTTGAACAACTTTTAAAACTAACCATATCAAAATAATAAAAATAAAACCTGGAAATTTTATTTGTATATGGCAGTGAATTGTTGTAAACAGAACACATTGCAATATCACCCTATATTTTTCATTAAATACTTGGTGTTATTTATTTGTATGACTGCATAAATACAGTGAAAGTTCAACTAATCTGTAAAAGTTCCAAATTAACCTTATGATAACTATAAATTATGACAATTGATTGATGTTGATAGGATATCAATTCTAAAAGCTGAACTTTCAAAGTCTGAGTTTGATTCAAGGACGGTGGTCTTAACAAATTTTTTTATTTTTTATTTTTTTGACAACTTGTAAGAAATAAAGTTATCATGTCATAGTATGAAAACTTTTATCCATACTTGTCTATAATAAATTAAACAAAAAATCTCAAAAGTGAAATCAATTGTAAAATAGATAAATTGATATTTATTGTGATGTGAGATGCCATGCCAAATTGCCCAATTGGCCTTGCCACCAATCATGCATATCCTTCCAGTCTTTATTAAATGGAAAATGGTGAGTTTGTTTGTCTTGGTCAGTTGAAAATATATCAATCTTGTGCTGGCTTTCCCATTATCCCATCTCTTCACACAACCACTGTGATTGGAGAGTTCATTGGTACACAAAATTCTAGGACAATCACCACTTTCCAAGTCAACAACTGATCAAGCTTTACTTTTCACTTAAATATTTTTTGAAATTTAAGAAATAGTCCAAAAGACAATTATTAAAATTTATAAATAAAAAAATTATATAATTTATTATTCTAAATTATCATAATTATGATATTATTTAATAAAATAAACTATTATTTGTGAAATAGTTTAATTTTTAAAAACTATTAGAGCACCCCCTTAAAAAATTTATATAAGACGTGATATCCTTTAAGAATTATATATATTCTTGCCGTGTATGTGTTCTTAATATATATTTTTATTTTTTTTATCTTTAATTTTATTTTATTGTATTGAATGTGAAGAGCTTTTGTTTAGTAATTATCAAATTATGTAAAAAAAATTATTTATATTATATAATAAGAGATCTAAAAGAGATCTCATTTTTATAATAGTATTCATTTTAAATCTCATTAATAGATTTCTCATTTTGTAGTAAAATTCTTGTCTGATAGAATTAGATAACATGTATTTTTGGGAAGAATAAAAAAAATTAGTATATGTAAAAAATAATAATTGTGTGATATTAACTTAATCATTAAAAAATTTATTTGCTCATTTTCAATTTTTAGTTGTGTCTAATATTTATCAATGGTTTGTTATAATAATATTTAATTTGTATTTAATGCATTGAATAATATCAATTAGGCATTTATAAAAATATGTATTGAAATGAAATTTTAATATAATCATGTTTAAATTTTATAAAATAATAATTGTTTATGCAAAATTATGATGTTGATTATAATTATAAGATATGACATACGTATTATATTATTCTAAAATATTTATAGTTAATAAATTATCAATAATAAAGATATCGACAAATTTTTGATACTAGTATTGTAAAGAGAATAATGATCTCATAATTACAAGTATGTTAATATTGACACAGATATATTGGTAATTATTAGTTGGATAAGTATATTGAACTAACCCAATATGATAACTTATTTAGAGTCTTTACTAATATTTTAATAAATTTTTTTAAAGTTTAGTGATATAAATAATTATTTAACTTGAGATTATTTTAATATGTTATGAATGAATCTTCATATTTTGGTATAAATCTCCTTATTTTAAAATAAAAATAATATATAAATAATTATTAGATATATAATAACACATATAAAAGAAGATGTATAATAGATAATGAATTCATCATCTTCGATGATCTTGGTTATCATCATCATCTTCATCGATTGATTCTTGACAATGATGATGCTTGTAATACTGATAATGGTACTATTGTAATATACAGTTACAAAAATTACAGACCTTACTATGAAAAATTGGGAATCTTATTTGAAAAAGTTGAAAATTTTCGGTTAGAAAAAAAAATTCACCAACTTCAAGAGTCAAAACAATAATTGTAACAATTTATTCATCTTTTTTGAACTTTGAATTCTCATCTGACCCCCGATAAATGGCAAGAAACTGAGTTAAGGGGCTTCATCCAAGTGTCCTCCATGTGATGACGTGTGGCGTATGTACAAAGATTCAGTGGGGACAATTTTGTCTTTTCATCAGTTTAGAGAGGTAGTTGTAATTCCAACTTGCCCGTTATCTACTGTGCACGACCTACAGATCGCACTACCAAAAAACAAGGAAAAGAGAAAGGAAAATTTAGAAAACAAGATCAATTGCTTTTGATGGCGGCAATATTATATTCTTTTTAAAGGACAGAGAAATAGATGGAAATTTCCTTCCTTGATTACGTCCATAGAGTTTGTTTTGGATGAAGTATCGGTTTGTTCTTTTCTCAGACTCTGGTACCCATCAAAGCTTCTGTTTTTAGTGTTTTGGGGGGCACTTTTTGAGATGGGCTGTGTTTGGTAGCTTCACTTCTGTTCTGTATGTATCTCTTTCCATTTCCTTTTTCAGCTTCTTGTAGTTGTACTCTCTATAAGTCAAATTCTACGGTTTTTTTTTATTTTTGGTTGTATGTTTGTCTTGTATGGCAATTGTCATGGAGAATTTGGTTTGGTTCTGGGTATGCAAGTCTTTCTTACACGGTCTATTTACTGATTCTGGGTTAATTTTATAGCAATTTTGGAGCTAAGGTGATGTTTTTGCTCATAATCGCCTTAAGTGGTAACTGAATCATGAATTAAGTAATACTTTCTGTGGAAACTTTCCACTTTTCCGTTAATTTTATAGCAGCTTTAGACCTAAGGTGAAATTTCTGCTCAAATCACTAAAAATGGTAACTGAATCATGAATTAATTATTACTTTTCGAGGTAAGTTTTCACTTTTCCATTCTCTTGCTACCCTATTTCTGTTTTTCTCTATAATTTGTAATTTGTTCTTATTGTACTCTGATGCAAGACATAGTAATTTTAATATGGGTAAGATCCTGGAATCAATTTTGGGGATTTGGTTGAATGATCTTGGTTGATTTCACTTAGAACCATTTTTTGTAGTAATGAAATTGAATCTCAACTTTTGAATTCAACATGTAAGCATGTATTAGAAAGAAACAAAGGCATTAGAGATTGCAGAAATTGTGTTCCAATATTTGAGATTCAATTCCTTCTGCATATTGGCATATCCCTTAAAGTACTGAATGATGACACTGTCTTAAACTGGGTGGTAAGGTCTCTGTGTGGATGGTCTGTGTTGTCAATGTTTGGTACTTTGTAGTAAGCTTCTTGTAGATGGGGAGTGGAATGTGGTCTTTTAGCATGAAATGTTTGGCACTCAAAAGAAAAAGTAATAATTTGTTTTAAATGTTACTGACTCTTGAATGTTTATATATCCCTCCCTCCAGAACCATGGCTCGGGTGTGAGATCCCACGAGTCCAAAATACCATGTGCACGTATGTGATATAACAAAAGGGAATGCATGACTATAGTTTGTTTTGAACATCTAAGGTGCCTGCACTGTTTCAAACCAAAAAAGTATGTTGTTGTGGTTACTTTTTCCTTCAACTAATCATTATGGGGAGGATGGAGAGAGAGATAACTATAAGAAAAAAACCCGTGCTTCTTGTTCTGGAGGGGTTCAACTTTTTCTTGCCTCTTAAAGCTTCATTTATACATTGCAGATACCCACTTATCAAAAGCATAACGATGGTAAATGATATCGAAGATGATGGGTCATTCACTAAGCCCCTTGGAAGATGGCCTGTCTTTTATTACGGCATGGGACACATGCTCAATGACATAACTTCTTCTTGTTGGTTTACTTATCTCTTACTGTTCTTGACAGATATTGGACTTTCTTCTAGGTACATTTTACTATCAAATTATATTCACCTTGATCTTAATGTGTTTTTTAAAAGTAGTACTGCTGATTTTCAACTTACTGATCTCAAATTCAGTTAGCTAAATGAAATTGATAGAGATAGAAAAAAGATTTGGCAACGAATATACTGAACTATGGGTACAAAGGGAAGGATGGCATCAAATTAATTAGATGTGGGAAAGTTTGCTTGAAATGCCTTCATCTTTCACAATGAAGATGCATATATATATTGTGAATGAGAACTTAAAGTAATTTGATATAGCAAAATAGGTTAATAAGATCCATAGACTGGTAAGCTTGATATTAATTTTATGCTCTGGTTCTTATGACATCAACTTAAGCTTATGTTTCAATGGAGTTGGATCGAAAATTGTATTGTGTAATTTCTTATTCTGGGAGCTGACATTCAATTACATATTCTAGAAGAATTTTACTAAATGCAGACTTGAACTGTTTTGAACCAAAATAGAAAGAACATATTATACTTTATCCAAGAACCTAGTCTAATCTATCCAATGAAAGGAATACAGAATCTCCCATGAGAAGAAATGTAATATAAGCTTTTTGGGCTTTTTTTTTAATTATCAACAGCTTATATATTCTTATCTTTTTAAGAGACCTGTATTACTAAAGCCTGCCCCTCTCAAAAAAATGAAGACATGTGAAGCACAAATAGACTTTTTACCTATCTGTTACTCCTCTTGGAAAGAAGGAATTGATTATATAGTATAGACTTTGTTTCCGATGAATAAATACTTTTCAACTTTCTACATCATTATTGAATTTGTTTCTGTATTAGTTGTTATACAGTTTATTTGATCTCCTTCTGTAATTTTCTTGCTTGTGGTTAGTGTTAACTTGTTTATCATATAGGGATGCAGCTACTGTAATGCTTTCGGGTCAGATAGCTGATGGACTTTCCACTATATTTATTGGTGAACTGGTACATGAAACTATGTATTTATTTATTTTTCTTCCTTTTGGCACAAAAAGTTGGTTAATACTAGCCTTTTAGAATTTTCCTAGAAAATATTTAGATATTTATACAATCTCTAGAAATATCTAGACCTACTAGAACTCTGTATAAGGTTCTAAAGTATTCCATACTGTCCCAAACCTTCTAGAGTCTTCTAGGATGTCTTGGAACTGCATAGAACCTTCTAGAGCCTTCAAGAATCTTCTTGAACATCTTGGAACCTTCCGGAACCTTTTGAAACATTCTAGAACCTTCTAGAAAGTTTATAGAATCTTCCGAATTCTCTTGGAATGTTTTGGGAACTTGTTGAACAATCTTGTATGAGAACAACACATACCTCAAGTTATTGCCCAAGTGGCTCCAAGTAGGCAACAGTTTAGCGGGGTGTACAATTATGCACGTGTATTATTATGATGAGGGATCTAATGTACTGCTAATCTAGTTCCTAGATGATTTGAGTTAATGTATTTGCAAGAAACTTTCCATATCACTTCCTTTAAATTCATTGATTGAATATTTTGAGACCTTAAATTGCTGAAGAAGAGTTTCTGTTGTTTTACTTGACAGATAGACAGGTTTGGGCATTTTAAAATATGGCATGGCGCAGGATCTGTTTTGGTCGCTGTTTCATTTTCATCTGTTTTTGGTGGTTGTGTACCTTGTCAAATCTTTGCTACCAGCTCAACAATTATGCAGACTGTTAGTTACAGCACATTTGCAGCAATCTTCAATGTGGGTTGGGCTGCTACACAGGTCGCACACATGTAATATTTTATCTCCTCTTGAATATAAACAATCACTTATAGTTTTTTCAATAGCAAAAAAAGGGAGGGGGTCTTGTTGGTACTGGTAATCGTCAAGTGAGTTGTTATCAACTATAACCCTGACTTCCTATTATTAATGCAATGTGGACTACTTGGAATCTATATGAAGTTCTTTTCCAAAAACTGGATATAGTGAGACTTGCATAAGTAATATAAAAAGAAGGGAATAGTTTTTTATGGGGGTTTGTTGAAATCTCGTGGTGGATTAGATTTTAATCATTTTTTCTTGAGACTTAATGGTTTTCCATTTTATTCTTTAGGAATAAGATAAACAGGCTCAGAATTATATGGGGAGTTGAGTTCATTAATTTTAAATTGCAAAAAAAAAAAAAAAAAAAGTTGACAAAGAAATAAATCATGTAGTACCTGTGCACTCTACCATTGACTTTTCCTATGGGGAAATGAAAGGAAACTAGCAAAGGCATGCATTCCTTAGAATTGCTAGAACATAGTTATTGATAATGTTTTCTGTACATTCTGAAGGTCTATGGTGAGTTGTATCACTCTAAATTCTACGAGCAGAGTAGTGCTTGCTAGCTGTCGCAATGCTTTTACAATGGTGAGCTCCCCTATGACTTTCTTTCTGTGATTAGCTTGCTCTATCTCTGTCAGCCTCTTTCTTCTAGCTATTATCTATAAATCTTGTCTAACTATCTGTTCATCTATATGATCCATCAAACAAAATAATTATTGATGCTCAACATTTTTGAAGGTAGCCAACCTCAGTCTATATGCAGTTGCATTTACAGTTTTCGACATTATCAGTGGAAAAACACATGCTGATATTCAAAATGAGGTACATATTAGTTTTGATCCTACTGTAGGAATTGTTTCAGATCCATAACCATGTTACTTTCCATAATTGAGCAGTATCGGTGGATTGCGTATATATCAATTTTTATTGGATGCTGCTTTGTTGTCATTTTTCACATTGGAACCAAAGAGCCCAGGTGTGCTAATACTCTTGATTTTTCTTTCAGTTTTGGGGTTTTCCTATTTGAACAATAGCCAGATATATTATTGATTGAAAAATTAAACTCATGCATTATCAATTATATTGCAATGACGTTATTCTAAGTGGTGTTGGGTTTAAGATGGGCAAGGAAAACAATAATAACTCATGAGCCCCTCTCTTCTCAAAAGCTCATTCAGTTTAATTTAGATGTTCTCAGTTGTCTTTGGTATAAGATGATATCATTCTCAGCCTTCTAAAAGATAAGCATTGTTGTTTTGTGTTAAAGCATGCAAATGTTTCTATTAGACAAAGTAAGAAGAAGCAGTCAATATATAGATGTTGTGATATTTCATTTGAATTCATGAATATAATGAGTAAGTTGTATCGCTTTTTAAAATACTATGAAATATTTGGTGGCTTATGCAATTAAAGCAACTGTTCTACAGAAGTTATTAAAAATTATTTGTTTTCCATATCTTCTGTAGGTTGAAAGTCTGCGTCCAAAGTGAAGATAACGCCAGGATTTCATGGTTTTACTGGTTCGAGAGAATTTTATATTTTCAAGTAGCTCTTGTTTACGTGCTCACCAGACTAATTCTCAATGTTTCACAGGTCAGCACACTTCCACTTTCCTGGTTAGCGGTTGTAGTTTTCTTGTATAAGGAAAGAAACATCATAGCATAGATATCCTGGGGGATAATGAATTTACAAGGAGATACACTCTTAAGATTGTATTCTAAAAATTGGAATTTTATCCTGCAATATTAGCTTCTTTAATGAAAAGAACATTCTATGTTATACCAAATCCATGATACTCGTGACGCCAAAGATGGCTTCTTTTGCTCAGGCTTATCTTGCATTCTATGTTATCAATGATTTGCGGATGGCGAATTCAGCCAAAGCTTTGGTACGTGAAATATCCTATCAGCTTCAAATTTCTTGCAGTTGTGTTCATTTGTAATTTAGATTAGATGGAAATGCTGACTATGTTGTCTAAATGGTGGAATTAGGTTCCTGCTATCATCTATGTCAGCAGCTTCATCGTATCTCTAATTTTACAGGTCCTTACAAATCACAATTCCTTGATGAATTCTTTTTAATATGATCAATTGATATGTTATTGTTGAAATCAATAAACGTGAAAATTCCATTTGTAGGAGATGTCATGGACAGGCCAACGTGTGAAAGCCTACTATTCTGCTGGAGCCATTCTTTGGATATTTTGTGGTGCAGGGATCCTTATTTTGCCAAGAAACATGAGTGCAATCATGTATGCCATGTCAATATTTATTGGCTTAGCAAATGCATTGATGATGGTAAGTCATAATCTTAGTTTCATTATGTTCAATTCATGAGTCCTTTGCTCTCTTGATTATTTTTGGAGGAAGAAGTTACTGAAGCATTTTGTAGTTGAAGCCTTTGATTAGACATGTTAACTTCTGTTATATAGAGTCACAATATTGTTTGACTATAGTACTTACTATATCAGTATACCAAACACTTCTAACAGGAAGTTCTTATGATAATTTTGTCATAGTTAGTAAATTCTGTACCATATATTTTTTTTCTATCTTTCTTTTTTGTAAAGAATTATATTTTCTAATTGAATAATCCTGTTAGGTGGTATGGTTATTCCTTGATAAGATTTGGTTGTCTTGCACATATAGTGGAGGTGTATGTATGTTTTGAAAAAAAGAGGGAGAGGTCTGTGTAATTTTAAGAAAATCCAGGATGGGTTGGCAGTTCTTGTGGCTCTAACACTCATTATTCATAACTTGGACTGTTACAACATGTTTCCTATCCTTTCTATTGAATTCTTTCCCTTTTACAAACCTATAACAGGTGACTGGAGTAAGCATGCAAAATATTCTAATTGGAGAGAATCTCAATGGCTGTGCATTTGTTTGTGGATCAATGAGCTTCTTGGAAAAAATTTCATGCGGACTTGCTTTATTTGTTCTTCAATCAGTATCAAAGTAAGTTGATTGATTTGTCTTCTATATGTCACTCATTTTGTCTTTTCTCAACCTATGAATGTGCACGTCTAAGTGTACACAACTGTCACATTCATGCAAAAGGATCCACTTTGTAGGAGTAAGTGTATCTTCAGGTTTCAATGTCATTGCATTGTTAAACTCTCAAGTATATCCACAACTAATTGATAAATATGCCTCAAAATCCCTTAATTGGTTTTATTTGGGTTATTGTAGGAACTAGAAACTGATATGGAACTACCAATCTCCAAATTAAAAAAATCTTAGTCACTACAAGCTTGAGCTTTTAGATGATGTGGTAATTTTTCATTTTGCACCCGTTATAAGAATCACAAAATTCATGTGTTGGATAAATCCAATAAAAAGAAAGTATTGAGCCCATACATGAGGGGATGTTAGAATATAACTTAGTTTCAGGGTATAAGAATATGCAAAAAAACAAAAAACAAAAAAGAAGCCATGTGAGAATGTGATTTCTGGAGCATGTGAGATATTAGTTTAAAATAGGTAAAGAGAATGAAGTTTGGGTTGCAAAGAACTTGCAGTGAGTGACCTGAACTACGTTGAACAAAACTTATCAGTAGCAATGTTGTGTAATGTTTCAGCTTTCTGCTAAATCCAGCATGGCTTATATTCTGATGTTCAATAATGGTTCTTGTTACTGAATATTTCAATGCAGGTACTGACCCGAAACTCGAAGGAGCACATGTCCCTATTTCAGTTACGAGATTTGGCTTGGGTCTTGTTCCAGCATTTTGTGCACTAGTTGGTGTTGCAGTGACATATACAATGGATCTCCAGACTCTTTCCAAGCCTCTTCTAGTGCAGCCGCTATTGGCCTAGACTCCATCAAGAAGTAATTTGGTTACACCACTAACGTACGTGAAAGTTACAAAAGACATATTATCTGGAATTTCCCATTAATTTTCTAACCTGAACCTTAGAGATGAAATGGTTGAGCTGCAGATCAAGTAAACAGATGCAAAGCAGTCTATATCTTCAGATGAAAATTCTAAGGCAGTCTATATCTTCAGAGGAAAATTCTAGCCCTCTTACGTAGTCTTTATTAGCCTTTTCTCATTCATTAATAGAAGTATTCATTTTCATTATTCAATTGTCATTCATGTTTGTGAAAGTTGACACAGATTCATATGTTTGAAATGGAGGAAGCCTGAGAATTCCATACAGAAATATGATTCAATTTTTGGAACTACTACATCCAATTTGACTAATGATTGATTTCACATGAAATCAGAAGTAATATTTTGGTAATGGTGGATGGTAATAAGCTTAGAGGAACAACAAAAGGAACAAAAGATAAAGAATACTTACATGACTTTAAAGATTGTTCTGAAAAATTTAGTTGAAAGTATGGGGAAATTCTAGGAAGATAGTTTGCAATCGATTTGGATATAGTAAACATAATCACTGGTATGCTATATTGGCAAATGAAGCACATAGAAGTTCTGAGACTAAATCAGAAGTAGGGCAACTCAACATTTTGTTCAAGTACAAAGAGCTGGGATTTTCTCATTACATGCTTCATCTTTATCTAAATGAAAACAAAAGTTATCCATCAACCATGGCTCTCTTCAGATCATGACTGCATAAATTTGGCCGCAACAAACTAAAACATTCTTCGTTCAATGTTCGATAACTCATCATTTTGAGAAGGAAAGCTTCAGCTCTTCTATATTGAATCAAATTGGTATTGATGAACTTTCCACTCATATACATAGAGAACAATGATATAATCATATCCAACCCCAAAAAAAGAAAAAGAGAAAAAAGAAAAAAAGAAAAAGAAAAAAAGAAGCAGCAAAATGTACCAAACCAAATCAACTGTGGAACTTTTTAGCTTCTTTTACATTGTTAGCTGCAATACACGTTTCTTCCTTGATTCTCCTATATTATGCTTATCACGCTTAATCTTAATCAAATGGCTCAAAACTTTGGCATAACGACGCATCAATTTTTTGAGTTTTATACCTTGAAGATTTTCTTCTTGTTGCTTGCTTACCAGTTGAAGATGTTTCTCTTCCTCATTGAAGTGTTGGCCAAGTGAATTCCTTCCTTTGCTTCCTTCACCAACATCCACCTTTTGTTCTTCATCACCATTAATCAGTTGCTTCAAGCTTTTATGATGATCATTCTCATCAACTTCTTCGTCAAGAAGATTTCCCAGAGGAACATTCTTTGTTGGGTCACTCAATGGTGTAAGTTTCTCAAATGGATCATTGAGATGTGGTGGCTTTCTTGTTCTCTTTGACATAGTAACATCATAATGGCGTTTGATTGGGTTGCATTCACTACCCATTAAGTGAAACAATGAAACCTCTTTCTCTTTGAAATGTAAAATCAAGTTGATGAAGCAGAGCACCTCTGTTTCCTTGCTCTGTTTTATTAATAGATTTAGTGAAAAATTTCATATGGATGGAAAAATCTAAGACATTGACCACTGGGGAAGAAAATTTGTTTACTTTCTTGGTGAGCAACCAAAGGGTTAGTTTGAAGGCCTTTCAGAAGGTAAAATGTCTGTTTTTTGATTGCCCATTTCTTCTGCCAACTAAAAGATTACCACTGAATTAAGCAGAAGCACCCTAGTGTTGCATTTTTCACTATTTTTTCTAGTCCCTAAAAGGTACTAAAATTATCAATTTTGTTCTTCAATATCTAATTTTATCAATCAAATTCCAAAAATAATTTAATATTTATCAATTTAATCCCTTTTTGTTTAGTTTTATTCCTTGAAAGATTCCAATTGTTCAAAATCACCCCTTTATTCTATAAGATCTAATTAAATATACATACATATATATATAAAGAGTAAACTTACATTAATGTATATAAAGAGTAATGTCATTATCACAATAAACAAAATTCTTCATGAAATTTAAATAATTATTTATTTAAATTTCATGAAGAATTTTGTTTATTGTGATAATGACATTACTCTTTATATACATTAAAATAACTTTAGTAGCTTATTATCTAAGTAAAAAATAATATATATAATGGATGTCAATTAATTTAAGCTTGAGACTAATTTATTATTTTAGCTTACATTATTTTTTTCTTTGAACTTGCCCATTTTGACTAAACCCCAGTTAATTGGGTTCTATATTTTTGTTGGTTAAACAACAAAACTATCTATTAAATCTCTATATGTTGGAGGAGCTAAATGAACTCCAAAAATCCTTAACTTAGAATATTAATAAAAAATAATATAAATAATATATATAAAAAAATATATATATATAAAAGGTAAGAGTTATGAAAATATTTAGAGAAAATAGATTAATGACTGTTGTTGAGTCAATTGAAATCTTGTAGGAGTTTGCTTGATAAACTTAAACAATGAGGATTTGATTGATAAAAATTAAACATTAAGGAACAAATTAATAAAATTTAAGAAGTTTTCCTTAAGACATTTATTAAGTCAATATATTTGTAAACTATAAATGCCTTGTTAAGTTAATATATATATATATATATATATATATATATGAAAACTAGAAAGTTTGTGGTATTTTATATTTTAATGTTATTTATTACCTAACATTATTATTATTATTAAAAAAATTAATTTTAAAAACTTCTCATATCTTAAAAAGTGGAATAAGAGTATTAAATATTGAGAGATGAAAATAATAGTTTAGTTATAAAAGAATGGGCCAAGTGTGGGCCTTATATTAGTGGAATAGCAATTATTTGCCTACTCATAGGTCTATAGCTTACATTTAATTGGGCCTTTTAATATTTCAAAATTTTGATTGAACCTTGTCCAATCCTTTTTTTCCATTTTGAGCTTCATTATAGAGTGGGGAACACACAGGCCATGACTCATGAGTGAGACAGAAAAGAAAAGGTATCAGTAGCATGCAATGGCTAATAGCTATAGCCTGTAGCAAGAAAATAAGTTTAGGCAACCTACTGAACTAGACCATAGGATGGGCCCCATCTTCTACAGTAATAGAACCTAAAACTGTCACTGTCCTCATGATCAGTTCACATCTCTGAAAAGTTCTTTCTCATTTGCCCTAAAGCTTCTGAACCTGATTCCAGTTCATATCCATTTTGCTTTGTTGTCAATATCAGAGTATCGGTTTACTCGTACAGAAAGACAACACTTCACCAAAAATATACTATTACTTTCCCAGGGCCAAATGAATAACGACAAGTTTTCTTTTTTATAATAAAATACATTCTTGAGTGAAGATAAATAAATGGTAAATTTAGAACTACATTCAGTTACTTAGTTTTTATTATAAAAACTTATGATATATAAAAAAGGAAAAAAAATAAAAGTTTGTCTTGTTTATGTACTTTTTTGTTGGATTGAACTACACATTTATATTTATACTTAATAAAATCATTTTCTTTAAAAAAAAAAAAAATCACATATCAACTTACAAAAGTTTCACTATAATTTACTCTCTATTCACTAATTACACACCTAAATATGAAGTAACCTAATTAAAACATGTCTAATATTTTTGCGGTGAAACAAAGCAACATGCATTGGATTATCAAAATAAATAATATCCTCATTTGAGCAATTATTGATATCATTAAAAAAGTTAATAATTATTTGAGCCTTCACTACTTCAATCTCTATGGAACATATATTCCCTTTCAAAGCAAGTTGTAAACCTATTTTGAGGCCCCATAACTTTCATAATGATAGAATTGTAACCAACTTCATTAGAGAACCTAGCAGTTACTCAATAACTATCTTAGAAGGCTTCCATGAAATTTGAATACAAAATTAGACAAGAATAAGGTGTATCGAGAAAAGCTAATTAGAAAAATCAAATGCTTTAATTGCCTTCAATCTTATACAGTTAAGAAGGCTCAAACATAATTTTTTTCAAGTAAATCAAAATTTTCAACATAATACTAGAGAAAAAGCATGCCAATTTCTTTTTGGAAAAAAAGGCCCAATAGAAGAATAGGCAATCATACTCTATAATTATGATTTAACCAAGAAGCATAATTAAGTAGTGTTATGAAAAAAAATCTTAGGATAAGCACTCATGAAAATCAATCTAATCCTGTTTACCCCCGGAAAATGTCCAAATAAGTTACATCTAATCAAGGAGATGAGAAGAGGTTTGAATTATGAGTTTGCTAACAGAACATTTTATCTATCACATAAGATCAATTTACTACAAACAATGAGAGGCATTATATTAACGTTTTAATTAAAGAATAAAGTCTATATAGTAACTAAAATGAAATTCTGATGGAATTAATTTAGTAATGAAGAATGTGTGTTATTTTTATTAATTATATAGGTTAACGTCATGTAAAAGTCATTAGAAATAAAATTCTCATAAATTTCATAATTTTGGCATGTCATGACTTTATTCTCTTCGAGTAAGTGATTTAGTCGAATAGGGCATAATCTGGTCAGAATGCTACTTAATTGCTAAATCAAGACCAAAAAAAAAGAAAAATAACTTAAGTGAATTTTTGAAAAAAAATTAATTAGAGTATTAATAGTTCAAAAAATTATTAATTCTTTTTTGTAAGTTTTTCTAGTTGAAGGAGAATAGAATAAGAGAAGAAGAGGAAATGATACCTTAGATCTTTTTTTGGTTGAGTTTCTTCTTTAAGGATTAAATGGTATACGTATCCCTATTAATTTTTTTCAAAATTTATTTTTCTTAATTTTCTAAATTGGAGAAATTTAGAAGGAAAAAAAATTATAATTTTACACATTGATAAATTTTCACACTTACTCTTTCTACTAAGTATCTTATAATAATTAAATAAGACACTTTTTAAAATTATAATTGTGAAGTGTACAATGAAATATAATTTTTTTTTATTCCCACATTACACATATATCTCTCTTTAAAATAAATACTAATTTTCTTCATTTCAAATAAGCATTTAATTATATATGTTTTTAAATTTTAATGTCATTCTTCATCCAATTATATCTTCTATTTCCTTCCCTCCTTTCCCTCCATATTCTCTCTTTCCCTCTCAAAACTCTCAAATATATAATATATATTTTTAATCTCAAATATAATATTTAATTATATTAAAATAATATCAATGTTTTTAAATTTATTTTGAGGGATAGATATTGTCCTTTGCAGCTGTTTTGTGGGGATAAACCTGGGAACATGGGCTTTCTCTTTCCTCAGTCGCTCTCTGCAAATCTCCAAGCAAAATTCATATTGACATCTCCGTTTGACACCTGTCGTCTTCCTGCCAAAAGCTGCGGCTTCTCCTATGTCACATTGAGATTCGATAGCGACTGGATCTCCATTTATCTGTATTGGCCAAGTTGTGGACTTGTGGTGGTGTAATGACAAAAACAGGGGCATAGCTGCGGAGCTTTGAATAGCTCTACCATGGCGTCTCTAACGCCGGGGGTCCTGTTAAAGCTCCTTCAAAATGCTGGCAATAAAGATGTCAAGGTGATCGGAGAGCACCGCTCTGCTTTGCTTCAGGTTATTGAGATCCTCCCCAGTATTGCTAGAGGTGATGATCCATGGCAGAGCAGAGGGTTTTTCTTGAAAGTCTCCGATTCTATGCACTCTGCCTATGTTTCTATATCTGAGGAAGATATTGATTTGATATATAGCGATAAGATCCAACTGGGTCAGTTCGTTTATGTGTCTCGCCTTGATTTGGGTTCTCACGTACATGTGCTTCGTGGGTTGAAGCCTGTGCCTAAGAGAAGGCCTTGTATTGGTAATCCTGTAGATTTGGTATCCAGCGATTCGTTGCCAATTCGTGCCAATCTTGATTTTAGAAAACCCAGAAAGGGAAACAAGAATAACACAACGAGGGCTGAGATAGTGAAGGTGAGCGCCAAGGA
The DNA here is from genome assembly GCA_029379385.1 of Quillaja saponaria. NCBI lineage: Eukaryota > Viridiplantae > Streptophyta > Magnoliopsida > Fabales > Quillajaceae > Quillaja > Quillaja saponaria. Next base: position 8,476,746 of record CM055616.1, on the reverse strand, counting down.
AAAAGCGAAGACTTTGATGGCCGGGGAAGTGGAAAATTCTAAAATAGATGTGTCAGCTGTGAATAATACAAGGGTTCAGGTAGATAGTTTGGATGTTAGGAGGCTAAGTTTGGATTCGGCGAGAAGGGCTTGGGATCAGAGTCCAACACCCAGGAGTACTACAAGAACCACTACTTCACGTTTATCAAAACCTTCCTCAACTCTTTCATATTCTGCTTCTGTATGTTCCTATTTTAACTTACCGGCTTCATATTTTCTTATTTGCATTTGAGCAAATAGTTTTGCGTTTTGCACCATTTGCCTTTGATTTAATGGAGGAACTGGAATTTTATATTGGAATCAAATGTGTGATGCTATATTTTGTTAGTATGACGACATGAAGCTAAGTGGAAACTCAAGTTCACCCATTTGTTTGCACTAATCTCATTCCAGAGCTTGTCCATTGTTGTGGTTAACTTAGAGTTTTGCACTTATACTTGAAAACACGGTTTTGATAGGCTAATCTTAGTGTCGGATAAGGAACCTAATTTTGTTTGGGATTTTGGATCTAGGCCTTTGAATGGTTGTACAATGCACGTTTTATGCTGGCATTTTGTGGAGATGAAGTCCAAGTAAAGTATATGACTACAAAATTTTTATGTCCCTGCAAGAGATTTATTGGCGATTTTGCATCTTTGTACCCCACACACACAAGTGCACACAGCAGGAATTTCTCTAGTTGATTGATACTTCTTTATGTGTCCTCCAACATTAAATTTTATGAAGCTTATGCTAAGTCTTTTTGTAGGCAATTTCTGAAAAGAAGGCTTCTCGGAAAAATGATTCATCATCAGGAAAAAGTCTAAGCTTCTGTAGTTCTCCATTGAAGAACAAAAATGAGAATTTTCCACACAAAGTAACAAGCACACCGTCAAAAAAAGATTTTAAGCCGTCATGTGAGGGGTCAACTCCTAGTTGTCTTGTTAAGGTGCCCCTTGATTTCAAAACTTGGCCGGATCAATCTATATCATGGAATGATCTCTTGCCCACCATATGTAATCTTGGAAAGGTATGAAACTGTTACATTTTCAGCGCATTCCAGACTTCAATTCCATACGATGAGTTCTAATTGTATTCTGTTTGACACAATCTTTTGCAGCAAGTCGCGTGTCATAGAAATGATGCATTTTTGGCAGCTGTACGCTCTATTGAAGAAGCATATGCTGCGGACAGTGTTATTCAATGCATAAGGTATACCACTTTTCATATTCTTGTTCTTTTTCTTCATTTGTTATGCATTTTGTTTATCATTGGAGTAATTTCACATCTGTTGGCATAATGTATATGGATTTCAGCAATGTCAGACCAAAACTGCCATCTTTGGTGCAAGAAAATGAGTCTTCATATGTTTTTTCAAGTGGCCTATTGGCTTTCTTTTTGACCTATGCTTCCCTGAAACATCTATGTAACCGAACTCGTCCTTGGTTAATCAAAGTATTTGAATCCCTAATTTCCCTTACAACCGTGATCTGCAACTTAATCCTATGATTTCCCCATTAAGGGTGAGGGGGAAGGTAAGGTTATGAGTCTTAGAACCATTGAGTTAGGGCTAATGTGGGTGTCACACATCCAGTAATTTTGATTGGATGTTGCTTGTATTCCAAGGAAACTTATCATATGTGGTTAATGGTATGCTTATCTGAATTCTGAACAAATTCAGAACATGTTGCTATGCATTCATCTAAAGCATGACAGAAATTGAAGAGTGGGAGACAATCGTCTCAAAACTAGACTTAATGGCAATTAAATGGCTCCTATAGAAATATTTGTCTTTGTTTTAAGTCTATGTGATTATCAGGCTATCCCTAATATGAGCACGTCACTGTCTGGAAGACAATTTACTAGTTGTCTGCAATCGTTTGTTTTCATTTCAGTTTTTTCCCTTGTCAAAAGATTGTAATGAGTATGATAACTAAGTATTGTTTTTCAGCACATTTGCGGAACTCTGCCAGTCTTCTGATACAGTTTCTGCTGGAATAATGGTGGAGCAATTTCTGGACTTTCATCAGAATCTGCAGAGAGCATCTACACTGGTTAGATCCTTACTCACCACAAGGCCTCCGGAGACAAAGCAAAGGAGTTGCCCTAGACTGCAGGATTTGCTAGCAGATGTGTGTAGAACTTCCACCGATAAGAATGCCATATCATGGGTGCAAGCTGCTATAGGTACTAATCTTTCAAAGTTCAATTTGTTCAGAACACAAAGCAAAGGTGAGATTTTAGAGGGTCAGAAATGTCATTGTGTGGTCATTGAGAATGCTTCTGAAGAGCTTATAGCAGAGAATGATTCCACTAAAAATAAAAGAAGTCCTGGGATTCAAAGAAGTTCCTTGCCTAACTCATCTGCCAAAAGAGTGCCCTCAACTGCAAAGCAATGTTCTTCAGCAGCCAAGAACATGAGTAATGATAAGGAGGAATTCCCAAAGCGATTTTCTTCAGCAGCCAAGAACAAGGGTAATGATAAGGAGGAATTCCCTAAAGGAAGTAGATTACAAGAGACAGCAAGTTTAGCAGATAAACTGTTCTTGGTTTCTCGAGAGTGGTTCTTGAAGTACTTGGAGGATTCTTTACGTGTTGGATTTGGGTTGAGAAATGAGGAAGGAAAAACTCAAATTTCACGTCTTCTTGGGCAACTCAAAAGAGTTAATCTCTGGTTAGAGAACTTGGTAGGAAGTGGAGATATGGTTGATGACAGGGTAGAGAACTTACGGAAGATGTTATATGGGTTTCTACTAGAACATGTTAATTCTGCCATTGCCTCTAGTAAGTGGATATAATACTGCGAGAGAACTAACAGAAATTACTAAATGCAACGCATAATCAAAAACTTACTCAATTCAATTGGAAGCTGACATTGCTAATATCCTAATACAACAGGTTTATGATTGTTTTAGTCATCTTGGATGCGTACTGTTGTTCTCGTACTCAATTTTTAATCTTAAACTCCGCACAGAAATTTTATTCCCCAGAAAATTTTATTTTTACCTGTATATACTCATTAAATGAAATGTACATTTGAAATTTGTGGTATTTTGGAGACTCTTATTAAAATCCATCTTGGATTACTTGCTTGATATGCTTTGCATTAACATGTTAATTGCATTTGTAGTGAGTCTGGATCAAAATTGATTCACATTTTGGCTGTTGTGACACTTTACTAGTTGAGAGCTGCCCATTTGTTGGTATTTATCAGAAACTACCTATATAGGAGTTATTGCTTGGCCATGGCATTATTTGGTGGAGATGCATATTATAATTAATTTTAAACTATGTCCTCTTTGAAAGTTCCTAGTTTTGCTGAAGTTGGACCACGTAAAGGTACTGACCTCCCAGCTTGTAATAATTAATTTACAAGCTTATGAGCTTCAATAAAAAGAAATTTGTTCCTTGTATACTGCTTACTTGGTATGAAATCATAATCACAACCAGAGAAGGATGTTAGCTGGGGGGAAAGGAAATGCCTCACTCAGGCAAACAAAGGTTGACAAACCAGGCAATGTAGGTATTCGTTTTAATTTATGCTTCACAGTCCTTATCACTATACATTAGTGAAGAGATGCATGTTAAAGATAAAAGCTTCTTCTCCAATCTCCCCTCTCCTAACTCTTGCACATAAAATTTACTCTGCTTTCAGGTCAAAATTACGAATTAGAACTTCATTCTAGTTGGTTATGAGATAGCCGGATGAATCTATGTTGCGGGAGGAAATATTTGAACTCTGGAATGATGTCTTCTCAGCAGGTGTTGCAGCAGTCTTTGCTGAAGTTTTCATTCCTCTACAAGACTTCATGTGCTTGTGCATTTTTTCTGGCTTGAATGGCTTTCCACATTGCCTGCATTGTGAATATATCCAAATGTTAAGTCAAATTGTAAACCAAAAATTACAAAAAATTAAACCCACTGATTGGAGACTTTGGAGACCGGGTAGACCCACTAAACAGAAATCCCAACCATTGTCTTATATGGCATGCTTGTATGTGCTGCTAACTCCTGCTAATCCAAAGGCTTTCCGTTGACGTTATGTACAATACTCATATAATTCTCTTCTTTGGTAGGCAATTACAACTCCAGCATATGATGGCAATGTGTCTGCTTATTTTACTATAAATTTAAGAATAGTGGATGAACTGCATGAAACCAACCACTTCAAACATTTAGACAACAACACTCAGCATATTCTATACTGGTTGACATCATAATCAACCACTTTCCAGTTGCTGGTCAATGATAAATCCGTAGCTGAATCTTTGACACTCCTATCGTTTCTCAAACACTTTTGCCATTTGTCATGCTGTGTGCAATGATAGTGGTTTGCATTTTGACTTTGCCAATTTGGATTAAGAAATTTTGCGTGCACAAACAGTTGATAAAAACTTAATATTTTTTAATGGTGAGTGTTGGGTAGAATATATGTATTAGAGGAAAGGCGGATTGAGCCCCACCCCTTATTACATAGCTTTGCCCGTGCACAAAGGAGAATCCTCCAAGTACTTAGAACTTTGAAGCACCATTTTAAAATTGTTTTGATGACAAAAAAGGAAGGTATTAAAACTTAATATGTTAAAGATATGACATGGTTCATACCAAAAAAGAAAAGAAAAAAGAAAAGACATGGTTCTGGTTTTCTGCACTAATTGTGTCATTGGGTCTCTGCAAATAATGTTGCTCCTAAGCTCAAATTAAAAAACAGTCAGCCACTGCCTTTTTATGTTTACATGCACCATCTGTTTCTGGAAGTTCAGCAAGCACTCATAAGAGTGAGACTATTCACAATTAGTTCAGCTTTCACTAACAATTTAATAGTAGCAGAAAATTTTGATTTAGTCAGTGACTTACGAGCAAGTCGGTCCACGAAATGGTTTATAAGCAGCAGAAACAGTTTTCTGGTTCATGTTTGAACTCTTCCCCCCATCATAGCTCTTCCTGCAGGAAAAAAAATCAAACCCATTATGCCAAAACACTATTAACATAATTAACATGAATTTTGGAATGTTTTGTATTTGTAAGGATTATGTACCTTCCACTACATTGTTGCTGCTGATGATTCCAAGAAGTCCCAAAATGCCTTGCAGACCCTCCCAATTTATCTCCTTTACATATCTCAGCCTTATGATCATGTATGAGATTGGTCTTTTCTGCACCAGTTTTATCAGCTCGATTAAGCATAACTACTGCTGTCTCATTTGTATCCACTGTACCACAAGTAATCAAATTGCGAAACATGTGCGAAGCTCCGTTGGAGTAGCTCTTGATCTTAGTAAATGAAGTTGGTGGTGCTGAGGATAGTGAATTGGCTTTGGTACCAGTCTTGTTTGTGCTGTTGTCCTTGTTATTCTTCTTCTTATTCAACAGGTTGAGATAGAAAGAAGAGGACGAATTCTTTTCAGAATTTTCATAGCTTTGTTCATGTTGGTTTTGCTTATCTTCTTCTAATTTTGATGAATCATATTCATCTGTTGTAGTTGACCTCTCAGAGCTATATGGAGGTGATTCTTGACTGATTTCAGATGAAAATTTTGTTGGTATATCAGTAGTTGAATCTGGGTATCTTTGAAAATCCAATTTGTTATCTCCAGCTTGAACTTCAAGGGTCTTCTTCTGCTCCACCAAGATGGAAGCTTTCTTTTCACCAAGTAAACTAGTGTCTGCATAATTTAATGGGTATAATGTAAATGAAAACTTAAAAATGAATGTGGGAATAGAGGTTGAGGTTGAAATTAAAGTAAAATACCAAATGGGGTATGGTTGATTTCTGATCCTTTGAGGACGTATTCATTGTCAGAGATTGGGGTAATGAGGTCGTCATCTACCAAGTCTTGCCAAACATAACCATTCTTGTACCTCCTGCTATTCAATGTTAGTCAGTTCAGTTACAATTGATTAAAATTTGTCAAAACAATTAAAAAGAAAAAAGAAAATTGTCAAAAAGTAAGGCCTTGTTTGGACCTTTTGTAAGACCAAGCAAAAGCTTCTGGCATGTCCTTTCCTCTCAAATCTGCAAGCCACCTCTTCACATCTTTTTCCCAAATCAAAGAAAGTATTAAAGATTAATCAAAACCCAGTTAGAAAAAACAGAGAAACAAAGAAAAACTAACCTCTGAGATAGACACCATAACGAGAAAGATGATGAACACGAACGAGATGGGGTTGCTCAATACGACCCATACGACTAAGAAAGTAGATGATGTGAAGTCTTCTCACTTCTCCACAATTTTTGGCTTCCATTCCTCTGTTTCTTCTTCTCCTACTAGTTTTGCTGCAGAAACACAAACACAGACACACTTTCCTCAATACTCACAAAAAACACAGATTCCTCTTCTTTTAAGGAACACTAACAAACCCTTTTTGTTAATTAAGCAATTAATATTCAAATTATATTATTAAAAAATATAGGAAAGCTTAATATGAAAACCCACGATAAAATCTTTGTCTCTGTGCCGGCCTTCATCTCAGATTAAATATTTCTATAATCTAGACCAATATAACAGTAAAATATGAAATGCAGGCCTAGCTATACATATGGTACTTCAAGAAAAGAACAAAACTTTCTCACTAATATAGAAGAATCATGGAGAACAGAGACTACCCTGTGATTGTTTCTGTACTAGGAGTGGAGATTGGTGTTCTTTTTTCTTCTGTCTGGAAGACAAAGCACAGAGAGAGAGAGCGAGTGAGAAATATGTGGGAATTGACGAGATTTTGCAGCTATATAATGAGATAGAACAAAGCCATCTGCAACCTTCATCAGATTTCCCGCGATTTAACGAATGTAACGCTAAGGTTATATAACCCAACTTTTGACCAAACAACAATGCATTCCCAAAAAGGACCATTTTATCCTTTTTCTTTGTACACTTTTTTTCTTCTTAACCAATAAGATCTTCTGTAATTTTTTTAAAATTCATTTGAGGCCCATTTCAGCCTAATTAAACTTCCATTCTAATAATTTAATTATGATTATTGATTGATAACCTAAACCGTGTTATATTTCTGATTTTTAGGGCAATTTGATTAGTCACATCAAAGTAAATTTTTGATGTGTTTAATTAATTCATCAATCTAACTTAAATTTTGTTACGTTTTGATTGGGCCAGGTTCGAGAACATTAATGGATAAATAACACAAAAAAACTATGTAGAGACAAAGAAAAGTTACAAGATGAATAAATCTTGTTAAGATCAGGTCCAGTTCGGACTAGATTAGATTTTGATAAATTCAAATCGGGCAACTTCAAGTTGAGGTCAACAATCTATTCTCATGTCTATTGATTTCTTATTGATGCACTACCCCATAATTTCTCTTATTTCTTTAATCCTCCCCTGCATATTGTAATACTCAAATTTACTTAGTTTCCCCGTTTCTAATTAATTATTAATGATGTAAACTTCTAACTAATTTCTATTTGACTATATCCAACTCTCATAGATTAGTTCAACTAATGTCTTTTTTCTTTTTTTAAGTGAATTGCAGGATCAAATATTTATATTGTAAATAAGATGATAAGAGTGTGTAATAACAATTTGTTATGAGTTAGATAATTTTTTTTCCTAGTTTGTAGAATGTTAAGTAGTTCTCTCTATTTTCATAAATTTAATATAAATTTTTTTTATCAGTTGAACTAACATGCACTTTTTTTGTTGCATAATTATAACTTATTGCTTAAGTGATTGATTTTATAGATGCTTTAATTTGTATTTGCATGTAGTAAATATAAGGTTTTTTTTTTTTTTTTGGGTTAGGGGAGGGAAGGGGAATAATTAGGTTATCCAATGATTATGAGTTTGTTAGTCAACATCCATCCATAAGTACTCTAGCAATACGTAAGAAAAGAAAAGGCAACACTTGAATTGTCCAAACTCTAAACAATATTCTTTATATTGACCTTTCTCATGATATGATGATGTCTTCCATCTTCAACTCCAAAGTCCTCTTGTTGTGATTCTCTTTTCAGCAATTAATAAGTTGAGAACCTCTTTGGATTATTCATATTAGAAGTTTCCTCTCTTGTTATCTTATTTCTTTAAACTCAAAGTTCAAAGAACTATTCGGCCAAGAAAAACAAAAGTGAAGATCATTTATATATAGTCTTATAAACCTCTGTGGTTCTCTCTCTCTATGTGAAAAAATAAATGAAAAATTATAAAGAAAGAAATCTTTTAGGGGAATCCAATTGTTATATATGGGATTGGGAATTGACTGACATAATTAGATTAGCATGAGATTGTTTATATGGGCTATTTCTTTTTGATGTCACAAAAAATTTCTAGAGTTTAAATTAGGAAACATTTTAGTATGGAAATTTGTAAGCTACCATTATAAATTGAACACCCTGTCTATTTTGTAACCCCAAAGAAGAAAAGAGGAAAATGAAAAAGGCTTGTCTTTTTCCTTTTTATTTTTCTAAAGTTAGTGATCAATAGGTTAGTTTCTAAATCCTAGTGTTTCAAGTTGTTTCTGCACTATTTTTTATATGAGCCTGGCTCCTCTAAAATTTATTAAAGAAATTTTATCGAGTATAATTCATTTAATCTTAATCATTCCCACTATTTTTTAGAATCTCAACAGTTAATATAATATAATTATAAATTTTTATTTATTTATTTAATTATTAAATTAAATATCTTATATTATATTTTTATTCTAAATTCTAACCTTGAACCTAAATTTATGTTTGAACTTAATTTTAACCTGGAAGCTTAATCTTAACTCTAAACTTAAGTCTAAATCTAATCTTAAATCTAACAACAACACTAACTCTAGCTTAATTATAATTCTAATCCTAATTTTATTAAAATTTGTTATAAAAAAATTGGCGTTAAAAAGATTAAGAGAATTCTACCATGTAGAATTCCTTAAGGAATTTTAGAAATCCAAATTATTTTTATAAAATATCAATCACCTAGATGCTAGTGCAATGCTATAGACATTTCATAGATGAGTGCATATAAGTATTTATCCACTTGAAGCTATGGTCTAAACTAATTATCACAATCAATCTCCTAAATATTGCAATCTTCTAGCTACCAATACAATTTGTTTGGTTCCCATTTCATAGCCATTAACCCAAAAATTGACACCAAATGAGACGATTTAGAATCAAATTAACAACAAGAAAATAACTAGGAACCTAAATCATCACCCATTGCTTACTTATCCTACTACCCTAACTCTCCTGTCTAGTTCCTTTTAAAATCTTCAAGGTAACTTCAAATTATGATTTTGATTTATGACCACTTTTGCTTATTAGGATGAATTTTTAGGCTTAGTAGCTGTGTAGTTGGAGAACTTCTATTGTAAACCTAAGGGCTCAAAAAAGAAAAAGAAATAGAAACTTAAAAGAGTTTGAGTTTCAAAGTGGATGTTTTATAATGGGCTTGTTAGCAAACGTATGGTACTAGTGTAGTTTGATCACTTACATCATGGCCCAGTCTGTGATAGTTAGTAGATGATTTGGGATTGTATGATTTGCATTCTAATTCAAGTCACAAGCCCATTCTGGCCTACTACTGTCATGCTTTCCGTTTGTTCCTTCTGCTCAATACTAGTTTGAACAATAATGCATGCCAATTAAGCCACATTAAAAAACCATTACAAATATGAGGAGAAAAAAAGTGAGGTGGAATAAAGATTTTTAACATCGCGATCAAATATTCATTTCACTCAAAAGATTAAATTATATATAAAGAATTCTAAAAATGAGTTCTAATGACTCGTAATAATGCACTAATGGAAAAACTTTGATACTTTTTTTCTTTTTTTATACAAACAAAAGTTTATTCTTTGCTGCTTCCACAAGCTTGAGAAATGAGTACATCTTTTTTTCTTTTCTTTTTTGATGGCTACAACCTTACAAACAACAAATGCAATTCAGGCAGTAAACTAATCCTAAACAAAGCTGATAGCCTTAAAAATTTGATAAAACTTACAATTATGATACAACAATCAAAGTTCAAAGTTCAAAGTTCATCCCCACTCCAATTATTCTTCACCTTGGGACCTGTAGGTCCTTCTTCTCCTAATATCTCATCTGGTAAACCATTCACAAATTTTTCAAAAGCTGCTTTGAGCTTGCCTGGCAATAGTTTCTCTATCTTTTCTATCTCATCATTTATGGAATAATCAATTCTTGGACCCCATTTCCTGAGATAATTCAACCATGCTGGCTCATTTATAGCTGAACCCAAATACTCCCCAGCAACTACTTCAAACCTCACCCCTGTATCCAGAACCTTTGTACTCTTAGCAGTGTCATTCCTAATTCCAATTCCACCATTCCCTTGTAAAACAAGTCCAGGCTTGGGGTATAAAGCATGTCCATGCAAGGAGGAATAAGCCACAGGTTTATTACCATTTTGGAACTCAAGCTCAGAAGCTTCCAACCATTCACCTTTACTGTGTTCAGAGAAATACACCCTCCATAATTGCCCCATTGAAATTGCTTACCCTTAATGTCAAATGCTCCCAATCACCAACATGTTGACCTATTTTACCCAATGGGATATTAATGAGCTGCACTTTAGCTCTTGCTGGCCCATTGTATGGGTAAAAGATCCAGATGGCAATGTCAGTGAATGTTGCTCCCAACATGGGTTTTATATGCATATAAGCCTGTGAACTTTGTAAATCTCCTTTCTTAACTCTCTCTTTGTTGGCTTTATCCACAGGAAGGTCTACCCAATAAGAGCCATCATTTGAACCACCCTGAGGAAGGTTAGAACCAGTTGTGTCTATTGGAACAGGTTTTGCCTCTTCCCCCTTCTTATACAGTAGTGCCCCATTGGTAAAATACCAGTTCAATGAGGAAGGATGGTATTCTTCATCAGGATGTAGGTATACCAAGGGAGAGTAAGCTTGGACTAATGCATCAATTTGGGTTAGGTTAGGCATAGAAGATAAAAGAGATTTGGTATTCTTCAAACAAGCAATAGACAAAGGTGAATTAGTTCCACCATTTTGAGCTACAAAGGTCCCTACTTGGACACCTGGAGCTTGAGTCCCCCTATTGTTTGGTCTTGCATTAAAAACATTGAACTTACTCTCATTGCTGGTCTTTTCTGGTCCCCATATCCATGAGTCTATCTCACATTGGTCGGTGAGATCAGATCGAACACACCGGATTCTTTCAAGAGAAGGCTTCTCCGGAGTGGTGGTGACGACATGGCCAACGGCTTTATAACCATCCGGGGCTGTTGGTAACCAAACATAGCCATTACCATCTTGCTTCATTTTCGAAGACTCACTGCTCCAAACCAGTGTGTAATCAATTGGTTCTTTTAAAGCTCCATTAGTAGTAGTTGAAGAGTCATCTTTCCCAACAAGAACCCACCCAAAAAGGGCCCTGTTATTAGGTTGACTATAGCAACCTAACATAAGGAATCCTTGAGGTATTTGTGATGGTTCGAAGAAGGTTACCCCAAGATCATCTGGCCCTCCCTCATGGGTGGCCCAGACCTTGTTGAATGATGAAATTTGACATACTTGTAACCCACCCAGATCAATAATTCCACTTGCAAATCCATCACCTACATATATAATGCAGTTAAACAAATGAACACAACTAAGACTACCAAAATTAACTTCAAAAAAAGAAAAATAGTAATTAAAGTAAGAAGAAGATAACCTGCAACTGGTGGCCAACTGGGTATGGGAGAAGGAAGCTTAAATGTCGTATCAATGGGCACACTCTTGCTTTTCTTGGAGACATCTGTTTCTGAAGCACAGATAGGAAGACAATTTCCCATTGTTAAGTTTCTCAATGAAGATTGATTGCAAATAATGTTACAAATAAAGCTATTATGTAAAAGAAACAGATTGGACAAGGAGAATATTCCTTTTAATTAGAAATGGGGTAGCAGAATAAGTCTTTTTGAGTGTATAATTGGAAGAACAAATGATGTGTAGTGCAAGATAGTCAGTTTGGATATATATACAAATTCTTTTATCCCTTGCTCGAATTCACTTCTACACCAAGTTGTTTAATTTATTCAATTTGATAGTTGATTTTCCTTCTTTACCCTGTTCCCCCTGTTTCCCTACTCAAAAAAGGCATGTCTAACTCTGGTCTTTGACATATATCCTTTTTCCTTGTGAACTCATTGTGTGTCACACACATTAAACTTAAAAAATGAGGCTTTTGACTTTATCCTGAATAACAAAGTTCAACATTTCTTACAAGTTATTGTGTGATGCTTGTAACATTATCATCAACAGCATAACTGTTTCACTTTGTATTTTAGGAAAAGGAAAGATAATAAAACATCTAACAAGAGTTCTGTTTCATCTAAAGTCATTGATGTTTACCCATCATGGAACATGTTTTTATCAAATCAAATTGTACATAATTTGATAATGTGTTGACCATTAATTTGTTTATACTTAATAAGTATCACGACACGTGAAGAAAAATGTAATCTTAAAAAATGAGGTAGAATAAGGACAGGAAAACTAGTTTTGGAAGATGCTTATAATTAATTCAGCATACAGCTTGCTTTGCCTTTAAACTAATTAAACCAAGATAAATAAATATCAAATGGGAAGTAATATAATGACGAATAAAGACCTAAAGAAAGACCAATAATAGTTGTCTATGGGACTTCTTCAATCTTGGTGTTCTTGTTATCTAGGTTTTATCAGTACAACATGGCATGGAATAGATTAAATCAGAAAAGGGCATCCCAGCAACTAAAATAATATTCAATGCTTAGATTAATTGAGGGACTTTACCTGGTAAGGCTGAAGTTTCCTTCAAATGTCCATATATATCACATTACACTTGTGGCTGCAGCATATTTAACACGCGAAGCATTATCAAATTTAATATGTATTCAACTAGAGAAGTTTTTCAGTTTCTATCTTTTTCCATTTTCAAATGTTCATATATATTACAATACGCTTCTAGCTGAGCATATTTAACATGAGTAAGAATTATCAAAGTCAAGATGTACTCAGCTGCAAATTTTTCTGAATTTGTATCTTTTCTAATTTTCTTAGTTTCCGTGACCTGCTAAATTTGCATTATATATTCCCAAAATATAGTGGTAGAGTGAATGAAATGCTAATCATAAGGCAAATGGATAAGGTCTGCATTTCTAAGGTCAAAGAAACAAAAATAGAGCAACCCATTTCAAATTTCACAGTAATAAAAATGGAAAACCACATGAACTGGCAAACCCAGAAGAAAATGAATGAATCAGGAAAAAGATTCGATTTTGTGGAAGAAATCCCACCTGGAAATTTCTCAGTAGGTAGAATCCGGTGAAGCTCCACTGCCTCGATTCTACAGAGAAAGACAGCACAAATAAACTCATAAATAAAATACCCATTTTCCCAAAATCTCTGATTCACAGAATCAAATTGAAATGCAGGCATTCACTTAATGGATTCAAGGATTTGTGGGTTACCAATACTTTAGTATTTCAGAGTAATCGGCAGCCTTAAAAATTGGAAGTGAATGTTTTTAAATCTCATGTCGTGCTGAATTACTTTTACCTGGAGTGGAGGTGGATTGCGACATGGGTAATGTCTTGGGTCGTGGCCGGGTAATCGGGTTGACGTTGTATTGCTATGTTGATTTTTCTGGGGTTGTTCATAATGACCGGCGAGGATGAAAGAATTTTGAGTAATACTACTACTTAAACACATTTCATTATATCATATTTTTATATCGTTATAGCCATACATTCTAAATTATCTTTTATTATATTAATTCATTAATTTCTCTCATATTATTACAATTATTAGAAAAATATAGGAAACATAATAAGAGATGAAAGTGAGAAGTTTAATGTAGGAATTTTAACATATAATCATTTCTAAGGTAGGGATTCAATATTTTCTTTTGTAATTTTCAAACTTCAAGGTATTTTATCAAAAAATTACAAAAATCTTAAATGCATATAATGAGTATCAAATGACATTACAATCTTCTTATTTTTTAAATTTTCGACCTTTTCTATTATAGACAAAATTTATGAAACTGTAAATAAAAAAAATTAGTCTTTCATAAATTCGTAAGTTTGTCTCATAATGATAAAAATAAATAAAATATTATGCCATTCAATATTCAATACAATAATTTAGTGAAATAATCATGTAAACAGTGATTTTTTTTCTTAAAAAATGTTATGCATGAGAGAGAGAAAAAAAATCAATAATGATCTTAAAAAAATCGTCACCGTTTTTTTGGTGATAACAATAATTACTAGTATTTGGATTGAATATCTTAAACAATTCATACAAAATAATAATAGTAATCAAAAAGAGTTTTCAAATTTTAATTTTTTTCCCAAAGTATGTGAGAGGTCCAATGGTTAATAGCTTGTCGGTATGATTTTTTTTATTTTTTTTTTGCTAAGATTGTCGGTATGACTTCGAAAAGCTATAATTCAATTTTCTTTTTGCTAATAAAATAATTTAAGCTATTTGTTAAAAGTTTGGTGGGCATCCTTAGAAAAAACAAAACAAAGTTTGATGGCATACCTCGACAAAGGAATCTTTGATTCCATGCAAGATCTGATAAAATATCATTGCCTCAAATGAAGTTTGTGGCTAGCTATGGGCCTAGGACTAAAGAAACTAAATCCTTAATGTTATTAAATGATCAAATAGAATAAATAACTAAATATATAAGTTGTATCTAAATAATATAAAATAAATAAATTATTTAATTAATATTTAAAATAAAAAAATAATGAGTATAAACATAAGAAATAAATAACAAAATAATATAATAATAAATATAAATAGAAGTATAAGAAATAATAACAACAAGAAATAAACAAATTAAATCAATTAAAATTAATTAATAAAAAACTAATAAAAATAAAGACTTTATTGATTAAGTTTAATTTTTATTACTTTATGAATGTTAATTAGGGATATTTTTATTATTTTAGAATAATTAAATAAAATAGAGTGATTATTTTTCATTGACTTTTACAAAATAATGAAAATCAATAATAATTCTATTTCATTTTTTTTTTCATTTCGTAAAAAATGATTGAGTGCCATAGTAGCTCGAAATAAGTAATATTATTCTTTTTAATTCTTTTCTTTTCATTTTTTTGCTCCTTTCTCTGTCTTCTATTCCCAAACAATATAAGATAAATTTGTAATTTTTCTTCTAATTTCTCTCCCTAATTTATTTTCTTCCATTTTCTTTATTGTCAAACAATAATAAAGACTCAAAAAAGGAATTAAATAACCAATTGAGTTAAGACTTTTAGGACTTATTTGACGCATCGTATAATGATGACAATATAGTATAAGACTATTTAGTTGGCTCTAATATAATGTTTAACATCAACATGATATAGACTTACATTGTTGATTCCCTTTTATATTATGTTTGATATTATAAATTTATATAGTGAGAAAATAAAGGATAAGACAACTGACAATAATATAACAACTGTAAAACTATACAGCCTAATAAATTTTATATAATTATACTACACAATCCGCGCCAAACTAACCCTTAAATAGAAATTGAACTTATGACTTCCTATCTTGTAACTTGTAAATGGAAGTGTGTTATAATAAACTAAACTATTTAATGAGTTTAAACAATTTTTTTTTTGGTCTTAAATACATCTAAATTATTAATAATGGGTTGCTCATTTTGTGAGATTGAGAATGAGTTTTGTATGATTATGATCTCGGAGAAAAGTTTAGCTTCGGTCCTGATATAAGTGCAGTGTGGGTTCTTACAGATATAGAATGGTAGTAACATTGGAGCAATGTTTCCTGTTACAATGTATGAGATATCCTTATCTTTTCATTTTCTTTACCAAAAAAAAATAAAAATACACCTGAATTTTTTGTCAATGAAGGGCAATATTTTTTAATATTATGTCAATACATTTAATAGTATTTTTTGTTGAAGGTAAAAATAAGACACGATTATCCCCACACTTTTTGGGTATAAGCTAAACTCATTCAAGGTTCATGATTGTCCCACCTTACAAGTGTATTTATGCAGGCTCGAACCCCTGATATTATATAGACACCTGATATTGCAGAGAACCTTAATCAATCGTTGAGCTCAAACGCAACTTAACACTCGAACCACGCATTGTAGTTATTTATGTAAATTTTTATATATTTTGAATGATTGAAAGATGATCGTACATAAAATTTCAAATTATTTACTGTTTTGGGTTATCAAGATTATATTATTTTTTGTTTTGATAATTGATAATTTATTTTGCTAATCAAGTCCTTCAAAATTCAATTATTTCTATTTGATCATCAGGGTTTTTTTATTATTATTATAATAGAACTCTTAAACAATCCAAAACTATTAAAATTTGAAATAACATAATAAGCTTAGTGGATTCGAGAATACATGAATTTTTTTTTTATTATCTATGATAATTTAAGAAAAAATAAAAAATTGTGTGTGATATTTAAAATTGAAAAGATTGCCTGCCACTTGCATTAGGATATGTTATTTTGAGGCTGAGTATTAGTTTTTTAGCACTTCTATAGTAAACCAAATGAACAATTAGCTAGAGCTAATAATTAATTTGTAAATTAGTTGATACTTGAAAAAAAAGTTGAGTATTAGGATTTGTTTAACAACCAAGTTGAGTTTGTGTTTTAAAAAACTCAGCATGTAACCTCGTGAGCCTAATCATTTAATAAATTATTACTAATATTTGTACACCCCTAATTGTATGCTAATTCAAGTCACATGCACCATTCACTAGTAAAATGGTTTACCACATTCTACACGAATTATTATTGCTTTGTAATCACCATCAAAAGAGTGTGCATATAGCATTATAATACCAATTAAGCCACTTGAAAAAACCCATTGCAAATATGGGAAAAAGTTTGCGGGTTCATTAAGATTTTTAATATCTCACAAATGTTTAAAATATATAAAATGAAATTTTAAAAAATAAGCTTTGGTAGCTCATAAGTCATAAAAGTTACCGTGCACAAAATATTTATGGAAAAGTTCTATTCTTACAATAAATAAACAAGATATAGTTTATTCTTTACTGCTTCCACAGCTTGAGCAATGAGCAAATCTTTTTTTCTTTTCTTTTCTTTTTCAATGGCTACAAATTGCAAACAACAAATATAATTCAGGCAGTAAACTAATCCAAAACAAAGCCTGCCTGGCTTAACAATTTGATAACATTAACAGCAGAAGTACAACAAATTTAAGTGCTTAAACAGTCATCTCCACTCCAATTATTCTTCAACTTGGGACCTGTAGGTCCTTCCTCTCCCAATATCTCATCTGGTAAACCATCCACAAATTTTTCAAAAGTTGTGTTGAGATTTCCTGGCAATAGTTTCTCTACCTTTTTTATCTCATCATTTAAAGAATAATCAATTCTTGGACCCCATTTCCTGAAAAAATTCAACCACGCTGGCTCACTTATAGCTGAACTCAAATACTCCCCAGCAACTACTTCAAACCTTACTCCTGTATCCATAACCATGTCACTCTTAGCAGTATCATTCCTAATTCCAATTCCACCATTCCCTTGTAAAACAAGTCCAGGCTTGGGGTATAAAGCATGTCCATGCAAGGAGGAATAAGCCACAGGTTTATTACCATTTTGGAACTCAAGCTCAGAAGCTTCCAACCATTCACCTTTACTGTGTTGAGAGAAGTACACCCTCCATAATTGCCCCATTGAAATTGCTTACCCTTAATGTCAAATGCTCCCAATCATCAACATGTTGACCTATTTTACCCAATGGGATATTAATGAGCTGCACTTTAGCTCTTGCTGGTCCCATTGTATGGGTAAAATATCCAGATGGCAATGTCAGTGAATGTTGCTCCCAACATAGGTTTTATATGCATATAAGCCTGTGAACTTTGTAAATCTCCTTTCTTAACTCTCTCTTTGTTTGCTTTATCCACAGGAAGGTCTACCCAATAAGAGCCATCATTTGAACCACCCTGAGGAAGGTTAGAACCATTTGTGTCTATTGGAACAGGTTTTGCCTCTTCCCCCTTCTTATACAGTAGTGCCCCATTGGTAAAATACCAGTTCAATGAGGAAGGATGGTATTCTTCATCAGGATGTAGGTATACCAAGGGAGAGTAAGCTTGGACTAATGCATCAATTTGGGTTAGGTTAGGCATAG
This sequence comes from Quillaja saponaria, assembly GCA_029379385.1. Taxonomy (NCBI): domain Eukaryota; kingdom Viridiplantae; phylum Streptophyta; class Magnoliopsida; order Fabales; family Quillajaceae; genus Quillaja; species Quillaja saponaria. The sequence goes on along the minus strand of CM055616.1, from coordinate 8,458,593 downwards.
AAGATAAAAAAGATTTGGTATTCTTCAAACAAGCAATAGACAAGGGTGAATTAGTTCCACCATTTTGAGCTACAAAGGTCCCCACTTGGACACCTGGAGCTTGAGTCCCTCTATTGTTTGGTCTCGCATTAAAAACATTGAACTTACTCTCATTGCTGGTCTTTTCTGGTCCCCATATCCACTGAGTCTATCTCACATTGGTCGGTGAGATCAGATCGAACACACCGGATTCTTTCAAGAGAAGGCTTCTCCGGAGTGGTGGTGACGACATGGCCAACGGCTTTATAACCATCAGGGGATGTTGGTAACCAAACATAGCCATTACCATCCTTGCTTTAATTTCAAAGACTCACTGCTTCCAAACCAGTGTGTAATCAATTGGTTCTTTTAAAGCTCCATTAGTATTAGTTGAAGAGTCATCTTTCCCAACAAGAACCCACCCAAAAAGGGCCCTGTTATTAGGTTGACTATAGCAACCTAACATAAGGAATCCCAGAGGTATTTGTGATGGTTCGAAGAAGGTTACCCCAAGATCATCTGGCCCTCCTTCATGGGTGCCCCAGACCTTGTTGAATGATGAAATTAGACATACTTTTAACCCACCCAGATCAATAATTCCACTTGCAAATCCATCACCTACATATATAATGCAGTTAAACAAATGAACACAACTAAGACTACCAAAATTAACTTCAGCAAAAAGAAAAATAGTAATTAAAGTAAGAAGAAGATAACCTGCAACTGGTGGCCAACTGGGTATGGGAGAAGGAAGCTTAAACGTCGTATCAATGGGTAGACTCTCGCTTTCATCTGTTGCCGAAGAAAAGAGATTTCCCATTGTTGATTTTCTCAAAGAAGATTGATTGTGAATATATGTGATGAATACTGCTATTATATAACAGAACAAATTGGGCTAGAAGCGTATTCCTTCTATTTAGAAATGGGGTAGCTGTATAAGTCTTTTTTAAGTGTATAATTGGAATAAATTGGACAGCCAAATGAAGTTTCGTGCAAGATAGCCAGTTTGGATATATATGCAAATGCTTCAGGACTTCACTTCTATACCATGTTGCTTTATTCATTCATTTTGGTAGTTGCTTTTGCTTTTCCTTTTCCTTCTTTACTCTGTTTCAGAACGAAAAGGGTAAGTGTGATTCTGGCCTGGGACATCTATCTTTTTCCTTGTGAATCCATTTTGTGTGACACACATTACACTAAAATTTTTGACTTTTGACTTTATTCCTGGATAACTAATGTCAACATTTAGTACAGGATATCATGTGGTTGTAAGTTGTAAAATTATCATCAACAACAGGACCATTATATTGTTGTCGGCACATTGTAGAATTCTTCAGGCTCGAACATGAGATTCAGGGATGGATCTGAATTCGAGTACCAATACAATATACTATTAAGTTTTATCACTGTAATTTTCTTACAGACGAGATATATCAAGCCATATACCAATACACAGTAATATTTTCAACAGTTTCCCTTGAGGAAAAGGAGAGACAATAAAACATCTAAAAAGTGCTCGGTTTTATCTATTTATGTGCTTTTTCTTTACTCAATCATAGAACATGGCTGTAAACTGTAATTAACCAGACTGCATTCACTGATTTTTACCCATCATGGAACATCACAACTTGGGAAGTAATTTAATGATGAATAATGACCTAAAGAAAGAACAATATAGTTGTCTATGGGACTTTTTTCAATGTTGGTGTTCTCGTTTTCTAGGCTGTATCATAACATGGCATGGAATAGATCAAGTCAGAAAAGGACATCACAACAACTAATAGTAATACTCAATGCTTAGATTAATAGAGGGATTTTACCTTGAAAGGCAGAAGTTTCCTTCAAATGTCCATATATATCACACTACACTTGTAGCTGCAGCATATTTAACATGTGAAGCATTATCAAATATAATATGTATTCAACTAGAGAAGTTTTTCAGTTTACATTTTCTGAATTTTGTATCTTTTGCAATTTTCTTAGTTTTCTGACCTGCTACAGTTGCATTACATATTCTCGATGTGTAGTAAAAAACGGAAATGACTCCGCAAATAGAGTGAATGAAATGCTAACTATAATAAAAATGAAACGAGAGCAACCCAATTTAAATTCACTGTAATAAAAATGGAAAACCACATGAATTTTTAAACCCAGAAGAAAAGATACGATTTTGTCATAGAAAACCCACCTGGAATTTGCTCAATAGGTGGAACCCGGTGAAGCTCCACTACTCCAAATCTACAGAGAAAGACAGCGCAAACAAGCCCCATAAATAAAATTTACTCAATTTAGCAAAATCTCTGATTTCACAGAATTAAATGGAAATGCAGGCAGCCACATAACATTAATGGAGTCAAGGATTTGTGGGTTACCAATATTTTTGTATTTCGGTGTAATTGACAGCCTTGAAATTTGGAAGTGAATGTTTTTCAGTCTCATCACTCGTGTCATATCTAGCTGCATTTAGGGAATATGCACATATCGGTTCGGTCTGGATAGTGATAAATTTTTGAACCGAATCAAATTTTTGGATAGTAAAATTCATGTAATCGAACCTAACAGAAAATAGGTATTATCCAGAAATTACCCGAACCGAAAAATATGACTAGTTCGATTCGGGTATTCGGTTACCCGAAATTTATCAATATTTCACTAAAATTAATTTAAAAATTATATTTTTTTTGTTTTTGAACCTCATCTTTTAAAATTCATTAGTTATTATAAAAGAAAAATACAAAAAAACATAATATATTAACATATTCAACACAAATAAAAATATAGAAATTATAACTTAATACAATAATACATTAAAAATAACAAAAAAAAATAAAAATAAATTATATATTTTAATTTTCGGTTAACCAAAAAACAAATTATCTTACTCAACCAAGATGTGCCCCTTAAGTGGGTTGTCGTTATGGTATGGCTAATTAGAAAAAGCTAATTCATTTTCTTCTTTCTAATAAAAGATTTTAAAAGACATCTTTCATAATTTTGGTGGCATCCATGAAAAAACCAAAAACAAAGTTGCTGGTTTTACTCAACAAAGATGTGCCCCTTAATTGGGTATCGTCACCGCCATCCTCTCTTGTTCACATTCTCTCCCAAGATGGTTTGTCTGCACCTCCCGTTGTTGTCTAGTTTTTCTTTTCCTCCGTTTTTCTTTCTTTCTTTCTTTCTTGTGTCTGTTTGATTCTATGTTTTCAGGCAAAAAACAAAAAAAACAAAAAAAAAAACAAAGGAATCAAGGAAACGTAAGATCTTATTGCCTCATGAAGTTTGTTGCTAGCTGTAAGTCTAGGACTAAAGAAACTAAACCCTTAATTTATATTAAATTATGTTTTTATATTTTTGTTTTCCCTTGTTGGAAGAATCTTTTTCACATGGCTTAAAAAGTGAATTGATAAACATCTATACATGTTTTCTCTTTATTTGACAATTAATAATGCACATGCATGAATGAAATAGTTGAAAATTTGCACCTTTCAAATCTCAATCATGAAAATGAAAAGAATTCAATACTCGAATTATTTCATCAATTATTTTCTAATCAAACCAAAAAAGTGAATTAATTAATATAAAAAAAACACAAAACGATTTGATATTCAAATTTAAATTTGGTCCATTTAGAACCCGAATTGAATATAAGCCAAATAATTAACAATTCAAATTTAAATAGACCCGAACTACTCTCTACTGAATCTCATGCTAAGAAATATCTCTTCGCCAATGTCAAGAAAGAAAAGAAAAAGAAAATCATAATGTGGTAGTCCAGGTCCACATCTTGGTATGGTTATTATCCCAATATACTTCTTAAAGCCCAAACCAAAAAGATCTGAAAAGTAGGAATATAGTGCTTGAGAGAGCCCAATATACATCTTTCATTTCTTGCTGCCTGTTGGATCACTTTCCCCCCACTCCCAAGTCTTCTATCATAGAAAAGTTAAAAGAAGAATCAACCATTCCACAAGTCTTGGCTGAATAGTCTCTTCAATTATAAGAAAAGAAAAAAGAGACTTAAAAGTATCAATTGACTCTATCTTTTATGGTAGATTTTAACCTAATTTTATTAGGAAAATTAGGTAAAGGTATCAATTTTATTGCCATACACGTGACATCATTTTATCAGAAAAAAAACAATACCAATAAAATTGATTTTAAGATGGCCGGCCGGCAGAACACCACCCTAACTAAATTGAACTTTAGTATACAATAAAATACAATTCGGAAAAGCCGGCAAACTCTCCAAAGACCACTACATTTTCACTTTACTAACCCTAATAAATTAATAATTTTATGTTATTCGTGTTGAATTAAATTAGTAATGTAATTTTATATATTATTTTTATTTGATTTACAAATTAAGTATTGTCCTTGATAAATTTATGCAAAACTTAACTGAATTCATATATTAATTCGGTCAAATATATATGTGAAAGCTAAAAAAATTATAAAAATTTACTCACGCTAGTTTCCCAATAAAACAATTCATTTTAATGACCGGATCAACACTAAGACCCATCTTTACAAAACTGAAGGTCCAAAAGTAAAATGACTAGATAGAGGGTTTTCCCAAAGGAAGTTATGTAATAAATTACTTTGGCAAGTTGACTATATACAATATATTGATCAAAAGCATAGCGTAATGAATAACAGTGTCAGTCAAATGCACGAGTCCAAACAATTAGCAAACAAATTTGCAGGCAAAGAAACTGGTCCCGCTGAGACAAGGAGATGACTGTTTTATTATCAACAATCCAGTGCTTCATCCTGGTATTAATATCCAATAGTGCTTCCCATTGCCAATCCCACAAACAAAGCTAAATGCAACAAATACAACAAATGGTTAACCCTGCAAGGAACTACTGGTTCACCCACACCATGATTCCAAGACTAGTATTACTAGCAATATACATCTTCAGCTTGCCCATTTGGTCCGTAGATTCTGCTGGCAAGGGGGGCATCAATGTCTGGCCAAAACCCAGAAACCTTACATGGTCTCAGCCACGATTGGCCACCCAACTTTCCCCAACATTCACCGTTACTCCACTTTCCGAAAGCAAACACCTTGTCTCCGCCACTAGCCGCTATAACCTCCTTGTTCTCACCGAGCACCACCATCAATTAGTCACACCTATTGTTAATCAATCTGTTACTAGCCCACCTTTACAAATCCTCAACGTTGATGTTGTCGATCTAGGTATTCCTCTCCAACATGGGGTCGATGAATCCTATACCCTCACAATTCCCATCTCTGGCGCTGCCAATTTGACTGCTCATACAATATGGGGTGCTATGAGGGGCCTGGAGACCTTTTCCCAGCTCGTTTGGGACAACCCACCACGAGTTCCGGTGGGTTTGTATGTATGGGACTCGCCCCTGTTTGCTCACAGGGGTATTTTGCTTGATACTTCAAGGAATTACTACTCAGTGGAAGATATAACAAGGACCATTGCTGCCATGAGTGCAAATAAGCTAAACGTGTTTCATTGGCACATTACAGACTCTCATTCCTTTCCACTGATGCTGCCGTCGGAGCCTGATTTGGCTGGTAAAGGGTCATATGGCCCGAATATGCAGTACTCCCCCGAAGATGTCAGCAAGATTGTGGAATTTGGTTTGGATTACGGGGTTAGAGTTCTTCCTGAAATTGACGCTCCTGGTATGTTTCACACTTCATCTTATTAAACTACGTAAAGATAGTTTCTATGTTGATTTCACACTGCCAATGAACTAGTTATATCATATTAATTTATTAATATAATATCCTGTTGAATAAAATAAACAAATAATCACATAGATAATGAATAAATTGATTAATTAATCCAACATGATTGAGTGGTTGGATGTGTTAGAGATATAAATCTATTCTTGGCCTGACTCTATCATAAGTTACATCATTGCCGTCCTTAGTTGTGAATTTTGTGATAATCACATTTTGAGAATAAGTGACGAGCATGGATATTGTATGCACTTCTTGTTCTTTGACAGGATGAACTAATAAGATGTTGGTTGTTTGTAGGCCATACAGGGTCATGGGCTGCAGCTTATCCTGAGATAGTGACCTGTGCCAACATGTTCTGGTGGCCAGCAGGAAGTGAATGGGCTGACCGGCTTGCCTCAGAACCAGGAACAGGGCATTTAAACCCCTTAAACCTCAAGACTTACCAAGTGCTGAAAAATGTAATTCACGACGTAGTCACCATGTTCCCAGAACCATTTTACCACTCTGGTGCTGATGAGATAATACCAGGTTGTTGGAAAGCTGACCCATCAATTCAGTCTTTTCTATCAAATGGTGGAACTCTAAGCCAAGTGCTGGAGATATTTGTCAACTCCACTCTCCCATACATTCTATCCCTCAATAGGACAGTGGTCTATTGGGAAGATGTTTTATTAGATGACAATGTCAATGTGCAGTCCACAGTTCTTCCCAAGGCGCATGTAATCTTACAAACATGGAACAATGGATTAAGTAACACGAAACGGATTGTTTCTTCTGGGTACCGGGCAATTGTATCATCTGCAGACTTTTATTATCTGGATTGTGGGCATGGTGGCTTTCTTGGGAATGACAGCCAGTATGATCAACAAACAGGAGGTGATACAGGGAATGGGTCATGGTGTGGACCCTTCAAAACATGGCAAACCATATATAATTATGACATAACATATGGGTTGAGTGAGGAAGAGGCAAAATTGGTGCTGGGTGGGGAGGTGGCATTGTGGTCTGAGCAGGCAGACCCATCTGTTTTGGATTCAAGAATTTGGCCAAGAGCATCAGCCATGGCTGAGACATTGTGGTCGGGAAACCGGGATGAGAAGGGTACAAAGAGATATGCAGAGGCCACAGACCGACTAAATGAATGGAGGAGCAGAATGGTAAGCAGAGGGATTGGTGCTGAACCTATTCAGCCACTTTGGTGTGTTCGGAACCCTGGTATGTGCAACACAGTTCATCCGTTTGTTTAGGTGGCCTTCATTTGTTTAGGACTGAGAATAATCAAGCCACCCATTGATTCTTTATTTTGTTGTTATTTAGTTTGTAACTGCTGTGCAGTTTTCTGGTTAGTATTTCTATGTAACTTTGCTACTAGAAGTTGTTTCTTTGACGAATGAAATCTAATTTGTAAAAGTAATACTGCATTATGGAAATCGTATAAAAGAATATAGAAATCAAGAGGGATTGGTGTTAATTATTAGCTTGATTTTCTTGTAATACCTAACTTGTTGATTTTTAATTCTGATGGCTCGGCTTTAATCAAAATAGTGGGATATCAATAATCTGGCCAATGTTTGTCTTTGTTCATGTTTATGTTTGAGAACCAAGTTAGAGATGAAGTTTGCTTTGCATTAATTATGACTTCATTGCTCTGTAGCTTTTCATAATTCTCAGTTCTGTTAAAATTCATAGAATCTGTTTACAGCAAGCTCATATATTTCATCTCACCGAAAAACTTTTATGGACGGGCTTGAATGAGAGGTTATTTTACAATTTGGAAAGTAATTACACAGATTATTGCAATTCATTGGCATTTGGGTTCTTGTAACTCCTGATGAAACTTTTGTGGAGCTCATTCTTGAGGAAGAATTAGAGGAAGAAAAGTTATATATTGGTTGTGTTATGTGTTCTCTATATCTACTATTTTGCATTTCAAATGCAGAAGTTCAAATATTCATCTCCAAAAGCATAATAATCTTGAGTAAATATGAACAGCTTTGCAAGCAGGTGAATCAGATGCCTGCCCAGCCCTTATCTAGAAGATAAGGCAAACTTAGCAGCTCAATGACTGAGATATTGCTTCTTGTTAGGATAAATAAGCTTGCCATTGTCTACAGTAGTTTCATTCTCGTTTTTGAACTTCCTTACTTTAGGTGGAGTTCGTAACTATTGTCATGAGCAATCCAGTTAGCTAATAAGCTGATTGTTCTGCATTCTTACATGTTTCTTCGATGCATTGCTTAGTGCTTACTACTGCTAGTTCTATCCTAGATGTTTCAGTGGCTCTTGTTTAGTTGAAATGAGATGCTTTAAAGCTGCCCTAGACAACTGAAGCATTTTGAAAACCGTTAGGTCGTAGAGGCTATGCAAGTTTCTATATATAAAGAAATTGTCATGAAAATCTGTATTCAAGTTACACGAGATGTTCCCTCTATGATGATGAGCTGATTATAGGATATTCTAAGTTAAATTATCCTTGCTGCACCAAAGGCAGCTTTATTTTATGACGCCCCTAAACATATTAGATGAACTCAGTAAGCTCCCATAGGAATATAGGATTTTAACTGCTGTGAACTACTATGGTAACAAACTTGTACTATGAGATCATGTAAATTAGTCTTTCTAGTCCTGGTTTCTTCTAAAAGTGGTTGCTAATTTAGCTTAGGATACATGTGGTTTCCGCCATTATATGAAATTTTATTTTACATAAATCATAATCCTAATATGAGAGAGAAACAGAGGGTGATGCTTTTTTGGGGTGGGGGTTTGAAAGAGTGTTTAAACAAACATTAACAGATGCATTTACTTGTTGGAGATATGTATGACTTGCTCTATTATTTCAACCTAGCCTAGAATTTGACATGCTTACAAAAAAATATATATATATATATATCAAAACAGATCATTTGTTCTTTCCTGCACTCGTTCACCAAATCAAGCAATGCTTTGCATTTTATGGTTCTCACACTTCTGCTGTACCTGTGAGTTTCCTTTCAAACTTCTATGAATTTAACATACAAAATCAGAGCAATACAAACTTCTATGAATTTAACCACGAAACCTTCTTGTTCATAGGCTGCTCTTATGCATGAAGTATTGACAAAGTAAATACAAAATACAGGGGTCAAGTCAGTACTTAAAAGCTGAGTAAATAAACCAGCAATATTATTCAAAGATCCAAAATTTGATTGAAAGCAACTATAGAAAACTAGAAAGTCTTTATTGATAGTATTCTAGAATCAGGAAAAAATATTCGATTTTGTGGAAGAAATCCCACCTGAAATTGCTCAGTAGGTAGAATCCGGAGAAGCTCCACTGCCTCGATTCTACAGAGAAAGACAGCACAAATAAACTCATAAATAAAATACCCATTTTCGCAAAATCTCTGATTCACAGAATCAAATTCAGAGTAATCGGCAGCCTTAAAAATTGGAAGTGAATGTTTTTGAATCTCATGTCCTGCTGAATTACTTTTACCTGGAGTGGAGGTGGATTGCGACATGGGTAATGTCTTGGGTCGTGGCCGGGTAATCGGGTTGACAGTCGTATTGCTATGTTGATTTTTCTGGGGTTGTTCATAATGACCGGCGAGGATGAAAGAATTTTGAGTGATACTTCTACTTAAACACTTTCGTTATATCATATATTTATCGTTATATTCATACATTCTAAATTACCTCTTATGATATTAATTTATTAATTTTTTTATATTATTGACATTCATTATTACAATATATAATTAACTTTAAATTTTTTTAATTAAAATTCATTATTACTCTAAATCACCTCTTATCTTTATTTTATTTTTATTTTTTAACTTTAATATTTTATCTACCATTGTAAAATGTTTCTCATCATCTCCATTTTCTAATCTACATATCTTTAATGATTTCCAATATAAATAAATTCATAAAATCCACCATTAAAATAAAAAAAAAATAATTAAGTAAACATAAAGAACAAATTAATCTTTTGATATTACAAATTTGAGAAGAAAAAAAAAAGAATTCATAGGATAAAACTACTTATTCTTTTTCTTTTTTTCTTTTTAATTAAAGAAACATATTGGAAGTATCAATAAAATGAGGGTAGAAAAAAAATACAAGAAATAACAATCTTCTTCTTTTCTATTTCCTTTTTTTTTCTTCAACCAAGTAAACATACAAAAGCTACATAAAAAATTAGGATAAAAAATGTCAAAATTTTAACCATTTTGTTAGTTTCCATTGATTTGAAATCAAAAAAGATTAAAGAAGCCATAGAAGAGAAAAAACATAGGAAACATAATAAGAGATGCAAGTGAGAATGAGGGGAAAATGAAATAAATATATAAAATAATTATTTATAGTAATAAGGAATTTTAATGAGATGAGAGAAATTAGTTGACTAATATAGGTAAGAGATGATTTAGAGTGTTTGGTTATCAAAAATAAAAATATGATATGGTACTTATATGAAAAAATTACGTGAGATACATGCACGTGTGTGCAGTGTAGTATTACACAAGTATTTTATAATTATTGAGAACATTGAAGATCCAAATCTGTTTTTAATGTAGGAATTTTAACATATAATCATTTCGTAGGTAGGAATTCAATATTTTCTTTTGTAATTTTCAAACTTCAAGATATTTTATCGAAAAATTACAAAAATCTTAAATGGCATATAATGAGTATCAAATGACATTACAATCTTCTAAGTTTTTTTAAATTTTCGACCTTTCCTATTATAGACACAATATATGAAACTGTAAATAAAAAAAATTAGTCTTTCATAAAATTCATAAGTTTGTCTCATAATGTTAAAAATAAATAAAATATTATGCTATTCAATATTCAATACAATAATTTAGTGAAATAATCATGTAAACACTGATTTTTTTCTTAAAAAATGTTATGCATGAGAGAAAAAAAAGTCAATAATGATCTTACAAAAATCGTCACCATTTTTTGGTGATAACAATACTTACTAGTATTTGGATTGAATATCTTAAACAATTCATACAAAATAATAATAGTAATCAAAAAGAGTTTTCAAATTTTAATTTTTTACCCAAAGTATGTGAGAGGTCCAATGGTTAATAGCTTGACGGTATGATTTTTTTTATTTTTTTTTAAGATTGTCGGTATGACTTCGAAAAGCTATAATTCATTTTCCTTTTTGCTAATATAATAATTTAAGCTATTTGTTCAAAGTTTGGTGGCCATCCCATAGAAAAAACAAAATAAAGTTTGGTGGCATACCTCGACAAAGGAATCTTTGATTCCATGCAAGATCTGATAAAATATCATTGCCTCAAATGAAGTTTGTTGCTACGGGCCTAGGACTAAAGAAACTAAATCCTTAATGTTATTAAATGATTAAATAGAATAAATAACTAAATATATAAGTTGTATCTAAATAATATAAAATAAATAAATTCTTAATTAATATTAAAAATAAAATAAATAGTGAGTATAAACATAAGAAATAAATAACAAAATAACATAATAATAAATATAAAGAATAAAAATAAATAGAAGTATAAGAAATAATAACAACAAGAAATAAACAAATTAAATCAATTAAATAAAACTAATAAAAAACTAATAAATATAAAGACTTTATTGATTAAGTTTAAGTTTTATTACTTTATGAATGTTAATTATGGATATTTTTATTATTTTAGAGTAGTTAAATAACATAGAGTGATTATTTTTCGTTGACTTTACAAAACAATGAAAACCAATAATCATTCTATTCCATATTTTTTTTTTTCATTTCGTAAAAAATGATTGAGTGCCATAGTAGCTCAAAATAACTAATATTATTCTTTTTAATTTTTTTTCTTTTCATTTTTTTGCTCCTTCCTCTTTCTTCTAGTCCGAAACAATATAAGATGAATTTGTAATTTTTCTTCTAATTTCTCTCCCTAATTTATTTTCTTCCATTTTTTTATTCTCAAACAATAATAAAGACTCTAAAAAGGAATTAAATAACCAATTGAGTTAAGACTCTTAGGACTCATTTGACGTATCGTATAAGGATGATAAGATAGTATAAGACTATTCAGTTGACTCTAATATAGTGTTTAACATCAACATGATAGTATAGACTTACATTGTTGATTCCTTTTTATATTATGTCTGACATTATAAATCTATATAGTGAGAAAATGAAGGATAAGATGATAGACAATAATATAACAACTGTAAAACTATACAGCCTAATACATTTTATATAATTATACTACACAATCCTATACAATGCGCCAAATTAGCTCTTAATTTTTTTTCTTTGATAGCAATGTTTTTTAAATAGAAATTGAACTTATGACTTCCCATCTTGTAACTTGTAAATGGAAGTGTGTTATAATAAACTAAACTATTTAATGAGTTTAAACAATTTTTTTTTTGGTCTTAAATACATCTAAATTATTAATAATGGGTTGCTCATTTTGTAAGATTGAGAATGACTTTTGTATGATTATGATCTTGGAGCAAAGTTTAGATTCGGTCCTGATATAAGTGCAGTGTGAGTTCTTACATATATAGGATGACAGTGACATTGGAGCAATGTTTCCTGCTAGAATATGTAAGATATCCTACTTATATTTTCATTTTCTTTACCAAAAAAAATAAAAATACACCTGAATTTTTTGTCAGTGAAGGGCAATATTTTTTAATATTGTGTCGATACATCTAATAGTATTTTTTGTTGAAAGTAAAAATAAGACACTGATTATCCCCACACCCTTTGGGTATCAGCTAAACTCATTCAAAGTTCATGACTGTCCCACCCTACAAGTGTATTTATTCAAGCTCAAACCCTTGATATTGTAGAGACACCTGATATTGCAGAGAACCTTGATCAATCGCTAAGCTCAAACACAACTTAACACTTGAACCATGCATTGTAGTTATTTATGTAAATTTTTATATATTTTGAATGATTGAAAGATGAACGTACATAAAACTTCAAATTATTTACTGTTTTGGGTTATCAAGATTATATTATTTTTTGTTTTGATAATTGATAATTTATTTTGCTAATCAAGTCCTTCAAAATTCAATTATTTCTATTTGATCTTCAGGGTTTTTTATTTTATTATTATAATAGAATTCTTAAACAATCCAACACTATTAAATTTTGATATAACATAACAAGCTTAGTGGATTTGAGAATACATGAATTTTTTTTTTTATTATCTATGATAATTAATTTTTTTTTTTAAATTACGTGTGATATTTAAAATTGAAGAAACAAATTTGTCTAATGATTTGGTCAATATTCATATGATTTTTTCATGCATTAATATTTATTTTTTTGCATCATAGCCTATAAAATATATTAGTTAATTTTGTGAGTTCTATCTCTATTTAATAATTTTAACTTTGATTAAGAATTCAATTAAAATAAATTAAATCATAGAGGATCAAAATTAAAAAATGAATCCTATAGGAGCTGATTGAAAATAATAATTTCTTAAAGATCAAAAATAAAATAAGATAAAATCTTTAGGAACCAAAACAGTAAATAAAGCTAAATATTTATATCCTTGATGCTAATGGTCGAACTATCTATCATAATCAATCTCCTAAATTATCAATTTAATATTCTAGCTGCCAATTCAATTTGTTTGGTTCCCTTTTCATAGTAATTAACCCTAGAAATTGTCTACAAAAGAAAATCAAATTACTGTCAAATTTAAGTTTAGTTGAACATTGTCAACATGAATACGTCTTGGAACCTAAAGCATCACCCGTTGCTTACTTATTCTACACCAATCCTTTCGTTCTTGTCTAGCTCCTTAGAAAGTTTTCAAGATTACTTTAAATTATGATTAATGACCACTTAATTCATTGTATCAGATAGTGTCGGATATTGAATTCAATCAGATCAAATTTTTTATGTGTCTTAATGATATGTGGATCATATTTATAGATGGGGATATGTCATGATTTGTTATGTTAAGAGGAATCAAATTAGACTCAGATTACCCATTATCATAACACAAAACTATGAAAACATTGCCTGCCACTTGCATTAGGATATGTTATTTTGAGGCTGAGTATTAGTATTTTGAGCACTTCTATAGTAAACCAAATGAACAATTAGCTAGAGCTAATAATTAATCTGTAAATTAGTTGATACTTGGAAAAAAAGTTGAGTATTAGGATTTGTTTAAAAACCAAGTTGAGTTTGTGTTTTAAAAAACTCAGCATGTAACCTCGTGAGCCTATCATTTAATAAATTATTTCTAATATTTGTACACCCCTAATTGTATGCTAATTCAAGTCACATGCACCATTCACTCGTAAAATGGTTTACCACATTCTACACGAATTATTATTGCTTTGTAATCACCATCAAAAGAGTGTGCATATAGCATTATAATACCAATTAAGCCACTTGAAAAAACCCATTGCAAATATGGGAAAAAGTTTGCAGGTTCAGTTAAGATTTTCTAATGTTTAAAATATATAAAATGAAATTTAAAAAATAAGTTTTGGTAGCTCATAAGTCAAAAAAGTTACCGTGCACAAAATATTTATGGAAAAGTTCTATTCTTACAATAAATAAACAAGATATAGTTTATTCTTTACTGCTTCCACAGCTTGAGCAATGAGCACATCATTTTTTCTTTTCTTTTCTTTTTCAATGGCTACAAATTGCAAACAACAAATATAATTCAGGCAGTAAACTAATCCAAAACAAAGCTGCCAGGCTTAACAATTTGATAACATTAACAGCAGAAGTACAACAAATTAAGTGCTTAAACATCATCTCCACTCCAATTATTCTTCAACTTGGGACCTGTAGGTCCTTCCTCTCCCAATATCTCATCTGGTAAACTATCCACAAATTTTTCTAAAGTTGTGTTGAGATTTCCTGGCAATAGTTTCTCTACCTTCTTTATCTCATCATTTAAAGAATAATCAATTCTTGGACCCCATTTCCTGAAAAAATTCAACCACGCTGGCTCACTTATAGCTGAACCCAAATACTCCCCAGCAACTACTTCAAACCTTACCCCTGTATCCATAACCATGTCACTCTTAGCAGTATCATTCCTAATTCCAATTCCACCATTCCCTTGTAAAACAAGTCCAGGCTTGGGGTATAAAGCATGTCCATGCAAGGAGGAATAAGCCACAGGTTTATTACCATTTTGGAACTCAAGCTCAGAAGCTTCCAACCATTCACCTTTACTGTGTTGAGAGAAATACACCCTCCATAATTCCCCATTGAAATTGCTTACCCTTAATGTCAAATGCTCCCAATCACCAACATGTTGACCTATTTTACCTAGTGGGATATTAATGAGCTGCACTTTAGCTCTTGCTGGCCCATTGTATGGGTAAAAGATCCAGATGGCAATGTCAGTGAATGTTGCTCCCAACATTGGTTTTATATGAACATAAGCCTGTGAACTTTGTAAGTCTCCTTTCTTAACTCTCTCTTTGTTGGCTTTATCCACAGGAAGGTCTACCCAATAAGAGCCATCATTTGAACCACCCTGAGGAAGGTTAGAACCAGTTGTGTCTATTGGAACAGGTTTTGCCTCTTCCCCCTTCTTATACAGTAGTGCCCCATTGGTAAAATACCAGTTCAATGAGGAAGGATGGTATTCTTCATCAGGATGTAGGTATACCAAGGGAGAGTAAGCTTGGACTAATGCATCAATTTGGCTTAGGTTAGGCATAGAAGATAAAAAAGATTTGGTATTCTTCAAACAAGCAATAGACAAGGGTGAATTAGTTCCACCATTTTGAGCTACAAAGGTCCCCACTTGGACACCTGGAGCTTGAGTCCCCCTATTGTTTGGTCTCGCATTAAAAACATTGAACTTACTCTCATTGCTGGTCTTTTCTGGTCCCCATATCCACGAGTCTATCTCACATTGGTCGGTGAGATCAGATCGAACACACCGGATTCTTTCAAGAGAAGGCTTCTCCGGAGTGGTGGTGACGACATGGCCAACGGCTTTATAACCATCAGGGGCTGTTGGTAACCAAACATAGCCATTACCATCTTGCTTTATTTTCGAAGACTCACTGCTCCAAACCAGTGTGTAATCAATTGGTTCTTTTAAAGCTCCATTAGTAGTAGTTGACGAGTCATCTTTCCCAACAAGAACCCACCCAAAAAGGGCCCTGTTATTAGGTTGACTATAGCAACCTAACATAAGGAATCCCTAGAGGTATTTGTGATGGTTCGAAGAAGGTTACCCCAAGATTATCTGGTCCTCCTTCATGGGCGGCCCAGACTTTGTTGAATGATGAAATTTGACATACTTGTAACCCACCCAGATCAATAATTCCACTTGCAAATCCATTACCTACGTATATAATACAGATAAACAAATGAATACAACTAAGACTAGCAACATTAACTTCAACAAAGAAACAGTAATGGAAGTAATAAGAAGATAACATGCACCTGGTGGCCAAACGGGTATTGGAGAAGGAAGCTTAAACGTGGTTTCAATGGGTAGACTCTTGCTTTCATCTGTTGCCGAAGAAAAGAGATTTCCCATTGTTGAGTTTCTCAAAGAAGATTGATTGTGAATACTATGTGATGAATACTGCTATTATATAACAGAAACAAATTGGGCAAGAAGCGTATTCCTTCTATTTAGAAATGGGGTAGCTGTATAAGTCTTTTTTAAGTGTATAATTGGAATAAATTGGACAGCCAAATGAAGTTTCGTGCAGGATAGCCAGTTTGGATATATATGCAAATGCTTCCGACTTCACTTCTACACCATGTTGCTTTATTTATTCATTTTGGTAGTTGCTTTTGCTTTTCCTTCTTTACTCTGTTTCTGAACGAAAAGGGTAAGTGTAATTCATTTTGTGTGAATCCATTTTGTGTGACAAACATTACACTAAAATTTTTGACTTTTAACTTTATCCGGGATAACTAATGTCAACATTTAGTATAATATATCATGTGGTCCTTGTAAGTTATAACATTATCATCTACAACAGGACCATTATATTTTTGTCGGCACATTGTGGAATTCTTCAGGCTGGAACACGAGATTGTCATGGATTGGATCAGATCGGGACCGATCTAATCAAAAATGTATTGGATTTGATTTGATCCAATCTATTAGATCTGTGAGTTATGATGGATCAATTTAATCGGATATAAATCCTACTCGGATCCAACATGCCTAGTTTATTTGTTTGTTTTTTGTTTTTTTAAATATTGAAATTTGAAATATGTAAATTAGTCAATATAGAAATTAAGTGTAAATAAAAAGAAATTAATCAATTTATTTTCTAAATATCATTGTAGTAAATTATTTAAAGTTCAATAGACAATGATGGATAATAAATATCTTATTTTTTAGTCTATTTCTTTATATAGACCTGCAACAACTATTTGAGTAAATAATTAATAAAATTTTCTAGATAATTATTTAAGTAAATAATTTATAAAATTTCTTAGATTCATAAAATTGAGTTTGAAAAGAAAAAAAAACAAATTAGCTATATTTAAATTTATTAATTTGTGTTTTTGATTTTCATATATAGATTTGTACAAATTATTTAAGTAACTTATATTTTAACAACTCTTGATATTATTCTAAATTTTTATTTTATTTTATTATATGGTGGTGTATAATTTATAATTTATAAAAATACATTAAGTAAACAAAGCTTAATTTTATTTGTATAAAAAAAAAAAAAAAAGACGGAAAGGTGGATAGGAATTGGACCCGATATAAGTTAAAAATTGATCTAACAACTTGGATATTGTTCAATCCATCTTTATTGGATCGGATTGAATATTCGACTAGATCTTGGATATACGACCCGATTCGATCCATTGACATCCTTGATTCAGGGATGGGTCCTGAATTCGAGTACCAATACAATATACTACTAAGTTTCATTACTGTAATTTTCATTATAGACGAGATATATCAACCATATAACAATACACAGTAATATTTTCAGTAGTTTCACTTTAGGAAAAGGAGAGACGATAAAACATCTAAAAAGTGCTCGGTTTTATCTATTTATGTGCTTTTTCTTTACTCAATCATAGAAACATGGTCTGTAAACTTTAATTAACCAGGCTGCATTCACTGATTTTTACCCATCATGGAACATCACAACATGGGAAGTAATTTAATGATGAATAATGACCTAAAGAAAGACCAATATAGTTGTCTATGGGACTTTTTTCAATCTTGGTGTTGTCGTTTTCTAGGCTGTATCATAACAACATGGCATGGAATAGATCAAGTCAGAAAAGGACATCACAACAACTAATAATAATACTCAATGCTTAGATTAATAGAGGGATTTTACCTTGTAAGGCAGAAGTTTCCTTCAAATGTCCATATATATCACACTACACTTGTAACATGCAGCATATTTAACATGTGAAGCATTATCAAATATAATATGTATTCAACTAGAGAAGTTTTTCAGTTTCCATTTTCTGAATTTTGTATCGTTTGCAATTTTCTTAGTTTTCTGACCTGCTACAGTTGCATTACATATTCTCAATGTGTAGTAAAAAACGGAAATGACTCTGCAAATAGAGTGAATGAAATGCTAACCATAATACGGTCTGCATTTCCAAGGCCCAAAAACGAAACGAAAGCAACCCATTTTAAATTCACTGTAATAAAAATGGAAAACCACATGAATTTTTAAACCCAGAAGAAAAGATACGATTTTGTCATAGAAAACCCACCTGGAATTTGCTCAGTAGGTGGAACCCGTTGAAGCTCCAGTTCCCCAATTCTACAGAGAAAGACAGCGCAAACAAGCCCCATAAATAAAATTTACTCAATTTAGCAAAATCTGTGATTTCACAGAATTAAATGGAAATGCAGGCAGCCACATAACATTAATGGAGTCAAGGATTTGTGGGTTACCAATATTTTTGTATTTCAGTGTAATCGACATCCTTGAAAATTGGAAGTGAATGTTTTTCAGTCTCGTCACTCGTGTCATATCCAGCTGAATTACATTTACCTGGAGTGGAAATGGATTGCGACCATGGGTAATGTGTTGGTTGTTGATCGGGTAATCGGGTTGACGTTGTCTTTCTATTTTTATCCAATGATTATTGGGTTGTCGTTATGGCTAATTAGAAAAAGCTAATTCATTTTTCTTCTTTCTAATAAAAGATTTTAAAAGACATCTTTCATAAGTTTGGTGGCATCCACGAAAAAAACCAAAAACAAAGTTGCTGGTTTTACTCAACAAAGATGTGCCCCTTAATTGGGTATCGTCACCGCCATCCTCTCTTGTTCACATTCTCTCCCCAAGATGGTTTGTCTGCTCCTCCCGTTGTTGTCTAGTTTTTCTTTTCCTCCGTTTTTTCTTTCTTTGTGTCTGTTTGATTCTATGTTTTCAGGCAAAAAAAAAAACAAAAAAAAAAAACAAAGGAATCAAGGAAACGTAAGATCTTATTGCCTCATGAAGTTTGTTGCTAGCTGTAAGTCTAGGACTAAAGAAACTAAACCCTTAATTTATATTAAATTATGTTTTTATATTTTTGTTTTCCCTTGTTGGAAGAATCTTTTTCACATGGCTTAAAAAGTGAATTGATTAACATCTATACATGTTTTCTCTTTATTTGACAATTAATAATGCACATGCATGAATGAAATAATTGAAAATTTTGCACCTTTCAAATCTCAATCATGAAAATGAAAAGAATTCAATACTCGAATTATTTCATCAATTATAAATATATATTTTTTAAACAAACCAAAAAAGTGAATTAATTAAAATAAATAACACAAAACGATTTGATATTCAATTTTAAATTTGGTTGGTTTATAACTTGAATTAAATATAAGTCAAATAATTAGCCCAATATACGTCTTAAAGCCCAAACAAAAAAGATCTGAAAAGTAGGAAAATAGTGCTTGAGAAAGCCCAATATACATCTTTCATTTCTTGTTGCCTGTTGGATCACTTTCCCCCCACTCCCAAGTCTTCTATCATAGAAAAGTTAAAAGAAGAATCAACTATTCCACAAGTTTTGGCTGAATAGTCTCTTCAATTATGAGAAAAGAAAAAAGAGACTTAAAAGTATCAATTGACTCTATCTTTTATGGTAGATTTTAACCTAATTTTAATAGGAAAATTAGGTAAAGGTATCAATTTTATTGCCATACACGGACACCATTTTATTAGAAAAAAAAATAACCAATAAAATTGTTTTTAAGATGGCCGGCCGGCAGAACACAACCCTAACTAAATTGAATTTTTTATACAATAAAATACAATTTGGAAAAGCCGGCAAACTCTCCAAAGACCACTACATTTTAACTTCACTAACCCTAATAAATTAATAATTTTATGTTATTCGTGTTGAATTAAACTTACTAATGTAATTTTATATATTATTTTTTTATTTGATTTACAAATTAAGTATTGTCTTGATAAATTTATGCAAAACTTAACTGATTCATATATTTAATTCGGTCAAATATATATGTGAAAGCTAAAAAAATTATAAAAATTAACTCACGCTAGTTTCCCAATAAAACAATTCATTTTAATGACCGGATCAACACTAAGACCCATCTTTACAAAACTGAAGTCCAAAAGTAAAATGACTAGATAGAGGGTTTTCCCAGAGGAAGTTATGTAATAAATTACTTTGGCAAGTTGACTATATACAATATATTGATCAAAAGCATAGCGTAATGAATAACAGTGTCAGTCAAATGCACGAGTCCAAACAATTAGCAAACAAATTTGCAGGCAAAGAAACTGGTCCCGCTGAGACAAGGAGATGACTGTTTTATTATCAACAATCCAGTGCTTCATCCTGGTATTAATATCCAATAGTGCTTCCCATTGCCAATCCCACAAACAAAGCTAAATGCAACAAATACAACAAATGGTTAACCCTGCAAGGAACTACTGGTTCACCCACACCATGATTCCAAGACTAGTATTACTAGCAATATACATCTTCAGCTTGCCCATTTGGTCCGTAGATTCTGCTGGCAAAGGTGGCATCAATGTCTGGCCAAAACACAGAAACCTTACATGGTCTCAGCCACGATTGGCCACTCAACTTTCCCCAACATTCACCATTACTCCACTTTCCGAAAGCAAACACCTTGTCTCCGCCACTAGCCGCTATAACCTCCTTGTTCTCACCGAGCACCACCATCCATTAGTCACACCTATTGTTAATCAATCTGTTACTAGCCCACCTTTACAAACCCTCAACGTTGATGTTGTCGATCTAGGTATTCCTCTCCAACATGGGGTCGATGAATCCTATACACTCACAATTCCCATCTCTGGCGCTGCCAATTTGACTGCTCAGACAATATGGGGTGCTATGAGGGGCCTGGAGACCTTTTCCCAGCTCGTTTGGGACAACCCACCACGAGTTCCGGTAGGTTTGTATGTATGGGACTCGCCCCTGTTTGCTCACAGGGGTATTCTGCTTGATACCTCAAGGAATTACTACTCGGTGGAAGATATAACAAGGACCATTGCTGCCATGAGTGCAAATAAGCTAAACGTGTTTCATTGGCACATTACAGACTCTCATTCCTTTCCACTGATGCTGCCGTCGGAGCCTGATTTGGCTGGTAAAGGGTCATATGGCCCGAATATGCAGTACTCCCCCGAAGATGTCAGCAAGATTGTGGAATTTGGTTTGGATCACGGGGTTAGAGTTCTTCCTGAAATTGACGCTCCTGGTATGTTTCACACTTCATCTTATTAAACTACGTAAAGATAGTTTCTATGTTGATTTCACACTCCCAATGAACTAGTTATATCATATTAATTTATTAATATAATATCCTGTTGAATAAAATAAACAAATAATCACATAGATAATGAATAAATTGATTAATTAATCCAACATGATTGAGTGGTTGGATGTGTTAGAGATATAAATCTATTCTTGGCCTGACTCTATCATAAGTTACATCATTGCCGTCCTTAGTTGTGAATTTTGTGATAATCACATTTTGAGAATAAGTGATGGGCATGGATATTGTATGCACTTCTTGTTCTTTGACAGGATGAACTAATAAGATGTTGGTTGTTTGTAGGCCATACAGGGTCATGGGCTGCAGCTTATCCTGAGATAGTGACCTGTGCCAACATGTTCTGGTGGCCAGCAGGAAGTGAATGGGCTGACCGGCTTGCCTCAGAACCAGGAACAGGGCATTTAAACCCCTTAAACCTCAAGACTTACCAAGTGCTGAAAAATGTAATTCACGACGTAGTCACCATGTTCCCAGAACCATTTTACCACTCTGGTGCTGATGAGATAATACCAGGTTGTTGGAAAGCTGACCCATCAATTCAGTCTTTTCTATCAAATGGTGGAACTCTAAGCCAAGTGCTGGAGATATTTGTCAACTCCACTCTCCCATACATTCTATCCCTCAATAGGACAGTGGTCTATTGGGAAGATGTTTTATTAGATGACAATGTCAATGTGCAGTCCACAGTTCTTCCCAAGGCGCATGTAATCTTACAAACATGGAACAATGGATTAAGTAACACGAAACGGATTGTTTCTTCTGGGTACCAGGGCAATTGTATCATCTGCAGACTTTTATTATCTGGATTGTGGGCACGGTGACTTTCTTGGGAATGACAGCCAGTATGATCAACAAACAGGAGGTGATACAGGGAATGGGTCATGGTGTGGACCCTTCAAAACATGGCAAACCATATATAATTATGACATAACATATGGGTTGAGTGAGGAAGAGGCAAAATTGGTGCTGGGTGGGGAGGTGGCATTGTGGTCTGAGCAGGCAGACCCATCTGTTTTGGATTCAAGAATTTGGCCAAGAGCATCAGCCATGGCTGAGACATTGTGGTCGGGAAACCGGGATGAGAAGGGTACAAAGAGATATGCAGAGGCCACAGACCGACTAAATGAATGGAGGAGCAGAATGGTAAGCAGAGGGATTGGTGCTGAACCTATTCAGCCACTTTGGTGTGTTCGGAACCCTGGTATGTGCAACACAGTTCATCCGTTTGTTTAGCTGGTCTTCATTGTTTACGACTGAGAAAAATCAAGCCCCCCATTGATTCTTTATTTTGTTGTTATTTAGTTTGTAACTGCTGTGCAGTTTTCTGGTTAGTATTTCTATGTAACTTTGCTACTAGAAGTTGTTTCTTTGACGAATGAAATCTAATTTGTAAAAGTAATACTGCATAATGGAAATCGTAAGTATAAAAGAATATAGAAATCAAGAGGGATTGGTGTTAATTATTTGCTTGATTTTCTTGTAATACCTAACTTGTTGATTTTTAACTCTGATGGCTTGGCTTTAATCAAAATAGTGGGATATCAATAATCTGGCCAATGTTTGTCTTTGTTCATGTTTATGTTTGAGAACCAAGTTAGAGATGAAGTTGGCTTTGCATTAATTATGACTTCATTGCTCTGTAGCTTTTCATAATTCTCAGTTCTGTTAAAATTCATAGAATCTGTTTACAGCAAGCTCATATATTTCATCCCACCAAAAAACTTTTAAGGACGGGCTTGTATGAGAGGTTATTTTACAATTTGGAAAGTAATTACACAGATTATTGCAATTCATTGGCAATTGGGTTCTTGTAACTCCTGATGAAACTTTTGTGGAGCTCATTCTTGAGGAAGAATTAGAGGAAGAAAAGTTATATATTGGTTGTGTTATGTGTTCTCTATATCTACTATTTTGCATTTCAAATGCAGAAGTTCAAATATTCATCTCCAAAAGCATAATATTCTTGAGTAAATATGAACAGCTTTGCAAGCAGGTGAATCAGATGCCTGCCCAGCCCTTATCTAGAAGATAAGGCAAACTTAGCAGCTCAATGACTGAGATATTGCTTCTTGTTAGGATAAATAAGCTTGCCATTGTCTACAGTAGTTTCATTCTCGTTTTGAACTTCCTTACTTTAGGTGGAGTTCGTAACTATTGTCATGAGCAATCCAGTTAGCTAATAAGCTGATTGTTCTGCATTCTTACATGTTTCTTCGATGCATTGCTTAGTGCTTACTACTGCTAGTTCTATCCTAGATGTTTCAGTGGCTCTTGTTTAGTTGAAATGAGATGCTTTAAAGCTGCCCTAGACAACTGAAGCATTTTGAAAACATTTATGTACGTAGAGGCTATGCAAGTTTCTATATATAAAGAAATTGTCATGAAAATCTGAATTCAAGTTACACGAGATGTTCCCTCTATGATGATGAGTTGATTATAGGATATTCTAATTTAAATTATCCTTGCTGCACCAAAGGCAGCTTTATTTTATGACGCCCCTAAACATATTAGATGAACTCAATAAGCTCCCATAGGAATATAGGATTTTAACTGCTGTGAACTACTATGGTGACAAACTTGTACTATGAGATCATATAAATTAGTCTTTCTAGTCCTGGTTTCTTCTAAAAATGGTTGCTAATTTAGCTTAGGATACATGTGGTTTCCGCCAATATATGAAATTTTATTTTACATAAATCATAATCCTAATATGAGAGAGAAACAGAGGGTGATGCTTTTTTGGGGTGGGGGTTTGAAAGAGTGCTTAAACAAACATTAACAGATGCATTTACTTGTTGGAGATATGTATGACTTGCTCTATTATTTCAACCTAGCCTAGAATTTGACATGCTTACAAAAATATATATATATATATATATATCAAAACAGATCAATTTGTTCTTTCCTGCACTCGTTCACCAAATCAAGCAATGCTTTGCATTTTATGGTTCTCACACTTCAGCTGTACCTGTGAGTTTCCTTTCAAACTTCTATGAATTTAACATACAAAATCAGAGCAATACAAACTTCTATGAATTTAACCACGAAACCTTCTTGTTCATAGGCTGCTCTTATGCATGAAGAATTGACAAAGTAAATACAAAATACAGGGGTCAAGTCAGTACTTAAAAGCTGAGTAAATAAACCAGCAATATTATTCAAAGATCCAAAATTTGATTGAAAGCAACTATAGAATACTAGAAAGTCTTTATTGATAGTATTCTAGAATATCTAGTGATCCTTTTTTGTTACAACTGATTCCAAGTGATGGGACTGAGGATTCATTCACTCAAACTGAGCTGATTCTATTCAGAGGCTCTGTCATCCTTCGGAAGATAACATGATAATTTATCACATTATTTACAAGCTGAAGCTTATAAAGAGAGAGATATTTTAACACTTTTCTCACGTATGATCTTATTATTTTCCTCTTAAAAGGTGTGGATATTACAGAAACAAGGATTCGAACTCAAGACTTTTTTACCATGATAAAAAAAATAAAACATAAAAAAATTTAATTTTTCAAATGAAATTTATGATGATAAAAAAATTCACTAGACCATACACAGATTAGCTTGTAGTAACTTGTAGCTCTACAGCACTTACAACAAATATTTGATGCAAAAAGAATCAAAAGAAAACAAAAACTTTATGTGCAGATGAAAGAAGAGAAAATTTTGTAATATTTAATGTTTACAATGAGGCTGAGTTATCCACTTAACAAAACAAATGGGTTGAACACCAAGTTATATAGTTTTCTGGACACTACCAAATACCAATTATTTTATCTTGTACTAATACGTATGGTTGAGATATCAATTTGAAGGAAGTGTAGCAAATACATAGATATTTCATTATTGTAATATTTTATGTGAGAACAAACTCCCTTAATATGCCCTACCTCAAACCTAATTTTCCTCTCAATCAAGCATTTATTGCAGGTGCCTAGTATTTTCCACCATTACCAGCAAGTTCTACTATTTGAGTACTCAAATCCTAACATGAAAGAGAAAGAGAAAGTGAGGTGAGGTGAGGTGAAGGAGTGCTCAAACAAACATGGACAGCTGCATATACTTCTTAGAGACAATATATAACCCCTGCTTTAATTTTCCACCTAACCTAAAATTTTACACCCTTAAACAAGAAAATCAGAATGTATCATTTGTTCTTTCTTGCACTCATTCACTTAATCAAACAAATCAATATTTATTTTATAGTGCTCTTGCTTTACTTGAATTTGTGAGCTTCCAATCAAACTTCTATAAATCAAGAAAAAAAAGTTAATCAAAGCAAGCTCAGAGTAGTATCCATCTCCTCTCCATTCTGTAACAATGAAGTCTACTTGTGCATTGGCTGCTCTTATGCTTTTGTTCTTGCTTGCTTCACCTTCAGAAGCTGTAATTTCCTGTAGTGATGTGATTAATGACCTGAGGCCTTGTATAAGCTACTTGGTGAATGGCAATGGCAAACCTCCTGCAGCTTGTTGTTCAGGAGCTTCTGCTCTTGCATCTGCTGCATCAACCGCAGCAGATAAGAAGGCTGCTTGTGACTGCATAAAATCAACATCCCAGAAACTAAATGTAAAAGCACAATTGGCTCAGGATCTTCCAGGAAACTGTGGAATTAAATTGCCATTCACCGTTTCGGCCAACACGGACTGCTCCAAGTAATGTTAAAAAATTCTTTCATTTTAATCTGTCATGAATTTTACTGTTTCCTTATAACTGTGTCTCTACATTCTTGCTGCATCTTTGCAGGATTGCTTGAAGCAGAAGTCTACTGCAGAGTTTGAGTTACTTCATGAGTTCATCTACTGTTCGTAACTACATTATATATGTAGTTAAGTACCTATGTTTTAATAAGTAGGAATCTGCAGATGTAGATTCCTCAATGTAAGAACCTTAATATTATGTTTCCTATGGTTGTTCTGGTTCTCCTTACAATTAGATTATAAATTGAAGAACTTCCTTTAACTTTGAAAAAAGTATTTAAATGAGTTGTTCCTTTTGATGCTATACCAAAAATGACATTCTAAGTGGAAAATTTAGGTTTCTGCAAAGTACTCTTGAAGTCTAATAACCCACTTCTTTTTTCAAGTTTTGATTTCAAAGGAATACTGCCAGCTGCCATAAACTTGATTGGAGGACAATGTTAGGCAAGAAAGATTTGAATATCCTTGCATTTAACTTTGTATATACGTATGACTTCTTTTTGCCAGCTTGGAAAGCTGTTGACAAGATAGTTATATGGGACAACGTGGAATAATGTGATATCCTAACAGACAGCCTACAAATACATATGTGAAATGAATATGTCATTGACTTTAATGTTTACTGCAAAACAAAGGGACTTTTCCCATCTGCTCTTTTTGTAATGGGTAACTAAACAAATTTTCTTGTAGTTATAATGACTAATGAACTTGTAGAGCCCGTTTGGTTCATACCATCTGTTCATCATTGATCAAGTAAAAGTTTTCTACGAAACTAACATATCTGTTGAGACTACTGCAAATTTTTTTTCTTCTCAAATTACAATTAAGTCTTACATCAGCTAAATAAGGACTTTTTTCTCAAAATAACAGTTCCAAAATAATATTTTGACGTTTTCACTTAAATTGTTAAGTGAAATTATAAATATATAAAGAGGTTTATTTTTATTTTTTATTATACATTCCGGCAAGTCGCAAATTCAACTCAATTTTAAAGTGAACAATTTTGTTGATACAAAATAAAGGTGACTAAACATGTCAATTTTAATCACTATGGCATTTTGTTGATAATGCTCTTTGTAGTTTTGAAGCTCTTGATGGTATAACACTAGACAATGACACAACTCTTCTATAAAGGCCTACCCCATTTTAAGCTTGGTGCTTCCTCTAAGTTCAATTTTAGTCACTATGAAAAGGTGAACAGAGAACCGACGAAAAAAAAAAAAAAAAGACTTTTCTAGTTGCGCCAAAAGTGAAAAATGGACAACCTACAAGCACTAAACAGTTAGATAATACAGCACTCCCCTATCAGCCTTACAAGCAGCATCTATTTGAATATCTCGCATGGGTCCAACATAATCGTCCAATCACAACATGGAGTTTCTTCTAATGCCTTAATACCAGAAAGTTGTACACAAATGTTATTTGACTCACTTATATTATTCTGTTCACTCACATGCACATTAGCTAGCAAGCATCTTCTTCAAAAATTTTATGACTACATTATACTTTTAATCTTTCTAATTGAGCGAATAAGTCACATTAGTCCTCACAATTATAAATTATCAAAAGTTGACGTGGATGCTGATGTGGATGGATGGATGTCTTCTTTCTCTTTTTCTTTGTTTCTCTCGTGTTGTAATAATTTCACTGTGAGAAACTTCAATGGCAAACCCATCCATCCATGATTTCGTTAAAAACCTCCACCCCTCTGCAACATCAATGCCCACTAAGAATTCACAGCATGAGGGAAAGAGAGATAATCTGCGCACTATAATTTCCAAATCCTCCCATGCCAGCAACCAAAATTCCATAGTTTTGCAAAGCAAAGGAAGTCATTTTAAAACATGACAGCACCTAAAATCTCAACAAACTAACTTGAGCTTTAAACTAAACTGAACTCTAAGTCTCAAAGATTACAAAGTTTTAGCAGCTAATTTCATTTATTTAATACTATCCACCTGACATCCAATCAACCATTGTCTCCTTCAATATCAATTTGATGGTTCCAAATAAACAACCCACAAGTTAACCCGGAAAAAAGCGACAAAACCAAAGAAATCCCAAGTATTAAGAAATGAAAATGAGATATGGTCAGCTTGATTAGTTTCCTTTGAGAGAGAAGTTGATGGGTACTCGAAATTGAACCTCCATGAACGACCAGAGGAACTGAACCCATTGGTGACAGTTGGTGGGTCTCCAAGTGTACGGGCATCGGTACCGGTTGCAGCTGAACCCAATAATGGTTCAGAGCTTGTGAGTCTGAAAAGGGCTGAAGTTACAGGGGAGTCTCCAACTCCAATGCTGCCATGGTAGGTGATAGAGAAGCTCCTGTGAGCAACTACTCTCTCACGCTTGTGGCCAACATGGTGACCACCAAGAGCTCCATCTATTTGATCTGAATCTTGATTCTTATTTTCAAAGATTGAAATGGTTTGAAACCCTAACAATAGCAGAAATTTGAGAATTTAGACTGATAATCGAAAGGTATGAGATGGGAAGTTGAAATGAAAATGCATTTTGGGTGTTTTGATCTTTTTGTCTGCGCCATAACCCTTTACTGGGTCTGATTCTCACTATTATTCCAAATGGCCACGCCAAATAGGCGGCCATCTCTCCAGTCAGCTTTCCGCTAGCTTATGCTTATAATTGACGGAGCTGACGGTTAGAATTAAATTGCATAATTTTAAAAATTATAATAATAACATTTTCTGATTTTAAAAGTTAAGGATTAAAATGACTTATTCACTCAATTATAGGACTAAAAATATAATTTAACCAAATTTATTCCAATTTCTAATCTTTTTATTATTAAGTTACATCATTTAAGCTTTAAATCTGTGTCTGCCACTAAATTTCTAATTAATAGCAACCCATCAGTTATTTCTCACCAAGATTTGTGAAAAAATGTCGGTTCCTAAGTCTAAACAAAAAAAATTAAAAAATAAAAAATAATTATAACCCACTATTATTTCAAGCTGATAGAAGTGACATAAAAAATGTCATCAGAAATAAGAACCCTTTGCATATATTAAACAACAGTAGAATAATAAATAATCTCATGTCATAGATATCCACATTCAAGTTCCAATATTCCACAACTCCGAAGAGAGAAGCTTACAAACTAAAACATGTAAACAGGACAACCACTGAAGGTGCCTGTTTATTGTGAGCTTAAGAAACTAAGAGCCCCTTTTCTCCAATGAATTTTTTTGGAGATCTTACAAGGATGAACAAGTATTTCTTAGTACAGGAAAAGAATTAGAAATGGTTAATAAAAGTCACTTGCTAGTTGCTATACTATATGGCACATAGGTACACTGAATAGAGATACAAGTCCAATTCCCAAATAACCTTTTTCCCTCTTAGGATGATCATCAATGATCATGGGCAATTAGGGTTTCTACCAGGACCACCATAGTAAAAGTAATTACCCCAATTGCCTGCATTGCCAGTTTGGACATTATAGCAATTTGGTTGCTCAGTGAAAGTGCCAATGTCACTAGGAGCCTTGAGCTTGTTGGAAGCATCAACAATCTGTATATTCTTGAAATAACTAGCTTTGCCAAAACCTTCACTAGGGAAATGGCCACTTCCCATTTGTGTTGAAGTGTGTTGTCCGTCAGATTGTGAGTTCACAACCTCACCTCCCCATTCAATCATGGAAGCACTATCACTCAGGTATGAGAATAGAAAGGCTGGCCAATATCCCAGAACATAGTCATTCCCAAATTGCATCCACCAGTTGCCCTCCTTCGGGTCCTACCTCATCATTATGACCAATTAAGCAAAATCAGACACTAGCTATAATGGTGCTATAATAAAGAGTAGTTATAACTTTACAAATTAAGATAGTAAGTAACACCAAGAGAAATCCTCTGATACCCAACTTTCTATCTTACCAAACAGTTTAATAGAAAATTAAAGATTTAGGCACATCTTGTACATAGATAGAAAAATGGCATGTAGATCTGATGCAGAGTGGTAAGAGTTTGTCAGCACCCGTAAGGCTTTAATTATGATATGTTGAAAGATGTATAATGTTTTTTAATCATAAAAAAGTGTTTTAAAAATGTGGACTTGTTTCCCTGCCAGAATGTCCAAATAGAATAGTAAAAGTATTCCTATATAAACAAAAATTCCTGATTTTTTATTCCTACCTTCCAGACAAGTATGCTGATATCATATTGGGAATCCCCATAGCCAGAAAGTGGATGGATGCTTGCTCCCATGGCTATTTCATTGTTAATTTGAATAAAGCCAGTGCAAAGAAGATTATAGCAACCAGTAGCTTGATATGCATCACTCTGTCAACCAGTAGATCAAGATTTACAAAAACAACTACATAGCTATTAAAGGAAAAAACAAAAGGGGCCATAGAAATTGAAACTTACAGTCCAATAGGTAAACAGTCGAGTGTTATTATCTCCATATAGATCTGGGCTGACCTAGTTGCCAGAACAGAAGAGAAATAGAAATTAGATAAAGGAAAGTGACAGTTTTTATAATCTAAACTACATCCAGGATAAGAATTGTACCTGCCAACCAGCTTCAATACTATTCAGATCTTGGCCAAAAGAACCACCCAGAAGCCATATTTGAGACAGACTGAATTCATTAGGCTGCTGAATTTTGGGGTCCCAAACATTTATGGTTGCCTTGGCTCCATAATATTTATCTCCCTCTACATAAACTATTGCATGCTAAAAGCTCCAAAATCAACAAGAAAAGAAAAATTCACATCAAATTAAGCAAAAAGAAGTTAATCAATTCTCAAAATCCAAAAAGGGTTGCTTTATCTGCAGCTAATACACTGAGAACCCCTAGTTTCTTACATAAGCAGTTGCTTTTTTCTGCCACTGTAAGTACAGGAAGATGTTTTCTCATTAGTAATTGGGTGTTGCTGCATAGTATTCAGGTAGTGGCAGTACCTGGTGGCCACTTTGACTGATGAGGTCAGGTTCTGCAGACCTTGGTTTAGGAATAGTTCGGTGCTTCTTCTTTCCAAATTGCTGGACAGAGCTTGCCCTCAATATGTCATCCTTTTTAGTCCTTCTAATGGGGATAGTTCCTTCTGGGCACCTACCCGTTAAGTGCCAAAGCTGAGTAATAGGCTTAGATTTTGAAGAGATCTTACTTCTCCCCAAAAGTGCGCCCTTCTGGATGAAAACTTGGTCGCATCTGTACAAGAAATCCATAATTAAAGTCCAAATGAAAAACAATTACACCCAAAAATTCAATTAGATAATTCTTGTTTGAGAAAGCAATAATTGACCTGAACTGTGTGGTTTTTGAGGATAGGATGATCAAAAGCTGGCTGGTGAGAGATATGGACACAGTCAATTATATCTCCATCAGGGCTCTGTTTTGCGCATACAGGAACAAATGTACACCACCAGATAAGTAAGTCAATATAAAAAATTAGCAATTGAAGCATGGAATCGCCAGAAGAAACTGCAAAGATGATAAATTTTCATTTTAAAACTAAATCCAGAATTCTATTACCCAAAAGCCATATAGTCAAGAGCAAGAACTCGCTGAGCTTCTCCATTTTTCAAACAGATAGGGAACATAAAGCTTGCAAGTTGGAAAAAAGCAAATCAGGTTAAAGTTTTCTTCTTTGTTTTCAAAAAGTAACTTTTCTTTGCAAATGGAAGAAACCGATGTAGAACCCGGTTTAATTCAATAAGAGAAGAGAAGATGAAACAACCTTGATAGATTTAACAGCTGGTCTGTTCAAGTGCTTCAGGTGTTTCTTAACCTCAAGCTTCTGGTGAGAGATGCTGCTGCTGCTAGTGCCCACGGTGGCTCTGCCAGCAGACGTCATAGGTACCAAAAGTAACAAGAAGCAGAACACAATCTTCACCACCCATTTCTTCCCACTTCCAAAATTCGTCGCCATATTAGCCACTCAATAAGAGGCACACACCCGTAGAGAATCTTCAATTAATTGTAGCACAGCACACCAGTATAGAAAGAATTATCAAATGGGCAATGAAATTTAAATAGTAGCTGTGGAAATATGATGACAAAAGAAACGTACGGTCTTCAACCAGTAATGGGTCGTTGAGTGAGTGGTCTTTTATGGCTTCCCCTGCTTATCCTACGCACCCCACCAACCCCTTTGCCTACCAAATACAAACAAATGTGCTTTTACAGGGTAAGGAGGGACCCTAATTTCACTCTTCTTCTTCTTTATTTGTATTTATCCTTTTCCCTCAAGAACACTACAAAAGAAACTGCCGACGGTTTGGGCCTCCACTTAGGGAGGGAGAAAGGGGCAATATGGGTAGAAAAGTAAAGTTTGGAAATGCATGTTTAACATTTCAGTCATCATCACCGCCATATTTCCACTACTCAGGAGTAGAATACAGACAGTCTTGTTCCTGCTTGAAAACGCTATTCAATGTAATTACTGCGTTGCCCTTGTAGTCACGGGATCACATTCTTTTCTCTCTCTATTCTAAGCCAACTGAAAAGAAAGAATTAGGAAAATGGGAGTCAAAGAACTTTGTTTGTTTCTCAAGAAAAATTACAAAGGTTTCTTTCCAACTTGTCTAATTTTTTTTTTTTTTGGTTGGTACTATGTATTTTACTGAAAGGTTGATTGGCGCCTTTTATGTCTTGATGACAAAGATCTTTTTCTCTTTATGTGAATTTCAATTGCTAACCTTTAACTATACAAGTTTGTTTCTTTTCTTTATTGCTGAGTGAAAATTATGTTTTAATATATATATATATATGGGTAGAGAGTGGAGTATATTTTTATTATTATTTATGTCAAATTATTCCACAAAACATCAACCCTCTTATTGGTTGAAGGGAGGAAAAATAAGGAGAATAAACTCCTTTGTGTGTATTCACGAGAGTCGTATTATCTGAATCCGTGAATAATAATAATTTGCAAATATTACCGAACCAATTGACTAGTAATAATGTGATCTATATTATATGAATAAATAAGTCATGATGTTAATACTTAAGATGTATCTAAAGACTTTACTTATGTCCACAAATATTTATTTAATAGTTAATATGAATTTTAAGTGGGATTTACTTCTATTAGATAATATTCGTGTACACGTAGTAATCATTGTTTATTTTATTATAAGTGAATATTTTTAGTTGAACTTGATTTAACTTTTACAAATATATATATATGTATATATGAAAGATATTTCATGTGATTTCTGTTTTTGTAAGTTTGTACTGCTAATATATTTAGATATTATCATACGCATTGTGGTTGATGTACATGATATTTATATGATCGAGATGAATTTTGAGATAACTTAGGCCCTCAAAACAAGTCGGAGGTGCACTGCTATTGCAGCCACTGTCAATTTGTATGTTGGGCCTCTAATTACATGTTTACCGACGAAGGCATTAGTGTCAGTTGGCATCAAGCTACATTGGACACAGACAAACACCTCACACTCACTCTATTCAAATAATTACATGCATTGGTGATGGTATATATATATATATATAAACTGCATTGTATAGAAAAAAAATTTGAATTCAAATTCATATATACAAACACCTCACACTCACTCTATTCAAATAATTACATGCATTGGATGGTATGTATATATAAACTGCATTGTATAGAAGAAATTTTTGAATTCAAATTCATATATACAAACACCTCACACTCACTCTACGAAAAAAGAAATACCATTTTCTAGCTTTGTCACAATGCATTTTTGTAGATTTGTAACAAAATGAACATTTTAGTTCATTGTGATTTCTAACTGACTAGAATATTATAAATTTAATTAAGTGGGAGAATTATAAATATTACGTCTCAAATATGTACTAAGCACCTATTCGGTACATGTCATGTTGATTATAGATATATAATAATTCCAGTTTAATTGGTTTTTTTTTTTAAAAACAAACATACACACATTGTTTAGTATCTCTCCCTAGTCGGGACAAACTGTTGAAAATTATGAAAAATATACATCATGTGTGCGTCTACATTATTGAAATATATATAAATATACACGTTTCCAATCCCTTTAACATTTGCATGTGATATGTCCAAAGGCATTTATACATCTAATATATTAGAAAAGTCAATATTTAATTTGAAGATGAAGTATATATTAATACCCATACAGGAATAATATTACATAGTTCCCCATGTGAGATGAGTTTGGCCCATTTGCAAATTTTTATATATATATATATATATATTATAGATTGACAATATGAGAGTTGGCATCCACTTCATATGTCAATCCTTAAAGGATAGGAGCCCACGTCTATATCTGTTGAATGGACTTGACTTTAAATTGATAGCCTTTTTTAGTTGATATAAAATAATAACAGGAATCAAATTAGTGATCCTTTAAAAGACTAATTTCCCTGAAAACAATGCCATGTATACCTCTAATCATTGGTTCAATCAATATAAGAAAAAGTAAAAAAAAAAAAAAAAAAAGATCGTGACTATCACGTATAGATAATTATAATTTTATTTTTTTGGTAGACATAATTATAATTTTATTAATAAAAAGTGAACATATCAATTTATTATTCACATTTTCTCAAGTATAATTTACTTTTAATTACAGTTTTTATAATGTAAAATCGAAAGCTAAGTTGATTTACTTAAGTTTTATTAACATAAATTTGTATATTTAATGATTGGTTATGTCTAGATAATTTATGCATATTTCAACGAGTCATATTTTTAATCTTATTGAAGATATGTTTTATACGCTACTATATAATTATATTTTTCTACTCTTACAAAAAATAAAATCTTATCGAATCTAAAAAATTAATAAAAGCATCACACATTAGAGATATGTCATATACATTGAACTAGAACATTATATTTTTATAATCTAAAAAAAAAAAAGGGATCTCATCAAATCCAAAAGTTAATCAAAATATCACATATTATTAAGGTGAATAGCAGTCATTCACACCAAACATAGAATGCTCAATACCCCACCCATTTCCCAAACTGAGAGTACCAATAATATGTCATTCAAAATATAAAATGATGCTTTTCTTTTTTGCTTATTTTTTTTTGGGTAATAACTTTTTAATCCTATTTTAGTTAATCTTTTTTCTGTGAAACATGACAAGCTGGATATTTTAGTAAGCTTTAATAATCATATCCAAATTTTTTCTGTAATTCATGCTCTCCATATCTCGCTTTAAAAGTAAAAGGAAAAAGGAGATAATAAAAGATTTGCAACAATCAAGAAAAAAAAAAGTAAGATTAATACGCCAAATGATAAATCAATTTAGGAATGATCTTTAATCATATGTATATTCTCTCATTCATGCTAGTCTAACATATAAATTTATAATTTTTATTTTGGATACAAATGATGAAAATATACTCGAATCTCATATATGTTATAATGATAAATTATTATCTCAACTAAAAATTTATAAACAGGCCTATATTTTTATTTTTTTTTATGGTAATTTGGGTGAATGCATGTCACGAAGCTATTTCAAGTCAATAATCAAATGACTATGAATAACTTTGGGTTATCAGATCAAACTTTAGGGTAAAGTATTAGTAGATGCAATGGTGATTGTTTAATATAAAAACAACAGAAAATGGAAAGAAATAATATAATGCAACAAATTGAATCCTTGTAATAGATACTAGTAATAGATACTAGTATTTATAAGTCTCTTAATAGATAATTTGAATTTCAAATTAAATAACAGTTTCTAAACAATCGTGAAAAACAACACATTAACTACTCTTTTAAGTTAATTGTCTAACTGTTACTTTAAATCGCAATTTAGTCTTTTAGTCTTCGTCTTATCACATTAACTTATATTTCTATACGTAGACTTTAATTCCATATGTAACAACATAATGTTTTTAGGACGTGAACAATACTCTTAGAACTTAAACAAAAACGGCACAATGTTAGTCATCCAATTATAGCTAAGCTAGCTCTGATCATGAAAGTTTTCAATTAAATTTTCATCTCAAATTAGAGATCACTCTGTGCCTAAATCATTTAAATATAACCTTGCATGTACCATCCTAGTACTTCAAAATCTCAGATCAATCTTTTCTAAAAGTGACCTGTACCTATATTAATAAATAACACATAATTTTAGATATCAGTCACTCTTCTAATTATGGACTATTGTTATCAATGTATGTATATTTCATGTGACTGGACAT
This sequence comes from Quillaja saponaria, assembly GCA_029379385.1. NCBI lineage: Eukaryota > Viridiplantae > Streptophyta > Magnoliopsida > Fabales > Quillajaceae > Quillaja > Quillaja saponaria. The sequence continues at coordinate 8,422,202 of CM055616.1, read as the reverse complement.
ACATGTCTTTGTCATATCTTAAATGTAATAAGGTGAACATTCATCTATCGGTCCTAACAGATGGGTTTGGTTGGTTAATTATTTTCTTATAGAAAAATGAAAAACTAAATTGATTGTATAACTAATTATAGGTGTTTTATTTATTTTATTGAATGGAACTACAAGTCAATCTAATAGAGGGCAAAACCCAAATTAAACCAATCTATGTAAGTTTGGATTGCTTATGAGAGGTTGGCTTGCGCCTTTCTTTTTATTACTTTTTTGCTAAGATAAAAGGGAACAAATTATCCTAGATTTTGGAAGCAAGCATGGCCCGGATTCAAACTTTGTTACACATCAAATGTACAAGGTGCTTTAAACTATATGGGATCATTTAGCCCATAATATAAGATTTGATGATATAAACTTATACGATACAGTTATATTATTGAGTTATTCTTGTCCTTCTCACCATGTAATCTATTATTATTAGATATAGTATAAGAGGGGTCAATGACAGGATGTGCAACCGGCAGCTAGGTCAGGTCTAGAATAAGTCTCACTATAATGATTCACTATTTATTTTTAACAAATAATAAGGTTCAAAATAAAAAAATAAAAAAAGGACTAAATTATATATACTTTTTTAAACTATAAATAAACATAATTAGAATCTCTTAACATTACAATATAAAAATTAAAATCAAATAAATTTAATTTATGATAATATACATATAGTTTAACTCAACTCAACTCAACTCAACTAAGCCTTAAAATCCAAAACTAGTTGGGGTCGGCTATATGAATCCTTTTCCTCCATTCGCATCGATCCAAGACAAGATTTTCATTAATTCCTAGTACAGCCATATCTTTCTCGATGACTGTCCCCCATGTAAGTTTCGGTCTCCCCTTTCCCCGTCTAACACCTGGCACCTGGACCATGTCACCTTGCTTAACTACTGCGTCCATTGGCCGACGTTGGATGTGTCCAAACCAACGTAGACGATTCTCCCTCATTTTCTCCTCAATAGGTGCTACTTCCACCTTCCTACGAATCTCCTCATTTCTTATTCTATCATTTCTTGTATGTCCTGTCATCCATTTTAACATTCTCATTTCGGCTACTCCCATCTTATGCGAATGTTGCTTCTTAACTGCCCAACATTCGGTACCATACAACATAGCTGGTCTCACTGCCGACTTATAAAATTTCCCTTTCAATCTATTCTGGATTTTAGGATCACATAAAACTCCCGAAGCACTCCGCCACTTCACCCACCCTGCCTTAATCCTATGGTTTACATCATGCTCAATTGCACCATCTTTTTGTATAAATGACCCTAAATACTTAAACACATCCTTGGTAGGGATTGTCTGACCGTCTAAAATTATATCATTCGGGCCTCCTCTAGTTTTACTGAAATTGCACTCCATATATTCAGTTTTTGTCCGACTCAATCTAAGGCCTTTAGATTCTAACGCGTTCCGCCACATTTCTAGTTTAGAATTTAAACCTTCCCTAGTTTCGTCTACCAACACAATATCATCGGCAAACAACATGCACCAAGGAGCCCTATCTTGGATATTATAAGTGAGTTCATCCATGACTAACGCAAATAGGTAAGGACTTAAGGATGAACCTTGGTGAACACCTATCGTGATCGGGAACTCTCCAGTCATACCATCTACAGTCCGCACCCTAGTCAATACTCCTTCATACATATCTTTAATAACTTCTACATATTTAGTTGGGACCTTTTTCTTCTCGAGTACCCACCACAAGACTTGTCTTGGCACCTTATCATACGCTTTTTCTAGATCAATAAAGACCATGTGAAGATCCTTTTTCTTTTCTCTATATTTCTCCATTAATCTCCTAAGTAGAAAAATAGCCTCCATTGTAGATCTTCCAGGCATAAAACCAAATTGATTCTCAGAAACTACAGTCTCATTCCTAAGCCTACGCTCAATCACTCTCTCCCACAGTTTCATTGTATGGCTAATAAGTTTTATACCTCGATAATTCGAACAACTTTGAATATCTCCTTTATTCTTATAAATAGGGATTAATGTACTCTTCCTCCACTCATCTGGCATTTTCTTGGTTACTAAAATCTTGTTAAAAAGATTTGTAAGCCAAGTTACTCCAATATCTCCTAGGCATCTCCAAACTTCTATTGGAATATCATCTGGGCCCAAAGCCTTACCATTCTTCATCTTATGCATAGCTTCTTTAACCTCCTGAGCTCTAATCCGACGAACAAATCGCCGGTTCGTATCATCAAAGATGACATCAAGGTCTCCAAAATCACCCATTGACTCTTCATTAAATAAAGTATCGAAATAAGTTTGCCATCTCTCATTAATCTCATCTTCCTTAACTAAAACCCTATCAGCCTCATCCTTAATGCACTTAATACGAATTAGGTCTTTAGTTCGTCTTTCCCTTTACTTGGCAATCCTATAGATATCTTTCTCTCCATCCTTTGTCTCTAACTTTTGGTAAAGTCCTTCGCAAGCCTTGCCTCTGGCTTCCCTAACCGCTTTCTTAGCATCTTTCCTAGCTTGTCTAAAACATTTATAATTATCTTCATTTCTACACTTGTGTAATCTTTTATAACACTCTTTTTTTGCTTTAATAGCTTGTTGAACTTCTTCATTCCACCACCATGTCTCCTTAGTCGGAGGTCCACGTCCTCTACTTTCTCCTAACACCTCTCTAGCCGTATTCCTGATACGACTCGCCATCTCATCCCAAATCATGTTAGGCTCACCCTCCACCCTCCAAGGATCACCCTGTAACATTTTATCTTTAAAAAGAGCCATCTTCCCTCCATTCAAATTCCACCATCTAGTCTTAATACACTTATTACTTCTATACTTTTGCTTCCGCCACTTAACGCCAACATCCACAACCATAAGTTTATGCTGAGACACTAAACACTCGCCGGGTAAAACCTTACAATCCTTACAAACAGCTCTATCAACCTTTCTAGTCATAACAAAATCTATTTGGCTCTTATTCAGCCCCTACTAAAGGTGATTAAGTGCGACTCTCGTTTCTTAAAGAACGTGTTAGCTAAAATCAGGTCATACGCAACTGCAAAATCTAAAATAGACTCTCCACCCTCATTCTTAACGCCATAACCATATCCTCCATGTACGCGCTCAAAGCCCTCATTAGTACTTCCTACATGACCATTCAAATCAGCACCAATAAACAATTTCTCACCTAAGGGTACTCCTTGAACTATCTCCTCTAAATCTTCCCAAAAAGCCTTCTTAGTAGATTCATCCAATCCTATTTGGGGAGCATAGGCGCTAATAATATTAAATGTCTCTTCGTCTATCATCAATTTTACTAAAATTATTCTATCACTTTTCCTCTTGATTTCTACAACCTCGTCCTTCAAATTTCCATCAACAATAATCGCCACTCCATTCCTATTTCTAGTCTTACCGGTATACCACATCTTGAATCCTGTTCTCTCTATCTCTCTAGCCTTTTCTCCTACCCACTTAGTTTCTTGCAAACAAGCAATATTAATCCTCCTTCTACTCATAGTATCTACAAGCTCTCTCAATTTACCAGTAAGAGTCCCTATGTTCCAAGTAGCTACGCGAATCTTACCCTGGACTAGCTTCTTTACCCGCACCCGCCCTCGATGCGAGAACCCTTGCTCATTTTGCACCACACCCGGGCGCCGATGTGGCACGCCACTAAGGATGTGACGACCCAGCCCTTGCTCATTTCTCACTACACCCGGGATCCGATGCAGCGCGTCGCTAAGAGGGTTACGCCCCAACGAATACTCGGTAGGATTCATAATCATAGGGTTTGACTAGTTTTACGCTGGCCGTCAACCTATCGCAACCCTACTCCTTTATCCAGGCTTGGGACCGGCAGAGTAACCTCTGGCGGAGTTATAGTTTAACATAAACATAAATTAAAATTGAATATAATAAAATTAAAAATCAACATAAACATAAATTAGATTGAGTATTACACATTTTTATGTATGAAAAGACTCAAAATTAAATTGGTCAACTTTTTATATATAAAAAAAATTTACAACATTAGTAATAATTTTTGGGAAGGCCGGAGTTTCTCAAGTTATTATTATTTTTTTTTTTTTATACTTGGATAACTGATAGTACTCCTAGATAAAAATTAAAAAGCAACCCAATCTAAAAGTCAAGTTTAATTGAATTGTTGGATTTCGATAGGGTTTGGTCGAGCCAATCCAAGTTAGTCGAGTTCTAGAATTTTCTGCACACTCCTAATCAACGGTATAAATTTATACTATTTTTTTGTCACCAAATATTATATAAGAGTCAATTGTATAATATTATATTGTCATGTCATCCTAATCTATACACATTTTTATGTATGGAAAGATTCTAAATTGGATTTGATCATATTTTTTATATTTAACTTTTTTTTAAGCATTAGTAATAATTTTCGAGAGGATCGTGTGTTCTCAAGTGAAATTTTTTTCCTCCTAATAATCGATCCTAACCTAGCTAAAGACTAAAAAGTCACCTAACCTAAAACTTGAGTTTGTGATCTAGTTTAGCCGAGTGAGTTAGGGTAGTTGGGTTTCTAGATTTTTTGCATACCTCAGTCAATGACATAAGTTTATATTATTTTGCTGTCATCAAACATTATATAATAGTCAATTGTATTGTCATGTCATCCTAAATAAACACTATATATATATATAACTCCTAGACTATCTCTTACTCTCTTGAATAGTTTTCAGCCCGTGATAGTTGCTGTTAGGATGGGCTTGTTAGGTTTTCTTCTTCTCTCCCTCATGTTGATATTATCCAATTCCATACCAAAGGAATCATTCTTAATTTATTTTCCCTTCTTCCAAACTAAACCAAAGGGTAATTTCCCCTAAACCATGAGACTTTTATTTCTGCTTCCACCACAATTAACCCCTTTTTTATTTTGTAAGTTGAGTTACAAAACATCTACAACCGGCCGGAGCATAGTTCAATTGGCAATAATATCAAGCTTTAGGCATTTTTCCTACTCCCACGTTAAGGAGTTCAAACCCTAACTTTCCTATATACTAAAAAAAACAAAACATCTACAGGCATCACTTCAAAACCTTGGCAAGCAATGGGACCAATTACCGACAAAAAAATTAATAATAGTAATCATCCTAGATCAGGATGTCAGAAAACAATAGTATTAAAAATTTATATATAATTTTTGTTTTGTTTCAAGTAAAAAGTCTTTTATAAAAAAGTTAACGAATATTATATGATACCCATTTTTGGGAAAAATTCTTACACCTAGCAATTTCTAAAATAATAAAAAAATAAGCAAACAGTCTAAATAAAAAAAGAAGAAGAATAATGATGATTACTGACACTCAACAACAGTAGACTAGTTTAAAAAAGAAAATACAATTATGAAGAAAGCTTGGTTGGAAAGGCATGTTATGCAAAGGTTACAGTCCCACATCAAAGAACCTTTTTCTCATGTGAATGGCCAATCCAAAAAATGGGACCTAAATCAGGGACATATAAAAAAAAGACTTCTGATGCTTACCATCTCCACCGCCCCTTTCTAAGGCCCCGTTTGGACTGGCGGGATGTGCATCCTGTGTTTTTGGGATGTCTGGGCTTTGGACACAACCTGTTTGGCACGTCACGTCACGTCACGTCACGTCCCACGCTTCCCAGACACAAGGATGCTTCTCGACTGCGCATCCTAGTCGCAGCCTCACTTTTTTTTATTTTTTTTATGCCCTTCATATTTCATTTTTTTTTTTCTCTTTCGATTCTTATACCAACTAAGTTTTTAGACAACTCAAATACACACTAGAAATAAATTTATTTTTTAATAATTTACACATAAATTTATTTCATAAATCATAATATTTGAATAATTCAAACACACTTAAAATATAATAAAACAGAGACCATAGTCTTAATATCATGATTCCTATACAAATAAGAAAAGAAATATCAGTTCAAAGGCCCAAAGTTTGGGGAGAGTCTGGGATACAAACGGTGTCCCCTTATTGTAGATTAGATTTCCAGGTTAAGTCCCTGTGTGATTCAGGCTTCACAATCTTGTTTTCTTTATTCATCTTCAAAATGAGCCTGCCTTCCATTCCAAAGACACTCAGGTTTGGACATAATGCCCCTTAAATTGTTGTATAGACAGTTGATGGAGTAGTTTGAGCTTTAAACTTTTCACTCTTGGATTCGAGCCTTGAAGTCCACAAATTTTTTCCTTTCTCCTTTCATTCTCCTTTTCCATTCTAAGGCAGTCAAATCTTCTATTGCTTGGCCTCTTACCAGTATGTCTCATTTCACATACCACCTGATATTACAACTAGCAATTTCTAACCCAAAAGGGAACTCTTTGTATGTGGCTAAACTTAAAATTGGATTAAAACAAATATAACTTGATCACAGCAAAGCAATGAGAATGAAAAGTATTACTGTGACCGGTGATTCATTCTTCGTATGGCTTAAGCAATGGACCTGCAGAAGTGCCCATGTTGCAGAGCAGGCTACAATGATTTATTTTTTACATTTGATTACATTTTTCATGGGGCATCTCTTGGTGCCAAGTCAGCATCATTTGTGGAATGTGCAAGAAAAGTACATGGTAGTGAGGAGGAGGGAGGTAAGGCTTAGCTGCTTACCCTTCTGCTTTTTGAGTTACCACCCTGGCATTTCTTCTGCTTTTGAATTCCTTTACACATTCCCTTTCTGCTTTCGACTGATGCATTACAACAGCCACCCTACATTCCTTAAAAATGCTTCCCTTCTAACGATTCTGTCCCTTATTTTCATCCAACATTACCAATTCATCTTCTTGTACTCTTCAGGATTCTGACTTTCTTGATCAACAACTCTTAGCATTATGGTGAGATTCTTGTTGCTGAGCTTCTGTTTTTTGTTTCTTCATTCTTGATTCCTCTGGATGATCGTTGATAGTTTTCTTGTTTTCATGGGATTGATCAGGGAACTCCGGTGAACATCATCGTTGGATCACATGTTTGGGTTGAGGATCCTGAGGTAGCATGGCTTGACGGTGAAGTCACAGAAATCAAAGGCAGAGATGCCACTATAATTACTACAGATGGCAAAACTGTAAGCTTCTCTCACCTGATCTCTCATAGTACCATAATTCAGAAAGCACCTTCATATGTTGTCCAACCACTAACAAAGTTCATCAGTCATTCTCATTTTGCAGATATAAAATATTACATGCATCTCAGTAGCTATACTACCATGTACGGCTCTTTGTTTAATCCTTTTTAGTTAAGCTCCGTGTGTAACTTCACTCACTAACTAGAATGGCATCTAAACTTCAGAACTGAATGATGGAAAATATAAAAATAAAAATACTAGAAAGCAATAAATAAGAGAAATCTTTTTTCTTATGATTTTGCTTTAAAATATATATCTAGTAAAATAGGATTTCTAATTTTCCCAGAACATGGTATGGATATAAGGCAAGAACATAAAGTAAAACCGGGGAGTTGCTAGCTGCACTTTGTTTTCCCAATCTGGAAACAGAATCTGGACAGTCAAGAGTGGCGTCAAATGAATCTTTAACATGAAAAACTAAGCCAAGATATTCTGCTGCATTAATCTCTTAGACAATAATAAGAAGGATATTTTTACCTCTGATTGTCACATCCCTTGTATTTCCTAGTAAAAAGAAAAGAATTAAAGAGTCCTGGCTTTGCTAGTAAACTGGCTGCAAAGATTATTTTATGAACTAAGCATTAAAATTCACCTTAATTCCAGATTATTGCAGACATTTCCGGTATATATCCTAAAGACACAGAAGCACCACCAGCAGGGGTTGATGACATGACCAAGTTGGCATACCTCCATGAACCAGGAGTCCTATACAACCTTGCCTGTCGGTTTTCTCTCAATGAGATATATGTGGGTCACAACTGCCTTATCAAAACCACATATGCAGTAAACTTATTACGTACAATAAACATTTAAAAGGAAAATGATCAAAAAACTGACAACAAATGATGAAAAACAGACATACACGGGGAACATTTTAATAGCAGTGAATCCTTTCCGGAGATTGCCACATTTGTATGATATCCACATGATGGAGCAGTACAAAGGAGCTGCTTTCGGAGAGCTGAGTCCGCACCTTTTTGCTGTTGCAGACACTTGTTACAGGTATAAAGCAAGGAAGTAGTTAACTTGATTGGCACCAAATCAACTCAGATAACATTTATTGATCCTGCATATCAGTAATTAATAGTTAACTCTTGAGTTCAATATATCAGGGCAATGATAAATGACCATGGAAGTCAGTCCATTTTGGTAAGTGGAGAGAGTGGAGCTGGTAAAACAGAGACAACAAAAATGCTCATGAGATATCTTGCATTCATGGGGGGCAGGTCTGGTACTGAAGGAAGAACAGTAGAACAACAAGTTCTGGAGGTAAGCTGGAATCAGTTAGAAATTACTTTCATAAGCTAAGTTATTAAATTCTATTTGGATTGAATAATAGTTTCAGTTTTCCAGTCCAATCCAGTGTTGGAAGCATTTGGGAATGCCAAGACAGTGAAGAACAATAATTCAAGGTAAACAATCTAGACATGTTTCTCGGGTCTTTCTTTCCCTCAGAATTATTCTCTTTTGGTATTTCTTCTAAAAAAATGGAGTTTGTGGCAGTCGTTTTGGTAAATTTGTTGAGATTCAATTTGATAAGAACTGGAAGATTTCTGGAGCTGCAATCCGTACATATCTTCTTGAAAGGTCAAGAGTTTGCCAAGTTTCAGACCCAGAGAGAAATTACCATTGTTTTTACATGCTCTGTGCAGCACCGCAGGAGGTGATCTCTTCTACAATCATAATCAAAAGAAATCTAAACTTCAACGAAAGATTATCTAGATGAAAAGTGTTCTTAAATTGATTTGTAAAGTCTAGCTGACAATGTTACTTTACAGGATGTCAAAAAATACAAGTTAGGGGATCCAAAGACATTTCGGTATCTTAATCAGTCAAACTGCTATGATGTAGCAAATGTAGATGATGCGAAAGAGTATTTGGAGACCAGGAATGCAATGGATATTGTAGGGATCAACCAGGTTGAACAGGTTGAACAACCCCATTTGAACAGTACATTTTAAATACTGAAGCTTTCTTCTATGCATTTCCATATTTAACTAAAAGAAATTTTCTTCTGCAGAATGCTATATTTCGTGTGGTAGCCGCAATCCTCCATCTTGGAAACATTGACTTCATCAAAGGGAATGAAGTTGATTCTTCCAAGCTAAAAGATGAGAAATCATGCTACCACCTTCAAAGCTGCAGAGCTACTCATGTAAAAACTCTGATCCATCAGGCATATTCATCTATTTTATAAGGATTTATCTCTAATGTTTCTCAACATCATTATATTCAGGTGCAATGAGAAATCACTAGAAGATTCACTTTGCAAGCGTGTCATAGTCACTCCTGATGGAAACATTACAAAACCACTGGACCCAGACTCGGCTGCTTTTAGTCGTGATGCTTTGGCAAAGACTGTGTACTCCAGACTTTTTGATTGGTAAGGAAAAAGAACTACACAGACTACTAATAAGTAATATAATCCAGGTTGGGAGAGAAAACACTCTTGTATGAAAATCTGACATGTCTGGCTCAGTAATTAACAAGACTATAGTTCAATGCAACAACAATCACAACAATTTTTCTCTGAAATAAAGCCAATTTGATACCAAGTGTCGTCAGACAAGGACTGAAAAAAGCAAGTGTATTCGTAAATTATGGCAGGATTGTGGACAAGATAAACAGTTCAATTGGTCAAGATCAAAATGCAGCATGCTTAATTGGAGTTCTTGACATTTATGGCTTTGAAAGCTTCAAAATCAACAGGTAAGGGTAGATTGGTGTATCTTGTCTAGATATGGACTTCATTACATCTTTGCAGGAAGATCTCATTATGTTCCTTTTGTTAGCTTCGAGCAACTATGTATCAACTTCACAAATGAGAAGTTGCAACAACATTTTAATCAGGCAAGAATAGAATCTCTAAATACAGTTTTAGCATCTTAATACTACAAAGATATAATATGAATGGGCATCTTTATCAACAGCACGTATTCAAGATGGAGCAAGAAGAGTACACAAAGGAGGAAATAGACTGGAGCTACGTAGAATTTGTGGACAACCAGGATGTTCTGGATCTTATTGAGAAGGTATTACTATTAATACAGGACACCGCCAATCCAAACACATAGCATGCCTACCCACCGCAATACTTACGTTAATTATATATCCTTGCATGCAGAAACCTGGGGGTATAATTGCTCTTCTTGATGAAGCCTGGTATGTAATTTTAACTCAACTCATCTGCTTATAATCAGTTAAACTATGCATAAATGGTTTTCATTGCAGAAAATGTTGTAATTTTAACTCAAAAATGTTGATGTCTCACTCCATAAAAATGCATTAATTCATCTGCTTATATTAGTTAAATGTATGCATAAAAGGTTTTCATTGCTGAGAAAGTTGGTGTATACTAGGGCAACCAATTATTTATTTCCTTGATGGGGGGTGGGGGGTCGGGGGTGGAGGGGAGGAATACTCTCTCAGGGATGATGCATCTCCTTATAGCTCTAATGATATGATGATTATGCAACAGCATAAAATAAGAAAGAAAAACAGATAAAGCAGTCTTTATCAATAACAAAAACAAGTAGATAATAATAAGTTCACATGTTCTGCAGCATGTTCCCAAAGTCGACCCATGACACATTTGCACAGAAGATGTACCAGACATACAAAGCACACAAGCGGTTCAGCAAGCCAAAACTTGCTTGAACAGATTTCACAATTAACCATTATGCTGGAGATGTAAGTTAAATTAAAGTCATCCCTTGACCATCCAGTTTCAAAAGTGAAACTTTATTTTATTATCACAAGACCTTTTTCTCTACAGGTCACATACCAAGCAGATCAGTTTCTTGATAAAAATAAAGATTATGTTGTAGCAGAGCATCAAGCTCTATTAAATGCTTCCAAGTGCCCATTTGTAGCTAATCTGTTCCCCCCATTACCTGAGGAGACATCAAAGCAATCAAAATTCTCTTCTATTGGTTCTCGATTCAAGGTAAGTATATTTCTGGAGACTTCCCACTTGATTCTGAAAATTCTAATACCTTGACTTACTCCTGAATCCAACTCAACATCCAGCAACAACTACAATCGCTGATGGAGACACTGAACACAACAGAACCACATTACATCAGATGTGTGAAACCCAATACAGTTTTGAAGCCAGGAATCTTTGAGAACCTCAATGTCTTAAACCAGTTAAGATGTGGGGTAAGTTAAATTCTCACTCTTCCATACTGAAGCATAAACATTTCAGTATATCTGAGAAGTAGCTTCAACTAGCAATTATGCCTTCCACTTTACCTTTGCAGGGTGTACTAGAGGCTATTAGAATAAGCTGTGCAGGGTATCCAACAAAAAGACCATTTGATGAGTTCCTTGATCGTTTTGGAATGCTAGCACCTGCCGTCCTAGATGGGTATGCTATAAATATACTTTATCTTTGGTTTTCACATACACATGATCGAAATAGAATCAGAATCATGGGAGTCAAGGCTGGAATACAAGCATTTTTCTACTAAACTACATCTATCTCCATCATTAAAAGCAGAAGAATCTTTTTCTGTAGCACATATTCACGTAGAATTGGGAGACCATGCATGCATTCAAATAAACTACATCTATCTCCATCATTTTCCAGTCCAGCAATAACAACAACTTAGCTTCATACAGATTATCTAATGAATTTGATAATCACACTTTGTGGTGTGCAGATCTGATGAGAAAACAGCATGTATTGCTATATGTGACAAAATGGGGTTGAAAGGCTATCAGGTAAGTCTAAACAGGGAAAAGACAAATATTCTGGGAAATTATGTGCTATAATAAGTTTTGTCTGTCATGTTTCAATTAGATAGGAAGAACAAAAGTGTTTCTAAGAGCTGGTCAGATGGCCGAGGTAGATGCACGAAGAACTGAAGTCTTGGTTAATGCTTCTAGATGTATACAGAGGCAAATCCTAGCATATTTGACCAGAAAGGAGTTCATCACCCTGAGAAGGGCTACAGTTCACATGCAGAAACTTTGGCGAGGTTACCTAGTCCTTACAAATATTTGGTTTCATTATTGATATATATCAGGAAGTAATCAATAGGGAAAGTGAAACAGACCATCCCTTCTACCTAGGAGTGACTCAACTTCGGTTATTTAATCTAACAATTGATACTCCGATGAACAACCCTAGTTGTCTTTAGGTTAGGCCCTTTTACACCATCAACCCAAAACCAATCCTATTATTATCTTCTGTTGAAGTATTTTATTTATTAATTGCTTGGGAAAGATTCATTGTGGTTTGTTTCTTTTTCCCTTCATTATGCAGCACAACTTGCACATAAACTCTATGAGCAATTGAGAATGGAAGCTGCTTCTATTCAAATACAAAAACAGATACGTTCCTACACAGAAAGAAAGTATTACACATCTTTACAAGCATCCTCGATAGGGATTCAAACTGGGTTACGAGCAATGGCAGCCCGAAATGAATATAGGTACAGAAGAAGAATGACAGCTGCAAGCATAATTCAGGTAAACACATCACTGGCAGGAACAAATTCACTGAATCTTAAACTGAATGAAACATAGAAAACCTTCCACTAGTTGAATAATCTGGCATCGAATGTCTGGGACAAAAGTCATATCCATTCTGACCAGTTTAACAGTTTATAAACGTTATAAAGTAAATGCATAAATAAATTGTTGAATCATGAAAAAATTTGGATCAATAGTTTGAAAATATCTACTACCTTTTTCCTTACAGACCGAATGGAGAAGATTCCAGGCTCTTTATGCTTACAAAAAGCAGAAGAGGGCAACTCTTACCCTTCAAAGTCTCTGGAGAGCAAGAGTAGCAAGGAAGGAGCTCAGGATGTTAAGGATGGTAAGCTGCAGTAATTTATACAATCTTCTTCAGAAACATCTCTGCCTATTTTCCAAAATTATACTTTACAAATGCATGGCTCAAAGTTCGAAGCCCCTATGCAGGCTGCAAGAGAAACAGGAGCACTTAAGGAAGCAAAGGACAAGTTGGAGAAGCGTGTTGAAGAGCTCACATGGAGACTAGATTTTGAAAAGCACTTGAGGGTATGATCTCCATCAACAATATGTCTTGTTCTATATAAACACTAACCGGCTAACAGTTCAGTTATGTGAAGTAATATAGTGAATCATAGATAAAATACAGAGTTTCAGTGTAAAGTTTTATATTTGGTAAGTAACTTATTGTAGACTGTAGACAAGTCAAGATATCAGTTGTGAAATAACAAATCTTGAAGCTGACATTATAACACAGCAGTCTACCCCAGCTAATGAGGTTCGAGAATTTTGTAGATTGACCTTGAAGATGCTAAAGGGCAAGAAATTGCAAAGTTACAAAGCGCGTTACACGAAATGCAAGGACAGCTAGATGAGGCACATGCTGCAATTATACATGAGAAAGAAGCAGCAAAGTTAGCAATTGAACAAGCTCCTCCAGTCATCAAGGAGGTACCTGTCTTAGACAACACCAAGATGGAGTTACTGAGAAACCAAAACAAGCAACTGGAGGTAAAATCTGAAAAATCAGTCTCCCTAGCATAACTATCCAAATTGCAACACTAAATCACCAATTTATTAGAATGTGGTTTAGTATAATATTATCATCACTTGTTGGATAGATGCCTCTAGAAGTCGTATAATTGTTGACCAAAGTAATAAGTAACATTTTAAAATGTGTGTGAATAGTAAAATTTGACAAAAGAAACTCATTATTTTAGAAAAAGTTCAAATGTTCTCTTCTTTAAAGTATATGAAATATTGTTACTTATTGTAAAAGAAAAAGGGAAATGATCTTCCTTGATTTCACCTTTCTGTACTCACTTTTAAATTTTGATCATAAACTAGTCATGTGAAAGTAATAATGAAGGTATGAAGAACAAAAGCAAGCAAAATGAAAATTGATGACATGTGATTCAATGGTGTAATCGAAGTGTCTGGACTGTGTCCTGGAAGCGAAACTCCCTCAGTTGTTAAAAAAAAGAAGAAAAGAGATAACCTTTCCAACAGCCAGAACATGCTATGCAAGATGTGTGATCAGGTTGTTCATAATTTTTGTGGAGCTTCATGATAATAATGACCCTACCTACTGATCATTTTGTGCAGCATAGAAAATCTGATAGTGACGCTAAAGAAAATCCAATCAATAAAAATTGTTTCGATTCATCAAAAAGAAAGCAGGAGAGGAAGGAATATAAAAACTGCTAACAATAAAACTTTATAAGTACAGTTACAAGCATGTAAAAATATATGCGTATGTAGAAAAATTGACAGTGACAGCTAACAGGGTGATGAATGACTAATTGAAGACTGAATATGTAGGATGAAGTAGGTGAACTGAAGAAGAAGATTGAAGAATTTGAGGAGAAGTATTCACAAGTTGCAGAAGATAATAAAGTAAGACTGAAAGAGGCAGAAGAACCACAACTGAAAGCAACACAACTTCAAGAGGTTATTCAAAGGTAGTCAAGAAATAAGTGGTTGCGGAAGCATCTCTATAGTCATAACTTGGTTTTCACTCATTCATCTTTGTGACTCCAGATCAGAATTGAATTTGTCCAACCTTAAATCTGAGAATCAGGTTCTACGCCAGCAGGCTTTGCTTGAATTAACAAATGAGGACCTCTCTGAAGAACTGAGAATGTAAGGATCCACAACTTCTTATCATCTAGAGTTTCATATAATTTTTCTTTTATGATTTATATATATATATATTTTTTTTTGAGTGATATTGAGCAGATCGGAAAAAAACATCAGGACACCATGGTTGGCTAAAATATATGTAATGAATATAAATTCTTAATGTCGTGCAAGGTGATGATGACTAGCTTGAGAGGCAGAAAATAATCTAATGAAGCTTTTAAAGATAATAAGGAAACTGCAACATCATCTCCCCCCCCCCCCCCCCCCCCCCCCCCCTCTTACTCAAACCATTGGTTACTCACAAGTAATGCTTCGCAGAGCCATGTTGATTTACTTAATGATTTCAGTAAAGCAGTATAACTAGACAATGACCTCTATGGAAGTTGCCTATTTAAATAAAGAGACTCCACTGTGAAGTATACTCTTTCTCTGTCACATTTAGTTGTTTAGAGGTCATTCAGTTCAGACTTTGACCAGAGAATTGAGATGTAGAGCTGAAACTAATGTTTTTGCAAAAACACAAAAATAAATGCTTTACCCTTTGTCCAGCCTTAAGAGTAAGATAGCAAACCTAGAGTCAGAGAATGAATTACTTCGCAACCAGGTAATGGTAGTGGAGCAGAAAGCCACTTCAGCAAGCATAGCACCACAAGCCAAGGTAAACCCCTTCGAATTGTCTTTTTCAGGTAAAGATACTTTCATTGTCTGACCCGGGCTTCTATGTTGGTGTAGATTTTGGATAATGGACACCAAACAGATGAAGAGAGTCAACAACAAAAAGTATTTCCAATCTCTATTTATTCTTCAAGAGTACTTGTAGGAGTCTGTTAATTTCACCTTACTGGGTTCTGTTTACACTTTACAGGGACCTAGGCTGCTTGTCACCCACCTCATGAAACAAAAATCGCTTACAGACAGGCAACAGGTATGTTGTTGAAAGCTGAAATTCTAGGCAGATATACAGGAAATGAAAAGTACCCCTACCCCAACCACCACCCAAAACAGTAAATAAATAATGTTCTGAAATCAGTATGCAGTATATTACAATTTTCATCTTCTTCTTCTTTCTTACTTTTTTGTTTTCTTTAAACAGGAAAGTCATGATGTACTGCTCAAGTGTCTTACAGAAGATAAGCGATTTGAAAAAAACAGACCAGTTGCAGCTTTTATTATCTACAAAGCACTTCTTCAGTGGAGATCCTTTGAAGCAGAGAAGACAAATATATTTGATAAGATTATTCACACAATCAGATCATCTGTAGAGGTAGCATCACCCAAGAATCCAAATCTATGAATCAATATTTGAGAAGTCTAGAATGAGAAATAGCATTTTGGGCTCATACAATGGTCAACTCAATCTGACTCGGAAACAAATTTCACATGTAATGTCCTAGCAGAATCAAGAAGGAATCAGTGACCGGGCATACTGGCTCTCAATGACTTCTACGCTTTTGTTTTTTCTACAAAGTACACTCAAGGCCAGCAATACAACTAATGCAGTGTATTATCGCATTCGAAACTCCCCTACCACTTTATTTGGCAGAATGGCACAAGTAAGCTTCTGCAAATGCATTGTTTTAGTACGTAACCTCCTGTGTCAAATGTTATGGTTTTAAATAAACGATATCAGGGTTTACGTTCATCTTCAATGAGCATGGGAAGTTCAAGTGGATACAGCGGAATGATGGGCAATCCAAATGAACAATCTAAAGTGGAAGCCAAGTACCCAGCTCTTCTATTTAAGCAGCATCTAACTGCATATGTTGAGAAAATTTTCGGAATGATCCATGATAGTTTAAAGAAAGAGATCAGCCCATTCTTAAATTTGTGCATTCAGGTTATCATACTATTAAAGAAACTATGTACATAGGAACATGGATCTAGCTCCAGTAACTTAACTTTTATTACCATTCACAGGCACCAAGATCCATAAGGACCAGATCAATAAGAGAGTCATCTAGAAATATCCATTCAAATATAGTTGCAAAGCAACAGGCCTCAAACATGCATTGGAAAAGCATTGTCAATAAATTAGACCATACCTTGGATATAATGTCTGGCAACTATGTAAGCATACATTACTTCTTCGCCTCCTTTTGCTGGATTTTTACTACAGAATCTTATAACTCTCATAAGCTTCAGGTCCCTTCTGTGATCACAAGAAAGATGTTTAGTCAGGTTTTCTCATTCATGAACATCCAGCTTTTTAATAGGTGAGCAGTTTCAACTTAATTTACACATTAGTATGACGGGAAGATTATATTTATTTCACAACAAACCCTATCGTGAAAAATACAGTCTGGCAGTTTGTTGCTCCGTCGGGAGTGCTGTTCATCCAGCAATGGAGAATATTTAAAGGCAGGGTTGCAAGAACTGGAACAATGGTGTCTCAAGGAAACAGATCAGGTAATCTAGATTATTCACAATCTATGTTATATGCCTGACGAAAATGGGCAGAAGAAGACACGGTCAATTTATCTTGTTCAATGTACAGGTAGCTGGACTGTCTTGGGATGAACTCAAACATATAAGTCAAGCAGTGGGCTTTCTGGTACACTTCTTGGACTCAGATCACAAAGCCTTTAAACCTATTTTAAGGAAAGGTCTAGCTTCCATAAACATTCTTCTCTGTGCAGGTTTTGCATCAAAAGACTCATAAATCTCTAGATGAGATCACATGTGAACTCTGCCCGGTAAATTAAATAGTGCTTTCCATCAAAATCATAGCAATTTACCTTTAATATGATTGTTTTCCTAAACCTATTTTGTACGTAGAGGTTTTTAAACTTTATGCATTTCAATCAAAAAGTAATTTTTACTGCTATATAAAGAAGATATTAAGGTCACCAAACAAGTGGATACAAATATGATACTAAACTGTATCACATCCATCTATGTTGTCTTCTTTCACCATTATCATCTGTTCTTATATCAGGTGTTAAGCATTCCGCAAATATATCGAATTGGAACCATGTTCTGGGATGATAAATATGGAACACAGGGGTTATCACCAGATGTGAGTTCTCTTCCATACTTAACTCTATCATATGATTTGCTCTCAGTTCAAATCTTTCAGATTCTTCTGAAGCACACTACAAAATTCAGAAGATAAGAACCAAATGGAGAACACTATCTTAGCTCTTTTATCTGTTGCAGAATAAACAATTGAAACTCAACCTCCTCGTATAAACAATTGAATATATAGCATACCCTTTTTCAAAAATTAAAATGTAAAATCATCAAAATGGGCATGTTTTCAGGTAATTAGCAAAATGAGAGTGATTATGGCAGAAGACTCAATTAACATGCCCAACAACTCA
This sequence comes from Quillaja saponaria, assembly GCA_029379385.1. NCBI lineage: Eukaryota > Viridiplantae > Streptophyta > Magnoliopsida > Fabales > Quillajaceae > Quillaja > Quillaja saponaria. The sequence goes on along the minus strand of CM055616.1, from coordinate 8,404,095 downwards.
TTTCTACTGGAGGTAGATTCAAGGTAATTATTCATAAATCCTGCTTCCCAGCTCTTTCTTACAAAAAAAAATAAAAAATTCAAACTTTCCAACTGAAACCAATTTTGCTGATAAGTTAAAGCACTGGGTTTGGCATAAATTTCAGCATACCTTTCTCAATGGAGGAGATGTTCCTGTCCATGAGTGACATTGGCTTATCAGATATGGATGTGGATCCGCCACCAATTCCCAGGCAAAGATCCGACTTCCATTTCTTGCTGAAACAAGTGGATTGCGAGTCTATCCCAAAAGATTGAAATTGTTTATGTCAATATATAGTTTGGGTTTTCAATTTTTAGTTGATTATGGTTTTGGGGGTGGAAAGAGTAAATTGAGTTTTGAGAGGAATGTAATTCTTTATTTTTTATTTTGTTATACCAATTTTTTCAATATAATTTCTTTCGTCTATAAGCCATAGGGTGGGACCGGTTGGGTGGGTGGGTGGGTGGGCAATGAATTTTGTATAGCTAATGAAATAGAAAAATATAAATCATATAATTCATTCAGCCTTTGAAGAATCATAGTTGTCTGTTCTTTAATGATACATTACAAATTGTATTATTGAAAATTTTAAGAATGTTGCATAATCTTGTAACCCACCAAGTACAAGGATGATATATAGCACCAATCATTAATTATTTTCATATAAATTTAATAAGAAAATCATGCAAAAAATTTAAATTATTCAAGCCTCCTTTCTCCCTTGTATTATAATGATATTACATGAATCTCTATTCTATTTTAAAAAAAAAAAATAATATATATATATATATATACTTTTTCAAAAATTTGAAAATAATCTACAATTTAATATAAACTCTAACAAGTACTTCTTATGATTTTATTATTGGGAGATGAATATAATTTTAGTATTATTAAATTAATTTAATATAGTATGATGTTAAAATTAAAATACCGTAAATTAAAGTATAAATTAATTATTATTCCTTAAATTGTGAAAAAAAAAAATATGTTTTCAAAATATTATAAATATAAAGTTGTTCTTGTAAAATTTAGAAATATTTTTTTATATAAAAATTATTATTAATAATTTAATAGATAATTTAAGTTGAATAATAGTATCTTATTTTATTTAATAATTTTTAAGTTGTAATTATTTTTTAATAATAATACACTAAGGGTGTTTTATCTTAACTTTAGATTTGAGGAGAGATATGAATAGGTTTAAGAAATTAAAAAAAATAAATTCGTATAATATCATTATAATACAACATAAATTGAAATAATTTATTCTAAAATTTACTATTGTGCATGGAAGATTTGGTTTCAAAACAAACAAGTTGATTTCAATAAACATAGTATTGGTTTTTATAGGGTATGCAACGAAACCAACACCAAAGTTGTGGTTTGGTTTCTTTTACTTTTAACTCTTAATTAGGTTATTTCATGGAAAAAAAATAATTATAAGTTCAAATGTATTCAATTTAGATTATTTTAAAATTTTAAAAAATATATAATTTTACTTTTATCTAGACTAATCAACTTTTTTTAGGTAGGTCACAAATTATCTGAGACTAAAAATCTCAAAAATATTTACTCTCCTAGCAAATATATCCATACAACCAGCCAGAATATAAGCATATTATATGACCTTAGGCTTCTCTCTACTCTCGTTACCCTCAATCCCCAACATGTACCCAAAAAGAAAAAAAGAAAAAAAATTACACCCATACAACTTCAATTAAAAAACAGATTTATATAATAAAGTAAATTTATAATCCTTATCTTGCTTTTCCATTGTAAGATTCACAGTGGAGGGATGTGCATTGCCGTAAACAAAAATTGGCGCTTCCCCTTCCGGTAAACAAAATGGGGCTTCCACTTCGGCCGCTGCTGCAGAAGAAGAAGCAAGCTTTGTGCTGACACTAACTAAATATTTCAGAGAGTACTGCTCTCTATGACTCAAAGTTTGTATTTTTGGTGCATATAATGTTCATAGCATCTTTTGTATGAGCAGAAATGGACTGATTCCTACTGGGTAAGTAAAAAAGTTCCTTCTTTACTTTTTTGTTCACTTATTTATGCAATTCACAAATTTAGTAGTTAAAAGCAGTGTTGCTGCCATTGTAATCTGTGAATTTTACTTAGAAATTAGAAGAAATCATGGGATTAGTTGCCTAATGATATTTGTAATTTGCTTCTTTAGTAATAGTGTAATACTAATTTTACAGACAGCCTACCCATTTTTCTAGCTTGGCGTAGGGAAAAATCAGTAGCAAGTAACAACCATTAAGTAGGACTTGCCAATATCATTATGGCAATTTCTGAACTTCTTTCCTGATGTGCAATTGTGCATATTACCTTGAGACGCTTGCCAGCAAGCCTAACTTCATTTTAATCCTTTTATCAATATATTCAAAATTCATCTCCAAGTAGAGATTTGATTACTGTTTTCTTCTTGAATCATACTTCCATGAAGAAATTAATTATATATTTTGTCAATGGCAGATGGGATTTAATTTAGTAAAATCTATCAGCCTTTTTAGGGGTTATGACAGAAAAAGTTAGAGAACTTTAGCAACTAAGCTCAGCTTTCCGTTTCTTCTTATGATAGAATTTGTTGGGTATTGATTGAATTTAACTTCTTTATTGCCGTTACCTCTTTTATTGTTTTCAATTTTCTTTTCTCATGGAGTGCCTGATAGATCTATAGGTAAGATGTGTGATGCCAGTTTTTGTATCTAATGTAACTGTTTATACATTATAATAATCTATATTTAATAGAATTGTGCATATGAGGGGTTTTGGATTTGTTTCATTAAACAGGATGGATTATTTCATTAAAGTAGAAGAAGATAGGGAATCAATTTACAGTTCTAGACTTGAAGAAACATAATCTTCTCCTAAGTTCTGGAAGGGATCCTGAAAGGCCACCCAGAAGCCACTTTGGCTTTGCGGGAACAGGAATACATTGAGTGTGAGTAGAAGCTATAGAGGCCAAAAGTTACAGAATTTCACCATTCTTGGTGAAGAGGGTGACAAAGGGATTTAACAGTAGTAACAATAAAAACTTCTATATTAGTATTTGGAAGGGTGGATGTCATGTCAAAAAGAAACTAGTAAAATGCTTTCACCTGTCATGTGAAAGAATTTCCTACTATCTGACTCTGATTCATTCTCTTTTGACTTGAATGAGAGAATTTAATTTATTTATTTCTAAATCTGAATTGGACTTAAATCATAGAATTATAGAGTACAAGACAAGTCATAAAATGATTTGAAAGGAAATCCCATTAAAAATCAACCACCACTGAAGTGTATACAACATCTGGCAGGATTTTGTTTTACCCCATTGCCTACATCTACTAGCCTGAATAACTGAATTGTGTTTCTCAGAAGAAGAAAGCAATAAACTTCTTAAGTCATCTTTTATGTAACCTTTATATTTTGTGGAAAGTTGTTTATATTGCTTGTGTTAAGGTCTTTATGTGTTTTTACAGTTTTCCACTTTGTTAGAATTGCATGATCAATTGATGCCTAAGTGAATTGTGGTGGCATTGATGGAGGTTCTGATCTCGTAAATGCCAATGTTTATCCTGAAACATCATCAGTTTATGTAATGTGGTTACGTAATCCTACGATGAAGGCACTATCCAAAGCTTATCCTGGACAAGCACTGATTCTGTTGTTGAAAATGTTATGTTTGTCAGAATACTATTTTTCTTTCCTTGCTCATGCCAAATATGATGATTTGCTTATAAATGATAAGAAATCTTTCCATTAATCTAGATAAGTTCAAAGTACATAAAAGCTACAGCTCTTGTTTTAGTGTGGAAGGCAATTGAAAGAGTTAGCTAACGTATAAGATAGATAGATTTGAAGGTGCAGAAGATATATTCAGGATCTGATCGGTGCTCCTATAATGTTTGGATTACTCCAAGTGTATGCTATGGGTTCTTAAAATATGGCTTCTTCAGACTTTAAGGTTCTTATATGATGGTGGTCCTATAATTTTTCTTATAATACACAAGCAAAATGAGCAAATCTACATCTTATGGGACATCCATATGGTCAATCAGTTTCTAAAGAAACATGTATACTTTTGAAAGTTTCTCTGGATGTCACTTCTGTGGAACCATGTTAGACTAGGTGCTCTTTGTAATGTTTTATTTGCTAATAATATATCTTGTATTGCAATTAAGAGCTAAGGTTCAATTTGTGGACCCTCTCTATAACTTAAAGGTTTAACTGTCAAGCTTTTTTTGTGTTGCAGCTTGGCTGCTAATGACTTTTTGTGCAGCACTTCTGCTAGTATTTTGGTTAAAGAACTAACTCGTTCATCAAAGGAAAAAAAGAAAAAAAGAAAAAAAAAAGAGAACACAACAGAAGAGATAGTGAAAGAGTCAAGGGCCTGGGAAGATTAAGCCTTCCTATATGAAAGTGAGTTAAGGGAGACTACAATTACAGTATAGGGAATGGCGACAACTGATGGCTAGTAAATTTTGGAAAGGAAAATTAGTTATTAATTTTCTTATTTTTTAAATGGTTAAGGATGCATTGGAGATAAATGGCAGCTTGTGATGTATAAAGTAGAGAGTCTAGAGGTCTTTCTGAACGTTAACAGTATGGTTTTGGTGAATAAGTTTTTAAGCAACAAGAAAAATAAGAACAAGATAAGAAATGATGAATGGTAATTAACGATAATGGACGAGTTAATGTTAAAATATTTTGTACTTCCAGCTTTAATAAAGCTAAACCAACTCCAAAGATTAAGGATATGATGTGACGTTTCAACAACTAAGCTTTAGCTCAGGTCATTGAGCTGTATGTGAGGTTTCAACAGCTAAGCTTACTTCAGGTTATTGATCTGTATAGACATGGTCAAAGAATAATTTGGGTTTTTCCCGCAGAACTTCATATTTGTAATGATAAAAATTACGAAAGTTCCCTTTAACATTACAGGAAAATATGTGCACTGCTGATGTATATCAGAGATGGATATTTCTTTTTTTCTTTTTTGGTACAAACATGCCTGGTTTTTCTTTTGTTACTTGATACATGCATGCCCGTTTTTTCTTTTGTAACAAAAGTTCCTTCGTTACTTTTGGAATGTGATAAGGCTTTCCATTTTCTTGTTGGGGATTCTAATATTCCGTTTTTCTTTTTATATTGATTTCTATAACCCCATTAAAAGAATTATTAACTGTTCTGTGCTTGATCTTTCTGCATCTTGCAAGTAGTTTACATGCTTTTGTTCTATGTAAATTTGTTAAGTTCACGTTAGAACATTCATGGTGTTAGTTTTGACTGTCTCAGTTAAGCTAAGCTGGAAGAGAATGCCAAAAGAAAATGGTAAAATTATAGGGCAGACGGTACCCTTTTTTTCAGATCTCAATTTGTGGTCTGCAAGAGCATAAATCTGAAGCACTGGAAACCTTGTGAGCCATTTCTTTAAATTTTCTCTTACATTCTCATAAATGTGTGAGAATATTGCTGCGAGATAATGAGAACACAACTTTCTTCCCCATACCCATTTGTCCAGTTCATTGCACTAAACAATTTGTAGTATGCAGGTGACTAACATATATGTGCAAAGCTTCATTTCCTTAACTTCAGTTCAATGATACTTGCTGCTCCTCTGAGCATTTTCATCTTCAATTTCTTCAGTCAATTGTTTTCTGATACAGTTCAATATAACCAAGTGTTATAATCTGCCAAGGTGTTCTATCTATTACCTGTATTAGAAATGTATGCAGTTTTTCTTTTGGTTAATGCTTAGTTGTTCCGTGCACGGTGAAGAGTAGGGTCCACTGACCCCCTATTCAGAGTTTTTCATTGCACAGGTGTATTGACTATTGACCCGTTGTTAAGCAGGATTGACATTAGATCACCGACCAGTTGTTAAGAAGGATTGACATTAGATCACAGTAGTGTCTATGGACCCAGTTGTTAAGGCTCTGAATTCCCATATATATGTCTCCGAAAGCAAAGTCAAGGAGCGGCGGTCTCCACCATTCTTAATTGATTTATTTGGCATTCAGCCAGCTTGTTCAAACTCTTGTACTATTGCAGACAAGTTTGATAGATAATGGAGATGTGTTTATTATACTTTGTTGCACGCTTGCAAGTTGCAACAGTAGTACTCTACTCGATCAATATGAGAAATTTTTTCCCCATTTTTGTCAAAAACAAAAAAAAAAACCCGAAACCCACAATTGATCTTTAATTGTTTTTATGCTTTCTTGGAATTGATCTTGTCAACTTGACATCGTTACATGTCAGTCACTAGCTCAACGGACAAAGACATCTTATTAATTTATTCCCTATCAAGTGTGTTATTTCCCGAAACCCCTCTTCTCCAAAACCCTAAGGGTTGTTCCCTGGAAAAGAAACTTGACAGGTCACATATTATAATGGTGAAATCTTAAAGTTTCAATACATTGCTTAGCTTGTTCAAGTTAACAGCCAGAGACCATAAGACCAGACATAGGATTCTCATATCATTAAACCCAAAGATATTAATGTTATGTATTGTTCGTAAAGGCAACGGCACCTGCAGTACTAGCTAGTGATGATCAGTTATAATTGAATGGATTAATTAGCATAACAAATTAAGAATAAAATAGATTAAAAAAGGAATTATAAATCAGAGTTTATGATAATTTGGTGTTAATACGTTACATTTAATTATATTTATTTTCATCAACGTGTTTGACCAGCAAACACAAACTAATTGAGGTTGCGTAGGAATCCCTTTGAGTTTGCTTGCTTGCTTGCTAATATTGAAGAAGAAACAGAGCTAGCAAAGCCATGCATTCTGATTCAGAATCCAGATCCTGGCATAGTCTTAGATTAAGCCAATCGAGGCATTGAATTTTGTATTTTGTGTTGGATCAGCACGTGTATATGCCACGGACTTTAAGGAACTTTTTCTTTCTCTGTTATACCCTCTGCATGTGCAAATTACAACTTGCAAAAACTCACCATCATCCTTTTTGGCATTCTTTTTTACTTTTTAATGTGATTTAATTTGATAAATACACGTAACAAAATATTACGTGTACAATAATAAATTTAAATAATTTGACCTCTATATCTTTTAATCTATCATAGAAAATGTATTTTTTTTTTCACCTAATATATGAAATTGGTCCACATTAATAGTAACAAAGTATACATATAGAGCCCACAAAAACTCAAATTGGGGGTGGTTGTCGATTGTAAAATCCTTAGTTGGAATGTAGCTGACAAGGATGGAGCTGATATCACGTGCATACTTGGGTTTGGTATAAAGACAAGATTTTGATCAGAAATGCAAATGCTCAAGACAAAGAAAACAACAAGAAGAAGAACAAAGAAGTTTTTAACTAGAGATCAAAATAAAAATTTATATACTATTACATATTAATTTGTAATACTCTTTTTCTTATGAATTAATACGAATTTAGTGAACATTTCTATACATTTTTCATAATAATATAAGTAATTCTCGATTATTGTTTCAACAGATCACTCAAGTGGTTGGATTGGTTTAACTGTTACTGAAATAGTTCGTATTAACATATATAACTGAAAGGTTTAGAGTAATATATAATCATTGTCGTTAAATTTTCTTATACATGATAAAAAGAAAAGAATATATATATATATGGATCATCCACATTGACAATCTTAATTTGAATGATTGATAACATATTATATATCAAAATATATTTGTTCAAAAGAACTCACCCTAAAAAGATAGACTTATGGGTGAATTTTTTTTGACAAATTTTATAACTCTATCTTACATAGTCTTTCTCAAATCACTTGGTGTCATTAATTTGAATTGCAAAAGAAAAAGAAGAAATGGAAAATATATATATATATAAGAAAAAATAGGGCTAATTAATGATAAATTTGTTTTTCTTTTCCTATTTATAATGTTGAATTTTTTTTCTCTACCTAGGATCCGGTATCATAAAGGATCCTAATCCATATATAGGAATGCATCCCAATAACACAAATTAGGATTTAAATGGGTTAAGTAATTAATAATTATAAGTATGTTTTTGGTGGTTTAATAAACAATATAGAAAACCACAATCTTTGACACACTTGCACTGAATTTTATGCAAATTCCCCATTTTTATGAAATTGATTCAAGGTTAGCCACTGGATCATAAATCCTCGGTCCTCCTTTGATTACTGTATATATTTGACTGATCAAGATTTTTTTTTTTCTTTCTTAAATTAAGAAAATCTAATTGAATGCATTTCTTACTAAAACAATAATGAAGCTAAAATATAAGCACATCATTCACTTATGTCAAAGATTGAGAAATAATTAATCGTGAAAATCATAAAATATTTATGGAGATCTATATATATATATATATATATATATATATATATATATACTTAATGAATAAATTGTCTTATAGACGTTATTTTTTATGTAAAATATAAATTATTAAGTAAATTTCATATGAAATTTATTTGACTTATCTATTGTTTTGAAATTTCAAGATTATATCAATTTTTAATTCGATACTCTACGAATTTTCTCAGTCAATTTTATTATTTAAGATTTAAAATGTCTCAATCAAGTTACATATTTTTATTTACATATTATAAATTAATGAAATAATCACATTTGGCATAGAATAATAGCGTACATAAGTTGTTTTTATATATTACAAAAAAAATTTGGTCATTTTATTATTAAATGATGTAGAATAATTTTATTTATGTATAATATGAAAATGAAATAATATAATTTAATTGAAAATTTCTGAATTATAGAAGTTGAAATTAACCAAAAAACTCCTAGAGAACTAATTAGTTAAAACTAGGACAATTCTGAGAAACTAAAACGATAATTAAGCCAATTCATTTATACCTAAAAAAACACCCATTACTCGGTGTGCCTAACAATATTTTCTACTTTTTTATTAATTAATATATTCCAATTCCACTAAAAAGGGATAATGGGAATAATGGAATGATAGGGATCAAAATATGCATGCCTCCATATATATATATATCATTCATTGACTCTGACCAGGTTCTGTGTGTGTGGGTTTAATTGAAGACAGATACTAGCTATAGATTACATAAATTATAAAATGAACTAGACAAAAGCTTAAAAGCTTTTATGTTTTGTAAAATATTGAATGAGAAAACAAGAAAATGGTTGTAGGTAGCTAAGATATAGTAAGGCAACTGTCCTTTATTGAGATTAATAATTGGCAGTTAAGCAGATTTTCTTCATCGTAATAAGGCGAATTTTAGGAATAAGGTCTCCCATTCAACGGACACTTACCAAAGCAAACCTTATTTCATTATTAAATCAAATATACTTTCACACACATATATATATTTATAATAAAAATTACTATCACACATACATATATATATATATGCTATAACTGAGCTTTTTTTCTTTTTATTGTTATTATTTTTATAGACATCATATATAATATATGACCAACTTATTCATATTTTAATTAATTTATAATTCTCTGATCAAGTCAAGTCAAAGACAAGTTAATTACGTTAGCCGACACATTTTTAGATTAAATAATTAAAATTATACTTTTTACAACCCTCAAAATTGTAAATCTAATCAAAATATACTTTTTTATTATTATTATTTACAAAAAAGGCGCAATTAAGCTACGCCAACCTCTGAAAGTAGGGCGCAATTAGATACTCATCAACCATGCACTATGGATTTCGAACCCAATAGCAAAGCGAATGAACTTAACGCTGATATTGGCCTAATCAAAACATAATTTCTGAATAACCAAATTAATATATGGGTTGTTATATCATCAAACAACTAGCTCAACACAAAATCCTTTTACCTCTTATATGTATCTTTCTTATAGTATTTATTATCTTATAAAAAGGATAAAATATTATAAATTATTATTTATTTCTGTGCCAATCCATCCTTGGTTGTCAGTCAGGCTTCTTCTTAGTGAAGCTAACATTTGCACTAATCCACATCTCTCTCTCTCTCTCTCTCTCCTTCTCTATCCTTTAAAACTAGTGCACGTCCGTGCCCTTTAAGCTAAGGAAATGAATTGAGTGTAGTAAACCTAGGTAAGAGAGTTCGGTTGTCTGCTATTCTTGTGCCTCCTTTGTCGTCTTTCCTTTGTCTCAAAGCTGCAGAGAGAGCTGAAGAGGGTTTCATTTCATTTCATTTGTTGTCATAATAACCTACAGGAAGGTAACTTGCTTCTTCAATTGCAGTACTGTACTACTTTTATGTCGTTCAACTGAATCCAACTTCCCCTACTTTCCGTCATACTATTTTTGTGTTTTCTTCTCTTCTATTGGGTTCTCATGTCTTTTTCTTGGTTAAAAGTTTGAAACTTTGGAAGAAATTAAGTTGTTAAACCGAACGAGAAGAACATGGGGTTTTTCGATCAATCTCTTTTATTCAACTTTGTTCTAATGGATTTTCTTATAGCTAGAAGGATTTTGGGTAAAACATGTAGGATTTTGGAAATAAATAGTATAATTAAAATGATCTTGAGGTTGTTAGGCTGTGTTGTTATTATTCCTCTTAATTGGATGTACAGAATATAAAAAGCCATTGCCCCTTTTTTCTTGGTGGGGATGATAAAGTAAGCTCTTTTTTTTTTTTTTTTTTTTTAAAAAAAATTCATATTCTAGGGGCATGATGTGCATGAATATGCATGTGGATGAATGCATTTTTTCAAAGTTTGAATAAAATGATCTTGATAATAACAATTATTGCCATTCTTTTTTGACTTCATGCATGATAATTCAATTTTTACGCGTAATTGATCATCCTCAGATGCATTTCATTTTCACGCACCTTCTCGTGCCCCCATGCTTTTGTATTTTATTTTTTCTAATATATAAATCTATGTTTATGATCTTGCTCTTATTTTCACTAAATTTTCAGATAAGAGATATCCAATTCTTTCATCCTAGCTAAGCTAGCAGAGATATATAGATCTAGTAAAGGATGATGCCAAGTAATGGACAACTCACAGTTCCTCCCGGTTTTCGATTTCATCCTACTGATGAGGAGCTTCTCTACTATTACTTAAGGAAGAAAGTCTCTTATGAAGCTATCGATCTTGATGTTATTCGAGAAGTTGATCTCAACAAACTCGAGCCTTGGGATCTCAAAGGTATGAATGTATTGTCTAGGGTTTCCATGCCAAATTAGTAGGACTTCAATTTGTATATTTCAAGTTACCCATATATGTGCGTGTGTTTGTGCAGAGAAATGCAGGATTGGATCAGGGCCACAAAATGAATGGTATTTCTTCAGCCACAAAGACAAGAAGTATCCAACAGGAACTCGAACAAATCGAGCAACAACTGCCGGATTTTGGAAGGCAACAGGGAGAGACAAGGCAATACATCTCAGTAACTCAAAGAGAATTGGCATGAGAAAAACCCTAGTCTTCTACACCGGTCGTGCTCCTCATGGCCAAAAGACCGATTGGATCATGCATGAGTACCGCCTTGACGATGATGATGCCGAAGTTCAAGTAAGTAACTTCACTTAGAGATTTATTAATGATTTATGGATAGAGTTGACTTTGTCTCACTAGTAATCTCTTCCTCCTCATTAATTAGGAAAAATCAAAAGAATAAGAATATGCTTCAAATAAATCCCTATTTCTCCCAAGATTAAAGGAATAAAATCTTTTTTTCTTTTTCTAGAATTATTGGTTTTGACTTTTGATATTTGAACAACTGATATTATATATGGAGGTTTGATCTTTTACTTCATGCATGGTTATCAGGAAGATGGTTGGGTGGTCTGCAGGGTGTTCAAGAAGAAAAACATTAACAGAGGTTACCAATTACCAGAAATTGGTGAAGAAGATCAGAATTTAATGTCTCACTCCCACATGATCAAAGAAAGTAGTTCTAATAATTGCCAAGTGATACTAGAGCCAAAACAAAATCATCATCGTCATCATCATCTGCAAACGTTATATGGTCATAACTATGGCTTAGATTATTCCAACTCAATGCATCTCCCACAGTTATTTAGTCCAGAATCAACTGTTCCAACGTCATCGTCTTTTTTTTCACCTTTGAACACCAATATGGATGCAATTGAGTGTTCTCAAAACTTGTTGAGGCTTACATCTTCTTCATCTTCATCAAATGCTTGTGGGCTTAATCTCATGCAGCAGCAGGAGAGGTTCAATGGTTGTGGTGGTGATTGGTCTTTCTTGGACAAGCTCCTTGCATCACACCACCACCAAGGCCAGCAGCTGGATCAGCTCTCACAAGCCAAATGCAATATTTCTAACCATGCTGCTACTGCTACTGCTGCTGAGGGTAGTTCAACTCAAAAATTCCCATTTCATTACCTTGGTTGTAGTGAGACTGACCTAATGAAATTTTCCAAGTAAGGTTAGAAATAATGTATTATTTTGTGCAATAGTAATGCAATGTTAATCAAATTCTTAGAAACTTGTTGTGATCCTTCTTATTAAATTAATTTAGCTATTGCTTTTTTGGTCATTATGAATTGTATATATGCAAATATCAATGGTAAGTATATTGATCATCATAACAAATGATCTTTGACTGCTTGCCAATTAGCTAGCTAGAAAGATCACATAGTTTGGGGAAAATGATAGAAGTTTCTATATCATACATTTATTACTTCATCATCATATGTTCAAATTTCAGCCACAATTTCTAGTAGCAACATTCTTATAATATCAAGTTAGCCTGAGTGTAGCACACCATTTCGAACATTGATATTAAAATATTAAAATTTAGAAATAAATTTTAGTTTCTTACACGTTTTATTTTCTTACATATCATTTAATTTAGGCAAAATGACATCTACAGCTCCTAAAGTATTATAATTTTGTCAATTTCGTCTGAAAAATATTTTTTCAATTCATCCCAAAACTTTCAAAAACTTTTGCAATGTCTTCCTCGAAGTCTAACACCTTTAATATTTTATACGAAAAATACTGACATGATTTAATATTTTTTCTTGATGCGTCATGTATGTTGTGTTGGCAAAAAAATATAATAATTGCACTATTGCGCTCTCATTCCTATCTCACTCATTTCTCTCTTAAAAACTCTAAATATATTATCAAATTGCTCAATTTTGTTGAAATGTTATAATCATCATAACCCTTATTTCATGATTTTTAGTGATGAAAATATGAATGAGAGAACATGCATGAGATGAGTAAAAAATATATTTTTTGGCCACCTCAGCACATGTGGCCAAAAAATTATACTTTAAGCCACATCATTAATTTCCATCCAACATGTTAACGGTGTTAGATTTGAGTAACACATTGTAAATGATTTAATAGTTTTGGAATGAAATTGACCCAAAAAATATTTTTATAATGAAATTAACAAAAATATAATACCTTAAGAATGATAGATGTCATTTTGCCTTTGTGAAAATGAATAATGTACATGCATGTAGGTACCGCATGCAGTTGGTCTTGAGAAATAAGTGACTAGTAATATCATGTCAACTATTCAATTCTTCAAAAAACAAAAAATTATTAAGTATATAAGATCTTGAAATTTTGATTACATAATGAATCCTTCAAATAGTCTTTTTACCTCCACCATCAACTGTGTACATTAATTAATGGAAAAGGTAAAAGAGTATTGTCCTTAATTAATCCTATTCATTTCATTCCTTTAATAAATTATAACCTTTTGATGATTTGATTCCAATTGGTACTACATAAAGAGTGTAGCATCTTTCCGTGATATGACAAGATTCCTAAAATTTAAGATATCACATGCATGCACCGATCGATCATATGACATGTGAGAGACATTGGCTATTCGATGCTCACAAAGGTTAAATTTTATATTTATATCTATACTATATATAAAAAAGTACTAAAAGAAATTGTTTTTGATTTTTTATTTTATCATTTGTACTTATTAAATTTTAAATATTACCACACCCTCTTAATGTTTAGAGTTTGAATGAAATTAAAATTTTAAAACTTAATATATCCTCATTAAATAGTTAGAGTTATAATATGATTTATTTTTTTTTTCAAAACTTCTTAATAGTTTTAAAATTGTCTAATTATCTATACTACTATATATAAAAGAGTCTTAAAGGAATAATATTTTAATTTCCTATTTTATCTTTTGTACTTATTAAATTTTTAATATTACAACACCCTTTTGATGTTTAGAGTTTGAACGAAATTGAAATTTTAAAACTTAATATATTGCACAACCTATATTTGTATAATACATTGACAAGCTTGGAACTTTCATCAAATCATGATTGGTTAGTTTAGTCTAACCATAACCATAACCATAACTTTTTATATGTTTTTTTTTATATCTCTTTCTGAAGCTCTATGTTTATATATATATATATATATTTTTTTTTTTTTTTTTGACAACTTCTCCATGTTTATATACTATTTCTGTTTTTGTTTTGGTATATACTCTTCTTACATAAATCTGAAAATTGAGAAGAGAAGATATATTAAATAGTGCAGAGGAGGAATTGAAAAAAGAGAATCTAATAGAACGAGGCCATGATTGTGATCATGAGGTTTAGTACTGATGCACATAGACTATCATTACAAAAAATCACATAGATGCATATTAAAAAAATTATATGTTTATATTATGAATTAAATTTTTTATGAATTTATTTATTTGTTTAATATCATTAACATAAAATATTATTTATTTATGTACATCTATTATTGATGAACATATATAGATATATCATAAACATAATTTCTGCGCAACGCATGTGCCACAAAAATTAATTTATTAATATATATATTATGTAGAAAATAAAAGGCTTTATATTTGGTTTAAGATAAAATATTGGGAGCAAGAAATATAAATTTTGAACCCCCAAAGATTAATAATTACTTGTTTATTTGGGGTCAACAACTTGGTTAACAGGGGGCATTCATTCATATAATATTACAATGGAATGTCATTTATGACATTTAAAACACTATATATAGATTTTTTTAATAATAAATTATTAATTCAACTAGCAAATATATATATATATATATATATATATATATTACTTAATAGTTTATCATGATTTGAAACTTGAGGGTGTTTTCTGCTCGAAAATATTATATACTTTATCTTTTTTCAAAACCGAAAGCGTTGTACTTTTTTACTTTCGGCAAAAAAAAAAGAAAAAAAGAAAGAAAAAAAGAGAGAGTTTTAAAACCATAACTTATATGTACTATTTTTCTTTTTTATGGTTTTCCAGCATTTCCAATAATAAATTAATTCCAAAATAGTTAATTAAGTTTGCACTTTATAATGATCTAATTAGTACATATATGTTTAAAGAGGTACTCTGTTTTTTTGTTTTTTTTCAAAGGAATTTGGGGTAGATTTCTCTAAATTGATTAATATAAAATGGAATATGAAGAATGATGCTTTTGGGAAGCTCTAAGATAGCAAATCTGGCCTCAAATGGCTCAACATGCGAGTAGAATTAAGTGTATATATTTTCCTCTTTTTCATAATATATGTGATATTAGTTGAATTGAGTGAGAACACAATTGTACATATACAATATTATATATATATATATATATATCATAATAAATAATAAAAAGTATACTCTGGTTAAAGTCATTAATTAAGTTTGACCAGATCATATAAATGATTAATTGAGATATCCTGATCCGAACATAGCTAATCACTAAATAAATAAATAAATTATTAAGTATATACATAAATTTAGTGAAAAACTTAACTCATAAATCTATATATTTTTTATCTGTTTAAGATTAAGAAGAATTAGAGAAATTAACAATACTCATAATTTTTTTAATTCAAAACATTTTTTGAATATTAATTGATAAGAGGAGAAGAATTAGGAAATAATACTATAATTCTTAGGAACTTATTAAATACAAAAAATGAATCAAATAAAGAAAAACATATTTGAAGAAAAATTAGAAGAAATTTTTTTTGGAAATCATTAATCTATTAGAAATAGAAATTAAATGGTGTCTAAATAAGAGTAAAAAAATCATAAAATCATTTTAAGAAATTGTAAGATTGATTAGTTAAATTCATGCTAGTATAGATATAAATGTAATTATCAACAACGGATTGGTCTAGCAGGAAAAAAAAAAAAAAAAACTCAGAAAATGCTCTCCAAATTGTTTAGAGTTCGAGTTTTCTTCACTCAAATGAACTATAAGTTTCGATCTTAATATAGGTGTGGTGATTGGTGAGACAGTAAGAGTTCTTATATGGTGGTGATAGTATGAGCATATTGTTCTATTGCGAATGGTATGTGAGACTATCTATCTTTTCATTATCCAATCAAAAGATATAAATAGAATTAACACGCAAAAAGTAATATATATTCAATTTTTAATAGATTATTCTCATGTAATTAATTTGTATATCGTTAAAAACTTAACCAGATTTCTTAATAAATCATTCTCTTGTATATTTAACATGTAATTAACACCTTGAACTTAATATACTTACCAACTGTTATTTTTATCAGAATTTCAAAGAAGCCATGAATATTTATATGTATATGTATATTTTAAAAAGTAAAACCTAGTATATAGTTTCACTAATTCTCGTGCCTCTTAACATTTTCTTTTTAATCTTTTTCCTTTTTGAAATTTGGAAAGGAGGTCGGCTGAAAGGAAAATTAGACAAGTAATTTCTTAAAAACCTAAAGTAATTAATTAATTAATTTCTTATAAATCTAAAGGAATTAATTAATTAATTGACTACTTTCACAAATCCTAAAGGTCATCACATACATTCTGCTCTGCTTATATATCTTATCTGCTCCTTATATTACTCATAAAATTGAGAAGATTTCAAAATGTCAAAGAGTGAAGTCATTTTATCTTTCTGCCCCCTTCAAAAAATCCAAAGGTCCATTCACTATTGAGAATCAAGAAAAAATAATTTGTTTGGTATAAATTAAGGAAAAAAATATTAGCATCCGTACATAAGATAAGATGATAGATAAGCATTTTATTTAAGTTATTTCCTCTTGCTATCTACCCTTTAGAGAATTCCAAAAGTCTTTTGACATTTGGTATTAATTTATTATTTTGGTTTTAGATGATTATATCACATAATTTTTTAATTTTGTTATGTAAGATTGTTTAAAACAAGTTGTTTAGTATTAGATTTTTTTTAATTGGTTCATTCAAGATTTAATTTTGTAGATCTATACTATACTATTATTAAAGGGAGAAAATCCTTTATGGTATTTTTTTCTTATAATAATATATAAATAAATTATATATTTTTATTAATTAAATAAATTAAAAGATTTTAACTTCTTAATAATTACCCATATCATTCTCATTAACACACTAATTCTTTTTCTTCTTCTTTTTTAAATGACTAAAAAAACTTAAAATGATCAGTTTATGTTTTAAAAAAAAAATCATTTAGCATGTGCATAGCTAGTATATATATATATATATATATTTATATTTGTAATTGGTAAAATAAGAAGAGAATCCATAATTAATTAAAGTCCAAATATACAAAGTATTATATTTTTGTCAATTTCATTTTAAAATTATTATTTTTTGACAATTTCTTCTCTTCAATCTAATACTATTAATATTTTGGATGAAAATTATGAATTTTACTTAAATTATTATATTAGTTGACACATGTGTATTACTGACTTTGACAAAAAATAATAAAGATAATTGTTCCTTACATTTTTATTTTTTTTTGGAATTCATTCTAAAAATATATCAAATTTGTCTTAAATATATATATATATATATATATATATATATATATATATATTTAAACAATTTTCATCTAAATTGTTAACATTGTTATACTAAGAAAAGACATAATTATAAACATTTTAAAAGTTATGAGATGAAATTAATCAAAAAAATTTTATGGGATGAAATTAATGTGATACTTTAGGAACATTGATGTCATTTTGTCTTAATTAAATTATTATTTTTTTCAACAAAAAGAAAATCATTAGTTTTTCCTGTCAAATAAATAAAATTTTAACCAAATGGAACTACTACGGTTTCTGGTCTGGCCAGCCACAAGTTGTACATTGGGGGATAACCATTTGACCAAGTGTGGCTTTTGAAATGTATTCCGGTCTATTGTATTTGTTGATCAAAGGCAGCATTTCAAACACTCTAGAAATTAGTAGTATATTTTTATGTAAATGAAATATTAAAGAAAAATTATCTTTTAATTATGATCAATTGTCAAAGATAGATTTGAATTCATTAAAGGATAGTGAAAATTTTAATCTAAGCCAATTCCTTAGAAGATATTATAACAACACACAGGGCTGGTTATCATTTTGTGTGTGTGTGTGTGGGGTTGAATGGAATCTAATTACACACTTTGTCTTGCCTAAAAAAAACATAGTTGAATATGTCCGAAATGAGGTGTCGGGTTTGACCAATGTTGTGATCAGAGCAGGATGTTTGGTCATGGGCGTGTATAAAGCTTTCTAGAGAAGAGACATGCAAAGGTGAACGGGAGCTATTTGGAGGATTTTTGGACAAATGATCCAACTCCTGAAAATTAAATCCATAATGATAGATTTAAAAATTTATTATCTAAAATGTGGTAAATTTAGATTTCTCTCTCCTTGTTAGCATTCTCTTCTCTCTCCACTCGTCTAGCATCTCAATGCATTGAGAAACTGGAGTTCACATCTAGTTTTTCAGTGACATTTCTGTAAATTTTGGTTAACTATGTTGTTTAATAATTTATGTAAAAAAAAAAAAAATATTTAAAGTGTAAATTTGGTTAACTACCTAATGAGAATTCACTACTGTGTCCTTTGCTGATTGGGTCTTGGTGAATGAGGGAAATAAAATGGTACACTAACGCAAGTCTCCAAGAGCTCATCCCGAATCATGCTTCCTTCCACGACTAACATTTATTTCAGCTTGAATCACAACATTGGTCAAACTTGACATCTCATCCTGGACATCTTCAACATTAAAAGCTAGTATTTCACAAAACTCCATCGCAATGTCTCCTTTTTTGTTTACTTTTTTTTGGATTCTAAATAGTAAGGTAGGTAGGTTCTTTTTCGACAAGAAAGATTGCATTTACATACAATCATTCTATAACTAGAAGAATTTCTACTACATTTTTATAAGACCAAAATAAGCCGAGAGTGGCTACGATCCTTTTTGAGAACATACATTTACTACCAAATTGTAGGCTATGGTATAAAAATCTTGAACTCTCAATCTCTTGAAAAATATATAAACATATTATATTTTGCATAATATGATGTGTGAGTAATAATACATAGACAATTAACTATCATCTCTTATTATTAAATTTGAGGCATAATCAATAAAAAAATTATTAATAATTTTAATTTTAATCAAGTGATTTGATGTATTATAATTTGTTTATTTATTAAATAAAATATTAATTTAAACACCGATAATAAACCAAATAATAACTCTAATTTAAATCATGAATGTGGCAGCTAGCCATTTCAAAACTAGAATCAATCCAAATTATAAATAGGGGTAAATCATGCATCATGCATCATGCATATACACTCATGAATCATGCGTATGATCATGAATCATGGATGTGCTTACTCTACCCAACAATCTTGACTATCTATATATATATATATTACTTTCCTTTTGATTTGGTGCACAGTTGGGACGAATATATTGACCAAATTAATTTGAATAACAATTACACATCTCAAATAAATTAGCTCACAATAGATCCCAATTATCTCATAAGACCAAAAGAAGAAAAAGAGAAAAAATATATATTTTATTAACATAAAGTTGTCTGGCGTACACCTAGAGATGACTTCAAGGGATAAGAATGAATGGGTTTTAAATTCTTGGTAAACTTGCTCAAGGTGCTTAAAAATGTTGTGAGGCCATAACAACGATGAAAATGTTGTATTTGTTTTGTAAATATATAAATATTAAGTCTCACATTGAATGTGCATATGTAAATATATAAATATTAAGTTCGCAAAGAATTCTTATCTTTAAATTAACTAAATAAACTATTTAGTTAAATATACTATAAACAGATTCTTATATGTAAATCGTATTTATAGTAAAAAAATTAAAACTGTACTCTTAATATTTTTTTAATTAATAATTTTTTTTAAAACTTTAGTTCATAAAATTGAGAAATTTTAAGATAATAAATTAATAGTAAAAAAAATCATAATCCTGTTAGTATTAAAAGGAATGATAATTAGAGAAAAAAATTAAAAAAAAATTATATTCCTATTAGTATTAAAAGGAATGATAATTAGAGAAAGAAATAAAATAATAATTTATCTTAAGCAAAATATTTTAATACTATAAAGACAATAACTAAATGGTACCTATATAATAGTAAAATCTCAATATTTTTCATATAAAACTTCTTTATTAACTAATTTTCAGAAATCAACAAAGGAAAAAAGAAAAGCCAAGTATGCATGTGGAATTTTTTTCCCTTCACATGGTTAATAGTTCTAAATAGATATTTTAAGAAAATAAAATAACGAAATTAAAGCATCTCTCTCCACGGGCATTACTAAAGCATTGTGAAGAAATTAAAAAAAAAACCAAGAATGAGCATAAAGAAATTTTAAACTAGATGTATCTAAATTAATTTACATATAAAATATTTACCATCTTTAACAGTTAAGAATATCATATTTTAGAAGATTTGGATGTAAACTAAGTAAGGGATAATGTAAAATAATATAAGCAAATCAACGTAATATGAGGAAGAAGGACCTGGTTCCAACACCGGGTGGCTTTTTATAAGGGTGGCATAGCTACATAGGCTTGTCTTCTTTGCAACTGCCCAAGTGATATCTTTCAGCCATCTTTTCTTTTTCACTAAAATAAAAAAAAATTCTCATTTGTCTGGTGTGATGAAAGAAATGACTATATAATCTGGACTTTTATTTTGATTTGTTAAAGTTGTAAAACTTTTTTGGAAGCAACCAATTAAAGGAAATTGGATTCTTCCCTATTGTGAGAATCTGATACAATTTAATACAAAACCCTAAAAAGACTCAAATGTTGTAAAAAAAATTTTATGGGGTACAAACTTTCCCAAAAAATTAATTTTTCTCCCCAAGTCTAATAGAAAAATAAAAAAAGATGGGACTTTGTTTGTGGGTTTTGCTTCGTTTTTAAGTTGATTGGTGAAAGTGCTTCCTGGGTCACCCGCCGCCTGAACAAGAACAAGGAAAAGGGTGGCATTTGGGTTCATAGGGCTAAAAGGGCATCTTCTTTATCAGAAATCTTTCTTCTTTTCTTATATATATCACCGAATCCCCTAAATATTATCTGATTGGTTGGTTGATTGAGTCATTCAGAGGTAGACAAAGGAGATTTCTTTCTCTTTGTTGGTAGACTATAAAGAGAACCCAGACACCGCCCCAGAAAGGGGGGAAACAGATAAAGAGTGTGCGGAGAAGCAGTGTGAGTCACTACTTTGTAAAGCCCGTCATTGTGAACAAGGTTTTCTCAGTTTTTCAAGTTTCATTTTTTTCTTAGCTATAATATCTATGTCACTACTACCCTCTAATCCACATCAGTTTTGCATCATCCCTGAAACTGTCACTATACATTGTTTGTATTGTTATTGTTATCATTCTTAGTTTTCTCAGAGCAAAGGGAACTGGGTCTGGACTATAAGTAATGAAACTGGTATAGGATTTCTTTGTCACTCAAGGTTGTGTTTTTGTTGTTTTTGTAGTAGTAACGTTAGGTTTCTGTTCGGTGGATGTATACTGAATAGGATAAGCAGCAGAGGACGAGCTTTAGCAGGACATACTATAGACAAAAAAAATAAAAAATGAAGTACGTATTGGTGACGGGTGGTGTTGTAAGCGGACTGGGGAAAGGAGTCACTGCTAGTAGTATTGGAGTACTCCTCCTGGCTTGTGGCCTTCGCGTTACTTCTATTAAGATTGGTATGATTCTCCATCTTCATCTGAGACTAAAGTTCACTCACTCTGTTTCTAACTATTTGTGTTTGAATGAAATGGTGATTGCAAAATCCATTATGAGGGTCACAGTAGGCAAGGACAAACACGGGAAATTCATCTTTTGTTTCTATTCAATCTCCATTAGTATAAGTAAAATTTCCCCTCAGTGGTTTGGATGGCAAGACAGTTATGCTTATGCATTGATTTGGTTTGGTTCTGTTTAAGGGGAAAAAAAAAAAAAACTCACTCTCTTGAGCAAACCGAAACTTTTTATGGATATTTTAATTTTTATTTCCATCCATATCAATATCTTATTTCCCCCAACCTCCTGTTACTTTTAACCTTGTGAAATCAATATTAGATAGTAGTGGTAGGTTAAATGATGCAGTTGATTTACATCATTCTTATTATGTTATAAATATGCCTAATATAATGCAGATCCTTACCTGAACACTGATGCTGGGACTATGTCCCCATTTGAGCATGGGGAGGTGTTTGTCCTAGATGATGGCGGTGAGGTAAATGACACTTATAACTTATGTTCTTCTAGAATTCTTTTGATATGGCAACATCATGGTCTGCAAAGTGCTTGTTATCTAAGAATCAAATCCAAGCTGAAGTCATTGCTATGCTACTTATAATAGCGTTGATTCAGATATCATGCTGTTATCTTCACCTACGTGGTGTTTCATTCTTTTGTATTTTGTTTTAAAATTATGCTTGAATATCTTTTGTGTTTTTTTCTGCGGGTGAAGTGATATGATCCAGTTAGTTAAACAAAGACTGACTGGCATTTTTCTTTGAAAGGTTGACCTAGACCTCGGAAACTATGAGCGCTTTTTGGACACCAAATTAACCCGTGACAATAATATCACTACTGGAAAAATATATCAGGTGAAGGAACTATAATTCGTTTTGTTGACATGTTAACACTTCAAGAAGTAGGAGATTATATTGCTATGAGTGTCTGTTCTAAATTTTGTGTTTGATACTTAACAGTCTGTTATTGACAAGGAGAGACGAGGAGATTATCTTGGAAAGACTGTCCAGGTCTGGTTTTTCAGAATGATAATCCTATTTGAAGTTCCTGATGTTGATATGAGTTGCTGTGGCTTCTAATTTGACTTTTTTTTTTTTTTTTCCTTTTGTAGGTCGTTCCACACATTACAGATGCCATTCAAGATTGGATAGAGCGTGTAGCAAAGATACCAGTAGATGGAAAAGAAGGTCCCGCTGATGTTTGTGTTATTGAATTGGGTGGAACTATAGGTAAGTTGATGCTTTCAATGTGGGTTATGATGAGCTACTCTATGCCTCAATAAACCTCCTCCCTGGGTTTTTGGTTGAAACAAGGGACACTATTACCAGTCAACTAAAGAATGTCTTTCCTTGATGCAGGGGATATAGAGTCTATGCCTTTCATTGAAGCACTTGGCCAATTTTCATACCGTGTAGGTAATGTTAGCATGCGATGCAGCTCTACAGATTCTTGCTAACTGATTGGCTTTCGGATGTGTTCCAGTAAAGCAGTTTTTCTAACCCAAGGGTTTTCTTTTATAGGCCCTGGCAACTTCTGCTTGATTCATGTCAGCCTTGTGCCTGTTCTTAATGTTGTTGGTGAACAGGTATATCTGTGCAATTTTTTGTCTTTGATGCAGTGATTGATTAATATACATGTATCAGATGCCACCAAAATAAAAAACACCTATCAGAAATAAAAGATAATTTCTAGTAATCAAAGTATAAAAATGTGTAGTAACCATTCATTAGTCAAGATCTATATTTCTTTAACCAAAATCCTTCAAAAATATACAGCATTGTGTATCTTGTCATGGTCAACTGCTGTAATCACTTAACTATTATCTCTGAAGTACTTGATGAAAATTTCCATTTACAGAAAACAAAGCCTACACAGCATAGTGTCCGTGGACTTAGAGGACTAGGGCTGACCCCCAACATTCTAGCTTGTCGAAGCACAAAGGTGACCCTCTCTCCCTTTTTGCTTTCCTTCTCTTCCCTGTCAGTCCATCTGATAAAGGTTCTAATCTATTTTGTCATTAGCAGGCACTTGATGACAATGTTAAGGAAAAACTCTGTCAGTTTTGCCATGTGCCGGTACAAATGACATTTTGGGATTCTTCTGTCTGCTTTTCTTTAACTTGTTACTTACCATCTCTAAGCAAGCTGATTTGTTTGCAGGCAGAAAATATAGTAACTCTGTATGATGTTCCAAATATTTGGCACATTCCTTTGCTATTAAGAGTGAGTAGTTATTTGATACTTTTAAATCTTTTCTGTTGTTTTGTATAAAAATCTTTATAATATTTTCTTTTTGGTTTTCTGTTGTTGATGTAATTTCTCTGGTATCTCGTTTGTATACGGCTTAATACTTGACTGGGCTCTCCTTTTGTTCTCCAATATGTGCTTTATTTATCAAAACAATAAGAATAGAGCCTGACAATCTTATGTCTGCTGTCACAAACAGGATCAGAAGGCACATGAGGCGATCTTGAAAGGATTAAACCTTTTAGGGTTTGTTTGACAAACTCATGCTTTTATTTGCTGTATAGTTTTCCTCTCTTTCTCGTTTGGTGTGCTGGAAACATTTACATCGCTGTAGCTTACCTAGTGCGCTTTCATCTCATTAACATCCCCCTGTTTTGCAGTGTTGCTAAGGAGCCTGATTTGGAGGAATGGACTACTAGGACAGATCTTTGTGACATGTTGCATGAACCTGTGCGTCTCAAACATCTCTCTTTTCTCGTATACATATTGATATTGATTTCTGCATACAATGGCAATCGTTGATGTTAACTATCTCACCATTGCAGGTTAGAATTGCCATGGTTGGAAAGTACACTGGCCTTTCAGATTCATACCTCTCTGTATTGAAGGTAATTTGCTCAGTTACTAATGCAACACAAATTCATTTCCTGAGGGCAATCATAGTACTTAGTCATTGCCAATTCTATTTGCAGTTTCTTCAACTTGCATTATTAGTTCCTCTAATGTTCAATAAAAAAAAAGGGTCATATTCTGTTATATTTTCTGGCTTTGTATTAATGAGTTTTCTACTTTGTTATCACTACTCTTACTTAGGTATTCAATGATAGGCTGCTAGCTGGTAGTTGATAGTTTCATATCTAAATTTAAAATCCAAGAGTTGTTTTTTTCAAGTTAAAGTTTTTAGTTCCAGTTTCATGAAATACCTCTTGAGAGATTGTAGTAATCAATTATCGTTTTTGTATCTGTGCAACTTAGGACTCCATATTTCCTTTTGAGGCATGTCTAGTCTTTCCAACTTTATATTTTATTTATTTTTCTTTTTTCACACTGACTAAGTATACTTTTTAAATAGTCAACTCTCTTATATATATGACAAGCAGCAAGCAGTTACCTTTCAGCTGCTTTATCCATTTTCTGTAATTCCGTTTGACTAAATTTTAAATTGTAAAAGTATAACTAAAAAAGTGCTTGCAACTTGGTATGTAGTGATGTAAATATAGTGTAAAAGGTCAAAGTAACCATTGAAGTAGAATTCACATTATCTTCACCATCATTGTGGTACATGTTCTTATTTTCAAGTTGGACTTATATTATTTGTATATAACTATTAGCCAATCAGTTCACATGGATAATTATAATGGCATATGCACTATTTTATCTGACTATGTTCTGGGTAACCTATGTATTTATTTTATACTTTTTTGGTTGTTAACTGTCAAAAATTATGAACTCATTTGCATGGTTGTCTAACCTAATATTAATACCTGAAGAAAAATTGATGTGCTTCATCATCACTTAGTGACTTGCATTATTGAATTTTCCCATCTTTTCCCCTTTGTTTTTTTAATTATAATTTTAATTCACAACAATTGAAGAAAGTTGTCATCTGTGAATTGTGATGGATTATAATTTAATATTTAGCTTCTTATGCCAGGCCCTTTTACATGCTTCTGTTGCCTGCCATCGAAAACTTATTGTGGACTGGGTTCCAGCTGGGGATCTTGAAGATGTTACTGCCAATGAGGTGAGTTTTGTGTTTCTTGTGTACTGCATATGTTGATTCTTTTTGTTACTTTACAGCTGAACTTACATTTACTAATATACTCCTTGCAGGCACCTGATGTTTTTAAAGCCGCTTGGGATCTTTTGAAGGTTAACCTACAACTAGGATTGATTAGATTGCATTATGCTTTCCTTTTCTTTTTCTTTCTTTCTTTCTTCCCTTTTACTTTAGCGTCTCAAGTCTAAATGCATTGAAACTGGGATCATATCTTCGTTACCCATTTAACCATCTTCCACTGCAGGGTGCTGATGGCGTTCTAGTACCAGGAGGCTTTGGTGATAGAGGAGTACAAGGGAAAATTCTTGCTGCAAAGTATGCCCGAGAGAAGAACATTCCTTTCCTGGGCATTTGCTTGGGGATGCAAATTGCTGTCATTGAGTATGCACGATCTGTTCTTGGTCTGGCTGATGCTAACAGCAGAGAGTTTGATCCTGAAACCAAGACTCCTTGTGTCGTATTTATGCCTGAGGTAAATCGTATGCTAGTTTTGGTCGGTTCAAGGTTCTCACTTTTAAATAAGGTTAAGCTAGATTGTATTGTATTTGGTAGGGTTCGAAAACTCATATGGGAGGAACTATGCGTCTGGGATCAAGGAGGACCTATTTCAGAGTTACTGACTGCAAATCTGCAAAGTTGTAAGAATTAAGGACCATCCAAAGCTGTTTCATATGCATAAACACATCACTTTTATAACTCTGTTTAGGGATGCTACAATACTACTCCTTATTGGTATTAGTTTCTACAGAAATATACAGTCCTAGATATGATAAGAGATGAATTTAGAATGGATGTTATGGATCTTCATCAAACATTTTATTATTCTTTTTTACATATATTAAAAAATAAAAATAAAACACTTACAAGCCCAGCTCACTTACTGGTATAATGTGATATGATGTACAGGTACGGGAATGCAAGCTTTGTCGATGAGCGACATCGACATAGATATGAGGTAAATCACGTGCTTCGTCATTGCATGCATAGACTCTATGGATAAAGATTCAATAATTCTGTCTTATTAATAACTCTGTCACAAGAAGTAATTATTCTTTTATACAGGTTAATCCTGACATGATATCACAGTTAGAAGATGCTGGTCTATCATTTGTTGGCAGAGATAAGACTGGGCACCGTATGGAGGTAAATATCCAGTTGTTTGTCTTGAAGTGTTTTTTTTAAATTTTTTTTATGGTAATCATGTGTGTTATAATGATGGATGACGGCAGATTGTTGAGCTGCCTAGTCATCATTTCTTTGTTGGTGTTCAGTTCCACCCTGAGTTCAAGTCCAGACCAGGGAAACCTTCTGCTATGTTCTTAGGTATTTTCTCCATGTTTAACCCTGAAATCCATTGTTGGTGTGTATCTGTTAAAACCATGGCGTACACTGTTGTTCCATATTATTTGGCTATTATTTATTAATCATGAATCCTTGCTATCTTCTTTGGCTATTTGGCAATTCTGTATGAATATCTTGGAAGTTCCAAGTATGATTGGAGACTTTCTTTTGGCAAATTCTTTGTTTTGGGCTTAGAAAATTTTGTTTATCAATTTTAATTACTCAATAAAGCCTACGCATTATGATCACCTTCTGCTTCTCAGTCTTTTTACCTAAATGCAATGACCTTCCTCTTGATTACTGTTCATACAGTAGCATGGATTTTTATGTGTACAATGCAATGCTTTTAATTCCAGTCTGAGTTGGAAAAAATAAAAAAAAAATTATAATTAGTGATAAAGATGGTTTTTTTTTTATCTGATAAATGTTACAAATATCATCTGTACTAAATAGTTTGCATAATGGTTTTGATCAATCTTGTGGAGGAAGCCTGCACAGGAGCAATAAGTTAACAGCCATGCCACTGCTTTAACATATTCAGTAAGATGATAACGCAACACTTGAAATGGATTCTCCCAGTCAAGTCTGTAATTTGTTATTGGTCTGAGGCCATGTTGATATTATATGCCCTTTTGAGACAGAAAAGGATATATAGCTAGCAAGATAGCTTGTAGGATTTTTTGTTCACTAATCACTTCCTTGTTTGATAGGATTACTAGCAGCTGCATCTGGGCAGTTGGAGAAGTTCATGCAAAACAATGGGCAAGTCAGTAAGGTCATGTCAAACGGTACAAGCAATGGATACTCGGTGGTGAAAGCCGTCCAAAATGGAAGCAGGATTAAATCTTCCAATGGTGCCTTAAACGGAGTTTATAGTAATGGCAATGGCAATGGCAATGGCGTCCACCTGCATTAATGATGGTGACTACTGGTCTTTGCAAACTTTCTTGAAACGGCATTCTGGTTGCCCTCGGTTACTTGTACAGTTGTTGAGTGGGTAGATCTTTTAGCTCTTAGCCTTAGGGAACTTGTCCCCAGCATGAAGTAAATTTTTGAGTCTGACAACTGTAATTTCCTAGTATACGGGCCGAAGGTCTAAAATTACTCTTTCAACTGAGCTTTTCTGCGAGCGGCCAATAGCCTAAGAAAAGTAGACTTTTCACTTTTATGTTATAAATAATCAACTTGGATTTTGGTTTGCTTGATCAGAAGTGTTCACTATGTTTTAATTTTGAACTTAATATGCTATAGTGAATTCTTCATGTAGACCATACCAACTGATTTTTTGAGAATTCTTGTAGTCGACTTCAGTAGTTCAAGAGGAGGCCTGCTGTATGTGAAATAGCAAATTGGAGCTTACAGCATAGGTGCCTCAACTTAAACCATCTTCATCTTAGGCTGTACCGTGCATCAGCACATCTGCAGCAAGTACATATGAAACAAGCGTTGTGTTACACATTTTGACTTGACTGGCTGAATTCCTTAACAGAAGAGAAATAGTGACACCATGCAATTATCCTACAAAATCAAGATTTTCACATTTCTACTCAATTTAGGAATTTGGCTTACTAAGTTGGAGAATTTTCATGCATCCAACTGAACATAAGTATAACACAGTTAAAAATTGTCTTCACAAAGTTCTGCTAACACTTCCACAACAATGTCACTATTTTCAAAAGTTGAGTGTTTCGGAAAAAAAAAAAAAGAAAAGAAAAAATCCAAAGACAACCTGAGTTGAAAAACGGTACATAGCTAAGATTACAATATAACCAATTTGACGCATAAAGGTCACCTCCCAAAAGGTGCAATTATATTATAGCTTTGAAAAATTATACAAGGAGTCTGGAGTAATGGATTCAATGCACCAATTAGGTTGGCTACTATTGGGATCCATTGTGGATATATGTAAGTTTCTGTTGTGGTGGTCAAAAAGGGTTCTTCTGTGGCCAACACTGACATATGTAATGCCAGCTGCTGCAATCTGCTGGTACAAATGAGCCTGCAAAAGGATAGCACAAAAAAGATAAACATCATAACCAGGGTAATCCGCATTTTACTTAAATGATAGAACTTTCGGCCTCATGGAGGAAAATCTGGTGATTCAAGGCAGATAACAGTGACAACTACTTGTTATAAAGTACACAGACTAAGAAATACAATTTGGCCTTTGCTTACTTTTAACTCGATTGTTCTTGCTGATTCTCACTTCCTTTCAACGAAAGATGAAGTATAGAGCAAGTAGAATCTTAGTGTATTGTTAGTCCTACAATTCACAGTGAATTACAAGCAGTGTACTATAATTGACCCTGTTGGCTTTACTCATTTGCATGTAAATTGATCTATATGTAAAAAGATTACGATAAATTTTTACAAAAGAAACACATCTTCAATTCCTATACTGAAGAAATAGGATAGGCTGCTTGCACCTTTCAATCTAGGTCATTTCTAGAAATTGCACAGGATTCAGGCAAGGTAAATTGAGATCAAGAGTACCTCATTGGCTTCATCAAGAGCACTGGTAGATTCATCCAGTAGAACTAATTCTGGTTTTGAAAGCAGCAAACGTGCAAAGGCAAGGCGTTGTTGCTCTCCAAGAGAAAGAACACTAGACCATTCATGCGTTGAATCCAGACCACCAAATCGAGACAGTACATATTCAAGGCGGACATCAGCTAAGACCTTCATCAGCTCATCTGTTAGTGGCTTTCTGGGCTTTTCAGTTCCATTTTCTGCATTCTGTGCCGTCATCAAGAAAGGCAGCACACCTGCAGAATGAGTTTAATTGCTGAACAATTAAAGCTGATTAAGCATGGACCCAATCCTGTTATATAGAAATTACTATCATATTGGATAAACTTCGAGAAAAAAAATGATATTCTGAGACATTGTTATCTGAATTACTCATCTCTATGTCAGGATTCAGTGAAATATACAAAGAAGCAAGAAAAATTATCAAGAATGATTTCTGCTTATGCAATCTAAAAAGGTCAATCATCTCAACCGAAATTTTCGCATCCAACAAATGCACTTGAACAGACCAAAATTCTAACGAAGGCAAAGAGGTCTATTGCTTTTGCATTTGGTGATAAGTTGGCCAACTTATTCGCATCCACAACAGTGACAAAATCAACATTCCATTTCATTAGTTATGAGAACCTATTGACAGTTATATTCTTACGTACAGTGCCAGGATCTTTATTTCTTCTTCAGGGTCCATTTTTCTTGCGAGATGATTACTATAAAAGTTGTACCCTAAAAACAAATACAACAGAGGCAGAAAAAACAACAAAAACTGCGGCTTAACATACTTAGAAAACAGGGAAAAGCCTTCAAAATAACTCACCATTTGGTTTAGTACTACTATCTGACATAGGAATTGCATCTTCGGCCCATGTAGGATACAGCAATTGTTCACGAAGTGTCCCCAGAACCATATATGGCCTTTGAGGAAGGAAAAAAGTTCTTCTGGAATTTCTTTTTATGGGATTTCCATGTTCTTTATTTGTGTTATTATCAGTAATTATGTCACGGGTAGGTGTTTCAGACGAAATGAGTGGTAGAGGATCTTCATCATCTTTCACATAGTATGTGATTTGCCCTTTTCCAGTATTCCAAAGACCAGCCATAGCTCTTAATAGAGAAGTCTTGCCACTTCCACTGGATCCAGTTACCTGTTAGAACTATATTAGAAGTGAACTTTCCCCATCTTATCATGCAAAGTCACAAAGAAATAGCATATTTTTATGTGCATGTACACATAATATTGGTTAACTGACCAGCAAATGATCCTTATCATTGATCACCAATGACAAGTCCCTAACCAATATAGCTTTGCTTGGTGTCTTTAGAGTCAAATTATCTATCTCCAGTAATGTTCCACAGTTTTCTGGTGGTGTGGATCCATTAGATTCCAATACAGGCGTATACTTAACTTTTTTGTATGTAACACATATCTCTTCCAAGGGATTAGATAGAGATGTGGAGCTGCTGCTGTCCAAAACATCATCAAATTCACCTGCATTCAAGAGAGAGCGCATTAAGTAACTGTCTCTACAATGATGACACCTAGCCATTAGGATTTCTTTCAAAGTTCAGCATGTCTAGCATTCACAGTACAATGGGAAACAATATCAGAGATCAGAAAGAATTTGTGAAGATTATCTGATAATCAGAAAGATTAGATAGGAAATTTAGAAGAATAAATTGGGAACATAAATGTAGTTTCAATATTTTGAATATTGAAGAGTCTAACAGTTATACTTTCTGATAATGAAGTGACCAGAAAAGACAGGGAAGAGGGAGGCTGAATACGAGAAATTATTAATCAAAGGACCCAGGTTTTTACTTCTCACAATATCATCTTATTACTTTATGCTTGGCAGAAGAAAAAGTGGAGTGAAAATGTGAGAATAAAAATCATTACTGTATCAAAAAGTAGTTATTTCTAAGTAACATTGTCTAGTTTCACTCCATTTTTTGTATCTACCAAGAAAAACCTCAATTCAGTGTCTCCAGAAAGATGTAAACGTTCCAGCTCCAAAACTCCAGTATCCACTGGCTTTGTGGAAGGAATGTGCTTCCACCGTTTTTCTACTTTTATAAATATACAACTGTATACAATCACCCAGAACTGAAATTCTTTTCTGTAATGGCAACCTTCAGCTCTGCCTGCATAGTGAGAATCTAAGCTATTCTCAATATACACCTCACCTTTTCTTCCTGCCACAAGATTCTCATCATGGCCAAACTGGCATTTTTCTTTTTAAGTTAATAACAGGCAAAATTTACAAGGAAAACAGAAAAAACTTAATACCTAGCCGATCAATAACAGCAGAAAATGCACTTATTGCCTGAAACTGGTACACAATGAGGGAAAAGTCACTAAGGATGTGATTAAAGGCAGAAACTGATTGGTTGATGACACCAAACTCAATTTTTCCTGAAAAATACATTGGTGCAACAACAGCAGCGGGAAGAATTTGAATGAGATAGCGGTATCCACTGGTGAAGAACTCCAGATTTCTGGAAGATATCAATAATTGCTGAAAAGTAAGGAGGAAAAAGTTAAAGAATTCATAAGATAAGAATGAATCTGCATCAAATAATGGCCACAACATGTTGGATAAAAAAGTATCAAGAGAAGCAAAAGGTAACTTTAGGAATGTAAATAAATGACCTAAGTTTATCTTATTCTTTTATTGGAGACAGAAATATGGGATTATCATTCCATCACATGTTAAACTCATGAACAGGTACCTATAGCAAAGAAATGGGAATTCAATCTTCTAAATGGCCCATCATTTTACTATAATTGGTTGAAAGCATAAATTATGTAAAGAAGCCAGTGGTGAAATAACCAAGAAATAAAGTGTGGGAAAATTAAGCATTAAATTGAGTACTAAAATAATAAACAAAAGAAATTTATAGTGAAAACAAAATTTAGACAAAGCTTAAAGATTTCATTGAAACATGGACTCTATTTAGAATATAAAAAAGTAAATAGTAAAATAAAAATTCCAAAAATATATTTAAGATAGTAAATCTTGGCACTGAAGAATGTAAAAGCCAACAATCCATATTACATCATATGACTAAAAGTTAATCCAAGTGCCTCAGTAGTCACATGAGTCATTAAACTATATTATAATAAAATGTTTACTAAATTACATGCTATTTGCATAAACACATTTTAACAGTTTGTGTTTAATATAATTAAAACATTATGCAATAAAAGTAGAAAAACATTACCAATACACTTTCCAATTTCAGATGAACTAATTTGTTAATATTTAATACCATCTCCTCATAGAGTCACTCTAGGGTTATGAAGCTCATGTCATTCATGATCACTTATTTGTGAATCAAGCTCTTCCATAAACCTTTTAGACACTTAAAACTGTAAATAAAACATGCTTTTTGATGCTTGTTACGCCTCAGCATCTTTAACACAGATATAGACACAACTCTTTGCCACCATTTTGCTGTGAGCATCCTCACTCTTTGCCAGTCTCAT
Organism: Quillaja saponaria; assembly: GCA_029379385.1. NCBI lineage: Eukaryota > Viridiplantae > Streptophyta > Magnoliopsida > Fabales > Quillajaceae > Quillaja > Quillaja saponaria. The sequence continues at coordinate 8,370,705 of CM055616.1, read as the reverse complement.
GTTGCTGTTAGTATCCTCCTCACGGTAATATACCTACAGCTTTTTTGATTATGATTATTATGAGTGTTCATGTATCTTTCATAACATAGAGGCAACAGTCTATGATAGCGTTCAGAATCAGTTGGTTTTAATGGGATCTATAATTTCAATAGTATATGGTAGAACGTTGAGATGATATAATCCTTGGCTAATGGAAAATTTACAATCAAGACATTGAATATGATTGTGAAGTAACCACTGTTTAGGAAAGAATGGCTCATTTTGCATGCTAAACTGTATTTCTCCTGTATGTTAGTGGCTACTGTATCAGCTAGATTTTTATAGATGCATTCCTAAATGAGATCTTCAATGAAATATATTTCTCCTCAAAGCTTAAACTAGAAGCTCAATTTCTATTTCCCCTTTTCTACTGAAACAAGTCCTCGAGTTTGGTTCAAAACATTCAGCTGGCTTATTTGTAACTGATTTCTCTGAGAACATCCTGACATGACTTCCTTTTTCTTTCTCCTATAGCAGTAATATGTTACGGGGTTTTATCTGTTAATGATCTGAACATTTTCAATCTAATATGAAAGTCTAGAGTATTTTACTATACCTTGTCTTTATCTAAGTTGCTTACTCTTAATATTTACCTTTTCAGCTGACGCCATATGTATTGATATTATTGATCAAGACCAAGATTGTATGATATAAGAGGACTGTGACCAGTGGCCACTGATCTTGAATGAAATGATAATCTCATGCAACTGACAGTAGCATGCTTTTCCTCATGCTTATGACACTTAATTTCCTTCATAACAGGCAGTCCTTCAAACTAAAATATCTTAAGGGTACACTGTTATGAGGTAGCCTCCTACCTTTGTCACCTTCATTTGAGATAAAGGCCTAGACTTGCAGATGAAAAGTGTTCTTTAGCTTGATTTTTGTCTCAAGGTAGGGCTTATTGAGTCATAGCACCTTAATTTGTCACCAGTTACAGTACAGGAGAAAATTAAATGGCCTGATTCAAGGATCCAAAGAGTCCTGATGTAGAATAATTAGAGTTTATTTTCTTGAAAATCATGACTCTTCCTCTCCTTCATTCTTCTTGAAAAGTCAGCACCTGCAAACAATTCTGATTAATAGCTCATAGGACTCCTATAGTTCTATTGCAGTCACACTTCAACCCAATCTTCTATTTGCATCAAAATTACTAAAAATCTACAGTGACTTCCATGTCACTATTCATATAGCACCGAGCGATGACCAACCTTGTCCACTTTAAGCCTCATTAAAACCCCTATTTTTAGCCATTAAATATCCTATAAATCTTTAATTCTACCTCATTATCTTTCCCTCCATTTCAGGAAATCCAGTAATTAGGATTTGTCAAATTCACTCTCTCTCTCTCTCTCTCTCTCTCTAACTTGTTATTTAAACGTATAGGTTAACTCAAATTTAAATAGATGCATAAGAACCAAATCTTTTAGTTCCACCATCACTACACCAAAATATCTATCTTTTCTCAGTGCCACCCCAAAATAAGAGAACTGAAATAAGTTTCAAATGTTGTTCTTCCATTAAACAACTTGTGACTTGTTGATGTCAATGTAAGCCATGAAAATGCCAACCTTCCTGGTGTTTCCCATCATTCATGAACATACATTTTAAAATGAGGCATAAAAAGTAAGTTTCCTTTGCAGTTATGGAAGGAAAGACAGAATGACAGATTTCCCCTCTGGCAGTGTTTTCGTGATTTTTACTTGTGAAAGAAAAGATACTAGGCCTGCCTTAGTCGCCTTGCAAAAGCAGACTATATAAAATGTGGAAATTGAAATGCAAATGATGATATTCATTAACTAAATTGAGAAACAAAACAAGCAGAACTCAGTAAAGAAAAAAGGCTCAATGGAATCATGTAGCAAAAGCTCATGGAGGTGTACTGTTACTACAGTAAAGAAAAGTATCTTACAGTTAAATTTTCAAAAGCACTTCTGAAGCGCTGCAGAAGAAGTTGCATTTCACTTCCTTCGCCACCATAAAATGCAATTGATTCAGCATTTTCTCGAACCCGTACAAGGCCATAACGAAAATCTGCCTCTTTTTTCTCTTGCAAGAAATTTAAAGTCACCAAGCCCTGAAGTTCAAAAAGTTACAGATGATTCAGTTGGTAATGTATTACATGGTGGAGGGGAGGGTTTGACACCTAACAGTGTTGAATATCAGTGCAAAATAAAAATAACTTACCCTGCCAAGAAAAACACTAATAGCTGTCCCACCAATGGAATACACAAGAAGAACAACAAACAGAGGAGGGTAGACGCCGTACAAGATGTTACTGAATGAAACTAAGTCTACGGCAGCATTAAAGAGTGTCAGAGAGAATGAAAGAGCCGTCCCTGTAAAAGAACTTAGATCATCGACAATTCGCTGGTCTGGATTATCAATGATTGATTGGGACTGAATCTTGTAGAAAGTCTGATTCTTAAGAAAGCGTTCCATGTAATAGCTTGTCATCCAAGACCTCCATCGCAGTGCAAGAGTTTCTCTTGCATAGTCTCGCAATACGAAAACCTGCAATACAATAATGAACAATGTTACAAGCAAATACATAAGATAGGATTGTGGGAGCAATGAAACTAGAGATCACTAAAAGGAATCTGTGCAAGATGTTGTTCATTAAAATAGAATATTTAAAAAGAAAAGTGATATGAATATCTCTCTAAGCAGCAAGGTGTAATTCATGAATCGTGACAAGGATTGCCAATATTTATTTACACAAACGACACATTCATATAGAACCTGAAAACCAATTAGATATAAAAAATCTTATGTAATTTATGTCTCACCGGTAAAACCAAGTACTTGTGGATTCCAAAAATCATTTAGAAATCTGAAGTAGATGATGCAAGAAAAATATATTTTTCCATCCAAAAAGAAATAGGGAGATAGATTTTTTTTTTAATTTTATAAAAGACTCATATTTCATATGGAGAACAAAAAGGCCATCTACATGAGAGAGGAACAGGTTACAAGGTTACGCCTATATGTAATTTAAATTTATGTTACTTTCTGTTAGTTTTTCATGGGTCGCACTTCCCTGTTGCACAAGAGAGATCAGGGTTACTAATACAAAAATAAACAAAGACTAGCAGAGCTATACCTAAGAAAGTGCAGCAATGTGCTCACCGGAATTCCTCCAGCAAAGCCACCCAAGTAGTAAAGCAGTTGCCTTGTAAATTGTTCTTGATCCTTATCTAGCATTTAATAAAATTAAACTAGTTCAGTTCAGTTATTTTTACAATTCATACTAAACTAAATAATTAACAAATCATAAACAACACCAATAATCTCAAATGAAATGTAAAAGTATATTTATGTTACACTTTAATTTTAACCATATAGGGAAATGGTTATTAACATGTAGGATAAAAGTGGATAAAAGGAAGAAACCGTAGTATAAACTCACTGGCAAGGGCATTATAGAAGTCCCGGCCAAGAAAATTGAAGCCCACACTAATGCCAGTGGTGCCCAGCGTGAGAGCAAAGACAGCAGCAAGCTGCAATCTCGCTTGGACTTTGTCATCAGAGAACCAATAAGGTGCAGCAACTTTCCAAAATCTTCTGAAAAGCGTCTGCAAATCAGGAACTTTCCTTTGTTCACCCCCAACATCACTCTCCTCCTCTTTTTTCTGCATAAACACATTTTCCCACATCTGAATCAAAACCCATATCAATTTACTGACAAAATTTAAAGAAACAATAAAAAAAGTATAAACCTTATCTGGGTTTGGAGGCAATGGTGTTGGAGTTGTCGCTGAAGAAGAACATCTAATTATGTTGCACCAGTTCCTCCTCCTGCGACTGCGAGGCTTACTACTATAAGTGGACATGGCTATCACTTTAGAGAAAGGAATGCACCCATTAACATGGAAATGCTGATGGCATTGGTAGCTCAGATTATAGGTGGTAGAGATGGAAAGGGGCTGTACTTGCTTTGGTTGTACAATCATTTTTATGGGTTTTCTAAATTTTTAATCTTTAATTTATTTTTTATAGTATATATACCTAAGAAGGAAGAAAAATCGGAAGTCTGCAAGTTAGCTAGTAGAGGAACTATCCTTCCTTACACACAATTGTTTTGCGATCAATAATTTGCCACGCCAGCTTTTTTCTATTGAGCTCCCACTTTTGTTCCAACTTCCAAGTTACTTCTCTTCTTTTGGAATTTTTTTTTTAAAACCTTACGACCAAAAAATAAAAAAATAAACAAAAGACAAATTTATAGTACCAATAAATTTATTACTAGTTTTATAATAACCCATTTAAATTATTAAATTAGGCACATAATTTCTTTATTTGAGTAATAATTAATAAATAATCTTCAACTATCCAAGTTAGTCATTAAATCTAACAAAGTAACATCATTATAAATTTTTCCTATGTCTTCTCCTCTTTAAATCTTTTTTTTTTTTTTTCTATAAAACTAAACTCTTTATATTGATTAAATTTTAACATACTTAAATAATATTTGAACCTTTCATAATTTTTATTTTCTTGTCTTAATACTTAAATTATCAATAAATTTACTAATATTATTTTTCTCATTTATACAAATTGTTTCAGTTTGCATTTTAATGATATTATTTTCAGCAAAAAATTTATTTTCTTATTAATGTATTACAACTATTAAAAAATATACTAAAATTGTATAAATATAAAGATTTTAATATCTAGAAAAAGAAAAGATAAAAGAAGAAACAAGATATAGAAAGTGGAAAACATAAAAAATAAAAAATAATAATTTATAATAATAATAGTTTAGTATTTTAAAAGTTAATTTATTAAATTTAATGACTAATTTAGATGAGTGAAAATTATTTATTAATTATAACTTAAATAAAATAATTATATACTTAATTTAATAATTTATGAGAATTATTGTAAAACAAATAATAATTCATGAGATGCAATTAACCTGGGAAAAAATAACTCATTTATGCAATAAACACATTTTGGTGGTCTGCGTATCACTTCCCTAAAGAGCATAGGAAATATTCTGGCTATGTGATTACCCATCTTGTTTGTTTTCTAACTTGCCCGAGTTCAACTTAGAAAACTTACATATCTTTAAATTGAGAACTAACTTATCCAATCCAATAAAAAAACTAAGATTTAGTGCTGAAGAAAGTAAACTTAGCATTGGAAACTAATTTTAAATTAAAACAGGTAAAACTTTCAATGGTCAACTAATTTAGATTGCTTGATAGTATATAGTAAGTTCAGAAATTCATGTTTCCTCCTGTCGCACATATTCAGGAGTGAAACAAAACAAGAACGAAAGAGGCCTGCTAAAGAAACTTCTTCCTAATAACTCAATAGAAAGACCTCACTGCTGTTCCTGAACAGAATCATCCCCTTTCTCGTTGCCTTTTTCATCCCCTCCATTGCTTGTTCCTTGAGTTGTTGCCATCGCCATAACTTCTCCAGGAGGTGGGTGATCGAATTTGCAGGTTGCACCATACTTGCAAGTGCCGGTTTTCAAATAGTACGGACAAATAATAGCACCCTGTTGAGATTTTGCTCATATTAGTGTTCGTGTGTACAAATATTACATAGACAGATACATACGTGTAACACATAAGATAGATACCACTTCCATACTGATAACAATTAAAAGGTAGGTATGGTTCACAGGATTCAAAGACAGAAGGCGTCCCTAATTATTTTGTCAATGTCAATCGGGATAGTGCTATATTCCAGTAGGATTGAAATTTCACAGACACGATTTTGTCTTATCCACCAGCATATGGCTCCCAATTTTGTGAGATACACCATTCTATCAAACAAAAATCTTGCTAGATGCTATGAAAATTTACAAATGAAGCCTGACTTCATACTTAAACAAAAAAAAATAACAGAGATCAAATTCATACCTCTCTCCTAGGTAATCCGGCTAGAGTGAGTTTAACAGTTTGTTGTGCAGCTTGGTTTGACAGTAACAGTGCTGATCGGTCAGTCGGATGATGGTACTTGCATCTTTCTCCAAATTTACACTCCCCAGTTTTCATATAGTACTGTTATAAGGAAAATCATGGTATAGATATGTAAGGATAGACATTAAGTGTTCAACGGTTAATGAGTGACAACAGCCTAAACAAAAATCACCAAATAACTCTTAATCACAGTATGAATCCAGTAAGATGAAATAAATGACATATCTTGTATCCACAATAACATTACAGAAATTTAACCAGAATAATAATAGCTCATTGACAAGGACAATAAATTCAAAAGATATTCTTCTTGACTATCCTTTCTCTCAAACTTCCTTCCCACACAAACCATCTCTTTCCTGTAAAATTTTAATATCATGTCTAAATATCTCTCATTCACACCTAAATCATCTTGTGAAAATTTTCATGATTTTTAAACAAATTACACTCATTAAGCAGACAGTCTCTTATATAACCTCCGTTTTTGGTATTACAATTTATCTACCTGAAAATCATCATATCATCCACCCTCATTTAATGGAAACAGCTTCTATCACAAGATTTAACACTCTTTTCTTTTTCTTTTCTTTTTGTAATTTATATTTACAAGTGAGGAACCAAAGACCATATGAACTTCAATTACATTCCATCAGCAGACATCCTATGGAGCTTGAATATAAGATCTATGCTTACATCACATTCAATCTGCCCAGGTCGTTGAGGGTAGATAGTTGGTCCTACTCCCACCTGAGACATGAGAGCAATTAACATGCATCAGGTTTTAAGTGAATATGACTACATTTACATCTCACTAGGCTCCTGTCAAAACAGATAAAGGAGCCTAACAAGAACCATAATTCTACAGTGACTAAGAATTACATTACCATATCCATTTTTCTAGTATTAACCAGACTACGGAGGTGCATCATAAACAAATATAGATTTTTCATGTTCTAACTTCCTCATATTATGTTTTCAAATAATCAAAATACAAACCCCCACCCCCTAATTTTACAATAAGATATAGATTCACCCATGTCAGGGCCATGTCAACCCTGGGAACAACATTTGCATAAGAAAGATGAGCGTGGCTGAAATACAATGTTGAAATGGATCACCGGTCATACAATAATAGATAGGATAAGAAATAAGGAAATATACAGGAAGGTTGAGGTTGCACCCGTTGAAGAGAAAATGGGAGAGAACCACTTATGGTGGAACACATCCTAAATAGGCCGGAGAATGCCTTTGTTAGAAAATGTGACTTGGTGCAAGTGGAAGGAGTTAGAAGAGATAGAGGGAGACCAAAAGTTACTCAGGAAAGTTCTTGAAAAGGATATGATTGTTGTAGGATCATTGAAAATGAAGCTTTGAATCGTACTATGTAGCCGACCCTAACTAATTTGGGATAAGGCTTAGTTGAGTAGACATCCTTCTGACTTTTACAACACATCACCAGGGAGGTTTGCACATGCTTAATAGAGCAAGCAACTTGATAAGCAAACAACCATATTTATTACACAATTCACAAACTGATTTCTGACGTTGGAGAAAAGCAACATCCACAGCTTCTCATCCCGCAAAAGAAAAACAGTTCTTTGTTGTAAATAAGAATCAACAATTACCGTTGTATGAGACAACCTGGGGTCAATAGCTTGATAAATAGAAGCAACTGGATTAACAACCCCAACATTAAGATTGGCTGCTGGGGAAGCCAAACCAGTAAGTCCTATCGAAACAGCAGGGGGATTGATTGCTGCATCAAAGCTCCAAGTTAAAAATTTTATAAAAAAAATAAATTATAGAGGTCTTCAGTTATTTGAGATTATGTTACCAGCATCACATACACATACCATTCCTGTCGGGATGATTGTAGCGGCAACTGGTACCATACTTGCAACTATTCAAATAAATGAAGTAAGAAGCTAGAGAAAGTTTGATCAATTAATAATATCAAACCATAATCAGCAACCATTTACCTGCCAGTTTTCAGGTAGAATGGACAATCCACTTCACCCTGTCAGAAGAAATTTGTACACTAAGAACTGAGATGATACAAAATCATGTAGCCAATAATATTTAAAAAGAAAAAGAAACCAGTGAACTAGTAACTTGCACAACCAGAATTTAGTATGATAAAAGAAACTAAAAGTAAGAAACTATAGACTAGCCCTTTATAGTTTGGATATGGGATCATTCCAGTTCAGCTAAATGGAGTCAATTGGAAGGAGATGACAAATTGACAATGTTGAAAAAGTCCCTTTCCATGATATAACCAGATTATTCCCAATCCATTGGGAGGCCTGAAGACTTTCGGTGATAGAAGCATTAATTAGCATCAGTTGTAAGCATATTACCTAAACGGTCACTAAGAGGTGGACACCAAAGAGAAGGAAAATTGATACTCTGGTAATTTTCTCCTCTACTTGTAGATACCATGAACAATATAATGAGATGTCACCAGAAAATAGAAAGGCAAACACTTCAGTAGAATATCATTACCGGTCTTACAGGAAGTCCTTTGCTATTATGCATTAGCGCAGGGGTGTAAGAAACAAGAGGCTCAATTGCTTGTGCATCTGCAGCTGCTCCATCTGTTTTAACAATTAAGTGGGAGTGTTTTCCATTACCATCTTCTTGTCCAGTCAACTGAATATGGATATCTTTTGGGTGATTGAATTTGCAGGTGGCACCAAATTTACATTTTCCCGTCTTCATATAGAACTGATTAAAAATAAATGTAAGGACAGTACGCCATAGATGTATATGTTTCAAGAGAATGTATAGGATAGATATCTAACCGCACACGGAGGCTCAAAAGGCCTCTTAGGTAAGGCAGAAACCTCAGCATTTTCTGAAGCACCCTAAAATAAAATAAAATCATGTTGTTAGTAATACAAGGAGAATAAAAACTAAATAGCCAATTAACCCTTATATCCAGAACAGCTTATGGAAATAGCACTTACAGCATTAGGCAATTGGTCTTTTGGATGATTAAACTTGCATCTTGAACCAAACTTGCATCTTTGAGTTTTTAGAAAGTACTGCAACATATGGAACAGGCAATCAATTGGAAAATGCACAAATGCCACTAAAGATATTACAAGAGTATTAATTTGAGATCCTACTTACTGGACAATCTGGTTGTCCTGGTCTTTCAGGAGGGTCCTCAGTTGTAACAATATCTGGAACCTAAAATGATGGGCAAATAAATTATACAATATAAATTAGTAACTCCTTCCACAACCTAATAGGAAAGTTGCCTATAGCATTTTAGCTTCCAGTAACCAAAATTGGTCCCTACAGCAATCATCAGAAGAGAAGACAACAATATTGACAGACAAATGCTATAACGATTTAAGCCATGAAAAAAAAAACTAGACAAATAAGTCATCTAGTGTACATGATAGACAACTGGATCTACTGTAACATAGAAATATAAGAATGCATAAGGATGTCATGGGGAATCAATTGATATAGACAAACACTATTCTTCGATTTGTAAGTGAGACACACAAAAACAAGAACGCGATAGATTTTGAACATGTAAATTCCAAATGTCACCAGCATATTAAAAAACATATTTCAGGAGTAAAAGATTATCAGCAATCATCTAAACAGAACACCTCCTAACATATAACCAAGTTAACATGTCCAGACATATGATTCACAGAGCTTCAAATCTAAGGACATAAGAACTTGATATTGATACTCAACAACACATCTAACGGGAAAATGAATGAGACATGTAACACGGCAAGCCCAACATGTGTCTTTTGCTCCTTGACACGCCATGCGATTACAGAACAAGATTAAGAAAATATTTGACAATAGAGGATTATAAAAAATAAAATAAAATTAAAAATGCTAGAATCACTAGTTAGTACTTAGTACTCATCTAACCACGCTCGTTCTTTATTTCTGCATACCCACTTACCAATACCAGTGACTTTCTCATTTGAAAGTGTCAGTGTAACCTGGTCCATGGACAAAGTGAAGCAATGCTGATCACATTCATTATCAAACTTAATTGAAGAAGCTAAAGAGTACAAACTACCCCCATAAACTTTTTACCTACTGCCACCTTCTACATGCTGATACCTTACCATGTGTGTGATGCATAGGCCTGACCCACAAACTTTAGACAAGTTTAGCATTTTAAACCAGTTGTTGTGATTCCAAATCTTTCAAGCAGCCCATAAGTTTACTGACTAAACTAAGTGTTCAAACTTCAAACTACTTCCATAACATTCAGCATATGACCAGCTAAAACCAACTCCGAGAAATATTTGCTGGATCAGGCCACATATCATGGACTTAATAGAACTCATTAAAATTATATTGCAAAACTCTATCAAGTTCAAAATAAACTTGAACAGGAGAATAATGGTGTCTTCTAATAAGTTATGCTACAAACCTGCTGTTCCTTCCCAGCATCTTTTTCACCACCAACTACATGGTGTTCAAATAAATAACATAAACTAACGTATAAATGTATTCGACAATATATCTCATATTTTGAGACACCGAGAATTTTTACAGGAAACATTATGTAGAAAAAATATGATATATTAATTAAACCAATCCACAAATATTGGACTGCAAGTCCCCTACAGTGAATAATGAGATTTTAACAATAAAGTAGCAGAAATCAAGGGAAGAAGTAGGCCGAAAAAAGAGATCCTGTATGGAAAGTATATATTTGGGCATCTAAAATTGGAATAATTGTAGCCTCGTTAACTAATTTTTCAGTTATTCATTAGTCCAAAACCAAAGCCAAACTATAAAATGATTGAGAAAACTTTTTCCACACCACTTTTCACAGATTATATCAAAAACTAGATTTTGGAAATTGCACCGTTGACTGACAGACATAACCTAGCTGTAAATGAATAGCCCTTTTCTGTTTGTGATAAGATAGGAGTAGACTTGTTTAAAGTTTAAACTATTATAAGCCCATGTGTATTACAAAGTACAATACACGATGCTGTTAAAAATATAGAATAGTAAGTATAAGTAAATATAATAAGATATAAGTATAATTATCAGAGGACTAAAAGATAGCATAAAAGGTCACCTCTTTCCAATCTAGGATTCCACCCTCAGGAACCCAAATAGGATGGTCAAACTTGCAGCTCTCTCCAAATTTACAGGTTCTTGTCTGCATATAGTGTGTACAATCCTTCTCTCCTGGCCTCTGTGGATAAATATGCAAATTGATTGCGCTCTCGTATCTAGGACGCTTGGTTAATAAGTTTGAAGAATACCAAGCTTCACTTTGCCCAACCGTGTTGTGTGCACCCAAAACAGTTGGATGATAGAGTGCTATAATACATAGTAGACAAGTATATACAAGAGAACCAAAGGAAATGTATATGTTACTTAATAAGTATCACTCATAAAGTAATATTTTAGCTTAAGAACATATATTTACTCGAATGTATACACAGAATGTATTTTATAACAATAATATAAGGGATTCAAAAAGAAGTTTATCATATTACTGCCTTTAATCTACCATTTTTACAAATTGGTTAAGGAAGCATATATATATATATATATATATATATATATATATATGTAGCTAGGTCATTAGCAAAAAAGTAATTTAGTACATTACTAAAATATTCATTAAGATATTCTGATTAAAATTAGAAATATACATTAACTACAAATTTTATATCCTTTTCTTTTCACCTATTGACCTATTGTATGATATTCTGACCTCAGTGCATTTTGGGGGTCAGTTTCATATAATGTTTTCTTCTTTGTAGCTCGGTTACGTTTGATATTCTGATCTGAGTGCGCTTTGGGGGTCAGTTCCCTATAATGTTTTCTTCTTCTTTGCTCGGTTACGTTTGAGCCTAAGGCCTATCCAAATGCCACCTTACCTCATACCAGTTGAGTGATAACACAAGGAATATTCAATTACATGATAACCAACACTTCTTTCTTCATGTGTTTTGACTGTAGAATATTCGACAATAATTTTTTCTATAAGAAGTATTTTATTAAGAAGAGATGGATACAGACGAGGAAGACTTAGAAAAGAAGAAATATTCAACAATTTAGGTTGGGTTAGGGATTGAGGTTGCCAAATATTTACGTGATTAAAAGGGATAACAATGCAACAATGTGAAAGTTCAAAGTTAAAACGGCCGCAGTTGTATGAACAAAAACTTTTAACAGATTTAATGAAGCAAACTCCAAGGACGAGATGTAATTATTTTTCAGAAATAGGAAGGAACAATTTACTTTTTAATAAAACTAAAATGGAAGGAGAGCCTCTAATATTCCCCTCTCAATTTGAAAGTTCAGTTCACAATCCAAGAAAGATGCTGGAACCACTGCACGCAAGGATTTGCAAGAGGTTTTCCAAATTCCCTGAACTACTTTAGTCATTCATACTAGATCATATTCATATTATAGACCAAACGTCTAGTATCCTGTGGGATTTTTGCTTAAATGAACTGACATAAAAAAGTACATTCAGGTTGCTCAAGAACTTATCATGTATATGCATTGAAGAGATGAAGGAATACAAAGAAAATAATGGGTTACAGGATTCTGTTTGTTTTGATTTATTATTACCTGTGGAGCAGCAAATCAACACATTGTATGGCATTGATTAGTGAAATATATGCACGAACAAGCAATATGCATCAAACGAGGAAATACCTCATGCTACTGAGTACTGATTGTAATGGAAATGCAGAAGTACTAACACCCCACCCATCAGCTACTAATCCTCGGAACTTTGTTCCCAGCTAGACACCACTCAATAATCAAAAGTACTTAAAGGCCTATGTAAAATTGAGCACTATAAGCTAACTAAAACCCCAGAAAAAGTAGCGAAATCCATGACCTTTTCACGGTAGATTTAATGACAAGCACTTGATACTTATGCAGTCAATCATTTTGGTGAGTTTTTTCTTGGGTCATTTTATCTCTCTAAAGCACATCAGATATAACAATGATACTTCGTTTTCCTGGTAGTTCTCATACATTATTCAATTCTAGGTGACCAAAACAGAATAAACAGCATATGGGAAAGCTGAAAAACAAAATAATAGCACAAAGACAACATAGATAGAGAAAATGACAGAGGTCGCCAACCTTGAGAAGAGCGTTTGATGCCAGAAATAATTGGGTCGAGACCAGTGCCTCCAAGATCAGCAGCATGAATAGAAGAATACCATGGAGATTGAGATAGCAAATGGGAAGTTGTCGAAGAAGCTGCCGCAATAGCACTGGGGATTCTGGTAGAAACACCAGGCGGCCCAATGCCAAAATCCGCAGCGGATGAAGCAGAATACCGGAGGGCATCGTCACTGTAAGAGAAATACATGGCGGTGGATCGTTGATCGGAGGCGAGGTAACGGGTGGAGCTCAGGTAGCGATTGGGTGAAGAAGCAATAGCTGGTGGAGATGCACCTCCATAAGTAGGGCTATAGCCAAAGAGTGGATTCGTCATTAAAAATAGAAAAGATTTTGTCTTTGTTGATTGATTAAGAAGTAAAGAACTTTGCTGTCTATTTGTTTTGTACCTTTAAGTTTTAACCATCCCAGTCCCAGTTTAAGGTTTAAACTGTGAAATTGTGATTGCTTTACAAAATCTTGGAAGACACTTTCCTTCATAACAACTTTTTAATAATATAATAAAATAATACCAGTTTATGTGTGAAAATATTCAGAGAACAACTTATTAAACAAAAATTTAAAAAGTAATGAGAAACATATAGTTAAGATTAAAATGTCATAAAGGCTATTTACGGATTTTCACTTAGTAGTTTTTGTTTATAGTGAAAGTAATTTAGAATGAAATTGAGTAAGATCTAATAGTTTGTGCATGAATAGGATGAGATTTTAACAATTTATGCATGATATTTATACTTGAAATATATTGTAGATAAATTAGTTAATATCGAATTATTAAAATATGAATTATATATGAGAAGTAACGATTAAGGGGTATGACTCTACGATAGTATACATATTATTTATTTTCAACATTTTTTGTAAATACATCGACTAATAAACGACGAGTATTTTGTCAATTACATATAGAAATAAATTTATGAGAAAATTAGTTAAAATCATAATCATTTACATGTTAATTGCCTAATTCCATATGAGAGTAAAAAATAAATTAATTCCAATTGAACATTTCACTAGAAATAAATAAAAAAATAAAAAACAAAACAAAATTTACTAAGGTATAATTATTTGTGCATGAATCGGTTGTCATATAATGATTTATATCATATATAAATTTTAGGAATACTCGGTTAATAACCTGACCATTCACTAGTTAGTTTACATATAAAAATAAATAAGTTAAGATTGTTAAAAAATATAAGAAATTAAACTAAATTCAATTTATATAAATATGAAATTAATTTATATTAATATTAATAAATATATAATTATTTACACTCATTGAGATATTTTCAAATAAAACAATTTAGATGTACTAATTCAAATTCGATACTTTTTGAATAAAATAGCTCAAAACCAACAATACACTAGTCAATATGGTAAGGGCTTGTTTGACATATCAGATGATATTATAGTATAAGACTATCTAGTTCGTTATTATGCAATGTTTAGCATCAACAGACATTATATAAATTTATATTATTGACTCATTATTGGAAAAAAATGATAAGACAATAATATAACAACTGTAACCTAATATATTATATAATCATATATTATATCATCTTATACACGATGTGACAAACTAGCCTTATATATGTTAATTGCATAGAAAAAATAAGCTAAGTTCATTTTACATATTAATTACCTGTTTTTCATAAACATTTTCATGTAAATAAATAGAGATATACTTGAGTAATTTCTAATTGTATATATTACTGAATTTACCAAAAAAAAATTTTATATATTCCCAAATAAAAAATGATTCTTCTATCACAAATTTATCACTGAATTTACAAAAATATTATCTTCTAATAGATTTAACATTTGTGGAAGGGGGTCTAGTAGGATTAAGAAATATGTCAACGTTATTTGAAGAATTTAAATAATATTCTAACTTGAAAACATATTACAAAAATGAAAAACAAAAAATAAAGTAGAAAACATTAGCTACATAAATACATAAACAGCTGAAACCTGAAATATATGATGCACAACTTGGACAGACTCATGTTTACATTATTTTCTCTTTCTTTTTCTTTTTCTTTTTGCTAAGATACATTGTTTTCTCTTGAACCAAAAAAAAAAAAAAAAAAAGGAGAAGAAACTCAGTAAGGAAACTACATGTTACAGAAATAGCATTAGTGGCTAGATTGATTTGGAAGTTTAGCCAGTGCCAGTAACCCCAAGGTCCTGCTTGTTCTCATCTTTACCAGCACCAAACACAGGACCACCTTTGCCAGCAGCATCAGGAACCTTGTCCTGAATCTTATCTATCTGAATACCACCCTGATCCTGCTGAGAATGTATGTCTGTCTTGGTCCTATTCTCTCCCCTTGCCACTGACTCATAGGTGGTAGCTGTCTTTGAGTCCTTTGGTTGAGCTCCTTGTGCCCCTGACATCTTAATTTTGCTATAATCTTCTTTCTTTCTCTACTTTGCCTGTTCAAATATCACCAAGCCCTGTCAATTTGCTACCTTCTTAGCTTAATTCTCTCAATATATAAGGTTGGGCAACGGGGAAATGTGATAAAATTGGGTTCTGCAACCTTACCCATTTGAGGCCACGTAAGTGTTCCTTGTGTTCAACCTATCAAGTTGATGACATGTGTCATTACCAATGACCCACGTGGCATTTATCTGCTTATCCCACCTGCTGCGTGTTACTGCATCAAAAAGCTAGATGGAAGATGTTTTTTCATTTGGATGGATAATATTGTAAGGCTTATTTTTTGCTTTGTTAATTGCCATCCCAAATACAAATGAGATGGAATGAGAATTTGTTGCCCTTTTGGCATCTGGATTACACTGGGACTTCATATGCTGTGTTCTATACTTTAGGAGTGTAGTAGTGTAGAAACATATATGTGACAGGTTAACTTTTCTAAGAAAGTAAGGTATCATATGATTGTATATACAGACAAGCCAACTAGGAAGCCTAGTAAAGCACCAGCAATGACTTCGACCTCAGTGTGGCCTATTGATTCTTTTAATGGAGCTAAACTATTGGCATTGATCGTCTCTGATGCTGCTTCTGAATCTGGTGAAAAGCTAGAAGACAATAGCTGCTCATTAGTTTGCCTCTTTCTATCTTCTGATGCAAGTAAAACACTAGTATTCGTCGGTTGTAAACCAAAGGGAGCTGCTTTCTCAGACAAAATGGACTCATCAAGGCCTCCCACAGTCATTGGTGATGATATTCCTGATTTACAGTTGATCACTCCATCTGTACCCTTAGAATGCTTAGAATTGACAAACGACTTGGTGGGTAGAATTTGGTTCAGTGTTATAGCATGATTGCCTACTTCTCTTCTCACTCCCTGCAAATAGCAAGACCAGCACTCTCAAGTTTTAGCTGCACAGTGCTGCATTGCAGCAAAGAAAAAAATGAAGAGTATAATCATACACCATTACAGAGACCAAGCCAAGTAACGAGTTTTGACCTATTAAAACTTTTAGATACAAAGACTACAACCAAATGCAGCTAGTGTTTGTGAGTTGATCTCAGGCAATAGAGATTAAAACTAGAGTGGAAGTGGGAGACAGAGTAACAATGGACAATGCATCAAGACATATATTGAATCTCCCATGATATGAGACACCTGAACACAATCTTAAACATATATACGTAGAATTTATACTAGTTAAGCAGGACCTTTACGTTCTTAGTCGGTTACAAAATATGAACTCTCCAAAAATAATGATCAACAGAGGTGATACTAAATTTGTTATGTTTCTGGTTTACTAAAATGATGAGCAGACAACCATAATGGAGCTAAGCATAAGTGCTAGGAGAATTAAATCAATAATTTGACTCTAAGCCTGACTTGGAAAAGGTTAAAGATGGGATTCTAATGGTTGATAAGATAAGGGCACGTCATTTACATAAAGGAAGGACAATCAACAGAGCAAAGTTCATGTGTCATTAGCAAGTCAGGCTTCTAGCAATTCTCTGGAAACAAGAGGATCCTAGCATGATTGTATAAATCTTTTAATCCTTCTAACCTAAAGTGCCTATTATCATATCTCCAGTCCACCTCTGAGATTTCAAAGCTGAAATACAGGAAGGATCTGACTAGAAAGTCAACTCAAAACTTGATTGAGGAACCAGCATTTCAGAAAGGACTAATCTGGCCAGGACTCCCTCCCCCTACTTTATAAATCCCCAAGACGTCACGTACATGTCTCATATAGGACAGCACATGCCAACATAAACATGACATTGCGATACTCTCACAAGTATAGCAGGCTTCTTCCGAGATGGTGTAGGATTAGCATAAAACACAGTAAAGCAATATTGATACAGTTGCAGGAGGGATCAGGCATGCAACACAGATTTCCCTCACCATCCGGCATCTACTTATTAATCATATATTAACATGGAAATCCAGAGAGGCAGAATTTTAATAGTGAGTTTCTTTATCCATTAAAACCATCAATTGGAAGAATAAAAAAAATGACAATCTAGATTTCCCATACAATCCTCTTCAAAGCAACTGCAACAGAAGGTGGAATTGGCCATGCTCGCGCATGGATCAGCTTCTTTGAGATCCTATCTTTTCTCAATCCAAGTAAATTCTTTATACCTCCATTCTAATTCTACAAATACAAGCTTTTGAGTCACAAGTTCCAATCTTAAACTTCACTCTAAGTAATTTTAGGCAAGTCTTGAATCTAATTTATGACACAACAATAAATCACATGCAATTTTGAATCATTAACATTTTATAGATATCGCCTAAAGTTTGTATCCTCTGAGTAAACTCAAAAAACCTAGTTAACTAAATCAACTACCCAACTAGGTTCAAGATCACCTTGAGATTGGGTATTCAACTAAGTCAACGAGAAGCAGCAATAAATGGATGTTTTACTTTTTAGCTTGCCCTATAAATATAGCTGCTTGATACACTGTTGAATGCACATTATTATTTCTTTGTTGTTTATCATGTGTCCATACCAATGTGGTTCCTCCACTAAAAGCAGCCTTCATTCTTCCACCTTCGAAAATGAGAACATTGTCCCTATATACTTTGAGAGTATTAAAATAGTGACTGAGTGCAGTTATGAGTCAGGAGCAGGACAGTGACAATCCTATTATATTTTTTATCTTCAGAGCCACCATGTGGGATTGCATATCTCCCTTCAAGTTCACCAGATAGATGCCAGATTGCCAGGTCTACATCTCTTGTAACTGCTGAAAATTTACTCCACTTTCCTTGCAATTACAACCTCAAAATTCTACTAACAAGCAACAACTTGGACTCTTCTTGCCTGGCATTGCAAGTTCCACTACTTTAAATTTTTCATTGTTATGGCTTAATCCAAGTAATCAACTCAACTCAACTAAGCCTGAAGTCCCACACAAGTTGGGGTCGGTAATACAAGTGATCATATTCCAAAATTTTGATGATAGCATTTCCTCCTGATTTAATTATGCATATGACTTGTGTAATATTCAAGGCATACCGTTTCTTTAACAAAGAGGCCTATGAAGAGCTAAGACACAGTCTAGTTACAAATGCCCTTCAATCCACTTGCATAAGAACCAACAGAGGCAAGATATTAACATATATTATCAAATAATGAGGATACAATAATTTATTTATTTTTTTTTTTCTTCAGAAGACAGTTCAGCACTATAACTCATTCCCCGAAGATTAATTAGAAACAAGAAACCATACCTGGGCATCATACATAACAAGGCCAGCATAAACAACTGTAAGCCCAAAAATTGAATCATTGAAGCCCCTGCATTTCGAAATATATACTATTGAAAACACCACATAAAAATACATAAACTGAAAAGGATGCTATGAATCAACCAGGAAAAAAAACAAAATCACTGCTTTTTACCTCTCTAGGCCAATGGATGTTGCAGAAGCCACCATCGCCTATCCATATGGAAAAATATAAAAACCTTATAAGATAAATAGTGAAAATTCCAAGCTCCTTCTGGGTAAATAATAATCATAAAAATGTCATAGATGAAAAATATAATTCAGGATCAAAGGTCATACAGATGAATGTGTCGACGGAAAACCTCCAGCCTGAATTGTCTCCTTGATATCAAAATCTTTCCCATAAAGAAGTACAGAAGTAAATGGTTTAGAAAGCTGCCCAATTGCCGCAGAAGCACAAGCTGCAACTAGAACCTAGTATACAGGGAAAAAAACTTCAGTAATACAAATAATGGGTTTTATAGCAAAAATGAAGAGAGACCCATAACTTAAAACTCAAAAAAGTTCTCTGTTTAGAGAAAACCTTGTTGTGGGCGAGTTGAGCTATGTTGTCGAGTAATCCAGCTCCAAGACAAGTGACTCTAAATTTAGGGGCTTTGGTATTTCTAATGGGGCGAAATGAGTATAGTTGGTGAAGAACAAGGCTGAGTTGCTTATGGGATTGAGTACAAACAGAGGAAGTAGGAGATGGAGGAGCACCGTATAAGCTCCCACACTGCAATATCATGGTCTCTCGTATCTCTCAGTCAAAACCTCGTTTTCACTTGTCTAACGAGAAAGCAAGAAACAAATTAGAAGCAATCCAGCCTCGGTGCAGGCAGTGAAAGTTGGGTATATGGCATAGAATTCACGAGAACTATATAAATGGGACATTCATCACCATAAATATAGGCATAAGAAATGCAGTTTTCTTTTTCTTTTTAATTTCGAAAAACTACATGAGAGTTGAGACCCTTCTTTTATGATTTAACAGCTTGCCTGGTAAATGCATTTTATAAGAAATGTCTTATCACATTTAATTAGTGACAACTTAATGCAATTTAATATTGATAACATAAATTTTCGCATCTAGGGTTTGTGTGTGGAGATAGCAATGGCTAGATATTGTTCAGCCCTGATCCATTGTTTACTCATATTTATAATGAGTATAAAAATAAGATTTATTATAGTCTCATCACTTATTAAGCATATCCAAACTTTGAACTAGACCTAATAGATAATCCATAGACCATAAATTTTTTTTCTTTTTTTAAAGAAAAATCTATTTTATGAATAAAAAGACATAGGCAAACAAATTTCAAAAAAATTGAAGTGCACAATGAAATGTTAAATTGAATAGTTGTTATCACATATAATTCTTTTTCGTACATTGTTGAAGCTAACTTTTTACATTCATCTATTTGTTCCAATGATATTAAACAATAATTGAGGCATTAGTAAAATCTAAAAGATAGTTTTTATTGTCAATTTATAATTATTTCAATAAATAAAATAACATAAGATAATTATAAATAATTTTTAGTACTCATTTTTCTCACAAGATTAATAGCAATAAATTTAAAATTCTATATATAATTATATTATTTTACCTCCAACATCCAACAAATTAATTTTCTTCGTTACAATTTTCAAAATTTTTAAATGAAGTTCTCATATCAAAATTATTAATATCAAATTATTTTCTCATTTAATAGAATTTTGAAACTCAAAATCAAAATATAGTATTACAATTATAACAATCATAAATTTATCAATATTAAAAAAATGTATATTTTGATATTATTGAAAATTTAATCTTAGAACCAGCGGACATGTAGGCATTGCCCAGACGCATGAGGTAAAATATGAAAATACCCATGCCTATTAAGAACCAATTTAATACCCATTAAGATGCTTATTAGGGCCAGGCCGGGCCTGACATAGACCCGATCCAATTACCATTTCTATTTGTGTAGCTTATTATAGAATGCATTTGATAAAATAAGACTGTGATTTGTAGAATAAATAAATGAGACAATATATTATATAAAAAATTATAAAAATTATGATAAGTATACATAAATATTTATATCATCGTGTTCAATGTAAGATTATGTTTAGATAAGATAGATTAATTATAAGATATGATTAATTTGTTGTTTTTAAGTATTTGATGCAGTACCAGATATTACAATGTTTATTATTGTTTAAACAAATATATCCAATACATTATAAAATATATTGTTCATATAGAATTGATATTCTAATATCTATTGTTTGTATTCATCATTCCCATTTGGTATCTCCAACGCATTGATCTATGTTTTTTTTTTTTTTTTTTTGTGGAAAAAAAAAATTGATAGTATGTTCATTAAAAGCACATCATAAAATTCCTATAACTATGATTTACATTCTTATAATCATTTTATATATTTATATTTTTTTTTTGAGATTAATCAATTTTTTTAAAACCTAACTCCATGGGTTTAACACTCATTTTCTTGCAATTATGAGACATTTAGGCATTAAAATATGCTTGTGCAATCGGAACATCAATACTTCTTATAAAGGAAAATAAAGAGACGTGCACAAAGTCACAAACGCAAAATCAGGGAAGAATGAGAGGAGAGGATGACGATAGAGAACGAGGTGAGGGACGGTGGAGAATGATAGTAGAAGCTTATTGGATTTCAAAATAAAAATTCATTCGGGGTAATTTAGGGTTTTACATTTTTGTTGATCTTTACCTTATTTAATATGTACTAATATCACCATTCCCCTAAGATTGTTGTGTCTTGATGCAAGAATATTAAACATCAATTAAGATTCATTTATTTTATATAGATTAGTTTGGATTGGTAAGGAGAGAAGGCCAAAATTTATGTCTAGTCATATTTTTAGTGTGTTTGGGTTGTCTAAAAATTATGGTTTGTAAATATGATCTAAAAAAATAATTTATGTATAAATTACAATATATATATATAATTTAGTGTGTTTTGATTGTCTAAATACCTAGTTGGTGAAGGAGAAAAAACTTAAAAAACTTAAAGATATAAGGCATAAAAAGAAAAAAAGGTAGTGGGGTTGCAAGGACGCTCGTTTGAAAAGCACTCCTGGGCCTCTTATCGAACTCACGGCCCTTGTCATCAGGGAAGCTGGCCACGGCATGCTAAATAGCATGCATCCGTGATCAGGCGTCCCAAGAGGCAGATGCGCAGTACAGGCATTGTAATCAAATAAAGCCATAGAAGTATGCACCCATATAGTCTAAGCATCGTAACCAAGCAGAGCCTTAATAGTTTTCACCAAACAATAGATTCGTGTGAATGATCCTTCTTATTTATCATGTCAAACACAATAAATTCTTTATGAATTTTGGATAAGAAATATTATCTTAGCAAAATTTCATATCCTATACAAAAAGAGTTGAGTTGAGTTGATTATAAATTTTTGTTGCCCGAGTCTAATTACAAAAGTCGGTATTGTGATTAGTCCTTTTACACGTTAGTTACGAATAGTAGAATTATTTTTTGAATAGTGCAATCTTTTAAATTCTCATATTATTACAAAGAGAAAAAAATATTGTAATGACTACTTTGTAAAACTATGACATAATCTCTCCACTTGGTTTCATATTTAAAACAATTCTTTTTCTCTTAACATTTATTTACTTGATGAGATTGCTCCTAAACTTTTTATCTATTTGATGTACTTAAAAAAATGTCAAATTTCTGTGTTAAATACTAAGGTTTCTAAAAAATAATATATATTAAAATTTTCGATGTAAGAATTATTTAATATATATATAATTTTATTTTTTTTGCTAAACTATTACAAGAGGATATCATAGCTCCTTATATAATATTCTGATGGCTGATATAGTTGGCAATATCCCAGATGCTCTGGATTCAATTCCATAAAGACCAAATTGTGCATGCCAATATTTTCTGATATCTGGGTATTTGCTGATAAGTTGGTTGAATATGTGTGCATTTACTTAACACGTACAAGAAACGTCATTTGCACGAGCTCATCTTGTCAAAACCTCTTATAATCTAATGATGTAATGTAACAATCTTTTATAAATATTTGTTTTAGCAACCATGCCTTGAGAAGTTATCAATGAATCTAATTGTTTTGCTTTTTCTATTGCCGCCGAACCTAAACCTATGCTCGAGAGATAGTTATCCATATATTGACAAGGGATATATGAATTTTCAATAAGAGAGTCCCCAGACCATCTGGATCCCACGAGTGAATAGAAAGTAATTATATTATGAAAATGTGGTTTCTGCATATAGCATTTTTGATAAAAATTATTAAGACTCTACTATGAATGCTTAGTGGCCAAGTAAGGTACGTAAACAAAATAGATTAGTGAATGCAGCACAAAAAGAAAACAACCCGCTCATGCTGAAGAAATATTTTACTTATTTTAGATATGTATTCGGTACATTTTTATTTCTAGACTGACCGATACTATGTTAAGAAACGACATTTTGATCCTTAAATATTAGTATTGCGTGCAATTATTATCACTATATATGAATGCATGGTAACCTTAACTCAATATCATTGTTTTGTTTTAGTACATTGGAAATAATAATGATCATTGTCCTAAAAAACTATACTCAAAATCATCACTCTTGCTCCTATATATACGAACCAACTATTTGTTCTTTAATTTCGAAATAAAAACTTCAATTCATTTTACTAGGTCATTATTAATTTCATCTACCTAACAATAGGGGTGAGCAGGCGGTCGGTTGGGTTCTGTTTTGAGCCTTTTCTCGACCGACTCGTTCTTTTTGGTTTGTCAAAATTCGCACCGACTAAACTAATCGATATATTCGGTTTCTAAATTTTTCCAACTGCAATAATATTGATTAATTTTTGATTGGTTTCGGTCTTTTATCACAAAAATGAAATCTTAAATTTTAGATGTCAAAGACACAAAATCAATACTGAGAACAAAATTATTGACTTTGATGATTTCTTAGAAAACAACAAAAGAAGTCAAAAATAGATCTAAAGAAATATAATTATTCCTATTAACAACAATTGGATTATAGGCAAGAGAAGGATCAAACATGAAGTGAAAATGAAGCAGAAAATCGGATGCTCCTTTTTTCTGAAGAACGAAACTCTGTTCAACTTCGATGCTCGGTGAAAGAGATCAAACGATTCACCATTTAATCAGACTTCTCATAAATCATCCACCAAAATCCTTCAAGCAGGTACCAAAATCCTTCAAGCAGGTGAAGAGAGGGAAGAAGCAGAGAAAGCATCGAAGCTTTGAAGAAGTAGAAAAGAAAAAAAGAAGCATGAGATGATGCTCTGCTCTCTCTTCACTCTCTTTGGCTGGTGGCTGAGTAGAAAAGAAAGAAACATGCAAGTTGTAAATTAGGTTTTGCTTTCACATGACTTTGGGCCTACACTTCATAAAACTTGATGGGCTGAAACTTGTTAGCTTTTATTTTTATTTTTATGGGCTTGAATTAGATAAGAATGGGCTGAATCTAAAACTATGGACTATTGTTATATAATTCGGTCGGGTCGATTATCCTATTAGCAAAAATTGCATAACCTGTAAAACCGACCCATCTTGTAAATAATGTAAAATTTTCAACCCTACTGCTCATTTACCTTTTTCGGTTTGAGTCGGATTCGGTTATTTTGGGTCGGGTACGAGTCGAATTTTCGGGTACTAACAATGCTTCGTTTTCAATTATCATAATAACTTGACCTATCAAAATGCCTACTGCAGACGTTGAGGTCATGTATATATGATAATGGTAAATTTTATTTTGATCATTAAGAAAGGGATTGAAAGATGACAAGCTTGGCAAGCACAATCATATGGGTAATAAATGCAAGGGTTAAATTTCAAAAACCGAAAACTTCTAGTATTGATGCACTAAGCAATTTGTTGATAATGCAAAATGAATAAAAAGTTTTTATTTGCAAATTAGAAGACTCTAGAACACTCTAGAATGTTCTACAAGATTGTAGAACATCCTAGAAGATCTTGAAAGATTCCAGAATGTGTGGAATGCTCTAGAACAATGTACATAGTTCTAGAAGGTATATATATTCTTAAGAAATATATAAATATATAGATATTTTGTAAGAGAATGTGAGCCATTAGATAAAATAGAACTTCACCGTTGGCTGAGGAGGTAGAGTAGTATAAATAGAGGTAGGGAGTAATTTGTAACAATCAAGTAATCTAAGCATTGTAAGAGCTTTAAGAGTTTAATAAAAAGTTCATTTCTTAAGAATCTCTTGTGTACTTTTCTTCCTACTTGCCATTCTCTTAAGTTTAAGTGAAGGTTAGGCTGACTTAGCATTCTAGCATTAGACTTCAATGTTTAAATATCACACTGGGAACATGAATCTTTCTAAGACCGTGACATAGGAGAGGCATGGTTGCAACGAAGAGAAGAGTGAAGGTTAAGCTGACTTAGCATTCTAGCATGAGATTTAAATGTCTAAATATCACATAGGGAGCATTGAATCTTTCTAAGATCGTGACACAGGAGAGGCATGGTTGTAACAAAGAAAAGAGAGGTTAGGGTTTAGGACCAATGGATAATAGAAAATGCTTACTTTTATAGGGAAATGTGTTTTGAAATAATTAAAAATTAAAAGAATTTGATTGGTGGTTTTCCCACCAATAATATTGGCCCAATTCTTTTCTTCTCTTACACGTTTTACGTGTGCTGATATGATGTTAGTACCTCTACATACATAGATAATAAGTGGCAAAAATCTTTGATAGTTGTGGTCTCATATATAAATAAATATATAAATCTATCTAGAGGTATCTTTGATGTGGGCTGGTGAGAAAGTAACAAATGCCTAATAAACAACCCACTAATGCCAGGAAAATATTTTACATTATTTTATATTCGTATTCGATACATTTTTGTTTTTAAACTGATCAATACTTAGAAAATGAAATTTGATCCTTACATAAAAGTATTGTGTGCAATTATTATCACTATATATGAGTGCATGGTAACCTTAACTCAATATCATTCTTCTGTTTTAGTACATTGGATATAATAATGATCATTGTCCTAAAAAACTATACTCAAAATCACCACTCTTGCTCCTAAACCAACTATTTGTTCTTTAATTTTGAAATAAAAACTTCAATTTCATTTTACTAGTTCATTCTTAATTTCATCTACCTAACAATGTTTTGTTTTCAATTATCATAATAACTTGACCTATCAAAATGCCTACTGCAGACGTTGAGGTCATATATATATGATAATGGTGAATTTTATTTTGATCGTAAAGAAAGGGATTGAAAGATGACAAGCTTGGCAAGCACAGTCATACAGGTAATAAATGCAAGGGCTAAATTTCAAAAACCGAAAACTTCTGGTATTGATGCACCAAGCAATTTGTTGATTTTTCAAAATGAATAAAAAGTTTCTATATGACTTATATAGAAATTATATATAAAAATTAAAAAATTTATATTAAGAAAAAAAAAAAAAAACAAAGGAAATGAAATTAAAAATATTGTCTCCTAATCTCAAATTCTCAATAGCCTTCCACCTTCAGTATATTTATAATAAAATTAATTTAAATATATATATATATTAAATTGGATTAATATCGTTATTATCTAAATTAGTTTAAAAGCTGGAAAACTTTTATAATTTCGTATTTTAGAATAAGTATAAATTAATTTATTTGAATCAATTAAAATAATAATAAAACTAACTTTCTCTCCCTTAATAAACTCACATTATCCTACACTCATATAAATAAATAAAAAAGTATGACTTATTCCAAGAGTCGAACACACCTAAGTTAACAGACCAAAAGCCCAATTACTTCACTCAGCTCTACAGTTAGTCACTACATGTAGAGGCCCATATCATTTAGGCCCTTAGGCCATTATTGTCATAATATCTTCTGGACCAATATTGACAATATCGCTGTCTATTTCTCTCGTTCTCAGTTTCCAGATCCACAGCCCAATTAAGATCGTATTTTTCATCTTATTCTTATTTTATCGAGAGACAGAACTATGGCTCTTGGTCGTGGTGGGGGCCGCAGAGGTTAGGATGATTTTTTTTTTATGTTGTAATTTGTTTCGTTATGATATTTAAACTTTGTTGTAATTTGCTTTGTTATTGCAGGTTCATCATGTGGATCTTCAGGTTCAAAAGGTATTTTTCTGTTTTAGAGTTCAGATCTTAGTTGTTAAAAATATAATCTTTAATGTTTGTGAATTGTGATCCCTTCTTATTCAATTTCAGACTCTGCATATGCTGCTGCATCGGCAAATATTTTGTATAATAATTCACTCAAGGAAAGCCCAAGAATGTGCCAAGTTATGTATGATTTCTATTTAGAGGTATACATGAATTTATAAGGTTTTTCATTCTCTAAGTGTCAATTATGAAGAACTCTCATTGTGAAAGCTTACTTTTTTTCTATTATACAGTGTGTGAAAACAAAAGGAACTGATAGATGCAAGCATTATGATGAACAGTTGGCCTTATGTCCTGATGCTGTGTCAGGTTCCTAAGACTTATTGCTTTTCTCTAGTTTCTGCTGCTGTGTGAGATTAGTTCTGTGTTTCTCCAAGTGATCAAACCTTGATTTAATGTTAGAACAATTGGGGCTTTGTTGATGCTGTTTCACAAACAAGGTTTTTTACATATCAAGTTTGGTAGTGGACATCCTAGTTTCTAATTGACAGAATGCCTATATCAAAGGAGGGATTAAATTAATTTTGCAAATTGAAAGTCACTTTACAAAAGTTTAATAAGATAGAAAGCTTCTTTGCCTTCCATACAAAATTTGGAAATTTCCGTTATTTTGTTAGTTCCAATTGAGTTGATCGTCGTAAATTTAATTGCTCTCTCTCTCTCTCATATTATCTTCTTGTTCTCCATTTTTTTTTCCTTTTTGCAGGAAAGCTTCCTCGAGTTCATGCAGTTGAACAGATGGAAAGTATGTGCAACAGTACTTTGAGTTTCACATTATCTTTGTATGCTTGTATGTTTTCATAATTAAAGAATTTCTATGTCATATAGAGCAAATCTATGCTATGTCATCGGATGCTTTTTGATTCTTCGCGCATGGTTTGTTCCATTGCTGACCAAGTGGGGATACAATTTTTATTTTTTATTATGTCTTTTATTGCCAAAACAATTTTAGTCAGCTAAATTATTTTTTGAATCTAATTTCGTACAAAGTGATGGTAGCAAATAGTTAGATATCCTCATTACAGAGTAGCTTCAAAGTTTATGGCAAACTTTCATGTATAGTGCACTTTACTTCTAAGTTTTAGAAAAACTTGTGCAAAGTTTATGTCATGACAACTATGATTGTACCATGCTTTAATTTTGTTAATGTTACAGAAAACAAATTGTGAATAATTATGTGTTATTTGCACTGTACTTCTGAATCAAGTAAGTGAAAGTAATATTGACTTCATTGCAGAAATGGCAGAAGAGGAAGAGAAAAAAGCAGCTTCTAAAGGGTTTGCAAATTATCAAGACTATGTGCTAGATAACATGAGAAAGTCGAACAATCCTATTTATTGCAGAAATTTTTTCGATCAATACAAAGAGGTACAGAGATCCAATTTTCTGTTTATTATGGTGTTTGGCCACAATAATGATGATTTAATATAATCGATCATGTTGCAATTCATACTTCATTTATAATCGATCATAAAAAATATGATGATTTATAAGTTATATGTTTATTGGTGACTATTTTTAATTTCCCCTGTTTTATTTGTTATAGCTTTGGCTTATTAATGGTTGAACTTTGGTATTGTATTTCAATGTTGCAGTGCCAAAGTAGGGGCAATGATGACTGTGAGAAATACTTCAAGAGGTATCCATGGTGTCCTCAATTCAAGAAGTTGAGTCAGGCTGTTTAAAAACAAGTTAGGGCATTAATTAGAGTTTGTCTATTTCTAAAGTGAATGGGTTGGTTGGTTGTCTACGTTATTAGCTTGCTAATCGTGACTAGAATAGATAACTATACTTTTCCTAGGCACACACTCATGAAACTCAATCATTAGGGTTTATTATTTTCAAGAATTACTGTTTCTGCATGGAAACAATAAGCAAATCCAAGAAAAAGCCTCAATGACACCATCTCTCGCAATATTTTGACTTTTGAGTAATATTTGTTAATGCCATTAATTTTGTCAAGGTTTGTCTTGTTGAATGATTAACAAACTAAAATTCATCAAGAACGAGGAACAAACCATAATTAAACTAGCCTCAAACAAAACAGGATACGTAAAAGAAACACAAATCAACAATTATTACTCATAATATATATATATATGTTGCAATCTTGATTTCTCATGCAAATTCTAAAAACTAAGATCCATGCTGCCTCCTGGAGAAAAATTCAAACACCCATGTGAAATACTTACAGTAAAATAGTTATCCATATATCTAAATTTAATCCAAGAAATTAATTCAATTTTGGTATTTTAAAATTCCCATTTTGAGGAGGAAGCTGTTATTAATTTTTATTATAACCCAACAAGGAAGGGTATTTAAAAAAAAATAAAAATAGATATTGCTTAAAATTGATGGGCTTGCTTTCTCTTAACTGTACAGAAAAATAAACATTTAACAAAAATTGAAATCAAAGCAACGAAACTTAAAACTGATATTGCTTAACATGTTCATCCTTTTATTTACATCATAAAACGCTTAGACTAACTAAACAAAAACATTAATAGACGTCATAACCCTAAGTCGTATCAAACCCTAATTCAGCCTAATCAAAGCCTCAATCATCACCACCGCCGTTTCCGCCATTACCGTTTTCTCCATTGTTGTCACCTCCCTCACCCTTATCATTCCAGAAGCTTTGCCTAGAGGAGTGCCACCTCCATCTACAGGTCGTCCTCGACAGCATTTTTTGAGCAGAAGCTCAATATTGCAATAAACTTGGTCCATGTTGGCTTTTAAAGCCTTGATGTCATCTATGGCTTCACTGAGGTCCTCCTTTAACTCATTTACTGTAGCTGCAACATTATGGATAGCAGTTCGCATCCCCTTTTCTGCTTTTACCAATGTCGGTGATGAAAGCTTCCGGCGATGAGCAGTCGGCATTTCCAACTGTTGACCCAATAGTCTGAGCGAATGGAAGTAAGTCCAGATGCGAGAAGCACATCTCCAGCCATATCTCTAACTATATCTCCGAAAGACTTGGGAGAGCTTTCAGAAGTAAAAGGTGGAGAGCTTTTGGAAGCATTTGTTATATAGTTTGTAATAAATGTGGAGACTTATAAGTTTCACATTAGAAAGATAAATAGTTGTTTAAAACTTTATAAAGGGAAGTCTATTTTCTAAATAGAAATAATTTATAATAGAAATATATTAATATAAGAAAGATTAATATATATATATTATTTTCAACAGACATATTAGTTAAATTAATTTAATATATGTATCTGTTGAAGATGACTTTTCAGTATCTATATAAACTCTTCATCTATTCCTGATAATAATCAAGAGTTTTAGAGTTCTAAGAGGTTTTATTATATCATGTAAGAGACTTGTCTGTTTCTCTTACAGAATACACATACAATATCTTTTTAAAGATAGTAATTACACGCCTCAAAGTTTTCTCTACTCATACTATTTTATTTTAATAGCATTGTTATCATGGGGTATAAATCTTCCAGCGGGAAGATCAAAACCTTCGGAAGAACGGGAGTCGAGGCAGAGCCAGCTTGAGAAGGAGTCACTCGTTTCAACTTACTGGCTAGATAGGCAACTGCATTGAGAATCACACGCAGGTGTCACACAACACTAACTCGTTGTCTACATGGTGCCACTTAGGAAACAATTGGGAGGTTAGTATGGTGCACTCATACAAGTTTGTAGAGCATTCTAGAAGAATTCAAAAGATTTTGGAAGGTTTTAGAATATTCTAGAAGGGTCCGGATGGTTCTAGAACATAGAGAGTTCTAAAAAGTTCTAGAAGGTTCATGAAGACTCAAAAAAGTTTTAGAAGATTCAAGAAAGTTCTAGAAGGGTCCAGAAGGATGTAAAAAACTTTAGAACACTCTAAAAGGTTCTATAAGGTTGTAGAACATCCTGGAAGATCCTGAAAGGTTTAAGAATATGTGGAATATTGTAGAACAATGCACATAATTCTAGGAGGTCTACATATTTCTAGGAAATGTATAAATATCTAGATATTTGGTAAGAGAGTTTTAGATAGCTAATGTGAGCCATTAGATGAAACAGAGCTCCACTGTTAATTGAGGAGGTGGAGTAGTATAAATAGAGATAGGGAGTCATTTGTAACAATCAAGTAATCTAAGCATTGTAAGAGCTTTAAGAGTTTAATAAAGAGTTCATTTCTTAAAGAATCTCTTATGTATTTTTCTTCTTACTTGTCGTTCTCTTAAGTTTGAGTAAATGTTAGGCTGACTTAGCATTCTTGCATGAAGCTTGAGTGTCTAGTTGTTGCACGAGAGAGTTGAATTTTTCCATTATCGTGACACAGGAGAGGCATGGTTGCAACGAAGAGAAGAGAAGGTTAGGGTTTAGGACCAATGGATAATAGAAAATGATTTTTCCAAGACCGTGACACAAGAGAGGCATTATGGATAGTAGTTCGCATCCCCTTTTCTGCTTTTCCCGACACTGATTTACCAATGTCGGTGATGAAAGCTTCCGATGATGAGTGATTGGCATTTCCAACGGTTGACCCAACAGTTTGAGCTATGGAAGTAAGTCCAGATACGAGAAGCACATCTTCAGCCTTATTTCTGACCATATCTCCGAAAGACTTGGGATAGCTTTCAGAAGCAAGAGATAGAGAGCTTTTGAAAGCATTTGTTAGATAGTTTGTAATAAATGTGGAGACTTACAAGTTTCACATTTGAAATATAAAAAGTTGTTTAAAACTTTATAAATGGAAGTCTATTTTTTCAATAAAAATAATTTATAATAGAAATATATTAATATAAGGAAGATTAATAATATATATATATATATATATATATATA
This sequence comes from Quillaja saponaria, assembly GCA_029379385.1. Lineage (NCBI taxonomy): Eukaryota > Viridiplantae > Streptophyta > Magnoliopsida > Fabales > Quillajaceae > Quillaja > Quillaja saponaria. The sequence goes on along the minus strand of CM055616.1, from coordinate 8,338,825 downwards.
TATTATATTTAAATGACTTGGACTTGGGGCTTAAGTTGAAAGCTTTTATTTTTTATTTTTTGTGGATTGATATTATTAGTTATTGATGCCTTTTGGAATTTTTAGTTATTAATAAATTTTCAAATTTAACAGACATATTAGTCAAATTAATTTAATATTCGTATCTGTTGAAGATTTGTTTTAGTATCCAACAAACATATTAGTTAAATTAATTTAATATACGTATCTGTTGAAGATAACTTTTCAGTATCTATATAAACTCTTCATCTATTCCTGATAATAATCAAGAGTTTTAGAGTTCTAAGAGGTTTTGTTACATCCTGGAAGAGACTTGTCTGTTTCTCCTAAAGAATACATATGCAATATATCTTCAAAGATAATTATTACACGCCTCAAAACCTTCTTTACTTATACTATTTTATTCTAACAATTTTAAAGAGATATTCTTCATGGAGACAAATCCAAAAGATTTTATCAAATTTGATTAGTTTGAAGGAACCAACTTCACTCGCTGAAAAAATAAGATGGTATTCTTGCTCACTGCAGTAAAAAAATATTTTGTTCTGAGCCCTGAGTTATCTGTATTACCAAACCCCACTGCTGAAGATACTGAAGAAATCAAAATGCAGAGAAAGAAACGTGAAGAAGATGAATTGATATGTCAATGACAAATTCTAAATATCTTGACAGATCATTTGTATGATCTGTACTCTGTTCTGAAATCACTAAAAGATATTTGGAATGCCTTGGAGACTGCTTACAAAAATGAAAAATGAGGTACTGACAAATTTTTGGCTTTACAATATTTTGAGTTCAAAATGGTTGACAATAAACCTATAATGGATCAAAATCATGAATTACAAGTGTTAGTCTCGAAGTTAAAAGATCTTGAAGTAATAATTATTTATGCTATGCAAATTGGTGCCATTTTTTCTAAACTGCCTACATCATAGAATGATTACAGAAAAAAAGTTATGCATTCATCTGATAAATTAAGTTTAGAATAATTTCAACCTCATCTTCGAATTGAAACTGTAACTAGTGCACGTGATGCACAGTTTTTTATTCAAATTCTATGGTTAATTATATTAGTCAAAAGAATTCTGGTAGTGAAAATAATGGCCTGAAAGCTTCAATGAAATCTTTTAAGAAATAGAAAAAAGAAGTTAATTGTTTTCATTGTGAAAAGTAATGCCATTTTATTCGTGATTGCAAGTTTAGAAAGGTAAGAAAGAATTTCTAGTTTAATTCTGGAAATACTGAAAATTTTGAGAAAGCAAATATGATTGAAAGTGCTGTCCAAGAAATGGTTACCATGGTGTCTACACTACAAATTTGTATGATAACAGAAGTCAATATGGCTGCTGATGCAACAAAAAATTACAATTGGTGGTTAGATTCTGGTGCAACCATTCATGTTTGCAATACAGAAGTTCATTCAAGACCTATACAGAAATTATGGAATCTGAAAAGGTTTTAATGGAAAACTACGATATAACTAAAGTACAAGAAAAATGGACTGTGGAATTGAACTTCACTTCTAGACATAAGTTAACTTTACTGAATGTTTTTCACGTTCCAAAATTCTAAAGAATTTGGTTTCTGCAAATTTGCTTTCAAAGAAAGGATTTAAGATTGTCATAGAGTCTAATAATGTAATAGTTTCTAAGAATAATGTATTTGTAGGAAAGGTATTTGTGTGATGGGATGTTCAAACTAAGTATTATCAATGCAACAAATAATACTTCTGCTTATATTGCTTAGTCTGATACTCATTTATGGTATCCTAGACTAGATCACTTGAATTTTGGTTCTTTAAATTTTATGTTAAGAAATGAATACATTACTTCCATAAATAAACATATAGGTAAGTATGATATCTGCATATAAGCAAAAATGATAAAGAAATCATTTCCTAAAGTTGAAAGAAATACACAATTGTTAGATCTTGTGCATTCTGACATATGTGAATTAAATAGAGAATTAACAAGAGGAGGTAAAAGATATTTTATAACATTTATTGACGATTACTCTAGATTCACATTTGTGTCTTTACTAAAAACAAAAGATGTAGTCTTTCAGAAATTTAAAGAGTACAAATTTGTTATAGAAAATTAAAGATCCTTCGTAGTGATAGAGGGGGAGAATATTTTTCTAATAAATTTGATAACTTTTGTGAAGAGCATGGATTTATACATCAAAAGAGTGCTCCTTACACACCATAACATAATGGTCTAGCTAAAAAAAAAAACAAAAACTTTAGTAGACATGGTTAATGCTATGTTATTAAATGCACATTTACCACATAATCTATAGGGTGAAATATTATTAACTGCATGTCATATACTTAATCAGATACCTTCAGAAAGTATGAAAATCTCACCCTATGAGCTTTAGAATGGAAGAAAAACAAATTTGGATTGCTTTAAAGTGTGGGGGTGTATTTCATTTTTCAAGATTCCTGATAATCAAAAGAAAAAATTAGGACCTAAAGGTATCAAAAGCATATTTGTAGGATATGCACAACATTCAAAGGCATATAGGCTTATGGACTTAGAGTCCAATGTTATTATAGAATCTATACATGTTGAATTCATTGAAAACAAGCTTTTGTGTGATTTATACCATGAGACTTTAGGCGAACAAAACCAAAATAGTGTTCATACACTTAGAATAACAAATTCTAATATTATTGCAAACACAAAAAAGAATAATGATATTCAAATAGAACAAGAAAAAGTCAAAGAATTAGGAAAGACAAGCATCTTAGTTCTGATTTTAGTTTTTCACAATCTATTGTTTTTCTTGTTGAAGGAAATAGGACTAACATCTATAATACAATACCAATTGTATTAAACACTGAAAATGATCCAAAAACTTCTAAAGAAGCTATGTCCTCTAGAGATGCAGATTTTTGGTAAGAAATTGTCAATGATGAAATGTACTCAATCATGTCAAATCATACTTGGGTTTAGTTGATTTGCCTCATGGATCAAAACCTATAAGATGTAAATGGGTATTTAGACGCAAGTATAATACAGATGGTTCAATTCAAACCTTCAAAGCAAGATTAGTTGCAAAAAGTTTCACACAGAAGAAGGCATTGATTGTTTTGACACATATGCTCTTGTAGCATGAATAACATCAATTAGAGTGATTTTGTCTTTAGCTTCCATATATAATTTATTTATACATCAAATGAATGTTAAAGCAACCTTCTTGAACAGAAATCTAAGTGAAGAAATTTACATGCATCAACTTGAAGATTTTGTTCTTCCTGGAAATGAAAATAAAGTTTGCAAGTTGGTAAAGTCTATTTATGGTTTGAAACAAGCTCCAAAACAGTGGCATGAGAAATTTGATAGTACTATACTTTCAAATGGATTCATGCACAATCATGCTACTAAATGCATTTATTCTAAGTTCACAAAAGAGTATGGTGTCATTATTTGTCTTTATGTGGATGACATGTTGATTTTTGGCACAAACATGCTTGAAATCACTGAAACCAAGAAGTATCTTACATCAATTTTTAAAATAAAAGATATGAAGGAAGTGGATACTATCTTGGGAATAAAAGTGAAAAGAGAACATGAAAGAATTATCTTGACACAGTCACACTACATTGATAAAATCATTGACAAATTTAAACATTTGGGAATAAATGAGTTTAGTACTTCTTATGATACAAGTATCAAGTTAACTGCAAATTGTAGAAGAGTCATAGCACAATTGGAATATGCAAGTGCAATAGGTAGTATGATGTATGCAATGCGTTGTACTAGACTAGATATAACATTTGTTGTTTGTAAACTGTCAAGGTTTACAAGCAATCCAAGTAATGATCATTGGAAAGTAATCATTAGAGTGCTTGGATATCTAAAAAGAACAAGTTATTTGAAATTTGTTATAGTAGCTTTCCTTCTATATTAGAAGGTTATTCTAACGCAAGTTGGATAACAAATGTTCATGATAACAAATCCACATCTGGATGGATTTTCACCTTGGGTGGTGGTGCCATCAATTAGGGATCTAAAAAGCAAACTTATATTTCTCATTCTACAATGAAATCTAAATTTATAGCATTAGCAGTTGTTAGGAAAGAAGCAGGATGGCTGAGGAACTTGTTATTAAATATAAAATTGTGGCCACAAACGATGTCAGCCATTTATGTATATTGTGATAGTGAGACTGCAATGTGTTTAGGCCACAACAAAATCTATAATGAAAAATCGAGACATATAAGCTTGCGACATGCTTATATAAGAGAATTAGTCATGAATGAGATTATAACAATAATTTATGTGAGATCAGACAAGAATTTGGCTGTTCCACTTACCAAAGCAGTACCAAGAGATGCAATTCAACTGAATAATGGAAGAATGGAGATGAAACCCTTGAACTAAAAGTACTAGTAATGGAAACCCAATTTTGAGTTAGATATTAGAATTTCTTGATGATTGTATAACATTAGTGTCATGTGTGTGATATTTTCGATTTGACATAAGGAGTTGTGGTTCAATCCTAGGATACCAATAACTTCGTCAAAACTTTAAAATATTTATACTAGTAAAAAGTTCAAATCTGTAAGCTACTTTCTGCTCTGCATGATAGTATAGACGAATATTACAAATTAATAAGAGATTGTTAGATAGTTTATAATAAATATGAAGACTTAAAGTCTCACATTAGAAAGATAAAGAGTTGTTTAAAGCTTAATAAAAGGAAGCTCATTTCTTAAGTCAAAATAATATATAATAAAAATATATTAATATTTCTTCTCTCCCTCTCCCTCTCCTTCTCTCTCTTTCTCCCTCCCTATCCCTTTTTCTCCCCCATCTTTCTCTCTCTCTTAAGTCAAAATAATATATAATAAAAATATATTAATATTTCTTCTCTCTCTCTCTCCCCTCCTCCCCCCCTTCTCTCTCTCAAGTCAAAATAATATATAATAGAAATATATTAATATTTCATCCCTCCCTTTCCTTCTCCCTCCCCCCCTCCCTCTCTCTCTCTCTCTCTCTCTCTCTCTTAAGTCAAAATAATATATAATAGAAATATATTAATATTTCATCACTCCCTCTCCCTCTCCCTCTCTTGGACTTTAATATATGTATCTATTGAATATGATTTTTCAATATCTATATAAACTCTTCATATATTCTCTCTCTTTCTCTCAGACTTGGACTTTAATATACTTATATGTTGAAGATGGCTTTTCAATATCTATATAAACTCTTCATCTATTCTTGATAATAATCAAGAGTTTTAGAGTTCTAAGAGATTTTGTTGTATCCTGGAAGAGACTTGTCTGTTTCTCCTAAAGAATACACAGGCAATATCTCTTTAAAGATAATAATTACAGGCCTCAAAACCTTCTCTACTAATACTATTTTATTTTAATAGCATTGTTATCATGGGGTATAAATCTTCCAGCGGGAAGATCAAAACCTTCGAGAGAACGGGAGCCGGGACCCGAGCTAGCTTCAAAATGAGTCACTCATTTCAACTTTCTGGCCAGATAGGCAGCTGCATTGAGAATCACACCAGGTGTCACATTGCGCTAACTTGTTACCTACATGACACTACTTAGGAAATGATTGGGAGGTTAGTGTGGTACACTCATACAAGTTCGTAGAGTATTCTGGAAGAATGCAAGAGATTTTAGAAGGTTCTAGAATATTCTAGAAAGGTCTAGATAGTTCTAGAACATAGAAAGTTCTAAAAAGTTCTAGAAGATTCTAGAAGATTTAAGAAAATTTTGTAAGGGTACAAAAGGACTTAGAAAACTCTAGAAGGTTCTAAAAGGTTGTAGAACATCGTAGAAGATATTGAAAAGTTCAAGAATATGTGAAATGCTCTAGAACAATGTATATAATTCTAGAAAGTATAGATATTTCTAGAAAATGTATAAATATCTAGATATTTTGTAATAGAGTTTTAGATAGTTAATGTGAGCCATTAGATAAAATAGAGCTCTGTTGTTGATTAAGGAGGTGGAGTAGTATAAATAGATGTAGGGAGTCATTTGTAACAAGCAAGTAATCTAAGAGCTTTAAGAGTTAATAAATAGTTCATTTCTTAAAGAATCTCTTATGTATTTTTCTTCTCACTTGTCATTCTCTTAAGTTTGAATGAAGATTAGGCTGACTTAGCATTCTAGCATGAAGTTTGAGTGTCTAATTATCACACGAGAGAGTTGAATTTTTCCATGACCGTGACACAGGAGAGGCATGGTTGCAACGAAGAGAATAGGGGTTAGGGTTTAGGACCAATAGATAATAGAAAATAAATTTTCCAAGACCGTGACACAAGAGAGACATGGTTGCAATGAAGAGAAGATGGGTTAAGGTTTAGGACCAATAGATAATAGAAAATGCTTACTATATAGGGAAATGTGTTTTGAAAGAATTAAAAATTAAAAGAATTTGATTGGTGGTTTTCCCACCAATAATATTGGCTCAATTATTTTCTTCTCCTACACGTTTAATGTGTGCTGATATAATGTTAGGTTGTAGCTCTACATACACATAGATAACAGGTGGCAAAAATCTATGATAGCATAATTGTGGTATCTCATATATAAATATATATATAGGTATCTTTGATGTGGGCTAGTGAGAACATCACAAATGCCTAATAAACTTGGATATCGATTTCTAAATCTAAATAAAGAGAATAATTTTTATTTCAGTTAAAATACTATAATTTATATTCAGGAACCAGTTTGGCATGTTAGCCTTATAAATTATAATAACAATTTGGTAGACCCCAAACATTTTCATTTGAGGTCCTCTATATACTCACAAAATCTTCCTTTGGCACGTAGGTTGCACATGCATAGTTACATGCATGGCTTATTGAATTGGTATGCATGTGGAATGAGTTTTAAATAAAACCTCAAATTAAAGAATAGGACCACAAAATAATGCACATTGAATTGGTATACATCATGCATGGCTTAGTTTTTCACACCTTGGAGACTGAATATACATATATATAATAGGCTAAATTACATATCTGGTCATTGTAGTTTTAGTTGAATTTTACTTGAATCCCTATTATTCACTTTGTTACAATTGGGACCCTCTAATTACAAAACTCAGTCAATTGGGTCCTCGCCATTACCTCTTGTCCAAATTAAGTTAAAGGAATGTGACTTGGATAGACAGAATTCTACATGGCAATTTGCTATGATAAATAGACAAATAAAAAATTGACACGTAGATGAGTAATAATTTTTTTTTTTTTAAATAGATTAAAAAATTACATAAAAACATATATAATTAAAAAATAATAATAAAGTAAATAGAATTTCCTTTCTCTCTATTTCTCACCACCACTGTGTATATTCATAACCACCACCATACCTCCATAAACATCATCTTCCCTTTGTTGTTTAGAATTTTTTTTGTTAGGTTTTCAACTAAATTCTTATTACTCTTTGATAGCTCTGCAACTAAGTCTTCTTGAAACATAGATGGTGTTGTTGATGAAATCAAAGGCAAGTGCATGAAGAAGGTGAAGTTGGAGTTTGAAAATTCGGTGGAGTGTCAACTCAGACTGCTTCACAAGGGATCCCAACTCAATTCGTCAAACCCGTCATGAGATATGAATAAATTCACGAGGAATGATAGTCAAATCATTATTTGCTTGAATTGAAAAATCAACTAGACCTTTCATATGATTTGATGGCTAATTGTTGAGAGAGGACAATTGGGGGAAGCACTTTCCTTTGATTCTCATCCTCACTGAGTGTGTGTATTGAGCAATTATTTTTTTTTTATAATTTTTTTAGTTTGTTCATCAATTTTGTTTGATTTTCTGGGTAATGAATTTTGATTTCATGGATTTATTTACTTTCTGGATAGTGACGTGTTATGGCCCTTAAAACTCGATATATATATATATATATATCAAGCACTAGATGTAAAGTGTGAAATCTAATTATAAAATAATAAATACGTAAATGAAGTAATTAAATAATAAGATATGAAAATTTGTTATAATTTGATAACTTATAATATATTTTAAAATTGTATATATAACTTCATATTTTATAGTATAGAAAATCTTAACCAAACAAAATTTAATTAATTGAGTAAGTGATAGATGTATATGTTAAGAGTTAATTTGTACCATATAATCCTTATATTGACCACTTTTGATATTTCATATTTATTGTTATTATTATTATTTAAATATTTTATTTTCATTTTTTTTCTTTGTTCTTTCCCTTTCCCACCGCCATATCTTTTTGTCTCTCTCTTTTAGTTAAGGACCCTGTCCTCCTCTTCCTTGTTCTCGATTCTTCTAGTTTTCTTTTCTTCTTGCTAGCAGTAGTGCTTCCAATTTCCAGCAGATTGTTTGAGCTTTCTTGCACCTAAGCTTGGATGGATTTGAACCTTCCATGGATTGCTGCTGTGCTTGGAGCTGCCGTGGCTGGGTCCTCTTTTGCTTCCTTCATTTCTGGCCGTGAATCCCACAAGTTGGTGGCCAAGCTTAAGCCTTTAGTGAGTCAATTCATTTCGTCTAGTGACAGTTTGGCAGTTGTTGTTTCTGCTTTTGGTTTGGCCATTGAATGAGCTATGTTCTTGAATCTCCTCCTTTTAGTGTGAGTTACTCTGGGAGGGCAAGAGTGTGTGGAAATTAAGACTAACATTAGGATTAATTAACTCTTGGTTAGCTATTGAAAATTTCAGTTGTGCTTTGCTTCAGCTGCAACGTTTTCCTCTTTGATTTAGTCATCTTTTACTCGGGTGGCTGTAGGTTTTTTTGTTTGCTGGTTGGTGGGAAGTAGAAGTTGTGGTAGTAATATGTTATGAAAGACTTAAACAAAAGAGGCTGGAGGAATTGTAATTATAAACCAAAGTTCATTAATAATAAACACATTAAATTGTCATTAGAATAGGGAATTTAGAATTTTAGTATGTAAATTTAGAATTTATATATATGTTTAAAGAACTTTAAATAATTAATTTGTGGATTTAATATTGATAGTAATATTATGAAAAGTTGATGGTTGATTCAATTTAGTGCTCCAAGTGGAATAAAGTATAGAAAAAAATGAGTTAAGTGGTTGTGAATGGTGCAGGGGCAGATTTCGCAGGCAACAGAAACGTGGTATTTTGAGTGCTTTCGGGGAAGAATTAAATTAAGAGTTCAAAATATGAAATGTAGCTTAAGGTCTTGAGATATTGTCTACGAAATTTTGTAGCTTGGTTCCAAATATGTTCTGAGTTATAACTGTTAGACTCTAGCTAGGTCAGGCAGAATTCGTAATACTCTTTTTTTGGATCATGTAAGAAATTGAGTGGGTTAATGACAGATTTTAGGAAAATTTTCTAAATAATAAAGATAGAAATACTTTTCTATTAATAAACCCAACAAACAGAATCGGATTTTGTTTTTCCTAGGGAAAGTTATGTTCAATTAACTATGGTTAGGTCAAAGCTGTCAAAAATCCTGCTTGTTACAGAATTTGATGTAACTTCAAACAATAAACTGTATTGATATACAAATTCAAAAATTTCAAATGATATACCATTATAAATTTACATGAGTCTAGTATTTTATAAATTTTACGAAATTGAATTCGGAGTTTCATGGAAAAAAATTTGACCGTTAAAGTGGACACTGGTCCAAATCTCAAGTTGGGACAGCTTTAACATTTTTAACACACTAAATGCTTTCTATTTTTTTTTTTATTTTTATGGTTTCTCCTATTATATGCTTTATCAAGATATTTAAAAGCCCTCTTCATTGATAACGTTATCACCTAAAGTCTAATCCATATTAATCTACATGTAATAGTTTAAAGGAAAACTTTCATAAATAAACTTATATAAGTTGAGATATAAGTTTAGTAAGTAAAAGAGTATAACAATAACGTTTATAAACTAAGTAGCATTTGGAATTATGAATTTCAGTTCCGGATTCCAATGTGAACTTGATGAGACGGATGGACACAAGTGTGAGTGACGAATGAAATGAGTAACAGGTGAGTGGTTAATTGCTGCCTTTAGGGGCTAGATTAATATATGTGATTATATGTTTATTTGAATATGTGTGATATATGGAAAGTAAGCTAGTGGAGTATTTAAGTAATTTGCTTGAATAATGTTTGCTTGATATTGGTTACTGTGTTGACATTGTTTGTGTTTGATAAGGGCCAACTCGTGAACATTTTTTGGAAAATGATTTTCATTTCTGAAATTAAGAATCCATGTGCACCTAGGATACCCTAATTTAAAATCATGAGAAATTCTGATTCTGATAAATGTTTTTTTTTTTAAATTGAGTGCTCAGCCCCGGTGATATAGATTGTGTATGGAAAATTAATTTGGTGTGCGGGCGCGTAAATGCCCAGTAGGGGGTGATATTGGTGTGCAGGGCTGGGTTACTCGTTAGCCATGTGGTTGTTTGTTTGATATCATTGCTCTGATAAATTTGTGATCTTGTGTATCATTTAATTGTGAATTTATGACCGTTACAATGTATACGTGCAATGTGAATTAAAATATGAATAATATTACGCAATGTTATTACGTATATTATATACTTGTGTTGTGTGATGCTAGTACCTTTTGGGTATGATTTTCCACTCACTGAGTCCGTAAGACTCACTCCTTTCCTGTGGTTATATTTTTTAGTAGCAAGGACGTCAAGAGAAACTAACCATTAATATGAGGTCTTGCTAAGGATTTGATGACAAGGTATGTCTCGGAATCTCTTACTTGAAGTTAAGGATGAAAGTTTGCAGTCACATTAGAACTGTGGGTGTCAAATGTGGTATAATGTAATATTCTAGTACTTGTTTTGTTGATGATGTGAGTGGAGCAGAGCTCCTTATTGTCTTTGTATTGTGTTGAGTAATAAAAAGAGTTTATAGGATTATATTTTAAGGCATGTTCCATATTGTAAGAGGCTTTTGCCAAAATTTTCAGTAAGTTGTGATTTGTTGTGATCAACAAGTTTTTTTTTAATGTTAACTTTTGCCTTCATAATTTTTTGGTTTTATTCATTGTTGAGTCAAGAGTCATGGTCGTTCCTTTATTTGAGTCAGGATTACGGAGATTTGGTTACCATTTCTCCGGCCAGTCATGCCTCTATGAGGGGTGTGACATGATGTTTGTGAGGAGCATGTGGTTTTGGGGGTGGCTGTGGTATTTGTTTATGTTCATGGTTATTGGAAAGGAATCCTGAAATCTGTTCATGGCATAAATAGATGAGTACCCAAATCAACAGAAGCTAAAATCGGTGCTTCAAACTCTCAATTCTTTCCTTCCAATTGTGTTTGAAGGGGGTAGCAAGGAGCTTTGAGGAAAGACTTGGTGAGGCTGCCATGGGGAATGCATTTCTTCTATATGGTGGAGATTGTGCCTAGAGCTTCACGAAGTTAAATGTCATTAACATTTAGATGAGTTCAAGTTGTATGACGGGAAGATATTTTTATGAAGGTATGATGGTAGTTATGGATATACATGGTGGCGGTGGTGATGGGAAAGAGAAAAGAGAAATGGCTATTAATTTTTATTTTTTAAATTATATGTTTTTTCATAAATTTTAATCTATTTTAAATAAAATTTAAAAATTTTATTCATCCACGTGTCAATTTTTTTCAGTCCATTTATCATATCAAATTGCCACGTAGGATTTTGTCTGTTCACATTACTTTCTGTTAAGTTAATTTGGACAGAGGTGAAGGCATGGACCCAATTTATGTAATTTTATAATTAGATGGATCTAATTGCAAAAAAAAGTGAATAGCAAGGACTTAAGTAAAATTTGACTCAAACTACAGGACCAAATATGTAGTTTAGCCTATATAATATAATGATAGTGAAGCTGATGTGTGAATAGGAAATTTGCAAAAGAGGTTTGTGAACAAAGGCGCAATATGCTTTATCTCAAGCGTTTTCACATTAGATCATTTAAATATTTTTTCAATTTTTATATATTTTTTAAATGATTTTACTTAAAAATTATTTTTATACATAGCGCTTTTACACATAATTTAACCAAGTAGAACTATTAAACAAAAAATTAAAAGTAGTGAGAAAGAAAAAATCAAGTACTGTTAAGGTTAAAATGTCATAACGGCTATTTAAGGATTTTCACTAGTAATTTTGTTTGTAGTCTAGATATAAAAGTAATTTAAAATGAAATTGAGTAAGATCTAATAGTTAGTATATGAATCGGATGAGATTTTAGCAGTTTACATGTTATTTATTTTATATTTCAATTGAATAAGATCTAATAGTTTGTGCATGAATCAAATGAGATTTTAACCATTTATGTTTTTTATATTTAGAATATATTGTAGGTAAATTAGTTAATATTGAATGATTGAAATATTAATATATATGGGAGCAAATTTATGAGAAGTATTGATTAAGTTGTATGACTCGATTGACCTTTGACATGTTTTATGAGTAGATCGACTAATAAATTGATGAATACTTTGTTAATTATGTACAAAAATAAATGTATGAAAAATTAGTTAAAATCATAATAATTTACATTTTATTTATAAAAAAATAAATTAAGTCAAATTTAAAATTTCACGAACCAAAAGGAAAATACAAAAAATCACTAAGGTCTAATTATTTGTGCATGAATCGGCTGTATATGTCTTATATAAATTTTAGATACTTGACTCTACCTGACGACTAGTTAGTTACATATCTAAATAAATTTGTAAAAAAAAAAAAAAAAAAACTAGTAAAGGTTGTAAAAAATGACATAATTTATGAAAAAATAAACTAAATTCAATTTACAATGAAATTATCAAATATATATTTATTTGTAAATTAATCACATTTTGACAATTTACATTTGAGATACTTTGAAATAAAACAGCTCAAAACCTGCACTAATAAATTATATAAGAATAAATTTGAGATACTTTTTAAATAAAACAGCTCAAAACTTGACGATGCACTAGTTAATTAGATATACATATAATTGCATATAAAAAATACAAAAAATAAATTAGTTCATTTTACATATTAATTACATGCACGTTAATCTTACAAGTTTTTTATAAACTTTTCCTCGTAAATAATAAAGATGTACTTCTGTAAATTCTAATTGTATATATTACTGAAATTACCCAAAAAAAAAATGTTTTATATTCTCAAATCATAGATGATCCTTCTATCACAAATTTATCACTGAATTTACAAAAATATTATCTTCTAATAGATTTAACATTTGTGGAAGTGGGTCTAGTGGGATTAAGAAATATTTCAACGTTATTTGAAGAATTTAAATAATATTCTAACTTGAAAACATATTGCAAAAATGAAAAACAAAAAATAAAGTAGAAAACATTAGCTCCACAAATACATAAACAGCTGGAACCCTGAAATACATGATGCACAACTTAGACAGACTCATATTTACATTATTTTCTCTTGAACCGAAAAGAAAGAAAGAAGAAGAAACTCATTAAGGAAACTACATGATAGTATTAGTGACTAGATTGATTAACTGGAAGTTTAACCAGTGCCAGTAACACCAAGGTCCTGCTTTTTCTCATCTTTACCAGCACCAAACACAGGATCACCTTTGCCAGCAGCATCAGGAACCTTGTCCTGAATCTTATCTATCTGAATACCACCCTGATCCTGCTGAGAATGTATGTATGTCTTGGTCCTATTCGCTCCCCCTGCCATTGACTCATAGGTGGTAGCTGTCTTTGACTCCTTTGGTTGAGCTCCTTGTGGCCCTGACATCTTAATTTTGCTATGATCTTCTTTCTTTCTCTACTTTGCCTGCTCAAATATCACCAAGCTCTGTCAATTTACTACTTCTTAGCTTAATTCTCTCAATATATAAAGTTTGGGCAATGGGGAAATGCGATAAAACTGGATTCTGCAACCTTTACCCTTTTGAGGCTACGTAAGGGTTCCTTGTGTTCAACCTATCAAGTTGATGACACATGTCATTAACAATGACCCACGTGGCATCTATCTGCTCATCCACCCTGATATGCGTTACCTGTTAATGCAGCAAAAAGCTAGATGGAAGATGTTATTTCATTTGGATGGATAATATTGTTAAGCTTATTTTTTGCTTTGTCAATTGCCATGCCATGCCCTGCCAAATTAAAAAACTGTGAAAGAATGAGAATTTATTGCCTTTCCTTTTGGCATCTGGGTTACATTGGGACTTCATGTGCTGTGTTCTATACTTTAGGAATGTAATAGTGTAGAAACATTGTGACAGGTTAACTTTTATATGGAAGGAAGATATCACATGAATGTATATACAGACAAGCCAACTAGGAAACCTAGTAAAGCACCAGCAATGACTTCGACCTCAGTATGGCCTATTGATTCTTTTAACGGAGCTAAACTAGTGGCATTGATCGTCTCTGATGCTGCTTCTGAATCTGGTCTGCTCATTAGTTTGCCTCATTCTGTCTTCTGATGCAAGTAAAACACAAGTATTCGTCTGTTGTAATCCAAAGGGAGCTGCTTTCTCAGATAAAATGGACTCATCAAGGCCTCCCATAGTCATAGGTGATGATATTCCTGGTTGACAGTTCATCACTCCATCTGTATCCTTAGAATGTTTAGAACTGACAAACGACTTGGTGGGTAGCATTTGGTTCAGTGTTCTAGCGCGATTGCCTACTTCTCTTCTCACCCCCTGTAAGCTGCACAGTGCTGCATTGCACCAAAGAAAAAAGGAAGAGTACAACCATACACCATTACAAAGACCAAGCGAAGTAACGTGTTTTGACCTATCAAAACAATTAGATACAAAGACTACAATTGAATGCAGCCAGTGTTTGTGAGTTGGTCTCGGGCAATAGAGATTAAAACTAGAGTGGAAGTGGGAGACAGAGTAACAAGGGACAATGCATCAATATATTGAACCTCCCATGACATGAGACAAATGAACACAATCTTTAACATATATACGTAAAATTTATAATAGTTAAGCAGGATCTCTACGTTCTTAGTTAGTTACAAAATATGAACTCTCCAAAAACAATGATCAACAGAGGCACAAAATTTGTTATCTTTATGGTTTACTAACACTGATGAGCAGTCAACCATAATGGAGCTAAGCATAGGTGCTAGGAGAATTAAATCAATAATTTGACTCTAAGCCCTGACTTGGAAAAAGTTTAAAGACAGGATTCTAATGGTTGATAAGGGCACGTCATTTACATAAAGGAAGGACAATCAACAGAGCAAAGTTCATGTGTCATTAGCAAGTCAGGCTTCTAGCAATTCTCTGGAAACAAGAGGATCCTATCATGATTTTATAAATCTTTTAATCCTTCTAACCTAAAGTGCCTATTATCATATCTCCAGTCCACCTCTGAGATTTCAAAGCGGAAATACAGGAAGGATCTGACTAGAAAGTCAACTCAAAATTTGATTGAGGAACCAGCATTTCAGAAAGGACTAATCTGGCCAGGACTCCCTCCCCCTGCTTCATAAATCCCCAAGACGTCACGTACATGTCTCATATAGGACAGCACATGCCAACATAAACATGACATTGCGATACTCACACAAGTGTAGCAGGCTTCTTCCGAGATGGTGCAGGATTAGCATAAAACACAGTAAAGCAATATTGATACAGTTGCAGGAGGGATCAGGCATGCAACACAGATTTCCCTCACCATCCGGCATCTACTTATTAATCATATATTAACATGGAAATCCAGAGAGGCAGAATTTTAATAGTGAGTTTCTTTATCCATTAAAACCATCAATTGAAAGAATAAAAAAAATGACAATCTAGATTTCCCATACAATCCTCTTCAAAGCAACTGCAACAGAAGGTGATATTAGCCGTGCTCGCGCATGGATCAGCTTCTTTGAGATCCTATCTTTTCTCAATCCAAGTAAATTCTTTATACCTCCATTCTAATTCTACAAATACAAGCTTTTGAGTCACAAGTTCCAATCGTAAACTTCACTCTAAGTAATTTTAGGCAAGTCTTGAATCTAAGTTATGACACAACAATAAATCAAATGCGATTATGAATCATTAACATTTTATAGATATCGCCTAAAGTTTGTATCCTCTGAGTAAACTCAAAAAACCTAGTTAACTAAATCAACTACCCAACTAGGTTCAAGATCACCTTGAGATTGGGTATTCAACTGAGTCAACGAGAAGCAGCAATAAATGGATGTTTTATTTTTTAGCTTGCCCTATAAATATAGCTGTTTGATGCACTGTTGAATGCACATTAGTATTTCTTTGTTGTTTATCATGTGTCCATACCAATGTGGTTCCTCCACTAAAAACAGGCTTCATTCTTCCACCTTTGTAACTGAGGACATTGTTCTTATATACTTTGAGAACATTAAATATCGACTGAGTGCAGTTATGAGTCAGGAGTCGGGACGATGACAATCCTATTATATTTTATCTTCTGAGCCACTATGTGGGATTGCATATCTTCCTTCAAGTTTAGCAGATAGATGCAAGATTGCCAGGTCTACATCTCTTGTAACTGCAGCCTGAAAATTTACTCCACTTCCTTGCAATTACAACCTCAAAATTCTACCAACAAGCAACAACTTGGACTCTACTTGCCATTCACTACAAGTCCCACTACTTTGAATTTTTCATTGTTATGGCTTAATCCAAGTAATCAACTCAACTCAACTAAGCCTGAAGTCCCAAACTAGTTGGGGCCGTTAATACAACTGATCATAATCGAAAATTTTGATGATTGTATTTCCTCCTGATTTAATTATGCATATGACTTGTGTAATATTCAAGCTCTACCATTTCTTTATCAAAGAGGCCTATAAAGAGCTAAGACACGGTCTAGTTACAAATGCCCTTCAATCCACTTTCATAAGAACAAACAGAGGCAAGGCATCAACGTATATTATCAAATAATGAGGATACAATAATTTTTTTTCCCTTCAGAAGACAGTTCAGCTCTAGAACTCATTCTCCGAAGATTAATTAGAAACAAGAAACCATACCTGGGCATCATACATAACAAGGCCAGCATAAACAACTGTAAGACCAAAAATTGAATCATCGATTCCCCTGCATTTCAAAATATATACTATTGAAAACACCACTTAAAAATACATAAACTGAAAAAGATGCTATGAATCAACCAGGAAGAAAAACAAAATCACTGCTTTTTACCTCTCTAGGCCAATGGATGTTGCAGTGGCCACCATCGCCTATCCATATGGAAAAATACAAAAACTTTATAAGATAAATAGTGAAAATTCCAAGCCCCTTCTGGGAAAATAATAATCATAAAAATGTCATAGATGAAAAATATAATTCAGGATCAAAGGTCATACAGATGAATGTGTTGACGGAAAACCTCCAGCCTGAATTGTCTCCTTGACATCAAAATCTTTCCCATAAAGAAGTACAGAAGTAAAGCAGAAGCTGCAGTCAGAACCTTGTATATAGAGAAAAAGCTTCAGTACTACAAATATTGGGTTTTGTAGCAAAAATTAAGAGAGACCATAACTTAAAACTCAAAAGAGTTCTCTGTTTAGAGAAAACCTTGTTGTGGGCGAGTTGAGCTATGTTGTCGAGTACTCCAGCTCCAAGACAAGTGACTCTAAATGTAGGGGATTTGATATTTTTAACGGGGAGAAATACGTATGGTTGATGAAGAACAAGGTTGAGTTGCTTATGGGATTGAATATAAACAGAGGAAGTTGGAGACGGAGTGGCACCGTATAAGCTCCAACACCGCAATATCATGGTCTCTCTTACCTCTCACGGTCAAAACTACGTTTTCCCTTGTCTAATGAGGAAGCAGGAAATAAATTACAAGCAATCTAGCGTCGGGTGCAGTTAGCGAAAGTTGTGTATATGGCAGAGAATATATGAGAACGTTATAAATGGGACATTCATCAGCTTAAATACAGGCATTGCAAATTACAATTTTCTTTTTCTTTTTAATTTTGAAAAACTACATGAGACAATTTTTTTATGATTTAATTTATCACTGCTTGCCTAGTAAATGCATTTTATAAGAGATGTGAATCACATTTAATTCTTTCCTTGGGACAACTTAAGGCAATTTAATATATATATATATTTTACATAGATATTATATTACATTCATAAATCATATCGATAGCCTCCCAACTCAAAAATTATCAAAGAATGACACAAAGGTGGGAACACTAACTCATATAGAGAAAATATGACCATATCAATGGATGGGAGACTTGAATCTAAGATCTCATAATCCCAATACCTCTGTCTTAATTAGTTAAGCTAAGACCTTATCAACAACGCAATTTAATATTGATAGTAAAAATTTTGGTATCTTGTGCTTGTGTGACTTATTATAGAATGTGTTAAATAAGATAAGATTGTTTTTTTAACACAAATAAGAGAAGATAATATATTATATAAAAATTAACAAAAATTATGATATGTATACATAAATATTTATATCTTCGTGTTTGGTAAAGATAGAAGAATTTTAGGATATGATTAAATTATTAATTTTAAGTATTTGGTGATTATCTCAGATATTACAATGTTTATTATTATTTGGACAAATATATCCCTATACATAATAAAATATAGAGTTCATATAGAATTGACATTCTAATATCTATTGTTTGTATTCATCATTCCCATTTGTAATCTCCAACGCATTGATTTATGTTTTTTTTAGAAAAAAATGATAGTATGTTCATTGAAAGCACATCATAAATTTCCCATAACTATAATTTACATTCTTATAATCATTTCATACTTTTTTTTTCTTGTAAGATTAATCAATTTTTAAAAACCTAACTCCATGGGTTTAACACTCATTTCACGCCCTTTAAGGCATTAAAATATGCTTGTACAATCAGAACATCAATTCCTCTTACAACGAAGAAAAAAAAAAAAAAAAAAAAGCAGAAATGTGCACCATTCTCCTAAGCTTGTTATGTCATGATGCAAGAAGATTAAACACGTGATTAAGACTTGTTTATTTATTTAGGATCCGTTGGAATTGACAGCGAGGGAGGACTATCAACATATTTTTAATGTGTTTAGATTGTTCAAAAATTTTGATTTGTGACTATAATTTAAAAACTGATTTATATGTAAATTACAAAAAAAAAAAAAAAAGTATTTACTTAAGTGTATTTTGGTTGTCTAAATACCTAACTAATGTAGGAATAAAAAAATAAAAAATAAAACACTAAAAGTTATGAGGCATAAAAAAAAAAAATATATAGTGGGTCCGAGGATGCACGTCTGAAAAGCACTCATGGGTCTCTTCTTAGACTCATAGCCCATTGCCATAAGGGACACTGGTCGCGGTATGCTAAATGGCATGTGTCTGCGATCAGGCCAAGAGGCCGGACGTGCAATCTAGGTCTCGTAATCAAACTCTACCCTCAGTATACACCCGTACAGTCCAAGCCTCGTAACCAAACATAGCCTTGATAGTATTCCACCCACGATAGATTAGTATGGATAATCCTTCTTATCTATCGTGTCAAACAGATAAGTTACTTATGAATTTTGAATAAGAAATATCATCTTAGCAAAATTTCATATCCTATACAAAAGAATTGACTTTGACTTGATTATGATTTTTTTTTCTTTTCTAAACCTAATTTCATATGTCGATAATGTGATTCATCATTTTAAAAATTAATTAGTAGAAGTTTTTTTAGAATAGCACAATCTTATAATTTCTCGTATTATTAGATGGTAAATTAATATAATGCCTATTTTATAAAACTATGACATAATCTCCCAACTCAATTTCATATTTAAAACAATTCTTTTTCTCTCAACATTTATTTACTTGATGAGGTTGACCCTAAATTTTTTATCTTTTTGATGTACTTCAAAAATCTCAATTTACTAAGGTTTCTTAAAAATAATATTATATTAAATTTTCAAGACCTTTTTACTTTCTTACTCGATCACTAAGTATTAGAGATAATTTAATAAATTTTTTTTAACGGGTGTCCTAAGGACACTTAATAAGGTTATATAAATAATTATTTTTTAATATTTATTACAGTAATTAACCATAACTTCAGTAATATTTGATACATAAATTACAACTTTTAAAAAAATTAAAGTTCTAGATCTCATATTTATTACAAATTTAACAAGTGTTCTTAGCTATCCATTAAAAAACCCTAAAGCAATAATGACATATACATACTTTTCGCATACAATTTTTTTATCTATTAATAAATTCATAAAGAGTTAATAATAAATTTTTAAAAGTAAATAAGTTTGTTTTATATTAAGCTATTACATTATATACTAATTTTAAAAAAAATTATCCCTTTGTATTAATAAATTTATTTATGTGTATGAGGCATTTGTTTAATTGAGTAAAAGAGAGATATCACCATTGAGTTAGTTTACGATCAAGATAGTATACAAAAAATTAGAGATTAATTTATATTCTTATGCATGGAATGAATACTGGAAAAACTTTTACTTTGGCCACAATAAAGCTGTGATAAGAATTTTTCTTAGATATGAGAGAGTAATGATGTGAGCACAGTGCTTTGAGCCAAAATGTGTAAAAACATAATAATAAAAAAAAATATTGTGAATCTAATTATTGCCCATTTTTTCATTAACAAATCCGGCACTCCAAAGACTGTTATGTTATAGAGTGAGGACTTGTGGAGTCTTACGGTCAAACTCGGAGGAACAACCAGTTCTTTGTCGTTTGTATGACTAGTACCCAACGCTAAGCAGCGTTTATACGTGCAATTCCATAAGGATCGAGAATATACTCTCTGATTATACACTATATATGGTGGAGTTCCTCTCAAAATTTCTCATCGCGGATTCAATTTCTATTTGATTCTCTCTTATAGGCATCGTCCTCAATCATTTCCATCTGAAACAGATTGCAGCAAAGCAAAGAATAATGGCTCTGGAAAAGATTAAGGTGGAAAACCCAATCGTTGAAATGGATGGTAATGGATAGTATAGAATTTCTCACTCTTACTTTTTCTAGTAGCTCATCACGACCCACAGTCCACAGACACTTCCATGACTGGATGGAATGTGATAATTAGTAACTGCTTCTTAGTTATCAAAACTTAATTTTTATATAGGATATAGAAAAGATTATTTCTTTTGTCAATCATTGCTTCTGGGAATTGAAGTGGCATGGAGTCTGCTCCTTTGATCTTAAGTTTCAATATCAGCTTTTAATGTCTATGCTTGACTGTTTGTAGATTAAACAAGAGGAAGGGTATGAAGCACCCTTTTGATTATAGTTTAATGAAGATCCCTACCACAATAGTATGAGAGTGTCTTTATTTTGTGGTATGACCGTATGAATTATAAGTTTTTGTTTAGGAAAGGGAAAATAAGAGAAAGTGAATGAGAAGTTCACATTCGTGAGACTGTCATTCTTACTACAAATGAAGAATATATTTATTTTTTGGTAAACTATTACAAGAGGAGATCATAGCCGCTTATATAATATTCTGATGACTGATGTAGTTGGCAATGCCCCAGATGCCATGGATTCAATTCCGTAAAGACCAAATTGTACATGCCAATACTTTCTGATATCTGGGTATTTGCTGATTAGTTGGTTGAATATGTGTTCATTTACTTAACACATACTAGAAACGTTGTTTGTGTGTCTCATCTTGTCAAAACCTCCTATAAACTAATGATGTTACAACCTTCTATAAATATTTTCTTTGTAACCAACCACGCCTAGAGAAGTTATCAATGAATCCAATTGTTTTGTAACCGGCTTATGAAAAGGTGGCTTATGCATATAGCATTTTTGATAAAAATTGTTAAGTCTCTACTCTGAATACTTGGTGGTCAAGTAAGGTGCTTTAACTGACACTGATCAGTGAATGCAGCACAAAAAGAAAACAACCTGGGCATGCCGGGAAAATATTTTACTTGTTTTGAGGATCTTGAATTGTCTAGCATGCTAAATTAGAGGTCCTAGTACAGGAAATTGCATTGGTTTTCATTAATTTTGCATGTATACCACAAAATTTTGGTAGGTGCCTTGGCTGGCTTAATGAGTACAAGATATTCAAAAGAATGAGGATCTCAATCTATATGAATGTATGAATATTCATATTTATATCATTATACTGCTGAAAGCAGTATATATGCTGAGATTTCAATGGATTTCTTGTTCATCAGGGATTCTTATGGTTTGAATTTGTCACTTATTCATGCAACTAATAGTGAAGACTTGCTGCCTCTGGTTTCTTTGCACATGATGTTGGTCTTATTTGAAATACCAATCCTTTAAATATGAGCTTTGTAGTTGCAGTATTTAGGATACAAGGCTGTTTATTATAACCAAAATTCGGGGAAGCTACCTCTCCAGGTTTTATTTAAATGTAACTTCATAAGTGCAACTCACTTTAGCTTGACCTAGATAATCTGTGAATGAATCACAGAATTGGTCTATTGGAACAGGTCAACTATTTGTTTTCTGCAACTATACAAGTAGTACTCAACTGGCAGAGTGTGATACTTATTAGCAAAAAAAACAAACAAACTTGGATACTTAATTTCTCAACTATGTTAATTTTGCTGAGACACTTGGTTTAAAAATTAACTACCCTTAACAGAGTTAAGAAGCTTTTCGACTGTCTTTTGTATTTCCAAATGGTTTATTATGCTTGAATATAGTGGTTTAACCCTGATCTTCATTCACACATTCACAATATTTAGCTTGTTGTCCTTGTAGTTCTGTAGATGAACATGCATTGAGAAATCGTTTCTTTCTGTTTCTCTCTCATATTTCTTTGCTCTTTAATATAGGGGACGAGATGACACGAGTTATTTGGAAATTTATAAAGGATAAGGTAGTTATGCTTCTTGTTGTCCCCATGAAACCACTATCCCTTATACTTCTATTCTTATTATTATCAGTGTTTGTTTATGGCTTTACACAGCTTATCTTCCCTTATCTGGAGCTGGATATCAAGTACTATGACCTGGGCCTTCCTCATCGTGATGTGACCAATGACAGAGTTACCATTGAAAGTGCGGAAGCTACTCTGAAGTATGTTCTTCAATTTTTCCTCAAAGGTTCCTTTGTCGATATATGTTTATTTCAAGTAGAGATCTTACTTCCATGATGTGTTGTTCTTTCTCTTTGTTTTCTCTCTTATTAAAGTTAATTGTTTGATTGATTTGTTCAATATATATTGTTTAGATCCAGAATTGCATTACAGAAAAAGGAAATGATCACACTTTTTTTACTTATTAAAGAAAGGAATAACATACTCGCCTGTCTTACTTTTATTGTAAAATATCTCTCATTAATACAGAGAAACAGCCATAAAACTCCAAACAGAAGATGCAACTTAATTGCTATAATGACTTATGCAGTTGATTTTTCCCTTCATTTGACACAACTGTATAGTATGTATCTTCTTAGTAATGGTTGATCAGGAATTAACTTAAATGGATATAGAAGTAATTCATTTACAAAGTTACAAAAGAAATCTATCCACTTTCATGTACAATTCATTTCCATTTTTTAATATTTTTATTTGAAGAAAAAGAACAATATTCTGTCCAGTCTCCAGTCTCCACTCCAATGGCCTTCTTGACCTAAAACTTGCTGCCATCATAAATTTTTCCTAATATGAAATCCTGCTAGTAATAATAATATTTGCCTCCATCATTTCCTGGACTTCTGATTGCCACCTATCTCTACCACTCATAGATGCTGCATTCACTCATCATGGGCTGTTGTGAAAGAGTTAAACAATGTATGATTATTGTGTTGATATTTTTTGGACTTTAAGGATCATTTTGACAATTTTCATATGGTGAGTCTTTGTTTTGGAAGTCTCTCAAATTTAGAAGTATGAAATCTTTGATTTGGACCTAATTAGCAATATTAATGATTGTTTTGAAGGGTTTTTTCTTTCTTTCTTTTAAATCAACTTCAACTCTGTAGGATGAATGTGAATGATTGAAAAGAGAGACACGGGGTAGGTAGAGAACCCGCTCTGTCAAATCTATGTTTAGAGAGAGAGTATGAATTGATAGCCATAAGAAAATGCCACATGAAAATTCGATATCATGAAATACAATAATTCAAAAGGCTCCTTAATACACCAATTCTAAAATATAATGGATGACCTCTAGAAACTAGTTAATTTTCTACCTTATGGTGTACGACAACCATCTTTTTACATGTAAATCAACCTCTTTTTCATTCAGTCTTGATAATGTGCTCAGGAAAAATGACAAAATAACCTGTAATACAACAAAATAGATAAGCAGTATGCACAAAAATAATTTTGAAACTGTAACAGTTTTCAATTTTGAAACCAGTAACTGCAAAAATAAGACTAAGAAATGAACATAAAATCTAGATGATGCATGCTTGGCAAAGGCAAAAGGTAGAAACCATGGAGAAAAGTGATGAGGGGTTGTTTTCTAGTCTCCAAATCCAAAACTTACCTCAATCTTTGATTTCCTATCAATTATTGCTAGTAAGCAATGTATGGAGAAACAAAGTGTGTAAGCTAGATGAGCTAGATGTCTGATGTCTGATGTCTGATTATATATTTCCTTATCATACTTACTGTCAACCAGAGGGAAAGGGTATTAGGAAACACCATTTTATAAATGTCTGTAGCTGAGATAAGAATCTTGAGATAACTGCATAGTGATAAGACTTGGAAGCAGTGAATTGGAAATGACATTGGATAAGTGAGTATACTAAATGCTTTGGCCTTTATCTAAGAAAGAAAAAAAGATGCTTTAGCTACATGCAAGACCGCCAAATGCAATTGAAGAGTAAGTTGATTTAAGGGAAGGGAATAAGGTTAGACCATAATACAGAATGAAATGGGTAGATATGTGATTCCTATTTGTCTGGAACAAGGATTTTTGATTGAATCGTGTCGTTAATGTATTCCTCTGGGGAGTGTTTTGTATTTTTATTTCACAAACTTTCGTTAGCTGTGCCTGACTTCTAATTGTTTTTGCTGATTTTGTTTCTCTTTTTGTAGGTATAATGTAGCAATTAAATGTGCAACTATCACTCCCGGTATTCACACATTACCTAATTTGAATTGTCATGTAATCTATTTGGTTTTATTACTAATTTGATGCTCATCCATTATAACTAAACGTTGCATATAAAGGCCTTCTTTTTGACAGATGAAGCTCGTGTCAAGGAGTTCAACTTAAAGCAAATGTGGAAGAGTCCAAATGGTACAATCAGGAACATCTTAAATGGTAATTAAGCCTTCCTAATGGTTTTTCCTTTCCTTTGTTCAGAACTTTTTGCTGATAGTGAGGGGCCTTCTGTGTCTGCTACAGGTACAGTTTTTAGAGAACCTATCATCTGCAGAAACATCCCTCGTCTTGTCTCAGGTTCGTAATAGTTTTTTGGTACATTAATTTTCATATAATAGCAAGTGGCCAATACTATTAGCCAATCTTTTCAGGTTGGACCAAGCCAATATGCATTGGAAGGCATGCTTTTGGCGATCAGTACAGAGCAACTGATACAGTCATAAAAGGATCAGGAATACTGAAATTGGTGTTTGGTATACTCTGATATTCAGTAACTGTTCCCATATGACGTTGAATTGTTGTGTTGATAGATAACTGTCTTATTGAAGGCTTTGCTACTTTACAGTACCTGATGGACATGATGAGAGGAAAGAGTTAGAGGTTTTTAACTTTACTGGTGCTGGGGGCATAGCCTTGTCTATGTACAACACTGATGAGGTATACTTTTAGCTGGTTTTTTTTTACTTGAACTTGATTGGTAATA
Organism: Quillaja saponaria; assembly: GCA_029379385.1. Lineage (NCBI taxonomy): Eukaryota > Viridiplantae > Streptophyta > Magnoliopsida > Fabales > Quillajaceae > Quillaja > Quillaja saponaria. Next base: position 8,313,069 of record CM055616.1, on the reverse strand, counting down.
TATACTTTTTACTTGGGCCTTCATGATGTACTTGGTGGAAAACAGTCCATTCGTGCTTTTGCCGAGGCTTCAATGAATACTGCTTTTCAGAAAAGGTGGCCTCTCTATTTTAGCTCTAAAAATACAATTCTTAAGAGATATGATGGAAGGTATGCTGTTATAAATATATATTTTTTGTACTATTTCCTTTCCTCATGGGTTTAGTTCTGATAATTCAACTAATTAAACCGTTAAGGAACGCCTTATCGTATGTTAGTGTGTTTGGGGTGTGTCTGTCTCTGTGCTCGCCTGTTCGTGTGTGAAAGAGAAAGATGATTTCCTTTCTTTATATTATGTATTTTCACTTCTTTGACTCCTTGACTTCCATGAAGGTTCATGGAAATTTTCCAGGAAGTTTATGAAACTCAATGGAAATCAAAGTTTGAGGCTGCAGGGATATGGTAAGAAAATTTTCCTGTGATGCTAATTGAACAAATTATGAATTTTATCAGTATTCCAATAATTTGTCTGGATTTGTAGGTATGAACACCGTCTCATAGATGATATGGTTGCCTTTGCTCTTAAAAGTGAAGGAGGGTATGTATGGGCATGCAAAAACTATGATGGGGATGTTCAGAGCGATTTCTTAGCCCAAGGTACATAGTGACATGGAATTAAAAACTGAGATAAATGTTGGTCTCTGCAAGTTTTATTGATGCTTAAGATTCCTGTCCAAGGTCTTGATCCCTTGTTTGATGTGAATGATTGTTTCCAATTTAACAGGATTTGGTTCTCTAGGCCTGATGACATCAGTACTGGTACTTTCCCTGTGACTTTTTGTCCTCCCATAGTCAATCTTGTGTTCCATTTGTAGTTTGGATGTATGAGAACTCAGATTCGTTACAGGTATGCCCAGATGGGAAGTCCATTGAAGCAGAGGCAGCCCATGGCACTGTTACCCGTCATTACCGTGTTCATCAGAAGGGAGGAGAAACCAGCACAAATAGTATAGCATCAATTTTTGCTTGGTCACGAGGTCTTGCACACAGGTAAAATTTACATTGCTATAATCTAGTGATGAATGTTCAAGCCAGTATATTCTTTTGTTGCCTTTCAGGGGTAGAACCTATAGAAATAAAATCTATTGTATTGGGATGTATCAAATGAAAAGTGAGCAAATCAATTTCTCAGGGCAAAGTTGGACGGCAATGGAAGATTGTTGGATTTTACAGAGAAACTGGAGGCAGCTTGTGTTGGAACAGTGGAATCAGGGAAGATGACCAAGGATCTTGCACTTCTAATTCATGGACCTAAGTAATTGCTGTCAATAATTTGTTTCCTTTAACCTGCTACTTCATATCTATGTACTATAATTCTTTCCATGTTTTTGTAGGGTTAGTAGGGCTCAATATTTGAATACTGAAGAATTCATCGATGCTGTAGCTGAAGAACTGAGAAGCAGATTATCTACCAGAGCAAAGCTGTAAAACTCCAGGCCACAATCTAGGCTTTATGATCGATATGCAATAATGTTGTGCCTCAATATCCTTTTAAGACCCATCTTCGTTTTTATTATTTGGGCTCGATATCTATGTTAAGGATTTCAATAAAACTCGTTACCAAAAAATTGTAGACCGCTCATTTTTTTATGTATGGACTCAATTTCTTTCTTATTTTATGACACTTCGTTTTATTTTTATTAAATGGTACTATTTGGACTCAATATCTGTATTAAAGATTTGATAAAATTAGCTCATAGGAGGATGGATCTCAAATCTTTAATATAGCCACATTAAGCAACCTGTGCGGACATTAAGAGCATAACAATATGTTTCATGTTGAATGGTGGATGCAAACGACCAAACAGAAACAGTTAATCTATCTCGAAGTAATACCGATAATGTAGCAATTTATTATGTTTTTTTTTTTTTATCAGAATGGGGCTAAATGCTTACAAAAACAAAAAGAAACTATAGAAGAACACAGTAAGTAGCTACTGCCAACATGTTACCAAGCAAATCAACTCTAGGTCTCAGGAAGGAGCAGAAGAGAGCGAGCCTCCAAATTGAAAATCTGCAGCAACCTTGATGCACAATTTTTTTCTTCATAATCCGCATGCCAACTAGAACAGTCCAATCTTCATTCAGCAGAGTTCTAACAGTAGAAATGAGATGACAATGAGCATTAGTAGCCTCATCGTCGTTCTTTATTAAGTTGACAGCCACATGAGAATCACATTCCAAAATCACCTATTGAAGCCCCATGCCATGTAGGCCACAACTCAGTTCACACCAATGTTTACATATGCCAATACTTAGTGTCATCTCAGTGTCGGACATGGCATAACACAGATACTAAAAGTAAATGGTTTTTGAATTTAGTCATGTCATTCAAGCTCTTGTCGTATTCTATTCTTATCCTCCGCTTCCATGTTGGTGCTTCTTAACTTACTGCCAACACTATTTTATGAAATGCACCAAAATCCTGATCTCCCTTATGAACCTTCGAATCTTGTATATTACAAATGATAACTCAAACATGTAGCAATTTCGACATGTCCTACAGTAAATGGCACAAAACAAAGTTGCTCAAATATATTCAAATTCAACTATATTCAGCCATTAAAGTTCCACAAAGAAGCATCAAATTTAAAGAGCTTCAAACCAAGAAAATAAATTACCAAATGCCAGGGGTTGGTAGACAGAGGGATATCATCATGTAGAGAAACAAAAATGATTATAGAAGAGCTTAAAGTAATTATACTGTTATATTATTAAGGGGACTACCATTAGTAGTGTATCATTTTTAGTTTCCTAAAAAACTGCCAAAACTAATTAAGTACTGCCTGCGCGTGAGAGGAGGTAGTACTTACATTAAAAATATAATAGTACTTTGCAACTTCAACAAGTGTCTCCATGATTTAAGATGTTTTCTGGACCAGGTACTAAAGAGAAGGCACCAGAAAGAAAATACCTCAAGAACTGAACAAAGCAGAATCATCAAAGGCACTGAAAGTTGATGAGGAGTAGGAATTTATCAGACCCTTGAACCAATCCTATGAAATATATTTTCCATACTCATAAGCTTTGTCAAAAAGCTTCAAACCTCTGCAAACAGGGAAATAAATGTTAAATTTTAAGTACCGTTGAAGATACAAGTTACAATATACAGACCTCAAGGTAAATGAGAAACAATATGGATCATTCGTTTCTCCCCTTACCATCCAAATGTGTAAACCTTTTCACACTTCATCATATTGCTTCATGTGTGAGAAAGCAAAAGAAAGAAAATACAAAGAATACTATAAAAGCTTGACAAACCTCAGAGAAGAAACCAGTTGCTTCTGCCTACATGGGAAGAAATCAATTATTTGTCAAAATGAACATTATCTATCAGTCTCCATCAAACCAGAAGAGGTCATCATTCGTATCACCCAAAAGGAAGGGGCCTTTCTCTCCTCCCCCTTCATAAATGTACAAACTGGCAGGACAAAAGTACGCTGTTAGTGGGTTTCTCTCATTAATTTTATTATACCTGAATGAAACCCCCTCCTTCTAGAACCAACTATACCTCCATGGTTCCTACTTCCAAGGAACATAGAAATTGGAGAAGACTCATGTAAAGAAGATGCCTGATAGACGATAGTAAATATAATGTAAGAGACGTTTAATGATATTTTTGGTAGAAATCACAATGCAGGAAAGAAAAGAGGGTAAGATGCCAAACTCACAGATAGTGTGCAGATAAGTTTTCATTTATACCAAACAATGGAGCAGATCTTTTTATCTATCAGAATACATATTATATATTGCAAACATATCATTGGAATGATCTATCATAGTTCACATATCTTATGTATAGAGGACTATCATCTAGGTGAAAATTTGTTTTCTGGTTTGCACAAGCATTTTCTCATTTTGATAATCTAAAATAGAAAAATGTTATCAATTGCAAATTAACATTCTCTTACTTCCATATGCAATATGTACTCCTGCTAGATGGAGGCTTTTAACTTGGGGGGGGGGGGGGGGGGGAGGTTTGTATTAGGAATAAAACCCTTATTATTAGTAGTTTCAGTTATTGAATATAGAATTCTACTCATATATTCATGAACTTCATAAAGGGTAAAATGCGTACATTTATCTTGCATGCATACAGATTTGTTAACTCAAAGGCAAAGTGTTCAAGCAGTGCAATACCAGCACATAATTGACCTGGAAGCAACCAAGCCATGTAATTTCTTGCTTCCTCTGTGCAGAATCAACAGAAAACATTCAACCCAAAGGTACCTATAAAAAAATTATACAAGAAATGGTGTTCAAGCTGTAAATAATTGTTATTGTGTTTTCTCTAGAAAAACTTGAATGGATTAAATTACCAAATTTTTGGTGAATCCAAACAATGACAGTCAACCTAGTTGTGAGTTCTCTCTTCGAAATTTGACTTTCATGGCTTTTAGTATACCACGTTCTACAGCTGAGAAGGTACAGGTGTCTGGAACTATTCCTTTAGATGACATTTCATTAAGAAGAACAACAATCTTATCCACATCTCCTCTATTACAGAATTCAGAAAGTAGAGCTGTGTATGTCACTGTATCAGGTTCTAGTCCTCTATTAATCATTTCATCAAAGAGGCAGATGGCATTCTCAAGGTTATCCATCTTACAATTCCCATCAATTAAAACAGTATAACAAATAACATCAGGCCTTATTTCCATATTCTCCATATCACTCCAGATACTTGAAGCATTCAGTGTTGCTTTATTATTCACCTTTTTATCTGTAGAGGAAGGAATCCTTCTCAAATTTGCTTTTATATGGCCATCAAGCAAAACTGTATAAGTGATGACATCAGGTTTAATCCCTCTGTCCTTCATATCAAGGAAGAGATTATGGGCCTCTAGCAAGCAATTCACCCTGCAATAACTATTTATCATTATGGTGTAAGTAACAAGATCAGGACTTAATCCTTTCTCAAGAAGAAAATCAAAAAGTCGCCGGGCCTGTTTCATATCTCCAGCTTGACAAAGTAAAGCGATGACTTTGCTGTACATAATTTTACTAGGTTCCACATTTAACGATGACATTGTCTCAAGCAACATGAGAGCTTTAAAATTGTCACCTTCAGTGCAAAGTTTACAGAGTAGTTTAAAGCAGGAACTTTTTTTCACAATATTTCTTTGCTTTGACAGTCTAAGAAAAAGCTGATAAGCCTCTTGTGTATGTTCTGCTTCACAGTACCCACTAATCATGGCAGAATAGTTTTCCACATTCTTATATTCCAGACTATCTAAAAATGCTTCAGCTTCCTTAACTTTGCCTCCTATGCATAAACCTTCAATGATCATATTGTATGTAACAGTGTTTGGTTTCACACCCTGTGCCTCCATATAATCCAAAAGGTTAAGTGCCTTGGTAGCACAGCCATTTCTAGAGAACCCAGCAGCAAGTAAATTATAAGTGACAACATCAGGCTTGAAACCCTTCCCCTTCATCACCTTAAACAAATTTAAGGCATCAGCAAGTTTTCCCTGAAGACAATACCCTTTTATTAAGGTTGTGTAGTGTTTAAGATCTAAAACCATCTTCTTAACTTTCATTTCTTCCAGCAGTCCTATTGCTTCATCCACTTTCTCCAGTTTGCAGAAGGCATCCATTACAATATTATATGCTACCTCATCAAGATATACACCCAACTGCTTAAATTGTTTGAATTGATCCACCACTTCAGAAGACATGCCCATCTGACACAAGCACTGAAGAATGCAACTGAGAATCACACAATTTGTTTTTATTCCCCTTGAAACCATATCATTGTGTAGAGCTAAGGCTTTGAGCAAATTCCGACTTTTGCAGTATCCATTAATCAATGCACAATAACTATGTATATCAGGAACCACCCCTTCCTTTTCCATGTCCAGAAATACATTCAGAGCTTCCTCTAGTTTCATTTCATTACAAAACCCGCGAATAACAGCAGTATAAGCATACACATCAACTGGGGCAATTGCTCCTTTCCATGCTTGGAGTACTTGATATCCCAGATCTGACCTGTGATGGGTGCAAAGCCCTTCAATATATGAAGTATAAGCAAACGAACTGGGGGTCACCCCTGCTTCCTCCATCTCCAGAAACACATCAATGGCTTCTTCCAAACTACCCTTCTTGCAAAATGCCTTGATCACAATTGCATACGTGTAATCATTCGGACTTACACCTATCCTCTTGAGCTGTTTGTATATGGCCACAGCCAAATCCAATTTACCATGTTTGGCCAAGCGATTCAAGAGAAAATTGCATGTAAAGATATGTGGAACAAGTCCTTGCCTTCTGATTTCAAACAAAAAGTCAACAGCATCATCAAACATGTTAACACTGACATATGACTTGACCAATGCATCATATACTCGAACAAAGTACTTATTTTTATCGATGTCAACACCCTCAGACAGAGCTTCAAACAAATCTGATATCTCAAATCCCATGTACTCTTTCGACATTGTGATAAGTTCTACAAAAATAGAATCCAATTTTCTATCCAAACCCCAATAACATAATATTCTAATTAACACCACATATGTTGAGACATTATGTTGGAACCCTCGTTCCTTGACTTGATGAAAGAATGACAATGCTAAAGCAGGATCCTTTTTTAAATCATTCAATATTTCAACAACCCCGAACGTGTCTAATTTATTGTGCTGTTCACTGCTTGTCTTACTGGAGCAACTACAAGAGGTGGAAACGGTTTGATCATCATCGCTGAGTTCGTTGTCCGAGAAGGTGGTCATATTTAATTGGGCAAGCGCTGTTGAGGCTGACTTGACGCCGGTGAGTCTGTAATTACTTCTGAAGAGCTTTATGGGAAAATTTAATCTAAGTAATGGAAACCACATGGAAACAAAGAATCATATATACAAATGGAGGAGGATAAATAAAGGGCTTACTTTTCTCTAGAAGAGTTCCCAAAATCCAAAGAGAAATAGATGCATAAGCCAATGAAGCAAGCTAGTTGCTTAAACCTTGCTTAAACCCTAGTGTTTCCAGAATTTATTATACCCCTGAAATTTTCAAACCGTAAAAGTCGTTCCGTATTGTCGGATTCCAGACAGGAAACATCAATGTCCGACGGCGAACCAGGTTTCAGATGTCTGATTTGGTCCATGCCCGATTAGGTCGGCGCCGGAGAAAACAATCAGATGTTCGGATTTACGAAGGGCTGTTAGAATCGGCCAGAGAAGGAAACAGTGGCGCCAATTCATCTTATATCCATAGTCAAAACGATGTCGTTAAGGTACAGTGTAGCTTACCCGTGTATTGTGGAGGCGGGGGTGTGTGGTCTTTCTTAAGGGGCGCCTTAGTTACAATTCGAAAAACGAAAGGAAAATTAACAACTTTTATTGTAACTTTTTTAGTTTAAAAAAATAGTAAGATATTGAGTTATAAGATAATTCATAGGTGGTGAGGGAATATATTAAAAAGAAAATATACAAACTCAATTTAAGTTATTTTTTAATATATTGAAGTTATATTTAGTATTTACAGTTCGACACCGAAACGTTAATTAAAAAATTTGTTGAAAAGAAGAGAAAAACACTATAATTTTGAGTTACATTTTTGAGTTTACATGATAAAATTAGGTTTTATTGGTTGAGCTGTTAGACTTTATACTTTCTTGTTCATACAAAATTCAGTTTTTAAACAGAACTGGAATATGAGAATCTATATTATATATGTAACAAATAAGGTTTTGCCAACCAATTTTAGCAGGCAACTATACATTACAGCTTTGCTTTCAACTGAAGTCTGTTCTTGTTTTTTTTTCAATACTGTTTTCTCATGCTCATATTAATTCACACCTCTATTTTCATCTTCCTTTACAATTCTGTCACAACCTTGTCCATTTTTCTTTTCCTCCATTGCATTGTGTATGAAAGTTATAATCTTTACACAGAAAGAGCAAAACCCAAATGTCTATCTTTTTCCCAAAAGCACAATATCCGAAGTTTAATATCACAAATGTATTTGACAAAGGTGAAATTATTGTATGTCTCTACAAAAATTTAACCCGTACCCAGGAATTCTTTCGTGCTGAAGATCCTTTGTTTCAGACATTACCACTTTTTGTTGTGGACCTTGCTGTGATTCTCTTGGTCACTCGGCTTCTGTTAATCTTACTCAAACCTTTACACCAACCCCGTTTTGTTGCTCATCTTCTTGTAAGAAAATTCTCAATCCTTAATTTTTTTTGTGCTGGATTTGATTTTATTTGTAGAAATGTTTGTATTGTGTGCTAATTGTTGACTATGTTTATTTTATAGAGTGGGATTATTATGGGTCCATCTGTTCTGGGGAAATCTAGTGATTTTGCTGGAACCTTATTTCCCTTTAAGGCTCTAGTTACGTTAGAAACCCTGGCAAATCTAGGCCTTTCGTACTACATGTTTTTTATTGGACTTGAGACAGATTTGAAACCCATAAAGCGTGCTGGGAGAAAACCCATAAGTATAGCTATTGTTGGTATTGCCATTGCTTCACCTATTGGGTTTACATTACACCACATACTCCAACCTAAAATACCAAGGGGTATTGATCCAACTAACTATGTAAGGGGTGCCATTCTGTGGGCAAATGTCCTTGGTTGTAGCCAATTTCCTGAAATAGCCAACATCATTACTCACCTCAAGCTTCTTCATTCTGACCTTGGACAAACAGCATTAACTTCAGCACTTATCAGTGATTTCTGCTCTTGGATCTTTCTTATATTGACAATGGTAGTAGCACCATTTGGTGGGGGTTTTGTAGCAGTTGCCTCCATTTTGGCTTTCATATTGTTTTGTTTCATTGCGGTTCATCCTTTGCTCAGTTGGGTAATTGATGCTACCACAACACCAGATGATGAGTATATTGATAAGCAGATTCAGTGTGTTCTGTTGGGGGTATTGATATGGGGATTCTTAACTGATGCTTTTGGTGCTCACTCCATTACTGGTGCTTACCTTTTGGGCGTTATAATGCCAAAGGGGAATCTCAAGAATGCGCTTATAGGCAATATGGAATATTTTATCAATGAAATTATGATGCCCCTTTTCTTTTGTGTTGTGGGGCTGAGAGCCAACATGCGCACATACGTGACGGAGAATGGTACTGGTTGGGACACCATCCTAACAGTCGTGACCTTGGCTCCCATGGCCAAGATTTTGAGTACATTCTTGGCATCTGCACTATGCAAAATTCCATTAAGAGAAGCTCTGTCGCTTGGAGTGCTAATGAATACCAAAGGCATACTTGCACTAATTATTCTTAACTATGGCAGGGATACACAGGTAAAGTAAGTAGGATTTGTTAATTAATTTTAATTCCAAACCATGCCTCGACTTGATTTGATTTGAATCTTTGAGACGTACATATGTTTTGGTTCCATAATTATATTCAAAATGTTGCAGGCGTTGGATAAACAAACATTTTCAACTTTGCTAATGGCATGTGTCATAATGAGCACTACAGCAGGGCCTTGTTTGGCTGCTCTGCAAATGTTGGCAAGGGGCACCCAGCAAAACAAGCGTAGGAGTATACAAAGTGTTAAACCAAACACCCCATTCAGAATCCTGGCCTGCATTCACACCAAACGCCATGTCAAAAACATGATTAACTTCCTTCTTGATGCTTCAAATCCAACAAGAGGTTTCCCCATCTGGGTTTTTGCTGTTGAACTCGTCGAGCTTGAAAAACGTGCCACAACCAAACTTATTTTACAAAACACCTACAAGTCCCAAGACTCCATCAATGAAAAAACTAGCGGCGAAGACATAGATGATGCCTTGGAAAGATTCAAGAGCCAAAACCACGAAGCTATCATTCTTGAAAAGCAAAAAGTTATGTCCTCATACAGCGACATGCATGAAAACATTTGTATGGTTGCCGATGATAAATTTGCTGACCTCATCCTAATTCCCTTCAACAAACAGGCAAGTGATGAAGCCGATTCTAATTCTGTTGCTGTCAGTTCTCGATCAGATGATGCCAATAACTCCGTATTTAGAGCAATGAATCAAAATTTATTGGACAATGCACCATGTTCTGTAGGCATCTTTGTGGACCGTGGACTTGACGAATGCACAAGGAGAGGCTCTGGAAGGAAAAACTTTGCTATGCTTTTCGTTGGTGGCCCAGATGACCGTGAGGCATTAGCTTATGCCAGCAGGATTTCAGGACATTCTGATGCCAGCTTAACTGTGATACGTTTTGTTCCAGGTCTTGATGCACAAGATTTTGACCCAATAGACTCACTGGGTGATAACTATGATGGGATTAGATCTGCTATTCTAACTAGTGAGCAGGAAAAGAGGCTTGATGAAGACTACATATTGAAGTTCAAGGTTGAGACAGCAAGCAATGGCTATGCACAATATGTGGAGGAAGTGGTAAACAGTACAGAAGAAACCTTGGAAGTGCTTTTCTCACTGGGAAATGATTACAGTTTATACATAGTGGGAAAAAAACAAAAAGTAATGAGTCCAGCAACATCAGGACTAGTGTTGACTGAATGCCCTGAGTTGGGTCCCTTAGGGGATACATTGGTGTCTGCAAGCTTTGCGGCAAATACTTCAATTCTAATTATACAGCAACATGCTGGTGAGGTTGAACGAGAAGACCTTGCATTCTTTGAAGGACCTGGACGTCTTAAGGAGCAACATGGGCACATGACATGGCAGGCATCTGTCTACAAAACCTCCAATTACGAACCTTTTGTTCATCGTAAAGGAAGAGGTCCTAATGATTATTATTGATTGTTTAATTAAATTTTTTTTTTCTTTTGATAATGGTTATATTAGGGTTTATTTGGAGAGTCACAATTGTATTGAAATTCGATTAGTAGTTTGCAATTCATGTTAGGGTACACACAGTCGATATTTATATATATAGACATACTATGTAAGAATTATTGAACTTTCTGCAATGTGCACTATATAGTCACAAAGGCTGCATTATCAATCTACATTTCATGCCAACTCTCCAGAATTACCAATCCTCTTTTCAACAATATGAGGGTCGAGTTTAAAGGAAAGCTCTCAAATGTCAAAATATAATTGTAGAGAGAAGTTCTGTAAGTAGAGAGAATAATAAATAAATATTTTTGAGATTCCTCAATTAATTGCTAATTCAATTGAAACATGCAAAGATGATGTTTAAAATTTTAATTTTCTCTAAGAATATAATATGATAATTATTGTTTCATATAATAAAATATATAAAAATATATGTTTGTTGAAAGTTTGTGAACAAATATTAAAGCTTAGCTCTGCTCATTAAGGGTTTTTGAAGAATTTTTGAAAATTTTTGACAAGTTTTGTAAGCAAGGAGAGTTGAACTCAATACCACTTAGTAGGTATTTTCACAAATTATTACTAAATTAAATAATAATTTATGTTAATTTTTTTTATATAAATAGATTTATTATAAATATATATAAATAATAAAAAAATTATTAAATAATATTAAACAAGTTAACACGAACTTACAAGTCGAGTTTTGAAAAGATTTAGCTTAACCCATATTATTAAATAAAAATAAACTCAAGATAGACTTGTTTAAAAATAAGTCAAGTTTGATATCAGCCTTCTAATGAGTGGTTTACTAGCTATTCAGAGTGGCTAAACTCATTATATATAAAGTTGATAATATTAAAATTAATTTAGACCAAAAAATGTAAATTTGTCGTAATATAACATTGTTTTCTTATTCAGCTAAAAGTTAGTCATTGCCTGCCGGCAACTGGGTTGGAGCGTTAGGCTCACTTAGGTTGGTGGGGGATGAGAACTCCATATCCCACATTCCCACCTCATTTTGTTCTTAGCTTTGGAAAGTGGCAGTGGGGTATTGGGTATACAGATGGTGGGTAGTCAGTTTATTTCAGTGAGAATTAAACGCTAATCCATCCTTCTTCATAGCTGCGACCATTTCCTCTCTTTGGCCCTCTCTCTGTGTGACACAAAATTGGTTCAACTTCTTTCTTGTTTTTTTTTTTTTTTTCCTTTCTATTTTTATATAAAAGTATGGATTTTTCTAATACTAGTTCTATTATTAACCTTAGTTTTCTGTCTCTTTTGTTCCACAATTTTCTCTCGACAATTCCCACTGATTTTGTTGAAGGGTGCTGGGCCAATCACGAACCAGCGCATTTTCAATACCTAAATGCCATTGCCAGTCAAACCAACTATCTTCTTCCCTTCCCCTACATTTTTCACTCTCATTTTCATCTTCCAAATTCAAAAGAAAGCTATTTCATTCACACACAAATGCAGGGCAGACATGATTAATTCTGGGCAATACAGAGAACAGGAGGAGATGTCAGAATTTCTAGTATCCATCTTTACTTTCTTCTTTTTCTATTAAGAATCTTACCTGACATTACCATTTGTTTAAGTTTATAATTTTTTGAGTTCTAATGATTGAAAGTATATTCCAACTTTGACCTTAGGATAGATGTCTAATTGTCTGCTGGACGTCCCATTACGTGCCCACCACCCACTGACACACCAATTTCCATTTTGTTGCTCCTAGGTGTTTATATACAGTTTCATGCATGGCCCACGATGCCTCTTAGTTCTCTTAATCAATTTCTGGTATTTGATCAAAATAAATAAATAAATTTTAGGCGCGTCATTGCATACTTATGGATAGTGGGACTTACATTTTAAGATGCATTAGCCATTGCATAATTTGCAATACACCAGTTTCTTTGGATTATTCATTTGTGGGAGGAGCTACTGCAATTAGCTGAGAACTTCTTGTTAAAGCATTGGATGCTCATTTATCCAAATGTTCTCCATCACCAATTCATGATCCTGGTTTTTGGTTAATGACCCAATTCATGATCCTGGTTTTTGGTTAATGACCCAATTCATGATCCTGTGTGTACATGAATTTGTTTAATATGATATGTCCTTGAACCTAACTGATTTCCACGTAAATTTTAGCAGGGATTCCTGTTGAGGGATGTTATTGTGTTGTGGCTTTGCCCCATTGATGTCGTCAAAGCCTGTGAAGAGGCCCGAATCATCTGAGGTAACTGTTCCATTCATCTATACTTCTATAACTTCTGAAGATGATTTTGAGTCTTGACATCAAATGTAACATATACTTTTTGAGATGGGTTAGCCTGAACACATTTTTTATATTTGTAATTGATGCTTAAATTCTGATTAAGGAAATGTTCCATCTATAAATGCAGATGAGCTACAATTTGTCAGAAGAACCATTTAATAAACCTAGCGGATGCCATAGATCAAATTGTTAATAACTGTGGCAATTCAACACATAACTCGACAGCTGGACCTAGACATATGGATACCATTTCCAAAACAGATGCACGTTTGACAAGTAACCCACCACCTGAACCTAAAAAAGTAGAACCAGCTGCCAAGTCATTTTCTGATTCATCAACTGCTGCCCAATGTCCAATTCCCAGCCCCAAGATGCCAGGAAATTCTGAACTTCTAACTACCTCAACAGGAATGACAGCAGGAGCTGCAAGAGGAATACCTACACAAACAAAGGCATATGATGTGAAAAATACTAATCTCCCCCCCAATCATGGTCAAGGGAGTGGCAGTAGCTCTCGTTCTGACAGCTTAGAAAGCTCCACTGCACCCTTCAAGCCGCATACTGGTGGTGATGTACGGTGGGATGCAATTAACTTGGTTTCCAAGGGTACCCCTCTCAATCTTAGTCATTTTCGGCTTCTCAAGCGCCTTGGTTATGGAGATATCGGGAGTGTCTATCTTGTGGAACTTAGAGGAACTAGGACCCACTTTGCAATGAAAGTAATGGACAAGGCATCTCTTGCAAGCAGAAATAAGCTACTACGAGCACAGACAGAAAAGGAGATACTTGGACTTCTTGACCACCCATTCTTGCCAACTTTATATTCTTACTTTGAAACTGATAAGTTCTATTGTCTGGTCATGGAGTTCTGTAGCGGAGGGAATCTTCATTCTCTTCGACAAAAGCAACCCAACAAGCATTTTACTGAAGAAGCTGCAAGGTTAGCAGCTTATCATACAATTCCTTCAACTTGATCTTCTTTTCTTTTAAACATTGCCATTCAATTATGTTCTGCAAGCATTCTTATTGAAATTTGCATTTTAGTGGCTTAGTGATGATTTTTTTTAAATGATGCTATCTCTAGTTTTCTAATATTAATGATTAATAGTCCATTTTGCTTTGCATTTTTTGATACAAAAAATGATTGACAAATTGAATAGGCAGAATAAAACTAGAATTTTCCAAACCTAATCCCCTCAACCCCCAAAAAGACTGGGAGTTTGCATTTGTAATTGTTAACTCTAGAATTTTACTAATGTTTAATGCTACTGTATTGATCACTCACCAACTTAGTGGCTCTAGGAATATCTTTTAGAATAATTGTTGGCTTTCGTTACATACAAAAATTTCCTTTTTTATCGTTTTGAAAAATATAACTCTGGTTTATTGACTAAATAGCAAGATTCTTTTCTCTGTCCAATCGAAGATTAACCCATTCCGGAAGTCCATATAATGGCTGGTTTTATACTAAGCTGCAAAGAAACTATGGTATAATATTGGAAATGAACAGTTTCTACCCAAAAGCAGAAGTTGAAATGAATTCATAATTTATTCCTCTAGTTCCTAGAGCTCCCAAGATGCTGTGTAGATTAAATTTTATGGTCTAATTAAGTTTTCCAGGAAACAGGTATGGCTGTAAAACGGTTGCTAAATAAACACTCCACAGTTGGAAATGACAAATATTTCAAGCTGGTTTCAGTGACTAGACTTAGAAAAACTACATTAGACTTTGTATAAATAAACATAAAAATCTTGATCTGAGTAAAAAAAATAAAGAACAAATAAATCACTACATAACGAGGGTGCACCGTATCTGCCTCATTAGTGATAATTAATATTCATGTACAATGCCATTTATTGACTAAATAGCAAGGCTATGGATAGACATAAAAGGTAAGTGAAATTTACTTCTAGTTCCTTTTAAAATGAATACTGCACATAAAGAGATTCCCTCGAAAAGCAAACCAATTACTATGACTTACATTCATCCTATTCAGGTGTAAGGCTGTAAAGCTTGATCACTATAGTTGCAGTTAAGTAGATTTTGTTGTCTGCATATTTTCTACTCTTGTTCCCTTTTTCAACCATAATTTTAGACTGCTTTTTTCCCTCAATTTACTTTTATTGTTTTTGTTCTTTTGTTAGCGTCACTTTTGTGTGTACCAAAGTTTTCCTCTTAATAAACCAGAAACTGACAAATATAGCTAGCTGTGGATGGAAAGACAATAGAAAACTTTGATATGCTGTACAAATACTAAATGCAGTAAACCTATTACGGTAATATGTATGTGCAAGAGACCCCTTCCAGTAACTTGTATTCTACCAGTAATGATGCCTTTTATGTCTAGCTTAGTTCGTTTTCTTTTTTCCTTTTCTTAAATAAAAATAGTACTAAATTGTAATCTGTCATATTCTAGCCAAAAGGCATTGGCAGGTCTTCTTTTGGCGGTGATGCTTTCCGTGTCTATCTTAGTTCCTTGTGTTTCCGTTATCTAGGGAAATTCCAATTAGCAAGCTCCACAATCTGTGGTATTCTAGAGATCATCTTACTTCTGTTATTGCAAAACTTGGTGTTCATCTATCTGACTTAAGGTAGATGTATCACGTGGGTAATTCATTAGTGGCCTTGCTTTTCAACCACAATAAATAAACCTACAAACATGTTCTGTATAAGAATTCCCTAGTTCGGGCCAGTTTATGTATTTCCTTATCCAGGATTCCAGGTAACGAGGCTCCAGCTAGTGAATTGCTCTCACTATTTGCATTGCTGTGTGTTACACAGGATAACTGGTATTTGTTCTCGGAAGTGACTGAAACAATTTGGCTAGAACTTTTCATTAAATACCTTACTTCAAGATTGAATATATCAAAAGAGTCTTCCTACTAGTGGATCTGTTCATTTTTTAATTACTTGGTTTTCATGATTAATCGTATAACTATTACATGATTGTTTTATTTGGCCTTTTAATTTTGGTTAGTAAAGCCAACTCAGATTAATTTTTTCTTGAATCATGTGACAGGTTTTATGCTTCAGAGGTTCTGCTAGCTCTTGAGTACCTGCACATGCTAGGCATAGTGTACAGAGACCTCAAGCCAGAGAATGTATTGGTCAGAGAAGAAGGTCATATCATGCTTTCAGATTTTGATTTATCACTCCGCTGCTCTGTTAGTCCTACACTTGTCAAGTCTTCATCCGTCCATGTAGGCAACAGCGGTGGTAGTAATTCTGGAGCCATTTTGGACGATGAGCATGCAGTCCAGGGTTGTATGCAGCCGTCATCTTTTTTCCCACGCATTTTACCTTCAAAAAAGAACCGTAAAAGTAAATCAGATTTTGGCCTCTTCAATGGAGGCTCCCTCCCTGAACTAATGGCAGAGCCTACAAATGTGCGCTCAATGTCATTTGTTGGAACACATGAATATCTAGCTCCCGAGATTATCCGTGGAGAGGGTCATGGTAGTGCAGTAGATTGGTGGACATTTGGTATCTTCTTATATGAGCTGCTGCATGGAACAACTCCCTTCAAGGGTGCAGGAAATCGAGCCACACTTTTTAATGTTGTAGGCCAGCCATTGAGATTTCCAGAAACTGCACAGGTCAGTGGTATGGCTCGTGATTTGATAAGAGGGCTCTTGGTGAAAGAACCTCATAAGAGAATTGCATATAAAAGAGGTGCTACAGAAATAAAACAACACCCATTTTTTGAGGGAGTAAACTGGGCTCTTGTAAGAAGTGCTATGCCTCCCCACATACCTGATCCTGTAGATTTTTCACAATATGCTAGCAAAGAGGTAGCCTCTGTGGACAAGAAGATGACAGAAATCAATGCTGATGAAAAAACCAGTACTCCAGCTGAAACTCCTTACATAGAATTTGAGTATTTTTAGCAGTAAGACTTCTATTTGGATCATATTATACATACTTGGAAAGAAATACATTGTACAAAGGGAGCTCCTCCACCCCAATCCTCAAGGAAAAGAACAGAAAAAATGGCACCAAATGGAAAAATTTTTAGGGTGTATTGAACAAGACTTTTTTTGACCATATATATATATCTGATTCATTTCTAGGTAAGAGGAATAAATATCGTGTATTCTTTTTTTGTCAAGTTTCTTTGTATAGGCTTCAATTTGTGGCAAAAGGTGTTCAAGAGCTAATATGAATGTACCCTTTGAATTGCAGCATAGTGTGATTTAGATGGTTATATCAAAGAGGAGGCCCTATTGGTTAAGACCTGAACTTTTAGTTTCAAGTTCAAATCAGGGAAAAGATGGATGTAACTAACTGATGGGAAAAAAAAAAGGACTATCATGTGTTGTTAGTTCCAAGTGAAATGACAAACTTAGTTTTAAGTCCAAATAGCCAAAGTGATGGATGTTTCTAATATGAAAAAAAGAAAGTAGATTATCTCTTATTGTATAGTTCAAGTGCAATGACAATACCATTATTTTTATCTCATTCTAATTTATTTCCAAATAAAGTCTTAAACAACCTTGTTATTCTTCATCAATTTTATAATGCCTATTAGTATTGGTTTGCTATGTGATGATTTGAGCATTTATAAATGTTTAGAGAAAATTGTATCAGAAAATTTGTTTAAATAAAATAAATCAAATGTATTGAATTAGAAGGATATATTGGGATTGGTCACTCATAATTTTTTTAGTTTTGGTGTGAATGTATTAGAGTAGTGAATTAGTCTAAATACACAAAAATTTACTCCAACATTAATATTGCCAAAAAAAAAAACAAAATAGAAGGGCTGTTGGATCAATAGTGGTCTCCAACTCCAAGGGAGTAGAAATAGAACAGCAACTGCAAAAAGGGTACAGCAGAGGGCCAGAGGCTGTTGTAGCATTGAGCCTTAGATAATTCCAAAGGAAATGGACGGTGAAAAGGCCGCACCAGCAGCAGCTCCAGCAACACCATTGGTTTTACACCCAGCAGTGGCACCACTCTCCTACCTGCTGGGGACATGGATAGGCCAAGGTGAAGGAGGCTATCCCACTATTAATCATTTTTCTTATGCCGAAGAGCTCCATTTCTCCCATTCTGGCAACAAGGTTTGGCTTACCCAGTTACTGTTTATGTCAAGTTACTGGATTTATTTGTTGGGTTTTCTAAAAGATTTTATAAATTGATTTCTTTTCTCTATTTTGTGTATGAGATGAGAGAAGCCTGTGATAGGTTATACTCAGAAAACATGGAAACTGGGCTCAGGGGAGCCTATGCACGCTGAGAGTGGATACTGGCGTCCCAAACCAGATGGTACTATTGAAGTTGTCATTGCTCAAAGCACCGGTCTTGCTGAAGTTCAGGTATCATTTTAAAATACTTGAAGATTATTCAAAGTTGATATCTGGGTTTTGCTATCACAGATTCAGACTGTTTGATAATTTGCTTACTATGCCACATGCTTGCGTATAAGTTAGTTACTTCCTAGGTCTAAATTGGTGAATATTAAAACCCTCAGTTCTTTTCATAGCTTCCTGTTACTATCTTCAGATAGAAAATTCTGCTCATTGTGCATTTGGAAACAACTCAACTCAAATAGGAAAGTCTCTCCAACATATTTTTTTCGTGATGCCTAAAGCTACAGTTTTAAATATTAGAATTAACGAACTAGGTGTAAAATTGTCAAACTATAACCTATGTGTAAGCATCTTCAGTAAAACAATATAGAAACTTCATGGTTTACTAATTCAATTCCAAATACCCACTGATAGTTAACTATTCGGCCCGCAATTGTCTGTCCTTTTCATGATTCATATGGTTTACGATTAATCACATTGTCTACTCCTCACAATGAAGCATAGTAATATCACATCAATCAAAATCTTATTTCTTTTATTGCATTGGAAGAAATTCAATTCAACCAATTTGAAGAAAAAAAATTTGTTTCTATTGTTATGCATTTCATTTTGTTACACTTTTATTAGATGTATTGGTCTTTTGATATGACACTCTTATATTCCTCCATCCAGAAGGGGACATATAATGCTGAAGAAAAAGTGATAATGCTTCAGAGTGAGATTGTGGGGAATGCTTCTAAGGTAAGTTATACTGATCATTCCAGAATTTAACGATCTGATTATATAATTATGGCATGGATAAATTCTTGAGATTTTTTATGCTCATTCCGCTAAACAAAAGGGTGTTTTATGGTTATATTTGAAGCCGTTAAGAAGATGAACTATATTAACATACTGGTTTCTGTTATGAAGTTTTCATTCAAAACTGCATCTCAAATGTTTTTCCTTTAATTTTTATTTGGCATGGTTCTGCATTATCTAGTGTCTCAGAACTATCTTGTATAATGAATAGTAAATAATGGTGCTGCGAGTGTTCACAAAGTAATGGGAGAGAGACAGACAGAGGAGCCACATGTTTGGTAGATTGAGTGTTCAGGAAATTGTCATCTTTTACTGTTCCATAGCTTGTTGCACTAGTGTCTGGAATTAATCAATCACTGGTTTCTTTACAATCCAAAATGAAGCAATTTTTCCTTCAGAGTTTTGGTAAAAGATGTTTCATGTGATATTGTAAGGGGAAAGAGAAGGACAGATAAAGCTTGGCTTGCGGAAAGAAGTCATAAAGGAAATGATTAGTTTCAGAGTCAATAGCCACTTTATGAAATATTGGGTAACCATATACTCCCAATAACTTTAGCTTTGTGCAAACACAAGAATATGAATATTGTGCTATCACACAATTTCACTAATTCTTAGCCTAATGCTACCTGAAAGTTGTCCACTTGAGCTGTTCATCAACTGTTGACTCTGAGGAATGGTCCGGTCTAGCATGTGATAATAGGTAGAGGCTCGTCCTTCTTGACGGAGATTCTTGTATGACAATTTTCTTATGCTCAGTACTGATATGAACTGGAAAGTTCCTTCTGGATACATGATGAATATCTATAGAGTGATGATCCCTCTTTGTAGTTGGTGGGAAGATATTCATTGGATCTCATTTTGTGTCCTAGGTGCAAGTAGGAGAGAGAGAGAGGAGTTGACATTTAACATTAATGGTTGTGAAGTCCTATTTTCTTCTGAATGTGCCTTTTCACTAGTTAGTCCATTTCCTTTCTAGGAAGATATCAGGAATCAATTATATTTGACGAAGACCCATTACTGCCTTGATATTGCTTGGGCGCTTTCAATACTATTTATGTTCTCTCTTTTCGTCCAGTGATGGTCGAGTTTTATTGCCTATCTTATGGTTTATCTTGTTATGTTAGTCTGTAAAATACTGATGTAGTTGAATCACTACCTTATTTACAGTTTTGCATCCTATGAACTTCAGGGTAGTTTTGGTACTGTAATATAATTAATTCCCCTTTACACTTGCCTTTATCATTCCAATTAGGGCCCATTGTTAGTAATTCCTCTGTATATGGAGTATTGTCATCTTTGAATTCTCATATTTTTCACTCAATCTATTTTATGATTTACCTATACTAATTTTATGTAAATGTATACTATTAAGATGAGACATACAAATTTGTTTATTTGTTTATTTAATTTTTTTTTCTTTTTTGGGTGTGTGTGTGTGGCAAAGACTACCCTCTCATTATTAGAAATACTATTTACAAGGTTTTAGCAAATGATCATGAGCCTCACAGGCCCAGCTCCTACAAGACTTGATAATACCACTAAAAAAAAAAAAAAACTAGCAATATTTTGATAATATCACTGACTAGGGGGTTCCATATTGCTAATCTGTCTGTCAAGCCCCATAGAATCAACAGAACAGGTACTTGCATTCCAGCTCTCTCACCCTCAGAAAAGGCTTTGAGATCGCCAAGGCTTCAGTCATTGTTGCAGCATATACAAAACATTTCTTCAGTCATTGTTGCAGTCTTGCAGCATAGACAAAACATTTCTCAGACCTCTCAGCATTCTTCTTACTGTTAGCATCTTTAAGAAGAAATGTGAAGGAAACTGGTGAGAAGTCTGATTACATACTTGCAGATGACTGATAGGAAAAACCCATGCCAAAAATAGAGTTGGAGATCAATGTGGAGTATATGTGAGGTTACATTTTAATCATTGTTAAGGGGAACAAAAAATATAGATAGATAAATAGGATTAAGCAACATCTTGTTATCAAACTAACATTTTTGGGAATAGAAACTGCAAAATTATATTTTTTAGGATGATAGATTCGTGAATTTAAATTATTATTTTTCTGAGTAATGAGTCTGTTGTTCATTTGGGACAGGTTAGAGAGATACGACGACTTTTTGAGCTGGTTAATGGAGATCTGCGATATGAGGTTCAGATGGCTACCAACACGACAAATCTTCAACCGCATTTAAAAGCATCACTCAAGAAACTATGAAGCAGCCATGTAAATGAAGGGCTAATCAGCACCCCCAAAGCCACCCAATGTGATGGGACTCTTAATAATGTTTAGCATTATTCATCTTTAATGTATTAGCTTTGTGCTTCTAATTGGCTAATCTTCCAGTTAGTCAGTATTAGATAACTGGCAAAAGGAGTCATCTCTCAGGTAATAACCTCTATGGGTGACAAATTCGTGATTGACTGATTGGTGCATTGAAGCCTCAGAAGCTCAGCATGAGAGTGCACTTTCTGTGTCCCACTTGATTCTTTGCGTTGTGTGAAACTGCTTTAAATTGCCGACTGCTCATCTTGCTCATCTTGATGCAAAAAATATATCGATAACGGCAGACTTCTAATTATATTATTTTATCCACTATAAAAGTGATTGGTTTTCATATATAAATTTAATTTAGCTATACCGCATGTGAAGGTTTCCCCATACATCGGCGAAAATGTACATCAATTGCTGCAAATCTCATTGTTAGAAACGGCATACAAATTCCTACTTCTTAGTCCAACATTGTGACCATCTAAACAAGCCACATTGTTAGCCCAGCACCAGGGGGGAAACTATATAAAAAGAAGGATAGGAAACCTTGTCCCGAGACAGGATTTCATACATCTTTACACAACCAATAACTTAGTTCAAGTTACAAATGCTTATTACTTTGCACAATCATGGTTGCCAGGACTGAATGTTCTTCTGTGCTGAAATATAATAATGAGACTCAAGCTCTGTAAGGCTGGCAGCTGCTTCCTCTCCAATTCTAGCTAACAGACGATCTGTTTTCTCCGCCAGTTGGTCAAATTCAACTGTTCTTTGCTCTACATGATCATTAAGGGATGCAAATCCTGAAAAGATTGCTGTCTGCTTCAGCTCAGAGACCAACTTAAGTAGAGAATCAGCTGCCTGAACCTGTGTTCATAGAGCAGAATAGAATGATGACCGACAAGAAACATTTATCATTTCAGGCTTATATCAGCTTTTTGAAAAAGCTAGCACTTACCCCAGTCAAATTGGCCAGGAACAGAAATTAACTATACAATTAAGACAAAGTATGATGATCACTCTATGATTAAAAGTGTTGGAGGTGAACAGAAGACAATCTCTCACATTCAATGTAAACAGATAAAAATCTCTTAAATGCCTCCCTGAACATACCAATTTCATATTCAGAATCATTCTGTCCTACTGCGTGTGAAAGAGTTAGCCACCTCTAATGTGAAATCAACATACATAGCATTTATGATCTTTATATTGCTTTTGCTACATGACTCTAAATCTGCCAAGTAAAATCATACATTTATTTTCTTGACAATGGTACTCTCAAATATTATATATGTATCTGCAAGCATGCATATAACTTTGCAAGATCCTGGATTGCAGAAAGAGAGAGTTGACATCAACATAACTTGTTCTTACCATCCTGGCTGCACGCATCTCCATCATGAAAGCTTCCTGTGAATTTCTAACTGGTGGATCATTGACCTGAAAGAATGCAAGGACGAACATGTTGAACATTAAAGTCTAGCCTTCTGGGAAATGTAAAAATACAGTCTGACTTATAGGTGATGTCTCTCAGAGCAACCAATTAATTGGTTGGATGAGATGAAACTTGGACCATCTACTTCTAGTACAAAAGAAATACTAAATGATATTGATAATTATTATAACACAACAAACACAAAATTGAACTGTTAAGTCTAGCTAGTATACATTTCTACTGATTTAAAGAGTGTTAGGACCAAGCTTATCGGGAAAGACTAGTAATGATGGATAACCATAGTCCTAGAGCCTTTTTCTTCCTAAAACTTCACCAATCAGGACCATGTACTAGATAGTTCAGAACAGTGAGTATTCTAGGCATTCACAAGTAAATCATGAACAACCAAAGCACAACACACAATTGGTTGTCATTCCTTAATCCTTCCCATTAATAGACCAGCATCTCTCTTTTTATCTTGATGTTGCACAACACACACAATTGGTTGTCTATTGCCACAGTTGCGCCAAGTCAAGGAGACAAGATGGGAATTATGAGAATTTATACTTTTTAGGTTCCATTGGATGTATTCTAACACTTTTTGCTAATTAATTGTGCTAAAACATAAAAGAGTTCCTTAAGCAGTCTCTCAACTGACATAAGTAACGCAATACAGGAGAGTAGTAAGTGACCTTATTGTATCTTTCAAAATTGGTACCATCAAGGTAGAAGCTCATTTAGCATAGCTCAAAATTACCAGTCTTTCTCTTTCTATCAATTATTCCTTCTCTGATAGTCTATTTGAATGCTTTGTATGTGCATGTATTATGTATAGTTGAAAATTTGAAAAAACATAAATAACCTATATTCTTTAAAAACAAACATGACCCAGTTCATCAAAGTTGGCTAAAGTATATGTGGGCAACAGGTTACATGTTTAGACATGTAAAATTGGCTATTTCTATAACAGTTCCATAACTTTGAAAGAATTCAATATTCACAAAATCTACTATTCTATTAAAATTATTTTCATACTTAACATGTACAGCAAGAGGCAAAGTAATTGGATGTAACTAGTTGAAGCAAAAATTTAATTTCATCCCAAATTTTATCCTATGAAAATCCAATTTTAAACAATACATAAATAGCATAGCTACCAATCTCCTATTGATATGAACTTTGGCATGCAGGTCAAGTAGGTCATCTGATCCAGTATTGGGTTTATATGAAATTCAAATTGAACAAGAATTTGTTATAAGCATAAAGCAGAATTATATAGCAAAACAATTAAGAGAAATGAAAGAAAAACATAAGACTGTAATATTATGAACAGAAACAAAAATTGCAGCAGTAAATAGTTTAGGTTAATAGTTCATACCCTGGAAACATTAACGAGGTGGCTGAAATGGTCAACAATGTTGGCGATGTCTGTGTCCACTCTCTGCAACAAGGTCTTCTGCTTTTGAGCAGCAGCAGCAGCTGCTGCTGTGGTTGGTCCACTTCCAGCACCACCACTGCCACCAATTCCACTTCCCAAAACTCCCCCCGCTGATGGTCCACCTTTGTTCATTCTTACTTTTCTTTCTCACCCACCCACCAAAGGAATAGTAGTTAGAATCTCTGGAAAAACTCAGACCAAGGAGGTGGTTGTAGTGCTGCTACTTGCTATGCAAAGTTATATCCGGACTGGAGCCCATTTTAGCTGCAGGCATACCAGACACAGACCCAGAAATAAGGACCCGACCCAAGGACCCTTTATTAAAAAAAAAAAACTAACTAACTAACTCATTCCATTCCATGACATTTTAATTTGTTAAACAATCCAGCACAATACACCTAATTAAATTTAAGAGAGCCAATACTAAAAAGATTTGGCACCAGAGCTGAGTAGGCAGGAAATTCAACTCTGAAATTTCAAAACCAATTGACAAAAGCCATGTACTCATGGCACAATACTACAATAGTGAGACTATATTACTTCCATAAAATTCACAAAAGACAAAGGCAAAGCTACTTCCCCGTTATTTTTTTCACAAATCATTCATGACCAAAATCCTTTAACACAATCTCATGGAAACCCAAATAAAAATTTCAAATGAAACATAGTACTATAACCATTCAAACCGATATATCGATAAGGACCATTGGAAAATTGGCTGAGCCCAGCTTAGGTGCCTAAGACTTCATATTTAGTGCCGATTTGGTTGTCTAAAGTTAACCATTTTGGCCGTGTTCACATTAAAGTAGTTTTGAAGTGAAGATCAGCCTACTTCGACCAAAAGATACCCAGAAAAAATTTCAATACTAGGACTAAAATTTTAAGTCAATGGAAAGAATTACGGTAGATTAAGAGTACAAACCAACATTGTAAAAAAACATAATAAGTGGGAATCACAAATCATTAACATGGACCTGGAAATGGAAAGAGAACAAAAAAGTAAAGAATTTCATGGGTGGCAGACGGGGAAACCCGAAAAACTAAGACTCTGCTTGTTTCAACGGAAAACAAATATTTTTGGAAAAATTTTCTTTCACATAATTTTCTTTCATTTGGAGCATGAGAAAAAAAATTATCAAGAATTTTTTTTCTTTTGTTTGTATACAAATTTCCCATCATGTTTAAGGCCGATTCTTACAAACAGAGAGCTACTCAATTAGCACCTGTTCTGACCCAATGACAGGTCCAATCAACATGTTCTCTCAGAAACAACAGATCTCTTCCTTCATCAATCCAGTATCTCCACCTATACTCCAGTGAACCCTCAATATTCATAAGTCAGTTAACATTTTGAACATCACATTCACATTCACAAACCATAACATCTATCCATAGAAGGTGTAAGGTGAATAAATTAACAGCACTCATGACCTTTCATTTCCATTTCAACCCACTAACTTATTAAGTGCCTTAAGTTCCTTAGAATGATGGTAAAGAAAATGGTCTTTGTAAAATAAGAAGTTCATGGTTCTAAGACCTTATCTATATACAATCCAGTATCCAGTGAAAACACCATTTCTATATGTATAGGCTCACAAATACATAATATTAAGAAGCAGAAAATTTTCAAACCATGGCTTTAGTTATACTGTGAACTGCTAGCCCTTTCAAGATACAAAAACAACAGTGAGAAGGACAAGTGAAATACTAAAAATAAACTCAATCCAAATGTCAAAAACACAAAATAAAGAAACAAAGAACCCCACAAAAAAACAAAAAAAAAGCATTGAAGATTTCCTCATTCCTGTCTGCTCAATTCCTATGAAATAATTGAGAAAGACACAGAAACAAACACATCACCCATGTGCATCTCTCTGCCTCTGCCTATCTCTACATTTTAGCCTGAATTTTAACAAGTACACCAAAGAATGTCTTTAGCTTCCTACCAATTTTTTGAGGTATGCCAATTTAATCTTATGAGTCAACAATTTAACTCTATGTTAGCACATATGAGTGATGATCATATCAGCATCAACCAAGCATAGAAAACTAGTAGCAATGACATATAGCAATGAAGCTGAAAGACATAGAAAACACTTCTGAGATAATAAATCAAGATCTAACCTTCAGAAATATGTCAAAGGAGCGTTGACGTTAAAAGACATTCTAGGCCTATACAACTATAACACAGGACATGCATTTGGGTTCAAAGAAAAAAAATTAATCAAAGCCATATAAAACCATTTGTCAAAGTTTTGCTTGGAAACGAAACAGATAGTTAAGAAAACATTTTATCCAAGTTTTGCTGCAAAGAACCTCAAATATAAGTTAGAAAACCCCGAAATAAAAAATGATAAAACCCTAAAACTGTAAAGAATGAACAAAATTCAATTTTTTATGATTCTATCCCAGTTTGTTCATTTTTTGGTAACCAGAGGGAGTAAGGAGGTCACAGTCTACAACTAAACGATACTCTCAGAGCATAGAACACCAAAAAAAAAAAAACCCAATTACGCAGAACCGGAGAGCGAGCAAGGGAGTGTGGAGGGAGAGTACCTCAAATGGAAGAAGAAATAAGCAGCTAGTTTGAGGGGTCTCTGATTGAAGTAGGCATCGATGGCTAATATGATCACTAGCTCTTGGAATCGGCCGACCACGAAGAATTGCAGGAAACGGTTATTTATGCTTTTTTTTTTTTTTTTTTAAGATAAATAAAATTTCTTAAAAAATAACAGATAGCTTAGAGATGTATAAAAATATCGAAAACAAACGGAGCCTAAAATGAAAACAAACACGTTGAAAATATTGAGTAATACCCAGATGAGATTTTCAATAAAATAAAATGAGAATTTCAGAGAAAAGGAAAACCTTTACAAGTTTACCACTAGCTTCCGCCACCACGGTCACCGCCGGTGGTCGACGTGTGTTGATTTGGGTCGGTGCCTTCGTGGGTGAGAGAGAAAGACTAATTAACGGGTATTGAGGTCCTTCCGGGCCTAATTGTCATGGGCCCGTTTTGGTTTACTCATGGCAGTATATTTAAGACCCATTTGAACCGGGCCGAGTCTGCCATAGTCATCTCGAATTTTATTAATTAAATAAAATAATAAAAACTAAAATTAAATTATTTAAACTGTTGAAAATTTAAAAATAGTTGCAGTTGACAAGGAATAAGGAAATTCAGGAAATTCTAGAGAAGTGCCGGATCCCAATTTAACACAACAATCCAATTAACTTGAACTATATCGAGTTTTTTTTATATATATATTTAGTCAACTTCACTTTGTAAGATAAAATTGATTCATTAAATCTGGTCTAATATTGAGATATTATTCATAATCACACACGTCATTCATACGCATTATTGCTTTGCATCTCAAATACACAAATTTGATTTGTATAACAATCAAACCAATAAAGTTATCTATTATTAATATAGTAATAAAGAAAACAATTGTTCTTACAAACATGGATTAGAATGAAATATTTGGAGTGTTTCTTTCAATTCCCATGAAACATGCCACAATTCTCGCTTTTCGATTATACCAACTACTTGACAAGCTTAGCTCACAGCTGTTTTCAGCAACCAGAAAAAAAAAATTAGCTGTTTTCACAATTCATATATTCTTTCAAGTTGAAAAAAGAATTAAAAAAAATGTATTAATTGTCAATCACGTTGCTATATATACCTTATAAGTCTTTTTGTGTATCAATAATTATATGGGGTACATTCGTACTTTCAATGATTATGACATTATTAATAATCACTAATTAAGACCTAAAAGATCTTGTATACTTTATTTTCTACCCCTAATATATGCATTTGAGAATATTATCTAAATTAATTATATATTTAATTAGATCATGAATGTGTAAACGGATTGGTTTGCTACATATCACTCCTTTATGCACAATCCACATAGCCTAATTAATATTATTTGCTCACTTGCTTGGCGTGTTTGTTAAAGTTATTATTAATCATATATATATATATATTTGAAGAGATCTATATAGGACTAGTACTATTGACCAATTAATATCTATGACTTTATTTAGATCATGCCCATGTGCAGTAATGAATTGGTCAATTAATCTTCATTTTGTTAAGTTTATCTTTTCAAAAGTTTGAAATATTTGTGGTTTTTATATTTTGTGTTATACATAAAAAATAATAATATTAGTATTGGTGATATTTATCAACTATAAAATGTTAATTAGTATGTGCATTATATTCTCGAACTATGTTTACGCGGTAAATATGATGCTTATGATGTTTTAATTACAATAATTAATTTGTGATAAGCTCTCATAATTAATTATATATACCGACCTAATCTTACAATCATTCTTGGAGCTGGCTAGACGTAGTTGTTGGGTTTTGATTTTAGACTTTTGGAGCTAGATAGCTAGCTTGCATTGCATAGATTCATAGTGCAAAAGTCAAGCAAATTCATAGAATAAGGTACGTGCATGCACTATATCACTTTCAATGAAAGATTAACCGCGTACGTGTAAGTCAATATTTGCATATATTAACTGTCTTCCATAATTTTTGTATGCAGAAGAGAAGAAGAATAAAAGAAATTTTTATTCATTATCAATAATTAATTACTCTAGCAGTTAAACTAGTACTAAAAAATATTTCTTGAGAGTTCGAGATCTTTTGACAATCATTAATTATTGAAGGTTTATTTTAAATATAGAATGATAATAACGTGGATATAATATTTACTGTTAAAATATATTAAGCATCTCACATGCCTTTCAATTTGCTTAAAAAAAATAAAATTCTATTCATTATTATTATCTTATGATAGCTCAACGTTTATAAGAGAGTACCACCACTTTATCAAATGGTTACTACTAATCTAAGAAAGCAACTGATCCAATGGTTGTTAATTTTCATTTTACTAATTAATTTATAAGAAGAGAGGGAAGAAAATGAGATAGTATCTATATTATTTTAAAAGTCAGATTACAATTATAATCTCCTACTATATAATATATATCATATTTAAATTATTTAAAATAAATATCACTAATTGATAACTACCAAACAATAATTTCCTTACTTTCCTACTCTCCTATTCCCTGTCACTCTTACCCACACTTTTATAATATAGATATTTTTTTATCAAATTAAATTAACATAAAATACATACAAAACATACACGAATATGTGCACAGGTAGTATTCTAAATACTATAACACTAACTGCAATAGAATACACTCAAGATGAGTTAGATGAAATTAATACATATTTGTTTTATAATAACAATGACAGAATTCACAAAATCATAAACGATTTACAAGTAACAACAATCTTTAATCAGGTGACTGGTGACCCGACAATGTAAATTAAGATGCAAAAAGTTGTTCTTTAAAAAGTACATAACTATCACTATTTCTTCTCAACAAGAAGTTATCATACCCCACCAATTACTGAGCCATAACTCATCTGGCTTAAAGACACAATTCAACTGAAACTTGAAGGACGTAATTGATAAAAGAATCATAGTTAAGGAACCAAATATGTAATTTGGCCGACTTCCATACAATCCAAACAAAACGCGTTCTTTCACATGTGTCAGCCAGCTGGCCGTTTGGAGAAAGTCCTAAAGCTCCATACTCTCTTTTCTTGCCCCTCTATTTTTATAATAAAAAATAAGTAAATTAAATTTCTATTTTCTATAATGCATTGCCATTCTTTTTATTTGGTGAATATTTAATAAAATCCTTAGAACAATTTATCCTAGTGAATATCATGGGTTTTAAGGATTTATTAATTTTTATTTAGAAATGGAATCTATAAAAAATATGTTCTTTATTTTACTGATTAATTTAATTTAAATTATTCCATCAAAGATACATATCAATCATTGATCTCATTCTCGTAATACTTTTATCAATGACAAAAATTATATATATGTAAGTGGCTAAAATTTTGTTTTTCTTACTTATTATTGACCATAATGTTATTGTCGTCACTAATAATTAAAATATTATTACTAATACTTGCATATAAATTATCAGTAATACTGTGTTTGATCATGCAAACGCTAAAAGTAATCTCAGCAAAATTGTCATATTTGTTTCCTAATTGATTTGGTGTGATCTCATTATATAAAAATCTATATATATATAAATATATATAAAGATCACCATTTCATTTCATTTCATATGCAAATCATGCAAGAGAGAGATAAGATTATAAACATAGAGTACAATCAACTAGAAGCCAGTAGTAAAAGCAACGAAAAGAAAAATAATATCCAGCAAAGGGTGACAAAAGTAAGCATCCAAATTAGTTTTAACAATGAAAACAACAAAGAGAAAAAAATTGACAAAAATTGAAATGAGACGTGGGGGCACAAAGCAAGCAATATGTAGTCCCCAAGCGAAATAAAGGCACCTACCTCTTTTATGCGTCCCATTATTCCATATATATCTTTGTTGATAGAAATATTGAATTAAATCCCAACCACCTCTTTCTTATTACTATTACATGCTAAAACCAAATTTAAAATAGATCCAGTTACAATACATCCCAAGCTCTCTATATTTAGTTCTCCTTCTTAAATTTGCTTCATTTCCCAATTCCCGTGTGTGGAGCTCTGTCACTCACATCACAATCTCATTGGATTTCGATTCCTTCATACCCAATTAATTTTTCATGTTAGAAATGATAATGGGTGTGACTAAAATGAAGAAATGGAGGCCAATTTCACTAATTTTCATCACTTTCTTCTTGTTTCCCATTATCATTTATGGGTTAAATCTGGAGGGGAAGAAGGGTTTGAATACAATGAGGGTGGAGTTAGTACACAGGCATGATCCTAGGTTCAATGTGAACAATACGAACAAGACCCAGTTGGAACGCATCAAAGAATTTGCTCACAGGGATTCAATTCGTTACAGTATGATTTCCCAAAGAAAAGAGGGCAAAAACCATAGCCATGACCATAGGAGGAAAGCTAGGGAAAGCTCTTTTGTAATGCCAATCCAAGGAGGCAGGGATTTTAGAATTGGGGAGTATTTTGTTCAAGTTAAAGTTGGGACTCCATCACAGAAGTTTTGGTTAATTGCAGATACTGGGAGTGACTTGATATGGTTTAATTGCAGATATGGTTGTGGAAGAAATTGTAGTACTCATAAAGGAAGGTCTAAGATAAAGAATAGGAGGGTGTTTCTTCCAGAACGCTCTGCTACATTTGAGAAAGTGGCATGTTCTTCTGATACATGTCAGGTTCAGCTCATCAACCTGTTTTCTAGCACTACTTGTCCCAATCCATCTGATCCTTGCCAGTATGCTTATGAGTAAGTAGCAGTTCTTCCTCATTTTAATTAGTTTCACTTTGCTTCAATTCATTCTTAGCATTTAGTTTGCAAAGAATTTGATGGGTTCTTCTGAGACGATAATAGGACTAGTGTAATGTTCAGAGGAAGACATGTTTTCTGTAAATGTAATGTTGCAGTGGATTAAGTTTAACTAGTTGTTTTGATTAAATCAAGAGATATTAACTTGAATTTTGGGGAGGGGGACAGGGGAGCTAACATAATAAAAGGTTGTTGGAGCATTTCCTTTTTGAAATAAGAAGTTGGGAGTTCAGTCATAAAAGCCAGCCTCAAATAGTTGGAATATGTCTTTATTGAAAGTGAGCTGAATTTAGTGTGTCTTTCTTTATTTTCATAGTTTAATTAATGGCTCTTCAAGCTTTTAAGGTTTTTCAGGGAGTTAGTTAGTATCCTTCTTAGCAACCACAGACACCTTTATTATCATCGACCCTTATAGCATTTGGAGAATTAAAAAAAAAGTGTCATCGAAAACTCAAGATTATTTTAATACTCACCCTTACGTGTGGACTTTATTTTTCATTGATGAGTCGGTTTAACATATGGATTTTATAATTCTAATTGGAGGCACAGATAATGGAAGCATGGCTCAAACTCAACTGAAAAACACAAGCCTATAGCGAGAGAAGAGAATCTAATCATTTTTATAGTCTAACAGTACTTATGCTTTTGAGCAAGCTAACACGGCTGTTGATAACAAATGAACCATCCGTACCCTTACCCACGCTCCACACCCCACACCAGTTACTCATAAATGGTAGTTGATTTTAGTAGGTAAGTCACGGTCAATATTTCTGCAACAATTAAACACAGGGACTTTGTTTACCTATAGCTTTAATTGCTACTGTTTGTGGATGCAAGCCTGCAATTCCATTCATGAAGTTGTAGGCTCACTCTGGAAGTCATTCTGCATAATTTTTGTAACTGATAAGGCTAATATCAGACTAATTATAGCACCTATTACAATTTTAATAACTTCAATGAAACTTTATGATTCACTTTGGCCATGTTTAACAATTTATATGTTTCTGTTCTGTACTGCAATTAGATATGTTGATCAATCGACTGCGTTTGGTTTCTTCGCCAATGATGTTGTAACCGTAGGCCTCAGAAATGGTAGGAAACACAAACTACGCAATATGATAATTGGCTGCACACAATCTATAACTGATGGTCCAACTGTTAATGGAGGAATAGATGGTGTATTGGGCTTAAGCTATTCCAAAGACTCCTTTGCTGTTAAAGCAGCTATACAATATGGTGGCAAGTTCTCTTATTGTCTGGTTGATCACTTAAGCCATAGGAACTTCTTCAATCATCTCAGTTTTGGTGATGATCCCGTTCATCATACTAAGTTGTTGAGCCATATGAGGCTGACCAAGCTTGTAAAAACTGATATCTATTTTGCTGTAAATGTATTAGGCATCTCAATTGGGGGTCAAATGTTAAACATTCCAGGTGAAGTTTGGGAAGTAAACAGTAATGGTGGGACTATACTTGACTCAGGAACCACTCTAACGATTCTAGCACGGCCTGCTTATGATTCTGTCATGGCTGCATTGGCAAAATCCCTAATGAAATATGAAAGGCTGCCACGGTCAGATGCATTAGAGTTTTGCTTCAATGCCAAGGGATTTGATGAGTCCTCTGTGCCAAGATTAGCAATTCATTTTGCAGATGGAGCTCGATTTGAGCCACCGGTTAAGAGCTATGTTATAGATTCTGCCCCAGGAGAAAGATGTCTTGGATTTCTTCCAGCAAATGGTCCTGGTTACTCTATTATTGGAAATATTATGCAACAAAACCATCTCTGGGAATTTGACTTGTTTCAAAGTACAGTAAGATTTGCTCCCTCTAGTTGTATCTTGTGATTTGTTTTGCAACTTGGTTAAATGGAATGCAGTTATTCTTTCAAGTATTATATTGATGTAAGCTCCCTCTCTAGCTGATTGTTCTTTTAATTGATCAATGAACTTGCATGTTTCTTGTCAAAAATGAAAAAGGAAATGAAATAAAGAGAACAGATAGAATGAATAGAATAGTTTTGTGAATTTAATATTGGGCTGTTTTCTAGGATCCAAACCCAAATACTTGCAGTTTGGGCTGGTCCGCATAATAAAATTCTGAAATGAAGTTGTAGTTCAGCTTCAGCAAGCTCCTCCTTGGGCCATGATATACCTAATATAGTGGTCACAAATATAATTCTTTTTTGTGAACTTGCATAAGCTATAAATACATAGTAGAGTCATATAATTTTTTTCTTTTCTAATTTGATTTGACAGTTAAATACTTTGAAATCATAAATTTTAACTCAGTTGGATATAAAATATCATATCTACATTATAATATTTTATGGAAAGATTATCACCGCACCTATATCGGATAATGAATCAAATCAAATCAAAGAGCATGATACCCTTCATCTACAATTCTTATAATCAATTCAGTCGAAATAATAATAAATGCTAAGAAGAAATTATCCAAATTGTACATTTCAGTGTCAAAAAAGCTAAACACGTGCACTCCATTTAGAAGGCCAAACGTGGCAGTTCAGGCTCTCTTACTTTATGTATGAAAGCAGCAAAAATAATAAAAAAGATAATGAGACTGATGGCCATGAGTTTCCAATGAACAAATGGCTGTAAATACTTAGCCCTTAAGCCAACTCTCTCAAGTTTTGATTTTGATAAATACCTAAAAACTAAAACTTAGTCTCCTCTTTTGTTTATGGTTTCTTCTGGATTCATCTTTCTCTCTTCCTTTTGTCTTGTTTGAAAATGTCCAAGTGCCCATTATTGCTTAATCAAATACTACTATTTGACTTGTGAGTCGGGACCATAACAAGTAAAAAAATGAAAACTGAAATTTGATTTCATAAAAACAAAAAGAAAAAAAAGACACAATTATATTAATCTTAGGACACATTTAGATGCTCACTAATTCTGAATTACGTATTTCAAATTCAAGCATTTTGTTAAACTTATCACTTAATTAACTCATTGATTTTTATTTTTTTTAGTTTATAAGAAGTACAATATATTTTAATTCTTATTTGGTGATTATAGTTTAATTAGATCTTCTAATTCTTTCTAATAATGCTATGAGATCTAATTATATATTTATTATCAAAATCTTAATTAAATCAAATTTATTAAACTTAAGGAAAAATTCTATGAAATTTATTAATATAATTTATCGAACTTTGAAATCTACTCACATTATGGTACGTAAATTTTGTATTTATATTTAAAACTCAATCTTATTGATCTTGTCAATGTTCGTGTAATTTTGTTTTCAATACATTGTATACTTAATTTTTCATTCCATCAATTTAATGGAGAGAATTTTTCTTTAAAGATTCAATAAAAAAATAAATCTTAAAGGACTTAACGAAAAAAAATTAATGGGAATATTGTAGGAGTTAGAAATGGGAGAGTTGACAATAATATTGGTGGAGGAGAGAACATTTCCGATGAAATTAATAATTTTAAAGGAAGAAAGAGAGCCTTTATTTGAGAAATAAAAGATAACAATATTTATTTTATTGTATATGAATGAGTTACTAAAATGTCACATGTTGATATTTTATTTGAAGAATAAGAAAAAATACACATAAATAGGTTATAGTTTATTCAAGACCAAAGCTAAATTTCATTGTCTCATACAAAATGGATTTTTCCTAAAAGAATAAAACATTGTGTTGGTAGAGACATGATTAGTACGTGCATTATTTTCGATAAGCAATTTTTCTCTCTCAAAAAAGGCAAGAGAGAGAGAGAGAAAGGTCTTGTTTCTTTGTTTCACTTTATGTGATAGGCAGCTACCTAAAATTTCTCAGAAGCTTAATCTCTAAGTTATTGTTCGTGATTAGAACATGTTTATTACAAGAAATTGACTACTATAAATAAACCTGCATATTAAAAATAAGAAAAATAAAAAAATGGTTTCTAATTGGATATTTCCATAATAACCAGATACCAAAAAGGGGAGCTATTATGTTCTCGTTTCCATCGAATGGATACAAATGGAATTGGCGATTCAAATTATAAAATTAATTAATAAAAAAATATTTATATCATCGTGCATGACGTGGAACTCTCACCACCGTTGCTTTTTCCTATTTTTATTCACCATTTTCCTTTTGCCATTGTTCTCCTTCTCCTTCTCCTTCTCCTTCTCTTTCTCTCGTTCTGGCCTCCGAAAATTCAAGCTATCTTCTTCTTTCTCATAATTCTTTCAAAGGGTATAAGAAAAATATCTTTTTTTTTTAAAAAAATTTTAAGCCTCATAGACGCAGATACCGACCGGGTTTCTTGTTGTTTCATTTATTTTTCCGACATAAGCTCCGATTCTGACGGAAACTGGATATTTTTATTGTTTCTTTTTGTTCATTATCCAGAAATCTAGAAAGAAAAATTAGAAAATCTAAATCCACCTTATCTTTTAG
Organism: Quillaja saponaria; assembly: GCA_029379385.1. Taxonomy (NCBI): domain Eukaryota; kingdom Viridiplantae; phylum Streptophyta; class Magnoliopsida; order Fabales; family Quillajaceae; genus Quillaja; species Quillaja saponaria. The sequence continues at coordinate 8,276,913 of CM055616.1, read as the reverse complement.
ATTTGTGGGTTTTCCTTTATTGCGGCCTGGGTGATTCAGCTGCTCTTTTAGCGATCTGATTGAAGAGAAGTTTTTCGTTAATCTTTAAAGTTAGATAAAGATAAAGGGTTCCCAGGGTTTTTCTTGAAGAACTTATAGAGCTTGGAGTTTTTGTGAAGTGATACTAAAATGGCTGCTGAATTGCAACAACGTATTCCCTTTTCCTCCTCTCTAATGATTTATCATAATTCATTTTTCTTTTATTTTTATGCCAATAATTGATGTATACGTATTAATGGTGTATTTATGTATCTGGGTCTGTTAAAAGAGAAAAGAAGAGATATTCACATGCAAAACATGTTGATATTGGTGCATTTATGTACAGAAACGATTTAACAAGATTTAACTTCGACTGTTTTTCATATGATTGTGTCAGCTTTTGATTGTTTTCTTATTTCCCTTGAAACAGCTAGGGAAATGACGCAGAAGAAGCTTCACCTTGATCCTTCAACAGCAGAAATTACAAATTCCAATTTGGTAATTCTTATTTCTCTTCTCATGTTAATATCGGTTTATCCTTTTTTCCAAGTTTTTTCATTGAATTAAGCTTTTTATGTTATCTGAGATATATGTATGCTGAATTGCCTGAACAAGTGTAACGCTTTAGCTTTTAGAACTAAATTTTCTCTCTTTTCTTGTCTTACTTTAACAAGATGTAAACATTTTTACAGTTGAGAGATGTTACGGACTAGTGTACATGTCTTCTCTAAACTAACCAACCCGTTATTGAGATTTGGAGATTTTGATTTTTTATTAGTAAAATTGAATACTTTTCTATGCAATAGTATTGATTTGTGAGTCTGGTTTTTCTGTTCAGATGCCTTCGAAGGATGGGAGTTCCCCATCTGATGCAATATCGTGTATATCGTCTACAGATGCGACAGGTAGTGCCAAAGAAAGTGATGTAGATCAAGAGTCCCGCACTGTAGATGAGGGCATGGGATATCCAGAAAGTGGCTTTTATGGATATTACCACTCAGGTTAGCTACAACTGGTCAAAGATGTTGCACCCCTTACACTAGTCAAAATATAGATTCTGTAGTTATGCTTTCAGATCTTACAATAGCATTTTTACAGGTTATGGAGGTAACTTCGGAGAACTAGACAACCAAGGATTCTATGTTGGTGCTGATGCAGTGGAACTTCCGTATCCTGTAAGTTTTCTAGATAGCTAGTAGGCATGCTTTTGATGTCAGTGTTGTGATGTGACAGTGTTAACTATTTTCTGGTTTACCTCATCATGTGGTTGACTTGCATCTCTGCTCTCTTATGCAGTCTCTTCTGGTGCCTGTATTTATTACTTGAATGTTATATCATTTGGCACTTAAGAAGATGAAGGAAAAGTTGAAGAGTGCTCATGCTCATTTTAGTTGCATTTACACTGTACTCATGTCCTTGAGAAATGAACATCATTACTACTTATACCTTTGCAATTAAAGGTGTATTGGGAACAGAATTAGAGCTTAATGTATTGTTTTTGCTTCCTAGTATTCAGTATAAAATGAATTCTCTTTCAGATGTACGTATTTGTGTGTGAATGTACATATGCACATATAGACATATGTATGGTAGTATGACTGGGTTTGCCATGTAGTGAACTTGCATTGTTTTATCCTTGTTTTGTTGATAGTACTTGAGATCTTTCAAGTCAATTTTTCCAAATACAAACAATTATTGAGATATCTAACTATCCATATCAACATTTTGGTTTTATCATATTATATTCTAAAAGATTCTTATGATTTGTTTTTCCCTTCCTCTTTTCCATTTAGGTTACTCAAGCAGATAATGGATCTTTTGTCTACCTTATGCCAGGATTTCAGCCTGGTTATTGTACCTATGTACCTATAAATGCGGTTGGTATTGATGGGCAGTATGTTGGTCAACCGGTCTATACCCCAAGCCCCATGATGCAATCACCACTTGGTTCCCCAGGATATTATCCTACTCCTTTACCGTATGGAGAGTTATTGCCATCACAGTACATGTGGGATACGTCTCTTGTTGGAGATGTCACAAGTGGGAATGGATATGACGAGTCTGTCTCGTCTCAAAACTCCAGACATAATTTTTCTTCTCCAAGTCATAATGGAGCTGTCCCCTCAATTGCTTCTCCTTCTAACTTGAGCAATCCTTTAGAAGTGAAGAAAACTAGACTGTTATCAGATGTTTCATTAGGTCATGTTATGCACAACCAACTAAAACCAGTAAACAAGGTATCACCCTTCCTTCTGCCTTGTTGTTTGTCTTCTTCTTAGAACAATTCTGATTGTCTTTTGTGTTGGTTTTCAGGCACCAACACATGGTTCAGTCTTTCAATCAGATGTAGTGGCAAACAGTTACTTTCCTGCATATAGTAAGAGTGGATTTCCCTATCAAAACAACTTGTTAAATATGAAAGGAAATGCAAGGGCTTGGCCTAGCACTGATAAGCTGAAAATGAGAAGCAAAATTAATGTTTCACTGAACGAACAGAACCAGGGTCCTAGAACAGCTATTGCGAAAGGTGGATTGGTATCTGGAGACTACGTGACTTCTGATGGGAGTGGGACCGGTAACAGCAAAAACTCTTTAATCAGGAGGGATCAATATAACCTTCCTGACTTCCCAACCAAATATGATCATGCGTTTTTCTTTGTTATCAAATCTTACAGTGAAGATGATGTCCATAAGAGCATCAAGTACAATGTGTGGGCTAGTACTCCTAATGGAAATAAGAAGCTAGATAGTGCATATCAAGATGCACAAGAGCGTATGGCAGTGAAAGGAAGCAATTTTCCAGTGTTCCTATTCTTTTCGGTATGATCTAAATTGCAACCTTGATCCTGTGCAGGTTGCAATGGCACACCTGTACATATATATATATATATATATATTTTCCTGGATTGAAGAAATATTTCTCTAATTTTATCTGGTCATTGCATTGTTCAGGTTAATGCCAGTGGCCAATTCTGTGGAGTAGCTGAGATGATTGGCCGAGTTGATTTCAACAAAAGTATGGATTTTTGGCAACAAGATAAATGGAATGGTTATTTCCCTGTGAAGTGGCATATTATAAAGGATGTTCCAAATCCTCAGCTACGACATATAATACTTGAAAAAAACGATAACAAGCCTGTAACAAACAGTAGAGACACACAGGAGGTATTATATTAAAGTTTTATTAAAAAACTTATTTTCTTACGTCGCTTGTTTGCTGGTTATATGAACCTTTTCCTGTATACCAATTGTTGTCTTGCTATGTTTCCAGGTGAATTTTCTCAAGGGCATTGAGATGCTGAACATCTTTAAGAACTTTCTGTCAAAGACATCCATATTGGATGACTTTGAATTTTATGAAAGCCGACAGAAGGTTATGCAGGAGAAGAGAACAAGACAGTCTATGTTCCAATCTAATGTGCAGGTCGGTTCTACTCTTCCTCATGTATGTTTGTATTAGGAAACAAATGGCCCTTTACTTTCTAGTATAATCTTGTCACTGAATAATTTAAAATAAAGAGGCTCCACTACATATTAGTTAAAGAGTGGAGAGAGTTGGGCAATTGTTCTCAAAATAATTAAAAATACTTTATACTTTGCAAAAGCTTAGTTTTTATGGTGCAGATGCTTAGCATGTGAAGAAGCATCTTTTATATTGATTTCAGATTCTTTGCTTCTTTCTCTTGACGGGGGGAGAGATTCTCTAATTGGTTTGTTTATTAGTTTATATGTTCTATTGGCAGCAGAAACTAGATGACTTAGCCACTGCTTTTGGGTCAGTAGATCTATCTGCTGTGAGAAGTAAGGAGCCTAACATTGAAATCAGGGTAAAGGAATGAAGCATCTTGTGGCTTGGTGACTTATTTTCTTTGGAAATGCATGCAGCCACTGCTCCAATTGCTTCTGCCACAGCAGACACCTGGTGGGAATAATAAAGAAGAATCAAGGTGGGCATATTATGAAGAATCTTGGTGATGCTTTACAAAAGAATGATTGTCCATCTGGAATCAGAATGTTCTTTCGGTGCCAGTTAAAAGGGACTTAAATTTCCCTATTGATTGAATGTGGGCTATTGGGCACCCCGAGATCCAAGCCTCGTTTAGTATATTTTTCCCTTTTCCAAGAAAATCTTCACTGTAGTTTTTCTTTTTCTTCCCATTTACGGGAATTAAAAGGCTAGGAAGAAAGGCAACTGGTCTGACACATCTTTCATTGGTACCATTGCTGGAAGATGATGATGACTCAAACCAGCTAATAAATGGGTCGATCTCTACAAATTTGAAGCAGTGATTTAGTATTTATTTTACTGAGATCCATAATTTTTGCTTGACAACTAAGCATGAGAAGTAAACATTCTATATTTTTGATAGAAATACTATAAAGGATTTAACTAAGTATGTGTCTAAATTTTAATAATTGATTGCTCTTTATTAGAGAGCTGCTAATCCATCGGTACAAGAGCCACCAAAATTGACCGCTCAGCACATCTGACATGTAAAATTTCAACTAGTATTTTCTGCAAAGATTTTTTCTGTTGTTCATTTTGTTGTACGAGTTATTCTTAACCTTTTTGTACTCAGCTCTGCAATTTCTAATCTTTCACAAAGTCGAGGCGCTACTCCAGAGTCCAGAAAACAGTCTTATCATGAGGGCTCTGTTGTCATCCCAAGGACCAACAAAGTGATGTCCATTCATGTAGAATTTAGACTAGTTGTAACTTCTACAAAGATTTTTCTGTTGTTCATTTTGTTGTACTAGTTATCTTCACCTGTTTACCTACAATCTTAAACCTCCATTTGTACTCTGCTCTGCAATTTCTAATCTTCCAAAAAGTCGGGGCGCTACTCTAGAGTGCAGAAAACATTCTTATCATAAGGGCACTGTTTGTCATCCCAAGGACCAACAGCGAAAATTATAAAGAATAAACCAATTGTATTTACATTAATATGATTTTCTTAGACTTCCACTTCACTTCCTACCGTTCCCTGTTCAACTTGTACAAGATGAATGCTGGGTCAAAATATCTCTCCGGTTTGAAACTTAAAAGACTATTTGAAATCTTTCATTTTTCAACCATCAGTTGGTGGCGGTCTACGTCCAATGCGTCCACCACGCCCAATTCTACCGCGGGGTGCCGGTCTTCCACGGCCTCTACCTAAGGCAGAAACCACTCCTGCCTGCCTCAGCTGAGCCCTTTCCCTTGCTCGCTCTTGGAGATTTATTGTTCTTGATGTACCACTTACTGGTGAAGCCTGTCTTACCTCTTCTGATTCAGCAGTGATATTAGAAGTTTCTTGTCTTGAGACAGATCTTGTGGAGCTGATCTCTGCAGCACTACTCGTTGGAGTACTCTCTCTAGCAGTAGAGGAAGGCTCAGCAACCTGATCAGTCTCAACTGCTGTTGGGTCATTTCCATCATTTGACTTATCAGAAGCATCAGCAGCCTCTTCAGCCACATCACCTTCATAATTCTTATCATCACTTGGATGCTCAGGAGAGTTAATTTCACCGGCCTCTAGAGCATCTTCATCAACCCTAGCTGGTGAATGTTCATTGGTTGAAACAGGCTGACTTTCCCCTATCTCTTGACTCTCCATAAGATTAGAAATGTCACTTGCTTCAGGGTCTGCAACTTCAGGCACCAGCTCTCCCTCTTCTCTCTCGTTACTGAATTCCAATGTTGACTGCTGGTTATCTGGTTCATCCTGAACCTGCTGTGCATCAGGAACATTCGTTCCACCTGACTCGTCGAAATTCTCTTCTAAAATATTAGTCATGTCATTTTGTGACTCAACTTGACTAGAACCATCAAAATGTTCTGGTTCTTTTGACTCCTCTGCCTTCCCCTCAATAGTCTCCATGTCTTCCTTTTCAGCATCAACAACTTCCTCGCTCAAACCTGGAGGCACATCATCAGCATTAAATGATTCTCCGGCTGTTTGAACTTCTGGAACATCCAATGATGATGCTGGCTGTCCTTCACCAGTCTCCTGAGGGGAATCTGAACCTTTTGACTTCTTGAGCACAGGTGGTCCAACATCAGAACCAGTCTCCCCTTTAGTCTCTTCTTGTAACTCGGAAGTGGATGATGGAGCTAGACGTTTACGAACCAACTGTTGGGATTGTAATGTGAGATTGCCTTGAGCTTCTGCGTCACTAGAAGGTCCAGGTCTGCCCCCATTCTGAGTTCCTTCCATCTCCGACATCTCTATGTCTCCTTGTGGGTCCTCAGGTTTTACAAGACGGGGCCTAACCAACTTCCTCCCAGTTTTACGAGTTTCAAAGTTAACCTTGGGAACAGCCAATTTTTTCTCACCTTCTTCAGTTGCTCTAGTTGGCAAACTACTGGAAGCCACCAGGGGTACAACACTAGGAGATTGAGCAGGAATCACAGGACCTGTAAAAGGGTCAAGAAACTTAGGAATGGCAAAGAAATAACGTACTGCTACAGGAAAGATAACAAAAGGTCAAAGAATGGAGGGTGTGTGGTAAGCTACTAATCATTTGAATGTGGAGGGGAGGGGGGGGGGGGGGGTGTAATTTACAGAATAAAGAAAAGGACCTGGTGCAGCTCCTGAAATATCCACAGTTGAAGTTGTATCACCAGGAGCATTACGAGCTCCAAGCTCACCAAAAACCAAATAAGCTACTTTCTCAAAATTTTCAACAGCCGATATATAAGCAGTGGCAAGGTCATCTAGAGTAGGTCCAGAAAGAATATGAACCATATTTGTCCCCTGAGAAAGAATCATGCAAATGAATTTTAAAACTTGGGGTACAAATGACGAAAAAAAAAAAAACCTTTTGCGACAGAATAAACTGAATGCCTAAGTTGGAGATTCACAAATTGGATATGGATATAAAAATGAAAGGAGAAAACTAAAAATAGATTAGGATGTGATCATGCTAACAACACTATTCCTACATAAACAAATTAGATTCAATCATTCAAGGAATATTAATACAAGAGTGGGGTGCAAAAGTGAATCCAATACTCAGCTTTAGTAATTCTTGGACAGGGAAATGAGGTTAATTAAAGAAGACAAGAAAACAAAACAGTTGTTACCATATATGATCTTGTTGTCTAAGTATTAACTAGTGTTCAATCTGAGCTAAGGACAGATTCCTTTTTGAAGAAAAAAAAGAAAGCAGAATATTGTATAAAATTGTGTGAAATTAATTAAGCTTAAAAGGATTCTCTTATTGTTAAAGAGATAAAAAGGGAGTACAATTTAATAAAACTGGGCAAGAAAGGTTTTTGCTTTTGAGTGAGTGCCTGTGTGTATCTTTGTTCTCTTGCTCCAACTCATTATCTAGAAATATGGGACAAATCATATATCACTTGAAAGACCTGTCCTATATTCAGATGCAACAAATGCAGGTTAATTTAGATTTCTCTAGACGAAATTATGGTAACTTTTGTGAAGAGCTTGATTGTAGTACTCGAGATTATGAACTTTTGGAACCCTTTTACATGAATATTTAAATTTTTGTCTCTTATTTAATTAAATGTTTCTATCACGAACCTAGGTACTTGTGTTTAGTAAATAAACATTAATTAATGTATTTAGATTATTTTAACAACTACATATAAGTGGCTATCTAAGGGGTAAGAAACAAAGTTGTCATTTAAGAGAAATTGTGTTTATTTGAAGTAGTTCTTATTGTCACTATTCCCTACTATACTATGTATCTCTAGTTTGTATTCGATTGAGTGATTATTCAATTGCATGTAACCCTTGGTGTGGTATCCTTGGGTGATGGCTTAATCTTAATCCACTTATCTCAAATATTCCTACTTGACCTAGTCCTTCAAAATTCCAATATCGTAAGTTAACTCCATTAAGAGAACTGTGGACAAAAAAATAGCATTGTTCAGCTGCTATGCCACAGCTCTGCTGGGGGTGAAGTGACAGAAAATGGTTGTGGTTGTGCCCAGCTTAACATGACCTAACTTGCAAATGAAGGGGACGAAGAAGAGGGAGGAGAAACAAATGCACATTTATGTTATTATTATTATCTTTTAGACTACTAATATTAGAACAGGCAGCAAACGGGGAAAAAAATGAGGTCACATCCATTTGACTACATGGGAAAAACAAAATAAATGAGTTTTTTAACGATTAAATAATTAGAGGGTAATCTTGAACTTCCAAATCAAGACCTACAGATATACAAACACACACACACTAGAAAAAAATAAAAAATAAAAATGGATCCCATACCAATGTCCATCATTTGGACCCTTACTCAGCCGAGTGCCATCCTAAGTCTGTGCAATACATTCCCTCTTCGTGTTTTTGTGTGTATGTGATATACTCTATAAATTCACCACCCTTACAAAATGTTATTACCTCTGGAAGATTGTCTTTGATGAGCTTAACTTTTTCAAGTTCATCTGAGAGCCGTCTCAGAGCCTGCTTATGCTTCTCAAGTTCATGTACAAATTTTGTTTTCTCCTGAAAGATAAGAAAAAAAAATGTCATATGAAGTAGAGCACCTGAATAGGTAACATGCTATACCATTGATAACTACAGAAAATTAAAATATAAGTAGTGCAGTTGATTTGATAAGAACTAAGTTTATCATGTCCAAAATGTCCAGAGATACTAAAAACTATAAAAGCAAGTTTCCATTTCAATAATATATATAACTTAAACAGGAAACAGGGATCAAGCGATGTTGCCAAGCAAAGGTTGAGAAGTACAACAAAAAAGATTAGCTATCCCGCTAAGAAACACCTATTATGATTTAATTGCTTCCGTGATGAAGATGTCTAGTTAGTTTCTTCATGACACCATTCTGATGTATTAAATATAATAGCACCAGGGTAAAAGAGTGAAAAAACAGGCATAAACGAGAAAAGAAAAATAAAATAAAAGAAGTTACGCAGCAGAAATAACAAAATAGAAGGACAAATATTATGTTGTAGAAGATAAATAGGTCCAGATAGAGATCAATGGTAAAAGATTTTATGTTGCAGATCCAAATTACTTTTTAGAAAGAATTATATGGCCAACTATATACAATTCGATTACGACTGACCTGAGCTGAGTGACTTACTGAAGCAACAATGTATTATGGGATCATAAAATGTAAATAAAACATCTCAATGAAGCAACAATGTTTATGCGGCCATAAAATGTAAATAAAAATCTCAACTACTTTCCTTATTCTCTCATCACATTCACATAAAGTTTCTCAAACTTGAATATCTCGCCGCATGTTTCACCAAGATTAAGAGTCTAAACTAATTCATAAGTAGTAGTCGGCAAGGCAAGAAAATTAGTTCTACTGACCGACAACTATGAGCATTGGACAATGAAATAAATGGATAAACTTCAGCATAGTTGTATGAAATTAACCAAAAACACATGAAACCTGCTCAATATTAGTATAAGAATCCTTTATTGCCTTCTCTGTCTTCAAACGCCTGGCTTTCTCTGTACGGTTGTCTTCCTTCTCTTTCTTTAGCTCTTCTTTATGCCTTTCCAGATGTTTCTCCAGAATCTAGTCAAATAATAGAGAAGACAAAAAACTAAAATAAAGGGAAAATAGCCGAGTGGGACACTCCAACCAGATAACCTCGTCCCAGACCAAATTTAAAAAATAAATAAATAAAAAATAAAAATTCAATTTTCAAAATAAACCTGTATTTTGGTGTCTTTTTCCTCCTTCATGGCCTGTTCACCACTGGTATCCCCCATTGATCTTTTCCCTATCATCCATCATATAATTTAAAATGACACTTAAACAACAAACAGAATTTTAGCATATGGAATTTTGGAAAGCAATTGCTAGATCACTACCTTGTTTGATTTCATCCAAATGCCTAGAAAGTGCTTGATTCTCCTTACTCAATTCTTCCTTTTCCTTCAACAAAGTCTCATTCCGTTTCTGTTTGAAAGCAATAGCATGGTTAATCAGCTGAAACAAAATTCTTACACAAAACCAATGATCAGTATGCAAGCTCAGATGCAGAAACAAACCCAAATTCATCAAAACAAGAATCAAGAGACTATCCAAATATGATATTTATCAACCTTAAACTGAGTCAGCATCTTCCTATGCTTCTCCACATCCACTTTCAGATTAGCCTGTTAGTTGAAGGGAAGAAAAAAAATTAAATATACAAAAAGAAAGAAAGAATGGCTGCATCTTTTAGAGAAAAAAACATGTTGCTAACCTCATGTTGCAAAACATCATTTATCCTTCTCTCCCTCTCTGTCAGTTCCAATCTGCAGTTTGCCAAGTCTTGCTCTAGATGTGAGATTGTGTCCTGCTTCTGAGAAAGTACCTTGCTTATTTCCTCTACCTGAGCCTCCTTCTCTTTTAGTAACTTGCTTATCTCCTCTATCTGAGCATCCTTCTCTTTTTGTTTGTCCTGGTGGAATGAAAACAAAAAGGGAGATTGGAACAACAAATTAATGATAAGCCTTGACATGAGAAGAAATAAATTGAAGACTAATCACAAATCACAAATCACAAATCACAATTAATACAGAGAAGCATTAATATATCTCTTACAAGCTGAGCACTCATCCTTAGTGCAAAAACAACCTCTAGAAGAAGGAAAAAATGAACTAGAAACTTAACACCGGCACTGGAAAACTATACAGAGGTAACAATTCAGAGGCCCTCAATTTTTTTATTTTTTATTTTTCACAATATGAAGATAAGAACCAAGACTATTCAAAAAGACAAATATTCATTCATTGCTTGACACATTGAAAGCGTACATTATTTGAATCTATAATCAAGCACTTCCGATTAACAAGGGAAACAAAGTATGAAATTTTATTGATAGAAGTAATCGCAGATGCAAGCAGAATATCTTCTTCACTCAGAACAACTTAAGAATACAGTATCATTAGTATTGGCTCTTACAAACTCCCTTTTGTGTCATACCAATTCTCCACCTCAGGAATCCCAAATTCTCAAGTATCATCAAATGCACCAACGCTTGGCAGAGATAATATTACTTTCCTTGAACAGTTGCAGGTCACTGCTAGCTATTACATAGGTTTTGTTTTTCTTTATATTATTTTTTAATTTGGATTACCAAATAGCGGGTAATTAAGAAAACAGAAGTTTTATGCACTAGTTTACCAAACTGGACATCATTATGGGACCTCAACAAAAAGAATAATGGAAAAAAGATGTGGGATGAAGGGGCTAGCCAAGTAAAACTGAGAGCCACAGGTAGTACACATTACACACCAGACGACAAAATAACATGACAAAAAAAGGAAAAAAATTAAAAAATACCTGTGGCTTGATATGCAGTAAGAGGGCAGAGAAACAAAGTAATTAAAACATACCGTACACATGTTTGGAATGTAATGAGAATGCAATATAAAAGAATTACTATATTCGAGCCATTTGAGCTTTTCACTTACAAATGAAATAATAGTTTACTTACCTGCATCTCCCGAACATACTCCTTCATACGGTCATAATCTTCCACATCTATATTTTTATATGTTGCAAGCAACTGCCAAACAAGACAAAACAAGAAAACAAAAATGTAAGAGCACATTGAAGACAAGACCAGAAATTTGGTTCAAGAATGCAATACCTCTGAAATCCTGTTTTCCAATTGATCCTTTGCCATCTTTTGCACTTCAATATCCTTCTTAAAAGCATCCACCTCATTTTTTCTCTCCCTCAGTAGATTTTCAAGATGCTCTGTCTCAGCCCTAGCCTTTTGACCTATTTCACGCAATTTCTGACATGAAATTAACAAAAAAATTACCAACATGTCTGCAGTCTCTTACATTTTAAACTTGACCTCCAAAAACAGTTACCAACTTCACAATTTTAGTTTCTAAAAGAAGAGGAAGACATCTATGTTCTTTAGGCTAGGAACAATATATGAATAGAATAACTCCATATGACAACGATACATTAAAATGGAAACTATTTCTAAAAAAACACTAGAATCAATTGGTTGTACCTGGCACTCCTCAAAATTGTGCTTGTTTTCTTCTCTGAGCTGGATGTTGCTTTCACGTAGTAAGTTAATTTCTCTAACCTGCAATAATTCAAGAATATTAAGGATCAAAGCTTGTTAAGTAGGAAATACGAACATTTGAAAAAATTCAAAAGCATCCAAGGACTATAATTACTGAAGATATTATTCTTAACCTGAAGATGCAATGATTTCATTTCTTCCTCTGTGAACAGAAATGATCTAGAATTTGAACGCTCAGCCTCTAATGTTGCATGAGCACTCTCTGCTGCCTTGAGAGAACTTTCAAGCTACACATAAGCAAAACAGACCCCAGAACATTAAATCATAGACGAGAGAAAAAAAATAAAATTGATCATGACGAGTCAAAGATCTTATAAATTCAAAATAAAATTGACAATATCATTATGACATACAGAAAGTGATAACATCTCAATGTATTAGACTCCACATCCACACAGACAATGGACACTCTTCCACAGTCTAGAAATAAATGCAAATATTTTAATATTTAGATTCATTCTACAAATCTGGAGATAATAATATTCAATGCAATTGATTAGGCCTTAAAAAAGCACCACACCTCTGATAGCAATCCAGTTTCACAAAACTAGGAAAAATAGAAAAAGTCAAATGCAGGCATCTAGTCCTAAAAAAGCACTGCAGTAACTCTAAAGTTTGTTTCAAAAGATTGTCAAACAAGAAACTTTTTTACCTAAAGACCAGAAGAAAACAATGTTATAAGATATGTCAGATAACAGTTGGGTCATATCAAAAGTAAGATAATTTATGTCGCATGTCCCAAAGGAAACAGATTTTTGTGAAAAAATGGATAGGAATGGGAGATAAACCTACTTGTGATTGCAACCGCAGTTTTTCCTGCTTCAACAAAGAGACCTCTGTTTCTGCCTGTCATAATCAAAGTAAATATAAGATTATTTGAGTGTTGGATTACATGTAGGAAAAAAGAGTAATCAAATGGGAATTAGTTTTACAATTTCTTTTGAACGTCGGAGATAACTAATCACATTTTGCAGACCAGCATCACCAAATGTGTCTGCAGTGGTGTTTCCAGAAGACAGTCCAGCAGAATGACGATCCTTCTCAGCCCACTGGATGTGCAAGGCTTCGAGTCTACTATGCAGTATTTTGTTCTGAAGAATGTCAATGAAATATCACATGAAATGAATACAGACTGTATAACACTATTCAACATATGCAGAACATATAGCAATATCAACATGTATATATGCATATTGGATTATTAGCAAATTCCAGAAAGATAAGTTACCTGCTCACTATTCAACATATACAGAACATATAGCAATATCAACATGTATATATGCATATTAGATTATGAGCAAATTCCAGAACAATAAGTTACCTGCTCATTAACTTCAGCGTATTTCTTCTCAGCTTCATTCTTAGAAGCCTCTAGCATTGCCTTCTCCACTTCCCACTTGGCCTTTAGTTCACACTGGAAAAATGAGGGAATAAAAACGTATGAACTTGAGATTTAAAATTTAAAAAGCTTTCCACTGGGTTTAGTTGCATTTCTAAAATTGGATTATAGGTTGACACATCAGAAAGAAAGAACTGGGTTAATGACACTAATGAGCATCTGCATCTTTTAAGTCTTTGCTCTGTGACAGGACTGTATTTGGGACACGATATTTGCTATTTCTGGTGAGCAGTGCACATACCGGAAGACTTTGGAAGATTCATTGATGATACAGTTTAGGGGTGTGGGTAGGAAGAACGAAGCTGCATTCTTGTTAATCTTTGTAACAAAGTTTTCTTTCACGTCTTTCGTCGGTGCCTAGCTGCATCAGCTTTATAAGTATGTTTATATTTCTGAAATGAAGCATGACCTATTGGAGCTCTTCGCTATTGGTGTAATTTTCTTTCATGTTTTTTAAACTCCGAAATTTACTTCTTTTTTTTCTTGCTTTCTAGAAATGAAAGAAAGATAAAGCACACAAGCAAGCATCTGAATTAAATTGTTTGCTTCAAGTGTTCCCAATCAGAACAATAACATACAAATTGAAGAACTATCAATTCCATAGTTTATTTAAAGGGATAACAGATCAGTATACTCTTTTTTCTTTTGTGGAAATGCAAAACTATATTGTACCCACCTATGTTCAGTTCTAGTTCATTTTCTCCACATGTGGTTCACTTTATCTTTCTGCCAAACAGTGTTCTAGAACATCACAAATACATAAAATTTAAATAATTTCATCAACTTCCTTTCAAAATATAATAGAAAGCACATGATAATCAGTAACACTACATAATGAAAAACTCATGAAATTAGAAATTTTCAGACTGACTCCATAAAAGTAAATAGACAAGACAACTGATACAGGAAAATTGAAACTACAGCAAGATCCAGTAGCCCAACTGGCTTAAGTAACAAGAGAAACAGGTTGATCCACATGACAATATTCGCTACCTCTAGCTGGTTACTTATTGGTAATATAACAAATAACGTAAAACAACAAATCTAACAACAACAGTCTACCCGGTTGTTGACTAAAAGGAAAACATGTGAATAAGTAGATAGATGATAAGCACAAAACTAAGTGTGGAAGCAACTGGGGAGGCAACAAAGGCATCTGATAATTCCTTTTGCATCAATTGCAACAACACAAACCAGATCCCTAATTGAGCTTAAATAAATTAAGAAATAAATGTAAAAAGAGTAAATTGAATTCTGATGCCAATGTATAAAGGCTATGAGAATCAGAAAATAAAGATTGCACAAAGTGCAATATCTTACATTTTCCGTTCTGTGAGAATCTGCCAATTTACGCAACTGAGATGCCTCCTCTTGAAGCAAAGCTAATGCTTGTGACGTTTTTGTCAACTCCTGAATTGTCTCTGACTGGAGAATAACCTGTATTAAAAAAGAAGAAACATCTTATAAAGTCAGCAACAAAAGAAAAACATTATACTAATGTAATCAACAAGCGTAAAATGCCTTTCTGGTAGATAATAAAAATGAACACATAATGACGGCAATTTACATCCTTGGAAAAAATAGAGAAAAATGCTAAATTCTGAGGAACAAGCTTCCTCATTTGATGCCGCCCACAAAAAAAATTTCCAAATAAATACATTATCATAGAAGAAGTACTCAGAATGCTGGCCAAGGAAGTCACTGTATATATAGACATAACAGAAAGTAAGCCAATATAAATGTCTGAACTTGATAAAAACTTCAACAAGATTGCTCTTGGAAATTCAAGGATGGTGAAATAAATATTTATCACTTCTCTGGTCATCACATGATTTAGTTCACAGTTCACATATGAAAGGATATGTTTCAAACTCACCTACTAATAACGTATGCAATATTAGAAAGCTATGCATATAAGACACTGTTTTTACAAGCCAAAACAAAGGTTCAATTTTGGGATCCCCGAGTTTTGGCCTGTTTTGTCTCAACTAGTTCATGTAGAGACAAATACTAAATTATTAGTGCATAAGATATAAACTAACCTGTCTTTCGTAATTGGATTGAGCAGTACGCCATTTCTGATGCTCAGTCTCTAAGTCTTCTTTCATAGAAGAGATCTGAACTTCCATTGCTAAAATTTGTGAACTACATGCAAATACAATATTAGACACCGACAAAGACAGTAAATTCCACAAAATTTGCCACATAAATGACTCACATTTGAGCAGTGGCTTCTTCCTTCAGATTTCGGATTTCAGTCATAGAAGAAGCAAGAGCCTCTTCCTTCCCTGCAGCTGCAGAAGCTACTTCTTCGGATTTCAAACTAGATTCATTTTCCAGTTCTGAAACCCTACGTCTAAGTGAATGAAGCTCAACTTCCAGTGAGTTCTTTAGATTGTCAGCCTAAAATTGTAATCAGAATGAAGAAAACACATGAAAAAGTCTAATCCTGAACTTAAAAAGGATGGATTTGAAAAGTCTCCAACACTAAATTACCTCTATCTTGAAGTTCTCATGGGCAAGTTCCATCTGTTTTAGTGCATCTTCATTGACCTGAGCGATGCTCTTATACTGCAATTAAAAGTGTGATTAATCCATTTGATTGAAAGATTGTACCAGACATAACTTTCGAAAGAATAATTTATATACCTGTAGCATGTGAGCTTTGTTAGCCTGTGCCTCCTCTTTCAATTTTTCAATATCCTCCTTTGCTAAACGTAACTCTGCAACAACCTACAGCAATTACAAGGAAAACAATGTCAGACAGAACAAGCAGTTTATTTCTAAGAGCATCAATGACTTAACTACAGCTATGCTGTAACAAAAATGTTAATAATGGCTACAACATTGTTTTTTGATACAAAAAATAAATTTTATTAAACAAGACAATTACAGGGCAAGAAGAACTCAGCAGAAATAAAAATAAAAAAATAAAAAATGGCAGGCTTAAAAACAATAGGTCTCGCCAATCACACTGCATATCAACTAAAAAGAAACACTTTGAAAAGCTCCCAAAATAGAACACCAAAGAGAAGTGAGGAAAATATTCTTATCCTTTAGAAGATGCCCACCACAACCTCATACCGAGTCATCAAATGATCAGGAAAGGAGTCCAGGCAGACCCAAGGAACAATGAAAATATCAAAAAGTTTACACCAAAGAGCAGCGGCAGATCCAAAACGGCAAGATATACATCTTTTTTTGGTACATTGAAAAAAATAAAGACTAAGTCTAACTAAAAGAAACTCCAACTAAATCAGCTAACATCAAAACGCCAAGAGAATTTAAGGAGAATCCCAACTTGTAATGCCTTCACGAAACAAAGATAATTTTTTGCGAAGTTGTTTGCAAAAAGGTTTGCTTTACAAAATCAGTGAATAATTTAGCAATTCCATTCTGGTTGAATAAATATCAATAATCTCCAATAAGACTAGAAAGAAAAATCAGGGAAAATAGATGCCAAACCAACGAGATTTAAAGACAATTTTCACGATCACAGGAGAAAAAAGTTTTTCCCATTTTGAAAATTGCAACTAGTAAATGTAATTATACTAAACGATAGTACATAATTTGATTCATTGTCCCAACTAATGTTATAGAAAGATCACCAATGCATATCCATCATATAATTCCAAAACTGAATATCAAGTGTCATGAGTTCAATTGAGAAAAAAGATGTACTGAAAACAAATTGAACCAATTTGTCCTTATCAAATTTTATATTAAGTTATTTTGTGATAAAGAATGTTAAAAGTTGAAGTTTATATATTAGTATTTGTCACCGGAGTACCTTAGTATTTGTTCCCCAGTTTAAGTACATATTTGGGTGGGACTGGTGGCTCACAACCAAAAATTAAAGCCAACTATTTATTTAGATTTGTTTACCTTTTGTTTTAATGGGTCATAGATTGCTAGCTTAATTTCTTAGTAAATTTAATTTGGTGGGTTAAGCATAAAAATCTAAAATGCACTGGCTAGAGTTGTTTCTTGTTATATTAATATTTGTTTCATTTTGTCTTTATACATTTAGTAATAAGGCAATTGGAAAAAATTAAAATGTGAGGGTAAAAACTGGGGGCAGGGCAATATAAAATTTCACATGTACGGATTTACCTTTTTCCAAAATTTAAACAGGGTATATGTAATTTTTTCAAATCAACTGGGGTCAATAGATTTTCCCCTGCGATAGAGTCCAAACTGAAGGACAATGAAGAAAGACATGCTCATTGGTCTAATTATTCGGGAAACACATTACACAAATATTTAGGGATAATGCTTTTGAAGGTCTCTGCACCTACAGAAAATTATAAGTACTGAATCTATTAAGAGCTGCAGTTCAAACAAAAGCTCAAATGTTAAGACTTCCAAATAAATTTAGGAAGGGGAAATGAAGAAGAGTCTAGACCCCAAACAAGGAAACTATAAAAGGATCTACAAGGGAAGCATCCAAAAGAATCAAGAGACCAAATGTGTTTGTCAGGGATATCAGGAAAGTGACAAGGCACAAGTGACAGCGACATTGTTAGAAGCCCAAATCAAGTATTTATATGGGTTTTTTTCTAAAATGAAACCAGACATTTTATGAAGTCATTTTCAGTGTGAAGTTCAAATTTAGAACAAAAGATATACCAGTACATTACAGTAGATGAATTTTCAAGAGCTTCTTCAATCTAATCCATTACATAAAACAACCAAGCACCCAAGCTAACATATAACACATGCACAAGCACAACATAGTAGGTGAAAAAGTAAAGTTACAAAATAATCATCGCTCACCTCATTACTAGAGAAAGTGGAGGTGCCCTCACCACCCATCTCAACACCCTAAATCAATTGAACAAAAGAAAAATTAAAAACAGAAAAAAATCAGTTAGAGAAATATATATGCACATACATGCTTCTTTTTATGAACTTCTAATTAGGCATCAACCAATCTGCCTAAAGACCAAAACTACACGTGCTAGCCCTAGTTCCACATCAATAGCAAAGAACTGCTTTTGCTATGAACCTTGGACTATATACACAACCTTGTCAGAAATAAAGGTCTGTCAAGAGGGGCACTAGGGCCCGAATAGTGATATGATGTCAGAAAAATCAACACATCCCCTAACAAAAGTAACATGCAAGAATGAACACCAAACTCAAGCAAGGTAACCACAAACTTTAATGGAGCTCTATGAATCAAGGCTAAAAGAATGCCATTTATCAAAAGTACATTTATAAGGCAAACCTCAACAGCATAAAGATTTATAATACAAGACAGGCAAACCTAAATCAATGGAAATGCACCTTATTATCTATGGACTTGATTTTTCTCTCAAGATCAGCAAGTTTTGCCTGCGAGATCAAACCAAAAATAACAGTTAATCAAAGTGACACTTAATCACAAATAAGCCACTAATAGGGAAGTCAACTAAAATGTTATTAACTTCAACAGCATAACCACCAAAAATACCTCGGCAACAGCAGCTCTAGATTCAGCAGACGCAACAGCGTGCAATGCATTAGCTAACTCTTTCCCCATTTCTTCAATTTGTTTCATGGCATTTTTTAAGGTCTGCTCACGGTCAAGTTTGAGCCTTCGGGTGTTTTCCCGCTCTTCTTGCAGCTCTTTCTTGGCCTCAGCCCATTCTCTCTGAAATGTTTTTTTTCTTTTCAGATAGTCATAGTGATGAATATCACTAACATAATAAGAAACAAGGGTGTAAAAGCAGTGGAGAATAACCAACAAGGCAAAAACAGAAGCAGTTGTGGGAGAAAATAAATTAGGAAGGTTACAAGATTCATTCTTTCTGCAAAGACTATATAAGTAAGAATAAGTATAAATATGAAAACATATGAGAAATTACCTCCACTTTCTTTATATACTCTTCCTGTTTTCTCCTCTCAGCAACTCTTGCTTCCTTTAGTTTCCAAAAAAGAATTAATTAATACAACCAAATACCAATTTATTTGAAATAAAAAGCATATTGAAGCTGATAAGGGAAGTTACCTCGCGGACTTCCTCAGCACTCTGTATTATGTCCAGACTAGCCTGCATAAATTGATATAAGAATACGCACAAAATTGATAGATGAAAAACTGAATGTGCTATAAACCAACCTGCAGACGATGTACCCTCTCAGATAAACTACAAACTTCATCACATGCTCTCTTCTCAGCATTTAATATGATTTCTTTTTCTCGCTTCAAAATAGACAGCTGTAGATAGGGAAGACTTGAGTATAATTTTAAAAGCAAACTATCATAAAGTATTATTTTATATAGTCTTAACCTCCATAGTCAGCTTCCGAGAAAGGTCCTCAGCAGCACGCAATGATTCAGAACTTTCACGCAGTTTTCGTTGGTAGTCTACAACTAATTGAGAAAACTCCACATTCCTTGATAAGATCCCATTGGCTTCAGCTTTCTAATATGCCACCATCATATCAATAAAGGAGAATAACTAAAATGCTACAACAACAAAAGCAAAATAAACTTGAATTGCAGCACGCGCACACACAAACACACAAAGCATATAGAATAAGAACCACCTGATGTTCAAATTCTTTCATGAAGCTATCAAGTTTCTCCCTAGCAAACTTTGCTTCAAGTGCCAACTTGTCCCGCTCTGACCGCAAGATTATAATCTCATTCCTGACAAGAAACAACAAATAATTGAAAAGAAAAATTCATTTTATCAGGCTTTTATCAAATAGACAGTGAAAGATAAAAGACATAGAATTGCAATTTAACTATCAACAGACCATCAAAGGGAAACCAACTTTAAATTGAATTTTTCTTAGCAATGAGATGCATTGTATTTATAATTGTAGCCAATTAATTTGGGCAATTCAAAAGAAAGAGTACCATTAACTGGAGATAGTGTGCAATAAGTGTAAGTCACTACCCACTTGCTTAATTTTCCACCATTCTCCTATACCTTCTTATGTCATATCACAAGACATTATTTCATGGGGATTATTAAGTTGTTATATAGCTCCAAAATTAACTTCATTTTGAAGCAATATATACATTTCAGAACAAGATGTAGTAGGTTGAAGATAATCATATTGAACATGCATGCATTGTTAGTGGCATAGAAATGAAAATTGGGTCCCAACTCCAAACATCGCGACAGAGCACAGAAACAAGACCCATTACATATAACAGCAATATTGGACAGCAGGGATGCATTTGAAAATAGGGCATATAAAGGGAATTAGCAGAACAGTGCCCAAGAACAATATTTTGTATATCATCTTCTGCAGATCTTCAGAAGCCATCAGAGTCTATTATTAATTTTAGGAAATTTGGAGGGATGTCCAATTATATAGAATGGTTTGGCTTATATAATAGCCAAACCTGCAGCCGTTTTAGCTTTATATAGTTCCCACTTCCCACAATTTGAACAATGCATCTCATTGTTTGAATTTTTTTTTGGCTAATATTTTTGTTTCTTTCTTTTTTATAGGTATGAACTAAATAAAGCAACACTGATATGACAATTTTGATGCAGAGGAAAGTGCTCTTTTTTATTTTGGCACATAATGGACGAAAATAGCAGCTTTTGAAAGTTCCCTCCTCACTTATGGAAAAAGACTCCTTTTGGCAGTTATGGCAAACTTCAGAGTTTGGTTTGGGTGCATGAACAGCACACCTCAACAGAGTCCTTTTTAACTTCACTTATCAAAAAAGTAAAAGGTGAAAGATCTATAGTTGACACATAATTTCTCTACAATTACCCAGTGTTATCTGTATAAGCACTCTAGATTTCTTTTAACAGCTATATTTTTTTATTAGTAATTTTATTAAAAAAGTTAAGAGGTTCTAAATTTGTACACAAGGTGGGTATGAACACTCCCCACCAAAGCTAGAGTACTTTGTAATTACATATTGCAATTCAAACTACTAAGGAATATATACAAGATCCTATCGAGTGATAAGAAGATGAATAGACATCCATTGGAACCCCAAATTAAAAAAAGTCCTCTTAATTTTGTTAAAATATGCCTCCTCACTATTGACTATGCGATTGTCCCACTCAAACCAAATAACCCACATCAAACAAAGACGCGCCAAGCTAGCCCACTACTTCTTCTCCCTTAAGACTTTGGTCATCATGTAGTATTAATATCTTTTATCTTAAAAATTGCTTTCATCTCAGCACATGACTGAAAGTTACAACCCCATAACCATGCTTATCGTTGGGTTACTGTACCCAGACAGACTTCGGCAATGGTATTGCATCTTTGAATGAATACGTTCTATATTATGCACTACAAACATTAAATTATCAGTGATGCAGAGGTGCTAAGAGGAATGTGTTACAAACTATTACATAGCTATGTTACTCATGTAAACAAAAAATTCATATCAGTCATTAACTTTATGAGTAGCTAAATCAAGCAAATAAATGTATTTCTGACCATAGTTACCAGGATTGCGGTACATTTCGGGACTTGGTACAGGAACAGATATGGGGTACGCTACCTAGCTAAAATCATAGTACGATGGGGGTAGGCTTAGTTGGTTCGATATTTCAGGACATGGTATGCTTGAAGTACTTATTTGGGCCACTTTACCGTATTTTGGTGGTGTACTTCACATTAAATTCTACTAAATAAATAGAATATACAATATTTAATTTATGGTACAAGAAAGACAATAGCCTACTAATTATATAAATACATACATATATAAAAGAAATAAGTAATAATTAATATAGGCTGAAATTGTGATCATACTTTCCTATTTTCTATGTAAAAAATTTTAACATTTTGGGTCACTAGTTTTAATGACCTGGATTGCGAACAACAATGATCCGAGTATACAAAAGAACTACTATTCCGGAACGAAATTCTGGAACGCAGAATGCAAGGAGGTCAAGAGATCCCAGTAACTATGTTTCTGACAAGTAAGAACTTAAGATTTATTTACTATTTAGAACAATTTCACAAAAATAATAAAATAAAAACCTGACCAAAAAAAAAATTCTACCGTAAATACAGGAAATAAAAAAAGAACAAGGAGAATCCTATCCAATGAACTAACAGATAATAAATTTACCTGGACTTCGATAGTTCATCCTTAAGGCATCTCACCCTCTCCGTAGCCTGCTCCAGGGCCTTTTTCAAGGCTTCCTATATTAACATATATACAGAAACATATTAAAATGTAATGTTTTTCTTTTGAAGATTGTATTAATATAATGTTTATTATACACCATACCTCAGAAGTTTCATTCAGAAGCCTCAGGTTGATCCTTCCTTCTTCTGCAACAGCCAAGTAATATAGCATCAACAGATGCAAGATATTATCTAGTGTATGATAGAAGGACACTTACATGATAATTACCCAATCAAACAGAAGTAAACTCATATAAAAAGTGCACGGATGTACATGCCAATCAAATGCTCAACCGGGTCTTTTCTAAATTTATTGACATTTTCAAGGAGATACCTACTCCATCACACTAATATTCCTTGAGTAATAGAAAGTTGAAACACCTAGCCAAACAAAAAATTTGTCTGAACCGGACAGCAGCATATTCTACATAACTTCTTTTAAAACTAATCAGTCCTAGTAAGTTCCCAGAAATTCATCGTGTGTGAGAATGAACCACAAAACAGGACAATGTTTTTGGCTAGCCATGAAACACAAATCATATGCAGAACCTTCCACGTACTGTTTACTTCCACATTACAATAAAAATAAAACAGGGAGCATTTACCAACCATCAATTTTCAGTTCTGTTGAAGGACTCCAATTTTCATGGAATTGATTACATAAATTTGAACATGAACTTAACTGCTCCCAAGTAATTTGCCCATGTGATTTAAATCCTTTACGATAGCAAATCATTTATTCCGCACATGGAGTTGATTCCGAGTAACCATCAATCATCAGGAATATTTGGTATTACTTAAAAGAAATTTATTCATCTCACAGTGGATAAAAGGTGCAATATCTATTTATGAGAAGAAAGGTGGCTTGGCGATGCATCAGTAGAAAAGATGTTTTCAGATGTTCCCAAATTTGCAGCACTAATCATGAGAGGATTTTTGATGGAGTCTACAAATTTTGAGGACTTAAGAGGTAGAGTCAGCTGACTTTTTCCTCCATACTTCATATGGCTTTCAGTAGAGTCAGCTGACTTTTTCTTCCATACTTCATATGGTTTTCAGTTAAATTCAGGTAGGGAACATGCATCGAGTTTGAAGCTCTCTATAGATGGAATGATTTAAGTTAAGAGGTCCAATTAGCAATTGTATTACCCAGGCTGGTCTCGTTTTCCATGGACACCTATTTCATGTGCACAAATTTTTCTAAAGAAGCATTTATTGTTTGCATAATTAATGTCATAATGAAAAATTGTAAAACCAAACTATTTGGGGAAATGGAACATTATTTTGGGTCAATTGGTGTAATATGTGTAAGCAAAATGGGGACAAGGTGAATCACAATCAACATAATCCAGGAGCGGAGTGGCCATGAGATATGAATTTTACTTGTGGTGTCATGGATATCCAGAGCAGTGCAAGAATATAATAAGAAAGAAAGACTTCAAGAACCAATTTTTCCATATATTTGTTTGGTTGTTATACTATGTCTATATCTATACACATAGCTTCTGCATTTGGGGATAAGTATTTGGATTTTCGATTTTCGAGATTCTTTAAGCTTTAGAACGTAATAGCTGCTTCAACTCTCGTATTTTGTTCACTGTTGAAGATTATTCTTTCCCTCCTCGGTAAATGAGCCACACTCCAAGTAGCCTATCAATTATATTATTACTTTTGATATGTGTAGATATTAACACCTAAAAGCCTTGCAAACTACCAGCAATAACTAGTTCACAAGTATTTGTTCAAGCTATAGAATGGAGAGGAACCCATAGTTTCCCTTAACCAAAAAAGAATTGAAAGTGAAAAGAAATCAAATAAATAGGACTGCATAGTAACTGGATGAATAAGGGAGGAGTTGAGATCTTTTCTTTATTGCTTGTTCTCTTGGATGTCTATTCAGACTCCATTACTTGTTGGATTTTTTTTTGTTACATGCTTTATGATTGATGTTTTGTGTTGTTTTTTGTGTTTGTTACTTTAGTCCTTTACATGTTGAACCTCGCATATCTCGTGTAGCAGAGTTCACCTCTGGCGGTGCTTTAGTGAATTTTTACCTATAAAAAAAACAAAAACGAAAATAAAAATGGAAAATGGACATGTTAAAGACCTGGATGAGCAGCAGAAGAATGGCGATGAGATGAATGAAGATTATGTTCCTCTTCATATAGCTTCTTGTACATGGCCACCTGCAAATATGTGTTAGGAAAAAAAAGGTTTATATTTACAATTATCTGAAGCTAGTCATTGTAACAACAATAACAACAAATGGCAACCTAGAATATGTGAACTAACTAAAGTTTGATGATCTTAAAGATCTTACAGAAGAATGAAGTGATTCAATCATGCGCTGTTGCTCTTCAGCTCTCTGTAGAACAGCTACAACTTTAGAAGCTGCTTCATCAGTATGTTTCTTGAGCTCCAATTCAAATTTTGCCTGCAAGTTAATAATTCAGAGATGATAATCAATTAGCCTTTGCATGAAACAATGTACTAAGATGTGCAAGCAGCAAAGGTAAATAGGAAACAAACCTTAAATTCAAGCTCTCTATTTTCGATCTGGTCAGAAAGATTACGTACAAGACTCCTAAGCTGGGCATTCTGCTCCACTAATCCATTTATGTCCTTGAAAGTCAACTGCTTCCCATTAAATCAGCACCAACAACCCGTCAAATATCAAATACTTGTAAAAAGGGACTACAAAACTTCAAATATAGCGGATATAAACAACCAAAACACTTACAAGATGTTCAGAAATTACTTTTTCAGCATCACCCTGTATATTTTTCTTCGCAGCAATAGTTGATGTATCATCAAGACTATCCAACCCAGCAGATCCACATCGAATTTGTATATCTCGGCACTCCTTTAAAAGAACCGTCACCTGAAAAGAGTTATCATCCAAGATTATAAGAATAACACAACAGTCATTGATAAACATTTTTAATATTACTGGAATTATTTGGGAATAAGTCCACACTTCTAAGGGATTTATTCACTGTTTCATTGGGCCATATCCATATCGGATATATTGTTGCTCTAGTATGCTCAGGACATGCCTTTGCACTGAAGAATTTCAAACTAAGAAGATACAATTTAAAACTACTAAAAGAACCATATAATTATTCTGGATGCAATGATCAACACATGAGCTCTTTTGACTCAATGAAACTAAAAATCATAGAGGAAGGTGGAAGCAGTCATGATGACAACGACAAGATAATTATAGAACACACTTATTCAGAGTTAACTGGCTTAATTAAAAACAGACCAATTAATAACGGGAAAATAATTGAAGGAATGGCTTGAAATGAGGATACAAAAGTACATACTCCAAGACACATACAAAATACAAATAGAAATGCTGAGGCACATAAAATATAAACATCACAAAACAACAGTTTAAACTTGACATTTCCACACCTATTTTAACAAATTTTCATGCCACCATGTCCACAATTAAAACTGTCCAATGTGTTATTGATAATAGTAAGCGAAAGAACAAACCTTCAGTGTACACGCCAAAACACATTCAAAACAAGTCAAGTAATTCAACAATATTAACAAATTTAAATATCAGAAACAAGGACACTCTATACCTGTTTCTGGAGGTCACCAATCTCTTTCTGAGCAATGCCATAGTCACGTTCATGCCTTCTAAGGTCAGCCTGTAAAAATAATGCCTCATCCCATCTGATGATAGAAATAAGAAGTACATGGAAACGGAACCCTGAATATCACAAACCTTCAGTTCCTGTATGCTTTTCTCCAAGTTCGCCCTTTCAGAAAGGGAGGTCTGCAATTTCTGGTTGATTGCAGAGTACGCCTCAGCCATCCTTTCATGTTCCGCTGAAGGTCAACAAATTCTCAGTCTAAAAAACGAAAACTATGACCCTTGACAAGAAACAAGCTTAAATTGTTCTACCTCCTAGTCTTTATCACCGTGTCGACATCAACTTGCATTCACAAATATTCTTTGCAAAGTATCACTGATCTTAATGTTTAAAGTGCGACAGTGGTTTTCCTACTACAGCTAATAAAGACAAAACATTCGTTGTAATTGATGCCAACTATGTACAAAATCAATTTTAAGTTTGAAATAAAAGGTCATGGCAAAGTACACAAAGTATTATCTTCGGGTTTTCAAATAATGACAATTTTATTGGGACATTCAAATTGAGGAAGTATCAAATCCAATGGCAAAAAGGGATTATTCTATTCCAAGGCTTTGTGGTGTTAAGGGTGATACTTGAAAATCCTGACAATTCCCTTCAAACCAAAGGCACCAAACATCTTCAAACATTGCACAACCTCAAAAGATCTCTTCCTTCCTCCCAAAACCCATATAATGAATCAACAACTCAAGGTCTACGACCATACCCAACACCCCATTGATTCCAAAAACACGTTCAGATGTTTCAAATATTCCAAACAACTGAAAAATGCAAGATTGAATGCTATTGTTTTCACAGCTTTCAAGCACAAAAATGATGCATACATTTATATGTGTGTGTGTATGTGTGTGAATTATCAAATAATTGTATATTCCAGCCACCGCTTGGATGTAATGCAAGGGCTGGGATGTTTTTTTCAGACTTAGAAAATACCAAAACGACTCTATTTTCTTTAGACTTAACCCATTTTTGAGGCCTTACCTAACAAACTTAAGCTTCTAGTGGAAGGGTTCAATAATATGGTATCAAAGCCTCTATGAGCGGTCAAGAGTTTGAAACTTGCTGCCACCCATTCCAAAATATTTAAGCACAAAATATGAAGAGGTCCTGTGCATTTTCCACTCTGACAAGCCCAATGAACTTGCGCTTGCGGGGACGTGTAAGAGATTATGACCTATTCCTAGGGCCTCACCTAACAGTTTAAGCTTTTAGGTGGAATAGTTCTATGGCATGGATTTACCAGTGAAAGGCAGATTTAATCCAAAAGACTTCTTCAAAATAGATTTGGGTCAAAATACCAATGGCATTGGGTAATGATGATATGGCTGTTAAAAAGTCATAAGAGTAGAACTCAAAATTTGTTGATGTTTTACAACAGCCAAAGTTTGCAACAAATCTTATTAAGGAAGATGTAGGGAATTTTGTGCAAGATGATTCCAAAGTTGTATCGATTCTAAAGGTTTTTTTTTTTTTTCCCCAAATTACATAGTGCTCTAGACACTACTTATTCTAATTTGGCTAAGGTTGCTTCAGTTTTCTCTTATTCAAGTAATTATTTTTCTGATACGAAGAGGTTTATTAATTGATCATGATGATTTGGAAAGTGACTTTGTTGAAGAGGAATGAGACTTGTTGATTGATAGCTTCACGCAACTTTTATTTTGATCTTCATAAGAATAATCAAGAAATCATTGTAACCCTAGCTGACTCATTTGCGAACTTGGATTCAGTGTGGGATTCTAAGGACGTGGATAGTCATTCTTTAAAAGTTCTTAGTTCTAGCCGTGGAATCCTTTGCCATCCTCCAAAGATAGACATGCCTTTAGAAACTTTAGGACAAGTGAATGATAATTAGGATCCTAAAACTTCATTGGATTTTTAAGTTTGAAATTATTGAGTCATTCATGTCAAGAAGTTAAGGTCGCTCTCCCTTCAATACAAAGGAATAATATAGGATTTTCAGCTAGAGCCTATTTGATCATTCATTGTTGCTATTCTAAGAGGATACCCTTTTTGGTATGTGAAGTGTAATCATGGAATATCTAATGTTTTCCTCTTGACAATTTCTTGTTTTTACCTTTTCGCTATCTCTTTTATTTCAAAAAAGGATTGATTGTCCTCTTCCTATATATATATATATATATATCCCTTTCAGCCAACACCTCCCAATAAATATATATATATATATATATTTTATAGTAACATATGTCCCAATAAATAGTGGAGCCAAAATTGTGATTGTTAAAATATTTATGCCAAACACCGTGGTGGAACCTACCCAAGGTCCATTGCCATAATGACCATAAGAATAGGTCAACCAGACAATTGAAACTTACTCTATTTGGACATTTACAATTAATATGTAGAATGAAACACTAAATCACTACATTAGAAAGTCTAATTTGGCTACTCTTTTACTAGTTGGACCAAATGAAATTAGCAACCTCAGAAGCTCCAAAGGCAGAGAGTACGGAAAATATGTCAAGTTAGATTAACTAGTTGAACTCATACAGAGACTTGATAACAGCTTTACCTGTCTTGTGAGAGGCCACAACATTTTCTTATTTAGTTCCATTTACCAAAACCTATTATAACCATCTAAAATCTCATCCTTAATTGCAGCATATTTCTCTTAATATCAGGAACAAATAGGAGTAGCAGCAAGTCATCAGTAATTGTATCATTTCAATGCAATAGGTTCTGTTTTTCCATAGGAGGGGGTGATAGAAATTTCCCCCCACAAAAATATAAAAGTCTCTCTATTCAAAGACTATAAAAATATACCTCTTTCATCTAAAATGACCTCTGCTTTCTCTTCCAACTCATATAGAACCTGAAAAAAGAAATCAAAGACTAAGCACTCCAATACATCAAGATTTGGAGGTTATCACGATGTATAGAATACTGACAGAGGACAACAGTTAATAACTAAGTCAGAGGTATGAAGGAAGCAAAGAGCTAGAACAATACAAAAATTAAAAAAAATTGAATAAGTATCCAAAAAGCCTTATAGCCACAAACCTAATAAAACCCGGTGATTAAACATCATCAACAGCAGCAAAAGAATAATAAATGAGGAACCTAACCACATCAAAACTCTGATAAAAATATAATCACAAACAAATGACCGAGACTTGATAATTTGAACCCCACTGTATCCATGACCCAGCAGACCAACAATCGTTGCACCTGAACCTATTTAATATCGGAAAGACTACCATGTCTGCTGATTTATCACCAATCCATCTTGTATTCAAATTTCAAATCCAAAGACATGCAAACTTTATTATTTTCATTATTACATATATTCCAGAGTCTAGAGAATTCTAGGAAAGAGGGCAGTCCAAAAATTTTTCATTTCCAATGTAAAACTCTTGTATCAAGGATATAGGAGATTATGGGGTCGTCTTGAATTTCTGAATTCACATGATAATATGAGGCAATTTTAGTTAGTTGCAATTTTGAGTTTAACAGCCACATTGAGAAACTCCAGTTGACCAGAAAGATGATATAAAAACTTTTTGACTACATACTATATAATAATACTATAAATTTTGCAATTACAAATATATTATCATTTATATATACTATAAAATGCATTACTAAAATCATATGCAAAAACTAATTAAATTACTCACTGACTTTGACTACTTGCATTTATAAAGAGCAATTTAGTTTCAGATTCTACTAAAAAGCATATTAATACACTAGGAACTAATGGTTAGTCAATTAGACCAACAAACCAGGCGTTAGCTTCAGCACAGTCTGGCGGTAATCGGATCCAAACAGACAACATATTTCAACTTGAATAATTACTTAAATCCATACTTGCAAGGAATATACACATGGACAATTTTTCATTTATGATCTCACTTCAACACTTTATCTTTTTTTTTTTTTTTTTTTTTTTTTTTTTTTTTTCCTTTTGCTATACTGACTTCAACAGTTCAATAATTGACTAAATGAACAAATAATAAATTTCTTTATATCATTCTCAATAATTGGAAAGAAAAATTAAAGGAACTAGAAAATTTCAGATTCCTTTCATTATAGAACATACAAATTTTACAACTAATACTTAAATTTGAAATTTAAGAGTAAACTTCCCATTTATTGTTGAAACACAGGCCAAACACCAAAAAGATCAGTTAGATCATCCTGAGTTAATAGTATACACGAAAGATTGCACCATGATGACCATACCCGTTGCAAAATTGTCTCAGATTCTTTCCTACCCAATTGCTCATGGCGAAGAGCATCAACAGCCTCTTGGTACTTTGCGTACATCTTCGCCAGCTTAAGAAAACAAATTATAAAACGGAAAAATACAGTTAGCATGTCATTGTATTAAATGGATTAAAAGAATGCTGAACCATTCATTTGAGAACAACTAAAATAACTCACACTCCACCCATCACGAATGAGTGAAGCTGCTAATGCTGTTCCTGAAACACCAACTGGAATTCTTGGGACAATCAAGTTGTTTTCCTCAATCCTGTCATTACTTTCAAATGATCCTAGCCAGCTGCAACAGAAATCAGATTTCAAAATGCCAATAATCAAGTGGAATAGTAAGTACTAAGTATAAAACCACCGAGCGAAGAATATAAGAAGTTTAACAGTTGCAAATCATATAACTTCTGAATAATGCATTTACAAGAATTTGGTAAAAAAGAAAAGATTAAGAAAACAGAAGAATTTAAAATGTTAAACCCAAAAGGAGATTTAAAGCAAAATGCATTTTCAGGATGCTATCTGTGTCAAACTATGGCCCTTTGAGAAAAAGAAGGAAGTAGAGTGTTGTGTACAAGAAGAAGGAAGAAAAATCCTCCTTCACAAAAATGAATAAACAAATAAATTTTCTTTTTTATCAAAAATAAGAAAATGAATAAACGATGGAAAAATAAAATTAATATAAGCGAATTTCAATTATGTGCGATGTGGGCATCATAATTTTTTTACACAAAGTAGCTCCACACTTATTGACATCATTTGCCCTCCTGAAACAGATCCGAGCACCATTTTTTTTCTCTTGACATGTTCCTCGCTGCCACACAATCTAGGAAAAGCAAAGGCAGATACGGCTAGTACAAGCCCCTCCACCCCTTGGCTGATACTAAGTGTTAAAATAGAAGCGAAAATAGGATGAAATCTAGAACTGAAAAATAAAAACATGCAAAAAAAAAAAAAAAAAAGGAACAAAAGATGTATTAAGGTTCAACTCAATCTAGCCTACATCCTCACTAGAGAGATCGAAATTCACTATTATGTTATTGGAGAAAATACAAGTGTTTGACTCGAAAAACTATGAAAAAACCTATCAAACTCTAAAGCTAACTGTTTTTATATATATAGGGTACAAGCAAAACAAACCCTTAAACTTATTTTTTGAGTCACTCCCAGGTTGTAATTATCCAACAGGGCACACCACAAAACTTTGACCCAACCGGATACAAGACAAACACAACACTAAGGATATAAGCTATTTGTAAAAACTTGGCTGATTTGCAGAAATGTTGAAAAAGGAGAAATCATTCAGTTCGGCCGTGACATCCAAGTTGGAATTCACGAAAGTAAAGAGGTTCATGCACAAAGTTCAATTCAAGGGTTGGGATGCGATGTGGAGAATTGCTCATCGTCGGTGATGACCGAGAATTATGGATCATCAAGTGTTAAATCGAACTATTATTGAGGAAATTTAGCTTAATTATCAACAAATAATTTATCACCACTGAGTGTTTTTCAAGAAAAAATACAATATGAAAAGTAGTTCTTGTAAATAAATTTCAGTTGTATATTAAAAATTACTTCTACGAGTCCTTTTTTGTCATTTGCATACCCAAAATATCTTCTAGACTTCCGTAACCAAACCCTTTATATATAATGAAAGTCACTTTTGAGTACCAAATCAAACACACACACAACTCCTGCTAAAATATATTATTCCAAAACTACTGACCAAATCAATTCTTGCAAACGCTGGCATCTCAATGCTAAATCAAACTAGCCTTTTGTCTTACCTATTTCTTTCCATCTTCCACCACCCAGTCTCAGTGAGTCGGTGCTGCTGCTGAATAGGTTGGAAAGAGTTTGTCGTGATGTATTGGAAGGAAATCGATAGAGAAATGGAATGGGACCTCATTTTATCCAGAAAACAGATCTCAAGACAAATCTATGGGGGGGCTATGTGATGTCTGAATGAGAGAATTATTATATCATTTTAAAGACTAAGTTAATAGCTAATCTATGCTTCAATAAGCATATAAGATGAGTCTTCAGTTTATCAGTTTGGTATTTTAATGTGCAACAGCAAATCGGTAACTTGGATGAATTCCTGCCAGTAGTCTTATTTTCAGAATAATCAGAATTTTTAGTACATATTAGCAAGAGTATTAAGTGTCTTTTCTTCGGGGTCAAATATAATTTTGGGGTAGTTTTCTTATTAAGTATCCTAGTTATAATGGGAAAGAGTAGTCAAACGAATAAGTCCCTGACATAAAATAGTAGAAGGAAAAGACTTAGAAGCTGTATAAATATTCTCTTATTCTCAAACGAATTTAAATTTGGAAGACATAGCCCAAACAGGAAAGAGCAGTATGTTCCTCTTCCTTTAGTAGAAGAAAAAGGCTTAGAAGGTGTAACATAAATCCGTTGTACATAAACGAATTCAGATTTGAGATAAAAGGAATATTAAGTGTTGGAGTGTGAGGTGAGCAGCATCCGTTTTTCTCTCTAACACCCCTTGTCTCTCACTTTTTTTTCCGCTATTCTCCACATGCTGTTACTGAACAGAATCCTAAGCTAGCTCTTCTCGCCTTTCCTTCTCCCTCTTAAATTTGCACCCACCAAAAATAATCCATTCCTTTTTCGACCCGCCCTCACAGTTGTTTACAGATTGATAGTGTAAATTGATTACATCTGAAATAATAGCCCTTCCCCAATCATAACCCCACAGAAGAAAAAAGAAGAAGTCATATAGCCTGCCAAGGCTTGTAGATTTCTAAAGAAGCAACCTAGAAACAAGACTAAAAGAACAAGATGGAAAAACATCTGTATGCAAGGTAAAGTAGCTAGGTTATAATTCACATACGTTTCAGTAGTGAAATTGCTGAGAGGATGGAGATCCAGCTCATTTGCTTTTTTATTAGTCTCGCTTTCTGCTTCACACTTTTCAAGTTTTTCTTTCAACTCGATAACATCCTATACATACCCAAACAAAAACATAAGAATAAGAAGCACCGGGAACATCAGTTAAAAATCTTTATTAATAGGCTGAATTATAAAAGAAATTCAAGTGAAATACACCCACCAACAATATGACAAAACATAGTCAAAAAAAGTGCAAGCATGAAACAGACCTAATCAGTGATCAGCCTAGGAACAACAGAAGAAAAGAAAATAATGGGGGAAAAGAGGTAAGTAACAATAAACTTGGAATAATAATAGCTCCAAACTGTTACTAGAAATTTGAAGTCTGAAACACAAACACATCCCCACCTAAAGCAACCTACGGTTACCATTCAATGATTCAGTAGGAAGCATACTTGGAAGCAAGCTAAGAAGCTGTAAATACACATCAATGTTTCACTAGTAGCTAACAGTCACACAACATCTAAGGATAAATGGCTTTCAAAAAGAGCCTTGAAACCTCATGTTATTGTATAAATCCTGTTTCCTAGCTTAGGAAGCAACAGTATCTACTCTTAACTAATAAGTTGGATGTATTCCTTTACAACAGGATAAGATAGTCTTCTTTGCTTCTATATGGTGCTATGATTCAGGAACATTCAACAGCCATTCATCATTTAACAATCAAATGGAATTGGTGAGCTATTTTTTACTAGTTGTTGTTTAGTTTTATCATTAATTCATGTTCATGTTTTCAAAAGGAAGGTTCCTTTTACAACAATGAGTTACTTTTAAAGAAGGAAGAAGCAGTAGAAATTTTTTCCATGAAACATGCATCTAGAGGGATGCAAAATACCTTCTCAAATTGTTTTCTTACAGATACTTCCTTATCAAGCCTCTCTCTGTAATCATTTTCAACTTGCTTCAGATGTGACTGCATACCATACAACCAAAACTAAGCCCACATGTAATTCAAAAATTAGAAAACACTACATTGAGTATCGATTAACAAACATTACCTCCATTGCTTTGATCACACCCTCAAGCTCCCCTGCCTTTCTCGACCATTCCTCGGAACTTTCTTTATATAGTTCATTAAGCTTATTAACCTGGCAGATTGGTGATAAAATCCATATACAATTAAATGAAGACCAGAAAATATGAATTTGAGCAAAATAACAGATGCAGTCAACTTAAAAAAAAAATGCAAGCTTCAGAGAATCACATCTCAACAGAACAAATTTTCATTTACAAATGGAAGAAGAAGATACGAGATCCATGGACCAATTATAAAAAAATCATGATCTGGCAATACAACAAAATCCAAACCTCTACTAGTCTCCTGAGCAACAAGGTTGCAGAAAAAAGAATCAATGTCTAAACATATAATCAGTGATCTATATGTACTCTTTGTAATTATCATCATAGACTTGAAAAGAAAGAACTTAAAAAGTTAATCCCAAAAGTTGAAGATCAGCTACAAGGAATCCTATAAAAATGACACCGTCCTCTACATGATCATTTTATATAGTCCTGATTCTCCACTATCCCTCATGCATACATAAGTTCCCTTAACACTACACTACAACCCAAGTACTGTTGTCAAATTTCCTACTATAACAAAGTATGGGCCATGATGGACATAGGAAGACCATCTCAAACAGTTCACTGACATTTTATCCTCTCACTCTACCCCTACCACTCAGTGAACATTCTCATGTCTCATCCTATTCAGTTTTCCAGTCATCTAGCTTTTACATCCTCGACTAGACTACATTTATTAGTAAATCAACTTTCCAATACCATAAATAATTGCAAGCCATGTGGTTTTTTCCCAAACTTATCCTTACATACTTTAAGGTCCAGCGGTTGCACACTGCTGATGCACCTCTCTGGCTGAAACTCTATATACATATATTTTCCACAATCTCATTATCATTTTGAGTCAGTATAGACCACAAGTTTCTTAAAAGAATTTAGCTTTCATCTTGAACAGACTTCACTTGTACATTGCATCACATAATGGAGCTAAAATTGCTTATTGATCTTAGGTATACAACATGCAACATTACAGAAGGAGGAAGGGATGAAAATATATAGTTTTGAACATGCAGAAACTTATCATAGAACTCACTGTTGAAAGTTCAGCTGAAAGTCGCTCTTCGATGGCTACTGCAGCTTCTTTAGATGAGCATAATTCCTATGGAAGTGACACAAGAGACATCACTAAGGAAGCTGATATGAAGGGAATGGAGTGAATCATATATTTTATAATTGCAAGTAGAAAATTTCACACCTCATTCATAGATGCAAGCTTCATTTCTAGTTCTCTTACTCTATCCTTGTTCCACTGTAGAGACTTGGAGCATTCACTGAAGCGTCTCTCAACCTGGAAGATTTAAAAACCAAAACAATTAGACTTATACACCATATTGGCCTAGCTTCTTTTCTTTTAATTTTCTCTATGTACAGATTGACTTTCAAGAATTTTCTTTTCTTTCTCCCATATGTGTTCTAGGTTTTCTTTTTTTCTTATTTTGGATAAAAATAAAATATAAGAGTTACAAGAAGGAGGATAAGGAATTCCCCTTGATGAAAAGACGAACACGAAAAACAAAATACACATTAACTAGTAAGTGCTCTTGGGCCCTATCATACACATACAAACTTGGGATGACCCCTTGAAAAAAAATATTTGAACAAAAAAACTACTTTCCCAATTGTAATGTCAACTTACATCTGTAAGCTTAGAAGACATATCTGCCTCTAGATCAGCATGTTTTCTTTGCAGCTCAATGAGAATGTCAACCTTGGCAGTTAACTCATCATTAAGCCAGACATTGTGTCTCTCAATAAGTTCTTTCTCCTGCTTTCCGGAAACAGAATTTTCACTTCAGATGAAATTTGAACACAAAAAATGCACAAAACTTTGTCGGAGATGCACAGAAAAACTAACTGAAGCAGTAGTAATTCCATAAACAGTAAGCACTTCTATCTAGAAGCTAGTAAGGACTTTCTAAGGGAATAGTTTTTAACAAGGAAATAAACAAAGGAAACAATATACAAAATTCCACAAAAAAGATTAAATGGGACAAAAGGAAAGGAACTATGGTTTCGGATCATACTGTTCAAATTATGAAGCCATCAACTCCTTGCCACAATGCAGAGTGTATGGTCACATTAAATGATTGATTCTAGTTGTCAATTTTTAGTAACTTTCATTTCTTCAACCCAACTGCCAATATAGCAAATAATTGTAGAGATAACACTCCAACTTCACTATTTCTGCCAACTTAGCAATGGGAACCAAAAAATGTATTTTATTTACAAGTTAGTCCATTCAGATCACTGACTTAGCATATAAGTTGACCAATAATCCTTTGAGAAATGACCAAGAAACTAAAGCGTGAAATCGCTACTTCCAATCTTCTCGCAACGGTGTCAAACCTTTCTCTTTTCAATTTTTGCAAAGCATAACTGTAAACAATTTGTTTTTGTGACATGGTTATGCATTCACCGAATGACCAGTCTCATGACTCATACATCATCATAGTGTTTAACAAAAATATTAACTTAGCTGTCAATATGTTCTAAATTGAAACACACTTCCCTCGCCCTAAACTTCATCTTCATCTTGGAAAAATCTCATTATTCCTTTCAACAACCAAAAAAAAATCAGTAATTGAGAGACCAGCTAAATCCAAGCAACTGACAAACTATAGCAGCATCAAAACGCAGAGGCAGAATACTCTTAGCTTCCCCTTCATGTTTACATGTATCCTTACAACCTCAAGATTTTGTTTGCGCATATTTCCAGCTGTAAAAATCCTTCAAAAAGCAGCAATCTATGGAGATCACTTCTAAGGGTATTCTGGATTTTAACATTTAGTTTTAGGCATTAGACACTCATACGCCAAACACAGCTATGAGAAAACGCCACTCTTCCCAAGTGTTGTGGATCCCTAAATGCAACTCCAAGGTCCCACCGCCAAGTAGTAGGTTAGCATGGCAGATTGCTTCTCTTTGTTTGATGTGGGTAATTTGGCTTGAGAGAAATATTAATATATTCAATAATCAGGAGGCGGCACTGTGTAAAATTGAAGAGGACACTTTTGCATATGTGGTACCAATGGATGTATATTCATCCATCATTTCACTCTATTGGGTATCTTGTAGATTTCTTAGACGATCAGAATTGTATTTTGTAGTTTTGTTGTTTATTGCCCATTGGTGGGTGTGTATGTAGTCGCCTTCTATACAAAGATTTTGCCCTCTCTTTTTTCTTTTATAAAATCATGACTAATAAATTAAAATGAATTGGCATAAAACTCTTTTTACATAAGCAGCATAACCTATGTACAGCAGATGCATACACTAAAGTTTCAAAAGAAAAAGGGGAAATAAGAAC
This sequence comes from Quillaja saponaria, assembly GCA_029379385.1. Classification (NCBI taxonomy): domain Eukaryota; kingdom Viridiplantae; phylum Streptophyta; class Magnoliopsida; order Fabales; family Quillajaceae; genus Quillaja; species Quillaja saponaria. The sequence continues at coordinate 8,239,148 of CM055616.1, read as the reverse complement.
AGAAATAGAGCACATCTAAGAAATCAAGAAGTGACAGAGTCATAACTGAAAACTGGTAAACAGACAGCCATGAAAACAGATTTTTCAAGATATCCTGAGATTGCATTTCAACCAGATAGTCAAAACAAAGCAATGCAGACAACCCTTCATAGTATCAACTTTGCAGCAGAACTGAACCTTTAACCCAGGAAAATAAGGTAATTGAGTATCAAATATCTTTTCAAGTTTCCACAAACATGATTTTCCTTTCCTAAACCTGCTTCATACGTTTTTTTTATTCTTTGACAGTTGCATTATCCTACATCTGTAGTAAACAATGTCATCGAGAAGCAGAATAAGAATGGGTTAGACAAAACAGACTTACCAATGAATGTCCTCAGTTTTTGGGCCACAAAACAGGGTAAGCTTTGCTACTCTGTAATGTCACACTTAAACTTAATGGTTCTGTTTTCTGTGTAACACAACAGAGGAGGCCCACAATTTTTAATGGTCTTTCCTATTCCTTCTGGGCACTAGTAAGGATTTGATATGTGAAGCTTAAAAGTTCCCCTTAAGCAATGTTCAGTTAAAGTATAGCTCCTATATTTTTTCTTTTCAAACAGAAAAATGGAAAAACAAAAGGGGATATCCCAACTTCTAATAAAGTCCAAACTGGGTGAAACATGTTCATAAAGTTGAGAACAGAAGAAAATATAACACAAACTTGGTAGCAAGGGAAGACAAGTTACGAAAGGCAGACAATCCTAAACCAATTTTTTCACCGCAGTTGCTGCTGCCTCCGAACAACTTTAGCACAATGCTCTTTACATGACCAAACAACTCCCTCTTTTGTTGAAATATTAAACTAGCAGTCTAGCACTTAAAGTGCACTTACAATTATAGCTCTGACAATGTCATATTGGCTGTATCTAAATTTTCCTTTAAGTGAAGTTAATTGGCATAGTAATCTTTGAAACAAGTTGGATGTATTAAACAAATCTTTGCAGTAATATTCAACAAATCTTGATGAACTGATTGCATATACAAGTCGGATGACATTAGACAAAGCTTTGCAGTACATGAAGAAAAAAGCGCCGGAGAGAAACCTGAGAAAGGCGAGCACATGTTGCCTGGGATCGAGCCAACTCTGCCTCAATTTCACTCAAACGGGCCTCCTTCTGTGCAGCATTTTCAGACAACTTGACCTTCACAACATCAAAATAACAAACGAAATGAATAAAACCAATGTCCGATATGGTTTCTTCCAAAAAAAAAAAAAAAGAATAGCAATCATTGGCAGGGAAAAATATGGGGCATTTGCAGCATCAACTTACAATTTTATCAAGATAGTTCTTCGTAGTAGTATTCTTCTCACTAAGCTCCAAATCTTTTTGCTCAACTAACTCTATTAACTGCCTTTTCGATTTATGCAGCTCAGCTACCTCAGTCCTTAACCTCTCTAACTCCCCATCTTTCGCAACCTACAAATAGTTATTGAAAACAATCACATTGTAAATCAACCCACAAAATATTCCGGGTCGAAATTATTATTTTCAAAAAAAGTAATAAACATAAAAGGGTATCCTGCTTCGTACAGATTTTAAATGAAGTTGGTGTTTTTCAGCTTGAACTTCAGCGAGCTCAGAAAGGCGATGATCGAGGGTAGATTGGAGCTGAGCTTGTTGAGACTCTAGCTTTGAGAATTCAGCTGTCAAAGAGATAAACTTCTGCTCTACGAGAGAGCAATTTTGCTCTGCAGTTATGTCAGAAGCATCAGCCTTAGCCTTCACAGTCTCGAGCTCATTGAGAAGACCTCGGATGAAGACGTCGGCCTTCTCCGCCACCAAAGCGGCGTTGCTTGAGCACCGTGAGAATTCTTCATCGGAGAGGAAAAGGGGCATCTTGGGAAGACGATGCCCTAATCCTTAAAATATGAGCTGATCGGAAAGTTGGAATGTCTATGAATCAGTGTCGAAACAATAAAAGTTTCAGAGAGAGGGAAGTGAGAATTTGAAGAGGAAAGGAATGGTTTGGAAGCCCTATGGACGGACCTATGGTTCCAATCCCCAGACACGGTGGCTACTGGAAAGTACAAGCGGAGGAGGTTGTTAAAGCTTCAGGCCTGGCTTCTATAAAGCCCAGTTTCAGTTTTACTTGGAATGCTAGTCCTAGATTTGGGCCTTGTCCATTGGAAGTTGGACATGTTCTCAGATGTTTGGTTGGGTTTTGTCCTAGAATTTGTAGTTTTTTACCAAAACTAATATATATCTAGTTTTTTTTTTATTTTCTATGCATCAAAAAACTAATTTATATCTAGTTTTTTCTTAGCAGAAAAATGCATATATCTTGTTTTTTTTAATTTCTGATGCATCAAAATATATATCTAATTTTGTATTTATTGTTTTTATTATTACTAGCTTCATCGAGCGTAACTTAGAAAGTTTTTTTTCTTGAAATAATATATACAATTATTTAAATGTGTATAATTGTTTCTCTTTAGCTAATTTTTTTTTATTGATGTTATTATTTTTACATGTAAATTGGCATAGATGATTTGCATATTAACTATTTTATTTATTTTTACACATAACTGTTATTACCACGGCGATTTGTGTAATAACTTTTCTTATTTACATTTTTATATGTCAATCACCAAATTCACAATTTCATTACTGACTATATTCTTATTTATAGTTTTGCACATAAATAATTTAATAGTAAGACAATTTTCCTACTAATTACTTTTTATTTTGATTTTTTTTGGTTTTTAGAATTTTTTTCACATTCATTATTGTGAGACTAATCACTCGGGTTTTGTCGCGACTGGGAGACCCTTTGAACAATTGTTTACTCTAAGATTCGAATTTATGTTCTCATCCTAGAAAGACAATTAGTTTACCACTACACCCAACCCTTGTTAATTATTATTTTTAATTTGGAGTTCTTGACTTTTTTTATTTTTTTCTATTTTAACATGTAAATATATTGTCAAGAGTATGATTTGGGAAACTAACTATTATCATTTTATTTAAATGTAAATTGTCCAGAGCTAAATAAATCAATTTACTTATTAATTATTGTTAGTTGTATTTTTTACATATAAAAACTTAAAGAATTCAAACAACTATCAAACTAAATATTATTTATTATATTTTAATATAAATTGATAAGTGATGAGACCATTTTATTACTAACTATTTATATTTATATTTTTACATTTAAATTGGCAAGTAGTAACACCATTTGCTTTCTAACTATTTTTAAATTTTAAATTCTTTTATACTTAAATAGTCAAATAAAATACTATTACTTATGAATTATTCTTTATTTATATTTTCTCTTCTAAATAGGCATAACTTCGACTTGGGTACTAACTATTCTTGTGTATGCTTTTAAATGTAAATAGCCACAATCTCAGACGACTTGTTTGCCAAGTAATCCTTTCTATATTTTTACATGTAAATCTTCTTAACCTCAGACCACTTGTGTACTCACAACTCTTGTTTAATATATATATTTGTTATTCTTGGGTCGTCCTTCTACTAGCAGATTCATTGTTCAAACTGTCAAATCATAACATAGATCAAAAATAGAATTGGTTCTCAATTTTCTTACTAAAACCGGACATAAAAAAAATAAAAAGTAATTTCAAAATATCAATATAGAAAATATTGATGATTATTTATGCCATTTGGCAAAAGATTAGACCCCAAAATGGTTTAGCAAAAAGATTCAATTTGTGATTTTGACATTTTGCAAAGTTAGTATTTTTGTCTAACAATGAAAAATACACATACAATCTTTATACACGGCCACTTCTAAAAGACAATCATAAACTTTAGAAATGAGAGCAAAACTAATTTTGAAGGAGCAGAAGCTAGTTCAATCATTAAAAAAAATATTGATCTGAAAGTACCTGCCAACTAAATTAAAATAATAATAAAAATAATAATGAGACGAGTAAGTTTTTCTAATAGGCTTATTCTTCCAAGCATAGCTGGATAATTAGTTGGCAGATGAACTTTTAAAAAGTTTAAAAAAAATTGCAGATCAAGTGGTAGGTACTAGAAGAAGAGGATTTGACTTCAAATATCTTCCTTCATGAAGTGATCATACAGCTACTTGAGGATTCACATTAAAAATCAGAAGTTAAAATCCACAAGCAATGGACTAATTAAATTTCTTCAAAGCTACTATGCAAGATCAAGCAACAACGTAACAGCCTGACAAGTTGGTTTGAATAAAAGATGACATTTTTGTGTCTAATTTTCTATGGTGCACGTGTTTGGTGATATCCTGCTGAATATAAGCATATTATTAACAAAAAATTTAGCAACTCCTATTTTCCCAAACCTTTGCGTGAAAATATAGCTATCCAAGAGATTAATGAAGATTGTGAGATTTCTTAAATTTTTAATAAGTTTCTCGGTTTTTTATTAGATACGTTTTATTACTTGTAATAAAATAAGATATAATTAATTTTTTTTTTCATAAAATAAAAAGATAGACGGATCTTGACTAATTGACGTTCAGTTACAAAATCATATATAATAAAATTAAAAAATTTATGAAAATTTTATTTATCATCAATTTTTTAAATTTGAACCTATTAAATTAACCAATGAAGCTCTTTTTATAATCATTAGAAAGCACTGGACTACTTAATTTACTCAAAATTTGGAGTTGGTATTTCTTGTTATCTGTTAGCTCTGACTAGTATTTGGAATCCACAAGTTGCTCACTCTGATCCAAAATGGTACCACAGGTAATCAGTAGTCTAACTGGGCCTAGTGTTTGAAGAATGAGCTGATTCATACTGAATCAAATTAGTATATAGCTTAAATTTTAGTGATTGACTTGGAAACCAGTCTTGAAAATGATAGCTGTTATGTTAATTATTATTACTTGTACAAGCTAGAAAGCTTTATTGCATTACATGCTAATGCTCTGACACAGACAGAGTGTTATGCACGGTTAGGACTTGGGAGTCCACTGAAATGTTGGTCATGAGTTTCCTTTAAGGCCTTTACAGTATGAAAATTGAGAAAGTTGAAGAAATACAGAGAGAAAGAGACTGAGATTGCTATGTCTTAAAGAAAGTGGGCACATGGAGAAGATACTTATCTTGTTAATTTTAATAAGTATGCGTTACTAGGCAAACAGTAGAGGAAGCACGTGAAATGTATCAATCACCACTGAAAATTCCACACCAACTCCAACATATATTGAGGGTATAATAATATTCACCCAAGCCAAAAAGGTTAGATAATACAGTAGGATAACAACCCAAAAAAACAAGGAAAGCAAGAAAGAAGGTGGAAAGGTGGTCCTACATTCCCTTTATAAGTAATCCACACAGGCTGGTAAAAGAACCCAAATAATGCTTGGTTTGATGGGTCACATGGACTAAAAAGCAAACTGACACCACACATGGCATTGCCTCCCAATTGCACATGCCCATGCTGACTGTCTCCTAGGACGCCCACCACTCCATAATACCATCCCAAACTTTCATCTTTCAGATAATCAATCTTTTCTTCTCAACTATCTAATCAAATCACACTCACTATCTTAAAATTCTCACTGCATCTCACAAATCAGAAAACCTTCTTTTTTTATCCTATCTAATAATAATGTACACAACCATTAACTGGAAATAGAATGGTTAGCGAATTACATATATATTGCACTACAGCATACTTTTCATGGTTTCAGAGCTTCTGGTCAATCTCTTTGTTCATTATTTTCAATTGGGTCATTGATTCTATAAATAGCGTTCTGTGGTAGTACTAGAGTGGCGGGCTGCCAATAATGTGCATTGTAGATGCCTGTGGCAAGTGATTAGGTGGTCATTAGTGAGGCCAGCTGACTGCATGAATGAATGAACCACTGTTGGACCAACGAACCTAAAACCCCTCCTGACCATGTCTTTACTTATGCTCTCTGATTTTGATGTCTTCACTGGGATCTTGTGGCCAAACTTGTATTGAGTGCAGATGGGTTTATGATTTACAAACCCCCAGATGTATTTGTCAAAAGACCCAAAATTTCTCTTGATCTGTAATGAAAAAATTTGTAATCAAAATATGTGGTTTATAATTAGGCAAATGTTGCTGAAGTAGGATTTGTGATAATGTAGGGCCAGAGATCAAAATTTCTAACATGTTGTAGGTTCCTTGCTACAACTTTCTTCTCAATGATACTAATGAGCTCTTAAAAACGTCATGTGTACCCTTTTTTTCTTTTTCTTTTTTATCAATCCTACTCTATTATTGTTCTTTCCAAATAGAATATTCACTTAAACCAGGCCAACTTGTAAGTATTGGGCATAAAAGGAAAGAACAGAATACAGATATAAAGGAGGATAAGGAGAACAGTTTGTCCTGATGAAGCTATTACCTCTAAAATTTGGTTAGCATTGTCCACAACTCCTCGCACCCGGCTAATGTCAATGCCATATTCTGAACTAACAGACACCATTTGTTTATCTGTAAAGTTGGCAACAATTTCTGCATCAAATCCTGAGAATGCATTCCTGGGAAGATAGAATCCAAAAATTTGTTAATTTCCTCTGTTGCAAGACAGAAAAAGACAAAAGTTACAGTAGTGTGATAACTATCAACCTTAAAAGCAAAAACCCACCTGAAATCTTGGCGTTTCTTCAAGATTGAGGTCCAATCTGAGCCTACTTGAGCAACACTCAGAACTAGTAGTTCAAACAACATCCTGTATTGAAGGCAGGGTATTATAAATTTATAATTTAGTCAAATGCTTGTGTATATGTGTGTGTGTGTGTGTTATAGAGGGTGAGGGGCTTACTTGTCATCATGGAGAGGAACTCCCCATTCTTCATCATGGTAAACAATATAGATGGGATCTAAGCACCAAAAAAGAGACACACTCAGCATAATACATTCAATGACAAATTAAACACTAATAACTAAAGGGTATATATATGAAAATATACTAAGAAATCTTTTATTGAAATATACCTGAATTAGATGTGATAAAGCTGCACCTCTTCTCCTCTTCAGTTGTCTTTGTTGAGGGAGTGGTTGAAGGATCAAAAGGGACAAAACTCTCAAACTTGGCAGACTTTGATCTTCCATAATGAGCAATTCTCATTTTTCTTTGAGCCTGTTGCAGTGCCATTTGTTCCCTCCTAACAGCAGCTATGCTTCCTGGGGACTCAGTAATTAAAGAGGAAGAATAACTCAAGGAAGCCTCAATAGAAGAAGAAAGTCCACCACCATTACCGAAGCCTCCATCATTACCAACACTACCCTTGAAACTCTTTGACTTCTTCCTCTCTAAAGTTGGAGTTTTTATTGAACTTTTTGGGATAAAAATCTTTTCAGAACTTGAATTCAACCCATTACTCTCATTTCCTCGCTTAACTGCAGGAGGCCTTGGGGATTTTGACTTGGGTGAAACTGGAGGTGCCAATGAAGTTTTAGTTGGAAGAGGTGGTGAAGCTGGAGGTGATTTTGGTGATACTTTCTTAATTGAATTACGCCTTTCTAAACTAGGAACACGATTGCAAGTAGGTTGAAGAACTGGACGGCCATTGATACGAGCAACCATGGGAGTGGGTGTGACTTCTATGCCCATAGTCACTTTGGCTTTAGAGCTGCACATCTTGTGCTTGTTATTATGTGTGAATGAAAAAAACTTGGAAAATGTGTTGTGGGGATGTAACAGGTACAAGCACTAAGGGTTAGGATTTGTAATGGGTATGACACAGTCACACAGTGTAAGGAAATGAAGAAGTTGATGAGGGTCTGAAGGAGATGGCAGGGAGGGATGTGGGGTTTTATAAATGTAAGAAAAGGTAGGGATATATAAAGAAGAAGTTGTAACATGGGGAGGTGGGCATCTACCATACAACCTCTTGTGAAGACTAAAGGGCATTACATTACTTTTTGCAAACTAAACCACGAGGGCACTCTTTGTCTACATGACACACGCTTCTTTCTAGGCCAGTTGCAATGTTTCAAACTAATAGAAATATCATTCTTGTACAAGGAGAGAATCAAGGAAGTTCACAAGATGATTCGTTGGGTGAGAATGTGCTTAAATCAACTCTCAATTCTTTTTAGTAGTTACGTACTGTTCGAGTCAGTTTATTGTATAATTTTGACTTCTTCATCATTTATGTTTCAGTTAAAAATATATCATCTAAATTGAGATTGTAACTATACGAGATAATGAGCGAATCTCACCTGATATTCTAAGCTTTTAGATGAAAGGGAGGTGAAATCAAACTCAATGATATAAATTCTTCTTTTTTAACATGGAAATTATCCCATTTCCACTTTATTAAGCTGGAGTGATGGATAAGGAAGGTAACAATGCAAGAAAAAGACCAATCATTGGTCTATATTATTTTTAGCTGTATGGAATCTTTCACTCTGTAAGAGATGTTTTTGGGTATGGGAAAGATCACATGAGAGACACCCTTTACAAGCTTAAACTCATTACCTTTGAAGGTGTTGATCAGCATTAACTAAGAGTACTTTTTGAGGTTCAATTTAATGTTGTTTAACTAACTAATAAATAAAAGATATTAGAGTTCATACAAGACCTTTTCTGAGTTTTTTTATTTTTTTATTTATTTTTTTTATGACACTAACTGAAGTATTTATTTAATATTAATGTAACTTCTCTTGTATACTTTCCAGGTAAACTAAGCTTATATAATTTATCTTAGTTTTATAAAACTAAAAAAGTCTTTTTCTTTACAGGTTGGCTGAATGACTTCCCACTTGGATTGACATCTCCCAAATACAAGATCTGGAATTAAATTCTCATACACTTCATAATATTCTGGCAACCTCCTTATAAGGATTCTCAAAAATTATATGAGAGTTTGAAATAAGTTTTGATATCTAAATAATAATATATTTTTCTCACTCAACAAATAATATTCTAGGCACAATTTGAGAGAGAAGACTAAAAAATAAACCAACATCTCTTCCGTCTTAACTATTATGCTAAAACTTAATTGGTTGTTAATTATAATAATTTCATAGAAATTAAATAGAATGTAGAATTTCAACTTGCTGTAGCTAATTTGTTTAATAGCATTTGGTAAGACTTCATAATATTGAAAAAATGAATATTAAAATAGATCATCAAAATTATTGATGAGATAGAGTTACCTACCTCTTACTAAAAACATTAAGCTGCCAACCCATCAACCACAAACCATCTTGTTACCATTATAATCCCAGCTGCTACTACCATAATGCCTTCATCATTCTTGCTATATGCACATTAGCATTGATGCTTCCTCACCACTAATTAACTTTACCTCATTACCCCCAACAACCCGACAACCACCACCACCACCACCACCACCACCATTGGGCCACCATTTCCTGCCTGGACCAACCAGCCCACCACCGTCTTTGATCCATGTTTGGCAACTCATGACCACCAGGTACACCATAATAATTAATTAGTTTACATACTATCATCTCATATAATTTTTTCCTCTAATCACTACTATTTTCACAAATTAATAACTCCTATTACTAACTCAAATCATTACATCATGGATGTTATCCTTACTTAACGGATATTTAGAAAATAAAACTTAAAACTTTCAACTCAAAGTTCGAAATCAGTATTTTACTTTATTCAGAAGAAATTTATAAGAAATAAAAACTAACTATTGTGCGTTATATATGTAGCTTAGCTCAACTACTTAGCAATATCCTCCCCATGAACAAAAAGAAAAAAATATATACATTTGAGATTTGAATATGTTGTGATCAATAATTAAAATTGAGGCAAGTTATTTAAATTTTCATCACCGTTTATTTTTTTTCTTTAATCTTATCTAACAACCCTAACTAACAAAAGAATATGAAGAATCTCATGTATAACATAATAAGTTGATCCTTTGTATTTTGTTTTATAATTTATTTTACTAAATCATGTATTTTGAAAGTTTTCAAAATTATACTCATACCATATAGTTAATATTTAATTTGAATGTTTGTGCTTCAAACCCAACTGGAGAAATTATTAAATACACACTTAATGCATCATGCATGGAGTGAATGATAGCAGAATTAAAAAAATGAAATTTTTTTCTTGTGTATTCAATCGATCTCATGCAACACCTCATATTATTTCAAGAGTAATATGAGAAGAATATCTGAACCAGATTACTATGTGTTAAATTTTATTATCATTCACTAGATACATACATTTTATAGCTTATCCAATTAATTATCATTCCTACAATTATTTTGGTTATCGAATACACACATTCCTATCAGAATCAAGTCTATAATGTATTACAAAACTAAATTGTGAAATACTATAATACCTACCTTAATTAGTATACCCAAGTAAAACATACCAACTACTTATTACGAATCTTACATATATATTTTTCAATTTAATTTTGTTCAGTTTATATTCCATTCATTTTCTTTGTGATTTTTTGGTGTTAGGGTTGGGTCATGCGAATAATTGAGACCAGCTTTATTCTAAAACTAGGATTGGATATTGGCTTGTCTTGTCTAATTGATGATACTTTTATCTCACGAGTAAGACATCCCATGTGATTACAACCAACACGTTTTTTCGTTATGAGTCAATAATTAGTGCCACTATATTAACAAAAAACAAGTATATATAAAACATGCCATGTCCATTTCTAATATAAAATATACTTTGAGTTATTCTTCATCTTATTATTTTTTTCTTAGATTACAAGGAAAGGCACATGCATTGTCAATTTTCCTTGAGCCTTCCATTTTGGACTAGTAATTTGTTTCATTTTTAGACTATATATTATGATATTATATTTCTTCTTCTTTGAAATTTTTTTATAAGAAATCAGAAATCAAAACTAATTTTTATGACTCCACTTAACATTTTTAATATTTTTGATTTAGGTGTCTTTTGATATAATATCATAATTTTATGATTAATTGATTAGAAATTCGATTCATTTTCATAATTAAGTTTCTCACTTAGTATAAGAAGATAAGAAAGAAGAGGACTAGAAGAAAAAAAAATTAATAGAAAGATGATTGAAGTTTTGTGTTGTGAAACTTCAACCTCATTAAATTAATTTATGGTGGGATTCAAATTTTGTACACATTAATTTACTTTTTTTTTTTTTTCAAATAGGATTAAGCTTTTAATTCTTTTTGTACACAGTATTTATTCCAATTTCTCTATTTTCTTTCACCATTTTTAGGGATTGACATGACTTTTGCATCAATTGAAAATTTTTAATAACTTATAAAGTAATCTTTTATTTATATTGGTAAAAAAAAAAAAAAAAACTAAAAATCAACAATATTTTCAAACATGTTTTTGAGAAATGTGTTTCCTGACCCATAACAAATTAAGTAAAAACCTAAAATATTAAGATTATTCATTCATTAGAAAACATAAGTGGTTAATATTATATTTTTATTAAGTAAGCTTGATTTAATTATCTTCAATTTTCATATTCATTATACATTATGAGATTAGCATGTTCAACCGATTCATTAATTAAATAATAATAATCTTCAAATAAAGATGTTAAAAATATATATCTAAATATTTAAAAATGAACTGATATATCACGTCACCCATTGTCAATGCATGGTAAGTGCAAGCTATTGCAACTTGAACTAGCTAGGTTTAAGATATGGAGACTCTAAATTTAGTCACCATCACTCTCAAATAGGCACATAGGATATATGGAATCAAAATATGAAAATCACTTTTTTCTGACACACATCCACCTGCATACAAAATCATTAATGCATGGAAAGAGATAACAATGAACCATCAATTTATTTCTTTTTTCTTAGAAAAAAATAAAAATAAAAATAAAAGTAAAATTATCAAACAGATGGACTTAGGGATCATGATCATGAATTAGGGCAAGAGTGAGCATTATTGAATGTACGAACATGGAGGGGGAATGATCATGAGGGCCATGATTATTTACTTGTCTTTTATTGAACCAAAGATGATGATATTATTTGTTGTTCATGTCCAAGAAATAGAAGAAAAAAAAAAAGTACAATCTCTTCAATTATTTTGTACCATTTCTTGTACGTACAATACATAAAAATAATTACATAATACATTATTATTAGGATATTTTTATATGATGAAGACAAACTAGTTTTTATAATTTAATATTTGTAGAGAAATTAATTAAGTAGAAAATTTTGTTTATTTATTTAGTTTTTCTTATTTAATCTCTTTCAGGCTGAAGTTTATGAAATACTGAAGCTCAATTCCCTGAAGCTTCTTGGATAGGAACCATCATGATTTTTCTTGGACTTGAAGCACATGAATGATAAAAAAGAATGAAGCACTTTCTGACATTTCACATTTGGCTACGCATTATCAAATATATTTAATTGACATTGGCTAGCTGCAGTTTCAACTTTCAAGTATTGCTAATTTCTATTGCTATTTTGTAATTGAATAGAGTAAAAATCAAAATGGGATCTAGTTGTCTTATAATGTTAGGAAATTATTTATAGAATATAAACAAATTAAAGGTACAAGATGTTTTCATTTTTTACAACTATTTACTTAGGTTTAGCGATTAATTAGTAGTTTCAGATCAGAGCATCTCCATTAATTTATTTCTTCTATAAAATTAGAACATATTATAATGAAATTAAATAATTTATGATAATTAATCTTATTTTTATAGTCTCTCCAAAAAAAATTAAATACATAAAATCAAATTGAAGATAATATCTTTTCGAACTTATGACCTTCTAAGTTGTTTGTTATATGTAAGTGTAAATTTTTTTCATTCAAAGATATTTAATTTAAATTCTATTTTATTTGTACTTTTTTTTTCCTAATGATATGCATATTTTTACCTTTTTTTCCTCCTAAAATAGGTTGAAAACTTGTATGGGAAATGAATTAGAAGGTATATGTATATCATTGACAATCATTCGCAAATAAATTATTTTAATCAGTTGAACAAAGCAGCTAGTTGATGATAATGACAAGTAATTATTTGCAAAACCTTGACAAAGGAAAAGAGGCACAAATAATTATTTGAACGTAGGGATCAACGTTCCTATCTTTTCCTAGTGGACAAGATTCAGACCCACACACAAACATGTACTGTCGGGCAAAACTATTTTTATGCAAGATTCTTTGCTTCCTTTGAAAAAAAAAAAATGGGTATGAAAAATTATTAGTAAATATAATTACTCGAAGTACGGTTAAGTTAGTTCAAAAATTTTACCTCTAAATTAAAAAAATTATTAATGCACAATCATTTCATTTTATTTTATTTTAACAAGGAAATAGCCATTTCTTTTGTTTGAATTTCTTTCTTATTAAAACATTTAGAGGAAGAAAAACAAAAGGATAACTATAATTTTTTTGGTGTATTAAGGTAAGGTATAAATAGACAAGGTCATGAAGTTTTGGTCCCATATATATTCACAAGAGGAAACAAATAGGCAAATTAATTTTGATAATAAATATTTGTATATTAATTAGAAGTTAGTACCAAAGCATTTATCTTTTCTTTCTGTTGCATATAATGTGTGTTAAGGATGATGTAATTCACATTTGATATGAAACATTGCGCTTTATTTTATTACTATAATCCAATTTTTTTATATATTTATGTCAAGAGTCGAAGTTCAAGATGCCTTCAGTTCGATTACTTTAAAGACGTAAATATATATCATATCATACAACCTAGATACTAAGTGAGGCTAATTAACCAAAATTTACCACTTGAACCCACCTTAATTGGGACAAAACATTTATCTTGTTTGCAAGTTAGGACTTAGGAGCACATGTAGTTCTCGAGTCTAATCGTTGTCTGAATTATAATGAGAATGAAGCCAGAAACACATTCAATAAATGAACCGGACCACAATGTCCTAAATCCAAATCTAGCTACGTTCACTTTATCTCCAAAATTCGTTAGTATTCATAATTGTGAAGTTGACAACCACCCTTATCTCTGTGTCTTTGTGTCTATTTATGTAATTAATTTTTGTTTTGATGCACACACAAACTCGTGATTTACACTATTATTTCATTCTCCAATCATAATATTTTTAATAAGTATTTTAGGATATGGAATAGTAACTAATTGGCCCCAAGTTATTACCTTACAATATTAATAGCTAGCTTGATGAAATTATAAAATAATGGAAAATTTTCTTTTTTCATTATGTTCATTCTTTACAAAGTAGTTAAACCAGCTTATATATATTACCCATTACCAGTGGATGGGATTGCTGTTTGAATACAAATCTATTTTGGTCCAATTAGTTAAAAAAAATGATGAGTGTACAATTTGGAATTTTAGGTAAAAAACTCTAACTTAGTGCACAAGAATAATTTATTTTTCTTTTTGATTTAGCAGTAAAAATAGTGTCCAAACTTTTTGATTAAACAAATGAAAAAGTTAGATAGAGTATTCTACACGTTTTGATAGGAAACATTGTGTCACTATCACTATCACCCTATATCTAGAAGAACCTCCACTACACCTATGTTGAGATATAAACTAAAGATTCATGCGAGAGTGGTCACGATCATGCTTGTGAATATTAATTTATCAAAAACAAAGACTGTCAAGGGACTCAGATTCTCAATTTCTTTGAGAAAGCGGTTCTTTAGTACTGTCTTAATTGCTAAACCAACCCGTTTTTGATAATATTGTCCAAATTAAGTTACATGTATTTAGACTAATCAATTTTATATAATATATATATATATATATATATATTATATATTGATATACGATTTGATTAATTATAAGCATATCCACAAACTAACAATCATATTAATAACAAGCTATTTTGATTGTTTTTTTTTTTTTGTTGATGCAGACTTGTTGAACATTTTATTTAGGCCCAAAGTAAAAGCCCAACCTTTGGGTCATGCTAAACCTACTTGGGCTACTTCCATTGTTTTTATGCTTTATGCTCAAAAGATTAGCCTAGTCAAGAAATTTCACTTTTTTTTTTTTTTTTTCAATTGACTTGCTGTTTTAAAATCTTTTTAAGTAATTTTGTAAGGATAAAATTTTCATAATTTCGAAATAAATGGTCCGCAAATTAAGTACTATAAAATAAATAAAAAAGGATTGGCACATATTACTAAGTTTAGGGTCAAGTGTAAATAAAAATAGAGTTTGCACATATATTACAACTTAGTTTATAAAGGTGTTTATAAAAGTTTGACCCATAAAAATACCAAATCTAATTCTATAAAGTTTTCAACTCATAAGCAATTTATTTCTTAATCCTTTTTCTACGTAGTATTTTAGATTATTCTCTTTCTACCTTGAATAAAAGTAAATACCTAATAACTGAGCTTCTAATATATATTTCTAGGTGAATGATTTTCACTACTCCGCGGATAGTAACAAATTTCAAAAGTGAATCTTATATAAGATTTATTAATAGCTCAAAAAATTAAGAATTAAAATAATGTCCTTTTATTTAGATCTTATTGTAATTTATTCTAAAGTTTTTGTTTCAAATGAAATTTAATTATTCATCAAAAACAAGTATAACTTCTGCTAAGCATTAATACTTATTTTATGTTTGAGAGCAAAATAGAGTTTATAATAAATTAAAATTGGATAATGCGAGAACAAATTTTTAAAAGAATGAAAATTACTGTCTTTTTTTGTTTATGATAATTCTAAATATCTTTTGTTCTACAATTTTCTCTTCTTTCTGAAACCCCTAGTCAATTTTCACTTTGTAATATTCTGCAGGAATGATACTGTTTCTACTTCTAGGAACCCCCAGATAGTTCTCTAACATTGACATTTCAGTCTTTGACTCCTACTCTCTCTCTCTCTCAAAACATAAACTTAGTAAAATGGATTAGAAAAAATCTTCAACAGTTTCCTTCTGTCAAATCCAGAATTATTGGTCAATGTGCTTTCTATCCAAATCTAGAATTTTCAAGAAGCTGCCTTCCATGTCTTTATATATACACTGACACCAAACAATTTTCCTATACATCATTCATACAAAACATAAAACAACAGAAAACATCAAAAGCACACTTTGTAAGGATTCACAGGGAAAATGTCTGTGTTCTTCAACCAAAGCAACTTCTTTGATCCTTTCCAAGCTTTCTTTGAAAATCCAAACACATTGGGGTCATCAGGGAACACCCAAATGGATTGGAAAGAAACCCAACATGCCCATATCTTTCATATAGATCTTCCTGGGTTTACAAAAGATGATGTAAAGCTTGAAGTTCATGAAAGCAGAGTACTTCATCTTAGAGCAGAGAGAAAAACAGAGGAAGAGACTAACGAGGCAGAGGATGAGAAAAAGACCCTTAAATGGCACTGCAAGGAGAGGACAAACAGTGACAACTTTTCAAGAGAATTTCATTTGCCTGAAAATGCTAAAGTTGATGAAATTAAGGCTTCAATCCGTGATGGGGTATTGATTATAACTGTGCCTAAAGATGAGTCAAAGAAGAAGCACAAGCATCAAAAGAAGGTTGAGATTACTGGGGATGATGAAAGTCATGCTCCTAAAGGACTTAGCCGTTTTGTTTGTTGCAAAGCTTGAATTAATGGAGCAAAGCTTGAATTAATGGAGTATTCATAAGTGAGACTAAAGAATCTGGTTGTGAAAGTGTTTGCTCTGAATGTAATTTTACTGGGTGTGGTTTTGTCTTTCTTTATTCTGTAAATTTTATAGTTTGTTGCTTCAAGAAAGAAATTGTCTTTTTCTTTTTTTCTTTTGGATTGTATATATGATTGTTCCAGGTTTCATTTGGTACAGAATTTGAAATGCAATTGTGTTTCAAGTTTCTTTCTTTATTTACAGTCCTTGATTCATGTAGGTGGTCCATTAAGGTCTGTTGTCGTAAATTTGGCAATTTAAGTTTGAAAATGTAAAAAGAAAAAAAAAAGAGGAGAAACGCAAAAACTGGTTCTTGAAGCGTCGAGGACTGTACTACTATTTAAAAAAAGACTTTTGGACCTAACAAATTAGATATATTTGATTTTATAAAAAAAATAAAATCACATAATACTCAATAACAATTACAAAGAAGAAGGCTGTGTTTTACTTTGTTGTAAAAAAATTTCTTTCAGATAAGAATAGTTATTTTATTGTTTTTCCTCTAATTTGTCAGAAAAGTAGATTTTTTATCGTTTTTTATTTGAATTATTAAAAAAGAAAATCATTTAAAGATAAGATTTCTTATTTTGTTTAAGAGTTGTTTTCATAGTTTCATAATATTTTTAATATTGTATTTTGCAATATGGTCAAATGTAGTGGCTCTATTAAAGATGCTCTCACTATCCAATTTTATTAGAGTATTAGATTTATTTTGCTCGTTTATTATTTCATAAATCAAATATTCAAGTCTTTTTATCTCCATGAATTTTATTTTTTTTGAAAACTTGATTAAAAGATTAATTTGTTTTTCGGATTTTGCATAATTGACTTTCATATTAGTAGCATAATAATAATTTTTAATGATAGAATTTCTTGCTGAAAGAGCTTTATCAATATTGGAGAGATCATGATCTAAAGTTTTGGTTAGAGTTTAGATTTGATAAAACTGATAAAAAGTTTCTCTTTTGAAATATCTTGATTTATATATATTATCATTATTTTAAGAAAAGAATATAGAAGAAATATTTTTTAAACAAAGATTTAGATGTACTTGATCTTGACCTCTCAATCTGTGAAAAAATTAAATGTTTGATCTTTATTCCATAAGAAATTAGATACATTGAATGTAAATTTTTTTAAAATTATTTGTAACTATCTAAGAAACATTATATTAAATGAGTTTTCAGGAATTGAATTTGATTTCTTATACATATTTACATGTCTTAACCCAATAACGAGCGTGAATTAATGAGCTTGAATTCATTAGACTTATCCACGTTATAAGCTCTCCTCATATTTAAAAGGTAAAATTAATTATGACAACAAATTATAGAAAAGATAAAACTCTTTGAATATTAGTTTTGATATATTTCAGAAACATCTAGGCCAATTTTCACATGAGATCTGATCTCCAGGTAGCTCTTCACCAGGAAAACCCTTTTTCTAGGGATGAGAGATCTCACATACCATAGGTAGGATTAAAATAAGAAAATGTATAACTCTGGAGCCAGACCCAAATCTACATGTTGGCATGTCAAATGCTTGTTTAGTTTTTGATAGTGGTTACCACGTTTTATACATTTCAGTTTCCCTAGCCATAATATATATATATATATATATATATATAAGCCTTTCATAATGAATCAGATACACCCCACACGATATCTCTTCCGAGTCTGGATTTGCTTTAGCTAGCTAGCAACTCATCAGAAACATGAAGATTTACTATTCCATTCCCTTTCTTCTCATTGTTACATTGCAGTTATGCACAAGTACCTTTGGATCATTGGCTAAACCTCTAAATTTACCAAAGAAATTGCCTGCTGAAGCCTTTCTGTCTTTTGATCACTATCACAAAACATGTCCAGATGCTGAAAGCATCATCTCCCAAAAGGTGGCTGCATGGGTTAAGAAAGATCCTACCTTGGCTCCTGCCATTATTCGCTTGCATTTCCATGACTGCACTGTGAGGGTAAGCTTTGTTTCAGCGTAATTTCTATCTCAAGTATTATTAAACAGCAATGCTGCTTATGTTCAAAAGCTTGTTCTATACTTCTGCTCATAACAAGTAGAGTTAATTATAGCGGCCTCCTTTGTATTAAGGCAAAAATACGTATCAAAATGTTAGTGTAAATCTATGCATAATATACATATTAAGTACATTTTGATGTCTCACATTGCTTTGTTTCTAAAGCCGATATCTATACAAAAATGCAGGGATGTGATGCTTCAATTTTGCTAAACTATCCTAGGAGTGAGAGGGCAGCTTATGCTAGCAAAACACTAAGAGGTTTTGAAGTGATTGATGACATTAAGGCAGAGCTTGAGAAGAGGTGTCCAAAAGCAGTCTCTTGTGCTGACATTCTCACTGCTGCTACAAGAGATGCCACAATTTTAGTAGGAGGGCCATTCTGGCAAGTCCCATTTGGTCGAAGAGATGGAAGAATTTCATTAGCCAAAGAAGCCGAAATGGTTCCTCAAGGCCATGAAAACATCACAGCTCTGCTTGAATTTTTTCAAGCTAGAGGGTTGGACATACTTGATTTGGTTACTCTATCAGGAGCACATACAATTGGAAGAAGTACTTGTCATTCCTTAATGAATAGGCTATATAACTTTAATGGAACCAGAAAGCCTGATCCCTCACTTAATTTCTATTACTTGAATTTGTTGAGGAGAAGATGTAAAGGGGAGATGGATTTGGTTTATCTTGATGCCATAACTCCAAGGACTTTTGACACAGTTTACTACACAAATCTTCAGAGGAAGGTGGGATTATTGTCAACGGATCAATTACTGTTTTCAGATGCAAGAACTACTCAATTTGTTGAAGCATTTGCAACTCAACCTTTTCTTTTCGAAAGCCAGTTTGCTGTTTCAATGGTGAAGCTTGGGAATGTCCAAGTTTTGACTAGGCCAAATGAAGGTGAAATCAGAGTAAATTGCAACTTTGTGAATAGAGTTTAAAGGGTGTCAAAATGTATGAGTGGTTTTATTGTTTTCTCTTTTTTTTTCTTTTTTTTCTTTTTTTTTTGTATTGGGGATTTCAACTGTCTTCAAAATAAATCGATTCATTCTAAATTTATTTCAGTTAAGAGAACTCTATTTTGATGAGTTTGTACTATTACCTATATATGTTGTTTTATTGACACTTCACTTGGACATGAACCTTTCTGCTAGTTGGTTTGGATCCCTAGCTGATGTGCAGTGAATTCTTTCATGTGATGAAACTAAATCACCAGAAAGAAAACAAATTCAACACATACGCGTAACCTTTTGGTCCAGATCAAGTCACAATCAATTTCGAATGTTAATTGAGTTAAAAAAACTCGTTTCTTTTTTGTTATGGGTAGAAAGGGACCCAATAATTAAAAAAGAATTAGAGAAAATTAAAAATATTTTATATAATTCAGTCACAGCCTGCTATCTTTTATTAAATTTAATCAACAAACGAATGATAACATAAAATATTATTTAATAAATCTGCAATGGCACAACCAAAGGGTGGATCCTGGATGGATCTCCCTGTCTTGATCATTTTCATTTTCTGGCTTTATTTTTCACTCATTGTTTTGTAGAATATATTGACAAGCACTCAAGCACTCAAGCACTCAAGCACTCAGCACTCAGCACCCAGAACTCAGCAATCACAAAGCATGAGGTGTATGTTTTTTTAGAGGAGTTGCATCAAACTGATCCATGTTTGATTGTTATATAATACTGATATCAACATCAATCAGTGTAATAAATAATAATAAAAATTTATATGTATCTTGTGATATTATTTTAAAGATTTTTTTAATGAGTATTCTAATAAACTTGTTAAAATTTTATAAATAAAAAATTTATAACTTTTGTTAATATAATTAATCACAATGCTCTTTAATACATAAATTATTATTTAAAAAAAATTTAATTTCTTTAAATAGTATTTATTATAGTTTAACAATTATATTTAGAATATGTTAAAAAATCTTCATTTTTGATTAAACAGTATTTAGAATTTATTTATTTATTTATTTTTTTACAAATGTCCTGAAAATTTGTTAGGTTGTAATAAATGTGATTTTCTAAAATTTAAAATATTTTATAAAGAGTAACTCATTAATTAAATCTATCATTAGTCCATTATTTACTAGTAAAATATTTTCAATATATTAACAAGAAACACTAATTTGAAAAACTCTAATAATTATAAGGAATTGGAAGTTTGGAGGAGAGAACGAGAGTCATCAATAATAGTATGCTGCATTAAGAGTAAAAGTCATCAGTGGCATGCTATTGGACAAGATTCAATTGCCTGAATGATTTTTATTTATTTTTTTAAATATTAATAGCTGTATTAAATACTAATTTAGTAAAAAAAAAAAAATTATATGTATTGTAAATATTTACTTAAAGTCAAAATTGACATACCAGTAGCTGTGGAGGATTGAATTATAATTTCATCAATTATTATAAATTTAGAATTTTGGTGAAAAACGCCAAAGGAGGGAGATTGGTGAAACAAGGCTGACCTGAGCTTTTGAGATCAAAAGAGATTGACTCAGAGTTGATCTGATACAGTGACAGGGGGTGTCTGTTATGGCGAAGAAGGCAGTACTGATTGGTTGTAATTATCCAGGAACTAATGCAGAGCTCAAAGGTTGCATCAATGATGTGAAGAGGATGTACAAATGTCTCATCGATCGGTATGGATTCTCCGAGGAAGATATCACCGTCTTGATCGATACCGATAAATCTTACAGGCAACCTACCGGAAAAAACATCCGGTCAGCTCTTTCGGAATTAATTCATTCAGCGAGGCCAGGTGACGTTCTTTTCGTCCATTACAGTGGCCATGGTACCCGCCTTCCTGCTGAGACCGGCGAGGAAGATGACACCGGCTATGATGAATGCATCGTTCCCTGCGATATGAACCTCATCCATGGTTCAACCCTTTGACACTCTCTTATTTTCATTTTATTTTTTTATTGAATTAATTGACGAATGGTTTAAGTTTATCTAGATGACCATTTATCACGATAAATAGTAAAACAATATCACATGTATGTCAGTATAATATTATTCTGTGACAAAAATAAAATAAAATGATAATACAATGATGTTCGTATAAATTTATATTATCTATCGCATATGACATGATATTTTTGTGAGTATTAGAATTGATAGTCGTATTTTAGGCTGCCTCTGACAGTAAAAACTAAAAACTACATGTCCAAGTTAGTTAATTTATGTCTGTATAGGATAGAAATTGATTACTGGGTATTATGCTCCTATGGTACTTTCTATACATTCATTCTATCTATGTACAATTAATTTTGCACCGCCATCATTAACGAAGGATGTAATGTTGACATTTAGGCACAACTGGTTCTGTTGGTGTATGAACAGATGATGATTTCAGGGAATTTGTAGACAAGGTCCCTCAAGGTTGCCGGATCACAATTGTATCGGATTCATGCCACAGTGGTGGCCTCATTGGTGAAGAAAAGGAGCAGATAGGAGACAGCACCAAGAGTCAAGAAGAGGAATCAGGCTTTGGCTTTGGACTCATCAAAATCTTTCTTTCTTTTATGTGTTTTTTGGTACAAGTATTCAAAAGCTTTCTGCGTCTGAATGTTGGAGATGTATTTGGAACTCGAGAGGTCAATGTCCCATTGGGAGAAGCTGAGCACAGAGAAGTTGAGATTGCACATGGAGAGCATGGTTATGTTAAGAGTAGATCTCTGCCTCTCTCAACTCTAATAGATGTGCTCAAGCAAAACACTGGGAAAGATGATTTTGAAGTACGCAAATTGAGGCCAACACTTTTCGATGTATTTGGGGAAGATGCAACTCCTAAGGTGAAGAAATTTATGAAGGTTTTCATGGAAAAACTCCAACAAGATGAAGGGGGAAGTGGAGAAAGTCTAGCACTACAGTTTCTGAAACAAAAGCTTGAAGAAAACGATAAGCAATATGCAAAACATGTCTTGGAGACACAAGTGAGCAGCAAGCAAGAGGTATATGCTGGATCAACCAAGCGCAGTCTGCCCGATGGTGGAATTCTGATCAGTGGCTGCCAGACTGACCAAACTTCAGCAGATGCCAGCCCTCAGGAAGATTCTCAAGAAGCTTATGGAGCTTTTAGCAATGCAATCCAGGATATAATCACTGAAACAGATGGTAATATTACAAACAAGGAGCTTGTTCTAAAGGTTAGGGAGAAACTAAAAAAGCAGGGTTTCACTCAACGGCCTGGCCTGTATTGCAGTGATCACCATGTTGATGCTTCTTTTGTGTCCTGAATTTAGAGAGAAAGATAGAATAAGCTCTGGGTTTGTATATGTTTCAAACTGTAATATAGACTGCCTTCTAGTTTTGTGCAATCAATCTAGAACAAAAATAAATTTCATCTATTATATGAATGAAAAACTGTGGTAGTTGATACAATTTTGTTCAGGCACAACTACTTGTGATAGTATACTTCCTGGCTACCTATTGTTTTTTGCTTCCATGACATTTATAATATACAAAATAGATGCCAAAAAATGGGGGAAAAAAATGAACAATCAATATAAATAAGACTACACAATTCGGCCATGTGATGCAGAGAATAACCCTTTTTTTTTTTTTTTTTTTACCACAATCCGCCATGAAGCTCGAGCTGTTTCTTAAAGCAAAAACTGCCCTGGCACTTCCAAAAGATATTGGTAGGAGTGACGTTCCATCTTCCAGGTGGCTGTAATCACTTTGCAAAAAGACAAAAGGGGCAAAAGCTGTTGCCTAATTTCAATCATCAATTTCTTGAACCCACACTAAATCTGCAACTAATTTAAGGCAAAATTGGATTTGTCTCTTATAGATTTTGGTTGTAGAAAATGAATTAGAAGAAAATACGTTGATACATGAAGCCAGAGCCTAGAAGCATTAACAATTACGGAACAAAATTGTTAATCCACAAGCCCCTACTCCCGCAGCTCTATTCAATTTTTTTCTCATGAGCAACATAAGAGAGGATCTTGAGTACTTACGAGTTATGACATTCATATTTTCAATTTAACTCATTTAGGCTTGAGTAACCTTGCACCTTCTTAACGAATCCATATTTAACAATGAACTCAAATGTCACAACATCAATACATGTTTCCACGTGTCCATGTTGTGCCTGAGTGAGCATGTATGTATGTTTGACAGAGAGAGAGAACGAGGGAATGAGACCTTGAAGAACAGACTCCACTGCTGGGAACAAGGAGGCCAACAATTCACTGGTTGTCTGTTGTAGTTTCTATATGTACCACACAGATCCGCTTATAGCTTATGCGGGACTGTCAAGAATGTTAGGAGCAGTGAATATCTTTTCACGAGCAAGTATTTTTGTAACTATTAATATAAGGTTTAGCACTCGTTCTTAAAGCCAAACCCAAAGTACAGATCTCCAACCATTGAACAAGTTGCTAAAAAATGTTTCTATAATTAAAAGTTGCTTTAAGTGATCAATTTCACTAAGATAAACTGTGATAGAGTATCTCAACATGACACAAATTGTAAAGTTTCATGCATGTATAGTTACTTCTTGTCCTCCAAACTGGTAGATTCTCCCTTAATTAATTTTTTTTTCACATGAAAATTTTAAGTTCTGCACGGTAAAACATGCAAGTTTTATCAAAGTACCATATGAAGCTAAATTACCTGCTTAGACAGGGCTTATTCAATAGTTCCCCAAATAGGAAGAATGAGACCGCCCAAGACATTTACTTCTTGTTTTCTTCTGCCAACTGTATAGAAGTTGCCAAGCTTACAGTTGGGCCAGTGCATGCACTGTAAATAAAGAAAAAAATAAACCACATGAAAAGTTAGTATAAAATCAGCAGAATATCATTATCCCAGATCGTCTTATGAACTTGGAAGACTTAAGGAATTTAAGAAAAGCTGATGAAAATAATGAAAGGTGACTTTTTTATTCTTTTGACCAAGTCAAAAACAGTGACCATTTATCAATGGCTTTTGCAACAAGCAATCCTTGATCTCAACAGGTAGTGGCATTTCCATATGCAAGATTACAATATATAATTAAGTATAAGCATTCAGAGTTACGAAAATGCACCACAACTAGTAACAATTTCTCACCAGTTTCAAGTACATACGATTCAAAGCCACATCCACAATAAATCTTGTCAATGTATGAACTCTCATATTGTTGAGAGATTAGAGGGCTTCGCATTCCTTATAAGTAAATGAGCCCCTCCTTTTATCATCAATTAATTAGTTTTCAAAAGTGAGGCTTCAACAGGTATCAGAGCTAAACCTTGACTGGGGCTCCACCTCCCGTGTGATTCCACGATCCAAGATGAAAGTAAACAGCGTAGTTGACGCTTGCCATATGATCAACATGAACTGTATGCAAGAAAATATATGGTTTTTCGTTTTCACTTTTTCAGAGGTAATTCACTTACATAATATACACGTATATATATATATATATTTGAATGAATGACAGAAAGAGATCTAGAAGATAGTAAACCTTAGGAGTTCCTTGTAGTTCAATAACATTAGCTTTCATTTCAACAATGCCCGAGTCAAGGTTTCCTTCAATGCGTGCATTATGAATGAGAAGAACCAAGATGCTGACAAATAACTCAAAGAGCCTGCTTGACAGTAATATAAAGCTTATTAATCCCAAAGCTAAGAGAATAAGCATCTCACTTTTATAGTTGGTAAAAGACATACCTATTTTGAAACTCAAGCAGCAAGCCGATTGAGAAATCGTCCAACATCATGCATGTCTGAGTCAACTATCCGCCCAGAGAACCTTCCAGGATCTTATCATTACCTACAAATACAGCAAGTCGAAAGTTATACACAAGAGAAGGCAACAGTTAAGAGCTTTTGCAACAGAAAAGCTCCATAGATCCTATGTCTATCTATGAAGAAGAAATCATGTAACGAAAGGGACTCTTATTTGTACAAATGGTACTTCAAACTTGGAATGAGTGTGAAGAAAGACATGGCTGTCACATGTAAGCTATCCAGGTTTGATAGAAGGGGTGGAAACACATAAAGTCTAACAGTTTTATTGTAGTGAATTGAAGTATCAATCTCCACTTGGAAAGAATTACTTCTACTTAGTTGTAGTAGACAATATTGGCCGAGAAAGAATTACCAAGAACTGTGTCCCTAACTATTCCAACAGATACAAGAAGCAGCTTTTGCCTTCACAATAAAACCATGGATTGTATCTGGTTTCTCAGATGAACATCCTGGAGATACAACTGGCAGAGAATCCTGCAAACCAAAATTTAATCAATACATGGTAAGACTTATCATGTAAGAACAGTATACTTATCAACTTCAGAAGCAACTCAAGAAACCTGCTCCATTATTCCTCTGTACATAATCATCAGTGCCTTCTTTCCATAAGCTCTATCATAATTGTAAGCACTTAATGATGGTCCAGCCCTGCAGTGCATCCATCCACATAGTGAGAGACAAGGATGCCAAAAAATTTACAATTCAATCTTGGTTCTAATTTATAAACAGAGAAACACATGAATACAGCTTACCTGCGATCTCCTTGTGCCAAGGCTCCAAGAGATTCTAATCTTTTCGCGACAATTGATGCAAATCAGCGTTCTCCACCAAGATTAGTGAAGAGTAACCTGCAACATGAGAGTTACATGGGTTAGCTCTAACAAATGCAACAACCAGATAGAACACAAAGATGCCCTATGACATATCAGATACAGCAAACATTTTCCATCAGAGTATTTTTTTTTTTTTTATCTTTTCTTTTTCCTAATAAAGGTTAAATTTCATTAAGAAAAAAGAGGAAACAAGAACAAATAGTGAGGACAAGAAATCTGACTAGGCAAGAGAAGAAGATAGGAAAACTAAATCATCCCACTTACTACAAAGGTTTTATAACTAGAAAAATTATAACATTTATTTACGATAGTTTATCATGATCATTTCAGTGCTATTTAATGCATAAATTGTTACTTTTAGAAAGTTTAAATTTCCAAAGATCATATTTATTGTAGTTTAACAAAGAAACCCGTTAGAAAAACCTCCTATTTAGAAATTTTTTTTTGTTAAACAAATGTCTAGAGAAAATTTATTAGGGTGTAATAAATGTGATTTTTATAATTTTAAAATATTTTGTAAAGAGTAACTCATAAATTAAATCTATCATTTATCCATTACTAGAATAAATAGTAAAATATTCTCAATACATTATCTTAACAAACAACACTTATTCAAAAAACTCTAACAATTAGAAGGAATTGGAAGTTTGTAAGAGAGAAAGAGAGTCATCAATACTATGCTATATAAAGAATATAAGCCATGTATGGTATGCTATCTACAGAATCTGAATTATGAATTTTATTTTTTTTTTGACAAGATCCAATTGCCTTGATGATTATTATTATTTTTTAAATTGCTGCATTAAATACTTACTTAGTAAAATTTCTTAATGTATTGTAAATTTTTCTCATTGTCAAAATGGACATACCAGTAGCTGTAGATGATTGCAATTATCAATTACTATAAATTTAGAATACAGGTGGAAGGAGGAAGAAACAAACACCAAAGGGGGGAAATTGGTGAAACAAGGCTGACCTGAGCTTTTGAGATCAAAAGAGACTGACTGAGAGTTGATCTGATAGAGTGACAGGGGGTGTCTGTTATGGCTAAGAAGGCAGTACTGATTGGTTGTAATTATCCAGGAACTAATGCAGAGCTCAAAGGTTGCATCAATGATGTGAAGAGGATGTACAAATGTCTTCTCGATCGGTATGGATTCTCCGAGGAAGATATCACCGTCTTGATCGACACCGATAACTCTTACAGGCAACCTACCGGAAAAAACATCCGGTCATCTCTTTCGAAACTAATCCGGTCAGCGAGGCCAGGTGATGTTCTTTTCGTCCATTACAGTGGCCATGGCACCCGCCTCCCTGCTGAGACCGGCGAGGACGATGACACCGGCTATGATGAATGCATTGTTCCCTGCGATATGAACCTCATCACTGGTTCAACACTTTGACTCTCTTATTTTCATTTTAATTTTTACTCCATTTGGGAAGCAACCTTCTGAAAAAAAATTTTGTTGAATAATTATCGCTTATCTAGATGACCATTTATTATGATAGATTGTAGAACAATATAATAGTATAATTATATTATTTAATATATTATATAAGCTTGTATTGCTATCCCGGACAGTATTATATTATTCTATGACAGAAAAAAATACAGTACAATCTTATATAATTAATGCTGGTCATATGAATTTATATTATTAATCACATATGATAGGTTGGTTCATATGACTTGAGATATTTTTGTGACAATTAGGATTGATGATTGTATTTAAGGTTGCTGATAGTAAAAACTAAAAACTTCATGTGCAAGTTAGTTAATTTATGTCTGCATATGATTAGAAATTGTTTACTGGGTATTATGCTCCTATGGTACTTTCTATATATTCATTGTGTTTATTTAATTAATTGTCACTGCCATCATTAACGAAGGATGTAATGCTGACATTTTGGCATAACTGGTTCTGTTCCTGTATGAACAGATGATGATTTCAGGGAATTTGTAGACAAGGTCCCTCGAGGTTGTCGGATCACAATTGTATCGGATTCATGCCACAGTGGCGGTCTCATTGATGAAACCAAGGAGCAGATAGGAGAGAGCACCATGCATCAAGATGAGGTATCAGGCTTTGGATTCAAAAGCTTTCTGCGTCTAACTGTTGGAGAGGTATTTGGAAATCGAGAGGTCCATGTCCCGTCGGGATTGCATCATCACCATAAACACGAGGATGAAGCAGAGGACAGAGAAACAGAGATTGCAGATGGAGAGCATGGTTATTTGAAGAGTAGATCTCTGCCTCTCTCAACTCTAATAGACGTGCTCAAGCAAAAAACTGGGAAAGATAACATTGATATTGGCAAATTGAGGCCAACACTTTTCGATGTATTTGGGAAGGATGCAACTCCTAAGGTGAAGAAATTTATGAAGGTTATCATGGAAAAACTCCAACATGGTGAAGGGGGAAGTGGAGAAAACGGTAGATTTCTGGGGATGGTGGGAAGTCTAGCACAACAGTTTCTGAAACAAAAGCTGGAAGAAAACGACAATCAATATGCAAAACCTGCCTTGGAGACACAAGTGAGCTGCAAGCAAGAGGTATATGCTGGATCAACCAAGCGCAGTCTGCCAGATAGTGGAATTCTGATCAGTGGCTGCCAGACTGACCAAACTTCAGCAGATGCAAGCCCTCCGGGAAAGTCTCATGAAGCTTATGGAGCTCTTAGCAATGCAATCCAGGAAATAATCATGGAAACAGATGGTAATATTACAAACAAGGAGCTTGTTCTAAAGGCTAGGAAGAAACTGAAACGGCAGGGTTTCACTCAACGGCCTGGCCTGTATTGCAGTGATCAACATGTTGATGCTTCTTTTGTGTGCTGAATTTAAAGAGAAGAGAGAGAGAGAATAAGCTATGAGCTTGGATATGTTTCAAGGTGTAATGTGTTTAGACTGCTATTCAGTTTTGTGCAATCAATCTTGAACAAAAAGAATTTCATCTATTATATCAATGAAAAACTGTGGTAATTGATACAAATTTGTTCAGGCAGCACTACATGTGATACAACCTAGCTACCTATTGTCTCTTGCTTCCATGACATTTATAATATACAAAATAGACGCCAAAAAATGGGGAAAAAAATGAACAATCAATATAAATAAGACTGCACAATTCAGCCATGCGACGCAGAGAATAAACCTTTTTTCCCACAATCCGCCATGAAGCTTGAGCTGTTTCTTAAAGCAAAAACTGCCCTGGCACTTCCACAAGATATTGGTAGGAGTGATGTTCCAGCTTCCTGATGGCTGTGATCACTTTGCAGAAAGACTAAAGGGGCAAAAGCTGTTGACTCATTTCAATCATCAATTTCTTGAACCCACGCTAAATCTGCAACCAATTGAAGGCAATATTGGATTGGTTTCTTACATATTTTGATTGAAGAAAATGAATTAGAAGAAAATAGATGATACATGAAGCTAGAGCCTAGAAGCTTTAGCAATTATGGAATCAAAATTGTTAAATCCACAAGCCCATACGCCTGCACCTCCCTTTTTTTTTCTCATGAATAACATGAGAGGATCTCAAATACTTTTGACATTCATATTTTCAATTTAACTAATTTAGGCTTGAGTGACCTTGAACCTTCTTAACGAATCCATATTTAACTACGAACTCAAAAGCCACAACATCAATACATGTTTCCATGTGCCTGTGTGAGCATGTATGTATGTTTGACAGAGAGAGAGAGAGAGAAAGAGGGAATGGGACCTTGAAGAACAGACTCCACTGCTGAATTTGGAACAAGAAGCCCAACAATTCGCTGGTTGTCAGTTGTAGTTTCTATACGTACCACGCGGATCCGCTTATGGCTTATGCGGGACTGTCAAGAATTTGATGAGCAGTGAATATCATTTCATGAGCAAGTATTTTTGTAACCATTAATATGTTATTAAGGTTTATCACTCAATCTTAACCAAAGTATAGATCTCCAACCATTGAACAAGTTGGTAAGTCCCCTAAAAGTGTTTCTATAAATAAAAGTTGCTTTAAGTGTTCAATTTCACTATGACAAATTGTAATAGAGAGAATATCTCAACATGACACAATTGTAAAGTTTCTTGCATGTATATTACTTCTTGTCCTCCAAACTGGTAGATTCTCCCTTAGTTAAATTTCTTTTCACATGAAAATTTAAGTTCTGCATAGTAAAACATGCAAGTTTTTTCAAAGTACCATATGAAGCCAAATTACCTGCTTAGACAGGGCTTTTTCGATAGTTCCCCAAACAGGAAGAATGAGACCGCCCAAGACATTCACTTCTTGTATTCTTCTGCCAACTGTACAGAAGTTGCCAAGCTTACAGTTGGGCCCGTGCATGCACTGTAGATAAAGATAAAAATAAACCACATGAAAAGTTAGTATAAAATCAGCAGAATATCATTTTCCCAGGTCATCTTATGAACTTGGCAGACTTTAGGAATTTCAGAAAAGCCGATGAAAATAATGAAAGGTGACTTTTTTATTCTTTTGACCAAGTCAAAAACAGTGACCATTATCAATGGCTTTTGCAATGAGCAATCCTTGATTACAACCGGTAGTGGCATTTCCATATGCAAGATGACAATATATATTCAAGAATAAGCATTACATTTACGAATATGCAGCTGTAACTAGCAACAATTTCTCACCTTTCAAGTACATACGAGTCAAACCCATATCCACAATAAATCCGTCTGTGGAACTCACATTTTTACAAGAGTGGATAAAGATAGAATATGCGTGACGTTACTAATGTAAAAATAAAAACTAAGAAAGAGATATGACTTCACATTGAGAAAATATGTCATGTTGTTGGTAGAAGAGACAGACATAATAGTGGGGCTTCTTAATTAAAAAAAATAAAATAATGGAACTAGAACTGGCTAGTTAGGCAATTGCTATAAACTGCATGCTCCACCATTTAGAATGATCAAAGAGTTGCTCAACATTCTGGACAACTATAAAAAACCTACAGCGGATGTGTGACATGGATAATTGTCATAGATGAAGTAACTGATGAGCGACATTGTTCTAGATAACTATCAAAACAAGAGTGGATAACTGCTCAAATATTACGGTCAACTTTTTTCTCAAGTATAATATGAAGTTACAAATACATAAGTTTGTTATCAAAGTTACATATATAGTGAAAGCAAGCTAACAATCTTACAGTTGAAATAACTTCATTAAAGATATATACCTGTTTAGATGAAACTTCATACTCCTCTTCCCAAGCACTTCGAGCCTTCTCCAAAGATGATATTTTTCTATATTTGTTTTTTAACTCTGCCAGAGGCATCTCCCTAGCATTGGGAAAAATTGCATAACATCAAGTCAAACTGAAATGCTTGACGAGAGCAGGTAACTACTGAATTACATACCTAACAGACTCTCCAACAGGAGGACGAACTATCTTGTACATACCAGAAGCAGAACTGAAATAGAATCAATGCAGAATAAATGAAATTAGTCAACTGACAAAGAGAACCTTGAGTGTATGTGTCTGAGAGTGTGCATGTGTTCATTTTATTTCTATTTTCTTTTTTTCCTAAGATGTGTTCTTGCTAACTGAACAAGCATCTTGAGAATCAATATCATGGAATATTATTCAAATATAAAATATTAACACACCCACCACCTTAACAATTTTTAACTCTAAATTTGATCTAAAGAAAATGGACAGAAAAGTTGATATCTACACGATTAGATATGAAGGTTGTCAATGCCGGAGTCCCACTTAGCATTCTGTTTTTCCTTATTGAGACGTGATGCTCCGGTACTGCGTCTTTCAGGAAAGCATTTTTTACAATAAAAAATAATTATATAATCAAAATTATAAATCTGTATAAATAAAAAAACTTTGAATGAAAATATCTATTATTCTTTCCACTATAAAACAATTTTTAACAAAATAGAAAATGAAATTCAATAAACAAAATGCATTCAATACAGTAGTTATTTCCATGAACAAATAAAGTATAGTCAACCAAATAACCAAAAAAAAAATATTACAAAATTCATTTTTAACTTGCATTTATGCCTTCTTCAGTCAAAGTGTCAATGGCATATTTTCTGGGATTCATTTTACGCATTAAGTTAGCAGATGTCTGATTTGCATCACAGTTTCAAGTGAATTCCCAATTCCCATAAGCTGGGTTTTAATTGGAATAATTCCCCAGCTCAACTATTTTCTAGGTGACAGAGAAACTTATGCTTCAATAAATTCAAGTAAAACATCAAAGTCATTTTTCACCAGTACAGCCTATTATATGTTCAAGCACTGTATAATTTCTAAATGATTAATACCATAAATCATATGAGACAGGCTTGATTATTTTTAAAAACATTCTATTTAGTAATTATCAACACTAAGAATTTCTTATAATATTAACCATATGATTTTTTGAGAGAGAAAAGAAGCCTTGAAAGTTGAAAATAAGCTTCCTCCTATAAAAAAAAAATTGTTACAAAAAGGAAGAAATGTCTTGACATATTACAAAATCAAACTAAGTATGGGCAAATTTGGTTGGCGTTTAAAAATTAGTGTTTTGAATAATTAATTTTTTTAGTAGAGATTATGGAAAAATTGATTTTAGCAGAATTTGTATTATGTTTTGTTAGTTATCTAAAAAAGTGATTTTAAATCATAAAAATATATATATATATTTTTTAAAGAGGGTATTTTTGTCAAAATTAATATAAAAATGAGTCTCGTATTTTGCTAAAAGTGTGTTATGGAAAAGCTACACATGAGTAATTTCTGAAAAATTGACCATTATGTCAGACGTTTGATCATAAGTAATTTTCAGTTTTATCTAAACATGATAAAGCTGAACGTGATTTTCATCTCCAAACACTAAACGTATGTTCCAAATACAAAACCAAACTGGCCCTATATCTGTATAATGGGTGGCTATATATAAATTGGGACAAGCTTGATAATTCCAAAAAATATTCTAATTAGTAATTATCAACATGAAAATTTCTTATAATATAACCATATGATTTTTTGAGAGAGAAAAGTAAGCCTTGAAAGCTGAAATTTAGTATCCTCCTATAAAAATATTATTACAAAAAGGAAGAAAATGTCTTGTCTGTATATGGGTGGCTATATATAAACTAGGATAGGCTTGATAATTTTAAAAAAATTAAGTATCCCCACCTTATCTTTCTTCCTTTCAATTATTTATCTAATCTCACAATGGCTGTAAAATATCATTCGAACAGGAAAACAGATGTAATAAAGTCCCAGAACAATACCTTTCAAAAGCTAAAACGAAATGACGTCTTCCCAACCATTCCCTCTTGGACTCGTAGAATCCATCATTAGCTGAACCAAGACCATCCCTCTGCTTCTCATCAAGCATGGTGGTTGCAGACTGACACATAAAATAGTACGAAATCTGTTTGGTTAGTTATTAATGTGAAGGGAATCATTTATCATGCCAAAGAAAAGAACAAGCACCTCCCATGTGATTCCACGATCCAAGATGAAAGTAAACAGCATAGTTGATGCCCCAGACATATGATCAACATGAACTGTCTGCAAGAAAAATATGGTTTTTCATTTTCACTTTTTCTCCAACAGAGGTAATTTACTTACATAATATACATATTTATATTTTTCAATGAATGACAGAAAGAGATCTAGCAAATAGAAAACCTTAGGGGTTCCTTGTAGTTCAATAACATTAGCTTTCATGTCAACAATGCCCGAGTCAAGGTTCCCTTCAATGCGTGCATTATGAACGAGAAGATCCAAGATGCTGACAAATAACTCAAAGAGCCTGCTTTACAGTAATATTAAGCATATTAATCCCAAAGCTAAGAGAATAAGCATCTCACTTTTATAATTGGTAAAAGACATACCTATTTTGAATCTCAGGTGGCAAACCCAAAAGCCGATTGAGAAATCGTCCAACATCATGCATGTCTGAATCAACTATCCGCCCAGAGAACCTTCCGGGATCTTTACCATTACCTACAAACACAGTAAGTTGAAAGTTATACACAAGAGAAGGCAGCAGCAAGCATGAAGAAAGACATAGTTGTCACATGTCAGCTATCAAGGTTTGATAGAAGGGGTGGAAACAAATAAAGTCTAACAGTTTTATTGTAGTGAATTGAAGTATCAATCTCCACTGGGAAAGAATTACTTCTACTTAGTTGTAGTAGACAATATTGGCGGCAAAAGAATTACCAAGTACTGTGTCCCTAACTATTCCAACAGATACAAGAGCAGCTTTTGCCTTCACAATAAAATCTTGGATTGTATCTGGTTTCTCAGATGAACATCCTGGAGGTACAACTGGCAGAGAATCCTGGCAAACCAAAATTTAATCAATACATAGTAAGACTTAGCATGTAAGAACGGTATATTTATCAACTTCAGAAGCAACTCAAGATACCTGCTCCATTATTCCTTTATACATAATCATCAATGCCTTCTTTCCATAAGCACTATCATAATTGTAAGCACTTAATGATGGTCCAGCCCTGCAGTGCATCCATCCACATAGTGAGAGACAAGGAGGCCAAAAAATTTTAAAATTCACTCTTGGTTTGAATTTATAAACAGAAAAACACATGAATACAGCTTACCTGCGATCTCCTTGTGTTAAGGCTCCAAGAGATTCTAATCTTTTCGCGACAATTGATGCAAATCGGCGTTCTCCACCAAGATTAGTGAAGAGTAACCTGCAACATGAGAGGCTACATAGGTTAGCTCAGACAAATGCAACAACCAGATAGAACACAAAGATGCCTATGACCTATCAGATACAGAAAACATTATCCATCAGAACTTTTTTTTTTTTTTTCAAATAAAGGTTAAATTTAATTAAGAAAAAGGAGGAAAAAAGAACAAATAGGGAGGACAAGAAATCTGACTAAGCTAGAGAAGAAGATAGGAAAATTAAATCATCCCTAATTCCCTATTACTACAAAGGCTCTCCAGTCTTGCTGAATATCTACCAAAGCTAACTCTTTCCTTAAACCTGAAGGCATGCACTAAGGAAATTATCACAAAGGAGCAGACATCAGCAAATGATTAGAAAAGTTATAGCATTAAGCTCCATCGAACCCAAATAACCATGAACATGGCAACCTTCTGTAGTAGTTTACCTCTATCTTCCTAATAAAGCCTGTCAATTGAATCAACAAAAAAACCTCTCCATCTTGGATTTCAATAATTACAATAAGATGATGGGTTACATTTCACAGAAGCTCATGACTATTTGATACCAATTTTTATAATCATTCCTGCTCAAGTTCAGAAAAACCATAACCAACTTTATTGGCTAGGGTATAGTATCATTAGTCTTCATATGTACTCCACAAAATCTGCTTCATCCCTGTTTCCTTTTTATGTTAAATACAGCAGATCCTCTCTAATGGCACAAGAAAATTTTCCCACATTCTCACTCTTGCAGATTACAATCCTTTTGCTCCATTGACTCCCTTAACCTCTAGCATATGATGGCATACAAGAAATGACACTGCATTCCAGAAACCTAACATATGGGCTCCCCACCAGTAAAGAATTTTCTTTTCTAATTCATCATAAATTACTAAAAGAAGGCCCAGGATATACAAATAATATTAGGAAAAGAAAAGTGCACATAAAATTCAAAGAATCCAGAATTTCCATAGAAGTAATCGGAGAACTAAACTTGCACATGTAAACTAGGCAAACAAGCAGTGCAGAAATTTTCCCTTCAAATCATCCAGTAATCCCTCTGTCTAGGAAAATAAGATGGTTATTTTCAAGCAAGGGCTCCACACACTGAGCACAGAAATGCCCCTGGGTTGTGTATAGCATGTTGCAACAAAGGACAGTATGACAAGATTACCTCAAATTTCAGTCTTAAAATGTTTTTTATTTATGGGGCACAGCCAAGGCAAGACTGCAGAAGAGCAATACGGAAACTCGCCAAATATATATGGCCGAAGCATTTTTCATAAGTTTTTATGTATATGCCACATCTGATGTAGCCAAAAACCTTAGTGCCTAATACAAACAGGAAAACTGTGTCCGAATCAAAACTTTCTCAAACATGCATTAATTATCATGCTCCACAAATCAGTAAAATACAGCATAGTACAGCAGTGGTAATGAAAATAGAAGGAAAAGTGGAGTGTGGACTAAATAGTTATACAGATTCCAAACTATCACAGCAATTAGTTCGGTACTTATTTTAACACCTATACATATTAATGCCACCACATAGGCTTTCTCCTCCTGCAAATAACATAAAGCAAAACATGTTTATTTGTATTTATGTATAAGTCATTTCAGCTGAGCCAAAAAGAAAATAGCTAGGACAGCAGCATAAATCCCCCCCCCCCCCCCCCCCCCCTCTCTCCCTCTCAATGAATATATTTCTCAAGCATTTACTGTTATATTCCATCATCAGTCAAATTTGATGTGCCAAGGGACTTTTAGTATAGTAGAGCAGCAATGAACAAATAGGATAAACATAAAGCCAGTCACCTGTACTCTGGTGCAGAAGCTTGATTTGACCTATGAGTTCTTCCAAACTGTTGAATTGCTCGGTCAGCACTCCAAGGAAGTTCTAGAGTTAAATGAACCCTTCTTTTCTGTTGTGAAAAGGTGAAATGACAAAAAATGAGAGAACACGGTATGTAAGCAAATCAAGTGTAAACATCGTATCTTAATGATACTTTAGATTATTGATTTAGTTGTCCAACAGTAAATGCTAAAACATGAAATCCCAAGGTGGAATTTGTTAGGAATATAATATTAATGTATTGTGTAGTCCGACATTGCTTAAATGTGAACGTTTATGTCTTGTTGTTTACTATAAATAAAGCTTATGGGTGTAGGTTTTGAGAAACCAATCAAGCCCACAATCCTTTTCCTATTTCTATTTTATTTAACAGAATTGTTATAAAAAAAAACATTTTAGACATACCTGGTTTGCAGCTCTTCTATCTGCCTGCAAAGAAACACCAGCTGATCCAGCTTCTGAGATGATCGCAACAAACTTCTTACCATCCATAAAGAGCTGCTTCTCATGCATGTTGACCATCTCCATGGTGACATCCTTTCTAAAGAAGTAATAGAGAAGGAAATTCAGGTACCATGAAATAGTTACTTATAAGGGGGAGGAAAACTGAACAAGAACTTACGAGTTGCGAGCCTGATAGGTAACACCTTTCCCACTAGAGGCCCTTACAAGCATGCCTCTCCTTCCTGTCATTTCTGCCACTTTGTCAGGTCCTCCAAGCTGCATAAAAATAATGAGTGAACAACGAGAACACGAGGGTAGAAGCAGCATCAATTTTTAAAATAAACAAAAATGGACTTTAAAAAATTGCAACAAAAGTCAAATGTTAAATAACAGCTTGCTAGCTAGCAAATGATAGCAACAAATTTCATTTGAAAAAAATAAGTTAGCTCCTTCAAGTCTGAACTGTATCATAGGTACCTTTGAGCTTCCAGGAAATTAATTATCAGCTAAGACATTGCTGTTCCTCTACCAATGACATGATTCTATGATCCCCTAAGCTTCATTGTCAGGAAGTTACTTTACAAGAATCCTTTGAATGTCATGGTCAACTTACTGCAATCAGGTTTTGGACTGGATTGACTGCCTTAAATTCTCTTGCAACTTTAATATCATAACAAACTGTAATATCTCTAACAGCTACTTTTGATATTAGAGATTAGAGATATAGGCGTACAAGAGAAACCCTGATTGGTGAGTTGGCATGAAAAGAGGCAGGTGATCTGACGTACTATGCTTCTGAGTTAAAAGTTTAAACATAATTATGAAGTTATGAACATTGATAACAGGGATCCAAGTTAGCTAGGTAATATCAGGTTTTATATTTTTTTGCTCTATCATTTGAAGAAAAGGACACTATTACTTCAAATAAAACAAGGCAATAAATTTCTAACAGGTATTACCCTTGAGATTTTTTCGCATTAATCTTACTTCCCCTTGTGCATTTCTCTATGTAAGCCATTCTGAAATAAACTTCAGAACACAACTTTCATAATGACAAATAAAGACTTGTTCTGCCCCATGAAAGAATAAATAGGCACACTTAAATTGTTCCTCTGAGCCAACATTTCAGTTTAGGTTCACTTGGGGAGGTGAAAATGGGAGGATAAAGTTATTTTCTTGTATTTGAGGACCAAGAGGAAAATGAGAGAAAAGTTTATGGACAGAAGAATTTGATGTTGGGACCACAAAATTAATCTCTCAACAAGTGAAGATAAAATTGGAATTTTTTGTTGTTGAGACATTATGAATTACAATTTTACCCTCACTAATACTTTATTTGCAAGGGGTGCAGATGGGATGAATGAAAGTTTTATGTAATTTGATTAATACAACTCGTTCCTTTTTCACTTCTTCCATTTTCTTCAGTTCCCAAAAAAGAATAAAGAAAGATACAATCTCTCCTTTTATTTTCTTTTTCTCCACTTTCATTCATCCTATTTTCTTTACTCCCTAATTTGCCCCTTACAAAGGTTAATTAATCACTAAACTAAGAAGGTTTTATAACAGATTTTATTTGAAAGCTTCAGATCAGTAAGTAGACAAAGATCTGTTGGAACAGTAGTTGCCATGAACACTATTTAGGGACACTTATTAAATCACATGTTATTGTTAATTAAAAAACATATATTAATAAATTTAGGTTTAATTGTTCATATAAGTAAGATTAAACTTTCTCTTTTTAAGAGAGGTGCTAAGAAGAGGGCTTTAACCTTTCTTTCCAATTTTGGCCTCCAGGTTCTAACTGGTTAGAAGGTAAGCTAGATGGGCCATTTTCTTTTAAACCTAGGTATATATGTTTATGTACACAGATCACTCTCCCCTTGTTCTGATTGTACTTGTAGGAGCTTTTTCTGAATGAAAGCTAGGCCGTCAACTCAAGCAAACAGGGACAGGTACTGCAGCGAATCAGGACGCTGAACAATAACATGGTTCTGAGGTGGGTGTAGTGAATTTGGAGACTCTGGTTGGAACAAAACTTTCTAGGCAATATAAATCTAAATCTAAAACTTTGCTAGAAAGTTAAAAAAAAGCCCAACAAAAAATCACAGCTGCACATTTTTAAAAGGAAGGGGAAAGATGATTTCAGGGGGCAAAGGAACAACCCTGCTGCATAGAAATTTTCAGGAAATATAAAATAGGCAAGTGAAACAAAAATATTAACATGAACGGTCATGTATCAACACAAAATAAGAGAAAATATTTTTTTTCTATGATGCAACAATGTAATATTTCAGCAAATCTAGGGAATGGTTTATTAGGAGGGGGAGAGGAGGGACAGTCAGAATATGTGATCACTACCTGGTCAATAATATCATCCAAAGGATTATTTGGAAGATCTAAAGAACGGATAATCTCCAATATTTTTGTCTTGCGCTCCAAAGCTGTGTCATACCTGTAATAAGTCCATTTATATCACTGTTTTCTTGTACTTCTTTTAATAAGTGAAGTATCACTAACTCCCACAAATAGATGTCCAACACAATCATTTTCCTTTCTAGAATACTTAAATTGTTATGGTTGCAACTTGCAACCAGACAACTATGAGCACCTAAAAAAGGGTAAAATATAAACCTCTTCTGAAGTTCAGTTAAGTAGGCATGTCTTGCTTGAAGATATTCATCTGTTTTTTCCTTGCAGGAATGACATGACCAGTCTTCCAGAACTAAATCACTCATAGGCGGGACCAGGCATGCAGGATGGACCAATTGACCACAGCAATTACAGTGAAGCAATTTTTTCCTTTCCTGCAGGGAAGAACAATGAACATTCGAGGCACCTAAAATATCAAACACTTCAAGCAGAAAGGTTAAACATAAAAAATTATACCTCCTCAGTATTGCAAATCTCACATATATGGAACTCATCATCAGATTCAGTAGATTCATGAGCAGAATCAGCTGCATTATCCCAGTGAAATCTTAGTGAAAGGAAAAAAAGACCAAGGAAGTTCCAAATTTGTGCCTTGAAACCACTATACATCATGCTTTAAAATAGAGTTAGACACGCCTTAGAAGAAGGACATGCAGATCATGATACCAAAATGTTCCCTAAAGCTAGAGGTCCATCACCAAGTAGCCTAGATCTATCATTCCCAACAAAGAGTTGAATACTACAGGAGGATCCTCCATTTAAAATGAATAACCAGATAGCTAATTTGATATAAAATGTGTTTAACGTTGATAAATCAGAAAAGGTACTGATCCAGATTTTGGAAAAAGAAAAGTGTATGGAACACGAGATCCAAAGTAAGTTGGTGACAGTGTCAATTGGACCTTCAACTCTTAACTGAAGCAATTTCATTACTGAAATCTACCTGTCAATTAGGAGCTTCTGGCAGTTACAACATTTTTTTATCAATCACTAAGTAGGAAAATCATGCTTGCTGAATTAATTTATGACATCACTGTTACACAAGAATAAAGTTTCAAATTAGTACAGAAAGCGGGAGCTATTGTGCTTCTGTCTATTATAGTTTCCAATTTTGAAGGACAACTTTGATAGTTGATCTGAACGCAGACATTGTACAATTACTATGTAAATCAAACAAGTTTATATGTGAGAGGTGTACTAAGGAATTAACTATTTCTTTGAGAGAATTCATAGTGAGTAGGTCAAATTGACACAAATAACATAATTTAAGGTTGATCTCACAAAAATAATGTTTAA
The DNA here is from genome assembly GCA_029379385.1 of Quillaja saponaria. Taxonomy (NCBI): domain Eukaryota; kingdom Viridiplantae; phylum Streptophyta; class Magnoliopsida; order Fabales; family Quillajaceae; genus Quillaja; species Quillaja saponaria. The sequence goes on along the minus strand of CM055616.1, from coordinate 8,198,223 downwards.
CAGGATTCTTAACAAAGGAAGTAAACTAGAGATTTCCCCCCTTATGGAGTAATTTTAATGTATGCAGTGGATATATTAAAGTAGGCAGACTGCATATGAAAAAAATAAAGCTATACCAGATTATCAACATTTAGTCCCTATAAACTTACTTTCAGATTCTTCATCACTTTCGACATCACTTGAAGGTTCCCATTTAGCAACTTTTCTAACTCTCCCTTTCATTGAAACACCCGGAGTTGCAGAGTGCCTCTTTCTTTGTAGCTCCTTTACACTATCCTCTCCTGTGACAAAATTAGGAAAGAAATTTTTGTTGCACAAAGAAAATAAATGAGCCAGAGACACTGCACTGAAAAAGAAAAAACCCACAACCAAATATACCTGGGAGAGGTTCAGGTTCTTCTGGCAATGGGTAATTTTCTTCCACAAACTTGAGCAGTAATTCTCGAGGTCCAGAGATGAAATCATCAAGTTCAAGACCCTGCTCAAAATAAGTGATATAAAAGGCAATCAACATCATTAAACTATACAAAATAAAAATGTTTCAAATACAAAAAACATATTGCATAAACACGCACATATTTTGTAACAGCTTCCTCAGTCCGTGCCTCTCCAGTACTCTGGAGGCCAATGACCACACATTTATCTTCTATCAATGCTTTCTTTGCTAGTCTCACAGCAGAAGGGACTTTGGCAGACATACACATATGTCTAAAGAAACGCTACAACATTACAATAAGAAGTATCAGGCAAAGATAATCAATAAAGATTTTGTAGACTTTTGAGGAATGTTAAACTTAACATTGTACTGCCAGGCAACCACACCAAATCTCATACCTGATGACTTGCCCAATATAAACGCCAAACTTGACTAGGAGTAGGTCTCTCACTAATAAGAAAGGCACCGGCTGATAGCAATTCCACTCGCAATTCTGCCCAAAATTCTGCTGCCTTTTTATACATTTCCTAATAAAATCATGTATTATGACAATAAGAGATTGGGTTGTCAGATTGCTAATATATCAAATAATAATGAATGAATGAATAATTATATAATATGAATTTATTTCATACATAAAGTTAAGTAGTCAGCTCCTAAGAGAAGCCCAATGTAGTTGTTCATGATGCTTGGTGTGACAACAGAAAAGTTCAAGTAAAAGATGCAAATTCAGATAAGAACGAGAGAAATATATACGACCAAATATTTACTTACCTAAAATTTTCAGGAGGAAAAGAAGACAGAGAAAGAGAGAAAAACAAAAGGAGATAATCATTTCATAGAATTTGAATAAAGGATAAACAACCAAAAGCATGTAGCAAAACCCTTTTTTTCTGCATTTTTTCATTCTTTATAGTTAAGTGAAGCTATGAATCAACAAGTGGACAGATAAGTTTCCATTCCCTCTTCATTCTTATTTCCAGGATAATTGATATTAGTACTAAATTTCCATCTCAGAAAGAAAAGGTAATCAGTCTCTTATACCATCATTTGGGGTTCCAATGGTGCTTCAATGACTTCAAATTCCGACCCCTTGTAGCTAAGTGTCCGACAAACATACATTCCCCTGACATGTCAAACAAAAGTAAAGCATAAGCATATATATTAATATTATCTCTTAGCATATATTTAGTGAACATTATAACCTTGCTTTCATGTCCATGGCGACTAATTCAAGCGCTCCAACGCCTCCTTTATCGAGAGCACCTGCACATAAAAATTTGGTATGTTAAGTTTCAACCTTAATCATTTGGTCTTTAAAGTTGAGAGGGAGTAAGAATGAACAAAGCAATTAGTAGCAGCCTAACAGGTATTATAGCATGATTTATACAAATGGATCCATTTAGGAATGTGTCCACGCACTAGTTTGTCTGTATATCTTTTTTCTTTTGATGGCTTTTGTCTTTATATTAATACACTTATAATTGTTTCAACTACAGCCAATATGATACCACTAGTGATACTAACTATTCATTCAAAAGCTATTGATATGCTAAGATTCATTCATTTTGTTTCCTCGCATCTACATTCCATTCCAAACACCTACACGCCAGTTTTCTTACAAAGCCAATGACTAAAATGGTGAAGTGCTACATATATGTATGGGATAATGGATCAAAATATCAATGGGTTAGGATCAAATGATACCAATGTAAAACTAAAGCAATCTCACCAGTCAAAAGCTCTCTTTATTAATGCATAACTTATGAAACCTTTGTTTGAACTAGACGCCCTTCATGTAGATCATGCTCATCAAATTTGTATTACTTAAAAGTACTTTGTAGATGGATCAAATGCTAGGAAAGATTAGCTATCAGACAAAAAAATTAATGGTACTCATTTGGTATGAAATTTAGCATGCATGATCTGCATAATCCAATGATACAATTCATGAAAACAACATCAGATGAAATAAAACAAGGTCAAATTAACACCATAACAGGATGCAATATTTTCAATTCTTCAACCGAAAAATAAAAATTACATTCTAACATTGCACTAATCTGCAAGAAATACTTAAGAATCCAAATTAAGCACTCATTGTAGGATGATACTTGAGTTTAAAATAAAAGATGCAACTTGTGAAACATGTCAATTCCAAAAGACAACACAGCATCAAATGTACGAAAGACATAAAAACCAGCAGTAAAGATGTAATTGAAAATGAGTTTGATATTAGAAAAGAATATGAGACAGCTTTAGATGAGACCAAGATCACACCTAGAAATTCACGAAAATCAGTGAAAGAAGTTCCAGCTCCCCAAAGACCCAGTCGGACCATATAACCCATATTGCGAGGTTCAGATGCACCAGTTGCTGAGCAATAAACCACACGAGCTTCAGGTAGTCGAGCCTGAGAAATTTGATTGTCATATTCTTTCTCATAAGTGAAATTAGACTGTAATAATTCAGCGAAATCTCCTTCAGTTGACTTCAATGTGAAGATGATGAATCATCTGAAAAAATCATGCTTCTAAAGTAATGTAGTTTTGAAGGATAATGACATACAGAAAGAGACAAAGAAGTATTTGCAAAATCAGGTAAACATTATTTATCCAAAAGATAAAATTAACAAAGCCCTGTAAATAAGATCTGTTTGTTTTGAAAAACAAAAAAGATATCAAATGGAAAACTCCAGACCCATGTTGTAAAAGGCGAAACCAGGTGCCTCGACACAAAGCAATACAAAATAGCCACAGGGCGTTAAAATTTGGGCCGCTCTCCCAAAAGGCGTACATATATGAAGGAAGGCATATGAATGAGGTTCATGCTTTTGCAATTTTTTATTTTCTCCAGGATTACGCAAAAAAGGATTTAGTTTCTCGTGCAAAACAATGAAGAACACAGAAAAAAAAGGGAAAAACAAAAGGCAGATCAACATCTAGCTATAGCCACCAGGTAAGTAACAGGATATTGGTTACTTGTAAAATTGCAACTAAAAGGTCTTTTTGGTTATTTTCTTTTAATCATTTTGTGTGGCTTATTGCACATAGATTTTTCTTTTTAACAACACTTTTGTTTAAGATAAGCTAAAATTAAATATTGTTAATACTAATTACATGTTATCTTTATAGACTATAAAGAATAATGCTTCATCATCAAGCTTCACCTGTTTCAATTAATATTAGCATATTATATATATATATTAAACGTACTAAAAATCAACTCAAGAAATGCTCATGAATCAACATCTTGATGCTTACGTCTCACTATATATGGGGCCTTGTTACCTTCTCCTTTTAATAGTTTTAAACATCGGACCGATATTAAGATTTTTGAATGGTCTCATGCTGCTCCAACAGATGTTTAAAAAATACTGCCCGGTGGCCATGTTCTCTTTTTATAAGAAAATAATACTATTTCTCTTTTATAAGAAAAGAATTCTAACAAGAAAGAAAGAAGGTACAAAAAGCCCCAGTTTGAGGATACCAAAGAGAACCCCCCCAAAAAAAATATCTTATCCCAAACAAGATGAGTACCAAAACAGGCTTACTGAATAATCCTAGCGTTATGCTCCAACACAACACCCCAAATAACTGCAAAGAAAGCACAATTAGCAACCTTGTTTTTCCCAAAGCCTCTGAACTGAGTCAACAGAAAATCATGCAGGGAGTTCCGGCAAACGCAGAGAACTCCAAAAGAACCCAAGAGCCCACACCAAATAATCCAGGTCACTAAGCAATGAAATACAATATGAAACAATTTCTAGGAATTTGATCTTAAAAAAACACACAACAAAAATGTGAGCATGCTTTAGAAAACATCAAACTGATGTTCTGTTTCCTTTTTGAAACTAGTCCAGAAAAGATAAAAATGTTGAAAAATACTTATTTCTAAAAGTTTGAACACTATTTGCGGTTGGTTGTTTTCAAGATCATCTGTTAAAAACACAAGAGCACACCAGCTAGAGCATAGCTCAATTGGCATGGTACCAGGCCTTAAGCCTCTCCCCCACCCCGAGGGTTCAAACCCCAACCTCCCTATGTACCAAAAAAGCACAAGAGCACAACCTAAGCTTTCTTTTGGCTTTTCTATTTAACTTGTGTCACACCTGCACCTCTCTTAAAAGAGAAACCACATAAGTATTAATATCAGAAAATTTGTTCCTAAATGAGCTCTTCTATTCTTACCATACAGACATAAAACGGAATATGTATTACTTCTAAAAGGAAAAGTAATATCATACTTTTCTTGGTCAATATGCTTTCAAAAATTTAGTTTAAGGAAGAAACCTGAATATCAAGAACTGCTTCGCCTGTACGTGTAGGCTGACTCCCAGATTCAGGTACCAAATTTTTTGCTTTGTGGCACTACAATGAAGCTATTAACTCTTAGCAGTGAATAATAAAGTAAAGGATCTTGAAACCAAAAAATAATTATTAAATAATTAAAGATATTTAAAATTAAGAATTAAAAATTCAAAGTAACAAGTCATATTACAAAACATTTCCTTCGAATGGAATTCTTCTACCTCGTCAAATATTACAAGGCCATCAAACCCTGATCCACACCACTGTACAAGCTGTTGGATACGAGACCGACCCTTCTCAGAAGATGCTATGAGGCTGCTGTATGTCAGAAATACAACCCCCTCTTTGACCCCAACGGACTTCGAATCAAGCTTCGAATAAGGTAATTTGTTCAGGGGATGCACTGGACAAAAAGATAGTTGGATCAAATACATAGCAGCACTGTTTTGTTGCCACGCACCATATCAAGCATGCAACAATTGCAAGGGCCAACTTGGAAACTCAGTCAACTTTATCACCAATGACATGTCACAACGTCCCATTTTCCCACTCTCCATATTCAAAACATAGAAAAAATTACAGAAAACTCTACTAACTTTGAACCTTGTAAACTCCAAAAACATATTTTATCAACCTTAGCAGCTGGAATAAGATTTTTATTTTTTTATTTTTTATCAACTTACTAAGATTGGTTGAACCATTGACAGACTCGTGACAAGTAATAAGCATCCAGCTGCCTACAGTCCTTCATACTTACTGTAATAATATAAGTCAACATCATCGAGTTTTTCTTTTTCTTTTTTTTTTTTTTTTGGAATATTTGAATGTAAATAAATTTTTCCGAGCACTGATCCCTGAAACACCAGAAGCATATTATATACACTTTAAATAAGGCAAATGTTGAAGGTTCACATCCAGTACATTTGCTTCAATTCCTTTTGCATTATGAGGTAATTGTTACCTTCACCAGTCGATCTCTACCCTCCATTCATATTTTGCAAAAATAAATCAAAGCCTTCCCAATCATTTATATTTTCAACATGGTTATACTAAATTGAGTATTTGATAATTGAATATACAACAGTTTTTGAGTATTGAACAAAAAGAAATTCAAATACATACCTTCAATGCATGTTGCACCTACATCATCCAAGTCTCTTCTAGCATCAAACTTCAAGTCTGAACCAACAGAAATCCACCTGTGTATAAGATCATTAAAAACATAACAAATACATTACAAAACTTAATCACAAATATGTAGCCTATGAGCTATGAAATTACTAATATAACAAAATAAAAAAAAGTTTAAACTACAAACATGCATGTGCAAACTGCAAACACACCCTTACACAAACATGGACAGATGTTCCCCCCGAGCCCTTAATTGTGAGTGAGAGATTAAATCATAAGACCTTGTTCGTTTTGTAAGTAAAACTTACAATGCCCTTCTCCTACCATGGTGCAAATTCTCCCAAATTAACCCTGCAATTGTTCGACCTTTACCCACACCAGCCCCATCTCCAACAAAGAATCCTGCCCTAGCACCGCTGGGAAGGTGATGTAAGTGTCTCTGTCACGGAAACCAACATCATCCACAGTCAAGAAGCAAAATCATAATTACAAACTATTAATTGTGTCATAAATAAAACCTGGCAAGCATAGACCAATGTCTCAATCTGCAAGCATGACAAAGACTTTGAACTTTCCAAATCGTCCTTAATTTTAAGATCATAAGTAGGCTCAGGTGGCTGTACTGCAGACAAGGAAGATGTCTCCACAACAGGATCTGGGTGAGGAGGTCCAATAGATAGTTTGGGAGGCCTCTGTTTAAGGAAACATAGTAATGCCCACTAAGATAGTTCTCCCATAACTTAGAATTACGAATCAGCCAGTAAGACAGGCCAAACTGAACTTTTAACCATGATATTGTTTGAGGGAGGGGGTAGATAACTCACATAATCTGTAAACGTTTCTCCAGCCATGCCACCTTCATCTTCCTCCCTCTCCACTTCAACAGCTATCTGAAAATTTTCATGTAGGATTGAATATAGAAGTATAAAAGTAAGAAATCTAAAAAGCAGCGAATATAGAAAGCAAAATTAATACATTGTTTTGCGTAGGAAAAGTAAAAATTTATAACAGAAATCAAACGTTAAGTAAAAAACATTTTACACATCTAGAATACAAATTAGAAAAGAAGGACAAGAACCAGCCTAAAAATAGCAATATCAGAAAAAAAAAAAAATCTTTAGTATCATTTCTTTGGGGGGATCTCTATAGGTTTAGACAATACTTTATTCACCATATAAGAAGGCAAAATAAAGCAACACATGAAGGCTGGAGTTGCAAATTGACGCTATAAGCTCATCATAGTAAAAGCAATCAAGCCCTGATGGGTGGATGCTAGGGAAACAAAGCCTTCAACTAAAAAGACTTACAAGTCTCCTACAGCTTTCTCTATACTAGAACATTCTGTTCTTCATCTCCAACCAAGATCACCAAATCAAACATTAGGGAAGCATTCTTCAAACAAGTCCTTCAGCACCACTGAAATTACTTACAGTGAAATGGATTTCATCATCCAAGAAAACAAATTATGGAATGCAATCATATAGTCATATAGTCTCTCTAAAATATCCATTAAAGCACCATGAGATTTTAGTCCAGAGTTCTATAGCCAGCATGAGAATCAATGACCAAGTCATATTACTTCAAAGTCACACACCAAATGGACTCTGCTACCTTGGCAGATACTACAATTTTTTATAGGTAGAACTGTCGAAGTTCAATAAAACACTGCCAAAGATAGTGAACCCCAGTACAGAAGAGATTTACGAGGCTCACCACCAAATGGACCAAACAAAAACAACATAAGCCATCATGAATTGACCAAGAAAGAAACCAAAAAGTGGTAGGAAGACTGAGTACTAACCAGACACCCAAGAAATTGAAGAATAAAGAAAATATCTCTGTAATTTCTCCCTTATTCCTTGAAAGGTGTGTCGACATTTTCAACCAGAGACCCAGCATCCATCACTCGTTTGTTGCCATTTCCACCTAAGATAGTACACAACCTTAGTTTCTTCCTTGTTTGCTCTATGCCTTGAAAGGTGTATCAACATTTTCAACCACAAGACCCAGCATCAATCACTCATTTGTTACCATTTCCACCTAAGATAGTAGACAACCTTAAACCATGGAACTACGTGCTTACATATTCTTGGGCCTACCATAATCTTAAAAGTGAGAGCCAAATACCAAGCATTGTTCTACCAATATGAGAGTATACTGTGTAATAAATTCAATTACTTGCAAACTATACCTTTTTTTGTGCTGTTCTCAAATCAAATCCATTTTAATCGACACAACATCTTACAAATAATTGTTTAGATAAAGAAACCACCACTTTGTTTTATGCATCATCCTGATCACATTTTCTGTGGATGGCAACTCTTGAGAATGAAACATCAAAACTCCTTGCACAAATTATCACGTCCTCCTTAGGATATTGTTGTCCTAACTCCAATTTCGTATGTAGAAAACTTTGCTATAATAAGGTTTCCCTACCACTTGAAAAAGATTTGTAACTAGCTTGCCAGCAAAGTTGACCAAATTACAACCATCAAAAAAGGAAGGGTCAGACTTGAGGAAATAAACACTAACCCAGCATAGTTTCCTATCTTAAAGCAGTTGAGTTAGTTAAGGCATATTTTACTTCCTCTTTGCATTTCTTGTGCATTTACCATCTACTTCTTCTAATTAATGCTCCTCTAGCCATCCAATTTAGGTCCTCTATCCTGCCTTTCAACAATTACTAAAGCCAACATAACTTGTGAATCTAGCAACATATGATAAATCCACGATTTTGAAGTCACTACACATCCGTCCATGTGACTCGGATATGCGGGAAATGATAAATACCACAAATCAATCTTTCCATAATTATTAGTAACACAACATTGTTCAAATTTCATAATTAAAGAGTTTCATGTGAGTACTGAGAATAAATTATGTAAGCCAACCTCGTTAACTTCCTCAGGAGGTAGTGCCGGAGGAAAAAACTGCTTGACCTTCGAGACATCAACAGCGAGGTCAACCGCACACTGCGGGCAAGAAAACCTGGCCAAGCCATGAGGCACATTAAGGATTGCCTTGCAATTAGCGCAGGGTAACTGGATCTTGGTGGGATCAATGCCATGAGCCGGAACCTGTGGCTGCGAGGGAGAAACTATAGATGGATGAGGCGGCTTTTGGTGGGTCCTACTCATGAGCTCCGGGGGCAGCATTTGCGCCATTCTACAGGTTGGGCAAACAAACTCCGTCACTCCTGGCGTAACGGTCAATATCATATGGCACCCAGCACAACGCACATGAACTCCTCCAGTAAGAGACGGTGGTGGATTTGGAGGTTGCGTCGGCGGTGGTTGTAGAGCCAACGGCGAAGGCACCGATGGCTGAGACATATTCGATCAATCAGACAATTACTCAGTCGCGCTCTACTCTTTATTTGTGTGGAAGAAAATCTTGTTCGAAGAAGACGAAATGTTGGGAGAGGGTTAGAGCGCGAAAGGGTTTGGGAAATTGTTTGTTTGGCGGGTGGGTCTCTCTCCTCTCTCTCTCTCCCACTTTCTCGTTCACTTTTGTGAATGTTCTCTGAGAAAATTAATATGAGCCCAAAAAAGGTTCCACTGGAAGTCTGGCACGTGCAATAGTCACGTGACTATAACACGTAAAACATAAAAGATTTTGCTCTAAATGTGCTCTATTTTTGTTTCTGTGAATGATGACTGAACAAGGGCGGCTGCATATGATTGTTATGTCTTTCTTGGCATAGGGATGATTTTAGAAAATATTACATATTTTAGAGATCAAAGATAACCAAGGCACCCAAAAACCATCTTGTTTTTTGTGAATTAAATTTATTTGAATATTTGACAAAGAAAATAATAAACTATAATAAGAACAATGTTGTTTTAGCAAAAGTTGAAATTTTGAATTTAAAATATAAATAATAATATCGCTAAATAGACTAATGTGAATTATTATTGTGCAAATTTGAATTTAAAGTAAAATTTGTCATAATTATTACCAAGTTGCACATTATGTAAGTAAATCAAATTTCTAATTCAATTGAATTAGATAAATAGTCTTTTATGTCGGTCTGATCCAATTGAATCAGACCATCTCGATTATTTATCACGGAGTTGCAAGTAATATCATATTTGAAAGCTAGAGTTAAAGTTGTTGAACAGTTGTTTGGTATAAGATTCGAAACTATTTAAAAAATCATTTCACGAACTGCAAGCACCCAGGATATGGCCAAGAACTTGGAGCTGGACCTAGGCCGCAAAGTCCATTTCTGGAATTCAAGCACAACTAGAGGGCCAGCAGATGGAAGTAGAGCAGGACATGAAGGAGAGAGATGAAGTTTTAGCTCAACTTGGAGAAATTCAAAAAGTGGAGTGAAACAAGAGCATCCACTGCAAGAAAACATACAAATGGAGGTTTTAGGTCAGACGGAGCATCAAAGAGCAACATAAGAACAGTTACAGGTCTCTATTAGGTGCCAAATACAGGAAGCAAACGCGGACAACATTATCTCTGTCTCGATCTTTCTCGGTATGGACATATTGATGTTATTGTTCTTTGCTATTTTTGTGTTTTCCTCATCTTTTTCTTTCATCCTGAAGTACAAAGAAAGAGAATGGAAAAAAGATATATCTAATATGTTGAGTCTTTTGGGGACTACAACTTTCTTTGCTGTCCTGGACAATTTGCCTAACTAATGTGAAGGACTTGGCCTTTGGATGTGGGCTATGGTTACGTGGTGAGTTTTACTGTATTCACCAGCCCTGTTCCCTGATCTCTCCTTCCTTAATGTGTGTGCAGACCTGCAGAGCCTGTGGTTTAGCAGAAAGTACTCCAATGTGCTTCAGGAAACCTGCCGAGGCAGGCTGTTTGGTAGGTGGATGCAATCTGGAGATAGGTAGTTTTGTAACAACCCATGAAATGGGCTAAACCAAGTGCTCTTACTTCAAAAAGACTGGTCACAACTGAGGCTCTTGAAACCCCTTATCAACCTAGTATGCAACCCGACGTAGGACACAGCAACGCCAACCCCAATAAGATATCACAAACTTTGGGTCGTCACGGGTTCTCCAGCATTGACAGCCAACTTTTCCAAATCTGTCCAATAACACTAATTCAGCGATATTTTGTGTAGTTGCCTTCTGATTTTGTAATTCCTCATTGCTTTCTCTTCCTCCCCTCCTGGAATAAATTTCTCAAAATCTTACAATTATGGACTTTTTCGCAAAGTTGCTACTAGGAAGATGAAGCAACAGAGACTACTGCAAAGTATTTGAAAAAAATGGAACCTATACCTCTAAAGCTTATATAGGATGATATCAAGATGATGCAATGCAGCTGGTTGATGACATTAATACAACTAGTCAATAGTCACCCATATAATCCTATGGATTGTCTTGACTACTGGCCCAGCAAGATATAATTTATAAGTTGACAAAGTCAATATTGTGAACAGTTCTAATTTTCTTCAAGAACTATCTTGCTATCACAAACCTAAAGTGTTTTGCAAGTGCGGAACGGCTTACACCTTTCCAACTCAACCCATCCAATGAGGTTGAAGATAATCCATCTTATCTTAAATTGTTAAGCCGTATACAGGCCCCCGGCTAGTTATAGCCCATGACAAAACAAAAAGAAACAAAGTATCAAATAGCATTAAGTTAGTTGAGCATGCCTTTTTCAGGGGAGGAAATTCAAAAATTCCGAAAACAACACAGCATGGTTTGTTGCACAACAAAATTAGGAAGAAAAAAACAAGAATTCTTGAATACTTTTCCTAATCATAGCATACAAATACTCTAAAGAAGTATTTAAATCAACAGAAGACCACCACCTTCTTTATTTCTTCTGTTCCTTGTCAGTGCTGATATCGTTTTGCTTAGGAATTGGTTGAATTCTTACATAGGGGTTTCTCGTCAAGGTCTCTCCCTTTAGAGCAGCGACATAGCGGTCATTTGCATCCTCTTTCCACTGCAGCTCTCCAAGATATTCTGCCAGTCTCTCTCGATTAGCTTGCCCCATCATCTGTTTTACAATTAAAACACTCAAATCATCAATATAATTTTCAATTAACATCGAAACTAGAAATTAACTTCAACAGTTCAACCTGTTCTCTTTTTATTCCCATCCCAGCAGGCAGTTAATTCTTTCACTTTAACTGGTCAGTTACTTTGTTTACATCAAAGATGAAAGATAGGCCAAATTCAAGACAGAACGAGGAAATCACAAAGGTCACGTAAATAGCATGGTCATAAAGCCATAGACATATTAATTTTATTGAACTTTTTTTAAAACTCTAATATAAGTCAAAAAGAAAGGTAGTATACTGAGTCTTCTTTGAATTTTGATGAAATTCTGTAATTCGTTATATGTGTGACTTTAAACCTACAGTGCAAAAACATATTCGATTAATTTTCAGTGGAGTTATAAATATTGTTTTGACCTGGGGAGGGGTTGAAACAAAACATAGTCTAGTAATTTCCAATTATCACCAACAATCGTCATAAGACGTAAGGAACAGATTATGAAACACAAAATTGATGTCAGTATTCCAAAAATCAGGCAATTGATAAAAGTATAAAACTTAATCATTAATGTCACTGGTGTAAAAATCGAAGCTTCACATGAGATTGAACGTCTACTTAAATTATTTCTATACCCAATTGATGGGTATTACAACATTACGATTGCTGGAGCCAGTTTTAAACTGCAGAAACCAGCTTTTTAGAGAAATATTAAATTCAAGTTGTGTCCACAGGTTTAAGCAGTATGGAAAATAATATAGCAGTATTCATCATGAATACATGGATTACAAGAAGCAGAGACTAATTCTCTTGCTGAAGCCCGAATAATAAGATTGTGAAGACTAAAGTTTGCACAACCATTTTTTCCACGTGTAACCTGTGATTGCAATGTGAATATTATAGCTGAAGAAGTTCAACAAATTAGTATGAAGCTATTAACAAGAAGCATCCAGAGCATCGTAGTAGGTTGCTTCTTTTTCTAAGGTTACCTCAGACAGCACCACGACCACCCAAATGCATCAAACTACACAGTCATCCCATCCCTTTCCTTTGTAATCAATTTACAAACTTTTAAGGTACTATTAATTTTCCGGACAATTAAGAGACTTGAAATTTAATGCCCCAACTGGAATTATACTCCCAGAAGCATAAACCCCAAACCATATGGACTTCGAAAAAAATATTATATGTTCAAATTAATGATCTAATTCGAGTCTTCGTGATTCTATTTTCTTTCAAATTCTTGGAATCCAAACAGGAGAAGGGAAAACCGGAACTTACGAGGGTTTCGGGGCGGGCATTCTTGCGGAGTTGGGATTGCGGGAGTTGGTAACCTGCATCACACAGTAGCCGATCACTCCCGCAACGGCGCCGCACATGGTCGCGAAGGTAGCGAAAAAGGGCTTCGATTCACGATACACCTCCAAGTCTCGCTTTTCTCCCAAAGTGCCGTCATTTTTCTCTCACTATTCGTCTCTGCTCGCCGCCCCCGATTTTCTTGGGCAAAAAGGAATTGTTAAGATCTTGTACGAAGAGGTTAATACATTGGCAGAATAAGAAGTACCATCCTTAAAGTATGACACTTAAAAAAACAATACGTACATATTTTTATAAATTTCATTCTAATAGAATTTTATTTTTTTTACTAATAAACAGTATATTTTAGATAGTAATTACTGAGATAACATAAAAAATTGTCTTATTTTATTTCTTAAAAATGATATTGAGTATCAAAATTACTAAAAATATCAATTTGACTAATTTTTTAATTATATTTATCTAAATAAAATCATTAAAAAAATTATTTGAGGTTTTTTTTTTTTTGAATTTGTTTTTCTAGCTTTAACTTTTAGCAGGTGTTAGGATTATAAAAGCTCAAAAATAATTTTTTATAAAGTTTTTAAAGTAAAACATCTATTAACAAACAGTTTTGTAAAAAAACTTAACTCAAAATTGTTTTAAAAACTAAATCAAACAAGGACAATATATTTTTATTACATGTGAGCTAGGTTGGTAAAACAATAATAATTTATTTTCTCAATTATCTCATGCATCATCTCTCACATATAGGACAAAATATGAGTCATGAATATTTGATATTTATTACCAAAGTTTTGAAATGAATTTTACAATAGTGTGATATTTTAGAGATGATAAATGTTATTTTTTTAATGTATTTTTTTTATTCAAACAAACAAAAAAAAAAATTGATAAATAACAACAAAAACTTCACAAAATTATATTTATGATTTTAACATAAATGATATGTTAGCCTATTTTAGCAATATAATGACTATTGATATTAATTCTAGTTAATTTATTTAAATAAACAAAAAATGAAAGAAAAGTGAGAAAATTAATTACATCCACCTAATTGTACCCCTTTCAACTAGAGATGCTAATTTTGATCTTATTATACATGTTATACAATATCATAGTTTTAGATTGTACAAATTCAATCATATTATTATATGTGGTAATGGACTAAGTCAAATTGTAATAATCATCATAATTATCTTATTAATATTATAACAGATGTTATTATGTTTGAAACTGTTATCATAACTATCTAATTAATGCTATGACACATGTCACAATTTTATTGGTCATATAATGAAGAGACTGAAATCCCAAAAGTAACAAGGTTATCTAGCTAGTCAAATCTAGATTTAACAACAAATTTAATTATTTTGTCTCCTTTGGACTATTTTATTTTAAGAAATTATTTTTGTCTTGATTTTGTTCATATTCTACACTCTCTGGTTTTCCTCCATACCTTTTTTAGGGAAATAAAACTTTCAAAATTTTTTAAGTTTCTATCACTCTTAATCTATATAATTTATTGTTTACACTTAACTCATAAAAACTACCAGAGATATAGTAAACACTATTTAAAAAAAAAAAAATAGTACAAAGACTTGATGTAATTTCGTTTAAGAAAAAAAAAAAAAACTTTTGTTAAGATACGCTTGCATCTAATTAATAAAATGTTTTGTGCTGATTATCTTATATTTGAGATAAAATAACACAAAAATTGACTAGTTAATAAATTTACAAGTAAATCATTGCTAGGGTTAGAAGTTTGAGAAGAAAATTTAAAGAATAAGAATTCAAGATGAAATTAAAAAAAAACCTACTATATAAATAATGGCAAAATGGTGCATTATTCACATTTATAACTCTTATATCTCTTATATGGTGCCACACATTTCCTAAAAAAGTAATAATTTTTTTGAATATAAATATATATATATTTATATTCAATACATCAATATATACAATTATACTAACAACAAAAATAAAATTTCCCCGTAATGACATATTATTATTGAAACAAATTATACAAGATGAAAATATTGTTTAAGTCAACATACTTAACACATGTTCTAAACACAAAATTATATTGACATTTAATAAATTTATTAATTCTCAACTGGCATATATTGAAAGTTGACAATTTAAAATGAAATGTATATGAATTTAAAAAACTATTTATATAAATATGACACGTGGATATTAAAATTATATACTTTTCCGATGTATACTTATTTGGCAAAAAGAAAATACAATTGTTGTAGCTGGACGGGCAAATTGGGTTATATCTTTACTAATTGAATTGGGTCTGGGTACGAGCGTGGGCCATGCAGTATTTTAAACTCCAAGAGCCCACATGAAAGCTGCGTTAACATGCGTTACTTTTTTTTGCTAAGAATTCCATGCATTACTTGGAATGTTGAAAGAAGAATCGGAACTTCCTTTTTTTTTCTTTTGTTTTTTTGGGTCCTCTGGGCACAAACTTAAATAGTAAAACAGAGCCGACATTTTTTGATGTTATTAGAATATTTACTAAGATGATATCTATCTATATATATATATATATATATATATATTTGTAATATTTATATTATTATAACTTATAAATTTTAATTTTAAAAAATTATATTTATTATATCGTAATAAATATTATAAAGACAATCATGTAAAAAAAGTCATTACAAAATTTCCTAAGATCGTGTGAAAGGTTGCATGACTTTAGAAACGTCACCAAAATCTCTCCTTTTCTTTTTGAGCTAGTTTGGTACATTGTATAGGATTGTATAATATAGAATTATACAATGTATTAGGCTGTACCTCCCCACTGTATAGTTTTATAATGTTAGGTATAATATAAGAGAGTGTTAACAATATATAAGTGTATACTATTGAATTGCTACCAAATATTATGTAAGAGTCCAACTAGATAGTCTTATATTATCTTGTTATCCTTATATTATGTGCCAAACGAATCCTAAATTATCTAAACTAATAAAAAAAAATAAAAATTAAGTCCTAAAAATATCGATTTGGTATTATCCAATCACGATATAATGCATAGACTAGTGCAAAGTGTAATAGTCCAATCGAAGTTATAAATGATTTTATCAATTTTTATTTTTATTATAATAGGCTCCATAATTATCTTAATACTATAACATATGATACATTCTCATTGGTCATCGTATTTTATATAAAGCGGACTGATTAAAACCTAAACCCCAAATAGAAATCATATGGTTCTTTCGAGCTTATACTCTTTTACAGCTTATATCTCTCTAGTTTTCTCAAATTTACTTGATCGCCCCTCTTTTTATTTTGTAAGTTAGTTATATGGAGAGCAAGTGTCAAATTCAACGCTAGCAAGCCCCATGTGATTAGGAAACTAACAAGCTGCATGTGATTTGGAGAATATTTGCAAGGAATGTGGGTAATTGCTAGCTAGCTAGCTAATTAGAAGTTGCTTTTATAGCTATGAGCTAGCTATCTGCTGTGCATCATTTTGATCTATTAGTGAAATAAAATATTTATATGTGTGGATGAGTTTGGAACCTCAATCTTTATGCATGCAAATGTTATCAAAAGCTCTTCCTCATCAAAAAAAAAGTAATAAAATTTCACACAATAATATATAAGGATGATCAAATTGTTTATCTAACATGCCAATTAAGATGGAAATATTGTGAAGGACGGTTGTCAAAAACAAAAGTTTTTCCGCAAAAGGCCCTACAGCCCTTTCCCTCTCTCTCTCTCTTTATGCATATATTCACACTGCCCTCTCTCCATAGAGAATTGGTTTAGTACAAGTGTACAACTCAGCCCCCTCCAATCTGAGGTGTTAAAACTAGAAAGCTTCTTAATAAGCAGAGATTCCTTACGTCCTACCAAAAATAAACTCTAGTAAGTTGTACCTATCTAGCCTCTTCTAGTCTTCTTATCTTAACATACAGAAAAGTAGAACAAAAAATGTAGTAACTAATGACTGGTAAACTTGAGATAGAGAGAGATGGGGGAGGTGGGGAGGGAGAGCAGTCAAAGATTTTGTGTTGTAATCATTAAAGGGGTTAGTATGTCTTTGGCACATATGAAAATGATAGTTTAAGGAAAGAGGACTCCAAAACAGAACAAAGTAAAATAGTAAAGGGAAAGTAAGTTTGGATGGCTGGAAAAAAAGAAATTAAAGAATGATAAATAAAAATATAAAAAAGAAAAAGTAGACAGTGATGATGTGACAGGTAGATTTATTCGGAAAATGTGGGCTATCCTTCAAGTCATCAACTGTTGAATGATAAAAGGGTTCTTTACCAGTTTGGGCTAAATTTAAGGGATAAGAGAATTATCTCATGGGCCCCATGCATGACATGGTCCATCTGAGACTCATCATCTATACTGTACTACTTGAATCCCTGCACATGAATTGAGATTTACATTGATATTTCATATAGAAGATTCTTCAATTAATAGTTTTTTAAAAAAATTATTAATAAATTTATATTTTTCTCTAAAATCAATCTAATCCAATTTGGTTATTATAATTTTTTATTTTACAAGAAAAAGCTATAAGTGGGATTGGATGGCTTTGTAGGTCACGAAAAAAGAGATTGAAAAAAATATTATCGTCGATTAATTACTTATAAATTTTTAATTTTGATTTTACAAACTTTTTTTGTGGGAAAAAATAAAAATGCAGCCTAAGTTTTTTGTTTTTCTTTCAAATTTTGTATCCATTACATGGTTCTTTATTAGTAATCAATGTAACAGTTTCTTCTTATGGTCAAGTTAATTTTGTTTAGTGAAGAGAAGGAGAAAACCGAAAAAATTTAAAAGATGAAACGCAAGATGACTTTTGTGTACATTAACAAAAGAAGATGTAAACAATAGCTTCTTATTTTAGAAGTATGTAGGAAATAATTTCTTGATGTTACAGCCCCAAATATACTATAATTAATTAATTAATTTAATATTTGAGTTTAATTTAAGTTGAATAATCAGCTTTTTTGTGTTTATGTTGTCATGTGGTCTGGAGCAAATTAAATTTTTTTATAATCAATTAAAAATTAATGTAATCTTAAAGCATGTAATGTTACTTTGATTTAGGACATAGTGATGATTAGTTCCCTAATTAAAGAGTAGATTAATTAATATATTGCTTCAATAATTAATTAATTAGAGATACCGCGTATATGTCACCGTCATGTGTAGAAAAAGCAAATAAAAGCATATATGTTTAATCGTATGTTACACTAAAAGTAGGATCAATGTATAGTTTAATTATAATTAAGTACTCTATCTCGAGGAAGGAATATTGAATTATTAATTGGAACCTCTGCAATATGTCACTGACTGTAACGTGCTCAGATATATATATATATATATATACATACTTTACACTTTAGTTTGTATTTATAAATAAACACATGAATGTATTTTGTTAGCATACAATTGAAGCATTTTTTTTTTCTTTTTTTAATTTAATAATCAGATCATGTATCCATGTCAACTTACGAGTATCTTAACTAATCACATGTTAAATATTTTTTAATATTTTAGTACACCTCAAAAATTTTAGATAGATAAAACAAACTTTGTATTAGATATACCAATTTCACACGTATAAGATTATATATAATATGATAACACTCAAAAATATATATAAATCTCAATTTTTGAGTCATTCATACTTTAATTTTTGTCCAATTTGAAACCTTACCACATTCTCAAATACAAATATATATATATATATATATATATATAATTTGAAAAAAAGTACAGCCAAATTAAGGTATTTATACAATTAGAGCATATTAGGGCCCATGATTCATGGAAGATGACAAGTGCATAACTAGTAACAGTGATAATCATTCAGAATGGTATTGAATTTTCTGATTTTACCAGAAGTATGTATCTGGTGGTCCTACATGAACGAGGAAGGTAGAATGGGATCAAGAGAGTCGGAGGGAGCTGGCAGGGTGGTGCCATGTTAAGTTGATAGGAGACTGGAGTATCAAGAAATAGATCAATAGAATATTTATCTGAAACCTCTAGGGAAGCTAATGGATGAAGAATCCTGTCGAATGTAAGGAAATTTGAGTAAAAGAAACATTTTCCCAAATGCAACATAACGAGAAACCTTGAGTCGTTTTGAAACAAGATCACAACATCGATATCATTTTTCTCCTACCATACCCAAAAAGCAACACTTACGGGATAGAGGCTATAGCTTGTGACTCTCAAGTGATTGTAATTGAACAAAACAGACACAACCAAAGACACGTTAGAGATTGTAAGTCATTAATGTAACTAATAATATTCTATTGGGAGAGACTCTTAATTATTATCTCCTACCAAATATTGAATATATCTAATTAAATTATTATTACTTTTTAAGTCAATTAAAAACTTATTAATCTTTATAATTAACTACATGCCCACGTTGATTATCAACACAACAAATCCTTATTTTTCTTCTAATTCTTCTCACACAAAGTAAGAAATTATTTTCAAATTTTAAATTAAAAAATAACAAATAAAACTATACAAACGTAAAGACTCTAATTTCCAATTTCTTCCTTCCGTCATTGCATTAATGCTTTTAATTTTTATTTCTCAAACAAAATATATGAACACGCACGTAAATGCAATAATCTAAAATAGACATATGTACGATTCTATACCTTGTTCACTTTTCAA
Source organism: Quillaja saponaria (assembly GCA_029379385.1). Classification (NCBI taxonomy): domain Eukaryota; kingdom Viridiplantae; phylum Streptophyta; class Magnoliopsida; order Fabales; family Quillajaceae; genus Quillaja; species Quillaja saponaria. The sequence continues at coordinate 8,178,361 of CM055616.1, read as the reverse complement.
TCAAGTGCAAAGAATATAGAGTTTCCATGCATACCAAGGCAATCACAAAGGCTTGTTTACGTTCTTAAAACAAATATTTTTCTCTATACACAACACAAATATAATATAATTAGTGTGTACTAATTCAAATTATATATATATAAATACAATACACTATAGATTATAGTAAAAATTAGGAAATTAAATAATTAAATACTATTATTAATTAATGTAGAGGGGTCTAGTATTGCGTGTTGTAGGGTATGGACGGTTTATGGGGCGTCGCAGCCTTTTAAAGGGTCCTCTGGTTTTTTGTTAGTTTGTGAGCAGACAAAAGCAGAGAAGCTTCTTATCCATCCTCTCTCGTTTTCACACTAAACCTTACACATAGAATCTCTTCAAAATCCAAACGATTCCTAATTAATTATTTTCTTCTTTTACCATTATACCCTTCCCTTTTTTCTTGATATATGGCTGCTAACTGCATGGTTAGTTTAGTAGAATACCTCAGTATTCAGGGGCTATTTCCTTGAACTTGATCCCATCAGCGGCCTATTTAGTTCTATCATGTTGTACGGGCTTGTTTCACTTCATTGTTTTAATTTTTAAATCATTCTCTCTCTCTCTCTCTCGTTTCGAGTGTGGCAAATGGCACCAATGAGTCTCCCACCTGGATTTAGGTTTCACCCTACAGATGAAGAACTAGTTGCCTACTACTTAGAACGCAAAATAACAGGCCGAACAATAGAGCTTGAGATTATACCTGAAGTTGATCTTTACAAATGTGAACCATGGGATTTACCAGGTACATATATATATATATATATTTCTATAGTTTCATTGAAAGTTAGTAACTTAATTTGATTAATTTCTAACATATACAATCTTTGTTCATATAGACAAGTCATTTTTACCAAGCAAAGATATGGAGTGGTACTTCTATAGTCCAAGGGATAGAAAGTATCCGAATGGATCAAGGACTAACCGGGCAACCAAAGCCGGTTACTGGAAAGCTACCGGAAAAGACCGGCTGGTGCACTCTCATAAGCGGCCGGTTGGGACGAAGAAGACATTGGTTTATTACAGAGGTAGAGCTCCACATGGAATTAGAACCAACTGGGTTATGCATGAATATCGCCTTCTAGAATCAGTGTCCAGAACTTCTTCTTCATCTTTGAAGGTATTATTTTACATTAGCTTTTTAGTTTTGCATCCCCTTTTTGTTTTTGAATGTTATACGTGTCTGTTTCTGTATATATGTTCTTCTTCGTCTTTTTCCTTTTCTTTTATTGGGGGTTGAAAGAATTGAAATTAGGGTTTTGGAGGAAAAGGAAAAAAGAATTGGTTTTTGCTCTTTTTGAATGAAATCATATGACAGATATATGTGCATTCTTAAATATAGAGCTAGCTAGCTAGCTCTAAATTTAGCTCAATTTCCATTATGAATAAGTGTATGAGATCTCAATTATGATGGAGGGAACCCTAAAATCTACAAAATTGATCATACTAAGACTTGGGTTAATACTGGATTAGCCTCAAGTAATTAGTGTCACCTCTAGTTTTTGTTATTTTTGTTCTCTTTTCTAACATTTCAAAGTGATCATTTTTTGCTCCACCTTCAAGATTTATGTTATAATGCTAATTCAATATGTATCAACTCTCTCAAATCTTTGATTTTGTTTCCAAATTAAGAATGCACATGCCATCATCAATTTTTTTTTTTTTTGGGTTGTTTCGCCCTTTAATTTTCTATGATTCTCTATCTCTTTTCAAAAAGTATAAGAATATCAAGATGATGATCATGAAAGAGCTTTGATTCTAGACCTTTTATACAGTATGTAGTTACTATTGCATCCATCTCTTTGTTCCTACTTTCTATAAAAGCTTTTGTAGATCAAGTTGGTGACACTTTTGCACCACATGATCAGGTTTCCTATGCACTATGTCGCATTCTGAAGAAAAAAATTCAACTTCCGAAATCTAAAGATGAACAAATTGATGAGAAGGCAAATAAAGAATCTATTTGGGTCTCAGAAGAACAATTAATATGGGATGATTCAAGTGGCATTGAGATTTCAAGAGAAATGGAAGCAGCTGCAGAAGAAGATCAGAAATTCAATAATCATGAATGTCATCCTAAATCTCATTGTGGTGCTTCTTCTTCAGATCTCACACAAGGAACACCTACTGAAACTAATGGTGTAGCAGATGATCATTTACAACCACAATTTGCTTCTGATGAAGCAAATAGTGCATCCCACTCATATTCTCTTGGTGTAGACTACTCATCAAATCCATTTCAGGTAACTTTTTTTTTTTTTTTTTTTCTCAAAATCAAAATTTTCACTGTTCTATGGGTCAATATACCATTATCATTATTATATTGGGGTCTCCAACATTTATGCTCATGATGGCTTCCTTTGCAAATTCTGCATTTCCAGCAACATGCATTTTGCTTTATTTGTTGCTTTTATCAGTTTGAAACCTTCATGATGGCATCTAAATTGGAATTCATAGGAACATGGTAGCTAGTGTTTCTAAATATGGCCTGTCATGCATGCCTAAACAATTTACATTTGGAATGGCCCACATAACATATTTTTTGAGTTCTCTTTTGATCTTAAAGTAACAAAAGTTAGAAGTAATGAAGCTCACTCTATCTTTTTGCAAACCCTTACTTCTAAAAATCACTTAGGCTGACTCAATTTGCTTTCTTCACCATCTCCTATAACTTCTTTTGACTGACCCAAAACATTTCCCAAAGTAAGAACATCTTTCCTTCCCATTTTGCCTCATGGGTTATTCTAAAATATTTCAAACATCTTTATCTTTAAACATAATATTCTTTGTCATAGTAATGTCTAACTATATGCTAACTAGTTGTTAACAAAATTGATAAAGGTACTTGCTAACTATTACTATAACGTAATTTATATCAATAATAGATAAAATCATTTCTCGGTGTCCTCACTAAATAATAATGGCTTGATACTCTAGTTTTTTTATTTTTTATTTTATCTAAAATATCGTTATACCTTAATACAACTTTATCCAAGACGTCACATGAGATCTCATTCTTAATGCCACATGAGATCTCATTCTTAATGCCATGATAACATAGTAATTGAGCTAGCATGCATTTATGTATATTGATTAACTTGTAAATATGGATGCAGGATATACAGCTACCAATCTATACAAGCCTCCATTATCAACTTCCATATCCACCTTTGGAACTTGAGGATTTCCCTCAGATAAATTTAGCAGAGACGAAGTCATTGAAGCCTGAAATGAGGGTTGAAGAGACCATGTTATATGACAATTACAGGGACTTCATGAATGGAACACTAGAAGAAATTATCTCTTTGTGTTCTTCGCAAGACAATTCGGTTGCCATGTTGATGCAAGATTGAGCACACTAACCAAAATACACAAGTGTAGCACTTTCACATTCATAGACACAAAAAGATACAGAAGATTGCGTTGGTAAAAAATGACCAAAAAATAGAGGATTATTTTTCCAACCACAAAAGAAGATAAGGATATAAATTGATGTACTTTAGAGTAAATTGATGAGTGGGGTATAAAATTGTTGTTCTTTTATTTTGGGGGGATGGGGGAGTTTTATTATTTTTTTCTTTCCAAATTTGTAATATGGGTGTTCAAATTTGGATCAAGAAATTAATAAGACAGGTGTGGCCAATTTTCACTGCTTTGGTCTTACCTGCATCCTTTCGTTTTTCTTGCCAAGAATTCAGAGAAAATTATATACAAGTTATGAACAATGTGACCAAAAAAGAAAAAGAAATAAATATGTTCGATTTATGAAAGAAGACATATATAGGACGTATAATTTGAAAGATAGAGTCCGAGATACCATACATTTAAGTTCAAAATGTATGTGACAATACATTTTTTCTCATTTTTTATTATCATTTTGAACTTTGATCAGACCAAAAATATGAATTAATCGACACGCAAGTTGGCTGGTTTAAACACCAAACTAAAAAAAAAATAATGTCTTGTTAATTTTCACCATAATTCTACTCATGAGGATGCTTATCAGGTAATATTATTTTCCAACTCATTTCCTTAAAGAGTTGTCCCATATTCTACCTTTGAAAAAAAAAAAATGTTAATAATTTTTAAATATTAAAACTCCCCTATTTAATTTATTTAAAATCGTAATATAGTTAGCTCTTCATCTAATAAAAAATTTGTTGCTTGAATATAATAATAAATCAAGTTTGACATTAAGGCAACATTTTTTTTATCTTTGATTATGAGAGCAAGTCAAGCATGATGAACCTTTAGTTATAAATTGAGTTCAATCTTTGGAAATCAAAAAAAGAAAGAAAAAAGAAAGCTATGGGAAGAAATATTAATAGGAGATCACTTGAGGTAGCAAAGCCAGCAATGGCTCTTAATGTGCTTATACTACTGGTACAATTCAAGAAACCATTCTTCCCTTCATTTCCTTTCTCTCCAATTTTCCTCCTTCACTTTTCCCCTCTAAGTATAGAGAAAAGTAATAATTTACATCCATATAGCGAAAAATGTTCAAAACTTCGTGACCGTAAATGTAAGGGATATTTTATGTTTCAGACTCTGTATCATAAGTTCTTGTTTGAATGTATTGAAAAATGCATTCGAGAAGAACCTGTTTGATATTATGTCCAGCTAAATCATCAACAAGAGTAAGTATATACATGCTCTGGTACAAGTTCTAGACCAAACCAGTACCTCATTGAGAGGTATTTGTGAGACGGTGACATGCATATTGACAGAGACAAATCTCAACACACTTTCTGATATGTGTTGGATGCATGAGTAGAGCTCATTCTTCATCCTCATGTGAATTCTTCCAGCCTTTCTCACTAGACAGGATCTAAACACGTATTGAGCATGTCATTTTCTGCTAATTAAAGGGGCACATAAATTTTCCCCCAAGATTTGATTTAAAGATATACACTAGCTTGAACTACAAATTATATATGGAAAATACAAAACATAACTTATCAGTGTCTGAAGTTCATTGTTCTTGGCTCTGCAACTTATCTAAGTTCTAGTGGCTATCAGTCCTCATGGTTAACTGAGTTCTGTTGAACTCCCAGTGTTTTTTGATTCCTTGTACTGTACTTCCGGGCAAATGAGCAGCTATCATAGCCCATCTGACAGTAAAACGAAAGTAAGGTATTAGACAACTTTTCATTTGAATATAAAATTATTATGATGGAATATATGCAGGTGATAGATCCATTCGAAAATCAGCATTCCTTTATTATTATTATTTTTTTCAAACATCAATATACATATTACAGGAAGCCATAAGATGTTGACCCTCCCACATTATGTGTGTATTTGTTAACTTGATTATGATGAAGTAACCTATGTTTCGATCTGAGTCATACCTATTACCAAGGATTTCATAAATTTTGACAATAATGACTTCTTCTTCTTCGGAGTAGGTCCCTCTCTTAAGGCATGGACTTAGATAATTGAACCACCGGAGGCTGCATCTCCTTCTAGACCTTGAAAGACCAGAAAAGTTTAAGTAAATTTGTTTGAGAGTGAACGATTGCTTGCATATGCATTATGCAGTCAGATAAAGTTCAGTATTGATATCTTAACAATCACCTTGTTGGAAATGTGTTAGACTCGCCCAAATACACATAAAAAGGGAGGAAGAGAATATTGGAACATGACACTTTAGCTATTCACTTTATTGTCATACTCATTACAAGTGGTGATACCACTCAGGTAGGTACCAATATCACAATCCTCACAATAACCTATTCTTAGTAATAACAAATAACAACATTAAACTCCACCTATTCTCAGTAATAACAAATAACAACAAACCCCAAGTATCGACTAACTCATAACTCATCATTAACACATAACTCTCCCATTAACACATAACTCAGGACCTAACTCTCAACCCACAAAATAACTCATAACTCTCACATCCACCAACACGTAACACCACTAGAATAGTTATTCACTTAAAAATTAGAAATTCTAAAATACTATTTTAAAATACAATTCCAACCCAAGACATTTAAAATACCACTACTTATAGCTAGGTACAAGTTGCAAAAAATGACTGCGAAGTAATAGATACTAGATTGAAATCTGAAGAAAAGAGCGCGGCTGCAGGACAATAATGAATACATACAAACATATGCATACATGTAGGAGGATGCCGTTCAAAAGTTTGAGAAAGAAGCAATATAATGAAGAAGGATATTTCCAATTTAGATCAAGAAGAAGAAGAAGAATATTATTATCCGTCTGAATTTTCTTATTGATTTATGAGAAGTTCAAAAACTTATACCACCGGACATGGTAAAAAACCAGGATTGTGAGAAGCTAAAAATGTGATGCCAACATTATTATGGATGAGGTAAGAGGTTCAGAACTAAATTTGGCTGAAAGAAAAGCACACCCAGATAAGTTCGTTTTGTGATTTACCATTTTCACACACTAAACATCTCTAATTACCTGTAAACGCGGAATTTCCTTCTAGTCCGAGTGGCCATATGCAGTAATAAAAGTAAATAGCTTCATATCTTCCTCTGGTGTCCATGGTCTCCGTCTACTTTCTCCCCCTTCAATCCCAATTGAAGGAACTCGATCTAATTCTTGTTGACTGCCATCATCAACTCTGCTTTCTATACCAATATTGCTAGTACCAACATCTATAACGACATTTTCCCCCTCACCATTAGTCTCTGTAACAAACTGAATTTGTATCTCTAGTAGAGAATCCGAGTAGTAGCGGATATAAATAAGCAAATAGCAGAAAACAACCCCAACAACGCCAACTTAAAATTCAGCTTCATAAACGAAACCATGATGCATCCAAGGAAAAAATTCAATATACCCAGCTCGAATCCGAGGTCAAATAGCCTGGAAAAGCTCATAGACAACGATGCAAATGAACAAGAAGAAATCAAGCTTAATATGATTCCATATTTGTTTTTCCCCTTTCCCTTCCGAGCTTTTTTGGTCTTGGTAAAATGAGTATAGAGAGGTAAACATTAGAACCAGATACCCAACATGGGCTTTCAACATGAAACTCTTTGAAAATCCCAAATTATTAGCAAATAACATCATTCCACAGAAAAGGGAACTTACCAAGCTGTAAATAACAATCATCCATGGATTCCACTCCCCCAAAGTAGTTGTTTGAAAGATGAACTCATAGCGTAGCAGATGAACCCAACTATATTAGACACAAAACCCACAATTCTCCAAAAAAGAGGCAGGACAAGGAGTTCTGAAATGATGGTGGGCATTGATAGATCATAGAAGCATTGGAAGGTCAACCGTGAACAGGAAGAATATGGTGGGTGTAAAATTAGAAGGGATGATATGCAAGAGTGGACGCCTTTGATCGAATGGGAAAATTCATTGTTCGACCGAAGGAAGCGAGAAACTGAGACTGAATAAAAGTCTCTTTTCAAATTTTTTTTTTTTTTTTTTTTTTTTTGTGTAGTGGGACAAAGCAGGGGTGGGCATTTTTCGGTAGAAATCGAAAACCGAACCGAATTGAAGTTTTTTTGAGTTCGGTTTCGGTTATAAAAACAAAACGGTTAATTTTCGGATAGTAAATTTTAATAACCAAAATTTCGGTTCGGTTTTATATGTATTTCAATTATAATCGAAACTGAAACTGAAACCGAAATATGTCCTACAACTAACTGAAAGCTTAATACCAATTAGTAATGTGTCTAGCGTCCAGCCTACTCCATTTTAAGCCCATCTCCAAAAATCCAATAAGCCTTAAGCTTTCCTTCAATTCTGGGAGACCGTTTTTTAAAATTTTCCCTTCCTCCTTCTTTCTCGAATTAGCCTAGGGTTTCCTTCAAAGTAAATCAGAGCTTCACTTTTTGTCTTTCTTCTACTTATCTCAACCCTCTCTCTCTCACCTATGACTTCTTTCTCCCTCTCTGAAATCCACTCTCTGACCATCATATGTCACTTGTTGCTTATGCCTTCCGCTTTTAATACATAAACTGTCTTGGCTATGGAGTTTGCTGCCTTTAATCGAAGCTTCAACAGAGCTTAGTCTTAAGCCTCAAGCCTCAAGCTTCAAGCTCCAAATCAACAAATCCCACATTTTGTCCTCTGTTATCTACACTAGCAGATCTGACTTCTGAGACAAGAACACAAGGTGAGTTGCATATAACCTTAAACCTTATAACTAGAGTTTGTATATATTGTCATTGTGTTCTGTATATGCCTTCCATTAAAGAATCAAGTCATTTACTAATGTCAATCTGTCATGTACTGCATATACTAACTTAGATCATGATATGAAAGATAGTCATATAAATTATAAAATAAGAAGAAAATAGGCATACATGGCCATTTTTGTTTGGCCATAAAAGTTTACATCACATGTGCTTCTTTTTGTAGGAAACGTGTGTGAGAAACATTGTTGAAAAAAGTTTGACTTTGGTTCATGTCATTTATTGATATAGGGACAAATATCTTTACTTTTCAGAAGTGATTACTTACTAGCTAGTAGGTTTCATTATATAATTTACAGCATTTAATATGATAAATTAAAATCCAACATTCCTATCTTTATCTAGAAGACTAGAACAATAAAAAGAGAATCACTTTCATCATAAAAAATTACAGCAAAAAACTAAAATGTATATACTTCTTAAAATGATGAAAATGATAACTCTAAAGATAGAAATCTATGATAATGATTATTTCAGGTACATTAATTTACCTATAGAAAATTAATAAATTATAAGGTGCAAATTCCTTAAAAATATAGATAGAAAGCATCACGTACATGAATTAATTATGTATATACAAGCATCATTTTCCAAATATCATTATAATTTAGCTTCCTTATAATTTACTTGTCTTTTTTTCTTTCTTCTACATGAATTTTGTTTTTATAAGTTGTACTGCTATCTTATACATGAATTGCTCTTATGAAAATTGTTTTACTATCTTACAAATCTGTTTTACCTTAATAGGCTTATCACAATTTTCATATTTTACATTATTAACATGCATGACAATGCTTTTACATAAACTGCAAATATATGTTTTTGTAACATGCTAGCTTCTTTCTTTCCTTTCATCTTTTTTTTTTTTTTTTTTTTTTTTTTTTTTTTTTTTTTCTAATTTTAATTTGTAATATGTGCCAACATTGCAGCAAGTTATGGAACAAGCAAACAAGAATCCAGAAAATGAAGAGCTGCCTCCTAACATTGATGTTAGTTCATTAAGACCAGTAAGAACTTCAAGACCTCCTAAACCCCTGAGACCTCCTGCTCCACCAGGTAGAACCACTAAGGTTGAATCTTTTCTGAAAACAAAGAGAGCTTGGATATGGAATGAATTGGAAATTATTCCCGAGTCATTAGAAGGTGAGGATAATTCTGTTGCATGTAATCATTCTGGTAGTGTTCATCTGTGTCATCCTATAAATCATGGTACAAGTTATATGCTTAATCATATTAAGAGTTGCCAAAAGTACTTAGTAAAACAAAGAGAAAAAGGACAACTAAGTGTTGATGACATGTTTAAGAAAAAAATATCCAATGCGAAAGATATTGTCCCAACACATGGTGTCGATGATATTAGGAATGCAATAGTTGAATACCTTGTGCTAGGTGAATTGTCTTTTAAACATGTGGAGTCATTTGCTTTCCGTAGGTTGTTAAATGTTGTAGTGCCATGGTTTGAGTGTCCATCAAGAAAGACTATTACCAATGATATTTGGAAATGGTATGTCGATGAGAAAGCAAATCTAAAGAAGTTGTTGTCTAAAAAAAAAACAAAGGGTTTGTCTCACAACCGACACATGGACTTCTAATCAAAACTTAAATTATATGGCACTAATAGCACATTTCATTGATGATGAATGGACTTTGCATAAAAGAATCTTGAATTTTTGCAATATTGATAGTCATAAGGGTGAGGATATTGGTAAGGCAATTGAGAAATGTCTTCTAGAATGGGGGATTGAAAGGGTATTCATTATAACATTAGATAATGCTAGTACCAATGCAGTGGCAATAAGCTACTTGAAGAAGAAGATAAGCAGGGGGGGGGGGTGCAATATTAGAAGGTGAGTTCATGCACTTGAGGTTTTGTGCGCATATATTGAATTTAGTTGTTTCTGATGGGATAAAAGAATTACAACCTTCAATTGCAGCCATTCAAAATGCTGTAACTTATGTGAGATCATCTCCTTCTAGACATGCTACCTTTGGTAAGTTTGTGGAAAGTGAAAGAGTGCAAAGCAAAGGGATGGTGTGTCTTGATGTTCCTACAAGATGGAACTCCACCTACTTAATGCTTGAATGTGCCATTAAGTTTGAAAAAGCTTTTGATTCCATGAGAGATGAAGATTTAGGATATAGACAATGGTTCAAGGTTGATAATGAAGATGAAAATCAGCAAGATGAGTACAATGAAGATAATGTTAAAGTATCAATGGTGGTGAAGAAAAAGGGGAAAAGAAGGACCACCTTCTTCTAAAGATTGGAGAAATGTGGAGTTTTTTATTAAGTTTCTTAAAGTATTTCATGATGTTACTTTGAGTTTTTCTGGGACTTTGCATGTGACTTCCAATGAATGCTACAATAGGATTGGAGTAGTGGAAATGGAATTGAGCAAATGGTGTAAAAGCAACAATGTGGAGTTAAAACAAATGGCAACTAGTATGAAAATGAAATTTGATAAGTATTGGGGGAATCTTGAGAAGATCAATCCTCTTATGTTCATTGCTGTCATCCTTGATCCTCGCTACAAGTTTGGATTCATACGGTTTATTTTTGAAACTTCTTACCCGATTGATATTGCATATGATATGGGTTTTAAAATTAAGGAAACTTTGGTGAGATTATATGAAGCTTATAGTGAAATCATTTTAAGTAGTGATGAAACAAAAAATCATGAAGGTGGTGAAGGTAGAAGAAGTAGTTCGGGTGTTGTTGAAGACTCTAATGATGGAGATGTTTTTTCAAGTGTGGTAGAGATGTGGATGAGCCAAGAAAACAAAAGATATAAAGTTGATTCGATGACAAAATCAGAGCTAGATTTGTATTTAGACTGAGGACACCGTTAGGGAAAAATCTGGTTTTGATATTCTGTTATGGTGGATGGCTAATGCTAGCAAGTTTAGGGTTCTAAGCATGATTGCTCGTGATGTTTTAGGAATTCCAGTCTCTACTATGGCTTCTGAATCTGTTTTGTAGCATTGGGGGGCGTGTTCTCTTTGAATTTAGGAGTTCTTTGCATTGGGAGACTGCATAATGCCTAATATGCTTGCAAAATTGGCTTGGCCCAACCACTCAAACCATTAATAGTAAAGAACTCTTAGAAGAACTTATTCATTCAAAGGAAGGTAACTATAATTTCATTAAACTTTTCTTTGATTATTTACTTTAACCATTATATCTTACTTACTATTTTCTTTTTATTGTTAGATGCATCAACTTCAGCGAACAAGCAGAGTTCTTCCATGATTATTAACTAGTGGTTGCAATTTTAAAGCATGTAAGTTTAATATCTTTTAAGTTTTTATATGATTTCAATTTTTATATACATTAATATGCTATATAACTAAATTGTCCAATGATTTTAGCATTCAGGATTGTTAATATGATGGCTGGTTTTGTGCAAGATGCAAATGGTGGCTGCCTGGCTGGTTTTGGCTGCATTCTTTAATGGATATTGTTGCTGACTTACAGTTTAAGTAGTTCATATGTAAGAGTCTTATTTAAGACATTTAAGTAGATTATCTTAGTAATTAGGACATGAATGAGTGTTATTTTATGCTGCAGCTTGCAGCCTTACAGGTATTGGGTGTTTGCTGTAATGTGTGTTTATATTTATTTTAATGCATGATGCAATCAGTGGCTGGTTTTGGTTGCATTTTTTTAGGACCAAACTAATGTTTCTTTTGTGGATAGTTACAGTTTAAGTAGTTTGTCTGTAAGAGTCTTATTTAAGACTTTTAAGTAGATTATTTTGGTAATTAGAACATGAATGGATATTATTTTGTGATGCGGTGTGTGTGTTGTGTGGTGATGTAGCTTGCTCACAAAACATGTTCTTAGATTTTGTGGAAAAAAACAGGTCTTACATTGTGTAAAATAGGTTCTAATAGTATTTGGGCCCTTTTTGATATAATTTTTTTTTGGCTGAAAAAATGAAGCAGGCTCTTAGATTTTGTGATCAAACAAGTTGTGCTATTATTTAGCATTTCTTTATGTATATAATTTTCCTTTTTTTAGCTAACAATAGAAGCAGGTTTTAAATTTTATGATAAAACAGGTTTTGGCCCTTTTGGGCTTTGTTTTAATATAATTTTCGTATTTTTTTTTTTGGGCTAAAAAAATATATAGATTGTATTTGGGCTTTCTTTTAGGGCTGAATAAATATATTAAAAAATTAAAAAAAAAAAAAACTAATTGGACTAAATAATTTAGGCACAACTGTTAAGCCTAAAAAACTGAAGTATTCGAAACCGAACCGATCCAAGTATATTTGGTTTAGTTCGATTGGAACATTTATTGATAATTGAAAATAACCGAAATTGGGCATAACCGAATGTTCGGAACGGTTAACATACCTCTTTATAACAGAACTGAACCGAATCGAACTCACCCCTGGGACAAAGTACCGTGAACGCGGAACGGCAGTCAAGCAGTCAAGCAGACAGCTCCAACTCTTCAGTCTTTTTTTTCCTCAAAAAATAAAAATAAATATATTCTTTCAAATATTTACTATTTTTATCCCATATTCTTTAAAATATTGCAATATCTTCTCTTAGTTTATAACTGTTACTAATTTGGACATTATAATTGACTTATAGTATGTCAGTTTATTTTAATGATAAAATTTTTTGGTAAAAATATGTGATCAAAATTTTCCATATGAACAAATTAATAAATATATTATTTTCTCATATACTGTTTTAATACTTAAAGATTACATTAATTTTTCATTTTAGTCATTAAGAAATTATTTTTTCTAAACAAGTTTTCAGTATTCAATTTTTTCTATTTTAATTCTCCAACATTTATTTTCGTCAAAATTGAATTCTTAATCTTCCCAAAACTATTAAATTTAGTTGGAATACAATAATATTAGTTATTATGTTAAGAATACATGGAAATTTTTATGTTTTTGACAAAAAAAATTTGAGTGTAACATTTAAAATTTTTACATTAATATTTATGAATTAATATTTATTTTTTATCATCTTCTAATTTTTTTTTTTTACTAATTTCGACAGATTTCATCTCAATTTAATAATTTAGTTGATTAAAAAATCAATTAAATAAAATAAAATTGTGGAGGACTATAATAAAGTAAAATGAATCATGAAGAATCTGATTAGAAAAATAAAATAAAATTTAAGCATAAAAAAAATAAAAGGGATATAATTCTCAAGGAGAAAAACAGTAAATAAGCCAATATAATTCTTTGAATTGAGTTTTAAAAAATGGTAAAATCTTATTGACTTTACAATATTATAATTTTCGTTCTAAATGTAATTTTGCAAATTCATTCACTCTCTTAAAGAAATATGAAAATATTAAAAAATTAGAAAGCCCTTATTACCACAACCAATTTTTTTTAGGATCACAGTTTAACAATTATAATCAGTTTTTTTTCCTCCTAAAATACCCCTATTTTCAACATTTATTATTTCTCTTTCCTAAGTCTATTATTATTATTTTTTTTTTACAGGACTATTTTTCCAAAACTCTTCAATTTATTTATTTTTTGTAAGTATGCTTCTCCCTTACCTCTTAGAAATCTTATTCATGTAAAACTCTTTAATTAGGTATTTCAACTTTTTTTATTATTATTTTTAAAATTTTCTTTCTGTAAAGCTTCTTAATCAGGTAATTCACCTTTTATTATTTCTCTTTGCTTTTATGATTTTTATTAGGTTTTTATATTTATTTACTAGTATACTTTTCCTAAACTCTGTATTGTTTTTCAATTCACTTTAAAAGTCTAATATATTTTCTTACCAAAAAAAGAAAAATAAAAAGTCTAATATATAAATATATATAAATTTTTTACCTTTTACTCCATATAATTTTTTTTCTTTACATTTTCTCGTAAATTATATTTTAAATTAAAAAAAAACTTTGTTTTTGTTAAAAAATATAAAGAGTAACTAATGTTGTATATTAATTTTTTTTAATATTAATTCTAAGTTCCTCTTGTTAAGATTGTATATTCTAATTATAAAATCAAATTCGCCAAATAATAACAATAAATTTAAAGAACATTTAGTGAAAAACATAGAGGGGAAATGGTACTTAGAAATTAAAATATAATTTTTTAAATCCTTAAAATATATAGATTTAGGAAAGAGAAATAATAAATTTTAAACAAGATAAGTCGAATAAAGTAAATAGGGGTGTTTTAGTAAAAAAAATAAACTTATATAATTTAATAGGCTGTGATCCTTAAGAAATTGGTTGTGGCAATGAGGATTCTAAAAAAATTACTAATTTGGTCAAAGTTTATTCATTATTAATTCAGGTAAATTCAATCAAATTTTTATTCATTATTTATTAATTAGGTCAAACCATAGCACAAATATGTTCAAATAAAATAATTGAAACCAGTATCTTTGGCTGAGCTTCGACTTTAGAAGTCCATCAAACAAGTTCACACATTCACGCCCTTAAATTATAAAATGAACACACAAGAAATCTACCTCTGCCTCTGCCTCCACCTTCTTCTTTTTCTTTTTCTTTTTATGATCATCATTCGACATGCAAAAGTCCAAATACTAATTGTATACCAATTTTTTAAATTATGAGCATATTCATAAATGCAAACTAGGTATAAAAGACAATATGACAATCTATTTTTTTTTTTTTTTCGTATCTTTGTTGAGCTGACTGTTCAAGCAAAACCATTAATGAAAAGATAGTCGAGCCTGAAGCAAAGCAAAGAGTTTAGAGTTACCATTGGAGCTCTAGATAAGCAAACACATGGAATTGAGGTAACTAGTTGGAGTTGGATGAAGCCTAGACAATGGGCATGTTGGTTGGAGTCAACAGCTTGGAAAGGTGGATCGAGTTGTTTATGAGTCTGGTTTAGGGGAATCTTTTTTTTTTTTTTTTTTTTTTTTCTCTTGAGTACGATTTGATATATGATTATTTGTTCTGATGTCAACAAATGTTTCGAAAACTGGACATGCCTGAATAATAGGATTGTTTGGATCGTCGTCCTTATGACAAATCGGACCAAGTTGAACCAAATAACCATTTTGGCCGTTGTACAAGTTGAAACCGTTAAAAATTGTTAAAAAATTAAAGAAACTGGTGTCAGGTTGATTTAATCAAACTAGATTTTTTTAAAAACTATTATTTGTATTAAGAATTAGTGAAATTTTTATATTTTATATATTGTTGCTTTTAGTGTTTTGATGCATAAGTTGAAATATGAATGTTGTGATGCATAATAAATCAATTAGTTATCATATTAATTATTAATAATTATATTTGACTATTTGTGAGGTGATTTTCTTATTATTTAATGAATATTAAATTATTATTTTTTGTTTTCTTATGTATTTAGTATTTATAATTAATAGAAAATTGTATATAATATGTATAAAAGTTAAAATATATAATTAAATATATTTATGACATTATCTGGTCTGACCATTGATCCGACTATGGTTAAACCAATGACTCGATACCTGACAAATTTTCAAGTCAATCATCAGTCCAGTTTTTAAAATATTAAATGTAAGGATTGTAAAACCCAAATTCTATGGATTCCTACGGACGATGTCAATGTTAAGTCTGGATTTGACCAGACTAAAATGTAAATCCATAATAATTAAAAAAAAGTAACATGTAAGAGGTCTGTCTTGTTTTGAGATATTAAGTCTTTTTATGTGTAGGACTTATGTTGGATTATTAATCATGATAGTATTGATGCCTTTTATAACAATAATGACGTCTGTTACAATAATAATAGATATTAATAATTTTTTTTAATGAAAATAATAAGTTATAATGATGATAGTTACATTTATAATAAAATATGATGGAGTTGGTTACATTAGAATTATAGCATACACACTTTAATATTCTTATATTTGTACAATGTATTATCCCAAGTTATAGTATATAGCTTCTTCCTATCTTCCTCTGATATGCTAATTTGAACTATGCCGATCTACTTTCTCTTCTTCCAATTCCAATTGAAGATATTCCATCCAATTCTTTTTTATATATAATTTATTTTAAAAAATAATTAAATTTCAATCTAAAAAATTAAAATTAATAAAGAATAACTAAATCGATCATTTTTTTTTCTTTTTATCTCACTTAGTCATAATCATTATTTTCAAGCTTTTAAATCTAAACTTAACTTTAAACCATTTTAGATTTAAGTATTATATGTGCTCGAATTCACCCTAATATTTTTATTCAAAATTGAAATCATTTTAGAATTTATGACATTCGTCAACTATGAAAGTCGGGATCCAAATGATGGTATAAGAACAAAAAATATAAAACAAATTATGATTTTCATGGATCCAAATAAAATAAAATAAAAAAATTAAGAAAAGCAATAGTAATAAAATATAGATCCAAATATAAAAAAATAAAAATAAATATAAAACATTTCTCAAGTGTTAATTAAGGTGCAAATATAGTTAACACTTATATAATCATATATCATTTTGATACTTTTTTTTTTTGGACATATATAATATTTACATCAATCAATTACATTGCAATAGAAGGCTATGAGCATTTTGATATATTCTTTTACATAAAAACAAATAAAAGAAGTATAATGAATTTTTTTTTCCCGAAAACTGTCAAATTTAATTAGGTCACATAATCATGGTGTACATTACATTTATGAATATTAATGACATTATTTCTAATAGTTCACTCTGCATCGATTTTCAAATATCTCATTGAAATTACAATAGTTCTTTCAAAAATATATATGGAATTTCTTGATAGTTTTTTTATCAAATTTACTATAAGATTTTTGCATCATATTCTTTTAATATGATTTTTCTATCAATACAATTATATCATTTTTTTTTTATTTTGATCCTTTCGAAATTATTGTTTCTAATAAAGTCCTCCAAGATTCAAAGTTTTCTATTGTTGTCCTTCATGATGT
This sequence comes from Quillaja saponaria, assembly GCA_029379385.1. Lineage (NCBI taxonomy): Eukaryota > Viridiplantae > Streptophyta > Magnoliopsida > Fabales > Quillajaceae > Quillaja > Quillaja saponaria. Next base: position 8,161,207 of record CM055616.1, on the reverse strand, counting down.
GACTTCTTTGGAATTATGTTCTTGTTAAAGTCCAAATTATTAAATTGAGATTAAATATGATAGCAAATTAGCTAACATATTTTTAGGAAATGTTAAATAAATAAATAAATATTAATGTATGAAAAGAAAATTCACATTAATAATGAGCCAATCATTACATTAATTAGTTTTTTTAGTTTTAAATATTTATCTCAATTTTCTTTCTAAAAAAAACTTTAATAGATCATCAAATTCTTCGTAGGTATTCCTAACTATATTAATTAATTATATTGTAGGCTAGGGCGTTTTAGGACATTGCTCGATATCCATCAATATTTTACTTGACCACGGGGTGGTGGTAACCATCTATTTTCTTCGCTTCCAATCCCAATTGAAGGAACTTGGAAAAAAAAAAAAAATCATAAAATGGTTTAATTTTTAAAACATAAATTTAAAATGGACCATGTTTGAAACTAATATTAAAAATAGATCAAATTTGTCCATATCACCCGCCACTCGTCAACTAGTCACATTAGCTAGGAAAAAAATAAAAATAGTAACTTCATGAGTTAGGCTCATGACATTACTATTCACTTTTTTTTTTTAATTTCATATTTCGTTGTAATTTTTTTTTAAGTGAGAAGAAAAAATTATTACTTTTTTTAAGTGAGAAATTTTATTTTATTTTATCATTTTTCAAAAACTAAAAATATATGAATAGTAACTTCGTGAGTCCAACTCACAAAGTTACTATTCATTAATAGTTTTTTTGTATTTTTATTTATCTTGAAAAAATTTACTCCAAAATTATAACCATAAAAAAATAAAAATAAACACTAACTTTGTGATCCCAATACACGAAGTTACTATTGTTTGTTTTGTATTTTTTTTTTCTGTCGATTTAAAAATTTTACCATGTTTCAAAAAAATTTTTAAAAAAACACATAAACGATTACTTTGTGAGCCCAAGACATGAAGTTATTATTTATTTATTTTTATTTTATTTTCTCCCTTATATATTTTTTAATATATATATTTAGTAAGACAATAATGGATGAATTAATACTTTTTTTATTGATAAAACTGTTTCTTAGTAAAATTATATTCCCTTTATCAGTAAGTATATTTTCTCTTTATTTTTATCAAATTAATTAATTTTATATATAAATTAACAATTTTTTGGGTAAAGAAATTATTGTACTATTTTTTTTATAATAATAGATGCATTTAATCCTTAAATTGTTAGGAAAAAATTAGTATTGTTTTGTAAATTTAATTTAATTGAAGATTAAATTATTAAGAAATTAAACTATCCAAATTATTATAAAATTAGGAAATAAAAGTATCCAAATTGTGTTGTGAGATGTACAATATTTTATATTAATTTCATCTCTTTTGTAAATGAGTACCACAAGGTAGGGGTCTCTTATTTCTAATAGGATTTCTTCTTGGAGCTATATCACTCGACATGTTTTATTGTGTTACATGACCTAGGTCATCTGTCTCATCACCACTTGGTCCACTACCACCTTCGTCATTATATCCAGCGAGATCCTCAGCGTCCACATGCCATCCAGTATAACCTGCATGTAACTGTGTCATACTTCCCATACCCATGTCATATGTATGTGGGATGGGTGCTATATATGACTCTGGAGTAGTACCATACTAAACATATTTGGAATCGACGATGCATTTATGTCATGAGATGGGCTATCCAAATGTGCTCTAGATGGTCGATAAACATCATCTGTATGAGCAACAAATTATTGCATACAGAGGCAGAAAAAGGAAAAAAAAAAAATGACATGCAGAGTTTTGCAAGTAAAAGAAAGGAAACAAAACAAAGCATGCAAAAAAAAGAAAAAAGAAATAGTATACAGAATTTTGCAAGTAAAGGAAAGGAAACAAAACAACGGGTACAAAAAAATAAAATAAAAGGAATGACATGTAGAGTTTTGCAAGTAAAGGAAAGAAAAAAAAAGAACAAAGCATGCAAATGAGGCAGAACGAAGCAAGAAAAAAAATAAAATGTGACTCATTCTCTAAGCAAGTAGAAGAAAAAAATAATGCATGTTTTGTAAAGCACGCATGGTACAAGAAAAGCATGTATTTACAAATCATGGAAAAAAAATAGAAGCATAAAAAAAGAGAAAAAAGAAGAAAAAAGAAAATAGAAAGGAGAAATTAAAAAAAAATTAAGTTGCTGTTAGACAAAAAAAAAAAAAAGTAAAAAATTACAAGGTATAAATAAATAAAACTTGTATTTATGATAAAAATAAATAAATAATAACTTCATTAGACTAGTAAAAAAAAAATTTCTACTGGGAAAAAGAAAATAAAAAAAATTATAAAACAAACAACAGTAATTACGTTAGTTAAGATTATAACATTATTATTTATTTTTATTTTTTTGTTGTTGTAATATTAAGATAAATTTTTTAAATAAAAATCAAAAATACCTCTAAAATTTTATTAAGATAAAAATAAAAAATAAAAAATAAAATAATAACTTCATGAATTAGGCTCACAAAATCACTATTTATATATTTTTATTTTTTTATTTTGAGAAAAGATAAAATTAATTTTTTTCTTACTAAAAAAATTTAAGTTATGTGACTGGCTAATATGACAGGTCATATACAAATTTGATCTATTTTAAATATTAATTTTAAAAAATTTTTATTTTAAATTTACGTTTTATAAATTGGACCATTACATCATTTTTGTCAAAATGGTCTATTTTAAATTTAAGTTTTATAAGTTGGACCATTATATCATTTTTATCAGGAACGTGATCTAATTCTTGTTGACTGCCATCATCGACTCTGCTTTCTATAACTCTCCGTCTACTTTCTCCGCTTCCAATCCCATTTGAAGGAACTTGATCTAATTCTTGTTGACTGCCATCATCAACTCTGCTTTCTATACCAATATTGCTATTACCAATCTCTATAACTACTTGCTCTCCATCACCATGAGTCTCTCTAACAAACTCAGCTTGAATTTCTTGTTGAGAATCCGAGTAGGATCAGATATTAATAAGCAAATAGCAGACAACAGCCCCAACAACAGCCAACTTAAAATTCATTTTCATAAAGGAAACCATGATGCATCCAAGGAAAAAATTGAATATACCAAGGTCATATCCGAGGTCAAATAGCCTGGAAAGGTTCATAGACATCAAGGCAAATGAACAAGAAGAAATCAAGCTCAATATGCTTCCATATTTGTTTTCCCCTTTCCCTTCCATACTTTTTTGTCTTGGTAAAATGAGTATAGAGAGGTAAGCATTAGAACCAGATACCCAACATGGGCTTTCAACATGAAACTCTTCGAAAATCCAAAATTCTTTGCAAATAACATCATTCCAGAGAAAAGGGAACTTACCAAGCAGTAAATAACAATCTTCCATGGATTCCACTCTCCCACTAGTTGTTTGAAAGATGAACTCAGAGCATAGCAGATGAACCCAACTATGCTCGACACAAAACCCACAATTCTCCACAAAAGTGGCAGGACAAGGGTATCTGAAATGGTGTTCGGCATTGATAAACGCATTGTAAGGTCGACCTATGGTGGGAAGTAAAATTAGGAAGAGATGGTGGGTTTGAGTTGGAAAGGGTTTAGTATATCATATCCCCAAAAGATGTATGGAAATGGAATTTTCTCATATGCAGAAGGTTGAAAATTTTGATCGAGAAGGGAAGAATCAGTGAAATTTCAGTGTTGGACATGGGAAAGTGAGAAACTGAGACTGACTGGCTCAAATTAAATCCAAGAAACAGCTGTTACGCGGAATTAGAAGCTTTTACACAATTTGCTTCTCACCTCAATAATGCTACTCAAAAATCAAATCAATTGGCAAGTTGTTTTTTTTTTTGAACGCTAAAAAGTACACAAGCCAACAGGCATCAACTCATCAGTTTTTTGTTTTTTGTTTTTTGTTTTCGGAAAAAGAAAAAAAAAATAGTTTATTGTTTACAAAATATTTACTATTTTTATCTTTTATGTTCAATTGTATCCCATATAATTCTTTAAAATGTTGCAATGTTTTCTCCTAGTTTATTATTGTTCATAATTTGAATGTTGTATGCCAAAAAGCTTAGAATTATATTTCGCCTTCACCTAGAATTGACTAAAAATAACAATTTAGCAAGCTTAATGAATAATGCAATTCGTAACTACAATGTTTGCATGACTGCTGGTCACTGGGTATCTGGATCATTTACGTAAACCAAAACCTGACTTCATTTCTAATATAACTTGATCAATTTACTTTCTTTTTTATGGTGACAAAGAAAGAATCAATGCTAACAGGTACATTCATAGGCCTATTAATTTCACAAAGCAATTGGAAACCTGGTCTACCTGTCGCAATAGAACTAAGATTCCACGACTAACTTCATGAATCCGACTATCACGTGAACCAGTCCAAAGCGTCAATCAGTATCTCAAGAACGAAAAAGAAAAAACCCACTCGTATGACAAGAAAAAACAACAGTAAGGACAAATACAGTCCGAGATACAACAGAATTATAAGGATATAAGGTGGAATGGAATGCATAAGATGAAAAAAGTTTCCTGTGGAGAGTAGTTATATTGAAGCCATTGCTGAGCAAGCTTTAGTTGCTCAAATTACCTCATCAAGAAAAATGATAGCACCATTGGGAAACTGATTAGCAAGTGAAAAAATTCTTCCTAATGAGCGTTCACTTTCACCATACCATTTGGACATGATAATCTCCAACTGCACATATAGCTAAGGGGCCCCCTGTCAAGTCATGTCACATGACTTTTAGTCAATTGGGTAAGAATGGGTACGAAAACAACAAATTGAGGGCCAATAAGATGAAATTAGGGTGGAAAAGCTCACAATCAATACTCAATATTCAAAATTTTTCAAAGATCTCTAAATAAATACATACTAAGCCTATATATAGGCATTACACAAAACCCTAGAAGAAAAACATAAATAACCTAAAAGTTAAAAATATAATAACAAATACTAATACATAAATTCTTACATTTTAATTTTACATAATAGAACATATAATTATATAAAACAATAAACACCCCTAGAACATTTTCTATCATTCTTCCTTTATTAGAAAAATCTCCATTTCTAATTTTAATGAGAAGAGATGAGGACCGCAAGAATAAATATATTTGAGTTGAATTTCAACAGATGCAGTCAAAATATTAAAATTGAATCTTAAATTTGAGATGTCATGATTAAAAAACTTGAGAGGGAAAGAGATATTTAGGTTTATCTAGATGAAGGTGGAACAAAATTTTACTATTTATTGTGATTCTTAATCCTTGTCATTGGAGAGCCATTGGAGGGGAAGAGAGATTGTAGGTCAGAAAAGGTTTATCGATGAAGTGTCCCGTTTGTGAAGCAAAAGAGCAAAAGTTTAGGTTCAAAACGTCACCGTTTTGTGAATCAAAACAAAAAGTAAATAATAACAAAAAAAACGGCATCGTTGAGGTCCTAATCCAGATCCAGATGATTACTCTCCTGCGATCCGTTATCCTGGCGATCAATAAAGGCCAATGACAAAGCTTTTTGGACCTAATCCACGAGTCGGATCTTTTTCCTTGAGCCGGGATCGAATCCATCTACTTTCTCCTCTTCCGCTTCACAATCCCAATTGAAGGACTACGATCTAATTCTCTGGTTGACTGCCATCCATCAACTCTGCTCTCTATACCAATATTGGTCAGTACCAATATTTATACACTACATGCTCTCCATCACCATTAGTCTCTGTAACAAACTCAGCTTGTATTTCTTGCTGAGAATCCGAGTAGGATCGGATATTAATAAGCAAATAGCAGAAAATAGCCCCAACAACAGCCAACTTAAAATTCATTTTCATAAACGAAACCATGATGCACCCAAGGAAAAAATTGAATATACCAATGTCGGAATCCGAGGTCAAATAGCCGGCTCATAGACATCAATGCAAATGAACAAGAAGAAATCAAGCTCAATATGCTTCCATATTTGTTTCCCCCTTTCCCTTCCAAACTTTTTTTGTCTTGGTAAAATGAGTATAGAGAGGTAAGCATTAGAACCAAATACCCAACATGGGCTTTCAACATGAAACTCTTTGAAAATCCCAAATTCTTAACCATATTAATTATTTAGGCGAAGTTACCCGTTCTTTTAATTGAACCCGGCGCGCCGGATATACACTACCTTTTAGGCCAAGTTTCCCGTTCATTTAATTGAACCCGGCGCGCCGGATATATATTATAGAACTTTAATTCTTGATTCTTCAATCTCTAAATCACAAAATTGTTGGAAAACAGAGAGTAGTAGTTCTCTTTAATTCATGTCTAATTTCAAAATTCTAATCAAATATATTGTTCCATAACTTATGTTAGAGTTGTTTCAGCAAATAGTATTCGTATTTGTTTACTTAATTCATTTATTTGATTCAGTACAGCCCAAATAATAAATCGGGATCATTTTAATTTTTTTTATCACCAGGCTACTTCTTCGGATAGTTCTACCACATCTTTTACTCAAGTACTGTAAACCTCTCCAAATGCAGTTAGATTATTAGATATATACTGGTAACTGGCAGTACTAAAACTGCCATGAAGCTGTCAAGTAGAGAGAGTTTAAAAAATAATATGTAAACCATAATCGTACAAAATTAGTTGTTTGCAAATAAATTATTAAGTTTGGTGGACAATCATGACCAAATCTAGGAAGACATCAAATCAATTTTAACTATTTATATGTTTTTTTAACTTAAAAGCCACCAAGGAAAAAAAAAATGTAATTTTAACTCAATTGACAAATATATCTTGTTAATTTCATGCTCACCATAGTTTTACATAATATTATTTTTCAACTCATTTTCTTAAAGGGTTGTCTCATATTCTACCTTTGGAGGAAAAAAGAAGAAAATGTTAACAATTTTTAAATGTAAAAGCTTTTCCCTTGTTTTTACAACCAAATAATATAGTTAGCTCTTCATCTAATCAAAACTGTGTCGCTTGAATAAAATAATAAATCAAGTTTCACATTAAGGACAACATATATATATATATATATTTATCTTTGATTATGAGAGGAAGTCAAGCATGATGAACCTTTAGTTATAAATTAAGTTCAATCTTTGTGGAAAAAAGAAAAAGAAAAAAAGAAAGCTATAGGAAGACATATTAATAGATCCTTTGGGGCAGCAAAGCCAGCAGCGGCTCTTAATGTGATTATGCTACTCCTGGTGCAGTTCAATAAACCATCCTTCCCTTCATTTCCTTTCTCTCCAATTTTCCTCCTTCGCTTTTCCCTTCAAAGTATAGAGAAAAGTAACAATTATCGAAAAATTTTCAAAACTTTGTGACTGTAAATGTAAAGGATATTTTATGTTTCCGACTGTATATCACGAGTGCTTGTTTAAATGTATTGAAACATGCATTCGAGGAGGACCTGTTTGATATTATGTCCAGCTAAATCATCAACAAGAAGAATGATTTCTAGACCAAACCAGTACCTCATTGAGAAGTATCTGTGAGTCTATGACATGCATATTGACAGAGACAAATCTCAGCACACATTCTGATATGTGTTGCATGCATGAGTAGAGCTCATTCCTCATCTCATGTGAATTCTTCCAGACTTTCTCACTAGATAGGGGTTTCCATCATTTAGATCTAAGCATGTATCGAGCATATCATTTTCCATTAATTAACGGGGCACATAAATTTTCCATTAATTGTTTCCCAAGAGTTGAGTTAAAGATACACATGGCAAATAGTTAAACAAAACTTATCAGTGTCTGAAGTTCATTGTTCTTTGGTTCAGCATTCCTATCTCTTTAAATTCGAGTGGCTATCAATCCTCATGTGTAGCTGAGTTCTGTTGAATGCGCATCTTGAAGTTTACCTCCCAGTGTCTTTTGATTCCTTGCGCTGTTCTTCCGGGCAAATGACAAGCTATCACAGTCCAACTGACAGTTAACGAAAGTATTAGACAACTTTTCATTTGAATATAAAATTATTATGATGGGATATATTCAGGTGATAGATTCATTCAAAATCTGCATTCCTTTATTAAAATAAATAAAAATTCAAACATCAATATATATAGTAAAGAAGCCATAAGATTTTGACCCTCCCACATTATGTGTGCATTTGTTAACTTGATTATGATGAAGTAACCTATGTTTCGATCTGGGTCATACCTGTTACCAAGGATTTCATACAATTTGACAATATCGTCTTCTTCTTTTTCGGAGTAGGTCCCTCTCTTAAGGCCTGGCCTTAGATAATTGAACCACCGGAGTCTGCATCTCCTTCTAGACCTTGAAAGACCTGAAAAGTTTAAGTAAATTTGTTTGAGAGTGAACTATTGCTTGCATATGCACTATGCAGTCAGATAAAGTTCAGTACTGATATCTTAACAATCACCGTGGTTGGAAATGTGGTAGGCTCACCCACATACACATAAAAAGAAAGGAAGGGAATATTGGAACATGACATTTTAGCTATTTACTGTATTGTCATACTCATTACAAGTAGTGATACTACTCAGGTAGATCCCAATATCACGATACTCACAATAACCTATCTTTGTAATAACAAATAACTAAATTAAACTCCGTACCCACTAACTCATAACTCACCATTAACACATAACTCACCCATTAACTCATAAGTCAGCACCTAACTCACAACCCACAAAATAACTCATAACTCTCACAGCCACCAACACATAACCCCACTAGGATAGTTATTCACTTCAATATTAGGAATACTAAAAGACTAATTTCAAAATACTATTCCAACACACCACATTTAAAATACCACTACTTATAGCTAGGTACAGGTTGCAAAAAATGACTGCAAAAGTAATAGACACTAGATTGAAATCTGAAGAAAAGAGCGCAGCTGCTGGACAATAACAATGAATACCATACAAACACATGTATACATGTAGAAGGATGTCGTTCAATAGTTGAGAAAGATGCAATATAATGAAGAAGGATACTTCCAATTTAGATCAAAAAGGGGAAGAAGAAGATGATTATACGTCATGACCTTTTTTTTTATTGATTATGGGAAGTTTAACTTATACCACCAGAAATAGTAAAAAAGCAGGATTGTGAGCAGCTAAAGATGTGATGCCAAAATTATTATGGATGTGGCAAGAGGTTCAGTACTAACTTTGGCTGACAGAAAAGCATACCCACATAAGTTCGTCTTGTGATTTACCATTTGCATACACTAAACTTCTCTAATTACCTGTAAACGTGGGAATTTCCTTCCAGTCCGAGTGGCCATATGCAGTAATAAAAGTAAATAGCTTCATATCTTCCTCTGGTGTCCATGGACCTTGTCTCCGTAAACTCGATCTAATTCTTGCTGACCGCCATCATCAACTCTGCTTTCTCTACCAATATTGTTATTACCAATCTCTAAAACTACTTTCTCCCCATCACCATTAGTCTCTAACAATTTCAGTCTGTATTTCTAGTTGGGAATCCGAGTAGTAGCGGATATTAATAAGCAAATAGCACAAAACAGCCTCAACAACAGCCAACTTAAAATTCATTTTCATAAACGAAACCATGATGCATCCAAGGAAAAAATTGAATATACCAAGGTCGAATCCGAGGTCAAATAGCCTGGAAAGGCTCATAGACATCAGTGCAAATGAACAAGAAGAAATCAAGCTCAATATGCTTCCATATTTGTTTTCCCCTTTCCCTTCCATACTTTTTTTGTCTTGGTAAAATGAGTATAGAGAGGTAAGCATTAGAACCAAATACCCAACACGGGCTTTCAACATGAAATCCTTTGAAAATCCCAAATTCTTTGCAAATAACACCAGTCAAGAGAGAAGGGAACTTACCAAGCTATAAACTCTCCCAATAGTTGTTTGAAAGATGAACTCAGAGCATAGCAGATGAACCCAACTATGCTTGACACAAAACCCACAATTCTCCAAAAAAGGGGCCGGACAAGGAGATTTGAAATGGTGGTGGGCATTGATAGACGCATTGGAAGGTCGACCATGAACATGAAGAATATGGTGGGAAGTAAAATTAGGAAGAGATGGTGGATTTGAGTCAGAAAAGGTTTAGTATCATATCACCAAAAGAGGAAGGGAAATGGAAATTTCCCATGTGCAAAAGGTTGAAACTTTTGATCGACAAGGGAAGAATCAGTGAAATTTCAGTGTTGGACCTGGGAAAGTGAGAAATTGAGACTGAATGGCTCAAATTAAAGCCATGAAACAAGTAGCTGGCAAATTTAAATTGGAATTGGCGGAATTAGAAGCTTTTAAACAATTTGCTTATGTGATCTCGATAAAGCTACCCAATCGGGATAAAGTTATATCCTTATGTTATAACTCATAAAAATAATAAAATTTATAGGGAGAAACTAAATATTTGTCTTTATTTTTTTAATTTTTGAACATTATCTTCAACCATTAAACAATGGATAGAAAACAACCAATCAGGCATGTCACGGAATCACCAACAGTAATTAAGTCTAATAGAAGGGCTAGTGAGTGTCAGCAAAAAATTCAGGTTTGAAACTAGAAATATCACTTTAAGAATGATCTCTTAAACAAAACTCGATAGAATCTTAAGAAATTAATTTCATAGCGCTGCCCAAGAAAATGCAAGAATATAACATTCAAAATGCAAAGGCATAGCACTTCTTATATGTCAAAGAGGATTGAGTTAATTGCAGGTGAGCTTCTGGAATGCCGGTATACCCAAGGCTCCAATTACTAATTGGGGACGATCCTTATGGACAATGTTGGTCCTTACATTCACTGTAAGTATCATTTGCTTGTTGGACCTAATGCAGTAGAACAATTTGGGTGGTATTGTGCTAGTTCGAGTCTGGCCCATATCCCAAAACCCTTTTTAATTTGGAATATGCTTGAGGAGGTTATTACTGACCCAACTACCAAAAGGATTTAAAGGTTAGAAAAATTGAAAAAGAATAAGGTGTTTTCAGAGTGAACTGCTAAGATTGTAGAGACAAATTTGTAAAAGGATAAAAAAAAAAAGGCCATGCCATTCAATTTGCCTCATGACCCCATTAATCCATCTCGTCATTCTTGAAGTAAACCAGTTAAATTGGGACACATGGTTACATCCATAATTTTAGTCAGCCTAATTTACCTTAACCTTAAAGAGTAATTTGACTCAACCTACTAAACACCCACCCTATTCATCTTCAATCAGAGTTTCTCTCCACCTCTTTCTATTCCACTCACCTCCTCACCTTCTTTGTTACTACCTTTTTAACCATTGTCAATCTTTTTTATTTCCTATATTTAATTAGTAAAAGAGGAAAAAAAAAAAAAAAAAACACATACAAAAAAGGAGAAAATCAACAACCATAAAGGAAATTATATTATTAATATTTTTGTCAATTCATAATAACTGTCAATTTCATCTCAGCATAAACACAATTACTAAAATTTAAATCTCAATTTAAAAATTCAGTGAATCAAGGGATGTGTTTCGTTTAATTTACTCGGATGTTCCGGTTGGAGAGTTGGTTGTTTCATCTCTGGTATGATGCTTCAAGTATAGAGATGGTGGGTGAGAAGACAGATATTGAGGAGAAAATGTAATGAGGGAATGGAGAGAGCAGTGTAGTGGTTTAAGTTAATCACACGGCACGATTTTATTGGGTGACAGTAAAAATGACGTGGTGGGAGTAACTTCAAGCAAGTTTTTCTCCGATCTTCTCACCAAAATTCAATTAATTAATTAAAAAGTCATCAAGAGTGAAACAACATAGATCCTTCTTAAACAAATTAACAATAATTTTTTTTTATCAGGTTCTCAAACTAGTATATATATATTATAGACCTTTAATTCTTGGTTCTTCAATCTCTAAATCACAAAATTGTTGGAAAACAGATATATATATATATATATAATCTAAGAAGAATACTTATGATGTAAGACATTTAATTATTATTGGTTTATTAAGTTTTGCATAATATGGTTTAAGAATAAGAGGATTAGGTTAAGATTACTCTAAGGCTACAATCTACAAATATATGTACTCAACTCAACTAAGTTTTAAAATCTCAAACTAGTTGGAGTCGGCTAAACCTACAAACATATGTAATAAATCAAATTCTCACATGTATTAATATTACTTTTTCTTTCCCTTTCTGGTAGTACAAAGAAGCATAAATATATGTGGAATAAACTTTGAGAAAATGGATGAATTATATTTGTGAGAAAATGTTGTTGATGCTTGTTGATTATGTGGAATCTGGTTTAAGCAAAAACATTTTACACGCATGACGAAAGAGAATTATAAAATATCAAGTTGTTAAGTGAGACATTGAACAAGTAACAATCTTTTACATACGATGTAAGTTTATTGAGTTTATCAATATAAAAAGTATACATACAAAATGATCGAGCACGGGACCCAACAGTAGGAAACCTAGGAAATATGGGATTGTGTTGGGCTTCAGCACATGCTAAAACGAGAAATATTAGTTTTTGAAATATATCATATGTGATAGGTGTTGGACTTCATTAAGTGTAGATCACATTTGACTTGAGCTGCACTGGGAATTTACCCTGTTCGATTCTTGCATTGCCATTTGCACATATTTTTATGCAGGTAAACATGTCTAATTCCAATATCTCTAATCAAATGTATATTCTCTAACTTACGTTTATAGAGTTGTTTAGGAACTTTTTAACTTCTGTTAATCAAATGAATTATTCTCTAACAAGTCGTCCAATTTATGATTCAGGAACTGAACTTCTTCTTGTAATATGTCATATCCAGTTTACTTTTTATTCAATCGGTCTAGCTAGTTTTCAGATTCATTATCTATCCTGTCGATAGTAGTCATATGCTCACCCAAATCATTTTAGTATTTATGACATTTGTCAACATGAAAGTAGGATCCAAATGATAGTAGAAGAACAAAAACAATATAATTTTCATCATTAAGAATTAATAAAATAAACAGTTTATGCCTTCTTATTTTAGTGGGGAGATCAAAATAAAAAAAATATGGATCCAAATATAGAAAACAAAAGTAAATATTAATTTTTATCAAGCATATATAACGTGAAAATATGATAACATGTATATAATTATAAATAATTTTGATATATATTTTTTTGACATAACTATTATTTACATCGATTGATTAGGAGGTTTATGAGCATTTTAAAATATTCTTATACATAAAAGCAAATAAAAGAAGTATAATAAAATTTATTTTCAGAAAAATTGTCAAATTTAATTCAGTCATATAATTATGGTGTATATCATATTTATGAAAATTAATGACATTTATTTTTTTTCTATTAGTTAACCTGCATTGATTTTTAAATATCTTTTTAAAATTACAACAATTCTTTTTAAATTATATATGAAATTTCTTGATAGTTTTATTATTAAATTTACTATTAGATTTTTACATCACACACAAACTTTGGTACTCTATAAAGTAGATAATTGAACCTAACCACTGGGGTAAATTACATGGGCAGTTGTAGTTAGCTCTCAATTGTACTAGTAGTAAACTTTATTTAGTAAATATCCACCGTGGTCCAGGGCATGGGTATGAGCCAAGGAATAGTCCCGAATCATGGCCCAACCCAGGACCCTGGCCCAGGCCCGGGCCCGATCCCAAGCCAGGGCCAAGGGATGCCCTCGCTGTTGTTCCGTCCGTGCTTGTCTCCGTCTATTTTCTCCTGCTTCAATCCCAGTTGAAGGAACTCGATGTAATTCTTGTTGACTGCCATCATCAACTCTGCTTTCTATACCAGTATTGCCAGTACCAATCTCTATAACTACATGCTGCCCATCATCATCAGCCTCTGTAACAAACTCAGTTTGTACTTCTAGTTGGGAATCCGAGTAGGAGCTGATATTAATAAGCAAATAACAGAAAACAGCCCCAACAACAGCCAACTTAAAATTCATTTTCATAAAGGAAACCATGATGCATCCAAGGAAAAAATTGAATATACCAAGGTCGAATCCGAGGTCAAATAGCCTGGAAAGGCTCATAGACATCAGTTCAAATGAACAAGAAGAAATCAGGCCAAATATGCTACCATATTTGTTTTCCCCTTTCCCTTCCATGCTTTTTTTGTCTTCGTAAAATGAGTATAGAGAGGTAAGCATTAGAACTAAATACCCAACATGGGCTTTCAACATGAAATTCTTTGAAAATCCCAAATTCTTTGCAAATAACATCATTCCAGATAAAACGGAACTTACCAAGCTGTAAGTAACAATCTTCCATGGATTCCACTCTCCCAGTAGCTGTTTGAAAGACGAACTCAGAGCATAGCAGATGAACCCAACAATACTAGACACAAAGCCCACAATTCTCCAAAAAAGGGGCAGGACAAGGAGTTCTGAAATGGTGGTGGGCATTGATAGAAGCATTGGAAGGTCAACCGTGAACAGGAAGAGTATGGAGGGAGGTAAAATTAGGAATTGATGATATGCAAGAGGTGGACACCTTTGAGAGAAAATTTCAGAGTTGGACCGAAAATTTGAGAGAAAATTTCAATAGAGGATGTTCTTCTAACATGTGATTTTATGATTATGATGTTATAGTATTTTTAAATGTTGGTATTATTATTTTTTAGTTGATCTTTATGAGAGAATTCATTTCTTCAATTATTAAATTTGTACGAATCGTGTTTGTGGATATTTGGACATAGCTCTCTCCTTTTAGTTTTAATATCTCTTTGAATTCACCATTTTTTTAATACCTCTTTGAATTCACCTTTTTTCTAATAACTCTTTGAATTCTTTCAGCAGACCTTTCATTTTAGTTTTAATTGGTACATTTGGACATAGCTCTTCATCTAATCCAAAAATTTCTTTTTGAATAGACAAATTTACTTATTAATTTTTCTGAACACTCTTGGATCAAAACCTGCATGATGAAGCTAGAGCTATAGATAAGGGTTTTATCTTCAATTTTCTAAACTACAAAGTAGCTAGTAGCTAAACATAATTAATTAGATCATCAAAGTTATGGAAGTAAATGCTAATAGGAGGAGTGGTAGAGTTAGACATTTATTCTTGAGAGTTGACTAAAATTTTGTATTAAACTATTCTACTATAGTAATAGCAATATATATAAATATATATATACATATTTTCATAGGTCTCCTCTTATCTTTTTATATACTGACTCGAGCTTCGGAGTGCTGACAGGTTCCTAGGACCATCTCTACAAGTCCACCGAAGAATGAGTGTAGGAGAAAACATTTAGGAGACCACCTCGCTAGGTCTCCAGATCGGACAGATTTGACATTAACATTGGCTCCGTTTATAAGAAGTTATTTGATTTAGCTTACCTACCTATGATCAACATGGTGAACCGAGAAGAAGAGGTTCAGGAGCAGTATACGGTGAGAACGGGGAAAGGAATAGAAGGCACGTTGGTTCCTGTTTTCATAGATCCCGACACGCCGGTTACACAGAAGCAATATACTGAGCTCAAGGCTGTTTTAGGAGAATTCTCGGTAGGGAGGACTGCGAGGTCACGCTCCGTGGCCCAGCAAAAAATTCACTTTAAGGATTTGAGAGATAGCTCGGGGAGTGAGAGCATGGCCAACCCGGTGGCAAGCCCAAAGTTGGATGACCCGTCGAACATATCGAGGCTTATCATCCTTTCACTAAGAGCATAACGGACTGCCATATCCCTCAAGGGGTTAAAATCCCAGCTTTAGAGCAATACCATGAGACTTCTGATCCTAATGATTTTGTGATAGGATTTGAATCCTTAATGTTACTGCATGCTATCCCTAATCCAGTGATGTGCAGGGCATTTGGGTTTACTTTGAGAGAGAGTGCGAGATAGTGGTTTGCCCAGCTCAAACAAGATTCTATTCGTTTCTCTGGTTAGTTGGTTTCCCAATTCAAACGTCATTTCATGACCAATAGAAGGCAGAAGAAGGACGCCACCTACCTTTTGTCTTTTCCACAAAACGATGAGGAATCTCTTAGAGTGTTTAGGGGACGATTTAACTCCACAGCCTTAGAAGTGAAGGATGTGAATCCTCAATTCGTGATAATCGCTTTGACAGCAGGCTTGAGAAAATATGAATTTAGAAATAGTTTAAACAAAAGAACGCCCAAAATTTTGGAAGAACTCATGAGAGGGGCAGAGGAGTATATAAATGCGGAGGAGGCCGACAAAGATCTAGTGGCACCCTCTTATCGAGCACCCAAAAGGTAGCGTTCGCTCGACCAACGCGGTAGACAGGTCGGTCGTCAAAGGAAGTAGAAAGTGGAGAGAGCGTATACCTCCTTGTCGAAGATTCGAGAATTACAGGCAGTTGAATAATACCTAAACAACAGTGTTTTTGTTGTCTAACTAAAAAGTGTCCTGAAATTTTTCCAAATCCCAAAGTAATTGGGCAAAAATGTTGATCACTTGAAATTATGTTTGTTCCAAAGAAGTCTGGGCTATGATATGGTGAATTGTTAGACATTAACGGATGAGATAGAGAAGTTGATTAGGAAAAGTTGTTTGACGAAGTTTGTTCAGAGAGAAGGGTCCAGGAGAGCACACCAAAATCTCGGTTCCAAGGAGAGCAATCTTTTCGTCGTCTTGAGCAACCTTGGTATACTAGAGAAAGAATAAATGATACAAGAAGGCCTTCCAGATCTCTTGATGAGAGTGGTATGGTAGTGGGAGTGATACACACGATCTTCGGTGGATTTTCTCCATCGCGTAGAATGTCTTCCGAAAGAAACCGGTATGCGAGGAGGCCATTGTCGGTCATAAAACGTTCTAAGAAATTAAGAAATGGAGGTCTCCTGGGAGCGATAATCTTTTCAGATATGGACTTGATAGGGGTTGAGACTCCTCATGATGATGCTTCGATAGTGTCTACTAAGATCACCAGCTACAGAGGGTCATAATTGACAATGGAAGCTTGGTTGATATCATATACTCCAAATATTTTGAGCAAATGGAAATCTCAAAGGAAACACTTAAACCATTCAATAGCTCTTTGGTAGGATTTAACGGAGAAGCAGTGGAGGTGGAAGGTTGGGTCGAGTTACCAGTCACCGAGGTTTCAAGAAAATAGTAGTGATGCAGTTCTGTGTAGTAAAGATACATTCAGCTTATAATATAATATTGGGTTACCCCTTCTTGAATGTTGCCAAAGCCATACCTTCCTCTTGGCATGTTTGTATGAAATTCTTAACCTTTTAAGGAGTAGGCACCTTACGAGGAAATTAGAGGGTAGCATGACAGTGTTATTTCGCTAGTATGCACACAAAAACTATCAAGGTCCTGCATATGGATGACATTAGGGACGCTAGACTGGATAAACAAATAGATATACAGAGAAGAACAGACTCAGTCGACAAGTTCGCACCAGTAAGCCTTTTTTAGGGCGATTTGGAAAGAACCATGCTGGTGGGCACAAAATTGGAAGAAGAAGTAAGGGAAGCCTTAATAGTGGTTCTTAGGGAAAATGCGTCGGCCTTTGTTTGGTCGATGAAAGACATGCTAGGGATAGATCCTTCTGTCATATATCACAGATTGAGTGTCAAGTCGGATTGCAAGCCAATCGGGCAGAAGAAGAGAAACTTTGCTTTGGATAGGCAGGAAGCTATTCAAGAAGAGGTATCCAAGTTATTAGAGACAGGTTACGTTAGGGAGGTGCATTACCCAGACTGGTTGGCTAATGTAGTCATGGTACAAAAGCAAAGTGGGAAATGGAGGATGTGTGTGGACTTCACTGACCTGAATGAAGCTTATCTGATAAATAGTTTTCTCTTGCCTCAAATTAATAGGTTAGTCGACAGCTCTTCTAGAAAAGAGCTATTGAGTTTTGTGGACGCCTATATCGGCTATAATAAGATTAAGTTAGTAGAAAAGAATGAGGAGAAAACTTTTCTCATCACAGAAATAGGAACTTACTACTTCAAGGTCATGTTGTTTGGTTTGAAGAACATCGGTGCAACCTACCAGCGTTTAGTGAATAAAATATTTAAAGCACAGATAGGTCGCAACTTGGAGGTGTACGTAGATGATATGCTAATCAAAATTTCCAGTTCAAGAGAACTCGTCAAAGATTTATGAGAGACATTCTCAATTATACATTGCAACCAGCTTAAGCTCAACCCCACAAAATGTACTTTCGGTGTCTCGGTGGGCAAGTTTCTGGGCTCTATGGTGACCGTAAAGGGAATAGAGGCTAATATTTCCAAGATTATGACAGTCCTCGACATGCAAAGTTCCACATTGATGAAGGAGATTTAGAGATTAACAGGTCGGGTCACTGCTCTAGCACGGTTCATGTATAAATTGGCGGACATGTGTTCCCATTTTTTCAAACCTTAAAGAAGGCGTTCTTATGGACCGAGGAGTGCGAGAGAGCATTCCAACAGTTGAAAGAATATTTAACCTCTGTTCCCGTGTTAGGTAAACTAATAGAATGTGAGGTGCTAATTCTTTATCTAGGTGCCTCGTCTGTAGTGGTTAGCTCGATGTTACTTAGGGAGAATGGTTAGCAATAGCAACCTGTATATTATACTAGCAAAGTGCTTCAGGGAGCAGAGAATAGGTACCCATACATTAAGAAAGTAGCCTTGGCTTTAGTGAGTTTAGCTCGTAAGCTTCGACTGTACTTTCAAGCCCATAATGTGAAGTTAGAATCGACCAACCATTGAAAAAGATCCTCCACAAGCCTAATACCACCAGAAGAATAGTTCAATGGTCTATTGAGCTGGACGAATTTGGTATACGGTATAGCCCCAAAACGGTAATTAAAGCCTAAGTGTTGGCAGATTTTATTGTGAAGTGTATGTTTTCGAATGAATCGTTGGGCGACCTAAAACCTAATACAGACACCAATTTTTTTGAAGATGAGAGATGGTTACTGTGTATGGATGGGTTTTCTGATAGGTTTGGCGGTGGAGTAGGGGCGACCTTAAGGTGCCTAGAGGGAAAAGTTATGGAGTGCGCCATTAAGTTCGACTTTCCCGCCTCCAACAATGCAACCGAGAATGAGGCTCTGATCTTAGGCCTAAAGTGAGCCAAAGTAAGTGGAGCAGAAGAAATGAAGGTTTTTTGTGACTCTCAGTTAATGGTCAACTAAATTATTGGCGAGTATATAGCCAGGGGACTAGCCATGATCCAATACTTGGGGAAGGTAAAACAACTTATTAGTTGTTTTACAAAAGTATCTGTACTGCATATACTAAGGAATTTGAATGTATGGCCATTCTAGCTTTCTAGACTTCACAGATCTAAAGATGAGGGAAGTGCTCGAATTCATACCCTGAAGAGACAAAGCTATGAGGAGTCTGAGACATTGGCTGTGTGGACGCCAGGTCCTTTATGGATGACTCTGATAGTGGATTATATACGATTTGGCTTACTTCCTGCTGGTACAGCTATGACAAAAATTGTTAAAAGAAGAGTCACACAATATTGTATAATGTAGGACTGTTTGTACAGGCGATCTTATACACGTCTATACCTGAAATGTCTATGTCCTGAGAAATCAGAATACCTTCTCGATGAAGTACATGGGGGTGTTTGTGGAGCGCACACAGGCTACAGGGCTTTAACATAGAAGGTTCTAAGAGCAAGGTATTATTGGCCTACCTTTTAGGAGGATTCCAAGTCGTGGGTGAAGAAGTGTGACAGTTACCAATAGTCGGCTAAGGTGCCAAGGCGATTACCAAACTAGCTAACACCTATCAGAAGCCCTTGGCTTTTCGCCATATGAGGTTTGGATATTTTGAGACCCTTTCTTGTAGGTAAGACCGAGAAAGTGAAGAAGTTCATAATGGTAACTTCTGACTATTTCACCAAATAGGCCAAAACCGAGCCAACGACCTCAATCACGACCAAAACCATGGAAAAGTTTTTTGTGGAAACTCATTATCTATCACTTTGGAATACCAAGGGCCATAGTCACAGATCATGAGAGGCAATTTGATTGCCGGCCTACCAAGTCTTGGTACTTGGAGCTTGGAATCGACTTGTGTTTTTCTTCGGTAATCTATCCTTAAATTAATGGCCAGGCAGAAGCTGTTAACAAGATACTTCTGGAAGGATTGAGGAAAAAGGTAGATAAGAATAAGTTGGACTAGGATGAACATCTACAACAGGTATTATGGTCCTACCGCACTACATGGAAGGTTGTCACGGGAGAGACACCTTTTAATCTGACCTATAGAATGGAGGCAGTTATACTAGTGGAGATATGCATACCATCCTCTTGGGTCGAATCCTTCTCTGAGGAGAGCAATGAGATCGAAATAAGGACAGACCATGACCTGCTAGATGAGGTTAGGGATAAAGCTCGACTCCATCAGATTGTCTGCCAGTAGATCATAACTCGAAGTTAAAACCCTTACAAGTGAGTGACTTTGTCTTAAGACTGAATCAGTTCAAGTGTGGTAGCTCATCAGGAAAACTCATAGAATCATGGGAAGGTCTATATTAAATAGACCATGTTGTAGGCTCAGGGGCTTACAAAATCAAAACAGAAGTGGAAAAAGTACTACAGAGTAGCTTTAATGCCCAACACTTGAAAAAATATTACCATTAATGTATATGCAAATCGCCATGTTTTATAGATTCCTGTATTACAATGTGAAGTTTTTTCCTTGTAGACTGACAATGTCTTATGTACTTAAAGTTTAAGGCTTCATCAAAAAATTCATGGGCAAAAAAATGGTCAAGGTTCACCTGGTTGACCTAATGACCTAAATAGGGAACCCAACCTCCTGTGGTGCTCACCCTCACAATTTTTGGTAAGCAGAGGATACCAGGCTTAACCCTAGGTTTCGATTCACCCCCAAGTTTGTCGGCAGGAAATGTAAGGTACAAGGAAGTACCCCCCACTTGCTGACTTTAAAGGACGAACCCCATGCTGTCAAGATGGAGCCCTGAGAAGTTGGCAGGATTTGGCTACAAGATCAAATTATGTTAGATCACGCTTGGATATATAAATCTTCAAAGGCAAGGACTATACACAACTCCGACCTAGTGGAACCTGATACTCTATGTGGGATGGGATAAAAACCAAGTTAATAAGGCAACTTGATCCTGACTGTTTTTTACAAATCGTCGTAATTCTATAGGTATGCCACTAGATTGAACATCAAGATAATGAGATATATTATACTGAAAATTAAAACAAAATAAGAACTCTTAATTATTACAAATTCCTAATTGTCCAATAACTATTCAATCATTCATTACAAATTGCAAAAATAAAAATTACAGAGAATTATCAAAGTGTACATTGATCTATTGATCACTGGCATCAGCGCCTAGAGCAGCGACCTTCTCACCACTCGCGTTCCTCTCGTCCTTCTCTTCCTCTTCATCCTGCTTTTCTCCCACAACGGATTCATTCTCAGCAAGTATCTTTGCTAGCCTTTCCTCCTCTTCTACCTCTTCCTCGCCAGGCCACTTCACCTCTGATATATCTAAGGAAGGTTTGTGCTCCTTTAACCAGAGCTAGCAGCTGATCTATCCCTTGGCATAAAGGCGACTACCATGATCATCGATCATCTGTTGACATTCTTCTGATCCTTTAAAGTTCTCGACAGCTGCTCTGGTCTCCCTCTTGGATGAATTCAATTCAGCTTTCAACATGGCGAGCTCCTTATCCTTTTTGGCTTGGGCTTCCGCCACCTGGGCCAAATCCTGCTAGAGTCACGCCACCTACGACTCATGCCCGTGGCACTGCTCAAGCTCCTCTTTAAAGTGAGCTACTTTTTCACTCTGTTCTCGACATTGAGTAAAAAAACTCTTTACCTCACCCTCAAGCGCTGGACTTTGGTTTTGAGCGACTCATATTATTCAAAAGTAGCTCACACCTTAGCCTCCGCTTTTTCGGCTTGGATTAACCAAGCTTTCAGTATCTTATTTTCTTGAATGGTGCCGATTAGTTTGTTCGAAGAGTACTCGACGTCCTTTAGGGCTTTCTTCAGTTTGGCATATAAGGACACCTGATATTGTATATACTATAGGACCGTAAGCTCGTATCAGTAATTTTACATGACATAACACGATAAAAACAAGGTATACTAGTTCAAGATGTTCGCTATACCTGCACGCCAGCAGACAACCCAATAATAACAACGCTCTCTAATGAAAGATCATCCATGAGCACTGCTTCTGTTGGCAATATCGTCCCCCGAACCATAGCGAAGGCAACATTGGGTATGTCGCCAATATAGGTGTCCTCTTGGGCACCCAGGAAACGTGCGCTGACATCTTGGCTAGAGAAAAACAGTCCGGTCCGAAGGGCTCCTTCAAGGAGAGCTTGACTTTGGCCCTTTTTTGAGGACGAGCTGATCTTGGAGTAGGAGGAAGTGTTCTCTTCGATCCTTGGTTTGGATCGTGCGCAAATGAATGGCGCCCTTTACAATCTCAACAGGTTAGGACTCCTCTTAAACTCGTGGAACGGACGACCCTTCAGACGAGGATCTTTGGAGGACAGGGTTAGGCCTCATCCTCCTAGGAGGTCGACTGCTTTCCTTTGCTGCCTTTTACCTTTAGAGATCGACACTTTCTCAGCCTTTTCCTTGAGAGCATCTAGACGTCGCCTCGTAGCAGTTCTCACCTCGGCAGCCTCTTGCTCTAGTTGCAAAGGTAAGAGATCAAGAGCTCAGTAACAGTGAATATGAAACACTACTTAACTATGCAAGAAAAATATTGTATGGTGCAAACCAATAGCCAGTTCGAATAAACTGATCCTCTTCAACATTGCACCAGAGGTAAAAAATATAGTGTTAAATAGCTCGCCTGGTTGGTATTTCTTATATACAAGAATTTTAGAGTACTTCTTGTATTGTACTCAGTTCATTATTGGAGGTTTCTTTGGCTTCCAGGTCTTTAGAATGCTTCACTTGTGCAATAAACCAATGGGGTGAGGTGCATCAACAAAGAAATAGCGAGGCTTCCATTCTTTATTGTTGTCAGGCTGCCCATAGTATAGGTAATCTTTTGCTGAAAAATAAATCTAACCCTCTAACATGTTCTTAATTTGGTGTAGGTGCCTAAAAACTATAGATGGGCAAATTTGTATTTATGGTAGATGCTGATGAAAGTAATAAATAACCGCCAACCATTGGGTGAAAGGGTGAAAGGGGTAGTACATTCCTGCTTTCAAGTATTCCTTGTAGAAACAGAAAGTGTTACGGTAAGAATAATGTAGACGATCTCCGTATGGACCGACCTTATACACTTTGGCACCAACAGGCTCAAAATATAACATACTCAAGGTCCCCAGCTTGGTGTCATTTATGGCGTTCTTTATAGCACTAAGTTCGACAGTATTGGTCTAAGGCGAAAAGATCACCATATCGTCCTCAGACTCTCCATCCTCATCTCTCTTAGTCGAGAAGCGAGATAGGGCATTAGCCTCGTCCTCCAGTTCAAAATTCTCAGACTCAGTTTTATCTGAGCCTAAGGACATGAGAGAGCCATAAGATAAGGATTTGGGAAGGAATTTTCCTTTTTCAGGGCCGTAGGTTAGCTTCTCGCCCATAGGCACTATGATGCCATTTGCTGGGTGGTCACCAGACAGCTCAAGAGGTGGGGCTGATAGAGAACCTCCCTCACTAAACATAATAGGCGAACTGAAGACACTTAGAAAATTTTTTAAAGAGAAAGTTAGAAACCCATTCCTAGAAAAGAAGGAAGGCATGTTAAGAAGTTATCTCTCGACTAGTCAATTTGGTTGTAGTCAAAGTGGCAGAGCTTCGCTAAGAAAACCTGAAAGTGAGGCTCAAGGAAACGAGGGAGGGGCCTTATATAAGCCTTGCAGGTTTCCTTCGCACTTCACGCCCATTGCGACAAGAGCACATGGCACGCCCTAGTGGTAGACTACCACAATGTCCAATGAAAAAAGAGAATTTGACTCTGAATTTGAAGAGTCGCAAGACCATAGATGGTGGAGAAGAATTAGGTCTAGGCCCACGAATGCCACACTTCTGGACTACATTTCTCCTCCTCTTGCAAGTCGGGATATTTGGGCCATCTGATAAGTCTATCACCATATTTGCTCTGCATTTGGGCAATCTTAGAAGTCTTTCGCCATGTTTGCTCTATACTTCTTATTTGGGGAACTAGTGTTAATATAATTTAATGACACCCAATAAGGGCCTGTCATATGGCGGTTGTCTGACCACTTGATAATATGAATAGTTTAGGTAGTCTGTAAATGCACTTTCTTCCACTCTATATATCCACACACCTTAGTTTATTAAGACAGGGACACTCGTGAGAACTCTCTTTAACTCATTCTCTCTATTCTTATTTTTATTGCTTTCTTCTTATCTTTTATATACTGACTCGAGTTTCGAAGTGCTGACAGGTCCCTAAGACTACCTTTGCAGGTCTACCAAAGAATAAGTGAAGGAAAAGACATTAAGGAGACCACCACTAAGTCTCTAGATCGGATAGATTTGACATTAACAGTATCATATCACAAAAGGTGGAAACTTTTGATCGACAAGGAAAGATGCAGTGAAATTTCAGTGTTGGACTTGGGAAAGTGAGAAACTGAGACTCAACGACTCAAATTTAAGCCACGAAACAAGTATCTTAGTTGGCATATTAAAATTGTATATGGCAAAATTCGTAGAATTAGAAGCTTTTGCACAAGCTGACAAGCATCAACTCTATAGTTTTTTGTTTATGGAAAATGGATAACAATATAGTTTATTGTTTAACAACCATTACAATATTTTCTCCTAGTTAATTACTATTAATAATTTTGATGTTGTTCAGGTTATATTCCACCAACACTTGGAATGAGCGTTTATGCAGAAATATAAGATTAGAATCCTATTACGTAGCTCGTAAGTCTAAAAAATTTCACTTGAACATTATATATATTAAAATATAATTGACTTATTTACTATATTTTTTTGATTGAAAGGAAAATAACAACAGAACAACAAACTAAGGAGAGCTAATAGCAATTCTTTGTTATCAATCAACGCTTACATTATCAGCTCTAAAAAGAGACGAATAGGAGGGACTTGCAACTACTGAAACTCTCCATCCTATTGGTCAAGAGCTAAGTCAGCTAGAGAATCTACAATTGGTTTCCTTCGCGATGAATGTGATTTAGCTTGATTTCCCAACCTCAAGAAACAATCCGACAGATGTCACTAATTAAAGGATTATTAGCATTGATCTTACTAGTATTCTGATTGATAAGTTGAAGCACCCATCGAGTCCACCTCCACCTCTAATTCTCTACATTAATAGGTTTTCTTGTTAGATTTTAAGAATTATGTTATTTTTAATTTTATTTATTAATAAATTAATAATTTTTTTTATTAGATTCTTCAGTATATTTATATTTTTTATTTTAGTCTTCTAAAATTTATTTATTTAAAATTAAATTATTAAATTTAGATGAAATACAATATAATTATGTTAAGAATACATGATAAAAATTTCTGATCTTTGATTTTTTTTTTTTTTTTTCTTTCCTTTTTTCGAATTGTAACGTTCAAAAATAAGGAATAGTACTACTAATATCTCAAAGAGGATAATTGCCAGTGAGCTGCTGGAATGTAAAGAAGGACGATTCTTCTTTAAGTTGATTATTACTGTGTAGTAAGTGGGCCAGGCCACCCTAGTTCTGGACAATTTTGGGTCGTACATTCACTGGAAATATCATTTGCCCTGTTGGACCAAATACAGTAAAACAATTTGGGTGGTATTGTTCTAGTTCAGGCTTGTCCCATATACCAAAGCCCTTTTTAATTTGGCATATGTTTGAGAAGGTTATTACCTAACTACCAAAAGGTTTTGAAGGTTGGAAAAATTGAAAAAGAATATAGGTGTTTTCAGAATGAACAGCTGGGATTGTGGAGACAAATTTATATATATATATATATAAACCATGTCATTCAATTTGCGTCATGACCCCCATCAAAATCTAAGAGTGAAACAACATAGATCTTTTAATTTGGTGTTCTAATTGAAAAGCCACCAAGAGTGAAACAACATAGATCTTTCCTAAACAAATTAAATATAATTTTCGTTTTTCTTATAAGGTTCACAAACTAGTTTATATATTAAAGACCTTTAATTCCTTTAAATCACAAAATTGTTGGAAAACGGAGAGATTAGTTTGTAGAAAGATCAAAGTATGGTTGAAAATGGTAGGAGAGGAAGGAAACATAAGCAAGTTATGGTAGTATTTAATCTGGTTATGAAGCTAGTTTTAGTGGAGGCAATTAATGTTAATGTTAATGATCCTTCAACTGATAATTCTCGTTCACATTCTTCATCTTCCACTCATTTTTACCCTCCACACAATGATGATAAAGTGATGAAGTTGAACCTACAAAAAGTGAAATGTGTTACTCATTGTAGCACAACAAGTGCCTTGACCATTGCTTGCGAAAGTGCCTTCGTGGAGAAATGGTCACTGATGATGAAGAGTATAGTAGTTCTCCTTAATTCATTGCTGGAATGTTATTTTAAATATATATTCTATAGAAGAATACTTTTATTGTAAGATATTTAATTATTATTATTGTTTATATAGTTGTGCAGATCTATATGGTTTAAGAATAAGAGAGGTGAAGATTTCTCTAAGGCTACAAATATATGTATTATATCAAATTCTTATATGTATTAATATTAGTAGTACAAGAATTATATATAAATATATATAGATCTGTTTCACACCACCCCACATGCAAGTTTAATAAGTTTCTAGAAAAATGTACATGCGAAATGTGGAACACTTGACCCTATTTAGTCATGAAAACTTTGATGTCAATTAAAAAAACTATTTCACCAAAAAATTTAAGATACCAAGTGAGATCCCATACTAAATTAGTACTAATCTCCAAAATAAAGATATTTACGTTTAATTTTACTGCTCTAATATAGGGCTAATACTCAACACATAACAGAATTTATGTATAGATGTGTTGTTTAATAAACTCTTGGCATTTAAAAAGTTGGGACAAGAGACTGGTCGGAAGTGGGCAAGCCAACAGCAGGAAATATGTGATTGTGTTGGGCTTCACCATATGCTAAAACTAGAAATATTTCCACGCTTTTGAAATATGTCATTATAAGTGATGTATAGTGCTGGGCTTCATAAAGTGTAGATTATAGCTACTCTTGGAATTTACCCTATTTGATTCTTGTATTGCTGTTTGCACATTTTTTTTATGTAAGTAAGCATGTCTAATTCCAATATCTCTAATCAATTGTATTGTTCTCTAACTTATGTTTATAGATGATGAGCACCATTTTTTTTAGCAATCCAATAATATTCGTGACAGTTTATAAGTATCATGATTAATTCTCTTCCCTAATCCAGTTAAAAGCATGTCATTTATGTCAATACTAAAAATTTTACTTCTTGTACGGCCTCTCCAAGGATTCTAACAATAAATCTAGAAAGGGACCATATATTTTTAATAACCAGGCTACTTCTTCGGTCACACCTTTTACACAAGTACCGTGAACCTCTCAAAAATGTAGTTAGATTATTAGATGTGGAATGGTAACTGGCAGTACTAAAACGGCCATGAAGTCAAGGACGTGTGCAAGAGTTTTTGGACTTGAAGTGTACAAGTAGAGTTATCCATATGTATATATAAAACATTAAGTAACTTGCTTGACAAGTAAAACCAATTTGTCTTACATTTTAAGCAGCAAGCAGGAAATTAGTCAGTAACTTAAATTTTTTTTTTTTTGACAACATACTATAGATATATACTTGGGCAAAACACTAACAAGAAAACCTGATACTAATGTTATGGGCAAAGCAATGGCCTAAAAGTTCCATGGGAACTGGTCGTAATAATCCATAGAGCTTTGATCATCACAGCAACTCAAATCAGAAGTAAGCACAGACTCTAAAATTCCGAAATCGAAGCTAGAGCTCTGATCAAATGAAGAATTGATAGTTTCTGGACAACCCTTGGCTTCATTTACTCTATCGATGATTCTCGTCGCACACGTAATCTCTTGTTCTTTTTGTTGGAATTCATGCATTGTTCCTTCAAAAGGTTCACCACTAAAATCCCACATGCAATTCTCAAGGGAAGCTGGGTTCAGTATAGTGGATGTGGAAGAAGAATAAACATTGGGTGTGTCCTCAATCATCAATAGGCCATTAGGGAAATTTGTAGAATCATGAGAACCAGAGGTGGAAAAGGTAGTTGTACAAGAAGCTGGTAATTTTGCGAAATTTTTATTAAATATTTCCAAGGGAGCATTGGAATTTTCTGGTTGGAAATCTAGGTTATTGAAAATGGAATTATTGGATTTTTTGTTTTCAGGTGCAGCCTTATTGATATTAGAAGTTCTTTGATTATTATGAGAATTAGAGATGAGATTGTGAGTTTTTGGGTCTAACCCATTTGAGATCAACTTCTTCTTAACGCATGAATTCCAAAAATTCTTCACCTCATTATCTGTCCTTCCAGGAAGGTGCTTCGCTATTTGGGCCCATCTGTAAAAGTAAGTAATACACCACAAACAAAACTAAATTAAAATATAAATCTTTTTCTTTTGGGTGATAAAAATGATTGATCATTTAATTACCTATTCCCAAGAATTCTATGAACATCAATGATTATTTGTTCTTCTTCCGCAGAAAAGGATCCTCTTTTTAAGTCCGGTCTCAGGTAATTCACCCATCTCAGTCTGCAACTCTTTCCACATCTCTGCAAGCCTGTAATTGCACATTTACATATATATCAAACACCATTTGTCATAAACAGAAAGAGAGAGAGAGACAGAGACAGAAGCATTAGTACCTGCAAGTCTAGGGACAGAACTCCAACTTTGATGACCATGGTTGGTGATATGTTTGATGAGCTTCTCATCTTCTTCAGGAGACCATAGCCCTCGTTTGACCTTTTGTTTGCTGCAGCAACTGTGGCCCCCCATAATTCTTTCACTTCAATTCCAATCCCTTCACTATCAAATTCTATAGCTTCTGTTATGTCCATATATATAGTTGAACTTCAAGTAGCTGCACTCTGTAGCAAGTGTGTTAGAATTTAAACCCTTCCCTATGAAGACTCTTCCAACAAAGTGTACTTGTTTTGTAATCAATATAATTAGATATATACTAAAAGCAGCAAACAAAAGAGGTTACGTTTTTTGTTTTTGTGCGTGTGAGAGAGACTTAGACAAGAGAGAAGACAGAGAGAAAGAACTATGGTTACTGACAAGTGCATGGACTTTTCCAACAACAACTGCCAAATGGCAACACATGCATGAACAAATTCTTAAATTTCCGCTAAGAGAGATCAAGGTGGAAGAGACTGGTAGGCATGTTAAATTAAAGGATAGAATCGTCACCTCAGTCTTCCTCGAAGTTGACCCGATTCAAATTTGTTAGATATTGGTATTTTAATTTTTGAAATAATACGATCCTCACTGAAACCAGTTTTGATTTGCTTCGCTTCAATCCTTACTCTTGTATACATTTTTAAGATTATATCTAAGATAGAATATCTGCACAAATTATTTATTTATTTATTAAGAATTGATGATAACATGTTTCTTAATTATTGGAAAGTTACTCCTATTTATTTAATTTTTGTCCGAACGAATAATTTAATCCGACAAAAGAATTTGATTTTTCTTATGCATTGAAAATAAACAGCCCCCACTCATGTCAAAATCTAAATAAATAGATTTATTCAAAATATAGAAGTGCGCATGAAATACACAATAAAATTATGAACAACAAAGATATATACTATTCAACACAATGACCATATGTTATCTACTTAGATTCTGTCAAATTTTTAGGCACTCAGTTCATTAACAGAGTTTTCTTTTTGGATTATAATATGTGGTGTTTTGATAAATATGAAAAAAGGAAAAAGATATAAAAAAGGGGGTTTGAACTTTTGATTGATTTACATTAAAGCCATGTTTGTTTTCCTTTTAAAGTCAATAGTAATACAACAACCTCAAAAGTATTAAATAAACAATAATAATAATAATTAAAAAAAAAGCATTACTAATATATTTCACTTCCATTATTGTGAGTGATATATGTTTCTTAATTCTAGCTTTAACCAAATGCATCCTTACCAGATTTTTATATTAATTTTGCTAGCTGTCTATATCTTGTGTACATCGAAATTTTCCAAGACCAAAAGAAAAGAAAAAGGGAAAAGATAAAAAGAGAGAAAAAGAAGAAGAAGAAAGAACAGATCTTGGAAGGCTCATTGGTCAAAAAGGCAATTGCATTTGAGAGATGTGCTGGAATTTTAACTTGGGGTTCACTCATAGGCAGTGGAGGGCCACAAGGTCTAATTGAGTGTCTTTTTGTCCACTCTTTAGTGATTACTCATTTGAAATCCGAAATTACTTTTCATTTCTAATAAAGTCCAATTAATACAATTCATCACACCCAAAAAAATGAACAAAACATGTTATGTGACATGGAATTTTCTAGGTCATTTGTATATATGTTATCCCAAGACAAACCAAAAATCTTTTCCTCAATACTCATATTAAGGAACCTGCAGTGTTAGAAATATTTTAGAAAGACAAAGGCACCTGATTAATAGAAAAGTTTATTCTCTCTATTTTGTTCTCTTTACTCACAGGATCATCTCTTAATTATATTTTAGTCAACAAAAAAAAATGAAAAAAAGTGGGAAAAAATTTCTTTAGTTTGAAGGTGCATGAGAGTTGGTTTAATTGATAAAGTTTTTTGGTGTTGTATACCAAATACCTGATATAAAATCTCGTATTCACTTGAGATTAAGAGTTTATGAAGTGAGCTAATTGAAGTGATCTAATTTAAGATAGATTTTATTGAACATGAAAAAAATTGAGTTTTTGTGTATGAAATATTAACATTATTTTTACTTCACAACACTAAATCCTAAATTTGATTTATAGTTTATTGTTCGGCATGTTCTAAATTTTATTGATTCTATATTCATTTTCTTGAAGTAGACCGTTCAAAAAATTTAATCAAGAAAGAATTGAATCTAAATTTATTGATTCTCATTTTTATTTTTTTTAGACGAAAACAAAATGGAGAATAGCTTTAATTTAGAATATCCCAAAAAGGCTAAATGCTAGATACTTATATAACCTCCATTTTAACATGATGGAAATATGGTGGTGCTTGTGTGGGGATCAAATGATTAATGTTCCTACCATTATGAGGATTCATATCAAAATGGAAATCCTTATGATGTTGAGAAAAGAATAGTAAGTACATTTTCTTTTATCTCTCATGATTGCTATTATGAAAATATTG
Organism: Quillaja saponaria; assembly: GCA_029379385.1. Taxonomy (NCBI): domain Eukaryota; kingdom Viridiplantae; phylum Streptophyta; class Magnoliopsida; order Fabales; family Quillajaceae; genus Quillaja; species Quillaja saponaria. The sequence continues at coordinate 8,129,948 of CM055616.1, read as the reverse complement.
AAGAGATATTTATTTTTTTTAAAAGAAAATAAAATAAAAAGTGGGGACAAACTAGTTTTTTATCATCACTCAAATTGTTATGACTTAAGAGTGAATGCCATCAATTTCATGTATTTTATATATTTAGTAATCAGGTGTGTTTGAGTTAGTTTACACGCATATTGATTAATTACTTATCTGATCCCGTCAAAAGTAGACTATTCAAGTAGAGACTAAAGAATTTATAAGAATTTTATTTATCGCGATTTCTCAAGAAGATACAAACCAATGAAGGAAACATTGTAATCCTCATACCAACCCTTAGAGGAAATTCATACATATTAATGAATAGTGGCAGGAACAAGCATAGGGGCATGTAAATAAGTACATGTCAATATATTTTCACAAAAAGTGGTACAATTTTCTCTTATTTAAGAGTTTTTTCCTCTCTTTTTTTTTAGAAGAAAAAGAAAAGAAAATAGAGTAGTGCATGTACATTATAATTGTATGAGGATTTGAAAATTGTGTATTACAATTTTATTTTATTTTGTGATGATAAATATATCTTTTCTTTTTTTAATTACTTTTAATACTCTAATTAAAATTTTCGATTCTATAATTATAATATATATATAACAATATATATCACTTTCTTTTCCACTCGTAATTCCAATTAACTATAGATCAATGAAATCCCATCACAAGTAAAATATGAGCCCATGTGATTTTAAGCCTTTATGATGCCTTTAATCATATAATTTACCTTTGATGGTTTTTAATTTGACCCACTAAAAACACTTATTGCCTTCACTAAAGGTATCTAATTCATCATTTATAATAAGTGATCATCAGTAAAAGTATAAATGTTCTGTAACTTTAATGTCCTATGACCAATTCTAAATTATCTGTAACATTCTATGATTCTTCTATGATTCTAAGTCTAATCCCCCATTATTAGACATTGCAACCATCAACAATACTTAATTAATCATGTAACATTAACTTTAACTGCATTCTGTAACCCTAATTAACATCCTTAACATAAATATATATGGAAGAGAACTGTTATGCCTACAGATCATATATTGTACTTATTTGTCAAATCACTGAATCTTTGCAGCTATTTTCAGTTACTTGCATTTTCTTTTATTAAAAAGCATTTACTCGTAAAAATGTATGTATCCAAATAGCTACAATATATATAATAGGTAATTTTAGTATATTGATGAGAAACATAGAGCCTAATGTTAATTTTAGCTACTATAATTTTACTAATAATTTATTTTAGTCCTCATTATTATTTTAATAATGCAACTTTTAATCATACAATGTTATCTTGTTATAATGGAAATTTTTGAGATTAAACTCACTACAAGAAATATCAGCATGTCAAATGCTACCAAAATATGAGCAACATACAAGGATTTGAAGTTAATTAAAAAAACTATCAAAAATTTAGAGACTAAAAATTCAGTTATTAGTATTATATTATGTCTGGGCAACTTACGTGTACCACGATTAATTCAGCTCTGTGGTGAGGTTTAAGGCAAACTATCCACATCTCAAGATTATGGAATTTATGGGAGTTTTACTTCCCATAACCTTTACAAGGAGATTTGAGTGAAGTCAAAGACAAGTCATCCACACTGGCATGTAATAGAGACTATGTTTATGTAAGTTTTACTCCCTATGACCTCTCCAATGAAATTTTAATGAGATAAAAGGCAAGGTCATCCACGTTTGGATTAGGAAATTTATTGGGATTTAAGTCTCCTAGCTTCCCCAAGAAAATTCAAATTCAGAGAGTCAAGAAAATGGAACAAACTCTCTTGGCCACTAGGCTAATTCCTTGAGATTTAGTAGTATTTAATTAGAATATAATAGTATCATATTTGAATGATATCATTTAGGGTGTTAAATTCACAAATTTGAGTAACCCACTAGCTTAGTATAGATCCTTCCAATACATTTATTAATTGCACTGCATATGTCTAGCTTGGATTTTACTTGTCTGAATCAATGTTTTTCTTGTAACTATTATCATCATTAGCATATGCATGCATAGACTTTAACCATTAATTGCAATATTCATATAGTTTTATAATTTTCAGTGAAATAGATGAAGTGATCCGGTGAATAACTACACTGGCACTTCAAATAAATTTATATTCCAATATTATAAAACATTAAATGCACTAAGTCATACATTGTTTATATATATATCTCACTAAACAATAAAAGGAATTGAATTAAAAATATAAAACTCTAACTAATCCCCTTTATTACTTGTCGTCGTGATTCACCAAATTTCTTTCTCTCTCACTTACGGGTAACAAAATTTATGATCAACTACATTAATTATTGAATGCATTAAATTTTTTATATTTAATAGTTTAAATATATGCACGTCAAGTCCCTAATCTAATGCATATCTATATTAATCAAAATTATTTAAGGAAGAATTGCTTAATTAATTAACCAATCTTATTGAAGGAAACTACTCTACACTAAACCCCACCACATGCTTCTTTCTTTTGGTGTTCTTCTTCTCTCACACTCTTCAATGCACTTCAATTCAAATTTGAGTTTTCTTTCGGATGAAGATAATGGGGTTGGAGATACAGAAATATTAGATGAACTTTTATCTTTTAACTGCTACGACAATCAGCATTAACGCCATAATTATTATGAGTGTTATTGTTATTTTTCTATCCATCACTAATTATTTTTTATTCATGTAGTACAAAGTTACATATTTTAATCTTATTATTATTATTATTTTTATATCGCATGTCATACACGGAGCCTGTTTGTGTATGGACTTATTCATAGTTTGTCACACACTTTCATACGCCCACTTGTTAAAAGCTTTGTTTAAATTAGGGGAAGTGTTATGTTTTTTTGGTTGGAAGGAGTTTCAACGAGCGTATGCATTACATAACGTGAGATAATTGTATCCAACTTATAAAGCTTTGAATTCAGGTAAAGACAAACACACGGTGGCCTCTGAGCTACATCATAGGAGATAGCACTCTTCCAACTTATAAACCCCTAACCCATATAGGTGAAGACAAGTTATGATACAAAATTATGTAAAAAATTAATTATTTGTTCCTTTAATTTTATTCTTTTAAATTATTAGAACTCTATTATGCTTCTAAAAAATGGTGTGATGCATAACCAAACATAATACAATATATCTTTAATAAATTAAAAAAATAAAAACGGATATGGATTTTACTCAACCCAAGATCCATGAATTCCAAACCAACCAAAGGTGCACATCATAATCCATCAAGATAAAATGTTAGACTTGATTTGATCCATTGACAACCCTAATTATAACTAGGGGTGGCGACAAGTTGTGTTTGAGTCGAACTTTGGACAAAACTCGGTTTGGCTCATTAAGGGCTAGCTCTTGAAGATTTTATAAAAAATTGTATTTAAAGGGATTTAAACCCAAAACCTACAAGAAAATCATTTGAATAATTTACAACTAAACCAAATTATAATTTATGTTAATTTTTGCATATAAATATATTTATTATAACTTTATATGTAAAATAAAATATTTATTAAATAATATTAAATAAATTTGCTTACGAGCTTACGAGTCAAGTTTTTAAAAAATTGAGTTTAGCTCATTTTACTAAATAAATTCAAAATAAAATTCAAGACCGACTCATTTGATTAAAATAACTTAACTTTTTGTAACATGAATATTTAGAGACCACATAATATCACCAAAAATTTATGTATATATTATTTTTATTAATGAAGAAGGAAATGAATGTGAAGTATATATTTCAAATTGAACTCGGAAATGCAAGATTTCTTTTTCTGTATTGTGTAGCTAATTATCTAAATTTTAAGCTGCCATATATGTACGTCAAGTCCTAATCTAATGCATATGTACATTAATCAAATTATTTAAGGAAGAATTACTCAATTAATGAACCAATCTTATTGAAGGAAACTGTTGTAGAAAATTGACATATTAGTTTAGTACCTTTCATTGGATAACACTACTCTACAGAGTCTACACTAAACCCTACGACATGCTTCTTTCTTAGAAACCTATTTTGTTAAAAGTAATGTCAATGACTTGGTAGACCAGATTGAGTTTACTTTTCAGGTCCATATACTACCTTAACTTTTTTCTTTTGAGCCCAAAATTGTAGTTGGGTTCGACCGAACCACATGTTCGATGGCCCATAAAAAGCCCAGCTAAGAGTCAGCATGTGGTGAACACTGCCCACTGATTTGAATAAACCAGTTAATCACATTATGCTTGTAGGAATTATGTACATTTTTTAGCAAGGTTATTGAAAATTTGAAATGGACTTCCTACAATGGAGGAAGGTGGGTGTCTTGCTACACTTTATAAGAAGAAAAGACTAACAGCTAACAAGTCTCCTGTCAATTAGAAGGGAAAGAAACATTGCATAATTCTCTCTTAAAGTTGTATTTACTTAAAAAAGAAATGATTGATCTTTGGAGAGGGAAAGCCTTGAAACAAGTTTTCCTTGTGTTTCTTAGTAGCATGAGAAGATCTAGATCCCTCCATTCATCTTAATTTTTTTTATTTTACTTAGATAGCACTAAACAAATAAAAAATAATAATAATAGAAGAACATAATGTTCCGAAAGAAGCTAAAACATAATATAACAATTCTAAAGACATGTGTATTGAGTGAGGTAGGGTCGGTTTTTAGAGAAAATGAAGCAGACCCGGGGATGTTGGGTTCAAAACTTTGAAAGCCAACCGAGGCCTAATGTTGTAAGAAGCCAACCCCAACTAAGAATGTAGAGTTTCGGATTGATCTAGAACTATAAAAATCGGTCAAAATCAAAAAAAATCAAAATAATTTTGTGATGCACAATAAATTTAACAATTATCGTATTAATTATTAAAAATTATATTTGCCTATTTGTGATGTGATTTTTTTTTTAATTAATGAATTATTAAATTGTATTTTATTGTTTATTTAGTATTTATAATTAGTAAAAGAAATAATATGTATAAAATCTAAATATACAATTAATTATATTTATGATATCATTTAGTCTAACAGTTTTGCCTAGGCCAGTTTCTTTGCAGTGACTTAGAGAAGATCTTTTCCTCCCTATTTTGCCCTCCTCATTTTCTCTTAATTTCCACCATATCCTGGTCCTAAGTTATGAAAATAATCCCTCCTATTTTCCTTTATACCATCCGTACCTCTCCCTATTTTCAAATAATTCAACGGTCAGCAACAGTCAATTGTTATTATTATTATTATTTAAATATGTCCCCTATTTTTCTTTAGTATTTGTTTTTTTTTTTCTTTTCAATTTAGTATTGGTTTTTGCTTTTATTATAATTCAATTTTAGTTTTTAATTAAATTTGTTTGTGAATTAATAATTACTTTAACATAAATTAAAAAATAAATAAATTTACTTTAAATTAAAAATAATAAATGAATTAATTATTACTAGCCTACTTTTGTCATTGTCCTGTTTTTATAATTACCACCTTATCCTTAACCTAATTTTACCAAAATACCCTCTGAATTTGTACCAAATCCCTAATTTTTAATTAAGTTGGTTATTTACAATTAAAATGATATATTTAATTATAGTTACATTAAATCTCAATTAAAAATAATAATTGAATAAAAATAAATTTATTTTCAATTAAATATAAAAAATTGGATTAAAAATAAAATAGTTTAATAAAGAAAGACACAAAATATTTTAAATGCCATTTTGGTAATTTTTATCCAAAATAGCTTCTTTGACCATGATTCACAGACCATGATTTTTGGGCTCTTTTTGAGACAGAATGACATCAAACCTTTTTGACCGTACTTCAAATTATGGTCTCTGTCTCGCTACTCTGACGAACGCACCCATTATCTTCAACAACTGCGTTGTTGAATGTTTGGCAAAATGGTTTCACTTATCATTATATTAGGATTGTGGCCACACCAATAAAAAATGACCATACACATCACTTAATGGATCACAAAATTTAGAAAGATTTAAGAAAGTATTTAAAATTTCATATTTTAATTGTTAATTAATCATGAATGAAAAATTATAATTTTGGAAGCTTTCTTAAATCGCTCCAAAATTAAAAACCTATTAAATGACGGTAGTCATTTTTTATTTATTGGTGAGACCACAACCTAGTGATGGTATGATACCGCACTAAATTTTCAGTTAAAATAATGTGGAAAATACTTTAAACAGATTATTATAGTGTGGTATGTGGGCCGAGCTGCCCTAGTTCTGGGCAATGTTGGGCCATACATTCCCTGGAAGTATCATACCTGTTGGACCAAATTAGAGATGGAAATTGGGTCGGACCGATCCGACCCGAGCCTAATAGATTTGTTATTGGGTCTTAAATGGGACCTTAATGGGTCGGGATTAGGTATTTTCATATATTATTGGTTGGGTCTGACAAAACCCAGAGACCTATTATGTCTAATAAATTTGTTTCAATACTATCACAATATATATTTTAAATTTTGAAAATTCATGATTGTTATGATTAAAGGATTATATAATAATTGTAACATTATATTTTAATTTTGAGTTTCAAAATTTTATCCTATCAAAAAATTCTATCATTAGGTCTGGTTTACCCAATTTTTCTATTTCTTTCATTGAATTTTGTAATTGACATTGACATTCAATTGATTTCATATCGTTTGTATATTGTTCTGAAATCAATTTTTGTATTCCTCAATCCTTTTTGTCATTCTTCCTTAAGTTTAAGCTTGGGTTCATTTCATACAGTTTTCTTTTGAACTTCAATAACATAATATTCTAATTTTTTTTTTTTTAATTTGGGTTTTATGGGCTAACCCATTGAGTCTGGGTCTGGATTTGAGTATACTCTATAAGTGCTGGGTTTATGATAGGTCTCATTTTCATGTCTATAATAAGTATGGATAAACAATAAGTCGGATGTAGGCCGGGTCTGACCCGATCAAACCTGACCCATTACCATCTATCCACCAAATGCAGTAAAATAATTTCGCTGGTATCATGGTAGTTCGGGCCTGACTCATATCTCAAATCCCTTTTTAATTTGGGATATGTGTGAGGAGATAATTACCCAACTACCAAAAAGATTTAAAGGTAGTAAAAAATGAAAAAGAGTATAGGTGCTTTCAGAGTGAACTGTTACGGATTGTGGAGAAACATTTTAAAAAGAAAAAAAAAAAAAACACCATGTCATTCAATTTGCCTTATGACCCCCATGAAAATCTAAGAGTCACCAAAATTTTATTAATTAATTTAAAACACAACAAGAGTGAAACAACATTGATCCTTCCTAAACAAATTAACAATAATTTTCGTTTTTTTTATAAGTTTCCCAAACTAGTATATATATAAATTATAGACCTTTAATTCTTGATTTTTCAATCTCTAAATCACAGAATTGTTGGAAAACAGAGAGCTAGATTAATTTCTAGAAAGATAAAGTATGGATGAAAATGGTAGTAGAGGAAGGAAACATGAGGGAGTTATAGTAGTATTTATTCTAGTTATGATGCTAGTTTTAGTGCAGGCAATTAATGTTAATGTCAATGATTCTTCGTCTGCTAATTCTCTTTCACATTCTTCATCTTCCACTCATTTTTACCGTCCACACAATAATGATAAAGTGATGAAGTTGAACTTATAAAAAGTGAAATGTGTTACTCATTGTAATGGTATTTTGCCTAGGCAATGCTGATTTTCCTGTCTTGCACAACAAGTGCCTTGACCATTGCTTGCCAAAGTGCCTTCGTGGAGAAATGGCCACTGATTATGGAGAGTAGTAGTTGTCCTTAATTCATTGCTGGAAAGTTATTTTAAAAATATATTCTATAGAAGAATACTTTTGCTGTAAGATATTTAATTATTATTATTGTTTATATAGTTTTGCAAATATATATTGTGCAAGAATAAGAGACGCGAAGATTACTCTAAGGCTGCAAATATATTAATATTAGTAGTACAAGAATTATATAGGAATAATTACAGGAATGTTATACATATACCAAGTGCAAGTTTATTGAGTTTGTCAACATAAAAAATGTACAATTGAAATGATCGAACACCTGACGTATCTAATGAAAATTTTGATGTCAATTCAATGAACTATTTCACCAAAAAATTTAGGTAAGATCTCATACTGAATTAGTACTAATATCTATAATAAAGAGATTTACGATTTAATTTTACTGCTCTAATGTTGGGCTAAGGCATGGAAAAATACTATAAAAGGACCTAAAGTTGAAACAAATTTTAAAAATAGACAATTTTTTATATATATTTTTAGAATGAACAAAAAAAAAAAGTTCATTTCTTGGGTTAAACTTGAGAAATATGACCCAATCAAATTCCAGCAAAGTCAATTTGTTGACTTCCTGTTTTCAACCTATGAAGTGAGACATCATGTTTCTTTCTTCTTCTTTTCTTTACATGCATTCTCTTTCTTTTTTTTTTCCTTTACATGCACTTACTCTCTTCCCCCCACCCCACCCATTCCCACCCGTGACCTTTTTTTTTTTTTTTTTTTTTTTTTTTTTTTTAGAGACCATTTCTTTTCTTTTTTTCCAAATGAACTAATTCCATATATGGATTAATTAGTGCACTAATTTTTTGGTAAATAATTGATGCAAAATGATACTTTTAAGCCTTAAATTATTACTTGTTTTTTAGTATTGTTTCGAAGATTTAATTTCATTGATGGTCTATATTGGAAATAAATCATTGCAAAAAAAAAAAAATAATAATAAAATTCTCTTATCCTATTTGAAACTTAAATGATTTATAACCTTTTAATTTAAACCCTAACTCCTAAAATATAAATTAAATTAGAAATTTTGGACTATAGTCAATACTAATAACACATTAATAAGTAAAACTACCCAAATTGTAATATAATTAGAAAAAAAAAGTGTCCAAATTGTAATAAAGTGTAGGTTTCAGCGGGCTCCTATGGGGCAAAAGAGAATAAAAAAAAGAATAGAATTGCTGGTCACGGGTTTCCATGGGGCAAAAGAGAATATAAGTGTAGCCTAAAAAAAAAAAAAGAGTTGATGGTTTCGAGTGGTAATGGGGAAGTTAAGTCTTAATTTGTGTCTTCAAGAAATGAGTGGGCTGCCAAGTTGGAATTCTATTTGGCTATACTTCGTGAGTTTAATTCACGAAATATAGTTTTGGTCTATTTTAAAATAGTATATTTTTAAATTTGATTCAATTTTTGGACTATTTATAGTGTTTTTTTCACACAAGACAAAACAGAATTTATGTCTAATTGTGTTGTTTAGTTTAACTCATGGCATTTAAAAAGTTGGGACAAGAGACTGGTGGGATGTGGGCAAGCCACCAGCAGGAAATACGTGATGTGTCGGTCTTCAGCATATGCTAAAACTATAAATATTTCTACGGTTTTGAAATATATCATTATATGTGATATATAGTGTTGGGCTTCATAAAGTGTAGACTACATTTGATTAGAGCTACTCTTGGAATTTACCCTACTTGATTCTTGTATTGCTATTTGCACTTTTTTTTTTTTTTATTAATGCAAGTAAGCATGTCTAATTCCAATATCTCTAATCAATTGTATTGTTCTTTAACTTATGTTTATAGAGTTGTTGAGACACTTTTTTTTATAGCAATTCTATAGTATTCGTGTCAGTTTATACATATTATGATTAATTCAGTTCTCCTATCTAGGCACTCTTTGTTTTAGCAATACAGTAATATTCTTGACAATTTATAAACATCATGATTAATTCACTTTTTCAGTTTAGTCAAAAACATGTCATTCATATCAGGACTTGTTTATGAAAACTTTACTTCCTATATGGCATCTCCAATAATTCTAACAATAAATCTAAAAAGTGACCATATTTTTTTAGCGACAAGGTACTTCTTCGGATGGTTCTACGTACCACAGTTACACAAGTACTGTAAAACTCTCAAAAAGCAGTTAGATTATTAGATATATAATGGTAACTTCCAGTACTAAAATGGCCACGAAGTCAAGGAGGTGTGCAAGAGTTTTAAGACTTGAAGTGTACAAGTGGAGTTAACATCAAGTAACTTGCTTGACAAGTAAATCCAACTTGTCTTACATTTTAAACAGCAAGCAGGAAATTAGTCAGTAATTTTTTGACAATATACTAGATTGATAGATACTTGGACGAAACACTAACAAGAAAACCTAATACTAATGTTATGGGCAAAGCCATGGCCTAAAAGCTCCATGGGAACTGCTCATAATAATCCATAGAGCTTTGACCATCACAGCAACTCAAATCAGAAGTATGCACAGAGTCCAAAATTCCGAAATCGAAGCTAGAGCCCTGATCAAATGAAGAATTGATAGTTTCTGGACAACCCTTGGCTTCATTTACTCTATCGATGATTCCCGTCTCACACGTATTCTCTTGTTCTTTTTGTTGGAATTCATGCATTGTTCCTTCAAATCTTGGAGCTTCAAAATTAGGTTCAGCACTAGAATCCCATATGCAATTCTCAAGGGAAGCTGGGTTCACTATAGAGGATGTAGAATGAAGAATAAACATTGAGTGTGTCGTCAATCATTAATAGCCCATTAAGGAAATTTGTAGAATTATGAGAACCAGAGGTGGAAATGGTAGTTGTACAAGAAGCTGGTAATATTGTGAAATTTTTATTGAATATTTCCAAGGGAGCATTGGAATTTTCTGGTTGGAAATCTAGATTATTGAAAATGGAATTATTGGATTTTTTGTTTTCAGGCGCAGCCTTGTTGATATTAGAGGTTCTCTGATTATTATGAGAATTAGAGATGAGATTGTGAGTTTTTGGGTCTAACCCATTTGAGATCAACTTTTTCTTAATGCATGAATTCCAAAAATTCTTCACCTCATTGTCTGTCCTTCCAGGAAGGTGCTTGGCTATTTGGGCCCATCTGTAAAAGTAAGTAATACACCACAGACAAAACTAAATTAATATATAATATTATTTTTTTTGGGTGATAAAAATGAATGATCATTTAATTACCTATTCCCAAGAATTCTATGAACATCAATAATTATTTGTTCTTCTTCAGCAGAAAAGGATCCTCTTTTTAAGTCTGGTCTCAAGTAATTCACCCATCTCAGTCTGCAACTCTTTCCACATCTCTGCAAGCCTGTAATGGCACATATATATATATCAAACACCATTTATCATAAACAGAAAGAGACAGAGACAGAAGCATTAGTACCTGCAAGTCTTGGGACAGAACTCCAACATTGATGACCATGGTTGGTGATATGTTTGATGAGCTTCTTATCTTCTTCAGGAGACCATAGCCCTCTTTTGACCTTTTGTTTGCTGCAGCAACTATGACCGCCCATTATTCTTTCACTTCAATTCCAAGCCCTTCACTATCATTTTCTATAGCTTCTGTTATATTATATATATATATATATATATATATATATATATATAGTTGAACTTGAAGTAGCTGCACTCTGTAGCAAGTGTCCTTGTTTGTAATCAATATAATCAGACATATACTAAAGCAGCAATCAAAAGAGGTTACGTTTTTTGTTTTTGTGCGTGTGAGAGAAGACGTAGACAAGAGAGAGATAACTATGGTCACCGACAAGTGCATGGACTTTTCCAACAACAACTGCCACATGCATGCATGTACAAGTGCTTAAATTTCTGCTAAGAGAGGTCAAGGTGGAAGAGACTAGAGTGAAAGGTCGGCATGTTAAATTAAAGGATAGAATCGTCACTCGGTCTTCCTCGAAGTTGACTCGATTCAAATTTATTAAATATTGATATTTTAATTTTTAAAATAATACGATCCTCACTCAAATTAGTTTCGATTAGCATCAATTCGTAATGTTTATATATTTTCAAATATACCTCAAATAAGATATTTGCACACTTTATATTACGATCCTTACTCAAAATAATTCTGATTTGCATCGATTCGTAGTTTTCTATATATTTTTAAAATTCTACCTTAGTCCTCTATACATTTTAAATTGATTGATTTACATTAAAGCCATGTTTGTTTTCCTTTAGAGTCAATAATAATACAACAACCTCAAAAGTATTAAATAAAATAATAAATAAGCATTGCTAAGATATTTCACTTCCATTCTTGTGGGTGATATTTGTTTCTTAATTCATAGCTTTAACCAAATGCATCCTTATTAGATTTTTTTATTATTTTTGCTAGCTGTCTATATCTTGCGTACATCTAAATTTTCCAAGACCAAAAGAAAAGAAAAAAGGAAAGATAACAAGAGAGAGAGGAAAGAAAAAAAAAGAAAAAAAAAAAAGAAAGAGGAAAGAAAGAACAGAATTGGATGGCTGATTGGTCAAAAATGCAACTTGTATTTGAGAATTGTGCTGGAATTTTAACTTGGGGTTCACTCATAGGCAGGGGAGGGCCACAAGGGTCTAGTTGAGTGTCCACTCTCCATTTTTTTTTTTTTTTAAGTGTGAGTCTAATCTCGTTCGAGTGAAAAAGTAATACGGTTATTGACTCTCCCAAAAGGGACGATTCCAGAATTTCAAACTTTGACCTTCTCCTGGTTGCAATTCGATTACCATTGCGACCAACCACATTTGAATATAAAAATCTATTCCTCCATACTCATATTAAGGAACCAGCAGTGTTAGAAATATTTTAGAATGACATTCAATCATAGCTCAAATGTTAAGTTTCCGAATTCTTGAATTTTAAATAAAGACAAAAGGGCACTCAACTAATAGAAAATTTTATTTTCCTCTATTTTGTTCTCTTCGCTCATAGGATCAACTCTTAATTCTATTTTATTCAAGAAAAAAAAGAGAGTAAAGATTAATATCTCTTTAGATTGAAGATGCATTTTAGTTGGTTTAGCTGATAACTTTTTTTGGTGCTGTATACCAAAACTCTGATAATGAATTTCGAATTCACCTATGATTAAGAGTTTATAAAAAGTGAGAGAATACATCAAATTGCAGCTAGTGGCCTCTCGGCTCAGCGGCACCCGTCTTTCCTTGCTATTCAGGAGAATACCTTTAATGCTTGGTTTGGTAATGTTTTTTGAAGGATGCTTGTATTTATGAAGAGTATGAGTCAATTTTTTATGTTTGGTAAAAAAAAAAAAGGGTGCTTCTACTCTAGGCATTTAAAAGCCAGTGGTGCTTTTAAAAGCATCTCAAAAGCTGGCTTATGCTCTCAAAAGTTTAAAAGACTAATATAACCTCAATTTTTAAAGAAAATTCGTATTTATCATTTTATTAATTAATGCAGTAGATTGATTATCTTTCTTTTTATTATCAATATCTATTATAATCAATTTAAATCTTTGGAGCAACTTTACAATTGAGAGTAGCTTTTGCATTATTTTACCAAGCACTATTACTTGCAATTTTTTAAAAACAGTTTTTGTATTATTTTACCAAGCACTATTACTGTAATTTTTTAAATGCAGCTCTATGAGAGTATAACACCTTTCAAAAAGTCACATCATTACCAAACCAAACCTAATTGTGTAGCTTATGAAAAAAAGGACATTGTTGCATAATTAAATGCTAGATACTCATTTAACTTCCATTTTAACATGAGGAAAATATGGTGGTGCTTGTGTGGGGATCAAATGATTGTCCTACCATTATGAGGATTCATATCAAGATCAAATGATTGTCCTACCATTATGAGGATTCATATCAAGATGGAATCTTAATGATGTCGAGAATGGTAAGTCCATTTTCACTTCTCACGTTCTCTTCAAAGAGATGCGAATCAATTAAGGGAGTATTTTAATAATCATCAAGTCAATCCTTAAAATAAATTGATGCATGTTAATGAATAGTGGGAGGAACAAACATAGGATAGAGGCACTTTTGTTATTGTCGTGTGAATAAGTACATATTAATGTATTTTCACAAAAAAAGTGGAATAATTTTGTCCCCTTTCCAAATTTTTTGCAGAGACTTATAGACTTAGATTTGAATGGAGGACAATGAAAGGTGATGGAAAAAACTAAAGAGAGGGTATCATTTTTGCTTGTTTAAGAGTTTTTTTTATTTTTTATTTTGAAGAAGACGAAGAACAAAAAAAGAAAAAGAAAAAAGGAAGTAGTGTGGTTCATGTATATTATAATGGTATGAGGATTTGAAAATTGTATATTATAATTTTTACTGTGGTGATAAATATATCTCTTTCTTTTGTTAAATACTACTAATACTCAAATTAAAATTTTTGATTGTATAATTATAAAAAAAAATAAAAATATATCACTTTCTTTTTATTTCTTCTCTATGAAATAAATTGAGGGGCTTCTTCCCCTTCCACTGTCACCCTGCAAAACCCTGATTTTGCAGCAAAAAACTAACCCTTTTTGTATTGCCATAACCCCATCACAACAAAAATTTCGATTAATGTTATCTTTTCTTTTTGTAACTCCGAACTAGTTATTGTTAGAAAATATCAACAAAATGTAATAATATATTAATCGATATATCAATAGTAACTGTTAAGCTATGTAAATATGTAATCAAAAAAATAAATAATTGAGCTTACACCTGAACGATTATATGAATGAAATATTGTATTACAACAAAAATAGCATTTTTTACAACCTGTCTTTTCTCTAAAACGGTTGATTTCCAAGAAACAAGTTAGATCAGTTCATGACATCCCATCACAAGTTATATATGAGCCCATGTGATTTTAACCCTTAATTATGCCTTTAATCATATAATTTACCTTTGATGGTTTTTAATTTGACCCACTAAACACTTATTGCCTTCACTAAAGGTATCTAATTCATCATTTATAATAAGTGATCATAAGTAATAGTATAATATTCTGTAACTTTAATATCCTATGACCAATCCTTAATTAACTGTACCATTCTATGATTCTAAGTCTAATCCCCTATTATTAGAGATTGAAACTACCAATAATTCTTAATTAATCATGTAACATTTTTTTTTTTTTTGTACATAAGGAGATTGGGATTTGAACTCTCAACAAAGTGAGAGGTCTATGGTCTGGTACCATGCCAATTGAGCTTAGTAACACATCCTAACATATATATGGAAGAGAAGTGTTATGCCTACAGATCATAGATTGTACTTATTTGTCAAATCACTGAATCTTTGCATCTAATTTCAGCTGCTTGCATTTTCTTTTATTAAAAGGCATTTACTCATAAAAATGTGTGTATCCAAATAGGTACAATATGTATTATAAGTAATTTTAGTATATTGATGAGAAACATAGAGCCTAATGTTAATTTTAGCTATACTATAATTTTACTAATAATTTATTTTAGTCCTCAATATTATTTCAATAATGAAACTTTTAATCATACAATGTTATCTTATTATAATGGAAAATTTTGAGATTATGCTCACTACAAGAAATATCAGCATGTCAAATGCTATCAAATTACGAGCAACATACATTGATTTGAAGTTAATTAAACAAACTATCAAAATTTTAGAGACTAAAAATTCAGTTATTAGTAAAATTATATTATGCTTAGGTGGCTTGCAATACATGATTAGTTGACCTCTCCAGTGAGATTTAAGGCAAACTATCTACATAGTGAGATTACAAAATTTATGAGGATTGTACTCCCCATGACCTCTACAAGAAGATTCAAGTAAGGTCAAAGACAAGTCATCCACGCTGCTAGGAGTAGAAAATATTTATATGTGAGTTGTACTCCCTATGGCCAGTGAGGTCAAAGGCAACTCATCCACATTGGGATTAGATTTTAGTCTCTTGGCTTCCTCAAGAAAATTCAAATTTAGAAAGTCAAGAAATGGAGCAAACTCTCTTGACCACTAGGCCAATCCCATGAGATTTATTTAATTAGAATATAATAGTATCACATTGGAATTATATAATTTAATCAGGGTGTTAAATTCACAAATTTAAGTAACCCACTAGCTTAGTATAGATCCTTCCAATACATTAATTGCACTACATATGTCTAGCTTGGGTTTTACTTATCTGAATCAATGTTTTTCTTTTAACAATTATCATCATTAGCATATGCATGCATAGACTTTAAGCATTAATTAAAATATTCATATAGTTTTATAATTTTCTGTGAAATAAATGAAGTGATCCGGTGAATAACTACACTTGCACTTCAAATAAATTTATGTTCTAATAATATAAAACATTACATACACTAAGTCATATATTGTTTTTATATATATATATCTCACTAAACAAAACAAAAACAAAAAAATTTGAATTGAAAATATAAAACTCTAACTAATCCCCTTTATTACTTGTTGTCGTGAGTCACCAAATTTCTTTCTCTCTCACGTACGGGTAACAAAATTTATGATCAACTACATTAATTATTGAATGCATTAAAATTTTTATATTTAATAGTTTAAATATATGCACGTCAAGTCCCTAATCTAATGCATATCTACATTAATCAAAATTATTTAAGGAAGAATGCCTTAATTAATTAACCAATCTTATTGAAGGAAAATACTCTACACTAAACCTCACCATATGCTTCTTTCTTTTGGTGTTCTTCTTCCTCCAGTGTATCACAAAATACTCTGCCCCTTGAGCAACCCAAACCCCAAAATTTAGAAACCTATTTTGTTAGAAAGTATTATCAATTACTTGGTAGGACTACATTGAGTTTACTTTTCAGGCCCATATACTACCTAAACTCTTGTCATTTGAGCCCTAAATTGTAGTAGGCCTCGACCGAACTGCATGTTGGATGGACCATAAAAAGGTCAGCTAGGAGGCAGCATTCGTTGAGTCATGAACAATTTTAACACTAAACTAATTTAATGATCATGGGACATTAATAATTTATTTTTACATGTTATAAGAAAAAATAAAAAATACTACAAATATTTTTTTTATTTTTTAAGATTTGGAAATAACATGTCTACAAAGCTTTTCAACTAAGTGGGCGTATGAAAGTGTTCAACAAACTATGAATAAGTTTGTTTCACAGACGACTTTGGTACGACATCAAATATAATAAATAAAATTAAAATATGTAACTTTTTACTACATGAATAAAAAAAATACACGAATTAAATTTTTTATTTTATAATTACATTTATATTACAACTAATTTCTATTGGACCATTTAGTCTAGTTATATTTTTATAATAAAACTCTACTGTTTTGTCTTATGTTTTAATAATATTTAATATAATATAGGGTATATTATATATGTTATTAATTTCAATTAAAAAATGTCTTAATAGTATAGAAGTTTATTGTTGGAAAAAGCTTTCATCTCAGTCAAGATGTCTTCTCAGTATTAAATTTCCTTTGTTGTATTATTAAGTTTTTGGTTTTTAGCAACTTTTTCTGATATTATAATGATTAATTAAATTTTATCTTTTACCTTTTCAGAGAAAAATTAATAAATTTGGGTTCTGGTTTTGTTTTTGTAATGCAACAATATTGTTATCGATAGCTCATAATTATTTCTTTTTGTTAGAAATTGGGGTCAGTCCTATTGTTTTATTTACTTATTATTATTATTAAATATTGGGAAATTGGTCCTATTATTTTTACTCAGAAATATTGTATGTACATTTTAATCTTAAAAAATTTAGCAAAAAGTTTATAGATATGCATGAGTCAAAATTAGTATAAATATTACATATGTTGTATCTTAATAAAATAACAATAATTTATTTTTTATTTTTTATTTTTATTTAGTAATTAGATGTATTTAAGTCAATTTAAATATATCGATTATGCTAAACAATTAGTAATTAATGGAAAAATAGCAATAACACTCAAAATAATGATGGGGTTGATGCTGATTGTCGATCGCAGCAGTTAAAGATAGAAGTTCATCTAATATTTATGTGTCTCGAACCCCATTATCTTTATCTGAAGTAAAAATCATAGAAAAGAAATTTGAATTGAAGTGCATTGAAGAGTGTCAGAGTAACTTGGAAGATTTATGAAAAATTGGAAAGAGTGTGATAGTAAACTTGGAAAGATGTATGAAAAATATCACCTTAATATCTGCTATCATCATGAAAAGGAGCATCACTTTATAAAATGCATGAGAGATTGTAAGGAGAAGTAATTATATCTACTATTTCTTACTTAATAATTAGTTTCACTTTTAAATTTGATCAAGTCTCTTCGATATAGTTGTCATGAAATTCTTTTAGATATAAGATGGTAGTGATATGGGTGTAATTTTTTTTGTCAGAATATATAAGATACCTATCTACTTGCCTTTCTATTTTGCTTGAAAAAAAAAAATAAAAAAAAAATCAAATCTTAGTTTCTATGTTGTAACAATCTAAGAGCTGTTTCTCTTATAATAAGTTAACGATATATATATATACATATAAATCCATTGTGTGTTTTGATCCATTTAAATTTTTTGTTATGCCTAGCTTTGACACTATTTCTCAGTTAATCAAGTTAATGATGCTTTTGTATATATCTCTCTCGCATGCTTACATCATTACCATATTATATTTGAGGAGAATTTTTAAGCATAAATACGATGATTTTCAAATATGAGATCAATTAAAATAATTTATTTTAAATATTATAGAAAAATAAAAAAAATGCTAAAAATAAATTTTTATGTTATTATTATTATTATTTCAGATTTTGGAGATAACATGTTATTAACAACCTACTATTACCGACTAGCTTATTTTACCAAAATCCAACATCTCTTCAATTACCGACCAATCATCGGCCGTAATGTTGGTCGGTAATTTGATGGAATTCAATTTTATTTTGGGTAATATTTTTTCCTTGTAACCGACTCACCTTTGTGGTCGGTAATTATATTGTAGCAGGTTTTGGATATTTATTATAACATGTCTCTTAACCTTCTCCCCCGTTTGCAAAGTCTAAATCCCTAAAAATCCGTCCTTTCTCCCTCTGTAACATTATCTCTTTTTTTCTCTGGCTTCCTCGAGTTCAGCAACACAACCCAAAGTCCTCCCACAATTTCATCTTCTCCGTCGAGTGCCAAGAAGCTCCATCTGCAGACTCTTCTCTTCTCTTCGATCTGCATCGTTGTAGACAACTCTCTTGCAAATTTGCAGTAGTACGATTCTGTCTGCCTCGAAGGCCACAAGCTTCCTGCGGAAGCTGTCTTGCTCTTTTGATCTTAAAGCTGAACAAATTTGCAATCCCATGTAATCGTACAGCTCTCATTAGTCCATTACTAATTATCAAAATGAGTCATTGTGTACAATGAGGTTAGAAGATGAAAGAATGCTGTCCAGTGAGACTAAGTGGTTGAAGGTGGAGAATTCTAGGTGTTTGGAAAGTATGCGAGTGATATTGTAGGCGTGGGTTGCGGAGGTTAAGAAAAAGAATAGGAGAGGAAGGGCAAGAATGCCAGTGGCGGGTGGCTGTCGCTGCGTTGTGGTGGTGGAGAGAAGGGGGTTTTGATTTAAGAGTGAAAAGAAAGAAGATGTGAGAGTTTAAGTACTGGACTGAATGTATGTGTGTGTTTGCTTTGCTTTGTATGTGAGTAGAACCAAGAGTTGCTAGCTAGGCATTCATCTTAAAATACTCATCTACAATTTATTAGTTTAGGTGCATCATGCATGATTCTTTACTTTATTAGATATAACTATGAATTTTCTTGGGTTTAAGGATTATCAGTTACATAACAGCTACTATGTTATGTATAATCATTAAATTACAATGATGGGGCAATCCTTTTTCTTATTTACTGCATCATCTATCTTCTGCAGATCTGAGAAGAACTTGGAGATTCGGCATGTTTTGAAGGTTGTAACTCATAGGTTCCAACTTTTTATCTATTTTATTTCAATTTAGTTACATAAGTATTTCTAATATATTTGACAACTTAGAAATCTTTTCTCCCTCAACCCCTGCACCGTTCCATATCTGTTGTTTTTTGTTGTGAGATTTTAATTCAGTTGGTATTGTTTTATTGCATGGGCACGTAGACTTATTTAGTGATTCTCACTGGCTGGAGATACTGAAATAGAGTCATCATGTACTGAGATATGTTTGACCTTCCAAATCTAGTGTATACTTGTGAATACATTTCATGTTTTATTGTTTGGCAGCAAATAAACTATTCATCTGTATTATTAACAATATTTAAGTGAGAAGGTGGAGATTTTCCATCATTAATTTTTTTTTCCTTCAACTTGCTAGTGTGGTTTGTTTTATGAATTTGTTTGTTTCAATTCTAATTATTGTAAAATGAGCAATGATGATGGCATGTTTATTCTCCATTATTAATGTCTAAGCCACTAAACTTGTCCTATTTTGTCTAAGCTAGGGTTCAAAAAGAAAAATGAAAAACCATATTGCATTAGGAAGGCAACAAGAAACATCTTTAAGGTCAAGATACATTAAAAATTAAGAACTTCATAGAAGTAAACCTTAATTTCTAGCTTTCGCTGGTTCATCCCCTGCATTTTCTGTTTTTGTTAGCTTTAGTTGAGAATTGATGGCATGACTATTACTTCTGATGATAGATAATTGTAAATGGGTGATGCCTTATAGATAATGGTATGAATCTTTATGTGTGTAAGTTGAATGTGCATCAAGTCTTAATTGTTGTGTTAACAACTTATGGTTGGATTTTTCTATAATAGACAGTGTCCTGGACACAACGGTAAAGTTGTTCTTTTGGTGACCTGTAGGTCACGAGTTCGAGGCGTGGAAACAGTCTCTTTGCAAAAATATAAGGGAAAGGCTGCGTACATGTGCGCCCACCCTCCCCTTACCCCTGTAATAGCCGGGGAGCACTTTGTGCACCGGGTAAGCCCTTTTTTTGATTATTTGCTAAGAATGGAGTTTTAAGTGAAGTTTGAAAACCTAGAAATTCAATCCTAAGAATCAATTTGACAACAAAGATGAGCATAACAGACTGGCCATAAAAGACATGGAAAATGCTAAAGCTGATGGTGCCAACGGCACAAAAGGGGAAAGATAGAGAGAGGAGGAAAGCAAACCAAGTGTAACTTCAGAGCCTCACGTGGCAAGGATAGTTTGATCCAGCAAAATTGAACTTCTTGATTGAAATTGCTAGAGTGCTCCACGGCTAAGCTAAGAGGAAGACCAGAACCGTTGAAGAAACAGAGGACAGGAAGTCTAGAAAACAAGTCTTGAAGTTACCAAAAAAGGAAAGTCGGTCAAAACAGGGAGATAAAATAATAGAAGGACCTAGAAACGTTACTAGGAAAGAAAAGGAAAGTCAAGGTTGGTCAATGAAAAAACAAGAAGAAAGAAAATAAGACAAAGAAAATGAAAAAGTAAGCTAGTACAAAAGAATGATCAAGTCCAAGGCAACATTTTAATTGTGTGGTCCAAACTTTGTTCTGGTGCATATATATATATATTTTGTACACTTAGTGCACAATACTACAAATACAATTTTAATTGCAAATTCCAAAACAACAACTAATGTGGTGGAAATAAAATTGTCGATATATATATATATATATATTGATGTTTACTTATTTTAATTTTAGTTATGTAAAATTTTATTTACCTAATCACAACAAGTTACGTATTAACGTTTTTAAGTATACGTTAAAATATTAGATTATGACAAATTTTAATTATACAAAAATTCGAATTGGTTAGAATTATAATATACGAGTTTAGATCACATAAAAAATTAGGCTGAGTGGTAATGCTTTTCAAGAGGTGATTTGGCTTTTAGAAAGCTATGTAAACCACCTAAATATTGTTTGGCTTATATATATATATTTTTTAGGGTGCTTCTTCACTGTTTTAAAAAGTCATGGCTGCTTTTAGAAACACCCAATGATGTTTTTAAAAGCTAGATGTGACTTTTCAAAATTAAAACTATAAAAATTCACGTTATTAATTTTAGAAAATTACCAAATATATATTCAATGAATTTATAAACCATTAAATTTCTCTCTCTCAATATATCTTTAATTGATTATGTCTATTTTTGTTATTTTATACATTTATAACAGTTTATGATTTGTTTTACCAAATATCTTGTTAATTACTTTTTGTTTTACCAAATACCTTGTTAATTACTTTTATTACCTATACCAACTTTTATAAAAAATTTACTAAACAGAGTTGGTGTAACTTTTTGACAATTGCTTTTCACAACATGAAAGTCAAAACAGATTTTTAAAAACTACAACATTACCAAACCAAGCCTTAGAACTGGAGTGGTGCTTCATGTACTTGGTGGTGCATTGTTGTTGTCATCTCGGAGGGCTTCGAACAATGGTTGCCACAGTCTTTCGTGGTGGGTAAGGACCGAAGGTGTGTGGTAGAGGTTTGTTAATGGTTTTTGTATTCTTCAGCGATAGTTTCCATAGTTTTCGGCGGCAATTGGCAGTGGTTTCCATTGTCTTCAAAGGCTTCTAGTACTTGTGATTGTAGCTGTAGTTGTCTCTGGAAAATTTGGATGATTTTTGTCTTTGTTCTCACAAATCTTATCAATGGTTGTTGTCCTTTTTGGTAGGTCCTTATGGTGATTGTTATCTTCTTTATTTATCTCGATAATGGTTGACGATGGTTATCATAATTTTTGGTAGGTTACGACAGTGTCAGTATCGTATTTGACTTGTTTACAATGACAATGGTTTGGGGTGGTGATGGTCAAAAACGGATAAACGAAGTTGCTGGTGGGTGGTGGGGTAAAGGTTTGTTAGTGGTGGCAGCCGATGTTATTCTCATAAGTAAGTGACTGTCAAGAATTGTATTTGTACAATTATTACAAATTTTAGGCTATACTCAAAAGAATATAAAATGATGTTTTGTAGTTGTTTGAAAATTTCAATTCTAATTCTAAAATTTGCACCATAAAGAAAAATAGGAGTTGAATAATCTAATTCTCAATTTCTAATTCTAATTATAATTCATTATATCCAAACAGACTTTAAATAAATATAATAACGTTATCCGCCAGTTTCTGACCAATTGATGACATTGTAGTTCAACATTCAACAAACAAAAGGTGTGGGAATAATATTTAACTGCAAAGGTGAAATTGATTCATTATAATATCAAAAGAAACACAATTCATGGCAACAACCAAAATTATTACAACAAACTAAATCTAATATATAGTCCATACAAAATAAATAAAATCTAATATATGATAAAACTAAACGAATGAACAATCTCAACCAAGGTACAAACTTTCTGAAACCGAGAAGATTCCTTGTATAATGAAAGTTCGGTCCAATAATATTTATTGTGGTGTGAAATGGAATGATTCCGTCTGCGTTTAGGCTGAACTCCACCTCACTCCAATAAACATGAGTGGATTTATATCAAAACGAAATTTGATTTGAGTATTTGATGTTGTAAAAATAATAAAATTTTGACAATTTATTGGGATTATTAGGAAGGCATTCAACAAAAAAAAAAAAAAAAAAGTCTTTAGATGTTTGTGATTTGTGAAATGAAGTTTTTCATGTTTTGAAAGGAATTGTTTGGAGTATGAACAAATGTGGTGGAAATCGGGTTTAAGAACTAGTGAATGCATATTGTTCTTATTCTTATTCATGATCATTCAGGATTAGGGGATGCAAGGGTGAAAAAAAAAAAAAAAAAAAAGAGAACTAAGATTCAGATCATACCCGTTTTTACATTATATTAAAAAAAAAAATTTGGATTGGAATAAAAGGTTTTGTTTTGGTATTGAAAATGACATTTGCAGTGTTTTGTAACAGTTGGGAACACTTTCCATAATGACATTTCCATGGTAATTGGTTAAGACACTGATAGTGAAAGTGAATATTTTTAACAGTTAGCAGGTATTGTTTGGACCAAATTACAAGCATCTCAAATAATTTATCTTTTCAGTTACTCATTCAATAAAACTATAAAAGAATCACACATAATTAATTAGTAGGCCAACCTATTAGAATTAATTGATAATGTGTATGATTGTTATATACTTTATTTTCATTTATTAATATCTATATATATTTAAAAGGTTTATTAAAGAAAGAAGATATATAATACATAGAATGGTGCGCAATATATCAAGTAAAGTACAATTTAATATAAATAAGAATTAAATTTAAATTTTTTAAAGTAAACATGACATGATTTAGTAAAGAATCCTCAGAAAAAAATTTCTATTAAACATAAAAGTTAAAATCAGAAAGAAAAAAAAAAAAGTAAACAATGAAAGATATATACATATGTATGTTAGCTTTTGTGTCATGTCCATTGCACATGAACTGTGTCTAAAATAAAATAAAAAGTTTAGATCTATCAATGCTTATTCAATACATATGTAATAACTATTGATTGAGTTGTGAAAATACCAGAGACATGAAAAGTGACATATATCACAGTTAATCATATTTTATTTTTCATTAAGATTAAGTCAAATTGAAGTCAATGATGAATTGAATTGTATGCCTGCCTTATTTTATTAGTCTTTCTGGAGGATTGTTGGTGATGGTGTTATTCGGCTATGCCTGGGGATCTTGAATGATGGTACGAATCCTTCTTTTTTAAACCATACTCTTATTGCTCTTATTGCACTTATTCCTAAAGTAAAGAACCCTGTGCTGCCTAAGGATTTTCGGCCTATTAGCCTTTGTAATGTTATTTTTAAAATCATTACCAAGACAATGGCTAATAGATTGAAAAACATCCTTCCTAATCTCATCTATGTAACACGAAGTGCTTTTATTCCTAGTCGTCTTATTATGGATAATGCATTAGCTGCTTTCAAGGTATTTCATTTCATGCAGAAGAAAAATAAAGGCAAAAAATGGTTTATGGCTCTCAAATTAGACATGGCAAAGGCATATAACAGGGTTGACTGGGATTTTCTAAAAAGCACAATGCTCAAAATGGGTTTTAACAACAGGCGGGTCACACTTGTTAAGAAGTGTGTTTCCACAGTCACTTACTCTTTACTTATAAATGGAGAAGCCAATGAGATAATCCATCCCTCAAGAGGACTTAGACAGGGAGATCCACTATCACCTTATTTACTCTTGTTAGTGGCTGAAGTGTTTTCAGGTCTACTTCGAAATGCAGAGATGGTAGGTTCTCTTTCAGGCATCAAAATTGCCCCACGGACACCTCCAATTAGCCATTTATTTTTTGCTAATGATAGCCTCCTTTTTACTCAAGGTACCTATAGCTCCACAATCAAATTAAAGGAGATCTTGCAACTGTATGAAGGTGCTTCAGGCCAAATGATCAATCTAGATAAATCAGAGCTCTCTTTCAGCTGAAATGTTGAAATCAAATGTCCAGATTTGGATGCGGATAAAGGCAGTTGAGAGTCATTCCAAGTATTTGGGTTTACCTACGATTACTGGCAGATCAAAGAAGCATGTTTTTGAAGGGGTCAAAGATCGAATTTGGAAGATGGTTAAGGGTTGGAAGGAAAAGGCTTTATCAAGGGCCGGTAAGGAGGTGCTCATCAAGTCTATGATTCAGTCTATTCTCACATATGTAATGTCATGTTTTCGCTTACCTATAAGTGTTTGTAACCAAATTACTTCACTTCTGAGTAATTTTTGGTGAGGTAGAAAGGGAACTGAAAAAAAGCTCCATTGGACCAAGTGGGATGATCTTTGTTTAAGGAGGATTAGGCTTTCGAAATTTTGTTTGGTTCAATTCGGCAATGCTCGGCTGTTTATGAAGCCGAATTCCTTAGTTGCCAGTTTGTTCAAGGCCAGGTATTATCCTAGAAGTGACTTTTCCACATACAAGTTAGGCTTTCAACCGAGTTACACGTGGAAAAGCATTCATCGAACCAGGGATATTATTGTAGAAAGGAAGCAGATGGCTAATTGGTAATGGACTTACAATTTGAATATGGGAGGATAAATGGATGCCACATCAAAACGGTTTCAAACCTTGGTCACCTCCAAAAATTCTTCCAAGGGACACTGTTGTGAGCTCTCTTATTGATCAGGAACAAAACCGCTGGAATCACGACTTGATAGACCAAATTTTCATGCCTTTTGAAGCAGAGCAAATAAAAAACATTCCTCTACGTGGGGGCGGACAGGGGGATAGAGTGGTTTGGCATGGTACGAAGGATGGTTGTTTTTCTGTTAAAAGTGCTTACAATCAAATACTCTTGGAGCAATGACAACAACATAGTTCCAGGGTGTCTAAATTTGATGGAGTTTAGAGTAGACTATGGAGGTTAAAAATCCCACTAAAGATCAAGCACTTCCTGTGGAGAGGGATACGGATACACTGCCAGTTCAATCTAATCTCTTACATCGAGGAATCCAAGTGTGCAAAAGCTGTCCAAATTGTGGCGGTTGGGAGTATAGCATGCATGCAATAATTTCCTGCCAAGGTCCACGTGAGGTATGGCGACAAACCAACATCTCTTTTCCTAGCACTGTGGACGATCTCACAACTCTCTTTGTTCTGATTCTTCATGACTGGGAGGAGCAGAAAATCGAAAACTTCGCTGCCATCTCTTGGAGCATTTGGAAAGCACGCTGTTCAAGGATGTTTGAGGATAAAGTAACAACTCCTACCACTCAGATACATAATGGTCTTCTCTTGTTGGATGAGTACAAGAAAGAAAATGGTGGGAGGGAAGGACGGCGACAAGAAGCTACTTCTTCAAAGTGGAAAGCTCCTCATTAAATATCTTTAAGCTAAATTTTAATGCATCGTTGACAAGTAATGGGGAAGCTGGTTTTGGAGCAATCATTCGGGACCATCAAGGAAACACTATAGGGGCAGGAACATTGAAAGAAGATCATGTCGTGGAACCCCATATAGCAGAAGCAATGACTTTAAGATTTGGATTAACATTGACCATGGAGCTGGGTATTCAGGAGGTGATGGTCGAGACTGATTGCCTAGTTCTCTTTGATGCTCTCCAGAATGAGGATGTTCCAAATAATTATTTTGGTGGTCTGGTACACGATTGCAAGAAGATAGCTCAAGGATTTCGTCGTCTCACTTACTGCCATACAAGAAGGGATGGCAACAAAGTAGCCCATTATTTAGCTAGATCATCTATTTCTTGTTATTTGAATTGCCTCTGGGTGGAAGATGTACCCCACGATATTCTGCAAATTGGTCTTGATGATTTGAATTGATATTAAAGTATCTTTTATCTCAAAAAAAGGAAAAAAAAGAAAAAAGGAATTGAATTGAAATAGTTGAATTTACATAATTTTTATTAATTTAGGAGCTTCTATTAATTGTTATGTATAATAACGTCCATACTTGTGTACTGAAAATATTCAGTAATGAATAAATTTTTATCTTTTTCAATCTAAAAAATTGAAGTCAATAGATCAACTTTCAGAAAATAAAAAATAAAAAAAATTCAACAATAATAGAAATAATAAAAGAAAAACATGAACTTTAACTATATTATAAAGAATAAAGATAAAAGTAAAGAGTAAATGCAACTAATAGTGCTGTAAATTAAATTGTATTGATTATGATACATTAAATTACAAAATATATCTTCATAGACAATCACAACATAAAAAGAGTATGTTGTTATTAGCAATTATAGAAACTCATTTGCAGTACACTTTCACATGGGTTTTTCTTCAATCAACTTTTTCACAAACAACTACAAAAGTACATCAAATACTACCAACAAAAATTACCAATTGCTTCTGATAATGTAACTATCATGAAACAAAAATGTGATAAAATAGAGACAGGTCAACTGGAAGTAAAAATAGCTTTAGAATTAGAGCCTCAATAAGAAAAAAAATAAAACTGCACAATTCCTCAAAATTCAAAGTTTATGAAAAGAATACTATGACCTATGAGATAAACATGAAATAATACAAAGAAAAATTTATGTCAAACTCTTTAGAGCTTTGAGGAATTACAGAGTATTGGCGAGCTGAATATAAGCGTCAAGAGCTTTGAGGGCATGGGTATATACACTAAGGCGGGCCCCTGATGAAAATTTACTCCTTGGTCTTTCTTCATCCTTGACAAAGTGAGTTTGCAGATTTTTAAGGGAAAAAAATATTTAAAAGATTATTTTATATTTATGAGGATAATATTAAAAATTAATTTTGAATAAGGTTATTTTTGTCAATCAACATGATTCGCATTTAGTACGGTAGCAAATATATTTAGTCATCGGAAGGAAGTCTTTGGGAAAGTGATGGGACATTTAATGGCATTTATCTCCATTTTGGATCTTATTATTTTATTTATTCTGTTATTTCATTGTCGTATGATGGTTAGTTGACAATTTTTGTGTCTAATCAAATCTTTAGAGAGATGCTAAAATTAAGATAATTGTGGCAAATTATATTATATTTTTTTATCGTTATAGTAGGGTAAACCTTTATAATTCTAAAAAATCAATAATGTAATGAGTTTGCATTTGACAACTAATTAATAACGTAATAACACCTGTATAATATATTTAAAATAAAATTAATAAAATAAAAAATTTAAAAGAATATTTTAAAACATTTTCCTCAACCAAGGGAGAAGTCTACAATTAATCAATTCTTCCAATTGTTCAAGCATGTAAATCTTGTATCTATATATCCTTCCGCATCTTATTTCTCGTATTAGTTTCTTACTCCTGTATATATGTGTATTTATTGATAAATTATTTTTTAGTTGTTAAGATTTGATTTCAAGTCGAATTAACTTGAGTTAAAATCAAGACCATGCATGACACTCAAGTTCAAACTCGAGTTGAGTTCGACTATTTTCAATACTTAATATTTTGTTGCTGAAGTTTTTACTAATTTAAAGTTTGAGAATTATGTTCGAATATTTGTGATTTGAAAGAGTGCCTTATCTATTTGTATATTATTACCAATTATTTACCAGGTTGAGATCATGATTTAAACAAGTTTTGTCAAAATATAGTAATTAATCAAATTCGCCTAAAGACACTGTATTTTTCCTTTAGGTGGTTATGGATATGGAGGAGGGGTGGGTTGTCAGTTGTGGATAGTGGTAAGAAGGTTGTTGATCTAAAAACGCTTTTCTCGTAATAATAGTTTCTAAGTACATATGAACAGATTTAAACAAATTTGTCATATATCTTGATTGAAGATATTGATAAAATAAGTGAGTCAAATAAAATGATTTACACCCACCATGAACTTTGAAACAAAGAAAATTATTTTTTGATAAAGTTGGACAATAAATTTAGCTTCTCAGTGCTAGACAATTAAATAATTTTATTAAAATCTTAATTGGGTCAAAACTAATTTATCAAAATTTTAGTGTATGCATTTGCATTATTATATTTCATTTTCAGCTTTTGACTTCTTTCTATTAGAAGGGAGTGGAATACGGATTCTCTCATGTTTTTACAGAACAAGAGAAAGATTGTTTCAAAAGACACATTTTTTTTTAGTTATAGTAAAATACATTTTTGGAAAGGAATTGGTGAACTGTAAATTTGGAACAACATCCTCTCTCTGGCACATAAGAAAATTCAAATATGAAGGAATGATAGAGTGGAAGAGGGACAACCTTAACCTTTTGATCAAAAGGATTCACTAATTTTTTACTTCAGAGAATCTAAAAAAAATTGAAGATCCTGATCGCCTCTCGATTAATTCACTATCCCTATCAATGACATCCGGAGGGGTCTGTCTTCTTTTTAATTTATTAATATTAATTAGTATAGATATGCCGAACATACTATGTTGATAGTTGAAAGATAAGTGCATTATCAAATTAGTTTTTAAAATTTTAGTTCAATAGATCAAAGAATATAAATATAATAATTCCAAATCAATATGTGATCAATCTGTTCATCTGTATTCAAATTTAATTTCACAATTAACATGAAGTTGTCATTTATTACTATTTCTTAATGACCAAGCGGTGTTCATATCAGTTTATCAATAATCAAATTGATAGCACCATTACATTTCAAGCACTAACATTGTAGTTTTATCTGATTTTATTTCAGACTCCACCATATTTTACCCATTTCACACCAATGCCCTCTCCTTGCCTTCTTGCTCATCCATAGTATCACAAAGAGTTGTTCCAACTGTCTCTGGCAAACAAGCCACAAAGAAGCTACAACAAATTATAACAATCCCAAACACACCATAAGAGAAGATGTCATTTTTCCTACCAACAGAATTTAAGAATGGACAGAAAATTGCACCCACAACAATTGCCTGCCTCACTATTGATGTGGCAGTGTTCCTAACACTAGTGGGAAAGAGCTCCACTGTGTATATCAGTAACACATCAAATGCTGTGCAGGCACCAAAGTAAGATGCTAGCTCTAAGCAAATATTAACTATTTTGTGCTCGTTGCCCACCATAACACCCAAAATGCTACATATCCCACTCAATATTGAGAATCCCAGAATTGAAATTTTCCTTTTGCATTTGTCTAAGAAATAGGTAGCTAAGCATGAAGGTAATTCCAACAAGGCATTGAACAAACCAGCTAAATAGATGTTGAAGCCCAAGTTTCCAACCCCTAATGGCATGCCATAGTACACCATTCCAATGCCAAGACCAAGCATCATAACTGACAATAGCCTTTGAACAGCCCAACTTTTATAAAACAAAGTTCTTATTGAAGTTTTGGGTTTTGCAGGCACTTCTTCTAATAGACATACAGCCAGATTCACTTCATTTTTTATTGGCTGCATTGTCGACCATCTGGGAGATTCTGTAACAAAAAAATGAGCCAAAACACAATAGCAAATAGCAGGAATTGATGTCCACAAATAAAGAGATTTCCAAGAAGTATCCCTATTGACATAGGCAATAGCAGATAAGGAGATAAACCCCAACGTGAAGCAGAAATAATTCAAGATTCCTACTCTAACCCGCCATTGTTTTCCCACCTTTTCAGTTAGTAACACAAGAGCAATAGAACCGATTGACGAACGAAAAAATCCGATAATAAATTTCAGAACAGAGTATATCCACACGTTGGTAGAGAAAACTATAATGACTGAAGCAATAGACGTTATTAAGCAAGATAAGAATAGTGAGTTCTTTCGGCCAAGCGACGAATCGGCCAAGCTAGCTAGGAGGAATCCACCTGATAAGCAACCTATAAAGAAAGAAGATTGGGGTAATCCTATAATGAAAGGATTAGCACATTCAAGTCCCCATTCTGATATGATTGTTTGGGAAGAGTTTGCATCCCAAGCCCATGAAGATTTTGGAAGCTTACAAATATCTGATGATCCAGAATTGCATGAAGTATCATGATTAGTACAATACCATGTGGGCAGGGCATCTGTGTAGATGCTAATGAAGGATTGTTGTGCATCAAAGATTGCAAAGAATGAAACAAGAACTGATTGTAAGAACTGCATCCACCCAAAATCTTCCAGACTCTGCTCAATCATATCATCCATGGATAAGGGTAATTGGTTGTGTTCCTGCTCTATTGAATCAGGTTGAGGAATAAGTACTGTTTGTGATGATGACTCTTCCATTTGGTAGTTTTTTGAGAGCTTTGATTAGTCTAATTAGTACCAAGGATGAGAATGGGTAGAGTTGTTTATATTTATATATAACAGTTGGTGTCCCTTCCCAAAGATATTGAAGAAGATATAAATTTAAATATATAGAAACCACTACCTGCATATAGAAACAAGCTTTCTCACATAGGAGAGAATTAATGAATCCACATGAAGATAATTTTTTAATACAACTATATATCAGCATGATTTGTAGTTACATTAATTAAATGTGAGTTTGATAAAACCAAACACATGATTAAAGACAGTTTGATAAAACCAAAGCCAATTAGACTATTATTAACATTAATTATTTTAATTATTAGTTCTTTACGTAAGCAAAGCGGCCAACCCCACAGCACCAGACAAGGAAAACTACCCAGGAAAACGAGGGAAGCACACCCCTCATTGATCACTACAGAGAAGACTAACGACCCCAGCAGGTGGCTTCAAAAATATCCAAATTATTAAGGCAGCTCACAATAATGTTTATAGTTACAGATAAAATAATATAGCTATATATCGCTCCAACAAATCATTAATTCAACTCACAGGAATAATAATAAAAATTAGTCATATATATTTGAACGTTTCTCTGTTAACTTTCTTATACACTAATTAAGAGTTGATTTGGCATATTGTATGAAAATAATATGATAATATAAAATTATCAAGTTAGTTTTTATATAATATTTGACAGTAACATGATAATATAAATTTATACTATCAATCTCCTTCTCTAACAATATATGATTCATTCGACACCTCGTATAGAATTATATAATACATAATTTTATAATGTATTAGATTGTATAGTTATAATATTATTATATAGTTATTTTATCATTTTTCTTCGCATTGTATAATTTTATATTGTCAAGCATAATATAATATAAAATAAACAATATAAATTTATACTTTTATGTTGCTATCAAATATTATATAAGAATATACTAGATAGTCTTATAATATCATATTATTCATATATGATACGACAAACAAATAAAATCACTTAATAAGAAGAGAAAAAAAAGAAAAAGACAATAGTATAACAACATTAAAACTATATAATCTTAAAACGTAATCAGATTTACCAAAACTAAATCGGAATCTTCTGGACAAATAGAAACAAAGCAAAAGATGACAAATAAAGAAAGAGCTAGGGGCATTTAAAATTAATTTACACTTTTATATATATATATATATATATTTGATAAAAAAATAATTTATTTATTATTTTATTATTATTAAAGAATTGATTATGATTGATAGATGATTTGTTGTAATATTATAATTGATGTCAATGAATTGTCAATTTATCATAATCAATTTTTTAAGAATTATTGAGTATCTTTGTTTTCTTTCAGATGAGACTAGTTGTTAATTAGCTGTACTGTAATTCCTGTGACTGTAAATGAACATATAAAGCTAGATATGATGTAATGTCTTCACTTTGTTAGATGTTCCGTGTTTCCAACAAAAAGGACGTGACGACTCATTATTAATTATTGGACATATATAGATAATTACTGACAGACAAATTGCTATAATGATTTTTTGATATTATTGACTTTTTCTAACTAGGCGTCTTAGGTATTTATTAAAAGTTTAATAAATAAATTTTTATAATTTTAGTGATATTTATTATTAAAAAAAATTATTTTTTTAACTTTTTATTTATGGCACTTGAACAAATACCTAAAACAAAAGAAAATTTTAAATGGAGTGACTTCATATGAAAAAAACACCTGTTAGAATTAATAAATAAATTTATTAGTTTGGTCATATCATTTTCTACATCTCTAAATTGAGTGTTGATATCAAAGGATTAAAAAATTATTTGAAGGTATCATTATGTTAAGAACTGATAACGGGGAATGTCAAATATAATTTCAGCATTTTCATTTTAATTGTCAATTTAAAATCTCATCGATTATTATGTTTCTTTACCAATAATTAATTGAGATTTAATATACGTATCGCCTAATATTAATTTATAAAATTAATATTTCAGCATAAAAAAAATGTTGTGGAAAATGAAATTTAGAATTCAACCTTTGCTTTCTATCAAACGATTCATTGCTTGTTATGGTATAAGGATTGAAGAGTGATCATCACCACGTGAACAATCACACAACATCCTCGTTCCCATGATAAAATATTACATTATCATCAAAGAAACTTTGTTACGATTGAGAGACCTTCTCAAAGATTATTTGTTCCAAGGTTCAAACTTGTGTTGGACTTTCTTAAGGATTGCTTACTCCAAGGTTTGAACTTGTGTTTTTATTTTAAGAATACAGTTCTCTTATTACTCCACCGCATGCACTAAACTCTTGTTGGTTACTATTTTCTTTGTTCTAGAATACATGAAACAAGTTTTTTTTTTACTTGAAAAAGAATTGAAAGTTGACTAAAAAAATGTAGAAGGTATTGCCATATATATAAATCGGAGGACGCAAATCTCCTGTCACATTTTGGTGTCTCTCTATTTCAACACTAAAGTCTTGACATCTTATAAAATTTCTACCTCAATTTTAAACAGTGTTAGACTCAGTTATCTTTTTTCAATACAATATATATAAATATATTTATATATATATATAATAATGAATTTCCATCACTTCAAACACAGGCTTCCAATTTATTGATAAAACCCAAAATTTGCCTCTTTTATCATATTCTTTACGAATAATTTCCATTACCATAAGTTCAACTATTTGTTCATCTTATCTCATCCTCTCAAATTTCTAAATGATCAATCTGAGATATTTGTAAACCAATTCAAAAGAATGCCTGCAGTTGATATTTAATACGATTTTGGTGGACTGTGGTGCTGAAGTTTCTTTATGCTCAGGGGCCTAGTGGGGTTTTTCACCTTAGAAACTTCTCTTTGAATTTTCGTATAATGGTCTGAATTTATTTTTTTTACACTGGATATTGATCAAAACTACTTTATAAATATTGATTTTGAAATAGGAGATAGTGCTAAAGGATGGAAATGAGTCTCACACCATTTAAAATTTAGGTGAAAATTTTAATGTGGTGTCAAAATTTCAGTGGTAGGACAAAGAGAGAAACACCAAAATGTGATAAGAGATCTGTGTCCTAAATCGGCAAGTTGCACCTCACAATTAGTGAGAATAATGTAACTCATTATTAAATTGTTTAATACTTCCTAAATTAATTTTTTTTTGGTGAACCACAAAATATTCTTTCTAAATTCATTATTCTAATTTTTCTCTTCAACTTTCTACTTTCATTTCAATTTAGGCCCACGTCAAAATGTGATAATTGAGTTGTGAAAAAAGCCCAAGCCCAAGTCGAAGCCCAAGATGATGAGAATCTATTTCACAGCAGTGCACCATAGTGAATTGAATTCCCAAAGCGACAAGCTTAAATATTCGAAGGACTAGACGGTGAGGCTTTTCCAGATTTGGTTCTTGTTTGCATGTAGAAACAGTTATTCTTGGAAAATAATAAATCTTAATTATTGAGTTTTATGAGTGTGTCCGTCAAGGTGAAATATGGTTATGTAAACTATAAATGGACAAAGACTCACACATGATCTCAAAATTCAAACCCAAGATTCGCATAATTCACATATATGCACCAGAGATCATAAAGACTGATGTTGCAAATTTTAGAGAGATTGTGCAGAAACTTACAGGAAAGCTAGCAGATCATAATGATTGCGTGGTTGTAGCTATAGGAGCAAAAGAAAGACTACACCAAGGCACACAAATTTGATGGCTTTATACCTTGAAACTATCATGAACATGGAGGTAGAAAATCATCTTCTGGGTCTGCAAAATGGTGTCATGAGATTCAAGAATGAACAAAATGATGAGATTTGGAGAACATCAACAACATCAAATGAGAAGCTGTTTAGTGTTTTTTTTCTTCTTTTTTTTATGGGTTTTCAGACTTGGATGGTTTTTATTGAAGAGTCAAGTGATTTGCCTATGCTTCATTAATTACTTGGTTAAGGTTTTCTTATATGGCTGTTGTTGTTTTTCATGTGTCTGTTCTTGTTAGTTCCTCTGTTCTTCTTCACCATTGTAGATTGACTTCTAAGAAATTGACTATCTTTTTTATAATACAGTACTGCATGTCTTTTGATTTTAATATGCTCCAAGTGATGTAGAAAGATCTATATATCTATGTAAATATTGTCTACAAAAGTTGCACCATCACTGGTGGGTGATTCGGGATATGATTGGGAGGAACTGGACTGTTAAGTTTTTTGATATGTAATAGTAAGACCAAAAAAAAAAAATATTAGCACCTCTCACTCCCTCTCTCTCGGATTGATAATTGTATGTACTACTATTATATATCAAATTCTTCTTGTAGTTTTTCTCTGGAAAGAGGGAGGTTGAGCACAAGTATACAGGGCACTTCCATTTCCAATCCTGCTTCTGTCTACTAAGAACATGTCCAACTCTCCAGCTTCCTTGTTTTATCTCTCTCATCTCTATCCTACTGCAAATCTTCTTGACGATTTCAACAACCAGTTACCTTTCCCCCTCATTCATAAACAGTCCATCTCACAACCCGTTTGATTGTTCTGCAGAATGCTGACCCAAAAAGCAGCACATTTCTACACTCCTGTTATTTTTTGTGTTGAGATTCTACAGAAACTGTATGAAGGATGAGTTATCAAGATCTGAACATGACAATTTCACCTCTTTGACAAAAGAAACACACTGGAGGAGTTGAATGAATCATAGAACGAAAGAAGTATTTGATTCATATAACTTAAACCAACCAAAATACTGCATGCAACAATAATTGTTTACAAATTACAATGATATATGAAGATAACTTCTATACCTCTAGTTCGTCTTTGTTACAATATCTTTGTCAGCTAATCCAAATCTCTAAAGACACCCATGTCATCAGACACGTTGAGGTATTATATTATCATCAAATGCACTGATAAAAGAGCAAAATTCCAACAGCTTAAGAGCTGGAGTGAATTATATTACTTTCTTTCTATGAACAAACATGTTCAAAGCAATTACAGATCCCATAAGAATCACTGAACTGTAGTAAAAAAACTGAATATGTACAGGAAGCACTAAACTGTATCATCATTAAAATGCATACCTCTGCAATTATCTCCCTAAGCTCATGATCATCAGCACTAAGACGCAGAGGATCCCTTAAGCTAACCTGAAAGACAGTGAGCTCTAATCAGAAGCAAGGAGAAGTCTTTGAAAGAGTAAAAAGGCAGATAAAAAACAACACAGTAGGTTATTAGGCGACCATATACTTGTTGAGTAAGATTCTCATTGTCTTGGTTAAAAGTGTTTAATAATATAAAATTCGGATTTATGTTAACATCTGACCTTAATGTGGTATAAACAGCGAGCCCTTGTAAAATATTAGCCCAAAAAATGGTCATCAAATTTTAATACAAAAGGTGTATCACAGGAAAAATGCCCAGGTTTTAATTTGAAAACCTCTTAACTAACAAAATTATTTGATGAAGTATTTAAGATGTTTAATGCGAAATATCAAGGACAATATTAATATCAAGCAAAACAAGTTTATTAAATTTATCTATTTGTTTGATGTTATTCTCATAAAATATTATTTTTGTTAATAATTAATATGTATATATGTTTATATATCATAATCTCGATTAACATGAAAAAAAGTTAGTGTAAAGCAAAGTGAATTAATTAATATGACTCAAAAAAGTGAAATTAGTTTTCCTCCATGAGCCATTTGTGGGTTCTGCTTAAATAAGTGGGACCTATACAAGCTTAAAAAGTAGAAAAATAATCAAATTGACCAGTTTTAGAGATCCCACTACTAGCTTGATTAAGAATTGTAAAACTTCGTCTTTGTGTGAAGTGAGAATGTGCATAATTTCATATTGACGTGTAATGAATTAACCAGGTCTATTAAAGCAGCAGAGAGTCTCAATTCGGGTTAGATATAATAATGGGTGCGGCCCAACTTATTATTTATTCATCTCAAGACACAGAAAAAGATTCGATTTAGACATTATTTTTATGGGCATGCCCATTCAAACACTTGAATACCCAAACTTAGCCCATGGTCCCCCTTAAAAAAAAATAAAAGTGTTTGACTCAATTTATAATTATTTTTAACTATTAATGAACATAAGATAATTCTAACTAATTAGTAGTACTAACTATGCTAACAAATTTGATATTAATAACAATAATAGTCAATTTAACCTTCTATATATAATTAAATAAATTTTATTATTAGAAGTACCAACTGTGGACTACGGTGGTGATGGGTGTACTGCCATTTGAGATTAAGAGACAACCTTATTTGTTTCATTTCTCTTATTTTTTGTTAATTTTTAATATAACTTTCTATTTACTTGGAAGTAAAGTGTATTTTATATAACTTGTATAAAGTCATGTGGTTATCTGCCAGAAGGTTATATAAGGTTTTAGAACATTTTAAAAAATTCTAGAAGGTTTTAGCAAATTCAGAAATATATAGAATACCCTAGAACCTTGTACATAATTCTAGTAGGTCTCGATATTTTTAAGAATGTATAAATATTTATATATTTTTTAGGAGAATTCTAGAAGATTAATATGAATCATTGGATGTAATAAATCATCACTGTTAGTTAAGGAGGTGGAATAATATAAATAGGAGTAGATGACTCATTTAAGAGATTTGAGAGTTTAATAAATATTTCATTTCTCAAAATACTCTTTGTTAGACCCAAAGTGAAGGATCTAATATTTGTGATGAGATTGAACTATTTTTGTTGGGCTGATGATACGAGGGGGTTGGCGAGATAAGTGATCCTGGTGAATGTTGGTGGGAATTATCCGAGCTGAAGTCCCTGTAAAGATGAGAAGATATCAAAGGTTGGGGATTTTCTCCAAAAACCCTCCGATGGCAAAGTCAGAGCTATATAATCAAATAGTAAAATGTAATGAGCTGGAAAATGTTGTTTTTTACCTTCAAAGTAGGAGCTCCTTTATATAGTTCATTGCCATAGTCCGTTAAGTAACCTCAACCGTCGTTTCAATAATCCTCTTTAATTGCCGTAACGGTCCATTAATGTTATGGTGCCGTAACGGCAGTTAGCGGTTTATTTCCAATACGTTAAATCGATTAATTTTTAATAATGGCCATATTTGTATTGAATGCATTGCGTATGCGTATTAACATTGCTCCCCCCAAAGGAAATGCTTGTTGACACGGACCTTTTTTTTTTTTTGGATCTGTCTCGGCCAGGAGTATGGCCGAGACCCCTTGAGCGGCCATTTAGTGAGCTTGAAGGAGCTCGGCCTGGGTATGGCCGAGCTCGATGGAGCTCGGCCATTCTTGGCGAGCATGGAGCTCTGTCATTCTAGGCTTGAGGGATTTCTTCCTTTTACTTGTGTCACGGGGCAGTGCCGATGTTTTTGTTTTGTCTAGTAACTATGAACATATGGGCTTTTAATAATAGAGGTCATAATGAAGGTTCTAGATGGTTTTCTTTTTGAGTGGGGATAGGCTTGAGTTAAATGAGGGGTTGGACACATGGTGCTGCTCTTGCAAGAATTTGACTATAAAAAGAGGTGGAGTTCTTGCAGTTTTGTATGGGAGGGCTAAAAATCAGTGTCATGCGAATGTGTTGGGCTTTGTAAGGAGGCCATTCGCTTTTTTGGTGCATACTCGTCCATCTTCAGCATCAAAAAGGTACGAGCTCTCAATTCTTTTTTCTTTTCTTTTTTTATGCAAGATGAGCTCGGGTTTGTGTGAGTATCGGGATAGAACTTCCTTGTCCTTGTCTACTTCGGATGATGATGTGGGCGTTCTGTCGGGGGATAATACTAGCTCCAAAAGCCCTTATTTTTCCCCAGACCGTGGTGACGAGTCCAACGTAGATGATGTATATTTTACTCCTGAGATGAATCATGCTGCTGTTCGGAGGCTAGTGAGCTCTTTAGATACAAGTCAATTGCGTGTTCTACAGCGGCGTTATACATCTGGGCGAGGAAGCGCCTGGAAGTTTAGTGCGGCCGGTGATTTTCGTCCTTGTGACTCTAATCATGATCAAATTTGTTTATATGAGGAGTAATTGAAAGCCGGACTGAGATTGCCTTTTCTCGAATTTTTCGTTCGTGTGTGTAATGCCTATGGTATTTGTCCTGCTCAAATTACACCAAATGCAACTAGATTTGTCATGGGGTTTATAGGCTTGTGTCACGTACTTGATATTGCTCCATCCTTATCAGTGTTTAAGCATCTATTTTTCACCAACAGGATGCCTGGGGGTTGGTTTTACTTTGCAGGCCTCAAACCTTCCTTATTTGAGTCTTTCCCTGATAATAATAAGGGCTGGAAACCCAAATATTTCTTTGTCTTTCCTCCATCTCCCACTGGTTTGCTGCATGAGTGGGGAAAAATTAATCCTTTATCTAAAGGGAAACCATACCTTAGTGTAGAGCAGAGGACTCGTTTGCATAAAATTCGTTATTATCAATCTAGTTAGGATGGAAATAGATATGATATTAGCTTTCTGTTGGACAGTGCTCAGCTTGTCACCTCGGGTTTGTCATCGCTTGATCAGGGTGACGTCTTTGAGACTTTGTCTTGCAATTTTTTTTGACACTTGAACATACTGTAGTCTTGCTTGTCTTATCGTTTTTGAAGATCGCGAGATGGTCACGTGGTTCAAGCTACTAACGAGGAGTTTGCTGCTCGAAGGCGAGAGAAAAGAAGGCAGAAAAAGGCTGAAGTTGCTAGTAGAAAATCTGCTCGGGCTGATGGCACCTCGTCATCTCGAATTACAGAAGATGGAATCGAGATTTTTACAGTATCTCCTCCATTTAGCAGACCTGCACCCGTGTCGTTTATGCCATTTAGGATGAATTGGATGCCACCACCTGTGTCCAAGTTCAACTCAAGAAGTTTTATTAGGTGCAGATGGTATTCCTTTGTGGTACGTTCCTCCGCACGAGGTGTTAGGATGCTCTTCCAATGCTTGTCTGCAAGATGTTGAATATGGTGCCTATTGTTTTGCCATAAGAGGTATTTTGGACGGGGATAAAACTGCCATGGACCTAAAATTCTATAAAGGAAAACTATATGTCTAGGGTTGCGTGCTTTGATCTAGGTAAGATCTTTGACTATTTCTCTCACTGACTGAGCACTTTTTCTGGCTGACTTTTTTTTTTTTTTTTTAGGGTACTCAATCTCTGTCCTTAGCATATGACCGGGTTTGGGACATGGAAATTCGATTATCTTGATACTCAGCAACGTCTGAAAGATACTCAGTTTAACTTGGGAGAAATGGAAGGGAGAGCTGTTCATGCCGAGAAAAGAGAAGAAGAAACCAGAGCTGCTTGTTGCGTTCTTAAAGACAGCCTTGTTGCTTCAGAGGAAAGGGGCCAAAAAACTGAGCATGAGTTAAGGATGGCACAGCAAACCATTCAAGACGTCCGTTCTGGTCAACTTCGTTCTCAATGGATCGAGAAATACAAAGCCTCTATCGAGTTCAGGAAGCTTGTTTTGGGCTGAGTGCGATGCTTTTTATATCCAAGGTTTTATTGAGTCAAGGGAGAAAGTTGTCATGATTGATCCAACTTCCCTGTGGAGAGGTTGAAATACCTTGGGGAAGATGACGAGACTGAACTGTATGAAGACGAACAAGGCGGGGTGGATGCCGATCAACTTCCAAACTGAATGTAGAAGTGTTTATACCTGTCTTTTATTGTAGACTATTTGTACTATTGCTGTGGTTTCCTTATTTCAGGCACAGCTTGCTATCTTTGTCTTGCCTTAATGTACTGTTGAATTTGTGTATTTTGGTGAACTCTTGGCTCAACTTTGACAATTTCTGGCCTCTGAACTTCTTAGTTCAACTTTTGGCGAGCGCTTAGCTCGGAGCACTTGGCTCAATTTGATGAGCTTTTGGCTCGGGTGAGCTCGGCTTTTAGCGAGCTCTTGGCTCTGCCCTCAATTTTTGGGTGGCTCAGGTGAGCTCGGCTTTGGCAAGCTCTTGGCTCTGCCCTCAATTTTTGGCGAGCTCTTGGCTCTAAGCACTTGGCTCAAATTGATGAGCTCTGGACTCGGGTGAGCTCGGCTTTGGCGAGCTCTTGGCTCGGGTGAGCTCGGCTTTGGCGAGCTCTTGGCTCTACCCTTAATTTTAGCGAATAAAAAATGTTAGAAAGGAATCACAATTTATTCGAGTCTTAGAAACAATTACAGATTACTGATAATACTTCCTGAGGTGTTGCGCATTCTAGGTATGTGGCAGAGTTTTCCCTTTCCATATTCATCAGTTTGTAGGTTCCTGGTCGAACTATAGAAACGATTTGGTACGGTCCTTCCCAAGGCCTCTTGAGTTTTCCCTTGTGATTGTCTTTATTGGAGAATCTATTTAATCGAAGCACCAAGTCTCCCACTCGAAATTCTCTAGGACGGACTTTTGAGTTGAAATATTAGGCTGCCCTTTGTTGGTAAGCCGCAATTCAAATGCTATCGGATTCTCTCATTTCCTCCATGAGATCTAAATTTGTTCTAAGTCCGTCTTCATTATCTTGCCATGTTTCCTTGTTTACTTGTTCCGTCCTCAGGGATGGAATGTCAATTTCTACTGGAATAACAGGCTTCGGTACCAAAGGTCAGACTAAAAGGTGTTTCACCTGTTGTTGAACGAGCTGTGGTTCTATAGGACCAAAGTACCTGATGGAGTTTTTCCTCCCAATCCATGTTGTGTCTTTCTATTTTTTTGGTTAACCCCTCCATGATAGCTTTATTTACCGCTTCTGCCCGTCCATTGCTTTGAGGATACCGGATGGAAGAGAATCTAATCTCAATGTGAAGCTCTTTGCAGAACTCTTTGATGATTTTGCAATCAAATTGTGGTACGTGATCAGTGATTATGGCCTGCGGTATTCCGTATCGACAGATTATGTTTGTCCAGATAAATTTTCTAGTTGTTTCTGCTGTGATGTGCTTGTACATCCCAAACTCAATCCACTTGGTGAAATAATCAATCATAACAAGAATAAACTTAGAGACCTTTCTTGTTTTTGTGGTTGGGATTGGACCAAGAATATCCATTCCCCATGCTGTAAAAAGCCACGGTGTACTTATTGGAGTAAGAGAAACTGTGGGCTGCCGAGGTACTCGAGTTGCGTATTGACAGTTTTCACATTTTTTTACCCATGCTTTAGAGTCTTAGTGTAATGTTGGCTAGTAGTATCCTGCCCTCGAGATTTTATGGGCAAGAGCCTTAGAGCCTATATGGGATCCATAAACTCCGAGATGGACTTCCTCAAGCACGTAAGCTGCTTCTTCCTGGTTCAAACATTTTAGGTATGGCAACGCATTAGATCTTCTATAAAGGTTTCGGCCAATGATGGAATACCTTGCTGCTTTACGTCGGATTGCCCTTGATTGAGATTCATCTGGTGGAAGCTCTCCAGTTTGAAGATATTGAAAAATAGGCGTGATCCAAGAGCTCTCTAAGTTTGTGACACAAACTTCTTGTTCAACTTCGAAACTTAGCCGTTCAACAATCTTAGTAAAAATGTGACGAGGAGTGGAGGAGTGTTCTTTTCGCATTTTTGACAAAGAATCTGCAACCGTGTTTTCGAATCGAGAGATTAGTGTGATGGAGACATTAGAAAAATCTTTCTTTAGTTCATGGACTTGGCATAAGTACCTACTCATAGTGGTGTCCTTAGCTTCATATTATCCCATTATTTGGCAGACAACCAACTTGGAATCACTGAATATTTGGAGGTGGGATACGGAGATTGCTTGGGACTAATTTCATTCCAGCTATCAATGCTTCGTATTTGGTTGCATTGTTTGAGGCTCCAAATTGTAGAATTAAGGCTCATTCTATCGGTGTTCCGTCTGGACTTTGTAGAATTAGGCATGCTCCAGAAACTTGTTTATTTGAGGATCCATCCACATATAATGTCCAGACATTATTAACCTCTGTGGAAGAAGTGTCCCTTTCTGCTACATCTGTCTGGTCTCCAGTTGTTAACTCGACTAAGAAATTTGCTAAGGCTTGGGCTTTGATTGTGGATCGTGGTACATACCTAATGTCAAATTCACTGAGTTCAACAGACCAGCTGATCATCCGGCCAGAAGTGTCTGGCTTATGTAGAGCTTTCCGCAGGGGTTGATTAGTACGAACTTCAATTGTATGTGCTTGAAAATATGCTCGGAGTTTTCGAGCTGAAATGAGTACAGCAAATGCCATTTTTTCAATGCTGGGATAGCATGTTTCTGGCCGTTTAAGAAGCTTGCTGACATAATAAACAGGTTGTTGCTTTCCATTATTCTCTTTAACAAGAACAAAGTTGACTGTAACTGGCGAGACTCCTAGGTACAATGCAAGTGTTTCACCTGTCTCTGGTCTACCCAGGACTGGTACTGTTGTCAAGTATTTTTTAAGTTTCACGAAAGATTTTTTGCATTCATCCGTCCATGGCCATGTAAATGCCCTGGTTAAAGTCTTGAAGAAAGGAAAACATCTGTCAGCTAACTGGGACATAAAACAGGCTAATGCTGTGACCCGTCCTGTTAACCGTTGTACTTCTTTTGTTGTTTTGGGACTCTTCAT
Organism: Quillaja saponaria; assembly: GCA_029379385.1. Taxonomy (NCBI): domain Eukaryota; kingdom Viridiplantae; phylum Streptophyta; class Magnoliopsida; order Fabales; family Quillajaceae; genus Quillaja; species Quillaja saponaria. Next base: position 8,085,969 of record CM055616.1, on the reverse strand, counting down.
TTCGAGGATAACTTTTATTTTGTTCGGGTTTGCTTCTATTACTCTGGCTGTCAACATGAAGCCTAAAAATTTGCCCGCAATTACTCCAAAAGTACATTTGGTAGGATTAAGTTTCATTCCATGTTTATTAAGCACGGAAAAAGCCTCTGTCAGGTCAGAAATGTGTTCCTGGGCTGATTTGCTCTTAACGAGCATGTCGTCAACATATACTTTCATGTTACGTCCAATTTGAGATTTGAAAATCTTGTTGACTAGTCTCTGATACGTGGCATCTGCATTTTTTAAACCGAAAGGCATCACTTCGTAACAGTAAGTGCTCTTCTCGGTTATAAATGAAGTTTTCTCCTGATCCTCCTCAGCCATGAGAATTTGATTGTAGCCGGAATATGCATCCATAAAACGTAGTAACTCGTTTCCTGTAGCAATGTCCACCAGCCTATCAATTTGGGGTAAAGGATAGCTGTCTTTTGGACATGCTTTATTTAGGTCTGTAAAGTTTACGCACATTCGCCATTTCCCATTTGTTTTCTTCACCATAACAACATTGGACAGCCAATCAGGATAATCGACTTCTCGAATAAATCCGGCTGCCAGAAGCTTGTCTACCTCCACGTCAATGGCCCTTTGCCTTTCTGGAGTGAAACGTCTTTTTTTTGTCTTACCGGACACATGTCTGGATTCGTGTGGAGTTTGTGAGAGATTATTGATATGTTTATTCCGGGCATGTCAGCTGCAGTCCAAGCAAACACCTCCCTGTTTTTTATCAAGAACTGGGTGAGTTCTGCTCTAGTGTTCGAGCTCATGTATGTGCCTAGAAGAACTGTTTTATCGCTGTTTCCTGCAAATAGTTGGATTGGCTGAGTGACTCTAATAGAATCTTCATTTTTCCAAACATCCTTCTATTTTCTCGGTCTGGGATCTCGGGGATCATTTGTTGTGAGAACCTCAGAATTCTTGCTTTTCATGCATCCCATGTAACACTGCCTTGCCACCTTCTGATTCCCTCGAATTGTTCCAACGCCTTCTGGACTTAAGAATTTCAAACATACGTGCCAAGATGAAGGGATTGCCCTTGCCGAATTGAGGAATGGCCTCCCCTAGAATGACGTTATAGGATGATCGAGCTTTCACTGATGCAAAATGTCGTCATAATTGTTTTCCTGTACCTTCTGTCTTCTAACGTAACAGGAAGTTCAATTGTTCCTTCCGCGATCACCTGCTCGCCATTGAATCCCACCAAGGCTCCCTGGAATGGTCTTAGCCTATCTTTGGCAATTCCCATTTGCTCAAAACAATTGTAATACATTATATCTGTAGAACTGCCATTATCAATTAGCACACGATTGATTGTGAAATTGGCAATATTGGTATTAATTACTAATGCATCGTCATGTGGAGTTTCAACCCCTTGTAAATCTTCATCTGAAAATGATATTGTTCCCGAGGAAGCGGATAACTTGGGTTTTTTGCCAACTTCATTTACCATCAACGGTCTTTTTGAATACCCCTTTTGGTCGGCTAAAGTTGGTCCTCCGGAAGCAAAACTGCCTGTGATAGTATATATAATACCAACTGGTTCTTCTTTCTCATTCCTTGGTTGTTGATCTTGGTGTCTTTCTTCTCTAGGACGAACAGTCCTACGATCATCATTATAATCACTGTGTCCTTTACCGTCGTTTCTCGTTCTTTTGAATTTGTCACTGGAAGCATGATTGCGAAGATACCCTCATTGGATTAATTCTTCAATTTGATCCCTCAATTGCTAGCAGTCATTTGTATTATGGCCAGGTCTCCGATGGAAGTCATAATATTTGTTACTGGTCAAGGTTTTTTGGGTTTGCTCGCTGCTTGGGAGGAGCTTGAAAAAATCCTTTATGTTGTTCAGCAAAAAGGATTTCTGAGGGTGTCTTGTTTAATGGCTGGTAAGCTAGTAAGCGACGCGGTGGTGAACGTTGTCTTAACCTCAGTCCCTCTCTCCTTAAGGTTCAATCTTTCCATCTTGACAGCGAGGTTTATCTAGGGAATGAGGTCGTTGTCTGGCTTGGCTGTGGGTGGCCATCAAGGCACGTTCAGCTTCTTCTGCATTAATGTATTCTTCTGTCCGTTGCACTAGTTCTTCTAGACTAGCTGGAGTACGCTTGTTTATATCATAACGGAAAGGAGATTTCCGCAAACTAGCTTTCAATATTGTAATTATTGTTTGAGGATTGGCATCACCAACCTCAAGGACTCCATTGTTAAAACGAGTCATGAACTTCTTTAATGATTCAGTATCTCCTTGCTTTATTCCTAGGAGATTAGTGGCATCCTTTTTTTGTTTTCTCTTTGTCATGAAATGTCTTAGGATTACTGCTACAAGTTCATCAAAAGATCTTATAGAATTTTAGGGGGAGGTGTGCAAACCATAATCGAGCTTTGTCTCTCAATGCTGCGACAAAGGCATGACACATAATCTGATCTGGAATTCCATGGAGCAGCATTAATGATTCGAACCCAGTAATGAAATCATCTGGATCGGAGGAGCCATTATACTATTCTGATGCAGGTATTTTTAATCCAGTTGGTATCCAAAAAGAAATGACCTCCTTCGTAAAAGGATGGCGAGTTGAGCTTCCAGAAATGTATCTTTCAGCCTGGCTAAGCAATTGTTCTACTCTAGTCCGCCTCTTCCAGCCGTTTGTTTCCTTCTTCGCCCATGAATTCATCTCCATCCTGATTTTGTATCTTGTCTGTATTTGCTACCTGCTCTTGGTGGCTCAAGGGTTGATTATCAGGAGCAGGGGTGGTGTTTATTTTGTCTGACATTGTTTGTACTGCTGACATTAACGCCTAGAACTGTCGTTGGGTTACTGGAGTATCTGGTTCTATTATGGATGGTTGGGATGGTGTAGGCGTAGCTGCTAGACCGGTTTGGTTGTTTGGTGATTCACGTATAGTTGGTTGATTTTCCATGATGGTATTGTAGTATTGTTCCCACGGACAGGCGCCAATATTAGACCCAAAGTGAAGGATCTAATATTTGTGATGAGATTGAATTGTTTTTGTTGGGATGATGATACGAGGGGGTTGGCGAGATAGTGATGTTGGTGGGAATTATCCGAGCTGAAGTCCCTGTAAAGATGAGAAGATATCAGAGGTTGGGGATTTTCCCCAAAAACCCTCCAATGGCAAAGTCAGAGCTATATAACCAATAGTAAAATGTAATAAGCTGGAAAATGTTGTTTTTTACCTTTCAAAGTAGGAGCTCCTTTATATAGTTCATTGCCATAGTCCGTTAAGTAACCTCAACCGTCGTTTCAACGATCTTTTTTAATTGCCTTTAATTGCCGCAACGGTCCATTCATGTTACGGCGCCAGTAACGGCAGTTAGCGATTTATTTCCAATACGTTAAACCGATTAATTTTTAATAATGGCCATATTTGTATTGAATGCATTGCGTATGCGTATTAACACTCTTGTGTGCTTTGCTTTGAGTAAAATCAGCTGAGCATCCTTAAGTAAAGGCAAGAGCAAAATGAGAGGTAAAGGCAAGAGCAAAAGCAGTAAACCTTGATGAACATATATCTAGAATATTCTAGTTATCTTTGTAGATCCAATATTATAGACTATTCTAATTATCTTTGTAGAGCACACCCCTTTGTACTCCTCTGTCATCTCTGTCCTTTCCAGCTTTGCACAATGGCCCCTCCTCCTCCACCTCGAGATGATCCACTATCTCTTTTGAGTAGAAGATCAATGTTCCGGGAGTTCTCCTCCAGAGATTGGCTTTTGGAGCCATGAGTTGATCTCATAAACAACAATCTTTACTAAATTACAGTAACTGACATTTTATATATCTGATTATCAACTCTCCCATATACAGTCCATGCAACATCAGTGATGTACTAATACAAAAGGGACGCATTGAATTGGGGTTTAGGTCTTAGAGTTTAGAACATTGAAGTCTATATAATATATGCAACTTAATTACTATTTTACTCCTTTAGAAATACTTCAGTTTTCAATTAAGTTTTCTAAAAATATTTTGGATCAATATGGTGCTTTAAGATTCAAAATTTTTCAATAAAATTCTAATTTTCAATTTACCTATTATATAGAGTTACCATAAATATAGTGATGTACTCAAATTTTTTTTAATTATGACTTGAAATGTATGACATAACGGGATAAATGACATGGAAATTCACCTCCAGTTAGCTTAAGGTTTTTTCTGCATGATCAGGAAACAATTTTACTACTAAGCTAGCTAGGGTTTCTTTAGCCCCAATTAAATAGCCCCAATTGAAATCTGAAGCTTTCTACCTCTCAAAGAATTCCTTAAATCCCAAAATTGTGTTAGATGACTGATGCCAAAAGAAATAAAATAATAATAATATGTTAGCCCCCAAACATTTCCATATGAGGTCCTAAGTATATATCTCACAAAATCTTCCTTTGGTACGTAGGTTGTATATACATAGTTGCATGCAAGGCTTATTGAATTGGTATGCATCATGCATGGCTTAGTTTTTCACACCTTCAAGACTGAATATATATGTAATATGATGATAGTGATGCTGATGTGTTGTAAAGGAGCGGAAGAGAAAAAATTGGGAAACTCAGACAATTTTATGGAGGAGCAAATAAGTACTTTCATTATATCACGATGATTTACATATGTTAATTAACAGTTACATTTGTTCTTAATTTTGACAGATTAGAATTTTTGCAAATGAGGTTTAAAAAGTTATATGTTTCTTTTATTCTAATTTTAGATTTTGTATTTTCCCGTATAACCCTCTTTTCTCTACCATGTAATTCTTTTTCATTATCATCAATTAGGGTATACTTAAAAACTGTTTTAATTTGATTAAATTCTTTTTTTTGTATTATCTTTATACACGTTTAAAAAAGTAAAAGAGCTTTGAGGGACGTTTAACTCTAAGGGTTAAAATATTGTATCGAGTTACTATATCAAGGAGCTTAGAAATGAAAATATGTTGAAAACGATAGGCTGGTGATGATTAATTGAGTTTGGATAATATTGGAGATCCCATTTCATGAGATATGAAACTGTGGGTTGCAGGATCATCCCAAGACCATGACATCCTTGGTAGCTTGTAAAAATTGGAGCTACTTGTGTTGCGCATATAGTGTTGTTGTGCATATAGTGTTGTTGTCTTGTTGATACATAATGAAAGCTTGTTGTCCATCAAAGAACCATGCACTGGAGACTAAGATGGACCTGAAACCCAAGATTACCAATACTTTCTACTAATTCGTCATTATCCTAATTATTATTACTATTATTATTATTTAAATTTTGGGAAGGGAAGGGAGAATAAATCTCATGTAAGCTTTTGAGAAGAGTCGACCTTGGACCTCCAAGATGATAGGGATAACAGGTGTCACTGGACTACTCAAAATCCTGTAAAAGAATAAATCTCATGTAAGTGTTCAAGAATAGTCAACTCGGACCTTCAGAATGGTAAGGACAACAAATGTCACTGGACCACTCAAGATCCTTTATCTAATTAAAATTTGTAGCTCACTTCTCATGATCCAATTTTAATCATTATTTACTATTTTCTTTGTTCTAGCTAGAATACATCAAACACGCTTTTGGAACTGAAAAAGAATGGAAAGTTGACTAAAAAAAAGTTAGAAAGGTCTTATCATATGTATACATATATAATTCTTTAAAACATCTTATAACCTCATTTTTATTTAATTATTTTTCATTTATAGGAAGTAATTTTATTTTCATTTTTTTTTATAACCCAACCAACAACAAATACATAAACAAATTAAACAAACAATATAACTATATATATATATATATCACACACTTTATTTTTTTTCATTTTACCTTTCTTTTTTGTCCTTTTCCTATTTTTCTCCTATACTATTTTTCTTTCCTTCTTTCAGCTTTCTACAGATTTTCTCTACTTTCCTTCCCCTGTTCTACACTTTTCTAGCTGCTCCTTCAAACCAGCCGAGAGCTTCACCTTCCTTCTTACTTTGTGCTTGATTTCGGTTCAGCTCCTCCCTTCAGCTTTTTCTTTCAGCCTTGTGGCCATTCGAGGACAGTAGCAGCAGCAAGCCACCGCCCACTGCCCCTCAACTAGTTCCCATAGCTGCTCGGTAGCCCTTTAGGGTGGAGGTAGCTTCTAACTACCTCAAATTTAAGTGATTTTCTTGCTTTTCTTTAAGTTAGTTGCTACTCTCTTGTTTTGTTTGAGGATTTAGACAGTGGACTTTGATTTAAGGAGTTTAGGAGAGTGATTTTGAGCTTGGTAATGATGGAAAATGGTGAGTATAATGTTGGGTGTTTAGGAGAGTGATTTTGAGCTTGGTAATGATGGAAAATGGTGAGTATAATGTTGGGTGTTATGGAAATTCCAAGTTTCAAATTTCTAATGTCCCTAAATAATTTATATAACTTCAACTTAATGTTTGGATTATAGATAATCTTGAATACTATGGATTAATATTAGTTCTCTTGGTGTGTATATATAATATATATAGGTTTTGTGATTAGAGGTTAATAACTTATGAAATTTACAAACTAAGTGATACTTGAAAATATAATTTCAGCTACGGAACGTAATGTTAATTCAATGACGGTTTTGGCATCAAAAGGAAAGCCACAAACAAAATCCATAACTTTGTAAGTGAAAGATGTTACCTTTTGGTTACTAGTTGTGTTTTGAGTATTTGTATATATATGTATATAGGTATAAAGTTGTTGAATGAGGATTATTTAATGCATTGAGTGAATTATGTGATAAGAATGTTATATCTTTGAAACTTTACTATTTACTGTGATGTGTGTTGATGTAAAAGATTGTATGTGATTGATAGGGTCAATGATTTCATTTTTTTTTAATTTGAGTTAGAATCCCAGTGCACCTAGGATAGATTCGATTTGGTTATTTGATATTTGAATAAAAATATTTACGTAACTCAGTCTCAGGGAGGTTATTGAAGAAAATAAGATATATTATTGGTGTGCAAGAGCAAAAGGACCTGAGAATGATATGTTTATGGAGTGCGGGTGCTGAGTTACTTCGACTATTGACCATTTAGTTGTTTTGCTTGATTTGTCTGAAATATGATCATTTATTAGTTATATTAGTTTTGCGTTTGATATTTATGTGTGTGAAATGGAATTGCATTGTAAGTTTGGCCAAAGTGAATGTATTAAGAAAATATTTTATAGTTATGTAATGATTGATACTAATACCATTTTAGTACGTTTTTCACTCACTGAGTTTTTATAACTCATTCTACATTCATTTATGTTTTTTTTAGCACAAAGTTCTTCTCAAACCCTTCATGCTGGAAATTGACTTGCTGATAATTGTTGCGATAAGGTACTCATTTGAGATCACGTACTTGAAGACTGAGATAAGAATTTGTAGTCACTTTAAGGCTTGGATTATGAATTTTGAGTTATAGGATATTGTATTTTACTAATTTTCTTTTATGTGAATGGAGCTGACCTCCTTGTCCCTCATAATAATATATAAATATGTACTTCCACTTTTACAAAGTTTTCATAAATTTTTACTTTTGGTTAGTAGTTGTGTGCGTTTCTTCTTATTTGAAGTCCTGGTTAAGTGGGTTTGGTTATTAATTTATCTTGCCGGTCATACCCCTGTGTTAGGTGTGGCAATTATCTACTCTACTCATGACTAGCAAGCTTCTAATTTTGAGAAGTCATGTGATTAAGTTGCCAACAAAAGAGTATTTGAGTTATAAATAATGGCCTATAACTTGTTTTTAAACAACCTGACTCAACTTCTTGAATTGAGGACACCGTGGATAGCTCTTGAAGTATTTCTCACAGTCATCATTGCCCCAACTTTGATACTGCAACATTGAAATACAATACCAAAGTTCAACAATTAATAGTGCCATCAAGTATAAGCCAAATCTATGACAAATAAAACAGGGGAAACTAAAAATACCATTCAGCTCAATAAAGTTACCAATAAACATATAAGTTCAAATGAAATATGAATTGTAATGTCATAACTGATCTATTAGATTAAATTATTATTATTTGCAGCCAAATACCATAATAAATAGAAAATTAGATCTATGTACCTTTTTGTAACGATCGAAAACTAATTTGCAATAAATAGAGTTGTTCAAATTTCTCATGTTATCTACCATATAGTCTCCATAACTTGAAATCCCTTTAGAAGCCGCTTTTTTATTTCATCTTCTACCCTTTCTGCAATGAAAAATAAAGTCCATTTTATTTTCAATTACTTGATTCAGAAGTAAAGTGCAAATACCACATAATCTTTACAATTTGTTTTCCGTAACATTAACTAAATTGAAGCATGGTACAATCATAGTTGCCATGACATGAACTTTGCACAATTTTTTAAAAATCTTACACTACACATAAAAGTTTGTCATAAACTTTGAAGCCACTCTATTGAGGATATCTAAATATTTGCTACCATAACTTTGTAAGAAATCAGATTTAAAAAATAATTAGTTGGTTAAAATTGTTTTGGCTTATGTTACTAAAACAGAAAATGTATACGATGAAGGACCTAATAAAAAATTAAAAAAATTGTATTCCCCCACGGTCAGGAATGGAACAAACCATATGCAAAGAATTTTCTCAAAAAGCATCCATGCACATAGTATAGATTTGCCCTATATGACATAGAAATTCATCAATTACGGAAACATAGAAGTATACAAGGATAATGTGAAACTCAAAAGTGTTACACATACTATTGCGCTGTTCAACTGCATTAACTCGGGGAAGCTTTCCTGCAATAAGATTTTTAAACAAAATGGTGAATAAGAAGATAATACGAGAGAGAGCAATTCAATTGACGAGGATCAACTCAGTTGGAACTAACAAAATAAGGGAAATTTCCAAACTTTGTATGGAAGACAAAGAAGCTTTCTATCTTATTAAACTTTTGTAAAGTGACTTTCAATTTGCAAAATTAATTAAATCCCTCCTTTGATACAGGCATTCAGCCTTGATCAAATTTAAAAATAAACTAATTATTAAGTAAGAAATAGTAGATATAATGACTTCTCCTTACGGTCTTTCATGCATCTTATAAAGTGATGCTCCACTTCATGTTGATTGCACAAATTAAGGTGATATTTTTCACACATATTTTTTACCTTAAGCACTTCCATGCACATAAACACTGCCTGACGAAATTTTCCATGATCAGGAAAATGCGTTAAAAGTTCAATCTCACACTCTTCAATGCACATAAATTCAAATTTCTTTTGCATGATTTTTCTTTTTAGTTGGAGATAATGGGGTTAGAGGTACATAGTCGGAGTCTAAGAGAGACACAAAATATCATATGAATTTCCATCTTTAACTGCTTAATCAATCATCATCAACACCATAATTATCATGAGTGCTAATTGCTACCTTTCCATTATATACTAATCGTATCATAATTGATGCATTTAAACTGATTCAAATACACCTAATTGTTAAATTAAAATAAAAATATATTAAAATATATTGTTTATTTTTATTAAGATCCAGCGTATATACATATATTTAAACTAATTTTTGACTCATACATAGCTATAAACTTTTTGCTAATTTTTTAGACTGGAATGTACATACAATTTTTCTAAATGAAAATAATAGGACCATATCCCCAATTTCTAATATATATATATATAATCAAATAAGACCGACCACAATTTCTAGAAAAAAAAAATGGGGTCCAAAATGAAATTATATAGAATTTAATACCGAGAAGACACAAATGAGATGAAAGTTTTTCCAACAATAACTTCTATAATATTAAGAATTATATTGTTTTAAAGATAATATATAGCAGGTAGATTTGCATAGATTTATATTCTATATTATTATATTAAATATTATTAAATGATAAGAAAACAATAGAGTTTTTATAAATAATTAAAAAAAAGGACTAAATGGTCCAAAAATGAAATTATAAGTTTCACGTGATATTTTTTTACTAATTAAGTGAGATGTGTGCACAAAGTATATTATAATCCTAATATAAATGTAATTACAAAATAAAAAATATAAATTCATGTATTTTTTTTTTATGTAGTATATTTTACATATTTTAATTTAATTTAATTTTATATTTTATCTCATACACAAAGCAGTTTGCGGACGAACTTAATCTTAATTTATCCTCTTAAAATAAAGATAAGTCCAATTTTTTTTCCCTTAAGATTTCAAATAAGTGACTGATTTTCACAAAATACATTATTTAATTTTAAAAAAATTCATTATTTAATAATTCTTAGATAAAGAAATCTTTTAAAAATTAACTGAGAATTCATCTTCCCTTTAATATATTATTTTATTAAATAAAGTTTTTATCTTCATAAATTTAGATTCATATGTATGTCCTTTGTTCTTTGTTAATAGTATTAAAAATAAATATGAATTTATTTATTTTTAGTTCGCATAAAAATTAATAATTAAAATTAAATTTGAAAACAATATTTTCTTCTTTAAATGTTTTAGAAGAAGTTTAAAAGGAAATAATGAGAATTTTTAATTAATTTTTAGAGTTTTTCTAATTTTTCAATTAAAGATTATACAATAATTTTATTATTCTGCTAAATTATTAGATAATAAATTTTAATATTCTACATTAAATAATTTTGTTCTTCAATTAATTATATAATACTTTTTTTTATCTCAACGATATATCTCATTTAATAAAAGAGTACAAACATATTCAACTAACAATACAAGAAAAATTGAAAATTGACAAACTCTTATTAGATCTAGTGTTACAACAAAAACATCAACTTTCTTCTAACTAAAGTGTAGATTTGAGATAAATAAATGGGATGAAAGTTGTCTTAAATCAATGACTAAGCATCTTTATCAACGGAGATCTTCACCATAGGTGACGATACAAAAATTGTTGCACATATGATACTCTAGATCAAAACTTTCATAATAGATCAAATCAACAACAATAAAACTTCAAAAAGTAGAGACAAAATTCAAATAGTTCATAATATAAAGAAATCTGTTACAAAGAATTAACATGATGACAGCACAAATAAAGGACATATATAATAAAATTATAAGAGAAACATCTCTTTAATTATCTACTACATCATAATTTTAAATAGAAAATTAAGAACTATTTATAATCAAATAAGTAGTAGATACAATGCTTTCTTCTCACAGTTTATCATGCATCTTATTAGTGATGCTCCTTTTCATGATGGTCGCAGAAATGATGGTCACACGTTGCATATATGGTTTTTACTTTTTTAAACTTTCGCGCATATAAATATAGACTTACGAAATTCTAAGTGAGCAAAATTATTATCACGACGAATTTCATCCTCACACGTGCGAATGCACAATGAATCAAATTTCTCAGTTGGAGATAATGGGATTGGATTGTCAGAGTCGGAAAAAGAAAGATGAGATGAACTTCCATCTTCAACTGCTAAGACAACCTGCATCAATACAATTATGATCATCAATGTTATTCCTACTTTTCCATCTATAACAAATTGCCCCATGATTAATTGTATTAAACTAAAGTTGTTTATGTTTTGATCATATATACACCTATTTATACTATAAATAATTCTTCTTGAAAAATTTATTTAATATAATGCCCCTATACATCCTTGGAAACGAGTGTTATTTGGACCTTTTAATTAGACAAAGAAGATATGTATCTAGTTTAATTGATTCATTATAAAAGAATTTTGCTATTTTTTTTAGACTGAAATGTACATATTATATCCCTAAGGCTGCGTTTGAATCAATTAAATTATAATTGGAAAACTAATTTCAATCCAACCAAAATTAGAATTGGTTAGGATGAGAATATACGAGTTAATTTGGATTCAATAAAGAATTATAATTGAAATTGTGCTTAAAGCATGGTTGTTGTTGTCTTTGAGAGCTTCCAACAATGGTTGTCAGTCTTTTTGGCAGAGGTTTGGTAGTGGTGGCAGTCGATGTTATATCATAATTTGTTTTAAGTAAGTGGCTGTTAAGAATAGTACATGCTATAAGAATTAAAAAATTTAGACTAAGTCATAAGAATTGAAGAAAATATTTTATAGTTGTTTGAAAATTTCCAATTCTAATTCTAAAATGTGTGTCAAATAAAAAAAAATGGAATCGAATAATCTAAATCTTAATTATCAATTCCAATTATAATTTAATGCATCTATACATACCCTAAATAAATATAATAGGACCTATATCCACTGGTTTCTACAAAAAGAAGTAACGAGACCAATTGATAACAAAGTAGTTCAATATGGGAATAATATTAAACTGCAAAAATAAATTTTATTCATTATAAAATCAAAAGAAATACAACTCTTGGCAACAACCAAAATTAATAAAACAAACTAAATCTAATATATATTTTATACAAAATAAATAAAATCTGATACATGGTAAAATGAAACGAATGAACAATCTCAAACCAAAGTACAAATTTTCCGAAACCGAGAAGACACATGAATGATGAAAGTCGGTCCAATAATTATTTATTGCGGTGTGCAATGGAATGGTTCCGTCTGGGTTTAGGCTAAACTCCACCTCACACCAATCAACATGAGTGATTTGGTGTTGTAAAAAATAATGAAATTTTGACTATCTATTGGGATTATTTGGAAGGCATTCAACAAAAAAGCCTTTAATGGGCCAATTGATTTAAATTTATTTAAGTGATTTTTTTTTTTTTTTCACAAAATAAAAAATATAAGTGAGATTTCTTTTTTTTTTTTTTTAGCTTCATCATTTTTTATCATGATTCATCTGTCCATGTCACTTTCGTTAAAATTATTTTGGACTAAATGTGACTGTATAGGGACCAAATTGACATGGTTTTGAAATTAAATAGACACAATTACAAATAAATAAAAACTACTGATTCAAGTGAATTATGATCAAATTACATGAATCAAAAAATAACTAACTAAACAATTTTTGGGTGTTGTGAATTTTAAATAGTCACAAAAACCCTCTTAAAAAATTACCAAACTCATCAAATTTAAAAATAAACTAAATATTAAGTAAGAAATAGTAGATATAATGACTTCTCCTTAGAATCTTTCATGCATCTTACAAAGTGATGCTCCACTTCATGTTTATTGCATAAATTAAAGTGACATTTTTCATACATATTTTATACCTTAAGCACTTCCATGCACATAAACACTGCCTTACGAAATTTTCCACGATTAGGAAAATGGGTCCAAAGTTCGATCTCACACTCTTCAATGCACATAAATTCAAATTTTCTTTGGATAATGGGGTTAGAGGTACAGAGTCGGAGAGTGAGAGAGACTCAGATGAATTTCCATTTTAACTGCTGAGACGATCATCATCAACACCATAATTATCATGAGAGCCATTGCTACCTTTCTATTATATACTAATCGTATCATAATTGATGCGTTTAAACTGGTTCAAATAGATGTAATTGCAAAATTAAAATAAAAAATATTTTAGGAACCTGACTCAGCATCAGGACATAAGGTCAATTTTTCATCATAGTGCTTGCATCCATGAGTTCCTTTCTCTTTCACGCACTGTATAAAAGAAAAAAGTAAGCTTTGACAATGAGAGTTGTTCATAATTGACACTTGAGAATGAAAAAGTATGGTCGAAAATACATTACAATGGATGATACTAAAATGTAAATATCGATCCGAAAGCAGAAAAGAATGTGAATAATAGATGTTGTATTACTAAACAAAAAATATATATTAAATTCATGTATACCTCTAAATAGAAATCATACATAATTTGGCACGTATTTGATCTTGGCATGAGCGATATTCTAGACAAAATATTTACCGTTTCAGAAACATTTACAGAGCCTTAGGAAACATAAGAAATTGAATAAGAAGGGATCACAAACATTAAAGATGATAATTTTAACAACCAAGCTCTGAACTCTGAACCAGAAAAATACCTTTGGAACCTGAAGATTCACCTGACGGACCTGCAATAAGAAAACAAATTACAGCAAAGTTTAAATATCATAACGAATATAATTATAACCAAATATATATATATATATATAATTATACTATCCTCCGCGGCCCCCATCTCGATAAAATAAGAATAAGATGAAAAATATGATCTTTGGAGGTGGATCTGGAAACTCTGAACGAGAGTTCGCGAGTAGCGATTAAATATTGGTCTTGAAGAAATTATAATGATATGGGCCTCTACGTGTAGTAAGTAACGGTGCAGTTTACTAATTGGGCTTTTGGTTTGTTAACTTAGTTGGGTTCAGATCAGAGGTTTAACACTGTCTCTAATGAAAAGTGAATTAATTAGTTGAGATTAGGACACAATCTTTTTAATTTCTGTTAACACCAAAAAAATATGTAAGGTTTGGGCTTATTTGATGATTTTTTCAGCTGAGCTCTAATCAGCTAATGGACTGGATTGACTAATTGAATTTGGACTTAATTCAAATTATGTCAATTGGGTTAAGACTATTTTAGTAAGTCACTTAGTTATTAAAATCAAGTCATATATAGTGTTTTTTTGCTTCAAAAAAGAATGAAAGATAATGGCATGGTTTCAAATCCCTATAAAATAGGAATTTTCAGTTAAGATATCAACAGAAAGAATAGAGCTATTAGGAACAATTCAAAGGAGAAGATAAAAGAAAACCTATTTCAAATTTAGTCTTTGAATGGGCCTATGTACTTATTGGACTTAATGAAGCGAAATTGGGTCAGTCAGTTAACGAGCTATTAGATATGCTGAGTTGGACCAAGTTAAAAAGAGTTTGGTGCACTTGAACCACTATCAATGTTAACTCCTATGGATTATAATGATATGGGACATCGGAAAGCCATTACTTGGATTTGCTCAATCATAAATCCGTTACTAAATTTTCAGGCAAGTAATCTAACAGGGGTTGTAACTCACTTTAGTTATTAGCCACAATGGTTACTGAATTTTCAGACAAGTCAGCTGACAGGGGGCTATAACTCAATTTGGTTGTTAGCCATGATCCTATATTGGTGGATACTTGGTCAGAAGGTTAAGGGAGAATGTGGCAGATATGGTTAGTGGGTTAACGGCTAGTTTTTTTTGTATAAATAGGACAAGAGTCGTCAATTGTAAACACACCCCAACGTCAAAACATAAATTTATCAATTCAATACCTATTTTATATTAAGCCTTTATTGCTTTATTTACAGGATTTCTTTACATGTTTTATTTATCACATTTTTTTTTTATTGTTTTCCTTTACAAATTCATGCCTAGTAGTTACATTTCATTCGAACCAATTCACTATGAGCTTTTTCTAGTATTCAAGGACTCCATTGTTTAAGAAACAGAGTTCATTTCTTAGCCAATTGCCTGGACATGGGAATCAAAAGTTGCGAAGTCAGCCAATTTGACTCAATTGATCTGCATTGAAATATTTCACAAACAATTTCATTTTTTTTGTTTTTTTTTAAAAAAATATTTTCCTAGTTCTTTTACATATTGTATATTCATATATCTTTTACATATGCAGCTGGTGCAAACGTAACAAATGTCCGACAAATTTGAATATTTTATTTCTAAATCTAAATATAAAATTGAGTCAATATCATTTAGCCCGTGATAAATTTGATGGGATTGGAGAAACCAAAATATTTATGGAATTGTCAGATGTCTCTCTCTTGTATCACTTTTTTCTATTTTCTATTTATCTATATCTTTAGTAATAAAAGAGAAAAAGAATAAGTTTTTATTTCAATTAAAATGATATTATTTATATTTAGAAATATTATTTACGTTTAAAAAAGTAAAGAAGTTTTGAAGGACGTTTAACTCTAACGGTTAAAATATTGGATCGAGTTACTATATCGGTTAGCTTAGAAATGGAAATATGATGAGATGATATGCAGTGATGATTAATTGAGTTTGCACAATATTAGAGATCCCATGCATTATGAGATATGAAACTGTGGGTTGGGTTGCAGGATCATCCCAACACCATGACATCCTTGGTAGCTTGCAAATATTGGAGCTACTTGTGTTGCGCATATAGTGTTGTTGATACGTAATGAAGGCTTGTTGTGCATCAAATAACCATGCAATGGAGACTAAGATTGCCTGAAAGATCTGAGCCCACCCAATATTACCAATACTTTGTTACTAATTCCTCCAAGGAGGAGGCCACATGATTATATTTCTTATTTGGAAGATAAGACCGTGAAAAAAAAGAAATGAGGATATAATATTATATAAGTTTATAAGTGCATCTTTCATTAAAATTATATATTTAAGTATTAGTAAGTATTTAATAGATATAATAGCGATATATTTGTTATTACAAAAACTTAAAATTAAAAATCGTAATATTTTTATTCTATTCCTCCAAATCTCTTAATTTGAAGGAATTCTCTTACCTTGAAATAATTTGAAAAGAAAAATATGTTTTTGAGAGATTTGAGTTGAATTATATATTTTTTCTATTTCTTGTCCTCTTTTAATGAAAAAAAAATCTTAAAAACTCGAAAGATTCCTTATATAATATTGATTATATATATAAATTTATATTTGAAAGATTATTATATTATATAAAAAGGAAGAAATCTTAGCTAGTATTGATATTTTATTTTAATAAAAAAAATATACACATGCAGTAATTTTGTGTAATATTGTATTCAGACTACACAACCCAATTTAAACTTTGCTTAAAAAAAATAATTTTATTTTTGTCAAAAGTTATGCAGGTCAGACACGTTCTTCAAAGCCAGCCAACTTACCCAAATTAAGAAGTGATCCATACATATGTTGGTTGTGCATTAAATATTTCAAATGACTTTCTCAATGGGCCTTTTGTTAATTCAATCAAAAGTTGGGCTTTGGTAATTCAAGTCAAGTTTAGTAAAACTAAAACAAAGTGTAGTGGCAGAGGATTGTTTGCTTTTCTGTGATCAGTACTTTCAATTGGCACATGCAAAATAAGGGTTGAGGGTAATACAGTAAATCTCATATTTATTTAAATAATAAAGTACAAGTGATACCCAATGAACATCACAACACTAGTTAATAGTTAATATATATACATGTTTCACATAATTCCACAATCTTTGCATTCTTGTTCATCCATGGTATCACAAAGCATGGTACCTCTTGTTTCAGGCAAGCTAGCTACAAACAACACACTGCAAATTATTACCAAACCAAACATTCCATAAGACACAAATTCATTTTCCCTTCCAGCAGAAATCAAAATTGGACAAAGTGCTCCACCAAACACTTGTGCTTGTCTTGCCATTGATGTAGCAGTGTTCCTAACACTTGTAGGAAACAGCTCCACTGTGAAAATCACCAACACATTGAGTGCTGTACATGCACAAAAGAAACAAGCCAACTCTAATCCAATTTTAATTCCTTTTCCTGCTCCACTACTACTACTGCCTGTTATGGCACACATCAGGCTACACATCCCACTTGTTATACAAAAAAATAGCAAAGAAGTTTTCCTTTTCCATGATTCAATAAACAAGAAGCTGATCAAATAGGAAGGTACCTCCATTAAAGCATTGAATACCACACTTAGGTAGATATTGAATCCCAAATTTCCAATTCCCAATGGAATTCCATAATAAACCATTCCAAGTCCAAAACTTATTACCATCACACCAAATAGCCTCTTCAAAGCCCATCTTTTTTTAAAGAGGCTCTTAATTGAAGAGTAAAAATCAGTTTTTCTCTTTTGTTCTGTTTCACATATGTAAGTTGAATTCATGTCAGCCTCCGAAAGTGCTTGTATGGCTGCCATAGCCTCTCGTATATGACCTTGCATGAATAGCCATCTCGGAGATTCAACTAGAAAAATATGAAGCAAGACACAATAGAAAATAGCTGGAATTGAAGTCCAAAAGTATAGAAATTTCCATGAATGACCTCTATCGATATAAGAAATACCCGGTAAGGACAAAAACCCCATTGCAAAAGCAAAGAAGCCCATGATTCCAACTCTTCCCCTCCATTTTCTTCCAACCTTTTCTGTCAATAACACGACTGTACACGTTCCAATCGAAGCACGACCAATCCCACTGATGAATCTCAAAGCTGAGTACATCCATAGATTTGTAGAGAAGTTGGTGACAAGTGCTGCTAATGACATAGTTAGACATGAGAGGACAAGCAATTTCTTACGGCCAAGGAAAGAATCAGCAAGTGTGGCTAAGGCAAAACCACCCACTAAGCAGCCTATAAAGAACGAGGAAGTTGGTAAGCCTTTGATAATTGAGTTTGCACATTGAAGCTCCCATTCAGATATGAAACTCTGAGAAGCAGGACCATCCCAAGTCCATGAACTCCTTGGTAGCTTGCAAATGTTGGAGTGGTTTGGTTTGCAATAGGTAGTAGTGTTGTTGACACAATGCCATGTTGGGATTGCATCACTGAAAACACTTATGAAGGTTTGTTGTCCATCAAAGACAAATGCTAAGGATACGAGGATGGCTTGAAAGAACTGAGCCCGGTTGAAACCGCCTATGCTTTGTTCTACTAATTCTTCGAAGGAAACCACAAGATTGTCATGCTTTGATGCTTCTTGCTGAGGCAGTAATGGCGTTGAATCTGCCATATACCCTTGAGAAAATAAGCAAAGAACTATTTGCTGTTTTGAGTATTTTCAAATAAACAGACACAGCTACTATATAGGTGTTGGACTGCATGTCTCACGAGAGTAACATGGTTGATTTACAAAACACGGGTAATTGCTCAAAGGAGACTTATTAAAGTGAGATATAACTAGCTTGGTACTTGTCATCACTCTTAGATATTGAATTTGAACACTTTTGATGTACCAAAATAAAAAATATAAGATATTTACAAATTTATTATCATTTATTACTCACAATGTAATATTAATTAATAAATAACTAAAAAAGTTCTTCAAATTTTATTCAAAATTAAGTCTGAATTTCAAATTAGATGTGTGATCATTATCGTCAATTACCAATTAAATAGTATTTGTTTTTAGTACAGCTGTACAGAATTAAATGGTATCCTTGACTATATTGATTTGTTCAATAACTCTTAGGTCAAAATATTTAGCACTTTCCTCGAAAACTCAACAATAAAAATTCTAGCAGATGGATCGCGTGGTCTGGGTAACTGAGCATAATTATGAATTTTTTTTTTACCAACAGTAAAATGTTAAAAGTTTCACAGAAATCCAGAATTTTCCAATTTCTTAATCAAACCTTGACCTACCTCTTAGCTTTAGTTTGGTATAGATGCTTACGAATGGTTGATATACACGTATCAAAGAAAAATGCCAATGACAAAAAGATAGCCAAGAAAAACTTCATCCCACTAATCCTTTTCCATTGTTATCTGCTCAATCTGGATTCTGGAATTCATGTTATCATGTATGATTGTATGTACTTTATGATCATCCAGTGAGGCAGTGATGGGTGCAATTTGTCTGTTCTGGTATTAGGTGGATTTATTGCTTTGGTATGTCTGGTTTTTTATCATGAAAAATTAGGAGTTCTTTTCAAAAGAATAAACTCGGATTACAAATCAATTATCGGGATTTAAACTTTAAATTTTAAATATTTACATGTCATATAATTATTATTAAGATTTAAATTTTAAATTTCGAACAACCAAATTTCATCTTAACTACATCTCATTGGAAACACTTATATGTTGAAGATATACCTGGGAGCAGGTGGAGTGGTAGGATTTGATTATAACAAATTAGTAGTTCTTTTTGTAAAGATAAACTCGATTAATAAATCAATTATAAACTCGATTTAAAATCAATTATTGATATTTGAACTTGAAATTTTCAATATTCACATGTCATTTAATTATTATTAACATTTAAATCTTAAAATTCAAACAACCAAATTTCATCTCAACTGTATTGTGATTTTCTAAGAAAACAAAATATAGGTTTACATCAAGTTACAAATCTTTTATTATATTATAAGGTTTTATATGCAAGAAACTGAACTTGGTATGTAAGATGTTTAGTTATAGAAGCATAAATTGGATTAGTGTAGTTTAAGCCAGCAAACTTCTTATGGGCTTCCTTTCCCGACAAATTTGATCAAAGATTACACATGACTTGTTACTAGAAACAATTCTGAATGATACAGACTCTACATGTGGCAGACCCTTCCTAGTTCCTATACAAAAGCCCAGCTAATTGAACTACTTATTTATGTTCACATAGGCCTCAATACGTGTAAGCCTAAGCCCCATTTGTTTTTGTTCATAAAACAATTCCCAACTCTTTACCTATTCTAGTTACTCAATATTTTTTTTAAGCGTGGTTGAATGGGCGCAGAGATTAGATCCCTAACAAAGAAAGAAAATAATAATCATGAATTCTAAAGACGAGATTAGTTTCTTACTCAAAACATCAAAATTACTATTCAACATTTTGTTATAATAAGTAACTTACAAAAACAGAAATGTAATTTTTATTTTTTTAAGAAACAAACTAAATGGCTGGAGATCCTAAGAAATTGATCACCATTGATCCACCTTTTGTAATTTTGTATCTATAATTGGAATTTATAGGGTAAGAATTCAAATTAAATTATTCAAAACTTAAATTTAAATTAAATTCAAATAATATTTTATATTAGAATAAATTATTTAATTTTATATTTAATATATTCAATTGAACATTTATTTATTAAAACTTTGAAATTATTTTTTTCTAAAACAATAATTTTATCACTTTTAATATACATTAAATTCAAATATTATTATCAAATTCAAATAATACAATATTTGAATTTAAATAATAATAAAATATTCAAAGTTATTCATCATATCTAAATTCTAATTCTACCAATGTCACACTCTCATATGAAGGTATGACTGGCCGGAAAAATGGATACCCAAACCTCCGTAATCCTGAATCCACAATGACCAAACACAACTGACTCTTACACAATTTACAGTTAAGACAAAAAAAAAAACTTATCTGAATCAAAATATAGACATAATTAGTCTATGAGACATAAATATTTACTTCTAGTTCAACAGAGATCCCCAATAAAGTGAATCCTACCCAACAGCATATACACCAATAACCTGGTATAATTCACGATTAAACCATAATATCAAAATACTAAGAGGAGCTATGCTCCTAACCACACCTTGAATTACCATAGTTAACTCAATATACACAACAAAGCATTGCACCTAAAATGACTACAAGTGTCGCCCTATTAACTTCAAGTATGTGACTTCGAGATATACCTTGTTGCAATAGTATCGGTAAGTAACAAATCTTGACAAAGCGAACTGGGTTTTCTTGATACTAAAAAAAACAACCACAGAAGAAGGAATGAGTCATAAAGACTCAGTGAGTAAATCACGTACCCAGAGAGTACCAGCATCACCCAACACATATATCACTAATTAATCTCATGTACTTATAATTATCATACAACCATGATTCCATTTTTCAATATAACAACCAATTCATACAAAACAATCACAGCACACAAGCAAGCAAAGGGCCAACGAGTAACCCTGCCCCGCACAATAGTATCACCCCCTACCGAGCATTTACACGCCCCCACAACAAATTAATCTCCGTACACAATCCATCCTACCGGGGCTAAGCACTCAATTTTTAAAATATTTATCAGAATCAGAATTTCTCATGATTTTAAATCAAGGTATCCTAGGTGCACCTGGATCTTAATTTCAAAGATAAAAATCATTTTCCAGAAAATGTTCACGAGTTGACCCTTATCAAACACAATCAATGTCAATCATAGCAATCAGTATCAAACAATATAATTTAAATAAATTACGAAAGTACTCTACTTGCTTATTTTCTATATATCATGCATATTCAAATAAACATATAATCGCATATAAGAATCTAGCAACCAAAGAGTAAGTAATCCACTCACAAGTTCACGAATACGATCCGTCAGTACGTCCGGTCTGTAATGTGTCAGAATATCCTCGACACGCTCCGAAGCTGAAAACCACGAATTCATATGTTACTAATAAAATTATTTGATAGTCAATTTCATGATTTTCTTAATTGTAATTAATTATAGTTAATATGTTTCCCTAAGTAATATTAATCAACTCACTCTATTTGATACTTTAAGTTTTATAATTAAAAAAATTTATTTTCATATATATATATACATTAACCAATTATCTTGTCAACTATCTAAATTATAAGCATAGTTGTGTGTATAAATATACGTTACTTATTCAACCTTACTTTCTATTTTATTACGTACCAATTAGTATTCCATTAACAAATTTTCAGTTTTCATAATATTTATATTCTTACTCTAGAGTTCAACTTATACTATTATTTAATTTATATTGTAAATTTTGAATTAGTTCTTCTAATGTTCACACAGTCCAAATTAAACTAAATTTAACATGCATAAATAGAGTTCTCGGCACAAGAAATTTTCACAATTTGCCCCACATGGTGCCGTGGTCCAAGAGAGGTACCAATACCCTCGGCTATGGAGGACACAAGACCTCGGCTATGGAGGAAATGCTGCAACGCAAGGCAGCCTCCAAATTTAGCTCAAACTTTTTCCTTACATTATTAAAAAACAATTTTTTTCAGCATTGCCACTCCTATTTAGTATAATCCACCATAGTTTCATTCACTTAGCCATCAACCAACCCAAAACGAGTTACCCCCCATTTGGCCAAGCCACAAACAAATGAAATAGACAAGAAATCCTGTTTACCTGGAGGAGGAATACCTCACAAATTGATGACCATACCTTGCCCTCCATCATCCTCTTCTCACAGCTCCGATTTTCGACCTTGAATGGCAACAAAATGGTGCACTTACAGCTGAAACAGAACTGCCCTACAACCTATACACAGGGCCATAGACAACTTGTAACTCACGGCACACTTGGTGCACCCAAGCCGCAACCACACCTCCACCGGACTTTACCTTCCCCTGCCTTGATTCCTCTCCATCCTTTGACGCATAATTCTCTGTACAGCAGGAAATATGATGGCTGCCAAGCTTTCTCTCAAACCCTCCCTCAACACCAAGCCTCCACTCACAACAAATACAAAAGAGAAAGATGAATTTCTTGAATTCCACAAAGTCTTCGTGCGGCAAGGAAAAGGAAATAAAAGCTTCTAGCTTCTCCAATGGCGGTGAATGAAAGGGAGTAAAAGAAGTGTGGTCGGTCACCACAAGGGAAATTGGAGAGAGAATAAAAAACACAAGAAAAGCTAGTTAAATAATAGGAGAAAAACGTGTGCCACTCCTTCCCTCCACTATCCTCATGAAGATTTATATATATAGATCTCTTCTATCTCTCATTATATATATTGAGTCTTGGTAATTTAATACTCTAGCTTTGTTATAATAGTTTATAATACACATTTATTCATTTTCTTTTATATAAAAAAATAAATCTAAATCTAAAATAATTAATTTGGTGATAGACTTTAATTCATCTATGAATACATATATATGTATTATCTTAACTTAATTTGTTTCGTAAAATTAGTGTTTATAGAACTACAATAATTTACGTATAATATTTTAAAATATTCATGAACACTCTAAAATATACATTACAGATATCGATTTATATCATGTTCAATTACATTATTATTTATTTAATCTGTTTATTTTATAGCAAAAATTTACACTATGTTTAAAATTAAAATTAACAATATTGAGTTATAAGGGTTATGATAACCAAAACTACTATTATCACCTAAATGGATTTGTTCCTCTGCAAATGAAATCTTCAAGAAAGAAAAAAGAAACTAAAATATTTCAATTAAATATATATATATATATACATTTTACTCACAACATAAAACTAAAATAATAGCAAAAAACAAAAAAAGAGAGAATAAAAAACTAGAAAGCTCCTAATCAAAACTCTTAAGGCAACTTGACCCCCTTCTTCTTCTTCTTCTTCTTTTTCTTCCCCAGTCTTCTTCTCTGGTGGTGCTGCATCTGCAACAGGCAAAATTATAACCTCGTGCTGAGAATCAATCAATCGCCGCATTTCGTCCTCATTCACATCAAACGCAGCTTCCATCTCAGGCCCCCTCAGTGTCTGAAGCACCGAGCTAGCACCCACCAGAAACTGCGGCCGGTTCTTACGTGCCGACGTCGTGAACCCGAAGAACTCTACCGGTCCGGTTCGAGATGCGATTTGACAAAATGGGAAGTATTTGGGTACCAAAAAAATTCCCCTTCCTTGAGTTCAGTATCCATAGCAGAGCTTCCGTTTGGATACATAATTTATATTCTTCCTGCTCCTCTCAATACGATTCCGTATTCTGTTGCTCTTGGGTTCACATGCGGAGCCATCATTGAACCCAGTTATGGAAAAGTTAAATAAAATTGCAGACAACAGGTTTGAAAATATGACAAGCTGAATATGTAAGAAGAAAATTTTCAAATACCGCAGTAAGATTGACTAGGTAAAGGCCAATGCCAGAGCGTTTAAGTGGAGCATAATCAGTCTCATCCAGAGCTACACTCCAACCATAGGCGTTCCTGAAGTCAGGGCTTCTGTCATAGAGATTGTATGAGTCAGGGGATTTACCAGTACCCTTTGTATCCTTGTCATCTGGCTTCTTTCTTTTCCAAGCATAGATATATAATTCAAGCGCTTTATCCATGATCAAGTCGTTTGCTTCTGTTCTTCCTCATGGTCTTGCTGTTCTTGTAAGCCCACCATTTTCCTCACGTGGAGTAGTCTGTCATCCTCTTTCAGTTCAAGAAATTTGGTTCAGAGGCTTGGGGCATGTGAGTCTGTCACGAAGACAATTGGACCTTCTCGTTGCCTGCTCGTGATCTTCCTGAGCTCAGCAGTAGAGACTTGCATAATGGACACTGTGCTAGATAGTGCTACAGGGCAATGCTGAAGGGAGGCTTAATTTCTCACTGAACTGCTACTACTCTACAATGATGTTGTTGGCTTTGCTTACGTTGAATGCACTTGACAGTATTTCTGAATCGAACCCAGAAAGAATTGACTCTGGATTGGTTCCTCCACCGATGCAGAAAGACTGCAAATGGAACATAAATTCTTCTCAGTACAAACTGAGCAAAAATTGAAACTTCTGAGGCTGCTATCTGGTATTTAGTTGAATGTACCTGGAACACACCCATTCCTAAGCTCTCAGATGGGTCAATGTTGCAAATGATGTGAATTCTCTGACCCTCCCATGTATTCACCAAGTAGAATGCTGAACCTACCGGAATTCGATAAGCATCCCCACTCTTTAATCGCCCCTCCGCCAGTGATTCTTTGCATATCAGTCCCCACCTTTGCTTCACCTGCAACCAATTAATTTCCTAATTTCAGTATTAACACTCAGATTTTCAATAACCCCATCAACAAATTAGCCTTTTGTGCATTGCTGTCATACCGACAATTCTATTGTTTGAAATTAGCAATCAAAATATGGGACATGATTGAGAAATGAGTGAAAGAGAGAAAGATTTTGATTACCTCTGCGGATGAAGATGATCAAGCTAGAGTCAAGGTACTGAGGTATAAAAAGGCTCTTTGGTTCCATTGTGATAAAGCCAATGTGCATAGGCCTATCCACAATCCTCCCACCAGGGCTTCTCACCACCCTTATATCCCCTGCCATCAGTTTGGAATACTCTGAGTCCCGCATCAAAAACCAGTCCTCTGACACTTCCTCCCTCTCTTCCCTTCCTTCTTTTCCTCTCCTCCAGTCCTCTCTTTCTTCCCTTCCTCTCCTCCAATCTTCTTCTTCAAGAAACTCCAATGTCATTGCCACTCCATAGCACATAACAAGGACTAGGATCAAAAGGATCGCTCTTTTTCCCATTGTTGACTAATTTTACTTTCCCACACTGCTTGATCTCTGAGGTTATTCGTTAATAGAGCCGTGAGGAGTTGGTGAGGGTTTAAGAAGATAGGAGACAGATGAATTCAAGGCGACGTTTGTCTTCCATGCAAAATCTGTAGGTTTGCTGGCGTGTTTTAGGTTTATACACAATTCAGTGCACTGGGAAATATCAGATCTCTTCTGTGATCAAAAGGGTTTTGCATGGAAAAGACGACCGGGATAGAAAATCTTTTGTCGGTCCATACGGAGAAGGCCCATTTCTGTCTAGGAAAAGATGGCCGGGAATTTCAAGGCCAGAGTATCAAAGTATCTAAGCCCATCAATAAGGAGATAGAAAAAGCTTCAGTTCAAATTATAATGCAAGAGCAAAAATTGAAGATTCAAATGCAGAATTGACCTAATTTTATGCCAAGTGAAGTTCAATAGCCAATATAAACTTTGGATCAGTCACTTTAGGCCTCTCCTCTTGCATTTATTTATTTCTCAAGTTACTAGATAGAGGCTGCTTTTTAAGCATTACAAGTAACTTTAATATTGAGGAAATCAGTCAAGACTAAAATGGAGATGTTAGGCGAAGTCAAGGAAATCAAGAGAAAATCATGGAAATATGTTTATGTTATATTTTAATTCCCATATATAATGCTGCATTGCAATTCATTGTTGTAACTAACACAATTATCAATAGAATTGTCAACTTCAAATGATGTTCGTTGGTTAAGATAATTAACTCGACATGAATGATATTCAAAATTCAAAAATTTAATATGTGATTTGTACAATAATTAAGTAGCTAAACCTAACCTATAATCAACTTGGGAAATCTAATTCAATTGGACTATTTCTCAAGTTAGTAGCTTAATTTGAGCTTCTTTGGACAGAAAAAAAAAATTGATATTAATTCAAGTGAAAGTAAATTAAGAAGAGTTCTGTGCTTAGCTTATATATATAGTTCTTAATTAAAAGCTGTTTCTTTGTCCTTTTCTTTTCTTGCTTTTGCACCAAAGCAAAACATTTATTAATACTGATCCAAACTTCTTCTTTTAAATTAAAAATGATATATAACTAATTGGAAGCCACTAATCAGCCAACAAGGTCACTTCTAAGGTTTGAAAAGATGTCAAAGACTGCGGCTACATGTATAGCTAGGTTAGTTTGTTTTGCCTACTTAATAACTTTGCTGCCTTTTTGCCCAAAAATTAAAGACAACTTAGAAATGACAATTTCCTCGCCTACTAGTTGTAGTAACTGATTTTGCAAAAGAACTACCTTTACAAAGCAGGTTATGCACCATTCACGTTAATTGTCTCACATGAAGAAAAAAAAAAAAAGAGGGGCCTTATGTGGGGTTTACTTCTCCAATTAAAGGAATCTGAGTGCGCTCCTTCTCTCTCCATATGGTCCACATGCAACGTTTAGAGAACCAAGTTTCATATCGAATATGTATTAAATGATCTTGAACATATGACTGGGTGACATGAAAAGTGAATAAACTTGAGTTATTTGAAAAATAATTCTATGAACTAAGTGAAAGCCAATAATATTTGACATAGAAAGTAGAACCGCGACACCACGGTCTGATAAATATTAATAAATATTAAGCTCATCTTGGACCATACTTAGGTAGAAATATTGCATCTAAATTGGAATTTGGTAAACAAAAACACAAAGCTAATTCATGATCATGGAATTCACCTTTAGTTAGATGCAATATGGAAATTAAAACAGTTAGCTTTGTAGACATAAAGATAGAAGCTTCCTCGATAGTGTGCAAGCATGCATGAGAGTGCGTTATATTCTTCCTTGTTCCCTTCCCTTTATTAGCTTTTTCTCTCTTCCTCTCTGAGTACACATCACTGCAGTTCAGTAATGAAGCTTTCTTGACAACTTCCAGTGCTTAAATTTTCTCTGCGACCAGTAAAGGTTGTGGCACTATCATCATCCTTTTTTCTTTTTTCTTTTTTCTTTTTTCTTTTTTCTTTTTTCTTTTTTCTTTTTTCTTTTTTCTTTTTCTTTTTTCTTTTTTCTTTTTTCTTTTTTCTTTTTTCTTTTTTCTTTTTCTCTTCCAGTAATTACAAAAAGAAACCTCTTATGGATCTAATCTTAGATTACAAATCATCATCACGTTAGAAAAGGAAAAGGTGCAACACAAACACACACTATATATGACACTAATTAATTAAGAGTTTTCTTTCCTTTTCCTTAACCAAGGTTTACTACTAATATAAGACATCAAAAGTGGGCACCACTTAATAGTTGAAGATTTTGGATGAGATAATTCTAAACGTATTATTAAGTATTACTTAATAATTCAAGGTTAAAGGCTTATGCTTTTTTCATAATGAACTTGTAGGTTAGATGACGTGTATATAAGAGATCAAAAATGTTGATGGAGTGTCACCTAACAATTTAGATTTCTGAAATGAGAGATTTTATGACATGGCATCGGACACTAAGCACAACATAAAGAGATCTTGTACAATGTCATATATATATATATATAAATTCATTCCTTAGAGTCTCACTCTTTCCTTGATGTCCTCTTCATTTTATTCTTAAAGAATATAGAGTGATACAAGAAAAGAAAAGAAAAGAGCATTAAAGACAGATACTCTCTGTCGACGGATTCGATCATCCTATATAGGAATTTCAAGAGAAAGTAAGTACCTTCTACCACTCTTATCTATTTATGTACTGAAAACTGAATGAGTATTTCAAAGTTGATTACTCTCTTTCTTTCTTTCACTGCTCTATCTTTCCAACTCTATATGACTATATATCTATTGCCTTGGCTTTTGAAGGACTGGATTGGAATTTTTAAATTTTTCTCTAGGGATTTGTCTGCAATAATTGATAACTAACTTTAGCAGCTGTTATAAAAGAAAACCCACAAAAAAATATATAGGAGAATATAAATAGTTTATAATATAGTGACTATTTAATTCCTAGTTTTTTTTTTTTTTTTCTAAATAGGCCTGAAAATGTTTGCTTAGTGTTGACGCAGTGAATGTTTTATATGCTACTATATATAAGGTTAAAATACTATAAAAGTGGTTCCGAATACTTCACCGAAAGAAAAAGTGGATTTAGATAAATTTATAAGATACTATGATCTATGTGTAACAAAAACATTGAAACAAAAGGAAAATGTATTCTTTTCATTTCTCTTGAAATATTTCCAAATTAAAAACTAATTCAACTAAAAACCTTCCATTCAGAATCATTTAATTACAAATGAGAGGCATCAATGTTATAGAATTAAAAACTAAAAATAAATGACAAAGCTCAATGTAAAGTACAAGTATATATTAGTTAGATTAAAATGACTTTGTTTTGCCATGCAAGAGCATATGCTAATTATACCAGAACATTTGAGTAAAAACCCTAATATGGACTGCTAATTCTCAAGACTTAAAACCCTAGATCGCATATGGAAGAGCTCATAATCAAGTCAATTACACATAATTAAGCATTGATCTAACCAAAAGGTGAACTTCTACCTTGTACCATGGTACCGGTCTTGATCATAGGGTTCATTCTTTCTGCCTGAAGTGGTGCTCTTAGTGGTGATGGCCTTTCTAGCTTTAATGACGCATCAAATTTCTTTTCACCCATAGGATCACCCTGGAGTAATGGCTTTGATTCATAAATGTCGGATATGGAGGAATCGATATTGTCATTGCAGCTTCTATCCATAGATAGTGGTGCAATCTGAATTTGGTCACCTTTAAAAGGATCATCTTGAGGCCCTAGACATGATGGAGTTGTCCCCAAATCTTGAAGCCTAAGATCATCATTCCACATCAAAGGACTCTTCCCACTACCACTATAAGAGCTAGGCTTCTTCTTCCCCAAACAAATATTCTCATTATTTGGCATAAATCCTTCAACAAGTGGTGGTCTGTCCATGTTGTGTTGAAGATCAAGTTGATGATGATCATCATGATCACCACCATATATGTTTAGGTCTTGAAAAGAAGGAAAGTTGAGAAGAGAACCAAAATCTTTCATCACTCCCATGTCAAGGGTATTGCCCTGAGTTGCACCTCCAATACCCTTGAAATTACCAGTTGCCATGTTCTCACCTGTAAGGGTTTGACAAGCTTTCTCTAATATGCTCTGCATGTATTTTCCTTGAGCCTCAATTCTCAATTGAAGGTGTTTTTGTACCTGCCATATATACGTATATACCTGAATTTATATAGGATATGTCGAAGGCAGTCTTGAAAAGATATATATATATATATATATATATAATTGATCTTGATGAGGCTTAGGCTTACCTCAAGTTGTTCATGCAATCTTCTCTGTACCTCCATTTGCATCCTGGCATCAACCATGTGTGAGTTACTGTTTATACTGTGTCACACATACATTTTCCAGAAGAAAATTCCAACCCCCAAAAAACCAAAGGATCAAATGAAAAGCTTAGGAAAATTCTTTTGAAATTCATTTTAATTAAAATTGTTTTGTTTCTTAAAATAAAATGGAGATTATATATGCATACTCATTCATGTTGCGGCCGATTATGGCAGATGAAGAGGCAGTATTTCGTTGAAGTTCTAAACCCGAAGCTGCCAAGAAAAATTTAAGAATCAATTATGAGAATTTCATTTAAGTGTAAAATTATATTTGATAATTGTTCAAAGTAAAAAATAAAAAAACTCTAGAAAGGAGAGTCACCTCTCATACCATCCTTAATTGAGTGGTCATTGAATTCTTTGTGGGGCTGCTTACCAAGCCTGAATTTCTGTATGGAAATTACATATAGAAGAAAAAAATTAAGAAAAGGAAAAGTTGGAGAAGAAGAAAAGAAAGCATGAAGACAAGCAAGCATTGGAAGTGTCACAAAAAGTGTGTAAGAAAAGCAAAAGAAAGCATGAAATATTGTTGTATTCAAACCTGAAGATGGCTCTTGAGGTGGTAAAGGGTAAGGCCCTTCACACCCATAACTCTCATGATGGTTTTTGGTGTAGCCTCTGCCAATTCAAGCAAAGACAAAATTAAGCATAAGAAAATTTGGGAAAGATGAAGATTTTTCAACAAAAAAAGAAATTAATTAATTAATCAAACTTGAAGTGAAGGATTTATTACTATCAGGCCCTCCTAGCTGAGTAACAGCATCCACAAATCTTTCATGAAGCTCAACGGTCCAGCGCAGACGAGGCTTGGGGTCTGTGGTGAGGACAAGCCCTGAGTCTCCTTGAACACACATGGGTCTGTCATGGGAATTCATAGTTGAGGCCTTCTTGGGAGGGAACATTCTTTCCATCTCTTTCTCTTCCTTTCTCTCTCTTAATTTCTTGGTGTTTGTTTGTGAGAAAGAGAGGCTCTGGGAATACCCAAGAGATTCAAGAACAAATGCTATTCAAATAGGAAGAATAGGGTGCGTTTTTGAAGAAGAGGATGTAGTGTAAATGGCTTTGGCTCCTCAAGTAGAAAGAAAGCATGTGGGACAAGCATTCAATTAGAATATATAAAAAGAAAAAAATAAAAATTAAAGTCACCCCTATTCTTCCTTTGGCAAAAATAGTACCACCTCTCTCTCAAAATATACTTACTCAAACCAATTCGATAAAGATCTTTTGTATATTTAGATATACAATACGTAATAAACTGATAAATTTTTTTTAATCTTGTTTTAAAGATGTAATAATGAAAAAACATCAATTTTCTCATTTAAATGAAAAAATGACAATGCATGTGTGTTGTTGATAAAAGACTATGATTATCTTTTGTTATCTACTAAAGGTGTGTGTATATGTTTGCTGTGATATTCTTCTAGCTATAATACCACATGAAGCTTTTTGGGACATTAATTAAGACATGATTTCACATTATGTATATGTCTTTAAGAGTATGAGGCCCCCACTAGCCCTCACGCAATCATGGTGATGGGCAAGTGTGTATGTGTTCCACTTTACGTTGAACTATGCTTTGAGGTTCTACATATATTATAGACATAATTAATAATCTCATAATTGGACATTTAGGCTTGGGTCATTTCATCGTACGACACCCTTTTTAGCTTAATTATGGCATCAATCAACCTAGTTATCATAAGCTATAATGGCAATATCTCAAACACTTTGCTTTATGTCAATTTTATTTATTTAATTTTATTTTTTTTTGTTGCTAACACTTTGCTTTATGTCATTAGTTACTACCAACAAAAAGTTTCAATGCTATTTAAATCTATATTATATTATATGATTATTATTTAAAAATTAAGAGGCTGAGATACTGACATATATCTTTCATATCAATAATAATCAAATTAAAAATATTTTCCTAAATAAACAATTATTCCACCTAACACATCTCATACTTTCATACCAATTGAAAACACACATTATATAGCATTTTTTTTTTTCAATTAATGGAATTAATTAGAACTTATTAATATACGCTTGAATTAAAGATTATTATAGTTTTAAGATATAAATGGCAAAAGATATCTTGACTATGAAATATCTATTTATATAAAACTTATTGTAAGATATTTAGTATGGAATAACTTATTCTAAAATATTTGGTATGAAATAATTCATCAAATATTATATGACGATGGAAGAAATATTTACTTAATAAATAATCATCAGATAATAAGACAATTTAAATTGAGATATTTCTTAACCCATAAATCGTCAAAAGAAATTAACAACACAAAAATTACCCATCGACTTGTATCTATATATTCTATATATAATTGCTCCATCTACTAGAACCCTTTCTCATGTTCAGTCTACTTAATATAACAATATTTAACATTTATATATGAAATCTATAATATACCTTCCTTGCTCATATATTTTTTATGGCTAGAAATAAAAATTAATATTTTATCTATTTTTAGTACTGTTAAAGCATCTTGATCACATTATTATAATATCAAGTTGGCTAATTCCTTAATTATATTAATCTCGGCATGCCTTTCTCCACCTAATGTTATTTGATTTTAGGTTGGATGTTCATTTTTTAACATTCATGATACATATCATATATACCCATTCTACTTAGATGGATTCAACATTCACACTATTTTCTCACTCTTTTAAGCTTTTGTAGTCCAATGATTAATTTGGTTTTAAGTATAGAATTAAATTAGTGTTTTAGATAATTAATTTTACTAAAATTAATTCTTGAAAAATTAATTTTGGCATATAATCTATCTTTATTTTTGGTTAGTTATCTAAAAAATAATTTTGGTGTTGAATAAGATGTTTGGTTACATAATTCTGGCGAAAGGACTCTCATAAGTGATTTTGTGAATATATGTTTGGTCACAAAAGTACTTTTTATGATTTTTATTTTTTATTTTTAATAAAAATATTAAAAATAACAGTTTGATGTGTATTTAAATTATTATTATTTTCTTAAATTGTATAGAAAAACAATGTGTTTGTGACTTATAATATATTCATAATTATCTCTCACAACCAAATAGAAAATTGATATTTGAGAAAATTTCCATGCAGCCTCATGATTAGAGTTTATGTATCTTTTTTAAAGGGAGGAAAAACGAAAAGAAATAACTCACTGAGGACAAAAAATAGCAATCAAATTGTGTTTCCTACAAGATGCGAAAGCACAAAAAAAACAACATAATATTGGAACTAACTCTTTTTGTGACAATATTGGAACTAACTTTAGGGTTTGTGGTTGGTAATATTTGAGGATATGAACATCAATGCAAAAAGGATATTGTAATGTGAAGCTTTTCATGAGAGGAGAGTAGTAGTAGGGGACCTTTGCCTCTTCAATTCTTCTATAAAGCTTTTTGGGTCTCAAACCCTTATCACTTTTGTGGAATTGAAGATTTAATTTTCCCTAGCTAGCTAGCTTCCATGTATATATGCATCTTTCCATTACATTTTTCAATCCAATCCCAAACTAAAACAAATAGAAACCAAAATACATAGAGTCAAACCCAATAAATTGACAAAGCAGGGCCCTACTCTAGCATTTACAAAAAGAAAGGAAGATGAGTAAGAACAACATAAAGCTTGAACAAAAATATGAATGATATAAAGAGGAAAAAGATTAAAGCCCTCTCTCTCTCTCTCTCATATATCTCATTCATGTAAAGCCACTGGCCCTATGGGTGTCAAATTTAAAAATGCCTTCTGTTCATCTAAATGAACTTGGGAATAAATGCTTTCTTCTTTGACAATCAAAGGAAGATTCCAAACCCCGTAAATCTAAAACTTTAAGAGGTTAAACAAATTGCATAATGGTAGGTTAATTACAATCTCTCAATTCCATGGGAAGGTTCCACCATAAGAGATTTTTTAACTAGGGCCCCACTTAGCAAAGCATTTGAGCCAATCGATGCCTTCCAGCTGTTGGAAATTAAAAATAAATTCTTATGACTATTACTAAAAAGTTAAAACTGCCTATCCCAGTTTAGTTTCTAAGTTAACTAAGGAAATAAAGTTTAGTGTTTAATAATGATTACTTTTTGTTGATTATGTTTTGGAAGCCAGGACATTATGGAAAAGTGAGTTAGCTTAGTTTTAAGGCCAAGTATGCTTGAATGTCAAGCATATTTATGGGCTATAAATGAATATATTCTTCAATATGAATATATTCCTTTAGATGGTGAATTTGCTGGACCCATCTCTATGTTCCCTTTAAGTCACTCTCTCTCATCTTTGCATGAA
The DNA here is from genome assembly GCA_029379385.1 of Quillaja saponaria. Classification (NCBI taxonomy): domain Eukaryota; kingdom Viridiplantae; phylum Streptophyta; class Magnoliopsida; order Fabales; family Quillajaceae; genus Quillaja; species Quillaja saponaria. The sequence goes on along the minus strand of CM055616.1, from coordinate 8,051,459 downwards.
TTCAGATGATGATGTATAGCGAGAGACTGATGATGGGTATGCTTGATGTTTTTTAACCTTGAAAGATGATAAGTCATGGACAACACAAGACATTCCATTGTCAAAGTCATATATTTCATAATTTGAAAAATGGAAGTACAAAATGAATTGACAACCTGTGATATAGGCCTAGAGTTAAACTGGAAATAGTATTTAATTTCCAAGTGAATGGAAAATTCTTTCCATCATATATAGTTCCCCCAGATTTTACTATTTCTAGTATGTACAATACTGTTAACTTTCTCTCACTAAATATCCATTGAAAGAAATAAAATGCAGATTGACAGAGATAATATATATCAACTTTCATAAGAGTTTCTCATGCTGGAAATATTTTGTTGAATGTTGTACTTCCATTGACACCGTGGATTATAAATTTCAGAAAAAGAAACTTCGACATTGCTGATTCTTGGACTAGTTCATGGGAAGAAGAGAATAAGAAGCAATGTTTTACATTGCTGTTACAAAGAATGTAACTGCAGCACACAAAACTCTGAAAAAGAAGGAAAACTTACAGGTTACAACTGAAAAACCGCATTGCCTACATACATGTTTTTCAAGTCCACCTTGTCTGCACGTAGATACACAATTACAGAAAGAAACCATCTTATGCATCTTTATTTACATTACATCAAGCACAAAGGCAGCCCTCACAATAGCAGCTCTGACCACCGATGCCAAGGTTGGTAGTGGTCCAAGGTTCCTTAGTGTAAACCTTGCACATCAATTTCTGTTCATATTCCCAAGGCACACATACTTGATCTGCAAACATACATAAATAGTAAGAATAACAAACATTAACATGCCAGCTAAAACGTGCAAATAGATAAAGGCCGAAAGGGGTTGACTAGTCCACATATTAGATCCTCTTGTCAAATGTTTGATGCTGTAAAATTAGCATTCTGGTAGGCAGAACTATCAACTTCAGATCTCATACTACTGTCTTTAAATATCACGTTATTTTTCTGTCCTAAAGGACCCTCAAGCTGTTGAACATAAGATTGATCAATAGTCAATTATATAACAATATATATGAATTGTTGTAATTATTGATAGTCGAGAATGTCAGTTTTTTTTTTTTTTTTTTTTGTTTACTCTTCCTGCATAAAACTTCAGTATGTATAAAGGGCATGAAAATGGCGTGCATGACCTTTCAAATAGACTTACCTCCAGATAGTCATCCATCCCATACTTGGAACCTTCCCGTCCAAGGCCAGACTGTTTAAAACCACCAAATGGAGCCACCTACATAAAAACAATACAGGTGAATCAACCCATGTGGAGAGAGGTAAATATCAAGGGAGACACACCTCGGTCGAAATAAGACCTTCATTGACTCCCACAATTCCATATTCTAGAGCTTCAGCAACATGCCATGAACGTTGAACATTGTCCGTAAATATGTAAGAACCCAAACCTGCAAATGTACTTAAGGAAGACGCCCCGTGATATATTCTACCTTGATAGTCAAGAATGTCAGTTTTTTTTTTTTTTTTTTTGTTTACTCTTCCTGCATAAAACTTCAGTATGTATAAAGGGCATGAAAATGGCGTGCATGACCTTTCAAATAGACTTACCTCCAGATAGTCATCCATCCCATAATTGGAACCTTCCCGTCCGAGGCCAGACTGTTTAAAACCACCAAATGGAGCCACCTACATAAAAACAATACAGGTGAATCAACCCATGTGGAGAGAGATATCTCCATCTAATATCATAGTAAATATCAAGGGAGACACCTCGGTCGAAATAAGACCTTCATTGACTCCCACAATTCCATATTCTAGAGCTTCAGCAACATGCCATGAACGTTGAACATTGTCCGTAAATATGTAAGAACCCAAACCTGCAAATGTATTTAAGGAAGACGCCCCGTGATATATTCTACCTTGAATGTATATATACATATATATTTAAAAGAACCATGAGATTTGCGACAGTGAGACAATTCTGAGGTCTGGAACCAACATGGATATCTGTAATTCCATCAAGGTTGACATGACATATAGAAGAATGTAATCACACAAGACGTCACATGAGACATCAGAACAAAATTTTCGTTATCATTTTTGAAAAGAAGAAACACAACCTGCATTAGTGTCATTAGCAATACGGACTGGCCTCCTCTTCAGTTTTGAACCGCAAAAGGGGTGCAACAAGTCCAAATGCTTCCTCTCTGCAGTAATAGAAACTATATTAATACATAAATTGAGCAAGGAAAAAAAAAAGTTATATCCAATTCACGCATCACAATATAATATAATCAGTGACCTGTGATTGCTTATAGATCATGCAAACCCAAAAAGTCTATATATATGATCAAATTATAAGTTAAAAGCCACCATTGAACTAACCTACTGGCACTAAAGTCACCTGAGTCAAGGCCACATCTCTAGAAACAGCAATGTAAGTGACATCTCTAGCAGCAAAGATGTTAACTGAAATTCCTAGTGATTGCAGAAATAATTTAATTACAAGTGAAGTGCAAATTGGAGACATAACTAGATCAACCACATCTATATATAACCAATTATGATGCATTTTAAAAAATTAAGAAAGAATATCTTAAAACACAAGCGATTGGAAGACCCAGTAATCAGCAGTAAAAAGATACATCAATATCATACCCTGTTTAGGCAATTAGTCCGATATATGTGGTAGACAATATAATGGAACATTACAAAAAAATTCATTTAAGCTGCTGCAACAAAAAACCATTTAACTTGTTATTTTTCAATAATATAATTAAATCTATACCTAACTTCCATTATGATTAATCAGATTACATTGGGAACCTTCCCGAGCACTTTTACTTCTTAGTACATTTCAGCCAGTCAAAGTTCAAACTACTAGATAATGATCTTGTTCAAAAAAAAAAAAAAAAAAAAAAGGTAAAGCTGATATGATTGGTATGTCAATAAATGGGAAAAAGGGTCATTTACAGTTATATGGGTGCTTGAGCAACAGATAGTTTTTTTTGCCTAAAGTAATTAAGTTATTTTTAATGATAAGGTGGATGCCAGGTTCAAGACACAAATATCTAAAGAAAAAAAAAAATGTAACCTGTGCATTTCATCCATTTTTACTGCAAATAGGTCAGGCTGTCAAAAACATAACTACTGCAGAATTGCATCAAATATCACAAGAAAACAGGACATAGATCCTAAAAAAAAAATATGTCAAAGGAAAAAAAGGTTAATAAAATGGAATCACAAGGTATCAATTACTTTAATGGTTTACCTTGATATATGCATCTCATTGTTGACATCACCGATAACAGTAGGTTCATAGAAAGTTAATCCTAGTCTATGCCTTTTGCCCCCCAAAATCACTCTTGCTCCCTTCATTAAAATCATAATCAAATCATCAGAACTAAAATCATACTATTAGATGTGAAACAAAATAGACGGACAGAAGTTTCCAATATATTTGGATTAAACATAAATGAATATGAGAAAAGTGAAGTTCTTCCCTGAATGATTAATTAAACTAAACAACTTGGACAGATAGAAATCTTGACCATTTTTCAAGGAAAGACATCCTGCGACAAAAATTACAAAGTTTACCAGTATAGCTGAGTAACAAACCTTTGAGGTGGCATCTTGAATTAAGGATTCAACCTGTAAGTCAAAACCCCAAAAGGGGCCAAGAGGTTCACAAAAACTAGAGACTCACTGCCATAACAATAAAACATAAACTAAAATACTAGTTGTACCAATAAGAAAAAGAAAAATACTAAATGTAAAACAAACCTTTTGCACTGCAGCTTCATTGATTAGGGGCCCCTGTTAGGAAATGGATAATTGGGTAAAACCATTATCAATAAGTATAAGCCACTTCTTAGATGTCCTATTGTAAAAGGTGATTGAATTATAATGATAACATAGACAACTTAATGCCATGATAATGAGTGAAATAGAATTTCATCTCTATGCTAAGTATTATAGTATAGGACTGCAAAGCTTTATCTGTAGAATTTGGAGGCAAGGAAAATGATGTCTGATATGAATTTGATGGAAAACAACAAATTACCTGACCCACACCTTCACTAAAGCCATCCCCAACTTTCAATTTTTGAACTGCATTTATAAGAGCATTTGCAAATTTCTCGTAGATACCTTCACAGAATAGGCTCATCAAATAAACAAAGGAAGAAACTATATATCTGAAAGGATCTAAACAATAGAAAATGAGAGAAGCCCAAACAAGAAAAGACTGTTATGAGAAGTATAATCTGAATTGAAGAAGTCTGCATGCACCTATACATATCTGTGCAACGGGACTAGTAGGAGTTCAGTACTCAAAGTAACTAGACATTGTACCAAGATCAGGGCTAAATTCCATCCATTGTATGGAACTTCTTTTCTTTCTTTTTCCTCTTCTCTACTCTTCTTTTTTCTTAAAAATAAAGAAATTGTTTGGTAGATCACAGCTCATGTGATCCAAAACTAAGCAGTAAAATATATAATGCAAGACAAAACAAGCTTTGTAAATTTGCAAATTTGCAAATAGGACAATAAAGAGGTACAGGATGTTTCCCATAAATCCTTGCAAGACTTAGAAACTGTTCACAATCAAAACATACGAAATGACAACCTTACATTCTCCAGATATCTTCCCTCAGGTGTTCGGTAGTTTATAACGGTTTGCTCCATCAACCAGCATATATGTATGTGGAACTGATAAGACATGCAAGCATAATTTTATTTTATTTTTTCTGTTAAAGAAATTCAAATTCTCTGATCAGGCATGTGACATGTTCCTTCAAAATTAGAAAAATTAAGTCATTTAAGCTCTAATTATGTTGTTGCCTATTTACTGCCAACTCTGTCCTTTAATAAAAAAAATATATATGTTTGTGTTGCTGCCTGTCCCTGAACATTTACTAGAGAAATTTAATTTACAGAAAGAACTCAGAAACAAATCTTCTAGGTTGATAACTACCTTAAAAGCTTGTGAAGTTTCTACATACATGGCTAAACATGTAAACAATCCCTCTGACCATTGAGATTAGATAGTGGCAATTAAAAAGTAGTCTATTAAAAATGCATAGCGATACATTATGCATCAGGAACAGTAGCAGCTGCTCATTATTTTTTTTCTTTTCTCACAATCCATCTAAAATACCTTCTTGCACAAGAATTCTGTTTGCACAAATGCATGTTTGTCCACTATTACGGAATTTCGCTGCAACCTGCAATAATCCTAAAGTAAGGATGCTATGGTCTCTCACCAAAAGAAAAAAAAAAATCATTTTGCATGTTATTGATTATGGACTTGATGATGTATGATTGTATCCCTTGAAGTAAAAATTACAACCATCATGCATAGACAATAACTCTTACAGTCCCTTTTAATGCGATGTCCAGGTCTGCATCATCAAAGATTATGCAAGGTGTGTTGCCATCAAGTTTCCAGAGATACCTGGAAGAAATGTACTGAATAAAGTTAGTTACATGAGGATATCAATATGGCCTGTATTTTCAAGATTTAGTTATAGAGCCTATTGTGACCTTTTTCACAGTCCCAGCAGCTCCTGCCATTAACTTCTTCCCAACAGCAGTTGAGCCTGTGAATGTGATCTTTCTTACCTAAATTAAGTATAGCAGATAAAGACAACCTTAAAGTTCATTCTAATATCCAATTACAACCACTAGGTATTTGCATCAGTTGATCGCAATGTAGAAAGGATTTAGAATAGCATTTAAGCTATAAAACCTGTGTACTTGAAAGTAAAGCATCGCCAATCTCATGAGCGTTTCCCATAACAACATTCACAACACCCTAAACCATTTGGACAGCATCACAATAAGAGTCAAACAAAGCTCAGCTATCAAAGAAGAAGGAAAATAATTGTCGGAAATGTTCTGTAAAGATATATTAAACAAATTATGGTTGAGGACCTCAAAACGAGGACAAACTCCCATTATTCATTGCTATTCTAATAACAAAGATGAGCACAGCCCATTTCAGAAGAGCTGACTCTTCATGAAGAAATACATACTCCAATGAAAGCACATAGCCGATTATTTCAAAATGGCAATAAGAATTCTTTAGAATTAAGTCATTAGAAAACTTTATAAAACAAACTATTGAGAGCTTTCAAAATGTAGAAAGTATAGATATGAAAACTACCGGTGGTATTCCAGCTTGAATGGAGAGTTCAGCAGCTGCTAAAGCCATTAGGGGAGTAAGTTCAGAGGGTTTTATGACTGCAGTACAGCCACAAGCAAGGGCTGGACCAACCTAATAAAAAACATAACTTGATTCACAAAACTATCTTCCATGCTTAAAAACAGTCACAAGCTCCTAAAAGCACTTGATAACAAACATAAGTCACCTTCCGAGCAATCATAGCTAGTGGAAAGTTCCAAGGCGTGATGGCACCAACAACACCCACAGGCTGCAACAAAGAGAGAATGTTATACCCATAAGATTTAATAGTAGAATCGAACATGGCAGTTGGATATATATATGAGATCTTTACCAAAACCCTTGCAAACAAAATGTAACTTAAAAACTGCCCCACTATTCACGGAAGCTCGCACATGATGATTGAATTGACAACAACAAACTAGTAGTATGTGTTTTAGAAAGGACAAGACAAGCTAGGGAATAGGGATACATATACATTTAATGGAAGTCAATACAAGATTTCTACTTGCTTGTGTCCTTTTAAAAACACATGCTACTAGATGCAAGTATATCTTACAAAAAAACTACAGTTAAGCATGCCTACTAAACTTCTTATGATTGAAACAAAATCCACTCTAAAATGTACATGCACGTGGTTAAGATATGCTGCAAGAATGTTGTGTCAACGCAACCTTAGCTATCCACCAGTTGATAAAGTTGCACACATTGAGTTTCTGCACTTGTGAAGGAGCTGATCATCAATTTAGATAAAAGTTTAACAGCATAGAACGTGACTCGTAACTTCATGGTCCTCTCTAAAAGCTATATCAACTTTTCATTAAGGAAATTTACAGTTGCCACCCACTATTTCAAATCATCAAGGACTAACTTCCTCGATCATCAGCAGGAGAAAACTGGTGGTCAATAGGCTGTTCAAACTTCTAAGACTAGCAAGGCCAAAGGCCGGTTTGAGTCCAACAAAAGTGCCACAACACTCAAATGCCCACATACGAATTTAAGCGCCTTTTAATGTTGTTTAAGAGATTTCTCACTCTCTTAAAAAGAATATCAAAAGGGAAAAAATGAAACTAAGTTAAAGTGTTCATATTAATTTTTGATAAGGAGCTCGGACATATGGAGACTCAAAGACCTAAAAGCAATTATTCAAGTCCACCTGCTTTAAAACGAACAACCGGCAGTCAGATAGAGGTGAGGGAATTATATCACCATATACACGTTTTGCTTCCTCCACAGCAAACTCAATAAAACCAGCTCCATAAGTAATCTGCAATATAATAATCACTTTCATCACATGCAAAAAAATGAAATTCATCCAGTGAAAATTTTAAACTAAAACAGTAAGATGAAAACCTAAAGCCTTCTACCAAAGGATACAAGTTTAGAAATGCTACCACACCCAGGGCTTCTTTTAGAGGTTTCCCTTGCTCTAAGGTAATTATTTGTGCAAGCTCTTCTTTGTGGGTTGTTAGCAAATCATACCTTAAAAAATGATGTGGAGAAGAACGATAAAATTATACAGGAGCAGCAGCATTATTATTGAGATGGTTTTCCACATATGCTTTACACACACACACACACATATATCTGACCATAAGGTATAGATATACACATAAGCAGTTACTATTCTCCCTCGCTTTAATGCAGATTCATGAGTATCTAGCACAGACGATACTTAAATCTTATAGGAGTTATTTGTGCAACATATCAGCTAAATGAAGATTAATTCATGTGTGAAAGGCTAAGAGTAGCACAGACTTAATCAGTCATTGTCCTTCTCTATTAATCCAAGCACATTCTACATTGAAAACATTTTCACAATCAGTATTTGTGATCATAACAGTCTACAAAACAAATAATGTGTAGTGTAACAGCTAAGTCAGTTTTGTATAAACCGTAAATTTGAGAGAGAACAGCAGATAAAATGGAAATTTTTTTATAAAAGCAGATGGTTAGAGATCCATCGGATAGCAAAAATACCATTTCCTTAGGAATTTGCTCCTTTCAGCAGCTGTGAATTTGCTCCAAGCTACACAGAATCACAGATAGAATGGTGCAGTTAAGTTACACTGGTCAATGATCTCTTTCAAATAGACTAGAATACCAATAACAGCTAGCCACACAAGCAATAGTTTCACAAGAAACCACAAGAGTCTAAAAACAAGATCCATGCACCATTAGTATACCATTACCAACACCCTTGCATCCAGGGAGGGGAAGAGATTGGAAAGAAAGATTGGGAACCAATGCAACTTTGTTTCATTTTTCTTTCTTTTCTGCTGGAGTAAGTGTGTTCATTGTCTATGAACCGCTTCAGGTTACAAGATTTATCAACTCTTAGGGTGTCTTTGGTACACACTTAAGATATTGGAGGTTATATAATGCATGGAAACAACTACATCTGCATATGATAAATCTTTAATCAATCATAAATTAATTGCAGTTGGTGAAATAATTTCAAAAATCAATGAGTTGAGAAATAAAAGAAACAAAAAAAAAATTATAAATCATATTCATAGCAGCAGATGTTGACCGCTCTGCTTGCTACTTTATTCTTCCCGCTATTCTATTTATTTTCTAATACTATTAAGCCTTCTTAAACTACCCTCTCATAGATTATCACTTAACCTCACTCCTGAAACTTTATCCATATTAAAGACTTTTGTTACCAAGCACAGTTAAAAGCAATCAAGCATTATTTTTTAAACTTTAACCCTTTGTAACCTCATCCCAAACACACCCTTATACCAAAACTATCCCTTCAATTTATGCCTATGCTTCTATTTTCATCAGCATGGAAGCCTTAAAACACAATACAGGGTATAGTGTCAAAGCATATGAACTACTAATCTCGTACATTTAAATGCATCATAAGCTGAAGATATTGCATCCTCTGTCTCCCTTCCACCCATGCACGCCACATCTGCTATAGATTCACCAGTTGCTGGATTATACACCTGCAAGGACATTGACATAATCATGGTAAAAAAGTAAAACTTTCCTTCTTGAGCAAAATTTGTTACTGTAGCAGAAGAAAGAACTGTCAAAGAAAAAAAAATGTTAGCAGACATACCATGAAGTATAGCTTTATCAAAAAGGAATATTAACAAATCATCAGCACTAACAATCTAGTACCATTTTTCTTTTTTACTTTACAAAAGATAAAGAAGGGATATTTTCATGGGGAAGGAAGATCAAAGCCTGCAGTTATAAATTATAAGGATTGACATATCAAAGGAAATTAACTATTTAGAGACAAACTTTGTTTTACCAGTCCAAACGCAGGATCTGCTCACAATTCTGCATTCAGCAGACCATCTACCAAAATTACAGGGAACAAACAAAAACAATGTGTTAATTCTTAAATACCTTTAGTGTCTTTCCATCATATGCTTCAGTCCACTTCCCCCCAATAAGGCCCTGAGTCCGCAATAGACCAGAATTATTAAGCTGAAAAGCAACACTCTGTGCATCCATGCTTATCTGGCATCCAAACCCTGATTTAGACATTAATTTATATAAAGAATATGACATAAATGACAGGTTCATTAAGGAAAATTACAATTGATAGAAAGTCCACTATAATGCAATTCAGCCTTTTTCAGTTAGGAAAAAAAAGAAAGTAAATTGTTAGTTGTTAGTTGTTACACAGTCATTTTTTAAAAAAAATATGGAAACAATTTCCTTTCCTTATAGTGAAGGCTTTCCAAAACAGCTAAATTCAAATTAATCACAACGTGACCATTTTTATCGTCAATGATAAATTGGAGCACCAACAGCTAACACCCCCATAGGCACATACTGACAAACAGCTAAATGTGAAACCAACCAAATATTTATTAAGCAGTTGATTAACATATTTTGTGTACCCTATTTCCAACAATAGTATCTTGATGGCTGAGATAAGGTAGGAAATGATACGAATTCAAGTGGCAGAAAGAAAAAAAAAAAGTGAACTTCTTGGTATGAGAAATTATGAAATGACAATAAAGATGAATCTGGTAGCCCTCAATTACTGGCATATTCCTCGAAATTCCTATCATTTATTCTTACATTTTTTTTCTCTATTCCAATTTTCTACCAAATTGTCTCTAAAACTTTGAGAATTAGAATTGCAGTTATGCGGGAGTTAGAAATTAAAAGATGTAAACTTCTTTAAACTAGAATTTGGCATATCTGCCGTTCTACTCGTTTAGGGTGATTCTAAATTACTGAACAATCATTGCAGGTATTGTAGAGAAAATAATGCATATGAGAATAACCCAGATAGACAAAACTTCACTAGATTCAATAAAAACTGTTTTAATGAAACATATATGTAAATGAGACAGAGAATGAGAAAGAGTTACACAGACAGTGCAATGGGCAACTATATTATACTTGCTAAATATTTGCTTCAGTGTGAGCTTCGTTCGAGCTGCGATTGCAGGAAGTAGAGTGTGAGAGTGTAATACCAAATGTGTGAGAAATACAGCGCATTTACAATATGTATTTATAGAGAGAGAGCACCAATGAATTGTATATACAGTAGAGTAGAAAAGGGTGCCAGTGTCATTGCTTGGCGAATGCGCAGAAGAGTGGTTGGCTGCATGGAGTGCAAATGTAATGGGCAAGAGAAGAGCTTGCAGGATCGGACAGCCATTCGTATGGTTGTTGCTGCAACTGCAATTGTCATTTTCTCTTCGTTTTTGTTCCTCGGAAGCTTCCTTCCCTGTCACTGTATTACAGTCTATGGCTGTTTGTCTCGGGTCCTAAGAAATACCATGTTTCATTACAAAAATTTCAAAGATAAAAACTTTTTTTTTTGTTTTGTTATGTTATAAATTATTAAGTAAATAAAAGTATTGTTTTATTCTCTGTTTAAAAAAATTATTCCAGAAAACATAATCAATTTGACATAAATGCTCTAAATAAAATTTACATGGTGCATGCAGAGAAAAATTCATTCTGACTGCAAGAATGAGATAATAATCAAAGACTTAAAAGAAAAAAAAATATGCACTGCCATAAAATGAACCTAATCAAAGGCTTGAAGTTGAAGGACAACAAATATTTCCAAGTTTGAAGACAACATAAATCAGGCAGCCAGGCATTTGTGAAGATGCACTGCCACAAAATGCAGAAGACTTAAAAGAAGATTGCAATTGGGTAAAATTTATCTCATTTCGATATAATTTTTATGTTTTGAACAAACAAATGGTATAAATTTTATTTATATTTTATATTTTATTCAATTATGAATTTTAAAATATGGGTTTCAAACCAGATAAGTTGAATTTCATTTTACAAAATTTATTTAAAATAAGTTATCATTTTGATCAAACTCAAATGATTCCTTTTATCATTAATGTTATACATATTTTTACTTAGATAAATTGATAAAAAATCGCTATCACTACTCCATCTCACATGTTCACCTAACTAATTTAAAGTCTTTCACTCTCAACTTATTTTTTATTCATTGAATAATTATTAATATCTCATTTTTAATTTTTAGTTAATCAAAATTAATTAAAAAAATTAAGGGCAGTATGAGAAAAATACTTAAATTAAATGAATTTTTATTTGTTCTAAATAAGAGAATTAAAATGAATTCTATAAGTGATATTTTTATTATAAATAAGAAAATTTATTTTGAATGAATTGAATTAAAAAATTAATTTAACATTAAATAAATTATATTTTTTATTTTATTCCAAAAACACATAATTAGATAAGACATAAAAAGTAGGGTTAGAAAAAGAATACTAGTTACTCATTTAGTTTTTATTTTGTAATTATTCTGAACTCGTAGAATCATTCATTTAAATTTAAAAAATATATATATATATAATTTAATTATATTAATTGTATTAAAAAAATATAATTTTTTGATTCTTTATATTTAATTTATAATATATTAATTATTATTTTTTAAATAGGCCCAACTTAGGTATGTCATATTCAGTTGGACTGGGCTCGTTTCCAGTTCGAATGAAAATCGAATACCTTGAGCAATCCGAGACTCGATCATATGAGCATATGACAATTTCTTGTGTGCTTTTCGTGGAAGGGTGTGTTGTGGTGCTTTAAAAGGCTGCTTTTCTTTTTCTGGCTTATATTATACATATTACACCTTGTTCACGTGTGGTCTTCAAAACTCAATCAAAAGTCTGAATGATTGAATAGTACAAGCTAATAAACTATTATGGCATGTTTTTGACTGAATCAGTACCAGACAAAAGCATAGCTAATAAACTTAATTCTGGTTAGCCATGGCTGTTCTTCTCTTTACATCAAACTTGTTATTCTATTTTATTTTATTTTTTCGGCATTTATGACCATTTCTTCACATCTATATCAATTCATTTTTCCTTATTTTCATAATCATGAATGAAATGAGAATTTAAATATTAAATTTTTTAAGTGAAATAATAAGATGACAACAATATTGCTGAGTTAATTATTGATTAAATTCACCTAACGTAAATGTTTATATTTCGAATCTCAACCAAAATTATAAAATTCACTAGGTTTATTGATTGAGTAACTAATTTAAATATACATATATATGCAATATTTACTCTTTCTTTATTTATATCTCTATCAAGTATGACTTTGATTCTATGCTAAAATTAACTATCATTTATTTATATAATTGTTTTGTTTGTTTCTGTTTTTTTTTTTTTTTTTTTTTTTTTTTTGCAATAAGATAATGTTTGGTTAAATTTATGAGCATTTTGATCACTTAACTTTTCTCGTCCGATCAATCATCTACTTAGAATTAAAAAGTAAAATTTATTTCTTACTACCTCTTAAAGAGAAACCATAAAATCAATGGAAAAGAGTATACATTCTCACTGCCATTCAAATAAAATATATAAATGATATAATCATAAATTTATATAATAATATAATATTTTCTCTTATTTTCCGTTCAATTATTAAATAAAAAATAAAACATTTGGGCTTGATAATTCATAAGATATTTTATTTTGACCTGCCAAAAACTGACTAAACACCCTAAACAATTCTTTTTTTTTTTTTTTTTCCAAAAAATATAAAAAATCATATAGCCAAATTTCTTAAATTTTAATATGTATTGTAACTAGTGATGTAAATAATATGAGCTTGTTAGTTTTTAGTAAAATTCAAAGTTAGTGTACATTCAGAACTTGCACACCTATGCTCGTTAAGTTATTACGAGCCTGAATCGAAATTCAGGCTAAGCTCGTTAAAAGCTTATAAAAATAACCTATTTTTGTAATATAATACATTAATACTTTGCATAATAAGTTAGACTTACAAGTTGAGTTTTATAAAATTTAAACTCTATCTCATATAATAAATAAATTATAAAATAAAACTTGAACTCAACTAGTATGCAAAATAAACCAAGCTTGATTTAGCTCTTAACAATTCCTTCACGAATGACTCTGTTATTTCCCCTCGTAATTATAACTTAGCAAATTGAAAAATATGTATATAAAAATCCAATAAATTGACAAATCAGACTGGAAAAAACCCAGTCGTCAAACCGTGTGATGCATTGTAAATTTGTCTGACTTGTCATTGGTCATTGGTCATTGCTCTTCTCTCTCTCTCTCTCTCTCTCTCTCTCCAATTCTTTCCCTCTCTATCCTTCTAGAGGGAGGGAAAGGTGACCGGCCGCCCGAGGGAAACATCGTTCTCCCATCCTCGTTTCCTTCCTTCCTTCCTTTTATATACTCATTTCTAAAAGTCAAACACAGCAAACGTAAAATTCACCCACCTCAATCCCAAATTACAAAAGCCATTGTTTTTATCTTCTTTTTTTCAAATTTTAAGTGTTTCAATTCAACAATTACACCTTCATCGTATATTTTTGTCTGCAAAAAAAGGTTGTTCTTTTCCCTTATATGATTAGGGAGCTTAGAATAGAAAAATACGATTTCTAATGAATACGAACACGGCGTCTTCGAGTTCTGGAGTTGCTGGATCCGCTGATGCAACAGCTGCAAGAAGAAATTCCAAGCGACCCAAGTGTAATTTCCGACAGATATTTCTGATTTTTGAGTTTTTTCCTTTATTGTTTCAGTAAATAAAGTTCAATTTATAATTATCGTATTCAACTGTTCATATGGGTTGCATGGATTTTTCATTAAGCTAGTTTGATTGAAATCGTCTGTCTGATTCTGGGTCTCTGTCCTTTTTCTGTTGGGAGTTTTGTGGATAGGTTTTTAGATGCTATTTTGTTGTGTTGCTGATCCGCTTTTGGTATAAACTCTTTGACTGGGTTTATCGTCTGCTTCATTATATCATTGCTTTGATTAGCTTAGTCCTAAATTATCTGTCCATTGTTGGTTGTAATTCAGTAATTTGTTGCATTACAAGCATTTATTTTAGGTTTTTCTTTCTTTCTTTATCTTGTAATTTATTTGGTAGTTTCTTATCAAAGAAGCATCTTTAATTCATAGTTGAAATATATTTTTCTTTTTTATCTTCTAGGAGATCTGGTGGGGAAATTGCTCTTTGAGATGTTTAATTTAGTAGCTAAGTCTTCGTACCAAGTTTGTAATGACTATGATAATGAATTGAACTGGGTATGACAGAATATATATTCTCAAGAAAGATACTGCCAGTTAATGTGATTTATTGTTATCTACAGGATACCAACCCACTAATGAGGATTTATACTATTTGTCTGATTTGGGGCAGTAGTTTTTTTTTTTTTTTTTTGCTATGATGAATTTGCAAAAAAATAAAAATAAAAATAAATTCAAAGAATTATGTAGCTGGATCTTTACTGTTATATGCTAATGGCAATATTCTGGCCTCATTTACTGCCATATATTTTCTTGAGTTTCACAATGTGTTATTGAATCCTGGGTGAAATTGGGGAATAATATATTAAGCATATGTAGTCTAGTGGGGGTATTTGGGGAGATGTGTGAGAGCTATGATAGGTTTCAAGAAGCAATTCCAGTTGATTGTTTGAGTTGCTAAAAGGTTGCTTCCCATCAGCTTCTTGTAATAATTGTATCTCAGTGAGTTGCTTAACTTACAGAAATTTTCACAAAAACACGTTCCACTTGCGCTTCTAATCACTATACCTGCAAACATGTGCAAAATACATTTATAGATGTGTATAAACATGAGCAATCTCCTTTGGCATGTGATGTTCTGTATGGGAATACCCATCAGTGATTTGTGTTGTTACATACATGAATGACATGCGTGGATGCCACACTAGTTTGTTTTTTATTTTGTTATATTTGTGTTTGTTAGAAGCAATATATATGAAAGGAAAGGCTAATAAATGGAGCCTAGACAGGACAACTGTACCTGATGCTATAGCCTGATTTTGTGAAGCTTTTTTTTTATTTTCCCTGGGGCAAAGTCAATTTATTTCCTCATTCAACATCTTGTAGAAGCTTTTCTTGTTATTCGTTTGATATTATGTGATTTTGGTGGGCGTTTTCTCTGTGGCAAGCAGTGCAATACTTTATTGTTTAACGACTGAAATTACTGTTGAAATAAATACATTCTGCATCTTTAACAGTCATAGAAAGGAGTTTATTTTTTTCTTCCTCTTTTACAGTTATATTTTGTTACTTTTCTAACTTTAAGATCAATAAGATTTCTCTTTCAAATGTTTACCCCTTTCAGATTCAAAGTTCACTCAACAAGAACTTCCAGCATGCAAGCCAATTCTTACTCCACGAGTGGTAAGATATAAACATATTTCTGTTCTTTAAAAGAAAAAATTATACATCTGATTTCTATTTATCTGCATATGTAAAAAACATTCAAAGTCAAAATTCTTTGTGCAGGTGATTTCAGCATTCTTGCTTGTCACTATTGTCTTCATACCTATTGGAGTTGCTTCCCTTTATGCTTCACGAAATGTACGCTGGGGCGCTATAATATGTTTTGGATGTATGTTTTCATTTTCTTATCAAATTGCTGAGATGCTTTCCTTTTCTATTAGGTTGTTGAAATTGTTGATAGGTATGAAGATGATTGCGTACCAGCCAACTTTAAAAACAACAAAATTGCATACATTCAAGGAAGTACTGATAAAACATGCAACAGGACTATAATAGTAAGGTTCTTGATGCCTTTTCATTTTATCATTTCCATTATACTCCTTATCATACAATTTAATGCTAGAGCCATGATTGGTTCTTTGGTAGCTGCAGTATTTAGTGATACTTTTGCTTGTTAAAGCTATTATTCACATTTCATTATGTAATAAGGTGCTCTTAAGTGAAAAGATGAATATTAAGGTGACACAATGTTTTTATCTTTTCCTATCATGCTCTTTTGTGCAGGTCCCAAAACGTATGAAGCAGCCTATTTACGTTTACTATCAGCTTGACAATTTTTACCAGAATCATCGCCGGTATGTATCCATTTTCATTCTCACATGCTCATTATCCATGATTGTTTGATGTGAATATCTAAGCATAAATTGCTCTTATAGGTTCATTGAATAACACTTTTTTCTTTTCTTTTTTTCATTTAAATCTTCTCATGACCTCATGGAGCAGAAATGTAGGCAGATCAGTCATCATTGACCTTGCAATTTTATTTTTGTTATCTTTTGTCATCATATTTTTGGTGAAACTCAAAAAAAATAAAAATCATACACTTCTTATCAGTTTTTTTTTGTTTAAGCATTATTATGTTTTAAGCCATTTTGATGGTACTTTCTACTAAAGTATATAACAATAGTTTATCGTTTCAACTGCAACCTTGTTTACACTATTTTATTATCCTGCAACTCACTCTTACAAATTGTATGGATGACGGGGGAGATTGCTGATGGTTTGTGATACTAACACTAGTTACAAACACTCCCTTGAAAAGAAAAAAAAAAATGATAAATAAATGAAACCTCATGTCATTAGTTGTTACATCAGGACTTTGCTTTAATGTAATAAGAAAAGATACTATTCATTATTGGAAAAGAAAAAAGGAAAATAGAAAACAATCAATACCGAAAAGAATGTCATTTAGATGCAATATTTAGGATATCAGAAATTGGTGAAGAGAATGCTTTATTTAACACTAAGAATCAAGATACATCAAAATTTCATTCAATGTATGTTATTCACATATTCAGTTATCTTTTTTATAATTTGGCAATTTAATATGTTTGATAGAGTGTTTCCTTTTGGAGGCTACTGATTGAAAGTTTAGTGAAACGGAAATTTGTCCACCATTGGTGATTGCTTGTTATTGTGGACTTTGTATGATTCAGGTATGTGAAGAGCCGAAGTGATGAGCAGTTAAAAGATTCAAAGAATGCAGATTCTGTAAGCGATTGCAAGCCTGAAGACAATGCAAATGGGCAGCCTATCGTGCCTTGTGGTCTTATTGCTTGGAGTTTGTTCAATGATACTTATACATTTTTCCACGGGGACCGTAATCGTAATTTGACAGTGAATAAGAAAGAGATTTCTTGGAAGAGTGATAGGGAGCACAAATTTGGAAAAGATGTTTTTCCCAAAAACTTCCAGAGTGGCTCTCTTATAGGTGGTAAAAATCTCAGTACAGATATACCTGTAAGTTCCTTCACCTCCTCGCCCTTTAATTGGATTGAAGTAGCTATATGGTCTAGGTGTACATTTTGTATGTCTTTAGAATTTCTTTTAAATCCATATATATGAAGAGCAACCTATATGTCTTATCAAAACAACATATATGAGTTGGGGTATGCCATTTCATTTGAATTGCTTTCAGAAATGAGGCAAAAAGCTGACATATCTAAATACATTTTTATGCAGTTGAGTGAGCAGGAGGATCTAATTGTCTGGATGAGAACTGCAGCTCTGCCAACTTTTAGAAAGTTGTATGGGAAGATAGAGGAGGATCTCCAGGAAGGTGATGTCATAAAAGTGACATTGGAGAACAACTACAACACGTACAGTTTTAATGGGAAAAAGAAACTTGTACTTTCAACTACTAGCTGGCTGGGTGGAAAGAATAACTTCCTTGGCATTGCTTACCTTACTGTTGGGGGATTGTGCTTCTTTTTGGCTATGGCTTTCACTGTTATATACTTTATCAAGCCAAGGTAAATCTTAAATTCACAACTAATTGCTACTGTCCAGATTTTATTTCAGAAATCCGTTAGTTTGTGGTTACTAATTTCTCTCTCTCTCTTTCTGTATCCCTCTCTTCACTTCTATTTAGGCAACTTGGAGATCCCACATATTTATCTTGGAATAGGACTCCAGGAGGTCATTAAACAGAACCTACAAGAGCTTGTAAGATTTGACTGTATCAGAGTGGCAATTAATTTTCTGTATCTATATTATCAAAATGTACAAACTTCTGTTAAGAAAGTATTTTGCTTGTCTGATCTCTTGTAAATTTTCTGTTTTCATTGAAATAACTTGGATTATTTGAGGAATGTTTCGTATAGTTACCAGTTGATAGTATAAATTAACTAGATAAAAAACAAACCATGTTTCCTGCTTTGCCTCTGTCGGAGTTGTTTAGTAGGTGTTAAGGCACATGTCTTCTGGTACGGACACTTATGTCCCAGCAGCTGCTAACCATATCCTAAATAGAGGTAAGGAAAATTCCTTTTTTCTTTGTTGAAGATAAGACATTGCAAAGGAGGGAATGAAGGCTATGGATAAATACTTTTACAATATGCAGGAGCCAAATCTAAAATCTCCTTTTGAGGGTAGAAAAGAAAAAAACAAAAAGAAGTTAAAGATAGACCTTGGATAAATTGTGGTTCTCTTTTGTAGTACTAATGCCAATTGCCAAATGATAATTGGCTCAATTTCTGCAGTAAATGGAGTAGTTTCCTTGCTCAATGATATGGAAAAGAGAACCACAATTTATCCAAAAACTGTCTTCTTCAATTGTTCGGTAGTGCTGCTACAGAAACACAATCACATTCATATAACCCAATTGTCTTATTCAAAATCTCAAAAACAAGAAAGGGATTTGTATATACAAATAGCCCATCAAGCACTGTATGTACATAAAGAGGGAAAGTGCCTGCTTGCCTAGCTAGTTAATTGAGATTCTTGAACATAGCTGCAACGACAAGTGGGACAAGAAGGCTGCGAAGATAACCACTTTTCAATGCATTGCACATGAAACCCATGCTTGCAAATTCCCAAAACTTGAATTTTCTCTCCTTTAACAAATTCTGTCAAACAGATGGTGCACTCACCTTCCTCTTCTACTAGCTTCATTTCCACCAGTTTTATGGTGGCCTTTTTCTGCTCCTCTTGTTGGGTTTCGGGCAGTCGGTGGTGGTCACTGTCTCTGCCGCCACCGCCTCGTAAGAAGCAGCGGATGGAGGCGTTGAGAGCTAGAGCACATACAAGTGCACAGAGGAGGAGGACGAGGACCATAGCAACGTTTGCTTCGAAATTTTTGGCACTGGAATAAGGACGCCATCTGCAATCATGGCCAGGATCACATGTTGATGTTGTTGGAGAAGACAAAGGTGGTGAGATGTTGATGAAGTGTACAATAGTGGTGGTTCCTGGTGATGGCCGCATTCTTCTCCTTTTTCTCTGTCTATATGTCTGAAAAATGTTTACAAATTTTCAGGTTTTTGTCTTTATGAATAAGTTGATGTTGGATGAATCTTAGAGAGAGAGAGAGATAGAATGGCTTGTGAGTAGAGACTGGTATGGTTTATAAATAAAGGAACCTGGTCACCAAAAAAGAAATGCATATTTGGGATTTTCAAGAAAAGGTCCAATTAGGGAGCTTTTTACAATTTTTTTCTTTCTTTTCTAGTCATTAAAAAATATTAATGTAATCATTTAAAAGTGTCATATCATGACACGTGGCATGTAAATACTTTCATGTACCATTTCATTCTCCAAAGAATTCAACCAATTTTTTTAAAGAATAAATTCCACTTCCATTAGATATTATTTTGCATCTCTTCTTAAATTTATAGTATTTTAAAATCATTTTTTTTTTTTTTACCAAATTTTTTTGAAATACAGATAGCACTATTCTTTTTTTGAAAACCACTTTGTGACATTAAAAATATGACAATCCATGGATGAAAGTAAATGAAACATTTATAAAGATACAGCTGGCAGTTGTATATATTATTATAGTTCACCCAAATCTATTATGAGATTACATTAAACATTTTTAAACATAATGGTCTAGTTAATAATATAAACAATTTGAGGAAGATTCTAATGCATATATCCTTTTAGTACGAGCAGTACCAACCTGTGAGAATTTAAGAACAAGTTGGCGCCACTAGAACATGTTGCAAGAATGGTAGTTTCTAGTTTTGCACCCCAGATAAATTATTAATAGATTGTATAGAAGGATAATGAGCCAAGAAGCATTTATGTTGCTTGGTGTTATGCTTAACCTCACTAACAACCTGCAGAGAGGAGTGTTAGTACGAAGAAACTAGGCATGGTAAAAGGACATGATCCGACTCGACTCGACTCCAAAAAAATTTAATCTGAATTGAATAGAATCCAATCTTGTCTAAAAATAATTTGATTCATAATATATAAAATTTGACAATTCAAGCACAACTGAAATATGATTCTTTTATATTTAATTTGATTGAATTGGATATTCACCTCGACTAAACAGATCAAATTGCATTCCAAGACTTAGAGCTAGATAGAACTGTATTTAACCGTTTACTATAGAATAGTAAAACTGAAAAAAAGAAAAGGGCTGTAGGATAAGGCTATGGAAAGCCATCAGAAGTTTAAAGAAGTAACAGAAAATAGTGATGGGTGCTTTTGCTTTTGGTCTTATTAGGATTAGGTTTAAAAATAGTGAAAGTGATGTCAGTCTGAGAATTCAGCAAGATGTAGACCCATCTAATTTGCCACACATCCATCTTTATCTTCTTCTACTACTAATATATTAGAGTAGTGAGGGAGTGACGTGTTACTAATACTTTGTTGGAAACTAGTGAGACCCTCATTAGTATTAATTGAACAGCAACGTGGTGCATGCCAGGCCAATAATTATCTTCGACCATCAAGTCATTGCCAAATACTAACCACATCTGCGCTGTGGGACAGCCTTCATTTCTCCCATCAAAACGCAATGTAATAGAGCTTTCTTGATTGAACCCAATCAACAACCAATAGGAGACAGTATTAACTACAATTGTGGATTGCCTGAGACACAGGCAACTTAGCATCCCTCTTGAGTAAACTGAGCTATAATTGTTTTTTTTTAAATTACTAGCTATACAGATACAAGGGCCTCTGTGATATGTGGCCCTATGCCCATGCGCCTAATCAATGTGTTTGGTGGGAGCAGCTTTCATGAAGTCTTTCATTTGTAGCTAAATTTAACCCAGATAAACAATTTGAAAATATGACATACAGCATTACTTCATATAAGAAAGCATCTTCAAGCTTAAGATAATTTTTTCTTACTTTTAAGAAAGATAATAGCTTATCAGGAATAGTATTTGATACAAATCAATATTTTATTGCTTTTCCAATAGCTTAGAGAAAAAGTTAACAAAAAGGAACTTACATGCATCCTCATTTGAAAATAATCCTCATAACACTCTAAGTAGGATATTGGAAAGATATGAGCCTTCCGGGTAGGATGGATCAATAGGATGATCACTAGCTGCTCCAGCCTGTCTTAAAACAGTGACTTGTCTCCCCGCCATAGATGCTGCCCTCTGATAAAAAGAAAAATATGTGCCAGTGTTCATTATAGAAACGTAATGAGCATGTTATTACAGAGCTTATTGGATGGCAAGCTACTTATACAAAAAAGATAATTTTTTCCATTCAAAAAGCACATAAACCTGCCCTCATTTTCATTACAGAGAACAAGTAATTAATTCCTGCCCAGAAGTTTCTGTTTCTGCAACCAAACGATTTTCAATGGACAAAAAGTTCAATACATCTTAATTGGGTGAACCAAAGAAATCTTCATGTGATATCACAATAGGGCTATGAGAAAGGTTGCAATGATGCCAAAATGAAAAGGAACTCCCAACTAAAAATTTTTACTTCAGTCTCCTCAGAGACATCAAAATTTGATAAAAATTTATTGATCGAGTCCAGAGTCTTTAAGCATGAAGCACCTTGCATAATTACTTTCTTCTTCTGGTTTCTTAATTTAGTTTTTCTTCTTTTGGTAAACTGTTCATATCTACATGTCTATAAATGTGGCACAGCCCAAACCATATCCCTTTCTTTACTATATGAAATATTCAAACTTGTTTTTTCCACCCTTTTCAATAAGTAGCTTTCAAATCAAACTTATAAACTTCAATACTGGTTGCTGCCTGGACAGCATCTTGCTTATCCTCAACTTCTTTCTTGCACAGTCTAACATTTTAATCCTTGGATTATCTCCTTGTACTATTGTAAAACTTGGAGACCTGCTTTCTTACGCTAGTCCACAGCAATATGAAACCATATTCTTTCTGCATGATGTTGTCTGATGCATCATAGATTAATAGTTTAATAATTAATACAACTAAGTCACATGGTGCGTGTTGAGCATGAGAAGTTTCACACACAACACTTGGCTTCAAAATAAAATAAAATTTGATAATGATTTACATTTTTTGTCCCAAAGTGTTTTTCACCATTCTAAAAGTCAAACCTTTATAACATTAAACTTCCAAAAATGCCCTTGTTTTTGTCATGTTAAGAAGATGAAACTTTCTGCCAAGATACTAAATCATAGGGTAAAATTGACTTTCTTAAAGTTTTGTGAATGTCAAATGATGAGAATAATTTTGAACGGAGGGAGTATAGTTTTACGTTTTTTATTTTAATAGAAAAAAGAAATTATATTAAGATAGAAATGAAAGACAGAGGAGGACAAGAAACCCTCCTAGACAGGATCAAAATCAGTAAAAGGAGGAGAGCTTAATACAAAAGGAGTCACAAATCACGTAGCATGTCAACTAAAGAAATATCCTAAAATACTTACTGAAGTATTAAATACCTGCAGAATATGCAAGAACATTCCACTTTGGGTCATAGCTCCAGAACATGAACATGTCATGAGAAGGCCGCCTCTTTTTGTTAATTGCATTGCTAAGGAGTTTAAACTTCTGTACATGCCTGATGCACTATGCAGAACCTGGAATATAATTCTATTCTGATAAGAAGAAGCATAGCTTCAAGATTCAAAGAGACAAAGCTGACAAATACAAAGAAAGAAAGCTGATATTCGCAGTGGAGATATTTAAGACACAGTAACACAATAGTTCACAAGATACACAGCTTCAACATTCATCTTTAGTTATAAGTTACGGTCATCTAATCTAAATAAAAGTGAAGCATGGCTAAGATATGTCTTTTATGACATTTAATTATTTAAATATGTAATTGAGGAACAAGGTCTCATGCTTATAAAAAGGATTAGGAAAGTTATCTGCTTTAATCTAATTACTGTTCCCCAAGCATATTTTGATATACTGTACTTCAAAAAGCTGGGCATGCTTTGTATAATTAAATCTCGCTAGGTACCAGCCTAGAGCTCAGTTCACTTGGCATAGTACTGGCCTTTAGGCCCTTCCCCTTCCCCCGGGTTGTGAGTTCGAACCCGAACCCCCTAATTTACCAAAAAAAAATATAAAATAAAATAAAATCTCGCTACGTTACCTTTTTTGACGGTGCAAGTTTCGGAGGATCTAGTATGACAATATCCCATGACTTATTTCTTAAAAGAGCACCCTTCATAAATTCAGTGGCATCTTCTCTTAAAAATGATATTCTTCCTGGATCCATGTTGTTAAGTGCAATGTTTTCTTTCGCAAGCTCCAGAGCTGGCAGCGATGTATCAACACCTAAGAAAATGTAAATATACTAAGACGAAATCTTTTTTTTTCCTTTTTAAATAAGTGCAATTTTTAGGTTTCCATTTGTACTAAAATTTATACAGTAACAGTAATCCCACTTTTTTAATGTGTAAAGTTGGAAAGAAGCAAGAAAATCTTACATGAAGCACATACAACCTAATTTTAGATAATTATTTTAGCATGATCATTGCTTAACAAGGCATATACTAGATAGAGATTATATATTTTTCTTTTTTTTCTGTTTTTTCTTAATGGAATTATTTTAAGAAAATGTTAATCATCAATAAAGCTGCCTTATGAGGAATTTAGATTCTGTTTGTGAAGCATCTTGATACGACCTGTCAGGCTGTCCTAGACTGAAAGAAGGTTCATTAATGGTTTCAGGAGAGGTTCAAAACTATGCTCCCAATGGACACTTGAAGACAATATGACACCATAGATCAATCATACAATGTCTCAATTACCTTGATATATCTTTTGCAAAAAGAAATAAAGGGCAAGAGAGATAAGAACTGCATATAGCAAACAATTTAATTATTATTTGATTTAACAGTTTTTTGCAGGCCTAATGTACCTTTTAAATTTAGAGAATTAGTCACTTTTACATTCATTTGCTTGATTAATTGGTCTAGTGTGTTTAGTGTGAGAAGTAATAATCTAGATTAGCTGGTGAAAATTTGAATCAGCCAACCAACCATCCAAATCTCTACAACATTAGACACAGAAATAAGTAACAACAAACAATTTATCAAAAATGAGAGAATTAGCAGTTACAATGTACCAGTAACATCCACAGCACCTCCACGCAGTTGCATTCAGAGCAAAACCGCCACTGTAACAGCAAATATCAAGAACCTTTTGACCATCTGATATTTTTGATACATACTGACGGTTTTCACGCTGATCTGCATAGAACCCTGTCTTCTGCCCCTTCAATGAAATCGCATATAGAATCCCATTTTCCATTATCTGACAGATACAAACAATAAAGTGGCATTACAATCTCATACTCAAAGGATTTCATATAGACATGATCTCATTGCCAAGATCCCACACAAGTTGTGGTTGGGGATTGTAAATACCCATTTTGAATTGTTTAGTTTGGTCTAGGGGAATTGGTGAAAAGATGACTAGGTGGGGATTCTCAGAAGAGTAGCAGGCCAAACATGGAAGCCGACATATATAGAGATGCTTGCCTAAGCGAATCTTTTGTAATTTTTATGGGTAAAGTTTTCAAAAGATAGCATACCTTCATTCTCTCAGGACAGGTCGATGAATGTGTTTCCTTAAGATCTGACACATCCACTCCTTCTTCTTTTAAAATATCAAAAGATGGTCGCCAGTTTACAATGATTGACATCATTAATACTACTAATGCATGCCTCTATTTCTGGTTTGTATTTCTCAACCCACGCAGCAGACGATGCTATTACAGCTAAATCTCCAAAGACATCAACAATCAATCCAGACAATCTGTAAGGAACCCAGAAAGTCCAACTAAAAACAGTCAAGTACCCTTACTTGCCAACATTACTGGGTAATGTGGAAAAATAGATTAAAAATCAAGGATAGCCCTAATTAAAACAACTAAAAAGGAGAAGTCCAGCAAACAGCTTTATATCTGAATGCAAAACATGTCTGATAATGATATATAAATAATGTTCATGGGATTATCTTTGGTGGACTTGAGTATTATTTTATTATTAGGATTTCCTGATCCCAGTTATTTGGATCTATATAGACTATAGAACATAGTAATTAGAGTATCATATTTTTATTGTAAGTTAGGGATTTAATATTTGTTCCTAACAGTATAAAGGTTATTTTGGATGTCTGTGTGAAGAGGCTAGGTGGTATGTTGGAAGCTTTGACATTAATTGAACGATATAGAATTTTCCTAGCTTCTTTCTCTTCTGCTTTCTCACTCTTCCTTCGGTTTCTTTTTTTATTCTCCCTGGGATCTATTCTCTTCTGGCTTGTACATCAATGCAGTATTGGAATAGTTTTTCTCTGCATCCTATAGTTTATGAAATTTAACGAGAACATACAATTACACCATTTTTACATAAAATATTAGTAACTACTTAGTAGTTTTTTAGACACAATTTGGTTATCTTTGTTTGAGCTTATACAGACATGCATAAATGTATTTTGCACGTGGTAGCAAAGAACTTAGGAGAACTATAGTGGCCCATGTTCAAATGTATACCTCAGTCTCAAACTATTTAAAGATCAGGAGACATTGACCTTGAGAAATAGTGACACTAAACGAAAATAAAATATAAGCCCCAAGGCGCACCTGTCTCCTTCACTATTAACAAGACGATATGAATTTGTATTAGCCGAAGGAAGACACAATCTTTTACGCAATTCTACTGCTGCACCTATTCTTGTTTCAAGCAGTTTTTCTATGTTTAGTGCACACGAAGGATCCCTGTATCACCAAATTAACAACTCAACAGCCTTGTCAAGAACCAAATTTGAAACACAAAAGTATATATTGTAAATACCTCGTTGCATCATCTTCTAGCTGCATGAGCCGAACACAAAACATAGAAACAGAGTTGTACAAGCCCCATCCAATAGGTTTCTCAGTCCCATCTGCCACCAATACAACATCTCCAGTCTTAGGTGGTGGTCTGCCAATTATTCTATCAACTGCCCCACTGTATACCATTGGGTTTCCATCCTTAAAGAGTTGTGTCTTGCCCTTTTTCAGTACAACCTTTGCAACGCCTATCAAACTCAAACTAATCATAAAATGGGGCAGTAAGTCTGGATGTCATTATCCATTCATGTTTTTATTCTAAAAAAAAAAAAAAAAGAATACTACGGTTCATGAATACATGTTTACATATACACATAAGTGTGTGCATGTGTCAGCAAATAATAAAGAAAAAAAATAAGAAGACATATTCACACACAAAGTGAAACTATGGCATTTGACCATTTCAGTGTTTCTTTATCAAGTGCCAATAAGTTAGATGATTCTGATGCTTATCGCCATCAAACAAGGCACAGGGTTCCTAAACATATACTTTGCCACCATAGGCATTACTCATTCAAGTGCATTTTAATAATTTTCTTCATGTGTCTTAAGCAAGTCATTGTCCAGGATATGTATGTTAACAACAGTGATGAGTCCTGATCCCGTAAATCTGGGGCCAGCCAATGGAACCTTAAATCAAATAGTTTTTATTTTTGGCAAGAACCTTAAATCAGATTAGTTGAAATCCTCTATATTAGCTCTTTCATCATTTAATCTATCTATGTCAACAATACCCATTCACTCTTTTTGCAATCAGATCTTCTTAACTATGACCTTGGCATGAAAACAAATCTATGCGGGAATGAGCCCCATCCCCCCAACCACAGAAAAGGGAACACAAAAATGAGAAGCACAGTCTCTCTTTACAAGAATTTCTTGTGGCTTATGTTCTTATCCAAACTTCTAACAGTTTGACGGAAGCACATCATTCTATATTTAAAAAAACTCTCATTTTTCCATGTATTAAACTTGTAAGCATCATTTCCATGTAAGAAACAGATATCCATGAGAAACCATCAGAAACTGGATTTCCAGCTTAAATCACTGTAAAAAAGTTCAACTAAGCTAACATTGAAAGGCCTAAGATATAGCAACTAAGTACCAAAACGCACCACATAGTTACAGAGCGCACTTTCAGTCACAACAAACACAGTGAGTATTGTCATCCCCTACAGAGAGAAAGAAATGTTGGCAGTCAAATATCTTCTAACTACAAATTCCATTGCTCCCACTAACCCACAAAAAAAAAAAAAATAATAATTTATAACCCGGTTGTATAAATATATTGCACAAACATAGTAGAAACTAAGTTAGGCCTGTAGGAATCGGTTTTGAAATATATGAACCAAATTCATAGAAACCCAGAAGCTAAAAAACTTCAATACCACCTTATTGAAGTTAAAACACAAACTAGTGCAGGAAAGCAGCGGTTCTAAAGAAACAAAATGGTAACTAAAGCCTACAGAGAGAGATACCTCTGGGGTAACTGTAAGCAATTTCTTGAAGAGTGGCTGTTGCCGGTAAGGAAGAGACAGATAGAGACTTCATGAGGCGCGCCGATAGCTGCTTCATTTTTGCTTTTTAACTGGAAACTCAATTTTGAGGCAAATTTAGCTCTGGAAAGAATGTCGGTGTATACAGCCGAAAGAATTGCCTATCTAGCCATTCGTTTTCCTTTACCATTCCCGGCCTTTTCTTTTTCTTTTGGGCCTTAGCCTGCCCAGTGTTTGGTTTGGGAATTCAGTCCTAATTGGATCTGGATTTATCAACCCAAAATGTTTTTTTTTTTTTTTTTTTTTCTTTTCCCCCTTTTCAAGTAATTACAAACTCACTCATGTAGCTTGCTCATAAGTTGAGGCTCGTTCGAGATTGACTCGACAAAGCTCAGCTTGATTTTTCTGATTTTGCGGGCCTAGTTCAAACAAGATTTTGGATTCAATTAGAATATCGAGCATTTAGGCTCAAGATCGATAAGCTCGTGAATAGGCTTGACCTATAATATTTTGTTAATTATTATAGATTTACTTTTTTGATCTTATCTAATTTCTAAGTCTAACCCTAAATTTTATCTCACTTTCAGTCCTAAAATATTAGATTATTTGAATGATTTATATTATTATTATTATTAAAACAAGTATAGATGCATTGATTTTAATAGAAAAAATACACTTGATTTAGGAATAGGTCTCAAGAGCTCGAAGAGTCATGACTTGAGCTCGAGCCTATCTCAAACTCATGTTATTCTTTTTTGTATTGAACACGAGCCGGACTCAAACAGACAAAAAATATCTTGAGCTTAGTCGAACAGACTCTTAGATTGGCTCATATCCAGCCCTACATACTCACAAAGTTACATGATACTCGAAATTAGGTCTCTCCTTCACCCTAATTTGAGAGTTCGAACCCCAGCCTCCTAATGAAACAAAAATAAAATTATACTTACTCAACTATGTATGGCATGCTTATTTAAATTAATTAAAAATCAATAAATAAATAAAAAAGACTCCCACCATCTTATAACTGTTCATATTTCTCTCCCAACATACATATTAACACATTCAGTGTTCTTATTAATTAAAAAAAGAGAGCATATAATCTATTTCTAACGAAAACTCACTTTATTATAAACTGGTTTGTTAATATTATGACTCTCCAAAAATTTTGTGCATTTTTAATTATAGTTCCACTCATTCTATTTTTTATTTTTAAACAAGATGGGACAAAATTATAATATCTCTTTCTATTTTCTTCCCTTTTTTAATATGCTCCAATATAAAATTTTAAGCCTTTCCCTGTCAATGCCACCATAGAATCAGTGTCAAGGAAACTTTAGTAATTACACTTATTATCGTTTTATTATCCGAAAAAACAATTTATGATATTTCACACTTCACCCTGTTTCCCTCCATATTTTAATATTTTTTTATTTGTCTTTTTCTGTTTTTCCAGTTTCTCTTTCTCAGCCTACAAAATCAATTTGAATCCTAAAACCCTAGCCACCACTCCTTCACTTTCAGTCTCACCCTAGCTCAAGTCTGTGTTCCGGCCGATCACCACAAAAAAGATATGGACTTTACACCACCGCCCGTCGAGGATGGCTTCTCGGCTGAGAAGTTGTTCAGCCAGGGTTATTCATATACATACGACGATGTCATCTTCCTCCCTAATTATATCGATTTTCCGACCGATGCAGTCCAACTGGGTACTCGACTCAGTCGAAATATTCCTCTTTCTATACCCTGTGTAGCCTCTCCAATGGACACTGTATCCGAAGCCCATATGGCTGTTGCCATGGCTGCCTTAGGTGGCATCGCAATTATTCACTCGAATACAACACCGTCTGATCAGGCTGCCATGATTCGATCAGCTAAATCCCGTCGCGTACCGATTCTTTCCAATCCTACCTTTAGTTCACCCTCTGGAAGGATTGCGTCCGTTGATGATTTTGGCGATTCGCCCTGTATTTTGGTTACAGAGTCGGGTTCTGCAAAATCGAAGCTTCTGGGTTATGTGTCGAAGTCGGACTGGATGAAACTGAGCGATAAGGAGGTGAAGATTTATGATTATATGGTGAATTCGTCCGTTTCGGCACCATGGAGTTCTGATTTGAGGGAAATTGATGCCTTTTTGGACAGAAACTCGAGGGAATTTGTGCCATTGGTGAGGGATGATGAGGTGGTGGATGTGGTGACAAAGGAGGATGTTGAGAGAATTAAAGGGTATCCCAAATTGGCGGCAGGTTCCATTGGTGCCGATGGAGAATGGTTGGTTGGTGCAGCGATTGGGACGAGGGAACAGGACAAGCAGACGTTGGAGCTTTTGGTGAAGGCTGGGGTGAATGTGGTGGTTTTAGATAGTTCTCAAGGGAACTCTATTTATCAAATTGAGATGATCAAGTACGTGAAGAAGATGTATCCAGAGTTGGATGTAATTGGTGGGAATGTGGTTACCACGTACCAGGCTGCAAATTTGATTCAAGCTGGTGTGGATGGTTTGCGGGTTGGAATGGGGTCGGGATCTATATGTACCACACAAGAAGTTTGTGCAGTTGGGCGTGGCCAGGTATGATTCTCTCTTGCTCTGTGTGGAAATGTATTTGCTTTTAGTAATATCTATATATAGCACAGGCAGACCTGCTCATACGTTCTGAAAGGTGGAATTTTTTAAATAAAGATTAAATTTTACTTCATATCTTCCGAATCTTTTTTTATCAACTCAGCGAAGCTGAGTGGTTAATTGTGACAACCCTTCAGTAACATCTTACAAGTGTATCGATAATTTAACCATAAACTAAATTGTTTTCCTTGACTGCAATACTTTCAGGCAACTGCTGTCTACAAGGTTTCTTCTATTGCTTCAAAGAGTGGCGTGCCAGTCATCGCTGATGGTGGTATTTCATACTCTGGACATATTGTTAAGGCTTTGGTACTTGGTGCATCTACTGTGATGATGGGTAGCTTCTTAGCTGGGAGCACTGAGGCTCCTGGAGCTTATACGCATCTGGTAAGGTTATTGTACTCAGAACGGATCATGTATTTCTCATAACAATAGACGAAAGCAACAATACATGTGCCACATGTGAATTTTGTTTGGTCAGATCTTATACAGTTTTGTAGTATCGAATTTGTAATGTGTCATCATCTGGTATTTCTTTTTCTCTTATTTTAACTGCAATAAATAGCTTTCACGTAGAGCTTAATTTTTCTTTCTTTTGTACTCTTTCCTTAAAAAATGCACCATGTGTTCTGTATTAACAGGCAGTTTGTTGTTGACTAACAGAGTTGATAATGACATATGTTGTAGACAGTTTTGAAATAGATTTTGAAAGCAATAATAAGATTTATAATACACAAGCGGACACATACCACAGAATCGAAGTACTAGAATTGCTTAAGGAGGTGTGAATAAACCACTTATTAAAAGAATGTTTTGTTATATGTATGTACTTACTAAATCTTCCTGTAAGAAACAGTCATTATTTCTTGATAGTTGAAGTTGATACTTCTTGATTTATACTGGTTCGTGAAATCATTGTTCTTTTTTATCCTAGTGAGTTTATTGTTGATACTCAACTGAAAAGCATATTGTAATAATTGAACCAATTACAATTTTTTTTATCAGAATGGTCAAAGGATTAAAAAATATCGAGGGATGGGATCTTTAGAAGCAATGACCAAAGGGAGTGATGCAAGATACTTGGGTGACACAGCTAAACTTAAAATTGCTCAAGGGGTTGTTGGGGCAGTTGCAGATAAAGGTTCTGTTTTGACGTTTATACCTTATACAATGCAAGCGGTCAAGCAAGGGTTCCAAGATCTTGGTGCTTCCTCTCTGCAGTCCGCTCATGATCTTTTAAGATCCAGAGAGTTAAGGCTAGAGGTATGAGCTACCAGCCTGTCCTCTTCTTTTCTATTTTATATTTCTTTGTTTGCTCAATATTCTTTTAAAGACAGCATACCATTCCTCCTTGTCAGTTTATATGAACATAAGCAATAATCAGGGGAAGAAACTTATCGTTTTAAATACTTCTATTTTTTGTTACTTCAGTCAACCTAAAAAAGATAAATGGTTTCACATGGAACAAGATTAAGGAACATAGGTTTTACTCCCTACCAAACAATAAGATTAAGAAAAAAAAGTAGAAAACAAGAAAAAAAAAGAAAACACACACACACACACACACAAAGTTCTCTTCTCTTTCTTTCTTATTACCATAATCATGTAAATAGTTTGGATTTTGAGAAAAGTAGATCAAAACTCTGAATATTCTTATTGGTCTAAGACTCTTTACGAGCATGGAGTCCTCATCTGATTTATGAATTTCTCATTTATGGAACAAGTTTAGTTCATTTTGGCTAGTCTTTTGCATAGTTTTATTTTATGAACTTATATACAACTGACTTGCCGACTCTAACTAGTTTAGAATTTAGGGCTTCATTGAGTATATACAAATGACTTCATCAGAGAGATTATCAGAAAAAAAACTATTGCTGTATTGTTATTATGCTGTCTTTTTTATTGGTGCCTAATGTTTTTATTACTGTATTTATTCTTTGTCTGGTTCGTAGAAATTCCAACCCTATTTAGGATTTTTCTCTTCTTCCATGTTTTCCATTTTAATATTATAAGAATGTCATCAATTTGCGACATCTCTTTTTTGTTGGCTTGATTCTCAGTTTATGTTTTGTGGATTTGCTGTTGCAGATAATTTCATAAGGTTAACCTTTGCTCTTTAATATTGTCTGGTTTCTCTGGTCTCTACAGGTCCGGACTGGAGCAGCACAGGTAGAAGGTGCAGTTCATGGGCTGGTTTCCTATGAAAAGAAATCTTTTTGAGATAGTGTGACAGTAAGTGCCATTAATACTAAAGGCTGGGGAAACTTACGTTATTCTGGGTATTAGCTGCAACCGGGGAGAGTCGAAGGCGCATTGGTGCTATTAATTTTTATTTCAGTAGCCAGTCTTAGTTATTAAAGCAAACGCAAAATCACGTGTCTTCATCAAAACCAAGGATAGCATGATGCGCAAGTGAGTAGACCATGCAATGGTCTGGATCGGACCCAATTCAAAGTTGACCCGATCTGGACCAGAACTGATTCCATCTAGAAAACAAAAAATTTGTTTGGTAGAAGATAGCAGGGCAGGTTGGTTTATTTTTGGTGTTTGAGATGCTGTCTTCTTGTAATTTAAATTTTTGATGTTTTTTGAAAGGTCTTAAAAATGATGGTTGCAATCCATGTTTTGAGATGCTATTTTATAAATTTATTATGGTCTGCATTATCTATACACAAAAGTTGAAGATATCAAATCAAGTCCATGACATAAAAAAGGAACTCAAGTCAAGTGATGGTAATCGATGTTCTGTTATGATGTTTGGCATTCTTTATTCTTATAGATGCTCTATGGATGCTTAAAACTCTTAATTAAGAAGATAAAAAAATTATTGTGTATTGTTAAATGGTGGATTTAGGCATTTTATTTTGAGGAGTCAACTTAAACACTGAAATATAGAATATAATAATAAAAAATAAAAATAAATTATCCCAAATCAAATAAAAATGTAAAATGTATAAATTATAATTTTAAAAGAAAATCTATAAATTTTCCAATGTGAAAGATAATTAATTTTTCATAGTTAAGAACAAGAATTTGCTAAGATTCTGCATTTCCCAAATAGATAGATAGAGGACAGAAATGCTAATTAAATTTTTTTTTTCTTGAAATGGAGATTATTAAAAAAAAAAAAAAAAAAAAAAAATCCCACACATCTTAAAAATTGTACCCAGGAGAATATCCTCCAAATTTTTGTAGGTATTATTAAATACCAATTGGTCTCCAAGTGGTTCTGCCATTGGTTTTATTAAATGCAATACTTGGACTTGAGATTAATCAACCTACAATGATTGATTAGGTTTTAAATATATCCTTTGAGAAGAAACAAACAATAATGTTTTTAAAACTGAAGCAAAGCTGGATTATTTTGTCCTAACACCGTTTGTTGAGAACTTGATATGCTTAATATATAAATATTTAATTTTTTTTAGGACAAATTAATATTTTGGTCCAATTCTTTGTCTTTTTGGTCCATATTCACTAGAAAATTTATCATCTATTTTTGAAAAACAATTAGATGAATGAGACTCTAATTACTGACCATGTTCAATTAATGAAAAAAAGTTATTATGTCTACGGGACGATAATAGTTAGGGTTATAGAAAAAGAAAATAAATATTTTTAGAATCATATACCATCGAAATCATATTTGATTAAATAATACTTCAAGACATCCCAATTTAACGGCTAAACACTACCAATTTCTTTGCTAATTCTAACTATCTTCTTAAGCTGAATTTTTTTTTTTCATTAACTAATATTACTCGGTGGATTATACAATACCCCATTCACTTTATTGTGGGTATTGAATACCCAATGTGAAGTGGCAGATGTTGGATAGGGGTGATGACAACTCAGCACCCAGTGAGTTCTTTGGACTTGTTAACTTTCCAATATGAATTGTTATTAATGTTTTTATCCAAAGTTTTATTGAATGTTTTCAATTAGATCCCAAGTTATTTTGCAGCTGAAAATTTTCATTTTAAAAAAATGGTAGAGCCTAAGTTATGGAGTTGAAAATTGAAAATCTTTCTGCTAAAAACTAGTTGGATATCTGCTAACCCCTCTTTGTGAACATCATTTTTCAGTCTTCGGATTCGTGAAGCACCACGAAAGAAAGTAAGAAGCACAGGCAAAAAGTCAAGAAAACAAACCCTAACTCAATTTTATACATACTTTGAGGCCAAAATATAATTACTTTATTTTTCAATAATTTAGGCAACAGGTAAAGAGAAATAGATGACTTGATTATTTAAAATAAATTAATAGTGTATATAATAGCCACATTAGCTGGTATTAAAACCTTACAAAACAGATAGGATATTATATAATCTTCCATATATTTTTTATTTATTGAATACGATTTAATTAATATTGTTTTTCAGTGGTTGAATATGTTTGATACATCTAATTTAGATCATCCAAATATTAATTCCAAGAAAAACAAACCATCGCAGAAAAAGCTAAGAGGAATCAGATCAAACAAAGGCGAAGGAAGACTATGATCTATTCCTCAAATATTAATTCCTCCATTTTTTGTTGTTTACCAAATTTTTTTAATTCAAATTGTGGAATTAGATACCAATATGATTCCTTAATCAGTCCTGAGAACCCATTTTCCCCTTCATGGATTTATATATATAGCGGTCTGGTAGTGTCCAATAATTTCAAAATTACTTGTACCTCAAATTCTTCACTTGGACATCAAAAACCACAATGTCTCTCCCAACCCCGATCTTTCCTCTGAGTTCCACTTCTTCTGCTTCAGGTTTCACTTTCCTTTATTTCTGTCTCTCTGTCTCTGTCTAAATCACCAAAAAGAAAATGATCCACTTTTTGGGTGCATTTTCTTTGATATGGTGTAAGAATGACCAATTCTTGTGTGTGATAAAAATGAGAGCACAATCCTCAATTGTTGCTTCACTTTTGCCACTTGGAATTCTAAATTTCAATATCAAATTCTTCAATGAATCTCTAATTTTCATTTAGTCCACTAATTTATTATTCTCTTCTCATCTCATCTCAATTCAATTCAATTTAAATTCTAAATTAATTAGAGTCGATTACATATATCTCAACAATTAATCTTACATACTCTAGTTAAAAATATTCCAAAGATATCAAAAATAATTATTGGTATATTGGCAATTAGCTTTATGTTTTTCACTTGTAAATTGATGTTCTATTATTTTTTTTAACGATCATGAGTACATTAACTAGGATGTTATTTTAATACATATTTGTTTTAGAAGAAAAAAAAATCATTTTGTGATACATATGAAACAAGAAAATATCTTTGAAGTTGGTAGTCTGCTGTGTTACACTTGCATTCATATCTCTGATGTGATTGTGTTTTCTTAGCAGCTTCTCCCATGGTTGGGCAACTAAATGTAGAGAAACAAATTATCAGTAAAACTTTGGTATGAAATTTTACACTTCTAATTCTTTTAATTTCCTGTATAATTTTGCATAGCAATAATTAATAAGATAGTACATACAGAGCTTTGAAGGGACTAAACAGAGAATTCAGAAGATGTTTGACACGGTTGAACACTCTGTTTCCTCATATGATACAGCATGGGTTGCAATGATCCCTTCACCAATTTCTCCAGATGCACCTTTCTTCCCCGAATGCCTAAATTGGTTGTTAGATAATCAACAGTTTGATGGTTCCTGGGGTCTTACTCATCGCCATCCATTATTAACGAAAGACTCACTGTTATCTACCTTGGCATGCATCCTTGCACTGAAGCAATGGGGTGCTGGTGAGAAACAGATGAACAGAGGTATTCTGTCATAATCCTCTCCTTGCTAAATCTCTCTGTAACTTTTGAATAAAGTTGATCATTTTCTCCTTCTATTCTTGCAGGCCTGCAATTCATTGAATCAAACTTTGCTTTTGCTAGGGATGAAAATCAACATTCTCCTATTGGATTTGATATAATATTTCCTGCTTTGATTGAGCACGCACAAAATTTTGGATTTAAATCTCCCCCTTGGAGAAACAAATATAGAAGCATTGATTCACAAGAGGGAATTGGAGCTGAAAAGGTATATGTCAAAATTAAAATATGTAGTATTCTATTCTGCTGATTCACATGGGATTCATCAGTGATAGACTGGCATATACTAGTACAAGCATCCCATAATTCCACTCTCTAGTTTGAGACCCCTCATCTTGGAATCCATTTTGCGAAGTTCTCTAAACTGACCAATTTCTGGACCAAATTTGTCTTAACTTAGAGGATACGCAAGCAATTCAGAAGGGTGGAGAGCTTATCTAGCATATATTTCAGAAGGATTGGGGAAGACACAAGACTGGCAAACAGTTATTAAGTATCAAAGGAAGAATGGATCTTTGTTTAATTCACCAGCAACAACAGCAGCTGCTTTTACTCACCTTCAGAACTCTGGCTGTCTTCGTTACCTCCAATCACTGTTAGAAAAGTTTGGAAATGCAGGTTTGCTTTCTGCCTTGCGTGCAGATTTTGTAATCTCTTTTTGTTTTTATAGCACCATACACAAGTTCTCCTCCATAGGTTAATTGCTTATCTTTATGATGCTTCCAGTTCCAACTGTTTATCCTCTAGATATCTATGCTCGTCTCTGTATGGTCGACACTCTTGAAAGGTTGGGTATCCATCATCATTTCAGAGAGGAAATTAGAGGTGTATTGGATGAAACTTACAGGTAAGGTCCAGTATCACAAGCTTGCTACATTTAAAGTTTATCTTTTAGCAGCTGAAGAATATTTAGAAAGAGAATTGTTTCTTCATTAGATGAAAATCACAGGTATATTTCCATTCTTAGTTGTACTTGACAGATTATTAACACTACTAAACACTTAAAAGCTCGTAGAGAACTAAGAATGTTTATGTTTTCAAACAGTAAGCAGTTATGTGAGCTCGAGACTAACTTATAAGAGATTCAAATTAAACTATAACAAATTTAGTTCCGGTCTAAATTATCATATACACTGATGGATTGCATGATATTTGCCTACAAACAGATACTGGTTGCAAGGGGAGGAAGATCTGTTTCTAGACTCCACCACCTGTGCAATGGCATTTCGGTTATTAACTGTCAACGGATATGATGTTTCTTCAGGTATTGTAGCACATTCTTAGATGCAGACTTCCTACACATGGATCTATGCTCAATTCTAATTTTAACTCATAATTTTAGAGGAAGAAGACTATCAGAATTTTTAGAGTGTTTGGAGTGCAATTTTGGAGAAAAAAATTTACCCCGTATTTTGCAGATCCTTCAAGTCGATATACAGAAGATAAATTCTCCAATTCCCTTGAAGGGTATTTGAAGAATGTTGGTGCTGCTTTAGAATTATATAAGGCTTCAGAAATCCTTATACATCCAGAAGATTCAGTTCTGGAGAAACAGAACTCCTGGACAAGACAGCTCTTGGAACAACAGTTATCCCCTTGCCCAGTATATGGCCATACACTATAAAAATGTTAACCACGAGGTACTTTAAACTCTTTGAATAAACTTTCACTAACTTACTTAGTATTACTTCTAACTTCTCTAAAGTCCAAAACTACTACTACTTAAAAATATAAAAGTTCAATTACGTTTATTAACTCTACATTGATTAAGAGTGATAAGTCCTCACTACAATCCCGTTTTGTCTATTTAAAATAAAAAAGTACACGTGTTGGGCCAACTCAGTAAGCTTTTTTTCACTAAGAACCGAAAGATTACGCGAGGGAAAATGTTAGAATATATAACTAATTAAATTCCTATACTCTTTTAATTGTCTAATTTTTTGAATTGATTCTGTGACTCTGAAATCTCAAACTTTACGGCATTTCAGGTGAAGGACGTTCTTAAGTTTCCTTATCATGCAAATTTGGATCGTTTATCAAACAAGAGAACTATTGAGCAGTACAAAGCAGATAATACAAGGGTTTTAAAAACTTCATATAGGTTTGCTACTTCTTTTTCTAATCCAGAAGAATCTTTCATGCTTCGTCATAGTATACTTGTTTAAAGTTTGGTTCTTCTTGTTTCAGTTGTTTAAATCTTTCAAACAATGAGTTCCTAAAACTAGCAGTAGAAGACTTCAACATCTGCCAATCAACACATATCAAAGAATTAAAACAACTTCAAAGGTGCATATAATTGATTTCAAATGTATATTTAAGGAGATATACGTTCTATTGCTTCTATTGAAGGAAATACAAGATATCATTGCCTTGTTTAAGTTTGGTGTTCTCTATCCACTCCCCCCAACATAAGCAGGTGGTTTGTGGAAAAAAGATTCGACAAACTGAAGTTTGCAAGGGAGACAGTGGCATATTGTTATTTCTCTGCTGCAATAGCATTTCCAGAAGCTGAACATGTTGATGCTCGCATTTCATGGACGAAACATGCGGTGCTTACATCAGTTGTTGACGATTTGTTTGATCTTGGGGGTTCTGAAGAAGAAACAATAAATCTTGTACAGTTGGTTGAGAAGTATGTAAGCTATTCCATTTCTTTCATTTTTATAAATGTTGATGTTTGTTCTTATTATTTCTATCTTAAGGATGTTTTCCTGCTCAAAATGTTAATGTTCTTTCTATGGTTCCGCAGGTGGAATGTAGATGTAAGCATTGATTGTTGTTCTGAGCCAGTGGAGATTATATTTTCAGCACTTCATAACACAATTTGTGAGACTGCAGAGAATGCTTTTAAGCAGCAAGGACGTGATGTAACAAGCGACGTGCTTGACATTGTAAGATAAATCTTAGATCCCCTCTCAATTCTAGATTTGAAATTGGAGTTCTCCAAATTGAAAGTCAAATTTTAATCAAAGGGTGTCTCCCTGGAAATGCCCTGAGAAAGTTTCACTCAGTTGTATATATCATTTTTCACTCCATGTGACAATTTTTTCAATCTATCTTTTTGTCTAAAATGTTCCAAATATGCCAACACTTCTTAATTCCTACTCTTTTTTTCACTCTTTTTTTTTTCTCTCTGTTAATCTCTTCCAATATATTTTTTTTATTCATTTATTTATTTTATTTTATGTTTAACATTTTAACTGCTTCGCAGTGGTTAGATGTGATTAGGGCTATGCTGAGGGAAACAGAGTGGTCAAGAACCAAGTATGTGCCAAGAATGGACGAATATATGGACATTGCAAATCTCTCATTTGCCTTAGGACCAATCGTCCTTCTACAATTCTTCCTTGTTGGACCTAAGCTTTCAAATGACATTTTTGTAATTCCTGAAGTCAATAGTATGTTTGAGCTTATGAACACTTGTGGACGTCTTCTCAATGACATTCAAAGTTTTAAGGTGAAAAACTCCACCTACCAATCCTGTTCTTTGTTTTACCCCAACTCAAAAGAAAAAAAAAAATTATACAAGATTTCATTCACACTAATCAATCTATAAAGTTAAGTTATAAATGAAGCTTTAGGAATGGGTTTTAATCATTATGACTCGCTTGAGGCTGTGACTAATTTTGTTTGCTTTTATGCAGAGGGAAGCTGCGCAAGGAAAACTGAATGCAGTAACGTTGCGCATTATTCAAGGGGACGGGCAAATTACTGAAGAAGATGCCATCAAGGAGGTTAATGGTGTTATCAGTAATAGGAGACGAGAGCTCTTGCGATTGGTTTTGCTGGAAAAGAACAGCAAACTCCCAAGAGTTTGCAAGGATTTGTTTTGGAAATTGACCAAAGTGTTACACCTTTTCTACATGAAGGAAGACGGATATACTTCACATGGGATGATTGATACTGCACTATGCGCTATTTCGAGAACCCATTGTTCTTAATGAGTTGTTGTAGAAGTTCAGGAAAACCTTTGTTTATGTGTGTGATCCAATTGAGAGATATAATGCTGCCTTCTTGTTGTTATGCTTGTTTTCATTTAATTACAAATATATGGTTTTTGAGTAACTCTTTTATACTTCTTGTGTAATTAGTTTAAATCCTGTTATAATTTTGGCTTCTCTAAAGTGCAAGCTATACTGTAGAGAGGTAATGTGTATTCATATCCTATTTACACATACATAGAAGTCATGTTGAAGATGTCAAAGCTCTATCAAATGTCAAGTATATTTATGTTAAGGCTAATATTTTTATCCAAAAAGTTAATGTATATGACATTTTTAGCTTTTGATGTAATAATTAATTTACTATTTTAAAAAGTGTAATTATGGAAAAACCATCTTATTTTAATGGTTAGATAAGACAAAAACTAAGTGCTAAAAATACATTAAGGAGAAGCAGAAATGCATGTGTCAGCAGCTGTATATCAAGAGCTGAACACCAAGAGCTGAAACTGAAAACTGGTGCTGAGTTCACGTGATGTGTTTTATTTTTATAACTTATATATATGTGTGTTGTAAGCTGAATATTGCATACAGAACGTTTTTTCAGCATCCTTTTTCTCTTTTTCTGTGAGTAAAAACTTACAAGTCCCCTTGATTTCAAGGGGACTGACTTTACATTTATACAGAGAAGGAAAATATCTCCTGGCATATTATTTGGCCCAGCCAATCTTTCAGTATGCTCTTGCTCTATTACACTATAACTTCAACTGGGAACTCCCAAACGGAATGAAACCATAAGATTTGGATGTGACTGAGGCTTTTGGAGCCACATCGGACAAAAAAAAAATTGTATTTGATTGTCACTCCTTATCATTAATTTTTTACGTCTTGTTGCTGTTGACTATATAACTTATTTGTTCACTATTCCTAGCTATTTACATTGAAAAAATGTATTAATAATGGTAAACTAATTTAATTAATAAATTCAAATTATAAATTTTATTTAGTGGAATTTTTTTTATAAAATTATCTAATTTAATTAAATTTATTTTCAATTAAGTAAAAAATAATAATATTTTTAGAGTAATTTTAAAAAATTCCAAGTCTCTTATCAAGAAAAAAAAAAAAAAAAAACTCTAAATCGAAACTAGGAAAAGAGCCCAACTGCCCAACCCAAATGGAAATTAACAAGATAACCCATATTATTATCAATAATTTAATTATAAAAAAGAAGAAGAAGAAACTTTGCTTACTTCTTCGTTTCTAATTTTT
Organism: Quillaja saponaria; assembly: GCA_029379385.1. NCBI lineage: Eukaryota > Viridiplantae > Streptophyta > Magnoliopsida > Fabales > Quillajaceae > Quillaja > Quillaja saponaria. The sequence continues at coordinate 8,009,771 of CM055616.1, read as the reverse complement.
TTTTTTTTCAGATTTTGAAAATCACTAATTACGGGAGGAAGAAGACAAGGAATAAAGAGAGAAAAGAGAAAAGAGGTTTAATCTCACAAGTTGGTAGAGAAATCAAAGTGAACAATGAAGGAGTCAGAGGTCCTCTTATAATCTAATGATTATAACAAGAGAAAATTTTAAAGTGAGCCTTGTTGAACTTCCTCAATCTCTCTATTTATGATTTTTTTTTTTAATCAATTACTCTTTATTTTGGGATTTTAGAATTCCAGGTTGAGGTATTTGTAATTTGGGATGTTGAATTTTGATTATTGTTCATGATTGGAGTATTAATTTATTGGAGGTTGGAATACTAAATTATTTGTAATTATGCCTTTTTCTTTGTTTGATTCATCTTTCTCAAATAATTTCAATGCATTTAGGTCAATCACAAAATTCATATATGTTTATTATTGTGTGTTAGTTTGATTCTTCACCATTTTTACTTTTTCAATTTGGACTTTTCTTGTTTTTTGCTATGTTCTAACATAAATTTTCTTATATACCCAATTGTATTATTTGTATCCATCGACACGAGGATACTCATTGATACATACTAATATTGTAAACATGACACGACTTCTTGTTCCTTCCTCTTTAGAATACCTTTTAAGCTGGCATGACAAGAACCTAGCTAGTTGATTCAACAATTAAGGTAGTACAACATCAACATTAACTTTCAAATACTAATTTGAAAATGTTGTCTTGGTATGCATTTTCTAAGTGAATGAATGCAAAAGGTAAGAGAGGAAGAGATTTACCAAAATGGATATTAAATAACACTAAACTTTTGTTACATAAGTTTCAGACCCATTTTACAAAGATTAAAATTGAACTTACCCACTCAGAATGCAGGAAATGAACACCCACTGTCACTCACCAATTAAGTCCTGCTACAAGAAAATAACTTCTAATATCTCTTTGCACCCACTGACACATGAAATACTTAGAAATAGTCACAAAATAAACCAATAGTGAAGAACAACAATAACTGAAGGATTAATATTAAGAACTTGCAATCAAATACAAATTATTTTTCTTTCCAACAGTGAGTCCAAAAGCATCAGACATATCCAAGTCCTCTGTTCTCATCCCCCCTTGGGAGTTCCCAATTGAAGATGATAGAGCAATCTAGCAAGTGCAAACTCAATATTGGCTAAATCAAACAATGTTCCTGGACATATTCTCCTACCTGCCCCAAAAGGTATGTATTCAAAGCTAGTCCCCTTAGAAATCATAAGCACTGTTGATGAACCTTTCTGGTTGAAAACTTTCAGGCTTCAGCATTATCCGAATACTTTGGATCTCTTCCAATTGACCAGACATTTATGAAGACCTTAGTTTTGATGGGTATGTCATATCCATCTATTTTACATGGTTCCCTACATTCTCTTGGGACTAACAGAGGAACAAGAGGGTGTAACCTCAAGGTTTCTTTGATTACTAACTTTAAGTAACCAAGTTTCTGAAGATCATTCTCATTGATTATCTTTTTCCCTTTGAAAGCTTCTCTTATCTCTGCTTGTGTTTTTTCCCTCACTCTTGGGTTTCTCATCAATTCTGACATAACATAGCCCACTCTAATGTTGTTGATGAAGTATCAGTTCCAGCACCAAAAATTTCCTGAACGTGATCTATATCAGTACAAAAATAAATTTCTTGTTCACATATAGCACAAAACAATTAGACTCTTAAATTTAAAATTACAGAGTCTACCTAAGGAACGAGCTAAACTAAGTACCCTTGACCTTAAAAGGAGTAATTGAGACTACCTAAAAACTGCTTGTATAGTCCATATCAACTCAATATATCAATGTGTAATTCATTACATGCCAACTTCATACTTTACTAACACGAAATTAGGGCGTGGCAGTAAATATAATTCAATTTTTTTTCAAGTAGTTGAATTGAATTAAAGATAAACCTTAATAAGAGAAGATATAAAAGATGTAAAATTCTAACCCAAATTATGGCTTTGATGTTTTCATGTGTAAATGAGGTTTCAAAGTTGCCATGACTCTGCAGAATTTGAAAAAGGACATCAAGAAGATTTTCTTCATCAGTTGCTTCACCCTTGACACCTTTTTTCTGGTTCCAATCCCATCTTCTTTTCTTGATGCTCATTGATTATGATATTTAGGATCCTGTCACCCTTCTTCTTCATCTACTCCAATTTAGCTTTCAACCGACTAATAAAATGAATAGATTTCATTGTAGGAAACAAACCAGCCACATCAAATCCTCCTGTAAACTGCTAATAATTTCCTGGTCAGAGATACAAACTCATCTTGGTTTTTACATTCTTTACCAAATGCTGCCCTGGAAACTATAGCACTTGTCATTGGGAAAATCTTTCTAGTAAGATTGATTGGTGATGACCCAGAAGATGAAATAGAATACTGAATTGATTCAATGAGTTTATTTACCTCATCTTCTCTTATATAAGAAAAAGATTTGACCCTTTTGGCACTTAGTAGATTCAGTGTACAAAACTTTCTCATTTGCCTCCAATAATCACCATATGGAGCAAAGGAAATAGATTTTCCACCACTCGTAATTGTAGGAGTAAGAAGTTCAGGCCTTTGTGCTAAAGAAAGATCATGTGTCTTCATCACCTCCTTGGACATTTTTGGAGATGATACAACCACTGCACAAATTTCACCTAATTGTAGGTGCATCAAAGGCCCATGTTTTTTGGCCATGTCTCTGAGAGCATGGTGTGGATTTGAGCCAACCTAGTTGTGCAAGTTTCCTATGATTGGTAGATTCCATGGCCTTGGAGGCAATTTTTTACTTTGGTGTTCCGGTAGTAATGCTTTACCAGCCAAAGTGACAAGAAGAAGAGAAAACAAGTAGTGAGGAAGGAGGAAAATTGGAAGTCCATCATCATCACATTAATTAAAAAGAGGAAAAGCTCAAGTCAAAGTGACTGAAGGTAATGAATGCTAGTGATCTACTTCTTAGTTATTTATATGGTATGATATTATTGGAAGTTTGTGACTTAATTATTTTTTAATGCAAGCCAGCTCTATTACAAAAAGAGAACTATTGAAATGCGTGTTGTTTCTATTCAATTCACAACAAGAAAATTAAACTGAGCATTTCTTAAAGACCAGCTTTGTGGGAAAAGATCCTTAATTTGTGGAAAAAAGGTTATCGACAAATCTTTTATATTAAATTAAACGTGTTCAATTAATTAAAAAGTAAATATTAGTAGTAGTTAAAAACTTTAAAAAAATTAACATTACTACACATGCTAAGAAATATAATTATAGTTTAAAAAAAATTACAATTAAGAATTAAAAGTATTTAAGTATCACATTGAGACGCTTAAATGTGTAGCTCCCTTAGACAATTTTAATGATTTTTGACACCTAAATACTTCTAATTACTTTAATAATTAGTTTTTTAATTAATAATAATTATTTTTAAGTATGTAGTATGCATTTTATTTTTCAAGTTTTTTAATTTTAAATTAATTGGACACTATGCAATATTTATTGACCTTGAGATTCATGATGAATATTAGTGCCTATTACATGTATGTCATTTGATTTTTAGTCATCATTCAAGTGGTAAGACATATTTAAGATCAGCGAGTGGTGAGTCTTTGTAATGTCAGTGGTTAAAATCTGTAGGGAAACACTTATAGGAAGAAACATCCAATGCAGTTTTCGCGAATATATATATACACAATAGTTTTCGTGGTACACGCAATACGTTTGAATCATAGTTATGATATATACATATATATGTTCATCAATAATTAATATAAATATAAAGAAACTATTTTTGAAAAATAATTTAAGCGTATAATTATTTTAAAAAAAGTCTAAAGATGGAGGAAGAATTAATACAATAATATTATAATTATAAAAACTATACTCTTAATATTTCTTTTCATTCATAGCATTTTAAAAGAAAATTAATTTATAATATTATAGCTATTTGAAACTTATTAAATTAAAAAAATGAGAAATTCAAAATTAATTACTATTGATATATAGTTATTGAAAAATTATAGATTTATTAATATTGAAAAGAATTAGGATTAAAAAAAAATACTAATCATAAAGAAATTACAATTATATTAATATTAAAATAGCAAAAAAAATATGAGAGTAGTAAAATAAAAAATATAATATTTGAAGTAAAATAACAATTAAAAATTATTTATGTAATAGTAAAAATTCATCTAGTATTTAAGAAAATATAATTTTAAATTTAGGAAAACTAAAAGATATTATAATTATTAGGAACCTATTAAATTTTTTTTTTTTGAAAAATTCAATATTAACTAATATTGACATATATGGTATAATAGTTAAACAACAATATTATAATCATAACAACTATACTCTTAATATTTCTATTAATTCATAGTAATTTTTAAAATTTTAATTCTTAAATTTGAGAAGAACTACAAAAATTAAGATTAGTAGGGTCTTAATAAAAATAAAAAAATCAAAAATTCAATTTTAATTGTTATTGACATATAATTATTGAAAAATAACATATTTATTAATATTGAGAAGAATTGGCAAAAAAGAAATTGATAATCTTAAAGTAATTACAATTTTATTGATATTAAAATAAAGAAAAAAAATAGTCTATTTGAAGCAAAAAAATAACAAAATATAACTATATAATAATACAAACTGATAAAGATATATAAAAGATTACTTTTTAAAAATTAAAAACAATCACTGTTTTCTACACCAAATCAAACTAATCCAATAAGTTACAACTTGTTTTGGTTTTTGTATTAGATTTTTATTTTTATAACTATATAATAATACAAACTGATAAAGATATATAAAAGATTACTTTTTAAAAATTAAAAACAATCACTGTTTTCTACACCAAATCAAACTAATCCAATAAGTTACAACTTGGTTTGGTTTTTGTATTAGATTTTTATTTTATTTACTAAATACCAACAAAAAATAAGAATTATATATAACAATAATCTAGAAAATAAAAATAACGAAAACAAATTGCAGCAATTAATCACCTAAATTCAAAATTTTTTATATCTTACTACAAATTTTTGAATCCATGCATGTAGCAAAAGAAAAACAAAAAAATAGTAGACAATAAAATTTGTTCAATGCGCCTTCACAACTTCATGCTAGGTTTGAATGGGCAAGTGGCATGCGGGTGCAAATTTGAATAAATAAAGTCCAAAATGGGTAAAGAATTATTATTATTATTATTATTTTGATAAGAAGGAAAGGAAAAAACAACTACAAGCAGCTTAAAGCTATTCTACGTGTCACACCCTTAAATAAGAGTAGAGTATAATTGGCTGGAGGAATGAATAATCATGTCTCCGTAATCCTGGCTGCTCAAGTACTATATGTTCCTGACTATTGAACACATCATAGTTATGACAATACAATATTACTGATTTAAAATAAAACCATAACTCGGTTATTAACCTTAAAACATGTAGTGCAAATTCGGCAATAGTTTCCCGTAAAATGGAACTTGCCAATAACACATATATACTATCTGTTACAAGGTCAACAGAAAACTATAGTACCAGAATATACAGAAAAGCTTTATTCTTAAAAAAATATAAAACTTCTATTCAATATACAACTATAAATGCAAGACACCTAAAGTGACTGCAAATGTTGACCCTTATGCTCTAAGTATGCGATTTTCAAGATATACCTTGTTGCAGCAAAGCCGGTGGGTAGTAAATTTTGTCACGGCCAATTGTGGTTTCTGAAGACTAAAAAAAAAAAACCAACAAAGAAAAGAATGAGTAACAAGAACTTAGTGAGCAAACCACGTACCTTGAGGATACCAACATTACTCAACACATATATCATAGCTTAATCTTAAATCTAAATTTACTTATGCACGTACATAATTATGATTATCATACGATCACAATTCACATATGTCAAAATTTCAAAATAGCTATCATGGCATGCAAGCAAATAAAGGGCCAACGAGTAACTCAGTCTCGAACAACAATATATTCCCCAACCGGGCATTTACGCGCCCGCACAACAATTTAATTCTCCATACACAATCCATCCCACAGGGGTAGAGCACTCCATTCTTTTAAAATAATTGTCAGAATCATAGTATCTTATATCAAAATATCAAATCAAAATATCTTAAATGCAGCTGGATTTTTAATTTCGGAAATAAAAATTATTTCTCAGAAAAATCTCACTTTATTGGCCTTTATCAATCACACTCAACATAAAACAAATATACTTCACTTAAATCACTAAAATAACATACTTGTTTATTTCTCAATATAGTACATCAGTTCAAATGTACACATAATTGCACATAATAATTTGACAACTATAGTACACATAATTCACTCACTAATTTAAGAATAAGACGCGTCGTTTAACTTATCTTGTGACGGGGTCGAAATATCCTCGACACGACCTGGAGCTGAAAATCACCAATTTATATATTATTCACAACAATCATTTTAAGGTTAATCCTACAACTTCTTAATTTACCTAAATATATCTAAACCTTGATTGATTATCTTAACAAATTCATTTATTGTGCTTTTATATATATATATATATACATTCATAACTTATTCTACTCATAATATTAACATTTTTATACCTCCTTTCCCAATATTAACACATTAAATTTCCCAATATTAACACATTTAAATTTCGACACTTTCTTTTTCAATAATTATATAAACATTTTCTCTGTCTTTTGTTCCTAGAGTCTTTTGTTTTTCTTCTCCTAACACCTACTTTTGAAGTCTAATATCACACCATTATTAACATTAAGAGACCCAAATTGATGCGTTAAAGGAATTGTCACAAAAAGTCTTGCTGCCCTCTTATCCCGCACGCACGGCTGAATCCACAAAAGTAGAAAATATACCTTCAACACTTCAGCCACAAGGGACTGAAAACAGGGCACAATTAGCTGCTGGTAATCGCCCTTATTACTGCTGAATTCAGTCCCTTCTAGGCTTCCCTCTCCTCAAGACAACACACAAAGAGGCATGAAGCAGGCGGTTGATAGTTAAAATACCCAGCTCAGCTACAAGAAAGACGATCAGGAGCAAGGGAAAGATTTCCAACCGAACAGGGCTATATTCTCCTTTCGATCAGCTGCTGAAATTTCCAAAAATTGTTTTATTCCACTAGCACCCAGTCACACGCAACTAAAAGAAAAAGAAAGAGATGTGTACTAATAGACCAAAGAAGAGAGCTAGAGCTCTCGACTGCCACTACTTCTAACTGAGCTGAATTTAAGCTCTTAACCTCCCTTTATCTCCAATTCCACGGACCACTAGAAAGGAGGGGCAAGGAAACTCACCCAAGACCTGCACATAGATCACAAAAAGGGGAGGATTCACAACACCCACAACCATCCCAAGCACCAGCAAGGAAAACACGGCAGAATGGAAGAAGAACAAGTTGGTTTCGCCAAGCAAAAAGAAAAGCAACGATTAAAATATTATAAATGGGTGGTGTCCAATTTATTTACAAATTTGTGGCTTATATGCAATTCTAGTTATACTTATATATAATCCCACTTATATGTATCTATATATATATATTAATATACCAACCATTAAATTCTAGGTTATTCTATAGATATATACATTAATATTGATTTATTAAACTAAAATTCAGTTTTACCCTCTATGTACGATATTTCAATATACACGTTCAATTGTCAGGTTCGGTTTATCACACTACGCTTCCAAGCCACCCCAACACTATCACGTCTAAGCAAAAACTCAACATCATGGCGAGCCCAGTCCACCTGCTCATCAATGCTATCCAACGCCAAGTTAGCTAGCTTATTGGCCTCACGATACAAATGAACCACCCGAATATCCCAATCTCTTACTAAAAGGCGTTGGATATCTCAAATTAGAGGTTGATTGACATTGGAACTATCGAAACCCTTAGTAACAAAAGACACAACAGCCTGGGAATCTGACTTAGCAATCATTTTCTTATAACCCATGTTCCAAATAGCTAGCAATCTTAGTCTCTGAGCCCAAAGTTTGGCTCTAATGGAACAACACCATCCTAGTTGTTTTATCAAAATCAAATTGCCAAAAGTCCCTACTATCTCGAATAAAGCAGTACTAACATATTCTAAATTATCCTGAGACGCTTTATCTGTATTAACTTTGACCCTATCATCTGACAACACACACTAGCTAAGTTTAAAAATATTATTAAATTTACGCTGACTAATTAACTAAATAAACTTTTGCACTACGGTGAAGTGTGCTGAAGCAAATTTTTTTTTTTTTTTTTTTGTGATTCTGACTTAATTATTTTTAAGATTTCAGATTAAAAATGTATTGAGTGAAGGTGATAGAATATACAAATAATTAAGATTTATCTTTTATTATAATTTTGAGCTTTTGTAACATGGTAATTTATTATGATATTATGACCAATGTTCATTAATTATGTCCGAAAAATGATTTATATGATTTTTTTTTTCTTTTTTGGTTTGAGATTTTCTTAAGGAGAGAAAAAATATAGGGTCATAAACATCCAAATTGCCCATGTTTCTAATCCCTCCAAATTTTAGGTGTTTTAAGGGAGAAAATAAATACATTATAAATTTTACATTTATATATATACCACTGTTTATTCCACAAAATATTTATTAATATACAAATAAAATATTTTAAGTATAATTATAAAAATATGTAATACTATATTATTTCTTTTCATTTCCACACATTTCTTAAATAACAAATGTACTTTTATCTTCTATTTTCATTTTCCCTTCATATTTTATCATCCAAATGAAAAATACATGTCATTAATTTTCTTCTCTCTTTATAGTCTTTCTTTTATATTGCTTTTATATTTTATCATCTAAATGAAAGAAATGAAAAATACAGGTCATTAATTGGATGTGTTTGGATACCTCAACACCTGCACATTGAACATCCAAATTAACTGCAATTTGATGTAATATGAAAAATAGATAATCTTCATAAGTTGGTCAAAATGCTTTCTCACATACAAATTAACTAAGTATTTAATTGTTATTATGCATGCGATATACCACTACGCTCAATCATTATTTTATTTTCCTCCATTTAGTTAAGTTATTTCATATAAATAAACCATAATTAGACTCAATAAAGAAAAATAAAATATTCAATTTATAAATTTGAAATTCCACTAAAAATTAATTTTAAAATTATTTATCTTATAGAATTTCATTCACTTTTTGGTAATTAAAATTTATTATATTTTCATAATTTTTTAAAATTTTTATTAAACTAAAAAAACAATATTTTCAATTTTCATTAAACTAAAAAAAAAAAAATTTATTTGAAAGAAAACATCATTATTAATATGTACGCTTATCCGGAGACCATTTAATAATTATACAAGCCATCAAATTATAGTTTATTCACAATTACGTAAATGAAACATTCATAACTTATCTATATCTTTTATGGTAAATTAAAAACAAATTGATTTACATATATATGACTTATTAATAATTGGTTACAACCATCAATGTTTTGTAAAATTAATAATTGGTTCACATTCACATTCATATATATATATATATATATATAAAGTAATAATATAGGCAAAATTTGTCTTTACACTTTATTCTTTTTGTGTTACAACCATCAATGTTTTGTAATTTATGTAAAATGAATTAAAATAGGCCAAATTATGCTTTGTGAACTCCACCTTCTTCTAAAAGAGATAATATGAACCACCCAACACAAGGTAGTGCGTGAGTTCTTTTAAAAATTTGCAATTTCCTTTAATTCTCATACAAGTTGATTTTTAAAAAAGGAAAAATTATGGAATCCCTTTATAGCTTCCATATGCTTTAATTTTTCTTTTCAATTGGAGAGAAACAATTTGTACCTTTTCATTTAAAGATTAATGGATTCCATTTCCATAATCCACAACCATGTATGTTGAATTAAAAAATTTATAAGTTTGAATTCCAATAATTGTTTGGGGTCAATTTTGTATGTATCTCAATTAATTTATTTCTCAATACAAATCATTTATTTCAGAATTAAGACATTTATGGGCTAATTACTCCTCAAGAAAATTTGAACCATTGTTGACTACCACGCCAACTCAGGTATATTTTAATTATCTTTATTATTATGAATCATAAATCAAATAATAATTAATATTATGACTTCGAAAAAAAATAAATTTTTAAGATACAAATATTTCAAATTAAAAGTCTTAGTCTTATTATTTGAGTAACACTACATTAACATGTTTTTTTTCACATATATAAATTTATTAAAACTAGTAATAAATACACACATTTCTAATAGATAAATTCATTAAAACTAGTAATAATTTTTTTTATAAATGGTTAATAAGTGTGATAACTCAGAATAAAAATTTATATATCTTTTACTTTTAAAGAATTTATTATTTATTTTTATTTTTATTTATGAGAAAGTTGTATGAAAAAAAAAAAAAAGAGCATGCATTTATAACATTATTGCATAATTATTATTAGAAGAAATAAAATAAAATAAGTTGTTGGTTTGATGGTTGAAGTGAGATTTTCTATCCATTAGACCCTTGCTGGCCATTATCCAATATTCATTTACTACGTACTAGTATAAAAATCCAATTTAAAAGTTAAAAAATAATATAAAACAAGTGTTCCTAACATATTTAACATACTTTTTCAATTTCAGCAGTTTTGAATTTTTTTAGTAATATTGAAGATAACTCATCAAATCAAATTATTGGTTAAAAGTTGATAGCTTGATTGTGTTTTTATTATTATTATTATTTTATAAAACTAATAATATAAATATATTTAATAAGTGAATTATATGTAATTTGTGATTATTTTTAATTATATATATATATATTTTTTATTCTAATAACCAAAAGACTTTATAATCTCATACTTTAGAATAAGTATAATTAATTCATTTAAATTAATTAAAAAAATTAAAACTTAATTTTTTTCTTTCAATAACTATCTATTATCCTACTCACTCACAAAAATTAAATATTTAATTAAAATTTATTTTTTAAGTAACTAGTGACTTCACTCTGATTCACACACTAACTCTCATCTTTTACCTCTTAAACAGAATTTTAAAACTTAAAATTACTACTTTATATCTTATAAAAAAAATTATTTGACACGTGTGTAATCACATGTGACTAATATATATAAATATCAGCATCGACAAGTTCAGAAATATTTATATAATATTCTAATAATCAACTATTGGTTAAGATGTGATTGGACGATGAGGTACCGTGTCATTCATGTTGTGCTCAAAATAATTTCACAATTATTGTGATATTTTATAGGAGAGAATTTAATTCCTGGCTCCGCCATTGATAATTATATGTATAGTCATATTCTTGCAAGTTTATTATTTACTAGTCAATTGTTGCAAAGTTTAATTCAAAAAAACACTAAATTTAGGCTGAGTTTGGTATTGCTACAACTCTTAAGCTGTCATAATTTTCATGTTCTGCAAAAAAAAAATTTGTCAAAAAACCACAACAACTTTGTTTAGTAAATCTTTTATAAAAATTAATGTGGGTAGTAAAAAACAATAAACAAAGTATTTGATAAAAAAAAAATCATAATTTACTGTAAATATATAAAATGACAAAAATATACATTATTAATATTAATTAACATTAATCAGATAGTTTATAAATTAATTACAAATAGTTCAAGATTTTCTAAAATTAATAAGGTGAATTTTGTATTTTTAATTTTAAAAAACTACTTAGTTTTAAAAGCATCACTTGGGCTAGTATTTTAATTTTTCAAGTATTTATGACTTTTTGGAAGCAATAAAAAGCATTATCAAACTCACCTTTAATCCCATTCAATCATCCAATAATTCTTTTTAGAAAAGAATAAAGTGTTTAAATCATAATCTAATGATTTGATGAATTTATTTTCCTAATATTCTATGCACAAATATAATTTCATTATTTCGAAATGTATACAACCTTACATATTGTTCCCTCTACTTTACACCCAAAAAAAAATTAATATTTTACTACTTTAATATATTCTCCCTAATCCATGCACTCTTTTGTCTAAATAAAGAAGACAAAGAAACAATAATCAAATCATTTACTTGTAATCTCATAAAGTTACTGTTTATTTATTTTCATTCTTTTGCAAATAATCAAAAAGATTATATTGTTCTTTCTGAAAGCTTATATAACTTGAACGCTGTATAGAACATGATCTATCATATACAATAATTCAACCTCTCTTCCTTTCTTGTCATGGACATTCTATATTCCTCCTCTTGTTTCTCAGCTTTTCTTCTTCTCATCTTGTTCTTTTCACTTTGGTTGCTAAAGCAATATTGTAAAAAATCCATAACTCAAAAACAGCCTCCAGGGCCAATAAAGCTACCCATTGTAGGAAACTGGTACAATGAAGCATTCTCACTTGGACACCGTTCTCTCAGAAACCTATCCATGAAATATGGACCTCTTATACACCTAACACTTGGTGAAATTTCTGTGTTGGTTGTATCATCTTCAATGATGGCCAAGGAGGTGATGAAGACCCATGATCTTTCATTTGTACACAGGCCAGAACTTGTTATGTCTTTTGGTAGAAAAGATAAAGACATTAGCTTTTCTCCATATGGTGATTATTGGAGGCAAATGAGGAAAATTTGCACACTGGAGCTTCTAAGTGCTAAGAGGGTTCAATCTTTCTCTTTTATTAGAGAAGATGAGGTAAACAAACTCATTGAATCAATTCAATACTCTTGTGCAGCTTCTGGGTCATTGCTAATTAATCTTAGTAGAAAGGTTTACTTCATGACAAGTTCTATAACTACCCGGGCACTATTTGGCAAAGAGTGTGAAAACCATGAGAGATTCATAGAATTGACTAAGAAAATAGTACAAATTTCAAAAGGGTTTGATTTGGCTGATTTGTTTCCTTCTGTGAAATTTATTGATTCCGTTAGTGGGATGAGACCCGCATTGGATAAGATTAGGAAGGAGGGTAATAAGATCCTAGAAATCATCATTAATGAGCATCAAGAAAAGCAGATAAAAATGGGAGCAAAAAGAGAGAATGATGAAGCAGGAGTGCATCAAGAGGATCTTGTTGATGTTCTTCTCCGGCTCCAACAAAGTGATGACCTTGAGGCTCCAATTACAATCGAAAACATCAAAGCTCTCATTTGGGTATGTCAAACTTTTATTTTCAATAATGCTACTGTACACGACTTCTTTTTATAAATATATATATACACACGCTTCTCATATATCAAATAACTCCTTGTGACACTGTAAATATTTGTGGCTCGGTTGGAGCATCGTAGAGAATTAATGTATAATATAGAATTATATAATAGATTAGATTGTATATATAGTTATTCTGTTATTATATTATTGTATTATCATTTTCCTCCTCCCTATTTATCTTTATATTGCCATATATACTATAAGTCTATATTATCATGTTGCTGTCAAATATTATATAAAAGTTAAATAGATAATATTTTATTATCTTGTTATTCTTATATTATACCAAACGAGTATTTGTGGTTTGTAGCATTCAATACATATCAAATATATAAACAATTTAGTAATCTATAAGGGGATTGATCTTTTTGAGGTAAGGAAGCGTAATTTAATCTATTTTTTGAGTGGTTACAGCTCTGTACCGAACCGAAAGTGGTATGCAAGTGAATTTGTTTGTTTGTTTGCTTCTTCTTTTTCTTTTTTTTGCAATATATTCCTAATTAATTTGATATGAATAATTAATGAATGTGTAGGAAATGTATGGTGGTGGAACTGATCTTTCATCAATAGCAGTGGAGTGGGCAATGTCAGAATTGATGAGAAACCCAAGAGCAAGGGAGAAAGCACAAGCAGAGATAAGAGAAGCTTTGGAAGGACAGAAAATAATCAAAGAGACTGATCTTGAGAAGCTTCATTACTTAAAGTCAGTGATCAAAGAAACCTTGAGATTGCATCCTCCTATTCCTATTTTGATCCCAAGAGAATGCAGAGAATCATGCACAATAAATGGATATGACATACCCAAGAATACTAAAGTGATAGTGAATGCATGGGCAATTGGAAGGGATCCTAGTTATTGGGATAATGCTGAGTGTTTTGTGCCAGAGAGGTTTGATTTAAGTCCCTTAAATTTCAGAGTGGCTAGCTTTGAATATATACCATTTGGAGCAGGAAGAAGAATGTGTCCAGGCATATTATATGGTCTAGCCAATATTGAACTTGCCCTTGCTCAATTGCTTTACCATTTCAACTGGGAACTACCAAATGGGATGAAACCAATGGATTTGGATATGATTGAAGCCAATAGTGCCACTGTTGGAAGGAAAAACCAACTGTGTTTGATTGCCACTCCTTATAAATAATTTGTTAAAATTAATGCTCGCGGTTATATATGTTGGGTTAGTCCCACTCATGAGACTCGTTTCTGAGCTACAATAAATTGTATCAAAAACCCAGTTCATGTTCTTCTTCCAGAACAATGTTTAATGGGTTTAGTCCACTCATGAGCTTCGCTTTTGAGTTAGAGGATTTAATAAATTGAATAAAAAAAATATCCAGTTTATTCTCTTCATCCAAGAAAATGTTTAATTTAATGTTTGTGTCATTAAGCTAATTATATATGGTTTTGATGTTCAAATTTGAGTATTAGTTTCATTTCATTCTTGAGTTTGTTGTTTCAAATGATTTTACTAGGCTTTCTCAATAAACATTGTCTTTATTTGGCCTTCACTTTGGGATGTTTAAAATTATTTTTTAGCCACACCTTATAAAGAATGAAATTCAAAAATCACATATGAGATATATTATTGTAAATTTATGCAAAAACAATGAAACACTTTAAAATGTCTTAGGCAAGTTTGTATTACTCTTTTCTTAAGCCAATATTTATACTCTATTGTAACAGGTTACAGCAATTAGTCTTTTAAGATAAAACTAACTCTTTTATATCTAAGATTGTTATTTGATATAAACCAAAAATTATAAGTTGAAAGAGAGAAAGAGAAAGAGATGATGAAATGTAGGTTAATCAAGTTGTTTCTATAGGTTTTCATTTAAACAAAAAATAATGACTTCTTGATTAATTAAGTCAAAATAGTTAAGCAAGACCTAGCAAAATAAAAAATCCAAATAGCAAAATAAAGCCCAAATGATTAAAACCCAATTCACATTGGAAAAAAGACCGAAGCCCAAAAAGAAACTCAGACGAGCTCCTACGACAATGCAGACGTGCACCTAAAGCGCCAATGTAGCCTTTGCCGTCGTGCCTTGGCACAAGGTCAGGGGTTGCACCACCAGTAAGCCCATATCCACCTTGGAATTTGTTTTAATTAATAATTGAAATGCCCTATCCTACTTTCCTTTTCCAATGTAGGACTTCATTAATTACACCATTTATTGAAGTCTATTTTCTCTCTTCCTAATACTACTAAAAATTCCTAATAATTTCTCCCTAATTTCAAAATATTGAAATCACTTTATAGTGCATTTTTTTTTTTGTCATTATTAGTTGGTTGTATACGGTATCCTTAGACTTGAACATTCTCTAATAGTTAAAAAATATCAGAATCTAAAGAGTTCTAATACTTAAACTCTGTAATCTTTAAATTACTTGGACTTTGTAATCTTTCTAATAATAATTTCTACTTCCTGCACATTAATAGTCATGTGCCACATCTTAAGAATTTATATACGTATTTGAGACAAGCTTTCTGATCTTGTAGAAGCAGCTATACTTCTCACTTATACATAGATGAATCTATAAATACATTGTATGATCTATAATTTTTCTTATGACGTAGATTCATTAAAAGTTATACCTACCCTTTGTTTTTCTCTATACCATTGACTTATTTTTCCTAACAGTCTAGTTAGTTTCCTACATAAGTAACCTCTTATTTTAAAAGCATTAATCCCATCTTCTTGAACGTTTTCCATATCATATCCTTTCTCATGTCTTTTATAAAGGGATCTGTCAAATTAACATTTGACCTTACACAACTAATATTCACAACTCATTTATTGAGTTGTTCTCTTACATAGTTATGTCTTAAACTGATATGTCTTGATTTGTCATTGTATACTTTGCTATAAACTCTTAATAATACTGCTCATTATCACAAAATATTGATATAGCAAACATTGGTTTAAGCCATATTGATATTCCCAATAATAACTCCCTAAGTCATTCTGCTCTCTTATTGCAATTGCTAATACAATAAATTTAGACTTCATAGTGGAATGTGATATCAAGATTTGTTTCTTGGAGCCCCAAGAAATTGCTTATCTACCCATGGTAAAAATCTAACCACTTATGTATCTTGATTCAATAGAGTTTGTTATCCAACTTGCATTGGTGCAACCTTCTAATACTGCAGGAAAATTTCCATGACTTAATGCACAATTTATTGTGGCTTTAAGGCATGTTAATATCTTCGAAATGACATTCCAATCATCTGTTCATGATTTTTGAGTAAACCTACTCAAAAGACCTACTACATAAATTATATATGGTCTAATATAATGTGTTGGATACATTAAACATCCTATCACACTTGGGTACTCTAATTGTGAAATACACATTTCTTTATTCAGTATTTAATTTTACAGAATTATCATATGAAGTATTAACTGGTTTGCAATTCTTATGATTAAATTTATTTAACATTTTCTCAATATAATGAGATTGATATAAAAAAAAAATTATTACTAGATCCTGTAATTTTAATTCCTAAAATTACGTTTGCTTCCCCGATATCATTCATATCAAATTTTGTTGATAAAAATTTTATAATTTCTAATACTATGCTTAAATTAGTACCAAAAATTAGCATATCATCTACATATAAACAAATTATCACACCCTTGCCATTCTTAAATTTTTAATAAGAGCATTTGTCCGATTTGTTTATTCTAAAGTAATGTGAAAGTATGATTTTGTCAAATCTTTCATGCCATTGTTTGTGTTTGTTTTACGCCATATAAAAATTTAACAAGTTTATAGAAAAAGAAAAGAAAAGAAATTATTGGCCAACAAATCCTTTAGGTTGATCCATGTAAATCTCTTCCTCTAATATATAGTTTAAGAAAGCGGTTTTAACATATATTTGGCGTATAACTAGTTTATAAATAACAACTAATGATATCAAAAAATTTATTGTACTAATTCTATCACGTGGAGAATATGTATCAAAAAATAATATATTCATTTCTTTTGTTTAAACCTTTTAACTACTAACTTTGTTTTATATATGTCTACAGAGTCATTTGTTTTAAATTTCCGTTTAAAGAGTCATTTGCAATATATTGGTTTAAAACCTGATAGTAAATCAGTCAAAAATTAAATTTGATTAGTAATAATTGACTGTATTTCATCATTTATAGCTTCCTATCATAATGTAGAATCTCTTGAAGTCATAGCTTATTTATATCGTAAACAATCATGCTCTATGTGTTACTTGCAGAATTATAACTATTTTCTTTTATCATGTACGGTAGAAATTTGGATCATAGGTTTTTTTTTTTTTTTTTTCTCATTAATTTACTTCTATAAGCTCAATTTCTTGTTCAATTTTGGGATTTGATTGAAAATCATTATATGCTAGAATTTCTAGATTTGTATTGCCATCTTAATGCTCTTGATTTGTGTAATTTTTTAATTATTTTTTTATTTTTTAGAGAATGAATTTTCAAAAAACTTTGCATCTCTAGATTCTATAATTATATTTTGATTTATGAAATCGATTGTTTCAATCGTAAAGTCTATATGCTTATAAGAATGACCAAGAAAATTATAATCAATCACTTTTTCTCCCAGTTTTAGTTTAGGATTAGTTAAGCTTACTAATATTTTAAATTCCCAAACTTTTAAATGGCCGAGAGAATGTTTTCTTTTCTTCCGTAATTCATAAGAAGAACATTAGTTTTCTTATGGGATATTCAGTTAATTACTACGTAACAAGAAGCTATTTTTCCTTTCTGTAGCACCATTTTGTTGAGGACTATAAAATACAGTGACTTGATGGATTATTCCATTATCTTCACAAAAATATATTCGGCACCCATATCAAATTGTAGAATTTTAATATTTTTTTCTAAATAATTTTTTACCTCGGTTTTATAAATTTTAAATTTTAATTTTTTCAAAAAAACTCATCATTTGTCCTTAACAAATATATATAAATATACTTAGAACAAGGGTAATGTTATGTGCACTATCCCAAATTTATATATGAAATACAAGTAAGGAAGATGATGTTTTATTTTTTTGTCTTTTAGTTCTCTTACAGTGCACCGAATATTTTTTTAAGTTCACATATCAATACCCTAGAACAATCATCTATAAATATTTTAAACGTGACAAATTTTACCGACACTATGTTGGCGAAATTATCGAGGGACCATGGCCGACAACGGCATCGTTGGGGACCTTTGGGCGACAGGAAACTGTCAGCAGTAGTGCAGTTTTTCCGTAATTGTTGTAGTTACTAGCTTCTTGTGCATTCTGTTCTTTGTGCCACTAGGGAAGAAGAAGAGACACATCTTTCTTTAATGTCCAGCGGGGCTCTTGGTTGTTCAAGGAGAGCTTACTGGTTGTAAGGGACAGAGGTTTCTAGACCATTCTATTTTCTAAGTGACAAGGAAGAAAATCAATCAAGACTCTTAATTAATAGTTGCAGTGCAGCTGGATGTTTGTTTCCATTATGGGGGTGTTCATCAATTATCTCTGTCAGAAAATTAATGAAAAGTTTTGTGGTTCACACTTTTCTTCTCTTATCCTCATGGGTACCACTTACATAAAAGTTTTATAAAATATTTGAATACTAAAGTCTTTCTATTAGAAAATGTAATTGGTGACATCCAATTGGTAAAAAATTAAGATTTTATTATTTCCTTTATCTCATTCCTGCTCATTTGGTCAATCCTTTGATATCAGCTAAAACCATGAAGGTTTCATGTCAATAGTATCCACCAGCCTAACAACTAGATCAACATCAAACTCGATCTCAAGAGAAAAAATAAAAATTATGGAATCCCTTTATAGCTTCCATATGCTTTTATTTTTCTTTTCAATTGGAGAAAAACAATTTGAACTTTTTGATTTAGAGATTGATGGATTCCATTTCCATAAATCACAAGCATGTGCATAAACTAAGTGTTGACTTTAAAAATTAAGAAATTTGGACGACAAAAATTTGTTTGGTTTCAATTTATGCGCACCTCAATAATTAATTTATTATTGAGATGCGCATAAATTTATGGGCTAACTATTCTTAAAAAAATTGAATTCTTAGTGACTATCAGCCAATCCCTTTAAGTATATTTTAATTATTTTTATTATTAAAAATTGTAGCCAATAAAAAATATTAATATTATAACTTAAAAAAATTATTTTGAAATACAAATATTTCAAAGTTAAAAATCTCAGTCTTAACATTATGAGTAATGCTAAATATTGAACATCCTTTTTTCACACATATAAATTCATTAAAATTAGTTATAAATACACAAACTTTTCACACAGATAAATTTATTAAATTTAGTAATAGATTTTGTATTAAGTGGTTGATAAGCGTGATAACTCAAAATAAAATTTTATTTTTTACTTTTAAAGAATATATCATTAGTGAAGGAACTTTAGCCAATTCGTAATAAGGTTAATATTAACTTGATATGCTTAGAGTCATTTACAACTAAGTACATGTAGAAAAACCAATTTAAAAGTTAAAAAACAATATAAAACAAGTGTTCCTCACATATATAACACTAGCTACGTGCACTAATTTTTTTTTTTAAAGTAAAATATAGTAATTTTAAGTTGTTGAGTTTTATTTAAAAGATGAGTTAGGGTCTAGGTTGTAAAATTCAGATTAGTGATAAGTCAGATTACATAAGTTAAATTGTAAAAATCGGATTGGTCATAAGCTAAATATGCTTTTAGTATGCTTATTTCTAATAAGTCAAATATGTGTTTACTATACAGATTGTAAAAGTTAGTTTAAATATGTAATTATCATTAAATGCATGCATAACAATGACAGGGTGAGAGAGGGTAAGAGGGAATGATAAATTGAACATAAATTATATAACTTGAACACAATATAGAGCATCTGTCATATACAATAATTCAACCTCTCTTCCTTTCTTGTCATGGTCTTTCAATATTCTTCCTCTTGTTTCTCAGCTTTTCTTCTTCTCATGATCTTGTTCTTTCCACTTTGGTTGTTAAAGCAATATTGTAAAAAATCCACAACTCAAAAACTGCCTCCAGGGCCAATAAAGCTACCCATTGTAGGAAACTGGTACAATGAAGCATTCTCACTTGGACATCGTTCTCTCCGAAACCTGTCCATGAAATATGGACCTCTACTACACCTAACACTTGGTGAAATTTCTGTGTTGGTTATATCATCTTCAATGATGGCCAAGGAGGTGATGAAGACCCATGATCTTTCATTTGTGCACAGGCCAGAACTTGTTATGTCTTTTGGTAGAAAAGATAAAGACATTAGCTTTTCTGCATATGGTGATTGTTGGAGGCAAATGAGGAAAATTTGCACACTGGAGCTCCTAAGTGCTAAGAGGGTTCAATCTTTCTCTTTTATTAGAGAAGATGAGGTAAAAAAACTCATTGAATCAATTCAATACTCTTGTGAAGCTTCTGGGTCATTGCTAATAAATCTTAGTAGAAAGGTTTACTTCATGACAAGTTCTATAACTACCCGGTCACTATTTGGCAAAGAATGTGAAAACCATGAGAGATTCATAGAATTAACTAAGAAAATAGTACAAATCTCAAAAGGGTTTGATTTGGCTGATCTGTGAAATTTATTGATTCCATTAGTGGGATGAGACCCGCATTGGATAAGATTAGGAAGGAGGGTAATAAGATCCTAGAAATTATCATTAATGAGCATCAAGAAAAGCAGATGAAAATGGGAGCAAAAAGAGAGAATGATGAAGAAGGAGTGCATCAAGAGGATCTTGTTGATGTTCTTCTCCGGCTCCAACAAAGTGATGACCTTGAGGCTCCAATTACAATCGAAAACATCAAAGCTCTCATTTGGGTATGTCAAACTTTTATTTTCAATAATGCTACTCGTACACAACTTCTTTATATATATATTATATACATATATACTAGCTTCTCATACATCGAATAACTTCTTGTAACGCTCTAAATATTTGTGACTCATTTGGAGTTTCGTAAAGAATTTATGTATAATATAAAATTATACAATAGATTAGACTGTATATTCAGTTATTTTGTTGTTATACTATTATCTTATCATTTCTCTTTTCACTGTATATTTTTATATTGCCATGTATACTATAAGTTTATACTATTGTTTTGCTGCCAAATGTTGTATAAGAGTCAACTAGATAGTCTTATATTATTCTATTATCTTCATATGATTTGCCAAACAAGCACTTGTGGTGTATGAGATTCAACACATATTGAATATGTAAACAATCTAAGAATATTTAAGGGGATTGATCTTTTTGGGGTCAAGGACGTGGAATTTAATCTATTCCTTGAGTGGTTACAGCTCTGTACCGAACCGAAAGTGGTATGCAAGTGAAGTTTCTATTTTTTTTTGGCAATATATTACTAATTAATTTGATATGAATTATTAATGAATGTGTAGGAAATGTATGGTGGTGGAACAGATCTTTCACCAAAAGCAGTGGAGTGGGCAATGTCAGAATTGATGAGAAACCCAAGAGCAAGGGAGAAAGCACAAGCAGAGATAAGAGAAGCTTTCAAAGGACAGAAAATAATCAAAGAGACTGGTCTAGAGAAGCTTTCAAAGGACAGAAAATAATCGAAGAGACTGATCTAGAGAAGCTTCATTACTTAAAGTCAGTGATCAAAGAAACCTTGAGATTGCATCCTCCTGTTCCTATTTTAGTCCCAAGAGAATGCAGAGAATTATGCAAAATAAATGTATATGACATACCCAAGAATACTAAAGTGATAGTGAATGCATGGGCAATTGGAAGAGATCCTAGTTATTGGGATAATGCTGAGTGTTTTGTGCTAGAGAGGATTGATTTCAGTCCCTTAAATTTCAGAGGGGCTAGATTTGAATATATACCATTTGGAGCTGGAAGAAGAATGTGTCCAGGCATATTATATGGTCAAGCCAATATTGAGCTTCCCCTTGCTCAACTGCTTTACCATTTCAACTGGAAACTGCCAAATGGGATGCAACCAATGGATTTGGATATGATTGAAGTCAATAGTGCCACTGTTGGAAGGAAAAACCAACTGTGTTTGATTGCCACTTCTCATAAATAATTTGTTACAAATAATGCAAGCTCGCACTAGTTATATATGTTGGGTTAGTCCACTCATGAGATTCGTTTTTGAGTTGGAGCTAGGCTTTAATAAATTGTTTCAAAAACCCAGTTTATGTTCTTTTTCTTCCTAGAACAATGCTTAATTTAATGTTTGTGTCATGAAGCTAATTATATGGTTTTGATGTTCAAACTTGAGTATTAGTTTCACTTCATTCTTGACTTTGTTGTTTCAAATGATTTACTAGGCTTTCTCAATAAACATGTGCTTATACAAAATATTTGTGTAAGTGACTCTAACTGGGATATATATGACATAAACTATTCCCTGAAAAATTGGGAAAGACAATAAGAAAAATAATTATCTACTCCTTTGATCTTCAAATTAGCTCTCAGTTATGCATTGTAAGTAAAGTGGACATCCATCATAGCCTGCAGAGGGACAAAAAATATCATAATTAGTTATTGGTAATAGAACTATGTCATAAAAAATTTTCTGAGCACATAAACTAGAAAACAAAAATTAATCAATTGGCTACAATTAATGTAAATATATATATACATTTACTTTGGAAAAATAAATATTTAATTTTGTAACTCACTAGGATCAACTGAAACTAGCATGGCTATGCCTCCAAACTCGCATGTGCCACCTGCAACCCTGGTCCTTTGCCAGAAACTATTGAAAGCGTATGAAGCATGAGCAAACAAAGTGTTGGGCTGAAAGCATGACCCGTTGGGCTGAATCGAAGCGCAATCCGCTCCAGATCCACAAGCATAGTTCATGGCCTCTTCAATAATTGGGTCGGGCACTGTCGGCTTGGCCACACACCAAAGGGTTTTGATAGGAGCAGTCTTGGGTGTTCGTGGCACGGTTGGTGGAGGATACACAATAGGTGGTAGGAAAACTGGGCTTGGGATGAATCCGGTAGGGGATGGAACATTAGATGGTGGGTTGGGTTCGATATATGGTGGGGTCAATGTTGGACCCGGTGGACCTGGAACATATGAGGGAGGACCAAGAGCTGGTGTCTGTGGGCTTGGAACATATATGGGAGGATTAAGAGTAGGTGTCAGTGGGCTTGGAGTCAGTGGGCCTGGAGCATATATGGGGGGATTAAGAGCGGGTGTCGGTGAACCCGCCGGGATATTACTAGATGGGCTTGGAAAAGTTTCGGGTGGGTTTGGTGTCGATGATGATTGGGTTGGGCTTGGAGGTGGGCTTTGGGTAGGAAGAATTGGTGGGAGGTAAGAGAATGGTGGAAGTGGTGTTGAAGATGTGTAGCCTGTAGGAGTTGGAATGGTTGTAGAAGGGGGTTGAGGGGTATTTGGTGGATATAAACAATTTGGAGGGGCATTTTCGGGTAGTGGATTTGGAGCTAGTGAATCAAAAGGTGGCAAAGTAAATGGTGAGCTCACACCATAAGACTCACTGTTTGAGGAATCTAATGATGCATCAAAATCAAAATGCTTAATTATTTTTAACTTCTTTGAAGGTTTGGTGATCAAACTTTTTCTATGTTTGGTGCCTTTGAGCAGGTGCATTGATCTTTCTGCATCTGCATCTGCATAGCAAAACAAAAAAAAAGCTTCATAACTAAATTCCATGTAATATTTTCTTGGTTATACATACACAATGATAGTGTCATTGTTACTAGTTGATGCTGCTCTCATTCCTAGCTAGCAAATGTGTTCAATAGTAATTTTGTCTTACATTACATGCAATGCAATTTTACTACAATAACATAATAATTGAAGAAAAAGATTGGCTCAAGTAAAAAATATCTGTTAAAGTAATTTTGATTAAGTAACATCTAATTGTTGATTAATATTCGACAAAAAATTTAAATTTCTAGTTTATATCTCGGCAAGTGAATTACAGGAAGAGTTTAATTATCCAACTCTTCTACTAATGTATTTTAGTAAGACTAAATCAAAATCTAAAATAAAAAGAACTTACCGCAATGAGTGAGGGAAATGGATACTATAGTTAAACACATGATAAATATGCAATCTTTAATTCTTAAGCAACCTCTGCTTCTTCCCATGACTGCCAATGCTTAGTGCTCCAAAATACTCTGCTCCACTTCAAACACCACTCAAAGACCATAATGTAGAACAATTAGATTATATATATATAGGCAAGTAAGCCTTGGATGGACCTAGAATTGGCCACAAAGATTGATTCTTTAGCAGCACAACTTTGTTAGACAATCACTTTGCTTAGAAAATGTATGTATGAAGGAATACTAAAAGTATGAAAAAGGAGTAATAAAATGGTGTATTTTATGGGAAGTTGTATGTTCCACTGCCTGAATTTCATCTTTTTCTCTACTTAATGATTTTTATTGTTTTGTTGTTGGTGATGAGTGTTGGCATATATGCTTGCTTGGCATTGAGAAAAATGAAATTGTGGTTTTATAAGACCCTTTTGTGTGTTTTGCTTGCTTTCTACTCAAAGCTCTGTCTTTCTCTGTCTCTTTCTGTCTTTCTCTTATGAAAACAAATACTTCCATGCTATTAAGGCAGAGGGATTGGTTGGTCAAATTAACATAAAGCAATTTCAGTCCTCTACAACAACACCCTCCAAAGAACAATGTTTCTGCTAGTACTAGCCTAGCACATATAAAAAGTTGTCAATAATAAAACTCAGTAAATACTACATTTTTTTTTTTTAAATCAAGCATAATTTTGTTTTTTGAATCCTTACCATTTGAGCTCATCCCATCTTGTTAAAAAATAAAAAATAAAAAAATTCATTGCAATTACTTAAACAATAAGAATCCTAAACCCTTCCACAAAATAAATAATTAAGACCTTCAAAAGGTAACTTAGGAAGGGCTAGTTTGGGTTTCTGAAAATGATTTTCTCTTGTAATTTTCATAAAGACCTCTATAATTAAAAAATAATAGATTTATTTTCAAATAAGAAGTTATTTTATTTTCAAATGAGACTTTTACTCCTTTGTCTCTCCTAAAGAATTTGAACGCAGACTTTTACTCTATACTGTCTCTCTTAAAATATTAAGCTTAAAAAATTAGTAAAGAGAACACACATTATTAACACTTGACTAAAAATAAGAAATATATTTTTAAGTGTAAGATAAATGCCAACTAGTTATTAATTTAATTGACAAAAATACAATCATAATTTCAATCAGTCTACAAAATCCCTTTTAAGAAAGTGTGGATAAATCATGGAAATCTAGGTATTGCAAAAAAATCCCATAATTTCCAACTGAAAATAACAATATTCAAAATGTAATTACAAACATTAATAAGAAAACTCTTTTCCTTCTATTAGACAAACATTAATCTTATTTTTATAGCTGTTGGCGTAATAAGAGAAATTTATAGCTCTTGGCTTAATTAGAGAGAATTAAGTTATTTTTCAGATAAAATAAATAATTTGATATACTAATTTTCTTATTCTTGAAAATTAACTTCTTTGAAAAAGAAAGAAAGAAAGAAACCGGACCTGGGTTCTACTCATGCGAAGCGCGGGTTTGCTAATTCCAAACAGCCACTAAACGGTTAGGGTTTAAGCTTTCTGAGACTTTGATGAAGAGGAACAAAAGTTTAATTTTCTGGTAAGCACTTCCGATCACTGTCCTTAACCTTGAATAGTTGAATCCAAATTGCTTATAGTTGTGTTCCTTAATACTCAATGATTCATCGTCAGAAATTGTGTCCTAGGAATTTCTATAAACTTACCAAAAAACCCAGCTTTATCCCTTCATTTCACTCTTTCAATTCACAAAACATTACTACGAGCTCAAGTAAGTTCTTTGATAGTCGAGAAAATTTCTGGGGTTTTAGCTCTATAAAGGGTTTGGGTTTGATTTCCCCCAATTGCCTTGTACTAAAAAATGCTAACTTTGAGAGAAGCACAAGTATTCTTCGAGAGTCGAGTTATGCTAGAAGCTCCAGTTTTGTCAGATATTACTGTCATGGGAAGAACGGTGATGGTGTTTCTGGCGAGTGGACTGAGGATATAGAGTATTTAGATGAATCAGGTAGTGTTATTTACAAAGGTAAAGGTGTAAGGTCGGTGGAACCAGGCCTTGATGACCATGTAATGGTGGGTGGCGTAAAGAAGCCCTTCTTGAATGCTGTAGCAGTTGCGAAGGTAGTGGAGGTTGTAAAGAGGTGGAAATGGGGACCGGAGTTGGAAACCCAATTAGACAAACTCCAGTTTGTACCCAACATGACTCATATTACTCAAGCTTTGAAGATTATTAGAGATAGTGATGCATGTTTAAGTTTGTTTAGATGGGCTAAGAGGCAATCATGGTATTCACCTAATGACGAGTGTAATGTAATGTTGTTTGATGGCTTAAACCAAAATAGGGATTTTGATGGGATTCAATCATTGTTTGATGAAATGGTTCACGACTCTTCTAATAGTGGGATTTCCTCATTTGGTGCATGTAATCGAGTAATCCAGTATTTGGCTAAAGCTGAGAAACTGGAGGTCTCCTTTTGTTGTTTCAAGAAAATTCAAGAATCAGGTTGCAAAATTGATACTGCTACGTATAACTCACTTATAACATTGTTTCTGAATAAGGGTTTGCCTTATAAGGCGTTTGAGATATATGAGAGCATGGAAACAGCTGGATGTTCATTGGATGGTTCAACATATGAATTGATGATCCCAAGTTTGGCAAAGTCTGGCCGTCTTGATGCTGCTGCAAAGCTCTTCCAAGAAATGAAAGGAAGAAATTTCCGACCAGGTTTTAACATCTTTGTATCACTTGTTGATTCGATGGGAAAAGCTGGGAGGTTGGACGCTGCAATGAAGATTTACATGGAGATGCAGGGTTACGGGCTTAGGCCATCTCCTACTATGTATGTTTCTTTGATTGAATCTTATGTG
Source organism: Quillaja saponaria (assembly GCA_029379385.1). NCBI lineage: Eukaryota > Viridiplantae > Streptophyta > Magnoliopsida > Fabales > Quillajaceae > Quillaja > Quillaja saponaria. The sequence goes on along the minus strand of CM055616.1, from coordinate 7,982,538 downwards.
AAGGCTGGGAAGTTAGAAACTGCTTTTAGGCTTTGGGATGAGATGAAGAAAGCAGGCTTCAGGCCGAACTTTGGCTTATATACAATGATCATTGAGTCACATGCAAAATCAGGCAAGCTTGACATTGCAATGTCTGCCTTTATGGATATGGAAAAGGCAGGCTTTCTACCCACCCCCTCTACATATTCTTGTCTCTTGGAAATGCATGCTGCTTCTGGACTAGTAGATCCTGCCATGAAGCTGTATAACTCAATGACAAATACAGGATTGAGGCCTAGTCTAAGCACTTATACTGCTCTATTGACCCTTCTGGCTAATAAGAAGCTGGTGGATGTGGCTGCCAAAATTTTACTTGAAATGAAGACTATGGGGTTCTCTGTTGATGTAAGTGCAAGCGATGTTTTAATGGTGTATATCAAGGATGGCTCTGTTGATCTTGCTTTAAGGTGGCTACGTTTCATGGGTTCATCAGGGATTAGAACAAATAACTTTATAATTAGACAGCTGTTTGAATCATGTATGAAGAATGGTTTATATGAGTCAGCTAAGCCTCTTCTTGAGACATATGTGAACTCTGCGGCAAAAGTTGATCTCATACTGTACACGTCCATTTTAGCACATCTTGTAAGATGTCAGGAAGAGGAGAGTGAGAAGCATCTGATGTCCATCCTTGGTGCTACTAAGCATAAGGCACACTCTTTTATGTGTGGACTCTTCACAGGCCCAGAACAGAGGAAACAACCAGTGCTCACTTTTGTCAGGGAATTCTTTCAAGGTATTGATTATGAATTGGAGGAGGGTGCTGCAAGGTACTTTGTCAATGTTCTTCTCAATTACCTTGTTCTTATGGGGCAGATAAATCGAGCCCGATGTGTTTGGAAAGTTTCCTATGAGAATAAACTTTTCCCAAAGGCTATAGTTTTTGATCAGCATATTGCTTGGTCTCTTGATGTTAGAAACTTATCTGTGGGAGCTGCTCTTATAGCAGTAGTGCACACACTCCATAGGTTCAGAAAGCGCATGCTGTATTATGGCATTGTCCCAAGACGCATAAAGTTGGTTACAGGACCCACTTTAAAGATTGTGGTTGCACAGATGTTGAGCTCAGTAGAATCACCCTTTGAGGTCAGCAAAGTGGTCTTGAGGGCACCAGGAGATTCTGTGATGGAGTGGTTTAAGAAACCAATTGTTCAGCAGTTTCTTCTAAATGAAATTCCATCTAGGGCTGATATCCTCATGCACAAGCTAAACACACTTTTTCCCAGTTCTGCTCCTGAAATTAGGTCTCTCACCCCTCCCAAACCACTCATTGCAGCAAAAGCAATGTGAAAATTTCTTGATATTGAAGTTTAGTTACAGGTACGTCTGATGTAATTTCTATGTTCATTTCTGGAGTGGTATCTTTCAGATTTTTTTCCTTAGATCTATTTGATGCTTATAGCATTGAGATTTGTTCTTGTTATATGATGTACATACTCAAGGTCATCTGAATTTAAAAACAAAGTGCCTTGCGCTGTTTTATAGTATGAGCTATTGGATTTTTCTTTCTAATGATCATGTATTCTTTATTCTGTAAGTAGTTCTGATTATTGCTTATTTTCACTAGGCTTTTGAGGCTTCAGTATGTGTTTGCTGTTTCTGTTGGAAAGGGTGCAGCTTTAGCAACTTTAGTCGCCATATGTGCATATTGAGATGTTGTTTGTGGAAATGTCGAATTGAAGTTAGCATTCGCCATAAGTGATTATATTTCTGCTTTGTGCTGTTCTGTAATGCTTGCTATCAGCAATCTATGGGATGGAGTTCCCAGTCCAGCTGAGTCACCAAAAGCTGATGATGATGTTTTCTTTATCAAAACCATAGAGGCACTCACTTATGAACATAGAAATCAGAATCCAAATCCAATTGTGAATTTGTGATTCACAAAAGGGGCGATTTTCAAATAATTATGTTATGAAGGCAAATATAATCATATTAAGTTTCAAGATAACTAACTCCCGAGGGAAAGAACTAAACATTCAAGTGAAAAATTCTAGCATTCCCTCCCATCTTTTCAGAATTTGAACTCAGTAAAAGTAGCACTTATATGTGTTTGTATTATTCTTAAAAAACGCTTGCGCCTTTATTGTGATTATTACTGCATGTTTACTTTTATTTTTTCTTAAAAATCTGAACAGGTTTTTGCAGTTGTCTCTTGTTTAAATGGGTTTTTAAATAAATCATGAGTACCTTTTCACTAATTGGGTGTTCTCTTTGCTTACCTGTGCCCTGCTGTTGCCTCCATTGATAAAGATGTTATGCAGTAAAATTCTGAGCTTTGGTGATCTGAATTGTTTGGGAAAAAAAAAAAAAAGAATTGGATGAGTTATTGTGGATGTTGTCAAAATTCATTCTGAAAGCTCATTTGGTTCACAAATGCAGCAAGCCAACAGTCTATAAAGAAGCTATGTTAACCTTCTAGCCAGCTGATTGTGAACAGGACTTGTTGGTTCATATATATCTAACTATCTAAGTAGTTTAGTTTTCATTTTTCAAATTGTTAGAAACATAGTTCCATTTAATTATTTAGTGATTACTTTTTTATTAGTGTTTATAACTATGGGGTTTGAATAAAAGTCTGCAACTAGATAATCCCTTATCAAGTGGGATGAGGAAAAAAATAGAGTATTTTAGTGCTTAACCTAGTATATATGTGTCTTCAGAAAGTTTGAGCAAAGATGGAAGGAGATGATGTACCATCATAAAAGAATTTGAAGATATGCAGATCTAGACACTCTAAATTTTTGAAGTTAATAAAGCTTAATGTTTGGTGCTTGGTTGTTTTGCATTAGTAGTTGATATCCCAGACACTGGCCATGATGTGGTTGAGTGTCAATTAAGTCATCATATATGGCTCATAGTCACATCTGGTGTGCAATAAGTCTACCCTAAGTATGTTAGCATGATTGTAAATTGTAATGCCCCTTATTTGGTATGTTGAAAATTTTCCTTAACTGTGAGTTATTTTATTAAGGGTATACTTTTATTTTACTGTCTAATAATTCTTGTTACACAGATATACTGGGATATATATTGGCTGGAAGGGAGGGCCTGGTGTCCTTCAATATACGAATTGGTACATATTGCAAATCCAGGGAGGCATCTGTTTCTCTCTCTGGACATGATATTCTCTTGTTCTGATGCCTTTCTTGTCCTAGTTGTAGATTCTAAAGAGCAAGCTATGATTGAAGACTTCGTAGCACCAAGAGCCAGGGAAATACAAAAAGAAAAAATGTCACCCTTGCAAAGATGCTTTGGCCATCTAAAGGCTTTGGAATGTGGCAATTAGTCTTTTATTAGAATATTGCGTATACATAAAAGGAGGAGTAAAGAAGTGGAAGAGGAAGTTGTTGTCTGTCATCCTTTATGCTGATTCTTCTGGTTTAGGTACTACTATCTAAGCTTATTGCTTGAGAAAATAAACTACATTCTCTTGGTCAAGGTGAAATATAACCAGGAGATGAAGAGCTAATAAGAACTTGGTTCTGCAGAAATCTCTGGTCAACCACAATGGTCAAGGAGCTAGGTTCCTATATTGGTGGACGACAAAACTATATGGTGAAAGAATCTTTATGGGATTGATGGACAAAATGCATAAATTTAGTATGGAAGATGAATACTAATGCCTTATATTAGTACCTCTACAGTCTACCCCTCTAAGAAAAGAGAGAGAATAAATAGAAAAAATAAATGGTAGTTGATAGAAAGATACAACAACTTTTATTCTTGCAATAAAATGGATGGCTATAATAGATATTTGCAAGTGACCATACAAATTATATATAAGGTTGACTTCTTTTCTATAGTCTTCTGAGCATGATATTTTTTATGTGATGCTCAATGTACGTCAGTCATTCTCTAACATTAAAAATAGTAGGTTCATATAGGGTCCATGTCTTCTATAAATTACTGACTAGTGTACAGAGTGAAAACACTCTTACCTTCTTTTATTCCAAGATATAAGGAAACTTCCACAAATGCAGAACAAATTAAGATGTAAATGATCTCTGACTCTAACTATTCCCAAATTTTACCCACAAAATAGACAACCAAAAAAGGATAAGCATTACTCAAGTGTACTTGGGATTTGTACGGAAAAAGAATCAAGTTCATCATGGCCTTCAAATGTTGATTCTTCACTTTCCCACTAAGGATTTTGGGAGTTTTGCCGTGGAGAGATAAGTTTCCCATTATAAGAGAATCATAGCTTTGGCCAAAATGAAATACAAAAAGGACAGTCTGATTGGATATAATCCACCAAATATGATATACATGTTGAAGCTTAGTTTTATGGGGGTAGCAATCCATTATTGTTGATGGTAAGAGGCTTGGAGTAAAGTAGTTCTACTTCTTGATCATAGAATAAAGAGAAGCGGGCAAATGGGCGAAACAAAATTAGGTATTTGGACAGTTTCATTGACTTGTTAAACAAATTAGGTATGGCTTTTCTATTTGTAAGTTGAAATTATAAGGCTATTCTTTTTTTTTTTGGGTACATAGACCTCTATTTGGCATTTTGGAGAGAAACAAGAAGGTACGGAAGGAGACAAGAATATATAAAAAATGATGTATTCTTTCTTTTATTTGAGAGTTTAAAAAAAATTAAAAGAATAAAAAAAAGATGATAAAGTATATTTAGTGTTTTTTGTTTGGGAGTTGAAGAAAAAGAAAAGAAATGATACATTACTGTATATTTTTTGAATTATATTATTAAAATATTTTATTTGATTATTAGTAGGTATATAATAAAAATAATAGGGGTATATTTGTGACTATAATAAAAATTATAATGCATCTTATATTTTTTTTCTCTAAATCTTTTCAACTTAGAAAAACTAAAAAAATATGAAGTTTAAAAGGATTTGAATTGTTAATTTGGTCTATATACCCTCCATTTTCTCTCAATCTTTAAAAAAAGAAATGTGAGTTCAATAATACCCACTTCTCTTTGTGGGGTACTTGATACATATCTAAACCTTGTAATGACAATTCATTACATTGATCCGATGAATGGAAAGTAACCTGCCAATATATCTTCGTAATTATGTTTTTTTTTTTTTTTTATTTTCAATAAAATTATATGTTAACTGCCCCTAATAATACTTTATCAGTGTAGCTCATTTATTTGTTTTAGATTTTTTTTTTTTTACTTTTAGTCGAGAGAATACCCTACTTAAATTTAAAATTAAAGTTTGATGAGGAATTGAGTCAAGAGTTATGATTATATGGTCGTAGTTAGACTAATTTATGTTTATTTTGTTTTTAAAATCTTTCTGTAACAAAGAATATAATATATAATAAGACTCAAATTATATATATATTTGTGACATGCAGTCTAGAAGTTCTTTTTATGCCTCAAATCATTCTCTGGAAACACAAAAGGTTGTCCCCCTTCATTCAAAACTAGAAATAACAAAAAGAAGCACTATTTTCAAACACAAATTACTACTACTGGAAGACTAAAAATTGTATGAAAAAGGGAGGAAAGGAAAGTAAAGTTCATTTGCAGAACCAATTAAAAACAAAATTTAAGCCCATTTGGCCAAGAAAGACATACAACCAGCCCCTAAAAGAAGTGAGATATTTGCTCCAAGTTGGAGCCTCACATTGCTTTGCAATTTTGGGTTCATGAAATCTGCTGCTAGTAGATCAACTAAAGCCATGTAAATCAAAATCCCAGCTGATGCAGAATTGAAAATTCCTTCAACAATTAGAGCAGTTGGGCTATTCTCTTTGTACACGCTTGAAACTCCTATCCCAATTGCAATCCCTATTGGAGTTGTTAGGGAGAAAAACGTTGCCATTATTGCTGTCGATCTAGACTTGAACTCTGCCTGCAATTGTTAACACTTGAGTTAGTATTCGCATGGCCCCGCAAATTATTACTATTTTTTAAAAGTTCTTGCTATTAGCCTATGGACAAATATAGAGTTAATACTATTCACATGCTGAATACTACGCATGTCTTTATGCAGTGTTTGGAGAAGTAAAAAGAAACGCATGGCGACTTAGTGGAATGATACTGTACACAAACATATGTAGTGCTCAGCTTGTCTATTAAATGTTTATTGAAGGTAATGTTGCCATTAGACTCATCTAAAAGCCTTACGAATTTGAAGTGGGCCAAGTTAAAAAATTATATTGACTTTGTTATTAGAGGAGGATGTTGTCATTATGGATCTCCAAACTTCCAAATCATACCCAAAAACAAATCCTCAGGAAACTCAGCCAATCACAAACTATTTACAACCATTTTCCAACTAATGCATAACTTCCAAAATAGCAACAATTTTGTGTACATGACAAGTATATAGAACAGAGGTTTCATACCTGAGAGATGCAGCCTCCAAGCCCCATACCCTCAAAGAACTGATGGAAAGACAGAGCCACCAAGAGAGGCTTTATTGTCTCAGGGCTTTCAGAAGCACCCAAAGATATCCCAATTATCACTGAATGAACCACTATTCCCAGCTCCAACACCTGTAATTTGTTTCATCCATAAGTAAAACATAAACTTTGATACTCGAACATGAAATATTTATCTTTGAAAAGCTAAAAATACCATACTTGTGATATGATACGATGTCGGATTAGCTCCTCAGACACAACCAATTCCTCAGAAGAGTTGGCTGATCCATGAGCATGACCATGTGTGGCATGTGTATGAACATGTATATGACCAGCATGTTGATCACCAATTTCTTCGTCGACAGAAACGTGTTTGGACTTATTGAAGTGGAGTCTCTTATAATACCCTGTCGCGAAAGAATCCACCATTAACGTTATTATAGAAGACATCATCGCGACAAATCCAGTGAAGGGAAATTTTCCCCATGGATTTTCTTTAAGACATGGCGAAGATAAGCTTTCGAATGCATCCGGTAGTATGTGAATAAACCCAGTTGCTAAAATCACCCCTGCTGCAAAAGCCTTAATCATGAAAAACATATCGTTTTCGGGTTTGAGAGATGGAATTTTCTGGCTCAGCAATGGAAGGCTTACACCAACAATACCAGCAACAAGAATGGAAGTAATTGAACCAATTTTGTATTTGAGAGCTTCGGTTTTGTTACTATCTGTGGCCTCTTCAGCATCACATGTGCACCCACTGGATACTATAGTTGGGAGGAGAAGAATTAGAAAACAGAACAACTTCAAGATTTTGAAAGAACAAACCTGAAAATTGATCATCATGGTGTTCCTCTATAGGAATGGGATAGTATAAAACTTTTGGTTTTTGTTGTATGAGTGAATTGAGAATGGTTGAGAGCTGAAGTTCTTATTGAGCAAAAAGAAAAGATTGTGCAATCTGTTTGCGATTGTAAATGAAAAGAATAACACAAACTGGGTGGCTAATAATGTTGAGAATCTTTCACAGTCAACACACCAAGCCAAAGTAAAATACTTGAAGGAAAATTAACGGGCACAGGTTTCACTGAAACTTCTTTAAATAGGGCTCTGTGAACATGCATTTGGCTTAATTTGTAGACACATATGGGTGGCTGGATGCTCATGCCCTTAGCATTAGAATCCCACATAATTTTTATTATTTAAATGGAAGTAGAAAATTTTGAAAATTAAGTAAGTTGCAAAGAATTCATGAGCCAATATAAGATGTAATGGCATGTCTGTAATTTTATAGCAGTTTTACAGCATTCACTCAATGTGTGTGATCAAATAATGGAGTCAAGAAGTAAAGTCTATAAAACAATCATTTCTCTGTTAGAAAAACAAATAATGAGTATAGAGTAAAAAAGAAAGAAGATGAAGTTGTGAACTGAAAATTAGATCATTAAGAGATATATACATCTTAGCTAATTGGAATTTTATTTAAGAAAACCCTCAAATTTTAGATATGTCTTAGACCATTAAAAGTGAGAAAGTGCAATTGAAAAAATAATCATTTCTTGTCGAGAATTAATTGAGTAAAAGATATAAATGCATTCAACAAGAATTGAACTTTATAAGGCATAGTTTAAATGGTAAGGTACGATTAAACTCAACAGTTAAGAAATTTTTATAATTTTATGGGTTCGAACCTCCAAGAAGACGCTTGTGGGGAGGGGTATCCATGAACCCCAACGAGATTAGGTTCACACTCAAAGGGTATAGGGATACTCCTGGTAAAAAAAAAAAAATTGTTAACTAGTAAGATGTATTAAAGGGTAATTTAGTCATTTAAAAAGGAAGTGATTAGAGGGTCATGAGTTGGGCAGCCGTGTGTTACATGTAAAGTCATAATTAGATTGAAAAGAAAAGATTCATTTATACAAATTAATTAAAAAGAATTAATAAAAAGTTGTTAAAAGAGGGGATGAGATTACATTGAGAAAGTGAAGACACTATGTTGTCATTGAAACACCTTAATCAATGTAAGTAACCTTAGATTACATCACTATGTGGCTAGACTACTAAAAAGCAACCTCAAAATGTCGATATTATGTATCCCAATCCCATAAGGGAAAAATGATCCTATTCTATGTTCTCTATAGTCTCATTTGTGATCAGTAGAGTGATTGACCGATTTTATATATACTAGTTGGATCACCGCATGCAAACCAAACTACCACACATAATAATACAAATATCTATTATTTATAAATGTTAAGAAATATCTATTAGTAAATAATACAAATAAACAATACTACGTCATTAAATATTGATGATAACTATTGATATAATATCATTTTTACACTCCATTATAAATGAATATTTTTATTTCTGATAAATGTGCAAATTAATAGGATCACACCTTACGTCTACCAACTTTATTGATTTTTATAAATTCATTAATTAAATCTCTTTGAGAATAACACTTTATTAATAATTTCTCTACCAATAGAAACATTTTCCTCTACTACAAAAATCTTTCAGTGAAGTCCTCTTTAATTGATGGTACAAATAAAAAGACTTGCATATTTGCATGAAAAAAGAAATTTCAAGTTTATGTTACTTTTAACAAGTGGAGAGTTGTTGTAGAAAATGAATCAAGGAAACAAAAAAATGAAAGAGAATCATCCTATTTAGATGAGACCATATATATATTTCATTTCACTTAATGTTAACATTTTGATTGATTGAAATAATTAGTTGGAAATGAAAATAGTTATAATGGACCCTAGATCAAAAAAAAGTATATAAAATTAATTTAATATTGTTTTCATTCTGGGTGATTACAACTTGAAGCATTTGCTTTGTCTATATACAAAGTACTATGTTTTCCAGGGCATTTATTTTATGATTATGATTTCTTAACCTACTTGTTTGTCACTATTAACATCTTAGTCAATCAAATATAAGGTAAACAAATTTTCTAACAAAAAAAATAGTATGTTAGTCTAAATCCTTTTAAGTTCTATTAAAAATTAAATAAACATCTTTCTTTATTTTCAAAACTCAACTAAAATGTTATGTTGTTATATAAATTTTATGCCAATAAAGTAAATAGAATATTATAACAACACTATATATAATATTTATACAGCATTAAGGATATGAATCTCTTGAATATATATATATATATATATATATAAAGTCTGTTCTAAGATAGTTGACTTACTTTAGTATTTATATGTGTAATATTTCTTCATAAATGTCAACATCCAGATGCTTATAATAAGCACATAAATGAGTTAAGTAGTTTTACTGTGTCACCCCATATATACATCATTATTCATGTTTTATTTAACTAATGTTGATATTCTGAATTAATTAAATAGTTATCATAAATAAAATAGTTTATTTTTTTAATAAAATAGTTTTACTTTTAAATTCATAAAAAATTTCTTTTTCTTTGATATTGATCTTCCTCTCACACTTTTTGTCACATTTTTAAAATTAAAATAATTATCATAAATAAATATAATAACTTTTAATTTTTAATATTATAAATCTATTTCAAAAAATATTAAAAGTGATGGACAAAATGTTACCACCAGTAGACCTCACATGCTAAATGATTTCATCATTGTCTTTTACTTTAGTCCTTCTACATATCCACTTGTATTATTCGTTTTTCTTTTAATCGTCGATCTGTTTTTTTGTTGTTATTTATATATCATTATGCTAATATAGTAAATGTTTAATTTTTTATTTTTTTATGCAAAATTTTTTATTTTATATAGTTGAAATTTTGTTTATATTTTAAAATTGGCTATGAAGATTATACAAAAATTATTTTTCTTAATTTTTAGTTTTGGATTTCCACTGCGTTTCTAGTCAAATTTTAACAAGAGTTTACCTGATTGATTTAGAAAAGTTAATTTCGTTAAGGACTTAAAAGGAGGCCAAAAAGCTAAAAGGCTTGAAGAAAATAATTCTCACATATATGCAAATAAGAGAAATAAATTTATTATTATAAAATAATAGATGATTAATTATTTTGACCATTAACAAATAAACACATGACATATATAAAAGTTTAATTAAAAAATATTAAATATATAATAAAATTTTTATTTATTTATTTCTCTTCCTCACCCTACCGGAAAACCCCAATTCCACCATAACCATGATATTTCCATTACTCTATAATATTTTATCTAAAATTATATTTCCTATGATTTCATATTTTCTATACACATATTTGACATGTAAAAAATTTCTTCATTTGTAATGGTACTTTACAATTTTATCATTCGTATCTATGTCATTGTTTTTTCTTAAATCATCAATTTCACAATGTTTTGTTACAATCATTCATATTAAAAAAGTTACATTATCAACATAGTCATAAAAAAATACTAATAATTATTAAGCATGAAATACCATTGCTAATAACAATCGTCACAATATTTTATAATTTATTCCTTATTAATTTTTTAAAAAAACTTACAATATAGAAACTGGAATCAACCATTTGTAGTTATATAATTAATATGACCAAATGAATAATACACATATATAAATCATACTCAGTATATATTTGTATGCTACTAATTCATCAATACATATTCTTATCTAATACATTTTATTTTACATGCGTAGTAACAATAGTTTGTCCACCAACTTAGTGTATTTATTTTTTATGATACAATTAAGGGAACAAGAACTGTTCATATGAGTGAAAGAGCGAGTTCGGTGTAGGTATTCATTACTCTTGCAGAGAAAATTCGGGTATTTCTAATTGATATACTAATGCGAGCATGATACAACATGCTCTCCATATCTTCTCTAAAACAGTAGGGAATAAATGCCCTACATATGCGACAAACTCTCCGCATGACAAAAATTCATTATTCATATGTAGTATCTTTTGCCAGTACTACATTCCATAAGTATACAATCCGATAAGATCAGGATCTGTACGTGCTATATTATATAATAAATTGAGTGTCAATCTTCTAGAAGGCATGCAAAATGTGTAACTCTGTTGAAAATAAAAAATAATATTTAATGTGTCAGTAAATAACTATTATTATCATTATAAAATATAAACAATGTTAAATATACTTATCAAAGCTAATGTTATTTGAGCATCTTTGTTTTTGGCACTCACGTATTTGGTAATTAAGTAAAAATAATGTGTTGGTGAAAATAAAGATATCAAATAGGATCCCGGCATAATAACATCTCGGAGAACTATTTAGGTTAAAGCCAAACAATATAAATCCTTACACCTACATATAAAAAGGTTAAAGCCACTAATAAATACCATTAAAAATAAAAATAATAATACATATTATATGTAATGGCGAGATTAAATTTTAGATAAATGGTTTGTTTATTTCTTTAATAATATCAGCAACAACAAAAATAATATAAATATAAATAGAATATATATATATATATATATATATATATATATATTATATCATAAAATTACAAAAAACGGATGTTCATATAGTCCAAATTATCATCAATCTATGATCCAATGAGTATAAATATTATATTGATCAGCAATTCGTCTGGTAAATGCAAAAGCCTTGATTTCTAAGATTTTGACTTTGTTTTCCTTATCCTACATGAAAAATAAATATTAAAATACAAAAAAATAAAAAATTGGAACATAATATGAAAGAAGTAATAAGATGAAATAAAAAATTTAAGTGTATAAAATCAAAGATTTTTTAATAATAAAAAAAAGGTAAATGTAATTACATTGTTACGATCAATTAGAGCAGAGATGGTTAAATATGAGAATATGTCTACTTTTAAACATATGCTATCATCAGAATGAAAATATTTTAGAATTGCTACCAATTGTAGTACGTGAACTGAATTTGCAACATATTTATATACTTTTCTTGATAGGTTTACTATTAATTAACATTCGTATAATTTATAATACATATACATTATTCACAATTGACTTGTATAATGTGGATACATAATAGCAAATTAAAAAAAAAAGAAGGGAAGAGCAAGGGGAATAAGAAAGGGAGAAAAAGATAATGAAATGATTCGTTTTTTTTTTTTTTTTTTCCTTATGGTATAGATATAGATATAGACATTAAAAGATTCTTTTTTATCACTTTCACCTTTGTTTTCCATCATCATCATACAAATGATGACAGTATTGAAATTGGGAATATAATATATTAATATATATATATATAGTATAATGATGAAAAATAAATTAATAATATAACTTACCGTTATTTTAACAGTACACTTAAAAAATACACATAAATTTAATTATAACAACTATTCATTTTATAGTAACATCCTTAGCTGCTTTTTAATTTGGTATAAATAGGGGAAGCTCTTTTGAGTTGTCAACTAAGAATTTCAGAAAGATTTTATTTATCACAATCTCTTATAAAAAAAAATTTGCATTTGATAAATCAAATAATGAAACAAACATTTGATTTTATTTTACTAAAAATTATCAATACTAATAATAATGATAAACAAATACATGAGAAATATTTTCATTAGGAAAATGTGGGTTCAATTTGGAGTTCATTTCTTTTTTAAAAACTTTCTATTTTGCCTCGTACACTGATTAGAGCTATTAAATTTCTTTTATATTGTATGTAAAATAATTCTTTTAATTTGTATAACTCGAGAAGGTTGCCACGGTAATTAGGAATGTGTATACCTTTCATTAATTTTATGAATTTGAATATCTTTAAAAAGACTAAAAATGTAAATAGATTTCATGCATTCCACTATGTCATATTTGTTAGTACAATCACTTGCATGAGAAAAAATTGGATACCTTCGATTTTTTAATTTCTTCCATCTTTTGAACTTAAATAAAGTAATATTAGTATTTTTTTTATTTTTTTGAATCAGTTAGGTATTGAAATATCCCTCTTGAACATCGCCCTTAAAAAATGACAACATTTTTATGAATGAATTGAAGTGTTAACCATGAAATGAGATGTCACATAAAGTACGTTTCAGTTGGTTGATTGACTTGATTCCTTTTTAATCTCATAGCCTACCAAATCATAGTACACTCCTCTTTCAACAAGCTCATAATGTTTAATATTAATTCTTTATTACACATTATTCCAAACGCACTTCAAAGATATTAAATTTTATTTTATATAATTTCTTTTAAATAAATTATTATTTTATTTCACCTAAAACGATCTTTTTATATGTTAACATTACACATATTTATAACTTAGATAAATCGGTGAAAAACCACTAACACTTCCTCTCACATGCTCACTTTACAAATTTTAAAAAAAAATTCTTCTCAAATTGTCTTTGTTTATTGAATAACAATTAATCTCTCATTTTTATACTTTAAGTTTAATGATAGTCTCAATTAAGAAACTTAAGGGTAGTTTTAAACTAAAATGAATTATTTGTTTGTTCCAAATAAAATATTTAAATTAAATTATATAAGTATAGTTTTTTATTTTAAATAAGAGAGTTCATTTTAAATGAATTGAATTGTAAATTTTATTTAAAGGAAATTTTTTGTTTTATTCATTAATGACACATCAAAATAAATTGAAAAATAATCGTATACTAATTTTCCTATTTAATATATGATAAAATCTTGTCTAATAACATATAAAAATAACTTGTGAATTTATGAGTTAATTAAATATAAAATTAGTTAAATTAAAGTATGAGTTTATAATGCTTAGGCAAGTTTGATGAAAAGGCCTATTAGCTCAGCTGGTTAGAGCGTCGTGCTAATAACGCGAAGGTCGCAGGTTCGAGACCTGCATGGGCCAATTCTGTTATTAACTTTTTTAATACTCCTTTATCGAGGGGCATTAACATAAAACAATACAAATTTCAAAAATCGAAAGCAAAACCTGGTGGGCTTCATTTCATTGTTCAGATTTCACAAGCAACGGCACTTCTAAAATTCTCTTTTCAATCTCTTCGCTTTTTTCTTTCCTCTGTAGATCAAACTACACAACAATGGCTTCTGTCAAGGTAACCATTATCGGAAATTTTTTTTATTTTCTCTATCTTTAACTAAAAATTTCAATTCTTTGCAGTTTTCTTGTTTCGAAAAACCCTAATTTTTCACTTTCTCAAATTGCCTTTAGTAGTCATTAATTATTTAATTTTTTTTTTAATTGTGCATTTGCTTTGAGTTCATGTCCTGTAAATTTAGGTTAAGCTTGTAATTTAGTTAGGACCATTGTTCATTTGTTTCTCGCTCTTTCTCTATCTCTATATGTAGACGGCTGATCAGCTTGAGAATTCTAAGAACAAACAGGAAAGAAATGCTATGGTGGCTGCTAAGGTACATAAAATGCAATTCAGGCATTTAAATTTTAATTATGGTTTTTTTTATTGGTGTACTCTTACACGTTTGGTTCTTGTAAATTCTTTTAGGGAAAATCTAACGTGGGCTTAAGTCGAGTCTTTGAAGATACCCGAATACGCAAAAGTGGTATGTCATGATATATGTTTTTTTTTTTCTCTCTCTCCAAAGATTCTTCCTTTTCTGATAATTTGAAATTCTGGGTATGAATGTATACCACTAATTTTTATTTTTATTTTTTATCATTGGGGGATATATGGAAATGCAGGTGTCAGATCTTTTAAGGTTTATTCAGAGAAGGAACAGGTTAAAGTTGGCAATAGTAACATGTAAGTTTTGTTTCATTTGTGTTATGTTGGATTATATTCTGTTCGTTTATGCGAGGTAAGTGACATCACATTATGTTTTGGTATTTTCAGTAAGGCTTCTATAGAGGCTCCTGCAAGGTACTTAATACTTTCTTATTGACTTCAATGTACAATGTACAATTGTATTGTTAAGAAATGATGGAATTAAAATTTTAAGTTCTTATATTTCTTCTTGCTATTTTGACACTGAATATTTACCAAAAGTTTAAGTTGATAGAGAAATTTCACTCTTGGGTTCTTTAAGAAACTTGTGTTCTTGATGAAGCCAAGTGGCTTTACATTATGCAGTATAAGGAGTTTTGTTTTATTTGATAATTTATTTACTAACATGTTTCTTTGCTTTTCTTTTTCACCCTTCCTGTAGGAGGAGTGTTTTGATAGCTAAAAAAGGGGTTGCTCTGAATAGTGCCAGTGATATAAAGGTAATAAAGCATTTTGGTTCCTTCTGAGAACTTGGTAAGGTAATTGGAGAGTGTCTATGTTGTTATCTTTGAACATGCTAGTGTCTGGTGCTTTCTTGAGCATTTGCTTAACATTTGTCTCACTTTCTACCATGAAGGTTGGCTTTAAAAATTCAGAGAAGGCAAAAGGCAAGCTTTGTAGTTCTAGTAAGTTTTCATTGGACTAGATTTATCACTCAAACTTGAGACAAATGCTTTAAGAACTACATTATTTTTTCCCATGTATCAACATTTTTTTTCTTTTGACAAATAAAGATGTTGGGAGAAGAGCATTGGCTGATGTCAGCAATGTGAAGGTGTCTGCAAGGAATGTTGGACGTAATAGCTCTAAACAATGTGAGAAAACAATGTGAGAACTTTATTTTACTAGAAATAAGGAAAGAACACTATCTGATTGGTTTCATGAATAGTTTGCATTAACTTTGTGTATAAAGGCTGTATTTGTATATTACTCAATATGTCCCGATCTCTGAATGGCTCTCCGATTTGATGAATGTGCCGTTAGGTGCTTGGTTTTAGTATAAAGTTAGTCAACTTTTCCCTTCCCTTTTTGTTATTTTTGCTATTGGTGTATAAAAAATTTGTCTCTTTCGATAATTCTCACAAGAGAAATGGGTCTTTTGATTCCTTGGTGAGGAAATTAAGGCTCATGTTTTCTTCTTTGCAGCTACAGAATTTTATGTAATGTTTCTTTTGTTATGATTCTCTCTAGGTTTTCGGCTGGTTCAGGCACCAGGATGATGGATGTCTTACCAAGGAAGCCCTCCACGGTATAAAAATCAAATATTGAGTCAACTCTTTTGCAATGTTCTGTTAGTTCTATGCTTTGTTTCTTTTCTTTAAGCAACTATTTAGCAGAAGGGGTACTTAGTTTTTGCTATTCAACCTCTTACACTATTGTGAGAAGATCATTGGAATAATGATTTCATATCCGGAAAAAAAATCTTAATATCTAATAGCTACTAATCATTTTCACCTCATATGCTTTGCAAAAGTATGTGATACATCCAGACATGATTTTTTCTTTTTATCTTTAGCTCCCATCCCCTACAACGACTGTCTACTTTAGAAAGCATGGGTAGACAGATAAAAGGATGGATTCCCATTGTGCTTAAAGATGCTGTGGGTTTGAACTGTGAAGTGCTGAATTCTTCTTGTTTAAATAGGGAAGACTGCAGGAACGTATAATCCAATGTGATACTGAGTGTCATACTTCCAAGAGAGGTGAGTTATTATCCGTTAGATGTTTCCCATTTTTACTCCCTGATTAAGAGTTTCGATAAGTTTTTTAACCCCTTTCATAAACAGCTAGCACGAGTTTGAAGGCCTCTTCAGATTATCAGAGGATCACAAACTCTCATGAAAGCCGTGCATCTCTTGTTACAGAGGGCAGGTATTTTGGATTCTGTCTCTTATTTATCTCACATATAGCAGTGTGTTAGATTAGATCCATTCACAGTTAACAGGTGTTCTGAAACTCTCTTATCTTTCATCATTTCAAGATTTGTTTTGTAGAAAATTTCTGTAATTTCTTAATTTTTTTCACCAGGTATGCAAGGAAGCATGTTATACGTACAAGGTTTGTGCATCTGCAATATATAATTGAAGCATTTGATTCACGTTGCATGAACAAAATATTCAACTGATACTAATAAATTCCTTTATTTCTTCTTGAAGGAATTCTCTTCCAGTGCCAAAGGGGGTTCGGGTAGATACAAGTAAACCACAGGTTGTCATAATTACAGTATTTTTTTTTTTAACTCTTTAGGATGAAGAGATGGTGTATGCTTTAGAATATTATTCTTCCTCAAGTTGTGCATTGTTCAGATTTCAGGAACTTTCCACTTCTTTCCAAAACCTTTATCCTTTTTTTTTTTTTTTTTTTTGTTTCTTGTAGGAAAATGCTAGAATTTCTGAAATGTCCCAAGAAAAAAGTGGTTGTCTTGGTAAGAAGTGACCTAAATAAATTCTCAATAACGTCAATCATACAATGCTGCACGAAGTTGATCTAATAATCCTATTATTGGTTTCAGTTAGGGGCACAGCAAACAAAAATGTTGTTTGCCAACTAAGCAGAGCAAAAGGCCATCTTTGGAGGAATCGAGTGAGTGATGGCTTTATTGGCATGTGAGTAATAAGTTATACAAAGCAGTTTCAATAGACTCTTTGTGACATGCTGTTTCAACTTCCTTATACTTCTACAATGAATGAAAATCTTTACATTAAAAAATAAATTTATGTATTTAATCTCGGATCCCAGGGGTCAAACTACTGTAAATGCACAGGCATCCTCAAGAAAATCCTTCAAGGTATGTTACCCATGCTTTCATTTTCGCTTCAAGGTATGAACTTGCATTTCCTATTTTGATTGGCAAGAGAGATCTATTTGTTGTGATGTCATTTAGTAAAAGATATCTATTTTGATTGGTTAGTTGTGTTGTAAGAATGCGATGAAGTATCAAGGTCATCATGCTGCATGCCTGTGAGACATACTATATGGTCAAGGGAAAAGTTGGAAATGCAAGTTCATAACTTAAACCATGCTATATCAGTATCCCATGGGGCAAACTATTTTGAAACATAACATTATAGGTCTCAACTCTTTCAAAGGTTTTTAAAAAAGTGCATCACTATCTTAACAAAAAGAATAAGAAAGAAATCAAATCAATGGTATTGGCTAATTCAATCAAAACAAAAAATATATTGTATGATGTACAATATGGGCTTGAGATGTGGTTATGTAATCAGTTCTGTACAAAACATTGTATTCTGATGCAAAAAGATTAGTACATTTACATGACTTTGTCTGTTTTTGTTATCTTACTTCAAGTACTCTTATTAGTCTGGCAGTGCTGATATACTTTTCTGAACTCATGACTTCTTAAGTTTTGCTTACTGCTAGGCATGTGTTCATGTACTGACCAACGTCTAGGCTAGTCAGTCAGTTCTACAGCCATTAATGTTTAAAGATTGTTAAGTTTCTTAACAATGACAGCTCCTAATTATCTTAATGATACATGTACAATGTGAAAACCCGCCTTTTTTCCTGCAACATTCATGCAGCTACATGTGAAGACCACTCTAGCAGCTTCTAATGCTCAAAGGACTTCAAAATCAAAATGCAAATCAAGTCTACACAAATCTGTATCTACTGCTGCAATGCCTTCTGAAAACAAGGAGGAAGCAGTAACTTCTTCTCTTCCTGAGAATAGTGTGTTACTGGTTTCGCATGATACAAATCAAGGAGTGGTTCCATCTGATGGTGCCAGCAATCCAAGTACAAAGTCATCGGAAATTATTGCCCGGAAAAAATCTACCCGCAGAAAATCTTACACATCTTTGTTAATACAAAGATCAAAGGTTGGAGGCATAGTATGTACTACCAGTTTATTTACTATTTTCATGTTGGTACCAATTACAATTTACAAGTGGCACTATTTTGCAGTTACTCAAGGAATGTGGTGAGCCTCTGGAGCAGGAAAAGCTTCCAAGTATTGATAATGATTGCAATCAGCTGGAAGTCTCTGAATATGTAGATGAGATATATCAGTATTATTGGGTTACAGAGGTAGTCTGTTATGTTGTCTTCCCAACACTTTAATTCCTATAGCTATTAAATGGGGTTAGCAGCTTCCCTCTCTGTGGATAGGTAATAGGCCATCCCATTGCAATTGCTAGTATCCACAGCTTACTTCTAACCTGTCATTTCTGTATCCATCTTTGGACAAAAGTTATGTCCCTTCAAAAATATCTGATATTAGTGTTAAATTTAAATGAGAGATGGTAACTCTTATGTGCCTAGTAGGAAAGTGGATCAGATGTTGAATTGACCAAAAGTAGGAAGACTCTTTGCAGAAGGGAAACAGCCCTTTCAGCTTTCAGGGAAGGGTTTGGGGGAGGGGAGGATAAAAACCCCTTGCAAACACCCTCAGGGTTTGACCCCTTTGGTAGTTATGCAGGAAGAATTCCTGCAAGGAAATATATACAACGTATAATAGTATTAGCATCTCATATAATAAACCTGTTCTGTATACTTACTATCTGTCAGAAGTCTTATGAATTTGACATGAGTTTTTATATAATTCACACACTTCAGTTACAATAGACTAATTTGATGATATAAATGTTAATTTCTTCCATAGTTGCCCTTTCCAAAGCATGTATGGAATGAATATTCTATATGCTCAACTACGGCCATACATGCTGATTGGTTTTGAATAATTTCTTAAATTATCTCTTTACATATTTGTTTACTATTTTGACATCATGGTGCTTGATCCTATATGATGGATAGGGCTTCTTGTATTGCTTCAATTGAATTCTGAAGCAGCAATCATTTTATTTTACTTCTAACTTGTGGCCGCTGCTTTTAACCCTGTCCCCCCACTCAAGCAGTTGAATTGCCTCTTGCTTCAGTTTATCATCTGGAAGTAAATTTATAGCTTACAAACTTTTTATTCTCTCATGTTCTACGTAATATTCCTGCCAGTTTCTAATTGGATGTCAACTGTAGGCTCATAATCCAGCTCTGGGAAATTACATGTCGATGCAGACAGAAATTACATCTCATATGCGGGGCATATTGGTCAATTGGTTAATTGAAGTACACTATCTGTGTTTCTCATGCCTACTGATGCATTTTTTCCTCTTCTTATTTCGTTTCATTCTTCCTACGATTGTTACCATGCTTAATTAATAAACTGTCACTCTGGGATGTAGGTACACTACAAATTTGATTTGATGCCAGAGACACTTTATCTCACAGTCACATTGTTAGATCAATATCTCTCTCAAGTGACAATCAACAAGAATGAAATACAATTAGTTGGTCTTACTGTGCTTTTGCTGGCCTCAAAGTATGAGGACTTCTGGCATCCTAGGGTAAAAACATGTTGTCCAAACTGCATCTATGAGAAATAATGTCATGGGCTTTTGTCCAGATACTAATTTTCTTTGTGCTCCATTTCATTCAGATCAAAGATTTAATAAGCATTTCAGCCGAGTCATACACAAGGGATCAAATGCTTGGAATGGTATGCGTGCTTGTTTAATGATTTCCTTTGTAGTGATCAGGTTTCATTATTGGCAATTTACTATTATTCAATATTAAATTGTTTTACTAATCAGAATCTGATGAAGGGACACTAATTGCTAGTTCTAATCTACTCAGTGACTTTGATCTTCAGGAGAAACTTATTCTTAAGAAGTTGAAGTTCCGTCTGAACTCTCCTACTCCTTATGTATTTATGATGAGATTTCTCAAGGCTGCTCAGTCAGACACAAAGGTATCTACTAGTTTTAAGAATGTCATACTAACCTTGCAGATTGCAGAACAGACTTATGAGTATTTTTTATTTTTTATTTTAAAATTATTTACCAGCTTGAACACCTGGCGTTCTATCTGATCGAGCTATGCTTAGTTGAATATGAAGCTTTAGCATTCAAGCCCTCATTGCTTTGTGCATCAGCTCTCTATGTTGCACGGTGCACCCTGCAAATGACACCATGGACTTCAATGCTTCGCAAGCATGCACGCTACGAAGCCACCGATATCAGGCACTCCTTTTTAAGCCATTTCCTTTTACATCTTTTCACTTCTCCATTAGTGATTATCATGCTAATACCAACATTTTCAGGGATTGCGGGGAGATGATTCTTAGGTTCCAAAAAGCTGCTAGAACAGGACAGTTGAGAGTTACATCTGAGAAATACTTGAGGCCAGATCTCAGTGGCGTAGCAGCAATAAAACCTTTGGAGAGCCTTCCTGTTTGAGTATGCTTTATTTCTGTAATAGTAGTATACATTTAGAAAAATACTGACAGTATTGTGATTGAAATGTCAGTGCAGTGGCATGTAAGTACGTACAATGTACTTGAACAGCATTTTAGATTTTTGAAAAATATTATGCTGTTTAAGACTTGGAAAATATCTTTGTAATGCAAATGTTTTCTGGGTGATCGGAAAGTTTGTGATGAGATTTATAGCATTACACTTCACTTTTGTTTCCATAAAATTTATTGTTTCCGGTGGTGGACAAGGTGTTGTTGTCTCGCCACATGAAGTATCTGAAACATACCTTGTGATGATTTCTCGGTTTACTTAGGTTTGGTCAGATTTGACCCAAACCAAATTTGCACTAAAATTCAAACATTCAAAATAAAATTGTGATTGAAAAGAAGGGAAATTGTCTTTTACCAATTCATTGACAATTCTCATTGAACCAAGGGAAATTCTCTTAACCAATTCATTGACAAATCTCATTAAACCAATTGTCTTTACCACCCGTACAAACCACTTTGGAAAAAGGGGTACAACATTGTTGTCAAAACCTAAACAACACATTATTAGATGCTTAAAGAGAAAAGGGGGAAGACCCCACAAGAAGATAAAAAAATTGTTGAACATTTACTTGCAATTAAATTATGTTGAAACCAGTTTGCGGAAGCAGCAAAGTCTAAGTCATAAAGAATCAAAGCTATCTATATGCTGATATTAGCCAAGAAGAAAAAACAGAGAAAAGAAAACTATCAATTCAGGGAGTCATGCCATCTGTTTATACTTCTAATACAAAGGACAAAAAGATAACCTTCAATTAGATAACTACACAAATAAAATAAAAAGAGGAAAAAGAAATATAAAAGAAAAGGAAAGAAAATGGAATATGAGACAGAATCACGTTTCTCATGTAAAGGTATGTATAATCATAAAAAACTTGCCTATCCCTAAAAGAATCCAAGTCAAAATCGTCCGGCATATGAATCTAAATTTCCTCCCATGAAAAGTAAAAATGAATAAGTCTGTTTTTTATTTATATCTAATGAGCCAAAAGACATCCATACTATCATGAATTCTAAAGTAAAAGGTCTGCAACAAGTGAAGATAGAGGATCAACTTATTGATATGATTTTCTGTATGCAGCTTGTATTGACATAAAAGTCATGAAATTGAAACTGAACTCACAACAGGACATGAAGAATTATAATAGCAGATAGACCAGTAAGAGCAATAAAAGGGCACAGGTAGATAAATGCATATGAACAAATAATAGTAAGAAAATGACTAAACATCTACAGATCATTTTTTCTTTTCTAAAGAACAAAACATTACTCGTGCAACTCAAATATTCAACAATGGTTATTGAAGACTAAGATTGATAGGAACAATTGAAGTATGACTACAGGTAAATCAGACAAGTTTACAAGAAGGCGCATCAAGTGTATTCCATATGGCTCAGAATCATCATACAAAATGATTCTAGATTAGTAAAAATCCAATTTATGAAGATTATTGCACATAGACACATCCAAACAGTATGAGCTCACCGAACATGCCTAACCTTCACTCCTTCCACAACAGAGTAAGCAACTTGGCTTTTAGCATATCTGCCTATCTATATACACTCTTCTCCTTCAACAAAAATATATATGCCATTACCCAAATATTATATCTAACCTATTTGTTTGTATGGTATACATCTCTATAATTGAGCTGATAATTGGTAACTATGAACAAGTAACTAAACCATTTTGTACTAGCAACTGTCCTTCACGATCCAATGTCTCCCTTACTGCCCGGTAAAACTCTATCCACGAAGACGAGTAGGCATCCACGGGCCCCAACCAAAATGTTGGATTAGGACTTGCCGGGCATGCAGTGACCAAATCCAAAACTGACACAGGTTTGATGGTCCGTGGGAAATTGAATGCCAAGTTGTCAACTCTGTGTTCATAAATTTTACCATAACGGTCCAGTTTATACCTTGAAGTACCCTGAAACTGACCCTTAGCCTCCCATGGAACACGAGGGACACCCCTCAAGTTCCACCTGATCAAAATCAGATTCTCTGAAGGCTGCCAAATCCGATAAACATCAAGTGAAATCTCACGAAATAAAATTTTACCATGAAAACGCAATGCCCAGAAGATCAATTTGTAGTTCTCAATTCCAGTAAATGTGTTCAAAGGGTCTAGAAATGTTATGTCATCCCTGAAATGATAAAATTACACAAAGATCTCAATTTTCTCAGAAACCAAATAGTATCCCAGCTAATTTGATAAACCAAGAAGATAAAATTACCTGTAAATGTCATAATTGAGATCTTTAATGAAGAGCAGAGGTAGGTCCTCACGGAGTGTCCGTACAGCAAGGCCAACATTGAGATAGAATTCATCTTTTTGCTGCTTGTTATCTTGAACACCTGGAGGGGTATTAATCTGCGCAACCTGTGCTGGTGGGTCTTGGAGTTTGGTTGCAGAAGAAGGATAGGTAACAGAAATAGGATATTGCGTGCTGGGCTTTGCTTGAGAAAGTGTTTGGTGAAAGTTTTTCTCTTTGGATTTGGATAGGTGGAGGAGAGACGGAGATAAGTTGGATAAAAGAAAAGCCATGGCCAATAGTCCTGAAGAATTAAAGCTACTACCTTTTCATGTGAGAGCTTTGAGAGGAAGAAAGAGAGACACGCACAGGGAGACAGAGATTTGTGTTGCTTGTTCTTTTTCCCGTTTGCGACTGTCGCTGAAAGAACATGAGGTGTCTGTTTTCAATTTTTGAGTGGCTTTGAATATGGCCATGAAATGGGGATCAATGGAATATACTTGTGTCTTTGCATATCGCTCCCTGAATTTTAATGTATTTCTTTCATTAGGACAATTCAAAGTTTGAGAACCCACGAGCTTTTAATATAGGGTTTTTCTTCTCCTTTAAGAACATTTGTTCACATAATCACATGTAACAAAAATATATTGAATATAAAATATTATAAAAGTATTAGTTTTATTAATTTTATGTACTAAAATTATTATCGTTCAAAAGAGTAAAAGCTTTTTTTATATATAAATAAATTAATTGTTGATGAGTATTTTAAAGAATTTTTTCAAGTACAATAAATATAATTTTTTTAAATTCAGCACAATCATTCAGTTGTACCTAAAACAATTACAAATATATATCTATGTAAATCTTACATAAAATAAATTTTTTTACTAAGTTTAATTGTTTAAGCAATTAAATTTTATATTAAAATTAGTTTTAAATGTTTATATCATTTCTGGTTAAACTCTAGTTGAAACCATATTTTTTACTTTTTTTTTTTTTTTTATATCTGGTTGATGAATGAGATGGGTCTAAAAATATTGACAATAAATATAAATTTTAAAAATATTTTATATTTTAAAATAAGATTTTATTTATTGTAACATTAAATTTTTCATCAACAGGTTTTTTTTTTTTTTTAAATAAAAAATAAAAAATCTTGTATCAATATTTTCCACACAAATGATGGTGGTGCAACAAAGCACATACAAAATGGTTATGGTATTTGTATTTTATAACATGGTCAAATTTGATTATAATTATGACAGGAGAGATTTTATAATTATGAAAGTTGATATTTAATTGGTATAATTTTATAATTATAAGAATTTAATTATAACCAATTGAATAATAAAGACTGAAGTAAAATATGAGTAAAAATATGGAGACTAAACATATAATGTAAGGAAAAGCACAACACTTAAAGCCCTAAATCCCTCAAAAAGAAAAAGAGTAAACCAAGCCCAGTGGCCCAACAAAAACCCATTGACTTTACTAAAACCCACTCACTTTCATGTCAATGTTAAACCCAACAAAACCCCATTCCACTTTAATTTTGTAAAACGCTCTGGTTTGAGGAAAAACGGAAAGAAAGAAGGACGCTGCGCATCAGGGAAAGATTTCTGGATTTGGGGTTTCGTCACTGCAATCTGCAACTGGAACCCACTCCAGACATTCGAAGCATTTACGAAGAGGAGTTCGAAAATGGAGATGGATCAAGTTGATGATAAGGTAACAAAAAGTAGGTTGAGGATATTCGTCGGAGGGTTGGGAGTAAGCGTAACAGCCGATGATCTGCGGAGGTTGTTTGTGTCTATGGGTGTCGTTGATGAAATGGATATAATCAGAACCAAAGGTCGTAGCTTTGCCTATGTCGATTTCACTTCTGACCCCAAATCTCTTTCCAAGCTCTTCAGCACAGTAAGCTATTGCCAAATTTGTCCATTTATCTCAAGCTTTATATTCCAGTATTGAAAGTTAATTGAAGAACCCATTTGGTAGCTTCAGATTGTAGACTACACATTCTTATAGCCATCGCCAAATTAATGTTTTTTTTTTTAATAAGGAAACAGTACTCTAATCTAGGATTCTATGTTTTGATTTCTTGGATCAATAAGACTCAGATTATTAGTGTGCTAAAGCTTTACTTCTGATTATTTTGGTTATCTGTATTAAATTTTTTTTTTTTCGCTTCTACCTGTGACACTACATAGTATAATGGATGTCTCTGGAAGGGAGGGAAACTAAGACTTGAAAAGGCTAAAGAGCACTATCTTGTTCGTATGAAACGAGAGTGGGCAGAAGATGCTGAACTTTCGAGCCGCAACCCTTGTGTTGATGATGATAAACACATGTCCGCAGCAGAACCCTCCAAGAGCATTAGTTCAGAGGAAAAGCAGATACACATTTTCTTTCCCAGGTTAAGAAAGGTACACATTTTCTTTCCAAGGTTAAGAAAGGTGCAGCACAACCAGAAGTCATTTTCTATACATATATATATATATATATGTTTATATAGATATAGATATGTTTATATAGATATAGATATGTGTGTGCGTGCATGTATTTTTTTTTATAGCGAGTTTCTCTTTCATTTAGGATAGAGGAGGTTATCAATATCAAATGTCCTCCCTCTCTGTAAGCATACCAACCCACACGAGCACACATAGATATACATAAACAAGTTTGTGGGAGGTTCCTAGTTATCATTTTTTTCAAGTGTACTAAAAAGCTCATGTTTTTCTTTAAAGATAGACTAAAATTTTAAGGATATTTAGAAAATTATAAATAAATTAAAACTTTAAAGTTTAAAAAGTGAAATCCTCCCAAGATTTATATTTCAAACAGATTATATTACTTTAGGATAATGGTATATTTCTGATTGTTTAAGGGTAAATTAGGATAGATGGGTGAGAATGGTGGATTTTGAGTGTTGGGGAGCCCACCTTCTTGGACAGATCTGAATATCAAAATCTGATATAATCTCACCAGAACTGTTTATAGAAACAAACTCTTCATTACTCACATGATAATACATAGATTGACTCTTTAGACATTGACCCGACATTAGACTAGCTCTTTAATGACTTTGCCTGACTTGTAGATTAACAAAAACCTATGACAGTCTAATTGACTCTTGGGACTAACATTATGAATCACTAACCCATTAATAACAGATGCATCTTCTAGAACATTAAGATATTTAAATTCTTCTGATTATCTCCACTACAGAGTTTGCAAAACACCTTTTTTTTCCTCTCTCCCCCTTCTCAACCAAAGCAGCAAATCAAACTAAAGAAAAGACAAATTATTACAAAAAATTCAAAGTATATTAAGGAATAGCTACTAATAAATCATTAGAGTAATTGGATAGCTGAAACAATATGGTTCTTCTAATCAAGAATTGTATTGTGCAATGATAACATAAGTTGCTAATGAATAAAATTCCAGTCATCACTAAAACCTCAATCATCATCTTATCTGGTTGGAATATATATCAGAGTGTGGAACCTCAATCTTTTAAATATTTTGTGTGATCTAGTTTGGTTTTTTGTTCAGTGTAACCACTTGGAGACCTAAGTTTACCATCACTGCATCAGGTGGAGAGAGAGAGATGGAGGGAGAGGGAGATAAGATAAAGCAATTCATCAATTGCTTCAAAGACTCTAAATTTTGGGTTCCCATATAATACAAAATTACCTTAACTCTCGACTTTTTAAAAAGGCAGTGTGGTTTATTTGTGAACTTCAAGTGGACATTGCTAACCTTAGAACTGGCACAAGGGTGGGGATGGTAGATCTTGAAAAGTGATACAGTGGTTTTGGAGTTTCATACCAAATTACTGAAACACCCTCCTCTTTAAAGTGGTTTCTAGAAAGGGATTTTTTTTTTTTTAGGAATCTTCAAATATGGTAGCCAAGTTGTGGAAGACTACTCCATCTATCATTTTTATATATGTAGTTCATGTTCACATTTACATTAGCATATGCACCACTCAACTAGGAGAAAACATTATTGCATATAACTCAGCCTTTATGTACTTGTGTATCCCTGCATCTGCAGCTGAAAGCATTGCCGTTAAGTGGAACTGGCAAGCATAAATACAGTTTCCAGCATGTTCAAGTTTCTGGTCTGCCAAGGCATTTCTGTGATTGCGAAGAGCATTCTGGTCCTTTGGACTCTGGGAGTAGGAAACTAGCTTCTGATGTGAAAGCTGACAGTGGTGGAATGAATGATGAAGAAATTAATATAATGAATTCTGTAATGAACAAGCTATTTGAAAGAGAAATGGTATCTGGGACTGTGTCTGGTGAAAATAAAGAGGTCTCAATTAGACCATTTGATGAGACTGAAGAGGCTAGTGCAACAGATGAAGATGATCTTGTAATTAACATGACCCAGAAAAATAGAATATCTTTGAAAACGAGCCAGAAATATGAAAAAATCTTGGGAAAAAAGGTGAGGTTAATGTTTACATGGTAACACCTTTTTTTTGCACGTATGAAAGATATCTATATTTATGGTCTGAACTTCTTCATTGTTGTCTAGGATATTCAGGATTCAAGATTTAATGCAACAGGAACTTCAGACGGAGAACCAACTAAGAACACACTAAAAATGCAGAACAAAAAAATTCATAGAAAATCACTCCTCAACCTGGAAAACAATAAAACCATCATGCCTTCCATCCCTGAAGGTGAGAGAAACATGCAAACCCATCCAGAAGAGTTGGGAAACTCGGGTGCACAGCCTGCGAAGCTAGGACCAGCTATTAATCAATCAACCACAAAAGTTTCATGGTCTCAGAAGTCTTCATGGCGAGAACTTGTTGGTGATAGGGAGAATAGTACTTTCAATGCATCATATCTAATACAAGGCTCTGCATCCATGAAAGAAGAGCAACAAAGAGCCAATGATCCTGCTACTCCCAAATCCACTGTCAATGGAAAACAGAAAACTAAGAAACATGGAAACTTGGGAGGCAAATTGATCAAAACTGATGAAGTGAAAGGCGTCGTAGAAGCTCAGCCCACCAACATTAGTGTTGCTTCAAATCAGTCAGGCAGAGGTGCATCATGGCTGCAAGACCGCTCCTGGATACAATTGGTCAGTGATCATGACAATTCGTTCAGCATATCACAGATTTTGCCTGGCAGTGCTTTTCAAAAGCCAGTGGAATTGGAGCCCAACAACGTGGAATATGTGGACCTTTCCTCCAATGATAGCAAGCACTGTAATGTAGTTAACCAGGATGGTAGTGAATCTACTCGTGATGGATCTATCTTGGGAAGAGGGAACCATGGGGTTTTGCCACGAGGCAGTCCAAATGGTATGCAACAAGCTGTTAGTGGCAATTGTATTGGTTCTGGGCCAATGATTGAGAAAAGATGTGATACTGTACCAAACAAAACATCTGCACTGAGTGTTAAAACAGGG
The DNA here is from genome assembly GCA_029379385.1 of Quillaja saponaria. Lineage (NCBI taxonomy): Eukaryota > Viridiplantae > Streptophyta > Magnoliopsida > Fabales > Quillajaceae > Quillaja > Quillaja saponaria. The sequence goes on along the minus strand of CM055616.1, from coordinate 7,953,460 downwards.
GAAACGTGTGCATTTATGAGAAGTTCTGCTTCCTTGAAAGAGTGGGCAAAGACTAAGGCTGCTTTAAGTAGATCACTTAAGAGAAAACGTAGCGAGAAGTAGACGCCATTTAACATCCCAGCACCGCTGAAGGTAAACTGGGTATGATGGCTTGTCATGTCCGTTTCACCATTTAGTCTCACTGCAAATATAGCATATCTGCAAAAAAATGGTTGGGCAGTGTTGTTACCCATTATTGTACCTGTGGTCCATAGCTCTGGTCCTATAACATGTTTAGCCGAAATTTTTCCTATTATGGTACATGAAAAGTTTGTATCTAAATTTGCATTTCTCTTGGTATAATATGATTTGCAGGTCTAGATTTCAGATGCCTTCTTGTTCTTGATGTTCTGAATCCCTTAGAGGTCAGATTTTTGTTCTGTTATCTGAAAAAGTACCCACTAGTGGTTTATCTGTTTTTAAAATTTTGCTTATTTTTTTGTAAAAACAAATAGGTTCATCTAATCACGTAGATTTTTTTATTTTTTATTTTCTGAAAAAACTCAAATTTATTATAGGTAATAGTACAAAATATACAACATTTATTACTATAAATAGCATTCTTTTTCAGCTACTTTGATTTTGATAACGAAGTGGCTAGGAAACATTACTTTCTTACCTTAGATGCAGTTATATACTAGACTTCAAACTTAACGCATGTGTTTAGTATCAACACTTTCCTCCACTATAAAAGAATTCCAATTTGGCAGTCACATAGCGTTTACAACTCTAAAAAGAAAAAACTAAAATATATTACACATGTTTTATATTTGTGATAAATAAATTAATTTATATTAAAATAAAAACAGTTAAAATCTATATATATTTTAAAATTTTAAATTCTAGTTTAATATTATTTTGTAGAATTCATTTGAATTAATATGTGGTGGGTCACATCTTAAATAATAGTTTTATTCTAATTATTTTTCATACCTATTTAACTTAAAATTTAATATTTTAAATGATATTTTTTTTAATATTATTTTTCACACTTTAAATGATACTTTTACCTTTATTTTAATCTGAAATGTAAATTCTTACTCCATAAGTAACACTTTTAATTACCTTTATTATTTCTGTCACTCCTTATCCTAAGCATCTCTCAATTAGAATCAACAAGCACTATATTGGAAAAAAAAAAAAAAAAAAAAAAAAGCACTATGTTACCTTTGTTTAATCTGTTTGAAAGCAACTCCATGATTTGTTCAAAAATAAATCCCTAAGAAAAGTTTGAGCCTAGTTACACTTTTAGTCCCTAATATTTTCTTAAAAAGTCAATATAGTCTCCTTTACTTCAATTTTTACAATTGAGCCTTTATCGTTCCAAATTACGAGTAATGTGGTACTTACCATGAGTTGCCATCCAAATAGAATTAACAATGTAAAGTGAGAAATTAAGCCAGAAGTAGAATGTTGTAAAGCCAAAGCACTCTCTCATTGCCATGGGTTCGTTTTATGAAATGTGAGTATAACATGGATTCCAAAACATTGATGATATGGATGTGAATGAGTTAAATAGACCGATTCAATGATGTAAAATAACCTCTTTTCAGGAGGATAGATGAAACAATTCAGATGAAATCCAATGATCTTTCAAATTGTACAAGTTCTTGATTTTATAGATAGCAACATGAGGATTTTGTGCTTAGTTCTTAGATTGAAAATATGATGACGCGATGATGATGAATTGTGTAACAGGAAGCATGAGAGGATTGGAAGAACAAGAAATTTGTCAAATTTATTATAAAGGTACAAATAAGTATTTTCATTTATCTAATTTCTTACATGATGTGCACATACTAATTAATCATTAGATTTAATTATTAATTTGGATGGATTAGGCTATTAGCAAAAGAGATATAAGTAGATAGGTGTAATGTGATTAATTTTATAAAAAGTTGAGGGCATTGATTTTAGAGTGATAGTTTAAAGGGCAAAAAAGTGTATTGACCCTAATAAATATTTGTTAATATACAATAAATATATTTATTAAAATTTAAAATTAGTAATTCATTTATATGGTTTTTCTCATGAGTGTTTTTCTCATTATTTCAGAGCTAATAATTTATTTTTATTTTTTTTGGAGGGACTAAGAAATTTATGTTCCAGGTTAATATAGTTGTTGAGTTAATTTTGCATATAATTACCTTGTCAAGTAGTTTAAACATTTTACTTTGTACAATAATGAAGTTAAGTATTATTTATTGCAATTCATGCTAGTTTTTCATAAGACTTTTTTAAATTTATAACATATAATAAAACTCAGGCTTAAAAATTGAGTGACTAACAAGTTGACATATAAACTCATCATTTAAAGCATGTACATGAATCTTAAATTAAATGATTCTTGTACCTAAACACTCTCGAAAATCCATCTAAATAATTTTTTTAAACTTATTAAATTCTCTATAGCAAGATATAAAATAAATAAAAAATTCCACATACATAAATAAAATTGAATTTCTTAATGACGTTTCAAAAATAAAAATACAACTTATAAGTATCACTAATAAATCGAGTCATAAAATAAATAAGTCACATTTTAAAAATAATTTTTACAATTTAAATTGAATTTTTATACCACTTTCACCCTTTATTCTTTTTTAATTTTTAGCTTTAAAATATTAAGTAAATAAGAGATTTTCAAAAAATCAGACAATAATAAAATTTAAGATTTTATTAATAAACTTAAGAAATTAGTAATATAAAGATAATTTTTCTTATATATACGAAGCTTGTCATGAAACACTTGACCTCTAAATAAATAAATTAACAAAAATGTTCTAATCTACTAGCTAAATGTTGTCCCCACTATTAGTTTAGCAAAATGATAATATATAATTCAATAATGCAAATTGAAGACAATTTCCAAATTCAAAAGTACAATATTGATGTTGATATATGAGTGTGAATAAATGGTAGAATTCTTCTAGTTGTTTGTTTTGGATTGAAGGATATCAGTATTGCCAATGGCAATGGTGTTATGGATTTATAATGGATAAGATTGTCAAAGAAATATTGACAAACAAAACAAGCATAACCAAGCTGATAAGCATTCTAATTGGATATTTTTTTCTCCTCTTATAAGTTCTTTTTTCTAAATAGAAATGAAGCACATTCCTTTCATGATACCATTCTTTATTATCCACTTGATCAAGATGAGCTAACTAAGATGATGTGTCATAAAACACCAAGAGAAAAAATATAAAATGAATTTTATTTGGAATAAAAACTATATTTATAAAATTCAGTATATTCTCTTATTTAGAATAAATGAAAATTTTATTTTAGTTTAAGTATTTTTTCCATTCTAACCTCTAGTTTTTTGAATTAAAACTAATATTGATCAACTAAAAATATAAAAACTAGGAGATAAGTTAGATAAATCGATTTATCTAAGTCAAAAATTAGCATTTAATATTAAGTATAAAAAAATAATTTTAGATGGGACAAAATAATAATCTATTTTCAAATGACTTTATAAAATAAAATCTAACAAAATTCATAATTAATCAAATCTTAATTTCATATAAATTTTATTTAAATTTTACACTATTCCATTTATTACAAACAGAAAAAAAAAAAAAAAAATTACTCATTTCAAAAGAAATTTTTTTTTGATAAATTTTCTAAGTGTTGTAGTCATGTGAAAGTTACTACTTATCATATACTACATATCAAAAACTCCAAATAGGAGAGGGATAAATTGAATTTACTGTAACATAACTCCACAAAAAAAGAGGCAAATTTCACTGTGAAAATTACTCAAGATCTATCATAAAAATGATCTGATAGACAAACTCTAATATTGGCCATCCATCATTCGTCTCAAAGGGTGAGCCAAAATTATATCTTTTTCGACAAATGGTAAATCAATATTTGAGGGAATTATGAGTAATTTGGGTAGCCTAATATTTAGACCAAGGAGGATTATATAATACCCCATTTGTTTTGTGGGGTTTTAAATACCCAAGCTGATGTGGCCTTGATAAAAACTGTTAGATATTACTAATGAAATCTGTCCCATTGATTTACGTTGACTGGTTAACTGAACTGTTCAAAATTTTAATAATTATGATTTTGGCCCAAATATTATTAATAGTTTCAATTTCATCCTTGACCCCTCTCCTTCACCCATTACCGAATATTTTCCTTCGCCGGCGTGTGACAGAAAAAAAAGAAAAAAAAAAGATCTGGAGGCAAAACCCTTTTCTTTCCATAACCCACCCGATCCATCCACATAGGTTTCGGATCGTTCAGATCACTTCCATACCCAATTCCATCTAAGGAATTAAAAGGGATTTTGAGTTGTCCTCTTCCTGTATCAAGCATGGTAGATCAACTTCGTAAGGAATTAAAAGGGTTTGTGCATTTGGAGCTGATGTGTCCTTTTAATTAAGAATTCAAAATCCAAGTTATGTTAATGTATTTGAATGGCATATGCCCACGAAGGGCTGAGCTCAAGTCAGAAACTTCCTTTCCATGGGGTGCCTGTAATTGCCTCTGCTTTGAGCTTGTGTCCCATTTCTTTTTATGATTTTGTGTTTGTAGGCTTTTATCGATGAATCTCTAGAAGATGGCTTATCAGAATTATTTTATTTTACATCAGTTTCATGGACGAATCATTTACTGTGGTATTTTTTAATTTTTAGAATTAAAAAAAAAAAAAAAAATTGTCTACTAAGTTGTGTTTTTCATGTCCTGCTAGTATGGTTCATTGATTTGTGGGAATTTGAGATGTTGGTGATCTTGTATATGTTGATGAATTGTGGATGTTTTGTTTGTATAGTCTGTCAGCATAAATGAGTTATTGAAGCCTGCTGAAGGGGAAAGGAACTATGTCGAAGCCGTTGCCGTAGATCAAGAGGTGGATATGGCGGAGACAATTACCTGAGACCTGATGATCTATCTGAATCAGTAGCACCCTTGTCATTTGGAAACACTGATGGCTTGAATGAGTGGTCCAAAATTGCTATATCAACTGGGGTTTGAAATTTCAGGGGATGAGTGCTGTGAATGAGAGCCCAGTTTACACTTTCAAAAAAGAGATGTTGTTTAATCTCTGTGGTTCATCTTTTCCATCCAAACCTTTTTGGTGGATCTTTTATAAGCAACCCCCGGATAAAATCCTTCGCCGCAAAATGTCAGACAAGAACACGCAGGAAGAAAGGGGGTGAACTAGATAGAAGTGGTCTGAAAATGGCGTCAAACTGTAAATATTAATTATATTGGGCAACTTTGTTTAACAAGTCACCCTCACGAGTTATCCAAGCAAGGAGTTAACCTAGTGTCACAAAACTTGGGTATTTAAAGCCCTTAAAACACAACGGAGTATAGTACAGTTGACTTTATGTTAATAGCTAAATGTGAAGGCAATGAGTCATGGGGTTGGGTAGGAGAAGTTTTATTAAAATTAGAGGAGGTAGATGGAGTACTATGAATTGAGGTTATATGCATGATATGATGATCATGAAAATTGGAGTGTACTTAATAACTATGTTGTTAATTGCTGTCATGCTGATTAAAATTGTGATTGTACAAGGTGATCATGTTTCTCTTCTCCAGTTCCCTTTGGACTTATATGTTTCCTCTGATTGGGCATCAAGAAATGAAAGTATAAAATTTGGGACATGTGCCTTACGTTCAGATATGAGATAGAGTCCGATTTTACTGACTCTAACAATGCAAGTTAGAATCATAATAATTAGGGACGGCGATTGGGCCCGGTACATGTCGGGCTCAGGCGCTAATGGGTTTATAAATAAATTCCAAAATGGATATATATGTGGGTTTGGATATTTTAAATTTTTACTCGTCAAATCTGGATAAAACCCAAATATTTATTGGACTTAAGATAAATTTTTTAATAAAATCAAAATATATATAATTAATTCTTTTTATGAAAAGAACACAGTTTTTTTTAAAAAAAATAAGTAGTTTCAATAATTTTATCAGGTAAAAAATTATCAAAAAATATTTATTTATAATTCGTTTGGTACAAGATTTACTATATAATTTAAATTGTATTGTGTATAAAAAAAAAAAATTATTTTGCACTCTATATAATTCGATTAGTGTGAAGCTGAGAATTATTTTTTGAGTAGTGGTGATAATGGGTTGGGTCTGACTCGGCCCTTACCTGGCCCGTTAATTATTTATATCCAAAACCTATTAATGACCCAGCAGATATATCGGGACCCATAAGCATGGCCCATATATCCCTTTTTTTATGATAAAAAAACTATTTTATAATTAAAAACTAATACAACTTATTAATTAATTTAACATATCAATGATGCAATCCACATGAAGAAAACATTTGTCTTCAGTTGGATGCTGGGGCCCACTTACTCATCACAATAGTTCACATGTCGTATCGTGTACAGTGTGATTAAAAAGTATTACATGGCCCCCACTTTGACTGTCTCGGGTAAACTTTTTGTCGGAGGTCCACATGTAGTGTGAAAGATTAATACTATTAACGCCGGATACAGATAAGAGGAAAATCACTACTTAGAATTATAATATTATTTTAAAAAGTTAAGATGTAATTTTATTAAAAAATATACTCTATTGAAAAATATAATTATAAATATTATTTTTTAATAAAATTAAAAGTAGTATCAGTTCTTATTCGCATTAATTAGCAAATATTTTACATTCTAAAAATAGTAGAATTGTAATAAAATTTTTGTTATACTTCTTATTAGCCTTAATGACTCAAACTAATCCGATTATGCTATTCTAAAATTTTATAACATTTTCTAATCCCTTTTCACATCTCGAACTGAGCAATATTTAGGATTTAGGTTAAGAATGAGTTAAGCACACACAAGAATCAAATAAATAAATCAAATTAACATATATAGTAAAAAAATTCCTAATTTCATAATAGTATAGGATTAGGCATAAGGTCTTGGTAGATTAACATATTAGTACATGCCGTTATAACTCAAATTATTCTCTACGTGCGGTCTCTATATATAGCAAACTCCAAATCTCTGACGGCTAGCAAATACATCATTAAATTATGCCTGACGGCTAGCAAAACAAGAAAAAAAAGTCAGCCCAGAAGGACACCACTGCCTTCTCTTCTAAAAAGAACTACTTTTTTAGCTGCTGACTTCTCTTTTTCTTTAATCAATATTTTTGGGCACTTCACAAATATTCTTCTCCTAAGTACCATTTAAGGCGTAAGGCGATATCTATAATATAAATCTAGACTGGGGACTGTGGCTGCTCCTCCATATTGTTGCTTCGAACAATCCTGTCCCACGTTTGCAGAATTGCACTTTTGGAACCTTGGTACATATGTTGGCCCACACGCAGAATGAAATTGAGTGCAACAACAAAAATGGGTAGAGGGATCCAAGAAATGAAAACAAGACGTTCAAGCCGACTTGGAACTAAGAGTGATATGATTGAAACCGAAGCTAGAGATCCTGCAATAAGATTGACCTGAGCAGCGAGTTTAGCATAGTTTGTGGGATGAAAATGTGATTTTATATAATATGCTGATGAAGAGCAAAAAATGATAATTGCCAGCAGACAGACCCACATATTTGTTGGGTGTGTTATAAAAGGCGAAGAACCTGTGCCTTGATAGTGCAATTGAAGAAAAACACCTAGAACCGGAATGAGGAAAACGAAGACAGCAAACCATGGCTCTGAGCTGCACCAGGGTAACTGTAATTGTAATAAAATTCTAACTTGTATATCCCTTTTTAGGGTTAGATATGCATGTTGCTAATTTTTGCTTACCTTTCAGGATCACTGAGAAAAACATCAGGGTTGGCACTTATATAGGTTGAAGTGATAGCATGTTCTCTGTATGGGCCGTATCCCGGAAGTACTGTGCTGTTTGGGAGTGATGCCATCTTTGCTTTGTCAAATGAGTGAAGTCTGCTACTGCGTCATGATCTACTAATTTGTCTTTGTTCTGAAAGGGGAAGCCAATTTGGATCCTTTGGTTCTAAAAGGAGAAAAACATCAGGGTTGGCACTTATATAGGCTTTTTGGCCTTATGGTTTCAGTTGCATGCGATGCGATGATGAGGAACAAAAGGGTGCCGTGGTTTAAAAACTTAATTTTCTAAAAATGAAAGTTCTTAGCAACTTCCACCCTAGTCATCTTTATTAAGAGTGGGATAAGGCTTGATTTGTTAATGCTGTAAGTTCTTTTAGAGATATTATACTCTCATGACTATTTTAGAGTTGTTTTTAAAAAATTATAATAGTAATGTTTGGTAAAATAATACAAAAGTTTCTCTCAATAAGTAAAAATCACAAATTAGTGTTTGATAAATTTATTGTAAAACTATTTTAAAGATTTAAATTGACTAAAATAGATATTGATAATAAAAAATAATAATAATTAACCTACTGCATTAATCAATAAAGAATAAATATGAATTTTCATTAAAAGTTGATATTATATTAGGCCTTTAAATTTTTGCGAGCAAAAACTAGTTTTTAAAAATATTTTTTGAAATACTTTTAAAAGTACCCATAATTTTTAGAAGCCTAAAATTGAAGTATCCAAATTTTTTTTATTTTTTTAACTAAACATAAAAGATTGACTTATGCTCTTTATAAGCATAAACACTATAAAAAAATATTATCAAATCAAGCCTAAATAATGATATACTGATTTGAGGTTGAGTGCTGAGTTGGCCTGATTGTTTGGGATGAATGCGATGATGACGTAAAAAAGGTGCATATACAGGTCACTTTATAATTGACATTGTCTCCAAATCAAATACTGGAAATAATATTATTGACTACAAAATGTCAATAAGATTAGACTTGATTAGATATAGAGCATAGTGTTGCATCACAAATAAATACGCGTCATTTTTCATTTAAATGAAAAAAAATAAAATTAACTCAATAACAAATTCTGCCATCCTACAATTAACTCATGCCTTAAGGACAGTGGAATAGCCAAAGTTCTTGCAATAACCTTCAATTTTTTTAATGAAGCTCACATGCATCTCTCTGTTATTGATGCTTGTGCAGCTAGGATCTTTGTGATCAATGAGTTTAATATACAAGTATTATGTTTTTTCCAAAAGAGATTATAAATTAGTCAGATTAATTTGTGCACATTGTTTTTTTTTTTTGGATACAATTACAATACTTACATCAATAACAAAATAAAATTTTGTCTCTGCACATAATCTTAATTTTAACATCATTGCAATGAAGAAAGAAAAATAACAAGGTAAATGTCAGTTGAAAATTTTTCTTATCATGATCATTCATAAAACATAAATGTACTTTCCTTTCTCACCTCACAAATCTCCCAACATATTCGGCCCCATTTGGACTAATGGGTTTCATGGCTTTTGTCACACGTCGGACTAGGAGAAATAGAAAATTCTTGCTGATACCGTGGGTTACGCGTAGACACGTTAATAGCAATAAAGCATATAACCTTAACTCACATGATACTATTTCTCACATATATGATAGTGCGGGGTATGAGAAGAGACATTAATTTAATTACGAAACAAATTACGTAACAGTGACAAATTATTTCATTCCAAAAGTTAAGGTGATACCTATATTCAGCAGAGACATTAATTTAACTACAAAACAAATTACGTAACAGTGACACAATATTTCATTCCAAAAGTTAAGGTCGTACCTATATTAATCTAGACTGTGCACTAGGATGGCAATTTGACCGGATCCTGGGCCCAGCCGTACCTAACCCTATTGGCCAACATGTCTCTAAATGGGTCCTAATGAGTCTAATCTAGGATAAAATTCCAATACTTGTTGAAGAAGTTTTAGACAAATGAGTTAAAACTTTTAATAATTATATCCAAAATATATGAATTCTTTAAGAAACCAGATTTTATAAATCTGGTCAAATAATAATTTGTATAAAAAGAATTTATTTAATATATATGTGAAAATTTTTTAGTTTAAAATATATGAATTTTAAATTTATAGTATGATATTTTTTAATTATTATACACTATAAATAAGGCACATGGGCCGGGTCCCGATAACTTATTGGTTCTTTAATTGATCTCCTTTACAAGTAAATATCTAAATAAATAACGAGCCTAATCGTGACTTCTTGCCATCTCTGATTTAATAGTTGTGAAAGTTAATAATTGGTCGCGGGAATGAAATTTGTATGTTTTCCAGTTTGTAGATAATTTAATTTGAGATACAATCGCAGTTCGTAATCCAAATTGGTGATCTTGACACATTGTCTAAAACGGAAGAAACTTATTCCCAACAGAGTTGCGCATAGACCTCTCAATAGAAAGTGTCCAGTTGAGTGGTACACAACTTGGAAAGCATGAAGTTGGCGTACTAGAAGTCTAAAACTAATAAATGTCAGTCTTCTAACTTCCCCAACCACCTTTCCTCCCTCGGACATGCGACAAACACAGAATGCAAAATTTAGGCTGTGGTCATGAATGCGATTCTCACATCTTTCAAGTTGAGTAACCAGCCTTTTGCTTAGTTATGGGATTAGAACCTTATCATCACCTTCCTTTGTTTGTTTTGGATTGAAGGATATCAGTATTGCCAGTGGCAATGGTGTTATGGAGTTATACATGGATAAGGTTTTCAGTTAAAAGAAATATTGACCAAAAAAAAAAACAAAAAAAAACAAACTTTACCATGCTGAAAGGCTCCCAATAATTCCTTCTTTCTAAATAGAAATGAAGTACATTCCTTTCTTGATACCATTCTTTATTATCCACGTGATCAAGATGAGTTAGCCAAGGTTCCAATCGCACCGTAAGAGCAATTATTCCTGAAAGAGATAGATTTTCACAAATTTAATCAATAATGTGGTAACATCAATTTCAATTACAATAAAGAATGAAATTCAGGTATTTACTAAAGCAAGACCTAACCTCAGTTTAGAATACAAAATTAAGGTCATTTTTGAAGTATAAAAAATTATATTTAATTTAAATATGCAGGAACATCAGAATGCACATGCCTTGCAAAAATATTAAAGCAAATGACAGAAAATCATTTGCAAATTTGTCAGCACAAAAGTTGATAGCTAGAAATGGAAACAATGCTTTTACATGTCTCATTAACAATCACAATAAAACTACAGCAGAAAAACAATGTTCTCAGTTCAATTCAACCAAGAAAATTGTATTAGATCCACTTCTAAACTGATAGAGGCTACTTAAGCTCAATAACAACTTCACGTTATGAAAACTTGAGCCAGAAATTAGCCTAAGAAAAACATGAACAACAGAGTTGAGACAATAGCCAATTCCACAAATCATTTAACATTCTCTGTTCAAAACAAAACTCTTCTAAAAAATATCAAACAGTTAGCCTCTCTTTGTCTTCATAGTGTAGAGACACTGATAGATCCAAGCTTTGCCATTTCAAGTTTTAACATTTAGACTTCGCTCTGTTGGGTCCATCAAATCATTATATAGAATCAAATCAAGAGACAATCACGAGGTTTGTCAAACCAATGGATAGCACAAAGCATACAATAGTAACAATATATTCCCTCCTAGACACAAATACACCTAACAATATATTACCTGTCAAAACCCAAGCTTCCAAACTAAACTCAGATCATAATAAATGGCATGAGCTCAGTAAAGGAATTAGAATTAGAACAATGATAGCTGCAAAACCTCCTACGATTCCCTCCAATTAGGACCAATACTTTCTGCATGATAAGCAAACACACCTAACACAATCCAATTAAGTTTCGAGGAACCTATGAGTTCAACTTTACCCATCCATCTTCTGGATAAGATAAGTACTTAAGAATTTCCAGTTTCTTGATATCACGTCCCATGTTATGGTAGCACCAGAAACCTTTCCTTGCAATTGTTAAAAAAAGCCACAGGATTGTGAGGAATAATGATCAGACTCAAAAATGATTTCAAGCCATGACAGCAAAAATGTTTTTCCTCCAATTCCAAAAATGAATTAATCCACCCAAATTTTATAGAAGGATAACAACATTCCTTAGAGAAGGAGATACTACCAACCAATATGAAACAAAGGAAAGTCTATTAGACTTAAGACAATCTTCACAGTTATTCCCACATTTCAACAAATATCAAATGCCAACCATAATCACGTAAATTTCACCACTCTTTGGCATACATTCCAAAACTGATGTGATCATTACTACTAAAATAGAATCAAATTAGGGCTTCTAAAATTGGCAGGAGCTGGATGACAATGTTTCCAAGGAAACCCTTGCATGTGTAATAAGAAAACAACTAAAACAGAGTCTTACTAAAGTTTAGAAAATCTAAACCAGAAAAAAATTCCACTAACAATAATCTAAATTGAAAAGAGAAAAAGAATGAAGCTTCAATAAAAATGTAGGAACATCTGAATGCACAAGCCTTGCTAAAATTTGAAGGTAAATGCCAGAATCTCAGTTCCAAAATCTTTATTGGCAACGTACAGCACTGATAACACTATTGAATCAAGCGAATCAGAGACTCTAATTTGTTGCCTTCCCTTCTAAATATTAACAAAAACCTAATACCAATAATATTATTCAAAATCAAACGTAAATCAAAATTAAAACAAAGAGAATAAAAGGCTCAGAGAGTAATGATTTGTAATTGCATCAACAAGCTCTAAGCAGAGCTTTCATAGTTTGATGGTATAAATTTTCGTCCTCACTGCCTTCGATGATACAAAATACAAATTAAAACACAAAATCTAGAAAGAAAAAAAATTCAAAATTTCAATGAAAAAATTAAAACCCAGAAAAAGTTAAACCTGAAAATTGGGTTTTGATTGAGAATGTTGAAGGCCTCAGAAAATAGAGGTGAAGATGCTTCAAGGAAGATTGAAATCTTTCTCAGATGGTACGGACAATTCTCATACATCACAGGCCAAAAACGACGACGATTTGTAAAGAAAATACGAAGGAAAAACAGAGAATAGAGAAGGAGAAAGTTCAAGCTTGATTTTACTGATGATGAAAACTACAATGTAGGATTTTCAGAGGCGCTAAAGGGCATTAAATAGGTAGTAGATGGTGGCGTCAAAGAAACCCTAAATCTAATGTGGTACTAACGGCGCTTTAACAGCTCCGCGAGTCCACGTCACTATATTTATTTTTTACTTTTTACTCTTATCTTTTCTTTTTGGTGAAATTATGCTCCATATATTTTTGCATATTAGTATTTTTTTATTTCTTTTAAGTTTTAATAAAAAAATTCCAACAATAAATAATACACATTACTCAGATGAAATCTAGATTTTTTTATTTTTTATTTTTCAAGAAAGTATAGGTCGTTATTTTTTTTCAGTTCTAATTATTTTCTATGAACAAGGTCATAAATTTAAAATTATATAAAATAATTCTTTCAATGTTTTGTATCTGGAGTGAATAATCAGGAAATTTCCTCTACTTATTAGCTTATAACTTAATAGTCCAGTCAATAATTAGATTAGATTTTGATGTGTCTAAATAATTCATGTATAATATTTAGGTTTTATTTGATGTCGTGACTTTAAGGCTATTAAAAAGCAATTTTCAAACAATCACAATAACCTTGTTTGGTATTTTTTTTGTTATAAAAATAATTGTGAATAGTAAAAATAATGAACAAAGTATTTGTAAAACAAATTATAAATTACTGTGAATTTATAAAATAAAAAAAAATAAATATTATTATTTAAATATATATTTAAGAAAGAAATTTACTGGTTTATAAATTAATTAAAGATATATTTAATAATTTTCTAAAATTAATAAATTAATTTTTATATTTTAAAAACATTACTTGAACTATTGAAAATATCATATCAGGTTTCTCACTAGTCATGTGACTCAGATTTTGGCCAAACCCAAGTTCACGGACTGTTTTAAGAACTGCTGAATTTAGACTTGGGCACATAACCAAGTTAGATTGATAATTGATGGTGTAATGAAAAGTATATGTAAGAATGATACATTCCCCAAAAATAGACAGTAACAATTCTGAACATAACCAAGATTAGCTGTGGAAACTAATCAAACAAAAAGATTATTTCGTTATTTACCTTAGAATCTAATCACCTACAGAATCAGCATGTTACTTGAAAGCTAGTCCCTGCTCTTTGATAGAATGATGACTTCTTGCTGCCACCAACACCACCATAATCATTCAGCATCATACCATGGTCTTGTGCTCCGGCCTGTGAGTAAATTCAAAATCAATATGCACAAAAGCTCTTTCAACTTCAGGAAGTTGTTCAAGCTTCTCTTGCAGTGTCTCACCAATATCGTGTGCTTGACTAAGAAGCATGTCTTCTGGTAAGACAATGTCAACTTCAACAAAGTAATGAGAACCAAAAGTGTATGCTCTGACTGTGTCAATGTGCCTGATATCTTCATGGTGATTCCATATCAGATAAGTTAGCTTTGCCAAGAAATCGGGCGGTGCCGCCCTTCCAATTAGCGACCATACATTCTCAATGACTGTTTTTGCCCATGTATTGATTGTATATAATGCTATCTGCAATAGGCATTCAGGGAAATCAGTATTAGTAGGGTAAAACGAAAACACATGAAAGCTGCCTGTCATACTTGTATGCATATATGCAGCAAAAGAAAATAATACTTGTTAAGTGGGTGAAACATGGTAGCTAAACACAGCACAAACTCTTTCGGGGGAAAGGATACAGAAATAAAGAAAATTGAGCTAGTTATAAACTTACAATAATAGCTCCAGCAGGATCAATCCACCAGTAGAATTTGACAGCTAAGACAGCTGCTGCTAAGCCAACTGAATTAGTAATAACATCAAATAAATGGTCTTGTGCATAGACTCTAACAATTTCATTTTTAAATCTTCGACAGTAGACCATGAGAACAAACTTTACTACAGTCACAGACACCATAATTCCAACCATCCACATCAAGTTGCCTTGATCCATCTCAGGCTTAGACTGTAGCAAAAGAAGGAGCAGAGATATCAGTAGCTGTCACAGAAAATTTTATTACTAAACGGAATGATATGTTACATTCAACAAATAAATTGATTTTGTAAGACAAAGGAAATAGACTAAGCCATAAACATTGGAAATTCATTGAAGATATCCTGTTCAAATCATAACTATCGAGATTCCGCTCCAAACTTATGGAATTATAGAAACAATGGATGAATGGCCAATATTAACTACTTTCCAGCATTTGATGAAGCTGGTAGAAAGCAAGTGGAGCGTTAGTATGATGAAGAAAAGGAATGAAAAACTTAATGTCTAGCTACTCTATTGAAATGAATGAAGAAACGAAGTAGCAATTAGCAAATCTTGGTTCTTAACATAGAAATTATCTATGATACTAGATGAAACATTCTACAGATACTCATATAATGTTACAAAGTTCAATTAGTACCTGAAAAGACAAGTTTTGATGAATATTGAACATAAATCAACTAAAGATCAAAAGGATTCACCTTAGAAATGAGATGCCGGACAGACTCGAACAATATCTGCAGTCCAAGAGTTGCCATTACTGATGCAAAAACAATGATACCCTGCATACTCAAACTTGATTAGTATATCATTATTATATGCAAATATGGACTATAGATTCCAAGTACAATGTTGACATCAAAAAAGAACTATTTCAACTTTGATGTTATTCCTAATAGTTGAAGGATAGGAATTCCGTAATCCATAAATAAGAAACTCTATAATCACCTTCAATAAATATTAGAAAGGAAAACCTTGCAAAACCTTCGTGTCTTACCACTGGCTGCATACGTTTCTTTCCAATTGGCTAGTGATACTGGTTTGGGTTTCTCATGGCCTGGGAAGTGAACCAAAGAATAAACCCTGACAATAGATCCAAAAGAGAATCCAAAGTCGAGGCAATGACTGCCAATGATCTGCTCTCAATAGAAGCATAAACCTTTGCGGCAAAAAGCACCAAGTTAACCATATTTGACACATGAATTGTGATCCTCTCACTATTTGCCAGCTGCTTCATGTCATCCTGAAAAAAAAGTTCATTTAATTATTGGAATGGACTTCCTTCTGCGTTAACCAAGAAATGAGTTGAGAGCATCTGAAATTATGAGGAATAGAACATCAATAATGATAATTAATCAAAATTACTAGTAATTTTAAAACTTCTTAGCCTAATCAAACACAAATATTTCTTCTGCTTCCCCGTGGAACAAAATGCTGTTTAAGTTCTATCAGGTAGCTTGGAAAACCAGCAAACGGATTGAGATTATGAGTGCATGTCCTGCTGTTTGCAATTTCTTTTGTAAGTTCTATATGTTATTAAAAGCTGTTTATATCTTCCCCATATTTGCCATATGAGTATAAAAAACTCAGGTTACATCTGGACTGTCTTTGCTAAATTGTGTCAAGCATCTTCAATTATAAAGTTTGATGCTAAAACAAAAACTAAGTTCTCGTTTAACATTCATTTCATTGGGATGAAGACGATGATACGGAAAAACTCACCACTGTAAGAGCTCCTGGCAAACAACCCATTTCAGTCATGGTCTCCATCTCACTAAATCCTTCAAGGAGCCTTTCTTGCTTCTTATAATATTCGGCAACCTTGTATTGCTTTCCTGATGTCCAAATTCGAGTGAAAAAAAATGCATGAGATTACGGAGTGAGAAGGCAAAGCGCATATATAAAAACAACTAGAAGTATAAAGAAAGAGCAAACACATTCTGGTGATAAATATTTTTGAATCATCAAGGAAAACTAGTTGAAGAACGACAATTACTGTGGCTAAACTTTCCAGAAGACTCAAAAATTGGAAACTGATTAGATCGAATTTCAAAGAACAACAGCCTGATTCTTATTCAAAACAAAACAAAGAACAATGTAATACAAAACAAAAAAGATAAAATAAAAGAGCCTTTTCCCAAAGTAATTTTCTTTACTTTTTTATTATTTATTTTAACAGACAAAAAAGGCAAAACAAAAATCCCCCAACAGGCTTGTACCTTTCCAAACATTTCTTAAACAAGGAACTATGGCCAAAAGAGTAGAGAAAAGAAAGTTGTTTACTCAGAATATGTAAAAAATGTAACCTTTCCAAATCTCATAAGAGCAAAAGATACATGACCTTAACAAACCATGCTCTTCTTTTTTTCTCCATCTTCGATTTTCGTCAAAAAACTCCACACAATTATCTCTGTGTCTGCCATAACCAAAGCAGTATATGCTTCTATTACCCACATGTTTTCAAGAAATCAATACCCAACTTCTCCAAATACACCAAATCATGCATACCCATGAAGAAATACACTAAATCAAGCAAACAGACTCACAGTAATACACATGAAAAATACAGAACAGATGACTTGAGTGACCCAACATACAAACAGCCATAAATATATATATAAGTACACAAATAGCTTACTGGGTTTTCGAAGAAGGCCTTGGAAAATGAATGGACGATGATTGCCATCGTTTTGCCGTGGTAAATGAAACTCCTTTACATTGAGTCTCCAAGATGCATCCCTTGATGGGGCATTTGGTGGCAACAAAAGGGGTTCGTCATTGGTTAGACTTGCACTCAGCCATTTTTCTCTCTTAGTTCTGAAAAGTGGTTACCGTGTCTGTGTGTATAGTTTGTGACTATGCCTTTATAGTGTCGCAATACCGTGTAACGGCCTTCCTTGTTCCTTGTTATTATAGGAATACATCCAAGAGAGACAATCTTCAATTGCGTACACGTGGCATTATTTTGCAATGCCTTTTGGGTTTTTTATACCAGGAAACGTGAAACATGAAACATGAAACATGAAAAATGAAACAATAAAAGGTAAGCTAGGACTCGAGTAAAAAAAATTAAATAGTTAATTACATTTTTACTTTCTATTCTATAAATAATTCGATTTTATTTTTATACTTCAAAATTTTAAATTATTATGTTTATAATTTCGAAAACTATACAATATGCCTTTAATTATTATCTTCAATCATTTATAACTTAATACCAAGTAACATGACAAACATTATCCTACATGACTTATTTATTTGTCACGATATTTAGTTGACACATTATCCTCTATTAAGTTAATCACGAATTAAAAATACAATTTTGTCAAAAAAAATTAAAAAAATTGTAACAATTGATATATCATTATATACCAAGCCTAATGAGTTTTATAATAAAAAATAAATAATAAAAAGTATTTATTAGATAAACAAAGACCAAAAATTAGACTAAAATGTCTCCTACAAAAATAATAATTTACCAAGATCCATTATAATTACAGAGACTATGAAAGATTTTATTCTTTTAAATTTATTTAATACAATTAATTATTCTTGGATGACTAAGTCATTGATGATGATTAACATATATCATTGAGCTTGTCATCAACTTAAGCAAAGAAAAAACAACAAGAAGCATGAATTTGTCCATTGGTGAACATAGGTTCCTATGTGCATGTCTGCTATATAGACCGAGTCCAGCAACCTTGAACTCATCCATACCTATTTCTATTTCTTGTCCTCGTCAAAGAAGCTTGTCTTCAACTTTAATAGGTGGCAACTAGAAAACCAACAAAATTAAATAATTTTTAATTAGGAAGGATATAAAATTAATTCAAAGAAAGAGGCCTATTATACGTGTCATTTTCTGCAGGTAGTTTGATCCCAAAATCTTTGCCAAGCATGCATAGAATCATTTATGTATGTGGCTACTGGCCACCAACAAAAAAAGCAAGAAAGTGACAAAAAAGTTTCCAATTTTAAACTATAGATTTTAGCCAAAATAATAATAACAATAATAGTAGTAGGTACCTTCCCTATTGGGCTATGTGTTTGTGTTTTTGTCTGCTAGATTGGGGTTGGGCTTAAAATATGCTCATTTCGAAAGGAAAAGCTGGCCTAGAATCCTGTAAAATGCTTAAGAAGAACTCAGGCCCAAAAAATCAAATTATTAGATATAGAACATAATAGTTTTCTTGTTTTGATCGTATAGAATACAAGTAAAATAACCAAAATGTTTTAAGAGATATAAATATTGCATTAGCTCTTTTAAAAAATAAAACTAAAACACTTATATTTTATCAGCATAATAAGGAAAAAATGCATTACTCATGGTGAGTCTTATCTCATAAATAAGACCTAAGCACCTCTGCAATAATCAATCAGTTGAATTTATGAAATTTGATTTTATTTGTTACGAGTAGTTTGTAGTTAGCCTTTCTTTTTCACTCAATATCTCCAGATCTCTCCCTCTCAGTTTTCTCTTTTGGATTTATCAACAAATAAGATTAAAGAGTCTTAACATATAACACCAAATAATCAGATATTCAAAATTTGTTCAGTTTAAAAACTACATAATGAAAGATAGATTTCTCTAATTTCATAAATTTCTCCTCCTAGATAAATGCAAGATTTAATTCCAAATTATTGTTATATACCACAAAAAAAAATAAAAAAATTATTAGTTGAATTAACTGACATTTTCACTCATCCTATACTATAACATCAATATAGCTAATAAATTATAATTATTATTTGGTTTAAGTTTTACAATATTCTCTTCTTTTATTTTTTAATCTGAGTCTTTTAGGTTTTATTTTTATTTTTTTCCTAATCAGATACTAGATCAATCCAAACATGTTAAATCAAGATGAAATCCAATGAAAAAAAAAAAACTATATCAAACTCCATTATGGGGGCTTCATACAAAACTAGTCTGAAAAAAAAAATGGTCAATAATAGAAGTTTTCTCAAAATTTATTTGGAATTTTGGATGGCATGCGACTCTTGCTTTTATCCATATTTTTCTTTTGAAGCTTCAACCATGACATTTGATAGGACTACAAGATTCAGGGATCAAGTTCAATCTCAATGTAATGGATTTGAGTTGATAAAAAAACATAATTGGAAAAAAAATGAATTATGCGAAGGTATGATTAAAAAATTAACTATAAAGAGCAAAACTAAGAAATGATATAATTATCATGAACAAAACAATAATTAAGTCCTAATAATCTATCTAAACAGATATATCTAAACCTTATGCGGTGTCTAACTATTGGATGCGTCTAATTAATTAAAAATAAATATTAAAAATATATTTCTTATTGTGTGTAGCAATGTCAATTATTATTAAAAAAAAAAAAATTCTTACTTTTTAGTATTGATTTTGATTAATTGGACACCCCAATAAAAACAGATTTAAACCATCCATCTTGATTGAAATAAATAGTTAATACCACTTGACAAATTAGTTAATTAATATCTGCTTCTTTGTTTTTAATATAAATTTATTAATACACACCTTATTTTTAAATATTTTAATATAAGTAAAATTAAATTTAATAAAACATAATTGACATTCCAAATTAAAATTTTTCTTCATCTTTTGTTGCCTGGTATTTTCATTTTCTAAGGGAGGCACCTACGCTTGGCTCATAAACCATTCGGCTCATTTCACCTTGGCTCGTGTTTTTTGAGTTTATGAGTTGAGCTTAAATAAGATTTTAGGACTCGTTTAGAATATTGAACTTTTAAATTTAGATTGATAAGCTCACAAGTAGCTGGAATGAGCTCAGTTTAAAATATTTATATTTTTACTAATTATTTTTGTTATAAATATATTTTAAATATATTTTAAGTTTGCTTATATTAGATTATTTAGATAATTTATATTGTTAATATTATTAAATAATAATAGATATATTGGTTAAGTAAAAAAAAAAACTTAGTTTACTAAAAAGGTCTCTCGAGCTCGAACTATCACGAGTAGAGCTTGAGCCCATATTGTAGTTAATTTTTTTTTGTTTAATGAAACATGAGTCAAGCTCAAATAAGCAAAATTTTATTCCAGTTCAAATCAAACTTAGCTAAACAAGGTCAAGAATACAAAGCACACTCACAAAAGGGTACTTTTATGACACATAACTTAAGCGACTTCCTATGATTCCCACTTTGAACAAATGCCATAACTCCGTGGGGCCTACTATCCACCAGGAAGCCAACGAAACCTCAGCAGCCATCACCAAGAAAAAACCACAATAAACGAAACCACTTCGCTGTGTAAATAAACACTTATTGGAAGAACAAAAACACACGTAGAGAGAGAAAAGAATCTGTGCATTTTATAGAGGAAAAAGAGCGCCAAAAACCCTAATTTTATCTCTGCACAGAAAGATCTTCAGTTTCTCTCCGAAATTAAGGGTTTTCATTCACGAGCTCTACCATGGTGAGTGTGTGTTTTTACCTTTAAATTTTCTGGTATCTTCAATATTTTTATTTTTAATAATACAGCTCAGAAGTTTCTCACAACCAGTAATTTTTGCTAAAATAGCAGCTGGTCCTGTAAATTAATATAGATTTTTTTCTTCTTGTAATTGAAAGTTTCAAGCTTTGGGAATTGTAGATACAGTCGATGCTTTTTTTTGCAATAGATTTTGAAATCTGACTTTCTGTTATAATAAATTGAATTGATGTTTAATTTTACCATCAAAACGTTGTATACTGGACTGGGTTGCCTTTTTTCAGTGTTCCTTAAACATATGATAACATGTTCATAAGTTTACATTTTTTTAACAAATGACAGCACAAGTTGGGGAGAGGCAACCGTGACAAACTCCAGCAGTTCATGGCGATAACTGGAGCAAGGTAATCTGATAATCGCAAGTGACTATGCTGCTCTGCTTGATTTCAAATTTTTTTTGGTAATAATTTGGTTGGGGATGAAAGTATTAGTGGAAGTGCTAGCTAGTTTTATAGCAAAAGAGATATGGAGTCTTTTCTTTGGTTCTCGTTTTTCAGGGGGAGGGTTTTATGTGGACAGAGTTGGAGTTATCTTTTCCAGATAAGCTTCTTGGGAGTTTTTACATATATTTAGGTCGTCAAGAAAAGAAATTTCCATTTACTTATGAATCTAATGCCCTTATTATTTGCATTGTATATATTTTTAATATGCACCTATGGGACATGTGTTTTAAGTTATGATATTGGGCATGCATTCTTTCCAGTCAAAACCTGTAATATACTGTATTGAAGCGCTAATGAAGTGCAGATTCCTGGTGTAAGTTGCATTGGGTAACGTGGACTGTGATGGACTGTAATATGCACCTATGGGACATGCTTGCTTATTTTTTGCTTGAACTTATTAGCATATTTTGACTAAATTATGTTGCCAAAGACTGACAGTCTTAATTTGGGAAAGAAAAAAAAATTATGAAGTCACAAACTGTTGTGGCTAGTCTTCTGTTGTTATAATCTTAGTGAGACATCTCTTTTCCGTAAACTTTTTAATTTTCTACCAAAAATGTTATATCCCTGAGGGCATAAAGGGAAAAGAAAACTAGTTTTATGACTAGATAATTGCAAAATGAAATGGTTGATTTGGTCTAGGTTCTATATTTTGCGTTCCTACTTCCTACTGAAGCATGTTCCAGTTAAAACAAAGTTAAAGAGTGTATATCTGAAGATAATGCAGTACGGAAGTATTATTGTGCTAACCTTATTTTAATTGTTCCAGAAGATGTCTTTGGAATTCAAAATTTGTTAAAAAGCGTCCAAGATATGGCTAACTACTGAAATTGTTGGCATCGTCTGGTGAGATCTAAGTCCAATCGTATTTTAACCCAATAGTATGCCAATTTTAGACATATATAATAAAACTTCAACCTATAAAATGCAACCTCCCACAAATTTGGCTTGCCATCTTTTATTTACTTGAAGAATTAACTCCACATTTTTTTATGTCCCATATAATTTGTTGCTGATAGTTGAAGAATAAGGTATTTAAGGTTATCCTTTTATCCTGATTGAGGTATCTAGGTTGACCAATTTATTGCCACCAACTTTTTTACATCAAGTTCCCATTCATTCTCTTTGAAAGTTTAGAATTTCAGCAATTTCTTGGTTTCTCGAGTTTGTTTATTTTCTTAAAGTCTTGAAATTTTTTCCTGTACTAAAATGTGCTATTGTTTGTTTTTTTTTTTTTTCATTATTTACAAATGTACTTTTCTTTATCAGAAGTATAAGAAATGCAATTTGTGTTTTGTGCTTGTGTAGCTTGAGTAGGAAACAGGAATAGCTCATTAGTCTGTTGAACTGCAATAAGAAACAGTATGTTTTGCGTGTTGCTTGCAATCATGGGGTGTCTCTGTATATAATTAAATCAATTATTTTGTCTGAGATTGTTAGGGGAAGGTGTGATTGGTCAGAGCAGGGAAGTTATCATATATATATGTTGATACATATGCATACAATAATCCATTTGGTTGATGTCATTTTTGCTTGATCTCGACAATGACTAATTATTGTGCCCAGTTCTTTGAGGGATGGATCCATAAGAGTTTGATCTGAGTCTTTTTCTTCCATTTATCAATATAAAAATCTCACCTTCTATTTGTTTGGCAGTGAAAAAGTTGCTGTCCAGGCTTTGAAATCCAGTGATTGGAATCTTGAAGGAGCATTTGATGTATTCTACAGCCAGCCCCAGATTAAAACATTAACTGATTCTAGATATTTGGAAGAGCTTTACAATAGATACAAAGGTATGCTTTTATACCCCCTCCTTCCAGTGTTGCTAATCCTTTGGAGGGAAGAGAAAGAAGAGAGAAGATAGATATAAAGATACAAAACAGAGAGGATAGAGAGAGAGGGGTAAAACTGGCATAATTGCTAACCATTTACTGATTCTACACTCTTGGAAGAGTTTTACAATATATAAAAGGGTGGCCTTTTATCTCTCCCCTCCATCCATTCTTGCTTATCATTTAGAAGGAATCTAAAACAGAGAAAAGAGGGAGATAAAATTGATACATTTTCCCTGGAAATATGCCATAAGATTTTTTCTTCTTAGTTCTCTATGTGGTTGTACAGATGCTATCTCAGTTTCCATTGTGTTTGTTTACTTGATTTTCTTGATCTTCTGATTTTCTGTAGCCTTCTTTTAGTGGAAGACTTTGGACACTGTTCTATGAATTTTAAACACTGATTTTCTATATCCAATTGTTTAAGCTCATCACAGATATTTATACTCCCAGTATACCTGAATTGTTCCCCTATGATGCCTTCTCTCAAGAAAGTTTTACATATCAAGAAAATGGAATTTTGGTGTTATGGTACCCTGACGCTCTCTCCCTTTAAAAACTATGATGGAGGAGGTGATCATGGGTTCAGATATAGCAGGTGTATGCATGTGCAATGCCAATAAAGAACAAAATAAGAAGATAAACTAATAGTTCACCTCTAATTCTTTACTGTCAAATCCATATTTCACTTATTTTATAATTCACTGTTGACACGTGCGTTTGATGTATGTAGCAACGGTTGATAATTCCCCTTTTATAATTATTAGGCTCTAATATGTTATGCAGATCGATATGCCGACATGATAATGGCTGATGGTATCACTCTTCTTTGCAATGACCTTCAGGTTGCTGTTTTAATTGTGAATTAATCAATATTCTTGATGGCTGTGATGGTTCCAGAATTTCACAAACTCTTTGGTGTCCCAAAAATTTGTTTCAATCTTTTGGACGGTTTAACAGTTTTCAAAAGATTAAAATGCTTAGCAGACATTGTACACAGGAGTAGAATGATTTCTTTTCTGCAGTTTGAATGATGTTTGAGCCTTCTTTCTTTTGCAGGTGGATCCTCAAGATATTGTAATGGTATGCCTAAATATCTAAATGCCCTGAATTCATTTTTATACAACAGAATACTGAATGTTTAAAGACTAAAATAGTGATCCTAGAGTTGTAAATTTATAGCAAATGCAAATTTCAGTAGACATCATAGAAACATTTAATCGGATGCAGAAGGTAAAAGCTTTTATTTGCAAGTAGTTATGTTTTTTTGTTGACAATGGAGAGAGAAAGTAAAGGACTTTGGTTTTCACTAGGGTGGAAATGTATGGTTAATGAGTCTGCAGATGGCATATGGGTTATAAAGTTCTTCTAATAGGTTTCCCCATGCATAATTTTTTCTTGCAATTGAACTTTTTAAATTTGAGCAAGATACTAAAGGTGCTTGCAGCATGATGCAATTACTCTTGCCTAGAGAAAACATATTTAAAATGTCTTTTATGCGTTCATTTGTCTCTTCAGATGAGTGATGACTTTCAATGCTTTATGGTGGGTGAAAACAGATGTGATGTTATATATAAAAGGTTCAAACCTCTAATGAAGAAGTGATTATGGTTGCAATCAAGCTTGGGCAATTGCTATTCTCAAGCTAATATGGCTGCTTGAAAGAAGCCGCTTTTGACTTGAAAATAGTGCCTTCCTTAAGCCTTTGAACATGAATATATGTTTATATAATTAAAATCAACTGTTAACCTTTTTATGAAAGAAGAAAATCAACTGCTAACTTGGTTGTTTCTTTAGAATAAGCGCTGATGATTTCTTTTTGGACATGGGATGTTACCTTTATTGCAGTTAGTTGTTTCGTGGCACATGAAGGCTGGCACCATGTGTGAATTCTCCAAGCAAGAATTTATTGGTGGATTACAATCTCTGGGGTATGTATTTATAATTTCTTCATACGGAAACTTAACTCTACAATGTTAAATTCCAGTTTAAAGATGTATATTTTTTAATGATTGCAGGATAGATTCTTTGGAGAAGTTCCATGACAGGATATCATATATGCGCTCTGAGATGAAGGATGATCGTATGTGAAATACTGATATTTTTTAGAACATAACTAAATTAATTTTTTTATATTTCATTTGTAGAAAAAAATTTCTTCTGATGTCTATTGAAGAAACTCAACCATTTCACACAGACAAATTTTATTATCTGGTTTCTGAAATGATATTTTGCTTCTTATGATTGTGCAGAGAAGTTCCGAGATATATATAACTTTGCTTTTGGCTGGGCTAAAGAAAAGGTACACTTCTCTCTCATACTTCCATTATATTTTATCTTCTTTCTTTACACTTGAATAATTTATTTGGTGACCAAAGTTTATAAAATAATTGAATTGTAAATCTAAAACATTAGAAAGTAATCATGATTGAGTATTACACATCTAAGATACAGCAAATTTAACTTACTCTGGCAAACCGTCGAGCATAAATATTTCAGAAGTTTGGGTTCCGATGGCCGGAATATATGTATAAGGTGCTAAGTTGTAGTAGAAGTAGAACATAGTTCCAGATTACATTTTCTGACTGTCAGTTTTGTTCATTGGGATGTTTCCAGTTCTCATTTTCTGCTCATGATTTATGAGTGTCTTTAAACTGATTTTTGGGAGACAGTATTGCTAAACTAAGCCAAAGTGCAGATTGAGTTTGTTAAAAAATCTTCTGTTG
This sequence comes from Quillaja saponaria, assembly GCA_029379385.1. Lineage (NCBI taxonomy): Eukaryota > Viridiplantae > Streptophyta > Magnoliopsida > Fabales > Quillajaceae > Quillaja > Quillaja saponaria. The sequence continues at coordinate 7,927,177 of CM055616.1, read as the reverse complement.
ACAATTATTTTGAATGTTGTCTGAAATTACATCATCATTAAAATCTTGCATATCACTCAACAAAGAAAGATGTTAGGAAAATATAGTGGAATTTATCGTTGACAGGTGTATGCTTGCACAGTGGACATGGCTATTAATGAAATATCCAAGCAGATTGTGCAATGCTAATACCTTGTCAGTTGGCCGACATGAGTAGCTTTCTGTAATGTTCATATATCATAGTCTAGTACCTTATGTCCTTATTACTGTTTGCGATTCAGATGATTAATTGGATCAAATTTTGCTATTGTGCAAAAACGTGTATGGAATATGGTGGTAAATGTGTTAAGAGAGTATAATCACCTAGGTTGTAGTAATCAATATTAGCTACTTCTCTCTCTCTCAGTCTCTTGTGTGGTGGTAATCTAAAATGTGTTTGATAACTTAGTTTATAAATTCTGAAGCTGCTATTGAGTGGAAAGAATATGCACCGCATTTTCTTGTACAAATTAGAAGGTGTGGCATTGAGGGCCTATTTGTGATGACAAATAACTCTTTATCATTTCTATTAATTACCTACTAACTCAAGCCAAACATTTCAAGGACATAACGACGAAAGTATGTAGTATATCATTTCTTTTCCTTTCCATTAAATACCTATTAATACTCAAGTAAAACATTTCAAGGACATAATGATAAAAGTATGTAATGGTATATTATTTCTTTTCCTTTCTATTTGTCTCCCAAACAAGAAATATACTTATGCTTTCCCTTCATATTTTTAAACTCCCAAATGAAAGGAAGGGTAAGTGTCATTTTTCCTTTCCTATGCTTTCCTCTCTCTTCATATACTTTCCTTTCCCCTCAAAACTCTCAAATAAACCATTACGCAACTCAACTGAGAGCAGGCAGCATGTTACTGTTCCCAATAATGTCATGCTGGTTGAATTAATGTTTTTAAGGGCTATACACACCATCTATTTCATTCTGGTGGATGTTTTCTTTACAAAAAGTTAATGTTAATATCAGATTTGAACGTTTTTGTCCTTAGACATGCATGGGATATATAATATACCTCTTGAGATCTCGGGGATGATTACACTTTTGATCTTCTCTTTAAATACTGAATTGAAAATGCTTAGCAATAATTTAAATACCTTAGGTTTTTTACCAATGCTATCTCACTTTACCTATCAGGGTCAGAAGTCTTTGGCATTGGATACAGCTATTGGTATGTGGCAGTTACTGTTTGCCGAAAAGCAGTGGCCACTTGTGGATCACTGGTGCCAGTTCTTACAGGTAACTTGCTAATATATATCAGAATAATACACCATTTACTATTTTTTTATAAGCTAATACTTTGTTTTTCTGTACTTTAGTTAGAAGCTTTCCCTGTGATGTGTAGTAAATTGTTGTTACATTGAGTGAAGTTCATGTGGCTGAAAATATTTAATGGCTGTTAACTTTTGTACTATATCAAGTAGTGGCGTTTTAGTTTTTGACATAACTGGTTTATAGGCATAAAACATGAAACTGCAAGTTGATAGACTTTTTGGACATAATAAAGTAGGTCTTGTTGGACCAACTGGTCCTTCTCTAGGAAAGTGGGAATCACTTATACATTTCCCTCCACTCTCTTTACACGGATATGTTTAACATGTTAAGCAATAATCTAGTATAGTGAATAACACTGTTATCAGACGCGAATCGTACGAGTCTGTTCACTTTAGTCATCATCAATTTGAATTGCAGGGGAGAATTGAAATAATCCTATAATATCATTTGAATTGGTTGAATTGTAGGCGAATCGGTAGAGTTGTTCAATTCACAACCGAGTCTGTCACTCAGGGTTAGATCCAGATTCATTCGACTCGTGACTCTGAAACCCCCAAAAAACTTGTTTCCTAATTTGTTTTGTCGGAATTGTTTGGGTTACATCTTGCTCACCTTTCTGTGGTGTGTTTCAGAGAAACCCAAACACAGATTGAAGTTTTTTGTGAAAATTCCAGAAGTTTGTGCATCTGTCTTGTGTAGGCAGCCTACAAATTCTAATTCCTTGCTACTTGATACATTCAGTTGGTACAATTGATGCATAGTTCTCTGTTCTTCAGAAGCTCATACATCTCTCTTCTTTCTGGCTTCTATTTTTCCTCTTTTTTCAGGCTTTATACTTGATAAGCAGCATAGTGCATGTTTTTTGTCCATGGAGTTTGGTAAAACTGGTTCTGGTCAGAATTTTATTAATAGTAAATAAGTGTTGGGATATACTTATTATTATTTTAATATTATAATAATCTTGCTTTTACAGTTGTGTCTACATTAGTATTACTTAAGCAATTTTTAATTTAGTTTACTTATTGTTTTGAAGATTTTGAAATAACATATTCTATATTCTATATATTATAATTTTACTACTTTGTCAGTTTACAATGACTCTAGATTAGTATTGCTAAATTAATTTTAGTTTACTTATTATTTTTAAAATTATGATGCTATTTTGATTTTATTTTACTTAATATTTTAAGATTATGATGCTATATTATCAAATGTCTTTTAAATTGGTCATATCTTTTAGATTTATTTTGTTATAGTAAAATATCTCATTTCTTAATGTCTTTTGTTAGTTTTACATGTATATATATTAAAAAATTATATGTAAGAATTATACCGATTCAATGCTATTCTTGATTCGCAATTTGCGATTTTGATTTCGACAACCATAGGAATACCATTATTGATACTATTCCATAGATGAAAGAAAGAGTCATCTAGATCTCATTTTGGAACATTGCTTATACAATCTATTGTTGATATGACTTACAGATATTACTCACTAGTCAGTATTTGTCAAAGAAAAGTGTATTTCTACCATAATCAAATGAACTAACAACGTTTCATACCCCACATTGAGAATAAAGTACTTAGCTGCGTGGAAAAGCATTCATTTGGCCAAAATTTGGCATGACCTACCATTTTGTATAGATGCTTTTCTATTTAATTATTTACAATTGATGCAATTTGCTTGACATCATTGTTGATTACTTACTTCGTACAAGGTGCATACTGCACATAGGAAATGAGGTAGGCATCATCTCCCCCGTGTGAAAGAGGCAAGAAAAGGAAGACGAAATAATGATGTAGGTGAATTTGGCTAGTGTTATATGGGAGAGGTTTCCTTTTAGATTTACTTAGTTTTCCTGGATTAATATTAGCAAACTTGATTGTTCTACTCCATTATGGTGTATGATAATTCTCTAAGTTTGCATGTATACTTATCTTGATATGTGTGTGTATCTATTTATAGCTTGTTTCTTTATTTTATTTTACTTTTTAATGCCACTTGATTCAGGCTCGGCACAACAAAGCAATCTCTAGGGACACATGGTCTCAACTGTTGGAATTTGCCAGGGTAATTTATTTAGCATGTGTTATATTGATGCTTTCATATGCATATGCTTGTCTTTTCAAGTGCTTTTCCTCTCTGCATCAACATTATAATGCACATGTAATGTACTTTTCACACGTCCTTTTCTTCACCTATGTTTTCTTCTGTATGAGCATGGTTTCAATAGACTGTATGCTTCAAAGGTGAGATTTAAGGAAACAGAAATATTATCTTAGTATATTCTGTTTGTTTCTGGTATTCTACTTTTGATATACACAATCCACAATCATGTACTTCTTTGCCAGTTACTTTCAGCAGTCTTGCACATGGCAGCAATTGCAGCAAGCAGTAAGATTTGCTATTTTACTATATTCTTTTTGTGGCATTATGTCAATTTCACCACGGGTATTTACTCATGAATCATGCTGCCTTTTGTTCATTGCTTTCCTGGTTTCAATGCAAAATCGGTAACTTACTTACACCTCCATTCAAAACCTGCATGTACCTGTCAGATTAGTGGTATTATGATGTTGGAAAAACATGAATTTATATTTTTTGTTGAAGATCTCATATTGAAACCACTACTTATTATCATGCTTTATTTTGCAGACAGTGGATCCGGACTTATCAAATTATGATGCAGAAGGAGCTTGGCCCTATCTCATCGATGAGTTTGTTGAATATCTGACTGAGAATGGTATCATCAAAAATGGACAGCAGAAAGATTGGAGTCTAAAACAATGATGGGTCTACTGGAGTGTTCGTTTAGGGGTGTCTTATGCCATGTGATTTTATGATGTTCTTCTCCATCACTGCAGTCCACATTTTCAGTTAAAGAAGTACATCAAAAGAAGAAAAAGAGACATGGCTTCTACTTTGAATATCATTCTTGCAATGATTGGCGCATAACATTTACTTTCAATGTAAATCTTCATACTCAAACTTTCATTTGGTGATTGATTTTGTGGGCTAATGTATGTATCACTTAATTTTATAACCATCACTGGAAAAGTAGCTCTTGAATTCGTGGGAACATGTTCATATTTCTTCTAATGGCCATAGCAATTTCTAAAGAACTTGGTATTATTGTGACTTATAAAAAATTGTTATAGCTTTTAGGTGTGCAAAAGCAGTTGTAAAAAAATGTTATAGCTTTTAGGTATGCAAAAGTAGTAGTAAAAAATCGTAGTTAATTTTTAAACACATCTTCTTTGGTACTCTTAAAAATAGTAGAAAAAACACCTGAACTTTCCTAAAAGTGTTATTTATACTTAGCTTGACTATTGTGGGAGAGAAGCCGTCTGGATTTTTTCTTATTTTTCAAAATAAGAAAGTCTTATTGTAGTGAAATAAATATAAATTATTGTGAATTGTACTTCTAGAGATACCTATAAGAAATAACTAATGCAATATAATTATTAACTAATTATCAAATATCTGCAATGCAAGATCTATGAGATACTTATGATAAGATTTAAATACGAGATCTATAAATAAAAATTTCAAGTTCTAATCACTGAAATATCTTTCTAGAAGTGCCTATGATTGGAAGTAATTAATGTAATACAATCATTACATTAATTAGAAAAACCCTCGCACACGATCTATGTAACACTCAAGAAATGTAATTCTTGAATTTTTGGGAATCCGTCTGTGTTTCCACCTCTCTGATTTGCACTTACTTACACAACTTGTCGTTGCATCGCCATGATAATGATCATCATCAAGAGCTGGATGGATCAGATCATGGAGATTTCGAAGGAATTGTGAAGTGGGTGCCTTCCTCAATGGAAAATTAGGAAGGTGATCATTACTGTGATTTTCACTAGCTTCAACTCGAACAAACACAAGCAAGAATACGATCAACACCATCAAGACTATGTTCATGACTAAGATCCCATGCACTTGGAGTCTTCATATTGTCTGACCTGAATTTTGCAATGTACAATACTCATTTATAAGTTCAACCCACTTCTTGATTATGTTTATTTTTTATTAATACTGATACCATTTTGTTAACTATAATTAATATTTTTATTTTTATTCCATATTTTTAATTGTCCCTTGGTTATATATAAACCTTAACTCCTATAATTCACATCTTGACCTATGTAAAAAATTTTGGGTTTAAACTCAAAAGTCCAATCCATTGCTAGAATATCCACCCAAAGCACACCTACAGCTTTTTGCTAAAAGCAATCGTACACCTAAGCACACCTAGAGCTTGAAATTAATGTTTGATATAAAAGCAATCGTACTAAGTCAAAGAGGATATGTGAATATATGATTCTACTTGTTTTTTTCATTAACAACATACGCAATGAAAAATTGAAAACTACGTTCAATTAATAATTATGGACCAATCCTACGATGACATGTATACATAATTATGATGATAAAAGATTATGAAAAGAAACTGACACCTTAATTAAAAATATATTTTTTTCTATTGACTATATTTGTTTCGAATCTCTTATAGAATACGTAAGTTTTATAATTTGTTTTGTAATTTTGTTTTGGATGACATGTCTTTCGATTAAACTAAATATGTGATTAATTGATATGTGTACGATGTAGCTAAGACAAAGTTGATAATGAATAAAATTATTCAAAGGATCAAATGTAAACATTTACTAGTTCAATTAATTATTCAAAATTAAGTATTTTGTGTTCACTACAAGTGTTGGCTTCGGTATATTTTGTCTTTCTCTCCATAATCATTGCTTGTGAGTCTCCCTCACTCTCTTCTATCTCCGGCTTTGATTTTTTGTTTTTTTAATATTTTTTGGGTTACATAAAATGGAATTACATTCTGTTAATTAAATGAGATCCTAGATTTTACTCTCTTATATTTTCTCACATGCTAGTTTGTTAAAATTGTCAGCATGACAATGCATATGCTCGTCTTTATTTCTTTATTTCTTCTTTTGCTGAAATTTGATTATGAGAATAGTGACAATGAACATTTAGTCATAAAATTGTGATCATGTTAAATCATCACTCAATCAAAAAATAACTCAATTAAGGATTGTAAAAATATTCAGAAACTTGATAATTTGAGACTGACCCAATTGAAACTTGACAACCTGACGAATGGTTAGGTTTAAATCAATTTGGACTAATTAATCAAGAGAAAAAAACTGCCAGTCATCTAAGACGATAACTCGATTCTCTAATAGTTTTTTAAATATATAAAAAATAGACTTTAATGATCCAATTTAACCCTTATTATATTGTAATTTGTCTATACATGAGTGTATTTAACCTTATCGTATCAATTGAATGTCTGAATATATGTTCATGTACAAATTGAATATGCTTTGTTTTAGCCTTTCAATTATATTTTGCATTGTTTAAGATGCATCAGTTTAAAAGTCATCTAACAAATTTTTATTTTGGGGCTTATTATTTAATTACTAAGTCTAATTTTCTGAAATAATGTCAAACTCAACTGACACGACTAATTCAACCAAATTTTTTAAAATTAATTGGGTTATTATCCAACCCAATTTGCTCGGGTTAGAGCCATCAATATAACTTCTTATTAATTATGCTCATTAAATTAATTAAAAAAATACACATATTCTTATCACTATATCAACCTCTTAAGGTCATGCTAATTTTTTTGACTAAGACGTATAACTTCTTAGGTACTAATCAAAACGATCCATAAATAATTTCAATGTTATACCTCATCAGTTGAACGTGGAAACTCAACTTGAATTATGGGCGAGAAATGTTATTATCGGTAAGGCTCTATTTTACTATTTCAAACACTAATTTGGCAATTACTTATGAAGAGTATAAGTTGATTTTTTTATGTTTGTTAAAAAAAAAAAAAAAAGTAAAGTGTTTCTGCTCTTTGCAAGAGATGCTTTCAAAAGCTGGCTCATGCTCTCAAAAATTTGAAAGACTAATACAATCTTAATTTTCAATAAAAATTTTGTATTTATCATTTTATTAATTAAAGCAATAGGTTAATTATCTATTTTTTTTATTATCAATATCTATTATAGTTAATTTAAATATTTTGAACAGTTTTACAATAAATTTATCAAACATTAATTTGTGACTTCTATTTAGCTTTTGTATTAGTTTATTAAACATTACTATTGTAACTTTTTAAAAGCAGCTCTAAGAGACAGGAGAGCATAGCACATTTCCAAATGTCATATCATTACCAAACCAAGCTTAAATAAGTATTTGAGGTAAAAAAGTGTTCTTTTTAAGAACTCCCACTATGTCCATTATGTACCTCTCCAGTTAATCTAAAAAAGAAAAAGAGTATTGATAAGTTGTTCTCAAAAACAAATATAAAATAAATGAAGCACAAACTCAAGTATTGTTGTCTTATTGTACATGTATAGTAAAAATCAGGTGAAACTATTTTTGCTATTATTGCATCTTTTTATGTGTGACATTGTAGTTTGTGGTTCTATTATTAGAAAATATAAATTTAGTAAGAAATAGTATCGATCCTTAGAAGGTTATCCTTGTTAAATAGAACACTTGAAGATTAAATTGATGACATGTTTTGAATCATTCAAGTATCCTAAAAAACTCATTGACTATTTTGACAAAGCAATAACTATTCTCGATCGATATTACTCTGACAATTTAAAGTTATGGAGTCAACCTCATCAAAATTTCAACTAGTCAAGAATTAAATCTATACAATGATTGCATTGATTTTTACCTCTCATAAATCCCTACATACATGACCCCAATTAATGTGCAAATATATAGTACTTGCCTTTAAAGATATAATAAATCTTACAAACCACATGAATAGAAACCATAGGTAATTATAAGTACTGAGTCAAAGAGGATATGTGAATATCTGATTCTACTTGTTCTTTTCATTAACATCATATGCTATGAAAAATTGAAAACTAGAAAAATCAATAATTATGGATCAATCCTACAATGACATGTATAATATTCTAAATCAAAGTCAAAATAATTATCGTAAGAGATTGACCTGGTAATTAAGAATGTGTGTTATTTTCATTGATTATCTAAGTTCAAATATTTGTAGAAGAGGCCGTGCAGAATAAAATTCACATAAATTTTGTAGTTATGGTGTGGATAACATGCCTTTGACCATACCGAAAATATAATTTATTGAGGTTTGTGTAATCTGAGTCAAAAAAAATTTATCGCTAATTAATAAAATTTAAAAAAAGTCAAAGGAATTCACATCTAAACATTTACTAGTTCAATTAATTAACTATTCAAAATTAATTACTTTGTGTTCACTATAAAATGGTGAGTCACAAATATCACGGTCAACTGATTAACTAAAGTGACCTGAGATTAAAGATGGGTAGAACAAGTGTTGGCTTCGTATATTTTCCATCTTTCTCTGTATAATCATTGCTCGTGAGTCTCTCACTCTCTTCTATCTCAGGCTTTGATTTTTTGTTTTTTTAAAAATAATTTTTGGGTTACATAACATAAAATTACATTCTAATTGTTGTTGTTAATTAAATGAGATCCTAGCAGTAGATTTTAATATCTTATGTTTCCTCACATGCAAATTGGTTAAAATTGTCAATGCATATATGCTAGTCTCATTTTTTTTTCTTGTGCTGAAATTTAATTATGAGAATATAGTGACAATGGTCACTTAATCATAAAAATTGTCATGTCAAATCACCACTCAATTACAAAATAACTTGATTAAGGATGTACAAAATATTCAACAACCCGATAATGATAATTCGAGACCTACCCTATCGAAGTACCCTTATTATATTCTAAGAGCAATGTATTTTGATATCTTAAAATCAATTTTCTAAGAATCCTTCTGTTGGAGTTTTATTTTGGACCTAGAAATGTCTGTGGTGTCAATTAATTTTATCAATATATATGATGATAAATAAAGTATAAAAAAGAGAAAATAAAGACTTTCATTTCTAATTCAACACAAAGAAGAAATAACCAAATTTCTCTGACGAGCTAAGAGGCCAGCAGCACTTTTCCACATGTTTAATTAACTTCCAAAACAAATTCAATAACTAATACTCAATTAATATAATGTTCTATCTCTCATTCAATTTTCATACAATTAGTAACATTGGCCACCTAATTAATTAAAGAGTTTTTTCCTTTTTTTTTTTTTTTTTTTTTTTGAGAAATGTATTAATTCCTCATATACTTCATAAAATACAATAAATATAATAATTGACATTTAAAACACTTTATAAATAAGGATAACTCATTTATTGCATATTATTGAAATAACGACTAATTATTACATTGAAGGCAAAAAAGCGTGTGGTGTGTGTATTAGTGAGCCTACGAGAGTAAAAGAGCAAGAACTGAAGGAAAATAAGATGGCAAGAAAATTTATCTTCTGCTTGATTTTACTTGTCTTGTGAATATTGCTCGTAACTAATTAATCTCCCTCTAAATATGAAAATTTTTAATTAATTTGTTCTATTTTTATGTTCCTTCTTAGTTCTTTTTATTTAATAAATTAAATTATTCATTTTCAATTTTGAAAAAAAAAAAAAAAAAGGTCCTAATTACTTGGATTTGATGTGTACAAAATTTTCAGAGGAAGGAAGCTTGCAATTGGTTGAGGCGAGAGTAGCCAGACGTTGGGTTTAAAGCAGTCTGGCGTGCCATGTGCTTAGATACCAAAGAATGTCGTTTGGTTTGCATTAGAGAAGGTTTTTTAGGGGGTGAATGCAATTTAAAAACTCGATGGCAATGCAGGTGCTATTATGATGAATAACATCTTATTTTCCATCCATTCTAATTTAACATAATTTTGTTATCAATAAAATATATGTGGGATATCTCTCTCATTTTCAAACCTTTTTTTATTTTTTCATTTCTTTTTTGTTTTATCAATTTTGTCACAGTTTCAAGTGAATGCGAGATTTCATCTCTAAAACAATGCTTAAGTAATTTTATTCAATTGAACCAACTACGACACCCTTATTTTCAAATGCATGCTTGAAATGTAAACTTGTTAAGAAAGGAAATTAGAAAGTGGAAAGAAAGAAAGCAAGCAAATGTAAAGAATATTAACTTTTCTCTTGTTCGGAAATGGAAAGAAAATAGAACGAGAGAATTGTTATGAAATTATAATTCATTCGTTCCACTAGCAAGCCTCTAAGTATTAAGTAAAGATAAAATTATAATTCGTAATGTGTCAACAACTAACAATATTGTAATTTTTTCTAGCTTCTGTCATTTGTTCTACTTGTGGAATGACTATTTTTGTGATTTTAACAACAAAGTTTTCTTACCAAAATCATTTCTCTCAATTTTTTCTTAATTCCCAAATATGAAAACTTACTTTTTGAACTTTTATATTATCTTTCCCTTTGTTATATTTTCTCTCTCTTTTTTTTTTTTCTCTCTCGAATAAATCATTAAAAATTTCATTGTCTTTCAATAATTTAATCAATGATGAAGTCAATATTTAAATTTTACTATCACTAAATATATGTAGAATAGTAGATCACCATTATAACATTAATTAGCTTTTTGCTTTCAATTGTTGGTCACCAATATGGCTCCCTTTATAGTGGGTTGGTGATTGTTTATGTATTTGGTAAGAGAGCTGGCGATTGTCTAGTTGTAAATTTTATTTGACTTTCCTTTGGAGGTCATACATGTGAAAAAAGGATTTTTGGAGAAGTTAGTAGATAGCAAAAATATAAGATGCCCTTTGAAGAAAAAGTAGAATCTGATATTTTAATTTCATTATTATGATTATATATGCATTCTTTAAGATGTCTAGAATTAGATCACATAAAGATATTTTAAAGGAGAAATATTACATGTACAACCATGTAAATAAGAGACACCTTGTATGTCTTTGCTTACAAGCAGATACTCACAGGGAATGTATTGGATAATAGATCAAATCAAGCACCTGAGAATTGAGAAACTTATTTGTTTGATTATCTAGTTTAATTGAAGTATATATGACAATGAATTTCAACATTTATATAACGAGGCTAATCTCAATACATTTTCAATTTTCATTATTGCCTAGATTCAGGATATGAGGATTATAACTCACATCTAAATTAAGAGTCAATTGAAACCAAAAACCACAGACCCTATGACGTATACTAATCTTTAATCTAACAGATCAAGAACTAAAAATTGCGGCATCACTCAACAGGCCGTGAATGTTAATCAAGGTATTTAGTAGCGTGCTTCAACCAATGCCATGTGCTCTATGAGATCCAACACCCGGTTGCTGCAAAATAAAGCATAATTTCATGATTAATGGAAACCAATAGAAAGCTTGGGTTTGTGCATGTGCTGCGTAAGTGTGCATATGCAGAACATGTACATGCTATGCAAACACATGCATGGACACCATTGGATTTAAGTCAAAAAGTTTTTACCTGTATCCCCACTCATTGTCATACCACGAAACGAGCTTCACGAAGGAGGCACTAAGCCCAATCCCAGCCTTAGCGTCAAATATGCTTGACCTGTATTCATACAAACCAATTTAAACTAAGGCATTAATTCTAATACTTGAAGATACGAAAAATGTAACACAACGGCAGATCTCGGAATACTTCAACTGGTAACTAAATGAACATAAGTGTAATAAATGGTCAGTTTCTCCTAACTAAAGGGCTTTTTCTTTGTGCAAAGTTTATTTTAGAAATTCCAGCCAAACAAGCAGTTGAGAAATGTGAACTCCTATGTGTATGATGTCTCACTTGTTTCAGGAATCCCCCACCAAAATGACCCTCGAAGTTCTATTCTACATTACATGCATTATGTATGGTGTGAAATGAAACCTTAGCACGTCTACTTTGAACAAATCAGCATAACTCACAACTTAAAGGTGCTATAATATAACTTACCACTGGAGACACCAACCATTAGAGACAACATAGAGAATCCTATGAGAGAGCGAAGAAAAGGATTAACATAGAGAATCATACCTTGAATCACCTACAAAGTCATTGGAGACGACATCCTCATCAGTGTATCCAAGAATGCCCTTCAAAGGCCCCTCCGAGGCATACCTTCATTTTAAGTTCAAAGGTAATTTAGAGACAACCAAAATCCAAGGATCAATAGACAACTCCAATGTCCCAAAAGACGCGAATAATGATGGATACAAAAACAGAAAAGCAGAACATACCTTATTGCTGCTTTGACATCTTTGTATGATGCACTCTTCTCAAGTCGGCAAGTTAAGTCTACAACAGACACATTAGGAGTTGGAACACGGAAGGCCATTCCAGTAAGCTTTCCATTAAGCTCTGGGAGAACTTTTCCAACAGCCTACAATTCCAGATACATGATAGCATTTTCATACATATATTGAACAGAAAATATTAAGCAAGCGCTGTCCTAAAATATATGATAGATTTCGATACAAGGTCACAGAATTCTTACCTTTGCAGCACCAGTTGAACTAGGAATAATATTTTGACCAGCTCCACGACCGCCTCGCCAATCCTTCATTGAAGGACCATCCACAGTCTTTTGTGTTGCTGAATGTTGAGAAACAAAAAGATGACAAACAGTATACATTTCAAAAATACTAGAGTATGGGTTCACAAGTCGGAGACAGACCTGTTGTCGCATGCACAGTTGTCATTAAACCTTCAACAATACCAAATTCCTCATGAACCACCTGCAACATGATATTAACACCAATAAATAAAAGAAGAAATTAGATGCACACAAACAGAAATATCCGGAAGGCTTCTCTGTTTTGAACACATAATCTCACACCCTCCAACTTATTATTAAAAGGAGGATGTTCCATGGAACCTAAATGTCTATGACTCTCATAATATTAAACGATATCAGTTGTGTCAAACCCAGATTTTAATTATGTCATATAAAGAAAATAAGAAATGCAAAAGTTTGTGCAACCCAACCTTGGCAAGAGGAGCAAGGCAATTAGTAGTACAACTTGCATTAGAGACAATGTTCATGTTTGGCTTGTATGTCTTTTCATTTACTCCTACCACAAACATTGGTGCATCGGGTGATGGAGCTGATATTATCACTTTCTTGGCACCACCCTGTAAGAAATTACAAAGACATCAACTTAAGATGTTTGGGTATGGAGGTAAGAGAGAGAGGGAGGGGGTTTACTACAAAAGCAATAACTCATACTAACCTTAAGATGAGACGAAGCCTTCTCGATTGTTGTGAAAACCCCTGAAGATTCAACAACATACTCGGCCCCATAATCACCCCAAGGGATCTCAGTAGGGTCCCTGTGTGGAGATTTATATGTCAACCCAAAATACTGATAGGGTTTTCAATTTTGTTTATCAAACCATCCAATAATTATGCTACTGCATGTACTCATAAATAAATTTATGCAGTATATTCTACACCTACCTCCTGCTAACAATTTTGATCTGCTTCCCATTAATTTCTAAGGTAGAGTCGTCCAAAACCTTAATGGTCCCCTTGAAGTTTCCATGAGTTGAGTCATACTTGAGCATATAAGCCTAGATGAGATATAAGGACAACTTAATTAAGTAAAGGTAGGATGAAAAAGCACGTAAAGCACAAACAAATATGCAAAAGCTGAAGTTAACACCATTGTCATGTATTACATAAATGCATATAAACATAATACAACTGGTACTTCACCAATATCAACCTCCCCCACCAGGGATAAAAAAGTGTGCAAGTGCATGTAGTTGAAAAGTAAGAAAACTAACTCTCTTCAAATAATCCCTTCCAAAACTGGGTCTGATTTTATAGAAAGAAAAAATATATATAGCAGATAGTACTTTTCGATATTTTACTCAACTGACACAAATGCCTAGAAATTTATCTCTCGAGCTATGAACAACAATAAGCAAAAAAAAAAAAAAATTGGCACAAAATTCAGATACCTTAAACTTTGTACTGTTACTGATTAATATTATGACCCATAATATCTGTTTAACAAAATATTAAAAAGAAATGAAAGAAAAGAAACTACCGTTAACAGTAGTCAAGTTTAAACTTGAAATCCCTAAAAGCAAAGAAGACAAGAATGCTGAATTTATTTGATATTTTTGTTGCAATTGCCATGCAAGCATACCATGCAAAGCTAATAACAACCAGACTTCTAAAATTGTCTTCTGTCTGTTTGGAACAAAATCAGGACACAGAACATCACAAACAACTGAGATGGCCACCAGGGATGTAAGATTTATGTGACTAGAGCCTTAATATGATATTTTAATAACAGAAGTTACAGAACAACCACACAGCTGACAAGAAAATAAAAAGTTGAGACAGTAAACATGCAACTACAACCCATCAGAAGAGCTTCTCTTTTTTAATGAAACAATCCACTTTGATATTGTTGATTTCTAATCAATATGCACAGCCAAACAAAATCATCTGAGAAACCAGCAGGATACATGGCTTCTTTATGCGCATGACTAGATGACATATGGAAATCACTTGAACCATTACTTAGTGGTCCATATTCCATGCCATGGAAGTACTTACTTACCATATATTTAGCATCAATAAAAGGGTCATTGACAGCAACCACATCAATATCATCCCTGGAGGTAGCTATTCGTAGCACCAACCTTCCAATTCGACCAAAACCTGTGTGGTTTTAGCATAAGAAGATAAATGTTTATGTTGCTTCCGTTAAGAGTCTCAGATATGTGGTAAACAATCTAGGGTCTGACATAATCGAACTATGCTACTACTGTAGAAATATTATCTTATCACAAAACACAAGAATGCAAGTATGATCTTAGAAAATCAAAAGCATGAACAAGTTTTATACATATTACTTGTTACAAATCTCAACAAGGGATTTCATTAGCCAAATTTAATGAATACAGCATTAATTAGATCAGAGTCGTCTTCCAATTTCATGTAAATGACGAATAAACATAGAAAAACCTTTTGCACCTTAGGATTCTTGGACATTTTTAGACTTTATTGAATAAGAGAGAAAGAAGCTGTTATAAAAGATAAGCGGTACAATAAGTTTTTGGTGGGCGAATGAGATAGAGAACATATGCTTTAATAAACAAATGACAATGTAATTGCTTTCCTTCTCAAAGATCCCACATGAATATTTTATGTAGACTCACAGTCCCAAAACTATGAAACTAAACACTAAAATGTATGTTAAATCACAAGCAGGATAGCATTTCAGTCACAAGAAACTCACCATTAATTCCAATTCTTGTCTTCGCACTGGTCCGTGATTCTAAACAAAACAAATGAAGAAAAAGTTAGCATAAGAAAAGTACTAAATCCTCACTTATTTATAGTTTAAAGTGTATGATGCTGACTCTGTACGGGAAGAGGTATTTCAGTGGCGGTGGCTTTGATTGGTTGGATACTCCGAGCATTGCATTTCCTAATCCAATTTATAATACTTCAGGACCAAGCAGAACAAGACAGCAAGAAAACAAGAGGAAGAATAACTTCACTTCAAATAAAAAGATTTCAGTCACTCAACTGTAAGGAAATTGATTCACTAGGCACAGCAGTTCCAAATATGGTGGATTGCAACTTTCTGGAGTTCAGATTGCAACTCGAGCCAATGAACGATACCTATATGAAACATCTTATAAATTCACTTAAGAAAATGCAGGTAGAAAGAGGGTAACACTCTATTTTGGAAACCAAAGAAGAAAAAAAATCCTTTAATACAACTTTCTTTACATGCTGAAAAATTGGTTGGAAATTCTTTTCAGGCCTTCCCAAATGTATTTCTTAATCAAATATCAATATACAAATCAATTTAGATGGCATTTTTTTTTTTCTGATAAAAGAGAATAACGTGCACAGGAGACAAGGTTAATTCATAATTGTTTCTTTTCCTCTGTTTTCTCACAAATCACACATTAGGTTTTCTTCCCCTAACAACCAAAAATATGGTAAGGATCTCAAAATCAATTTTAGGTTTTAAGATGCAGAAACAATTAGAATAAGAAAACCAACTCAAAATACCTCTCTAGTAGGCTAGATATAATCAAATAACTTTCAAGAAAATGTTGGAAAAATAAAATAAATCCAATCTCTGAATATAAAAAGTCTTTCATCATTAAGACCGAACAACTAATAAGACTACTTGGATCAACTGAATTTAATCTATCCAATTCCAGAAGGAAAAAAATGTATATATATTTTCAATCAATACTTCCATTTCCACAACAAAAATTCATGCTAAGATTCATACTTCAATTAAAACAACTGAGCTAAGCTCGATAATTTCATCCACAAAAAAAAATTCAACTCAACATTCATTTCCTATTACTTTCTTTTTGCTTTTTATGAGCAACCAAATTCTGAAAACAAGAAAATCAAATAATCCATATTTTCATTAAAAGGAGAAAGTTCAAAAATTAGTGCAAATCATAGAGCAAGACAGAGCTTAGACCTTGAATCTATCAGATGAGAACTCAGCCCGAGACGCTTCAATCATAGGAGAAACAGCTCCAGATCTGAGCAAAGAAGAGACCGCCATTATAAGAGTAGCAGACTGTAGCCGAAGCAAAAACCCTAGAGGAAGGAAGAGAAAGAATGCGAAGCCTCTCCCTTCTGGATTTTGCAAAAACCAAATTGCAAATAATGGTTTTTTAAATGAAAATTTTGAGCGGAGCTTCTTATGAAAAATAGCAAAGCAAAGCCCAAGTCCTATTTTCTCTATTCCTCTCTATATAGACGGCCAACCACCCACCTGAGCTTATTTAATTTATTCAGCAACACCATTGATTAGATCACAACCGTCTATTTTCTTGTTCTTCCAGATTAATGGTTCAGATTTTAAGCCTTTTTATAGTAGGTGAGAGTGACTGCAGGGTTTTAGGCCCTCTGTTATTTGCGTAGGTGGGTTTGTCGTTACGTGCTAAACTGTGAGAGGGATCGGAGAGACCTCGAAAGTCCACGTGAGATTAGTATTGGGCATTTTTGGACTTTTACTCGTATTCAGATTTGCAGCCGGTCCTACCGGTGGGCGCTTTCAACTTCAGCCTGTCCTCTGGTTTTAGTCTTTTTTTTCTTTTTCTTTTCTTTCTTTATAGAAACAAATCATTAAAATCAACTTTCTGAGGAAAGAAAGGATATGATATCAGCAAATCATATTATATGTTGATAAGTTTTAATTTTTCTTTTTTTAATGTTCAATTTTGCTTCAATTTATGCATATTTTAATTAATTATTTTTTAACTCGATTAAAATAAATCATTCACGTTAAAATTAAAAAATTTAGAGAGATTTTGATGCATATGCTTTCGATTTTAAATATTTATTTTGAAAGAAAATTTTGCTTTTAATCTTTGAATAAAATTAGATAAGAATAATAAATTCTTGGATTTCTTTTGTTTAATATTCTAAAAAATGATACTTAAAAATAAATTTATAAAATGTTAAATATTAATATGAATATCTATAAAAATAAACTGAAAAATAAATGTATGTTATATATTCATTAAAAATATTTAGACTATGAAATCTCTATTGTTCAATCATAAAAAATAAAAAACAAATGATAAGAGGAAAAAAAATACATAGAGATTTCATAATTTTCTCCAATCTATACAAAAGATTTTTTTTATTTAATTTTATAAATATTCTCTAACGAAAAGTGTAGAGTATCTTATCTATTTTTTTACTTTTTAAAAAAAAAATAATTCTAAACATATATGTGTGGAAAGTCCCTACATTAGTTAAATTAAATATATTACATGTCAACATATTTAAAGAAGAGAAATATATTATTTAATCTGAAAAAAAAATATAATTTTATTCAATATTTTGATTGCCTATGTCAATCATAAAATCAACTTTATGAGGAAAGAAATATATGATTTCACCAAATCGTATTATATGTTGAGAAGTTTTAATTTTTTTTTATTTATTTAATGTTCAGTTGATGCTGGGATGTTTCAATTAATTCATCTTTTTAAACAATTTAAAATAAATCATACACTTGAAAATTAATAAAATTATAAAAATTTTATTGAATATATTATGATCTTAAATATTTATTTAGAAATAAAATTAAATAAGAATGATAAATTCTTGGATTTCTTTTGTTTAATATTCCAAAATATGATACTTAAAAATAAATTTATAAAATGTTAAATATTAATATGAATATCTATGGAACTAAACTGAAAAATAATACTCATTAAAAATATCTAGACTATGAAATCTCTATTTTTCAATCATTAAAAAATAAAAAACAAATGATGAGTGGGGAAAAAAAAAATAGAGATTTCATAATTTTTGCCAATCTATAAAGAAGGAATTTATTTTATTTAATTTTATAAATATTATCTGACGGAAAATGTGGAGTATCTTATAAATTTTATTCTAAACATATATGTGTGGAAAGTCCCTACATTAGTTAAATTAAATATATTATATGTCAACATATTTAAAGAAGAGAAATATATTATTTAATCTGAAAAATATATATAGAATTTTATACAATATTTTGATTGCCTATGTCATTCATATACAATTTTCTTATTAAAGAATTAGATAAGGATACTGTTAATCTTTCAACTTACCCCCAATAATATTCACTTTTGATATTGCGAGAGGGCAACTTTTCTCTTTGCTAAAACCAAAAGCCAATTTTCTTTTTTCTTTCATTTTTAATTTAAAAAGTAACATTACACTAAAATATATATTAGTATGGGTCAACGATCATGGTTTTCAAAAATTAAAATTAAACAACAAAATCAACAGCATGTTAGTATAATGGAAAAGAAACTCAACCGAGTTTAGGTGCACTGAACACTGCCAGAGAACATATAGTCCTTGCCTATTTTTTTCATTTTTATTATTAAAAATTAAACTACAAAAACAAGTGGATTGATAATTTAAACAAAAATTACTTCTCTTGTTCACTTAACTTCTCAATTTTTATTCATATATAATATAATTTATTTTTTAGTAAATCACACACTTTTTTTTTTCTTTTGAAATTTAATAAAATGGCACTCATGTCTAAAATTTGATAAATAAATCGCAAGATATTATTTTCTAAAAGAATCCACTTGAGGAACCGTTTAAAGCCAAACCGTCCTTCTTCTTTGGTGGGTGGTCCAAAGTTGGGAACGGTCCATTCTAGGATACGCTTAGACGTGAAAGTTAAACAAGAAAAATTAGAGAGAGAGAGAGTACAACCCCACACAGCGTAAATACAAAACATTTGTCTCAATTAGTACTGGAGAGGGTAGCTGGGGAACAACATCTTAATGCACGTGGGACACGAGTATGACATATGCATGGAATCTGAGGCATCTGCCTCCAAGAGTTTGGTATGGAATTAGGGTGCAGGCTTTTTATTGGCACGAGGGAAGGGAAAAACTGCATTTTTTTTTATTTTTTTTTAAGTGCTTTCTACGAAGTGTTCTAAAGATGCTATTTGATAATATGTAATAATATAGTTTTCGAATTTAAAATGTACTTAGAAGATTTGTTAAAATTATGTTTTATCACAATAATAAATAATATAATTTTTTGTATTTATTATTTTAACAAATCTTCTAAGTACATTTGTTCAAATATTTTTAAAAAAAAAACGGATATTGATATCACGTTTTTTTAGTCCCGTGTCACCACATCAACGGTAGTTGGTCATATCAACAAAAAAATGAATGCTGAAAATCAGTTATTGGCTGACACCAAAAGACGAGTCATGAATCCCGTTTTGACGAGTCATGAATACAAATGACCATTCGGTGCTCCTATCGTCTCTTTCACTGACACTGCAGTACTAAAAGAATGGTTCAACACCCATCATATAAGAAAATGGGGGTTGAAGACCCCTTTTTTTGGCTGTTAGACGGGGGTACAAGACCCGTCTTTTGGAGTCAACCTAAAACAGGTCTTCAACACCCATTTTTTGCTAATATGTCCATCTCGGACACTTGGTTGAGGTGCATGTACTTAAAGCACAAATTATGACATTAGAAACTACTTACCCATAAATTTCTACATCCAATACCTTCTGCCAGCGTTGTGATCTCAGGCAGTATAGAGTTTCACAAGCTCTCCACAATCACATAGTTCAAAACAAAATCAATCATTTCACTACTGCTGCTAGCAGTTGAAACCGTTGAGTAAGAAGACCCACTAATCTCTTCTCCAAAAAATTGCCATACAAAGCTTCAAATCCCTAACAATGGCTACTTGCATGCTTAGGGAGAAGGTAATGAAGGGAAAAGGTTGGGCATGAGAAAACGGGGTCATTTCAGGGAAGAGAGAGAGTTGTGCTTCATGTGACAAACCATCTACACTGTATTGGACACGGTGGAAACCTTCTGCTCATATCAGATTATTTGTTGTGGCAATTGACAGTAGAGACCCAATTACATCAATTGCAGCAATTGAAACAATAAGGAAATTGAATTCAAAACAAAACTAGAAAGACCAAAAGTGTAATTAAACCTAAAAAAAAGGTCTTATAAAATGTTTGTGTGGTCTTAACTAAAAATGGAATAATGATTTGTAGTAATTTATACTATCCAATCTTTAAATTTTGATAATGAAAAAAAACGAAAGAATCAATTCATAGTATTATTTAAAAATATATATGTTTGACAAAATCAATTCCTAATTTTAAGTGTTATTTTTTAAATTATTCTTATGTAAACTTCTTGAAAAATAATCAGTGTTCAATAATTACTTAAGGTTGGGGTGGGCAGAGGTGTCCACGAGTTGATTATGTCTTAATATTGACAGAATTTTAAGTTGAACGATAATAAAATTTCGAACTAAACCAAAAATAACCATTATTTAAAATTATCCTAACTGATAGATACATATATTGTCAATTATTAAATTTAATGAGATATATTTTTAAATACATAAATTGTTATATACTGTGCCAATTTTAATTGTGAAAAGTTTTATAACACATAAATTGTCGAGGGATAAAACAATTCATCTTAAAATATTTCTTATAAGTAAATCATCAAATAGTATGGCAATTTATTTTGAAATGTTTAATAACATATAAATTTCCAAGTACTAAGACAATGTATTCTAAAATATTTCAAACACGTAAATCATCAAAGAATATATTAGTTTTTCTTGAAACATCTATTTTCAAATGAATGGATTCAAACTAAAATGATGTCATGCACATTTTATACTAACACATAAATCACCGACTTCTTGTTTTAAAATTTCATCATTTCTCTTTTCTTCTCTTTACTTCCTTTTGCCAATCAAAATCTTAATTTCAAGCAGAGAAAAACAGGTCATATACTAAAAGAGAAAATGACAAGGAATACCCAACTGTACAATGAAACTGAACCAATTTATTATTGAGCCAATACCTCATTAGCTAAACAAATATTTTATGAATTGAAACTAGGATTTCATGTTAAAAGATTTTTTCAGTATAAAACATATAACCAAAATAAATAGCTTATTGTAATTACCAAGTATAGTTTTTTTTTTTTTTTTTTAAGTATGAGGAACAATTTTTGAATTTTGTGAAAAGTGTATGGAGGATAATATTCAAATAGAATCTGAATTTTAAAAGAGACACCAATCACCAAATGTAGAGAATGTAATTTTCAATTAAGCAAACAAACATTTTACAGTGAAAACAAAATAAGTAAAATTCATTTTTGAGCCTTGTACCCGGAAAAGAAACATATGGAGCCAGCTCTCTTTGACCAATGAAGTTAACAGGTGTGGACCGGACAGCGTGTCATGACAAGTGTATCTCTATAACCACCTCTGGCACCAAGTACCAACCAATTGGCCCTCTTCTTTCTCTGTATGTACGGAAATAATCCACCTGCTCATTCCAAGCAACATTGGTCCACCTTCTGTCTTCCCTATCCCTAGAATAACACATTGTATTCTGTTTCCTTTTCTTTATATTCAGAATCCGGTGGTTTCCAGTTTTCTTCTCCATTGCAACGCCTTCTGGGTTTCTCTCTCCCTCATTTGGTACGTATGTATATGTGGGCATGTCTGTTATGGTCTTGTTAACCCACATTGAATCTTAGCACATGTAATTTGTAAAAATTGATTTAAAATATGTAGGTGTCGAAAATGGATGAAATTTCTCCATTGGGAATCTGGAATAGGGATGGTTGTTTTTCTTTTAGGTGGGTTGTTGTTGGAATATGGATTTAAATGGGATTTACTCATTTCAGTGAAATTTGAAAATTTTGATTTGATGGTGGATTTTTAGAAAAAAAAAAAGGATTTTAGGGTGCATGCCAATTGAAGAGAACACCGGGGATGGTCATTTGAACTTGTGCATCATTGAAATGCAAATGCTCCTGTACGAAACTGCGATAAGGACCTGAAGGTTCAGTAGGCAGATCGAAGATCATGAACTAGAGGAAAGCCAAAATTAAGAGGTTACGTGGTTAAGAAAGATATGAGTGCAAAAGGCTTAGAAGAGTAGTATCCATGGATAGGATTGAATGACATAATGTGGATTATACCAACTAGGTTTGTGGGGATTTATATAACCAGCCTCACTAATCTGGGTCTAAGGCTTGTTGCTGTAATCCAATTTTCTTGGTGTTTACACAACTAGGTTTGTAATGGGTCCTCATGTCAATTTTGAAGGCCTTAATTGACCAAACTTTAGTGATTTGCTTTTTATGCCCGTAATTTTCACATATTGATATGCTGTATTGGCAAGTGTGCTCGTAAATCTTTTGCCAGTAGGACTTAGGACGAATTCCATCTTTTAAATAATAAGTAGGAAAATGATGGCATTATCGTGATTAACCCAATATTCTGCATAATATTCTTTCTCAATATTTTATGTCTGTTGAACTTTAGTAGTAGTTGAAACATTTTATATGCTTGACTGTTGATTCTCACTGGAGTACATCTTAATAATACAATTAACTTCTTTGCCACTGGATAATTTGCTTCCGGATACTAACCATAGATTCTTATAACTCTACTCTGTTTTTCTTTTCAAGGCATTATGTATTGTGTGGGTTGTTTGTTTCCCCTCCATATGTCATATTGCTTTAACCACTCTTAGTCATTTTGGAGACATGACTAGTTTAGATTCCTTTTCTGTTGTGAGATCTTTTATCTGTTAAGGCTTTTGTTTAGGAAAAAAGGAATTCATAATTGATTGTAGCTTCTATGGCCTCTAGTGTGGTGCAGAAAGAAATGTAATAAGTTTGATTATTCCTTATCTGTATGCGAACTAGTTTACTCTGGTGTGCAATCTTAAGAGGTTGTTTATATGGCCAGAAGCCTTCATATTTCGTTGCACACTGATGCTGATGCAGCATGTTGATTTTGTGATAAAAACTTGTATATCTCATAATAGCTTAGTTTATTAACTACTAAGGATCATGCATTCAATTTCACACAATGAAGATAATGGTCAATTTCTTTGATGTAATAACATCTACTTTTATCCTATCTTCTATCCTTTTTCTTTTGCACATCTTTATTCTTTTATTTTTTTGTTCCTCTGAAATTTTATCATGATATTATAGTCTATATGCATCATAAATTATGTTTGTTAATTATTGTCAGACAACAATTCCACCTGAAAGCTTAAGTTGTTAGATGAGGCCCTTAATTTTAATCTCTTACATGCCCACGCAATTTCAAAATTGGGCTTGTCAGCATGGACAATGCACATGCCCTCCTCATACCTTGCGCCTAATTTTAATTTAATTCTTTCTAGAATAGGTGGCGGCAAGGTTTGAACTCCAAACTATTTAGTCATAGAGCAATTCCACCTAAAATCTTAAGCTGTTAAGTGAGGCCCCAAGAATGGGTTTAATCTCTTACAATTACAACAACAGGGTTTTCCTTTTTTCTAGTTCTCACTGCAAGTGAAAGGCTGCAACTTTTAGCTGGATGTGCATTATTAACCTTATAACTATCATATGGCATGTTAACAAGGACCTTCTTTTTTTTTCCTACTTATATAAGTAACTGCGTGAAATTTATTAGTAACTTTGTGTCATCGAAGTGTTAATGATTGGGCCAAGAACGACTCTCTTTTCCCCCTCAGAACTTTCCCTCCCTGTTTCTTCTATCTTATGTTTTGAGATAGATCATGACAGAAGTGATACTCGTATGTTTCATGAGCAAACTATGCTAGCGTATAGGTGCATTCGTAGATATGACAATTTTTGTTTGGCTGCAATCCATGTCATATGTGGAAAAGGCTAAACTTTTATTTCTGTATCAATAGGGTGATGTTTCTGATGCATATGATCACAGTATCATGTGCCTCCAAGACTCCAGCAAAGTAAATATTTGAATTTATAATGCCGTTAGGATTTTCATGCTTGAAGTTGTTATAGCAATTGGCCATTATTTGCAGTACCCTTTCTTGCTTAAATGCATTTATCCAAGTATCGGTACTTGGTGAATCATTTCCCATTTCTTGACATCTATATTCTCTGTGCAGATGTCATAAGAAGAATCCAGCAAATTTATCAGGATGGTCAGCTTCAGGTATTGGGATGATTGCGTTGATCCTCAGGACTTGGAAGAAATGTGGGAAGTACCTGAAGTAAGTGCTGAATGGATAAATGCTGGAGAGACCAGAGGACAAAAAGTTCACCTCTCACGAGATCCTGATGGGCAGCCTTATTTGACACAGACAGAGATGAGGGTAAAACAAGTTTTAATCTAATTTGAATATAATAGTGAAACTTCAAGTTGCATGTGAAAATAAGTAAAAATTATTCACTATTTAAGAATTTATTATCGTAAAAGTTAGAATAATCATACGTTGAAATATGCATATGCAGTTTCATAAAAGCCAATGATTCTTCAAAAATTTCTTCATAATAAGAACCGCTGCCCATCTCTTTGGAAGTCAGGGTTCTAAAATGTTTATTTGTCTCATACCTGGGACAATCATTCGGAAAGAAAGTGAAATGAGAAGTAGTCTTTTTATTTCACGACATCTGCTTTACAGATTTAACACTTGCTGGCCAGATGCTTGTGAATTTGTCCTCTAACTGTACTGGCATCCTTTTCTTATTTCTTTATTTTCCAGGCAGTGGTTCAGATTGTCATCCGCAGGCACTTTCATTCGGAGATTGATCCTGTATGTCTTCTTTTAATTAAGTATTTCATTCTACCGCATCACTGTTTCTGTTTTCTGGGTACTTCATAATTTGAATTTCCTTTGAAATGGTCACTTCTACCTCAATTAAAGAGACCAGAGAAATGTTTTAAGCATTCCAGATTCTGATGTAGAAAATGTTCAGGGATCTTCCCATCTACTTACATGTCCTGTTGTAAAAAACTAGAGCAAGAACTTTGTCATGTTCGAAATTAAGCTATTACTTAAAGCTGCTTTCCTGGAGTTGTAACTGCTTTTGTAGCTCAGGGAGAAAGAAAATAAGATCCTAGCTTGCTGAATCTTTTGACTCTTACTGAAATACCAGTATTTCTTAATTAGAACATTGTAACCAAATGTTTGATCAAGAGTATGATTGCAATCAAATTGAGGTTTTAAGAACCATTCCTTGCTGCAGGACATGATATGTTCTATTGCCGAGCTTGAAAGTGATAGGCAACTTCTTGCTATGCGCCGTGATAAAAAGGGTAAGGAGACTACAGTTGGGATCATGCAACTTTTACCAAAAACTGCTGAGTGGTTAGCCAGGTACAGTATGGATGTGTTTACTTTATTACATATTTAACTTTGTAGAAGCCAAAGCATGGTTTCTTATTTTAACTTGTATATTTTTGGTGTACTGAAGTTATAAATGCAACTTACAGTGAATTAGGTTATTGTTCATATGAAGTGAAAGGCAATCCAGATCTTCTATACAGGCCTTTTGTAAATGTTTATCTTGGTGCTGCTTATCTTAAATGGTTGTCAAATTTCGAAAAGATGTAAGTGGAAATTTAGACTGTTTTTCCATGCATGTGGTATGTGAAAGAAACAGCATTTAGCAAAGTGGTTGACATGATCATTGGAATTGAGATATTAACGCTTGAGGCATTACTGCAGAGAAAGAAGCGAAGAGTTTATTGTAAGGGCATATAAAGGCAGTACAAAGAAGGCAACTCGGAAAGCAACTTTACCCTACTGGAAACTCTATCTCTCGGTCAAAGAAAGTCTTCCTTCTAGGTGGTTGTTTCCTTTCTTCATGATTTATTAAAGTTTTACAGGAACCATTAACTTTTCTGAATACTTAATTTCTAAAGTTCCATAGAAACATATGTTCTATAGTACACACTGCTTCTGGTGTTTTGTGTTTGGTGAACTTGATTCAGATCTTATACAGGAATTTTTGGACATGTCCTTGTCTCCCATTCTCTTGTAAGGCCAGATGAAGTTTTTGTTTCTTCCTTTTCCCCTTTTCTGTTAAGAGAACAATTTTGTTTTCATAATTTAACTTGCAAAAGCATTCATATTAGTCCAGTTGAAAATGGCAATGTTTAGAGGATGTTAATGGTCAAATTTCTATGTTCTCAAACAACCTAAGCTTTTGGAGTTTTTCATAATTTATCAGTATTAGGAATCAGTTATGATAAATTATAATACCAGTATAAAAACGTGACTAAGAGTTTAAGTTTCCAATGAATATATGTTGGTGGAAGAACATCATGATTAAGTTTGCTTTAGTCTAATGCCTTCTGTTAATCTTAGTTGCTAGATCTATGCATGTTTTTTATACAGATTCTTAGTTTTACTTTTTAATAAACTTAGAAAAGAAGCAAGTAAAGGAAACATCTGGATAAATATAAGCCTGTCTGTGCTTCAAAGCTTTGGCCTCAAGACAATAGATGTGAAACACTATCCCTAACAGGTGGGATAAGTTATGACTTCGGACTACATATCCAAGCCAGTATAGATTTTGTAATATATTTCCTTTCTATCTTTTACACTAGAATTATATTCATAAGCTTCTGAAGCAATATTCTATTTTGACATGAGAAATATGTTGCAATAAATGTGAAGAAATCAATTGATGAATCAGAAGTAAATATAAAATTTAGTTGTTTCAAAAAGTCTGAACTCACTGGGAACTATTTCATTCTGGTGCAGAAAATCTGTTGATAATGGTCCTTCGCTGAACAATGCTTCTGCGTCTGTTGGATCTGTTGCTAATGGTTCTTTGCAGAACAACGAGTCTTCTTCTGCAGGATCACAAAACACAGGTTGTCATCTTTCTGGTCTTTTTCCATCTTCCTGGCAAATCATGTACACTTGGTGGGTCTAGAACCAGGACCTCACCCTCCATCCTCGTAATTAAATGGTAGGAGGTGCCTTTAGATCCACATGTCTTTGGCATCAATTTTGTTACTTTGACTTACTTGTGTGGCATGCTTCATTTGTGTCTGGATAATTTACACAAGAGGGAACCCACAGTTTCAATCAGTTAGATGATATATCCTCTGATTGATTTTGTTCTCCAGAAAATCTTTCTGCTTCCGGAGTTACAGAAAAAAAAAAAAAAACATATAGCCTTTTGGGAATACTTCCGGAGTTTAATTTCTCAAACTACGTTTTTTAAAGAATTACTAGATTACCTCTTCAGATACATTATCAACCCAATCATTCATTTTTGGTTTGTAATTTAGATAAATGAAACCACGAAAGCAGCATGTGATACTTCAGTAATACAGATAAAAGAATCTGCTTGAACTATGTGCTTTACATTCTAAGATGATAGTTTTAAAGTTGGTCACTTCAGTAGGCAAGGATGCCTTCTTCCAATTTTCACAGTCCTCTGATGTGTGAATTTTGTGCTTCCAGAGTAATTAGACTAATGGACATCTTTTTGGTCACTGTTCTGTAACTTGGGCTAGTTGGATAGGTTTCTTGTCACTTTCAGGAATATTGGGTGTGTCCGAAGACTATGGAAGACGTTTTGATGATTCAGTATAGGAATTCTTGGGTTCTTGGGGTGGTGGGGGGGAGCGGGTTGAGGCTAAAATGCTTTGGCAGTGTGCTTTCTTTGCAGTGATCTGGTGTGTATGGTTTGAGCAGATTCAGGATTTCACCGATTACTTATCTTTGGAGTCAACTTCTTTGGGATAAGATTGTTTTTTCCACTTCTCCTTGGTGCTAGGCTCGGGAGCTTTCCACTTTTCAGGGGGGTTTTGTCTTTCCCATATGAGCTGACATTAGCAAGCTCCTCCTTTTTGATATTTCTCATTTTTCTGTCATCCTCTCTTTTGCTCTCCTTTTAGGAGGTCTCCTTCTCCTCCTTCTTAATAATAATACTTCCTTTTCTTATAAAAAAAATAAAAAAATGCTGTGCTTCTTCATTAGTCCTTTAATTTTTTTTTAAGGTTAGTCATACATTTGTAGCTAGAATGTTATTGATTTTCCTTGAGATCTTCTATCATAATCAAGATAATCTCCTTTTTATATCTTTGTAGAGATATTTAGCCTGAATTTTTCTATAAAAACAAAATTTTAATTAAAAAAGCCTGCATAGTTTTTGTCCTGACTTTTAATGAGGGAGCAGGTGCTGTTTACACATATTGGGACTCCAGAGCTTCTCCTGAAGACATGGAAGATATGTGGACTCATCCTGATGTTGTGAAAGAGTGGACCAAATCTGGTGAGAAACGAGGAAGAGTGCGTTTTTCCCATGACGAAAAGAAGAGATCCTATCTTTCCCGGCTGGAAGTGAAGGTATAGATCTATTGGAGTGAACGATGGATCATAAGTTGATTGGTAGACAGTACTGTAATGTTTGATACTTGTCTTTTCTCGTTCTTTTTCTTTCCTTGTAGTTGCCACATTATGATATTCCGCAATTAGTTTAATCTAGACTAGTGCCAGCTTTACATTTAGAAGTCAATATAATTAATTTATACGATAATGTGGAAGAGATGCACAATTTATTCAGGAAAATCAGAGAATTATATGTGGAGGTAGGCAGGTAGCACAATTCTCAGAAGAGTCCTACACCTGACCATATGATAAAAATGAAGTGAGGAAGTAATATTTGCTTATCAGTTATCATAAGAATGATTGGCAATTTGATTATTTTTATTCTTTAGTTAAGGAAAATGTTGATACCTACTACTGGTTTACAAGAATCTATACATGCATAAACAAATGCATGCACATGGCATAACAGCAAAATCATGCAACAACTACAAGTCATATCTACGGTGTGTGTTATTCTTATTCTGTTTAGAAAACTTTTAATTATCTGTAGATGTTTTTCGATGATAGTATTGGATGGAAAAGGTGCATCAGACCACATTATGAGAAACTTACTTATGGAGGTTGTGGCCAAAGCTGCATTTTAAATTTCAATATATAAGTGATAGTGAATACATATATTAGATTTGTCTACACAATTGTATTTTTAGTTCTGAATACAGATTTATGAAACTGAAGCATGTAATCACCTTACCTGTTGACCTTTATTTACAGGCAATTGCAGATATTATTCTGTTGAAACACTTCAGTGCCAAGGCAGTTAAATCTGTAAGTATACAACCTTGAGGTCTAGGCTCTTGAAATTAGATGTCATTAAGTTGAATTTTCCTTCTTGATCACTTCGTTAATTTCCTTGCATTATATATGTTTCCTGGGTTTACTGATTTATCAATTTACCACTTTGAGTACATATATCGAGAGGGTAGAAACTTGGACAAGAAATAAACCCTTACATACCAAGACATGTCTATAAGACTTACTGAGTCACTTTTAGTATGCCAAAATAACAGATACCAGATAGCACGATAAAACACTGAACTTGAGATTTAGTTGTGAGTAGCATTCTAGACATGTGACAGGATCTGTGTTCAATATTAGCCAACATGCAGTCATTTGAAAAAGATCTTTTGAATTTCTTGTGCATGAAACCCTCCCTCGTCTTCTTGTTTTTATTAGGATTTTCAGCATCAGCATCTTAGACATGCGACAAGCCCTCATGCAAATCATGCTCCATTCATCCAGTCAAGCAACTGGCTTTTTTGGAGTTGTTCTGTAACTTCTTTTTCTCTAAGACAGAATACCTACATTACAGGAGTTTCTGTTGAAGTTCCCCTTTTTAATCTAGAAGTTGCAGGACAGAGGTCATTTGTGCCTTTTTTACATTGTTTACCATAATATAAAGTGAATAGAGATTCAAAATAATATACTCAAAGAAGGTTGTAGAATTAATATTAGTGCTATACTCTATCCCTTTTTAGTCTATGATTTTTGTATATATTGAAGTTCCTTTGTTCTTTTTTCTGAGACTCCTTTGGTGTATAGACAGTACTTTGTGCCATTGCGGAGGTTGTTAGCATGCGTTTCATAAATGGGGCTGGACCGCGCCCTGGAATAATGGGGATCGACTATTCAACTGCTTTCTGGCTTTACACGTATGAGCTTCTTAAAGAAATCTATAATACTTAATATAAAAATTATCTGTACTTTGATTTCTTGGCAATGTTTTTAAACTACTTGTATTCTGACATCAAATTGAATTTCTTTATTTCAATTTTGGTAGCATTTTCTTGCGATGAGATTTACTATTCCTAAAGATGGAAGTTGATCACAACCTATCAATGACTTCTGTTAACAAATAAATATAATTTGTTCTCTTCATATAGTGTTTAAGCTATGGCTTTTTTCTTCTTTTTTTGAAAACTGAAACATTTTTGGCCTTTTTATGTTGTCTAGAGAATTGGGCTATAGGGCTTACAGGGTTGATTCTGTTGATGATCTAACCAAGCCATTTGTGTCCATGTACTTTGGTGCTGCGTATCTGGCATATTTATCAGAATATGAAGGAAGGTATGTTTGTCTACTCCTTTTCATTGGATTCTATTAGATGTCTGATTACTGCTATAAGTTCTAAGTATATAAAACCTGTAACTTCCTCTTCAAAAATTATCATTTTTACCACATGTACGGTAATCCATGTATAGTTTTTTGACCAAATCCATGCATTCTGTACACAATATTCCTCCTGGGTAATCCCAATATATACATAGATCTTTAAAAAGCATATCATACATTTGCTTCAGAAAAGGGTGAATATTTAAGAGGTAATGGTCTATTTCTCTTAAATCCATGTTGATATCCCTGACCAAATAATATTTGGTGATTGTAATCCAGGGAAAGATCTCCACAATTTGTTCTTCAGGCATATATTTCAGGACCACAAAATGTGAACCTTCAGGAGACTGGGCCACTTTGGCTCAAATTTCAGGATGCATTGAGCAATTACCAAGAAATTAAGAAGTAATGTTAATCATCTTATTTATCTATGTTATATCAATATCTTTCTTTAGTTTTAATAGCTGATAATGTGGTCTTATACTTACAGGGATCAAGGGAGCTGCACCATTTTGTAAGCTGACAGTACACCTGAAAATTCTTTTATGTTCACATGGCCACATGGGATCCATTCTTTGAGTTGCATTTGTATTATATTTTGATTGAGAGCAGGAGTGGTGTCAAGCAGGAAAATGGTTTCCTGCAAAGAAATTATCCGGTTCGAAACCTATAATGCTAAAAGTCATTTTAGTAGAATTCCTATCAATTGATTTGAGAATGAATTTATTTGTTAAAACTAACAATAAGAATATTAACATTCAAGAAATAGAACTCTATATTGTTTGTTGCTTTTAGGTCTCCAAACTTGCACACAGGTTCAGGTGATTGTATTATTATCAAAGATTTGCCGCAATATTGATTATACTTCCATAGAAAACTAGGATTATAAGTTGTCAATATGTGGCACACGTGTCTTATGGGTAAATAGGTAATTAACCAACTTTTCAGAGAATATGCTCAGACTAAAGACCAAAGACCAAAGAGAAGATACTTCTTCCAAAGTTATATCATATTATATGATGGCACCTAATAAACAGCTACACATTTGCTTGAACACTAAATTCATTTTGAAAAACACACTACAATAATGAAATTGATAACATCAACTATGATCAACCCTCCTCCCCTTCGCCACCCCCACCCAAAAGACAAGAAAAATTGAAAGCAAACAGAAAGAAAGAAGTAACTACTCTCTCTTAGAAGAAAGAAGACCTTGTTGCAAGTATTTTTTTAGTTTCCAACGAGTATCCCACACCCTTGGGTTAAACAATATGGTATCTCTTTCCATAAATCTCACTATCAGTGAATTTATTTGAGTTTCAACTTAAAAGTCTCAAGTTCTAACTACTGGAGTTAATACCTCATGCCTACCATATACGATGGTTAAATCCCCTCTTCCTCACCCACATGGTTCAGGTAAGGGTCTAACATGTAGAGCTTCTTCCTCAGCATACATACCAAATGGTTGCTAGACCATTATCAGATTGAGGAACACCTACTACTGACTCTTTAATGAAGAAGCACCACTTAGGTTCTCATGGTTAACATACGTGCTAAAAAAAGATGTGATTATGAATGATTTTCAAGTCAAGAAAGTGAATTTGAGGACACCAGGAAGGCTTATGTTAGGTTGATACCAGATCATGATGCTATTTAAAAGTAGCAACTAGAAAGCAAAATGGGGATTGTCCAAACAGAAGACTGGAGGACTGCTACATTTATATTCCATTTCCTTTTAGGTCCTGAATAATATTTCATTTCAGGTTTTCCCTGGCATAGAATAGAATGCCACCTCCAAATTTCCAAATGCAGCCCAGAATGCTTGCCATCCATCTTCAACACCCGTTTCCCAATAGATGCTCTTTCAATATGAATCAAAACCCATTTGAGAAATAAGAGGAAGCATCAATAAATCACATTCCAATTTCTGGTTCTCTTTCAGAATTAGTTTTGACATATATGTAACACTCCAAATCATTGGAGAATTACTTGTTCTATAAAGTATACCATTTTCTGGTTCTCTTTCAGAATTAGTTTTGACATCCATCTACTCTAAATCAATGGAGAATTACTTGAAACACAGGAAAGAGCTAGTACTCGGAACCACAGTCAACCAGACTCAGTTCTCTCAGAAGATACTTCACTCTCTTCTTGCCTCCCTGCTAGATAAGGATCTGACTCCGTTTCACTTGAATCGTCACGTGTATTTTGGTGCATTCGAACATTGGGAAGCTGAAATCTACCACCCATCAACAGTCTTGGACCAGCGCTAGTTGATGAACTCAGATTGGAAGAGAATACTCTTCTGCTGGTGGTGGCCACTACTGTGGTTTTTGATACCTGTGATCTCATGGCCATCATTTTATTTGTCTGGTGATGACCAATTTCTGGAACCACATGTTCCAAGTTACTGGTTGATGGCCATTGAGGTGCAGCAGCAGGAACTGATCTTCTGCTGGTAGTGGCCACTGCAGTGGTTTTTGATGCCTGTGGTCTCATGGCCATCAAGTTAGGCTTCTGCAACCAGCTACTATTGTTTGACGTCAAACCAAAACTACCAACTTCCAAAGAAGGAACAAGGTGGATCAACCCGGAACTACAGTCTGGCCTTTCTGTTTCTCTCAAATGAGCTGCAATTTTGGGGAACAAATTGTTTAGCTATGACATTGGCATAACTAGTTTCTTCTTATATCTGCAAAATAAACCTGTCAGATATACCTGAACACAAAGTACTTGTCAATTTTGGTGGTGGAAATTCGTCACGGGTTGTGAGAGTGAAAACTTCCTCACGCCATCTCATTGATAGATCCTGTGCTGTTTTATTCTTAAGGACGTTTAAAGACGGATCTTGTAGAATAGCTTCCCAATTATTCTGGCCATATCTACGCACCCCAGTCCAGAGAGCATCAAGTTGGTCTCCTGTCCATGTTTTTACCATAGCGTGGTATTCCACTTCTGCAAGTAACTCTGAAAATTTCAATCCTTTCATTGTAGTACCATATGATAAGCTTGATGAAGAACGCAAAGAATCCAATCCCGCTCTGTCACTGGATTTGGCTGTTTGAAACTCAAAACTTAGCTTTGAACCAAGTAGTCCAGAACTTGAGAAAGTTCTTGTACTTGCTTTCTTCAAAGCCAGCTTCTCTTTCTGCCTTTCATGAAGCTCAGCAGTGCTTGAAGAAAATAATCAAAAAAATATGCACATTAGCATCATACTTTTTACAATATTGCCTTAGTTTTGAAAAATGATCAAGATCATATTTAAGTAAAGTGACTTACTATTTCTCTTTCAGGGCTTTTCCCGCTGGAGTATATCCTGAGTCTAGTTTGCAAACCACATCTATCTCTTCCTTGTTAATCTGATTTAACAAATTGATAATAGAATGAGTTTGAGTAGATAATCCTCAACATAAGTAAAACTATTCAGTGTCTTGTATCAAAAATTAGCACTTGCCTCTGGAAGCCGGTCACATTCCTTCATGGACTCCTCCATAGTCTCCCTATTTTCTCCCAAATAAAAATAATTTCATAAAAATTTATTTTCTCTTGTTCAATGTAAAAATCAGCAAAATCATTATCTAGACCAGAAATTCGGATAAATCGACAAGAGTTTAACAAATAAAATAACAGAAGAAAAAGAAATTTCCGAAAGAAAGGTTTCCACAGTTTGAAATTTGTTTGATCTTTGAAGACAAAAAGAAGAACAATAAACATATAAACTATTTTAAGAGAGAAGTAACACCTCGAAATCAAAAGTGTTCCACGTTTCACATTGCTAGGAGCTTGTATGTGGGTATCACCATAATTTGCATGAGATACTGTAGGTTGCCCTTGGCATTTAGTTGAACTTCTATAAGATTTGTTTGATTGATTGGGCTGACAAAGATGGAACATAAGAATGAATAAATTAGATAAAGAAGAAATATAAGCACTTAAGCAGGTACTTCAATAATGAAATGAACAATGTCAAACTCTTGATATTTCAACATGAAAGTAGGCAATTAGAGTCAACCTGTGAATCAAAGTATAATTTATTTACTATTCTATTCTAATCTAACTCAAATTATCACCTTATTATAAGAGTTGAATGTTTCTGTGTCTATTTCTTCATGGTTACACATGTATCACAACCTCTGCCTAGCCCCTTAATCTGCCCGCTTTCCTGACCTAGTATGGCAGGCAAGCAAAACACATTATAGAAAGGTATTCTCTGGACATGTCGTTGCATGTTCCTGTATATCTAATAGATGGATGGATGAATGGATGGATGGATAGATAGATATGCAAGATTGAGGAAACCAACTTCTTTGGCCAATACAAGGGGCACCTAGTTTGCTGTCAGGTCGTAGGTGCATAACCACTTGCACAGCCAAACGCACAGATGAGCATTCTCCATCTGCAGTTTCTGTTTTATGTACTGGACATTAAGGGTGAATTTTACTTCAAAATGGTGGCATGGACTAATATTATAGGAAGGTTGTACATTTAAATGTCTATGTGTCAAGGAATACACCATAGTTGGGAGCATTTAAAACCTCAATTCAAAATCCTTATTATCTAAATATTCACCCACTGAAAATAATCTCAATCATGATGTTATATATATATATACAGAAAGGCATAAATTTTGGTACATAGAAATGTTTGGTTGGAAAGTTTTCATTTATAACATGGCTTTCGATATACTGGATTTAACGGACATGAATCTTAGCTGGCTTGAAATGTTGAATCGCTTTGAGCATAGGCTTAAATGATTAAATAGATACAAAGAGGTTTATGTTCATCGGCAAAAACAAAAGTTCATTGTGATTAAAGTTTGTTTTGAGAATTTTACTATTAGGTATGGATTTGAGGTTTCTGGTAATTTTTAAAGTTTTAAATCTGTTCTGTAGGGATGTAGTTCGAATTATTCCCTAATTTGCTCCTATCATAAAAGGAATAAACCTTTTTTGTACCTGAAACAGATATGCCTTGATGGTAGAATATTATGTTCATTAATTAGGCAAGTTATTGATCAAGTATACGCCCTCTCTCTCTTGGTGCTTTGTTTAATGGTTGTCAGTTTCTTCCTTGAAGTGCCCATACTTTTGTTCCTTTTCACTTTACAGCCCCAAAATCTATTGTTCCCTTACTCTATTGAATTTTAACGATTCTAGGTGCTCCACGCTGAAACCCTAAACAACCAGTAGATCTCTCACTTTAACATACCAACATTACTACTTCTAAGGAAGGTGTTGCAATCTATACCTTCAATTTCTGCACTTTCCTTACACCTTTCACAATGACCATATATACAAACCTAAAGGGTATATTCAACCTCAAAGCCCTAAAAAACTTCCCAGCCCCAAAGGGCTACCAGGCTGATCATTTATTTAGGTTCCTAATATGCATTAATTAGTTAGGATAGGTGACTTGGTTCATGTAGACGGGGTTAGATGGGGTAGAGGAATACCAAGAATTACATGGGGAGAAGTTCTTGAGAAGGATATGATTGCTCTCAATGTCACTAATAGTGATGCCTTGGGTCGATAGAATTGAGAAAAATGATTCATATAGTCAATCCCGACTAGTTTGAGAAATCAGGGTTAATAGAGTTGAGTTAATATCCCTTGGTTATGCTACCATGAGAGAAAAAAAAAAATAGAAAATACACATGCATATATATGCTGTCAAGTTTATTTTTTAAATTATGCATAAGCCAAGATCATAGATTTGATACTCAAGCTATTAGGGAATGAACCCTTAATCTTGAAACAATATCAAATGTGTTGCACTACTAATAGTCCCAAAACCTTCAGTTGATAGGAAACAAGCCCAGTATCTTTCAAGCTTAGCACTCCCCTCCCTGATAAACAGTTGCACGTGGACAGTGAAACAAAACGAGAAACAACAGAAATCACAACAAAGATGTAGTATTGAAAATTTGAGAGTTGAACCAGTGCTCTTTTAGACAAACATGCTGATACTATGCTGCACTAGAGAACGGAGTACAAACCTCATTACTAGAACTGGGCCTTAATCCAACATTGTTGTCTGTAGAAAACTTCTCTATCTTCTTGGTGTTTGTATTTGATGAAGAAGGCAAGACATTCTTTTCTTTTCTAGGAGAGACCATCTTCTTTGACATAGGGATCTTGAAACGTAGACCGGTACTCCTTGGAATATCATCGCCATTGGAACAATTCTGGCATTGCCAGTTCCCCTCAGGAACAGACTTCAAATATAAAACAAATAGAAACAAATCACAAATTCTAGAAAACAAAACATATGACGAAAAAGGTCAACTAAAGTAATGGCTGTACTATATATGTATATATACATATATATGCATTACCTCCAGAGGTGGACTAAGGCACTCAAGGTGGTAGGTAGCAGGACATGTATCACAGCAAAGCAGATTACCGCCTTCATCACACAGCATGCATTCATAGTAGTACTAACAAAATAATACCAGGCCAACTCAAATGAGATATCATAAAATAAATTCTATAATATTATCTTAAACATATTATAAGATGATGCAAAACACAAATCATGAAACTGTACATTCACATTAATGCATCAACTGTGTGATGAATAAGGTTCATATTTGATAAGCCAAAAATAAAACCATACTGAAACATAGAACAGAAAGCAAGAAAATTCTAAAGAAGCAAACTCTAAAAGTGAGGATGTTTCATGGAAACTTGTAGTAACTAATAACAAAAGAATAGGGACATGACACATAAACTTGCAGTGCTTACATTTAAGGGAAAAAAAACTTACTCCATCATTCCCTATAGTTCGTCTAGGAATGTCTAAATGGCCATCTCTTTTACTATTCTTGCATTCTGTACTTGAGGAAATGGCTTTCTTGTCCTTTGATATGTTTTCTCCAAAAGGGAATTTTCTTTTGTAGACCAGACGTCCATCAATCTTCTCATTAGCCATGCTTAAAAAATTTGAGTAAGAATCGAAGCTTTGAAAAGACAATCAATGGATTGTAACACCCTGCAGGAAATGTCCTGCATTTGTCCACATAGGAAACAATTAAACAACACAATTGAGTAAACAAACATTAAATGAACTATTTGAGGAACATATACCACTCACACTAAATGGAAAGAGGGTAAAGGAAAGCATCTTCTATCTTGCAATAATATAAAATAATAACTGAAAACTCCAAGAAAGGCAGAGTTAGTCAGAAATCAAGCATGTGTTACAATTTATCAACAGAAAGTAAGGCAAATTCACGGATCCTCCTGGATTCACAAAAACACAATGATATCATTGCAACAATATGTTTGTTAAGTACAAATATGAGTACTATTTCCCTTTTCCTTAGTTTAATCAAATCGAAATGAAACGATCCCTTTGCTGTGATTTGCTCAACTGGAACATGATGAAGCCTCAACGACCTACTTGAGTTAAGAAGATTCTTGAGCCGTTGAAATGCAAATACATAACTACTTTTGTGGTGCTATTAAATAGATACAGAAAATGAGCAAGTTTTGACAAATCAATTCCCATACTAGAAATTTTGTACCAAGATCCTTATCTTCTCCATTTCACTTCAAAAACAAATTGCCCATCATTGTTCCATTAGTTTCAAGTGTGCCTACCCTTCCCGCCATTAAGTACTGCTTTGAAGTTGCTGTAATTATAAAGAATATTATCATGACTTAATTTAGCTTCACTATTAGAAGAAAAAATAATAATTATTTCTCCTGATTCTCATAAGATTTGCTAGTAGGCCTTAAATTCCCCTCCTTGCATTTAAAATTTTGCTTGATCAGACTAACCATATACACCCAACTCAACTAAGCTAAGTTTTAAATCTCAAACAAGTTGTGGTTAGCTACCACCATGTACACCCACACAAAAAAAAAAAAAAAAAAAAACAAATCTTTTAAAATTATCGAGTCAACAGAAACTAATTCTAGTATCTTCTCTAAATCTACTTTACTAAATTCAAGTAAAGTAGCAATCCTTGCAACACAAACTTTAGAAATTCAAAACCATCAACTTTTAGAAGGGAAAAAAAGAAGAAAAACCAGCAATCAAATGATAGAAAATTACCACAAACAAACAACAAAGGGACTAGTTATAAATTGAAAAAAAAAAATTTGGTATAATCAAATAGATGAAACCCACCTGATTGATCAGCTACACAACCCAGAAACAAACAAAAAAAAAAAAAAAACTTTAACTGGGATTAGAGCAAGAGGGAAGAGAATTTGGGTGAAATGTGTGAGTGAGGGAATGAGCGTTAGAAAGAATTCTAGTAAGCATAGAAAAAACTGGGGTGAGACTGTGGGCACATTACGTACGTGTGCAAGTCTGACAGGAATTGGTGAATTGTATGGAGCGCTGAACAGAAACGGTTCCTTAATTGCAAAAAACCACTTGGCATTGTCTCAGTCATTTTGTTTCTTCATGGGGATTCCTCCATTTCTGCTTTCCTTGTTTACTTTTTGTCTTCCTTATTTGCTTCCGCTCTGTATTGAAGAGAGTTAATACATAGACGGTTAGGTGGAAAAGGGAAGTGGAGGGAAAGAATCAAATGAAGAAGTGTTTTCTCATTTTTCTTAATTTATTTTTTTAATATTTTATATGATATTCATTGAAAGTAATGAAATTCTCTTAAAAGAAGTGTTTTAATTATTGTCATTTGTAGTAAATTTTATTTTTGTTATTATTATGAGATATTGATTCTTATATTACAATTAAAAATTAGCAAATAATGTAATTTTCTTAAAAGAAGTGTATTAATCATTACTTTTTGTAGTTCAAAATTTTCAAGTTCATGAATCTATTGTTTTTATTATGAGATATAACTGGCTCTCTTATTATGAACAAGAATTAGTGAGTAAAAAAAAGTTCTTAAATTAATTTTTGCTGTTTGTAATTTGAATTTTTCAAGTTCATAAATTCAATATTGGCTCCCATATTGATATTACAAGCAAGAATAGTAAATAATAAAATTTTCTTAAAATAAAAGTATTAATTATTGCTTGTAGTTTGATTTTTTCAAGTTTATGAATCCGTTAATTTGATTTATTTTTCTTATTGACAAATGAACATTCAAGTACATGCATCGAATAATAAATTTAATATAATTTTAAATTTCTTACTAAAAAGAGATATATTATTGCCAAATGGATTATATAACTTTAAATTTTAAAAGAATTGATTAAAAAATAATATGCTCTGTTAGATGTCAATACGAATTCTAGCATTACATTTTTTCTTATACACTTGTATTTACATTTATGAAATAAGAAATTGGAAAGTGTTACTTGCCCTTAGTTTCTTACACTTTTTTTATTTGTTATTAATCAAATACTTAAAAAATACAATTGTTCATAAAATTAAAAAAAAATTGTGAAGTTACAACTAAAATCAGAATTATGAATCCTTTCTAGTTTTTCAAGAACAGGAGAATAATGTGTTCTAAATTTAAAGACTAAAACTTTTTTGTAATGGAAAATATATTTTAAGAGAAGAAATTGAGGACCGTTAAATGAGAACAGATCTTCACCAAAAAATAATAAAAGAGAATTAGATTGTAACTATCAGCGTTATAGAAAGTACTTCAGGACAAAAAAAGAGTCAAATGTGATAAATAATCATCTTAGTTTCTTGGGGTGGAGTGATTATAATTTTATTTTAATTTTTGGAAAAGAAAAATGGTAATAATGTAATGAAAATTAGAAAGTACTCAATTCAAGTTTGCAAAATCATATATAAATGCAAAGAATGGTCTTCTCACAAACTAACCCTGTGGAAGTTTCACCACAGCTCACAAAAGCAAAGGACAACCACCCAACCTTCTGAAGTCCTACTTCAAAACAATTGACACAACGTAAAAACGAGTTGAGGTTGAGTAGAGTTTTGGAATGCTCCACTTGTCAGATTTTTAGCACAGAAGTTTGTAAGCCTAAGGTTTACTAAAAGTTAATGAGTAAATTTCACACTTGAGAACTCGTAAGGCATATTAAATGGGGTCACGTAAAAATTATAACAAATGAACAAACTTTAATGCTCGAGCTCGATTCAAATGGAAATGGAATAATCACAAACCAGGATTATTTACCTGAAACCAGTTCATTTGCAAGGATGCAGAGAAACTGTGAATGCCATTGCTCTTGGAGCAACATTCTCATTCTAAGTCAATGAAAGTGATATCTACATCATTGCAAACTAATTGAGTTTTGTCCAACATATGGACCAAAACAAAACCCATGCTGGGGATCAAAGCTTTTCTGAATCAATGAGTGATAACTACACAGTTTATCAGCAATAAGATAAAATGCTGTAATTGATCCCAAATTGATTGTAATTTTCTGCAAGTTTCAATCAACCTATTTGGAGACCTAGAAGAACTTCCAATCTCAAACTGAGTTTCAAATTCAAATTGACTGCTGAAATGGTCTAATTTCATTGTTTTTTACTTTCTGGCAACTAAGGTTCCTATTTGGTTGGGTCAATCACTTGTCAGTGGCAATATTAGGGCATAGAAGGTCTCAGTTGCCCTCTTATATTTTCTGTGTTAAATGTGAGCCCCAAAAAAAGCCAGGATCATAGATAGGATAGTCACAGCAAAAAGAAATGTAACCCTATATAAAATAGACAATGTCTTGGATCACTAATAGTCCCAGATATCAGCTGATTGGAAATGAGCCCAACTATGTATTTCAAATTTAACACTCCCACATACATGCAGTTGCAACCTACAACAAAACCAAACAAAATACAAACCAGAATTGGCAGTATCTTTTCAAACAAACATGCTGATACTATGCTGGATTGCCATTTGTCTCAGACTAACAAAATGATAGCATCCCTCGTTGGTCTTGATCTTGACCCAATACCCTTGTTCTGGACAACTTTAATCTTTCTTGGTTTTTGAATATAAGGAAGAAACTAAGCTGCTAGGTGCGGCACGTTTCTTGGAAATAGACTTTATAAAATGTATAATTGGCTTTGAATCATCATCATCATTGAAGCAGTTCGGGCATTGCCAATTTCCTTCAGGAACGGACTTCAGATAAAACAAATCCAAACAGATATCAGAAAGTTCTGCAAAACAAACCCATGAAGAAAAAGCTAGAGTAAACTAATAGCTATAAAACATATATTTGTACCTCTAGTGGTGGATTAAGGCACTGAATGTGATAAGTAGAGGGGCATGTATCACAGCATAGAAGGTCCCCACCTTCATTGCACACCATGCATTCATAGTAGTACTGCAAAATAACAGAGCAATATCGGCCAAATCAATGAGCTAATTAAGCTATCATGGAAAAATAAATTATAATAATGTTAGATGGTATTACATATAATGATGTAAAAACAGGTGCTATAGGGCAAGCATATGGTCAAATTAAAACACCAACAGTCAGAGGAATATGATTCATATCT
Organism: Quillaja saponaria; assembly: GCA_029379385.1. Classification (NCBI taxonomy): domain Eukaryota; kingdom Viridiplantae; phylum Streptophyta; class Magnoliopsida; order Fabales; family Quillajaceae; genus Quillaja; species Quillaja saponaria. Next base: position 7,884,680 of record CM055616.1, on the reverse strand, counting down.
GATAAGGGGAGAATAGAAGCTTGCTTCCTCAGAGGACAACCCTCTTAGAACCGCTTACCGGAATGTTCACCAACCAGTAGACATTCTGAATACATGTCCCTTAGTCCCATAAAAATGAGCGAGTGAAAAAAAAGATATGTGACAGTAATAATTATTCCGCGTTCTAACTTAACAATTTTTGTACAACACATTTTAATATTTTATTATTGCCATATCATTCCCCTAATTACTTGTAACACAAATGTCATTCTTAAGAAAATAGGAACAGGAAGCCAAAACCAATAGGACGTCAAGTTGCAAGAAAGAATCACTTTGCAGACCTACAAGCCAGAGCTTGCAATATAAACAATTTTTCAGAGTTTTAGCCTGGCAATAAGCTTATATGTTTGCAAATTATTATATAACTACCATGGCATCAAGATATTTTTGTAAGGATTTCCAAAAGTAACTCCATGCACTGCACAACTGTTGTTTAGATTTATTTTTAAATTTAATTGCCATATTGAATGACTTTTTTCTCAAGAAAGCAAAACAGATGATAAAGAAACATACTTCATGACCTAAGCGTAATCCAGAAAAATAATTCCAGAGGCTAACAGGAAGCCACACTTAAAATTTTCAACATAAAAGTATGAAAAATAATGGTTACAGTAACAATAGAAAATATCTTGGGATGCTAATTATGAGAATCAAACATTTCATTCTAGTTAAAACCATACTGGAATGTGCAATAATACAAGACAAGAAATTTCCGAGGAAGCAAGCTATAAGAATCAGAATATTTCAACAAAACTTGTAGTAACTAAAGACAAAAAAAGAAAAAAGTGAATGAGATACAGTTAACCTCTCATAGTGGAAATATGAAAAAAAAAAAAAAGCTTTAGTCAAAACATGGAATGCAAAAAAAGAAAGCTTACTCCATCATCCCCTATGGGGCGTTTAGTGAGATCCAAGTGGCAATCTGGTTTACTCTTCTCGCATTCTGGACTTGAGGAAATGTCTTTCTTGTTCTTTGACATGCTTTCTCCAGAAGCATTGCATTTCCTTTTGCGTTGATAGACCTTAATACCACCGATCTTCTCATTGTCCATTCTCGAAAGATTTGAATAAGAATCAAAGCCTTGAAAAGGGAATTTCTCGAATGCAACACCCCACAGGAAACGCCCTGCATTTACCACATGGGAAACAATTAAACAATTAATATAACAACTATTTATGGAACATAGACCACTTGTATTAACTAGACAAGTAGATGAAAAGAGGATAAAAACAAGCATCTTCCATATAGAAAATCCAGGGAAATCAGAATTATTTGGCTAAGGATCATGCTTTATAATTTATTGAGAGAAGGTAGGCCAACTTCACAAACCAATCTTGCATCAGCAAAAGCACAACGCTATTGTGAGAACAATATATATATTATACATATGAAGCATCTATGATGGATAATATGTTAAGCACATGTTTTTTATCAGTAATAAAATCTAGATGCTAGACACTGTACAAGAGCAAAATTAGGAAAGGGCCCAGATTTGTCTGCAAATTCAGATGATCAAAGGAATTTGAAAAGAAGATAAAAGATTGCAGAGGCATCATCCAGTCTTCAACATAATTGTGATTTGCTTTATTACATTCTATATCTTTTTCTACTCTCGTATTAATCAGTATCCTGCTACTGAATCTGACAAGTCCCAGAACAGGTGCTTAGAGAAGCAAGAGAAGGTTGTTCATTTTCTGGTAAACAGCAGCATAATGAACAGCACTAAAGAATAGCCAGTCAGCGGCTGTATGTTTCTAACAACTTAATAACAGATGTTAACAGGGTAATACTAGTGGAAAGGGTTATTCCAAGCTTAGTCTATTATGTGGGAGAATAATTCAAGTTCAAAATAATAAAGCATAATGAAAAGATATAAAAATTTAACGTTTGCTTTTTCCTTAGATTGATCAAATCAAAATGAGACAAATTCCTTGTTGATTTGCTCAAGTAGAACTTGTTAAATCCCTAAGAAGCATACTTGATGTTGAGAAGATTCTTGAATTGTTGAAGAAGCAAACAGTTCAATAATATACTTGTGAGAATAAAAAAGCGATACAGAAAAGAGATGTTAACATTAGTTGTCTCATAGGAGATCACTAATAGACAACTAAAATCCAGGCCGTGCATGAGAAATACCTAATAGGAAATTTAGGGTTGCAAACATTAGCCATGCAAGTCCAAGCTAAAAAAAAAAACTGAAGCTCAACTCAGTTTGACAATATCTGTCCAACATAAATGAAGTTAGCTACAGTGATAGTTAATAAGTAATTGACTACCATAATTCCTAATATGAATTTAATATAAAAGCTCAACTCAACTAAGCCTTAAAATCCCAAACTAGTTGGGGTCGGCTATATGAATCATTTTTCTCCATTCGCATCGATCCAAGACAACATTTTCATTAATTCCTAGCACAGCCATATCTTTCTCGATGACTGCCCCCCATGTAAGTTTTGGTCTCCCCTTTCCCCGTCTAACACCTGGCACCTGGACCAAGTCACCGTTACTTAACTATTGCGTACATTGGCCAACGTTGGATGTGTCCAAACCAACGTAGACGGTTCTCCGTCATTTTCTCTTCAATAGGTGTTACTTACACCTTCTTACGAATCTCCTCATTCCTTATTCTATCATTTCTTGTATGTCTTGTCATCCATCTCAACATTCTCATTTCAACTACTCCCATCTTATGCGAATGTTGCTTCTTAACTACCCAACATTCGGTACCATACAGCATAGCTGGTCTCACTGCCAACTTATAAAATTTTCCTTTCAATCTATTCAGGATTTTGGGATCACATAAAACTCCCGAAGCACTCCGCCATTCACCCAACCTGCCTTAATCCTATGGCTTACATCATGCTCAATTGCACCATCTTTTTGTATAAATGACCCTAAATACTTAAACACATCATTTGTAGGGATTGTCTGACCGTCTAAAATTATATCATTCGAGCCTCCTCTAGTTTCACTGAAATTGTGCTCCATATATTCAGTTTTTGTAATACTCAATCTAAGGCCTTTAGATTCTAACGCGTCCTTCCACATTCCTAGTTTAGAATTTCAACCTTCCCTAGTTTCGTCTACCAACACAATATCATCAGCAAACAACATGCACCATGGAGCCCTATCTTGAATATTATAGGTAAGTTCATCCATGACTAAAGCAAATAGGTAAAGACTTAAGGATGAACCTTGGTGAACACCTATCGTGATCGAGAACTCTCCAGTCATACCATCTACGGTCCGCACCCTAGTCATTACTCCCTCATACATATCTTTAATAACTTCTACATATTTAGTTGGTACCTTTTTCTTCTCGAGTACCCACCACAAGACTTATCTTGACACTTTATCATACGCTTTTTCTAAATCAATATAGACCATGTGAAGATCCTTTTTTCTTTTCTCTAGAATTTAATATAAAAGCTAAAAGGAAAAAAACATCTAAATCCTTCTTCCCACCCCCCTTTTGTCATTTCAATGCATGTTATTGGTAGGAAAGGTATTTTCTCCAATCCCAAAATCCTCGTTACACTTTAGGAAATGGAGACTACTAAAGTTCTGCTTGTGCAAGTAGAAGTAGAACACAGAAAATGCAATAAGTTTTGTCAATTACTTTCACTGTAAAAGTTAAACAAAAAAGTATAACAGAAACTGTTAATTCAAATAAGCATGATGAGTATGGGAATTAAAATCACTGAGCCTCCTTCTTCTCTTTTCTACATGAGCACAGTGAAAAAGTTAAGAACAAACAGAGAAAGATGGAAAAGTAATCACAGTTTGCATCATTACAAGGAGCATAAATAATATTGACATCAAACTATTAGCAAGAGTTCTGCCGTTAAAGGGTCATCATATCATATATGTTCACCGTGTAGAATTTATAGCAAAAAGAGCAACTTTTGACAAATAAATCACCATGCTATAAGATTTCAAGATCTTTATTATCTTCATATCACTTCACCAAGAAAACAAAAAAGACAAACTTCCATCAACCCCAAGGGTAAACTTGCTGCAATCAAGTGTTGCTTTGTAGTAGATATCACTAGAAGGAATATCATCAGGGATCAATTTAGCTTCACTAGTAGAAAGAAATCATTATTTCTCCTGATTCTCATATAGATATTGGTAGGCCTTAATTTCCCCTTCTTGATTATAAAATCTATGCTGGACCATAAAAAGAATAGCATACCCATTAAAATTTGAAAAAAAGGAAGGAAAACCAATAAACAAGCACTAATTGTAAAATCTTCTCTAAATTCAATTTAACTAGATTCTAGTGAATTAGCAAAACCACGCAACACAAAGTGCTAGAAATTTAAACCCCACAAACCTTTGGGGTTGAAAAACCAGAACCCTGTTAATCAAAGAAAACCTCACATCAATCAAATCATAAAAAGAGCACGGGAACCCAATTTGACTTGAGAATGTACATAATCAAATAGAAAGGGGAAAAAAAAAAAAAAAAACCACACCTGGGTGAGCAGCTACACGACTATAAAAACATAAATTTTGAAGTAGGGCAAAAGGAAAGAGGAATTGGGTGAAATGGGCAAGGAAGAGTGTGTTAGAAACGATTCATAAAAAAGAGATAAGTTGGTGTGGGCATATACGTGTGCAAACTCTGCTGGGAATGATGAGTTGTATTGAGCGCTGGAAATAAGCACCTCCTTAATTGCAAACCACCACTTGGCATTGTTTTTCAGAAATTTTGTTTCTTCCTGAGGTTTCCGCCTTTCTCCTTTCCTTCTTTGCTCTTTCTTCCTTATTTGCTTTGCTGCCACACTGTGTGTTTACTGTTTTTGAGAGAGGGTTGGGGGAAAGAGTTATGGCAATGGAGGGAAAAATCAAATGTATTGCTGAAGCCTGAATTGAAGATCAGTGTTTGTTAGTTTTTTTTTTTTTTTTTTTTAGCTGTTGGTGGCTCGACAAACTCCATGACACAGTGACAATGAATCAAACGCTACTCTTGGGCTAAGATTGAGCTCAAATCAGCCTATCTTGAACTTCTATTTTAATTTTGAAATCCATCCCATTCAATATAATTTTAATTATTCATGTATAAGTTTATAAGTAAATATATTTACTGTTTAAATAAATTAAATTTAGTTCAGCAAGTAAATTACTTAATTAATTTTCTAATAGGTTATGAGTTTAACTCTTATTGATTTACAATAAGTTATAATTTAGTTTAACAAATTTTAATAAAATTGAGCTCAAACTCCACTCGTAATCACTATTAACTTAAACATACATCAATTAATCTATAGCTCTTTACATTCTAAGTCAATAAATAAAACATACATTCCTAACAAATAAATGAATTCTAGAATTATTTTTCAACTTCAACATTTTAATGTTTTATTAAAATAAATATTTTGATTGTAAGAAAATTTCAATATCAAACAACAGAAAATGAAGAAACTGTAATACCATAAACAGATTCATTCCATAGCCTCAAAAATTAGTTGTTGTTTTTTGGTCAAAAATAGAGAACCTAAAAAAATTAATTGACAAAACTAAACTATGAAATTAGTAATTATTGGATTCAAGTGATCTAAATAGTGCAAATATTAACATAAGGTGGTAAATTACATACTTCTCAAGTTCACATACAAGAAGTATTTCAGTATGTTGTTTTCATATTCTCTAATTTTCCAATTTCATGAATAAATTATTTTCTTTTACTGTATCAAATAACTTCAATTTTTCAGGTTTATGAGTCCAATATTAAAAAACAAAAAAACAAATATATATATATATATATATATATTTTACATGTAGACCAGTCAGATTTTACTTCACAATCGCTTTATTAATATGTATTTCTTTAAAGATAGTTTCTTACTTACAATTTAAAATAATTTATTTAAATAATTACTAACACAGTAAAGATATGCTGAAAATTTTAATAAAATGTATACTACTATATAATCATAATCTCATTGGGGTTTTATCATAAAATGTATGTTTACAAAATAGTCAACGGAATAGTAATATTTTACATAAAAATTATATGTTAACAAATAAATCAACATATATATTAATAATTTATTGTGTCTCTTGTCGACAAATTAACAAATGAATGGTTTACTATAAAAAAAAAATTAGTGCATTAATTTTCTCTTTAGATTTCAAAATAATTCAGGGCATTAGATCAATGTCAAAGAATTAATGGTCTTCACTGGGAATTGTATCTCTTTCTTTCCTCACAAACTATGGCCTATGAAAGCCTCTAGTTTTACCACAGCCCATAATAGTTGAAGGCAGCTTCCCAACCTTTTCAACCCCTGCTTCAAACACAACTGACATACCCATATAGAAGTGAGACTCAATATGGCAATGGAATAACCAAACACCAGGATTGTTTGTCTGAATCCTCAAAGCAGTCCATCCATAAGGATGAACAGGCACAGTGTTCTTCATAATAGGATTTAGCAGATTGTACTTTTGGGGATCTCTTTTCATGTCAAACTTACCATTTCCATATCCTAGAATCCAAAAATCATGCCCATGTAGATGCCATGGATGTGTTTCGCTATTATTCACAGTCATGGTATTAGCATTTTGCAGTATAATATCTACTGTAGTATTGAATTTCAACCTGTAAATCCCATTGCTTGAAGTAGCATTCACATTTTTAGCGACACTGAAGATATCATAGTTCATAGAATCATAGTTATCTGGAGGTGGGGTTTGATCGAAAGCATCGGTTAAGTTGAATTTGAGAGCAACTAAGTAAGGTGTGTGAGGGAGAGTCAAAGACACATTGTTTAAGGACCATTTGAAAAAACCATCTATCTTGTTCTGTGTATTAAGAAGCACGATGACTCTGTCTGACTTCAGAGGTGGCGCAGTTATGTGACCACGGTGAGCTTTGATGGCAAAGCTTTGAGCTAAACGTGAAGCAGTGTCACTCCAAAGAGGACCTGTGGGTGGAATAGTTGGGGGCAACTTCTCAGGATGATTTGGATGGTAATTGAGGATGGCTAAGCCATTTGGGGTGGAAGGTTTACGGCTAACTACATTTGTTATGGCCCAGTAATTTCTTGAAGAGTCTTGGTTGGCTTTCAATAGCACAGAGTAGGTCTCACCAGAGTAGATGTATATGTTTTTCACTACAAATGGCTCCACATAGTGCCCATCAGCTTCAACAACAGTCAAATTATGACCCTGCATACCAAAATGGTAACCACTCTTATAAAAGTCTATATGAATATATTCTATAACCAGAACAGCTGAATTTGAAAATCATTGAGGGTACTGTGCATAGTCCATTCTAACAAGCTGAAAAGGGCTTGTGCGTGAGGGGACTTGTACGATATCAAAATCTAAAACTAGTCTAACAATTTAAGCTTGAGTTAGGATTGGTTTTTTGACATACCTCAATCTCAAATGCTGATGGCAGACAAAGATGTCAAGCTACCAATCCTCAGCCGATATGTCTTGCCGGGGATTACAGTTAACACATAGGGAGAACATTCAGGATTCAATGCATTGCAAACTCCAGCCACCAAGCTTGAAAGGGAGCAATTGAACTTTCCTCTTCCATTTATCAGAAGTGACTAAATAAAAAATTGGAAGTTCAGTTTTTAGCAAAACAGGATGAGCTTAATTTCATTTTGAATACCAGGAAATATCAGTTACCTGAGGTTCCCCAACCCAACCAAAGGGTATGGAAGACAAGCCTGTAGCTTGCTCATGTGTGCTTTTGTGATACCAGTCATTTAGAATAATGCTATGGTCATAATCATATGTGAAGGGCTCAGAAACATTTGATGGGACAGATACTATGATGGATCCATAAAGACCAGCTTCTTTTTGCAGGCCATAATGTGCATGATACAAATATGTCCCTGGCTGCATTTTTCAGACAAGCAAAAGATTTTGAATACAAATAATGTGGGTGAAAGTATTCTTTGCTGCATTTGCTCAAAAGCTAAAGTGCCTTACCCTGTCAACAACAAATTTGTAAATGAAGTTGTCCCCAGGCAAAATAGGACATTGAGTTACCCCTTCAGTTCCATCACTCCAAGGTGATCCAATCTGCAATTAAATCACAAACAAAATGTCAACACCCAAAATGGGTAAATCACGTACCCGATTCCAAAAAGACTAATCACAATTGGGACTCTTATAAGCTTATATAACCCTGATCAACTTGTGGACTCAAACATGCCAACCCCACAAAATTTAGGGCGTTACAGAAAACATCCGTAAACAACAATAAAACCTCAAAATCTCAAAACAGAATTACAGGAAGTAAAGAAAAAAACAAAAACAAAAAACCAACCTGTCTGATACCATGCCAATGAACAGCAAGATTCTCAGTCAACAAACTATTCTTAAGCTCAACAACAATGGTGTCACCCTGCTGTGCCAAAATTGTAGGTCCTGGACTCCTTCCATTAATGCTTATGGTCAGCTTCTTAAAGCAATCTGGAGATTTATACTGATACTTAACCTCCCATTTGTAATGGCGGTATCTAGCCTCTACTTTTGAAACACTTACAAAAGCTATGAAAAGCCAGAACAATACCCACAACCTTAACAAATTTCCTCTGCTTTTTACCACCCCAGCCATGTTTTTCTTTTTAAAATTTGTAGAAACTTCTTAGAGAATATGAAGTTTAATAGGTTGTCAAGCTTATATATATTAGCAAACGAGTCCAGTTGAGTCGAATCACAACGGCTAATAGTTACTATATAATAAGATTTACTTGACATTGAGATCTGGCCCAAAAGAAAAGAATATGATGATGGATGCCAACTATTGTTAGATTCAGAGACCATGCAATGAAAATTACAAAATAAGAGCAGGAGTTGGTAGCCCGTTGAAACCGCGTTACAAGTTTTTGCTTCACAATACTTGTTTTATTTTTATTGTATTTTGTTGATCCAAATAGTTTTTCTAGTTTGTATGAAACATTGACTTCAGATTCAATCTTGTTTCTTGGACATAAACAAATTGCAGTAATGAAATTAAAATATTTGTAACATGGGGTTTTGCAACTAAATTAAGTTTCTATTTCTAATAAAAAACTAATTATTGGGAAATTAACTGATTTTTTTATCAAATAGATGTGCCTAAAAGATCAACTTGGTTATATATATATTTTAAACTTGATTTAGAGAAGCATCCTACTTTCCTATGGAGGTCCTCTAGAATCTAGATATGTGGACTCTTGTTTAAGACCCTAGTTCTTAATATGATACGTAGAAGAAATGCTTAATTAAAAGTTATGAAGCTAGCATATATTAATATACTACTCATAAATAATTGTCTGCATAATTACATGACATTGAAATTTGCCTTAAAAACATGTGAACTGTCAAGATAGTTTGTTTTCAATGAAACTTGTGTTAAACTTAATATGTGGGTATCCATAGTAAACCTTTCTAGATGCCAACGGTCAACACAAAACACAAAATATGGATCAAGTTGCAGATTAAGAAAAGGCAACTGTTATCCTCTGTTGTGCAGCTTATGGTTAGTGGTTATTCCCATTAACCAATGCAAACTTATTTTTCTTTTGTCGCAGAAGAACATGCATGAAAGTATAAAATGTTACTGTTGACTCTTATATATTGTTTAGTAACAACATAATACTATATATAGCCTTATACTATAATCCTTGCAGATCTTATTTTATATCTGACAATAGTAAATTTTCTAATAAATATCTAAAGTATAGTGTCATTTAATATTATCTAATTAAAAATTAATATTATTCAATCATATACGATGCATTCGATAATTTTATGTAGAAATAACTAAAATTTGATACAGAAATTTAATATATTCATTACAACTCAAGACGTGTTAATCCGTTCGAAACAATATAAAATTTTCTAATCATGCATGATGTATGCCGTGTTATCATTTGATTCATGAGTGTGGCATGAATAACGTTCTTGCATTGGCGTATGCATAGAATGAAAGAATCATGCCAAGTGCCAACTCCTTTGAGTTAATTATAGTTGAGAATTAATGCCAATGCCAAATTCCCGACAAAAGAATAGACTGATACTACTAACCTGGAAAGGAATTTGGAATTACTTGTGCATCTTTTGCTCATTTACCAATGCAATTATTCGAAGTAAGTTTAAGTTTGATGGAAGAATTCTTCTATAAAATGAAAGGTTAAAAAATTGTTAAATGTATAAGATACTTTGTGTCTCAAGTTAGGTGAGTAGGGTGTGAAAATATAAATTATAACAGGAGAAAGAATAGAAAATGAGGAATATGAAAAAAGAAAAAAAACCAACGTGTAACTATTATCGAGATTTGATTACTCTTGTTAATAATAAAATAATTTAAAGCCATGTTTTCTTTTTTAGGCATACCTTATCAAGTGGCTTATTATTGAGATTTGTTCAAAAAACCAATGATAATTTGCAGAGATGTGAATACATTGACAAGAAATGAGAATGCCATCCAATGCTCTACACTTCCCCTCACATCAAGTATTTGCAAGGAACATATCCGTTACATGAAATTTTTTGTTGACAAATATTGTCAAAATCCATGATCATTTTAATTTTACTTGATGCAAATAAGTAGTTACTGTTGCTTGTTGATTTAGATAAGGATATTCCAATTTAGAAAACTCATGCCCATTTGTCACCAAAGCAATGCATCACCGAGGATTCAGACAAGACCACTTATTCGAACCTACCCTATTAGCCTCTACAAGACCAGACCAGCACCAGCTGTACTTAAAGCACTCTTGGTTGAAAACCAACCATGTATAAACAACAGCTATGAATGAACAAAAAGAGGACAGGCTGCTTCATGTAATGCTCAAGCATCATCCAGAGCAAGGACTCCAGGGAGGGATTTCCCCTCAAGAAGCTCCAAGCTGGCACCTCCTCCAGTAGAGATGTGGCTCATCTTGTCAGGCAAGACCAACCTTCTCTACAGCTGCAACAGAGTCACCCCCTCCAATGATGGTTGTCACACCCTTGCCACTGAGTTCAGCCAATTTCTTGGCAATTGTCTGCAAATGGAAAGAAATGTTACAGATATCAATTATCTGGTTCCAAAATACATTCGAGTCCTTGTAGAACTTTCAACAGGGCGAATGTTAATTCTTCCCACATTGAAAGGCGCTTTATTGACCAATTGTGACCAACTATGGAGTTACTACAGGAACAATGCAGACAGACAGTAGACACTTTGCAACAAGATAATTTGCTCGAGTTGGGTGGTTTTACAATGTACAAGGATGCAATGGTCGAACTGGAAACACACCAAATCAGTAAAGTTTAACATTTGAACGGGACAAAATAAGATTTTGAATGGTTAATACATCTATGCCTATCGACAAGACATTTGTGCATTATGCAGATATGGGAATTCGTGGATAAGCTCATCAGTGCAAATGAAATTTATAAGAACATTCATACCACCGTTCCTGCTGCAAACTTGTCGAAACTCAAATACACCCATTGGTCCATTCCAAATTATAGTTTGGGTAGTATCCAAAGCCTCACTGAATGTCTTGATGGAGTCAGGTCCAATATCCAATCCCATCCATCCATCTGGGATACTCGAAGCAGGCACAACCTGTAATCACATAAAGAATGGCCTTCAATATTTTCAATGTTTAATTATTCAATATTGTGACAATGGTGATTCTAATAATTATTCTATCTACAGATAAAAATGTGCTGAGTAGCTTTCTGACTTCTAGGGTACTTAACCACATGCAAAAATTGGTAGCAGTAGCGCTTCACTGGAACAATACAGGCAAACACAACGCTTAACAGAATGTGCTTCTGCACTTGATTTTGTACCTGAGTGGGCTACAAGAGTGTGTGCACATATCTCTGTGAGTGTGCACGTGTCTGTGCACATGTGTGAGATCAAGAAAGAGAGGAATGGGGGAGAGGAAGGAATATAGGAGGAAGGGACAGAATGAAAGCAAGAGTTTTATATCAAATCTACGATTAAAAGCAGGTACCTTGCTGTTGGCATCAGGAGCAAACTTATCAGCAATGACAACATCAGTGGGAAGTAATATCGAAACCCCTTTAGCCTTGGCCTTTTCAAGAAGTGATGTTGCAAGATCAAGCTTGTCTTCCTCCACAAGAGATGACCCGACAGAATGACCTTGTGCCTTGTAAAAGGTATAGATCATCCCTCCACCTAGCAAGAGAAGGTTAACCTTCTCAAACAAAGATTCTATAACACCAATCTTGGTAGACACCTTTGAACCACCAATAATGGCTGCAAATGGCCTCTTGGGTTTCGCAACAGCTCCAACAAGATAATCAAGCTCCTACAAACATGAAACAAGCCACAGATTAATACAATTAAATAAGTGAAACCAAAAGTAGATGTTGCGTTTATAATTATTATACATACCTTCTGCATAAGAAATCCAGCAACAGCGGGCTTCAAGAATTTAGCCACCCCTTCTGTGGAAGCATGTGCCCTGTGAGCGGTTCCAAATGCATCATTTACAGTAGACATCAGCAAGAGAAGCCAGCTTCTTTGCAAATTCAGGATCAGTTCTTCTCTTCCTCCTTATAGAACCTCACATTCTCAAGAAGCAAAGCACCTCCTTCTGGAATTTCAGTCCACCAACTTCTGGACTTCCTCCCCAATACAGTCATTTGCCACCTTAACCTGTTAAAGGAATAACACAGAACCATGAGCAAAGAGAGCATACAGTAAGCGGGAACAAATAAATATATAGGAAAAAATTCCCTTAAAAGACTTATGCATATATGCAGGAAAGAGAGATGTACACCTGAACTCCAAGAAGTTCAGAAAGCCTTGGCACAAGGGGCTTCAAACTGTACTTAGGTGTTACACCTTTCGGACGTCCCTGGAAACAACATATTGAAACAATTACACAAGCAATAAATCAAGAAGTTAGATGAAAAAGGGGAAAAAAAAAAAAAAAAAAAAAAACAAGGAGTTGTATCATATGACATGCCAAAAAACAACAAATGTAATATGGTACAACTACAATTATAAATTAGGAACAGCCCATAAATTCGTTGATTAATAAATGCATGAAAAGATATTGTCTGAAAGAACTGTGGGGATAAATGACAGATGGCATTTCAGCCAATCCCCCCACTCCTACCTACCCCTCTACCTTAGGCAAGAACATTTTCATGCCCTTCATACTCCAATCTGTGTATTCCCAAAAAAACTGAGCACCCAATGATACAATAGATGAAAACTTAACACACGGAATGAATTTAAGAAAGAGAGAACCTTGAGCTATATCCACCCATGGACTTGCTAAATACAATGAAAGTCTCAACAACCTTAAGTACAAGTGTAGAGCATGAAAAAGTCAGCTTTGAGCTTTCTTATATCAGATAACTGAATTTGAGAATTGAAAACAAAAAGGTACTTTTCTCTTGAAAAGCTATAAAATGAACATCTAAAACAACTAAGTAACTATAATTTTTGCTCTCACATATTACCTACTTGGTTCATATGTTTCTCTTACATGCTTTGAATGTTTCAGCAAACAACTCATGACCTCACTACCTATCAACATGTGTCGACCATAACTTCCCCCCATAAAAAGATGGACAAAAAAATAACACTTGGCAAGTGTAACAGATAAGAATTCCATAGACTAACAGATATGTTCAAACACAAATAGGAACCATTACAATTAATTAAAAAAAAAAAAAAGACACATGTTGATTACTGCACTTCAGCAAAATAGGTGACAAGGTAACAAACAATAAATAAGGAAATAAATCTCCTTGACCAAATCCATCCCAACTTCCGAGGTAACCACACTACTTCAAGGTACCCCAATTAACCATCTTAAGAAGGTGAACACTCAAAGAGATATATGAATCCATTATCAACGAATAGCAAACAACCATCGTGATGGCACTCTCATTAAGAAGCCTCCATTATAAGTATATATGCTAGCAATTATGAATTTAAGCCAAACATTATAAGCAGAACATCAAGTATCCACTTATCACCCACCACAATCAACAATCAGAAACTAAGTATAAGGCTGTCAGCAACTAAACAGACATTCTTGTGACAATAAGATCAATTAACGAGTCCCTAGCTTCAAACATGATATAGAAAGGAAAATGTATCAAATGAATCAAATAGCTAACCCTCAACAGTATTCTTCAGCTAAATGCATGAAATTAGCTAGAAAATCCTAAAAATGGATATAATCCAATTTCATAAGAAAGAGCGGGGGGGGCTGGGCCTGCAAATTATTTTTGAAACGCACTCAGGTATACGTGATCTAAAAACCCATGTAAGATAAGATGCATTCAAATCATCAAACTTCATCTAAAAGAACACCGATATGACTCGTCAATCCAATCCCAGGGACTATAACTCAAGTGCACGTTTTTATTTCTTGGGGTTTCAAAATAATCAAAAAGAATAAAGCATCGGTATTAGATACAACAAAGTATCCATCTACCAATTTAACATGCGAATCTAAGCAAACTTACTTTAAATCAATTTGAAAAACATGATACTGACTCAGGATACTTATAGCACAGAAAAGAAAGACAGCTCACAGAAGCTAAATTGAATGTGACATACCAGGTGGCTGGAAAGGATAACCTTGGCACCATGATCCAACAAGTACTTGACTGTGGGCACTGCAGCACGGACTCTAGTATCATCGGTGATGTTAAGGTTGTCGTCCAAAGGAACATTTAGATCAACTCTAACAAACACCCTCTTCCCCTTCAAATCAGCTTCCTTTAAGGTACCCACGCTCCTCTTGGTCGCCATTACAATTCCTTCAAATCCAAAATACAAAAAACCGATCAACACCCAGAAAAGAAAAGAAAAAAAAAAAAATCGGAGATTCAATGAATCAGATTAGATTATCAAACACTTACAATGACTTTGAAGAAATCAAAGATCAGATGTATGAACCTGGGTGAGATGTGAAGCAAGGACAAACAATGGTGCGAACTGCGAATTTTCTAGAATGATTTATAGACGGAGTTAGGCCTGCTACTGTCAAGTGTGAAATGTTGTATGTGGTGGAGCAAGGCACGTGACTTGTTTTACTTTTCCACCGTAGTGAAGTAAAATCTGTGGGCAAAAATAAAAGCCTTTTTTAATTATTTATTATAAAATTAAAATATTTTTCTAAATAATAATTTATTAATTATAAAAAATTAAAACTATTATTTTATTCGTAATAAATATCACTTTGATAAGAATTTTGTTCTTAAAAAAAAACTCATATTAAATTCGTAACACTTGTCAAATAGTGGATCAAAAATAATTTTTTTATTACATAGATACTAAATTAAAAAAATTTAATGAAATGTATTACTTTTTATGCAAAAATACTAAATTATATAATGATGATAGACTCATTGAATAGTAAAAACTGTGTATATCCTGCATCGGATTACATGTATTAGATTTTTTATTAAAGATTATTACCAAAAAATATATATAAATTTTTATTAGAACTGTCGATAATTTATCTTTAATTCAAAACCATATTGAATACCATATTACTACTAAACCAAAATCAAAAAATAATATTTGAAGTATATCTGGACCAGAATGAGACTTGCCTTCTCAAATTTCATATACTTTATACAGTTCTAAATTTAAATAAAGATTAATTGATTTCACTTCCGGTTAGGTTTAGTTCCTTTGCTTGGGACCTTCTTTTATTTTTAAACTTCTTATATAATACGCTATTAAGCAAACAACGGTTTTAGACCGGCTAAAGCAATTTATGACAAACAATATTCAAATGGTCGGGGAACTATAGTATACCATTCTTACAGCCAGGACAGACAATTTAAGAATTATTGTCATATACATTTGGCGGATTCAAATGGTTTTGGACCAGCCAAAGGAATTTATGACAAGTAATTTAGGGTTAGTTTGATGTATCATAATATAATAGTATAAGATTATTAGGTTGATTATTTTACAATATTTGACAATAATAAAATAATACAAATTTTGACTGTGTTAGTAATGGTTTTAAGAGTATTATGTGATTTTTTTAAATCCATAACATATAAACATTGTTTTATTAATTTTTTTAGAGGTAATTTTTATGCTATGAGTGCTTTTTAAAACAATACATTATGCTTGTAAAAACTAGG
This sequence comes from Quillaja saponaria, assembly GCA_029379385.1. Lineage (NCBI taxonomy): Eukaryota > Viridiplantae > Streptophyta > Magnoliopsida > Fabales > Quillajaceae > Quillaja > Quillaja saponaria. The sequence continues at coordinate 7,868,530 of CM055616.1, read as the reverse complement.
ATATGACTTTTTGATAACTATTTTGACACAATTAAAAATTACAATATTATCAAACTCAGTGCTTATATTGTTGACCCTAATTTATAATTATACTGGATCAGTATAAAGATATATAATGAGAAGATAAATTGTAAAATAATAGTATAACAACTGAATAACATTATAACCTAATATATTATATTATCTTATATCATACAATCTTATACGATGTATCAAACGAACTATAAATGTATAATTCTCTATTTTTTTAATTCATAATCATGGAGGGCTTAGAGGCAAACAAAACGAGAGAAAAATATAATTAACTATCATGGAGAAAAGTAATCCCATTTTATCGAAATGTTTAATTTTTGATTAAGGACTCGACATAAAAAAGAGATGAGTTAAAAAAAAAATTATCCATTCAAGTTTGCATAAAACATTTTCTTTAGTTGGTTTAATAATGACTTAATATTCTTCTAAAAAAGACTTAATATTCAAATAATTTATATCTTTTCAATTCATTCAAAAAAATTATATCTTGATTAATTTACTTTTGTTTTTTTGGTCAATACAAAAATCTACGATGAAACTGATAAAATTAAATAATTTATGATACTACCAAATTATCGTGGATAGTTAGACAGAAAGCCCTTTTCCTGTTCTTGTGTTTGGACAGAAAGATCGGCCCATATACAGGGAAGTCCAATTCGCACTGCCGCCAAATTATGAGATGCATCCTGCCCTCAAATATCCACTGACGTGGCCGACTCTGGGTGGTTAATTTATGTTCTTTACTCAGTGTTATTGAATCCCTGAAACCATTCACCTGAAACGGAGATTCTAATGGTCTTTCATGGCGGTACCTTTCAGTTTTCCTAGCGTCCTAAATTTCCCTCATTTTCACAATTGCCATAAATTTTCCTCTAATTTTCTCCAAGTACTTCCAAGTAGAACTTTCTATACCGAAACACTATCACCAACATCAAACGGTAACGAGAGCTCTGCGAGAATGGAGAGAATACGAAGATGCTGTGAAGCGAAAGGACCTTGCTGGAGCTCTGAGGTTCTTGAAATCCATGGAAAACGAAAACCCAATTGAGGCGTTTGGTGGTTCTTCTCCGTTTGAGGCCGCTCGCTCTCGGTTTGTAGAGTTGGGATTGTTTGGGCCTCAAAGGGATTGGGATGTTTTGGATACATGTTTGAATGCGGATGATATGAAGCTTGTGGGGAATGCCTACAAGTTTCTTAGGGACAGAGGGTTTTTGCCTAATTTTGGAAAATGCAGGAATATTGGTAAGTTCATGGTCCACCTCACTCCTGCTATGGCGTCTAATTGAACTCAAGACTTTATGAAATTATTCATCTTCTTGGTGCAGAGTTTACTAGTTTTTCCGTTTCTTTCATTTTTTATTTTTTATTTATATAAGGGTTCAAATTTTTTGGAGATTGTTTTTGCAGAGAAGTTGTTTTGTTGCTTTGATTTTTAGTATCATTTCAGCTGATTAATGTGATAAACGTCTTTTATATTTCATGTTGTTTGAGTTTTAGATTTTTTAAATTTCTCATCTTGAACTTTTATGGCCTTTCAATTATCTTGTTCTGTGATAGCTATTTTACTCCATAAACTAGCAGCCTTGTCTTTTTGTTGGTCTCTTTTGAGTTGCTATCTGAGTTTGTTTTCCCTTCTTTTTGTGTGTGCGCGTCTATGCTAATGGTTATCCATCTGATGGGTGATGTGCTTCTTCTCATAACGTGCCTTTTATTCTGATAAGAATGTGACAAGAGCTGCCTCTACATATAACTGATACTAATATTGTTTTGTACCTGTTACTGTGATTCTTATAGAGTGTATTTGTATCTCTGAAGTTATGTACTCCCCTTTTAGTGGTCGGGTCCTAAATACTTATCTATTCTGTTTGTTTTCTGCCGGCTCTGATGAGCATCTCTATTAGCTTAAAATAACTGGCTCTCCTTACTAATAACTTTTCGTTCTACTGTTCAACTTCTGTAGTTCTGGAGGGACCAAGGAACGTTACACCAAATGTGCTGAAGTCATCAACTGGTTTAGAAGGTGCGTCTAGACCTTTCTGAACTTCTTATTTTCCCAGTGTCAATTTATATTCACATTTTGCCTTCCCATGAATCATGTTATATTGGAATGACCTGTATCTAGTAATCATAATTGTTTGAAAACGCTTGAACTTTTTTATCCATATTCTTACCTGTTTATCTTCTCTTATATAGTGTCTAAACTTTCTCCAAAGAAGTGGGGTCTTTCAGGAAGCTCAAGTACTGTTTTAGTTGCTTTTCTTGGTGGGACATCCTATCTTCTTTCTCAAGGGATTGACATCAGAACCAACCTTGCGGTGATATTAGGTCTAGCATTTATGGACTCTATATTCCTTGGTGGTTGCTGTTTAGCTCAAATCTCAAGTTACTGGCCTCCATATAGCGTCGAATCCTAATTCACTGAAGCAGGGCATCTCCTAACCGGTAACCCTTATCTTTGTTTTCTATGATTCAACCGTGATCTGAAATTAAAAATAAAATACAATTTTACATGGTTGTGTTAACAAAATTGCAGCCTACCTTATGGGTTGCCCGATTCGTGGGGTAATTTTGGATCCAATAGTTGCAATGCAAATGGGCATTCAAGGACAGGTATTTTTCTTCCTTTCTTTTATGCATCATATGATATTGAAATTCAGTTTGAAGTTATCTCGCAATGCTAGGCAGCCATGTGAAAGAACAACCTTGAAATCTGTTGTTTAGATATTTTTGTTTTTACTATATTTAGAAAAATAACCAAAAGGGTATTGTAAGAAAGAGAATCCAGTATTCTTCCTTTTTCTGTCTGTTTATTTTTTATTTTATTGTGTAGAAAGGAGTGGAGTGGGGGAAGAACAAATTTAATTTCTAAAACTGCAGGATCACTTACAATGCCTGGTTACAATGGGTTATATTGAAAAATTTACCTTTATCTTTGTTATTTCCCTTTCTAGGCAGGAACTCAGTTTTGGGATGAAAAAATGGCCAATGACCTTGCTGAAGGAAGACTTGATGGTACTGCCTTTGACAGGTGGGTATAGCATCTAGATGCAGGCAATTTTGTTTAAAAGCATTTTCTGGTTATTATACATGGAAGTTCATTTATAGTGAGTTCTGTCCGTTAGGCATGGTTTAGTTGGTTTCGAATGGATGTAAAGCTAATTTGGTAGCCCTTATTCAAATAAAGGGAACCTAAGGTTTCCATGGTATCTTATTCTAAATGGTTGATTCCTCCATAGGAAGCACACTTACCAATGCGTTCTGCCACTCATCAACTTCCTCTCATTTTATCAATTCTCTAGAGGTCGAGAGAATTCTTCTTGCAAACTTCTCTGTGCCTTGCTGACCTAGTTACAGGATTATATGAGAGTGTTGAGCAGATGATAAGCTGCCGCAGCCTGGTGGTTGAAAAAGTTGGAAGTAGAATGCCTCCAGTGATTGTAAGCTCTAGTGTCACTAACTTTTCTTTGTCTTTCTCAAGCTGTGAGGAAGTTTGTCTTTCTTTCCTTATTCAAGCAAAACAAACTAGGGTTTCTTATGAGGAGGAGAAATTAGTCAAACTAGTTTGGGCCTCTGTAACTTCTGACCTATTTTATCTGCAAAGTATCTCCTAGGCGTGGCTCAAGTGGAAAGAAATTGGGTATATGTAGGCCGTCCAAAAATTATACCTTGTTCAAAATCTAGCTGGTTTTAAACTCTATGGGTTTGAGTGGATTTTCTATTTATTTATGGACTCATTCTGAGCTTTTGAGTTCCCATGATTATTGTCGTGCATCATCATCTTTACAGCAATAAGATCGATGTCGTATTAGCATTCCTTTCTGAAAAAGAAAAGAAGGAAACTATGCCTACTTATTAGATCTCATATTCGTTTCTTATCAGACCGGAATTTGGAAGTGTATGGAGGATGGGTACTAAAAATACAACTATATATTGGCTTCGTAAAACATAAATGTATGAGAAGTTGTTTATCACTATTTCCTTTATCAAGTACTAGGCCATCTAAACTTACTGTTTATATTCCACAACAACCTGTTGTACTTCAGGTTTGTGCCTCTTATTTATTTTTAGTTTTTGGTACAGATTTTGTGCTTCTTATTTAATACAAAGAGAAATGGCCATTTTTTGCAGTTCATTTAGAAGATAGATACAGCTAAACTTGAGTTATTACTTTTCTTTTCCTTATTCCTTTTTCAGAATTTCAAGTGATTCCTGATGCCTCTTGCACAACCAATGCTTTAGGTACTGCATGGTACTTTTTTCAGGCATTGCAGCTGAAGCTCTTGTTTATGGTGAGGCAGAGGGTGGAGAAAATGATGAGAATCTCTTTAGGGGCATCTGTCCTTCTTCTGCAACCTCCATTATCTGTAGTTGAGGTCTCTCACCAACCGATGCACATTGTTTGACAATGTTATTTTAATTTTATATATGATAACAGGACTTGACCGTTCAAGGCCATTTCCTCTTGCAGATGTCAAATCAAGCAAGGATGGTCAGTTTTGCAATCTTACAATCTGCTGAAGTGGCATAAACATGCACACCGAGCCGCTGTTAAAGCATTGGAAAGTGGTGGCAGTCTCAGTGTTGTCATTAGGAGAATTGAGGAGGCCATGTCTTCCAATTGACGAACTGCAGATGTTTATAGAAGAGAAAAACTTCTTTACAAAAGCAGGGTTACCAGAAACTCCCTCAGATTTTCATACTTAGAACTGTCGTCCCCAGTCCTAGTGTGGTTGAGTTGCAGAATGGAAAAATCAACATACCAAGAGTGAGTCAGAAGAAATTCTAGTACCTAATTTGATTAGGGCCGGAGAACACAACCATATTCCAAGATTATGCATGTAGCTGTTAGAATTGCTGGAACAACAGATATCAAAACTTGTTCAGGGACAATCTACACATCATTGTTGTTGAAGCTTCGGAAAATGGTGGCAGACTGAGTCTTGTCATTAGGAGTTTTCAAAGGAGGCCAGGTTTCCAATAGATAAACTGCAGAAAACTTGCAATTGCTTAGCCATGTATCAATACTAAGGCAATGTTCTTGCAACTTCAAACATTGTAACTTCAAAGCGTGGAAGATAATAAATTAATAATGATAGGCATGATCTTTGCTTTGTCTTTCTGAATTTCAATGGAATAGAAGATAAAAAACCAACTCACTTGGTAAAGCTCAAATTGGATGAAGCATATGTATTGAGCATTTTCACAACGGATGAATCCCCAGCCCTTGGATAGCTATATCAGACTTTTATTAGCAGTGTGTCGACCTCAGATGTTTCTCCATTATTTCGTTTATTAATTAGCTTATCTATGATTTATCATTCATGGATGTTGATAAGATCCTTGCATTCAGCTGCATTTAGCAACAACTTAAGATGGCACTAGTCTCAAAGTTAAGGGCAGCGGTTCAAACGAGGAAATCTATCCTGCAGCCTCCTAAGGAAATCAAATCATGTTAGGAAGGGAAATGAAAAACAAAAAAATTGTAGATCTACATTACTCACATTTGGAAGTACTTATTGCCTTATTGGTAACCAGTCTCCACAAAATCATTGACTAATCTCTGAGATTACTCGACACCATAGCTGAGCCAAAAATTTTGAGTTCTAGTTTTCAATGACTCAAGTTGTTGTCTTTATAGATAACATTAATCATTTTTCAAATAAATTTATATCGAAAATATATTTACCAATTACTGTTACGTATTAAAAAATATTGCATAATTGGAAATATTAATTATTTAATAATTATTTGTATGAAATGACCGAAATACCCTTGTGGTTATTTATTATTTAAAAATATTATCAATTATTCGGCACACATATTTATATCAAAAAAATATTTAGCAATTACTGTTACGTATTAAAAAATATTGCATATTTGTGTGAAATGACCAAAATACCCTTGTACTAATATTAATTATTTAAAAATATTATTAATTATTCAGCACACATATTTATATCAAAAATATATTTACCAATTACTGTTACGTATTAAAAAATATTTCATAATTGGAAATGTTAACTATTTAATAATTATTTGTGTGAAATGACCAAAATGCCCTTGTGGTTATTTATTATTTAATAATATTGTTAATCATTTAGTAAATATCAAACATGTATTTAATAATTAGTATTACGTATTAGAAAATATTACATAATATGAAATATTAAATATCAAATATTAGTTATTAAGTATTGGATATTAATAGTATTCATTATTAAGTATTAAATATTATTTAACGATTAATATTTATTAAAATAAAATAAAATATTTGAAAGTATTAATTATTGAATAATATCTAATATTAAATAATATATATTGATAGATATTAGTAAAATTTTAACACAATTTACGTTTTAGTAAAATTTCAACGTAAATCGTCAGAGACTCTGACGATTTAAGTTGAAATTTTGCTACAATGTGAAAACTGTTGAAATTTACTAATACTTATCAATATATATTATTTAATAGATATTTTCAATAATTGATATTTTCAAATATTTTATTTTATTTTATTTTAATAAATATTAATAGTTAAATAATGAATGATGAATATTTTTAAAATCCAATTTAGTAAATAATTAATAATCACTATAAATAATAAATAACGAGTATAATAACAAAGGATTGAATTTGGGAAAGGTCACATATGACGGGTTTTACACCTCCAGGTCCTGTAGGGATGCCTCAGGATGTTTGAAATCGGATTTGTCAAACATTTGAGCGTAGGTTGTAACTTTTGTGCGAAATGACCAAATGCGGAGTGGTACTAATATTTATTATTTAATAATATGATGATAAAGGTGTCAAATAAAGTTATATCAAAATAATATGTACCATTGCTGTCATGTAATAAAAAAATAGTACATAATTGAAAATATATATTTAATTATTTTACTAATATTTACACAAACACGTCTTTTTCTATTTTCATGTTGTTTGAGTTTTAGATTTTTATAATTTTCTTCCATCTTGAACTTTTATGGCCATTCGATTCTCTTGTTGTGTAATAGGCTGATAGCTATTTTACTCCATGAACTAGCAGCCTTGTCTTTTTGTTGGTCTCTTGTGAGTTACTAGCTGAGTTTGTTTTCCCTTCTTTTTGTGTGTGAGCGTCTAATGTCTATGTTAGTGGTTCTCCATCTGATGGGTGATGTAGTTCTTCTCATAACGTGCCTTTTATTCTGATAAGAATATGACAAGAGCTGCCTCAGGATTCTAGATATAATTGATACTAATATTGTTTTGTACCTATGACTGTGATTCTTATAGAGTATATTTGTATCTCTGAAGTTATGTACTCACCTTTTAGTGGTTGGGTCCTAAATACTTATCTATTCTGTTTGTTTTCTGCCAGCTCTGATAAACATCTCTATTAGCTTAAATTGACTGGCTCTCCTTACTAATAACTTTACGTTCAACTTCTGTAGTTCTGGAGGGACCAAGGAACGTTACACCGAATGTGCTGAAGTCATCAACTGGTTTAGAAGGTGGGTCTAGAACTTTCTGAACTTCTTATTTTCCCAGTGTCAATTTATATTCACATTTTACCTTCCCCGTGATCATGTGATATTGGAATGACCTGTATCTAGTAATCTTAATTGTTTGAAAATGCTTTAATTTTTTGATCCATATTCTTACCTGTTTATCTTCGCTTATACAGCATCTAAACTTTCTCCAAAGAAGTGGGGTCTTTCAGGAAGCTCAAGTACTGTTTTAGTTGCTTTTATTGGTGGGACATCCTATCTTCTTTCTCAAGGGATTGACATCAGAACCAACCTTGCGGTGATATTAGGTCTAGCATTTATAGACTCTATATTCCTTGGTGGTTGCTGTTTAGCTCAAAACTCAAGTTACTGGCCTCCATATAGGCGTCGAATCCTAATGCATGAAGCAGGGCATCTCCTTACCGGTAACCCTTATCTTTGTTTTCTATGATTCAGCTGTGATTTGAAACAAAAATAAAATACAATTTTACATGGTTTGTGTTAACAAATTTGCAGCCTAACTTATAGGTTGCCCAATTTCGTGGAGTAATTTTGGATCCAATAGTTGCAATGCAAATGGGCATTCAAGGACAGGTATTTTTCTTCCTTTCTTTTATGTATCATATATTCATATGATATTTAAATTCAGATTGAAGTTCTCTCGCAATGCTAGGCAGCCATGTGAAAGAATAACCTTGAAATCTGTTGTTCAAATATTTTTGTTTTTACTATATGTAGAAAAATAACGAAATGGGTATTGTAAGAAAGAGAATCCAGTGTTCGTCCTTTTTCTGTCTATTTATTTTTTATTTTGTTGTGTGGAAGGGAGTGGGGTCGGGAAAGAACAAATTTATTTTTTACAACTGCGGGATCACTTACAATGCCTGGTTTACAATGGGTTATATTGAAAAATTTACCTTTATCTTTGTTTTTTCCCTTTCTAGGCAGGAACTCAGTTTTGGGATGAAAAAATGGCCAATGACCTTGCTGAAGGAAGACTTGATGGTACTGCTTTTGACAGGTGGGTATAGCATATAGAAAGGCGGTTTTGTTGAAAAGCATTTTCTGGTTTATTTTTCATAGAAGTTTCATATTATAGTGAGTTCTTTCCGTGAGGCTTGGTTTAATTGGTTTCTAACGGATGTAAAGCTAATTTAGTAGCCCTTATTCAAATAAAGGGAACCTAAGGTTTCCATGGTATCTAATTCTAAATGGTTGATTCCTCCATAGAAAGAACACTTTCCAATGCATTCTGCTTCTCATCAACTTCCTCTTCTCTTATCAATTCTCTAGAGGTCTTGAGAGAAGTCTTCTTGCAAACTTCTGTGTGTCTTGCTAGCCTAGTTACAGGATTATATGAGATTGTTGAGCAGATGATAAGATGCTGCAGCCTGGTGGTTGAAAAAGTTGGAAGTAGAATGCCTCCATTGATTGTAAGCTCTAGTGTCACTAACTTTTCTTTGTCTTTCTCAAGCTGTGAGGAAGTTTGTCTTTCTTTCCTTATTCAGGCAAAAAGAAACTAGGGCTTCTTATGAGGAGGAGAAATTAGTCAAACTAGTTTGGTTCTCTAACTTCTGACCTATTTTATCTGCAAAGTATCTCCTAGGCATGGCTCAAGTGGAAAGAAATTGGGTATATATAGGCCATCCATCCAAAAATTAGACCTTGTTCAAAATCTAGCTGGTTTTACACACTACCGGTTTGAGTGGATTTTCTATTTTATGGACTCGTTCTGGGCTTTTGAGATCCCATGATTATTGGCGTGCATCATCATCTTTACAGCAATAAGATCTATGTTGTATAGCATTCCTTTCTGAAAAAGAAAAGAAATTATAAGAAACTATGCCTACTTATTAGATCACATAAATTCGTTTCTTTATCAGACTGGATTTTGGGATGTATGGAGGATGGGTACTAAAAGTACAACTATATATTGCTTCGTGAAACATAAATGTACGAGAAGTTATTTATCACTATTTCCTTTATCAAGTACTGGCCATATGAGCTTACTGTTTATTATTCTCCAACAACCTGTTGTACTTGAGGTTTATGCTTCTTATTTAATACAAAGAGAATTGGGCCATTTTTTTGCACTTCATTTAGAAGATAGATACAGCTGAACTTTAGTTATTACTTTTCTTTACCTTATTCCTTTTTCAGAATTTCAAGTGATTCCTGATGCCTCTTGCACAACCAATGCTTTAGGTACTGCATGGTACTTTTTTCAGGCATTGCAGCTGGAGCTCTTGTTTATGGTGAGGCAGAGGGTGGAGAAAATGATGATAATCTCTTTAGGGGCATCTGCCTTCTTCTGCAACCTCCATTATCTGTAGTTGAGGTCTCTCACCAACCGATGCACATTGTTTGACAATGTTATTTTAATTTTATATATGATAACAGGACTTGACCGTTCAAGCCATTTCCTCATGCAGATGTCAAATCAAGCAAGATGATCAGTTTTGCAATCTTACAATCTGCTGAAGTGGCATAAACATGCACACCGAGCCGCTGTTAAAGCATTGGAAAGTGGTGGCAGTCTCAGTGTTGTCATTAGGAGAATTGAGGAGGCCATGTCTTCCAATTGACGAACTGCAGATGTTTATAGAAGATAAAACTTCTTCCCAAAAGCAGGGTTACCAGAAACTCCCTCAGATTTTCATACTTGAACTGTCGTCCCCAATCCTAGTATGGTCGAGTTGCAGAATGGAAAAATCAACATTCCAAGAGTGAATCAGAAGAAATTCTAGTACCTAATTTGATTAGGGCCGGAGAACACAACCATATTCCAAGATATGCATGTAGCTGTTAGAATTGCTGGAACAACAGATATCAAAACTTGTTCAGGGACAATCTACGCATCATTGTTGTTGAAGCTTCGGAAATTGGTGGCAGGCTGAGTCTTGTCATTATGAGAATTCAAAGGAGGTCAGGTTTCCAATAGATAAACTGAAGAAAACTTGCAATTGCTAGCTGCCAGGTTTCCAATAGATAAACTGCAGAAACTTGCAATTGATAGCCGTGTATCAATACCAAGGCAATGTTCTTGCAACTTCAAACATTGTAACTTCAAAGCGTGGAAGATAATAAATTAATAATGACAGGCATGATTTTTGCTTTTTCTTTCTAAAGTTCAATGGTATAGAAGATGAAAAACCAACTCACTTGGTAAAGCTCAAATTGGAAGAAGCATATATATTGAGCATTTTCACAACGGATGAATCCCAGCCCTTGCATAAGCATATCAGACTTTGATTAGCAATGTGTCTATCTCACAGATGTTTCTCCATCATTTTCTTTATTAATTAACCGATGGACGTTGATAAGATCCTTACATTTAGCAGCATATTAGGATGGCTTAGCCCAAAGTTAAGGGCACGGTTCAAACTAGGAAATCTATCCTGCAGCCTCTAAGGAAATCAAATCATGTTTGGAAGGGAAATGAAAAACACAAAAAATTTAGATCTACATTACTCACATTTGGAAGTACTTATTGCTTTATTGGTAATCAGTCTCCACAAAATCATTGACTAATCTCTGAGATGACTCAACACCATAGCTGAACCAAATATTTTTGAGTTCTAGTTTTCAAGACTCAATTTGTTGTCTTTATAGATCCTCATGACATTTTACAGTTGCAGATTCATAAATGTTCCCATTCCATCAGCATGAGTAAGGTATATATTCCTCTCATTTGACCTTAGAGTTATCATTCTTTATCAAAGTAGACATACCTAAAGTCCCGCATATATATTTTTTTTGTTTGATAAAGCGCCCCACATTCTTTTTAAAACACAAAACTATAGGCTTTATAGAACCTTGATTGTGGGGGCATTGGAGAGGTGGAACTTTAACTCACCCTAACTTAGCCTGGTTTGGTTTTGTCTGTTCACAGGCTTGTCCATTCCAAGCCAAGAGTGAGCCATGTCTCTTGAGCGAAAGCTCTGGGTGACTTAGTTCCTAAATAGGAGGACACAGTATGGCCTGGCAGGCTGCTCTCTAGGACCATCACTTTTTTTGTTTCCTTTTTTCCATTAGATGTTTGACAGTTTGAGTTTTGATTCAATTTTCACTCATTTTGCAACCATTTAAAAGGAATAGAAATAGATGTGTTTCATTTAAGCATGAGCAATGAAACAGCAGGTTGGTCTTGTGTGTGGACTCTTCCATTAAACATGTTCTTCTTCCTAGCTAGCCTAACACAATCTTGCACTGCTAAATTAAGTGGCCTGGTCGTCTGAAACAGTCAGCTTTTCCAATTCCATGTTCTTAGCTATTTGAACAGCAGAAAATTATGCAGAGTAGATTCTCTGAAAATAAATGATTAATAACCCAAATGACTTAAAGTTCATATCTGTGCATGTCATCATACCAAACATGAGCAGTTGTTTAGGAAGTGATAGTTATAGACTTATAGTTATATGTTACATCACACTAGTTATCTACTATATCAATCAAAACCACGATGGAAAATGCATATAACCCACTCCATATTATACAACTGAACAGGAATCAGACTTTTTCTTGGCATATAACAAAAATGTTTTGTGTTTTCATAGTTCAGTTTTTTTGCTTTTTTTTTTCCCTTTATTATTATCACCAAAATAAATCTAAATCAACCTTATCTAAAAATATAACAATACTTGATTCATTATCAATTCGTTTGTGTTTCGATATAAATTTATAAGCTTGAACTAACTCGATTTTGTTAATGGTTAAATTTTAATTTTATTAAATTTAGCAACAACTTTTTATCCTTTCAAGGATTGTTTTTCTAATTAAAATAAAGACTCAAAAATGTCATTAATTTATTTGACAAAATTTATGAAATTAAATCTCACCTTTATTTGAAATTTTTTTTTTTTTTACAAAAATAGAAAAAATTATATTCCATTATGTATGTCATAAATCCGGTAGACATGATCTTACGAAAAAAAGAAGAAGTAGTAAAGCTTGAAATTATTATAAAATAATTAAGCAACAATAAATCAGACAACTATACAAACTATCTATCACAAAACACATTAATGCAATTAAGTACTTAATTTGATTAATAGAGTACAAACTTAACATAAATACAACCCCTATTCTAAAACAAACATTAACTAAATTCCTAAACTACTATAATAAGAAATTGAATATATTAGAATTCATAATTTTTATTTATTTATGACCTGTATCTTTACTTCGAAGTTGTATTAGGTTAGAAGTCAAAAAGTAAACTATAAAGAAAATGGTATAAAGGCAAGAGCAACATAATTTGCTTTTCTTAGAAGCGAAAAAAGCTGTTCAAAAGACAAAGAGACATAGTGGCGGAAAAAATTAAAAAAACCCAAATTCAGTAGGCATGGGGTCCTATTCCAATGGCTTCCCGTGCCCTTGTGTCCTTCCCTTCAATTCTCGTTGGCATTTTCTCTCTTTGGACTTCTTTTGACTTGTGAACTCTACCGTGCACTGGGCTGCATTGGGCTCAGCTTCCTCTCTGGTTTTCTAGCTTCCCTCCCTTTTTCTCTCACTCTATTTGTCTCTCTGTCAATCCCATTTTTGTATTGTGCTTTTAGATCTACCAAATGTTGAAAATGAGTGAGAAATCCAACATTTGAGTAAGACCCATCATCTACTTCTATGTTTGGAAGCTGAAAACTAGAAACCCATTGGTCTGAAGCTGCTAAAACCCTAGATCCGTGATGCTTCACGTCCGTCAACGGCGGGATTCTACTCCGGCCACCACCAGGTGGCACAACAAGGTAATGTTCTTCGGATTTTAATGTGTCTGAAAATAGTAACTAGGGTAATTTCAAGCATTTTGCGAACTTTTAGTTAATGTTCAATGAAATTATTTCTTTTGGTAATTATCTTGTTGTGGGCATGTAGTTTGATGAGAATTTGGAGCAATGGCCGCACCTGAATGAACTGGTTCACTGCTATACGACCGACTGGGTGAAAGACGAGAACAAGTACGGACACTATGAAAGCTTAGGTCCACCTTCATTCCAAAATCAGATATATGAAGGCCCTGATACTGATATTGAGACTGGTATGGCTTTTTCAGCAACTGTCACTATACTTTTCTTCGATATTCTGCATTGAAATTTATATTGGGCTTGGTTGTCTCCATAGAATATTTCACCGAAGTAAAATAGTATCTGTATCTGTTTGTGGTTTGAACGTGGAGGCGTAATCTCTTTGAAATTGTTTAATGTGATATGTTTTAGACCTCTGCATTACTTGTAATTACATCATAGTTCTTACTTTATGCTTTACACAGAAATGCGCCTTGCCAATGCAAGGCGAATCAAAGCTGAAGATACTACAGATGATGACATCCCTAGTACGTCAGGAAGGCAATTCATAGATGCTGCTGGCACTGACTTGTTGCGTTCAAATGTTCCAAAGGTTATTCTGGTTTGCCTGTTCATTTAGTATAGATGAAATGCTACGATGCTTTAAGTTTTTCACTGTAGTTTGATTTATGATTCAGTCAAATAATTGTATGCTATTACGACCTTGTTCACTTCTACTTTCAAAAAATTTAATTGTCATTTAATCTTTCATTTACTAATCAATTTGCAGAATTTTGGTCAGTCACCCCTGCCTGCTTATGAACCAGCATTTGATTGGGAAAATGAGAGGTCATTGATATTTGGGCAAAGGATTCCAGAAACTCCTATATCACAGTATGAAAGTCTAAAATGAAATGCAAAGTAGATTAACTTATTCCATTATTTTCATTTTCTTTTATCCCCCATTAATTCTCTCCCCTTGCTTCCTTTTCTGTTTATGTGGTCTCAGTGGATTGAAGATCTCTGTGAAAGTTCAGTCCCTACTGTTTCAAGGGGGATTAGTTGGTGAGTATTATGCTCTCGATAGTGGTGCTATATTAAGGACAAGTCACTTCTTTTAACTGTTATATCACTGTTTGAAGTAGTTTACCAATTGCTTCCAACAGTTTCAAGGTTTTTAACTTTGAGCTCTATCTTTTGCTACCTGTTCTTTGTAGAGCCTTTTTATGGTACAATTTGCTTATACAATAGGGAGAGAAGGGAAAAATTGTCAGAAGATTTTTACTTCCGTGTCCTACCAACTGAAATGCAAGATGTAAGCTCAACAAGGACAAGTTTTTGCACATTATTTTGTAGTTTTTATCATCTTTGCCCATTCTTTTATGTAAATTGATCATCTTGGACTACGAATTATTGTTGCCATTGTTACCATCTCCAGGGTAAAATCTCAGATGAACCTCGTGGAATTTTCTATTTAGATGCTCCATCTGCATCAGTTTGTTTGCTTATCCAGTTGGAGAAGCATGCCACAGAGGAAGGCGGGGTTACTTCTTCTGTTTATTCACGTAAAGATCCAGTATGTCCAAATATCTTCTCTTACTGGTCTTTGTTGTTGTTTTTTTCTTTTTCTTTGTTTTGTTTTGAATTTATTTTTTACTTTGCTGAAATATGCTTTATGTTGGTGTTGAAAGACAAGTATTGTGATGTTATCACATGTCGTCTCATATCCCATGCTTTTGATTTCTGTTACAGAAATGCCTTTGCAATAAACTCTGCTTTGATAAGCCTCTATGACTCTACCTGATTTTATGATATCCGGTTGTCCGGCTCCCCAACGGCATCCCCTAACCCCTCAAAAAGAAAAGGAAAAGAGATCTCTCTCTCTGCACCACATATACCTGATTTGAACCACTTGACACCTCTTGGGGGTATCCATCTGCATTTTCCACTTTCAAATGTGAGAGGGAAGTGCCATAAAAAGAGGGATCCACTGGGAAGGAGGAACAGATAGCCTGAATGACTTCTTTACTCCTAGGCTCCACTTTTGTCAGATATATAGAGCACCAAAATATGTATGTGTGTATGTAAGTATGTATGCATGCATATATATCTGTATGTATACATGTGTTTTTGTTTGTTTCTTGGAATTTAAACCTACCATGTATTTTGTTAGGCGATTTATAATCTCGGTTTGAAGCTTTGGTTCTTTAGTGAGTTGCTCAGAGAGTTTGTTCATGCATAATATATGTCTTTGTATTGCTGCATCCCCATGTTATAAAGTGTAGTGTTTTGGCGGGAAGACAGCAATTTGTATTTCTGCCGATGTGTATGGAACAATATATCATGTAACACTAATTTGTTTTTCTGAAATTTTTTCTTTATATCTTTTGATTGAAGGTGCCATTCACTCTACTTGAACAGGTACATTTGACTGAGAGAGAAAAGCAAAAGTTGCAGGTGTGGTCTCAAATCATGCCTTACAAAGAGTCCTTCGCGTGGGCTATTGTTTCATTATTTGATAACAGCATTGGTGCAGCTTCTGTTGGGTCTGCTTCACCGAGTAGCCCTCTTGCTCCTAGTGCATCTGGCTCGAGTTTTCACGAAGGTGTTTCTGAATCTAGTGCGAAGATCACATTAGATGGAAAGCTGGGTTATTCAAATGGAAATTCTGTTGTGGTTGAAATTTCAAACTTAAGTAAAGTTAAAGAAAGCTATACTGAAGACTCACTTCAGGTATGTGGCCAACCTCCATCATCTGTATCACGTTTCCTAAAGTAAAACTTTGATTATGTTGAAGTAGATTAGGATCCTACGAATGAACATTTTTAGCTAAATATGGTCTTCTTCCTATATTTAAACTTTAAATCGACTGACTGCATCTCAAAGACTCATTACTAATCAAAAAAATTACAGGAAGAAATTTCAGACAATGATTTAATATGCAATTAATTGATGCTTTCTTTGTTGTATAAAGGTCATCTTATAGTTTGTTCCACTTTACTGTTTGGATACTGTTTTAATTCAGTGTTAAAATACCTAAGAACTTGTGAACTGCTCATTTATATTGTTACAAAAGTGGCAAACTAATATCATAAAAAATAAATACATTGATAATGATTTGTTTTCTTTTTTGGTTGGTGTTAACATATAGGATCCCAAACGTAAAGTTCATAAACCTGTCAAGGGGGTTTTGAGACTGGAAATTGAAAAGCACCAGATTGGCCAATTGGATCTGGAAACTGTATCGGAAAGTGGCAGTGGAACCAATGATTCTGTGGACCCCAGTGACCGCATTGTGGAGTCTTCATCTGGGAAGTTCCCTATTAATGGTTCTGATGCTCCTCAGAGTAGTAACTCCAAGTTGAATTTCCATGATGGGAAAGAAGTTTCTGGAAATGGAGCAAATGCACATGGAAATCCAGATTTTAACTCTGAAGATGTAAGTTTATAAATCTTGTTCTATTTCTTTAAATGTAGCAATCAGCATTGTACTTACAACAGTTTAAGAAATATTAAATTTTTTTTCTGCCGATAACATCTGTTTTCTGGTTTTAATATGTATAATAACTTCAGCTTCTTCAGTGTATTTCCATATATTTATCTGAATTGATTTTCTAGTCAATGGCTTGATTCGAGTTACGGGACAGAAAATAATATTAAGTGTAGAGATGTGAAAATTATAAGTCAAGATCATAGCTTCATAGTATCAGTGAAGTGTGTATAATCTTTTATTAGATTTAAGAGAACATTGTTGTTGATATAGGTATTCATTCCGATGTCACATTGAAGTTCATACACTTGGGTGAAAATTGGACAAACCAAGTCCAGTAATTGATCTTTTAAATGATGTTCTTTTTATAAAACCTTTTTTTTTTTGTTTTTAATCTTAATGTTTAATTTTTTTGCCATCACTCCGTTGTTATATTAAAGTTCATACACTTGGGTGAAAATTGGACAAACCAAGTCCAGTAATTGATCTTTTAAATGACGTTCTTTTGTGGAGGTGCTTTTGATAAAACCTTTTTTTGTTTTTAATCTTAGTAGTTAATGTTTAATTTTTTTGCCAAAAAATAATTCATAGTTTATTTGGACATGCCATATCTGTACTAATTGACTATGTTTATAATCTAGTTCCATGCTTTCGACTTCCGGACGACAACAAGAAATGAGCCTTTCTTGCAGCTATTTCACTGCCTATATGTATATCCATTGACTGTTGGTGTAAGTCGGAAGAGGAATATATTCATACGGGTTGAACTGAGAGAGGATGACAGTGATGTTCGTAGACAGCCATTAGAGGTAAATGGTGTTGGTTATTGTTTCCACGTTTTATATCAGTTGTTATGACCTATGAGCTGTCTTACTTGTGAGGTTCATGTTACTTGTTCCTCATGTGACTTTGATTAGGGAATGTATCCAAGGGAGCCAGGTGCATCACTACAGAAATGGGCTCACACCCAAGTTGCGGTTGGGGCTAGGGTAGCTTGCTACCATGATGAGATTAAACTTTCTCTCCCTGCTATCTGGACGCCAATGCATCACCTTCTATTCACGTTCTTTCATGTTGATCTTCAAACAAAATTAGAAGCTCCAAAACCGGTAAGTCTGGTTATCTTTTTGGCTTCCGAACTTGGGCCTTCCACTTTTGCAGTTGTTTCTAAATCGTAGACTTTGTGGCTAGATTATCTGTGGCTGTTTGATTTTGAATTTATTTTTTTCTGTTGAATTGTATATTGTGGTCTTTATTTTCCAGGTGGTAATTGGATATGCATCACTTCCATTATCTTCACATGCTCAGTATGTATATGCCTTTACTCTGATCTTTCTTCCTCTGATACGGCCTAAAAGTTTATTACTACTCGTGTTCTTTTCTTTGTCCCTTATGACTACTGTTCTGGTCAAACAGTTGATTTGTTAACTTTCTAAGAAATTAGTTGAAAAGCAAGATGTTTGCATATGTGAGAGTTGAATATTAATGGTATAAAGATACAACATGAGAGAAAGTAAGAAATAGTAACAGAAGAAAGAGCTAGAGATACAAGGGGGTGGGGGAGGTGAGGATTTTAATATTTTATAATATGTTAAATGCTATGGTCTTGATATGATGTGGATAATTCAAATAGAGTTGCTCGAGGGATATTTGAAATGAAATGACCATTTTGCCATTTTGTTATACTTTGGAATATACATTCAAGTAATGCTGCTTGGGTATGTCATAATTCTGATTATTATGGATCTATGAAGGCTGCGATCTGAAATAGCACTTCCCATAATGAGAGAGTTGGTTCCACATTACCTTCAGGATACAAGCAGGGTATGTATTTGTTCCCATTTTTTCTGTTATGCAGTTAAACAATCACTTGCAGTATTCCTTTCTTACCCCTCCTCTTCTCTCTGTCTTCCTCTCTCATGTCTTTGGGTCTTTCTATTGGTGAAAATCTGACTCTTCTATTATAAATCAAAGCAGATATCCAAATGTTGAATTTGACTTTCTTTTGTTTGAGTGTGTATATTTCGGTCTTAGAAAATCACTATAATGGATACATGTCTTTACTTTTTATAAACATTTTCATTCCTTTCTTCCTTGCTGATTCCAAACTAAAATTGCCTGCATAACAGTATTTTTCATTCTTGTATTCTCTTTTGGTAGTTGCTGTTCTTGTTATCATGGCTCTTATTATGTTATTGCCTTCCTTGGTCTATGAGGGAACAATTACCTATATTCTGGTTGTATGACATGAGATGAGAGTTTAGACTCTTGAACTTTGGGAGTGAAACCCTCAAGAAAGTTCAAGAAGCTATGAAGAGCTTGTCTTTTTATAGATCGTGAGTAGTGGGTCTGTCGTCCTCCTAAAATCAATAGCATTTCGTCAGAGATTTTTTGTTTTTATTCTGTGTCTGGATTTGTTTTCATTACTATTATTATTAAGAACTGATGATTGTTTTCTAATTATTATCATATCTACGTATATTTTATTTTCTTGTTATGACATGGTCATTTATCTCTCTTTTTTTAATAGGAGAGGTTGGACTATTTGGAAGATGGGAAAAATGTGTTTAAATTGCGCTTAAGACTATGTTCATCTTTATATCCTGTCAATGAACGCGTTAGAGATTTTTTTCTTGAATATGATAGACACACTCTTCGGACAAGTCCGCCTTGGGGTTCTGAACTTCTGGAGGTATAATTCTAATTTTAGCTTTATTGTTATTATTGGTATTTGGCCTTATTCTCATTATCTATTACTCATTGTGTGGAGAAAAAGGTTTTCATTTCATATCATGTAAAATATTTAAATAGATGTTTGGTCTGTGCTTCAATTTTGACTGTTTAATCAAGGTTGATGTCATGTGTCAGACTGAGTTTTGTCTGGCTTAATACTCTGTCAAGTGATCTTAAATTTTCAACTGCACGGGGTTCAAAAAAGATTCCAGGCCATCTATGCATGGCAATTGAGAGCCATAAAAGTGTGAGTGAGGGTCAATGTGGTTTTTTGGAGCTCAGGCAGTCTTGCTGGTAAAAGCAGAAATGCACAAGTGTAATAGCCCCCTTAGATACACACCCCTACTGATTTATTAGGCATATCCAATTAGTATTTGATACATTGAGTCATTGCTATGAAAACTGTTGAGATGAAGGAGATTTGGAAGCAATAATAGTGTTATCACCATTCTTGGAAAATGTTATACGATCTTGTCAATTGTCATCACCGTTATATTCTTGGAAGTTTGTAAAATAAGTCTTTTGACTTTTGATGGTGGACAACCATTTCAATAAATCTCATTATAGATGAGGATAATTATTTTTAGGACAGAGAGTCAGTAAAATGATGAAGTAAAAGATGATCCATTGTGTTTAGAAATAGAATACCGGTGTCACCTGTAACTTGTTGCAGCTGCAATGTACTTCTATGATTATCTGAACTGTAGAAAGTCTGCATGATCATGACAAATAGATTCTTTTGGCAGTTTTTGGGATCTTCCTAAAAACTTTTATTTATATACAATGGAGTTTTCAGAACAAGTTGTTTACCATAGTTGTATATTGTCTACCTTGAATCAGGGAACAATTTTTTGATGTTTATGAAATCAGGGTTCTTGTCTGAATTTTCAGGACACAATTTTCAGAAGATCGTCTTGTTGTATGTTTTTTTTTTTTTTACTGTTTTCTGTTTTGTCTTTATGGGGAAAAAGAAATTGAACCAAACAGGCACATAATTAAGTTTTGGTGACTGTTTTTTTGTTGTTAATCTTGAGTATTTTGGTGGCTGTACTTTTATGTGTTAGATGACCACATTTGGCCTCATGATATAACTACAAAGTACCAAACACGCTGAGATTGAAATTTTTTAGAGAAGGGCATATAATTTGGTTGGTACTGGTTTTGAGTGCAGGCAATCAATAGCTTGAAGAATGTGGATTCCACTGCTTTGCTTCAGTTTCTTCACCCAGTTCTCAATATGCTGCTTCATCTTATAGGCAATGGTGGAGAAACACTTCAGGTTTCCCATTGAACTCAACTAGTCCTTTTCCGTGAAGTATATTTCCACAAAGCTTTGTCTCACTACTAAATCCACTAACCATTTATGTTTTTGCTTGGAAACCGCTTATTGACCTTGGTTTGATTCGGTGTCTCATAATTTAGCTTTGGGTTTTTTCTTGAGTTTTGTACTGTCACTTCATTTTCAGTTTTTACCTTGGTTTTCAGGTTGCAGCCTTCAGGGCCATGGTTAATATTGTAACAAGGTATGTCTTTTGCACATGATTAGAAGTCTAAGTTGGCTACATTTTATCTATCATGAACGAAATGTGTCAGTAGAAGCAGTGTGTCTGAGATACCTTGCAATAGATCCTTCCATGCCAAATTATAAAGAGCTGTGGATCAGTTGTATTGTCCTCCTTCTTACCTGTATTCTTTCAAGCATCTGCTCTTGGAATAGTTATGTCGGCATTTCTTCTGTTTCAATTTTTTTAATGATCAATGTGCAAAAAGGGTATGGAGGTGTGGTGTTAGTAAGTAGGCTCAGTACCCATTGGGTGCTGGGCTGGTGTGTCAAGTGGGTCCTGTAGGGCCAGTTGTTTCGCCCTCAATTTGTTCGGGGCAATTTGTTTACCTCAACAATAGTTTGATCTTTTAGTTTCTTTTCTGGTTTTAGAATAGAATCTCTAACTTAGAACGTCTACTTGCCGTTTGGATTTTAGTGTGAATTTGTGGAAGATTTTGTAGGGTGCAACAGGAGTCAGTTGATGATGCTGAAAGAAATCATTTTCTAGTGAACTACGTGGATTATGCTTTTGATGACTTTGGAGGTCGTCAACCACCAGTATATCCTGGTTTGGCCACTGTTTGGGGAAGCTTGGCTCGAAGCAAGGTATGTAACTGGTCATTATCCCTTTGACATCTCTGTAGCACAAGGTCAACATGATGGGTTGTTGGCCTAGGGTAGGAAAATAAGTATTGCTGACATATGGATGTTTGAGGGGAGTTCCAGAGGATAATCTGTAATTGTTTCATCATGTTAATCAAATGTCTGCTGCATTTATCCCTTGAAGTTATGTAAATATTATGACTTCATTGCAGGCTAAAGGATACCGTGTTGGACCAGTATATGATGATGTGTTGGCAATGGCTTGGTTCTTCCTGGAGTTAATTGTGAAATCAATGGCTTTGGAGAAGACTCGACTCTTCTATCATAGTCTTCCAATAGGTAGACCTAGAGAACTTACTCATAGCATATCCTACAATTACTGTGGATCTCTAACCATATCAGTTGTTTGGTGATAACATACTTGCTGAAATAAATTTTTTTTTCCCTTTCTCCTTCTGATAAGAATGCATTCATTGCACAGCATCAAAACGGGGAAATCTGTTTACCTACCAGATTTATAGGCAGTTAGGATAACTTATTTACTACCAATTTGCAACTGATAGGTGCCCCCAAGACATCGTCTGCATCAGGAAAATTCATACCTAATTGATACTTAATGTGAAAAGAAAAGAGTAGATTGCTTAGGCCTCCTATGTATTTACTGAATAATGATATAACTGAATAACCATATTTTTCAGTAATAAGATTTGGTTATCCTGTAAATAGAGGGGAGTTATGAGTAATTTCAGTAAATCCAAGGGTGGTTGGTGTAATGTAGGCTTTGGAGCGTGCTACTGTTGCTCTGTTTGAGTCTCTAAATCTATCTTTCCCTCATGTTGGTTTGTATCATTTTTGTTTAGGTGTGATTAATGTTTAGGTTGCAATGGCATGGAAGTTCTCATCTTTTTCTATAACAAAAATAATTTACAATGTTTAACTAATCTACTGAATATCAAAGGTGTATTTCCTAGCTGTTGTTTCGGGTGGAATTAGGTTCTTAATGTTTATCACCTTTCGCAGTTTTCATTTATTGCTTAAAATTTCAAGTAGTGTGAATGAAATTAAATCATGCGATATTCTTCTGAATTGGCGTGTAGTCTGGCCTAATATTTATTGACAATCATTACATTACTTTGTTTGATAGGTGAAGATATCCCGCCTATGCAACTGAAAGAAGGTGTATTCAGATGTATAATGCAATTATATGATTGCCTTCTAACTGAGGTGCATGAGCGTTGTAAAAAGGGGCTAAGCTTGGCAAAACGTCTGAACAGTAGCTTGGCCTTCTTTTGTTATGATCTTTTGTCCATCATAGAACCGCGCCAAGTCTTTGAGTTGGTAAACGTTCTGCTAATTTTAAAATTTATCCTTTTTGCTGGTGCTGGCGATGCTATATGCAATTTATTATCTGCATTTTCAAGAAAGCTGATGTGTCTAGTTTGGATCTAAAGTTGTTAAACACTCTCCCATCTCTAATTTAGTGTTCCCGCTTTTAAGAAAGGCGATGTTGCAACACAATTTTCCTTGACGTACCATTTTTACTCTTATTTTTTTATCTCTCACCATTTGAATCGTGTTAAGGCACAAGTTGCAATAAATTATGAAACTTTTTATTTTCATTTGAACTGTCGAAAGTGACCGATTTGTGAAAGTTTAATGTTATAAAGGTTTGACTTTTAGAATAGTGACCTCCATTTTAGGCCAAATTTAAGTATGAGACAGTGATTCTAAATTTGGACAGCAGTGGTATATAAGATAACATGAAGGAAGCTCTTTTTGTATAGTTGGTTGCCTTTCACAAAAGGAATTTGGTAGTTCAATTAGGCAATCATTGACAGGATTTGAATGAGTTCAGGAAATAAATCTCTCT
The DNA here is from genome assembly GCA_029379385.1 of Quillaja saponaria. Lineage (NCBI taxonomy): Eukaryota > Viridiplantae > Streptophyta > Magnoliopsida > Fabales > Quillajaceae > Quillaja > Quillaja saponaria. The sequence continues at coordinate 7,844,991 of CM055616.1, read as the reverse complement.
CTCTCTCTCTATATGTAAGCATGTGTGTACATTTATATACACACACGTAGGGGTGTATATATGTATATTTATATATATATACACATATAGTAGTGTGTGGCCAATTGATGACATTACATGATAGATACATGATGATTTATGTGGTTGATTATAACAATTAAATTGTGACAACCCAATTATTTTTGAGATAATATATATTTATGTCCAGTGCACTGGTGTTTTATTCAGATCTAAAAGATATTCAAATTGTAGAGAAAAGACTTTATTTTTCCCCTTTCTTTTCATAACTGAGAAAGTCATTATGCAAATATAGAGTACTTACTATGTGAGCATAGTTTATTTCCGTTATTGTTTAGCCTCTGCATGCTAACTAAACCATTCTTACCTTTCTACATCCTGTCTCTATTTTCTCTCTGCTGAAAAGTTCATGAATTAAAAGGAGAAAAAGTTGATACTCATTGTGCAGATTAGGCATGATCGTTTTCTTATGAACTAGGATCTGGAAGTGGTAAAAAAAATCTTTCAGTTCAAGATATGTTTTTTATTTTTGATAAGTAATGATAACTTGTAAATAATGCTTAATTAATTTGTGGTTGCAGTTTTTATGAATGCAAAATGTTTCTGGTTGAGTGAAATGCTTAACTTAAGTTCACTTATACATATAAGTTCAAGTTTCTCATGCATGGTTAGAGAGTTGTGGGCCTTGTGGCTCTTTAATTTATGTTCTTTGTTGCATTAATTGTTCTTGTTATGTGCTTGCATTGTACCCTATGCAGTGATTTTCATCTGTTGCAGGTTTCATTGTACCTGGATAAATTCTCTGGGGTATGTCAATCAGTTCTTCATGAGTGCAAGCTTACATTTTTGCAAATCATATGTGATCATGACCTTTTTGTGGAAATGCCTGGAAGAGACCCCTCAGATAGGTACTTCATTTTCATTATTGTAGTCCCTATTTGAGTACATCTGTATCTGATATTCTGATGCCATCCAATTGGCACCCATGTGTACTTGGGCTGCTTAGCATCTGTAAGAAAGGAAAGTATAAATGAGAAGATAAAAGAGAGTAAGCAATGATACACAACACGACACAAAAGTCAACAGCTACTATTGTAGAGAACATAGTAGTTAGTACTCAATACTTCAAATATTGTTGGCATTTAGTTTGCGCCATCCTGTGTTGTTAATTCTGAATTGAAAAAACTGCCACTTTTCCTATCTACTGCTGTGCTATAAAATGAATGAATCCTTCCCTCGGAATAAGATTCTTTTTCTCAGAGGCAGATGATTGGCGACTCATATTTGATAGGGAATTTTGTATCTTGCCTGAAGTTATTAGAGGACTTATCAAAAATTAAGTTCAGTTTTTTGTTGTGTCCAATTGTTTGAATTGTATCATTTAGATTGTATGTGGATTTGTAATTTGTCACCTGATTCTGAGTCAACATCTGAGGATAGAGCTTTAGAAAATTTTGGTTTTAGTGTTGTACAACAAATCATGGATATTGCATATCTCGTGTTCAAGGCAATTATTACTTCTCTGTTTCTATTCCTCTGTGTGTGTGTGTGTGTGTGTTTGTGTAATTAGTTACAAAATTTAGTTTTGAAGGCTGGAGTGACTATATCTATGCAGACATGAAACAAGTTGTCACGTGATACACCACCTAAAAGCTAAAAGAAATATGATATACTAAGCCCTTATGATTCATATTATCTAAAAGTTTCTTTTGGATAAAATGTGGTTTATTAGACTCCCCAAATTACAATGTCTGCAATAAAAACCATTTCTAATTTTGCCAAGGAGCACTCCTGGTTAAATGGAATGTTTTATTGACTTTTAAATGCACCAGTTTCTTGGAAGATTTCATTGGTTGAATGCTTTGAACCGTGTGTTATGAGTTTGAATAAGTGCATTTTCTTATCTAGGAACTACCTTTCATCAGTGTTGATACAAGAGCTCTTTCTCACTTGGGATCATGATGATTTATCTCTGCGGGCAAAGGTGACTTCAGTTTTATATCTTTGTGCTGACCTTGTTTTAAATAATTTTTCTTTTTGTGTATGTGTCTTCTTTTAATTTGCATAAGGTGACCATTTTTCTGATATTTAATATTGGCACTCTATGTCTATCTTATCTTTTGTTTTTTGGTACAACGGCGGGTCTAATCCCAAAAGAGAACAAACAATATGTCTATCTTATAATTTTCTATAATATTTGGTATTATGTCTCTGCAGGCAGCTAGAATCTTAGTGGTCCTCTTGTGTAAGCATGAGTTTGATGCTAGATACCAAAAGCCTGAAGATAAACTGTATATTGCTCAGCTATACTTTCCACTTATTGGACAGGTGCATAACATTTTCTAAATTTTCGAGAAACGGTACTTTAAATTTTTAGATGGAAGTTTATGAGATAAATCTGATATATTTAAGGTCACTCTTTCCGATTCTCTCATTATGCCCTCAAATGTCAGCATCACATTGTTTACTTGCATTGTTGATTCTTGCATATTTATGGAGAAGCCAAATCTCGTAGTTAGGAATTATAATAGTTTCCTTCTCAGTAAGAAGAAATGAGCATTAGATTGACATTTTGTGAAGCACATAATAGAAATATGGGGGAGAAGAGCCTTCATTGGCCTCCTCAACTATCTGGTTAAAAGCTTTAGCCTTTAAGGTTCTGGGTTTCCAAAGACATTTCACAAAAGTTAAAGGGTTCAATGAAGGAGTTTGAACAAGAATAGCAAAGATTGCAAGAAAATGACCCCAACTTCCCAAGGTCCTAATCCTCCTATCATGCCTCCAAGAAAGAGAATAAGATGCAAACAAATTTAACGGATGAGATAAATTTGAAGCCTCCCTTATTATTCAAGTTTAGCTTGTCTTCAAATATAAAATGCGAGTTCCAGAGTTGCACAGGAGACAAAGAAGATTCCCTCGCGATCTTTGCTAAATATTCAGTCATCTGAACATGCATCTTAAACAGAGAAAGAAAATACAAAGGCACACAAGAAAGCCAGGAGTTATAGGAGTGTTATAACATGATAGGCGGAAAAAAGTTACTAATGCTACCTCCTTCCCACATAATTTATCACCTTGCCTTGTCCTAAAATGAATGTCATCATTCTTCTAAAAGTCAAAGCTTTATAATATTTTACTTCCAAAAATATCCTTGCTTATAGAAATTCCAAATGAGAGGAAATAAAATTCACTGCAACTTGTACAGAAACATAAGGGTGAATTGGTTGTTTTAAAATTTGTGCATTTGCAAATGGTGACATTAAATTTAGGGAGGGAGGAGCTTGTTTCCCAACTATTTGCACATGGAGAGTCATTGATAATGCTATAACTGGAAAGCATACAAACTGAGCCTGCCAAATATGCATTTGTGGAAATCAAGTAAAACTCAGAGAAGTGGGAACTAAGGGATGTTAGCTTGAGTAGATGGAAAATGGAATTTAGAGAGCGTGACTCTTATTTGAATTCATTTTGTGTGGATGACTTCTGCATCCAAACCACCCGCCACCCAAAAAAAAAAAAACTAAGAATGACTTCTGAAAGTCAGGTGTCAGGAAATTCATTTAAACGGGAGAACATAATTGTTAGGTAGCTAGAGAGTGCTGTTTATTCCAACTGTCCAAGAACCTTGTGGCTGGTCAAGGTGGAATTTTACATCATAACGCTGAATAATTCACTAGAAGTAACATAAAAATTAATCAGGATAATTTTTTGGAGTAACGTGAAATACAAGTAGGATTTATAATTTGGATTCCTTGAACAGAATGCTGTTACCAAGAACTAAGACAAAGATTAATCAGGCTAAGTTTTTGGTGTAACATGAAGGTTCCCACTCCAAATACTAGTAGAAATTACCATTTTGATTCCTTGAATAGAATGCTGTATACAATAATTTTTTAATCAATTTACATCATACTTCTTTGTATTCAATGTCTCATTTGTCATGTTCTGGTGTCTGCAGATTCTAGATGAAATGCCTGTCTTTTACAACCTAAATTCTGTTGAAAAGCGTGAAGTTTTAGTTGTAATTTTGCAAATTGTGCGCAATCTTGATGATGCATCACTTATCAAGGCGTGGCAGCAAAGCATTGCACGAACAAGATTGTTTTTCAAGCTCCTTGAGGAATGCTTAATTCTATTCGAGGTTACAATCTTGCAGCAATTTGTTCTTTTGGATCACAAAGTTGATTAGCTTTTATTTTTTGATCTATGATGAGGTTATATGTTGTTTTAGCTTGTCCTTTAGAGCTTTTTTCTTTTTCTCCATCTATATACTCTTTTTCTCTCACTTATTATTTTTCTTTGAAAAAGAATACAACCAAGTAGGCCTTTATAATATCATTATGGAAAAGGCGGCGCCCATGTATTAGTTTCACTTGTTTTTTAATATAGGTCATCAACGTGGCTCACCTTGTTTTATAAGAATGCAGTATCTTGTTTCTTACACATAACAAAGACTATTTTTCTCTTTTTCTCCCTCACTGTTGGTATTTTTTCTTTATTTATGCCATACGGAAGTTGATAGTTAAATGTACTTCTTGTTACGATATTGCATTGTGCAATTCTGTAACCCATATCACTAATATCATGTCATGGACAGCACAAAAGACCTGCTGATGGCATGCTTATGGGCTCCAGTTCTCGCAATCCAGTCGGGGATGCACCTTCTTCCCCTAAGTACTCTGATAGACTTTCCCCTGCAATCAACAACTATCTGTCTGAGGCATCAAGACAAGAAGTCAGAGTGAGTTGTCTGTTTGGTTACTGCTAGTTTCAAGAAACAATGTTCCAGTATTATCTCAACATTGTTCTTTATTAAGTTTTCACTGCTTGATTTGCATTCCTTGCTTTTGTTTATTTAGATTTTCTTGTGTTGGTGGAATATATTGTATTTAAATGCAAACTATACTTTGAAATGTCTGCTCATATGCTTGAATGTTTCTATTGGAACACAGGGAACACCGGACAATGGATTGTGGCAGAGAGTAAATTCCCAATTGAGCTCCCCTAGTCAGCCATATTCCTTAAGAGAAGCTCTTGCTCAGGCACAATCTTCCAGGATTGGAGCTTCTGCCCAAGCACTTAGAGAATCTTTGCACCCGCTTTTGAGACAAAAGCTGGTACCCTTTTTCTTTTTTTAATAAAAATCCTGTGCTTGATATTCTATGATTCATAACTCCTAGAGTTGTATCTTTCTTGTAAAAATATAAAAATAAAAATATGGAGATTCAAAATTTGCTGATCTGAATTTTCACCTACGTCCTGTCATGTGGCAACCCACAAGATATTCGGATTTGACTATTAAGCTGGACATATAGTTGAAGTTTTTTTATGCTGAAGACAGTTATGTTGATTGAGTTGCTACAAAACCATTTACTTTCTTATTCTACTTAGTTTGTCTTGGATTTCTGTTGCTTATTCGCGGAAGCTAATAACTTGTATATATGCTTCAGGAGCTTTGGGAGGAAAATTTGAGTGCTTCTATCAGTCTACAGGTTTTGGAAATAAGTGAGAAGTTTTCCACGATGGCTGCCTCCCGTAGCATTGCTACTGACTATGGAAAACTTGATTGCATTACAGCCATATTTATGAGCTTTTTATCCCGAAATCAACCACTTTCTTTTTGGAAAGCTTTGTTTCCAGTCTTCAGCTGTGTGTTTGATTTACATGGGGCAACTTTGATGGCAAGGGAAAATGATCGATTCTTAAAGCAAGTCACTTTCCATCTTCTTCGCCTAGCAGTTTTCCGAAATGAAAACATCAGGAGAAGGGCAGTTGTTGGGCTCCAACTACTAGTCAGGGTATGCTTTCTATCATGGGTCTGTTTTCTTTTGCATAACAAATTCATTTACAGTTCTAAACCTTCTTCCATATTGTGCAGAGTTCGTTTTATTACTTCCTGCAGACAGCTAGGTTGAGGGTCATGTTGATTATCACATTGTCAGAGCTGATGTCTGATGTGCAAGTTACTCAGATGAGGTCTGATGGAAATTTAGAAGAGAGTGGTGAAGCCCGGCGTCTTAGAAAATCTTTGGAGGAAATGGCAGATGAAGCTAAAAGTGCCGACCTGTTAAGAGAGAGTGGAGTACCTGAGAGCTCCCTGGTAGCTGTACCAGAAAGACTGACAGAAAACAGGTGGTCCTGGTCAGAGGTTAAATATCTCTCTGACAGTCTTCTTTTGGCCCTTGATGCTAGTTTGGAACATGCACTCCTAGTAAGTGTTTACTTTGTGCTACAACTTTTGGCTTGTTTAGCAGTGTGCTTACTTTTACTACTAGCAAAGTTACACCCTATCAGCATTTGGCAGGTGGTGTGCATATTTAGTGTGACAACACTACAGGGATGTTACCTTATGATTTGGAGTTCTATGAAGTAGATCCACTTCCTTTTTTTGCATGTGGAATGTGTTAGTTTAAACTGAAATTTCTGGTACAGTCAACACAATGTTCTCTCATGGTAGGAGATGAGTGTCCGCGGCCTCTTATTTTTATATACTGGTAAATGTTATCAATCCTGTTTGCCTTCCACCAAATAGAAAAGGGGAAAAGAGAAGAAACATAATACTCAACTCAACTCAACGAAGCCTTAAATCCCAAACTAGTTGGGCTCAGCTATGTAAATCCTTTTCCTCCATTCGCATCGATCTGAGATAACATTTTCAGCAACCCCTAGAGCAGCCATATCTTTCTCGATGACTGCCCCTCATGTAAGTTTCGGTCTCCTCCTACCGTGTCTAACACTTGACATAATGTGCTTTCAGATATTATGAACTTCAAAAGCAAACACGATTTACCTGGTTGGATTTAGGATTGCTCTAAGCTGCAAGTGACTTTATATCCATCATAAGGATCACGTGACTTTAAAGGTAATATCTTAGCATGAATACGGGCAAGACCAAAAAAAATTATAAAGGAGATGAAGAGGCAATTCCTGGGTTGCTTGTTCTCAATTGTAGTTCTGAAGTCTCTTGGGTGGACTTCATTGGTTCTTCCTTAATTCTTTTTGGGTATCCTGAGTTTAACAATATGGTCTCTCTGTTTCATTCTTTCCTTTTTCTTTTGTTTTCCTTTTGCTATCATTTGGTTATGGAACTTGTTGTATATGACATGTACAAATGAGTTATGGCGTTATGCCAACTTTGGTACTTTTCAAGCCTTAGATTTATTGCATCCTTATCCAATACTTATCATTTGAGTTGGCCCATATTCTGAAATTGAAACTTTCTCGACCCTGGAATGCTTCTGCCCTTCCCGTGTATAACATTTTCGTCACTTCATTATTTGACCAGTGTGAAGCAATGACAAATCCTCAGATTATAGAAGTGACTTAATTCTCCTTCCCAATTCTAGACTGGTGTGTGAATGTGAGGGATATATTTGGTTTATGTGGTGGATCAAGCCAAGAGAGGTTTCTTCTTGTTGTTTTCTTCTTTCAAGTTTCAGTCCCTAATGTTGACTGCTGCCATTATGTTCAAATTTTAAACTAATTTACTTGATTGTGTGCTGTCACAGAATAATTTTCAATTGTACTTCTTTTGTGAATGATCATGTGACTATAGGATACTTTGGTTACTGTTTAGTTATAAAATGCAACTAATATTGAGTAGATTCCATTGAACCTTGAGTCGTGGGACAATATTCTTTCCCTGCCTTGATTTGAAGTAGGAAATTGTTTTTTCCTCTCAGAACAGATATGAGTTGAACTGGTCAATCCTGGAAGTCAATTTTCAGCAAGGGCTTTAACTAACTTTAATCCAACTTGCTAACTTTTTCTCCTGCAGGCTCCTGTGATGACCATGGATAGATATGCTGCTGCTGAAGGATTCTACAAACTTGGATTGGCTTTTGCCCCTGTTCCTGATCTTCACATAATGTGGTTACTACATTTATGTGATGCTCATCAGGAAATGCAGTCATGGGCTGAATCTGCACAGTGTGCCGTGGCTGTTGCTGGTGTTGTAATGCAGGTACATGTTATTATGAATGCTTAAAATGCAATATTCTGATAATTAGTACAAATGAATTGTTGTGATGCAAATTTTAGGACCTTTGATGATGCCCTTTGAATGGAACTACAACCTGTAGATTAATGAATAACCAGAAGTTATCATTTTTTGTTTCAACCTAATGAAAAATTTGTTTATCCTTTTGGTTTTATACAATTGGAACAGTATAGTGAAAAAGCTACTAAATAATTAGTACAGTGAAGCTAAATGTATGGACTGTTATGCATTTTCCTGTTCAAATCTCAATTTGTTGTAAATCCACAATTCTCCTGTCTTAATATTCCTCACTCCCTGCAGCATATTGCACTGAAGGGTCCTAGGCATTTCCTGTGCCGCAGTATAAGCCATTTTGCTTTTAAGCATGGCTTTGAAACTAGCTTGTACCACATCTGATTGGAAAGTTCATTCTCAGCAAGCTTGTATAATCAATCTTTTCCAGAAATTTCCTCCCTAAATCACAATTAATACTGACCTTGAGTTATCACTTGCTCGATAATAAATGAAAATGTTGGATTTAAGAGAATGGGCCCAATAATATATTCTAAGTTGAACATAATACTCAATTCAACTAAGCCTTAAATCCCAAACTAGTTGGGGTCGGCTATATGAATCCTTTTACTCCATTCGCATCGATCCGGAATAATATTTTCAGTAATTCCTAAAACAACCATATCTTTCTCGATGACTGCCCCCCATGTAAGTTTTGGTCTCTTCTTACCACGTCTAACACCTGACACCTGTACTAAGTCTCCTTTCTTAACTATTACATCTATTGGTCGACGTTGGATATGTCCAAACCAACGTAGGCGATTTTCCCTCATTTTATCCTTAATAGGTGCTACTTCCACCTTCTTACAAATCTCCTCATTTCTTATTCTATCATTTCTTGTATGTCCAGTCCTAAGCTGAACATAATATTTACTCCAAATTATTGATGATCATTGTCAGTTCCATGCAATTTCACCTAAACACAAGGAAATGGAAATTTATTCTGATCTAATATTTTTGCTTGTGCTGATATGTCTTATTAAATTTAATATAGGCCCTTGTTGCTAGAAATGATGGTGTTTGGAGCAAGGATCATGTAACTGCTCTACGCAAAATTTGCCCAATGGTTAGCAGTGAGATTACCTCTGAGGCATCAGCTGCCGAGGTAGAGGGATATGGTGCATCAAAGCTCACAGTTGATTCTGCTGTGAAATACCTACAGCTTGCTAACAAGCTTTTCTCGCAAGCTGAGCTGTATCATTTCTGTGCAAGCATTCTAGAACTTGTAATTCCTGTTTATAAAAGCAGGAGGGCTTATGGACAGCTGGCCAAATGTCATACATTGCTCACCAGTATATACGAGTCGATCCTTGAGCAGGAATCAAGCCCAATTCCTTTCACTGATGCAACATACTACAGGGTTGGATTTTATGGTGATAGATTTGGGAAGCTTGATAGGAAGGAGTATGTTTATCGTGAGCCCCGTGATGTACGGCTGGGTGATATAATGGAAAAACTAAGTCACATCTATGAAGCTAGGATGGATGGCAATCACACTCTGCGCATTATTCAAGATTCTAGACAAGTGAAGGCAGAGGAGTTACAGCCAGGGGTCTGCTACCTGCAAATTACTGCTGTAGATCCAGTCATGGAAGATGAAGATTTAGGAAGCAGACGGGAAAGGATATTTTCTCTTTCTACGGGAAGTGTCCGTGCACGTGTATTTGACCGCTTCTTGTTTGATACCCCTTTTACAAAGAATGGCAAGACTCAAGGTGGACTAGAAGACCAATGGAAGAGACGCACTGTTCTTCAGACTGAGGGCTCGTTTCCTGCTTTGGTTAATAGGCTGTTAGTAACTAAGTCGGAATCTCTAGAGTTCTCCCCAGTGGAAAATGCAATTGGAATGATCGAAACAAGGACAGCAGCATTGCGCAATGAGCTTGAAGAGCCTCGCAGTTCTGAAGGGGATCAACTCCCACGCCTCCAGAGTCTACAGAGAATCCTTCAAGGCAGTGTTGCAGTGCAAGTGAGTTATTGTATTGGTTCTTAGTCACTGCTCTAGACTTTTCATAGAACCAAATTTTGATCATTGAATGCAATACCATATATAGCAAGCACATGGGATTATTATTACTGTGACTGTATTTTTGTGTTTCATGAGAAGCTGCTTATGTGCAGGTGAATAGTGGAGTCTTGAGTGTCTGTACAGCCTTCCTGTCTGGTGAGCCTGCTACCAGGTTGCGGTCACAGGAACTGCAGCAACTTATTGCTGCCCTTCTTGAGTTCATGGCTGTTTGCAAGCGTGCCATCCGGGTACACTTCAGATTGATTGGAGAGGAAGACCAGGACTTCCACACACAGCTTGTAAACGGATTTCAATCTTTGACAGCTGAACTGTCACATTATATTCCTGCCATTCTGTCCGAGCTATAACACTGTTGTAGCATTTTTTGTTTAATTGTTGCTGCTGCAACATGTTCATATCAAGTGTCTTTATCAATTTTTTTTTTTGTTTGTTTTTATTATTCTTCCTATAGCAAGCATGTGCGATTATGTCATGTTTGTATATAAGTTTACTGTGTGAATCAGGTTATTGTAGAAGATACAAGTCTCTTGTTTGTGTATCTTCACGTGTTTATATCTTTATCTTGCTCAGTTTGTTTTCATTTTCCTGGGCACGAGGGTTGAGAACAGTGTTATGTTTTTCTGTATAAAATGTGATTATCTCGAGTGATTTAAGCATCTCAATTACTGTGCATGTGAAACTCCCTCTACCCTCTTTTGGCTGGTCATGTAAGAACATCAAGGGATGGCGACGCTGCTTCAGAAGCACTCTCAAAGGCAATCATCATGCACTGCTAGTATGAAATCAGAGTCTCAAGCCGAAAAAGACCTGACATTGCATAAATAGCTTTAGATGGTGAGCTAGGAAATTAAACTGCATTTTGTCCAATGACAGAAATTTGATTTTATATGCAAGAAATTTAATGAACCAATGGATGAGTGATACAACTTATATTGTAAAAGTGAATTATTTGTTTATTGGGGTTAATATAATAATTGGAAGTAAAACTCAGAATCAAAATCTGTAGCTAAATACAATTAACTCTCTTATAATAACCATTACCTTTCATTATCATTGTCTCTTTCTTCCTCCCATTCTAACTTTATCTACCCTTGTTTGTTTTTCTATCGTTTAAACTCTAAATTTAGGGCCTAACTTAACTATGCAATAAAAGTGGACATTTAGTCAAGAAATATGTCATACTTAATTTATACATATTAAATTGGAAATTTCTGGTTTGTCCTCAGTAGTTAGACTTATTTATTTTCAGGCTTGAAATGAAAAAGTAGTTACAGATTTTCCACATATTCAACGAAGTAAAAATGTAGTTTTCACCAATATATATATATATATAGACTCACACATTCCTATTTTAATAGGTCCCATATATGAGTGTAAAATTATTGTTATTATCTAGAAATTTTATAAAGACTATATAGATTAAAGTATAATTTATTTTATATAATTAAATTTTTTCAAATGTATACGTGTTATTTATTTATTTAAAAATATCTTATGAACTAACATTAAATTAAATGAAATTATTCAATTTAACATAAAATTAAACTCACGTATACAATATTTTGAAAATTTATATTTGTTCATATTCATCTTTATTTAGCATGTTATGAATTATAATGACTAAAATATCTGAGCAAATTAAAATTGCTAATAGCTTCGTCCAATGTTAGTTTCTATAAACAAATAGAAATGATTCTCCACACAAGTCACAACAAAAATTTAAAACATACCAAAAAGAATTTTCTTTTACCTTTTTTCCAGGTTGTCATTTCCGTACCAAAAAAGATAAGGAAAAGAAAAGAAACAAGTTTAGGTGGTTTTTGATGCCATATAGATAAACCCCAAAAACCCCCCAAACACATCATTCTTAAAACCAGAGCTCAGACCGAGACACGCAGCCGAGCGCGCGCGCCTGCAAAGGCTGACATTATAACGCAAAGAAACTACTGCCTCCTTCAAGCTTTGAACTCATTCCTTCCCCTTCCAATTCATGAGCTTTGCAAAATGGAACTTACTATCTTATACAGACCAAACCCACTTCTGGTCTCATCATCGTCACTCACCTCAACCTCTCAAAAGTCCACTTGCTTTAGGATAACACCGATGTGTAAGCCTAAAATTTCAGGCAAAAAACGCATTTTTCGAGTTTTAGCTTCGGCAAATTCAAATGAAGGAGATGGGTTTTCTTGGTTAAATCTTAATCGGTCGTTGCAGCGCGGTTCGGAGCAGTTTTGGTTGAAATTTGGCGAGTCGGTGAAGGAGGAAACGGGATTTGATATGAAAGATGCTAATGGGAAGGTGGCTGAGTTTGTTGGGCAAGTAAGGAATGGAGTGAAGAAGAATGGGGTGGAATTGGAAAGGTTTAGGACTCAGTTGGTACCTGAGTTTGTTAGTTGGAATCGATGGGAGCGTTGGAAGGTAATTTACTTAGTTTACTCTGCGAGCATATTTATTTTATTAGTGTTCTGTTAGTAAAATGTATGATAAACTCCATTAATAGTGTCAGTAACGTTTTCTCAGTCATGTAGTTGTATTTGTTTATAATTTCTAGGATAATAGCTGATTTTAGGAAATGACTGAGATGCTACATAAAAAGAAGGACTCGGATAGAGCTAAATGTTCCCGAATGTCAATGCTTTATTATGGAAAAGACTATATCAACTTAGCCAATCAATGATGACGAACAAACAAGAAAAGAAAACTAGGCAACCCAAAAAAATCTGTAGTATTTCTCATAACAAATATCAACATTGTCACTTTGTCTAAATGAAAGTATCTTTAACTTTCCATGTAACAGAGTAAACGCCACAATTCCTTACTGCTAAAAGAGAAAAAACAATTGAATTAGTACAGTTTCAAACATCTATAAAGTCAAGCAACGACCCTAATGAAGAGAATGGAAGACTCCTGGTAGATGAAGTACGGCAGAAAATTCCTTTTTCACCTCTCCAATAATTCTCCTTCTCATTAAATAAATTTTTGAAATGTTCGTGTCAAATTGCCGACCCCAAGAAACCCTCCTACTAAGAGTCCTTCAATTTCCTGTTCCACCTCTTATAAGATGCAAAAGCAGACTCTGATATAATATGCACATCAAAAGGTGAAAAAACTTCACTGCTGCAACACAATATTGAAAATAAAGGTGATTCACTAATTTTCACACTATTCTACGCTGTTGCCAAAGTTGGGGGGGGGGGGGGGGGAGGAGAGAGAGAGAGAGAGGGGTGGATGGATGAATTCTACTGTCTCTTGGGATTGGCAAAATGAGTTATCAAACTAGTTGTCTTATCAATTAATTCATTGGTGAAAATTGTCAAACATTTGGTTGTACAAAGAACTTGTCCTCTGACTAATAGAGTGCTTCCAGAACCTTTCATATAACGGCAATTTATTTTCTCTCTTTATTCTTTTGAGCATTTTTAATTTTAGGGTATGTTCATTGAACATCATGATCTTTATTGCATAGCGCTTACAGAAAATGGGCATTGTCTGCTATTTCAATGAGCAACGATCTGATGTTGAATGCTTGAGCCATTTCTTGGACTATGGAAGACCTTATCTTGTCTCTTTTGAAGACCTGTGCACTTTCCCTTTGGCGGGCCTATAATTTAGCCAGGCCTAAAATAGAACTAGGGAACCAACAAGGACAAGGTGTGGTGCCGCAATCCTTTAACCTTTTAAGTATTGGAGGAAATCATCTAATAACTCAAGGTTACTTTCATTATCGATTTTGAGTTGGTTGCAAGCCTTCATTAGTACCTTTTCTGTTCTGGCCTTCCGTAGCCAGCCAATATACAATAATGATCATAGCGATCTCCTCTGGTACCTATTGGTACGTCAGGATCAGATGGTCATGGTATGCTTCTCTGTGAGCAGAGCAAATGAACATAAATCTAACATAATACCATGAATATCCTTCTCCTGTTATCTCCTCATCTTCCGCCCCCCTTATCCATCATACTAGATTGATCCGAGAAGAACGAGGGTCACATTCTATCTATTTCGATTCAATTCAATATGAACAACAATTCTTTGATGTCTATGGAATTGATCGGTTGATTCTCTGCCGTGGGAATTGTGTAAGGTTTTTTTTTTTTTTTTACTTGTTTTTTATTTTTTTATTTTATTTTAAAAAACTTAATGAGCATCCTAGTGAAACTTTTAATAAAAAAGGAAGTAATTGCAACTCTGGTACTACTATGGAAAAACTGCTCTTTTTTTATATAGTTGGAAAGTTTTCTTTTGTTTTTTATTTTTTATTTTATATTAATTTTATAATTTGGGATAACCTAAACAATGTTGTAGCTGGTTCTTATTACCAGGACCTAAAGAAGTGGGAGCCTCAAAGAATTGGTGCCTTGATTCTGTATATCTTTGTTATGGCAGTTTCCTGTAGAGGAATATTCAAAGCAATTCAGGCACCTTTCCTACATCGTCAAAGAAAAGAATTAACGGAGGCATATATGGAGGCTTTAATACCAGAGCCATCTCCTAGTAACATCAGAAGGTAGTTACATATTTACACCTGCAGTATATGTTCTTTTGTAATTACAAAATGTTATCTATAAATTTATCTTTGATATTGAGATAACTAATGAGATATTAGAAAAGGAAATCTGTATTTCAGTCCTCATTGAGGATGTCATGATTATGATTTTAGGTTTGAAGATTGCTTTTTATAGAGACCATAATCACTATTAGAAGTTATCTAACAGCCCTTCTTATTTAAAAGAAGATTGTGTGCACATTTTCATTATGATTGCTAATCTATAGTGTGGAATAAGTGCTGGTCTGCAGTTCATTTTAAATTTAATCTGGCATCAGCTGTGAGTGTAGTGCTTTCTATTGTGGACACATGCATATGAGATATTGTAAGATCTAAATTACTGCTTTAAGGATTGCAGTCATGATCTGGTTGAACAGTTGAAGTTAACTAAAAAACTTCTTCGATGTTGTATTCTCTTGACTTTAGCTTTTGGATTCTGAAGAGGACTTAACTTTTCTGATTTTCCCATAACTGCTGCGTCACAAAACTTCAGTCTTCTTGTTATACCCTTTGAAACATTAATCCCATATGTTTGCCCCCCTTAAACTTTAAATTTGTTACCTTGCAATCTTCTTAGATTATGCTTCCCAGGTTTCTTGCAACTATTCTTTTTCTAAACCTGAAACCAAATAGCCATTGAAGTTCAACCCCTTTCAGACCTATGTGAAGCCTGAAGCCCTAAACTTAACTTTCCCTCTATTATCTATTATATCTTATAAGCCATCCTGTTTCCCCAGGAAGAAGATACGGTCCTAGACTTGGTGGAGGGCTAAATACTGCTCCCTGAACATGTACTTATGGCCACAGCCTTTTTGTTTCCTTCTAATTGCAGGTTTAAGAAAGGTATGTGGAGGAAGACAACACCCAAGGGCCTCAAATTGAAAAAAATTATTGAAAGACCAGATGGAACACTTGTCCATGATAGTTCTTATGTTGGAGAGGATGCATGGGATGATGAATCAGAAGCTCCCGAGGACAGTGTAAAAAAAATTATTGGGGATGCTGCCAGATTAAACACCAAAGAAAAGAATGAATTGACAAAAGACTTGGGCATTTCTGGTTAGTTTATTGGTGCTTGTCTAAGAACATTAAATGTTTAATAGATAAATTGTCAAGTTTCTTTATTGATCATATCTCTTTGCAACGCTAAGTTGCTTGTTTTGTTCTGTATTCTAAGTTGTTTCAGTTTCAAACGATAGGAAGTTCTGTATTTTAATTAGTTTTGATGTTTCTTAGGATGTAGGCCATATTCAGATGCTATAGATCCTGTATTCGAAAGAAACCCAATGAAAAAGGTTTGTGGGTGGGTCTAGAAAATCATAAATTAATAATGCTGTCAGAGAAAATAGACAAACTCTAGAATTCTGTAGCAACAGAGAGTGCAAGAATGAAAAGATTGATGCTCAAATTGATTGTAAAGCTTTATCCTTTGTAAACTTTCTCTCTTGAGAATGCAAACATAACTCTTGACTGATAGTTCTCATTAAAATTGTGAAATGAAGAGTGGCTGTTTAGCTTGGTATCAAATTGCCTATGTAGCTCTACTTATCTTTTTATTCCTAACAGTAACAAACAATATCTTGCGTTCTTGTTTGGCAGGTGATCTCCAAATTGGAGGAACATGGCGTGAAAGACTTCACAAATGGAAGGAGATCTTAAGAAAAGAAAGCTTAGTTCAGCAGTTAGATTCCTCAAATGCCAAGTATGTAGTTGAATTTGACATGAAAGAAGTTGAAAATAGTCTTCGCAAAGATGTTGTGGAAAAGGTGACAGAGACACAGGGAACTAGGGCACTATGGATTTCAAAGAGATGGTGGCGCTATCGTCCTAAACTTCCTTACACTTACTTTCTTGACAAACTTGATAGCTCGGAGGTGATTTCATGTAGTTGTAGAGTTCTATCTCCCCTTGTGTGACGATTTTGATGTCTAGCGCTAAATATTGCTTACATTTTTAGTTATTTTGATGTCCTGTTAGCTTCAAGCTCATTTATGTAAGGTCTGGATTTGTTCTGTATATAATTTGTGAGATTTATAGTATGCATACATACAATATTTCTATCTTTTATACTTTATTGGAGATAGCTTACGAATATTGAAATACACTATTTGGGTGGAAGTGATAAATAAAATGGTATTTATCATGTTAAATTTAAAAAAATAGAAGACTAAAATGGTATCCATCATTGAACAGGGGTAGAAGTGATAAAAAAGATATGGTTGCAGAAGAGTTAGAGGGAAACATAGCCCTAGATAGGACTCAAAGACTGTAAAAAGAATCCATATTGAGAGTTTCATTTGATTTTGATTAAGGATCTAAGTCCCATGCACAACATTTTTGGGGCTAAGGCTTGTTGCTATTGTTTGGTATTACCACTGAAAAGAGAAAGTGATGGAATCAAATCAGATGTTGACAATGGGAGAAGTTGAAATTCTATGATGAAGCTGTCTTTGTAACTTAAGTGTCATGTTAAGTCCAATCGTCCAAATAACTATAAGTTTCATGTTTAGTAAGCTTCCAATAGGTTCATATGAAATTCGCTGATTCAGTGGGTTCTTTTTGGACAGGTTGCTGCGGTTGTCTTTACAGAGGACTTGAAAAGATTGTACGTGACAATGAAAGAAGGTTTTCCATTAGAGTTTGTAGTAAGTTACTATCTGATAGTTACTGCTAACCAGAATTATCTTTGTCCTTTTTTCAGAATTGCTTAGTGCAAAGATTGTTTGCAATGAAGGAATAAGACTTTCCAATGATTTCTCTTATTTGGCAGGTTGACATCCCTCTTGATCCTCACTTGTTTGAAATTATCACAAGTTCTGGAGTTGAAGTAGATCTTCTTGAGAAGCGTCAGATCCATTACTTCATGAAAGTTGTTGTTGCATTGGTGCCTGGATTATTAATTCTCTGGCTTATAAGAGAGTCTGTGATGCTTCTACACATCACTTCCAATCGATTTCTTTACAAAAAGTATAATCAACTCTTTGACATGGCTTATGCAGAAAATTTCATCATGGTAAAGCTTCGAGTCTCCAATAAGTTTTTGAGATGGATCTCAAATTACTGTGTTTTTTTCTTGAAAGCTGGCAGTGCTTTCAAAACTAAATTTGAAGGAGCATCTCATTATTATTTCTGTAATTTATAACCCCCGCCCACCCAGTTACTTGACATTGATTTCTCTAATTGAGAACACTCATTATGTTTCTGTACTTATTCAGCCAGTTGGAGATGTTGGTGAAACAAAATCAATGTACAAGGAAGTAGTATTAGGGGGTGATGTTTGGGATCTTCTTGATGAACTGATGATATATATGGGTAATCCTATGCAGTTCTATGAAAGAGGCGTGCAGTTTGTGCGGGTAAATTCTGTCACTTATTTTTTTAGTTGGTCAACTCCAATAGAGCTTTTCACTAAATCTTAAACAGAGATAATATGAAATAAGTTGTTTGATCAGAAAGTACATGACAGGGTGTTCTCCTCTCTGGACCTCCTGGAACAGGGAAAACACTTTTTGCCAGGACACTTGCAAAA
This sequence comes from Quillaja saponaria, assembly GCA_029379385.1. NCBI lineage: Eukaryota > Viridiplantae > Streptophyta > Magnoliopsida > Fabales > Quillajaceae > Quillaja > Quillaja saponaria. Next base: position 7,826,819 of record CM055616.1, on the reverse strand, counting down.
GAAAGTGGATTGCCCTTTGTTTTTGCTTCTGGCGCAGAGTTCACGGATAGTGAAAAAAGTGGAGCAGCTAGGATAAATGAGATGTTTTCTATTGCTAGGAGAAATGTAAGTATTTCTTACATCTAATGTGCAAAACTGCAAATGCAATATTAGATTTTTGAGAATATCTGTTTTTATTTATAGAGTTGTAGTGTACTTCATGTCTGTGTATTATTCCTCCTTTGGTTAGTTTTATTATTTATTAAAAGTAGAAAAGAAATGTATATGTCAGTGCCGGTTTAAAATCTTTAGGATAAATATTCTTGAGCTATTATGCAGATTGAGATTATGAAAACTGGGTATATACTTCCTTTTGTTGTAGCTGCAAGATGATCATCTTCATCCTTGATTTTGGGCTGATCTTGGGGATATAGGCATCTAAATGGCATTTTCCAATTAAAAAGTTATCTTCTCTTAGATTGTTGTTTAGTTATCCTACACTTCATAGTTGATGACACAGTGTATTATTTTTATCTCTACCCTCAATTTACCTACTATAAAAAAAATTTCGGCATAGAGTTTGCAACTTTAAATTTATCCTAATAGGTAGTATATGACAGTATGATTTCCCTTTATCTTTATCACAATAGTATTATCACCAAAAGGTATTGCTGATCTTTTAAGATATGCAAGTATACCTATTTCCTAATTAATACTGAGTACTTATTTTGAGCTCTTGTTGTAGTGATTATTTAAGTATTTTACATATTTCCAGTTTAATATCAATCATATTTCTGCCAAAGTGCCTGCTTGCAAGAGATGGCGCTAACGTGTGTGTACTTGATTTACATTCATTTTTCTCTTTCCTAGTCTGCTTATTTAATTGAACAATTGATCCTGAGTAATGCTATATTTTTCCTTAGAGTCCTTGATCTGGCCTCTGGGTCCTTGTATCCCTCTTTGTTTTGGTTAAAGATGTTATTTTCTGATTCTGTATCGGTTGTATTCCAGTCAACATCTCACACATTTGTTACCTCCAGTATTTTATTTTTCTTGTCACAGTGTGGTATGTAGAACCTTCTTTACAATGCTCACCAAACCAATTTGTACTTGCCATAACCGGTGATACCAGCCCATTACCAGTCTGTATAGGCTATAGTAGTTGAACAAATTTTATTTTCTAAACTTCAGCAATCAGTACATTATTCAAATTATACTGAACACGTGGGAATTATTGTATTTTTACACAATGCTGAAGTTCCATTATTTTTCTCATTTGAGTGTACTAATGCACTTCAGTGCTGAAACCTGAGAGATTCAGATAGTAACTCGTATTTGTTGTGTAGGCTCCGTCCTTTGTCTTTGTGGATGAAATAGATGCTATTGCTGGAAGACATGCAAAAAAGGATCCACGAAGAAGGGCAACATTTGAAGCTCTGATTGCACAGCTGGATGGGGAGTAAGTTTATTACTATCATATGCATGCATCATTCCTTACCTCAAGGAGTTGTTAGTTTTCAGAATATATTTTGGAAAATTAGGAAAATACACTCCTTTGGGAAAGACTAGGATGGTGTTGGGTTATTGTTGTTTACAGTTGTATGAGTGAAATATTATTTTGGATCATACTCATTTCAGGTGGAGAATTGTGGAACACTTCAGTAAGGAAATAAATCATGGGGTTGGACACCTTCTTTCATAATTTCTAACAAGAGATAATAAGAATTAATTGGGAAAGCTTCCTTCAGAAGTAACTGTATTTTATACCATATTCCCAACAGAATGGATATCTCTATTGACTTATTTATCTTTTTCTGAAAACATACTTTGTTAAAACAACATGCATTCCATGCTTCTGATTTTCCATGAACACAGCACATAATAAAATCTAACATATTGGAGTTGTCTTCCACCTCTAAAAATATTTGTCAAAGCTATTACTCTCTGCCATCTAGAATCCTTCATCATGAATATCCATGACCATTTCTAGGAACCACTCATATTGAGATAATTTAAATTCCTGCGAGAGACCAACCTTTTAAAAAGTAAACACACCTTCCAGATCATCAAATGAAATTGAACTGCCCAGACCATAACACTCTATTGGCTAATGTTCTCAAATCTCAACTCAACTAAGCCTTAAATCCCAAATTAGTTGGTGACGGCTACATGAACCCTTCTCCTTTGGTCACATCGATCAAAGGAAAAATCCATAAAGGTTTGTTAATATATCAGATACCCAATTAAAAAGGATTATTAGTCACTTTACCCACTTCATAAAAAAAACTCTTTCCTATTAGCCTTAGACAGAAGCAATTGTAGAGGACCCTAGAAAATGTTCTTCCTTTAAAAAACCAAGATTCATTTAGTTCATCATTTCTTGCAATGAGTACTCCATCCCAGATAATCTATTTGTACTTGAAGTGCCATCTTTGATATCTATATCATTAGAGCCTTACTTGATAGGGCCTTGGGACGATGATTTCTTGTTCTCTTCTCTTTTTGTTCTGTTTTAAGCTGCAATTCTTTTCCTCTTATGCTTATTTCTTTGTAAATGTGAATTCATATGAGCAATAATTATTTTAGGAAGGAGAGAACAGGCGTTGACCGTTTATCTCTCAGACAAGCTGTTATATTCATCTGTGCGACAAATAGGCCAGATGAATTGGACCTTGAATTTGTTCGTGCCGGACGTATTGACCGTCGATTGTACATTGGTTTGCCGGATGCAAAGCAACGAGTGCAAATTTTTGGTGTGCACAGTTCAGGAAAGCAACTTGCAGAGGATGTGGATTTTGAACAGGTAAATTGCTGGTTTTCTGTCTTCTGTTGATATTTCTTTCTTGTCACTGATATATAATCATATAAATGGCTTGCCTACATGGACGTTGCATATGTTTCTTTGCATATTGATTGTTAATCCTTTGCAAAGCAAAAAAAAGAAGGTTTGAATTGGAGTTATTGTCGTTATAATCAATGGAATGATTTCTTAATGATTAATTCATGCTGTTGTGTCAATTCTGGAAAAGGATGAGGTGAGACTATTTTATGGAACAGGTTACATTTTTATCATGCTTAAGCCATCACCTAAAATTATTAGGAAAATGACACTGGGGATGCTGTGCTCATTTTTTTTTTTTTTCCCTCTTTCAGGACACTTCAAATTTTGTTTCTATCTGCAGATGGCACCTTTATTTTTCACTGCATTACTGGTCCAAGACACCCGTAGCAATGAAATAACCATATTTTATAACAAGCTTCAGTATTTTATAATTGGATAATATAACCATATTTATTAGTAGATGACTATTTTATCAACCGTGTATTGTACTATAAGGAATGGTTATTCACTAAGGGAAAGTTTAAACGAGAAAAAGTCTGCACAATAAAACCTATGATTGGCTTCATATTTGGATGAAATTGAAGTTTAAAATATCCTAGTATTGGAATTGAACTCTGCTTAACATCCCTGGAAGAATTTATGAGTAATTAAGATGTTTCTGCGTACTAAGAAACATCTTAAATATAAAGTAAACAAAGCTTTCTAATTCTTGTTATTGCCATGATTTTACTTAAGATTTTTAATGACTTTCATGGCGCCATATCTGGTTTGGCTTATTGTATGTAATGTTATGCATTACCTTACTACTAAGTTTGAGGTGTTAGGGAGGCACTGATCGTTGAGTCTACGACATATTTACTGCTTGTCATCTGATTGAGTGTACCTGGTTAGATTAGATTTAGTTCAGGCTAATCACATTAGCTTCTCTTTCTTGCAATGATTACAGCTTGTCTTCCGCACTGTTGGATTCTCTGGAGCTGATATAAGAAATCTAGTCAATGAAGCAGCAATAATGTCGGTAGGTTATACTATAGCATTCTTATCCAAAAGCAAAAACTATTTTAATTTATACACTTGTGTTCTATGTTGAGTTTCTTAGTAAGCTACTACTATCCATGTTATCATGATTGTCCTCTTGAAGAAGAAAAACAAAAGAATTAAGAAAAAAAAATGCACTTTCTGCTATATAATTGTGACAGGAGTATAGATATAATAATGTCTTGGAAATTCGGTTTTCTTTTAGATAATATCAATCTGCCGGCATCTTCCTTCTGATCATCTATACCTACTGTCTTAGCTAAATCAAATATGACTCTGACAACCAGTGGCATCAGAAAGAGTTGAAAAAACTCTAATCTATAGTCTGTACTCTGTTTAGTTGCAATTACTGCATTCTTATTTTCGTTTAATATAATCACCCAATGGAAAAATCTGGTGAACTGTGAAAATAGAACAAACCAAGAATTGCATATACTGACTTTCATGTTGCATATCATTTTCTCAAATCAGCTACAGTTTCCCATCACTGCCATTGCTCCCTCCAACCACTGCCAACATTCACCCTTCTTAAATAACGTATATGCTAAGGCCAAAGTTTTGTGGTGCGACCCGTTGGATAATTATGACCGAGGCGACTCAAAAATTAGGGTTTGTTTCTTTCTTGTAGCCTATATATAAAGGCAGTTCACTATAGGGTTTCAGTACATTTTTTCGAGAAAAACACTTGTATTTTCTCCAAGAGCAGAATAGTAAATTTTGACCTCTTCAATGAGGACGTAGGCTAGATTGAGCCAAACCTCAATACATCTTGTGTTCTTTCTTATGATTGGTTTCCTTTTTCAATTCTAGATTTCATCCTATTCTTGCTTCTGTTTAACACTTAACTCAAGCCACAAAATATTCTGACAATTGATTGTTAACTGTCTGTGTTGCCTTAAAATATGACATCCAGTAAGTGCTTTACTTGCTTTAGTTAACTGCCTGTATCGCCTTAAAATATGACATCCAATAAGTGCTTTACTTGCTTCTTCTAGCTGATATCTAATCCTGCAGATATGATTGAGTAAGTAAATATCTTTCTTTTCCAGAGAATTTATTTCTAGAAACTAAGCTGCTTGCTCATTTGAAGGTATGAGTTGGTGCATCTTAAAGCACATGCATACTTACAATCTCTCATGATTCATGCCTATGTGTTGTCAATCTGACGTTTTTTGATCTCATTCTTGGTCATGGTCTCATTAGTTAGCTTTAGAGTATCACTAGTGAACATTTAAATATTAAGGGACTCGTTATCAAGAGAAAGGAAAAAAGAGTTTGTTAGTTAGAGTATGATATAGGGATATGGATATTTTATATTTAGCATGCTCTTTAAGCTTGTCACTGTTACTAGTTCAGCATATGAATCCCCATTCCTATCACCCTTTAGAATTTCGTGCATTTAAGCAATGGATAAATGCTAAATAACTTGTAATTTTTCACGTAGAAATTCGTTATTGATGGCAGGTGAGAAAGGGACACTCCAAAATTTACCAGAAAGACATTATTGATGTGTTAGATAAACAATTACTTGAGGGTATGGGGGTCCTTCTCACTGAGGAAGAGCAACAGAAATGTGAACAGAGTGTATGTCTCAATTATTACGCTATGATGGTTCTAGTCAATAGGAGAATCCATATAATATCATTTACACTATTGAGCAACTTGAGCTTATGTTTATTGAGTTTAATGTCACTATCTTATAGGTGTCTTTAGAAAAGAAGAGACTGTTGGCTGTACATGAGGCTGGTCATATTTTATTAGCTCACTTGTTTCCTCGATTTGATTGGCATGCATTTTCTCAGCTCCTGCCTGGTGGCAAGGTATGATTTCTGGCAATTGGATGCTATTCTGTCCATCCCAAAATTAGTATCCCCATTTGACACACACAAAGTTTAAGAAAGACGATAATTGCAACACATCTTAGCCTTATCTTTTATCTCAGTTTGAATCTTGTTGATTTGGCACAAGTTACAACAAATTTTGAAGCCTTTTCTCTTTATATGAAATTGTTAAAGTCAAGGGTTTTTTGGAAGTTTAGTGCTACAAAGTTTTGAATTTTAGAATGGTGACATGCATTTTGGGACAAAACAAGTAAGCAGAAGTGACACAGATTTTGGGACTGAGGGAGTATTTGATTTGATTTGATTTTTTCTCTTTTTATGGTTTATGTTCTACATGAACAGGAAACTGCAATATCTGTGTTCTATCCCCGAGAAGATATGGTAGACCAAGGTTATACAACCTTTGGCTATATGAAGATGCAAATGGTAGTAGCTCATGGTGGTCGTTGTGCCGAATGTGTTGTGTACGGTGATGACATAACTGATGGAGGAAGTGATGATCTAGAAAAGATAACAAAGGTAAATGTTACTTTTGCATAGCAACTTTTTGAGAGGTTTACTGCTCTGAAATGAAACATAATAAACTTACTGAAAAATACATTATTGCAATACTAAGTTTGAGATCTTTGCTACTTTGAAACATATTTTTAATGCTAAAAAATGTCCATATCAGTTTGTTATGAAAATATTTGAGCGCTTATACTGTAAGGAGGTTTGTTGGCTTATAGGAACTATATAAGGATGAGAATTTCATGCACGAGAAAACAATTGACGGGAAAATTGGAAAAGGAAAAGAGGAAACATATGATAACTATCTTTGTTCATATATAACTTGGACTGAAGTACCTAAATGGCAGATACTTCCAGTATGGAATGAGTATCTGGCTCACCTGTGCAGTAAAAGTCCTTATCCCAATCCCTTTGTTGACGAATCACATCTATCCCCCTTCATTTGTTCTCTCCTCAAAAGAAAGGTCCAGAAGGGCTTTCTTTGATTAGTTCAAAGAGGAGCGAGGGGTTTTAGCTATGGATGTTCATGGCTATGCTCTCTGACAACTTTGCAAATGGTTGTTGGCACACTTTTTAATATAAAGCAAATCCTGGCTTTTCCAAATCCTTCTGTCCCCTTATGAGCAGGCATTCTTAAAATGGATGGTAATAAATATACATTTTGGTCTCTGTTTCCTTCTCTCATTTTTCTCTTCAGATTGCCAGAGAGATGGTAATCAGCCCTCAGAACTCAAGGTTGGGGCTAACTGCTTTAACAAAAAGAGTTGGATTGGTTGATCGGCCTGATAATCCAGATGGCGAGTTGATAAGATACAGGGTATGTTCTTTCTCCTTACATGCAAAAAAGAAGCAGATACTTGATCTTTTCCTTCTCCTCGTATTTCTTTGACAATACCTTCAAACTAATTTTACTTTTTCTGCTTCAATATGTTAGTGGGACGACCCTCAAGTGATTCCTGCCAATATGTCACTTGAAGTGTCCGAGCTATTTACTCGAGAGTTGACAAGGGTAATTTTTATATGCTTTCCTTTTCATATGATGAATGCTGTATGCCGGGTGAAAAGGTGGCATTACCTGCTTATATGTACATACTTCCTTTTTGGCCTAAAGAAGCCTCCCATAGCGTGTACAGTAGTAGTTTTCCATCAGATGTCAACATGAAAAGAAAATGCTATTAATAAAATATGGATTTGATGTTAAATCATAGAAACAAATTTAAAGAGAGAAAAGTAATAATACAATACAAGATGATTTTGTTCCAAGTTTTGATGTTCAAGGAGAGGGATATTTTGACCAGTTTTTATATTCTATTGCAACTACAAAATTTAAGTTTTTCAATGGGACAACATGTTAAACTTATTTGGTTTTAAGGCTTAGTTGAGTTGAGTTGAATTGACATTATGAATTCGTGACATTGGTGGTGCTAACAGTACATTGAAGAAACAGAAGAACTTGCACTTAGTGCTTTGAGGGACAACAGACACATACTGGACATGGTTGCAAGGGAACTGTTGGAGAAATCAAGAATAACTGGATTGGTATGTGATGCACCAACTTCTGAATTCATTTTTCTTCTTTTTCTGTCTTGGGGTGAGTGGGATGGAAGAATCTATCAACAGAAAGAGTTTTTATTATTATTTAGATTTATAAAATTAGTTGCCACAGGAGTTTGGATTCTCTATCTTCTTTTGTTTTGATAAGTCACAGCAGTTAAATGTTAAAGCCAGACTGTCACAGGGAGAATAATCTAGCCCCAGAAAGACGAGGAAATCAGAAAGGAGATAGAAAATCTGAACGGTTAAAATAAAAGATTTATTCACCCTCATGAAAAAGAAAAAAAAGAAAAAAAAAAAACATAGGAAGCCTCCACAAAATATATTTTACCTTCTCTAAAGGCCCTTTATTGTCTCTAAAACTCATGTTCCTCTTTCACCAATTTCTTCTTATCAGACAAGCCGGGGCTCTTCTCCATGCTACTAGACTCTTTTCTTAACCTGTTTCTTTTGCTCCAACAAGGCATTTAGTTATCTAGTACGCAGATCGATATAGTACATGGAACGGGACGGGAACGTAAAACATCACTTATTCCGTAATATGGTACGATACGGATTGCTTAGTTGGAGAAAAATACATTGGTTCGAAACACTAACTTTTTTTTGGGATCACATATGTAATAATTATATATATATATAAATAATTTTTAGATAATTAAACATATAATCATAAAAAACTAAAAAGTGTCTACTCTCCATCTTGAAGAAAATGTGAGACAACAACATGGCTGCACAAGGAAATTTTTTTGCAGTTCATTGAAGATTTTGGTTGTAAGCTGTCTAGATAAATATTTTTCTTGTTGATTTATGATTTTGTTTGTTCCAATTTTTTTTCTTTTTTTTTTGATGAGCAGAACGCTGAAAGTAGTGTTCCAAGTTAAAAGGGATCCTCGTTTGGGATGGTTCCTAAGTAGGGATCTCTGGTAACTATTGCCAGTATTCCAACAATAAAATTTAAACCAGCCATAGATCAACTAATATGAAAAAAGAAGATAACCATGTATCATATCTGAGAAACTGCAAAATTGAGATGAATGTGATCGCATCTACCTCATCCCTTTTGATCTACTCTGCATTACACCTTCCATTAACATTTTAGAAATACAACATCAAGAAAGAAACTGTGTAGAAAACTGGCCAACTTTTTATTGGTTCTTGAGATTCTTGACAAGTGTTCAAGATCTACATTGTGTTACAACTTGATAATTGCATAGATTGTGAAGTTTTAATGTCAGATAATTTGGTAGTACCTCCTGAGTCTTGACAATCAGTGGAGTTTTAAGTTACATCCAGTTATTTTTTAACACTCCTAAATATCCCCCATTCGGAGACTAATTGTTTGTATGAGCATGTAATTATTTGTTTTTCCTTTTCTCAAGTATCTTGTGATGTTCAATTTCCTAGGAAGTTGAAGAAAAAATGAAGGGACTGTCCCCAATAATGTTTGAGGACTTTGTGAAGCCATTCCAGATAAACTTGGAAGAGGTACTTTCTTTCTTCCTTTTCCTATTGGTTCTTTAGCTTAATTTTTGTGTAAAATGATTAGGGACGATGGAGTAGGGCTTGGGTAGAAAAAGTCCCTTCGTAGTTTAGAGAGGTTCTCTTTTGGTATTGTTGGGCATACTTCTGCACATAGATAAACAAATTCAGCAGATATGGTGAAGTCAAACTATTTCAGTCTCACAAAAATGTCTCGGACATATATACTCAACTGTATACATATGCATGAGGAGTTTTTTGTTCTAACTAGTTGGTACATTTCTGACTAGATTTTCAAATTGAACACTGCCTTGGACTAACTGTCACTTCTAGAATCTCAATTAAATGTTTTTTATGGAGAAGTGTTTAAAACAATTGTTTTAATTTTGTGAATATTGTTCTAAATGCGAATGAACTGCAACTTTTCATTTTCTTTCTTTTCTTTCTGTAATGCACTCTTTATCTTTATAGTTTCTATGAAGATAGTAAGCCTTACTAATGCACTACTAGTGTTGAAGCTTAAATCAACTTTCTAAATGAGTATATGATTAATTCATATAGATGTCCAAAAATAATTTTAATATAGTTTAATTTGAAGGTAGCAAATCCATGCCAGGTATGGCTGCATCCAGGCCCACCCAAAACATTTAGTTGACCTGTGTGATCCACCGATTATTACATTGGCATGAAAGTAGAATCCCCCTTTCAGTTATCCTTTTTCCCCCTTATTCTTATTTGGCATTCTTTGAACACTCCAGAACCATATGTATAGTCTGAATGGTGTGTGTGGATATTGATTAGTTTTCTTTCTTCTTTTTTTTTTTTTTCCCTTAGGATGAACATCTTGTGCAAATTCTCATTTTCTTAAGAAAAGAAAAAAAAAAATCAATGGGCATTTGCAATAAACTTTTGCTGGCTTCTTAGCAAAAAGAATAAAAAACATAAGTTGCTGGTTTATTTTTGCATTGGCAAATTGTGATAAGTAGCACCAGATAGTTTCTTGACTTATGCTCCTTCTTACTAATATTGAGTTGTTGATATATACATGTCATATTCATTCCTTGTAAATTATCATAATCTATGTCTCAGTTTGTATTTTCCTTTTGTTTTTCCTTGAAAGACAGATCATTGATTGTGATAATTCTTATTTCATTTCAGGAGGGACCATTGCCTCACAATGATCAATTGCGATATAAGCCACTGGACATATCTCCAGCTCCACTTCATAGACATTGAAACATTTCCAGATGTTAATATCATTAATTATCTCATTTCCCACATGACCAAAGGAAAAGGATACATAAGAATCACTTTTGTGGCAACATGTAACAAGTACTGTGATGATCCCTACTTTCTCCCAGAAAATCCATGCATGGAAACATTGGAGTATCTAGTCAAACATAATGAAGCCATTGGACGTACCTTGGATGTTGATCACTGCACATGGTTGGGTTCGTTCCATTTTTTTCATCCAGATCATCATGTTGGCCTTCAAAATGTCTAACCAACAACAACATTCTGGTCAGGAACGGTCTATATAAAGATGAGGTAGCAGCATGCTTCATGCATGCAGAGTTTTGTGTCACTCCGGATTTCAGTTAGTACAGCAGTGATTTTTTTATATTTTTCTGAGATTGTCTGTCTATTCTTGTATTAATTTACAAAATCCAATACACGCTATTTGCATTTGAAAAGAAATTGATGCTTGAATTTTGCAATAACCTGTTGTGAGCCTGCAGGGTAGAATGGTAGGCATGCTGAGGGGTGAGCATTTTCTGACAAATCAGCCCATAATTGATTGAATTCACCCCCGACCGGCTCATACCGGTACCGGTACAAGCGGATGTAAATTCGACTCATATTTGTTGTTGTTTGTCGGGTTTTCACCCACAATTAACCAACTCGACTTACTTATTAGTTGTATTTGGTTTATTTTCCTTCATTTTTTAACCCGAATAAATGTTTTAGTTCCAGCCTTTAACCAAGCCCATGTTTTGACAGCCTAAGTTCAAGGATTCTTCTTCAACTTCATTTCTCCTGATTGATTCTCATCTTGGCTGAGGCTTTTGTGAAACTCTTCTTTCTTCAGATTTGATGTTAAAATATGATTTTTTTATTTTTTTATTTTTAATTTTGTGTTAATTTATGATATTTTTACATTTATACATGGGTTGTATGGGTTTCGATTTAGCGATTTCAAATTTGTGGATTGAATTTTTTGCTAATAGATTGTATTGGATTTAGATTTAGGATTTGAAATTTTAAAATTGATTTTTTTGATGATCGGTTGTATTGTTTTAAATCTAGTGGTTGATTGAAAAAATAAATTATATTGAGTAATTTCTAGTCACTTGTTTATATTATTTGTTTGAATAACCAAAATTTCAACTCAGTCGATATTTTTATTCAATTCCAACAATTGGCAATTTTGAATTATCCGAACAATGAATGTCCCTTTAGGTATCGACTCAAGGTTAGTGCACAACAAATGTAAACAAATTTGTAAGCAAGTATGCAACTATCATGTAAATTTCACATACATTGTTCAAAATTACTTGAAATTTTCATTAATAACATTTGTGAAGAGAATTTACCAATAACAAGAAGTCCGACAAGCTTGTGTACAAAGTACTCACCGCATTTTGCAACAAATTTCCTCCGGTAAGAACATGCATTATTTTTCCCAATTATCACGAAATACTATTACTATAATTACAAAACATCATGTGTCAAGCTTTCTTACAATAATAGTGCTACAAGACAAGCGATCTGTGACATATGCACTCGACAGGCTTGTGACATTAGAGCAGCTAATGAAAGATGGCCAAATTGAGTAACCAAAAAGTACTCTTTGAAGTCTGAGAAAATAAAAAAAAACAAGTACTCTTTGGAGAATCATAAAAATATTGCAATTTGCACCATTATTGATGAGATTCTAGTAATACACATGATAAAGTCAAGACTATTATTTTGTTGGCTCAGAGCTTGCTGGTTGGAACACCAACTGGAGTCTTTCTAGACCTCTTTTCCACTGCGCGTGAAAGTTTCTTCACTGCTTCTTTGGGTAGATGACGAGGCCGGCTCAGCCAAAGTCCTCCGTCAACTATGAGAGTGGTACCATTAATGAATTTACCTTCAAAATTTGCAAGGATGATTGAGTTTCACGGATAAAGAGAGCAGAAAAGAAGAAGAAAAAAAAGGTAGGATCTAATCACTTTCATTGACTTAGTGACAGTTTCAGTATAAACTTATCCATGATATTCCATTTTATGAAAAGTAAATGAAAGTAATTTATGAACAAAAAGAAACAAAACTAATCTATGCTTTGTAATAGGTTTTTATTCCATTTATGTTCCCATTTTAGCTCTCTTTGTAGAATGGAACGATTGATACCAGATGATTCAGGAGAATTAATTTCAGTTGAATGGAATAATAATTATAATAAGCATGCAGAAGAAAAATAACATAACCAAATAAGCTTTTTTCTATAGACAAACTTCACTCACTCCACCCCCACCCCGGCCACAAAAAAGTAAATTGGATAGGGAAAGAGAATAAATGGCTCTGTAAGATTAAAAAAATAAGTGGATAAATTATAAGCACAAGTAAAATAATATTAATAACACAAACAAGTCAGGTTAAATTAAATCCCATTCTACATCTCATAAAAGAAGGAAGAAAAAACAAATCTCTCCCTATAGAGGGAACAAAAGTGTAAGTCATGAAGTAATCAGGCTATCATATGATAAAACAATAAAATACCTGCAGTCCATAGGCCTTCTCATGAATAGCTTGTGACCCAAAGGCCAAAAAGGAAGAAAGGCAATAATAAAGTGGCACACAGCCAACATATTATTAAGGCCCGTGCAATGTGGATGTTTCCCCACCTACAGCTTATTTACGAAGCAAACTAGTCCCTCCTTTTGTTTCTATCTCCACTTTTTTCTTCCCATTATACAATGATGACAGCCCTTATGCTTTGTGTGTTGACCTCATTTTGGAACCATTATTTTATCAACCTTTTTTTTTTCTTCAAACCCAATAAAGAAACTAAAGTAACATTCTCGATTTACATTCTTTTTCAATTCAAGCAGATTCGGAAGAAACCAAGGCCCGAACTCCAAGAGGTAAATATACTGCAGTTACATGACAAGATAGAGACACTGATATTAGATATTTAGATTTACACGAATGAAAAAGAACACCAACCTGCATCTGATACAAGGTAAAGAGCAGACATCGCTATGTCCCATTTCTCCCCAAGTTTATATAGAGGCATGTAATCTCCAGATTTATTATCTATCTCCTCAGGAGCAAGTTTACTAATGCCAGGAGTGTCACTAATGGGACCTGGTGCAATTCCGTTTACTCTGATATCATAATCTGCCCCCCACTCCAGCGCCAAGCTTCTTGTTGTGGCATCAACAGCTGCCTGTTGGAGAAGACAGATTATAAAGCTGAACATCGAACCAGGTGTTTAGGAAAATATGCACAAACCTTTGCTGCAGATACATGAATCTGATACCAAGATGCTGTATAATGTAAAGTAGCACTAATATTTAGTATTGTTCCCCCACTAGATGAGCTCCTTCCTGGCCCTCCTTTCTTGAGATACTTAAGCACTTCATGGCACATTGTGAATGTTCCAACAGAATCAATATCTATAACTGCAAAGACAATTACAACCAATCACTTCCTTTTCATTTTTCTATAAATGCATGGTTAAAACAGACAGCATTCTGCTGAAAACCTAAAGACCCAGACACTGAAACTATAGAAGAGTAAAAAGACAAAAGAAATAAAAATTCTCGCTGAAGAGCATGACACAGAAAATGCAGCCATTTATGGAACAATGTCTCATGCAAGCATAGATCCCCCCAAGTTGAGATCAACATGTTATGTCCACTACACTAGGAGCAAGCCTTGACAACATTCCGAGGTTGTCCCACAATTATCCGAGTATATGTATTAGATTTAGCTTTTAAATGTTGTTCTGCATGTGGAGAGAATTGTGATTCTATGGGAAAACTTAGAAGAGTGATTTATTACAATAGGCATTTTTATGACAAAGACAAGTCTTACAGTGCATTTGGAACTAAATAAAAAAAATAGTTCATTTCAATTGAACTGCATTCTACAATTCAGTTTATTCTACATGAATTCTTTTATTTGGAATAAATTGAATGATTATATAATTCAATTTAATTCTTTTATTTCAGTTTCAGTATTTTTCTAAGCTACCCAAAATCATTTTAGTGATATCTTAAGTGGTCACGCATTGTACTACAGTTTGATTCTTATAATTGGAGTTAAGCATATGCAAAATGTTCGATAATTGTCATGAAACACAAGATATACTACAAACAAGTTTACAATTTCAGAAATTACATAAAAATGTGGAAAATAAAAGAGGTAAAATTGTCATTTAAGGTGTGAGAAATAATAAGAATAAAATTCTTATTTAGTGTATGAGAAATATCCAGATTAAAATTGTCATTTAAGATGTGAGAAATAATATAGACTATGTCATTTAAGGCGTGGGAATAAAGGGTAAAAGTGTCAGATGTGGGAAATAATAAAGGTAAAATTGTCAGTTAAAGTGTGAGAAATAATAATAGTAAAAGTATATAAGATATGAAAAATAATAAGGTTAATATTATCATTTCAGATGTGAAAAATAATAAGAGTAAAAGCATCAATTAATCTGCAGAAAAATAATAAGTGTAAAATTATCATTTAAGGTGTTAGAAATAGTAAGGGTTAAAGTGTAATTTCAAATGAACTGAATTCTATATTTTTTTGGATTCCAAATGCACTGTTAATGTCTTCATAACTTTCTAGAAGTCCTATACATATGCAATTTAGTAAATAAGTTCTCATTAGGAACCCTGGGAGACCTAGATCAATAACAGGAATTTTCCAACAAGTTTAGACGGGAGTCTTATTATCAAATAAAATATAGCCGTAAATGATGCTTTTCTAGTTATCTGATTGTTGTATTCATGAACTGTTGCTTTTAAATGGCACTATAAACCACTCCCTATAATGCCTTCAGTTAAAATTACATCACATGGGTTTACAGACAGACACAATGAGTTATTCAGATATAAGGAGAAATTAAACTCAGAATCAATTCAAATGAGAACACCAATGTGAAAGAAATTTGGTAACTAACAAATATAATAATGAACTGTTACACCTAACAAATACACAACCTGTCCGAAATCCATTAGGCGACAAATCCTCTGCTGATACTAGAAAATTTCCTGCTGCAGCATTCACAAGAATGTCAATCCTTCCAAAATGCTTATAAGTGGATTCCACAACTCTTCTTGCATCTTCCTGCTTGCGAACATCCCCCTCGATACCAAAAGCCTACAGAAGACAGCAAAAGGAATGTATTGTAAACTCGATTCATCACTTGAGTTTTCTTGAATAGCATGCAACTAGGCTATATCATCCAAACCCAGAAGATCACAGATGATCAAGAAAAAAAATGGAGTCAACTTATAGTTTATTTGGACCCATATCAACTCATTGTCATCAGGTTGTCTAAAAGATATGGCGGGGCAACATTAATTTATCAAGTCCATTCCCTCTAATTAGTAGCAAAGTTAGTGAAATATATATGTCCAATGGAAATGTGGTTTGGGAGAAAAATGTAAAAGAGAAGAAGAAAAAGGAGAAAGCACGGAAGTTTAAAAAAGAAAAAAGAGCTTTATGGCTTATACCAATTCAGGTGTTTCCTTACTCAAATGCTGATCCACAATACCATTAATTAATCTTACTCATGCAATATTTTCAGTCATTTGAGGCAGAACTGAGACTATGCAACTTGCCGGACTTTTAAAGAGCGCATTTTGAGGGACCCTATATGATTCCAGGAAGTTTCAGACATCAGATGGAAATTGTTTTTATTAAATTCTGCTTTAACCAAACTCATAGATTGTTAATAAGATATTCAATATGTAACACAGATAATTGGTAATGGTGGTTAATTTAAATCACCATGCCCGAGGTATAGTATAGACACAATCATTAGGTAGCATAGAGTAAAACTAGCAAGTTTTACCAAAAACAGAGAAGTAAAATTAGCAAGTCAAATCCAAAGAAAAGTACAACGAAAAAAGAAAGAAATTCTTACATAAATCAAAGTTAGTAAAACTGAATCGGCAAGACTAGGCAGAAGCAACTATCTATAGGTTATTTACTTATTCAACATACCAAGAAACTGAAATCCCAAATCAAGTTCTGGCACTCCCATCATCAGAAACCAAAAGATAAGCAAATTATAATTACTTATTGGCACTTTCTTTAGCGATGAAGAACCAATTTTTATGCTGCAAGCTCAGTTCGGGATGATGGGTCCTCAAAAGAAACTGAACTACGATGAGCATATGTAAAAACAGAAACACAGCCTTTCTTTGTCTCAATTTTCTCAGCAACCAACTAACTCAGATGAACTAATACTTTCTCGAGAAAGTAGTAACTTATACAAGAAAAGAATTGAAAATCAGAAAGACAGGAAGAATTCCAGAAAAGGAAGTACCGGAATTCCAAGAGCTTGGAGAGTAGAAACAGCAGAATCGATCACTTGCTTGCGTCGACCCATGATGGCAATGGAGGCACCATGTTTACCAAATTGCGTGGATATTTCGAACCCGATTCCTGATCCTCCTCCTGTAATTAGAGCTACCTTGCCCTTCAACACATCTGGCTTGAAAGGTGACTCCATTGACCTTCTTTCTCTCTCTCCACCAAACTTCTCCTGTCTGAGTCTTTGAGCCCAGTAGTAGACGGTAGTGTGTAATCATATGCTCTAAAAGTTGGTGTGGGGTCTACTATTCTTGAGGGCCAAATTTTTTCTCTTCTTTTGTCCCTCGCGGATTATAATGAGATTTACAGGTCAGCTGTTTATTTTTATTTTTTATTAGAGTTTTTTTTTTTTTTTTTTCACTTTTATAGCATCGATTATATTCACCAATAACCCATCCAATTTACATATTCAAACCGTTATATTTATTGATTAAGTATAATTAGACCTACGTGTATGTCGATTAATTATAATATACAAATATATCATTCAATACATAAATTCATTACTACTTAATTATTATAATTATTAAGCTCCTGAAATGCGAAAGTCATAAGATAATTAAATATAAAATAAACAATAGCAGTATGAGAAGGTATTATTTTTTGGATTTTGGATTTAAAAATTATGGACATTTCAACTTGTTAATCTATAACAATTAAAAATAACGAGTTGAATAGGCATATAAATTGTCAAGGAAAAATATTTATATACAAAAGTCAAATAACACTTAAAAAAATATAAAAGCTCTAAAATCAAATTTGAAAGTGAATATTTTTGCATTATATTGGCTTAGTTCGATATATTATTATAAATTTATCTATATTTTGTTGAAAAATTTCAATAATTACTAAAATAAATCACATCACTCTTATATTTTTATGATTAGAGTTATTACAACAAAATCAACATAATTATTAATTAATTTTCATTATCATGATCACAAACTTTTATAGCTAGCAATCCATTATGATCATATTCCTAATCAGTGATCATATAAGAATTTGTGATTTACTTTTTATCCAAATAAGCAAAATCCCATGAAGGGTACAATTGGAAAAGAAAATTTTCACAAATTCCAAGTAAAACTAAAACTCTACCCATAATCCCCTATAAATACACGTAGTACAGCCCCTTCGTTTCTCACTCTGTTCCCCTCAAAGCGTTTTGATCCCCTACTCTCCTACTCTTATCTTTCGATGGAAGATTCAGCGAACACTACGTCGGAGACTCAATCGGTGATTACTTCGGAGAGTTCTTCGGAACCAAATTCGAAGCCGGTTTCCAAGAAGATTAAGCTGAAGACAGCTGACCTTGATATTTTCGAAGTTGACGAGGAGATCGCGATGGAATTCCAGACGGTGAAATCGTACATTGAAGACGGAGTTCCCGAGGGCACCGTGACTCCACTCCCCAACGTTTCCTCCGCAGCTCTCGCCAAGAGCATCGAGTACTGCAGGAAGCATCTTGAATTCAATGGCAAATCGAAAGTTCTGGATGATTCCGAGGGCGAGACTGATGCAAAGCCCTCTGAAGAGGCTAAGGCTTTTGAGGCTAAATTTCTTGACGAGGTTGAATAATGAGGATATCAAGGAATTGATTCTGGCTGCGAATTACCTCAACGTTAACTACCTCCTTGATGTTCTCAACCAGGCTGTAGCTGATCGAATTAAGAACAAAAGTGTCGAGTACGTTCGCAAGTTCTTCGGATTTGAGAACGATTTCACTCCAGAGGAAGAGGCCAAACTCCGTGAAGACTATGCTTGGGCTTTTGAAGGTGTTGATGAAGACTGATTTTTGATGTATTTTCCTGATTCCTTTTGATTTAGGGTTTAAGAGTAAAAAAGAAAATTGGCGAATTAGGGGTTTATGTTTTTTAATATGAGTAATGAAGGGTTCCTTTAGTGTGTTCATAAATTGGATAGACATGTCATTGTATAGACATGTCAGTGTAAAGCACAATCTATTACCCACCTTGTAGACTTCAAAAATTTAGTACAAAAATATTCAATAATCGACTTAATGTTTTGAAAACCAGATCAGCTGGTGAACGGTCAACAAATATGACTTGTTTATTTCTCATGTCTCAACTATCACTCTCCTGGTCTCTTTTCCTACAATCTTTATCATCCTTCCTGTCATGACTATCATCATTATACTTCTCTTGATTCTCTTCTCTCCATACTCCCTGTAATTGCTTCTTTCCACATGGCTAGATCTATTCATAGTTCTCTTGTAATCTCAAACAGGCCTCCTTTCTACATGGCCATCATCCATGCTTCTCTTTCTGTAGTCTTGCTCACCCTGCTTGTTATCATCATCAATATTTCTTCGTATTTCTATATGATTTCTTTTTGCTTCGCTCTTCATGGTAATCTCGATCTCTTGTACTCCTATCATAACGTACTCACCTTAATATCTGGCTTCGTCAAACCCTCTTTGTCCTCTTTTTCTGTCATTATGCCCATCTCTCTCACTTTATAACTATGCCTGCTCATATTCAAATTCTCAACTTGGTCATCATCGCCGCTATGTTTCATTTCTTGTCTTGGACTTTCTTCGTTTTCTCCATCAAAAACCATTTCATACCTAAAGAAAGAAATTTAGCCACACAAGACAGAAACCAGCATATATACACACACAGAGAGAGTAATACAAGTACAAACCCGGAGTTGTTGTCTCCACCATGTTGTGTGTTTTCATTCTTTAAGATGTAGTTTCCGGTTTGCAGTTTCAAGGAATAACCCCCTGTGCAGTCCTTGGGAATGTGATATACTCAGCAGTTGAAGCAACCTCTACCTAAAGCCATATTAATGTAAACGATGCAGACTCATGTACAATCAAGTTTGTTATCATAAGTAACAAGAGGAATCCTACTGGCAGCTGTGAAAAGAAAAATGATTCAGGAAAGTACCAATTCGCAGCTACATTCACTTTTCACTCTCATGTTTTGACAGAAATCCCCATTCAAGATTATGTTTCAAACGAAGAATAATTAACCAAAATAGAATCGTTTTTACTTAGGAGCACAGAACATTTGTGCATAACATGAAGTACTATAAGTCTACAAGTATAATTGCTAATTCTATTGCACCATGCTCTCTCAGTTTGTTCAGAAAAGTCTTTTCAGAAAATAAATTTCATTAGTAAAATAGGATGCCAGTAAGACCAGCAACACCATCAAGTAAGGAGTATTACCACAATAGACTTGTACCCATAGCTATTTTTTTTTTTTAAATAGTCATATTACAACTACATATATACTTCAATTAAGTGGTTTTGGAACACTACAGAACTTTTTAAATTAAAATATGACACCTAAGACCAAAGGCAAAGTGACAATTCTAAATTATTGTTGAGATGCTACTACACATAACACAATTAAGAAAAAAGCAGATGCGCATGCAGTATAAAGTAGGTCGTGCAGCTTTGCAGATGAAGAACATATGCTGTAAGTAGCAAATGTCAAAGAAAGTTTTTGAAAGTACTCATGTGGACAAGTATCATAAATATTTAAAAGCAAGACACAAAGATTTCTCGATTACCTCAGAACATCTTGAACACCTATTACCTAATGGCAAATCAAGTTTTCAAAGACTACTATTAAGAAAGGGTTGCAGGTTATGAGTTTTGTTAAATATTGAAAGCAAATTATAACCATCAAGGAGTTTCTTATTAAAATCAGCTCCTTCATTTTTCTATATAGAAAACAAAGATTTTATTAGTGAAGAGAAGTGAAGGACACAAATGCAGGATAAAGAATGAATACACAGAGAGGCAAAATAAAAAATCTAACAATTGTCACCAGTACAAAGTAACTTTCCGATCCTGCAGGATGCCAGAAGAGAAAAGCCTTGGAAAATGCCTAAAGAATAGCACCAGACATGGGTCATGAAGACAATCTTATCCCTAAGATAATCAGAAGAAAGAATAGCCTCATATCTAGCACTAGGCTCCAGTCAAATATCAGCTCCTTCAATTTTAGTATCTAGGACTACATTTTCGAATTTTTCTTCCCTGCAAGTCATTTCCTCAAATATTCATATCTCCTTAAAAGGAAGCTGAAGGTAAGAAGGAAAGCACTTTATGGACTCGTATATCCCAAGAAACTAAGCACTTCAACAGAGAAAGACATGGAAAAGGCTTTTCAGCACTGGCAATATGTTGGAAAGATCATGAATCAGAAGGATGAGTATCTAACAGTATGCATACCTTCATTTGTGGGAACGCAAGGAGATAAAAGATAAAAGATGAATATATTATATAAGCACAGAAGAGTATGGGAGAACCAAAGAGGTTAGGAGTACGATCAGGAATTGCATGGATAAACCAGTAAGGAAAGATATGGTTCCCTAGCAAAAACCATAGCCCTATTTAGAATTAGGACTGAATGATGTCAGGGAACAATGAGGAGGAGTCCAACCAGTATTGATTTAGTTCATCTAGCTAATCCTAAGCTTTTAGGTTTAAGGCTTTTTATTGTTGTTGATGGTGATGTTCCAGCCATTCATTCACTTCTACAATAAAAATTGTTTTAAAAAAAAAAAAAAAAAAAAAAAACAGATACAAAGATCAGGATACTTACAGTATACTTCCCATCGAGATAGTCTAGATCATCACGTAGGGTGATATAGAACTGAGAAGAAACAATTTGATGAGCACATAAATGAAATGATGATTAAAAAGAAAAATTATTTAAAAGCTCTAATTTTCACATTAAAATCAAGAAAAGAGTTCACTTAGGTAAAAACAAATCCAACACCTGGGACGCATTAAGGTTCTCTCCAGCGCTCGCAATGGAAATGGTAACAGTCTTAGCATGCTTCTGAAAAAGCGAGCCTGATCACCATAAAGAAATCTGAAAGGAGACCACCGACTGAAAGGAGCATGTGAGGTTTCAAATTTTGCAAGAATTATCTGTATGATATGGCAGTATCATGATATGATCATTAAACGGTGTCTTGTAGATCAAATCACCACCAGTTCCTGTCCCGGTTGGGTCACCAGTTTGGGTCTTGAAGTCCTTTTGAACCGTGTGAAATAGACACCCATTGTAGCACTTAACCCTGAGTCAATAAGTCCAGAGCAAAAGTCAGGAGACGTTATCAAGTAAAGTTTATCTGCATACTAATAGCACAACATGTGCACTCAGATAAAAGCATTGACAAGTCATAGCTTCTCTTCCTTCCAAATTCAAACTGCCAATATTTCAACCTAATGCCTATCCTACTCCCAAGTCCCAAATCACTCATTTACCTCATAGACTAATGTCGAAGTAGTCACTATGCATATCAAATTTGAACAAATTTCATCAACTTACTAGTATACTGAAAATTATCATCTAGCAATAAATATCATTCTCAAAACGGAAAGAGAATAAATGGACATAGAATTAGTACTAATTATCAATTTTAACATATCTAAGGACATGATACATGATGAACAGAATATTAAAAGTTTATATGAAGGAGGAAGGAAATGCCTCCAAACTTCACCACACATTTAGCAAAAAATGTACTTGTACATACATAAAGCAAGTGTTATGAAACTCAAGTATAAGTAATTTGTAATTTGCTGCAATTCTTTTATTGTCTTCTGTTATACTAACATATATGGGAAGATCCTCATTACCGTAAAGCTCAATATTTCCAGATAATTTTTCTCCAACTTGTCACTAGACTCAGGTCATCTACAAGTAATTGGTTCAAGTCCTAGAATTCCTTTTCTAGCAAAAGATCCACTATAATGTCCATGCCTCTTCCTCTGGTCTGATTTTAGGTCTGCAAATAGTTTTATTCATGAACATGAGGTGTCAGATGTTCCTTATTAAAATCATAACCAATCCCAGGGCCTTACGTAATGACTCAAGCTTGTCAATTCAATGGTTCTTTGACATCATTTATGCTAAACCTAATATATTCTGTTGGATAACTATTCCATCAATGCCTATTGACTATAAACATGTCAATCTAAGAGTCAGCACCAAATTTAGCAGAAGGTAATCATATTTTTTCTGTTAAGAAAATTGTAATCAGTATGAGCTAAAAGAAACTGAGACAAATAACTTAAGCCTTAAATTTGAATGGTTCCTTGACATCAGTTTATTCTAAACATGCTGAGTTAATAATAATGCACTACGCTTGTGGACTATAAAAAGTATCAGTTTACAAGAGTCAGCACTGGCCCTGACCTGAGCAGTCACAACTGAGCAGAAGCTATTCAGAGTTTTCTAAAAATAATATGGTAATCAATGGTCAATATGAGCTAAAAGATACGGAGAAAAGTAAGATTTCCACTGCAAAAGAAACCCAGTATAGTAAAAGTCAGGTAAATTCATATCAATATTCAGAATAACCGAAACACAACATGGTACTAATTAGCTAAGTCAACTGATTCCATCGAGGACATACATAATCTACAAAGAAGATATTTTGGCAACCAGGAAAATAAAGTAAAGTAAAGAGTAATTCCTAGTGACTAATCTTTCCCACTTTTCATTTCACATAGAAATCCCGTTTCCCTTCATTGTTATCCCAGGAAAACCACAAACAATTACAAAACGAAGACTCAAAAAAGTTAAACTGTAAGAAGGATTATAGACCATAATCCTTCAAATCTTTCTGGTTTTCTCCTTCACATTCTCAGCAACCAAACAAATAATTAAGGATTGGTTACTCACTTGCAAAGCTTCAAAAAGTTTTTCAAGGGGCATTTGTCCGTTTGCAAATCCACCACATTATCACCTAAGCTCGTAACTATCAGGACAGACATCTCTCACTCCCTCTGCAACAATGGGGAACAACTACAAGTACTATTGGACCAAGGCCTCCGCTGCCAATTTCGCCAAGCTCGCTAATCAGGAACGTGAACTTCTTTCGAGAAAAAGAATTGGAAAATGAATAATGAAAATGGGTGGGTCGGTGTCGGGTCACAAGTTAAACGAAGTTCGAAATTTGGAATAATGGAATGTGCTATAAATGGGTTTATTGAGTAACCCGATCCGGAACCAGTTTTAAGTTGTTTGAAACAAAAGGTCATAAAACTCATTTAATTTTATAAATAAAATAAGTTGATTTTGGGTTTGGTTATTTTCAAATAATTTTTTAACCAATATATAATTAAGGAGATATTAATATATGAAATATTTTACAGTAATGTTCTAACGAAGAAAATAATTTCATATAAATTTTATCGAGAGGTGATCATACACTATTTTACACATAAACTCATGTTATAATTATTGGTTAAAATATTTTATGCATCAAATGTAATACAAGTAATATTTTCAAGTGAACTACATTTCATTATTTTTATTAAAATGACTACATTATGTTATGCAGAACCAGTTGAGATTCTTCTAGGAACCTAATTCATATCAAAAGTCTTCTTTCATAAAAAAAGAAGAAAACATTGGACAGTTCTACATTTGATTGTCCTGATAGGCTACCTGTCGGAGGATAAGGATTAGATTACATTGATTCTACCAGTTGTCTTTTTCAGTTCATTGGAATCCTTTTTTTCTTGTTAAGTTCATAAGAAGCTTTCCTTAAATCTAACTTCCTACTCCAAGGGGCTAGGCGAGTTGAATACTTCCTTTTTTGACTTTCTAGCTTCAAAATTTTCATGTAATTGTAAATAATATGCTTTTTGATGAAAGATAAGTTAATCAAGATATAAATAAGCTAATTCGACAACAAAATAAAAATAAAAAGGAATAATACGTGTTCTAGTTGGATGGCTTCAGAACATTTACAACTAAATAAGAATCTAATTTCACAATGATCAATTGTTATAAATCTTGACGGGCACCAAACAGTACATTGACTACATGGAAGAACGCAAACACAGTTAAGCAAATCAACAACTATAGTTGAACACTGAACTCAATGGCATCTTCTGACATCACTAGTCAACCTTTTGACAATTTCAAACTTCAGAAGCCCCGTCGATGTTCTGTGATGCAAACTAACAGAATCCACAAAAGCCACGATTGCCCTACTTACTACACAAATGGCTGGAAAAGGAAACACAGAATATCCAATATAGACTAATACAAACCTATTATGGTCAACATCATCAAAGTACTCTTGGCCTCACCAAGTTTTTTGCTACAACAGCTGGCTAACACTAAAACTACCATCCATGACTCACCTAGAAGAGCAGCAGCAGCACTCTTGGAATTCGCTAACAATCAGAGGATGTACTTTATCTCATGACCTAACTTGGTCACGGTCATTTAAGTGTCCGTTTGCTGCTGATGGGATTGTTGCTGCTGCTGAAGTTGTGTCTGTGGCCATGGCATGAAAGCCATAGGTGGTCGAGGCTGCTGAGTGGCATAAAGTGCTGCTTGGTCAACTGGCTTTCCCATGATCATCCCAGTTGGTCCCACGGGATGCTGTGGTGGTGGGACATAGAAATATGGCATATCGGCTGGAGACCCAACTACAGGAATAGTAGCCTTGGTTATCCCGAGTCCCTCTTCTTTCAACTCGTCTCTTGGTATAATATCAACCAGAAAATCGAAAACATCAGTTCGTGAAATAGCAGCGGCTATATCATTCTTTTGAAGTGTTCTCCTCTTGTTCTCTTCTGTGTGTATCCAAGAGCGCAAAGTCAACTCCAAGATGAACATTTCACATGCTTTTGCAAATATGACTGGCGCCTCTGCTGAAATCATTCGAACATCCTCATCAGCTTTCATTATTTTCTTGATCCTAGCAAGAGGGAGGCTGTGATTTTTGAAGTCAGTTGTTTGCTCAACTTTCTTGCATTTGGTTGGCCCAGAACACCTGAAGCTGCTGCTGTTGTTGCTGTTGTTGCTGGTGGTGGAACTGCTGCGCTTGTTGGTAGGCAAGTTGGTGTGGGGAATTAGAAAAGGTGGTTGGAGGCTGGGTTGGTGAAGGGACAGCTACAGAAGGCGTTCCAGAAGCCACCATAGGAGCAGTTTGGTAGGGAGTAGGATAGGCCATTTGGCCAGCACTTGCCACAACCCCAACCACATGCTGCTGCTGTGTTTGTTCTGATTGATCCATGGCCAGTTGCTGTTCTAAGATTGACTCTTCTTCTAACTATCCTCTCCTTTTGCTGAAATAGGGAATACAAAAAAACTCACTACTGTATATTATAACCAAACTACAAGTATACATGATCTCTAGTGGGCTAAAAGAAAATACTTCAACAAAACAAATATATAGCAAAAAAAAAAGGAGACAAGCTTCCTTTACACTCATTTAGTAGATAAGCCCAAATCCCCACTGTACGGAAGTTAGTACTCCTGTCAAATATTAGCATTTCTTTAACTAATCCACTCTACAGGCAACTAAAACCCAATTCTTTCAACCAAATTCAACTCCAGTTCTATGCCCAGATTAAACTGGAACAAAAATTATGGGAATAAAACTTCTTCACTTTCCAAAAATTTATTGAACATGAGATGGTAGTTTAAAAAAATAAACCTCCATCATTTGTTTACATCTGATATTAGTGTCTTGAGTTCCAGAGTCTCATATTGAATATATGTGTTATCACGAACTCTATTGAGTTGCAACAATTCTCTTCAAATGTTAACTCTTGATTGCAATTAATAGCAACCTTAGAATGACAGGATCCCCCTGGAATTTATCAACAAACTCAATCATGCTTTTTAGAGATCTCAATAAAGGAACTATAATGGAACGATACAGCTAAACACAACAGGTTCTCTGAAGAAGATCACAATATTCTTCCAAGACAAATATAAGTTAGATTCATAATCATTGGATTTAAAGTAAAATGTGTATACCCAACCCCTTCAAAAGAGTATAAGATCAGCACAAACCTCAAATTGAAACTCAAATATAGTAGTTTAAGTGAACACTACTAATTCCTAAGTTAAAACTTGTTTGGTTATCCTTTAAATTTATGGCATTTTTTCAGGAATCAGGACTTGTCAATTATTGTTCTTCCTTTTCTAGGAAAAACAAATTAAAAGAAGCGAGTATTTAACCTTCAGAAGGTCAGTCGTAATGGTAAGGCCTTCAGCCAACTAACACTGAACATAAGCAAAACCAAGATCACCAAAATTCCTGAGCTGTAGAAACTCAAAATAATGATTCCATAAAAGGTCACAATTCAATGAAAAAATATGATATATTACCCCACATGTGAGAGAATATGGTAGATGGAAAGAAGTTTAAAACTAACTCCTATCTCTAAAAGACATCAGATTGCTTAAGTTTTCATATTTTAACGAGGCATCATAATCAACAGATATAATATAACCAAAAACAACACAATAGCTGCTGTCACAGAAAAATTTAAAGATACAAATTTATTATACCAATATGCAGGGTGAAAAACGGGAGGTAAAAAGAAAAAGATGATAAAACTCAGAGAGGTATATGAACTTAAATACATCTGTCCCTTCTCCGTACTTGAAAAAAGAATTTAAGAGTACAGATTGCCAAAATTTTCATCAAGAAGAAAATATCTTAAAGAAACACGCTTCTAAAACATTAAAACATGCCACCTCAGGCTCTTCCTCCTCATCAGACCAGGTTCGTAGTACAAAAATAATAATAATTCCTGAAGGTTCTATTTTTTTTTTTTTTTTTTCATGATAGTCCTTGAAACAATTTCCTTTCGCCAAGAACCCCTAAATAATTTTAAATTCTTACCTCTTCCAAAATGTAACTGAAGTACAATGTCAAACTCTCCCACAAAGAGATCAATAAGCCCCATCTTTTCTCCCCTATCCTAGACCCATTTTCAGTCTTTCTGATATTTTTCAAATACAATAAACACATGCATGACTTGATTTTAAAGAACAGAGTTGGAATTATAAAAAAGAAATTCTAAACAAATTCAAGAACGATCAAATAACCGTAGATGGGACAAACCCCACAAAATAGGAGTGAATTTGGGGGGAATAACATTGTCTGCTTGCTCCAAAGAATACATGTTTCACGATCCTGATAGCTAAAGCCCGAATAAGCAGTAATGATAATTTCAAACTTAAAAGTAACAATCACCATAAAATAAAATAAAATTTTAACTTTGGATCAAATAGCTCCATGGTAAGAAAATAACCCAAACAGAAAGTAGCAAATATCAAGTTTTACATCATTTACTTGGAAGCATAAATCAAACAAGCTAAGCTCAATATAAAACGATCTACAACAAGATATTCAATCACCAAAAAGCTTGATGGAAGAAAAACAAAAATTACCCATAAAATTTCAGAAGCTTAATCTTCGTGAGAGTTCCTAAATGGCAGAAACCCTAAGAGAGAAAGAGGAAGCAAGAGTCTGATTGGGTTAGAGAGAGAAAGTAAGAGTTAAAAGGGAGGGACAGATTACGTTTGAAATAAGGTCATTTTAGAGAGAGAAAGAGTGAATTTTGGTCTGGGAACATAGTGCAGAGACACGTGTCAAGAAATTAATGTTCCGATTACTTGCCGGGCTGTTCGAAGCATCCACGTGGCACAAAAGAACTGGATATTGCAGGAGCTCGGGCAAAAGACTGTGACGTACAAGAAAAATGACAGCACAGCGTAGTATACGACTAGGTGGAGATATTTTCGGTATAACATGTAAAAGTTATGGGTAATTTAGAACATTTACCTAAAATTAGGAAGTGCACGTGATGGGTCCGAGGTTTGTGTTTATTGTTTTCCCTTTGGGCCTGACTTAAATTATGGACCTTTGGTCCATCATGAACAATAAATACATGAGATTGTTATTCTTGAAATTTATTGTTGGGGAGTGGTGTATAGAAGTCGAGATTCAATATTGTAAAATTTAGCTCAAATCGTGTTTGATTAAAATTTGCGAGTTTATATTGAATTTTAACTTAAATATAAAGAAGTTGAGAACTATATTAAATAGACTCACATAAAAAGTCATGATATGTTTTAATAATTTGAATATTCTAATAACTTTTTTTTTGTTACATTGTATATGAATAATTAAAAAAAAATATTAAACTTGAATAAGAGCTAGGTTTGCGAACTTACAATTCAAGTTTGATAAAATTTAAATTCGACTCGTTTATTAAATAAGTTGTAAAATAAAATCTTAATTCGTTTCGGCATAGAAAAGAAATCAAACATGAGTTAAGCTCTTAACATATTATTCAAAAAACTATACATAATCAGTTATGTTTATTTTGAACCAATAGTTGGAGCTAAAAGCACCGCAACTCTTTAATGGCTTCGACACCATCCATTATTAGAAGGCTTTTAAAAAAAAAATTTGTTATGTGCTTTTAGTCTTTTTATTTTCACAATTTATCATGTTTATATATGAAATGACTTCTTTTATATATATATATAGTCATAATTGAGAATTAGGTTTAGCAAAGTTGGCAAGATTAATAGTACATATAGTCACATGTAAATCTTTAAAGGATGAGAAATTGAACCTAACATTATTACTCCATTATGATAAAGGTCCTTTCTTAGCCACTGCCAACCACCACCATCAACCACCTTAGCTAGTGGTTAGTGGTAACTACTCCCAGGGTTTGTCTCCGTCGTAGGCACCAACATCGGAGAGCATCACCATCTATGACAACCCCCAAAAGTCATTACTCAAAATTGATAATGAATCACATATGTCACAAACACCAATTGCATAACAAGAACAATTCATTTATTTTTCTCCAAGTTAATTTTAATCTTTTATTTCTATGTTTGAACATAAAACTCCTCAGTTAGAAATTTTCTTTAACCCATAATCTCAATTTGAACTTTAGACTTCCCAATTTTAAATACTCAATTTTGATTAATCATTTCTATGATTTGGTTAAAAACACTAGAAAATTTATGATAATTTATATCTCAAGACATTCTTACAAAGATTCAAATCCAAGAAATTAATGAACATAGCACACATTCTTGATCAACAAACCAATCTCTTGAAATAATATATTATTTTCTTAGATAATAGAGTTATTTCAAAACATTTCTTATTTAGCCACCAAGAAAATAGGCAATTAGTACAAATGGGGCAAAGCCTAGGCCACCTTTTGTCTCATTGTTTGTTTGCCGACCCAAGTGAGAATGACTTTGTGACAAACTCATATTTATTGAAGTAACCGGCCCAAAGTGTTTTTTCCACAGGGCCGGCCAGCAATTTTGTAGAGTAAGTTTGCATTCAAGTCCTTTTTTTCACATAAAATAAATAATGTGACAACAAATTCTAAAGCTGCCTATCACCACCCACCTTCATGTCCCTTTCCTTCACCTGCACCCAATGCTTATAATTCTTTAGAGTTTAAACATTTAATTCTTGCCCACGTCTAGATTCAAAGAAAGTATATGTGAAACCAAAATACCACCTACCCAAATCCTTTGAAGAGTGGACAAGACGGAACCACGAAAGTGAGGGGAATTTAATATTTTCATGTGATAATTTTTTTTTAATTGTGAGTTATTACTTCACATTAGTGTAATTTAAATTATAATATTAATAAATTAAAAATTTTCTCATTATCATATAGTATACATGTTAAATACTATTTATGTCAACAAAAATAAAATTCGCTAATATTATTTTACTTTCACCTTAAGATACAAAATGTCTAAAGTACTGAAGATAAAATTAGTTTATAAAAAGTTACTTTTTAGAAAATAGTTTTCGCTGAAAACCTAACTCCAACATAAATCTAACTAAATATGAGATAAAGATTGAAAGGTTGACCTGTTAATTCATTCACATTGTGAGATTTGAATATAAAATCTATTGATCTATGTCTTGGTTGGTTAAACTAAATTTCATCGACTATCTAATTTGCTTTACAAACAACTATCTTGAACAAATCCATACTATAACTAATATATAGACTCATAATACACATATCTATTATTTATTTTGATTTTTTCACAGCAATTCACTATTAATTATCTATTTTGATAAACATGTAAAACACTATGATTGATGGGTCATGTTGCTTGAAAGCAACCACTCAAAAGTATTTATGATATTAGCTTTCTTTTGAGCTCGCCAATACATAAAATTTAAGCCCCATCTAGCACTCTCACCTTTTTCATGGTGAAGAATATAGCACCGCCAAGCTTCCCCAACTACCTTTTTGTTTTTGTTTTTGGTAAATCACTTCTCATTCACAAGAGTCACAATTTGTGTGTGGCTAATATACATCTGCATCAACGTCTAGAGACTGAAGAAATAAACCACCTCCTTAGCATTAATCGAGGGAGTAATTGAAAGGAGTTTTGAAGTGAATTTTTTTTAAAAAGTCAAAAGATTAGTTTTTGATCTTAAGGATTATTTAGGTGATTGAGAATGTATCCGCATTTTATTGACTTATTGGATTTCAAATTCTTACAAATTTTTTAATCCTAACGGGAATGTTTGCTTTTGATCCTCGAACATGATATAGTTTATGTACGCTTGAACTAGTTTGGAAACCACATTATTGCTAACCCCCAAAAAATAGTACTTAATTTTACCCTAGTTAGCACTACTCTGCTAAGTTCTTAGCAACCCATTTCAGTATAATACTAATCTAGAGGCATGAAACTCCTTTCTAATCCATTTCATTGAGCAAAAATGTATGTCAGTTTTGTTTTTAATGGAAAAGTGTTTGTATTTGATTATGTATATCTGTAGGGAATACCAATTTACTATTCTCACTCTGAAGTGATACATATTAAGCATCAAAACAAAAAACAAAATCATGACTCAACCTAGTTAAAGGGTAGTACTCTACCTTATAATATGCAGATATTGTGACTTAAGAGTCCCTCTAAAAAAAACTTGTCTATCCTTTTCTTCCTATTTCAGGAGCAATGGAAGATATAAACAGTTGGCTCTCCCTTCCCATGTATGAGAATCTCAACCATGACTTCGCCATTCGAAGATTTTGCCCGGCAAGGATGGAGCAAGAACAAGGAGGAGAGTGTGATGAGGCATTAGTGCTTGATGAAATTGTGTTATCTTCTCCTTTTGACGCCACTAGCACTCCTTGCTTAGCTTCTTCGGAGATTGATGAATTTGTTGATAGCTTCATCAACGTGGATCACTGTGACAATGATGATAACAATTCCATGGAGAATCATCAAAATTTTGATAATTTTCAAGATGATCTTGAAGCATATTCAATGGCAGATGATTTTTTTGGAAATGTTTCAATGATGATAGATGAAGCTGAATTTGAGATCATGAATGGCTGCTTTGAGATTGTACCTGACATGGTTCCAAGTGCGGAAGAGGCCAGCCAAGGTATGGATCAAGGGCTTGATTTGGTGCACATGTTGCTTGGTTGTGCTGAGGCTGTGGGGTGCCGGGACACCCAACTGGCAGGCTCATTGCTCAGCAAAATTTGGGCTTTGGCTAGTCCAGGGGGTGATTCATTGCAAAGAGTCTCTTATTGCTTTGCCACAGGATTGAAGTGTAGGCTGTCATTTCTTCAGCATAATGTTAACGCAAATGGTACACTCACAAATGGTGTTATTGATGCCTCTGAGATCACCAGGGAAGGAGAAATCAGACGCCTTTCAACTCCTTTACCAAACAACTCCTTACATTGCTTTTGGCTTTATGGCTGCAAATGAAGCAATATGCCAAGCAGCACAAGGAAAAAGCTCTTTGCACATTATTGATCTAGGAATGGAACATACCCTTCAATGGCCTTCTCTGATAAGAGCCCTCGCATCAAGACCTGGGGGGCGGCCAGCACTGCGGATTACAGGATTAACCAATGATCACAATGTATTAGAAATTGAGGCCAGCATGAAAACACTTGTGGAGGAAGCCAACTCATTAGGCATGCCAATGGAGTTCCACTTAATATCAGAGCCTGCAACACCATCTCTTTTAACTAAAGAGAACCTAAATTTGAGAGAAGGGGAAGCATTATTTTTTAATAGTATTATGCATTTACACAAGTATGTGAAAGAGAGTAGAAGCTCTCTTAAAGCAATCCTCCAAGCAATCAAGAAGTTATCCCCAACTGTCCTTACAGTGGTAGAGCAAGATGCAAACCACAATGGACCTTTCTTCCTTGGAAGATTCCTGGAGTCATTGCACTATTACTCAGCCATTTTTGATTCCCTTGAGGCCAGTCTTCCAAGGAATAGTCCACAGAGGATGAAAATAGAAAGACTGAGATTTGCAGAGGAAATTCGCAATATTGTAGCTTATGAAGGGCCAGATAGGATTGAGAGACATGAAAGAGTAGACCAATGGAGAAGGCAATTAGGCAGAGCTGGGTTTCAAGTAGTGGGGTTAAAGTGCATGAGTCAAGCTAGAATGATGCTCTCTGTTTATGGCTGTGATGGGTATACTTTGGCAACTGAAAAGGGTTGCCTTCTGCTTGGCTGGAAGGGAAGGCCAATAATTATGACTTCTGCATGGAAAGTGAACAATGTAGTGTCATCATCTTAAAATGTTTTGGAAGAAACAGCGATGAGAATGATAATATGCTTTAGCAATTGGAACCAAGAGTAATTAGATAACATTAGATTAAATTTAATGAAGTGATTTATCTTCAAAGTAATCATCTTTACCCCGTGATAATGGAAGCTCTGCCGTCTAAAAATCTTGGGAGAAAGTTATGGCTTTTATTTGAGTCAGTTGTACTTTTATGCATCAAGGCAAAGCTGACAGAATTTGATGACGAATTGAATTAAAACTCAGTTTTCGCGTGTTAAATCCATTCGAACAAAATGTTTCCAGTATTTGTCAAACATAACTTCGATTTAAGCAACTATCTGTATTATGATGTTTCAAGCAAGAACATTACAACATTATGTGGTCAGTAATGTAGAAACTTTTTTACTCATGACAGCAGAAGAATCCAACTTTTGCAACTCTATTTGTAGCAATTTAACACCCAATGACAGTTTTGCTAATTTCGTATGGAATAAAAATAAAATAAAAGCAGAAAAACAGAACCTCTAAGATTATCACACTTCTGAGAACAATTGAATTAATTAATAAATTCAAACACATCAAGAACTGTGAAATCATTATTTAGATGCCTTCTGGCCCTGCACTTTGTTTTGGCTTGCTGCTGCAGACATCACTCGTAAACGACTGGCAATCTGTGTGAAATTTGGCCTGACCGCGGGATTTGGTTCCCAACACTGCTCCATTAGTGTTCTCCATTCAGGATCACAAGAGCTTGGAATGGTTGGTCTTAATGTATTATTTACTATACCTCCTGGATGTACGAGAGAAATCTAGAAGTGACCACAAAGTATGGAAATATACAACTAAAAACAGTAACACAATGGGGACAATTAATCCCAATGGCTTTCGGAGGGGCTGACCTAATTATAATCAGAATATTGGTGAGAAGGTAGCCAAGAGCAACATGATCCCACATTGTATAAGATTGTGACACTTGGCTACCTTAAATGCAGGATCACGTTTCTCTTGGCCACATTGTCCAGCAACTTGTCCCAAAACATGATCCCACATTGTATAAAATTGCTCTGAACAATTATCTTGGGACAAGTTGTATGACAAAAACTTTAAAATGTCATATAATTGGCTTCATGCCAAATACAGCCAGCACATATCATAGACAAGGTATGTACTGATTCATGCACCTAACTATTTGAGTTTAGGCTCAATGGCGGACCAGGTAAAGAAAAGAGCAGAAAAAGATCAGACCTATGATTGCACCATAGTGCATATTGGCATATGGCTCCTCACCGGTAAGAATCTCCCATAATACAATTCCAAAGGAGAACACGTCAACCTATACAACAAGAAAATAATGTTAGTAACCACTTGCAGGGATATGGACTTCAATGCAGCAGATGTAAGGGGAGGTAATTATAACACCTACAAAGCACAACTTCTAACTGTTTCTTTTTCAATTGTAGATGTATACACAAGAAAATTCCTAGAACCCGCTACCTTGAAAGGTCAAGAGGAGAGATAATAGGCTTCTTCATGTCAAATGCAAATAATTCCTATATAGAATAGAGAAAATAGACAAACTACTCAATTGAGTTCTTACTCTAAAATGCTATTCTAACTAAAAGTTCCATGATTGACGTTTTACCTTTTCAGAGACCTTATTGCTGCTACCATTCAGAAGCTCAGGTGCCATCCATGGTAAGGTTCCCCGCACACCACCAGAAACGAGGGTATTTCGTTTAATTTTTGACAAGCCAAAATCACCAACCTGGTAAAGAGTATATCTATTATACTAGAATCATTCACATCTAAGTATCAAATCTTAAATGGGTTGAAATGGCACCTGAAAAAACCAATCTGATGATAATTACCTTGCATATTGGTCGTAAAGGATCTTTCAAGTTCACAAGCAAGTTGTCACATTTCAAGTCGAAATGCACAATATTTTTTGAGTGTAAATATTCCATACCAAAAGCTGCATCCATGGCAATTATCAGCCTCTTCCGACGATCAAGATACCTGCATTTACAGTCATGCCAATTGCCAAAAAGGGAGTACGAAAACAGGAAATTTGGTAAGTTACTTTCTAAAGAGCTTAAACTTCATAAAACATTTAAATTTATCCTCTCCCCCATTTAGGCTCCACTGCACCTCCTACTGTGGGGATATAAAATGTGGATAGCACTTCATGATCTTATCCATACAAAGTTACTAATCATCTCAGCTGCTTAAGCTGTTATGTAATGTGAAAGCAATCTGTATCAACAAAAATGAAAGAGTAATGGCTTATACTAGGAAAGAGGCAATTTAAGATGAGTATATAAATTTTAGTTTCAAGTCACAGAAAGTGGTCTATTACGCATCAGTTATAATACTTAATGTACTACAGTGTTCATTTGTTATAACAGTTATGATCTGATTTAAAATGACATCATAATTGAAAATATTGCTTAAATGAAGTAATGAACCACTAAATTTAAATGTAATAACTAATGAATAAATGCATTACCTATCCTTGCGAAGCAAAACGTGCCTAAGGGAACCATCCACCATGTACTCTGCAACAGTGGCTAATGTTCCCCCTGGTCCATCTTGCACTACACCATAAAACGCAACCACATTTGGATGATGAAGCTTCGAAAGGATGTCAGCTTCCCGCCAGAACTCTATAGTCTGAGAATAGAAGTAAATATCACCTAATAGGAACTCAACAAAGCAGTAATATACTTAGCATCAGAGCAATGAAGTTCTGGACTTGTTTCCCTTAAGATGTTTTTTGATAGATGTTATATGACATATACAAAAAATATGGTTGAAGTGTAAACATCACGGAAATAAGAGAAATGCAGTTGTG
Organism: Quillaja saponaria; assembly: GCA_029379385.1. Classification (NCBI taxonomy): domain Eukaryota; kingdom Viridiplantae; phylum Streptophyta; class Magnoliopsida; order Fabales; family Quillajaceae; genus Quillaja; species Quillaja saponaria. Next base: position 7,790,758 of record CM055616.1, on the reverse strand, counting down.
TAGGTTTTGATTGAAAAATTACTAGTCTCTCTTGTTCTGAAGATCGACCAGTGAAGCAACTTTTCTTTATTCTTTTTATGGCAACATCTGTTCCCCGCCATTTCCCGTGATACACAGTCCCAAAGGTACCAGAACCCAGTTCCTTTAGTTCTTCAAGATCGTCATTCCTGATGACCTACCATTTGCATCAGAACAATGAAAGAAATGGGTGTTAAACAAACATATTTTGAACTTGTAGAATTGAAAGAAAATAACACCAATATTCAATCAGGCAATGAATGTATGTATAAATCTTGTTCATAAGTTTAAAGAACATAGAAAGGTGGTTGGTTGATAAGGCACTCAGACTTTTACAAGGATGAAATGAGAGAAGATAACAAAATCCAAAGCCCTCAAACCATATAATACAAATAAACTTGTTCATCACAACATATTCAGATTACACACACGAAACAGTTTACAAAAAAATTGAGTTTTTATGGTTACCGGTTCTACCCGTAACGAATAGAATATGCTGAGCCAAACTTCGTGTAAAACCTGCTTTATTTAGATCAGATCGTACGGTTTTATGAAAACATGAGCTATGGCTCAAATCCCTAGTCTCAAAACCAAGGAAAACTTGCAACAGCCAAAAAACACTCTACCAGTAAGTCTTGAAAACTTTTCCAAAAATCTTTCCACAAGATTCTAAAAAGACCTCCAAAAAGGCAAAGAAATTTCTCATGCTCTGTAAGGTTTTAGGTATCTTTTGGCAGGGAAAGACGAATAAAAGCCTTACGTACACATGGGGTGGAGCACTGTGGGCTTCGACTGATTGTGTTGTCATACTTTTGACTAATGGTTTTGTGTTCAAGAGTCAAAACTCAAACAAAATTTTAAAATTGAATAAATCAGACATCCACATAAGCTATTATTACCATACTGTCAGAAAAAAGACAACATATATTTTACAAACCAGTAACCATTACAGGATTTCCTAATTAACTCAACAGAAGTATGGTTTCCTATGACTGTAAAATAAGATAGATCCTAAAATATTTAAGTTATGCAGAAAGAACAGAAAGAAATCATCACATGCCAATTGAAACATTGCACATAAAAGCATCTTACCTGCAAAGTACTGATATCAAACTCTCCCAGAGAAGGATCCAGTGGAGGCAGACCAGTACTCCTTGTTGCATATCTCCCATCCTAAATAAAAGTTAGTTAGAAATTTATTTTCAGCAGCTGAGCATTTGAATAGATTTTCAAACTAAAGAATCATTCGAAGTGATACCTCATACTGTGATTCCTGCATTCTAAGGGTTTCCATCATAGCATCAAACTGCACACTGTCAGTGTCTTTCACTAGGGACTGACCATAATTTGAATTTAGACCTGTGGTTTCTCCAAGTATTCCAGGTACTTCTTTCAGATTCTTTTTATTAACGAGGTAGGGTTCCACGTGCCCTAAAACATCATTTGTCATTGTAGGTGTCAAATGGTCAGATCTATTATCTTCTTCAGCAGTTCTTACAGCAGAGGAAAAACCAAGTCGATCCTGGTCAATAAACAAGGCATCCTTTTCATCAAACCCTTCCTGCGCCAACTTCTGAAAATATGACCAATGTTTAGGTTCATGGTTTTCCATGTTTAAGCTCAAGCCAGCTCCATCCTTGGATAGTGGGCTAATGCCGGATGAATCTTCAGAAAGTATTGCTTTGGAGAATACATCAGCAAGAAAATCACGGGGAATTCTGTCCTCAATATCAACAATAATGTCACCCTGCACTGGTTTCGAAACACCATTTGCGGGACAATCTTGCAAAACATCTACCACTGAGTTCGCTGTCCACGAAAAAGGCTGCTCTTGGACTGTAGTATCATTGCTTGGTACATTGGCAGTGGCCTCACCCCAATTAATTTCTGGAAGATCCAATGCGGGGTCATCATTGTGCTTAACAGAAGAAACCTGGTATGAAGCAGGAAGTTGCGATGCAGCATATGTGGTTTCATCAACCCGGAGATTGTTATGGTCATTTGTTTCAGTGTCAGACTTAAGAATCCAGGCCTCATCCCTAGTATCTTTACTATCTGCTTTTTTTTGTGATATTTGCTTTAACTCAGAACCCAAGTGTTGTGAAAGCTTTGGATTCATCTGAGAATTTTCAGCAGGCAACTCTTTGTACTTGTCTAGTTGGGCAAGCCCATCATTAATAGAATGGCCATCAGTGCTCAATGGCTTTGTTGTTGAGGTGACCTGTTGAGACAAGTTAGAGAGAGTTCCATTATTATGCAATTTGTCCCTGGAATCCATGACTGAATCTTGCTGGTTGATATCAGAACTTAAGTGGGATGTGAGAAACTGACAATCATGCGTATCATCTGACTTTGAGGAACGATTCAGCAACTCCACCTGCTCCCTGGGAATTCTCTCGGAATAGTAGACTCTGTTAGGCAATGGAGGCGGTTCAAGGCAACTCAGATCAATCACATTGGTAACAGGATCAACATAAGCAGGACACAATGTACTAGTAGATGTAGAATAAAGGCCATCCTCATTAGATTTTGGAATTTGTGTAGAAGTCACAGCATTACCCAATGAAGGGGCCTCTTCACTTTCCTGATGTTTGCCCTTGTTTTTTGAAGGCAGCATAGGTAGATGGCCCTCTGGCATAGTAACCGCAGCTGATGCTCCATGGAAGTTATTTTTCAAATTACCATCAAATGGCCTGTGAATGAACAGGGTACTGTCTTTCTGATGGGTAAATTCCTCCAGGGTCACTCTCTTGCTGAATTGGGCCATCACCCATTTTGATCTGTCTTACTGGCAACTCTGTATTATGTACATGTAAGCCACTGAGTGGATTCCCTTCATTCAGAACTCCATGTTGATTAATTTTAATAGGTCCATGAGGAGGCACTGAAACAGGAGTCTCTCCAAGAGAAGAATTACTAGAAGGATCATGGCCATGTGGCAATGGATATCGCCCAGTTTCCTCATGGTGCATCACTTGGGCATGATAAAAATGTGAATAAGTATCATAACCATTTGCAGAAGGCAGGTAGAATTGGTTGTGAGGACTGAATAGATGATGATGAGACCATATTTCCAGTAAAGTGAGAAACACTGACACCTCTTGAGTCTGCAGCAACTGTACTATTCTCCCTCCCAATATTCTGTCCATCTAACTCATAAACATTATTTGCGGAAGAGCTCGCACCATGAAGGATTGAGTTTTTTCTTGATCCCATGTCCATCCCATTAACAGCAACTACATACTGGACCTCAGAATCACCATCAACATTACCCAGACCAAATTGAGTATCATCCAAATCACTGATGGAGAACAGAAACATCCTAAGCTTTTGCAATCTTTCTCTATCTTCTAGATCATTACATTCCTCCATCATGTTTTGCAGATCTTCATCACAAGACACAGAAACCAAGGCGTCAAGATCCTCTCCAGGAAGCTGATATTTAACAACATGAGTCTGGTCATAAATTGATGACATTCTCTGCATAAGCTCCTGCCAAGAGATGTCTTTTTTTATACGAATAATACGTGTTTCACCCCCAACATACCGTAGCTTTCCGTCACTGGGCCGTGGTAACACTCTACCACCAAAGCTGCATAGAACCTTCATCCGCATTGATGAGCTATCAGAGGCATAACCATGTAGTCCTTGATTACTTTCATGATTGGATGAAGATCTTGGCATTGATTGAACTGAACCATAGTTGCTTTTGCGTCCCTGTAGAGATGAGTTCTGTCTCTCATACTCTTTTGGACCTTTCTCAACTATTGTCAACATAGAAATATCCGACCCACTCTCCGACCCTGTATGACTTATGCCTAAAATGCCTTTCAGTTCCATGTAACCAGTTGCATAATTTGGATCACCCACACTGTTTGGAAACACAGGCTTTCTAGGATTCACTCTATCCCTCATGAATTCAAGAGCAAATTCCTCACCTGTCTGTATTGAGAAATTGTGTACAGGTTTAATTTCTGATACGTTAAGGTCAGAAGGTCTTGTATTGGCAAGCATGCCACCTGGTTCCTGCAAAATGGATTGGGATGCAGGATGGAATTCCCCATTTCCAGATTCCATGGTATTGTATTGGAGTTGTTTGTGTATTCTTGACTGTTCCATCAAAACGTCTCTGGTTACCATAAACTCAACTTAGATGGGACAGAGACAGACTCTAATGGAAAAACGCTAGAAGGATACATTATATGCAAAAGATGCATCCAGAAAATCAAACTCAGTTTGCAGCCTTGGAGAAAGAATATCAACAACAATATGAGATGCAGGGAAGCTTTCTTCAGAGACAGCCACAGAGATCAGAAACAAGCTCTATCCATGTCCAGTATAGTCACCTTAATTCTAATATGAAGAAGCTTCCACAATATTTTTAACATACAAACTAACTAATACTTTGCCAACAAATCAACTACCTTTGCAGCATATTATCCTGTCCACATAACAGAATTCAGGAAATAAATTTGGGTAACAAATATAAGATGCATCTACAAAAAAATAGGAGACGATGTATAGTTCCAGAGTGTGTAAATTAAACAATGTCAAACCAACAAAAAGTACACTTCAATAAATTCTACGAAAAAAACTGGGCTGGAAAATGAATATTGACAGTATCATGTCGATATGGGTAACTATGCCTACAATAGAAAAACATGAAAAGACTGAAGAATCTCAAGAACCAAGTGAATAGATATTTACAGGCTAACGATGTTCACAAGCTTAGTTATTGAAATCCACTAGCAGGTACCAAATATAGGCTAAAAGTCTAAAATTTCATCTTCAGAATTAATTGGTCTACTCCATTGACTAACTTATTTAGAGAACTATTTCAGCAAAGTATACCTCGGCCAACTGAAGACATTGATATTTCAATATTGTCCCTGTTATCTAATTGCCCTCAGATGGAAAACCATTAGACATGGAAACATTGCAGGTTACAGGAATGTGAATTCCATTAAACTCTAGAAATTAAATCACCTTTTACCACTATTTATCGCAACAGTTATTGCACACAAACTGCATAAAACTCTCATAAGAAACCCCATATCCATAATCCAGCTTCCATCACTCAAATTCATAATCCAAATTTATCAAACTAGGGTTTTCACTCTAACATTCCACCATTAAAATACTTTACTTCTATATAAAAATATACTACTCACAGATCAAAATCAAATAAGCATAGATTAGATCTTTAGATCGAAAAGAACTTGAAGCTTAAACAACATACCTGATCAAAGAACAATTTTTTTTCACTGATAACTCTTATTTTCAGCTTCCCTGTGGTTCAAGAAGGCTTAAATGAAAAACCCACTACTGCATCCAAAATATAGTCTCCGGGTGTGCCTAAAGCAACCATCTTTATCTTCTCTCGCTTTCTCGCATACTTCGCTTTCAATCTAAAACCTCTTCGTTTTTCACTTCTGCAGCTTTCAACGTTTTCAAAAACCAATTTCGTCTCTATCTCTCTCTCTCTGTGTGGGAGCTTTGGCTCTATTTTCGATTTCTGCCTAAAATATTACTCCTGCAAAGTGGAAACTCAATTTAGTCAAGCAAGAAAGGCCGAAAGCAACAGTGCAGATCCTAAAGTATCCCCGTTATATTAATGTCATTGCTAAAATACCATGATAGTTACTTGTTGACTCCTGAAATAGTAACCTTCATTAGTAGGAAACATCTTAACCAAATTAACTCACAAATACAGGCAATATCTGAATACAAGAATTAATTGACCCTAGAGGTGTCAAATGGTAAGGTGTTTTATCTTATGGAGCTTTGATTGAATTTTACCTTATGATTTATGAAAATGAAAATAATTATTTTATGTTGTATAATTTACGGACAATCAATCCTATGAACAAAAATTAAATAATTAATACTTATAGTGAAATTTACTTCTACAAAATTGAGGGAGATTATTGTTTATTTTATTTAGAGGACGAACCTTCAAACATAGGGGTGGCTGCTGAACCGCATAATTCGGATTCAGATTAAACAAATTCGAATTCTCAATTTAAATTATATATAAATATGAATCTAAATTTTATTTAATATTCGAACTTGAATTCGAATTAGAATATTATATAATTCAATTCGAAATAATATATGTTTTTATTAAAAATATATGCATATAAATACTATTTTTTATTTATTGTTAACAAAATATTCCTAAATATTCAAATATTTGAAATTTTATTCGAATCAAAATTCAATTCGAATTTCAAATTAGTTTGAATAAATATTTCATTCAAATTCTACCCTATTCAAACGTAAATTAATAGTTCTCATATGGACTAATTTTCTTTTAACTTATGGTCGTACTTGGAACAAAAATGTTGTATTTACTAAAAGATTTGGAAATTTATATGGATACTAACTCAAATCTTTTCTCTATTTGAGTTAACTCTTAATATGTAAAATTTGATTTTTTTCTATTATTATTTTTTAATATAATAACTAGGTGGTGTTCAAAAGCAGATTACATGTATTTCAATAAAAAAGCAAATTCATCTACACCAAGATTGTACAATTTGCAAAATATCCAGAGTCTTAATTATTATATCCACATAATCTCTTAAATGATAAAATATTGAAAAGATTAATTTATGGTTTTAATTAATTATTAATAGACTATATACATCTCTCTCCTCAATGATACTCTCTCTTGCTATTTTTTTTCCTCTCTCTTGTTTTCCCTCTTCTTCTTCTTCTTTTTTTTTCCCAATTTGATTTGCAGAAAATCAAAAGAAAAAGAAGTTAACTTAACGCTAGAAGAAAAGAGAATACTTATGAAATATAAAAATGAAAAAAACTTGACGAAAAATTATTTGTATTATTATATTTTAAAACATAAAAAATGTAAAATTTGTATTTTCTAAAATTGAACAGTGTCATCTACACAAGTCAACAGATATCTCATAGACTAAAGAAATTGACATGTCATACAAAATGCTGAAGTAGCAACCCTAGAACCCAATCTGAAGAGAGTGAAGGCAAAATCAAGATGATTGGGAAACAAAGTTTGAAGAAAGTTTAGTTACATTAATTTAAAGGCAAGCAAAGAGTGTAATGGCAACATAAGGACATAGGTATGAGGATCCCTGCAACCCATAACGATATTAATTAGTTTGACTTTCCATAAATTAATATATACTAGCTTAAAGAATGAGATTGAGCTTATCATATAGTTGCAGTTATTTATACCTCATTCATGTTGCTTGTATGGTCTATTTGGGACTTTAAGTAAATGATGGAAGAGAAGAGGGAATTTGAGGAAAAATGATATTTTTATAATTTTTTTTTATTTGAGAGTTTAAAAAAAATAAAAAGAAGAAATGAAATGATGAGATAATTTTTTTTATTTGAGAGTTGAGGAGAAATGAAAATAGATAATATGTTCTAACATAATTTTATAGTTACATTCTTAAAATGTTTTATTTTGATATTAGTAAGTATTTTAGTTACTAAATGCAAAATTTTAATATACCTTAATATCTACTCTTAAATCCTCTCAATTTAGAAAAATTAAAAAAATGGCTCTTTCTCGTTTGGCAAAAAACTCGTAAACTAAAGAAAATATTGTTCACTCTTCTCTCTTCTCATCTCCTTCATTTTTAGGAATGGCAATTGGGCTGGGTCCAATTTCGAGCCCGCTCAACCCTAATGGGTTTGTATTTAGGTCCTTAATGGATTCTAGATTATCACACTAATAAATATCAACTATTTTGATCTTTCAGAATTATATCTGTTATTAGTTAGCTTTTTCAAGATTCAAAATTTCGCAATCAATTTCTATTCTTCGTTTATATGTTATGAACTAACTAAATAACCACACTTGATATAAAGACAATAATGTACATAAGTTATTTTTATATCTTGCAAATTAGTTCATTTAATCATTAAATTATGTACAATTACTTTATTTATACATAATATGAGAATAAGACAATATAACTTAATTGAAAATTTTAGAATTTTAGATGATAAAATTGACCAAAAACATGACTAAATTTAAAACTAAGGAAATCATGAGGGACTAAAATAATATTAAACCAAAAAATTATCACATCAGGTTGTAACTTTTTCCCCTCATGTATTTTCATCAATTCATAATTAAATATAAAATTGAAAACTGATTTGATCAATTTTTAATATTAGTGTGACTTTAATTTATTTTGACAAACACATATACCACTCGAATTTTAGTTTTTGTTGAATTTTTTCAGATTACTATACATTATTAAACTAATAAATTCTTAGTTATTAATCCTATATAAGTAATAAATCATATAATATAATATAATAATTAAAATATATATGTATAGAGCTAGGTTGGTCATAAATGTTGTATAGTAATTAAGAGTTTTGAGGGTAAATTTTAACTTGGAAATGAGAACTGTTAAGAAGATGAAGAAGATAGTGAGTTTGCTTATTATGATCAACATGCTTTGGCTATGTGTTTCGCGAATTGATTTTGCTTAGGGCTGGAATCGAGCAGAGTAGTTTCAGGCTCGACTTGTTAATTACTCGACTCGTACTCGGTTTAAAAACAAAATAAGTTGAACTCGAGTTCTCATTAAAATTTTGGAGTTGAGTATCAAATTTCAAATACTCTGCTCGAAAGCTCGTTTTATTATTTTATTTTTAAATATTAACCATATTAAATATATTATTTATATTAAAAATACATTAATTATATAAATATATAAGTTTTGAATTTTTTTGATTTAATTTATAATATAATAATAATTTTTTAAAATATATTAATATAAATATTTTTTTAATCAAATATTCAAACCGAGCTCGAGTTTATAATGAGGCTCGATTTTGAGCTCAAGCTCGAACTCGAGTTTGAATTTTTTAGTTCTAGCCGAGCTCGAGTATCTCAATACCTTGCTCGACTCGGCTCGTTTCCAGTCCTAAATTTGTGCACGTGGTCCTCAACGACATGTGCACATGTTAGACTACTATCCAAGGCTTTGTTTGGAATATTGTCATGAAAAACATCCTCTCGATCAAACCAAGGATCAAGACGAGTTTCAGAAATGTTTTAGAGATTGTATCAAAGATTGTCTGAAAAGGGCACCCTCTTTTTAAGCCAGAAAACAAAAAGAAGACGAAAAAGCCTCCAAAATAATTCATGATTATCATATACAAAAACATTACTTACTGCTTTTTATTGTAGTGATTGACTATGATTTTTGTATTTTTTTTTTATTTCAGCAGTTATGTGTGTTCGAACCAACTACATCGACTAATCATCTATTTTATATAGTAAAAAATATATCATGATTTCAGTGTTATTTAATTCATCAATTATTATTTTTAAAAAGTTTCATTTTTTTAGAAAAAATCTCAAGAAAATTTCACATGATCAATAATTTTTATTTTTATTTTTTTCTTTAAAATAAGTCATTTTACTATAATAATGTGTATAAAAATAATTTTATTTTTATTTATTAAACCAACCAAAAAAAAAAAAATATTTCTAAACTATTTAGTTATAAAATCATATATCGTACTTTTTATTTTCAATAAGATTGTAATTAAAAAATAAAGTAAAACTCTCTTCCTATGAAGAATTAAGTATCCAAGCTCTACCCGCAAGGCATGATTAAAGTGGTAAAGCATACTTGAATTCAGCGGTTAATGGATTGCTACAATGTCAGTGATTTGAGAAAATTACTTGTAGAGAGAGACAGTAACGAAAAAAATCTCGAACGAGATTAAGCTTAGAGATACTCACAACAAAAAAGAAAAGAAAAAGTTACCCAAGCTCTCTCAAACTACTACAAGACATGAGTGCAATGTTAATTGTTTAAATGTGAAGGCACCATGCCCCTGTACCTTGCCCATTATACATTTAATGATCTTGGAGTTTGAAGAAAGTTTAGTTACATTAATTTCAAGGCAAGCAAGAGAAGCAATGGCAACATGGGGACATGTGTATTTGAGGATTCATGCAGGCCAAAAAAAATAAAGATAATTTGATTAGTTTGACTTTTCCTAACACATACACTATTATTAGCTAACTACTTAAGATTGAGATTAATTGAGGTTATCATATAGTTGTAGGATATGAGTTGGCATCTTCTATACTTATACGTCATTTGAGGTAGAGACTCAATCTATTTTGTACCCAGCAAAAAAATAAAATAAAGAAAAATGATAACTTAATCTATTGTTCAACCATATAAATCCAAAAAAAAAAAAAAAAATTATGTTCCATTTTTTTTCCTAGTTTTCAATTTTTTTTTTTAATCCTAATTTGACTTTATTGTCTCATAATCACTTTTTTTTTTCATTTATCTGTTACTTATGTCGATATTAATATTACAATTTTTTTATTGAATATTAATATTACAATTTAAAAACGAAAACATATGATCAAATACATATCGAAAGTCTTATAAAAATAAGTAGCATGTTGATCAAGAATGTGTGCTCATTTTATTAACTTTATGTGTTTCAATTTTCTAGGAAGAGATTGTAAGATTTAAAATTTTCATAAATTTTCTAGTTGAGTGGATGATCTAAAAAGAACAAAAATCTTTAACTACAATTCAAAATATAGGAGTACATCTGATTAATTTTCTTTCATGCATAATACTAATTTAAGTTAAGAATCAATATGTTTAAAGTTTAATTTTGTCATTAATGTTTTAGGATTTAGTAATACTACACGCTCTCGCACATGCTCCTATGCCTTTTCTATTGTAAGAAAAATGTTTAAAATTATTTTCATCCTAAAAGAATAAGTTAAGTCATCCTAAAAATTAAACAAAAAAATAATCATAAAAGTTCATAAGATTATATAATCAGTCCAGCATGTAGATGAACGATGGGTAAATGAGAAAGAGGAACAATAGGATTGGATAACTTATCTATGAGAAAAAAAGTGTGTTTCTTTAATAATAAGTTTGTGTAGTAATTATTGTTTATTTTACTTTTTATTTTTTAAATTAAATTTTGTTGTAAAATGATATCAAAAGCATGAGGAATAACTTAATACATTATTTGACATTTTTAGTTAAAAAATTGGTTAAAGCTGAGATGATATCATTAAAGTGTTTAGACTTTTTAGTAGTATAAATATAAAATAACAACCTGTTTATTTATTAATTTTTTTTTTTTTTCAGATTTGCATGATTTTGTGGGCTGATTTGAACAAGGATAGCTAAGAATACGGTCAACCAAGCCCAAGGCCCACAAATGAAAAGGAAGAAGAAAAGAAGCAACGAAGAGTAATACACTCCTCCCTCCAACAATACAAGTTTAAAATTTTTGGAAAAATATTAAAAATCTCAATTTTATCTTTGAAGTACCAAAATGTTATATTTTTATTTTCTCTATCCAAATAAGTCTCAAGTACTTACTTTTTTTTTCATTGTCCATTTTTTTAATTCGTTCTTAATGGTAATACAATATGTTAACCTCAATTATTGATATTAAAATATTACTTTAATAAAATATATATAATTAATAATAAATTTAAATATTAAATAAAATAATCTTGATTCTTTTCATGACATGACTCTAAACATTTAAATCAATATGAATTTAAAAAGATAAATTTAAACACTAGATATAATTAAATTTACTCATGAATTTTATTTTATTTTTAATTTTTTGGAAGAAAATATGACACTAAGAGGATGAGAACATGATATTCTAATCTTTGTAAATTTTTATTCTTTCATTAATGATTATATCATAAATTTATTAATTTTATAAATATATGTTATCCAACTTTTTGAAAATTTTGAAAATTCTCTACTTATTGAATATTTAAATCTAAATTTTTGAAAATTAAATAAAATGAGAGTGTTAGAAAGATATTTAAATTTAAGTCTAATACTTATTTGGAATGAAAAATCTCAAGCACTATGATTTATTTGTCTTACATGACTTAATTGATTTTAAGTGTTATTTATAAGTACTATTTTTTTTCTTTGAAGTATCACTCAGAAATTCATTCTTACTTATAATTAAAGAGAGACGACAGTACGTTACGTATGAGAGCTAGGGATACTTAACTAGCTAGAGAAGATAATTAAACTCCTCTCAAATAAATTTCTAGAAGATATATAAAGTTTGAAATTTCGATCTTACTGAATCTTTTTCTGACCATCACCAGATGAATCTCACTTTTAATAGTAATATATAGTATATTTGAAATTAATACATAACAAACAATCTTCTTCTAATTAAGCTACTAAATTTTTACATATATAATTAATTAAAAACAATACAATAAACATTTAATTCTAACTTCTAAGTACTTAACAAATGGCATCCTTCTTTTTATTGGATTAACTATAATCTTAAGTGGTGGTATGATATCACAAAAAAAAATTTCTTCTTTCTTTGTACCAAAAAAACTAAAAACAAAATCTTCTTGGCTTGATTGGCTGATCCTACAAGTCAGCATGCTTTTGATTAGGAAATTATGTTGATCAAAACTCAACATTGTTTTGGTTTTGGTTTGGAGATACATGTTGGGAGCTAGTTGTCTTCTCCATGTCTCCGTTCACGTTCCTTACGATTCTCTTCCAGACATCTTTCATGACATAGAAGAATTTCATGCCAGTAATCTCGATTTTTAAGACAAAAAATGGCGCAATCCAGAGCTTGTATTTTTTTTCTTTGAAATGCGATGACGATGAGAAGAAGCATCATACTTATTAGCTTGTAATTCAACAATAATTAAAGAAATCACAATAATAATCACCAACGTTGTTATTCTCATTCCCATTTCCAGTCTCATTCTCACCATTTCGTATATAAGCTTTTGATGAATCTGGCCCTAAGTCTTCATCTTTTATGCTTTTCTTCCAAATCTTTAATTTTTCATTTTAAAAATTAAAAAAAATAATTAAATTAAACCAATTAACCACAAGCACATCAAGTCACTTTTTAAGAAAAATTATAACTAAATTTAAAATATTTTTTTAATAATTACTGTTTTTATTTATCTTAAAAAAATATTGCAAAAAATATACTCACATTTAATATTATAATGTACACCATAGAGTCATTACTCAAGTAACTACAAAAATGTTTCTTTACCGAAAAAATATTCTATTTTTTTTATTTTTTAAAGATGTGTCTTTTAGAGCGACTAAATAACTACACTTCGACACTATATTATATTAATAAATTATTAATTTTTCTGATGTAAAAGATAATAATAAAAATATTTATTCTATAAGTAAGAGACCACCTATAGTCTCATACTTTATGTTAAAATTATTCATTTCTTAAATAACTATTTAGATTTTTAGTTTAAAAATTAAATTAAACCAATTAACCCACAAGCACATCAAGTAAATTTTTAAGAGAATCTATAACTAAATTTAAAATATGTTTTTTTAATAATTATTATGTTTTTTTATCTTAAAAATATTCATACTTTACGTTAAAATTATTTATTTCATAAATAATTGTTTAGATTTTTTGTTTTAAAAATTAAATTAAACCAATTAACCCACAAGCACATCAAGCCAATTTTGAACAAAAAACTATAACTAAATTTAAAATATTTATTTTTAATAATTATTGTATTTTTTTTATCTTAAAAATATACTCACACATTCAATTAAAAAAAATAAACAAAAAAACTCTAAACACGCCTTTACACGCTTACGATGAGGCTAGTATATTATAGATAGAGCTAGGTTGGTTCAGAAACGTTATATAGTAAATAAGAGGTAGAGGATGGAATTTAAACTTGGAAATGAGAAGTCTTAAGAAGAAGAAGATAGTGAGTTTGCTTATTATGATCATGCTTTTGCTTTGTGCTTTGCGAATTGATTGTGGACGTGGTCCTCGAAGACCAGTGCACATGTTAGACTACTGCCCAAGGCGTTGTTTAGAATATTGTAGTGAAAAACATCCTCAAGTTCTATTCAACGATGGAACCGAGTTTATGTTATGTTTTAGAGATTGTAACGAAGATTGTCTAGAAGGGCACCCTCCTTTTAGATCAGAAAACAAAAAGAGAAAGAAGAAGCCTCCAAAATAATTCATGATTGACTGATATGAGAGTTGCAAAATACAGTTGGATCATCTATGAAATATACAAGAATTGTTTGTGAATTTTTCTCTCAGTTTTGTCTTTCTCTTCTCTGCGAGATCCCCTATTGCAGGCTCAGTTGCTGGGTTTTATCTGCAGAAGGAGTTTAAGATTGACAATGCTTTCAATATTATTATTCCCCTATTGTTTTCAATGATTAGACTAACATCTTTTAAATTTGCAATTCCAAAAGAATCTCAAAATAATTTAACACGATCAATAAATTCTATTTTAAAATTGTCTTCTAAATAAGTCTTTACCGTAATAATATATACAGTACCAAATTTACCCTTTAGTTATCAAACCAAGGACTTTTTGAGGGTGCCTAATATATGTGATGAGATTTTAAATCCTCATCACATTGATATAATATGTATATTAATTATTATACAAACTTGCACAATAATATTTTCATTATACCATTTTCTAGTAACATTTTTTTCAACCCACTATTTGAACTATTTCAAATATCTACTAGAGTGTATGAATAAATTCATACTTCATACTCTAATATATCTAGTATCAATCGAATAAATAAACAATTGAATTCAACAAATGTCCACATAATTTTCAACCAAGAAAAATTCTCAAAACTAGTATTACCACAAGTCAAATATCTTAAAGTATAAATAGCAAATAAATAACTATTTCTCTTTAGAAATTCAAGAAATTTCTAAGAAATATTATGCACTCAATATATAATAAAATTATACACTTGATGTATTGTAAAATTAAGAATTCATAATTATTCTCCCGGTACTCCATACATCACACACTTGGCATACAAATTCAAAATAGAATTTAATCCATGCTATTTAAAAAAAAATAAAAATTATTCTGCATATGTTAAAAACATATCTCATTATGTATATAACTTTTTTTTCATGAATTAAAGTAGTGCATAATAACATAACACAAACATGTGATAACTGGGCTTAAATATCAATTACTATTTTTGATTTTAATCAATGAACTAATCATATTTATTAATATAAAACTTTTTAAAATGTGGATGAAATAGCATGATTATTTTTATTGAATTGCTTGTTCAATTAGAAAAAGACAAACACGCAATTTTGAATCATAGTAAACAAATGAACTTATTATTTTTTTTTAAAATATTTATGTACAGAGTCTTCTTCCTCGAAATAAAGAACTTTTACTATTAAAAAGAAAAAAAAAAAAAATATATATATATATATAGTATTATCTCTTCTTGTTTTCATATATCCCTTATTTAAAAAGAAATAGATGTAATCAATTTCTCTCCCTTTTGAGATGAATGATGGGATGATCAACATTAATTAAAGTTTGTGTATAAAGACCTGGCTACTCCACATCAGTTCACAAACAATTCACATCTTTAATTTTCTCGAATAATGAACTTTTTTTTATCTCTACTTTCTTTAACAAGAAATGACCTTTAGAGTTAGTTAGAGTAATGAAGTTGATTTGATAAATTATTCTCCAAATTAATCAATTCATATAATAAATAATTTAATTGGGTAATATGTGATTGTCACGTAAATTATGATCACATGAATAAAAAAAAATTTCAAATCAGATTATACTTAACTTTCACCCCATCATGCATTTTTATTAATTTATAATTAAATATAAAATCGAAAATTGATTTGATCAACTTTTATTAGCGTAACTATATTTCATTTTGATAAACACATATATCAATCGAATTTTAGTTTTGTTGAATTTACCAGATCATTAAACAATATCAAAGTAATAAATTCTTACATATTAATCCTATATAAATTATAAACCATATAATAAAGTTAATTAAAATATATCTGTCTATAGCTAGGGTTGGTCATAAATGTTATATAGTAATTAAGAGCTAGAGGGACAAATTTTAACTTGGAAATGAGAAGTGTTAAGAAGAAGAAGAAGTTTGCTTATTATGATCATGCTTTGACTGTTTGTTTTGCGAATTGATTGTGTACGTGGTCCTCTACGACGAGTGCACATGTTAGACTACTGCCCAAGGCCTTGTTTTGAATATTGTCGTGAAGAACATCCACTCGATCCAACCAAGGATGGAGACGAGTTGGTGATATGTCTTAGAGATTGTAACGAAGATTGTCTAAAAGGGCACCCTTCTTTTGAGTGAGAAAACAAAGAGAGGAAGAACAAACCTTCAAAATAATTCATGATTGATTATGATTCTTTCGCTTTTTATTTTGTTTTTCAATTTACTTTTATTATTTTTTTTTTCCGTCTAACTTGGAATAACTCGATTGTTCATCATCCATCTCTTCCTCTTCCATTTGTGATTATTATCCGACTCAGGAATAACTCGGCTGTGGCATGACCGAGCCAAACAGTGGAGAATGAAAATGACTAACAACGGGCATGTCGAATGAAAATGACTCGGCGTGTTGCTCGTACTATAGCAACAACGGGCATGTCGAATGAAAATGACTTGGCGTGTTGCTCGCACTATAGCAACAACGGCCAGAACTCACGAACATGCCCGTCTAGCCTAGCTCAAACCCTCCCGGGACCCGATTCATGAACTAGCTAGAGGAGATAAACTCTTCTCCAAATTAAAAAGAGACAATAAACCCTATGAGATCTAGGGATAATTAACTAGAGGAGATAAAAGCTTCTCAAAATTAATTTCTAAGATATATAAAGTTTGAAATTCTCAATTGTCTTGCTGCCATTTTTAATATTGATATATAGTATAGTTGAAATTAATACATAACAAACCATCTTGTTCTAATTAAGCTACTAGTTTTTTACATATATAATTAATTAAAAACAAGACAATAAGCATTTAACTTCTATATATATAGTAAGTATTTAACAAATGGTATCATTCTTATTAGTGACTATAATTTTACGTGGTGGTATCATATCACAAAAGAATTTTTCCCTCCACTTACACTACAAAAAACAAAAACAAAAAAAAAACAGAAAAAAAAGAAGAAGACACAATCTTAATCTTCTTGGCTCGATCAGCTGATCCTACAGGCCGGCACTCATTTGATTAGGAAATTCTGTCGATCAAAACTCGACATTATTTTGGTTTTGGTTCGGAGATACATGTTGGAAGTCAGTTGTCATCTCCATGTCTCCGTTGACGTTCCTTATAATTCTCTTCCAGACATCTTTCAAGACATAGAAGAATTTCATGCCAGTAATCTCGATTTTGAAGACAAAAAATGGCCCAATCCAAAGCTTGAATTTTTTTCTTCGAAATGCGATACCGATGAGAACAAGCATCGTAATTACTAGCTTTCGATTAAACAATAATTAAAGAAATGATAATAATAACCACTACCGTTGTTATGCTCATTCTCATTACTGTTGGATAGTTTGTAATAAATGTGGAGACTTAAAGTCCCACATTAAAAAGATAAAGAGTTGTTTAAAACTTTATAAAAGAAGCCTATTTCCTATGTCAAAATAATATATAATAAAATTATATTAACATACCAAATATTTGGTTCAGTCATATAGTCCTTAAGGGGATGGAATATATATATTGGTCTTCTCCTTCTCCATGCATCTCACAAAGCATTTTGCAATAAGTTCAGGGTCGTTGTTGTTCTTCTTGTCATGAATACAACAACGAAGGCATTTCCTTTTCGAACTGCCTTGAGGAGGAGGCCCGATCACTAAAATTGCCAACTAGTACTATAATTAGCAAAATGATATACAATAACATTTTTATTCTGATTTTCATCATGTACATTAATTCATTTTGAGTTTTCTATTCCTACATTTATATACAAAAAGAAGAAGAAGATTTAGATTTTCTCTAATTTTGCTTTATTTTTATATATATAATTTTTTTTTTATGTATTTATAAAGAAAGAAAAAGAAAGTTAAATGAAGGAGATCATTACAAATGTAATGCCTAAAGAAGTTTGTGACTCCTTAAATTTAATTAATTCTCATGGATATTAGGATTCTACTTTTAGTATGTATGTAAATCTAATTAAGTCATCATCATTATCAATCTCAATCAATGATGATAACAGCAATGTCACTGAAAATATATATTTACACGTCTAATTAATAAAATGATTTGTCTATTTTATGCCTAACGAGTACATGAGAATATGCACACAAAAACACAAGTGGACTCACATACTATTCATTTAAAAAAAATAAAAAATAATCCTTTATAGGTATACTATCAAGTGCTTCCTACATGCTACTCATCTTTATTTATTATTTTTTAAATTTTAAGGATGATTTTTTTTATCTTCCTCTTTGTATTATCTTCTTTGATCTATTATAATATGTTTCTTTTCTTTCAATTTTCTTTTTAAAGAACCAAAAGTATTGCAGAGTAAAATTTCATATTGCCAATTTTTTTATTTTACTTAGTTAGCGATCAAGTATATTTGGGTTGGTTTTCGCATACATTCACTAATTAACTCAAGTTTGATCAAAGACAAATCAACGACTAATCACATAGCCGATCACAACTAGAGAATTTATGAATTTTACTCCTTGACCTCTTTCAAAGAGATTTAAACCTATAAAATCAATGAAAAAATCACACATTTTGACCACAAGACCATTCCCTTGGAATTTCATATTACAGCTTTAATGAGTGAAAAACAGAAAGAACTATCTGTATTTGAAATTAAGAAATTTTGTTGTATTTTAATTTTCAAGTGTATAAGAATTATTAGAAATATTTCCTCCATGAAATTTTTTATGTCATCATAAATAATTTATAAAATGAGAATAATAATAAAAGAATACAAAAAGAGAAAAAGGGACCTCTTGATCATAATTAAGTATATGTAGTGTGATCAATAACGAGTTAGTCTAGCAGTCAAGACAATATTCAAGAAATGCTCTTGTTGAGAGTTTGAGTTCCTTGACAGAATCTTTTAATTGACACAAATTATACTCATGCAAAATTAATTTCCAATAGTATCCTCATAAATATAAAATAATCTTATTAATATATATTTTAAGACATCACGAGCCGATATTTCGATCTATCCCAAAACTGCCTTTGTGTATGTACCCATGCCCTCAAGGCACTTGAAGCTTATATTCAGCTTGCCAATACTCTGTAATTCCTCAAAGCTCTAAAAGTTTTTACATTAATTTTTCTTTGTATTATTTCGTGTTTATCTCATAGGTCATATTTTCCTTTACAATAAACTCTGAATTTTGAGGAATTGTGCAGATTTTTTTATTATTGGGGCTCTAATTCTATAGCTATTTTTACTTCCAGTTGATCTTTCTCTATTTTATCACATTTTTGTTTCATGGTAGTTACATTATCAGAAGCAATTAGTAATTTTTGTTGGTAGTATTTGAAGCAAATTATACTTTTGTAATTGTTTGTGAAAAAGTTGAATGGAGAAAAACCCTTGTGAAATTGTTGTGAAACAACGAGTTTCTATAATTGCTAGTAACGACGTACTCTTTTTAAGTTGTCACTGTCTATGAAGATAAATTTTGTAATTAACTGTATAATAATCAATACAATTTAACTTACAGCACTATTAGTTGCATTTACTCTTTACTTATCTTTATTCTTTATAATATAGTTAAAGTTCGTGTTTTTCTTTTATTATTTCTATTATTGTTGGATTTTTTTTTTAATTTCTTTTTTCTAAAAGATGATCTATTGACGTCAATTTTTTGGATAGAAAAAGATAAAATTTATTCACAACTCAATATTTACAGTATACAAGTATGGAAGATGTTATACATAACAATTACTAGAAGCTCCTAAAGTTAATTAGAAAATCTATGTAAATTCAACTATTACAATTCAATTCATCACTATCATTGGCTTCAATTTAAGTTAATCTTAATGAAAAGTAAAATATGATTAAATGTGATGTGTCACTTTTCATGTCCAGGGTGTTTTCACAACTCATCAATCAATAGTTATGACATATCTATTGTGTAAGCATTGACAAATCCACAAAATTTAATATTTTCTTATTTTAAACACAATTCTTGTGCAATGCAAGTGACACAAAAACTAGTTAGTTATAAAAATGAGAGATCCTTATGATATTTCATTATATAATACATCACTATTTAAATTATTTAGAAAATAAATTTAATAACTAAATATTATATATTTACTTAATAACTATTATTTATTTTACATACATGCATGTATTTGGCATATGCA
Organism: Quillaja saponaria; assembly: GCA_029379385.1. Lineage (NCBI taxonomy): Eukaryota > Viridiplantae > Streptophyta > Magnoliopsida > Fabales > Quillajaceae > Quillaja > Quillaja saponaria. Next base: position 7,770,515 of record CM055616.1, on the reverse strand, counting down.
TAAACACGTGTATATGATCTAGTTAAGAGAGAATACACTTTATGGTCTTTTTATACCTTATAATAGTGTAAATAAATTAAATAGATTTTTATTAATTTAAACAAAAATTAAAAATTAATTTCTTAATAACTACACATATCATTCTCACTCACATATCAATTTTTTTTCTTTTTAAATAAGACTTAAAAACTTAAGATAATCACTTTATACTTTTAAAAGAAAAGTTCTAGCATGTGCGTAAGCTCGTACATCTTGTTAGTACTTATATATACATAAAGTTCAGGAACAAACACAAGCCAAACTCTAATCACTTTAAAGCATCAAACCTTGGTCAAAATGTTAAATTGATCACAATTTATTGAGTATGCTTAATTACAAATATATATTAAGTATAAACATCTTTAATGGTCCATAATATTGATCATTGAATGTAGTAATTCATTTTAATGCTCCCCTCACTTAAAATTTACAGCGGTCAAAAATAAAAATTCGTACTTAAATATATATATACAGAGAGAGAGAACAAAGACCGAAAAATTAAGGAGTACTCTTAGAATTTGGTTATGATGGGAAAGATTTACTACGGTGACGAAGAATTTCAGATGTAAATTTCAGGTAAGTTTCTTCTTCTCCATGCATTTCAGAAAGCAAGTTCCTGTAAGTTCAAGGTTTCAGTGCTTGTTAATACATTCACCAAGGCATTCCCTCTTCAATTTTGATTTGATTAAAGCTGGACGAAGATAACTATCAACAGAAATTACAAGTAATGAAATTAGTGCAATGATCAACACCATTCTTAATCTAATTCTCATCGTGTAATTAACTATAAACAGATCGACTCCCTCTAATTTTACATTATTAATTTTTATATAAACTTTATGTATTTATATAGAATATTGTATTCATTAATTCAAAAAAGTTGGTTGTTTTTTAATAATAACTATAATTAACTTCTCGTTGTCTTCAACAGTATCCAACTTTTCGTATGTATGTAAACTTAATTGACTTTAGTGAGAATTTTTTATTCAATGTCACTTAGAAAACTATAATTTGATTTCAATTGAAAAATTAATTGATGTTTGATTAATAAAATAAATTAAAATATCACTTCTTGCAGGCTGCTGATCATCATCTTTTGTTAGATGTTAGAGCATTATTGGAAGGATTTTTTTTCCCTAAAGAAGATTTCTTGTCATCTCGTTTTTTTTCTCTTTTTTCTTCCGTCATAATTTTCTTTTTTCATAATTTTTTTTAGATAAAAAAGATTGAGTACTGAGATAGTGCAAACTCAGATTTGCTATGGCAGATTTGATGACCCTAAGTTAAGAAATAGGAAGTGATTTCTGTAATTTTGAAAAAAAAATTATTTTATTGTTATTATTTTTTAGTTATAGGTAGTGTTCAAGTTAAGTATATATGTATATTTCTGTAATATATACGTATATTATCTGACCCGATAATTTAACGTATATTTTAAGATTTTGTATGTAAATTATCTTAATTATGTGAATATGAAATAAGATAAAATAAGAGACTATTTGTATATATAAATTGGTAATTTTGAAATTTATCTTATTAATTTACTTGAATTTAAATTTTATTTTATAAAAATTGGATTATAATTACAATTTATATATATATATATACCCTAGACAAATGATTAATATATTTAAATAAATAAAATAATGCGCACTACGAATTGATAAATCAAGTTAACACCACAAGTTTATATTAAAATAGTTTTTTTATACCTATTTTATTCCTTGCTTAACCGACTAAGCCTCTCTGTCTTTTTACTTCCCTTCTCTGGCCATGGTTGGCTGCATCCTTTTCCCCGTTCCTCTTGGCGTGGTGATGAACTCTACTGTCCTTGAAACCGACTTACTTTTTCTTGTTTTCACTCTTCCATTTGTTTACATTTTCTTGCCTTCACTCTTCCATTTGCCGAGCTCTATAATTGTTTCCTCTGCTTTTATTAACTGGACGTGGGTTTTCAATTGGAGAGTATTTAATTGAAGCTTTTGGTGGGTTGGTTGTTTTCTTTGCTTTTGTAGACTTAGAAGCCTATATTAGGATGCTGAAATTACTTTGATTTAAGGAGATTAATGGCAGCTTGTTGCTGATTTTTCTCTACCTCCTTCCTAGTTTTCCTTTCTTTTCCTTGTGGGTGCTGTTCTCCATGACAGCAAGCACAAATCTGCATCCACGCCGTGAGGGGTTGTTTTCTTTTCTTGATTGTGAACTTTACTTTGCTGGCAGCCAAATCAACAAAGTTGTAGTGTGATTTTGTTCTTTTGGACTTGGAGATTTTAAGAGTAGGATTGGGTGAGTCTTAGAGTTGTTGAATGGGTTGGTAAATGATTGATAGCAGCCACCTTGTTTCCTCTTTGCTCTGCCTTTATCTTTGTGTTACCTTCATATTTCAACCAAGTTAAGGTAAAGTTGAATGATGCCCTGTCCTGTGCTGCCGTATACAGCCACTCTTAAACTTGGGAGATAATCTTTCTTGGCTAAGGTAGCTAGAATCTGCATTGTCAACAAAGCCAAACCGTCAGAGGATACATATATATATATATATATATTCTCAAGTGTTTAAGGTATTTTCATGGGAATTGTTATTGTTAATTGGTATTGATTAGTTATAGAATTGTTTGAAGAATAGGAAAGTGAGTGGCATAAAGTTTGTGTTTAGAATTGGATGATATAGGATTTCTTAGTAAATACATTAAGGTGTATGTGTATGTTTAGGTATATATTAAAGAAAATAGTGAATATATATATATATGATAGTTTTATGCAATTATGAAAATATGAAAGTCAAGATTCAAGTATGTAAATTTAGAATTTGTATGTGTAAATTTGAATAGAAGTTATATAATGGGTTAGATTGAATTGATAAGTGAAACATGAGTAATATAAGATATAATAGAATTATTTTAAAGGTATTAGAAATCATGTATATACCTATGAATATATGTGTGAATTAAAAATGAAGGATATATATAGATATTAGTTATTTAATAAAACATGTAAGAGAATTTAAATATCAATATGTGTATAGAAGTTAATTTATATAAGTCTCATTAGTTATATGCTGAATTGGAAAACATGAAAGTTAAATTAATAAATGTTAAACTATAAAATTTGAATTTTTGAATAAATTAAGATTATAGGATTGTGTTAACTAGGTTAGAAGGTGTGTATGTACATGAATTCATATACATGACTTAAGGTAAATTATGCATAAGAGTTGATTAACATAGGTTTTATTAGTTAATTAGTTAAATAGGAACCATGGAATTGGGCAATGTAAAAGTTAAATTGTGAAATTTTTAGGTGTATGTATAAATATACGTTCGTACCTATTCAAAGGAATTAAATACCTTTTAAGATATTCAATAAGGGTTTAAAAGGAATTAGTTTCAATTAATATATTTTATATGTATAGAATTACTCATGAAATTAACTATAAAATGACTATTTTAAATTATATATGCACTTATGATTTTCAGCTCCTAATTGCACTGAGAATATTTAGACATCCTCGCATCTCAGTCGGAGTGACGACTCACATTTGTAAACTTAGTGAGTGAATTACGTACCCTTTGGTTGCTAGATAATTATGTGAAATAATTTATGTGAATTTGAGTAATTGAGTTATGTTTGATGTTTGAAATTAATTGTGGTTGATAAGGGCTAACAAAGTAAGATTTTTTGGGAAATGATTTTTATCTCCGAAATTGAAATCCAAGTGCACCTAGGATATTCTTATTTAAAATTCTAAGACATTCTGATTTTGATAAATGTTTTTTTTTTTTTTTTTTTAAATGAGTGCTCAGTCCTGGTGGTATGGGCTATGTACGGAGATTATTCTGTTGTACAGGCGCGTAAATGCCAGGTGGATGGTGATATTGTTATGCAGAGTTGAGTTACTTGTTTGCCCTATGTGTGTTTTATACGCTTTGATTGCGTTGTTTGGAATGATAAACTTTGGATATTTGAATTTGACTTGTATATATCATGAGACATGTGAACTATGACTTTATTATGATTACTACATGAGATTAAATAATGATATGTGTTATTATATGTTGATTGATGTTGTTACCCACAAGGTACGTGATTTGCTCACTGAGTCATTGTAATTCACACCTTTCTCTATTGTTTTTTTTAGTATCAGAAAAACATTGTTCGCTATGTCAGGATTTTCTACCTACCGACATTTGCAATCATTTTAGGTGTCTTGCATTGTTGTGTATATTGAGTTGATTGTGGTAACTTAATGTATTGTTAAGAGCATAGCTCCTCTGAATACTTTGATATTATAGTTAACTGGTGAATTGTACCAGGTTATTGGTGTTGGGCATGTTCTACTTTACACGAACCTTTGTCGAATTTTCAGTAAATATATATGTTTTAGAACCAGTTCATGACTTTATTTTAGTTCAGTAAAGTCTTAATTATAATTTGTTTAAGAGTCATTGTTGTTCAGTCGTTGTGGATTCAAGGTTATGGAAGATTGATTATCTATTTCTCTGACCAGTCATACTTTTATTTGAGGGTATGACATTATCTGCTCTACTTTTTCAGTCTAATAAAAAATAGATCATTCAAACAAACGATGACTAGGGCCACGAAGATTCATGAATTTTTTACTTATTAGTCTCTTTGTTTCTCAAGGTTTCATTCACGGAAAATTAAGAAATAGTAGAATCTTTTCAAGTAATATAGGAATATTAAATATTCCTTGATGGAAATATATACATCATCAAAGATATTGATCAAAATGAAAATTATAATGAACACAAGAAAGAAGAGAATACAAATTGGAAAAGGAAAAAACAATTATAGGAATAGTGTGAGCTTAATTAATACTTTAGCTTTGATTAGTTATTGTACCATATATATAAATTAACAAAGCTCATATATACATATATATGGGTAGCTAGTCCTGCTGCAAAATTAAACAAATTATACAACAGTTGGTCTCAGTCTCCCTGCTTTAATTTCATGGATGCATTCTAAGAAGCATGGAGCTCGGTCTTCTTCCTCACCTTCGCAACGTTTAAAACAAAATCTTACAACCTCCAATGTTATCAGTTTGATCTCAGTTTTGCTTGCAGAATGAGAAAGAAGCTCAAAGCTGCAGGAAGAGGAAGGGGAGGGCTCAATATTAATGTCGCAGGCTTGGACTACAATCAACAACATAATTAGCATATTAATCACAACCATTATGTACACTCCTATCACTACTTTCATCTTTCAAATATATTTATGCTTTTTACTAATTAAACAGATTTTCTTTAATTCGTCTTAATTTGTTTAATTAAACATCTCTTGGAAATGTAAGGTTATATAAAGAAAATTTTTATAGAGTAATTTATTAATTTTATGAATTATTAATTTTTAAAAATGGTTTAGTTTAAAAATTTGTCCACTAATCATAATAATTAAATTATTTCCAGGAAAAGTCATGCCTCTTTAGTTTTTATAGAGTATTAGTATTCCTAATAGTATTATTCAAACATCTCTAAGGCTACAAATATACCCTATTTTGAATTCAATAATAGTTACATTGTATTTAATCAAATTCTCAATCTCAAAGACTGAGATACAACATGTCACTTTTGAGAAACATTGATCATTTTCTTGGTGCAAAATATATATGGAACCAATCGTTGTGTTATATACTGTACACTGACTAATATGTATATATTTTAATAGATTTATTAGGTCTTCAATGTATCATTCAATTTTGATCATATTAGTCTGAGCATAGTTTAAATAGTATGATACAAGAGTTTTAAGTTCGCCCATCATCTCTGGGTTATGGATTCAATATTCTTATATGATATTTCAAAAGAATATATGTTCTAAAGGGTGGGAAAAACTAGACCAATTAATTTTTTTATTTTTTTTTAACAGGATGCTTTTATATTAAAATGCTTTTTTAAACTTCTAATCAAGAAGTAAGAGGGGTAAGATTTTGTTTTCAACGAGTTGCTTTTATATTTAACTGCTTGTTCTAATTTATAATATATATATTATTAGACAATACGAGCAAAATATGATAGCGTGGCCTAATGGATAAGGCGCTCGCCTCCGGAGCGGGCGACTGTGGGTTCGAGTCCCATGGCTATCGTTTTAATCTATGAAATAGAGTATACATGTGTATTTTTTTGGTAAACTACCCAATGATATAAAATACTGAATTAATAAATTACATCATCCATATAAATTTTATTTTTTTGGCCGAAAACCTGCTCTCAAAAAGGCTTCAGTTGTAATGTGTCTGTAGCGAATGACAGTTTTTCTTGAATGATACAAATCATTGTTGTTGAAAGTTTCAAATTGGACCTTCCTGGATACAAATCATCCTTCCTCTGCGAACAAATATGCTCTATGATCCTTCATTTTTAGGTACAAACTCCTCTTTGTAGTTCACTTCCCAACCCAAAAAATTTATGTCCCATACTTTCCAGCCAGTTGACAAGAAGAAACATATAATGTAAAATCCGGGCAGGGATGGTATTAAGCAAATAAGATTACAAAGAAAAATGGAATCAATTAATGTTTGTTTACCTCTGGTGCATGGATTTCAATATTGTCTATTTATCCTGCCCTGGAAGAAACTTCCAATAGCAGCATCTTCAGTGAACAACTAGGGGTCATTTTCGCCCAAAAATCCTCTTCTACTGGATAGCAAGTTTTTCTGGATATCCTTGAGATCATTGATTTGAAAGTATGGATAAACCACCAGGCTTAAAATCTAGCTTTTGTATTCCTTTCTCCATCAGCTTGTAGCAAAGGTTATGACCATCGCGGTCCATGCCATTTGTGTATCCTAAGGACTCAAAATCCCCACCTAATTCCTCCTCATTCAAAATCGAATCGATATTGTTATCTTTCCTCCATCGAAGGGTATTCTTTAACATCTCAGAAGCATCATTGAATTTGAATTCTCTAGCTATCAGTGCCTTTATCTCCTTTACTAGGCAATAATGATACCCCCAAAGTGTAATATCATCATTTACTACAAGTTTTCCTTCCTCTTTGCTTACATGTGTGTTCTCTCCTTTACCTTGTACAGCTCTCTTTTCCTTTTGTTCACCTTCATGCTTCTGATTTTGTATGCCATTTTCAGCTTTCTTTTCATTTGCCTCTTCTTCTTTTCGAAACTTATGCTCTTCTCAATTGGCTCTTTATGTTCCTTCTCTCTATATTTTTTTTTATCCTTTTATTCACTTCTTTCAGACTTCATTTCCTTTTCACCCTCTACTTTTGTTGAATCTTCTACATGTACATTCTTGTCATTTATTTCCTTGAATCCATTCTTCAATTTTTATTTTTTTTTATCTCAGCTTGAGCAATGCCTTTAACTCAAACTCCTTCAAATCAGAGGGAAGATTACTTTCTTCTCTAAATGAAGAATTTCTCTCAACTGTTAAAGGTGGTGAAACATCCCAAGTTTTAGGTTGGCTGCTCTTTTTCTCCCTCAATCACTATCTTTCCTATTTCAACTTCATTTTTCTTCACCTCCTTCTCTGCTTTCCCTGTTTTATCTCCACTTTTCTTTATTGATTTTGAATTGTATATTGTTTGAAGCACACTTTGCTCATGTTCTAGATATTTAAAGTACAATTGATGTTAAACAGTAAAATCTGGCATTATACAGCTATTCACAAATTGACAGTTGACTTGTGATTGCTTTGATTGTGGCTAGGATTGTGTGTGACATCTGATGAAGATTGATTAAGAGCTTCTTTATTGCCTATTTTCTTCACCTCCTTTTCTACTTCCCCTATTTCAGCTTCATTTTTCTTCTTTTTTTTTTTCTGTTTCTCCCATTTCAGCTTTATTTTTCTTCACTTCCATTCTCTGTTTCCCGTTTCAGCCTCATTTTTTCTTCACTTGTTTCACTGCTTTCCCTATTTCAGCTTCATTTTTCTTCACTTCCTCTTCTACTTTCCATGTTTTAGCTTCTTTTTTCTTCACTTCCTTCTCTGTTTCCCCTGTTTCAGCTTCATTTTTCTTCTCCTCTGACATTTTCAATCTTTGATTTACAACAATCCTCTGCAGCATTCACATTCACCTGTTGACCATCTTTGTTGCCATCATCCTTAGATGGAAAATGTATGAGATATTTGTTCTTTGTAAAAATTATGAGGAAAATTGAGATAACTGAATAGATTATTCAAAAATTAGAGAAGGAACATGTATGAGAAAGAGATAGACCTCACACTCACACCTTCTCCCTTATTTTTATCCTCTCTTTTCTGATGTGTGGCAAGAAAATAGAAATCTAACAATGCTACAAGCAAGACTGCTAAAAATTACACAACAAACTATTCTGTGGGTAAAAGAAATCTAACAATGGCTAAATTCTAGAATTCTCTAGTCAGCAGCAGGTCAACTATGAAGTTCAAGAGTAAATTAAGCTATGTAAAAAAAGATAAACAATTTTTTTTTTATGAAAAAAAACTAAGAAGTGATAGGTTACTCTTTTAAATTTCAGGGCAGGACAACGAGCTTCAAGATAGCCAAAGAGCGCCATGGGTGACTCGATTCTAATCGGCAAGCAACATCACTCGTGGATAATGAGAAAAAAAAAAACTCATTAAAATGTTTATGGTTATATGTTCTTCTATCTCAAAAAATATATTTTTAGTAATCAATTATTAGTTGAACACAACACAAACCATTGAAAAAGACTGTACTCTGGTGGATCACTCTTTTTATTTATTTATTTTCATTATTTTAATAGTTTCCTCAATGACAATAATGTCAATGTGAGTTTGTATTAATACTCAATAATATTCTTTTCAAATAAAATTATATAAAAAAAAAAAAAAAAACAGAAAAATCACTCTTAAAATCATTGTGGTAATTTCATGTATGGTTATTATATCTTCCTGTTTTTACTTTTTCTTCACCCTAAAGTCTCTCAAGAACCGTACCTTCCTATTATGGTGCTCATGTTCTCAACCATTCTTAAACTGTTTCCTAAATTCTCTCTTTCTCTCTCTACAAATTAGTAAATGGGAATGAGGCAGAGAGGATAAAGTCAGTTTATGTAGTTTTCTAGCTATTTATGCAAAGTCTCCAAGAGTCTGCTTCAGTCTAAGTTACCCAAAAAAACCAGTAACAGTTACCATGAAAACCAGCTTCTTGCACAGTATCAACTCCACCTGAAGACCTGCAAGTTTTGCTTGCATCTCCCAGTGTTTAAAAGAAGCTATATATGTTTGCATTTCCACTTGCTACTTAACTAAATACTATGTCATGCTTGTTTCCTATTTTCTTCAACTGCTAGTTCTTCACTACAACCTCTTAATTCTGTCTCTTCATTAATTTGCATTAACAAGCATAATTTCCACTCTGTCTGTGTTGTGTTCTCTCATCACAGCTGGTCTAAAGCTTGGACAAAGGAGGAGTGTTGCGGTAGGTTGACAACCAATGTAAAACTTTAAAACTCATGAATGTAGAACAAACATTACTTCTTGCTCCAATTTTTCATTAGCTTCCCACTTAATTTGCTTCAAAGTAGACCTCAATTTAAACATTTGCTTTCATATATAATGTCTGTTCTAGTAACTTACTTAATGTATTGTTTTCTGTTTTAGGTGTAGCAATGGCAATCAGTTCCTACTTCAACTTGGACACACTATTTCAAGAAAAGCAAGAAGCAGAACTACCAAACCATGAGCAGCTCCTGCTTAACTATTCAGATGATTTCGGCCTAATTCCCAGTCCCAACACCACTGCATTTTTTGATTCATCTTTCTATTTTGATGATCCTACCAACATTACTCATAATGATATCTTCCTCTACCCAGAAATATATCCTTCTCTTCTTCCATTTCCTTCATCTTCTCAACTTTTTGATCAAAATCCCTTTTTCCCAACCCAGTTTAACAACATAATTAACTATGATCCTCTCATCACCTTGGATCCATACCCGAAACGCCAAAAATGCTTGCAGGACAATCAACAACAGTACTTGTCCACATTGCCAGAGTTTAAGGTTCCAGATAATGCTGTTCTTGAAGTTGACAATGTTAAGAAAAGCAACCATCATGAGAATCTTAAGAGTGTGTCGGCACAGAGTGTGGCGGCACGGGAAAGGAGGAGGAAGATCACTGAGAAGACACAAGAGCTAGGGAGATTAGTACCTGGTGGGACTAAGATGAACACAGCTGAGATGCTACATGCTGCTTCCAAGTATCTTAAGTTTTTGCAAGCCCAACTTGGGATTCTTCAACTTATGGAAACAGTACTTGATGAGAAGGTATAATTCAAGAACTCATTAATTAGTTATAATGCTCTGCTTCTTCTTGATTAAAACCCTTTGTTTTTCTCACTTCCAATCTTTCTTTCTTTTCTTGTACTTTTTTTTATGAAAACTGTAGTTGCTTGCCTGGTTCTTAATTTAGTTAGCACTAATTAATTACTACTTAATTAGTTCAGATTTATAGAATTATAAGCTCTTTTTTTTAACCTAAGATAAATGAGGGAAGCCTCAGTAGTGAAAGGTTGAGGGATGAGACAAAATCACATGCAGCCACTGATTTCAGGATGGTTGAAATTTGAATAAGCTTTAAGCTCGATAGTTTTGCCTGTTGAACTAACAACTAGTTAGCTGTGCATTTTTTGTTTTTTTCACATATATGTTTTTTCCTTCTGGGTTTTCTTCTCTATATATATTTTGAGGGTAATATAGTTAATTTGTCTCTTGGTTTGCTTAAAGGGTAATGTAGTTAGTCTGGTTATGTTATTTGAATGATTAACAGTATTACAGTTAATAGTACAAGAACTTGTTAAGAAAATTTAGAACTCAGAGACAGGGAGGAGAAAGAGAGAGAATTCAGGGAACAGTTGAAATGGGTGGTGGCATGAACACAATAATAGGGATATAGATTAACTGTTGAGAGATTTTTGGGAACTAGAAACTGCAAGATATAATAACTGCTTTAGGTAAAAATTAAATTTGAGTCTTTTATTTTTATTTTTTCTGTTAACCATGAATAACTGCTTTAGGTAAAAATTAAATTTGGGGTTTTTTTTTTTTTTTTTTACCATGAAAACTTTCTTGCCTTCAACTTGTGCAGGAAAACAAGGTATCAACTCCACCTAAAGACCTGCAAGTTTTGCTTGCATCTCCCAGTGTTGAAGAGAAGCTATATTTGGAGGAGAAATGTTTGATTCCTAAAGAATTTGTTGCTCTATTAGCAAATCATCATGATATCCAATCAAGACATTCAATTCGTGATGATCTCAATCACTTGATCAAATCAGACGGTTGACAAGAAAAGAAAGCAGTAGCTTTCAACTGCAAGTCCTGTTTTGTTTTATCATGTTTGTTGTCTGCATAATCTTTCATTCTCTTTTCTTCCTATATTTTCTATTGTAGATATATGTTTTGTTTCCCTTGTATTCATAGTAGTTCATTTCCTAGTATCAATCTTTGTAATTAAATGAAAAAAAATAAATAATAGTAGTTCATTTCTTTTCACAGAAAATTGTCAAAGATTGAAAGAGTCTAATGAGACTAATATTGAGGGATGAGAATGTCATTAGTTATTAAAAGAGAAAAGCATAAAAAATAATAATAATATGTTGATAACTATTGCATGAGAAAAGAAATTGTTATCTATCTTAATTTAACTGGTCCTATTTATAAGGAGAGGGAAAATTATTATGTGAGTAGGAGTCTAGAAGAGATTCTTCAGCTATTAGTAAAATAAAAAATATTTTTATAAATTTGTTTTCTATTATATTAATTTATATACATAAGACTTTTTTTTATATATATATATTTTTTTAATACAAGTAGGTGAAAGAGGAAAGAGTTATAGTTCGAAGGAGAGAAGGAGAGAAGGAGAAAAGGTGAACGAGTGGTAATAATGTAGGCAAGCAGAAGAGGTTGAAAGTATGTCTGAGTGGTTGGTAGGTTTTTTTAAATCTTGTGAAAAGACACTAAAGTCCTTCAAAATAAAATGGCAAAAATATGAGATTAGGGTATTATATGTAATTTGAAAAATAAAAAATAGAGAAAACTATAAGGATTTTCTACTTTTTATAATAAGGTAAATAAAATAATAATATTATTTTAAAATAAGAGACATGGTCTCTCACTTTTAGACTATGATAGGAATGAGAATGACCTTAATCTTATGCTTAAACTACCAAATGATTTTTTCAACAAAAATAGAAAAGAAAAAATGAGTATATATAAATATATAATGCATTAGAACCAAGATCTCGTTGTTGTGAATCATCATTGAACCAAGGCAACCAACACCTGAATGATTTCTTCAGTTTCATCATTTTAAAATTCTAAAACCAAGTTTATGATATTAGAAAGCTGATAATTGTACGAACTGAGATACATACAAAATATGGGCCCCACAAGGGACCACTCAATTGTTTTATGCTTGAGTAAACACAGAAAAATTATATATTTTTTTAGAATATTAATATTAATGGTGAGAATACATTCAAATATTGTTTATGAGATAAGTTAATTTAATTTATGAATTATCTAAATATATATAATATAAACAGGAATTGTTTAACGTAATCTATTAAAAAATATGTATACTCACTTGTAAGGGTTCACAAATTCAACTTATATGGAACTAGTCTTAATTCAATAAAAAGAAATATTCTTAACAAGTAATTAAAATCTAGAAAGAATAAATATTATGAATATATAATACTTTTAGATGTTAAAATAATTTGAAAATCTATCATCTTTTATGTTTAAGAGGGATTATTAAAAAATAAAAATTAACTAGAAATTAATAATATTTGTAAGGATTAATTATTGTTTTAGTCATTCGGTGATTTATAATTGCTTAGTTTTTATTTTAGCCCTCCATAAATTTTTAGGTCAATTTCATCTTTTAAGAGCAAAAAATTTTCAATCAATTTGCATTCTTTCATTTTCATGTTATTTATAGTCAAAATAGTTTTACATATCATAACGTATGAAAAATGAAAAATTGGTCACCATTTTTATGTCAAACATAATTTTTTCATTTATACATAATATATGAACGGAAAAATAAAAATTAAGGGACCTAAACAGTAATTAATTTTTTATTTTTTTTTAGACATATATGATATTTACATTAATCAATTATAATACGATGAGAGACTCCTAATTCAACAATATTACTATTATATAAAACCACACTAAAGTGTAGAAAAAACTCACAATTACTCCTACTTTTAAATATAAGTGATGCCTAAATAGTTTCTTTTAAGAAACAAACCAAAACTTAAATTACTTTTTGACGATCACTCTCATTTTAGTCAAATTTATGTGATGATAACAAAGATTAGGGTGAATGAGAATGATCTTAATTCTGTACTTGAACCTCAAAATGAATTTACTAATGAAAGAAAGAAATGATGATATTTGATGTATTCAAACCAGACATCTCAGTGTTGTGTTTAAACCAACATTTCAATGATTTCTTCAACTTCACCTTTTTAGAATTCTATTTTAATACTCTCTTTTTTATATATATATATAACATTAATAGTAAGAATTCAGTCAAATATTATTTATGAAATATTTTAAGATATCTATAAATATATATTGGAGTTGTGTAACGTATCATCAAATTAACTATTAATAAATTTTCACCCAAATTTGGCGAAGTCTTCCCTCCAAGTCGCTCCAAATAAAACTTCAAACTTTTGACCAAATTCCCAACGGCTCGCTTCGAAAATGTCATTCTTTTGACTCCCACAAACCCTACTTGCCGTCCAATTTTCAGTTTTTGACTCCACACTCTACTCCTCACAAACTCACAATCATTCCAAATCCTCTCGTCATTTATAGCCGTTGAATGTTGGAGCTTCTCCTTCTCCTTCTTATTCTCTCTCTATCTATCTAGCTAACCAGTCCTTACCCAGAAATGGCCACCGACTGTTTGCTTTTGCCAGACAAGAATGACAGTGTGACCAGCATGAAGCTTCCTATTTCAAATTCACATCCTTCTTTGTGTATTTTGAACCCCAATTCAGCATCTTCTTCTTCTTTGAAGCGGAAGAGACCACCCAAGATCGAGATCCCAAATGTGTTGCAAGAAATTTCGACTGACAAGCTCAGAAATTTGACGACCCAAAATGAAGTTGTTTGCTTTGGTGGTTTTGGGTATGGGGTTTCTTCTGTTAAGGGAAAGAAAAAGTTCATGGAAGATGGTCACAAGATTGTTCCTTGCTTAGAGGGCAACCCAAAAAAAGTAATATACATTGTACAGATTTTACTGAATTGAGGGTGTGGAAAAATTGTGAATAAAAAAGTTAAAGGTTTTACTGAACTTGGGTTGCTAAATTTCTTCTATCCTGTTTGTTTACAGGGTTTCTTTGGCGTGTATGATGGCCATGGTGGTGAGAAGGCTGCAGATTTCGTTGCCGAGAACTTGCACACCAACATTTTGGAAATGATGGACTGCAAAGAATCTAAAGGAAAGGAGGAGGCTCTTAGAAATGGATATCTGAAAACAGATGAAGAATTCTTGAAGCTGGTAATTCCAGTTTGGTTAATTGTTTCTCCTAACGGAGTGCTTTTGTTCTGGATTCACATATTACCTAAAGTATAAGAAAACCAGTTAATTACTCTGTCACTGCCATGTTTAGCGAACTCAAATCTTTATGCATATCAAAATTTTCTTAATTTCTAATACTTGATAGATTGAATTATCTATTAAGTCTTAGCTATAACACTAGTATCAGTGAGAAAAGAAAACAAGGGATGGGTCTAGTGAAGGAGAAATGAATAGTGGGACTGAAGTCACTTGTTTGGAACTGACCTTGATCTCCAAGTTGTTAAGTTTTCGTTTACTTTTTCTTTTTCGCTCAAATCAATTTGGTCAAAAGCACGCTATATAGGAAACATCTGTACTTGCAGTTTAAGTTACAAGGATGGTGTCACTACTTTCTTGGCGTTTTGAGTATTTGGCATATCCTGTTTCATCACTTTACTTTTCTTTTGGCCAAGATCTTGTTTTGGCTGATTATTGAGAATGCGACTTGATGTATCCTTGAGTAATGTATTACTGTGCTATATATAAATCCAATCATGTTGCAGTGCAGTGGTTAACAATACTAAATTATAATTGGGTTGTTGATGAAGATTGAAGACTTAATGATATATTGAATGTCACACAAAGCAGTTAGAAAATATTTATACTTTAATTAAAGACTCTCCCATCAGAATACGACGAATACTTTACTATAAGGGCAATATTGATATGACTGTCTCAGTGTGTCCATTAGTTCTTGAAATGCTGATTCCTTGTGCATGATGCAGGGTGTAGGCAGTGGTGCATGCTGTGTCACAGCCTTGATTGAAGGGCATGAGATTGTTGTTTCAAACCTTGGAGATTGCAGGGCTGTTCTTTGCAGAGGTGGAGTGGCCGAATCTCTGACAAGGGATCACAGAGTTGAACAAGAGCATGAAAGAAAAAGAATAGAGGATAAGGTACTTATTCTACACTTGGGGGGAAGGGAAAGATTTAGTACTCTCATGCTTGGTGGGATTTAATATAAAATAGGAGCTTATGTTGATGATACATATTAATATTTGATCAAGGGAGGATACGTGGAGTTCCATAGAGGAGGATGGAGAGTTCATGGGATACTCTCTGTTTCCAGAAGCATTGGAGATGCACATCTGAAAGACTGGGTGCTGGCTGAACCTGATACAAAGATCCTACAGCTTACTCCAGACATGGAATTCCTTGTTTTAGCTACTGATGGACTGTGGGATGAGGTGAGGGGCACATACCTCTGGGTTAAAGTTTTCTGTAAAACATTCTTACCAGACCTTGATTTCTAATTAACCAATTAACAATTTTCAATATATCTTTTGCACCCATAATTCTTTCTGCCCTTGCTGGGTTCATGAGTTCATTATTCTGTTTTCTTTTATAAACAAAGCATTCGACACTCTAGCTAGCTGCACTGATAAACCTGAAACCTCTATATGTAATTTTCTGTTTCTCCAATACAAATGCCATATGCCTGCAATATCATGCATTTTCTCTAGAGCAGTAGAAGTGTTACGTTTGGTGGAGTGGCTGGCTAAAATGTACTCTTGATACCATCTAGATTTAATGTGCAGAGACTCTTTATGATATGGGTGTTCTCATTTCTTTCTGACCATAATAGATCACTTGATTATACAACAAACACAACATTCTTATCTTAATTCAGAAAGTATTTGTTCTGTTCAAATGTTGAATTTTCTTTAACGGACATTATATGGCAGCATCACTGTACCATTGCTGCAAACTCAATGTATTCATGAAATTGAGTTACATGATTTTGGATGTTTTGCATAGGTTGATATCCAGGAAGCTGTTGATACTGTGATGCGATTCTGTCCAATTGGAAACAAGCAAGGGCCCTTAGGAAATATTCCGAAAGATAGCAATGATGATTATGGCTGTGTGAATATAAGTCCATCATCAAAATTACGGAGAATTTCACTGGTCAAGCAACCAAGAGGGACAAGTCTGTCTACTTGCAGTATGAAGACGTTTAAAAGCTGGAAAGGAACTGAAGAAGAATTTGTATGTGAAAATGAAAGTCCTCCATCCAAGTCACAAAGAATATCATTGGTCAAGCGTGTAAACAAGAAGATAGAGTCTCCAACTAAAGAAAACAGCACCTTCAAGAAGAAAAGTGTCTCTGGAGGACTTGAGGCTGCTTGTAAGGAGCTTGTAAATCTTGCTGTGAGTAGGGGTAGTTTGGATGACATCACCGTGATGATAATTGATCTAAATCACTTCAGATACAACAATTGACCATGTGGATTATTTTTGTATTTGTCCATCAACACCCCTTTGAATTACTCATTTTCTGTACATATCTGAAACACTTTTGTTGCTTGGGGATTTGGATCAATTTCTTTTCTAATTCAGATGTCCGTATAGCCCAGGTATCCAAAGCTGGGATTCTTTTACCTTGATTTGTACAACTTTCCCTTGTTTCATCTCAGCTCTTCATTTTTTTTATGTACATGATTAAATATCTTTTTGGTTGCATTAAAGGTAATTATATGTGGTTTCCAAAAGGAGAATGGAGGATTACACAATGTGGTAACCCAGTGAGTCTCTCACCGAACATTGAACAAGAAAAATGTAGTTGTATTAGAATGAGATAATATTATGCCAATCAAATCCAGAACAATGAAAAGTGAGTTTGTTAAAATTAGAAAGATGAAGAAACAGAAAAGATTGTAATGTTTTTAGAACTAACATTTTGCTAACATGTTGCTCAGTTTTTCTTCTCGTAAACTTTCAAAACTGCATTTCGTTGAAAATGCATTCTCCTAGTGAAGAAAGCTACTAGCAGCACAGTTGAGCTACATCTTGCCAGTGTGACATTAATCAAATTCATTGATCTTTCTTTCTTTGCCCCACTTCCCAGTGGTTTTTGATTTCTGCCCCAAAATGTCGAATGCCAATTTCTGTATAGATCAGTCAGTCCCCATACACATACACTCCTGAATAGCAGCATATTCAATTTGAAATTCTTCTTGTTTGTCATATGCTGGGATTGAGAGGTTGCTAGACAAATATCTAACTGCTGTTAATGTCAAGCCAACATATAATTATGTGTCCAGACAAAGATTGCTGGGTAGTGTCTTCAATCGCTGTCTTATGCTGCTAGTCCTGAGCTTAAGCCAGGGCCTGTCTTATGTCAATGCCAGATGAGATTGAAACTATCAGGGCATTAACTTCAGGCTCCGAAGCATGGACAACAAAGCTTTCTGAGAGCCTTGAGCTCATGACAGTCCCATATACAAACTTGTTTGAGAACCTTACAACCCACTTCCTAAACCATCCCTAATCAGTCCAACCCCCATCCGCTAGATACCCAAGGTTAGAAGCAGACAAGCATCAGTATTAAGCTTCCACCACTGGGAAGAGGAGGGGAAGCCAAGAAATAGGGATAGAGATGGTGGAACTAAGTCTTACAAGGGAGGCCAAGAAAAACTCCTTAGATTTGACAAGGATGGAGGACAAGCAGCATTTTATTGTCTCCATGGAAAGCCACCTTCATTGAGAAAGAGTTTCAAAGTTTTTGCTTCCTGCATATTATTCTTTACAACAATATTAACTTATAAGCTACGACCTCATGCAAGTACCCAACACATAACCGAATTCTTGCATTTCCAATCAGATTTTCTTCTTAATCCATATAACAGACTCTTGATTTAACGACGTACACATCCTGTAATTCAATTATTAAGAAAAAAGAAGATACTGTACAATAGATTTTTTACTATTAAATACAACCCTTTCACTCACAATTCAAGTGTCAAATTAAGAAAACCTTAAGTTCAGCATTCATGCTGCCCATTTGTATCTTCTGATACTGCAGAAACATTCATGAAGTTTCAACAGGTGTCTCAGAATGAGCCCCCCATTCAGTCCAAGATCCATCATAGACTGCAACATCAGCCTTTCCAAGACGATAAAGACCCTGACAAGAAAAAACAAACAAAAAAGAGCAAGAGTTTTACACTTTGTCAAGACTGTTATTATGTTATATAGCATCCATCTACACATAAATATAGATGTAGGAGGGTTTTACCCTGATTTCAGTACTGTTCTAAAATAAATATGAGTAAAGTAATTCAACCATCCTTGCATTATCCTAATATTACAAGAACATTCTCTCCATTTTTAAAACATACACATACCTCTCCTCAAGTTTAAAGTTAAGATAAAATACCTAAAACACAAAAGACAACTACAACTTTAAAATTATTAAATTAATAATGAAATGTAATTATTCAACTTAAATAAGATATAAAATAAAATAAATAATAATAATAATACAACTAAAATATGAAATAATTATTTCTAGGTTTTACATCATGTTCAGTCTAATTGCTCAAAATGGTACCATTCACACCCAATATAAAATAATTATTTCTAGGTTTTCATGAATAACTTCATATTCTTTAAAATTATAGTATTTTGAAACATATTTTTTTTTAAATTTTATTATCATATTTTGAATTTGATAATATCGTACAATATTAAACTAGTTTATTTAATAATACTAAAATTATATTATATATCTCTTAACAATAAGACCATAAGAATATTTTAGGAATTTGTTCTTAAATATTTAGAGTTTATGTTAAATTTTAGTTTATTTTCAAATTTCAAGAAGGTATATGTACATTTTAAAAATGGAATGGAGATCCATATGATCAGCATGGATTGGTTAGAGTAATTTACTCAATAATTATTTTACCAATTTTGTCCTTAATAGTTCCGCATGTCTCAATGTTATCGCAATCCTCATGTCTATTAACGAAATTGACAAAATTCTTTAACTTGGTGTCCCAGGCGATTGACTTCACTATTAACTTTGTTGCTTGTATAAAGATGCACCTTTACTCTTTTTTTTGTTTTGGATTCTCAACAAAAAAAGTATAATTGCATTATTTTGTACAAGAGTAATGCTATATGTACACACTGTTTTCCACACAACTTTCATACACATAGATAAACTAGTAATAAATCTCTTATAAGTGATTGATAAGTGTGTTAAACTGATAACTCATGATAAAATTTAACACTAATTCTCATGAATTTATCTATGTGTGAGAAAAGTGTGTGCATGCAGCATTATTGTTTGTACAAACTATCAAAGTTAACATAAGCACTTCATCTCAAACGCCATGTTAGCAAATTATGTCAACGATTTCTAGCAACTTAATTAATAGAGGTATGCGTCTATCCGACAGGATAAGATTTGAGACAAGATCAATCCAAGAAATTCTTGAGACAAAACTGAGATATGGGTACTTTTGAGGGACAAAAAATTGTATTATTTAGCCATTAAAGAGAGAAGTGATACCCGTAAAGAAATGCTATTTTTACCATTCCCAGTTTTCCCTTCATTTCTGAAGGTAAAGAAATCAATATCATTTGGTTCCTCTGCTTTCCTTATCACTTTGTTTCTTTACCATCTTTTCCAACAAGATGGGTACAAAATATAACCAAAAGAATTTTACAAAGCAAAAAGTAAATATTATTTGGTTGCTCTGATCTCCTCACCACAATTTTCCAACCAAATTGAAAATAAAATATAAACTGAGAGAGAGATGTGTACCAAAGCAAGAATGCAAGCAGTTACACCAGTACCACATGAAGTCACAACAGGGCTTTCCACTGAGATGCCTGCAAATCAGTATGCAGGGTCAAATAACGTAAGTATGATGAGCATATAATTCTCCAAGGACAAAGTAATGCAACTGACTTTTTGTTAAATTATTTTCTTTTCTTTTCAATAAATAAGAAGAAGGCCAGATAAGTGTTGTAATTTAAGTAAACAGGACGTATGCATACAAACACCAATTTAGGAAAACCAGATACAAAAAAATGAAGTGCAGCAGTGAGGTTTATAATTTTCTTTACAAGAACTCGCACCTTCTTGATCAAATCGTTTCTTAAGTTCATCTGGTGGCAAGAGTGTCTGTGAAGCATCCAAAACCTACAGATAAACACCATTTAAATTGGTAAACTAGATATTATGTTGCATTTGTTTTCTATCTATCAATCTGATGTTAAGTCACAACATCAAAAAAATGAAAGAAAGGAGTAGCAGGTTGATTGGAAGGGATAGGAATAACTCTAACAGGCTTCCTCACAAAGTATCTCTCCTAGCTTCAAATCCTCTGCCAATTTATAACCCTCAAAACTTGTTTACCAAGAAAACAACTTTTACTTCACTTCAAATAACAATTCGAAATAGATCCTTCAAAGTAAGAATGAGACAAAACCTAAAAACAATCAATGTTATTTATGGGGAAAATGGAGCAAGTGATATGATAAATGGTTTAAAGACCCCTATCAGTATGCAACTAGTCATACAATCAGTTGATCACTCCACATCACCGATATAGTGCTAACCATGGAAAAGGATAAGTTGGTGACTTGCACTGTTAAATTATAAAAACCAAAGCCAACCTAAGCTCGATACATTGTTATCTATGACGAGTAAGAAAGTTTAGCTAACAAAGAGGGCAACATCTCTCAACAGGCCTAGAAATTAAGAAGCCAAAACTGTGAAGAGAAAAACACTATAAAAAAAGAAGTGAACCTAAGCCCGATATTATTATCTATAAGGGAGTTAAGATTTTTAGCCATCTTTCTCCTGTGCAAAAACTCCAGGCTGAATTTAGAACCCAAAACCGTGCACAAAAGAACACTCAAAAAAAATTGAGATGTGCTAAATCCAAGATAGGATATGATGGTTATGTGGTATGAACTATATATATCACCTGGGCGAAAGGAATGCACTTGCTACCAGGTACATGACCACTCCTTATTCCTTTTCGGGGCTCTGGTGCACCTCCATCAAATCTGCCAAGAGATAAAATATTTATACAATCCAAGAATGCTACATCAAACATGGCATCAAAGAACTGTTAGCCCTAATTGTACTCATTCCACTCAAAAGCATCTCCATTGTTGCAGTATAGAATAGAAGTATCAGGCATCAAAGCTTTCTTGTAAGTAGTTTAGCAATTCATAGTGTTTTAATATTTCAACATCCAGCCTTTTATTTGGCAATTAAAAGTTACAAAGCTATTACAATTCCATCACATTTCTGCAGCATGATCCAAGCCTAAAGGCAATGATATATTGCAATCTGTGAAAGCATGCCCTATTCTCTATTCCTCAATTAATGCTAGCATAGAACAATTGAGAAACAAGTCACAGTTATCTTGCTCATGCTGTCACACTTATGAAACCAACTACAATATGAGCTTAAGGCTAAACAGTAACTTTTATTTTCCTTTACCATATTTAGGTATCTCAACCACATGCCAAGGATTCAAATAGGAATATGCAATACCTGGGCTTTGACCGGGCATCTATGTGTTGGTGAGATTTTTCCTCAATGTTTTTCCTAACCTGAAAATATACCAATGAAGAAATAATTAAGACGTTGAAAGTGCTTAAAATGAAATCGAATTTAATTAGAATCCTAAGTTACATAAAATATCTATTCCCACAAAAAGTTGGCAAGCCAATCATTTGGAGAAAAATATCTCCAGAGAGTATCAGGAACCAACTTGAACATGCAGAATTGCTCTGGTTTGTTTATGTTAATTCTTACATAAAATATACTGCTTTTCGTGACAGGTTCATCTATAACTTCAACACACTTCCTATTAATTTTTTATTTTTTTTCCTTTTTTGGAATCACTCTTCAGTCTTCACTGTTTTTTCAAGTACCACTGAACAAGTATGCCTAAATGCATTAGTATATATGGATCTCATTGCCATAAATAACCCATTATTATTATCCCAGATATTCATTAATTAGTCCCTCATCAAAAAATTCTTGCATTCTTGTAAGACTCAGTGGAAACACTAAAAGAGAGAAAACAAGCAACCTGAGATTAATTATCAAGAAACTGAAAAGGGGAAAAAGAAGAAAAAAACTTTCAAATCCTCACCAAGGCCAATTGCCTAAGAGGGTTTCCGACAAACTTTTTAAATCAGACATGTACACCATGTCTGCATCAATAACCATATATAGAGAATGGACCACTTTATATGCATCTGAACTTGTAAATGCTAATCACAATCCAGCTACTTCTTCCAGGAATTATAATGATGCATGCATCTTGAGCAGTCATATACTTGACATAGCAATAGCATTAATCAGAATGCAACTAACCTGCTCAAGGGTCCAAATAAGATTTGGCTGAAATTTAGTCTGAAATGTGACTGGCCCCACCTGAAAACAAAAATGCATGTGATAGGATCAATTCACGAAAAGAATTCAAATATAAAACTCAGCCAATTAAATTCATAGTAATCAAACAATTTTATAAGCCAGAAAAGCCAAAAGAATTAAAAATAAATAAAGTATCAACAAGAAGGAAACAAGCATGGAAAAGAAAGCTGAAGGTCCTATGGGACTAAAGACTTTAAACCACAGTTCTATACATCAAGAAATCCAAAAGATCCTTTTCTTGATACTGTGTGATCATTACATACAAAAATATTACAAAGACTCCACTAATTTCTACCAAAAAATATATGTAAATACAAACTTGGAAGTAAAACTTAAGGAATCTGAGTTCTCTTCCTTTGACTTTTAAAAAAAAATTAAAAAAAATGCAACTCTTCTAATGTAAAATACATAGGAGAATAAGGAGGAGAGAGAAAGGAAAAAAAAGAGGATTAAAGAGAGATCAAGATGCAGGAGGCAATTAAGAAAATAAATCAATATTCATTCTTTCTTCAAATTCATTTATTCATTAAAAGATTGACATCCTTCCTAACTCTTTTTCCACAAGATTTCAGGGCTGTTACACATAGCATCCAAGGTACATTGCACGATATAATTGCTTCATAACTATATCATTGTACTAAAACTGCTCTTCTCACCATAATTTACTGCACAGCATCTTCACCAACATAAGTGAAAACCATATAGCCTAAATAAATAATTTTCTACCGGAAGTTTACATTTATAGACATGAAATTAATTTCATCAAGTTTTACAAAACCATCTCAGGTTCTCAGTTAATTAAAAAAATGTGACAATAATGCAATATAGAAAAAATGATTTGACAAATATGCAGTTCAAAGCAGCTATGCTCAAATAAACATTCTCTATCAGTTGAAGAGCACTATTGTAAGTTGCAACTTTTAAAGGATACATATTTCCTTCATTACAGGTAATGATAACTTGAAAAATCTAGACTTTGCCTCTTTGAGAATAATTCTTGAGTACTTAAAAAGAAAATTACATTCCAAATGTATATATGATACTGCACTTTTATGATTTAACCACAAAATGAAAAAGGAACTTAATTTGGGTAAGATGGAACTGGTCGATAAGTTATGAACTTACTGCTTGTCCCTTATATACTTTCTCTATCACCTCACTGGCAGCACTAGCTTTCAGAATAGTATCACTAGAAGCACTGGATTCAACATCATATCCTGATGCACGCCATGTTGGCAGGCCACCATCTAACACCCATACTTTGTTATGTCCAAATACTCGGAACATCCTTGTAATTAATTAGCAAGTAGTTTATTAGTTCTGCCGCAAAGTGTTCGTACATTTTAATTCAGTTTATCATCTTTGTTCAACCACTTACCACCAGACACGAGCTGCACTAAATATTCCCTTCCCATCATATACAACCACCCCATCTTTGTTCTCTATGCCAAGTGCGGAAGCAGCAGCAGCAAAAGCTTCCTCTGATGGCAACATGTGTGGCAACTGATAAAAGTAATTAGTATACATTAGCTACACAGGTTGACCCTACCGTATGAAAAACAAAGCATGTAACTCCCATGCTAAGACATCCTGCAAAGAAAATCTTCGACATAATCACTACCTTATTTTATGCAAAAATCATTAAAAAAGAAGAATGGATAATTATAACTCTGAGGGTAAACTGGATACACTGTTAGCAGTTAAAATCAGCTATGGAAAGAATCATTACACATCACATAATCCATCAGATCGTCGCAAACAGGCTTAAATCACATTTTCTGGACGTTCTGAAATAGAATTACTCTGTTATCTCCTAGTGAATAGGCCATAGGAAAAAACCAGATAAGCAACAAAAATAGAAATTAACTTTTGGTACAGAGATCAGATAGCATAAATTTTCATAAATCAAAGCAAGACATATCAGTCAGAATAGTTCCTAAACTCTTGTCCTATTTGTGCTTTAAGTCAATCTATCCCTTTTGATGGCCTCAACTAGCAAGTACATTTGCTTAAGAAAATGTAATTTGGGTTTTTTTTCTTTTCTAATGGTGCAGGGCACAGAAAGAGTCACTGATAGAAGATGAATCAAGCAGGCATTATTTTCTTACAATAATGAGTTACTCAAATAAACAAGTTAAATTACTTTAACAGAAAAGCACATAGGAAACTCAAGATGTATATAAACTACATATAGAGAGAAAAAGCCCAAGATAAAGAGAAGCCAGCTCACATTTGTAGATCGATCCGATATTCCATCTACATCAAAGAAAAGGGCACCAGGAACATGAGCAACCTGTTAAGGCCAAAGATTCCAATAAGATATACAAAGTTGATGCCCAAACAACGACAAAACATAGATATCTTGCAAAGAAGGTTTCGACAAGCACATGACAGTTTTACCCCAACATCATTGGTTTCAGATATTGATGAAGTAAACAATAATTATATTATTTACAAAAGTGATTCAATATTAAAAACGCGGTCATGCAGTACCTGATATTCTTGAATAGGGTTCCTCTGCTCATCTGGCAGGTACCAAGATGCATCTAATATCTAGTAAAATTAATGATTATGAGTACCAACAAGTAATATAGAGGAATATTAGCTTGATGCATCCAATTAGACATTCATAGATGTTTACCAAGAAAATCACATGTCACAAAAGATACCTTTAAAGCAATAAAGATTATGAATGTATAATTACAAGTTCTTATAGAAATCAGATCTGAGTACTTGATATCCATGATATATGGCACTTGGAAGGCTCAATAAGTAGCCTGAACATAAGGTTGACAGCCACAAAAATAAATCGGTAGGGTATGAAAAAGAAAGGTCTTGTTTGTTTTTCAAAATCTATCTGATCTAATCGGTATGTGTTACTCGTGAACAACGAGATTCTAGAATTCAATATCAACTTTCGATTTGGAGATTATGGTTTTTTGAAACTCAAACATATTTGAGGTTTACCAACACTCAACAATTTAAATCAAAATTATCAAGCTCATTGTCTAGTAGATGAAATTGGTGACAATGCCAATAGTTACATATCAAATATGTCTGTAAAAGTGGTCAAAGCATTAATAGGAGAGCAAGAAAGTGAAGAGTGCTTTGACACCACATAATTAGTAAGATATATAAAGTTCACTATGTCGAATCAACTAACTAATAAGGTTTTGGGTTCCTGGCCCCATGTCTATCTGCTTCATCCACTTCTCTTCTATCCTTTTTTTGATAGAAACTTCTCTTCTATCTTTTAGTTTTACATGAAGGAAACATTAGTGACTACTTGAAAATAAACTTCACGTTTCAACCATGCCTATGGTACAATACACCACAAAGGGAAACCAAAGTGAAAAGATGGAGGGGAAGAGAGAGATGCTATAGAAGGATTAAATGTGAGCTAACCTTAATGTCAGGATCCTTCAGATTAGCATGGAGCCAATCCACAGAAACAACAGGCTCATTAGTAGATACTGAAACTGTTGAAAAATCAGCTCTTGTCCCAATTAAGGAGGATGCCATAACACAAGGAACCCAACTATACTTTCTATAAGCAGTGTAAGAAGGGTGAGGTCCCAAGTGTGCTGGTCTCTTCTGCAGGTAAAAGGAAAATGATAACGTAAGATGCTCAACAAAGAAACAAAATAAAATTGGAGACAGGATGAAGTCAATAGAACAACGATAAGATAATTACACGAGTTCCATTAATCGAGGTGAATTTTTCAACTAAAAGAAGCAAACAAATAAATAGTTAAGCACCCTAAATTGTTAATTCTGTTCACCACAGACTTCATGAAGCTTTTTATCTAATTAAAATCCCCAACATAGAAATTCCCTGAGAAGCAGGCTTCCCATGTACAAGAAACAGAAAATTATCAATAATCTCACTGCATACATTTTTCTTATTGACTAAAACTTCTATCCTATATTACCAACGAAAATTTGCCTGAATCTACATCAATGAACACAAATAAAGTATTGATTAAAAAACTAAAGGAGGCACTGAAATGTTCACAGTGCAGTTTGGCTTACTTAATAGATATAACCAAATTCACAATCAAACAAAACTATTTGAGAGAGGAGGATGCATTTATCCAACATTTGAGGCTACATACAAAACTTTAGAGCTGCTAATAAAACATGTAAAGACATACGAAAAAATTTGGGGTCATTACTCAAATGATCAAAAACCCGAGCAGAAAAAAATAGCTGTTTTGAGCACCATTCTCATATAGAAATGAGAAGAATAGAAAATTTAATAAGAAAAACATTTAATTCAGATATATGGACCTATTAAACGAAACACCCACAAAGTAAAATTGATGAATACAAGCACAAGAGCAGAAATTTATAAACATACATACAGTAGCAGCCAGAAATACAAATTCCACATGGAAATTGAAGAATAAGAGTAAAACCAGATTAAGAATTTCCAAAAACGGGCTCTTACATTGAACAGAGAAGTGAGAATCTTGGGCTTCTGAGTGAGAGAGAACGAAGACTGAATCAGGCGAGGACCCAGAAGTGTCCTTGTCAAAAGAGATGATGCCATTTACTCAAAGAACATATAGACAGGTGTGGGTGTTGGTAACTCTTAGTGTCAGATATCAAGCAAAAACTAGCTTCCGCCTGCAGCAACACCTACAAAGGCTACAAGTGACACTGATGCGTAGAATATGCAGAGCGGCGTTTTAAGGGGCTGTTTGGGTTTTTTTTTTTCTTTCCTTGGATCTCGTTAAAAGATTCGAATTCATACAGTCAATTACATTAATTACATTCTTGATTACTATATTAATTCTTGGACCTTCAGCCTTTAGCCTTTTGAATGTAAAAAAAAAAAAAAAAAATTTGTATAATAGTAAAAGTCATTTTGTCACTTGATTTTTTAATTTGTAATTTTTCTTTTTGAAAAATGGTATGATATTTTTATGAAATTGACTATATTCTAGTGATTTTTTTTTCTTTTTAAAAATATTACATCATTTGATTTAAAGTTCATTAGAGAAAAATAAATTAAAGAATAAAAAAAATATTCGAATTAAATGAAATATGAATTATGAACTACAATTTAAAGATGGTTATATATTCCAGAAAAAGAAAGAAACAAAAAGAAAATGGATAGAATGTGGGAAATATATTTTCAAAACTTATAGTAGCTGTACTTGTCCACCTCAGTCCTCAGTCTCAGTCTCAGTTTCAATCTCAATCTCTGTCTCATATATCAACTTAATTTTTAATTAATTGCATACATCTAAAATATATATATATATATATAAATGAATCCATGATTTATCAAAGTATATTATATTTTAAAAAAAATTACAAATTCCTGCTCAAGTATCTCTATTTTAACCGCGGTAAATTAATCAACAAGCTTGACATGCATGCATGAATCATCATAGAGTGGACCAATGAAGATGTTTTCTTCTTGTTCTTCTATAATTATAAGTTTAACTCCAATGCTTTTACTGTATGTAGAAAATACACAAGTATAAGGGAGACCACCATGTTCTACTGCGTGCTTATCTCTCAAAAAGAAGGGGGCTAAATTTATATTTAACTTAGGAGGAGATGGGTGGTTACATATAAGAAACTATGTATTATTTGAATAAATTTGAATTTTAAAATGACAAAGAATATGTATTAATCTTAATAATAAAGTGGAATTTATAAAAAGTGACACTGAAAATTTTTTTTTGTTTTTTTTTGTTTTTGAGAGAGTGAGATTTAGAAAATGGCGGTTGAAAAAAGAAAAAAACAATCAGTTGAGAATTGTTGGTAAAAGGAGAAAATAACAGAAGATATTTTTGGTCTACCAAGGGTTTACTTTATCGTAATAGTAAGTTTCTTTTTAATCACAAAATAAAAAAAAATTAAAGAGTTTCGACTGATTCATGTCAATGATATTTATTAATTTGCTTTAGTTTAGGCTGTCAAAGATACCATTGTAGATGTTAATCATTAATAATTGCTGAGACTTCTTTGTGTTGTTATACTAAACTTGATATTGCTCTAGGCTGAGTCATGTTTAAGCTGTCGTTATGCTTTAGTTAGTATTAAATTTTTGAAAGGAACATATGTTGGCAAACCATTGTCTATAATGCATGTTTAACCTGTATGTTGGTGCATAGACCTGGGATGAAAAGCTATATCTCTACTAAAGACACTAAGAATGTCGAATATATTTATCATCTGATTTTCTCATTTGTTCCTTTTTTGGTGCATACGACACTTTAACAGGGTTGATTAATATGATGCCATATTTTCTGGATGTAAACATGTTATCTTGTCCTTTAGCAGCTAGAAGAAAAAGGTGTTTGTTTGTTTGTATTATTATTATTATTTTTTTATTATTATTATAACTGCAATTTTTGTTTCCTTTTCCTTTGATGCGGATTCCACTTCCAGCAAAATGTTTTGGATTGCTTATGTTATATTACTTGAGATTATGAGATGTTAATAACGCACAATAGATAATACAGTAAGTCAAGGATGTCTAATAGGTAATTAATAGTTATGATAATATTGATCTGGTCATGGGATTAAACATAGTGATAGTGATCTGATCATAAGGTTAAACATGATAAAAATGAGCTAGTCACAAAGCTAAATACGACAAGTGTAGGACCTTATCATATAATTAATTATGACTATTTAATTTCCTAGTTTATACATTATTATCTTTTACCATATAGTGTAATGACATGAGAAGAATGTGTAAAGAGTACCATTTATGAATTTAATAGTCATGATTAATTATTATTTATGTACATTATGATAGTTTAAAATTTTACATATTAAATAATAAAATTCATCAACTATATATTCACATACTTTCTCAGATAAGTAAGTACAAATTTTATCACAATCTTTTAACATTTACTATGTGAAACATGCCTTGTTAAACTTCTTTATTTTCTTAAATAGTTAGACGTTTTGTTTACCAATAAGTGTTAAATTTTAGTACAATAAAAAAAAAACACGAGTCATGTGATTTGGATGAATATTTAGTGATTTTCTTAGAATTTATGGTAGAATTTTGGTTATAGAGACTCTTGTACCTTTGATGATTTAAGTAGTTACTGAAAAGTTTTGCGAGTTTTTTTTTTGGTAATGTCAAGTAAAACTAGTGGCATGTCACTCTTATAACGTGACAAGTAAACCATTGAAGGCAGGACAAAATCAATTCCATCACATAGGATCACCTCACGATCAAAGATTTTCTGTTGACGTAACTTGAAGCTTGATTACAAGCCCTATAGATCCCATCCAAGATAAAAAATTTCGACCCAACTGCAAGCTTGATTGCAAGCCATATATCAAGTAGCTTATTGTCGAAATCCAGTTACAAATCTCTGAATACCAGCAAAGTCAGGTTCTATTTTCAAACCACAGAAGCTGCCACTAGTATGATTTTCCAAGTAATCTACAAGATGCTTACACTGCTGCTCCCCATTTGTCTGTTCAAACAAGATAGGAAAGAAAAAAATAAGTGCAACCACATAACAAACCAATGGGAAAAGGTCCATGCATATATCTATATGTTAGAAAAACGAAATTCATGGCATCTCTTTTCAGAAATGTGGATTTCCTCCCTTCACTCCAGCCTGACATTTTATATTTAAGTAAAAGACAAGATTTTGGTAAGTTTACGAATCTCAAATTCACTCAGATGCAAAGCCACACAGTACCCTATTATTCAAACAAGTTCATAGATAATTGCTAAACTAGGATTCTTTAAAACACTAAGAAAACCACTCCCAAGACTAGATTTCAAGAAGAATATTATGAATTAAATAGATTTCACATATTTTCTTAATCACCTCAACTCAAATCTGGCTCCATATCTCCTTAAAGAGGAAAGAGAAGTCCAATATAAACCTAAAAGGGAATGAAAAATTAGTACAGTGTCTCCTCATTCCACAATAATGGAAACTTCATGAAACCAGCCTAAATCAAAGAACTCCTATTAATAATGCAGAATCCCTTATAAGTTCTAACAAAATAAACATGGAAGATAGGACATGAACTGAATCTTTCCTTATCATCTTCCTTTATTTACTTTCTGTGAACAATTTGTGAGCAGGTGTAGAAAAAGTAGTAGGTTAGCATTAAAATATATTTTTTCTTTTAGTGAACTGAGAGCATATGATACTGTATACATGAATTAAGTCATCAGCTTTGAATAGAAGTGAATTTAGTCCAATGTCTAGTACGAATCTACTCAAGTTTTTAAAAGCTCCAGATAAAGTTGGGCATGCTAAAAGTTTAAGAGTAAACCATCATACACTACCCCAGAAAGCCAGAATGTCAACTAAAAGACTGATTTCTACCAGCTGAGAACAAGAAAGACAACAAGAAAAAAAAAAAAGAAGTTACTCAGCTACAGGGCAGTGCCAGAGCTAACTAGTCATAATTTTTCCCATTACGATTACACAATTGACACTGGCACGCATACTTTGATCTTGGAATCTCATTATATCTATTTGCTTCTTTATTTGTCATGCAGTTGTGCATGGAATACCATTTTACTCAATTTCTACTGAAGTAACTAAAAGAATATAGGAACTATGAATTCAATTTGGTGTTAATATCATTTAAGTAGAATAGAAAATATAAATTAAACCTTTTAGATCATAAAATATCAGAATATATATAATATAAACTTCCAAAGCATAGATCTTACCTCAAAAGCAAAAAATCCTCCAGGTTTCAACATTGAAGCTGCCCCATTACACAGATGGAAAAGATCATCCATTCCATTAATACCACCATCTAATGCAACTCTAGGCTCGTGCCTGCCAACTTCTGCTTGTAGGCCAGTAATATCTTTACTTGGTATATATGGTGGATTACTTACAAGACCTGCAAGCTTTCCCTCTACATTCTTCAATGGTTCAAACCAAGATCCTTGCTTTAGCTGAACTACATCCTGCAATGCAAATTCAAAGTGAATTGCATGAATGGCTAAAAATAGAAAAAATGAAAAATAAGGAAACAAACAAAATATAGTAATATGTAAAAAGAAAAAGGAAAAATTTAGAAATCATCAGTGCTATCAAAGGCTCTAGGCACAGCTAGGTGCTATGGGTCCCTGGAGCTTGGGTTCAAGGCGCCAAGCATAGGAGCACCCTGAGGAAACTCATGCACCTTGCTAATGGAAACAGAATAAATTTCCACAAGCAAAAATTCTAGGCTTCCCCCAAGCAAAAACTAGCAGTGATATGTTATGAAAGAGTAAAAATAGAAATAAAAAAATAGCTATACCAGCAAGTAGAATGTGAAAACAGAAAAATCTAGCTAAAGGCCAGAGATACAACAAGAACTTCCGCTAAGTCGAGCAAGTAAAAACAAGCTCTAAGCCAAAAACAAAAAAAATTAGTGCTTCTATTTTCTAAATTCCTAAGAGATCCAGTAAGTAGTTCACAGGGAGGCTAGGTGCGCGCCTGAAGGGCCTAGGCATCGCCTGAGTGAATGAGCCTAGTCTGAGGGGTACAGAAGCAAGACAGATGTAGCCTATCACCTTTTGAGCATGAGGTGTGCCTTTAATAGCACTGGAAATCCTCATTTCATACTTTTTTTTTCCAAATTTTTTAAATAAATATACATCTATTTTCTATAGCGTTACTATATATTTCCACCAGGAGGTTAGATTTATTTCCCCAAAAGCATTTATACAATTAATATGTCATACAAAACAATTCAAACAACTAATTCCTTTAGCCCCATCACTTATTGTATATTTATATAAGATATAAATATTGTTTGCATTAGAACAAACTTTTAGATTAGTCAATCACACAGGCACATCAAGGTAAAGGAGGAAGGAAAAGAGGAACAATAACAACTTTATGAGAAGAACTTTATACATTTAAAAGGATGATCATGTAATATTCAATATATTTATTTCAAAAGAACAAGAAATATAATCATATTTCTTTAATGTATACAACTCTTTTCTGTGAGAAATACAAATGATATGCAAAATAAAGACATCAGAAGTATAAAGATTTAGCTGGTTAGGTAAGTTAAGGATCCCCCAGAACATTGTCCCCCAAAGCACTATTGATGAAAATGACTCAAATTAAATCAGAAGCCCACTGGTTAAGAAGATCTTCTATTTTTCATTTTCATAGAAAACATGCAGATAACATACTCAAGAAAATTTTAATCAGATCAAACTAAGAGGTGAGTATCAGGGCTCAGGAGTGACTTTGAAATTTTGTATTGAGGAAAACCTATCATCACATGTTCACATGAGCAGCGAGCTCTTGCATCTTTGGAAAAGGAAAGATTTCTTGCAAAGAAGATCTTTCAATCTCTATATCTTGGCATTGCAGTCAGGTAATCAGAGCTACAGTTTAAAAAAGCAAGGTCCATGGAAGTTGTAATTGCCAAAACAAGGATATGAAAAAGGTTTAAATGGTCACAGGTTTTAAATCTATACACATCTGCTTTCAGAGGCTTTATATGGCAAAGAAATGAAGAACAAGAAAAGAAAATTAAACCCTCAACTTTTTGTCCTGATCAGAACAGATGTATTTTTATTTTTACCCTGGTGCAATCATGCGTGTACCTTAATGCGAAATTGCTGAATTATCCTCAAAGTCAACAGTATACTACTATGTTGACAATCAATAATGTTTGGACTGTTAACTCCCTGTATTGATGATGTTATCATGAAACTTGAGAAAAAGCTAGCACAACTCTTTTAGACCCTGCAGGCTAGCTCTTCTTGATGGTCATAAGGATGCACTTCCTTCAACATTCTTCGCAAGTTACATTAGATATCACAAAATAAACTAATAGGACTACAATTTAAATGTGTTATACATTTATGTTGTGACTTGATTGCACAAGTTGAGTAAACCAAAACTTAGGAAAAATGAAATACAAAGATTCATAATGACAACATCAAAATTGTTCAAATGTGTAATACATATCCATTCAGTAACAATAGAACCAGAGAGTTAAAGTTGAGAAAATCTACTCCCGTCTTTGTTAAAACTAATACAGTATATGGAAGTGAAAAAAATTAACTTATCAACTTTTAGAGAACAATTTCAACATTTTAAGTATATTTTGAGCAACAAAATGAGTCAAATGATTTTTTTTATTTTTTCTTTTGTGTTGTCAAATTAGTGTTGGTGTTGGATGTGATAGTCATGAGTTGACAATAGTTCTCAGTTCTTACTAACCTGCAGACAATATCTCTGCACATTGTATGCTGCTACAGCCACTGCAACTGGACTGAAATCTGTTGCAATAACTCTCCCACACTTCCCTAACATCCTACCTATGGCAATAGCGATAGCACCACTTCCAGTCCCCAAATCTGCCCAGACCCCTTGCCTCAATCCTTCATTTTTTGAAAGCACATCGGCCACCAAATCAATGATATGTTCAGTCTCAGGTCTTGGAATCAAAACCCCATCTTGGACACTCAACACCAAGTCCTTCCAATGCTCACAGCCAACTAAATACTGAAAAGGTCTCCTATCTTCAATTCGCTGCTTCCACAGACTGTAAAGCTCCTCTACATCTGCCCTCATAATAACTGTCTGATTGTTCACATTGCCCATTTGGGTTAACACTGACTGATCTTCAACAGCATCCTCCATAAGCCATTTCAGCTCCCTACACAAGAGGCTTGAATCTGGGCCATTATCTGACTCTACAAAGGTTGACCCAATGGAAGTAGCAAGACTTTTAGCCCAATCATGCCAGCTTTTAAGGTCTGATAATGCAGTTGAGTAAATGGGCGGCTTTAGAAAGAGTGGAACTTGAGGTTTTAAACAAGTGGGTAAGCATGATTGTGAAGAAGAGGAAACGGGTCGATAAAGACTGGTAACAACAGAAGATTTAAGAAAAACTGGGAAATTTGAAGCAAAATATGCAGAGCTGAAGCTTAGCTTCATTCCAATGAAAAAAATAAATAAAACCTCTGTCTCTTTTAAAATCTCAACGAGCCGGTAGATGCGCCGCCAGAGTTCCGTTATCTACTCTTCTCAGCTTCTATAGACTCGTCAGCCTCCGTTCATGATGAATTGCTGATAGTGATGCAGATAAAGTTCTCCGTCTGTGTCTCTTTTTCAGTTCTACAGCCTCGCTTTCTTTACCTCGTAGCAGTAGATGCTAAATACTAAGAACACTTCCAAGTTTAGACTTCAAACTCCCCGTTCTCTATTCTATCTTCTACAACTAAAAGCAAGGGTGTGCAAATAAAAGAAAAAAAAAAAAAAAAACTGTCAACTTGATCAAATTCATCAGAATCTGAATCATCCATTAAGAATCGAATTTATGATTATGTGATTGTTTGTTTTTTATTTCAAATCATGTCTGAGTGACTGGGAAGATTTTTTGAACTTAATGAACAAGAAATGATATTTGTTAAATATGATAATATTGATTAAATTATTTTTATATGTATTATGCTTAAATATAAAATTTTATAATGTATTAATAATTTTTTTTAATTTTTAAATATACATTATTAATTTGTTTTATAATATTAAATATCTTTAATTTATGTTGATTAAGTTAAAAAAAATATGATACTTAATAATTTTTTAAATTATTTTGGACTGTAAATTTCAACCCAATTGGTTTATCCAATTTTTATATCAAGTAAAAATTTTATCACCTAACCACATTCAACTTTTAAAGTTAAATGAAATTTTTAGTCAACCAAATTCGTCCTGGTTGCATACCCTAAAAAATTACTAATGTTGTTCCAGTCTATGTGTGTTCATAGACAGGAGATTAACTTAGCATTGTTTTTCAAAGTTCCCATTTTTCCACTATTGACTTTGTTCTCAACATTCCATGTGCTCTTTAGCCAATACGAATGTCTCTTCTTCCCTCCCCATTTTTATTAGTGGTTCTCTCCTCTAGAGCAATAATCTCTGAAGACATGTCTTCTTTTCTCTTTCTTTTTCAAAAATTTGAAGTTTTGGACAAAGTTAAGATTTACAGGAGGTAAGAAAAATGGCATTAGGAAGGGAGGGGTCTCCTACTCTCCTCTACAAAAACTAAATTGTCAGATATAAACATAGGCAAGTCAAAAGAAATCAAAAGATTGTAAAAGTCTTACACCTCCATCAAACCATAGAAATTATGTAGAATGATGAAATCAATGGAGGAATAAGCGTATTTAACTTCTGAATTCGTAGTATATGCTGCAGATCCAAGAAAATAACAGTCTCCTCTTTATTAGCTTGAGTAATCTCTCATTGTTGATAAGACATTGGAAGAAATTTAACTTTCTTTGAATTTGTATTGCATTCAGTAGACAGACCCTTTTTTAGAAGCAAATACTACTTTAGGAACATTCTCATCTTCATTTGCTAGATATCCTCTTCTTTAGTGTCAGCAACCCCTGAATTTTGGGATTCAACACTTTCTCAAACATGCATCTCCCCATCAACTACTATCAACTAAAACGCACCAGAAAACACCAAGTTTACTTGCCTATAGAAGTAGCCAGTCTTTACAACTTAAATGGGAGGTTGACATTATGTAATTGGAGTGGACAGCTTTCCGCAAATTGTTTCCAGGCAAGACATTATCCTCTGATCATATTTGAGTAGTTTCTAGGTTGGTTGCTCAATAGAAATTATGTACTTGGACAACAAGTGAACTCCTTAATTTCTTTACATATGAAATGTTACTTTGAGAACCTTCAGTGTTTATGAGGTGGAAAGTCTATAGTGACAAGATGCCACATTAACAACCTTGGATCAAGATGCTTGGCACTTCTTGTTCATGTGAGGTGGATATCTCAACTTCCTTATATTTTTCTCCTCTTTTAATTTATAACCATTTCTATCACTTTTCTACAAGTTAATCTTAGAATCTTACCAGCCTAATTACAGATTTACAGCCCTAAT
The DNA here is from genome assembly GCA_029379385.1 of Quillaja saponaria. Taxonomy (NCBI): domain Eukaryota; kingdom Viridiplantae; phylum Streptophyta; class Magnoliopsida; order Fabales; family Quillajaceae; genus Quillaja; species Quillaja saponaria. Next base: position 7,733,832 of record CM055616.1, on the reverse strand, counting down.
TCTTACTACATCAATTCAACTGTAAAATCATGTAAGCATCAGAGAGAGAGAAATGTATTATGCTTGCAAGAAGTTTCCAAACAATACAATGCACCATGAACTGAAAATATCATTGTAAAAATCACCAAATTATTATACAAGCAAATACTGCAAAACAAATATCAGTGGAAATTTTCTGAAAAGTGCATGTTGAAGGAGAGTCAGAAAAGAAATCCTTTACGTGTGCCTTTCTTCGAGGACTCAGCTAATGTCTTGATTTGTTTTGCGCTCCCATAGAACTCCATCAATTCATCAGCAACTTCCTTTGGATGGCATTCAATCAACTGCTTCACGAATCTCTTCTCCGTCATCCTCAGTGCCCGCAGTATTGGGGGTCTTTTAATTTGCAAATTCAGATTCATGCATTGTGTCTTCTCTACTAAAAGTATTTGTGGCTTCAAGACAGTGTCCAGATTCAAGTAGAAGAGAAATGGGTGTTTAAGGACCACTTTAGCAGGAAGCTTCATTGTTCCCAGAATGAAAGTCATGTTTCTCTGAATCTTATCTATTGACAATGTCAAGATCAGTGGAGATCGCCCAAGAAGACCAAATATCTCATCATCTGTAAACCCAAACTTTGCCAAGTTTGCCAGCTTTCCACGAATTGTTTCCAGGCAAGAGATACCAATTAGTGTGACAACATATTTATACATCTTTGAATCCTGGGAAAGTCTAGTCCTTCATATATATTCCAACTTCTCATCATTAAATGAAGTCCGAGGAAAAAATAGTAGGCCGAGGTAGGAGCATATGAATCAAGTCTTCTTTCGAAACACCCAATTCTTCATAAATTACAATTGCAGGTTTAACTCTATCATGAAGATCAGTGAAGGGTTTCTAACAATGGATCCACGAAGCAATTCTTTTGACTCAAATATTGATATAAAATACGCAAGCCTCTCCTCAAAACAATGATTTATTCGATAACTAAGAAATCTGGGTTGACAATTGATTATCTTCACAAGGTCAGGTCCTGTTATGCCCAACCTACTTAGTAAGTGGAGCTTAGATTGAAGAGGGCTAAGGTACGCATTGCGCAAAGAAGGTTGACGTAAAAACAACTTTGATATATCATTATCACTACAACCCTATCTCCTTAAAACCTCAGTGGAGTCCTTTGACTGTTTTATAATTTCTTCCTCTGCCTTTTCAACTTGGGCTGGACATATTGTCGAATAGGTGGCAGAAGTGAAGATTTGCACAGCTTTATAAACTGGAATTCTGGGAAAAGGGAAAACTTTTGCTGAGGTAGTAGACATGAAGCAGAGCATGACAAGGCGTTGGTAATATCTATTCAGAACTAAAAAATGGTATAGAGAAAACTCTCTCAGCACTGATTCTAAAAAATGGTTCAATATGAACTATACTTGGCATTGGCCGCATTTGACTTTTCTGCCTAATACATACAAGTATCAATACAGAACTATCTAAATACACAGAAAATTCTCCAGGGCAAGTCACTAACTTAAAGTAGAGTAATATCTCGTAGGCAAAAACAGCCAGACTGACGTTTTAGGCCTAGTTTGTCCAGAAAAAAAGGTGCCCAGAAATAAAACAGACCAACAATCATATGAATCCAATAATTTTTTTAGGCGAGAAGAGAGGGACCTGAGAAGCCAAATATAGCCGTCGAAGAGCAGGCGCAAGGGACGACCGGACGAGCTGGTAGGAGACTGAATACAACACGACTGCAACCTTTGGCTCTGCCTTGCAAGAGATTCTCTTCTCTCTCTTCGGGGTTTTATAATTTTTTTTTTAATTAATGTTTTGGTTCATGAAATTAAATCCTTTTCTAATTAAACGAATCCTTTAATATTTAATTTTTAATTAAATTTTCATGCACTAATATTTTTAAAAAATATTTTTCTAATGGGTGTGTCACTTGTTAATAATAAATATAATTTTTAAAAATTAAAATTTTCAAAAATAATAAACTATACATTAAATAATACTATCATGATCAACTATCTTAATATATGATACAAATTTTTTACTTATAAAATATTAACAAGTGGCTTTAAAATACTCATTCGAAATTTCTTTTTTTAAAAATAAATCATTAATCATATCAATTAAATTAAGATGAAAATAGAAAAATTATGTATATTGAATAAAAAATACTTAATTTTTTAATGATTTAACAAATTTAAGAGTATATCCACATTAAGATTTTTATTTTAAAAAGGAAAATTAGGCTTTCAAAATTTTCTTTACTGAAAAGTGAATAGGGTCCAAATTTTGCCAAACCTTCAATTATTTAGGTGTTTATATCTACATCAACTAATTTTTGGTTATTTTTTCTTAATAAAACAAGTTTGATTAATTAATAATTTATAATAAATAATTGAATTTTAGCAGATTTAAGAAGAAAAAAAATTTAAAAGGAGGACCTTATCTAGGACAAAAAAATTGAAAATGAGAATTTAATTATAAAAAATAAGAACAAAATTTTAAAAATATGTAGTTTTCAAAAACTAAAACAGTAATTAAACCTATCTATTTTTTAAAAACAAAAAAAAATTTGATAAAAGATTTGAATAGAAAAGAAAAAATAAATAGGGTTATTCAAATTTAGGATTTTTTTTTTTTTTTTGATACAATAGAAGAAAATTTTAAATTATTTTACTATTAGTGACATAATTTTTTTTTGGTAAAATGGCAATAAACCTAGAACTAGTAGGCTTGTTAAAAGCATTCTCATGACTAAAAGCAAAACCTAATGAAGTTTCCCATGAAAAACAATAAAATTTTAATAAAACTAGAGAGACAACTAAAAGCAAAACCTAATACAAACTTCAAGAAAACCAAGAGAAACCAATTTTCCTCCACTTGAAAAAAACAAAATGGCCACTTGGGCAAACAAAAACAAAATATAGAACACCAAATGACCCAAGCCCCAAGGGCACAATTTAGAACCCATTGGAGGCCCAACTCATATTTTGAATCTGTTACAACGGTGGAAATGCAAACTCAAGAAACAACAATGTCTTTTTGACATTTTCCTTTATTTTCTTGTAGACAAAGGGTAAAAAGGGGAAGGAAATAAAACTAATGAATTTTGGTGAAGTCCTAATTTTTACCCAATAACATTTTGAAGAGTTACAAACTTATTTGCATAGATTGAAGAAGTATTTTTGAAGAGATACTAAATCATGTACCACTCCTTATGCTCTTCATCTTAGATTTCTTATCCTACAAACTGTGCTAGTTAGTTCAGTGTGGCTTTTCCAATTCTTTGTTGTTGTATTAGTTAATACTTAATTAATTTGTTCTTGTAACTTTCTAGTTCTTTTACCTGAAATATGATTTTTTTTCTGTCTATATTATGTTGAAATGTGTAATTAGCACATATTACTATTTTGTTAGAATATGGTAAGGCGCTCATACACTTAAACACACATTTAGAGATGAAAAGACAATATTATAAGAGAACAACTCATTTTATAACTAATACAAGTGGTGATGCCACTTGGGATAGATCTAAATATTAGAATACGCAATATAATATATATATATATATTACTAGTAATGCTAACTCACTTACTTGTAACTCTCTACTAACTAATAACTCACTACTAATAAGGTTTAAAAACCTATTAATAGTAATGAAACTTCCACTAATACACAATTCATTACAACTTCATAACTCACCACTAACACACAATTAACTACTAATTCATATCACTAATTAAAGAGTTAGAAATACTAAAAGGCCAATTTCAAATTACAATTTCAACACTCTCCCTTAATTTGAAATTTTCTTTTTCTAATTTTTTTTTATTCTTGTGTGGAGTGTTTATATCATGTTGATCTCTCGAATTGTCTTCAAAATTGTTCACTTATTGACTCTTGATTTCTAGTAACCAAATTTGTAATTTTTTCATCATTCCTCGAATAGCTATGCAACTTACTAATTCTTTTTTTAATCTTCATCATCAGCTAACTTTACAATAGCAACATCAAGGCCTTAGTTTAGCAACATCGGCTAAATTCATCAGTTGTTCTCCTTCACAAATACACAACAATTTTATCAAAGGACTTTCAACAATTTCCTCAATTATGTCCATCTCTCAAACACATTTTTTCCCCCTCACTTGGGCTAGGCTCTCGTTCATAAATTTTTTTTTTTCACACAAAAATATTCTCTTCCATCTTTGAAAACATTAGTGTCATCTTTTTTTGGTCACGTGAAGCCTCCATACCACGTTCATTCACTATCACTCATTTTATTTATGAGTATTATACTTCATCATGGGTTGCGCATCCAGTGTCTTCTTCATGCTCCAACGATAACTTTCTTTGCATGGATAACCTCACATTATCTGATTTCAATCATGAGCTACACTTGTGTCTTATTCCCTATAGCTAACATCCTAGTCGAAAGATCAGGTCTGATATCACTTTGTTGGAAATGTGGTGGGCTCTAGTACAACTTTATTGGAAATATGGTTGCCTCTTATATTCTTTGTTGGAATGTGATGAGCATTCATATATTCAAACACACATTTAGATATTTAGAGATGAAAAGATAATATTGTAATGGAGCAACTCATTTCATAACCAATATAAATAGTGATGCCACTTGAGGTAGACCCAAATATTATAAGACTCAATATAACATATATATATATATACACTAGTAATACTAACTCACTAACTTGTAACTCTTTACTAACTAATAACTCACTATTAATAAGTTTTAAAAACCCATTACTAGCAATGAAACTCCCATTAATACACAATTCATTACAACTTCATAACTTACCACTAACACACAATTAACCACTAATTCATATCATTAATTAAGGAGTTAGAAATACTAAAAAACAATTTCAACATATTATACTTGGAAAATTTTGGTTTCATTTGTTACTCTGTTTTCAGTTTGAGCATCATGATTGAATTGTACCAAAGCCTTATAGTAATATAAAAAGAAATTAGTTTTTTTTTTTTAATAATTTTATATGATACCTATATTCTACATAGATCAAAGGTTTTTTCTGGAACAGTTAAGACAGAAACCCTCCTTGTGCTTGACAAAAGTCCCTACTGAAGGGTGATCATAATAAGTCACGGACAAAAGCTTGTTGATGTTAAACTGAAAAAAGCTGTGTTGTAAATTCTTCTCCCTCTCAAACAAAGGAAGCCTTTTCAGGCTTGATTTTGATGGTAATGCCTATTCTTTGGAAGTAATGGAATCAATTTTTATGTTCCAAGAAAGTAAGTTTTAGTTTCCAAGCAAGGAAAGAAAATATGTAGTTGCAACTTGCAATGATTTTAGTTACAAACTTCTTGTTGATTGCATATGTACACTGGACTACATGGTATGAAACCGTCTGTTGCAGTTTTTACTCCACTGAGTTGCTATCCTGTTTTATAACGATACTACTAAGTACTGGGATCAATGGTTCATTCACAGAAAGATTAAGATTTCATAAATGTGATGGGATGTTTAACTAGAAGTTTTATATAAGGTGTGTAATTTGAAGGGGAATAATTTAGGATTATACTTTTCTCCTTTTATTTGGAGAGTAAGCTCTACCAGCTGCTACTCTGTAGAGGAATGAGTTGTAGAAATCGATGCAATAATAGAAACTGGATATTTCTGTTTATGTAACAACATTGGAGGATATGTTGTTGCTAAGAGCTGATAATGTTTGGTTACAAGGGTATCAAATGAAAACAACCTGTTTGTAATTGTATCCCTACGATTATTGTCCTTGGTCAGAAGATGTCAACATTACAGCTAAATCAGTACAATTTACTAGCCCTGATTGGCCTTGAAAATTGCCAAAGAATGTGAAACACTCAACTTCATACAAAGTTGTCTTCTTTAATTTGGTGCAAGGGGTCACAGCATGTAGTGATTATGATTGATAATTTAACTGCAATATTTGTGATTCTGATATGCATCAATTTCTGCTATGGCCTATGGGTAAAATAGAAAATAATTAATTGAATTAATTTTTGCAATAGACTCTATGTAAGTACTTCTTTCTTTCTCTTTCATGTTTTAGAAAAAGAAAAAATTATGTCTATTAAACTTGATTGAGGTTGTTACCTGTTGAAGGGGATTTTCTAATTCCTTTATTAACGTATTGTTCGGTTTGAAAGAAAGGCATTTAAAAATTTTTCTTCTCTTTTTCTAGCGTGTGATTAAGGTTTAGTTGAATGGACTTACAATTCATCATCAGTATCAAAAAAGTGTGATTAGTTTTTAGAAGTTATGGCTGCCATAAAAATTATTTCTCTCTCTCTTTTTGTTTTCATTTTTTTTTCTTTGGTCAAAATACTATAAAGGGTTGCAAAAACCTTATTGAGATCCAATAATTCAGATTGAAAAAATCTCATTAGATGGGAGATCAAGGCTAGAGAGTATATAATATATCTGTAAAACAAGATATAGAGTTCTAATTCTAATGATTAGGCTATTCCCTCATTCAATTTTTAATGAGATATGACAAAAATAATAAATGTATTCACTTACAACATTAAGAAAGAAAAACAACACGTCATATTTAACATGTTCAGCAACTCTTACCTACGTCCACGATTGAGAAGAAAAATTTTATTATTTCAAAAAAGATTACACAATAAGATTAAAACTCTCTCATATGATGTTCTCACTACTCTCCCTATATCACTGCTAATCTCTCATGAAATCACACTTTCTCTCGTGAGATCATCTCAAAATTAACTCTCTTGTACGCGCGACTAACACTGAGACCCAAAAATCCAGTTACACTTAAAACCTCACACATTACAAATAAAAGAAAGAAACTCCTTACATGATTTCTTTCTTTCCCACATCAACGGCAAGAGTACAAGAGCACACTTTCTCTCTTTTCTTCAACTTCTAATCACCCATCTACAGTCTTTTAAAAAGGACACCACCATATTTCAAACTTGGAGGCAGGCTTTTGTCAACAACAAACACATTCTACACGTACCAGAAATGAGTGATGACCAAAAGTCTTCCATCTAATTGCCTTCATTTAAGGCTACTAAAGAGGGAAGGAAAAATTGAAAGCAACTTTGTAAAGCTGGACTTTCACAACAGTAGTTTGTGGTCCTCAACTTGTACTACAATGATTTGTTTTATTTTCGTATGTAAAGACGGACAAATGCATACTTAAAAACATTTAAAGAGGTCCATATTTATATCAGTGAGAGCCCTACACAAAATATTATAGAAATATAATGGTGAAAGGTCTAACTCCAGACTATATAATTTATTAAGTTCGATATTGAAAATATGAGATTAATTCTTCAGAAACTTATGTCTACTGTTGGTAAAAAAAAAATAATAATAATTATGTCTTCCACTTGTAAAAGTATTCATTGACTTAAGCTGCACTAGCTTTCTTAAGTCTGTGATCTCATGGGATATGCTAAACCAATTTGTACTTCTTTTTTCCTCCACTTCCATATACCTGAGTTTTAAGTCATGGTTGCAATTACTAGAAAATTCAATGATTCCTGCATCCTAGTTAACAAGAAGTTTGTGAATTATGTTTTCTTGTTTTCTTTAGCATGCTTGCGCTTATGGACAACTGCTACTACTCTTGCAGCAGTAAGTGACAGTTTACGATCAGGTGATGTGCTTAATTTTTCAAGTTCCATATGCTCTCCTAATCAAAAGTTCTGTATGCACTTCAATCCGCATGGATCCTTCTTGAAAGAACACACTTACTTGATAGAGTATAGTGGTAACACACTAGTATGGATAGCCAACCGAAACAAACCTATAGTCAACACTTCTGGGCTTGTTCTAACACTGGACCACTCTGGTGTGATGAAAATCATGAACCAGGGTGGAGAAACTATAACCCTGTATTCACCTGCTCAGCCTATCAGAAACTCTGTGGCCACTTTATTGGATTCTGGCAATTTCATCCTGCAAGAAGTAAACTCCAATGGATCTATGAAGCGCTTATTGTGGCAGAGTTTCGATCACCCTACACATACATTGCTTCCAGGGATGAAATTGGGAGTAAACCACAAAACTGGCCATTCTTGGTCACTTGTCTCATGGCTTGCCGATAACATCCCTGCTTCAGGTGCCTTCACACTTGAATGGGAACCCAGAGGAAGCCAATTGCTGATTAAGCAAAGAGGGACGCTTTACTGGACAAGTGGCGTATTGAGAAACAATAAATTTGAACAAATTCCAAAGGAAGCTCAGCTCATGTTTGATTACATTATTGTTTCAAATGACAATGAAGGGTACTTCAGTTACACAACTCGGAATAATTATTCAGGATGGGTGCTAGATGTTGCTGGACAGATGAGTGATCAAGGAGGAGGAGATCTTGCAAAGGCTGATAACTGTTATGGCTATAACACTGACGGAGGGTGTCAAAGATGGGAGCAACCAACCTGTAGACATCATGGTGAAAGATTTGAATTTATGTCCGGCTACTTCGATCATGAAACTGATTCAGATTCAAATACAACCAGTGATTTAAACTCAAGTCTTACTGCAAGTGATTGTAAGGCTACATGCTGGAGCAACTGCGAATGTGTTGGATTTGTTTATTCCTTTGAGAATGGGACAGGATGCGCATTTTATAATGGAAAATGGAAGTCTGTTAAATTGGCCAGTGGTACACCTTTTGGGATTCTAGTAAGCAGCCATTCAGATAAAAAAGGTAAGCCATCTAGATTCTGGAACAATGTAAATGAGGATAGTGTTAAAATTCATATCCATTAGTTGATTACACAATTTCAGTCTATATGAAAAAAAAAAAAAAAAAAAAGGCAAAGGAAGAGATAGTACACAATTCTATATGTCCAATATGGTTTCTTTGTAAACAGGTTTCTGCAGACATGCGATTCGCAGTTTATCTAATACAAAAATGAATTAGCTTATGTCATAATATACAATATCATATTAGTTTGTAACTCAATGCAGTTAAGAAGAAATGGATATGGATCGGTTCCTCCCTAGCAACTATTCTACTCATTATCTCCCTCTGCATTCTCTGCCTTAAAATTAAGACACAAAGCGTTGTACTCAAAGGTAGAGGCTTCACAAGAATACAGTTTGTACTTTAAATAAATTATGTCAATTCCTTGATTATTTATTCTGAATGTTTCTTTCTTATTTCATGGTTATCACATCTTGAACTAACAGGGAAGAGGACAAAGAATGAAATGCTTCATTTAGTGACTTCAGATAGTTATACCAGTGTCATTGAACTCGAAAATGATGAGAAGAAAGGGCATGAGTTACGAGTATTCAGCTATTCATCTATCATGGAAGCTACAAGCAACTTATCATTAGAAAATAAGCTAGGAGAGGGTGGTTTTGGACCTGTATACAAGGTGTGTTCCAAAAACCTTTTGCACAGTTTTTGTGTATTATATATGTCTGAGAAAAGATTTATAACCCTGTTGATCATGGCTTCAGGGAAAATTTTCAAATGGGAAAGAAGTAGCTGTTAAACGGCTTTCAAGAATATCAGGACAAGGAGTAATTGAGTTCAAAAATGAGTTGACACTCATATCTGAACTCCAACATATGAATCTTGTTCAGTTATTAGGTTGTTGCGTTCATGGAGAAGAAAAGATGTTAATCTATGAGTACATGTCCAACAAAAGCTTGGACTGCTTCTTATTTGGTTAGGAAGATTTTCTCTACAGTAACTCATATCAAATATAGCCCACAACATTTATATATTTACTTATTGCAGTTCTCTTTTTTTTTTGGTCAATGTTTAATCTTGTTCAAGTGTTTATTGGCTAGATTCTAATAATCAAAGCCAAAAGCTAGACTGGAAAACTCGTTTCAGCATAATAGAAGGAATTGCACAAGGATTGATTTACCTACACAAATATTCAAGACTACGAGTGATTCACAGAGACTTAAAAGCCAGTAATATATTGCTTGGCGAAAACATGATTCCCAAAATTTCTGATTTTGGTATGGCAAGGATTTTTACACAACAGGAAACAGAAGCAAACACCAAAAGGATTGTTGGGACATAGTAAGTGAAAATGCAACTAAGCTACTAGGTTGTACTTTCAAAAACTTATTGCATTAAGAACTAATTAGTTTTTGTTCTATGATTTCTGATGTAGTGGTTACATGTCTCCCGAGTATGCAATGGAGGGAATTTTCTCTGTAAAATCTGATGTGTATAGTTTTGGAGTGCTAGTGCTTGAAATTGTGAGCGGTAGAAGAAGCAATGGCTTCTACCACGAGGATGGCCCACTCAACCTAGTAGGATATGTATGTCAAACAATTGAAAAAGTTTGTCCTTTCAAATGTGTGCTTGTTTCTAATTAACTTTTGACGGAATACAATTTATTTCAGGCATGGGAATTATGGAGTGATGGTTTGGGGCAAGAATTGATAGATCAAAGAATAAGTAGTTCCTGCATTAATGACCAGATGTTAAGATGCATTCATGTGGCTCTGTTATGTGTAGAAGAAAGTGCAAATGATCGGCCGACCATGCCAGCCGTTATATCAATGTTGACAAATGAAAGTGCAGAACTTCCTTTGCCTAAAAGACCAGCATTTTGCACTGGAAGAAAGGTTACTGACATGCCAACACTTCCTATAGAGTCTAAAGACAATTCAATGAATGACTTGTCTATTTCCGATATTTATGTAAGATAAGGTGATCCATTAATACTTTTTAGATAAAGTCTGTTTGATGCACATTAAAACATCAGATTTAATTTTCAATTATTAGTTGGAAAATAATCTCATTTAAGATTATGGAGTACATATTTTGAACATTTAAAACATGTGTTAATAGAGGAGGTGCCTGCCCGCTTTTTGTTTTTAAAAAAAAAAGAGAAAAAAGGACGAGGTCCTTGGTTTACAATCCTTTGTCCCACATTGGTTGAAATACATCTTGGTGTGGGTAGTAGCGGGGAATCACAGCTGTTCATTGCAAGAATCCTCTGTCAGGTGCTTGTTGACAGATTTGTCAACTTTTTCACGATCTTTTCTTTTCTTTCTGAGATGAGTAATTTATCTTATTTATTTCTCTTCCTCCGCAATAGCCTTGGCGCAACGGTAAGTTGTTCCTTTGGTAGGTCACTGGGTTCGAGGCGTAGAAACAGCCTCTTTGCAGAAATGTAAGGGAAAGGCTGCGTACATGTGCGTCCTACCCTCCCCCTACCTCGCAATAGCCAGGGAGCACTTTGTGCACCGCGTGAGCCCATTTCTCTTCCTCCGCATACTTGTTTGGATTCATTCCTTGGTCTGAAACTCAGTTTTCATATATATCTGTAGCTTGAACTTGTGATTTTGTCTTGAACTCATATATCTGGGATGTTTGAAAACGTTGTAGTTTAGAGGTATTCCTCTAGTTCAATGATTTGTCCTATAAAAAAAATGAAGGCATTAGTTAAAATAAAAATAAAAATCAACAAAGCCTCTAAATTTATCTGTATTTAGACTCTTTTTTGCATTAGTTGCGTATATCTCTTTCTAATACACTCGTCCACTTGAAAGTTACATTTCTATGAAGCTGAATAATGGATAAGTTTGACAAGGTTTCCAAAGTTATTGGTCAATTTACGAAGATTTAAGTATTAAAATTACATTAGTTTTTTACATTGAATTCTTCTTCTTTCAGATTGATATGTTCTGCTTTTCTGCACTAAAATGCAACAATGGATTTGAGTTTGACGAAAGGGTAGCATTACCTGAACTTGAATAATCCATCAAGATTGCCAATAAACTTGTGAATGTTATTTTCTTGCCTTGTTTTTCCATGCATGTAATTTTGGACTACTTTACTACTCAAGCCGCAGTTCTAGACAGTTTGAGACCAGGTGATCTGCTTGATTCCTCAAGATTTATTATGGGCTGCAAAGTAGAATTTTTGCATGTATTCTTCCAAACCGCCTTTACTGGATCTAGTTGAATACTTACCAGTGATAAATCTGGTTCTGCATTGTGGTTTGCTAACTGAGTTAATCATGTTGTCCCCAACTCTGAACTCATTCTAAGTTTGGAGTTTGGACCAGTATGGTGCATATTGAAAAATGATGCAGCCAGGTGGGGAATCTACATACCTGTATTCTCCACCTCATGGAATGAACAAAACCCTCGCCACCTTATATAATCCTGGCAACTTTACCCTGCAAGAAATGCACTCTATGGGTCTAGGAAGCTCATCTTCTAGCGAAGTTCTGATTTTCCTGCGAAAGCACTGATCCTTGGGATGAAACTAGGTGTTAAATCACAAAACTTGCCATTCTTGGTCACTTGTGTGATGGTTGGTTGATTCTATCCCAGCTTCAGGTCCCTTAACTCTTGAATGGGAACCTAGAACTGGTCAACTGCAAATTAAGAGACTATGGCAGATTTACTAGACAAGTATGATTTTTGAGAAACAACAGATTTGAAGAGTACTTCAGTTACACTGAAATTGGTTAATCAGAATGGGATCTGGATATTTCTGGACAGGTAACTGACATTGAAGGACATGTTGTTGCTAAGAGCTGAGGTTATAATACTGCTGGAGTGTGTCAAAGATGGAAAAATCTGTGTATATGAATCACTACAATTATTGCCATTGCTTTTGGTTAGATGGTGGGAACATTTCAACTAAAAGTTTACAATATACTATCGCTGATAGGCCTTGTATATATTCTTCTACTGATGAGGTTTTGATGGAGCCAAAGGGACAGCTTGAAATGGACTGAGAATGTGAAACACTCAACACACAAAGTTGTGATATTTGGTGAAAGGATGCCATGTGGGGGTTATGAATGATAATTTAACTGCAATATAATTTATTTTGAGATGCATCAATCTCTGCTATGGCCTATCGGGAAACAAAAAAGAATTAATTTAATTAACTTTTGCTTTGTGAAGAAATTTGTTTTAACTATTTCCTTTTCTTATTCTACTCTCATCTTCCATCTTCTTGGAAAATATATTATGTGCAGCTTTAACAGGTTGTTGAAATATTAAAAAATCAGCCCAGCCTTGTACTTCAAGCTTTAGCGGGTCATCTATTAGTTCAGTGAATTTTCCTATGAAATAGAATGAACTCATATTTCTAAATCATAAAAATTCTTTAAATTTGTTGAGATGGAGGAAAATAATTTGTTTTTACGAGAAACCGGCCTCAATTATTTGGAATTAATGTCTGTTGTTATTAGGTTCTTTTTTTCTGTCTTTTTAACATGTGGCCAAAAGCCATTAAGGTTCAATTATTCTGGTTGCAATGCAAATGCGCAGTAGCTTTCTTTACTTCGCGTTTTTCTTCTCCTTAAAAAACGAGTTTCAAGTAGTTGCTGCACTTAAAAGGAATTTCTGTGATTCATGCATTCATGGTTAATAATAAGCTTGTAATTATGTTTTCTTGCTTTCTTTAACATGCTTGTGCTTGTGGAATACTGCTATTCTTGCAACAGTAAGTGACAGTTTAAGACCAGGTGACGTGCTTGATGTTTCAAGTTCCTTAGGCTCTCCTAACCAAAAGTTCTGTATTTTCTTCAACGACTTTGGATCATCACCTGTCCTTCACTTACTTGACAGAGTCTAGTGGTAACTCTCAAGTATGGACAGCCAACCGAAACGAACCTATTGTCAACACTTATGGGCTTGTTCTAACATTGGACACCTATGGTGTGATGAAAATCATGCAGCAGGGGGGAAATTCTATAAACCTGTACTTCTCCTGGTCAACCTATAAAAAAAACTGGCCACTTAAATCGATTCTGGCAACTTCATCCTGCAAGAAATAAACTCCAGTGGATCAATGAAGCGCCTGTTGTAGGCAGAGTTTTGGTTACCCTGCATATGCTTTGCTTCCAGGGATGAAATTAGGGGTTAACCACAAAACTGGACATTCTTGGTCACTTGTTCATGGCTTGATGATGACATTCTAACTTCAGGTGCCTTCACACTTGAATGGGAACCCGGAAAAAAAATAGCCGCTGATTAAGCGAAGAGGGAACCTTTATTGGACAAGTGCTGTATTGAGAAACAATAAATTTGAACACATTCCGAAGGAAACTCAGTGCATGTTTGATTATATTATTGTGTCAAATGATAGTGAAGATTACTTCAGTTACACTACTCAAAATGATTATTCATGATGGATGCCAAGGCTGATAACTGTTATGGCTATAACACTGATGGAGGGTGTCAAAGATGGGAGCAACCAACCTGCAGGCATTGTGGCGACAGATTCGAATTTAGGTCCAGCTACTTTTATCATCCAGAAAATCCTGATTCAAATATGACCAATGATATGAACACAAGTCTTACTGCTAGTGATTGTAAGGCTACTTGCTGGAGCAAGTGCAAATGTGACTGTGTTGGAGTCAGTTATGCATCTGTGAATGGGACACGATGCACATTTTATAATGGAAAATGGAAGTCTGTTAACTTGGCCAGTGGTGCAGGTTTTCAAATTATAGTACGCAGTCATTCGAATAAAAAAGGTAACTCACCAAGACTCTTGAACTATGTAAATGAAGATAGTTTTAAAATTCATATCCATTCCTACTAACTACAGACCATCCTTATTTATGTGGTGAAAAAAAAGAGAGGAATATACAGCATATATAAAAAAAAATGATTTTTTCAATTGCAACAAAAAAGATTGAAAGTAACAGATAAGGAAAAGATTTGATAGTTCTAAAGTTCATATCCATTACTACTTATTACCATTGATCTCCAGCTCTTGCTTTGCAATTTAAAGTTCTATCCATATTTCCAATCTGATTTCTTTGTTAACAGCTTTCTAGCCCTTAATGTACAGTGGTGCCATTCCATGAAACATGCAATAGTACTGCAGACATGCATTTCACAGTTTAGTTGAACTAAAAAAATAAATTAACTAGCTCATGTCAAATTATTCAGTTTCTTATTTGTTTGTAACTCAATGCAGTTAAAAAGGAATGGATATGGACAGGTACCTCCATAATAACTATTGTACTCATGCCTCTGCATTCTCTGCCTAAAACTTAGAGAAAAAAGCTGTACTCAAAAGTAGAGACTTCACTATAATACAATATGTACATTAATTACTATAAAATAAATATGTCAATCCCTTGATTGTTATTCAGAAGGTTTGTTTCTTTTGTCATGGCTATCACATTTTGATCTAAGCAGAGGAGAGGACAACAAATGAAATACTTGATTTAGTGACTTCAGATAGATCTACCAATGTCAGTGAACTCAGATTGATGTAAAGAAGGGACACGAGTTAAATGTACTCATCTATTCATCTGTCATGGAAGCTACTAACAACTTCCCATTAGAAAACGGAGAGGGGGGTTTTGGACTAGTTTACAAGGTACTTTTCTGAAATTTTTTGCTAATCTTTATAAATGTTTGAGAAAATATTTACATCCCTCTTGTTCATGGATTCAGGGAAAATTGCCAATGGGAAAAAAAGTGGCTATTAAACGACTTTCAAGAAGTTCAGGACAAGGATTAATAGAGTTTAAAAATGAATTGACACTCATATCTGAACTCCAACATGAATCTTGTTCAGCTATTGGGTTGTTACGTTCATGGAGAAGAAAAGCTGTTAATATATGATTACATGCCTAACAAAAGTTTGGATTGCTTTTTATTTGGTTAATAAGATCTTTCACTACAGTAACACCAAATATATATCCCACAAATGTATCTATTTAACTATTTTACTTTTTTGTCTATGACTACTAGTCATGTTAAAGTTTTTATCGGCAAGATTCTAGTACTCAAAGTCAGCACCTAGACTAGAAGAGACGCTTCAGCATAATAGAAGGAATTGCACAAGAATTGCTTTACCTACATAAGTACTCAAGACTTTGAGTGATTTACAGAGAATTGAAAACTAGTAACATACTGCTAGCTTGATGAACATTTGATTCCCAAAATTTCTGATTTTGATATAGCAAGAATATTTACACAAGAATCAGAAGCTTATGTTGGAAAAAAAAAGAAAAAAAAAGAGAAAGGAATATATAGCATATGAAAGAATGAGTCTTTCAATTGCAACAACAAAGATTGAAAGTAACTGACAACTAACTGTTAAGGAAAAGACAATAAAGCTTCTGTTCTTACGAGGATTCGTATCCCATATCTGCACAAAGTTGCCCGTCAACTCTGCCCAACTTGGATCCCGCACGGTCCCCGTTAATTCGTATTCCATGAAACATGCTACAGTTACTGCAGACATGCCATTCACAGTTTATCTAATGCGAAAATGAAATAGCTCATGTCATATTATACAATATCATATTAGTTTGTAACTCAATGCAGTTAAGAAGAAATGGATATGGATCGGTTCCTCCCTAGCAACAATTCTACTCATAATCTGCCTCTGCATTCTCTGCCTAAAACTTGAGAAAAAAAAAAAAAAAGCTGTACTCAAAGGTAGAGACTTCACAAGAATACAGTATGTACATTAATTACTATACAATAAATTAAGTATGTCAATCAATCCCTTGATTATTCATTCAGAAGGTTTCTTTCTTTTGTCATGGCTATCACATTTTGATCTAAGCAGAGGAGAGGACAATGAATAAAATGCTTGATTTAGTGACTTCAAATAGATCTACCAATGGCAATGAACTCCAGATTGATGTAAAGAAGGGACACAAGTTAAGGGTACTCAGCTATTCATCTGTCGTGGAAGCTACAAATAACTTCTCATTAGAAAACAAGCTAGGAGAGGGTGGTTTTGGACCAGTTTATAAGGTATATTTCTGAAACTTCTTAAAAATCATTATAAATGTCTGAGAAAATATTTATATCCCTTTTGATCACGGATTCAGGGAAAATTGCCAATCGGGAAAGAAGTGGCTGTTAAACGATTTTCAACAAGTTCAGGACAAGGATTAATAGAGTTTAAAATTGAGTTGACACTCAAATCTGAACTCCAACATATGAATCTTGTTCAGCTATTGGGTTGTTGTGTCTATGGAGAAGAAAAGATGTTAATCTATGAGTACATGCCCAACAAAAGTTTGGACTGCTTTTTATTTGGTTAGTAAGATCTTTCACTACTTTAACACATCAAATATATCGCACACATGTATCCATTTTATGATTGTACTTTTTTGTCAATGACTACTAATCATGTTCAAGTTTTTTTCGGCTAGATTCTAGTACTCAAAGCCAGCAACTAGACTGGAAGAGACGTTTTAGCATAATAGAAGGAATTGCACAAGGACTGCTTTACCTACATAAATACTCAAGACTGCGAGTGATTCACATGGACTTGAAAGCTAATAACATATTACTCAACGAAAATATGATTCCCAAAATTTCTGATTTTGGTATGGCAAGAATTTTTGCATAACAAGAATCAAAAGCAAACACGAGAAGGATTGTTGGGACGTAGTAAGTGGAAATACATCTAAACTACTAGGCTGTAACTTCAAAAACTTATTGGATAAGAACTAATTAGTTTTTGTTCTATGAATTTTGATGTAGTGGTTACATGTCTCCTGAGTATGCCATGGAGGGAGTTTTCTCTGAAAAATCTGATGTGTATAGCTTTGGAGTGCTAGTGCTTGAAATTGTGACTGGTAGAAAAAGCAATAGCTTCTGCCATGAGGATTGCCCACTCAATCTAGCAGGATATGTATGCAAACAATTGAAAAAGTTCGTCCTTGCTAATGTGTGTGCTTGTTTCTAATAAACTTTTGTTGAAATGCAATTTGTTTCAGGCATGGGAATTATGGAGAGATGGTTTGGGACAAGAACTGATAGATGAAAGAATAAGCAGTTCCTTCAACAATGACCAAATGTTAAGATGCATTCACGTGGCTCTCTTATGTGTAGAAGAAAATGCAAATAATCGGCTGACCATGTCAAACGTTATAACAATGTTGACGAATGAAAGTGCAGAACTTCCTTTGCCTAAAAGAATAGCTTTCTACACCGGAAGAAATGTGTCTGAGGCGCAAACACTTACTAGAGAATCAAAAGACGATTCAATAAATGGTTTGTCTGCTTCCTATATGTATGCAAGATAAGGGGATCTATTAATAGTTTTTACTTAAGTATGTTGAATGCACATTAAATAATCATATTTTTTTTACATTTAAAACATATGTATTAATAGAAGTTCCTAGTGTTATATCCTTTGTCCCTTATTGGTTCTAAATACAACATGGTGTGGCTATATATATTAAGGATTCGGGTGTTAGTGTTATATGTTGAGTTGTATGCCCCGTATTGTTAGATATGATAGTCTTGCACTGTGTTTAGAAATGACAACTGGGTAGAACGGGAGCGGATAAGGAGTACATCGATCCCAATTCGCACAAATTAAAAAGATAACATTACTTACTTAAAAAGACGACACTAATTATGAATATAAAATTAGTCTAACAATTATTTATATAAACAATAATATGAGATTATCTTCTCATTTAATTAATTAAAATATATATATATATATATATATATATATATATATATATATATATATATGTATAGCAAAATCAATAATCATTAAATTTATGCCATGATTTGCACTTATTTAAATAGATCAACAAAATCATTACAAGATCCATGGATTTACATACGCTTTAATTTTATTATAAAATTGATCGGATATTAATCATATATCTTTTTTATTTTTCTAAACATGTTATAATGAAAATTGTAAGTTTCTCTGTCCATTAATGAAGTGAAAGACAGTTCAGATATTGTCAAAAAAAGGGACTGATATTAAATTCATGATACTAGGCATGATCTTCAAATGAACCGTACCCACCCAAAACCCGTATGGATTTTTTCCAACAAAGTTTTAAAAATAATATAGTACATATATATGACTGACTTGATAAGCTCGTGGTTGAAACGGGTACTTTTTCAAGATAATTCAATTATTCACCATCACCAATAAAAAGGGAGACAAATTAATGAGTGGACAGTGTTAGCAAAAGAAATGAGTGGACAAAGGGGAGAAGGGTTTGTTTTTCTTGGTGAGAAGACAAATTGGATTCAGCATCTTACGTGCGTATATGACTTTGTTGTGATGTGAATTAGTGTGAAGCTCCTTCTTTAACTTGTGGGAATAACAACACCATCATGCGATTTGGATGCATTATGGAGTTGGATGCATTATGGAGTTGGAGAATATACATGACTCAATATACACATTGAAGTTGTCAGTATAGCTTCCCACTATTATGGTGTGAAAAGGTCGTTCCGTACACTACATGGGTTTAGAAGTATGGGTTTTTTTAACTAGTATTTTAAGCTTAATCCGATAAAATGTAATAAATATAATTTTTATAATTGAAATATTTTAAAAATAGTAAAATATTTATTATACAATATTGTATTTATAACCAACAATTATAATAAATAATACAAAATTTTTATATTTATCACCTAAACAAATATCTCAAGAGCAATTGTTAGAAACATCCATACTATATTACGAGTGTATGATATATGTTGTTATCAATGATAATTATTGTATGTTAAAATTTGGTCATCATAATGTGGTTTACATAAACAAATTGTGAAATTTTTATTCCACTATTAGAATTGATTAAAAGCAAACATTTTAACTTCATATGACGTGAATATTAATTACATTTACAATTATGTTTTCGACAATTTTTTAAAACAGTAAATGATGCTATTTGTCATTTAGGATTTCTCAATACCAACAATCTCCGATATTATATTATTTTTGTGTTTATAAATATTTTCTCCTATGATATTTGTTACCTGTGGTATTGCTGTCAAATGGTGATGGTTGTTATGTTCGATGGTTTTCTAGGATGATAGTCATTGTTTATGATATGATTTGTAGAGATGCAAGTGGATTAGATATATTCATTTTCCTGAACCAATGTAACCAAAAAAAAAAATATATATATATATATATATAACATTATTTTCATTTTTATTGGTTTTTTTTTTTCTTCTTGCAAACTCTATTTTATTGGTTATTTCCGATATGGGCCTTAACCAAAAGTTCAGCTATTCCTAAAGCTCATTGATCACTCACTAATTGAAAAATCCAAGCAAACTAACATAAGTTTGTTTTGATTGGAAGACTAATTTGAGTTGGTTAACTCTTAGTTATGCATGAGAAATATGCAATAAACTTAGTTTGGTCAATTGGAAAATGAAAATAAAAACTCTGAAAGTATTGATCCTTGTCTTTGGTGGTCTCATATGATGGTGGTGGTTTTCTTGAGTGATTTTTTACAATGGTGATCAATATCAACAATGGTAGTTGTATTAGTCTTTAATGATCTCTGCATAATGATAGTTGCTGACGAGGCAGACATGAAGCAGCAACATAGTTTTCGATTACAATAAGAATGAATGAATGAATAATCTAACGATCGTGTAACACAATGTGGTGTCTCAACAAGTAAATGATGTAATGACTATGTAACACAATGTGGTGTCGCACCAATAATAATATAAGCGAAAAATCAAATTCTTCCTAGCTTCTTTACTTCAGAGTTTGTTTGGAATCACAAAAATTGTGAAATTCAATTCATTCTAAATGAACTTTGATTAAAATTTTATGTTTAGTATATATCTTTCATAAGAATTCAATTCATTCTAATTATGCTTTTATAACATTTTTTTTAATTTTGAATTATCATCAAAATTGATATGATTTATTAAGAATTCAATTCAATTAGATTAAAATACATATATACTATTTATTTTTACTTCTCCTCATATTCACATTTCAAAAATCACAACCCCGTCTTTCTTCTTTCTACCCCATTTCTCATCTCCTCTTTCTTTTCCCTTCCCTTCCCCTCATTTCTCTTCCCTCCTTATAATGTAATAACGGTGTAACACAATGTGGTGTCGCACCAATAATAACATAAGCACAAAATCAAATTCTTTCTAGTTCTCTACATAAGCGACGTGTATGTTTCCGAAGTTTTGTTAGATACTTAGATGTGTGTTTATTTTGTTGTATGGTAATTTCGTTAGGAATTTAAAATTTGTTGAGAACCCCACTAAAGACGTCCACAAGCCCATACCCCATAGATAAGGCCATTGTGAATTTTTTATTATATAGATTCTTTTTTATATAGCACAAAAAGATATAGTCACGAAAATGGTTACACAACTAGTGTTTCATACTTCCATTTATTATATTATTATTCTCTTTCTTTATGCTTATAAATTAATTTATTTTCATGATTTCATTGTTTTATTCGTAAGTTTTGTGAGAACTGAAATTATATTATCATTAATTTATTTACAAATTAAGAAATTCACTTTTTACATATAAAATAAAATAAATCCAAGTACAAATGGTTCAATATGAACTATACTTGGCATTGGCATGATTTGGCTTTCTTCGTACTACATACAAGTATCAATGCAGAATTATCTAAATTCACAGATATTTTATTTTATTTTTTGGTAGGGAAATTCCCAGACAATTCAACAGGGTAAGTCTGTATCTTAAAGTAGAGTAATTTTGACTTCATTTAATGCTACTGAAAGAAGGAAGGAAAAATTGGCAGCAACTTTGTCAAGCAAAAATGGCTGGACATTCATAACAGTAGTTTTGGGGCATCGGCGGGAGCAGGATTTTTTACAAAAATTATATTCATTTAAAATTTTAATATCGAAGACACCCAATATACAAAAAGCAAAGCATTGCTTTTGGTTAATCAAAGCTTGACACTTGTTCATGACTTTATTGTGTGCACTGTTGACATCCCAACATAAATTCTTAAACTTTCTGTCTTTCTCTAATTTGTAAAACCATGAGTCTCAGCTCCCCCCTTTATCCCCGTGACCAATTCAAAACAAATAGCAACACAAATTTTTCTGATAACGGGACATTTGTACCCACTCACACCATCCACGGTGTGAGACATTTGTACCCACTCACACTAGCGTGGTTCCGCCATTGTTCGCCGCTATCCGCTATTTTTACGCCACTGTGCCAATGTTCGCCACTGGTTTTGGGGTCTTAACACGAGTGCAATGATTTTATTTTTTTTTTCCCTTATGTAATGTACAAATGCATACTTAAAACATTTAAAGTGGTCTATATTTATATTAGTGAGAGCCCTACATAATGATGAAAGAACTGCAAACTATATAATTTATTAAGTTTGATACTTAATTTTTCAGAAACTTATGCCTGCAGTTGGCAAAAAAAAAAAAGTTATGTCTTCCATTTGTAAAAGTATTCCATTAACTTAAGTTGCACTAGCTTTCTTTAAATGAAGTTTATGATTTCATAGAAAATAATAAACTAAAAATAATAAACTAGTTTGTGCTTCGTTTTCCTCCACTTCCTTACATCTGAGTTTTAAGTGATGGTTGCAATTATTAGGAAATTTAATGATTCATGCATCCGTAGTTAACAAGAAGCTTGCTAATTATGTTTTCTTGTTTTCTTTAGCATGCTTGAACTTATGGACTACTACTACTACTACTTTTGCTGCAGTAAGTGACAGTTTCCGACCAGGTGATGTGCTTAATTTTTCAAGTTCCATATACTCTCCTAACCAAAAGTTCTGTATGCACTTCAATCCGCACGGATCCTTCTTGAAAGACCACACTTACTTGATAGTGTATAGTGGTAACATACTGCTATGGATAGCCAACCGAAACATACCTATTGTCAACACTTCCTAGGCTTGTTCTTGGACCACTCTGGTGTGATGAAATTCATGAACCAGGATGGAGAAACTATAACCCTGCATTCACCTGCTCAATCTATTGGATTCTGGCACCTTCATCCTGCAAGAAGTAAACTCCAATGGATCTATGAAGAGCTTATTGGGGCAGAGTTTTGATCACCCTACAAATACACTGCTTCCAGGGATGAAGTTGGGAGTAAACCACAAAACTGGTCGTTCTTAGTCACTTGTCTCATGGCAAGCCAATAGCATCCCAGCTTCAGGTGCCTTCACACTTGAATCTGAAAAATCTGAAATCTGAAATCAGTATGTCAAAACCTAGTACTTTTACCTCTGTGTTTTCTGGATCCCTTGCTATTACTACAACTAACATTGTTCAATCAGCCAATTCATTTGAAGATTCACCATCTAAAGACAAGCCTATTAATGTCTCATTATCAGCTACTAAATATGATAAGTTCCTACAGTATCAAGCTACCCAGCAATCTTCTTATGGTAATTCTGTCGTTTGCCTCTCTCAGACCCCTTCTGACACTTGGATTCTTGATTCTAGTGCCTTTGATCACATATCTGGTAATCCCAAACTTTTTTCTAGTATTAGTAATCCATCGTCACTTTCCATTGTCACTACAGTTAATGGCTCCATAACCATTGCTAAAGGTATAGGTCAAGCTACACCATTATCTTCTTTGTCTTTAGAATCTGTGCTTTATGTCCCTGCATGTTCATTCAGTCTGATTTCTATTAGTCAATTGACTTATTCTCTCAATTGTTATGTCACTTTCATTGATGATTCTTTTACTGTACAGGACCGACGTACATGACGAACGATTGGCACATGGCGTGAGTCACAGGGCCTCTACCATCTTACCACACTACCTACATCTTCAGTGGCTTGCTCTACAGATGTATCACCTATTCTCATTCACAGTCGATTGTGTCATCCTAGTTTATCTAAGCTTCAGAAGATGGTTTCTCGTTTGTCATCTCTGTCATCTTTAAATTGTGAATCGTGTCAGCTTGGCAAGCACACATGTGCTTCGTTTCTAAAGCATAGTCGTTTTAGAACAGAGTATCCCTTTCATCTTGTTCATACTGATGTTTAGGGTCCTAGTCGTGTTAGTTTATCTTTGGAATTTCAGTATTTTGTAACCTTTATTGATGACTATTCTCGTTGTATGTGATTATTTTTAATGAAAAATAGTTCTAAGTTATTTTCTATATTCCAACAGTTTTGTGCTAAAATTAAAACACAATTTGGTGTTTCTATTCGTATTTTGCGTAGTGATAATGCACGTGAATATTGTTCTATATCATTTCAGCACTTTATGACATCTCAATGTATGCTGCATCAATTATCTTATTCTCACACCCCTTAACAAAATAGAGTTGCTGAGCGCAAAAACAGACATTTAATTGAAACAACTAGCACTCTATTACTTCATGGTCATATTCCACTTCGGTTTTGGGGTGATGTTGTACTTACTGCCTGCTTCCTTATTAATCGCATGCCATCTTCTACATTGCATAACAAAATTCTATATTCTATCATCTTTCCTAATCATCCCTTATATTCACTTCCGCTTCGTATCTTTGGTTGCATGTGTTTTGTTCATGATCTAACACTTGGATAGGATAAACTCTCTTCCAAATCAATTAAGTGCATCTTCTTGGGTTATTCTCGCCTTCAAAAAGGGTATAAATGTTACTGTCCAGATAAGAATCATTACTTTATCTCCGCTGATGTTACATTTTTTGAGGAATCTTCATTCTTTCTCTCGACTATTCCCGAGTCACCTTCTATCTCTGAGGCTCTTCCGTTTCCTTATCTTAGAACAAATCACCATGCATCATCTACGCCACTACCTGATCTTCCAGTAGACACTGTTGATGTACTTGATGACTCACATTTTGTCCCAACACCTTCCCGTGCCTCGGATCCTGCTTCACCACCTATTTTATGAAGAGGTACTCGTTCAACTCGTAATCCTTATCCTTATTTATACTTTTTTGAGTTATCATCGTTTATCTTCACTCTATTATGCATTTGTCTACTCTTTGTCTTCTATTTCTGTTTCAAAGCCCACCAATGATGCTGTTGCTCATCCCGGGTGGCGGCAGTCCATGGTTGATGAAATGAACGCCTTACATACTAATGGTACTTGGGAACTGGTCTCTTTAACTTCTGAAAAATCTACTGTTGGATGTAAATGGGTATACACCGTAAAAGTTCATCCTGATGGTTCTGTTGATCGCTTAAAGGCTAGATTGGCAGCAAAAGACTACACTCAGATCTATGGTGTGGATTATTCAGAAATTTTTTCTCCCGTAGCTAAAATTACATCTGTCAGGGTATTTATATCTCTAGCTGCTATTTTTGATTGACCATTCTATCAATTGGACATCAAAAATGCTTTCTTGCATGGTGACCTTGATGAAGAAGTCTTTATGGAGCAACCACCTGGTTTTGTTGCTCAGAGGGAGTTCGGTATGGTGTGTCGATTGAAAAAGTCTCTATATGGCTTAAAGCAATCTCCTAGAGCTTGGTTTGATAGATTCAGTGAAGTTGTTTTTAGTTTTGACCTTCAGAGGTGTACTGTTGATTACTCAGTTTTCTATAAACATACACCTAATGGCAGAATTCTTTTAATTGTATATGTGGATGATATTGTGATTATAGGTGATGATAATCATGGGATTCAGCAATTGAAATCATTCCTACAGTCTAAGTTTCAAACTAAAGACTTAGGACAGCTAAAATACTTCTTGGGCAATGAGGTTGCAAGATCACAATTGGGTATTTGCCTTTCTCAAAGAAAGTGTTGTTTGGATGTCTTTAGTAATATAGGTATGTTGGATTCCAAACCTGTAGATACTCCTATGGATCCCAACACTTAACTTGTACCAGATGAGAGGGAGCTACTGATAAATCCTGAGCAATATAGACGTCTTGTTGGTAAGCTGAATTATCTCACAGTCACTAGACCAGATATTGATTTTGCAACTAGTATGATTAGCCAATTTCTTTCTCAATCTCGAACATCTCATTGGAATGATGTTATTTATATCCTAATATACCTTAAAACTGCACCAGGAAAAAGATTATTATATAAGAATCATGGACACACTCTAGTTCGAGGACATAGTCGTGGTCATACATTAGTCCATAAACATAATTCTACTCTAGTTCAAGGTTATAGCGATGCTGATTGGGCAGACTCTCAATTTGACAGAAGATTTACTACAGGATATTGTATATTTATGGGTGGAAATCTTGTTTCATGGAAAAGCAAAAAGCAGACTGTTGTTGCAAGATCCAGTGCTGAATCTGAATATAAGGCCATGACTCATACCACGTGCTGAGTTAGTTTGGCTGAAAAATCATTTAGACGAACTTGGATTTCAGCACTCACAGCCTATGGAGTTAGTATGTGATAATCAAGCTGCACTACATATTGCATCAAATCCAGTCTTTCTTGAACGAACAAAATATATAGAAGTTGACTATCATTTCGTTCGTGAGAAACTTATGGATAATACAATCAAGACTACATATACAAAATCAGAATATCAGTTAGCAGACTTATTCACAAAATCTTTGGCAGGAAACCAATTGCGATATCTATGCAACAAGCTTGGAACATATAATCTTTATGCTCTAGCTTGAGGGGAGAGTGTTAGAGTAGACAACTTAATTAATTGGTCAAATTTTCTTATTCATAGTTTCATTATTTATGTGTAATTTCTATTACGTATGTGGTTGATATTTAGTCTAAGTTCACTATGTTAGGAAAACACTTTAACCTATAAACAGAGGCTCCCTCTTATACATTTATAATAATCTGAATATACATTTTTCTTATATTCAACAGACATCAATGTCCGTGAGCTATTGCCTGTATGTGAAAACAAGTGATGTAATTAATTTTTGCAATAGACTTCTCCTCTTTCTTTGTTCAAAAATACGAAAAAATAAAAATAAAAATGTGTATGCCTTGGCCTTGGTTGTTACCTGCTTCAGTCCGATCATTTGAGGGGCACTTCTTATTTCTGCATTAAAATCTTGTTCGGTAGGAAAAAAATGCATTTAACTTCTTAGTTTCCATTTTCATTCCCATTTCTTTCATCTTCTTGGGAAAGATGTGCCAAAGAAGATGTTTTCCCAGGGTCCACCTTGTCGGAATATTTGACAAATCAACTCCGTTAATTTTGTACTTTAGCCTCTTGTAAACTTGTCGAGTACCATAAAGTTTTATATAAAGTTGGTCAAAGACATCCACAATTTCTAAAGTTTAATATTAGAAAAAGTATGATTAGTTTTACAAAAAATTATGTCTTCCATTAAAATTATTCTTTCTCATTTTCTTTTTCTGTGGCCAAATGCCACGAAGATTCTGTAATTCAGGTTAAAATGGAATAGCTTTTTTTCACTTAAACTCTTATTCATTACTTGAGTTGCAGCAACTAAAAGAATCTCAATATATGAGTTTCTGGGCAGGTAACTAACATTGGACGACATGTTGTTGCTAAGAGCTGATGATTGTTTGGTAACACTGCTGGAGGGTGACAAAGATGGAAACAATCTGTGTATAAGAATCACTACAATTATTCCCCTTGGTTAGATTGTGGGAACAATACAACTAATGGTTTACAATTTACTATTGCTGATAGGCCTTATACATATTCTTTTAGTGATGAAGTTTTGATGGGGCTAAAGGGAAAGCTTGAAATGGACTGGGAATGTGAAACACAAGGTTGTGATATTTGGTGATGGGGTGCCATATGGGAGTTATGAATGATAATTTAACTGCAATACTTGTATTTTGATATACATCAATCTCTGCTATGACCTATGGGGAAAACAGAAAATAATTTAATTAATAATTTTTGCGTTGTGAAGAAATGTATTTTAACCTTTTCCTTTTCTTATTCTACTTTCATTTTCCATCATCTTGGAAAAGTTATTCTTTATAGCTTTAACAGGGTCCACATTGTTGAAATATTCAACAAAGCAACTCAGTTTTGTTCATATGCAAGATACTAATTAGTTTTTGTGAGAATGCATGTAGCCGAACTCAATGATTGGAAATTAGTGCTTCTTGTAAACTTGTTGAGTACATAATTTATTATATAAAATAGAAAGAAATTCAAAATTTATGATTTATAAAGATCAGTACGGGAAAAGCACGATTAGTTTTTGCATCAAGTTATGTCTGCCATAAAAGTTCTCTTCTTTTCTGTGCTTTTTTTTTTTCTTTTTATATGTGGCCAAAAGCCATTAAGGTTCAATAATTCACGTTGCAGTGCAAATATGCACTAACTTTCTTTGCTTAAACTACCAATTTTTTTCATAGATTGACACATCTAAAGCAAGCTATTGCTTTTTTCTTCTCCTTAAAAAATATGAGCTTCTGGTAGTTGCTGCAGTTAGAGGAAATTGAGTTATCCATGAATCATGGTTAATAATAAGCTTGTGAATTATGTTTTCTTGCTTTCTTTAACATGCTTGTGCTTGTGGACTACTGCTATTCTTGCAACAGTAAGTGACAGACTAAAACCCGGTGACGCGCTTGATGTTTCAAGTTCCATATGCTCTCCCAACCAAAAGTTCTGTATTTCCTTCAATTCATATGAATACATGTATTTGATGGAGTATAGTGCTAAGACTGCGGTATGGACAGCCAACCGAAACGAACCTATAGTCAACACTTCTGGGCTTGTTTTAACATTGGACCACTCTGGTATGATGAAAATCATGAACCAGGGTGGAGAATCTACAAGCCTGTATTCTCCTGCTCAACCTATCAAAAGCACTAGGGCCACTTTATTGGATTCTGGAAACTTCATCCTGCAAGAAGAAAACTCCAATGGATCTGTGAAGCGCTTATTGTGGCAGAGTTTCGATCACCCTACAGATACATTGCTTCCAGGTATGAAATTGGGAGTTAACCACAAAACTGGCCGTTCTTGGTCACTTGTCTCATGGCATAACGATGGCATCCCAGGTTCAGGCGCCTACACACTTGAATGGGAACCCAGAGGAAGCCAATTGCTGATTAAGCGAAGAGGGAAGCTTTACTGGACAAGTGGCGCATTGAGAAACAATAAATTTGAAAACATTCCGAAGGAAGCGCAGCGCATGTTCGATTACATTATTGTTTCAAATGACAATGAAGAGTACTTCAGTTACACAACTCAGAATAATTATTCAGGATGGGTGCTAGATGCTAGTGGACAGCTGAGTGATCGAGGAGGAGTAGATCTTGCCAGGCCTGATAACTGTTATGGTTATAATACTGATGGAGGGTGTCAAAGATGGGAGCAACCAACCTGTAGACATCATGGTGAAAGATTTGAAATTAGGTCCGGCTACTTCGACCATGCAACTGATTCGGTTTCAAATACCACCAGTATTTCAAACACAAGTCTTGCTGAAAGTGATTGTAAGGCTATATGCTGGAGCAACTGTGACTGTGTTGGATTTGAATATTACTTTGATAATGACACAGGATGCAAATTTTATAATGGAAAATGGAAGTCTGTAAACTTGGTCGGTGATGCACCTTTTACGATTCTAGTAAGCAGCCATTCAGATAAAAAAGGTAAGCCATCTAGATTCTTGAACTACGTAAATGAGGACAGTGTCAAATTAGTTTGCGAAAACCGATTCTTCCAATTGCAACAAAAATATTGAAATGAATGGCTAATTGGGAAAATGAAGAATACACTTGCAAATATAATTGTCGAGACAGTAGGAAAACTTAATTACCATTGATCTTCCTTCCTTGCTTTGCAACAGTGTCATTCCATGAAACATCCGATAGTTACTGCAGACATGCGATTCACAGTTTATATAATACAAAATTGAAATAGCTCATGTTATATTATACAATATCATGTTAGTTTGTAACTCAATGCAGTTAAGAAGAAATGGATATGGATCGGTTCCTCCGTAGCAACTATTCTACTTATACTCTGCCTCTGCATTCTGTGCCTAAAACTAAAGAGAAAAAAAGTTGTACTCAAAGGTAAAGGCTTCACAAAAATACAGTATGTACTTTCAGTAATTTAAATTATGTCAATTCCTTGATTATTTATTCGGAATGTTTCTTTCTTTTTTTCATGGCTATCACTTTTTGATCTAAACAGGGGAGAGGACAGATAATGAAATGCTTGATTTAGTGACTTCAGATAGATCCACCAATTTCACTGAACTCCAAAATGAGGTGAAGAAAGGGCATGAGTTAAGAGTATTCAGTTATTCATCTATCATGGAAGCTACAAACAACTTATCATTTGAAAACAAGCTAGGAGAGGGGGGTTTCAGACCTGTATACAAGGTGTGTTTCTGAAACTTTTTGCACATTTTATGTTTGAAAAAAGATTAATAACCCTCTTGATCTTGGCATCAGGGAAAATTGCCAAATGGAAAAGAAGTAGCTGTTAAACGACTTTCAAGAAGATCAGGACAAGGAGTAAATGAGTTTAAAAATGAGTTGACACTCATATATGAACTCCAACATATGAATCTTGTTCAGATATTGGGTTGTTGCATTCATGGAGAAGAAAAGATGTTAATCTATGAGTACATGCCCAACAGAAGCTTGGACTGCTTTTTATTTGGTTCGGAAGATCTTTCACTATAACACATTAAATATCTCCCACAACATTTTTCTATTTACCTATTGCACTTTCTTTTTTGTCAATGACTAATCATGTTCAAGCTTTTATTGGCTAGATTCTAGCTCGCAAAGCCAACAATTAGAGTGGAAAAAACGTTTCAGCATAATAGAAGGAATTGCACAAGGATTGCTTTACCTACATAAGTACTCAAGACTGCGAGTGATTCACAGAGACTTGAAAGCTAGTAACATACTGCTTGACGAAAATATGAATCCCAAAATTTCTGATTTTGGTATGGCAAGAATTTTTACACAACAAGAATCAGAAGCAAATACTATGAGAATTGTTGGGACATAGTAAGTGAAATTATACTTAAGCTACTACGCAATACTTCCATAACATCTTATTGCATTATGAACTAAGTAGTTATTGCTTTCTAATTTTTGATGTAGTGGTTACATGTCTCCTGAGTACGCCATGGAGGGACATTTCTCAGTAAAATCTGATGTGTATAGTTTTGGAGTGTTAATGCTTGAAATTGTGAGCGGTAGAAGATGTAACAGCTTCTATCATGAGGACTGCCCACTCAATCTAGTAGGATATGTATGTCAAACAATTGAAAAGTTTGTCATAATGTGTGTGTTTGTTTCTAACTTTGGTTGGAGTGCAATTTGTTTCAGGCTTGGGAATTATGGAGAGATGGTCTAGGGCAAGATTTGATGGATCCAAGACTAAACAGTTCATGTATCAATCTCCAAATGTTACGATGCATTCATGTGGCTCTCTTATGCGTAGAAGAAAGTGCAGATGATCGGCCAACCATGTCAGACGTTATAACAATGTTGACAAATGAAAGTGCAACACTTCCTTTACCTACAAAACCAGCATTCTACACTAGAAAAAAGGCCACTGAGGCACAAACATTTCCTAGAAAATTAAAAGATGATTCAATTAATGAATTGTCTATTTCTAATATAGATGCAAGATAGGGTGATCTATTAATACTTTTTACTTAGATATGTCAAATGCATATTAAATAATTGGATTTAATTTTCAAGTAATCTCGTTTGAGATTATCATGTACATGCTTCTTACATTTAAAACATATGTGAGGTTCTACCAAAAAAAAACATATGTGAGGTGCATGGTGTTAGGATCCGTCGTCTCGCAATGGTTGTTAATACAACTTGGTATTTCACTAGTTCTATGATTTTTCTTATAAAATAAAATAAAATCATGGAAAAATTGATTGATTAATTATTTTTTAAAAGTGTTTTTTCTAGTTACTTTTTAAAAGGGAACTAATATTCTAACACACTAGAATAATATAAAAAAGATGAACTCTTAATTTGATTAGATAGACTGAAAGATTTTTTTTTTTTTCTCCAGGGAAACCTATATTAAATAAGTTCCAAAAAATTCACTATTCACATCTAAATAATATAGGACTAAGATAAATTATCTTATTTAAACTATTCTAAATAACTAAATACTACCTTTTTGAGATTTAAGAAAATAATATAAAATAAAATTGAATTATTGCTTTCATCAGAGTTATGAAAATAAATACAAAAAATTAATATCTCTTAACCCCATTCTTGTGTTACATAAGTCTTCTTTACTTAGAAGAATCTCGACCTCTAGTTTAGCAAAGCAAATTGAACTTTTCCCTTCCACTAGAATAAATGTTTGGAGTAGATTTTATCATTCATATGTCTCGTCTTTATAGATATTTTTGTTCCACCATTAGGGACTCTAATCTTCAAAACTGTAATTGCTATCATTATACGTGAGTTTTTCACCCAAAAGAAGCCTTTCAGTAGTGGTAGACAGTAGGAGATTTTCACACTTATGATTAGTGTGCTCATCTTAAATTTTTATTTTTTTTGAAACATAATCAACGTTCACAAACTTTCGAAAAAGAAAGAGGGACAAGATAGAGAATTAAAGGGAAAAAGGAAAGGCAAATTTGAAGGCGCGGCCCTAAAGCTTGGCATTAGGAATTATAGGACGCTAAAGCAGGGGCAGCGGGGGAATTATGGAGAGATGGTTTAGGGCAAGACCTGATGGATCCAAGACTAAGCAGTTCCTGCATCAATCACCAAATGTTACGATGCATTCATGTGGCCTTTTTATGCATAGAAGAAAGTGTAGATGATCGGTCGACCATGTTAGACATTATATTAATGTTGAAAAATGAAAGTGTAGCACTTCCTTTGCCTACAAAACCAATATTCTACATTGGAAGAAAGGTCACTGAGACGTAAATATTTTCAAAAAAAAGAAAAAAATCAAAAGAAAGCCTATTAATGGTTTGTCTATTTCTTATATATATATGTAAGATAGGGTGATGTATTAATATTTTTTACTTCAAGTATGTTAGATGCATATTAAATAATCGGATTTAATTTTCAAGTAATCACATTTGAGATTATCATGTATATACTTCTTATAAAACACGTCTTAAATCTTAATAGAGGTACATGGTGCTACGATCCTTTGTCTCTCATTGGTTGTTAATACAACTTGATGGTATTCCACTAGTTCTATGATATTTCCTATAAAATAAAATAAAATAGAATTCTATAAGAAAGCCTCTGAATTTATCCGTATTCAATCTCTTCCATGCATAGTACCTCTTTCTAATAACACTTGTCACTTAAAAGAAATTTAACTTTTTATAAACTGAATGATGGAAAAAGTTTGATAAGGTTTCCGAAGGTATCAGCCATTTTTACAATGATTTAATGATTAAAATTACATTAGATTCTTACTTTGAATTCTTAATCTTTCAGATTGGTATATGCTGTTTTTCTGCACTTCATTTGCACTTTATTGTAAAAAGTAAGGGTGTGCAAGTGGGTTGCTAGGTCCAAGTGAAGGTAAAATGTCACCCAATTCGACTAATTCAGGTTACTAAAAATTCCACCTAACTTTGAAAGTCGAGTGGTGGGGTGATAAAAATTTTCACCCGTTATAAAAGTCGAGTGCGTTATATGGGTCGGGTAGGTTGAAAATTAAAATTCAAAGTAATAAAATAATATTAAGTTATAGTTTTTTTAACTAAATCAATATAAATTAAAAAAATTTAACATTACAAAATAAAATTAAGAGATGAAGCAATGATGTATATTTAACAATAATATAAAATCTAATATTTTATATTTAGACTTAGTATTTATATGTATAAAATAATTTAATAAACATTAAAACATAATATCGGGTGGGTCGGGTGCACCCGGGTTAAAAAAATCTCAACCCGGTCACCTAACCCAACCCGGAATTAAAAACAAAAAATCACCCAATCATAAAATTAATTTTTGATGGGTCATTCAATTTTGATCAGGTTCAGGTGGGTTGGGTTGGGTTTAGCAGGTTGGCAATTTTTTTGCATACCCCTAATAATAAGGAGTTTGGTAGCATTATTGGCTCTACTTGAACACTTATATAGCAGTGATAAATCTTATCTGGTTCTGCATTATGATTTGCTAACTAAGATGACCCTGTTTTTCACAACTATGAAGCCCTTCTAACTTTGAAAAAATATTTAAATTTGAAATATAATGAACTCATGTTTAAATCAACAAAAATATTTGTTAATACAAATATCAACTTGAGCCCATTTAACTTAATTAAACCCAAGACTTCCCTATAAATAGAAACCTCATTGATAGCTCAAGTAAGCACTCTCTCTCAAAAACTCTCATACACCCCTACAGCCCGACCAGAGCAGGACCACCTTGAAGAACTATCATAACAGTATTTAAATTTGTTCATATGGTATCAAAATTTATTTAGTTGATCTCAATGATTTAGAATTATTTATGGTTGTAGTTGTTGTTAATTATTATCTTCTTATAAACTTGTTGAGCATAAAAAGTTTTATCGAAAGTTAAAAGAAGTCAAAGATTTGAAAGAAAAGTATGATATAGTTTGGGAGATTATTTTTATACGATAACATTTTGTTAAGTGAACAGGGAGAAACCCCTAAGTTAGAGGGAGATGGTGAGTGAGTTTCAGGTGCTCATTTGGGCCCATACTAAAAAAGTGAAAATTTCTGTTTAATTTCTTGTTTTCTTTTTCAAGTCCCTGTTTATTTTTTCAAAATATTCCTCCTCTCAAGACATGATAGATTCAAGACTATGCAGTTTCTGCATCAATCACCAAATGTTACGATGCATTCATATGACTCTCTTATGCGTAAAAGAAAGTGCAGATGATTGGCCAACCATGTCAGACATATCAATGTTGACAAATGAAAGTGCAGCACTGCCTTTGCTTACAAGACTAGCATTCTACACAAGAAGAAAGGCTTCTGGGGTGTAAACATTTCCTAGAAAATCAAAAGATGATTCGATTAATGACTTGTCGATTTCTGATATATATATATATGCAAGATAGGGATCTATTAATATTTTTTACCTAAAGCATGCTAAGATGCACATTAAATCACCAGATCTTTCTTGATTTATTGAGTACATCCTTTTTTACATTTACAAATAAATATCTCAAAAGAGTTGCCTGTTGTTGGTTTTCATATTGTTTACATCCTTCTCAGCTTGAAGTCTAAGCAGGGGAACTAAGGTCTTTAAGGAATATACCCAACTTGCTTTCGATCCCTTTGTTGTTAATGTTTCTGCCCAAAGATAGCGTTTCTGCCATCAATATTGTTCTTATTCAACTGTCTTACTACAGTTTCAAGTACCTTGAGTATATTCACATTTAGTGCTTCAAGAGGGATTCTAACTACTATTGGATGTTAGAATCTCCGCTGGTTTATGACTTTGTAATAATTGTAGGCCTCCTTTGTAGTACTATCGTAAGTTGTAAGAGTATGTTTGGAACTACAAAAATTATGAAATTCAATTCATTTTAAAGAATTTTGATTAAAATCTTGTGTTTGGTATCTATCTTTCATGAAAATTCAATTCATTCTAAATCATACTTTTAGAATATTTTTTTTGTTTTGAATTCTCATCAAAATTGATATAATTTGTTAAAAATTCAATTCAATTAAATTAAAAATACATATATACTATTTATTTTTATTTCTCCTCATATCCACATCTCAAAAACTACAACCCCTCCTTTTTCTTTCTTCCCCAATTCTGATCTTTTCTCTTCTTTCTTTCCCCTCCCCTTCCTCTCATTTCTCTTACCTCTTTATAATATATTAGATCTATACCAATGATTTAAGTTACTTTTGTAGGAATTTTTTTTTTTTTAACTAATGCGAGGGTAATTTTATAAAAGTATTAAAATAAACTGAATTCTATTAGTTATAATAATATTCCAAACAGTATAATCCAATTTAATTCATTTGAATTCTATCACTTAAATGATTTGTTCCAAACATTAGAAAATAATTTAAATTAAATTAAATTGAACTCTCACATGAATTTATTCCAAATTCACTCTAAATAAGTCTTGTTTGATTCTCTTACCATAATGTTTCTGGGAAGAGCAAATATCAAGAACTAACTTGGTTTCAGTGTTCTAATCAATCTGACCAACAAAATGGTATATACCAAAATTTGAGATATTATAAGCTTAAACCACAACATTCAATACTGCTTTTAAGAATTTTATTTGGACTGTGACTATAAAACCTCAACTAGCATAAGTACACCATGAAAGTGTCTGGAAAGGGATGGAAACAATCATGTCAATTTTAAGTGACGAGGAACATTTCAAGCTAGAAAAAGCCAATACATAGTTGGCCAATATCTTATCATGGAAAAACAGAGCCATTTATAGCTCCAAGCATAAAAGACATGACTAATAGGGGCTATTTCAAAAGGCATCCCGACTCCATCATCCTGAGCCTGCTCTTGACCTGATTGTCACTCAAACACTTTCTTTTGACATCATCTTTGCATTATTCTCCCCCATTTTCATTGAATCTCAAACATGAGGGTGCGTTCTTTCACAAGTCTTTGATTCCTACTTACATCCTCTAAATCTCTTAGATTTCCTTGATAAGTATACTCAATCCTCTCCATCTTGAAACTGCTGCTTTCTTCATAACCAGACTTCCAGATTAAAGTTTCATTCTCTTTTATCATCGTTTTCCATTAGCCATTACTTTGCTGTAAGGTTTCCAAGCGTTTGTCAACTCTACTTCTGTCTTTTTCTTTTCACATATATGTGGGACTTTTTAGCTTCTTAGTTCTTTGCTTCAAAACAATTGCTTTGGTTCTCTTTTTCATCAAAACCCTTTTAGGATATTCCATATATCAAGGTATGATGACGTTGTTTCAGAGGTTTTGAGATTTGAGGTTATGTGGCACGGGGGTGGCATGGTTAGTAATTTTAGAGCTGGTGAAACTCTCTTCCACATCGCATGTATTTATTATAAATTGGAAGTTTAGTTTATATTTTTTTCATAATTTAGTTATGAAAGTGTTAAATTAAACACAATCCAATTAAAGACATTTCAATCCAAATTAGAGAGAGAGTATTTTTTGACAAATTGAACATATATTTGAAAAAAATATCATATGACAGTATTCCTAAATGAAATTCAATCTATTTTGATTAATAAAATATTTATATTTAATATTATATATTAGTTAAACAATTGTATCTTATATTGATATTAACTTTATTATTGTCCATTCATAAATAAAAATTTAAATGCTGTGATGTTTAATAAATCAATCAATTATCGTATTGACTATTAATAATTATTGTCTATTTGTGATTAGATTTTTTTTATTATTTAATAAATATTATATTTTTATTTTTATTTTTTGTGTATTTAATATTTATAGTTAATAAAAAATTATATAATATGTATAATTGTTAAAATACATCACTTTTATTGAACTAATAATCAAAGACTTTTAAAACATAAATTTTTAAAACATTGAGAGCAGTAGCCTGGAAGAGCTCCAAAAACAAAGCGGTTATAAAAATAAAAAGCTGGTTTTTTCTTTTAAAGTTTTCTTCCTCCACCCAGAACGACGCCATTTCAATTCAGAGGTTTGAAGGCTCCTTCACTTTTCTTTCCCTGAAAAGCCTATCTCCAAACTCTCCCAAATTTCTGGGAGGACATAGACATTGAGCCAGAAGATGTAATCATGGGGTATGTTTGTTCTTTTATTCAATAATTTATTTGTGCCATTGGTTTATGCATTGCAGTGCAATAGCCCCGACAAATCAACTTTTGTAATTTGTAAGCAAAACAACTATAGCCTGATGTTTTTGCATAGCTAGGTATTTCATCCTATTGGGTGAAAAAAAATAAAAAAAAATACCAACTATATAATTTTTACATTTAAAACATAAGTATTAATAGAGGTGCCTGGTGTTAGTGTTAGAGCATATGTTGAGTTGTTATGTCCATATTATTATATGATTGTATTCTGTTTAGGAATGGCAACAGGGCAGAAGGAAAGCGGATCAGGTGTACAACGATCTGATTTGCTCCCACAAAATTTATCCTGAATCAAGGTAAGAAATTTCATCCCAACCCAGATTTGAAAAGTTCCCAAATCCCCCGAGCTTGTATCAACTAGTATATAACTTATTTATTCATCCACAAAAGTCAAATTAAAAATTCACAACAAGGTAACATCACTTGTTAGAGGTACAACAATAATTAAAAATACATAATTAGTCTCACAAAGATTTATATTAAAAATAATATGAAATTATCTTAACTTTTGATTTAATTAAAAAATATT
This sequence comes from Quillaja saponaria, assembly GCA_029379385.1. Lineage (NCBI taxonomy): Eukaryota > Viridiplantae > Streptophyta > Magnoliopsida > Fabales > Quillajaceae > Quillaja > Quillaja saponaria. The sequence continues at coordinate 7,695,895 of CM055616.1, read as the reverse complement.
CGCTAATTCACATATATTTAATTTATTAGAAAATTGATAGCATAATAATCATATATCTTTTTCTTTTTCTTTTTTCTTTTTCAAACTTGAGATTAATCCAGCTTTAATATACTTTTTTTTTTTTACCAAATATTTCCATAATTAAAGAGGCTCAGTCAAAACGAGCACACAGAAACATTACACAAAGAAAAAAGGATGGAAAACACCTTCAATTCCTTAACTGCTTTAAGAGCAAGATTGTGGGCAATAAGATTACAATCACCGAAAACTTTCTTTCAAACTCACAGATTCCCATTTTCTAAAACAACATCAAGAATGTCAGCAACAAAGCAAGGGCATTGTAATTTTTTTTAGTCAGCAACAAAGCTGACTTTAATATACTTATATGTCACTTTTTGTCCGTGAAAAGTTGTAATTATATTCTATCCATTAATGAAGTGAAAGACAGCTCAAATATGGTCAAAAAACAAGGGCAGACAAAAAAGGGGCTAATATTTGACTTTGTTGATTCAGAAGGGTTTGTTTTACTATCCATTGGTGATTTTCATGTTGTTTATTAATTTGTTTACATCCTTCTCAGCTTAAGTTCTAAGTAGGGGAACTGAGGTCTTAAGGAATCTACCCAACATGCTTTGGATCCCTTTGTTCTTAAGTGTTTTTGCCCAAGGAGACCATTTCCTCAATCAATACTGCTCTTATTCAACTGTCTTACTACAGTTTCAGGTAGCTTGAAGTATGTTCACATCTAGAGCTTCAAAACGGATTCTAACTACTATTGGATGTAAGAATCTCTGCTGGTTTACGACCATGTTATAGTGGCAGGCCTCCTTTAGTAGTTTACATACCTACTTTGCACTTGCATCTATAATCTCTATTGGATGCTAGAATTTTGGAAATCTAATATACACTTTAAATCATTAATATGCAATTATTATATATAAACATTGGGCAAGAATGGAGGGATTATAAGCTTAACAAGGTCTCAACATTCTTAAGCATTACATCACTTTCTCCTTTGTTCTTTACCTTTCTCAAGTTTGCTAACATTAGTCTATAAAACCATGGAGAGCAACATGTCTTATTTTCCTCACTTCTGGTACAGGAGGAAGCATGATAATGTAACGTAATTGAAAGAGTTAGACTCACATACAATGTAGTATTACCGTAAGCGGTAAGTAAGTCTCGCATGGTTGTTAAACTAGGATTTTTCACTTGTTCTATGATTTTTCCTATAAAATAAAATGCACTAGGATCTATAAGAAAGCCTCTGAATTTATCTGTGTTCAGTCTCTTCTATGCATAGCTGTGTAGTACCTCTTTCTAATACACTAGTCACTTAAAAGAAATTTAACTTTGTATGAAGCTGAATGATGGAAAAAGTTTGATAAGGTTTCTGAAGGTATCGGCCATTTTTACAATGATTAAAAATTACAGTAGATGCTTACTTTGAATTCTTAATCTTTCAGATTTGTATATGCTGTTTTTCCGCACTTCCTTGTAATAAGGAATTTGAGTTTTGAACACTTATATAGCAGTGAAAAATCTTATCTGGTTCTGCATTATGGTTTTCTAACCAAGATGACCCTGTTTTCCACAACTATGAAGTGCTTCTAACTTTGAAAAAATATTTAAATTTAGATAGAATGAACTCATGTTTAAATATAAAAAAAATAAAATTTAATTTGTTCATTATTTCTGGTTGTTGTTGTTGTTAATTATTATCTTCTTGTAAACTTGTTGAGCACAAATTAAAGTCAATGAAATCAACATAACTTCTTGAACACTAGACTAACTCCTTAAAATTAATAATAATACTTTTCAAACAACTAACAAAACTCAAAACTTTATGAATTATATAAGTATTAAAAGTTTTTGTTAAAAATTTTTTTGACAAGAACTTAGAAATCTCTAAGCCTATTTTATTAAAATAATTAATAATTTCAATTGCCTTGGCATATTCGCCTAATTCCTCCTCCATTTTAGGCAACATCTCAGACAGTTTTTCCATATTAGCAGCCATCACTTTATTTTATTCCTCCTCCTTAAAACGTGCTCATGTACTTTTGTTACAGATAATCTCCCCAATAATTCTTTTCTGTTTCCTGTGGCCGGTTCAATAATTAAGGTTGCAGTGCAAATATGCAATCTAAAGCCCTCTGATTGAGTTTTCTTCTAATTAAAAAAAAATAAGAATGAGTTTCATATGGTTGTGCACTTCAAAGGAAATATCCAGTAAGTGATCCATGCATCATGGTTAATAATAAGCTTGTGAATTATGTTTTCTTGCTTTATTTAACATGTTTGTGCCTTTGGACAACTGCTACTCTTGCAGCAGTAAGTGACAGTTTAACACCAAGTGATGTGCTTAATTTTTCAAGTTCCATATGCTCTCCTAACCAAAAATTTTGTGTATGCTTCCGGACTTTTGGATCCGATCCTGGCCTTGCTTACTTGGCAGTGATTAGGGTTCACGCTCGAGTATGGATAGCAAACCGAAACAAACCTATTGTCAACACTTCTGGGCTTGTTCTAACACTGGACCACTCTGGTGTGATGAAAATCATGAACCACGGTGGAGAAACTTTAAGCCTGTATTCTCCTGCTCAACCTATCAGAAACACTGTAGCCAATTTATTGGATTCTGGCAACTTCATCATGCAAGAAGTAAACTCCAATGGATCTATGAAGCGCTTGTTGTGGCAGAGTTTTGATCACCCTACAGCTACATTGCTTCCAGGGATGAAATTGGGAGTAAACCACAAAACTGGCCGTTCTTGGTCACTTGTCTCATGGCATGCCTATAGCATCCCAGGTTCAGGTGCCTTCACACTTGAATGGGAACCCAGAGGAAGCCAATTGCAGATTAAGCAAAGAGGGAAGCTTTAGGACAAGTGGGCTAATGAGAAACAAGAAATTTGAACACATTCCAAAGGAAGCTCAGCGAGTATTCAATTACATTATTGTTTCAAATGACAATGAAGAGTACTTCAGTTACACAACTAAATAATTTTTCAGGATGGGTGCTAGATATTGATGGACAAATGCGTGATCAAGGAGGAGGAGATCTTGCCAAGGTTGATAACTGTTATGGCTTTGACACTGATGGAAGGCGTCAAAGATGGGAGCAACCAACCTGTAGACATCATGATGAAATATTTGAATTTATGTCGGGGTACTTCGACCATGCAATTGATTCTGATTCACATAGCACCAGTAATTTAAACACAAGTCTTGCTGCAAGTGATTGTAAGGCTACATGCTGGACCAACTGTGACTGTCTTGTTATTTGAATATTACTTTGAGAATGGGACAGGATGCATATTTTATAATGGAAAATGGAAGTCTGTTAGCTTGGCCAGTGGTACCGCTTTTGCGATTCTTGTAAGCAGCCATTCAGATAAAAAAGGTAAGCCATCTAGATTCTTGAACTATGTAAATGAGGATAGTGTTAAAATTCATATCCATTAGTTGACTACATAATTTCAGTCTACGTGACAAAAGAAGAAGTAAGAGATAGTATGTGAAAACTGAGTCTTCCAGACAAAAATATTGAAATAAACGGCCAAGGGGAAAAAAAATTAAGAATACACTTGCAAAGATAATTATTGAGACTGTAGGAAAACATATTACCGTTGATAATACTCCCTTGCATTGGAATTTAGAGTTCTATCTATATCTCCAATATGATTTCTTTGTAAACAGGTTCCTAGCCCTTAATGTGCAACTGTGTCATTCCATGAAACATGCTACACAGCTACAGTTACTGCAGACATGCGATTCACAATTTATCTAAAGCAAAAATGAAATAGCGCATGTCATATTACACATTATCATATTATTTTGTAACTCAATGCAGATAAGAAGAAATGGATATGGATTGGCTCCTCCCTAGCAACTATTCTACTCATAATCTGCCTCTGCATTCTCTGCCTAATACTAAAGACACAAAACGTTGTACTCAAAGGTAGAGGCTACATAAGAATACAGTATGCACTTTAAGTACTTTAAAATAAGTATATATGTCAATTCCTTGATTATTTATTCAGAATGTTTCTATCTTTTTTCATGGCTATAATATTTTCATCTAAACTGAAATTTTTTGCACATTTTTAGTGTATTATACATGTCTGAGAAAAGATTTATAACCCTCTTGATCTTGGATTCGGGGAAAATTACCAAATGGAAAAGAAGTGGCTGTTAAACGACTTTCAAGAGGGTCAGGACAAGGAATAATTGAGTTTAAAAATGAGTTGACACTCATATCTGAACATTTGAATCTTGTTCAGATATTAGGTGGTTGAATTTATGGAGAAGAAAAGATGTTAATCTATGAGTACATGCCTAATAAAAGCTTGGACTGCTTTCTATTTGGTTCGAAGATCTTTCACTATAGTAACACATCAAATATATCCCACGACTTGTTTTTTATTTACCTATTGCACTTTTTTTGTTAATGACTAATCGTGTTCAAGCTTTTATCGGCTAGATTCTAGTTCTCAAAGTCAACCACTAGAGTGGAAGAGACATTTCAGCATAATAGAAGGAATTGCACAAGGACTGCTTTACCCACATAAATATTTAAGATTGCGAGTGATTCACAGAGACTAAAAAGCTAGTAATATATTGCTTGGCAAAAATATGATTACCAAAATTTCTGATTTTGGTATGCCAAGAATTTTTACACATCAGAAGCAAACACCAGAAGGATTGTTGGGACATAGTAGTGAAAATACATCTAAGCCACTAGGTTGTACTTAAAAAAACTTATTGCATTAAGAACTTATTAGATTTTGCTCTATGACTTTTGATGTAGTGGTTACATGTCTCCTAAGTACACCATGGAGGAACTTTTTTTGATAAAATCTGATGTATATAGTGAGTGGTAGAAGAGGCAATAGGTTATACCATGAAGACCGTCCACTCAATCCAGTAGGATATGTATGTCAAACAATTGAAAAAGTTTGTCATAGCTAATGTGTGTGCTCATTTCTAACTTTGATTGGAATGCAATTTGTTTCAGGCTTGGGAATTTCGGAGAGATGGTTTGGGACAAGACTTGATAGATCCAAGACTAAGCAATTCCTGCATCAATCACCAAATGTTACGATGCATTGATGTGGCTCTCTTATACATAGACGAAAGTGTAGATGATCGGCCGACCATGTCAGACATTATATCAAAGTTGACAAATGAAAGTGCAGCACTTCCTTTGCCTACAAGACCAGCATTCTACATTGGAAGAAAGGCCACTAGGGCGCAAACATTTCCTAAAAAATCAAAAGATGATTCAATTAATGGTTTGTCCATTTCTGATATGTATGCAAGATAGGGATCTATCAATATTTTTTACTTAAAGCATGCTAAGATGTACATTAAATCACCAGATCTTTCTTGATTTATTGAGTACATCCTTTTTTACAAATATAAATAAATGTCTCGAAAGTGTAGCCTGTTGTTGATTTTCATATTGTTTATTTGTTTACATCCTTCTCAGCTTGAGTTCTAAGCGGGGGAACTGAGGTCTTTAAGATTACCCAACATGCTCTGGATCCCTTTTTCTTAAGTGTTTCTGCCCAAAGAGACCATTTCGTCCTCAATACTGCTCTTACTCAATTGTCTTACTACAGTTTCAGGTACCTTGAGTATGTTCACATCTAGAGCTTCTAAAAGGATTCTAACTACTATTGGATGTAAGAATCTCTGCTGGTTTACGACCATGTAGTAGTGGTAGGCCTCCTTTAGTAGTTTACATACCTCCTTTGCACTTGCATCTATAATCTCTATTGGTTGCTAGAATTTTGGGAATCTAATATACACTTTAAATCATTAATATGCAATTATTATATATAAACATTGGGCAAGAATGGAGGGGTTATAAGCTTAACAAGGTATCAACATTCTTAAGCATTACATCACTTTCTCCTTTTCTCTTTACCTTCTCAAGTTTGCTAACATTAGTCCATAAAACCATGGAGAGCAACATGCCTTATTTTCCTCACTTCTGGCATAGAAGGAGGCATGATAATGTAACGTAATTGAAAGAATTAGACTCACTTACCATGTAGTATTACCGTAAGCTGTAAGTGAGTCTTGTTTGATTCTCTTGCCATAATGTTTCTTGGAAGAGCATATATCAAGAACTAAGTTGGTTTCAATGTTCTAATCAATGTGGACCAAGAAAATGGCACACCAAAACTTGAGATATTATAAGCTTTAAACCACAACATTCAGTCTGCCTTTAAGACTTTTACTTGGACTGAGACTATAAACTTAAACTAAGACTTTTACTTGGACTGAGACTATAAAACTTAAACTAGCATAAGTATACCATGAAAGCGTCTGAAAAGGGATGGAAACGATCATATTAATTTGACCAATTATTTTTTACTTAATTTAATATAAAATATTTTTTAGTTTAAGAAAAAAAAGTCATGCGAAAAAAGAATTGGATCCTCCCTAGCCGCTCGCGGAAGAAAGGATTATCTTCCAAATATACAATTAAAGCTCATTTCTGCACCTCAAAGTTGGCCGCCATATCTTCCCAACTTGGATCCCACACCGTCCAGGTTGTCCACTTTGACCAATTATTTTTTACTTAATTTAATATAAAATATTTTTTAGTTTAAGAAAAAAAAGTCATGCGAAAAAAGAATTGGATCCTCCCTAGCCGCTCGCGGAAGAAAGGATTATCTTCCAAATATACAATTAAAGCTCATTTCTGCACCTAAAAGTTGGCCGCCATATCTTCCCAACTTGGATCCCACACCGTCCAGGTTGTCCACTTAACAAAAAGTGGTCATGTAATTCAGGTAGCAGTGCAATAGCTTTCTTTATTTACCAAATACTCCTAATTTTTTCATAGATCAAAACATCTAAAGAACTCTGTTGCTTTTTTCTTCTCTTTGAAAAAAAAAAAAAAAAAAAAACGAGTTTCAAGTAGTTGCTGCACCAAAAAGGAAATCCAGTACATGATCCATGCGTTATGGTTTACAATAAGCTTGTGAATTATGTTTTCTTGCTTTCTTTGGCATGCTTGTGCTTGTGGACAACTGCAACACTTGCAGCAGTAAGTGACAGGTTAAGACCAGGTGACGTGCTTAATTTTTCAAGTTCCATATGCTCTCCTAACCAAATATTTTGTGTATGCTTCTGGACATCCATGCCTGGCCTCACTTACTTGGCAGTGTCTAGGGGTAGCGCTCAAGTATGGATAGCAAACCGAAACAAACCTATTGTCAACACTTCAGGGCTTGTTCTAACACTGGACCACTCTGGTGTGATGAAAATCATGAACCAGGGGCGAGAAACTATAAGCCTATATTCTCCTGCTCAACCAATCAGAAACACTGTGGCCACTTTATTGGATTCTGGCAACTTAATCCTGCAAGAAGTAAACTCCAATGGCTCTATGAAGCGCTTATTGTGGCAGAGTTTCGATCACCCTGCAGATACATTGCTTCCAGGGATGAAATTGGGAGTAAACCACAAAACGGGCCGCTCTTGGACACTTGTCTCATGGCATACCGATAGCATCCCAGGTTCAGGAGCCTTCACACTTGAATGGGAACCCAGAGGAAGCCAATTGCAGATTAAGCAAAGAGAGAAGCTTTACTGGACAAGTGGCGTATTGAGAAACAAGAAATTTGAACACATTCCAAAGGAAGCTCAGCGCATGGTTGATTACATGATTGTTTCAAATGACAATGAAGAGTACTTCAGTTATATTACCCAGATTAATCATTCAGGATGGGTGCTAGAATTTGGTGGACAGATGCGTGATCAAGGAGGAGGAGATCTTGCCAAGGTTGATAACTGTTATGGCTATAACACTGACGGAGGGTGTCAAAAATGGGAGCAACCAACCTGTAGAAATCCTGGTGAAAGATTTGAATTTAGGTCCGGCTACTTCGATTTTGAAACTGATTCTGATTCAAATAGCACCAGTAATTTAAACACAAGTCTTGCTGTAAGTGATTGTAAGGCTACATGCTGGAGCAACTGTGACTGTGTTGGATTTGATTATTCCTTTGAGAATGGGACAGGATGCGTATTTTATAATGGAAAATGGAAGTCTGCTAACTTGGCCAGTGTTAGAGGTTTTGCGATTCTAGTAAGCAGCCATTCAGATAAAAAAGGTAGGCCATCTAGATTCTTCAATTATGTAAATGAGGATAGTGTTAAAATTCATATCCACTAGTTCATTATACAATTTTAGTCAATGTGAAAAAAAAAAAAGAGATAATATGTGAAAACTGAGTCTTCCCATTGCAACAAAAATATTGAAATGAACGGTTAAGGGGAAAAAAAAGGAAGAACACACTTGCAAAGATAATTATTGAGACAGTAGAAAAACTTAACCTTGCTTTGCAATTTAGAGTTCTATCCATATGTCCAATATGATTTCCTTGTAAACGGGTTTCTAGCCCTTAAAGTGCAACTGTGTCATTCTATAAACCATTCTACAGTTATTGCTAACATGAAATAGCTCATGTCATATTATACAATATAATATGTTAATTTGTAACTCAATGCAGTTAAGAAGAAATGGATATGGATCGGTTCCTCCGTAGCAACTATTCTACTGATAATCTGCCTCTGCATTCTCTGCCTAAAACAGAAGAGAAAAAAAGTTGTTCCCAAAGGTAGAGGCTTCACCAGAATACAGCGTGTACTTTAATTACTTTAGAATAAGTATGTCAATTACTTCATATTTATTCAGATTTCAGAGTGTTTATTTCTTTTGTCATGGCTATCTCATTATGATCTAAACAGGGGAGAGGACAGAGAATAAAATGCTTGATTTGGTGACTTCAGATAGATCTACCAATTTCACTGAACTGCAAAATGATGTGAAGAAAGGGCATGAGTTAAGAGTATTCAGCTATTCATCTATCATGGAAGCTACAAACAACTTATCATTAGAAAACAAGCTAGGAGAGGGGGGTTTTGGACCTGTATACAAGGTGTGTTCCTGAAACTTCTTACACATTTTTAGTGTATTATATATGTCTGAGAAAACATTTATGCCTCTCTTGTTCATGGATTTAGGGAAAGTTACCAATGGGGAAAGAAGTGGCTATTAAACAACTTTCAAGAAGTTCAGGACAAGGAGTAATTGAGTTTAAAAATGAGTTGGCACTCATATCTGAACTCCAACATATGAATCTTGTTCAGCTATTGGGTTGTTGTGTCTATGGAGAAGAAAAGATGTTAATTTATGAGTACATGCCCAACAAAAGTTTGGACTGCTTTTTATTTGGTTAGTAAGATCTTTCACTACAGTAACACATCAAATATATCCCACATATGTATCTATTTTACTATTGTAAATTTTTGTCAATGACTACTAATCACATTAAAGTTTTTATTGGCTAGATTCTAGTACTCAAAGCCAACAACTAGAATGGAAGAGACGTTTCAGCATAATAGAAGGAATTGCACAAGGATTGCTTTACCTACATAAATACTCAAGACTGAGAGTGATTCACAGAGACTTGAAAGCTAGTAACATACTGCTCGACGAAAATATGATTCCCAAAATTTCTGATTTTGGTATGGCAAGAATTTTTACACAGCAAGAATCAGAAAGAAACACTAAAAGGATTGTTGGGACGTAGTAAGTAAAAGTACACCTATTCTACTAAGTTGTACTTCCAAAATTTTTATTGCATTTAGAACTAATTAGTTTTTGCTATGTGATATTGATGTAGTGGTTACATGTCTCCTGAATACGCCATGGAGGGACTTTTCTCAGTAAAATCTGATGTGTATAGTTTTGGAGTGCTAATGCTTGAAATTGTTAGTGGTAAAAGAGGCAACAACTTCTACCATGAGGACCGTTCACTCAATCTAGTAGGATATGTAAGTCAAACAATTGAAAAAGTTTGTTATACATAAATGTGTGTGCTTCTTTCTAACCTTGGTTGGAGTGCAATTTGTTTCAGGCATGGGAATTATGGAGAGATGGTTTGGGGCGAGACCTGATAGATCCAAGACTAAGTAGTTCCTGCATCAATCACCAAATGTTACGATGCATTCATGTGGCTCTCTTATGTGTAGAAGAAAGTGCAGATGATCGGCCGATCATGTCAGACATTATATCAATGTTGACAAATGAAAGTGCAACACTTCCTTTGCCAACAAGACCAGGATTCTACACTGGTAGAAAGGTCACCAAGGCTCAAACATTTCCTAAAAAATCAAAAGAATGTTCAATTAATGACTTGTCTATTTCTGTTATCTATGCAAGATAGGGTGATTCTATTAATACTTTTTTACTGAAAGTATGGTAGATGCATATTAAATAATCAGATTTAATATTCAAGTAAAAATCCTCATTTAACCAAATTCTATTTTGGATCAAAATTTCTTAATGGTACATTAATCAAAACTGCATATATAAAGTTAAAGGATGAACTAGCAGATTTGTTTACAAAGTTTTTGGGGTGTTGTCTTCGTTATATTTGTAAAAAAACTTGAAATATATAATATATATGTATTCTATTTTGAGGAGAAATCTCAGAATATAATATATTATTATGTAGTCTTATATTATTTGTATGTTGTACTTTCAATATTATTGTCTTGTACAAGAAAAGATTGTTGATTATTCAAACTATAACATAGTTCCTTTTATTTCCTTTAAAAAATTTATAATTTATTTTTTTCTCCACTTTATAGTGACGTAATTGCCCTCAGCTGCAGCAAGTTTATAAAATAAATGGGATTGACAGTTACATATCATGGTATATACTAAATAGGGAATGAAACAAATCAAACAATGTTGGGAGATATTTATACATCACCCTTCCATTTAACCAAATTCTATTTTGGACCAAATCCTCATTATTCTGTTTTAAGGATTATTTTTTGTTTTGTTTTTTGATTGAGCTTCAGTTGTTAAAAGAATAGGAGCTGCATTTGTGAGAAGTTTCTCGTTCACATAATAAATATAAGTAGAGATATTAATTGGAAGACAAAAAAAAAATTGGTTTCTGAAAGAAAAAAATTATGAGATATAGTAATGAATTGAAATAATTTATTAATCAATTTAAGATTGGAATTACAAAATATTATCTTTCTTCTTCTTCTTTTTTTTACTAGAAAAATAAGTAAGAAGGATCAACACGTTATGCTAATTGTTTGGAACATTGTGTTGGATAGAATAAATGACAAAAGGGTTTATTTGCAATTATACGAAAGTGCTAATTAATTTGGAACGTGTTATTTAACAGAATAAAAAAACAGGGGTTAGGCTATAACTGTAGAAGCAGCCGGTTGTGACCAATTGTTCACATCCGACAGTCTCATGACATGGTCTGGTTACTTTTTGCATGTCGTATAAAACAATATTTATTTTTAAGATATTAGAATTTAAATAATCGACTTTAATTAATTATTTATAATTAATGATACTTGTTGTCGTTGTTAATTATTATTAACTTTTAAACGTGTGATCAGTACAAAAAGTTTCATTGAAAGTTGAGTGATGTCAAGTTTTAAAGGTAAAGTATGATTAGTTTGGGAGATTAATTATATGTACACGATAACTTTTTGTTAAGTGGATGGTGAGAGACAAAAAAAAAAAGTGAAAATGTTCTGTTTATTCTCTGTTTAATTTCTTTTTTTCTCTTTTAAGTGGGTTTACTTTTTGAAAACATTCATCTTTTTTTTTTGTTGACTTTTTTTTTTTCTTAAAGTTAAAAAAGATTTTCTATCAAATTAAGTAAGAATAATAATTTAATATAAACTTGACCATAAATTTAAAAGATAAAATAAAATTAAAGTACTAAAAAGCATAATATTGAGTCAAACAAATTTACTATTGAGTCAACATCTCAATTTTCATTCATTTAAAAATAATGTCTTACACTCATCACACATTTATAAACAAAATAATATCAACAATATAATGTGTATTAAAAATCAAGTTCATATTTGGAGTAAGATTATCTTATCCACGACCTTCCTAAGAAGATTCTAAAACAGAATGTCAATGAAAAGAGCACAACTTCTTGGCTACTAAATTAACTTTCTTAAATTAATAATAATATTTTTCAAACAACAAACAAAATTTAAAATATTAAGAATTATATATGTATTAAAAGTTTTAATTCATAATTATTTTTGAAAAATACTTAAAAATCTCTAAGGCTATTTTACGAAAGTAATTAATAATTTCAATTGCCTTTGCATCTCCCCTTCCTGCTCCATTTAAGGCAACATCTAAGTGAGATTTTTCATTTTTGTTTTTTAATCATTTTATACATATATGCCATTTAAGTATGAGCAGCATAAAAACCCACCCATCGCCTCAAGTTAATTTTGTGTTCAAGCTATTGTGATGCATGAAATGAAACAACCTATGCACTGTCACAATTTTTTCCCCCAAAAAAAGAGTGACAATTATATTTTTATATTTATAATCAAACTTATATTAAATTATTATTCTTTACTTAATTTAATATAAAAAAAAAGTCATGCGCATGCAAAAAATAGAGCAAACAAAAGTAAGAGATGTGTTTCTAGCAAAATAATAAATGAATTTTTAGAAAAATTAAAGAGAGAAGCTTCAAAGAAAAAAACAAGAAATTATATGGAGAAAAAAAAATAATAAAAAATCTTCACTTTTAACGTATGGTGCATGCACCTAAAAGTCCGATATAGGTCTGCTGTTTCAAATAATACCCTATCTCACTAATAAAAACACACCACCTGTCTTGTTTACTTACTCAATCACAGTCACTGTGATTTGTTTCAAACGAATTCGTATTCAAAAAGAACTCCTCTTTCTCTCTTTTAGTCCTCTCCCACAAAAGTTTTGCAGTCCGCCCACAGAAGTATCATAGGAGAGAATCATCAATTTGAAGCTGTTGTCTTAAACAACATAAACATATATATTAGCATATGAAAAGCAACTGAAAAAATTGAACTGTAAAAAGCGAATAACATAAAGAGGGGTAGGCAATATCGCAACTCAAAGAAGCAATTGGGTATTGAATTTCTCTAGTTGCTATTCTTTGACTATTTCGGTGTTTTGATTGTTTAATTTTAGAACTTGAACTGGGCCATTGTCGGAATTGCCCTCCACTATAGTATACCAACCCAGCCACGATCCCTTTTTTTTTTTTTTTTTTTTTTTTTTTTATCATCAATTCTCACCTCACTAATGAATACATTTTTTTCAAGCATATTTTACACATGCATGTGTCGGATAGAAAATTGTTTCAAATTAATCAATAAATAATATAAATGATTAATTAGTAAGACAGGAAATTAATTTTGAAACAAAAGATTCCCAACCCGTCAACCATCGGCCGGCATATCTCTTCAACCTGGGTCCCTTCAACCTGGGTCCCACACCGTCCAGTTGTCCATTTAACAAAAAGTGGTTATGTAAGGTTACAGATAATTTCCCAGATTGTTGTTTTCTGTTTGCCTGGGGCCAAATGCTATTAAGGTTCAATAATTCAGGTTGCAGTGCATAAGTGCAATAGCTTTTTTTTACCAACTCCTATTCTTTCATAGATCAAACAATCTAAAGCACTCTGTTAGCCTTTTTTTTCTTCTCCTTAAAAAAAAATATGAGCTTCAAGTAAGGATATATCCAGTACGTGATCCATGCATCATGGTTTATAATAAGCTTGTGAATTATGTTTTCTTGCTTTCTTTAGCATGCTTGTGCTTGTGGACAACTGCTACTCTTGCAGCAGTAAGTGACAGTTTAAGACCAGGTGATGTCCTTAATTTTTCAAGTTCCATATGCTCTCCTAACCAAATATTTTGTGTACGCTTCTGGACTTCTGGATCCATGCCTAGCCTCGCTTACTTGACAGTGACTAGGGGTAACGTTCAAGTATGGATAGCAAATCGAAACGAACCTATTGTCAACACTTCCGGGCTTTTTCTAACACTGGACTACTCTGGTGTGATGAAAATCATGAACCAGGGTGAACAAACCATAAGCTTGTATAGTCCTGCACAACCAATCAGAAACACTGTGGCCACTTTATTGGATTCTGGCAACTTCATCCTGCAAGAAGTAAACTCCAATGGATCTATGAAGCGCTTATTGTGGCAGAGTTTCGATAACCCTACAGATACATTGCTTCCAGGGATGAAATTGGGAGTAAACCACAAAACTGGCCGTTCTTGGTCACTTGTCTCATGGCATGCCTTTAGCATCCCAGGTTCAGGAGCCTTCACACTTGAATGGGAACCCAGAAGAAGGCAATTGCAGATTAAGCAAAGAGGGAAGCTTTACTGGACAAGTGGCGTATTGAGAAACAAGATATTTGAAAACATTCCGAAGGAAGCTCAGCGCATGTTTGATTACGTTATTGTTTCAAATGACAATGAAGAGTACTTCAGTTACACAACCAATAATAATTATTCAGGATGGGTGCTAGATGTTAATGGACAGATGAGTGATCAAGGAGGAGGAGCTCTTGCCAGGGCTGATAACTGTTATGGTTATAATACTGATGGAGGGTGTCAAAGATGGGAGCAACCAACCTGTAGACATCATGGTGAAAGATTTGAATTTATTCCCGGCTACTTCGATCATGCAACTGATTCTGATTCAAATACCACCAGTAATTTAAGCACAAGTCTTACTGCAAGTGATTGTAAGGCGACATGCTGGAGAAACTGTGACTGTGTTGGATTTACTTATTCCTTTGAGAATGGGACAGGATGCGTATTTTATAATGGAAAATGGAAGTCCGTTAACTTGGCCACTGGTACAGCTTTTGGGATTCTAATTAAAAGCAGCCACTCAGACAGAAAAGGTAAGCCATCTAGATTCTTGACCTATGAAAATGATGACAGTGTTAAAATTCATATCCATTAGTTGACTACACAATTTCAGTCTATGTGAAAAGAAAAAAACAAAGGAAGAGATAGTATATGAAAACTGAGTCTTCCAATTGCAAAAAAAGTATTGAAACTAACGGCTAAGGGGGGAAAATGAAGACTACACTTGCAAAGATAATTATTGAGACAGTAGGAAAACTTAATTACCATTGATCTTCCTCCATTGCTTTGCAATTTAGAGTTCTATGATTTATTTGTGAACTGTTTTCTAGCCCTTAATGTGCAGCTGTGTCATTCCATGAAACATGCTACAGTTACTGCAGACATGCAATTACAGTTTATCTAATGCAAAAATGAAATAGCTCATGTCATACTACAAAATCATATTAGTTTGTAACTCAATGCAGTTAAGAAGAAATGGATATGGATCGGTTCTTCCGTAGCAACTATTCTACTCATATTCTGCCTCTGTATTCTCTGCCTAAAACTAAAGACACGGAACATTGTACTCAAAGGTAGAGGCTTCACTAGAATACAGTATGCACTTTAAGTACTTTAAAATAAGTATGTCAATTCCTTGATTATTTATTCAGAATGTTTCCTCCTTTTTTCATGGTTGTAACATTTTGATCTAAACAGAGGAGAGGACAGAGAATGAAATGCTTGATTTAGGGACTTCTGATAGATCTACCAGTTTCATTGATCTCCAAAATGATGAGAAGAAAGGGCATGAGTTACGAGTATTCAGTTATTCATCTATCATGGAAGCTACTAGCAACTTATCATTAGAAAACAAGCTAGGAGAGGGGGGTTTCGGACCTGTATACAAGGTGTGTTCGTGAAACTTTTTGTACATTTTTAGTGTATTATATATGTCTGAGAAAAGTTTTAAAACCCTCTTGATCTCTTCAGGGAAAATTGCCAAATGGGAAAGAAATAGCTGTTAAACGACTTTCAAGAAGATCAGGACAAGGCGTAATTGAGTTTAAAAATGAGTTGACACTCATATCCGAACTCCAACATATGAATCTTGTTCAGATATTGGGTGGTTGCGTTAGTGGAGAAGAAAAGATGCTAATCTATGAGTACATGCCCAACAAAAGCTTGGACAGTTTTTTATTTAGTTCCGAAGATCTTTCTCAAAGCCAACACCTAGTGTGGAATAGACGTTTCAGCATAATAGAAGGAATTGCACAAGGATTGCTTTACCTACATAAATATTCAAGACTACGAGTGATTCACAGAGACTTGAAAGCTAGTAATATATTGCTTGATGAAAATATGATTCCCAAAATTTCTGATTTTGGTATGGCGAGAATTTTTACACAAAAGGAATCAGAGGCAAACACCAGAAGGATTGTTGGGACATAGTAAGTGAATATACATCTAAGCTATAAGGTTATACTTACAAAAACTTATTGCATTAAGAGCTAATTAGTTTTTGTTCTATGATTTTTGATGTAGTGGTTACATGTCTCCTGAGTACGCCATGGAGGGACTTTTCTCAGTAAAATCTGATGTGTATAGTTTTGGAGTGTTAATGCTTGAAATTGTGAGTGGTAGAAGAGGCAACAACTTATACCATGGGGACCGCACACTCAATCTAGTAGGATATGTATGTCAAACAATTGAAAAATTTTGTCATAGCTAATGTGTATGCTTGTTTCTAATTTTAGTTGGAATGCAATTTGTTGCAGGCTTGGGAATTATGGAGAGATGGTCAATGGCAAGAGTTGATAGATCCAAGACTACGCAGCTCCTGCATCAATCACCAAATGTTTCGTTGCATTCATGTGGCTCTCTTATGCGTAGAAGAAAGTGCAGATGATCGGCCAACCATGTCAGACATTATATCAATGTTGACAAATGAAAGTGCAACACTTCCATTGCCAACAAGACCAGCATTCTACACTAGAAGAAAGGTCACCGAGGAGCAAATTTCTAGAAAATCAGAAGATGATTCAATTAATGGCTTGTCAATTTCTGATATATATGCAAGATAAGGATCAATTAATATTTTTTACTTAAAACTTGTTAAGATGCACATTAAATTACCAGATCATTTTTGATTTATTGAGTACATCGTTTTTTCACATCTATAACTAAATGACTCAAACGAGGTGCCTGTTGTTGATTTTCATATTGTTTACCTCCTTCTCAGCTTCAGTTCTAAGCAGGGGAACTGAGGGCTTTAAGGAATCTACCCAACATGCTTTGGCTCCCTTTGTTGTTAGTGTTTCTGCCCCAAGATACCATTTCCACCATCAATACTGTTCTTGTTCAACTGTCATGCTACAGTTTTAGGTACCTTACTATATTCACGTTTAGTGCTTCAAGAAAGACAACTACTCGGATGTAAGAATCTCTGCTGGTTTACGACTTTCTAATAGTTCTCCTTTAGCAGTTTACATACCTACTTTGCACTTGCATCTATAATCCCTATTGGTTGCTAGAATTTTGGGAATCTAAAATATACTTTAAATCCTTAATATGCAATTATTATATATAAACATTGGGCTAGAATGGAGGGGTTATAAGCTGAACATGGTATCAACATTCTTAAGCATTACATCACTTTCTCCTTTGTTCTTTACCTTTCTCAAGTTTGCTAACATTGGTCCATAAAACCATGGAGAGCAACATGTCTTATTTTCCTCACTTCTGACATATAAGGAAGCATGATAATGTAACGTAATTGAAAGAGTTAGACACACATACCATGTCGTATTACCATAAGCTGTAAACAAGTCTTGCTGATTCTCTTTCCATAATGTTTCTGGGAAGAGCAGATATCAAGAACTGACTTGGTTTCAGAGTTCCAATCAATCTGGACCAACAAAATGGCATACCAAAATTTGAGATATTATAAGCTTAAACCACAACATTCAATCTGCTTTTAAGAATTCTATTTGGACTGAGACTACAAAACCTAAACTAGCAAATACACCATGAAAGTGTCTGGAAAGGGATGGAAACAATCATGTCATTTTAAGTAATGAGGAACATTTCAAGCTAGAAAAAGCCAATACATAGTTGGCCAATATCTTATCATGGAAAAACAGAGCCATTTATAGCTCCAAGCATAAAAGACATGACTAAATAGGGGGCTACTCAAAAGGCATCCTGATTCCATCATCCAAGAATGTCAGTGTAGTAGTGGAATATAATTGTGCCAAGAAGAACCTCTTCACGCAAATGCTTAACAAGATGCAAAGTGAACACCACTCTCAGTGCACTCTGATTAATTACTGTAATGTAGAAAAACTAATTATAGTTTGTTACACAGCAAATGCATATTCATGAGTTATCTAAACGAGGATTTGAAAGAGCCTTTGTAATATGAGAATTACATGATCACGCTTTCCAAAAATTTTCAGCATGCGTACAACAAAGAATTTTTTGCATTTTTTTCTTGTTTCATGTTAGCCCTGCTAACTGCATGATGAAAGGCGGCGACGTTTGTATGTCTTCAATGGCTTAGTGATAACACTGCTACTACAGAAGGCTGTAACAAGTGGCTCCCCCAGATTTAACTCCTTGTCAATCAAGCTTCTGTCTATTTCCCCGCTGCCATCTCTAAAACGAGTAGAGATGGCTAGTGATTCTTTTGTACGGAATAAGCCACTCTCTTCGTCAATTCTATCTGATTTAACAGGTTCCTCTCCACTTCCATCATTTTCTTTACTTAAGGTACTTTCTTGAGAAGATATTGGTATTGGGCAAGAGCTTTCACATATGATGCTTTTGACAGAACACGACTGGGAGCCAAACAATGCCTTCCTGAGCCTGCTCTTGCACTGATTGTCACTCAAGCAGTTTCTTTTGACATCATCTCTGCATTCTTCTCCCCCATTTTCATTTTGATTGAATCTCAAACATGAGGGTTCTTTCATACACACATTTTCTGAATCTCTTCGATTTCCTTGATAAGTATAGTCAATCCTTTCCATCTTGAAACTGCTGCTTTCATCATAACCAGACTTCCACATTAAATTTTCATTCTCTCTTACCATTGTTTTCCAATGGCCATTACTTCGTTGCAAGGTTTTCAAGCATTTGTCAACTCTACTTCTGTCTTTTCCTTTTCTAACACAGGACTTAGCTCTCCCTATCATTTTGCCACCATCTAGAGAAACAGCATCTGATTTCGTAGTCAAGCGTGAAAAGACACTAGTTTTCTTCTGCACTTCACAAACTTCAGTTTTCCGCTCCTTCCTGTACATCTCCCAACAATTAGCGTGCCTCTTTTGCAAGTTTTCTAGTATTTCAGACATTGATAAATCATCTATGGCTTTTTCTTGAAGATCATCCTTTGAAGCCAAGATTTCAAGGCACTTATTCACAGATTTATCCACTTTTTCAAAATCTTTTCTTTCCGAGATGATGAATTTAGCTTCTTTATTTTTCTTCTTCCCCTTGCTGATTTCCAGCTGGGAAATTTCCAAAACATGACTTTCCTGCTTCTCTCTCATGATTTCAAGTTTTGGCTTATTTACACTGGTGCATTTCTCATTTTCTTGTAGCTTATCTTTTGAAGCGAAATTCAAGCGTGAAAACACACTAGGTCTTTTGTTTGGGCTATCAGAATACAAACCTTTGATCTGCAACTGTTTCAATTGATTGGATTCATCTCCTAAGTGGCAGTCAACAGTATCTGATAAGGGAAGAGCAGCAAAGGAAGATTCAATGATTCTATGGAATGGACTCCCATTTCCATATGGTTCAGAGATGGATGAGTCTCTGTGACCATCAAAAGTAGAAAACTTTACTTCTTTGTTTCTAGAACACCCAAGTTCTGAGAAAATAACTCCCTCTTCAGCAGGATCAGAACCGTCAGGTGAATACAATGGTATGAAATCTCCAAGATCAGCACTACAATCTTCAGAGGAGATATGCAAATTTTCTGTTTCCTCCTGTAATGTAACAGTTTGACTTCCCAGATCATTATGAGAACGACTGCCAGATTCATATCTAGAAATAGACATGTGACTAGTTCCTGAACTCATTGGATAAATGTAACCAGGAGAATCAGGATCATAACCATCATCACAAAGAATGGTTTCAGATTGTCTGCAAGTAACATTTAAGTCTGCAGAAGATAACCAACAGTGGCATCCAGCAACAGAAAATTCATTCTTTGAGACTTTCTTTCTAAAACTGAATAGCCATAGAAGCCTCTGAATCTGAAATAAAAAAACAAAATGAACCATAAACTGGGTTTTAATTAGGAAATGCATATGGAAATTCAAACACATATGGATATATATATATATACACACACACACACAGACACATGCAGAAACACATATATAGAGAAAAAAATGTGCACAAATTTTTCACCAAATACGGAAATTTGATCAACCTGATTTTTAGAAAGACCAAAGTTGAATTTTTGATTGTGAAAGTAATTATCTTCAATAGCATCACGGAACTCGTGTTCTGAAAGAGGAGAACAGTGCCAAATTGTCTTAAACTTAACCTGGCCAATATTTGAAGCAGGATACTCATAAGAATTCTTCATAAATAAACTATTCAAATTTCAACAACAATTATAAGCAACTTACTTCCACTGAAGAAACACAAAGTCAGTGCAATATGAGCTCTATAAGGAAAACTTGAAATTAAGTTAACAATTAATACCTGTGCAGGGTATTGCCTTCCTGATGAAGCATATGCATGGGGATCAATATTTATGTCGCCGTCTGAAATTGCTTCAAAAACTCCATATAGTTTTCTCTTCTCATATTCAAAAAGAAATAAAATCATCCCATCCTTCACTCCTCGGACAAACTGAGAAAAAGAGATTGGTAGGCCAAAGAGTTTCTTCTTAAAGCATTCATCAATGGTTATACGATTTGACATAAAGATTGCACCAAACTCGGGAAATCTTCCAAATACATCTTTTTTGCTCACATCCCTTAACTCCATTGCTATCTTGCAAACAAATTGCTGAAGCAAACAGTATGATGGAGAGGGATAATCCTACTTCCTGGTGTACAAGCCGATTATTTGACATAAAACATTCAATTTAAAGTGCACAAAGAGGCAGACACCACAAATACTGACAGGTTAAACCAAAGCATGGAATCTACAACTGTAACGTGAATTACACATACCATGAAATTGATACATATAAGCAACACAGTGTGTTGATTTAAGGAACATGTAACTCAGATCTACAGACTACCGATGATTTATCAACCAATACCACATGAAACAAAGTCTTGAAGAAGATATCATATTTTACAGATTGGATACATATGAAAATGGGGTACGTACTAAGGGTCTAAAAGCAAAACACAATGCTACAACCATCTAAACAAATCATTGGAAAGGATGGGCATCATCTTCTGATTTTCTTACTTTTATTTTGGAAAGGAAACGAGAAAGTAGAAAAGGAATGACTGATGGCATATAACATTCCAGGTACATTATAATTATAAAATTACAAAATAAATCAAAGGGAACATTTTTATCCACCCTAAGTTGATGTTTTTCATGCTTGCAAAGTTCAAACTGAACTCTGATAGAACAGTGAGAAGTCAAACTCAATTCTATTAAATTACAGCTAGTGAATAAACACACAACCAGATTTATGCATGACGTTCTGGAAGCCTAAATCAAACAGAACACAAATAGTCACTTCATCAGAACAACCAATAAGGCACTAAAACCCCTCCCTCAATGAAACAAAACCTTGAGTGCTCGAATAAGCAACAACAGAGGTAAAATTTAAGAAACGGATCTTAAAAACACAATTCAAGAGCAAAATCAAACCACAATCAAGTGGTTTCTTGAAAATTCAACACCCATTACATAATCAATTAGTAAGAAAACAAAAAATGAAAAATCCAGACCCCATTGATAAACTCTCAAAACCCCAGGAATACGCAGTCACATTAATAGTATAAACAACGAGAAAGCACGCTCAGATTGCACAAATATACAAGAGAAAACAATAAAAATTCTCAAAATTTAAAACCACGTTTTCTTTTTCTGTCTATGCATTTTCTTGGCAACCAAACAAGACAATAACGGTGATTCGGTGAGCACCTGTAATGGTAAAAGGACGATTGCTGGGGTTCAGGGACCAATCTTCGCGTGAAATGCTAAAAATGGGAACATTCTGGAATTTTTTCTCATTTGGGAGAAAAACTGATTGGGGAAGAAGAGCTCTAGCCTCTATAGCATCAGCATGGGGAGAGCATGTTGTACGTTCGCAGAGTTGGTGGTTAATACATGTTGATCTACCTTTACTGTGTTTGATGTTCATCAACGGCTGAGATTAATTTTGATTGGATGGTGGATATTTTTCTGTTTTTGGTCATATCTTCCCTCCCAAATGTTAAATTACAATTTAGGCCCTTTTTTATTTTTCTTTCCTATTTTTTTATTTTATAGAAAGAATAAAATGAAGTGTCTACTCGTGTTAGTTTTTTTTTTTAAACAAAAATCACCAGGAAAAAAAAAATTAATATAGCTTATATTCTCCATAAAAGTAGATACAAGTCTTAATTATTTTATGTTGTTAATTTATTGATGTTTCTTTAGTTTTGTTGTTAAATTGATTACTTTTAATGAATTCTTATATAATATTTTATTTTTGGTAAGATCTTATATAATATTTTGTAACAGCATAATAACATAACTTATATTATTAATTGATTTTATATTATATCTAACAAGAATAACCTTGTCAGAATGAGAAAGATAATATAATTATGTAACTAATATTATCTAATATTATATAAACTTACATTATAGCCCTACTTGAATTTCAATAGTAAAGGAGTTAACCAATAGATAAAAGAGAAAGATGGATATGATGTGTATACCAAGAAGTTAACAATGTGAATTTAATTAATTTAAATTTCACCATATTTCAACACTTAATATTTAGAGATTAATCATAAAAATTGTAAAAATACTCTCCGAACAAAATTAGACTCACCTACAAATTGTAAAAATACTCATAAAAAGTTAAAAAAATATTTAGACATTGCAATATGTATACATTAAGTACATTACATAAGAAGTTAAATTTCCCAATATCCAAACCGGAAAAAGAAAAAGAAAAAAAAAAAAAAAAAAAAAAAAAAAAAAAAAAAAAAAGGACGTGAGTCAAAAAATTATGAACCCATGTTCACTTAGTTTGTTTCTCCTGTTACTGCATGAAACAATTTTGCTACAGGAGCCATAATAAAAATGAGTCAAACTATTAATTAACACAAATACACCAGTAATGTCATCCTAGAAAAATTGCAATTGTCCAACTTCATTGTTAGCAAGTACAAGGCACAGCAACTCCGTGCCCTAACATCCACAGGTAGAACCTACAGATTGGCTTGAGGGGGAAAAACTGAAGGGCTATCAACTAGGCAAAAAATAACTGGATCAAGATATTAACAAAAAAAATTATCATTCACATCGACACCTAACAAAATCACAGGCTCACTCATTTTCTTTTTAACTTCTTGGACGATTTCCCATTTTTGGGACTAAAGTATTTGTCCATGTCTTCATCATCATCATCTCCTCCCCTTCTCTTCTTGCCTCCAGGTCCAGTGTTCTTCATTGTCTACACAAGTCACATCAAACATGTTAAGCAGAATCGAATTTCAATTACTTCAACAAAGAAACAAAGAATACTCCATTGGACCCTATATGTTAAATAAAAGTACTAGAAATGCTATAGCATGACATTGCCTTTTTAGCCTGTATAAAGCATGCAGAGGGACACAGAAAAGCATTAGAAGCCTTTCCTACCATTGATAACTGACCACCACAAGCATGGCTAGGGACATAAATTTATCCTTACTCAACTGGGCACAGATCCCACTGTTAATTAATCATCAACACTAGCCTGAGAAAGAAAAATGGAAAACAGCATATGAAAGAGTAGAATACAAGTGATTACATTCAGTGCTAATCTTTTGGCCTCTTGTACACGCGCTCCTAGTAGCAGAACTTCCTCTTTCTCAGCAGGGTATTCTGGTAACTTCTTCCCTGAAATATATAATAATAGCAATACATATAATAGATGTTTGTTTAGACACTCCGCACCCCTGGATGGCTAGCCACACAGCATATGTTGCTTACCTATAAGCTTCTCTATCTGAATGTACCACTCCACCTCATACTGATTCAAAAGAGATATTGCAACCCCAGATCTTCCAGCACGTGCAGTTCTTCCCACTCGATGAATATAATCCTGTAGCCAACTTGCAGTTAGCAAACAGGACCAAAAGGGAACCCATAAAAAAGAAAAAAAGATGACCTCCTTACATAATATATAATAAAAAGTACAGTAAACAAGATAGACATTTAGACATGTGATTTTCCAATTCCGATTGATAGTTTAGGGAGTAGAGGATGCACAAGTAGGAGGAACAGTAACAATGAATTGAAAAGATACAAGATCTTGAATGAGAAAGCAAGACCCAGATATAAGTGCAAGTGAGAAAGAAAAACTGGCAGGAGGAAGAGGGGCTAACACGGGATTTAAGATATTCTCAAAGAAAGGCTAATCAACATGAATATCTGTGCCACTCCGAATTGTTAACAAATCAGTCTGCCATAGAGACATGCCAATGGTCAACGAAGATGTGAGAATAAGTACTCACAAAGTACAGATCAAGGTCTGCACCAAGAAGCCACATAGATAGATAGTCTCACCTTGGAGTTTGTAGGGATATCATAGTTAATAACCATATCAACTGAAGGAATGTCGAGTCCTCTACTTGCCACATCTGTGCAGATAAGAATATTACAATCTCCAGCCTTGAATATATTTAAGGCTCCAAGTCTCTTATGCTGTCAAGAAGTTTCATCCACGAGGTTATATAAAACAATCACACAAATAATCAGTCTGGGACACATGACCGTGTGTTCACCAGCACATGTGCATGCACACACACAAATAAGCAATTGATGTGGCTGACCACCTCCCTCCAAAAGACACATACACACACAACAGAGAAAAGAGAAGGTGAAGGAGTAGAAGCCAGCAAAAAGAAAACTGACATTGTTCAGTTTTCAGCTAGAGGTAAATTAGTACATATACCTGGCTCATTTGACCACTAATTGGGATTGCCCGTAGACCAAGATTCCGAAGCAACAAAGCTAGAAGGCGAGTTGCTTCACAAGTGCGAGTAAAAACCATTGATGTACTTCCGGCCATCTCAGTCAGAATATATACAAGATAGCAGTCCTGCAACCAATTGAAGTAAATTGAGAAGAGCATACAATTTGAGAAACTCCTCACCAGAATGTGTACTGGAATTAACTTGAGTCAAGATAGAAATATTTCCCAATGAATGGGCTCAAATTAATATTTTAAATTTCTCTAAATTGAACCACATGATTCTGTTCTCACACCTCCAATCAAACATCATAATCTGTATACTCATTTCTCACTGCACGCAGCCTACACCCAACCATTATTGAAATTAATATTGAATAGCAAATGGACCTAAAAGCTAAAGATGCAAGGTGAAGAGAAAAAATTAGGTCTTAGACCTTAGTATCTTGTTACCCAAAGCTCAAGGGATGCTTGAAAGCAAATGCACAATACTTACTCTCACTGAAACATAATCACAAGAGAGTCAGCCAGGATTACAAATCTGAACCACTTGGTCAAGGTGATACCATGTAAAAACTTAAATTATTGGATAAGAGCCTGATTAATTTCTAAAAATCTCCTCATTCTTTTTCATGTAAAGAAGAAACTTACACATATTCCCTCATTTCTTTAGATCCTGTAAAGACAAATAACACATTTCTTTTTTCATGCAAAGAATAAACTTTATCAACAAAGAGGAAAAGATATTGCAAAAATGGGGGGTAGGACAAGGAATCCTCCTAAGCAAAAGAAAAAGGTCAAAAATGAAAGAAAAATTCCAAAACAAATGCAAACCAACATAAAAAAGAAGCCTCCCCAATTACATAGAATGCCTAACAAAAGTAACCAAATTCTTCACACCAATGTATCCACACACCTTGGGTATACACAAAAAGATCATCTCAACATAGATTCCTCATCTTCAATTGGTGCCAATGTTCCACACTGGGACATTCACTTGGGGAGAATCTTCATCAATTGGTTATTTATCTGTTGCCAGTGCCACTAATCTCTTAAATGATGTCATATCAGTCCACATTCACTACCACAAAGATAAAACTTAGTGGGCCAACCTTCTATTCCACAATGCATATTCACCGCCAAAATGATGCTTAATACCACACAACCTGAATTCTTAGAATCACTTCACTCAGTTGAAGAGATAAATAATTCAAAACTGCTACCCAATGCAGCATTTAGGTGTTGAAGAATTGAACCATGATCCAAGTCATAGCCTCTCAGCCCATATTTATGGATCTCCAGCCCAAGAAGTTCTTTGCCAATTGGCCATTAAGGTAAATTCTGAAAATAGTAGTAATAATACAATCTTTTTCCTTCTAGCATTAACACATAAGTCTTTGCTATCCAAGATGCATGTATGCAACTATGTCATTGTCAATTTCGTATAAAACATATAAAATATTATTGTCCAAGGCACGATTTAGATTTTAGGATTAGGGTCCATGATCATGCAGTTCAAACAAATCAGGATTCATGCAAAATTCAGTTCCCAGCAATGGTTGAGGGTGAATCACAATCTGTGTTGCCAGAATAGTTGAACAGGTTTGACAGGCTACCTGAATTGAGAACTGGTAAGAATAAATCTTGAGAGAATTTCATTTCGAAACTTAACTTGAACAGAAAGCCTGGACATGCGCAAGAGAGTGAGAGAGAGAGAGAACACATCTATAACTTGAGTTCAAATGTTGCTTTCAATTCCAAAAGGGCCATTATAGGATGTACAGACTGGATCTCAGTCATTATGTTAATTTTAAAAAGTCACCAAGACCATGCTGAAAAATAGGATGACCCCTAGTTGTTGAACAAAGAATAGTGACGAAGCTCAACTTATTTAAAAAGTACTATAAATATGTTGTTATTTCGTCGTTTTTGCAGTTAAACTTATTATCTTTTACACCTACCATTATGGATCTTTCAGAGCCATATAAGCAGTTGTTTTTCGAGTAGTAGCCAGCAATGACTCTTGGCATAGAAATTTAACATTTTATAGTACATTTTTGAGAGAATGTAAGGCCAAGAATTAATAACCTTGTCCTTGGCCGGTATAAGCCGAAACTGCTGCTTTAATGTGTCAACGGTTGCATATTTGGATGCTGCTTCAATCTGAATTAAGTCAAATAGGGTTACATGTCAAGAAAAAACTGTAGCTGGAGGAAATAGAAAAAATGTTATTCAGATATCATACCTTAACAGGATTCCTAAGACAAGCTCTTTGTAGTTTGTGAACCTGCAACATCAAGAGAAAAACTTGGAGAACTTGTACATAAGTAGTCTAGACTTACAAAGGTCTTAGAATCTGATCGTGCCCATTTAAGCACCATCACTATATCTCAAATACAACATAACAGACACTGCAAGGATCTACTATTTACCTATGTTACCTGTACTCAGATAAGAGTGTCAGTGTACTCATCTAATTTTTAGTATTATGGTTTTGTTTTAGCCGAGTCCTCATATCCTAGTACCCTACACACATCCATCTAACATTATGATTTTCTTTTAATATTATAGATTTCTTTAAAATTATTTTATGTTTATGTATTAATTATTTAACCCACTGACTTGGTATATTATTATTGGGCTTTTCAAATGCGACATGAGTCAATCACCAGGTACCCAGAAGAAGAAAGAAATCACTTTACGCCGTATTTTTTTAATAGAAACTGTGGGCTGTAATTAGATAATATAAGGGCTAACTAAAGCCCAAAATGAAGCAGACATGGGTAGAACTATCATTTCGTCTTCCTCCTCGTCTTGGACACCAAAGAGGCGCAATGTGACTGCGATCTGAGGATCTGCAGCCAGTTGCAAATCAGACTCTTTTCCCTCAGGCATCTCTGCCATTCCACCACTACTACCAATTCCGAAATCTCTGTTGAGTGCCCAAGGCGTATTTCATACCCGGCCAGGCCCGTGTATAACATGGATATTCTGGGGATAAACAGATAAGTCCAGGTAACAGCTAGCAACAACATTCACATATTAATAACTTACACAATGAGGCAAGATCCTATGACAACCAGGTCATATGCCCTACACTAATACTTTCTGCAACATCTACACTCCAACAGGATAGTATGGCTACTAGAGAAGCTTAGAGTGTATCTCGAGCTATCAAAAGGACAAGGGCTATGTCAAAAAATGCTTCCTTAAGTGACTTCTTTTCATTTCATATAGGACTTAGGAGTCAACTTCCAATGAATCTTGGAGTGAAAATATCCGCATAACTCCAGAATAAAGGAAATAAATCAAGAATCATTATATATGCATATTCAAATACCATTTTTTTTGTAAGAATACTGATGACAAAAATACTTGCAACTAAAATGATAGTATAAACATGTCATTTAAGCTTTTGTAAATGCAAGTCTCTACAGACATAAATACCTTCTTAGTCATAGTAGCAGAAAAAAGATAAGTTCTTCGCTCGCGAGGGATAACATTCAAAATTTCATCAAGTGATTTCTCAAAGTCCTCATTCAGCAACCTGTCTGCCTCATCTAAGACCTGATCAAAGTGCACAAGAATTATATACATCTGGGTGTGGGGGGAGAGAATTATCACATGGTAGATTCAAAAGAGCTAACTTAAACTTCTAGATTTCTAATCAGGCAAAGCATACAAAATTTATGGTTGGAAGTGCAGCATCAGGCACAAGCATCCACATAGATACATTGCAGACCAGAAGTTCTTTTTGGACAACTATATAAGAGATGAAAAACCATGGACCCATATTCATCATATATATGAGGAATAAAATGCAATACGGATCAGCAATTTCACTGTGCGGCCCTATGTAAAGCCAAATAATGGGCTCACTAAATAAGACTCAGACATACTCAGTCTTGTCAATGCAAAACAATGAGACAAGCAAAAGTGAATCAAATTTAGTGTAGCAGTGAGGCACATGCCTTTCATTTCCAAAGAAACTTTTAATAAGAAGAAAAAAACACTAACAACCTTGAGCCCTAGCTCAGTCAGTCAGCTAACTCCATTTGAAATCTTAATCTTGAGTTTGATTAGTGCCAAAGTCACACTCAGCTTCTAGGAGGGTTCATCCCCTCAAACCCCCTCTCCCATGGTCTACTGGGGCCTCAGGCCTTGGGCCCTCCCCCCTTCAATCTTGGGCAACAAAAAAGACAACCCACTAACAATCAATATCCATTTCTATGTGTAGCATGTTGGACACCATATGCTACATTATAACACAGATTTACAGAATAAAAGCAAATCCAACTGACATGTTAAAAGAATCATAATTTCATTTAGTATATGCCACAGCTACATTATATGATCTCTAAAAATAAATCGGACTAAAGTCACTTAAAAGAAGACTATCAACAATTTATCTATAAATATACATGAGAAAATTATTGCCTCATAAAACTAACACCATCTCTAACACTTTAAACAATAGCGGTACAGCAGAAAATTAAATCATATTAACATCTAACACTTAATGGATGGACATGTATATAAAGAAGAAAATGCAGAAGCACAAATTAAAGTTGCATGAAGGATTACCAAATATTTCAATGTACGAAGAGAAAAGCCTTTCGTATTGGACAAGTGATCCACAAGGCGCCCCGGTGTTGAAACCTGGTATAATCAAGACATCATCAAACGATGGCTAAAAATGAATCAGAAAATATATTTTTTTCTAGTTTTTTTTTTTTTTTTTTTTTTGGCAACAATCTCTGACGGGCAAATGTGAAAAACACATTATCAGAAAAGATTTATAAAAGTCAGTCAAGATTATGAGGATCAAAAGCAAATGCAAAGTAAAATAATGGGAAAGAACATAGATATTGAAGCCAAAATATAACACAATACATAACCCCAAGCTTGCATGTGCATTCACATGAATAGAGAGGGGAGGACTAATGGCAGTGGTAGACACAGTTCTCTCTTGAATCAATCATTTCCACATGCTTCAACCCAATTCATTCAATTCAAGATTAATATTAGATAAAATACTATTATGAAGATAAAAATCATTTTCTGCATTATGCATGTCTGAGTATGTAGACTTCTGCTAATCTATTGCTATTGTCCTTATGAAGCCATTTTACGTGATATCTAGCTCACCAAATGGAAGGCATTCCCTCTCCCCCAACCAATGTAAAAGGGAGACATCACTTGTTTTTACAGAAAACCAGAAGCAATGTACTATTTCAGAGCAGCCGAAAGAACTCGAGAGAAAAAAATTCAGGATTATCATTGCTACAATATAAACATAATACCTCTATGATACTGATGTAGGAGAGCAATATAACTCTGAAGCTAGAGGTATTTGTATATTGAGCATAAAAATGGTTTATCACATTTTTTAAAATTTATGTTATATTGATAATTGAGGGCAGGAAGAATATAAGATTTATTATTTTCCAGGGTTAAAATCAGACATTTTAGGAATTTCCTTTGAAGCAATTGGGCAGGAGGTACTAGGTGGAGCAAGACGGAACTGACAAAACCAGCCTGTTGGTGGTCAAAAGAAAAGACATAAATATGGGGTTTAAATTCTGTAACAAAAAAGGTAGGTTTCGACAACTCAAATAAGATAAGCCAAGTTTAAGGACAAAGTCTGTATAGTGGCTGTGATTTTTGAACCATAATTTAGAAGATATTTTAAGGATTTTTGCTGCCTAAAATGTATGTTCCTTTTCCTAAAAGCCAAAGTTTAATAAATACCTAAACCAAATATATCCTTGTTCAAAACAATTCAAATAAGAGAAATAACAATCCAAAATTCATTTAGAAGTACAAACATAAGGGCGAAGTTAATAGTTTTGAAAAAAAACAAAAAACTGTGCATTGGATAAACCTCAAATAAGATGGTCTCTCTAAAACTCAAAAAGATTACAAGAACAACATTTTTTGTAAGAAAGAAGTTTTATTAAGGGAGAGAAATATTACTACATGTACAACATATACCTTAATAGTATGCAGTATAATTTTTTAAAATTTTCACAGTATAATCCTGCGTGCAACATGGATAACATACACACAGATATTCAACTTTTCATGTTAAATTGACCATCCATTTAAACTCATACTTACAACAAAAGTTAAGGGAACCCAGGATATCATATCATACACTAGTAAAATACACACACGGACAGAGATAACAAACACTTACAATAATATGCGGCCGTTTTCCTATTTTAAGAGCCTGCTGCATCATGTCTATTCCTCCAACAAACTACAGAAAATGCAAAAGATGCTAATTAACAAGACTGGCCATTCTATGATGGAAAGTAAAAAGACTTCCTGTTTGAATATAGTTTTATAGACCTTTGGAACAAACACAAAATGTTCCATAGCAGTAGGAGAAGAGTTTGAGACAAATGTTCCATGACTTGACACTGTCTATACTTTATAATTTATGCAACAATCTATTCTCAACTAATTTCCATGATATTTAACAACTACTCTATGTGTTAGTCCGTAAAAATTTCAAACGGGATATTCATGATGGGAACTAGCATGACATATATGAGCAACTCAAGAATTTAACACACATGGCCCATTGAAAATAAGACACGTGTCTCAAGAAATTAACACTTCATGAAGAGAGGGGAGCAAAAAAGATGGAGCCTATGGAAACTTAATTCAGATTTTACTGTAATAAGCAGTAAGCATCAGTTGCAACGCTAACACATGAATAAAAGCTTTCTATAAAAAAAAAATTGACTAAAAGCTCATTACTGTTAAATCAATCACTCAGTTCATACAAGAAGCGACAACATATAAAGACATATATGGGAAGCTCACCACTGCACACTTGAGTCCAATGCTGGATCCTAAAGCTTCAAACTGCTCAGCAATCTGAATAGCAAGCTCCCTGGATCAACAACAGGTAAAGGAGGACAGCCAAAAATAAATAAAAAACATTTAAACAAACAAGTCCATTAGAACAATTTATTTCATTAACAATACAACTTCCTTTGTCAACTATTTGTTCAAACCTTGTGGGAGAGAGGACACAAGCAAAGAATGCTTGCGGTGATTCTAGAAGTGCTTGTATTATGGGAAGAGCAAATGCTCCAGTTTTGCCAGAACCCGTTTGTGCAAGTCCAATCAAGTCCTTTCCTGTGAAAGTAAATTCATAAAAATGTAAACAGAAACTAAAAATGAGCATATAACTATTGATATGCATTCCCAAACCCCTCCCTCGTATATATATATATATAGAGAGAGAGAGAGAGAGAATATGTGTGATATTTTTAAATGGAACCTCCACCATTATATCAAGAATAGACATGAAATAAAGGAAAAAGACTTAAAGAGACTACGAGAATGAACCTTCCAATGCATGAGGAAGGGCCTCAGCCTGTATCTTTGATGGGTTTTTCCAACCCAATCTATCACAAGCGTCCACCAGTTGCTCACATATGCCCAAATCACTAAAGCTCTTCACTTCTTCGTTGTCTTCCGCCATTCTCAATGATCAATCTGCCCAGAAAAAACCCATTTGTCCATATATCCATCATTTACACATAGCCCGGAACGATATAAAACAGAAAAACTCAATTTAACACGATATACTTAAACTTGTTGAAACAGGGTTACCTCAAATTCGCTCAATTCTAGAGATTTCCGAACTGCACCTGTCCTTCACAATCGTTATACAGTCGCGCTCCGGAACGGAAACCCGCACCTCAGTTAATCAGAGTACAGGAAAAGAGGACAGATAGCGCTTAAAATCGCGGCAAACACGGTGGGAGACAAAACTAGTAGTGGCGCCGCTCTTGCAATATGCTAAATACATGGGAAAAGTTTTTCCTGCGCCCTCAGGAAAGGTTTTTTCAAATTTTTTTTTAAAAAAAAAAAAAAAAAAAAAAAAAAAGTCCCCTTTCTATAATAAATCTACAAGATTAATAAATTCAATTTTAATTTTTTTTTTTAAATAAGTTCTTTTATTCATAGCTATTTATATAATACTATTTTATCTTTTATTTAATATGTTAATAAATAATTGTAATTTTCATATTAATTTTTCTTCGTTAACTTATATCATTTTAATTCATTGTAGATAAGATTAATTTAACTTCAAATATTTATTTTTAATTAGAAAAGATAAAATATATTTTTTATAAAATGAAATAACACTTTACTTTTTAAAAATAAGTTGAACTTTTTCACTTGTATTTTATAATAACTATACATTTCAAAATTAAATTGAATAAGCTTATCAACTAAAGGGTAACATTAGTAATTACATGTTGTTATGGGTAATCCTTTACTTAATTCAATTAGTGCCTCATTGAGTTATAATTACCTTGTTATTACTTAACTAATTTAATGAACTCTTTAAGGTAATATTAATCAATTTCCTTATCTAAATTTAAAATTTCTTATACGTAAGATTTATACAGCCTTGATTGTTAAATCCTCATTCCTTTTTCTTAAATTTCATAATTATTTTAGGTTCAAGAACTACTCTTATTTATCAAAATCAACTAATCAAGAAATAAACCTTTTTGACAATGAATTAAGAGACTTAGAGGTTCGGTTTCCAACTACTATTCATTAATCTAGTTTATATACATAGCATCAAGAGGAGCCTTTATAACTTTACTAAGGCTATTCTTCTCATTATGCTCATTTTTACATATTCTCATATGTCTCATAATACTTCCACATATACTTTCTCATTCCTGATAGTATAATACACATAATTGCATTTCAAGACAACAACTTTCATGTTTTCCAAACAAGATCCACTTAACTATTAATCTGCATATCAACATTAAAAACATGAGACAAAAAACTCAACATGTATTATAAAATGGAAGGTTGATGTGTAGTTTGATAATATGGAAATACAAAAAACTTTTCTTATGCAAGCACTTTTCTATTCCTTCCTTGCCAATATGCAAATCAAGGCATCATCTCTAGACATATGGCACATCATTGTACCATATCATGAGACATCATCCTACAAGACTTATGGCATATCACTGTACCATCTCATGAGACATTTGTTATAACCTAACGGGTAATTTAGGATGTTGTGCAAAGATTTCAGTGAATATGTAAATAATAAATATTGTAATTTAGGTGAAATAAGTGTGTGTATATATACATATATATAATTATATTAGCACCACATGCTCTAAGAGTGAGCAATTCTTTACAAAATTATATTTTGTGGTTGTTCTTTTCTCTTCCTTTTTCTTAGTAGCCGACTTAGCTCCTTTAGGATACGCCTCCCCTGCTTGTTCCAATTGCAACAATTGATTTCTAACTCCTGATTGGGAAGATTGAGTTGGCATGAGGTAGTGAAACTCCCTCCTTATTGTTCTTACATGAATAGTTAAGTCCATGTGTTCTTTTTATTTGCTAGATAAAATCCTGCAGGTTGCTTTGTCATGTGTTGTCTTGGTTGGTCATGAAGCATGTTTCACCATGGATTCAGGAAGAGTAGAACCAGACATAGTTAAGCTTTAACGTAGCTTGTAGTTTAGGTGGTTTTGGGTAGTTGTGGTGGACTAAAAACTGAATTTTTGATTGGTTATGAGGGCTGGTAACTATGCCTTGTTTTATTTGGAATTACCAATTGGTTGGGCGTGAGGAATGGTGTGTTGTCTAGCCATAACATTTCCACAATTGTTATAACTTAAGGGAGTGGCCTTGCCGTGTAGGTGGTGGTTAGCAGCTGCTACCCCTTCAACTCGTGAAATTGGTGGAGTTTTTTTTTTTTTTTTTTTTCTTTCTTCCTGTTAAACCGTGACCTTGGGCTGTAGTAGTAAGAGGTGACTCTGGTGGATAATTTACTTAAATTGATAAGAGTATACTAGAGGAATGAGAGACTTTGGGTTATAGGTTGAGTGATTAAGTATGATTATGGGAAATAGGAATTTACTTATTGTCATATGGGTGCATGTTATGTGTTTATTGATTTATAAATTAAATTAAGAACTAATTGAAATTAATTAAAGGAAGAGTAAGTGAATTGAAAATAATAATAATTAGAACCAAATTGTAAGCTTGGAAGGAAGTTTTAATTGAATTGGTTGATTTATTTTGGAAAATTCGTGACAATTAGATTTTTGAATTGCACATTAGTGAAATTGTAATCAACTTGGTAACAGTTAAGTATACAAATATTAAACTATGTATATAGTTTAGGATGAAGTATACATATTGGTTGTTTGGTAGAGTACTCCAAAGAACTTCAATATTATTATTTATACAAGAATTGACCTACATATATCCCATTAGTTATATGGTGAATAAAAACAATATGGAAGTTAAATGAATTAATTATAAAAATTTAAAATTTTGAATAATGAAAGAAAATAACTTTATTTTAAAATAATAAATAGAGCATTTAAAAAGAGAAATTAGCTTTTAAGTGGAATGTTAAATGTATATATTTATATAGGACGATGATTTTGTAGAATTGATTATATAACGTAATGACTACTTTATATTATATATAAGTTTATGATTTCCAGCTCCAAAGTGTGTCAATGATATTTCAACACCTTCGCAAAATAGAAGGACTGATGAACCACGTTGTTGAGCCTTGTGAGTGCAATCATATGTGTATTTGAATAGATGTGCTAGTATTTCGGTAAGTTATTTAAATTATATTTGTTTGATATTGATTGTAGTTGATAAGGAGCAATAAAGTGAAAGTTTCTGATAAATGATTTTTATTTCTGAAAGTGAAATCTAGGTGCACCTAGGATATTTTGATATGATATTCTGATATGAGATATTCTGATTCTAATAATTATTTTAAAAGAATTTAATGCTTTGCCCCGATGGGATAGATTGTGTATGGAGAATTAATCTGTTGTGCAGACACGTAAATGCCAAGTGGGGGAAGATATTATTGTGTAGGGCTGAGTTACTCGTTGGCCCTTTGTTTGTTTATTTGTATGATTTGACTGATATGTTGAAAATTGTGAAAGTATGATAATTATAATTACGTACGTGCATAAGTAAATTTAGACATGAGTTTAAGCTATGATATATATGTTGTGTGATATTGGTACCCTAGGGTACGTGGTTTGCTCACTGAGTTCTTGTGACTCGTTCCTTCCTTTGTTATTGTTTTTTTTAAGTTTCTAAGAAGCCACAAGCCAACGTGTCATAATTTGATACATGTCGACACTGTTGCGGTAAGGTATATATCGGAATCACACACTTAGAGCTTAAGGGGTGACACTTGCAGTTAATTTAGGTGTTTTACATTACAATTGTATACTAAATTAACCATGGAAGCTTTATATTTTGTTAAGAGTAAAGCTCTTCTGTATATTCTGATACTATAGTTTACTATTGATCTTGTAACATGTTGTATATATGTATTATAGGCAAGTTTCGCTTTACGGGGAACTATTGTCGAATTTGCAATGAACGTTTTATGTTTAATAACCCAGTCCATGTTTTATTTTAAATCAATAATATTTTATTTGTCATAAATGTAATGTGTTTAAGAGTCAGGCATGTACAATACTCGAGTATCCAGGGTTACGAGGGGTATGGTTATCCATTCCTCCGGCCAGTCATACCATTATGTAAGGGTATGACAAGATTGCCTTGCAAGACTTACGACACATCATTGTACCATCTCTTCTAGATATGGATCCATTCCCAAGAGATTGTTAGTAGTATGCCCTACAAGCCAATGATATTAGATGTCTATGGTATATTACTTATAAATACAATCTTATTCAATTATTAATAAAATGAATATATTACATTATTATATGATATTATTATTTATCATGTATTTTAATTGCTAGTTAATTCTTTAGTACGAACATAATAAATCTCATAGAATATAAGCAATGAAAATAAGAACAATGATGTGATTATGCTTATGAGATATATTTTCTTAAGCTTTGTTCTTAAATATTTCTAATCATAGGATCATTAATAATGGGAATTAATGATCCGGTTAGATTAGTACATGTTATATTAGCTTAAATGTTAAGGGTGATCGATCTCATGATCACTTGTGTAGTTGACACTATAATAAAAATGTATGTGCTTGTCAAAAAACAAGTTTATTGAATTGACTCAATTATAAAATACTTATATGAACTTTTACATAGTTGTCAATGAGTTTTTTTTTTGTTATAGTGGTGCAAATGATCTCAGACTTGATGCATCATAAATACCTTGTACAAGGTTATCATGCTTTGATACTATTTAAGTATAACTCACCATGGATTAAACAAAGATAGGTGTTGGGTATGACTATCTATGTATGAAGGTATATGAGTATATAATAAGAGATCTATCACTCTCAGTAAAGAGAGAAAATGTTATATGTTATCTAATTAAGACATAACTTCGAAAGTCCCTGGCCAAGGTAGTGTGAAACTAGATTAAAGAATTTAGATTTCACCACAAAAGTTGTGATTTATAAATAGATACATTAGATTAAACAATTTAGGGTTTGACATTAATCCATACTTTAAGTTTAATCGAAACATTGAATGATCAAAAGATTAAATTACATGGTAGCTAACAACAAAAAGGTTCACAAATATATTTATATTATCTAGGTAGTCATCATATACTGTTAGGCATAATAATTAATTCTCATTAATAGGTAAATAAAAAATTAGTTTTGATTTAAATTAATTAGATACGGATCTAATTGAAAAATACATTAAGTTAATGTGGCCTACTGCCAGTTTAATATGAACTTAAGGGGTCACACACAAAAAGATGTAATTTGATTAAGAGAAGTTTTGGACTTTCACGTAATTACAAAAAATGATATTTGAAATTTAAAATAGGATTAACTTTGTTGAGATTATCCTATTTTATCTAAAAGTCTCTAATAGATAAGATCTGATCTTATCATCTACATTTTAGTTATATTATACGTAAATACTATTAGACCTTATAAGTATCATACATAACTTTTATTCAAATATCATAAAGAGAGCCAAAGTTTTCAGCAGAGAATTTTTGGCAAACTGAGTGTTTGTGAGACGTGAGAAAATCTCATCACTTGTGCTAGTACACAAGGAGATTTTTGGCAGCCAACACAGAACTCTTGATCAAGTCATTCGATATGAATACACTTAGAGATTATACACCCTATACAACTTGTGAATCAAAAGTTAAGATCGTCCTAATCACTTCAAGAGATAATATTCTATTTATAAAATTAAAAAAAAAAAATATTGGTTCATAAATAATAGAGATTATCCTAGAGATTTGGTTATGTAGAAACTTTTTTTTAAATTTTCGCTGTGCCCGGTATAATCAATAACCCAATAGAGATATCATCTATAGACTTAAGGCATATCATTGTACCATTTCATGAGACATCGCCTTATAAGACTTACAGCACATCACTGTACTATCTCATACATCGCCTCGCAAGACTTATAGCATATCATTGCACCATCTCTAGTAGATGTGGATTAATTCTATAATTT
This sequence comes from Quillaja saponaria, assembly GCA_029379385.1. NCBI lineage: Eukaryota > Viridiplantae > Streptophyta > Magnoliopsida > Fabales > Quillajaceae > Quillaja > Quillaja saponaria. Next base: position 7,657,522 of record CM055616.1, on the reverse strand, counting down.
GAGCAACATAATTTCAAGACAAACTACAAGTGCTAAAGCCATGCAAATTCCACACATTTCATTTTCTTCGGTTACACATAGGTCATTTCCTCATAAAACATGTCATTTCCAAATTCAATGAAACTAATAGAATAAGAAAATAATAAAATAAGGAAACACATGATACATGCATTTGCTTTTCCTCTTGTAACTGAATCCTCCTCCTTAAATTTCTCACTTTCTTTTCCTTTTTCTCACTTTTGTGCACACTTTCCTTGCCTATCCCTTTTTGGTCATCTCCCCTTTCTTATTTATAGTGCACGGCCAAGGCTTAGAATTAGGAAAATTTTTATGCTTATTTCCTATTTTACCCTTCTAGTTTCCTAAAAGTATACCCTTTCACTTGTCATCACCTAAATTAACATATGCACTTTCCTTTCTAGCATTTGTCTTCCTCCTATTTCTTAGTTAAGAATCTTTCATCATTAGTAAGCCACTTAGTTATCTTAAATCTTTATACATGTCTTGTTAATCATTTCATGTATATCTTATTTCCTTAAATCTCTACACATACCTATCATAATCATTTCATGTACACCTTATTTCCTTAAGTCTCTACACATATCCTACTTAATCATTTCATGGACACCTTATTTTCTAAATTCCTCACACATGTCCTACTTAATTATTTCATGGACACCTAATGTTCTCCTTGTCTTCCACTTGTCTGGCTACATTTCTATATTAATTATTGCTTGTAACATTATGTCTTGCCTCTCTTCCACATGCCTCCTTAATTATTACAACATTTCCACCCTTTTTTCTTCTTCTTACAACCATTCATTAATTGCAAGTTGCCACATTTATTCTTCTTCTTACACCTATCATTTTATTAATTACAAATTGCCACACTTATTCTCTTTCATATACATAGACGCCTTCATTTATTACAAATTGCAACACTTAATCTTCTTACACCTAATTCCTCATATTTTCTTTTCTAGCAAGTAGCCTATATTTTATTATTTTCCCTTCTTCTTCCGACGCCATCATGTAAGATTTTCCCATCTTTGTTCTAATGCCAACACTTGTCTATGTTTTTTTATTCATGCACATGTATTTTTCCCCTATACTTAAATACGTGTATGCATGGATCGAGATTATAAATTCTCCCGTTTTCGTCTATTGAATAATATTTAAATACTTGAAAAGTTTGTTTTTAATTGCCAAGTTGCAAATATTTAGTTACCGATATCTTATTATGAGTTATTAAACGGTAAAATGAATAAAAATTCGCAATTGGAAGGGCTATTCCAAAAGGGCCTAACGCATTCCTAATTGGAATTCGAGGATCTCTTTTAATTGATTCTTTTATCATATTGTGATATTTTACATTGTTGAATAGGCACATTTGAAAACAATTAGATGATGACAAAATTATCAAAGATCGGCATTCCTTATTTCTATTCAACAACATACGAATAGTTTCGTGATTTTGGCTTCTATATACATATATATATGTATTTTAAATATATATACTACTTCTATATTAATACGTATTTTTCTACTCACATGTACTATTTCCATACGTGAAATTATACGTAACTAAATTTTAATCCTATTTAACTTATAAAATAATTGCTTATCTTATAATTAATTTATGAGATGTTACAAGGGTACTATAACTGAGGTTTAGGTAAAGTAACTAGGGTTAAAATATGATAACTAGGATTAGGGTACGGTAATTATTAGGGTTAGGATATGATAACTAGGGTTAGAGTGTGATCATTAAGGTTAGGGTACGGTAACTAGGGTTAAAATACGGTAACAAGAGTTATTGTGCGGTAACTAGGAATAGGGTGGGATAACAAGAATAAAGGTTGGGTACGATAATTAATAGTATGGTACGAGAACTAGGGTTTAGATACAGTAACTAGAGTTTAGGTGCGGTAACTAGGGTTAGGGTACGATAACTAAAATTAGGGTACGATAACTAGGGTTTGAATACCGTAACTAGAGTTTGGATAACGTACTTAGGATTTAGGTACTGTAACTAGGGTGTAACAATTAGGATTAGGATACAATAACTAAGGTTAGAATTCGGTAACTAGGAATAGGGTGTGGTAACTAGGGTTGGGGTTAGGTACGATAACGAAGGTTAATGTATGGTAATTAGAGTTTAGGTATCATAACTATGGTTTGGGTATGGTAACTAGGGTTTGGGTACAATAATTAGGGTTAGGGTACAATAACTAGGGTTTGAGTACTGTAACTTAGTTTTGGTTACCATAACTTGGGTTTTGATACCGTGACTAGGGTTTATGTACTGTAACTAGTGTTTGGGTATTGTAATTAGGATTAGAGTATTGTAACTAGGATTAGGGTACTATAACTAGAGTTTGTGTATTGTAATTAGGTTTAAAGTACGATAACTATGGTTAAGGTACGGTAACTAGTGTTGGGGTATTGTAACTAAGGTACGAAAACTAGGGTTAGGATACCATAACTAAGGTTTGGATACCATTACTAAGGTTTGGGTATCATGACTAGGGTTTGGGACTTTGGGTACCGTGATTAGGGTTTGGGTATCATGATAAGGGTTAAGGTACAATGACTAGGGTTAAGGTACAATCATTAGGGTTAGGGTATGATAACTGAGGTTAGGGTATGGTAACTAAGATTAAGGTATGGTAACTAGGGTTAAGGTGCGGTAATTGGAGTTAGGGTGTGGTAACTTGGGTTTGGGTGCGGTAACTAAGGTGCGATAACTAAGGTTAAGGTGCGGTGCTATAAATAGGGTTAGGGTATTATAAGTAGGGTTTAGGTATAATAAATAGGGTTTGGGTACAGTAACTAGGGTTTGGATACCATAATAAGGGTTTGGGTATCGTAACTGGGGTTAGGGTACCGTAACTAGGGTTTGGATATCGTAACTAGGATTAGGATACTGTAACTAAGATTTGGGTACTGTAACAAGGTTTAAGGTACCGTAACTAGGCTTAGGGTACCGTAACTCAGGTTAGATTATTGTAATTTGTGTTAGAGTATCGTAATTAGGGTTATGATACCGTAATTAGGGGTAGGGGATACCATAATTAGGGTTAGTTTTCTTAATTCTTTTCATATTAATAAATTTATAATTTGTCAATAACTATATATCAATAGTATTTAAGACTAAATTTCTGAAATTTTTTTTTTATTTAATAAGTTACAAATAATTATAATATGAATATTTAAAAATTGAAAAAAGTTAAAAAAAAATAATTATGATTATACTTTTTATGAGTGTAATATATTGTGTTTATTCTTTTTCTATCTTTAGAATATTAAAAAAAAATTATATTATGAATTAAACTTTTTTATTGAATTGATCTATTTATTTAATATAATTAATATGAAATATCATTTTTTATTAACTTTAATTTCTTACTATGCACATTAATTATTAATGAACATATATGTATATATCATGAATACGATTCACACTTAATATAGGTGCTGCAAAACTAGTAAAAATAACATGGATAAACAAAAGATAATGTAGCTGATAATATGGCTAGTAAATGAATAAAAAATTGACACGACTTAAAAATATAAATAAAATATCTCAACTTAAAATTTTGAAAAAAATTCTTTTAACCAGTGTAGCACTTGTTTAAATTATATAAATAAATAAATAATTCTTAATATTAATAGTCTTAGTATTATTTAATATATAAGTTACTAATTTTAAAATTTTCTAAAAACCATATTTTTTTAGCTTATAAAGTTCCTTTAAAAAAAAGAAAAAAAAGAAACAGAATGAAATAAGGTAAAAAAAAAAAAGGGTGGACAAGTTCGGGTTGGCCCGTGTAAATACAAACATCATTCACTGTCATCTGGCAATCGGAATCGGAAAAAAGAAAAAGAGGTAACTTGGGGACGACGAGAGCTAACTACATAGTTCAAGCCTCAAGGTCTAGCAGAGTAGCAGAACAGAAGCCATACCAGTACAGAGGTTGAATTCTCAGAGTTGGCAAGAACTTTGAGTAAATATTGATTACTGTTATTTTCAGATCCATGTTGTGATTAACAAATAATCGCATTATAGTTGACAAAGTTTAATAATTTATGATTTTTTAGGGTCGAGGTTGCTGCACAATTTTGATTTAGATTTTTTAAGGTTGTCTCGGTAAGTTATGGGGGACAGTCAATACTCATTCTCTCTGACCACTTTTAGGTATGGAACAAGAACTGAACTTTCAGCTTAAATGGTCATAATGTGAAGTTTCACGATTTCTTGTGTTTGTTTACAAATCCCATTTACGTGTTTCTTTAATTAGATAAAATCTTCTGATTGCCTTCCTTTATCTTTCTGGAACAGTCCCTCTGGGAAGCTTGTTCAGATTGAACATGCTCTCACAGCTGTTGGGTCTGGACAAACGTCTCTGGGTATTAAAGGTATTGACTTCTGATTTCTGAATTCTCAGTCAATTTTCATGTTTGTATTCCATTAAGAATTTAAATTTGTAAATATTTACTTGTTATTTATAGACTTGTAGTATATCTTTTTCTTTGTATTTTTCTGCCCTTTTTGGTGATGTTGCTGACCTGGAGCACCATAGGTATTGAGGACTGAGGATTCAGTTTTACGTTGTTAGATATTTGAGAGTGAATTTCAGTGAGACTTGGCTAATTATGTTGGAAAACTTGATGGAGCAGCTAAGTACGCAGATTTTGTAAATTGAAAGGTGGGATCTATGCGCATACAAATTCCATTTAGTTTGTTTTTTTAAGACCAGTCTCATGTGGAATGAAATCATGGAAACCTTGGCTGTACATTAGTCAGCTGGGAAGCCTTTACTTGGCAAGGTCAGGTCAATTTGCTCTTTTTAACATTAGTCTCTGGTTACACTACAAACACTTAAGTGAAAGTTTCTTATGAGGAGAGAATGAAGAAAGCTTGAATGTCGTATTATTAGGTAGGAAGGGAGGTTTACTGCTCTAGGTACAGTGGTGATCTAGGCATGAGGAAGCTTACTCTTTTTATTCTAGCATATTTGGAGAAGTGACTTTGGCTCTATGTAGAGGAACGAATCACGTTTCATAAGAAGTTCTTACCAATCTGAACTATAGGAACCGTTTTTTAGGATCAATAGGATATCAAAAGCAGCTAGGATATTTGCTATTTCATTTTGTGGGTGGGCATCATAAAGTGTTGGGTTCTTTTTTTTTTTTTTTTTTTTTGTTGAAACTTGAGACTCCATTTTTATGAAATTGCCTGTTTGCTTCTGTTGTTTCTTCTTCTTCTTCCCCCCACGATGTCCTTTATATGTTGTAACAGATTCATATATATCCCATAGGAAACTTATTTCCTTTATTGTTATGACTATTGTTGGTTTAACATACAAGACTTGGTTTGGCTATTGCAGCTGCTAATGGTGTTGTCATAGCAACAGAGAAGAAACTTCCGTCAATCTTGGTTGATGAATCATCTGTGAGTTCTTATTGATTGTATCATGCATTTGTACATGACTAGATGTGTTTGCTTCTGTTATTTGGTGAAGGCAACGTGACATGCCATTTATTGTTCATAAATCATAATTAATTGACAATTGCTTTTCTCCCTCTCCTCACCCCTCAGCCAAATGAGTGAGCCCCTTCTATTTTACTGTTGTGCGTTGAATTTTGGCGATTAAATTGTTCACACTAGCATATTAAGTGACTAGTATACTTAACTCATTTTACCTACTGGTAAACTTGCTTCTTATAATCCTTGCCTGGATTGGATTCCAATGATGTCCTCCAACTGAAATCAGTGTTTGTGTGAGCATTAGCTACACTAGGACCGGGTACATGAGCTATTTTTGACTTCATGCCTGTCTAACTGGCTTTCCAAGTTTCATGGATGTTTAATGGAAATACAAACTTGGCATGGAAGCTGTCAGTTTTATAAAGTAACTGTATCATAGCTTTACGTCATTTCAAACCTTGTTAGGCTAGTTGAGAGACTCAGGCGACCACTGTCACTTGCATGTGCAAAATATAACTAGGATAAAAAAAATTAAAAAAAAGAAGAAGACATGTGTGTTCTTCTTTCCTGATTCCTGCTGACTGGTATATCCTGTCATAGACTCAGATTATAATTGAATTAGTCTTTAGTCACCAGTAACAGTAGTGCTAGTTGCAGAGCAATGCAACATTAACTTGGCTCATCTGGCTAATGTGTGAAAGTAACACACATAGATTCTTTTAAAAAAAATTAAAAAAACCTAGTACTGTTTTTCTTTAAGCATCTATTTGGTTACCGTAACCTCAACACTTTGATATTTGTGAATTATGTGAGGTCTTTTATGATGTTTTGACATATTTGATTGCAGGTTCAGAAAATGCAGACATTAACACCTAATATTGGTGTTGTTTACAGGTCTGTCATGCTCCTTGCTCAAATGTTTTCAAGTTCTCATATGATATTGTGACTTTTGTTTGCTCATTAGCTTAATGAATATCTGACATATGGCGTTTGTTGTGTATGAGTTATGAATATGTCCACTGTTTGTTAGCTCTCGATATCAATTTTCATTCAACTACCATGGGGCATATTTTAGATTCTGGCCTCCCCTTTAGTTCCTTTCCCTTCTTGAAGCCGTTGTCGAAGAAATCTGTCATTGGACTTGCCTCTTCGAGATTCTCTCTCTCTCTCTTTTGCCTTTTATCCTTGATTTATATAAAGTCTAAAAAATGTATAACTCGTACTGTTTATTGGTTAACAAATGACCAAGCAGATATAAACAAATCGTTCAGAATCCGTATGTTGTGGATTGGAGGTTGGGAATTCTTGTGGTGGAAAGAAATTAAGGTTTCAGATTAGTTGCGGTAGAAGATGTTGTCTTTGGGATTTAGGGAAAATCTAAAAGAATACTAGAAGTAAGGAGGCATTTGGGAGACATACTGCATTTCTTATTGTGAGGTAGTTGCTCTGGGATTTTGATAAACTATTTTCCAAAATTTAATCTCATAAATTTAAGACCTTGACAAAGACTTTGCTGTCTTACTTGTCTGAATGCCCCACCTGATTGAAACCTTAACTGTTGTCTTAATTGTGATATTTTATCTATAAGTTGGTTTACATTTCTTTTATTGTTTTGATAGTATATGTCGCCTCTTTTTTCTGCTCCTTCTCTCCCCTGTTAAAAGTTTGATTTACCTTTTTTTTTTTTTTTTTTTTTTGTCTGACCTAAACTTTCTTTTGAATTGTTGTTCAGCGGCATGGGTCCTGATTTTCGGGTTTTAGTTCGAAAAAGTAGGAAGCAAGCTGAGCAATATCATCGATTATACAAAGTATTATTCAGTCCAATTTTCTTTTCTTATTCACTCACCCTTACTGTTTCTCTGTCTACATATATGTGACATGGTCATTTAGTTCAGGCATTGTTTGTTAGATAAGAATTAATCTATAAGGTCATCTTCTGTTCTGAAGTTGCTTTTCCTTGTGGCACATTATAATATGGTTTATATTTTCTCTGTCTCAATCATTCTTGTGCTCCAAATTTGTAACTTGATTGTAAGAGATTGCAAATGTTTGTTGCTTTCATGCCATGAGTGGTTGTAAGATGTTTTATTTTTTTATTTTAGTGATTCTGATGTATATTTCTGCACTTCTTAATCAAGTTTTTTGCTATTATAAGAAATTGGAGTCAAGGAGTTATCTGATAATATAATATCTATTACATGCCCCCATATTTTTTCTGTCTCTTTTTCCTGTTTCCTTCCTTTATTCATGCTTCCTTATCCCATCAAATAAAATTGACTTGATAATATGTTCGTATGATACTTTTTTGGAACTGTCTAGCATACTTTGTGTTGATTCAATAGTGGAACTTTTCAGGAACCAATTCCTGTTACACAGCTTGTTAGGGAAACTGCTGCTGTTATGCAGGAGTTCACTCAATCAGGGTAAGCTCTTTCATTTAGTTATTGACCAATTTTCTCTCTCTCTCTCTCTCTCCTTCTCCCCGTGTGCTTGTGTGTGTTGGGGGAGGGTGAGTTGCTCGCAAATATGGCTTTTGGCATGCTTGACTATACTAGACTGGAGGAAGAGATTGGCAGAGGTGTCATTTATGCTGCACTCCTCCCCTCCCTCATCTCATTCCTAACTCTGTTATTCAACTTTTTCTAAGGTAGTGTAAAGAAATAATTTAAGGGATAGCTGAAGGTATGCAATTATTAACATGAATAAATAGTTCAGATTGTCTTGGCCAAAATTAAACCACTTACTAGAATAAATAGTTCAGATTGTCTTGGCCAAAATTAAACCACTTACTATACAAGTGATTTGAATACTTATTCACCCTTCAGATTAAATAAAACAACCCTAAAATGTAATAGTTGCAATGTTCAGTCTTCACCTATAAGGCTATAACCAATTTCTTGGCTTTGGCTAAAGTACACTTTAAGTTTAGAGTTTCTATCAGGGCCATTTTGCTTCATTAAACCATTTTGGGATGTCTGCAATAACTGGTGTGTACATGATATGACGGAATAGAGAGTTTGCTTTCTTTATCAAACACAGAATATTTTCTGGACGGAGTCGGGCCCTTTCACCATTGAAATCCACCCACTTGAAAATAGTGGTCTTTTCCCTGCCAATCAACAATATGAATCCACTTGTCATTGATCACTCTATGATTATCCATGATAGTCATTATGAAGCGGTTGCTATCCTGGTTGCTGACAATCATTACCTGTTGTAATTTTTGTGAGAAATTATAGATTTTCTTTGCCTCAAAGGTATCCAAAAATTATGCATGTACATCCTTTTCACTAAAATGATCTCACTTTTTTTATTAATTAATGTAGAATTTTTGAGTGGAACTTAATATAGTGGTAGCAGTGGGATCACCATGAGAATTTTTCAAATGATGAAAACCTTGTACAAGTACATTGATTTTTAGTACAAAACTTTATTGGACATACGCATCATACTTATGTGCATGTGGAACCCCCTGAGGCCCTGAGTTTTGATATCTCTGCTTTATCCTTGTAGTGGTGTTAGGCCATTTGGAGTATCATTGTTGGTTGCTGGGTTTGATGACAAAGGACCACAATTATATCAGGTATGCCATTTAAACTTAGTCTGATTCTAAACATGCATATATTCAATATTGATTTCAAAAAGAAGCTGGTAAACATTTCAACTTTTATCTTAATCTTCTCAACAAACTTCATAGAGTGTGAGAAAATGTGTATGCTGTACTTGTGATCCCTAAAACAAATAGGCATTCTATTATTGAAGGTGATCAATGCTCCTGTGACTAAGTATGGTTAAAGATGTAAACTGTGGCAAGGCTTATGATTTTCAATCTATAATTAATTATACATATGAGTGCATATATATAATGTTTTATTTGGTTTCCATTGAGTCTGCCCTTTTTGAGATTAACGAATAGGGCCATTTGATTGATCCAAATATAATGTGATTTCCTGGAGAATAATGACTGAGAGAGAGAAAATTAGGCTAATGTTTTCTCTTAACTTGTATTTTGTTGTAGGTTGATCCTTCAGGTTCATATTTTTCTTGGAAAGCTTCTGCCATGGGAAAAAATGTCTCTAATGCAAAAACATTTCTTGAGAAGAGGCAAGTTTTATTCATTGATGACATTTCCGTAATTTTGCAGTTATGTTGATTTAGCCTGTACCATCTTGTAATCCTGTAAATGCTTTGTTTGTCAGATTTTTAGTCCAATTCTTTCAGATAAAATAGTAGAATACCACTAAAAAATAAAAGCAATCCCAAAAACTCATCAAAATACTTTTTATCAGAAACTCCACTGACGATCATGGTATATGAAGAATACTGACTTCTCTAATTTTTTTATTTTATTTTTTTACTTGTTGTAGATGCAATCTTTTGTACTGAATATCACATAAACAATAATTCCAATACTTCAAGATTATTTTCTTAATGAATGTCTGAATTAAAATTTGATTTACCATCTTGTAATTTTGCAATAAATAGCAACATATCTAATTCTCACTTAGGATTGGAGTTTATATTTATTTTTTATCTTTTCTTTTCTTTTAGTTTGTTCCACAAATAGTCCAACTCTGAATCTCTGAAAGCAAACAATGCCATGTTTGATTGATTTCCTTTATTCTTTATCATTTTAATTATAATCTCAGGAGTGATTTGTTTGCTTCTTCCAGGTACACTGATGATATGGAACTTGATGATGCTGTCCATACGGCAATTTTGACACTGAAGGAAGGGTAGGAGCAGCTATTGCCCCTTCTGTTGATACACCTTGATTCTTATTCTACTGTACTGTGTTAGTTGTATACAGGTCCTTGTTCTAGGTTTTTGAATAACTCTCTTCAAACTTCTTTGCATGTGTCATCTAGGTTTGAGGGACAAATTTCAAGCAAAAATATCGAAATTGGTATAATTGGTGCGGACAAAAAGTTCAGGTTTGATTTCTTGACATATTGGGCAGCCTTTTGTACATGCCCTTTTTATTTATGTATTTTCTTTGCTTTCGTGGGTCATCATCTACATTATTTCTGTTAAGTCCTTAAAAGATTGTTGCTAGATGTTATGATGCAAACTCAGCTGATTGTTGGGTTCTCTAGGGTTGGCTTAGTAAATTAAGGGTGTGTTAGAGTGGAAGAAGGTTTTGCTTGGAGACAGAATATAAAAGAAAAATAGATTGTACAGAATCAAGACAAACAAGTAGATCAAAAGCCCATATAAACATTTATGCGAAAATAGAGTGATGTTTGTTAATGTAAAAACATGGTGTCTATTAAGGTAAAAAACATGATTGAAGTAGATACATTCTGAGCCTCATTATAAAGACACTTCGTATCCGTGGTTGAGATTACAGTTGGATCTAAGCTTGCCTTTTTCTTCTGTGTTTTTGTTTCTGTTTAGAAGGACTACTTCCTCCCTCCCTTCTCTCCATAAAAATTTCTAAAAGAAGAAATTACAGTCAGATGACTAAACATATTTTAGCCCCAAAAGACTTTACTGCTTATAAGCCAAACTAGACAAACTACTTCAGATTCATCCAATGCCAGAAGAGCACTAATAATTAAAAAATGTCTACTCGGATAAGTTTTCAAAATTATACAAAAGAAAATACCATAAGTAATTAAGTAGTTACAACAGAAAACCAGTAATTGTTTCAAGGACTCCATGCTCTACATGGTAGTCATTGTTGGCCATTTGCTATCTTGTTTCAGCTGCACTCTCGCCTATGGAATATTATATTTACTCCTCTCTCCTTCTTGATAAAAATGATGTCTCACAGCAAACCAAAAGAAACAGAAAAAGAAAATTAAATTGAAACGGAGACATGTACCCCTGGCTTCTAGATTTGGGCATATTGGACCCCAATTTCACTAGAAAAGAAAAGAATTGAACAGCAAGTTTGTTTTCTCTTTCTTCCAAATAAACAAAATGTGGAAACAAAAACAGTAGCTAATATAACATATTGTTAACATGTTTCGATCAACCTATAGAGCAATTAATTGGTTAATGACAGATATTGGCTTGGATGTCGGGTACCGTTTGCTCATTGCTTTTGACATGACTTTATGTTGGCTTGTGTTTTGTTACAGGGTACTCTCCCCAGCTGAAATTGATGACTACTTGGCTGAAGTAGAGTAATTTGTTTCTTTGGAGGAATGCCTTTAGAAGAAAACAGTTTTTCTTTAAATAACATTTAGCTGTAAAGCAGGATAACCAAGCAAAATCAGGTCATTTTATGCCATTGGGAGTCCTGTATAAACTGCTTTTCAGTTGTAGAAAGCAATGATTTCAGATCAACTTTAAAGTCTTGTAATCTTACAAAGCTTGTTTCGGTATCATGCTGCAAAATGCTTTTTTCCCCTATTATCTTGATACACTCGTGTACACTTATTCACTAGACTATGTTTTTGAATATCTCTTTTACTATTTCTTAAATGTGATGTTAATAGTTCTCTCGTTGTTGATTGTCTCTGATAATTGTATATTGATGAGTAGAGTAAATCTGCCATCAATACCAAGAGGTTATAATACAATAAATAAATAAAATGGTAAGAATAAAATTGTCTTAACCTGCAACAATTCTTTAATGTTGATCTCTAATTATTTTGTCCTAAATAGGTCCAGTGCTGCAGTGGTCAACAGATAATATTCATAATCTCATCTTGAAAATTGATTTTTAAGCTATATATTTAATATTGAATCAGAGATGGACATAGTTGCCAAGCAAGATCACTCAACGTATAATCCCCAATAAATTGGGGACTACACCTCTGTCTGACTAATTATGCATGCATTTATGCACACAATGTAATTCATCAGTTTGCTCTTTAGCTAAAATCAACTGATTCAGCAAGTAAAAATTTACACAGATAACGATCAATTTTTATAGCCTGTATAGGAGGATCTCATCAATAGTTTAGATAATAAATAGCAAAACAGATTACATAGGAATCAACAACTACTGCTCTTTCCAACTACTTAATTTTCCAATTATGGGCTGTCCGAGGCCCACTTGCAATGCCTTCATAATACTGGGGTTCAAGCTTTCGACTATTCCAAGCACTGACAAAATCTGAAAACAATTGGCGTGCAGACTCGGATGATAGTTCAGAGAAGAAGACGTTCTTCTCTTCTTTAAGCCAGGTAGCAAATTCATTATTCTTTAAGAAATAGTCATCAATGGACAGCTCTTGAATTTCCATTTTCTGAAAGAACAAAAGACATCCTTTAGCAACATAGCAAAGAATAAGTCCACTAAACAAATTCAGTAACAACCACTTATTAAACAGGCTACCAAGCAAATACTAATGAATCTCAAACAAGCGAGACTTCCTAGTTTTTCACAGGCACTTAATGAGTAGGCTAGTCTGGTTACAACAGATACGGTTACAAAGGATAATACATGAAAATCACTTGGTTCAATATATGAACCAATATAACAGATACTAAAACCAATAAAATATAAAAAAGAAAAAAATAACGTACAAGATACTTAGTCGTCTAGATTATCTAGAAGGTTCCAATCACTGGATGTGAAATGTATAGTTGGAAGTAAAAGTAGGGATTTTTGCAGATAAGGATCCTTGGAAGATAATCAATGCCAGTCCTGATATGTCTCAGAAAGGATTTTTTTTAATACCTTCATAGAGGTATCTGAACAATTTAACAGCAGTTGCTACATCCTTCTGAACTTTTCAGAAGCTAAAATAGTTCTTCAACAGGTAACTCTATTTGAATGCTATGAAAAATACGCCAGCAGCAATAATAAAATTTCAATTCGGATATCTAACATAAAGAACATCAAATAGCATGGCTTGGCTTCTTTAAAAAAATTTGGGTAATACATGACTTGGCTCTATGTGCAATGTTAAAGAAGAGGACTCACCGTGTGGCGATCACCTTTATTACGTTTAGTTTTGAGCCTATCCTTTGACTTCTTTTCTGAAATAACAATAGTATGTCAGTATGAATTAATTTTACAAAGAGAACAATCTTATCTTCGCCAAAGGGATACAAACTAACCATGTATTAGTTATATAATAGCACAGAGATTATCTATGTAAAACAATCTTATCTTCGTTAAGGGGATACACATTAACCAAGTATTAGGTATATAACAGCACAGAGATTATCTATGTTATAACTTACAACTTCCTCAACACCAAACGAACTAATCAACAGATAATTGGAGCAAACACATTCCAACAAGAATGTCCTCTTTTCCCCCCATTCACATACATGACAAGCAAAATCACATAAACTAAAGAGATGATTCTTCAAAGAGGGAAATAATCACAACTAGGTTCAGAAACTTGTTCAATTCTATTAGATGTCAAGGAACAATAACCATGTAGCTAGATCCTAGCTACTTCAGGAACCTTACAATATAAATTTGACACTGCAGACATTTTTTTTCCAACAAACTTAAAAGAGTATTTCTAATCTCCTGTTCTTTTCACTCAATGAATATCTTGAATTTCCAGCACAGAAAGTCGAAAACCTCGGGCAAAAGGAGATATTCACATTAGGGGACACGGAAAGAGAAAGGGAAGAAAAGAAAGGAACTTGCAAATACAATAAGAATTATGAGGCCAAACCAACTTCCCAGCCTAATGTATATAGAACATGTCAAGTAACGCCTTAACTACAGTTGGGACTTGGGAAGTAGAAAAATACCACAGAACCACCAGCTCTGCCATTAATGTATATGGCATCTGACTCCCTAATGGTATTAAATCCATCTTAATCTCATTATATCCTTATGCGATGCAAATTAGCTATCTTTTCTTCTCCTTGATCCCTCCATTAAGAGTTAATTGCAGGATAGTGGAGACAGTAAACTCTAATAACCATTAAAACCTAAAGAAAAACCAAAAACTTATTACCTTAAACCATTACAAAAGTAAGATGATATGATTAGATCGCCTCCAATAATTTTCTACCTATATGGAGCAGAAAAAAGAGCCTCTAGATACAATGAATCTTTGTTTGCTGTTATATTATCATGAACTAAGCTTCTCAATAATCATTATAAAGACGCTTTACCAAGTTAAGCTATATCAAAACAAACACTAGCAATATACCAAAATGGATCACTCCAATAATGGTATTGCTCAGCAACATTGGAAAGAACATAACACAGAATATTATCACAGCACCTAATACAGTTTCTGCCTCAGAATTTCTGGGAGACAACAATTTGTTATTCAGTCAGAAATATTTCAAAAATAAATAAATAAAATTCAAACATACCTTTATCAGAATGATGCTTGGAGTGTTTATGGGATTTCTTATCCTTTCGTTTCTCTTTCTTATCATCCTTCCTTTTCTTCCTTTCGTCATCGTCTACTGTCCGCTGCCTCTTCCTTTTCCCCTCATCTGTAAATTCATTCACATTAAAAGTTTCAAAAATATATATATTTTAGGTTTCCCAAGTAGCCATTATTTTGCAAAAACAAACACACCTCGAAATTAATTTTCTCGGATGCCAAACAAGCTAGAAAAGGATAATTTCAGTACCTTCGGAATCTGAAGAATAACTTCTTCGCTTACTCTTCTTCTCCTTCGACTTCCTATCACTTCCCATAATTGCTTCTTTGCCTGAGAGACACTGAACCGCAATGGGTTTTCTGGTTCCCGTCACCAGGAGAAGCGACGTCGTTTCGATTTTTTATTTTGTAATAGAAAAAATAAAAATAGGAGAAGTTACTGAACTTGGGACTAAGCCCAATATATTGGGCTAGATTTTGTTCAGATTCTGGGCCTAAGCCCAAATCTTCATCTCAACCCAGTGATTAATCGAGGTTGATTTCGTCTTTTCAAATTTCGTTTCTATAAACTGCGCACCATTTCCGTTACAACCAAATTTCCCATCGTCTTCTTTTTCCCGCTCCTGCTTTCCCTTTTTCCCTCTCTCTCTCTCTCTCTCTCTCGATTATGCAGAAAGAAATCAAGATGCAGGGCTCATTGGGTGTATGGATTATTGTGGTGCTTTTGATCTCTGTTCTTCTTGCTCTCAGAAACCCAAGAGGTGAACCCGAACAGTCATCAGCTTCTTCTCCATCTTTATCTTTTTCGGAATCTTCGTTTTCTTTGAGGGATTCTTCTGTGTACTTGGCTTCTATTGGGTTTGAATCTAGACTAAGAGATGGTTCGAATTTAGAATATGATTTTTATAGAGATACTTGCCCACAAGCTGAGAACATTATCAGGTCTACCATGACTCGCTTATACTTCGAGCACAGGGATATCTCACCGGCTTTATTGCGTCTCTTTTTCCATGACTGCTTCATTCAGGTAACTTTTTCTACATTGGTTCTTCTTTTTCTTGATTGAAACAGTCGGTCCTTGCAAAAAAGGTGCAATTTTTATTTTATTTTTGGGTTTTTGGCTAAATGGGGTTTTGATCTATTTTTTTAATCCGAGTCTCCTGCTAAATTCTTCCCCCCCCCCCCCCCCCCCCCCCCCCCCCCCCCCCCCCCCAAGATTATCAATTTTCTTCATTGCTCGGTGTAATCCATTTTAGTGATAAATTTCTAATTGGGTCTTCTAAGTACATAACATAGGTTTATTAGCATTCTTGAGAAATGCAGGTTGATTTTCTAGAGATTTATTGTGTTCTGAATGATATTCATTTCTTTAGATCCCCTGTTATCTTAAAATTGTGTCCTATGTTGTTGGTTAAAGGTTCTTACGAGGGTTTAATGAGTGCCAAGTGCTGTTCAGTATATGGCGCAGAAGGTGGAAACTAGTTCTAAGTTATGTGGCTTTGTGACGACTCATCTGGGATTATTATGTTTTCCCCGTCAAAAATTTATGAGGTTGTATCGTCTGATATTTATGCGTTTGCATTCTGGTCATGGCTCTAATTGCTGCTCTTTTTGTTCTGGGATTTTATGAATCAGGGTTGTGATGCTTCAATCCTAGTGGATGACAGCAATGGTGATAAAAATCATTCAATTGAGAGGCAGGCTGTGCCAAATAAAACCTTGAGGGGTTTTGATAAAATTGAGTTGATCAAGGAGGAGCTAGAACAGGCTTGTCCAGGAGTTGTTTCTTGTGCTGATATTGTTTCTCTTGCTACTCGAGATGGCATTATTCTGGTCTGTTCCCTGATCTTTGTCTTTCCCATTTTCTTACTTAATTGTAAGGGCTTCTCAAACTAGAAAGTTTCCAGGGTTGAGTATTGGCACATAACCAAATTCATGTTTCATAATTCATCTCGTGATGATTTGAGAATTTCCTATCTTTTATTTATTTGACTAGAACTGTAAAAATAATAATGAAGTAGGTATAGTTTGACTGTTTCCCATGAAACTAACAATTATATTTTATAGTTCAAGTAAGAAGATTCTGGTTAACCTGCTTCTTTGTGTTCATAGGATTAAGCCAATCAAGTGAGAAAATACAATTAATATCACGGTGGTATATCTGTTCTAATTTCTATGGACTGAGCTAAGTCAAATTTTTCATACTAGACTACTCTGAGTTGTTTCTTTGGGTCCAAACTCCAAAGTCGTTGTGCCTTTGTTTCGATTTATCTATTCATATTCCATATATGTTCATGCTCTTCTGCTTACCATTTTCTGATGCAACTGAATGACAAAGGAGGTCAAAGTTAAACTCAAATTTTACCCTAACCCATTATATTACACTTAAATCTTCTTTTTTTCTCTAATGCTTGTTATCCTCTCTGACTTGTTCGGATTTTGGATGCCCGATGTAGTACATAAGGTTGCAAATATTTCCTATCATGCACTTTTCTGTTCTTAACCAGAACATGGCTATGCCTCTGACATGTTCTTTGGTGTCTGATATACCAGGCCGGTGGTCCTTACTATCCAGTTTTAACAGGCAGGAAGGATAGCCCTCAATCATTCTATGAAGAAGCTCTGGCAGAAATTCCGAGACCTGATGATAATATTACTCGAACACTCCATCTATTTTCTCTCAGAGGTTTCAATGAAAGAGAAACAGTCAGCCTTCTAGGTAATCATTCAAGACTTGTTTTTAAAGGGTAAAAAGGAACTGAATTTGACTAATAAGGTTGCATTGTCTTTCTTTTATCACCTGAAGGTGGACATAATATTGGGAAGATTGGCTGTGAATTTATACAGCAACGCCTGTACAACTTCCAAGGGACAGGGCAGCCTGAGCCAGATATACCTCCTGATTTCCTCAATGAGATGAGATTAAATTGCCCTCCCAGTAGGAATAACAGTATTGATGAGTTTCCTGCATCAAACATCTCAAGGAGGATGAGTGAATCTTCCATAGGGATGTCATACCTGCAAGCATTATCATCTTCAGTATCATCTGGGGCAAGTTTTGACACACACTACTATTTTAGCTTGTTGAGGGGGAGAGGACTCCTATTTGCAGATCAGCAGTTGATGGCAGAAAGGAAGACTGCAAAATTGGTTTCTGCATATGCTTCAGATGATGGATCAACATTCCGCATGGATTTTGCCAGGGTTATGCTTAAAATGTCAAACCTTGATGTTCTCACTGGATCTCAAGGTGAGGTCCGCCTGAATTGCTCGCTGCCTGTAAGTTCCTTCTAAGTAACCAAGTCCCATCAAGCAGTATTGAATTTTTTTCATTTTTCCTTTAGAGCAATAATGACTTTATAGTACACTTCTTCAGAAGTTTTTTGGTTGCAGGAGTGACCACTTTTATTTCTTGCAACTGTTCATATAAGCCCTGATTGTTGGACATGAATTTGTTGATTAGGGTAGAAAACTCTGCTATTCTGTCACCAAGATTTGTACATTAGTGTTAGCACAAATTGCCTTGTACAAGCTATAAGCCAACAGCACAAATAGCATTTATCATCCATTTGGACTCATTTGGAGTTCTTTTCATGTAAAGAAGTTGTCAGTCAAAAATTGTATAAATGCAGAGATGGAAATTGAGTTTTAGTACCAGTTATGTTATATTTTTTCTCTCGGCACCAGTTACTTCAACTGATAAAGTATCTTGGCATCGTCCACAAAACCTGTATCAAATGTACATGTTTAAATAAACAAGTCAAGGTCGGTGAGAAATCTCAAATGAGGTAAATCGTCATGCTGCTTCTAGTTTATCCTTTTGATCTATTCAACTGTTTAATTGAAAGATAGGTAAAAGCCAAAATAAACGCACACATGGTCAATGAAGTTTACTGCTTCTCTTTTGAATAATGACACTAATACTCAAAGAATTCTTAGGTACCTGTTCCACATACTAATAAACTAACATTAGCTCAAAAAGAAGGCAGCAAAAGTTGACCACCTGCTAGCTCTAGCTACTTTGGTAAGATTTGGTTCCAATCATTACTAGTTTATGTATTGGTCTTCTAGGTTACCTTCCCTTTTATTATTTTTGCATATTTTCATTGACAGGAAATTTCCACATAAGGGTCAAATCAGAATCAGCAATTGGCTTGTTCTTGTAGAATCTACTCTGCTAGTGACAAGTGGGGATATACTTTCAAGTTATCTTGTTTCATTCTTTGAATCTACGTGGGAACATTAGAAAA
Source organism: Quillaja saponaria (assembly GCA_029379385.1). Classification (NCBI taxonomy): domain Eukaryota; kingdom Viridiplantae; phylum Streptophyta; class Magnoliopsida; order Fabales; family Quillajaceae; genus Quillaja; species Quillaja saponaria. The sequence continues at coordinate 7,638,515 of CM055616.1, read as the reverse complement.
AAATGTCATACTAATGTGTCGTAATTAGTGGAGTATATCACCTACCAATTGAAAGAGTTTGATAGTCTTGTTTACTAACAAAAACAGTACATTTCATAGTCATAGCTGGAATGCTAAACAAGCATTGTGTTTCTGACTTTCTGCTTCAATTAATCTAAAACATTATTGACTTCAATTGATAAAAAGTACACGATATCCCGATGTTTTGTTATTAGTTGGAAAATGTGTAATAAGTGATTGAAATATCTTTTTTTCCCTTATGATATGTGAAAATGTATGAAAACTCTTATATTTTAACTGAATCGGTCTCGTAATAGTGAAATTATGGTAGATATAACACAATTAACACAATTTCATTCATTATTTTGAATAAACTGATGCTTAAAATTTTCACCTAAACTAGAAATAAGAAGGGATATTATAAAGGATGGGAGGTAGAAGCCGAATTAGACAGGAAATTATGAAAGCAAGTTTCATGATCCATGGTATAGCCTCCTTCTTTATCTCTGTGAAAAACAGAACAAAGCTATCAAATAAAAAACCACAAGAAGGAATAATTCTTTTTGTACTATGTTAAACTATATGTGTAATTTGTATATATATATGTATTTATTTTTGTAAATGTGTACCTTCAATAGAAAAAATATATATTTACTGGCATTAAATATACTTTATAAGTCATGATTTATTTGTGTTTATCTAAAATAAATTATATATATGCAATATGTTAGTTTCTTATAATAAAAAATTCATCATTTTTTGTAATATTTTTTATACATCTCTTGCATATTTTTTTTCTTTAAAATATTAATACAATATTTTAATATAATTTATGTAGATAAAAGTGGTAAATACGAACCTAGTTAAATTCACTATTGGTAAAGGAGTTCGAAAAGAACATAATTTTTGGGTCATTGAATTGGAATGAATATCAATATCACTAATGCAATTTCAAGTTATCAAAATCTTATGATTTGTGATTCGAATTTTATTATTCGGTTTAATTTATATTGCAATCAATGTGAGTGAATTTGATGAGTAAATCTGAATAACAACTAAATCATATGATTTGACAAATCTTAAGATTCACGATTCAAATCTTACAAGTCAATGTGACTCATAAATTGTTAAATTATGCCCAAATTTTAATGTAAATCCAATCAGTTTTGACATGTTTAAAACTCTAAATAAGCATTTTTCTAGTTTAAAAGTATTTTCTACAATCTTAATGTATTTTTAAAGTAAAGTCATAAAATTTAAATGTAAAAAATAGTTGGGTTACTGATAAAACAAACGTTTTTTTAACATGAAACAACTATTTTTCTCAATACACAAACTACTTGTATTACAATCAAGTTCATTATCAATTGGTCAAAAATATTCATTTATTATATTTTAAGGTATCTCATTTTTCGAAGAATGAAGTTTGTGTTATGTCTATAAATTTCATTTCAAATGATTTTTATCAAATTTTACAATTCAATTCTCGATTTTCAGAATTTTGATTTACAATTCAAATTTTGATTTGATAACTATGCTTTCAAACTATACTGTTTCGCATCCAAATGCATGGGAGCATGTAGAGAAAGTGTCAGCACTAAAGGATTAGGTAAGTGAAAGAAATCACCTACCCACTTGAAAGATGTTTGATAATCTTGTTCAACAACAAACAGTAATTGAAATCTCCCTTCTAATATCCGAAAAAGGCCGAATTAACTTGGATTATATCATTGTCAGAGCACCCACTAAATCAAATAAAAAAGCAAGTGAACATTCACTCTAACATGCTCTCCCTAAGGGCTAATAATGACTTTGCATTTGGTTTACAGAGCAGGATTGTTAGGCCAGGAGGGCCACATTTGAAAATAGCTCATGTCTGGATCATAATACGGCCTTGTCATTGTCCCAAAGTGAGCTTTGTTAGTGTCAAATGGTTCAGCTGCATTCTTTGTTGCCATTTCATTCTGGTTTTTCTCCTTTGAAGCCTCAAATCCAAATTTATTATCCATGAAACTCTGCAACTCACTGTTTACAGTTTCTTGGACTTCAATGGACTGCAAGGATTGATCAAAGTTGTCTACAAAGTTCCAAAAATCAAAATCTGAGTCTAATGGGAGATCAATCATATTGTTTGACATGTCTGGTTGATCCACTTCCTGATATGCATTGTTAGCATCATAAGGTTCCATGTAGTTGAAAGGCAAATACAATGGTTCTTCTGGCTTGTAAACATCAACTTGGCTTGAATTTGAGACATTGTTTGAATCATAAGAAGAAAAAGAGCTCGCTAGCTCTTTTGGGTTCTTACCGATTTCATTTGCTCCTTGTTTCTTTGAAACTTGATCAGCTGCTTCTTGAACTGTAACTTGGCTAGCTTGTTCAGATGAAGTTGAAGAGAGAGAGGTCATGGAGGATTCCTTGGAATCATCACCACCAGATTTTGAGCTTTTGGGTGCCACACTCTTTTTCAAATGTGTATTCCAGATATTCTTGATCTCATTGTCTGTCCTTCCAGGCAAATGGGATGCAATTTGTGACCACCTGCCATTAATTTCTTTAGCATAATTCATACTTAAAATGTTTGGCAAAGTAAATAAAAGAATAAGGGACTAATTAGTTTAATTGATAAATTTTTTATAATGTCGTTCCAAAAATCTAAAATCAAATTCTGTCTTCGTTAACGATTGGAGTTTATCTTGTTTTTATTGGGATTAGAAATTTATGGGACAAAAAAGTTATTTTCTATTATATAGCTGATAACTCCAACAATCTTCTTACAGACCAAGAAAATAAAAGTAAATAAAAAAATAAACTCTTACTTGTTTCCCAAGGCAGCATGTAGCCTGATTATGACTTCCTCTTCCTCTTTTGTGAGGCTCCCTCTCTTCACATCAGGCCTCAGGTAATTGATCCATCTTAGCCTACAACTTTTCCCACATCTCAAAAGCCCTGCAAAAAACCACAAGGTAGAAAAATTAGTGTTGTCAGAATTTTCCACTGATCAGTATGAAAAATGCCCGTTCTTTTTGAGAATCAAAGTGTTATTAGGCAAAAAGGAAAGATGGGCCAATTAGGATAGTATGGTAATTTCATTAAAATTAGAAACCAATGAAAAGAGTACATGATGTCACCTAAAATTTAGTGGAATTGAAAATTTAATGAACAATTCCGTTTTATACTGCCCATAGATTGATAACTAATTTTATGAAATGGCCAAAATTTAGGCATACTATATGTCATAATCAATTGTATAATTTTTTCCATACAGGACTTAGCAATTTAGAACTAGACAGTTCACTTCATGGTAGGTAAATTTGCAAAATCAATTTGACAAATGATAATGATATTATTCTTCCCTAGTATAAGATTTTCAATCTTCAAAGCCATTGTCTTAGGTAGAAAAGGCCCACAAAGCCAACAAAATGTGAAGACGTTTCAAAATTTCCTTGCTAGAAGATCAAATATCATGGTCAACAATCTGTATCACTTATTGGCAATGCAAATTTCCAAAACTAAACTATACTTCATTTTGTTAACTAGAGTAAACAAATCAAGTTTCTTAATATGATAAAAGTTGATTCCTCAAATCACCATAGTTTTGGCTAAAATTATGTATATCTTTAATTCGAAAATCCCATTTCATAAGAAATGAATCTCAGTCAATCAAAATTGACATAATTTTGGCCATTGTCATACAAAAAATAATTAATCGAACGATCGATTGAATCATTATCGTCAATTAGTAAAAATGCAGAAACCTCAAAATGATATGCTTGGCATGAAATCAAATCTATTCACCAAAGGGTCATCAAAGAAACAGAGGAAGTTTAACATACCTGCTTGTTTCGGGAGAGCCCTCCAATTCTCATGGCCATGTTTCTGAATGAAACTAGTAAGCCTCAAATCTTCAGCAGGGCTCCAAGGACCTTTCTTCACTTTGCTCTTATCACAGCAGGGTGCTCTTCCTTTCCCCATAATCTCTCTCTCTCTCTTTCTCTAGCTTTCGCTCTCTCTAAAATATGATACAATCATCTCTGCATCACTGCTCTTCCTCTGTATATATAGCTGGGAATTGTAAGAGACAAAGAGGTCTGCTCTGTGAGCCTACAAGAGTCATGCCACAAATTAGGACACTTGGTGCAATAAATAGAAGGAAATCCAATTGGATTATATTTAAAATCTATAAATATACAAAAATAATAATTAATATTTTATTTGTCTTTTTCTTATTCAGTATAGTCTCCATTTATTTCTCTATACTAAAAAAGTTTCTATGTTTATCCAATTTGTAATTTTAAATTATTGCAAATTGTAAATTTGGTCAAGTCAGGATTCACATCAGAGCCGTTCATTAGGTTGAAATTAACCTCATCTTTGATAAGATTAATACCAAAAACATGTTTTTTTTCTATTTTTATTCCATACATAGAACATGTGTACCCAATATTTTTGGATTCATTTTTATGGTTTCTTTAATCTTTCCATTTATATTTTATTCTTCATCCAATCTGTTCATCTTTTTGGTACTTGCAATTTTGGTAAGAGGAAGTCTGATTTTTTTTGCCTGAGAAAGCATGATCCTGGAATCTAGAGTGAGTTTTCCTTTTTTTGCCTTTTTTTTTTTTAAGTCCTTTCTAAGAGGTTTTTAATGATAATTTCTTATTTTTTTTAATTTTATGTTGATCGTTATTTATGTACGATTATATTAAATGGTAACATATAATGATATAATAAGTTGTCAATGATCATGATGAGCAGACTTAATATTGAACAGTATATTGCATGACTTATTTTCAAATGACAAAAAGAAAAAAAAATCATTTTATTCTTGTAACACATATATTTTAGAGTAACATTTCATATTTTGAACTAGTAGCCAAATATCAATTTGATCAAAAAAAATTATAAACCCTATTCTCTCTTTATAAAAAATAAAAAAAATAAAAAATCTAAAGCCAGGAACTAAATCATGTTAAAGCATCAAACTCATTTATAGAGAGAAATACATAAACGCCATTAGTTCATTAATACCACTATATGAGACTTATTTTAATATATTGTTGTTTCCCTTATAATTTATATATTAGGTTCAATGATTAAAATATCATATCTTTTTTTTATGATATTGTAGAAATCTTTTCAATGGATTTTGAATTTCATTTGATAATCGAACAAATTGATATTTAAATTTTCACCAAAACTAGAAACAAGAAACAAATAGGATGAAGAAACATAATCGGGCAAGAGATGGAAGCATTTTGATTATATGCTCATGCGCTACAAATCTATGATTGGGATCTTGTTATTTCTATACATTTTGTTTAATTGACAGATACATTGCCTCGAGACGAAATTTTAATCAATTGATTAGGAGTCGTGAACCTTAAAATATTTTTTTTCTTCTTAATAATTACAATTTTACTAAATTTATAAGATATAATTAATTGATATTTAAAATTATGAAAATACGGTGTTGACATATTATTAATAAACTTATCTAATATTTTAAACATAATATTGTCACACCATCCTGTTAATTCTCTTACATGTCTCATAAATATAAATTTTTACTTTTTCAATCTAACTCTTATTTTCCTCTCTCTCCCAATTTATTACATAGAGTTTTTTTGTTTCTCTCCAATATATCTCATCTTCTCAGTTTTGTTTAATATTTTTTAAAATATTTTTTTGTAAACAAACTTTTTATAATTTATTCTCACTCTATATACTTTACAAACAATAAAATACCTTAAGTGTACATGAATAAACCTAATTTAATTTGTCTCCATTTATAAACAAAAAATGACTTAATTAACTTCAAAAAAATATTATCAAGAAATTATTATAATGACCAATTTTTTGAATGATTTCTTCATTGCTTATTAGAAATGATCAATTGTAAAAAAAATAAAAAATTAGAGTGAATTATATTTAAATCAAGTCAGAAATTATTAGTAATCCTAAATTTTAATTACTAATTTTTTTCGCTTAAATAAAAAAGATATTTGCATATTTAAAATTAAAAATTAAAAAATTTATGTAACCAAATAATTTTTCTAAATTAATTGGACGTGAGGATGACCGGTATGGACCTAATTTACGTAATTTTGTAATTAGAAGAACCCTAATTACAACAAATTGAATTTCGAATTAAATTATAGAGACCCTGAAATATAATTTAACCAAAAAAAAATTGATAACTTTTAAAAATTAAATTTAAATATAATAGAAGAATCTATCCACCGAACAAGTCTAGTATATTAATTATATCAAATCACTTGAAAGATTATAGAAAGCAAAAAACCTTTAATTTTATTTTGATATTTTAAAAATAATTGAATTTTTATGAATAGATATTCTATATATAAACAAGTTATGGAAATCACTTATTAGCTTAATTGATAAATAGAATTGAGTCTTTGTTGGGGAGAAATGAGCCGAGGAATCCACCAAATAAAGATCTACATATGGATAGGGAACAAACTTGAATCTAAAAGTTTAAGCCTATAGTTTCAGACTCCATCACTATCTAAGAGTTTAAATTGTAGGTTCGTTAAAGTCTATTATGCATATTTGTCATTCACTGTATCTTATTTTATTATGAGATAGAACTAACTTTGATTATCCTTCACATGAAAAATCCTGCAAATCTCAACAGTTTTATACTCTTTTTTTTTTTTTTCTTAACTCATTAGAGATCCGTCCATGGGTGACTGTTGAGTGAATTGATTTTCTAACTACTCCATATACAACCTTCAAGAGAGTTCAACCTATTTACTTTCAATAAAAAATAAAAAAAAATTATGAATTAGTCCAACTGACTATCTAAGTCCCCACTACAGATTTACTCATAGTTATTTGAAAATAAAAAAATTTAGCATGGACAACTTTTCTAGCTAGTATGAAAAATCAAGCATGACAACTATATGATGGAAGTGGGGTGCTAAACTGGTTATGTTAAAAGTGTTGGTTGAAGAACCTGAGATCACATGGGAAAAGCTTCTTTGTTATTTATTGACAATTTACATAAAAGAATTTTTTTTTTAATGTTCATGTTTAATTTAACTTTTAGAATAATTTTTAAACTTAAGTTTTAATTCAAAGTTATTTGATAATAGAGATTTTAATTCTTAAGCTTTATCAAAAATGGTTTTAGGCTAAAAGTTGAAACTAGAAATAGAATCTTTTTTGCAAATAAAAAACAAGAAAAACTCAAATGAATTTTAATGAGTGTTTGATTTAGACAAGTATGCTCATAATATTTGTTATATTTCAATATTTAAAAAATCTCTCACAAAATCAACAAAAAAAAATTAATTCATGTTATTATTATTAAAAAAATAATAATAAGTAAAACATATAATTTCATTATGTATATATCAAAAGTATTTATATAAAAATATTTTTGAAACAATTTATTGCAAAAATATTTTTTAAATAATTCTACTTAAAAAGTGTTTTTTGCTTGCAGTATATTTACACACAATTTAATCAAATAGATATTATGAAAAATAATCAATTTCAATGACTGGTTAGTATACTGGTTAAAAAAAGCCTAGTGACTCTACATTGAAAGCTTCTCAAAAATATGTATAAATAAATAACTTGATAAGAGTTTAACTTCACTCACCATAATAAATAAATTAATGAATAAAGTGTTCAAACTCTTTAATATGGAAAAAGAAGACAGCAATCTATCATACAAGTATAATAATTCCTTAAAAAATAAAATCGCTAAGATTTATATAATTCAACAAATATAGTTATATAATCAATTGTTAGCTAAGATTTATATAATTCAACAAATTCGTTTTTAATTAAAATATTGTTGATTATCAAAAAGAAAAATTGTTACCAACTTTTATTTTATTACATCAAGTGGAATGTTGTGAGCTTCATGGTGTGCATGCATGTCAAACACAAATGGCGACAAAAAAAATTATAAGGTCTTGTGATTTAGGTCACCAGCCCAAATTAGTGCCTTTTGAATTATACACAATACTATGTTGACACTCAATTATATATTTATGCATACATAAGCCAAATCCCTGATCCATGCATGCATTTCTACACCAGTCTTGTAACAAGTCTACCCATTTGAAAATGACATCCAAATTCATATTAAATTTTTAATATGACCAAGTCCTTGTTAGGGAAACTAACATTACAAGCCTTTTACTATTAGGTACCTAATCTTGAAATCTAATTTCTTTTGGGTTAGTAGAGTTTCACTTACCACTAATGACTTTTTATGACTACCAAACTAGACAAGTCCAACGAGAGAGAGGCTAAAAAAAATAAGAAAACAAGTGGAAATATAAAATATAAAATTATTTTTAAGAAAAAATTTGCATATGCATGACGAATCGCTTATGTGGGATTAGGGTATGATGCCATGTGGAAAATCCTTACGTAATTGATTATTATATAATCTGTTTGACATTAATCACTAGCTATACCAAATGTCTTAATTAACACACGGGTGCTTGTATTTTTCTTTGTGAGAGTTCAAGTTTGACAAGGAGGTGGTACCTAGTTTAGTGATTGGTTCATTTTAAAGCTATAGCTTAGACAAATTTAAACTTACTCATGCTTACAAGTGCAAATTGTCATTTAAATAATTCAACTCAATTAAACTCTAATCTCAAACTAGATCAGTTATATAAATTCTTTTTCTACGTTCACATTAATAAAAAATATCATTTTTAATAATATTTATAATATTGTTTGACTTATAATTTTTTCATACATTTATATAGATAAAAATCCTTACTTATTTGTAACACATTTATGAATTAATATAACTCGTCATATAAAATATGACGTGTCAATCCTTTCTCATTTCTCATTATACCAATAGTCCAATGAACCCGGATACTAGGTTTAGTGATAGGCGCGTGCATGTGTAAGCTAGCTAGACCAAATTTTAAACTTAATGCTGCCAATTGCAATCAGTTTTGTTGTCAAATGAAATGACTATATTATTCTTGATGTGTACTTTTTAACTGACACGTGAATAGGATACCTAATTGACTTTGTATTGAATTAAAATTCATCAGCATGCTGCATGCAATGTCTAATTCTTTTGCAAAATGGCAAAAGGCCAGGGGAAGGCTTCTTGGACTTATAGACATTTTCATTATATTTCAGTAACTCATTTAAATACTTCTGAATTCTTGGGAAATTTTCGCTTTAAAAAACCCACTATCTTCTTTTTGTTTTATTCCTTTAATGACATGGTACAATTCTATTTGTATTATATCCCATATTCCCCATTGAATAAAATATATTATCTTATCACTGTTTTCCAAAAGGATTTGGTGAAATTGGGTTTGGATCAAAGAATAAAAATTTGTGTAAAGATTTTGGTGGGCTACTATATTCTTGGTTGGAGATGTACATAGCTCTAGTTCATTAATTAGTTATTCAAGTATCAAGATGACTTGTAGTTTTCTTTTTCTTCCTTTTTCTACCAAATAAAAAGTATCAAGATGTCATATGTATGTCATATATAGGTACTTCAATGTTGTCTTTCTTCCCTACATGTGAGACTTTCCTGCTACATTGTATGGAAATGCCCATGAAGTTCATTCCAAATCTCTCTTATCAAAGGCTCAAATTAAACTAACTTATTTAAAGTATGCAAAGGTTTTAGTTCAGTTTGTCTTCATGTTAATGAACGACATAATACCCAATAGAGTAGTGAGACTACATAGATTTTCACTGAGAGGGTTATCCCTTTCCTTTGTGGGTGGTGCTTTTTAATCCCTTTCATCCTAGTTGATTAGAACAGAGGGTTATCCCTTTCCTTTGTGGGTGGTGCTTTTTAATCCCTTTCATCCTAGTTGATTAGAACAAGGAGTGGCTTAAGAATGAAATAATTCGAATTCATTCGAATAATATATTATTCAATATTCCACAAATAATTTGATATAATATTTGAATTCAAATTACTATTTAAAATAATATTTTTTTAAATTAAGCAAAAATCTTTTTTTATCACTGAATATATCAAATTTTATCCAAATTTAATTTGAATAAATTCAAATTAAATGCCTATTCGAATTCTGCAATATTTAATTCGAATTCCAACCTAATTAAAGTGCACCATACTATATAATAACCAAAAGTTCAGATGGGGAACTTCTGACTTGGACCACTCCCTCACAGTACAATTACAGAACTAGGTGATCTCCAATCAACCAAACACATCCCAGTTCATTAATACATCAGAAACAATGCATTAAACACAAAACAAGTGAATGGGTCAGTATTCCTTGTCGGTCCCCTGCACTTTTTTTTCACAAGCCACCCTTCCAAAGAACCATTGTCAAGCATCATGCAAAAAGTTCTAATGCTTGACAATGGTTCTTTGGTGAAAATCATATTGCCTGATGAGAACCATTGTCAACCATTATCATCCTCAGCCCCTCTTTTAATAGAGGGCGGGTTGGTTATCCTCAAGCAACATGATTCCAAGGTAATGAAGTCTGAAATTTGCGAAAATGAATTTAAGACTTACAAATTAATAAAGGGCAATTTGCCCACATGTGATATGGCTTGTCTAAGGCCAATCCAGTTTGTCCAAATGTGTTTTGTGATTTCTCACTTAAACCACCTAAGGTTAACTCTGTTAACATCTCTGGCCTTTATAACTGAAGAACGAGTGGATGAATAAAGGTACACTATAATCTCAGGTGGCTAAAGTGAGAAATCAGAAAACACAGGCGAACAATGTGGACTTGGAAGGCAAAGTGTAGTCTCTTCAACTACTTATCTTTGGGCATCTTAAAATTTGAAAGCATATATATCCCAATAGCCAGATATGTAGAAATTAAAGAAAAAGTTAACAATATTGTCATCAGAGTGACCAATTAAAACAGCTTTCTTCCATTATTCTAGGTTTAAATCCACAGATGTAATTCATACATTCACCAAGTACCAGTAAGTGACCATGCCTGAACAAAGTGCAGATCCCCGACAGTAATAAATGCTCCTAAAGACTACCACCCCTCAGTGCAAGCACCAGATGAAGGACGGAGCCACCCTCAATGTTGTAGTCTTTAGCTGTTTTGTCATCTGCAAGCTGCTTACCAGCATATATAAGCCTGCAACCATGCGGTAATACTAATAAGTGATAAGAGTATAATGGAAAACAAGAATCTTAAAATTGTTTCAAAATGATGCAGCTAGAAGACTAAAATAGTGACTCATAAAAATTCATTATTGTAAATTCAACAAAAGGCAAGTAATTAGAAATTTAGAAATGCATATAAGGTACCAACTATAGCAAGATAATGATGTTAGCTAATACAAGCAATATTAAATTCGAGGGCTTTACTGAAACAAAAAACAAGAAGATTAAACTTTGAAACAAAAACCATTCGTACTAACCAACTTATTTAACCTGCAATCCAGACATTAAATAATATTAATAAAAACTAAAGTCAAAAGAAGGGTCAAGCAAAGTTGTCAACAAAATAATTTGAATTAGAAGTTGGATCTAGACCACTGTAGTACACAATCACAAAATATAAAACCTCAATTGAGACCATTTCCGAAGATAGGAAGACAATGAACTTAGATAACCAAATGCTAAAGTAGTGTGAAAAAAGGAAAGAGACAGACAGACATAGAGATTACAAGCAATAATCATGATATCACCAACATGTAACATGGTTATGAGGCAGTTAGAAGGTGATATGGCCAAGATACTAAAATCCGTTTCAAGGTACCCTTTTGATAAATCTGGAAACGGAAATGATTCGTGAAATGGCATGGAAACGCATGAAAGCATATTATAAAACACATATTATAGCAATTGTAAATATCCAACATGATTAATTTATTACAATGATTCTTATAAATACATACCAGATTAAAAACCTTAACATTTACATAAACAGTGTTAACATACAAATTGAAGGTTAGATCAATTACAATCACATCCGAGCTCTTAGGAGGCTTACATAATATCAAATATACATATATATAAATTATGTAAAACTGTTACATAAAATAAGAGTTTTATTTAGCAAGAAATTTAAGTTACTTCATCAAGTTTTACCGAAATCAATTGGTTTTAAACGAAAAACTGCACCTTTCCTATGGAAAAAACAGAAACTATCCACCCTATTCCACCGAAATTTTACGTTTCATTTTTTGAAGAGGTGTTTCACTTCCATAACTGTGAAAATGAACGATTTGCCCATTTCGGTAAATTTTAGTTCCTTAGATATGACTGATGACACCTATGGAGGTATTACTTTAGTCCAATCTAGAATATTAAGTAAAAATACAAACCTCTGCTGCACAGGAGGAATTCCCTCTTTCTCTTCAACCCGTTCCTTGATCCGATCAATGGTATCAGTTGGCTCAATATCAATTTCAATTTCTTTTCCAGTTAGAGTCTTCACTTTAATCATAGTTCCACCCCTGAGCCTCAAAACTAAGTGAAGTGTTGACTCCTTTTGTATGTTATAATCAGCAAGTGTGCGACCATCTTCCAGCTGCTTTCCAGCAAAAATCAATCTCTGCTGATCAGGAGGGATACCTTCTTTATCCTAAAAATGAAATTCCACAAATAATTGGTAAGGAATGATGCAACCTGTTAAACATGAGTTACGGACACTTTAGGTAGTCATCCCACCTAGCAGCATCATGTCACTCATTACTCATATCATTGAAAAAAGAAAAGAGAGAAAATATACACAAATATCAGACAAGCACGGAAATTTAGAATAGCAATTGATTGGCCTTTGTTACATTTTATTACCATTTAGTTACAGCAAATCTTGCTTTAACCAGCTACTGTTTATCAATAATAACATCACTTACAGCCGAAAAAGAATATTGAGACAAAAACAATCATACGATTATCATTTTTTCTTAAAAACCACTCCCCTAAACACTTCAAAAACACTTATCACAATGTCAAATAAAAAACTTGACTACTATTTTTGCCATAACAGCCACAAAATATAACGAATTCGAAATAGGCAAGTTCAGATAAGCAGAACCACAACATTAAAACACTGGACTATTGAAAAACACATTACCCAACAAACCATCAGAAACCCTAACAGAGTACAAAGACCCAAATACTATTTTCAAATAGAAACTGTCATACATACGCACCCACATATATTCGTTACAAAGAAGAGCGTTTCCGATCAACTATTTTTACCTCAACCCAAAAGGAAAAACCTTCATGAAATTAATTAATAATATAAACAAAAAGTGAATTGGGAATTGAGAAAACCAAATAAAAACCTGAATCTTCGCTTTGACATTGTCGATGGTATCACTGCTCTCAACCTCGAGAGTTATCGTCTTCCCAGTTAAAGTTTTGACGAAGATCTGCATATTCTTCCTTCGAGCTCTGCAGCTCAGAGAGATATAAAAGAAGAGGGTAAGCGGGAGCGAGAGAGTGGCGACAAAGGAATGGACTTTGATTCCAAGCTGTACAGAGGCGAAAAGGGAGTGGGGGCGTGGACTTATTTATTTGGTAATTTTTTTCAATATTTTTTTTCATGGAACAATAAAATATTTAATTCTAAGATATGTTTGAGGAATAAAGGCTATAAATAAAGACTATGTAATATTTAATTCAACCTTAGGAATAAAGATGCTATGCTCCTAATTTTGATTTACAATTTTTTTTAGTGGTAAATTTTTTGGTGGTTATATTAAAATTTTAAAATTTAACCTCGCGTTCTTTAGAAAATTAAGTTACACTAAATAAAATAATTTTTAAATTTACCGACGTTAAACTTAGTAAAATCATATGTAAGATCCCTAATTTAAAATTTATAATTCTAATCACTACAATCTTCTTTTTTAAAGAAGAGGGAAATGTGTATATAAATAAAAATTGTGATTCACAAAAATTAGAATATGAAGAAATTTCATTAGAAACATCACAATCACTTAAAGTTAGAGACATCATTCAAACAATAAGGTTTTCTTCTAACTATCAATGAATCACAATAAATTTAAGTATTTTTAAAGAAATGGTTTCAATTTTTTTTATTGGAACCCATTATTTTTTTTTTTTTTGCCTCTTAAGTTGCTTTATATCAATAATATTCTTTCTATAGAATCAAATTAAAGCCTATCACTTATGTTATTTTGCGCCAAAAATAAATAAAAATTTAGAATTGTGTCATGGCCTTGTGGGCCTGGGCCTTGTGAGCAGATTTTTAAATTATCTGAATTGTGTATTTTTTATTTTTTATTTCCAACTGGTGTCATAAGAAATTTGGGCTTATACCCAATTAGCTCTGAAAGGGCTGAATCACAGGGCCTTTGAGTGATTTCACGAGGAACTCAAATGAAACCATGACTTTCCTAGCACATTTTGTTTTTCTTTTCTAATACACATCCTTTGTTTCTAGATGCAATTTTTAAAAAACAATAATTCTACATTTTGCGAACAAAGTTTTCTGATAAATTTTTATCCCAAGTTATTACATTTATCGATCACTACTTTATCAATAGTTTTAATAAATTTATTTTTATGTGAGAAATTTGTCTGAAAAAAAATTTGTGCATATAACATTAAGAATATCGGGACATTTAAGATTTTCAAATATAATGTGCATGTGTTGTCTTTTTGTGAATGTGGATATTTTCTTTGTTGGTTGTGAAAATGGAAGTGTACCCACACATTCTGACAGAGAATATTATGCTCATATTACTATTACTCTATTTCTGGAAGAACTCCCATCACATCTATGTCTGGACCAAAATTAAAGGTTCATCCGAGAGTGGTAGCGATAATGCTTAGAAATGTAGATTTACGTCTAATAAGGGATGTCAAGAGAACTCAAACTCCTAACATCTTTGAGGGAGCACTTGTTGAGTGCTGCCTTAACCGTTAAACTAACACGTTATTGATGAATGTGGATATTTTCTTATATCTTATCTTATTGACAAACATTTTAGAGGCATGTCACATTTCTGACTCCCATCATATACTAATGTCAAAATATTCAGTCTTCTCACATTTCATTAAAGATAAGTAGGATGGCTTAACGTTTTTGTTTAGTTAGATGATGATAAATGTAACTACTTTAGTCATTTGCACACTTAATTTACTTATAACTCAAATTTTTGGGGTCTTTGAACAAAATTTAATTCTTGTTTGATTTGTTTGATTTTATTTTATTTTTATCAAAATGATAATTTTGTTTTTACTTTATTTCAAAGAATTTATCTAACAAGCGTTAAAAAAGTACTTATTAAAATTATATAAACAGAAAATTGATAATATTTATAATGATAGTTGATCATGATTTCAATATTATCTATTACATAAATTATTATTTATAAAAAAATTTAATTTTTAATGACTATATTTATTATAATTTTTAAATATCCGTTAAAAAATCTTATTTCAAAGGAAAAAATATATGATTTAAATAAATTAAACTAGGTGACGTAAAACTATTGACTTTGACATCATCATCATAAGGGGTTTAATGGTATTAAATGTGGTGTCCTGAATTTGGTGGTGGATCTTAACTTCTTTCACGTAATTTTAACTTTAAAAATAAAATAATTTTTTAACGAATGTCCTAACTTAGGAAAACTGTTAAATTCTTTAAAAAAAAATTTGTAATTTATTTTTTTATAGTTGGTTATTTTTTAAAAAGAATTTGGTAATGGTTTGCTTGTAAAATTTATATTTTGGTTAACCAAAACATAACAAAATTATATACTTTTTAATTTAAATAATAATTATTAATATTATTAAATATTTAATTTTATACATATATATTTTAAGAATCTAAACTTTCTCCCTTCATTTCTAAATTTATTGAAATCTTATTTTTGAGGAAACAAGTATTAAATATACGTTTTATATACTTTATATATTTTTTAGTTTAAAAATATATTTTTACATCTGAAAACCTTAAATTGGTCATGACAGTCCAATTAAAACCTAATAACGAATAATCACTCACAATCGAACGGAGTCAATAATTTGGGTTGGTTTCGAATATTAAAACAATATAAATTGATGATGGTTATTTTCAACTGTAAACCAAATTATTTGGGTTGATTATAATTTTATTCAAAATAAACCAAATCGAACCATGCACCCCCTAATATTTAATACATAAATTGCTATATCAAGAAAATATCAATGATTTTTTTTGAGGATGACTTAAGGACATGTTTTAAGATTTTATAAATAGAAATTTTATAACATTTATTATTGTAATTGATTGTGATTTTATTGCTATTTAAGGCATAAATTAATATTTTTAGAAAGTTTCAATTTTTCAAAGAGTAAATTTATTACAATTTAACTAATGTCTTTATAGTATCTGTTAGAAAAACCCAATATCAATTTTTAAAATTGTATTTATTACACTATAACAAATACTCTTAGGACAATTGTTTAAAAAAAAACCCAATAACTAAAAAGAAGTTATATCAAGAAAATAAAATTATTTTATTTTTCTTTATTTTGTATAGAACATAAATGTCACATGAAAGCATTAAATTAGATAATTTAATGTTTACCTATAGAAAAGCATTTAAGTTTGTAAACATAAATGTTTTCCTACCACAAACTAGGTTTTTTTTTTTTTTTTTGTACAAATTAAATTAGGATTTTTTTAATGAGTGTCTTAAGAGTTCTTGATAAGGTGTAATTAATATAGACTTTGAAATTTGAAACATTCTGAAAATAGTAAATTATTTAATACACGGTAGTGAAATCATGGCCACTATAATAAATGATACCAATTTTATATTTATCATCTTAACAAATATTTTTAAAATACCTGTTAAAAAAATCTATAAAACTATAATACTAATTTCTATACGTCTACGTAGCATCATGCTCTAGTCATCTCAAATTCCCAGGTGAGAAGGTTTTTGATGGTACTAAATGTTGCATTTAATTAAAGACTAATTTATAGCTCATCTTTAATAATTACACCATCCTTAGCATAAATGTTGCATTATTGGAACAACAAATGTAGTTATATAAAAACTATGTCTACTACCTGTTTCAGGCGCAAATACTTGGTATAAGTAATCAATTGAGTACCTCCTATGTTCCTGCAGGCAGTTCAATTCATATTGGATATTGTATCCTCTCTTCATAAATTACATTCAATGCTATAACCATGGAATACAAAAATTAAATCATCATTTAATGTGTGTGAGAGGAAAAAAAATTAAATATTAATTTATTATAATTTTTTTAAGTGATCTTATCACCACAACTAATTTTTTTAAGACCACATCCTATTAATTGACATAATTTTTTCTTTTTCTCAAGCACTTTTACTTTATTTGACTTATCTTTTGGTATTAAATGTTGAAATTCTCCATTTATTATTTTTCTTTTATATATCTAATTTTTATTAGGCATTTTAATTTTTTAATTTTTTTACTATACTACTTTTTCTAAAATTTTCAACTTATTTGGCATTTGTTTTCAAGTCACCTTAAAAGTCTAATATATTTTTTAAAAATTATTTCTTTTTACTCTATACAATTTTTTTCTTTATATTTCTTTGTAAATTATAGTTTTAAATTAAAAAAGGAAAAATTAGTTTTTTGTTAAAATAAAATATTCGGTGCCTTTTTTTCTCAGAGTAACAAATGTTGTATATTAATTTTTTGTTTCATTTAGTTTTAAGTTTTTCTTGTTAAGATTGTATATTCTAATAAAATCATATTGGCCAAAAAATAACTATAAAATCAAAGAATATTTAGTGAATAGTTTTATACAAAGAAGATTTTTGAGAGGTAAGGGAAAAAAAGCATAAGTATATATGAAAGAAGTTGAAAAGTGTTAAAAAAAAAAAAAATCAGATGTAGAAATCAGAAATAATAAAAGGTGAATTTTAACATTTAATAATATAAAATAAGTCAAATAAAGTAAGTAATGATGTTTTAAAAAATGAGAAACTTATGCCAATTCATAGATTGTGACCCTAAATAATTGGATGGGGGCAATAAAGCAGTCATAATATTTTTAAGAAACATCCTAAAAGTATGTGGTGTGAAAAAAAAAATGTCAATAAGTTATTTAATATGACTACATTTCCTTTCTTTTATGGTTTTTTTAATTGATGCTCTTTGAAAGTTTGTTAATATGTAATAATTACAGTAGCTAATATTTATTTTTATAACAAAAAGTCATTTATGGTGATATAAATATTACGTTTGAGACTATTGCATAGGGGATTAGCATATGTTGATCCTTACATCTAGTATATAATAGGTTGATTATGTCTATATATATTACTAATTTTGTAGCACACACGTTACACGTTAATTGTGTTCATGATACATATATATATATATATATACACATATATGTCCATCAAAAATTGATATGCATAATAAGAACTTAAAGTTAATAAAATATAATACATCAGGATAATTAAATTAAACAAATATATCAATTATTAATCAAAAGTTTAATTCACAATTTAAATATATATATTTTTAGTATTCTCAAGATGGAAAAGGAATAAACACAATAAAATTATAATCATAAAAATTATAATCTTAACTTTTTTTAATTTTTAAATCTTTTTAATTTTATTAACATTTTTTATTTTTTTATTTGTTTTAATTTTTGTAATGTTTTAATTTTATTATTTTTAAAAATTTTAAAAAAAATTTAATTATTAAATTTTTTAATTTTGTTTTGTCTTTTATGTTTTTTTTTTTAAGTTTTTGTAAATTTTTTTAATTTTCATATTATAATTATTTGTAAGTTATAAAATAAAAGTAATTGAGAAGTTCATTCTTAAATATTATCGATATATAATTATTGACAAATCAGATATATTAATGTGAAAAAAATTAAGATAAAGAAAAAAAACTAACCCTAATTATGGTACCTAAACCCTACCCCTAATTACAGTATCCTAATTCTAACAATGGTACCCTAACACTAATTACGATACCCTAATCCTAGTTATGGTACCTTAACCTTAATTTCAGTACCCTAATTCTAATTACTGTATCCTAACCCTTGTTACGGTATGTTAACAGTAATCTAACTTTAATTACGGTACCCTAATCTTATTTATGGTATTCTAACCCAAGTTACGGTACCCTAGCCTTAGTTGATGTACCTTAACCCCAGTTACAGTAGCCTAACCCTAGTTACAGAACCTTAACCCTAGTTACCAAATCCTAACCACATTTATGATAACTTAACCCTAATTATAATACCCTAGCCCTAATTACTATATCCTGATCATAATCCTAATTACGATATCCTTAGCCTAAACCTAATTACGATACCCTAACTCTAACCTTAATTAGAGTACCCTAACCCTAATTACAGTATCCTAATCATAATAACTGTACTCTAACCCTAGTTACGGTACTATAATCCTAATTACAGTACCCTAACCGTAACCCTAGTTACGGTACCATAACCTTAATTACAGTATCTTAACCATAATTATAATACTCTAATCATAGTTAAGGTACCTTAATCCTAGTTATGGTACTCTAACCTTAACACTAATTACGATACCCAAATCCTAGTTACGGTATCCTAACCCTAATTACGGTACCTTAATCTTAACTCTAATTATGGTACCCTAATCCTAGTTACGATACCCTAATCTTAATTACATACCCTAACAACTAACATTAATTATGGTACCCTAACCCTATTCCTAATTATGGTACCCTAATCATAACTCTAATTATAGGACCCTAACTTTAACCCTAATTATGATACTCTAACTCTAATTACGGTACCCTAACTTCAATCTTATGTTTTAAAATATGATAAAACTAAAAATATAAAAAGTTAATGAAAAAACAAAATATTTTGTAATCTTGAAAATATTTATTATGTTCCTTTAATATTTTATTTTCTAAGTTTTTAAGAATAATTATTAATTTAATTTATATTTTTCTTGTTTTAAGACGAACAATAAATATTATCATTAACTTAATTGAATAATGTTAATAATACTAGTCTCCTAATAAATCATAATAATGATATTTATATAATTTATCTTAATTTAGTTTTAAGAGTCAGGTGAGATTTATGTTGGCTTTAAGAGAAAAATCGTACAATAATAACATTATTATTACTTAATATAATATTATCTTGATCATACCCAAAATTCAATTGCATGTGGTGCTAATTAGTTCAATTAACTGAGTTTTTTAGAATTAAATATCAATAGTCTCGTATCGAATCTTATCTTCAAATCATACCCTTTTATCAAAAATAAGAATTTATAAAGAGAAAGAGGTACCTCTCGTTCCCATGCGTATATGATCAACTTCCTATACAGGCCAATTATGGGATCTTAATAAATTGACAAATAATTGGTTTGACCTTTTATATCTTCTATACGTATTTTACACTAATTTCCAAATCTGTTAATTAATTATTCTGCACCTTCCTACTAACTGCTACTTGGTTTGGTTCGATGAGGAAGTGCTATTGTTATATATATATATTTTTTAATTCATAACATTACTCAACCACTCCCAAATTTTCCAATAGATTTAAAAGAAAATTAAAGACTAATTTTTGAGCTTAGTTAAATCAAATAATCAGTTATAATAAACTAATCCAATTTCCTAGATCATCTCGAGCATTAGTTTAATTAGCGATGAGTGTTTTGCCTACTATATTTTATCAACTAAATATTAGTTGATATATCTTCATCGATCAACTTTAAAGTCATTATCAACTGACTTGTTTGATTGGTAATGACTAATTTTCTTTTAGTGTTAATTTATTTTTAATATGAATTCTTATCTATAATATATAATATACTTATTACCTAAAAAATAAGAAAAATAATATGAACATCAGCTCATATACATCTTAATAATTGCCTCATCTCTCACTCGATAATAACATAGAGGACAATAATCATTTTAACATGCAAAAAATATTTTTAAAATTAGCTCAACAAAAATATAGACATTTATGAGTCTTTTATTAAAAATTCCAAAAACATAAGAAGGAAAATGAAAAATGAAAAAAAAATCTTAAAATTTTAATCTTTTAGGCACACTATAAAAAAATAAATAAAAAATAATTTAAAGTATTAATTTTTTTACAGAAATTTAGTCAAAATAAATATATAGAATTCATACAACAAAATATATATATATATAATCAAATAATAAAAATTAAATCAACAATGTTGTTAATAATAATATATC
The DNA here is from genome assembly GCA_029379385.1 of Quillaja saponaria. NCBI lineage: Eukaryota > Viridiplantae > Streptophyta > Magnoliopsida > Fabales > Quillajaceae > Quillaja > Quillaja saponaria. Next base: position 7,617,326 of record CM055616.1, on the reverse strand, counting down.
CTCACAAATTAGAAATATAAAATAATTTGCATTAGAGTTTGGCCCACTATTCTCAAGAGTGGGCCATTCTTGCTCAAATCCAATTAAACTACCTGTGTGCATTAATAGGATTTATTGAAACCATCAAATCTGAATTTATTGAAAGTCGAAAAATACAAATTTAACGTCAAGGTTACAAAAATGCCAAAGTTCATTAATAGGATTGAAACCATCAAATTTAGTAATAGCAAAAAAAAAATTGTTTTATACATAATGTTTATGAGAAATACTTGAAGAAATTAACAATAATTTACAAAAAACCTAAACTTATATGATTACAACTTAAAAACATTGAAGAATAAATTGCACCAACATCTTCGGAATGAATAGTCATTATGGAAGTACTAATAAATTAGTTAGTGAGTTCGTCTCTTTTGTGTCAACTGGGCATATAATAATATGTATAAAAATAAATATAAGGGCTGATGTATCATATAATCTTTATAACATCATATCTTATACCTAGTGGGTATAAAATATTAAAATTATCATTTTTAATCACATTCTAAATATAAATATATGCACATTTAATAATAAGGATAGAAAGACAAAATTAATAATTTTAAAATCATTCGTGGAGTTGAGGTTGAATTTTTTTTTTTAATCACACGTTCTAAATACTTAATTGATAAAATTGAATATTAAACAATAAGATTAATAATCTCAACATAATTTTCAATAATTATTTTAAAGGACAACAAATATGATGAATAATTAATTATTGCTATTAACTAGGATATTTGAGATTTTAAAAATTTTAAAATAGCCATAAGTCATGAATTGAGTATTACTAATGAAATCAAAATTAATTAATATATTTAGTCTAAATTATTTTTCACAAATATTACTTACTACATTATAAAATACTTTCAAAATATTATTGTGTCTAGTAGGCACAAAGTAGACAAATTTCTTGTTAAAAGAATTCAAAAATTAATCAAATAATAAGACGACCGATACATTTAAATAGTTAATATTGAATAATGGAGTTAATAATTGAAGGTAGCTTTCTCCTCACATATTCAACACCGAAAAACTTCACCAATTCAACTAATTAAATTAATTTCTCTCAACATCTTTAAAATTCAGAAGTCTTTTTCCCTTTTGGAACAAATAAAAATAAAAATCTCATAATATTATTTCTTTGCATTTAATGGCAGCATTACTTACATTCCCTATTCTTGAATTCTCCTCCCACTCTTCCAATGCCCATTATTAATTAATAGCCCAACAATAAATGTAACAATTAATCGTAATAAAGTTAATTAATCAAAATTTTAAATACTTAAAATTAAATTAACATTTATTTTTTAATTTACTACTACTATTTATAACGCCTTTCTTTAACATAAATTTCATACGAGCCCATCATTCTCTCTCTCAAAACGTCGATAAGAAGAAGCAGCGGCTCTGTGAAAACCACGGACCCAGATATGGCTGCCGACGTAAGCTCCCTAATGCGATTTCTAAGTGGGAGTGTATACAAGGAAGATCAGCATCGCACGGTGGGCAATGAATCCGGCTGTGAAAAATCTACGGCTCCAATTACCCGAGACTTGCTTGGCGGGTCCTCTAAATTTGTTGATTCCCAGGAATTGGACCTAGACTTGCAGGTCCCTAGTGGCTGTGAAAAGCGATTAGACTTGAAGGTGGGTTTAATTTCTCTTTAGAGTTCTGTTTGTTGCTGTGGAAAATAATTTGGTTCCTTTATTGTTGGGTGAAGTTTATAGCTTCTGATGAATCTTTTTTTCAATGTCAAAATTGAGGATTTTTCTCTTACAAGAATTTAACACCGGAATTGTTTCAATTTGAAGAGCAGCATCAAAAAATTTATGGGTATTTGTTCTGTTTTCATTTTTAATTTACTTATTCTAATTTTTTAGGATTTTTTTTCTTTCAATTATGTAGTATTGTTTGTTATCAAGTTCTTGATTTGTTTCTTTTGGCCTTCTGATTGGTTGCTGAGAAACTGGAGGGAAAGGAGAAAAGATGTCCTAATAAATTATATATTTTCCATTGATTTGATCAAATTATTGTTTTTTATTTTGGATTTTAATGTAAAAGTCATTCAATAACTCTGATTTATTTTTATTATTTTTAACTCAGTATCCATATGCTACCAAATAGCATTCCTTCAGCCTTGTTCAGCTTATCTGTTCCTCTATAAAACATATGTTACAATCTTTTGAAAATTGTAACTAGTGCAAGAGGTTAATATGACACCCTTCAATCTGTAACACATCATTTTCCTTTACAGTTTTATTTTTTTAATATTATCATTAATTCTTACTTTATTAACTCATTTCTTTATTGGGTTAGGAATCTGTCATCAATTCTATAAAAATCTAATACAAAATTCAAAGTCTTTAATTTCTTGATGTATGTTTTGATATGCATTCATTTGTTTGATTATTTATCCCACAGTTATTGTGCTATTAATGCCTTCTGTTTTTGGTGAGTGTTATGAATATTAATGGGATTTTATTTGTGACCATTACGAATGGTTGCAGTCAGGGAAAGTTTACATTCAGAGGTGCAACTCATTAAACTCACCTGCAATATCAGATCAGAAGCTCCCACCCAACGCAACAGTTCCAAAACTTTCAAGACCTAAATTTTCCTCCTTCTCCTTCAAAAGTTCCCTTAAACTTATTTGAGGAAACTAACTTGGAGTTGAAGTTAGTGTCATCTTCATTGCCATCTAGCAATTATCAAAGTGTATGCACCCTTGACAAAGTGAAATCAGCCCTTGAAAGAGCAGAGAAAGAACCTGTCAAGAAACGGATGTCATTTTGGAAATCATCATCATCATCACCATCGTATTCATCTTCCTCCTCTTCGGTTAAAGAAACCCAAGAAGAAGAAAGTGAAGAGAAATTGTTGTCATCTCTGATTGCAGCAGGGTGTCCTGGTTGCTTATCTTATGTTTTGATAATGAAGAACAATCCTAAATGTCCTAGGTGTAATACCATTGTTCCTTTTCCCTTGTTGAAGAAACCTAGGCTTGATCTCAATATGTCAATTTGAGAGATGGAGGAAAACTGATGATAATGATCCAATATCCAATGTTTTGAAGGTTCTTTGATTTTGTAAATGATAGATAAAGTTTGCTTAAGTATAGGATAAATTTATTGATGATCTTAACCAGGGTGTGTATATTTCAAAGATATTTTGGTTTTATTAGCAGAGCTAATAGAATTTTTACCAATATTCTGCCTTCTAATTTCTGTTATTGCTTACTAATTCCATGGTAACAATGTTCTCCTGAGGAAATCAGTACTAAAAAACAGGAAAAGGAAAAAAGAGAATCATGAATAGATGGGAAATTGTTGAGTTTTTCATTATTTAAGCAGAACTTCGGTTGATGAGAAGATAATTGATTGTACAAATTCTAAAATTCTTATTTTTCTACTATTTTTATCCAATTAACTGTGTTTACTAAAAAATAAAATGTCATTGCTCTTCTTAATGAATTAAGTTGGGAATAAGATTGTATAGTATAAAATTATATAACACATTAAATTGTATAATTATTATGTTATTATATTACGTATAACTTTATGATGCATGCTTTTTTTTACATTTCTTGTGGATTTTGAAACTGATAGATCAAGCCTACTCTTATTTTCTTGAGAAAAGGAGAGTCTAGTCTACTTGAGAGGAAAGGAGAATGAAAAACTATATGCTCCTATTCTTACGATATGTTTTCGGTTTTCCAATAATAATAGCATGGCCAAGATGGTTGATTGTAAACTGATTTAGTAAAATACTTTTGGTAATTTGATTTACGCCACTGACTGCGAGAAGATTGCACACAAATTCCACATTCAAACTCCAAAGGATTTAGCGTCAACGGTTAGTTGGCAGTAGCAGTAGGATTTGTCTTCTAATTGAATGACACTTGGCATTGTAGTAGTTTGCATTTCCAAACCACATAGCATTTTCCTTATTCTGAAGATTTCGTGAGTGTCTTCGAGAGTATTTGTTAAAGTGCTTAGTTTTAAAATAAAATTCTTGTATATAAAAATTTTCTAACTAGTGTTTTAAAACTAGTGATAAAATTTTTATAATAAAAAATTTATAATATTTATTATAGTAATTAATCATAATTTTAATATTATTAATATATTAATTATTATAAAACTTAACAAATATTTTTAATATAATATTGACTAAAATCTGACAACATCCTCATATTATACTTAATTATTATACCGTTAGAATAACTACATTCTCATATAAATCAAATATTAGTGGTTGAATCTTAAATATAATATTGACTAAAATCTGACAACATCCTTTCAACTTTATATCACTTTTAAATATGCATCTTTCATTTTTAATTGCATTAAAGTTAAACACACTCCTCTAATTTTGAATATTTTCAAATACGCCCCCTTAATATTCAATTGTATTAAACACACCTCTTAAACTTTGAGTCGCTTATAAATACCCCTCAAAATTTATTAAAATATTTCATACAATCATTATTATTTGTTTTGCCAAAAAGTACTAACTAAAATTTGTTCCTCAATTCAATATTTCCATGTTTCACTTTTACCAACTCAACTAATTAAAAAGGCATTGCAACCCTTAGAAACAACAAAAGAAAACGAGAACAAACATAACTAATAATTTACTATCCCACCTCAAATTATTTAATAATTATAATTGTTCATCAAATTTCACTTGTCTATCATATTTTAAATAAATTTACAAATATTCAACATCATGACCCGTAACAATAAGGCTAAAATTATATTAACTTGGCTATCATTTCAAACAGTAAACATGTTTGCGTTCTAGAGAATTCCTCAGCTTACAAGGTTATAAATTTAAAAACCAAAAAAGTAGATGTATGATTACTGCAATTGATTATTGATGGTCTGTATTTAAAAGTGACTCAAAATTGAGTGGTATAATTAATACAATTGAATATTGAATGGGTGGATTTAAAAATATTTAAAGTTGAAAGTGTGTGATTAATACAATTGAAAATTGAAGGAGTATATTTAAAAGTAACCCAAAATTAAAGTGGTGCTGTAGCATTTTCTAACAAGGACTAATATTGATGGTTCACCTACTATGTTGTCCATTAATAATTTATAATTTGATGCCCAATAAATAAGCCTTCTGATTTTGTTATAGAACCAAGTTATGCGGCAACTAATACTTAACCTTTTACAGACACTATCCCAACCCAAAAAAGAAGAGGACCCCCATTAAAAGTTGGTGTGAAGTCTAGCCTCATATTGAAAACCCATTAATCTCATATTTATTGAAATATTTTAAATTCAAAAGTTTATATTTATTGTATCTTATCAAGTATTATTTGGACACTCGTTAAAAAAACTCATCTTCAATAAAAAAATTTAACTAGTGTCCTGGCACTTGTTAAGATAATACATATATAAATTTTGTATTATTAATTGTAATAGTTGGCCATGATTTCAATACTGTATAATAAATAATTATTTACTTTTAAAATATTTCAAATTCAAAAACTCATATTTATTACACCTTATCAAGTGTCCTTTGAGCACTTGTTAGTAAAACTCATCTTCAATTTGATTTTATAATATGTGATTTAATTTTTTTTTTATGTGCTCTATTTATCAGTGTCGTACTCTCTAATTATTTTAAGAGCAAAGCATTATATAAAATTAGATAATATAAATTTATATAATATATTAGTTAATTATATATTTAATTTTCACAAGATAATCTATTACGGCTCGCTAATACATTATATAAGATTGTATAATATAAACTTATAGAATGTATACGACAAGTAATTATAGTAGTATATATAATAATGTCAGATATAATGTATGAGTGGTCAACAATATAAGTTTATAATATTACGTTGTTATCAATCACTTTATAAGAGTCAATTAAATAATAATATATTGGTATATCCTTCTTATACGATATATCAAATAAAACTTTACTATCAGGCATATATATATATATATATATATAAGCATAAGAGATGATTAATAGTAAAATTTATACTATCATGTTGTTATCTGATACTTTATAATAAGTAATTAATTATAAATTTATATGATGATATTATTTTTATACAATGTATCAAACAAGTTGTAAATTCCTGTATAAAAAAAAAAAAAAAAAAAAAGGATATATATTGAGTTAGAAGATGTAGTTGTGTACTTTAAATGTTTGAAAAGAGCATTCACCTACAATTTGTCAAACCGATATATTGAAGTTTAATGGGGATGCTACTACAGTACATGAAGCTAATTAAAGGCCATTTAGTAGTCCAATTCATTAATAGACCTAACAAACAATAAATGATAATTTAATTTTTCATAGTCTTTAAAGCTGCTCACCTAACTTCTCATATGACTTTGATATTTATTCTCTGAATTTTTCTGTAAGTAAGAGCTGCAAATATCTCATCCAATGTAGTTGCCTCCATTAATTTTTCAATTAAACGTGTACTGCTTTCACCGTAAACATGTTAACTATCCCCATGATTTGCTTGCTTGAGTACACAACTCTTTCTCTGAATCTCTATCTCTTCCTTTTTTTCAGTTGTATATAATGAGAAGCTATAAAGACTGACCTTGCTCCTCCATTATTATGTTTTTTTTAATGATTGTTGTAAGAGCACTTATTAAATTTTTTTAATAAAAATTTTATATCATTTATTACGTTAGCGCATAAATTATTATTTTTAAAAAAATTTAATTTTTAAATATCATATTTATTATAGCTTAACAAGTACCTTTAAGATACTCATTAAAAAACCCGTTATTATATTAACTTAGTTTTGGGGGAGTTGAATAATATACATGTACAAAATGGCATATAAATTTTTATTTTTATTTTCAAATATAGATGGATAATATATCAGCCTTCCTATTTAGATAGACAAAACCTCTCATTGATAAATTAACGTGTAAATATGTGTTTATAACTTGAGGTTTTAGTAAGGAAATTTTTTTTGCAGTGCCTATGAGCTGACTGTCACATAGCATGTAAATTAACCAATAAAATAATGTAATATAAGTAAAATGTATATTACTTTCTCAAAGATCAACTCTAACCTCTTTATTTTTATTTTCTTTTTTTCTCAAACAAATGACTGTATTTGGATCCATTGAATTGAAACTAAAATTATTTTCGGTTTTATTAAAATTGGAATTGATTAAAATTACAATATATGAATTTGGATCACATAAATAATTACATCCGAAATTATTCTTCAAGTAGTGATGGTTGTCGTCATCTCTAAGGCTTTCAATAGTGATTGCGTAGTCTCCGATAACTTCTAATAGTTTTCGGTGGTGATCGTCATAATCTCCAACAACTACGATGATAATTGTCGACATTCCGACAGATCCCAAAAGTAATTATAGTCATTTTCGGTGAGTTTTGACGTTGGTTGACATCAAATTAAACTGGTCAAAGGTGACCGGTGGTGGCAATGGTAGTGGTTGACGTGGGTGGATGAATTTGTCAAAGGGTAAGGGCATTGGTGGGTGGTGATGGGTAGAGGAAGTTACTGGTGGATAAGGATTGATGGTGGGTTGCGTAGGTTGTCAGTGGTGGTATCCAATTTCTAGTAATTTTCCTATTATAAGTTGCTATCAATAATTATAAATTTTAGGATATACTCATCAAAATTGAAAATGTATCAATCCTTAGGAATTGAGTTGAAACTTTTAATTCCATTTCTTAAATGAGCCAAATAAAAAAATTAAAATTGATCAGTTTAATTCCCAATTTTAATTTTAATTTATTACATCTAAACGAACACTAAGAGTATTAATTAATAAGCTAGAACTATCCAAACATTTGACTAATTAAGATGTTTCATGAACCTGTAAAGAGAGCCATGAGAAAGCAAACCACACATGAGTTAGATGATTCATGGATAAACCACAGAAACAATTACTTTGCAATAAATAGTATTCAATTTTCTCACCCAATAGTCCAATACAATTATCAATACTTAGCATATGACATTGAAGCTTATGTTATCAATTCCGTGAAGAAATCATGCACTGCATTAATACCGAATGTGACTCTTAGTGTCATAATTAATTGTGAGTTTTTTCTTTTTAATGCATTAATACCGAATGTGACTCTTAGTGTCATAATTAATTGTGATTTTTTTCTTTTTAAAGTGTTTTAATAATGTTTTAAAAATTGAATCATCTCAAATTAGTGGTTGAATCGTGATCGAATGTTAGAAATATATTTAATTTAATATTTATAATATTAAACATAATATATATTAATAGTATATTGATATTATTTATAAGAACTTAAGAAAGTAATAATTTATTTAAAATAGTCGCACTATAAAATTTTAACTCATTTTGATTACATATAAATATGATTCATTAAAATATTAAAAATTTAATTTATTTTTAACTTAAAAATTAAAAAAAATAGTCCAACCACTAATACCGGTTACAGTTCTTTTGGTTTTCAACAATTTTATATCATTCAACCAACAAAACAATTATGTGGTCTAAATCGGTTCGATCTAATTTGTCATTTGGATGACAGTACAACCAATATAGCTGTCTGAATTGACTCGATTTCTAAAATATTAATTTTAAGTGACTTATTAAGATACAATAAATATATTTGCTTTTCTAAAATTACATTTTTTTAAAAAGTACTCCATTATTACATAGCAATAAAATTATTGCTGTAAAAGCTTCATGAATGCTAAAATACAATTCATATATAAAAATTTATCAAGTGCGAAAATGATATAATTTATTGTAGATGTTAACAAAAATGTCATATTACAATATAAGAAAAAATATACACACATCTAAGTATAGATGGATTTGAACATGAGATTTCATGTTTCTAGCACTGAGTCTTAACCATTAGACTAAAATCTCATCAGTACCTTAATTAATATTTTAAGTTAGTAGGTAGCAGTTTCGAAGACATTCAGTTGTTTTTTATTTTCGTTTAGTAAGGGAAAAAAAATAAAATTCATCTTGATATTTAAAACAATTAAGTAAATGCTCATGGCTACTCGCCTAAGTTATATGTCATTTGTTTTTTGTTTTTTTTCCATCTTATATAGGTATTGTTTAACTCAAATCTATCACCTTACCAATTAATTAGGTTACATAATAATAATGATCTTCTCTTTTCATAATCTTCAACACTTAAAAATGATAATATATCATAAAATCTGTCAAGAAATTTTAGGATAGATCCATCATTCTTGAGACCAAATTTTGAGTTCTGTCATGAAATTTCTTGATTCCTTTCTTTTAGGAGTTTTGATGGGTCTGATTCAATCTATCCATCTTTTTTTTTTTTTTTTTTTTTTTTTGGAGTATCATATTGATTAACAGTAATCTTCACATTGATAAAACACCTATGATGGAAATCTATGCCGATTAAGATGCTCGGTCATCAATTTATGATGACTTTCATGTTATATATCAAATTTAATTTTAGTTAGTATGAAATTAAAATTCATATTGTAACAATAAATATGATTAGGATTTATTAATCTTTTATTGCTCTTGCAAGTGTCATTGATTTGGCTTCATCAATAATAATCTCTCATTTACTTTAAAAAAATAGTTAAATTGATCATATTTGTTTTAGAAGAAGCCGAACTGAGATCATGATTAGTAGAAAAAAGTGAATATTTTACCAATTGTGCTGGAACTTATCACTAAATAAATCTTCAATACTTTATAATACGCGTGAAATTTATGATTCAAAGCCAAAATTGAAAAGTATTTGAGCAGACAATAAATTAAATAATGTTGGCATCAAAATAAAGACTACTTACCAATAAGGGTTGGATGTAGTGGTCAACGAACTGCCGAGAATATAAGTTCTAACCTTGGAGAATGTAATGGTTGGGAGGGACATTCCAATCGCGATTGAACCCGAGATATTAGTCTCACAACAATGCCTATTAGGAAACCCGAGAGAAAAAAATAGGTTTACTACAAAAAACCGATCAAAACAACTCTTTAAACTTTAGAAATTTAATGAATTAGGAATAAATTTTTCGATAATAATTTTCCTAATGGTACCGAAGAGACATTCAAGTATGTCATCACTCATCGAGTGCATCATTTGTGTCTTCGTCCTTCTCTGACTAACTGCATCTACACCCAACAAGGCACAACATTGGCACATAAATCTCTTTGGGACGGCAGCCGCAATGACACTTGCGTGCGTGGTCACCCCCGGGTGCTAATGGTACTTGTTTAAATGCAATAAATATATTTTTATAAAATAAAATTTTTAAAAATAATAATAATACTAAAATTATAATCAACTATTATAATAAATATTACAAACTTTTTTTTTATAGAAGCACTCGTTATAAAACCATTTTGATAAACATCTTAGAATTCAAATCTTCATAACATCACCAAACACTTGATTCGCGTCCATGTCTACACTACACTAGATAACAAACTTCATTAATTTGGGAGGCAAAAATTTATAGTCTTAGAAAAGTTGAGTTGGGTGAATTTGGCAATTTATGTTTAAGGAAAATCACGTGTTCGTGTGTCTGTTAATATAATATGACGTGTGAGATACTGAGATTGGTCAAAGTCTTGGGCAGGAGTCGGCTTGAATTGGATGCTGCTCGTGCGTTTTAGTCTACAAAGTGCACAAGCTGGGCAGCTTATAAATTTTTGAGTTCATACATTTACAATTACCTACTCAATTTATTGTTTAACTTTGAAAAAAAATGCAAGTGAATGGAGATGGAAGAATTAAAATTTGTAAGTGTGTAGGATGTAATGTAAATGAGTTGGAGATAACGTAGATGCGTGGGAGAGAGAATGAAGAAACATGTGTAGTTAAAATTTATCATTTTTTATTTATTTATAGGTTTTTCAAAGATAATCTCCACAGGCTACTAACACTGTGAGATTAATTCTCTTCAGGCCTACAAAACAATAAGGTTATTGACCTGTTCCCAATAGAGAGATTCTAGTATTCAAACTTTTGGTCTCATTCTAGAGTTATAATTTGCTTACACTGCGACCTACTACTTTTTAGTGTAGTTAAAATTTATTGTTATACAAGAGATGATGAAAGAAGACGGGAGTGTGAAAGCAGGAATGAGAGGTTATTTTCATTTTGGTGGTGGGTGATTTTATTTTTTTAAAATGAATTATCTATATTAAAAAGGCATCAAAACCCTAAATCTAAAAATAATAATTAATTAGAGTTAACAATAAGGATTTTTTCTCTTTTAGAATAGTATATAATATATTATATTTATATATATATATATATATTATTTTATTTTTTATTTAGAAGTCAAATATATATGGGCTAATTTTGGTGTATCGCAAATAATTATTTCTTCGATATGGTTAAAGGCATAATATTCACACCTAAATTAATAAATGTATTAAAATTGTTATTTATATGCCCTCCCCAAGAAGAACACACCTTCTTAACCGTCTGACCAACTCAATGCTACTAGATAATTAGATTCGTTAATAGAAATGATGAAATTATAATTTTTATAACAAAAATGAGACCATTTGTTGGTTCTTTAGACTTTACTCTCTCTTTTTTGTTACAATTTCTTCTGATTATTTTTCTCAGTTCCCTCCATTTTTTATAATGGTAGTGGGCCGTGTTGCCCGTGGAGCATGTTAACATTTTGAAATTTGGGCCTCAAAATTTATACCTCTATGTCAAGGCCACGATCCACTGCATCAGAATCCAGAGTATCATACGATAAAACCGGGCCCCACAAGTAGCAAAAGTTTTTGTCCTAGTCTTCCCTCTTCCGTATCTTAAACCCTAACAAACCCCTCAACCGTAGTCTGCGGTCTGCATCGCTTCGTTTCCTTGGCTCTTCATGGGGAAGCAGAAGCAGAAGATAGTGCTCCCACCTGAGCTGCCACCGGAAATTACCGAGGAAGAAGTTGAAGTTTCCGATGAGGACTTGCAATTTGTCAAGGAAAACCGCGATTACGCCGGCTTTGTATCACGCTTAGACACAAATTCAATCACCAAGTTCGTGTTTCATCTCAAAATTTTAGTATTTTATGTCTTTAATAATGTTTTCGGGCTTAATTGTTATTCGGCTCCATGCAAAATTTTTTTTTTTTACAAGTTGACAGTAAATTATTCAAGTTGTCAGCAGCTTATATTAAGCAGAAATTTAGAGTTTTGTGTATGACATGAATAACTTACAGAAGCTTGCCAACTTATTACTGAAGAAAATGTATTAGGAAAAGCTAGAAATGAGAAGCTGATTTCAGCATCATGACAAATTATAATGTAGCTAATCCAGGGTAAATATTTGTAAATGAAATGCTACTTCTAACATTTGTGTCAGTGATTATTATTCCCGCTCTGGTAGGGGTTCTACATTGTTCTTATATATCAAGATTATTTTGAATACCAGAATATGTTATGAGTTTCTTATGTTTGATTCACTTACCACACACGCAAAAAGAATCTGGAATAAAATTGCTTTTAATTTATTATATCTGTAAAGGCATGTTACTCGAGTAGCTGATGCTAAAGAAGACACCTTGGAGGCTCTTTACGAGAAGCGCCTAAGAAAGAAGAATTTGCTGAAAGAGAAACAGGAAACTGGGATTCAAGTTGATCCAGTAGAAGCTCTTCCTGTGAAGACTTTAGATGGAAAGGTCTATTACCGGACATGTATTTATCCTCACTCTCCGTGTATTTTTGTTTCCTTTCAGGTCTTCTAGTTTCTTAAACAAATGCTAAAATCTATTTGTACACTTTTATTTAATATCTTTAGTGCAAAAGACATCAATATTGTCTGAAAATGGTTCAAAAGAAGAGGAAACTGGAGGGGCTGTCAAAGATGGTAGTGTAGACAAAAGCCTAGTGAGGCTGACAAAGGCTGAAAAGAGGGCTAAACTTAAAAAATTAAAGAAGGAGGCAAAGAAACAAGGGAAGGAGGTGATTACAACAGGAGTGCAAGAAACATCACAAGCAGCTGTGCTGGTATCTTCTTATTAGAATCATAATCTTGTTTAATTTTGTTGCTTTCTTTTATAGGTTTTGTCAATTTTTATTATAATTTTTTGTATTTAATTGTGAATGCCTGTGGGATAACATGAAAATGAAATTAGGCATTAATGAAACAGTGGACAACTTCCAAATTTGAAGCACTACAAACATGCAGTTGCCTTATGAATGTAATTATAATGACGTGGTATTTCCACAATTGACTGTTTTTTCTTAATTGCATTAATTTATAAGTGAACGTTTACCAGCATCTCTCAAATCTACTCCTACCTTTACCTGAATAAGAAATGTGGATGTTACACTAATAAATGATGTTTTTAGACTTTTAGTATACCAAATATTCTTATCTATTAGTTTTCAACTTTAAATAAACATTTTGGATTTTACTCTTGTACTTGTATACAAACATCTGCTAATATTTTTATGTTCATATGATGGCATTCTAACAATTGTATATTTATAAGATTTTTTTTTTTTTCCCCATAGTTGTTTTCTTGTATCTATTCCTTGAAATGTGTACTTCCACAGGACCTGGCAGACATTCTCAAATTTTTGTAGCTCCTAAAAATATTTGTTATTTGATTAGGCCCAGGTTAAAGAAGATCTTACTGCTGAGCAAGCATTTGAAAGTAAGAAGCACAAATTTGCTGAGTTAGGAAATGCTTTGCTTACAGATCCAGAGTCAAATATTAAATTTCTAAAGGAGATGCTACAGATCTCTAGAGATAATGATCTTGCTATTGTCAAAATTGGATTGCTTTCTTTGTTGGCTGTGTTTAAAGATATTATTCCGGGGTAAGTGTATTTATATTTCGTAGGGCACCTTGTGCACTTTGTCATTTTCCTATTTGCTTTCTCACCAGAATTACTATTTATCTTTTTCTATCATTTTAATGTGGCAGCTACCGGATCAGGCTTCCTACTGAGAAGGAACTGGAAATGAAAGTCTCAAAATCTGTCAAAAAGACACGATACTATGAATCAACTCTTCTTTCTGCATACAAGGTTTGGAATTTATTTTTGATTGTGAAACCAAAAAAAGAAAACAGAAAATGAATTAACCGCTATAAGGTGACAATCAACGAAAAATTATTTTAGCGCTACCAAATGCATTATCTCAAATTTGATGCTAGTTAGCTTCGTTTTAAATGTGAATGTCATTCCAAGTTACTAATCGAACATTGAAACTCAAGTAATATGTCTCAACAGTTATGTGTAGTTTTAATGAGTATGGTCATAATGATGAAATCTGTTTTCACCCCCTTTAATTTTACCATGTTTGCAGGCATACCTGCAGAAGTTGATAGCTTTAGCAAAGGAGCACACTTTTGAGCATGTGGCAGTTCGTTGTATTTGTAATTTGCTTGAAGCGAATCCACAATTCAACTTTCGTGAAAGCCTGCTGGGTGTTGTTGTAAACAATATAAGCTCCACAAATGATGCCATAAGGTTCTGTTGTGTCTTATGCTTGTTTTTGGCATAATGTAATGAATTGCATATTGTCAATGACAGCCACTTCACTGACATGGGCACATAATTTATGATTTCCGTTTTTTTTTGTTGTAGTTTTGATCCTGTAACATATACTGCTTCTTATTTCCATTTAAAATGACTTCTCCTTATTTGACAGGAAGCTCTGTTGTTCTACAATTGAGTCACTTTTTTTAAACGAGGGTAAACATGGTGGTGAGGCTACTGTGGAGGCTGTTCGGTTGATTGCAGATCATGTTAAAGCTCATAATTGCCAATTGCATCCTGATTCCGTTGAGGTATGAATTTACTTTTTTCTCTCCCATTATAGTTTTGTCCAAAATAATGCCCTTATACTATAGTCAATTATCTGTTTTCTTGATCAAATGGGTATGGAGATTGTAAACCCAATTAATGCTATATGAGTAACTTGCTTTTTCTTCTTATATTTACTTTATTTATTTACATTTCTCAGGTTTTCTTGTCATTATCATTTGATGAGGATCTTGGAAAGTCAGAGAAGCCAGACAACCATAATAAAGTAAAAAATAAAAGGGGCAAAAAGAGGAAGAACTCAGAGGAGGAAAATCAATTGCAGGAGAATGACAGAAAGAGAAGTAGACAAGAATTGATGACAAAGATGAGAAAAGAGGTCATTCTTTAACCATAAGTATCACTTGGTTCTTGGGTTATCTTGTTCTTGTAAAAGTTCATATTTAATAAATAGCTATGATGCTTCTCGTAGGTTGCAGCTGATTACAAGGCTGCTTCCTTTACCCCAGATGCTACAGAGCGGAGAATGATGCAGTCTGAAACACTTGCTGCTGTATTTGAGACATATTTTCGCATCTTGAAGCATACAATGGAACCAACAGTTGCCAGGTATATATTCCTCTTTCCCATACTTTACAATGAAGAGTGGGGAGTCTATGTCTAATAATTTTTGTAACCCAATGAAGCCTATTAGTTTCTGTTGAATTATAATATTTCCATTTGCCTCAAGTGAATAAATTATTTCCTTATTGGTTTTTTCCTAGACCTGAAGCCGGCCCTGGCTCATTATCTGGTGCATCTGGATCCCACCCACTGCTTGGTCCATGCCTTAAAGGACTAGGAAAATTCTCACACCTGATTGATCTAGATTTTATGGGTGATCTTATGAACTATCTGAGAAAGCTGGCTTCTGGCTCTAGCAAGCCTGGCAGCACTTTTGAGAAATGCTTAAAATGTTTGACTGTATCAGAGCGCCTCCAGTGCTGCATTGTTGCTTTTAAAGTGATGCGGAACAATCTTGATGCCTTAAATGTTGATTTACAGGACTTCTTTGTCCAGCTTTACAATCTTATACTTGAATATAGACCAGGAAGGTTTGCACTGAATATGTTCAGATATTCTTCATTGAGACATGCTCTATGCACTTTTTTGTTAAGTTCTTTCTTTTACTAACAAATTTCACCATTTAACTAGTAACATTTTTATTGTCAAACAGAGATCAGGGAGAGGTATTGGCAGAAGCACTGAAAATGATGTTGTGTGAAGACAGACAACATGACATGCAAAAGACTGCTGCATTTGTAAAACGTTTGTCCACATTCACACTGTGCTTTGGATCTGCAGAGTCCATGGCTGGTATAGTATCCGAGAACCTATATTGAATTTCCTATGTTTCATCTGGATATGAAAATAAAAGGGTCTTGATTACCTACTGTTGTTTTTGAACTTTCTGCAGCCTTGGTCACTGTGAAGCATCTCCTTCAGAAGAATATGAAATGCAGAAATATGTTGGAAAATGATGCTGGAGGGGGCTCAGTTTCAGGTTACATAGCGGTATGCTCCCATTTAGTATATTGTTTGTTTTTTCTTTGGATGTATTTTGTTCTTTGCTATAATTGTATTAACCATTGAATTAAAATGCACTGAAAAATAATCTTATTAATGCAGTGGTATGAACTATAGGAGTAGATTTTTTCTCTTTTCTAGGGATGGGCATTGTGCCTTGTTACCCAAAAAAAAAAAAAGATAAGTTAAATATTTTCTCTTATTGCTGAAACAATACTCTAAAATTTTCATCAACATTAAAAGTATGCATACATGTGTAGGACCATGACAGCTTTGGATACTAAAGTCAAAGTAATATTTAAAATTTACCCTAGCAGAAGACCAATTCTAACTATGTAAAGTGAAGGAACAAGACAGTATCCAGCTAATGAAAATAAAATAAGATGAATGAATTGTAATTCAGTTATAGTTATTGTCAAACCCAGCCCGAGCTTCAACTTGATGGGGATAGGTCTGCAGGTGACTAGTTTGACCGGAGATAGTAAAACAATATTTAAATATTAATAATAATGTATATATAATTCAATGAAAACTCTGACGATGAAAATTTTATTTTATTCAGTGCTTTAATGAATTAACATAAAGTAAAAGAAAACCTTATAAGAACTACATTTTACGAATTATATTTTAATAAATGTATATTAAGCATTATTGCTTGTCTAGTTTTATGTCGTAAAGCATGAAGTTAAAAGAAGTCTTTGATGTTCCTGAAATTTTTTATTGATATATGCAAATAGCTTGGGCTTGCAAAATTACAGAGATAAGACCTTACTTACAATTGTTGTAGAAAACTTTTTTATGGGTACAAGTCTCATGAGCATTGCAGAGAGTTGATAATTGAGTTCATAATCAACATATGAAGCATGCAGCATTTGGATTGGAAAGTAACCATTGTGTGAGAAAAAGATAAAGTGATAAGAAAAGGCAAGAAAAATTCCTAGCAAGTCAAGGTTTCTCCATAACCACAAATTATTGTTAACTATGCTCATATAACTTCCACAATAAGTTACCTATTATTCTAGAAGAAGATATTTTACTTTGAAAGAATGGAGTGGATGTAAATAGCCAGAAGGCCAAGGGTACAAATGTCATCCTGCAAAAGGTGTGAAGTACAAAGCCAACTTAGCTGCTTTGCTGTATGTATAAATTTTGCTTGTCTGCTTGTAAAATTCCTTAGTTGAATGGTATTTTATTATTGTGATTGGTGTTTAATCTTCATCCATGACATTGCTCTGTTCTATGCACCTATGGAGGACTAATCTCTCGGTGTTTTTGTGTGTATCTGTCTCGTTATCTTACTGGCAGAAATATCAACCATATGCTACAGACCCTAATTTAAGTGGTGCTCTTGCTGCGGTTCTTTGGGAAGTTAATCTTCTGTCCAAGCATTATCATCCAGCTATATCAACAATCGCTTCAAGCATTTCAAGCATGGGTTCTGGTCATAATCAAGTCTTTCTCTCCGACCTGTCTCCTCAAAAAGCTTTTCTCAACTTGTCACTTGAGCAGGAATCATTTTACCCTGAGAGTAGCGGCATCAAATCAATTAACAAGAGGAAAAGAGGAATTGGTTCTTCCACATCCCATTATATCGAGCCTACAACTGTGACAAGTTCAATTGACGAAGATGAAGTGAGAAAGCAGCTTTCTGCTCATTTCATGCTTTTCAGGGACATTAAGGAGAATGAGAGGTTGAGAAGCGAGCTGGATAGAACGACATTATCCCTCCAATTATATGAACAATATAAGAAGCAAAAGATAAAGCAAAGAACAAAACCCAGCAAGAAGTTGTTGACTGCCCAGAAATGACATACAAACTCAAGGCTTGGAAGTTCCCATAACATGTGTTCTTTTTATTTAGTTTCAAATCGTATTTTATTGTTCCTCATGTAAGTTTTCTGTCGCTCAGTTAGCATGGTTCCCGGAAGCTAAGGTGTTTTGTCCCTGAATTATTGAAAATGTAAAGTGGCATCCTCCAATCCAAAGGAAGTTGTTTGTATTACACAGAATAATTGTGTGATATTTGATTAATTACATCTTGAGGTCTTAATGCCAATTCCAGTAGTTTTTAGTTCCCTGAAGCTTGCCTCGCAGATGTGTGAGCCCCCAGATAGTTAACTGGAATCTTTTTTTTCTTTTTCATTTTTAAATATTGAACTAAATAATTCAAGGTACAACTCTAGAAAGTGTGAGGGGAAGAAGCATGCAACCAGATAATAAACCAAAAAAGAAAAATCCATGATTATGACCATTACGTTTTGCAAATGTTGCAATGTCAAGGACATTGTCACGTGTCAGTACAGGCAACACACTGAGACATAACAAAATTATACAATAGAGATGGAAGAATGAAATACTGTAAGATTTTAAATGAAGTTAATTTGAAATTTATATTATATTTAATTAATAATTTTATATTAAATAGGTTATATTTTATTTTGTGTAATTTATTTGAAATAAATTATTATTTTATATTTTTAAATGATATTTTTATTCTTAATATTATGTGTTTTTAATTTAAATAAATCTAGAACAAATTATCACGACTTTATCTTAAATGTTTATCTAACCAATTACAAGTCTTTCTCTCTATTTGTTTTTGTTCATTGAATAATAATTAATCTCCCCTTCTTTATATTTTTATTTGATCCGTACTAGTTTTAAGTATTGAAAAAGTACTTGAACTAAAATAAATTCTTCATTTATTCCAAATAAGAGAATTAAACTAAATTATATTAGTGTAATTTTCAATCAAAATAAGAGAATTCATTTCAAATAAATTGACTTGTAGAATTCATTTAAATTACACTATAAATTAATTTAGAATGAAGAAGCTAATATTGTGATAGTTGTATTTATCAAATTTTGAGTTGGCAGGTTAAGTCGAGAACTTGACAAGGTTTTTTTTTTTTTTTCATTTGAAATTTGACATGCTTTTTATGTTCTACTCGACAGAGTTTCGGTTTTAGCAAGCGCTCAAACACTATATATCTTTACTTTATTAATTTTTGCTAAATAATCAATTGTGCTGCAAGTATTTGGTGTTATATAGACTAAGGGTTAGTTTGATATATATGAATTATTTTTGTGAAATTGGAGTAAGAAAGGAAATGAAAATTGAATGTTGTGAAATGGAATGATCATTTCATATATTGTTTAGTAGCTTCAATAAATAATAGTCATTCTATTTTTTTATTTAATTTTTGTTATACAGTTGTTAGACATTAAATAATATAAAAATTATGCTAAAATGATAAAAATATCATTCAATAGATTATAGATAAAGTAATAAAAATGTAAAATAATTCATGAAATATATATTTCCTAATTTTGTAAATTAATTTTTATAATATTTATTTATTATTACTTATATTTTTTTTTATTTACTAATATTAATTTATTAATTTCAAATTACTTTACAATAATTATTTATTTATAATTATAATATTTATTATGATATGAAAGATATTTTTGTCATTTGAATAAAATAATTGATTTATTATTATTTTTATATATAAATTTTTTATTTTATATAATTTGATATTATTTAATGTGATATGAAAAATATTTTTATCATTTGACTAAATTAAATATATTTATTATTTATTTTATAGTATTATTATTTTATTATTTATATTAAGCTGAGAATGATTTTATTTTTTTTGTCATTTAACTGAATTAAACTAATTACATAGAAGTAAAAATAAGCAATACTACTCTTACATAAATTTGAAAATTTCTTGAAATAAAATAATTAACATAGTATGAATATTCTAAGATTAAAAACATACAAAATAAAAGAATATTCATTATACAAAATCATATATTCTTCCTACGTACCAAACTAGTGAATTAGAAATTTCATTTGGTGTCAAGAAACAAGTTGACATTAACCAAGGCACAGCCACGAAAAATTCCTTACAAATGTTGCAATTTCAAAGATTTTAACGATCCTCGACATAAATGCACAGAATTCATTTCCAATCCCAAACCCCCCCCCCCCCCCCCCTCCCGGCGAAAACCTGGTTTCTAGTCTATAATTTCCCCCTCCTCTTCATCAGGTTCCTGGATCTGATTTCCACTACTACATTCTGTCTTGATAAAATAAGATGATCCCCTATCTTGAGCAATTTGTTCATCAGAACCATTGTTGTCATTGTCATCCTCATCCTCATCTTTACCAACATTTTTATGGATGTTACTACTATCACCGTCTGCAGAATTTTTTAGCATTATCTTGTTGCCACATTCAGAAACATCTTTTCCACTTTGCATATATTTATTTTCAGCATCACCTTTATGATCAATGTCTTTAACGACAACCGAGGGATATTTCAATTGTTTATCAGGCCAATCTTCGAAGAATGAATTCATAGTCATGAACCTAAAAACCTGCAACAGGCAGCTTTTGTCCTTCTTTATATCTGCACTCAAAAGCTTCTGCAGTAGAGTTGGGCTCCTCTTGTTCAAAGTATGATCATTTGATACATCCTTTCTTGACAACTTTTGCTTCTTGGCAAATCGGTCTCTTTTGTCATATCTTCCTCTTTTGTCAAACTTGTTTTGGAATCTACCTTTTTTACTCATATGCTTTCGGTCCTCTTGCCTTCTTGAAGCTTGTTTTTGGGAATCTGAGAGATAGCATGATGGTATTTCTGCAACTTCAACTCCCAGCTCAGCCTGCTTTGCTAAAATCTCCTTGAGTTGCTGCAAATAAAATATCCACCCTATTATCACCAAAGGTGTGAAATAGTACTATTATGAAAATCCAAAAGATTTTAATAATCATCACCAGAATTATACTAGACATTAAGCAATTACAAAACTAAAGTTCATCTAGCGAAGTCTGGAATCTTTCATTTTGTTGTCTATTTTTATCTTTTGAATATATGATGTTCTAGAGACCATTAAGAGGCTATTAGCTCACTCCAAATCATATAATTTATGACAGTTCTATATAATCATATCTCACTGACGTTTCCTAACCATCCCCCTAACTCAACTAAATAAGCTTTGGAGAAAAAAGAAAGGAAAAAAAAAAAAGGGACCAAATTTGCAGGGCAACATATTCTAGCAATGATAAAAAGGCGCTGAAATGCTAAGGAGAGATGCCAGATACTTTGTTCCATACTTCCATCCCTTACAGTTAGATGGCAGCTATAACTATACCTATCAAAGAGAAAAAGAACACGAAATTTGAAACTACATACCTCTCTTCGTATTCTGGCCTCTCTATCTAACTCGGGGTCTTTAAGATTGTCATTATGCTTCAGTACATAGGCAGTAATCAAATTGTTAGATGCCTAAATTAAGTAAAACAAAAAGCGAGGTACAGCAGTTCATTAAACCACCTCTGAGTTGGCTTTTGATGGGTGGTTCTTTCTACGAGCTTCACGCCACTGTTGGATTTCTTGCTCAGTGTAAATCACTGAAGATGGTCTTCTCATATATGAAATACCACCATGCATAACAACAAAGATGATGAGTTGGATACATTAAGAAACTGAAAATTAAGGACAATCCATAAGAGAGAATTTATAAAACTTAGAGCTGAGAAAATTGCACAATTTTAGGTCTTCAGATCAAATGAGGAACAGCACGGGAAAAAACTCTCAGGCTTTGTTTGGAATTAGACCGTGTAGAGTTGCAAAGGAAGCAATATTTTTATTATTAAGCAATCCTAGATTTGCTTGTAGAAATCAATTAATAATGAAACCAGAAAACTTATTCCACCAGATTCCATATTTCCACGAGAAATGGGAATCTAAAACCACCCCTTGTGGTATTCTTAGGAGACAGTTACCATTCTGGAAAGGGGACCATACAAAACACGGATAGGTACTATTTAACATTAGCTTCACACTACATGGTTATTATGTGCAAAATACAATTATATAGCAGTGGATTAGACACAGTAAGATGTACTGTGGTAAGCAACAATTTAGAAGAAAGAAAAAGGTGCAGAAAAGATCACATAGCATTCACCTTTTCAGTTCCTTGACTTGATTTGAACTAACAGGATCCAACTTTTCTGCTCTCCCAATAGTAAGTCCTGTTATATTTCATTTATTATTATTTGTAATTTTTATATATATTTTTTTTTGGGGGCGCAGGCTACGTATAAGTATAACCAGAATAAATGTTAGCCCAGTAACAGAAAATATCTACAAAAAAAAACGACTCATTGGGTCATGTAAGTACATGTAAAAGTACGGCCACAGAAAGATCCCTAAATTCTAGGCAGAAGAAACTGTACTTTCTGTAATGCATAACACCCCCCCCCCCCCCTCTCTCTCTCTCCACACACACACACAAAACAAAAAAAAATGCAGAGGGGATTAATATTTCGGTTTCTCAAAATCTCCTTTCATAATTTCAAATCAAAGGGCACCTTGCATTAGTACACTAAAAAAATTCCCTCAAAAAGCAAACAACCAAAGGCTTTTATAAATACCCTTTTATACCATTTCAAGTGATTGCTGCAGCTTGTGTATTGTCCCTCTTTATAATTAAATTATCAGCCATATGCATGTGAACTCTCTACAAAGAGTCAGATCCTAACCTCAAAGTTTCACTTATCAATGCTCTTCCAATTTCTCAATTATGTCAATCATGTCTTACTACATATTTAATAATTTACAAACATATCTTTAATCCTACAATATATAATCCAAATGTATTGAAGCGAATTAAACAGATCACAACTGTGACCAAGAAACAAAAATGTTTTAAGAATAAGCAATTGCTATGATTTCGTACATAATTGAAATTACTCTATGCAGAAGACAACCACATTCAACTAAGGAAGCATCACAGTTATATGTGAAACACAGAGCACATTTGCTGGTACACACATATAACTCAAACATGCATACTTCACACTTGAATATCTTTGACCCTGTACTAGTCTAAAACAATAAATCGTTATAATGCAATCACATGAAAACCTAAACTTTTTCTTCTTATGCATCCTTGATAGGGAGAAAAACAACAGTGATATTATACTTAAGTATGAAATTTGACTTGGTAACAAGGTACAAAAACACAAACCTTTTCCCTTCTGTTCTTTAGGAAACCCAAACTTCCTCTTCGCATTGTTCATATTTTGAAACTTAGACTTTTGGGATCTACACATAGAATTTATTGTGATCTAAGGTCACTGATGCAAATAACTACAATTAAAAAGAAAAAATTTGGGTAACAAGAATAATGAAGAAAATAACATACCCTCCTTGAAAGACCCCTCTATTTTGCTTATTTGTGAAGTTTTTGCTTGGCGAACCTTTCCGGTTAGAGTTTGCAATATTAATTCTACTATTATTAATAGGGTTCCCCTGCAGCAACTAGTAATTATTGTACCATAGAGAACTGCTGTTGTAGCATGTTACTATATCAAATATAAGCTGAATACAGCAAGGGAGAAACAAAGGTACCTGTGAATTCGTGAAATCAAAAGGTTTAGGATTATAATTACATGGTGCAGAATTGTTCCCCTGCAACTGCTGAGATGCAACAGGTGAAGGGCTCAAAACATTTGTATCCACCTTGGGAGGAACCAAGTTTTTCTGATTCTGGTTAACTTGCTGCCTAAATTGATTACAATTTACAAGACCAAGCTGTGGATATAAAGAGAAGTTGGGATTTTGTGGAACCATGGGCTGAGGCAATTGATTTGGAACCCCAAACAAGGGGTGAGGTAAACCATAAGTTACACCTTGAGAAGGATTTGGGACTCCCATGGGAACGTTTTGATTTATATTTTGAAAAGGGCTAGGGGCACAGAATTGGCCTTTTGGCATGTTCATATTTAGATTATGTTGCTGAGGTACATTAGAAAAGTTCTGCGCCAATAATTGCCCCATAGGTTGAGGCAGATTCATCTGAGCTGCATTCTGGGTGATTTGCCCGTGAAATGGTAATGTGGAAATGTAATTCATATAGTTCACACTATTTTGAGGACCCAACCCCACATTGAACTGACCCATTTGAGAAGTAGGAGCAAATGAACTCATATGAGGCATACCCAGTTGATAATTTAGCAAAGCGAGAATATTATTATTAGCATTCATCAAAGCAGCTTGAGGAATCGATGGTGGCATATTGGGCATGAAGGGCATTGGATTTTGGTGATTACTTGCACCCAGTTGAGGCTGAGTGTTCATAGAAGTTTGCACCATATTGGAAGTACCAACAGAACCCAAATGGGACATGCCGGGGTTGTTGTTTTGCAAGGGAAGAAACTGATTAGGAGCATTTATGAAACCAGTCTGAGATATGGAAGACGTATTAGACATAGCAAATGTTGAAACTTGAGAATTACTTACACCAAAGTCAGATTGAATACTTCACATAGATAAGTATCGCACAAAATAAAAAAAGGGAATCTTTACATGAGACAACCTGCTGATTAAACAAGCAATGCTTAAGTTAATATAATATTTTGCCAAAAACACAAAAGATAGAGAGAGCTCGCCAACCATAAAAGCAAACATGGTTTCTTTAAGCTTTGAGAACCAGTAGAACTTACAGAGTTTCAGCAGCAAGGCTCAGATAACGGTGCGCCTCCAACACGAAGAAGAAGAAGAAGAAGAAACCTCTACTTTTGCCCGCTTTAGCAAAAACCCTCTTTTTGTACCCCAATAAAATAAAAATAAAAACTCCTATATTCCTCGAGGGCACACTTAAAAAATTTAGTGGGCTGATGGCCCAATATTTAGAGACCCTCCTAATTTACATAGCTTGGGCTTAGGGTAGGTCAAGACTGGAACGATGGGCTCAATCGGTATATCGCAGGATGTAATACAAATAAATTTATAAATTAATTGGAATAGACATATAATTTCTGATATTTTATTTAGATAAATTCCATCATTAAAAAAAATTTATAATAATATTTATTCTGAAGTTCATACTAACATAATAATGTCTTATATGTGATTAATTTAGGATAACTTACAATGTTAGTATACAACAATAACATATATTTTCTTGTCAATAGATATTTTTAATAAAAAGTTATTTTTCTAATGGTTTATGTGTATATAGTCATGTGTTAGCAAATATTTATACGTTTAAATAGCTGACTATTACTCAGTGATTTATGTATAATAGACAGATACTTCACAATAAAGCATTGATGCATCTACTGAATTAAGTTTTAATAAACATTTTACATTACATCACTATAGCGATTTACTTGCAAATAAATTTTTCATGTGTTAACAAACATTAATATCTAAGTAAATGGCTTGCAATCCCAAGAGGGTTAGCTTATATAGATTGAATAAAGTCTGTTTCATTTATTGATTTGTTTATGTTGGAATTCTCTTGAGGAATTGTTTATTCAGTTGCAACTTGTATTTCAAGTATTCACGAGAATTTTTTTCCTTCAACTCATATCTAGTTCTTAATATTATTAGTTTTCTTTTGCAACAAAATAATAATAATATGTTGAAAAAAAAAAAAAAACAAAGACATTTTTAGAAATTAATAAATTAGAAGATCATGAAACAAACTAAAGTCTCCTTTTTAGGCATGTAATACATATAACACAACAAACACAACCTCACATGCTATATATATTATATTAATTAGGTATAAGAAGAAATATTTATGATCAAACTAATTACTTGCATGAGAATTCAAACTCCATAAAGAAGAAAAGAGCAATGATTATTAAGAACGTGAGTGAGAGAATTCAAGACTAGTATCCTTTCACGCAAGCCAGGTTTGAAGGTTGGCCTCTGCAAGTCTGTCTGTCTAGCTAGCTAGCTAGCTTTGTCATACAATTCAATGTTACTGTTCGTGCACGCGTAGTACAGTTGGTCCAACATTATTCATTTATTCTTGGCTCATCATCAACGTACTTACTCTGTGTCTCTCTCTCTCTAAATATATATATCTCTGTCTCTAAATATATATATATATATATATATATATATTTATTACCAGTATTCAAAAATTATTTAATAAGATAAAATAAATTTAAATTTAAATTTAAATATTTTAAAAATAAAATTTATTTATTACAAATTACCTTAATTACTTTAATTAATAATATAAAATTTATATATTTATCACCTTAATAAATATTTTATAAATAATCACTAAAACAATCTTGTAAAAAGTGGATAAAAAAGTGACAACTACCAGATTTTAGTTTCCAATATAACTCTTTCTCTCTTCTGAAATCTATTTTAATTTTTCTCAATTTTCTTAGTTTTTTACTCTCTCGGCTCCTTTCTTCTCTGCATCCTTGTGTCTTCACAAATTCATCCAAAAACTACCTTGATTTTGGGTTCATATTCAAATTGACCTAGGAGAAAATGTTATTTATTTACTAAACAACTTTGCTCAAAATTATGCACTTAAAAAACATTTAAATCTAAAATATTGTAATATCCATCATGCATGATGTTCTCTTGTCCCAAATTAAAGATATTGTACCAGAAGCAACTTCAGTAGTTACAATTTTTTTTATTGGATATGATGACATCTCAAAATTTATTTCAACCAATATTAAAAATAATAATAATAAGAGATATCAAATGGAGACGCCATTGTTGCTTGGCTGCTACTTCAGCAGGAGATAAAAAAATAAAAAAAAGACGAACACACATGAGTCTAGGAAATGATAATTATGAGAGTTTTATTGAAGAACAAAATTGAGATATTAATTTTTAAGTAAAATTATAAATATTACCTCCACTCTTCGTTTTGATAAAAAAGTGAAAATTGAGTTTTTTGCCCACATTAAAAAATAAGGATCGATAACATTCACGGGTAATGGTATAAGTTAACATTTTCCTATATTTAAATATATAATATTATAATGTAGAAAATACAAGTTGATTGGCTACTATATTAAATTATGTATACCAAGTTGTGAATCTTGTTACGGGGATGTGCATATATGTTGTTAACATTTTCCAAACACACTTAGTTCAAAGAATAGTCTTTAAAATTATTGATCCATTCATCATGCATCTACTTACTACTATTATTAGTATATATTGTTGTGGAAGAAGCAATTTATATATACCAATATCACTGCCTTGGTCAATACGCTACCAATTAATATAAATTAATCACTATAATCACACGGTTTTTTAGTATCTAGGGTTCCATCAATAAGCATTCTATATTTATTTGTACGCATGAGTTTCATTACTTACTACTCTCTTATAATAGTTTTATTGAAATATATATACACACAAAATGAGTCAAGTAGAGAAAAAAAAGAAGCATGATTTCATAGTTTAGTCTAACATTTTTCATTTCATATAAACTTTGTAGAAGCATTATTATTATTATTATTATTATATAAAATTAATTTTGCATGTAAAAATTGCGTCCATACAACGCTAGCATTATGTAGCCGTTCCTTTTCTTTTATTTAATTTATTTATGTTGTTTTCATTCTAAAGTTAGATGGATTGCTATCTTGAATTATCAGCTTAATCCAAACATTTTTCAATTGATTGGCTGCTCAATCAACTGAATCATCTTACTAATAATTCATAAATTGTTGTTTTGTATGATATTGTACTCTAAGTTGAGTCATATCATGTGGGGTATAATACTTTCATGCATAAGCCAAAAGATAAGGACAATTTCCTACCACTTGTTGGTGTGTGACCCTTAACCTAATCACATAATAATTTTGTTTAAAATTTTCTACCAACTTCTTTTCCATTAAGTAGGTAAAACATAAAAGAAATATTAAGTTTGTCTTTGCCCTCAAAATTGGAATGTGGAGGAATATTACCAAAGATTTAGATTTTTATATTCAACACATCAATTTTCTACTCATAATCTTTTCGATTTAATAATCAATAAATATATATATATAAAGTTACGTGTATTTCGATCCTATTGTTTACGAACACAGAATAATAAAATTTCTAAATTACAATTCATCTTCAAATGAATAATACCATAGCTACCTACTAGATCATGAGATGATATAATTAAAATAATTGTTACTTGAAAGACAAAGGTTCATTGAGTTGTAAGTCTAGTAGAAGATCCCATGAATGTGATTATAGGATCGGATCCCTCTATAAATGTACCCATGTGAACCATATCATAGACCAAATGTTATTTTTCCTTTTATAAGCTCAGAGGCAATTTTCTCGGATCTTGGACAATTTTCCTGGAAAATTAATGTTGCAGTACATTAGAGCAGAAATACCTTTGATTAGATAATCGATAATGATTTCTGAAAACACATGCACTAATCGAATGAGTAAAGCCCACAAAGAACGTGATGGCAACTTGGCAACTGACGTGCCATGTGCTTTTAGCCCTAAATTAAGGGCATGTATGAAACATTTTCATGCTATCGTACAAGCAATCAAACGTCATCGTATTATGGATTCCAAAAAATAATAATTCATGTTTACTAATCAAAATATGAAATTATTAGTTAATTATATATCTGGCTAAAATTATAAAAACTATTATTCTTCTGACACCTAATAATGATAAGCTTAGCATAGAGCATATAAATTCTTTGTGGTTGGTCCAAATTATTTAAAAAATTTGTAAGTGAATCTTTTTGAATTAAAGTATTTATAAAAGTAGCATATGATAAGATTTGATGATCATAATGAGAAGGGAGGCTAACCCAGTTCATACCTAGAACTCAGAGATATCTAATCCAACATCCAAAAGAAACATGACGTATAAGCTAAATTAAATTTTTGTTTTTATATGGGAAAATGTATTTAATTCATTTATGTTTTAATAAATATATTAACCAAATTATTACATTCTATTTACCACAATACGTTCGAGAAGAGTCTAATTTTAATATTATTCTGGTCTTACATACGTTTAATTAAGACTTTGTTATCTTAATCATCAAATTTTCAAGCTCTATGCCCTATCCCCTATCCCCTATCCTCTCTTTTTCATTTTTTGGTAATAGATCCTTCATTCATAAATTAACTCATAATCTGACTGATTTTTAGGGTATGTTAAAAAGTACATCCGAAGTGACGTCGTTTCCGTTGTTCTGCGGGCATCTACAGTCCGAAGCTCTTGCTTTTCTTAGTCGCTATCTGTGATTTTTCAATAACTTGTCTCGTATTATAAAGGTTATTTTTCCTATCTACAGTTTTTTTTTCTCTCTCTCTCTCTTTCAAGATTTTTGAGTTTTTAATTTTTTTTTTTGTAATTTATTAATTAATATAAAAAATATTTCAACTTCTAATCACTACTGACATCTTAACAAATTTCATTATTGCATCAAAAGTGGGTAAATTATAGGATCTAGTTTGATTCTAAACTGAATTGTTTTAATTTCTAATATGAATTGAAAGTAATTTATGTTTTCGAATGTGACTTTTTTTTCTAATCTCAGTGAAGAGAAAAAATTAAACTTGAGTCGTAAATGTCTAATCTAATTTATTGTTTGATTGAATCCATAATAACATAGAATTCAGACTAATTAGTACGTTGATAGACTCTTTGTTGTGTAGCATAAGATAAAATTCAAGCTTATCCAAATTCTTTTAGTTTGTTAAAAGAAATGGAGAATTTTTCTAGTTACAGTAATATCTTTTTCAAGATCACAATTGCAATCTAATTGAAATATTTCAATATTATGCAATTTTTTTTTTTATGAAATAGATATTATTAATTCTTTTAGTTTGTTATAAACGGAGAATTTTTCTAGTTATGGTATTATATCAAGTAAGTTATTTTTTTGACTAGATCTTTTTCAAGATCACAATTACAATCTAATTGAAATATTTCAATATTATGCATTTTTTTTTATGCAAGAGATATTATTAATTTGAAGAATAATATTTTTCCTCCTCTATGTATTTAATTAGAATTATGAATACATTTAATTTACTAATACTGATTTTCGAAAAATAAATATTGGATTTCATAAATAAATCATCAAAACTTTTGAGTCATGATTTGTTCCATTAGAATGCTACCATCATATTGTTGTTTGAAAAATTAAATCAAGGAAGTGCTGATAGAATAATCAGCATCCAAACAAGCCATTTAATTTTTATAATAAAATAATAATAATTAAGAAATATATTTTCTTTTTAAGATGCTCCAGCTACCACCGTCTAGTAGCATATGGCTGGATATTCCATCATAATCCTCAAAGAGACACCAAGACTAGTACACTACAAAAGTGAACAACAGAATGACGAAATTACCCTCAGAACCCAAGTTTGAAATGACGTTTACATCCTAATCATGCCCCCTCATGATTGAATTACAAAGGACCACCGGAAATCACAGAAATTACATTGCTGACCTGCCAAGCTCATGCTTTCATCTCGGATAACAGACATCCTTTCAATTCCGTTAAACAGAACGTTACATTCCCCATCCGCTTCGTTTCCACTTTGCGTAATTTTCACCAACTTCATGTACAATTATTTAACAAATGCAAAGCCCCCATAAAAAGACGCAGATCGGCGGTTTTTCCGGCTATTCCAAAATTTTCTAGCTCCGGCTAAGAGAGAAAATACATGTGTTTTCCGGCATTAACATGATGAAAAAGAAACAGTACTGTGAGAAAGTACAGCTATTATAAATAAAAATAATAATTAAAACGCTGAAAACAAATCTGGAACAGCTTGTAATTCGTAAGCAAATTCTAAGATCTCAAATTTTCATTACATTACTTTTCGATTCAATTTTCCCCCTGTTTTTCTCAGGAATCAAACAATTGTAACAACTGAAATGTGTATAACGAAGTCAAGAAAGAGAAATTAAGACCAAAAAACAAGTGATTCTGATATTCCCATTGTTGTTTCAGTAGAAGAGAGTAGTAACAATATCTTTGATCCCTTCACATAGAACCCCAAGAAAAGAAAACAAACCCTAAAATTTATGTTCCTCTCCTCTTTCTTCAATTTTGAAGATCGTCAAGTATATTTACAAAAAAAAGATCTCACTAATTTATCATATCCAACTTTACTCTTCCTAAATCTTTTTTTCCTCTTTTTTACGATTTCAATTTGAAATTTCGGTCTAGAAAAACTCATCGGACAAGGAATTGAGCAGGTCCTGAAGGTCACGTGACTCCTGGCCAAGACGTAGAGCTTCGAGAACACGTTCGAAGATCAACACGTGACAAGGAATTCGAAGCACACCTTTTTGTTCGTAGCCGTACTCCTGAGCCGATTTATTGAGAAGCTTGACAAAGATCGGATGGTTCAAAAGCTCGGCACTTACAACGAACTTTTGCATCTCGTCGCCTACATAGATCGGAACATGACCTTGAGGTACCGGAGTCGACCTCACTACAGAGCGTTTGATTTTTCCGGCAGCCGCAGCTCTGAACGAGGTGCCTCGGCGTGCACACCGAGTTTGCGAGTCGGATCGGAGAAGAGAGTACTGAGATGAGTCGGCGACACGGGAAAGCCTGCGGATCAACTGCTTCATATTTTGTTCGATTTCAAAGAACAACAAGAAAACTAAACGGTGAGTGTGAGAGATTGTTTTAGAGAGAGAAACGGCGGTGAAGGTGGAAGTTTTAGAGAGAGAGAGAGTGGTGTAGACTAGAGCAATTTGTAAATTGATGAGAGTGAGAGAGAGAGAGAGAAAGCGTTGAGGGTAAGAAGGGGAGTGAGGGGAATATATAAAGGGGGAAGAGGGTGATTCTTCTTCGAATAGGAAAAGAAAGTGATACACAATGGAAAGGTGATGATGAGAGAAGTTTAGGAGGTACAGGTAGGAGTACTTTGCAGGTACAATTGTGAGAGAGAAATAAATATTTTTTTTATTTTTGTTGCACTGTCTATATTTATCTATTTTTTTATTAAAAAAAAATTATGATAAGTATTTTTATTTTGTTTTGCATCTTTTTACTATTAGAGTTTTATTTTTCTCCCAAGAGATATGTACATACAAAGTATATAATGATATTTAAAATAGAAAAAAATTTCTAAACATATATTGATGATATGATTGGAATATATATATGGTATCTCATAATTAATCTAATGAGTTTACTTTTAACCCTTGAATTAAGACCTCATTAGCTCATACATACATCTAGTTGATAATCAAAAAAGTGAAAGTATCATAGGATGATTTCTTATGATTATGTTCTTAATTTATTAACATAAAACAGAATGATATATTTTCTTAATATTTTTTCACAAGTTATGATAACTTTTCTCCGTAAGTATAAAGAGAATATTCAGAATATTAAATAATCAATTACTAATTATTTGTTAATGAACTACTAATGTAACTCAAGCGGAATAGTACATGAAGTTAAGACCCTCCCTTACTTTCAATCTCAGGTTTAACACTAGGACTTTTGAAGGAAAAAAATATTAATTGTCAATGAGGTATTGGCTCAGCCGTTAATATGGCATTGCTAAGACCATGAGATCTCATATTTGAATCCCCATTTATTGGTGTATGGATATTTATTCTATATTTGTGAGTTTGCTGCTTCGACTTTAAATATATTTGAGAAGTGTAAGTCTGTAACCCAACAAGATCCGTATGATTATATATATATTCAATGTAATACAATACATATATACCTATATACCTTTGGGTATATATATTGTATTACCTTTAGTGTATAGGATGGTATCAATTGATTATCAAATTGAGAATGTATATGCAATTAATGGAAATAGTATATATGAAAAAAAAATAGAATAATAATATATAATAAATTAAATAAAATTGATCAAGCTAATCTCATTATTTTTTATTCATAAGGGAAATGTTGCGTACATGTGCGCCTACCCTTTCTCCTAGCCCGCAATAGTTGGGAGCACTTTGTGCACCGGGTGAGCCCTTTATGAGCCCATTTTTACTATTCATTTTTTTTTAAATTAATTACATTTTACAAATTTAAATTATTTATTTTTGTAGTGATGCCTAAGCTGCTTTTTATGTACATTAACTAATTTATCTATCTTATATGGTAAAAACAAATTATTTACATCAGAACTAAAATTTTACTCATACAAAGATTTTCAAAATATTTGAAGCCAAAAATCAAATAATAAAACATACACTCTTAACCATTTGATATAAATTTCAAATATTTACATAAAATAACATTGTAACATAGAGATTTACAGCAGAGGCAACATACAAATATATATAGATAAAGAAATAAAAGAAGTTTTGGATTTGATGATCTTGCCTAGGTAGTATTATTGGGGACCAAAATTGGCAGCGCAATTACCGGTTGGGAAATGGGATAAGCATCTTTTTTCCGTTTTTTCCGTTGTCTGCTGCAGTACATTTCCGTGACTCTCAATGTCCATCTCTTCGGCGTCTATTGCCTTTGTCCCTTTTTACTTCTATTTCTAGAACCTCCACTGCGCGTTCATCTCACTCTCCATTTTCTTTTCTTTTCTCTTCTATTGAGAGGATAGAAAAGCGTTATAGAAAAAACTCACAATCGTAAGGATTTTACCTTCACCTAAAATATGGTAAGAAATTAAACTCCGAGGGGTTAGTGTGATGGTCAGAAAAGTGAGATATCCTTCATTAACTAATTTGGCTAAAAAATTTTTAAGAGCATCTGGAAAATAAAATTTTATAAATTATTTGATTTTAGTGTGAAAGTTTTATCTTTGATTGGATTGTAAAGATAATTAAAAAAGATACACGTAAATTAATTTAAATATTTTTTATCTTTAAACATAAAATAAGAAAAATAAAACAAAAATATATAAGACAATATGCATCTTCGATACAAATAAATTAAGATTATCAACATATATTATATGTATTAAATTCAAAAAAGTTTATTATTCCCAACCTTATTAATATCATCATCATTTCATCATCGTATTGAATTTATAACAAAATATTCTTTCTCTTGTAATAAAAAAAATTATAACAAAATATGTTTTTAAAAAAACATAAAATAATAAAAGTAAAATATTAGAAACATGCATCTTGGATAAATACGTCATATTGTCATTTTTGTTTTCACAAAAAGTGATTAAAACAATAATAGGAGGTAGCTAGGTGACTTTGATGTTATTCTTTTTTGGACTAAGAGTACTATGCAATTGTACGTGTTGGAATTTAAAGCCATTTTTAAAGCTACTTTGCTATCAACCATCAAGGCCATAAAGCCAAAAAAGATAATTCAAAAAAATAGAGACCACGTATTATTTTTATTTGCACATTTTTTGTGAGGTTGGAGTTCATTAGCCAAAGAATAGGGCTTTTTGATAACGTCCAAAGGAGGTCACTTAGTTTGAGATATGCTTGTATATTGATAAAAAGGCAACATAAATACTTCAACTTTTTTATTTTCTTTCTCATCTCATATATAAAACAATGAATGACACGGAAAAACTTTAACTTTATGTCCTAAAATAATTCGGTTATCATAATTAAATATTTCATACTTATTTTTTAATTAGTCATGTTTATTTTGATTTAGTGTTGAAACTAGCTTACTTGCATTATATCTACTAATTCACATCTCTTAATAGAATAATTATAGACGGAACGAAAGATGAGTTATAATTGGATCAATACTTATCAATAAACTTGAAATAATTTGAAATGTGATTTAAATCATGTATTTTGACTAACTTTTGTCAAAAAGCACATATGTATACTTTTCTTTGCTTCTATATATAATATGTATCCATCTTCTTCCTTTCTAAGTAAGGAGGAGATGCTCTGACTCATTACATGCATGATACACATAAGAAAGGTGATATAGATATATAATACCATAGACGACCTTGAATAATACTATGTAAGTCCTAGTCATAGTCAAAAAGTTTGGGCAGCACAAGTGGGAGTCGAAATCAAAGAGAATAATTTTTAAAGTATTAATTCTCTAATCTAATCAATTACTTTGAAATAATACTCCTTCTTTATCACTTGGTTTTTTTTTCTTCTAAATTACATTTGCCCTAGTGATCAGAATCATCAAAATATTAAGTTAATTAGATTAGCTAGTGCACTTAATTTAGTAAAAATAATAACGTTAATTTTTTGTGAATTTGGTAATTGCCTAGTATATATTCCTAAAATCTAATTAATTGCAAACTTTTTAGTATTCTTAGATTGAGACTGTTCTTGATGATGTTACATTTTTTGTTAAAATATTACTAATATGTTTCTAATCTTTTTGGCTCAACTGACGGCTACGTGCTTCTAGTAAAATTCAATTCAACAAGTAAATAAATAATTATATTTTCTTATGGGCATGATGAAAGACTCGGCATGGCCAAGTTAGGTCTGAGATTACATATAGTCTTATAAATTATTGCAAAACATATTAAATATATATCAATTAATTATTAATTTAATAGGTAAATATATTTTGTAATTTGTCATTCATGTATCATGATTTGATTTTTATTCATTACTATCAAAATTGATTCTAAGGATGTCCCATGTTACCTTCGTAAAAACTTTAGATTTCTATACCCATATTTCAATACATTAATTTTTATTTTTTTGAAAAAAAAAATATATACTAGGCTTATTTATTGTTTTGGTATTTCAGGATTATATCAGTTTTTAGTTCGGTATTCCAAGAATTTTTTCAGTCAATTTTTCCTCCAATATTCAAAAAATTTTAATCAAGTTTCATTCTTCCGTTACATATTATAAATTAATGAAATAATCAGACTAGACATAAAAATAATATATATAAGTTGTTTTAATATTTTGTAAATTTTTTTTGATTATTTTATCATTAAATCATGTAAAATTATTTTATTTATACATAACATGAGAATGAGATAATATAACTTGATCGAGTAATTCTAAATCTTAGAAGAATAAATTGGCCAAAAATACTATTGGATGACTAAATTAGAAATTGAGACAATCCTGAGAACTATAGCAATATTTATACCTATATACTATTATTAGATTTTTTGATTTACTAAAAAGGGTTACTTCTTTCTCTGTGTTATGGTACAATTGTAAATATGATTTATTGTACAATAATGTGTTCGGGCAAGTTAGACACACCTTAATTTTTTATTTTTTTATCTCTAGCTTACCTGCTATAGTAGCAAGCATAACACATATGGTAACAAACAAAACATATTTACACGTATTTAGCAATTAATTCCTCGGGCATATAAAAAATGATGAAAAAAATAAAAGAAGAGAGAATCAAATACAGCTGTATAACTTCCAATTAATCTTGGAAAATGGTGGCTATCCATAAAGAAAATTATTGTTTAAAAGATCTAAAAATTCATTTGAACTTAGTTTGAAATTAAAAATATAGAGAGAGAGAGAGCTGCATGACAATATGCAAAGTCAGTTTCTATATATCATTATTACGTACATAACTTACAGTTGGACGTTACAGTTTATACGCGGCACCGCAACTAGCCGTGTTTCAGATCAATCAATGATTGATATATATATAAATATATAAATCAAATTATTCCAAAATGATATTCTAATTAAATTTTAATATTTTACAGAGTTTCAAAGTTTTCCAAGTTCTGTGGAATTATGGTCCATCTGTTATATACTACTTTTTTTTTTAATTAGAAATGAAGGTGGTAGTAAGATTCCAAGCTACCTACATGCATTGATGGCCATGTGGTATTTAATGTGAAAATTGACAATGTATAATGTGAATATGTTAAAGAATATATATTTTAATTTAACTGAGTAATTTAATAACCAAGTGTGGATGCATGTTATGGTCTCAAGTGATCATTAATGGTTCCTTATTATTGATAAACAATGAACTAGCTAGCTACTTCATGTTTGCCAAAGAAATATTTTTTTTTTTGAAGTTTGACCATGTCGTTCAGCTAGTTTTTAAAATTAGAAAATAATAAACTAATTTAAATATTAATTAGATAAAAAGAAATTGGAAGAACTCAATCGAATTCAAATTCTACTAAAAAATGTAAGAGTTATAATAAATTAACGACAAACATAAAATTATTAGGTTAAGTGTTCATGTAACTGAATCAAAATCTAGTTCGACATTATTGATGTTTAGGGTAAAAAGAAGTGACGGTTTTGTTGTAAAAGGAAGTGGGGTTAATTATTAAGTTGGCCTATTTTTTGTTGTCACTTTGCTTTTTATAGCAAAAGTGTGCCTCCAACTTCAAAAGCTTAGTTGTCCCCTTCTTAATTTAATTTGGGTGCCATGTGGACATGTTTTTTTAGAACTTTATTCATGCCACGTCTCTTCTTCATAGACTCGCGTCATGGTCTACTCAAAAGGATGATAGAGCGTTCACTGCTCTGTTGCCTGTAAGATTAAAGCAAATAATCTCTCTTGGATTTGGAACTCATGATGGACTGCCATGGTGTCATATATGGAAAGCAAACAAACCAATAAGCAATTTGTCAATGGAGCTACGAGCCTAGCTACATGATACTTATGGGCCATGCATAATTATTCCATTTAAAATATATGAAACGAGATGCACCAAATAAATATTTGATTTGGATTGAGAAAAGGTGAAAATTATGTTTTCTATCTTGTGGCATTTATAGTTTATATTTAGATGATGATTTGTGACAATAGTGTAAAATATATATTTTTATTGAAATTATTAAAAAAAATTGTTCACTTTTAATATGCTTAAAATAAATAATAATAATAAGACAGGTAACTTAAAAATATTTTTTAAGTTATTTTTCAGATACTCGATTTGAGAGAAGTGAGAACTTCGTTACAATATGTTAAATAGACCGTGTTAATTTAAATATTCTAAAATGCAAGACATGTGAACAAGCCATCGTTTCAAACAGGTAAAATAAGAAAATTCAACATAGACAATACATTAATGTAACAAAAAAGAACACTTACGACTATATATTTATGCAAATCAAACCATGATATATGTAGTACATAAAAGTCTTGTGTTCAAATTATGAATTACATATATGAGATTTAAGAAAGATAAGTTTCCTAAGTACTCCATAAAATTATAATTTATCCTGATATAACGCCACTATATATGGGCATAATTTCTTTAATTTTTGTGAAGAGTTTTAAACAAAGAACAATGCAAAACACCACACAGCTTCTATCATGTTTCAAACCATGATTTAGTGATGACGTTTGGTTAGTTGTATGTCATTCCACCCTTTAATTCTCTTGGGTTTGCTTAAAAGTTTGGTCATTTCTAATATTAATAGGAACAAGTTTAGAAAAATAATTCGCATATTATGTTATATTTTGAGTGTTTGTCAAAAGATTACATCTAATTGTACGGATGTCTCGTTGAAAAAAATTCTAAATCTTTAACATTTCTATTTTAAACCGTCAAAATATTTGATCAACAAGTAACTAAGTCTTTAAATTTAATTGTAAAATAAAATTCGAAGAGGGATGCATGTTATAACTATGTCATCATCATATTTATTTTATACTTTATTTTACACTTTATTCAAAGAGAAATAAATATATGGTTAAATCTAGAAGTGAGAAGTTGGAAGATGTGGTGAGTTGGAGAGTTTGGACCCACAAAGGCATTTACCGTAATTCCGTACAGTGGTACAAGAGACTGGCCACCGACCCACCACTTGCTTCTGACTTTTTGACAAGGAATTCCACCAAGTACTATGTGGGCTCCACTTCCCCATCCCTTTATTTATTTCCTTGCCACGTTCCCTTCGACTTGTTTAGCCGGTTCTACTTTATTCTTTTTCCTTGCCTAGATATATATATATATATATAATATTATTGTTCAAATTATTCAACTTAGTTTAATTCTTCTTTAAACTTATCATCAATATTGTATTTTTTAATAAACTAATTAACTTATCTTATTATTTCAAGTTGATCTGATAATTTAACTCACCGATATTTTAACTAATCGTATTATTACAAGTTGATCTGATAATTTAACTCACCGATAGTTTAATAGAATTATATAAACAATATTCTTCCTTTCATTTTCAATTACTTTTAGTCTTTCACGAATGTTTGAAATTTTGTATAAAATTGCGTCCGTGTGAATTGAGTAGAGATATCCATACCACATTGAAAGTTACACTTGAACTAAGAATTAAAATAATTTATTGTGGTAGTAATTGTTTCTTCGCTCTGACACAAGGTCCAATAAATTAAAAAAATTAAAAATCCAAGATATTCTTTAATAATTTATGTTCTAAGCTTGGCTACCTAGAAATTGTAAACAAGAAAAACAAAAAGAAATTCGTTAGTCCAAGCAAATGAGTTGAATAAGGAAACATAATTTTGAAAATCCAACCGTACATGTCCTTTACGGACATACGTGTCGTTTGGTGTATGTAATTAGTCAAAGATTTGGGCAACATTTATTTGAAGAAATTGAAAGGAAACTGCCCAATGGCCCACTTAATTAGTACATGGTTGACTGGGCTTTGTACAAGTCGGCCCATTTCCCATGTCTTTTAATTATATTCGTGATATGGTTCCCTGCTTCCTTTAATGCCTATGCAACATGTCATTTCACATGCCCTCTCTGCCTCACACAGCCTCTGGCTCAAGGGTGGCCCTCCCAAGGGTAGGTTGGGTATCAAGTTATGAACACATAAAGGTCTTTCAGGTATTTGTATGTGATGTTTTTGAAAAGAAAATTTTGGTGGACGGGAAGTCTTTTAATACATTTGTGTTTACAATTTTATTTAAAGATTGAGATTGTTTTTGCACTTGATGAATACAAAGTCATGGGTTTAGAAAAATCGGTGATTGTTTTATTGCCATATTTACTTCTTGGTTCTTATATGATTAGAATTTGAATTTGTACATGAATAATTAAATGTTCTGACATATTACAAGTGATTAAACGATAAGATATTTAATTGTTACGCAAAACGATTTTAAGAAAATAAAAAAGATAAATTTAACCACAAAGTATGATAAATGTTCACGAAGAAAAATATAAAAACTTAGAATATATTATTTAAATTTTATCTAATAATTTAAACTTTCGAATTGATTTCTTCATTTGGTATTGTGGCGTAAACCTACCTTCATAGTTGATAAAATAAAATGGAAAAAACAAAGAAGAAGAGTTTGGTCTAAGTATTGAGTATTGACTTGGAATATTGATTTTACTAATATATTATATTTGCATTTCCTCCTTTGATGAAAAATTATAATTATATTTTAATGGATTTTAGTGTTGTTGTTCAAAGGACTATAACATTTCCTTACTAAAATTCGACATGGAATCTTCTTGGAAATTGCAAATATTTATCTTGGCAAAATATAATGCTATTAATTGGATCTTTGTGAATTAGGTCTATTTATAAGAATTGAATATATTTTGTAGTTATTTTTCAATTACAATTGAATAGTCTAATTCTTAATTTTAATTCACTGTATTCAAACAAAGTCTAAAAGTGATTTTGATATTTGTATATCATGGTTTGAAAAGAAAAAAAATGGATTGATAGCTCTTCTGATATAATCAATTTTAAGTGAAATATTTTCAATTTTATTAGAATATTGGGATTACTTTTTTACTTAGTGAAAACAAAGTCATGGGTCTAAGAAAAATCTACCGGTGATTATTATATTGGCATATTTACTTCTTATACACGAATAATTAAATATTCTAATATTTGATCAAATGGTGAGCACACTATTTGACATGTCCGTACGAAAACCCGATA
The DNA here is from genome assembly GCA_029379385.1 of Quillaja saponaria. NCBI lineage: Eukaryota > Viridiplantae > Streptophyta > Magnoliopsida > Fabales > Quillajaceae > Quillaja > Quillaja saponaria. Next base: position 7,576,379 of record CM055616.1, on the reverse strand, counting down.
TGGAACCTTCTTGGAAAAATGCAAATATTTATCTTGACAAATTCATTGAATTAGGTAAGATGTGGACGTCAATTCTTTGATAGGAGATAAATATAATTAATTGATTCAACTAGTAAATTCTTTTAATATTATTTTGAAGAATCTAAAATCTAATTTTATATTCATTATAAACTTATATATAAAAAAAAAGTATTATTTCTCATTTTATAACTTATATATGTCAAATAAATCTCTTACAATAAAAAAAATATATATTAAAATGTCATAGCCTATAGCTTAGAGTTAACTAAAATTAGAGTTGCAATTATATAGTTGAGAATCTTAATATTAAATAGAACAAATGGTTTTTTCAATTTACTTTCTCCTTAACTAATTATTATAATTTAGACTCATATTATCATTATATTAGACCTATACGTATGAAGAAAAAAGAAAATGCTTTTAACTAGAGAACACAATGTGATAAATAGTTAGATTCTCTTTATAAATAATAATAATAATAATAATAAATAAATTCATACAAATTAATTCATGGGATATTTTGCTAAATTTCACATGAATATCTTGTTGATCTTCTATTTTCTCACTTATAATATAAATATATAATGGTGTTAAATTGGACACTTCTATTGTTACATGTATTCATACATAGTAATCGTATAGATAAAATATGTGTCACATTTAAACCATTAACTTTAAGTCCTCAAATCATTCTGAATTCGTTATAATCTATAAACTTGATTCGGGTATAATATATTTGCATATAATTACATATCTATATCTATATTATATAATAATTTAATGACATAATTTTTTTTATTTTCTAAAATACCCTTACAATAATTTAATTTACATTCTTATTCTTTTTTAGTTTAACTTCTAACTCTTGATTTTACATAAATAAATTTTTAATAGTGATAGGAGTTATTTCCCTAAATCTTCTCTATCTTAATAGTAATAAAATTATAAAAGCTTTTTTATATTTATATTAATAAATTTGTAATAATAATTAAATTTTTTATATGTAACAAGTTATCTACAATTTAACACTAAATTAAACTCCATCTCATTTTATTTTATCATAGGATAGTACTTATTATTTATATTTATATTAGTAATTTTTTAATAATAATAAACTCTAAGTATAATTAAATTTTTATATTTAATAAGTTATTTATAATTTAACATCATATTAAATTCTCCATCTCACTTTGTTTAATCACATAAAGGTTATTCAATATTCTTAATTCCTTTGGAGTATGATTACACTTTATTAACATTTCGATTATTTTTTTAATAGTTCACCCAAAAAGGTGAACATACTTGATTAATGTTCAACTCTACTGTTAAATAGTTTTTTTTTTTTCTCATAGTAAACTTTTTTTTTCTTGTTCATAATTTTGAAAGTATTTTCGTTCTATTTGAGTTATGTTATTTTGTTTAAACACTTCCAAAAAAATAATGAAACAACATAACATATAGGTTTGCTATTAATTACTCTTATTTATGTTTATAAAACAAGAATCAACATAATATTTATAAATTTAATATTTGAGAGAAGTTATTTTGTTTAAAGAAAAAGATGAGACTATGAAATTTAAATATATTTTGGGATCATTTTGAGGGAAAAAAAGTTATTCATATCTATTGATAGCAATAAAATGTAATATGTTTGTGATAGCAAATTTAACAAAATATGTTTTGATAATACCAATGTTTGTCAAAATGAATTTAAGTTGTCTTTGGTATAAAACTAATCCTCTTATTGGTTTCAAAGTATTAAAATGAGGATACAATTAAGATTGAGAAATTAAGAGAGATTTTTTTTTGTGGATGGGAGAATTTAACAAGATTTCTTAATTATTGGATTGTAATATTTATTATTTTTATTTTATATTAATAAGTTTTTAATAATAATTAAACTAAATCAACCATGAAGTTTAAATCTTATTGACTTTATAGTTGATTTCTTTTTGTTTTTGATACTTTATCATAATTGTATTTAACCAATCTACAAGTATAATTAACTAACATGAACTGAGTGAAATGAAAGAATCTATCAGAATCTTGATAATTATCCTTGCTTTTTTTTTTTTTTTTGTCCTTATAGATTAAAATCATTCATGATTGTGCACTTGAAATTTTACAAAATAAAATTGTGATATTTGTTTTTTTTAATACCCATGTCTACCAAGTTTTTTTTAATTTTTTTTATATATATAACAAAATGAAAAAGAGACAAATATATGAATTCCAATATTAACACATGCAAGAATATAAGAAAAATATTAAATATATATATATAGAAAAAATAATAATTTTAAAAATTATTTTATAAGGTTAAAATTTTTTATATACATAATTTAATATTCTTATTATCTTTTTTTAAAAAGTTCGTGCATAATTTAATATTCTTATTATTTTTGGGCTGAAGGTTAGCATGCTTAGGATATGGGCTAAGAATTTCAAGCTTCATCCACCTTGCAAATGTTGGTCATAATGCACAAGCCCATACTCTGTGTCTAACAATTAACATACATCCAAATGAAGGAACCAGAAAAAGGAAAGAGACAATTCGACAAAGAAGACAACGAAATACCTTGTTTCGGTTTCCTATTTCCGTTCCTGACCTGCCTCCCTCTAACTGACGAGTGAAAAGGCCCGCCGTAATTGCTCTCTGTTTCTGCCTCTCTCTCGCTGTGCTTGGTATGATTCCATTGCCCCCTCTCTTTTTGCTTTCAGAGGCTCATTGGGGGAAGCTGCACCCATTAAACTTCAGGTGGTTTTCCCACCTCGAGTTTCAGCAGCGAACTCACCCTGATAGTATTGGTCTCTGCTTATAGGCTGCACTTGATTTCTCTAGATTTCCCGCTTACCCTTTGGATTAAAATCTTATTTTTGATTTTTAATTTTCGGTAAATCATATGGGTGTTGCTGTTTTTTCACCGAATTAGATTACTCAGTTTTATATTCACAGACTGAAATTGATGATGAAAGAATAAAAATAATGTATTTTTCATCCAGTGCTGGGGAACATCGTTTAATAATACATTTTTTTTTTAATTGTAGCTTATTCTCTTCATAATTTTCTTTTCTAGCAGATAATTGCATTAAGGATGTTTGCTATTGATTCTGCTAGAAGACTATCCTTTAATCGTTGTATTAGTCATGGGGATTTGGTTATTGTGTATGAGAGGCATGACAACATGAAGGCTGTAAAAGTGTGTGAAAGTTCAGTGTTGCAGAATCGATTTGGTGTGTTTAAACATTCGGACTGGATAGGAAAGTCATTTGGGTCTAAGGTATTTAGCAACAAAGGTGGATTTGTTTACTTGTTAGCACCAACTCCTGAGCTATGGACACTGGTTTTAAGCCACAGGACCCAGATTCTTTACATTGCTGATATTAGCTTTCTGATTATGTACTTGGAAGTAATTCCTGGTTGTTTGGTTCTTGAATCTGGGACTGGCAGTGGATCGTTAACTAATTCACTTGCAAGGGCAGTAGCTCCTACCGGACAAGTCTATACATTTGATTTTCATGAACAAAGGGCTGCGTCAGCCAGGTAAGAAGGGAGATGGAGATTCCCACTTGAGAGATTGCCTTGTTGTGTTGTTTGATGTATACTTTCTTACTTTAAGTTTAATGTTCATTATAAAAGCAAGGTCTGTCTGTTTTGTTAGTTATGCACGTGGGATGAGGTTGAGGTTGTTTATCTAAAAACTTGTAATCTAATATATGAAATCTGGAGTTGTGTTTTTGGTCTTGTACTTTCAAAAATTCCAAGAATTAACTATTCTAGAATGCATATGTTCTATAAGTTTTTTGCTAAGATGTTCTAACTCTAAGCAAGGTGATTTATTCAGGTCCTCTGCTACTTTCCATAAGAGCCTTATTTAGGAATTGAATAGATATAGCACAATACTGTAACATCTAAGATAGTCAATACTAAAATGAATAATGCTAGTGTTTTTTTATTTGCTTATTGGAGAAGTATTACCTTATGCTCGGTCATGCTGCATATGTTGACTCGATCATTCCTCTTTTTAGAGATGATTTTGAGAAGACGGGACTGAGCAGTTTAATCACTGTGGGAGTTAGAGATATTCAAGGTGTGGGATTTCCTGATGAGTATTCTGGGTTGGCTGACGCTGTATCTCTGGATCTACCTCAACCATGGCTTGCTATTCCTTCTGCTGCAAAAATGTTAAAACAAGATGGAACTTTGTGCTCGTTCTCTCCATGTGTTGAACAAGTACAGCGTTCTTGTGAAACTCTTCAAACCAGCTTCACAGGTAACTTCTTGTGCATTTGTTTTTTCCCTAGTTTTTTTTTTTGTTTTAATTTAGTGAGTTAAAAAAATAAAAAAAATTCTTTATACCAATTTTGCTTATATGACTACTTCTGTTTGTGTTAAAGATATAAGGACGTTCGAGATTCTCCTTCGCACATATGAAGTTCGGGAAGGGAAAATGGATAGTTGCCAGGGGGTTGACGGTGGTTCTAATGCATCTCTTCCTTTCAAGAGGAAGAAATGTTCAGATGGAAGCAATGTGCTAAGCAGTTCGATTCCTCCTGTGGTGATGGCTAGGCCATGTAGTGAGGCCAGAGGTCACACTGGCTATTTGACATTTGCAAGACTCAGATGCATCTCATAAAGAGTATTTCTCGCCCCTTTTGTAGCAAAGAAAGCTTTATATCATTGTACCCTGTTTGATTTCGGCCTCACACAGAAAATTCTTTGTTCATTTAATTTTGTAGGTTCTGAAAGAAGATTTTCATTTTTGCTTGGCCTCTTTGGTTGTTCTTGTTACTTGTAGCAATATATTACTATACTTCAGAAAAATGTAGTTAGACTTTTTCCTCTAATTTAAGCAATTTTAGTTGTCATTCCCTTGGAAACTATTTAAGGCTCTTACAGTAATTTTTCCGGTGGACCTCATGCCGTGAAACTGGTTCTCAACTTAAAAATGTTGAATTTGTATTACACTATTACATATCAGAATGCATGTTTCATAATGTAAGTTCTGCAGCTTCAGATGACTCTTATTATGTCTGCAAAAAATAGACTTCTGTAGGAGTACTTTTTTTTTGTTTTATGTCTTCTAAATCTTTCCATTGTTAATGTTCACTGGCAAAGAATAGCCATTGACCTTCTTTGTCCATTTGTTTTATATGAGCTCATTCTTGAAGAAACAACATGCTTCTCTTATTTATACTTAGCTCCATTCCTCAAGCCCAGTTAATCAACCTAGAATATAGACCCTCAGCTATTTCCTCGACCAGAAATGATCTTAAACACTCAAATGTTCAATTGTGAAGCAAGATGTACTTTCTTTCTCTCTTGTAGCTGGTATGCCAGTCAGTTTGTTTTGCTTCTTCATGTTGATTTTGGTTACTGGGTAGTAAACAGAAGACAATGTCTTTGACTTTGAATGGTGATGAAGATGCAGATTGGAATTATTTGTTATTATTTTTTCTTTCTAGCAAAGCAGAAATGCAGGATTTTGCCTTCCCTTTCTGAGAGAGAGAGGATGAAATATTCCATCTACTATGCACAAACTCCTCTGAAAACTCTTTATCAAGCAGCTCAAAAGATAAATTGTGACTCCTCACAATAATTCTACATCTGAATCAAAATCACAATATCATTGTATTAAGGACTTGTAAACTCTCAGTCATCATCAATTGGATGGTACATGGTAGTATTTCCCTTTACACATGCACCTGTAAACTACAGGACAGGACTCTGCTATGGAGCACTTGAAGCTCACCATCACCCTCTTGCATGGAGAGCATGGACCGCAGGCATGGGAACAATCCGGCAAGCTTGACCCGAAAGGGAATACTTCCATTACCATCTCTTCCTTTGCTCCTTCCTGAATTTACAACAAATTAAACCATTAATTAATGACCCATTAATTATTCATGTTTAGAAATATATAGTCATAAATGTGATTATTCACTACAACATACAACAATAGAGAAAAAAGGGAAACCTCTTGATTTCCAAATGTAGTTTCCCTTTCTTGCAAGCTGGTCAACATATCTAGCACAAGAGAAACAAAGGTGCTTACATAAACAAACACACAGTAGAGTAGAGTAACAAAATATTCTGTACATTAAGTGTATATGATGTAATGAGAAAATATTGAAACTTATCATGTACTTACGACGATGAGGCATCACTGGGAGGCTCCTACCATTGTTAAGTACCATAAAGAAAATCACAACTAGGAAGAATTTGTGTGCTCTAAGCTGAAAAATCTTCATGTTTGCTGTTTGCAGTATGGAACCTTGGGATATATTTCACTAGAAAGGGAAGTGAAATCTAGTAACAACTAAAAAGCTAGCATGAAGAATATTGGAGAAGAGACTGGGGTAAGACGATTGTTATATATATGAAGAAGGAAAGGGAAAGGGTGGGTTTTAAATGTGAAAGGTGGTACATCTGCTGCATTTCACAAGATCCACGGCTATGATTTGAAAGTTTTCACATGTTTTGTTGAGTAGTTCCAAAAAAAAAAAAAGATTTGTCACAACTATTAATGAGGTATATAGACATTTACTACTGTTCAGTAAAACTCCAGTCTAGATTCAAATTTTGGCAAACAGATTTGATGATTCAGCAGCCTTGCAGCCAGTCAGCAATGTCTCACTAAATTAGGGAAAAAAAGAAGCACAAGTTGTTGCTTGGCACTGTCATAATGGAAATTACAAGAAAAGTTATGAAAGTAAATTAAAATGGTGGAACTATTTACACGATTAAATAGTAATGTCACTGCATTCAGGTGGATCATTTTTATTTTTGAAATAATTTATTTTTTATTGTGATTATATTTGACCAGACCAGTTCACAAATATCATAATTAATAATTTTCTTGTTCTATCAAAAATAGACTATTCATGTCAGTATTAAAATATTTATAAAAATATTACCCCTACAATCTTTCTAATGGAATTCAAAATCATGAAATCATTAAAAGAAATACATATTTGTATCACCCGACTAACCCTTTTAGGTTTAAATTAAGATTTGATTAGCAGTACTAAAATTCTAAAGTAATAAAACAATTAATGCTGGAAAGAAGCACATAAATGGGCAATCCAAAGTAAAATTTGTGGGAACATGACAAAATACTGCACTGTTTCATTAATTAATGATGAAGGAGGAGTTCACGAGGGTATGCAGTAAATTTGATTTTCTAGACATGATCTGTGATCCGTCGAAGGGCAATTGAAGAAGGACTCTGCCATAAACGTGAAAATAAGGCCTTTGGTTTAAATGAACTTCTTCATCTCTTTAATTACATGCTTCAAATAGATGAAAGTCTTGTACCAACCAAAAAAAATGATGAATGTCCTTATTGAAACAATATCATTAATTATTGTTTCAAAAGTATGTTATTTCACAATTGACAGGGAAATGGAATTTAAAATAGAATTTATTTTAGTTGCAATTTTATTTGAAGTCTATTTTTCACGTATCAAAGTTTATTTTAATTTATATATAAAGCCAATTAATTGATTGTTAATTTGATAAATAAATAAAAATTTAAGGAAAAAATTAGTTGAAACTAGTTATGTCCGGAGATGAAGTGAAGCTTGTCACTGTTTATAGATTTATTTAGATAATAAATATTAAAAATAAAATATTATCCAAGGTAGTATCAACTACTATTTCATGAATTTCATAACATTAGAAATAATATTGTTCAAAACTAATTACCTGATGAAATTACTTTAACCTCTTTTGAATTTTGTTAAAATTACATGGAGCTACTCTTATTTATTTTTACAACCTATAAATATCTCAAATGTAGTTTAAAATTAAGATAGAAGAATAAAAAACATTTTTTTTAGAAAAGTACACATAACGCCCCTGTGATATAGCTTATTGCCAAAATTACACATGTTTAATTTCGTCCAAAACCACCCATGTGCTTTGGATGAAACTGTCCCGAAATATGTTACATTTAACTTTTAAAACACCCACGTGCCATGCATGTGAGTAGACCGTTGCCTCAACTTGCATTTTTTTTTCTACCTAAACTCTGAAATTCTCTAAATCCCCAATTGCTTCCACTAATTCCCAAATCACAGTTTGGGTGGATTAGAGTTGCTAACAAAGAAGATAGAAGTAGTGAAATTTGTACCCATTCATGCCCAAATTAATCATTGCAATGGAAAAAGAATCTTTATCCACCGACATTACAAGGAAGTTAAGTGTGGTGTGATGGGTATGTCTTGCATATTTCAATCTATAAGTCTCAATGGATAGAATAATGGAACCAAAATACCTTGCATCCAAGTTATGTAACCATAATGCAAGTCTTTGCTTCATAACTACAATATCTGCAACAAATGTAGAAAGATTGTAACTAGTAAATACACTAACATTTTTAAAACCAACAGCGTTCTTTATAAACCATGTAGAACACATCTTCTTCGACATTGGGCTAATATGTTTAATTCATGTATCTTGGTCTTTTAGATTTAATCATCAACAAATTGTTAATTTGGTAGATTCGTAATACAGCTTCTCAGTTCACACTTCCCTTCAAGAGCTTCAAAGACTTTCTTGATTATCTTCTATTAATGGCTAAGGTTGTAGTTACATATAACAATTGAAACAAAACAACCATGTTTGGGTGAGAAAGACATAGATAGATTGCGGAAGTAAGGATTTGGAGATTTAGGAATTTGAGGTTTGGAGGAGAAATTCGAGATTTTAGAGTTTGGGTAGAAAAAAATGCAGGTTGAGGTTCGATCTACTCACATGACACGTGGGTGTTTTAAAAATTAAATATAACAGATTCTTTTAAGGAACAGTTTTATCCAAAGCACATGAGATAATTTTGGACAAAATAAAACACATGTGTAATTTAGGAACAAGCTATAACACAGGGACGTAATGTATATATATATATATATTTTTTTTTATATTTTTTTTGGTACTCCTACAGCCTCAAATGTGTTGCTAAATCCTTATAGGTGATGCCCTTACGCGACTAAATCCTCATAAGTGATGCTCTTATGTGGTTAAATTCTTATAGGTGACGCTCTAGCATATATATAATGGCCTCGAATAGCGTTGGGTTGGTCTCGACATGTTGAATCTCCATGTTTCACGTGAGATAATGTCGATATGTAATCCAATATTGTTAAGGTTAAGAGATTTAACACTATATATAAGTCTAGATGTCTTTTATCTGATACTAATTTGTTATTAAATCGTTCATCTTAAGATTAATTAATTAGTTTAAATATTTTATTATTATTACTTTTTCACTTTTATCATAAATTAAGCAAATAATTATTAATTTATATTTTGTTGTAAGTTTATTAATGTCGTATGTATATATTAATAATAGAATAATAAAAGTATTTTATTAGAATTTGAGTAAAAAAATTCTATTATTATTAATAATAAAACTATTATTGTTGATTATTATGTTTTTATTTATTATTCGGGCGGAACCAGCTATCTGTAGTTGGGCTATTCGACTATTCTAGTTAGGTTGAAGTTTTGGGACATCAACTTAACAGTGGCCTGGGCCCTCAACATCCATGCTCACCAGCAAGACATCAACAATCAGCAGTAGTGCCCTTCGAAGCCGTCTTCCTCTCTGAATTCTGAAACCACTGTCCATGTGTACTGTGTCTTCAAGTTCAGCTGGTATTCATGGCGACTCTTAGGTAATCTCTTTACTCATGATTTTATTTACAAAGAGAACCGAACTGAACTGCTTCACTCTATAGTGAATTTCCTTGTTTCTGCACTCGTTAACAGTTAACATCATTCAATTCCATTACTAAGAGAATGACCTCACTGCTCAGAAGAAGAAAACCCATCAATATCTTCTCAAGTTCTGTCATTTCCCATCAATTTTATCATAAACTCAATATAATTTCACAACCAATTCATTCTCATCATTATCCCTGTTATGAACAACCCAAATCCTTAAACCCTTGTAGGGTCTTATTATTCTATGCATCATTTTCTACTCAGCCATCCAAATTTCCTGAGTATGAGATGCCCTCTGTGACCTGGGGCGTAGTCCAAGGCCGAAAAGAGAAGCTTGTTTCGCGGGTAATCATTTGTGATTATCTAAAGGGTCTAGGAATTATTCCTGATGAATTGGAAAGCTTGGAACTTCCCTCGACTGTTGAGGTCATGAGGGAACGTGTTGAGTTTCTTCAGAAGTTAGGATTAACCATTGACGACATCAATGAGTACCCATTAATGCTTGGATGTAGTGTGCGAAAGAATATGGTACCTGTGTTGGGATACTTGGAAAAAATTGGGATTCTAAGATCAAAAATGGGTGAATTTGTTAAAAACTATCCACAGGTGTTACATGCAAGTGTAATTGTTGAGCTTGCTCCGGTTGTTAAGTTACTTCGTGGGCTTGATGTGGAGAAGCAAGATATAGGGTATGTATTGCAAAAGTATCCTGAGCTTCTTGGTTTTAAGCTTGAGGGGACAATGAGTACTTCAGTGGCTTATCTTGTTAGTATTGGTCTCGGTCCTAGAGACATTGGTCCTATGATAACACAGTATCCTTACCTTTTGGGCATGAGGGTTGGGACTATGATTAAACCCCTTGTTGAATACCTGGTTTCTTTGGGTCTACCAAAGAAAATTTTGGCCAGAATGTTGGAGAAGCGAGCATATTTACTTGGATATGATCTTGAAGAGACAGTCAAACCAAATGTGGACTGCTTGATTAGTTTTGGTATTAGGAGAGAATCACTGCCTTCAATCATTTCACAATATCCACAGATTCTTGGACTGCCTTTGAAAGCCAAGTTGTCTTCACAGCAGTACTTCTTTAGTTTGAAGCTCAAGATTGACCCTGAAGGGTTTGGTAGAGTCATAGAGAAGATGCCACAGATAGTCAGTCTTCACCAGCATGTAATAATGAAACCAGTTGACTTCCTAATAGGAAGGGCAATGCCATCTGGGGATGTGGCAAACATGGTGGTGAAATGTCCGCAGTTAGTAGCATTGCGAGTTGAGCTCATGAAGAACAGCTTTTACTTCTTTAAAACTGAGATGGGTAGGCCACTGAAAGAGCTTGTGGAATTCCCTGAATACTTCACCTATAGCTTGGAATCGAGGATTAAACCCAGATACCAAAGGTTACAGAGCAAGGGGATTAGGTCGTCATTAAATTGGATGCTCAATTGTAGCGACCGGAGATTCGAAGAGAGATTGCAGGGTCATTATATTGAGGCTGAGACTATAGGTCCATCGTTCTGTATGGGTGGGAAGTTAGAGCTACCAGGGGGTGAGATAGTGTCAGATGACGAAGAGGAGAGTGATGATGAAGTACTATATAGACGCACTGTTTCACTTCAGTAAAATTTATTTTGATGAAATCAATGAAGAAATACGAACTTAAATGTCATTCATTGAGAAAATATTTTTATGTTATCCATTAGCTGTTTTCCTTGTACTAATGTATTCTTCAATAGTTGACAGATCAATTTTCATTATATGCATTGGTATAATAATTGACAGTGGTATTCTACATTATGAAGGGCTGCTTTGTATTATTTTGCATATATATTGTTTTAGTTAATCATATGATTTCAATGGAGCATCATAGGAGTGTGGCCCCAAAGACCTTCTATCTATGCAATTACAGCCTGCATATCTGAAGTTAGAATGATTTCTGGTGGTAGTGTGCAACAAGTAAACTAAAATTTTAATTGGTTCAACTTGAAAGATTTAATCTCTTTATCTAGCTTGTTAGCTGGTGCTTGGTTATATAGATTAGATTGCTTTGTTACAGTTACCTGGAGCATTTTTTTTTTCTTCTAATTTTTATCGGTTTTTTAAAGTACTCTTCAGACAGTGATTTACATGATCAATAAGTCATATCTAAGTATGTTTCCCACTACTGCAGTATAGTTTGGCCAGCTTTTCATCTTGTTTACAATGCACTCTGATTCCAATAATTTATATGATTTAACATGCTTTTGGGCATCAGAGGATTAATATCTTCTCCTTATATCCGAACTTGTGCCTATGTAAATGAACTTTATGTAGCCCATATAATGTAGATTCTCCAGTAAACTCTGCGTCTGTCCCCACATACTTGTTACTGTGGCATGACAGGACAGGGTAAAGGTTGGTTGTATAAGTGTAAACTCCTGGCAGTGAAGCAGATTCGGAGAGAGGGAGGGGGAAGCCTGACAAATTCTGCCTCTATTTGATTTTGATTTCTGTGAAGATTTACTGTAGTTTATTTTCCTACTTTCCCAACTTATGTGCTGAATTAAGCTAGATGGTCCACAAAGGCTCTCAATGCAAAACATGTCGAGTAAGTATGACACTTTTTCTTGTAGCAGGCTATCATTGTTAAAGATCTTAATCAAGTTCTCTGTCATGCTGTGTTGCAGTTGCATATTTCAATAGCATGCTTATCTTTTTGCTGTTGGTGAAGTGAAAAAAGTATAATGTAAGCTGATGATATGTGAAAACTGCTTTCAGTTTCTTCGCAATTCATTTTTACATAACCTGGTTTTACTAGTTTTTCCTTTTTCTTGATGCTATCTATACTTGTCTTTAGCACTAAACGTGGGGTATATCTATGGATAGATAAGTTTTGAAAGTTGTTTACAAGCTTCCGTAGCTAGTCAAGTGTTGTGGTCTTCCATTGGATTTATAGATGAAAGTTGACATCTCAGCAATAAAAAGGAAGATGAAAGTCTTACAGGTAACGCCTCAAGGAATCAAACTGCTTCAGAACAACAATGAGTGTACTGTCAACTGTTAAGTCCACAGGTTGCTCTTTCAAGAGATGGATATAAGTAGACTTTTTCCATAGTTTACTTGGTCCTCTTTGGCAAATGAGGGTTATCTCCAATATGGGATTAGTACCTGAATTCATGTCTTGCCAAAAGGCAGATTTCCTCCAAATCTATTCAATCTGAAGTTATTTGGGTAAAAGCTTTGGTAAGTATTTATATACATTATGAGGACTTATGATTACGAGGTTAAGCTCCAAGCTCCAAACTGATGAAACTGCAGCAGAGATGGGGGAGCACAAGCACAGTACGTGTTTCTTGCTTTGAGGTACTTGAGAAACTTGGTGACAGACCAATAAAGTTCCAATGACTCTAGAAAACATGAGTTTCTTCAAATGTATCAACAAAATGGCAACGTTATATTAGCACAAAAGTTCCAAGACGTTGGTTAACCACATCAAACCCTTAGAACTTGGGCGTCTCAGTATCCATCCAAAACTGATTGACTTTGTTCACTCCCAAAACTCCAATATTTTACTCTCTTTTTTTTTTTTTCAAATTTGACATATATATGCTTGGAGCTAATTAAACTGATAAATCTCTACGTTGATCACAGAAGAGAACATTACAAAGTGTAAAAGTATCATCAGTGCTGCTTATAATTGCTAGTGAATCTGATGCAACAATGAAAATTTATCTTCCAAACAAAACGAGTTTCAATATCATTATAAAAAAAGCAATAAATTCAAAGAAAATTCATAACTTTGCCATTATATTCACCAGCTTACAAAAAGCAGAACAATATATTCTGCACTTCCCCTCCATCCCAGAACCTAATTCCTGGCTATCCAATGACAGAAACCAAATTCTTCTGCCAACTACAGAATACAAAAGCAACAATGAGTTCAAAAGTTTAGAACTTTCAAACCAATCCTACAATTACTCCTTTGAGAACAGGCCTAGCTACACAAGACAACCCTTGTCATAGCAAGAGCAAAGCAAGACATGGTGAAGAAGAACAAACTGACAAAGTCCCTTGCAGACCATTTCTTGACCTCTTTGTTCTCAACACGTAAACTTTTCGCCCTTCTAAGCGCATCCACTTCTTTTAACAGATCAAATTCTAACCCCTTTTTCTTCAATTCCTCAACACACTTATTCAACATCTTCCTATCTTCTTTCTCTCTCTCCAACAGCTTCTCCATATGAACCTCCATATCGGTTTTGTATCGAACAGCCCAGATGATTCCCATAGAAAATAAGAGAGAACAGAGTGATGGGATCCATGATCTGTGACAGGACTTGTCAATTTGGGCCCTTGAAGATGCACTAAAGAGGAGCATCAAAGCTGTTGAATGGAATAGGAAGAAGAAAATGTAAAGCATTGTGATCTCTTTCTGGATGGCATCAATCTGGGTTTCTTTGAGGGCGATTCTTCCAAAAATTAATTCTTCTTCCTTGAGCCATTGCTTGAGAAGAAGCTTGTGGGTTGGTGTCTCTGCAATTTGGTGAAGTGGGTGAAGGGGCTTCAAATCCATGATTGATAGATTGGTGTTCTCCTCGGCCATAAATTTGTAAACTAATACAGAAGGTTAGAGAGAAAAAAGAGGAGGTATGACTATGAAACTGTATTCGAGAGAGAAACAATAGGGGGCCAAGCTTTTCAAACGATCGCATTGGGTTTAAATCTTGTAACGGTCGAAATGGGGATGAATTTCCAGAAGTACCCCTTGACGGTGATCCAGGTCAGTAGGGGAGCGTATACACGTTCGTAACGGCTAAGAATTATAGCTACGGCGTTTTGTTATTATTCTTTTTTTCTTTTTCTTATTTATTGTAATAAACAAGAAAAACATTGCATATTCACCATGGGCAAAATTTCTTAATAGTGCTATTATCTCTTTGTTGGTAAATATCTGGTTTACCATTCTTTCTTTGATTTAATTAAAAATTTGATTTTGCCAACCAATTGTTAGCCCAACTGTACAATACATGAATAGAGATAAATAAGTAAAATCTCATGTCTTGAAAACGATGTCATCGATTTAGATTATAAACATAGTCCAAAACACAGTACACATTAAGCAAATCTCATATTTTGCGTTATTTGTCATAGCGTTTTAGCTTGTAGACCTTGTATAACCAGCCTGTTAAGCAATCTCCAAAATTATTCAGATGAAACTCATAAGACAAAAAACAATAAATATCCTACATCAAATTATGATTCTTTGCTTTGTTCTGATAATGAAACCAGCACTACCTAGTTCAACCAGCTTACGTCTTTATCATAAAGCTGCTTCATGAAGAGTCATAGAATTGTAATAAGACCTTGTCTAAACACAGAAAAAATCCATTAAGCAATCTCCAAAATTATGCAGAGAAACTCATGTAGCTTTTCCTATTTTGGATCACTTATCTCTTCTAGTATCTTCCAAAAACTTGTTCATGAAAGCAGAAAAACTCATACCAAGTTTCCAATTACATCAAACAATTAACTTACGGAACCATACTTTCTATAATAGCCAAAATGGTCATTCACATGCTTGTCAATTTCCTGATTTTTCAACTGCATTCCAAATTTCAATTAACATTATGTCGTTAAATACAAACGAAATCAAGAGAATTCTTATCACAATTTCCAGTAAAACTTCCAACTCTTCCTCATAGAGAGAAACATGGCTTCCTTCACGAACATTCCAAAACTTGTTCTGCTTCTCATTCTGTCATCTGCAGCTTGCAATCTTGTTTCAACTGATCAGAAATTAATGGAAAAAGAATGCCACAATGCTGAGGTACCAGCAACCTGTATAGAATGCCTGAATTCCGATTCTGGTGCTAAAGAAGCTGACGGAGTAGGCATTGCCACTATTATTGTGAACTGTATCAACAACCTTGCAGAATCATTGGCAGCCAACATGTCAAGCTTGGCTTCTGGTACAAGAAAAAAGGAAGCAAAAGTGATTTTCCAATGGTGTGCAAAAGGGTATTCCTCTGCAAAGAAAGAGCTAATTTCATCAAAGCAAGCATTGAAAAATGGCAAGTATGATGCTGCTGAAGGGTCCGTGTCTGCTGCTCTCAAGTCTCATGTTCAATGTCTTGACAAAATTGAGAGCAATGAAGAGAAAGTACAAGAAAACATTGTTCAGAAGATAAGGATATATGGAGAACTTTCGGAGGCAGCGAATCGAATAATTGAAAGGCTGTGATTTGATTTCATAAATTCAAGTTTCATAGTCTGATCAATAGGCAAAATCAACAACAGACATTATGCGTTAGCTTTGATGGTTTAGATAAAATACATATAATATAAACAATAAAGAGATTGACCTTTTATCCTGTGTTTTGTTACATTACATCCAATTGAAGCTTTCATCTTGAACTTTGATTTATGACTTCTAGTTAGAATTACGAGTTTGATCAAGCATACAAGTAAGGATTGTCATGGTCTGTTTGGTATCTGGGAAATTTTAGAATTAGTTTATTTGGATAAGAAAAAAGTTTCCATTGAACACTTTTCTCAAGTTTTGCAATTAATCTATCCAGTGCTAATTCCAACTTACCCTCTCAATGTGCAGCCATACGTAACAAAATTGTATGTTGTACGCCATTCTAATCTTCCTTTATTTTTCTTAATTATTGTTGGTATTCATACAATTTTTTTTTTAATGTTTTATTGGGACTCGGTTTTGCATAATCTTCTTTAAAAATCAGTGCCTTAGTTCAATGATTAACATTTAGCACCTCTTCACTTTTTTATGAGACTTTTTTCACTTGTTCATAACTACTCATTTAGCAAAAAGTTCAAATACACCATTCAATCTTGTGAATGGCGGAATAATAACATAAACAAGTTTTAGCAAGATTCAATGTAAATTAAGAAATGATAATGAAGGGAAAGTCTATGATACCCTATCAAAAATAGAAACTTAGTTTCCTCAAGATATCATTTTTTTCAATTAAAAGCTACTATAGTTTGCCAAAAGACACCCTTTCTTAGACACCTCTTCATTATTGAAACAAAAAATTAACTCAAATCCTTAGGTTATGGGTGATGTCACTAACAAATTGTGTTGATCTATTACAATCTTCAAAACTCAATCTTTTCGTGTTCATTTAAAATAAATGATAACAAATAAAAAAGGGGTAATATTGTGCATATTGTCCCTGTAAATTATGATCAAACATTAATTTGATTTCCTAATCAACAATGAAAGTATGAAATCAAATTAAAGAAGTAGTTATCATACAAATTACATAAAAATGGTCATTAGAACTAAGGTAATGATCATAATTTTACTCGTATCATACAAGTTACATACCAACACAAAGAATAAGAACAACAAAATTGGAACTAAGACTTAAAACAAGCAATCTCAGTTTTAGTGTACTACGATGATCTTCCTCATCCTCAGGTTCTTCCTCACCACTCAATTTATCATCTTACTTTAAAGATGTAAATTTGTAAAGGCATAGTTGGGAAGATATGACATTCATACTTTTTAAGTTTATGAAATATTACCTAATTATGTATGAAAATTTTCTTGGATGGGGAGCAAATCGTTTATTCTTGCAAATCTTATGTCCAAATGTGTGTCATTTAAACTAAGACTTATTGGCAATGCTTTTGATTATAATTTTGTATTTAATTTGTCGCCTAGATTTTACGAAATTTTATTTTTTTACATTTTATATTAGTATATTTTGGACCTTGCCATTTCATGTATATGGTTAATAGATATTGGATTATATTAATTCAATTTATAATTGCAAGCTGCACCTTGAGAAGCAAATATTACTCTTTTCCAAAAGTCACTAGGTAATGAACCTTCGTGAAAAGTCATGATGATCCTTAATCATATAACTTATGTGATGAAGCAACATTTTGTTTAGTAAAGAACTTCTATAGTTTGCCAATGGCTCACCATAATGCTAAACAGCTCTTAAATCGGCATTAACTGAATCGGTATACCTAATCATTCACAAAAAAAATTCAGTCTTAATGAGCTTACAAATTAATTATGGCTGTGCTTGTATTGATCATTAACTAGTAGTGATCACCTTAACACTTTTCCCTATTTCATTTCAAATTTGTTCCTTTTGTCTATTATCTCCTTTTCTTGCAAAAAGAAAGTGAGGAAATAAGATGAAAATCTTCTCCATGCAGATACAATATGAAACGATCAACTGCTGTTTGGATTATGGTGTTGATGTTACTACTGCTTGCCTCTGATCAGTCTTCAAGCAACATGGAACGTAAAGAAATATGGTGCAGGGAGTTTTGTCGTAAACAATGCCAAGAAAATGAGGAAAAGGCACCCAAAGATAGAAGCTTTGTTGAGAAAATAAAAGATTATTCTATAGAAAATGTATGAAGTGGTGCAGGGTGCACATTTTTCCCTCTCCTCTGTAATCGGTTCTTAATCATTGAACTCTTCATTTTGATCTGGTTACAAATTGCTACTCATCTTTTTCTCTCAAAAAGATGAGGTTATAACATAATAAAGTAATAAACCATTGAATTTTAGAAAGTGCCAGAGTCACATCACTTTGACAAAATTTTATCCTTATCATCATGTATTCAAAACTTGTCAGGTTGTAATTTCCCTGTCTCAATTAAATAGAATTGAACTAACATAAAAAAATGCCATTAGAAAAAAAAAAAACCCTCGAAGGATCAAAACAATGATTAAGCCAAAAAATTATTTTGATAGACATAATTACTCAGATTAATTTTCCCCTGCATATCTTATGTGTTTCATTTGCATAGAGTTACAACTGAAGTACAAATTCAAGGTAATAAATTACAGAAGTTCTACCAGGAACAAAGTGAGACAATCTTGTTTATCCTAGTTTGAATTATTCTCATCAAGAACTGGGAGATTTTGGTGCAGAATTTCAGCCCCAAGCTCAAGCTCCTCCCTTGTTATGATCAATGGCGGTACAAGCCTGACAATATTACCTTTACCAGCAGTTAATACCAGGAGGCCAGAATTTCGACATGCATCTACAAGAGGTGAGGCAGGTACGTCCAACTCAATTCCAATAATTAGCCCCAAACCGCGAATCTCTCTCACGTGGGGGTTTCTTCCTAACTTCTGTTTTAAAAGTTCTTTGAAGTAAAGGCCATTCTCAGAGACAGCAGTGAGAAAATCAGGTTTTGAAATTTTATCGAGAACAGCAAGAGCAGCATTACAAATGAGAGGACTGCCTGCAAACGTGCTTCCATGGTCGCCATAGCTTATGGCAGAAGCAACTCTTTCAGTCACCAGTACTGCTCCAATAGGCAGGCCACCTGCAAGAGGCTTAGCTAGTGTCATGATATCTGGGAACACACCATAAGCCTCATGGGCCCAGAGAAACCCAGTTCGGCCTAAACCACATTGAACCTGCAAAAATGGGTGAGAATGCCTTTAGATAGAAAACTATACAACAGGAACAAATAAAAGTACATGATATTTCAAAATATTAAAAGGTAGCAATTTTACTACAAGACCACTAAGATTCTTTTTTTCTTCACCTGTCACACTCTTCCCCCTCCCTCTATATCAAAAGCAAACTACTTACTTGATGATAACCTCACAAGAAAGATACAAGAGACAGGGTTCCTCAAACATCATATATGACGTTATTAGATGCTTATATACCTCATCAAACACTAGCAGGGCCCCTGCTTCATCACAAGCACTACGCAAATGCTGCAAAAATTCCTTTGATGCACTGTATATGCCTCCTTCTCCCTGAATAGGTTCCACAAAAACTGCTGCAATTTTCCCTTGCTGAATCAATTCCTTTGCAGCCTGCGCATTTCCATACTCTAAAAAAGTGACTCCAGGCATAACAGGTTCAAAGGGTGATCTATACTGCTCTTTGCTTGTCAAAGCAACAGCTCCCAATGTTCTCCCATGGAAACAATTACTGAAAGCTATGAACTCTGTGGCTGGCTCCTTCACATCAGGATGCGCGTGTCTCTGAAACTTTCTTGCAAACTTGATAGCTGCTTCATTTGCTTCAGTTCCAGAATTTGCAAAAAACACACGATCAGCAAAAGAAGAACCCACTAGACGTTTTGCAAGCTCCACCTGCACCAACAGCATAACTAATCTAAGAAGTAGATAAAAAGATTTAATATACCACTGAACGGCTCTCATAGACACATTAATATGAAGGTGGTTTATTTTAACAAAATTGACAATACAAAATGGATGAAATTAGGAATGAGACTACCTGATACAGTGCAGATTTGAAAGCTATCTAAGATAACTTATTTGGTTGGCTGCAGTTAGGGAAAAACTTGAGAACTACAACTCTTAACAGATCTGGAAGGAGAATTGATTTATAAATGATTGATGATTGATATATTGAAGTTTTGAAGCATGAAAGTTTCATGAAAATGAGACATGTTGAAAAAGCTTTGGAGTACAGCTATATTCAGAATTTGGGGTGATGCAACAGAAAAAAAAAAAATATATAGCAACCAGCAGCAGTCCCAACACAACAGTCATTTTAGCACTCTATCATCACCACCACAATGCTACCAGCAGTATTGCCTTGACAATCTTTGCATGCTATCTGTTCAAGATATAGGACACTCATACCAGACCATTTTATTGATAATGACAATCTGTTGTTTTAAATTAGTATGAGGTATTAAATTCACCAGATGCTATATGCACTCGTAGTATGAAAATTTTACTTTTTCAGTGGCAAGAGTATTGCTTCAGTAAAGTTCTACTTAGTTGCACTATCTGTTTTTGAATTTTGGCAGCAACCAAATAAACTACCTCATTATCTCTAAGCAAATAATGAAAAGACTTATAAACTCCACTCAACTAAGCCTTAAAAATGAAAAGACTTATAATTTAATTATTTATGTTTTGATGTCGAGAAAAGATAGTAAACCCACACAAAAACATACTGGTTATTTTCACATGACTTGGTCTGTGAGCAGATGACATACAGTCTATAGAGATGATAAGGCCAAGAAGTAATTAACACTGCATATCAAGTATGAGCTCATCAACGATGATCTCGATCTCAAAATGAAAGTAGCATTTATTTTTTATTTTTTTGGACAGGCAAAATTGGCATTGTTGCAATCTTCCCCACCATAGTTAGAGGATCCTTTCAGAGGAAAGTATGTAAGAGAGATCAAAATGTGGGCAACGGCTGAGAGGATTAGACTTTTACATGGAGAAAAGCGAAAGAAGGTGTGATTGTGTCATGTGTGAGATAGATGATTCATTTGGGGAAAGCAATCGTATGTATCATAAGGATTAGAAACGGGTAAATATGTTAATCAATGTAAATGTCTTAAGGTAGTTAACAAACATTGGTATTGGTGGTTAATACAACACCTAAAAATATGACAAGGAGGATATACTGAAATTATACCTCAACCTTGACGATGGTTGATGCATTAAAGGTGACCAAATTTTAAGCTATGGTTTTTACAGTGTTTGATGATCTGGTTTGTTGGTAAATTTCCCTAGTACAGTCCTAGTTTGATGAGAATTAACAAAAGTGAAGCAAAATTTATAAATATCTAAGTTCTCTTCTAGAATACTAAAGCTAACTAGTGTGAAGCTGAAAGTTTCTTTTCTTGAAATGATGAGAAACTTCAAAAGTTATTACTTTCTAGCAAGAAAAACTCTAAGCATTGTTTTTGATAAAAGAAATTCCAGAGATAGCATTTTTTTTCCTTTTCTTGGGAGTGGTATAATCACAAAGACAAGAATGGTCTCACTCACCTTCACACTTCTTTAAGAGGAAGGAGATGCCACTAGACCCAAAGTTACTAGCTTTACTTCATTTAGATATACAATGGTACAAATCCATTCATGAGATTCATGTAAATAATCATATCACATATTCAAATGGAGATAATAGGCATCACATAAAGAGCAATGTTCTGAAGAAATCCTAGTTGATGTTATTTCTTACAACACAAACAATAAGGCTCCACATGTAATAGAAGTTTCCAAAAAAATAAAAATAAAATGGAGACAGTTCATAACTCACCCACCCACTCATCAATCTCCCCCCTCCCACCAACCCCAACAATAAAAAAAAATTTGGGAGTGTGGATATGTAAATATGCTTAGCTTGCACAAATTACTAAGAATTTCACTGCAACACGTTTTGTTTGTCTTAGTTAAACCAGACCATTATATCTAGCTCAAGTTATTAATGGGTTTTAAGTTTTGACTTGAAACTAATAGCATTTGATGCTTTTTTTCCATGCTCACCCCAGCAACAAAAGCGGAACTTAACAACTCAATTGCAAACATAAAAATAAAAAGCAGGAAGTGTCTAAACCTGAGGGAGTGAATAATAGAGATTGCTGACATGAGTGAGGGTATTGGCCTGCTCCACCACAGCTTTCAACCAGTCGGCATCCCCATGTCCCAGCGCATTCACTGCAATCCCCGCGCTCATATCCAAGTACTCTTTCCCTTCGACATCAAACAATTTACAGCCTTTTCCCCTCTCAAGCACAATTGGTGCTCTTGCATACGTCCCCACCAGAACTTTCCCCTCCATCTCAATAACCTCCTTGGTGATCTTCCCAAACCCCAGCTTACCCACATTATCAGGTGCTTCAACCTCCACGCTAAGAGATGCATTCAACACTCTCTTACGATTAACTTGAACAACACTTTGTCCTCTCCCTGAAATGTTTTCTCTCTCTAAATTGAACAAACGGCGGAGATTGCATGATGATTGAGTAATTGAATTGTTGAAACATACATGAACAGCAGCCATTGTGTCAGATAAAGCTACTGACTTCCCCTCCCGTCCTCCTTACTGAAAATTATAAACCAGCAGTCGGAGTTAGTCATGTAAATCACTAATCCAGATAACCCATTTGACGCATCTTGTAATCTCTGTTTGATAGTCTAGAAAAATGTCAAAAATTTGGAAAAGATTAAAGCTTTTTGGTAAAAACTTGTTTATTTTTTGGAATGGCTAAGACATAAATCTTTTATTGGAATAGAAAAACAGAAAAAGAGATATGGGTAGCTTGAAAATTGTTGAATCGAAAGGAACGCGTAAAGAAATTAAAAATGAACTGTCACTGAGACTCAAAAGCTCATCGATTTTCCTGATCAAACAAACAGAGGACTTCAGATGATGCGAAATAAAAGCTGGAGAACATTACATACCTTTGATTGAGAGAGAGAGAGAGAGAGGGAGAGTTCGCTTGGCGGCCTTCTGCCCCTTGTTTGCCAATTGTAGTAGTACAAGAGCCCGTTTGGCTGCACATGCAGACGCGCGACGCGCGTTTGTGGTTTGCCTAGGCTGGGCCGCTTGGATGCAATCTCGGCCCGTTTGGCCAGCTCGTCTTGCTTTTCAACGGGTCTGTGTCGTGCATCCGAGAAGCGGTTCAAGAGGTTTGGCGGGTGTGTGCCGAGCGCCAGACAAACGGTCAGAGGTGTTTATCGGCTGCGGCTTGGGCTCTATTTTTCCTTTTTCTCATTTTTGTTCTTCTTTTTTTTTTGTCAAATCCTCACTTTATCCCTCATTCTATATATATATATATTTTTTATTATTATTTTTTTGCTAAGATCCCTTATTCTATATCTATTTGTGCCCTTTTAACTTTATAAACAACACCTACCTCATTCTTTTAATTTTTTACCGTTAGTAATTTTTTCCTTTACCTTTTTAAATAATTCCACCCTTATCTCTTCAACTTATAATTTAATTAGATTTATAACTCATTAAAAAAAAAGTGTAATTTCGTAAATAAACACAAAATCTTATAACATAACTACAAAAAAAAAATAAGCCTAACTCATTGGATTGGGTTTGGATCATATCAAATTGTGACTATTTCAAATCATATTATTCTGGGATGAGATTTGATGTTGTGCCTAATGTATTTTTAAAATTAAAAGAAGAATGGAAATACTGCAATTTATATATATATATATTTATTTTTGTTTGCTAAGATCCCTTATTCTATATCTATTTGTGTCATGTTTAACTTTTTAAACAATACCTACCTCGTTCTTTTAATTTTTTTTACCGTTAATCTTTTTTTTTTCCTTTACCTTTTAAAATAATTCCACCCTTATCTCTTCAACTTATAATTTAATTAGATTTATAACTGAATAAAAAAGAAGAAGCGTAATTTCATGAATAAACACAAAATCTTATAACAAAACTAAAAAAAGCAAAATAAGCCTAACTCATTGTATTGGGTTTAGATCATATCAAATTTTGACTATTTCAATCATATTATTGTGCGGTGAGATTTAATGTTGTGCCTAATGAATTTTCAAATTAAAAGAAGAATGGAAACACTGCAATTTATGTGACAGAAAAGGAGAAAATTGCAACTTGTAAGGGACCCAATAAAAATGGTGCACTTTCTTTCTTTTTTCTTTTTTTTCCTTCCGACAATCAACTAAAAATGTAGAGTTACATTTGGATACCTGAATTTAGAATCAAAATTAATTATAATTATAATTTATGAATTTGGATCACATAAAAAATTGTAACTCAAATTATGTATTAAATATTTGGTATAGAATCTAATTATTCATGACAAGATGCCTGCTATTTTTGGTATGTCTTTAAGGTGTTTGTTGTGACCTATCTCCACAATAGTTACTATCATCTTTAGGCTGAAAGGTTTTTTGGCAGGTTACGATGACAATGGTTAGCAATTGATGGCAAGTTGATGGAGAATGTTGTTGGTGGGTGGCAACGGGTGAATGATGTTGTTTATGGATGGTAACCGAAAGTTAATAGTTGTTATTTGCCCACATGAACACAAATCACTTAGGATTAAAAATTATATAAAATTGTAATTTTTATAGTTTACCATAAAGATGATATTTTATATTTGTAAAATTATATACCAAACTAAAAATATTAAAATTAAACTGTTCAACTTTCAATTTGCATCCAAACATAGACTAAGATAAAAAAAAAAAAAAAAGGAAAAAAAGTGGCACATACACGGTCAATCCTCTGGATTTCTGTCTCTTTATCCAGTATAACCCTAAACTGAAATTGAAAGGGGATTGCTTTCCTTTCTGGTTCCCATATCTTCACCCGCTACACCTCTCTTTCTCACAGGGGACAGGCAAGCATGGGCACCCGGAGTTTATCTGTCTAATCTTGGTTTTGGTTCGATGCGTTCAGATTCAATTAGTGTCCCCCTAAGGTAATGTTTCCCGATTTAGTTCATAAGCTTTGTAAACACTAAAATTCAATTCAGCTCCTTTTTTATGTGTAGTATATGTTTTGCCTAGAAAATTATATGTTGGGATCTGGGTTTTGATATATGTGATATGTTTACCATGTTGGCTACAATTTTATATCGTTTAGGGTATCCGGGAACTGAAACTAAAGATTAGTAGAATTGGGCTCCCGTCAGAAGTTAGAACGCATTGGTTTCTTGCATTATACTAACTAAATACCGGGCTGTGTTCCATTCATTCTGTTAAATTAAGGAATAATACTTACCAAGTTACCATGGTGCATTTATTTTCTTGTGTTCTATATGAATAAATGGAAATTTTCAGTGAAAACTTATTGTGTCTGTCCTAAATTTTGTTGAGAAATATTCATATAACTTCAAGGTGTCATTTCCTAGTTGCTGAATACATTAGGAGGAGCCTGTTGAATCTTTTCTGCATGACCAATTGTCAGTTGTGATCAGTTAATAGTAAAAGGTTCCCTCGTTTGTTTGGTATTGTGTCAATGTTATAGAGGGAGTTAAAGAGATCAATAATGGCACACGTTTTACAAAACAATCCATTACTAAATGGTATGCCAATGATCTGTTGTTTTGTAAAATCAAGCTATGCCTGCCAAATGCAGGGTGATGATTGAGTGTGATATACGTGGTATGATAAGTTGCAAGAACTTTGAGATCACACATTAAAGGGCTTTTAATCAATGGAGATTGATGGGTTGTTTATATGGTTTACGGGTTGAAATAGTAAAATAGGCGAAGTTTGGAGCTGTTATTGTGAATTTTGTTGAAAGTCTGTCAATCATTACTTTTGAAATGAAGGTAAAAAAGAAGCAGTGCTGCGAACAAGGTATTATATTCCCAAGAACCAGTCCAGAAATAATAAACTCTCTTAGAAATTTTAGCAATTCTAATGACTTACTGTAGCCTTCTCATTGAATTATTTGACTGTGGGTAATTCCATTAAAAAATTCAAGTGTACATTTGCTACACAAATCTTTTATATATTGCAAGCCACAACACATGTGGCTAATCAAGTCTTTAGTTCTGCAATCATCTTATTGTCATTCCCTTTTCCTTTATTTATTTTTTATTGTATTTGATACTCTTTGTGTCTGATTGTTTTGTTACCAAATGGACAGGGAAATGCAGGATCCAGTGAAGTGGCCATTAGTTTCTTCAACATAGGTTACACATATCAATCTTGACTAAATTTAGTCAGTTGTTACAGGATGACTGCTGTCTTGCCTGTTGATGTCTCTCATCATGGAAGCTACCAAGGTGGTTCTTACAAACATTCTCATGAGAAGCCAGAAGATGGCTCTCGTTGGTATTTTTCCAGAAAGGAAATTGAAGAAAACTCACCATCCAAACGAGATGGCATTGACTTAAAGAAAGAGACTTACTTACGCAAGTCATATTGCACTTTTCTGCAAGACTTGGGCATGAGACTTAAAGTGTAAGTTTTCCTGCTTCTGTTTTTAAGCCTTTTTTTTTTTCTAAATTTTTGAGCTTTTTACTTAAGCTGAACTGCATTTAGCATCATTGGGTTGTCTGTGAAGTTTTGTAATGTGTGTAAATTATGTGGATTTTCATTTGGTTGATTTTCATTTGGTTGATTTTCATTCTACATTTGTTTGTTATGTTGAACGTCTCTCCAACCTCAATCTCTGGATAAATACCTGCTGTCTGTCTTTATCTAGGTTATAATAGGAGGCAGTCATGTCTGGAGCAGCAAGTTTATCTGTGGCAGCATCTTGAGAGTTTCTGATGATATGATATGTTGCTAATTTCATACCTTTTTTAAATTATAATTTGTATAATTTATTTTTCTTTTCCTTTTCCTGGGATTTTTATGTATTACGGTTGACCAGAAGGTCATATATATTTTTATAAAACCTTATTGGGGATGATGTTCTAAGTTTACCATCACTTATAAGGTAATTGCTTAAAGTTTCTGATTCGCTTCATTCAATTAACATTTTTAGGAGGTCAGATTCTGCAGTGGCTCTTAATTCCTGCTGGTTTTATGCATTTAGCTGTTTTGACATCCATCTTTGCTTTTTTCATATGCACTATTGTAAAATCCAGAAGGGGTTTTGGTGTCCACCCTTTCGACATGATTTATTTTATGCATGAAATGTCAAATATAGGCCCGTAATACCTCACCTTCTGGACATGTCTGGTTGTTTGTTCAATTCAACTGCACCCACTTTCCTACGTTCTAGGTATTAACAGTTAACATCTGTCCTTGTCTTGATAAATTTGGTTCTGTCCAAGAGCTCAAGCTAATCCATCTGTAATAGAAGTTGCTCTTTCACATCAAGGTTGTCTTCAGCTTCCGTCGTTTAGGAACAAACACTTCGCCTGATTCTTTTGAATCCTGGACCAGTTTTCCCCCTCTAACCAATTATGTTACGACCACTGGACAAACTTAGTTGACGAACATGGACGACGCAATTATCAGGGATGTGCTCTACCATTAAGCTAATAGCCCGTCGTATGGGCCTCTCGCTGGGGTCTGCTATGTCAAAAGCGAGAGAAACCCCATCCCTTTCTTTCCTTTTTTATGTCACCATGTTTCTGCAAGGTTCATCCATGGAGGGTGAGTCACGACCTAATATGAGGCCGAAAGGTGTAGTTGATGGACAAAAAATAGATTCCTATTCAAAGAGTGTATAACTGCATGGATAAGCCCACATTAACTCGTCAATTTGGGATCTGGCAGTTGATAGAGCTGCTCCAAAGCTTTTGCCTTTTGAATCGCCAATTGTGTAGGGCGATTTGGGATCTGGCAGTTGATAGAGCTGCTCCAAAGCTTTTGCCTTTTGAATCGCCAATTGTGTAGGGCGAGCAGGCTAGGCAGAGTCAGAAAGGCTTTGATGACTCAAGCTTCATATTTGGGAAAAGAGAGTGATGGGAGAAGGGGGGCAGCCCTCGTATGCAATCTCCCGGAAATTGATAGAGTTATAGTATTTGAATGAAAAATGTGAATGAGAAAGTCATGAATCTGAAGATTCAATAATAACAGTTGTGGAACTGAAAGAGTCTTTCTTTGAATCACAAGTTGCTAGAGTCTACCCTAGTAGTGTTAGTGAATGCATAAATAGGAGTTTCATCCATGAAACAAGCGAAAAACGAGTTTTAATTTTATTAAATTATTAAGGAGTGGACACTGAACAAAAATATTGTTTACCATCTCTCCCATTTGAGAGAATAATAGATAGCAGTTAAAATGCTTATAAGTTTATTGCATACTGAATCTCTCCTAGAGAAGAATTAGCACCAAATGATACTCAATACTAATTACTCCCTAGATCATATTAGCACTGGAAGTCATTGTAAGTTGATAAGCATGTATATTGCCAAAGAATTTATGATCCTTAACTAAGCATGATGATCTTGGTTTCTTATGATGCAGGCCCCAGGTAACTATTGCCACAGCAATAATTTTTTGTCATCGATTTTTCCTTCATCAATCCCATGCAAAGAATGATAGAAGGGTGAGTCTGTATTTCTCTGTTATTGCTTGCATGTTAATTTTCGTAAATATTTCTTTTCTTATATGGATAATTGAATACTTTTTATGTTCCATTATAAGTGGCAGCAAACTTATGTCTCATTTGGTATTTTCATTTTACCATTCATTCTCTTCACTTTGAGGAATCCAGATCATTGATAAGAGATTCATGTTCATGTATTCCTCAATGATGTGCTTGGGAAATGAAAAAGGTGGAGTCAACTTTATGTAAAGTTCTTTACTAGGTTTCAAATTCAAACAATATGGGCTAGATAGGAGAAAAAACTTCTTAAACATTAAGAAACTGGTATATACAGCATTAGTACTATTGCACTCTTCATCTCTTCCCTTTTTCAATTTTATCAACTCTGATCTTCTCTATCAATTCATCTTGATATTTTTTTTTTGTATTTGCAACTTTATAGTAAAAGAGTCATGGATGTGTCCCTCTCTCCTCTGAGCTTCTCTATGAAATATCTCAAGGTTTCTTTGTATTTGCAACTTTACAGTAAAAGGGTCATAAATCTGTCCCTCTTTCCTCCCCATGTTTCAACTTTTCTGATGTATGCACCAATTGATGATTTTCTCATTTAGATAGTTTGTTTCTATCTTCTCCGTGTGCATAGGTTGTGCTCTCCCGGTCTCTTTTTAAGTAGGTTTTACTAGCAGAAAACTTAACACAATGGAGATGAAGTTGCTCTGCTACAAAAGAGGTACAAGATTCAAGTAGGAGAATCCAAGAGGATAGGTGAAATGTTATATGAATAATAGGTAGATATGTGGCCCCGGAGGAGTGTTGGAGGATATATGCCTAAATTATTGAATGCAACATGAACTCTTGTACAGAAGTTCAACTGGTTTAAATTAACAAGTCACTCAAATCCCTGGACATGTTTGATTGAGGCTTCTTGTTGTATGAGAAACTCATCATGCAGATCCTCCTGGCAGGTTAAGAATATCTCATACCCCCATGCTTGTTTTAATAGGCTAGGAGATGCCACCCAAATCAAAATACATTAGTGTAGTCCATTGGTATTCTTCTTGGCAAGTACAATAAGCTGTAGGTAACAGGAACAAGATTCTTTTGCCTAAACCATTTACTTGCTCAATTGTTATTCTAATTTGGCTTATTATTATAAATTGCTTAGTTGCATATCTATGAATGTCTTGAAAGCACTAGATGTGTGTGTGTGTGTGTGTTGGGGGGGGGGGGGGGGGTGATGAGTGGGTGGGTGCATTCTGAAAACATAAGATGAATGTGCACACAAATGTGACGTGTGTCTTATTTATATTCATTTTGCCTGCCTGGTTGATAAGAACTATCAGTTGATGTGACAAAATTAGTCGTACTACATGAATGGACTAATGGAGTCATGTTTTCCATTGGGTCAGTGGATATATGATCTTGTTTTTCTTAGTAATTTGCATCTTAGGGTTATAAAATAAGTAAATCCGCAACAGGATTTATTTTACTCAGATGGTTACGTTCGTATGTCTGGTCTGTACCAATATATCTTGTGTTCCTTCTGTGTGAATTGAATTTAATTAGTGCCTCTCACAACATCCATGTCCATAGGATCGCTTTATAATTGCCACCAATCTACCACAATTCTCTGGACCTGTGTGGTCTTTCGGCTTGATAATTAGCGGTAGCCCTATACACAAGGGAGCAAATTGGTTTCAAATAATGGATCTATCAAGTGGTTGATTCCTAATATTTAGGATTGTGGCTTTGTTCTTGTTTATTAAATATTCTTTTCACTATTTTTGTGTAGAAATGAATAGTGTTATACATAAGATAGAATCTTATAGTGACAGATGATTGTAATTGGCCTTAACTCTAATTTTAATGTCTTGCAGACCATTGCAACTGTATGCATGTTTCTTGCAGGGAAGGTTGAAGAAACTCCTCGCCCACTAAAGGATGTTATCCTTGTTTCATATGAAATTATACATAAGAAGGATTCTGCAGCTGTACAGAGGATCAAGCAGAAGGTAATTCTTATTCTTCATCCTGCTTAACATTCTCTACATCTTCTACTGCGTTACCTTCTACTGACATATTTATCTTGTAGACTTGTTTTAATTATTTATGATGCTTAATACTGCAGCTGTTCTTCATCCTTAATCTTAACTTTGATTTGAGTATTCAAATGGGGATGCCACATAAGTGCTTAGTTGTCACTAGCAGCTTAGTCCTTGTCAGAAGCAGCGTGGGTCAGGGAATGTTTTATTTGTGACATGTAGGTTGTAACTTGAATTCAATATGCCCTACTGAATTTTAGGGAAAAAAGAAGAAAAGGCCTACTGAATAATAACTTGCAGTAGTTACTAACTGTTTGTTTTAATACTACACCTTTTGAATATTTTGTTTGCATTTCTCCAAACTTGAGCTATTTGGTTTTGGGGTGTGTTTTCTGTCTCATGCTCATTTTTTTTATGCAATTGTTATTTCACTCAACTTTCACACAGGAGGTGTATGAACAGCAGAAAGAATTAATTTTACTTGGAGAGAGGGCCGTTCTTGCAACTCTTGCCTTCGATTTTAATGTGCACCATCCTTATAAACCCCTTGTTGAGGCAATAAAGAAATTCCAAGTTGCTCAAAATGCCCTTGCGCAAGTTGCATGGAATTTCGTTAATGATGGGTACTGGAGATTGTGTACTTTTTCCTTCTTCCTATTTGTGGACTTTAATTTTCTTTTCCTGAAATTGGGATATCCTATGCAGATTGCGGACATCTCTCTGTCTGCAATTTAAGCCCCATCACATTGCAGCTGGTGCCATTTTCCTTGCTGCCAAATTCCTTAAAGTGAAGCTGCCATCAGATGGCGAGAAGGTGTGGTGGCAAGAGTTTGACTGTTACCCCACGCGAATTGGAGGGTTGGTGCCCTCCCCTTTTTCTAAAGTAGTGGTATAAAGCAATGACAAATAATATTCTTTTTTCCCTCATTTATTCTTTCTTCCTTCCCCCTTTCTCTTCTTTTCTTCAACTCTTGTTACTTCCATTTCGTTTTCTCTTCTTTTTGGTGTTGGGATAGTCGGGGGTTGGGGTTGATCACTTGATTGATGGAAGGAGTTTGATCTTAGGAAATTAAGTGTTCAGAAAAATAAAAGTAACGAGTTGATTGTAATAGAGTGGCAGTTACAATCATGTGCACAATTATGTAGTGTTTTCCTGAAAAGCTTTAATTCGGAACATCTACTTTCTGCAGAGGTTAGTAACCAAATGTTAGAACTGTATGAACAAAACCGAGTGCCACCTTCTAGTGATGTTGAAGGTAGTGCTGGAGGTGGGGCTCGGGGCACTGCAAAAACTCCAACAAGAAATGATGAAACTACTACCACATTTTGCAATTCCCATACTGGAGGTACAAGTTCTCGACCTGAAACCTTGAAGCCTGTATCTTCTAGGTCTGTGGTTGAGTCATCTGCCAATAATCATGATGAACGCCCTGTGACAACCCATAGTAGAAGTAGTGACTATGGAAGTACAGAAACAAGTGATCAGGCAGAGGATGAACAGAAAGGCAATCAGCATCTTGAAAGAGAGCCATCGTACAAGGAAAACATGGAGGAAGCTCAAGACGTGCTGAGGCAATCAGGATTTGGTGAAGACCAAGAAAGCAACGCTGGTATAAGTGAAATGGGAGAAGCCGGGGAATTGAATGACAAACATTATGGCCAAAACCTGGATCGCGGTGAAGGTATATTTGCCCGGCCACCTCAGGAAGCAATCAAAAGAATTGATACGGACAAGGTAA
Source organism: Quillaja saponaria (assembly GCA_029379385.1). Classification (NCBI taxonomy): domain Eukaryota; kingdom Viridiplantae; phylum Streptophyta; class Magnoliopsida; order Fabales; family Quillajaceae; genus Quillaja; species Quillaja saponaria. Next base: position 7,544,128 of record CM055616.1, on the reverse strand, counting down.
AGGCTGCACTGGAGAAGCGGAGGAAAGCATCTGGGCGTGTAAGCAGAAAACCAGAATATATGGATGAGGATGATCTCATTGAAAGAGAGCTGGAATATGGTATCGAACTGGCTGCTCAGAGTGAGAAGAACAAGCAGGAGAGGAGGCAAAGCTGGTTTAAGCCCTCTGATGAATCCGAACATGGAACCTCCCCGCAAGGAAGACATCAACATGACAGGGCAGATGAGCCTCGGCAGGGAATAAAGGGGCAGCCGTCGTATGGACCTGTTTTAAGTAACGTGGAAGAAGGGGAGGTGTCAACTCTTGATGATGTTGGCCTTGGATCTCAGTCACCCAAGTCAAGTAACCGCAAGAGGAAAGAAGGGAGTCCACCAGAAAAAGTTACTGAGGGAAAAGAGCGGCATAATTATGGTCCAGGGTCTCACCACCATAATCGTTTTGATTATACAGAAGATCGGAACAAGGTGGGTCGGCTTGGTTACAGTGAGAAGGAGAACAGAAGGTATTCACAGGAAAATCATGCCTGAGGCTTGGGGGATGTCTCAGTTGTAAGCCCCCCAACATTCTATGAGTATGCGGTTTTTTCTTTTCAGAGATATCAGAAAGTTTATATATTCAGTTTTTTACAGTTTCCTGAGATGGTTCCCTGCTAAATACCGTGCTCGGAGAAGGTAACTCTGGAACTTCTTCTGATTTGGTTATATGACCCAACTTCCTTTATTGCATGAATTTTCATTTTGCTGAAACTTCTGAAAATTTGCAGGATTGGACGTGAGATGTGCTTGTGATTGAGAATGAGCATGTAATAGAAGATCCAGTTTCCATTTTCTTTACATGTGCAAGTTCCCTTGTATAAATTGTAATGATGGTGATACACGAGTTTCATATGGAAGTATTTAATACTTTGCTTCTGGAACGCACTATGCGCGTCTATAAACTCTTCTATGGGTTTTGTAATTTTATTTAGCTATTTGATCAAAGTGAAAGTTATTGGGTATTATTAAAGTTTTGAAAAAAAAAAAAAAAAAAAGGTTTTCTAAGTTTGAATTTATAAACAATTACTTAACATTGGTTGGTTTCCTTTACTTGAAAATTCTATTTTTCTTTTTGCTAATATTAAAGAGAAGAAGAAAAAGGTAGGAATTTAATTTTATTAGATAGAGAAGAATTTTAAGAAATTAGATCTAATTTCGTAGAGTTGTTGTCTGTCCTTCTTATAAAGAAAAGTTATTATCTACATTCAAGTGAGAAGAATTTATAATCACACTTTTTTAAATATCTTTATGGTACATTCTAATTTTTTATTAATAGTTATGTGAATTGAAAAAAAGTAACATAACAAATAGGCAGGTCTTACTATTTTCACTTACAAAAAACATGTTTTTTTTTTTATGTGGGACTCATTTTTATAACTCAACTTTTTGAAAATTTTTGTATCTTTTTTTTTAATTAGGAACTCTTAATAAATAAATCAAATTACAATGGTGCTGTGAGGTTATCCTGCACTCTTTCTCCCTTAGATCCACATAGTAATCCTATTTATTTGTTGTGTACTTGGACATCTCAATTATTATTATTATTATTTTTTTTTGCAAACATGGTTAAAAGTTTAGAGCCCAAATAACTAGATTAAGAAAACAAAGAGAGAATTACCAAATATTAGAATAAAATTATAAATATTGGTGATTTTATTTATTTATTATTATTTAAGAATTGTTTATCCTATTTTATGTGTGAATATTTAAAATTATAGGGATATAGGGTGATAGGGATATTGTTAATAGTTTCCTTCTTCCTTTCTTTCCTTGGGTATAAACCCTAACTTGAAACCTAAAGGAGCTTCCTCTTTCCTTGCTAGTTCTCTCTACCTATATCGCAGTTACACCCATCAACAGGGACACAGGCAGCCGCACAGGCAAGCACGAAGTTTCTCCTCTCTATCGAAATTTGGGTTTTTGGTTTCAGATTTAATTAGTATCGTGCTCATCGAGCTTTTCGAAAGCTTTAAGGTATTGTATCCGATTTATGTCATAGACACTCAAATAAGGTTTTGTGGCTTTTTGTCTCTAGTAGAAGAATAGGTTTTGTATTTTTGTCTCTAGTAGTAGAATTTCTCCCAAGTAGAAGTTGGGAAGTGGGTTTCATATATATGCTTTGCTTATCTTCTTGGATGTAAAGTTGTTTAGGGCTAGGAACTGAATCTTTAGTATAGTCGAATTAGGCTCAGGTGAGAAGAAAAAGAGGGCGGTAATCCATTTATGTTGTTGAATTCTAGAATAATGTCTTATCATCATGCATTACTTTCTCCTATTTCTATCTGAAGAAGATCGAATTTTTGGTGAAAACTTTATTGGGCCTGTTAGTAAAACTTCTGGGAAATATTCTTATTTTCCTTTAGTTTTTTGTTCTAGTCAAGCTGTTATACAATGGGTGTTGTTTTGCCTGGTGATGACTCTCATCATGGAAGCTATCAAGGTGGTTCTCACAAAATTTCTCAAGAGAAGCTGGAGGATGGTGGTCGTTGGTATTTTTCTAGGAAGGAAATTGAAGAAAAATCACCATCCAGACGAGATGGTATTGACTTAAAGAAAGAGGCTTACCTGCGCAAGTCATATTGTACGTTTCTGCAAGACTTGGGCATGCGACTTAAAGTGTGAGTTATCCTTTCGACTTTACAGCTTTTTTCTAATTTTTGTGTTTTTAATTGTAAAGCTCAACTACATTCAGTGTTATTGGGTTGTCAGTTCAGTTTTGCAACTTTTTGTATTTTCTCTGAATTTTTTCCTTTGGTTCACTGCCATTCCGAATTTGTTTGATTGAACTTGAAGTTAGAACTCCCTTCAACCACAATTTCTAGGTACATGCCTGCTGCCAGTCTTTGTCCAGGTCTTAATAAAATGATATCATGTGCTGGACCAGCTGGATTTTCCATGGAATCATTTTGAGAGTATCTTAACAAACAATATATTGCTGAAAGTATAACTGAGATGATTTACTATTTGTACGTTTTATTTTCCTGTTCAATTTTTTTGGATTGACACATATATTATTCTAAAACTTTATTGGTTATATACTTATATTGTATGTTCATCATTAGTCATAAAGCAACAGATGAACAGATTATGGTCTCTTATTTGCATTTGAAGTGCTAAGTTGCCAATAACAATTTAGGAGCTCAGATTCATGCATTGGTTACATTGGCCTCTAAGTTTTGACAAGGTTTATGCATTCAGCTGTTCTGACACCCTTCTTTGCTTTAATTTTCTGTACTATTGTAAAATCCAGAAGCCGTCTCTAGTGTCTACCATTGCAGCTTTGTAAATGATTTATTTCATGCATGAAATGTCAAATATTGGCCAGTACATCACATCCTCACCTTCTGCACATGTTTGGTTTTCTTAGTCTATTAAACTCTACCCACCGTCACATTATAGGTGCTAACTGCTACCATCTCTATTTAAATTTTATTATTTTTCCGAAAAGGAGTGGATTGGCAGCTAGGGCTACTACGTGGCAAGAATCAGAATGAAAACAAAAAAGAATGCTCACCATCAATTATGTATGAAAATGAATCAATAGCACTTAAGATAGTTAGGTGCTCGTGATTTTTTTACTTCATTCTAATTTATCCTAGAGCTGAATGAGAACCAAATCTTACTGACTATTGATTCTTGTCTGGAGCTTATTAAAGTTGGAAGTGTAAATTATAGTTTTTTTTTTTTTTTTTGGCCTTTGGTGGGTGTGTCTGTATCCGCTTGTGTAAAAAAAAGTTTCCCTTTTAAATAAAATCATTACTTTTCAAAGAAAACTTGAAAGTCACTAACTAGATCTGCCTACAAGTGGCCAAATACCATACAATATGAAGCAAGCATGATCATGATACTGGTTTATATTGATGCAGACCCCAGGTAACTATAGCCACAGCAATGATATTTTGCCATCGATTCTTCCTTCGTCAATCCCATGTAAAGAATGATAGAAGGGTGAGTCTCTATTTTCCTGTTACAGCATGTGAGTTAATATTACTGAATGTTTTCTTTATTTTCTCTCGGTCTCTCTCTCTCTTGTTTACATGTGGATAATTAAATATTTTGTGTTTCTCTATTGGCAGTGACAGCAAATTTATGTCTAATGTGCTAGTATCAGTTTACTCTTAAATTAAAAAGTTCCTCAATCTGAGGACTCGGGATCTTTGATAAAAGTTTTCTATTCATTTGTTTCTGTATACTTGTGTAACAAAATGAGGTGGAGTTCTACTTCATATAAGGACATTACTGGTTCCAAATTCAAACCACACAAGAACATAATTCATTTGACATTAATGAACTTGTATAAACTACATGAAGACTTTTTTCTCTTGCCCTTTTCCCTTTGCCTGTTTAAATTACTTCAACTCTGAGTTTCTGGATGAACACATTTTGAGGTTTACTTATATACCTGCCATGTTTAGAATGTCTAACCTCAGTAGTAGTAAATTCCAACATACTCACTACATTAGCAAATGAATCCATTGCTGTTATTCTCTTTGTAACCTACAAAATCTGAAGGAAAAAAAAAAAAAATCAAGATTCCTTTGCATAAATGCCCAAATTGTATTCTAATTTTTTTTATTATTAGAAAATTTCTTATTTCTATATGCATGATCCTTTTAAAATTTGGCTCTCTATTCATACAAGTTGCTATCAATATACCATTGTGCTTTCTGATTGAGAATGCTAGGTTGTAATGCATGTTTTATCATAAGGTAGAAGATTGATAAAACAGTAGCAGATGCAGTTTAAGAAAACTGTTATTTTTGGGATTGAGGCTTCTTGTATGTAATGTTTTCACTACTTATATGTGGTAGATGTGTGTTGTGCATGAGATAGAATTTTAATCCTACTTGGTGTGCTAACCTAACTCTACCTAAAAATGTCTTGCAGACCATTGCAACAGTATGCATGTTTCTTGCTGGGAAGGTTGAAGAAACTCCTCGCCCACTAAAGGATGTTATCCTTGTTTCATATGAAATTATACATAAGAAGGATCCCGTAGCAGTACAGAGGATCAAGCAAAAGGTATTTCATATTTTCTTTCCTCCTGCTTAACATGCTCTACATCTTCTGTTTTTATTTTTATTTTTGGATATCTCTACATCTTCTGTTGGCATACCTTTTACTGATATATTCATCTTATTTGTACTGTTCATATTTTTTTTATGATTCTTAATCGTAATCCTGTTCTGTATCCTTCATTCAAATTTTATTTGCTGGTCAATGTTATGTGCCTGCCACTATAACAGCTCAGTCGCTGCTGCAAGTGGAGAGTGTGATACTGTGTGTTCCAATTGTGGCATGCAAGTTTTACCTCAAATAGACTATCTCACACTGAGTTTCAACTTACAGTAGTTACTAATTGTTTTGATCATTAAACCTACTGAATATTTCTTAAATACATTGCTTGGTCCTGGGATGTATCTTCACTGTGTACTGCTGCGTTTTCACCATGGACTTTTTTTGAGCTATTCTGCAGGAGGTATATGAACAACAGAAAGAATTAATTTTACTTGGAGAGAGGGTTGTTCTTGCAACTCTTGGTTTTGATCTTAATGTGAACCATCCCTATAAGCCCCTTGTTGAGGCGATAAAGAAATTCAAAGTTGCTCAAAATGCCCTTGCGCAAGTTGCGTGGAATTTCGTTAATGATGGGTACAGGAGATTGTGTACTTTTTTCTTACTATTATTTGGCCTTCAATTTTCTTTCCTGAAGTGGGATTTGATGCAGATTGCGAACGTCTCTCTGCCTGCAATTTAAGCCCCACCACATTGCAGCTGGGGCCATTTTCCTGGCTGCCAAGTTCCTTAAGGTGAAGCTCCCATCAGATGGCGAGAAGGTGTGGTGGCAAGAGTTTGATGTCACCCCACGCCAGTTGGAGGGTTGGTGTCCTCCCTTCTTTTGATAGTTGTGGTATAAAGCAATTGGGAAATAGTATTCTCTTTTTCCCCTTTATACTGTCTTCCTCTCCCCTTCCTTTTTTTTAAACTCTTATTGCTTCATTTTTTTTTCTCTACCTTTGGGTCAGGGTTGTTGAAGGAAGGGCTTTTAATAGGTTTCATTTGGGAGAGCTAAAAATTAAAAGAAAGCAAATGAAATAAGAGATTATACCTCTCTTTCCTCTTGTTTGGGAAAAGAAAGTGGAAGGAGTGAAAGTGAAAAGAAAAATAAAATTGTAATGTACAAATTATTTAATAATTTCATTACTTCATTCCACTTTTCATTCACTTGTAAGGATAAAATTATAATTTATTTTCACTACAGATAACAGCCCAATTTTTGTTCACTTGTGGAGGGAGTGCCTTTTGTGGTCCCTAGATAACAATTTTCTCTCCAAGTCTTTTCTATCATTTTCCTCTTGATTCCTAAATAGGAGAATGGTTTCCTTCTCTCATTTTGTTTTCATGACATTTTCACCCTCTTAAATGAAGCATTAATTATGAATGTCTACTTTCTGCAGAGGTTAGTAATCAAATGTTAGAACTGTATGAACAAAACCGACTGCCACCTTCTAGTGATGTTGAAGGAAGCACTGAAGGTGGGGCTAGGACCAACGCAAAGATTCCAACAAGAAATGACGAAACTACGACGATTTCCAATTCCCAGACTGGAGGTACAAGTTCTCGACCTGAAACCTTGAAGCCTGCATCTTCTATGTCAGTGATTGAGTCATCTGTCAATAATCATGGTGGACATCCAGCAACAATCCATGGTAGTGACTATGGAAGTGCAGAAACGAGCGACAAGGCAGATGATGAATCCAAAGGCAATAAGCATCCCGAGCAAGAACAGTCATGCAAGGAAAACATGGATGAAGCTGAAGACAGGCTAGGATTTCAATCAGGAATTGGTGAGGACCATGACAGCAATGTTGGTAGAAGTGAAGTGGGAGAAGCCGGAGTTTTAAATGATAAGCGCTCTGAACAAAACCTGGATAGTAGAGAAGGTTCATTTGCTCGTCCTCCTCAGGAAGCAATGAAAAGAATCGATAAGGACAAGGTAAAGGCAGCACTGGAGAAACGGAGGAAAGCATCTGGGAATGTAACTAGAAAAACAGAGGTTATGGATGAGGATGATCTCATTGAGAGAGAACTGGAAGATGGTATTGAACTTGCTGCTGAGAGTGAGAAGAACAAGCAGGAGCGGAGGCAAAGCTGGTCGAAGCCCACTGATGAATCAGATTGTTGGACCTCACAGCATGGAAGACATCAAGATGACAGGAGGGATGACCCTAAGCTGGGGATAAAGGCGCAGCCATCTTATAGACCAGATTTAAGTACTGTGGAAGAAGGGGAGTTGTCAACCCTTGATGATGTTGGCCTTGGATCTCAGTCACCCAAATCATGCAACCTCAAGAGAAAAACAGGAAGCCCACCAGAACATATGGAAGATCAAAACAAGGTGAGTCGGCTTGGTCATAGTGAGAGGGAGAATAGAAGGCATGCACAGGAAAATCATGTCTGATTCTTGTTGGAGATGTCTCAGTTGTAATCACTGTAAAATTCTCCACGGTTGCACAGTTTTATTTCCAAAGATTGAAGAATTCTCTCAATCTTGGTCATACTATTAGGATTGGCTGAAATTGTATGTTGGTTGACCGTAAATACTATTTTTGGATTAGGTAATTCTGGAGCACCTTTGATTTGATTATTTGGACGAACTTCATTCTTTGAATTTTCATTTTTCTGTAACTCCTAAAAACTAAAAAGGATTGGAAAGTGTGGTGCACTGATATTGAGGATAGGCTCTGTGATGAAAGGTTCGTTTTCCATTATCATATTTTCTTGCTGATATGCCCTGTACAGCAGTAGTGGTGATAATCAAGTACACGAGTTTCTCCTATTTAAGGGATCATAAGGGTGAGACAAATGGTGGCTTGATATGAGATATTAATAGATATTTGACAACCAAGGCAACTAAAACATGTGATTTTCACATTGATATTGCATTTTTCAAACATTGCTTTATGTGTCAAATGCAATTAAAGCATTCTCATCAAAAGAAGAAACAATTATTGGGGAAGCCTGAAATGCAAAATTCTCATCAACAGAAGGAAAAAAAAAAAAAAAAAAAAAAAACTTTATTCACATTGGAAACTGGAAAGTCTCTTCAATTCCTTCAAGTTTGAGTGCTTCATTATGAAATCTTCTCCATAGTTAAAAAGAAAAAAAAGATTTAAAATTAATCTCATAAACAACAAACTAAACAAGACATTTGGAGGGAAACACCACAAAATTTCAAATCCTGAAAATGGCCCACAAAACAAAACAAGTATTTATTTTAAGAAGTAAAAAGAAATAAAAAAAAGAAAAAGAAATGGTGTGAGTGCGAATTTGAGGCATTTATTCGAATTAATAAGAGAGGAATAATTCTTATTTTGCTATCGTTCTCTCCAAAGGAGCAGGGGGCCTTCCTTCTTTCTAACCCCTCTGCAACTACAACAACCTTTCAACAACCTCTCCATCTTGGTATTCAACCTTCGGTACCCAATTCTCTTGGAGGAGAGAAACAAAGAGAGGTCATAATCAGGTATGTCGCAGGGAAGTACGCACAGCAGTGTGTCCGGACCTGATTTCCATTTACCAGATGAAATACTGGCTGTGATTCCTACCGATCCGTACGAACAGCTCGATCTGGCTCGGAAAATTACGTCCATGGCGATAGCATCTCGGGTGTCGAATCTTGAGACGGATATGAGCCTTATGAGGCAGAAGCTGTATGAGAAAGACAGGTTGATAATCGAGCTGGAAGAGAAAGTCTCCGATCTCAATCATGCGTACCAGGATGTTGATTCCAGGTTGAAGAACGTTTTGGATGAAAATGTAAGTGGGTTTTTGAAAAGTTTGTGCTTTTTTATCTTATTTAAGTTTGATTTTTGAGTTTTTGTTTGTTATATTTTATTTTAGTAAGAATGACTATACATTTGATGGTTCAATTGTGTTGCCAAGTCAGTCAGGCAGATATTGGGGATTCTGTAGTTAAATTCAAAGAAACTTCTCTGCAGAAATATGCGGGCTTTGTGATTTAATTTTGTTAGTTCAGTGTGTGTAGAGAAATTGAGAAGAAGTGAAATAGATTTATGAGGCTTGGTTTAGTAATGTCGTGGATTTTTGAGAAGTGCTATGCTCGCTCTCTTAGAACTGTTTTTATAAAGTTATAACAGTATTGTTTGAAAAAATAATACAAAAGTTGCTCTCAATATGTAGAAGTCACAAATTAGTGTTTGATAACTTTATTGTAAAGCTGTTCAAAAGATTTAAATTGACTATAATAGATATTGCTAATAAAAAGAGAAGAGATAATTAACTTATTGCATTAATTAATAAAAAGATAAATACAAATTTTAATTAAAATTGAGGTTGTTTTAGTCTTTTAAATTTTTGAGAGAAGGAGCTAGCTTTTAAAAGCACCCCTGAGATGCCTGATTTTTAATAACCCAGAGCAGAAGCACCTTACTTTTTTATTTACCAAACATAAAAACCATAGCTTCCCCTCTCCCATCTTGCTTACGAGTATATGAAAAAGAGAATTTCTTGTATAGTCTTCCAGTAGGATTGAATTGGATTATGAGAAAATGAAAAATGACAAATTGATTCAATTTTAAGTTTGTGAAGTAAATTGGTGCTGATTGAAGTGATATGAATTTTAGATTTTAAAATATAAAATAGAGATAGAGAAACAGATATATACATGGTTCAGCCATAAGGCCTAATTCACGGGAGGAGAGATTACAATATATTTCATGGATTGCAAAGACTCAACTCACACATTCAACTTACTCAATCAATACAATACTGGTGCAGGTGCTTTCTATTTATAAGAATCATTAGATAATCATAAATTAAAGATAATTAAAATATTAAATAATCATGATAATCTATTAATTACTATAGGATAGGATTATGATAATACATATTTTAGACTCAAATTTTTATCTTTATCCATATCCCTTAACAATGAATACTATAGATAATTGAAGAATATGATTTATTTAAATGTAACATTTCATCAATGCAATAAGATTTCACCTTCTGGTTCTTCGATATCTTGAAATTGATGGTTGACAGTCTTCTTTTCTCCCTTGCAATTCCAGATGATGCTTTCAAAGGAGCGGGATCAATTAGCAATGACTTCTAAAAAACTCAGTCGCGACTTAGCGAAGGTGAGACTCTAACAGGTGTCTATTTTGGATGTTGTTCTCTTTGAAGTTCTCAACTTCACATGTAGTTTCGAAAAGTGAGTTTTCATTAGTGTTTCACTTTATACTTTTGTGCCAGGGTGTTCCATTTCCTTTCTCATATTCTCTTAAATGTTTACAATTTAGAAAAGCGTATGTCTGAATTATATTAGAAGTTGTATAGGGCTAACATTGAGAACTGAGAGGTGACACTAATACCATCAACTCCTATAATTCTTTTGACTTTTATTAGTGTCAGTGGTTTCTAACTTTCTAATATATCACACACATCATAACTAGGTGTATGTGTTAAACGAAGGTCTTCCCACTTTGAGTCATATCCAGTTTCCTTCTGTACATAATAGAAAGATAGAATCTCAGGAAAAATTAAAAATGACTACTCTAACTGGATGTGGTTTCTCATTTTGTATGTTGATCCCCATAAAACCTACCAGATACAATAGATCCTTGAGGGGATGTGTGTGGCACATGGCCGTCACAAGGATTGGACTATCAAGTGATTATTTCCATTTCTATGTTTCTAGAGGACAAACCCATTTTATCATCGGCTAAAATACAAAATGAATAAAAAGAACTACTTACAATCATCAAAATAAACGTCCTATACTTTTCTGCATCATCTCTTATCTTGGCTTGTTCTCTTGATTATGTCCTGGAAATGTCATTATGGAATCCAGGTGCTAGAAAGGTCAAGGCTGTTTACATTGTCCTAATCCATATAATTTTCTAATGAAACTGAGTGCATTGACATCAATCCAGTTGAACAAGTCTATAGCTGACGTGTAACTTGACAAAGATGCAAGTGATAGAATTCTTCTCCTCCAGCCCTTTTTGCCTCTATCAGATTTTTAAGTCATGGAAAGACAAGGACCAAATTTTTTTTCCTGAAGATGAGGTACTGATGGTGTTGAATGAGTCGCAGCTGGGGAGTGGTTAGAACTTAGAAAGGTTTGCTGTGATGTTTCATTGATGAGGTTGATATTGTAAGGATTGATGATGGTGGGAGATATAGAATGTTTTTATGGTTTTGCATCTAGTCCAAAAAGATTGGTCATGGTGATGTAAATAAATTTTCCCCTAGTTTATTTATTTTCCTTTGTCTTTATGAATCTGGCTCTAGTTATTAATAAATAAATAAAATAGATAAAAGATGCCCACTAATATGTGTATTGGACATGAGATCATCAAATGGAATCCAATGTTACACATGTCACTTGGGGAGGTTTATAGATACATATAGTGGTGTTGAAGGGTTTAATTACAAAAGTAGGAACTACGGGAACAAGGATCTATCTGCACATCTTCAGTTTATAAGGTTATTCTAACTTGTAAATTAACATTAAAGATATTGTGACTCACTTGATACAGTGAATAATAGAGTAAAAAGAGACGAGTGAAGAGAATGGAGGAAAAGTGGTTTGCAACATTTGGTTGGGGGCACGCAGAAGGAAGAAGATAACTGGAAGAATTTAAACTTTTTTTATCACATTCACCTTTTCCTGATTTATGATTTTAGTCTGTTAATTTTCTATTGAGCTTTTAACCAGAAATTTCTTGCTCCTGTTTTGCTCTAATGGATTAATATCTTGGTTGCTTTCGATTTTCTGAGAGGGCGAGCCTTGGCGCAACGGTAAGTTGTTCCTTTGGTGACTTGTAGGTCACGGGTTCGAGGCGTGGAAACAGCCTCTTTGCAGAAATGTAAGGGAAAGGCTGCGTACATGTGCGCCCACCCTCCCCCTACCCCACAATAGCCGGGGAGCACTTTGTGCACTGGGTGAGCCCTTTTTTGCTTTCGATTTTCTGACCTGTGTGCATCCATATTTTACTATGAGCTATCCCTTAAACTGCTTTTAGTTTTATTTGTAACAAGAACTAATAATTTTTCCTTTTCCCCTGTCTGAAAGTTGGAGACATTTAAGAGGCAGCTGATGCAGTCCCTAAATGATGACAATTCATCTGTAAGTTGTCTATGTTTACATTCCATTGTCATATAGATCAGTTACATTTAAGTTTAGTGCTGTTTGACACCAAGAATATTATTGTAAGGAGATCTTTTTACAGCAGGCTGAAACTATTGATATAGCAACCTGTGAACAACCAGTTCCCAAGGCATATCCTGATAAAGGTACTTTGTCCTTCACTGATTGTTCATTTCATATGACTTGATAATACAGTGCATTGCCTAAAACTGTTTTCTCTTTGTTAGTGTTTATTAGTGCCTTCCCTCTTTGTGTGACCTGTCAATTGGTTGTCTACATGAATTTTTCTTTGTACTGTTTACAGATGACGGACCAAATGGTTATGTAGCACATCATTCATATAATGGTTTTGCTGATACGGCAAGCAAAATTGATGAAGGTAGTTGAAGTTCCTGTTTTCCTTTTTTACTTGCGTTCTGCTGTTAAATTCACTTCTTATTTTTCTGGATGTATGTCATGAATATGAGGAATAACCTTATAAGAGAAACATTGAATATTTTTCTTTCCAGCAATACTATTCTATCTCCAGCAATGCATTTGTCTTTGTCATTATAGTTTGCAGATTGATAATTTGAAATGTGTCTTATTATAATAATAGTAACATGGGAAGAAAGGGAACAAAGAAATAAGAAAGCGTACTGGGAGTAAAAATGTCATAGAATATCAGTTTGGAAATGATCATATTGACTGGAAGAATATTTATTCGGCTAAACTTTTGATTGCAGAACAGTGTAAAATGAATTATCTATATAAGTTTTGATTGCTCCTTGCAATTTATTTAAATATTACAAGGAGATAAGTTTATTTAGTTTACAGCCTCAAGGTACAGTGGACAAAGATTTTCTCTGACTCCATATTTAACGCCACGGCTTACCCCAACTGGAACTCCAAAAGTGATTTCAACAACTGGGTCTCCAAGAAGGTACTCTGCCGTTTGCTCTCCCCAGAGAACTTCAAGTACAACATCTCCGACGAAACACCCATACGAAGGACGAACATCACTCTCTTCATGGTACTCATCAAGTCAGCAGTCATCAGCAGCAAACTCTCCACCCCGTGGGCGTTCACTGTCAGGTTTTGAAGAGTCTTTGTTTTAAAGTACCAATTAATTTTTTTTTCTTGTTTTCCCCTTCCAATTGCTCATTGAGAAGTTCACACGGCTAGTACATCTTTGCAATTTGTACTGCATAGTGCATACTGCATGTCATCCTTATATACCTAGAGGTTGTTCAACTGTCTCCTTTGATAGATGGAGTCAGGAAAAAAAATTTAAAGTTGTATACCTTATCACATCATAGAGTGTTTCCTTATGTGTCTTATTAATCTTTGTTTTTTTCTTTTATTTGTGGCAAAAATTTGTTTAGGTCGTACCCCAAGAATTGATGGAAAGGAGTTCTTTCGTCAAGCTAGGTGGGTTACTTTCTCCCTTACTCTTATATAATACATAACTATTTCACAGTTACAGGGAACCTGACAGAATAATTTGATTCATCCCTACGTAGGAGTCGCCTCTCATACGAGCAGTTCAGTGCATTTCTGGCTAACATTAAGGAATTGAATGCCCAGAAGCAAACACGAGAGGTATGAGTTGCCAAAACCTTCATACATTGATGTAACTGGATGTCTAGAGATTGTTTAGAAAAGTTCTAATTGGTTTGTAATGTTATCCTCTATCAGGAAACTTTGAGGAAAGCAGAAGAGATATTTGGGACAGATAACAAAGACCTTTATCTGTTGTTTCAGGGGTTGCTTAAACGCAATGTACACTAGAACACATAGCAGCATTACTTGAGGTTGCTTATATTTACTGTTATACTTATCCCTGGTCACCATCTCTGTGTCTATGTGCTGCATGACTGCATGCGTGCTTCTGTTTCTTCACTTGTGATGAGTTTCACTTAGTGCAAGCTGAAAATTCAGCATTTACTTTATGTGCGAAAATTTTGTTATTTCAGCTTGTGCGCACCTTGCATATATGATTACAACAACATTTACTCAAAGTATACAAGGTTTACATATTAAATAATTTTGTAATTGATCTTCCCCTATCCTCATTCCCAGTATTCTTCATAGACTAAACTTAATATACGAGTATGTACACTCTGTAACAGTGGCTATATATGCAGTAGTACAAGGTAAAGATAGAATAAGAAATGAAGATATTCAGTCCAAGGTACATTTTGCTCCACGGAGATGAGATAAGGGAGAAATGCTTAAGATGATTTTGCCATGTACACTGTAGAGATATTGTTCTAGTAAGCAAATGTGAAGATTTCGGTTGTGTGTTGAAGTTGTGAGAAAAGACACGAGTATAATAGAATTACAAGAGAACTTAGCATTGAACATAAATGAATGGGAAAGAAAATTTATATAACGGACCAATGATTTGAGAACAAAACTTTAAAGCCTTGGTACCTATTTTGCTATAATATAGAATAAAGATCAAAGGTCTGTCACCCTCTGGTTGGAGGCTCATAACCCTTAGCAGTGGCACTGTCCCTTTCTTATTTTTCGTGATTCGTCTAAATTTTTTCTTATAAATAAGGTATCGTTCAAAAGATTTAGAAGAATAAAAGGGTTTGCTTAATTATGAAAAACGATCCTGTACAAGAAAAGCAGGACAAATCTTGAACACAGGATCACAGTTTTCAAAGCGCCGTAGTAATCTTATGCTTCAAAATCAGCTTGAGATTCACTTGTACATGCACCATCTAACCAACATGGTATTGTTGGATCTCTAATCACTTAATGAGAGTTAAAATATATATATATAAATGAAAAATACTTGATTGTGTTACATATGGTTGGGATCGGTAAATATTATTTAATTTTTTATTCTACAAGTTTCACCTGTAGACTACATCAAAGGCTGAACAACTTAAAATTTAGATTATATTATATTTTAATTTTGTATGTTATTGATCCATAACTCATTTTTTTATCGATCTAGTTAATTATATATAACAAATCTCTTTTGTATCAGTTGATGAAAAGCCAAGAGAATCTAGTGATTGGTAGACAAAAATATCTTTAATTAGATATAAAGTTAAATAAAAAGGAACTTTATGGTTTAGAATTAGCCCTTAAAACATTTGCTTTGACTGCTTTTGTTTTCATCAAAAGGTGACTTGATAAGTTGGCTGGAACACCAAAGTAGGAAATGTAAGCATCCAAGCAGAATCTGTCAGTTCAGAAACAAGATCAGAATCAACCCAAATCCAATCTTTAATAATTCGTTGCTTCCTAAACAAACATAAATTTGCAATTCACTAATCTAATTCTCATATATATATATAATCAAAATATATTGATGTGTGAAAATTTGTAACCTAGTTAGAGAGGAACATTTTTGACACTTGCAAGTGGGAGACAAGCGGGACTAGCTGGCTAAGTTTTCTGATGGGATAGAAAGAGCTTGCAGAGGCACCTGATACTACGTACTGTCAAAGAAGAAAAATGTTTTCTTTTTGTGGCGAATAGCCTGAGAGAGAACAGATAAAATTTGAGGGTGAAGCTAGCTTTCATTCCAAGAAATGCTCCACTGTTTTCTTTCAATTTTATTTTATTTTTGCCAATTTTTTCTCTTAATAATTTACTATTATTTTTTCGTATGTAAGTCTCTATTTTATAAACCCTCAATTTAGATGAAGACGAGTTTTGATTCAAAATTCTTAAAAGAATGTTAAAAATTTTTAGCAGTTGAACTATCAATTTCCTTAATAATTAATTTTATAACAAAATGAAGTATAGATTATCAAGTTGCCTATTTCCCTTTTTAAGTCGGCGGATACTAATTAAGTAAGAATGGTAGGAAGACCAGGAATCTATCTTTCAAGATAACAAAAGATTGTGCAAGAGATCTTAATATACCTATTTTCTAAACTAAATCTTTTTGGACCAGATCATACCCTTATATTTATCGCTTGAACTGAGAATAAATATTTATCCCTTCAAAGAAATTAAAAAATATTATTATTTTAATATTTTGGAAGTTCCTTGAAACCATATATCATTGCTGTCATGAAATGGCTATGAGTTGAGACTCGTTAGCTTTGCGCTTGGTTTAAAAGATCCATATTTTAAGCTAGAAAGAGTGGTGAGTTTTGTAAGAGATCAAAATCCCTTAGATAGGGTCCTCTCTTCTGCCAATTTTATCACAAAGAAATCATGAGATAAACAAAATCACCATTTGAAACGACAACTACTGTCGAACACAACAATCACCACCATCTCAAACAACCAAAGACAACGTACGACTCCTAATATTGTCAAAATTCGTTAGAGATGACAATCACCTTTGTCAGCAACCATCCAGATGACAGGAAATGATTATGACTGATGGAAACACAATTTCAATTGTTGTTCTTTATATAAATAAAAATATAATTAGAGATCAATCACATAAAAACTTAAAGGAAGAAAAATTGTAATGTCCTTAATTAAAATAAATATCAATAAATTATCAATTTTGTGCTAAAAGATTCTTTTAAAGCTTAGTTCTGGCATATATTTTTTAAAACGTTTATAATATTTTTCCTCACCTTAACACTAAAAGTAGTAGTATTTTTGACACAAAATGATGACATGTGTTAAAATGTCATTTTAATCAGAAAGACATAGTAGGACGGATTGTTAAAAGAATTATAATATTTTAAAGTCAATAAATTAATATAATTTGTCAAAATTTAATTATTAAATAAAATAATTTTTGCAACATATTTCAAGACAAGACTATTAATTTATGGACATGAAGAAGCATAAAAGACATAGGATTGAACGAATATGTACTTACCTAATTATATATTTGTACTTAGATTTGTTATGCAAGTGATGGGCATGCATGGAGGGTTGATTAGTACAATAAAAGTAAAAAAGAATTGAGATTTTGAGGGGATATATGTTGCAGTTGATTTGTTGATGCAAAATCTAACAAAACCATGTGTTAGATTCTTAGCTAGTCTATAAGTAGGTTAGTACTTATGAGGATGAACAGCTTTTAACAGTATAAGAATAGTATGCACCATGCACATGAGGCCCTCAATTCTAACTTTTTCAGGTCTCTTCACCTTTTCATTCTAAGTTGGCTAAATCTCTTTATTTTTATTTGTTTATATTTAATAATCAGATATGTCCGGAGTTATGTACATATTGACCTATGTGCAAATTTATTTTATATATTAACCTTCTAATATAGAATTTCTCTATATATGAAAAGTGAAAACATTGAAAACAGAAAATGTTACACACACAAATAAACACTTATATATAGTGAAACACATATCATTTCATACATACCTGTCGACTCTCCCTCTTCATCATATCAATGGCTTTTTTCATTCCTCAATTCTACTCAAACTACACATTCCCTTCCACTGATAATTTCTACGAGTTCCCAACTCCGGTGGCGGTGGCAGCTGCAGGGAATCGTGGTGGCTCAGTCATAGAAAGTGCATTCATGTGGGGTGGTGGCCATGATCAATATCTTCAAGATGATTATAATTATAATTATAACTTGATGATCCCCTTGCTTGATAACATGAATATTGGTGCCCTTGATCATCATAGTTTGTTGCCTGATTGCGATACGATCATGCCATCTTCATGTGCTAATTGGATGTCATCATCTCTTGATGATCAATTAGTCATGCCGGAATTGTTTTCCAATTCCAAAACTGGTTCTTATGGCATTGGAGAAGAATGCTATGGGTTTGTTGACGACATAAAGCCAACAACAACTTATCTAGCCACCACTGCAAGAGAAAATTGGGTATGAATATATATATTACTTCTTAATTAATTAATGTTTATTTGTATGGATTTATATGGTGCAAATGCATGTGGTAGAACTTAAGATCATTTTAAATAATTATTTCTTTAGCAAAATATGTAAAAAAATATTTAAATGTTTTTCTTTTGTCTCTTATATATAGGGTATTCCATTTCAAAGTAATGAAATGGTTGCAGTTGAAGAACCTAATTCTAATGTAAAAGTTGGCCGCTACTCAGAACAAGAACGGAAAGAAAGGATTCTCCGATATTTGAAAAAGAGAAACAAAAGAAACTTCAACAAGACTATCAAGGTGTGAGTCTATAACTATATAACAGGAGATATCTCATCATTCTGAATGAAAATGAAATTCGATTTCAAATCATTAAAATAATTAACGATAAATGATTTTACTTACTAGTTAGACCTTCAACCTTTAACAAAATAATCTTTTAGTACTTGATCCATCTTTGCATGCACATTGACTCATTATACTATGTATTATATACACAGTATGCATGCCGGAAAACCCTAGCTGACAGAAGGGTGAGAGTAAGGGGAAGATTTGCAAGCAACAAAAATGAATTATATGAGGAAGAAATGTTTATGAAAAAGAATGACAATCCTCACACCAAAGAGGACTTCTTTTGCACTGATGCCATCCACCAGGTACTTAATTAATTTTATAAAATTATTATTTTTCAAATATAATTTCAGAAAGTGAATAATTTTATTTATTTTTTCTTTTTTCAGTTCAAAAATGATGAGGAGGAGTGGGTGCAAGAGGCAATGGCAAATCTGGTATATCTGTGTCATGCATAGCCTAGCTAGCTAGTTCTAAATTTAAGCAGATCAGATCGATATGGGATAGCTAGCCCTTCAGATTAATTGGATTTAGTGGAAGATTTATAATTAGTTACAGAATTTTAAATTTCTATATGAATTTATGTTTCTAATGTGATGTGAAAAAAAAAAAAATTAACGTAAAGCGTGACTTGGATATAAAGATGAGTCTTTTGTAAGGATGTTAAATGATTCATCGAAACCAGATATAAATAATTATTAAATTTAAATTCATATCAGATATTCATAATTTCAGATTAAATTTAAACTTTTGTAATTTTGAATTGAGTTCGATCTTTTAAGTATTGAATGCGATCTGTTGACATCTCTAATCGTAAGTTTGTAATTTCAAATTGAGTTGGGTCTTGAGTGATCAATGTGATCCATTGGCATCTTTAATCATAAGGGAAGGGGAGAAAAAATTAGAAAGAAGTAATAGATTAGATAGAAGAAAATTAATGAGTGTCACAAGCAAGCATTCTTGCAATCGTAAGAAAGCACTAACTATATACTACTTATAGATATCTACCATAGTAGTGACTTGAAATATTCTAATTTCTTTAAGTTGACCCCATCCCATTATATATATATATGGTAATGCTTTTCCATCACTCACTAGCTTGGTGACATATATTGAAGATTTGGGTTATGTTCACATTACTAGGAGAATATTCATAACATTATGGAGAAGAAAAAACTTGTGGATGAATCATGTATAGAGTTATAATGTGAAACTATTTTTAGTTATTAGGGAAAGATATAAAAATAAAACATAGAATAATTTTTTTTTTTATTTCTTATACACTCTAGCTAATTTATTTTAAAATTTATTAAACTTGTTAGTATGAAAAACCAAAATAAGCACAAAGGCACTCTTAATATTAAATAACAAATCTAAAGAAAAGTTTAAACTAGTAGATGATGACTTGGATTTATTTTAGTTAATCTATCTGATATGCATGTTCGCCTTTTTATTTTAGTTAGGTTATCTTTATTAAATTTTATTGGTGTTGATGCATGATTTGTCTGAGCTCTGAATTCTAGGTATAGATTGGGCTTGGAGGTGAGCTTATATTCCCAACGAAATTGGGTCTAATGGTGATCTCCCTAAACCATTTCGAAAGTCAAGCTAGTGAGAATCTAGAAAAGATAATAAAACAATTTTGATTGGTTTTCAGTTAAATAGGTGTGTTTTTGCATAGCTCTCTTTACTTGGAGAAGAAGGGAATACTTCTTATAGCTGTATTCATTGGATGAGCTTTTGACACGTGCTCCTTCCTAACTGGTCCCTTGGTTGCCTAGTGAAAATTCACGTGTGAGGCATTAATTGGTTAATGCAGTCTATGTATTTAAAATAAAAATCATCAATCAATTAAGAATGAGTAATTGCATTATCACGTGTGTCCTTTGAAGGGGTGGGAGGGGTAATTAAACAGTCTCTATACATGGTGAGATCAATTAAACATGAAATTGATAACATTTCAACTGTTTGACATTTATAAGCATTGAGATTGATAACTCCTTTCGGTGAGTCTAGCTAGCTAGCTAGTTGTCTATTTTGTGAACTTAATAGCTATACATTTGGTCTATATTGATTTAGTCTATATATTGCACTGGTATGCTAGTAGATAGACAAAATAAGAAAAACATGCAACCTATAGATTTGACATGACATCTATAGAAAAATTAAGCTAAGGGGGAGGGGTTAAAGAAAGACGGTAGTTAATATTTTCAATTTTGAATCTTACCTCCCCATCTTATTTAATTTTTATTGCATAAGTTCTTAGTACTGTTTTCTTCTATTTAAAAAATTAAATTAAATTATAATAAAGAATTAATAGATTTGTATTAAGTCAACAACAAAAATAAAAAAATAAAAACCTTCCCATTAACTAAATTGAATTATTTTTAAATCTTCAGCGGATAAAATGACTGAGAGTTTGGGCGATTAAACAGAATCTGTTCCAACTGTTTTACAAAAGCCTAGAATTTAAAGAAAAGCCCAAGTTAGGTCCTTCAACCTAAATGCAAAGGAAAACGAGAAGAAACTTACAAAAACATATTATAATGCCCAAGTTAGGTCCATCACTGTTTTTTGTCCCTTTGGTTGCATAATGCATATTATAAACCTTCTTCGTACTTTAAAATTTAAAAAAAAAAAAAAAAAAAAAAAGGTTTTCTTGGTGACTTGGTTATCATATTCTGTTTTCAATTTTTTTTTTTTTTTTTCAGTCAAATTTCTTTTCTTTAACCATGTTGAAAATCCCCAAACTGGGTGCTAGCTAAGTGGAGGAGGAGGATGCATATATATCTTGATCAGGAAGATCTGTGAGAGAGAGAATATAAAAAAAAAAAAAAATTCTCTTTAAGGAGAAAATCCATTTTTTATAAATAAATATATTTTGAAAAATGGTAGATTTTGCCTTCTAAATAAAGAGAACATGACTCTCTTCGATATAGGAGAGGATTCATATATAGATAAAGTCGTCAATGTATAATGTCATTACTCATAATTACATGTTTAGAAAAATTAATATACATTATGGTTAACTAATCATGATTATCAATCATCTCTTGCTAGCTAAAGAGATGTTCTTTCTTTAAAGTCAAAAACAAAAACACCCAAGTACTACTCATGACTCATGAGGCAGACAATAATAAAGCAAACCCCTTGATACCTACTATACTAATAGTAATTATATATATATATGTAGGAAATTAAGATATAAAACTAATAAAATTAATTAATTAATTAATATATAGGCATGCAGACAAGCAAAGCTTTATATAATTAATTATAATAACTAGCATGACCACAAGGACTCCCCCATATTGTTAGCATGATCAACGACCATATCCATTGAAAATAGGGATTTGGTCTGAGAATTAGTCATAAACTGCTGCCTGCTTGTTGATGGGGAAGCTGAATTCATGGAGGCTGATGCCGGATTGTCATCCCGAGTTGACGAAAATTGGCGCATCCTCATGTGCACAACCTCAGCTTGTGCCTGTGCCAACTGGGTTTGAAGCACATCTACTTGTTGCTGCAAACAAGAAATAGCTCCTACACAACCATACACAGGGTCTCGTACCCTTGCATTTGCCTCATATACCATTGAACTCACTGCATCACTCCTTTGGTGCTCTGGTAGTTCCTGTAATGAATTAACAGAGATTCTAGGCAATTTACGAAAAAATACATGTGTATACTCACAGTATAAATAACAAACAGTTCGACTGGCCGACAATTTAGAAAAATCAAATTTTGTTATAGAAAATATTAGGTTGAGTCAAAAGAAAATAGGTAGACTATAAATAATGAGACTACGTAGAAATTATATCGTACACTTGATTTGAATGGTGCAATGGACTGGGATGTTATACATCAAAATGCTTCCAAATATTCAACTCAAGGCATATTAAAAAAATTCTTGATCATGACGTAACGAAATAAATGCTTATAGTCAATTCCAGATTGCTTGTTATGTACTATCGATATTTGACATTAACGATTTGATTCATTAGTTAGGTTAAAATTAAATATGTCATTTAATATCATATTTACTAATTAAATTTTATTAAAAAAAAAAAAAAAGGTTTCTACAAAGCGATCCAACATATTAATGAAATTAATAAGCACTACATATGATCATAAATTTAAATTATTAATTATCTACATAAAAAGAAGAAAATTTACCTATATGGACATCATCACCATGTCATGCTTATGCAATAGCTAATACATATATCTTTGTCTATCAAATTGATAATATCATTGATGACACACATAACAAGATAAAAAATCTTTAATATTCATAAAATAAGTATCTAGCTACTTGCATCACTTTTGGAACATATTACAATTGTGTCTCTATCAATATTGTAACCCATGATTTTAAAGCCAAAGAAGAAAGATGGAATATACAAAAACTTTCTTTTTCTAAATATAACATTTGAAAATAAACTAAAAGCTATCTGGATGGTCCTAAAAGTAGTAGTTGAACACGTAACTGTATGTAAACTAGTTCTCTTTTTGATGCCAAGCCATCCTTTTCCTCTAACCTCTTCACATTATGCAAACAAGTGACTGGCTATCTTAGTTTTCAACAAGTAGTAAAGCGTAGCCAACTCTATTATGCTTTTTTATTTTAGGTTTGTTTATGTGCACTTAGAAAAGTTCCCTCGAGCAACGCCTATTAATAATAATAATAAAAATATTATAACTAATAAAATTCATTCTATTAGATAATACTTCGTTTTTAAAAGAGTTTTCTCCATACACATAATATTTTTTTATTAAAAAATCGGTTTTGTGTATGTTGAGAAATCAATAATTGACAAATTGCTTAGCTAATATTTTATTTTTAAAAAGAAGAATGAGAATTTATAGTTATTTATTGATGCCTTTCTCAAACAGTAATTTAACTACTATAACTGTAAGTAAAGGTGAGAAAATAAATAAATTAAATATTAAGTTTTATTTTAATTTAAGCTTTACGTTTTTTCTTGTTGGTATATTCTTGTTTTCCTTTAAAAAAACAGGAAACTACTAACAAGTATAGTTCTTCTTCAACTTGAGAATTGAAGAAAAAGTGAAAAGCATATGCTTATAGATATTGAGCTGCGGCATGCCCTTGTTTTTTGTTTTTATTATCTTTTACTCTTGTCCTCTTTCTTGAAGTAACTAGTGCACATAATCAATTGAGACTGGATAACAACATTTTAACATTTTCTATAGTTAAATTTTCAATACCTGAATCAGTTTATGGCTGCACTAATCACCACTTCGATCCTTTCAAAGATAATAAGGTCGTTTCCATTTTTATTTTTGACAAACTAAATATTTCAACCACCATTCTTGGCAATTAACACCATCCTTAACTTACATACAAAATGATAAGGGTGAATTGGTTTAATACTTTTATCTATATATGGCAAATATTAAATATTTACCTGTAACATTTTGTTGACATTGCTTGCTCCAAAAACCTTGTGAACACAAGAAAACTTGTGAGGCTCATCAGCTGGAAAATAAGGAGCAAACACACAGTCCAGCGCGCATCTCCTCCTAAGAAGCTTGCAGGCCGCGCATGGCGACAGTGCACCTTGTTTCCTGCCACTCTCCTTCATTGTCTCCGATATCGGTTTTCGCTAACTAAAATGGCAATTTATAGAAGTTGAATTTGCTGAATACTTAAAAATATTTCAGAGCTAATTATAATGAGAGAGAGTAAGCTGTTTTTGGCTTAGGAACTACTCAAGTCAATAAAGAAAAGTACTTAATTGAAAGAGAGGAAGAAGGGTGGGGGGAAGGAGGGCTTGAAGGGAAGAGGTGGTGATGTTATATAGAGTTAAGTATGTGACATAAAATCTTGTAAGGTCCCACTAAAGAAGAACCTCTAGATTTTGCTGGACAATACATCCTTGTTGATAAGATTTTAGTCCCCACCTACATTTTTTTTCTTTGTCTCACTTTATTTTTGTGTATATTCTTTTTTATCATGTCTCCTTCTCATGATTTAAAAAGTACTTTTGTTGTGGTGAGGAGAAGATTATGAAAGAAAGTAGTTTGTCAAACAGAACCCTCTAACTAACACAGCTTCTATCTGTTTTTTTTTTTTTTTTTACTTTGGAAAATTTAGGGTAAAGACATGTTCACAATAAGGAATTAGTAGGTAGAGTTTATATGTTTAGGCTAATTAAAGGAAGGAGCTAGTTGACCTACATCTAAACTAAATGGTATGCAGCCATGGTTAATTAGGAAAAAGGGCAAATGGCATGTTTACAAAACAAAAGGATCCTTGCCTTTTAATCATAAAAGAAGAATCACAATATTCTTTTGGTTTTTTGGGTTTTCTCACAGGCATTATTGTGAGACTAATCTCATGAGTTCTGTCATGACTGGGAGGCCCTTTCCAACAATTTACTGCTTCAATGGTCAAACTTGTGTCTCACCCTTGGTAGTGTAGCTCGCTTACCATTGCATCCAATTCTTGTATATTAACTTAGTGCAATCTAGCAAACTTGCATTTATGCCTAAATTCCTTAGATATAATAATAATAGTAATTAAAAAACTCAAGTTTTATAGATTTTGATCAGAATCGATGGTCCAAATACAGTTATGATATCATGTCAAATGATTAATATCCAACTCGAATAAGACTCCACAATTAGAACCAGGCCAAATGGCCATCCAACCCAAATGGTTAATTAGAAGTTATAATAAGTGAATCAAGACAAAATTAATACGACTTGCAATGTACACCATACGTTAACTATAAATTAATTGATTGACAAGTCATGTATTAATATGTTATTATTTTACGACCAATAGATAGATTTAATTAATTAGAATATTGTTTTGTAATTTTGAAGAAAATTATACCCAATTAACTTAGATCACAATTCAATTATTATTGTTATTATTATTATTTGAATAGAAGATTAATTAATCATCTCATCCACAAACGATGACGTATTACTCTTTAATTATTTACTTTAAATTAATATCACACACTATACTAACTTTTCCTCTTCCAATAAGGGAATAAGATGGGTGTGGTATCCTTTTCTCTTTTCTTTTTCCCCTTAACTTGATTCTAAAGCTATAATATTTTAATCCCACTAGTCAATTATTTATCACAACTTTATATATATGTATTGTGTGCTTATCTTTTTAATATATTTATTTAGTGACACAAGCTTAATTTATAACATGCACAAAACGCAGGATTTTCACGTAATGAGTCCTTAATACTAGATTCCAATTAATTAAGATAAGATATAAATGAAAAGAAGGGAATCAAACTTGGAAATCCAAGACATGAACTAGACTCTGATTAGCTGAGAATTTTAAGCCAACATATCTTATGCTTGGTGATCTAGTTGGATATGAACTGACTTTTTGAGGCATGTAACATCATTTGAGAGGGAGTGCATTAACGCGCTAATCATAATTTATTAACTTAATTTCCATCGCTATCATCCACTAACTTATTTAATTTTTTTTTTGCCTATTAGTTGATAAGCAATAAATATACTATAGGCATACGTGTTCAACATGAAATTTATTTTTGTGATTGCACCATCAATATTTTCTCTTCAAAATCCTTAATTTTGATCTACTTTTCAATCGGGTTTTCAAAATTTTGTTTTAGAAAAAAAAACACTTTCTTCTCTTCTTTTTCTCTCCTTTTCACTACTACCATGTAAAGATTGTTAACAAAGAAAATATCAAGGTTTTTTTCAATTCTTGATGTGAAAGAAAATAACAAGACTGACAAAAACCTATATTTATGCAATCTTTTCAACAAGCATGCATACATATGCCTACATTCTACTATGGGCCGGGTAAGCAAGCTGGCTTGTTGTCTTTATATCACCCAAATCTTCCATTCCATACAGTTTACCACTTAATAATTGCTATCAGAATTATCAGATAAACTTGTGATTTAATTTGCACGTATGTGTGATTGGATATGCAATCTTTTCAACAAGCATGCATACATATGCCTACATTCTACTATGGGCCGGGTAAGCAAGCTGGCTTGTTGTCTTTATATCACCCAAATCTTCCATTCCATACAGTTTACCACTTAATAATTGCCATCAGAATTATCAGATAAACTTGTGATTTAATTTGCACGTATGTGTGATTGGACGAACATATATACACAATCAACAAATTAATCATATGGCATTAATTATTAGGATGATGAATGAAATGACTATATATATATATTAACAAACTTTGCATATAAATTAAAAATGACATAGAAAAATGGTGCATTATCATAGGCAACTATATGCATTTACCCCAAGATAAATTTGAATACTCTTCTAACATAAAATATTCGAGTTAAAAGGTCATATATATAGATATATAGTAGGTTATGTGAAAGGGGATGTAGTTAGGTACAGATTATATGTATTGTGTAATTTAAGGTCTAATCATGAGTTTTAGACAAATTTACATAATTTAAGAGAATGATTTGGATGCGATTTCAAATTCTTTTCTATTCTTCAAAAATAAAAGGAGGATTTATTCTAAATTCAATGATGATCCAAATTAACATGATGCACAGAATATGTAGAGCAATCAATAATAATATACATATATATAGATTTTATAGAGCCCATGTACTTTTATTAGAGACGTGGTATATAAAACAAAATATTAGTAACTCTAATTTTAAAATGACTAAATTATATTTTTGGACTCAATTAATCTTCCTCGATATTTCTTCTAAATTATTTTAATGGAAAGTTAATGATTGATGATGTGGTTAATGATATCTGTCATAACCAATCTACATAAATTAATGGAAGAATAAAAAATTGTTACGTGGATTACTATCTTACAGCTGAATATCTTTAGCCCGATTTGAAGAAACCCAATTTAAGGAAATATTATTTGAAGTGGATGAGCTGATTTTTCAATTTTCAAGTGAATTGGTTATGTCATTAACCGTTACCTTGCTTATAGAAAGAACTAGATGGTGCAAAAACTAATTGGATCAATTTTAATTTTAGAGACACAATTACAACAAAATATATAAACTATATAAAGTGAAGGATTTATCTAACGGGTGTTTAAAGAGTACTTGTTAAGCTTCTATAGTAAAAAATTTGTAACATTTATTATGGTAGTTGATCATGATTTTAATGTTATTTATTGCATAGATTACTACTTGTAGAAAGTTTCAATTTTTAATGATTATATTTATTGTAGCTTATTAAGTGTCTTTTGAGCACCCATTAGATAAATTCTAAAGTGAAATCTAACTCTAACTTTAAAAACCAAAAATATAATCTTTATATTTAGTTTTTAAGCTCATCAATTATTGACCTATGTCTTTAGTCAATCGGTTTCAACCCCACTCGCTCCTTTATCAGGTCATTGATTGCTTGAAGCTGATCCAGAAAATGAAGGAATTGACTTTGATTTTTAGATTGTGTTTCTCAGTTTTTGTGATGGATCCAGAAAATAATGTAAATTTGATTCTTGAGAAAGTTAATTCATCGATTATTCATAATCATATTTGGAAAAGTTTGTACCATGATCGAGTTTGAATCTTGTAGCTTAAGAAATGAGAGATAATTGGTAAATAACTCATGATTCTCCATTAATTAAGCTTTAAATTAAATAACATTGATGGACATGGGAAAATGATTCAACTCAATTGATGTACCTTAATAACATGCACCTATTTTGTGTAAATCAATTCAACTGAATTGTTTATAAAATATATATACTTATTTTATCAGTGATTTAGTTGTTTTAAAACCTTTTGATCTCACCTTAATTTTGTATAAATCGATTCAATTCAAATTCATAAAAGTCAAGCACCGAAAATTTTTGCTAATTTTAAGATTGGTAGAGTAAGCGCGTATCATAATAGATGCATGTGTAAAGAAAAAGTGCGAATTATAATAATGATGAAAAACACTATTGGTGATATAATACAAAACAATATGTGTTGGATGGAGAAAATAATCTTCAACAATATTACAAATAGAAAGGACAAAAGTATCTATTAAAATAGACTTTTATTTCAAGAAAATAGGCGTGTTTTAGTGGTTTACAATTTGTTATAAGAAATTGAAATTACGTAAAAATATGAACTGAAAACATCTTTGAAAATGAGGCCTTTGATGCTAACTCTTGCATTGTATAATTCATAATTATGGAAGCAAGTCAAACTTTCATTGTCTATAGAAGCCGTGCATTATTTGTGTACTCGTTATTGATGAAAACAAAAGTGTAATAAAAGTAAGAATAGAAAACATGTAATTATTTTGTCCACCATTAAAACCCTTACACTTCTCTTAAGAGAGACGTAATTCCCTATGTTGTCTTTCCCACTACCATATTCTAATTATCATTAATAAAAGAAATTGAAGAAAATGATGGTGCTTTAGAAATTAAATAAGAAAAGATTAATCGCGAAATTATAGTTTAATTCATTACCAGTATGCTCTATGGCACGAACACGCAATCGATTTTATGTAATCTTACTTACACACTAACGATATTGTTGTATATGTTATACATACTTTTTAATAATATTTTTAATTTACAGAAAGAGACATTTTATTTATTGTGTCTTTATATACATGTGTCTGTTTTCTTAAGTTATCGGTATATTCTGTTAGTGTAATTTGTTCTATTGATTATTTTCCAAATCTCATTTTATCTCAATCACACTCAAATTTTAAGGTTGTCTAATTATTTTTTTTACTAATTTTCTCGCAAAAAATTACTTTGGAGAAGAGATAGAAAGTATGAAACTCTTGGAAAGAAAGAAAAAGGAAAAAAAATCTAAATGCACATATGGAGGGGAGAGTACCCAGAAGAGAACATGAACACAAAAAGAAAGAAAGATAATAATATAAATTTAGAATTTTATTTTAATTTTTAAATTGTTACCGGGGCAAAACAGTCTTATTAACTTTTAAGCATTCAATATGCTGTCAATTAAATATAGTAAAAACTTAGTAGCACCTAAAATTTTTATGGCATAATTTTAGGTTATGTTAAGTGTAAATGATGATTTACTAGAATCTAGATAAAGCTCCTTTATATTGATTAGGGCAAATGAAAGGGCCCATGCACCACTACAGGAGACAAAAATTTTGGACATGAGAAAATTAAAAATTGGGCTGAAATTTAAATTATACAATTCGATATTTGAATTTGATTTAATTATTCAAATTTGAAGTCGATTTGAACATGAATTCAAATTAAATAAAAATACTTTTTAGAATTTGAATTTAAATTCAAATGATGTACGTTTGATGATCAAACTATTTGATTAATTATTTGATATCTATTAAAAAATAATTATAGATTTTATATAATTATTTGTGTTTATTTAAATTTAAAAAAAAATATTACCTTGATCCTTTTACTTTGAATTTGGATCCTTTAGAATTTCTTAAGAATTCTATCAAATAGAATTCTCTTATTTTTGTTAACGACAACTATTTTAAAATAATATTTTGATAAAATTATGATTAAAGTTAGAATTAAAATTAGGATTAGAGTTAGGGTCGGGGTAGGATTAGGATTAGGGTTAAGATTCAGGTTAGGGTTAGGTTTAGTGTTAGATTTTGGCCCACACTTAGAGTTAAGGTTAGTGTTAAGTGTAGGCTTAGGCATAGTATGATGTTGATTTGTATCTTAGATTAGTCATATTTTTTTTTCTTTTTGTCTATTTCAGTTGTTCGTAACGGTTGTCTTTTTTTATAATAATTATGTAATTTGAATATTTACCCAAAATTTAAATTACTTAGTTTTATTTTATATATTTATATTTTAAAATTTTAAACATAAAATTTTTAGATAAATAATATTTTATGCAATGAAAATCAAATATTTGAATATTTTGATTTGAATATTAATCAAATTCAAATATTATTAATTTTAAATTTGAAGAGATATTTGAATTCAATAGTTGAATTCAAATACAAATACAACTTATAGAGTATTCGAAACTATTCGATTCAAATTCCAATCCTAATTAAAAATATTATAAATGTTATCAATATTAGGTTAAATTACATTGTTTGATCTCTATAGTTTAAATCAAAATTCACTTTATTCTTTCCTTTTTAATTTATTACAATTGGGTCTTAGTCTCCATTACTTATAAAAGTGGGTATTAAGTGTCCAATTATTTTTTATTACATGTCATAATATAAATCAGCCACGTGTCAATGTCACTTGTAATAGACAGTACATGCAACTTGCCAAAAATACTTGATAATTAAATTTTCATACACAATTTTACTAAATGTTTTCAACTTCATCCTTGTTCTTTCCCTTCCTGCCTCCTGGTTCGACTGATGATGGGAATTGATGTTTGTGGTTTCAATTCTAATGGGTTTTCTGCAACAAATATGAAAAAACCTCAATGTTGCAACGGCCTGAGGAATCCCTGCATTACTCTGTAGAATCGTAAAAAGGTGGAAGTTTGAAACATCCATGATCCATCCACTTCTTTGAAGAGGGTTCTTCTTCACAATCTCAAGTTTTTCTACTTCCTCGTCTTGTTGAGTCCCAAACTGCAAATTCAGTGGAAAAAAACAAACAATGAAGAATGTAAGTTTTGTTTTTCAGATCAACCAAACCAATTAACGTTCATCTAATTATAAGATAACCCAAGTTTTCTCTTTTTCTTAAATATAATTTTGCCTTTAAATCACATAGAACCGATTTCCAGCAATAAATTGCTGGTAAATATTTTTACATTAGCTGGGTATGTGTGCTTGTCATTTCTAATTCAAAAAGGATGAGAAAAATGGTTGTACTGCATCAAGTTCTGATACAATTGAATTCAAAACCATATACCCTTTGCTACCGTGTTCTCTCTAATAGGCTTCTTTTACGTGTTTAATAAGCTCCCTAGAAGCAGCAAACTGATCAATCTCCCTCCATGCCATCCAAAACTAAAAATCATTGGCAATCTTCACCAGCTAGGCACCATGCCACACCGCTCTCTCAGAAACCTCCTCACAGCAACAAGAGCAACAGACCCACAACAGAACCCATCAAGCCACCAGTTTCAGAGGGGAAGTCGAGATCGACGAACTTGAGGTTGAAATCGACATTTTCAGATCTGAGGCAAATGTGGCCATGGTATCATCAATATTCGAGGACTGGGTACCATATAGTCCTACATATTTTAATTTATTTTCATAATCTTATTTTTGTCTTTTAATTCACTAATTTTTTTTTATTTTTTTTACTTTAGTTATGATAATTTTATTTTTTAATGTAATTAATTTTTTTAATCTTGTTAATTTTTCTTCTTATCATATCAAAGACTGTTTTTCTATTAGTATCACAATAATACATGATTTCATCAGATTAATTAAACTTCAATTATAATAAATAAAATAAAATTAAGCTTACCCAATTTTGTTTAGCTTAAAATTCTGATACATAATAATTAAATATGTTAAATTCTAAATTTGAATTTTTGTTGTGTATTTTCATGTGCTTAATCTTATATTATTAGTGTGTATTATACTTGTTAGGTTGATCTAACTACATAAATATCGTCTTAGTTGTGACTATGTCCTTTGATATGAAGAATATGTGATTTGAAATTGGTTATTGAATCATGACAAAATGATATTAGAGCTAACATAAATATCCATGTGTACATTTAGAGATACTACATATCGAATTAAATTTTGTAATTCCTTTTGTAATTCCTTGTGATGATGAATTTATAGGTCGCCTTTATATGATGCAGTATCAAGTTTGTACTTATATATATATATTGAGCTCAAAAACTAGTATCAATTATGAAAAATATATTTTACAGTAAATGATACTACACATAATTTAATTAAATCGTGACACAAGAAATATATATGGAAGTCGCGAAAATAGAATATGCTAATGAAATCTCAATAACATTGAACGATGTCAAAATTTCTGAGTTGAAAGTTTGGTTTTAAAAATTTAAAAACTAGTTTCAATTGTGTTGGATAGATGACATTGTTCATATTTGGTAAACCAATTATAGTTCCCTGCTATTATTTTTCAATTTAGTTTGTTTATCTTTACCTATAATATTTTTTGACCAACTTTAATACCCTGAACCTTGCCTTAATTTCTACAACTATAAATTAATTAAGAAGGCAGCATATTATAATAATACAGCTTATTCCCAAAATCAATCCATTGTTAATTTTCTAAATTGATAGACAGCATGGGAAGTGACCTTCTAAGCTGGAATAATGTGTTGAATGATTCATGCCCCTAATCACATCATCTAAGTAATACTTTTTGTGTTGGATAGATGCCATTGTTCATGCTCTCCAGCTATCTGGTAAACCAATAGTTCCCTTCTTTTATTTTCCAATTTTGTTTGTTTCTCTGTACCTATAATTTTGACCAACTTTAATGCCATGAATCTTGCCTTAATTTTTACAACTATAGATTGATTAGGTAGGCACGATCACCATATTTATAGTACATGCAACTATTGCTTGGTATATTGTACCATCAACAATTTTTTGTACATCAATTTTGTCACAACTATGGCTCCAAGTTTCAATGATCCCAACTCACTGTATGACTTTGTAGTCAGAGATGGCAATGGTGTGAAAGGCTTGGTGGACTTGGGCTTAACAAATGTACCCAACCAATACATTCAACCACCACAAGAACGAATCAACAAGCAAAATTCTAGCCCACATGGACTCCCACCCATTGACTTATCCAAGCTGCAAGGGCCTGACCATGACCAAGTGGTCAATGACATTGTTATTGCAGCTGAGTCTCTTGGGTTCTTTCAGGTTGTGAACCATGGTGTGCCTGTGGAGTTATTAGAATCACTTACAAAGGCTGCACACAAATTCTTTAGCTTGCCACCACAAAAGAAAGCAGTGTATTGCAAAGGGGTGAGTCCAAGTCCATTTGTGAAATATGGAACTAGTTTTGTTCCAGAGAAAGAGAAATCCTTGGAATGGAAGGACTACATTAGCATGGTTTATAGCTGCGATCATGATGCTCTTCAATTTTGGCCGGATGAGTGCAAGTAAGACTTCTCCTTCTTCGTTTCATTTTTTTCATTCCGAGATGTTGGGCCCCACATGGGTTCACCTATACACGTGTTCTTTAATAAAAGACAAAAATGCATATTCTCTAAAAAATATATCTAATAAATAGAATATTTTACATATCAAGCACATAACCCTCTCGTGTTTTCTAGTTGAAAATCGCACTCTCAATTTTATTTTACCAAAATATATTTGATTAATTTGCAACTATTATTTTATAATTTCCATTTTGTAGGGAAGTGGCACTTGAATATCTAAAATCATCAACCAAGATGGTGAAACGCATACTAGAAATTTTGGTAGAAAGTCTTGGAGCCAAATTAGAAGACTCAAAAATTGAGCGACTTGCTTGGGCTAAGAATGGTGAACATGAACTTCTATCCTACATGCCCAAACCCAGAGCTGACTGTCGGTGTTGGGCGCCACTCGGACATGGGAGCTCTAACAGTGCTACTGCAAGATGGCATTGGTGGTTTATTTGTGAAATCAGAAGATGGTGATGATGCCGGAAAATGGATGGAAATTCCACCAGTCCCTGCTGCACTGGTGATCAACGTCGGTGATACTTTACAGGTTTGATACTTCACCAAAGAAATGTTCGAATCGAAATCTTAATTTTGAGAATTAAAAGTAAATTTATTTAACAGGCGCTCAAAAGGTACTTATTAAGCTTCTATAAACAAAAAGTTTGTAATATTTATTACTGTAATTTATCATAATTTTAGTGTTATTTATTACATAAATTACTACTTGTAAAATATTTTAATTTCAATTATTATATTTATTGTATCTTAACAATTGCCATGAGTACCTGTTAAAAAAACTCATTAAAAACTAGTAGTAAAATTAGAATTGTATAATTCGATTGTAGTTTTAATTTACTCATAAAACTCATATCAATTGATGCATTCAATGAATTGAATTGGAAGATTCATACTCTATATTTGTTGTTGCAAGATATTGAGCAATGGGAGGTATAGAAGTGCTGAACACAGAGTACGCACCACAAACACACAAGCCAGAGTATCAATCCCAATATTTACACTTCCAAAACCAACAGAGAAGATTGGACCATTGCCGGAGGCTGTGGAGAAAGATGGAGTGGCTCTTTATAAAGAAATTGTTTTCCAGGATTACATGAACAACTTTTTTGGGAATGTTCATGATGGAAAAAAGTCTCTTGATTTTGCAAGGATCAATTAATCTATGAATTTCGTTCTACTTAATTTCATGCACAATAAATTATGCATACAAACTCTGTTTGCTTGATGTAATTAATAACGAAGTATTTATGTATTTTACTTGTGTCTAAATTATGAATTTTACTGGAATTACGAATGAGTGATCAAATTTGAAAAATGATGGGATTTTATCCTTCTTGTGTAGTTCAATATCTAATATATTTTTCTGATGTTAAAAAAATTAAATAATTCGTTCTAGCTATATGTATGCCAGCAATGTACTTGACAGAAAATTAATTAGCAAGATAAGTAGAAAGTCTTCCAACAGAGATCATTTCTCTGTTGCTGTTTCAAGCTAGTTCTTAATTAATTATATATATTTATATATGTCAGCAACATACACTTGACATTAGAAAATTGGACATTGATTAGTAATTAAAATAATAATTAGCAGTGTTGTGTATATATGTATATGTAAGCTCAATTTAAATATTAAATATATGCAGTGTATATAGTACCATGCATAATATCTAACAAATTCCATGATCAATACAAATTAATTAATTACATGAATGGAATGAGATTTTTGTTTTTTGTTTTTTAATTTTTATATCATAGCAATTAAGTAGTGTTTTTTTTTTGTTTTTTTTGTTGTAAATAAAAGAGAATTTGGGGTAGAACATGAGATTGGGAATTGGGGGTAGAGGAGAGCCTTAAGCTCAAGTGTTATAACCCAATATAGTAATATTAAGTATATTAGATATAATAACTTTAAGTTTGAGATAGTGTGTAAATTTTCGTTATAAAATAATAAATACTTAAACAAACTAATTAAATACTTATATAAATATAGGAATGAAGTAAGAATTAATTTTTATTATATAATTAGTTAACTTAAAGCTTCAAATTTATTTGATAAAATTTCTTTTTATAGGCACAACAAGTGTATAAATATATATATATAAATGTAAGAAGTTTAACTAAGTATTATATATTTATAAGTTAAAAAGTATTTATATAATATTATATATATACATATAAAAGTAATAGGATTTGTTTTGCACCACATAATTGGGAGGCTGAAGTTGACCCCTCACGTGGTTTGTATTTTAGATTTTCTTCTGCTTTTTCTTGTTTGCTTCTTTTCTTTTCCAGCACCGCCTTTGATTGGATTACATGTCCTGCTTCCCAAAAGTTTCTTCTCGATGCTCTGCCTTCGTTCTCTTTGGTTCAGTCCAAGACAGTTTCATCCCCTGTTTATTCCGTCTTTGGCTGTGAGTTTTTCAATTCTTGGGCAGTCAAGTTCAAGCTCTTGGTAAGCTTTCCTCTTCCTTTCCTCTAGTAGGTCATAGGAGCTTTGTTGTAAGAGTATTAGAAGCTGAAAAATTTGCTCAATTAAAGGCAGCTAGCAGTAGCTTGCTGTTGTTGTTCCGTCTCTCCTCTTCCCCTAATTGGCTGCTTGTTTTTTTTTCTTGTCGTGTGAGGTGAGTTTGTTTGAGTCCTACCCGTTGAGAACAGAGAGGTGCTCTTCTTTTGAGTTTGAACAGACTTGAAAAAGCTCAGACTTTGATCCCAACTAGAGTTGATAGTGTTGCTGCCGAAGAGAAAACAAGTTGTTAAAACAAGTGATAGGCAATTTTATTCTTGCTCACGTGAGTAGAGATTAGGCAGTTTCATAATGATAGTTAAGATGATAAGTTTTGCAGATTATGGGTTTCATGATTATTACCTTTACCTAATATTATGGTATAAACAATTATGCAGGAGCTTTTACTCACATGATTGCTCTTGCTTCTGTAGAAGAAAAGGTCTTGTTGCAAATCTTAAGAAACTAAACTTTCAAGTTGATTTTGGTGCCATTGGTATTATGAGATACTTAAATTGACGTCTTTTCATGCTCTATATATATATATATATATAGGATTTGATTTATTGTGACAATTCCAAATTCCAATGAGCTTCAAGAAAGTGGAGGAAATTATCTAAAGTTTAATTGTTGGGGATTTAGCCAGAAAGTGGATCCATATACAACGGCAGTAGCTTGGTTCATGGAGCAGGTGTACTAGCTGGATTTGATGTAAAGATTTTCTTAATTAATTAATTACTTTAAGTTGAAGGACTCCTTGATGGTTGATGAATTAGGAAGGAATTCTGCACTTCAATTGTTATTGGAAATTAGAGGAGTTGTTAATTTGGAATCAAAGATTACCGAAAATGAATATGTATAGTAGTTGCATATAATTATTGAAACATAATTTACGATTAGTAAATATTAAATTGGGAAGGTTAAATACATGAATTACTAGTGTATATATGTCTATATATATGACAAGATAACTAGTACAAGTTAAATGTATATATATATATATATATAGAAGTTAACTTACGTAGAATTCAATTGCTAAATAGTTAATTAGTAAACATGAGATTGAACTAATTAATTTTATTGTAAGATATTCAGATAAAGGGTTAAGAGAACTTAATTCTCAAGAAATACGCTTGGAAAATTAACTTTGAAGTGGTTGTTGAAGGAACGCAAGGGCAGACTTTGTGAGTTAGAAAAATTTAGTATTTCGAGTGTTTTCGAGACAAAAATAAATTAAGAGTTCAAGAGATAAAACATAGCTTATAGTCTTAAAATATTGTCTGAAAAATTTTGTAACTTGGTCCCAAATATGTTGTGAGTTATAGCTGTTAAACTTCGGCTAGGTTAGGCAGGATTTGTAGTGCCTAGTTTTTGGTTCATATGAGAAATTGAGTTAGTTAATGACATATTTTAGGAAAAGCTTTTGAATAATAAAGATAGATATACTTTTCTATTAATAAACCCAATAAACGGAATTGGATTTCGTTTTTTCCTAAAGAAAGTTATGTGTGATTAACTAAGGTAAGGTCAGAGCTATCAAAATCTTGCGTGTTGCTGAATTTGGTGCAAGCTTCCAAACAATAAACTGTATTGATATACAAATCTAAAAATTACAAATGATATACCATTATAAATCTACATGTGTCTAGTATTTTATAAATTTTACGAAACTAGATTCGGAATTTCCTAGATAAAGGTATAATCGTTAAAGTGGATATTAGTCCAAACTCCAAGTTTGGATAGTTTCAACATTTTTAACTTACTAAGTGTTTTCTATATTTTCTAATGGTTCCTCCTACCATATGCTTTGTCAAGACATTTAAAATTTCTTTTTATCATTAACCCTATCACATAAAATCTAATTCATATTAATTGGCATGTAATACCTTAATGAAAAACTTTCATAAAGAAACCTATACAAGACGAGATATAAGCTTAGTAACTAAAAATTATAACAATAACGTTTTATGAACTCAATATTATTTGGTTAAATGAATTTCAGTTTCGAATTCTATTGTGGTACGGATAGGATGCATGGACGCAATTGCGAGTGATGAATGAAATCAATTACAGGGTGAGTGGTTAATTGCTGCCTTTAGAGGCTAGATTAGTATGTGTTATTATATGTTTATCTGAATATACTTGATATATAGAAAATAAGCAAGTAGAATATTTCAGTAATTTATTTAATTATGTTTGTTTGATATGGTTGCTTTATTTGACATTATTTGTGGTTGATAAGGGTAAACAAAGTGAGATTTTTATGAAAAATAATTTTTATTTCCGAAATTAAAAATCTAGATGCACCTAGGATATTCTGATTTAAAATCATGAGAAATTCTGATTCTGATAAATATATTTTTTAAATTGAGTGCTCAGCTTCGGTGGGATGGATTGTGTACGAAGATTAATTTGCTGTGCAGGCGCGTAAATGCCCAGTAGGGGGTGATAATGTTGTGCGGGGCTAGGTCACTCGTTGACCCTTTGATTGTTTTGCATGATATTGTTGCGCTGATTTAAATTGTGTTCCTGTATGTAATATGAATTTGTGGAACTTACAAGGTGTACGTGTAATGTGAAATGTTATACAAATTATGTTACATGATGTTAATATTTATATTATACGTTTGTGCTGAGTGATGCTAGTATCCTTTGGATATGATTTTTCAGTCACGGAATTCATAAGACTCAACCCTCTTCTGTGAATTTTTTTTTTAAGTAACAGAAGTTCGTTACATGGCGTCGCTGAGCTTGTGACTTGCCGATTGAGTACGGCAAGGTAATATCAGGATCTCAGACTTGAAGTTAAATGATGAAAATTTACAGTCACACTAAAATTGTGGTGGTGTCTAATTTTGAAAGATGTAAGTGTCTAGTTATTTGTCTTGGTAATGATGTGGTTAGGAGCGAAGCTCCTTGTTATTTTTATGTTACTATTGTGTAAAATCATGAAATTATATATTTGTATTTTGAGGACATGTTTCATTTTGCAGAAATCTCTGCCAAATTTTTAAGTAACTTGTTAATTATTACAAGAAGTAAACGTTTACAGTGAATTTCGGATTTTAGAAAGTTAGTTTTATTCTTTAGTTGGGTAATGAGTCAGGATTTGTTATTTTGTTTCGTAAGTCAAGGTTACGGTGGATTGGTTATTCAATCCCAGTGAGGGCGTGACATCAAGTACTACTTGGCTACGCTCGTTGTGGTTATATCAATTAACTAGTTATTATTATACTTTATTCAATTTAATATCAAAATTCAAATTGCAATATTTTCTTGTTCCCAATAGATTATATTTGATACTTAGTAATTGATCATCTTTAGATTAATCAAGTTGATTACAACATATTAAGTATGAAGCTTGGGTTGAAATTATTGGAATATTGAAAATCTTATCAATTTAATTGTGATTATTTTGGAAATTATTTACTAATAAGTAAATCTCTACAAGATCAAAAATATTATTTAGCCTAGAGACAATATTTCTCATTAAATTCTCCGAAAACTCTCGCTACACTGATTAGTGACGAGAATTTAGCAAGGGACCAATCTCATTAATACACATAATTCACTGGCTGGCACATACTGTATTTATTCAATCTATTATATCATACTTAATAAAACATAAATTTTTCAGTTGAACCAATCATTTAATTTAGTGTGAAATTTTAATTTATACATATTATATGTTTGAATAACAATTTAAAATAAAATATCTACTCACGCATAAATTGTCAAATTAATTAGCAATTCAATGTTCAATTAACGCATAAATCCTCAGAAGAATTAGTGATTTACTAAATCACCACAGTAACAATAGGGTAAAATGTCTACTAAAAATCTAAAACAAATTGTTGGACTAAATAATAGAAAAGGTTGTTTTCCATCTATCTCTGTTTGGACCATAAGATGAGTAACAACCTTTTGGTCCCCCTTAATTTAAAGTATCTAGAAAACGTTGAGAGAAAGTTGATAAAAAAAAAATATATAAAAAGTTGAGAGAAAGTAATTAAGAAAGTTTTGATCAATTAATGTGGAAGAACGCAGCGCAGTCTCTGACTCAAACAGGGAAAAGCTTGACCAGACTGGTACTCAACTAAGAAAAAAAATTAATGGAAGACTTCAAAAAGGAAAATATATTTGTAAAAATTAGAAGAAGGTTTTAGCAAGATTTAGTCTTGATCAAGAAAAAAAAAATTTCCTTTCATTGAGTTCATATAAATGTTTTGAATTGTTAAAACTAAAATCTCTATAAATTTTGTAATTTTGACATAAATGGCTCTGAATCACAAAAGTGATTTATTAAAATATATTTATATTCCATTGAGCACACCTTATGCAAAAAAAAAATAAAAAAAATAATCATATGAGTTTGGTTATTACTAAATTACTTGGCGCACCTAAATTTATTCAAATCAGACAAAGTAGGGATCATATATATATGCCAGCATTTTGAGATCGTTTATGCTCATCATTAAATTTTAATTAATATTACAATATGTATTAGAAGAACCCTACAACCGAGTTTTACTACTTATAACTAAGTTTGTCAAATAATAAGTGCTAAGTTAGTAAGTTCGTAACTCAATTTGTCTATACTGGAATTTGAATAATTTTTTATTCAGAATTATACCATTCAAATGTTAATATTATTCAAATTTTGATATATGTGAGCTTAGTCAAACTTAAACCATATTTATTTGAATTGAGTTAATTAAAATCTTAAAATTAAATTATTTCACTTTATTTCTAAACATCTCGTCAATATACTCATCAAAATTTAAATCCGAAAAATATTCATGAAAATATATTATCATTCTCTTTTCTAGATGAAAAAAATAGACATCCTATCTCAACAGAAGTAGGACTGGATTTTATCAAGTTAATCAAAAGGAAGTTGCATGGGAAACTGTGTTTAATTGCGTCCAAGTCAAACTTGAGCGACGCATATTTAATAAGAGCCAAATCTGGCAGACTATATATTTGACATTTCCTTCCATTCTTTTTGGAAACTTGACTCTACTACTTAATAACATTTCAAACATCTAGAAAACTTTGTATTTATTATGTCGAATACTTAAACACAACATTTATGCACCTCTAAACAATACACTCTAAACAATACAGTCAGTATCTGTTTGGAGTTTGAAATATTGTAAAATTAAAAAGTTATTTATTTAATGATATTAAAAATTATAATAAATAATATAAATTTTTATATATATTATTTTAATAAATATCTTTACTTGTTAAATTAATTATAATTTAGTTAGATAAGACGAAAATGTTCAGAGTAAAGGATTTCAAGTTCATGTCTCATTATCAATCAATTTGTTAACTTATTAAAAATAAAATAAAAATTTTAAATTTTAATTTCATAAAATCTTTTCTATAAAGACCTAGATAGTTTCTGATTCTTTACATTATATAATTCTTAATTAATTGGTGTCCCATATTGAACTAACCAAGTTTAAAGACTCATATAGACATGATCATCAAATTGATGGCTTCAATTCAATTCGTCAATGGTCATGGCTTTTGCTTTCATGAATAACAATCACATTTTTTTTTTTCTTTTTTGAAATTAAAAAATCCATTATTAGAAAGTTGAAAGAGATGCAAATATATTTTCTTTTCTTAAAAATCATACATGTGGGTCCCATTAATATCATGCTTGTCGAGACCATGACAGATTATCATGGGGCATATATCACGATTTATTTTTGATAAACAAAGTGTGTGATGGCCAAGACCCAAGTTTGTAGTGAATAAATTTAAATAGTTAAAATATATAGAGCTCAATAAAATTATTATAAATAAAATATTTTTTGCGCTTGGTCCAGCAGCCAGTGACGTTTGCCATTTTGCTCACTAGACTAAATTAAATAGGGGTATCTTTTTGTATTTTTGTGTTCAAATACTCTAACTTCAGTTTTAGAGGTTCTGATAATATTATTATAATAAGTGACGAAATAATTAAAGATTGAATTCATCTTACCTGGTCATCAAAACTCTTAGATATCATTTGAGAAAATCATTTCATTAAAATATTTTTTTTTTACATAAATTAAATTGGTGATTTTTTATTTTAAATTTTAACAATTTGGTGATATATGGACTGACTTAGAGCTTAAAAATTTATTAAGATTTTGTTTTTCACAAACTCATCTATTTAAAAAACCCAATTAACATAAAATTAATATAAAAAAAATTCAAGAATTCTTGCAAACACACATTTCTTAGCACGTATAACTACAAAGATAAATCCGTTCATCTAGTATATATCTCAATCTTTAATTTGTCAAGGCAACGATTGGTTGCAACATGACCAAACAAAAGAAGAAAAATTCTCTAGAAATCTTCCACCTAGTAGTCCCACTTTTTTATTTATTTCTTAAAAGATGACTTTTTTGGGACAATATGGAATTAGTCTTTGGCTTTTTCGAACAAGCCACAAGGCGATAAGGCTCAAGTCAAACTAAAACCTCACGACTTGACCTTAATTATAAACTATATCGTCTAACTCTCTTCGCACTATAAATGAGTACACACGAAAGAAGGTTCTCCTCCACATTGAATTTTTGTGCTAACATTCATTCATTCTTTACAGAGTGAGAAAGAAAAAGAGAGAGGAAAGAGAAATAGAAAGAGATGACTAGCAAAGATAGTATCAATACTGCTAAGGTTGATCATGATCATGAAGAAGAAGAAGTTGCACTTCCTGGGTTTCGCTTTCATCCAACAGACGAAGAGCTTGTCGGATTTTATCTTCGCCGGAAG
Source organism: Quillaja saponaria (assembly GCA_029379385.1). Lineage (NCBI taxonomy): Eukaryota > Viridiplantae > Streptophyta > Magnoliopsida > Fabales > Quillajaceae > Quillaja > Quillaja saponaria. The sequence continues at coordinate 7,501,403 of CM055616.1, read as the reverse complement.
CTTCAAAGGAAACCGATCACTTTTGAACTCATCAAGCAGATTGACATATACAAATATGATCCTTGCGATCTCCCAAGTATGTTTATGTTGCATGCTTAATTAATTTATATTAGCTACTTAGAGTAGGCAAAAAAAAAATATATAAAGTATTTTCTTTTGGGTTAAGTAATGAAATTTTTGCTTGTGTTTTGTCTATGCAGAAGTGAGTACTGCCATGGGAGAAAAGGAGTGGTATTTCTTTTGCAAAAGAGGGAGAAAGTATAGGAATAGTATAAGACCTAATAGAGTAACTGGTTCTGGATTTTGGAAAGCAACTGGCATTGACAAACAAGTTTACTCACATGGAGGAGAAGGCCATGATTGTATTGGACTCAAGAAAACATTAGTTTACTATCGTGGCAGTGCAGGAAAAGGCACCAAAACTGATTGGATGATGCACGAGTTTCGTCTTCCATCAAATGACACTACCAACCCTAAAATTGCCACTACTCCTGCTGCACAAGAAGCTGTAAGATCTATATAATCTCACACAGAGCTTTATTTCTTTAACTCTGGCTCATTTGACTCATCGTATATAAATTATATCATCCGTATATATATATAATCGTATTAAATTCAGACATAAAGATTTTTAGTTTCTTATTTATGTTTATGGCTTGCAGGAAATTTGGACATTATGTCGAATTTTCAAGCGAAATGTTTCACATAAAAAGTACACACCAGATTGGAGAGAATTATCGTCTAAGCACCACTCAGTTGACAAAAGCATCAAAGCAGTCAGTATGGGTTCCAATTATAATCAAGAAGCAGCATACATTAATTTTGGTGCTAATTACATCAATACTTATAACTGCAATGAACAGAGGCCTGCGATCACTAATGCAATTAGTGATCATGATCAAAGGAACCAGTTTCATGTAGGTGATCAGTTGAGCTCATCAATGGCACAGCCTCAATCGACTGAGTCGTCTTCAAGCTATCGGGTTAAAGATGATCAGGACATAGATGAGTTCTTTATGTTCAATGAAAACTGGGATGAGCTTAGATCAGTTTTTCAGTTTTCTCTTGATCCATCTTTTGTGTAGAAATAGTAGCTACATATTTATTAGAAAATTTAATAAAAAGGGGAGCTTTGAGGTTGAATTAAAAGGGATTAAACTAATTAATTCTTTTGTGTATTTAATTAGGCTATATGCTTTGGGAGAGTTAAAAAATGAGAGGAAAGGAGTGAAAATAGGGTGAAAATGTTTCTTAAATTTCATATGATTTCACTCCATTTCATGTTTTTATGCCTCACCACAGTATAATAAAGTTTGGGGTTTTGGAGACCACTTAATTATTGGTTCATGTTTCATTAATTAATTGTATACAGATCCAGTCACCTGTATGAGCATTTACTCTTTTTTTTTTTTTGGTCTTGTAATTTTTATTTTTGTAAAAATATGAGCTAGTTGATGAAAATTATTAAGTTGAGACTGAATTATATCTTAATTGATTTCCCTTTTTTTCTGGGTACAGGAATTTTTTTTTTTTCCATTATGCAAGTTGTAAAGTTAAATGCTTCTAAATATGCATAAGAATCACTTTAACCAGACATATATCATTTCAAATTTTTATATAAGTAAAATATATTTGTTTAATTATTATATATGGAAATCAAATAACTCTTGTCTGAGGTTAAAATTTCATTGATCAAGAACAAATTACCAACTTTGAGAAAAGTATGTACATAATCCTATGACAAGGTCAAATCCTTCGAGAGAGAAAAAAATTGTGATCTCTGAAGCATGTGAATCGAAAAATTGATTAACAAAGCGATGGTAAGAGGTTTTTTTTATTTTTATTTTTATTTTATCTAATACATATATAGTGTATATGCGAGTTAGATGGATCTAAATATAAAAGGCTTCGTCTCATCGAAAAGCATCTCCACTAATCAAAAGATTCAGCGATGAACTATGAGAATAATTACAACCAAGTACTATAGAAACTCTAAGAAAATCAAGCCACAAAGAGAGAGAAAAAAATACCACACTAAATTCAAAAACCCTATTTGTTCCGAATGATCATTGTTTTTACTATTTAATCTTATGTAGGATGAGCTTTAATAGTAATAAACTTTACAGCAGTAGCAGAGCTAGACATTTATTTTTAGAAATAATTAAATTTTATATAAACTTATTCTACTATAATATTTACAAAAAATTATAAGAATCTCAATAATTCATAAGACATCATAAAAATTTCTAAACTATAAAAGAATAATAAGAGTTTTAACCCATTAGTTTTATTCTTGAGTTGGGTTTTAAGTTTTAACTCATTTATCTTGTCAAAAAAGTGAATGTTATCTAGTTTGTATTTTTGGAGGAGCTACAATATTAAATAAGAGAAAAATAAAAGACTAAGAATAAATTTAAAATTATAATATTAATATTTTTCTAAAATTTTGAGGAGACTATGGCCACTTCTAAGTTCCTTAAAGACTCTTCTTTGCTTTACAGGAATTGGATGAGACAAAAGATATTGGTACCTTAAAGCTTTGCTTAGCCAAAAACAATAGTATTGTTGTTTTTAATTAAATAATAAAAATCGAACTATGAAGTATTTAATCAGTTTACAAAACAAGATCTTATTTTGTTCAACATAATGAATCAACATAATGAACAAGATCTTATTTTGTTCAATAGTATTATTTATTTTGTTCAACATAATAAATAATAAAAATCGAACTATGAAGTACTTATGTACTTAATTAAGTATATAAGTACATATTAATTGGTCTTCTAAAATTTCAAAAGGGTCAGATGCGACTCTATATAGTTCTTATTTGTTCAATTCCGACTGCTTTTTAAAATTAAATTAATAATGGATCAGCTAGCTTTTGACCCAGTCTTATCTAATATATATTATATATTATATACATCCTTTGAAAATTAAATCCTAGGACTCTATCCAGTCAACTCAAGAACAGAATGAATAAGAACGAGCAAGATAGAGCAGGCTTTTTCTTTGAGTATTTTATTGTTAACGAAGCTCAAATAAGCTGGAAGTGCTACACTACAGTACCAAATAAAAACAAAGATCAAATCTTCTTCATATATTATATTATGAATTAATATTTTATTTACATGTATCTAATTTTTATACAGTAGTAAATAAAAGAGTGACATGTGACATTAGTTCCAATAATCATTTTTCATTTTATAATCAAGTAAGTTGATGTGTTATAATCATGTTTACTTACAATGTTACAATCGCACTAAATCAAGCACTAACTTTTAAATTATGTGTCAAGGTTGTATAATTCTCAATTTTCTAATAAAAGAGGAACAAGTAGTTACTAGTAAGGTGATTAAGTTGTAGAATTCTGTAATTCCCCTAGATATTTTACTGATCAATCCCGTATAGAAACTCTGCCCCTCCCCCAGGAAAAGGTTGCATCCACTTGAACGTTTCTTTTGGTATTGGTTTTCAATGTAATCAAGGTTGTGGTTTAGACTTCAACATGTGATTCATGTAAGTAGGAGCCAGCTTCTGTAGCTGTCTCTGTTCTCAACCTTGCAATGCATTTTCATGGCTGGTTATCTTTTTTTACCCTTCTATACTATAAGATGCCACTAAAAGAAGGTAAGAAGGCATACTACGAGTAAGCAAGTTTGTGGCATATATATATATTATATATATGGGCTCTTATCAGTGAACTCGTGGTTCTAGAATACTGTTTTCCTAGTCAATAATTTTTTTGTCCCCTACTTAATTTAATACTCTCTCACATATCTCTATATGCTTTTCTAAAATGTTATATTTTTGCAATGCCAGGAAGACTTGCTAGTTGGAATTGTATTTGTTGGGATGGATAGTGAACTAGTAAGATATTGTTGTATGACATTCGTTTATATTAGAGACTCTGTTCCTTTTTATACAGCAGCATACTTAGGCCAAGATGAGTTACTAGTATGATACAGAGAGATATAATTTGGTAACGTCATTTCTTATGCACCGTTGTGATATTTTTCCTTTTCTGTTTGTTTCTTCTCCATAATGAAATATATAGGCTTGCTCCTATCTTTTTAAGTTAATTTCAGGTACAAATGACAAAATAATTCTCAGTCAGATATATTTTCACTCACTGTTTAATCCTTTTGGATTATATATCTTTAAACATTATAATTTTAGGTTGTTTCTTTGCCTCGTTTGACTGCAGGTATGTTGATCTGACAGAAGAACTAAACTACTCAACAGCAGTAGCTGTAGTAGGTTACTCCCTCATTTTGGCCATACTTAGAAGTTTCAATGTTAGGAATGAAGCTACCAGAGACATGGTTACTACCCCACTGCTTGCTTTTGTTATCACCCATGTATTGTACCTCAACTTCTAGAAACTAGACTATGGGGTTTCTGTCATATACATCTCCCTTGACTAAACTTAATAGGCTTTACTGCTTAAGCTTGCTCTTGCAAATTTATTTTCTGGTGTTGTGACTCCCTTTCAATGATTTGGTTGCCTAGGTTGGATTTGATTTTCTCTTATCGAGTTTATTCCTTTTAAAGGATTCATGATATTGTAGTGTCATGCATTCACTCCAACATATACTGATATACAGATACACTCACACATACACACAAGTGATGTGCACATTTATCATTTGAATTACTTTCTCCATACTCTTTGTTTCTTTTCTCATATCTTCTATTTTCTTACTAGAAATTTGTGTTGTCTGTGTAACATTGTGTGACTCTTTCATACTTTGATTTTACATGATGGAATATGAAAGGGTGTGTAGTAATGCCTGTGGCGCAACTTTTGATTTGGGCAATATGGGCCGCCGTTTCTAGCCATCCTTCACTTTTGATTTGGCCCTTTCTATCTTTCATCATAACTAAGCCGGCATATGTTCTTCCCCCCAGTTTTTGAATGAGAAAGTATATCTTCTGTTCTTGCCATTGTTGTAGAAGTCAAGTTTGAAGTGATCCCAATAGGTTGACACATGAATATGATCCTCCTCAGTCCTGACTAATCTCTTCAACAGGGAAGAAGTTACTGTACAAATTTTGCAGTTCATAAGGTGTATTTTTCATGGGTTAATGTAGTACTCATTTTAATTACCCAGCACTTCTATGTATTTCTTTATAAAGCATTTTGTTCAACGGGTTCAAATAATGTCTCACAAGTCTTTGTGGAGAAATTTTTTTTTTTTTCAACGGTTAGGTTTGTCCAGACGAGATTTCAACTTAAGTAGTCAAATCACTAAACAAGAATAGTGTTTTTTCCTTTAAAATAAATTACATAGATAAATTGTAGAAAATACAAAATAAACCAGAGGCATCATAGTTTGCGGGATACAACTTCTATGGGCCTTAACTACCACAAACCTGAAAACTTACAATATGTTTGGGCCATAAGATTCACTGGTCGAAGCCCATTGAAAGGAAACCCAGCCCGAAGTAAAACCCTAGCTGAAAGAATTGTACCACAGCCGCATATACCTTACGGCCAATACCTTATTCAGTGTTATATATATCCTCCTTGTTCTAACTTCCAAGTGCCATATATAGCGAGACTCAAGAGGCTGCTTTTCTCTCACTAGCCGCCTCTCTTTTGATCTCAGGTTTGTCTTCGATTTACTGTATTACATAGCTTAGTACTTTCTCTTTCGAATCCGTTTCCAATTCTTTCCCGGTTTCCAAACAGATCCATATTGTTGCGTTTTTAAATGCTTTTATATAAGATCTAGTTTCGGAATCAGAATTTTTTTTGTTCTATTTTGTGTTGTCTTGTATTGAGTATAAGATAAATGTTCCTCTAAATTTATTTTTATTCTTAATTATGAGCTCGTGTTCAATCGGCTGGGTTATTGTTTAGATACAAACATTTTTCAGCTGGATTCTGCTTTTAAAATTGTTAGGTTACTATGGTTTTCTCTGTTATTTGATTTTAATTTTAGGGATATGTCAAATTGTTGATTTAGTTTACTCATACTCTCATAATAAAACTTTTGTTGGGTCATTGATTTTTGAATTATTAAGTAAAACTTTTGTTACTAATGGATTGATATTTTTAATTTTTACATACTAAATATAGTTGAGCATTCTATACTTATTATTCTTGGAATACCTATATTAAACTAATTTTGTTTAATCATGTATATTTTTTTGCAGAAGAAATTTGTTTGTGACATATCAAGACTAGTCAAGATGGTGAGTTCCTCAATCACAATTGGGTTTTTGTTGATTTGCACTTTAATTACTCTTAATATGAAATCGAGAAATTGGATCGTTGTGTGCAGGTGAAGTTCACAGCTGAAGAGCTTCGTCGGATTATGGACTATAAACACAACATCCGTAACATGTCTGTTATTGCTCATGTCGACCATGGTATGGTTACCAGAAGCATATTTTTACTTTCCTTATTATTAGTTAGCTAGTTTTCGTAATTTGTGTGAACAAGATGATTTTCTTCTGCTCTATGGTTTTGCTAACCTATGCTGTAGAAAATTAGGTTCTTGTAAGTTCAAACTTGCCACTTTACATTTTTAGATTAGTTTAATGTCTATTCTAATTTCTGGACTTTTTTTAGAATATTCAGTATAATAATATCGGACTTTTTTTATATTCTGCTGTTTTGTGTAGAACTGGGGTTCCTGTTTATATTGATGCAAGGATATGTTTGTTGCTAGTTATATGATGTTTGTTTTGTCTGTCTTCCCACACGACTGATTTCTATTGTTATTTATATGCAGGAAAGTCGACCCTCACTGATTCTCTTGTAGCTGCTGCTGGTATCATAGCACAAGAAACTGCAGGAGATGTTCGGATGACAGATACCCGTGCCGATGAAGCAGAGCGTGGTATCACAATCAAATCTACTGGAATATCACTATACTATGAGATGACCGATGAGTCTCTGAAGAGGTACAAGGGAGAGCGCCAAGGGAATGAATACCTTATCAATCTCATTGACTCACCTGGGCATGTTGACTTTTCATCTGAGGTTACAGCTGCTCTCCGCATTACTGATGGAGCACTGGTGGTGGTTGACTGTGTTGAGGGTGTTTGTGTGCAGACTGAGACTGTTCTACGTCAGGCCTTGGGAGAAAGGATCAGACCTGTGTTGACCGTTAACAAGATGGACAGGTGCTTCCTTGAGCTTCAGGTGGATGGAGAAGAAGCTTATCAAACATTTCAAAGGGTTATTGAGAATGCTAATGTCATTATGGCTACATACGAAGATCCTCTCCTTGGTGATGTTATGGTCTACCCAGAGAAAGGGACAGTTGCTTTCTCTGCTGGTTTGCATGGCTGGGCTTTTACTCTGACCAACTTTGCAAAAATGTATGCCTCTAAGTTTGGAGTGGATGAGTCAAAGATGATGGAGAGGCTGTGGGGTGAGAACTACTTTGACCCAGCCACCAAGAAATGGACTAGCAAGAATACTGGATCACCTACCTGCAAGCGTGGTTTTGTTCAATTTTGTTATGAACCTATCAAGCTAATTATTAACACTTGCATGAATGATCAAAAGGATAAACTGTGGCCTATGTTGCAAAAGCTTGGAGTCACCATGAAGTCTGATGAGAAGGAATTGTTGGGTAAAGTATTGATGAAACGTGTCATGCAGACCTGGCTTCCAGCAAGTAGTGCGCTACTGGAAATGATGATATTTCATCTTCCATCTCCATCAACAGCCCAGAGATATCGTGTTGAGAACTTGTATGAGGGCCCTCTTGATGATAAATATGCCAATGCTATCAGGAACTGTGATCCGGAGGGGCCTCTAATGCTTTATGTGTCTAAGATGATTCCAGCATCAGATAAGGGTAGGTTCTTTGCTTTTGGCCGTGTGTTTTCTGGTAAGATCTCTACTGGTTTGAAGGTCAGAATTATGGGTCCAAATTTTGTCCCTGGGGAGAAGAAGGATTTGTATGTTAAGAGTGTCCAGAGAACTGTTATTTGGATGGGAAAGAAGCAAGAAACTGTTGAGGATGTTCCTTGTGGTAACACAGTTGCCCTGGTTGGTTTGGATCAATTTATTACCAAGAATGCTACTTTGACCAATGAGAAGGAAGTTGATGCCCACCCTATTCGAGCTATGAAGTTTTCTGTATCACCAGTTGTCCGTGTGGCTGTTCAGTGCAAAGTTGCATCTGATCTTCCTAAGCTTGTTGAAGGTCTTAAACGTTTAGCGAAGTCAGATCCTATGGTTGTTTGCACAATCGAGGAGTCTGGAGAGCACATTGTTGCTGGTGCAGGAGAACTTCACCTTGAGATCTGTTTGAAGGACTTGCAGGATGATTTCATGGGTGGAGCTGAGATTGTAAAATCTGACCCTGTTGTGTCGTTCCGTGAGACTGTCCTTGAGAAATCCTCTCGTACTGTGATGAGCAAGTCACCCAACAAGCACAACCGTCTCTACATGGAGGCAAGACCATTGGAGGAGGGGCTTGCTGAAGCTATTGATGACGGCCGTATTGGTCCAAGGGATGACCCAAAAGCACGTTCCAAAATCTTGTCAGAGGAATTTGGTTGGGACAAGGATCTTGCTAAGAAAATTTGGTGTTTTGGCCCTGAGACCACTGGTCCTAACATGGTGGTGGATATGTGTAAGGGAGTCCAGTATCTGAATGAAATTAAGGATTCTGTTGTTGCTGGCTTTCAATGGGCATCAAAAGAAGGTGCATTGGCTGAAGAGAACATGAGGGGCATCTGCTTTGAAGTTTGTGATGTTGTTCTTCATGCTGATGCTATCCACAGAGGAGGTGGTCAAGTCATTCCTACTGCTAGGAGGGTCATCTATGCTTCCCAGCTCACAGCAAAGCCCAGGCTTCTTGAACCTGTTTACCTGGTGGAGATTCAAGCTCCGGAGCAGGCTCTTGGTGGTATCTACAGTGTTCTTAACCAGAAACGTGGACATGTCTTTGAGGAAATGCAGAGGCCTGGAACTCCACTTTACAACATAAAGGCATATTTACCTGTCGTTGAGTCCTTTGGATTCTCGGGCACATTGAGGGCTGCAACCTCAGGACAGGCTTTCCCTCAATGTGTGTTTGATCACTGGGAAATGATGATGTCTGATCCACTGGAGTCTGGATCACAGGCTGCACAGCTTGTTCAAGACATCCGCAAGAGGAAGGGCTTGAAGCAGGAGATGACCCCACTTTCTGAGTTCGAGGACAAGCTATAATCATTTGATCTGATGAGCCCTGTCGTCAAAAATCTTGCTGAGTTTCTCTGATGAGAGTTTGATACAGTAGTCATAATTGATCATCATGAACACTTATTATTTTCGTTTTGTCTGTGTTTATTTCTTTTATTATGTAGTACTTTGGTTGTGTTGGTCAAACTATCTGTAATTTTCCGTTGTGGTCATTGTAGCGTGATCATTTATGTTTTCTAATCTTGTTCTGTGATGATGAATGTTCTTTATATGCTGCAGGGTAAATGTTCTTACTTTCTAGTCTAGTATATAAACGAATAGGCCCTCTTTTTTGCTGTGACATTGAGTATTTCATCTGTTGCGGACTATGAGCTCGTAAGATATAATTTCGAGATATTGAAATTCCAGAATTTTAGTTCCTTGCACTTCTATAACTGTCACATCGGATCTTTTACTTTATTTTACTTTTCCAGTAAGATACCAGACCACCAACAGAAAAAGGAAAATTAAGAGTATAATATACGTACTGGATATTAAGGAAAAGCCAAATGATCCAATGGACAGCTTTACTTTCTGATAAATCTTCCTAATATTCATCCAAATTTACCAATTTTATAAAGAATTGCTGAAAAGACCAAGACACCTGTGGGGGTTTTGAATTTTGATAACAATTGGAGGAATTTTTTTCAAAATGCAATACTAAATAGTAAATACAACATGACGAAGAAGAAAATCGAGAGAACCTTAGAGGGGTATAAAATCAATTACTCATTTACTTGTCTACCAAGTATACCTCTTGCACACCAAGAAAGTAATCTACCAAAAACCAATATAGTATTCTCTGAGATAGATTAGTTTTGTGCCAAATAGTATTTGTCAACCCATTAAAGTTGACCTCATAACTAACAAATAGTCACAATTTTCTGAGTACCTCATAGCTTTTCTACTCCCTTTGCCCTGGGAAGCTGCAGAGAGAGCCTTGGCCAATTCCCTCTCTCTTTCTCAATCTCCTAGGTTAGCTTCTCAACTCAATTTGTTTTTCTTTCAGTTTGTTTTGTCAACTTTCTTTCCAATTATAGTTAAACCCTCAATTTGGTGCTTATTTTGTGAACCTTTTACTCAAGATTATGCATGTTTCTTCTTTTTGGCTAATGAAGTTCTAGATTAGCTGTTTATGTTTTAAAACTTATACAATGATGATCACTTACTAGCTCAGTATCCGACACTAAAGATTAGTTTGCTCTTGAATAATTCGTCGTCATCTGTAAAACTTGGCAATTCATGAAGTATAGCTCTGGCTGTTGTTGCGTGTTCTTTAATTTATGCCTTTATCTTTGGGTTGTTATAGATTTTGATTAGGCTGTTTGTGGGAAGTTTCAAGTTTGAAATTTGAAGTTTTAAGAATGTTTTCATCATTAAGTACTCTGAGTTACATTTGGTTGTGTTATTTGTTTAACTTTTGTACTCAATATTGGGTCAGAACTTTTCTTCTGTATATTTCTTTGCCTTAGTTTATCTATTGTGCGACCTCGAACACCCAATTTTAAGTAAAATACTAAAATGTCAATTTTGATTTGTGACAACAATATTATATTCTTCTGTGCAGGTAGAACTGGAATCTTTTGTGACATTTGAAACCTAGACAAGATGGTAAGTACAGTGTATCATAATTAAATTAGTTTGCTTTATTGTTAGCCAGTCTCAATTTTGCTTAATCTAAATGGAGATATGCTATGTTGATGAAACCTTCAGGTGAAATTCACAGTTGAAGAGTTACGGACAATCATGGACTTCAAACATAACATTCGTAACATGTCTGTTATTGCTCATGTTGATCATGGTATCTATTCTATCATACATGCTTCCATGCTCCTTGCTATGTGATTTCTTCAATTACACTCTGAGTATTGATGTTCTGCTGTCTGAATCTTCCAGGGAAGTCGACTCTTACTGATTCTCTTGTGGCTGCTGCTGGTATCATTGCTCAAGAAGTTGCAGGTGATGTCCGTGTGACAGATACTCGCCAGGATGAAGCAGAGAGGGGAATCACAATTAAGTCTACTGGTATATCTCTTTACTACGAGATGAGTGATGAGGCTCTAAAGAATTACAAGGGAGAGCGTCAAGGGAATAAATACCTTGTCAATCTCATTGACTCCCCAGGGCATGTGGATTTCTCATCTGAAGTCACAGCTGCACTTCGCATCACCGATGGAGCACTTGTTGTGGTGGATTGTGTTGAGGGTGTCTGTGTCCAAACAGAAACTGTCCTCCGACAAGCACTTGGAGAAAGGATTAGGCCTGTCTTGACAGTTAATAAAATGGACAGGTGCTTCCTTGAGCTACAAGTTGATGGGGAGGAGGCATATCAAACATTCCAAAAGGTTATTGAGAATGCAAATGTTGTTATGGCAACTTATGAAGATCCTCTTCTTGGTGATGTTCAGGTATGTCCCCAGAAAGGAACAGTTGCTTTCTCTGCTGGTTTGCACGGATGGGCTTTTACTCTGACCAATTTTGCCAAGATGTATACTTCCAAGTTTGGAGTTGATGAGGTGAAGATGATGGAAAGGCTCTGGGGTGAAAACTTCTATGACTCAAGAACAAAGAAATGGACAAACAAGAATACTGGGTCGCTTACCTGCAAGCGTGGTTTTGTTCAGTTCTGTTATGAACCAATCAAGCAAATTATCGAAATTTGCATGAATGATCAGAAGGATAAGCTGTGGCCAATTTTGAAAAAGCTGGGGGTCACCATGAAATCAGAAGAGAAGGAATTGATAGGGAAGGCATTAATGAAGCGTGTTATGCAGATATGGCTTCCTGCAAGTGATGCCCTTCTGGAAATGATAATCTTTCATCTTCCCTCTCCAGCCAAGGCTCAGAAGTACCGGGTTGAGAACTTGTATGAGGGTCCTCTTGATGATCCATATGCTAATGCTATTAGAAATTGTGATCCTGATGGTCCTCTAATGCTGTATGTCTCGAAAATGGTTCCTGCCAATGACAAGGGTAGGTTCTTTGCATTTGGTCGCATCTTTTCTGGAAAGATCTCAACTGGTATGAAGGTTAGAATTATGGGGCCAAACTATGTTCCTGGGGATAAGAAGGACTTGTTTGTTAAGAATGTGCAAAGAACTGTCATTTGGATGGGAAAGAAGCAAGAAACTGTTGAAGACGTGCCATGTGGTAACACAGTTGCCATGGTTGGTTTAGATCAATTTATCACCAAGAATGCTACATTAACAAATGAGAAGGAAGTCGATGCCCATCCAATTCGAGCTATGAAGTTCTCTATCTCTCCTATTGTACGTGTTGCTGTCCAATCCAAGATTGCATCTGACCTTCCCAAACTAGTTGAAGGTCTTAAACGTTTGGCCAAGTCAGATCCTATGGTAGTCTGTACTATGACTGAGTCTGGAGAATACATTGTAGCTGGTGCTGGTGAGCTGCACCTTGAGATATGTTTGAAGGACTTGGAAGATTTCATGAACGGAGCAGAAGTTGTCAAATCTGAACCTATTGTCTCCTTTCGTGAGACTGTCCTCGAGAAGTCCTGCCGTGTTGTTATGAGCAAGTCACCCAACAAGCACAACCGTTTATACATGGAAGCACGTCCTATGGAAGGAGGGCTAGCAGAGGCCATTGATGAGGGACGTATTGGTCCAAGGGATGATCCTAAAGCTCGCATTAAAATCTTGTCGGATGAGTTTGGTTGGGACAAAGATCTTGGGAAGAAAATATGGTGTTTTGGCCCTGAGACCACTGGTCCTAACATGGTGGTAGATATGTGTAAGGGAGTTCAATACTTGCATGAAATTAAGGATTCTGTTGTTGCAGGGTTTCAATGGGCGTCAAAAGAGGGTGCATTGGCTGAAGAGAACATGAGGGGCATCTGTTTTGAAGTCTGTGATGTTGTCCTTCATGCTGATGCTATCCACAGAGGTGCTGGTCAGATCATTCCAACAGCTAGGAGGGTCATCTATGCTTCACAGTTGACAGCAAAGCCCAGGCTTCTTGAACCTTTGTACCTGGTGGAAATTCAAGCTCCTGAGCAGGCTCTTGGAGGTATTTACAGTGTTCTTAACCAGAAACGTGGGCATGTCTTTGAAGAATTGCAGAGGCCTGGAACTCCACTTTACAATATTAAGGCTTATTTACCTGTCACTGAGTCCTTTGGATTCTCAAGCACATTGAGAGCTGCTACCTCAGGTCAAGCTTTCCCACAGTTAATCTTTGATCATTGGGACATGATGTTGTCTGATCCATTAGAACGTGGGACACAGGCAGCGCAGCTTGTTGCAGAGATCCGCAAGAGGAAGGGCTTGAAGGAGCAGCTAATCCCTCTTTCTGAGTATGAAGACAAGCTATAATTGTTTCTGATAGTATTATAAATTTAGAAGTGTGAATTTTGTTTTGTAAGTTTATTTTTGTCATCGTCAAGTTTATTATTTTGTGATATGATGTTTTATAACACTTTTCATGTGATGTCTATATTAAATAATTGGTTTCCTCAAATATGACTTATCCCCATGGACTCAACCATTTGGCTCCTACTTACTACTACATTATGTTTCATACTCTCCCAACTGGGGAAGTAAGCAGAAGCTCTCTAACAAAGCCACAGTCCACAGTCCACAGTCCACACTGGTTTCTGGTTAATAGCTACAGAACTCTCCTAAGTTCTAATATTATTCTTCAGTTTGCTTTACTGCCAAATAACATTTTGTCTTAGATCAACGATTCAAAAACATTGTCTTATCACAAATCAACTTGTTAAACTGAGGCTAGACATATTTTTTCCAAAACATCATTAAACTTGTTTCTGCTAACACTGACATGTGGAGTGGAAGGAATACAGATATCACGAGTGTCGAAATAAGCAAACAGAGTTCCCTATTCACTACAAAACTCCAAAAAGCGGAAAGAAATGGTATAAAAAACTCATCATAATCTCACTTTTACACATCTAGTTTGAACTATAACCCCAACCCACATCAAAACAGAAAATAATTACCCAAGTCATATATGGTCGGCCAAACTCCCAGTTTTCATGGAACAAAACTCTTTATAATCTTGTAATCAGTATGTCTGTGTACTAAACTGCAATGTACGGACCTCAAGGGATGTTATTAGCGAATAAAAAATAAATCAAGATTGTGTTATCACCTGCAAAGAAATTCTGCTATTTACATTCAGAGAAACACTAAATAAGGATCAAAGCAACAAGAAAGGGGAACATTGGGTGAAGTCGGAACCACAGACACCAAATTCAACATATTTGATGGTTAATTTCCATCAGAATGAAAGAAGATACCAGGTATGGTCCGAATGGATGAATTATCACACAACTTATAGAACTTGCCTCTGCTATTAATGCAAAACTTTCATTCAGTGTTCCACCTAGACAAATAACCCATTTCCAGTGTACCGTTTCTCAGCACCTTCAGAACATCACATTCGCCAGGAAATCCCTTGAAAAGCATCTGAGCAGAAAGGAAATTACTTGTCGTCAAGCCAACAATTTAAGGATCAGTTTAACAAACAACTAAACTTGTTTATATACAAACATAACATGTGAACTTGCACAATATCTGGTTTGGAAGTTAAATATTTTCAAAAATGTCATCCACGCATCATATAAGTAATTTCCAACTTCAAATGTGTACCTTTCTAGGGACAAGTTTTTGCAAATGTCGCATTGGATTTCATCATCCAGTTTCCTGATTGCCTATGACAGCAAGATATTTCATGGTTACTGTTGCTATCACTTGTTAAATAAGAATATATTGATTTAACATGAAGCCTATCAATTAGTCAGACATGCTTTGATTAATGATAAAAAAGAGTGCTTTCAAAAGAAGAAAAGAAAATGTTGAGAGACAATGAAAGATCAACCCGTAAAGTAGACTAACTCAGTATAATTATAGGACATCAGAGATAAAACTCAAGCAAACGGATGCAAATTGACCGAGAATCATAGCTAAGCTAGCTGATATTACAAAACACCTGGTATGAAAATTTGTAAGAAAATCCAGACATGATTGTTAGAATGAGCCTAAGATGACATAAGTGACCCAAATTGAAGTAAAAGAAAGTGCATTCTTACTGAGAGGGTGCAGCCGTGCAGGTAAAAAATTTCATTATTCAGGGCCTTTTAATTGTGCTAAATGGAAGTACTTATCTTTCTTGTTAACCAAACAGAGGAATAGAGTAATATAAGAGACAAAATTAATATATCTGAGATGCAGGAATGACAATCAATAAGAGTTCAATCGGGTCCCTCGAATTGATATTGATATATCTGTTGTATCATCAATTGTCGAAACTGTAAAGGATATCATCAGTTAGACCTCTAGATCTTATGATCATGACACTCCTCGCTCTTGAAGAACAAGAATTGTGTGGAGGACGGCACATGGCTCAAAAACCTGTGACATATAATAAAATTAAAGAAAAATATACTCATTTAAATTGTCAGTTGAATAGCTCACATATGGAAGATTTAAACACAAGCACATCAGCATAAGATATACCAAACTCCTGCAGCACACTTTCTAGTTTCTATCAAGGCCGAACCTTCAAGCAAATTGTTTCTTGAGCATCGGGGGGGAAAAATGTTACATTAATATATGTAAAAATTAGTTCTTTCTTGTGATTTTCTCAATAATCAAACAGTCAAGACCCAATAATATTATAGCACATCAAGTTGTCAAAAATAAAGCAGAAAAGAGATTTCATAAAGAGTTTAGAGCTCACGTCAACCAGCACGGTTTTGTTCATTCCCTCCATGACTTGGTATGAACCTTACCAAAGCTTTAACCTTTGACTTTCTTTTGAGTTCCTTTGTGACTTGTCTAGACCCCATTAATGCGTGTAAAATATTAGCTTGCAGCAGATAGGGAACCCATGTTCTAACCCGCCATCAAGTTTCAGATCCGACCCGGAATTGTTGCTTCAGTATCAAAAGAAAAAAGCCAAGCTAATTTGGGGACTAAACTGTTTACATTCTCTTACGCGCAGATGTCAAAATGGATCGGAGAGATAAGCAATCTCCACAAGGTTGTGTCCTGCTTTTAACTCTAGCACGGGCATATAAATTCTAAATAGGTTTCCTTAATTTACATTTTTGTAATTATTACTATCTTTGAAAAACTGCAGGTGAGATAGCTCGGATTTTGGTTGAGTTCTTAGAAGTGGCAATTACTTCAATTGTTTTTCTCAAAGGAGTTTATCCTTCCGGTTGGTTCTTGTCTGACCCATCTTTAATTCTATCTCCTTTCTCTGTTCGGTTCCGAAGAAAATGGAAGAATTTTTTTAATTTTTTTTGTTGGCAACTATAACTAGTTAGTCTATCTGGGTTTCTTATTAGGATTGGTTTTATTGGTTGTTGATGAAGGTGCTTTTGAAAGAAGGAGATATATGAATGTGGTGATTCAAAGGGCTCGCCATCCTCAGCTAAGAGATTACATACATTCTTCTGTCTCAGGACTTCGTCCCTTTATCGAACAGGTCGGTCTTCTCACTTGTTTACTTTCCTATGTCTATAACTTGTTGTGAATGCTATCTAAGAATATTGACCTTGATATGATCAATTTTCTTGAGCTGAAATGGGTGCAGTGTAGAATTCTTTTTACCAAACGTGTAGCATGTTTTCACTTGAAGTAAGAGTTGAGCATAAGACATCATTCCCATATCTTCCTTTATCAGCTGAGTTACACCCAATTCAACAATTACATATTCTTTGTTTGTTAGAAATTCGTCTAGTTGGGTGTAATTGGGTGAATATAAGGCAAAGTTCGTTGAGAGAATTAGTCGAAGCATAACAATAAAGAAGCATATACACGGAGGAACAGAAAGTTTGACATTTTTTAGATGAAGGCACGAAATACTGTTTCGTTTTTTACTTGTGTTTCTACCAAAAAAGTTCAGGTCATTTAATGGGTGTAGATAGATTAGCATTTTAACGAAGTGAACTTCTTTTTTAATTCTTATTTAGTGACTGTTTGTCTCTCATAACATGCTCAATGCATTATTATTTAGAAATCCAAAAATTTGAGAGTGCTGAAAGTTCATTATGTTAAAATTTCTAATTTCTGTAGTTGCATGTTTCTGCAAAAGTAAGTTTGTCAATTGTCATATACCTATGAGGCTATGACAGTCACTTCCCCACTTCTTTATCTCAAGTATGCATCTCAACTTAGCCTAAAGTTTTGTGGATCTTGTTAGGCTGGGTTCGTAATAGCAAAATTTAAATCCCTGCTTTTTCTAAGTTCTAAGTATAATTCTCAGCAAACTAACTATAGATTATATTTATGCCTATGCCAAATCTTTTTTTCTTCAAGCTGATGTCTGAAATTTTTTCTTTGTTTTTCCTCTTTTTTGATACTGATCAGAGGCTTTAGTCATAGGACATAGAGCAGGGGAACTTATCAAATTTCATTTTTATCTAGAAGGTCCAATCTTTGATCAGGGATTTAGAACACTGATTATTTTCATGTAGTTAGTTATGATTAACTGAATATTGAGTGCAAAGAAAGAATTTTCTTTCTCTAAATGATATATCCATAACCCAATCATGGCTTCTTCTTTCCATTTACATATTTGTTGTAATGATGTCATGTCAAACTATGTGCTCAAATGTATATCATAGCTAATTGTAGGATTTGGTACCATTTTGCATCTTGAGCTGTAAATCATGCCTAACATTAAGTGAGAAAGACTATTGGAGCCTTTGTTGCTTTGGATACTCACCTTTCTCTATGTCATCTCTCCTTCATTTACGTATGTCTCGGCAGTTCTTCGAACTTAAATACCCAAATGGACCTTAATTTGCAAAAATTTTAAGAGTCAACTAAACCATTTTCATTTTATTTTCTAGTGATACTGCCTAAAAGACGTAAATTTTCTATTGTAGAATGGAAGGCACAATTTGTTGTCACTATCAGAGAACCTGGTGGATAACTCATAGTGATGCTTCATTCTTATGTTAGATGCAGTTGCTACTATATGAAAAAACTTTTGCTGCAATTCTTACTTGTTAATGAGATGTATGAAGTTATTTTGGCAAAAAAAGTAACAATTCCAAGTTCTGTAAGATGTAAAAAGTGCTGAAGGTGAAGCTCCACTTCTCTAGTATGAAGATACTCCTGCCTCATTCAAACTGTATGAGGGTCTGGGGTGTAGAGGATTTTATGATATGCTGTAGTGTAGACTATAGACTGAACAGAGGTATCTTCGTACTTGGTAGGGACTGGTGGAGAGAGTTGCGGTTATTTTCTTCAACAATGACAATGTCCCAGTGGAGAGATTTATATTTAAGCTTGCAGTGGACCTGTCATATGGTTCAACGGTGGAAGAGGCTGACCTGGAGTTTTCTCTCAGATCATTCTTGGTCAAGCTTTCAGTCTTAGAATCTCTTACGAAGGTTCTTCCCAATGGTAAATGCATGTATAATAACTTTAAGCATATTTACTCCCCATCATTATGACCTTAAATTCCCACTATCTCTCTCTCTAGTTTGTATACCTCATGCTTTTAGTTTCAGCTTACTTGTTTGCTAGATTTTCAATCAAATGCTCAGGTGTTTGCTGCATCTGTGAACCATGTTATCGGTTTTGTTCTTTGTGAACATTGAACTGGACCTTGGTTTAATATACTTTGTTTTATTTTATAATATTTATATGTGTGCGTGTCTGAAACAGATTGCAGGTGGGAGGTAACTGCTTACTTTCAATCCCTTCCTCAGGCTAGCACAAGCAAGAATGCAGAGTTATGGATTCCAACTGACACAAAACAGTGGCAACAGCCTCCACTTATAACCCCTATCAAGTCGATGAGTAGTGAACCTTTGAATGTACAATTATACTTGGAACATCCAAGTTTATCTGAACCAATTTTTTGAGTAGGGAACTCAAGAAGGCCTGGCATTGTTCCCTTCTCCTTTCTTAATTTCCATGCGATCTGGAAGTGATGTTTTCAATTAGAATCTCATGAAAATGGAGCTTGAAACCATGCAGACATCAATAGAAGTGGTTGTTGAAACCCGCTTAGCATCTTGGCAGAACCAGGAAGCAATGGGTGTTGCCGTCCAAAGGTTTTCAGAATCTTTTGAAGATATTGTCCATAAATTTGGTGTGCAAACGTGCAGCTGATAATGAAATGCCATGAGAATACAGTACGTCAGTTGAACTCTAGTGTGAGTCATCTGTTGATCATTTGCTTCTATGTTGTGAAGAAAAGAGAAAAATAATTTCCAGTTTGGTTAGCATAACTCAGAACTTCTATGTAATCAACATTCCCTATCAGTAAATTTTGGGGTAGTGGCATTTTCACCTACACAAAAGCAGCACTCCATTCAGGCACTCGTGGGCAAAACTCTAAAAATTCTTGATCTTCCACACTATGAGGGGTATTAGCAGCCAAACTTCTCACTACGTTTATTGTGATTTTTTTTTTTTTCCTGTGTCATTCAATTAATAACTTGGTCTTTCAATGGCTACCTGTCAGACATGAAAAACGATGTAGGATGCCTGCATGGCATAATGCCATACTTCTTCCTCAATTCATGTCCAAAAAATACTGTACGCAATTCACTTACTTTTTTTATAAATTATTTACATATTATCATGTTAGAATAATATTTTAACATGATGTAATTTAAATAAATTTAATAAGTGATGTATTATAGTGTTAGACAAAATATTTTGATAAATTGACATATCATATTTTTTCAATAATTATCAATAGCCTTTTTTTTATTTTCTTATATCTTAAGTCAGGGG
Source organism: Quillaja saponaria (assembly GCA_029379385.1). NCBI lineage: Eukaryota > Viridiplantae > Streptophyta > Magnoliopsida > Fabales > Quillajaceae > Quillaja > Quillaja saponaria. The sequence continues at coordinate 7,481,465 of CM055616.1, read as the reverse complement.
TAAATTTGTATCACACAACTTTCATATTATTAGTAACACCAAATTGTTAGTAAAATGTTATCACGAGCATAAGATTGAAATTAATTAGATGCCATCATTTGCATGACCAAATTGAACTATCTACACATATTTTTTGTTAAAAAATTAATTAAGCTAAAAAGTTATCTTAAAATGTGTTAAAAGAAAATATAAAAATTAGTAGTACTACTAGATACCGAATCCACTAAACGACGGAGTATTCAATTATTTGTTAATTGTTAATGCTGCGTGAGTGGCTGAGAGATGACCCAGCGCCGAACTGGTGAAAGAGTTGGCTGCAGCTGCGCGGGGATTTCTGTCGATTACGGTAAGTAGCCATTAATCTCACCGATTGGAGCTCTGAACACTGAATCTGATATCTTTCAAAGTATGAACTGTATTTTCTTTGTCTCTGGCAGATTTGGTTGCAGTTCATCTTCCATGTTTTCCTTACTATGCACTCCAATTGCTCGATGTTTTTCCCCAGCGAAACCTCTTTGTAATCACAGAAAATGCATTGTCCTATACTGTCATAGCCGTATCCATTTCAGTTTTCTCTTCTCTTTTGTATAAACATACTAATATGCATCATCAACTCCAACCTCCTTATCAAAGGGCAGGTTTTATGTGGATCGCAATGAGGCATAAATCAGGTGGAGGAAGGAGGCCCAAAAAGAAAATCTACCATAGAGTTCACGAACTTGACAGAGTCATGGAATTGCAGAAGAAGCCATCCTTAATCCTACGGCTTAAGTCAATAATCCAATCCCAGAAGAGTCAATCTCTCCTTCTCCGGGACCTTGAAAAACAAGTTGGGTTTGTTCAAAAATGGAACTTCATGGCTGCTATAGAGAGATACCCTGCAATATTTCATGTTGGGGGTGGTAATAGAGCTCCCCCTTTTGTCAGCCTCACAGAAAAAGCCCAAAAGATTGCCAGTCAAGAAGCAGAAGCTAGTATGTTGATGGAACCCATTTTGGTAAAGAATTTAAGAAAGTTGTTGATGATGTCCGTTGATTGTCGTGTCCCACTTGCAAAGATTGAGCTTATTGGGTCGGAATTGGGTTTGCCTAATGATTTTGAAACGTCCTTGATTCCTAAATACCCGGAATATTTTTCAGTGAAAGATATCAATGGGAAAGCTTGTCTCCTATTGGAAAATTGGGATTCTTCATTGGCTGTCACTGCCCGGGAGATTAAGTTAGCCCATGAAGGTGTTCTGGATACTGCCAGGTATCAAAGGAAGGTTAGAATCTCAAAAGATGGGAACTTTCAGGGTCCATATGCATTTAGAGTGAGTTTTCCTGTTGGCTTTAGACCAAACATGAGTTATCTTGAGGAATTTGAGAGATGGCAGAAAATGGAGTTCCCTTCTCCCTACTTGAATGCCAGGAGATTTGAAATTGCAGATCCAAAAGCTCGCAAACGTGTGGTCGCAGTGCTTCACGAGCTCCTGAGTTTGACAATGGAGAAGAGGATGACATCTGCTCAACTGGATGCATTCCATGCAGAGTACTTTTTACCTTCTAAGTTACTACTTTGCTTGATAAGGCATCATGGTATCTTCTATATCACTAATAAAGGTGCAAGAAGTACTGTGTTCCTTAAAGAAGCTTATTGTGGTTCCAACTTGATAGATAAATGTCCTTTGTTGCAATTTAATGATAAATTTGTGGCACTTAGTGGTAGAGGAGATATTAACCTTTGTGACAAGAATCTTCTTCAGAGACCATTGTTTAGAAGTTGAATTTGGGTTTTTTATTTATCCTTATCATAGTTGAATAATAAAAATTTAGTACTTCTTTCTGATACTTACCTGATGAAGAAATTCTATCATGAAAGTATTTTTCCGTGAATGTTTACTTGTTGAAAGTATTTTGTTTAGACAAGAAATTCTTTTGATCAGATAAGAGAACAAAAGTTATAGTCAAGCCCAAAATAGTTACTGCAGCAATAGGATAGCTTAATGTAAAGACTTTTTAATCCATTAATGTTTTGTTTTTTGAGCCTGAAAAACTCCAAAGTCAGGTTGATATAGAAAGAGCCATATCTTGTCAATATATGACCCTTACATTCTACTTGGTACATTTAGTTGGAGATTTGCAAAGTCTAGCTTACATTATGTTAATTATCCATTTTAAAAGGGAACCTGAGCTGAATATTAGTGCTGTTTACGAGTTTAAAAACTGAAACCACGTGATTCAGCCTTGCCCTGAAAAGTCCCCAAAGAAAAGTTAAGCGTAGAGAGAAAGAGTTGTCCACTATGTACCTAGGGTGAATTTCAGAGTTCTTGTGAATTTGGATATTTATATTATTTATAGAATCAAAGAAAATTAGAGGTATTCCTTTTATTTTTGTGGTAAATGTTACTGAACTCAGATTGTGATTTGTCTGGGTTGAATTCTTACATAGGATTCGTCCTTTTTCTATGGCTTTTATGGGAACATTTTATATGTCATGGGGGGAGCTGTGATCACTACTTGGAGGTTGTGCTTATCAGAGGCAGCGGAGTGTTATATGGCTTCAATAAATACAGCTATGGTGGCTTAGTTATGATCTTTCTCATTCCTTTGTTGAAGGTATTCTTAAACTTCCTTGTTGGGCTTGTTTGAATTCTGCTCCTAATGCTTTCTACTGCTTCATCTATTTATGTTTTTTGGTACTGCATCATTGAGTATTTTGATTTGGGGTGGCTTTTTCAGAATGATGGATGTTAGATTGTATTATTGTAATCACGCTTGCAGATTATTGTTCCTCTACTCTCAAATGTGTTGGCTTACTTTTGTTTCCTAGTACTATTCCTACTATTAAAACTGAAATTTCTGCTGATTATGTAAAAAACATGAGGTAACTCAAGTAATCATATTCTCACAGAAACATCATTGGTAACTTGACCCCAACATGGATGCACTGTGCATTCTCATAATGATGCCAATGAACTAATAAATTGTCTACTTTCCATAGTTGAAGCTAAGCATCCAATTGTGTCTTCTGCTGTGTTGAGGTTGTAATATATCTTCAGCTTGATATTGACTTGTAGACAATGATTTCTCTTTTCAATATGCTATTTATAACTAATTGCTTCTGCCTAACTGAGTTTTATTGCATACTGGATGACAATATGTGGTCCCATGATTTTCTCTGTGCTTTCTGAAGCAGAGAATCTTCATTGTCTCTCTTTTGTAGCCCAATAGTAATGGCTGAACTGTAATCCGTGTAGTTGTTTGACCCACCTAACCTTCAAAGATTAGGCCTGACAAAATAAAGCCGATATCTCTAGCCCAATCCTCATAATGTTTGTACTCTTTTTTCTTCAGTTGCCAATCTTTTCAAATGTACTCATTTTCTTTCATTCTTTTTTGCAACAAAAAAAAAAAAAAGAGAAATGTAAGGATAAGTCTACTTTCTTTGAGAGTCTAAATAAATTCTCCAATAAATTTTCATTCTCTGTCACTCTTATTTTTAAAATTTTCTTTTAAATTTTCTTAAATTTTATATTATCACTTTTTATGTATTTTTACCTTTATTTTCTATTTTTAGTTTTAATTTAAAATATTAAGACTAATTTTTTATAATAAAAAAGAAGCATTATTTAATTTAAAAAATAGATATAATCATTAATGAAAAAATAAAAAATAAAATTTTCAACATTAATAAAAAGTTCTTATTATCTCATTTCACTATTTTCTAATTCAAGCTTGAATTATTATTAATATTTTTCACGATGAGAATTAAAGAAAACTAACTAAAGAACAAATAAAATACATGTAAATCCAAATTGAATTAAGATAATTTTTTTAGTTTCTAAAAAACCATAGTGAAGGGATGTTTGAATTCTCATGAATTTTTTAAGAAATTATTTTTCTCATAACTATTAAATTATGAATTTTAATTTTTTTAATTAAATAAAGTGTTTTTTTTAAAATTAGTCTAATTAATTAATATTATTAATTTAATACTAAAAAAGAAGAAGTTAAAAATGACATAAAAAGTGTCAATAATCAATAATATAGGACTCATTTGAAAAGAAATTTTATAAGTAGAGTTGTAGAGAATAAAAATTTATTGTATAACTTATTTAAAATTTCAAGAAAAAAATTAGATTTATTCTTAACATTTTAAAAAAAAAACAAAAAAACAAAACAGGGACTGGTTCCTCTACTATTGAGAAAATAGCACCCACTATTTCATGCTCCTCAGATGGTGCTTAAATGCATTTCTTTCAGGTTCCTCTTCTAATGTTTAAGATTGATATCATGGCAGTGAGATTAGGGAACTGTGGAAATCAAGGGTTTGGTTTTGAATCATTTAAGTTTAGGCCTTCTTTCTGGGTGTTATTTGTACGCAGATTACTTGAGGACCTTCCAAATTACCTGAAAAGTTCATGAACAATTTAACAGCTGGAAGAGAATTTGCCAGCATTCCTGCAACAGGCTATATTTTGTGGTGCTGCTAACTAATCAATAAAAATTACATTAGAGAAAAGCCAGGAAATTTTTTTAAAAAAAACCTCCTATTTCAGACAAAATTAAATTTACAATATGAAAGAAAAAGAGTGAATGAATACCCAAGTTTCTAGAGAATAAAATGAATTTAAAGGTAGAAGGATGATGCTTTTCCTGTGGGAATCACTCATTCCTGATATATCTTTTCTGACTTTTTTTTGTCATTTTGGAGGGTTATACTAATTAAATCTCTTGATTAGTTGTATACCATAATGATACTTATCTTATTATTTTACTAAAGCTATACTTACCAAATTTATTCTCAATTTTACAAATCAAGTGGCATTTCAGTGTGGTGGGACAATACAACAAATTCTTGGCGTTCCATTGACGTAAGATATTTGCTTCAGTTGCCTTCTTATATGCATGGTGTATCTGATCTGAGACAACAATATATACCTTCAACCCTCTTTAGCATAATGAAAAATTTTATGCTTTCTCTGAAAAGTACAACAACTCACTCACCTATTTGGATATGTATAAATTATAATATCTCAAGCTATGCCAAGTCAATTATGCTTTGTAATATAACTTGTCATTTCAGGATCTATTTAGGTTGGCCATATTTTGAGGAATTCAAATTCTACAAAACTCTCCAAGACATTAAACAAATAAGAATCATATTTATTGTAACTCTCTTATTATATTTAAGGAATCATTACAAACATAAACAAAACTTGAAGTCCACTTCTTAGTTTTACTTATAATAAAACTATATTATGTATTCTTTTCTTGTTTAATAAGTCAAATCCTCATAATTGTGGTTGTAATATAATGTTTAATTGAGTATAAATCTAAATACAATTTGATTATATATATAAAACAAGGGGTGTTATTTTCATTTAATAAATCTATATATATATGATACATATCCATATACCATTTGTATTCATGAATGTCACTTTCAAACTATGTTACATCAATATAAAACATGTCATTGAAAAAAGACAACCATTTGGACATTATGATCTGTTCTTTCGGCAAGCCAACACAAATGTTTTCTACTTGCTGACATGACATGATTGAGTTTATAGATATATAATTTGCAAATTTTTCAGTGTTTATTTGTACCCAAAAGAAATCAAATTCTTTTGAAAGTGAATCTCAAATGAGATTTATTATTTACATAAGAAATTAGAAATGTCCACAAAATAAAAAAAATAAAAAAAGGTGTACATTGTCCCTCTCTATATTTCAAATGATATGGACCATGAACATGGATATTGAAGAGTGTAGACCTCATGATACATTTTAGACGATGTGATGAAATGTGGGGACTGCAGACAACTCAAGCCTGTGAAATCACTATCTGCTATTCCATTGTGAGCCTAAAAAGTCAGATCTTATTTGACAAAAAAACAAAGATTGATTAAAAATAAGATTAGTACTACACAAGATGAAAGTGGATCCCAGTGCCAGGCCCAACAACATTAATTCATTGCTTTTCTGTTTATTCAAGTATGGCTCTATGTTTAGTCAAAAGTAGAGGTTCCCAAATGGAAGTACAAAAGCTTTATATTGTTGTTAATATCATTATTGCTGCATGAGAAATGCTTAAGTGGTATATAGTGGGTGGGTGTTATACTTCAATTTGAGATCAATTAAAGTGATGGAAACATTGGATGGCCAAGAAGGCAATTATGATGTAGTATATGCACACCTAAGAGTAGGCATGCAAGCATCATTACCTAATGGAAATAAAAATAAAAATAAATACTCACTAAGCTCAATTCAAGTGTAAAAATATTCATTTGTATAATTCTGAAATCACAAAAAGTTAGTATTAGTGACAATTTTTATGTAACATTATTGATATTTTTATACTATGTACAAAATAATTTGTTTTTGAAGAACAAGATTTTTAAACAGTCATTGCAAAACAGTTATAGTGATATTGTTTATTGTTACAATTGTCAATTATTAATGTATGATGAGGTATCATTTTGTTGTTAACAGTGACAAAACTTTTGAAGTATTTTCATCAATGAGAATTAGTGTATTGAGAAATTAAAGAAACGTGTTTTTACCTGTTGAGTGACTACTAGAAGCATGACTTACAGCTCCACACATTGAAATATGAATGAACCAATATTTCAAATCTTAATTGAATGGTTGACTATGATTTGCATTGGTGTGATGTAATCTTTGGATCCTCCACTAATTTTATTGTATTGTGTATTGATTAGATGGGACAACTAATAATGCAAACCAAATTAAGAAAAATAGCTTTACACTTCCCCAAGTGAATTAGGGAAAACAGAAATTGATAGCTAGTGCACCTATATATTGACTAGACCAATAGTACAATAAAGCAAACCTTATAAATCAGGCTTACAACACTTTCCATTTTAACCTACATGAAAAGAAAAGAGAAAAAATGCAAACTTGAGTGATTATAGAAAATTATGAATCAATGGAGCCAAAGGTCATGGTCATCCAATTGGGGTTTAAATTCCAACAAACAAATTTTAAGGTCCATTTTCAGAGTGGGCCTAATCTCTTCATTCACACAATGCATTATGTTATGGACAGCACATTAATTATCTTGCACTACCTTATTGATTGTTGATAATGCCAAATATATCTTCTCCGTGTTTGGTCCAATGTGATAGCTGAGTCTTGTAGTGTCATTCTCAACTCTAACTTATTGTCTATTTTACTATTAGAAATGGGAAACTTTTTCAAAAAGAGGGAGAGGAGAATTTTTTTTCTTCCTTTTCCTTTAGTGGGTATGGGAAATTTACATATTACAACAATCTCAACTTGGTCCTGCCAAGATATCATTCACTGTATAGCATACCCTTTTGTATATTTTAAGCCATATAGTTAGTCTAATCAAATTACTTTACATCCTATCCATCCATGAAAATTGCAATTTATGTAAAGATATATGTGTTGTGCCCAACTTACCAGCTCAACCAAACAACATCAACGATTTTAGTGGTTAGCTTTTTCAGTAGTGGCTAATGTAAACAAAAATGAGTTATTACAACACTTGTAGACAAAGTTCCCACTTATATAATTAAAGAGATAGCAAAAGCATAATCATTTTACCCAAGATGAGGGAGTTGGGTTTGCTACCACAATCTCCAAGAACCCATTAATGGGATGAGTAAGACTCAGTGGTCATAGCACATGGATATTATGCTAGTGGGAGAAGCTGATGTTTACACTTCCACACTCACCAATCTGTCAATTCCTCAGAAAAAGGAACTATTCCTACTTTACTCTTTTGTAATTTTTTAAGTTCTCTTTTCAATATTTCATCCGTAGTGGGGGTGAGTGTTTTTTGCATTCAAAAAATGCAATTAATTGTGTCTATATCTTTAGGCTTACTCCACCCATGAATGAGGGCCATGACACCAAATCCTCCATCCTTGTAAAGTAGAGTCATGGCAGGTCATTGAAATTCCCCCATAAGGGATATTGTCATTGCGTAAGATATGATTTCAAGGTGGATGGTTAATTTTATGCCCTCTTTTGTTTGAGAGGTTGTGAGATTCTTATCTTGAGTTCTTGACCCACAAAGCCTTTTTAAAAGACAAACAAACATATCACCCATTACCTCTTACATATTAAAATGAGAATCAAAGAATGTGAGGAAAAAAAAAAAAAAAAGCACCAACATAGGCCTTGCAAGTCTACACAGGATGTATTAACCCCATAGTACAAGAAAAAGGGGGTACAAATTCATAATGTCAATAAGGTTTTCTGCTTTTCTTTGCACCAAGCCATGAATTGATGCCCACATTGTTTAGTCACAATCTTCATATTTGTAATTTAAGGTTAGGCCGACCTCAAATAGCTATCACTAGGTCGTTTGTGATACAATACCCAAAATTCTTTTGAATTTAGGAGTGGGCGAGTGGCTTTGATCATTTTGGCACCTTTAGACTTTCTGATTCACATTTATTCATGGGCCAGCTTGATTTCAATTCTATCATCTACCCTAAGGTCTAATCAATTTTCTCCTAAGTGACTTTGTGAAATTGGAGTGTGGGGTCCTCTTATAAAGAGAGAGAGAAAATTGTGTTAGCAGTACAAAACAAAAGGAAGCAACAAATCAATTCTAATGTGATGGACTAGTACATGAGTGCCCCCTTTCACAAGGGAAGAAAGTTAAGGTCCCCATCATGGCCCCCACGCCTTTCTTTAATTAGATCCATATTCTATGCTTTGTACTATCCCATTACTTATAAATTAGCCCCACCTTACCCTCCAACTGAAAATTTGGAATATGTATATCACTAAAGTGGACAACTTATGTGACACATTTCTAACCCTTCACACCAAGTTCTTGAACCGAAAAGATATAGTGGTAGTAAAAGAAAAGCACAAGCATATGGGCCAAGATACTTGTTGGGAGGAGAAGGGTGGAATCATTGGGTTAAGTGTCAATGTCCTAATTGGGGTCCAAGTGCGTAGTGCGTAGTGCGTAGTGTGTACGTGAAGATGAGTTTGAACTTTGCTGTTAATCTATTCACTTTTTTTTCTTACTTTATTATATACATTTATAGGTAGATATTTAACAAGCATTTACTTACCCGAAATAGATATTATTGAGAGGGAGAAGAAGAAGATGGTGATGGTGATGGTGATGGTGATGGTGATGAAGAAAGTGGGAGAAAGGGATATGACCCACATGAAATTGATGTGTGATTCTGTATAGCAAGGGGACCAAAGCAATGAATTTGGGTTAGATTATTCACACATCTTTTTCTTTGGAGGCATCATGGGGCTGCGTGTGTTAGTATATTTATACATATTTATGTGTTTGTCTTTGCTTGATGATTTGGTAAAACCCATTTGAAAATTTTGATGATTTGGGTGATTGCAATGTTCAATGCACCACTCAACCAAAACAATTTGACAAACTAATAAATACTTAACTTCCCTTTTGACAATCCCAATTATCTTCAAAGACCCTATTCTTAAAAAAGTTTAATCATTTTATATTTGACAATGTAAAATATTAATTATTATAATCTATACTTATAAAATAATCATCATATGTTACACTTTCACGATAAAAAAAAAATGTATATGATGACGGTATGATGCGGGTCCCACCTTTGTCTGTTTTTTCTTTCTTCTAATTAATTAACGTGTAGAAGCATTAATTAAACAATTATGCTCAATTAATGTAATAGTATCAAGTGACCTAGCTCTTTATCAAATGCAATTTGCATTGTGATTCTTTTAATTGCATTTGTCACTTATTTGTTTAGGTCATGTTAATTAAATCAAGGGATTGAAGCCAAATGTTCAATCATACTTGGGTCAAATTCTAAAACAAAGACAAAGAAACACACACAACACTCAAACAACTACTATTAATATTGACATAATTAAAATGAAAGGCCAACCATTCAAGGGGTCCATGATGTCGAGCTAGCTAGCTCAAACTGATTTAACTAGTTGCTTGACGTGTGGTGCTAATGTTGAAAACATATATACAATTTACCTATCAGCCGCCGCTTGATGCAATGGGTTTGAATTTTCTTATGCTTTTGATTAACCACATTCTAAGCTAAGACTCTAAACCAACCCCATCTTTTCACTATCCCCAAAGTTTTTGCAGAGGGATGAAACTAACTTTCTAATATCCTCAAGAATATATATATATATAAATTTTTTTTTTTCCAAAAAAGCAATATAATATTACCCAAATTATGTTCAATGGAATTTTATATATATTTTTCAATTATTTTTCCCCTCTAAGCAATTAGAGGATTGGAATCCTACATAATGTGATAATGACCTAACAAATTTATGTATAACACAACTTTTTGTTTCTTGCTAAAATGCATGCATACGGCAAATGGTCAATTTTTGGCTGAGCATAGGTGTCCCAATTGAATACTAAAACACTAAAAATAATGCGATACTCAATCTAAATTTTCTTATTAGGGTTTTTTTTTCGAGTAAAGGGTTTATTCTTTTTTTTGAAAAATGATATAAAATATTTATACTAATAATATACTATTTGTATTAAATACTTACTAGTTTTACAACTTGTTCACAAAGTCTGACAAATTTTTATTATTCAATTTAAGAATCTCTAGTTTTTAATCTTGTGATAAATGGATCTATAACTCATAAAATCAATATTTATTTTCAAATGTAAACTTGAAATATTTTATAATATCATTGATCTATATTTATTTTCTTGTATACAAGTTTTGAAAAGAATCCACTTTACCGACAATGATATAATTGTCCATGAATTTTTTTAAAACAAAGAAATATTGGGAAAAAAAAATAATCAAAATTTTTTTGTTGTAAATTAAAGAAAATAAAATAAATTCAACGGTCTAAAATGCAGGCCGAAGAAGCAATAACGACGATACTTCCGCATCAGAAATCATGTCTACTAGTGCCCAAACTCATTACGGTGTCTCATGAATTCTGAAGGCTATAATAAAATAATTACAAAAAAAAAAACTTTTTCTTAGATTCCTAGGCAGAAATATATATTTTAGTTATAAGCTCAATTACTACAATAAGATAATGTAATAAATAATAAACACATTATTATAATAGAATGCACGATGTCATTAAAATATAAATTAGTCACAAATTAGTCAATAGAAATGCACAATGTCTTAAAATATAAATTAGTCACAAATTATTCAATAGAAATGCACAATGTCATTAAAATATAAATTAAATAAAAAAAAAAGATTATGCTTGGGGAAACTAATAAATTAATTAAATGTTTTGGTCATAATTAATTAAATTAAAATTATTATTTTTATTGATAATTACAAAGTTACATAAAATAAAAAACATTATTTTGGAGGTGGGAGAACCGAGAATCAGATTCACGTGTTTTGAAGGGCATGCCGGTCATAAAGGGACAGATGGTCCAGATCCTGGGGGCCCCACCCCATTGGCCTAAGAACCTATCCTACAAACAAAATCTACCATTGTTTTTGTGTTTTTGTGTTGTACTCGTTAGCCTCCTTAATTAAATACTAACTTTTGCGTGTGTACCTGTTCGTTACAGGGACCTACTGTTTGTCCCCAAATCAGTTTTTATTTTATTCGGAATATTTAAAAGTTGGTAGAATGTCTCATCCGACGTAAAATATTTCGCATATACCACCACTATCATTTAGAAAAATTTCCACCTGTACATATATTTTGAACATAAAATTTTATCAAATCATTACAAGTTTCGGATAAGAATTTACAATATATTAGAATGCCCTTGTCGACAGTCCTTTACTCGACAGCATCTAAAATTTCTTGAACAATATGATATCTCATACTCTTACTAAGACAATATAATGAGTTGAGTTTTATCCTTGACAATTATGATTATTATAAAAATATACATTTATAAGTAATTACGAGTACTTATCAAATCAATTGAATTATCCATCTCAGAGTATTCAACTCCATATTAATTATTTATATTTCCTTACAATTAAAATAAAATAAAATTATATGGTTCATTGGTATAAGTATATAATGTTTATTATTTTTTGAACTAAAAAAAATACTATATGAGATGATACAATCCTATCTTTGCACTAATAAAACTCAAATCTTTTTCTTTTTTTGTTGAAATTTTAATATAAATTTATTTAGAAACTCATTTAGCTTATAGTGCAAACCTATTTATACAACCAAAAAAAAAATAGATAAATAAAAGGAAACCCAAAACAAAATTATATGGAAGTTGATATTGAAATGTGACTACCTAACAATTTTTGGTACTTAATAATAGAGTTATTTATAGGACTAATTCGAAATTTTATTATTGTTATTTTTTTAAACAATAGTCTTTTAGATAGTAGAGTGCATGCACTTAATTAAAGTTATAGATAATATTTCAATCACGAGATTATAGGTAGGGACAGCTTATAACTTCGATTCTTGTATATAGTTTTGTTTGGATAATGAGAAGAATTAATTTTTAGAAAAATGTTTTTATTTTGTCAAATTATGTGACTAAGAATTTCGAACAAGAAAGTTAGCCAGATAGCAATACTTGTCTTTTCAATCTATTATTCTACAATCACGCTTGAAATATTAATATTATCATTCATTTTAAATGAAATTCTTATAAGGTGTATATAACGACTTTGATTCCTTTCAAATGCACCAAAACAAAAAAAACAAAAACAAAAACATAAACAAACAAATTGATCGACTACGTTTGATGACATGTTTTACCTAATTGACATTTTTATCAATTTGTGTTTGAATATTAAAATAATACTCATCATATTAATTTATTTATAATTCAACCTAATATAAATTACTTTCATATTTTATATAGTCCAACTTGCACATTAGCTTAATGAGTCATATTTATAATTTAAAATAACATTGAATCATTTGTTATGAGAAAATTTTGATCTTGTATTTCAGAAATAAGAACTAATCATCACAATTATTTATTGCATTTTTTCTTTCTTTTCAAGATACGTGTGATTCTATAGTTTTCCTGAATTTTTCAATAGTGGGGCCCTTCCAATGGATGGCTTCCATTATTTTTCCTACAATTTTATTTTAATATAATAATAATAATCTTTCAATTTTTAAATTAGAGGTAGAAGGTTAGCTAGTGCTCTTAGAATTCAAATCACTATCATTGACTTCAATTTATTGGATAGAATTTCTAGAATAAATAACAACGCCAAGAAAATAGTCATTAAAAAAAATTCACGTGCTTATCGTCACACCTCCGAATAAAATATACAAAAAATAAACAAAAATCCTCCAGATTCGTGCAGTACAGTAAAAAAAAAAAAAAAAAAAAAAACACAGCAGCCCTCAGATTTCTCATGCCTTTTACCATTTTTAACCGCGTATCGTGCGAAATCCCAACTACCTTGATTTTCATTGTCCCACATGTAACAGTAATTATTGGTCAAAGTACGACCAGTCGTACTTACAGGGAAAAAAATTAAATAAAATTGAACCCGCCCACCCAAGTTACCCAAAATAAATAACTGGACCTGGACAATTTACTACTGCAAGGTAGATATCTGTATCTCTGCCATATTTAGCAACCATATTATTTATTTTATTCTGTACCCAAGATTTGTAGCAAAAACATTAATAATATTATTTTGTAAAAAATATTTATATTTTGTCTCTATTTGACGGTGACAAAAGAGGCCGCACAGTAAGAACCAGAAGACGTGCCTCGTTCAACCACTACCTTTGTGAGTCCCAACAAACTTTACACGTTAATTTCCATCAAATGACAAAATGTTAATTAACTAAATTAAATTATATACGACGTCGTTGTCTGTACGCAATATACGGTTATGGTAATCGTGGTGGCAAAGTGCGAGACTTTTTCGTACGTAGGAGTTTGTGAAATTAAATTATTAATTTTTGGCTGGTTGTTCCCAACCACCTATTTTCGTGTCGGTTTCTGCTTTTAGCTTTTGGTCTAAAGCGTGAGCTATTAAAGCGGTGCACCACAGTGTCCACACAAGGAGAATATGAAAGAAAAAGTAAGAAATGGCCGTTGCAGGTACTGTTCACCAACAGAGACATTTGCGCGCGTCCTACGTATCAGCTTTTCCAAGCACACCTGTTACTGTCAGGTACTCCTTTATTTCACGCGTAACGTAATTCGTATCATTTACGCTCTGTAACTTTTATTTATTTATTACAGGCTGTCGGGTAGATGCGGCGTGGTCCCTATTCCGTGATCCTATATCTTTATCCTTTATATCCAAAAATAGTTGCACTTGCAATGGTAAATGCTACATCAATACATACAATTTTGAACTGCAAAAGGGAAAGTAACTTCCTCGTTTAGTTATAACCTTTTTTATTCGGAAATTCGATTAAAATTTTATGATGAAAGTAGACTAATTGACACCTTCAAGAATATTTCTAAAATATAATAAATTTATGAACATAGGTCGGCAAATGAAGCAAAAATTGGATTAAACATTTTGTTTTCTTTTTTTGAGATGGGTTTTGGTGAAAAAAGAAAAAGTCCATTACTTTCTAGGAGGACATGTTAACATGGACACTGGCATTCTTGATGGATTTACAGATGGGACAAGTGTGTAGAGTAGACCCACAAACAGTACAGAGACAGAGGTGCCTGCACGGCAAAATCAGTACGCACGATTCCTCTTTTCCACAATTTCTGCACAGCCTGCAGTTACTGTTGTTGTTGTTGTTTACTCTGCTTGATTTACTTGTACCTTCTTCATCCTTATCTCTCACACCCACCATTCTCTCTCCACCGCATTCATCGTTGTCGTTGCTGCCACAGCAAGATTGTGCATCGTCCATTAATGCAGCAGTGGGAATTGGGGTGGTGGCATCGTCGTCTATTAATCCAAAACCGCCACGGGTTCGTTCGTCTCTAACTTGTTGCAGTACTTGCTCGAGATTTGTACGCAGAGCATTGGCTGTGGCTTCATTAGTTTGAGCCAAATCCCGCCATATCTGATTTTCAATACACAAGGTTTTTACCTTATCTTGTAAAGCCCAATTCAATCTACCAATCTTTTCTATTTCTTCGTCTTTGGCTTTAAGCTTCTTCGCCATTCCCACTTCAATTACCTCTAAAATCCTCCTTGCTTGCCTCTTTCGCTTTTCCTCAATTTCCATCCTAACTTTTTCCATCTGTAATCATCCAAAATAAAAATCAGAATATAATTCGAAATACCCAGAAGAACCAAACAAAAAGGAAAAAAAATTGGATGTTTAAGGAATACGTACATGTTGGGCAATGAGGCAGTCAAGATCAAGCTGCTGTTGCTGGATATCTAGAGATAAATCTTCACCAAGAAACGAAAAAGAACCACAATTCTTGTGAGGTTGAGGGGTTGATGTGTAGGAGATGAAAGGAGTGATTGAATCCCTTGAACGTTTTCTTTGTACTGGTAGATTATAAGTTACGCCACTCTCAGATTTGATCGCCGTTTTTGGAGGAAAAGAATCAGCGATTACAGAATTATAAGCCGGAAGCAGAGTCTCCGTTGTTGTAATTCCTGATAAGGGCACTGTACTGTAACCCATCTGGGTATTATACTGATTACCCAGATTCAGATTTCCTTCAATGGGGTTCATAAATTCCCTGCAAAATTTCAAACACCAAGAGTGAGATTTTCGAAAAGAAAAAGAAAAACAGAGAACCAAACGGAGGCAGAGAAAGAAACATACCGGTTTCCTATTACTTGAGGATGGAAAAGATTGAGATGGTGAGCTTCAACAGCCATGGAAAGATGGATTTGATTTGGTATCACTGACTGAATTTGTAAGCGTTTGTTTGTTTGAATAGGAGGTGTTTTGGTTGTTTTAGAGAGAATTCGGAGAGATAGGTGGAAAAGGAGAGGAAGAGAGAACAAGAGCGATGACTATGAGAAAAGATAACAAGGAACGGAAAGTGAACAAAATGGCATGCAATTGAGGAGGCTAGGCTTTATGGAGGGGGGGTTTATTTAGGGTTTGGTTTTTTTATTTGTTTTTAAAAAAATAATAATTTAATATTAGTAGTTGTAGTTGTAAAAAACAATCATATAAGGTACGGAAACAAATACAAATTTAATATAACAGAGAAGCAACGAGTCATTCCGTAATTCCAGCGGAATCATAAGGGTATTTTAGTAAACACGATCCACGTTCACTGTAACTACAGTTTGTCTAATAAGGAAAAAAAATTTAATAAAATAGGGGAAATAAAATGTGGTATCTGCCACGTAATACCTGCCTACTGGGGAGTGCCACGTAGGCACAAAGAACCAGAACTAGAGTGGAGTCCAAAGAGGACCCCACTTTACTGGTTTCTCTCCCGTCCTGAAGTCCTGAACCGAAACAAACGTGATGGGTATGGGACGGAGAGGGAACACCGTGTGGGACATGATAAGGGGGAAATTCTGCCAGCATGGAGTCGATGATGTGGGACCCACCAGATGAAAGAGGTCCGGGTACGGTGTTTAGTGATGCTTGTTGCATAGGAAACGTTTCTTTTGTTTTGGACTGTTCTAACGTAGTGACGTTATAATCAATTTATATGTATTTTTATTTATTCAATTCAATCGAAAAAATTAAGAAATAGAACGTATCTCCGTCTGAGTAATCTCTTAAATGATATAACTAAAAAGAAGAATATTATTATAAAAGCTAAATAATTAATAGAAAACAATATATTAAATGACGTGATAATTAATAACTTTTTATTAATTATTATTTATAGATTTGACAGGGGCAAAATATGCTCTCACTTATAATTATAATTTTATTTATTTGATGTGTGTAATTTTATTTATTGACAATGAGTTAAATAGTAATTCTGACCAAATTAATTTCTTGGCGTTGGAATTATTAATTTTCTCCGTTATTTCAAATTAATAACATTCTTGACCCTATCTAAATGTTTTGACTAACTAGAAGGCAATTGCAATCCAACCTACCAATATTTACCACATACGAAAAAAAAAAAAAAAAAAAGAAGAAGAAGAAAGAATGTGTCCCTGTTGAAGATAGGCATGGATTGCAACAACCATTATTAGAGATCCAAAATTTTATAGCTTTCCAACAAAGTCGCCTCCTTATATACCGGTTTCTACTTATAAAAATATTTTAACTATTGAGACATTAAGCTAGCTATAGGGTGGTTCAGAATTTTATCCTAACTTGGTCACTAAGCTTCTATGATTCTTAGTTTAGGAAAATATGGGGAAGTCTTATTTTGAATTGAATCACCTAATTACTAAAAAGTTTATTTACTGTTTTGATGGAATATTTCAATTTTCAGTTCGGTACTTCAAAAAAATTTTAATCAATTTTATCTTTCAAGATTCAAAATTTTCAATCAAGTTTTATTCTACCGTTTGCATGTTATGAATTAACAAATAACCACACTTGACATGAAGATAAAAACGTACGTAAATTATTTTTATATATTATAAAAAAAATTTAGTCATTTTATCATTAAATTATATAAAATAATTTTATTTATACATAATATGAGAATGAAAAAATGTACTTTGATTGTAAAATTTTGAATCCTAGATGATCAAACTAACCGAAAATATTTTTATAGTACTAAATTAAAAACTGAGACAATTCTACTGAAACTATAACAATATTTAAGCTTCAAGAAAATAACATCGTAATAAGACAGATGTTTAATATTGATGTACTTGTTAATTCGCTATGTATTTGTCATAACGACGTATTAGGTTTGATTTGAGATACCTGTAAATATTATTTATAAAAAAATATATATATTTACTCATGTATATAAATATAGTCATTGAAATTTAAATATCTCAACTTTATTATACTATAAATAATGTCACTACAGCAATAGATACTAAAAAGATCATATCTTTATGTATATTTATATATTAAAAAAAAAATAGGTATATACTTAATTTGACTAAAAAAACTTTGGATTTTACCCCCGAAAATGAGATCTTGTGCATGTATTCCATTAATTTCATAGACATTATCATCACAATGAGACCTGTGAAAATACAGATTTCCTATGTTTGTTGTTGTTATAAAGAAACGGCAATTTAGTTTGTATTCAATTCAATTTATTTACTATAATATTATTAGCAATGGGTATACATCTTCACTCTTAATTAATGATCCAACAAAATAATACCATGACATTTTTTTTTTTAACATTTTATATTTGTTCACTAATGCAATATTGGACAAGTTTGCTTGCTTTAAGGGGAAAAAATGACAAAATACATCAACTCCGAAATTGTAGTGCCAACTAATTAATCTAGTACAAAGAAATTAACTTTCCCAACGTTAAATTGAATCAAATTAAATAAATAAAAAATTGCCATTGTTGAATAATGACAATGCCAACTAAGGATTCCACAAATTGATTCCATAGACAAATATATAAATAATTACATCAAGGACTATTTGAGAATAAAGATAAAATACAATTTACGAATTAATTTATTATAGATTAATATATAAAAGATTTTAATTGATTACAATGTAGATTAATTATTATGAAGCATGAGGCAGGCAGGCCGTACAAAGACTGCCACAAAGCATATTTTATATATAGCAACATGACCATTATATTTTTTTGTCACCTCCTTCGTACTCCCCAATTGGTTACAATACTTTATACTAAGATTACACAATGCTAGAGTAATAATTTGGGATCTTAATACATTAATGATTCTCTTATTCTGCGTATAATTTTTATTTTATCATAAAATAAAGACAAAATATTATTTTATTTTTAATTTGAAGACTCTCTGCCAAATAAGATGTTCCGTGTATATCACATCTCTATATTATAATTATGAGTGTTACAGAAATTGATAAATTGAGTTAAACCTAAAGTTATCAATAACAGCATACATATGGAGGTATTAGGGGTATCTTTTCTTTGACTTTGGGGCTAAACATTTCCTATAGATGTGATATGCTTAGATATTGCCAAAGATATTAAACAAAATTAAAATCATAAGGACATTCAAGTCTCCAACTAGTTAATTACTTAAATAATTGCTAAGCTTATATCATGAAGTTTCTTTAGAGAGAGAAAGAGGGATGGAGAGGAGGCTTTTACCAAAATGAGTAGTTGAGGAGTAGCTAGCTAGATTTGATTCAATCCTTCTTTCTTCATCTTTCCCTTTCATCTCTAGAGCTCTCTATTATTGCTTTATCAAATAAATTATCCAACATATTGACTTTACTCTATTTTTAACCGACATGAAAATGGATAAAAATATTGGTTAGTATTAGAAAAAAAATCTTCATTGATAGATTAAGATATTTATTGAGTTACCCAAATGTAGTTGATCGCAGTAATAAGGGAATTATAATCTCAAAAAGAGACTAAATATTCGAATCCTAGAGTCTCTCCTCTTTAAGAAATGTCAATAATTATATCGCTCTTTAGATCTAAAGAGGATTCGTCTCACACTATAATAACATGTAGAGATCACCTCTGAGAAAATAAAAAAATATATATATTTATTAAGATGGTTTAAATTATAAAATTGAGGAAAAGGGTCACATTAGACATAATGGACCACAACCAAATAGATTTTTTTTTTTAGATGATTCACTTTAATGCAAGAAAGTTGTTAAGGAGATATCATGTTTGTTTGTGCTTCCCCCTCTTTTGAGGGCAAATTGTTTGCATCTTGACTCGTAAAAATAGTTTCTTTTCTCTTCCATTCAACTTAAAGTTATGCCAGTATTCTACATGTGATCTCCACCCTTTTCCTCTCGTCAATCTCTTCTCACATTATTGAGAATCTTTCCCTTTCTTGGCCTTTGTTTTTCTTTTTGGGAATCTCATTCATCACCTCCACAAGCATATAAAATCAACCTTTCATTATGTCAAGCCTCATCATATATTTCTGTCAGTGTAGCAGATATGCAATTAATGAGTATTGAGGTTCCTCACAATCACAGCAAAGCAAAATTAAAAATTAAAAGAGTTAACCATTAATCTTTTTCACTTTAATATATATTATTAATTAACTTTCTAAAATTAAGAGTGATGTTTGCTAGCTGCACAATGGCCCTGTCTGTTGAGTTGAGATATCATTATTTCTTGTATTGGAAACATACCTTACTTGTGCTCATCAAGATACTTCAAAAGAAGAAGATCAGTAGCTTCCATGTTAAAACTAACTTTATATCCATTCAATATATACAAGATTCTTTATGGGGTAATTTAAAAATATTTGTTAAGATACAATATTACACTAATCATATAAATATATATATATATATTAAAATTATTGTTCAATCATTATAATATATAATAAAAAATTATATATATCATACGAACAAGTATGTAAGAACACCCGTAAAAAAAAATCATATCGCAACAAAATTTGATTTGTTGCTAAGAATTTGACCATTAGGTTGGTAAAAAAGGAGTAAGAGCTAGCCAGTAGCTACTTCATTCATTCATGGGGACTGTTTATGTGTGGTCCCTTGTAAATAATACTGACTAATATATATTTGGGTACATGATTCTTTCCCTGTCCTCACTTATGGTATATATATTTAATAGTAAATTCCAACACATTATCTTTTAATTCCAAATGTCTATCTTTAGCACTTTCTAATCAAACAAAAAATGTGAGTTCATTATCAGATTTCAATTCCCATGAAATTATTAGGGAAGCTACCAAAATTGAACGAGATATGAAAATGAAAGAGTAATTAGAAGAATTGGGAAATGGGCAAAGAAAGATACATAGAATACAATTCCCAATATACTTTGCAAATTTTCCACCCCAACAATAGGACAAGTCAATTTTGATTGCATTTATTTCTATAAAAAAATTTTGAGGGTCAGAGACGAAGATGCCTATTTCTAAGGGAACCACCTTATTATAATCAATCAGTAATTTGGGAGGACAATGTAATTGCAACATGTCACGGCCATTTCTGTTGCCTGAGTCTGACCACTGACTACTGCATCTGATAAATTTTTGTGCAGTTTTGTTTGATAAGCATCTGTTGTGTCATGAAAGCACTCTTACAATGACACCGATCATTGCAACCATAAATACATAAAACAAAAACAGAGAGATAGGATATTTATGAATGAATTTTTCTCACAATGTTTAGAATATTGATTAATGTTCTATAAATAAACTATTTGTAATATTAATTATGGTAATTGAGTATAATTTTAGTAATATTTAATGTATAAATTATTAATTTTAAATTTTTAAATATATTATTTATTATATTTTAACAAATATTTTTAATTTGTATGTAAATCACGATTAGAGTTTTAACTAAAAGGGTACTACACATTTGCTCTTCTTTGTAAACAAGAGTAACTATACAATAGAAACCATTTTCACTCTTAAATTTCACCTAATTCTTGCACTATAGATTGTGGAAGAAAATTTTTGGGCTACATAAATGATACACAATATGATTAAACTACCTTAGTGATTGAATGGGCTAATATGGGCCCTATGAGCCAGAATGCCAAATATATTAAGGGCTTTGGGTCCAACCCCATCATCATCTCATTTACCAAAATGTGTGTTGCCCAAAACACTAATCCTTGAAATGGGCCTTTAAACAACCCATACAGCTTTTCAAGCGGGATCTTAGTTTTAGGATTAACAGTGTATGAAATTAACAATCAACCAAATTCGGCCATAAGTTTCCTAAAAACTGATTAAAAAAAAAAAAAAAAAACTAAATATAAAATTATTATTATTATTATTATAACTACTACTCCTATTGTTATTTTTATCTTTTACTAAAAGCAGATTGAGAAAATTAATGAGGACCATACATGTATTGAAAAGTCTTCCTAACGTATTGTACCCAAAAAAAAAAAAGTCTGCCTAACGTAGGGCTTAGAGGTGAGGTGGTTGTATATTTTTAGACTAGCTAATCTCTCATTCATCATAATATTGTTTATCTATTTCTTTTCTTTTTTTTTGATTCGTTCTCAGTTTTGATCAATAATAAAAAATTTTGTGTGTCGATAAGTTATTAGTCCAACTAATACAAAAGTGCTGAAATAAAAAAAATGTCACATATATAAATTTTATATAATTCATTTTGTTTCTTTATAAGCTATATGTCTTCATTTATGAGTTATAATTATAAGGTATTGTTATATAGATTATAAATATTATTAGATATACTATAAATATGTTAGAAGACAAAATAAAATTACTTACATCTTTCTACTTTTTGATCTATTTAATAATATTACACATAACACTACTTTAATTATAATATTGCCTAGTTAAGTTATAATATCTTGTTTAATAGTAAATAGTTTGACGCGTAGTACTGGGGACAATTGCTTCTCTGGCCATTAGGATACTCGTCGAGGACTACAATGCATCCAATTATGACTTTTCCTTTTGAACAAACAATAACGTGTTACGGCAAGCCGACGTCGTCGTTTGCGTCAATTTTACTACCACTACTACGAATTAATTAATTGATTAAACTCACCATTGCAATGCAATACACACACACTCCTCATTTGCTTTCATTATAAATACTGCAAATACAAACTTATTCCTGAATCCATCCTTCAATCTTTATCTTCTTTTTGTCTCCAAGAAAAACTAACACCACTTGCATAGCCATGAGTCAGTGCAACCAACAACAATCTCCTAGTAAGTTGTCTAAGAACAACAATTTTTTATGTAGAATTTCTCATTCTTTAAAAAAAATGGTTTTGATTTAGAAACCTGCCTAAAATATTAAATGGAATTTATTTTTCTATTGTATTTTTTTTAAACTTGGATTTGTGATGTTATTCAGTTGTGGCATACCCTCCTCCTTCAGCACCAGTGGCAGGGCATGAATATCCTGCAGGTCTATATGTCACTGCTCCGCCACCAAGAGGTTATCCCACCATGAATAATAGCTCTTGGTGTCCCCAGAATAATCCTCCAAGCAAAACCACAACTAGAGGTGATGGCTTTTGGAAGGGCTGGTAAGTCCTAATTTGATAGCTAGGCTGGTAATTAAAATCTGTTATTTCATCATTTCATCTAAAAGTTGCTATTGTTCTCTTGCAGTTGTGCTGCTTTGTGTTGCTGCTGTGTCTTGGATTGGTGCTTCTGAGATTGCCTTCCATATTTTTTGGGTGGCAAACATTTGTTTCATTACATTATTCTTTTTCTTGTTTTATAGTTTAGGGATACATATATCTCCTGATCCGGATGTATATCCCAAGTGCTGGCACTTGTTCTTTTCCACATTTCTAATAGAATTAATTTCATAATTTAGCTATAAATATGACTCACACAAGGCATACTGCAAACAAATCCTGCAAAGCAATGACTAGTTTTACCTGTTCTTCACTGAATATGACAAATTTTATTTATTTTTGGGTCAAAATTTGCATTCAAAATTGGCCAAGTCCTATGCTACTCATCACCAAATATCAATTCATAACAGCATTCCTAAGGATTGCTTGAGAAGTAAATTTGAATATGGCAATCAAAAAAATTTGGACTTCCCAGTAACAGTAAATCATGCATTTCTTTCAGATTGCTTTCAGAAACCATCCAGCTATCCTGAGTTACCACTGTGTTGAAGCAGCAAGTCGATTTGTAATATTTCAAATAAGAGTAAGAAGCACTTTAACAATACAGAGATATTAACAATAGATACATCACACAAATCCATTATTGTTTATACGACCGTAAATGTGTTGTTCATAAACATCTTGTAGTTGTTTGTTTGCAACCTCTCTGTTATCAGGGCTGACAACAGCGACCATAACATGCACATAATATTACATTCTAACCACTCACGCTGATGCAATTCAGAAAATGCATTGCTTTATAAAATTCTAATAAGGTAGAGACAGAATATGAAAACAAGTAAACAGACATAAGTCAAGAATATATTATAAGAGTAAATTGCATCACTACAGAATAAACATAACCATTGTATGATGCAACATATTTGGACGACAAATGTATATAGATTTTCTAAGCAAACCAACAAAAGAACTCCACCTCCCAAGTGTGGCTTTAAAAGTTAAAGTATCATCACAAAACAACATTAGATAAACAATGTGATTCCTATGTTCAATTTTATTCCTTGATTTAACTTCATTATTTCCTGAGGCGAGTGAAAGGGAGAGGAAGGGAGAAAAGTCCAATGAGTAGAATCGAATTGTAAGTTATACTTGTTAAAACAAAGCAAACCTTGACCAACCTGTAGTTTCCTTTAAAATAAACTGAACTGAAAAGAAACTGGGGAGGGGAGAGCAAAAACATGCAAAAGGAAGCCTATACTGTCCAATTCTTGAAGAAGAAACCTACTACAGTAGTTTTATGGAAGACAATTTGTGTTCTTATATACTACTACAATTGCAAAAATTTGTTCCTAAAATATACAATTCTGAGAGAAGAAAGCTCAGAAATTGAAAGTCTAGGATTTGAAGTTCAGAAATTTACTACACTTATGTGTTGCAATGTACTTGACCAAGTTCATCCACCTCAGAGCAGTATAAAGGGTAAGAAGTCTAAAAAATAACAGATCTAGAACTGTATATAAACGATCCTCTTCCATGAAATTCACAGTCCATTTTTCTAATAAAAACCAAAAGGAGGCCAACATTAATAACAACAAAGAAAACATTGAAATTGTCAAAACCATGAAACGTACTAGATTTCCTAAATCAAGTTTTTGCATAAAATTAATACGTTCAACCTAAATATTTATTAGGTAGTAGCTAACAATAAATGTTACAACTTTGCACCCACCACACGAATGCCACACAATTACCAACCAACTGAAATGTTTCCATTCCATGCCTATATTATTAACACTTTAGAGCTTGGAAACCACAACAAAAAGTAAAACCAAATCAATAAACTCATCCTTCAAGTATCATGACATGAAACTTGATATTTCTAAAATGAACCAAAAGTGCCACATTGTTTTTTGATACCCCTTTCAATGAAGCAACTGAATTCATCGAGTACAAAATTGTTTTTTTCATACCCATTTCAATTAAGCTACTGAATTCATCAAGTACAAAACGAAATGACATTACTTTAATTCTCAACAAAACGCAACAACCAAAATGATTAAAAAAAAAAAAAAGGGTATAAACCCATTTAGAACCTGAGCTTAGTAAAGAACCACCTGTTCTTCCCAATCTTGAAACCTCTCCTCAAACCTTTTCTTAATCTCCTTGGCAGCTGTTACCTTCTTGTCCCTAGACAGAAAAACATCATTGGAGACAACATCCTTCAGATCCACATCCAGAGTGTACCTAGTGGGCATCAAATGGCTGTAATTCACTAGCTTGATGAAAGCCTTGACACGGGACTTCTTAGCTGTCTTCTTTTCCGAATCCTTGCGAATCACTTTCTGGGGGTACTTGGATACGCCGGCGACGAGGCAGTGGCCGTAAGGGCGGTCGCGGGTACCATCGTCGAAGTTACGAACGATTACAGCCTTCCGACCAGCAAAGCGGCCTTGCAAGACTATGATGGCCTTGTTGGGTTTCAGGAACTTCACCATCTCCTTCGGCTGCTGCGTCCCTCTCTTGTGAGATGTCCGCTGGAGCCGCTAAAAGCCTAAAACGGAGAACTAGGGTTTAAGGGGTAATTATTATAAACGAGGAAGAGGATTTGATGCCAACGGCAGGTACAATTACCAAATTGTCTAAGTTATGTTTTCGTGTTGACATTTTTTTCTTTTCTTTTTTCTTATTCAAGTATAGAAAAATATATAAATAGATAATAAGTTATTGGTAGAGAATTTTTAAAATTAATTTTCCTTTTCGGCAAGTTGACTAAATTGACAAAAATGTCCTATAACTTAAAAAAAAAAATTTATAAATATACAATATTATAGGAAAGTTTATGATACAAAGAAATAGTTAAAATAAGTTGTTATAGTAAAAATATTATATTTTGTAAAATAATATAAATACATACCTACAATGGCTATCACAAATAATATTTAGAAATATATTTTGAGCTATTGACTAGAATAGGCGGAATTTGATAATACTTTTCAAGAAAGTGTTTTGATATAAAAAATTATATTACCTAAATATTTTAAAAGAAATTACAGCACCAAAATATTATTTAATTAATTTTTTTTGTAGGAATGCTTCTATTTTAAAAAGTCATAGGTGCTCATCTAAATGATATTTTTAAAGTTAACTGTGGCTTTTGAAAATTAAAAATACAAAAATTGTCCTTATTAATTTTAGAAAATTATAAAATATATCTTAAATTAATTTATAAACTAATAATTTTTTTTAATATATCTTTAATTAATGACATATATTTTTATTATTTTATATATTTACAATATTTTTAATGTATTTTACTAAATATCTTGTTCATTATCTTTACTACTCACAATAACTTTTATACAAAATTTATCAAATATTATTAATGTAACTTTTTGATTTGGTAGTTATTTTTTTACATCATAAAAATTACAAGAACTTTTTAAAAGTAATAATAATACCAAACCAAGCTATAATATCATTATCAAATTTATTCTATTTCATACTTGTGATACAAGAAAATAATGTGAAATATTTTTTATTTGTCCAAGAAAATTTGTTTAAAAGGCAATGATGTATTTTTATCATGTAAAGTTAAAAGGAGAAAATAAGCAATATCGTTAATAAATAATTTCGGTAGTGCGGGAACCGGATTAAACCCGTTTCGTTGCCTTCTTTGTTACCCGCTTTGAAATCTTAATCCTATCATCTTCAGAAATATCTCCTCGGAGGGAAAATGGCAGTGTCTACTCTGCTATCATTAGCTGGTGCTGATGCCACTTGTGTGGCGCGAATTTGCAGCGATTTTCAACGGATGGGTCGTGTTGAACAGAAGCTATCTCAGAGGCCCAGAAAGCGTTTTCCTTGCTCATGCATAAAAAGGCATCATTTACAACACCGAAAGTGTTTTTGGAGTATACCCAATACAGCGAATTTGGATTTGAAGTCATCCGATTCAGTGTTTCGTTTTGCAGTTGGCAAAGAGGCGGAGGATAGCTTTCTCTCGGTATGATGTGTACTTTCTTATGGTTTTCATTGATTGCCAAGGGTTTTGTTTGTTTTTGCTGACGACCATTTCAAACTTGAGGAACAAAAAATTTGTACATGAGATTCTATGTTGCCTATCATTTAGAATGTGGAATGATAAGTTGGCAAAGCTCAATATGCATTAAGTCTTTCACTTTCTGTCTTCTATTAATTTATTTGGTCGTACTGTATATGGGTGCTGAGAAAAAGGAAAGTGTAGGCAAGATAATTTTTGAATCTTGTTTTTTGACAATGTCACGATTTTTAGTTTATATGAACAAATGTAACAAAGCCTGTTGGTATTTTAGCGTCTTTTCTGTGGTAAATTCACTTTCTGTTGAGTTGCTTACAGTACTAAGAAAATGAAACTTTGATTATAATAGCATAATTGTCATCTAATATTTTATCATGTACAAGTAGATCCATTATAGCCGGTTTGGGGCTTCTTGCTTCAGGAATCTAGGGGCAAGATCTTAACTTTCTTGGTGGTGGTGGTGGGGGGTTTGGATTGGATAAATTCAAAAATAATATTGATTTCATCAGTAGTCGAAGATAAAAGATTTGGCAGACGCTATCTACTAATGCAAAGAATAGGGTATGTATTATCATTTTCTTATATGAAGTTATAAGGAGTCTCCCCCTTGGGAAAAATGGAACAAACTTGACTGGGATAGGCTTCTGTTCAAATTGGTTTATAAGCTAATTATGGGATCTACTAGGTTTGCTAAGCTAAACTTCAAAATCAAATTTTCCTCGGATTCGGATTCTATGTTCCATAAATTGAATGTATTTCTCTTAATTGTGTCTTAAGCTTGGATCATATTCCATTTGCACACCTTTAAGTACAATTGTCCTGTTGGGTCCCCTTATATTGCTATCCTAACAGCTTTCTTAGGGATTCATGACCAGCGCAGTTTTCTGGAATCTAGATTGTATTACAGAAGTTTACTACAATTCCCTTATTTGGTTATCTTTATTGGACAATAATATCAGCTCATAGGAAAAGCTAGAAAGGGTATAGTCACCATACATCATCTTAGCTAATGCTGCACTTCGGCAATGAATGTCACCTTTATTACTGATCTTTTGTCTTAGTAAGTTTATTTGTGTAGGCCTGACAACTACCTTAGGGGCCTATTGTTTTTGTAACTCTGTTATCGTTGGCTCCGGTAACAGGAGTCTAAAAATTTCAGATTTATGCACTTAGTTTAATACTCTATGAACTCTATAGTAGGCTATGTTTCACTATCAATAATTGAAAAATGTGTCAAACTGAAGTAGATCTCTTCTGCCGTATCTTGGCATTTTCAGTTCATTTTTTCAGAAAATAATGGATCTACTATGTGCTGTCAAAGTCAATGTAGACTATGATATTATTTGAAATCATGTTTGACTCATCCCTTTATCAGTTTAAGGTGTTTCAGATACGAGCATTGCCACTATCAGACTTGACGAGTTAAACTTTTTCAAGGAAAGCTTGCATGTGGAATTGTAGTTACTATGATCTGCTGTGGAAATGTCATACGACTTTCCTTGTTTATCTTGTCCCCCCTCTATTTTCCTGATACCTCTACCTAATGAATTCCAACAAAATGATTGCATGTATGATTACAATAAATTATGTTTGAATCTCCATTGAGTGCAATTCCTAGTGAGGTATCAGTTTGGCATTCCTTTAAGTGAATATGTTAATTGTTGTGATTGTGAATTGTATTTGACCGTGACTGCTGATCCCGAAGGTCATATCAGGGACATAGTGTCACTAAATGTTATATTTTGCAGGGCCTAGATGAAGATACTGATGATATGTACGATGGCTTATTCAACAAATATGGTAAAGTGGTCTTTAGTAGAAAAGGCCAAAAGCCCACCTAGTGCAGAGGTTGATGATGATGCTGAAAGTCTATCATGTAAGCAGAACTCCATTATTAATTTGAACAAGTTGTTTCCGGATTTAGTAAATGTGCAGTTGGTAATATTGGTCTGCACAATCTGGTCTTTCTATTGTCTTTTGGCTTCTATCATTTCTTCTCTTAGTTTCAATAGAATATTGGATCTTTAGATAAAGATTACATTATATATACTCAATATAATAATTAATAAAACATAAAATTGATGTTGAAACTGTAAATTAAGAACCTATATGTGTATAGAAGATTGTTTTAATAGGTATTTATCATCCTAACTACAAGTATAAGTAAAACTAAGGTGGAGCTTAATCTCAAACTTAAGGTTGCTTGTCTTTAAATGATCTCATACCCAAGCCTGATTAAGCTCACCTCGTTTAAAGCCCTATTTGTGAACAGTATCCAATCGACAGCAACCTGGGGTCTTGAGTGTTTCAAAGCTTGTTATTACCAGGAAACTTGGGGTTTTGTAATTATGAAATTTGGGGGCTAATGAGAATTAGAAAGACCATATATGTGGAAATTTAATAAGGAAACGATAAAAAATAGGATGGTGGAATAAACCTTGGGATCTATCATTAAACATATGACTTGATGCCACAACCATAAGCAGAAGTCCACAGTTGCTGATAATTTCCTGTAAAATTACATCTAAAGCATGCAACCACGGACTTAGAAATTAGTTATTCTTGTCACTGAAAGACTAACTTTATTGACTCACTAGTAAATTAAAAAGAAAAATAGCCTTCTGAGCACTAAACCATAGTGTCTTACAATAACATGCAAATAGCATAATAACACCAATGGCCTCTAATTGGTCATAGTTATTTATATCTGATTGTTTCTTGCCATATGTATAGTTGCGGTGGAAATGGCCAGGGTTGCCAATGATGTTAAGGCTGCAGACATAAGGGTCCTGTTTGTGAAGCCTCTCGTTTATTGGACTCGCTTTTTCATAATAGCTACAGCATTTTCTCGCCCCCAGATTGATGCTATAGGGTATGAGCTTCAAACTGATGATCACTATATGTTTCTTTTCCTTTTTTTATTATTTAAATTTGGTTAGCAATAAGTAATGTTTGCCTTGATTCTCATAGCAGGCCTTTTTCATTTTCAATGTTGCAATGCAGGTCCAAAATTAGAGATCTCGCAGAGAAAAAGTATGGAAAAGTTCCATCTGGGGACTCAAAACCTAACTCATGGACCCTGTTGGACTTTGGTAGGTGGTTTGCATGATAATCCTCTGACTTGTCCATTTAGAAGTTGAATGTCAATGGAAGCAAAAACTTGGGTACCATCGTTATGCCTCTCATGACTAAGTTTTATTTATTATAAAATATGAAGTGGGCTGTGCCCGTGACATCTATGGACACTGTTTAAGTTGATCCTAGGATGACTGATTTCAATTATTTCATTGATATTGATGAAACTAATCGTATAACAGTCGCTTTTAATTCTGGCCTAATCTGAAAGAAAGAATCTCACTTTTTCCTGTACCCATCAATTCCGTCTCCTACCTGTGTTTGACTATTAAGTATGTGGGGTTCTGGATTCCCTTAATTTGGCTTCTGAGTTCACATCTTAAATATATATTTATTCTTTTACGGTTAGAGTTTGCAAAATCTACTGCTGGAATGGTTGTAGGCAGCCAGCCAATTCAGAGAAATGATAGTCCTGCTGCTCCTGCAAGGGTGTTCCCAATATCCAGCATAATTGCATCCTTGTCTTCTAACATTGTTAATCCAGGTTAGCATTGTTTTTGTGTTGTTTTCAGGGGATGTCGTTGTCCACATCTTTCTTCCTCCACAGAGAGATTTTTACAACCTGGAGGAGTTTTATGCAAATGCGACGCCCATTGAGCTGCCTTTTGAAAATCAACCACCATTTCGCAGTTAAGGAGGCATTTATTTCTAGGAGTCAAAAGCTTAAGGTGATAAATGGCGTTGGTGACCATCTATAAGGAGCAAATATCACTGCAAATCTTGGTTTGTTTGCATGAGTCAGACTCGATGTTGCACCATCTTCAACTCTTTTCCCCGCATTTGAGAGGTAAGAGGTTAAAATTTGAAGAGTTTAGGCTGTCGTCTGACTGAAGATGATGTGAAGAAGACTCATAAGATCATTATGGTAATGTTACACAATTGGTTCTAGTTGTATGTAAAATTTTATTTTTTGGGTTAGGTTTGTTGTATTATGAGGGATGCCATTTTAGGATTTTTATTAAAATTAGGAAACCTATTTATAATCCTATTATGTATTTGGTACTAAGACTTTTTTCTTTTTTTTTTAACTGAATAGGAGTTATTGATTATTTGCCCAAGTGGCCATATCACTTACTCAGTTGTTTTCTCCTCCCTTTCTCTTTCTAGATCTTTTTCTTGCATCCTATACGATGTACACTAAGATGGTAATGAAGCAAGAGGCAATGTTATAGAGATGGTGGAAGTCTCTTTTGACCGCAATGTTATGTTGGCAATAGTAGAATTTTTTCTTGCATTCCGTAACTTAGAGACATTGTTCTAATTGGAAATCCCTTAAAATCATTGCCCTTGCCTTCTCTCATTATGATTCTGATAAGAGGCAAATGAAGTGAAAGTGACTGCATTAAAAGTTAGACGATTTCTAGTTGGGTAAGACTTAATAAACATGAAAGGTTATATCTTGTTTTGATCATACTATAAACTGAAGCCTGTATATATTGTATTGACTCTTCCCTCTAAATCTTATCCAAAATCCTGAAATTCTGTCACTGTCAGTGGTTGATCCATTCTCTTACGGCAGTCCAAAATATCCTGCAATTCGATGATCTTGAGATATCCAAAGAAGAGTTCCTTCAGGAAGTGATGGAAAAAAAAAGGTGGTGGATTGAGGGAATGGTTCTGTGGAGCAAATTGTCAAAAAGTACTCAAAGTAAACCTAATAAAAAGCAAGAAAGAAGGAAGGGAAGATGGTGGATATAAAGCTTATTCTTACATATGATGGAGAAAGCCTGGAGCTGGATGATATTGCAACGAATTAACAACTTACACACTGAATTAACCCATTGAAAAGATGGGTACTAAACACCCCCCGCCGCCCACAAAAGAAATGAAGGTATTGAAATGTAATTAAGCGAATCCCCGTCAGTAGGAGGGGGGTGCTTGAAATCTGGCCCAGAACAAGAGAAATTTTTGTGGAAGGACTTTCTTCCTTTACTCTTTCAGCTTGACAAAACCTAAAATCTATGAAGCCTAACAGGCTAACACAATCATAAATGACAACCAGTGACTATGCCAAATATAATATTATTATGTAAAATTCCAACAGTTTTATGTTTTTCTTTTTTCTAAGAAAAAAACCTACTGTACAAGAAAAAAGTTTACAGCTATTTCATTGTAAACTAGAATTTCTTGCTTAAAGCATCTATCTGTTAATTACACAGCAGACAGACAGACAGACAGACAGTAGAACCTCCATCAGCTTGAGCTTTCACGTTGACATGATCCCTAAAATTCCTTCTGCAGTCTTGAAACTATTCTTACAAACACTTCACAAGCTGTATGTTGGAAACCAGGGAGACTGATTCCTGCACACCAGGATGAATGCATAATATGTCAAATTGAACTTGACGAAAGGGAACTGAACCAAAAAGCAAAAATCAATAGACAAAAAAAAGGTATAAAGGACTCTCAGAAACAAAATTCCAGCTCGTGATAAAATATTCAACATAAGTACCAGATAAACTGTTCAATTGGTGAATTAGTCCCAACAGTGCAACCTACTTCAAATGTTCAATTGGAGAAGATATATGAAAGATGACAGTTGTCAGTCGTCACTGGACAAGAATGAAAATTAAGGCCTCATCAGATTTAATAAGCTTGACAATTGGAAATTGAGAGAACGGAAGGTCCCAAATTGACAAATTCTTCTGAGTTGTCTCTAGTGCTTTCTAGTTCTTGCAACACTGACAGTCCTACTA
The DNA here is from genome assembly GCA_029379385.1 of Quillaja saponaria. Taxonomy (NCBI): domain Eukaryota; kingdom Viridiplantae; phylum Streptophyta; class Magnoliopsida; order Fabales; family Quillajaceae; genus Quillaja; species Quillaja saponaria. The sequence goes on along the minus strand of CM055616.1, from coordinate 7,448,570 downwards.
AAAATCTAGGTACCAATAGAAATGCACAACTCACAAGAAGAGAATGAAGAGAGACACAGAATGCATCATTTGCTCATAGAAGTACTGCATATAATATATAAACAAGCACAGCATTTCTGAAAACACCAGAAAGCATTCTGTCAATGTAACTCAATTGCGGGAATCAGAAAGTCTGTATAGCAGTTCATATGGTTCTTGCTCTTGATCTTTCATTTTACAATACCTATACCATTGTGTCTCAAGTTTCATCAATAGAGATATATGCTATAGTTTATTAAATGTTTACGACGGGAACGGAATATCAAGTCTAAAGAACTGCCAAGCACAGTCTCAAGTAAATACAAAGGAATGACAACAAATAGCAGTTTCCTACAAAATATGGATTATCATGCCCAAATCAAGAGGAAGGTATGAGAGCTGTTGTTTTAGAACCGTATATCTTTCTTTCTATCTTTCTTTTTTTGAGTAACCATATTTATGTCTCTCGTTCCTGCTTTTCATCCTTCTCTCTATATGTCCGATGAGACCCGATATGCCTTCATAAGATTGCCCGAAATGTGATTCCATGGCCTCGAAACAAACTAGGTACTGCAAAACCAATTTTTGTAATCTGAAACATTACATACAATCTGAGCATTAATATCTATTTTCTTCCTCCCTAACCCTTTTTTACTCTACCTAGAAAAAAGTAAACATATTCCTACCAATAGAATGATGCCATTGACACAGGAGATCCATTAAAAAGTAAAAGGAATTGTTCATGCCGCTAGTGTTTTGGTGCGTGCATGTGTAAATACAAATAACAAATAAATTTGAAAAATAATGCGTGGTGGCATGGATATGGATGTTGCAAAAAGAGAGTTACAGTTACAATCAGCCGAGTGTTGACTAGCCTGTCCAGGTTCTGTTAAGCTCAATTCCATATCATGGTTTTCTGTCCAACCAGGTTCATATGCTTCAAGGAAACCAATCTTTGCCTTATTAGGTAGATCATGGGGATGAACAAATGGCACTCCAGGCGGCCACCCAATCTCCATTCTTATATTGGCACATGGGCTGTCAAGAGTGTGAATGTGACTCTCACATTCCTTCAGGTTACAGAACCTCAGCTTGATGCCCTTCTTATCTGCAATGTCCTGAACCCTTTCCTTCAGAACTCTCTGTGCCTCAAGCCTTAACCTCTTGGAAGGTGGAAGAGGTTTGATTCTCGAATTTTGCTTCCTTCTTCTCATCAAGGGCTTCATAGATCCTGTATCAGCATTTCATCGATCCAAAGACCTGCCGTTAAAAACTTCTAAGGGCTACTCTCACATCAGAAGCAGCCAAAATACATCAAAAGAGTCCAACTATTGGAATAGTCTATGAGGAACACAACTTACCGCCACTCTGCATATTCATACTTCCAACTTATCTTTCATACCAGCAAAATTAATGACTGCATCTACTATGTATGCATTCTTGTTTTTCTTTTATTCTTTGTGCAGGGAGATATACATAAACCTTTAATTCTTTGTTGCTTTTACCTAACCCTAAAAAGCTTTAGAGCTAACCATCAACAATTGAGTTATTAACCTAAGTCCTTATTAGTCAAACAAATGGAACCGTTGAATTTAAATTACTGGGTGATAAGTATTGACTGTGATAACCACATTTTTTTTTATCCCTTAAACTACAAGGACCGATCCTGTCTCTACAAACTTTGAGACACATTATAGGCCAATGCATTATTATTTTTTTAAAAGAAAACATTGGAGTAGAAGATTTAGTTGTATGTTATAGATGAAATGGTACTCCCAGTAAGCAGTCCAATGACAAAAAGATTTAATTACCAATTAATGTGAAGAACAAAAGCCAAACATAGTTACAATCTTGAATATATTGATGCAAAAAAATAGTTTCATCACAAAGTACAAAAATGGAAATGTAAATAGAAAAGCACAGAAATTAAGCTTCATAAGGTTGTTCCTGGCCAGCACGAGGTTTATGCTGGCTTCAAGACAGAAATACCACCATATCTGAGGAGTCTAAATAGTAGAAAGAATAAGTCTTCCTCAAAGTTTTCACCAAAAAGAGGCCCCTTAAGAGACCTCAAGCTTAAATCTATGGCATAAGAAACCTAGATCCCTAATGCACATTATCCATAGTAAGGATTCAACAAGGTAGGATGATAATCAAGCATAATATTTTAGCTGCTAAAACTCTCAGTTATTTGGGAAGCATGTAATGTGATTTCTCCAAATGTCACACTTAAAAAAAAAAAATAATAATAATAATAATATCTGGAAAACTAGAACTAACACTGGTCTAAAATCTAATTTTGTCCCAACTAAGGAAAATACCTGCAATTATTAGAAATGACTTAGTCGTCACCAAATATTAAAGAAAATTGATAAATTGACAAACTATTAATCCGTCCTTATTAAGAATGTAACCTCTACCAGTTAAAATGTTGACTATTTTAGAATGCAGCATACCATCTTGGGCCATTGGGAAATTGAAGCACTGTAAACTGGGTCTATTAAAGAGTTGATCAGATGAATGAGATCTTTGCATGAAGTCATCCACTGGAATTGGAATCTGAAACTGAGCTTCAACACCATGACCAGCAGCTCTCATTTCTGAACAACTGAGATTGGTCATGGATTTAGGCATAAGTTTGAAAGCTAAAGAACACCGTCCATACATGTTATCCTGCATATTAATCTCAGTTTTGTGCAATGCAGGGTTGACATAGCCTGCCGTTGCCTGATAGAGGGCAAGCCCTGGAAATACAACAACTTCTTGAGGACCCAGTTCTCCATCCACAAGAATCCACCGTCCATGACAGTCTCTTATTTGTAAACCTGCCTTGTCAGACTTAACAAGAGATATCAAGCATTTATCAAATTGGTGATCTTGGTCAGGATACATAACCATCTGGCCATTGTCTTGAGTGGTTATGTGGTGATGCTGCGCTCCCTGAAATGATGGTCTTGCATAACAGCAAACAGACAATACTGAAGATGAAATTTCTCTATTTCTGAGGGGAACATTATCTAAAATTTCAGTAAATGGAGAGCTACGTAAATTCAAATGGTAGCTGATTGCATCTAGTATATCTCTAGCTGCTTTTCCAAATAAAGAAAATATATCTTGTAATCCTGCTGGAGGGAATTCCAAGGAGTTGTTAGGCTCCAAACAAGTCAAGCCTGGTCTGTAATCATACGTCTCCTGCCACAAATGAGCATCTGCATAGTAACCGGATGTCTTGCACCATTCGCGAGAGTCATTGGTTTGGATTATATCTGGAGGTGGATATGATGCTCTTTGATGGAAAAAGAGGCGAGCAGAATCTAAACCAGATCTCAAAAGAGCCCCGTCACTTTCTGGAAACTGGATGATGGCAGCAGAAAATTGAGCTAGTGACTGCGACAAAATAGAAATTGATAGCTTGTAGGAATCAGAAGGTAGGCCTTCAGAGGGAACTAGATCAGTGAGCTTCACACGACCCAAAGGCGGCAGGCCATTGCCAGCCATGAAATCTTCTATTTGAGCCCGCTACCTAGTTTAGAAGGTAACCCACACCATACTGTCAGCACTAATGAAAGTTATGTCAATCAGTTCATTCAAATGATTAACATGATGCATTGTGTTGGAAATATTATGAAAATAATAACAAGAAAAAAGAAAGGAGGGCTTAACAGTTAAGACAAGAAATTTGTGATAACGATCATTATGCATCTCCACATCAAACATTGCCAGGTAACACAAATTAAGTTTTTAAATGCGGAACTCCAAATAACTGAAGAACATAAATATCAACAATGAATATCCTTGATAATAGACATTTGGGGTTGGCAACATGAAAGCCTAACCAAAACCAACTGGAAATCGCTACATAGATTTCATCTTGTCATTTAGTGTTGTTGTAAAGGTAATCCTTCAATTACTCAAATTCCTTGATGCCATCCAGCCAAACCTAGTTTCATGAGAAACATCATTAGACAATACATCTAGCAATAATGCAAACCATCAGCTATGTACTCATTATGAGAACTTTTCTGCTGATCCATGGGTGTTAGACATCAGAATTTTTTTTAATAAACCAAATGCAATGCTTTCATCTTTACATGCAATTTTTGTTAAGTGTTTACAATCAACATCTCATTTATAGTTGTATTTATTCATTATAAGAGAGTGAGGTAGAACTACAAGAGGGCCCTTTATTCCCAAAACTGGAAGGTTGTTTATTACTGCTTTCTTATTCTCACTTATGTCCTTTTTGGGACATCGATAGTCAATCCTTAAGACTTGAGACTTTAGTTGCAACACTGACAGAACATTTCATGTAAAAGCCTATTTTAGTTATTTTTCAAATGGGGTATCAACCTATAAAACTTATCCGGAGGAGGTGGAATCCATTAAACCTATGAGACAAATAAATCAACCATCCACGTAAAATGCTTAATCAGAAGAAGGGAACAATTGACCCTAAAAAAGAATAATAAAATCAAGACTCGATTTGATTCTCTGTTTCAAAAATAAATAGCTAATACAGTTAAAGAAAAGATAATGACCATGAAAAATTATGTCATCGTTATCAGAATCTTATGATTATTGATTTGAATCTTACGTTCGATTCAATTCGTGCACCAATTGATATGAATCTTATGGGTGAATCTAAAGTACAACCAAATTGTACTATTCACGTTTCTAATCACACAATTCACAATTCAAAGAGATTCATACGATTTATAATTTCCTGGACCAGACCCAAATCTTAATGTACCCAATGGATCCCAATTAGACCCAACATGTTAGTAATTATAAATAAGAATAATTTCCGGTTTAAAAGCCTCGAAAGTGCCTTTTCTACAGTCCAATTATATTTTTAGAAGACATAAATTTCTTCTCTCAGTTGGGTGGATATTTTTCAAAGAGAAGAAGAAGAAGAAGAAGAATGCTTTTGAAGAATGCATTTTTTTCAAGACACAAATTACTTGCTTTAAAGCCAAGATCCTTTTCAATTGACCAAATGAACATTCATTGTGTTAAGATATGAAACTTAAGATTAGATTCTTGATTCTCAGTTCTCAAAATCAGGTTTTCGATTCAAATTTTTAGAGTACAAAATACCAATATATTATAAGTTTTCATAAAATAAATATTACTAGGAGAATAACATATTGAGAAAACTTTAAAGCTTTGTGGGGCCACTCATTTCATTGGGGAAAGGCATGCATCCAACAGTTTGTTTCACATCCTCATCAATCTCACGATACAAAATAATTGACTAAAGTTGAATACCTCTCATCTTAACTAAATTCTCGTTTGTCTCCTATTCCTAAAATTATGCAATCCATATGTGGAAAAGGTTAAGTAAAAAGTTTCCTTACATGGTTAAGTAACTCGGCATGACAGACCACACAGTGCAGTGTTGGCAATTGTTTCATCATTGAAAAAGCTCCCTATGTTTCAGGGTGGACTGAAATAAAAGATATTAGATGCATCAATTTTTCTTTTGTACATTACATGCAGGGTCCACAATAGACATGGCACTGTTATTTTAGTTTAAATCTGCTGTAGGATTAATGTAGTTTTAATTTTTGAGCAATTGCTGTAGTTTACATAAGTTTTTTTATCTGCAGGGCTGAGCTGGATTTTAGTAATTTTCTACTTAAACTTTTCCATCAAACGAAGCTTATCCATATCCAGTAAGTTTGGAACAGTCTTGGAAGTTCGAAGTGTTTCTTTATATTTTACTAGAATCTATTGATAGTCTCAGTAATTTGCGTCCTAATGGGCCCATTAGAAAAGTAACAATTAGAACATTACTTACATAAATGAGTATCAACCTTCAATAAATTCAGACTTGACAAATAACATATGTAGCTTTGGGTATCTTTGCAAGGATTTCTGAAAGCCTCCCTCAAAATAATAATAATTGTACTGTTCCATGGTTGTGAGTTGTGACTGGCATAGAACAATCCAGGTAAATAATCTTTTCTTGCCTCCTTTTTTATTCTTATTACTATTCTTTCCCAATTACATATCTAAAACCCTGAGATTTAGTTGTAAGTATAATCTCCTTCTCTAGTGTAGAAACCCTGAAACTACAAACTTCAAGCATACACAGAATTGGAGGCATGTTTCCAAATCTCCTAGAACACAAGCATCACTTGAGTGATAAGCACATAAATCAATTATGGGGCAAAACTTTGTATAAAACTTTTCCAAATTCATATAAAAGGCAAAACAATGACAGTGACTACGTAATCATTTAACTATAAAAGAAAAGAAGATAGGCAATCATGTACACATTGTATAAGTAAATGTTGGTACTAAACTACATATAAATATTCAACTTTACATTGTTCTTGGAAAGAAATTTACAACAGAATTGGGGTTGGAATTGTAGAACAGGTAGAAAAAGATTACCATGTATTCTGTACAATGATAATAAATTAAAGTATTAATTGTAAGAAGAAAAAAAGAAGGGCATCAGTTAAAATTCAACTGGTGAAGAAAGAGAGCTGCTTTATTTACAACATGCTCTGATAAGGAAATGAAATAAAATTGAAGAATTTGGTACTCTAGGAAATCAAATTTTCTTAAAGAACTTACCTTGTTTTCCTCAAATGCACCACATAGAAGCAATGAAGAAGTGAACTTTGCAGAGAGAGCTAGTTATGAATGAAATCCCTGTAAATAAAAACTCGTATGGTGGAGGAACACCGAGAGAGAAAATTGCAGGTAAGGGACGAACCCTGGAGCTGGCAGTGGGAGATGCCGCAGAGCAGGAATATGGGTTTTGGGCAGGTTCCAGTCGGGTCAAAACATACCATTTATATTAGTAATAAATTCAAAAGTTAGCCCAAACCCGTTTCTGTCGGGTTGAGAAAAAGTGTTGTTGTGCACCCTTTCATTGACTTCCATTAAATTTTCTACCTGAATAAATTATTAAATTTCAAAATCATTAACTATAAAAAATAATTCTTATTAAAATTGCATTAATACATTTACTTTTTTTTTTTATTTCTTATTTTAATGCTCATCCATTTTAGGCATTTGGTCGTCAATACATCAATTTAAAAAAAAAAACAAAACAAAACAAGAGAGAAATCTTAGGTACACAGAAAAAATGAGGTTAAGCAAGTTTCGATCATAATTGATTTGCATTATCTTCGTTAGTTTGGCAAATGCATCTCAGAGTAACAGATTTTTTGATGTCTAAGATATTTTTTTATGCACTTACCAACACGGATTCCTTTGCAATGTGATATGAATCTTAAGGAGGTATTAAATTATTGTAAACTTTGTTCCTAAAAGGAATTACAAGTCTGGCTGTCTGGCTGAATGTAACATACCGTTGCCACAAACTGCATCAGAAAAAATAAAATATTATTTCTATTTCATCTCAAATGTCAACCAAAAAGCTGGCTACAACTACCGAGTATACCTTGTTTTCTTGGATAAATTAGAAAAATTTGGGGGGCTAATTCTTCAAAGATCAGGAAAACTTCATGAAAATATTCTTTAAAATCTCTTAATACTACTCAATCGAAAGAGAAAAACAAACTATTTTCACCCAATTTTTTATGTCTTCATTCAAGATTAAGGTTGATTTATATAAGTCTTGTAAGTATTCAAAGGAAAAATCAAGTTAATATACATCAGTTTCCTAATTAAAAAGGGGGCAACCACAAAGGTCAACATCATGTCCAAGCATTTTTCGACGAGATTATCTTCAAAATCCAGATCATACATCAGAGATAACATAGTAACGATATACAGGATATCTATGGCTTTCTAGGTGGTGGTGGTGAACTGCTGCTACTGCTGTTGCTACTGCCTCTTCCTCTCAATGGCCTACACATAAACCAGACAGAATAGCATCACAGTTAGACTAAGAGGAGCCTTAACGGAGTTGCAAGAAAAGCATCAATAAAAAGAGGCAAGAGTAATGGAACATTAGCCCGTGCTTCCATTCAAGAGTGTGCGTCTGCAACTCTATTAAAGAGGTATACTTTTTGCAACTCTTACCCTGGGACCCCCAGAAAGCTTTGTATAATTAATTAGTAAAAGGCAAAAAAATAAAATAAACGATGTTAAGGAGCTCAAGCTTTGCCTGACAAGCTTAGCCATTAACAATACCAGATTGCTTGAAACAACCCTGCCCCTTACATATCACTAAATTCCAAAGCAATTAGTATGTTCATGCCTGATGGATTCACATGTATCTGATTGAGTTGATTACTTGAAAATGAATCAGTTCATCTGGAAAGGTTTATACACAAACATTGCACATGATGAATATGATGAAAATAATAGTTGATATGACATGTATTTGAGAACAAAATCATTAAACCATAAAGTCACACCGAACTTTATTAAGACATACTTCATACAAAATCTTATAGACAAGTAAATCTTAAAATACTTTTAACGCATAGAAAAGTACCTTCTTGGACTGCGACTCCTTGATCTCCGAGCCACCTGTTATGATTTAAGAAGGATGAAGCCATATAAGCTCCCAAGCAAGAGAAATTCCCCCTTAATTAAAACTAACAAACACTAACCTTGCGTGGACTTGGTGAGTCAGAGTAGGATGATGACCTTCCACGTCTCACTGGTGGTCTGCCTCTGCCAGAGACATACATGCAACAAACAGTTTAGACAAATTGGATCACAAACTAACAAGAAAATGCACAATTGAATAATTAATAGCTTACACCATTGTATGTCTCCTTGACATGGACATGCAACAAGAAACACCATATACAGAACAAAAAAGATTCCCAGCAATGACAACTAACAGGAACTGGGATGGTTTTTTTCCACTCCCATGCTCAAGTTTCCTCTTATAAGTTCATATTTTGTAGACACTTGAAATGATCTAATAACAAATTTTGTCTTGGAAGCATCAACTGAACTATACAACCTCACTATCCTCGTAAGTAAAATATGCATGGGCTCAAGACTCAGTCAACTCCACGAGATCAATCAAATTAGTGTCAATTATGTTCTCATATTCACTTAAGTCCTATATATTATTTGCTTTGTACGAGGATAACTCCACTGCATAATAAACATATCAATTATATGATAATACATGCAGCAGAAAACAGTAGCAGCTCATATTTATGAACTGAGATCTAGATATTCATGTGTTACCTTCGTGGTGAGAAGGATCTTGAACGCGAGCGACCAGGCCTTCGTATAGGAGAGCGAATCCGTCTGCGACCAATTGGTGATCTTCTTGGAGGACTACGAATTCGTCTCGGTGGTGTACTGGAGGGAAGAAAAATTGCTTACATTTTACAATCAATAGTATACTGATATGCATTGCAAAATAACAATTGAAAGATTTGATTTATAAGCTCGGTGAACACAAATTTAAACATGGTAAAAAGATAAATCTTAGAATAAGCCAGTGATACAGAACATGACAGTCTATTTTTCAAAACAGTATTAATTAAAATCAATATAAAGATTTATCTTTACTTTCAGAGCCAAGGACAAAAATAATTTGTAAGAACTGCAAACTATTTACAACCATATCTTGTCCATGTCATCAGCAAGGACTAGTTGCGTCTATTTGGTTATTGATGCTTTTACTCATATAACATAACTTAAAGAAATACTGTAGAAGAAAGAAACAATGACTACATGCTAAGAAAATTAATATCATTTTACATTTATTAGACAAGATAGCTATTTGGCAATGCATTTATAAATACTTTAATTTATGCATGATAGTGCAGTTTAAATCATAAAGTAGAAAATGAGTCTACTAACTTTACACCAGAAACTAAAACTTCTATAAATTGTTGTACTTTCCATCATGGTTTACTAAATATAAGTAAAATAATCACAAAGCGTAGTTACCGGTGCCTCGGGGGAGGGGGAGAACGTCTGCGACCTGGACTGCCCCCACGGATCCTTCTTGGTGAGACCCTGTAAGATAAAATTTATGTAACTAAAACCATGGAGACTATTAAAACAACCACAGACGTAGTAACTAGCCAACTTTGCAGGGGACCTAAGGCGCCTTGGTGATGGGGAACGGCCTCTAGGTGGAGATATAGGCCTCCTCCTTGGAGGTGTGTCTCCACGGCGATAAGGAGATTCCAGGCGACGGCGAACAGGAGAATCTGCACGACGACGTGGTGAATCTTGTTGCCGTTTTGGAGATCCAACTCTTCGAGGTACAGGAGATCTCTGCTGTGGTGAGGGGAGAGGTTTTCTTCGTGGAGAAGCTGATATTATAAAACAAGAAATAAGTTACGTCAAAGATAAGTCAAAATCAATATAGACGCTGAATTACGTACATCAGGCACTTACGTTCTCTTTGCCGCTTTGGCCCATCTTTCTCAAAATTCGCACTAACGTTATCATTTCTAGGAACATCTCGCTTCAGAGAAGTTCCAGATGTTTTTGGGGGAGGGGACTTCTGTCGTGGAGGTAATGTAAACCTTGCCTTAATAATATTCCCATCTATTTGGCCCTGTATGGAAGCATATAATGATATCGATTTCCAAATGTTCCATGTTGATATTAGAAACAAACGTAGTCAAATATCTTATATAAACTTACACCATCCATGTGTAACAAGGCTTTTTCAGCATCCACTCTTGACTTAAATTCCACATATCCATATCCTTTTGGAAGGTTAACCTACAAAACATAAAGCAAGTACAAAATGTCAAACTAAGGAAAATTTCAGAGGTAAGGCAATGCTTAATATAAACTTACACTCCGATCAATCGCCAGCTCCACATTTACAATCTCACCAAAATTACCTGCAGAGTTGAACATATAATGTAAGAATCCAGTAAAAGAATATGAAACATTAGCATAAGCATTCCTTAAGCATTCCTTAAAATAAAAGGATTAAAAAAAAAAACTCAAGTTATGATCCATGTGCAGTAAGAGTGTAAGACAAAGCATGTAAATTACTTGTTACACAAATGGCTAAAAGTCTACTAGTTACCCAAGTAATAATTTATTGATGTAACAAATGAAGCCATAAAGGACAGGAAAATTGCATTATGTTTAATTAATAGCAGCCATAAAGCATATGCAAGCACTCCGTGCAGATGGCGTAATCAACTCTGGACCAATCAATATTGAATCCACAAACTCAAAACTAATCAAACTAGTCTGGCTAACAAATGCAAATCAATGTAGAAAAAATTTAATAATGTCAAATGAAACTAGAATGCTAAAGTAAAGAGCGTACCAAATATTTCTCTGAGATGGCCTTCATTCACATTTCTGCTGAGTTTATCGATGTGAAGAACAAGAGATGCATTAACTGGAGAAGCTTTCCTGGAATCAATTACCAATATGTAAAAAAAAAAAAAGAGGAGATTGGTTGAACCAAGAGTATGTTGAATTGCAAAAACATCAACATAACAGGAATGAGAGATTAAATAAATGCAAATAATCTATGACTATTGAACAGTGTATCTAGTCACCAAAATATCAATTCCACCGCATAGAAAAAGAAAATATGACATTTGACAGTCTTTCTATTTTCACAGTATACCATATAAATCCTTAAGAAAGTTTCCCCATGCTATGGCCTGAAGATAACAGTAGTTCCTATAAAGCTAGTGATTTATAATCTCAATCTGAATAGAAGTAGTAGCTAAAGAGTAATGTTTCAGAGCCATTAAATCATTAAGTCAACTCATCACCAAACTAGTGCAGGAAGCTTGCATCAGCTCTCATGTTATAGCAAAGAAGGTAAAAACATTTGACTTAATTGAGAGGATCCTGCACAACATTTCAACTACATAACCATAATATACACTGCTATTTAATTGCTTTCACATAAAGGATGTAATGAGAGTTTCTTCTTTTATTCTTTTGGTTAAGAATCGTAATCTTGTGCATTGATGTCTAGGTATCTGGTGTTTCTAGCATTGGGGAACGTTTGTTTTGTCTTGCAAGACATATATAATCATTTCAACATCATTCCCTTACCAAACATTGTCATAACAGCAAATCAGTGAATTGCTCATAATTATAGCCAGAGGAAAAAGAATAAACAAGTTAAACTATCTGTATACAAAAACCCAAACTTGTTATAGAACAAATGAGTACAATTAAAGCAATAAGTTCGGAGATCATTTCACCTTGGAGGTGGAGAAGTCCTTTTAGAATGGGATGGCGGCGAGCGGCCTCGCTTAACTACTTCAGCAGGACTACAAGGGACGAAACATGTTATTATATTATCAAAGTAAAGCACAAAGTAAATTAGAACAACAAAATAAACTTCCTACAGGAGATGACTATTAGAAAAGGAAACAACTCTTTCAACATCCATAACGGCCTGAACTCAGAAGTCACAAATTCACTTGGTTATGGGTTCAACTCATACGCTTGAAGTGCATCAAGATCAAATTTTTACAGGATACAGATTCAATAGAAGTCTCTTTTTTCTTTTTAGATGAGAGACTCAGCATGATTCTCCTTGGGACTGATAGAGCATAAATTGATTTGCTTAGAAGCTGACCAAGATAGAGCATAAATTGATTCGCTTTGAAGCTGATCAAGAACTAGGTTTCATTTTACAATCTAGGGTCAATTCGATGCATATGACAAAGATGGAATGTTCTTTTTGCTGATCACACATGGGCTCAGAGACAATACACCTTAAAGAGAGAAGAGCTGACTGGATTATGTGTACCAGGTTAAGGGTGATTTCATCTATATCAATTGAATAGATAATATGGATGGGGCACAACCAAATTAGGCAAAAGTTGATCGGCCCTCAATAATCTTGAGTGTTGCATCCTAAAATTGAAAACCTGCTCTTCCCTCCGCTCAATCTTCCGGGTGATAGCTAGGTAAAATTCCTTTCTTTTTTTTTATCAAAAGTAAAAAAGAGAATGAATGTTGTAGTAATACCCACATTTGCTTCCAACATTCATGGTCTTACCATTTTTCATCTAGATGTAACCTTTATTCCTACAAGAGGCAAGATTTCAGTGCAAAGCTTTAGCCTAACATGTCCCAATAGCTTAGAGGAAGAAAATGACAAGGCTCAGTAGCTTAGCGACCATGTGTTCAACACCCAGGCCGCCATGCATTACTTAAAATCAAGAAGCTGTAAATGCCTAGTTCCGATGAGTCCGCGATTACTAAAGTTTACAGTACACAAACTATACCCGAATTGTTTATGGTAAAACCAAAATGGGAAAATTAAACACACCTTTTCTTCCTCTGAGGAGGAGGGCTTCGGCTACGAGAACTGACACTCCGGGACGGAGAGGACGTGGATACAGATCTCGAGCGAGATAGAGAGCGCGAAGGGGACCGGGATCTGGACAAAGAGCTGGACCGCGAATCAGAGTCGGAGTAGGATCTAGAGCGAGAGGTCGAAACGGAACCTGACGGTGGCGAGCGACGACCTCGGCTAGGTTTCGCCATTGCTGGGTCGCGCAGTTACAGGAAGCGAAACCCTAGATAAACCCTACTGGGAAAATGGATTTGCTTCGACAGAACAGTGGGTGAAATAGAAGAGCTCCGTATCATCACTGTTGGCTACCTGGGCCCAAAGTGATGACATGGATAAATTGGTGTCTGCTCACACCTCATTCCTTCTAATAGGCAGGGTTATTTTTTTTTATTTTTTTTTTACTAGTGGTCTAATTAATTGGCTCATAAAATTATGTAATTAATTCTTATATAATATTAAAAATTATAAAATAATATAATTTCTCTTGTATCATGTCTAATAATATAAAAAATAATAAGACAATAATAACTAAATTACAGTAAAATTATAAAACCTAATATATTATATAAGTGTATATTGTATAATTTTATATAATACTCCAAACCAGGCCATATTGTCCTAGTACATTTTTACTACCAAAATTTATAAACTCAGCTTGATTCCAATTCCGTTTGTTTGTCTGAATAAACAAATTTATGTAAAATTTAAATTAAATTAACATTTTCAAGAGCTCAAAATCATGATTTTTTTCGTTTTTTTGTTTGTTGTGTTTTTTGGATGGCTAATCTCCTTCACAGGAGTTCATATATAAGAATGTGACCTGTCAAAAACTGAGGATAGAAGATTTAGAATATCCCCTTTCACAAAGATGATCTCCCACTGAATTACATGGATAAGGTACACCTCACTCAAATTTCTACACCAAGTGCCCACATTGTAAGAGCCACTCTATCTGAATCATTGAGTTACAAATGTCTCTTCATGATTAATTTATTTGCATAGCACTGTAAGAGGTCAGTACCTCAGCTCAAGCCACCAATCAGTTCTCTTGGGTTCTTCAGTACTAGTTGAAGCTTCTGAAAGCATTCTATTCCCCTTCAGTTAACTTTGGTTCCTCAGTACTGGTTGAAGCTTCTGAACGCTTTCTCTTAGCTTCATTGTCACCCAGCTGCAGTGAAACACATAAATCTTCATCGCAGCCGTTCCTCAAGGAAGATAAATTTTCAGTTACTGCCCTATCCTGCAGGTTGTTTTGATGCAATGGGGAACGCCCTATGAAGCTTGGGATAAACTGGTGTTCAATGCTGGGACCTACCTTGATCCCTTCTTCTACTTGAAATTCGGTGTCTGATTTCATTTCTTGGTTGCTGGGTCCAACTCCTACAGGGATGTGCTGAATTTGAAGACCAAGCGACTCAAATTTGTCTTCAGCTTTGTCCTTAGGAAGCAATCCATCGGGTGTTGAGGAGTCCCCCACAGTAGAGCCAATTGCTGTTGCTGAGGCAGCTCTTTGTTCTTGCACCGCCACTACATGTCATAAAGGATCAATATTTACAACAGCTTTACAATGAAGCCATACAGTATTTTCTCTTAACTTTTTTTTTGTATAATATAATTTTCAAATGCAAGCTTACAATCTTTCAGGCATTTACCAATATTTTTGCATTGAAGATCGACTTTATGCAAACCAACATGGATTTTTATCCATAATCTTTGCTATAGTTAGTTATGATTCAGAAAAAGAGGCATAAGCCAAAGCACAAACCTTTAAGCCCTTCATCTGTTGTAATCAGATCAAGTTCAAGGAGATTAAGCAGACGTCCAAGATCGACCCCACTTGTCCAATTCTCAGGAGGCTGCCCAATTTTTAATTTAAGTCGGCCACGGTTAGCAGTTCCTCCCCATATGATCCCAATTGGTCGTGGCTTCTCTCCATTCTCCCCTTTTAACATGATCAGGCTTCCACTGTCTCCTTCGAGGTCGAATGTTTGTTGATTCTCACCCACAACAAGATAATCAGTTAAGAAGCATATTCCTTTCTCATCATTGTACTCTAGGGCATATGCCAGTACAGTTCCAGTAGTCAGGCCAGAACTTCTTCCAACCTTCATCACTTGCTTTCCGATAAGGCTACTAATTGGAGACTGCAAGTCTATAATTTTAACATTGCCAATCTCTCCAACCCCTTTCACAGAAGTACGAACAGTAGACATGTCAAAATCATCAGCAAAAGGAATGAATGCCCCATCAGCCCTCACAAATGTCTCTGCAGGAGCACAATATTCAGATAATTAGATAAATATACTTTTGGAACAAGACAAACATAAAATTAAGCTACATCGATACAAGATTCACCAAACATCATTACCTGGATTTATTCCAGCAAATATGCCATACCAAAGCTCATCTGTGATGAATGAAGTAGCTCTTTCTACTGCACCGAGATATACTCCAGGCCCCAGTGTTGGAGGGAGAGGGTGAAACATCTTCTGATTTGGGTAATCTAAGTCAACTGCAACATGCCGATTTGTGAGAAAACCAACTTGTCGATTGCCTGTTTGGCTCCTTACAATGGCCCCCAATGTCCCATAAGTCTCCTGGCCTGCAACCTGAGCAAAACAGTAAAAATGGTCTGCTTGACAATATAATGTTCACAAACAAAAGAGAATGGTTCATTAAATCAATCATTTGAAGTAAGAAAAGTGACAAATACGAAGCAAAATTGAAAATAATACAAAAGATTAGTTATGATTCAATTATCTTTCCCTTTTTTCTGCTTAGAAGTTTTGGTTCAATTACCTAATTAGTGGTATCTTGATCAACATAGTTCAATCAGAAAAGACTAAATAATGTCATCTCATTTCAAATTCAAAGCTTCCTCTATGAGGTATCTCTTTGTCAGAAAAATTAAGTACTATACAGCAAGCACTAGAAGAAAACTTGTCAAGTGCATCAATAAGACCTACATTCTATTTTTTTTTATTAAAGTACAGAAATACAGAAGCATCTTTATAAAATAATATCTGTTTCAAATTCCAATAAGTCTGAGTGGAACAAAAAAAATCAGTCACGTGAATTATGCATCGGAACAAAGCCTACTATAATTTGGAGCAAATTGAATCACAGTTCACTAGATTAATTGTCTATTATGTTAGCTCTGAAACAATCAGTAAGCTCCTGTTAGTCAGTATATTGGTTCTTCTCTTAACCTTATGAATTTGTCTTCCTCCAATTGATTCAGAGCATAAAGACACAAGAAAAAACATATTTCATTAGAACATGACCCTGGATAAGTGCCCTGATTTCAAGGGAGCATGGATCAGAGGCTTTCTTGTCTTGGATGTTAAACTAGGCCAAATGCTTATGGGTTAGGTTTGATCTACTTAATCAGAAACCTATTCATAAATTTTTATTATCGAACTCAAACACTAGCAACCCTCAAAGAGGCATTGACCTTGAGACTACATAAGCATTCCAGATTTCTCTTTCTCTAATTTGTATCTATTTAGTGATATAGAACTGTTCTTTTATGCTTTCAGCATCAAAAATTGAGAACTGGGTGTAAGGTTCGGCAGGAATTGGTTAACAGTCTTGAGAAAATTGTTGGAAGTTCCTGTGAAGGAGAAAGCTAGGGTGAAGGCTTCAGACTCAACAGGACAGCACATTTTATATGTACAGGTTAAAAACATGCAAATAGTTATAGAAAGGATAGAAAAATAGCTTGAGCAGCTCTACCGCAGTAAAGGTGGAAAACAGAGAAAGGCAAGTGATTTCGAATGGTCAACTTGTTGTTGAAAAGTACCTCTGCATCCAGGAGTCAGTAAGATAAGATATTTAAAGGCAAAAAGGAAAAGAAACCGCTTAATGTGGGAGGTTGAAATTTGCCAAGGTAAAATGTTCTGCGCAATTACTATCACACTTGTCATCTAAATTGAATAATGAACAAACATTTCCAGGAAAAAAATCATTCCCTGTAAGAAACTATCTCATCAAACAACGCAAGAATAAAGGGACCTTGAGAATACCTGAGAACCCGAACTGATGCATGGATCACCACCACGCAGGTCGTCTACAATCTCAGTGTACAGCTGTTCCTTAGGAGCTGGCTCAGGTGCGCCAAAATATGAGAATTCTACCACGTCCACATCACACCATACTCCTCCAGGCCCCTTATTAAAATATGGAATATCCACTTCAACAACAGCATTCAATTTAACAAATGAAATAAGCATTCAAGAAATGCCAACCACTCACAGAATAGACCAACAATTGAGAAATAAATACTCAAAATATTTTATTTAGGGAAGTCTACTATGAATATCTTTGCAAATTCCAAACCTCTAGCGCAGTGGGCAAACACTGGATGGGGATGAGCCATTGCTTGTGAACTTTCCTGGAAACAAAGACAAGAATAGCAGGTATGTCAGTTAACACGCCCTTTCGAATTCGAAACCCAATTGCTGTCCCAAGGCTGTAACAACGCAAGATTTTGCTATGAAATGCCCTTATGGTCATGAGCTCAAGCAATGTAGTGGCCTGCTGCCCATTTGGCTGTCTACCAAGGTTTCCAGGTAGCACTCCTTTTTGTAGATTTACAAAATAGTTTGCTCTCTCTTCAGCAGCATCATTTAAGCGGCTAGAGGTAGGCCAAGAGAAGTAAGCAGCATTACTCTCACAGTGCTGTCCAGCTGAAGCAAATGGTTGAAGCGTTGGTGGACTTAGTGAAGGCATATTAGAATGGCTGCAACAGTTTCTTTCAAGATCCAGAGCTGATTCTTCTGATGGAGTTGAACCAGAGCAACAGGTCCTCATGTTAAGTCTGGCACGCTCCATCCCTTCTGTCAACTAAATTAATAATATTGTATTTTAGCAACAAAAATGGTGACATAATGGGATAGTAAATTGTCAAAAGCAACCTATGTTTTTGGACAGCACTGTAATAAGTGGTTAGAAGCTGATTATCATGGTCAACGAAATTCAACCTGGTGATATATTACTCTATGCATAGGCTATTATCCCAATTTCTTGGAAATAAAGAATATTAATTTATGAGAAGGAAAATTATCTTAACAAACAAGAACCTTTCCACAAACCAAAAGCACAACAAAAACTAAAATGAAGAGAAACATAAAACATAGTACATTTCATGTCTCTTGATTTTAAAAGCACTGAAGAAGGACGTAAAAGGAACAGTATAATAAGTAGTAGTCATAAAGCAGGTTGCAGAAAACACCAAATATCTTAATGAGGAAAGGAAGCCATCAGCAATTGTTAACCAGTTTAACATGTTCCCCATCATTTATAAATGATTTGTAACTCTAACTACGTTAGACAAAGTTGAGCAAGTAACGCTATTGGATCACATCCTAAATACTGTCATTGATTCCCAAATATTGATGCGTGACACCCCAAATAGTGGCTAGGTGGAGAAGGGAAATTGCTCCCCCCCACCCTGGGGAGCACTAAATGTCTTTCTTTAACATACATTATTGTGTTGTACATCACAGTAAGATAGCTATT
This sequence comes from Quillaja saponaria, assembly GCA_029379385.1. Taxonomy (NCBI): domain Eukaryota; kingdom Viridiplantae; phylum Streptophyta; class Magnoliopsida; order Fabales; family Quillajaceae; genus Quillaja; species Quillaja saponaria. Next base: position 7,429,822 of record CM055616.1, on the reverse strand, counting down.
AGATAATCTAGATTAACTTATGAACCGAACCTATTCTATGTCCAAAATGTAAACATTTAAATGATAGAAGGTCTGATTCTCTTAGCATAATGAGTGTTCACAATTAAATTCTTTATTGAGCCTCGAATATTACATGCATGTGTCAGTTGGAAAATACACCCAACTTTTAGCCTTGTCTTGAAATGTTTTCATAGTGTATCAGGAGAAAAGCGTAGCTGATAAACATGCTACTTTGTTTCAGAAACATAAATTAAAGGGAAAGCATTAGGAATTAGGTAAGATAATCGTAAGGTTGGATAATGGATCTTCACATACAAGTTGGGAAAAGGCATGATTTACAATCAATGAGCAATGATGAAGTGAGAACAGAACAAATATAGTTCCCTTAAATTCTTAATTAAAAAGCACTACTAAAAATAACCTATTACGCCAACAACAGGAACAACACTTAAAAGTATAACAGAATTATGATGTTTCCCACTACATAGAAGTGAAAAACACATTTTCTAACCAAGACAACTTTGTACAGAAACCACACTTTAAAAAAATAAAATTTAAAACAAAGAGACCTGATAAAGGCTTGATGAATGATAATATACCCCACTTACGTACGGTTGCTTAGAAAACTGAGGAAAAGAAAAGTAAATGAATCCACATCTATTCCCAGATGTTAACAAAATACGATAGAAATTTCAAGCTCATTCAGCAGTATAATGGGAAAGAAAAAACAACAAGTATGGAAAAAAAAAATGTAACTTTTCCTTTGTAATTGTGTATGAATTAGAAAGCATTTTCTTTTATTAGACAAAGTAAGGTCGTGAACGAAGTGGAAGGTTTTCTAGGCGTGTTATACTTTGGAAAACCTTATTCTAGTCACCCCAGATAACAATTTAAACACCAATAGCTAATACACAACAAGTGATCGCTGAAACAAGTAACCCAGAACAACAATCAGCCACTAGAAAAAGCAAACCTAGAAAACGAAATATGCTCTGGGATTAAGCACCAAGCTCAACCATTTATTGCTTTAAAGTATTTAAGAGAAAACAGAGAAGCTCAAGATGGACGAAGAAGAAAACTCACAAAGTTACTAATAACCGGAATGGCCAAGGCTTTTGAGAATAGGATATAAACCAATCAAAGACAAATCATTGACGTTCCTTCCTCATCTGGATACCCAATTGGAGCAAGAATCTACACAGAAGTTGCAGAAATTGGAAGCTTGCGTTCTGTGTAGCAAACTAGCCAAGTGGCTGGTGCTCGCTATATTGACCCATGAACGCCGGAGCTGCATATGAATAAGGTAAAGTAAGCTGTATTCTACCCAACAAAAAAATAATAATAAATAAAAGTAAGCTGTACTCTTTTTTTTTTTCTTTTTTTGTTGGAAAATGGATTAAGAATAATGTTTTGACAAACATTCTCGTAGTTCGAATTTTTCACCAACAAATTTACGCTTACCAATATCTAAATTATATTTAAATGCAATTTATATATTGAAGTGGGAGAAAATAAGTTATATAATATGGACAATTGCATAGTAAGGATTGTGTTGCCCTCTTGTAGGAAGTATTGCAATTGATTTTATTTTATTTTGGCTTAAATTTGCAAAAAAGTTATGGTGTTTTAGGAAAATACTTATAAAACAATGATCATCACATTTAATTTTCTAAAACATATGTCATACTTCAAATCTTTAATATCACAACATAACTATTTATGATTATATATTTCTCTTTACAATTTTTTTTCTTCCCAATACTTTTTGGGTGCAAGTCTAATCTTGTTTTGATTCGTGATAGTTTCTCTTATAAATATTTGTTTGAAGGCTTGAACTCTTGATATTGCAAAAACTCATCACTCCTAAATTTAAACGTATTTTATAATTGAACTATATTTTATGAGTTTATCTTTTTAATAAGAGACTATATGCTAGAAGTTCCCACTAAAAATTTAAAGTTATGATAAAAGTTGATAGTTGTTTATTTCGTCAATCTTTTTCACTAAGACAATTAAACATAAGTTATGTAATAAGGATGCATCTTTCAATATTACCAAGAAGAAAATCCTGCATGCATATATTATCGCAATTTTATTTTTTGATTTCCTATATAATGTGTAAGATGGAGTAGCAATTTAATTTGCAGCTCAAATTTTTTTTTTTTTATAGTAACCTTTTTTTTTTCTTTTTTTCTTTTTGTGAAAACTTTTTTAAGTACTTTAAAATAAATAAAACCTTTATCTTTACATTTGCACATATTTACTTTTACATGTAAAGTTTTATAAAACACACAAAGATATAGGATGTTGTAAGAAAATATAAAAAATTTATAAAGTTTTTATTATTTATATAGTAATTTCAGATTATTTTAAGTACATATCAACTAATTATCTGTATAATCTGATAAAAATTAAGATCATTAGAAATAAAAAAATTATGATAATTGTATTCCCACGAGTACGTGGAAATTCGAATTCAACCCTGCACTATCCAAATTGGGTTTTGTCTTTTATTGTCTTAACAAAATTCATCACAATCAATGGACAAAAACTATGGGATGGCCCAAGTCCAACCCATCGTTAGACAGTCCGGAGCTCTTGTTTATTGGGCCAACAATGTCCAACATTGTTGCAACTTGTAGTGTTACCTACACTCGGTTACTATCTCTAATCATCAAGGATGCAATGGATCATATTGATCAAAAATTTGACCAAATATAAAATTGACCATATCCGGATTTATTGAAATATGATTTAATATGAAGTAATCAAAATTAGAATTCGATCCTATCCGAATAAGCCTCACTTATATTTTATTCTTCAATATTAGAAATAATTTTGTGTTTCTCTCATATATGAAATCGAATATAACCTATCATTGTTTGAACTTAATATAATATGTGAATCGTTTTAAAAAAAAAATCATATCGAATTGGATATCTAATATAACATATCAAATTGTCATTTCATGCTAAAGAACCACAAAGAGTAACTAAATAGAAACCTAACAAATATAGCAATCCATTCACCAAACATTTAATCCATCAAAACCCAATGAGTTAGAATATAAAAAAATTATGTAAAATGATTTGGTTGCATATAAAAAGAAGAAGTAGAAGTAGGAACTTAAAGATTACAAGTTTCAAGATGCAAGGACAGCCTAACATGCTTTCATTATAGGCTTATGTGTACTAGAAGACATAGAGCTCAGCCAATTCCTCCAAAGACTCAGAACTAAGATTAGGATCTGTATTCTCTAGCATCCACAACAAGTGATCAAAGAGAACCACCTCACACTTGACAACCAAAGCATTTTCATCAAAATCTCCAACTTCTCCCTTTGGCTTAGACTTGTCAATAAGTGCATTAAGAAGAGGATGTTTCAAATATTTTGAACTAATCACATATCTCTTCCTTGTGCTGCCAACAAAAATAATCTGACTATGTTGTTGATCATGGTGATGATCTTCTTGCTTCATTTCTTTCCCTCCCCATAAATCTTCCTTGGTAGATTTTGACCTTAAGCTACTATATGATGAAGATCTCCCTAGCTGCCTTGACAAACTCTTGCACTTCCTCAATATCAAATTGATCTTCTTCATATTCTCTTTAACTCAGAGAGAGAGAGAGGAGACTAATTAATTAGGAGGAACATATGATAAAAAAGAGAGACAAAGAGGCTTGAAATACACTCAGAAAAAGTGTAGGGTACTTTTTAAGGGGTTGTTTGGTATGAAGTCATTGTTTTCTGGTGCTAGAAGTGTGGGGTCTAATTGCAACCGAACAGATTATAGTGACAGAAACAAGTCATCTTGTTTTGTAAACTTGATGGTGAGAGATTTAATTGAAACCCACAACAGAAAAAGTGAAGGCAGAGTAAGTCATCACTGATCATTCAGGCAGGCACCCATAGTACCAATCCCATTGTTTCTGTAGATATACACCTCTGTATATAAACTATAGCTAAGGATGACTAACTGTTATTGGGCCAAAATTGAGTCTCACATTTTCGTGTTACGCGTAGGCTTTGTCATATATATGAATTCTATATTAATAGAAAATTCCTAGATATATAGAAGATTCACATCTTTTATTAGTGGATAATTTTAATACACGCATAACATTATCTTAAAATTAAATGTGAAGAAAGTAAAAAGTGACATCTAAAGTATTTGTTTAATAAAATCAATTTATTTTTTATTTTTTATTTTCTTAGATTAGCTATCTTTTATATAAAGTACAGGGATATCAGAAGAATAGGAATTTTTTGGAAATTTCTTTTAGTAGTTTAGATTTCGTTTTCTTTGCCTGCTGTATGACAAAAACATTTGCATACATTTGCTAATAAGCTTTGACATTGTTTGTTTTATAGCCATTAATTGAGCTCGAGCCTTACATGGCCTGAAAAAGTAAAAGATAAAAATCAACTCTATTTAATATATATATATATATATATATATTTATGTGGATTAGTTTCAAGATGGATGATGGTACCGCTGCTATCCTTTTATTTGTAAGGGCTGAGAGCAAAAAGGTGGTGGAGTAGTTAAGTAAACAAATTTTATTTTTCAAAATTTAGTGGGGAGATTTTTCTGGTCAGTATCTCGATAATTTATTTTATATATATATTATATAATGTTTAAAACAACTCAATTTTTTAATTGAAAATACTAGAGGACATAAAGGTACATATTGTAACTAGAGAGGCATACCCACAGGCCACAGTATAAGTACATAGTTTTCAATATTAAGCAGGGCCATATGTATATCATTCAAGGCCTTGCTGAATGTTTTGTTAGTCAAATATTACAATTTGCATGAATATGATTATAAGAATTACTGAATGTAATTACTCTTAAAATGTTGTAAAGTATCATTGTATAAATGAGTTTTGAGTCAATTACAATTTATAATATAATTAATTGTTACTCAAAATTTCAATAAACAATTATCATATCAATTAATATTTTGTCATATAAGATCTTAATTCACATTCATTAATGTGATACATATTCTATCTTTCACCAATTTAGAAACACATGTCAAGTCTTTTTACTTCAATTAATTTTTAAGTTAAGAAACTTTATTAGAACATATTAACATATGATGTTTAGACTGAAATTGATTATAGTCTTATACAAGACATAAATTGTTAGACATATTGTAATAGTTGACTGTGAGATATTTACTCATATATATATATATATATTATGAATGATGAACAATTTATTAAAATAAATAAAATAAAATAGTCAAATTTCGAGATGAGTTATGTTGTAATATTTCTTAAAGCTAAATCGTTTGAAGTTAAGACAATTATTTTGAAATATAAAATATAAACTCTCCTAAAATATATTTAAGAATGAGGTTTTTTTTTTTTTTTTTAATTCAAAGTTTTGTAAATAATATTTATATGCTAATTAATTACTAGTTCAATAATCATCGATAACTTAGCTCAAATGATTAGTACCTATCCCTCTACCCTAGACGAGTTTGAGCACTTTCATTTTGCCAAAAAAAAAAAAATTTACTAGTTCAACACAAACCTCTGAAAAAAAAAGCAAGATTTGGAGCAATATCAGTTTAATAATAATTAAAAAAAAAAAAAAAAAAAAGGACTCTCCTCACCACTGTACTGTTTCCCTACAACTTCAACACGTGCTCACATATTCATATGCAACTTTATAGTCAGAAAAAGCAGATATAGTTATAGATTGTACAAATTAAAGAGCATAGTTTGCTGAAAATATGCCATAATTTTGGGAGATGTCCTACAGAAATGGAGAGTAGACAACCCGCATGGTTTTAAACAGCTAAGTGACAAAAATATGTACGTGGCCACATTTTCGTTTTGTTATGGAGCCAAACGCCCAAACCCCTTTCACATGGCCCTTACATTTGTAGGCCAATTAGAACTTATACATATGCTCACAATACCAAGTACTAACGTATGAGCACGCAAATTAAATCCCCACAACTCATTCCTGTACCTACATTATTGCCATGTAGTAATTGCCATGTATTAGGACATAATGTCAATTACATCTACATACATGGGATATGTATATATATAAGCCATGTATCGTTTGGTAGAGTTGATATGTTATTGGACTCAGCCAATACCACATCAACATGTGGCCTTCACTGACAACAGCAAGCGAATCGAAATAGAACACATGGCAAAATCTCCATTGAACAACTATCACTGATAAAAACCATGGACATGACAAGGGAATGATATAGTCACGAAAATATTCTCGTCCCATTAAATACTCTGTACTCAATTATGATCGGAAAGATTTCGAGAACTCACTAGAATCGCACTCTATTGTTTCAAGTCTTTCTTAGGATTACCTCAAGTTATTTGGAGTCAACTCCTGACCTTAGTCCCACTATGTTAGCCAAGCCCTGACACCTCACATTAGGCATAAATTCGAACTTAACAAATATACCAAGTAAGATATAATATAATTCAATAAATGAATTAATATTTGATATACTTTTAGTAAATAAGATAATGACATGTTATTGACACTAACCATCATTGTTAATTTTAGTCAAATGACTGTGTAAAAATTTATAAACTGATAATAGATAAAATAATAACTTTGGCCTAAAAAAGCAATTACGACAAATTTAAATTTCTTTTTATATATAATTTTGGGCCTACATTACTAGGGAAGGGAATTTAAATGTTTTAGGAAGAAGCCAAAAATGATAATGTGCAAAATGGCAATCAGTAGTTTTGTCACCTCAACTTATTGTAACTAAAATTCATAATTTCTTTATCTTTGGCATTCAGCAAGGATAATTTCTCTGCCAACGACACAAATAAAACATTAATAATAGCCATTTTTTCCCCTCATTGATGCTTTTATGGAGACATGCAAAAAAGCCTAATGATCTAAAACATGTCTAACATAATCTAACAATTTTTTTTAATCTCAATCCCATTCAAATAATAATCACAAGTAGGACCCAACCACCAACTGATCCTGCTTAGAAGTGTAAATTATAATAAAACTTAGTTCCAGCTTAGCTTCCAAGCCACAGATTTTCGTTTGCTTAGAAGGAAAAGCATTGTCTATCAACTCAATGATGTTCGAAAAACAGAGTAAGACAGTATCTTGTACCATTAGAAAGCAAACTAAGCACAGTTAATACCTCAAATGACATACATTCTCACTTCCGGACAAAAAGGACATACACATATAGGTATATACAACACCACACACCACACACCACACACCACACACCACACACCACACACCCAGAGGCTGCGACAGAAGTTTTTAAAACCTAATACATGTTATTCCAGAAAATATACTCAAGTTTCAGGACTACAAAAAAGGATACACATAGAACCTAACTTTGACTGTTTTATCTTGTAAACATTATAAAAGAAACTTCATAGATCTATTAGCTATTTATCTAGTCTACAAGGAAAAACTTATAATTTTCCCGGCATTACATCAAAGGAATGTTTGCCTAAACTGTAGTGCTTGGATTGCAGAATGGAATCTTTCGGCCACTGAATACTTTCCAGACCATTATCCGTGAACCATATCTTAAAATTGTTAACCAAGTTGATTGGGACTGGTAACAGCTACTAAACATTGAAACGAAACAACATAACATCTCCTTCTTGTACAATGTAATCTTTACCCTCAGATCTCAACTGCAAATAACATAGCTTAGTTAAATCCCAATTTGTTAAGAGTAGGAAAAAATAATAAACTTTCCCTTCTCTGTGTGTGTGTGTGTGTGTGTTGGGGGATGGACCACTGCTAAAATACTCACCTAAAAACTTAAGGGAAATTATTCTTGTCCATGCCCACAGAAATTAGATAACCCTCTTATGGTCAGCATGCATATTATTAACAGCCATTTGATCCCTAATTCATATGCAGATGGTGTGGAAGGACGGAACCTTGTCTAACGCACTATGTAGATAGGTCAATATTTTATCCAAGAAACCTCATAGTGGACAGAGATGACATGCAGGTTTATAGAACCCAATTAAATTATGTGCCAGCAGAGGCACCGGTTGCAATTATTTCATTCAAATAAATGGCATCAAACCAATGGAACTAAGGTATGTTAATCAATGACGGGGAAAGAGCAGGTGCTGAATCTCTTGGCAGTATTGTGATATCGGGAGAAAGCAAAAGTCAATACATTAAGGAAGTAAATTAGAGGTTTTCTAAAGCAAAAGTCAATACAAGTAAAATTCAATTTTTTTTTTTTTTTTTGAAAGTAGAAATTACTGTTAAAGCAATCAACTTACAAGTCCTTTCTCCCTTGCTGCAGCAAGTGAACCAGCTGTTACAAAGTGATCATAAGATACCTAATTTCAAACATTTGGAGAACAAAAACATTGTTATATCATAGATAGAACCAGTGTTTTACAAAGAGCAAGGTTTTATTTCACGAAGCTTCAATATATTGTCCAATTCACTGTCATAAGCATAGGAATAAGTAAGCCAGAATTTTGGAATGCACATTTGTCTCAGCTGAGTCAAATGTACATTCCAAAAATTAGTTTGACCTATATTAATCGTCTAGCCCAGGGGAGCAGTAATTATATTGATGAGTGTAGGACGCTTTCCTCTCAGAAGATAAAAAAGGGGAAAAAATAACATTGTTAAAACCAATTCCTTATAGCTATCGGAAGCAGGGTACAGTCGACACTTTTGTTTGTGCTTTTCAATGTGGTTTACTGGTTTGTACTGTATGAATAACTTTCTGATCACAACTTAATTTTTCACCATGATTATTAAAATTTGAACTCATACATACACAGCATTCTCTGGCAGGCAAAGATGAAAAAAATATGAATTATATTTTACATGAAAAGTCAAAATTCTATGAATGATGATTACCGTCTCAGCTCGAATGAAACCTTTCTCAAAGTCAGAGTGGATGACTCCAGCAGCTTGAGGCGCAGTCATTCCTAGAATAACGAACTTGAAAATCAGAAAAGCCATATGTGATCACAGCAGCTTGCATAGAAAAAATTATTAGTTGTTATTTAACCCAGCCCAGGTTAGTACATAACAAAATTGGACCTTGTATCCCATCCAAATAACAAAACAAGTCAAATGGACAAAGGAAAAACAAATCTCTTCTATGCTCAGCCATGGACCAAACCGAAACCATTGATTGCTTCACATGGTGGTGTACATAACCAACTCAAGTAAAACAAAGAAAGGTGGAGCTTTTAGTATCTCCAGACAAAAAACTAACCTGCAACTATGGTCCATGCTTTTGTTTCCTGTTATAACACAATATAAATCAGTTTGGGTTTTAAGGTTTAGTTGAGTTGAGTTGTTAAAACACAATACAAACCAGTCCTGAGAATGAAACATGATATGTTGTCCAAATAATATTTTCAGACTTTCAATCTACCTTTTCACCAGAAGTAAAGTAAGTACGTAGTCCCAGAAGATTATACGTTTCCCTAATTAGATTCCCTAGACCACTTTCATTGACACCAAGGCTTTTTAAATATTCTTGTCTTTCATCTATTGCAAGTTCAGTAAGCTCCGATTCCACCTGCAACCGAAAAAAAAAATATTCAGATTACTTGTCTCTATGATGGTGACTTGTAAGGACTGTGTAAATAATACTCTTTCCATATTTGTAAACATTATACAGACACCTCCTGCTCCAACATTCACATTAGATATAACCAACCTGTGCTGAAACTGTCACCATTCCTGATTGCAAATCAGAGGCAAGATTCATCACCTCCTTAACATAAGAGTTGTCTCCAGGATCAGCTAGATCAGATTCTGCAACATTAGCCACGTATATGATAGGTTTCATAGTCAGCAAGCAGAGATGCTTTATGGCATCCCTTTCAAAGTCTGTTAAAGTCACTGATCGTGCAGGTTTTCCGTCCATAAGTGCCTGCTGTATCTTTTCTAATGCAGACTTTTCTGCTTCCTCCTAAAATCAAGAATGTAGCATTTACATTATCAAAACCACCATTTAATTTAATAATTAAGTGAAAGGGAAGGAATACTGAAGAGACGTGACAATATGGCAAGTGTATATTACCTTTAATTTTGATTGTGAATCCTTTGGCTTCCCTTTCTTCAGTTTCTCCAATCTCTTCTCAATCTGCATTTCTCATAAAATGTGCAATCTCATCATAGCAAGCCTTCAATATGAATTATGAAAAGCCAAGAAATATGATGTTTCATGCTACAGACTATGCCATAAGCATGAGAGCCAGATCACTATGCTTTTTCTTTTTAATTATTTAGCTCACTAGCAAAAGAATAAGCATGGTCCTGAGGAACATATCTATTTTAGCCAAGTCAAAAGATGGCTTAAAAGGAGGATGACCCAAAAAATCCTGTTGTAAGATTATTTCACTCATTATGAGAAGTGACAGAAATTTCTGATGAATTAATCGTATCATCCTGATGGAATGCAAGAAATAGTAGAAATGGAACAAATATGATCAAAGTCATCAAAGATGCCACCCACATGATTTAAGAATGATAAAACATCTGAATTAATACAAAATGAAAAAATATATATATATAAAACGATCTTTATTATGCAGACCTGGTCCAAGTCTGAGAAAACAAGCTCTAAGTTGATAACATCAATATCAGACTTTGGATCAACTTTGCCATTCACATGAACAATGTCATTATCGTCAAAGCAACGAACAACCTGAAGCAGTAATCAACTGAGTCATGAGAACATAAAATTAGTAAAGGAAAGCATAAGCACCTTGCACTAGAAAATTTCCTTAACTTCATATTCAGGTGTATAATAGCTTATCGGTAAACAGTGGATGAAACCATTGGTCTAGGCCGAGATGATACAGAATAACAACAATACAGCACAAACAATGATAATAGTGCTTGTGATGATTGTTAAGGGTTCATTTGGACGGAGGGGGATAGAAGGAGAGAAGAATATATGTTTTTCTAGGTTTGGGAGTTTTGTTTTATTTAAAAAGAGGGAGAGGAAATGGAGGGTACATGTACCCTCAAAATCCCTCCAAATTCTATTTTTTTTTAATTCCTCCAAATTCCCAATTTGGAGGAAGAGGATAAGATACATTATAATTTTTGTCTATTATTACAAATATACCGCTACCCAATTAACTAAATACATACTAATGCTCAAATAAAAACATTTTAAGGGAAAAATTATAAGAGAATGTAATAACATAGCTTCTCCTCTCCTTGCCACTCATCTCACATATAAGAAATGTACCTTATCATTTCATTTACTCTCCTTTAATTTTTTTTCTTTTAAACTCTCAAATGAGAGGAACAATAAGTGTTATTATCTCTTTCATTACCCTCTCCTCTCCCTCCAAACTCCCAAATAGACCCTAAGATCCTATTGAGATAGAAAATGGTGATGATGAGAGATATATAGATCGCTAGATAAGCACCTGAAGTATAGAGTCCACCTCACGAATATGTGACAAAAACTTATTTCCCAGTCCCTGCAAGAATTAAAGTTAGAAATAGATTGAAACTGACACATATTAGAACTTTCTGCAACAATTATCAAGAGAAACCATGGAATAACAACTTAATCATTAGACAACAGCAAATATACATTATGGGAAATTAAGAATGTCACCTCTCCTTGACTTGCACCCTTAACAAGTCCAGCAATATCTACAAATTCTATAGATGCTGGGACCGCTCGTTGAGATTTGCTGAGATCAGAAAGTACAGGGAGACGAGGATCTGGAACAGCAACAATCCCTACATTTGGCTCTATGGTACAAAAAGGAAAATTTGCAGCTTGAGCTTTACCATTTTCAACCTAGACATAAAAGATCACTATATATCAATATTTGAAACATATCCATGACAGCATTCATGACTACTTGAGACATCTATACAGAATCAGAACATGATAATCAATCAAAATATAACTTTTGCAGTTACCTACAATAAAGACAGTTCATATAATTATGAGAAATCTCTCTCTGCTTACCAAGCAAACCGAGGAGGATAATAAAAGAAAATAAAGCCTCGTGCCTAAAAGAACAAATTCAATTACCCAATATAAGTTGTGAGCTGAATTCAGATGAGCTCTAGTTAAGCTGAAGATTTTTTCACTATAATTGCATTCAATTAGAAGCTAGCTCGAGATAATTAAAGGGAATAAAGCCCCCATTAAGTTCATGAAATACCCACTATTTAAAACAGTGAGAGAGAACTGAATGGCTTACTACGGCATTGAAAAGGGTAGATTTTCCAACATTAGGGAGGCCAACGATGCCAGCTCTCAAACTCATGCCTATCTTTGATGATGATGATGATGAAGAGAATCGCCGCCTTATCCCAAAAACGCCAAGAAAGTGAGACTTTTCTGCGAGAAGAAAGTGATTCCTGCAGAAAGTAGACTTTACTGGTAGAACAAAGCTAGGAATTAGTTGATTGCATGCTATTCTCGCCATTGTTGCGCAACCAGATGTCGAGGGACAGCTCAGAGGAATTTTATCTTCTGTAAGAAAAATAGAGGGAAAGGAAAGCCACCGGTCCTTTTAAAGCTTTTGGATTTTTATTTTGGAAAACCCTGGCTAAGTATTTTGCTCTATCCTAATTCCAACAAAATTTATTTGATTTATTACAAGTAAATCGCCTAAATTTTTGACGATTTCATAGCAAATTACTTTGACAAACTTCTCTACATACTATTCTCGTATATAATTAATATATAAACAAACTTATAACTATTGTATACATTATTAGGAATGTAACTGATTTTGTAATAAATTATTCTCATATATAAAATAGAGAAAAATCGTCAAGATGTTATCTGATTTCTTGACAAATTTATTCTCATATGTAAATATAATTGACATGAAATTGTCAATATTTTTACTTTTTTTGTTCTCACAAATTATTTCTATATGCAATTAAAATGTAAATAGAATTTAGTTGATTTCTACACAAAATTGCTCTAATATATAATTAACATGCAAACAAATTTAGATATTCTTCTTGCACTAGTTTATGTAGCGCACGAATTATGTATGAATCATGTTTATGGTATATAAATATATCTCTTATAAACATTGACATAATAGAAAATTATAGTTAGCAAAAATGTTAAACTTTGTTAAAGTCACTAGGAAAAATAGATAAATATGGTGAAAATTTAACTCGGGTGTAATTATTAATGGATTAAAGTCTATATAGATATAATATCATGAATCATATATTAAGGATCTAAATATTAAGGTTAACTGTGTTTGGTTGTAATAATAAATTTAAGTTAATTTTTATTTTTAAATATTAATCATATTTGATATAAGATTAAAGATTAATTATCAACAAATATTAGATTTAGTGATAAGTGAGTTGTAATCTCAATAACAATATAAAGTAGGCAATATTCAGAATGACGAAGGCAACAATGCCTCCCAGTGAATTCAGGTAACCAAAAAAAAATATATTAATTAATAAAATAAAATAAAATGATATATATTATATAATCTCCAAATTTATCATTATATTAATTTCCTTTTCTGTTTTGAAACAACTATTTTATGAATTTACCGATGGCTCTCTTTTTTGAGAAAAAAAAATTGTCTCACAAAAAAAAAATTAATGATGAAATTAATTACACAAATATAACTAAACTGGTGGCTATATACATGCGTGTTATGTATGTGTTTTATCTTTTAATTTTTTTTAATTAATTTAATTAATAAAAAATATTATCTATATTATAATAAAAGTCATAATACATTTTATAGTCTTTTACTATACAATATTCACATATTTAAATTATTTAAAAATAAATTCAATTAACCACTAAGCAATAATCTCTAAACTCTCCTATTCTCTTTCACCTTCTCACTCTCTTACCATCTTTCACTATTTTAATATATAAATATTTTTTTATCTAATTAAATTAATTAAATTAATAAATTAAAGTATAATATATACAAGTCACTAATATATTAAAATTGTGAGAGAGATTAGGTGAGTGAGAGGGTGGGAGAGAGCAGTAGAGTGAGATAGTGGGAGAGAGTGAGAGAGTAGGAGAGTGGGAGACTGGGAAAGAGTAAGATAATAGGAAATAGTAGAGATTAATGTTTAATAGCTATTTAGTGATTGAATAAATTTTATTAGTTGAATTTATTTTGAAAAAAATTGAAATATGTGTATATTATATATATAGTAGGAGATCATAATGTTCTTTTCACATATATAATAATATAGAAGAGATCAACTATTATGGAAATTAATTTATAGAGATAAATTTTGTGATAAAATGTTATGATAAGAATTAATTAGTGAGAGGTAAATTGTCTAATTTGAGATTATCGAGCATTTTTGGTACCAATATTTTATTTTATTTTAGTTGTAACCCCAGTCAACTTACCATTTCAAAGTTTAGGACTTACCTTTTGTATTAATAAAAAGTGCTAATTACTGATATTTTACTCATGTAATGAGATTTTGATTTGAACAAAACATTCGATAAAATATTACATTTTTAGTTTTAAGATTGATAAGAAGAATTAGGAAACAGTACCCATAATACTTTTTTAATTCTTAATTTATAAGTTTGAATTTTTTTGAAAAAGCAATACTATAATTTTTAAGCACTTGCTAAAAAAAGAGCTTACAAAAAAAAACATAATAAAAAAATTAAAGGTTAGTTATTATTGGTATATAATAATTATAATCTTAGTAATAACATTGACAAGAATTAAAAAACATATATATTTTTTTATAAATTGGAAAAGAAAAAACAAACCACAAGGAAGAGCAAGCAATATGACGCCTTCAAGCTACCCCAACATTATCTCCCTCTAAAAGCAAACTTATTTCCTTAGGAGGATGATGCCAATTGCAAATCAAATTAATACATATTAATAACAACTAAAGAGTATATAAGTAAGATAAAAAAAAAATCATTAAAGTATGTAAGAAAACTAAAAAAAATTTATGACATACATGTTTTTTTTAATTTGTTTAACAATTAGACAGTATATTCGAATTAGCTTAACCACGTATCAATTAATCCACCTATCTATCTTATTATTTTTATCCATAGACAGAGATAGATGGATAGACCTTCTATAAATTGTAGTACATATTAGATAAACAAATTTTCATGGTATATAGATAAACAAAAATTTCCTCCTTATCATTAAGGAAACACATCTATCAACAAGGCAAAATCCTATCTACATCACCATTGGTCCTCTTTTTAACACATCTCTCACCATTATTTGCTGAAAAATAAAATAAAATATATATATTTTTTTACTTTGAATTGAGAAGTAGAAAGAAAAAAAAGTACAAAAAAAAAAAAAAAAAAAAATATCACAATAAACAGATAGATGCCTTTCCTTTCCATATTTGTTTGCCTTTTGCTTTTACCCTTTGCACAAAAAGGCAAAGCCACCATGGGTCCACAACCATAACACACACCCAGGACCAGTGTGGGCAAGTAGGCAACAACAAAGCTCAACTACTACTAGGAGAATGAGGAGTAGAATAGGAACTTAACAAATTGGTTACTCATCTCTAACTCTTTCACCTTCTTCTCTGTCTATCTTCTTCTATATTACAAACCACAATCGTTATCCTTATCCTAGGGTTTCTGTTTTTCCCCTTCTGCTGCGAATCCAAGCTATTCATTAATTTTACCGATGAAGCATATCTATGCCATGAGCGGTTGTACACAATTCTCCGTACATATATTTTTCCCGTCTTAGCAGAAAGACTAAGAAATTGCAGGATTTGAGTGTTTCTAGTACTTTTTGTTCCATCTTAGGTTTTGCTTCTTCTGTTTTGATAATTAGCGTTTTTTTTTTTCTGGGTTTTCTTCTGTTGTTCTGGTAGACTTACAAATTATAGGTATGGATGGTTTTGGTGGTGGGTTTAATCTTCAAGGGGCACCCAACCCGGACGATCTTAAGCAAGTAGGAGATATATCTTCAGGTTTGCTTCACTTCTTTGAATTTCTTTATGGGGTTATCTGTGTTTGAGCTTTGATTTTTGGTTGAATTTGTTATACTAGATCTCGTTTTAGTTAGCCAGTAGTTCTTCGGAAAAAGGAAAGAACAAGCTCATTTTGAAAAATCGGTGTATTATTTGTTGACTGCATGACCTATTCATTCTCAGTGATTGATGAGGAAAAAATAGGCACAAGGGCTAAGTAGTGGGGTGCGCAGTGTATTCTTTGGATTTGAATACTTATAGGTAGATTATTGTTTGTAGTCAACGTTTTGGATTGGAGTAACAGTGGTAGCTGAAATTCTGTTATACTGCTTACTATACTTGTTTAACTTTCAATATTAAAATCCTTGTCCTTAAGAACTAAGTACTTTTGTTTGTGGTTGTGTACTGGTTGAAATGTAATCCGTGAACTTCTCTTGTAAAGTCTGATATTTTTTGGATATCTTTGTTGATCTGACTTTTGCTACATGTGCAATTTGTGCCCTTGTTTGTGTTAAACAGTTATAAGGATTTTGAGGGTCCTTTGATTTTTAATTTTTTTTGTGTGCAGGAAATGCAGTATTTGATTCATCACAATATGCATTCTTTGGTAAAGATGTTGCTGAGGAAGTTGAGTTGGGGGGATTAGAAGTTGAAGAAGATAATTTGCATGCTGTTGAGTTTGATGAGGAGGAAATATTTTTCAGTAGATATGAGGTATATGTTTGTTTTATCTGTTAGTTGGTGGCCAGAATTTTATCAAATGATGAGTTTGAAATAGAAATATGGAATATTTTTTTATTTAGATAAGGAGTTATACATGAGTTCTTCCCAATTCCCATTGAAAGAGTTGTGTAATCATTTCAGTCTGCAACTTATATGGGAGATGAGAAAGGTTATTATTTGTTCTTTAGTATCGGTTTCTCCTGTCAATCTAATAGCTTTCTTTTGCTTTCTAGAAAATAAAATAAATTGTTATAATTATGTATTTGAGAACTTAAACCCACTTGTTTGCTATATTTGCATGGTGCTATCTAGATAAATCAAATCGGCTACATGCGAGAAGATATGAAAATCAAACAACTCATCTATGTCACTGTGTGTGTGTGTGTGTGTGTGTTTGTTGCTTTTCTGTCTAATCCAATTTTTCGGTCCTATCACGAGGCAAAGGAAAGCATAAAAACACGTATATGCATTATTGTGCTTGTCGTGTGCAGCTGTGGCAGCACAGCACCACGCATCCTACCCAGCCCTGTCATTATAGTCAGTTAATTCTTCTTGTGTTTTTCTTTGTATTTCTGCCCCTTTTCCTTACCTCATCTTTTTTTTTTTTGGTGTCAATGCATGTCTTGTTTTGGCAAGTAGCAGCTCTTCCTCCTGAGCTCCTTCTGAAAAGCACACATATCCTTTTGTTTTTAGAAACCAAATCCCTAAAGTGAATCTGGTTAATGTGATGTTATCTTTTTTAATAGACATATCATTTTCTTGTTTAATAAACATTTCAGATAAAGTAAGAATATTAATTTCCACTATTCTTCTCATCCTTTTTCTTCCCCCTCTCTTTTTTGCCCTTGTGTATATTTGATCTACTAAGATTTTAATTGTTGTCTGCTTTGGTGACCTGAAGATTATACTTTTGATTTAAATTGTTGCATGTAATGTGCAAGGGTTTTGTAATTCTATAATTAGATCTCCTTTTCACATTGCAGGATGAGGATATAAGATCTGTTTCGGCTATTGATGACCTCACTGGCACTTTCTCAAAGGTTAGCTTGTTGAACAATGGTATATTTTATTATGATGCTAACTTGTAAGGCTGAAGAATGTTACTAGACAGATCGGCTCAGAACAGAATTCAATTTTTGCAATTTCTTAACGTATTGGCATCATGAATACAGAAATGAAAAATTCTTCAACCTAAATGAGTTTTAGTATGGATGACATGATTTTGAAACACTAAGAATGATAATATTGTATGAAGATTTCATGCATTGTTTAATGTTGCAGTTTAAGTCAAATTTTTGTTCATTTTTTTTTTCTTAGTTTTCTATAGCTGAGTTCACATGTGGATGTTAATAAAACAAGATGGGATATACTTCCCCATAGAAAAGAGATGAAAGTTTTTTTTTGCTTTAATACTGTCTAGAGACTAGACAGGGACGTTGAACATTTTCTGACAGACGGGGCAGAATATGTGGGGGAATATGCAGGAGACCACCTTTAATTTTTGTTAGAATCACAACTTTAATTGTAATTAGTTATGTAATACAAACATCTGAAATTGGATTTGCAATTGTGATGTTCAATTCCAATTCTGTGATCCAAATTGAGTTGCTTATGCAGTAAAAGATAAAAGAAAAAAAGAGAATTAAATTCATGATAATGACATGACAATAATCTAACCCCCCAGGTTCAACTTTGTATCTCTACTGAGTGTGTGAAGATAACTACTTTACATTGAGGGTGACAGTATGGTATTAAATCCTGGTTTTCTTTTTTTTACGGGTGGGTATCACAGTCCTGGGTTTTACCTTGCAACCAGTGCCAAGAGGCTCAAGTTGGCAGCAGCAGCTTCTCTTCATGATAAATGTTAAAATTTACTGTTTTATACACTGTGCACCTTAGGGAACTTGTATGTGCCAGTAAGTAAAACATTTGGAATTTGGATTTGGCTTGTTTGATCAGAGGGTTTAGTGAAGGTTCAAGTAAAATGCCTTGTTATTTTATCCATAAAGAAAACCAGGATCAGTCTAGTGGGGAAAGGCAAAGAGACTGTGGAGATTGTGTTACTTAGATCTCCTTAATGAATATCAGAAACTTGGAAAGCTATCTGAGATTCCTTAAAAAATTTGATGTGTCTTAATCTGTTTAGGAAGTTCATGTGTGCACTGTTTCATATCTTCTGTCTATGGAAATCAGAGTTTTGATTGGATTATGGGTAGCTCGATTTGTGGTTTATTTGGTAGGTTATTTCTTATGCTGTAACAAGTGGACCTTCGTCATACATCATAGCATGGACTTGCGTGCATACTATAGTTTCCCTGCTTTCCTTTTTATAGCCATCTTAATAGCTTGTTTCCTCTAATTGCTGCTATTTAGCTGTTTGTATGTTGATTCATTTTGAAACCCCCTCCAAAAAATGTAATCTCATTCTTCCATTTCTTTTTTGAATTAGTAAAAGTAGACAGTCTGATATGTATTCTGCTGCAGTGGAAAAGACAGTTGCTTAGTCTTTTCTTGACATGTCTGAGCTGCACATCATATCTATACACACACACACACACACACACACACACACACACACACACAAGCCTCTGTATGTATGATTTAGTTGTCTGTTGTGTGGTAATCATAAAATTGGCCTCTTATCTGGTTATCACTATAATGGAGATTCATTTTTCAATCCAGTTGAGCAAGGTTGTTAGTGGACCAAGAAGCAAAGAAGGCATTGTTGAACGGGTATCTAGAGAAAGTGAGTTCAGAAGTTCTATAATTTGATCAATTTGCAGTCATAATTCTTCATTCTTGCACATTTTCTTAAGATGCATGGTTTTCATATGCTGCTTGTCTTTCCAAAATTGAAAAAGTTACTTCTTAGTGTTTTTCAATCTGTGGGTTGGGTAGGATGGTGCATTACAACCTCAATCCACACTTGACGGGGGTAAATTCCGTTGGCTTTTGTCATTTACTGACCTGAGGTGTAACATTAACCTAATTGATTTAGTTTGGTGAAAGATTGGTTGATGCAAGGTTAAAAGGAAAATAGAAGAAAGATCAAAGCTTAGACAGGTGGAGTGAGAGATTAAGCGAGGACATGACATACTTTTATAAAAAAAGGAGAAAGGAGGAAAATGGGATGAGTAACATCAGTTGCTTGTGGAAGGGAATAGAGTGGAGGTAGGGATGGCTTAGGTGGGTATTTTTTAGAAAAAGGTTAATAAGTTATAACTATCAAAAGGAAAGTTTATGGGTTCAATATTTTGAAGTTCATCTGTATCTCCAAATTCTTAAGAGGCAAGCACAAATTGTAGAACTTGGAAATTTAAACCTGAAAAGTTTTGAGTGTCTAAAACTAAACCTACTCACATCCATTAGGTTGGTTTGGATGGTTTCATTGTGCTTGTAGGGGTAATGAACACCCATATTTTAACCGGATTGGAAACTTAATATATCTATGACTTGAGTGTTCACTATGAGGATTGAAAGGTGATATTATATAGGGATGGAAAACTTATCTTATGGGGTTGGCAACCGTACCTAGCAAACCCAAATTTGATATTTTTATTGAAGAGATTTCCTATGTTAGAGTGGATTTCATTTTGTGTTCTCTTTTAACATGGATTATATTTAGCATGATTCATAGTCTCTGACCATTAAGTTGTTTAAAGAAGAAATAGAACAGGTTAAGCCAAAAAAGCTTTGGTTTTGTATTAGATGTGACCTCTTCTGTTTTTCCACTGTCATTATTTTTCAAAGACTGTATGGAAATACTGGTGTTCCCTTTATATTTTCTCCAATATTGTGGTTGGCTGAATTCTAAGTAGTTCCTGTTTGTAATTTCTCATTCAGATTCATCTGCTGCTGAATGGGCTCAAAGGGAGGATGTGCCCTATTGGTTTGATCACCATATGATTGACACTGGAAGCTTTCAGGAAAGCAAAAGATGGTCATCACAGCAACATTCTTTGGCTGCTTTATTACAACAGTCAAATCCCTTGCACAGAACATCTTCATACCCTGAGCATCAACAGCAGCAACAGCAACAGCACCACCAACAATTCTCCAGTGACCCAATACTGGTGCCTAAATCTTCTTTTACTTCATATCCTCCTCCTGGTGGCAGATCACAGCACACTTCTCCTAATCAAAATACAGGCCAACTGAACATTCCATATCATGCTAGTGGACCCCAGATTCCATTATCTTCACCAAACGTTTCTCACTTTTCTAATTCCCAAATTCAGTTGTCAGGCTCAAACCATGGGTCACACTTTGGTGGAAATATGCATCAATTCCCTACTGGTCCTCCTGTTAATAATCGAATGACAAACCAATGGGGCAACCAGGGAAACTTATATCCTGGAGATCATCCCAATGTCATGAGCAATATGTTGCAGCAACAATTACCTCTTCAGAATGGATCGGTGTCTTCAAATTTGATACCTCAATTGCAGCAACAACAGCATAGACTGCATCATCCTGTCCAGCAACCAGCTGGTTATTTATCAGGGTTCCAGTCCCAGTTATTTAATTCCCATTCCCATCTTTCTTCAGGTTCACCTTTAATCAACAAGTATGAACAGATGCTTGAGCTAGCGGATATAAGAGATCAAAGATCAAGACCTGGTCTAAAAGGTAGACAGAATCTTCATTTCTTCCAACAGGGTTCTGAATTTAGTAGTCATAGTGGGTGGCCAAAGTTTTGGTCCAAGTATATGACAACTGATGAAATTGAGGGTATTCTTAGAATGCAGCTTGCAGCAACACATAGTAATGATCCATATGTAGATGATTATTATCACCAGGCTTATCTTGCAAAAAAATCTTCTGGAGCAAAACTGCGACATCACTTTTGCCCATCTCAACTAAGGGAAATCCCTTCACAAGCTCGTCCTAATACAGAGCCACATGCTTTTCTTCAGGTTGATGCTCTAGGGAGAGTTCCATTCTCATCTATTCGCCGGCCCCGCCCTCTTCTTGAAGTTGACCCTCCAAATTCATCTGTTACTGGGAGCACTGAGCAAAATATTTCTGAGAAGCCTCTTGAGCAGGAGCCAATGCTTGCCGCTAGAGTTGCAATTGAGGATGGACTTTGTCTTCTTCTTGACGTTGATGATATTGACCGTTTTCTACAGTTTAATCAGATGCAAGATGGCGGAAGCCAGTTGAAACGGAAACGGCAGGCTCTGTTGGAAGGACTAGCAGCTTCACTTCAACTTGTTGACCCTCTTGGCAAGAATGGACACACAGTTGGGCTTGCTGCTAAGGATGATCTTGTTTTCTTGCGGTTAGTTTCTCTTTCCAAGGGCCGGAAGCTCCTTGCTAGGTACCTTCAGCTTCTTTTTCCAGGTAGTGAACTTATGCGAATAGTTTGCATGGCCATCTTCCGTCATTTGAGATTCTTATTTGGTGGCCTCCCCTCTGATCCAGCATCAGCGGAAACAACTAATAACCTTGCTAGGATGGTTTCAGTGTGTGTCCGTGGCATGGATCTTGGTGCACTCAGTGCCTGTCTTGCAGCAGTGGTTTGTTCCTCAGAGCAGCCCCCACTACGTCCCCTAGGAAGCTCTGCTGGAGATGGGGCTTCCCTTATTTTAGTATCTATTCTCGAAAGGGCTACTGAGCTTTTGACTGATCCTCATGCTGCTAGCAACTACAATATAGCTAATCGTTCACTGTGGCAGGCCTCATTTGATGAATTCTTTGGCCTTGTCACTAAGTACTGCATGAATAAATATGATACTGTAATGCAAGCCTTGCTTATGCAAAGTACTCCAAATATGGCTGCAGTTGGGTCCGACGCTGCCAGAGCTATTAATAGGGAAATGCCTGTTGAGATTCTACGTGCTAGCCTTCCTCATACTGATGATCACCAAAGAAAGCTATTGCTGGATTTTGCCCAGCGCTCCGTGCCTGTAACTGGATTTAACAGTAGTGCTGGGGGAAGTGGAGGTCATATGAACTCGGAGTCAGTGCTGAGTTGATAGAAAATATAAGAATTAGTTTGGCTAAGTAGTATGATTTCCGTGAAGAGAGTGTCAGTAATGTGATAGTAACAAGGTCTGAAGTAGAACTAAGCTGCATCTATCTTGGAGTTTTTGCCTCATACTCACCGTATGTTTACTGGTTAAAACACAATAAACTGTGCAGCACTGTGATAAATTTGCAATCTGGCTCATCAGTAAATTATGAGCCTTGGCTTGATCTTTCCTTTTACTTTTGACAGAGGGAGCTTATTTTGTTGCTCTATTTGTGGTTGGTAGAGAGCTAGGGGTTAGTTTGTATAGGTTTAGGAAAAATTGATTTCCCATGTTCCTTTCCTATTACATACAAGGAGTGGGGTTGGTTGTGTTCATATCTACCTGTGTTGGTAGCCATTCTTCTACTTGAATTGCACTGAGGATGCACGCGCTGGGTAACACGTTCATATAGTGGATATTTGTGAAGTACAGACAAGCCTGTAGCAAAGAATAACTTCTGTTGACAATGTTTCATACTTTCTGGATCTTGTTTATTTTCATTGTTCACAGTCCTTTATTATTTCAGTTGTAGCTTTGTAACACCCCATGTTCTCCCTCATTATTTCACATTTTAATATATCCAACAGATTCTATGTTGGCCTGTTTTGAATTTTTGGGTAACTTGCTTGAGATTTGATGTTAGACTATTGAAGAACTAGTTTGGGAGGTGTGTATAATTTAGTGGTTTCCACATCATTCTGATGATTGTGTTGCCAAAACCTGGAATATCTGCATCTCCTATTCGAGTCACTTTGTTTTGCTTCAAAAGTTTCATATAGTCCATAGATTATAGACCTCTGCTTATCTGTCTGTCGAATGAAACGTCTGAGATTCTGAAGGTGAAATGTTATGTGCCAAATGTGTGTATGTTTGCCTGTCAGGATCAAATGATTAAAACTGATTGAGTTGAATACTTGTATAACTTTCCGGGCTGGATGACATATTGTATGAAGCTTAATCTATTTTAGTACTCGGACAAAAGTAAATAAATATATAATACTATTACTCTTAAGTAATTAATATGAAAACTCAAGAATTTCTATCAATTTTATTTTTCTTCGGAGATGCTTCAACCATTATCTGACGCACTTTTAAGACCTGAATTCCCTAGTAACTTACGTTTCAATGTTTCAACCATGAAAACCTTGCAAAACCCATTACACACAATTAGTACTAACTGCATCTAATCTAAAGTAGTCGGTGTTTTATCGGGTTGGTTGTTGGGTGTTGGCTGATGCAATGCTCTTGATGCTATTTTTCTATAAATATTGAAGCTTTTTTTTTCCTTTTTCTTTTCAAGATAGCAAAAGTTAAACCTAATTTTTTCCTTAAAACTAACAATTCATATATAAAAAAAGGCCCCTTACATATAGTGTTAAGTCACTTCATCTTAGCAACATGGAATTATAACAGTGATCAAGAGATGGAATGTGGAAATCGTTTTTTCTGAGGCCAAAATGTTTTCGGGTGTTTTTTTAGTCAATATTTGTTTAACCTCTTCGAATACATGTTTAAGAAAACTGGGAGGAACAAAAAAGTAGTTGCAAATTCTTCTAGACGAAAAAACAACTTCAACTGCTTATCTGTTTCTTTTGATAACATGCCCAGATCTTGATGATGACGTCCGACATCCATGAATTGAGGCACAATATGCATGCATGCAATAGGTCCTTCTTCCATAATTTTTTTGTTTTTTCATTTCAATTAATTGCATGAATATTTATATCTATACTATAAACTTAATGATAAAATCTTTTTATTTTTGACAAATATATTCTTATAATTTTTGAATTTTAACAATTTATCCTTTGATTTATGAAATGTGTAGCAAAAAATAAATACATAGTACATGGTAAATGACTGAAGATAAATTGTCAAATTGTTAGACGATTTATGTGAAAAGATACTTTTCAAGGTAAATCAGAAGAGTCTTTGACGATTTATGAGTAAATACACAATTCAAACTTCAAATGCAAATCAACTAGTTATTTGAGGATTTAATAAGTAATATATAGTTGATTGTAGTTCGTTGGAATAATGAGCTATTTTACAATTGTAATTAACAATTAATTAAAAATATAATATTTTATTTTAGGACATTAACAATTTATGTAGTAATATTCATTTCGAGGTAAAATCATTAAAATATATGTCGATTAATGTGTTAGTATTTATTCAAGAATTAACATAATTAATGCTAAATTTTACTTATTTTTAGTATATAATTTTTATAATAATAACATAAAGCTAAAATTGACAAACTCTCAATATTCAACCTCTTTTCCTTCAAGCTTTATACATGTTCATCAACCCATTTTTCATCAGTTATTTCGGTTTTTAGAAATAAAAAATGATTATATAATTTTACCAGCTCGAAAACTCTTCTAATAAATATATTAAACAAAAAAACATAGAATATGGTTACCTTTCTTGAAGTTCTTTTCTTGTAAATAGGATTATAAATTTGGTGAAATTCTATTCTTATCTTGTCTTTGATTAATTTATATTTTTTATATATAAAATTCAACTACTGAATATGCTAATTGATTTAACTAGTAAAGTTTAATATTGATACTAAGAACTTGGAGTCGAATCCTGCTTCCATTATAAATTTATAAAAAAGAAAGTAGTTGCCTAAGGCCTAGTAGACCTGATTATGACCAAAAAATTAAATAAAAATAAAATCCAACTACTTAATGTTGGTTAGAAATTTTTTTTTTCTTTCTTTGCAAAATGTTGAAGTTCTTCTTCTGAAGCTTGTTTCTTATATAGCAAAATTTTCAGCCTAAGTAGGATGGGGAGTCATGAGGACCAAGTCTCGTTAGTATATAATTTCTGAAATTTGTGATAGAAAATATACATAAAATTTAAAGAAAGAATGATAACAAAACAATGAGAATTTATGCACACCAAAATTCCATTATTAATATCTAGTACTTAGGGCATGGCATATTATATTAATTATATACTTCTCTTATTAATTTGCCTATTTTCATAGAAAGTATATGTTTGTTTGTAATTTTGTTTATATGTTTTCAAGATTCAGATGAAAACCCTTCATTTTATCTTATTTTGGTGGAGTGTCAGTTGCCATCTGTTTGATTAATTAATCTTTTTCCAGTCTCATTTACATATGATGAGTTTTCTAAAATTAAAATAAAATATTAACAACGATTAAATTTCATTTCAAAGACAACATTTACAGTGAATTCTAGTGATGGATTGTGAGAGAGAAGACTCGAATTTCATTATTCAAAAAATAGAGAAAGAACTAGAAATATGACAATTGGATTTGTCAAATCGACCCAATTTAATTGAATTAATATATATATTTAACAAATTCATAAATTATATAAATTTAGATCGAATCGTATAATTCTATTAAGTTCAGATGGACCATATCAAAATAGTTTGATCATTGGATCTCCCTGTAACCAAATCTATCATAGAAAAATATAAAATAATCCTAATCCGAAACAAACTGTTATCAGATTGGATCGTGTCAATTTCAGATCGAATCTTCACCTGATCAGGTATATTACCATGCCTAGAAAGAATATCATCCAAAATTACGTCACCCAGATAGAGGACACAAGAACTGAAGCACAAAAGTGGACATGAGCGATGGAAAGAAAAAGATGCAAATATACATACTATATACTTCACTGACTGAGGTCCAATTAAATATACTTAGAGATATTTAATCTATGGTAAGTACTAAATAGCAAACAATTAAATTGTCCTCAGAGAGACACACCGATAGTTAAAACTTACAACTTTCATCTTGTTGTTTCAAAGGTACTTATGCTGATCTCCTGACTACAAGTGAAACCTTCTCTAAGATGAAGATGCTCATAGGAGAAGACTTTATTAAGGAAATATTACAACACAAAGAAAATTAGGAGGCCATGTTACATACTTAAACTTTCGGTGAGGACTGAGGAGCATAATCTGATTTAGGCATGGGACACTTGAAGTGAGTTGGAGAGTATGCAGAAGGCTTTGATTTCGCAGATAACCATATGCTTCGGTAGTATGCATTTTGTACACCTAGGCCTGTTCATTTCATTTCTTGATCCCCTGCCGTCTCACATGCCACCTCCAGATTGTGTTTGCAAAAGTATGGTTTACAAACATGTCACGTTAAGCTGTATGAGGGAAAAAAAAGAAGTTTAATTGACAAAGAAAGGAAGTTTTTGGAGGAAGAGAGCAGTTCCAGTCATTATTCTCCTCCAAATTAAACATAAACGTGTTCATTCTCCTTCCATTAGTTGCATATCAGTCACCCACTGTCATGAGAAGGTTGTAATACAAAACTTCTTAAGGAAACAAGCATGAGAAGCAGCTTATTATTTCCTGCTTGAGTTGCATCATGCAAAAATAGCTTTACCTGATATGTCTGACATAGCGAGGAGAAACAAGAATTGCAGCATTACTCCATCCGAAAGACAAGGAATGGAATTTCTTCAAAGCTTGAAATGAAATACATTCCTACTCAAAGAAAGAAACCAAGAATGGTTATGAGGGGGAATATGAAGACTGTCTTTGACAGCCCCACATAAAGCTGCGGCATTACTGAGTACAGCAGGAAATCTTCTGCCAAGTCACTGTAACTCTGTAAGCTTGCCCAATTCTGCATCAACAACAACAAACAATCTAATAAGCCATACATCATAAACACTTTTAGGTCTGAATTAAACTTCATTTCAATTATGACCAAAAGAGATTGGAGTACATACATGAACTGGATACATCATATTACAAAACTAGTTGTATGTGTGTTTGTGCGTGGGGAAAGAAAAAGAACACAAAGACAAAATTTAGGCTCCAATTGATAGTTAGAATAAAGAGCTACATAAAGGACATCTGGACCGAGAGCTTTACTAGATGGGAGATGGTGAATACAAATCCAACTTGACGATCCAGAACTGCAATGAGGATCACAAAATCTGATATTCAGGACTTAGATGTCATTTGAGATGTATATCTTATCTCACTCTAACCTGGATAATAGCTGCATGAAAAATAATGAGAGAAGAATCATAAGGAGCTATTAGTCATTGATAGACTCAAGATAGTTAAAAAGTTAAATGAAGGTCAGAATACAATATAAATGTGGATGAGTTTTCTTCCGTCCACTACATCAAATCATTTCACATACTTCAAGAACACAGGAAGCTGATATATCCAGGTAAGACATGCATCAACGATTTTCAGCAGAAGCTTCAAAACCATCATGAGATTTCAACTGTAAAAGAAGAGATATGCTGCTCCCAAGTGTGGCTGAAACAGAAGATTTCTAAATTATTTGGAATGCTCCACTCTCATCTTTTTCATTTTTCGATGGAGCAAAACACTCATCTTTTTCACTTTCATTTTTTCAGTAGATTTACTTTTCTTTTCCCTATACTCCTTAGCTTCTAACCAACCAAAGTTCAACAATCCCATTACTTTATTGACACATGACAACCAAAATAAACAACATGCATAAAGATTTGGCATTATTTACATAAAAAGCTGATTTGCTGCACAGGACTGAAGTTAACAAAACCTATTTTGGCATTTCTCTATCTAATAGTCAACTAAAATCAACGTACAAGTTCACATAGGATCTAAATGATTCTCAGCAACCTTACTAGCATTTTCAAAAACTAAGTCTACAAAGGACTGTCCACACTGAGAAGGGCTACATCAAAAACAAAAGTCAAACTAAAATCCCTATTTTTCTTCCAAAAAGAAAAAGAAAGAAAGATGGAGAGAAGGGGAAGGATGCATTACCCAGAGCTGTCATCAATACCAGTTATAGTGCAGAGTAATGCAAACCCCAATGTCAAGGAAATAGGAGAAAGGCAAACTGCACTACTCTGTTTCATGTCCTGAAAGAGCACATCATACTTTGCAGAGATAAAGGGATGGAAGTGGGAGTGTAAAAGCACGACATACCCAGAAGTAAATATGATACTTATACAAAGGAAGCTTAAAACAGTTAAAATGGGATGTTTTTTAAAAGGGAAGAAGTAGTACATTTTTTTCAAGCAATCAAATATAGAATTATGAGTTGCTATAAAAGGACTGAGCTATTCCAAATTCCAACAGTAAATAAAATTTTCTAGAATAAAATGATAATATAACCGCACCTAACATGAAACAGATCTTGGGCTTTCAAAATATGTTTCCCTTCATGGATCTCCAATTTATAAATCATCAGGAAGAAGATTCATACTTGTAGTTATCACTACCTCAGGTATATGAAATGAAACAGAGGCAGAAAGAATCAAGTAACTGGCATATCATCCAAATCTTCAAATTCATCACAATCACGTAGTTGTCGATTCGACCCACGTTCTTGGCTAAATCGAACAAAGGCAGAATGAATTAAGTCAACCAGTACATCATCCAATAATTCAAGTTCACCAGAATCACGTAGTTGCCGATATGAAGGGGCCATGTGATCTGCTACAACTTCAACCAATTTCCACAAAGAAAACTTAGCAGCAACTTGGAGAATTTTGTTACACAACTCTATGGAAGAATTAAGACAAGCTACAATCACATTCCAGCAGGCTTCCTGAATGTCCTCCAGCAACCAGAACTCTGCAAGCCAACAAAGCTCCAAATATGGGTGCAGTTCGGACAGCTTCTTTTCAGTATTCATATTATCCCATATACACCCAGAGGGATGATTTGGCAACTTGTTGGAATAGAACCAGTGCACTAGTTTAAACATTGCTTCCCAACTAACAGGGACCTCTATAATTTGTGAATGGCTGCAACAGTATATAAAATATTTAAGAGTGAATGAAGGAAAAAATAAATAATAAGAAACGCAGCAAAAATAAAGGTGAAGTAAACAAAGGGTGGCATGAAATGTTTCTTCCAATAAATAGAAAGTGAACTGGACCTAAATCATTGATGACTTAATGAGTAAATAATAGTTAACGTGCAATTCTAAGGAATATTGAACACAATGCAGACAACTTCACGGGAAAGTGTTAATTGTAATATTGATTGGAAATAGTTCCACGGTTCCACGGGATAGAAGAGGAATATATTCAAACAAGAAAACATTCCACATGCAATCCAAACCAATAAAAGCACAAAACACGTATAGCATAAATGGACAGAATGCCTTCGAAGACCATATTTATCATCTGCAATGGTCAAGTATAGCACAAATTATTAACTTTTAGGATTCTAAAATTCTACATTAAACTACTAAGTGGAAGCAGTTTTCAGTAATTTTACATCAGCAATTGTAAGCTATATAGATTATGAATACTAGTTCATACTCACCTCTCCTGCATTCCTGAGTGAAACAAAGCCTGGAAATAATCAGAACTAGACTGCAATATAACTTTGTGAGCATGCATATGTGGCACTGAGCGAGAACACATTTTGCAAGTCCAATCATATAGTTTTGCTGTTTTAGCTTCCATTATGATATCCCTGACACCAGAAATCACATAAATTAGAATCCCGGGGCACACTTCTAAGAAAAGAAAATACTAGCATGACCATGGTTCTGTTGTTTTTTCTTACTAATTAACCTTTTTCCAACTGTAAAAATGAACCAATTGAAAATCTTATAAATAAGCATGCTCCAGTTGATGAGCATATAGCTAAAGTTCAATTGCCAGTCCCAGAGATGTCCCTGAGCCGGTTGTAATCCATAGACAGTTTGCAATCAACAAGTATAAGGCCCCAAACTTTTACAGATTTCAAAAACTGTTTCTTGTGAAAGTGAGAGAAAGTATGAAGAAATGGAAAAAGGAGAAAATAACAAGATAAAACTATTTGAATGTGATAAATCTAAAAGCCCAAGCTTGTAGTGAGAGAGGTTCTTTTCATTTGTCTATTCTAACACTCCCCCTCATGTGTGGGCTCGATACTCTTTTTTTTTTTTTTTTGATGGATTGGCCCAACAAGTGAATTTTATGACTTTTAAAGGGTGCAGATGACAGAAGAGGTGTTCGAACTCAGGACCTCCTACTTTGATATCAAGATAAATTACTATCTCATCTAAAAGCTCACGCTTGTAGTGAGAGAGGTTCTTTTCATTTGTATATTCTATCAGAATGCAACAACATGATATCTAGAAGTAGGTAATCAAGAAAAAAAACATACGAAGACGAATATCCAGTTGGACCAAGAGCCGAAGTAAGGTCAGAGCCGGGGAAAGGAGTGCCCCACTTTGGACTTTGCCTATAAAGCATTTGCAACAAAAACTGTAACTTACAACGTTTAGCCAGAACTTTTAACTTCTTTACAAGTTCATCTCCGGCTTGTAGAAATCCCAGGTAAACATATTCCAACAATTTTACCAATGCTTCATAATCAACATGAGCAGACAGTTGAACTTCTCTTTCAATCTCTCTTCTAAACTTATCTGGCTCTTCTGGTAAGAAACCATCAATTGCTTTGGCCTTATTAGGCTTTCTCTCTGGAGGCAGTAGTGATGGACATCGAACAGAAAGAATAACATTATGAACACTCAATAAATGCCCACTTGCAAGGATGAGTCTTACATCCGCATCTTCCTTCTCATTAAATGATTTCCCAACCCTTTTCCCAAGTTTATTGGGGAAACCATAGAACCCAAAATAACTAAGAATGTATGAAGCATACCATTTCAATCCAGGAGCATAAGCATTACTACAGATCTCCTGAAGTTCGCTAACCAGTTGAGCTTCAACATATGCCATCTCATCAGCACCTATGCCCAGATTATCTCTTACAGAGCCGGAATAGCGTAGCAATTCAGTTAATCCCCACAAACTATAAAGCAAGAGACTATTGCAGCCTTCCCAATCTTCTTCAAAATCCCAGCAACAAGTCCTCTCATGGAATGTATTATGCAAGTGAAGAGCAGTGCTCAACCTTTCCACAGGGTTAACCATGCTTAAACACCGCTTCACAAGAAGAACTAGTGTCTTCATCCCATTGCTCTTAGTAATACACCTTCGATACACCGGAAAATTTGAATAACATGTCAATCCCATCAAGTTAATTGAAAGTTGAACTTTATTTGACCCAAAGCTCTCCAGAGATGCTATGCATTCTAGAGTCTTTATTATGCTCTTCAGGTACTCCTTTCCACTTGACTTTAAAATATCAGACAATACGAATCTAGCCTTTGTAGCAATATAATTGCAAGGGGAATAGATCATCCTGAGAACAGCCCTTGATGCTGACTCACTTTTCAAGCTATCAACAATATCATTTTGACATATATGACACCATTTTTGGATTGCATTCACAAATGCCAAGCTACAAAAGTAAGGGAAACAGCAATCAGCTAGCTTAAATATCACGCCTATAACAAAACGGAAACCATTGAATTATTAAATTTAAACAATGAAATGAATATAACCAAAAAGACATACAGACAGTGTCTTTATACTATTATCTATGTGTTGAATTGACATATATATATATATATATATATGACTACAAAAAAATTACCAAGTGTTGATAATAAATAAAAATTACCATGCACATGTTATTAGGATACTTAAGTGGAGCTCACTTTCATCTGTACATGGGTTGAAATCTTCCCTGCAGTGTACTGCAAGCCATCCAAGAGTATCCCATATGTAACACCTCAAACCAAGAAGATGATTACCATCCAATCCCTCCTGTACTATGGATATTTGCTTTTCCAATGACAAGATATTTTGAGATGGTTTGTTGTGAAAGTCTTCTATAAGAAGATTAAGAAGGAGGCCCTGAATTCCCTGATTCCAAAAATTGATATGATGCTTGCCTGCCCAACGGGTTATCAAAGCTAAGCGACATGTTTCCTCTAATAAACAGATCTGATCTTTTGCAATTTTTCCATGTTGCAAACCAATTTCCCTCATTCCACAGATTATGGCCTCAACAAGAGACTCACCACACAAGTCCATCACTTTTAAACAATTCTCTTGATTTCTCTGAGCAGTGAGTAAAACAAAATTAAATTAAATATACAATCCTATGCAACTCAAATTGGTTATACTGCAGAAAGTGCAAAGTATAATTATTACCAATAAACGTTGCATAAGCTTCAATGCCTCTATCCTAACATCAGGAGGGTGCAAGTTGCCCATGTACTGCACAATCCTTTGGAGAAAGACTTCTCCAGTTTCTATAAGTATTTTTGCCCCTGTACCACATAAAGCTGATATATAGAAATGGAAAATTATTAGTCTAGACAGTTGAAGTAAACTTAACCTTTCTTTTTTGGCAAATAACAAGTACCGATAAAACATAATTTTCATACCTAAAGAGGAGTACAACTTTACAACTGGAATCTTTACAGAAAAATCTGACTTTGTATGAATATCTGCTAAAATTTTCATCATTTTGTTGTCATTCCAGACTGGAAACCTTGATGGAGGCCATCGCCAGAGTATTGTGCTCAAAAGTGAACCCATCTCTTGGAAATATTCAAATGACATTGTACCCCCAGAAAAATCCTTTATATTACTAGAAATGCTAATAACAGACTCAGCTTCTTTTAGAATCTTCCAAACTGCTTTCTCGGTTTTTGTGCTCAGTTTTGAGATAACCAAATTCAAAGCAGTAGCACATGATATTGCAACTTCTGCTTGATATGAAGTCAGCAAGCATGTCAGAGGATAAACAAGATCTAACGTGTGAGTTTGCAGCACTGAGCTTGGCAAAATGCTCACAAGCTTTACTGTCACATTTGCTGCTATGTGTAACATTGCTACATTTTTACATTGAAGTATCCACAATAATGCTTCAAGCATATCAGCAACAGAATCCTAAGGAAGCAAGGCAAACTCATAAAAATCATGGCCTTAATGTACTTCAAAAGGAGGAAATCAGGCATCACTCAAAAGACGACGCATATAACCCAAACTAGATACACGGTGATCATATTAACAATAATTTCGCAGTGACCTTGCAATTCCCAAAACCCAATTGTATAACAACAAACAGAAAGTATAAAAATTTAAAATACATTGGCACAGAGCTAAGATTAAAGGCTACTAATGAAGTACAATTTTAATAAATGATTGACAGATTTTGTTCCTAAAGATAATGAAAAAATAATGCAAAAATTATTAATACCTTTACAAGGGGATGTTGCAATGTATCCACTGATAGAGAATCAAGAAAAGCAGCAATTGATCGAATTACATGTTTTTGAACTTCGATATTTGCACACTGCCATTTCCATTTCCCTATTTTCTCGTCATAAAATCTGCTCACAGCACAGAAAATAAGTTGAAGAAGAACATTGTAGAAGCTCACACAAAAAATTATTAAATTTCTGAAATAAAATTGAAAAAAAAAAAAAGAAGAGGAAGAGAAATTGACCTGCTGCCAAGGTTGAGGGCATGGTGAAGACGCTGATGGAGGGTGTAGGTGTGACCGTTAATGCTCCGATTGTTCTCTGTTTTTTGCTTTGAAGATTTCATCTTCTGGTGTGTTTCCTTTCGAATTTTTCCTTTTCACAAGGTTTTAGAAGTTGCAGAGTGAGAGAGTTGGTCTTTATATGACGGGAATGAACACCGCCATTTTACAGACAGCGAGAAACGACAGTTGTAAAAACGTTTTTGGTTTTAACGGAACTAGGTGGGAGGTCCAATTACGCGATGGAAGGAAGCGGATTTCTTTCGGAACTTGAGCTCGCGATTTTAGATGGTATCTTTATTTTATTTTTTAAGAATATGTTCGGAAAAAAAAAAAAAAAAAACAATAACACTTTTCTTGTGAATTATGGATTTATAAGAATTTTTCTGTTTTAAAATTAGAAATTATTTGTTAATATGAGAAACAGTTAATGTTTATTATTATGGTGTAATCTATTTTAATATGTAATTTTTTAGCAGTAATTTGTATTTGAGAATATTTAAATATAATATAAATGGGCTAAATTTATTTTTACCTAGATACAGTCCATATTCCACCTATAAAAATAAAAAACCCTAAGGGAGTGTAGAATACCTAATCTACTTGACAATATAACTTATACGGCTTACTCGTTTAAGTGTTTTCAGTCTTTTGTTTGAAAAAGGTATGTATAATCAATTTTGTAATAATATTGTGAATGATATCTAAGTATCTATCTCGATTTGAAAGTTTTTCTTAATCAGTGAATTCACCTTTAAAAATATCGATTTGTGTATAATAACATCGTTGTAGTTTGTACTATTAGTTATAATGATTTTACCATTCAAAATCAAATTATTTAACTAAATACTTGTCGATATGTATTTATATATGTATTCTATTATATGTATTCATATTATTTTTGTTAAATTATGGGGAGTTCAATTTGGATAGATTATATGTGTTCTCTCTCTAAAATTGTTTTTTCTTTTAAAACACCTTGGTGAGAAAAGACACGTACTTTTTTTTTTCTCTCATAACATTATCCTAGAGAGTCATATACTCAATTGGCGTTATAGCTAGAATTTACAATTATGCACTCCATCAAAGTAAAATCACTGAATTATTATTACATACATTGAATCATTCAAATGTACAAATTACATTATATTAATGTATTATCAAATGAGCTATTACGTAATGAATTATTCAAGTATTCAATCAGATTTATCTATAAAAATAACTAGATCTCTCCTAATTAAATTACTTTTTTGTTTTTTTTGTTTTTACTCGTGATGTTTTATGAGCTAAAATGAGCTGATTATGCTATAATTATTAGTCTAACATCATATATTTTGTAATCTCATCATCTCTACTATAAATGAACATCCAGAGGATTCATCAATGGAGGTTCCGGTACTCTTTGCTCTTGCTTTGTCCACCCTTTTCCTCTCAGGCAAGCAGTTGATGTTTCCTTTGCTCTTTCTGCCTCTTTTCCTTCATATAGTTAGTTGTTTTTAGTAATATATTCTTAACAGAAAGAAAGTAAGGTCTAATCAGTTTCTTATAATGTGTATGCAGGGGCTAATTCAGCCACGTTCACTTTTGCAAATAATTGTCCATTCACTATATGGCCTGGAACTCTAACTGGTGGTGGCAGCACACAACTGTCATCAACTGGTTTTGAATTAGCCGCCAAAGCTTCATCTACTCTTGATGTCCCAGCTCCATGGTCTGGCCGATTTTGGGCACGATCTCAATGTTCTACAGACTCCTCTGGGAAGTTTACCTGTGGTACTGGTGACTGTGGCTCCGGTAGTATAGCATGTAATGGTGCCGGTGCAATACCACCAGCGTCCTTGGTGGAATTCACCCTGGCTGCCAACGGTGGACAAGATTTCTATGATGTTAGCCTCGTTGATGGCTTCAACTTACCAGTTTCAGTTATAGCACTAGGAGGGTTTAGTGGGTGCTATGCAACAAGCTGCCCGGCCAATGTTAATGATGTTTGTCCTCCAGAATTGTCTGTCAAAGGATCAGATGGAAGTGTCATTGCCTGCAAAAGTGCATGCTTGGCCTTGAACAAGCCTGAGTATTGTTGCACAGGTGATTTTGGTACACCTGACAAGTGTGCACCTACCAATTATTCAAAGATCTTCAAGAATCAATGTCCTCAAGCTTATAGCTATGCATATGATGATAAAAGTAGCATATCTACCTGCAATGGTAACCCAAATTATGCCATCATGTTTTGCCCATGAATCATAAAATGGAAATAGACAGAAGAATGATATCTTCATTTAGACTTTAGAGGTTGAATACCCCTCTTATCAAATATTACAGATTAATTATTTACTTCTGCTCCTTTTGTCGTGTCTAGCTTTTATACTATTACATGTTCATAGTTTTTCTTTCATGAGATCGCTGACATTCCAGCAGAGATTTAGGACGTTTCTAAAGCAATTTTGTAGTGTTCAACTTTATCACGGCCAACAAACTTACAAAGTAAATGGTGCCTTAGCATTTCTATGTTCCTATATACTTATAAAAGGTCTGAAAGATTTTCCTAGACATTCTACTGAATATCAATTCACCTCAAGTATAAATTACCAAATGTATATGACCAAAGCTGCCAACTCACATCTTTTAAGTGTATCACATCCACGAAGGAGCTACCATCAAAGTCTCAATGAACAATTTTTCTCTTTCAGAAACTGAGCTTGTCCTTTGTGAGTTCCAATAATGAAATGCATTTCTGAAAAGAGCAGACGGAAAGAGGATTTTACCTGGGGTAGCAGATCAGAAAAGTCATATAACTGCTTGCAATTCGTGCCACATACAAAAACCTAGATTCTGAGACATTCCACTCCACAGTGGAGCCATCATGGTCTGTTAGATATGGCACATCCATAGTCACTTTTGATCACTCAGTATAAGCTGCTCCTGGATAGATTTTCTTGAACTTAAAACCAATCTTGCATTTCATCTTATAACTGGATTCAGATTTCACCAAAAATCATTACAAGAACAATTTCCATCCTTAAAATGGTGAAACCTCAAGGAATCTCTGACAATGATATGCACACCAACAATCTTGGCCATGTACTTCATTGCATTATGACAGTCCCCGCATATCCTCAGATTCTTAAATACCCGTATTGATGATTGCCCATTCAAATTAAGAATCCCAAAGGCAGCTGCAAGCTTCTCACTATGGTTACAAAGAATATTTGCTTTCTCCTCTTGATCAAATCTTGAGGAACAAAATCAGCATCAGGCTTATATCCAGACAATCTCATTTTCTGACCCACATCATTCTCATAAATTTCATCACTCTGCTTATTACTCTTGTCTCCAACAACAAAATTGTGGACCCTATTTCCCACTTGAACCCAGCTACAGCCTGGGTTTTTTGTGATTCCTCTCGCTCTCATCAATTTTATGGTTTCTGATGCTTCACTCCACAGTTTGGCAGTAACTAATATGTTTGATAACAGGACATAATTTCTGGGGTTATCTGGCTCTATCTCAAATAGATGCTTTGCCGCAACCTTCGCCAACTCCACATTCTTATAAACTCTGCATCCACCAAGCACTGGCAGTTGGTTCCATAGGCATCCTCCTTATGAACTTGCATGCCTCTTCAAGGCGGCCGGCACGACTGAGTATATCAATCATGCATGAATAATGATCTGTATCAGGTTCTATCAAGTGATCCCTTCTCATGGAATAAAAAATCAAAAAACCTTTTTCAACTAGCCTTGACTGGCTACAACCAGACAGAACACCAGCAAAAGTAACAGAATTGGGTTTGACCCGTGACTGTAACATTTTGTTGAAGAGGAACACTGCTTCTTCTGCATTCCCATGCATTGAATTAGCAATTATAATTGTGTTCCATGCAACCGTATCATTTCCAGCAATCATATTGAAAACCCTCTGTGAAAGATCCAAGTCACCACATTTAGCATGCATATCAACCAGGGCTGTTTTGGTCATTAGATCCTCAATGAGCCAATGCCTAAAGACATAACAATGTACTTCCTTGCCCATCCTCAAGCTTTCTAAACTCGAGCACACTGGTAAAACACTATTGTTATCCGATTGGGTTTAAACCCCTCATCTTGCATCTTCCCAAGTATCTCACATGCCAGATCAGTACGTCCATTTTGCATGCAACCACCAATAACAGCATTCCATGTAGCATCATTCAATTAGACACCTTCATTTCTCATATGATAAAACAGCGCAAGACCCTTCTTGCATTCTCTATTAGTGAAGTAAGCAGTCAAAATAACATTCCAAGACACAATGTCATGATGAGATATATTATCAAATACTAACCGAGCTTGCTTTATGCTCATGCACCTTGCATACATGCTCACAAGCGCACCACAGACAAATACATTTTCTCCTATTCCATTTCTAACTACAAATCCATGAATTGCTTGTCCTGAGAGCAAATCTTTCAATTCTGAGCATGCTGGTAAAATTGTAGACACAGTCATTGCATTTGGTTTTACTCCATCCAACCCCATTTCACACAAAAGACCCAAACCATGCCTAGGCAATCCACAATGTACATAAGAAGAAGCCAATGAAGTCCAAAAAATCACATCTTTGACTAACAACTCATCAAAAGCACGTCTTGCACCTTCCCACACATTTACATTTTGCATATGCATCTACCAATGCTTTACCCAACAAAATATCAGTGTGAAAGCCATATCGAATTGCATCGTCATGAATCTCTTTGGTTTTCACAATGTCACATGAAAAAGCACAAGCCTTAGCAGCAGCCAAAAGCACAAATTTATCAGGTTTGATTTCTCGTGTCCTCAACAAGTTGTAAAGCTTTATAGATTCTTTTGGAAACCCGTTTTTGTGAAAGCTGAAATTAATATCGTCCAAGTACGGATTTCTGATTAAGAAATTCCATCAAACAATTGGCGGGCACGTCTTAGGTCACCAGCATCAGAATAAGTTTTGATCAGCTTCAGGCCTAAGTGAGTTAGGAGGTTAGTGGGCAGTGTAGGAGCCACCTTGTACTAAGCAGTGGGGGCAGCTGCCACCACTTGGACAAGAAACTGTGGAAAGAAAGAAAAATAAGTGGCGCGAATGTTTTTGTTGCGAAAGTTGAGATGCAGAGAGTCAGATTGAGCGTTCGGCCGGGGCAACCCATCAAACGGACCTGGATCATTAATAAGGACACCGCGTACAAGTGGAATTTTCCACCCAAGAGCAGGCCTAGACATGATAATAGACCGGATCAAATTTAATATTTCATCTATTCCATGAAATTTAAATTTGTTGGACATTTCATATGAATTAGTTAAAGCTTTATTTGATGAAATAGACTTATTATGTATTTTTTTTTTCTTTTTTCACATGATTTTGTATTTATTCACGAACAATTAGTGTCATTAATAAATATTCAATCTCACAATTTTATCATCGAATGAATTTAACATTTAGCGAGCATGTTATATAATATTATCCTTTTTTTTTCATGTTCCACATACTCTCTCTTATGTCTTATCAATTTAGTACATAGTAGGAAGGAGTATAATGAAGCAAGCTGAGAGTATAGGATACATACTATTTTCTTAATGTGTTTGAGTTTTCTTTTTTTAAAGGAAGAGATGAAATGAAAGAGTATACGCTCAAATCATGTCAAAATTTATAATTTTTTTAATTATTTCAAATTATGAGAATTTTAGTGTTTAGAATAAGATATATTATAATTTTGACTATAATAACAAATATATCATAGCATTTTTCTTAAATACCTAATAAATCTAATAAATAAAATATTGTAGAAGTTTGTTATACTATATCATTTTCCTTCTAACCTTTCACCACAATTCTAAAAAAAAAATTACCTTGTCTCTTTTTTTTTATACTAGACCCTTAGCGTTGGGCCTAGTAGCGTATGTTGTAAACGGTTACTAACGGCATGTCGAATAAGTTTGGATAACATACGAGGGAATAGTGGACGGGACGGGCCTGGAGCTGCACTGAAATATCACTGGAGCCAGAGTTCACCTTTCAACCATAGCAAATTACAGATACTCATCGGCATTTTCTTCTCACTCATTCTTGAAAGAATCAATTTTGAGTAACAGACCAAGACCATAAGATTGAATACCAGTGTAAGTAAACTTTATTCACTGGTTATTCATCCCCCCATGAACTTCTAATATATATTATTTTTCATCATTGAGGTATTTGAATTTTTGCCAAAGTAGGATCAATCTAGAATTTGATATCTGTTCTCAATGCGAAAGTTAACTAGGATACAATAATATTTCTATACACTTTAACCATGGCAACCCTGCTGAATTCTGTGTCTTCTACAGCCACAAACCCATCAATAATAAGAAGAAAGTGTTACAGTTTCTTTTCCCAGATCCCTAACATTCATACCTTTTCACTCAGTAAGGGGTTTTCTAGAGTTTTGGCATCTACCCAGATTACAATTTCTCCTAAAACTACTGTTTTTACTCTGCCCAGCTGGAGGTTCAGGAAGAATGACCCAAAAAGTAAAGAACTGAGACTTAATGATGCATTTCTTCAATTTGAGCATATGGTGGGAAAAGGCCAAAAGCCTGATGTAACTCAAGCAACTCAGCTTTTATATGAACTTTGCAAGATAGATAAATTGAGGAAATCTGTTAGAGTGATGGAGATGATGGTTGGTGCAGGTATAATACCTGATGCAGCTTCCTATACATTCTTGGTGAATTATTTGTGTAAGAGAGGCAATGTTGGGTATGCAATGCAACTGGTTGAAAAGATGGAGGAAAATGGCTACCCAACTAATACGGTTACCTATAATGCCCTTGTGAAAGGGCTTTGCATGCATGGAAACTTAAATCAGAGCTTGCAGTTTTTGGATCAGTTGATGAAGAAGGGGCTGGTCCCTAATGCATTTACATATTCTTCCTTGCTTGAAGCTGCTTATAAGGAAAGAGGAGTGACTGAAGCCATGAAACTCTTGGACGAGATAATTGCTAAGGGTGGGGTGCCCAATTTAGTTAGTTACAATGTCTTGCTAACTGGGATGTGCAAAGAAGGTAGGACTGAAGAAGCTAAGTCAGCTTTTCAGAGAATTGCCTGCAAAGGGGTATAATCCTAATGTTGTAAGTTATAACATTTTGCTGAGTAGTCTGTGCTACGAGGGTCGGTGGGAGGAGGCAAATTTGCTTTTGGCTGAGATGGATGGAGAGGATAGCTCCCCTTCTATAGTTACACACAACATATTGATCACGTCTCTTTCACTCCATGGAAGAACTAAACATGCCCTTATGGTTTTAGATGAGATGACAAGGAGTCGATTCAAGCCTACAGCCACAAGCTACAATCCAATAATTGCTCGTCTCTGCAAGGAAAGGAAGGTGGATCTTGTTGTTCAGTGTCTAGACCAAATGAATTATCGACGTTGCAATCCTAAATGAGGGAACATACAATGCCATTGCTACTCTCTGCGAGGAAGGAATGGTGCAAGAGGCATTCTTTATAACTCAAAGCTTGGGTAGTAAACAAAGTTCCACTGTACATGAGTTCTACAAAACCGTTATTTCAAGCTTGTGTAGGAAAGGGAACACATATCCTGCTTTTCAGCTGTTATATGAAATGGTAAAGTATGGATTTACTCCTGATTCGTACACTTATTCGTCTTTGATCAGAGGTATGTGTAGGGAGGGAATGCTTAATGAGGCCCTGGAGATATTTAGGATAATGGAAGAAAGTAAATATAGGCCTGATGTTGACAATTTCAATGCACTTATGCTTGGATTTTGCAAATCGCGAAGAACAGATTTGTCATTGGAGGTATTTGAAATGATGATTAATAAAGGACGTATGCCTAATGAAACAACTTATACCATTCTAGTGGAAGGGTTTGCCCATGAAGAAGAAATGGATATGGCAGCTGAGCTTTTGAAAGAATTAGATCTGAGACAAGTTTTGAACCAAAGTACTGTGAAAAGGCTTATTATGCAGCATAACCTCAAGGAATTAACAACCTAGACATGTTGATGCACTGAAGTAAATAGAGAGGACTCAACAAGGTCATGAATGTTGATTAATACGAATTAAAAGGAGATAGGAAGTTTTGGCTTTTCACAGCTTGAGGGCTTCAGTGCTCATAAATTTTGATGATTGACTATTGAAACAAAAATGTCTCTTGGAAATTTATGTTGTAAGAAAGAAAAAGTTAGAGCAGGAGGTCTCATTACTATCCCGCTTTCTTTGACGTGCTTCAAGATAACACTTTCGAGATTAGTGCCCATGTTAGTTATCGGGTAAAGAACGTCCATCACCAGTTTTTTTCTACACCTAACCAAAAGGGAAAATGTTTTTAAATTTTGATTTGCTAATTGACTGATCAGCTTCTTCTTTAAATTTTTTTTTGTAAATGCAGATCTATTCTTTTGCTCTTGTAAATTCCATGTGCATGTGCACATATCATGTTGCTCTTTCTAGTTACAGAAAAAAATATAGATGAAGCCTAACAACTCTCTTTTTTTCTTTTCCCGCATGAGTTTTTCAGAAATGTTCTCTTTCATAGCTATTAGCTGACTTTTAAGCTCAGTATAATATTAAATTGTAACCAATGTGTTACAAGGTAAAAGCCAAGTTTTTTTTTTTTTTTTGTTTTGTTTTGGATGGAGAGGGGTTATTGAATTATGTAGCAGTAACCATCTGGTAGAGTTACTGAGTTATGTAGCATTAATCATCTGCAAGAATTGCTCACACACCGATTTAAACAAGCCAGTAGAGATTCATCTATCAATACACGAAGAGACTGTACGTGCTCATATTGCATGAATGCAATGAAGCAGTCAGAAATTAACTCCTAACATGCAAATTTGTGTTTTATTCCCCATGTCTGAGGTTTTGAGACACAGCAGCGAGATTTATGCGTCACAAATATATTGACTACTTGCTGGACATTAATTGAATCCAGCTCATTGCTTCTGGAAACAGTCATAGAAAGAAGGTTCTGTAGACCAGAGCTGGTTTGGAAGTAGTAACAAATATATTATTCTGTTAAGTTTCTCTTCAGTCCCTATGTCTAATCTTCTCCTCCTCCTTCACTATCCTCAAGTCCCTTCTGTATATCTTCCAGTCCACAGAACTGGTTTATCATGCTTTGTACTTACTAATTTCAATGAAAATTCCAGAAAAGCTATCCGCATTGCTTCAGTTTGTCTGATTTTGCTAGTTTATCAGCTCTATCAGGTTTCATTCCTTTGTCTGCCAGACCCCGAACCTCTCCAATAAATTGCATTCTGGGTTTACTTCCTTTGTCTACCCTTTAATATATTGAAGAACTACTTCATATCAGAGTAGTTCCTAATTGCTTTTTATGATCATGAACGTTGAATTAACCC
The DNA here is from genome assembly GCA_029379385.1 of Quillaja saponaria. Classification (NCBI taxonomy): domain Eukaryota; kingdom Viridiplantae; phylum Streptophyta; class Magnoliopsida; order Fabales; family Quillajaceae; genus Quillaja; species Quillaja saponaria. The sequence continues at coordinate 7,386,388 of CM055616.1, read as the reverse complement.
AACACAACCTGTATATATGTTCTTCTCTTTTCCAGTCAGTTCAATAGTGTAGTATGCCTACCTGTTCGAGTATGTTATTTCCCCATCCTGTCTTGTAAAATGGAAGAACCCCTTTGCAAATTGTTTTTCTTAGCAGATGATTTGTTTACACGACGAAAAGAATGACAAAAGTACATGCACTTGGTTATTTTGCTTCCAAAATTTGAAGCAAGCTCCATAATTGATTACATTTCCATTCACTCAAGTGTTTCAAACCATTTAACGCCTTGACCCAATTTCTATATATGACTTTGTTTGTCAAATAAAGAATACGGCAAACATCTTTTTCAGGAATAAACTTGGAATCTTACGAGTTACTGAGGTTATACTGTACATTAACTTAACAGCTCTATTTTTGAATCTAGAGGCTGAATGGTGATCTCCATAATATAAATAGTATGTTTTTTTACCTGGGAAAGCTCAATGCATAATGCATAATGCATAATGCATAATGACATAATTGGTGTTTTACTTACACATATATAAGCTCTAACTTTATCTTGGTTACAACTTACAAGCTAACAGTCCAATTGACAAGACAACGACAATGTCATGTATTTTTAGTGTTTGAGTTGTTTAAAATTTATGATTTGTATATAACTTTTAAGAAAAAAAAATCATTTGTAATGTGATTAGATTGTCCAAAAGCTTAGTTACTAGAGAAACAAAAATAATTAAGTTAAATATATAAGCAAAAAGAGAAGGAAAAATAAGTGGACTCGCGTGCACCCATTGGCCAAGCATCCCAAGCATCCTAGGATCTGCATCGCACAGCCTCAGATGCCAGCCCAAACAGGCCCTTAAGCTAATAGCCTTCGACTTCCGACAGCAAAAGCAAACTCGTAAGCATCTACAGACAAACATTCCTAACTTGTAGTTTATGAAATAGAGGAAATCATATAACTTCATATACGCTTTCATGCTCACTAACAACACATTTGAGTAAAGCAATTGATTTGCAACAAGGGCTTAACAGATCAACAATCTCAACAGGTAAACCCAAAAAGTCATAGTATATATTGGAAATTCAAAGGGGCATTTCAATATTACAAAGCAAAACCAGTCAAATGATTTGATCCAACAAGTACTCATCATCAGTACAACTAGAACACAAATTTCACTAAGAACAGTCTTAGTAGCTCCTAGCTACTTAAACCTAAATCTAGAGAGAAGCTTCCCATCATGAAGCTGGCATAGTCTCACAACATTAGGCAGTAAATGTCAAAAGGTTATGAAACTAATAACCATCAGGACAAAGCTCATCTCGTTTATTTCTCTTCTCATGCACTTACTTCGATCTCTGTCTCATCTTTCGGCGCTTTCTCTTCAACCTCCTCATGCGCTTCTTCTTCCACTGAAATTAACAAAGAAAATTTCTTAACTTCAAAATCTAGATCAAACCAAGAAATGAATATTCAAGTAAATGATACAGGGAACAAATAATTCTAAGATCCAAAGCTATTATTCACAACCCACGTCTTCAGCAATTGTTAACCCAAAGTACATGTTAATTAAGTTGAAAAAACATAAACACCACAGGACCTGATTTTGGGAATTAAAAAAGAATTATAATGCAAAGTTAGATGTCAGCTTAAAGCAACAATCTTGGACATAAATATTGCAATTAAATAATAATTCATAACAAGGATATACCAGAAGATTAAGTTTGTATTGGTTCCCATTTTGGAGACATTAATGTTAGAAGTTTAAGATTAACAAGTTCATCTAAAAAAGCAAGAAAATTTTCATTTTATTATGAAACGAACCCAATTGAAATTCAGCTAAGTATTAAAGCCATAAAAATATAAAAACGAAGGCAAAAAGACACAGAACTATATTATCAGCACCTAAACAACTAGCTAAGCATTGAAATTCAAGAATCTATACAGCATAAAACAACAAAAATAGTTCAGAAATTCGATTTCAGAATACAAATCCATCATATATGGAACATAATGAAAATCAAATAAATTAGATTTTAGACTAACCTTGGCTCTCATCTTGGATGACGAACAACCTTAAGCCTCCCAACAATGGCCGATTTCTCCAGAAGGAAGCTTCCCCCGTGGTAAGATTGTTTCACAAAAGAAACCCTCGTTTAGTATTTAAAGGCCACAGAGTTTTTATCCTCAGAACCCTAATACGTTTTCGGGTCGGGTGATAAACCCATAACAGTACTTGGGCTTATCTTGGGCCCAACAACAAAGTTGGGTTCTTTTCTTTTTCGAGTCGAAGATTAAGGACTCCTCAAGTCCTGTCACCAGCTCTAACCACATCACCACCACGCGCCGCCGCTCCTTCCCGCCAAATTTGCACTATCAACCAGTGTTGGATTCTATGGTAATAGCATTGTTGAAACCTTTGATGAATGACAATGATACACTGAGACCAAGTGAGTAGAACTTTTGGGCATCGGCGATTTTGAATTTGTTCGAAATGGAAGCCTCGGAGAATCCCTGCTATCTCTCTGAAGAAGACATGAGCGTTATTGCTGAACAAAAGGAGCCGTCTTTTTCTCCAGCTAAACGAGTCTGAATCAAAATCCGGACCACATTGAGAATAGCTCTGAGGTTTTGGGAAAAGGGTTGTCTTCGATTCTCTCTACTGTCATTAGGGATTTTGATTCCAGAGCTCAAGAAACTCTCAGAAGTCAAGATCAGCTCTCGTCCACCATTGATCGTCTTACCGTAGGTTAGTTTCTGTTATTTGAATTCTAGCTTAGTTTTTCTCCTAGAATTCACATACTTTAATCAGGGTGGTGGTAAATTATTATTTTTTAGCAAAGTAGAATTTTGTGCTGAAGCTCAAAGTTAGATTAGTTTATTTTCCTGTTAGGGATTTTGAAGTGCCTGATTAGACTCAATTTACATGGCTTGTTATGACAGAATGTGTGGAGGGACGTCCGACCTTATATAATCTGGAAATTTAGCTCCTAGGTTTTGACAAGTTAGCTTACAGGAAGTACCTTATGTTGCAACCTTATGTAATGGGGAAATTTAGCTTCTAGGTTCAGAGGATGGATTCTGTTTGGGTTAGGTAATATGAAGTTTGGTGGTTTTATCTTTTCATTCTCTTCTGGAGATTAGGAAGTTATTTTGGCAAATTATTTAGGCTAGTCAAGCAAGGTTTTTTGGGACTGATTTCTGCAAGGTTTTTGAAGTTTCGGTATTCCATCTTGAGCCAAGATCCCTTCCAATCAGAAAGCCAATAAATATTCCCCAGTCAAAAAGCAAAAAACGAAGAACTGCAGCTATGGGAAAACAAGTAGAAACCAGCTTACTCAGTGTAGTTAACTTTCCTCTTGCCGCACAATACAGTGAACTGTCTGGCCTGTATATATAGTATCTAAAACCTCTATTCAATCAATCTATTCCCCAAGAAATAGTGATCCACAGGTAAAACATAATTTCTTGTCTTATAAAATTTCCATATTTTTTTATTTTAAATGCTCTTGGACCTCTTCTTTCTGCTGCAGCTTGATGATTTCAATATTTGACAGAATGTCACTCTATATACATCTAATTCTTGTACTTTGACAGAACTTGATTATATTATTAGAGGATGCACCCTTGCCATTTATTATACAGCACTGCTGCCAAGATTTCTGCTGTTAGAAAGAGGGTTTCATCACTCAATTCACTTCTTAAATCCATACAAGGGAGGATTGATAATATTGACAGAATACTATCTATAGGAGCCATGCAAGGTATTTATGTCTCCACATTCTATATCCTTCCATTTTATGATTTATTTAGTATTTTAATAAATTCTTATGGTATTGATAATTTTTTTCATCCTAATGATGTGCTTTCTTAGTAGTCTTGTACTCGTGTTGCTATGCACAATAAAAAATTATGACACTTTCAACTGTCTGCTCAGGTTTTCTTAATGACAGGTGTTCAGAAAATCTTCCGACATAGTTACTCTTCACTGATATGATTTCGTAGTACTAGGTGTACTGTATATATCATGGCATAGGAACAGACCCTCATGTAGAGAGAAAAGTGTGATTTATGATATTCATCTCTCTTCCTTTCTTTTCTTTTTGTAATTTTTCTTGAATTGCAAAGAAGAAAATTTGAATTCAGGATGTTGACCACTACACTATGAATTTGTATCATGAAACCGAAAGTGATTAGGGAGGAGAAGGGAGGGATTGAAAAAAAATAAAAACTTAAAAGAATTAGGAAACAAGATGATATTTGGGGGATTAATAGCTCGGACAACATGAAAACCACTCACTGTGGGCTAAACAATCTTAAAATTCAATAAAAATCATTAATTGAAAATTTTAAAATTAATCATTTTTTATTGAATTTTAAGATTGTTTAGGGCCGAATTGAGTATTTTTTATGTTACCTGGCTGTAATTTGGGGTATTTGCCTATGGTATTCCATCCCAAATTATCCAATTTTTGACAGGTAGGAGTAGGAGCTCTCCCTTAGATGGGGGTTTTAATCCCTCTAATTACTTCCCTTTCCTCCCATTTGAAGTCCCAAACGAGTTAATTCTGTCCTTACAATTACATCTTCACTTCCCTTTCTTCTTCTTTTCACCCATTTTTAAACTCAAAACAAGTGTTATGTATTATTGACCTTCACATAAAAATTGGAAATGTCAATTGGTATACTCTGAAACAAGCAGATTAGATATAGCTTCTTTGATTGGTTAGGCAGTTGATATAGGGAAATGTTGTTGGGTGGCAATTGATTGTGTCGTATATAATATATATCAACGTTTAGAACAAAAGGTTTGCAAGGAAAATAAGGTTTGAGAGTGCCTGATTTGATTCAGAGATTTTAAACCGTTAAATAGGAGCTGATGGTATTCTGTAGTATAGCAGAGAAATAGGATGATAAAAGCAAATGAATAAGAAGAGAGAAGAAAATCTCCTGCTACTTAGACAAATACAAGTGGAGGATGTTCCATAGAAGTTAGGGTGGTGTATACAGAATAAAGCAGTACTGAAATAAGTGTCTATGTACTTCATTATCAATTACTGATCGGTGTAGTAAACTTCACTGATCAACAGAGTAGTGGCTGTGCTGGGCAACTGAGATCTTCCATAATCTTCATACCTGATACTCTACCCTATCAAGATGGATATCTATTAAATCCAAGGCTGTTGTAGATTATTCTCAATTATAAAACGCACTCATATAATTATTAAAACAAAAGTTATTTTCAGAAGTAGAAACGTTAATTATTTTTCCTATCTGTTGCTTCTCATTTAATTACTGATGTAACAATATGCTTTGGATCCAAACCGGGGCCTTTTCATAATAACCAAAATTGCAAAACATGAAATTGAGCAGAAAGCAACATGCCCAAGGGGGTAGTTAAATGGTTATAGTACTGAATTACATGGGCCCTTTCATGCTAACTCTGAAACTCAAACATGAAATTGAGTTTGGGAAATTACCATACCACAAGGGAGTAAAGTGTACTTTACTCAAGATTTGAAGAGTGAAAACAAAAAGAGAAGGTGAAGGATAAAACTGATCTAGGAAGGAAGGGTAATTCAATGAAATAGGAATGTAGAAAGAAGATAGAGATAATAATTCCATATTTATGCAATCATGTGGATTCAATAGCTCCAAAAGAAATAAGCTGTATTGTTGAAGATTCTTTTGTAAGGTTCCATTAGCATAGGGAAGCTTAATAAGGATAACAAGATACCAAGACAAGTGTTTGTCTAGATCTAATGATTTCTAAATGTGAGAATAAGTGATACAAAGTGCCAATTTGAAGGAAACTTGTGAGGACTTCATAACATGTTCAAGGTTTTATGGAGCTTGAAGTCTTGGATAGAGCAGAGTTGCAGAAATGAATTCAGAAGGTAATGTAGCCATGAGTATAGCTGGTCCTGAAGGTAATGCTTCAGGGTTAGTTTTAGTTATACTGCCTTGTCCCAGAAGCTTTCCTGTTCTTATTAGATTAATCAATGATTTATGTGGTTAGGATTTTTCAAGTCGTTTAGTATTTTACTCCAGTTTAGATCTTTTTTTTGTTTGTTTGATATTCTTGTTACTGAAAGTTCTGAATGTATTCCTGCAGAGAAATCAACTACAGGAAAGTTCTGTATGACATTCACACCAGCGGTTTGTTAGTCATACTTGTAATCATCTTTTTTCTTCATACGTAGGTGTCTCTTCTAGCTCTAAACCATCCACATAAATGGTTCTGTGAATACAGTTCAGGTGTAACACAATATTTTGTGGCCATGAAACATTATTTTCCACCATATAATTGAAGAAATGGTTGCTTTTTGCAAACAGCACCTAGTGGGTTGAACACATGGACACTGGTCTGGCATACTAAATCCAAACCTAACATTTAGGTTGGTTAAATTTTGATGTCAAAGGTATTAAAATGGGGCTGCTGATGAGGAAAGTAGGATGCTGTTGGAGAAGACGGATTGAATGATGAGCCTAGACCAACAATAAACCATCTCTCTCTAGTCTATTTTACCCCATTGAGAAGCAGCATCATAGATCCCCCCTAAGCTCCTCTACCCTACAAAGCACTACATCAAAGAACCCCATTTTTGCACTGCTAACAAGCCACTTTTAATCTTCAATACATTAATAAAATCCCCAGATTTATGTACACAAATTGGGTAAATCTAATTATGGGCAATTTATTATCTTCTTTCACAATCATAATCATTCTATATCTAGTCAATAGTATGGCAATCTTATTAAATACATAGGTTTTATCCAACCAAATGCAAATAAAGTGAATGCAGAGCAAACAGAACAAATTTCAATACCGACAAAGGGTCAATGTAGAGATGAAAACTTTCGAAAGCATTGATTCAATGCAAGATCTTTGAAAGAAACATGCATTTGCTTATGTCTTGTCGTTTTGTTAAATTTCTATTGAAGGAAGGTGAGTGTTTTGTGTTTCTCTGAATGGGAAAAAGCATTGAAAATGTCTAGAAGATATAACAATGCAACACAACTCCAACGGCTATTCCAATATAAACAAATTATACCTCTTGTCCAGGTCCTGTAGTCATGGTAATGTGACCTCAAAGTAGTTCAGAAAGGCCCCCAGTACTGTCCCCCCCAAATTATTAGATACAAAAAAAAAAATATCCATCCATGTATTCTGGCCTTGAATCTTTAGGGAAGATAAGGACAGGAATATTTCCCCAGGTCAGCCACCATTACATTTTGGCCCTGTTCTAGCCAACCACCCCACCACCCCACCACCCCTTCCTTCCTCGAACTATTCTACCCAACCATTCCCTACACACAGACAGGGAGAGAGAGGGTAACAGCACAGTTGCATATGATAGAGTTAAAAGAGTAATTTACCAACAAAAAAAAGAGAGAAAGATTTAAAAGAGATTGGAGGATGGGGAATCTATTCAGAGGCCTTGTCTGTCCACAAGCGCCTTCTTTCTTTGATGTCCCAATTCCAGCCTTTTGCAGGCTCTTATTTATTCATCTAACTTTTTATTCTTTAAATAAATTACTCTCAAGTCTCAACTCCCTTATTATTATTAAAATTATCATCAATATTTTTATTTTCAAAAGGTACACAAATTTCTCTTAACAAAATAACTAAACTTGATTACCTTGGTATATAAGATTTAGCTATTTTATAAAATATGTTTATATGTGGACGAAATAATTTGTTTCATGTACAATACTAATCTTTAAGAGAAAAGTGGGTTATTGAGAATCTATTTTGTAGAAATAATAATTTGACTCATCTAGAATATAATTGAAAATTTTAATCCAATTCAATCAAATTTAATTATATGATTTGTTAACTTCGAATTAGGTCGAATCACACAAATGCAATAGAAAAATAATATAGCAATATAAAAAAAAAAGGTTTCAAAATAACTAATATTGGATGAGTTGAATTGAATAAAAATTGATTATTTATGTGGTCCAATTTTGAATTAGATCATATTTTAATATATTCATTATTGTCATGTTTAGCTTTTGATTCCACCTCTTATTATCATACCTAATGACCTATCAATAAGGGTAAATAGCTTCCTATTTTATAAATAGAAGAGAATTTTGTAGATTATGAAGCTAAAGAAAATATTTGTATAATTTGAATAAAATTGAAGGGTATAGAAAGATAATTTGATAGTTTTTGAATTAATGCTTTAGATATTAAAGCACATTTATTATAGGCCTGGTCAATAGTTATCACTTCGTTGCATTCAATGAATGATAGATATGTTGCTTTTCAGTTGATTTACCTCACAAGATAGATATGATTGAACGTATCCTCAACCCTATAAGTAAAGGAAAGCCCCCAAAAGGCATGCATATACTATACCAGTGTATATATAATTCATTTTATATAAAAAGTGATAGTCCCAACTAATTGTCAAATTAATTACCAAATCCTGTTTGTGTTTTGAATCCAAAAGTTGGGAACAACTTGGGTCATTGAAGAACAAAATTGACCAAAGGAATTGCACCTGCTCACCAAAACGACAGGCAGCACAATAATCAAAAGCAAGTGGGTTGCATCAATTTTTTTCACGTTGTGTCACAAGCAAAAACTATATAGAATAGGACAAAAAAGAGTATGTAGGCAGGAGTGAGAATTGAGACCAGTCAATGAGTCAAACACTCACATCATTTTCTTTTATCCAAAGTCTCAAAATCCGAGCAGAACAAGAATAAAAAATTGAACGTATAGATCCAACCGGATATCAATATTATAGGTGTCGTTTAAGCTTTAGAGGCTACCTTTATACCTATATAGAGCCACATGACAAAAAGATTCTAAACGTCAAATCCGAAGCAGCGTTTTATTGGAACGACAACAGACACTAACCAAAAAGCAAGCGCCAAAGGAAAAGATGGGATGGGACTGGATTGGATTGGACTTCAAAGAGAACAAATAATACCCAGACGACAACTATAAGTGAGAAGCTTGGCAAAACGACATTCTAGCTCTCATGGCAAGTCACCTCGATTATGGTATTGAAAAATACCAATACCAACAATTTAGGCATTCTATAAATTCTGTTTTTTCCCAAAATTTGTTTTTAGATTCAGTTTTCAAAACCCAGCTCAATACATTTTCTATCAACTATTGTGTTTGTGTACCCAGAAAAAGGGGCAGTCACATGTTGTCCACCGACCATGTTAACTTTATGCATCATATCCATATAGACACTCCAATATGCATAAATAGAGTAATAAATATAAATTAATTAAAAATAGAAATAAAAGTTCGGGATCAATCTGACATGCAAAAAACAATTCAGCAGAGCTGGCGCCTCTGATATCGGTTTGAATCTTGGCATTATTTCCCAAACTTCACAGCAAAACATTTATTTATTATTTAAAAAATTCATTGAAAAAGACAGATTAGATAAACTCTAACATGCTCCAGATTTTTAAAGATACGAAGAAGCAGCTTTTACTTTGGAGTTAGACCATAATCGAGAACAAGAACATGATCATCATAAACAACGTAAATTCCCCCGAATATTTACATGATTTTTGGGTTAAAAGGAAAGAAAATTAATCCCCTCACCAACAATGTCATTGGGATTTTATTTTTTTTTCAGAATGGAAGAAACATTAACAGAAATTTCTAAAGGAACGAGAAACAGCTCTAATTTGTTACCCTTCTCTAAATGGTTGGTTGATGGGTTAGGTTCGATCTATCCGGTTCCTACTATTACTATGTTGGCTTCTGTTGTTTCCTCCTCCTCCATTACCAGAACTTTCTCTCTTCTGCGGGGAAGAAGAGAAAAGCTGGCCGAATCCAAAAACAGAACCTGATTTTGAAGACCCTCTAAGCGAACAAACTGGAACATTGAGAACTGGAGTGACTCTCACATTTGCTGAATACGACCGCTCCATTCCTCTGTGCTTGTACTTGGGTCCACCATTGAAGCTACTCGGACTGCTTGAGCTTCGTTCCAAGCTCTGGAACACTATCTTGCCAGATGAGTTCATTCTCGGGCTATCCATGGATACTCCCCTGGTACTGACCCCACCTGATTCCCCATGAGATTGGCGCATTGGGCTCCGCCCAGCTCTCGCGGCAGCTGTCGGGTGATCTATCAACGGTTTTGGATTGTCATCGGACGAGGCTGTTCTAGGCTTAACCATTCTCAATCGAGGGTGAGCTAGAATCGGATTCCGATGAATGGAAATCGGGTTTGGTCTATCCGAATCGAGTGAGAGCCTAGGGAGATCTTCGTGTTCATGACCGGAGGAGGAAGACGAAAGCGAGAGACTCGAAGAAATTGAAACTAATTCAGAGTCCGTGTCCTTTAACAATGGAAGATTCAGAGAAGCATCAGAGGACGAAGATGAAGACTTCGAGCTCCTATGTAGGAAATGCTTCAGGGATTTGGAATTAGAATTAGACGAAGACGACGTCGTTTTCTGGGTCTCATTCTTGGAGTTAGTGTTCTGATACAATTTCTTCAACCCCAACATCTCCCTCCAGCCACTCGAACACCTAGGGAGCCTTTGGAGAGAAAAGATACGGGTCGGTACTGGAAATCTCACTTCTCCGTCCAACTTTCGCCGTCTCCGGTGACCTTATCTCCGGCAATGTCAAATCATTGATAGAAGGTTTGACAGACCATAGTCTAAGTGGGCACTAGCTTCCCATCAGAGAAAAGCTCATCGGCGGGAAGCATTGCAACTGGATCTTCAAGCCTGAACTCAAAATCCCCACCCGAAACTTCTGGATCTGCTTTATCCAACTGCTTCTCTACCAAATGTGGCTTAACTCCAGAGAGCTTCGATGAATCCCCATCAACTAACTCACGGCTGAATGAGACTCGAGGACTTAACCAACCGTAAGCTGGGAATTTTGCCGGCGAACGGTCGATAAAGTTCTCCGGCGACATTCCGATATTGTTTACACAAGCTGAAGCCATCTCCGGGGATCATATACTGCTAGATAGAATATTCTTCACCGGAGAGAGAAATGCGATGGAAAGTGAGGTGGTTAGGGTTTTGGTTTATAAGCTACTAGCCTTTCGTGTCATGCCGCGCATTAGAATGGCATAAGGAACATATATAACAGTTGTGTAGCCAGACTGAAGCTAGGGCCAGGTGGCTCACTCTTCTAGATTTCTTTTAAAATATAAAATGAAAATATTGCACCAATTCATCCCTACAAATTATTCTAATTTTATATTCAGCCCCAATATGATGTTAATTTTACAATTTAACCTTTCAAACTATCATTTAGAGACCATCCAAGAAAAGCTTTCTTCACCTTTTGTTTTCTCATCTTTTAATATGTTTGGCTTGATTAATTTTTGGAAAATAATCACTAAATGAAAAAATGTTTTTCATATTTTTAAATGGTTAAAAAGTCATAGTTTACATATGTTGATTCCAAAAAAAATCTTAAATACTTGCTTTTAATTTTTATTTATGTTTTAAATCTTATATTGGTTGAATTTGTATTACATCTTTTTTTTTTTGCTAACAATTTGTATTACATCTTTAAGATATGTATATATATGATGCTGCCTAATTTTTTTTGAAAAGTAAATTACAAAATTAGACAAAGATAAAAAAAATTTAAAAAAAAAAATTCTCAATATATTTTCTTCTTCTTACATGAAAAGGTAACTGAAAACATGAAAGGAAAAATATATAACATGTCAGACATAAATTTTATATTCTTCGACAAAAAGTTAAGTTATATATATATATCCATTACTTTTTATCTTTCTCTAATTAACGTTTTAAAAATTGTGTACTTCATTAGTTAATATTGTAAAACAATAACTAATATACAGTTAATAAATAATTGATACAAAAATTGGTACAAAATATTTTGTAACGCGATAAACTGACTTGTTGGACAAAAAATTAAAGCTATATTAGAAAAAAAAAACATGTATATTTTATAACACAGACATGATATGAATCATATTACGTATCCTAGTTAGCAAAATATAAAATCATTATGTGATATAGTATGTAGGAATTTATTGATCTTTTCGTATCATGTAAATACTTATGTTATAATAAATATTTTCACCTTCACTAATAAAACAAACAAAAAAACATTGATAAAAATATATAAGAGCTCAATAATATATATTTTTTAAAACAAAAACACATAATATTGCTAGAACATTCAAAATTCTCACAATTCTTTTATATTTAACATTATATGAGAAAAATATGTGCATCTAATATTATTAAAGACAAAATTAAACTATGAAGTGCAAATGAATATGAAAGACAAATCATTACGGTACTTTTGGATGCATGTAAATGATATTAAAGTTTAAATTATAAAATCAATTTCAATTTTATAAGAATTGGAAGAGTGGTGGTTGTCTCCGGGAGAGTCTTGAAGTTGTTTATTGTTGTCTACAGGTTGCAATAATGGTGATCATCATTCTTGATGAATCTCAATGATGTTTGTCGTCGTCACTCATGAGTTATGAATGTGATGGTCGTCATTTTTTTTGATCCCAACAATGTTTGTTGTTATCTTTTCCAAATCTTGATGGTGAGTCCTATTAGTGCTTGTCATCTTCGTCGACGAGACTTGAGGATGATGGTTATCATATTTGGTAAGTCTTAACAATGGTAATTGTTTTTCAACCCATCATAATCATGATAATGATTGTCGCCATTCCAATATTTTTGATTATGTAGGTGGATGGCACTCGACGGTGGGGATGGTTAGCGGTAGGTGGAGGAGATTGCTAGCAATATATCATGATGTAGGCTATTGCCAATAATGTCATCTATACAAATACTTTAAAATTAAAAATTATTTATAATTGTAATTATTATATTCAACCCACTATATTGAATATGATATTTTGTAATTTTTTTTTTTACTTAAAATTGATATAAAATTCCAAATTCAATTAGTACGTCAAATTGAAAAACTAAAACATGACAATTCAATTATGAATTCCAATTAAATGCATTCAAAAAGTCTCTTATAATTATGAAAACGACTCACATATGAAAATTATCGTTTATATCCTTAATATACATCGTTGTTATTGTAATTATCGATAAGATCTCAATTTATTGACTAAGATAAAAGCACTGAGATCAAGAACAGTAGTTCAAGTCCCTTTAATCTATGATAATATAAGTTATGATATTATTGAATTGTGTTAGTTTATGTTGGTGTAGTAACTTGTAATTAATATAAATATAATAACTGCAAATCCATCTATGTGTTACTTCTAAAAATATCGAAACATTAATATTCATAAGTCTCTAACAATGAGCATGTTCTTTTTAGAATGACGAAGCATAAATTTTTTTGCCATATCTCCTTTACATTTTGATTTTTTGAATTTCGAGAACTAAATTCAACTTGTAATTAAATTATAAAGATTTAAGAAAAGTGCAACTTAGCTTTTATTTTCCTTTTTTCCCACCAAAATTATCCGTTTAGGTTTTAACCAAAACGCCAGGCTTACCAATACCAAATGCCACATATCTCTATTTCGATTTCGCGCTAAGATTTCCCACGCAAATTGATCTCTTCCTCTCCTTCAAATCGCAAAAAGACCTTGCCAGACCGCGACTGAGACTCTGGAATGGATAACGCCATCGTCGACATCCTCAGACCTTAAGCCTTCTTAATCAATGCTCACATCCTCAATTTCTTCAAGGTTTCCCTCACTTCTATTTCCCCAATAAACTGTAGGAAAGTGATTAAATTTCTTGTTCTTCACAATTGTTTATGTTGGGTTTTCAGCCGCTTTCAGACTGTCTGGATGGTGTATTTTCTACCAGGCCATTCTTAATGCTTTACTAGGTTGCTGGCAATTTAGTTGCATACCTTGAGAGGTAGATTTGGAATTACTGTATAATTTTTCTTCATTTTGCACAATTCAAGGAATGACCTCTATTTTTGAATATGTGTGGGTATGGTTCAGGATATATTGTGGGAAGCCGTCAATAAGGAATGGATACCTCCGGAATGAACCTGTGGAAAATCTTCTCCTAATTCCTTCTGGAGTAGTCCAGGTTTCTTTTGTTTCTTTGGGATGTCTTTCATTTTTATGAACTTTGCTTTTTCTAGTTTCTATTTTACCAATTTACATTACACATGTAAGCATTTCCCCCTGGCACCCCTTTCTCAAATCTAATTGGCTTTTAATTGTATGATCCCAGGAATAGATTCATTTGATTGCAATACCCCAAAAGGAAAGGACTTGGGAACATCCTTTGTTTTTGCACTTTCTTTGGCCATTAACCTCTGGGTCTGAACTAGGCCTAAGAAACCTCAGATAAATGGGACTTAGAAATAAAACTAGACATACCATTTGGACCAACATAGTTTGGTAGTATTTAAAATTACTTTATCAGTAAGTGTTAACTAAGAGATAATCATTTTTTGGTCATAACCAAGAAAGTTTTCTTTAGTGTAGATTTGGGACCATCAACTTGTTGTTATGAGCTTCAACAGGAGGTTCTATGATTACTAAAATAATAATACTAATGCTACCCAAGGTTTAGTTGTTGTCATCATTGCTGGCCTCGACATCAGACCCTTTTGTTGCTTCTGTCATCTTTGCAGTTATCTTGTCTCACCATTGTTGTTGTTAGGATATGATCATTATCCCCACTAACAGCATTTAGAAAATCATGATTATCTCAGCTTATACCTTTCTATAGTTATGATTACTGTGCTATTCCAATCCATTTTAATACTATATATATGCTCTTTTTTACCACAAAAAACGATAAGGAGAAAAATATGTAAATGTTTAAAACTGTTCTTTTAATATTTTTTTTCCAAGGTAAGCCATTTATTCTTGGAAGTGTTTTATAGTACTTGTCAGTTTCTCACTAATAAACAGCCATAAAACTATGTTAGAAGAGAATTTATTCCTCTTGTTCAATTGGAATAGTCTCAGACTTTCCTAGTTTTATCAGTAATTATCATTATAATCATTTTTGTAATCCAACATTTGGGTTCATTTGAATTGCACAACTGTCATTTCAATCAAATAAATAAGCCCTAAGATTTTCTGTGCAGAGTTTCAAGAACTGATTATTCAGCTTTGTTAAACACACTGCAGTTTGATGGTTGCATATTTTTTTCTTGATGCTAGGACCATTGGACATCTTTTGTGAATGAATATATACTAACTATGAGGTCTTTGGAGTTTTGTTGAGATCAAGCTGATATCCATATGGTATCAAATCTGTATATGTTCATATATTCTACTCCACAGCATCTTAATGTATTATAGGGAAGCTAACCATAGTTGTGACAACCTGTATCCATGAACAAGGCTTAATATTCTTGTTCTCCCCCTCTCCTGTTATCCTATGTGAAACTAGAAAAGATTTGAAATGACTATAATATTTGATATGAAATTACTGAGTTGGAAACTTTGGAGGTTAATTGACTTTACATCGGTCAAATTTAGCTGCCCTAATATGGGATAAGCCGATAAGGCTTATTGCTTTGGTTAGCTCAAAATGAAAGACATAGGTTTTTAATAGCAAATAATTACAAGCCTCAATCCCATATTTGGATTTTACTCCACAGATCCTTAGTTGGTCCATTTAATTTGATTTTTTCTCATTGAATCTGTTGGATTACTAATTATATGGGAAGCTGTAGCTCTTAGGAATTTACTCAACCATGTATTTCAAGCTCAACACACTAACAGCCCCCACCCCCAACATTTGCACATGTACCGCGAAATTGAACTGTAGAATAAATCACGCTACAATCTACAAAAAAGAGATATACTACTGAAAATTATAGAAAAGGGGTTATGAAGACTTGAGCCTTCGACTGCTTAAATGTCCTTGCTCAGGTGACCATAATATTTTCAGTGAATAATTGAGTTCTATGCATAGATTTGTTCTGGAGAAAGGATGATTGAGTTTCAACTTAACACTGTAGGATTCAGAGAAGCAACTGGATTTACCTTAGTCACTAGGTTGCCCTCATGTTATAACTGAACCAAGTTACTTTTTAGTTTTTAGTATAAAATGTATTTTACAGCAAATGAGAATTTGTTTGAAAGTGCATTTGTTTTCTAGCTAATCCTAGCAGGAACTAACAGTACTGTTATTACATGTAGGAACTTATAGAATCTTACTGGTCCTTTAGAGCTTCTTTGGGGCCTCTTTTGGAGATTCTGTTCTGCTTGATAGAGTATTGTTCCTGCAAGGGCAAGGTAGTTCTCTGGAAGCCTTCCAATTTTTTCATCCAAATCACCAAGAAATGTGGCCATAGTTGCCAGAAAAGTTGACACAGATTTGACACTCTAGCATTAGGAAAAAAGTTACCTCTCTCTTTCTCTATATGGCTCTTTGTCTCATGTGTCTTGATTGAATGTCCTACTTGTAGCTAAATTTTATACAGGATACAGAGGTGATTTCTTTGGATCAATTTATTTTCACGATTTATATAATGTTAGACGGTCTGTGGAAGGAGAGGATCTGGCGTGTTGGATTCCTAATAAGAATGGAATATTCAATGTTAGTGGTTACTATTTGCAGTTACCATAACTAACAGGAATTTTGCCTTAGAAATAAATCCTTCTGTCTTGACTTCCTTCAGAAGTTGTGTTCCTTTTTTAAGGTTAGACAGCCTTAATCAATTTTAGAAGCAGATAGCTTGGAAAAATGAGGCATGTATGTCCTAAGTTGGTGTTGCTTGTGCAAGAACATTGGTGAAACAGTGGATAATATGTTGCTTCATTGTTGCTTCTAGAGAACTTGTGGGAGGCAGTGTTTTCTGTTTTCACATGCATTGATAATGCCAAAGAAGGTTTTGGATCTTATGAACTGTTGGAGCAGGAATAGGAGTACAATAGAAGTAAGTTCTATATGGATTGGCTGAAGATGAAATTCTTGCAAACTTTGTTCTATTGGAAATTTGGAAGTCCATAGACCCTCTCTTGTATAGGTTCCTTTGGAACTTTTTGATGTTTCAAGTTGTAGGCTTCATCTTTTCTTTTTTCAAACTTTGTCTTAGGAGGTATGATGTTTTGTATCTCTCTCTCTCTCTCTCCCTTTTTTGTTGGATCTTATATACATAGGTTACCTCCTTTCTGCTTATTCTGATAAGTTATTACTCATTGAATAAAGAAGTCATTTAACTCTTAAGTACCAGACAATCAACTTTGGTGAAAAATTGCAGTGATAATCAACTTTAATAAATCCTATGTTTTCCAATATTATTTCTAGATATTTTTGGAACTGCTCATGCATTGTGCTTGTAGTCTATGTCCTCTAGGAGCAATCTTATGCCTTAAATACTATCCTTGCATTCTCATATGGTATATGATGGTGCTGTTATTTACTGAGCTTCATTTCTATTAATTTGAGTCATATATATCTTAAGGGGATATGGTTTGTTTGGGGCAAAAGTATTATTGGTACTTGAGGCCTTCTCAATATGGTATATGATGGTGCTGTTGTTTAATGATCTCCATTTCTATTCGATTTTGTGATGCATATGTGATAAGGTTCTGCAACTGTTTTGTTTGGGCTCGAAAGGGCCGAAACACTATCCATATCTGATACTTCTCAATTTTCTCAAGCTGAAATCTATTTTGCAAATTTCCTCATAGCTACATGTATACCCCCCTTGTACAGTTTTTACGCACAAGGTGCTGAACTAACAGAAATAAATGGGGCAACAATTATAACTTTTTGATATATAAACTACTTGCGAAAGGGATTTTTTTAATCAAAGTGTTCCAAAAATAATCAGATAGTATGGCAGCATATGTAATGATGCAATTCTGTGTTGTATGGCTATTTATGACTACAATACTTACACTACACCCGTTTCCTTTTCCCCTTTTTCTTTTCTGGCTATTAACTTATACTACCCATTTGGGTGTATTCCATGCATAATATGTGTTTTTGATTGATTTTCTGCTAGGCCGTTGCCTTGCTATTGGGATATCAGTTCTTTGAAGGAGTTGATAAGAAGCTCAGTCAGGACTGATTTACTCTTATCACCTTCAGGTATATCCACCAATGCAATTCTCTGTGGAACTCTATTTTGGGATGTTCGCCAGACAGAAGAATAATGTGGTAAAGTACTAAAGTATCCATTTGGTATATGTAGTCAGCAATTTCTTTATCACAAGTACTATTTGCAGCTTGACACGGTAAGAACTCTCGACTTTTATGATTAAAATTTTTTGTGGCATAGTTCGAGTGGAAATTAAACATCAGGACTGAGGAAACCACAGTTTACACGTCTAGGTATGGATCAAGTATTCTGTGTTCTAGCTAGTTTCAGATGTGGTTTGCTTGGTAACAAGTGGCAGCCCCTATGACGGGACACGTGCTGATGGTTGAATTCAAATTTGTGTTCCTCTTTCCATAAGATGGTGATAGCAAGCACCATGACATGAAATGCTGCTATCACTTAAAAGACGAATAGCTGGAACTAGAGTACAATACATGAGAAATATTAAACTTTAGTAGATTTCAGATATGCTCAAAATCACAATCACTGGCTTGTCAAAAGTTAATTATTTAGGTTTGAATGAACTTAATCTTGTTTATTAGAAGACACTGGAATTTTCCAAGTGTATTTGATAGTTTCTAAAGTGGGAAATAGAAACAATTGACTTGGATTTAAATATTGTAAACCCAAATGTTATCATTTCCAAAACTATTTGTGTATCTTTCACTGAGAAGGCTTTTATGTTGCAACCACTAATGACCATTATTACTAAAGAAGTTCTGCTTTGACTGATAACTGTTATAATCTAATTAATCATTCAATTTAGTTTGACTGTACATCTTCATCTTGTCATATTCAACTGACAAATGCATCGAGTTTTAAGCTTTTGCTAATTTTAAACCACTGAGGATCGATCCTTGTGGGTGGCAGCCAGCATGTCTTATCCTCTCAACCTTTCGCCATCCAGGTTGTCACCCTTTATAAAAAGAAAGATAGTTGTTTATCATCAAACTACATCTTTGAAGCAGTTTGATCTGTCCTTAATCTTGCCTTTCTGATTAAACCATGCATAAACTGATATTTTTTTTTTGACCCCACCAAGCCAGGGAAGAATTTTCTAGAAAGAGAAGAGATGCTAGGTGTCCAAATCTAATTCATCCTTAGTCTTATTCTGGAATATTTCAAGTTCAATACCGTACTCATTTGGGAGCTCAGCAGTAGAGTGGTGTTACTTGGTTGCCTCGTTAACTTATCCATTGTCACCCTGTGAGATCTGGCTTGGCTTGGCATGGTATGTAGGATTCTAGGTTGTCATTTTTCAGCAGCTGTAAGGTTGAAGATTTGGATTTATTTTTATTTTTTAGATTGCGTTGCTCACATGTATAATATTTTATGAGAAAAAAAAAAAAAAAAATGAAACTAGGAACTAAAAGATGTCAAAGAAAACCTATAGATGGCCTAAGTCTCACCTTGTAAACCACATATTAACAAAGTGAACAAGGCCAAATTTCATGTAGATAAAAGTATAATTTAACTAACATTAGGTACACTTTCATTAAGGTTAGAGTAATACTCTTTTCTCCTTCTCATAATTTGAAGTGGTAGTTTCTTTCCTACTTAGGCCCATAAATGAAGCAAACCACTCTGAGGTTTAGTATAAAATCAACTACGCAAGCAATTAAAATTTTATTTTTATTTTTATTTTTTATCTAGGTTTGTTCTTTAGTAAACTGTAATTGAAATAAACCTGGTGTCTTTACTAATTGAACTAAAAATATACAAAACGTTGTATATGAATTCAATTATGTTTGTTCTTAATTTGTTAGTAATCTCAGTCTTACTTTATTCACAATTACAAGTAAACACAAAGTGAGATGTCAAAATTTTCATTTGTCAGGATGGGATAAACAAACTTTTTCGCACCACTCAAAGGGTCTACTTTTATCTTTTGGATTACTTGAAAGATGTCCAATAAACTTGTATTTTTAAGATGATTTTTTGAATCTAGATGAATACAGTAACCAATCGCTCAACTACTCATATCAATAACTACCTAAATTTATACATTGTAATTTCATCTGTTATCCTAAGTTGGTTAATGGAGTTAAATTCTGCCCCTTCCCATCTAAATAAACTCATATCCTTCTAAGTTTTAATATAAACGAAAGGTCTAGTATAGAAAAGACCCAGAAGGGACGCCTAGCTTGGTATCATTCCAAAATGTTGAATTGTAGTTTTTGTTTAATAAGGGATAAAATTCAATTTACCATCACAAAGTTACCACCTAATTGGGGGGTTTTTGAAAGTTGGAACTAACCCCAAATTTTAACCTTTGGGTTAATTAATAATGTAAAAAATTGAAGTGTTGAACTTTTAACTTCTTTGTCCTCCTATCATATTTCAGTTCATACTAGATATTGAGACCATACCTTTCCCTTAATTTTGTCCTTGTTAGAATATAAATATTATATTTGTGACATAAAAAAATATTTCACGAACATAGGCTTGTTTAAAGGTCATCCAAAGAAAATTCCCATGGATGCCAGCTTATCTACAACCAAATTGCAATAAAGCATAGATTATTAATTAGGGTATTGTTATTTTTATTCGATACTAGGTGAGAATAATTATTTTATCCTTAAAATTAAAACTCATAATTTGATAGGTAAATTTTATTTTTAAAAATAAAAATTTATAAAAAAGAAATAGAGCAAATGAGATGAATGAATCTAGCTAAAGCAGATAATGTTGAGGACAAATATAATTGGACAAACTAACTCAATGACTATGTCATTTTCATGTGGGGCCTCAATTTTGGGATTGGTCCAAAACTTTTTAATTAATATCTCTTGGTCCAATAATTAATCTAACTCACACTCCTCCCTCCTAATGCAAACATAAATTCCCAAGATTTTGAATGAATGAAGCAATGACCAAAGGCTCTCCTTTTCCCTTGTAATTCATCCACATATTTAAAATATACACGTCAGCAAGTTGGCAATGTTTGGTTTTTCCACGTCATCATCATACTCAAAGCCAAATTACGTCCCTCTCCCTCTCTCTCTCTAGTTCTCTTAATGATAATTAATCAACTATATATATTAAGTGGATGTAAATGCTAGCTAAGCTATACTACTAAATACTAATTAACCCTCCCTCCTTGCAAGTAATTGCCATAGTTGACTTACCCTTGCTCTATATATATATACCTCCATTTGCATCCTTCTTTTCTAGATCTCTCATACTTGTTAATTAATTACCTCTCCTCTCTCTGAAAAAGG
This sequence comes from Quillaja saponaria, assembly GCA_029379385.1. Classification (NCBI taxonomy): domain Eukaryota; kingdom Viridiplantae; phylum Streptophyta; class Magnoliopsida; order Fabales; family Quillajaceae; genus Quillaja; species Quillaja saponaria. The sequence continues at coordinate 7,365,158 of CM055616.1, read as the reverse complement.
AAGAAGGAGGAGGAGGAAGAAGAAGAATTGTGAAAATGAGTAATATAAGCATGGTGGAGGCAAAATTGCCACCTGGGTTTAGGTTTCATCCAAGAGATGAAGAACTTGTTTGTGATTACTTGGTGAAGAAAGTTACACACTCTGACTCACCTCTCATGATCGATGTGGACCTTAACAAGTGCGAACCTTGGGATATTCCTGGTAAGTTTCAGACTTGATATTTTCAGTACTGCTGGGTTTCTCTCTCCTCTCTCTCTCTATATATATCCAATACAGTGTTTAATTTCATGATTATTGTTTATAATCAAATTAGAAGATTCAATAGAAGATCCAAAATGTTAGGTACCAATACTACTAATCTTTTTACAATCATATAATTCAAGTGATCTCGGATTCTGTCCTATCTATTTTTCTAAATTATTCTAAGAAGTGATGAAAATTGAAATATCATTCTCAAATTTTCATTTTCAGTCTCCCTCTAATTTATAAAAATAAAAAGATTAGTTGAGCATAATTGAAAAATATCAAGTTTATAGCTTTTCTAATAAATTAACACCTTGAACTTGTCTTATATATATAATGTTTCAATTCAGAAGTGGTACTATTGAAAGTGATTCTCCTAACAATTCAAAAAAATTTATCACTCACTGCAACCATACGCGTGTGCATGCATAGACCTTAGAGATTAGATTCCAAAATAATTGAATAATCCTATTTACATTCTTCAAATTAGTATTTGTCATCAAGTTTCAATTTTTTTTTTTCTAAGTTAGAATTGATTGTAATTAATGTCGATGAGAGAAAATTTCATTTCCTGGGCTACATAAATTAATTAAATCCATGACTCATAAAATGCCAATTAGAAATATTGTCCCTTTAATTATAGCAATCTTTTAGTAATTTTAGGCTATTTTAGAATTATTACGTACCTCTATATATGTAATTATCAGTCTGAAAGATGGAATTGATGTTTCCATAGCATAATAGTTAGTGATAATCTATTTTAGGCAGATATGAATGGGTCACCATTTTTGGTTTAATATGTGTGCTTGTTGGCCACGTGTCTATATTTTTATAGATATATATGTACAAAAGTCTGTTTTGATAATGATATCATCCAATTCATGTATTATTAATTTAAGTATTATAGAGTGAGAAAAAACTCTAGACCTGCATTTTAATTAACTAATTGTTTGTTCAACTATCAAATTCGTATAAGAGATTAAGATTCACTACAATCACTATAAAAGAGACAATTAAAATTTTATTGAGTTTAAAGGTTTAATATTTTTGTTCGGTTGAACTAAAAACATACATATATATACTTAATTAGGAGCAAAATGTGCATTATATTAGATGAAATAAATCTTAATTAAAACATTTGGATATAATAAAACCTAAAGTTAAACATAACTTTTTTTCTTGTGGTATCCTCAATTTTCAGTAACTTATAGTCATGGTTGACTTGGAAAAATGAAAAATACACACATATATTATGGTGCACATTTTTCTCAACCTCAACTTGGTGGTTTCCCACTAGACTTACCTGTCACCCTATTTATCATAAATGCAATGATACCCATATGTTATTAATTAAATATTTGTTTAATTAGTTTGTTTCGTTTAGTCTACTTAATTTATATTTTATATCTAATTAATTAATATAACTTGTAGAAACTGCATGTGTGGGAGGGAAAGAGTGGTATTTTTACACACAGAGGGATAAAAAGTATGCAACTGGCCTAAGAACAAACAGAGCAACTGCTTCGGGGTATTGGAAGGCCACTGGGAAAGACAGGCCTATCCTTCGAAAAGGCACTACCCTTGTTGGTATGAGAAAGACTTTGGTTTTCTATCAAGGAAGAGCTCCGAAAGGAAGAAAGACTGATTGGGTCATGCATGAGTTTCGTATTGAAGGTCCCCTTGGCCCTCCCAAAATTTCCACCTACCAAGGTAAATTTCTCAAAAAAATAATACTCAAACTTTTTAATTTTTGAGATAAGATAAGATTCTCAAGTTTTTTTTTTTTTTTTAGTAAGTACTGTAAGAACACGAGATTTCTGTAATAGTCAAAAGTATTGAAAATCAAAACATTGAATTTTGTAAGCATATTCTTCTTTTTCTTTTGTATAAATCTTTTGCATGCATTAGTTAAGGGAACAAGTTGTAATTAATTTGCTTTTTAACAATTCTTGTATATTGAAAATTATTGAAGACTTTGACTTGTAGATCATGACTTTGTTTTTGTTCCATAATGAAACTTGCTTGATTTTGTCTTGTTAGTCAGTCACTCACCACTAGTCTATATATATATGATGTGATTTTAAAAAAATAATGGTAAGCTGACCTAAGAATTCGTCCTCCATTTTATATATATTTAACCATGTCATGCTAGTAAGCCTATATATATATATATTTTTATTTTATTTTAGTCTCAATTATTAATTACTAAGTATTTTTTAATATTTTGTAAATAAATATTTTTTTCTTATTGTTAATTGGTTTGCAGGAAGATTGGGTTTTGTGTAGGGTATTCTATAAAAGCAGAGAAGTTGCCAGCAAACCAAGCATGGGAAGCCGCTATGATGACACCGGCCCTTCATCGCTTCCAGCATTAATGGATTCTTACATCAGTTTTGACCAAGCTCATCAAACCCAGAATTTAGATAATAATCATAATAATGAGTATGAGCAAGTGCCCTGCTTCTCCATTTTCTCACAAAACCAAACCAACCCAATTTTCAACAACATTACCCAAATAGAACCAAACTACTTACCCACCAATAATTATTATTATAATAATAATAATACAACCACATTTGGAGGAATTCCAAACTTAGGGTCTTGTTTTGACCCTTTTTCTTGTGACAAAAAGGCCATAAAAGCTGTTTTGAATCAACTATCAAAGATGGAAACTAACCCAAATTTAAATGGGTCACCAAGCTTAGGAGAAGGAAGTTCAGAGAGTTACTTATCTGAAGTGGGTATCCCAAACTTATGGAGCAATTTCTGAATTAAAACAACTCATGAGACAAACACTTCTTGCATGGTGTGTCTTTTACCAAAACCCTCAACATATATATATACATATTTTCTATGATATATATGTATTAGCGATTGATTTCCACCAATCTGTTGTCCCAATATATTAGGGAAATGGGACATGTAATTGAAACTTATTTGTAATGAAAAGTAGATTCAATGTTAAACTCATTTGGATTAATATATATTAATATATTGTCTTCGTTCGTTGTATTGTATAGAATTATTCTATACAATGTTGTCTTATTTTTTCATTTCTTACTATAAAGTTTTATATTATCAAACAGAATATAAAAAGATGTTAACAATTCTTAATAATATAAGTCTATATACTATCTTGTTGCTGCTAAATATTGCATAAAGTCAATTAATATATGATGTGGCCAAACGAGACTAAAAAATGTAAGTAAATTTTTACATATTATATATAGTAAAAAATCATAGAAAATTCTATTCCTGCTCTAAATTTTGTCAAATAGTTTAGGTGAAAATCCTATATATATATATATATAAGTTTGTTGGTTTGTTTATAGATTTCTCTATACGAAGATGATGATTGTCACTTTCCATTAGGTATCTATATAATATCTTGTTGGTTTGTTACATCTTATAAAATTATATAATGAATTAGATTGTATAATTATTCAGTTGTTTATATTATTATCTTATTCCCTCACTTCTCACTGTAAAATTTTATATTGTCAAATATAAATAAAATGAAGTCAATAATTCTTAATAGTATAAGCCTATATACTATTTTATTACTGTCAAAAGTTATATAAAATCAACTTATATACGATATGTTCAAACAAATCTAAAAAATATATGTAAAAGTTTTACATACTATATATGGCAAAAAACCATAGAAAATTCTGTTCCTACTTTAAATTTTGTCAAATAGTTTAGGTGAAAACCCTATATATATATATATATATATAAGTTTGTTGGTTTTGTTTATAGATTTTTATATATGAAGATGATGACTGTCACTTTCCATTAGATAACTAACAGGAAAAAGACACTTGTAATGAGAAGAGACTAAATCCCAATGAACTCACCACAAGGATTCGCTGACTTCTTTTCTTTAGGCACTGTTTGGTTTGGCTGCCTGCTTACACGAGTTAAATAAATATTTATTCTTTCATAAAAGTTATTAGAAAATTTAATTAATATAACTTTTTAATCTAAAAATATAATTTAATACACTGGAGCAAGGGAAATGCTCACCTAACTTTCTTGTCATTTAATAATTTTAAGGTCACAACTAATATTGAAAAAAAGTATCAAACATCAGAGACAAGCAAAACAAGATTATTATTTTTTTTTCAAAACTAAGATAAATGAAAAGAAACATTATTATTGTTATTAAAATACACATTTAAACAATTACACACTATGTAAGCAATTCTAACACAATGATTAAAGTATAAGATTAGGTGTGCTATATGGAGCTTAAAGTCTAATCATTGTGATTTAATAAGCGTAGTAATGGGATCCTTGATAGTAGCTTATTACCTAACTCGAATTAGACCTGCACATGAAATTGATTTCCTTGAAACATAGCATGACTTTATGAGTAAAGTTTGATGGAATGAATATAAATTGATTTTTTTCATCTTTTTATTTATGTTGAATGATTATCTTTAATCAACTTAAATTAATAACTATAATGCTTATGATATTTGTTCATGTTATCGAAAATGTCTTTCCTTATAACAATAATAGACAAAGAACTCTAGTTTGAATCCTAAAATGGAAAACGCGAGAGAATATGCTAAAATAGATGCTAATTATAAGCCTAATTTATTTGCATAATGTATGATGAATTGATTACCAACCACTTCAATGCAGCAAGTATGATTATTTAGTTGATGAAAAATGTTTCTTGTTCGACCCAACGAACAAAAGATCTCAACTTTCAACCCTAGAACGAAAAATATATGATTATTGGAAAGTGGATATTGATCGAGTTTCTTTTACAAGTCTCAAATTCAAAGCCCAACTTCATTGCTTATTGGGTAGGGCTTAGGGCTTTGAAAATCAGTTTGATGATTAAGTTAACAACAACATTGAAGGGGAAGCCCAGTCTGAGATGGGTCCGGATTTTGGGGTTTTCAACCCGGCCCACCGAACTAATGATTCGTCCACCGGATGAAAATGGAAAATAAGGCATATTCTATTCATCGGAGTATCCGAATCCGACATTGGCAGAAACCCGCTCTCTGTCTCTGTCTCTCTCTCTCTACTATCAGCTTCTACCTCTGGCCCTGGTATCATAAGCAGACATTAGAATTGTAATGGACTTGGTGTTGTTCCCTCTTAAACTCCATAATAGTCTCTACCTCAAACCACCCTCTTCCTTCTTTATACATTCTCCTGTGAAATTTCAGTCATTTCGTTCACCTTTCACTTCAAAATCAGCTTCTAAGCAGGTTAGGATTCGATACGAGTTGGAAGGTAAAGTAAATGGTGCTCTTTCTGGCGACTTCGACCAAATTTTTCTTGACCGGGTACGCATGTTATGCTTCTTTGTAAACTTCCATCTATGTGTGTGTGGAGTGTGGGTGCTTGTGTAATATATTTTTATGGGACATTATTTTTTTGATAATTCTGGAACATGTAAATAATACCCATCTGTGTTCTTCTGGGTTTGAAGAATTTTTCTTCGGAAACCTGTCATTTTGCCATTTTTCATTCTTTTCTTTTTCTTTTTTTGAATTTTAGTGCCAAAGATAATACTTTTCTCATTAGATTATATAGATGAAGTAGAGAAGCACTTTTGAACACTAGTTTACCTGTTTCATGTTTTTGAAGCCAAAACTCTCTTCTTCATTAATCATTATAGATGCTGCGGCTGTTACAACCCCCTCTAAGTTTTGCAAAACCCTATATCTTGGACACAAACATTGGTAATTTATGTCCCCTGGCTATTAACGCAAATTTTAGTTTTTGGGATCAGCAGTAGATCAATATGATATTCATTTACTAGCTGGAGCGCAAACTTTATCTTAAGTTTCTCTTTTTCGGCAGAGCACTACTTACCATAAGATTGACCTCATCCCCTGTATGCAGAGCACTACTTAGCATTGCACATAGGAAGCTATGTCAATCAGTGGATTATTTTGAAGTTTTGCTCCTTTATGTACCATTCTTAAGTGAACCTGCCATCCTTGACTGCTGCATTGGTTCTACCACTGGATAGTTGATTAGATGGGCTTAATATGCCATCTTTTAGGATATCTAGCTCCTGTACCCTGTCCAAAATACTCTGGTTAGTGTACCATAAACTGTTCACACTTCAGTGTAATGATATGATTGCTTCATAGTATGAGCAACTGATGATATCAACCTCCAGTGGGTGGGACATAGATTTGTTGGCTACTTGTAGTAAAATGGATGTGTAGGTCATGGTTGAACTGAAGTTAGAATCTGATTATTTTCGGTAAAGACAATCCTTTACTCCTTCTTGTAGGGTTTGACTTAAATGTATTATATTCCTATGACGTCATTCACTGGATGTTTAGACAAAACTTGAAATTTATGTTGAATCTGTTATCTCACTGTATATTATGGTGTAGCAAAAAGCATTGGAAGCAGCCATGAATGATATAAATAGCTCATTTGGAAAGGGGAGTGTTACAAGGCTTGGCAGTGCTGGTGGAGCTTTGGTGTATATATCTTCTCTACTTATTTGTCACGACTGCATTCCCCCCCCCCCCCCCCCCCCCACCCCAACAAAAAAAAAGAAAAGAAACCCATAACAACCAATTTGTAGTAAACTTGAATATTGAGCTTGTGCCAATTCTATTTTCTAATATCTTGTACATGACAGTGAAACTTTTCCAAGTGGCTGTTTGACATTAGACTGTGCATTAGGTGGTGGCCTCCCCAAAGGGAGAATTGTAGAGGTATTGAATCTTTCTGTGCCATTTTTGTCTTCTAATTACTTTTTTATGATTTTATTTACACTCTGTGCAACTTATTTGAAATTCATGCTTCTGAAATAATAATGAAATGAAACGAACTGTGTGTTGTTTATGCATTCTAGATAAACATCTATTTCATGATTGCTCTTGACAGTATCTGGCTTGAGTTATAGATCTTTTCTCTCTTACATTTTGGTATGCAACAGAAAGGCTGATATTCTTTGCCATTTCTTTCTTCAGATATATGGACCAGAAAGCAGTGGGAAGACCACCCTAGCACTCCATGCAATTGCAGAAGTGCAGGTATTTTATCTAATTCATGTCTGCCCCAATCATTAATGTGTGGGAAAAGTGGATGTGCTTCTCTGAAATTGTTGTGTATATGAGACTAATTGCAATATTTCAATTCTGATATGCAGAAGCTAGGAGGCAATGCAATGCTTGTTGATGCAGAGCATGCCTTTGATCCAGCATATTCAAAAGCATTAGGAGTGGACGTAGAAAATTTGATTGTCTGCCAGCCTGATCATGGGGAGATGGCTCTTGAGAGTAATTTTTTCTTTCTGTTATGTTAGAATAGATATGATGATTTTGGAAGTATCCAGTTTGTGACATGATCCTTGTGTTATGGTGATAACTAACATATTGGGTTATTTCTATTTCAGTTGCAGATCGTATGTGTAGATCGGGTGCCATAGATCTCGTCTGTGTGGATTCTGTCTCAGCTCTCACTCCACGAGCAGAGATTGAAGTAAGCTATCAATTCTTTTCTTAGGGCACTTTTAGATTATAATATATAGGAATAAATTTGATTGCTATACCTGACTTCTTATGTCTTTTATATACTTGTATAGGGTGAGATTGGAATGCAGCAAATGGGTTTGCAAGCTCGTCTTATGAGCCAAGCTCTGCGTAAGATGTCTGGAAATGCTTCTAAAGCTGGTTGTACTCTTATATTTTTGAATCAAATTAGATATAAGGTACTTTAAATTGATTAGTTCTCAACAATAAATAAATATGGAAAAAAATGGAGTAGATCTAATTCCCCTTTGTTAAACCGTACACATGCAGTTGTGATGAATATCCTATGCTTCAAACCTACTTTCTCAATCCAATTAAGTCTATTATGTTTCTTCTGTTACTGTCAGTATTTAATGTTTATTGTGGCTCAAGTTTTTGACTTAGTGTTTCTCCAGTTCTAATTTACTTATTTTCCCAAGACTAATAGTCCTTCTGAACTTTTACAGATTGGTGTCTATTATGGAAATCCAGAAGTGACAAGTGGTGGCATTGCATTGAAGTTTTTTGCTTCAGTTCGGCTTGAAATACGTTCAACAGGGAAGATAAAGTCTGTAAGCACAATGATAACTCGCTCTTTCTTTTGAACATGCTTGGTTATTATGCCAGATTTGATTTATATGGCAACTAATCATGTGCGTTCCCACATCGGATGTTAGGTTAAAGGAGATGAAGAAATTGGTCTTAAGGTTCGTGTAAGAGTTCAAAAGAGTAAGGTAATTTAGAATGATATTAAGTATTAACATGTTGAAGTTATGTTCAAACGATTTTGTAATGCATTCTTTACACCCTAACTTGAAATTTAATATTAAATCGACACTGAAAAATAGCAGTGATGAATTTACTCTCTAATATAAATATATGCACACTCACCTATATGGTATATGTATGTATGTATCTGTAATAGTCTGCTAGAAGTTGAGAACACAACTTTACTCTTAAAAGTTAAACCTACTTGTTTTTTGTTCTCTTTTCTGTCACTACCACAAATACCCTAAAAAAACTGTCTTTACTCACACTAAAGCAATTCTACCTCCTTTCTCTTGGAATACATATCCTGAAACATGAACTCTCTTTGCTGTTTTACTTCGCATTTTGCATAGTTCAGTTTGATACTTCAATTATAACATTTGGCTATGTCTTAGTTGCAAAAAATTTAATTGCTTGCAGTCACCCTTCAATATCTGATGCTTCTGATTGTACATAATTGTATCCATGCTGGAAACAGTTTGATGATGCCAATATTATGCGTCCTTATTGATATTGCATAACTTTTTAGTGATCCTTATCCTAACTAATTCTCATAGGTTTCAAGACCATACAAGCAAGCTGAGTTCGAGATTATTTTTGGAGAGGGAGTGAGTAGACTGGTTAGTATTGCAATATAAAAAGGCAATTGTTACCTTAAAAAAAGGCATACAGCTCTTTGTTCTGAGTTTGCATCTTCTTGCAGGGCTGCATTTTGGATTGTGCAGAAACAATGGATGTTGTTGTAAGAAAAGGATCTTGGTATAGCTATGGTGACCACAGGTATGTCCATGGGCTTCTTTTGCAGCTTAGTCGTATACATTACTGTCCTCTTTTATATTGTCCTTTTCTTTCACGTGGTAAGTGACATATGAGACAAACTTAATTTACCGTACTCTTGCCATATTCAGAATTCGCATAAGCTTTCTGTAGAAGATCAGTCTGGTAAATGGGTTGATGAAAACTGATTGAAAAGTTAATGCAGTGACTAATTTAAAACCAGATTACAGATTAAATGCAGTAATCGAGCAGTGACATATGAGACAAGCTTTGATTAATAAGCTTTTAGCATATCCACAATTAGTGTTAGCTTTCTGTAGAAGATCAGTCTGCTAATGGGGCTGATGAAAACTGTTTGAAAAGTAAGTACAGGGACGGATTTAAAACTAGACTACAGATATTAAATGCTGTAATTAAAAAGTGAAAGGGAAACATTAAAGGAGAAATATATATATATGTGTGTGTGTGTGTGTGTGTGTGTGTGGTAAGTAAAAGATAGAAAGTGTGCAAAATAGGAAAAGAATAAGAAAATGTTCAATTATCAGGAAATCTATCTTCCTATTTTGTAATACAGTTGTCTGAAGTGATATAACCTTCTATTCTGTGTGGAAGACAGTTTTTTTCATTATAAACAAGAAGGATTTATTTTCAAACTCAAATAATTAGAAACAAGAGATTCCACAATGCCCTGCTTCTCTTTCTATTTGTGTGTCTCTCTTTGTTTCCTTCACAAGATGTGTTCTCTGTCTTGGTATTTTTCTTGTTATAAATTGTCATGGCTTACTTTTATCCTCTGTTGCATGTCTTAAAAAAGGTTGGGACAGGGAAGGGACAAAGCACTACAGTACTTGAAGGAGAACCCTCTTCTTCTAGAAGAAATTGAAAAGGTCTGAATGCTTGAACCTGTTATATGCTATTGACTGCATAATATGAAATGCAAGTTCTCTTTGCCCTGATGCCAAATAATAATTATTGGTTCCTTGATGCATGATTGTTGTGTTTATGCATGTTGTATTGTCTAGTTAGAGACCGCAATATTGGATTACTTCTTTTAGACAGTCATAGTATAATTTGGCTTAGTTAGTCTATAAGCATTTGATCAAAATATTTGGTCCCGATTGATTTCACTTTTAGTGAACTCCTCTATCACTATGAAATTCTTTTATTTGTCGTCGGTATGTGCAAAGTCAGTTCTATGTTTTGTGACAGAGACTATAGAATTGAAACATGATTTGCCATCTGAGATACCACTCAGTTCATTAGGTGTGTGAATGTATCATGCAGAAACTAGAAGAGAAAGAGAATTAGAGGGAAGATAGGCAAATCCCTAATGAATTAAACCTCAAACCACTGAAAAACTAACTATATTGGTTCCATAATCCTAATTACTTGAATTGATGACAATTTCACATGAAAATTATTATCACATTTCCAAATCAGTTAGTGCTAAGCAATTATGGTTATCGAGTCAGCAGGTTGACTTTGTTCAATTTAGACAAAGGGAATTTTAGCCAATATGCTTAAAGTTGAAGATACCCATGCCCAATATGACTTTTTTCAAGTTTAAAATTTGTATTGCTTAATTATTATTATTTTGGTACTTCTGGTTTTGGATAGGGTTGAACTACAAAAAGAGGTATTCTAACTAATCTCTGTTATTTGGAATCAAGTCGAGTTGAGTATAGTTAAATCTTTTGGGTATCAAGAGGTCCATAAATCAAGAACTTTTGTATTGTGAAATTATGAAGAATCTTGAATGCACATGCAGATAGTTCGGTCTTCGTTGACGGATGGAAATCCGCAAGCGGGGCTCGCATACATGAGAAACACGCTATTGCCCCCTCAAGATGAGGAATTTTTCAAGGAAGTTCAATGAAAGTGGGCAAATTCTCCGTGGGCAAGTTCAAGGTGAGAGGTAGATTGCGAGCAGCTGGAAAAAGGCAAATAATTCCTTTTTCTCTGTGGCAAACACATCTTGGGAGATTTGATGTTGTAACGACATTGTTCAACCCATCCAATTCATGGAGAGAATATTACAGAATTCAAACTGGCTTGTATTTTTGCACATGTTTCCCCTTAAAAAGCATGAACGATATCAAAAAGCAGAAAAATGAAGGGGCAGGAGCCGTTGTATGCAAACTTCTTGACATACTAATTAAGTACCTTAATTGTTCCATTTCGTTTATTGGTGGTAACTGGAACTATTCACATTTTCCTTTTTCATATGTTTCTCAATTTTTATTAACTAGGCCTGTATTAAGCAAATACTCCTTCGCTTAGTGAACGAACTTCCAAGACGGGGAGTTGTTTTGCATGTAGATAACTGCACTTATCATTGCTTAAAGTACATTGAAATAGAAGAGAATGTCGAAAACACATGCATATAGAACAGAGATCTCAGAAGTAAAAGAAACTACAGTCATTAATCTTTGAATACGCGCCACAACATATACAAACACATAAGGTTTCCACAACGTAATGGACAGTGACTTGGAACATGCTATTTACTAAATAATAGATTTGAACAGAAATCAAGTCTACTGTGCCAAAGCACTTGTGTTGTAGACAAGAAGCACACCCCCTGCAAGAATTCCAAGTAGGGTAACAGCCCAGATAGCCAATCCAGTGGTACCTGCAATCTCATATTGCTTTAGTGTAATTTGAATCTATCTCAAGGATAAGAAAATAGTAAATCACAGAAATAACTCTCTTTCCACTAATGCTTTTTTAAGTTCAAAAATATGTAGCATTAGAGTACTTACCACCAGCATAGACAGAGCCTGTCGGAGACCATTCCTCAGGGCTGTAGATAGGACTGTAAAATTCATTGTGATGGTGCAATATGAATTAGTGGGTCTCATTATCAATGGGTAAGAAGAAATGACAAGCAATATTCTTTTATTTTCTTTTACCTGTATCCATCCACATTGGCACCATACTTGTCTACAAATTGGTAGACACCCTTTCCCTGAATTGAAGTTTAGAGGTGAGGGAATATCATGTAAGCATAATGAGTAATTGTCAAATTGAAAAGGCACTAACAAGTTACATTCTCACAAGTCATACCTTCTAGTAAAATCCGAGTAGTGTAAGTATATTTTTAGGTGTGCGAATAGATCATCCATATCGAATGGAGTGTAAATGTCAAAAGCTGAAGTTCCATAAATGATTTTTTATTTTATTTTTTATCTTACATGACTTCTTACGGGCATTCTAAACCACTCAGGTCACAGAAATTCTAATACAACCTCAAAAAATCTTCTCATCCAAAATCTAAACTTTTAAGGTGGAACCCCATAAATGAGTTTTGATCTCTTATAATATATATAAACAAAAAGTTAGTAACAATTTCATGTTGTAGCAGAGGATGCTAATTGTTTTTTGGTTAATTCCAGGCCTCACGGTTAACTATAATATCAAATATCCATTTTCATTGTATTGCAGTAACAAGTGTCAGTAATCTATGACTTCTGTACTAGCAAAAAGTACAAAAAGAAAGAAAAGAGTAAGCACAAACCCTTGAATTCCTTCCCGATGCATCTTTTCCATCCCTTAAGTTCATGCCACCTCCAGTTCCTGCACAAAATCCAAGAATAAAAATTACTTAGACAAATTTATTAGTACCACTTCCATAATTGTATTACTTGTCAGTTTGCACAATTAGGAGACATTAGACAGTTTGATATCAGTTCATTACCAAGCCAGTTTTAAAAGAAATTACAAACAGCTTTTAAAGTTTGTGCTTTTCCTTTATTCATGTTTGTGCAGGTAGTATATATTTGTGAAAAGCATAGAATACATACCATAGGGCGTCTCAGTCTTGATCTTCTTGACACCACTGGCCACAACTTTGAAGGAAGAAGTTCTTGCAAGAGAAGGAAGGCCTCTTACTGATGATTTCTCAAAAGTGAAAGGAGCTGGTTTCAGGCTCACTGAAGCCATAACTGAGGCTGCCATTCAATGAAACTTTTGCTGCCCTTCCTGCTTCTTCTGTTGTTCTTTTTCACTCAAACAAACTGCTCGTGGTCAGGCTCCATCCTTTTGATAATAGTATCCATTAGTCACAAAAGAGAGTAGTGATTGGTAAGGTGACACGTGGCAGAGCTTTTGTGAAAGAGTTCATGATATGATATTCACAACACGTTATCAAAATGGGATATGAAATTTCACCTATGTTTCAACCCTTTATTCTTCATTCATAAGCAGCCAAAAGACGGAAATTTTCAAAAGAAAATTTGTAGAGTAGGGAAATTCCTTACATACATTTCTGAAGGAGTTGAAGTTTTGCTTTGTGCACTTAAACTTCGGGCATGAGTCCCACTTACGGAGAAATTGCCAAGCATGGAATACTCATGGAACAAAAGTGCTTCATGTCTTTTAAAAGGGATAAACTTTTTTATTTTATGTTTTTAATATAGATTACATGAGTAATTAGGAGGGTTTCCTTTTCTTTGCAAAGCAGAATAAGAAAATAAAGTTGATCTATCCAAGCCCTTCTTCTTATGTTAAATCTATAGTAAGATCCCCAATTTGGTTGTCTCAGCAGTTACAGCAAACACATGAAAAGAGGCAGGAAAGGAGGTAATACAGAAGCCAGATAGCTACTAAATAAAGAGCCTAAACATAAACAAGAATCTGAAGCTTTAAACAGTCACGTATGTCTTAAACTTGTGCTTTAGGAATTAGGAGGGAAACATTCTTTCTGCCGATGTGACATTGGAAGGAGGGCTTTCTCCTCTTACTTATCATAGAAAAAGTATTCTCCGTTGTCTGTACCACTCTGTACAGGCAATGTATATATTTTTTGATTCATTGAAATGGACTTCCTCATAATTTGTGCTGAGAGTTCTGTAAACAACTTCTTTTAACAAGGAAAGAAAAAAGAATCTAGCCTTCCTGGCAAGATGCCCATTGCACCAATGCCCAAATCCAGACAATTATTGACCCAAATGTCGAACTAAAATCACTTGATGAACAGATCATGATCACTATAAGCAGCTAATACTCTCTATAAGCTTTGAAGCTGCCGCCAAACCACTATCTATGGCACCTTCAACATTTGGACTGACACAAAAATCTCCACAAATTGCTAGTCTCTTATTCCTGTCCCACAGACATTTTTCCTCTCTGGCAATGCTAGTAGCTGGAAATGCACTCCCCCTGCAAAACCAACCAACATTATTACATAGAGCAGTAAGAGAGAGTTAATTTCATCTAAAGAAATAACAAAGAAACATCATGATTTTGGGACTTTGTTGCCAAATGATAACCAAGCCATGCGCATCCCAACTCAACCCGACATTAGAAGTGTATTCTGATGTTGGCCTGGACTATGTTGCTAAGCCACCAATCTAAGCTAACATTGCATGTGTGTGATCACATAATTCATTAGCACTTTAGCAGTCAAACTTGGGGCAATAGTTTGCATTCTGACCATCTATGAGCTCGCTTAAAAAAGGGTTGAGGTATATTGAGTCCTGTGCTTTGTAATTCTTGGAGAAGTTCTTCAGCTACTTTTGTCAGTGTTGCATCGGAAGGTTTTTGGAGTCCAGTTTGAGCAATTATACGATCTGCATATTCTGGTGTTGAATGCAGTATCCATCTTTCACTGTACAGAAAACATGGCATCCAGATAGTGTTCCCAATGGAAGGAATCTGAATTTAAACTTAGCAAACTGACTGTACTTGTTATCTGAAAATGCAACACACAAACAAATACCTCATGGTAGAACGCCCTGGCTTGCTGCTATCACAATGGGCCCAGCTTAAAACATCAGAGTTTTGTATTGAGAAGCCTTTTACTGGTATCTGAAACAAAAAATTAAAAAAAATAAAATTTGATAACCAAGATCAGTCCATCATACCTCACAGAAAGTAGTGTCAAGAAAAATTTACTCCACTCAACTATAAGAGTTAATCCCAACTGATTGGGGTTAGCCACACTAAGCAAAAACTTATTGGGATAAATTGTTTTCATCAATCTGCCATTCTAAAGCTACGTATCTTGGATATAGCCATAGCTTATCTTTTTGCTCTAATAATTTTTTATCCATTCATCAATAAGGAGGTGATGACAAAACCAAGACTCCAAAAGCCATGTAAAACTGTGAAAGAAAGATCTTACTGAGGACAGAGGTTCAGAAAATGCTAGCATGAGAGCAAAACATGGCTTTACAGGAATGGCTTGCAACTTCGCTGCCAACTCTGGTGCTATACTCAAATCTGCATAGGTCACAACTGTTTAAGATGAGCTCATGCCATTCTGCCACTGTACAAACACCAGCACCAATGATAACTTTGGAAACAAGAAAAAGAAAAAAGCCTGGGGCTTTTGATTTAGGCTTTTGATTTTTCTGCTTTGTACAGATTATTCATACAGTTAACCCGAGAAGATTCAATTACTGCTGTACAAAAATCAACTGAATCCTTTTTGGAGAGGGTTGGAATAATATTGTTCCATTTAATTATATCTTTTTGAGTGTATGTATTAGTTGCTTAGTAAAATATCCCATTTTATCTTCTTTTTTGTTTGTTAAAAACCTAATAATTAGAGTAAATACATTCCTTACTCATTTAACAAAACGACCGAGATTTCAATCCCAGGAGTCCTAGTTCTGTCTCTCTCTTTCCCTTTGTATCTTGAAATGGACAGTCTCACACCCTAAAGTGTATACTAGGTAAAGTCTTTAACCCAGTTCTATTTCTCAACTTCATCAAATACTTCTTAAGAACATCTAATCTGGAAACCAGGAGGAAGAAACCTTTTCGATAACATCCAATGTTACATAGAAAATTTTCTATATGTAATCTTGTTCTTTCCAGAAGGTTTCATATAGCCGACCCCAACTAGTTTGGGATTTAAGGCTTCGTTGAGTTTAGTTGAGAGTCTTCTTTCCAAAAGGTAGACATGTCCAGGATGACTCATGTTTAACATTTGAGACCTTCCAAGTACGTATAACAATATATTTAGTAGTTGGGTAACTAGGCTTCATAGCATAATTGGGTGATGGTAATTAATATTTTCTAGTTACAACTTTTTTTTTTTTCAACTGTAAAGCTACTAACGATACATAGTTTGAGGAAGCAGTTTAGCTCTCGTGTCCATGTGTCCACACAAATATTATATGACAATTATACAGATGATTTGCTATACAAAATGGATTGTATTTTTGAAAGTGGCATACATTATTTTTAATAAGAAAAAGGAAAAGAAAATGCATCATCATAGGATGGATCACTGAGGAGATATATATAAAGATCAAGCACCAAAGATGCAACCAGATGATGGGCAAGCCTCAACTATCAGCTCTCTCAATGAGATAAACGATGGCCTCATTGATAAGCTCTGCTCATAATAATATAAACGATGATCATTAGCAATATGAAGTTTTACACATGCAAGGAAGTGGCAAGCATCACATATTTTCAACAATATGAGAGGGAGATCCCTCATATTCATACCAAGAGGCAGCAGTCGTCGTGTCGCGTTTGTAATCCTTGGAGAAACTATGCTCTTATCTGATGCAACAACCCCTTTAAAGCAACCAAGTTTTTGTCCATCCAAACCCGTCAGCAACCACAAATTCTCATCTTCTGACCAGTCAAACCTCCCAATACCTACCCCAAACTTACTTTCAACTCCTGAAGACAAGAGAGTTGCAATTACACTGTTAATTAGGTCCACTTTAGAGAGAAGCAATAGAATTAGTACATACGACTCTCACTGCACAATGCTCTACATATAGAATTCATGCCTGGTACACCCACAAATCTCTGATTTGTACCTTCCTAGATAACAGTCAGAGAAATTATCCATTAATGGAAGTGCACAGGTTTATGCTATAAACATATAATCAACCTCTGCATGCTTTTGAACTACATCTACATAGAAAAATACATCAAGTTCCAACCTTCCTAGGATATTAGCTGCAGATAAGATATTTTGTTGCTGTCTTTCATGAAAACAAGCATAATCCAAAGAAGCTGATTAAAAAATGTTTAAAATCAAGAATGCAGTGTCATAACAGAAATAGAGGTGGAAAAGGCAAGGTTTGGATTTCTGTGGCACGATAAGCAGAAACAAGTCCTAGTATATAGCATAATCCTCATAAGGAAAAAAATGGGGGTCAGGTCAACTCATGTATATTCTTATAAATCATTTTAAAGACAAAGTGTTCTATGAAATTTCTAAATCCCCACAATCACAGCTTGTTTTCTTTCCAAACTTAAAAAACTTTAGGTTTTTCAAGAGGGAGCTAAGGGAATGAAAAAAAAGAAAATATTTAGTTCCACGAAATTAATGTTTTGGAAAAAAAAAATTATGAATAAAATATTCTGCGATGGTAAATTATTACTATATCCTGAGATTGATGCAAACTACGTCTAAGACTGATGCATTTGAAATCATTACCTTGAACATCCATAACACAGGGACTCTTATGTTAGAATGTCACTGGAATAGTAATTTCAAAGGAATATTACCAATACTACATCTACCCTTTTTTCTTGACTTTTTTGGAGGACATATAACAATATCTCTTTTTCTCAGGGGGAACATCCCCCCAAACCCCCTGTCCCATCCAAACATCAAACCTATTATATATATCATTCTGTAAGTTTTGTATAACAAAATTCCTAACATAAGTAGTGAAAAAGAAACAATTTAAACTGTATATATCTATTCAATGTTAAGAATACTGCAATGCAAACAAGACAACCGATAAAGCTTGTACTCAGATAGCTAAGAGTCTAAGACAAAAGCCATTAACCTTTTAAAACCAGAAGCCAAGCGGGTCTTGGAAATGTGTGCAACACTCAAATCTCAAGATTGATAATAAACCAGATTGAACATAAACTCACGGTACAAGGCCTAACACCAAAAATTGAAAATAGTAATAATAATAATAAAAACTATGAATCACAATTGCACACGTGATACAGATTCACTGAAACAGTAAGGACACTAAATAAACTAAAACAAACTGGGAGGGGAGAGATGCTTGGTGTGAAAGTAAATTATTAAATTTAGTTTTCATGAACTATAAATGTTGACTAGAGAGCAACCTACAAATTTGACAGCCACATATTGCACAGGAGCACATCATAACATATAAAGAATGGTTGTGAACCTGTTCTATGTCAACAAATTTGTTGGAGAGAAAATCAAAGCAGCCAATCTTTTCTTTCCATTCAGCCACAAGACCTCTTGATTCCCACTCACGAACTAGGCATGACACTCCAGACTTGCTGAGCATAAAAAAGGGAGTACCATGGTCGAATAGCAGCTCCTTCCCATCTTCGGTCTTTTCTCTAATTGTATTTTCAAGGGATGAGAAAATCAGGAACTCTTGTATTCTTATGATATTATTTTGGAAAAGGTAAAGGAGCTTTCATCATACCAGTATGGAAGAAAAAAATAATTAACTAAGAATCACTTCCAATATCCCAACTTCTGTTTTGGACTATCCAAATATGTGTGTAGAGTATAAACTGAGTATAGTTGAGAAATGGTTATTCTCCTCCAACTTTTTCAAATAACAAATTCAAACCCATTGAAAAATTTATTTCCTGATCTCACATATTCTCAGCAACCAAGTAGACAAAATGGGAATCCCATTTCACATTTTCTTCTCCTCCACCTTTAATTTTAATTATAGGCCAAAATTTGCAAATTTTGGTTTTTTTTCCCTCAATTAAAAAGTATTCTCTATATGCTAAAGAAATACTAACATGAAAAGAAGAAAAAGAACCTTCTCTGCGACATGCGACCACCAGGGCCTCTAGCAGACTCGAATAGGATCACTGACACTCCATTTTTTGCGAGAGTTGATGCACACACAGCTCCTGAAACTACCCACATTTTACAACTTCCATTAAAATGTCTACTTGAACGATCTTAATTCAGAGCATCAACCCCAGAAAATTAAAGAACTCCAAACATAACAGTGTAATAGAAGGTTAGGGGCAACAGGTACTTACTTCCACCTCCTACGACGGCAACCTTAGCGGCAGTGCCGTTCATTGTCTCTCTTAAGGGACTCAGCTTTACCCGAAAGTCCGTTGTTTTCTATATGGGAGGGAGAGTGTGGTGGGTGGATCAATGGTGGTGGTGGTTTAGACACGTCACTCACCATGTTCACTGGTGTGGCTTATAACGCGAATTCTATCATTGCCACCTTTAATCTGTTACTTTCATGGAAATTTGCCGAAAATTTACTGAATAAGCTTAGGTATGCTGAGTCTACATGCATGTAATTGCAATTGGATTTCAAATTATAAAAATATTTCTAGTATTACTAAATTTTTTGGTTATAATTATAATATAAGAATTTAGATTGCATAAATAATTACAATCGAAATTATGTTTAAAGTATTTGATCATCATATTTTAGGGTCCAAAAATTAGTTGTAGTCATTTTTGACAAGTCTCGACAATGGTTATTAATATATATATGATGTTTCATAAAAATGACTATCATTATTTTCGACATGTTTTATGATGACTGTTTTATTTTTATGTAAGTTTTGATATTGTTTGTTGTATTCTCTAGTCAATTCTAAAGGTAATTGTAGTAAATTTTTAGGTGATTCTTAGTGGTGATTATTGTTGTTCCAAAAGAGTTTTGTTGGTGATTGTCATCATCTTTGATATGCTTTGATGTGATGATTGCCATCATCTTTTATATGCTTTGATGTGATGATTGTTGCCTTTGTTGAGTTCAGATATTGGTGGTCATTGTACTTTTGGACAAGTCAACGGTGACGACTAATAAGGGTGTGCACAGGTCAAGTCGATCAAGATAGTGGTAAATTTTGAACCGAACTAAATTTTTTGAGTAGTAAAATTTCAAAATCAAATCAAACTGAAAATAAGCATTACTCTAAAGTACCTTAACAAAAAAAAAATGACTAGTTTAGTTTGGGTTTCGGTTACCCTAAATTTATCAATATTTCACTAAAATTAATTTAAAAATTATATTTTTTGTTTTTGAACCTCATACTTTTCAAATTCATTAGTTATTATAAAAAAAAAATACAAAAAACATAATATATCAACATATTTAACATAAATAAAAATATAAAATTATAAATTAACACAACAATACATTAAAAATAACAAAAAATAATAATTAAAATTATATATTTTGATTTTCGGGTAACCACAGGTACCCATGAGCACTATATCTTATTACCCGTAACCAAACTGAAAATAATAGGTATTAAATTTAACTACCTGAACAAAACTGAATAAGAAAAATACACGAATTTAACTTAATCGAATTACCGATTTGGTTTGGATATTCCGTTATCTCGGGTTTCTTGCATAGCCCTAACGACTGATGAAGGTGCATGGACGTGACTGTTTGTGGATAATGGTTAGTGATAGGTGGAGGAGGTTGACGTGGTTGGTAGACAACGATATTACATGATGTGTGGTTATAAATAGGGATGCCAATCATACATACAAATGATTAAGGATGAAAATTATTTGTAATTATAATTTTTAAGATATATGAATCAAGTTAAAAATTATATTTATAATTGTTATATAGTGTATCTTAAATTATAAATTGAAATTTAACAATCAAATCTCCTACTTTAATTTTTAATTTACTGCATCCATACCCTTTTAATTTTTTTAATTTTTTTTCTACTTTTTAGCTATATATTTTGTTTACCCTCCCCCCCCCCCCCCCCCCCCCCAAAAAAAAGATCCTTATTTTATTTTCAAATTGGAAAAAAATGGTAGCATTTTCCTCAAGATTAGTAAATATTATTTTTAACATTTTCTTCAAAGTAGTCTTTTACACATAATAATTGATGTAATACTAATTTTATTTTTTGGTTATCAACCCATCAAATATTAATTTTCTCCAAAAAAATAAAACTCATTTTTGAAAGTGAAATTTTTAGGGCTCGTTTGGTGCATCGTATAAGGATGACAAGATAATATAAGACTATTCAGTTGGCTCTTATATAGTGTTTAGCTTCAACGTGATAATATAAACTTATACTGTTAATTTTATCTTATATTATGCTTAACAATATAAATCTATATAATAAATAGGAGAATGATAAAATAACTATATAATGATTATAAAACTATTCAATCTTATATATTATATAATTTATACGAGACATCAAACGAAACTTATGCTAATAATTACGTTATATATATTTGTATTTTTTTTTGCTTTTGTAAATTTGAAATATCTTAATAGTCAAGAAAACTATGGCACGATTTAGCTTTTGTGTGAAAGCAGCCGAAACAAATTCTATTTTCATTACCCACCTAAATTTTCAGACGAGACGGCTCTTGAATTCAATATTTCAACAAGTATACAGTCTAATCACATGCAACATGTTTATATACAATTGGGAGGCTAAACCTTGTATTCAACATTTCAAGTGAAATATATAATTAATCCAAGTCAAAATTTGCATATTTAATGTTCTAATTGTCTCCTCAAACACGTGCAGATATAATTCATATGTAGTTCATACTATTAATAATTTAATAAAAATAAACACTATAGGTAATATAATATTATATGGGTATATATATAAAGTGTAGTAAGTAGACGCAGGGCCTACAGGAAGTATGAAACAGATAATTGTTCATTCAATATTTACGTCAAAGCCTCAAACTGTCAACTTCCAAATTAATAACATAAAATCAAGTTGATTCATGACTTGCATGCAGTATGAACACTTGGCCACCAAGCACTAGTCAAAGAATTCAAAATAATTTATTGACTCAAAAAATTCAAAATAATTTCTTGACTCTTCGATAATCTAAAATATTGATTTATATAGCAATTGTGATATATATCATCATCAAACAGTTAGATTGAGGACTCAGGTGGTGGATACATATCATATATTTTTATTCTATGCCATTTGACATTTGATAAACAAAAATAAATTATATATATATAAAGATATTCCACCAAATGATAATGAGCATATACTATATTTCAAAATATGAAAATAGTTATGCATACTTTTTATTACATTGAAAAATATGCAAACTTCATGCCTTTTATTATCTCTTGCCATTTTTATTAACTTTTCAATTTTACCAAACTGGTTTACTTAGAGGCTTTATGTAATTAGTTTCTTTTACCAAAATTACACTCTCTTTTATTTAGGTTTTATGTGTTTCGGCTTTTAATGATTTTATAGTATGTATATGCTTGTTTTTAGATTATACCCCTCACCATTTCCAGGCTAACTTGGATAATTTCATGGTGTTGATTTAGAATCCTCTTTTGTGAAGAAAATCATACTCATCAAATCCAGGTTAGCAGAAAATGGCGAGGATTAGAGTCCAAAATATGCATATACATACTATACAATTATTGAAAATCGAAACACATAAAGTCCTATAAGAAAGAGGGTAATTTTAGTAAAAGAAATTAATTATATAAATTAATTACATAAAGCCTCTAAAGCAGTGAAGGTGTTTGATAAAATTGAAAAGTTAATAAAAATGACAAAAAATATTAAAAAGCGTGAAGATTATATATTTTTTAATGTAATAAAAAATGAAATTAGAAAAGTAGATATTATCCTTACATATCTTTATAGATATATTATTCGGTGTTTGAAATCAACGTGATTTTTGTAGACATATTATTTTGTACTTGAAATTGGAAAGTAGACATGAACTTTACACCTTTTTATAGATATATTAGTTATGTGAATGGACAAACAAAAATAAAATAAAATAAAATTTCTCGTGGACATTCACTCATTAATGTAATACATATTATATAATTGTGATTTTTGTGATAATTTTTAAATGATAGAACAAGCAAAAAAAGCTGCAACGTGTCAACTGAATTGATAAGATGTCACGTTAATGTAAGATAACAATTAACTATAGGTTTCAATTTACATCACATTAATCTTAGCCAAAAAAAATAAAAAAAATACATCACAATAGAGTATTTGAGAGTAAATTAATATATTTTTTCTTTCAAAATTTAACTTCATAGTAGGAGTATTTTTTATTTATATTCAAAGGCATGAATTTAGTTTATTTTGGGAAAGGAAAAAACTGTAACTCAATTTATCAATTTATCAATTTATCATATTTTTTATAATAATAATTATTTTGAGAAGACTCTAATATTACAGACTTATAATTTCACTTTTAACATTATATATTATTCGGTTTATGTCACAATCCATTTATTTCACATCATATATATTGCTCGGTTTAAACTCACTAGACCTCTCACGGATTTGTTTTAAAAAAAAAAATCCCAAAACATATATTAATATCACAAAATAAATAAATTATATCCAAAATCAATCTATTACACATATTGACCCCGCACCTGACGCTGTTACTAAATTTCTCTCCATCAGTTAGTCCTCAAAGGGACTTCGTCTACCACCCGACAGAGAGAGAGTGAGAGAGGCGATAGAAAATTCAAACTATGTACGCGTCCATTTATGGAATCTGCCAAGACCACCAGCCTATTCGGAAGATACAAAAACCCACATCTCAGAAAAAAATTTCCTTGCATTTTTCTTGTCCAGCAGTCTGTAAAGTTTTATTGGCATACGCATCCCTATCTCTTGCCATTTACTTTCCAATTTCTTCTTCTTCTTATTCTCAACTCTGTCAACTGATCACCTGCTAAGGTTAGTTTCACTTCTGGTTTGCTTTTATTTCATTCCTTTTCTGTAATGGATTGAAACCCATCAATTTCTTTGTTTATGATTGCTCTTGCAAAGTGTTTGGTTTCATTTAATTTCTGAGATTAGATAGTGATTTAGTATCACTATAAGAAAACCTTGATGTGAAGTTCAATTTCTTTTCACTCATCAAAAGGGGTAGCTTTATTATTTCATTGTCTTTCAAAAGAATTTCATTGCTTCTTTTTGATAAGTTTAAGGTCAGGAACGAGATCTATAACTTAGTTCCAATTTAAATTGTTTTTATCTTCACATAGTTTCCTATTTTTAATTTTGTGATGGCTCCCAGAATAGAAACATTGGTGCATCTATCTTTGTGTAATTGTTTTTTTTTTTTTTTTCTCTCTTTTTGGTTTAATAGTTTTGTGGGATTCCTAGAAATAAAAATGTAAAATTTAGTATGTTGATATATGAGTGCTTGGGTTTCCAGAACAGAATGATTAAAGTAAGATGGTGAAATTGAATTAAGAGGAATATAAGAAAGGATATGATTGCTAGAACTCAATCGAAGATATATCTCTAGATTTTGTAGCTTGTTAAAGATGATTCATTTTCCTGAACCAGATTATCAATTTGTCTCTGTTTCTGTAGCATTGGGAATGGTCAATATACTCCTTACCTGGTCACCCTTACATTTCAATAGATTCAAAATCGTATTTTCCATCTTAAGCTTATGCTGACTCTCTCCAATTCTTGAATGCTTTTTGTTTATGTACACCTCAAAGAAAATCTGATCGACATATCTGTTCTTTCTTGTTTTCATTTGTAATATGCATTGCCTATGGGAGTAACTACTTTACAATTGGCATTTGGAATGTGATGGATCAATACCTTAGCTATATCACCTTTTCTTTTTGGTATAACATTTGCTTTATATTCTCATTGACTTCTTCAACCTTAGACTAACCTGAAACTTATTTGAGGTTTTTAGTTTGTGTGTTTACTTAGATATGACTTCAGTGTGCTAATTTTCCAAAAAATTAACACTTTTGATTTTCATGGTTCAGTTAAGCAGGCCTTGGAAGTATTTCATTTGAAGCGTACTTTTAATTTTGTCATAAAATCCTGGTCACTGGTATCTCAAGTAGTTATGACTTGTTTCCCTTCCTTATTTGGTAAAAAGGTGAATCCTCCAACAAGACGAGTTCCAGACATTGACGAAGGTAAGTTCTACATTTGTGAATATTAAAACACAGATACCAAGATTGACTTCTTATATTTTCTGGACACTCTTTAATTTTTCAGATAAATTATCCACCACATGATTTCAGATATTCTTGGAATACGATGTGATTAGAAATTTTCTACTGCCAATACTAGAGTTTTGATTGGGTATAATTTTGAACAGAAGTTTCAGGCATTCATGATGTTAAGTTCTATACCTACAAAGAATTAAGAGTCGCTACTGAAGATTTTATTGATTCTAATAAAATCGGAGAGGGTGGTTTTGGTTCTGTCTATAAGGTAAATTTCATGGTTCCTTACCTAACATCAATGATCATTGCTATTCAAAGAGATTAGCATAATATTGATTTTCAGTTTCTTCTTTAATAAATCGAACCTTGAAGATTTATTATGCATGTTCAGGGACGGTTAAAAGATGGAAAGTTTGCTGCTATAAAAGTTCTTTCGGCTGAATCAAGACAAGGGGTGCGGGAGTTTTTGACAGAGATTAATGTGATCTCAGAAATCGAGCATGAAAATTTGGTTAAGCTCTATGGCTGTTGTGTGGAAGGAAGTCACAGAATACTGGTATACAATTACCTTGAGAATAATAGCCTTGCACAAACTCTTTTAGGTAACTTAACAATTTTTATTTATTTGGAACGCTATCCTTGTATTGTCTTGATTCTGTACTTGATGCTTGGGAAGTAGTGCTCTTATGTAAATATTATTTTCCTTAAGGAGTACAGTTTTGGTAAAGTTTTCTAGCCATATTTGATAAGAATTACACACACCAAAATATGTGTGTGTCATATGATGTCCAAGGCTATTATATACTACTCAATCTTACACCAATATTGAACCTAATGCTTTGTCCTCTTACTTTCAGGTGGAAGTCACAGTAATATCCGATTTGATTGGCGAGCACGGTCCAGAATATGCATAGGGGTTGCTCGTGGGCTTGCCTTCCTGCACGAGGAAGTAAGACCACATATTGTCCACAGAGACATCAAAGCAAGCAATATTCTCCTTGACAAAGACCTTAGTCCCAAGATCTCAGATTTTGGGCTTGCAAAACTCATTCCAGCGAACATGACTCACGTCAGCACACGTGTGGCAGGAACAATGTAAGTCCAGTGTTTTGTTACCTGGTTTCTCACTTATAGATTGTTTAGAAATCAGAGATTATTGTTTTTCTTCTTTGTCCTGCTTCAAACACTCCATAGCTTATCTGTATAGAGAGGCTCTGCCACCCTAATTGTTTAGGTTTGAACCTAAGACCTCCCACTTTTTCATGGAAGTTGATGCCACTAGAATTATGTTCATTGGTTTGAAGTACTGTTAATTTGTAGGCAACAAGAGTTTCCCATTGCAAAAGAAAGTTAACACTGCATCTGTTTTTATTATATACTTATAATGTATTAGGAAGCTCACACATGGAGGGAGGATCTTAAAGGGAAACTCAATCATCTGTTGTCCCAAGCTTTATATCAACTAAATGTGATGTTTCTTCAAACAATTTTTTTCAATCAACTTGAATAACAAATGTTCTGGAAATTTATATTTTCACAGTACATCAATTATGTTAGTAATCACATAAGTGATTTCCTTGGTGGGATCAGTGGTCCTTTATGAATCTATGTGGTGAATACAACCATCACTAATGTCCATTATGAAAGAAAACATTTCAAAAACTAAGTGAAGCTTATAAATTGTCTAAAAACTGTTTTAGCGGACCAGCAGCTTAGTAAATAGTGGGTACAATCATGCTAACATTAAGAGTTCTTCTAGGGTGCACTTGTTGCAATTTAATCATGCATGTTTCCCCTAGTTGTGCTGCTGTCCATCTCTCCCCCTTTCTCCCTTTCCATTTCGGGTGAAAGAGGATGCCCCTCTTTCTCTCCTTTCATATACTTACATCTTTATTTCTATATATAATTGAGTCTTTTTCTTTTCTTTTTGGCCATGAGAATTTGTGTCTTGAATCTACTGGTACATGTTTTTTTAGAGGTTATTTGGCACCAGAGTATGCGATAAGGGGACAACTGACGCGGAAAGCAGATATTTACAGCTTTGGTGTTCTCCTTGTAGAGATAGTCAGTGGGAGGTGTAACACAAATACACGATTACCTATTGGAGAACAGTACCTTCTAGAAAGGGTATGAATTTCTCTGGTCATCAATTATATTGTCAATTCTTTTCCGTAGTATTCATAAATAAGTTTATCTGCTTATCTCCTGCTATAAAGCTTAGGCTATCACGTATTTATTATATTTCTTAATTTCCTTCTATGTGACTTTTTAGGAGCCATCTAAGTGATGTTGATGTGCGTGGTACATAGTTTTCATGATGCAAAACTTTTTTATTTCATCCTATTAGTATAAAACATTGCTTTGAAGGACTGCTATCTAATGAAATAGCCTACTTGTTTGATATTCTTCGAGTGGTATCTAAAGGTACCCTTAGATTTCGAAGGTGTATTCTAGCTCTAGATGCATTTATCCAGGACTCTTTTTTGGCTGCTTCCTGTTAATTTCATACTTCAATTTATTTGATGAAAGTTAGCACTACTTCCTTTAATTTCACCTACTTCAGTTTTAGTTGATTTTCTAATCAATATCTTCTCAACAATCAAATTGGTGTACTCTTTCTACTCATACACCCATTTTTCGGAGAAGTTGTCTCATAATATCTGAACATTTCATACCATAATGTTTAATGTGCTTATGGTGGACCTATAAGATTTACTTGTTTTGCTACAAGGATATCCTTCAATCACATAAAACTTCAGGTACATGTCTCAATTTCAACCAGCCACCACTATTTCAATGAGATACACCAACCTCTTTAATGTCATTGTAATTTTGAATCATTGACCTGAAATATCAAAAATGCTCATTGTTAGGTATCTCTTGCCCATCAATCGTTACAAAATCCTTATTCACTCTACTTTTACTAAACTTACACTTCCATATATTTGGCCTTACTTAGCATCACACTCCTAGTATAGTGTGTATCCGAACTTTCAACTCAATGTACTCCCTATCTGGTTTCATCAACTGATCTCTGTCATATGCGGAAAGCTTACACCAAAAAACCTTCTTGAATAGATCTTGTTAGCTAATTCATACCAATGCGACGGAAAGAACTCAAGGATGGTAGCTTGCATATTCAAAGTAAAATGGTGAACATTGTCAGTTAGTAGAATATCTATTATGACAGCCTACTTACAATCTTAATTGTAGATACAGCTGTCTGCCTAGATGACTATATGCTTGAGGAATAAAAATAAAATCAAAGATTCTTGTTTCCTTTTGTTTTCTGGTAAAGTATTTTTCTTTTCCTGACATTCCAACTCCTCGATTGGAAATTCTTTTTTTCCAGTTTTAACCCGGCGGTTGTTCCACGTTCATAATTGCATTATGAGTAGGCAGAGTTTTTGTTCTGGAAATTAAATAATTTTACTGGGTTCCATTTGAGTGATTATTTTCAAATCATGCAGTGCTGTAGGAGATTTTAGGGACAAATTATAACCATAGTTTCTTCACTGCAGACATGGGAGCTTTATGAGCGAAGGGAACTGGTAGGATTAATAGACACATCACTCAACGGGGAATTTGATGCTGAGGAGGCTTGTAGATTTCTAAAAATTGGTCTTCTCTGCACTCAGGATTCTCCAAAGCTCCGGCCTTCCATGTCAACTGTGGTCAAGATGCTAACTGGTCAGATGGATGTTAATGATAGTGAGATATCAAAACCAGCCCTGATTTCTGATTTTATGGACCTTAAAGTTCGAGTTGCCGAGAAAAGTAAGGCCAATATGAATTCATCTTCATGTACTGTATCCTCTGGCTCAGACAACCAAGAAACAACAACTATGTCATCATTGACTTCTACAGCTGCAACTTGTACCTTCACGGCACAATATGACCGCAGCTTTTAGACATCATCATTTCTTGGATAGTCTTTTAGAATTGTATATTATGTCTTTTGAGGTTGTTCTCTTGTGTAAATTATACAACCTTTTCATTTTCTTGAATGTTTATGGTAGAAGTTTACTTTGGTCTTGTAACTGGACCAGGTTTTTGAATGAATTTTTTTGAGATCGTATTCCTCGCTCTCACTCACACCGACGCGCCCAGACGCAGAGGCAAAACCCATTGTGGTGAAACTTATTTATTTGGCTTGAATTCTTGAATGTTCAGATTAAGGAAATTGATACCAAGTTTTATTTTCTGCTTTTATGGGTACAAAATGGACCCTAAAGCTATTGCCACTCTTAACACATCACAAATTTAAACTATCCTGAAAATGGTAAATTTGCAAAGTTCAATTGTAGCTAATGAGTTTTCCTGGTTTAAGCTAGCCTGGAGGAGTGAGGTAGACTATTTAACCAATCCATGTCTTGGGCATGAGTGATGTTAGCTTCCTGTCAACTCCGAGATAAGAAAGCTGTGATAAATGATAATAATTGGCCAGAGTTGGCGTTTCATACATGCCTCATTCTATGCTACCTCTAAAAGTCCTTTATTTGGGTTAGCCATGTTCAACCCAATCTTAAAAAAAATAAAAAAAATAAAAAAAATAAATAAATTGTGTGCAAGGAACCCAGGATAATCGAATACCCGAAATGAACTAATAATTTGGTTCATTAAATTCAGGTATTTTTCTTATTCTATTCGGTTCGGTTTGGATAATTAAATTTAATACCTATTATTTTATGTTCGGTTACGGGTAGTGAGGTAGATGCACATGGGCACCCGTAATTACCCGTAATCAAAATATATAATTTTTAAAAAAAAAAAGAAATTATTTTTAATGTTTTGTTGTGTTAATTTATAATTTTTATTTGTGTTGAATATGTTAATAAATTATATTTTTTGTAATTTTCTTTTATAATAACTAATAAATTTAAAAAGGATGAGGTTCAAAATATATATATATATAATTTTTAAATTAATTTTAGTGAAATCTTAATAAATTTGAGTAACCGAATACCTGAACCAAACTTATCATATTTTTTCAATTTTGTTAATTTAGGATAATACATATTTTTAATTCGATTCAGTTCATAAATTTTACTACTCAAAAATTTCAGTTCAATTCAAAAATTTATTACTATCCAGATCGAACCAATCCATACACACCCCTAATATAGAGTCTGCTATCAATAACTACTATATAGAAGTTCAAATGCACACATGGCTAAGAAGGACTTCTCTTATAAGTTCCAAAAATAATGAGATGCCCGAGAGGGGACCTCTTCTAGGTAAGGCTTATAAATTCCTCCAACTACTAGTGAAGTAGTTAAGAATTTGTGATTGGCGTCCTTAAAGTATGCCAGCATTGAATTTCTAAAAATTATTGATGAAAATCATTGGATTTGGGAATTTGAACATGTTGTATCTTGTCAAATTAGTAATTGGTGGATTTCAAAAAAATCAAATACAAGTCCATTATTTGTTCCTAAACCCTTGAATTGCAACATCTTTGTATGTAATACACACACTTTTTTAAACCTTGGAGCAAGAAAATGTCCTTTTTTTTTTTTTTTTTCCTTCCTTTTTTTGCTTCAAGGATAATAAAAATGATTGGTAGCCAATAAGACATCCTTATTGCTAGAAACTTAAAATTTGGAAATTGAAGTTAAGAAAGTCTTTGGATGGGGTGAATTGAAGAAAAACACAAGTACGGTAGTATTTATTGAACACACAACTAGACAAAAGAAAGTTGTTAAATAAAATAGAGCATGTTTGGTCCCACAGCATCATTATTGGACACAATTTTCCAGCCCTAATCCACAAAAGCAAATATTAATTCATTATAATAATGTCATATCTCTCTCTCTCTCTTCCCTTAGAGTCTTCACTATTTTCCATTTTTTTTACTAGAACTTTTTGAAACTTTACGAGCTCACTCTCTTTTTCACGAGCCATCCCTGAAAAAGCCAAGGTTGCTCCTCCTCAAAAGCTAAGATTGTTGGGTCTCTCCTGTTGGAATCCCTTAAAGCTTCTTTGGCTTCTGCTATGAAGACCAAAATCACCTGTCGGTGCTTCAAGTTCCAGCCTTGATCCTCGTACTTTTCTGATCTAATTCGTTCGCTGTTGCTCTCTGTTCATCTCACTATCTAGGGTTTCCACGATTACTGGGTCCTCTTCAAGTTTCTTTTTTATGGGTTTTCTATACTATGGTGCCGGGATCGAGCTCGTTCAGAAACTGTCAGTATTCATTTGGTATTCTGGTGGATTCCAAAAGATAAATACATTGTTATCAAAAAGGGAGATTTAACTATTTATTTATTTTTTACTTTATATGTTGGGCTTTTATGACTAACGAAGCGATAGCTGCTTTTTTGGAAGCTTATTTATGAAGCAATTTGCGTTGAATAAACGTGATCGAATTTAGTAATTTCATGGGTTCAAAGACTAAACTGTTTTGATCCCATCAACTGCAATTTTTCTTTATATGAATGCGGAAGCTGTTGGAGAGCTGAAATCCGTGAATTAGCTCTTTTGAAGTGGTTGGAGTAGCAGGACCTTTCATATATTTAATTGTTTAAGCATTTTCTCGTGGGACTATGATTTTTGGCAGATCAAGGCTTTGATTTATGGGTAGCATTGATGGTTTAGCCTCAAAGTTATTGAGATATCTGGGGTATTGGAATTTGGATTCATGTTGGGGGATATCGATAGCAGCTGACTCAAGGCTGAGATATCATTGCGATTTGTAGACTGTTATCTTTCTGGGAATCTGAGGAGTTGATGGTGATGGAGGATATATGGTTGTTCAAGCAAGGTTGGCAGTGGATACGATCACAGAAAGATGCTTATTGGCGCAGACGAACTCCAGTGAGTTGTTGCAGGGACAAAACTGCAAAATTTATAGAGCGGCATTGGCCAATGGTGTGCAGTGCGTGCACCAGATTGGGGGGGTTACTGCGCTTATCTTTGCTTTATTGGAAAGACTGTGTTATAAGGGGCTTTCAATCATTTACTCACTTGGGTTCAGCAATGCTTTTCCTTATAATGTGGAGTTGCTTGCTGAGTTTGACTTCGATGTATTGCTTGGTTTACATACTTCTTAGTATGGTAAGTAGTAGCAGAATATATCTGAATTTGGAACCTCAATTCTTCTTTTAAAATTCATTTATTTCCTTACAGTACTATTTTCTGCAATTTCAATTAGATCATGAATATAGGAGAGTGAATAAATTGGTTTGAATTACTTTGTTACATGAATTGGAGCTTTATGGTATTAGACGTATCAGATACTTCCTTGGGATGGTGAGATCAGTATGTGCTTTTTTTTCATCTTTCACTTGTTGATGATCCTTCCTAGACCACAGCTTGAGGATCAAGATGTCCTTGCATATCTTATATTTGCAAATTGCGGCACTTTTTTTGACATTGATCTGAATCCTGGCTTCGGAAACTGTGTGGAACTGATGGTCAATTCTTACTGCATAAACATGACTTACTTTTAATGTGCTTGGGGTTGGATCAATCTATATGACTGTTATATGCTATTGTAAGAGGTAATTAATAACATGTCTACTTGTGGTTAAATTGAATATTTCAGGCTGTTGCTGGAGCTACAGTTCAGTACTTGGGTTACACTCCTGGTCTTTTCATTGTAGGACTCTTTGCTATCCTTATTCTTTGGATGTATGCTAATTTTTGGATAACAGGAACTCTGCTCTTAGTTGGAGGTATGGCTTGTTTCTCTTATGAATATTGAGATGCATACTATTTGTGTTGCAGTTATACTCATTTAAGTATTCTTGTCCTCTTATCGTCTTCTGGGAAGAGCATAACATAACAGTGGTGGTACTGTAGAAGATAATTTAATTGTATCCACTCACTAAAAAGGAGGCTATCAGCTGTAAGCTAGTGTATATTTGTTCATAGGCCTTGATTGACTTAAGAAATTTGTTGCCATCAATTATCATAATTGGTATTGAATTGATAATATAATGATCGAAAGAGTTCCTTTTACTTTTTCCACTTACTCTTTCTTGAATGATTTGTTTTATTGGAGTCTTTAGTAAGAGTTTTAGAATATGCAATTCATTTATGTTTACACATGCAGATAAAATTATCAACTTGAAAATATAAAATCTTTATCGAGGCAATGAGCTGTATATTGTCAGATTCAATGACATAAGAATAGGTTTGAATGATGTTTATAAAAAAAATTTGGAAGCCAATTTGAAAACTACCATTTTTTTTTTTTACAACATAGTAGAAAACAACCATTTTAAGTGTGCCTTCACAGTTCTTTCTTTGGAACATTTGGAAACTCAGCACTTAAAAGTGTCATTTCAGGTGAATATCTGCATAGATCCCTTGCAGGCATAGTTTGGGTGTATATGCTTGTTATATAAGTTTTAAGAGACTGAATACCAGGTATGTTAAACAAAAAACTATAGTATATATCTAGTAAGTTACAGAAGGTAAGAAGATGAATATTTTGAGAAATCAATTATCGCCTGAGTTAATGATTTGGATGCCAGTTTGGTTAGTTAGAGTTAAGCAGGTTGTTAAGTCAACATAGTATTCAATTAGGGAGACTGGTTTCCTTTCTCTAGGGCATTACTTTGCAGATCGGGGAGGCATTTTTAAGGAGGTGCCCTATAGATTGTTGAGAATTTGCACCATCTGGCGTGACTCTGTTTTGAAAGGGTTTTCTCGCCCTGTGCTTTTACTGATGCCAAAGGTATAGTTCTTGTCACTTGTGGCATTGGTTAAATGGTTATTTGAAGCTTTACTTTTTGGGTCCGTGTGCGGCATTAGATGGAAACATGATTGGATGGCAGTGGTCTAGCATTGTACAGGTTTGAATGTGAGAGTGGAAGACCTAGTAAACCATGTCTTCAATGAAGCAAAACAGACTATTTTACACTAACCAAAAGCTAGATAGAATGACAGAAGATTCTTGAACTTTATTCATTTTCTAATATGTTGAGACATTCATAGCACAATGATGGACCTTCATCCTTGTCTTCAACTCTAACTTTTCTAGAGATGTTTTACTATTTTTAATTATCTGTTATACAAATGCAGGTTATTTATTCTCCCTAAATCATGCAAGGCTGGTGGTATTAATGACGGCTATATATGCTATTTACTGTGTCCAAGTTCGAGTTGGATGGCATGGTGTCTTTCTCTCCATCAACCTTGCATTCTTCTCTAACGATATTTTGAACTTTTTGCTCCAACGGTTTGATAATTTAAGTGAAAGTACACACTCTGAAGAGCAGAAACAATCAGAAACCGTTATGGAAGATGAATTTCCTGAAGAGTGTGAATACTCCATCCCTGCTGATGAATCAGAAAATCTGCACTCGTGTAAATCTTCCAGCAAACCTGCTTCCACTGTTGTTGACACTCAAAAAGAGGTTCCTGCTACCAAAGTTGTTAAAGAACATACGAGCTCAGTTGATGAAATGAGAAGGATATTAAATAGTCTTGATCATTATGAAGCAATTGGATTTCCCCGGCACAAGAAGGTTGATGCAGCAATTTTGAAGAGGGAATACCACAAAAAGGTATAATGGTGTATCAACTTTTCATCTCTCTCTCTTGTTCTTTCTGTCTTTATATGCTCCTGTGTAAGAAAAACTGTTTGTGTATGCTATGTGCAAATGCCTGTAAGTATCCTCTTTACATTCTTTCTCTTCTATCTCTCCCTTCTCATATAGAATCACAAGTGTGTTACCAAATGTATTACCATCTGATGATGTGGGGTATGATTCTATTTTGTTGTGAGGTTTGCATTTAGAAACCTTCATATGTATCCCTCTTTTCTATGGTAAACCTCCTTTTTGAATATTTATATTTTTTATGTAGGCCATGGTTGTGCATCCTGATAAAAATATGGGAAGTCCACTAGCTAGTGAATCATTTAAGAAGCTTCAATGTGCATATGAGGTAAACTTCTATACATAAGCTGATTGAGCTTTTATTGACATCCTTTGATTGCCTTGTCTTTCATATTTGAGATTGAGATACAAGTAGGCAAACTCAATTTGTGTCATGGTACTTTTCGGTGCCTTTTTTGTATTATTCTTTTTTTTTTTTTTTTGGGAAGTAAGATACTATTGCTACTGACATAGGTGTGTAAACAAACATTTAGGTCCTTTCTGATTCCATGAAGAAGAGAGAATATGATGAGCAATTAAGAAAAGAAGAGTCCATGGCCAGGAGTGTCTGCCATAAATCTCATGGTACTTCGCAGCAGGTAAATCCTAATGCTTTTTTTTTTTTTTTTTGCAGTGTAATTGTCATTGTCTACTTATAACATGATATCTTTATGGATTTCATGATAAGTCTGAGAAGAATTTTTTCCAGCTATCCATAGATTAGTTGCATTCACCATCTAGGCAAATATCAAGTTTATTTTAGCATAATTGGTGTCATCGTCATGTCTAGCATTCTAGTATTTTTTTTTCTAGATTGTGAATCTTAATTTCATGCTAGTCTATTAAAAAATTGGATATCAATTAAATAAAACTATAAATGTTACAATAGGGTTAAAAGATATATTTGAGTCATGGAACTCACCTCTGCTTGTGACATCCTACCTTTTAGTCACATTATACTCTAATGATGAATACCATGAGCAAGAGTGGTAAATTTGTGAATGTATAGGAAATGGCATATATCAGACTTTTTTTGATTGTACCCCTACTCTACACAGGAAAATCCCGACTACCGATCTGAAGAATCAAGGCGTATACAGTGCACAAAATGCGGCAATTCGCATATATGGGTTTGCACAAATAGGAGTAAGCCCAAGGCCAGATGGTGTCAGGTCAGCTTTCCTTTCTCTACATTTTGCTTATTTGTTGCCTTCTTTCTCTGTCTCACTCTTCCCCTATTTTTTAAGTTATGAATTGTGAAACTTGTTTGGAAGCAGGATTGCTGTCAATATCATCAAGCCAAGGATGGAGATGGATGGGTTGAGTACAGAGGCTCTTTGGTTTTTGATAGGCCTCATAAGGTAATTCCCTTCATGGAAAGCTTTTTCCTTTACCTTTTTCGAGATATGTTCTGTGACTTTTTAATGTCATCTTGACCCTCTTGGATCCTTGTGGTAAGTGCTGCTGGAAGGAGATGAGAGCCATATTTTTAACTTATGATTTGTAGAGGCCAGATTAGATGCATGTTCTAGTCTAGCTTCTAGTAATTTTTTAACCAGCTATCTTCAATATAATTTTGCTAGTTTTCTGTATGATTTTTCATAACACCTTGCTTTTATAATTCTTGAATAACAACCAAAAAACTTAACTGTGTCAACTTCTTCTTGCAGAAGCCAATGTTTTATTTGCATTGATTGCATGAAGTGCACTTTTATAATTCACATTAAAACGAATATATTCATATGATTAATGTTATTTGTTTTTCTTTTCTCATTTTGTTTTCACTGATGCTAATGCAAGAAGATTATTTGTCCTAATGCTTGCAGAGATAATAATGTTGGACAAAAGTTATTGTTTATAATTAAGAACAAAAAATTTATATTTTGATTGATCACACTGTTTGCTACTATATATCTGTGATTGTCGATAGAAAGTCATTGAGAATCAGGTGGATCCTCAAAATATAATTTTGATAGTCATGTTCAAAGTACTTGTTAGAGAATATATGTTAGTGTTAAGTCCCACTCCCACATTGTTTAGATGCGGTAGTCTTGTGTTATTGCTTTAATATAAATAAAGTTTATGTTATAGTCCTTAATATATTCAAGCTACAATCAGTGAAGCATTGATACCGGTACTTTGAAAAACCAAGATGCCCGTATGGCGTGGGTAGTTAAATTAAATCATTAAAAATATAAATTATTTAAATATATTTACATATTATATAATATGTATGAGAATAATAAATTTAAAGGTAATTTAATAGTCAATACTAGTCTATGGAAAAAAAGTGAAAAACAATAGAAAGAGCACAAAAAGAATAGCTGCAAAATCATTTAAGGCTTCAGCGAAAATAAAGAAAGTTCCAACTTCTAACCACAATGATTGCACATGAAATCATTTTTATATTATAGAGTAGTACAGCACATAAAAGAAAGCACCGTTGGATTCGGAGTAAAAGCATTATCATGGATCAAGAAAAAAGAGCAAAGGCACAGCAGTCAGCAGCAGAACTAAAAGGAAGGATAAGAAACTAAAAGCAAGCAAGGAGGAGAAACTGAAAGAAAGCAGAAGAAATTTTGATTGTACGTACCTCAGCAGTCAGCAGCTTCCTTCGGATATCGGACAGCCCGCAAAGAGGAAGATGAAGTCCAGCTAATAAGAAGGTGCACGAAAATGAACACGGAAACGCAGAGCTTCAAAAATCAGTCAATCACAAACCCATTGATCGATCACGAAGAAGATAAAAGAGTGAGGGAGAGACTCTGAGGTCTTTGTATTCCTTCGAGCTTCTATCTAATTAGGTTAATTAGGGATTTCAGTGTTGATTGGCAAGAAACAGTGTGTTTCAATTTTTTATTTTTATTTTTTGAAATAATGTACTGGCTGGAGTATCCCAGCCGTACCCAAAAATAAAAAAATTTCTGGTAATTCTAGGGGAGATACCAGATTCATCCAAGTATCCGATACACATACACCTACCGGCAAGGTGGATTTTTGGATTACCCGTGCTTCCTGGGCTACAATCCTTTTTCTCTCTCTTTAAATCAACAGTACTGAATGGTAAATCAATCTCACTTCTGTTTGTGTTCAAAGTTATTGATTGATGATACAATATATCTGTGATTGTGGATAGAAAGTCCTTGAGAATCAATGGATCCGTAAATATCATTTTGATAGTCATGTTCATAGTACTGAATGGCAAATCAATTTCAGCTCTGTTTGTGTTAGTTTCAAGTTTTGATAGTCACAAGCAATTGTTGTTGAAGGGTCGTGTTTGTGTTTACTAGGATGAAATAGTTGCTTATTGTTCTGGTTTATTTTCCTTTTAGGTGGAAATACCACGTGCTTTTGTTTGCGCTGAGAGCAAAATCTTCGATGTCTCGGAATGGGCTATTTGTCAGGTCAGCACTCTCTTTATTCATGTATTGGACTGAATTAGGTGACATGATTTTTGGAACTTATTTAAGTTATTCTGAAGTTTCAAAATTACAGAAAGGCAGAAATTCAAATGGAGTATCAGGGATAGGGATAGAATATTTGTTTCCGGGGATCATAACTCAATAACCAGTTAAAAGGGAAAAACTGCTTTTAACTGCTAAGCGTAGATTTGCTTCTTACTTTCATTTTTTGGCATCGTAATGTGTTTGTGTGTCTGTGCTCTCTCCCCACTCCAAAAAAAAAGAGAAAGGAAGACCCTCTCTGGCAATGAAGTTAGGTGATCTCTTATCTATCACTTGTTTGCAATGTGTGCAATTGAGTCTATTTCCCTTTTGCAAACTTGTCTCCTAGGCAGGACTTGTCATGGTTAGTTACTAACTATTTGTTTGATAACTTTCAATTGAATCAAGGTGTTCCTATTCAATTCCAGACTTCAATAATATTACATATGTGTTTCAACTGATTGGAGTTGCAGTAATGCAACATTTTAGATCAGTGTAATAGATTGTGAGTTCTGAATGTTACTGACCAAATAATTAAGTTATTCATATCTAGAAAAAGAGTTAACTCTTGGGTTACACAAATTAAAAAATCCTATTGAGTTAGGTCATAGCACGTTGTTGTCTTGACTCTTGATGATACTTGGACATTTGTATGTTGTAGAATCATGACATACGAATGCTGCCAAGGATACTTAAAAGGATGGTGGTTTTCTAATCCATTTTTTGTATCTGATAGATTGATTGTACTCCATGCAGGGAATGGCATGTAGGCCCAACACCCATCGACCCAGCTTCCATGTAAACATGGTTGGTTTGGAGAAAAGCCAACGCTGTAACTCAAGTAGATTCCCTTGGGATTTGGATGCTGAAATGATGCTGGATGAAGATGAGGAAGCATTTGAGTTGTGGCTTCAGCAGGCTCTGGCCTCTGGCCTCTTTTGTGAGACCTCCAAGCGCAGGAAAAGCTGGAGTCCATTTAAGTTGCCTCAAAAGAAAGGGAAGAAGCAATGGCGAAGAACCTCATGCTGAAATGTAAAGAGAGAATCGTGTAGGAAGAGTTTCATTGCCCATATCATCCCTGGGACAGAATGGAGTCTTGGGACTTCATGAGATCGAAGCCGAAAAATAAAGCTTGCAACAACACTAACCAAGGTGACTCCATACCTTATCAAAGAGATAAAGAGGTATTGGTTTGACTTACCCAGTTCAATATTGACAGGTAGCTTGGATAATTGCCCTTATCCCCATAATGTTAGGCATTATAAGCATGAGTGCCCTGATTTTGATGTTCCCCTCATTGCAAATCTGGGTCCTTAGTTTTACAAATTGGAGCATGAGCTAAAAGTCCACATAAATTTGAAAGTGACTTTGCTGCACTTTTTCTTGAAGAAATTAGTGGTTGGTTTTATGAGAGTGTTATTATAGGATACTTTAGGTACTTTGTACATACTTGTCTTGTGAATACAATTTTCTCATCTGTCTTCTGACATGATTGTCCATTGTATTGTTTTGCGCATATACGATTGCTGAATTACGCTGTTAGCCTATTTGTAGTCACTAAGTTTTCGGTTTATGAATTAGAATCTGATGGTTTGATTACCAAGTTGATTCATGACAATGGAAAGTAGAGCAATATATCTTTTTTGTATTGTGAGACACAGCATTAAATAGTTGTACCAACCAGGCATCAAAAAAAATAAAATACTCAGATCCAAATTTTATAAATCGAGACTAAATAAATTTATACCAATTTTACTCTTTAATTGGTATGCCATCAAGTTTTAATTCCTCTTTTCACTCTTTGAAAGTTAAAATAATAATAATAATAATAATAATAAAAAATAAAAATTTCATCAAATTATGTTTATATCATAATAAATCTTGAATGATTAAAAGTTAAAATTTTTAAAAATCTATAAAGCACATAACTTTTAAAAAGTCTTAAACAATTGTAATTCTCGTATTTATATATTTTTTAAAATATTTATATCATTTTAATTTGTTGTTTGAGTCTGTTAGAAGTGTGAATTTTCTATTCATAATACTTTAATAAGGGCCTTAAGTTAAAGACTTTATTTCAAGTTAAAGACTTTATTTTTTATTATGATAATTATTTCTCTCTCTCTCTTTTTTTTTATTTAACTTAGAAAGATTAATATTTTTTCACTCATGATTTATGACAATTAAATTTCAAAAATAATATTTTTGTAAGTAAATTTTCTCTTTTAGAAAGAATTTTGTTACATGAATTATATTTTTAATAGGGTTGTATTCCAATCAAATTTAAGATATAATTTATTTTTATAAAATAAAATAAAAATGTACATTTAGAAAATGAGTTGAACTCTACTATTTGTATTTTAAAACAATTATGTATAACTAAAATTTAAGGGGTTTATCAATTAAATGGTTAAATTGGTACTATAAATACTGTTGTAGGTAAGTATATTTTGATAGTATAACTTACTGATTTTGTAAACTTATTAAATGACTTTTTCATAATCTAAAATCTAAAATATGATTTATTTATTTATTATTTTTCCTATTTATCATTGAATTAATATTTTATTTGTACATATTAATAAACTATCATCTTCGCAAGTACTAAGATGTTTTTTCTTTTTGAAGGTAAAGGTTTAAAGTTCTTTTCATTGATTTATACCGTTCAACATAATGGATGAATGAGAAAGACATAATAAGATCGAGTCATTGATTTAGGAGAAAAATTAGTGTTTTTTTATGTATATTTTTAATTTATTTTGTTATAAAATGATATCAAAAAGTCCTAAATATAAAAAAGAAAATAACTGAATACATGAGCGTTATATGACATATTTTAGCTAAAATTAACAAAAAAATTAAAAGAACACTCCAAAGATGTTTATGTTTTTAGTATAATATCATACAAAAGATAAATAAATATAGGTAGATTTGTCATTACCTTATCGCATGGATATTGTTATTTGTACTTTCCCTTTTTTTTAAAATTAATACCACAACGATATTAATATCAAAAAGTATGATTCATCAAAATACTCATATCCTCCCATTATAAAATAATTATTTTAATATGGGATTTAATAATTCAAAATTATATTAGAATTTTATTTTTTTGTGTCTTGCATCATGTTAGCATGTCAAAATCTCATTTTCAAATGAATGAGTAAAACAAACTCATTTTTTCAAATTTTCTTAACCCCCACTATTAGTAGTTGTAAAGATTTTTTTTTTTTTTTCTTTTCAAAAACAACATTACTTGACTTGCTACCATTTGACATTTCAAATGGATTGTTTTATTAGAACACATGATATCTTCAGCATGTTGAGATAAACTCATATCTCCTTTCCATCTTCGAAACAAAATGATTTGTTCAAGTCATCAACTCCACCATTGATCTACACCTCATGGTGAATTTTCTTAAAATTGCAAGCCTTAGTAAAATTGCTCCATGTCGAGTTGTCCTAAAATTGTTGGTCAATATTTTGTCACAATTACAATAATAAATAATAATATTATAATTTAAATAAATAAATAAAAGTAGATAAATGATTAAATATAAAATGAATATAAAATGAACATAAAATGAATATAAAATAAGTCAAGAAAGTGTAGAAAGTTGAAATGAGGCATGAATATATCGTTTTCTTTAAGACAATTCGTTCCCCTACGAATATTTTTCAATTGATACAGAGGTCTCTTGACATGTTGCCCCCATGATACAACAGCTCAGCTACTACGCACTATATGTCTCTTAATTCCTTACATAAAAAAGAATACGAGTTCTCTCCGCTCACACCTTTTCTTGCCCAATATATAATAGAATATATAAAATTGAATTATATGAGAGTTATGTGTATGTAGAGTGCTATACATGTAAGTATCAGCGAGTTTTTATATATTTATAGAAAGTGTGAGAATGAATGATTTATATAATAGTATAATTTTGTAACTCTTATATCAAAATAATAATTGAAATAAATACACAAATTAAAATTGAAATGAATAAAGAATTAAGTTATATATGTTACAAAATCAAATATTGAATTGTAGCAATTCAGTTGTCATAAAATGCTTTAAACTCTATTATTCAAAATTTTAAACTTTTGAAACTCCCACAAAATTTTTTTATTCAATAAAACACCCAAATAAATTCTACTTATTTTATTTTTATTGAAATAGAACAACAATTTTTATATGTAAATAAAAATACAAGAAATGTGATGTTTGATTTTTTATTTTAGTTCGCTTGTAACACATCTAAAATTTTTTGAAGTTCACGTATTCATACCCATAAAATTTAGTTTCGTTGTTTAGGATGAAAAGATGTCAAATTTTACCTAATGTTAACTTCTTAATAGATCAATAGTAATTTTATTAATTAAACACATTCAATAATTTAGACCCCTAAGAAAAGATAATCCTTGAATGTTCACCATTTTCTAATTTGCTCAAGCAGAACCCGACCCGACAATGAACCAAAAAAAAGTCGGTAGAGAAAATAGTTATTACTATTTAGAGGAGGATTGCAGACGCGGGTGCGTCGTTGAAGATTGTAGTGGATACAGAAGTGAAGATCGGGCCTCCGACCTTCGACTGCCGCTCCTCCGCGCTGCGCTGATCTTGACTGTGCACCGGTTAGTACTCTTTATCCTCTTCTCTGCTCGATGCCTGGATCTGCCATGTCGTAGTCGTAGCTTAGTTCTCTGTGATTTTTCTCTTAGAGACTCATACATGCTCTCCCCCAATTATCAAGCTCCAAGCTCCATTAGTCCACGAATATGATATTCCTTATGAACTTACTCGTGTAATATCAGAGCTATAATCTTGGTGCTCAGTTTTCAGCTCTATCCACCAAATCTATAATAAGAAGAGTCTAAAATATAACAATAATGTTAGTATTCAGTAGTGAATTTACTATTATTTTTTATGACTATATAATCTTGAAACATATTCTTCCAATGTTTTACCGTCCATTTAGCTTTTGATTTTTGGGGCAACCACAAAATCTCATTATTTTTATCAGGTTTGATTTAAAAAATGCATTTTGACTACAGTCTTAGCTATCATTTGTATATAAACTTTAACACCAAATCCGAGGAAGCATTGTTAATTAGGAGGTTCAAGAAAAACCCGTGCATATCTGGTTTAAGATATTATGTTTATTATATTGAATGGTCTGGAGTAGATTGCTGTTTGCAAAACATCCCATAAGGGCGTTTCTAAGCAGTGCTGCTATGCTAGATGTCCTAACTTTTCTTTTCTTTTTGGGATTTGCAAAAAAGAACACACTTCTTATGATATTGATGAACTGTCTTGAATTTTATTGGTAGTTCAAGAATTTGGTTTCACTGGAAGCTGCCTGCACATGTTTCTCATCCTCTGCTTAAATCATTCTGCAACCAAACTTATTATGAATTGGGTTTTCATGGGAGACTTCTCCATGCATGTATGGTGATGAAAATTTTAAAATCCCCTCTCGACCTTTAGGAAGACAGAAGACATTGTCAATGGTATAACATCTTGGAAATTACTCTCTAGTTTGTGACTGAAATTTTGTAAATTGTGTTATTGCAGCTTCAGTTTGATCACACAAGGACAAGGAACTTATGTCTGGCATAGAGGGTAGCAAAGAACAAGAACAGATGGATGTGGAATCCCCCCAAGAGGCTGCAAAATCCACGCCATCATCCCAAGAGGAGGTTTCACTCAGTTTTTAGAATTTTTCTACTTGCCTCAAAAGTTAATAGAATTGTTGATTTAATATTCTATTGACTGCAAGGATTTTCCATTTCTTGAGAAATTTCCAAAGCTAATTGGAGTTTTTGAACCTGGTAGGAGGCAGCCGTAAAGAAAAAGTATGGTGGAATTATGCCCAGAAAGCCGCCTCTTATTTCTAAGGTATATGTTTGTATGTTTAACATTTTTACTTTGAAAGTACAGACATCTAGTGCCAGAGCATGCAGGGAGATACTTTGTCTTTCTAATAAAGCATTACTTTTGATGTCAGGACCATGAACGTGCTTACTTTGACTCTGCAGATTGGGCACTTGGAAAGGTATTTGTATAGAACAAATATTTGTATTAGTGATTGCAGATTTGCAGTAATGCGGACAATGAATATAACCAGTTGTCTACTAAAATACTTCCGTGTCCCACAGCAAGGTGTTGAGAAGCCTAAAGGACCACTTGAGGCTCTTCGACCTAAATTGCAGGTATTTTTCAAACATTATTGTCCTCGATTTTATAGATATTATTAGCAACAGAGAAGAGGAAGATTATGTCTATGGTGTTGCATACTACTTCTCTGAAGTGGAGAACAAGCTGACAGAGATGAAGCAACTAATTTACTTGGCAAATATTCTCACTGCTTGTATTAGATCAGGCTCTGAGAAGTGCTTGTGTCGGGATACTTTGGTACTTTTGTTACGCTGACAAGATGACTACTGGCTGTGGTGGAGTTTGTTGATTGAAAGTATATGTTTTGTGAAAAGATTTCATTAAAAACAGTTTATATGTTGCTATTGAAGTCTTTGATAATCTTAACGTGGACAGTATACTATAGAAGTGTAGAAGTATGAATTATCTTTGTCTATTATGT
The DNA here is from genome assembly GCA_029379385.1 of Quillaja saponaria. Taxonomy (NCBI): domain Eukaryota; kingdom Viridiplantae; phylum Streptophyta; class Magnoliopsida; order Fabales; family Quillajaceae; genus Quillaja; species Quillaja saponaria. The sequence goes on along the minus strand of CM055616.1, from coordinate 7,320,310 downwards.
ATTTTAGCGAGTACATATAATGATAATAGGAAATTGGAGGGGCAGATAACATAAGTACATAACGTAATACTTATTTTATGAAAAAAGATAATACAATACTTAATATTTTTTAGTTATAAATTAGAATTGCATCAAACAGTGATTTCATCTTGGCATTACGGTTTTTTACAGCCACAACTGTTGCTTCTCAAGGCAACTATGGCCTTGCAGAAGTAGCAATAAAGTTGGAGTATATACAAAGCAATTCTCCAAAGCACATTCAATTTGATCATATGTTTTATTCGTATATGCACATCACAAGTTTCTATATCGTGATGTCTATGTTTCAGCCAACACAACAGCAAACACGATACCGGAAATCTCCTTGTGCTCCGTCAGATGAAGGTATGTCACTATGTCTTATAAAGATTGATTCCTTTAATCTATTACTCTGTTCCTGCTTTTGTCAATCACACTCTTCTATTCAATTCTTCTTTGAGGACAATAAACAAAATTCTGATGCTTTCTTCTTTTCACAGAAGGAGGAAATCAGTCTGAGGATGCACCTTCCGGTGAATGAGATGCAATCTTTTGGTCCAGTAATATCTTGATTGTTATTCAATACCTATGAAGGTATTAACTTCATGTTCTTTCCAAAAAAATTTGTGTTGTACACATATTATATCTAGACAAGATGAATTATACCTTACACTTTAGCTGTTGAAACTTATTTGCTTTACAGTTTTTATGTTTCTTGTGATTTTTTTGATGGAAAATTGAGTAAGTGATGATCAAGGGATTTGAATCATTTCCTGTGACACATGAAGAACTGTGCAAGAGAGTTCAATTTTGTATCATTCTTTTTCACACAAAACGTTATGTGAACACAGGAGAAGTTAGGATATGGATCCGATGATCAAGTAATATTAAATAGCTGTCTCGAAGCAATACCGAACAAGAAGATGAAGTAAACTTTTGTTGGTGTCTGTAATTATGATGTTTCATTAACCATTCGATTTTTATGTGCATCCATGGTATTATTGCAACTCAAGAAGCAATTGTCCCATGCTCGTCATCATTTACCAAGAGTCATTATTAGTATTCTTCTTACTCTGCTAAAATTCATTTTGGTGAAAATGAGTTGTTAACACTGTATATTTGTTGTCTATTAAGTTTTGAACTATTTGTCGAGATATTATCTCCTCTCAGTGCTCATCTACTTCTGGACGATTTTCTGTCTGCAAAAGATTTCTTGAAAAGATTACTCCAAGAAAAACGTTGGACAATTTGTAGGATCATTTGTCAGAAGTTTAAGGAGTTTCCTATCACAAACATATCAGACATTTTCGAGTATGCATGGATGATTGTAAAGAGAACCGTCTTGCATGATTCTTGATTCCAGAGAGTATTTATGTACCGCCAAGTTAATGTTGGAATAACTTTTTTCAGTAAATTTTGGATGTATGAAATTTTCAGTATCAAATCAAATTATCTACCATTTCAAAAATTTCTTGGTAGTTTGCATTTTCTATTCCATTTCGCTGGGATGACGAAATCTTTATATATAATTCGGAGTAAGTGTGAGAAAAAGAAAAAAGAAATGTAGCAGAAAAATAATTAATATTGTAAACAACTACAACTAAGAGAAAAAAAAATTAATAATGTGTAAAAAAAATTTCGTGTCATAATTTTGCAGTAATTATATTTATTAATTTTTAGTGAGCACCGAATTTTAGAATGACTTTTAAGTTAAGCTTCTTAATCATATTTTTACTCTTTGTATCAATTAAAAGTACTTTTTGTACTTTGTTTTGAATTTCTTTTCATTTTTTTTAAACAAATAAATATTTTTACTTTTATTTCTTAAAAAGTAAAATGTTTAGTCGATGACTTTTAATACACTAGAATTTAAATGATATTTACCATTACCAAGAGTCATTATTTATTCTTCTACTAGCTTTTTAAGAATAAGTAAGTAGGAGTGTGCAACTGGACGAGTTGGGCCTGGTGAAGGTAAAATATTACCTAACTAGGCCAATCTGAGTGACTAAAAATCTCACCTAATTTTGAAAGGCGGGTGATCAAAATTTTCACATGCTATAAAAATTTGGTTAGTCAGATGGGTTGAGTGAGTTGAAATCTATGTTCTAAAATAATTTTTTTTATTAAGTTATAATTATAATTAAATTAACATAGTATAAAAATGTTTAATATTACAAAAATAAAATTGAAAGATAAAGTAATGATTTATATTTAATAATAGTATAAAATCTAATATTTACATACTATAATTATAAATTTAGGCTTAATATTTACATATATAAATAATTTAATAAATATTAAAATATAATGTCAGGTGGGTCGGGTCCACCCAGTCACCCAACTCGACTTGGAATAAAAAATAAAAAGTCACCTTATCTTAAGACCAATTCTTGCTAGTTCGTTGGGGTTTGGATGGGTTGGGTCAGGTTTAGCGGGTAGTCGATTTTTTTTGCACACCCCTGTAAGTAGGGTTTATTAGCAGAAAAAGAGTCATTATTCTTCTACCAGCTTTTGAAAATAAGTAGAGTTTATTAGCAGAAAAAAGAGTCATTATTCTTCTACCAGCTTTTGAGAATAAGTGGAGTTTATTAGCAGAAAAAAAGAAGTCATTATCCTTCTTACTCTACTAAAAATCACATTTTTTTTTAAAACTCTTTCAACTGAAAGTTTTAATATTTCTTCTTAACTTCTGTTTAATTAACTAAAACTTCATCTTTGTGATATATATATATATATTTTGAATCAATTGTTAATTCAAATGAAAAATATATTTGTTTATCGACTAAATTTATTATTTGTTAGAGAGTATTTTCTTCTTCAAACCCTTTCTCAAAATCGAAAAAGATGTCACTTTTTTCTTTGGGCAATTTTTCATTTATTATTTCTTTATTATGAAATGTTAGGGTGAAGGTGAAAACTTTTCAATAACGAAAGCTAAGACGAAGGTGAGAAAAAAAAGAAAAGTAAAAAAGAGAGAGACAAAGAAAGAGAAGAGAAGAAGTTTTATGCATGGATCAAAAGATGAGAAAATTAATGGTAATGATGATTATGGTGTTATTGAATATTGCAGTAATTGTGTTGGATGATTATCAAGTGGAAGCTGATCATGATGTTGGTTTGTCTCTCACTACTCATCTACTTCCAGATCGTTTTCTGAATCCGAAACCTACCATGAAAATGATACTCCAAGAACAATGTTGGATGATTTGTAGGATCGTTTGTAAGAAATTTAAGGAGTTCCCTGCTGAAACACATATCAGACATTTTCGTTTATGCATGGATGATTGTAAGGAGGGTCGTCTTGTATGATTCTTGATGATTAATCAATGTATTTTCACTTTTGTGCATGCATTCAGAAAGTAATTTTGGTACATCAGAAAGGAAGATCAAAGAGAAATAAATCATTTTTTTCCTTCTAATTTATTTGGAGTCTCACTGTCAGATTCATTAAAACTACACAAGATGAATGAGTATTGTTTATTTCCTTTCTCATTGTAAAAGATTATAACTCGTTTATTGAGTCTCATTAAACAGTTTAAACTTTTAAATGAAATAATTATTTGACATGATATCAGAGTCTTTATAACCAAGTGATTAAGAGTGCAAATCTTGTTGTCACTCATTCTAAGAGTATAATTAAAAAAATTAATACAAGGTATGAGGAGGGAATGTGTATTTTACACGCTGATAAGCTAATGAACTTGTACATGCGGAAGCCTGTAAAAAATCATAACCCATTCATTGATCATATATCTTAAAAATTCAAATTTGAGATCTTTAATTAAAAGTTTCTAAGTTAATTAATTAGGGATAAATTCATCTTAAGAATTGGGATGTCAAAAAACAATTCATAATTCTTGAAAAACTCTTTGCATCAATTAAAAGTCTTCTTTAATTTTTTTTCATTTCACATCTCTTTTTGTTTAACAAAAAAATTATTTTTACAACCTTTCTTAATTAACCCTTGCTCAAGGTGAAGGGTTCAAGGGTTAATAATTAGGTGTCAAATTTTAAAAATGGAAATAATTAATTAAATTTTTTAGAACTTTTTGATATATAAATTAGGATGAATGAGAAAATTCAATAAACAAATTTAGCTTTACTTTTACCAAAAGAAAATTTTAGCATTAGCAAAAAAAGTAGACAGAAGAGGGAATTCAATTTATACATGGATCAAAGGGGTATGGTGTTACTCATATTTGTGTTTTTGTTGGTAATTCATGTTCAAGTGGAAGCTGATGTTACTGTTGGTTTTCCATTTTCTCTTCACCCTCCAGTATTTCCAGATCGTTTTCTCTCTTCCCAAACAACTTCTGTGGAAGCGATATTTGAAAAACATTGTGGGATGATTTGTGAGATCCTTTGCCGAAAATATCGAGTTTTTCATCCTGATACATATAACAAACATTTTCTGCAATGCAAGGATGATTGCAAAGAGGGACGCCTTTATTGATTAATGTATTTCTCTTTAATTATGAAAATGTAGCAAAAGTAAAGAAAATAAAATTTTAAATTTATGTAAATAAACCAGTGTTTTATGTTCTTTAATTTACTTTTTCATTTATTTATTTATATTAACATCAGATACGGATTTCATTGAGAATTACTCAAAGCAAATACAAGGAGAAGGCATTTCCAATTTGACACCATTGGAATTAAATAGACCCCCACAAGCAAACAACATAAACTCTAATTATCCAGTCAAAGTCAAGACCTAAAAAATAACACCATGATGGAAAGTTAAACAGAAAAAATAATACATGATTATTCTCGAATATCAAATCTAATAATACATTATTTAAATCAGAATTGAATTTGAATAACTCTATTTGCAAACCACACCTAACTATTTATAGTATTCGTTGTCAAAAATACAGTGACCATTCTTTTAAATGTATAACATAGTTGTCTCAAAAATGTATTGATAATTAAGATTGTATAGAGAGGCACCTCCATTGATTAAAGCAATAAGAAAAATTGTTTAAGATGAATTATAGTTGAGGGGTAATTTTACCAAAAAAAAAAAAAATTGTTGAAGGGGTAATTAATGCTCATTCTCAATGAAATTTAAATCTTACATTACAGTCTTGTCAAATTTTATTTAATTATCAAGTATCGTCTAAGATAACATATTTTACATAATGTGAAGTATATACCGATCTATGTAATCACTAATGGTTGAGTTGAGTATACTTGTTTAGTATATTGTACAACATGTGGATGAGTCGTGCACTCGTTTCCTAAATAATAGTCTAAAAGGTTGTCTCTAAGGATGTCAATTGTTGCCTTATATATGATTGAAATCTCACTAATTGGTTGTATACTTCATAGAATTTGTGGACGAAAGGCAAGAGTAGGATGAAAAAAATAATTGCAACAATGTTAATGTCATTAATGTTGCTTGGATTACAAGCCAACAATAATCTTGCTCCTCAATTTCTTCCTTCTTCTTCCTTCCATCCTCGTGTTCTTTCAGATCTTTCTGCAATAGAAGAAATTTGCAGAAATTTTTGTAGCATCCGATGTCGGAGATACTTGTATCTCTCTCTCAATGTATATCGATTTCATATAGAAATATGTAAGGATGATTGTAGAAAACGACACCTTAATAATGTTAAGAATGAATGTTGTGCATGTTGAAATGCAGATCGATGGCTCTTTTGATTAAAAAAAAAAAACTAGTTACGAATAGAAAAAATTAATGTTAAAAATGGACCATCTCATATATATAATAAACTTGTTCCTCTATGTTTTTAGAGTGTTCCTAATTAATTACTCGTTAATTTTGTCTTAGATATTCGCATAATTAATTAACATGGATATATATATATGTATACTTCGCTGGAAATATAATTCTGTCATATGTTGAACTATATTACCTTTTTTACTGGAAATTTCTTTATTTTGTAATTAGTTTGTATAAATAGAATTAACAACCACCAACAACTAAGAGAAAGGGAAATGACAATACCAAGAGACATATAAGTATATATATATATATATCTTGTTTTTTTTTCCCTCTAATTCTTTAGTTAACCAGTTAATTAACTCACCATAGAACTGCAACACAACAAAGAATCTTTCATTTCTCATAAACTAAGTCATCATTGATCCTACTAAAATTCAAATTTAAGATTTTACAAATTCATCAATTTTGTATTGTAAATTCACAATTCTTGAAAAGCTCTTGCATCAATTAAAAGTACTTCTTTTGTTTACCATTACCAAGAGTCAATGACCATTATTTAATATAATGGAATGGAATTGATATTTACCATTACCAAAAGTCATTATTCTTCTGTTGGCTTTTGACTTTTGAGAATAAGAGCCCATTTAGTATATGGCAAATCATGATGAATTAAGAGCGTTTAATTTTTCAAAAGATTAAGATTAGCTTAATTGTAATCAGTCTAAATTAAAAAATATCCTTGTCAATATGGTAAATCTCACATTATTTAAATGTGGAAAACATTATACATAAATATATGCATTCATATTTTTAAAGTCAATTAATTTAGTTTTAATGTGTGGCTCTACATTACCAACAGATGTAGAGGTAGAATATATATTAGAATTGTTCAATTTACTTTAGGATTATATTTATAGTTATCTCTAACCCAATTCTATTAAAAAATTTAAATTATTTTATTTTATATACTTGGTTATATTATATTATATAATACTATTATGTATTATGATATTATATAGTTATTATTGAATTATTATTTAATAATGTAATATTAATAAAAATATTTTATTAATAACTAAATAATATTAAAATAAGTTATACAATATGTAAACCAAATATCATTGTTATGCAACCCAATTCTATCAAAAAATTTAAATTATTTTATTTTTTGAACTTGATTATATTAATGATTTGGAGGCTCAAGCTGCTTAATCTTTGGGAGATAATAACAAACTGGTGAAGGACATGCATGAAGTACATTCAATCCCAAATTCCCCAAAATGATTTATTGGTGTACGTACACACAATTGTTAAAACTAGCATTTACAAAATGATTTTTCTAACTAATATTACAAATGATTTTAGTAACAATTTATATATTAAATATTTATAAAATTATAGTCAGCTATCAGCATTATAAAACTTTTATTTGTAAAATATTAACAACTTGTCCTAAACTCACTAAAAATCTTTTTATAAAAATAATATGTAAAAAATTAATATTGAAAGGTGTAAGTTATGTAAACTTGCAATATTTGTTGGTGTAAAAAATTTGGGATTGAATTTTGTTTATATTTTGATAGATGGATTATGAGAAGTTAGATAATTATCTTTTATTATGTAATAAATTAATTAAGTAAAAAAATATATATATTCTCTTTATCAGTTTGAATCTTTGGAAGATTGTGTAGTAAAATTCTTATAATTTTTTTGAAGTTTTTTTCTGTGAAATTCGGGAATAATAAGAAAATAATAATAAAAAAGAAAAGAAAAAAAAAGTGTATAAACAAAACTTCGGTTTATAGTTTTTATTTTTTATTTTTTATACTATTATTAATTCAGCCGATTGAGTAGAATCAAATACAATCAAAACGTGAGTGGTTAAGGCTGGACTGGAAATTCCCACAATCACCGTCCCTGAACAGGCAGTGTCCGGTTTTTTCTTTAATCTGGTAATATCCGATCCATTGCCATTCGCAGACATCGCTTAACTGACAGTATCTGGTTCGTACATAGACGACATCTTCGAAAAGCTCAGACAGATTCTCTTTCACCTGCTGATGGCGGTTTAAGAGTTTAACTGCAAAATATTTTCCGCTTAGTTCTTCTTCTTCATAGGCAGGAAAGGAAAGCACAGTCCTAGTCGCGTTTGTTTCCAGGTATTTCTTTTCTTTTTTATTTAAATAAACCAGTTAGGGTTTTTCGATTTCGTTCCAGTATAGTCTATTTGGTGAAAAATGGATGAAGAGATGGAGAGATTTGGAATGGAGAATGATTTCGAAGGCGGCCAATGGATTGGCGGTGAATTTTACTACCGTAACCGGAAAGAGAAACGTACCCAAACCAAGGACGACGTGCTTTATGGCGTTTTCGCAGACTCCGATGATGACGATGATTATTCTTCCAGAAAACGCAAAAAAGGTCGTGATTTTTCTACAAAGGCTGACCTCACCAAACCCGTTAATTTCATTTCTACGGGCACTGTTATGCCCAATCAGGAAATCGATGAAAATTCCAAGCAAGAGAACGAAATTAATGAATTTGAAGATGATGATAGGCCGGGCATAGGGATTGGTGTGGGGTCTGCCAGCAATTCTGGGTCTGGTTCTGGTTCTGGTTCTGGTTCTGGTTTAGGATTTAATTCGGGTCCTCCTTCTTCAAAGAAGATTAAGAAGAATGATGGTAATGGGTCTGATAATGGACGATGAAAATTTTCTGCCAACTGCATTCGGAAGGGAAATTAAGGAAGGAGCAATGAGGAGAAAGATGGAAAGAGATAGAGTGAAATCAGAAAAAAAGAGAGCTGAAACAAAAGTTCAAGGTCAAAGTGGGTCTGGGGATGTTGGTAATTTTGAGAAGTATACAAAGGGCATTGGCTTGAAGCTGCTAGAGAAGATGGGTTATAAAGGAGGTGGTCTTGGAAAGAACGAGCAAGGTATTGTGGCTCCAATTGAAGCCAAATTGAGACCGAAGAATATGGGCATGGGTTTTAACGACTACAAGGAGTCTGCTAATGTGCCTGGTTTGCAAGAATTGGAAGAGAAGAAGAATTTGCCAGGGACGACTCAACCTGTAGCTGGTAGAGGAAATGAGAGATTATGGTCAAAGCAGGCAAAGGCTAAGAAAAAAAAGAAAGTTGAGGAGTATATTACTGCTGAGGAGTTGTTGGCTAGCAAGCAGGAACAGAGTTCTGAGGTTATTCAGAAGGTATATGATATGAGGGGACCACAAGTCCGGGTTTACACAGATCTGTCTGATTTGAATGCTGAAGAGAAAGCAAGGGAAAATGATATCCCTATGCCAGAGCTTCAGCATAACGTGGCATTGATTGTCAGGTTGGCCGAGGTTGACATTCAAGAGATTGATAGAAATTTGAGGAATGAGAGGGAGACAGCATTAAGCTTGAAAAATGAGAAAGACAAGTTAGAAACTGAGGCAAAACTCCAGAAGAAGCAGTTGGACAATTTTGAGGAGATAATGAGTGTGTTGGATCGAGTGGGAGAGGAGAACTCCTTAGGAACATTGACATTGGATTCACTTGCAAAGTGTTTCAGTGATTTGCAGCAGGAAATATTCTGACAACTACAAGTTATGTAACCTGTCAAGCATTGCTTGCTCATATGCTCTGCCTTTGTTTATCAGGGTCTTTCAAGGATGGGATCCTCTTCAAAATCCATCACATGCATTGGAGTTGGTATCGGTGTGGAAGAAACTACTTCAGGAAGAAGATTTTCATGATATCTGGGATGTAACATCACCTTATACTCAATTAGTTTCTGAAGTTGTATTACCAGCTGTCAGAATTTCTGGTATTAATACTTGGCAGGCCCGGGACCCTGAGCCTATGGTACGATTTTTGGAGTTATGGGAAAAGTTGCTTCCTTCTTCAGTCTTGCATACCATATTGGATAACATAGTGTTGCCAAAATTATCAAGTGCTGTAGATACGTGGGAGCCACATCGTGATACCGTTCCTATTCACATATGGGTGCATCCTTGGCTACCTCTGTTAGGGCACAAGTTGGAAGGTATGTATCAGATGATACGTATTAAGTTGAGTAATGTTCTTGGTGCATGGCACCCTAGTGATTCATCTGCTCATACTATACTGTCACCTTGGAAGACTGTTTTTGATTTGGCAAGTTGGGAACAACTCATGCATCGGTTTATTGTTCCAAAGTTGCAGCTTGTCCTGCAAGAGTTCCAAGTAAACCCTGCCAGCCAGGAACTAGATCAGTTTTATTGGGTCATGAACTGGGCATCTGCTATTCCTATTCATCTTATGGTTGATATGATGGAGAAATTTTTCTTCACCAAGTGGCTTCAGGTTTTGTATCACTGGTTGTGCTCAAACCCTAATTTTGAAGAAGTCACAAAGTGGTATTTGGGTTGGAAGGAACTTATACCAAAGGAGCTGCTGGCAAATGAAAGTATTCGGTATCAGCTTAATCGTGGTCTTGATATGATGAACCAAGCTGTTGATGGTATGGAGGTGGTCCAACCTGGTCTGAAAGAGAACATCAGCTACCTTAGGGTACTTGAGCAAAGGCAATTTGAGGCCCAGCAGAAAGCGGCAGCCCATGCTCAACAGCAAGCTGCTGCTAGCTTGGGTGGTGCAGTGCACATGGATGGTATGACTGGTGTACCTGAGTTGAGCTTGAAAAGAAGTTATAGAGGCCCATGCCCAACAGAATGGATTGCTGTTCAAGCTTAAAGCCAGGCAGGATGCACAATGGTCACCAAATATATGGGTTTGGTAATGTCAGTATAATTATAGATTCTCTAAATCAAAAAGTATATGCTCAAACTGAGGATACATGGTCTCTGGAATCACTCCAAGGGCTGCTAGACTTACATAATAAATCCTTTCACAAGAGACGCTGAGTTCTAGAGTGTCTTCTATTGTTGAGTCGCTAGATGTGAAGTAACTCGGAAAGTAGTGTTTAGCATTCTGTCCTGTGTTTTTATGAAATGAGAAGTCAATCGTTAGCTTGTCCTTATTATTTCAGATGGTCTACAGGGGCTAGAGAGTCATGTGTAACAAGTACTATTACGAAATGAATGTCATTGAAATGGACTCAGTTTTGAAGTCTGTTTATTTGTGACTTAGCAGATTTCTAGATATGTCTTGCATTTGTACACGAGTCTGACTCGCTTCACATTTGCTGGTAAAAGTGGTCTGTTTTATCACTAAATATGTAGTTATGGATTATCTAATGTTTATGGTTCCCTTGCTGCCATAGCTTTTCTAGAAGTAAATTTAATCTGATATGGAATTCAGTTTTGGGGTACTTTGAATTATTTGTAACTTTGTTGTTTCCCTGTGTAATGAGATGAATTTGTACTCTTGACTTTAGTTTTGATGATAGTTTGTGAACTTACTCTATTCTTTCTATCTCCCTCTCTCCTCTGTTCTCTTTTCTCTTTTCTCCCTTCTTCCTCTGTCACTCTCTTTCTCTAGCTCTAAATCAATTTGTATTACTGTCCTTTGATCTGGATTGAGGTACTATGAATTATTTGTAACTTCGTTGTTTCCCTGTGTATGAGATGAATTTGTACTCTTGACTTTAGTTTTGATGATAATTTGTGAACTTACTGTATTCTCTGTTCTCTTTTCTCCCTTCTCCCTTCTCCCTTCTTCCTCCTTTCCTCTCTTTCTCGAGCTCAAAATGAATAGTTATTACTGTCACTTCGATCTCGATCATAACTACTAATATCATTATGGTGTCTGTTTGCTGTTGTATGGGTGTTTTTAAAATTGTTGTATTTCTTTGCTTATATGTTGCCATGTTGGACTATTGATGGGAAATACAGATAATAGAGATTTTAAATTTATCAGGAAGTTTGATGAATTGGGCAGAAGAGCTTTGAGGTTTAATTTTTATGGTGTGAATATTAATAGTGATGATTTTCATAATACCAGAATTAGAATGTATTTTCTCAGTAGCTGTGAAGTACTGAATCCTGTTCAACCTTATACCTAGAAATTGTAAGGAATTACAGACAAGCAAGTTAAAAGTTGTAGTTACTTTAACGTTCAGATATACAAGGTCAGTATGGCATGGCACCTTCTCTACAGGTACTGCAAGTACATTTCATACCTGAAGAGTGCTTTACAGGCTATATGTTGGATGGAGGTTGATGAAAATTTTGTTGTTAGGGTTTTTGAGGGGTGTCAGTAATTATTCAGTAAAATATTCTGCTCTTGGTGTTCAATGAAAAATGAAAACCTTGCTTTGCTGTAGTCTATACTGATTTCATTCCAGTTTTAGATGGTGGGTATATTTGAAGATACGTAATAATGCTACTACATATTTCTCTTTGCCTGAGATACTCGATCTGTGTAATATATACCTTTGCAAGAGAAAAAAGAAATTTTATTGTGTTTATACTTGACACAATACTATAGTCTTTTGGTTTCTTTGTTTGGGTAATGAGGCTACCTGGTTTCATTTTTCTGCTGATCACAATCCACACGTTTTAGTTGACTGACTACATGAAATGATTTGCATGGGAGGATGAAACTTGCTTTACATTTTGCTCCAGATATACTCCCAAATTTTGTAATTCTTTTTTAGCGATTTCATGATTTAATTATCTTGTGGTGCCAAGATTTGTTATATATTATTGTCTTCTCATGGCTTCTTCATTTCCTTTGGTAACTAATGCAATTTGATTTTAATGTTTATAGATAGAGCCATAGAGGGCTAGAATTCATGTTTTCTTTAATGCTTTATTCTTTTTCCAGTTGTGATGTAAGGTGTCTGTGCTACTCTTGCATTTCTTACTAGCTACCAATAATGAGTTTTGCTCCTCTGATAGCCACTTCTCTTCGAGTTGTTACTAGTTAGGTTTTATTCTGTGTTTTGGGTTCTGAAAAACAGAGGGATTTTTTAGTAAACTATTACTAGTTTTGTTTTTTAGATCAAGACTGATAAGAGTTGGTCAGAAGCAAACAAGTTTTTTCTGTAGTATTTTGATTCTTTTGAGTTTACATCTTCGACTACAAAATAAGAATCCAGTCAGTGACTCAGTTGAGTAACTCAAGTTTATGTACTCCTTTATTGAACTCTAGTCCTGGGTACGGAAACTGAGTTGTAAGTTATGGACTAGATGTTGATTGAGTTTAACTTTTGTTCATTACATTTTATTATTATTATTATTATTATTATTATTATTTTGTGTGCACAAGTTAGCAGAGAGGTGACCCTATTGAGTATAGGGAAAAAGTGATTAGAAGAGATTTATTCTTTTGTGGATTATTCTTTGTGAAGAGAGAGGGAGAAATAAATAAAATGGGGTGTTTTCCAAAACCCCCCCTAATATATTGAAAAGCCATCTTCTATATAATGACAAAGGTTATCTTATCTTCTATTAGCCATCATGCATGCTAATTTGTCAAATGAAGCAATATTTGGCTCTTCAAATTTTATCTTATTTTCAAAAATAAAAAAGTTAATTAAATTCTTGAAGTAGTATAAATTGAGAACAAGTTTTCAATATCTGAACAAAGAGTATTTGTTTAATAAATGTGCTAGCAAGGCATATATGGTTGCAAAGAGTAAAATGACAAGAATTAATCTTGCAGTGATACTGGTGGTGTTTTTTAGCTTATTAGTGTGCATGGAAACAAAACTTGATGATGATCACCATCCTCCTCAATCTGTTCAACCTTCACCATTATCATCAAATTATAACTCTTTGCCTTTGGCATTTCAATAGCTGAAAATACAAAAACACTGTCTCAGAAAATGTTTTGATGCACTCGGAGAGTTTCAAAAAGACCGTGTATATGAAGCACGATTTGTAGCTGTATGGATCGTTGGAAGGAGAAGCACGGTATAAATTAAGTATCTGTTTTAATTTCAGTTCTTGAACTTCAGATTAAAGATAGAAACATTAATTAATGTTGAGAAGCATAAAATCAGAAAGTCATTATAAAAATAATAATAATAATATATATATATACACGTATTTGTCTTTTGAATTTTGAATTTATTTCTGAAAAGAAAATATGTATTTCCATGTAATCCTATATTTCAAGTTAATAATAATTGATCTTCAATTAAAGAGTTCGAATCCTTAAAATCTAAGAGAGAAGTGATCTAGCTTCGTTCATCAAAACTAACTCCCTTTCGAATCTTGCTTTTAACATTCAGTAGTGTTAAAAAACACTCAATTCGCATGAGAATTCTCCAGAATCTCTCGTTTGAGAATACTAATCTTGTTAGTTCATTCTTCTGTTAATATTTGTCATTTTTTGTTCTACAACTATAATTTTTTGTCAATTTCGTCTCAAAATTAATTTGCATTCTTAGTCTCTCTCATAAAATTTAAAAATATTATCAATTTTTTAAAAAATATTAGAATCATCACAAACCCTAATATCAAAAGATAATAAAAATAGGAGTAAGAAAGCATGCATGTGATGAATATCAAAAGATTTTTTTGTCTCCTCAACAGGCATGTGGTGAAAATTTTACATTTTAAATTAGCAATTTTCATTTAAAATGTTAATGATGCTAGATTGGTTCTAAAAATTTTGACATAAAATTAATATAAAAAAAAAATCTTTTGGGATGAAATTATTAAAAGTGTGATATTTTAAGAATTTAGCAAATAAAAAGTCTGAGTTTAAAAAACTTGCACATATATTATGTCTTCGTGAAGAAGAGAACGCGCCAATTTATTGTCAAATACAATGCATAAATGGTATATATAGACTAATTACTAATACAATGCATCAAATATAATTATTTATTTGTCCTTGTAATATTTTTTCAAGAACGTGAAAGTATAGGAGATTATTTCTTGTGACACACCCTTAATTTCAAAAAGACCGACCACAGTTGAGTTTTCCTTAAATTACTTATAAATAGTTCAAATCCACGTACATACATGATCTTCGACTCATCATAAGATATAATGAGTACATAAATTTGAACAAAGATAGGAATATAAATTATTAAAATTAGGGGTGTGTGCATGCAAATCGGTTTAGTTAGACGGATTTGAGATAAATCTCACATGACTTTTTAAGTTAAGTTGACAAAAAGTTTATTCAAGTTTTGAAGTCAGATGGTCTGGTGATAGAAAATTTTATTTAGTTAAAAATTTAGGTGAGTCAGTTGAGTTAGACTTTTTATTGTTTGAACCTTCTTATACAATGATTTACTACATATTTTTAACAAACAATAAAGTCATAACAAAAATTTTAAACTATCTAATTTTTGGACAAAAAAACATCATAAATAGGTTATTTTTAATAACCCTCTTATATATCGAAAAGCCATATATATATGTATAATTGAAAGCTATATTTGGCTCCTAAGTTAATGTATTTTTTCCACACAAAAATTCCTTAAATTAATGGTTGGACTATATCTATTTGAACTATAAATTGACAATAATATTTCAATATATATATTTGAACTATATATGAAACTGGCCCCCAAGCCATTGGATGCAAAGGGTATAATGAGAATTAGGTTTGCAGTGTTGGTGGTGATTTTGAGCTTGTTTGTGCGCATTGAAGCCAAGCTTGATGACCATCCTCCTCAATTTGTCGCATCTTCCCTATTATCACCAAATTACTCTCTGCCTCTTGCTTTTCAAAAGCTCAAAATAGAAAAACATTGCCTCAGAGAATGTTATGATTTACTTGGAGAGTTCAAAAAAGATGCTACATATCAAACACGTTTCAAATCATGTTTTGATCATTGTTGGAAAAAGCATGGCATAAAATAAATAAAATAAATTTCTTCTATATCCCTTGTTATCTTTATTGTACGAAAACGTTCGATTTTAATTATAAAATAAAAAAATAAATTTAAAATGTCCAAACCTAAATGCGTATTTATCTTTTACACTTGTAATTAATTAATTTTTGGTCTTTTGATCCAATTATTGACATGTCAAAGCCTTAAGTTCATTTCTGTTCTAATTTTATTTTGGATTATTGATTTTGAGTAGTACCGAGTAACAACACGTGTGATTGGTAGGATTGTTTGTTGATCTCCTCTAACCTCTTCTCCTCATTAGATGTCATGATTTTATCAAAGCAAAAATCGTAAATTATCAGTGTTCAATTTTCTTAATGAAGATATTATTTCCACTATTTTGTAAAATTTACAATAGATATATATTTTTTTTGTACGATCACAAATGCTTTTCTAAAGAATTGTACATGATTATGCTAAATTTGTGATACTAATTTTAATAGACTTAAATTTTTAGCATATGTTTTTTTTTTAATCTTTATTTTAACATCTCTAACACTTTTAGAATCTCTTTTGTTAATCAAACACTTAATACAAAACTAATACCAAGTACCAACATCATTTTATTTTATTTTTTTAGATTTTTATCAAACAATATTGTTATGACAATTTTAGTTTTTTTTTTTTTTTTTTTACGGAAGTCTTTTAATAAGTCATAACATCCCCAGATCAATATTAGACAAGACATGTTTTACTCTCTTGAAAGTTGAAAGTACAAAAATGAATATATATTAAAGGTGGCAGCAACTAGCCAGTTACAAAACAAAAAGTTGTTAACAAATAATGAAAACAGAGAATGACTAACAATCATTAAGGATTCTTTTGATTATAATTAATTTCTTCATAATTTGTTTGGACATTTCATTCTCCTTATCTCATGTTTGAACATGAAATTCTATCTATATATAGTCAAATAAAATCAAATCTCAAACTATCAAATAAAACTGATTCTTCATTTATTAAATAGAAATCTATTCTGAATAAAAGATTTCGTAGAAGGTGTGATAAGTCTTAAACCAATGCTTAAAGCCAACTCTTGCTACAATATTAATGAACCCAAAAACTTGTCATTTTGACTAGTTAGAAGATGAAAACCTCTATTCTGAATTCAAAGTGTAATAAGATACTAGCTTATTTTATTTTGGTTTGAAGATCATTTCTAGTATTTATAGTATTACATTCAAATCAAAAGTCATTTAAGGAAGAATAAGTTTTCTATGCTTAAAAACATCTCATTGATTAAATGGAAATCTATTTTCGAATTAAAAAATTATTTATTATGTTAGAAATAAATTTAAATTTTATAATTATCTCCTCTAAGATAATTAATATTCCAGGAAGAATAAGTTTTATTTCTTATTAATTAAAATTCCAAAAGTAGCAGTCACCTCCTCTAAGATAATTAATATTCTAGGTAATAAATCCATTGATACAAGTTATTAATGTCGGATTTATCTGACTTTAAGGTCTACTTGAGAGGTCCATTTGTAAGGTTGTACGGGTGGTCCTCCAAGCTAAGGGGTGGTCCTCAAAGCTCAAGGATGGTCTCCTCTGGTTGGAATGTCTATTCCTGTGCACCTCTGTCGAACTGCAGGGGTCCTCGGGTATTCTTGGTAGACCTTAAACATATAAGATAAAATAGAGGTTGGACATTACCCGAGATCTCTCTTTCAAGCTCAAGTCAGTTAAACGGAGAGCTGGGAATTTTTGAGACAAAGATCTTACCTGGGCTTGGGAGGGGGTTCATATAATGGAAGTCTTGGGCTAATTGGGTCAAGTGGGCCTAATGAATCAATTTATGTATTAACACAAGTAAACTTGTTCAGTGATTTTAATTTAAAAAATTGCTACAATTAATAATTCTTAAACAGTGCTAACTGCTAAGTGCTAAAACCCCTGTTAAGAAGTCAAAAGGTACACATAGTAAAAGAAGAGGTTGTTTTTACTGCTATTCTATTGCAAACTCCTTATCTTTTATTTTATTTTATAAGAAGTTGTAAGAGTCTTCCCTTTATCTTTAGTAATCCTAGTCTGCAAGCATCAATCACCATGCTAAAATTATCATTTGCATATGCTTAGAATCAAACAACTATATATATATATATATATATATATATGTTTTTTTTTTTTTTTTTTGGGTACAGGAATTAAACAACTATTTGCTTAAACTGAAACCTGCAGTTCGAATTAATTAACAATTCTTTTTTTAGAAATTATAAAATAATTGAAGCTTAAATTTGTAACACTGAAACTCATTCATTGTAGAGGTACACATGCAAGCTATAAGTTAAGGTTGAGCAGCAACTTGAGATAAAGTTTAATAAAAACGAACACTGATAATAATAATATTTTAATAAAAAATTTAAATATTATAAACAATATGAATAGTAGACACATATATTAAAATGATTTTCATTAATAGTTTCTCACAAAATGAGGTAAAAATTGACAAAAGAAGTTCTTTTTTAAAATTAATTATTTGCGACAATTTACTAATTGTTGTTAATACCTCTGTTTGATTAAATTTTTAAAACAGTTTTCGGATTTAAATTTTTCTACAAAACTATTTAGTATAGAGATTTTATTTTTAAAGCTTTACAAAAAAACATTTTTGAACTTACAGAGTTTTCAAAGCTACTAAAAGCTAAAGTTAGAAAAAGAAGTTTTTTCAAATATAAAACAAGAAAGTTCAAATGAATTTTAATAAGTATTTTATTTAGATTGTTAAATAAAATAGAATAAGGAAAGGATTGTAGTCTTGATTGATATCTCAAAGCCTACACCCATAAGCTTTATTTATAGTAAATAATAAAACATAAACTTCCACATCTAAACAATGTGGGACTACATAATATAATAATATTATATTCCTAATACTCCTCCTCAAGATGGAGCTTATAATGCTCAATCTTGTACAAATAAAACCCAATTACCAATCTCAACATTCCCCTTTACTTACAACAATCTAGGTGAAGCTTCAATCCGTTTGATGAACATACTGGTACCCATGAATAGTACTCATGTTGGCTGGAAATAGACACAGCCGGATTTTCCGGAAAAATAAAAGGAGCACCGTTGAAAAAACGAACAACGAATAACGGGATTTTCCAGAAAAATAAAAGGAGCACCGCTGGAAAGAGACACAACGGGAAGTTCATGAAGGTACTGTTGAGCTGTCAAACTCTTTGAGCCGTCAAACCCTAAATAAGCTTGAAAAAAAAAAGGGATGAACTGTCTTTAGATTGTGAAACTTCAAGTGAATTGGCGATTTCAATTTTTTCAGAGGTAGACATACCGATGAACAAGTACCCCTGATGAATAATAATCATATTGACTGGAATGAAACGCAGCAATAGAGAGACACGTTGGAATGAAACGCAGTAATAGAGAGACACGCTGGAATGAAACGTAGCAACAATGCAGAGACATGCTGGAATGAGGCGTGAATGGAAGAAACAACTAGATTTAATGATAGCTGGCAGCAAAGGCATTTTTTTTTTTCTTCTTCTTTTTCTTCATGTGGCGGCTAGATAAAAGAAAGAGAAGATTAGGGTTTTTTTTTTTTTTTTTGGTGGAAATAGGGCCAAGATCGGGCTTGGGTTTCAATAAAATAGAATATTATAAGGAAATGATTGTGGCCTTGATTGATATCTCAAAACCTACACCCATAAACTTTATTTATAGTAAATAATAAAACATAAATATTCTATTAGGAATATAATATTATTATATTATGTAATATAGATAAATATAACAATAATATTTGTTAGAATGATTTTTTTAGTAATTTTAATATTAAATATTTTTTAAATAAAATAAATTTTTTATATCTTACAACTTCTTTATGTTAAGTCATCCAAACACTTTTTCAGTTTTTATATAACATTTTTTAAACAATCCTACTTAAAATGTATTTTTATACACAGCTTAACCAAATAAACCTAATAAATGATTTGATGTCAAGGAGAAACTTAAGGTCTAATTGGATAAATGGGAATGGAGGGAGAAGAAATGAGATGAGATGAGAGGGCTACATACTATTTTTCTTTATGCGAGTGTAATTTTTATCTATTGTGATTAATATACCTAGTAATATCTAAATAAAACATGTTGACGTAATAATAAAATTATATAATAATATACCATCTCATCTCATTTTTTCTTAACTTCCAAACAAGAGATGTATGTTTATTTTCTCTTCTCTCCCTTAATTTTTTTTTTTAACTTCTAGATAAGACAAATGATAAGTGTCACATTTGTCCTCTCCTCTCCTATTTACTCCGCTTTTCTCTTCTTCCAAAATCCCAATAGACCCTTAATGAATGGAAGTAACTGGTAATTTCCAATCCAAACGTCAATCACCAACAAATCAAACATGTTTAAATCAAAATCTTAAAATGTAGTAGATT
This sequence comes from Quillaja saponaria, assembly GCA_029379385.1. Taxonomy (NCBI): domain Eukaryota; kingdom Viridiplantae; phylum Streptophyta; class Magnoliopsida; order Fabales; family Quillajaceae; genus Quillaja; species Quillaja saponaria. The sequence continues at coordinate 7,300,412 of CM055616.1, read as the reverse complement.
ATTTGTTTGAAAAGAGAGAGAAACTGCAATATCAAAAGTCATTTTAATGAAGAATAATTAAGTTATTCAATCTCAAATTATCATATATTCTTAAAGCCTACCGTTTTGCTTCATGGAAACCTTATTTTTTTAGTTAAAAGATAACTTATTTGTTACACATAACTTTAAATCTTACATTTCTTAATAATGGATGTATTTATTAATATAATAACTAAATATTGGCAATATGTACAAGTTAATGGACGAAAGCATTGACACAATTGTGTAGTTGTCTTTCTCCCATGATTCTTAATTGCTATGATGGATACATTGTAACTGAATTTAAATTTTTTAATCTTTATTTTGAAAATATTTAGTAGAATAGTAAATTTTCAAGAACAAATGAAGAGACATAAATTATAATCTACGTTATTTAACCAAATATATGATCAATTGCAAATAAGATAAGAGTTTACACTAAAATAAGAAGAAAACGACTTCCTTTAATTATTTATCAAAAGAAAAACTTTTGGTTTGAATTAAAACCTGTTTTTGGAATTAAATATTCTTCTTCTTTTTTCTTCTTTTTTTAAAAAATAAAATAAAATGAATTAGTATTGAAAGCTGATTTTCCTCAATTCCTCATGCATGCATGTAAGGCAAATTGCAATATAAATTTATTGTCTGGAGAATTAAGAAAAACTCTCCTAAGTAGGAAGCTAAGGTAGATATATTGCATGGTATATGCATTGGTTTTCCACCATTTGAAGGAGGTTTAATTTCAACATAAATATCTTTTTAACATCTAGCTCCATTACAACAAATTAAAACAACTACCAATATTAGAACAATTTAAATAAAATCATTAATTACAGAAATCTTTGATTTGAAATTAATGTGTGTCATTATGAAAATTTCTCTAATATTAGATGTTGTTAATTCCAACTATATTATTAGGAGCTGAAGTTCAAGTTGATGATAATCTTCCTCGTCGTTTTCTTTCATCTTCTCTAGGCTTCTTCCCTACGTTTTTGAACAAAGCAATGATCGAAAAATTACAAGAACAACAACGTTGTAGAAGGATTTTTTGCACTCAAACTCTTCGAAGTTTTAGGTATGTTCCTCCTGATACATATCAAACACTTCTCAGAAAATGCATTACTCTTTGTATGAAGCATCACCTAGAAAGATTGTAATATTCTACAGTTGATTAATTAAGAGCAGAAAGATCATTGAAAAGTTTATCAAAGCAAGAAAAATAAAAATATTGGAGAACAAATTAATTAATCGACCAGAAGTCTAGGATGGATCTCTCATGTTTTTAGTTTTGCTCCTCTATGAAGTGTGTATTTACCTTTTTTGTGTTATGGAAGTTTATGGACTAGGAAGTGAGTTGTGACTTCTGAGTGAGGGTTACTTTGTTTTGTTTTATGAGGGTTTGAGGGTTGTAATTTTTGTTTCAAGATTTTATTCCTGTTTTAATGTTTTAACGGTTCTCTTGATTGTGTCAATTTTTTAATTTAGTTTATAGTTGGAGACTTTGAGTTGTACTTCTTTTTAATTATTCATTTTGGGAGAATAAAATTATCTCTTCTTAGCTGGATACTTAAAATAATTAATCAAGAAATACATAAATTAAATTAATTAGACACAAAGACTACTAAAAAAGAAAAAAAATAGTTCATAAACTAGAATCAAAGTAAATTAAGATCTCCACTTCTAATTTAACCATAAAAACTTAAGAGGTGGAAAGGAAGGGAATTGGAGTAGATATCCTAAATTGAATTTTATGTAAACGAGAAAAACAAGATATTAGACAGCCTAGTTGATACGAGGGAAGAAGACGAATATAAAAAATCACGAAGAAGCCTTATCCCATATACAAATTTTGACAGCCAGAGAAGTAGCCACACGTACCGTCCAAAATATTTTTAGCGCCTACCATATTATCCCCATTTTTACAACCACAAGGTTCTTCCTTTCTTTTAATTGTCTTTCTTTCTGTGTGCCACACTCGTCACTCTCCCTAATTGCAACCTTACTTTGCGGTAGGAATATCCAAAAAGCTTTTGCAATTTCTATTTCAATTCGACGAATTCTCTTAGAGGTAAGATTTCATATTCTATAAATTATCTGTTTTTCTGTATTCGAGGTAAAGTATCTTTCATATTTTGCTGTGAGCAGCAATATATCAGTGTAATTTATCTGTTGCTGGACAATTCCTTTTCTGGGTAGCTTCAAGTTTTCAACTTTTCTTGTTTTGGATTCAAATTTTACAATTCATATGGAATTATAGAGCCTATGGGGTGAGGAATTATTAGATTGCAAATTTTTGTTTTGTGCCTGTTTGCATTGTGGGGGCTCAATGCTAATATTAGTAGGAAATATGCAAGGAACAATGGCTTCTCTTGCTTCCCTTGTCAGTTTGGGAAGTGTAGTGGGTGTGAGTTCGTCTGAAAGGTCCCGTTCTCTTGTTCGGAGAGTGTCTCTTTCTAAAGGAAACTTTAGGGGTAGAAGAAGATGGCATTGTGTGTCCTTGCCTGTTTGTAAATATTCTGTGACAACAACTGATTTTGTTGCTGAGCGAGGCAATGCGATTTCCCTAGATTCTAACAACAGTGGAGGAAGTAAAAGTGGGGATGATGATACTGGTTTTCTCCTTAAGCCTTCTCCCAAACCCGTATTGACGTCTTCAGAGTCCAAGAGCGATCCCATTTTAGGTATGAATGCCGTGACTTGGGGCTCATTAAGGAATTCTGATGACGAGAAGTTAGATGATGTAGAAGAGAGGAATGAGGTGATCGAGTCACTTGGAGAGGTATTGGAAAAGGCTGAAAAACTTGAAAATCCCAAGTTGGGTAGTAAGAAAAATAATGGGTCCCTAATTAGACCAACGGTATCTAATACAGCTAGCAATTCAAGAATAGATAAACCAATAAACTTGACAACAAATAAGAAGGCTAAAACTATGAAGAGTGTATGGCGTAAAGGGGACACTGTAACAACTGTGCAGAAGATAGTAAAGGAACCACCCAAGCCTAATAGCATGATTCAACATGAGAAATCCGAAACAAAGGTGGAAAAGGTAATTTCACAGTCTCGCGCTACTACTAAACCTCCTCAGCCACCTTCAAGGCCTCCACCAAAGTTACAAGCTAAGCCTTCTGTAGCTCCTCCACCTATGATAAAAAAACCTGTGGTTTTGAAGGATGTTGGGGCAGCTCCAAAGTCATCTGTGATTGATGAAACTGCAAGATCTACTAAAAGTAAAGAAAGGAAGCCAATCTTAATTGACAAATTTGCCAACAAGAAATTGATGGTTGATCCTCTAATTGCTCAAGCAGTTCTAGCTCCCACAAAACCCGGGAAAGGTCCTTCCCCAGGAAAGTTTAAAGATGACTATCGTAAGAGAAGTGGTCCATCTGGAGGAGGACTACGGAGACGGATGGTCAACGATGATGATGTTGAGGATACGTCAGACCTCAATGTCAATATTCCTGGTGCAGCAAGAAAAGGGAGGAAATGGAGCAAAGCAAGTCGAAAGGCAGCAAGACTCCAGGCTGCCAAGGAGGCAGCTCCTGTCAAAGTAGAAATTCTCGAGGTTGGTGATAACGGTATGTTGATAGAGGAGTTAGCCTATAACTTGGCCATCAGTGAAGGTGAAATTCTTGGGCAGTTGTACTCGAAAGGGATTAAGCCAGATGGAGTGCAAACTCTGGACACAGATATGGTGAAGATGATCTGTAAAGAGTATGATGTGGAAGTGATTAGATGTTGACCCTGTCAAAATCGAAGAAATGGCCAAAAAAAGGGAAATTCTGGATGAGGAGGACCTTGAAAAACTCAAAGATAGGCCTCCTGTCATAACTATAATGGGTCATGTTGATCATGGAAAAGTAAGTGGTAACACTTATATCCTTTCCTTTCTATGATTTTTCTCCATGAATTGCTCTTGTTTGCTGATATATATATATGTTGTAACCACTTGGCAGACTACTCTTTTGGATTATATACGGAAGAGCAAGGTAAGGCGGAAACTTCAAAATCTTAATGCTTTAAGTTCCTTTTTAAATTCCATAGCTGTTTATGGGTGAGTTTGGTTTAACTTTTGGTGTTTGAGATGTTGTTTGGTTGCAATCTATATTTTAGATGTTGTTTAGATGGTCTTAAAAACTGTGGTTTGAGATGCTGGTTTGATATGCCTTTTTTTTGGTATGTAAATTACAACAAAAGGACATCCATGAGTAATATTATAAAATTACTGAAATAGCAAAAAAAAAAAAAAAAAAAACTTCAACTAGAAAAAAATGTCATCAAGAGTATTTTTGTCCATTCGGTCAAATTAAAAAAATAAAAAATCTAATGTGGCTCTTGTATTCGATTTATTAAAAAAAGTTACAATTATTATCTATTTGTAAATAAAAATAATTTTTAGGGTATATTTGTTAAAAAAAAGAAAAAAAAAAAAAGAAAAAAGAAAAAAAAGAGAAAGGCTGGGAATGTTTGCCGTTGCTTCTCAAATGGGCAATGCAAGCATTGCCAGACATCACTTTTTGAAATTTCATTTTTATAATTTAAAATAAAAATAAAAATCATTGCAAACCAAACGGGCACTATATGCCTTACAGATGGTTCTTTTGTTGAATAAATTTGCCTATACCATAATTATTATGGTGTGCTTATGATGGCATGATCATGTACATATTGCTACTTATTATGTCTTGGTTGTAAGCTTGTAGATAGTGCATGCAATGAACATATTCATAGTTTGGACATGCTCCAGGCTCATTTGGGTTAAATTATGCCTTGTTTCTATGTTAGTCTCGTTTCTTGTCCATTTCAATGCTTCATACTGTCTAACTATGATGGTGGATTCATACTGTTGGCTTAAATCTTGTCAAGTATTATTCGTGAAATATACACAATACTCAACTCAGGCTAACAGCATATATATACAGGTGGCTGCCTCGGAAGCGGGTGGGATTACACAAGGAATTGGGGCATATAAAGTGCTAGTGCCTGTCGATGGTAAATTGCAGCCATGTGTTTTCCTGGACACTCCTGGACACGAGGTAGACTCATTTGCCAATGAAAAGTTTTCACTTCCACTTTTTCTTCCTAACTTGCAAAAGCGCTTTTGTCTTTCTACGCTGAATCATATTTGGGTCTAGTAATCTAAAAAATGGTTCTCTAACTTATGCTACTGCGACGTTATTAACTCAATCATGAACTGTAACATGCTCACATGTTTCTTGCCTTAGATGATATATATTATGTATGCTCCTGTAGGCATTTGGGGCAATGAGAGCTCGTGGAGCAAGTGTGACAGACATTGCCGTCATTGTTGTAGCTGCTGATGATGGAATCCGTCCTCAAACAAATGAAGCCATAGCTCATGCCAAAGCTGCTGGAGTTCCAATAGTGATTGCTATAAATAAGGCATGTCAACATGGTTCCGTTTTATTGGCTATGAAATGAAGAAAACAGCTTTTTCCTGTTCTTATGCTTACTTTTTCATATGCTGTGGCATATTTAAACTGATCCAGATAGATAAAGATGGAGCCAATCCAGAACGAGTCATGCAAGATCTTTCTTCAATTGGTCTGATGCCAGAAGACTGGGGTGGGGACATTCCTATGGTTCAGGTTTTTGTCTATTTATTTTCAGGAACTGTTTTCATATTTTATTGATGCTGTTATTGCCTTTAGGAAAAGTAATTTTTCGTCTATCATCTTTTAACAGATAAGTGCTTTGAAAGGGGATAAAATAGATGATCTTTTGGAAACGGCTATGCTTGTTGCTGAGGTAAGCTTTGTAGTACTGGAAGCCATCATGCTCTTTGCTAGAATTATAGACTAGTTCATAATGCTATTCCTATGTTCTCCTCTGATCCAATGAGCATGCAAAACATATATAATCATAAAAAGACATGGACTTCAACCATCACATTTCCATTTCTAATAATTGCTGGAACCCGTAGAAGCTCTGTAGATATTAGAACCTCTCTGGAGATTTCCTTTTTAAAACATCCCTGTCAATGATTATGTGACTGTGAACATGTTCGAGTTATGCACATGTTGAAAGGTAACTTGCCCTGCTTGTTGAATCTTTGATAGGCACCTGAAAATAAACCCACCTGGATCATACTTGGGGTGTTTCATGGTAGGGAAAAAACCTACGACCTGTGTGGTCCAGACTTTTCTTAGAAATTGGGCACATCTTTTGGCATTTCTTTTATTTGCCGGGTATGTATTCTGACCTCATGCTTCATTGGTTTAGTTGCAAGAGCTGAAGGCCAATCCTGATAGAAGTGCAAAGGGCACAGTCATTGAGGCAGGTCTTCATAAATCAAAAGGACCCTTTGCAACATTCATTGTGCATAATGGAACCCTTAGAAGAGGTGATATAGTAGTTTGTGGAGAATCATTTGGAAAGGTTGGTATCTCAGGAGTGGGCAAGTTTTTTATTTATTTCAATTTTGCTATGACCTTAACTTTTGATACATAAATGGTGGGAATCTATTTTTCTTACTTTGTAATAGTTACATGTCTTTTGAAGTCTTCTTATATTGCCTTGTTCAGGTGAGAGCTTTATTTGATGATGGTGGAAATCGTGTCGATGTAGCTGGACCCTCTATGCCTGTACAGGTTTGTACCTTCATCATATCTTTGCTTCTTTTAGCACTCTCTTAGAAGCAGCTTTCAGATAAAAAAACCTTGGAGTTTTCTTTTTATCTAAAGTACATTCCATTTCTTTAATATTTGTGTTATCTAGTGCAATGCAGTTAAACTTTCTAGCTAATTGGGTTATTGTTGAGAAAGGTGACCCTGTTAAGATACTGTTAAGTGAAAAGAAAGTGGGGAACAACCGTGCTGACTTTTGGCTGGGGAATTTGTCTGTTGAATTAATGATCTCTAATCCGCACCAAAGAAATTTAAGGACAGGAATAATCATATCAACCTGTGTGTTATGGCTTACTGAAAACACGAGACAGATCTGACTTTTGGCTTGACATGCTTATGAGCAGGATCACTGTTGGTACCTGCTATAGGTTTACAATTAACTTGCACATGGAGGCTGTTCAAGTTTACCGTTATTTTCTGGGGCAAAATCTAAATTTACATTCTGATAACAAACTCTGTTAAAATATCATTTCTCTTATTTTCTTTACTAGTCAGTTTGATATTTGCATTATGGGTGAGCAACTGCATTTGTGGTTAATTTCTACTTTACATATCATTTGAAGGGAACACAAATTTAAATCTTGCTTTTATTCTTCTTCTTTTCTTTTTTTTCTTTTTTTTTCTCTTTTTTTGAAGCAAATTTTATTATTATCTGTCGGAATCCTTTGAAGTGAATTTTTTTTTTTTTTAATCCTGTCTATATTAAGCTTTATGCTTTTCAATTTCATTTTAGGTATTTATACAATTCACTAGGATTTCTTCTGTTTGGTTTTAATGGATCCTAATTGGATTAGTAGCTCACATGTATTATTATTACTAGTATTGCAAATTACGAATAACTCACTATTGGGTACTGAATTCATAAAATCATGGGTTGGTTTTTTGTTAAACAAACTACACTATCAAATGTTTCCAGTAAATTAGATGTTTTTCTTAATTAAGATATGTTATATTTTGGAATAAAAGATTTCCCTATATTTAACCAATTACTTTGTGTAGTAATAGATATTTGGTTATGTCTACCACTTTGAAAAATTGAGAGATGAGGGTTGGTCTTTCCGAAGAAGTGTTCCACCTCCTCTATAATGCCTATTATGAATGTACGCCATCTACTTGCTGCCTGGATTTTATGTTACAAGATGTGTGGAATCAGGGCATCATTCTTGTCTTTTCTCTATTAAGGATCCCCTCCAAATTATTAACAAATAGTAGTTATTTTTGTTAGTGAAAAAAATTATATACAACTGTGGAGATATGTGATCTACATATACCATCAAGGTTAAAGTGTCCAACATCCCCAGTCTCTCTTTCTACTACCTCAAGCACACACTGAGGTTCTGAACAGATGCTTATGTTGTTCAATGTTTTTATTTCTAGCAGTTTGTGTGATGCTTGATTCAAATTTTCTTGCAATGCCTTGCCCTCTGCTTGAGTTTCCCATACATGTTTCATATGAGTATCCCTGCAGGTTATTGGACTGAATAATGTTCCAATTGCTGGTGATGGTTTTGAGGTTCTTGACTCCCTTGATGCTGCACGTGAAAAGGCAGATTCACGTGCTGAGTCATTGAGGAATGAACGTATATCAGCTAAGGCAGGAGATGGCAAGGTTACCCTTTCTTCTTTAGCTTCCGCAGTTTCAGCTGGGAAGCTTTCTGGATTAGACTTGCACCAACTAAATATTGTTATGAAAGTTGATCTTCAGGTATGCATTTTCTTTACATGTGAACAAAGAAAGATTTGAGTAACTTTTCTATATGTTATTTGTGTACAGACACCACTTGCTTTGTATGATCCTTTAGATGAATTCATTGCAGGACATAATTAATTATTTTACGTCGTAATACTCTGTTGGACTCTACTAATCCATGGGCTACCTTGAACAATTTTAAGAAATTGATAGCTATCTGCCCTTCAACCACAAAAACACTATACATACTTCTCTATACTGGAAGATATGTGTATTGCAGCAGACGTTAGATTCTACTAATCTAGCTACAAATAGTTCTCCACCCCCCCCCCCCCCCCCCCCCTCCCCAATTTATGTTTTTAGTTTATTTCTGCTTGAGGAGAATCAAATCCCAGAGTATTAATGTGCATAGTATCTATGCTTAAAATGTTGATTTTCCAGTACATGTTCATAATTTTGTGGATGATAGAAACATTAACTATGAACAGACAAATCAACTTGTTTGTCATCCAAATAAAAGTGTGCGTTTGTTGTATGACTAATGAATTACACTACATGGAGCCATTTGCTAGGAGAACTTTTTGTTGTTTGTTTTAGATGGTTGCCACTTAAATATTATTCATTGATTATCAGTGAAGTTATTTCTTCACCTGCAGTTTAATTTTAATTCTTGCTAACATGGTTAGGGATCCAGTTGAAGCTGTCAAACAAGCCCTACAGGTGCTCCCACAAGACAACGTCACCTTGAAGTTTCTCTTGCAAGCAACAGGTGATGTTAGTGCCAGCGATGTTGACCTTGCTGTTGCTAGCAAAGCCATTATTTTGGGATTTAATGTCAAAACACCTGGTCCTGTGAAAAGCTACGCAGACAACAAAGGTGTTGAGATTCGATTATATAAAGTCATCTATGAACTGACTGATGATGTGAGGAATGCAATGGAAGGACTTCTAGATCCAGTTGAGGTAAGTCCATGCATTTTTAATATGAAAGCACATAATGTTCACGATGTGTAGGGTTTGGATTATGTCCTCCAGTACCTTAAATATCTTTTAGATTTTAAGCTTACAAGGAAACCTTCTCAGGGACTTCTGAAGTGATAAAAGTTGTAATCCTCTTTCCTTCCTTGGACATGCTGTCTTAGCACCTTTTGGGTAATAGGCATGTATAACTTATGATGTACCAATAACTGTATGACACAGTGTTTGACAATGACAATGCGACCATGGTATGGTGACCATATATTTGTTTACTAACATTGTATGGTTTAATTCCACTTGTGCCCCTGACCCTGCCAAAGTTCCTTCTATTAAACTGCCTTAAGAAAATATCATCATTCTTGTTCATATTCATACAAATATAAGTCAGGGATCATGTAGGTCAGTGGTGATAAATAGTAGTGCATGTGGTTCTCTTTGTTTATCTTTCTCAAGTTTCCATTTACTGAATATTCAGTGATGACAGTAACTGCTGGTTGTATTTTGATAGGATCAAATAAATATTGGCTCAGCAGAAATCCGGGCTGTCTTTAGCAGTGGTAGTGGTCGTGTTGCTGGCTGCATGGTAACAGAGGGGAAGGTACTAAAAGGCTGTGGTGTTCGGGTTATTCGGAAGGGCAAAATAGTTTATGTTGGCATTCTTGATTCTTTAAGGCGGGTCAAGGAGATTGTGAAAGAGGTATGAATTTCTAGCCAGTATTACTTCTCATAATTCACGGTTATTTCTGTTGTTTTCAAGTAAAAGAAAGTGGCTTCCTGCCGTATCATGTTACTTCCACTTATCAAGTTATACAGTTAGTTGAACAATGATTTTTCTGATGTGAATAATATGATCTTTGGATACTGGCTAGGTTAGCTAACATTTGAATAGGGTTATTAATGGAATATGATCTGTGGTTTCTCATTAAAAAAAATAAAATTAGAAACTTCAATTCTATTGACCTTCATCTTCAAAGCATGTTTGTCTACTGAAGCTAACTTTACAACAATGTAAAGGGTAGTGAATAGTGATTATGACAGATTAGTATGACTGTATATGAGAGTTTTAGAGCATAGAACTCTCCTTCCAAAGTCTCGTGTTGTAGCAAAATATTTAAAAACAAAGAGCCAGGGATGGAGAGGGATCAAGAAGAGGAAAGATATTGGTGAGCTTTGGTCATATGGATATGTAACTACTTTCATAGATTCAAGGATTTCGGGTTTGGTTAGTGCAATTGTGTGTTCTTAATTTTCAGTAAACTCAATGAGGTGGTCTTTTGATCAATATATCTATAATGAATTTATCCCGATCACTTTGATGTGTTTCATTGTGATTACAATTAATGATGAGAGGTACACGAAAGTCATCTTTTGTGATTTTGTAATGTTAGAGAATATGTTAGTTCCTGCTAAATAAATGAGTTGCACTGAAAAAATATTAGTTATGGCTTGAACAGAAAAGAACATACTTAAGAGACTTGTGGTTTATGGAATTTGATGGTCAAAATGGTTAGTGATGGTGAATAAGATGAGTCTGACATATTACCCATTATACTTAAATCTTCTAATCGTTTATATTCTCACTCTTTCTAATCCTTTGGTTGCTTTGTCGTATAAAAGTTGAAGTTAAGTGGAAAATATCTAACCCATTTCATTTTATTTACTTTTTATTTTTGTTTTTCCATTCTTTCAGATAGTCAATGACATCAAAACAACTTTCAGGAATATACTCGAAAGATTATTGTCCTGTTTTTTGTTAGATTGCTACTGGTTTAACATTTCAGTTGTTAATGTCATTCCTGAAATTTTATAAGCAGAAATTATGCTTTCGAGTTTTTTTTTTCTTTTTTTGGGTGGGGGAGGAAATTATTCTTCATGTGATTCAGTTGGTATGCTGATTTCTTCCTTCACCTTCACCTTCACCTTCACCTTCACCAATGCACTTCGTCTTGTCTTTCTGTACAGGTAAATGCTGGACTAGAGTGTGGAATTGGTGTTGAAGACCATGATGATTGGGAGGAAGGAGATATTGTTGAAGCTTTTAACAGTGTTCAGAAGAAGCGGACCCTTGAAGAGGCATCAGCTTCAATGGCAGCTGCAGTGGAAGGAATTTGAACTGAAGAGTGATGTTCAACTACAAGTATGAGTTGGCTCCGTGTGCTTTACTTGAAGGTGGCAGCATGTATTCTGTCAGATAAAAGGCGTACTGCTACCGAATCAGTGGTTTGACAGTGTTGAACAGGTAAGAAATGGATTGCATTCCCGTGGGGTACGATTTATAGTAATGTGGATGTGGATAGCTGAGGATCAAAGTCTGCAGTGATTGAGTCTGTTGTTGTATGCTACTACAATGTATATAACAAGATGTATTTACATTCAGCTTCATTTTTGTAAAGAGGGAACATTCAAGTGAATCAATAGTTTCAATGCCTAAACACTGAAACACCTGTAAAATCTACATATAGTCCAAGGAATCAATTGCATTTTTTTTTATGATGCTCTAAACTGGATGCATCATCTCAACTGAGGCCTGGATAATTTGATAGTCTTTTTCCTTCCCTTTTCCTTGTTTCCCTTGTTACTATTCCAAAACAAAATTATGAAAGCGGATAAATGAGGATGAGAGTCTGCAGAGCAATATTGGGTGATCTTTCTGAGAAAAACATTGATTTAATCATGAGGTACGCAATTCCTAAGTAAGTGATCAGAAATCTCATCCTTATAATGTGCAAGTTTTTTATGCATACCCTTACAAATGCATAAATCAATATTCTAAGCCTAAGATGTCTACTTTTGTAGGTACTTAGCAAATCATACCAAACACGAGAATCTTGAAGTACTAAATGCTTATTTGTTTATTTATTCAAGTCATTTTGTAATGTTTTTCCATACAATCCCAGACTGTAAGATTTGTAACTGAAATAACTAAAACACAAGTTGTGGTATCTGCAGGTTCTAAAACATAAAATCCTTGGACTTGCTCTAACTTCTCCCAAGTTTAACAACTTTTTTAGCATCTTCTCTAACAATAATGATAACACCAATTTGGTAGAGTACTCAACAGACAACATAAATAAGCATTTAGCCAACTGTATTAAGAATCACTTCTATGTTGATAACATTTCTTTATGATATTTCAGAAGGATGGCATCTTTTTAGTTAAGAACCTTAATAATTAATAATTGCATCTTGAATACTTGCTTTTCCTCTCTCTTCATTTTTTATAAAAGCAATAAATAATTTGTTGGGATCTAAGTTAATGATTAGGAGTTTCCAAGGCTAGCTACTAATAAATTAAATTAAATAATGGAAGTTGATGCATGTGACAATGCAGAGAAATGTGAAAGATAGCTAGAGAGGGAGGGCAATCATTATTGTTCTGTTTGGACTGTTCAACAAACTAATTATCATATGGTTAGAAGTATGCATGTATGGCTGAATACATTGTATCCCACAACTAGAAAGGGGAAGGATGTCTGCCTTCAATCTCTCTCTCTCCCCCCTTTTTTCTTTTCTTTTTTTCTGTTTTATATATATGTAAATTGTTTATTTGTACATGCATGCACCTGATGAGGATGATATATATAAAGAATATAGCTTTACATGGGAGCAAACTTGAGTGTTACATGAGGGGAACCTGAGCAAAGTTCTCAACAATTTTGGATTCCAGTGCTAGAATTGCATTAATCTACTTTTATTGCTTCCTAAAAAGTTGCAGGTTCAAGATTCAAAATTTTACATATAGGCTAGATAAGTTTGATTCAACCATTTGACAAACTTAACCATAATAAAAGTAGAGGGAGGACGAATCATGATTTTGATTCATAGTTAAGAAATGAAAATTTTAATTAAAAAAAAAAATCATAAAAATATGTATAACTCAATAATTCCAACTAGTCTAAAATTTAAGATTTAATTAAATTGAGTACTTGAATTTTGAAATTGATTATCCTCAAGTTGTAACAAAAATTTATTAAAAACATAAATACTATCTCCAACTAATATCCTATGCAATTCTTGAGAACACACATTGTGGTATGTCGAATTAGTAATCAAAAATAAGGATTAAGATGCTATGAGGGCCTCAAGGTGGTCTAAAGCTCAACTGCTCAAGGATGGTGCCACGTGCTTGTGTTACCTTTGCTAATTTCTTCAAATAATGCAAATGACTATATATATATATATATATATATATATATAAAGAGAAGAAAATGACATACAATTAATAATTATATGCTAGCTCGAGCCTAGTTTAATTTCTTTATTTCAAATCATATCATTTTTGAATATGATTAGATCATAAATTAGGTTAATTAAGTCATTTTCATATCGAATTAGACTATTATTTAATTTATTATCATATCTAATTAACACGCGATAATACGTATAATTTGTTGTATGAATGCAAGAAATCTTAGAAAAATTAAGTTAATTAGTATAATCATTAATTTAAACTAGAAATGGTATCATACGTAGTTGATAATTGAGTGTTTTAAAATGGAGTTAATTAGCTGCTGCTCCAACTTGGGCAAGTTGCTCAATTACATGTCCTTCTTCATCTCTTAGTTATGCATGGGATGCTTGTGAGCCCCCCATGCACATGGTTTAACTCTTCTTGCATAATGCACTAACATGTAAAAAGATATTATCTTAATTAAAAATATTTATTATTAATCATTCTTTAGTTTCCAGATCATTAAATTATTTCTCATTCCTAAAAATATATTCAATTATTTTAACTCTTTTAAATCAAACAATGAAAATGTTATAAATTATATTAATTCTCCTAATTAATTCCTCCCATAACATGTGTATCCAATTCCCATGTAAAAGAAAACTCATGTATATGTTAGAGGGAGATCTAAAACTTAAATTTCTAATTGATCATTGATTGTACTTTAATTAAACTAAAAATCATATTGAATAATGATAGTAATTGTAATTAAAAACTTGTATACAAAATTTACAAACACAAGCAGAAAGCAAATAAAAAAGAAATGCATGCTTAATTAATATCAACTCAAATTAAGGTTTTTAAGTTTTTACTCAATTTAAAAAATAAATTTAAATAGCTTAACTTCTATTAAATAAAAATGTTCCGTACATATAAACTCTCTCTCGAAAATTAATTTAAAAATAAGACATGATTTGTCTCATAAAATCTTAAGCTGATATGTGGCACATGCAATTTCGTTTATCCGTCATTATCATTAATAACATGTTAAGATAATGACATTTTTACTTTATGTTTTTGTCTTTTGTAAATCTATCTAAAGAGTTAATCAAAATCCAAATCATAATGCTCGGATATTATTAAAAATATTTTTTATATATTTCATAATTGAATATATTAAAAAATTATTATTTTCTATCTAATATTCTCTTATCACGAAGAAGAGGAGGGTCATAATTTTGTTCACATTATTACTAGCAGCAAGCCTTAAATACAAGTGAGGAAGATGAAACATTATTGATGAATTATTCAACAAAATTGTATTTAATAGTAATATTCAAAGTAATTTTTCTTCAGAAGTGAATTAAAAGTCATAAATGAGAGGAAGTTTATTAAATTGTGTAAGCAACAATGTAGGGCCAGTGTCAACCACGTGGCAGACAGCATCTGCTTTCCCTTTCCCCATGGGACCCACCTTGAGTACTTCCTTAGTAGTATGGCATTAATTAATAAGTTATTAACCGCTAATACTGGCCCAATCACATGGGACCATCGCCTCCCTCCCACTTACTAAATTAATATATATTTTTTTATTAATACTAATTTTTTTATCTTCCCCTTTGATATGAAATTTATGAAAAGGTAAAAGTGGGCTACATATGTATATTGCCATGTTATCTGGCTTTGATAAAAATTTATGCTTCTTTTAGTTTATTGAAAATTAGGAAAAGAGGAGAAAAAGATGAATAGAAATATTAGTAAGTTGTTAGCTAATTTTTCAATATATTTTATTGTCAAAATTCAGTCTTTTGAGTAACTAATATCAATTAGATTATTTTTCTCATAAATTTTTTTAACTGAGTGTCTAGTTAAGATTTATATATAAAAAATTTATAATATTTATTATGTAATTATCTATAATTTTAATATTATTTAATTATTTTTAAAATTATATTTATTATAATGTAACAAATAATTTTAAGATAATTGTAAAATTATTTTCTCATATCTCAAAATGATCTTGTTTTCACTAGTTAAAAGTCAACAAAGTCATGCAAAAAATAGTAATATTTTAACAAAATTAATATTAATGAACTAACATGCTAGTCTGCTGTAAGTCACAAAATTGACCTAATTAGCATTAAAAATATAACAAAAGTCATCATTAATTCATTTCCACATTATTATCCATGCAGCCCAAACTAGCCGTTGTCTCTTCCCCGACCCTGAAATTCTTGCACCTACTGTACGTACTTATAATAAACAATAAAAATTCACTGCCCCCAATATTCACATAAATATATAATAAGTAAGGTACGCGGCTTCAAAACCCTTTCCTGGTTTTACATAGTAACATGCAATGCTCTGTTTGGTCAAGCAAACACCTTCCTAACTTAGTCAACGAATTAATTAAATAAATATGGGCCCCAACCCACAGTCTCATTATTTATATTCAAACTACTAAGCCTCCAAAACTTCATTGTATCACAAACTCAAAAGTTTACAGCCATGGAGGAAGAAACCCTTTACTCAGTACCAGATACAGATCTAGACCTCAGCTTTACTAGCTGTACCTCCACCGCAACCGAACGTACTTTTGCTTCTTCAAGCGCTCGTACCAGCTTAGCTCGGAGCAGCTTAACTCTCAGCTTCAATGAATCTCGTCTTTCCACCACCTCTAATTTTAATAACTCCACTCCGACATCTATCCACCTCCGGCCCCACCGTAATTCAGACCCTAATTGGTCAGCTATTAAAGCCGCCACCACTTTATCCTCCGACGGAAAACTCCACCTTCGCCATCTTAAACTTCTCCGCCACCTCGGTACAGGAAATCTTGGCCGTGTTTTTCTCTGTCGGCTTAGAGATTACGACCATGCTAATTTTGCTCTTAAGGTTGTTGATAAGGATTCACTTAGTAATAAAAAGCTTTCCCATGTTGAAATGGAGGCTGAGATTCTCTCCATGCTTGACCATCCTTTTCTCCCTACGCTCTATGCTCATATTGAGGTATCTCATTACACGTGTCTCTTGATTGATTACTGTCCTGGTGGCGACCTCCATTCTCTATTATGTAAACAGCCGAGTAATCGTTTACCGATTCAGGCGGTGAGATTCTTCGCCGCTGAGGTTTTGGTGGCTTTGGAATATCTTCACGCGCTTGGTGTTGTTTATAGGGATCTTAAACCGGAAAACGTTTTGTTACGTGAAGACGGGCATATTATGTTGTCCGATTTCGATTTGTGCTTTAAAGCCGATGTGGTCCCCACGTTTGAAAACCGGGTCCATGCTAACAAGGTGGGGTCCATCATTAAGAACAAGCAGCGGCGTTGCGGTTGTTTCGGTTCGGTTTTCAAACGTAGGGACGTGAAGAAACGTCAATCTCAGTTGGAGGAAGTGGTGGCGGAGTTTGTTGCTGAGCCAACGACGGCGATTTCGAGGTCGTGTGTTGGGACCCACGAGTATTTGGCGCCAGAGTTGGTTTCTGGTAACGGTCACGGCAACGGCGTGGATTGGTGGGCGTTCGGAGTGTTTATTAATGAATTGTTGTATGGTACGACACCGTTTAAAGGATGGGAGCAAAGAGAGCACACTGCGCAATATAGCATCGACCAGAGATGTGAGGTTCCACGTGGCGGATAAGGAAGAAGAAGGGATGGTTGAGGCAAGGGATTTGATAGAGAAACTGCTTGTGAAGGATCCACGGAGAAGGCTAGGATGCGCCAGGGGTGCTACAGATATTAAACAACACCCTTTTTTCGGTGGGATTAAGTGGCCGTTGATCCGGACTTACAGGCCGCCGGAAGTTCGAGGGTTGATGAGGAAGGGGAAGACGCACGTGAGTCACGTGAATGTTGGAGTTGCTCAAAAGAGAAGAAGGTGGTGGTGTAAGGGACTTGATATGTTGAAGAGTAATAAAGGGGCAAAATATAATTTGATTCTTAATAATCATAGTAATAGTAATTACTATCATTATTATGTTAATAGAAGCAAGGTTAATTAGGAAATAGTTGTTTTTATTTTGTTTTGCTTCTTTTTTTTTTTTTTTTTTTTTTTTTGAGATATTTGTTATGATGGATTTGTAAACATTTGAAGTATAGCTAGGAAGGTGACATATTGCTAGTTTTGGTGGTGCAATTTTCCAATATAGAGATGAATTACTTGCTACTGTATATGAAATTATGAATCTATATAATGCATATTTAGATTATATGTTTAAAATTTTGACTAGTTTGGAGCATTCTATATATATTTTGATAATAGAAACTTAATACAATGTACAAAATAAAATTAATTATAGGGTTGTATATTATCATTTTATTTTCCTTCGCATATAATAAGTTCATTATTATCAGACATAATACAGAGGGCCAACATAATATAAACTTAATATAATGACCAACTTGATAATACAGACTATCATATCTTTTGTACACAAAATACGTCACGAAAAAATTATATAAAATGAATTGCTATTTTATAGCCTTAAAAGCTCAATACAAATAATTAATTAAATAAAAGCTTAGACTATCATAAATTACTGATGAATGTATAAATTATTAAGCTGGTGCTTATGCAGTGTAGTAATAAAAGATAATATAAACTTACATCATATAAGTCAAATGGTGGTTAATTTGGGGAAATAAGAATAGTACATTTATGTGATTAATATTATTTAATTACATATATAAACATTTATTATCTAATTATATATGATAGGTCAAGCAAGCCCTCAACTTAAATGTCTCATTAATTGGGCTTTAGTCGGGCTTGTAGTTGTTATTATCACAGCCCATCCATTCGACCTTTCATTAAAAATTGGCTTTTTTTAGTTATACCCTTAAACCCATTCAGTATTTTTAGTTCTCTATTCTCCTTTTGCATTAATATGTATGATTATAATAAAAGTCTTTCTTTATCAGTACAAGCACAAGAAAGATAAAATCATAAAATATTAATATTTTGGCAGTGATAATTAATTCAACCACTATTCCAAACAAAGTTTGGTCTCTGAGATTTTTTTCTGTTTGATTGTTTAAAGAAGTTGTATTAAAGTCAAGGAAAACAAAGAAGAAACAAAAAGGCTGAATCATTCCTCTAAAGCTTTGAAGTCTAATCCATGCATTAAGAGATACTATTGTAAACACTTATTTAACTTATCTTTGGTTGACTCACATGAATTCAAATTTGTTCATTTTCAATTTTTGTTTTATTGGTGCTTTCTTCCTACTTTAATTGAAAATGACATTAGCACCAACCAGAGGACTTCCATTTTTCATTGTGAAGAACTCCAGATAGCAATGACATTAAACATTGTAAAATCTGTGGTTTTGCTTCAACTGCAACAAAAAACTTGCATAAAACTATGCACAAATAGTAAAAAATTTAAACTATTTTTTTTTTCTGTGAAGGTAAGCATTACAAGGTGAGGCAATCCTCTGTTTTCATAAACCCCTATCTCTAATGAAGGGATACACTTATTACCAAATACTAACTGACAACTTCAAATTGTGAAGTAATTTTACTAATACTTCCTGCTAATACAAAAACTAAATATTTCAGTTACTATTTGTTGTTGTGTGAGTTATATTTAGACAATTTTAATTGACTATGTTATTTTTTCTTTTTACAAAAATAGGACAGCAAGAGAAAAAGTAAAAGATATGGGAAGTCAGAGTTTTATTTTCTTTCAATGAAAGTACCTATCAATTCCATTTTAATAAAACTTTGAACATGTACTTCATGCTTTAGATAACTAACATCACTAAGAATAGCTCTATATATTCTCACACATCTGAAGACCAAAAGTAGCAAATAGACATATCTTTCTTCTGCTGGCATAATGGAGAATGAAGTGGTACTTTTGGGATTCTGGACCAGCACTTATGTTATGAGGGTGCAAATTGCCTTGGCAGAGAAGGGAATTCAGTACCACTATGAGGAAGAGGAAGACATTTTTCACAATAAGAGTGATTTCCTCCTAAAATCAAACCCAGTTCACAAGAAAGTTCCTGTTCTCATCCACAAAGGCAAGCCTATATGTGAATCCTTGATCATCCTTCAATACCTTGATGATGTTTGGAAGCATCAATACCAACTGCACTCTCATGATCCTTACAACAGAGCTAAATCAAGGTTTTGGATTGATTACTTTGATAAGAAGGTCAATCCCCCTCTCTCTCTTTCTCTCAAGTTTGCAAATTTTTTTTGTTAGAACTAGAAGGATGACAAATGATTGCGAGATTAATATTCATTTTTAGAATTTTACCTAATAACTTCAGCTTTTATGTCAAGATATCAAATATTTATGGACAAAATGGATAATATAATTCTTTTTAGAAGAAAAAACGGGTAATAGTCATTTAGGACTTGAAAGAACTTTTGGCAATCATCTCTCGGGTTCGAATCCTAGTGAATATCAAATTCATAACAAGTTAGTTTTACTACTTGAGCTAACAAGTGGCCAGGTTTGATTCTTGCCACTACCTTATTTACATAAATATTTTAGCAACAATGTATAAA
This sequence comes from Quillaja saponaria, assembly GCA_029379385.1. Classification (NCBI taxonomy): domain Eukaryota; kingdom Viridiplantae; phylum Streptophyta; class Magnoliopsida; order Fabales; family Quillajaceae; genus Quillaja; species Quillaja saponaria. Next base: position 7,280,389 of record CM055616.1, on the reverse strand, counting down.
TTGTATGTGTTTCGTCTATATATGCTAACGAACCCAATAAACATGTTTGTGAGATGATGTTTTTAAGAGATTAATGTATCTGGCCAGTACTATTGGAACATCACCTAATAGGTCATACGTTTGGGTCGATTTAATTCATGCAGATAGCAGATTGTGGAAGGAGGATGTGGGCAAGCAAAGGAGAATATCAAGAGGCAGCAAAGAAGGAGTTCATAGAGTGCTTGAAACTATTGGAGGGTGAATTAGACAATAATAAGCCGTTATTTTGAAGGTGATACTTTTGGGGTTTTGGACATTGCCCTAATACCATTCTCTTGCAGGTTTTATACATATGAGATGTTCTGCAAATTCAGTATAGAGAAAGAATGTCCCAAGCTGATGGAATGGGTAAAAAGATGTTATTCTAGGGAAAGTGTTTCCAAGACTCTTCCTGACCCATATAAAGTCTATGACTATGTATTGGAGTTGAAGAAAAGATTTGGAATTGAGTAGGAGTTAGAAACAGAGTGATTGCCCTGTCTGTCAGTTGTGTAAGTAAATAAATAATTAGTGAAGGAAATTGCATCCTAGGGGAAGGGCTAGAGGTTAATTTGTACTGTATCATTATGCTAAAAATGATCTGTGAGTATAAATAAAATCATGTGGTTATTTAAAAGTCATGGAACTTGACAAGATCTTGAATGCAAAAAATGATTTGGGCAGAAATCAAAAATTGAATTATAATCGTAAGCTGAAAAAACAAAAACAAAAACAAAAAATAATTTAAACAAATGGCTAGAGCAAAGTGGTAGTGACAAGCTTAGAAAGCTCGGTTGCCAAACCAAACGAAGTTATATTTTAAGTTAATTTTTGCATGTAAATATACTTATTATAGATTTTTATATAAATAAATAAATAATTTATTAAATAATATTAAATCAGCTCACAAACTTATGAGCCGATATTACTAATGCTCAAGAAGTTTAAAATAAAGATCAAAATAGACACATTTAGAATACGAGCCAACTCTATCCAAGTTCTTAACGAGTAATTCTTAAACTAGCCCATTCATTGTTATCCCTACAAACAAATAAAAAAATATTATAGACTTTTACACTAAATCGCCACCAACCATGACGATTTCTCTAGAATATACAGAAGTTAGTAAATTACACTTACATTTCTTCCATTTCTAAAGCCTAGACAAACTTTTCATAAATTTTTTTTTTTTTAAAAATTTCAAAATATAAATAAAATAAAATCAACATAAATACTACATACTCTTATTGTATCCTTACAAACTTTAAAAAAAAAAAAAAAAAATCAACATAAATCCTATGTCAAATGGGAAAAATATAATTTGATTTTTAATAGTGATAGTAATGGCTATCATATTATGTTAATAGAAGCAAGGTTAATGCCAACCTGAGTTCACCAGTTGTTTTTATTTTCCTTTGCTCTTTTTTCTTTTTCCTTTGAGATATTTGATGATTTAGTTTGTAAACATTGAAGTATAGCTAGGAATGTGACATATTGCCAATTTTGGTGGTGCAATTTTCCAATATAGAGATGAATTACTTACTAATGTATATGAATCTATATAATGCATATTTAGATTATAGACTTGATTACATTTATAGTCTCTATAGTTACTTTTGAAATTCACTTTATTCCTCAAAGTTTAAAAAGTTAAAATGTCATTCTTATATTTATGAAAATCGCACAATGTGGTCCCTTCTACCATGTATCGTCTATTTTAATTGGACAGAAGTTGACCTGGATTAATGGGCTCCCATTTGTCGTCCAACGTGGCATAATGAAGCACAATATTATTCTTTAAGATGACATCCATCGATGCCTATAATTAAAATGGACGGTACATAACATTAGGAACCACATTGTTTAGTTTTCATAAATATAAGGATGACATTTTAACTCCTTAAATTAGATGGATTAAAGTGAATTCATAAAAAAACTACAAAAACTATTAGTAGAATTAAGCCTAGATTATATGTTTGAACTTTTCACTAGCTTGGAGCATTCCATATTTATATAATAGAAGCTTAATAAAATGTAGAAAAGAAAATTAATTGTATGATTTTATTATAATTTGCCTTTCCATATATGATATTCTACTGCTACTAGACATAATATAAAAATGGCCAACATGATATAAAACACAGTATAATGAAAATCTTGATAGTAGGTACTATTATATGGTTCTTATACAATAGTTGAAGGAGCATTTTAAATTTAAGGAATGATAACATTTATAAGAAGTGAATAGCTATTGCACATAACCTTAAAAGCTCAATGCCAATAACTAATAAATTTAAATTGTAAATAAAAACTTAGACTATCAAAAGTTGCCAAGTTATAAATTATTAAGTTGGCACTTATGTAATGTTTAGTAACAAAAGATATTATAAACTTATATAAGCCTAATGGTAATTGCCTTAGAGAGATCAGAATAATACAATTATTTGATTAATATTATTTAATACATATATAAATATTTATTATCCGATGACATATCAAGCCCTCAACTTAAAGTTGTTGCATTTCTAATAATAAGAAGAAGAAAAAAAAAAAAGTTGTTGCATTGATTGGGCTTTAGTGGCCTTGTAGTTAACATAAACTAAAACGAAAGCTTGGGATGTTAAAGTGGATTGGGGCGTTGGACCTTTCATTAAGAATTGAGTTTTTTAGTTTCACACTTAAGGCCACTTAGGTTTTTATTTTTAATTCTTATAATTCACATATTAATAACATCAAGCGACTTAACATTACATATAAATATATGAATTATTTCTCCTAATGTTAATTAATTGATTTTAAAAGTGTGCCTCCAACAATATTAATATCTATTATGATAACAAAAGTTTCTCTGGTTTGCCATTCTAAGCCTTAAGAATAATATTGTAAACACTTACTTAACTTATCTTTGGTCGACTAACATGGATTCAAATTTGTTAATCATTTTTGTTTTCTTGGAGCTTTCTACCTACTTTAATTGAAAATGGCATTAGCACCTACAGAGACTTCCCTTTACTTCCATTTTTCGTTATGCAGAACTTCAGATAGTAATGATATTAAACATTGTAAAATATTTGGTTTTGCTTCAACTGCAACAAGTAACTTACATAGAACTATGGTCAAATAGTAAAAATATTAAATATATTTTCTTTATGTGAGGATAAGCATTACAAGGTGAAGGAATCCTCCGTTTACATGAATCCTTATTTCTTATCAATGTGTAAACTCTCACATTACTAATAATATAGGGCTTCATAATCCTTATAAGTAAATGAGTCTCTCCTCTTATAACCAATTGATTAGTTTTTAAGAGTGAGACTCTAACATGGTATCAGAGCTAGGCTCACGAGAGGGGAGGTGTCAATGTATAAACCCCACATTGCTAAAACTAGAGAGCTTCACAAATAAATGGGCCTCTCTTCTGAATTTGATCTTCATAATTCTTATAAGTAAATGGACAACTCTTTTGAATTCTTAGAAGGACACGAAAAACACTTATCACCAAATACTTGTCAGAGACTCAAATTTTTTTTAATGAAAGTGCCTATTAATTCCATTTTAAGAAAACTTTGTACATGTATTTCATGCTTTAAATAACCTCACTAAGAAATCCTGGCCTCTTTATATTCTCACACTTTTGAAGACCAAAAGTAGTAAATAGACAAAATCTAACTTCTGCTGGTATAACAAAATGGAGCATGAAGTGGTACTTTTGGGATTCTGGACCAGCGCTTATGTTACGAGGGTGCAAATTGCCTTGGCAGAGAAGGGAATTCAGTACCACTATGAGGAAGAGGAAGACATTTTTCACAATAGAGTGATTTCCTCCTCAAATCAAACCCAGTTCACAAGAAAGTTCCTGTTCTCATCCACAAAGGCAAGCCTATATGTGAATCCTTAATCATCCTTCAATACCTTGAAGATGTTTGGAAGCATCAATACCAACTGCACTCTCATGATCCTTACAACAGAGATTAATCAAGGTTTTGGATTGATTACTTTGATAAGAAGGTCAACCCTCTCTCTCTCTCTCAAGTTTGCCCAAAAAAAAAAAAGTTGTTAGAATTAGAAGTATGACAAATTATTGCAAGATTATTATTCATTTTTTTGATAATTAATGATATCAAACATTTATAGACAAAGTGGTTAGATATTTCTTTTTAGAAGATAAAATGGGTAATAGTCATTTAGGACTTGGCAGAAAGGGTTAGAAGATAAAATCATCACTGGGGTTCGAATCATAGTAAATATCAAATTGACAAATTGATTTTACACTTGAGTTAACAAGTGGCTAGGTTTGATCCTTGTCACTACTTTGTTTACATAAATATTTTAGAACAAGGTATAAAATGTATTTGTTTCGTCTATGTATATGCTAACAACCCAATAAACTTGTTTTTGTGAGATAATGTCTTTAAGAGATTAATATATCTCCTGTATTATCGGAACATGACCTAATAGGTTATACTTTTGGGTCAATTTAATTCATGCAGATAGCAGGTTGTGGAAAGAGGATATATGGACAAGCAAAGGAGAAGATCAGGAGGCAGCCAAGAAGGAGTTCATAGAGTGCTTTAAACTATTGGAAAGTGAATTAGACAATAAGCCTTATTTTGAAGGTGATACTTTTGGGCTTTTGGACATTGCTCTAATACCAATCTCTTGTAGGTTTTATACATATGAATTGTGGCTGCAAATTCAGTATAGAGAAAGAATGTCCCAAGCTGATGGAATGGGTAAAAAGGTGTCATTCCAGGGAAAGTGTTTCCAAGACTCTTCCTGGCCCATATAAAGTCTATGACTTTGTATTGGAGTTGAAGAAAAGGTTTGGAATTGAGTAGGAGTTAGAAACAGAGTGATTGTCCTGTTTTTCAGTTGTTGTGTACGTAATAAATAATTAGTGAAGGAAATTGCATTCTACGGGAAGGGCTGGAGGTTAATTTGTATTGTATCATTATGCTAAAATGAGTGTTAGTCCCTTGTCAATTTGTGAGGATAAATAAAACCATGTGTTTATTCCATTTATGTGATCAAATGAGTGCTCGTCATTTATATTTAAAAGTCATGAAACTAAACAAGATCTTGAATGCAATACAATGATTTGGGCAGAAATCAACAAAGTGAATTATAATCATTAGCCGAAAAAACAAAAAGAAATTCAAACAAATAAATGGTCAGACCGAAGGGCAGCAACCTAGCTTATTAAACTCGGTTCAATCAAGATTTAGACTGATTCAAGCTTAGCTCGTTAAGAATGTGTTTAGAATCACAAAAATTATGAAATTTATATTATTTTAAAATGATTAAAATCGTTTGTTTGGTACCTATTTTTTTTTACAAGGATTCAATTCATTTTTAAATCATTTTTTATAATATTTTTCATTTAAATTCTTAGTAAAATTAGTATGATTTATAAAAAAATTCAATTTAATTAGATTAAAAAGACACATATACCCTTTATTTTATATCTCTTCCTCACATCTACATTTCAAAAATCACAACCCCTCCTTCCTTTCCCTACCCCATTTCTTATCTCATCTCTTATCTCATCTCTTTCCTTCTTTCATTTTCCCTTCCCTTCCCCTCATTTCTATTCCCTCCTTATCATGTCTTAGTCCGGCTTGTATCAATCTCTCTCTCTCTCTATTGCCACATAGTGAGTTTTATTTCTTCCACTAGTTCTATGCATCCAATGATGAAGAATTGCCAGTGATTTCAGCCTAACTTTATTTGGGCTCATTCAAAATGATTCAAGGGTAATGTTGTTAAAATGTTAAAATAATTGAATTTTATTAATTATGATAATAATCTAAATATTATAATTCAATTTAATTTATTTGAATTTTATCACCTTAAATTATTCATTTTAAATATTTAAAAATAAGTTAAATTGAATTGAGTTGAACTCTCATATGGATTTGTTCTAAACTCACCCTAGTTTTAAAAGTATTTTAAAATTTGATCCAAGACCCACTAGAAAACCATTGAAGTAACTTACTACTAAACTAAGTTACAACCTAAATTAGTATTTGAACATAAAGTTATTTATTATAATTTTTTTTATAAATAAATAAATAATTATTAAATTATAAACGAGCTAGTTTATGAGCTTTTGAACTAAGATTAAACTCAAGAAACTTCAAAATAAATTTTAAGATTGACTCATTTAAAAAATGAGCTAAACTAGATCTGAGTTCTTAATTAGTAATTCACAAACTAATTTGGTTCATTAGACGTCACCCTTAAAAATAAATAAATAAATAAATTATTATAAACATTTACGCTAAATTGCCACTGACCAAGATGAATTCTCTAAAATATACGGAAATTAGTCAATTACACTTATAACATCTCTTCCATTTCCAAAGCCTAGACATACTTTCTTAAATTTAAAAAATAATAATAAAAATTACAAACTAAACAAAAATAAAAATTAAAATCAACGTTATTACTAGACACTCCAATTGTATTCTTATTAAATTAAAGATTTTTTTTAACACTCCAACAAAGTTATTTTTTAACATTAATACTAGACAGTCCAATTGTACTCCAACATTAAGTTATTTTTTTTAATCTAATTATTCAGATGATAAATATAAAAATTTTATAAAATTTATTGTAATGATTGATAATGATTTCAGTATTGTGTAATAAATAATTTATTATTTTTAGAGTGTTTCAAATTTTAAATATTTTATTTATTATATTTTATCAGATATTCTTAAGATACCCCTTATAAAAAAAAATTAAATTAAGAGGAAAATATAATTTTAATTTATTATATTAATCCTATGATGACAAGTAATTATTTAATTTTAAATAAGATACAAATTAAAATTTCAATAAACCATTTTACATTTTTATTTTAATAATAAAGTCACGTTTTTATTTACTGTGTATGTCGAGTGGAAATAACATCAGATTCTATTAGCCACCCCATCCTTCGTCAACTGTGGTTCTATTAAACTAGACGAAAACTAGAGGCACACACTACTTTGACTTTTTTAATGTGTTTTTTTAAGTAGTCTATAAAGATTAAAAATAAAATTTAAGGCTAAAAAAAATATCACAGCCTATTTAATTGAAGAAGCTTGAGGTAGTCACCAACACCAAGCACAAACAAACAATCTCAGAGTCAAAGAATACAACTAAAGATAATGTAGAAATGTTTTCATCATGACGAAAGCAATGACCTATCAGAAAAACCCAGAATTGAAAATATAATATTTGCAACCATATCCCCTACTTTTTGGCTGGATCTGGATTTCTCTAGTATTACACATAGTCTATAACATTCCTGAATGCTTCGTGCACAGTTCACAATTGGCCACGACACTCAAAAAGTTGTTTTTACCACCGCCTCACAGCTCGCATATTCCCTATAAATTCTGTGCCTTTCTTCATCGTTATCTCAATCACATTATTCACAATTGGTATCTTGTCGTAGTCTTTATTGTAATTCTTACTCTAAGCTCTGCAAATCTCGTGACAATGGCAGACCAAGTGATTTTGTTGGACTTTTGGGCAAGTGTTTTTGGGATGAGAGCTAGGATTGCATTGGCTGAAAAGGGTGTTGGGTATGAGTACAAAGAACAGGACTTGATGAACAAAAGCCCTTTGCTTTTACAAATGAACCCAGTTCACAAAAAGATCCCAGTTCTCATTCATAATGGCAAACCCATTTGCGAGTCCCTCATAATTGTGCAGTATATTGATGAGGTTTGGAAGGATAAAGCTCAATTGCTCCCTTCTGATCCTTATGACAGAGCTCAAGCCAGGTTCTGGGCAGATTTTATTGATAAGAAGGTACCTTTTCCTTTCACCTTAATTTACTGCAATTAATTTCTTTCTCGATGCCTCTATATGGGTTCAATGTAAAAAGTTCATAAATTGATGCAGGTGTATGATGTTGGGAAGAGGGTATGGGCTACAAAAGGAGCAGAGCAAGAGGCAGGAAAGAAGGATTTCATAGAGACCTTTAAGCTATTGGAGGAAACTCTTGGAGACAAGCATTACTTTGGAGGTGACACATTTGGGTTTGTTGATGTGGCTCTTATCCCTTACTATAGCTGGTTTTATGCTTATGAGAGATTTGCCAACTTGAGCATGGAAGCAGAGTTGCCTAAACTAATTGCCTGGGCTAAGAGGTGTCTGACGAGGGAGAGTGTTTCCAAAACTCTTCCTGATGCGCAGAAGGTGTTTGAGCTTATTACTGTGATGAGGAAAAGACTTGGAGTGGAGTAAAGGAAAAAGAATAGTAGAGAGACCAAATGAACCACAATAATAAAGCTTAGCATATTGTTTTGACTCAAAAATGGTTTAGTAAGGCGTAGTAGCTTTTGTTATTTGTGTGTTTCTTAGTTGTTGTTCTTCTTTTGGGTATGTTGGACACTTGGGTGTGTCTACTAGATCTGGAGGTCTGAAATTTGTGTTGTCATGTTGATGTATAAGATTATGAATGTAATAATACAAAAGTAAATAAAGGTGGTTGATTGATATAGAAGATTAATTTCCCTTCTTATTTTTGGACTCAATAGTATCAACTTGACCTCAATTTTTTTTTTTGTTCTTTTGATATGGTTGTGATAAGCCCTAAATTATCATGAATGACAACTTTTGTGATAATTTGAAATCAATTGTCACAAGAAGTTGACAAATATATTTATTAACCTTTAAGCAACCATATAAGATAGACACAAAAATAAAATGTGACTCAAATCTTTAGCTGCATTCATATGCCAATATACCTAGGAGATAGATTATTTTCACTCAAATCTTTTAGTTTATTTATTATTTTTTAAATTTATATGTGAGTTTTATTATTTAAATAAATTTGATTAAATAATAGGCATTTTTATTGTCAGTTAAAAATTTTATGGTTGCAGTTTATTAAATATTTAATTATTTAAATATATAATATTATCTTCAATTAATTTTAATATTATTGAATATTTATTATTCAAAATATTAATATCAATACAAGAACAATTATTATTTTCTTTTTTTTCTTTTTTCCTCTCCTTCTATTTTTTCTTTATCAATCTCTATATTATATAATACTTATTTTTATTCTATTTGAGCAAAGAATATATTTTATTTTTTCTGGTTAGTGTTAAGATTTACTAATTTTGTATCTTTCTTTCATTATTTTTAATTTTAAACAAGATAAGATTTTAGTTAATTTATTAGTCACTAAATTGCATATCTAGACAATCAGAGATTTTTTTTTTTTAAATGAATCATGGATCCAACATTTTTTTGTTGGATTCAATAAAACTAAGATTATATTTTGTGTATTGAATTTAATTCAATGTATAAATTATTTTTTTATTTTAAAAAAATATAGTTCATTAATTGATTAGTGAAGTGAATAGAATTCTATTTTCTCACAATTATTTGGATGTTTATGAGTTTTTGGTCATGAAAATTATTAGGAAAAATAAGACAATATGACATTTTCTTATAGAGTTTATCGAAAAAAGCATGTTAGATTAGATGAAGAGTTTTGTTGAGAGACAAATGAAGAGAGTAAATAAGAGGGAGAGAGTAATAGTTAAATTATAACTATTGGTTCATTGTGTTGATTTTTAACTCTTATTTTTTTAAAGGGTAATTTAGTCTATATATAATATAAATGTTTATTAAACTGTGGCTATAAAATTTTTAGTTGTGACAATAAGGCGATCCTTAAATAATTTACTTAATTAAATTAGTTTCAATCTAATATATAAAGTCTTATTTAGTTTCAATTGAATATGTAGAGTCTGTTAAGGAATACATTTTATATTTTAAATTAGACATGATTAGAATAAAAATTTAGTCTGTTAATGTAGAGTCTGTTAAGGAATACATTAAAGTGCTTATATTTGGTACATCGTATAAGAATAACATGATAGCATAAGACTATCTATTTGGTCCTTATACAGTATTTGACAGAAACAGGATAGTATAGACTTATATTATTGACTCTCTTTTATATTATGTTTGACAGTATAAAGTTATACAGTGGGAAGGAGAAAGATAAGATAACAGTATAATAATTGTAAAGCTATATAGCTTAATACATTATATAATCATATGATATACAATCTTATACGATGCACCAAACAAGCCATTTATATTTTAAATTAAACGTGATTAAAATAAAAGTTATTTTTCTTTTACCTAAGTCGATAAAGAAAATATATGGTTAGATTTGATGATAACGATGTACTAAATTCATGATTTAGTGTTATGATACAATAAATTATCATAGTATCTCTTTAATTATTTAAAGGATTTTTATGAAGGTTGCCCTTAAGACACTTATTAAAATGATAAACATAAAATTTTTGTATCATTTGTTATAGTGTTGGCCATAATTTTAGTGTTGTGTAACAAATAATTTATTACTTTTAAAATGTTTCAAATTTCAAAGACTATATTTATTACATTTTATCAAGAAGTTAGAAAATTCCTTATTTAAATAAGATTTTTCTAACAAGCACCTAAAGGTGCTTGTTAAGATAATAAATATCAAAATTTTGTCTCATTTATTGTAGTGGTTAGTCATGATTTCAGTATCATGTAATAAATAATTTACTATATTTTGAATGTTTCAAATTCTAAAATTTATATTTATTGCACATTATTAAGTATTCTGAGGACACTTGTTAGAAAAACCTATTTAAAATATATAAAAGTATGATTAGATTTGATGATAACAATGTAAATTTAGAACTTATTGTTATGATACAATCAATTATCATAGTATATTTTTTTAATTATTTTAAAAAATAATATAAAATTTATAAAAGTAACAAAATTATAAATTTAAATAATTCACAATGTGCACTGATATAATTATTACAGACATAATAAAAAGATGAACAACTAAGTAGTCATTTAACCTTATTTGTTATCACAAATGTTATGAATTCAAATCATCTCCAATATCTGTATCTGAGATCCGTTTCAAATTAATGGTTTCATGGTCTCTTTTTCTAAAGTCTCATGAATTAAAATAATTTATATATTTTTTGGGTCTCCGGTGATCTCAAACTTAAGTTGATTTTAGTTATCAACCAAACCATAAAGTTACAAGTAGAAACCAACTTTTGTGGACAATTTACTAAATTGTCACAAAAAGGCCAACTTTAGTAATTTCTAAGAAACCATAAATTGAGAGAGACATAAAAACTTTTGTTACAATTTCAACCGAGAAATAAATTATTACAAATAGGTCAAACTTTAGTAACTTCTAAGAAATCATTTAATTAATGAAAGAGAGACATAAAGTAAGATGTGATTATCTTTGCAATATTTTCTGCATTCACATTCCAATATATGTATAAGCAATGCATTTATTATTGTGAAGTAGACTTGACTGAAGAAAAAAACAAAAACCAGTCTTTCTTAGTTCTATTTTTTTTTTTCCATGAGTTGACAGAGTAAATAGGTGATTAGATTATAAACAAGATGAACAACTAAATAGTCATATTCATATGACCTTATTTTAATTTAGTATTACATATGCTGGATTGCTTCAATTTAATCGACTCCAAGTTTCTTTCTCAGCTGCAAAAGAAAGTTTCTGACCTTGTGCTGGTCAGGAAGAGTCTTGGAAACAGAGACTTTGTGCTGCACACACCTCTCTGCCCAAGCAATGAACTTGGGGCATTCTGCTTCTATACTGAAGTTGCCACAAGTCTCAAAGGCTTTAACCCAACTATAAGCTGGAACAAGTGCTATGTCCACAAACCCAAAGTTATCCCCATCAAAATAAGGCTTGTTTCCTAGCTCTTCTTCCAACAATTTAATACTTTCTAGTAACCCCTTCTTACCTCCTTCTTTCTCCTCTCCTTTGCTGAACAATACTTTGCTTCCATGCCCATATACCTACATAACAAATTAATTAATTTTGATTTTTACTCCCATTCACAATATACATCACTTACAGCCAACCTTTATTGTGAATACTCATTAGATAAAGAGATGTAAGTGGGCTTCTAACTTTACAATCAAAGAATTATGCAATAAAAGTTAGTTGTTAGGTGAGATTCAAAAATAAAGGTCTTTTACACATCTCAACATGTGAAAGCTCGTCAAGCTTGCCAGTATATCAAAGAATTATGCAATTTCAAAATTTGAGCTGCTAGGTGAAATCCAAAATAAAAGCCTCTTACACATCTTAGCATACGGAAGCTCATCGGGCTTGTCAATATGGAGAATGTACAGGCTCTCTCTCAAGTTGTACTAAAATTTAATTAATTTTAAAAATAAGTGACGTCAAGGATTGAACTCCTGACTATTTGGTCATGAAAGCTCTGAGACTATGTCAAAGAACCAAAAATGAATTAAAACCAACCTTATCAATTATCTTATAAAGTTACTCAGTTTCAAGACATCTATATACAGGTCTGTCAAGAATATGCAAGAAAAGTATTTTGAATTGTAATTTATTAGAGATGACTTAAATCAATAGTTCAGGACCAAATGGATTTTTCAGTTTTAAATTTTAATACTCTATCTCTAGAGTTATGTATATGTCAAATCTGATTCTATCTGCGGAATTAATACTAATGGATCAAATGACAAATATACATTGGACAAAACCAAAAAAAGAATATGTAGTGGAGTGTACCGTGCTATCAACAAAGTCAGCCCAGAACCTAGCTTGAGATCTTTGGTAAGGATCAGAAGGCAACAAAAGTGGAGATTTGTCCTTCCAAACCTCATCAATGTATTGAACAACAATCATTGACTCACAAATTGGCTTTCCATTGTGAATGAGAACTGGAACTTTCTTATGAACTGGGTTCAATTGGAGGAGTAAATTGGTTTTGTTGCTCAGCAAGTCCTCCTCCTTGTACCCATATTTGATACCCTTCTCTGCCAAAGCTATCTGCACCCTCATCCCAAAAGGGCTTTCCCAAGAACTCAACAACACTACTTCCTCTTCCATTCTTACACAGACCTGATAAGGATTGAATATTATGAAGAAGAAGGAGAAGGGCTAATAATATGAGGGCATGAGTAATGAGTTAGCTTTACAGCTCTACTTATTTATTGAGAAATTCCAACTCCATAGTAATCTGCCTAGCTATTGACTATTATTATCCTCTTAAAATATTTGTTGGTAACATTTCTTTTCTTTTGGTACATTAATTGGGTAACAATTTTTTAAAATTAAAAATTTGGACACACTATCATATTTTCTTTTTACTGGGTTTTTAGTCTTTGACCTTCTTGGCAGTCCAGTGAGACTTTGGGTACTTTACTTACACTGTAAGAAAATATATGTGACAATAGTAAAGTTAATAATATAGTTTTTATGGGAAAAAAATCAATGGCTGCATAAGTAATTATTTATAATTGTTTATAGTTACATTATTTTTATTTTATACATTTATCGGTGACAACATTTAGACTTTGAACAAAAACTATGATAATTATTTTAGTATCACTATGCTGGTTAATGCTTCAATTTGCTGGATTCCAGATATAGTGCTTTCTCAGCTGCAAAAAATTGAGAAACTTTGTGCTGATCAGGAAGAATCTTGGACACAGATTTATTGTTCTGCACACACCTCTTTGCCCAAGCAATGAACTTGGGGCACTCTGTCTCTATATTGAAGTTGCCAAAAGTCTCAAAGGTATAAACCCAACTATAAGTTGGAACGAGTGCTAAGTCCACAAACCCAAAGTTATCACCATCAAAATAAGGTTTGTTTCCTAGCTCTGCTTCCAACAATTTAATACTGTCAAGAAACCCTTTCTTAGCTCCTTCTTGCTCCTCTCCACAGGTGAACAATATTTTGTTTCCATGTCCCCATACCTACATAACAAATAAAGTTATAATGTCGTTTCAACCAATCAATAGATCTTGGAGAACGCATTTTTGCTAAAAGTCTAGTCACTTTTTCAAAATTTACATCCGAAATGAAACTTTTCTTGTGCTTTTGTATATCACGAAGATTGACAAGGATAGAACTAGACTTTCATTTTTAGGAAGCCAACTAAAATTTTATATAAACATATGTTATTTTGGTAATAGCAAAAATAAAAAAAATTAAATAAACTCAATAACTTATAAGACAAATAAAAATTTATAAACTAAAATATAATAATAGAAATTTTAACATATTAGTCTTTATTCTTAGATTAGGTTAGTTTTAACCACTAGTCTTGTAATCAAAAAATAAAAAATATTATCTTGTTTTTACTCATTTTTTACTTTTGGATAGGTTACAATATTAAACAAAACAAAGAATAAAAAGACTAAGAATTAATTTTGAATTATAATATTACTATTTTTTATAAAAAAAATTGGAGAGCGCCACCTTTGGTTTCGCTCCTCCATTGAAGGTTGGAGTTTGAACCAACAACTTAAGAGAGAGGAAGGATCTAAAACCAGGTACCACGCTCGGAATTAAGCTCTGACTAGTCTTTAGATATTTCTATTAATCTATTATCTATTAACTAATATAAATATGAGTTAATCTATCATTTTTTTTTTTCTTCAGATAATGGCTCCATGTGCTATAATTAATGAAATCGGAAATTAATTAAGTGGGTAGTAATGTAATAGATCAATATTTATTCTTAAATTCTCATATAACACATCTTATGTTTATGTATAAATTGATTATATATATATATATATATATATGATATAACCTCCTTAAACCGAATGATCAGATCTTAGCCAAAAAAAAAAAAAAATGAATGATTAGAGTTCGATTTTTACTTTCATTGAAGAATCAATATATGCATAATGTAATGGTATATATTGTGTACCTTGTTGTCAACAAAATCAGCCCAAAATCTAGCTTGGGATCTTTGGTAAGGATCAGAAGGCAACAACAGAGGAGATTTGTCCTTCCAAGCCTCATCAATGAATTCAACAGCAATCAAAGATTCACAAACTGGCTTGCCACTGTGAATGAGAACTGGGATTTTCTTATGAACTGGATTCAATTGGAGGAGTAAATTGCTTTTATTGCTCAGCAAGTCCTCCTCCTTGAATTCATACTTGATGCCCTTCTCTTCCAAAGCTATCTGCACCCTCATCCCAAAAGGGCTTGCCCAATAACTCAACAGGACCACTTCCTCTGCCATTGTTACAAGGATCTGCTAAGGGAAAGAAGCAGAAGGAGTAATAACGAGGGAATGGGTTACCACCACTTATTTATTGATGATAATTGAACTCCAACTTGCCTATTATAATATTACTTCTATGTTATCCTTTAATAATTTGACAATGAGTAACAGCCTAGAAAGACTCAATAATTTAATTTACAACTCACTATGCATGTGGTATCTAACATATTAAACTGAAAATGATTTGCAAATCTATTCTCTCTCCCCCTCTCATTCCCTTCATCTTTCTTCTCTGTTTGTTCTGTCCAAATTCACAATATGGGCCAAGGTTGCAGAAAGCTGGAAGCACTATTAACTTCAAATTATGTTCTTGATGAGGGTGAGAATGAGACTCCGCAAAAATTTCTTAAAAAACTAAATTTATTTTTGAATTAAATATATTTTTTTAAGAGATTATTGTTTCTCCATCTCTATTCAATATATATACAACATGACTCACATTACACATGATAGAATTCAAATCCTGAAAACTAATACATATTGTATTTTCATCAATTCTATTCCAAAACCCATAAAACAAGGCTGCTTAACTGTGCAATTTTAAGTAAAAAAGCTAAGGCTGCTTTTGAATCAAATAAGTAATTACAACTAGAATTGTGTTTCAAGTATGTGGTGGCTTTCGGCATGGTTGTCATTGTCTTTGGTGGTGCTAATTATTGTCTTCTTTGAATGTCTTGATGGTGGTTGACGGTGGCCGTTGTCGTCTTCAACGGGATCATCGCCATCTTCAATGATTCCAACAATAGCCAATATCGTATTGAACAAGTCGTAGTGATGGTGGTGGTCAATGGCAAGTGGACGAATTTGCCATTGGGTAAGGATGAATGATGGGTGGCGGAGGTTATCGGTGATGGTTTCTAATTTTATAATATGATTTATCTTTATAAGTAAGTAGATGTCAAATTTAGAATCTACCAATAAAAATTAAAGATGATTTTTTGTAGTTGTTTCTCAATTCTCACTAATTGAGTTAAAATTTTAATTTTAATTCTAAAATATACGCTAAACATGAAATTAGGATTGAAGAGTCTATTTTTTTATTTTTTTTTTTTAATTTCAATTCACTGCATTCAAATACACCATGTAAAAAAATAAAAAATTTCATTCTAGATTTAGGAGATAGAGCATAGGATAGCTTGATGAAATTAGATCTTAGAGAAGAAAAATCATAATTAAAAATCCAAATACGTAGGTGATTCTTTGAAACCGAATGTAGAGCTTAGAATTTTGCGCAATTAGTAGTTAGTGATCATACAAAAATCTTTTCAACATTTATAATAATTTCAGCCAATAAAGAAATTGTCATAAAAAAAGGTAAAATTTTAAGATTTTTTAGAAACCACACATGAGAGAAAACTTAAAGAAAATATTTTTCATTTTGAAAGAGAAGGTTATTTTCTCGCAAGAATTATTCACTCTTACATTAAATCAAAACATAATGAATAATGAGCAAAAAAAGTTTACAGTTACATAAAACCAAAACACAATGAATAAAATGTAAAATAGTTTACATTTTCATAAAATCAAAACAGAAGGATCACTACTAAGTAATCATTTATGGCCTTATATAAAATTTATGATCATTATTTTAGTATCACCCTGCTGGATTGCTTCAATTTAATCGATTCCATGGTGCTTTCTCAGCTGCAACAGGAATTGAGAAACCTTGTGTGGGTTAGGAAGAGTCTTGGAAAGAGAGTCTTTGTGCTGCACACACCTCTTAGCCCAAGCAATGAACTTGGGGCACTCAGCCTCTATGCTGAAGTTGCCACAAGTCTCAAAGGCATAAACCCAACTATAAACTGGAACTAGTGCCAAGTCCACAAATCCAAAAGTCTCACCATCAAAATAAGGCTTGTTTCCTAGCTCTTCTTCCAACAATTTAAGACTCTCAAGAAACCCCTTTTTAGCTTCTTCTAACTCCTCTCCTTTGCTGAACAATAGTTTGTTTCCATGCCCATATACCTACATAACAAATTGAGAATAATTAAAAGAAAATTTTAATTATTATATAAGAATATTATCGGTTGACAACACTTAATATCAACAACAATTTCTAATTCACATATAAGTTTTACCAGCGACCGTAGCTATCACATATAATTATTAGGTATCGTCTCTAACTAATAACTATTTTTAGCAGCTAGGGTATCTGTGACAGGTTACTGTCTTGCCCAATGCATAAGTCACCTTGACAAGACCAATAAACAATCATATGTGCAGTGGTATATATTGTGTACCTTGTTGTCAACAAAGTCAGCCCAGAACATAGCTTGGGATCTTTGGTAAGGATCAGAAGGCAACAACATTGGAGATTTGTCCTTCCAAACCTCATCAATGTATCGAACAACAATCATTGACTCACAAACTGGCTTACCATTATGAATAAGAACTGGGATTTTCTTATGAATTGGGTTCAATTGGAGTAGAATATTGCTTTTGTTACTCAGCAAGTCCTCCTCTTTGAACTCATACTTGATGCCCTTCTCTGCCAAAGCTATCTGCACCCTCATCCCATAAGGGCTTGCCCAGTAACTCAACAATACCACTTCCTCTGCCATTGCTAAATGAAGCTGCTATAGAGTGAATGGGATACAGAAGAAGAAGATGATGATGATGATGGAATGGGTTAGATCTAATTATTTATGGAGAAACACCCAACTGCATAGTCATGCCGCCTGCATATATTGACTTTTTTTTTTCTACTTTGACTAGTGACATATGCACAATTTTATTGAATGGGTTATACATGTAAAACGGACTAATATAGTGAATCCAGGAAAGTGGTCCCACAGAAAAATAAAAATCCACAAAATATGATTAATTTTTTGCTTCATAAGAAAGTGGTCGTCTACATAACTGTATTATTTTTAATCCATTAATCATTTCAATTACAAATAAGTTATTTACATCAAAAATTTGAAAAAAAAATTATAAATTTTTTAAAATTTATGGTTTTTTTTTTTTTTTTTAAGAATCAAAATCTAAAATTTAAATACACATTCTTGATCAGCAATCTAATCTATAGATTAATACAAAAAATTATTTATAATTTTATACTTATTTAAAGTTTGTACGTGAAAATAATATCTGCCAATTCTCTTTTAACAATAATTTATGCATTTCTAAGACATGTATATAAGTCTTAAATTTGGTAGTGGCAATTTATATGTAGACTATCATACTCTTTTTATATATAAAAATTTCTTGTTTTTTTATAAATTAGTATTAGATGGAGTGATTTTTGCATAGTATAGGCTTCCACCAATAAAAATTGGTCAAATTAGTTTTCAGTTTCACATATTAATTTTTAAAATTAGTAAAAGTTAACATAGTAGTAGAAGTTTATAAGTTGATGTGACTATTTTAAATTGATGTGATTATAATTTTGGTGATAATCACAAATCAACAAAAAAATGATTAAATAAATGTAGACATAAAAATATATATACACAGTAAATTTAATGTATACAAGATTATATCAAGAGTTGACACCCATGGGAACTCAAATCTGATCTTTCCACTCAAATTGAGGTGAGGCTACGCAGTTGAGGTGATTTGGTTTTTTAATCTTGGGCTGCCGCAGCCAACCAAGTGAGACTCTTTTCTTTCTCTCTTTTTCTTTTTTCTTCTTTTCTTCTTTTGGGAGGTGGATTGAATTTTTGTATGATATATATTTTTATATTAAGTGATGACTCGATTCAACCTCAATTTTTGTTATATATGACACCAAACTGACATCTAAAATACTTTATAAATATCTATAATTAAAGGGTGTTTTCATATTTAATCCTAAGAAAATGGTTAAAATGTAAATGTTTTTGTTCTTTCTCTCTTTGAAAAGCCATGGCCATCGAAGTGCCTATTCATATTACAGAATAGAAAAGAAAACCATTATTCATGGAGATCAGAAAGAAAATAGTAAAGTACACGACAATCTAAGTAATTAAGGAAACACAAAACGACACAATATATAACTTTGGTACTGTTGCCAAGCTAATCGATTCCATGGTGCTTTCTCAGCATCAAAACGAAGTCGTAGACCTTGTGATGATCACCAAGAGTCTTGGACACACTGTCGTTTGTGATGCACCTATTTACCCAATCAATGAGTTTGGGACAATGAGCTTGTATGCTGAAGTTACCACACATCTCATAGGCATAAAACCAACTATAAAATGGAACGAGTGCTAGGTCAACAAAACCAAGGTTTTCACCACCAAAATAAGGCTTCTCATCTCCTAATTCTGCTTCCAACAATTTAAGACACTCAATGAATTCCTTCTTTGCAACTTCTAGCTCTTCACCTTTGCTTGTACACATTTGCCTCCCAAGCCAGTATACCTACATATGTTTTACGCACATTCACAACAATTTGTGTAATGCTACTTATACACATAATTTCGAACAATTTTACACATTTTTTTTTGAAGTAATGTTTAGTTATTTAATTATGTGATAAATATTTTTGTTCTCTGCATGATGACATCTTAATAGAAAAATATATTAAATTAAAATACATAAAGTATTTTTATGGAGGAAATTAAAAATTACATGGGATATGATTGTGCATCTTGAACCCATTTTTATTTATTAGGCTATTCATTTATTTAATATCGTTTATAAGAGACAAGAGGTATATATTGTGTGGTGGTTAAATATGCTTAGAGAGGAAGAGACAAGAAGGACAACTTCTTTTGCTTTGCTTCAGTTAAGTTTTGAGAAAGAATGTTCCACAGAAACACACTACCATTAATATAATAATAACTTTACATAATTGCATTATTATTTCATAAAAAAAAATTTAGCAAACTTGTGGTGTATATATATTACTTATGATCAAAGTTAAGTACATGAATTAATAATTAATTTTAATCCTTGAAAAATGTCTTTCTGAAAATGATTAGGGATTTAGAAAACTTTGCATGAATGTTATTTTCATTTCCATAAAGATGTGTATCAAGTATTAACTATTACAAATTAGAAACTAATTACAATAAGATATTTAAACTCACCTAATTAAATGAAAATGAAGTGTTAAGAGACATAATTAGTATATACCTTGTTATCAACAAAGTCAGCCCAGAACTTAGCTTGAGCTCTCTGGTAAGGATCAGAAGACAACAATGGAGTTTTGTCCTTCCAAACTTCATCAATGTACTGAAGAATTATGAGTGACTCGCAGACCGGTTTTCCGTTGTGAAGAAGAACCGGGACTTTCTTATGAACCGGGTTCATTTGAAGGAGTAGATTGCTTTTGTTGTTAACTACATCTTCCTCTCTGTACTCATACTTAATACCCTTTTCTGCCAAAGCTATCTGAACCCTCATACCAAAAGCACTGGCCCAGCTACCCAACAGAACCACCTCATCTGCCATTGTAATTAAGGATCAGAGAATTAATTCTAGCTTCAACAACACTACTGCATTTATGGTTTGCTCTTCAAATGGTTTATGCTCATTTGTATTTTAAAAATAAAAAGTTGTGTCAATTATCTATGCTTATTAAATGATTAAATGCTTTAGTAGTGGTTTGCCTATTCACTTACAACTATTTTCTTGTCCTCTAGCACAAAAGAATGCAAAAGTAAAATAAAAGCGAAAAGAAAAAAAAAACACAACTCTTATCTCTGCATCTGATAAGTTTTATTCATGTTTTATAAATTTATGAAATGACTCTTATCTTAGCCAAAAGACCAAGAGACATATATAAATGATCCTCCTATCTGAAGTCAGTTTGTTTGAATCGTTATTCCAGCACCTGTAATCTAATTAAAAGTATATGTACAATATTATAAAATTAACATATTTTTAAGTGTGAGAAAGTACAATTTATTTGAGAGGGAATCCTGAAAGAAACAACAAGTGAATTACCATTAGACTTGAGATCACAACTCACAATGATGCTAACAAATCTAATCTAATCCATATTTCTTCCTCGTAAGCATAACTAAGTCATACACCTTGTGCTGGTCAGGAAGAGAGTTGGCCACACTCTCATTTTGCATGCATCTTTTGGCCCAAGCAGTGAACTTGGGACACTCAGTCTCAATGTTGAAATGGGCACATTTCTCACAAGCATAAACCCAATCATAGAAGGGAATAAGTGCAACATCCACAAACCCAATGTTGTCACCACCAAAATGGGGCTTATCTCCCAGCTCTGCTTCCAACAATTTAAGGCAGTCAAATAATTCCTTCTTTGCAGTTTCTTGCTCTTCTCCTTTGCTTGTCCCGACTTTCCTTGCAACTTCGTGGAACTGCATTTCACGTTCTTAACAGTTTCAGGGGAGAAAAAGTGGGATAATTAAGTAAAAGAACATATAAATCATACTCAACTGATCTAGACATACAACTTAAAGGTTATATTTTTTTGGTTCGAGATTGTTCAATACTAAATGTGTGTCTTACTTGGTGAATCTGGCTTATTTTTTAATAAATAAATAAAATAATTGGTCGAGCCAATGGTTCGGTTGGAGAAGAGTGGTGGATTGGTGATGTTTCATTAGCGACTGAATTCTAGTGTTACATGGTGGAATTTAAAATCTGAGACAACATGTTTAAGCTAGTTTTTGGGTTCGAGATTATTCACTGTTATCTATTTGAATCTTTATTTGATTATGAGTATATACTATCAAAAAGTCAATAACAAGAATCAAGCATCAATAAATGTACCTTCTTGTCAACATAGTCAGCCCAGAACCTAGATTGAGCTCTCTGGTAAGGCTCAGAAGGCAACAATGGAGATTTATCCTTCCAAACCTCATCAATGTACTCAACAATCACGAGTGACTCACATACTGGTTTTCCATTGTGAGTAAGAACCGGAACTTTCTGATGAACCGGGTTCATTTGAAGCACTAAAGGACTTTTGTTCTTCAAGTCCTCTTCTTTGTACTCATACTTTATTCCCTTCTCTGCCAGAGCGATTCGAACCCTCGTCCCAAATGGACTCGCCCAGAAATTGAACATAACAACCTCTGGATCCGCCATTGTCAGACAGAAATTCACTGCAGTATTTTAAGTGCTCACCGTTAAGAATTACAGAAAGGTTACAATTTGGTTCTTTAGCCTGAAAAGCTCGACCATTTATATGCAGATTAGTGCATATACATTGATGCATATATAGTTTTTTATTTCTTTAGCGTTACTTACAAGTTATCTTTTCTCCTAAAATATTATGCTGCCCCTATAATTTCACCTTTGGGTACCCCAATTTCAAAAGTTTGTACTTTTTTTTTTTCAAACTTCATTTTGGATGTATTTGGAATATTGATGTCCAATCTGAGATCAGTATAAGAAATGGACGACGGCAAAGATTGGCTGGCCAATCAATATAACATTTGGAGCTCTATAATATCATATAATATATTAGTTATATATTTGTTTTACTCTTTCTCTCATTATTATATAATTTTATATTATTAAACATAGAATAAAAATAAATCAATAATATATATTTTATATTATTATATTACTGTCAAATAGTATATAAGAACCAATTAAATAATTTCATAATATTATTAGTGTTGAAAAAACTCTACACTACCATGTGGAAACATGTGTTGAGTGTTGACATAGTCAAGAAATCAAAGCTTCCTCACTTCTTCAATAACAGAGATTTTAATTCTTATTTGCTTACGAGTGTCATCAAATCTGGTTTAGGTAGAAAACATAAAACTATTTTTATATTTAGGACAACCTTTCTTTGTTCCTTAATTCTATTGCTAATTCAATTCTAACTAAGGTTACCGAGTTTTGAAACCCAATTGGAAAATCTCTCCCCTTAATACTAGTTCAGTATATTTGTTTGTCAGGTTAGACGAATAAAGATTCATTCATTTATTATGATCTCAGAAACGAGATCATGAATATTATTATTTTAACTAGTGTATAATTAATTAATCTTACAGTCAAATTAATTAAATGTTAGCTAGAGCCTAGAGATGGGGTAGCTTAGCAGTGCCTATAATTTGGAATGAAAATGGACCGTATGTTTTTAGGCACATGAAGCATTCTTTTAGTACTCTCCAGGCGTGACCATGGAGAAAGGGGAAAAAACAACAAACACTGTTATTGGAAAATTGGCAGTTGATAGTGAACCAGCCTTTTGGAACGCAGTGTCAATACAGCTAAAGCTTTCAACCATGCTTTAATGGTCCCTCCTATATCAAACTTCTCTAGCTTCCATTTGTGCATGAAATCTATTCCTGTTGATAATGACTGATGACGTGCTTGGACGAGAGTGATATTAGAATAAGTATACTTATTCTCATATTGCACTCCTAATTCTTTCTTAATCCCAATAAGTAGACATAAAGGGTCAGAACCCAAAAAGTAAATTAATGTTCTAATCACTGCTAGAGTGAAGTTTTGTGGGTACTACTTCTTGTGCAGTGTAAATAGTAACCTCCAATTTTAAACAGAGCTAAAAAGTACGGAGGCATATGGTACTGGGCATTGGCATGTGAAAATTGACAGTAATTGCATAAGTATGCAGCCCCAAAAGTAACCGACCTTGAAAGC
Organism: Quillaja saponaria; assembly: GCA_029379385.1. Taxonomy (NCBI): domain Eukaryota; kingdom Viridiplantae; phylum Streptophyta; class Magnoliopsida; order Fabales; family Quillajaceae; genus Quillaja; species Quillaja saponaria. The sequence continues at coordinate 7,256,707 of CM055616.1, read as the reverse complement.
AACAACAGCCTGAGATCAATTATTTAGACCCCCTGCCCCACAACCTTCATATTCATAAACCCTTATAAATTAGAACACAGATTGTTCCTACAATGCCAAACTCACCTCTCCAATTTCATCATCTTCTCTCAAAAGGCAGAGAGAGAAAAATAGTTCTCTCTGTTTTCATTCATTTCAAATTTCTTGAAATGGCTAATTTTCAAGTTGCTAGGTTGATCACGGAAGTTGCTCCACCGAGAGTCATATCTGTAGCGAAGCGCCGGTCGACAAAAATTTTGGATACAATTGCTGAGGAAGAGAATGATTTTGACAAATGCTTGACTTCAACAAGTTCTGCTTCCTCTTCATTGGGTTTTTCAAGACAGATGAAGAAACAAGTTTTGTTGGACAATTTTTGAGTTAATGCACAATACTGTAAGACCTTTCTTTTTCTTTTGTTTTCTTTTTTTTCCCCTGTTGTACTGAGAAAAATAAAAGAGGCGTGCATGGTTTCTTGAAGTCATGGGGCAAGAGGCTGTATTGGAATCAAATAAGAAATAAGCTAGGGAGGAAAACAGAATTGAGTTCTGTCAATGTGTATTTTCCTTGTCTTCCAAGTATATGCTTTTATATTCTTCTGCTGAGGAAACTTTGAGTTTCAACCTTTAGATATTAAAAAATTTGTAGTCATTTTGATCCGGATTAAGATAACCAAATTTTCAGTTGCTTTGAATTGGACCATGTTATCTGAGATTGTTCATTTTATTTTTCATAGATGTGTCTATGTGCAATAAATATTTTATTCCGATAATCTCTTTTATAGAAGACTGGGTTTCGCAAAAAACTCACTATCCCGTAACTAACAATTAGAAGATACAACAGTCTAATGCTAATTCAGAAACCCTGCACCACAAAAAATTGATAAATATTACCAACAAACCTTCTTAGTTGGTCGATAATTAACTACAAACCATATAATTAATCAGTAATTATTGACCAATCTCATTTTCTTGCTAAAAAATTTTAGCAATCAACTTTTAATGATCTATAATAGCGATCTAAATTTTCCCTACCCTTTAGGGACCAATATTATTTACCAAATTGGTCAATAATATTTTAATGACCAACTCGCATTCTTGTAATGTCGTCTGCCTTATAAGTTTCCCCTGCTTGCCTTTTTCACTTAAACCAATAGTGAAATGGCCAAATTAAGAGTGATGGTAGAAGTTTCTCCACCTAGTTATAGATCTGTGGCCAAGCACCCATTGACAAAGATTTTGATACAATTGCTACGAAAAAAGAATGATGTTGATTACCAAATTTACCACTAAGATTACTTGTCTCGACATGGGTTCGACAGGATTTTGTAATTTCTCAAATGAGTTCCATAACCATAACCAATTAACTTACATTACTGGAATACACATGACAAAGGATTACAAAGGAAAATATAAGGTAGCTAAACATACACAACGTTATTTATTTAGTGTGAATTACATAGAAATGAAATCACATAGAGCCCTTTTCACTCATGGGAGTCAAACAACCTTTTCTTAAGCTCCAAAAGATGGAGATACACTTTGTATTGATCAGGTATAGATTTGGACACACTCTCCCTTTGCATGCACCTCTTGGCCCAATCCACCAGCTTTGGACACTCTTGGATCATGCTGAAGTTCCCACATGTCTCAAATGCATAAAACCAGCTATAGAATGGAATCAATGCCACATCTACTATTCCAATACTCTCACCCCCAAAATATGTCTTGTCCCCTATTTCCCCTTCCAAAATTCTAAAACACTCTACGAGTTCCCTTTTTGCTACCTCTTGCTGTTCACCTGTGGTTCCCCATACCAACCTCCCAATAGTGTAAATCTGTATTAAATTCAATAAAAAAAAAACACACGCACAATCAATCTGTGTTATTCGCTATCGGTTTAAATTTTAATTCGATCCAATCTATTATTAGTATATAAGTAAAACTTATTCAAGTGGTTAAAATTTGTGATTTTCATTTTATAGGATTTCTGTTCATGTTCTAAGGTATAGCTAAACATACAAGTGTATTTTTATTTTTATTTTACTAAAAAAATAAAATAGATACCTTTTTGTCAATGTAATCAGCCCAAAACCTGGCATTAGCTCTTTGATAAGGATCTGAAGGCAACAATGGGGACTTGTGATTCCAAACCTCATCAATGTACTGAACTATTACAAGTGATTCAGAAATGGGTTTCCCTTTATGAATCAAAACAGGAATTTGCTTATAAACAGGGTTCATCTTTAGCAACAGAGGACTCTTGTTGGTCAGATCTTCTTCCCTTGACTCATACTCAATTTCTTTCTCTGCCAATGCAATCCTCGCCCTCATACCAAATGGGCTAGACCATAAATCCAATAAAAGTACCTCTTCTGCCATGCTTGGATTGAAAGTCTATGTGTTTCTGCTTTCTGAAGCTCCTAGCTAGGTGTTTGGTATAATGTAATTCATGGTTTTCAAAGAATATATAAAACAAAAGCTAAGGACTAGAACATTGTGGTATTTATGGTATATTCTAGGCTTTTGCATGTATAATTTTCTGGGTGCTTCCTAGTCTCTGTCAGTTGTCTTTATTTATGTAAAGAACCCACCTTTATCTGTCTCGCTCTATGGGCGGATTTGGATTAGGCTTCTCTTTTAAAAAACATATATCAAATCAAACACTTGTTGTAGTAGGTGGCATGTCCTCCTCTTTCTTCTAGAAAGATATAATTCACTTCTTATCTTATAGAAAATATATATTTAACAATCACTAAACCAAACATAAAGTCTTCCACTCAAACTTCAACTATTAGATTAGAACAACCAATCTTAATGTTCTATTACTTAAACTCTTCCACAAAAATCTACCCAAAAAATCTTATCCAACAAGAAAAGATTGTCGGTTCTTAAAGTGAATAATTATCTTAATAAATTTATGAAAAAAAAACTTTTTCCAACTTTTTTATAACTATGGGCCTCATTTTTTTCTGGATTACTTCGTGAATTGATTGTCTACCTAGTGTGATCCTCCCTATAATCTAAATAATTAATTTGATATTAATTCTTCAATTTTTATTGTTATTTTTATGAAAAAACATATCAATAAAATCCCTTTTGTTACATGTCTAACTAAATGTATAAATTATTCATTATATTCATATGCAATTAAGTCATTTCGAGTCCATATTAATCTATAATTCTATAATAATATAAAACCTAATTAAGATCAAATTGAAATGAGTTTTAACAATTTTAGATAAAATTGAATCATGTTGAATGTTAATAATTTAATTTTAAATCAAATTATATCTTGATTCGATTTAGTTTAAATTTATGCCTACCCTATCTCATCCTTTCTTAATTTTAAAATTTAAAACATAATTAATTTTCCTAATTTATAGAGATTGGATTTCTTTTTCGTTTTAAATTAGAATAAAAAATCAGCATCCAATAATTTTTTTTCTTTTAAGATTATTAATAATTTAATTGAGAAATAAATCTAATCAATATCATATATATATATATATATATATATTGAAAAAAAGAGAGAGAGAGTTATAATCGAAGTGTGAAAGCTTTTTTTTTTTTAATTTAAAAAAATTATAATAAAATATAAGAAAAGCGAAATTGGTTAATTATAGGAAGACGTCACTTACGGTTGTCTCTCAATTCTTGCACTCTTTCTCTTCTTCCTCCCGCGCCAGCCAGCTGTTTCCTCTCTGCATCTGTTTCTCTCGCTCTCGGAACAGACACTGCCATTCTCACTTTCCGCTCTCTTTCTTTCACTCTCATTCTCTGTCTTTCCAAATCTATGTCCAGGCTTCGCTGATCACCAGCTTGATCTGTTGCTTTTGTTGGGTTCTACACCCGCATTTACTGACACTCGATCTGAATCTGCTCCTTCAGTCACGGTAAAGTCTATTTCATTCTCTATGATCTTTCAACATTTTCGTTTTTTTTTTTTTTTTTTTTGGTTGGAGATTATATTTTTATTTTAAATTGATGAATTAATTGTTTGATCCTTCGAATTTTGGTAAAACAAATTGTTTGAATTTTAGATTTGTATTTTTTTTTTTATTTGATTACGTTTTTGGTATGTTTTAATTTAGTAAATTTTAATTATGGGTTCCGCCGGCAGAAACAAAATGACGGCGGAGCTGAATGTTCAAGGTGAGGTCTCTGAGATTTCCAAGAGAGCTGAGCCTGAGGTTGTTGAGGAGGATAAGTGTGGATTGGATAAGACTGATAACTATGAGGATTTGTCTAAAGTGAGTGCCTTTTGTAATGGGGTTTCTCCTGAGGTGGAGAAGGAGGAGGTGAAGATGAATGATAATTGTGATAGGAAGGATGATGCTGATGGGTCTTTCATATTTGTCAGCGGAAGTAATGCAGTAGCTGCTGTTCCTGATGATGATCATCATCATCATGAACCAGCTGATACCGATCTCAATGTGGGTGCCGCTGATGAGAAGAGCTGTTGTGGAGAAAATGTTCTTACTCCTGAGAACAATGTTGTTCAGTTGGAGGGTTTGCAGGCTGAAACCATTGCTGATGTTGGGGAAGACAAAGGAAATAATTCTGCTGAGCAACGGAAGTCTGACCTTATGCCCAAGGTTGATGAGAAAATTGAAGTGGGTTCTCTTGAAGATTCTCAAGTTATAGTTCCGAAGGATGCAGAATGGAAATCCGAATCACCAGAACCTGTTGATGGCATGGAAAATGATGGTGGAGATAATTCTATTGGGCTGATGAGGCCAGTAGAAGAAGTTGAGGAATCAAAAATTGAAGTTACCAGTTCTGTAGAATATAAGCAAGATCAGCTTGATTGTGAGAAGGTGTTTGAGGGAGAAAGCAAGTCAGATTTTGTGAAAGGAAGTCAGGAACTTAATGTTATAGGCATAGCTGGTGTTGATGTTCAAAATGATTTGGCACAGGAGAAGGAACTGATAGAAGATGCCAGCGAGATTCCTCTGGAAGTTACACAAGAGAGCCTTGAGGAGGATTCAGGGAGGAATTTGACAGATTCATGTCCTGTGGCTGATATAAAGTTAGACACTGATTGTGTTCAAAATGATTTGGCACAGGAGAAGGAACTGATAGAAGATGCCAGCAAGATTCCTCTGGAAGTTACACAAGAGAGCCTTGAGGAGGATTCAGGGAGGAATTTGACAGATTCATGTCCTGTGGCTGATATAAAGTTAGACACTGATTGTGTTCAAAATGATTTGGCACAGGAGAAGGAACTGATAGAAGATGCCAGCAAAATTCCTCTGGAAGTTACACAAGAGAGCCTTGAGGAGGATTCAGGGAGGATTTTGACAGATTCATGTCCTGTGGCTGATATAAAGTTAGACACTGATTGTGTTCAAAATGATTTGGCAAAGGAACTGATAGAAGATGCCAGCGAGATTCCTCTGGAAGTTACACAAGAGACCCTTGAGGAGGATTCAGGGAGGAATTTGACAGATTCATGTCCTGTGGCTGATATAAAGTTAGACACTGATTGTGTTCAAAATGATTTGACAGATTCATGTCCTGTGGCTGATATAAAGTTAGACACTGATTGTGTTCAAAATGATTTGGCACAGGAGAAGGAACTGATAGAAGATGCCAGCAAGATTCCTCTGGAAGTTACACAAGAGAGCCTTGAGGAGGATTCAGAAGTTATACAAGAGAGCCTTGAGGAGGATTCAGGGAGGAATTTGACAGATTTATGTCCTGTCGCTGATTTAAAGTTAGACACTGATTGTGTTCAAAATGATCTGGCACAGGAGAAGGAACTGATAGAAGATGCCAGCGAGATTCCTCTGGAAGTTACACAAGAGAGCCTTGAGGAAGATTCAGAGAGGAATTTGACAGATTTATGTCCTGTGGCTGATTTAAAGTTAGACACTGATTGTGTTCAAAATGATCTGGCACAGGAGAAGGAACTGATAGAAGATGCCAGCGAGATTCCTCTGGAAGTTACACAAGAGAGCCTTGAGGAGGATTCAGAGAGGAATTTGACAGATTTATGTCCTGTAGCTGATTTAAAGTTAGACACTGATTGTGTTCAAAATGATTTGGCACAGGAGAAGGAACTGATAGAAGATGCCAGCGAGATTCCTCTGGAAGTTACACAAGAGAGCCTTGAGGAGGATTCAGGGAGGAATTTGACAGATTTATGTCCTGTCGCTGATTTAAAGTTAGACACTGTTATTGTTAATGGGCCTCTCTCCTTTGAAAAAAGGGATTTCACTGATTGTGTTCCAGATAAAGATTCAGGAACTGTTTATGCCAATGAACATGCCACTGAACAATATGGAGCTTCTGAAAGTACCGAAAGAGATTTGGTAATACTTGATGTGAATCAAAACTCCACTCAAGAAAATGGAGCTTCGGAAAGTATTGCTAGTTTGGAAACAATTGATACCACTCAAGATGCCTGTGAACAAAATCGATCTGCTGAAAGTATTGAAAGAGAGTCAGAAAGAGTTGATACTAATCAAACTTCTACCAAACAAAACGGATCCTCTGAAAGTATTGAACCTGTGCCTGTTTCCCTAGTAGATCAAAATGCTTCAAGCGAAAATGGTGAATGCTTTCCCCTTATTGCTAATGATGACAAAACAGAAAGCTTGAGTATTCTTCCTGCTTGTACTGTGGATGATGTGAGCACAGGGACTCAATTAGGAGAACAGGACACAAAAATAACTGAAACCCAAGATCCCCTCTCTGTCGATGATAAACAATTTGATACTGAGCATGAGAATGGCCTGTTACTTGAAAACACTAAGTCAAATTGCGAGTATGCAACATTGGAAGGTACTGCCAGTACTGTTGAAGATAATTCCCATACATTTCACACAAATGCAGAATCCGGTGCTGAACTCACTTATACCCAGCTTGATATTGATGCTGGTGAGGATGGTGGTTCCCCGGCTGATCCTTCAGTTGAAGAAGGAAGCAGCTTGCTGGCTTGTTCTGTTGCTGATGTTAAATTAGTGCCTGAAGTTGAAAATTTATCTGGCTTAAGCAGGATAAATATGCCCAAAAATCACAATATTATATTTGGGTCCATTATTCGGAATGGCACTGCTGTGAATAGCGAAAGCATGCCGGCAGATAGAATAGCTGTTGAAAATGATGGGGATCTGCTCACAAATTCTGATGGTGGTCATACAGAAGCATCTCAAGAGGCTGATGACATTGGTGGACTTCATGGTAATGAAACCTTAACACCTCCAAAAGGTTCCACTGAAGATATTTTAGATGAACATGAAATGGGTGTGGAGGTTGGGAAGATGCCGTTCTACTATTTGATCAGGCTTCCTAGATTTGAGGACGAAAGTTTAAGCGAACAGATTGAACAGGCTCAAATACAAGTTAATGAGAAGACTAGAGGTAGGGATGCTATTAATGCTGAAATCCATATAAAAAAGGTGAGCAATCTTCACATTATGTTTTACTAAAGTTCTGAGGGCAGGATTTTGTTTAATTTAACATGATTGTTGCAATGCTCTTGTGACCAGGCCATTTGTGAGGAATATGGTCAAGATATTGATGCTGCCATATCAGTAGAGAGAGCTGCTAGGGATATGCTTAAGTCCAAACGCCAAGAAGTGGATGCTGTTCAATCTGTGGTCGGCAGATTGAAAGATGCAATTTCTATCCTGGACATAGGTGGCAGGGTATCATTTCTTCCTTTTCATTTCACCACTAATCATTCTGCTGGAGATATCAGTGCAAATCCTTTTCCATTTTCTTTCTTGTATTGATATGCTTATTTTTTGAACACATGGAATGTAAGCAGATACAAAACATGGAACACATGATACAGCATGAAACACTGCCTCTAAAGGAAGAAAAGCAATTGATTCGAGAAATCAATCAATTGAAGCAACGCCGCCAAGAGATATCTAATAATATGAGAAGGCAGGATGAAGTACAGCAGTCTCTGGACCATAAAGACAATATTGATGAACATTCAAAGGTATGTTTGGCTTTGTTCTGCTTACATTAACTTTTGACCTTACTACAGATAGCGAGTTTCATGTGCAAGAATTTGGTTTAAAATCATTAGCTTTTATTTTCACTTTCTTTTTTGCCAAGAGTTGAACATTTAACATATTTTGTCATGTACATGCAATAAATTTCAATAGTTTTAGGGGTATTTAGTGTGTTCAATGTCTTTATGTCTTACAAATTTTCCAGCATTTGCAATCTTTGAGAAAGGAAGTTGATGCTCTGAGAGATAATTTGCTGAAGGCAGAAGCTGTCACTAAAGCTGCAAGAAAGAAATATTATGAAGAAAATGATAAGCTGAATATATTGCTAGCTCGGTTTAAGTCTGCCAATGACATTCGTCAAGAAGCATACGCTTATTTACAGGGTTTAAGGAAACAATTAAAGGACAAGGTAATTCTCTGTTTTTAGTATATAGACACTTTCAGTTGCTCAGAGTAAAACAATAGCATATGTAGGAACTTCTTTTTTGGTTTCCAATGATTTTTTTTATCACAGAATGGAGGTGCTACTAATTCTTGGCTGTGAACTCTCTGGAGTATATATTCCTTTTTTCTTTCCCTATAATCTTTTCATGGGATGGCTACATTTAGACACCGTCCTTGGAAAATGACCCCGTTTCTTTTGTTTTACACTGAAACCCATGTTTCCCTCCTAAAATACAAATTTGGAAAATCTGTGAAACTCTACTTCTTTAACATTGAAAGTAGAAAGTAATTTTCAACAAATTTTGGCTGAGGTGAAGTTTCTCAACTGATAATAGCTAAGTATTCTTAGCTCCATTTGGAGATAAATTAGTTCCAATCTGAGTGTAGATTTGTAAAAGGAAAAAGAAAAAAATAATAAATAATAAATAAGCAGGTTGGAAAATTATGGTTTTTGCCTTTTGGAGTTTTAACTTTTTTTTTTTTTTACCCTTATTCCTAACCTGTTGTGTTAAATGATGGATTTAAGTGTAAGACTTGTCTGGGACATGTTTGGTTTAAAATGGAATGTTAAGTGTTTTTTCCTGAATAGTATTTTTACTTTTAGTATTAGCAAGGATAAGGAAAAACACGTACCTATCAAGAAAGGAAAACATGGAAAAGCATTAAATAGGTTATTCAAGTGACTATGCTGAGCATGTGTTATATTTTCTGCTACAAAACCATATTAAAGTATAAATTGTCTTTCAATGCTCACGGTAACACTAGGAATCTTTCCGTATTTTTTATTATGACTGACCGTTGTAGGTATACTTCTCTTTAATGAAAAGGAAAACATATCTTTCAGCCCCCTCGAGTTATTAATTTATTTGTCACTGGGGTTTTGGTAATTGTTGCTATTAATTTAATTGTCTCGTATGATGAATAGTAAACTTATACTCTCGGAATAAATAATGGAAAATGAGTAACCAGACAGAGACTTAGCTTTCTTCTGTTCATGTTTTATGCAGAACAAATACTTCTATAATTACAAGGTTGATGTGAGGGCAGCTTATGAAATAGCATCAAAAGGAGACAAAGAGGAGCTGCAAAAGTTGTGTGTTAATCAAGTAATTTCACTCTTCTTTCAAGTATAAGTATTGTGTATTCTTTTATTGCTCTTTATTTGGCAATTTAATATACACTTATAATCAATTGTTTAGGTGGAGACAGTTATGGAACTATGGAACAAAAATGACGAGTTCAGGAGAGAGTATGTCAAAAACAATACCAGGAGTACATTGAGGAGATTGAGGACATTGGATGGCCGTTCACTCAGTCCTGATGAAAAGCCACCTATAATTCGGCATGCCGTAAATAAAAGAACAGTAAAATGTGAAACTGTTTCTGATCCTTCAGCTCTAGAAAAGAAAAATGAAGTAGTGTCACTACTAGCTGATAAGGTAGAGAGAAAATCTGTGGCGAAGGTTGTGGAGCAAAGAAATCAAATCACTAAAAGTAAAAGGCCTGCAAAATCTGCTCCTTCAGGGAACAGATTGGTCACCGTTTCTGGTTGGGATGAGATTGAAGACGTGGGAGAAGAGCCGAAGAGAACTAAGGAGGAAGAAGAGCTGGCCCAGAAGGCCGAAGAATTGAGAAAGGAAGAGGAAGCAGCCAAGTTGAAGGAGCAACGTAGGTTAGAGGAGATTGCTAAAGCTAAGCAGGCACTGGAGAGAAAGAAACGAATTGCAGAAAAAGCCCAACTAAGGGCTACATTAAGAGCTCAAAAGGATGCTGAACAAAAAGAGAAGGTAAATCTATGTCTTAAACTTCATGGCTTTATTGCTATTTGAGTAAAAAAACATGACACTCACACTCCATTATTTTTGGCACCATGCGAAGGCTATTCTTTTGCTGGCTATATTGACAGTGCAATTACTTTGTGCAGGAAAAGGAGAAGAGAGCAAGGAAGAAGAAAAGAACGAAGGCAGCATCGTTAGAGACTACTGATGGTAAAAATGAAGGAGAACCTGCTCCAAGCTCAGAAGCTATAACTAAAACTTCGGAGGAATGTAACGAGAAACCCATTATGACTGCAAAAAGGCCAGAAAAACCATCACAGTTCAAGAAGCTGACCAAGGCAAAATCTGTTCCCCTGCCTCTTCGTAACCGTGGTAAGAAAAAAATGCAATCATGGATGTGGGTCTTGATTATAACTCTGGTTGGTGTTGCCTTATTTTTGTTGGGGAACAGCAGCTTCTCTATGAGATCTGGGCTGAAAGACTTCGGTTTCTGAATATAAATTCTAGATACATCTGGTTAGAAACTAGGGAGTGCATAGAGTTTTGGGTTTTTCTGGGATTTTTCCCTTAAATATATCTACTATACATACACACATATACGTGATTGTTTCGTGCCTTTCAAGGATTTCGCCTTCGGCTATTTTTGCATAAGTTACATCTCATACACAAGATACTTCTTTTCTTATATTATGATTTATGACCTTGTGCGAAGTTGAACAGTTACTTCTTAAACTGTTACTTCCCCCAGTGCATGTAATAAATTATTATGATTTTTGCATTTTCACATCTGTATCTGTTTACTTATGAGTGTGTCATTTGGTTGGTTTTGCAGTCGGAAATAATAAATCATGCTTTTGGCAAATGTGCTATTCAAATTCCAGAAACTGTTACTTGATAAGCATTAAAGTTTCTGATAATACCTTAAGTGGAAAATTATATTTATTATTTCTAAAGTATCACTATTTTGTTAATTTAGTATCAAATGTACTTTTTATCAATTTCCTCTTATATCTTTCTTTTAAAACTTTGTTGTCTTTTCTCAATTTCACACATTTATATTTTGAAATTAAATTATTAATATAATTTAAAATATAATATTTTTATCACATGTTAAGTAAATAAAAAATAAAAAAAATAAAATTATTTTTCTCACTTCTCTTTTAATATAACCATTCATTTTTATTGTTTTAATCACAGCCCTCGAAACTTGTTACCTGAATTATTAAAAAATGAAGTAATTATATTTTGACCTCAAAATTTATATCAAATTTTCATCTGACAACCATAAACAGTAGAACATAAACTCTAATTAACCCTCTTATATACATATCCTCTCTCCCCCCTCATTTTCATATTCCTTTAATAAAAAATTGGGGTGTCATGATCTGAGCATTTTTAAAAATTGACCAACTTTATTCAAATTTTTATATTTTCTGCTGCTTTATGTATAAAGAAAAAAAAAATTGATCGAATTGTTATTACTTTTTAACATTTCTATGTCTTTTTAGAGAAGGGTGAAAGTGAGATTTAAAAAAAAAAAAAATTGGAATGAATTTGACAAAATATATATATATATATATATATATTATACTTTATGGGTAATGAGCGATAAGTTATACACGTTAGTATTTATTGCCTGCTCAAAATCATTAAACTTTAGAGTTAACATTACTAACTTCATCTACATTAAAATAGAACACACTTTAAAATTAATTTAATTATAAAATGCATATAAATAAGAAAGTTTTCCTTTGTTTTGTTTGTAAAGAATTGAAAATAAGTTATACTTAATAAGAGAACAAAAAATATTTAACTACTACTTAACTCGACTCTCCTATAAACCAATGATCCAACACCATCCAATCTAATCCAATAATATTACACTTTTTTTTTCATGTGTAAAATTCTAACTCAATTAAACTAATTGCATTCAACTCAACTTAAAATTAAACCGAACTAATCCAAAGTTATATATACATTACCTCTATTCGGGTTTAAATTTGAAAAAAAAATCAATTAGACTAGATTAATTTAGAACTTTCCTTTAAACCAATTCAATATCCTTTAACACCCTAAAATGTATCCTAGTATGGAAATTGAAGCTTTCTTTTCTCCATTAATAACCAAGCCATAGTCTAATTTGCATGAGAATAGTCTCGTGAAATAACCAATTAAACCAATCACTATATCCTTCATATGAAATAAAAAGGGTTAAAGAGGAGGAGACATTTATAGTTTACTTGCCACCCTTATTTGCTTATACATGGCACTCGAGTAAATTTCTTATGAACCTCACTCTTCTACTTCAATATGTTATAAAACGAGCATACTGTCAAAAAGGATATTGTACAAAATGAATAGAATTTTGACATTTTCTCTGCTTCAATTAACAGCACAGCCTCAAAGGAGAACGAAAATTTTGGCTAGAAATTGAATCCGTAATTCTAAAAGAATACCGGTGGCGCATCTACAACCATAACAATGTCAACGTTGGCAAAGGATTGATTGACAAATCAAAGATCTCCGGCTGCCATCAGCACTTGCTCAAAGAGTCAGTATGTAACGTACCCCTACTTCGTATCTGAAGGAGGATATTACTGTTTACTACAACTAGTAATACAGATTATACACATCAAGCCCGGCTAGAAACAAATGTCAGGAGACTGCAACAATTTTTTATTTTTTTTATAAGATTGAAACTGTTAGTCACAATTCAAAGTTAATGATTCATAGAAACTGAAAATGGTAATAATTGATTACCATGTTCTGATCAAGGTCCTGAAAATTCTGTTTTTCCTTGGCTAAATGATTGGAGACGTTCAATAAGGTTCTCCTTCAATGGTTCGGGTATTTGTGAATTAAAAGGTCCTCTGGCATCCGCAATTAACAAACTCCTGCATTATTGTAATATTTACAAATTAGAGTTCCTAACCAGCAGAAGTTCAATTTCAATATAGAATAAACAGGAAATAGAAAAGTTGCAGACAAACTATTGAATTTTTTGGTGGCAAGTGCAATTAACTGAGAAGAAAGAATAAATTTATCAGCTCAAGTTGAAAACATTGTCTTGGGACTGAAGTTTTCATAGAAATTCAACTTCAAGTTTACAACAATTAGATATTGAAATTTTAAATTTAACTTGCAGAGCGACTTCTTGTGAGCGTAATTTCCTAATTGAGCGTGTTTTGAGTATTTGAGTACAACTCAATAATAGACGTAACTGCTAACCTAGTAAATTCTAGTTATAAGATGGTATAATATATATTTATTAATGACAAATTAACTGTGAAACTCTTGTAACAGATTCACACTAAGAACCAGATTAGAGAATCAAAGATTACATGGTCTAGTGTATGTTGAGTACAATCAAGCTCTTATGGTGCTGTGAAATATAGAATATCATTGATCCTATCTCTGAAATATTCATGACCTATGTATCGTTGATTAGGAGAGAGTGCTAGACATGAATTGGTTTTCTCTGCTGGTGACTTGAGATGGACTGAAGTGGCAAAGAGCATATGGGGCTTGAGAAATTAGGACGTAGAGTAGGAGATAACTTCCAGTACCTGATCATATCTTAAAATAATTCAATCTTTTGATACACATAATTGGTTGTTAAACCTTGAAAATATGACTTCTCTCAAAGCTGAAAAGTGAATAAAAGCAGCCAAAAGAAAAGGTGGGCCAGCAGCCTTTGTCCCTCAGGTCCTCCCTCCCTTTGCTCTGACACAGATTACTGCCACAGTGCCACTATAAACAGCTCCTTGAACTACTCCTGTTTCTTTCTTCACAACCCAACCAACAGCTTTTCTCTTACCCAACGCATACCCTGCCCATTAATCTCTAAATACAAGGGAAAACAAACCTGTACTCTTAATTTGTGCTACTCCCATTATATATCTAGCCTTCCTAATTGAAACATCCCATCAGTTCCCATTATAACCTCCAGTTCCCAACCATAGCAAGTCTAAGAACTCTCGAGCCCCTCAAACACCCCCTGAAGTCTTGATTCAAGAACCTACAAACCCTCCCTGTAACAGCTGCAGGCATGTTTCTAAATCTTCTATTTATCAATTGCCTAAAAAGTAAAAGTAAAGGAAGAAACAAAAGGGAGACAGAATATGTAAGATACTTATTAGGTATGTTTCCTCATCTCAGCACTATCTTTTGATTATAAATAAAAAATTACTTTGTTACAGAAAAAATTTGAAAATTTATACAGGACTATGACATACATTTAAACATTCAACACAGAACTTGTATCAACTTTTAATATTGAAAGGTAAGAGTCACATAATTTGAGAACTCACTTTAATTCATCAGTACTTGGTGTGTCTCCTACTTCTCGAGCACATGACCTTTTCCTTGAACGCATAAAATTGTGAACATTATCTAACCACCCACATGATCGCAAAACTGAAGAAGCTTTATGCTTGAGACTGCGTTTTATGCAAAAAAGTGTCAAAGCATGAGTAAGAAAACCAATAAAACTTAAAACAAAAATAGTTAAAAAGTACCTCATAAGGAGAGGTAAAAGAAAACATGCATCAAAAATTAAAAATTATATAAGACAATTATCAGACATAAATTCTAAACACTGCAGAGTGCAACGAAAAGCTGCTAATGAATACATGTGAATGATCAAAATATAAATATAAAAAAATGTAATGCAGATCATCTGCAAAGATTAAACTGGCTAATTCAGAGACCAGATAAAATCATTTACTCTACTATGCTCGTGAGCCATAGTAAATCCATAACATGGGTCATTAGTAAGTCAACCCAAACAAATAAGGGAGAATGACATCCGCAAACAATGGGAGAATATCACCTCCAAATTAGGAAGCTCCAAGCATTTTATGGTTGTTCAGTTGTTCCATATAAGAAATAGGTTATTCACATGGTATCCTATAGTAAAATGTGGATGTCCATCTGCAGATGGAATTAATGTTAAAATTGGCATTAATCTTCTCACAGCAAACGAGGTCATCCTCCCAACAAATAAGTGCAACACATGTCAAGCCTCAAATGAAGTAGATTTCTATTTAAAATAATATAAAACACCAAATTTGATAATCTCACTGAATCTACAGAGCCTGAATTGACATGAGTCAAATGTACAGAAAAAATCAATACCTTGGATACTGATTATATAACATAAGTCAAATAAAGAAACATTATTATCTGCATATTAGGAAGCAAGTGTTGATAATTCTAATAATACAAGTTGAATAAAAAAATAGCTCAGAATAGATTGAGATTTATGATATAACTTACACTTCTTTTAGCTCTTTGACTTTTCCTCGAGACAGGTCATCCTTTGCAAGTAGTATGCAGGAGCTCTCCTGATATTTTCTCTTATTCCCTGATATCCCACACTTGCTCTTAAGACCGTTACTTTCCAATTTATGGCCCTCAGCCCCTCTACCAATCATCAGACTGGTCCTTGTACTAATGTCTTTACTGAGATCTGGTTTTACTAGACTAATACCAACACTGTGAATACCATCAGTCTTTCCATTTGATAACACAAACTGTTGCCCCTTCTCACCATTAACAGCAGTAACTTTTCTATTTTTTTCAAAACCATTCCTGCTTATTGAAGATGAATCTTTCTCAGTGATCATATAAATAGAGTCATTGACATGTCCATTCATCACCGTAGGTTGACTCTTATGGACATCAACTTTCCCATTAACAGTTACAGGACCTTTTTTGGAACTAGAATTTCCAACAAAATTAAACTTCACTCGTGGACTAGAAGGCACTTTACCAACCTTAGATATGGTTGGCACATCTTTCTTAGAAGATTGTTCAACAGTTGGTCTTGCGTGAACTGATTTCAGTGGTGCAGCAATATTTGGGGATTCAGATGCCTCACTGCCATTGCAATCACGAGACTTTACTCCATTGGAAGCAACAGCATTGCTCAGAGATACCGTTCTCTGGTTAGTACGAGAAAAGAAAAGGATATAAACCTTCTCTGACAAAACCTCCTGCAATGTTGAAAGTGATACAAAGGAGTCGTTGCAGCAGTACCACCGACCCATAGCATCCTGTAGCCAGAGGTAGAAAACTTAGTACAAAGTCAACAATTATGACAGCTTCTTTGAAATTAGGAATTTTTTGAAAGGGTGCTGGGAGAGTTGTATCAAGACCTTGATATAAGCATAATAATGGCCAGACTCCAGTGAATAGCCTGAATGAACAATAGTACCAAAGAGCTTATATTCTGGTTGTGGGTCCTGCACGACAGAGCACTATTAGAGAAAAACAGAGCAGAATATAAATTTATGAAGCAGCTATCCCATCAAACTTCTATTGAGAAAAAAAAATAGCATTATATTGACTATGACCTTTAATTATTTATAGGTGACCAGATAAGTCTAAAAAGCATAACCATCTTGACTATATGAAAATTGGATCGGTATAGCCAAAGGAAGCCCATTTCAGGATGCAGTCCAGACTTTCACTCTTCCCTAACCCATTGTATAGGTCTCACTTTTCTTTTTTGATATTTCCCAAAATATACGTGTTGCATTTATCAGTTACTTTTTATGGGTACAATTTCCTTTCCTACCTTTGTTACTTCCTCTGTAAGACAACAGTTATGGTCATTTTTGAAAGAATAAAGCTTTAAACTTTGTGCAAAGTTCAAAAGAACTAATAAATAAGATGATGGGAGTATAAAGTCTAAGACAACATGAGATAATAATTTCAGATAGAAACGTTTAATAAAAGAAAAAAAATTAGACCTAGTCATTCTAGGATTCTTTTATATTTGACTTCAATCATAAGACCTCATGAGCAAAAATTTATATATATGTTTTAAATATATATAAGATTGCAAAAAACTACATTTTTCACAAATAGAAAACAGGGAAAAGAAGATTTTCACTCTTCAAACTGAACCTCTCCCCCAAATAAACCTTTAAAACAAATTCTCTCTTCAAACTTTAAAAGACAACTCTCCACAACTTAACCCTCAGAGAGCTCTCCAATGCTATGGTATATGGCAATTGTGATATACTGTCTAAAAAAACCCTCCTATAATACGAAGCTCCAATTGCAAATTCCATTTTCAGTGAATGAAACTGAGAAGAAATAATCCAGCTCATCTCATGAAATGCCAACTAATAGCTCCTTTCCCTGTGCACTAGCCTCCTATTGACTACAAACAACTTTGAGAAGCTAAACCCTGATTAAATTAAATAGGTCCAATATTTGTGACTAGAAGTGTAATCAGAAGACAGATAGTGTCAAAACAGGGAAGCTTGAAAATCTTAAAGAACCTGGCTTGCTTTGCACATGAAGCTTGAAAGCACCAAAATCTCTTCAAATGTGACAGCCTTGTCAATCTTGCTACCAAACATGCCCTCGAATCGCTGCCAGAAAATTACAACTATGTATGTTTATAAATTAGAGTAACACTACAAACTTCAGCAACTATAAAGTCAATGACGAAGGCCATAAATAACCAAACCTTGAGTTGGATTACAAGAACATTAGGCGCTTGAAGTATAGACATTTGCTTCTTCGCTGCCACCAATTTCTTACAACTAAACAAGCATAATTTGCTCGATCAGAACAGCATAGAAAGTAACCAGGAAAAAAAATGGGCATTTTCCATAAAATCACTTACTTGTCACATTTGTACTTATTATTGCCATCCAAAACCTCAGGCAGAAAGAACTTCTGCATTGCCTCTTTAAGCGAATTACTATGCAAAACATCAAGACTGATATCCATTATCTCATCAACCTTATTCGACTCGTTTCCACAAGAAAGACACTTCACCTGGCTCTGCAAGGCACCTCCGAATATGTCGTTAACCACTGTGGTGCCGCCACTTCCATTGACAGATTCAGCCCCTTTGCGCCTCAGCTTCTTGAGACGAATACATGTATTGTGGCACGCATCTATAACGTACCTTAAGAACTCGTGGGCATCTTCCTGGCGACCGCAGCGGAAGTGTTCGGCAAAAATCCTGAGACAGCTCTGGATCTTGGCGGGGGCATCTAGATTGAGATCCGCTCTCAAAGACCGCACAATCCGCTTCTCCAGTATACAAAACGGACAGTCCTGCTTCCGTTCCTCCGAAGTAGAATCGCCTGAATCATAAATAGAAAAAATTAGGGTTTTTTTTCAATTGAATTGAAAACTGTAGAGACCCAGAGAGAGATAAGGAAAATTCATTCATACAGAGGGAGGAGTGCTGGTTTCGGAGACAGAAATTGGCGAGAGGAGGAGTATAGGTGAGACACTGAAGGACGCTGTTGAGGTAGCAAGAATTGCCGAGGTTCCTAAGGCCTAAAGGAGGACCAGTTTTTCGCTTCTGACTGAGTAGACTCGGCTGCCAACTCATTTGCAATTGCAAGGCCATCAACGACGACCTTCCTCTGCTTCTTCCGTAGCATCGGACGGCGTCGTTCGAGTGCTACAAACCCACCGCCACCATGACCACCACAATCGCATCACTCACCCTTTCTTTCTTTCTTTTTCTTTCCCTCTCTTTCTGTCTCTAGCGCCTTAGTAAATGAATGTAGTGAATGAAAATTTCAAATATGAGAGCTAAAAGGAAAACTTGGCCAAGGCAAATCACAAATTGGAGGATTAAATTTAAATAAATTTTTAATGAGGTTTATTGAACAGTGACAGTGTATATTACATAGAAATTGGGCAGAGGAAGCCCATGAGAGAGTGTGAGAGAAAGTAGAAGAAGCAACCTCACCATCACCAACCTCCTGTCCCAAATACCTACCCCTCTATTTTGTGAGTTTCTTTTCCCTTCCCTTCCCTCCCTTGCCTTCTTTTTTCCACCCGTGCTTTGGAAGGATAGGCCTCCTCCAAATTTGGTGAGTTAAGCTTGTATTATATGTGGCCCATTAGAGTGAATCTTTGCTTGTTGGTGGTTATGCAAATAGTGATGGATCGGGTTTAACATAAAAGTATAATCGGTGCTGGATCGAATTTGACATAAAAGCATAACCGGTAATGGATCGGATTTGACATAAACTTATTCAAGCTTTAAAGTAATATAATTAGGTAATATAAAATTATAATCGGTCAAAAAATTAGATGACTTAATCAAAAGAAGAAGGGTTTATATTTATTTTTAACAAATAATAAATTTGAAATTCAAAATAAACATAAATTGAAAGCCTTTTATCATTGTAAATTAGTGAAAAAGTTATAATAATGAGAATTTGATCATAATTTTTTTATATAAAAAACAGTTTTAAAATATTAGTATATAAATTTGGGTAGATCAAGTCTTACCAATTTAAAACCTTTTCACCCAAATAAATGACCTGATGAAATATAAGATAAAAATTTACCTAACTTTAAATTGGAGTTCTATCGCATTGTTAGATTTCAATTGGATATGGCAATATTAATCAGAGTTAGTTGAGTTTTGGTTTTCTGCACACGGACCTGCTTCTATTCTGTTTGAGTGATAAAATTGGTTCATAGTGAATTCTGCTTCCCTTTGTCTATTATCTTTTCCTCCTATTTTGCCAGTTAGCCATACTAATGTCATCATGAGTCAATTGTTATAATAAAGAATTAATATGGTTCACTTACCTCAACATTGACATCAAATTGATGATCGACTTATCCAAGTAGTAAGGGACAAAAGCAAGAAAGAAAAAGGAAATTTTAGAGAACAAATACAGCATGAAAAGTAAAGCACATAAATCTAAAAGTTTGCCTGGCTATTTGTTTTTCAAACATTTCTTAGAGTAAGTTCAGCCCTTTATCAAGAGGAAAAAATGAAATAAAAGTTGTGGCTGGGTGTGCTGCTCATGTTAAAGCCAATTCAGCCCTCTCCTGAGTCTCCTCTATGCAGGAGCTCAAACCTTGAAGAACTGCCTTCTTTGGATTTGAAATGAATAACTTTTCCATCCAGTATCAAGAAGACTACATACAGTAAGATATATCAAGAAATAATGCACAAACAGGAATGCTTTGTGTGCGTGTATGTTACTTAGATCGAAGAAAAAAGACATAATATGTTTTCTGCACCTTAAGTTCAACAGAAAAGCACATGTTTATATTCATTCCTTCTATTTCATATATCTTTAAATGGAAAAGTAAGAATCGATCCAAAGAAGATTGATATCATCATCTAAAAGAACCAGGTAAGAAAAGGTAAAATTGGTACAAATATTCTTACTCTTCAAGGGTGAGGCCACAACCCCCCTCCTAGTTCCTATAAAAATGATCCACACTTTGAAACCTGGTATTATCAATCTCCATTTCAAATAAAACATCCGGCACCAACAAAATACTCAACAAGAGAAAATGAGACCCTTCTCATCAGCTTATAAGGTCCAACTCCAATGTTGTCACTATTAAATGTAGAGCCTTGGTATTGGTGCACAATTTAACTAAAAGTGTAAGTCATTGTAACTGAAATTCCAGCAATTGCTTCAAAATTTTCACCATTGCAAACGATTTGATTTGAAGTCCTCAACAATGGAAGATCAGCACTTTAAGTGCCTTTCTTTTTCTGATGATACAGTAGTAGTATTTCACACCTTTTACACTTTTTTGTTATTCTGGCATTCTGCTTCTTCCAATCAAACAGAAAACATTCAGCTGCAACAGTCAATTCAGAATGAGATTAGTCCATGATGCTTGGAACAGAAACTACAATATGAGCCTTAGTCTCTTATCACAACACAAAATATCCTACTGTCTCAGTGTCTTTATTATTCAAATCAACCTTGGAAGAGAAGAGGACTATTGGAAGATTATGGAAAATAACCCACTTTTTAGTGAAAATAATAAAATATTCTGAACAGAAAATATTTATTGAGATGTGTTAATTATTACATACCTTAAAAGTAACTCAGTACACTGCTATTTATCTACTTGTTGGAACCTGAAGATGTGGCTGAAGGAAGAGATTGAGTTTCTCTAGATTCATTTGAACTGCCTTGAGAAGCTTCCTTTTTCAACTTGTGATTATTATATGCTGCTACCCCTGCAATAGCTGCAGAACACATAAACACTAGTAAATAAAGTTTCTGCTCATGTTTACAGAGGCTGTCACCTATAGTGTCCTTGAACTACTAAGGTTACCTTATATTTTATTGTATTGTTGAAGTTATTTTTGAATAACTTTGTCTATTTGCTAATAACTACCTTTTAGACAAACCCTGACTCGAACAAAATATAGCACTAAGCATACAATTTCCAATAAAAATGACAGAAGCAAATACAGGATCTGTACTTGATTAGTTAACTATAGAAATAAAATTTATTGTGTAGAGACATGTGAACAGATAGCATGCACAACTACAAAAGTACATCCAAAAAGTAGTAAACACAGCATAGACAATTGTCAAGCAACTTACTGGAAAATGTCTAAGACGAGAATTATTGATTAAAACACCGAATCTAAGCAGAATGCATAACATGCAATTTGTGCAATTGGGTTTCTGATCTAGGCTTATAAAAAGGCTATTGAACTTTGATGTTATTGCTTCTAACCCACAGAAAGAAGCTCGTCCAAGAAATATGGACGGCAATCCCTTACATGGACTTATTCACTTTACCAACCAACCATAGAAAATGGTTTGGAGAATTTTTTTTATTTTTTATTTTTTATTTTTTATTTTAACAGTTTAAGTGGCAGTGCTCTCTAATATATGTTTATTAGATATCTATTGTGTTGGGTAGTACATGGATACCCATAAATCACCCACTACTGAATTTCAACTACGATGCCCCAAACAAATATTCTGTTTCTGATCCAGCCAATTGGCAAACTAAGTTTTCCCCAAGTTACTTATGGAGATGTCAAGAATATAAATCTAAGGTAATGCATTTTAGGGAAAATCATGATAGTGGTTGATTTCAAAATCTTTAGATATTTCCAATCTGTATTCTTTAGTAGCCTCCTTTCAAGTTTCTGCAATAATCCCAACTAATGAAGACTTTGAGATGGTTACAAGGAAACCTGTCCAATCAGCTGATTCTCAATGTGAACATAGAAGCAATGACACCTGCTCTATAACCAAATGATGCAACAAGCTTCTTCAAACCAAAAAGGGTGAACTCATGAATATGAATATTTCTGGTCCAGATTGGTATCAAATTTTTAAGACTGCATAATATCTCTACTCCGTAACCCTAATTACCTTCCACACCCATCCATATACACTAAAAAAGAAGAACCGAGAGAGATATAGATAATTTTACCTCAGCAAGGTATTTCTTAATCACCATGATACAGAAAATTAAACTCGTAAAAACTTGACAAAGTTTTAGTCACAAATATATAGCACTTCCAAAATAAAGCTAGACTTACATTAGCGATTTAGCATTTTTAGAGACATTGTGCTTGCACATGCCCATAAAGAGCTGCAGTGTTTCTATAAAGCTGGTGTTTTGTCAATTACTATAAATGAGGAAGTATGTGCATGCAAGAGAGTAAGATGTGTTTTGTCAATTACTATAAATGAGGAAGTATGGTGCATGCAAGAGAGTAAGAGACATATTACAAATACTCATGGAAGTCTAAACACATAAGAAAACTATAAAGGTATCTATGATGAGATATTTACCAATGCCATAGCCAAACAAATTTATGATTGTCAACTTTGTATCCGCAAAGAGAAGGGCAGACAGTAAGACAACCACCCAGTCCTTGACAACTCCAGCAACACGAATGGTCAAAGCACTTGTATGTGTAATTACAAGGAAAACTGATAAGTTAAGGGCAAAAGTACAGAGACAGTTGAGGACTAGCACCACTGGTGGGAAGTTCCATGAACCTGCTTCCATCTTTGACTTCTCTAGAAAGATCCATGGAATAAATAGGCATAGTGCACTGCATAACAATCAAAGTTGTTTCCACAAAATGCATTACATTCTGTATATCAAACTGGAAGAAATATATTAAATATTGATGATGAACAAAAATTTAAAAGCATAGATGTAACACATGCCTGCAGGGACTAACATAATACATGACAGATATAGGATTCAACTTGAGACCCTTCCTTTTAACAAAAATCTCCATAAAGATAAGTCTTAGAGCTTCTCCAACAACACCTCCCATCTGGTAAACTACTCCAATCCAGTTGATATTGATCTCTCCATAAGAAGCTACTAGAACACCAAAACTTATCATTGACATGATTAAAAGCATTCTGCAGCTCATCACCTCAAGTCCTGCAGCTACCCCAAGCCCAAAAACAGCTACTGGCACTGAAATTTCATTAAGAGAATAAAGAGATTTCACAATTCTGTTTCATGATTGAAGGTTCACTAATTTGAAAAAAAGAAAATGTTTATAGTTATACAAAGTAGTTAGCGCGTAGGACTTGTTGACCAACCTAGAGAATTGATCCTGATGATATCTGAACATGAAAATTGAAATATAGTAATATACCTTCCAATCACTTGATGCTATACTTACTAATGGCTCTAGAAATCCAGCTAGGGGGGGATGGTAACACCAAGGTAAAGAGAACTTTTGTTATGATTAAATCATTTGTTACTCTTTCTTTTTCCAAGTAATGTTTCTGTATCAAAGAGGAAGTTTCTTCCTTCCCCTTGTACTCTTCTTTTCTTTTCATTACAAATTTCTTCTTCTCTTATTCAAAAGGAAAAGGAGAACTTACTAATTGCCTTCAACATTTGTGCAAATGCAACAGAAATATACAGGTAGGCAGTATTTCCAAGCCAAAGAGTCATTGCAAACATTGCCCCAATTGGCACAACTGATGTAGCATATCTGGAAGAAGTAAAACCTTGTTAGAACTTGGGTAAAATATCAGCATTTATCTAGATAATCAATCTACAAGCACAATTTAGCATCAGCAGTCATGAACTAGTGAAAAAGTAAAAACATACAAGTTTTTTGCTCCAATTGTAAGGTAGTAATAAATTATCTTTTAGTACAGGGGTCAAACCCATTTTCTCAAAATTACAGCATTTCAGAAATCATCATTATGCCAATTAAAAATAATACTGAACACCAAGTTTCCTAACTTGCAAAGAAGTAAACTGCATTTGATAAAGCTTTTCAGTTTAGAACTCCACTGTACTAGGGGCTATCCAATCAAAAAGTGCAACCTCCAGACATAAAGTTCCATTTAACATCCAACAAACAAATCTTTTGATGCCTGCAAACTAAAGAAGACATGTCCAGCACCTCTACCGAATTGGAGTGGCTTTTATTGATGAAATTGTCTGGCACTGAACTACCAGCAATGGAAACATAATCTTCATGGTGGCCAATCATTAGCTTCCTTATATCCAAAGGATCATGGATGACATAGTACAGATTTGGAAATCCGCGTACAAGTCCTTCTGCTGTGGGTTTTAGTCAAGCATATTGAGAATTGAAGCATAAGTTTCTTAGTAGGAAACAAAGTGAAAACCTCTTTAGGGGCCAAGATAAAGCAAGCTCTAGTTCTCAATTCCCCTAAAATATGAAAAACAAAAGCTAACTTTCTATTCATTGAAACATAGTCCTTTCACTTTTTCCATAAGCCTTTTGTTATAAAGAGGCAACACCTTAAAACTCTAATAATACTTTACCATACCCATTGACTTAATCTTATACTACCTAACAATATCCAATGGGACATGTCTAAAGACTTTAATCAACTTTGAAAATTCCCCTTTTTGTTTGGTGGAAACTTTTCCCTTAATTTAACTAGTCTTCCATCATTTCTTCTCTTATAATATGCGTCTGCAAGTTGATGACTGAATAACATTAATCATTAAGGAAGCACTTAAGTCATATCTACTTCCAACTGTTAATCATTTAACATGCAACAGGATTAACAATAACGTGCCTAAAGTTTCAGAAACAAACACTATATCCTACTTATTTTACTGATCTATGTTCAATCAGATTCAGAAATTCAGGAAGCCCTGCGATTATACATCCCAAAACTCTGGCTTTGTAATTTGACATCCCTGCGTTGTTCCTTTTTTATCAGCAGTTTTTTTCTTTAAAGCCAAAGCTGAAGAAGATAACTATTCTGACCTAATAATTATCTTAAAGGTTCCATCTTTCATGTTTCAATGAATGCAAAAAATATATTAAATTAACACCAACTAGAAAAAACAAATAAAGTAAATTAACAAGAAATTCAAAGCCTCCTAGATGAGGATAATATGCCCTTCTTTACTTACATATCCATAGTCATTCCTTCTTCAACCTTCATAACCTGTAAGGGAACAAATCTTAAATTTGTAAATCCATAAAAAGATTTGATTGCATGATATTAGACTATATAATGTCCATCAAATACATACCTTTAGAACTTTGGTTAGTAAAAAACATAAGACAGAGGAGAAGACCATGTGAAGTAGAGTCAATCCGAGAGGATAAGGGAAGTTGATTTCCTTAGACGACAACACCCACTGGAATTGACAATTTGAAAATAAAATCCTATATCAGTCATCAAAACAGGTAATATGATATTCTCACGACTATATAAAATTCAATGATTTTAAGTAAAATTGCTATCACCATTCCACTAATGAAATGGTGCTTGATCTTATTTATACAATAAATCCCAAATAAGGACCAACATCCAAATTTAAATTTGACATGATTTTAAATAAAATTGCTATCAACATTCCACTAATGAAATGGTGCTTTATCTTATGTATACAATAATTCCCAAGATCAAGTTATGAGAAAGCTGTTCTCTTTTCTTTCATTTCACTCATGCTTTGTAGGAACCAAACCGAGTACATTTGATCTATTTGCTTAACTTCCAGTTACAACTTACAACTTACAACTTGACAATCTCGTATCCCAATTTGCAGAAGTACAAGTCAAACTACCCGAACCTCCAAAGTTCTAATTCCTTTTTAACTCCATGTGATTGCCGAATAATCTAATCGAGTAATCAGATAGGAAACAAAATGCAAATAGTACTTCGAATCGAATTCTATTCAAAAGTCTCAATACTCACAGAACTAAGCCATATAGCAAACCAGAACTCTTAGTCACAACTTTTTCTTTACTAGAGCAACCAAACACAAAAAAGAAAACATAACAAAGTAGGGAAGTAAAATGCATTTTTTTCCCAGATCTCTTAAAGGTTTTTTTCCTACATTTTCTCAGCAAACAAACAAACTAGTTTTCCACGATATGTGATTAAGACATAAATAATTTGACAAATACAACAGCTGAGTAATAAGAACCTTGTTGAAGAATATTTGACCGCTGGAGAGGGCGATGTAAAGAAGAATGTAAGCATAGGTTAAGATTCCCTCGTTGACGACTGGCCTCGTTCGATCTGCCATTGTTGGAAACCAGAGCAGACTATATGAAATGGCTCAGCTACAGCCTTACGTTGCCGTTGAAATCTGTGTCTGAATCCGATAGAGGAAAGCCAAAAACTAAAAGCGTGGGAGGTTGAGTATTGAATCAACAATAGGAAGCTTGTGCGTGCTCAAACCGTCAGAGACTCGCAGCAAATGAGAAATACTCAACCATGAGAACGGGTCGGATTTTTATATAATTCTGTGGGTTTGTCGGTAGTAAACTAGTAATCTCTACTAGTTTAATTAATTACATCAATGGCAAAAAAGAAATTTAATTAATTGTTAGAAATGTGCTCTAGGAAAAATAAAAGAAAATAGAGATGAAATGTGATTTATTTATATAGTCAGATTAAATTTAACTGTCTAAACTATTTACAAATGATATTAAATTTAAATTTAATTAAATTAGCTTAATTTATGAATACAATTGTTGCCATATAAAAAGGTTAAGACAAATAAAACATTACTCGGATCAAATTAAATTTTGTCTATTTTATATCATATCAATAATTAACAGCACATTTTAATAAATAGTAAATCACATCTTAAATTATATTTTTACACTTACTAGTTTTTTACACGTTAAATAATATTTTTAGCTTACGTGTGATAAGCATTTGAAATGAAACAACAACAAAGTTTTGGCCTCTAATTTTGAGCTCATTTAATTTTTTAAGTAGCACTCACAATTTTATTTTGTTTCAACAAACTGAAAACAAGTAGAGAAAACATATCCAAGAACAATCACTTATAGACAACGAAAACTGGTGAGTCTCACAGATGAAGTAAAGACTGGATCAAAATCTGCATCATATTAAGAGATTGTTCTTCGAATCAAAACACATTTGCAAACTAGCTAACTAAATTTACTTCAATTAGCTGGTTACAAGAACGAGAAGTGAAGCAAAGGAGCATATCCTCAGCTGCTTAATGGTGAGAAAATATATGGTGCCATTCATGTCTAAAAGCTTGGTGTTCTTCCGCCCAAAAGCTGTTGATCATGCTAGTACCCTTCAAAATATTGTCACCAATTTGAATATTTGATATGAATGCATTATGCATATACCAGTAACAAGCCTACGGTCAATCTAAAATTAGGGGACTCAATCAACAGTGGTTTTAGTCATATTTTCCGGCAGATTGTCATGCCATCTCCAATTGGTACCTGACGGTCCACAGAGTTAAGAATTACAAATCTACTTTCAAGAGTTTCACCGAAATTTTTTTAACTGAAAATAAAATTACTTACCATACTGATGATTACACGCTTGTCTTCAAGTAATTGTCTGTTAAAATTTCTAATGCTGACAGTTTGAGGGTCATCTACCTGTGCAGGAGAACATTCCAATCAAGTTTGCTGTGTGTGGGAAAGTATAGAAGTTCAAGCCATTTACTCATACCATTGGATCAGCAACTTTTCCATGCCAAAGAACATTATCGATCACAATAAGACCTCCAACCCTCACCTGCAACAATAGATTAGCAACAACTTCTTTTGAAACCGTTCCACAAAACCAAATGAGAAAAGATAACAAGAGTATCTCAACTAAGTGGGAAAGTGCATCCCAAACAGTTTAAATATTATCCTTTGTCTTACCAGTTGTAGTAGCAATTCAAAGTATTTCTGATTCATCCTTTTCTCAGCATCAATGAATGCAAAATCATAACTGCATAAAAGGGAAAAGAAGGATCTATAGTAGTATTCCTCTAATTCGAACACATTAAGAAGATCTTTTAATGGTTTTTTCCTTTGCACTTCAACTCCAATTACTTAAGTGCAGAATGTTCACGGCATTATACAGATTGAATCCTCAGTGCAAAACAGCTCTCTTATTAAAACATTGAACATGCAGAGGAGCCGGGGCTCTATTGCAAATCAGGAAGGAAAAGGCACATGCAAAATGTCAGGGTTTTGACAGAATTCAACTCAACTAAGCCTTAAATTCCAAACTAGTCGGGGTTGGCTAATCTCATAAGGTTTGACTAGATTTACGCTGGCCTTCAATCTATCGAAACCCTCCTCCTTTACCCAAGCTTTGGTCTGGTAGGGTACGACCATGGCAAGTTTTGACAGAGCTAACCTTATTAATTTTACCTGCTAGCTTCTCCATTGATAATCAGAGATTCTAGCACATCGGCTGCAAGTCCCAATTTCACATCCACCTGATGAAAATAATTGACTTTGAAAAGTTATACAAAAACAGAAAGAAGTAGGGGAAGCACATATATTGAATGAGAAAATGTAGAGAGTTTTCTTGCTCAAATGATAAATTGATTTTGCATCTCTTTCACAGGCAAAGCTGTAAGTGCTATTTATCACCTTGTGTGAAACTCCACCTAGCTCGTAATACTTCTTTGCAACTTCAAGAGACTTCGCATCTCTTTCACAGGCAACTAAACAACCTGAGTCTGGCAGGACTAATGCAATGGCCAAAGATGAGTATCCCTGAATGAAAAAAATTACATCAAATGATCAAAATGATAGTTGCCACTCATTAGTTAATGGAAAATATATTTCTGCAAGGTTTAAACTTCAGAGTAGAACAAAGAGGGGCAACAATGAACATTATAGTGGAGTGGCCAGAAAAGTTAATGATACAAAGTTAGCATACAAATAAATAGTAAAACAACCTCCAAAAGGAAGGGCTGTTACATAAATATAACAACTCGAAAAACTTCATTGTCTCAAACTCTCCAAGCCATCAGTTGATGCCTCTTGGGTCTTTGCCAGAAGCAGAAAGGGAGAGAGAGGAAGGTGGTTTAGGGGTATAATGCAGTTTTCCAAGCCTTCTTGAACAAAGATGAAAAAGGAAGATAAAGTAATCCCTGGGTGTTGGCAGGCTGGTGAAGGGATGCCATATTGCCATGAGCAGGACAGGTGGTATACAATACAAGTTATTAAGCAACAAGTTTTAGTACAGAGTCACAGACATAGACATGTTTGAGTTGTTGTATGCCACTTGTCTACACAAATGAATAGGCCACCTTTTACAGCAAAAAAAGATATGTGTTGTCTATCATAAGAGTTCAATTCTACTAAATAATAGATATATACTGAAATTTCAAATTATAAGAAAATAAATAAAGTACTGAGAAACAACAAGTGCAACATTTTATTTA
Source organism: Quillaja saponaria (assembly GCA_029379385.1). NCBI lineage: Eukaryota > Viridiplantae > Streptophyta > Magnoliopsida > Fabales > Quillajaceae > Quillaja > Quillaja saponaria. Next base: position 7,227,067 of record CM055616.1, on the reverse strand, counting down.
TGTTTTGGACCTTGTAAAGTGATTAGTACTTTCAAACATTACTTCAAATGTAAACTTTCTTGTATATGTCCAACGTAATAAGTTAGAGAGTTTATCATTTAAAGAACCAATCCAAGAGAATGTTGTTTAGTTGAAGATTACAGATTTTTTCCCATGCATACTTTCTAGTTGCAAGACAAGAAATGGATGCAAGATAAATCAGGTTGAATCTAATTAAACTTCAACAAGGCACATACGGTATAAACACCAACTTCAATACACCGTTCTGCTCCAAGAATCTGCACAAGCATTGCAAGCAGTTGTCCCTGATCAGGAGACACCTACATAAAATAAGGAGCACTGTCAACATTAGCTTTTTCTTCTACAACGGGGAAGCAATACTGCAACATGAGAAATTTTATGCAAATATTAGATTGAAAGAAAGCAGTTATTTCTATACATTCTGCCCCTATTATTATTTCTTTCTTCCCTTTATAAATTTAACAAACATATGCACAAAAACTTATTCCTTGGGTAAGATATTTGGCACCATAAGGCCAAAACTTATAATAAGATGTTAAGAAGACAATTTAAGTGTATATAATTTCTTATATACTATTTATTTCTGTATTCTGTCTCGACAGTACAACTTTTAGCAGTAAATGAATTGATTTTCAAATTTGCAGAAAGTATAATAGAAATGTGAATCGGCAACTATAAAAGGAAAGGAGATAGACCAACCCCATGCAATTATTAACATACAACCAAAAATTACTTCAAAGTGTAGCGTAGAAGACATTTGAAGCCCCTGCTTGTATAACTAAAGTAAAATACATATGCACTAGATAAGTATTTAGAGTTCATACCAAAATCTAAGCGGGTAAGATTAGCATAAAAGGAATTAGTAACAAAAACCTGCATCTGACTACCACGCATAGAGGCGGTCTCCTCCCGTAGTTGACGTAGTATCTGAAGTGCAACCACAACAAAAAATAACACAAATGCAAACATCAAATAACCAATTATGCAAGTAACCTTTAAATGGAATTATCGATTACGAACATTTTTGAACGGGGCAAATGGGCAATTGGGTTCCCTACCTCTGGTTCTGGGACGTGTTTGAGAATGTAATCATAAAGGTGTGGGGTGACACTAACAACCTGCTTGTTGCCGTATTTTACATCATTGGCAACAACAAATTCATTGGTCAAGCAACTTCTAACTAGCCGTTTCCACTTGCAGCTACATGCCCTGAAGTGAAAACAACAGCTCCTGCACCTCCACTCCTCTAAGGAGACTTTGACGGTTCCATATGTTGAAGATACTCTTGCAGGACTCAGCATACAAGCTATGTGTTGATGGGCAAACACTGAACTGTAATGAAACACCAAGCTACTGCTTGCCATGTAACTTAGTAGTCACAATCGATTTCTTTTTTTCTTTTGCCTTCTTTAAGGTAATTCTACAAACAGCTGGTGGGCATAACTTATAATGGTGAAATTGGACTTCGATTGATTGAGGTAATAAACATGACCATAAAAGAATTATTCTTGTCCGACAATTTATAGCTAACATAAACAAAAGCAACCGATGATTGATTATAAAAAGGAAAAGGGTTAGCTTAAAAGCCTTTTTCTTTTGGAGAGGGTTGCTTAAAGCCTTAAACCGTTGCTTATATTATCCACTATCCAGAATGAGAAACCGTTAAAACAAGAGGGAAACTTAACAGCAGCTTGTTAAATTACAGTGGCTAGTGGGCTTGCAGTTTCATTTGACACAGCAGACAAGAGAAGCCTCCATATGGAAGAAATTGGGCTTAGTCCAGCTTAACGAGAAACCTTTGGCCTATATACTATTAAGAAATATATACGGGTCGGGTTTCTTTGAAAGAAAAAATAGAGGGGACCCAAATGGGTCTTGAGTGAATGAGTTGGAGGGGAAAGAAGAACACAGTATTTTTCTCTTCAAGAGCAGAATTGAACTTTCATTGAATACACATTTTGAGGAGAGTTGAATTTTAACTTGAAAAAAAAGAGATTCCTTTCCGAGACTAAAGAGGATCCATTCCCAATCAACAATAGGATGTTGATGAGTTAAACTAATATGGCATTTATTAGAAATTACTTGTATTATCTTTGAACAACGGACTAAAATAGATGTTTTACTTTGATAGAAATCTTGCGTATTGTAGTATGTATATATATTGTATTAGAGTTCAAAATTTAATAATGGGTCTGTTTGATTAAATAATGTATAAAGGTACTGTGTAAAAATACTTGTCAAATATAACAGTTTAAAAAGTATTATATAAAAAGATGAAAAAATTTTAAATTAGTTAATGTAAAACAGTTGATTGATTTTATTTTTTTCAAAAAATATATTGAGTATTACAATTACTAAATGATTATTTTGACAAATATTATGATTATGTCTGTCTACAAAAAATAATTATTGAAATTCATTTGAACTTTTTTTGTTTTTTATTTGAAAAGGTTTGTTTTTCTAACTTTATCTGTTAGTATCTTTTAAAATTCTAAAAGTCCAACAAATGCTTTTTTATAAAGTTTAAAAAATAAAAGCTCTATTATTAAATGACTTGGTAAAAAAGTTTAAACTCAAAAATAATTTTAAAAGCTAAACTAAACAAGAAAAATATACCCAACAAGCATTTTGACTTTAAAGGAGAAGGGATTTTTGGAGGATAATATCCTCAAGCAACCATCACTAAAATTTGTCTTAATAAAAAAAAAAAAAAAAATCACTAAAATTTGAATGTAAATTGACAATGTGTATTTATTAGTTTATTCAACAATTTATTGGCCAACTTAATTAAAATACTAGTGCATAAACACAACTAACCTAAATAAACATTTATAATTTTGATATTAAATTATTTATTCTATTTTAATTCAAGATCACTTCCTCTTGAGAGAGAGAGCTAATCAGCCTTTGAACAGAGTGGAGCCTCCTCCTACCTCATCAAACAAAAACATCAAGATTATATCAACCATAAATATGAACGGGTTTTTGTACCAAAAAATATTATACGAATGGGCTTTCCGGGTTACCCAATCTGCCCAACCCGCTAGACTCACTCCATCATCAGTTCACAAAAGTTATGTTCGTACTTCAAATCAGCAAGATGGAGGGAGTGAAAGTCTCTGTCTTTTTCTGTTTCCCACATATTTTTATTTATTTATTTGCTAATTTTCTTAAATGCTTCATTTTTGGGGATGGGAATGATAATATAGAAGGAAAGGATGTGAAACACACAAGGGGTTTGTGGCTGAGAGGCACTTTATTTTCCTGATAGGATTTGGTTGAAATTCTCACCTCCAAATGCTCATCCACTTGAAAATGTAATTCTCTTTCTCATATACAAATTATTTTATGTATCAATCCCATCCATTTTGTTTTTATTCTAGCCGTACTTATAAGCTTCTGTTATTTTTTTCCCTTCATTCTTTTTCTTTTGTTCACTTGTTCTACAGCTCCTCTCCACTGGTTCCTCTGCATGCACATGGTTGCATAGTCCTGGAACTCAAGGTCTATATTTCTCCACTCTGCTTCTTGTTTTCCTTCAATTCCATATCATATTTGCTCTTGAAATATTTCTTTGAGGTGGGTCTTACCCAATCATGCATGTGATTCCATCTTTAGAAGACTTGCGAAGAAGAATAAAATCGTTGTTCCTTTGTACATATGGGGTTTAGGTCTCACCATTTATTTGTTGAATATTTGAATTGGCTCTGTGGTTGGGCATACTATAATAGCTATAAAGTTCTTATCTTTTTCACAATCTAGTGACCTACAACTCCTTTTTCTTTAGATGAGATACAATCTTGTTTTGTATGGACGGAAGTGTATATTTCATCTTCCATGTCTTGTTGCACTACTTAAGTACTTGAACACTTCTGTTGTCCATCAGCTTAAGCTTATTGATAGTTTTCGCATTTAGTATGATATAGACTCAGTATTTCACCTCTTATTGTTGGTATAATCTATCTCATCCCAAAGTGTCTTGGTTTTGTTGGCATATCATGACCACTAGGAGCTACAAATAAATTATGATGAAAAAACTGCCCATCTGAAAATTGTGTTTCTTTTTCCTCTTGAATATAACTTTAGGTCTGATAATTTTTTTTTCTAAATGTTTCAGTCTAGAGTTTCTGAAGGCAAACAATAACAGTCATTGCTAAACATGGAGATAACTAATGTGAGCGAGTATGAGGCTATTGCAAAGCAAAAATTGCCAAAGATGGTGTTTGACTACTATGCATCAGGTGCTGAGGACCAGTGGACTCTGCAAGAGAACAGAAATGCCTTTTCCAGAATTCTGTAAGATTTTGATCTTTACACTCTTCATATATTAGTGATTTTTGCACTTTGTAATGTTCCTTCTGTCTAAGATGATGTTTAAGCATATTAGTAATAGGAATGCACTGAAAGATGTTTGTTGAAAATAATATAGGTTTCGGCCCCGCATTCTTATTGATGTTAGCAAGATAGACATGACTACTACTGTCTTGGGCTTCAAAATATCAATGCCAATCATGATTGCCCCAACAGCTATGCAGAAAATGGCTCATCCTGAGGGTATTCCATTGTTTCTCCTCTACATTCTCCATACTTATTTGGCCTCTTTAGTATAAGTTATTAGCACCAAAAGGAAGGATTTACTTAGAAAATAATAGTTGTACATATGTTTCTGCTCCATGTCACGGAACATGTAAAGCTAGGTAATTTCTGGTACTCAGTCAGGGCCTAACCTAATACCATTATGATTTTTAGTTAATGACTTGTTTTCAGAACTCCCTATGAAATTGGGGAAGTTTTTAAGTTGACCTGTGGAATCAAGGACATGAGGAGGCTCATTGTCAATTGTAAACCAACTTAGAGTAGCATGTTCTTATCTTGATGAGCTTTATCATTTTCAATCCTCAATTTACAGAGATTTTTCTTTAGATGATGTAAAACCAAACATGTTCTATGAATTTGAATTGCTTGGATTCTTCTAAACAACGAAAATCTACTCTATATGGAAACCTCATTTCTGTCAGACTTGGGTCAATAAGTCATCAGGCATATGGTGACAGAAATTAATGTCTGCTACTTATAACCTGTCTCGTACTTCTATTATATGAAAATGTTTGAATTCTCTTGTATACAAGAGTTTCTCAAAGTAGTTAGAAGTATAAAAATGCAGATTTCACCAAATTTGTTATGCTTTTGACTTTTCAGTTTTGTTGATACTCTATTAAGTGATATAGTGTTGTTATGTTGGGTTCTACTACCATTGACAAGTATGCTTCTCTGTTTGATAATGTAATTTTATTTTCATGCAGGGGAATATGCTACAGCAAGAGCTGCATCATCAGCTGGAACAATTATGGTACTTATCAATATTCCACTTATATTATAACTTAGTTTTCTAATTTACTGAAAGTCACCATAATATGTCAGAAACTATACTCACAGAATGCAAACCGATCAGAACCAATGGATGGGAGAATACATCCTTCATAGGTATAGACAGGCCATCTAAATATGGGAAATCCTGGGCCATGCTATCAGAACTTATCTAACTTCCCTTGTAGATAATGTCTTTGCTACTATAATGGAGACAATGCTCTCTGGGGTCTGGCAAAATTCATTTCATAAAACTAGATGCTTAGTAGTATTTCACGGGTTTTCTCACACACTTCACCTTTTACTGCTTGTGTTTGATCATTAAGAGCTTATTGGTTGTTTCAGACTTTATCCTCGTGGGCTACTTCTAGTGTTGAAGAGGTTGCTTCAACTGGACCTGGCATCCGTTTTTTCCAGCTCTACGTAAGCTTGAGATGCTGATCCTTATTTCATTTTATTTTTCCAGTAAAGATCTTGAGGTTTCAGTATATATATGCTTTTGTGAACTAATGAATATTTTTGGCCATTTTCTTAGGTTTATAAGAACAGAAACGTGGTTGCTCAGCTTGTGAGAAGAGCTGAAAGGGCTGGATTCAAAGCTATTGCACTTACAGTCGATACCCCAAGGCTCGGTCGCAGAGAAGCAGACATCAAGAACAGGTGCACATTTCAGTCCACCTCATATTAGATTTGGCTAACATTTCTTATTTCTAGCCTTTACTTTTTCCAGTTCTGTAGGGAAAAAAAGTTGACGATAAACAAATGTGTGGTCTTTTACAGATTCACTTTGCCACCATTTTTGACATTGAAGAACTTTGAAGGTTTGGACCTCGGCAAGATGGACCTAGTGAGTGGACTTTTAGACTGAATAATTTGTTTAGATTAATGACCTAGTTTGACACTAATCTACTCTTTGGGTTCATTCAGGCTGACGACTCTGGACTTGCTTCATATGTTGCTGGTCAGATTGATCGCACTTTGAGCTGGAAGGTATCAAAGAAAACCGTATTTCATTTATCTTTAGTAACAGCAAATTAGGTTGAGAAACTAAGCTTCACAGAACTTAGCATGGTTTCTTAATTGAAATAGGTTTATCAATGTTGATGCATTGGAGTAAAGGAATCGGCAAATGTATTATCTAGAAACACGTAATCATCTTATAAGATCAATAGTATAAATCTAACTTGCATTGCTACTGTTCTTCTGTTATTTTGATAATCACTATCTGCTAAGGAGACTAGGGCTTCTGACTAATGTAGATTAGCTCAGATTTAGTGAATGAAAAAAATAAATAAATTGTTTTTGATCTGTATGTGAATGTACAAGGATGGACTCAATAAAAACTACCATCTGAACAATATCTGATTGGACAGGATGTGAAGTGGCTTCAGACAATCACCCAACTGCCAATTCTGGTGAAGGGGGTACTGACAGCTGAGGATAGTAAGAAAACAGAACCCTTTCATCTTATTCCCTTTACTTTTTGAAGGTTTGAATAATTCTTCCATGATGATCATGCAGCAAGGCTGGCCATACAAGCTGGAGCAGCTGGGATAATAGTATCCAATCATGGGGCTCGTCAACTTGATTACGTCCCTTCCACTATAATGGCCCTAGAAGAGGTACATCAACTTGATATATTTTTCACTTAATGTCTTTTGGGGAACTTGAGTTTACAATGTTCTTAAATCCTCTTCTGTGATTACTTAGGTTGTTAAAGCTGCTCAAGGACGGGTTCCTGTGTTTTTGGATGGTGGTGTACGCCGTGGAACAGATGTCTTCAAGGCATTGGCACTAGGAGCATCTGGCATATTTGTGAGTGCTTTTCTAAACATTGATGTCTCAGTCATTGCAATAACACATCCTCAATTCTATTTTCCCAATATATAGTGGTTGCTATATGATAAAACCATAACAGATGTTCACCTTATCTCAATTATTTTTATTGCTGCATAATAAATATATAGACGTACACTAATACTTATAAAACTAAAGTTCCTTGACCTAGATAATTCCTAGTTACTCAAAGTAACTTTGAAGTCAATATTGGCATATTTTTATTTTATTTTTATTTTTCTAGATTATAACTGTTGTTCATTGAAAATTTGGCTCAATCTCAGATTGGACGTCCGGTGGTGTTCTCCTTGGCTGCTGAAGGAGAGGAGGGTGTGAGGAAAGTACTGCAGATGCTCCGCGAGGAGTTTGAGCTGACAATGGCCCTAAGTGGTTGCCGCTCACTTAAAGAAATCACCCGCAATCACGTCACAGCAGACTGGGACCTCCCTCACGCACGACCATTGCCAAGATTGTAAAAACTTTTCACAACAAATTACACAAGGATGGTCAAACGGTTCTCTATTTCGAGATATTGATATTTTTTGAGAACTTGGTTGGGTTTAATGAGTTTGCAGTATTTTGAAATTTTATATGCTTTGTCATGTAAGGATGATGAATGGTGGTATACTTTCATGGCTACACTTGCCTTCTCTGTATATTCTTTCTATGAACACAAATAAGTAGCATTTCCTTAAAGATGGCCCTCTATCATATGAATGTGTTACAACTTGTCAGCAAGATAAAAGCCTATGTTTAATGGGCAGGATATTCATATGTATTTCCAGCTACAAAAATGATATGGGGGAGGACTGCTTTCAAGTTTCTCTTGACTTGAGATGTAACTTTCTGTTCAATACTATAGATTCTCATGCAAAAATTACATCCCATATAGAGATGCTTCTATACTGATACTTCCATGTTTAAGATGCCAAAATGGTACCATGATAGTACTTTGGTACCTTTTTGAGTTATTCACGAGTAGGTTAGAGTAAATGGTTGATATTTGTATTTTACAACAATACCTCTGTAAGATAGATATAGAGCCACAATGCTATTTCTCTTTTATGCTTTTCTTACCCTAACAATCTTGTGATCATCAATGACTAATGTAGAACAGCAGAAATAGAAACAGGGATATTGTAGAACATGATTGCTGGGCAGACTGCAGGCAGGTAAAAGGGGCACCTAGATAAAACAATACATTAACAATGTCTGATTGTTATGCTAGGATCTTTCTACTTTATATTCAATCATAAAGTAATTCTGAAAGCAAGCTGACCTATAAAGCACTATATCAATAAATGAATTGAAGAACCCAGATTGGAATTTTTTTTTTTTTTTTTTTCCTCTTTTCATTTTGAGTTTTATCAGATAAAAACACAAACTTACCCTTTTAGGACTTTTGCCTGTCTACCATCTGATTGACCTGAGTAGCAAACCTTGCTAAAGAAAGGCCGTTGTTCTTGCCATATCACCAATTAACATTATTCTTAATAAGATTAACATATGATAAGCCATGAACACAGTCGATTTGTAGGGTTTCACGATCACAAGCTAAGCTGCAATCTGCTAAAACTTCCCACAAAACTGGTCGTTTTAATTCATGCATATCATCAATTAATCACATGCTTCAATTAACGTACGATAAGTCATGAACATGTACACAACCTTTGTTTAACAATTCAATGAGATTCACATCTTTAAATTCAATAAAATAGTACATATTCTTAATCATCAGTCAAACTCTTAAATTCCGTTTACTTTTTGACATATATGAAAATAGAAAACTTATTAGAATACAAGAAAGGATCACCATTCACCAATGTTCTAAAAGAGCAAAGATCCATCATCCATGGTCTTGGAAATATTCAATAGACTAATTCTCTCATTAAATTAAATAGTGTGACATATTCATAAAGTACATTGAATATAATGATCATAGGTGAGCATGATAAACATAGAATCAATAATTAATTAATAAATAAAACATAAGATTTTATTTTTACCAATTCTAAAAGCATAGTTGATTCTAAATTTTTTAAAATAATTTTTACTTCTTTACAAGTTATTCACTCAAATATCTGAGTAATTTGATAAGATTTTTTGTAAATTGTGAAATGTATCTTAGGCTTGCCTTTTTATTAAGGTTTCCACACGAGCTAAGGTGGTAATGTTCAAGTAGAGATTTTGAGTTTGATTATTATAAACATCATAGTTTCTGGTGATTTAGAACTATATGTTTCATAGCAAATTAGTTAACATTTCAATAATTTATATCATTATATGATTTACGGAGTTTCAATTAATTCGGTTACATTTGTAATTTATTGTTATTCATGAAGTTATAGCTTCAACAAATAATATTAAGAAAAAATTAATGATAAATTTTACTTTTCTCTTACCATACCAAATAAGTTTTATAATAAATTTACAGTCTAATTACTTTTACTTTTAAAAATTTTATTTAAATAAGTCCTAAATCTTAAATTGAATCTTTTTATATCACTTTTACACTTAATTTTTTATTTTAAGTCTAAAAAATTAATTAAGTAGACTAAATTTTTAAAAAATACATTAATTAATTTGAAAAACTATAATTCATATTATTTAATAGGTAGTACAAGAATAAATATTTTAAAAATTAATGAGATTTTTATCATTTCTTATAACATATTTTAAAAAGTTAAATAAAAACAGAATTTATTTTCGTAAGTTAAGTTTAGATTCATATGTAAGTCACTTTTTTTTTCTAAAAAGTAAACACTATGAAATGGGATAATACTAAAAAATTATTCTTTCATTTGTGATTATGTAATGTATTTTAGTTTTCTAATTTAAAATACTTTTTAAAAATTTGTTTTACTTAATTAGTATTTTAAATTAAAAAAATTAAAAAGTTTTTATTTAAAATTTAAGATCTATTTATCTTATAAAAATAAGAGTTCTAAAATGTAAATTTGTTATAATTTTTTATTTTTCTTTTAATGTCATGGAAAACGTAATAGCCTCCAACGACAAATATATATATATCAGTGTTTTAGGAGCAGGGGAACTGTCTTTTGTTTTTCATTTTAGAGTGATAAGCCTGGAAATTTCTTTGCTTTATCCATCAATGGCGAAGAGGAAGAAGAGGCATCAGAATCCTGAGCCCTTCCTGCCAGATGGCAATGAGTCTGTGGCTTCAAAGAAGCGATTGAAAGCTCCCAAACAGCACCTAAAGGAGATAAGCTGATACCATCGGGCATGAGTTCGAAAATCCTGAAGGAAGCTTTTGCTTCAGCAGAAAGTGGTTCAGGGGAAGAGGCTGACGCTCAAAAAAACGTGATAAATTACTTATTTGTAGCTGAGAACTGACCAAGGTTGAGGAAGATGATGATGTTGATGAGTTTGCTGGGTCATATGAAACTCGAGAGTGAATTGGGTTCTTATAAAGTAAGTCACTTCTGCCTAAATTTTTTTTTTTTGGCTTATGTCAGGGATTTTTTTGTCTTCTACTGTTTGGTTGCCAAGAATCTGTGGGAATAAAATTCAGTGTTCCATATGGGACCTGAAGGAACAGTCTGGGGACTGAGAGCAATGCAATAAAAGGGTACTTATAGATTATATCTTTACCAAGAATAAAGGTCCAATTATTCGGATGGATACTTAACAGTGATTAAATTTGAGGGATGTCCCTAATTTTTATTCAAATTTGATTGATGGTCTTCCGTTGATACTCAAAATTGTATTTACCTTTATGCTTTGGTTCTTTCCTCCCCAAATAAGTATTTGTGATCATTCCTTTATTTTTATTGTTTTTCCCTTCTGAGTCAAAGGAGAAAATTAATGAGGAGCTGGAAATTCCCAAGTGTTATCGTGTCTGCAAGATTTATGGAGTCTTTAAGATATTTCAAAAATATGCTGAACAATGAAAGCAGGATGTTTTCTACAATGTGAGTATGAAAATTATGGAAACCAATGAGGATTCTGCCTACCCAGATAAAAAAGAAAAATGGAAAAATGAAGTATTCCAACTTTTGATGTGAAGGTTGAAAACATTTGCAGTTCAATTTAAAAAATTGCTTTATGGTTTAGAATGTTTGGTTCTATAAAGCGACTATAGATGGATGGCAAAATATCAAGGTTCGGTCATGTAAAATGGAAACAAGATGAGGAATATTCTGTAGTGATGCTCTTGATCGCATTTAATGAAAATATTTCAATGAATTAATGGAAGAGTGAGAGATCAACTAGGGATATCATATGAATGAGACGAAGGCAAAAAAGGACATGAACAAAAAAGGGAACAACAAAAAGCATATGTTATGTTGATCAGAAGATCTAGCCGAGAATTTTACTTTGGATAATAGGCTGATGGCATGAAGAGGTAGTGTGACTATCCTATTTAGATTCAAGTGAACTACCTTTTTTTTTTTTTTTCTGGGGGTGGGGAGGTGGGAGTGAAGAGTTCTTTACCTGACCCAAGCAATTCAGGTTAAGATTCACTTGAGTTGAGTATTCTATCCTGTAGTTGAGTACTTATTCTGGAAGAAGAGGCAAATGGAAAAAAAAGAAACAGAAAATATGAGAAGAATGTGGACTGGAACCTTCGTGGTTGTGTTGCCTTGATAAATATTTGCGGCTATTTCATAAAGCTTCTTTTGGAAAAGGAGTATGGCTTGCCATATCAACTTGTTGATAATGTTGTTGCTCATTTTATGAGATTTCTCCAGGATACAAGGACGATGCCTGTTATATGGAACCAGTCTTGCTTTTGTACAAAGGTTAGTGATTCTGTGTTTCTACATTGTTCTTATACTGGTCGCTTCATTGAGTATGGAGCATTTTAAAATTTTGGAGAACATTGTTTTTGGCAAGTGTAATATCCATGGCCCACCTTTCCTTTTTTATCAGTAGTTGCCTTCTCCATAAATTTGAGGTTACACTACACACATGCATCTTGTTTTTCAATATGTAACCAAGATTTGCATTTCTCCATCTGGATGTATCTCTTTATCTACCAAGTGTAAGATATTTCTCCAAGGATTGAAATTCGTTGGATAATTTTGTTTCCTTCACATCCCAATACTCTCCCCTGTTTCTGTGACCGAATATAGGTCCAATATTCCATATGTACCAATGGAGGAGGACAAATTTTTTCATGGTAGCTCATATTCATCCTATTTTTTTGGCTGAGCGGTTTAAATGCTTTTTAGTTTGTATTGTCCTCCTCATGTTTCAGACTGCTGTCTTTAAGCTTGTTTGGTGTGGCACCATCTAATCTTGCTCTGTAAATAAGATGACCAATCAGTTCATTATTTAGTCTCTGCAATGAACTCAGGACCATTTGTTCGTATGATGGCAATCAATGATGTATTATTTTTTGCTTCCAGTAATAACATACATTTTTGTCCTTACACATGCCTATGTTGCCATAAATTGTACAAGTACACCATAAATATATATATATATAAATATATATATTTTGCATTGTTAGCAATCTTTGTAGTTTTAAATGGTTTTGAAACTACCTATACAACTATTGAACATTTTTGCAAACCAATTGTGGACATTGAATATTATGAACCCAAACCTGTTGGTAACTTTTGCTAAACTTTGGTATCACATTACGAGTTTTGAGTTTTTTGGTCATGCAAGTGTTTGTGCACGTAACATTGCTCTTCTCTCTCTCCTTTTTTTTTCCCCATCTGGGCGAGTTAACCTTTTCTCTTGTTAGGGGAAGGTACACAAGCCCATTTTTTACGGATTAAGTTTCACTGTTCATCTTCCCTATGCGCAATGCTGATTTACTTTCAGCGTTCTGAACTAATTGAAGTTTTCGTTTCTTTATGGCCTTTCCCAGGTATCTTGTAGAAACTGTAGACAAGTGCTGAATGTTCCTTGCGGCTTGCTTTGGAATTGGTCAACATAAGTGAACAATATTTACTGTGAAAGATTCTAAAGATGTCTATTGCTCTGCAAATGACAACGTGGAAAGTGGATTGATCTTTACATTTCAATATGGGACCAGAGTATGTTTTTTTTAGAAATTGCTGAGATGAGAAGGATGGATGAAACTGTGTTGTCAATAGCACTAGGTATTCTAAAATTGATTTGTTTACTAGTGCATGCCTGAACTTTGCATGGACCAAAATTTTGAAGAATTTGAGTTATCTTAACGTTGAGATTGACAAGAATGCTATTTTACTTATTATTGTTGGGATTAATTATATGTCTGGAAGGTTAGGATATCAAATACCATTATGCTCCTGTTTTAAGTGAGAACTCAGAACTAGAATGTTGTTAATGAAAAAAGGACTGACTGAAAAAGTTCAAAGTGAATACCTATGTTGAGCAGAAAGGGAAGTAATTGGATGTAATGATTAAGTTTGGGGTGCTTGACCTGAAATCTGAAGGCCCCCTAACAAATTTCGACCCATATTCTAGTATATCTATAACGGGTGATATCAATGTTATCATTAGTAATTCGGGGTGGTAATCAACCGAGTTAGCTTGTGAGATACTCCTTAATGGTTCAGATCGAGCTCAGTTAGCTCGTGAGCTAACCCCAGCCCTTGTTTCAAGTTCAATCTTTCCAACTAGATCATTTAATATTAGTTTAGTGCATGTTTTACTATTTACATATAAATTTATAATCAATATATTTATATACAATAATGAACATAAGTTATAACTTGGTTTTGTGGTAATTTACTTAAATGGTTCTCAAGTAGGTTTTGGATTCAACTTCTCTTGACCATAAACCTTTTTATAATTTTCAAAAACCTTCAAGAGCCCTTAACGAACTGAACGAGAGCTTGGGGTTAGACTCTTTAGCTCTTGACGAGTTTAGGCTCGTGAACTCTTAATAAACACGAGCTGAGCTTGAGTGTGTTCAAAACTTGACAAGCTGAACCGAGCTTTGCCAAAGCTCGACTCGTTGCCATCCCTATCTGTAACTCTAAGAATTAAGATTGTTAGATGGCTCAGTACGAAACTTGTGAAGTAAACTTAAGAATAATAAGACTTGAAGAGAGAAAATAGACTTTATATTAGATTGTTATATATATTTTATCTTTTTGTTAAGAATTGTTAGACATTCTTGCTTGCTATTAGGAGTTCGTTTCACTGTGAATGCCATATGCCATGTCTGTGATTAACATGTAAAGGTTATTGGGTATATGTATAGGGAGAAACTGATCTCATTGAATTTAAGGAAAACGAAATGAAAATCTATATTATATACAGATATCCTATTTTTGTTTCTTTAGTTTTATAAAAAAAATAAGTACTCTAGGAGGGAGAATAAGCAAATCTGTAAAAGGCCTGTTTTGTAGAAATTAAAGGATAAAAAAAGTTAAATGCAGAAAGTCTTTTAACTTCTAAAAAGTTATAATTAAGAAAAACTTCTCTAACTTGTGTTCACATAAAAAATTAGCAGGGCAATAGAGAATGCTTGAAAATCTTGAGATATAATTTATGAGAAAAATGTAGTACATGAGATTGTCACATTGGCATGGCTGAGGAATACATGTTACATTTGAAAAAAATAATAATGTGAAAACCTCTTGAATCTAGGATAAGAAGACGGAGTAAATACTTTTTCTCCTGCAACAGGGTTACTGTAATTAAACGTGCTTGTACTTGCAGGGGTTACACCATAGAATTACCTTTTGTTTACAACTTTGCATTAAGTCTATGGTTGTGTTATAAACAGAGAAGTTTGAAAAGAGCCCACCAACTTTTATATTAATCTAGTAAAAAATAGCGTGTTTGTATAATTGCTAGATCAACTGCCTTTATAGGGATTGATCCCGTGGTTACTGTCGGGAGGTTTTATCCCCAAACCTCTCCATGCTGCCCTCAAGACTGTACTCTCCATCTATCCTTAGAAAAAATATTACATTTGCATAGATGTAACTAGAGGAACAAAGAGAGAGAAAAAGAAGTAGAAGAGAACTTTAAGGAAGTTCTAGGCTTATTATACAATGTATGTGTTCCGTATGTGTCTTGATAATGACATTGACCAGACTTGACGCGGTTACATATTAAAATACTACTCAAATTATTTATTTTCCAAGTGTCTATGGATTTTGCTTGATGAACATTAACATACTGCAAGGTTACATATGTAGGCATAACAACTTCAATTATGTCAGTTGCTTATGTAGCATACATAGCTCTGGATTCTTGACACATATTACATACTACACATCATCAATGGTTTGCTATGTGATTGAAACCTCTCCATCAGTTGACTTCTAAATGTGAGTTTATGTTGATTTTATGCTAATTTCATATTGAGTGTCAAGTGTCATACTACTACTTAGCAACAAAAAAAGAAGATGTCATTATGTCATACTACCAGATTTCCTGCATTGTCTGCAGTGGAAGCTGCTTCATATATTTGTAACATCCTTGGGATTATGCTTCCTGTATAAATATATTTGGTATGGACACATCACAACATTAGAAGACACGTGCTTTAGCTTCCTCCACCAAGTGCATCCTTCTGTTCTTAAATTCTTGATATAGAAGGCATCTAAATTCTGGCATGGAATCCTGGGAAGTTTCTAGACTACCTGTTCTAGTTTATGCCATATGAACATGTAAGCATATTTTCACACTCCAAGTACAGCTGGATCAAATAAATAAGGGAAATGCACCCCTTGGAACTTCTGAATGGTCACCTCCAGGAACCTGTCAATACATTGTTGATACTTGAAAGGTTCACCTGGTGATGAAATGAGTTATAAACGACATGTTGCAGTCACTCTAAATTATATTAGTTTATGCAGACATAGTTGAACGGAAGCATCTCATAAAGTTGACCCAGCTTCATTTAGTTTCAGTATTTCACAGTTTGAACTTTGAATTAGTTATTATTTCACTTCGATAGCTCTTTTAAGAAGTACTAGTAGTTGAAACATATCTGACGTGTTGATTGCTGACGTTTGTAGTGTTGATGCACGTCTCTACTTCCAGTTCACGAACCGTTCTCGTGCTTCTGAATTTTGATTGAGGATGTTGTCGTTTCCAAATGAAATCTAGGGAAAATGCTTACTCTAAGCTATTAATTAGTCTCATACATATGCCAAGAATATATTCTATTGCATGCATGTCTCATGGGATTGAAATCGGCAGTCATTAACGAAATTTGGTGCAGAGTTGTTTAGTTAAGAAACTTCTCGGTCGATGAGGAGATCCTGCTAGTGAATCCAGTGACCTCATCCAGTAGTCATCTTGTATATATTATATATTTATATATATTGATTTTTATATCTTTACTTAAGCACAGGTGTATCTTAATGAATACTTATGTGAAATTTATAATTCGGATGCTTAGTAATTCATCATTCCTAGTTGTAATTATGATTACTCAAAATTTACTTATTTTTACGATTATATGTAATGTACAGACATACACATGTACTTAACACATATTTGTGTATATAAAATGTGTTTGGTAGATGTCAAATTGGGAGGAAATTAATCAGACGTTGCTTGCTAGTAGTTAAATTGAGAAGAAATGTATATGGGGCATATGACCATGAGTACTATTGTCAGAGATTAGAAGAAAGGGAAATGGAAAGCTGATGTTTTCAAACTTAAATAGCATCATATAGGAGGAAGTGTGATATTCAAAAGTTAAACATGTTGGAAGTGGTAAAAAACCCACTTTGAATTTTTCCTCATTTGGGCATTACGTATGCTAACCATGAACGTAATTTTCATTATAGTACTGCTTTTAACAATTTTAAGTCCCCAAGTTTCTTGGTGCTTCAATATGTGCTAGTCTCACTGACTGCTGGAAGCGTGTGGCCTTTGTGGGGGCTTTATCTTCACTTTAAAAAACTATGTACCTAGACGTATACGTTATATACTTATATCTTTACCTAATTTGATGTATTGGCAAATGACATAGGTTACTAATTCTACAATTTTTTTATACTATTTCAGGACAGTGAGACATATTATTGGATTAACTGAGGAATAGTTTTATTTTGTATGCATATAGCAATGGCATCACATTGTTCGTCATACTTCATTCTGTGATGAAGACAGTTTTATATAATTCAACAGGACACCTGTATAGAAGAATAACCAGAAGATCAAGTGGTTAGTGAATGTGTAAGGTGGGAGAAACCCACTACAACTTAGCTGCATCTTTCTTTATTGGAAATATGTCTGCAGCTACTTTTCCTCTTCCCTGGGGTTTCCACTAACTCTTAGAAAAAGTTGGACATCACCTTCTGATCTTTTATTGCACAAGGGTGTTGCATGGGAGGTAATTCCAATATGAAAGATAGCAGCTTACATGGATTGGAATTGATAGCCTTTCTTGGAAAAATACATGAAAATTTCCATCTACAAATTTACATTGAAAGTGAAACTTATTTTGATTTCTCTATCTGGTGTAGACACGTATTCATTAGGTCTATTCTATTATTCCTTTCTCCATGTGCTTTGGGAGAGAGTTAAGCTTTCAAAATCAAACGTTTCGGCGTAAAGCAGCATTTTTTCTTTACGTTAAGTGAGTCCAACAAACAGTCAATTCTATCATTGGGATTTAGGATTTTGGAGTTATATAAGAGAAGCATATTTATAGGCATTGTGGGTGCTGCAGAATCTCCTACTTTGTGGTTGAGAAAGCTTTGAGAGGCAAAGCATTAATATCTCTCATTTGGCTGCACCTTTGAACAAACAATTATGCAATCTAATCACTCATCTATTCAACATTATCAGATTAAATTTGTTTTGGTTTGTTTCATATTTTACTCCTCTTTTGATTCATTTTGTTTCTTTCATGACTAGACATGTTATATTATAATGCAACAAAAATAATGTAGAGGATCAAATAGGATTACACAAAAATCTGTCATATCAAATAATTGTTTAATGTTATCACAACCCTCTGTCTGTAGTCCCTGACATGTGGCATTTTTCGGCATCGTTAAAGGCTACATCCAACTTAATTGGTGAATTTGAGCTGAAAATAATCATTTCAGAAAACGTATACAAGACCTGTATACAGTACTTGTTTAATAGAAAACTTCTACAATTCCTGCAATGAAAATTGAAAAGCACAGGTTTAGTTTATGCATGTGGTTGAAACTTGAAAAATCTCTTTGGCTCCGTCATCCCTGATATTTTTACACACTTTGTATTCTGAGTTAATAGCTTATAATAGTATGACTGTGTTATGTTGTTTTTCTACTGAAATCCTGAAAAACCTCTAGACCATTAGAATGTGTATCACTCCTATGTCATAAAATGATTCAGTTCTGGTTTCTAACTGTTTCTGGTCATAATTATTTGATGATTTGATGGTGCAAATTATTTAGACCCGAGTCTGTGTTTTTGAGGTAAAACCAGAAGTTATTAGGGTTTTCCAATTTTACTTTTGCAACTTTTATTTGATTGTTATGGATTAGTTAGAGACTTAAAAGAAAGAAGGGTACATAATTACTTAGTTGGTCCATTGTTCTCTACTTTCATTTTCATTTGTAGAAAGGAATCCATCTTTGAATAAAGAAGTGATATTTGGCCTAAGTTACAAACAAGAAATGGACTGCTCATTACATTTCCACATTGAGATTCTACTTTTAGCACAGATTTTGATTGTAGGTTCCCCTGACTTCTATTGAGATAACCTGCTTGCTTCAGAAATATGAAAATTTCAATAATGAATCCAAAACCCAAGATTCTTTTATTAACAAGAAGCAGCAATGCAGCTTACTTTCATTCAACAAGATTTATTGAGATTGATATCTTTCACTATTTTAACACAAAAAAAAAAAAAAAAAGTTCAAAAAATAGCTAGTAAACTTTACACTCTCAACGATTGAGGCAACGATAAGCTGTCTACAAAGAATTTCGTACCAACCCTTGAAAACCCACTATAAATTGGGTAGTGACAAACCCATATTTTATCATTATCTAGCAAGCAATTGATGGGTTTCATGAATTACGTACAACTAATCAATCTCCTGCAAGTGTTTGATGCCCAAACACCTACTTTGTTTCTTTACAACAGGGACGAAGCACTCTGATCATGTTAAAATGACCTCATAAAAGAGGGAAGAGGCAATCATCTGTAAGCGCCAGATGTGGGTAATGGCAGGAATGGCTTGACAGAGTAGTCTGACTTTAGCCTCATCCGAGTTTCAACTTCATTGAGCACAAATTGCGCAATGGGCGTTGCTTCTCAAAATAATAAAAAACAAAACAAGACCATGACTGAGCCACCACTATAAATGTAGGAAACCCCAACACCAAGCCATTGAACAAACTAGATAAGACACATGCCCTACATACTGAACCACATTGCAAACTAAGTGAACAGAATAGCCCATCATCTGCCATCAGTGACACTAATCAGAGGGTCTTTCATTTTATCAATGCTTGACAAAAATGAAAAGAGCTCTATTTCAGTAATGAAAATGTGCATATGATGGACCCCTCAAACAAATTGCATCAATCACGAGTGCGTGCTAGTGTTGCTTCAACTTGTTTTCTCCATAATTTGCCAATATTAAGTCATTGCAATTTGTCAACTTCACAAATATCAAAATTTTACCCCTGTTTGTAAAAAAAAGGTCTTACTGAAGTTGAAACTTCTGTAAAGTTGACTTACAAACAAATCATCTCCTGGTTGAGAATTGACATTTGGTGACTCTAGTCACCCAAAATATCTTTTATTTCCACCCTTGCCATTGATGTTTCATGCTGTGATTGGGTGGTGAATGAAACTAATAGATGCTCAGCAACCAATGTCCAAATGCCACTATCATCTTTCCCAATCAAAACAAAGTTGAAACACTTGAAGACATAGTATACGATGGATTCTGTATGTGACGGAACTTTCTGACTTAAATAGCGATAGACAATGTTTGTTATCAAAATTTCTTCATTGTGCGTGCACACTCACTTTCGCGTATCTGCATAAATACACTTGATGTCCACTAAATACTCAGTTAAAAGCTAAAATTTTCTGTCATTGTTATTCTTAGACTCCAATTGGCCCCTTTTTTAGTGTATGTATCATTTGCCTATTAGAGGCCTAATTCGGGCAAAAGAGCATCTGGGTTCTTAATTATGCATTCAGGAAACTTTTAGAACTATATCTTTTTGCTAAAAGGAAATGATGGATACAGCATTACACAAGAGCAGTTAAAAGTCATGATTTGAAGTAGAACAAAGAAGATAGGTTGCATACCAAAAAGGGTAATGGTATATTTAAGTATTAATTCTGTATTTACAACACAGAACTGTGTGGAACAGAAATTTACAAAGATAAACATGGTGATACATACACATCACACAATCTATAATGGTAATTATACTTTTTTCACTTTTCATATCATGCACATTGAGTGAAAGAATAAGCAGAAACCAGCTGAGCTTCAATTCAAACTACACCTAAAAGCTACAAGCTGGTCCCCAAAACCTCTCACTCAAAAAAAAAAAAAAAAAAAAGTTTTAGCTGCTGTAGACAGAGAAGGAGACTCCGGGGACATAATTGCAAGCATCCCTCAGGTAAATCTCCTCTCGTATGATGCTAACAATCTACGTACATGAAGGAAGAACCAAATCAACACCCACATGGCCATCTGCTATAATTAGGCCTGCTTCTGTAAATCCTTTGAATTTATGAATGTTCCATGAAAACCATATGGAACCCGAGAAGGAAGTTTAATTGAAGCTTCTAACTTCAAAGTCATGGCGTTCACAATTAGGAGCTCTGATTTCCATTCCTTTTCATCATGGACAAAGGTTAGAATATGCCCATCATCTTCTTTCTCTGAATTGGGGTCTCTTGGAAGAAACAGAGGTTCACCACCAAATCTCTGTTCTCCATAGATATACTTCTGTACCTCACCAGTTGAAAGGTCAACTTTAGCAAAGCCTGAAACTTTAGGCCATGGCTCAGCAAGTGCTAAATAAGCAAACTGGGTTTTCCTCCCAAGCTTGTGGCGGTTCACCATACCAGCTTCTAAGTTCACCTGTTCAGCATCAGAAATGATGGGACGGCGCGTGGACTTACCAGTTTTCAAGTTGAGTCTAATTTCAGACAAAACACTTTTCAAACTTTCATCACATTCGTTGAAAATAGAATCAGGTGGTGTCATGCAAGACCCAATTACAACAACCTCATTGGTCTCAGGCTCTTCCCAAGCATTCCAAAGGTGAAAACAAAAGCAATCAGGGGCTTCAATCCATTTAATCCCAGAAGCATCACTGGCATTCTTGTCCAAAATTCCAAAACTTGACATCTTTTTCTTATCGTAGATGACAGGAGAGCCACCACGAATCATCTCTGGCAACTTGAACACCACCTGCTGATCTGGGATTACCACAAACTTCTCTGTAATAGCAAAGTCATGGATCATAGTTGGCTCAGACAGAGGAATTTCAACATCTGGGGATTTAGTCCCATTTGGGGAGAAGCGAAAGTATTTAAGGTATGGCTTTTGGATAACATCGTAGCTCAGAGCAAAAAGCTCTCCGGAAACTGGGTCTACTTTTGGGTGAGCAATCATTGTGGATTCTAGCTGACCATTGAAATCATAGCGACCAATTGTGTTAAGGTCACCACTGGGAGTAATTTGAACTTGGTATGGTATATCATCTTCAGACATAGCGAGAAGACGATTGTTGAAGTAAACTAAGCCAGCGTTTGCGACCCCCATACCATGGCTACCATCAACAAGGCCAAACATTCCACGAGCATAGAAAAGTAGGAGTCTTGCTATTCCAGAGTGACCATGGAGCTCACCTATTGCCTTTGGAAAAACAGGACGACCCAAAGCACGTTCTTGAACCAGACGTTGTGTCTCAGTGAACCTGCAGGCATAGCTAGCAGACCCATCTTTGAATTGGACAGCATGGACCATACCATCCCCATCAAAGAAGTGGTGGCCGGCGACTGGTTCATGTAGTGGGTTTGCTCCATTTCGAACATAGACACCTTGAATGCACTTGGGGATTTTCCCAGTGACTGGTAATGATTGCTGAACAGGTTGTTCTGGCACTGGAGCAAAATTACCTGCAATTTGGACTCTTGGGTCTGCGGTTTTAGGAAGTGGGTGTTGGCGCTCATGGGAAACCAAAGCTGTCTCTACTGCGTCTAAGGCCACAGCTGCAGCCTTTTGTAAAAAATTCCATCTTTGAGGCACAGATTTATCAGAGGAAGGAGATTTTTCCTTAGGAGATGTTGTAATTGTGGTGGGAGTGAGTGTTGTTGTTGTAGTAGTAGATGGTTGATACTTCTTTGGGAAATGGAGTGTTTGTAGGGAGCAATTTAAGTTGGTCTTCTTCAAGGTGATGGAGGTTGAACAAGAGCCCAAATCTTTGAATGATGAAGATCTTGATGATGGGAATTTAGGTTTCATCCATGTACTAGAAGATGTTGCTGCTGCAGTACCTGAAGCCATGATTCTCTATTTTTGAGAAAGTGGTTTGTAGTAGTTTTAGAAAATGGGAAAAAAATAAAAGCTTTGATTGGTTTAGAAAGCCAAGCAGCTTTTATGTTTTCTGTATTGGGACGTGAGAATCTGAGAAAGAGAAAGACCCTGTATTAGCTTTGGCTTGGTAAAATTTTCAGAGAGAAAATGTATTTGAGAAAGAGTGAGTGTGAGGGATTTGAGGAAAATGGGGGAGAGAGAAGCGGGTATATATAGTGGAAGAGAAGAAGCATGAAGGTCCACCTTAGACATGTAAGAGAAGACCACGTGTAGGATTCGTAAAAGAAGGACTCAGAAAAAAGTTTGCCAATAAGTGATCAAAACAAGGTGGGGTTGTTTAGAGGGACATAGCTTCTTCAAACATTGCCACGACCACCCTCTTTTCATTCTCTCTCTAACCCAACGTACATAAGCTTATTTATTAAAATATACATTATAATAAAATGGAAATGTACCAAAAATAATTAAACTATATAGGAAGTTCCTTAAATTTAAAACAATCACACATGACATTGATGACAAAAAAACCAATACCAGTCTTTGAAAATGAAAGAAAATTATAAAAATTAATTTCAATCAGTTATTAGTTTAATTAATAAACACAAATTATTGTAGTGTTTTGTAAAGATTTCTCAAATGTTGGATGATTCTCTATTGGCCCATTTAGTGTTTGAAATAGCAAATGGGGTGCTTTGGTTGGGCTTAGGCTTGACGGTGGGTTTTGTTTGGGTGTGGAAGGACCAATATTGGTTGGTTCCTTGTACACGTCTGCAACAATAAGTCTACTTTAAACCCGCGTTTCAACCTCTATCAAAAGTATAGATCCCTATATACACGTGGCAACTAGTCTTGAAAAATCTTAGGTCACATCAAATGTGAAATACCCCACACGTTAATTTGCATTCATTTCATACCATTCTCCTTTTTCATATCTAAAACAAATTAATATGTAAAACTATTTAATGAATTAAAATCCATGCTTTTCATGCACTCATTTTTCGTTTAATTCAAAAAAAAAAAAAAAATCATACTTTTTTTGAAATAATAAAGAGTTAAATATCTCGAGTTCCAGGAATATATAATTTTAAAACGTTTGATGAATCTTTCAAACAAGAAAGATGAAGGTGTTTTGGGTTAATATATAATGAAACCAAATGCACAAATAAGTTTAGGACATGCAAGTGAAGTGATGGAGAAGGTAAGAATTCAATCACTTTGTGTAATTATATCCTTAATTTTCCCGAAGTTTCAAGCATAGAAACAACACTAATATTCTTTTCAATTGGCAGCATTAATGTAGACAAAAATTGCCTACTAGAGTACGTGTAATGTTATGATTGATTGAAGGTAGACAGGCAATCAACACACACACCCTTACTAATCCATGCAGTGAGAACGAGTCAAAAGAGAAAGATGTTGATGTTTTTCTTCATCCTAATTAATTAATGGAATGGGAATAAATCTTTTAAAATTATTCAGAATGTGTGAAACCAAATAACGGTTTCAGTCTAATACTATTTCTTTATATTCATTAGGTTTTGTTGTTGGAAATTATGTGTATTCTCACGTTTTTTTGAGATGAGCTAGCTTAATCTTGTTTATTTTTTGTATTAATTTTTTAATCATATAACTATTAACTTGTTACTGACCAAGACTCAAATCGATAAACGCTTGTCCCAATTTTATACCAGAATTAATCCTACTAAAAAATATAAATTAATTAGTGATTTTACACCTTATTTGGGAGACAAGTGATGGTTAGGTGCCCTAACCGTCATTTTATTGCTAGCATATGCAGAAAGATTTTCTTCCAGAATTTCATATTATTAATTATTAATTGTTTTATTATTTTTATTAGTTCTAGCTAGGAAGAGATTCTTTTTTTCCCACCTTTCTAATTAAATTAGAGGATCATATATTATATATTAGTTGTTTATTATAATAGTAAGCTTGCATCTTTCAGTCATGGGATATAAACAAGTATATATATGCTTCCTTCATGTTCTAACCATATAAATATGATATTTTATTAATGGGATTACTCTCTCTTTAGTATATATGTCATGCATGACCCTTAAACCTCTAAAAAGGTGGAATATAATACAATTTTAAGATTAAAAAATTAATTAAAGATTGATTTTGATAAAGATGATGGATCATATAGACTAGTCATCTGAATTATTTGATTTTTAGTTACAAATTAAAAAATTACACAACAATTCTCAAGTCATCGACGTGTCGGTTTTCTAGTGCAGGACCATTGCATGGTCATTAATCCAATCTTTGTCTTACTTTTAATTAGGTTTCCAAATGGGATTAATTAATTAGTGAATTCAATTCTTTGATCAATTATAATGTTTTAAGTAAATGGGAAAGGATTAAGGAAAGGTTTAACTACCTAGCGCACCATTCCATGTTTAACGACTATCTAATATATTTCTTTATTATGTGTTCTTCCAAGCTTTGCGTTCGTTAACAAATTAATTAATACCTAGTGAACTTTGGTTTTACTAAATGAATTATGCATTTGTTTAACAAATCCTCAAAAACATGGGTGTCGGCAGTTGATCAAAAGACCCGCGTACACACCGCAATGCAGATTTAATTATTAGTCTTAAGTTCTTAACAATTTCTTATATACTAGTTGAAAGATAACGGGTTGATTTATCTGCCAAGTCAGTGCTCAAAAAACACTCTCTCAATGAAATTAAGAGCCCTTTGACAGTCCTTATTAGGGATAAATCTACGTTCCCAACTACTCTCGAAAGATTCCTGTGAAATGTGTAAGGTACCATACCTGATATTCTAAATTAGTGAGGCATATTACTACGTGCCAAACATAATAGATATGTCTTATTTTTATTTTACTTTTGTATCCATGCTTCTAATTAAATTAAATTAGGAAAAAAAAAGGGGGAGAGGAGAAATTTATCTAAGATTTAATTAATGAACTAATTGACATTAACACACTCCCACTAAAACAATGTTTCCATTAATAACCTGATTGTTCCCATCGTGATGCTAAAACCTCTCAAATGCAAATCTTACGTACACATAAACCGACCCACTACACTTGTTCATGCAATTACACACAATTCCATTCATAAAAACCGTGTAGAGTCACAAAGAAAATTTAAACACTAACTCTAAGTGGGCTACCTGCGTAATTAATGTGGGAGACATATCACTTTTACATAAATATAATAAGAAATTTATTTGTAGTACTACAACTTCAACCATAAAACAAAAATTAATTAAGGATAAAGATAGAAGCTCATACCAAAAAAAAAAAAAAGGTTTTCATCAATTCTTAAAAGTGTTGAAGCAGAAAATGTGGGTGTTATATTTTGATATTAAGTAATTAAAGTGAACCCTATATAGTTACAATTAGTGGGTTACACATAATCAGGGGAAAATTGTGGTTTTATAAAGTAATAATCGATATTAATATATATCCCTTGACCCACAATAGAGGGAACGTTTCACATGATAATTAGAAATTAAGCTAATCAAGTTTGTTTAATCATGGGGACGACACGAGTAAACCGCGCAATAAAGTGATTAAAATTAATTAATTAATTATTATATAATAAAATTATCAAGAATTCTGATATTTTGGTTAGTTAATCACATGATATGAACACCCATTAAGGAACTGAAAAGGAAAAACAAAGAAAAAGGTTTCCCGTCTTTTTTCTCAAAATAAGCAAATGATTAAACTTTCAAAAGCTTTATTACATGTTGGAATAATTAAGAGGCCATAGCATGAAGTAGTGAGGGTTTAACAATATATAAAGGACAATTAATTTGTAATTGTGTGATCTTCGACATGTTGCACATGGTGGCACATAATTAGGGTGCCACATGCAGCTTGACTACTCTAATAAAATGTATTACACAAAGATGGATCATCTTTCAATAATTGTCATTAGGAAATTAATTAAAGGATAATGGTATGAATCAATGATAAGAAAATATAATTATGATTTGAAAAACATTTATTAAAAATCCAGTATCAATTATCCATCCAGATCCATGAGACTGCTCTGAGACTAATTGTAACCACATGCATCGATCACTTCATTGTCATCCAATTATACTCGTTGTCACCTCTATTAAAATTCACTAGTGGCATAAAGAGGAAAAGTATTATTCTCTACGAAATTAAAATATACAAGTTTGAATCGCATAAAAAATTATAACCGGAATTGTGCTTCAAATATAGTGGTGGTTGCTGTTATCTCCGAGAGCTTCCATTAGTAGTTGTCATCTTCTTTGGTGATGGTGGCCGTAGTTTATAACGGCTTTTGGCGATGGTTTTTGTCTTCCCCATAGATTCTGGTCTAGCAGGTTCCGATGATGATTATTATCGTTTTAGCGAATCCCAACGCTGTTGACAGTGGTTGTTGTAGTTGGTATTAAATTCGATCGGTTGACAGTGACAGTGGTTGGTATTGGTGGCCACTAATTTTGAGTGGACAAAGTTTTTAGGTGCATAAAGGCCTGAGTTGGGTTGCGGATGTTGTGGGTGATTGTAGTCGATGTTATCGTATGATGTGTTGTTATAAAGTAAGTAACTGTCAAAAATAACACATGCACAAAAATTGTAAACTTTAGGGTTTACCCCTAAGAATTGAAGATGTTTTGTAGTTGTTTCTCAATTTTTAGAAATTGAGTTGAAAATTTCATTTCCAATACTAAAATGAGCTCTAAACAGAAAAATTAGAATTGAACAGTCCAATTTACAATTATTATTTGAATTCACCGTATCCAAACAGAACTGAAATAATTTAAAGAGGAAAATAGTCATTCTCTTTGGAGAAACCCTAATAATAATTGTCATTTAACTTACTTATTTTGTGGTCCTAAATATCTTCTTAAGTCATTGATTTTCAACATCCTTTATGAATGATTATTCTTATTTTTTTAATCTAGAAAGTGATAATATTGCTTAATCCTTTTAATATAGAATTAATTTCACAATGACTTTACCTTTCGAAATGTATGGAAATCGGGATCCGTATCTTGAAATAATCTTTTCAACATTACACAAATTAATTAAGTTTACATTAAATTATTGTTAATGAAAAACAAAGCAAGTACACATGCTAGTGTAACATCTATAGCACATAAATTTTCATGCAATCAATGATTGACTGCGTGAGCTATTTTAGAATCTATATTAATTAGTAGTCTATTGGCCCAACCATTTTTTTATTAAATTTGATTTTAAATCCTCTCTACCGTTTATTTAATTTTTTATATATAAGAAACGACAGTAACTCATTATGCCAGATATAACAATAATATGAAGAAACATTCACAACAATTAACAAAAACTCCACACATTTATCGATTGTGTAATTTAAACTTGGAAGTAAAAGATCCAAACATTGAGAGAGATATATCTTTATGGTTATATGGGATTTTAAAATCACATTAGCTCTGATAAATGAAAATCTCATCAGCTCTCATTAGTCGTTTTCAGAGAGAAAAGAAAAAGGAAAAAAGAAGTGGTCATGGCTGCGTCATAGAATAGTAGATTTTAGTTTGTAATTAAATTATATAAGCTTTTATTTGATGGTTTTATGTGTGTATTCAACTTGCCTATTCTTTACAATATCTCAACGTTCGTTTTCTGATCTAGCTAGGTAGCATAAATATTCAGTGAAACAGTTTAGTCCAATCAACCAACTTTACCAGAAAAAACTACTAACCGTTCTAACAAAAACAAAACTTAAATAAATATAATATGCCTACACCCACATGCAGGAAGGCCATAGCTTGGGTCTTGAAGAAAGCACAAAAACCCAAAGTAGTTGTTTTTGTTTAAAAGCATTTATATAAAACTGAGAACTAGACAAAGAAGATAGGGTTTTCAAGGAGAAAGGAAGAGATTCTGTGTACATAAATTTCCAAGGTTCAAATTACATGCATGGCCCATTTGGAAGAAGTCATTGTCTTGGAGAGCACATGGAAGGCATCTATATAATTGGTGAAGAAAAAGTTGACTATACTCTTCGGAGATATTAGACATGCAACTTTAATTTGTATCATAAATATTTAGTGAAGTTTGTTTATTTGTTAAGGCACATGAACTGCACGCCATGATTTTTTGGGGGGTTAGGCTTGGAATATTGATCTAATTATTGGGTCAATGTACACCATTCACCTTTCAACAAGTGTAAGCCATATTGACTGTAAAGATTAAACCACATTTCTTTTAAAAAGAAAGAAAATTAGAGTATATGATAATAATTTTTTTTTTATCGCACTTTCAAAATAGTTAAAATATAATCAGTTGACTCGAAATATATTTTACCAAACATATACGGATCCAATCACGATCTTATAACTAGAACAAGAAAGTTTTCTAGATCAATCTTTTTGCCTCTCATTCTTCGATCCACATTTATAAATTGAAAAATCTGAATGATCAACTTTACAATCAATTATTAGAATCCTTATAGTATAGATATTTTTGTATTTAACCTATCTAATTGAATATAATTAAATTTACATATTTTAATTTGATCTGATTTTAATACTATATGCATGATATTCGACTTGGATAGATAAAATGTCATCCTTGGTCATCCTTACCTTGCACATAACAAAGGCGATTAAATTCTATATTGCATATGATTGGTAAGATCGAGAGATCAATAACCATAGCTAGTAGGTAAAAAGCCAGATAGTAAACATATTTGTGAGGTGGACTATCTGGAACATACCCCAACAAAGAATGTTAGACCTTGTCTGCAAGTTTGTAAAGCAAAGCCAAAGGGCCAAATTAAATTGAAGGAATTGAACGTGGAAATCCACGTAGATGGGAAGTTGTCACATGCCAACAATGCCCACTTGAGCAGTGCCATTCTCCACCTATCCCACTGAGTTGCTAAACCCTTGTCCCCTTTTTCATTGATGGGAAAAATACCATTTTAATTACGTGGACCATTTTCGATGGAGATTCAACACTATTTTTTGCTGTATTTTTGAAAAATAAAAACATTACAAACTTTCTTTTACATAATCAACTACAATTCATTCAAGAAAACAAATGATCAAATATTTGGACCATTCCAATCAATTTAGATAATCAAGAAAGTTGTCTTCAACTTCATTAGTTATCATGTAAAGAGGCAATATTCACATTAAGGTTTTCTAAAATTACTTATATCGATAATATATGATAATATAAATATAAATTGATCATATTAAAGGAACCCTAGAAAAGAGAAACAAAATCTAGAAGCAGACTCAATTTCATAAATAAGTTGAAGAGTATTTTTGAGAAAAAAAAAAAAAAAAACTATAAAGAAGCTTCAATGAATTTGCTACCACCTAATTGGGGACTGTAGGATGAAGAAATAAGCATTTAATTAATTTTAGGACTACTATTACTACTACTACTAAAGACCAAGTGGGCTACAATTTAGTGGGTCCATTTGCTTGTTTAACTTTTGTCTGGGGGCCCACTTTTTCTTTCCAGTCTTTGACCCACAGAAGTTGGGTTTGAGGGCTGACTTTATGAAAGACTAGCAAGGGATAAAACTCATCATATCACCCTCTGAAAGTTGAAAGGAACACCAGCCCCTACCTTACCCTGTAGGCCTATTTTTACTTTTCCCTCACATTCCATAGGCCCGATTTGATGCTACTTATTAATTGAATCAATTCACATATTTTATATTACGAGAATAAGAATCGTTAGATATTTCGTTATATATATACAAAATAAATATTATTTATATTTTGAACTCCCAAAGTTTAGTAGGGTCGAAACTTGAATCACCAAAATTATTGGAGTATGGAAGATTTTTTTTTTTTTTTTTTTTCCCCTTGGAAACAAACACATCCCTTACAAGAAGTTTCTTATGCTTGTATGAAATTATTTCAGAAGGGTCAAATCAGTTTCATATATAATTGGTGTATTGGAGCCAAGTTGCCTAATAATAATGATCAGTCCTTTTGTTTTGAGTGCTTGGACTTTGGAGCAAAGCAAACTCCATTGACTCTCTCTACCTTTTGTAAATGCAGATTTATATGAACTCAACAATTTACTAAAAAAACAGAAAAAAGAAAAGAAAAAAACACACATTTTATTGTTAATTAGTCTCACATTAATAAGGAAGTGGCATTTGTTAATTAGCTGCAAAAGTTTAATCCTAACAAGCCATTTTGATTTTAAGGATACTTATCTTCTCAAAAAGGAAAAAAGATGATATGGTCTGTTTGGGTCAAATTGGGTAAAGCCACAGTTGAAGACAAACCAACCTTATGCCTATCAGGTTGCCTGCCTATGATAGGGACAAGATTCTTTGGGTATCACGTAATTAGTACAACATAAATAATTTCACATTTTATTGAGAAAATTATTTATAAAAATGATAATGTTATAGAAATTCATAAAATAAAATAAAAAATTTATTTAAAATTTTCCAATTCTTTCGGTTCTAATTTAATAATAATAGAATATGACTCAAAAAATTTTCAATGAAAAACAAAGAAATTCATCATGGAGATAATGCTCAATATTTTATATTATCAATATTATTTGATTCATTTTTATTTATTTGCATGTACCAAAAAATTCAGAACATCTTTCTGATGCCATTCTAGTCCAATTAGAAACACAGGGACCCTGGGCAAATGACTCTGTCAATATCTGCTTCCAACACTTGTCATGTATGTCTTTTTTAAATCCCTAAACATTTTTTTTTTCTTTTTTTAAAACTAATTTATAATTTTGCAAATTTTTTAGACAGCTCAAGTTCAATATAAAAGAACTTTTAAAAAAATATTAAGAACTAATCATTGACCAAGTCAAAACTGATAACAATCAAGAATCTAATCTAATGTTTGGTATGATGATAGAAAAATAATGAAACATTAAGAGTCTTTTATAAACTAATTAAGTAGGTATAGAGTATTAGTCAATGTTTTTTTTTTTTTCTAAAATTAAGATTAATGGTGTGAAACTAAACAAACTAATTAAGAATGATTGGAATTTTTGAACAAAAATAAAAATAAAAAATCAAGTGAAGTGCAAATCAAACGTGTCTAATTAAAACATTGATTTTACCCACCAAATCGCAAATGGATGTCTGTTCATGTACAACCCTATGAATTTAATGAGTTTCTTTTTTCACATGTCAAAGTTGATTGTTTGTGAAGCAATGTCGAACGAATTAAGCTGCTTTTAAGTACCTAACCATGATTACTTCTTGACTTATTATTTAATCATAGAAACAAAGATACACCTGCCTAACACGTTTTTATTAGGTTTAATTGTCATAGATTACTTAAAATAGTTGAATAATCTTATCCTATATAATCTTGGTTTGATTTCCTTCACCTTAAGTTTTCAATAAAAGAAGTACCTATAACATATATTGATTAAAAGTTTGACTTAATGCGGCATTTTGGAGAAAATCACAGTTTATTTGAAAATTTGGGAGAAAAGAGAAAATTATAGGAATTTTGAATGAATAGTGAAGGAAAAAACAATACGTATTTTCTATTTCAGTTTGGAGTTTGCAAATATAAAGAAAAATGAAAAAAATGATAAAGTACTTTGGGAGATGATAAAAAAGAACGAAGAATGATAAAGTACTTTGAGAGATGATCGAAAAGAACAGAAAATGATATATTATTACATACTGTTGTAACTATAATTATCTCAACATCTCATTCCAATTCCTCTCAATTTAGAAAGATAAAAAAAAAAGTTTATATGGATTTGTATCCCTCAATTTATATCATTCCTTTAAAAAAAAGAAAAGAAATTGGATTAAAATGTATGTACACCCTATTCTTTCTTTTCCTCTCTCTATTCCCACTATCCAAAATCCAAATAAACATTTAGAGTGAAGAATTAAATATAATAAAAAATTGATTTTATGTACTTACAATAATTTTGTGAGAAAAATAAAAGAAATATATACTTTATTATTTATGTTTGGAGAAAATATGCATCATTTATTCAATAAAAAAATTTGAATTTAATAATTATTACTTTTTATTATGAGAATTAATGTGGGAAGTAAAATTAACATTTTTAGGAGAATAGACAAAAAAAAAATTAAATTTCAAGCTCAAGCTACTTTATCTCTTTCTCAAACTAAATTTCATGTCATTTTGTAAGCACTATGTCCAAACAAATCATTGTACATCATGGAGGAAGTAAAATTATCATTTTTAGGAGAATAGATAAAATAAAGATATAACTGAGATTTTTCATCATGTTGTCAGTAGTCGTTCCATTACTTAAAATGACTTAAAATGACGGTCACACAAATTTATAAAGGTCATGCCACGATGAGAATCTTTCATTTATATTTAATATTTTTATCAATTAAAATTAATAATGTATATCTTTCTAACTATTAGAGCAACTAAAATAAATAGCTTATATTTTTAAAAATGAACATTTGATTGAGCTAAGAGACCGACTATGAGACACTAACACCTGAAAAGTATGACACGCTTAAAACATCGACCACCGAATTTCCAACACCTATCCCGATTAAGACTAACCGACTATTTGGCGACCGTCAAAAAGTAAAACCGACCGCACTACCATATTTATGACATTAGGCCCCAATATTGTACGTAAGTTTTGCCGAGAAATTGTCTGTGTCTTTCCTCTCTTATTTTCACTCTCCAAAGTTATTATTATTATTTTTTTCATTTGAAATCTGTAGGAGCAATGATTCTAGAAAATTCTAAGGCAGAATCAAGTTGGATACATTGAATAGAACTTTTTCTTGAGCTTATGACATGGATGTTTCACTTTTAGCTATGAGCCTAGGACTTTGCTTTGAGATAAAGCAAGACCTCATACCAGTCATAGCAAATAAAAAAAAAGTAGTCTTAGAAATTTCTGTGAAGCATGAATTCTAGATAAGGTCAAGTGCTTCACATTTCACCCTTTTTTTTTTTTTTTTTAACCAACTTGGATTCCAAATCTTTCAATAAAACACACAGTCCTAATTTTCATTGAAGTGGTAGTGTTTGGGCCTTTTTCTATGTCAATGACAATTATGAGCCCAATAAAAAAAGAAGAAGAATAATTAGGCGGCCCGAAACTTGATTCGCAGGCCCGACTTGAAAATTAATTTTGTGATTATCAGCTGTTCGAAATAATGAGGTTTCACTTGTATGGATTTTGTGAGTTTGAGGGGAAAAAAGAGAAAGGAGAAGATCGGAATTTTCTTTCCTTCCTGTTTTCAGAAATAGAAAGAGATCTTGTTAGAGAGAGAGAAAAAATTTATATCAAAAACTTTTTTTTTTTTTTTGCAATTAGATACTCTTTGGAGAACAAATAAATTAAATTGCATCTTTCGACCTCTTAAAAGAATGTTCTTGAAGATTCAAAGAGAGAAAGGGATAATAGAGTAGAGGTAAAAAAGAAATTTATGATTTATTTTCATATTTTGTTTTGAAGTTTGAAAATATGAAGAGAAAATAAAATATAAGGATATAAAGTATTTCTTTTGTGAGATGATATGAAAATGAAAAGAAATGATGTATTATTTTATATTTTTATAATTAATGAGTTACTCATTTTAAAACTACAGCTTGTTAAGCTAATATATATGGAAGTTTTATGACATTTATTGTAATAGATGATCAAAATTTTAAAATTATATAATTAATAAATAAGTTTTTCTAATAAGTGCAGCATTAGATAAGATATAACAAATATAGATTTTGAAATTAAAATATTTTAAAAGTAGTAAATTATTTATTATACAATATTGAAATCATGATCAACTATTATAATGACCGATACAAATTTTTTATATTTATCACTTTAATAAGTATCTTAAGGGCATCCGTTAGAAAAATCATTAATAGATTACTTCCTTTAAATATTTAAAAAGTTATATTATATTTATCACACATTAATAATTATATTTAGGCACCTGTTAAAAAATCTCACCTTATATAAGTATAACATTAAAAAGATAAGAATTCAATAAGACCAAGTAGCCACTTTTAAACTTAAAACCCTACAAAATTAACAAAATATTGGGAAAAAAAAAAAAATCATTATGCCCACGAACATCATGTTATTGCTTGCAAGAGACCATACTAATAGAAAACTCATCTCTTTTATCACTTATTTTTGGGCACTATCAGAGTTTGTTTAATAATCATAAATGTACAATGTTTTATTAATTTCATGAATTTGAATCTTCTTGAGTGAGATATTAAGGAGTTCAATTATCTAATCTCAATGTAAATAACATGTTTTTAACCAGATCGAATAAATTATATAAAGTTAAAGTGACATATGACTGTCAAATAAAAAATATAATAAATATTTTTGTGCACTTATAAAGAATGAAAACATTTAACGAAGCTAGAAATTAGACCAAAAGCTAGAAAATTAAAAATTAACCTTCCAATATTGGCTTCGAGTAAGGCCAAAATATATTATTTCTTCATGTAAAATTAGAATAAGAAAATTCTCTTAATAATTTTTCAAAAATTTTAAAAATAAAATAAAAATTGAAGAGCATGATTTTTCTGCCCCCACATAGATTATAAAAGAGAAAATATAATTTTTATTATTATTTCATTTTAATATTGATTGGTGCACCTTTTCAACAGAATAATATATTTTATATATATATGAGAAGAAAAAAGAACATACAAGTATTTTTATAATACAAGTCATGGCTTTTTCTTATTGGCAATTGGTAAACCTAGAATCTTTTATTGGTGTCTTTACTCTTACAAGAATAAATGCTTATGAAATTAAACAACTCTTTATCGTGAAAAATGTGGTACCTCAATGATTAAATAAAGATGCATCTATTACAAAATAATAAAACTGCATCTAGTAATAATAATAATAATAATAATAAAAAAGTGCACATTGCACCGGTCACATGTTGAAGTACGACTTAAGTAAAAGGAAAGCAACAAGCATAATTAAGGAGAAGTTTCATTCTTGCAAATTTTGTGTTTTTGTTTTTTTTTTTTTTTTTTCGAAATTAAGTTAACAAAATAATGGAATTTGATGTTAGGAATTGCACATTTTTGAGAACGTAATTCACGATTCACTTATTTTCAGTGTATTATATTTTCGTTAAGATTGAAATGTGTATTTTGTAATTTTTATATGGAATAAGATTGAAGAGATTATGTATATTAAAATAAATAATTATGATGTATTAGGGTAAATGTTATAATATTTACTATTTTTAATTTTTGAAAACTAATTAAGGAAAGAAGTAAATTGTAAAAAATATTGCATAATGAGTGAAGAAAGCAAGTTACTAACATTCATTAATTAGGAAGAAAATGAGTATAAAAAAGAAAAGAAAGGAAGTTGTGATATATAAATGAGTATTACTCATTAGTTAATTGTAATTGAAATCTTGATTCTCTTTCTTTCATTTTTATCAAAAAGTGAAGGGATAATTACAATATTCGAAGTTCTAAGATGAAAATTGTCTCTCTAAATTATTCCTTTTATTTTTCTCTTGGTATCCAAATAAATTATTTCTTAGTCTTATTTTCTTTTATTCCATTTTCATTGCTCTAGAATAAATAATAAGCTAATCACAATTTATTCTCTCATACATTATTCCTCTTAATTAACCAAATGTAGCTCAAATTGAATGGTTTATTTTTCTTCCTTTTATATTTTACAATTATGACAGCTCATATCTTGACCTATATATATATATATAAATTTTTTTTTTTTTTTTTTTGCTACACCAAACATTTTGCTTAAACACTTTACAAAGGTGTTAAGAAATTAAAAAATATATATATAACTAACAACCCTGTGTTTTCTAATCATATGATATGTAGGCTATGGTAAGAGAGAGAAATTATAAAGCACCCCCCCCCAATTAAAATAATACACAAGATGATTCTCACTGTCAGCAATTATTATACTATAATTCTTGACAGCATTCAGTGTCTATACTTTTTCTTTTTTACTATAACCAATTCTTATTTTCATAAATAAATTGATTAATGTTTCCATTGTAATTAAGACATTAGTAGTGCAATTTAATATTCTTCTTAAATATCTTTCTAATTATATTATCCACCGTCAAATCACACCTAGAAAGATATATATGCCGAGCATTATGTGCTAAGATCAGTAGAAAAAAAACAAATTATTACCTTATTTGCTTTTCGATGTAATTTTCTTTAACAAATTAGGTTAGTAATTTAGATAAATAAGTTGTTCATATTGTTGAAAATAACTGGCTAAAATTGATTGTAGTTGAGTATTATTATTTTTATTTATAAACCACATATAAAAGTCCACATGTTTAAAATGAGAATTGAAAATCTTCCTAAATTTCTAAATTAATCACACAACACCACTTTCCTTGCCCATTGATTAATTACAAAGTGTCTCCAAGCGATTGGTGATAATAATGTAAGTTATTTATATATTTTTATTCAGACAATAAAATGTCACAATTCACAAGGATTGACCATGTGAGCAATGAAAGAGTACTTTTCTTTTTTTTAATATTGGTTTGACAAAATGGACATGTGCCCTAAAACTCTCTAATATGGACAAGATACCCTAACCCCACCACACTTAGTTTATTCTTAACCTCCAAAATTAAACAAATTGAAAAAAGTAGCTAAAATTTTCACATTCTTTTCAAGATCAAACCTTTTAAAGAAATTAGTAATTAGTGCTAAAATTTAGAGTAAGATAATTTCTCATCTAAGAAATTTTAGTAGATGTCAACTCTTGCACATATATTTTAACTAAAAATAATATGCTAATTTTGTAGATTATGATTATATTTCAAAACATGTATATGTAATTTTTATATCGAACCTAAAGAGAGAGTTATTATTTTTGTGATTATATTTTAGAATATGTATATGTGCTTTTTATATTGAATGTAAAAGGAATTAGTTTCTCTTAGTAATTTGTATTGAATAACCTATTTTTGATATATATATATATAAACTCACATATAAACAAATTAAAAAATATCCACATATCTATAAATGATAAAATTATTAGATTAGAATCTAAAACCTCGAAGATAAATAAAGAAGATAAAATGAAATTGAGCATCATAACAAACTCAAATTATGAAGTATAACATTTCATAATAAGATTTATGTAACAAGTATTTTATGGGTACTTATTTAAACTTTAATGAATATAGTCTTTAAAATTAAAATTTTAAAAAAATAATAATTTATGTATTAAATAGTATGAAATTATGATTAATTATCACAATAAATAATATATAATTTGTATTTATAGAATTTTATCATGCTTAGCTTAAGGGCACTCGCCATATAAATCATTGGTAATATAGCTGTTATAGTGACATATCAATATCCATTGACAAGTAATGAAGAAGGAACCAAAGCTTGGGCTTATTAAGTAATGTTTACGTTAGCTATCCTTCCAAATTAGACGTCCCTTTTAATCCTCCTTCTCTCTCTGACCATACTCAATACAAAGGGTAGCAAAAGCCAAAGCCAAAGCCAACGCCAACTGTTTGCTCTTCCAAACACCACCTCCACTACCCAGCTCATCTCTCTCTCTCTCTCTGATAATTTGTTCCAAAACCCTAATTTACCCTCCTTCACTCCCTGTTTTCTTTGAAAATTTTCATTTCTGGGTATCCTTCCAATGAGTCTTTGTGTATAGTCCTCTAACTAGAAGAAACCCTGTCAAATTACACTCTACATCCTCAAATTCTAAAACCCTTTGCAGGAGACATATAAAAGAAGAAAATCTGTTCAATTTATAAAATTTATTTGCTTTTTAAGTTTAATTTAGAAATTTGAGCTGCTTTTTGGGTTTTGATTCTATGGCTGCGGTTGCTGAGATTTCCGGTGATGCAGCACCTGCCAAGAACTTGGACACCAAATCAAAAACTGAATCAGAATTCAATGTGCAGAAGCTCGTTGATATGTTTACAAAGTTGAATCCTTCGGCAAAAGAGTTTTTTCCTTCATATTATCACCATGATCATCATCGTCAGGAGAATAATTATCAATTCGCAGCCAACAATTTCCCTGTCGCAAATAAGCCATCAGGCAATGACAATTACCCAAACAACCAAAGGGTACTTATCATTTTCATTTGATCTCTCATTTATTTAATTATTCTTTTAGTTTTTCCCTTTTCTCTATTAGTTGGGTTTTTTTAGCTCCTTAGTTTGAGTTTGGTTAATTCTTCAAATGTCTCTGGATTGTGTTTGTGCTTCTGTTTAGATGGGACTTTTTGAAGTTGTTTTATTATTTTCTAATATGAGTTGAATTAAGTATATGCGGCATAATAGTTTTTTTTTTTTTTGGATGTATTAGTATGAAGCAATGGGGTATATTTTGGGTATGTATTGTTACTTTAATTCTGAAGATAATTTTAATTCAATTAAGCGCTTGAAGTTTTTGGTGGTACTTGTTTGTGCGAAAGAAGGACACTGATTTGTCATGTTAAATAGTAGTTCTCATAATGTACTAACTCTCATTTTCTGTTGCCATGATCCCAAGACCTTAAGTTTAGAACCTTTTCCCCTGGGTTTAGTATGTTCTTTCATTTGCTAACTTCTCTTTGAATTTTTTGTTCTAGATTTGGTGTAAGCCAATTTCGATTTCAATCCTGATGATATGTTAGTCGGTTCTAGCTGGCCAAAGTATTGTCTAATTATTAACTTCAATTTGAGTAAGTAGCAATTTTAAATTATTTCTATGTGGCAGTGGCACTTTTCAATTGGGAATACAATGACACTTCATGGAGGGAAAATCTTTATCTAGAATCTACTTCCAAAGTGTTATTCTTTTTAATATATCCTGAAATTTATTAACTTCCATCTTTCAGAGAAGAAATAATTTTAACCAGGGGAGGAGAAGGTTGAATGGAAGATCCCTTAAAGCTCACAGAGAAGATAGTATCAAAAGAACAGTATATGTCTCAGATATTGATCAGCATGTAAGTTAAAGTGATGAAATAATCTATCACCTTGATGCATATAGTTTCTGAACGTGATGCCTACGAGAAACTGTATTAATAAAGCTGTTTCTTTTTTCAATACAGGTTACTGAAGAGAGACTTGCTGCCATATTTAGTAGTTGTGGACAAGTAAGTCCCTAGCCTCATTTCAAAACTTATTTATCCATTGTTTAAGCTTGGTGATTATTACTTTAACGCTTCAATTTATTTTAACTTGTATTATGGCCAAAACAAAAGAAAACAAGTAAGTGAACAATCAGAAGTTATAACTTGGGTATTTTATTCAACTCAAGTCAACTAAGCCTTAAATCCCAAACTAGTTGGGTATCTTATTCTAATGTCTTAATTTTTTGGAAAGTTATTACATATGATTCTGACTGTAATCACGTGACAGCAGGAATTGGATACAGTGTTTCTATGTGTGGTTTCCTTTTCTGTTTAACAGTTCCTTGATATTATCTACATATTGTCAAATCTATGGAACATAGATTGCTGAGTTTATGTTTCCTTGAGCACTTTCCTGCCTAGGCACTGTACAGAGCTGAGAGTTCTCAGTTCTGATGCTATCAGTTGTGGAACTGTAGCCTTTTCCACAACCAGCATGTAGTCATTGAAAAAGAATACTTTCTAACATGCTTCTCTGGGCATGCAATACAAAGCAGGTCACTTGGAATGAACCCTCCCTTCCCCCAATGCTTGTCACTACAGTTTAATTTAGTCAATCAAGCAGAACATAAAATGTCTTTTCCCTTATTTGGCTCACATCTGTTAACCCTTTCCAATTTCTCAATTGGTGATATCTGGATTTTCTGTGATTCAAAGCTGGGGACTCTTAGGTTGTCTCAGTTATACCATTTAAATTCTTGACTTGATATAGCTTACTTTATGGCTGCATTGAAGTTTTTGCCTTTTTGACATAGGTACTTTGATTGCCTTTTATTAAAGAAAATAATTGAGATTCCTTTTCATGTACTGTACTGAAACTACTATGTTTTAGTTTTGGTGATTGCTAAATCCCTCTGATGCTTAACAGAGAATACTGTAGATCTGTTCATCCCAAATTAACTGACCGCTTATTCTTTTCATCAACCTCCTAAATCGGAGACATTATTTCTTATATTTTGCTTTAGTTTGACTGTATTCACGCCAGTGGTGCTTAGTAACACAGGTTCATGATGGATGTTTACAGAGTTGGGTCAAGTTTTCTTTATGTATCTGTGAATGAACTCATGTCTTAATGTTTTTGACATACTAAAGATCTCCGCTAAAGCATTATCACTTTTATCAGAAGTTATGAGCAACTTTTGTGGCTTCCTGACTTATGTACTATTGCTTTGTATCACAATCTTGACCCCAGTCATACCTAATGTTTAATGTTGCTGGTTACTGTAAGGATTAAACTACAACCTAACATTTGTTATCTGAATTATTGAAGGTTATTGATTGCCGAGTTTGTGGTGATCCACATTCAATTCTTCGTTTTGCATTTGTGGAATTTGCAGATGAGCGTAAGTTATTGGCTTGGAAAGCCCAGTATCTCCCCCTCCCTCTCTCCCTTTCTTACCCCAGCCCTAATGACTCTGACACACACAGAAAGAAAAAGAGGTTACTGTCAACTTTTTTTCATTCCATATTTACATTTTCATGGCAATTGCATTAACAGAAGGTGCAAGGGCAGCTTTAAACCTTGGTGGGACTGTTCTTGGGTACTATCCAGTTAGGGTTTTACCCTCCAAAACTGCTATCCTTCCCGTGAATCCCACATTCCTCCCTAGGGTATGAATAAGTCTCTGGCCTTTCATATTTGTCTTAATGCACGATACTTGTATTTGAAGTTTGTGTAATAGTGACTATTAATTCAAATTATGGTATTAAGGAGCTTGTTTAATGTTTGAAATGATTTGTGATTATATGCAGTCAGAAGATGAACGGGAAATGTGTGCCAGGACTGTCTATTGTACAAATATTGATAAAAAGGTATATCCTTATTGTTCCTCTACTGGCAGAATGAACTTCAGACTATTATTACAATTCATTTCCAGCCTTTTGCATTGTGTTTTTTATGATACCCAAATGCAGTTACATGGTCATTTTTTGGTGGTTGGTGTTGATAATTTTGACATATGGAATTTCAACAAATTTAAATGATGATTATGAGTGCAGATTTCTCAAGCTGAAGTGAAGAATTTCTTTGAAACGGCTTGTGGTGAGGTCAGAACTGTACCAGAACAGTTTTCCATGCGGTTGACAAAGTCATTTCGACTATGATTGACATATATTTTCCTTTTTACAGATTACGCGCTTGAGGCTTTTAGGGGATCATGTGCATTCAACTAGAATAGCTTTTGTGGAGTTCCAATTGGTAAGTGCTGAGTCTTCAAAATCAAAATTATTAATAAATTTGTAATAGTTGGCTACACAGAACCCTTTGTTAAATATCTGAATAAACTCGCATGCTCAAATTATTTGGCAGATCATGTTGAAGGTTTGATGTATTTCTGTTTACATTTGTCTTCCTTGAATGATGTGCCTCTCTCTACATTTGCCTTCCTTAGTTTTTGGTAGTTCGGATTCTTTTGAGGTTTTGATGATATTATGGTAATTCTTATGCGGGGTATTATTCTTCAATCCTACTTGGTTGATACTTAAATCACTGGAGGGGAGAAGTGAGCTTTTCACATAGTTCTAGCCAATTTTGCTTTTGTGATGTCATAATTGCATCATATCCTTTATCAGATTATGTTATGGTTTGATATTCCAGTTCTTAAAAGTGTACTGAATTTGAAAGCAAATTTGGAAGATCTAAAATTTTACAAAGAATTTTTCAGTGTCCTGTACATCTTATATATATAACTGCATAAGCACTGCTGTCAAATTTGTTAATAATATGGCCATTTTAGAGACAAAATTCTTTGTTGATCTTTGTCATAGATTGCGTAAATTGGTAAGGTTATATCTGCTTATGGAATATGTTTTTGTCAAGTCGTGAAGATCAAGAGAGGAGCTGCCATAGCAATAAGAAATTCTGCATTTCTTGGTAAATGTATGGACAAATCTAGTGGGTGTCAAGCCTGTCTTAATTTTAGTATAATTTATGTGGTATTTAATTTGTATGAAAAAGATTGAAGAGTTATATGTTCCATGGAGCAGTGTTAGTTTCTACTAACTTGCGCCATTGTAATTTCTTCTGTTTCCTTGGGCACCTTGCATGACACTCCATGGCCTTTCTTTCATGCGTGAGGATCAAATGTTTGTAAAAGTAGCATAATTCTCATCCTAATGACAAAACTTGAACATGTTGGCACAAAATATATAAAACAACCAAAGTCTTTTACTGTCTTTATGTTACATTAAGCATTTGCTGACAAGATTAAACCTTTTAATTTACTTGTCATATAACATGTGCATGTCTATGTTGTCATGCATGTCCTTACAGAACAAAATCCTCGCATTTCCCATTTACTACTTCTAGTTGTGACAACCTATACATCTATGTGCTGCTCTAATTGAGAATGTAACTCTTGATAATCTTTGTCAGAGGAAAAAGGAAATATTATCCTGACTGGTAATTTATTTCTTCATGAGCAGGCAGAAAGTGCCATTCTTGCACTGAATTGTAGTGGGATGGTCTTGGGAACGCAACCCATCAGGTTTGGTCCTGTACTAGAGGATAATGTTCTGTAAGTCGTCAACCATGCATAATCAACTCAACTCAATATGATCTTAATATATGTCTTGTTCATCTTGTAGGGTAAGCCCTTCAAAGACACCTGTGAGGCCACGAGTTACTCGCCCGGGGTTACATTAACTATGATCAATGGTCAAGTTTCAGGTTGAGGCAATCTTGTGTTGAATGGGTGGTGAAACTTGCTTTTGTTTCAGTAATTCCATCTTTTCTGTCAAAGCATTAGTTTTTTTTGATGCCAGAGGATATCTGTCCTTGCTCTAATTGAACTTTCTAGGAATCAGTTTCGATCTTAACAATTTTCGGTTATTTCATCTCCTTTGCTAGCTTGACCATGTCACAATTGACTTCAGCAGAGCTAGTTTTAGTTTCTTTGTGGCGGTTCTGAGATGGTACAGCTAAGACTTCTGAAAATACCTTGAAGCTTGAATACCATTAAAGTTTTCACTAAATTATCAATGTAATTTAGTATACTATTCTTTAGAAGCCAATACTAGAAATAGCCAAGTGTGAACAGATATGATTCCTTAGACCTTAGGTCACACTGAGATGGGAAAGTTAGGAAACCAGTTGACAGAAGACATCATCTTTAAAAGTGAATACTACCAATGTGTTCATGTTACTCGAGGTTATCATATTTTTTGGGACATTGAAGATTAACATCAGCACAAAATGAGTTTACAGTTGAATCAACGTATATCGATAAATTAATTTCCTTAATAAAATTTATTTTGATCACTGTCATTTGTTTTTGGAATATTTTTTTGTGTATATATATATTCATTTCAAGACACCGCCTAATCCTGAAAAGATGTATGTATATATTTACATAGTTCTTCTAGAATGGGTTTTTTTTTTTTTTTTTTTTTCTCTTTCTAGAATCTTCTAGACAAGTAATTCATTAATCTTTCTCTGCCCTAGATTATTTTATCTTGAGTCTCTTGACTTTACATCTAACCCATAAAAAAAAGTAACCCTGTTAATTGTTCGAGAAGTTAATTAATTGAATGGTTTTTCTTTTATGATCAAACGACTACATCAAATCAAATGTTAAAATCTTAAACATATTGTCATTCACATTAGAAGGGCAGCATG
The DNA here is from genome assembly GCA_029379385.1 of Quillaja saponaria. NCBI lineage: Eukaryota > Viridiplantae > Streptophyta > Magnoliopsida > Fabales > Quillajaceae > Quillaja > Quillaja saponaria. The sequence continues at coordinate 7,182,642 of CM055616.1, read as the reverse complement.
TACAAAAGTCAGAAATAAACATAATAATTCGTGGTCCGCATATTTTATTATTTAATATGGACCATTGCGACGTCACTCTAACCTAAGCAAAGTGAGGGAGCCAAAAATGTTTTACTCGTATTTGATATTTATTTTAAGCCCACACAAAATTGAAAATACTTACTTTCTATAAATATAAATAGTGAAGTCTATGTTATATGTCCCTCCTCAAGAAATAAAGTATAGGAAAAAGTTGAAATTTGTCAATTGAGAAATAAAATCAATCCTACATACCCAATACACGTGGAAGCCTTAACCTTGGACTAAAGAAATTGAAGAAAAAAAGATGTATATATTTTTCTTCTTTATTGAAGTGTTAATTATGACTAATAAATTACATGCCATTTAGTCATAATTAATTACCTAAAATCTTGGAGAGACAGTGGGTTGATCTTGCAAGCTTGAACTCAAATTCTTTTAAAATATTTAAAATTTATGATTAATATATATTTCATAAATTAAAAAACAAAATTATAGTAAAAGAGAGTCAACCAAGGATAGACAAGCAAGAGAGCTCATGAAATTGCATATAAAAATATAACATTATAAATTTGTATTAGATAACAAAAATATTAAATTATGCAAACAAGTTGGATTTGCAAATTTGAGTTTGAGATTAAATGAGCTTAAAAATTAATTAAATTAAAAATAAAATCGAACTCGAGCTTTCCCCGAGCTCAAGACTAAGACCTTTGTGACCACATGAATGTACGTACGTAATGCGTTGTGGCTTCGCTTGCTTGCTTGCTTGACCCAATCTCAATTGTGTGGTGGTGACATGGTCTTTCTAGACTGCTAATTCCCTAACTCTCAAATTAATAAAAAAATAAAAAAAAGGAAAGAAATAAGAAGGAGAGCTAGCTAGCAACGGTCAACTTATTTCGTCTCAAACTTTCTTAATTAACTGCCACAACCCCACCACGTAACCATACTTTTGCCTTTTCCTTCTAACCAAAGCAACAAATTTCTCACTAAGTCACTATATATATATATATGGATGAGACATGAGAACCCCATAGAGAAACCAAAATCAACTACTTCTGCAATTTTCTCAGAAAGTGCTTTTGGAATTTGTTCATGTCTAGTGGGTACAAACAGCCTGTGAAGGTTGTGATTATCAATACCCATTATGTAGAAACTGATGCTGTGAGTTTTAAAGCTGTGGTACAGAAGCTGACTGGAAAAGATTCCGATATAGACTACGAATTATTCGAAGCAGCAGCAGCAGGAGGAGGAGAGCTGGCAAAGAATAATAATATGAGGGTGAAGGAGAAGAAGAAGAAGAAGAAGAGGGATAGGGATGAAGTGAGTTGTCGTCGGAGCTCAATTTTGATGAAAGATATGTCGTTTCAAGAATTTGATATGTTGTTGAGTGAGATGCCATCAATTGATGAGCTTTGGCCTGATTTTACATGATTAGTTAATTAGTTCATGATATGATTTCATGTTAATTAAACTTTTGCACGTGTACATGACTTTTTTTTTTTTATTTGACAAATCATCATATTTGATTAATTCAATTCTTTTGGCTATAATATAATATTATAAATTTGAGTAAGTGTTTTATTTTCTTCTTATGCAAAAAAAAGAAAAAACTGAAATTTTCTACAATATAAATTTCTATTTTATTGGAAATAAGTTTATTCCATGATTTGATTAACAAGGATAAGTACATATACAGAAAGTTCCAGTGTCATCGCACTTGGGCATTGCATGTTGTCCGTACTTGTTACCGCAACCTTTCGCACAATAACTTAGATTGCATTCAATTGATGATGGATCCAGTACAACCGTACACATATTTCTTTCCACCTGGTCTAACCCTTCATTTTCACCTGAATTATTAACAAGTTTCATAAGAGTATATATAGATATAGATATTGCAATTACCGTTAAATCACAAAAAAAAAAAAAAAAACTAAAACACAATATTGTCATGATTATTATTATTTTTTTAGGATTTTTAGAGAAAAAAAAAATTACTTGGAGTTGTAGTAAGCAAGAGAAGAGATGGAATGAGATACACACCAAAACAAAAGGACAAAACAAGAAGAGCCATAAGAAGAGCAGGGAGATTCTTCATCTTTGAGATAAGCTATAGTTATATTAACAATGCTTGTCACTCTTTATATATATACAAAAAATGTTATTAATCAATTTAAGAAGGAAAAAAATATGATTTTTTTGGATTTATTACCGACATTGACAATGAGTTATTGTTATTATGCAATTAATGCATTATTATTTCTTAAATATATATTTGGCCTAACTACTATTTTATTCTCTCAGAATTTTCTCAGTTTTTAATTTAGTCATCCAAAATTATTTCAGTCAATTTCATCATCTAGGAATTAGAATTTTTTTTGTTTTTTTTCCTTTTGGTTTCTCAGGAATATCCCCACACTCTTTGGGCATGAGCCTAATCTCGTTTGGAGTTCGCGGCTACCCATACCAACAAGTGTTTTCCTATAGACTCAAACCCTTGATATTGTAAAGATCTCTCAACTGCCGAGTTTAAATGTGTCTTACTCTTACCAAGCTTGAATCACACCCTGTGGGTTAGAAATTAGAATTTTCAATCAAGTTACATATCTCATTATCATATTATGCACAAATAAAGTAATTTTACATAATTTAATTATAAAATAACTAAAAAAGTTTTGCAAGATATAAAACAACTTATATATGTTATTATCTTTATGTCAAGTGTGGTTATTTCGTTAATTTATAACATGTAAATGAAAAAATGAAATTTGAATGAGAAATTTTGAATCTTGAAGGATAAAATTAACTAATTAAGAAAATTTTTGGAGGACCAAACTGAAAATTGATATAATTTTGAAAGACCAAAACAATAGATAAGCTTAAATATTTTAAATTTTAATATATCTATTATATATTGTTAATATATATATATATTATATATATAAGACACTCATTATCAAAATAACTCAAAAAAGGTTTATCATGAATTTTTTTTGAGAATTCTTGATTTTGAAAACAAAATAAAAAATTCTTTATCTCTACGATAGCTTCTGCACATATTGATTAATTCATATCTCACTTCCAGTTAAGAGATCATCCACATGAATACTTGGAAATTTATGAGAATTTTACTCCCACTATCTTAGATCAATTTTTATTTCATTTTATTTATATGTCAGGTGTGTTCAAATCAGTTTGAGTGCACCTACACATCACCTCTCTGTTTTGGTTAATTTTACTTCCCAAAGCATTCTGCAAGCAAGGTACAAAAAGTAGTGTCGATTCGCTTGAAAAGGCAGAATCGATTCGGTTTTCACACTTACAGACACGAAACTAACCTACAGAAACATACCCATGGAGTTTCGGTGGAATCAGTGACGTTTCCACAGTTTCCACTCAAAATAGGTCGATCCAAATAGATAGTTTATGAATTTAGATCTGGACTTCTGTCAGATAGAGAGAGGTGCAATTTTTTCCCATGATTGACTTGGATTTATGCTTTGGCGAGCGACTGTGCAAAGTGCAGCGTACAGACCTATCTCCTCTTCGTGGTGTACAAAAATGCATGCATGGTAGAGAAGAAGACAAGAATTCGTGAAGGAGAAAAATACTTCAACGTGCCGTTTCATATAAAAGTCACTAAAGGCAGAGCACTTGTGTTATCTTTGTTGGGCTTTGGCATAGCACTTTTGTTATCTTTTTCAAGCTTTGACTGCTAGCCTTACTTGTACCCAGCATTATTTTAAAATGCCTATAACTAAATCACTAACTATTTAACCTAATTAATATATTTTAAAAGATTTTTAACTAAAATATCAATTTTAGTCATACAATTTTATGAGAAAAAAGAAAAAGAGTGCTAACAAACTAGTTAGAAAAATATTAATTAACCAAAGAAAACAACAATAAACTTTTAGTTTATGTTTTCTTTAAATTAAAAGTTAAAATTAATAACTTTCTTTACATATATTGTGGATAAATAAGTCATGCAAATAAAACTTTTACTTATCAATTATACTATTAAATTAGATAAATCTAAAATAAAATTATTTTGTATTGAGTTATCAAAATTATTTTAAACCTTTTACATATTTAAATAATTACTATATATATTTTAAATTATTTACAAATATGTATTGCATAATATATATATATATATATATATATGTGTGTGTGTGTGTGTGTTTTTTTTTTTTTTTACATATTTTCATATGCTAAGGTTCAAAATGATTATTTCTCATAAAAAAAAAAGGTTGAAAATGATTATAATTTGATATTTTCTTTCACTTTGTATATCTATATTAAAATTTTTACCTTAGCATACTTAAATTTACTATGACAAATGCGTTTCCAAATAATTTACCGTTTCCAACCGTTTCCCGAATCGTTTCCATTTTTAAACTTATCGAAACGATACCTCAAAATGAATTTTAATTCCTTGCTTGCAAGGAGATTTGAACCCATTATGTCAGTAAATAGATGACACATTCTTGACAGGCCAATCCTTTTGGGGTCAATATAATCCAATTAATTATGGATTGATTAATACAATTTATTGCATTTCATTTGTTTTAATAAAATTTAATTATTATATTTATTACATCTTAATTAAATGTGTTTTGGGGTCATTTTCAAAATAACCACTCTTTATATATATATATATATATTGATTGAGGCACACCCTGTCTTTCTTTTTTATATCATTTGAGGTAATAATCACCCAAAAATGGTGTAATAACATTTTTTTACACATTATTATTATTTCTCTTAATATATTTTATTTTTATTTTTTAGAATTTTCATGGTCATTCCATTACATAAATGCCTAATATGAATATTAAAAAGTATCAACAAACATGACATTTTATTTTTATCATTACTTATTATGAGTAGGGGTGGTACTCAAATCAAATAATTTGAATTTGGATTCAAATTCGATTCGAATTATATTCAAATTTTAATTATAATTAGAATAGTACATAATCTGATTCGATATTCGATGAATAATTCAAATTAAAATTTGAAATAATATATGTTTTTTATTAAACAATTATGATAAAAATTACTTTTCAAGAATTTTTTTTTTTTTTTACCAAAATGCTCTAAATATTATAATATTTGAAATCGAATATTTGAAAATTTATTCGTATTCAAATGTTTGAAATTCAATTCGAATTTCAGATTAAGATTCGTATAAGTATTCAAATTCTAATTCGATCAAGTATTGGAAATTGAATGCGAATTCGAATAATGCCCTATTCGAAGCTATTTGATTCGAATTCCACCTCTAATTATGAGACAACTTAAGAATCTTGAGGAAAACTGAATAGTTTTTGTACATATTTATAAAATTTTGTTTCATGGTGGATAATGTCAAACAAATATAGAAAAATATAGAAGAAACAAAATAACCATGTCATTGGTGTTCTCCAATTTACATTTTAAATATTTTGTAAAACAACCAAGTTAAGGTAAAAAAAAAAAGAAAAAAATAGATTCAGCTCATTAATAATGAATTCTAAGAATTTTGAGAAATAACTATGAAAATATTGAAGAATGAAATAAAAATAATATATAGAAAAAAATATATTATAAAGTGTAAAAAAAATTATCATATCACAATTTTCTAGTGATTATACTGACCCATTTTCTACAGTGCCACGAATAATATAAAAATAATAATTGTGAGTGTCTATTTTGATAATGACCTTTAAATTGAAGTTCTCAAATAATAATTAACTCTGTATTTAATAAAAAAAATCTTCTAACTTTCAATTATGATATTTATTTCACACCTTAACAAATTTGTTAATGCATTTTATCTTTTCTCTTTAATATGATCTTTCTCAAATTTTAATATTTGTATTTATTATAATTTATCCGATGTGGTTAGAACACCCTTAAATTATTAAGACTCATAGTTATTTTTCTCTATTTCGATGAGTTCCTTTCTCACCAAAAATAAAAATCAAGAGGATTGAGCAAAATATTTGAAAATTAGCTTGAAGACTCTTAACTATTAATTTTTATATGTCCATCATTTTATTATAAATTTATTTTTAAGTAACCCCGAAAAACAAGAGATTGAAGATTAGTTTGATGTTTAACAACGGTAACTACAAATACATATTTGTATGCCATTGCAAATCCCATATGCAGTGTCTCCATATTTGGCCTTGCATCCGCTGTCACACGATCCTGGATCACAATCCAGTGCTTGCGGATCCAATGGTGCCTCACATAGTCTTGTAGCTTCCACCACTAATCCTTCATTTTCTGCTTAATTTTTAAGTTTCATAAAATCTCGAAAAATAAGTAAAGAATGAAATAATAACACAATTTTATTTTTTTTAACTTAGAAAACTAATTAATGGCATAAGGAGATGATGGAATTAATGGGATACATACCGAAACCAATGGAGAAAACAAACAGAGCTATGAAAATTGCAGCTAGGAGAGTCTTCATCTTTTTGATACAAGTGAAGTGATTGACAATATTGCTGGGTTTTTCTTTTATTAGCTTTTGGCTCTTTATTTATATTTTAATTGTAATTATTGAAACTAATTTGGAATAAGTAATTAATATATGTAAAATGATTAATCTAACAGATAATGTACACTTGTTAAGTTTAAAGAAGATTGATGAAATTATTTTTGGCCCAACACAAACTTTAATGTAATTTCTTGAATATTTTTTTTCTTTTACTTAGCGGGTAGGTGGTATGAGTCAGCTTAGTACACTTGGACAATAAATCGAATTGGATTCGGACTAACCGACCCGAACTGACCCAATGAGTTTGTGTTCATTCTTGATTGTGGCCTTGAGATGCTTTTAATGCAAACATCACTAAATGGGGTCAATAGCCCAAATCTGATAGGATGTGCAATATTTTATGTACAACCCATAAAGTTCTACAAAGTGATTCTGTTCTGTTTTTGGTCCAATCATATGTCCTATAATGGGTTTGTTATGGCCCATTGCAAAATGTTAAAAGAAAAATAGAGAGAAAAGCAAAAAACAGAAAGACCCTTTTAATATTCTAAATTTTCCATCCCTCCTCCATTTTCCCAACTAATTAACAAGTTCAATGCATTCTCAACTATTCCATTCTTGTGCCTTGTTATAATTAGCACTATCCCTTCCCATTTTCAACATGGAGTTGGCACTGCCCACTAATCTTGGTAGGATTAGCTCTCATCGTATTTATGTTTATAGACATGGAGACAAAGTAGCATATTGCGGGATGGTGACCTAACATGGTTAGCTTGGTAGTGTGCTCTATTTATTGATATTTTGGATTCGAATCTCGTAGGAGCAATGGAAAGTAAAATTTTTATAAATTTTTTAATTTCGGTATAGATAGTTTGTCTTTAACTGAATTGAATAGGTGATTAATCGAGATGTGTGTAAGCTAGCCTGACACATTTGACTGTTAAATAATAAAAAAAATTGCATGATGGTCACAAGTACTACATGTTGATATGTAGTTTAAGTGATGATCATTGATAATTACACTACATCAAAAAGTAAGTTACAACAATAATTATATTAAACGCTTGTGAATTTGTTTCTTAAAATATGGTATTGTTGTAGCGAAAGAAAAACTTTTGTTTATACTCTTATGGAATATGCGATTTTCAACAACAACGAGAAAATTGTTACAAAATCTTTTCTCTAACATTAAGTTTTTGAATATCGTTAATATTGTAGTATCATGTCTTGTGAAATTGTTTCTTAAAATATGGCACTGTTGTAGTGAAGAAAAATTATTGTTTATACTTTTAGGCCATATGCATTTCAACAATGACCTAAAAATTGTTACAAAATCTTTTTTGTATCGTTTAGTTTTTGAATATTGTCATAACTCATTTTTGATACTGTAGTATTATGTCTTGATCATAACCAAGTAAAGAGTGATGTTAGACAACAAATGTACATGTTTTATAATTCTTTTTGTCATTAAAAATTATATGATCGATACCATTGTTGAATGCCTAATTTCTTGAGCTTTCGTTAGTGCATCGGTTAGGTTTTAATTATGCAAAGCAGGATGTGTACAAAAGGACACAAACAAACCCATTGTTCCACCCTCCTTGACCAAATAACCAATTGGGTGAACAGAAGTTCAGAACACCACCTATATGTAACAAAAAATTTTAAAAAAATAAAGAAAATTCCCCAACACTCAATTATCTTCTAAACAAAAAAAGAAAGGCATTGTCCTCTTTATTGTGTTTGTAAACTGTAAAGCAAATTAAAGTGTAAGACAACCAAATGAGTCATCATATTCTCTAATTTGGTCAACCATTTTTTAACTGTTTGATGATATTATTAGTCTAATGTACAACACATACAAATCTCGACACAAAAGGCAAACCATTTCATGGCCATATAGCACACTTGCTTTAAGAAAATCATGAGAGCTTATAGTTATAACAAGATGCCCACTCAATTTTATGGTGCATTTGCAGTACTACCCTCATCATCCATCAGATATATATAATATATAATGATTACTAAAAATGTTATTATGTTTAACAATCGATTTCTTTCTAAATATATATATATATATAAAGAAAAAAGGGTAAATTACAATTTCTTTTATCAAATGAGAAAATAGACAACAAATAAATTAATTTAACTATCGGTGTATTCTTTGTAATAAATAAGGAAGAGTTCACAACAAATAAGGAATGACTATGTTAGTTAGGGATTTCAAAACAAAAAAAGTAAAAAAAAAATTTATAATAAATAAATTAATTGAGGGATAAATAGATATTTTAACAGATTTAGTAAATTACAAATTATGTTTAACTATATAGGTATAATGTACTCTATTCCGTAAAAAAAAAATTAAAACATTGTAAATTGAGTGATAATTTGATAAAGAAAAGTGTAATTGACCAAAGAAAAATAAGTTTGGATATAAATAATTAAAAATTATACGTAGAAGTCGCATGCAATAACAACCCTAGTTTTTTTTTTTCATGCTCCTTTATCATATTGATGGTGCATGTATTGTTTTTGTGCAACACTCATAATCAATTATGATAGTGCAGTTCAAAATTAATTTCATTTATCTTTTAATAGTATATTTCTACTTCATTGGATACATATATGTAGTGTTATTATTTTTAATAACTATCATCAAATTTGGCCTATATCAGTTATCGGTCATTATTTTTCTTTCTTTATATAAACTAACATAGAAACATTCTATGACAACATTCTTTTTTGTTAAAAAACCATAGAAGGAATTTTAACCTAATTAGTGAAAGATTTAAACTTAATTTTTTGAAGACCGTAAATGACATTAATAGACTATTTCGAATATGAAAAATTGGCTTACAACATGTCATTTTTCAGATTGATTATTTAACACTGTTAATATATATATTGTTTCGGTGTTTATATATCAAGACATAATGAAATATAAAATTTAATTGTTAAAGTGATAATCTTAAAACTACTTGTATCTAGATTTAATATTAGTCGAAAGTGTCAGTTGGTTCAATTGATAAAATCTCTTGATATTGTATAAGATTTGAGATCGAATTCTGCCTTTACTTATATATGAAGAGAATTCAATATTCCAAAATCAACAAATGATATTTGTAACAAATTTATTTCCTCCAATCTTTTCTTCCCTACACCCAATTGTTCCCTTTGAAAACAAAACCACAATTAACAGAAAATAAGTTGAAGTAAAGGAAAATGAGTTATCTACAAGTAATTAAACTAAATATGTATGTGCAGACAAGAACAATTAAAGTTGTTAAACATGTCTACCAACTTAATCAATCAACTTTATTTGTCTAATGCGACATTGCAGCTATAACAATCCAAAGTTAGATACCAATTTTATGTGTACAAAATTCAGATTATTTAATTAATAATGAGATTATTTGGCACTTAAACAAAAAACTTAGTAAACTTCGATTTATCAACCCAATAATTTTAAAATTTATTAATTTCTCAGAATCTTAACTTCCATAATTAGTGCTCTAAATAAATGAGATAGATTATTTTAAGAATTTGGTCATAGAGTACTTGTTGAGATAATAGATATCAAAATTTTATATTATTTATTATAATAATTATTTATAATTTAAATGTTGTAAAGAAATAATATATTATTTTAAAATTATTAAAATAATATTTATTATATCTTACTAAATATTTTTGTTGCTGGGTAGCAAAAATTTTATTTTAATAATTAATATTCATAATCCAAATTAATCCAATCAAGAAGATAAAGTAATATAATATTTTATTCTTAATGCACGCGATTTAGGAGCGCGTACAAATGATTTAGATGATTCTTTCCTCGTCCACTACTCTACCGTCCGTGCCTTGCTTCCCTCACACAAACTACACAACACAACACAACACAACACAAAGCCTCTCTCTCTCTCGCTCTCTCTCTCATAAAACTTTCCGTCGAATAGAGCACTCAGAGGCCGAAAGGAACAAACAGAAAATTATATAAAAGAAAAAATAAGAAAGAGAAAACTCTCTCGCTCGCTCGCTTTTTCTCCCTCTGATCGTCGTCTTCTTCATCTTCTTCCTCAGAGAGACTCTCTCTCTCTGTATGTGAAATACAGTCTTGAAGTGGCTCCGCAACCGTTCCAACAATTTCAGGTTCATTTCCGAATCTCAATGTTTTCTTTGATTGTTTGTTGTTTATGAGTTTCATTTCCATTGTTGTAAGCAATTTTTATTTTTTTTGGAGAATGGAACTCTATCTCTTTTTCTATATCTATGATGTATGATGCATAGTTTTGTTTTGTTTTTTTTTTTTGTTTTTTGGTTAGTGCTGAGAGTGAAATTAAGGTGTGGATTTGCTGGTTCTTTCGTGTGTTCATTGGTTTGCTATGTTTAGAAATGTTTGTGGTCTGCGAATTATGGATTAATTGAAACTCAAGAGTGATGTTAGTGCCAAAATTAGGGTTCTTGATGTTGTGTCTTTGTTTTCTTTTTACTGGCTCTTTCATGGTTTACAGCATGATATGTGTAGCTGTGAATTTTTGTTGTAATTGTTGGCTATGGTTGAAGGAAATTTATTAGTGAGGAATTCAAGCTTGATGTTAATTTTCGTTTCTATTATAGTTAGCATGATTGGAACAATGTTTCTTGACTGTGATTGTGTTGAAGGAGTGTGTGTTGACTATGATTTTAGAGAATTAGAATGAGTATCAGTCTTGAATCATACTGTTATTATGTGGAAGATACTCTCTCTCTCTCTCCATTTTTGCTTATTCCTGATTGTTTATAATTGTATATTGGATAATTTACTCATTCTGAATTTATAATTTCTTTCTTAATGAATTGCAGGATTGAGGGAATACTGAAAATCCTATCTGCTTTGCTGATATGTTTGGAAACAAGGATTAGGCTCTTTTTGAGTACCATGTGATTTTAAATTGTTGAATATCTTGTTAATACAATTTGATTGTAGCCTAATACACTTGTTATCTGTTAATGAATAATTAGTGAGAGAATGGATTGTAATACTTGTGAAGTTGTTTTTGTGTTTGATTTGTAAAAGAATTTACAATATCATCAAGAAGAAGGAGAAGAAAGGTATCTGAATTTCATTGGATGGGTAATAAGCTTGGAAGGAGGAGACAAGTGGTGGATGAAAAATATACAAAGCCTCAGGGGCTGTACAATCATAAAGATGTGGATCATAAGAAGCTGAGAAAGCTCATACTTGAATCCAAGCTTGCACCCTGCTATCCTGGGGATGAAGAATTGACTTGCAATCTTGAAGAATGCCCAATTTGCTTTCTGGTCTGATTTCTCTCATTTATGTGTAATTTTTATTTTAGCAAATTATTTGGCATTGCAAATTTTACTTGATGTCCCCTGTCTTGGGTTGAACTATGATCTGTTTCTTTCTTAAGAATTGAGGATACAGAAACATTAACATTCAACTTGGAAAATTGTTTTGGATTGCAAAGTTGACTTAAATATCCCTTTTCTTAGGTTGGATTGTTGTATATTTCTTTATGATTCAGGAGAGGTCAACATTTCCTTTCTTTTCTTTTTTATCACATGGAGGTTAATAATTTCAAGGCTGACCTATGAATTAATTCAGCTTAATTTCTTGAATGTTAATTCGACTTGTAACTTCTGAAATGCTGCATATGACATTTCTAATCATCCTGTGGCATCCTCTTTTTTCTTCTTACTCTAGTACTATCCAAGTCTCAACCGATCAAGATGTTGCATGAAAAGCATTTGTACAGGTAACTTTTTGGTGATTACAAGTGCTTATCTGCATTGTCATTGGCATTTGTATGCAATCTGACATGCTTCCTTTTACCAGAGTGCTTTTTGCAGATGAAAGTTCCCAATTCAACTCGTCCCACTCAGTATCCTTCATCATGGATTTTGGATTTTATTGCTAAGACACCTGATACGGCCTTTCTGACTAGTGGCAATCTTTGGTTTCTTTTTTCTTTTTCTTTTTCTTTTTTTGGATCAAATTTTATTTTAAGGGTTGCACTTAACATTGTGAGATGTCCATTTTGTAAAACTGCAAATTATGCTGTGGAGTATCGGGGTGTTAAATCAAAGGAAGAAAAGGGCCTGGAGCAAATTGTAAGTGTTTTCCTTTTCCTTGGTTCTTTGTGGTGAATTTAGATATTTTTATGCTATTATATTTTCCAAATTACTTAAATTTTACTTTCATACTCTAAATTTATGCAGGAAGAACAGCGTGTTATAGAAGCGAAAATCAGGATGCGGCAGCAAGAACTTCAGGATGAAGAAGAAAGAATACATAAAAGACAAGAACTAAGCTCTTCAAGCAGAAATATGGCACCATTGGATGGTGAATACAGCTCAAATGCAGGTACTCTTTTACTGGAAGTCTGGGTTTTATCTGTGTGTTCTTGGTATCCACTGGTGGTATTTCTGTGATTATTTCCTTTTGTTTCAAATTTTCAGCTGCTCCATCTACCGTGTCTGTTGTTGAAGGCGAGGAAATTGTATCTTCTCAAGACTCGTGTGCTACCCCAATGATCAGGCGGCCTCCTGCTCCTAGGGGAAACAGGTACAACAACTTTCCTATTTATTTATTTTTCAATTTGTCCATGAATCATGGTATGTATGCTTTAGCATATCTCTTCTTATATTTACTTATAAAAATGAGTAGAACAAGTATTTAGATTAAATGTATGAAATTTGCTTCCTGGCACTGCTTGCCTTGTAGTTTTCTTTTTAATATTCAACTGTGGATTATAACGTATCTCTTACAATTGTAAGTTTTGATTCCTTAATTATGGAGTACTTGTAGCCGAATCTACTGCTACATTCAGTAACACTCTCCCAGATTTTGGGTTGATTGTTTTTAGGAATAAGGAAACTCATTATTACTTGTGTCACTACAATTTTCAAAAGTTTATACTTCCAAGAATTTATTTGGCAAGGAACTCGGGGTTATGTTACACTTCTAATTTAAGGGAAGCACGTAGCTGTAGATAACCATCTTAATATTACTGTTGGTTCTATAGATGCCAGGTTGAGGTTTTGAGCTCGTCATGGTGAGGAGTGTTGGGTAATTTGAGTGCAACTGAGTTGCATTCAAGAGTAAGTCATTGTTTGAGCTTTTCATTTGGATTTTGGTCAGCTTGCAAGCTGCATGAGCTTGTATATTGAGATGCAATTGAGTTCTTGCTCCATAGTCCATATACTTGTCGGTTTAGTCAATTGGAAACATATAACTTTCAAAGTGATTCTGCAGATGACATCAATAAGTTCCATAATCTGGTAAAACTGGAAGCAAGTGTAATTTCTTATTGTGTCTTGTTTATATATTTATTTTTGGAAACCTTTGTAATGTTGCGTGCTTCAAGAGATAGTCATTAAAGTGTAAGTCTTTAACAATACGGTATACCCCTGTCCTTAACATTACAGTATACACCCATCTTTTGACAATACATTATACCCCTGTCTTTTAACAATACAGTATACCCCTGTTTGACAATTCCCATGTCTCAATTTTTTGGTGTCCAATCTCAAAATCTTTTTGGGAGTTTACTTTTGATTTGGTTGTTAAAGTGAACTTCAGTTGGGGGAGAGAGGAGGAGAATGCTCTTCAAAGTAATAGAAATATCAGTGTATTGAAAGAAATGAGTTTTTGACATGTGCTTTAATTATGAAATTATTGCACCAATTTTCAAGATGAGGCACACGTTAGAATGTAGTCCTGTGTAAACCACTTAATATTCTATAAACTATTTATTTGATTATGCAAAACAGATATAATAGTAGGAGTTCAGATGACATGGAAAAATATATTTTAGCTCTGTATGGTGATCTTTTTTTTTTTTTTCAAGTATATAATAGTTAACCATGAACACGTAGTGACATCAATTGCTCAACCTCGGGTGCTCACCTCTCTGACAATCATAGATGCCTTCTTTTAGCATGAGCATTATATGCTTGCATCTATTCACTCAATTGTACACGTGCATTAAGCAAAGCTGATTTATTTGACTAACCTGTATTTATTTCTTTAAATGCTGAAAATTTCAGGGATGATGAATTTGATGTGGATCTCGAGGACATCATGGTCATGGAAGCAATTTGGCTTTCCATTCAGGTAAAACTTGGGAATTATTGAAATGAAGTTAGCTATAAAGAGTTTAATCTAAAATTGGAAAATGAGAGATTCTCTGCAAAGAGCTGGTCTAAATTTCTTTCCTTCCATTTTCTTTTTGAAATTTCATTTTATATTATAATTTTATATTTTAGCTTTTGAAGGAGCCTAATAATTACTTGATAGTTTCTTTGCTATATTAAGTGGTTAATTGAGAGTGAGTCCTGGTGTCGTTTATATAGAATAGCCATCCTCTTGCTGTCAATGCTTTCCATTAGGAACTGTATGTTGCATTTAAGTTTGTACTTTAGTTCATACAAATTGTAGAGGGCTTTGAAATTTATTGAACAAAAAAAAAACAATAGAAGTGTTTGCATTATCTGTGACTCTTCAATTTTTTTATTTGTTGGTTGGAAACTTAACCTTTTATATTTGTTGGTTAAATGTTGTTTTTGTGTGGTAGATACATCATATATATTGCTGACATGAGCTATTATGATGAGGAATTGAAGATTTCCTAGAAAGATTTAAAATATCATTTGAACTTTGGCAACTTTGAGAAAATCTCATCTGTAACTTAATTTTTATAGAAAAAGTATCTAGGGTCTGTAACACATTTGATATAGAAACCAGTGGCTGACCATTGACGGGTTGGTGTTGTTTCATCTTGTTTGTAAAGGAAAATTAAAGTTTGGATTGCTCAAGATCATTGAGGTCTTTCTTCACAAGGAATAGTCGGCCTTGGTAACTCAATAAGCATTTGTAATTTGTTTCTTTCTATTCTGGTCTGTTAAAGTACTTCTGGGTTTGGGCCATAGTTGCAGCCATGGATCTTCTTTGTAGTTGTAAGTTTGTAACTAAGTAACTTCTGGCCCTTTCTGGGTTAATTTTTTGTTAGTACTTGTTACCCAAACTTCTTATGACAATCCTTGGCTTATCCTTTTGTTAGAAGGAAAACTCAGAGTCCACATATATTTCTCATTGTACACAATCAAGAACTGAGTAACTTCTGGTCCTTTATGGGTAATTTATAGAAACTGATTATCTGGTGTTGTGAGTTGTCTTTGAGATACCTTCAGGTCCATGATTTCTTGTTCTTCACTCACTGACCCTTCCCCCTCCTACAGCACCACTTACCCCTATTTTCTGCATTTCCCGTATGTATCTTTTCCACTGACTTGGACTGTAGGTTTTGACTTTTGTTTAAAAATTTTGACTGGTGCCTTTCTGAAATAGATAATGAGCTGATAGGATATGTATCTCCTCTTGAAAGTTGGTTGTGGAAAAGGAAAGATGTATTGGAATGTTTTCTGAAATTAAATGGAAATGCCGACTCATTAAGGCCAAAATAGTAGAGAAACACAGGTGTTTCTGTAACAAAAAGACATTGCATGAACATTCTGTGGGCGGTAATCATGAAATAAAAATGTAGTAACATCCCTTAAAAGTTTATTTGCCATATTTACATTGTTAGTTTATAACTATATATATTTCCTGTTGTCACTGTCTTTAATTTAACATTGGCTTCATCTAACTGTTTATTGACATTGCAATAAGTATTAGCTGGTACGTGGACTGCTATTACATATCTTACAAAGTAAATGATATCCATGTGCAACTCTTCTCTGTTGGGCAGGACTCTAGAAGTTGACCTAGTTATGTGATGTTTTCCATAACTGGGGACTTGTCTAAAAGCTAATTGAATGTTTGTTAAAATGAATAGAGTAATGTTCCTTCAGTACTACCTCATAGATAAGGCATGTAAAGAAGACCAGAATTCTACTCTATATGGTTTGTAAATTATTTTTAATATTTTGAAGAGGATTGTCTACTATTGCACTAATTTCTTATTTCCTTTCAATAATTCTGATGAAATGTGAAAAATCAAACTACAGGAGAGTGGGAAGCAGAGAAGTCTACTCTATGCAGATGCTCACGCTCCTTTTGGACAATATGCAAGTGAATATCGTATTGTGTCACATGCCATGGTTCCACAAACAGGATCATCATCATCCCCATCTGGGGGTCTTGCTTGTGCAATAGCTGCTCTTGCAGAACGTCAACAAATTGGAGGAGAATTGACTGTGAACTCTTCTGATGGAAATATGTCGGCATTCAACATGCTTCCTGGGGCCAGTAGGTTCTACAACAGGGTGGATAGAGATTCAATTAATTATCCACCAGTAGACAGCCTCAATGAGGGTTTACCTGATGGCAGGGTGGTGATGGACAGGGGTGATGGTGAATGGGATTTGGACCATGGATCAGAGGTGGCTGAAGCAGCAACCAGCTACGCAAGCTCTGTTGCAGCAGAAGACATAAGCAGAATATCGTTACCACAGACTGATGATATGGAACCCAACCTTGAAAATGTCACAGAACCAATTATTCCCGAGAGTTTTGAGGAACAGATTATGCTAGCCATGGCTGTCTCTCTGGCTGAGGCTCAAGCCATGACAAGTGGACAGGGTGCTTCCTGGCAGTAATTTTACCATATCAAGTCTCAATGGAACTGTTGATGCTCGGCTAGCTGAGTCTTGGGCTGGAGTTTGTTCAAGTGCAGAAGGAGATTCATGAAACTTGCTTGAAAGTCAGGTAGTGGCTTCTTTCTCACACGTCTTCTCTTATATAGATATCAAAGGAAAACAAATTATTTCTAGTTAATGGAAGGAAGGTTGCTGGTTGCCTTTGTCTAGTGTCTTATACCACAATCAAATCTCTCTGGTTTCCTGTAAATAATGGTCCAGGATATGATTCTAGTCCCTCATAAACATCACCTTTTTCCTCATTGTTGTGGCCCGTCTAAAGAGATAATTGCTTAAAACTTAAGAATCTTTTTTGGCGTGCCATTCTTTTTTCTAGCTAAAGCATTAGCCCGCTTAGAACTAATTTAAGTTTTTCTTTTAAAATAAGGCAAAATGATATTTACAGTCCCAAAAATATCTAAAAATATAATTTTTGTCATTTGAAAGTATTTTTCGGCCAATTTCAAAATTGTGACGTCATTAATATTTTGAATAAAAGATATTGACATGTTTCAATATTTTATTGAATGTCACAAAAGAAGAAAATACAAATAATAACTAAAATATGATTTACTCAAGTTCTAGAAGGGTGGTAACGTTTGGACTTTAATACTCCCTCTCGTCTCCTGTTGTAACAACTAGCAACATGTGGAGTGATGAACTCATTATAGAAGCAAGAAGTAAAATAATGAAGTGGGTGATATGTGGAATACTTTTTAATTTTTACATGAAAAATGCAAGTAGACCCATTTTTTAAGACTAAAATTTGTGTACAAAATATTTGATAATAGCAATCGATAATATTTGACAAACAAAGAAATTGATTGATTGATCTATTATAATGATGACTGTCATTATTAATTTTTTTATTTATTTACAAGAATGTAAATTTAAAGGTGCTCGTTAAAGTATTAATCCTTAACCTATTTCTTCAAACCCAAAAAAGAGTCAGCACAAAACAAAAAAAAACCACTATGATGATGGATCACCTTATTGATCAAAATGGGGGAAAGAGCAGGAGGGTCAACTGATAAAGAGGTTGGGGCATGAAGTAGTTGAAGATATATCTTAGAACTTATTAAGGTTCACATGCATTTGTCCTCTCATCTCAACTTGTAAGAAAGCTCAGCTACTTATTTTTGGATTCACATGCATGCTCAAGAAACATGCTGCACTTAATAAATAATATCATCTTAATTAATTAAATGACCAGGGTCACTATATATGACCTACATTCCCCATTTAATTACACCAATAATTAGAACTTCTAATTATATATATACACTTATACAGGTAGGTATTGTATTGTAATATTCATTTAGTGGAAGTTGACACAAAAATCATTTTTATTGAGCAATTAAGATCATCATATATTGTTCGATTAATTTATTATTTGGATCTTTATTTTTTAAGAGGTGAAAAATATATTTTTTAATTTTAATTTAATATTAATTAGATTCACGTTCATGGGTGATAAATTATTTATTATTATGTTATTTTTTGAATTGAATACCATATTAAGAAGATCACAAATTTCAAAACGACTTATAATTATAACAGAATATATTAATATGACATGAGTTCGCTCTATATGACATTTTTGAATTTGTCCTAATGTCTTTGGCACAAATCCTTGTCAACTTTGTAAAAGAAAATAGAATATTGAGATATGTGTAACATATTTGAATTTAGATCTTTTCATGACAGCTGAGAGGTTTTATGTCCCTCAAATTTTACTTTAATTAGTTAAAATAGAAAAAATAAGAATTATTATTTAAGAAACGTTATCAGAGTAAAATCCAACCACTCTATCTTATATTTGAAAAGAAGAAAAAGTAGAGATCGGTGAACATGAGAAAAAATTTAATTAATAATCTTCTTTTTGGAGAAAGTATAAAATCATAATCAATAAAATTATAATTTCATTTATTTTGTATCCATAAAAATAATATTAGTAAGTAACTATTAATATTGCACAGACTAATCAATTAAAATTTAGCCCACTTGACATGATATTAAATTTTAGACTCTTTTCCCTTTCCAAGTTGGAGTTAACAATGTCTTCTACTCTTTCAAGTTTTTCTCGTCATTTATAAAAATATTAATTTTAGTAGTCTCCTATATTAATATTATGTTGTTCTAAAACTATTTTCTCTCTTTCTTGATTTCCTAAGTAGGTCTCACATTTTTGTTTCTCATTTGAAACATTTACATTACAAAGAATCATCTCTATAAAACCATTTTGTTCATAAATCTGTCTATCTCTTATTATCATAGTTGATTCATAAATTCAAGAATTTATGAGCTTGTTGAATTAACTAATCAATGGTACGACCAATCCCTATTTCTTAATATTTCTTAGATGCTTCGGATGTCAGGCACGTGGACATTGGTTGACAAATTTTGTGAAAAAGAATCCTTTGATGCATCATTTTAATCATCAAGTTTTAGTAGTACTATATGAATTAAATATTTTTTTAATTTAATAAGGTTATATAGTTATTATTTCTAGGAAAAAAACAACAGGAAAATGTTAAAAATGTAGAGAAAGTTTTTGAATTCTCAAAACTGACAAAAAGACAAGAGTAAGAGAGTTGAGATACAGGTTGGATTTTCCAAGAGGCCAAGACCTATATTATGCATTAATTACAGGGTCCCTTTCATTTACAAAATTACCCTCTTGTCCTTTTCCTCACCCTCAACATTTTGAAACAGGCTCAGTCCCCTCTTCAATAGTCACCACACCACTAAGAATTATTGGAAGTGTAACAGGCTCAGTCCACTACAATACAGCTTTAATTCAAACTTACACTTTCAAAACCCAGCTCTCTCTCTCTCACACACTTTCTCTCTCTAGTTGTAGTTCTCTTCCCATATGTGCGAAGGAAAAACTCATGGAGTTCTTTCAGATCCCACAAGACAATTAATGGATTACTGTTATTGTTCTTCATATATGCAGTTGCTTTTGTAAGGTGAGAGTTTCACCTTTACTCTTCTTCTAATGTTGCTTTTTTGTCATTCTATTTCCTTAATATTCTTTTTCTCTTTTCAATTTTTTTTTTTTGTTCTTTGTATTTTCTGATGATTTGTTTCCTATATGTGAAAGATGATTCTCACCCTCTTATTCCCCATATAAAGATGTAATATAGCTCTTATGTTTTCTTCCATTCTTTTCTTGCTAACCAAACGCACACATGCAGAGACATATAGAGAATCATCATCTCCAAAAATCTGATATTTCACATTGCAATGTTTGCCCTTGTCTTGGGTATGATTTTTTATTTTTTGATTATTAAAACAGTCAAACAAGCATTTTGGATCTATTTAGAAAAATAAAATAAAATTAGTATATCATTGTAGAGGAAGTTGACCAGTTGATGTCTGTACTCTGCACTAAACTGTGGAGTATTCCATTTGCTTGTTAGCAGTATCTGTCTGATTTAATCTTTTGATCACGCGCATCCAAGCGCGACAGCATTTGGCTCCTAGGCACCCATGGACAACAATGGAACATGCACCTGCAATTGTTCTTCCACTGCTTCCATTGTTAGGAAAACATGGAGGCATGAGCCATTTTCCTTATGTTTTGTTTTCAAAAATAAAATCTTTTTCTTTATTTTTTTCTTCTTCTTTCTTGGGATTTTTTGGGTTGCAAAGGTCAGATTTGTTGAGAAATATTCTTAGTTGAAGGAAGCTTTGATTATGTATGATAATCTCTTCCTTTATCATTGATTGTCATTAGAATGAATAAATAAATTTTCTAGAAAGAAATAGGAAAAAAGGATGGAAGATATTTAAATTTGGTGACCATGGGCTCCAATACTACTTTTTTTGGTTTGTGATGGTCGGTCCCAACATTTTTTTTTGAGTTAATGATTGACACAATCTTGATCTTAAAATCTTTGAATTATTGTCTTACCTACTCCAAACAACTTGCTTTCACTCTTTCAGCAGCATGGCATCAATATTACTTTTTCACACCAAAACTTCACTTCTTTCTATTAATTTTCTCAATTTATGAACTCTAAATCTGCCTACTTTCCTCATTTAGATTTTTCATGGTAATTCATGTTCTCCTATTTTGTTTAGTCACTATAAATAGCATCAATGCTTTAACACTTGAGTCAAAAGTTCAGGGGTCTTAATATTCAACCCCACAAAACAAGGTAAGAAGCATTGAAATATCTTCAATTATTGAAGCCGTTTGAGGGCCTAAATGCATATATTTATCATGTATGGACTATGGAAGGCCAGGAGTTTTTAATAGTGGAGTGATGGTGTTAGCTCTTTGATAGGAGATTCCACTTATAGATGGGTTACTCTCCATCTGTTGTTCTACTAATTGAAGCAAATTTTCTTGGTTTGTTGAGCTAATTAACATTCATTTGCTCCTATTTGAACTGATGGACCATTTTACATCTTTTACCCATTTTCAATTTACTCGAGAGCAGATACATGTAAAAAATGGCAACATCTACTTCCCTCAATTACACTGAGGTGGATTGAAAAAACTTACCCTTTGAAGTAGATCTTGGACTCTGCTTGTTCTGCTTACTGGTTGACACTTTAAGCGTACTTTAGATAAATTCAAATCAACTTTATTTCTCATTGTTGATGTTTGTTGAGTTCATTATGAATCCATAAAAATAGAGTCTAGCAGGTGGTTTACTTTGTTCCTCAATAACTGTTTTTGGAGGACAATAAGCTGTTACAATCTAAAACACTGATTAGTTTATTTCTTTACTATCTTCTTGGCTTTAAGAGAAGGTAGAAATAATTCTTTTATAATGTACTGTACCTTAAGTTTCCAAATTGTGTACTATTGCTATCTACCAGTTGATCATTCATTTGCCTTATTTGAAACAAGTTTTTCATTTTATCTTTTTGTTTTGAGCAGGTCACTGAGCTTCTAGTTGACAGATCCTTCTCCTTGCTATTCTTCCATAATTTTTTCAGCAAGCAGATCAAATGCCAAGGTCAAGGTAAAGGACCTTATCTATCAATATTATACAGCATGGTTTCTGATAAGATACTTTATAATATGTATTAGCTCCCAAATCCCAATCAATGATTGCTCAGATAACCATGTTGATATCACTAGTGCATTTCCATATTACTTCATTGGAAAATTATACAAAGGCATCAGACATACCTAATTCTTTTACATATACAAGAATTGAGGTAACACCATAATACTTGTTTGATATATAGGGGGTCAGATTTGCCTCAAAGGCAGTCACCACGAGGTCCACACCAGCTTCGGACATCAAGTTCTGACTCGGATCCACTGCATCATCGACCAATTACTGACCGAAGTCCAAAACTAGGAGACCGCCGTTCCCCAAGAGGTGCTCAATCCGAACCTACAAATCAGAAAAAATTAGGTACCCGCATTGCAGATTTGGAATCTCAACTTGGGCAAGCACAAGTAGAGTTGAAAAATCTGAAGGAGCAACTGACATCAGCTGAAGCTGCAAAGAAAAAAGCTCAAGAAGAACTTGAGAAGAAAATCAAGAAACCAGTTGTTCCAGAGCCAGAAAAGTTCCAAAATAAGTGTCCTCCTGCAGATAAACAAGAATTTAACGGAACCATCACTCGACCCCAAGATGAGATACATGAAGACACTCAACAAGAAACTGATGTTTTTGAAGTTCCAGTTGAGAAAGTGGCAATTGAGTTCAGTGAAGTGGCTGATCATGTAGAAAAAGAAACTAAAGCAATTGACATATCAAGCCCGCCAGAAATATTAGAGCGAGAGAAACTGTCCCTTGATGATTTGGCTTTGAAAAATGAAGAGATAATTGTTTTAAAAGCAAAGTTAGAAGAGATGGAAAAGCAACTGGACTTAACTGGTCAACAAAATGGGAATCTGAAGAACCAACTGAATGAAGCTCATTTGAAAATATCATCTGCTCAAACCAAAGAAGAGGGTATGACCTTGAGGGTAAAACAAGTGGGAGAAGAGCTGGAAGCAAGTAAAACTGATGCAGGTAAGTTGGATGAAAGACTAAAAGCTGTGGAAGGAGAAAAGGAGGCACTGGAGGTGGAGATGAAGAAACTAAGAGTGCAGACTGAACAGTGGAGAAAAGCAGCAGATGCTGCAGCAGCAGTGCTTGCCGGGGGTGTAGAGATGAATGCAAGGATATCTGAGAGGTGTGGCTCCATGGATAAGCACTTTGGTGGCTACCCCGGATTTGTTGGATCTCCTGGATTGACTGATGACATCGATGATGGTTTTGGAAGTGGAAAGCGGAAAGGCTCTGGAATTAGAATGTTTGGTGACTTGTGGAAGAAGAAAGGCCAAAAGTGATTCCGGGACTTGAACATCAGCACATTGTTATCATGTTTTGCTGGTAGCAGACTAGCAGTGCAGTTGCTTACTGTTCTGCTATTTGGTTAAGATTTGTGTTTACTAGCAATGCAGTTGCTTACTGTTCTGCTATTTGTTTAAGATTTGTGTTTATTATCATTCTAGCATTATTAAGGCTGCTCGTTATCCTTGGATGGTTTGTGCAAGTTAGAGGTTCAAACCATTAATTGATAACTTTATCATAATTAGTTTCAGTAAGGTCCTGTATTTCCCTTCTGTTACAGATGGGGCATTTTGTGTAAGGCCTTCTTGCAAGCAAGTCTGATCTATTATGTAATTATGTTATATACTATCTATCAGCCTATCTGGATTCAGTAGTTATCCAATCTGCTATTTGATATTTCAGCTACAAACTTTTATCAGACTGTAGTTTCTGGAGTTCTAGAACTTCTTTGACACAAGCAAAGTAGCTGCAGCTACAAACTTCTATCAAGCATTGGAATATTTGAAGTTTTAGAAATTCAATAGAACCCAAACAAAGTGGCTATCAAAAGAAGCCTTACTTTTGTGAAGATGCGTTTTCTGCAAATATCGTGAAGATATATGTTTGCACCAAGCAATTGACTATACTTTTTTTTTTTCGGGGACTCATCAGTTGTTGATTGGCCTAGCTTCAATCCCACCCCTGGCTTGGTGCCACTGAAACTGCTGGGCATTAGCGTAAGGTTGTTTACTTTGTTATTCACAATATACATTAGCTTTATACAGCTACCAAGGAGATACCCAAATGGTTAAAAGTTCTGATTTTACCAAGTTTTTTCTCTGTCTTCGTATTAGCAATGGGAAAATTTTCTCATTTTTGTATCATGCATGTGATCGTCTGCAAATAATGTGATAGGTGAAAACGTACGTGACCACATGCAGCCTTCTTCTATTCCTAATGTTCAGAACCAAATGCCTTGCATTTACACCTTGGTGCACAAAGAAATGAAAATCAGCAAGGGCAAATTCATTTTTTTTTCTTACTTAGAGTAAAGGAATTTCTTTTAGAAATTCAATCGGTCCCCAATCAAATATTCTTTTTTTTTTCCCCCAGGTTTCCAATACTATGATCTCGAATTATATAAGTTAGAACACCACAGCACAATGTAAGATGAAAAATCTGCACCTTGTAATCACAACTACTAATGTTTGTTATGTCATAGTTTTGACAGTGATTGTCGTACACTAACAGTCTTACTTTCTTCAGCTTGTTTTGTTCTGTTCAGGTTTGACAGGATTGTGTCATTGTTTACCAAAGTATATAACTATAAGAAAAAGAAGGTTTTGAGGTAATCTAAGCACCAACTCATAGTGCCTAGTCCAACCAAGTGTCTTGGTGATAGCCATTCCATTAGGCTGAAAGCCAAGGGCTATTATGACTCATCAATTTTGGGTATGTAAAGTCATTCTCGTCAGTCTTCTCCAATTCCCATCCCAAGCAGTGGTTATTTGGGCCAAGTGCTATACGACCCACGGTTTGAACAATTCTCATTCTCTAGACTTTGATAGTGGTCCCAACTCCCAATGTAATGAACCCATAAGATAAATTGTGGGTTAACACCATGTGATATCTCCATTTTGAGTTTTTAGTTTACATTTTCCTTCGCTTTATTTTTTAGTTCCTAGGCTTTGAATTAGAAAATCTTGTCATCTTATACTAATTGTAATAAATTATAAATTATTTTGTATCTGTTATAATTATAAAGAGTTTAAATACATGAACCATCCTATGAAATTTATTTTTTTGTAAAAAAGAATGTAATTAATCGTTTATCAAATATTCATTAATTTAAGTTACGTGAGAATTCAAAATTCTTTTGATTATGACATCTCAAATAATTTACGCAAAGGAATAATATCACAAGATAACTCTAGATTCATATATATGATTCCCAAAGGGTGATAGCTAGCAGCCCTTAGATCCAATAGGACTAGGTCAAAATTGTCTTTTACATGCATGAGAGATAGTTCTCATTTCTCACATGTCTATTCAACTATTCATTTATATAGTTATCATTTGTAGTTGAGAATGATAATTAATGATTATGATGATAAGTCTGCATTAATTATTAACAAAGAGGAAAAGAGGACGTGTCATTTGCTAGAAAAGGTAGTACATAAATATGAAGCAAAAGGGGGTGTGAAGATAAGAAAAAAAAAACACCAGGAAAACAAAACAAAACTAAACACAAAAGGTATTCAATATAAGAGTAATTTTGACAAACTTGCTCTGAAAACCTATTTGTAAGTATTGAAAACACTTCATTTTCTTGACTGCTGCCTCCCTTTAGTTACATCATGAGGCTGCAATTTTCTTGAAAAGGCAAAGCCTATTATCTGCTAATCTTGAACCATAAGCAGATTTTTTGTACTCAAACCATGTAAACTCTTTGTACAAGCTTTCCTCTCCTTTCATGAGTGACGGCAATGGAGCTATTCTCTCATTCAAAGGTGGTCCACCAAAAAATATCATTGAAAGTCTTGATTTTAAGCTGTTTGCCAAAACTCTGTGCCTCACACTTTGAAACCTTCCATTAGTCATAACCTAGACAAAAAAAAATAAAAAAAATACACCAATCAAAGCAAACAAATCATGTTAATCATATAGCAACCAACAAACTCTATTATTTAAAGTAGAATTTTATTTTTATGAAAAATAACCTTGTTTCTATGCAATCTTCTTTTCATTCAAAAAAGAAAAGTCCGTGAAATAATTTTTTCATAAAAATAACCATTTTTATCAGTTCGAGCATAATTTAACTGCCACAACATCAGAGCCGTCATAATATATATATATATTACAGTTGCTTATTTATTTTTTTATTGAAACAGTTGCTCATTTTAAACCAACCTGAAAATGAAAGCTTTTTCTTCTTCCTTGGTTGGGAGGCCAATAATTACTTGGTCAACAAAAATTTTACAAACTAAAGTTCAAAAAGCTAAAAATTGGAGTTTATCTGAACAGTGAAAAGTAACAACGTTTTATTATATTATTCTATACTATTCTTATTCTTATCAATAGGAATAGTAACAAAAATTAGTGCTGGAACAGAGTATTTACCTGTAGAGAGTCACCAACATTGATGAAGAAAGACCTATGATCAGGTGGGACTGAAATCCAATTCCCATCTCTAAGAGATATTTGGAGGCCAGATGTATTATTGGATCTAAGAACAGAAATGATTTGTGGGTCTGTGTGCTCACCAAATCCAATCATATTTTCCCCATTCAAAGCTTCAAGCTCAGGGCAAGGTGGGTAATAGTTGAGCCTAAAAGCAGAGTCAGAGTGTTCATCCATTAAAAGTTTGCTGAATACATTCTTAGGTTGGATTTTCAATCCATCAGCCAATAATTCTAGGATTTCACAAGCCATATTCCTCACAGGATGACGTATACTCATTCAAGGCACACCTACAATGAAAGGAATCAAGTTGAAATTAAAAGTTTGACATCAGAGGAAATGAAACAGAACCCATAATTTTTAATCCAAATTTGATGATTCTGATTGAATATCATACCTAAATTTTTCTGGGTTTTTTCCAAGAGCTGATGCAAGTCTCACTGAATTGTTTTCTGGGTTAGTAGTAAGAAGAAGATATTCAACCCAGCCAATATCACCGTTTGGTCCAATACTTTTGTTACCATACCCAAATGGATTGGGAGGCCCCGCTTTTTCTTTCTCTGAGAGTGGTTTGGAGAAGAATTTTATGGCTTCAGACTCTAAGTCTGTGATGAATTCCATTGGAACTCCATGATTGATGACCTTGAAGGATCCAAACTCCTCGCAGGCCTTGACTATGAGCGTCTTTGAATCAGGTTTTGAGAGGTCTATCATAGGAATCCCAGAGAAAAATGTGGTAGATTTGCTGTTTTTAATGTAGGAGTACTGTTGTGTTGTTTGTTTGGACAAGACCACCATTTCCTTCTTTGTTATGTGTTTTGTTTTGGGATGTAAAAGAGAGAGGGATTTCGGCTGAAGGGTAAGGCTTTGAATAGAGGAATACTTTTGAGCATGAGGGGAGAGTGGAGGGTTTATTTCTTGCCTATTTATACCCAAAATAAAGTGGAGTGGGGGCTTTGAGACTTTAGGAAGAGAACTTTGCATTATCAAATTCTCTAATTAATATTGAAATTTAACAAGCGACATATAATTGAGAGGGGAGAGAATGGTTTTTTTTTTTTTTTTTTTTTTTTTTTTTTTTTTTTTTCTTGTTCGAAATTTTAAAAAAATATTACTCACACGTGGATGATATGTTTTTAATTAATTAAATAAAAATATATACAAATAATTCTAAATATAATATTTGTAAATTAAAAAGTAATAAAAAATTATTTGGTTAAAGAAATCCTCTCCTATAAATAGTATGGGCATCGCAATCCAGATGAAAAGCAGTCCACCTTAAGATTAATAGCTTAGATTTCCTTCCACTAAAATATGCATGACAACTTTATCACATTGAAAAGAAGTGGTCACATCACAAAGATTCTTGGCTATGTGTCTTTGTAGTTGTTTTATTTTTCACTGTTCCCCTACTTGATGTCATGCTCATCCAAAATTTGTTGAAGGTTGGGTTAAAAGTATGGGTTTTTTTTATTACCACACAATTGCAAGATTTACTTCATGTTCATGAATGTATCTATTTTTTCTATTAATGTAAATATTTGATTTTACAATTGAGTAGAAAATCTTTCTAATTAGAAAATTTGGCCTCTATCTATAGTACTGGATATTAACATTCTAAAAGGATTGAAGTATGACTAGGCTGAAAAAATATTGACCATCACAACCAGCACGATGGTGTCTGTCCTTTTAACACAAAAGAGGAGTCCTGTATGGAGGGGGACCACACATTGTTCGTTCAATGCATCTTCCATCAAATATCTATTTTTGCCTTCAATTTCTAGATATTCTAACTTTCTCCATATAATCCACAATAAAAATAATTTTCTATTCAAATTCAAGAATTTTCTTTTCTCATGTTGGCATTTAAGATATTAATTAATTAATTGATTGAATAGATCATATATTATGATTTTGTTCGACAGGTTATTCACATCAAAATTAAAATACTTATATTAAAAAAAAATAAAAAAAATAATTTATTTTCTGTATTATTAAATCAATCCACTGAGTTTAAATTTCATTTTCTAGTGATAGCAACATTTCATGTACAACTTTTCAAGGTAGATTTTTTAAGAATTTGTTAAATAAGTGTCAGCACAATAAAGAATTTGTACAACATTTCATGTACAATTTTTTTTAAAAAAGAATTTCATAATCACACTTGTTGACTGTCAAAAGGCCAGCTCTGACGCATTGAATAGTTCGCTATTCAGTCTGTGGGCCCAGCTAACATAGCGAATCTCTCTCTCCCGTTAGGCCGTTGTCTATTGAATTTTGCTCATTAAAATCTTCTTAAAGAATATTTAAATTTATGAAATTAATAAAAAATATTTTTTTTTATTACTAAATCAATTCATGGGTCAAAATTTCATGTACAACTTTCAGCTTAGATTTATAAGAATTTTTTAAATAAGTGTCTTATATATTTGTTAAGTAATAATAAATATAATTTAAAAAAATTAAATTTAAATAATAATAAATCCTAAAAGTAGAAAATCTTAATAAAATTGTTTTATAAAAAGAATGTCATAATCACACGTGTTGACAGTTAAAAGGCCAGCTATGATGTATTGAATAGTCAGTTATCAATTCGTGGGCCCAGATAAAACAGCGAATATCATTCCTGGCCTTTTATGCAATGACGTGGCCTTTTATCATTCGTAGCTTTCTTTGTCGGTCATTTTTGCTAGTACTAGTAATAGTATTCAGTGCGACTAACTAACTAACTAATATTATTATTATTTGCGCGGGAAAATAGTTGTTGTGCGATAATGGTAGGTTGAAAATACTCATTCACACGTTTTCCTTTATTGCTACTATTCTTCAACTTCATCCCTATCTATTATATATTCCTACGAGATTATAATTTACAACCAAAATAAATTATATTTTTTTTTAGTTTTTAATTGATGTTTCTATCAAAATTAATATTAAATTTTTTGAATTACTTCTTTTATAAATTTATTAAATATTAATACTTATATTAACTTATATATATATAAGTTGAGTACATAAATATTTCGGATATTGATGTAATTCGATTAGTAATATTAGTGTAATAAGATAAATTAGATGTAAATTTTGAATCTAATTGTTATACGAATTAATTTCAAAAAAGTAAATTTTATATGTGAAGAAAAATATATATTAGAATATTTTATATTGCGGTTTGTAAGTTTTAATAAAAAAATAATAATATTATTTAATTATGAAACTAGAAAAAATGAAGTCGCTTTCTATTTATTTTATAGAAAATCTACTGAGCATGACGTTACATAACCTCTGTATCTCGAGACCAACCACTTTGATTTTTCATCACTCTAATTTTGGGAATCCCTTTTTTATATCTAAAATAAAATAAGAGATCAATTATCATTTTTCTAACTTTACGTACTCAAATTTTTAGAATCCGTTTTTTATACATAAAGTAAAAAAAAATTAAAAGCGAAAATAATTTTACGGTTGTATGAAAGAGGTTGGGAGATAAGATTTCTCTATAGTCACTTCAGAAATTATGATGAATTAAGGCAACATTGATATACAGTACAACTGTTTCACTAGTTTAACATAAAATGAAAATATTTCACTAATTAAACATAAAATATAAATATTTTACCCGTTTTTGATATAACTAATAAATTTTTTTTACAATATTGTACAGCTTAATCAACGTTTCACTAAATACCTTTATTTTTACAATTTTAACCTAGACAATTATTAAAATTCTCTTACATTTTAGGTTCAATTCAATTCGATTACTCACTTGAGCAACAATCCCATCAAATTGTAAAACATTAATACATATAATATTCAATGCATCATTTCAACTTTCAATAATTGGGGAACATATTTATAACAACTCGTTCATTATTATTGGTTTGTTGAATGCTTGATTGGTTATTTAATGTTTGATATGACCCATATGGTCCATACCAAGCAATTTAAGTTCTGAAATACATGTGGTTATTTAATTTAATTTTTTTATATAATTTTGATATGACACATAGTAATTAGATTTATGTATTTAAAATTATATATGGTGATTAAAACTTGTGAGATGTATGCTTGACCATAAAATTGGTGCATTTGTCAAATTTCTGCGATGTAGTGCAACCGTACTCACGATTGCACTTTACATTACTCGTAGTTCTTGATGTTGTTACCAAAAAGTTCCATCATTATATTTGTGGAAAATCTTTATGATTTCTATAACATTTTAAATTTCTATGTGCATGAGTGTAATAGCTTAATGATATGTAATCATTAAAGAAGGAATTAATTAGTGATCATATTCATAAAGCCAATCTTAGCCAAAAGAAAAAAAACTAATAATGTCAATGAGTGATTTCTACTATTTGTATAATCATTATGAATTGGTGGAATTGTATAACGACATGTGACAAAAACTACTACATATCGATATAGATAAATAGATCCTATGTAATTCAATTGTAAAACATATACGATAAATTTATTGTTCCTCGAGTTTTAATATTAAAGTAGTATGTAATCCCTCAAACCAAACCCTTCTCCTAGAAGGAAAAAACTGTTTTTTTTTCTTTTTTCTTTTTTCTTTCAAAAAATCTACTAAATATAGTAAAGAGTTAAATCATTTGAGGGGTCCTTAGTCAGCATAAAAAAGTATGAAAAAAATATAGTCCTCCAATTACTTAATAATCTTACAAGATTGAATAAAGAAGGTCCTTTCATTTTCACAAAGAGTACGCGTGCATGGGCCAACAACGACACCAAGAGTGGAGTCCCTTTTCTCTCTCCCGGCCTAGATAACTTCATTAGTTATCTTCTCTGAATTCAGTCTAAATTTCTCATCCTACTGATTTGCAAATTTGATTTTGTATACAATTCATCTTCTTGTCACATCTTGTCTATCCAATTTTTCATCCTATTTTTCTTGATTTGTCTCTTCAATATCAGTCACGATTTTCATGCTTACCTTCCAGCTGATGGCCCAAAATAAATGCAAATAATGATATAAATTCATGAATCTATCTTATAACCAATCAATTATTAATTCAACTAGTAAGATATAATAAAACTTATCTTACAACATTACAAATTGTCACATTAATGACCCATCAACTTTTGTGTTAATCAAATAAAATACAATATTGACAACACGAGCCTCTTTTTCTTTTTATCCTTTGCTTATTCCCTTCCCGTTACCATTATGTTAAAGTAAAAATGCACATCTTTTCTAATTATCATTACTTGACTCTGCCTTCACGAATTCAATAAAAATTAGTGGTTTAAAAAAAATCCAAAAATCAAGAAATATCACTTGGGAGTCGCTGAATTGATCAAGGTGAATAAAATGACATCTTGGGTGTAGTAAAAATTGGGTGCTGTCGAGTCTAGGCAAGACATATATGGCCGATGTCGTGTTTAACACCAATTTGAGAAGACATATGGCCCAGGTGGATTTCAAAGCGTTTGGGATCATGACGCTTGGCACGCTATCCAAACAAGACCCCATTGACCTTGCAAAATAAAAGGAAATGAACGCTATCGTAAGATTTTAAATTTTAGTTCTAATTGTAGGCTTACCATTAAAATTTAAAACAGTAAATAGACAATTATGAAGTATTAGTCTTTTTTTTTAATAGTAACTCTGTCAAATAAAATAATGAATATAAAATAAATACAGATTTATTTAGCAGATACTAGATTTAATCGTTTCAACCCGTGAGAGATCAAATTTCAGTGATGAATTTTAATGTTAAATACAGATTATGAGCAACTACATGCAAAAAGAAGTCACGATATAAACCAATTGTATGTCATCAATGTGGCAAAACCATAAATCTGGAAGAAAAAATAAAATTGGAGTAAGTGGAAAAAGACTGATTATACACATTACATCTACTTGTGTGCATCTGCATTATGATATGAACCACAGTGATGACAAGGGACACAAAGAAAAGCTTAACCTCAATCTCTGAGAATGCTTTCATTTTCAGATATTGTTCCAACCATGCACACTGAAATCCCAATAAGGGTTTATAGACTACTGCAGCCAGCTGAGAAACAGGCTAATTTCCTAACATTACCTACCATACAAGCATTTGTATGCAGAGCATTACAAGACAGGAGTTTCATCCATTTAATTGGCCACAGCATAATAGATTGTCTGATAAGTGAAGAATTACCAACCAGTACAACAGACAACAGTAGCTCAAATAGAATTATAGAAATACTAGAAACATTTAAAACAATAGTAACAGAAAACCAACTTACAAGCTACAAAACAGAACAAGGAACTAATCAGAAACTAGAGGGAACTTCAATATGATACCAAGCCTGGGTTCTTTTGGGAACAATGACTTCCTTAAATACTGCTAAGTCTGACAGGCCCCATCTTAGGAAAAAAGTCTGACAAGGTCCAAATATAATTGAGAACCTGGTCTTCGATTTTACACTGTTATATTTCTATATCACGATAGGTTAAATAATACTATTCTGCAACTTTTAACAGCAGAAAAGAACAAGTTCCTGGACTTTCAATCACCCACTTAATTTCGGTGTCATTGTAAGGAAGAATCTGTCACATCCAAAACAACATGCAAATCTTTTCCCAAATTCTTAGTAAATCCACAACAAGAAACACAAAAAGTCTGTGGTTTCTATGAACTATTGACAGACACAACTAATGCACCCTTGATAACTCATATGACAGTTCGTCTTTGATGCTTATTAGACAGTCAGCTTTGATTAATAAATTTAGGTATGTTTTTTTTTTTTTTTGAACTATAACAAACTTCCAGAAATCACTTTGGGTCCTTATAGCTTCCCAAGTTTGTGCAGAACGAGGAAATACAATGATCATTTGCAGAAAGTATGTCATGCCAATCAACACAAAGGAGCAACGACATCAAGGGGGATACTCCGAAACTACAGCAGGAATCGACATTTATGTGCTGAAGTGTGTTGAAATCCTTTAATTAAGAGACATGATACTTCAATTATATAATTTGTGGCATTAGCTCCTTGTGTTATTGCCTGATGAAAGCCAATTTAACAAGAGCCTGGGCCAATACCAAGGATTGATATTTTTACCCCCATTTGATGGCATAAGATTACAGAAGCAAAAAAGAAACATTGATATACAATAAGGAAAATAAAAGAGAAGCTAAAACTGACTTGCTATCATTGTCAAGACCAAAAAATTCACTATACTTGTCTTATACCTGTTATAAGACCACCTGATTGGCATCTTCCTTTGCCTCTTCCATTTTTGATTCTTCCCCATTTTGATGAGCTACATCATAAGTTGCATGCACACCAATAAATAAATAGTAGACAAGCATCACTGCGGCGCAAATAAAGAACCTCCAAAATGCTTCTGCACCCAATGATCCAATGAGGAAAATGTTCATTCCAATGGACAATGACGGTATCCACGGCACAAGTGGAACCCCCCAAACCTTTGGACCTCGCTGCTTAGGAAGCAATGCCATTCCCAATGTCCCCAAAAACCAAACAACAGCAGCAACAGCATACCCAATCCACCTGCTACTATTTGAAATCCAAACTGCTGTACCTCCAATACAACCACCAATAATGACAAATAAGCATGCAAGAAATTTAGCTAAACTATTCTTCGGTGTTGAATCCCTAACATAATATCGCCTCACAAGTAATGCAACTCCCATGAGCATAAAAATGCAGAGGGTACTGAAAGAAAAAACACTTGACAAGACATCCAAAC
This sequence comes from Quillaja saponaria, assembly GCA_029379385.1. Classification (NCBI taxonomy): domain Eukaryota; kingdom Viridiplantae; phylum Streptophyta; class Magnoliopsida; order Fabales; family Quillajaceae; genus Quillaja; species Quillaja saponaria. Next base: position 7,148,282 of record CM055616.1, on the reverse strand, counting down.
TAGAGAAAAAAGCAGCCACTGCACTGGTTAATGTAACCAATAAAGTGGCATTAATGGGCGTTCCTGTCTTTGGGTGGATCAGAGCGAACCAAGGGGGGATCATGTGTGATCTTGCAATCTGAGTCATGTATCGAGCTTGGCCTAGAGATCCAACCAACAAGCTTGTAGTCATTCCCTTCAGTGCACATATACTCACTACATATTTAGCCCATTTCAATCCAATTTGTGAAAAGGCAACTGAATATGCAGCATTTCTATCTATCTGTGTGTATTTCTGCATCATGGTCAGTGCCAAAGCCATCAAGCAATAGACAACAGTTATCATAAACATCGAACCAACCAAACCCACTGGTATATCCCTTGAGGGGTTCTTCGTTTCTTCAGCCATGGTGGCCACCATATCAAAACCCGTATAAGACCAGTACACTACTGCAGCAGCCTGGAAAACTCCCCCTGCCCCATATGGGAAATATGGTACTAAATTTGAAGTCTTGGCATGAAGAAATCCTACCACTATTATGAATAAAATTACCACGGAAGAGACTATAGAACTAAGCCAATTCAAGATAGATGACTTCCTTGTACTACTAACTGCAATACCATTAGCAATCAACAGCACAACAACAGCAAGAGGGTCTAATAAATTAAAGCCTTTTGCTAAAGAATTTACCGGAATTCGCAAGAAATCTGGGTCATTCTTGATCATACTAGCAAAATAGGATGACCAGGACCGACCCAGTCCAGCTGCCCCAACAATGGCCTCCAATAGAATGTTCCCGGCGGCAATAAATGCAATGAAGTCGCCCAATTCAATACGAAGAAAAGAGAATGAACCTCCAGCAACAGGTATTTCCACAGAGAATTCGGTGTAGCAAAAGGCCGAAAGAAGAGCAGAGACACCAGAAACACCATAGGACAGAACAATTGCTGGTCCTGCATGATCATGAGCCTCTTGGCCTGTAATAACAAAAATGCCAGAACCAACAACGCTCCCAAAACAAAGCCACATCAAATCCCACCAGGTAAGACATTTCTTCATGTTGTTCTCACTCTCCTTCCGGAGCTCCACGAGCTCATTGGCATCAGTCGATCGGTAGAAAATACGGTCCTTGAGACGAGGACATGTCTGAGAAAGCGCATTTTTGTAAGAACTGAAGCTCTGGAATGATTCTTCAGGGAAAAAATCTTGCTTGCTCCACCTCCAGTAGCTTCTCGCATGTGGGTTTTTCTGGGTCCGTTCATCCATGGCGGTTTATTGGACAGAAAGAAAGAGGAGGAAACGGTTGTGAGATTCTGTGAAGATGAGGAAAACTGGGAAATTTATAATAAATTTCAGGATGGTGATGATCCAAACAGTTTCAGTTACATGAATGGGTACAAGATTCTGTGATTCAGAGGAAAAGTTTGTAAGAATTTGGATGAGAAATCGGCGAGATTCGGGATTCTGATACAGGCAATTGGCAGAAGCTGTGTTGGCAATTTCCACTGTGACAAGGCAGTTCGGGAAATCTTGAGGTTGTCTTTCTATAACTACTATTGCTCCATTGCTAGACTCGGTGTATGTATGCCTACATTAATTGGCAGGGAGATGAAAATCGAGGTAAAAATAGAAGGTACTGAAATTAGACGATATATTAGGACAAATACATTGGATAATTGATAGAGATGAAAATGGAAAATATACATTTTATCACATTTATTTAAAACTAGTTTGATTTTGTGTTTGCAAGATTTGTTTGTATTTGGTGTTGAAAATCATTTAACTTATATAATAGCATATTTAATTAAACTGAAAATTATTTTAACTCAAATTTTTAACATAATTTTAATCAGTCTTTTATAATTTCATAAACTACTCACGTGTATAATATATTTGTAATAAAATATAAGACACATTTTTATATTATTTTCTTTCTAATCTTTTTTTAAAATTTTATATTTCAAAATTACTGTTTTAGATAATTAATAAAACAAAAAAATTAATTCTTCTAAAATTTCTACTAACAAAATCAATTATTCAAAATATTGCTTTTCAAATGCCAAAGCCACTTAATGCACCACGTAGGTCTTCTCTTCTCTTCTGGATATACTTTTTATATTTTCCAGCTTCTTAACCATTTCAACTAAATGTATTGTGTTGCACTTAAATTTAATAATCTTAGAGTATTAAGAATTTAATTTATTTAAAAATAATTAAATATTGGAGGATCATATAAAAAAAAAATAAGAACCAAAATAAAAAATAATGTAATTCTCATTGATCAAAACAATAAAGTAAGCCTCTTTTTTTTCTTTTTTCTTTTTTCTTTCTTTCTTTCTTTTTTTTTTTTTTTTTTGGGGAAAAACATGATGGATAATAAACTTATTCACATTTTTTTAATTAATTATTTTTCCTTGTGTAAATCTCTTTTTTAAGAAATTTCTTTGGGAATTTTTTTCATAAGCATGAAAAACATATATATATATTTAACCACAGGGAGAGGTGGTTATGTTAAATTTTTATGCGGAGGGAAAAAAATAGGTAAACAGCATCATCATAAACCTCTGCTCCTAATGAAGGCAAATAGCTTCTGTTTTTTATTACAAAAACAAAAAAATTCTTATTTTTTTCTTCTAAATATTTTACATGGATATGAATATATCCACATATATATATATATATATAGAAGTTGCAGTTGTTTTGTCGAGTATGGACTATTTAATTAATTAATGGTATATTTTGTTTGATTTGTAGACAAATATATAGCTATATAATATAGATAATTTTTTTGTAGCTATATAATATAGATATTTTTTTTCTAATTATTTATTCCAAACGAAAATAAGATTTTGATTTCACTACAAGGGGCTGGCCAATAATCAAGAATATCTCTTCTTTGACTCATTGGATTAGAATATTTTTGTAGAACTAGTGAAAACTAAAATAAGATATAATGTCTAAATTTTCTTTTTTGATAATTAAAATGAAAAAGTAAGTCCCACCATCTCCATGAGAGAATATTTACATATCATCACAATCCTTTATCTTGAAAAGCTCTCATTGCATCTATGTCAGGATAGAAATTAAAGTTTCTTTATGGATAGGTAGGATAATTTGTGATAATATAAATTTATCACTAACTATCGACTAGGGTTAAGGACATTTAGGGTTAGTTTGGTTTGACATTAAAAAATCAACGTTTTGAATAATTAATTTTGTTAATAGATTTTGTGAAATAAATAATTTTAGGCATAATCAATTTTGTGTTTAATTAGTTATCTAAAAAAGTGATTTTAATTTTGAATAGTAAGAATATTTTGTTAAAAAAATCAGGATATTTTTGTTAAAAAATAATATAAAAATTGTGTATTTTATTTTGTTATAAGTGTGTAATAAAAAAATTACACATAAATAATTTTTGAAAACTTGACTAAAACTATGTTAGACGTTTGACTAAAAATAATTTTTAATTTTAACAAAACATGCTATTATATAAAGTTGAATGTTATTTTAATTTCAAATGTCAAATATATATTTTAAACACAAAACAAAACGTTACTCAAACCTTCAATATTATTGAGAACACTTATTGAATTCATTTTTATCAGTTTACATGTTTTAAAATGACACCAAATTTTTCTATAATTTGAATAAAATAACGATGATAATGATTAAGTGAAGCCATCATATTATTTGTGATAATTAATTCATCTTTTTGTTTTTTCTTCCATCCCTTTTAAACCTCGTTTATCCAAAGAAAAGAATATACTTTTTGTTGGAGTATTTTATAATGCAGTTCAAAATTTGTCTCTGTCGAACAATTATCCTATCATTAATGGATCTACCGTCCACGTGGCGACTTACTAAATTATTGGGAACATCTTTCTGGTGGGTCCCATTTACGAACTCCACCCAATATTTTTGACCCATGACGTCCCAAAACGACAGGTGCTTACACTCCAACTTCCATAGATCTAACGGTCCAGATCCATTTTTTCTATTTTTGCATCATCTACTAGTAGGTCCCACCTGTGATATACTTCTCAACGGGTAATAATATGACACGTGTAATGATATTTAATATCGCACCCTCTTTTGGGTCTGAGTAGCGGGACACTAAAATTCCCAAATGTGAAAAAGTGTAGGGTGCGAAGTCTGAAGTGAAACGAAAGCTGCAGGAAGAAAATTATTCGGTGCAAGTCTGGCTTAGGAATCAAAGAATCTTGTAGAGAAGAAGAGGAGGAAGAAGAGGAGAGGGAGGTGAAAGTGTTGCTGGGTTTAGTTCAGATTTCTTCCTTTTGCACAAGGTATGTTAAAAATGTTCAACCTGCATTGTTTTGCTTTATTGTACTTGAATCTCAGATTGAAAATGCTTGATATTATGTGGGGCTTTTTCATTCCTCTGAAATTGGCAGCTCAAGAAATTTTGAGCGGTTTACAGCATCTTTTCATATAAGCTGGTTTAGGTGGAAAATATTGTCAGGTCTTTGTACAATTGTTAAAATTATGTACTTTCTAAGAAATGGGTGTCTCCAAAACTCAAATGGAATAATGGGTGTGTTAAAATAGGAGAGATTTGTAATGTTCTGATTGCTTTTTGTTTGCAATCACTGTCCTTTAACTGTTGCATATTATGTATGTCTGTCTGAAATGTTATGCTATACGCCTATACGTGAACTTGTTTATATATCTTGCTTTATTTACTTAGTAATATTTTCCTGAGAGTTTATCTGTGCTGCTGAGCTGATGAATATAAATAGATAATTATAACAATGCTGATGGCAGTAAATCTATGACTATGAAAGCATAACAATCCCCTCATTTTATTCATAAATAAATTGAAACACATTTTATCTCTTATCATGTTAAATTTAAAAGATATGAAATTAGTGCTTGCTTAGACTCACGATTGACTTAGTATTACTTAATCATTACAGGATCTGCAAGCTTATTGCCTTTCTCACATCATTTTCCTCATGTTTTGGTGCTCCTTTATGTTATGAATATTTTGTTTTGTCTTTGTAGTCATTGAAGCACTTCTTGTCTGTGTCTAGCTCATACTGTTTTATATTTATTCTCAATTAAATTTTAAAGCAATCATCTGTAAAGTTTAAACACAATTCTACCTTCTATGCGTCCATTTTATCCATCATTTGATTTTTTCAATTTTTCCTTCTCTATGTTTGGCTGAAGAACGACCTGCAAGTTTGATATTTTCATTCCTGTTTACCATTATAACTCTGAAAGGAGATGAATGGATCAGTCCTGTTATGTTCTGATGGCATCTGTAATCTCATTTTTCCTTTTTGCTCCCTTCTGTGTCTTTGTACTGCATTAGTTCTTTAATATATCTTATGATCACATGCTATCTTAGGTTGTTCTGTCACCAGATTTTGGGGAACATTTGAATTTAACTACCTTGTTACATTTCATCCCTAGTTCTGTTTTTTGCTTTTTCTAAATTGACTTCTTATTTTTATTATTTGGCATGAGACTACCTGCTGGTTTAGTTTTCCCTTCTCTGTACCATCTAAATATGCAAAGAGATGAAATACAAGCATCTCATTATCTAAGACAGGATAATGCAATTTGATTAACACTGCTTACTTTCTGTATTCTTTGCCAGCTTACTTTATGAAATTTAATGATATAAAACTTGACAAGTTTTAATGCTGGAGAGTGATTCGTGTTGCACTTAAAGTTGCGGGCGGATGGATTTTAGTTTACTTGGACATAAATGACTATTTCCTGGATAGGAATTTGAGAGGAAACTGGACATGAGTATGCTAGTGGGGACATGCTTGAGCCGAGGGAAGCTGATGTACCTGTGCTGTTTTTGGTCCTGGTTGTACTTCCAGTGGTTGCTTACATCTTTCTTGGAAAATGGAGTGAGGCTGCAAAGAAGAAAGAGAGGATAAGTTTGCTTGCGCAACTGGCTGTTGAAGAAGCTTTTAGAGCAGAACAAATGGCCGTTGCTGATGTTATTACTCCCGTTTCTCCATCAAAAAGTGAACTTCAAATGTGCGCTAGGTGCTTTGCTCCCTCTAGAACCCGCTGTTCCAGATGCAAGTCTGTCAGATATTGGTACGTCCAATTACCTATATTCCTTAGCAGTGTATACTTGACCTAAGAACCATATTTGTAATATCATGCATAACTAGTTGTTTGGTCATTCTCTAACAAATCTTTTGATAAGTGAGTTCACTGTTGGTAGAAGAAACAAAAGATAACAATGTTGAATTAATTTCAAAGAAAAAAGAAAAAGAAAAAGAAGGTAAAGTTGAAATCCGAGAAGCAGATTGTGCAGAAACTTTACTCTATCTGCATGGACCCTTATCAAAAAGCATCCCTCTTGGGAAAGATAGTCTTCATCACAAGATATGCTAGGACTTCCTTGCAAGCAGCATAACTAGAAAATTCTAGTTTATGCTCCCTGAAAGAAAGAAGATCCCTCAGTTTAGGCTTAACCTAGCCAAATCTGGAGAAATCATATGTTATTTTGCTTTGTTTACATAACTTTTTGTGTTTGCGAGTCTGGTCTCTCTTTGTTTACATAACCTAGTCAGTTTATGATAATATGAAGATTATTTTGACCTTGAATGTACTATCGTCTAGAATTACTTTTCTTGTTACCCAAAAAAAAAAAAAGGCAGAGAAAAAGAAAAGCCTTATTCTGTAGTTTTGTCAATAATTTAACTTACTCCCTGCATTGTAACTTTTGTTATAAAAAAGAAATATTCATTAACCAAATTGATGTATTTTTATCTTGGGGGAAAGAAGATTTTGAGACTGGGGCATTAATTGGTCATGGTAATAATAGGGACATGATTGTGGTGTGTCTAGGACCAGATATGGTCATTTAGTGGTTCAGTCTCTCACATAAAAGGCTTGTAGCTATATTTTTCGCTTAATTCATACGGTCCATCCATGCGAGGGACTAAGCCACTAATTAGTCATATTCCCTCTTACTTGCCCCATACACTTGCCTCATCATATTTCCTCTACTCACTTGGTTATTGTTTCAATCTTAGTATCCCATCAGGATGGGAAAACATTGCTTCAATATGTAAGTGGCAAGCACTTGACTGAAAAATCAAAATCACAAGGACTTAATTGAATTATTGATCAAAATATATGGACTGAGTATATTTAACATTTAAGCCCAAACCAGAAAAGTCTTATTTCTGAAAGAAAAATGCATTTTGGTTCTTCTTCTTTCCACCAATAGTATAAAGATAGTTTATGTTTCCTCGTTCTTCTGTTCCTTTATGTTGAAAAAGTTCTTTTGCCATGTGATACAAATTTGTTCTTCTTTGTTCAAGTTGATTTGGAAGACCACACAAGGACAAGGCTATATAATGGGGGTGCCTTATTCATGCCATAGACATTAAAGGATCTGGATACAATTGGTAGAGACTTTGACGTAGTTCATATGTTGCTTGCTTACTGTATGGTCTTACATGATTAGTACATACCTACTACTTTCCAAATCTATTTGAATCTAGAGACAGTAAAAAATGTTGATTCTGCATAGAAGATCCCTTCAAATATGAAAAAAATATATGGCTCAAAATTGGTTCGCAAATGCCATATACATTAATTTACAATAATTGTCCGGGAATTATACCTTGAGTTAAATAGTAAAGATCCTTTATTTGGTCTCAATGCTAGGATCACCAGAGTTGACTTTTCCACGAAGAAGCTTGTTTGCAGGACACTTTTTTTTTTTTATTGTTTCTTCTCTCTGGTACAATGCTTCTGGTTCTCTATCAGGGTTTTCATTGTCAGATGTTCTGCATGATCTGAGAGCTCTTTTTCGTGGTTGATATTCAGTTCTTCTTTACGAGGAGGATATCTTAGCCTCTTATTTTCACTCTCTTCTCTTTTCTATTAATAATAATACTTTTTTGTCTTAATTAAAAAAATACCTTCTTTCCCTTGGTGGATGCTGAGGATTGATGGGTGACTTCTTTTCTTAAATTTTACAGTCAAATTTTATTGGGATGCTGAAATGTAGTTTCCCTTTATTTTTATATCCTTTTGGTTCATCTATCTGATGTCTCAATTTGAAGACAGTAGTGTTCTTCATTGTACTCTTTGTTGGAAGATTTTCTTCTACTACTTTAGTAGTGGTCTCTGCTTCTCTTCTACCTCTTAGTTTTCTTCCTTTTTCCATTTCATTATTGAATCCTTTCATTGTGCTTCTATTCTTTCCTTTTTGGTTGAACTAATGCGCTTTCAACGCAAGTATATGCCTATAGTTTTATACAAAAGATTGTGGTGATGAATGTAAGAAGGATAGACTTGTAGATTATTGAAGTGCTTCAATTTTCTCTACTTAACCCATTGACCTTTTCAGAGTTTTGAACTGTCAAGACATGTACTTTATCGATCCTCTTATTCATTATCTGCTGATGCTTTTCAAAGAGCTTTAATTAGTTATTGATTCTGAAGGTTGTCACTTGTTAGTTGCTATTTGAAAACGCTAGAAACTCTGGACATGCTGATGTACCAAATTTTCCAGTGATACTTGTAGAACTGATGGGCAGCATAAACTTCTTAGTTAAATATAAATCAGGAACTTCACTGAAATTGGTATAGGGCAGCCCAGCCATTGGTTTCATTGATCTACAAGCATTGTAGGTGTACAAGGCTATGGTTTGGATTATAGTTTTTTTTTTTTTTCTTTTTTGAAATTGAGAAAACTGATATTTATGGATGGGAAGAAAAGAGTTTGGGGATAAGATTTCTCTTGAGTTCCTCAATTTGATAAGTTGTTTACAGCTCTGGGAATTGTCAAATAATTCATTGGAGGCAAATACACAAGAATGAGTGCCAGCAATTGGAAGCTCATAAATCATGCTCATCTCCTGAGGCTGTCTCAATTGAAGAATCCCTTGATGAGAGAGGCTTTCTTGATGACGACATGAGCTCCCAGTTTTTTGGGCAGTAATGTCGTGCAGACTGTCATGGAGGAAGCAGCTTTAGATAATTTAAATTATCCTCCAATAGGGACTGCTGCTTCTGCTGTTGCTGATTGTGAACTGTCTGGTATATCTCAAGTATCCATCCCGGAGAGAAGAATTTCTCGTAAGTCCAACAGGGAAAAGCTGAGAAGAGGAAGCAGAATTACATATGATACTTCTGTAGCATCTTCTGGATATAAGACCACCTAATTCTTCCACTTCTAGTAAACTATCATCAGAGGAGGCCGTCATGAGGCTAAAGGTTTTATAATGAACTTTGCTATCCAACTGGCTTACTTTTCTCTGTATTCAAGATTTAATTTGTCATAATCATGCTAATTGTCCTGCAGCCAAGAAATAACGACTGTGCTGTGTCGGAGGAAGAAACTCCAGAAAAGCTTTACGTCAGTAGCTCCAATGTGTGTACGAATGACCATGCTACTTCTACTAGCACAGGACCTGAGGGTGATAACTATCAAAGTCAACATGGGAATATGTTTGTACCAAGAAGCAACTGTGGGTACTCAGGCTCATCATATTCAGCAAAAGATGGGGATATTGCACATGAATTTGAAGCAGACTCTTGTGGAAAAGGAGCAAACATACTTAAAGGGAAAAATCATTCCATTGGTGAAGCAATAGAACGCAACTGTTCCTTTGAAAACACATCATCAAATGAAAATGTAAAAGCGAAGAGCTTAGTACATCCTCCTGGGACCAAAACTTTTAAATTGCCCAAGTCAATGTTGAAAGCATCTGCAGACTTACTTTGCTCAGAAATAGAGAAGAAGAGACAAATTGTTGATGTTTCAAGTCTGTATGGTTGATCACTCTTGTCATTCATTGTATTAAGCATGGATTTTGTATATAATTCTAATTCATTATGCAGAAGTTGCAAGCATGAGTGATAACAACCCTTCACAGAAAAGCAATGGGGTCGCAAGTGCTGGGATTATGAAGATGATGGGTTTAAGGAAGTCAGTAAAACTTACTGCTGATTCACTGGAAGTTAGTGGAGATAGACGCAAAAAGATAAAGGTAAGTTCATGTATAGTAGCTTTAAGGGATTAAAACCCATTGCTGGGGCCTCACCTAACAACTTAATTTTTTAGGTGGAATGGTATTGACATGGTACAAGAGCCTGACCAAGTGGTCAGGAGTTCAAATCTTGCATCGACCCATTCTAAAAAATTTAAAATTTTAAGCTTAAGGTATGAGGTCAGCCTGTGCATTCTCCACGCTGACGAGCCCAGTGAGTTTGCGGGCATGTAAGGGATTAAAACTCATTACTGGTGTCTCACCTAACAAACGCTGACGAGCCCAATGAGTTTGCGGGCATGTAAGGGATTAAAACTCATTACTGGTGTCTCACCTAACAACTTAAGCTTTTAGGTGGCATGGTTCTTTGACAAATGCTTTCAATTTCAATTCATTTCTGCATGGAGACCTCCTCTAACAATTTCTTGGTTTTTTTTCTCAGATGTTGTTTCCCTATGAGGAGTTTGTGAACTTATGTCAGAATGAAGTATTTGATGTATGCCCCAGGGGCCTTTTAAATTGTGGGAACAGGTATCACTTGCTTACTCTTATAGAAATCTTGCAAATAGATAAAGGAAGAAAGAAATGGAGCCATGGAAGATTGTTGATCATTGTTTGTACATAGAAGATAAAATTGTTATTTAACTTCCACCATGTTGCATCTTATCATCTAAAATTTAACAGGTAGCAGTGGTTTACTTTTGGAAACTGATGTTTTGTTACCAGTTTTTGTTTTTGTATTTTTTTCTTCTTTTAAGTAAAACATGGATCAACATGCTAGAAAGGACATCTAAAGCATATTAAGAATTTTATAAGAAAGACAACCATTAGCAGAATATTCGGTAGGATTCATTTTATATGATTGCTCTAGGCATCACTAAAAGTGACTCCTTGGATCAATGCGAATGGAGGAAAACTATTCATATAGCCAACCCCAACTACTTTGGGATTTAAGCGTAGTTGAGTTGAGACAACCATTTGCAGAAAGGGAGAGAGACAGAGAGTAAATGAAAACTTTGCATAGTATCTGATGAAAGGGTGAAGGGAGGTAGATGTACTTGAAAAATCAGCAGCTCAAGTTGATAGGGAGAAAGAGAGTGAATGAAAACTGTGCATAATATCTAATGAAAAGGTGAAGGGGGGAGGGACATGTACTTGCAAATCAGCAGCTCATGCTGATAATGTTAGCACGAAAAATTTTCAGCTATAATCTTGAAAGTTACCTCTTTAGCCTTTCAAATGGTCCAAATGGTTTGCGAATTCGCTTGAGTGTACAAAAAACCGAATGTTATAAAGATTCAGCCTTGATGCTTAAAGCTATCTCCTTGATCCTTTATAGGATCAGCAGTCTCTCTCTAGCAGCATACACCTGAAAAAACATAAAGGAGTTTTCATCTATCATGGACTAACTTATAATTTTATTTAGTGCCACAGACATAGAATTTTATATAACAAATTATTTTAACATTGTTCCAGTTGATTGAGTAGGCTGCAGCTGCAATCAGCTATGGTCCATAACTTTTCCATGTCTTTATGTGATTAAAAATCTAGTTTATGGAATAGTTTGCATGTTTTAATTTCTTACACTATGATAGGCACTTTTCTGAATAGAAAGAAACTTTCAGTTTAATATTTTATTTATCTTCTGATTATATTCTATACCATTTTAATTGATGACAACTTTCATCTTGCAGTTGCTATGCTAATGCGGTGTTGCAATGCTTAACCATGCACGAAGCCTCTTGTCATCTATTTGCTTTGCAGATCACATTCAAAAGCCTGTATCTACATTTTCTCTTGTCTATTTAATGTTATAAATAACCAAAATAATTTCGATAGTTTGCTCTTCAATCATTTCTGCTTTTAATTCCCTCTTCTGGTGCATGTTAGGTTATGGTAAAGACTGGTGTCTCATTTGTGAACTAGAGCAACACATAATGATGTTAAGAGAAAATGGGGGCCCTCTATCTCCTAGCAGGATACTTTTGCATATGCAGAGAATTAATTGCCAAATGGGTGACGGGAGTCAGGAAGATGCCCATGAATTTTTGAGGTTTTTCTGTCTATCTACCTTTATTTTATTTTATTTAAATTTATGAACCTTTAGTTCCTAGAGTTACTGCCATTGATTCTTAGCATCTGTTCGTTGATAATTTCCACGAATTTTTTGACTTGGAGACTGTTCTCTGTTTGAGACATTCCTATAGTTATTGCTGCTTAGCTGTACTGGTTTGTTTTTTGAATTTTTGTGCTTCTGAGTTCTGAATTTATGTAATTTTTTAATTGTGGTTTCACTGGTTGGATGCTTTTTAACTACTGTATTTGGTGTTAAATTCTTATTCATTCAAGAGAATAAAAATGTATTTTCTTTCCTTAAATTACCTTTAAATGTTTAGGTTCCCTTTTTTACTAATGCATCTCTTGATTTGATGAAGAAATATGACTTAGTTCCTCTGATTGCATGCTGATTTGGTGAGGTTTGGTTTTGCTTTTATGTTTTCATTTATGCTTAGGAGGATTGGCATTCTCCTTCTTGTACTGCTTTTTCTTCTCTTCCAAAAGTTCTGTCACAAGAAAAAGAGAAAAAAATAAAAATTATGCTCGTCTAGTGTGATGCTGATACATTATAGTATTTATTTATATAGGCTTCTAATTGCATCTATGCAATCTATATGCTTGGAGGGACTTGGTGGTGAGAACAAGGTTGATCCCAGACTGCAAGAAACAACTTTCATACAGCATACTTTTGGTGGCCGTCTTAAATCAAAGGTAGGTCTTTGCTTGTTTGATTCTTTAACTTTGTACTATCTGGTTGTAAATCATTTGGACTATTGTGCATATTTTAATGTTCATTTTAATCTGCATATATTTATTGACCAAATGAACCTTAATGCCTATAGGTTATGTGTATGAGATGTAATCACGAGTCAGAACGGTATGAGAACATTATGGATTTAACTTTGGAGATATTTGGTTGGGTCGAGTCCTTGGAAGATGCATTGACTCAGTTTACTACCCCTGAAGAGTTGGATGGAGAAAACATGTACAGATGTGGAAGGTCTGATTATTTTATCTCTGCCTTTGTGGAATATATGGTTAAATACTTAAATTTACAGATAGCCCAATGTAAATGTTCACACTTTTAATTCAAATAACTTACACCTCCTCATTTGTTATGAACAAGTTGTACTGCATATTGTCGAGCAAGGAAGCAATTGAGCATACATGAGGCCCCTAACAGTTCTGACAATTGTGTTGAAGAGATTTCAGGTATTACATAGATCTTGTCTTGTGGGTTCCTATAATATATTATTTTCTTGTTCCCTTTTAGTAATTAGTTACGCACGGAAACATACTACATTCCTATAAATTTTGGATGAGACACAAATTAGCTTTGAGTTTTAATTTCACTGTTTTATGCCGGCTTAAAAGCTGCTTTGTACTTGGGTAATGCATGGAGTGGTGTTAGAGTTACTGGCTTCCTGGAATAGGGTTGGTAATTTGGAGAGGCAAGTCTAGATATTTCCCACGGTGCATTCGTTTGAAATCTAGTAATACTTCAAGAATATATCCTGTGATAAGATGTCATCATAAGAGCTGAAACATTTTTCTCATGCACATGTTATTTAGTTATACTCCATTTGTCCTTGCACTATGGGGAGTTTTTTGTTTATTAGATTCTGTATGCCTTGAACTTCACATTGTGGATTTTCTTTTTCTTTGTTTTTGCTGTGGAGGGACTCATCTTTTGTATTTTCCTAGAGTACAGAGGCTCCCCCCTCCCCCCACCACAACCGTTCCAACAGAAAAAGGGTTATCACCAACATATCATGCAACTTAGTTGATGACAGGAAATGTTTGTCTAGTTTGTTGACAAAAAGAAGTCACCTAAATTTAGTCTTTTAGTCAGTACTCATGCCATGCGTTCTTTATAGCCTCCAAGAATGATTTCGAGTTTGACAAGCATCCTGCTAAGTATCTATATGTTCAATTCGTTTTTGACATTTTTGGATTCTTCAAATGTCTTATTCTGGGCCATGTCACCAGGAAGGAAGATACGGAAAATTAAATAAGTGCATCACTTTTCCTGACATGCTGGATATGATTCCGTATATGACTGGGACGGCTGACATTCCTCCACTCTACATACTTTATGCTGTTGTGGTGCATTTGGATACTCTAAATGCATCCTTCTCTGGACATTATGTATCGTATGTGAAAGATCTGCAAGGCAATTGGTTCAGGATAGATGACACTGAGGTAGAGATTTGATTCATGAATGTTGAAAATGATGCTGTTTTTATTACTAGTTGACATTTCTTCCCTTTCTAATATATCCGTTTCTTAACTATGCTTCTTTGTTTGGAAAAGTTAATGGTAGTAATATACTAAATCTTTGGCTTAATTCACTCATCAACTGTACTTTTTTATTTTCTTTATTTGTTCATATAAACATGTTTATATATTTTCTGGAGAAAGGAAAATTTTGGTCAGGTTATTGAAGTTTAAAGGTTGATAAGATTGTCACTGAGAAAAAAGGCACATGCATACAAAACTATGTGACAAAAAGTTAATTTTAGTCAAACTCCTTGAGAATAAGCCTTATCTGAGATATGTTCAATTTGAATTTATGTTTGGATTCAATTTTGGGATCATAAACACCTACACCATATTTTGTTGTGCCTATGACACCATTGAAAAAATGTTTCAATACTGTGCAGCTATAATGTCACTTGTTGTAGATCTCACTCCTATTTGCTGTATGCAGAACATAATAGGTCTCTTGTTTGGCATTCCTTTCTGGTATCTTCCTTGAGTTTGTGCTTGTTAAAATGGATATATATGTATGCGTATATCTGTCGTTGACAGATATTTGTTCTACATTTGTGCTCTTAATAGTTTTTTACTTGAATATTCCTTTATTACAAAAGAATCTCAAGTTCTCAGATCATGGTCTATTAACAGGTTCGGCCAGTGCCAATGAGGCAGGTGATGTCTGAAGGAGCATATATCTTATTTTACACGAGGTAGACATTTAGTTTGTGTTAAAACTCTCTGCAATTCTCTTCTGTTATAGATGTTTATACACTCAAACAGACACACCCAACATCAAATACAATGGTGTCTTATTACAATATAGGTAATTGAGCATTTGACTATATTAGTATGCCAGTATCAAGATGTGGATCCTGTGTTAGGTCATGTTATTTGCAATATCATTTTAGTTTTGATTGCATCTCTTATTCACTTATACTGAGAGTTGCATCTAGATGATTGCGTGCTACGGTAATGTAGCTTTCTGTTAGAATGGTAGTGAAACAGCCAGCACTAAGTTCGTTCCTATTTTACCAATCTCTTACAGTGTTAAATACGTGGATTTGATGAGGACTTTATTTGTGATTCATAGGTGTCCCTGTTCGGGTCATTTTTGACCTGTTTATTATATATGTCCGTTTAATGTTACTTTCTTAGGTCTTGCCCACGCCCTCAAATAGCATTTACCGGGAAAGCCATGAGGCATCAAGTTCAAGACTCTTCAAAGCACTACTCAGAAAAAGTACAGAAGCCTTCGAGGCTAGGACATAGCAGGCAGGGCAACAAATATGTCAGCCTGGAGCCTTTACCTGATCTCAGACCAGGAACTGGTACTTGCTTTATTGACACTCCTAATGGTACACTTAGGAGTGCAAACAGAAACTTCCTGCCAGTTACGGAAATGTGTTCAGAACCTACCAGCAGAGAGTTTTCGGATGCCACATCAAGTGATTGGTCCCTTTTTACCAGCTCGGATGAGGCTTCTTTCACAACTGAGAGTACCAGGGACTCTTTTAGTACTGTAGATTATGCGGATACAATCAATATGGATCCAATTTCATCAATCTTCAACTATGCTCCAGAGTACTCCAGAAATTCTGCTTTCTGTAGAAAGTTTTCACATCGTAGGCCACTAACTAGGTTCTCTCATGAAAAGGTCCATATTTTGGACTCGTACTTGTCAACCCAACCTCTTGAAAAAGTACATAAAATCAAGCAATCAAAGGTCAGTGATTCTTCCATGGAATCTCCAAACAGTAACCTGTGGCATGTATGTAGGTTATGGGAGTAATCCTGTCTGTGATCTTGATCTGACTTCCAGTCCATGTAGATTCTAGTCTATGAAAATTCCACCTGATTTATTAGATTATTAACTGACTAGAAGCCATGCCTCAAAATTTTTGTAATTGATGCTTTGTTTATTGAGGCATGTGATTTTTTTAATCATGGAACAGATACCATTGTATTTTGTATTCACCAAGTGAATCTTAGCAATGTAAGTTGCATATGAAGCATGTTATTAACTGAATGTACTGAAGAACTCAAAAGCATATTGAATTTTTTATAGTGCATGAAGTTTCCCACCATTTTATGTATAGACAAGATGTGGTTTATTTGCTGGGGAAATGCCCTACAATGGATTGGCTTATCAGAACTAGATTTGGTTACTTCCACTTAGGCATGCTCGCTCCCATTTGATTATAACTCGATCCTGATTCGAAGTTGATACCATCTGATCCGAAATAGAATTACATTGCATTGTTGATCTTTAATTTTAACATAGTTTGTGTTTATTGCAGATAAAACTGAACTCGATGGATCTTGATTCAGTTCAAATGAATTACGATCTGTAAATTATTGATGTACATAAAAATTTGACCTAATTACACTGTATGTTCTTTCACTTTGCATCAGAGTCTTTTTCCATTAAATGAATTAGGATAACCCCAATAAAGATCAATTTTAAAACTACATAGTCAAAACATGCAAAACACTTTATTAAATATAGTAGAGTGCCTCATGATAAGTTCTCATCTTCTCTCTAATCTTACATAAGATGTCGCCCATCTTCCAAATTAAACAAGAACCATATCTCATTAACCCTAGTCATCAAACTCAAATGGAGAATTGTACTGAGCAACAATGTAAGTAGAAGCATGACCAGCTCTCTTGCTTTGCTCAATGGCAGTAGACCACTTGGTGCCAGCAATATTGGCTTGCAAAGCAGCAGCTTCCTCTCCAACATTTGAATCTGTGACAAACCCACCAAATTGTTTCACAGCTGCATATACAGGCTCCCATTTTTGAACATGAAGGCCTTCTGCAGGAGGTGGGTTTGCCTGGTTCACTTTTGGTACATAGAAGCTAACAACAAATGAGGATTCACAGAAGGGTCCATCACTTGGTGACACTTCACTGATTACTGGGGCTGTCATCTCAATTTTTTGTTTGTATTTATTCTTACCTTGAATGTAGTTAAATAACCTGCCAGATGAGAAAATAATTACTCAAGTTTTAAGGGAGAATTATTATTTAATTAAAGATAAATGAATCTAATTACCTCAAGAAGCCAATTCTTGTTGATTCTCTAAGAGAAATATCTTGAATGGGAGAGGTTGATATCCAAACTGTTGAATTATAGCGACGGATTTCATAGCCATTGCCCACATGAATTACATCAAAGCTAGGGCATTCAATGCGTTTACATGTTGGTTGAATTGCCCCTGCGACTGACAAAACACCCAAGAGTGAAACAGAGAAGAAGCTCAGGAGCAGTGAAAACTTGAACATGTTAGAAGCAAGTGCTGATGAGAGAATTATGTGCACTCCCTTTTTTCAACAAAACAAGAAGGTTAAAGGATAAAATGTCGGGTTTTTATGGTTGAGAAGAGTCAGTGTGTGATGTCCACACATTTATTAGGACTTGTTTGCGGACACATCACCCATATTTGGAAGGATATGGAAAGATATGATTCTCATAAAAGACAGCCCATGCTAGTAAATGAATTTCACAAGGAGAAAAAAAAATCTCTAATTATATGTTTAAAAAAAAGAAAAGAAAAAAGATATTGAGGTGTGTTGAAAAGCTTTCATATATACACAACACCAAAATTGAGATTGCAAATAATGTTACAAAAATTATCAATTGTTTTCAACAATATACAAATATGGGAGTCAAATTTGATTATTAGATGTATTCGTTTTTTGCACGAATTATTTAATTTAATTTAAAATAAATTAGTGTTTGAGATATATTATTAATAATATTATTAATTTATCTTTAGTAGTGTTCTCAGGAGATTAGTATAGTTTTTATCTTCCTTGATGGTGTTACTATTTTCGAAAAAATGACAAACAAATCAATTTAACTTCCAAAAAAAATGTTGTTAGTGTTGTGCCTGTTTTGTTTGTTTGTTTTAACAATTATTTCAAGATGAATAATCGTGACCCATTATTCGTTCATTATTTCACTAATTAAATTTATTTGTTGATTGTTTTATTTGTAGCTATATTTAAAAAAAAAAAGTTTTAGAGATTTATTATTAACATTATTAGTACTTTATCTTTTTTGTCCCTTAGTAGACTAATATGTTTTTTTTAGTAAAAAGGCTGACTCAGTTTGTTCACCTGGTGAGTCACTATTTTTGAAAACTGACAGACAATTCAAATCAAATTAAAAAAATCTTCTTCTGAGTGTTGCTCATGTTTTGTTTGTTTTAACAATTATTTCAAGATGATTAACTGTGTCACTTTCTTCTTCCTTTTGAATGTACCTATAGTTGGGTCATTTAGTCTTTAGAGGACAAAAAACAAAGATTAAAAACTGCTATTGCGACCACTTTCGAAGTTAGGTATATGTACAGCAATATTCTTTTCGTTGGTCTATATGAAGTAAGGCGGAGCCTTCCTTTTGAACATGATTGATTCCACGCTATAATTGGGTCATTGAATCTAGGAGGAGGAGACTTGGCCCTGCAGTCTTGGTCTTTGAGAAATTAGGGGAAGAATGTGAAAGCAGCCCAAAATAATTAAATTCCAGTTGCATACAATGTCTTGGTCTCACAAACAACACATGTTAGAACGAGACTTTTGATTGGATCTCAAATTATTTAAGAATTTAATATGTGACTTTGAAATACAATCCAAACAAATTTCCTTTACCCATAAACTTATGAAGGGGGTCACATATTATAAAATGAATATGAAATTTCCATTCAAACCTGTGGAATTCTAGCTAAAATTTACATGTTCTTATTGTTCAACTACCACATTTAACAAAAATTTATTGATAAAACACATTCCCTTGGTTCAATTGGTCAAAAAAAGTATCCCACTTGGTTATTTTTTTCCATGGGTTTGTGGTCAGATGACTCTGTTTGGTTTACATTGGTGCTTACAAGCCCTCCTTGTTTAGAAACTATATAAAGGAGTTGTTGTCTGTCTTCAACTCACAAAACTACAATAGCATAACTGCAAAAGCAAAATGGGTCTTAATCAGAAAACTATCAAAGTCTTGGACCATTGCCAAGTTTCACCACCAGCAGGTTCAGTTCCCACAACCTCTCTGCCTCTCAATTTCTTTGACGTCAAATGGCTTTTGAAGCCAAAGAACACCCCCATTCAGCGTCTTTATTTGTATGAATTCCCTTACCCAACTCAATATTTCATGCATAACAGTCCTTCCCAATCTTAAACAATCTCTTTCCATCACTCTCCAACACTTTTACCCTTGTGCTTCCAATCTAGTATGCCCACCTCAACCAAACAAGCCTCACATTCTCTATGTCAATGACGAGTCCTCTGTCAACTTCACTGTATCAGAATGGTCCAATGCCAATTTTGAACAACTTATAGCTGATCACCCAAGAGAAGTTAGCATTTATCACCCATTTGTGTCTAGTTTTCCTCCAACACGCACATTAGAGGACGGAACACGTTTGATCCCACTAATGGCAATTCATGTCACTTTTATACCAAATTTCGGATTTGGCATTTGTATTGGCATCCAACATGTGTGTACTGATGGGAAGGGATTTCTCAACTTGATGAAAGCATGGTCATCCATATGTAAGACGAGGGGTGAATGTTTGAGTTCTCTTGGAAAAGACTCATTGGCATTTCAAGATAGAAGCGTGATGAAAGACCCAAATGGGTTTGAGCACACTTTCTTGAAGGAATGGTGGAGTCGAGATGAATCCGATCAGAAGGAAGACGAAACTGGCAGCATCCAATTTACTCCATCCCATCATGACAAGGTTCGGGCCACATTTGTACTTAGCAAAGACCATGTTGAGAAACTGAAGCAATTGGTGTCTCTTATATGTAAGAAAGAAGAGAATGAGACATTGCACCTGTCAACTTTTGTGGTAACAAGTGCTTTAATTTGGGTTTGTATGGTAAAATCAAAGGAAAAAGAGAGCAAAACTGATGATGAAGATGAGCTATACCACTTGACTTTTGGTATAGATTGCAGAAGCTATTCTGGATCACCTTTAACATATTTTGGCAATTGTGTAGCACCTTGTTATGTGCCACTCAAGAGGGGCCAAATTTTGGGAGAGAATGGGATTGTTGAGGCTGCAAAGGCTATTGGGGAGAAAGTTGTGGAATCAAAAACCAGTGCCTTAACATGGATTGGCAAGCGAGGTAGTGATGGGATGAAAATGGAATATTCAAACAAAATTCCAATGGCAGGGTCACCAAAATTGGGTGGGTATGAGACTGACTTTGGGTGGGGAAGGCCCAAGAAGCTTGAAGCAGTTCACATTGATGAAGCAGATTCAGTTTCTCTTGCTGAATCTAGGGACATGGAAGGTGGAGTTGAAGTTGGTGTGGTACTTGGAAGAGCAGCAATGAATGAATTCAATACTAGGTTGAGGCATTACTTAAAAATATTTACTGGGTGAATGTCCAAGAGTGACAATGTTGGCAAGGAGCACTCCTTGTTAGATTTTGGTGTTTTACTTAAAAAGAGTTGACTTATTCTTTAGTTAAAATTATCTACAAAATAAGGAGAGTCAGAGAGATTTATCCTCATTATGTATCATCCTTAATTACCTTCTAATCAACTTTACATATATCTGATGTATATTTTACTTGTTTGGTCTGAAATAAGTATATAGCTGGATTATTTTAATCAGAAATTTTCTGAATTCCTTGTTTGGTATTGAAGGAGAGGATAGCTTCATCATATGTATATATCTTTTCAATGCTTATCTTCTTTGAAAATACTCAGAATTATCAATATTTTGTTTCCACTTTCACAGAACTGTCATTTTAATTCAGCAATTGTGAGAATGAAGCAATATCTCGCATACATACCAAGTCCCCGTCCCTAATAAGGGAAGTGGACTATATCATTGGAAATTGTTGAATAGGTTTGTAGTAACAAATGTGCAATGTGTTCATTTCCTATGTTATATTTCATCAGGGGACCTAGAATTTTTGCTGCAGTTTTGTGCTAGTTTGCTAACATACCATTTTGCAGTCTTTTACATATATGATGATGAACAATGTGCATGGCAGATCATGCTTCATGACCCAGCTACCTCGAACTAAATGAAATAAAACTGTACTGCTGCTTATTCCTTCAGTTTTGACAACTTTTAAAGGTATAAAGGAAACAAAAATGCTAAACATGGGCAGAGTTAGAAAATGATGGTTATGACAGGTCTCAATATCTATAGTCTTACTGGCACATATTTCAGGATGTGTCCGCGTACTTAAGGAACTAATTGATTAATCCTCTAAAAGCTTAAATTATTATGTGAGGCCATACATTGTAACCTCTTACATACCTGCAATGTGAACAAGCACTTTGTTTTATTTTATACTGAAGTTTAATTATGAAAATGAGTGACACTAACTATAACAGCAACTTTGACCTTTTAGACGTGTTAGAGGCACTGATACTAAGTCAATGGGTCAGTTATTCCTGCATATCATGGTTTTTCTAGTAACTAATGGATTTCCTTGTTTGCTTTTTCTCATTGAAGGATTGTTTCCTTCTCGATTCAGCTTGTCAATTCATTGTGTGTTTTTATCCAACTGTATTTTATTGACTGATGATCACACTCGTAAAGAATCAATTGGTGTACCAGCTCTGCAGATAATTAATTTGGATTAACATTGACCCCCCAGAGCTTGTTTTTTCTCTAAAATCCTTGGTTACTTTGGCCATTTGTTTTGAGATCTATTAGCAGCCTTCAGATTTAATAAATATTCAGACATATAACCTTTACTAATTACACATACCCATATTGTTCCGTGCACAAACGCTTTCAGAAAGGGACAAAATTCATGTGAGACTTCAACTCAATTAAGTTTTAAATTCAAAACTAGGTAGGATCGAATATATAAATAATTTTCCTCCATTTGCATATGTCCATGGAGCCACTAAAGTGACGCCCGGAGTAATCGTATCATTCTCAAACACTTTTTCCATGTAATTCACTGAGTCACATTTTCTAACTATGACATCTACGGATCTAAGTTGGATATGTTCAAACTACCTCAAACAATTCTCTGTCATTTTCTTTTCAATAGGTGCAATCTCTATCTTCCTACCAGGATAGCAAATGGTCTGAGTTGTTCATGAATAGCTCGTGAACAAGCTCTGTAAGGGCTCGCTCGAGCTCGAGCTTTATTTTAGGATTCATCTAGTAAACAAGCCGAGCTTGAACTTTATAAAGCTTGACTCGAAAGCTCGTGAGTCTGGCTCGTTTAAAATAATTAAATATATTTACTTATTTATATTTTTATATATAAGATAAACATAATAAATATATTTATTTTAAACAACATGACAGAATAACAGGTCTAGCTTAGCGGCAACACACCTTCCATTCTTTACAATAAGTTTGGGGTTTGAATCTTTTTGGCTCAAGCTGGGACCATTTGCAAACTTAAGTACTTGAACACTTGCTTTGTTAGACTTTATGTGGTTAATATCATCCTCAATTGCTTTGTCAGGATTTCATGACCATTCAAAATAATATTAGTCAATCTTCCTCTAGTTTGGCTAAAGTTAGACTCCGTATACTATGTTTTCATCTGTCTTAACCTAAAATCTTTAGATTCTAAGGTGTCTCTCCACAATTCTAACAAACAATTTATGCCCACTCTAGTCTCATCCTCTAAAATGATGTTATAGGCCAAGAGTATACACCACATAACTTTATCCTGAATTGTATATATAAACTTGTCGATGACTACAACAAATAGATAAGGGCTTCATGATGACCATTGATGAAATCCTATTGTAATTGAAAACTCTCTAATGATATCATATACAATCCGTACACTAGTCATTAATCTCTAATACATATTTTTAATCACTTCTACATTCTTAGTCAATTTCTTTCTTATTTTTAAGAGCCAATCACAAGACACTCATCGACAACCTATCATTCTTTTTTTCTATATCAATAAAACTGATATATATATTTTTTTCTTCTCAGTATCTTTTCATTAATTTTCTAAATATGAAAATTAAGTAGTCTCCATTAATGGCAAAGGCTAAATATAAAAACCTCTGATTAAGCAGTCTCCTCTTTCTTCTCTCAATATTTCACATGTGAGATTTATTTGAACAATTAAGTAGACTCCATTAATGGTATTTAGTATCATAACTTGTATAGAAGAGGTATCTATTCCAAATCAACGGTCTTGCTCTTTCTCCCAAAAGTATATCTAATTGTAAAAAAAAATTATGCCCTTTAAAAATAGAACTGATCCTACCCCTAAAAAAATATTTGTTAAAAATAAGTTAATACAATTAATATAATCTAACTAAAAACTATTTATTGTTCTTTTGAAATAGAAAAATATTTTTATTATTCTAAATTAAAAATCATTTAAAAATTCTTTTTCTTCTCTTTATATTTTTTCATTAATCTCAAGAAAATTAAGCAATTTCCATTATTGGCAAAGGCTGAATAAAAGCTATGGAATATGAGACCAATTTTAATAATTAAGCAGCCTCCTTTTTCTTCTCTCAATATTTCTCATGTGAGATCTATTCAAAAAATTAAGCAGACTCTATTAATGGAATTTGGATTCTCACCAGTGCTAGAGAGGGTTCTGTTCCAAAGCAATGGTTCTAACTCTCCTTCTCAAAAATATATCTAAATTTAAAATTATGTCCTTTATATCTAAAGCAGATCTTTCTCCTGAAAAAAATAAAATTTTTAAAAATATTTTTAAAAATAAGTTAAAAATAAAAACTATTTATTGCTCTTTTGAATATGAAAAACATTTTTATTATTCCATTTTTAAATTAATTATTTCTCTGTAGTTTTCTTCACCAACTCAGTAACAAGAGATAGATACTCATATGTTATTTACTTATACTTTTTCTAGAGATTTATGTATTTTGTTGATAAAAAATAAAATTAAACCAAAACCTAAGTTTGGGCCTTAAGGAACTATGAACTTAAAAGACGATACTGGGCTGTTTCCAACGATAATGTACGATACATAATATTTTCGACCGACACAGCCGAATATCGACAATGCACCAGAGTTTCGTGCCGTTCTTGCGTGATACTAAAATGTTTCGGCACGGCACGATATTTTGATCTAGCTTACAACTTCAATTCTTGTTTTTTTTTTTTTTTTTTTTTTTTTAATTTTCTACATTCAAAACTTAATTCTCAATTTAAGATTAGTAGTTTTTTACAGGCTTAAACTTACGATGCATACCCACCCTTCCCCACAACGTCAATTCTTGTTTTTAAATGGCAAAGGCTCTATACGAAAACCATCTAATTCACAAAAATGACTCAAAAGAAAAACAATTAAGCAGTTTTTTTTAATGTGGGTCAACTTGTTTATTGTAAGCTTCATTTCATTCAATGATGTCATCTTCCTACCACTGCATGTGTTTTGAAGAACTTATTAAATTGACCATTTCCCCGAAGTTGTTGTTCTTTGACTTGGCGTTTTCTGTTAGACTGAAATGTCAAGATAAAGATGCTACATTGCTACCGGTCTGCAAAACTTGATGTCCAACTTCCAATCTTTCTATATAAGGAAGTTGCTTCATCTCTAAATGCACGACAACTACAACAGCATAAGAAAAATGGGTCTTGATCAAAACACTATCAAAGTCTTAGACCATTGCCAAGTTTCACCACCAGCAGGTTCAGTTCCCACAACCTCTCTGCCTCTCAATTTCTTTGACATCAAATGGCTTTTGAAGCCAAAGAACACCCCCATTCAGCGTCTTTATTTGTATGAATTCCCTTACCCAACTCAACATTTCATGCAAACAGTCCTTCCCAATCTTAAACAATCTCTTTCCATCACTCTCCAACACTTTTACCCTTGTGCTTCCAATCTAGTATGCCCACCTCAACCAAACAAGCCTCACATTCTCTATGTCAATGACGAGTCCTCTGTCAACTTCACTGTATCAGAATGGTCCAATGCCAATTTTGAACAACTTATAGCTGATCACCCAAGAGAAGTTAGCATTTATCACCCATTTGTGTCTAGTTTTCCTCCAACACGCACATTAGAGGACGGTACACGTTTGATCCCACTAATGGCAATTCATGTCACTTTTATACCAAATTTCGGATTTGGCATTTGTATTGGCATCCAACATGTGTGTACTGATGGGAAGGGATTTCTCAACTTGATGAAAGCATGGTCATCCATATGTAAGACGAGGGGTGAATGTTTGAGTTCTCTTGGAAAAGACTCATTGGCATTTCAAGATAGAAGCGTGATGAAAGACCCAAATGGGTTTGAGCACACTTTCTTGAAGGAATGGTGGAGTCGAGATGAATCCGATCAGAAGGAAGACGAAACTGGCAGCATCCAATTTACTCGATCCCATCATGACAAGGTTCGGGCCACATTTGTACTTAGCAAATACCATGTTGAGAAACTGAAGCAATTGGTGTCTCTTATATGTAAGAAAGAAGAGAATGAGACATTGCACCTGTCAACTTTTGTGGTAACAAGTGCTTTAATTTGGGTTTGTATGGTAAAATCAAAGGAAAAAGAGAGCAAAACTGATGATGAAGATGAGCTATACCACTTGACTTTTGGTATAGATTGCAGAAGCTATTCTGGATCACCTTTAACATATTTTGGCAATTGTGTAGCACCTTGTTATGTGCCACTCAAGAGGGGCCAAATTTTGGGAGAGAATGGGATTGTTGAGGCTGCAAAGGCTATTGGGGAGAAAGTTGTGGAATCAAAAACCAGTGCCTTAACATGGATTGGCAAGCGAGGTAGTGATGGGATGAAAATGGAATATTCAAACAAAATTCCAATGGCAGGGTCACCAAAATTGGGTGGGTATGAGACTGACTTTGGGTGGGGAAGGCCCAAGAAGCTTGAAGCAGTTCACATTGATGAAGCAGATTCAGTTTCTCTTGCTGAATCTAGGGACATGGAAGGTGGAGTTGAAGTTGGTGTGGTACTTGGAAGAGCAGCAATGAATGAATTCAATACTAGGTTGAGGCATTACTTAAAAATATTTACTGGGTGAATGTCCAAGAGTGACAATGTTGGCAAGGAGCACTCCTTGTTAGATTTTGGTGTTTTACTTAAAAAGAGTTGACTTATTCTTTTGTTTAATTTATTTACAAATAAGGAGAGTCAAGAGATTTATCCTCATTATGTATCATCCTAAATTACCTTCTAATTGTATATTTTAATTGTTTGGTCTGAAATAAGTATAGCTGGTTCATTTTAATTAGAAATTTTCATGACTGCTGGTATTGAAGGAGAGCATAGCTTCATCATTTGTCATATCTTTTCTATGCTTATCTTCTTTTAAAATACTCAGAACTGTCAATAATATAGTTCCCACTTTCAGAACTATCATTTTAATGCAGCAACTGTGAGAATGAAGCAATATCTCACATATATGCCAAGTCCCTGTACCTAGTAAGGGAAGTGGACTATATCAATGGAAATTGTTGAATAGTTTTTTTAGTAACAAATGTGCAATATATTTTCACTTTCTATGCTAATCAGGAGATCTAGAATTTTGCTGCAGTTTTATGCTTGTTTGCTTACATGCCATATCAGCCTTTTACATATGGCAGATTATGCTTCTGCTGATTCCTTCAGTTTTGAGAACTTCTAAAGATATAAAGGAAACAAAAATGCTTAACACGGGCAGAGTTAGAAAATGATGGTTATGATAGGTACTTAATATCTATAGTCTTACTGGCACATATTTCAGGATGTGTACGCATATACTAAGTGAATGGGTCAGTTATTCCTCTATATCAGGGTTTTGCTAGTAACTAAGGGTTTTCCATGTTTGATTTTTCTGATTGTCTCCTTCTCGATTCAGCTTGTTAATTCATTGTGTTCTTATCCATCTGTATTTTATTGAGTGATGATCACACTCCTAAAGAATCAATTGCTGTACCATCTCTGCAGCTAACTTGGATGCAGCCTTCAGATTTAATTAATATTCCGACATCTAAATTTTATTTAATTATAACAAATACCTATATTGTTTCGTGCACAAACCCTTTCACAAATTTACAAAATTCATGTGAGATGTCAATTCAACTAAATTTAAATTTCAACATGGTTGAGATTGGCTATATGAATCATTTTTCTCAATTTGCATCGATTTAAGACCCCAGTGGCACTCAAAAAAATCATATCATTCTTAAATATTTCTTTCCATCTAATTCATCACTAAGTCACCTATTTTAACTATGGCATCTAATAAGCCTATGTTGGATATGTTTAAACCAGCACATATGGTTCTCTCTTATGTTTTTTTCAATAGGTGCAGTCTCTACCTTCCTATATATCTACTCATTTCATTTTTATCTTTTCTTGTATGTCCTGTCATTTATCTCAACATTCACATTTGAGTCACTTCTATCTTATACGAGTGTTTTTTTTTAATTGTTCAATATTTAAAACCATATAACATAGTTGATCGATCAACTATGAGATATCTCATAGTTGTTCTATAGAATTTTTCTTTCAATTTTTTCAGGATTTAGGATCACATAAAATTTCCAAGTCAATTTGCCACTTCATACAATTACCTGTTTTAATTATTTGGTTAACATCATGCTCTATTGCTCCATCTCTTTGTAAGAAATAACTTAAGTACTCAAACATTTCTTTTGTTTGGATTTCATGACCATCCAAAACAATTTCAGTCGCGCCTCCTCTAGTTTGGTTAAGCTTACCCTATATATACTCGATTTTCATGTGACTTAATCTAAGACGTTTTGATTCTAACGTGTCTCTCCATAATTCTAACTTACAGTTTAGGCCCACTCTAGTCTTGTCCACTAAAATGATGTCATTAACGAATAATATACACCACGAAACCTTATCTTAAATTACATATGTAAGCTTGTCCATAACTAAATCAAATAGACGGGCCTAAGGTTGATCTTTGATAAAGCCCTATTGTAGTTGAAAACTCTACATCGTATCATATGCCATTCATACACTAGTCATTACTCTCTCGTACATATATTTAATTAACTTCTACAGATTTGTTTAAGCGGTACTTTCTTCTTTAATTTCAAGAGCCAACCACAAGACATTCATTGACATCTTGTCATACTTTTTTTTTTTCTAAGTCAATAAAAATCATATAGAGATTTTTTTTCTTTATATTTTTTTGTTAATCGCCTAATATTAACAGTGAAAAATTAAGCCGCCTAAATTAGGGCAAAGGCTAAATATAAAAACCACCGAATCAGATACCTATTAGAACAACTAAGCCGCCTCGTTTTTTCTCATATGAGATCTATTTGAACAATTAAGCAGCCTCCATTAATGTGCTTAAGTATATTCATTCCTTACAACTTCAATTCTTTTGTGTTTTTCAATGGCAAAGGCTAAATATAAAAGCCACCGAAACTGACAAAAATGTCCCTAAAAAAAAGAAGCAATTAAGCAATTTTTTTTTATTCGACGCTATAATTGGGTCATTGAATCTAGGAGGAGGAGACTTGGCCCTGCAGTCTTGGTCTTTGAGAAATTAGGGGAAGAATGTGAAAGCAGCCCAAAAATAATTAATTCCAGTTGCATACAATGTCTTGGTCTCACAAACAACACATGTTAGAACGAGACTTTGATTGGATCTCAAATTATTTAAGAATTTAATATGTGACTTTGAAATACAATCCAAACAAATTTCCTTTACTCATAAACTTATGAAGGGGGTCACATATTATAAAATGAAAATGAAATTTCCATTCAAACCTGTGGAATTCTAGCTAAAATTTACATGTTCTTATTGTTCAACTTCCACATTTAACAAAAATTTCTTGATAAACCACATTCCCTTGGTTCAATCGGTCAAAAAAAGTATCCCACTTGGTTATTTTTTTCCATGGGTTTGTGGTCAGATGACTCTGTTTGGTTTACATTGGTGCTTACAAGCCCTCCTTGTTTAGAAACTATATAAAGGAGTTGTTGTCTGTCTTAAACTCACAAAACTACAATAGCATAACTGCAAAAGCAAAATGGGTCTTGATCAGAAAACTATCAAAGTCTTGGACCATTGCCAAGTTTCACCACCAGCAGGTTCAGTTCCTACAACCTCTCTGCCTCTCAATTTCTTTGACATCAAATGGCTTTTGAAGCCAAAGAACACCCCCATTCAGCGTCTTTATTTGTATGAATTCCCTTACCCAACTCAACATTTCATGCAAACAGTCCTTCCCAATCTTAAACAATCTCTTTCCATCATTCTCCAACACTTTTACCCTTGTGCTTCCAATCTAGTATGCCCACCTCATCCAAACAAGCCTCACATTCTCTATGTCAATGACGAGTCCTCTGTCAACTTCACTGTATCAGAATGGTCCAATGCCAATTTTGAACAACTTATAGCTGATCACCCAAGAGAAGTTAGCATTTATCACCCATTTGTGTCTAGTTTTCCTCCAACACGCACATTAGAGGACGGTACACGTTTGATCCCACTAATGGCAATTCACGTCACTTTTATACCAAATTTCGGATTTGGCATTTGTATTGGCATCCAACATGTGTGTACTGATGGGAAGGGATTTCTCAACTTGATGAAAGCATGGTCATCCATATGTAAGACGAGGGGTGAATGTTTGAGTTCTCTTGGAAAAGATTCATTGGCATTTCAAGATAGAAGCGTGATGAAAGACCCAAATGGGCTTGAGCACACTTTCTTGAAGGAATGGTGGAGTCGAGATGAATCCGATCAGAAGGAAGACGACACGGGTAGCATCCACTTTACTCCATCCCATCATGACAAGGTTCGGGCCACATTTGTACTTAGCAAAGACCATGTTGAGAAACTGAAGCAATTGGTGTCTCTTATATGTAAGAAAGAAGAGATGGAGACATTGCACCTGTCCACTTTTGTGGTAACAAGTGCTTTAATTTGGGTTTGTATGGTAAAATCAAAGGAAAAAGAGAGCAAAAATGATGATGAAGATGAGCTATACCACTTGACTTTTGGTATAGATTGCAGAAGCCATTCTGGATCACCTTTAACATATTTTGGCAATTGTGTAGCACCTTGTTATGTGCCACTCAAGAGGGGCCAAATTTTGGGAGAGAATGGGATTGTTGAGGCTGCAAAGGCTATTGGGGAGAAAGTTGTGGAATCAAAATCCAGTGCCTTAACATGGATTGGCAAGCGAGGTAGTGATGGGATGAAAGTGGAATATTCAAACAAAATTCCAATGGCAGGTTCGCCAAAATTGGGTGGGTATGAAACTGACTTTGGATGGGGAAGGCCCAAGAAGCTTGAAGCAGTTCACATAGATGAAGCAGATTCAGTTTCTCTTGCTGAATCTAGGGACATGGAAGGTGGAGTTGAAGTTGGTGTGGTACTTGGAAGAGTAGCAATGAATGAATTCAATGCCATGTTGGGGCAGTACTTAAAAATATTTACTGGGTGATTGTCCAAGGGTGACAATGTTGGCAAGGAGTTCTTCTTGTTAGTATTTGGTGTTTTACTTAAAAATAGTTGACATATTCTTTTGTTAAAATTATTTACATAATAAGGAGAGTCAAGAGATTTATGCTCATTATGTATCATTCTTAATTACCTTCTAATCAACTTTTCATATATCTGTTGTATAATTTACTTGTTTGGTCTGAAATAAGTATAGCTGGTTCATTTTAATCAGAAATTTGCATTAATGCCTTGTTTGGTATTGAAGGAGAGCATAGCTTCGTCATATGTAAATATCTTTTCTATACTTATCTTCTTTCAAAATACTCAGAACTGTCAATAATTTTTTTCCCACTTTGAGAACTGACATTTTAACGCCGCAACTGTGAGAATGCCGCAATATCTCACATCCCTGTACCTAGTAAGGGAAGTGGACTATATCATTGGAAATTGTTGAATAGTATTTTTGTAACAAATATGCAATATGTTTTCATTTCCTATTTTATATTTCATTTCAGGAGTTCTAGATTTTTTGTGCTTGTTAGCTACTTGCCATATTTCAGCCTTTTACATGTAGATGATGATGATGACAATATGCATGGGAGATCATGCTTCATGACCCAGCTACCTTGAACTTAATGAAATAAAACTGTACTGCTGCGTGCTTATTCCTTCAGTTTTGACAACTGCTAAAGATATATAGGAAACAAAAACGCTTAACATAGAAAATGATGGTTATGAATTCATCCGTGAGGGGATGATGGTTTGCTGTGATCATTTATAGTTATTGATGAATTCTATTAACTATACATAATGGATCCAAGAATTTGGAGGGCTGGGAAAGGGTTTGCCTGTCCGTTGTACCTATACATGATAGTGTGTGAGAGAGTTGAAGAGTTCAAGGAAGATATGAATATAGTCCTTGAAAATCAAAAGCAAAAAAACTAGAGAGAGAGTGAGAGAATCATCTGTCATATTGGATTTACGAAAAAACTAAACACAGTAAGGCAAGTGAAGTGACTCTAAATTCTTGCAATGTAACACGTCTGACCTTGTAAGTTCATATTGCACAAATTGTTTGAATTAATGATGCGTTAAGAAGAGCTTAATTTCTGTATTTAGCATTCCAGCAATGGGAATTTTGAGATTTGTATCTGATTCATAATTGGAACATAATATGTTGGATTCTACTGTACAATAGCAGACTGCTACTTGGAGTTCTGACTACTATTGCTAGAACTTGGTTACTGGAACCAAGGTACAGTTATGATTTGAAATGTAGTGGCTGGACATCACATTTTTCTGTATTCTAGGTCAGGTTGTGACTTGTAAGTTAATAGCTAAGTGCCAAGCAGTTGCACTTCTGAGAAAGAAAGGGTGTAGGCATAATCCCTATTGATGGTTTTTTAATTAGTTGACAGATATAATGTTTTAGTATGTATAAGCCGGTTAAACGGATGGTGTTTTAACATATTGCTCTTAATTGCTACCAAATGATTTATTATATGATTTTTTTTATGGGATGTCAATTGAAGCGCCTGCATAAGCTGTCTAAATCACGAAATAGGAATAATCCACAATTGGCAGTTCTTCAAGGTTTTTTGCTGTGTGAGTAGAGTGCACATATGTAATCCTTATCATCTCATTCTAAGGTCTTGAAAAGTAAACATATGAACTCACTAGAAATCACATTATATTCAATATTTCCTTTCCATAGGCTTTTTAGCATTTGAATAAGATAAGCTAAATAAATGAAAGTTTTGCCAAACATTGGCTTTTTCCAGTATGTTAATTTGAAAAATGTTATTAATTAGCTGAGATTGTGAGATGATGTTTTGCAAATGCTAACAAGATATGGCACCTTCTTGTCATTTGCTTCTTCAAATTGTTTAAGCCGAGGAAAAGAGGAGGCTTGTTGAAATCTTTATGGAAATACACATGTCATGAAAGATGACAAGTTTATAGACTCTAGGTCTAAAAGGGTAGCGATAAATAAAATATTATATTTAGTTAAGTTATTTTTGTTAAATTTTTCTTATTTTGACTATAATTGTTTTTATTTTGATTATTGTAGGATATTCTCAAGAAACTTCAAGAGGATCCCGAGACACAAGATTGAGTCCGATGTCTATTCATAAGTGTTGTCCAGAAAAGATTAAAAACAAAAAGTCACGGCCGAGTCTATGAAAAAAGAAGTGAAATCACAAATAATGAGGAGCCAGTCATCTAGTAATTGACAATATATAGATCGCGAAACATTGTGATAGTTCGTTTCTTATCCGAGACGGTGCAGATTGTCTGTCTTGAATAACTATCTACAAAGACCAAAATCATAACTTGAAAATATTATCCAAGATGATTTATTCTACTAACAAAAGGCCATCTCGTATACTTTTGGCGTCTTTTTGGTCAAATTATTCTAGACGACTAACAACTGTCTTGGATAATAAGCCGTCTTAGATACATTTGCCATATTTTTCTGCCAAAATTATTCGACACAGTTGATAACCGCCTCAGATAATTTGGTGGAATAAGGTGCCAAACTTTTTCAAGATAGGATATAAGGTCGTCTCGAATAATAGGGTAAACCGTCGCGGATAACTATTATCAGAGTGGGCGTCTCCAATAATCATTATTAGTGACGAGATTGTATAAGACGGACCATCTGAGATGGGGGCTTTCTCAAATAGTAACTGAGACTGTATTGGCATTATTCAAGACAGGTTTGGGCTATCTCGAATAAGTTCTTTTCTTGTAGTAAGCTTCACCTTCCTACATATTTTCTCATTTCATATTCTATCTTTTCTTATATGCCCTTTCATCAATCTCAACATTCACATCTCAGCCACTCCCATTTAATGTGAGTCTTGTTTAATATTAACTTCCTAACTTTTGGAACCATACATAGTCGGTCTCACAATCATCATATAGAATTTCTCTTTCAACTTATTTGAAATTTTAGGATCACATAAGACTCCCAATGCAGTTTGCCACTTCAACCAACATGCCTTGATTTAATGAAAAATATTGTTCTCAATTGCTCCATCTCTTTATAAGAAAGAACTTAAGTAATTAAACACTCCCTTTGTCGGGATTTTATGACCGTCCAAAACAATTTTAGCTGAGCTTCCTCTAGTTTAGCAAAAATTACACTTCATATACTCTAAGACCTTTATATTCTAACATGTACAATTCTTGCCGACTCTAGTCTCATCCACTTAAACAATGTCATAAGCGAAGAGTATACACCAAGGGCTTAAGGATGACCATTGATGAAGTCCTATTGTAATTAAGAACTCTATGATATTATTTACTGCCTGTATACGAGTCATTACTCACTCATACATATTTTTATTCACTTCTACATACTTAGTTGATATTTTCTTCTTTTCAAGAGCCAATCACACGACACTCACGGGCACCCTGTCAAATATTTTTTCTAAATCAAAAAACCCATATTAAAATTCTTTTTCCTTTCTTTATATTTTTCCATTAATCGCCTATATACGTAAGAAAAATAGGCAATCTCCATTATTGATAAAGGCTATACAAAAAAACTACTAAATCTGAAACCTATTAAATAATTAAGCAGTCTCCTTTTCCTTCTCTTAATATTTCTCATATGAGATCTATTTGAACAATTAAGCTGCCTCCATTAATGGAATTCGGATTCTCTCCTATACCGGAGAGGGATATGTTCCAAATTAATGATTCTAGCTCTCCTTCTCCAAAGTTTATCTAATTGTGAAAAATTATACACTTTAAATCTAAAACATATCATTCTTCTGAAAAAAGAAAATTTTATTAAATATTTTTGAAAATTAAGTTAGCTCAATCAGTATAGGTGTTGTTAACTAAAAACTATTTATTGTTCTTTTGTAAAAGAAAAACATTTTATTATTATTTTTCAATTAATTAATTTAATTATTTATCAGTAACGACCAACTCAATAACAAGAGAAAGATACTCATATGTTATTTAGTTATAGTTTTTCTAGGGATTTAAGTATTTTGTTGATAAGAAATAAAATAAACCAAAACTTAATATTGAGCCTTAAGGAAACAATGGACTTAAAAGGTACATTGAGCGCAACAAAGTGATAGATGGACAAAACCATTCTTTTTTTTTTTTTTTTTTTTTTACGAATATTCTTATAGTTAGGCTTGGTTAGGTAATGTGACTTTTTGAGATGTATTATGCTTATGAAAAGTATAAGTCAATTTTTTTTGTATTTAGTTAAAAAAAAAAAAAGTAGAGTGCTTTGACTTTGGACTTTTAAATGTCAATGGTGCTTTTAAAAGTACTTCAAGGGATGCTTTTAAAAACTGATTTATGCTTTCAAAAGTTTCAAAGACTAATATAACCTTAACTTTTAATGAAAATTCGTATTTATCCTTTTATTGATTAATACAGTAGGTTAATTATTTCTCTTCTTATTATCAATATCTATTATTGTTAATTTAAATCTTTGGAGCAGCTTTATAATGAATTTACCAACACTAATTTGTGGTATTAATAGCAGCTTTTGTATTATTTTACCGAACACTACTGCTATAACTTTTTAAAAATAGTTCTAAAAGAGTCTTGAGATCACAATACGTCTCAAAAAGTTATAGCATTACTAAACCAATTCTTAATCTCTCCAGGATTAAAATTTCGTGCAGACTCACAGAGCCTTCCCCACAACTTCCACTCTTGTTTTTTAATGGGAAAGGCTATCTATAAAAACCATCGAATCTAACAAAAATGTCTCAAAAGAAAAGCAATTAAGTTGTTTTTTGTAATTATGGGTCAACTTGTTTATTCTAAGCTTCCTACTTATTTCCCAACACAAAAACGAGGAACGCGGTCAAGCATTATAATTTATTAATAATGGATGACATTATATTTTAATGTTTTGTTTTCTTTCCTTCAATGATTTCATATTCCTACCACTGCATGAGTTTTGAAGAAATTCTTAAACTGACCATTTCCCCGAAGTTGTTGTTCTTTGACTTGACGTTTTCTGTTAAGACTGATACGTCAAGATAAAAATGCTACAATGCTACCAGTCAGCAAAACTTGTGTCTAACTTCCAATAATCTTTCTATATAAAGGAGTTGCTTCGTCTCTAAATGCACAACAACTACAACAGCATAAGAAAAATGGGTCAGCACACTATCAAAGTCTTAGACCATTGCCAAGTTTCACCACCAGCAGGTTCAGTTCCCACAACCTCTCTGCCTCTCAATTTCTTTGACATTAAATGGCTTTTGAAACCAAAGAACACCCCCATTCAACGTCTTTATTTGTATGAATTCCCTTACCCAACTCAACATTTCATGCAAACAGTCCTTCCCAATCTTAAACAATCTCTTTCCATCACTCTCCAACACTTTTACCCTTGTGCTTCCAATCTAGTATGCCCACCTCAACCCAACAAGCCTCACATTCTCTATGTCAATGGTGAGTCCTCTGTCAACTTCACTGTATCAGAATGGTCCAATGCCAATTTTGAACAACTTATAGCTGATCACCCAAGAGAAGTTAGCATTTATCACCCATTTGTGTCAAGTTTTCCTCCAACAAGCACATTAGAGGATGGTACGCGTTTGATCCCACTAATGGCAATTCATGTCACTTTTATACCAAATTTTGGATTTGGCATTTGTATTGGCATCCAACATGTGTGTACTGATGGGAAGGGATTTCTCAACTTGATGAAAGCATGGTCATCCATATGTAGGACGAGGGGTGAATGTTTGAGTTCTCTTGGAAAAGACTCATTGGCATTTCAAGATAGAAGCGTGATGAAAGACCCAAATGGGCTTGAGCACACTTTCTTGAAGGAATGGTGGAGTCGAGATGAATCCGATCAGAAGGAAGA
Organism: Quillaja saponaria; assembly: GCA_029379385.1. Classification (NCBI taxonomy): domain Eukaryota; kingdom Viridiplantae; phylum Streptophyta; class Magnoliopsida; order Fabales; family Quillajaceae; genus Quillaja; species Quillaja saponaria. The sequence goes on along the minus strand of CM055616.1, from coordinate 7,111,722 downwards.
CGACAAGGGTAGCATCCAATTTACTCCATCCCATCATGACAAGGTTCGGGCCACATTCGTTCTTAGCAAAGACCACGTTGAGAAACTGAAGCAACTGGTGTCTCTTATATGTAAGAAAGAAGAGATGGAGACATTGCACCTGTCAACTTTTGTGGTAACAAGTGCTTTAATTTGGGTTTGTATGGTAAAATCAAAGGAAAAAGAGAGCAAAAATGATGATGAAGATGAGCTATACCACTTGACTTTTGGTATAGATTGCAGAAGCCATTCTGGATCACCTTTAACATATTTTGGCAATTGTGTAGCACCATGTTATGTGCCACTCAAGAGGAGCCAAATTTTGGGAGAGAATGGGATTGTTGAGGCTGCAAAGGCTATTGGGGAGAAAGTTGTGGAATCAAAAACCAGTGCCTTAACATGGATTGGCAAGCGAGGTAGTGATGGGATGAAAGTGGAATATTCAAACAAAATTCCAATGGCAGGGTCACCAAAATTGGGTGGGTATGAGACTGACTTCGGGTGGGGAAGGCCCAAGAAGCTTGAAGCAGTTCACATTGATGAAGCAGATTCAGTTTCTCTTGCTGAGTCTAGGGACATAGAAGGTGGAGTTGAAGTTGGTGTGGTACTTGGAAGAGCAGCAATGAATGAATTCAATGCCATGTTGGGGCATTACTTAAAAATATTTACTGGGTGATTGTCCAAGGGTGACAATGTTGGCAAGGATTTGTTCCTGTTAGTATTTGTTGTTTTACTTAAAAAGAGTTGACTTATTCTTTTGTTAAAATTATTTACAAAATAAGGAGAGTCAAGAGATTTATATCATTCTTAATTACCTTCTAAATAAACTTTACATATATCTGATGTATATTTTACTTGTTTGTTCTGTAATAAGTATAGCTGCATTTTAATCAGAAATTTTCATGAATGCCTTGATTGGTATTGAAGGAGAGCATAGCTTCGTCATATGTATATATCTTTTCTATGCTTATCTTCTTTGAAAATACTCAGAACCGTCAATAATTTTGTTTCCACTTTCAGAACTGTTTTAATGCAGCAACTGTGAGAAACTAAAGAAATTGGTGTACCTTAAATGTAAGAAACAAGAGTTGGAGATACTACACCTGTCAACTTTTTTGGTAACATGTGCTTTAATTTGGGTTTGTATGGTAAAATCAAAAAAGAATGAGACAAGAACTGGTAATTAGTGAAGATGAACTCTACCACTTGACTTTTGGTGTAGATTGTAGAAACCATTGTGGAACACCTTCAACTTATGCAATTGTGTAGCTCCACGTATGTCACTTATGAGGAGTCAAATTTTGGGATAGAATGGGATTGTTAAGGCTGCAAAGGCTATTGGAGAGAAAGTTATGGAATCAAAAACCAGTGCCTTAACATGGATCACCAAGAGAAATGTTACTGGGATAAAGGTGGATTACTCAAACAAAATTTCAGTTGCAGGTTCACCAAAATTGGGTGGGTATATGAGACTGGGGGAAGGCCTAAGAAGCTTGAAGCTGTTCACATTGATGAATTAATCAGATTTAGTTTCTCTTGCTGAATCTAGGGACATATATAGAAGGTGGTGTGGTACTTGGAAAGACACCAATGAATGATTTCAATGCCATGTTGGAGAATTACTTAAAGATACTTAATTACTGGGTGATTTTCTGTCTATGTACTTGAAGATTTTACTTGCCTAATTTTGTTTTTACTTTCTCGTTTAAAAGTGGGGATGCATGGCTCATCTCTTAATGAGGTGTTCTTGTTTTTGCAGTAATAAGCTTAAAATATGAGCATGGAATGACTGCTTGTGTTTTTGAGATTGATGATCTGACTTTTATATATGTATATCTTAAATTAGCTTATTTTCCCATCTTGTTTAATGTTATTAATTAGCTGAGATTGTGAGATGATGTTTTGCAAATGCTAACAAGATATGGCACCTTCTTGTCATTTGCTTCTTCAAATTGTTTAAGCCGAGGAAAAGAGGAGGCTTGTTGAAATCTTTATGGAAATACACATGTCATGAAAGATGACAAGTTTATAGACTCTAGGTCTAAAAGGGTAGCGATAAAAAAAATATTATATTTAGTTAAGTTATTAGTTTGCTAAATTTTTCTTATTTTGACTATAATTGTTTTTATTTTGATTCTTATAAGATATTCTCGAGAAACTGCAAAAGGATCCTGAGACACAAGATTGAGTCCAATGTCTATTCATAAGTGTTGTCCAGAAAAGATTAAAAAAAAAAAGTCACGGTCGAGTCTATGAAAAAAGAAGTGAAATCACAACTAATGAGGGGTCAGTCATCTAGTAATTGGCAATATATAGATCGCAAAATATTGTGATAGTTCGTTTCTTATTTTGCTGGAGGGGAATTTCAACAACCTCAATTCCCATGGAAATATAACTTGCTCACTTAGAAGTCATAGAATAATGATCACATATCATTATCTCTTTGTGCTGCTAATTACATGGAATTTTCTTTAAATAGTTTTTTTTTTTTTTTTTTTTACTGAAATAGAGATCCATTAATAATTAAGCAAGATGAGTTTTTTTTGCTAGCATTAAGTCTTAAGGTGTCACAAATCAAGAAAGAAAATGAAATTGTTAAGTGATGTTAGAATATTGGTTATTGCATTATACGTGGGAGGTGGTGGATACAGTTCATATCCACGTTTTTACAGATTAAAGCTATCTCACTAAACAAAACAAAAATTAATACTACACGTATCATTCTGTATACATGCATGATTATTTATATATATATATATATATATAATATCCTTAGCTAGGTTTGTAGATCTTGCTGATTATTCTGCATCATCCTAAGTAGATCATTGTGGGTGTCTTATACATAAAAACTTTGAAGGATTTATTAGAATTTTGAACCATTTGAATTAATTGAAGAGTATTAGAATTGGACCACCAACACATACTGCTAATTTTGAAGTTGCAGTACTGATAATAACTACACAGGCCAAATTAATGTGCCTCCCTTGCTGACCAATTTAATTTGACGGGTTTCCAATAATTGTACTTGCTCTGTTGAAGGCTTTAACCAATAGGGAGAGAGAAAATGTGTACGACTATTAATTCAAATGCACGCATTTCTATAAATAGACAAGGCCGGCTTTAAGCAATAGTGATATTGTGTCTACTACATATATAGATCAAGTTGGTGTGCCATCAGTATCAGTTTTATACATGCATTATAAATGATGTAAATGTTAGTCTTCCATTAGTATCAGTTTCCATCAAATTCAATACTTTACAATGGATTTAATGGATTTGAACATTATCTAAGAGGTGTCTAAAGGGTAATTGTTAAGCTCTTCTAAATAGAAAGTTTGAAATATTTATTACGATAATTAATTAAATTTTAGTGTTATTTATTGCATAAATCACTAGTTGTAGAAAGTTTTAATTTTCAATGACTGTATTTATTTTAGCTTAACAAATACTTTTTGGATACCTGTTAAAAAAATCCTATTTAATAATTTGGTGAATAGATGAATTGCTTGAATGATTTGGTTGTTATTTATCAATTTAACAGATTTATAAATTTAGATAGGCCAAAAAATTTGAAAATGGAGCATAGATAAAATTACTTATCCGAGACGGTGCAGATTGTCTGTCTTGAATAACTATTCACGAAGACCAAAATCATAAATTGAAAATATTATCCGAGATGATTTATCCTACTAACAAAGGGCCATCTCGGACACTTTTGGCGTCTTTTTGGTCAAATTATTCTAGACGACTAATAACTGTCTTGGATAATAAGCCGTCTTAGATACATTTGCCACATTGTTCCACCAAAATTATTTGAGATAGTTGATAGTCGCCTCAGATAATTTGGTGGAATAAGGTGCCAAACTTATTCGAGATAGGATATAAGGTCGTCTCGGATAATAGGGTAAATTGTCGTGGATAACTACTATAAGAGTGGGCGTCTCCGATAATCATTATCAGTGACGAGATTTTATAAGACGGACTATCCGAGATGGGGGCTCTCTCAGATAGTAACTGAGACTGTATTAGCATTATTCAAGTCAGGTTTGGGCTATCTCGGATAAGTTCTTTTCTTGTAGTAAGCTTCATCTTCCTACATATTTTCTCATTTCATATTCTATCTTTTCTTATATGCCCTTTCATCAATCTCAACATTCACATCTCAGCCACTCCTATTTTATGTGAGTCTTGTTTAATATTAACTTCCTAAATATTGGAACCATACATAGTCGGTCTCACAATCATCATATAGAATTTCTCTTTCAACCTATTTGAAATTTTAGGATCACATAAGACTCTTAATGTAGTTTGCCACTTCAACCAACATGCCTTAATTCTATGAAAAATATCATTCTCAATTGCTCCATCTCTTTGTAAGAAAGAACTTAAGTAATTAAACACTCCCTTTCTCGGGATTTCATGACCGTCCAAAACAATTTTAGCTGAGCTTCCTCTAGTTTAGCAAAAATTACACTTCATATACTCTAAGACCTTTATATTCTAACATGTACAATTCTTTCAAACTCTAGTCTCATCCACTCAAACAATGTCATAAGCGAATAATATACACCAAGGGCTTAAGGATGACCATTGATGAAGTCCTATTGTAATTAAGAACTCTAGTGATATTATCTACTGCTTGTATACTATTAATTACTCACTCATACATATTTTTATTCACTTCTATGTACTTAGTTGGTATTTTCTTCTTTTCAAGAGCCAATCACACGACACTCATGGGCACCCTATCAAATATTTTTTCTGAATCAAAAAAACCATATTAAAATTCTTTTTCCTCTCTCTATATTTTTCCATTAATGGTCTATGTACATAAGAAAAATAAGCAATCTCCATTATTGATAAAGGCTAAACAAAAAAAAAAACTACTAAATCTGAAACCTATTTAAATAATTAAGCAGCCTCCTTTTCCTTCTCTTAATATTTCTCATATGAGATCTATTTGAACAATTAAGCTGCCTCCATTAATGGAATTTGGATTCTCTCCTGTACCGGAGAGGGATCTGTTCCAAATTAATAATTCTAGCTCTCCTTCTCAAAAGTTTATCTAATTGTGAAAAATTATACACTTTAAATCTAAAACATATCATTCCTCTGAAAAAAGAAAATTTTATTAAATATTTTTAAAAATTAAGTTAGCTCATTGTTGTTAACTAAAAACTATTTATTGTTCTTTTGTAAAAGAAAAACATTTTATTATTATTTTTTAATTAATTAATTTAATTATTTATCAGTAACCACAACCTCAATAACAAGAGATAGATACTCATATGTCATTTAGTTTTAGTTTTTCTGGGGATTTAAGTATATTGTTGATAAAAAATAAAATAAACCAAAACCTAATATTGGGCCTTAAGGAAACTATGGACTTAAAAGGTACTGTGAGCCCAACAAAGTGATGGATGGACAAAACCATTCTTGTTTTATTTTATTTTATTTTTCAAATTTTTTTTTACTAATATTCTTATATTTAGGCTTGGTTAGGTAATGTGACTTTTTGAGAGTTATTATGCTTATGCTTATGAAAAGCATAAGTCAATTTTTTTATGTTTGGTAAAAAAAATAAAAAAAATAGAGTGTTCTGACTCTAAACTTTTAAATGTCAATGGTGCTTTAAAAAACCTCAATGAATACTTTTAAAATCTGGCTTATTCTTTCAAAAGTTTCAAATACTAACATAACTTCAACTTTTAATAAAAATTCATAATTATCCTTTTATTAATTAATGCAGTAGGTTAATTATTTCTCTTCTTATTATCAATATTTATTATTGTCTATTTAAATATTTGAAGCAGCTTTATAATGAATTTACCAACACTAATTTGTGGTATTGAGAGCAGTATTTGTATTATTTTACTAAACACTACTACTATAACTTTTTAAAAATAGTTCTAAAAGAGCCATGAGAGCACAATACTTATCAAAAAGTTATAGCATTACCAAACCAAATCTTAATCTCTCCAAGATTCAAATTTTCATGCAGACTCACAGAGACTCTCCCCACAACTTCCACTCTTGTTTTTTAATGGGAAAGGCTATCTATAAAAACCATCGAATCTAACAAAAATGTCTCAAAAGAAAAGCAATTAAGTTGTTTTTTGTAATTATGGGTCAACTTGTTTATTCTTAGCTTCCTACTTATTTCCCAACACAAAAACGAGGAACGCGGTCAAGTATTATAATTTATTAAAAATGGATGACATTATATTTTAATGTTTTGTTTTCTTTCCTTCAATGATTTCATATTCCTACCACTGCATGAGTTTTGAAGAAATTCTTAAACTGACCATTTCCCCGAAGTTGTTGTTCTTTGACTTGACGTTTTCTGTTAAGACTGATACGTCAAGATAAAAATGCTACAATGCTACCAGTCAGCAAAACTTGTGTCTAACTTCCAATAATCTTTCTATATAAAGGAGTTGCTTCGTCTCTAAATGCACAACAACTACAACAGCATAAGAAAAATGGGTCAGCACACTATCAAAGTCTTAGACCATTGCCAAGTTTCACCACCAGCAGGTTCAGTTCCCACAACCTCTCTGCCTCTCAATTTCTTTGACATTAAATGGCTTTTGAAACCAAAGAACACCCCCATTCAACGTCTTTATTTGTATGAATTCCCTTACCCAACTCAACATTTCATGCAAACAGTCCTTCCCAATCTTAAACAATCTCTTTCCATCACTCTCCAACACTTTTACCCTTGTGCTTCCAATCTAGTATGCCCACCTCAACCCAACAAGCCTCACATTCTCTATGTCAATGGTGAGTCCTCTGTCAACTTCACTGTATCAGAATGGTCCAATGCCAATTTTGAACAACTTATAGCTGATCACCCAAGAGAAGTTAGCATTTATCACCCATTTGTGTCAAGTTTTCCTCCAACAAGCACATTAGAGGATGGTACGCGTTTGATCCCACTAATGGCAATTCATGTCACTTTTATACCAAATTTCGGATTTGGCATTTGTATTGGCATCCAACATGTGTGTACTGATGGGAAGGGATTTCTCAACTTGATGAAAGCATGGTCATCCATATGTAGGACGAGGGGTGAATGTTTGAGTTCTCTTGGAAAAGACTCATTGGCATTTCAAGATAGAAGCGTGATGAAAGACCCAAATGGGCTTGAGCACACTTTCTTGAAGGAATGGTGGAGTCGAGATGAATCCGATCAGAAGGAAGACGACACGGGTAGCATCCAATTTACTCCATCCCATCATGACAAGGTTCGGGCCACATTCGTTCTTAGCAGAGACCACGTTGAGAAACTGAAGCAACTGGTGTCTCTTATATGTAAGAAAGAAGAGATGGAGACATTGCACCTGTCAACTTTTGTGGTAACAAGTGCTTTAATTTGGGTTTGTATGGTAAAATCAAAGGAAAAAGAGAGCAAAACTGATGATGAAGATGAGCTATACCACTTGACTTTTGGTATAGATTGCAGAAGCCATTCTGGATCACCTTTAACTTATTTTGGCAATTGTGTAGCACCATGTTATGTGCCACTCAAGAGGAGCCAAATTTTGGGAGAGAATGGGATTGTTAAGGCTGCAAAGGCTATTGGGGAGAAAGTTGTGGAATCAAAATCCAGTGCCTTAACATGGATTGGCAAGCGAGGTAGTGATGGGATGAAAGTGGAATATTCAAACAAAATTCCAATGGCAGGTTCGCCAAATTTGGGTGGGTATGAGACTGACTTTGGATGGGGAAGGCCCAAGAAGCTTGAAGCAGTTCACATTGATGAAGCCGATTCAGTTTCTCTTGCTGAATCTAGGGACATGGAAGGCGGAGTTGAAGTTGGTGTGGTACTTGGAAGAGTAGCAATGAATAAGTTCAATGCCATGTTGGGGCATTACTTAAAAATATTTACTGGGTGATTGTCCAAGGGTGACAATGTTGCCAAGGAGTACTTCTTGTCAGTATTTGGTGTTTTACTTAAAAATAGTTTGACATATTCTTTTGTTAAAATTATTTACATTATAAGGAGAGTCAAGAGATTTATCCTCATTATGTGTCATTGTTAATTACCTTCTAATCAACTTTACTTTTATCTGATGTATATTTTACTTGCTTGGTCAAAAATAAGTATAGCTGGTTCATTTTAATCATAAATTTTATGAATGCCTTTTTGGTATTGAAGGAGAGCATAGCTTCATCATATGTACGTATCTTTTCTATGCTTATCTTCTTTGAAAATATTCAGAACTGTCAATAGTTTTGTTCCCACTTTCAGAACTGTCATTTTGATGCAGCAACTGTGAGAATGAAGCAACATCTAACATTACCAAGTCCCTGTACCTAGTAAGGGAAGTGGACTATATCATGGAAATTGTTGAATAGTATTTTTGTAACAAATGTGCAATATGTGTTCATTGCCTATGTCATATTTCATCAGGAGAACTAGAATTTTTGCTGCAGTTTTGTGCTTGTTTGCTTACAAGCCATATTTCTTCATAGTATTTTTGTAACAAATGTGCAATATGTGTTCATTGCCTATGTCATATTTCATCAGGAGAACTAGAATTTTTGCTGCAGTTTTGTGCTTGTTTGCTTACATGCCATATATCTTCCTTTTACATATATATGATATGATGATCAACAATGTGCATGGCAGATCATGCTTCATGACCCAGCTACCTTGAACTTAATGACATAAAATGCACTGCTGCTTAAATTATTATGTGAGATCATATATTTTAATCGCTTATATACCTGCAATGTGAAGAAGCACTGTGTTTTACTTTATACTTAAGTTTTAATTATGAAAACGAGAGACACTATATCAGCAACTTTTAACCTTTTATTTTTGTAGGCAATGATACTAAAGTAAATGGGCCAGTTATTCCTCTGTATATCATGGTTTTATTGACTGATGGTCACACCCCTGAAGAATCAACTGCTGTACCAGCTCAGCAGCTAACTTGGATGAACATTGATCCCCTAGAGCTTGTTGGTTGGCTATGAAATCCTTTACTTTGGCCATTTGTTTTGAGATCTATTTGCAGCCTTCAGATTTAATTAATATTCTGACATCTGACTTTTATTTAATTATTACACATACCTATATTGTTCACAAACCCTTTTTCAAATGTAAAAAATTTATGTGAGACCTCAACTCAACTAAATTTTAAATTTCAACATAGTCGGGGTATGAATCATTTATCTCAATTTGTATTGATTCAAGGCCCCACTTTTAATGACACCTAAAGCAATCCTATTATTCTCAAATACTTCTCCCCCTGTAATTCACTAAGTCATCTCTCCTTACTACATCATCTATAGTCCACGTTGGATATGTCCAAACCTACCATAAACGATTCTCTCTTATTTTCTTTTCAATAGGTGCAACCTCACCTTCCTACACATCTACTCATTTCATATTCTATTTTTGTTTATATGCCCTGTCATTTACCTCAACATTCATATCTTAACCACTCCCATCTTATACAAGTGTTGTTTTTCAATTGCTCAACATTCGGAACCATACAACATAGTCGATTTCATAGTTGTCCTATAAAATTTTTCTTTCAACCCATTCAGGATTTAGGATCATATAAGCCGCCGTGTTAATTTGTCACTTCATCCAACTTGTCTTAATTATGTGGTTATAAAATCATGCTCAATTGATCTTTCTCTTTGTAAGAAAGAACTTAAGTACTCAAACATTTCATTCGTTAGGATTTCATGACCATCTGAAATAATTTCAATCGAGGCTCCTCTAGTTTCGCTATAGGCATACCCTATATACTCGATTTTTATGTGATTTAATCTAAGACATTTAGATTCTAACATATCCCTCCATAATTCTAACTTACAATTCAGGCTTGCTCTAGCTCTATCCACTAAAAAATGTTATCAACAACAATATACACTATGAAACCTTATCCTGATTGCATATATAAGCTCGCCCGTAACTAAAGCAAATAGATAAAGGCTTAAGGTTGACTTGTGATGAAGTCCTAAATTGAAAACTCTCTATAGTATAATATACTGCCCATACACTATTCATTGCTCCTACAAACATATATTTAATTCACTTTGACATATATATTTAAGCTGTACTTTCTTCTTTTCAATAGTCAACCACAAGACATTCATTGACATTTTATCATATAATTTTCTCTAAATCAATAAAAATAATATGAAGATTTTTTTGTTAATATTTTTCTTTCCATCTTCTTATCTGAGAGAAAAAAATCATAGATATGCTGGTCATTAGAAGGAAGAACAGCCATAAAAAGATTTATCGTGTATATCTGTAGCAAAACTATATAATCACCTAAGTGAAAAAATGAAGAAAATTAAGTAGCCTCCATTAATGGCAAAGGCTAAATATAAGAACCACCGAATCTGATACATATTTGAACAACTAAGCCGCCTCCTTATTCTCATGTGAGATTTATTTGAACAAGTAAGCAGCCTCCATTAATGTGCTTAAGATTATTCATTCCTTATAACTTCAATTCTTTTGTTTGTTTTGTTTTTTTTTTGTTTTTTTAATGTGGGTCTTGTTTATTCTGAGCTTCCTACTTATTTCCCAACACAAAGGAGGAATGTGGTCAAGTCAATTTACAGCGCTCATTATCATTGTTTATTAATAATGGATGACATTTTTTTTTTTAATTCCTTCAATGATTTCCTCTTCCTGCCACAGTACCACTGCATGTGTGTTTTGAAGAACTTCTTAAACTGACCATTTCCCCAAAGTTGTTGTTCTTTGACTTGACCTTTCTTGTGATACTGAAATGTCAAGATAAAGATGCTACCAGTCTGCAAAACTGGGTGTCCAACTTCTAATCTTTCTATATAAACGAGTTGCTTCTTCTCTAAATGCACAACAACTACAACAGCATAAGAAAAATGGGTCTTCATCAAAACACTATCAAAGTCTTAGACCATTGCCAAGTTTCACCACCAGCAGGTTCAGTTCCCACAACCTCTCTGCCTCTCAATTTCTTTGACATCAAATGGCTTTTGAAACCAAAGAACACCCCCATTCAACGTCTTTATTTGTATGAATTCCCTTACACAACTCAACAATTCATGCAAACTGTCCTTCCCAATCTTAAACAATCTCTTTCCATCACTCTCCAACACTTTTACCCTTGTGCTTCAAATCTAGTATGCCCACCTCAACCCAACAAGCCTCACATTCTCTATGTCAATGGTGAGTCCTCTGTCAACTTCACTGTATCAGAATGGTCCAATGCCAATTTTGAACAACTTATAGCTGATCACCCAAGAGAAGTTAGCATTTATCACCCATTTGTGTCAAGTTTTCCTCCAACGAGCACATTGGAGGATGGTACACGTTTGATCCCACTAATGGCAATTCATGTCATTTTATACCAAATTTTGGATTTGGCATTTGTATTGGCATCCAACATGTGTGTACTGATGGGAAGGGATTTCTCAACTTGATGAAAGCATGGTCATCCATATGTAGGACAAGGGGTGAATGTTTGAGTTCTCTTGGAAAAGACTCATTGGCATTTCAAGATAGAAGCGTGATGAAAGACCCAAATGGGCTCGAGCACACTTTCTTGAAGGAATGGTGGAGTCGAGATGAATCCGATCAGAAGGAAGACGACAAGGGTAGCATCCAATTTACTCCATCCCATCATGACAAGGTTCGGGCCACGTTTGTACTTAGCAAATACCATGTTGAGAAACTGAAGCAACTGGTGTCTCTTATATGCAAGAAAGAAGAGATGGAGACATTGCACCTGTCAACTTTTGTGGTAACAAGTGCTTTAATTTGGGTTTGTATGGTAAAATCAAAGGAAAAAGAGAGCAAAACTGATGATGAGGATGAGCTACACCACTTGACTTTTGGTATAGATTGCAGAAGCTATTCTGGATCACCTTTAACATATTTTGGCAATTGTGTAGCACCTTGTTATGTGCCACTGAAGAGGAGCCAAATTTTGGGAGAGAATGGGATTGTTGAGGCTGCAAAGGCTATTGGGGAGAAAGTTGTGGAATCAAAAACCAGTGCCTTAACATGGATTGGCAAGCGAGGTAGTGATGGGATGAAAGTGGAATATTCAAACAAAATTCCAATGGCAGGGTCACCAAAATTGGGTGGGTATGAGACTGACTTCGGGTGGGGAAGGCCCAAGAAGCTTGAAGCAGTTCACATTGATGAAGCCGATTCAGTTTCTCTTGCTGAGTCTAGGGACATAGAAGGTGGAGTTGAAGTTGGTGTGGTACTTGGAAGAGCAGCAATGAATGAATTCAATGCCATGTTGGGGCATTACTTAAAAATATTCACTGGGTGATTGTCCGAGGGTGACAATGTTGGCAAGGAGTAGTTCCTGTTAATATTTGTTGTTTTACTTAAAAAGAATTGACTTATTCTTTTGTTCAAATTATTTACATTATAAGGAGAGTCAAGAGATTTATATCATTCTTAATTACCTTCTAAATAAACTTTACATATATCTGATGTATATTTTACTTGTTTGGTCTGTAATAAGTATAGCTGCATTTTAATCAGAAATTTTCATGAATGCCTTGATTGGTATTGAAGGAGAGCATAGCTTCATCATATGTATATATCTTTTCTATGCTTATCTTCTTTGAAAATACTCAGAACCGTCAATAATTTTGTTTCCACTTTCAGAACTGTTTTAATGCAGCAACTGTGAGAATGAAGCAATATCTCACATTACCAAGTCCCAGTACCTAGTAAGGGAAGTGGACTATATATATCATGAACATAGATCATATTGGAGAAACTAAAGAAAATGGTGTACCTTAAATCTAAGAAACAAGAGTTGGAGATACTACACCTGTCAACTTTTTTGGTAACATGTGCTTTAATTTGGGTTTGTATGGTAAAATCAAAAAAGAATGAGACAAGAACTGATAATTAGTGAAGATGAACTCTACTACTTGACTTTTGGTGTAGATTGTGGAAACCATTGTGGAACACCTTCAACTTATGCAATTGTGTAGCTCCATGTATGTCACTCACGAGGAGTAAAATTGTGGGATAGAATGGGATTGTTAAGGCTACAAAGGCTATTGGAGAGAAAGTTATGGAATCAAAAACCAGTGCCTTAACATGGATCACCAAGAGAAATGGTACTGGGATGAAGGTACACTACAAGAAAATTGACTTTTTCCCACAAACCCATTTCCAACAAAAAAAAGTTTGTGGGTATTAACTATATTACCCACAAACCCAGCCACAAACCCACCAAATTTTGTTATCATCAATTTACCGACCAACATTTTGTCGGTATGTTTGTCGGTATTATGGCGGGAATTAAATTTTCACTCCCGCAAATTTTACCCACAAACACTTGTTTGTGGGTAAATTTTTTTTATCTTTCACCCACAAACCTATGTTTGTCGGTAAATTCTTTTCTTGTTACCCACGGACCTTAGTTTGTGGGAAATAAAAACTCATAATTTTGTTATGTATTACCTACAAACTCTTGCTTGTAGGTAAAAAAAAATTAGCTTATAACCACAAACTTTGGTTTGTAGGTAAATTTTTTTTTTTTACCTGTAAACTTATAATTGTAGGAAATAAAGATATTCATTATTTTGTTATAGATTACCCACAAACTCTATGATTTGTGGGTGATTTTCAGAACCCTAAATCCTCAATTTTTCCTTCTTATCCTTTCCCTCAAACAAAATTAGATCACTTTCTTAGTATTGTTAATAATATTTAACACAAATATTAAAAATATGCAAGATGATTCATTATTAGATCACTTTCTTAATATTGTTAATAATATTTTTTTTATGCTATTAAAAACTATAAAATTTTATTTGTAATTAAATAATAACTTGCAAAATTTATAAAAAAAATTTAAAATATATTTGCTTATTTTTTTAGTTTTTATTTTTGTCTATTTGCACATTTTAAAAAGAACATATTAACAAAATTTTGTATTTGTTTTTTATCACCAATATTTTAAATTTAAAATATATTTGCTTATTTTTTTAGTTTTTATTTTTGTCTATTTGCGCATTTTAAAAAGAACATCAGCAAGTGTGAAGGTTGGATGCCTGATTGGATGACGGTAGAAAATTGGCGAGGGCTGCTTCAGATTTGGAGTAGTGAACAATGGAAGAAACGTTCCAAAATAGGAACACAAAACCGAGGATTAGGAGAGGAATCAATTGTTAGACATGCTGGAGGATCAATCTCGGTGCTGCAACATAAGGAGAAATTGGTATTATTGGAATTTAATATGAAAATGTTAAATATCAAATTTTATTCATTTATAACTTTCAAATGGTTTTGTAGAAAAAAGAAACAGGCAATGATCCGTCTCTTCTAGAAGTTTTCCACCGCATCCATAAGAGAAAAAAGACTGGACAATTTGACAACCCAAAGTCGCAGATGATTTCTGTTAGTTTTACAAATATTCACTAAGATTTTTATATTTATGTATGTGTGTGTGTGTGTACATATATATCTATGCAAATGAATCTATAACTAATATTTATTGGGATTGTAGGAAGAATACATACGCGAAGTTTCTGAGAAATATGGAGAAGATAGTGATGCTCATCCCTCATTTGATCCAGACATTTGGTTAAAGGTGACAGGAGGAGTACAAAAAGGGGGGAAAGTCTACGGATGTGGAACACCTGGTGCTGCAAGAGCCTTATTTGGAGATAAGATCAATTCATCTCTTTCCTCATTACGATCTACCGCAACATTGCAACCAGATGTTGCATCAGCTGAGCGGATTCACACACTAGAGCAACAACTAGAGTACCAGAAAAGGAAAACTGATGAAATGAGTAATATCATGAAAGTCATGATGGATAAGTTAGGTTTAGACCCTTCTATCCTTGGAGGACTTCAGGTAAGTAACTATCTCTATTTAAATATGCAATCTGAAGTTTTTAGATAGCAAGATAATTAGAGAGCATTAAATAAAATTTGTAGAAACAAATGGGATCCAATTCGGATGCACAGTTAGAATTTCATGCAAATGTTTTAAGTTTTTGACTTTAACTTAGCTACTTTTAGTTGTGAAGAGCAATAGTGACCAAAATATGTTCAAATGACGACACGAGAATTTCAACATGTTAATGCCATTAAATAGGATTTGTAAGAACAAATGGCATCTAATTCAAATGCATAGTTAGAAGTTTATGCAAATGCTTGGGTTTGTGACTTAAACTTAGCTAGTTTTAGGTGTGAAGTGTTAAAGTAACTAAAACATGTTCAAACAAAGAGTCATGTATTCCACCACATTCATGACATTGAATAAGACTTATAAGAACAAAATGTATCGAATTCGTATCCACGGTTAAGATTTTATGCAAATATTTGAGTTTGTGAATTAAAATAAATTTAGTTTTAGGTGTAAAGGGCAATAGTGACCAAAACATGTTCAAACAATGAGCTAAGAATTCTAACACATTCATGCCATTGAATAAGATTTGTAAGAACAAGTGGCATCCAATTTTGGTTCACAGTTAAGATTTTATGCAAATGCTTGGGTTTGTTGTTTAAATTGGTTAGTTTTGGGCGTGCAGTGTGAAAGTCACGATAGGTTATGATTTTCCGCAAATGTTTATGCTTCTGATTTAAAGAATAGCTTGTTTCAGATTGACATACCTAAGTTTATATATTTATCTAGATCATTTCTTTTATATTTTCAAATTTTTTTGTTAGTTATTCACTTTTCTTTCTAACAGGATGTATCTTCTAGCGGTGTAGATGGTGATGTAGGTGGTCATGGAGATGGCGAGGAGATTCTTCATGAGGATGGCAACAATGATGACGATCTTGATGACATTATGTAGCTAGTTCATAGTTCTATTAGACTTAGCTTAATTATTTAAATGTAGATGTTGACATTGTGTGTTTATGTGATGCTTTTTTATTAAATGTTGACAAAACTTTAAATTTATGATGAATTTGTTTTATGGATAATATATATGGATGTTTATTAACAGGTTTGATTCATATAATGAAAATCATGAATTGTTTTATGGATAATATATATGGATATTTATTAACAGGTTTGATTCATTTAATAAAAAACAGGAATGTTTTACCCTGTTTGTGGCAATTACCCACAAACACAAGTTTGTGGCAATTACCCACAGTCACACACATGCATATATAGGTTGGTGGGTATCACCCACAAACCACCCATCACAATTTCCCACAAAATTTACCGACAAATGTTTGTGGGAAATGCCCACAAACTTTCGAAGTTTGTGGGAATTACCCACGAAAAATTACCCACAAACCATTACCCACAGAATATTTGTCGGTACACTTTTTCCCACAAATTTTATACCCTTTTCCCACAAATTTAGTTTGTGGGAAAAGGTCATTTTTCTTGTAGTGGTAGATTACTCAAACAAAATTTCAGTTGCAGGTTCAACAAAATTTGGTGGGTATATGGGACTGGGGGAAGGCCTAAGAAGCTTGAAGCTGTTCACATTGATGAATTAATCAGATTTAGTTCCTCTTGCTGAATCTAGGGACATATATAGAAGGTGGTGTGGTACTTGGAAAGACACAAATGAATGATTTCAATGCCATGTTGGAGAATTACTTAAAGATACTTAATTATTGGGTGATTTTCTGTCTATGTACTTGAAGATTTTACTTGCCTAATTTTGTTTTTACTTTCTGGTTTAAACGTGGGGATGCATGGCTCATCTCTTAATGAGGTGTTCTTGTTTTTGCAGTAATAAGCTTAAAATATGAGCATGGAATGACAGCTTGTTTTTTGAGATTGATGATCTGACTTTTATATATGTATATCTTAAATTAGCTTATTTTCCCATCTTGTTTAATTTTGTGCTTTGACATATTTAATTAAGTGTCTATAAATAATATCAGCTCGATTAATGCTTGGTTAAAATTCGTAATTTTAAAAATGTAACATATTATTAAATTCACTTATGTAAATTCGAATGGTGGGGTTGATGTATGATTTAATTACCATTATCAACTTGAACAAAATGTTGGACTCATGCTTTATTTGACAATTTAAAAGATACAAAAATATAATTAAAAGTTTAAAAACAGATCTAATGTTGAATCGAAATAGAATTCATAACTTTTGGTGGAAAACAATCAAAATATTCTTTTAATTAAACAAAATAAATTGAGATTGGCCGTGTTAATCACCTCAATTATTTTTGTAATTATACTATTGGTTAATTTTATGCTCAAAAAATTTCAATTGGGTCCCTATCTAATAGCTACCCTTTTGTCTATATAGGTTAAAAAAAACACGAGACGCTCCAGTCTACATAGTTCATACACAGCCGCCTCTCCAGACCTGCACCGCTTGGCAATGAGCCCCCTGACCAGTCGGGCCGCCGCCGCCACCTCCTCCGCCTCTATCAATGGTGTCAGTTAGCTCTACAAAGTCATTTTAGACTTCATCACTAAAGTATGGCATTTTGTGCTACCTTAACTTCCACAAAGTTATCTATCTCTCAATTGATTCGTTCTAATCTAGATTCTAGTGCCTCCGTTTGGTTACTGGGAAAACAGAAAAAGAAAGGTAAATAAGCTCCCACACTCTTCTCGGTTCAATCTTCCATGGTTTTTTGTTTTTAGATTTTGAGGTAAATTTTATAACTAACTTGATTGTGGGATTGTCGCATTGCATTGGTTTTTCCTTATCAGGAATTTTCTTTTTATTCTGTTTTGAAAAGTTTAATTTTTGAATGGCGGTGAGGAAGGTGGTGAGTTTTGCTGTTAGAGATCTCTATGCCTTCTGTTTGGGTCGATTAATTTCTAAGAAAAAACGGTGATTGTTTGAAGGAATGTCAGTTTGTAATTTCTTTATAATGGTAAAAGACACACCTTTGCCTAGCTTTGTAGCTTTATGTAGCCCAATTGACTGAAATATGTACTTTGTTTTCGCTCAATTGCTTGTGTTTTGTTGGGTAACAAATGGGGCTACATAAATTTGGTCGAGTTTGTAACTTCACATTTAAAATGTCTGCAACCGTGTATGCTTCAACTGTAGGATCTGATGTGCTTATGGAATGGTGGACTGAGAACCTATTTATTCTTTTCTAGTGTTGTTCCCACTGCCATTTTATTGGGCTTCTAGATGTGTCATATGTGAAATTACTTCAAATGAATTATGAATTAATGGAGTAAAACATTCATGTTTAATTCATATCTCATGTATATTTTGCTTCCACTTATATCTGAGATAAGTGCAATGGGTATATTTTAAATGCAGTGAATTGCCGTCCTTGCTTTGTTTGGTATTCAACTCATCTGCTTCGCAAAGATATTTGAAACTCAATTACTTACCTTGCTAAGTCATAATTAAACAATGAATGATAATAAGCTCTAAGATCATAACTTAGCTTACTTCAAGACAATGTGGAAAAATTGAATGTTAAAATGTGTCAGAGGTAGAGGTTAACAGATATAATTCTACTCTTAGTGCTGCAATAGAGAACTCTTTCTTTTCTGATGTCTTACGTCACTTAGTATCTACCAGAATGTAGCCATGTCCTATGTTTCCATTGTGATCACACCTTCTGAGAAAATAAGAGTATTTGACATTTAATGGTTTTGTACCGTCTTTCAGAAGTGTTAATGGAATATTTTACTCAACTTTCAGAGTTAATGTCTACTTAGAACAAAGCATCATCTCATATAGCAGGTACCTGTTCCCAGTAAGGAAACTGGACCATATGATAGTTTAGCTACTACTTTGTTGGCTTGTTGCATAGCTTTTAGTATCAAAGTGCAGTATTAGGCGCTCCTGTTTTATATTTCACCTGAAAATCTAGAATTTCAGCTGCATTCTTGTGCTTCTTTTCATATATGCAATATGTTTGCCTTTTACATATCTTTACTGAAGACTATGATGAAACAGTGGGACAGATCCTGTTCCAATGACTGCCCAGCTTACAACTGCTGGTGGTTATGTGGCTGGATTTGATGTTTGCCTTACTCATCTGAGGGTCTTCCTTTCAAGTTCTATAATTTATTTGTCATTGTATTGGTTTTTTTTTTTACTCTCTTTTGGCTTACCTAAAACTTAATAAATCAAACAAGTAAATGTGCTGCTTATTCTTTCAGTTTTTACAACTTCCCAATAATGGGGAACAAAACTTTTTACATGGGCAGAGTTAGAAAATGAGGATTACAGCAGGTACTTCTGATGTCTTCACATATCTAAAGTCCTCCTGGTGCAGCAAACTGTAGATGTGCCGAGCTTTCAGGATGTGTCTACATGATTAAATAATAATGTATTGACTGATTCTTCTCTGCTCATGTTTTGATAGTAAACAAATTTCTCGTTTCCTTTTTCTGATTGTTTTCTTTCTTGAGTCTTGTGTAATAATCAAAAACATAATTCAGTGTTTTCCTTCTGTGATGTGGTTCAGTTTGTTCATTGTGTCTTCTCTTTCCTTCTGTATTTTAACCATGTGATGATTTCATTGCTGAAGAACCAATTACAGTACCAGCTTTTACGAATATTGACCCCAACTATTTTGGCTGTCTCTAACATCTTTGGTTATTTTGGCCACATTGTTTAAGATCTATTTGTAGGGTTCAGCTTGTATTAAACATTTAGACATCTCACTTCAATTTATTTGTATCTTCTGTTTACGTTTTGCACAATAAAGAGTCTCCCTTACTGTGGATCAGCTTGTTCATTCTTTTTAAACTAAATTCTATGTTTTATTAACTCAAGATTTCAGTGCTGCAGACGCAATTCTTTACCATCTTTATGTGCCCTAACTTCACTCATTCAGATAAACGTGGACCTTAGAGTTTGGTAGATATCTCTGATCTTCTTAAATCCTACTTACTCCCCCACCCTAATGAAGAACCTCTAATTTGGTCATCCTTCCTCTTGACCACTTCAACTATGCCATGCTCTTTCCAGCATCCTCACAGGTAGACCTAATTAGTTGAGCAAGCTAGCTATGACTCTGATTTTTGAGGCCTTAAGTTATTCAGGTTCCATTGCAGCACTCAATAATGATTGGCTTTTAGTTACCTTTTCTTTTCAAGTTTCCCTCTTTCTGTTGCTGCATGCCTGTTTAGTGAAAGACTTAAAAGAAGTGAAAAATCTTCCTACACTTTCCCCCTGCTGAGAAAATTATAACCCTCTGCTCAACAATACAAATTATCCTGCTATTTATCTTTGGATTTTAGCACCCAAAAAATTATAGTAATAGAAAGAAACTCTCTTTGGAACATCTTAAATAAAGCATGCAGCAAGGTATGAATAGTTTCAAATTTCTCTAATGCCACCACCTGACTCAATAATTTCAAATTTGTATGGCTAGTATATCTGTCTAAATTAAGCTTAAACCAGCATAATAATATTATACACTATAAAGTTGAAATTCAAGTCAGATACTTACGTGGTTCAATCTGAAATGACATTTGAATTCAATAAATATTTGATTTCATTTACAAAAATTTATAAACAAATATACTTTTTAAGTTTTAATAAAATAATAATAATAATTAAATTACTTCACAAACTCTGTCTAACTAATTATATATTTACTTGAATACATAATTGAATAACCTATTTGAATACCAAATACTATATGTGTTTGATTAAAATATGTATTCAAATATCGAATAATTACTCCACCTCTGGCCTAAAATATATTTGGATTCATTCATGCACAATTGCACATGAAGAACTAAACCCCACCAAACACGTACTGGCGGCACCATGTGCACCAATGACCAAACTTCTGAGTTGGAATAGTGTTTGGTGCTGAAAATACAGAATGCTAATGAGGGCATGCATGCACGTACGGGTCAAACCGTAAACAACTGGTTGGCATCCTTTGAACTTAATTGGATTCCTAGAAACCGCCGACACTGTCTCGCTGTCCAAACAAGGCCCAGCTCGATTATTTTGTTGCTTTGTGTTAGCATGATTCTAAACCATTTAACACAAGAAATTAATATTCTTTTCAGCCAAATGAAAAATATTTCAATACTCGAAATTTGTATTATGACATATACAGAGAGAGCATGACAATGTTTTTTCTTTTGATTTTCCTTGCCGGTGAAGCTTTGCCCAAATGAAAAAAAAAAAGTTAGAAAATTTCAATATTGTTTGTTAACATATCAACATAAATAAATAATTTCTAGGCTCAAATCGATGAACGATCTAATTATAATATTTAATAGTTTTACAAAAAACAAAAAATTAAGTTTTTCTAAGAATATGAAAATAATTTTTTTTTTTTTTTTTTTTTGGTTCTCATTGGTATCCTCACACCTTTGGGTATAATCCTAATCTCTTTTGGGATTCATGGTTGTTCATCCTGACAAATATTTTTCTTTTAGCTTGAAAACCTGGCATTGCTGAGGCCTCTCAACTGCTGAGTTCAAGCATGTCTTACCACTTGAACCACACATTGTTTAGTAAACTATTTATTTATATGTATATAATTAATTGCAAATCTTAACTTGGAATGAAAAAAAAAAAAAAGTTAGAAAATTTCTATATTGTTTGTTAACATATCAACATAAATAAATAATAAATAATTTCTAGGCTCAAATCGATGAACAATCTGATTATAATATTTAATAGTTTTACAGAAAACAAAAAATTAAGTTTTTCAAGAATATGAATTTTTTTTTTTTTTTTTGTGAGTATTCTCATACTATTTGGGTGTAAGCCTAATCTCCTTCGGGATTTGTAGTTGTCCCTCCTTAAAAATATTTTTCTTTTAGCTTGAAAACCTGGCATTGTTGAGACCTCTCAACCGCTGAGTTCAAGCATGTCTTACCACTTGAACTACACATTGTTTAGTAAATTATTTATTTATATGTATATAATTAATTGCAAATCTTATAATGAACTTTTATGGACAGAAAATAAAATGTACAACTAGACCTAATTTTATATATCTAATATTTAAATATTGGTGATTAGTTTACATGAAGTTTCCTCACCTCCAACATGTTGAATACTTAATTAAACTAATCTCTATGTATATATATTACTATTAATTGTTCATTGGGTGGACATGTTGCCTGCTTCCAGTGTGACACTATCCACCATTAATGGGTCACACGAATCCAATAATAATACCAGATTATGCGCACCTTGAAGGTTTCCCTTTGTTGCTTGACAGGTAATTACACAGCTAATGCCTATTAGGTCAAATTGTCTAATAATTGTCCTGGCAAATAATGATAGTATCTTATACTGAATCGATAGTGATTCACTTTTTCTTTTAAGGAATGAGAATGATCGAGGACCGAAACATGCATAAAAAATTATACTTCAACATAATTTGTATAATTGTATTATTTTTTTTGATAACATAAAAACTTAACTGGAACCATATTATTAATGGGTCTATAAAAGCAACTTCCCCTTGTGTTCTTGTACCGTGCCTCTCTCTCTCTCTCTTTATTTAGCTCTCATTGTCATTCTCTATCTTATTCTATTTTAGTTGATCAGCATGGCTTCCTCAGTAGTATCTGAAAGTTTCTTTAAAGGAATTGAATTCTCAGAGGTCAATAATGTCCTTCTCATGTCTTTGATGGAAGAAACACAAGAAGATGATGATCAGTACTTTGGTGATGATCATAGACTTGTAAGCTTAATTCAATCACTAGAGGCTGAGATTAATGGGCCTGCTGCAGAATTGGGTTTCATTAATGGCTGTGATTATCAAATGTTTGATTTAGTACAAGTGGATGGTCGAGATTGCTCCACATCACTTGGTGCTGATGATCATTATGGTTGGGTTGATGAGGTGAATGCATGGAACACATATGGAGTTGATCATGAGGATTTGGATGTTACAATGGAATATTATGATGGAGTTTTGTTTGAGCAAAACTACAGTGATAGTTACTTACAAGAATATTATGATTCAGCAATGTAAATTAATTGTAAGTGTAAATATATTTTGAATCAAGAAGTACAATTCAATTCAATGTTGATCATGTTAGCTGTGAAATCCTTTCACATTTGTTTCATAAGAAGCTTTTTCATATATAAATAAAATGAAATATCTGTATATTAACACAAAAATCACACATACTATCATATTATCATGTGAAATATACATATGGAATAAAAAATTATACCAACTAATTATCAATTCAATTCAAAAAGACACATAATTTAAGTTTATGAAAATTTTAATTCAATAGGGATTGAGTTCCGAGTGGAAAACCGAGAGAAATTGTTTGTTTATCTTCTAAATTGACCCCCCAACCCCTACAACCCAATACCTACCTACTACCATATATGAATTCTTTGAAGAAGTAGCTAGTGATTTAGGTTTTGTTTTGTTTGGTTTGTGGCTTTTTGAGAGGTATTATATTCTCGTTCTCTTAAAGCTATTTTTAAAAAGCCATAACAGTAGTGTTTGCTAAAATAATATAAAATTTGCTCTCAATAAGTAAAAGTCACAAAATTAGTGTTTGGTAAATTTATTGTAAAGTTGTTCCAGAATATCTAAATTGACTACAATAGACATTGATAATTAAAAGAAGAGCTGAGCTGAAAGTTGAAAAGTTTAATTAATCAAAGGACAAATATGGATTTTCATTAAAAGTTAAGATCATATTAATTTTTAAAATTTTTTTAAGTAAAAAGCAGCTTTTAAAAGCACCCCTTGAGGTGCTTTAAAAGTCTCTATTACTTTGACTTTTAAAAGACCAAAACAAAAGCAACTCAATCTTTTTTATCAAACATTAAAAAAATTGACTTGTACTCTTCATAAGCATAAGCATCATCCCAACAAAAATTACTAAACCAAACCTTAATGTGTATTATCTTTTTATATATATATTGTCGTACCATCAAGTAATTTACTATAAAATTCCAAAAATCATTATGTCTCATGATTTCATGTGAAATAGCTCTGTTAATATATCAATCATTAAAAATAAAAATAAAATAGAAATTGTCGATGTGGTGTGAGACTTGTAAATGGTTTGATATTAAATTTCTAACACATAAACAGCTTGAAATTAATAATCACAATTTATTTTAGGAGAACAGTGTTTGAGACGTTTAAAAAAATATATATATATATAGATGTTAGTTTTCAAAGTAAAAAAAGAAAAGAAAATATTTTGATCATGAAATGCCTTACTCTAAAATATTTTTTCAAATGTTAATTGAAAGAACTAAGTAAATTTACTACCACAAAAAACTCCAAACACTTCGACTATATAATTATATGAAAATTATATACTAACAATAAATCATCAATTTTTTTTATTATTAATATTATACATGAAGTAAAAAATATAAAGAAGGCTAATATAGTTTTTAACATTCTTAAATCATGTGTACCCAATAGTTGTTTATCATAATATTCTAGAGGTAAGTGAAAGCATCATTAAACAAGTAAACCACTAATGTCCAATCAAGCTTCAAAGATCATGTATCTTTGACACATGCACAAAAAAAGAGAGGAAGAAATAATGTAATATGTGAATAAAGCAAGTTCATGTAGGCAATATAGTCTGCATCTTGTGTTATTACAAATGTGTAAAATTAAAGCATCCTCTAAGATCATTGATTCCACTCTAATCAATAATATTGTCTATTAATATAGAGGCAAAGTCCTATCACCAACACCTCTTTAAATATTGTTTTTTGGTCATAAACTCACGATCTCTAATGAATGGTTTATTTTTTTAGTGGAATACACAGTCATATATTGCAATAACTTTATGAAGGAAGGTCTAATCTTAGAAATCAAAGATTACCTTTGCTTCTTTTGTCAATAAAATAAAACAAAAGATTTGCTTTAATTCTATGATGAAAGTGATGGAGGGAAATTGGAGTTGGAGTTGGCCCCTTGAAGATAAACATCACATGGAAGTTGGTTCCTTCACCATCCATTTAAAGTGATAAATAAGAGATTGAAATCTAAACCCACCAAACATGTAGTGGTGGCATCATGTGTATCAAATTGTGGGTTGGGAGGTCAGAAATATATGGGTATCCTGCTTTTATAATTTTAATCGGGGCCAGTTGTTTTGTTTCAATTTCCAAGCCTCAATTATAGATTAGTATCAATTAATTAATTAGTTAAAGCTTATCTTCACAAAAGTACCCTACATAAGCATTAATTGTGAATGATGCACATTACCTAGAGAGTCCCACTAACCAGATTCTAATTAAGTACCAATCAATTATTGTGATCAAAATTGAAAATAATAATATATTTACCCATTTTTGGAATAGTGTAATAATATATGCACTATCAAAGTAAATAATGATTCAAGGTTCATGTCATCTAGCTCACTAGTCACTATATATGTATTAGAGAGGGGGGAAAAATGTCAACTAGGTCATCTAATATATAGTCATGATGCTCTCTTTAATTATATGTGTGGATCAAATCTTTCATCTAAATTAACAGGTTACTCTATTAGAAAGGAGATTATTAGGGTTTTTAAATCCCTTTTAAGTTTTTTAATTTTTTCTTGCATATTTTAAGTCTTACTTTTTTAAATTGTACATATCATCGATTATTTCTTAAATTTATCAACATATAACTCTGAGTGCATGTATTATCAACCGATAGTTGAAGTGATAATAAATTATACTTAATCTCTTTTATCAATCCATATTTCAAACAAAAAATTGTCTTTGAAAATTACAAAGAATTTTATGCACACAACATAAAATTGAAAGATATATAAAGAGAAACTTTCCTTTATTAATTTATATATTCTTTATTCAAATGGGTCCTCCCTCATCTAACAAATGCACATACCTACTAACTACAAGTCATAACATACTCTCTTTTCCTTTGCTTTATTGGTACTTCACATTTCAGTTAGACTTGTCTTCTCCATGTTTCATTGCATGTCCTACATATAGAGTATACCCCCTTTAATTAAGAAGCTGGCACGTCCTTAGGTAAGATTCTGTAACTTATGCAAGATTTTGTTTATTAATTTGTTAAATCTCACCTTATCAAGTAGACAAATAAATTAAATTAATATGGTGCTACATGTGCACTTGAATATTTAGACGATGTAGCACTTCCTATATAAAGGCCACCTTGTTTTCAAAGAGTCATTGTGACACTTCAACTCCTTAGCTACCTTACTATTCTCTTGATCAAAAGCCAACAATCTTCCACTTCAAATATAATTTCTCATATATCCCACAAATTTTCTCTTTGAATTAATGGATTCTCTAGTATGTGAAAATTCGGCATTCATCAACGGTGAGGATGAGTTCGATGGCTTGGAAGTCTTGGAAATGGATGGTGATCTTCTCATGTCCTTGTTAGAAGAATCACAAACTGATGAACGTGATGAAGATCAATTGAATAGTTTGATCAGATCACTAGAAGCAGAGATCAAAGTAGATACAATGGAGGGTCAAGATTTAGTTAGCAATATTATTGGCGAGGAATGTAGTGGTCAATCATGGAAAGTAGGACAGATGGACGGTCGGGATTGCTCGGTATCACATGATTTTGATGAGTTTGGATGGGTTGATATGGATGTGGTGCCTTCCTCACTTGGTGAGGACATGAATTGGTACATGAATCCTTATGGAGGTGAGATGGATGGGATAATTGAATTTATTGGTAATGAGGATGAACATTATTCTAAGATTTATCATGAAAGTGATTTAGGTGAATATGGGTATAGCTCCTTGTGGCAAGAAACAAATAGCTCTGAACTAATAATATGAGAATGAGACATTCCTGTACATTTTTACTGTCAAGCCATGGAACTCTTTTTTTTTTTTCTTTTTTTTTTTGTGCAAAAGTCAGATTGGGAGATGCTATCTATATAATTGTATGAAAATCTTAAAAAATTGTTATTGATGATATGTACTGGTTAAGACCAAACTAAGCAATAGAATTCATGGATTAGAATCATCCTCAATCACTTCTATTTTATTTATAAATTTGATGGAATTGAAAAAATGATTAGTCGAGATGTGCCTACACGGGCACACCTAATCACTAAATAAAGAAAAGATTATTCTCTATAAAAATATATTCATAAAGTGTTAGTAATATTGTAAAAATAACTTGTTGTATTTAAGGACTAATAAAAATTCTAAAGATGTGAAGATATTATAACACAATTATAAAATATATTATTAGACCATTATTTCTTAGATCAATTATAAGATGTTAATAGGAATGACAATGAAACAAACTCTACTGGTAATCTCGCGAATCAGTTAATATGTTTATTAGTTCTTACCTAAAAATTTATCTAAAAAAGTAACATAAGTTATAAAATATAATTTAGTGATAAGTTATTTAAATTGTGAAATCATACCCCGCTTAAACAAGGCAGGCCCTTCAGTTTCCATGTCTTCGTCCGTCCCTTGAACGATCTTCTTTGCCTTTTTTTTTTGGCAAAAGTCAGACTAGGAGATGCTCTCCATATAATTGTATGAAAATTTTAATAGAAAAATTGTTATTGATGATATGTACTGGTTAAGACCAAACTAAGCAATAGAATCCATGAATTGGAATCATCCTCAATCTTTTTATTTAAATTAATTTTTTTAATTTTATAAATTTGACATAATGAAAAAAATAATTAGTCGAGATATGCATAAACTGATATGAGCACACCTAACTGTTAAATAAATAAAAAAACTCTATAAAATGTATTCAGTATTAGTAATTTTTTTTTAAAAAAAAAGTTGTTCTATTTAAGGACTAATAAAATTTTTACAGATGTGGAGATATTATAATCCAATTAAAAAATATATATATTATTAGACCATTATTTCTTAGAAAAATTATAAGATACTAATAAGAGTGGCAATGAATCTTATATCTGTTCCTATCATAAAACTTCTTACCTCTCGTCAATAAAACGCATGGTATGATTTATATGGAAGCTACGAAATACCGTCATAAGAACAATTTGTTCATTGTCTTCTTCTATTCTGTTTTCATTGAATAGATGTGATTTAAGAGTGCTTCTTAATAGAGCATTCTTCAGTAAGTTAGCCTTGTCTTATTTTAATATGAGAAATAGGTTGTTTTTTGTAGTTTGTTATTCCAGTCATTGAACGATAAGATCAGAACAAAACTTCTTATCGGTTCTTTTTCCTTCTTAATGCTTTTAATCAAACTTGTATCTCCAGAAGTTGCATGATTACATGAAAAGCTGGTTTTCTTTCTTTCTAGTTGTTTTCATATGGATTTAAAAGTTAGGTTATATTCACACAACTAACTTAAATGTATTGATTCCATAGGTTTCCTCAACTTCCAAGTAATCGTCTCTGCACGCAAGTACATCATGATGATTTGGCTTGCCAATTTCTACTTTCAAGCTGATATCTTCCATAGCCCAGTAGTTCTTGACTTGCAATGCCTCTAGTTTGTTTCACTACAAAATTACCCCAAATCTTGAAATGGTTCATCTTCATGTGAGTTATAGTTCTTCAGAATGATATATTCATGTGAAGTCCTCTTGATAAATACTGATCACAGCCACTTTGTAAAATGTAACTTGTTGAGAGGCCAAGGCTGGCTTGCTCAGAAAACCTTGAGTACAAAAGGAAAGAGAATACTATTTTAGATTCAAGTCTATGAAATCTTAAACTTGGAATACTTGGTTGTTCTAGCTTGATGAATATCAGAATTCAAAACTGATATATGGGAGAAGTTCTGCAGCACTATTAAATCTCATAACAGCCAGAATGGTGCATCTCAAGATGATGGTGGCCAGCACCCATGGTGATGCCGGTGAAACTGCTTCACGCAATTGAGTATTCGCAAGTGGATATTAGCAAGTCCCACAAGCTTTTGTGAGAAAATTACATCTTCAAGTACCTTAATTGTACTAAGAGAAAAAAAATTTACAGTAAGGACTTGGAGTCCCTAATTTCTTACCCTGTATATTCTTTTTTTTTTACTTTTTGTTTTGGAACCTTGTTTATTACTCGACTCCTCTAAGGCGAGTTTAGTTGATTATGGATGTAATGTATGAAATTCTGTAGTTGTAAAATGTCTCTGGTTATGATGAATTTCTTGTGACTTGACATGTGATGAATGAACTGATCAAACTTGTATTCTGAACTTGGTAAGGGATTGGTTTAGGCAATTTCAATTATCAAGCTGCAAATGTAAGTTAATTTTGGGGATTTTCTTTTGATCTAAATTCTGAAAGGTTCAAAAGAAAGCCTTCTCTTTCATTTTGTCACTCTTTCGTGCATACCATGTTAGACATTACCTATGACCTACAGCATGTATTCTTAAGCAAGAAGAAATTAACAAATTACAGCAAAAGAAAAGTATGCACTTTACAAGACTTTGTGCCTTTTTACCACCTCTTGTCTTTGTGGTCCAACAATTTTATGAGTAGGTGAGATTTTAAAGTCGTTTTACCATACGCACTTAAGAGTAAAGACACCAATGACCAGTGAAGGTTCCCATTTCCCTTCATATTTTTTTAGTCTCTCCAATTTTAGTGTTGAAGTACTGTAAAGTCAGACTTAAGTTTGGTACTTAATTTGGTTTCAGTCTCTTCAATATTCATTAGCACTTAAGATTTTTTATTGCTTGCCTCTAGTTTCTAATCATTGAAATTCTTGTAATTTGCTTTGATCAGCTATTATGTAGAGAACAAATAAGAACTTGATTTGGACAATATAAGTAGGTAGCAACATGATCACAAACAGTCTGAATGATACTTCATATCTACATGTCCTCATACTATAATCATGATT
The DNA here is from genome assembly GCA_029379385.1 of Quillaja saponaria. NCBI lineage: Eukaryota > Viridiplantae > Streptophyta > Magnoliopsida > Fabales > Quillajaceae > Quillaja > Quillaja saponaria. The sequence goes on along the minus strand of CM055616.1, from coordinate 7,082,014 downwards.
GAATAAAGTGCTTTGCAAGTTGCAACTTTCCCCTCCAAATACCAATTGCAAAGGATGTATATGCTGAATGCAGTAAAGATTTGAGCTAGGGTATTTGTGTAGACGTCCCGATAATTGAACCATACGAAAAAAATTATAATTATAATATATTGTCAGCCAGCATAAAATGACAAAACTAATGAATATAACCTACTAGTTTTGTTAAAAGTTAAAACTAATGAATATAAAATATGATGTGAAAAAGTAGCCCCATTTAAAAAGCTTTAAATAGATAATTTTTGTTTTTTATGCTTAATGAACCAACTAAAACTTTTGGGTTAAAATTTATAAATTTATCTTTCTTCCCAAATGTTAAAAGCAAAGTACTCCAAAGCTTTCCCAATAGGTAAACGAAACAAAGAGCTAATGATTTATTGATAATAAATTATATCTTCTCATCATATTTGTCAAGAATTTTTTGTGTTTTTTTTTTTTTTTTTTTCACGAAAACAAAGAGTTTTAACTAAGAGCTTGGACATGATATTAGATGTAAAGAAAATGAGAGGATGAATAATTTCTAATATCATTTTTGAGACTCATATAAATTATGACAAATTCTTCTAAATATCAATAGAATCATAATTTCTTCCCTAATTTATATTCTATATAATAAGAACTAAAATTGTTTTAGGTTACATTAGAAAGAGAAAACCTAGAAGAATTGAAATTGGTAGCCATAGCCCATAGTTCAATTGTTTGCATGGTCAAATAATTGAGTTTGATTAGTATAAAAAGAAAAAAGAAAAGACACTCCTTTTTCTGTTTGCGCCACTCACACAGAGTGACACAGGCACATACACACGTAAACGTAATTCTTTCCGAACTTTTGCTCGTTCAAAAGACACACACCCTGCTTTCCACTCACAATTTCACTTAAACAAACACCTTCTCGACCTTCTTTCTTCCTTCGGAGTTGAGAAAAGCAAAGCTAAGACAAAAACCAGCTTCAAAAGCAAAAGCAAAAAGATTACTATCCTTCTTTCCAATCACACCAAAGCAGACCACGTTAAGCAAAATGAAGAAGATCCCACATTTATACTCTGCACCCATGTCTCAGTTTTGCTCATTCCCAAGACTTTTGAGCTCAGACCAATGGCAGAGATTGTGGTTGCCGAGCCCATCCATGAAATTGAGACTGAGTACCCAAGACCCATCACATTGTCAATTACTAGCGGTAGTTCAAGTGATCATGTTCCTGAACCGTTTGAGAGTGAAAGGTTGCCACCGAATTTGGCTTCTAAAATCCAAAGGTTTCTTCGTATTGCCAATTTGATTGAAAGGGAGGAGCCTCGTATTTCTTACCTTTGTAAGTCATTTGGAGTTGGGATAATTGGGTTTGTTCTGTTAGTTGTAACTTGTAAATTTGTGGAGTGCTGTAGGTTTTAATATATTTAGGTTTTTAAATGTATATATGGTAGGAAATGGATGTTTTTGAATATATAATTCGTACTTGTAGCTAACTTAATCAATTTATTAAAGTGCTGGAAGAATGAAAATACGGCTCGGTTGAATTGGGTAGCAAAGAAGTTGGTGATGAATAAATACATGCTAAACCATGAACCCATTTCCATACAGATAAGTAATTATATGTTTAAGAGTAAAGGAGAAATGATATTTGAAGATAATATGACTTTCACTTTTACCTACCTACTTCATGCTAAGTTAGAAAAATGGCTTACAAGCATAAATTATCATAATCCAGTACTTTAGTAGTTGTTTTTACTCTTTAGAACATTTCTAGTTTTAAAATTACAATATTTAGAATTTTTCTTTCCCTTCCTTTATGATATTGTCAGTGTGAGGGCATTGACATATTGGCTTTTCACATTAATAAAACTGCTAAATTTATGGTTCTTCTCAAGAAGTTGTAATTTGAAGATGGAAGCATTAAATACTCACTTGACTGATGATGATAAATAGCCAATGAAGCTTTCAACTTTCTTCTCCCGTTTCTGTAGAAACTTGGTTTGGCAGTCACTAACAGGGTTCAACATCTAGTTTCAAATTTCATACAACCTTAACCAGAAAATAAAATTCACGGTTGACTAAATTCAATATATAATGTATTCTAAACTGTGCTACTACTTTTCTTGAACAGGCCGCTTTCATGCCTTTGAAATAGCACATTACTCAGACCGTCATTCAAGCGGAAGGGGTGTTAGACAATTCAAAACTTCTCTTCTTCAGCGACTTGAACAGGTGATTAAGTTCGTTGCAGCATATGATGTCAATTTCAACAAGTTATCTCAGGATGTCATGTTTTATTTGGAGTCAATGTATGTAAAAGATTTTTAGTCGAATTGCCATGCAAGTGTTCAAGTCAGAACCTCTTGCTCTGCTGTTATATATGTACTATATCTTGATGATTCAAATCAACCTATATGATTACAATTCTATTGGCATGTTGGATTTCACTTTCCCTTGAAACAGCTGTAGTTACTTTCTGATTAAAACATTTTTTTCTCCCTGTGCTATAGTTTTGAGATTGTATGTGTCCTTTTGCTTTCATGAGTTATACAGGACATAGAAGTTACCATTAGGAAAAGGAAGGAAAAGAGTGATATTCGCGAGCTTAAACGTGTTTATCATGCGTACAAGGACTACTTTATCAAACATGATAGAACATTTGATTTAGAAAATAGGTAATTGAAGCTTACATTTTCGCTATGCCATTGTGATTCTAATTACAAAAGTCTGGATGCCTTTAATGCCTGCTAAGCCAACTTTGTTTGTTTTATGTGAACAGACAGAGAGAAAATTTAATAAATGCACGTAATATTGCCTCCGTGCTGTTTGAGGTGTTAAAGACAGTTACAAATCCTGCTGGGCCTCGGGTAGTTTTCATTTCTTTTTACTGTTATTTTCCGTATTTCTTTGTCTTTCATTTTGCTCCATTTTTCATAACAATGGTTAGTCAGAAATTAGCGATATGTCTCTCTGTTTCTTGATGTTAATCTGTCTTTCTTTCTCGCCCCACCCCCCTCTGACTAGGCACTTTCTGATGGTAATGCTAGCCAAAAAAATTCTGAGTTCAACATTCTACAACTTGATCATGGAGGCATTCAGCATGCAATTATGCAGCTACGTGAGGTCTGGTGCCACACATATATATTTCTATTTTAAATATTATTGATGTTGCCAGCACTCATGTTTTCAGATTCAAGTCAGAGCAGCAGAACAACATTGTAATATGATGGACTGAGTCTGAATAGCTAATAAACTAATGAATTGACACAGATTAAAGTTGCAATTGCTGCTATTCGTAACGTTCGTGGTTTACCCCCAGCCCAGGATTTTAAACAGCATGGGACATTCGTAGATTTGTTTGATTTTCTTCAGCATTGCTTTGGGTTCCAGGTGATTTATCTCTAGTTAGTTTTACTTATTTTTCTTACTTCCTCATTTATAGGCTGCCTAATATGGTATCGCATGCATATAAATCACTAGTTGGCTGGTTGCTCTCCAATAACATGGTGCTCTATGTACTTATCTGCTGACCTTTGAGAATGTCCAAGTTTTTCTTGAAATTCATATTACATGTCTTCCATTCAGGAGGCAAATGTAGCTAACCAAAAGGAACATTTGATTTTACTCCTTGCAAACATGCAATCTCGGCAAACTCACAACCAGAATTCTATCTCAAAGGTGTAGTTGCTGTTGGATTTGTATCTTTTGGCTTTGCATCATCATATTGACTACTTAGTGAATGTTATTCTTACTATATCAGTTAGGGGATGGTGTTGTGGACGAATTGATGAGAAAGCTTTTCAAAAATTATTCAAATTGGTGCAAATTTTTGGGGAGAAACAGCAACATCCGGTACATTAACTTACCTATTTTGCCATCATTTCATACCAAAAAGTAAAAAATTGTCATTTCCATGGAAGAATCAACACAGTATACTTATATTTTCCTTTGTCAAATTTTGTTTTGCTTTTTTCTTCCATTTTCTTTTGTTGTCACTTTTTTCATTTAATATTAATAATTTCAACTTCATTGCACTGATTAAAAATTTACTGTTTCTTTCCAGAACTAATCCTGTCATTTGCTGTGCAGTTTGCCTTTTGTGAAACAGGAAGGCCAACAATATAAAGTTTTATACATGGGGCTTTACCTTCTCATATGGGGGGAGGCTGCAAATCTGAGATTCATGCCAGAGTGTCTCTGCTATATCTATCACCATGTGAGTTACCATTCTCATAAATGTGCCTTAGTTGTGTATGACTAACTTCTCCCGTGACATTTAAAAGAACATTTTTAAGTAGTTTTCCTGTCAATATCAAAATACCCATATGGTATTACCTGATTATTGTGGATGTTGTCTTTGGCAGATCTCCTACCCACCCTACCCCCCCCCCCCCCCCTCGCCCCTCTTCCCCCCACTTCCCAAAATAAAAATAAAAGTTCACGCTCTGTTTTGATAGTAAAAATACTTAAATGCTTCGTCATTGGACAAAAAAATGGATTCTCGAAAATGGAGTCCAGAAATGCCTCTTGAATTTTCTTTACTCCATAGTCTTTAGTTAGTCACCCATATGCTACTCTTTTCTTTTCCTATTCTTGATCTTTCCCCTTGTTTCTTTAAGATGGCATATGAATTGCATGGCGTGTTAAGTGGTGCTGTTAGCTTGATAACATGGGAAAAGGTCATGCCAGCATATGGAGGGGATTCTCACTCTTTTCTTAACAATGTAGTTACCCCCCTATACATGGTTATAAAAGAGGTATTTTCTGATAGCTCCTATCTTTGTTGTTCTTCCTGTACCACAACTAACTTCCTTTCTAAACTAAAAGGAAGCTAAAAAGAGCAAAAACGGGACAGCTGACCATTCTTCATGGAGGAACTATGATGATCTAAATGAATATTTCTGGTTCGTAAAATCTTCAAAGTAAATATATTTTTCTGTTGTTTCTCCTGTCATCAAAGACAGGCTTTTAAGTCATGAGGTTGTTATAGCTGCCATTCTTCTACAGGTCCCCTGATTGTTTCCAAATTGGTTGGCCAATGCATCTGGACCATGATTTCTTCTGTGCACAATCTTCAAATAAAACCACTTCTAAGAATGCCTGGGTATCATCTAATATCGTGAAGAAAAGGAAGAAGAGAGAAAAGAATGAAGATGAAGACCAAGGGGTAAACTAATTTGAGTTTTGTTACTCTCCTAAGGGTTACATTTCAAAATTGCAGTTGACGATTTTTATAATAAAATCTATACTGAGAAAATTGCAAAAGTGATGTTGAAACTGTAACACTTCTTGTAGTAGCATAGCAGACCTGTGTTTCATGGATTTTGGGCTCCGGTACAGATACAAAATTAGGAACTGGTCATATCCTCCTGCCTGAAGCATAATTGCTCCAGAGAGCTTTCCTATTTATCCTAACCTCCTAGGATCTAATAGGATATGCCTACTTGATTTTGGCAGTGTGAATATAGTTTCCACAGGACCAAAGCCCAAGCCTCATTGATAAAAATGTCTAGGTCTCTTGCTTATTTAAAGAGATCAAGGGACATGATATTGTTTAAAAGTGGTCATTTACTTATACACTCATTCTTTGATACTATAGGCTAATGCTAGAGCCTAGATGAGTAGCTCTTTGGCTTCTTTGATAAGTAATGGCTTAAAGTGTTACCTATGAAGAGCTTGTTCTGATAAGGAATAGCTTAAACCGTCACCTTTGAGTATTTCTTTGTCATTTTTAGAAGTATATATGTTAATATACGGGACCAGGAATTGAGTCCATCGGTTCATTTCATTCAACTAACTGTTGAGCTCTTCCAGCTGATTATTTTCCTTTCACTTAATAATTTTCTGAAGCATACGCTTGGTTACAATTGTTTCCATATTTCTAGTACTGGAAAGATGTGAATCATGTGATAGCATGATGCAGAACTAGGAGAGAGAGTATGGGAGAAAAGAGAGAGAAAGAATGGAATACTAAGAAGTATAGAACTTACTTTAATCAGTATCAACTATCAAGGCTATACTTGTCTTTCAAGAAGCCTTTGCATAGGTATAAAAAATAATTCTGATCCAATAGGGAAAATAGGATAAGCTAATTAAATATTAAAAATAAATCATTAAACAACAAGAAATCCTATATATTAAAAGTTAAAAGCCCCAATTATATAGATTTACAAATAATAACCTAATAAAATAAATAACCATATAAAACCCTAAATCCCATGCCTACAATTATTACAAGTTCCTTTGTCATGAACTCAAAATTATCAATAATATGTACGCCGAGTACTCCATCATAGGATCCTCAGGCCTTCCAGTTTATTGCCTTATGGTCTCATGTTCCAAAAGGAAAAGGGTTTTACAAAACTGGTAACACTGAAGCCTGTTATGCTTGCATTTGGTATCATCTTGAAGGCTAGCCCAGTTTTTCCTGTTCTACTTTGTTACTACCGGTTTCTGTTACATATTACATTCTTTCGATATCTTTTCTTGACAGGTTACAGTAGCAGAAGATCATGAACCACAATGGTTGGGGAAATCAAATTTTGTAGAGATTCATTCATTTTGGCAGATTTTTAGGAGTTTTGATAGACTGTGGAGCTTTTTTATTCTCTCCCTGCAGGTATGCTGAAAACCTAATAAAAAGGCTCTCAATAGTTTCCAGCTTCTTATGATGAATTGCCATGAAATTTTGATTATTTTGTTGGTTCGTAGGCAATAATAATAGTAGCATGTCATGATTTGGGATCTCCACTTCAATTGTTTGATTCCTTAGTTTTTGAGGACATTATGAGCATCTTCATCACATCAGCAATTCTGAAACTCATACAAGGTATGGTGCTAATTAATACTACTATTTAGCATTAGAATTAAGTTAGTCTTTTAGGCAGAGTCAAACTGTAACAGCTGATTAATCTTTCTGAATTTTTTTTTTAACTTCACTAGATTAACTTTATCAAGAGAATTCATATATGCTATCATATAGTTAATCTTTCTCTGGAGAGGTTTTTGTATAGATATCAAGATTACAATCAACATGTGTCCTCATTTTCCAGTCAGTCTCCTTGTATTCGATTTTTCTCTTGGCTGCTCTGCTATTTATATCCAGAATACCTAAATTGTTAGAGTTATAATTGTAGACAATGGTGGTTAGCTGCAGATTTTTAGCCAAACCATAACGTTGGCTACTCTTAACATAATATGCTGGTTCAGTTATTGTATTTTCAACTGTAGATCCTTTTGGTCTGTTACTTAGAGATTCTGCTCCTCCAAAATCTATTTCTTATAGAATCTAGAGAAGAAGAAATGCAACCTTCTTTAGAATCCTGCCACTTTCATTTCTAGGTCAAACTATATATATGTTTTAATTACATTGTTCAAAAGCCAGATAAAATAAATGAACATAAATTGGAAATAATCCTCTAGTCTCCTGATGAACGTCAAGTCTTGTTCAATTGCTACAAATGTTTGATGGCATTTTTTATTTTTTTTTTCATTTTCCCTTTTCTTCCTCTAAGTTGGAGAAAGGTCCTGAACAAATTAGTACTATACTCTCGTGATTATTACAGCTTATATGTAGGTCCCAATAGAACTCTACTAAACTGTCCAATCCCAGCCATGGTAGTCCTGTTAAATTGGCACTACCAGTTGCACCAGCAACTTGCACTATTTTTCACCATTGTTTTTAATGATTGAGCCATCTATGTATTCAACCTATTGAAAGTAACAGATAAGTGGCGATAACTTATGAAAATGAACTGTATCAGGTCAATGGTAAATTGGTATGTAAATTTCGCTTGATTCTAGCTGGCCTCATTTTGGGACATATTAGGACTTTGACTTAGTTACTTCAGAATTTTAATATTTGTAATTGTTGGTCAGTTGGTGCATAACCTTTGAACAAGCTCTTTTTATTTTAATTTTTTTTTTCTAAATATATATTTGGCATTTGTGCTAGTGTGTATTTATGCCACTCCTGTTCCTTTCTCATCTTTACAATGGATAAATTATTTCGAAAGAAGCTGATTGTATCTTCCTATTTCTTTCATAAGTCGGTATTTCAAGATTAACATAATGATGCAGCATAAAAAAGATTAAAAAGAAAGTTCATTGTGATTTTGGTCTTGAGATTATTTTCCCCCAGATATGGTTTCTGAGGAAAAGAAAATATTTGATTGGAGTTCTTTAGGTTCTACACATGGCTCGTAGGTGAACTTTCATTCTCATGTATGTGCTTTTGTTATGGTTCTTACATATTAATTTTATAGTAGGTTGGCCTAGCCTTTTTGGCTGCAAGCTACTAATCTTGTTTTCATTCTTACGTATGTTAAGTATGCATATCCATATACATAATTATATATATGAATATAATTGCATAAATCTTAGCATAATACGTAAGTGTGTTGAATCCAGCAATTCTCGACATCATTTTTACATGGAAAGCCAGGAAAACAATGGATTCCTCTCAAAGAATGAAACTTTATCTGAAGGTGGTCTTCTCATCGATATGGACTATTGTTCTCCCGGTGTGCTATGCTAATTCTAGAAGAAAATATACTTGTTATCCCTCACGATACAGGAGCTGGGTTGAGGAGTGGTGTTTTACATCCTATATGGTTGCTGCCGCTATTTACTTGACAAGTAATGCGGTTGAAATTGTGTTATTTTTTGTTCCGACCATTGCCAAGTACATTGAGGTCTCTAATTATCGTATATACAAGATTTTATCTTGGTGGACGCAAGTAAGTTTATTTTTTTCTTTTCTTGGCTAACAAATTTATCTTTAGCTTTAGTTAGTCTTCTATACTATCTTTGTGTGTGAATTTTATATGATTTTTTGAGCAATTCCCACCTGTAGTATGAGCCAAAATCACTTAGCCCATCTGTGGTATTTTTTGTGTCACTCAACCCACCTATGGTTGCAACTTGCAACAATTATCTTATTACTCACTTTCCTCAATTTAATCTATTTTTTCTTGAAATTAACTCAAATTAGTCCCAAATTAACCCTAAAATCTTTTTCATCATAAACTGGTTGGTGCAGCATGCAAGATTTTTCAGAAATCAGCTTTTGTCAACAAAATACAATTGGGATAGGGTTAGTCTCATAGCTTCACTTTAGTGTTACGCTTCAGGGTTGTTCAAAAGATTACCTTCAGGTTAATTTTAGTTTCATAGCTTCACATTGGTTTTATGCTTCAGGTTCATTCAAAGATTTATCCCTTTTATATGCCAGATAGATTGGAGATAGCCCCTGTATTAGTGGCTGCTCTTTTCTTTTTCATTGTTATGTTTCTGTTTTGTTGTATACTGTCCTCCCATTTGTAACGTCTTCTTCTTCACTAATAAAATTTATCTTTCATTATGGGAAAAAAAAAAAAAAAAATTCATTTAGCCCAGGCAATATGTTGGACGTGGGATGCAAGAAAGCCAGTTTTCAACGTTGAAGTATATCCTAGCACCTTATTTAAAATTTGTATGTAATTTGTTCTTTCAGTGGATTCTTCCTTAATCAATATAATTGTTTTTCTTCCTCTCCGTAGGTATACGTTTTTCTGGGCACTGGTACTATCAAGTAAAATTTTATTCAGCTACTGTTTTGAGGTAGGTCATAAGAGAAGAATGTTATCTTGTTTGATTGTATTGAAAATTGAGATGTCATGATTTATCTTGATAATATGAAATAAAATGTAATCTGACCCTTATAATTATATGTCTAATTATCAACTAGACTTGGATTTTCCTTGTGTTGTACGTGGTAACACCATTGTTCCTCAGTGGTGCTACCTCAAGCCAGACCATGGTTCATAAATTCAAATGATATGAGGCTATCTCAAGCCAAAAATCAACAAATCATTAGTCAGCTTCCTCACTTGCCCAAATAACCCCTAGTGATGTGGATGGCCTGGATTAACTTTGATACCATCTAAACTTGGGTCCTCATCCAAAAAGTACCAGGCAAAGGTATCTTACGTCTTTTCTTATAAGACCTGTATATCTTCCTGAGATCACCCCATTACACACCCGATGTGAGACCTTGGGGGTGTGGCAAACTCTCTCCCTTTGATCCTTGACTTCTTCACAAAGAGAGGGTCCATATAGAACCAATCTGGCCCTTCAGATACTACTAATCAATAATATCAGCATATTGCTTGCCACATTGTAGTAGTGTAGGTCAGTTCTAATGCTTTATTTGTTTTTTTTTATTTTAAAAAAAATACAATTTAGAGAGTAATATGCTAGTTTGTTTCCTTTCTCTAAATATAAATACAAACTCACCTAACAAAAATATATGCAGATAAAACCACTCATAGCACCAACAAAACAGATCATGAAAATTGGTGTGAGAAATTATGACTGGCATGAGCTTTTCCCAAAAGGTATCCCATTATTCCAGTTGCTTCATGTACTTTGGCTGTTTCATAGAGTCATTATTATCATATCTAATAAAATTTTATTCTCATGTTGCAGTCAAAAGTAATGCTGGTGCAATTGTGGCTGTATGGGCTCCTATAATAGTTGTAAGCCTTGTATATCTGGAACATTCACCTTGATGTGTTTTAATTTTAAGAAAAGATTGCAAATTAGGTCAAGGAACTGGTCTATAATAGCTCCTCTGCTACCCAACCACGTGGCCCTCCTAGGGGTGCAACATCAATTAATCCAAACCTACCCACATTAGACTAACATTGGATAATCATATCTCTTGGGGGAACTACACATAACTCCATGAATGAGAACAATGGAGGTTGCATTAATGAAAAAGGTATCTGGAGAACCCACTAAAAAAGATTGAACATGTGGTGCCATTGAACCATGTTAGCGGTCTAGAAAAAATGGAATCTGTCCAATTCTGCTCTTCTCCTACTTTTTTAGCACAGCCATGAAGATGGATCTTTCAGACATAGTGAAGCAAATCAAAACTATTTTCAGACAAAGAAGATGAAAACAAAACTATAGTGGCTAGAAAAGCCCCAAAAATTCTTTGGGAAGTTGATAATTGTATTATAATAAACCTTGAAAATGAAAATGCAAAAGGTAAATCAAGTAAACGTCTTGACCAGAGAAGTAATTTAGATTATAGAAATTAGCTGTTAATCTAGACCAAATCATCTTTTTCCTAGTAAAGCCCTTTTTATGCTTGACACTCATTATTCTGGTTTATGTTTATATTAGGTGTATTTTATGGACACACAGATTTGGTATTCTGTTTTCTGTACAATTTTTGGTGGACTTTATGGCATTTTGAATCACCTTGGTGAGGTAAGCTGCTTTATCCCCCAAACGCACCCACCTTTCCCAAAAAAAGTACTATATGGGACTCACTCTTCTTGTTTAAAATAGATAAGGACATTAGGAATGCTGAGAAGTAGATTTCACTCCTTGCCCTCTGCATTTAATGTTTGTCTGATCCCACCATCGTCAAGAAATGGTCAGAAGAAAAGAAAAGGTTTCTTCCGCAACAGATTTCAAAAGGTGTGAGGTGTTTACCTTACTTTATATGCTTTTTATAATATTTTATCTTCCCTTCCAATAGTTGACAACTGTCTTTCAGGTACCAGAAAATGAAAAAAATGGTGTCGCCAAGTTTGCTTTAGTGTGGAATCAAATTATCAGCCATTTCCGTTTAGAGGACTTGATAAGTAACAGGTGATTTTAGATGTTGGCTAAAAGTTCTTGCATGCTACCTCTAATTAGATATCTGACAATTTTACATGTGCACAGAGAGATGGATTTGATGACAATACCTATGTCTTCAGAATTATTTTCTGGTATGGTTCGTTGGCCTGTTTTCCTCCTAGCAAATAAGGTATTCTTCTTTTTAATTTGAACATTGTGATAATATTCCACAATTGTTGTGCATTTACATAATCTTGTCTTCCTGCATATACTAGTTCTCGACAGCATTGAGCATTGCAAGAGATTTTAGGGGAAAGAATGAGGTCCTTTTCAGAAAGATAAAAAAGGATAAGTATATGTACTGGGCTGTGAAGGAGTGCTATGAGTCACTGAAATACATCCTTGAAATTCTTGTTGTGGGAAATCTGGAGAAAAGGTAAAATTGAATTTGGTCAAATCTAAGTTGTATGTGTCCCCTTTTTTCTTTATAAATTGGCAATCTCCTATACTCCAATTATTGATGTATTCAATAAGTATTCATATTTTTGGATCCTTAGTAAGCAAAATGTGAGAGTCTTTGTTTGTCTCTCCACTTGCTTCTAACTTATTACTTTTGACATTGGGGATCATCGTACGGTGTTATGCATTCTTTCCTAGGATTATATCTGCCATAGTAAATGAAATTGAAGAAAGTATCAAGAGATCAAGTCTTCTTGAGGAATTCAAATTGAAGATTCTCCCAGATCTACAAGCTAAATGTATCGAGTTAGTTGAACTTCTGGTAGTTGATTCCTTCACTGCAAAGCTACAATGTGAATGTCAATTACCTAAACTTTTAATGTTTTGGGCCCTAATGACTCTTAATATGAAATGTTATAGATTCAGTGGAGATGAAAACTACCACAGTAAAGTCGTTAGGGCTCTCCAAGATATATTTGAGATCATAACCAATGATTTGATGATCAATGGTTCCAGGTAAGCTGTGCTAAGACTTTGTTGCCCTTTAACCTGCAATCAAATGTTTCACTTTTTAACATTGGTTAAAACATGCACAGAATATTGGACATGCTGGATTCTTCCCAGCAAAATGAAAGGGATATCATTGACTTCACTAGAAATATAGAACCACAATTATTTGAATCAGATGGCAGCAAGAAGTCTATCCATTTCCCTTTGCCAGATAGTGGTCCTCTCAATGAACAGGTTATGCTTATTACCTGCCTCCATAATTTTTCAGGTCACCATTATGTATTTTGGTTGATTGGCTCTAGTAATTATTGTCTCGTGCTTAACCACAAGGAATCTCTTAAATATAAGTGAACCATGAAAATGTCTGCATAAACATATTAATACAAAAAATAGTAGCCTGCGAAATGTGAAAACTGTAAGCATGTTATTCCTAGTCATAAAAATGCCAGTGCATGTTATAACTAACATGTTCATGGCAGATCAAGCGCTTTCTTCTGTTACTTACTATCAAGGACACAGCAATGGACATACCTGCAAACTTAGAGGCCCGTAGGCGTACGTCATTCTTTGCTACTTCCCTGTTTATGGATATGCCAAGTCCTCCTACAGTACGCAATATGCTGTCTTTCAGGTCAAGTATACTTTCTTCAGTGTTTAGTTTCTTGGTGAATTTAACTGAATTTTATGTAGGTCCGTTTAATTTATCTAGTTACTTCTTTTTGTCATTTTGAAACAGGATTTAAGATATTGTCTCACATTATCATATATTTATACGTGCTGCTTATCCAATCAAGAGAGAATCATATGCTTTTGTGTGATTATGATTTCACTTGTTATTGATTATGATTCTTGAAGTGTTTTCTTTTCCTCCATAATTCAAGAAATACTTTCCTTCTCAACCTATTAATTTCATGGCCAAAAAGTGACTGATTGTAGTCACTGTAAGGAATTTGGAGAACTGTAGTGTGAACTTATATTGGGTGACTACCATTAAAATTGAGAAAACAGAGTTAAATGAAGTTTATTTGAGGCAGATTGTAGATTTTACAACCGTGAAAGTACTGGACAAATATAGAGAGCACCTGCACAATACTGGCAGTATATCAGGGTGCAAATGGTTCTTTAACCTTGCAAGATGTAGGCTCGGTAGTTCCCCAATCTATTAAACATTAGGCTTACAGGATAAACTTAAACCCCTCGGTTAGATATGTCAAATCAATTGATTAGCTCACAAAAAATGGAAAATCTTGGATATTCAAATTCATAACTAAAAAAACAGAGAACTTTTTACTGTGTTAATTCTCATTAAACAGTGGCTGAATATACATGGGAAGAAAAGTAACATACATCCTTAATTTTAGGCCTTAATTAGGTAGCATAAAATAAGGGATTAATTTCAATCAGAATCCTAGCTAATAAAAGCTAATAATAGCTGTACATAATTTGAAATAAAACTACCTAAAATATAGCTATATAATCAGAAATAAATACAAAGAATCAATTAGCATTAAATCATTAAATCTAATTGAGGGATTTACTCCCTGAAATCCTTCACTCCCCCTCAAGCTGAGAGTAAATGTTGATCATTTCAAGCTTGGAATTCAAGTTGTCAAAATTCACTCTAGGTAAAGCTTTTGTGAGAATATCAGCTATTTAGTGACTTGAAGGAATATAAACCATTTGGATGATACCTCCTTCAATCTTTTCTTTGATGAAATGTCTATCAATCTCCACATGTTTGGTCCTGTCATGATGGACAGGATTTTTAGCAATACTAATAGACGTTTAATTGTCACAGAAGACTTTTATTGAACCTTCCCATGTAATCTTTAATTCTTCTAGAAGTCTTTTAAGCCATATCCCTTCACAAATACTAAGTGCAATAGCCTTGAACTTAGCCTCTGCACTGCTTCTAGCCACCACGGATTGCTTTTTACTTCTCCAAGTTACCCCAAACATATGTGCAGTAACCAAAAGTGGACCTCCGATCTGTAATAGATCTAGCCAAATCTGCATCAGAGTAGATATCAATATTTTTTCTATACCCCTTTTTGAAGAAAAGACCCTTGCTTGGTGTCATTTTTAAGTACCTCAAAATTCTGTAAACATCATCAAGATGGTCTTCTGTGGGATTATTTATGAATTGACTTACCACACTAACAGAAAATCCAATATCAGGTCTAGTGTGTGATAAATAGATAAGTCTCCCTATAAAGTGTTGATGTCTCCCTTGATCAATGGGAGTATTCCCTTCTTTCATGCCTAGTTTACAGGTTGAGTCCACAAGGGTGTCAGCAAGTTTGCAGCCAAGCATGCCAGTCTCCTTATGTAAGTCAAGGGTGTATTTCCGTTGGGAAATAGAAATCTCCTTTTTTGAGCTAGCTACTTCCACGCCAAGGATGTATTTTAACTTTCCAAGATCTTTAATCTCAAACTCTTTGGCTAGGATAGTCTTCAACCTGTCCATTTCCTCGTAATAATCTCTTGTGAGAATGATATCATCGACATAAACAATAAGGATAGTAAGCTTTCCATCTGAAGAATGATTAGTAAAGCGGGTATGGTCTGATTGACCTTAAGTGTACACATATTTCTTTACAACTCTTGTGAATTGGTCAAACCAAGCTCTATCACATAAAGATTTCTTCAGCTTGCTCACTTTATGTGCATTTTCCTTATTCTCAAAACCAGGAGGAATTTCCATGTAGACTTCTTCTTCTAAGTCACCATTTAGAAAGGCATTATTGACATCTAATTGATGAAGAGGCCAATCAAGGTTAGAAGTCAAAGATAGAAGAATCCGAATAGTATTCAACTTAGTCACTGGAGCAAAAGTTTCCTGATAATCAATCCCATAGGTTTGAGTGAAGCCTTTTGCAACTAACCTTGCCTTGTACCTTTTAATACTCTCATTTGCATTATACTTCACATAAAATATCCATTTACAGCCCACTAGTCGTTTCCCTTCAGGAAGACTTGAAATATCCCATGTGCCATTTTTATTTAAGGCACTGATTTCTTCATTGATGGTAACTATCCATTTTAAATTTTCCATGGCTCCTTGTACATTAGTTGGAATTTCAATTTAGGATAAGTTTGAAACAAACGCTTGATAACTTAGGGAAAGATTGTCATATGAAACAAGGTGAGATATAGGATGTTGGGTGCAAGAACTCACTCCTTTCCTTTGAGCAATGGGAATATCAAGATCATTATAAGGTATAGAAATGGAATTAGATGAGTTTTTAATATCACCTGATTTTGTAGGAACAGTACCCGGTTTAGGATCTTGGCAAGACTGATCTGGAAGAATTGGATGCTCTACTTCTTTATCTCTTAGCTTCCTGGAATAAACAAGATTTTTCCATCTCCCTGTATTTTGAGCATGAAAATTGGGAGATTTCTCCTCCTGAGAAGTAGACTTAATGTTGTTTTCAAGATTGATGTGAGAGATTAAAGGAGAAGAATCAATAGGTTCATTATGGAGATGCCAAAACTGATCTTCATCTTTGCTAGTGGCAGAATTCTCCCCTTGAATAGAAGTTTTGGGTAGAATGATTGACTTTCAAAGAAGGTAACATCCATGGTGCTGTAGAATTTTTTTCTTTTCTGAAGAATAGCATTTATACCCTTTTTGAGATGGAGAATAGCCAATAGAAACACATTTAACAGCCTTTGGATCTAGTTTACCCTTAAGATGTGATGGAATATGTACAAAAGCAGAACAACTAAAAACTTTAAGGGGTGAATTGGATATAAGACGAGTAGAAGGGTAAGAATGAGTGAGAACCTAAAAATTAGTGTTGAAATTTAGCACTTTTGATGACATTTTGTTAATGAGATAGGCTGCTAAAAGGATAGCATCCCCCAAAACTCTTTGGGAAGATTTAAGGTGAATAGGAGAGCTCAGGCTACTTCTAGTAGATGACGGTTTTTTCTCTCAGCTTTCCCATTTTGTTGAGGAGTATCAACGCAAGAATTTTGATGAACAATCCCATTTTAAAGAAGACAGTTGCCTAAGGTAGAGTTAAAGTAGTCTTTGGCATTATCAGTTCTCAAAACTTGAATTTTGGCTTGAAATTTATTTTGAATCATAGAATAAAACCTTTTAAAAATGGGGACAGTTTTAAATTTATCTTTCATTAGAAATAGTATGATCATCCACAAAAGAAACAAACCACCTAGTACCAGACATATTGTGAATTCGAGAAAGGCCCAAATATCACTATGAATAATAGAAAAAGGATGAGATGGTTGATATGAGTGCACGGGCAAATTATGTCTAGTATGTTTTGCCAATTGGCAGATTTCACATTTGAAGGAGCTCGGATTTTTATTCCTAAAAAGAGATGGGATCAATTTTGCAAGGTACATAAGACTGGGGTGACCCAATCTAAAGTGTTATAACATAATTGGATTATTATCATGACTAGAGACAGACATTAAATCACTATTGGAGTGACTCATTAAAACAAAATTAGAAATACACTGGTCTGTCCGAGTTTGGTTCACAAGGTTGCCATCCTTTAAGAGATAGAGGCCCGCACACTCCTTAGCATTGCTAATCATCTTCCCCAAGTCCTGATCCTGAAAAATACAGGGAAGAAATTAGCAACGCATTTCAGGTTTTTGGTGAGTTTGCTAATGGACAATAAGTTGCAAGATAAATTGGGAACCAAGAGGACAGAATCAAGAGTTATATAAGGTGAGATAATACTAGAGCCAATTCCAGATACAGTGGACAAAGAGCCATCACCAATACGTACTTTATAATGTTTAAAGCATGCTGAATAAATAGAAAATAAAGAGATATCACTAGTCATGTGATCAGAAGCTCCCGAATCAATCACCCAAGGGTTGCTTTTCTCAACCTTGCTGTTAAGAGCACTTGGAAATATACCTTTTTGGGCTATAGTTCCTGACTCGATAACTGGTGGATTGATTTGAGCTTGATTGAAAATGTTCTGAAGAAGTTTCAATTGCTCCTTGCTAAAGACAGCATTTTCAGATATTGGAATAGAGGAGGCATTTGAGGACATGCTGATTTCAGAAGTCATTGCACTACTATGCAAAGATGCGAGGAAAGAAAGTGACTGGTTTGCGTGAAGGTCGCAGAAGAAGTCTGATGACCTACGTGGAAAGAACCAGCACTGAAGATGCGGAAGCAAAGGTTCAGAGTTCGAGCTCTGATACCATGAAAAAACAGAGAACTTTTTACTCTGTGTTATTCTCATTAAATAGTGGCTGAATATACATGGAAAAAAAAGTAACCTACATCCTTAATTTTAGGCCCCAATTATGTAGCATAAAATAAGAGATTAATTACAATCAGAATCCTAGCTAATAATAGCTATACATAATTGGAAATAAAACTACCTAAAATACAGCTATATAATCAGAAATAAATACAAAGAATCAGTTAGTATAAATCATTAAATCTAATTGAGGGATTTACTCCCTGAAATCCTTCAATAACAGCAAAAGTCGGTTGGCCTTCTTTTGTTTGGAAATAGTCCAGCTTAAAAAATGGAGAACAGATATGTTCTTCATTTGTCCTTTTATCTATTCCATGTGAGAAATATGATTTTTTTTAATCTGCTGAATTGAACTTTCAATGACTTGAGGAGATACCAGTCCACTTTGGAATGCAGATAAACATATTCAATGAGAATCAAGTAGATAACGAGAGTATTTCCGAAACCTATATAGATAAATGGCCATTATGTTTAAACTTGAAGAAGCCCATGTTATGGTTTAGCAAATGAAGTGGGATTTTTCACACTAAAGTTCAAGATGTTGAGGTTGAAATCAGTATCCTCCATTTGGGAACTCGTCTAGAAAATACTAGTGTTCAGTAAATGCAAAATTCACCAAGTGGACACTCAGTAAATGGGTAATCAGTCAACTGAAAGTACTTCTGATGAATGAAGAGAGTTCATATTAATGTCATGTCTGATGGAATATTATGATGAGGATCTTGGGTTTTAAGATGATGTTTCTGATTCCATTTATGGCATCTCAGAGCCAAATTGACATCAATTTGAACAAGATAATGAAAGAAGATTGCTGACTTTATTTGATAAGGTTTAAACCTACTATCTACATGTAAAAAATTACTAGAAAGGTCATTCCAGTCAAACGTATCCAATTGTTTCACTGTGAAGTGCTAAAAAGGAGAAACCAGATATTCCATTGTCGAGTTACTGTATTCCACTATGCTATTGCTTAGTTGCATTTCATGCTTTCTTTCTTGCTACTATTTTCTTATCCCTCATATTCCAGTGGTGATTGCTAATTTTTGTTCCCAATTACAGAAATACTGAACTAGGGAGGAAATCCTTCAAAATCCAGATTATTGATGTAAAAATTGTTTTTTAAAGGAGCTAGTGAACTGTGTCAAAAAAAAAAAAAAAAAAAAAAACAAGGAAGCTAGTGAACATTATAATTTATAAGTCATTTACATATAGAAATTATTGCAGTCTCATAATTCTATCGAAGGCATAATTTTCTGGTCTGTTGCTGCAGTGTTATAACTCCGCATTACATGGAAGACATTAATTTTTCAATGAAGGAGCTTCATTCAAGTCAGCAAGATGTTTCAATTATCTTTTACATGCAAAAGATATATCCAGGTTACAACAAAAAATTGAATTTGCTATTACATTTCAACCCATAGAATTGGATTCAGCTCTTAGCATACGAGTTCATTTTTTTATTAGATGAGTGGAAAAACTTTTTGGAACGGATTGGTTGTGACAACCTGGATAGATTAGAAGATGAAAGCAAGGAAGAAGACCTCAGAAAGTGGGCTTCATTCCGAGGTCAGACACTTAGCAGAACAGGTAAGTTTGAGAAGATTATGTAGTAGTCATAAAATTGAATATTGGTTTCATTGTACATAATATGATCATCCTCAGTTTATTTACTGTTTTGATTTCTGTATTACAGTTAGAGGAATGATGTACTACAGAGAAGCCTTAGAATTACAAGCCTTTCTTGACATTGCTGAAGATGAAGGTTTGTACTCCTGAAATGAATTAATCCACCAAACTATGTAAATGGTGCCATGAAGAATATCTTAAACCAAGATTCCACTCTGAGACCGTTTCAGTTTTGCTTGAATAAATCCAAGCAAATAGCTTCTACTGGAATCAATTAACCATGTGAATCATTCTCATTGTTCAGATATTCTTGAAGGTTATGAGAGTGCCAAAAGAGGTAATCGTGCACTATCTGCTCAACTAGAAGCAATAGCAGACATGAAATTCACCTATGTCCTTTCATGTCAATCATTTGGATCACAAAAGGCTTCTAGAGATCCTCATCATCAAGACATAATTGACTTAATGAAAAGGTAATTCTATACAAGGAAAGAAAACACTAATGCATAAATACGTTAAAAGGATTAACAGTTCTATAACCCATATCCTACATGTACTTTTTGAAGGTACCCATCTCTTCGTGTTGCATACATTGAAGAAAAAGAGGAGATTGTGGGGGGTAAGCTTCACAAGGTGTATTCGTCTAAATTGGTTAAAGCCGTCAATGGCTATGAACAGGTAGCAATTTGTGTTAAAGCTTCAAACCTAAGAAAATTATCTTGGGCAAATTAATTTCTGTAAATTCATTTTAGTTACCTTATCAGAAAGACCATAAATCCAAACTGCATAATCAAATACAGGGCTCAGGAAACATTACAGATATTGGCTTCTTTATTTTTCTCTTTTTTTCCTCAAAAACAAATATTTGTACTTAAATATATGTGAATTCAATTTTTGAATATCCTTTTGTCTTTGTAGGAAATATACTGCATTAAGCTTCCTGGCCCACCAGATATTGGAGAAGGGAAACCAGAGAATCAAAATCATGGCATAATATTCACTCGTGGTGAAGCCCTCCAAACAATTGATATGAACCAAGTAGGCTCCTTTTCCAGAACTACGAATATTAACCATTTTCAGTTTACTGTTCTGATCACTTTTTTTACAGGATAATTACTTGGAAGAAGCATTAAAAATGAGAAATCTTCTGCAACAATTCCTTCGGTGCCAAGGACAGCGCCTTCCTACCATACTTGGTTTAAGGGAACACATATTCACAGGAAGGTCAATCCTCTAATCGTATAAAACTATTGCATTATTTTCCATATTAAAATCACTACCACATGATAGTGATGTTACATGTCAATATATTGATATGGATGTCCTCTGTAGTGATGCTATAAATCAATATATTAATCATGAATATAAAAGTTACACAGTCATTTCACTACTTATAGGCTTCTATTTCGTTCTACTGCAGTGTATCGTCTCTGGCATGGTTCATGTCATATCAAGAGACCAGCTTTGTCACCATTGGTCAAAGGCTTCTTGCCAATCCTCTCAGGTATTGTTTGTATTGTTGCTGAATTCCTATTCCAAATACACGAAGCAACTATTGCATTAAGTGCATGTGAACTTATGCGCCCATGATACATGAGCACATCTCCATTTTGTTTGGAAGAGAGTGCTTGATATGATTTACTACTTGTAACACCTTATTCAAGTATGAAATTAGCTTAATGATTTGTGCCAATTCTATCATAGTTTCTTTTTGTGTTTTCCATGCAACTAGATTGTTTTCTTCTTCATTCTTTAACATGTATTGTATAATCCTTTTCTTTACTTTTTCCAATTCCATTTACCAAAGTTCTTACTTATAATTATTCCTATTGTATTTATCTGATATGCAGAGTAAGGTTCCACTATGGGCATCCGGATGTATTTGATAGGATATTTCACATCACAAGAGGTGGCATAAGCAAAGCATCTAAAACAATTAACTTGAGCGAGGATATTTTTGCTGGTAATATATTTGTTACTGTACAACTATATGCTGATACTGGATCGGAAATTATCAACAACCATGTACTTTTGCTTTTATGTAGGATTTAATTCTACTTTACGACGGGGATGTATTTCCTATCATGAGTATCTGCAAGTTGGAAAAGGACGTGATCCAGGCTTAAACCAGATATCAAAGTTTGAAGCCAAGGTAGCAAACGGAAACAGCGAACAAACTTTAAGCCGTGACATATTCCGCCTTGGACGTCAATTCGATTTCTTTCGGATGCTATCTTGTTATTTCACCACCATTGGGTTTTATTTCAGTAGCCTGGTAATTTTTACTGGTTATTTATATTAATTTCTTATCATGCAGATTTTCAACCATGAACTATTGATATAAATTATTTGCTGGGCTGGTAAGTATTGATGCTTATTTGTAAACTCTGATTCAAGGAAACAAATATTACTTGGTGATGATGGGTGCAGTTGAAACCTTATTGCCAGATCTTAATTTTAATACACACCAATTTAAGATTAATAACTAATAATTTGCTGGCACCCTTGAATTTCTTCAGTTATTTGCTTTTCTTGCTATAAGACTTATTATATGATTTTGGAAAATGATTTATTGTGAATTTCTAGTTCAATAAAAACTAATATGTTATAACTGATTCATGGATAATTTTATATTTACAAAGCTCATCACGAACATTAAAATTTCAGCATTCTTTTTTCTTGAAGCCACATTAAAACTTTGTATTGGAACTAAAATTGCATGATTAACTACTTATTATCTGAAAAGGAAAACGTCTGGAAGGCTTCTGAAGGAACATTATGTATTTGAGAGATGTACCCTACATTACTTTTAGGTAGTAGCTTATATGGCTTTCTCCGAGCACTTAATATATTATCCAATGCTTTATTCATTGTCGCTATCTCTATTAGGTGTTTATTGATTTGAGTTCTTATTCGATTACTTTACAGATTTCAGTAATTGGAATTTATGTTTTCCTCTATGGACAACTATATCTTGTTCTTAGTGGGCTTGAAAAAGCACTTCTTTTTGAGGCTCGAGTGCATAACATACAGTCCTTGGAAACAGCTCTTGCCTCCCAGTCATTTATACAGCTTGGGCTTCTTACTGGCTTACCAATGGTGATGGAAATTGGACTTGAGAAAGGGTTCCTCACAGCCCTTAAGGACTTTGTGCTTATGCAGTTGCAGCTGGCTGCTGTTTTCTTCACTTTCTCCCTTGGAACAAAAATCCATCATTATGGCCGGACAATTCTTCATGGGGGTGCTAAGTACAGACCCACTGGTCGTAAAGTCGTCGTGTTTCATGCTAGCTTCACTGAAAATTACAGATTATATTCAAGAAGCCACTTTGTTAAGGGATTTGAGCTAATCCTGCTGTTGGTTGTATATGATTTGTTTAGGCGCTCCTACCAGAGTAGCATGGTGTATGTATTAATTACTTACTCCATTTGGTTCATGTCAATCACTTGGTTGTTTGCACCATTTCTCTTTAATCCTTCAGGATTCCTTTGGGGCACGATAGTAGATGACTGGAAAGATTGGAATAAGTGGATCAAGCAGCAGGGTGGAATAGGAGTTCAACAGGATAAGAGTTGGCATTCTTGGTGGGATGATGAGCAAGCCCATCTTCGTCGCTCAGGTCTTGGTTCTCGGTTGATTGAAATACTTCTTTCTCTTAGGTTTTTCATATATCAGTATGGTCTGGTCTATCACCTGGACATTACCCAGCAGAGTAAAAACTTTCTGGTTTATGTGCTTTCGTGGGTCGTGATTCTTGCATTTGTTCTACTTGCCAAGGTAACTTCTTTCCATGTAGTTTTCTCTATATAATCAAGCTGTACTTCATGCATAATAGGCAATGTACTTACATGGCTTTATCTGGATTCAAAGATGTTGGCAGAATTTACCAATATATCTCATTTGCTCTAATTAATTGATAAAGAAATAACAGTGTGTACTAAGTTCAATTATTCATTTTCAAGAACAATTACCTAAGATGTAAAATTGTAAACATATAAGATTCATACAGGTTTTGCAGTTAACATTCTTTGTTGAGGGTCGTCTAGGTTTCTGCTGCTTCTTTTCTTTTTGCTAGCAGTCTATCACCAATATTTAAGTGGAGCATGATCTGTTTTTCTTGGATTTTTCAGTACCATATAAGCAAAAAATATATAGTTTTAGGAGTTTAGGCTGTATTATTGTGCAATATTTGGATTTCAGTTTAGATAAATGGACTTTGAAATAGATTTTTAATTGAAAGTACCTTAACAGCCACATTAACTATTATAGGCTTCTGGCAACAGCGTGTACATAGAAATTTCTCAGAGAAAGACGAGCCAGTAAAAACACTACTAACTGCAGAGCCTACTAGAAACACAAATGTATTACAAGTTGCCAAAGAAAAGACATCGGAATACAGCCCTAAAACTGACTCGGGCGAGGTTGCATTCTTCTATAGGATACCTAAATTATATAAAAGATCTCACTAATGTTTGTGGACATCAGAAAGCTACTCGTCTAGTTCTCAACATTTTGTGTGGAGATTTAAGCATCACTGTTTATTTGCAACTTTGAGAAGTATTGGATGTGAGCTGCTCTTGTGAGGGGATCTTAAGGTGATCTTTACATTATCAGGCCTTATTTTTGCTTTCTTTTTTAAGTTTGATATGACAGTCCAAGTCATAGGAAGTCCTAAAGTTGTTATGGTTTTAATTACTGTTAGTAAGTCTACCAGTACATCGATGATTCTTTGAAGTTTCAACTCAATAGAAAGCATGTTTTAAACTTTCAGTTAATATAGAGCCTTATTTTAACATGTGATGCAGGCAGTGAACTTGGGAAGGCAGCTGTTCAGTGCTAATTATCAGCTTGGATTCAGGATTTTCAAAGCATTCCTTTTCCTGGGTGTTCTTTCCGTTATAATCACTCTTTCCATTATATGCCAACTATCTTTGATGGACTTGATTGTTTGCTGTCTGGCTTTTTTGCCAACGGGATGGGGTTTGATACTGGTAATGTTTGTTGAACCAAGTTTGTCTTTTACTTTTTCCCCTATTGGCACACATCGTCCCCGGTCAGTTTCCCACTGATATCGTTGTTAATTCAGGTTGCACAAGCTCTCAGACCCAAGATAGAAGTTACAGGATTATGGGACTTCACTCGAGTTCTTGCCAAAGCTTATGATTATGGAATGGGTGTAGTTCTTTTTGCACCCATAGCTATTTTGGCATGGCTCCCAAATATTGATGCCTTTCAGACTCGTTTCCTTTTCAACGAGGCATTCAATAGGCACTTGCAAATCCAACCAATTCTTGCAGGGAAAAAAAAGCCATGATAATAATCTACATGAGCTTCAAAGAGACTTGGGTGTGATAGTGCCTCTGTACAGTCAAGTTATGTTGGCAATTTTAGGAACTTTTTTTTTATTTTTTTTATACTGTTAGAAGTTTGCAGCATCTACACTTGTACAGAGACTCATAATTCTTGTTAGTTATACACATGTACATACAGACTGAAATTAAGAAAAGCACATCCTTGTTTTCATAAAATGAACATGGTGGCAAGAGAAGAACCATGATCTATATGGTGCCAATCATCATTTCGTTACATCTTTGATTGGTAACTCATGCCTTGTATTATTGAACTAAATATGATAATGGTTTCCCCAAGACCCCAGTGCAAGAAGGGATTCTGATATTGCATGGACATTGTTAGGCAGCATCTACAGAATAAAAAATTGAACTGTGTTCATGTCCAATACAGAAATTTCGCAGTTGAAATTTAAATCTCTGTAATGGCTACAATCACACAATTATTTCTTTTAGAACTTATATTTCTTTCAAAATTCATATATTAACCTCAATATTTTTTAATATGACACTGGTTATTTTATTTTATTTTTAGGGAAAAGGAGAAGAAAAAGAAACTTTTTTCTTAAACACAAAGTGAATACAATCACACAATTATTTCTTTTAAAAAATTCATATGTTAATCTTAATATTTGCTTTAATATGACAAGTGATTATTCTATTTTTATTTTTAAAGAGAAAGAGGGGAAAGGAAAACTGAATGTCAAAAGAATTTTTTTTTTTTTTTTTTTTTCTCCAAAAGCAAAATAACTACAAGCACACAATTATTTTTATTTAGTTGTAAAAATATAAGAAATCTCTTAGGACATAATATTCCTCAAACATAAAATGACTACAATCACACAATTATTTATTTTAGAATTCATATAAGTATTTATTTCAAATTTTAATATTATTTTTTTTAATATGACACGATTGTTATTCTATTTTATGTTTAGGGAAAAAGGGGGCAAAAAAAAAAAACCAAATGTTGGAATGGAAAATTTTCTAATCCTAAATATTGTGCCAATTGAATTAGTATACTTCTATGAATATCATGTCATGTGTGTAAAAATAAATCTCATTGTGTTTTTTAAATGGATTTAGTAAAATGAAATAATGATTTTTATATGCATTTGCTATGAAATACAATGAGAGAGTAAGAAAATTTCACTTAAAATATGTAACTACGTAGTATATAAAAGAAGTCATGAAAATGAGCTTTATTGTAAGGGATACAGCCGCTTATGAACTAAGGCAGTCAAGACCCAGAAACACTACTATGATTTCACGAACTCTCGATGCTTACAAGAAAGTGGCTTACTGTTCAATCTGCCACTGCGTCTCTGCAAACACCATGGCTTTCCCAGCTGCTTCTCTTCACTCTTCTTCTTCTTCTTCTTCTTCTTCTTCAGCGTCAGACCGAGATTCTGCCACTATGAACAGACTGAACCACAAGGATTGGTTAACACCAAATGAGGTTTTGAATATCATCAATGCTCTGAAAGAACCCAGCTCAGTGATTACAGTTTTGGACAGGTACGCCAAGCGCAAGGACTATAAACCCAATGAAGCTTTTTACACTTTGGTAATTAACAAGCTTGCTCAAGCCCATATGTTTGATGCCATTGAGAATTTGATGCAAATAATCAGGATTGAAAGGAATTGTCGTTTGTCGGATGAATTCTTTTACAATGTTATTAAGGTTTATGGAAACATGGCTGGCCGTATAAACAGAGCGATTGAGACCCTTTATGACATGCCCAAGTATAATTGTTGGCCAAGTGTGAAAACGTTTAATTTTGTGTTGAATTTGCTTGTGTCAGCCAAATTGTTTGATGTTGTTCATGAGGTGTATATGTATGCTCCTAAGTTGGGTATTGAGATTGATGCTTGTTGTCTTAATATACTTATAAAAGGGTTATGTGAATGGGGGAAGTTGGAGGCTGCATTTTCCCTACTTGATGAATTTCCTAAACAAAGGTGTGAGCCAAATGTGAGAACATTTTCGACACTTATGCATGCTTTGTGTGAGAAAGGGAAGATGGAAGATGCTTTTGTGTTGTTGGAGAGGAATGGAAACAGAAGGAATTTGTCCTGATACGATCACATTTAATATTTTAATAGCGGGGCTTAGGAAACAAGGAAGGGTTGAAGAAGCAAAGGAGCTTTTAGAAAGAATGAAGTTTAAAGGGTGTTATCCAAATGCTGCTTCTTATCAAGAGGTATTGTATGGCTTACTTGATGCTGAAAAGTTTGTTGAAGCAAAACGTACTCATGGATAGGATGATCTTGCAGAGCATTAGTCCAAGTTTTGTGTCCTTCAAGCTGCTAATTCATGGATTATGCAAGATGAATCTATTGAGTGATGTGGACTGGGCTTTGAAGCAGATGGTGCAGCAAGGTTTTGTGCCAAAGATGGGGATGTGGAAGATGATTCTCCAAAACCTGTTCTCTGGAAACAAGAATTCCAGCTGTATTTCTTATGAAAATCTTCTCTGAGAGTAAACCTGATGATCATGCAAAAGTTGCGCACAAAATATGTTGTTCCCCAGTACCGGTAGTGAATTGATGGAAACTCACTCGACATATGTGGTAAGACGAGGTGGAAGAAGCTGATGAATCTCACAACCGATGATGTGATCAAATAATCAAGGAACTAGTTTCTCAAAGTGACTCAATCTCCATATATGCCTCTATTCCCTGAATACTTTTTTGCAAAAGCACGCTATCCTTTCTCAGGGTTTATGTTTTGTCCTGCTTGATGTGTATATTATTATCTTTGTTCATTTACAGTCAGACAAGAAAAATCGAAATGAAAGTGTGAAATTTCAGTTGCTTCTGAAACAAAATGTGATCAACCTAAACAAACCATTTGGGGTGAGATAGAAGGTAGTTGGCTCTTTATTGTGGAAAAGAAGGAATCTGGCTGGGCAAAGGCCATACAGAACAGAATCTCTTATCCTCTTCACACAGTGTCTCCCCAATCACCCACAATCTATTTATTTGTGGCTGGAAAGATAGTAGGATACAAACAAGACAGCACTCTTCTTTGTGGAAAAGTAGGAATCCAGAAACTGATGCAGTTTCAGTGGACAGTGATGCCTGTTAGATCAGAATCAAGTGATTACTTGCTTTCCATTAATCACTAGTCCGCTGCAAGCAAACAGAGAATGAAAGATTTAGGAAATAGTGTACAAGGCATTATTGCTAACATTTTCAATGTTCTTGAAGTAGATGAAGAGAAGCTAGCACAGAATGTGGATTTCAAGACAAACAAAGAAGAAGCTTCCCACGGCAGAATCTTGTTGGGAGAAGAATTTGATCACTCTGCTGATACGTTATGCATAAAGGAAACTGAAATACTCAACTTTATATGATGTTTTCAGGCAACTTGTTTCTAATTTGATCCTGATATAATGCATAGGAAGCAGAGGGTGCGAAAATAGTGAAGAAAACTGGTCCATTTAAGAAGATAGAATCAATGATATTGAATGGTGAAGCTGGTGATTTCACTTTGAATGAGCTTGAGATTGATTAGTCAATCTTGGTTGTCGCCAAAGGATCTCCCTTCACTCTTCAAAAATTCCTTGGTTTAATGCAATTGCCGAAGGCTATGGTCTATCAACCATCTTGCTCTTCGGAAGTTCTATGTCTAGCTAAGATAGCTGCTATGGTAGGTTTGCTGGTCAATTAGTTTCTCGTGTTGGTTTGTATGCTATAATAAAATATCAATTCCAAGAAACTTGTTTTTCTCGTCAAGTGATATTGGTCTTGTCTTCTTAACTATTGTTTTGGGGTTGTATGTATAGAGTCCTGATTGTACTTTGGCAAACTAGCAGTCTAAAGTTATTAAGACCATGAGGACATTCAATAGTTATTTCTCAATACCAGGTAACTTCCATTGCTTACAATGGGAAATGGAAAATAAAGAAGGGAAAAAGAAGATTCAGAAAGAGACGGAAAGTAAACTTTTGTTATACTGTAAATTTCTTTACATGTTTGCAAGCTCCTTCACAGAAACTCCACAAAAGTCTTCCTCCAGATTCCAGCAAAACCCCAATGAACGTATAACACTTATCACACACCAAATTCAACAACCCGGCTGTTAGAAAATTGCTTCTTAAGAAGGATAGCTGTCACCAAAACTAAAACAAAAATCCGATGAGACACCAGACCTAATACATGACCAAGACTGAGCAGAAACACAATCACAACTATGAAAGCCTTATCAATGGTCCAAACAGGTATCTTCCCTATTTTCCCTTCTAATATTCTCTTCCTCAAGCCTCGGTTTTGGGGGAGACCCAACTGATGCATCGACCCGACTCTCAGGCCAGCCAACTTTTTCAGCGTCTTGAAGACTTGCCTTGTTCATTGGGTTATTAGCATCCACTGGTATGTCATGTGAACCAGTTTCAGCCACATTCTCCCTGGGATTAAGTGAATCATTGCCACTAGCCATGGCAGTGGAAGTAATTTGAATTCTTTCAACTACAGGGGAATTAACAGATGGTGAAAGAGATTCATCATCAGAAGAGTTGAATTCAGCTAAAATTTCATTCTCTGTAACTACTGCTGAATCACCTTTAGTTTTCCTTGACCCTTTTCGCGAAAGAGCATGCTTTAAGCTATGAGCAGATTTCTCAGCATGTTTCAGAAAACTCTTTGCTGCACCTTTGACCTTGCTTGGACTTTCTGGACCACTCCCTTCAGGAGTTGAACCCTCTTCCCTTGGAACCTCACTACAGGCAAGCCCGGGTACATTCTCATCCACAACAACCCTTACACCAATCTTCTTTTGGTTGACTGCTCTAATATTAGCTTGTGGGGACTGAAAAGCCTCTCCCAAGCTACCAGACTGATCCTCCTTCTTGGAATTCCTGTGAAAAACTGAACCAATCTTCCGTAGGCCTCTCTTAACTGATTTCATTTTACTATCATGCTTTTCATCACTACTGCTACCATCATTGTTCGGGGATCCAGATACTGTTGAACTTTCGCTGCCAACGGAATCATTAGGCTCTCCACAAATTTCAGTATCATTGCGCCTACTCTTCCCTTTCCTAGGCTCCCAAGTTTGTGAAATTTCACTACCTGGATGGTGGACCCATATCCCAGTCTCTTTTTGCCCTTCAACATTGATGGACTCAAAGTTATCTGCCACTCTTTGAGACCTTTCTGATGTCAAAGATGAGACTGAACCTTTATTAGCAGTCTCATTTGCAGAGAAATCACTTTTGTCTTCGCAGTTGAGTACTTCCTGGTCACGTAGATTAGCATCCCCCTGTACAGATTATGTTGCAAAATCAAATCAAACTCTAACCACAGAGTTCAGCTAACAATGGAAGCATCACATTGTCGTCTATATTTTGTAGAGGATAGTCCATCTTCTTTTCCCCTAATTCAACAAAATATCAGTTAAATAGAAAAGAAAAGGTACCTTTATGGTGTCTTCGAGTATAGTTATTGCAAGATGCAATCTTCCTGTTTTAATATTCTGAAGTGGCAACCAAATGTCATGTCTTTGGCCATCCCTAAAATCACTAATGTTCACAGAACAATCTCTGCAAGTAGTACAACATCCAATCAATTCTATAGGAATGCCATATGTGCAGAAAAATTTGACAAGAAAGCAAAAGAAAAATAAAGAAAGGGAGATATAAGAGGAAAAATAACGAATGACAAAATTCAATATGCCTGTCACACAGGCAACTGAAAATTTAACTATGTTCAAATATTGAAAAAATAAAACGACTAACAAGGTACAAACAAAGCCCCTTTTTATATCTTAAGAAAATAAAAAGGAATGCTACTGCAGTAACATCAAATACATAAGGTAGGCAACAAGGAACATAATGATAATAAGGTGCATAATGAAACAAAAACAAAATTACATGGATTATAAAAAGTGGATCATGATAACAAGTACTTATGTCATATATCATTAAATAGATAACAAAAAGTTAACATGGGCAAAGTCATTAAGAGCACCAGCTGCCTCAGAAGATGCTACTAATATATAAATGAAGCAATCTCCAAAAACAGAAACAAGACAGAAAAAGAGAAATGGTACAACCTAGATTCAGTAAGAAAGAGTAAATAATCAAACATGTAGAAACAGATCCTGAAAATAACCTTCAAGAGGCAGAGGAGAAAAGGAAATTATTATAACAAATGACAATAGACACTCACATGTTACAACACAATGTATTTAAGACAGTAAGAACAGAAACATACCCAAGAGCATCATCAACGAAATGGTCCTTGTCATGAACTTCAATAGCCAAAACATTGGGTGACTCCCACGATATAATGGGGATTTTGAATTCCTCATACCATTTTGGAGAAAGAGTTTTCTTCTGTGTCTTTGTCCTGAATCTGTAGGCACCCAAATGGCCTTTCACATATGGATCAGACAATCCTGAAATATAACTCCAGATGTTATCAACAAGGCAATGTAAGAAAACAGGCTGACAAGAAGTCCTTACAGATAAAGGACCAACCATATAAATCTGCTCGTTTCATGTCAGATGCTTCAACAATTTCAACTTTGGCATAAGCAATAGGTTCCTTCTCATCAACGGAGAACCAAGACTCTACAATAAGATATGTGTGATCATTTAGTAACATATACACAGAAAATATATGCAGAAATAAAACAGTACATGGGACACCCGCTATAGACTCTGGTAACCTCTAACTAAAACTTTCTATATGATGAAGACTCTCGACCAATTTTATACCAGGATGGGGTTTGAGGCACCAGCAGCTGGAAGGTGGATGTAGGGAGGCCTGTGAAAATACCTTTTCAGTTTTCGAATACCTACTCCTACACTGAAACTAAGAAATATGTATCAATTTTTTTTATTAAAAAAAACAACCCATAATTCTAGGTTCACAGGATGGTCACCTTATTGTCCATAATCTAAGAACGTATTTCCTAGATCAATATTCATTTCATTTCTTCTCTACATTGGCACCTAACAAATCATACCATCCTGTAGATTGCCAAGGCTGACACAAGTCAGCCTTGGCAAAACAATGAGCAGCTCAATTAAGTTCAATGACAGCCTTGCACAAACAGCAAGTTGATGCCCAAAATAGTTTAATGGTGATCAAATTCACATGACCTAAAATAAGATGTACCAGTTCCACCAAAACATAACAATTACTGTTACAGTATATTATTAGATATATGGAAGCTATTCAGTGAAGTTCTATCTTTTAATCAGTAACATAAAGCAACAAACAATTACTTGACAATGCTAAAACATAGTAAGAATAAATGTGGTTTACCTGGTTGTGGTGAAGCAAATTTCACCATGTCGACAACCAACATGTTGGGCTGCAAAATTGGTTAAACATCAGATCTAAAACAGTTCTCAGAAAGGAAAATGCAGCTGAGAGCATAAGCTACTAACAAGTAATTCCAGAAACTCATGATTATGTCCCGCCTGTAACTAGTTGAGCTCATAATAACAAGGCAAGATAAGAATCGTGAAGGTTAAGTTCACCTCAACAAGTGTCTGTTCAAAAGCAACGGACAAAAGCTTATCCTGAAATAGAAAAAATTGACATAAAATTAACAAGTGAGCAAGCAGGTAAAGAGAGACAGAAAATGAGAGACACTAAGGGTTCGTTTGGCACATCATATAAGATAAGACAATAGTATAATAACAGCATAACTATATAGTCTAATACATTATATAATCCCATATGATACAATGTTATAAGATGTGACAGACGAGCCATATCATATAGAATTGTATAGTATAAGATTATAAGATGTATTAGATTATGTAGTTATATTGCTGTCTTATCTTTCTCCACTCACTATATAGCTTTATGCTATTAGGCTAGTATAAGAGGATCAACAATATAAGTCTATATTATCATGTTACTGCCAGATGTTGAATAAGAGACAACCGAATAGTTTTATACTATATTGTTGTCCTTATACAATATGTCAAACAAGCCCTAATTATTTTGCATATCTGAGATTCACTCACTAGCCATCCTGCAATCCCGGGAAGTTCTGTCACATCAAGTCCATGAGTAAAGATAGGTTTGACAGTCATTTCAAAGTATGGAGGCTCAATAAAGCATATCCGTAGACGCTCAATGAAAGGCCATCCTTGGAGGAACTTCACCCCGATCAACACCTAACAAAATAAAAAGGTGAATATAATACAGGTAAAATACATAAAAGTACATTGTAGCTCGCAAATTATTTACAAATCCAAGCATGTCATAGCCAATCTTTAAATTATAGTGAGCAACTGCAAAGGCTATGCATATAAAACCAATCAATGCCATTATTTTCTTTCTGAAAGGAAAGAATTGGTTTCCCATTTAAAGGAAAAAGGGGGAAATGCTTTAAAAGTTCTACAAAACTCAAATTATTAGTGCTCAATTTTCAATCCCAGTTTACACAGAATACAATAGTCTATACCCTTTCCCCACAGACAACAACCAGAAATGATACCAATGGAAGAGAATGTTCAGAGAAGAAAAACTTACTCCAGACAACACAAGAGAAAATAATAGAAAAAGGAGAAAAACGTGTAGATAGGAATAGCATAAAGCTAGGTAAGATATACATGCCAAAGTATTTTCAAGAAAAGGGAAATGAGCCCCATCACTCATTGGTATTGCAGAAACTGTAGAACAAATACAACATGCATATCAACTAAGAAACTATATATATTTGGAAGAGAAAAATATATTATTTTTTTCTTTTCTTATTTTGTCTACTTACTACTGTATTGCCCATTACTCAGAAATTGTTCAGTCATCAGAATATTCTTGAGGGAAAATTAGTTGGTTGAAAAACTGGGAAGTCTAGTCTAGAGAGACATTACATGAATGATCCATATTTTTGAACAACTAACTTCCTCACAAAAATCAGGTTGAAGAAAGAGCAGTACACCAGATAACTCCATCTTAAGAAATATTTTCTCTATTTAACTCCACATAAAGACAAGATCCTTTCAGAAAAAGAAATAATTGGTTTCCCATTTCAAGGATTGATCTAGAGACTATACTAACACTACTAGAAGTGTCAATGAGGTGAGCCATATGCAAGCTGCTCATTAAGAGTTTGTCTCACACTCAGTTCAGTTGGTACATGAATTAAAGTGAAACGGTAAAATCTTCATTTATACCTTCCCTTCAACATGCATGCCCGTTATATGCATCTTTGCCCACATTCCAAAACCCAATCGTTTCCTTAGCTTTACAGCAAGTATTGCACTCATATCATCAGCTGTCAGAAAGTTCATCCCCAACTCTAGAACCTGAATTTATCTCATAGCAACAATTAATTAGGGTAAGAACGAATTGCTTCCAAAAAAGAGCAAACAATAGGACATGGGTGCCACATGCTGCACAGGAATAGAAAATAAGACAATACCAAATGGTCATCATCAGTAAATTGACGAACCACCCTTATTTCAGTAAACATAGGGGGGTTTCTTCCCAAGTACAGTTGCTGAACCACGGCTTCCTTCTGCAACAAAATAACATCTAGCATCAATAACTCAGTGAATTAAAATAATATACTTACTAGATAAAGTATTTGCTGATTAAACCACTAATTGAGGGGAAGAAGGAACAATGCAGTGTGCAGCTGACATAATTTCATTGTGCTTTTTATGTTATAGCAAGTATACAATTGTTAACATACTTCTGTAGAAATATACAAATATTTCCAAAAATAGTTTATAATAAGATATATCATATATGCATACACATATATAATTATATATATGTGTGTGCGTGCGTGTCTATATATTCACTTAAAAACTAAATGGTCAGTCAGAATCATTGTTTGAGTTGTAAAGACAACAAGAAATTAACATGTAAGCAAAACCAATAACATGCATTACTTGTGATTCAAATTCATATAAGATATTAAACAGCACATGTATAAACGAACAAGATGCGAGACTCATACAGCAGTCCAAGGTTTGTACTTCTGCAAAAACCAAGGTATGATGGGAAGAAGAATCTTCTGAGAGGCAACCTGTTCCATGCATATGGGCCATATCTTTTCAACTGCATGGTTCAACCACCGCACTGTTTCAGAATCCGAGAGCACCTGAAGTGAAAAGAAGTTATTAGGGAAAGCATCACTATATGATAATAAAGTTTCGAATGATATTGTGAGTCACAAAAAAGTCATTAAATTTACAACATGAATACACTAACAAGTCATTAATTTACTTAATCCCAATCCCTAAAAAATGTTATTCTTGGTTTCACAATAAAATCTATTTTGATAACATTATCCATTTATTCTTAGAAAGACTAGACATAAATGTTCAATTTCCATCCCATTTTCAATCTCCCTTTCTCTTGTAAAAGGACCGTTCTATTTATGAGATTTGGAACAAAAAATAAATTCTAAGGATACAAAGTTTCAATTTTCCCCTTACATATTGATTGTTATAATCAACACAAAAGAAGAGTAACGGATGTACCTTAATGACAACTACCCACAATAAAAATGACCAGAGGAGAAAACAATTACCCTTCTCTGATTAGCTTGTTTCCTCTCTTCAAACTGTAGTTTCTTCTGCAGTCTCGTAATATAGCGATCATGAACCTTTCAAAAGAAAGGAAAAGCAGAGAGTTAGCAATGCATTTCATGTCCCTTTCATTATTCCTTAGACAATTACAATTTACAAATGGTATAGAGAATACGATCCTAATTCCCTCAACTTAAAAGGGCCATTAAACTTTTCCCTGTTCAATTATACACTACATAATCAAAACGAAAAGGAAAAGTAAAATGACAGATAAGTGATAATCAGAAAGAAATGAAAGTAAAAGGGAAGCGTAAAGGCACGTATTAAAAAATTTATATGAAACTATAGAAAACACAAATTAAAAGGAAAAAGGCCCAGAGCATAAAAGTTGTGATATTCACCAGATAGAGATAGATCAGAGCTACAAAATATGCGACTGGGTGGCACCACTTGAATTCGGAAAGAAACCAAAGCGACAGGAGCACAATGGCCACATGATGCAAGATTGACATCTCCATTATATCCATCTATTTCTATTTCTCTTCTCCAAACCAACACCACGTAGTCACTCACCAAAGCTGCTTGCTTTCTTTGTGGGTTCGCACAAATACTTACTTCAACCCAAAATTTATACACCAAATCTGATACCCAATAAGGTTATTTCCCAGAAAAATTAAAAAAACTCGCCCATTAATTAGCAAAAACTTTAATCACACCTTCCCTACAAGCAAAAATCAATTCAGCGAGAGAAATCCAAGTGTTGGAACTACAACGAAGCAATTTTCAACTTTCAACTGCAATCACAAACTATGATTTAGTTGGGAAACCACAGAAGCAAAACATAACATTTCAGGGTTACCAAATTTTTACCCTTGAATGAAATTGTACTACTGGCAACGAACAACTATAGCCAACTGCAACTGCTTTCCTAAATATGGGTTTAAGATAGACTACTGCCCGACATGTGAAACGGTACCGCATAAGCAAAGAAACCAGCGTGGTGGAGCACAACCGTGAAGGGTGGCGATCGAGAGCTAATGGACAGTCCTTTTAAGGTTGTGTAAGTTTGACAGTCATTTAATGACACGTGTTAATAGTGTGTCGAATACGTGTCGGCAGTACAGGGACTGGTTACTACAAAATAATTATCTTCTTCTGGGCCCACCGTGAACTTATTATGAGTTGTTTATGAGATTATCTATTTTAATTAAGAGAAGATGGGGGTCCCACTGAGATGTACTTATTGGGTTAAGCAGAGCGTAATATAAATTCTGCGTGAGGGTCTGTCTTCTGTGGGGGTAATAACTAATTTTTTCATTTTGTATATATATATATTTTTTTGCTATTAAAAGTGTAATCTTCTTCCTATTTTTAATAGGATTGAAAACAACTATAAAATCCTATATTCAATTCTTACGTGGAGATCTTAAAAATTATACTTCTAACATTTTTTTTGGCACATATCAATTATTACTATTATTATTATCATATATGATATTGCCTACCACAAATTTCACACTATTATAATGTGAATATTACCAGAAATAAAAATTAAATAAAAAGACATGCACATTTTTGTCAATAAAAAATCGTCGAATAAGATATATCCAACATTTTTGAAAAAAAAAAAATAACAATCACTATTGAAAATAACCATCACAGTTCAAAGATTATTGAAAATAAAAACTAATAATAGCTAATTCATTAAACACAACAATTAGTACTGTTACAAATTATAAAAAACAACGCATGTTACAGTAGTGTTTGACTACTAAAACTTTTAGATAAAACAAGTATAGGAAAAATATATACACTATATCATTCATATTACTATTGTTATTATGTAAAATATTAGTATTGGATTCAACTACATTCAAAAAAAAATTGGCAATATTGATAGTCATGAATATATAATAAGAGTACAAATAACAATTTAATATTAGATAATATGAGAAATTATTGCAGATTATTAATGCAACAAATAACCACTATTGAAGATAACAATCTCAATTGTCAAAGATGCAAATCAGTATCGCTGAAATCATTAAAGAGTACACTTATTACTGTTAAAATTGTCAAAAACGACGAATGTCATAGTAGTGGTGCTAGTACAAAATTTTTACTGACTACTAAAACTTTCAGACAAAACAAAAGAAAAAAGAGTACACACTATATCTTTCATATTAATATTATTATTATGTTAAGTTGGATTTCACTATATTAAAACAAAAATTAAAAAATTGGCCGTATAAATAGATATATAGTAAGAGTAATTTTATTTTTTATTTTTTATTTTCTGTTAAAAAGGACAAATAATAATTTAATATCAGATAACTTTGAGAAATCATTGCAGACTATTGCAGTGATTAGTAGATGAGAAACGAATCTTATCCTGCAAATAATCACAATAATGATGTTTGGTAATGTTGATGGCCATTAGACACCAAGCACAACTCAACAAGTTGACAACTTCTAATTTCTAAAGCTAAAATGCCGAAGAAGCAGCGAATAAAGCGGGCATTGTTAGCAGCTAAACTAATGGCCTGTGCCCATAACAACAAA
Organism: Quillaja saponaria; assembly: GCA_029379385.1. Taxonomy (NCBI): domain Eukaryota; kingdom Viridiplantae; phylum Streptophyta; class Magnoliopsida; order Fabales; family Quillajaceae; genus Quillaja; species Quillaja saponaria. The sequence goes on along the minus strand of CM055616.1, from coordinate 7,044,121 downwards.
CGATTGTCCTCCTATGGCGACCTTCGCCATGTCTAATTGATCGAAAATAACGAAACCATCATTAAAAAGTAATACCCACAACCCAACAAGAACAACATTCCAAAACTTCACATAAGCTATTGAAATTTCTGATTCAAATGCTCCAATTCCGATTCATCAAAGCCTCTTTGCTTGCTTCAAAAATCTTGACACATTCTTCGATAAATTTTTGTAGAGGAGTACCCAATTGTAAGGGGTTCAGAATCCTCAGATCACAAATGGGGTCTTTCTCTACTTCGTCTCAGTCATCCAAGTTCTTGTTCCGTCAGCTTTTCGAGAAGGATTCGTCGACCTACACATACCTTCTTGCGGATGTCTCCCACCCTGAGAAACCAGCACTGGTAAAATTTCAACCCAATAGGAATATGTGTTAGTGTCAGCTGTGGTTCAGTTTTGCTAATTTGATGCTATGGTATGATCAAAAGTTTCATTCAAGTTGATGTTGTCAGCTCTTTTTTAAATGTTTTTGGCATTCAATTTGTAATGGGTTGACAATATTTGTTACATTTGGTGATGGGATTTCTTTTAATTTTGTAACTAATGGAAATTTATCAATGTTCAGTTGATTGACCCTGTAGACAAGACAGTGGAAAGAGATCTATCCCTCATTCAAGAATTGGGTTTGAAGCTTATATATGCCATGAACACCCATGTACATGCTGATCATGTCACTGGGACTGGTCTCATCAAGGTTTTTCAAACTTCAGTTTTCATTTATCTTTCTGTTTGTGATCGTCTACTGGAATTAATTTTGATAAGAGGAGATTTAGTCTGATGAATTCTCATACTCGGTTAGCTCCAAGTTGGATCTCTGTAACATCTCTTCTGCAGGGCAAAGTTCCTGGTGTGAAATCTGTTATTTCAAAAGCAAGCGGTTCAAAAGCCGATCTTTTGGTGGAGCAAGGTGATAAAATCTATTTTGGAGATCTATTTCTGGAGGTACGAATTCAGATGCATTCTTTGTTGGTGTTCCCCTATTTTTACCTGAATTTTATGGACAAGCATAAGCTGTAAAGTCTGTTCGTTTACAGTATTGTACTATTCTGAATTGATACTCCAAAAACAATGTTTCACGAGGAGGACAGTGGCCTCCATCAATTATATTTATATATAAAAAATATATATCTTTTTTCAAACTGGTAAAAATTAAGAAAATCCTTAAAGCTTAAAAGTATATGTGATGCTAATTAGTAATTACTTTAGTTATTATCAGTAAACAAGTGACTTACAATGGTGCTAGTAAGCTTATTCTTTGACTGTATATCTCATTGCTGTTTCTTTACAACCAGTATATGACAATCTTATCAAAGAAGCATGAGCTGAGAGCTCATTGGATTTTGCTTTATGCTATTAGCTTGTGTAGTTTTAAGTTATGAAGTTCTATTAGTCCAGAGGAAAACATTATGTGACTGCTCATGGAGATCAAAGTTTCTTTAGGCATCTAGTTTTCCGGATTTAGCGTCTTTCTAGATTGAAAAACACCAGAATATTAATGGGTAAGGTCATGAAACCAACAGTTTATATCTGCTTTAAGCTCCAATCGTTTGGAGGGCACATGCATTTTAACAAACAAATTATGTGCTTACTAATTCATTTAGCTTATATATTCCTCCTGTACAGTATGTGCTTCTTGAAACATATTGTCAAGTCTCCCATTTGCCAAAATGCTGAATTAAATGTCTGGAAAATAATGTTATGAGCCTTTAGGCATCTACAAACCGTCATCCTGAGAGAAGGCCTTGTGAAATTCTTTAGATTCTTGTGACATCAGTAATAGTTATCCTGAAGGGGTCTGGATTATAACATTCACGTTTGTAGCCATTGTGCAATGAACACTTGATACAGGGATTCCTTTGGGTTCTTAGGAAACAACTATTACAGTTTGGTTCCTAATGCATCAATGGGGAGTGGAAAAAGATAACTGATCATTTGAGAACCGGAATTCATCTTTCTAGTGTTCCTGGTGCTGATTAGTGAATATGTTGGATTTTTCTTTTCTTGCTTCATTTTTGGTGTTCAATGAGCTTTACTCTTTTAGGAGTTGGCTAGTTTCACATGTTGAAGCAGAGCAGCATGGGAGAAAGTAAATAAGTAGAATACACTGGCTGATTTTTTCAACACTGGCATTGTAGGTTCGATCTACTCCTGGTCATACGTTGGGTTGTATTACCTATGTTACAGGAGATGGATCTGATCAGCCTCAACCTAAGATGGCTTTCACAGGAGATGCCCTGTTAATACGCGGATGTGGGAGAACTGACTTTCAGGTATATATTGTTTTAAAGCCAGTGATTTGTTCGATTTTCATTTTTGCTTCTCAAGGGTGTTCAAATATTTCTCTAGAAAAAGAAATACATTATGACATATTATCATTTCTTATTTTCATATTGATGTTGCTTTAGGTTCTCCACAATGTAATCCTAATTTTTTTTTTCATTTTTCTTTTATTTCTTAAATAGCAGATTCATAAAAGTCGGGTTTTAGGCAAACAATTATCTTGTTTCAATTGTGTTCATCATAGCATTTTTCTGTTTCCTCTCTTCCTTATACTCGGTCTCACACTTTGAATCCCATGAGACTGAACCTTTAATCGGATCTTCTAAAGGAATACATATTATTCAGTGGCATCTCAAATCTATTATTTATCATGCAGGGTGGAAGTTCGGAACAGCTGTACAATTCGGTGCATTCACAGGCAAGGACTAGGAGTTTAAGAATTTATCACAGTAAACAGAAAATTAAAGTTAATGACTGAAAAATAGAATGGAAATATGATTTTCTTTTTTTAGCAATTCTATATGAAATTACTCATTATTGTCTTCTGAAGCCAGATTTTCACCTTACCCAAGGACACATTAATCTACCCGGCTCATGACTACAAAGGATTCAGTGTAAGGAAACACTTGTTTACTTTTCTGTTTGGCATATTGACTGTTTCTTAAATAAATTTCTGATTTTAGGTGAGTACTGTGGGAGAGGAGACTCTATACAATCCACGCCTGACCAAGGATGAGGTAAATATTACATGAATAGTGTATATATTTTACCAAACATCTATAACTGCACTGTACTCGTATAAAAAGAATTCTTTCTCACTCTCTTAATGGACCCTGGTTGGGGACTAAAATGATTTAGCATGCTCATAGTACAAACTAGTTTGCAGCACAGCTAGCTTAGCTATGTTTACTGGAAATTTTATAATTCTCATACATATAATGAAAGAGTTGATTGGCTGGTTGTGCAAAATAAGGTTGGACTTGGACTTCCTGTCTCTACAAATAGATCAACCTTGCAGTAAATCAACATTAAAATTGCATAGAAAAAAAACAAACGTCAAAATCAAATCATTATTCACATTAGGCTCTGTGGAGAAGGTTGTGGATGCTCTTGATTGCAATAGGGCTTCAAGATAATTACTTCTCAGCTTTGTTAGAAATGAAAATGAGCTCTTGTTGAGTACATGTTACTTACCCACATTTCATTTGTTTTGCAATGAGTCAAGATTCTAATTCTTCTGTAAGCCTCATAACTATGTTGAGAGAATTATGATTATGCACCTTGGTATTGAAATTGAATGTACTCTTTTGCAGGAAACATTCAAGAACATCATGACAAGTAAGTGCAAGCTAAATATTCCAAAATTGTTAAAAAGTTTTATAGTTTCTATCCATGAGTTGCAAAATATTTTTTGGCACAGCAATCTTGTAAGCATGAATAGGCTAATAAAACTAGCTAAGCTTATTTTGATTCTGCAACAGATCTTAACCTGTCATATCCCAAAATGATGGACATTGCTGTGCCTGCAAATTTGGTTTGTGGAATCCAATCTAAAGCCTAGCAGCTTTTGTTGACTGCATCAAGGATCTGGATGTTGTATGTTGTTGTACTTGACACGGGAGGCCCTGCAACTATGCTAGTGAAAAAATAAATAGTAGTATTCGGCCTTTGGCTAGTGCACATAATAGTGCAAAACTAAACAAATAGCCTTCCCTTTTTTACCATATCAGCAAGTTTATTACCTAGTTTTGTGTAAACACTATTAACATATAGTTAGACTTTTGGTCAATCATAATTTCCACTTTCCATTTTGGATTGTCATTGATGGTAAATTTAAGATATGTGCATTTTTAAAGGACAAGCAAAGAAATATGATGAATTCAGTATAATCATTTCATTATAAAATGGTAATGCATTAACTTGATTTTCAAGCCACAATTTCATGTTTGTTGGGACAATTATGATGAAAGAAATGGATTCAGTCGAGGAGGGCAACAACCTCTTTTTTTTTTTTTTTTTTTAAGTCACCCTAAAAGGCAAAAAAAAGTAAAGTAAAAATTAAAATACCTTTAAAACTTTCATATCACATCCCTCAAGAAGATTCTAACAAATGAAAGAACAGGCCAACACCAAGCCTTCTTTCATTATTTTACTCTTTTCTTTAGCTATGAACTTTGGTGCAAAAATCACTTGCATCTTGACCCATCCTACTCCTAGTTGTAATTTGACATTACATGTATATATTTTTGAAAAAAGTATGTATATTTCTTTAAAAAAAAAATTACATATTTTTGGCAAATAGATCTTTTATTTTTTTCATAAAAGTTTAAATAGTAAGACACATATGAGCTAAGCAATTGAAAGGCTTGTTGAGAGGAGCAGTTATGAACTTCAAATTAAATTAGACTCACACAAAAAATGTAGAGATACTCGTTATACAAAAATAATAATAATTTTATTTGACTTCTAATTTTTATAAAAATTCTCTCATAATTTAAATTTTTTTAATGATGTTTTACAAATAATAAATTTATAATATTTATTACTATAAGTTCATAATGATTTCAGTATTACATAAATTATCACTTAAAAAAATTAATTTTAAAAATTATATATATTATAATTTTAAAACAATATAAATTTCCATATTAAATAACACGTTACAAAAATAATTTAAATAGTTGTTGTTAGCCATAACTCATAAGCACACGATGTATCTACCCTCAACACTCTTCGCGTGCTCCATCGCTCCGTCTATTTATATTTACTTTGGTACCAACTATCAAGCTGGAGGACCAGGGACGGACAACTACTAATTGACTTTGGCAGTACTCTCAAATTAAGCAAAGAACAAGATGAGTGAAGAAGACAAAACCAGAGGCATCCCTGCCGAGCATCGTCATCTTCATCAAGAACCGCAGCCATATCCTACTCAGTACGGTACATTTCAAGGCGTACCGAGCTATCCTCCACCACGACCGGAATCACAGCCTGCGATAGGATTCCCTCAACCTGTCCCGCCCCCTGGCGCCGCTGAGCCTTATGCTCATGGGTACCAAGCTGTTCCTGGTATGATTTTGTCTGTCAGATTACTTTTAATGGAGGATTAGTTACTTTCTCTATTGGGTTTCCATTGATCTTGTAAATAGTAGTTGGGTTGCTACTGGGTGGGGGGAGATTTTTTAAATAACAGATTTAAAGGTACCATCTTTTGAATTTGCTTTGGCTGTACTGGGTTTTAGTAAATCAGTGGTTGTTAGTGAAATTGTGTGGATTGAATTCCATTAGTGTAGGATTAAGTACAATTTTGTAATTTTGGAAGAAAGGAGTATTGCTTTCAATTTCTATTATCATTAAAAAGTACATAAATTTGGGGCTTCCTGCTGAATTCAGATAATTCATAATAGAATGGCTCCGGTTTTGGATCTGCTTGTGTGTTGGTTGTTTGTGTCCATAATCTTGATCTACTTTTAGGATTTCCTCATTTTCCTTTCAACCGTGCTTGTCCCTTCTCCTTTTGCAAATGCCGTGAACTCGTTGCCAATTTAGTTATTGATACATTGTAGTCCTTTCATATGGTTGCTGGGCAGCTTTTAAAATGATCGGTACAACAAGATAATTGGGTTATATCGTTTGAGATTGTAATGGTTTCCAATTATTTGATAACGTTCTATTTTTCCATAAAATCAACCTAAATGTTAATAAGTAATTTCACTTGTATTGTTGTGTCAGGTTATGCGGTTGCTGAAGGAAGACCTGTAAGAGAGCGTCGCCTTCCTTGCTGTGGAATTGGTATTGGCTGGCTTCTGTAAGTAACTATGTTTAGTACAGTGAAAGGAAATCATTAAATTTTTTCAGATATATACTGCATCCAAAAAGTGAATGTGAAGCTTTTACAGTCTGTTTAGGTTGAGTTGTCGATTCTATAGTTTAGATTATTCTATGCCTTCATGGATTTATCCCCATATCTTTTCCGAGGCAACAATTTCAATTAACCAAGAAAATCTACCATCTTTTTCTCTTTCCTCAACCTTGTTTAATTTCAACACGAATGGGTTATTTGTTTTCTGATTTGATGGGAAGGGCTAAATGTACCAAGGGAAGGGTGGAAATGATGATTAGTATCCTTCATGTTGATTCTGCTGTAGTGGCTGTAGCTAAATTAAACAGGTGAGAGTAGTTAACTGGCCAATTGTTGCTTGTGATCCCCCATCAACAAATATGCTTACCGTACTTCTCACTTTTTTTCATTTCATGCTTTTTCTCCCGAAGATTTGATTAATTCTTATCATGAGAGGGGGAGAAGAGGGAGATGGCATAGATTTTGCTGTTTCAAGAGACCCTTCTCAAACATCAAGCTGGTCACCTTCCAGGAAAACTGCTTTGACTTCACAGCAGCTTTGCACTACTGGTGCCTACATGTCTTTACTATCCTCTATTCGCCAAAAAAGATTAAAAAAAAAAAAGATTGACTTTTATCAGCTATCTTGACTAACTTTAATCAGCTTCCGCTTCCAAAAGTTATTTTGTAAAATGTGGAAAGCGATTGTCTTAGAATTTTTTACAAAGTTTAATTAATTCAGAAAATGAATCCATCTTTAAATTCTCAAAGAGGTGAAACATTTTTACATGAATAGCCTACTTCTGTTTAGTGAAGTTTTATATGTTTAGAGTTAACTGAGTTAATATATTAAAAGCATTTTATACTGCAATGGCTGGGATTTTATCTTTGTGGTGCGTGAAGTAACTGAAATTAGGTAGGATGGTTTCAACTCGCTACCTAATTTCATGAGAGCGATATGAACTATTAAAGTTTTATACCTCCATATTTTATTATTTGAATCTTAATTCATGTTTCAAATGTTTTTTCTTTTAAAATTCTATAACTATGTTGGAACTACTTACATAAATAAATAAAAATAATAATAATAAAAAAAGAAGAAGATAAAATAAGGTAACTATGATGGAACTGTTTTTACATTGTTACCTCTAGTTTTATGATTTTATATATTTTGATTATCTAATTGCTTCTTCTACACCCCTTAACACCTTTCTTTATCCTGCTATTCATTCCATCTGCTTGTTTAATGAGATAACCTTGTGTTTTTGATATCTGAAGTTTCTGGTCTTTTGAAGGTTTATTATTGGTTTCTTCCTTGCTGCTGTCCCCTGGTATATTGGGGTAATAATTCTGATTTGTTCCAGAATAGACCAACGAGAGAAACCAGGATATATTGCTTGCACAATTGCTGTGAGTTATTTTTTTTTCTCCTTTCGATTTGACTTTATGTTGTTTGGTTGTAAATTGTGTATTTATTCAACTACTACGGCATGGTGGTACTTTTAACTTGACTTGATGTTAAGTTGTATGGGTGATCCCTTGAAAGCAGAACATCCCTCCCACTCAGGGTTTTCATTTGTTCACTTAAAGATCTTATCGATAAATGCACTGGTGTTTCCGAGTTGGAGGAATTTCATCACTTGGAATGAATATAAAAGACTTGGAGAGATTGTCAAGTTGTCACCCCCATAAACCTCATTTCGTTTCCTATTGTCATTTTGTATGTGCCTAGATTACTTTCTATTTGAATTGCATTGAAGTTTATAGGTGTAATTTCTTACTCATTAAGCCCTACTTCACTCTGCTAATGGACCCGGAAACTAGTGTACCTAAAACATATATTTATGGAGTATTTGCAAGCAACATGGATAATTCGAAATTAAAAAAGTAATAAATATTTCAGGGAACAAAACCAGTTTTGGCAGAATTTATGATAGATAACCAAGCTGTGAAAACCGTTATTTAGGTTGGTTGACCTGGTGATTGGACTCTAATTGGCTGTCCATTATGCTATGACGATGTTCTCCCTCTTGTTTGAGAGTTCCCTACACTCCTGAAGACCTTTTCTTCTTACCCTTTATTTTTAAAGTTTAAACCCTTTCATTAGTTCTGGCAAAAACAAAGGCTTCAATTAGACTAAAACTGTACTTTCAAGTCTTAACTAATGACCATTAACCCCATTGATATGTCTGAATGGTTTTTATTGTATCAAATCTTGGAGATGAAGATCATCTGAAAGTAATTGGGTTTTTCTGATCTAGTTTTTCCATTGCATATCAGAAGAAACATGACCTGTTACATATTATGACCAACCTTTTGATTGCATGTGCAGGCTATTCTTGCTACCGTTGCAATTGTTTTTGGTGTAATAGAGATCTGAGGACTGGTAATTTACAAGAGTTGTACAGGTTGCAAAATGAATGCATGCACATATATTAATGGCTGAATTTATATTTGGGGTGTAAATTTGCTTAAACTACATTAAGTTCGCGACTATAAACTTTTATGTACTTTTAAGAACCACCAACTGCATTTCATATTGTTACGAGGTGGTTTATGGATTGATGTTTTCCTTTGTGTATTCATCCACACAAAAATGGTGTTATTGCTAAGTTTTTGGATGAATATCTGCTTGATTAGAGAAGCCAAGCTTAGAATGAAGAATGCACGTGGTCTATAATTTACCAAGTTTCTGAACTCTGCAGTATACATTGTAAATGTATGTGATTTATTTAAGAAGTTTACGTAATATTGTAATTGAATCATTTGCATTAATGACTTAAGACATTAGCTATCCCTCTGTTAATTTATCTTGCCATCTAATTAAAATTTACTTTTAATCAAGAGTAAATTTTAATCCTATATTTGTTTGCAAGGATAATGGATTATGGACCAATGATCTTCATTTGGGATTACTTGGTTGTTGCTATATTATTTGAAGGAATATAGGAATGCTTGTAGTTGTTGTGTTGTTTGAAGTTGAGATTGGAGTGAGTTTTATATCCTGAATAAAATATATTCAATAAAACTTTGGAACAAATATCACCGAGACAAATTGCTAAAATGCAACTTTAGGGAGAATCAAACATAGGCCAAGTATTCTTCAGTATATTCAATAAATAGAGCAAATATCGCCAAGACAAATTGCTAAAATGCAAATATCACCAAATGTGAGAATCAAACAGTGATGTCTTTGGGCCTAGGGGTGCAAATTAACAGAAATTTTTGTAAACAAACTCATCTTGTAAGTTCTGTTTATTTTTTAAACTGAGTCAATGAGTGTTATTTTAAGACTAGTACTAAATAAATCTGAGTTCAAATTTTATATAAATCAAAGTATAAGTTTGTGGACACGACTCTTCTAATATATTTATATATAATATATATAAATAATTTTAAACTAATATCTATTTTTAAAAAATTATTTATGATTAATTGCATTGTATAAAGTAATAATATATTAGAAAATAATAATAATAATTTAAATTTGATGATTTCTTAATGAATTTTTGACGAGTCTAATCTGTTAGGAGCCTAAATTAACGAGCTTAAATAAAAAGAAATTGGACCCCTTCAAACATAGCCCAAGTATTTTCTTGATCTGTTTCGCCTATATAATGAGTTAGAGGCTTAAAGCTAGCGTTTCTTACGTATGATATAGCATATGCTTATAATAAAATCCTAAATTGAAAGTTGAAACCCTAAAAACTAAAAAGCTTTCCTCATGGAAAGTCCAAATTATCCAATCGGGATCAACTCGGTGTTGGAGGAAGGGGGTGTGGAACAGAAAAGTCTCTCGGTGCTCCTCAGATCCCATCATGTTCGTTATGTAGACAATGAGATATATTTCACTATCAGCAATTATTCGGGAATGGTATGCTATCAACCCTTTTACTCAGAAATATCGTGAATATGAAATGTTAAAGCACACTTTTAGTTTTAAGGGTGAGTCTGAGTTTGGGTGGGCTGTTCTTGGGTACAAGCTTTTCTGTCTGGGTGGTGCTGATAGTCTTGTTCAAAGGCAGAGTTGCTCAGCTGGTTCTGGTTCTGAATGGATTCCTGAAAGCAAAGCAATGAGGTTGGCCAGGGTGGGATCACTTACTCATGTTGGAAACTAATATTTGGGAGGATAAGGGGTCTGTTAGAGAACATCAGAACCCTTATGGTGTAAACAGAATATGCCTCTTGTATTGGTTAGCTGATCACATATTTCTAGGTGGAGTTCTATGCCATGGCTGGTTATTGTAAGTATCTTTGCTTTTAAAATTTTGTCGCACCACTTACATATTAAAAAATTATAATTAATTAAAAAAATATTTTTCTATAAAATGGGAAGAGTTCAAAAAGTAAATAAATTAGTAATCTATTTATTGAAAGCATGATATTTTAATACTATAAAATAAATAAATTATTTTAAAATGATATTTTAAAATAGTAAATAAAAAATAATAATATTTTTTGTTAACTGAATTAAACAAATAAGTAAATTTAATTTAAAATAAAATTCATAATTTATAAATTTTTTTCTTTTAATTCTTAAGATAGTGGACAAAATTAAGAAAATAATATTATAATAAAATAAAAATTTATACTCTTAATATTTATTTTAGTTCATAATTTCTTTTTCTAATTTTGATTTAAAAAATTGAGAAGAATTAAGAAAAGTAATTGATAGTAAAAAAGAGTTATAATCAAGGAGAAGAATTAGAGAAAAAAATAAATTAATAGTTATTTTAAGACTTATATTTTAATATTATGAAATAATAACTAAAGGTATGTATGTAATAGTAAAAACTCATAAAGGTGTTTAAGGAAATCAAAATTTTCTGTAATTAAGCCACTTTTATATATAGTATATATATATATATATAGATTTATTGCCTTCAATTATGTCATGTCTTTGGATTATAGAGAGCCTATCTTAATATTTTTGTATTTGTTATTGACTTAGAAATACTCATTAGCATGTTTAATAATTGTTATGATTATTTTTGGGAAATAAACATGCATTTTCATTCCAAGATTCCTCAAGATATGCATACCATTATATGATTTTCATGTTGATAGCGTTGCTACTTACTTATAGCCATTTGTCACTTTGCCATTCTCCTTTACTTTTGTAATACATACAGATACCTTTCCCAAGATTTACAACCCTTTTACACTCACTTGACATTGCCTTCTCTAATCTCCTTTGGTGGATCCTCATTAAAAATTAAAAAAGACCTTGCGGAAGTTGCTTCACCAGTGGTCTGCATCATTAATAGCCAGATGTACAGAACAACATATTTTCTTGCTACCACTCTCTACCTTTAAATGTGAAACAAATTATGTAACAGAGATTCTCCCTGTTATTTTTTAATGGTTTGTTATTTTCTTTCTCGCTTTACTCTTTTGCTCTCTATTGTAACTCTACATGAATCGCATGTCTATCTCTAATTGATTGTTAATCTGATAAGATTCTAACATCCTTCTTGGATATTTCAGGAAGCCCAAATCTTGTCTGGATCAAGAATTATTTAGTCTGGGGGCACTGATGGATATCCAACTTCTGACCATCAACAAGTTGTTGTTGATCAGGGGTTGATATGCCACATTGATGGAAGCCATGCAAAGGAGTCTTTTCAATGATATGATGGAGCCGTGCAAAGGAGTCTTTTATTACAATGATATGTGGTAACTGCTCCAATTATAATGGTGAGCGAAAGACTAGTTTCATTATCTTAGTAGGCATGTGCTTTTGCATTTATATAGAACCTGACTGACTGAGAAAAATCTCTACGGCCATATGTGAGGCGTACCAATATCGGATTTGTCTCCGATATGGCAGGATGTGCATTGATACGTATCCAAAATAAAAATTTTATTTTTTATTTTTTATCACCTGATACGGCTGGGATATGGTTTTGATATGGTGGGGTACGATTCAATACAGCTCAAAGGCTCTTGTGCTCAGATTTGATTTTTGTCACCTCAGATCTGGTTTCTCTCAGCTTTCTCTCATTCTGTAACCCAAAGCACCATGGAAGACACTTAGTTGTCTATTAGGATCATTGTTCTTCAAGGTTTGAGGAACCATGGCTGATTTGATCATCAATCTGTCTCCCTTCTTTCTCTCTTTTTCAGTCGTGATCTGCGACCTACTCTCTCTCTCTCTGTCTTTTTTAATACTTTTTGTTTGGGTTTTAAATACTTTTTTAACATTCAAATTCCTAACATTGGCGCTCTGGGCATATTACCATCAAAATCGCTTCTGACAAAAAAGATTAAGTAGTTTTCATCAAATATACTGCTTAGGCAATTGCTTTTTCTTAGGCTAGTATACTCCTGATTGTGAAATCCTTGTTAATACTTAATGTACATTTGGATCTTTTCCCTATCTATTCTGGAGCTATATACATATTTTTCTGTTTATCTACTAATTATTTGTAAACCAATGTACTTTTTTTTGTTGTTGAAAATTTAGTGGATTTGGGGACACTGGAATCTGATTGAAAAGATGAAATTCTTGTAAAGTCTATTTTTCTTTATGAATTTGTCAAGAGCTGTTTTAATGATCCATCATCCATGCTGTGGTGATGTGGTAAGCCTTAGCATGCTTGTCTCATCCCTTGGTAAGCTGTGAAACCATTTCAGGATACACTGTTCCCCCTTTTTCGATCTCCTTATATTTGTTATCAATCTCCCATCTTAAATCTTCTCTGAAGAATTTTGATCCTGTAGATATCTGAGAAAAATCCTACTAAGATAAAGAACTATGGCATCTGGTTGCGGTATCAGAGCCGAACTGGGTATAATATGTATAAGGAGTATTGAGACACCACTCTCAATGGTGCTGTGGAACAACTGTACATTGAGATGGCTTCGGACACTAGTGAGGTTCCCAAGCATTTAGATCATTAAAACAGCCACCATACCTGCCAAGCTTTACAAGAGGGAGAGCACAAAGCAATTCCATAGTTCCAAAATTAATTCCCTCTGGTGTTTAGGAGATTACGGTCACCCACTAAGAAGCTGAAGATCACACAATGAATCAAGACAACTTATTTTTGTAACATTTAATTTCTGACATATCATCTCCTAGCCAGATATAATAGATTTTCAACTTCCACCAGTTTGAGATGTGTGCTTTGAGAGAATGGTCATGATTGTTTTCGGATCTTTACTTATGCTATACTTTGGGGTACTTTGTAGTTACCATTCATATACAGCACATCTATTGACATTTAGTACAGTGAACTTGGTTTTGTCTGGATCCTAAACTGTTCTACTTTACTTTTTTTCTTATTACTGCAATTTTCTTTTGGACATCCAGATGTTCTTGAGTGAATTATAATATTGCATCAAACTGGATGTGGCCTTGAACATGCCTCATTTCAATTTCTTCTGGAGGTGGAGAATTTTCTGAACAAAGACTGCAAGAATCTAAAATCCTGTAAACTCAATCCAGTTTTCTTGACCAATGAAGGCTATATAATATTCTTCTCACCACTCATATCCAAATAAAAACTGATCACTGTAAGCTTCTCTTCTGACTATTACAGTTTCTCTTCTGATTATTAAAGTTTCTCTCATGATTATATGTAGACATAATTGCATGAATGAAACCCTTCTACTTGACCAGAACAACTCAGATTCTGTTCATACCAAATACTCTTTTCCCTAGAATTTGTTCCAGATTCTTCGGGCACTAAGGCTTTCACCTAGCATTTTCAACTTGGATTATAATTCTAGGCTGTTAATTAATTGCTGAATTTTGTGCATATGATTCATCAATAAGTTACGCTCAACCCCTAATGATCCAAGGCCACCAAGTTCTCAAATCTTATCTATAGTCCTCATATGCGAAAGGAAAAAAAAAAAAAGAGAGAGAAATGCACTTACTCTATCTGAAGACTGTTCGAGAAATTGGATCAATCCCTCTCAGCAGGTGTATTTATGGGTGGCTAAATAACCCAAGTTTATAACATGACAATATCCCTGACCACGCTCAAAGTGAATGCACCTAGCGGATTTGGTATTTTTAACGAAATCTGCATATTAGGACCGTCTCGATATTTGAACTCAGGATCTTGGTCCACGTTATTCAGGATCGTGTTCTCTCATATCTAGTTAAATTATTTGTTAATCCGAGTGCATAAGTACACACTCATACGTATCCTCTAAGTATTACCATCACGTACGTGAAAGAAGCCTCGGGAAAGAAGCCTCAAATCAGGTTTGTTACTCATGTTGCTCTTGATCTCTGCTTAATAATGAACCAGTCCCAAATATCTGCATGCCAATCTGTGTCAACCTGTGAATATTCAGCTACTTAAGAAAGATGATTTTAAATGCATTTCTCAGATAACTGTAAATAGTATGCTCCTCATTTGAGCAAAATCAGTTTCTGCCTAATCATTTACACTGCTGACATTTTTGAAGCTGAAATGTGAAAAGATGTTTTAAACACATTGTAATGTTTCAAAGGTATTTATAGTGCTAACAGTCTTTTATTTCAACCTAAATAGCTTCTATGTTTAAAGTCAATAAAAGTTTAAATTTTAACCTCAGGAACTTTCCACCATAGAACTCAAAAGTATTTTCATATACCTACTACATGATAGAAAACCACAAAACCATTGGAAATGTTGCATCAATCAACTTGGTAAATTAACTGGTAAAGCATTTTTGGATTGCTTGGCCTATAAATATACTGAATTCTTAACTAAGAATCTTGAGTCTTTTTTGCAGCTTCAGTGCACCTGGGTTTCAGGGTGACATTTTTCTCAGCTGCTTGTACTTCCTTGGCAAATGTCATAAAAACTAGCACTCAAAAATCTTAGAGCTAGGTGAGCATCGTTATACCTAAAAACCTAGCTGAATATGTATCTGTTTCATATCCTAGAATAACTTTCTATTATTTTTTAGTTTAGATGCTTGTTGTATTAAATACATTGCATACTTTTAATGTCATGCTTTGGTTTATGATTTTATAAAATTAGGGGGATATAATATTTATGGGAGGCTCTAGTATTAAATAACCCATTTTTGACCAATGCGGTTGTAACTCACATTTTATTTTGAGATTAGTTTCACCACATTCAAGAATAAAAAGCCTGTTAGATAGATTTGTGTCCTTTTGTAGCATTACAGACAATGCTTAATACAAGAGTTATCATTACTAGGAATTCAAGTTCCCAGCAAAATGATCTAAAGGAAAACCACCGGTAGTCTGATACCAGGTTCGTATTGGATATCAGAATCCAGTCAAATAAAACAGATATCATGTTTTTAGCCAAGACAGTTGCTTGCACCAATCACATTTACGTCCCCACCATGCGCTGAGTGCGTGCACTGCACGCATTTCCGTGACGTTGGCTTCAAATGCGACTTTTGCTGGGAATCCTCTTCAGCCAAAAACGGAAAGAGAAAATAAATGCAGATAAGGAAAAACAGTCAATGCTAGATGCAAGTTGATATCATTCCAGAGAAGGTCTTAATTACAAACTTTTTTCGGTTTTTACATCTTTATTGTGTCAAGATTACTATTTATCCAGCAAGGTTTGCTTCGTCATTTATATCTGTATATCTATTTACCTTGAAATATTTTGCTAAAACTTCTTTGCCGAATTGCACAAACGTTGAGGTAACTGAAAGAAAGAATGAGAAGAACAAGGAGGAGGACTGAGATTGGAGTTTTCAATGAGGCAGATTTGATCAGCGTGCTTCCGGATCCACTCTTATGCTCCATCATCTCTTACCTTCCTGTGGATGATGCTGTAAGAACAAGCATCTTATCTAAGCGATGGAGACCACTCTGGAGGTATACATCACACCTTGATCTTGATCCAGTACATTTGGTAAGACCTAAATTCCGATCTGTTTTTGCTTGTGATGACTTTGATGATACCATGGATGATATTATATATGATACTGAAGTAAAGGAAGAAATGAGAAAAATTGTTCCTACCATCAACAGCATCTTGTATCAACATTGTGGTGAATTAACTTGTTGCCGGATCTCACACTTCGAGGATATTTGCGAAAGCAACCAGTTAGAAAAATGGGTTAAATGTCTTGTGGAAGAAAAAGTAGTGCGAGATCTCACACTGAGATGTAGAAATTATTATGGTCCAATTCAGTCTGAGACTGAAGGTTATGATTTGAAACTGAACTTACCGCTGAGCACTTTTTCAAGGTCTCTTTGCACACTTGAGTTGATCAACTACACAATGATAAGTTCATCCCCATTTGAAGGTTGCCAGAACCTAAGAAACCTGAAGCTAAAGAATGTTTTTCTGGCAGATGAGATCCTCAATGAAGTCCTCTCTAGTTGCATGTCTTTGGAGAGTTTGAGCATCAAAAGTTGTGTTCTTCTCAAAGAAGTTATGATTTGTAACCCAAACCTTAAAGTTCTGGAGCTGCAAGACATAGACGTGCAAAAGATTGATATTTGTGCAGAGAACCTGACTGTTTTAGTGCTTGGTTCGTTAATTTGTCCAGTAAAAGGTTTGGTGATTGACAGTCCAAGCCTTAGGGTGTTCAGTATATACTGCAGTCCAGGAACTGGGAGAATGAACCCTGACCCTGACCCTGACCCTGACAATGAAAAGGGACCTCTGCTAAAGACCAAAGAGATTCTAGAGCATTGCAGTGATCTTTTGGTAAGTTCTTGGACACAAACTTAGCATGGTTTTCCATTATATTTATTGTGTTTGTTCATGAATTAAGGGTTGCTTCGATGATCATTATTTAGGGTATTCTTGAAAGGTGAAACTAAAGTGACAATAGATGATTTTCTTTCTGTTTTGTTCTATTTATTTGTAGCAACTAAAAGTTTATTCTTTTTTTTTTTCCCTAGAGATATGAGGATACCAGTCGTCCAAATATCTTTGAGAAGTTGTTCTCATTAACTATAGATCTTGATTTGAACAACGTAAGAGAAGCCATGGCACTCTCCTATGTCTTAAGAACATGCAACTACTTACGGAATCTTGAAATCACAGAACGGGTAAGTTAATAACTATTGTTAATTTTTGTTGTTTTATTTCCTATATTCTTTGAAATATCAAGCTTGTAAATATTGGGTATGATTTGATTCTGTTGTAGGTTATCAAAGAGAAGGAAGCTGAGTACACTAGTTCAAAAGGTTGTCGCCTTCCATACCCCAAGTCCAAGTTCTGGGAAAGAAGAGAGTTGTGTGACTGTGTCACACACAAACTGAAGTCAGTATGCATAAGGGACTTCAAAGGGGAAAAGCAAGAACTAGAGTTTGGCAAGTACTTAATAACAAGAGCTTCTGTGATGGAGAGGTTTACCATATTTTGTGCTCGTGACTGTTCGGTTGAGGGAGTAACTGCAACAAGGAATTTGCTATCACTGCCAAGGGCTTCTTTTGGGGTCTCCATAGAAGTGAAAACTGAGGAAGCTTTCCCATTAGAAGATGATAGAAGTTTAAGAGGATGGTGTCTCAACTTTTGAATAGCTTCACTTGATCAGAGTTGGTTCCTAATAATGATGTCTATTTTGAACCTTGTTGTTCAATTGTTTAGTTTCTAATTAGCATGGCAAGTCTTGGACTGTGACTTTGCATTATGACAAACTTACTGCGGCATGTAATAAATTCTGTTTTTCATTTTTCATTTTCCAAATTGTTTTACTTCTTTGCTATTTTCTACATGTTTTATCCCTGAAGATGTGAACTCCCTCCCTGTGTACAAGAGTGCAGGTACATCAATCAAATGGTGGAGGCAGAGGAGGCCTCTGTATCAACCAGGCTGCACATTGATGGCAAAGTAATTAACTAAGGCTATGAGTTTAAGTGAACGTTATTCTGTCAAAGTTTTTATCTTTTACTTACTGTAGACTTTTAAAAATTCCATGATTTAATTGTTCTTGATAAATATTTTTAGTCCTCTGCACAATTACACTGAAGTGGGAAGAAGATGAAAATTTAAATGAGCTTAGGTTCTCTATAGATTTAGATTTGAAAAATCATCGTAAGTGTCAACTTTTATTCCTATACTATTTAATGTCATTGTTTTTATCCTTCGAAAATTTGCTGACCTTTAAACTATACAAAAAGGATGAGAAATTAAGGAAAAGAAAAGGTATATGCACTTGGTCTACCTGACAATATAAAAATAAATGTTTAAAATGAAAATCCAATTTCTTTTTAATAAATAAGAGA
This sequence comes from Quillaja saponaria, assembly GCA_029379385.1. Taxonomy (NCBI): domain Eukaryota; kingdom Viridiplantae; phylum Streptophyta; class Magnoliopsida; order Fabales; family Quillajaceae; genus Quillaja; species Quillaja saponaria. Next base: position 7,025,792 of record CM055616.1, on the reverse strand, counting down.
ATTGGATCTTCAATTTTCCATCAAATAGTCAAAGGGTCTGGCATTAATTAATTGAACACCCTAATAAATGTATTTGCTTCAATATATCCTCAAGACTTATGAAAAGCAAAATTCGATTTCTTTGAATTTTTTGATCGTGACTTAAGAATATTAGTTAAGATAGAATAAATATAATTTTTAAAAATTAAATTTTATTATAGTTAATAATTATTTATTAAATAATATTATAATTTTGGTCAACTATAGTGATAAATATTACAAATTTTTTATTATAAAATTTCAACTATTATTGCACTCGTTAGAAAAACCTTTCTCTTAATTGTAAAATATATTTATTACATTACAAACTAAAAAATTATATTGATTAAGCTTTAACAAGTGCAATAAATACTATTGTAAAGAATTTTTATTTGAAAATGTATATATTTATGAATTTTTCTAAATGGTATCATAAAGACACTTGTTAAAATATAATAAATATAATATTTGAAAATTAAAATTTTTCAAAAATAATAATTTATTTATTAAATAATATTAAAATTATGATCAACAACGGTAATAAATATTATAAATATTATATTTATATAATCTTAACAAGTATTTTTAAGACACTCGTTAAATTGTTTTATTAATTATTAATTTAAAAAATTAATAAAAAAAAGGTTCATGCACTTTGGTCTACCCTGAGGATATGAAAATAAAAATGATTTTTTTAATAAATGAATGAATTGGATATTTCTTCAATTTTCCTTTAATAGGCAACGGTTTGGCATTAATTAACCGAATACCCTAATAAATGTATTTGCTTCAATATACCCTGAGGATATGAAATGCAAAGTTCGGTTTCTCTTAAATGTATATTGTATTTATTGCAAAATTCGGTTTCTCTAAAATTAAATTGTATTTATTGCACTTTGCTAGAATAATACCAATTGGAAGAACTCTTATTTGCACATTTATTTATTTAGGAAATTAAGGGAAAAAAAAAAAAAGGGGTTGCATAATTGGTCTACCCTGAGGATAAGATAATAAATGTTTGAAAGGAATTAAAATTCGATTTTTTTTTTTTATAAAAACAAAAATAAAAGAATAAATTGGACATATTAAATTTTCCTCCAGGTAGCCAATGGGTTTGACACTATCTAATTGAACACCCTAATAAATATATTTGCTTCAATTTAATTGTAAATTATATTTGTTATATTTTAACATGTGTCGTACTAGAATCTTTCTAATTAAAAGAACTCTTACAAGTATCTATATTTTAGTATTCACGTTTATTTATTTTAAGAAATTAAGGAAAGTAAAAGGTATGTCAAGAGAAAATCTGATTTTCAATATATCCTGAGGATTTTCTTAAAATATTTTCCTAATATGAAAAATCATTAAGGCTTGTTTCCTTTTCCATCCCAAACCATTTATTTATTTATTTAATAAATAAATTAAAAAGAAAGGTATATGCACTTAGTCTACCCTGAGGATATGAAAATAAATGTTTGAAAGGAAAATTTGATTTAAAATAATAATAATAGTAAGTGAATGAATTGGATATCTTCAATTTTCCTCCAAATAGGCAAGGGGTTTACTGAACAACCTAATAAATGTATTTGCTTCAATATATATATATATATATATCCTGAGGATATGAAAAACAAAATCTGATTTCGTTTAAATTGTATACATTGTGTTTTAACATTATTTAAAAAAAATATTAATGGAAAGAACTCTGATAATTAGTATTCATGTTTTAGTATCCACATTTATTTATTTGTTTAAGAAATTAAGGAAAATAAAAAGTATATGAAAGGAAAATCTGATTTTGAATATATCCTGAGGATATGACAGCAAAATCTGATTTCTTAAATATTTTCTTAATATGAATAATCATTAAGACTTTTTTCCTTGTCCATCACAAATCATTCATTACCATATCCAATATAATTAATTGGTTACTCAAAATGTAATTTTGTAAGATAAATTTCCTTTCTAACAAAGTCTTAACTAGCTTTAAATGTTTGAACATTTATTGTAATAGCCTGCAATAATATTAGTGTTATGTAATTAATAACTTGTTTTTAAATTTAGTAATATATTTATTATATTTTAACAAGAGTTTTTAGAACACTCGTTAAATAACAAGAGTTTTTAAAATACTTTGTTAAATAAGTTTTTTTTGTATATCCGCCTAATATGAAAAAGAAATAAAAGGGTGCATTATGCAAAAAAATTTTAAACTACAAAAAACTCATTAATCAAGTATAAGATGCAAATGATGTCAAAGTTGAAGGATTTATCAAAAAAATCCCAACTTTGCAAGTTGACATTTATTCCACCTTGAATTTACTATGTCCTAAATAAGGTTTCATTAATTACCATAAATACAATAACATCTATTTTCTTTCCTTTCTTTTTATCTTTTTATCTTTTAATCTTTTCTGTCTTCTTTCTCTTCCTCCCTAACCATGTGCTCAAGTTCATCTGCATCACACTACAACTACAAACAATAACCAAACAGAGCTCCTGCTAAGCAAAAATGAAGAGAGAAAAAAAAATGAGCAGCAACAAATTGATCAAAACAAACCAAGAAGGAGAGGATTTTATCAGCGAGCTACCAGAACAACTCCTGTCCACCATTCTCTCTTATCTTCCTACTGATGAAGCTGTTTGTACGAGCATCCTCTCCAAGAAATGGACTCACTCTTGGAGGTTTGTTTCTCGGCTTGATATTGATCAAACCCAAATGACATCAAAGAAAAAACACTCAAGATTATCGAAATCGAAGATCATGATCAATGCAAAAACAGTACAAAATTATAAGTCTGTTAATTTACCAACAAAAATATTTAACCGTGTTGTTGAGATTACCAGTTCCATTTTGAATTCTCATCGCGGTGAATTGAGTAGCTTCCGGTTAGTACATTTTCCCAAGTGTCTTGAAAATGGAATTCTTGAAGGCTGGGTAAGATATCTTGTGGAGGAAAAGGAAATCCAAGATCTGGTCTTGGTGCGTGCTGCTGAGGGAAGATCAAAAAAATTTCTGGATCCAACTGATAGAGTTGTGTTGTCCACCTTGATCTTACCTATTAACATTTTGTTAAGTGTATCCAAGCTTGTGTTGGAAAATTACAATCTTGGACTTCTGGTGTCATGTACTTCTGACAGTTACACCAACAATTTAGAAACCCTAAAATTGTCGAAAATATGCATAGGACAGGAAATCCTAGAAGGAGTCATTCTCTCTAACTGTAAAAGTTTGAAGAATCTGAGCCTTGTAATGTGTTTTGGGTTTAAAAAACTCAAAATAGATCATACTAATATCATTTTCTTGGAGCTACAAGATATTTTTACGAACGAAATTCATGTCACTGCTGTGAATCTTGGTGTCTTAGTGCTTCACTCCATAGGTTGTGAACCAAAAGGACTTGTCATAGACATCCCTAATCTGAAGGTGTTCTGTGCATACTGTGTCGACGGCTGGTCTAATTTCCATTTAAAAAGCATGCTGGAAACGAATGTCATTCTTGAAGAATGTAGTGATCTATTGGTAAGTCCTATCTATATATATCTTGATTTTGATAATTCTTCAACTTTTTTGTTTGTTTTTGTATTTCTTAATTTTCTCTTCATTTTACCGCAGAGATCTGATCATCCCAGGCAGTATCCGAATATATTTGAGAATCTATTGGTGTTGAAGGTTGATTTGGAATTGAACAAGGTTAGAGAAGCAATGCCACTGGCTTATGTCCTTAGATCATGCCCCTATTTGGAGAAGTTGGAAGTGATTATTCTGAAGGTACGTACTTCAAAAATTTTATCCTATAAACTGGTATCGTTTTTCTTTTCTCTTGATGATTTTTTGTTTGATTAATTTTACAGTCGGACGAGTATGACAGCGATGGTTCTCTACCATACCCTAGTATCTTGTTTTGGGAGAAGAGGGAGTATTCTGACTATAGTCATAGATTGAAGTTTGTCACAATCATGGGGTTTGAAGCAAGGGAACAAGAAATGGAGTTTGCCAAGCACTTAATCACAAGAGGCACAAAACTTAAAATGTTTACTGTATTTTTCAACAAGTGCTCATCCGATAGGGCAAATACCGGATTAGGTCTGCTAAAAGTGCCTAGGGCTTCCTTGGATTTGTGTATTGAATTCAAACCTGCGAAAGAGGATGCATATGGAGATCAAATTGAGGATTGGGCTTTGAAGTATTTAGATTTAGTATGATAATAAAAAGATACTGGATTGGATGAACTTGTATGCTGATTGCAATCCTTTGCTTAATTATGTTAATTATTTGTAGTTTTTGAATATCCTAGTTTGATTTAAGTTTAATAACAGTGAGACAATGTAGCCTATCATTGGCATATTTGCTTAATTATGTTGGCTTTTTAAATTATTTTTCTTTGTTTTCTTCGTGTGTTGTTTACTGTATATGAATTTGAAACTTAATTTTCTTCTTCTTGTTCTCTTTATGGTTTTACTATGAATTTGAAATTGATGATTTGTAAATTGTAATGTGCCTGCAATCATACTAATTAAACTCTACTTACTTTTTAATTTATTGATAGTTTAAGGTAATGAATAATTTTTTTTTTTTTGTCTTTATAGATTTATCCCAAAACATATATCATTTAGCTTCTTTATAGCTGCCATTTACAAATTCTAAAACTCAAAGGTTCTTATGAAATTAAATAGCCCTATTATCTTAATTAAAGCTCATCATAATTTTCCCAATCTAATCTCTCAAGAATAACACTAATGTTGTTGGAGAAAATAAGAATTCTTTGTATATTCAATAATAACTTATAGAAATTCTAGAATTCCATACAAAATTTAGTAATTTTATTGAACTATTAGTTCCAAGGACATTAGTCGATAACCTAAATAACTATCATATATTTAGACTATAATAAGATAACCTAAATAACTATCATATATTTAGACTATAATAAGCAATTGTACACATCACCAACTGTAAGTTTTTCTAACAAGTGTCTTTAAGACACTTGTTAAGATTTTATAAATAAAAATTTGTAATATTTAATACAGTAATTGACAATAATTTCAATACTATTTAATGCATATATTGAAACTTTTAGAAAGCTTAATTTTTAAAAGTCGTATTTATTGTATTTTAACAAGTGCTCAAGCCCCTGTTAAAAAAAATAAAATAAAATACTTTTTAAATTTCAACAGATTGAGATTTGAACATTTGTTACAAGATAGGAAGGTAATCCATTCGTCAATTTTTCTATAAAAATCTCATAATCTCTTACATTTTAACTACAATAATTTTAGTCCTATACAATTAATGAATTATTCATTTTAAATATTTTAAATTCTAATAAAAATATTTATGACACTTTAAATTAAGTGTTATTAAACACCTATTAATTAGAAAAACCCTATAATTACTTATAGCAACCTTTAAAAAATTTAAATTCTAATAACAACGTTTATTACAACTTATTAAGATACCTATTAATTAGAAAAACCATTTACTTATATCAACCTTTAAAATATTATTTAAATTCTAATAAGAATATTTATTACACTTTATTATGTGTTATTAAGACACTAGCTATTAATTAGAAAAACCATTTACATACTTATAGCAACCTTTAAAATATTTTAAATTCTAATAAAAACATTTATTACACTTTATTAAGACACATATTAATTAGAAAAAAACCATTTACTTAATTATAGCAACCTCAATGGTTGGTAAATTTCACTTAATCCATCAGATATGGAAATGAATAAAAGGTTGCATAAATGCAAATTAGGACAATAGCAACTACCAAATGCCACCCCCTTTCATGTCTCATTTGCCCCCCTTTAAAACCATGTACTCAAAGTCATCTGCATCAAACTTCAACTACAAACAATAGCCAAAGAACTATCAATTTGCTTAGCAAAAACTAAGAGAGACAGACAATTTAAGAAAATGAGCGACAGGAAGAAATCTGTGACGAGACAAGCTGACGAAGAAGGAGAGGAGTTGATCAGCAGGCTACCAGAACCAATTTTATCATTTATCCTTTCTTTTCTTCCTACCGAAGAAGCTGCTCGTGCCAGCATTCTCTCCAAGAGATGGACACAAGCTTGGAGGTACGTTTCTCGGCTCAATATTAATCAAAGCCGATTGATGAGAGACCAAACATACTTAATCTCAATGTTGTCCAACAAAGATCGTATAGATAATGAGACAATTAGAACTATATTAGAGAATGAAATTCGCAATATTATTGGTATTATCAACTCCATCTTGAATTCGCATCGAGGTGAATTGTGTAGCTTCCATATGCTACACTTTCCAAAGTTTCTTGAAAATGGAATTCTAGACGTCTGGATTCGATTCCTTGTGGAGATAAAGGGAATCAAAGATCTGGGTTTATTGTGTACAGATATGGCAGGTTTAATGAAAAAGTTACACACTGAAAAAGGTATGGTGACCTTAAGCTTACCTCTAAAACTCGTGTCAAGTTTATTCAAGCTTGTGTTGAGTAGTTACAAGCTTGAAATTGTACCATCCCCTTCTGAAAGTTACACCAAAAATTTAGAAACCCTGAAATTGGCAAGAGTATTCATAGGAGATGAAAACCTAGAAATTATTCTCTCTACTTGTGAGAGTTTGAAAAATCTGAGCCTTATTGGGTGTTTAGGCTTTGAAAAGTTCAACATAGATCACCCCAACATCAGGTTTTTGGAGCTGCAGGATCTTTTTCTGAATGAAATTCATATTACTGCTGTGAATCTTGGTGTCATATTTCTTCAAACAATTGGATGTCAATCGTCAAAGGAAATAGTGATTGACATCCCTAGCCTGAAAGTTTTCAGTTCGCACTGCATTGAAAGCATATCGAGTTCTCATACACATGAACTTCTGGAAACCAAAGTTATTTTGGAAGATTGCAGTGATCTTTTGGTAAGTCTTATATATAATATATGTACTAGTGTAATTCCAATGTTAATATTGTATCTACTGCTGAACTAATTTTTATGTATTTCGTAATAATTTTCTCTCTATTAATTTCCCATAGAGATCGGAACTTCCTAGACAGAACCTCAATATATTTGAGAATCTGTCGGCGTTAATGGTTGATTTGAAACTGAACAAGGTTAGAGACGCAATGGCACTGGCTTATGTCCTTAGAACATGCCTCTATCTGGAGAAACTGGAAGTCACTATTCTGCAGGTACTTCAAATATTTGATCCTATAAATTGACAATTCTTCTTCTTAGTTAATTAATTACTTGTTGAAAATATGATATATTTTTTTTTGTTTACAAATTTACAGTCTGACGATGATGATGATACAACTGAAGATTGTTGTTTACCATACCCCAATATCTTGTTTTGGGAGAAGAGAGAGTATTATGATTGTGTTACTCACAAACTTGAGTTTGTTTGCATCATCGGATTTAGCGGCCAAGTTCAAGAAATGGAGTTTGCCAAGCACTTAATCACTAGAGGTACGAAGATTAAAAAGCTGACTATATTTTTCGATGATAAGTGCTCGTTCGAAGGTGAAAATACCGGGTTGAGTCTGTTATCTGTGCCGAGGGCTTCATTGGATATATGTATCGAATTCAAGCCTGGGAAAGAAAGAGCAAGCAGAAAAGCTGGAGATCCTGATGATTGGATATTGAATAACTTACCTTCCCTTCTATAAAATCTTAAAAAATGAATAGCAACATTTTGTATGTTGTTTTCAACTGCTTAGTTATGCTATTTGTAGTTTTTGGATCCTAGTTTAATTTCAAGTCTAATAATTGCGAGACAATTTAGTCTATCATTGGCATCTCATTGATTGTGTTAAATTTGTATTTGAATGGTTTCATATATTCATGTTGGTTTTCTTATTTCTTCTTCGTCTTCTCTCTCTTTCTCTTATATCAGATAGAAAATGTGATTTATAAAAACATGAAATAAAACGTTAATTTTTTTATTCTAAACTTGATTATTAAAAATTAAAAATTAAGTGAACTATTTATACAACTATTACAATTTCATTGGTTCTGGTCCTGCATCAAATCAATCTTCTGAATATTTTCGAATGCACATAAACTGGTTATTGAAATTCATACACTAGTTCCTTGTCCCATAAAACATCATTTAACTTTTATTTATAACTGCCTTTTACAAATTCTAGAACTCAAGGACTTTATTTTTTATTTTTTTTATGTGAAATCTTAAAACTCAAAATAATATTTAATTCAATTTTCCGATCTTTTTTTTTCACGAATAACATCAATGTTGTTAGAGAAAATAGTTATTTTCTTTTGATTATTTTTGTATGATAATTTTATTAAATTTTCGATGAATAATCAATTATAGATAATTTACATTTCATTGTTATATAGATATGCATACACTACGCTATGTCTAATTAAACACCTCAATCTTGATAGTATCTAGCCTTAGTAATACAGATTTTCTTTCTATATCAGTTGTAAATCATTAAGAAAAAAAATCTTATAGGAAATAAAGAACACAGGATTTTGTTTTTCCATTTTCACAGACTGACAAAAAGAAAAAAAATTAATAACTCAAAATTTTCAGACTACCTCTATAAAAACTTCTTCCAACCATTTTATCATCAATATCATCAATACAAAGGAAGTACTCTAAGAAATTAGTACAAGCATTGAAAGAAACAAGACGTACGATTGCCATGGAAGTTCATGAAGGACAAAGTTCCACCGGTGAAGATTTGATCAGCAAGCTTTCTGATCAGCTACTTTCTCACATAGTTTCTTCACTTCACATAGATGAGGCAGTGAGAACTAGCGTATTATCGAAAAGATGGAAATCGGTATGGAGGTATGCTCCAAAACTTGAGTTTAATGAAAAACTCATGATAAAACCCTTGTCCCGACTTCTTGAATCTAGGTCAGAGAACACTAGTCATCAAGAGAGGATCCTCAATTCTTACGTAGACAATGGACTCATCAATGGCCAAGGTATATTGATCTACGTGCTCTTGTACCGTCACCATGGTAATGTGGACAGCTGCAGGTTTGTCCATTTTTCTGAAAGCATGACTATACTTAAACAGGTGCAGAACTGGATTGATTTTTTAGTTCACCATGAAAATGGGATACAAGATCTCTACCTAGAATGTGAAGTTCCAAGGAGTGAATATGGTAATATGGCGTACATATATAAAAACATGAAACTTAACTTTCCTCCTATGTTGTTTGCATCTCTCCAAACACTTGAACTGAGCAATTATGTAATCGAAGAAATTTCACCATTTCAAGGTTGTCAAAAGCTGAGAACCCTAAAATTGAGGAAGGTTTTTATAACCGATGAAATCCTCAATGGGATCCTCTCAAATTGTGAGTTTTTGGAAAATTTCAGTATCGCTTGGTGTGGTCATTACTTACCTAGTCTTATAATTAGAAACCCTATTCTTAAATTTTTGGAGCTCCAACAGTTGTCTGTGAATAAGATTCATGTTTTTGCTGATGCCCTTGTTGTTTTAGTGCTTGACACAATATGTTGTCGAGCAAAGAATATAGTGATTGACACCGCAAGCCTTCGGGTGTTTCGATGTTACTACAATACAGACAGAATAAGTGCACATTCTTTTGGAGGAGACATACATGTTCTGAAAACTCAGGAGATTTTCGAAAGTTGCGCTGGTCCTGTAGTAAGTAACTCTAAATTATGATGATCAGTTTAATTCTCTTTCTAAGAATGTTCTCTCCACAAATTATAATTGGTTTTCTAATTGTCTCTCTTTTCATTTCTTGTTTACGCAGAAAAACAAGCGCATCATCCCTCGTATTAACATTTGTGAGAATTTGATCACATTATCGATCAACTCAGATTTGAAAAGCATGCGAGAAGTGACAGTACTTTTATTCATCTTAAGAATATGTATCAATTTACAATGTCTCAAAATTGATATAGTGGTACGTGAAATATACATTTATGAGTTTGAAAAAACATTAATTCTCGACGGTTCTTTTTAAAAAAATAAATTATCTGCTGATTGGATCATGGTTCTTGTTTATAGGGTGATAGAGGTGTAACATATGGGATCAACAGCTCAGAAGAAGGTTTGCTACCGAATCACATTTCGAAGTTTTGGGAAGCAAGAGATCAGCAGGGTGACTACATCACACCCAAACTGAGGTCTGTCTACATGAAGGGATTCAAAGGAAAGGAACAAGAACTAGAGTTTGTGAAGTACCTTATAACAAAAGCTACCAAGTTGGAGATGCTTAAGATCATATTTGGTAACTATGGCCGTACAAGGGAAGGAGTAATTGCTACAATGAATTTGTTGTCACTCCCAAGAGCTTCTGTTGCTTTGGCAATTGTGCTGAAACCAGGGCCAAATTATGTGTAGCAAAGGATAGTGAAGAAGAAGACTCTGGGTGTCAACTCTGAATTAGTAATTTCACTTTCATGTATATATCAGTATTGTGCTTGTGTTTTGGTTTGTGTGGTGGGTGTTGTGCTTGTTGCTCTCTTTAAATTTTGTTGTTTGTTTAGTCATGTTTGGATATTGTGTGACCTAGTAATTTGATCTTTTAATAAAATGAAAATTTGAAACGTCCCAAAGATCATGTTTTTCTATGTACATCTTACTAAAATTGCAGAGAAGACATTCAAAAGTTACCTAAGCCAGTTTTCAGTAACTGGCTAAACACAGAAAGTTCGTTCAGTCTACACAATTTTAAAGTTTGTCACAAAATTTTATTACAAAATTCAAGTATACGCCCTTAGCAACCATTTTTTAGTTTTCAACTTTTCGGGATAGACATGTACCCGTTATACAAAAGTGGCAAAACATTTTTTGAAATGGAAGAAAGAGAAAGTCAGGGACTATCCATCTTAATTATAAAAATTCCAACCCTTAATCTTCTTATATATAAATAAAAGATTTGATTCAAGATTTATAAATAAATAAAATCTACAAGTCTAATCAATGAACAAATTCATCATAATTTATTTATTCGCTTAATTAATATTACTATACTAAATCTATATATCAAGTTCGTATTATTTTATTCTACAGAAAAATTTTATGTCAAATAATTCTTTTGTAACGTTAAAAAAAAAAAAAAAAAAACTAACATTAATTTTAGCTTAGTCCACTACTAGTTAAAGTATAATGGAATACTGTACATAAATATTGTTCTAAACTTTTTTGTCGAATATATAAATATATATATATATACATATAGTTTTTGTAAATTCTTAAATAATTAACATATATAATACTTAACTTAGTCCACTAGCTATAAGTTAAATCATAATCGATAAGACAGATGAATAACATCTTAGAAAATACCCATTTAAAAAATACATAAATATCTTCTTCTTTCTCTCCTACATCTTTATAAACGTAAAGATTCTTGTAATTTAGAAACTTAGCTCCATTGTCAAACTTGTTCTTGTTTGTATGTACATGCATGTGTAAGGATTCCAACCATCTCAGCAAGCCCAGTGGCAGAATTACAAAGTAAACTTACAATTAATTAATGAACGAAACTCAATTATTAATTAATTTTTCATTTTTATATATATTTAGCGCACACAAAACGGCAGAAGAATATGCTCATCAGTTTCCACTATAAATGAGTTCCTCCTACTTCAACTTTCTATTACACTAGATATATAGCTAAGATGGAAATATCACTTGTCAAAATTGCAATTTCCATTGTTGTTATTACAGTACTGGGATTGGGATGGAAAACACTGAACTGGGTTTGGTTAAGGCCAAAAAGATTAGAGAGGTTCTTAAGAGGGCAAGGTCTTCAAGCCAATTCATACAAGCTTTTGTTTTGAGACTTGAAACTGTTCTCCCAGATGAAAGAACAAACAATTTCTAAACCTATGAACGCGGCCAATGATATTTTGACATGCGTCCTCCCATTTCATGACCATATTGTTAAGAATTATGGTATTATCTTACTTAATTTGATCGTAATTTTTACATTCTTTGTTAAAAGAGTTTTGTAACCTTGTTCTAATTAATGTCATGAAGGTAATATATATATATATGTAAAAAAAATTATTTTTCTTTTAAACATCAAAATCATTTTATCTAAAAAATATCTAAGATAGTATTATAAGATTGAAAGGCATAGGCTTAGGCATTTTACATCAACATATGTAAATATTCAAACTTGTAGTGAGGAATGAATTTCTTATCTCTCTAATTGCAGCAAATGTTACCGGCACTCTATCAATGTTGCAATCAAATGATTGGTGAATGGAAGACGATGGTCTCTAAGGAGGGATCTTGCGAGTTAGATGTATGGCCATATCTTTTTAACATGACTGGTGATGTAATTTCTCGAACAGCATTTGGGAGCACTTTTGAAAAAGGAAGAAAAATATTCAAACTGCAAAATGAGCAAGCCGAATGTATAACCAAACTCTTATTTTCGGTTTATATTCCAGGTTGGAGGTAAGCAAAAGTCTTCATGATTAACCGAGTTATTATGAGCATGGAGCAAATTGCTCTGAACCACTATAACGAGTGGCGAGTTTCATGTGAGCCCACTCATTGTTTTCAGAGAGGGTTTATGTGCACGACACATAGCGCCTCTCCCTTATTAACCTATTATAACATGACCATTTGCTCTCTTAATATAATACTTGGTGCATTTAGGTTTTTACCCACTAAGATGAACAAGAGGATGAAGCAAATTGAGAATGAAGTACGAGTCTTGCTTAAGGGAATCATAAACAAAAGAGAGAACGCAATAAAGGGAGGTGAACCTATTAGGTTTGCTCATGGAATCAAATTATAGAGAAATTCAAGAACATGGGAACAACCAAAAAGTTGGAATGAGAGTTGAGGAAATAATTGATGAATGCAAGGTGTTTTATTTTGCCGGGCAAGAGACGACTGCGGCTTTGGACAATGATTTTACTAAGCATGCATCAAAAATGGCAAGAAAAAGCAAGAGAAGAGGTATTGCAAGTATTTGGCCACAACAAACCAGACTATGATGGGTTAAATCGCCTAAAAATTGTACGTATATTCTTTCATTTTGTTTTTCTTTGTAATCATTACAAAATTCTATTGATGGTCATATTTGGTTTAAATCGAAAAACTTTGTGATTCTAGTGAGATTCAAATTTAGATATACTTAATTATCATGAAACTTGTAACAACATTGAATTTCATTTATTTTGCATGTTAATATCACAGGTAACTATGATTTTGTACGAGGTTCTTAGATTATATCCACCAGGTTCTGTGATTCATAGAGCTGATCCTAAAGAAACAAAACTTGGAAATTTGGTATTACCAGCTGGATCAATGGTTTACTTGCCCTATAATTCTCCTCCACCATGATCAAGAGCTTTGGGGTGAAGACGCAAAGGAGTTTAAAACAGAGAGATTTTCTGAAGGAGTATCAAAGGCAACAAAGGGACAACTTTCATTTTTTCCATTTGCAAGTGGTCCTAGAATATGCATTGGACAAAACTTCAGTTTGATGGAAGCTAAAATGGCTTTGACATTGATGCTGCAACAATTTTCATTTCAGCTTTCTCCATCCTATGCTCATGCTTCTTCCACACTTTTATCACTTAAGCCAGAATTTGGTGCACCCCTTATCTTGAAGAAATTGTAACCTGTTGAATGTAAAGAAAAGCCTATGTACGTGAGTGTTTGATTCTTAGTACGTTGAAATTAAAAGTCAAACATGTGAATGCAAGAAATTTAATATTAAGAAAAATTGGGAGACAATTCTAATATTACCAAGAGATTTGACTCTTTAGTAGCTTTATGAGATTTTGATGTCAATGATAAAGTAGACTTGCTTGAACCACAAACCGGCCTTACATTATGTTTTGTTATGAAAAATAGGAAGCTATTCCTCCAAAAAGATATGAACCCGTTTCTCTCTTATATTGTTTGATTTGAACATAAATTGAAAGACAACAAGCGCATCGTTTGTTTATCAAAACATAAAATCAAACTTGAGTCATGATTATTTAGAAAACAAGTCGAGACCAAGATAATGCTTATGTGCAAAAATTATGAAGCACCTTTTCTTTTTTCTTTTTAATAACTTGAAAAGTCGATTTACACAACATAGAACTTTTATCTTTTATATTAAATCGACAATCTTTAACTTTATGAAAAATAAAAATAAATAAACCTAAAAAATATAAATCTTCTTCTGCGTTATAAGGATTCCATCCATCAATTTCTTCTTATCTAACACCTAATCGTTGCTACTAATTTCCAAAAGAAATATATAATAAATATCAATTCTTAATAAACAAAAATAGAATTAAATATAAATAATCAAATCTCAATTTTATTCGGGATCCTTAATTTAATATAATAAAATCATTATTACTATTGGTTTCAAGATCTACCCACTCAATAAGGATGACTTGTATTATCTGAATAAAGTAACCTTGAATATTCAATGTCAAAGACTTGAGTAAATATAATAGATTTGTATCTTCTCTAATACCGAAGATAATTCTGTTCCAATTAAATTTATCGTTTTAAATTTTCCTCTCAAGATATATTTTATTATAAAATATCTATACATTAAATTTAAAACAGATTATTTAAATGAAATGTTAAGCCTAATCTTTGCCATGATTGTCTCTATGATGCCAAAGCTCTTCTACAATTATGGTATCACTATTTTCTTAAATTTCCAAGTTCTCGTATCAGAACTATATATTAACCATTAAAACTCTAAAATTTCTGTCTCTGTTTCTTTTCATAAAAAAATAAGTCATACTGCACAGTTTCCCATTAATTACCTAGTGGACAAAAATACATTTTTAATTATATGCAATCCATGCGTAAAAATAGTAAACAAACAAATAAACACTTAGATGTACATAAATGATGTCTCACACTCACAGCACATAGTTCAAGTATATTTATAACATGTTTACATGTATACTTTTTTGTATTTTAGCATAATAGGTTAAGCTTATAATTAAAGTTAATAAATATTTTGTCCATGTGTAACAATTTAACTTTATCTGAAAATGACAAGAAGTATATTCCATAACATATTTACATGCTCAAACTTATAAATATGTAAAAAAAATAAAAAATAAAATTGGTAAAATCAATAACACAACTTAATTAATTTTTTTGTCATTAATTTCATATATTTAATTATAATTAAAGGAGTTTACATTTTTAAATTTAAATATTTTCTTGTAATTTAAATGTGTGTTACTACAAAGCTACACTTACTTATTCACTAACTACCGCCTTCAAAATAGTTTACTGATATAATAGGATCAGTTTACAACTAAAAAGTTATGAACCAGCTAGCTAAGCTTTTAGGCGGTTTTAGCTATGACAATGAGGCTATCCTAATTTATTTATTTATTTTTTATGTACTAAATAATTTTCTACGTGCAGCTTATTAATTCTCTATACAAGTTATATTATTTGTCTCATCTAATTTTTTTATTTAATTTCTTTTAATGTACTAAACAATTTACTATGTGCTAGTAATAAGATAAGCTGCACTTATTACTTATTCACCAACTACTGCCTTCAATTATTATTATTTTCTTTGAGGGAAGATTCACATTTATTGTCATGCTTTGACTTCAGAAATTTCCGTCCATGCAAAAATTAAATAATCAGACATGAATCTCATGTTTTTTTTTTTTTAATGAAATACTTTTCTTACATGGAAAAATTTATCCGTTTACCTAATTTAAAGAGACGCGAGTTGGCTAGATTTGGATTTTCTCATGTGCAATATGAGTCATGTTAAACTGAAAGAGATTTATTAATCCATTCCAAAGTGTATTTAATTCACAATTATATTCAAATTTTGAAATATTTTTGTTCTTGAATCTATTTCTTTCACGCAGGATCAAATTCTACTTTAATTAAAACGTGACAGGATATGAATACTGAGCTGGCTATTTACGTTGTGCCAAACCATTAGGCCAAATGCTCATAATTGCAATACCACTTCTCCCTACAACACAAAATAGATTGAGTGAGACAAATTATTTATCACTAACGTGTATTTTTGTGTAAAAAATTTAGAGTTGTTACTTTTACAATTTTTCACATTGATAGAACTGAATTAAAATAGTACATTTGAAAAACCTACACGCTGATAGATAAGTTTACACCAAAAAATCCTTACATATATTTCTTAAAATAAAAATAAAATATCTGAACAAGTTTGCTGGCACTGTGATAATCTTAGAATAATAAAAGAATTTTACACATAATTTATAAAAAATAAAATAAAAAAAGTCTCTGCGCTGAACGCTGAGACTATTTGTATAATAGAACAAAATACTTGGTCAACCACTAGTTTATTTGATATTGAGATGTACACGTTATAAGGTTTCCAAAGCAAATTAACAAATCACAGAACGACATTCAATATTTTTTTATATGCTCATCGAGTGACAGAAATACATACAAATTAATTATTAAACGACACTCAAAGATCTTTTTTTTTTTTTTAATATGTATTCACCATACACAAAACGACACAGAAGAATATACACATCAGTTTCCACTATAAATTAGTTCCTCCTACTTCACCTTTCTACTACACTAGATATATAGCTAAGATGGAAATATCACTTCTTCCCAGAATTGCAATTTCCATTTTTGTTACTACAATTCTGGGATTGGGATGGAAAATACTGAACTGGGTTTGGTTAAGGCCAAAAAGATTAGAGAGGTGCTTAAGAGAGCAAGGTCTTCAAGCCAATTCATACAAGCTTTTGTTTGGAGACTTCAAACTGTTCTCCTAGATGTCACAGCAAGCAAAATCTAAACCCATGAACATGGACGGTGATAGTTTGACACGTGTCATCCCATTTCATTATCAGTCTATAAAAAATTATGGTATTTACTACTTTCATCGTAATTTTACGTTCTTTGCTAGAGTTTTTTTTTTTTCTTAATGATTGTTCAAAAGAAAATTTGTTTTTATTTTGAAATCTCTAAGAAAGTATAGAAGGCATATATAGGAATTCATAACAAAAAAAAAAATAATAAGTGTTTTAAAATTATTTTGCAGACCAAAATTGAACTTTGCCACCAATATAATTTTTTTAACAGTAATAGTAATTAGATCTTAATTGAAATTATACACGTAAGAATTCTTTCATGTGGTTTGGTCAAACTCCAATGGTGATTATTATGAATCCTGAAGAAATTAAAGAGATCTTCACCAAGATAAATGACTTTCGTAAGCCATCCGGAAATCCATTTGCCAAGTTTCTAATAACTGGACTTGTACAGCATGAAGGTGAGAAATGGGCTAAACACAGAAAGATAATCAATCCTGCCTTTCACCTGGAAAAGTTGAAGGTAATTTCATTCTTGGCATTTTTTTAATTTTGCAAACATTCTCTCTATTGTGACCGTTAATAGGATAATTCGTACTTGTAAACTCGTAGTTTGATATCATAATAAATTATCATATCATATAGAATTTCAAGCAGTTTTTTTCTTTTAATGTTTTTTTTACCTCTAACTGCAGCAAATGTTACCGGCATTCTATCAATGTTGCAATCAAATGATTGATGAATGGAATGCGTTGGTCTCTAAGGAAGGATCTTGTGAATTGGATGTATGGCCATATCTTTTTAACATGTCCGGAGATTTGATTTCTCGAACAGCATTTGGAAGCAGCTTTGAAGAAGGAAGAAGAGTATTCAAACTGCAAAATGAACAAGTTGAACTTACTTTTAAACTCGTATTTTCTGTTTATATTCCAGGGTGGAGGTAAGCAAAACTCTTTGTTATATATTAACCGGATTGTAATATGTACTTAATGAGGGACGAGTGTTATGCATGTGGAGTTCACTCATTCCTCGTAAAGAAAGCTTCCATGCAAAAGCGTAAATCTCCCTTATATTAACCTATTACAATCATTAATTAATTTTAAGAACTTTTGCTGTCATCATATATATAAATATAATCACTGGATTTTGTCTGCTTTTAACAAGGTTTTTACCCACTAAGATGAACAAGAGGATGAAGCAAATTGAGAATGAAGTACGAGTCTTGCTTAAGGGAATCATAAACAAAAGAGAGAACGCAATAAAGGGAGGTGAAGTCGCAAAAGATGAACTATTAGGTTTGCTCATGGAATCAAATTATAGAGAAATTCAAGAACATGGGAACAACCAAAAAGTTGGAATGAGTGTTGAGGAAATAATTGATGAATGCAAGCTGTTTTATTTTGCCGGGCAAGAGACGACTGCGGATCTGCTTGTTTGGACAATGGTTTTACTAAACAGGCATAAAAAATGGCAAGAAAAAGCTAGAGAAGAGGTATTGAAAGTATTTGGCCTTAACGAACCTGACTATGATGGATTAAATAATCGCCTAAAAATTGTAAGTATATTCCATTTGGTTTTTCTTTTGTATTCATTTCATAATTCTATATATTGCTTAACTTAGATATCCTTATCATGTAACTTGTAACTGCATTGAGTTTTATTTTTAATTTGCTTGTTTTTGCCACAGATAACTATGATATTATACGAGGTTCTTAGGTTATATCCACCAGCTTATATAGTTCATAAGTTATTCCTGAAGAAACAAAACTCGGAAATTTGGTATTACCAGCTGGATCAATGATTTGCTTGCCTATAATTCTCCTCCACCATGATCAAGAACTTTGGGGTGAAGACGTAAAGGAGTTTAAACCAGAGAGATTTTCTGAAGGAGTATCAAAGGCAACAAAGGGACAAGTTTCATTCTTTCCATTTGGAGGTGGTCCTAGAATATGCATTGGACAAAATTTCAGTTTGATGGAAGCTAAAATGGCTTTGACATTGATGCTGCAGCAATTTTCATTTCAGCTTTCTCCATCCTATGTTCATGCTCCTTCAACAATTCTTACAATTCAGCCACAATTTGGGGCACACGTTATGTTGAAGAAATTGTAACCTGTGAATGTAATAATAAAAGCCTATGTGTGTTTGTGTAATCTTAAGATGATATAGAAAAGCCAAACCTGTGAATTTAAGAAATTTTAAAGAAAGTTTGGAATTGAATTCTAATATTATCAAGAAACTTGACTTTTGGGTGCTCTAGTTAGGATCTTTAGGAAAATTTGATGCCATTTAAAAAACTAGAATTGCTTGAACCACACAACCCTTACATTATCTTTGTTTTGAAAAATGGGAAGCTATATTCCTTGATCCAAATACTGTAGTACATAAATTTTACAAATGTAAAAGGATATCAACTTATTTATATTCAATAATCAATATAGTTGTAATAGTTGTAGTAAGTAGAACAAAATTTTGATTGTATATTCTTAATTATTTGTTTGGAATTATTTACCTAGGTTAATTAGCATGTTTTGAAATTCTTTTAAATTCTATTATAAAATTCAAGGATTGTCTCTTTTACAGTTTAGTCATGTGGATGACACAAATTCAGTTTTAAGACTCACGATGATCAAATTATGTTTCAATTAAAACATGAGAAGATATAAATATGGAGTTGGCTATTTAATTTGTGCCATACCATTAGACCAAATGCTCATAATTGCAATACCACTTCTTCCTATAACACAAAACAGAGAAATGGGAATTGGAATTTGGATTCTGAATGTGACACGCTGTTTATATGTAATAACATGTGTTTTGTGTAAAAGATTTAGAGTTTGTCACTTTTACAATTTTACACGTTGATATAACTTAATTAAAAAAGCATATTTGAAAAAAATACACGCTGATACAGAAGTTTACAACAAAAAACTTTACATATACTTTTTTTAAATAAAAAAAATAAAATTCTAAACATGAGTTTGGCTCATGTGATAATCTCAGAATAATATAATTTCATACATAATGTATAAAAGAAACAAAAAAAGTCTTTGTTAATTATGTCAAATAATTGTTATTATGTTAAAAAAAAAAAAAAAAAAAACTAAAGAAAATACTTAGTCAACTAATAGTTAGTTTATCATTATGATAAGACGACAGACCAACTACATCTTACAAAATATCTCATACAAAAATACATAAATATGTTTCTCTGATCTCTTCCTTATTATAAACGTAAAGATTCTAGTAATTTAGAAGCATCAAACATAGTTCCATTGTCAAATTAATTTGATGTTGTTTGAGATTGAAATGTACATGTTATATAGAAGGTTCCAAAGCAAACTTACAAAATACACAACAACATTCAATATTTTGTTTATATGCTAGCTCATCAAAATTAGTTTCTCCTTCTTCAACTTTCTATAGATTAGAACAGATCATATATCTAAGATGGAAATATCTGTTGTAGTTTCAAAGTTGCAAGTAGAAAACTTAATAGCAGGGCAAGAGAAGAAGAAAAAGAACTATCGTTCTGTAATATATTTATTGAATGAAGTACTACCTCTTTATATAGGCCATTTACATTAACAGAAAGTCAAAACAAACTGAGCTAAACAAAATAACAAGGGTCAACAAACCAGATTGAATCCTATAGACTAGGTAAAAAAGAAAATATCATAACATAACATATTGACTTATCCAACTTAACAATTCTCCCTTAAACTGATGTTAAACATCCTGTTTAATTAAACTCAAAAGCTTTTCAAATATAATCATTCAAAGTACAAATGCCAAGCAACATTCATAGTTTCAAAAACACAGGCAGCTTGAGAGGTTTAGTATATATGTTTGCAACTTGATCTTCACTTTAGCAGTGAATAAGCTTAATTATTTTATTTTTTGTGAGATCTCTTAAGAAATTATACTTCACATCAATACGCTTGCTCCTTCCTGTAAAACAGGATTCTTAGAAAGTTTAATTGCTGAGTTGTTGTCACAAAAAATTACAGTAGGCCCTTCCTTTTTGTAAGAGAGTTCTTCAAGAATACTTTTCAACCATATAGCTAAGATGGAAATATCAATTCTTCCTAGAATAGCAATTTCCATTTTTGTTATTACAATTCTGAGATTGGGATGCAAAATACTGAACTGGGTTTGGTTAAGGCCAAAAAGATTAGAGAGGCGCTTAAGAGAGCAAGGTCTTCAAGCCAATTCATACAAGCTTTCGTTTGGAGACTTCAAATTGTTCTCCTAGATGTCAGAGCAAGCAAAATCT
This sequence comes from Quillaja saponaria, assembly GCA_029379385.1. Lineage (NCBI taxonomy): Eukaryota > Viridiplantae > Streptophyta > Magnoliopsida > Fabales > Quillajaceae > Quillaja > Quillaja saponaria. Next base: position 7,004,715 of record CM055616.1, on the reverse strand, counting down.
AAACCAATGAACATGGCCGATGATATTTTGACACGCGTTCTCCCATTTCATCATCAGATTGTTAAGAATTATGGTATTATCTTACTTTCATTGTATTATTTTTAACGAGTGTTCAAAAGATATATGATAAGTTAAATATACTTTAGCAGATATAGGTAAGACTTCTTATATATTTTTTAACTTTGCCCATGATCTTTTTATTTTATAGTAATAGTAGTTAGATGTTAATTGTAATATAGGAAAGAATTATTTCATATGGCTTGGTCCAACATCGACGGTGATGATTTTGAGTACTGAAGAAATTAAAGACCTCTTCACCAAAATAAATGACTTGAACCGGAATTCCATTGGCCAAGTATCTAGTAATTGGACTTCTACAGCAAGAATGTGAGAAATGGGCTAAACACAGAAAGATAATCAACCTTACATTTTGCTTGGAAAAGTTGAAGGTAATTTCATTATGCTTAGCCTTAATCAATTTGATGACATGCTCGAAATTCTTTGATCAGCAGTAACTGCATTCACAATCATGGAATGCATGACTTCCTCTAAATTGGGCTTTCTATAGTGGTTGAGATTCCTTCATCCTCCGACTTGCAGGTTAAGAATCAGAGTAAGAGCTGGCCGAGGAGAAGTAAATGTTTCTTGTTTTCATCGTGATGTTTTCTGATCCGGAAGATTCCACGGGAATGAATCTCTAGCCTTCATAGGGCTTCCACCTCTCTTTCCAGCAATAACATCCTGGCTGATAAAAGGAATAATATTCACCCTAATTTTCACCTAAGTTTCCTAGATGGCAGAACTAGAGGTAGCTTTCTTGGTGACAGCAGCCTTAGTGATGCTCTTCTTTAGAGCCATTGGATCCAACTAGGTTGATGTAGAGATTTGCGGAACTAAGAAAGAGATGAGAGGCAGAGTCAGTCCCACCAGGAGTGCCAGAAATTTGTAAACACAAATTTTGATTCTGAAAAGAAAACAGACAAAATCGTGTACAGATAAAATTTATATATATATTTGTAAATAAATAGTTACAACTTTGTATAATATTCTTTACAAGAAAAGAATAAGGACTTCTCTGATTCGTTCTCATGAGAATTTGATTCGATCCTAAGGTTGTAAAGTTTAATATCGGATTAAATGATTTGCTTCTTCAAAATGACATTGTGGAGGCCATTTGATAAGGATTTTGGATGAACTCTACTAGCACTGGGCTTGATTGCAGAGAACTTTTTGGTTGCTTCGAATCTCTGATTTGTGAGAAAATAGAAGTAAGAAAATTTCAAGAACTTTGTCTTGAATTTTCTGTGTGTCCCTTTCCATTACCAATGCAAACCTATTTATAGGAGAAGACTACGGATAAAATTTTTGGGAATTACAGACAATTTGGGTATTTGATTGTTTTAACTTGATTTGGGGTAATTTCAATGTGATTGAAGGTGATTTGAGGAATATGAGATTTAACCATGAACAATTGGCATTTGAATGGTGTTGATTGAAATGATAATTGGCATTGATTTGGAGTGTATTTGTTGTGATTGGTGTTGATAGCCAATTTGTGTCTATGTGGTCAATTGATCAATTTGTATTTTAATTAATTGAACCATAAATTGGTCAATTATTTCAGTAGGCAAATGCCAAAATTGTAGTATCTACATTTATTTACTAAAACATTAAATAAAGCTTGAGTTATATTTGTATAGAAAACAAATCGAGAACAAGTTAATGTGCTTGACTTGTGTGCAGAAGTTATTAAAAATACTTTCTTTCTTTTTTTTGAACTTGAAACTCGATTTACACAATAGAGCACTTTTATTTTTTTTTAATAAATCAACAACCCTTAATTTTAGAATAAATAAATAAAAATACGTATCCAAATCAAAAGAGGGAAAAAAAATCACCAAAAAAAACAAAATCTTCTTTTTCATCATTATATACCTAAAGATTCTTGTGATTTAAAAACTTGGCTCCATTTCAAACTTTCTTATTGTTTTTATGCACACGTATAAGGATTACATCCATCACTTTTTCCAAAATAAATATGTGTCAATTATTAATTTACAAAAATAGAATTAAATATAAATAAATAATTGTCAATTCTATTTGGGATCTTTAGTTTAATAAAATAAAATCATTATTACTATATTAGTTTCTAGATCCACCCACTAGCACCCAACAAGAAGACGTAGCATTAACGTAGGTTGTCAACTTAAAAGGGGTGAGTTTTATATCTTAAATTAGTCTTGCTATGGCTCTGGCTCCAAAAGAGCCAGCTCACGAACTATTAATTAATTTTACAAAAAAATATACTTGTTATCAATTTATATATAAATAAAAAAAAAAAAATTGGTCTTGCTATGGTTTTGGTTCCAAAAGAGTCTGCTCACTAATTTACAAGTTGAATTTTAGAAAGATTAAGTTCAACTTAGTTTATTAAATGAGATCAAAATAAAATTCAATATCGATTTATTTAAAAAACGAGTTAGGCTCAATTGTAGTTTTTAATGAGTTAACTTACAAGCTAGATTGGTTTACTGTCACATTAACTGAATGCATGCTATGAGGCTATTTGTATAATACAAAGAAAATTTTTATGTCAAATAATTGTTTTTAAGTTAAAAAAAAGAAAAACAAAATACTTAGTTTCATTATGATAAGACAGACCAACTACATCTTTCCATTGTTGTTATTTCTTTTCTACTATTGGGATGGAAAATACTGAACAGGGTTTGGTTAAGGCCAAAAAGATTAGGGAGGTGCTTAAGAGAGCGAGGTCTTCAAGCCAAATTCATACAAGCTTTTGTTTGGTGACTTGAAATTGACAGAGCAAGCAAAATCTAGACCTATGAATGTGGCCAGTGATATTTTGACACCTGTCCTCTCATTTCAATATCTGATTAATAAAAACTATGGTATTATCTTATTTTATCTTATTTTATGTTCTTTATTAGAGTTTTGTTTTTTAATTAGTGCTCAAAAGAAATCTGTCAAAGGTAAATATATTTAAAAAAGTTTTTTTTTTTCTTTTAAACATCAAAATCATTTTATTTAAAAAATCTCTACGAAAGTATAGAAGGCATATTTAGGAATTAAAAAAAAAAATGTCTTGCAAATTATTTTGTAGAAAAAAATTGAACTTTGAGTAACCTGTGAATGTATAATAAGAAAAGCCTGTGAGTGTTTGTGTGATTCTTAAGATTATGTAGAAAAGCCAAACCTGCGAATTTTTAAGAAAATTTTGGATAGAATTCTAATATTATCAAGAAACTTGACTCTTGGCCGCTTTAATAATTAGGATATTTAGAAGAAAAAAATAATAAATAATGCCATTTAGAAAACTAGAATTGCTTGAACCACACAACCCTTAGTACATTATGTTTATTTTGAAAATTGGGAAACAATATTCCTTGATCCAAAGACTTTAATTAGCTTACAAAAGGAAAAGGATATCAACTTGTCTATATTTTAGATTTCCCTCTCAAACATATATCTAAATAATAAAAAATATATATTATTAATTGAATCTAGAATACATCATTCAATTGGGTTTTGTTGTGCCATGTTGAGCATAATCTTTGCAATTATTGTCTCTATGATGCCAAAACTCTTATACAATTATGATATCACTATTTTCTTAAATTTCCAAACTCTAATTTCAGAACTATTAACCATTAAAATTCTAAATTTTTTATCTTTGTTATTTTTTTTTCATAAAAAAAGTCATACTGCACTGTTACTCATTAATTACCTAGTGAACATAAAATTTTAATTATATATTATTATTCTTACTACTACGATATTCCATAGTTAGCAATTCATACATGATATAATAAATAAAAAATATCTTGTCGATATGCCGCAATTCATACATAAAATAATAAATGAATAAAAAACACGTCTATTTAATTTTTCTTTTTTTTTAGGAAAGAGTCACATTTATTGTCCTGATTTGACTTTAAAAATTAACATATTGGATCTCATCTTCAAAGAAACTAATTAAATAAGAAGAGATCAATCTCATTATTTTCAAAAAAAAAAAAAAAAAAAAAAATTAATACTTTTGCAAACGAGAAAATTCATGTTTACCTAATTTAAAGAGACTTATAATAAATTGGATCAATTTGAATCTTTTTATTTGTAACATGAGTCATGTTAAAATGTGAAGGATAATTAATTTTCTCTCAAAATATATTTAATTAAAAATAAATTTTTATTTTTATTTAAATTTGTTTCTCTTATGCATGATCAAATTTTGTTTCAATTAAAATTTGAGGGAATATGAATATTGAGTTGGCTATTTAATTTGTTCCATACCATTAGGCCGAATTAATACTCATAATTGCAATGCCACTCTCCCTATAACACAAAACTGAGAAATAGAAATTGGAATTTGGATTCTGAGTGTGACAAATTCTTTACATGTAATGTGTATTTTACTTAAAAGATTTAGAATTTGTCACTTTTACAATTTTAAACATTGAAACTTAATTCAAATAGTACATTTGAAAAAAAAAAAAAAAAACTAAGAAAATACTTAGTCAACAAAATTGTGATAAGACAGACCAACTACATTTGAAGATATCTCATATAAAAATATATAATATGTTTCTCTCTCTTCACGATTAAACATCAAACATAGCTCCATTGTCAAAAATTTTGTTCTTTGATGTTGAAATGAACATATTATGAGGTTTCGAAAGCAAATTTTAAAATCACAAAACGACTCAATAATTTTTTATATGCTCATCAAGTGGCAGAAATACATGCAAATTAATTCTTAAACGACACTCAATATTCTTTTTTTTACATATTTATCACACGCAAAACGGCACAGAAGAATATGCTCATCAATTTCCACTATAAATTAGTTCCTCCTCCTTCAACTTTCTATTACACTAGATATATAGCTAAGATGGAAATATCACTTGCCAAAATTGCAATCTCCATTGTTGTTATTGCAATTCTGAGATTGGGATGGAAAATACTGAACTGGGTTTGGTTAAGGCCAAAAAGATTAGAGAGGTTCTTAAGAGACCAAGGTCTTCAAGCAAATTCATACAAGCTTTTGTTGGTGACTTGAAACTGTTCTCCAAGATGACAGAGCAAGCAAAATCTAAACCTATGAATGCGGCCAGTGATATTTTGACACGCATCGTCCCATTTCATTATCAATTTGTTAAAAATTATGGTATTGTCTACTTTAATCATAATTTTATGTTCTTCGCCAGTTTTGTTTTTTAATGAGTGTTCAAAAGAAATTTGTCAAGGTAAATCTATTTAAAAAAATTGCTTTTCTTTTAAATCTCAATATCATTTTATTTTAAAAATCTATAAGAAAGTATATTATATATACAAGGCATATATATATATAGGAAATAAAAAAAAAAAACAAACGTTTTGTAATTTATTTTGTAGACCAAAATTGAACTTTTACACCAATATATATATATATATTTCCTTTACAGTAATAATAATTTAGATCTTAATTGTAATTATATAGGTAAGAATTCTTTCATCTGGTTTGGTCCAACACCGATGGTGATTATTATGAATCCTGAAGAAATTAAAGAGATCTTCACCAAGATAAATGACTTTCAGAAGCAAACCGGAAATTCATTTGCCAAGTTTCTAATAACTGGACTTGTAAAACATGAAGGTGAGAAATGGACTAAACACAGGAAGATAATCAACCCTGCCTTTCACCTGGAAAAGTTGAAGGTAATTTCATTCATTGCCTTACTTCATTTTGCTGACATTCTCTTTATTGTGACCATTATTTAATGGGTTCGTACTCATGAACTCATACTCTAATATCATGATAAATTATCATATTATACAAAATCTCAAAAAGTTTTTATTTTTTTTATTTTTTATTTCTTATTTCTTATCTCTAATTGCAGCAAATGTTGCCAGCATTCTACCAATGTTGCAATCAAATGATTGATGAATGGAAGACGTTGGTCTCTAAGGAGGGATCATGTGATTTGGATGTGTGGCCTTATCTTTTTAACATGTCCGGGAGATGTGATTTCTCGAATTGCATTTGGAAGCAGCTTTGAAGAAGGGAGAAGAATATTCAAACTACTAAATGAACAAGCCGAACATACTATCAAACTCACATTTTCTGTTTATATTCCAGGGTGTAGGTAAGCAAAATTCTTTGTTATATATTAACCGGATTGACTTTAAGACCTTTTTCTCTCATTATATATATAAATATAATCATTGGATTTTGTCTACTTTTAACAAGGTTTTTACCCACTAAGATGAACAAGAGGATGAAGCAAATTGAGGATGAAGTACGAGTCTTGCTTAAGGGAATCATAAACAAAAGAGAGAACGCAATAAAGGCAGGTGAATCCACAGAAGATGACCTATTAGGTTTGCTCATGGAATCAAATTATAGAGAAATTCAAGAACATGGGAACAACCAAAAAGTTGGAATGAGTGTTGAAGAAATAATTGATGAGTGCAAGTTGTTTTATTTTGCCGGGCAAGAGATGACTGCGGATCTGCTTGTTTGGAAAATAGTATTACTAAGCAGGCATCAAAACTGGCAAGAAAAAGCAAGAGAAGAGGTATTGCAAGTATTTGGCCTGAACAAAACAGACTATAATGGGTTAAATCGCCTAAAAATTGTAAGTATATTCTATTTGTTTTCTTTTTTAATCATTTCAAAATTCTATATATTGAACAACTTAGATATCATGAAACTTGTAACAACATTGAATTTCATTTCTATTTTGCTTGTTCATGTCACAAGTTACTATGATATTGTACGAGTTTCTTAGGTTATATAGTTCATAGAGTTATTCCTAAAGAAACAAAACTTGGAAATTTGGTATTACCAGCTAGATCAATGGTTTGCGTACCCATAATTCTCCTCCACCATGATCAAGAACTTTGGGGTGAAGACTCAAAGGAGTTTAACCCAGAGAGATTTTCTGAAGGAGTATCAAAGGCAACAAAGGGACAAGTTTCATTCTTTCCATTTGGAGGAGGTCCTAGAATATGCATTGGACAAAACTTCAGTTTGATGGAAGCTAAAATGGCATTGACATTGATGTTGCAACAATTTTCATTTCAGCTTTCTCCATCCCATGCTCATGCTCCTTCAGCAATTATTACAATTCAGCCACAATTTGGGGCACCCCTTATGTTGAAGAAATTGTAAGCTGTCAATGTAATAAGAAAAGACTACGTGTTTGTGTTTGTGTAATTCTTAAGATTATGTAAAAAAGCCAAACCAGTGAATTCAGGGTTAGTTTGATACGCATGAATGATTTTTGTGAAATTAAAATGAGAATGGAATGTAAGTAGAATGGAATGATCATTCCATTCTATTGTTTGGTAGTGTTAGTAAGGTATAATCATTCCATTCCATTTAATTATTTTTTATGTAATTTTTAGACATGAAATAATATAAAAATTATGTTAAAATGACAAAAATATCCCTCAATAGATAAAATAATAAAAAATGAAACAGAATTTATGAAATATATATATTTCTTAATTTTTTAAATTAATTTTATATTATTTATTTCTTTATTATTATTACTTATATTTATTTTATTAGTTCTTATTTTCTTTGTTATTTATTATATTAATATTTTAGTTTAAAATTAATTAACTAATTTATTTATTTAAAATTAATTAATTAATTATAATTATATTATTTCTATGATATGAAGGATATTTTTGTTATTTGATTAATACACAAATTTTTTATTATTTTATATTATTTAATGTGATATGAAAGTTACTTTTGTCATTTGACTAAATTAAATAATAAATATTTTATTTATTTATTTATAATAATATTATTTTATTAATATACAACTTTTTCTTTTATGTGATAGAATGATTTTTATGTCATTTAATTTAACTAAATTGATTTTATATAAGTAGAAATGAGCAATCCCACCCCCTGGGTGAGTTTGAGGATTCTTATTTTTATAGAACAAAATGGTCGGAATAGAATGAGTATTCTGAGGCTAAAAATGTACCAAACGAAGGAATGTTCATTCCATGAAATCATGCATGGATGAAATGGTCATTCTTGCATACCAAATTAGCTCTTAAGGAATTGTTAAGAAATTTTGAATAGAATTCTAATATTATCAAGAAACTTATCTTTAGAAAAAATTGATGCCATTTAAAAAACTAGAATTGCTTGAACCACACAACCCTTACATTATATTTGTTTTGAAAAATGGGAAGCTATATTCCTTGATCCAAAGACTTTAATTAGCACATAAATTTTACAAAAGTAAAAGGATATCAACTTGTTTATCTTCAATAATCATTATTTTCTCATGACGGCCCATTTGGATTTATGTAGTAACCAATAGCGTGTGGTCATAACTAATTTCCAATGGTCAATATAAAATAATTGTCAAATTTTACTAAAAGATGAAATTAAATAAAAATAAATAAAAGTCAAGTCTTAGATTGCATTTATATTTTCTAAAACAAAACTATATTATTTATGACTAATTAAGAACAAATATATATCATGTTTCATTTTTGGTATAATTTTTATCACAATATTTGTTCGTAGATGTAACCACCATGAAAGCTTTATTTGTTATGTTTCTGGTGATGTTAGATTTCTTCATATTGGATTATGGTCACTTAGGTTGATTTTGTTTCTTGGATTAATTCATTTTACACTTTCTTTTTGTGGGCGTTAATTTACCTAGAAAATAAACTTTTCTCGACAGCTATACCAATATCTGTTTTTCTTGATTGTGATACCGATTTCTATAATTTATTTGCAAAGATGATATTAGGACATTGTTATTTCTAGATGATTGAAATTATAGTTTGTGATTGTAGTAAGGAGAATTTTATTTTTTTTAAATTATTATAATTTTTAATTATCTGTCTCGAATTATGTACCTGTTCAATTAGCATGTTTTGAAATTCTCTCTTTGGAAAAAAAAAATTGAAATAAAACAAAAGAATGAGTATCAGAAACGGACATATCTGTCTCTTAAATATTGCCGTGTAGTCATCCACATGGACTAGACTATTAGAGACAGATTATTGAAAAAAAATAAAATTACTTGGACTATCTAATAGCGTCTCTAACGCTCCACTTATCATAAACGAACATGAATTTTGTGTCTGATAATCCATCAACAACCCTGTCTTTACTTATTAGAGACGGGACTGTTCCCTCTTTTACCTGTTTTGTTGTTGTGTCTTTTTGGTAATTTTAACAAAAAATAATCAACAAAGTAATTATTTTATCAAATATTAATTAAGATGAAATTAATTACAAATCATGAATCAACAAAAATAAAATACACTCACATTTTCAATAGTTAAGATCATACCTTTTTTTACCAAAAAAAAGAGAAAAAGATCATACCCTTTTTTTTTATTTACTTTATTTATCTTATCAATCAAATATTAGTGAATATTTAAAGTAATAATTACAGTACGTTGCTCCATCTTAACTATTCAAACTAATTAAGACTCTTCGAAATAACTTGTTTTTTCTTTATCTCAAAGATTAAGATTGACAAACTTATATAATTAATTAGAACATGATATTTGCTGAGCCAGCTCTTAGTCGCTTTAGTCGTTCAGAAAGTAAATCTTTCTCTTACAAATAAATACATACTTAGATTCATATACTTAAGACAACGTCAAAAAAAATTACTGATTTGAACTAAATAGTTAAATAAAATTTACCAACTAATTTTAGAATATTATGGTTCTTGCTTATAAATTGTGGACACATATATTTATGGTCCCAATGCTCCTACTTTTATTATATTGGTGTAATTATTGCATTGTATGTTACCTGCATTGTACCAGTGTTGTAGCCAGATGATTGAAGAATGGAAGAGTTTGGTATATGGGAAAGGATCATGTGTATTAGATGTACGGTGCTATCTTTTTGACTTATCAGGTGATGTGATTTCTAGGACAGCATTTGGAAGTAACTTCGAAGAAGGCAAAAACAGTATTCCAACTCCAAGAAGAACAAGCTGAGAATACAAAGTCATATTTTCTGTTTGTATTTCAAGATGGAGGCATGTTCAAGTTTAATTAAACAATACAGCAATTAAAGCTTTTTTTATCTTAAAATTCATCGGTTTTGATGGCATCGTGAGTCAAGAAAATTGGTTAAGATATAATAATCATAATGTGAGTAGAGAGCATTATAGTTTCTGATATTAAATTATATTAAGAATATTTAATTTTCGAGATAAACAATAATTTGTTTTATTATATATCTAGTACAAATACTAAAATACACTCAAAAATCTTTTTTATATTTAGAACACACAAAACGGCAGGAGAGTATGTTCATCAGTGTTCACTATAAATGAGTTCTTCCTACTTCAACTTTCCATTAAACTAGATACATAGCTAAGATGGAAATATCACTTCCCAGAATTGCAATTTCCACTTTTGTTATTTCTTTTCTAATATTGGGATGGAAGATACTGAACTGGGTTTGGTTAAGGCCAAAAAGATTAGAAAGGTGCTTAAGAGGGCAAGGTCTTCAGGCCAATTCATACAAGCTTTTGTTTGGAGACTTGAAACATGTTCTCCAAGATGACAGAGCAAGCTAAAGTTAAACCTATGAACCTAGCCGGTGATATTTTAACACGCGTTCTTCCATTTCATCATCAGATAGTTAAGAATTATGGTATTATCTTACTTTCATTGTATTATTTTAAAGAGTGTTCAAAAGATGTATGTTAAGGTAAATATACTTTAACAGATAGGTAAGAATTCTTATATACTTTTTAACTTTGCCCGTGATCTTATTATTTTTATTTTACAGTAATAGTAATTATATGTTAATTGTAATATAGGAAAGAATTCTTTCATATGGCTTGGTCCAACACCGACGGTGATTATTATGAATGCTGAAGAAATTAAAGACATCTTCACCAAGATAAATGACTTGCAGAAGCCATCCGCAAATCCATTGGCCAAGTATCTAGTAACAGGACTTCTACAGCAAGAAGGTGAGAAATGGGCTAAACATAGGAAGATAATCAACCCTGCGTTTCGCCTAGAAAAGTTAAAGGTAATTTCATTCTTGGCCTTTTTTTCATTTTGCAAACATTCTCTCTATTGTGACCGTTAATAGGGTAATTCGTACTCGTAAACTCGTACTCTGATATCATGATAAATTATCATATCATATAGAACACTTTTAAGAAATTTTTATTTTTTATGTTTTTTTTATCTCAAACTGCAGCAAATGTTACCGGCATTCTACCAATGTTGCAATCAAATGATTGATGAATGGAAAACCTTGGTCCCTAAGGAGGGATCATGTGAGTTAGATGTATGGCCTTATCTTTTTAACATGTCCGGAGATGTGATTTCTCGAACTGCATTTGGAAGCAGCTTTAAAGAAGGAAGGAGAATATTCAAATTGCAAAATGAACAAGCTGAACATACTATTAAACTCTTATTTTCTCTTTATATTCCAGGGTGGAGGTAAGTAAAACTCTTCGTAATCTATTAACCGGATTGTTATCTGTACTGTTAATGGGTGATGAGTCTTATGCATGTGGCGTCCCCTCATCTCTCGAAAAGAGAGCGCGTAGATCTCCCTTATATTAACCTGTTACAACCATTGATTAATTTTAAGATCTTCTGCTCTCATATATATTGATATAATCATTGAATTTTGTTTGCATTTAATTAGATTTTTACCTACTAAGAAGAACAAGAGGATGAAGGAAATTGATAATGAAGTACGAGTTTTACTTAAGGGAATCATAGACAAAAGAGAGAACGCAATAAAGGCAGGTGAATCCACAAAAGATGACCTATTAGGTCTACTTATGGAATCAAATTATGGAGAAATTCAAGAATATGGGAACAATAAAAAAGTTGGAATGAGTGTGGATGAAATAATTGATGAATGCAAGTTGTTTTATTTTGCCGGGCAAGAGACGACCGCGGCTCTGCTTGTTTGGACAATGATTTTACTGAGCACGCATCAAAAATGGCAAGAAAAAGCAAGAGAAGAGGTATTGCAAGTATTTGGCCTTAACAAACCAGACTATGATGGGTTAAATCGCCTAAAAATTGTGAGTATATTTCAAAATTCTATATATTGAACAACCTAGCTAGATATCCTTATATATCTTGAAACGTGTAATAACATTGAATTTTATTTTTAATTTGTTTGTTCATGTCATAGGTAACTATGATATTGCTCGAAGTTCTTAGGTTATATCCACCAGGTTATATGTTTCACAGAGTTGTTCCTAAAGAAACAAAACTAGGAAATTTGGTATTACCAGCAGGAACAATGGTTTGCTTACCTATAATTCTCCTCCACCATGATCAAGAACTTTGGGGTGAAGACTCAAAGGAGTTTAAACCAGAGAGATTTTCTGAAGGAGTATCAAAGGCAACAAAGGGACAAGTTTCATTCCTTCCATTTGGAGGTGGTCCTAGAATATGCATTGGACAAAACTTCAGTTTGATGGAAGCTAAAATGGCTTTGACATTGATGCTGCAACAATTTTCATTTCAGCTTTCTCCATCCTATTCTCATGCTCCTTCAGCAGTTATTACACTTCAGCCACAATTTGGGGCACACCTTATGTTGAAGAAATTGTAACCTACGAATGTAATAAAAAAAGCCATACCTGTGAATTTTAGAAATTTTTAAGAAAATTTGGGATCTAATTCTAATTAGGATCTTTAGAAAAAAGTTGATGCCATTTAAAAAACTAGAATTGCTTGAAACACACCACTCTTACATCATGTTTGTTTTGAAAAATGGGAATCTATATTCCCTGATCCAAAGACTTCAGCATATAAATTTTACCAAAGTGAAAAGATATCAACTTGTTTATCTTTTATATTTGATAATTAGAACATAAATTGAAAAACAACAAGCCCTTATTAAATAGATTTTACATTAATAAAATTTAAGTCCAGATCATTAAAAAAAATAAAAATCGAACTCAATAAAAAAAATGAAATTACTCCTCCTTCTTACCTGCCACCTGAGCTCAGCGCAAATTACACAACGACACTCAATATTCAATATTTTCTCCTGACGGCCCATTTAGATTTATTTATTAACCAATATGAGGACAACGGCTAACGTGGTGATAACTAATTTCCAATGGTAAATATATAATAAATGCCAATTTTTAACAAAAATGAAATTAAATAAAAATAAATAGTGTCCCATAATCAGGTGGATGCTTATTTTAATTATAATCAGAAAATATAAGTAAAGAGTTGATGCTGATTTTTTCTTTTTATAATCAGATTTCATAATAATCAAGTTTGACCTCATATAAAACATTATAATATTCCTATTATTCTCACAAATCACACCAATTACTTTTTACATTTCTCCCACAATTTACTCTCACTGTTCTCTACAAGAAAACAAGACATTAGTGGCGGATTATTAGAAATGGATTATCAAAGACGGACTATCAGAGAATGACTATGATAATACATATTTTAAACTCAAATTTTTATCTATATCATAATCCTATCTTATAATAACTATTAGATTATCATAATTATTTAATATTGTAATTATCTTATAGTTTATGGTTATATAGTGATACTTATAAATAAGAAGTACCATATTATATTGAGTTGAGTTGAATGTGAGTTAAGTAATTGTAATCTATGAAATAATATTATACTCTCTCTAGCTATGACTAGACCTTAGACTCAACCACGTATGTTTTAGTGTCTCTCTAACTATCACTATTTTATATTCTAAAATTTAATACATTTTACCTTAATGATCAAGTCGAACCATCCAAAGGACGTAATACTTCGGTTTGATCCAATTAATATAAATGTTTGCAAAATAGACATTCAAAAGCTGCCTAAGCCAAAGTTTTAGTAATTGGAATTGTACGTAGACTCGACTACGATGGTGACAAAGGCTAAACACAGAAAGTTTATTTAGTCTTGGACAATTTTACAGTTTGTCATGAAAATTGTATTATTAAAATTCAAGTATATAAATATACATTTGTTTTTTAGTTTTTAACTTTTTGAGATTTGGATTACAACGAGAATAATCCTCTTCTCCTTCTACAGAATTCTGACTCTAATATTTTTATAAATACAAGATTTCATTTAAGATTGATGAAAATAGACGAACAAATTTTATCATTGAATCAATGGGCGTATTCATCTGGATTTATATTAATGTCTTTAACTGAAGATTAAATATATTTTTGTGTGTAAATTTTTAAATAATTAACATATATAATACTAAGTCCACTACTAGTTAAATCATATTCTGATAAGACAAATGAACAACATTTTACAAAATACCCATTTAAAAAATACATAAATATGTACTTCTCTCTCTCTCCTAAATCATTATAAACGTAAAAATTCTTGTAATTTAGAAACTTAGCACCATTGGCAAACTTGTTCTTGTTTGTATGTACATGCATGTGTAAGGATTCCAACCATCTCAGCAAGCCTAGTGGCAAAATTACATACAAATTAATTATTAAACGACACTCAATAATCTTTTTTTATATATTTGGCACACACAAAACGGCAGAAGAATATGCTCATCAGTTTCCACTATAAATGAGTTCCTCCTACTTCAACATTCTATTACACTAGATACATAGCTAAGATGGAAATATCACTTGCCAAAATTGCAATTTCCATTGTTGTTATTACAATTCTGAGATTGGGATGGAAAATACTGAACTGGGTTTGGTTAAGGCCAAAAAGATTAGAGAGGTTCTTAAGAGACCAAGGTCTTCAAGCCAATTCATACAAGCTTTTGTTTGGTGACTTGAAACTGTTCTCTCAGATGACAGAGCAAGCAAAATCTAAACCTATGAATGCGGCTGGTGATATTTTGACACGCATTCTCCCATTTCATTATCAGATCGTTAAGAATTATGGTATTATCTTATATAATTTTGTTGTATTTTTTATATTTTTTTGTTTTTTTTGTTTTTTTGTTTTTTTGTTTTTTTTTTTTTTTAAATTTAACTATGTTCTAATGACATAAGTTAAGAAAATATATATGTATTTTTCTATTAAACATCAAAATCATTTTATTTAAAAAATATCTAAGATAGTATAAGATTCAAAGGCTTAGGCTTAGGCATTTTGCATCAACCCGTTTAACAATCCCATAATAGATAATCACAAGAAAATGACAGAAAAGCATATTTGTTCACTAAGGTGAGTCTAAATGCCAACTAAGCACTGCACAAACTACATTTTTTATTTTATTTAGTGTAGTAAATATACTTATTTGAGTAGTATACTATAAAATGACTTGTTATATTAATTAATATAAAATATTTTGCAAACTACTATATATGTATTACACCTTATCAAGTATCTTAGAATACTCTTTAAAATAAATATTTTTGTTACTTGGAAATCACAATTTTGGTCTTATTATATTGTGTTATGGGTAAAATTTTTATTTTGTATTCTTACATAGGAGCAAAATTTAGATTTTGTAGGAACATATTGCCAAAAATAAAAAATAAAAAATTGTACACCAAATTTGAACTTTTCCCCTAATATATATACATAATATATGTATGTATGTATTTACAGTAATAGTAATTAGATCTTAAATTCTTAATTGTAAATAGGTAAGAATTCTTTCATGTGGTTTGGTCCAACACCGATGGTGATTATCATGAACCCTGAAGAAATAAGAGACATCTTCACCAAGATAAGTGACTTTCAGAAGCCAGTCAGAAGTCCATGTGCCAAGTTTCTTATAACTGGACTTGTACAGCATGAAGGTGAGAAATGGGCTAAGCACAGGAAGATAATCAACCCTGCATTTCGCCTGGAAAAGTTGAAGGTGATTTCATTCTTGGCCTTTCTTCATTTTGCTGACATTTATGGATATAGCTCTATTGCGACTATCCATTCAACTGTTTACAGGATTCGTACTCATGTACTCATGCTTTCATGCTCTGATATCATAATAAACTATCAAATTATTTAAATACTCAAACTTGTAGTAAGGAAGAACATTTAATCATTTATATATTTTTTACAATTTCTTATCTCTCTAATTGCAGCAAATGTTACCGGCATTCTACCAATGTTGCAATCAAATGATTGATGAGTGGAAGACGATGGTCTCTAAGGAGGGATCTTGTGAGTTAGATGTATGGCCATATCTTTTTAACATGTCTGGTGATGTAATTTCTAGAACAGCATTTGGGAGCAGCTTTGAAGAAGGAAGAAAAATATTGAAACTGCAAAATGAGCAAGCTGAATATACAATCAAACTCTTATTTTCTGTTTATATTCCAGGTTGGAGGTAAGCAAAAGTCTTTAAGATAAGCCAGGTACAGCTATGTGCATAGAAGAATTTTAAAATTGCTCTGAGCCAGTCTAACGAGTAGATGTGAGGCCCACTCACCGGTTGTAAAGAGGTTTACGTGCATGACACATAGCCTCTTCAAACCCTTATTAACTTAGCATGACCATTTGCTCTTTTATATAATACTTGGATTTTGTTTGCATTTAGGTTTTTACCCACTAAGATGAATAAGAGGATGAAGCAAATTGAGATTGAAGTACAAGTCCTGCTTAAGGGAGTCATCAACAAAAGGGAGAAGGCAATGAAGGCAGGTGAAGACACAAAAGATGACCTATTAGGTTTACTTATGGAATCAAATTATAGAGAAATTCAAGAACATGGGAACAACCAAAAAGTTGGAATGAGTGTTGAAGAAATAATTGAGGAATGCAAGTTGTTTTATTTTGCCGGGAAAGAGACGACTGCGGCTCTGCTTGTTTGGACAATGATTTTACTAAGCATGCATCAAAAATGGCAAGAAAAAGCAAGAGAAGAGGTACTACAAGTATTTGGCCTCAATAAACCAGACTATGATGGGTTAAATCGCCTAAAAATTGTATGTATATTATTCCATTTAGTTTTTCTTTGTGGTCATTTCAAAATTTTATGTGTTGAACGTCTTAGATATTCTTATCATGAAACTTGCATTTGTATTGAATTTCCTTTATAATTTGTTTGTTCATGTCACAGGTAACTATGATATTGTACGAGGTTCTTAGATTATATCCACCAGGTTATATGGTTGATAGAGTTGTTCTTGAAGAAACAAAACTCGGAAATTTGGTATTACCTGCTGGATCAATGGTTTGCTTACCTATAATTCTCCTCCACCATGATCAAGAACTCTGGGGTGAAGACTCAATGGAGTTTAAACCAGAGAGATTTTCTGAAGGAGTATCAAAGGCAACAAAGGGACAAGTTTCATTCTTTCCATTTGGAGGTGGTCCTAGAATATGCATTGGACAAAACTTCAGTTTGATGGAATCTAAAATGGCTTTGACATTGATGCTGCAACAATTTTCATTTCAGCTTTCTCCATCCTATGCTCATGCTCCTTTAGCAATTATTACAATTCAGCCACAATTTGGGGCACACGTTATGCTGAAGAAATTGTAACCTGTGAATTATATAATAAGAAAAGCCTGTGTGTGTTTGTATAGTTCTTAGGATTGTGTAGAAAAGCCAAACCTGTGAATTTAAGAAAGTTATAAGAAAATTTAGGATAGATATTATCAAGAAACTTGACTTTTGGGCGCTTTAGTTACGATCTTTAGGAAAATGCCATTTAGAAAACTTGAGTTGCTTGAACCACACAACCCTTACATTAATATGCTTGTTTTGAAAAATGGTAAGCTATATTCCTTGATCCAAAGACTTTAATTAGAACATAATTTTTACAAAATTAAGAGGATATCAACTTGTTTATCTTTTATACGTACTATTTGATAATTAGAACATAAATTGAAAGACAATAAGCTCTTATTAAACATATCCTACATAAATAAAATTTGAGTCCAATCACTAAAAAAACACATCAAACTCAATAAAAAATAATGAAAACAACGGCTTTTGAACAGTACACGAGCAACTCTCTTCATTTACATTTTGTATACTACAATTCATGTGTAACAACTAACACCACAAAATTATTATGTACACAACTCAACTTAGGGGCGGTTCCCTAGCAAACTTGCAAATTACATAAAGACACTTCAATAATCAATATTTTCTCCTTGACGGCCCATTTTAATTTATGTTTTAACCATACGAGGGCAACAGCTAGTGTGGTCATAAATCACAACTAATTCCAATATTAAATATATCATAAATGTCAAATTTTAACAAAAATAGAAATTAAATAAAAAAAAAAAAGTGAAGTCTGAGATAACACATTCTACAACAAAACTATATATATTTATGACTATTAAATAACAAATATATAACTTTTTTTTTCTTTTTTTTGAGAGGGGGCTGGGGATCAAACCCATAGGGATATTTGAGAAAATTAAAATTTTCTGTCAAAGTCATTTTTATATATAGTTTAGATAATTTAGATGCTCAATGTTAGTTTAAATTTTCTTTTTCTAGATTATAATCATATTATTTTACTATTTTTTAAGTAATAATAATAATATATTTTTTCTTTTTAAAAAAAAAAAAAAAAACAAGAAGTTGATACTTATTTTTTTTCCCCTATAGTCAAGTTTTATAATAGTTAAGTTTGACCTAATAAAAAAAAATATATGATACCCATATTATTTTCACAAATGACACCCCAATACCTTTTACTCTTCACTCACAACTTGACCTCAGTGCTCTATTACAAGAAAACTTAGCTCCATGTCAAACTTTCTTATTGTTTTTATGTACACGTATAAGGATTCCATCCATCAATTTCAGTTGCGGCTGCCTAGCAAACTCACTAATTAATTAGACAATGGGCCATGTATGGTTATAAGAAAAAATAATTGTTTATGTCTTTTTGTGTTTGTCAGATAGAGATAAATAAATGCAAATACCCAATATCTGTTTATGTCTTTTTGTGTTTGTCAGGCAGGCGAAAATTCTAGACATCAATAATTGTTTTTTTTTTTTTTTTTTTTTTTTTTTTTTTTGAGGGGATAGACATCAATAATAGTTGAAACCATGATTTAGTATGGTATGTGGAAAAGCCTAACATGTGAAAGTTAGAAATTTAATTTTTAAACCAATTTGGGATAAAATTCTAATATTGGCAAGAGACTTGACTTTTTTGCTTTAGTTAGGATCTTGGTGAAAATGTAATGTCATTGAGAAACTTGAACCACATAACCGGCCTAATTACATTATGTTTATTATGAAAAAAAGGAAGCTATTCCTCCAAAATGATATGAACCTTTTTTTTATATATATATATACTATTTAATTTGAACATAAATTGAAAGGCAATAAGCTCCACAATTATTTACCAAAATTTAAAATAAACTTGAGTTACGTTTAAAAAACAAATCCAGATCAAGTCTAACTTTTAACGAACTTAAATTAAATGCAAAAGTTATAGAACACATTTTTTTTTTTAACTTGAAAACTCGATTTACTCAACATGGAATTTTCTTTTTTTTTTTTTTCTTTTTTTTTTGATAATAAATCAACAACTCTTAATTTTAGAATTTTTTTTTTTAAAAAAAAAAAAAAAAACCAAACGCTTCTTCTTCATCATTATATGCCTAAAGATTATTTTGATTTAAAAACTTATCTCCATTTCAAACTATTGTTTTAATGTACACGTATGATGATTCCATCCATCAATTTCTTCTTACCTGCCACCTGGGCCCAGTTACGGCACCTAATTAAGAACATAAATCATGTGTTCATTTATAATATAAAATTAGTGCATACTCAAAAAGATTTTTTCTAATAAAACAAAGTTAACAATAATTGATATAAAATTAATCAGAAATCTCAAAGCATATGCATATTAAAATATTAATATTGACAAACCAAAAAAAAAATTATTTTATTAAAGCATCAACCTTTATGTATTTAATGAATTATATATGTCTTATTAATTATTTATAAATTTTTTAGTTTTAGCGCGAATAGTAAATTTTTGATCGAATTAGTGATGTAAATTAATCGAGATATATGTAAACTGGTTTATATATTACTGACCACTAAACAAATAGTAATTAAAGTTAGAACACATGCTAAACGGCTGAAGGTTCTCATCACTTCATTTAATTTCCTGGTGTTATAAAACTAAATCACCTCTCTTACCCATCATTTAAATTCCACCATAAAGTAGAATCCCCATTCTTCAACTTTCTATCACACTAGAATAGACCATAG
This sequence comes from Quillaja saponaria, assembly GCA_029379385.1. NCBI lineage: Eukaryota > Viridiplantae > Streptophyta > Magnoliopsida > Fabales > Quillajaceae > Quillaja > Quillaja saponaria. The sequence continues at coordinate 6,984,545 of CM055616.1, read as the reverse complement.
CTAAAATGGAAATATCAGTTTTCAAAATTGCAATTTCCATTTTTGTTATTACAATTCTAAGCTTGGGATGGAAAATTCTGAATTGGGTTTGGTTAAAGCCTAAAAGGCTAGAGAGGTGTTTAAGAGATCAAGGTATTCAAGGAAATCCATACAAGTTTTTGTTTGGAGACCTAAAACAACTCTTTAAGATGATGGAGGAAGCAAAATCTAAACCTATGAATCTCTCGGGTGATATTTTGACACGTGTTGTCCCGTTGCATCATCGGATAGTTAATGATTATGGTATTCTTTTTTTACTTACTAATGATTATGGTATTCTTTTTTTACTTACTTAATTCGACAATAATTTGTTCTTAACTAGTTGTACATATTGAAAATTTTGTTGTCTATGTACAGGTAAGAAATCATTTATATGGTTTGGAACAACACCTAGAGTGAATATTATGAATGGTGAAGAAATAAAAGAAGTTTTCAACAGGGTCAATGAGTTTGAGAAGCCATCTGTGACAAATCCACTTGCCAAATTTTTAGTAACTGGACTTTTTAACTACAACGGAGACACATGGACTAAACATAGAAAGATCATCAACCCAGCATTTCATTTGGACAAGTTAAAAGGTCATAACCTTTTTTATGTACTTCATTTATTTTATCGATTGAATATTTATATTATAATTGCAATACACCCGTTTTATTTTTATTGAACTAAAACCTTATCGGCATAATTTATTTCTTCTATCATCTCAAAAATCAAGGATGAACAACAACTTATTTAGAAAACATATGATGTAATGTTAATTTGTTTAGCCAACAATCTTAGTCGTATGATATAATTCTTTCTCTTTTATAATCTCTTCATTTTTAATGAAGACAATATTGGACTATATTTCAAATCCTTGAAATGACGCCAAAAGACTTTGTAGTTGAACCAAAACAGTTAAATAAGTTTTGTAAATTTTAGTATTTGTGATCAGTTGTTTGTGCTTATAAACTGTGGACATATATAATTATGATTAATGTTAATATATACTCTCTTTTTTTTATTACTGGTGTAATTATTGCAGAGTATGTTGCCAGCATTCTATTAATGTTGTAGCCATACACGATTGAAGAATGGAAGAGTTTGGTATCTGAGAAAGGATCATGTGAATTAGATGTATGGCCTCATCTTTTTAACTTATCAGGTGATGTGATTTCTCGGACTGCATTTGGAAGTAACTATGAAGAAGGAAAAAAAAATATTCCAACTGCAAAAAGAACAAGCTGAAAACACAATCAAAGTCATATTTTCTGTTTATATTCCAGGATGGAGGTATGCATATATTTCATTTCCAAGTTTAACTAATCAATATCTTGTGCAAATACTAAAATATTTATGTTAATAAAATGAAATGTTTCTTCACATCTTCATAGTCATTTGATTATTTATTTTAATTTTATCATTATCTGTAGATTTTTACCCACTAAGATGAACAAAAGGATGAAGGAAATTGAGAATAAAGTACTAGCATTACTTGAGTGAATCATTAATAAAAGGGAGAAGGCAATGAAGGAAGGTGAAGCCCCAACTGATGATCTATTAGGTTTACTAATGGAATCAAACTTCAAAGAAATTCGAGAGCAAGGGAACAACAAGAATGTTGGAATGAGTATGGATGATGTAATAAATGAATGCAAGTTGTTTTATTTTGCTGGCCAAGAAACAACTGCAGAACTACTTGTTTGGACACTGGTTTTGTTAAGTAGATACCCAAAATGGCAAACACAAGCAAGAGAAGAGGTCTTCCAAGTATTTGGGGATAAAAAACCGGACTATGATGGGCTAAATCACTTAAAAGTTGTAAGTATATACATCGAGACTCTTTCAAGATTAGAACTTGAGGCTTTAAAGTTTGAATTTAAGTATATCAACTAATTTTTTTTGCCACAGGTGACTACGATTTTTTACGAAGTTCTTAGGTTGTATCCACCGGGATTTTTGTTTAACCGTGCAATTGAAAAGGAAACGAAATTTGGAAACTTGATTCTACCAGCTGGGATAGAAGTTTGCATGCCAACAATTCTTCTCCAATATGATCAAGAACTTTGGGGTGAGGACTCAAAGGAGTGTCAAAGGCAACCATGGGACAAGTTTGGTTCATTCCATTTTGATGGGGACCTAGAATATGCATTGGACAAAACTACAGCTTGATAGAAGCAAAATTGGTTTCGTCATTGATTCTTCAGAACTTCTCATTTGAGCTTTCCCCATCTTTTTTGTAAAGCAGATACCCAAAATGGCAAACAAAAGCAAGAGAAGAGGCCTTCCAAGTATTTGGGAAAAAAAACCGGAATATGATAGGTAAAAATCACTTAAAAAGTTGTAACAATATCACGAGATTAGAATTTAGAACGTGAGACTTTAAAGTTGGAATGAATTTCAGGTTTGAATCTTGAAGATTTATCTACTAATTTTTTGTATCATAGTAATTATGTTTTTTACGATGTTCTTAGGTTGTGTCCATTTGGTTTTTTGTTTAACCGTGCTGTTAATTTGAAAAGGACACGAAACTTAGAAACTTGATTCTAGCAGCTGGAATAGAAGTTTGAATACCAACAATTCTTCTCCACCATGATCAAGAACTTTGAGGTGTGGACTCAAAGTACAGAGAGATTTTCAGAAGGAGTGTCAAAGGCAACAATGGGACAAGTTTCATTCATTCCATTTGGATGGGGACCAAGTTTATGCATTGGACAAAAGTAGAGCTTGATAAAAGCAAAGTTGGTTTTGTCATTGATTCTTCAGAACTGTCATTAGAGCATTCCCCCTCCTGGGCTCGTATGCTCACTCCTTGTCATCAAATAAAGACTAATACTTTATTACTGAGTAAGCTTCAGTCTTTTGAATCTAAGATAGATCTTAAACATTCGATTTAGAAAAAAAATGAAGTACTTTTGAACAAGTTGTAAGTTTGTCCACCTGTGATTTGTACTGATTATAAATTATCATCGATAACCCAGTCAAAAATTAACTGCTTAACTTTTGGGTGGATAACTTTATTGACTTATTGGGCAAAAAGTATTCTTTCATATAATTGGCATAACACCTCTCTAAGACTGTAAGACACAAAACAGAGAAATGGGAACTGGAATTTAGGTTGTAACTTTGACGGTGCTGATATGGTCATGGAGGGTACTAAACTGGTTGTGGCTGAGGCCGAAAAAGTTAGAGAGGAGGCTGAGAAAGGAAGGTCTTGAAGGAAATTCATACAAGTTGTTGTATGGAGACACCAAACAGATTACACAAATGGTAATGGAAGCAAGATCTAAACCCATGAATGTCTCATCCGACGATATTGCACCTCGAATCTTACCCTTTGTCCTTCAAATCCAGAAAAATGGTATCAGTGTCTCTACCTCTATCTTCATGTCTCTAATTCTATCACTAACTCAAAATCCTCCCAAAATATTGATTTGTGCCCAAATAATGTGCAGGTAAGAACTGTTTCACATGGCAAGGACCAACACCAAGTGTGACTATCATGGATCCGGATCAAATCAAAGATATTTTTACCAATATCTAGGACTTTCAGAAATCACGTACAAATCCACTGGTAGTAATCACTGGTATTGAAAATTAGATGGTGAGAAGTGGGCTAAACACAGAAAGATTATCAACCCTGCATTCAATCTAAAGAACCTAAAGGTCATTTTAAACTTTCCATCTGTTTACAGTTTTTTTTTCTTATCATCCTACATTCCAACTAATGAAGAATTATTAAGATATGAACATGTACAGATATCTTATGGGCTTTTCTAATTTCTACAAACATAAGCTTTTGTCTATCAAGTTGGCACAATAAATATAAAATCCAACTAAACTTCATGCTTTAATCAGTTGCTAATTCAACTGCTTAAGTCACTTAGTTTAAATGCATAAAAGTTTCAATCACCAGGTCGATTCTTGGGTAGTATACAATCCACTGCTTGTTCAAAAATGAAACGTAATTTCATTCCACAAAGTAATGAATATAATATACATATATATGTATATTTTTCTCACTCTTATAATTCTATCACAGCTTATGTTACCAACAATTTATCAAAGCTGTAATGATATGATTAGCAAATGGGAGGCATTGGTATCTTCTAAGGGTTCATGTGAGTTAGATGTATGGCCTTCTCTTCAGAACTTGACCTGTGATGTAATTGCGTGGACAGCTTTTGGAAGTAGCTATGAGGAAGGAAGAAGAATTTTCCAGCTTTTGAAAGTTCAATCTGAACTTAAGATGAAAGTTGTAAGTTCTGTTTACATTCCAGGGTGGAGGTAAGAATACAGTATGCATCCAGTTTTCAGATTCATTAAAATCAGATTAGTCTTTTAGATGTTTCGGTCTTCTGTTTGGTCTCTCTAATTTTTCTCTTTTCAATAGGTTTCTACCAATTGGTTTAAACAAGAAGCTAAAAGAAAATGACATGGTTTTAAAAGCTTTACTTAAGGATATAATCAACAGAAGAGAGAAAGAAATGAAGGCAGGTGAAGCCACTAATGACGACTTATTAGGCATACTTCAACATGAGAACAATAAGAATGTTGGAATGAGCATTGCAGAAGTAATTGAGGAATGCAAGGTTTACTCAAAATCGTAAGACTGCACTTCATCTAAAATTTTTAACCTTCATGAGAATAATTATCGATCAATTTAATCATTTATATAAATCAACTTACCACATGCAGATGAGAATGATTGTGTACGAGGTTCTCAGATTATATCCGCGACTTTGGGCGAAAGGAACTGTCAAAAAAGAAACAAAACTTGGGAACCTGTCAATACCTGAAGGAGTAGAAATTGTCTTACCAATACTTCTAATTCACCATGATTTGGAAATTTGGGGAAATGATGCAAAGGAATTCAAACCAGAGAGGTTCTCAGAAGGTGTGTCAAAGCAACAAAAGGGCAAGTCTCATTCATCCCATTTGGATGGGGTCCTAGGATTTGCATTGGGCAAAACTTTGCTATCTTGGAAGCAAAAGTAGCTTTGTCAATGATTCTACAACGTTTCTCATTTGAGCTTTCCCCAACTTATGCTCATGTTCCATGTAATGTACTAACTCTTCAGCCACAACATGGTGCTCATATCATCTTAGATAAACTGTAAACTTAAATCTCTGCTATTGTTATCAGTTGGTTGTAATGTATATATTCTGTCTCTATCTGTAATATATAGTTTATATAAGAGTTGTACTTATGTTTACAGTTGTATAAGAAGTTTCTTCCTGTTCTTTTATTATGTGTGATGTGACAAAATATTTATTAAGGATAATTTAAAGGCTGAAAGCTATATTAAACAAATTAATAAAAAAAGAAATTGTAAATACCAATTATTGGTAATGTATCAGTTTTATTGGTAAAAGAAAGTGACTTTTACCATAAAAAATTATCAATTTGCAAAATTATGAGTATCTTTTTTCCTGTAAGCTTTTGTTTTAGTATCAAGGTACGTGGCAGACGTATAGTGTCCACTTCAAGACATAGACCCTTCTTAATTCATTATTTATTTTCCTATTAATTTTTGTTTCTAGTTGTTTCTGATTAATGTTTAGAAGGAGATATATATGGTTTATATGAGTTTGTTTTCATTGGAAAAAGAGCCACCTGTCACTTGCGGACACATACTACAGTTCACATTGGCCTTTTTTAAGTAAGAACGCTAATTCCAACTAAATGAGTTTTGTATTGAAAATAAATTGTACAAGACTTTTAGTTTCTATTTCATATCCTTTAAATTCAGAGACTAACAAGGATTTGGGCATTTGCATTTAGTGCCATGCCACTAAGCCCAAATGTTCAGAATTGCTTCTGAAACTCATCTTCTTCCCTCTTAGGCTGTATATTCTGTCTCCCACTCAGACACAAACAGAGAATGGGAATTTCACTGGCCATATCTACAATTGGACTTTGGGTTCTTAGCGTGACAATTCTGATATCAACATGGAGGGTACTGAACTGGTTGTGGCTGAGGCCTAAAAGATTAGAAAGACTACTGAGAAAGGAAGGTCTTCAAGGAAATTCATACAAGTTCTTGTATGGGGACATCAAACAGATGACACAGAGAGCAAAAGAAGCAAGATCTAAATCCATGAATCTCTCCTCTGACGATATTGCAACAAGGGTCTATCCCTATGTCCTTCAAACTGTCAAGAACTATGGTACTACTACCTACCTTTGTCCCTGTGCCTCTATGCAGTTCCAATTCATGCTTCACTTAATTGACATATTTTTGACACAAATCAATAGGATAAATGAGTTATATGGGTCACCATAAGTGGTGATCGCCGCATCTTTGTGAGGAGATTCCATGCTTTTTTTTCTTTTTTTTCATGCACATAGGAGACCCTTAATACAATACTGCCCTGTTATTGATCATGTTTGGGTCGACCTGAATTTGACCTAAAATCATTTATAATAAACACAAAATCATTAATGGAATGAATGATAAGCTCCCTAAATTCACTTTATATCACTAACTCAAAATCTTCTTCAAGCATTGCTGTGTGTCAAATAATGTGCAGGTAAGAATTCCTTCACATGGCTTGGCCCAGTACCAAGGGTGATTATCATGGATCCTGAGAAAATCAAAGATATTTTTAACAAGATCTATGACGTTCAGAAATCACGTACAAATCCATTTTTAAAGCTGCTTACCCCAGGTCTTGTAAGTCAAGAGGGAGAGAAGTGGGCTATGCACAGAAAGATTATCAACCCAGCATTCAATCTAGAGAAACTGAAGGTCCTTACTATACTTTTCCTTTTTTATGAATCTTGATTGACTAAAGCTTAAGTATTTGAAATTTTGAAGTTAGATTTATTTGTAGTTTCCCTCTTTTTTTCACTTTTGATTCTATCACAGCTTATGTTACCAGCATTATATCAAATCTCTGATGATATGATTAGCAAATGGGAGGCATTGGTATCTCCTAAAGGTTCCTGTGAGTTAGATGTATGGCCTTCCCTTGAGAACTTTACTTGTGATGTTATTTCGCATACAGCATTTGGAAGTAGCTATAAGGAAGGGAGTAGAATCTTTCAACTTTTAAAAGAGCAAGCTGAACTTGTACTGAAAGCTTTACAGACTGTTTACATTCCAGGATGGAGGTGAGAATACAGTATATATCTAGATTTCTAGTTTGTAAGAAATTTGTTTCCAGAAACATCAAATTACCCAAAAGGGCCAAAACATGACAAGCACAAGGCAGTAACCATTGTTTACGGGTCATCACGATAATCAAGACTGATTACTTCTCTCTGTTTGGTTTTCTTTTCTTCCCTCTTTTTAATAGGTTTCTACCGATTGGTTTGAACAAGAAGATGAAGGATATTGACAAAGATATACGAGCTACACTTAAGGGTATTATCAACAAAAGAGAGAAGGCTATGAAGGAAGATGAAGCCACTAATGATGACTTATTAGGCATACTTTTGGAATCCAATCACAAGGAGATTCAAGAACATGGGAATAACAAGAATGGTGGAATGAGTATTGATGAAGTAATTGATGAATGCAAGCTATTTTACATAGCAGGGCAAGAAACCACCTCATCCTTGCTTGTTTGGACTATGGTTTTACTGAGTAAGCATCCTACTTGGCAATCACGAGCAAGGGATGAGGTCTTGCAAGTCTTTGGCAACCAAAAACCTGACTTTGATGGTCTAAGTCGCCTCAGGATTGTAAGAATCACATGCTTTCTTGAGAGATGCATAGCACATATATATTTTCTTAGTATTGACTGCTATCATAAAATAACCTTTCACTGCTGCAGGTGACCATGATTTTGTACGAGGTCCTCAGGTTATATCCACCTATAGTTGCACTTGGTCGATCCACTCATAAAGAAATGAAACTTGGAAAGTTGTCATTACCTGCAGGTGTGCAGCTAATATTACCAACAGTTCTTGTTCACCATGATCAGGAGCTTTGGGGCAATGATGCGAAGGAGTTCAAACCAGAGAGGTTCATTGAAGGGGTGTCAAAGGCAACAAAAGGCCAAGTTTCATTCTTCCCATTTGGATGGGGTCCTCGGATCTGCATCGGACAAAACTTTGCCATGTTAGAAGCAAAAATGGCTTTGTCAATGATACTACAGAATTTCTCATTTGAGCTTTCCCCAACCTATGCTCATGCTCCTTGCACTTTACTTACTCTTCAGCCACAACATGGTCTTCCTATCGTTCTACATAAACTGTAAACAACAATATCATTATCAGTCTCTATCAAAAATTTCTGTTTACTCATTATCTGAACCCACAAGTTAGACATTTACATGTTGGTATATTTTGGTAGAAAAAGAAACTTTCCCCTACATGTCATAACTCATAATTACCTATTTCTCACATATGATGGGTGTCAAATGGTGAAAGGAACAGAATGCTAGGTTCCTAATATATATGTTAATGAAGGAAAATGATTCATATAGTCAACTCTAACTAATTTGGGTTTTAAAGCATAGTTGAGTTGGGTTGCCTCCGTCAATCTTTTTCATGATTTTTATTAAATTAAATAAAAGGAGGACAATATCTTCATGATGTTTGAGCAAAGTTTCTGACTTTCCAAGTAGTAAGTCATCCTTTTTTTTCCAACAACAAGTTATTAGACGGTAGCAGCCCAGGCAGGTCATGTAAATGGTAATAAATCAGTAGAGATATATTTAGATTAAAAAGAAAATAAACAGAGCGGGAAATGCAGGGACTAAAATACCAAATTACTTTTTACCACATCATAAGATTGTCAATTGGCGGAATAACAAGATCAAGTGGCAACAGAAGAGTCATTTTTTCTTGTAAGCTTCTGTGTCACTCCTCATCAAGCTACGTGGCAGCATGTGGATTCCACTACAGGAAATAGATCCTTCTTGTTTGTCATATCTATTTTCCTAGTAATTATTGTTTCTGATTCAACGTTTAGAAAGAGGTAGATAGATGTGGACACATACCTACTGCAATAGAAACTGACGGAGTTTTTTTGTATTTCATAGGCTAGATTTAAGGCATCTTTCTATTTTGTCCCATGCCAGACCAAATGTTCAAAATTGCTTCTCAAACTCTTCTCCCCCCTTAAGTTGTATATCCTCTTTCTCTCTCTCGGAGACACAAACGGAGAAATGGAATTTCATTGACCACATCCACAATTGGACTCTAGGCTCTGAGTGTAATACTGATGACATGGGCATCGAGGGTACTGAACTGCTTGTGGCTGAGACCAAAAAGATTAGAAAGGCGACTGAGAGAAGGCCTTCAAGGCAATTCCTATAGATTCTTGTATGGGTACACTAAACAGATGACACATATGGCAAAAGAAGCAAGATATAAACTCATGAATCTCTCCTCTAACAATGTTGCAACAAGGGTCTATCCCTTTGTCCTTCAGACTGTCAATAGCTATATTTCTTAATACGTGGTGAAATAGAGAAATTCCATAGAATCGTGAGTAAATTGAGTGAGTTCCTTATATTTCTAACTAAGTAGACCTTCAGGAGGATCAACCCTTAGACTTTCTAGATAAGAAAGGATAAAAGGTACTGCTGAACCACTGTCCTAGCAACTAATTACTATTCAACCAAAACTAAACATAAAATCAGCTATGGAATGACTAATAATCTCTCTAGATAGATTCATTTCATATTACTAAATTAAAATCTTATGTAAATATTGCTTTGTGCCCAAATACTGTGCAGGTAACAATTCCTTCATTTGGGTTGATACCAAGGGTGATTATCATGGATCCTGATCAAATCAAAGATATTTTTTTCCAAGATCTATGACATCCAGAAACCACATACAAATCCATTTAGTCAAGCTGATTATCCCTGGTCTTGTAAGTTAAGGAGAGAAGTGGGTTAAGCACAGAAAGATTATCAACCCAGCATTCAACTTAGAGAAACTCAAGGTCACTTCATACTTTCCCTCTTTTACAATCATAGTTGGCTAATGCTTAAGTATTTGAAATTTTGAAATTAGATTGCTTTGTGGTTTTTGTCGAAATGATGGTATTCTTTGACCGTTTTTCTTCAACATATGTTTTGTTCATGTAGTTGAGATTAAATGTTCAATTTAATAACTAGCATTAACAATATTCTTTATCTTATTCACCAACACTATATACTTTTCAATATGGCCTATGAGATACTTTATATATTCTAATTTGTTTTCGCTCTTCATTCTATCAAAGCTTATATTACCAACATTTTATCAAAGCTCTGATGATATGATTAGCAAATGGATGGCAATGGTATCTCTAAAGGTTCATGTGAGTTAGATGTATGGCCTTCCCTTCAGAACTTAACCTGTGATGTAATAGCGAGGACAGCTTTTGGAAGTAGCTATGAGGAAGGAAGAAGAAGTTTTGAACAAGAAGATGAAGGCAATGGAGGAAACTGACAAAGATATACAAGAAGATGATATGTTTAGTCTACTCCTTTTTAATAGGTTTCTACCAATTGATTTAAACAAGAGGATGCAGGAAACTGAAAAAGATACACAAGCTTCACTTAAGGGTATTATCAACAAAAGAGAGAAGGCAATGGAGGCAGGTGAAGCTGCTAGCGACGATTTACTAGCCATACTTTTGGAATCAAATCACATGGAGACTGAAGAACATGAGAATAATAAGAATGGTGGAATGAGTATTGACTTGTAATCAAGGAATGCAAACTACTTTACTTTGTTGGGCAAGAAACCACCTCATCCTTGCTTGTTTGGACTATGGTTTTATTGAGTAGGCATCCTAATTGGCAAGCACGAGCAAGGAATGAGGTCTTGCAAGTCTTTGGCAACCAAAAACCTGACTTTGATGGACTAAGTCACCTCAAGATTGTAAGAATCAATATTATTTTCTTCTAAGATGGGTAGCATATATAATTTCTTGGTGTTGAACTATATCATTAAAGAACCTTTTACTACTGCAGATGACCATAATTCTATATGAGGCCCTCAGATTGTATCCACCAGTAATTGCTTGAGCAACTAACAAAGAAATTAAACTTGGAGAGCTGTCATTACCTACAGGAGTGCAACATACCAATAGTTCTTCTTGACCATGATCAAGCTTTGGGGCAATGATGCTAAGGAATTCAAACCAGAAAGGTTCACCGAAGGTGTGTCAAATGCAACAAAAGGCCAAGTTTCATTCTTCCCATTTGGATGGGGTCCTTGGATCTGCATTGGACAGAACTTTGCCACGATAGAAGCAAAAGTAGCTTTGTCAACGATACTACAGAATTTCTCATTTGAGCTTTCCCCAGCCTATGCTCCTTTCACTATTACTCTTCAGCCACAACATAGTGCTCCTATCGTTCTACATAAATTGTAATATCAGCGTCTATCAAGATTTTCTGTCTACACGTTATATGAATCCACAAGTAAGAAATTTACATGTTGGCATATTCGACCGTGTTGATTGTAAACAATGCCAAGTGTCCATAGGCTATGTTAAGTTTAGACTTGGTGCTCCCTTACTCAATATCTGGCACAACTTTCATATATTTTGATTGAAAAAACAAAAATCCCTAAATGTCATAAATCATAACTCATAATAACCTATTTCTCTCATATGATAGGATATTAAAAGGTTAAAGCATGGGAATGAGCAATATATTTATTGTCTCTTTTAAGCATATAGCAATCTTCTTCATGATGTCTGCAATGAGCAAAGTTTCTGACTTGCCATTAGACGTAAAGCATCCTTCTCTTTTTTTCTCCAACTACAAGTTATAGATGGTAGCAGTCCCTCATGTTAATGGTCATACATCAATGAGGTTATTTTATTATTAGAAAAAATATATATATATCTATAAGCAGAGCAGGAAATACAGGGACTAAATATAAACTATTTTACCATACCATAAGATTTGTCAATTTGCAGAATAGCAATGTCATGGGGCAAAAAATTGAGTCATTGTCCTGTAAGCTTTTGTATGACTCTCATAAACTGCGTGGCGCAGGATGGTGTACACGGAAGTAAACAGAACCTTCTCGTTACTTTCTTTTCTTTTTCCATGAAAAGGAAGGACCACTTTTTTTTGTACGCATGTCTACAATAGAAATTGATTTAAAATTTTTCTGAGAGGCCAAGAAGGTATTGGGATGAATTTTATGCCACACCACTAGCAAATAGTCAAAATTGGCTGCTAGTTCTTATCTGTTTTCCAAATCTGGTTAATTCTTTATTGTATCTGCGAAAATCTCTTTTTTTCTGTGGAGAAGGGAGGATTACCTTTTTAAACAGTCCTACTTCCCCCTCTATACCCCTCTCTCTCAGACTGTAACACATGCAGAGATACGGAGAAATGGGTTTATCGTTAGCAACACCTACAATTGGACTCTGGGTTCTAAGTGTGACTGTGTTGATATGGGCATGGAAGGTACTGAACTGGTTGTTGCTGAAGCCAAAATATTTAGAGAAGCGCCTTAGAAAGGAAGGTTTTCAAGGTAATTCTTACAGGTTATTGAATGGCGACATCAAACAGATGACACAGATGAGAATGGAAGCCGCATCTAAACCCATGAATGTCTCATCTGATGATATTGCACCACGAGTCATTCCATTTGTCTTTCAAACCGTCAAGAACTATGGTAATACTACTACTTACCTCTATTGCTCTGTCTATCAATTCACACCATCACTCAATTGAATTTGAAATAAGTCTTCTATGTTATGCCATCTTGTACTACTGCCTATCTTTCCACACCTACAAACAAGTGAAACAGATAAGTGAGAACTATATCTTTTATGGATCAAGCTATTAATCTCTTATTTAAGCAACTCAATATAAGATGCAAGTTTTTCTTTGAACAGCATCATAATTTCTTCACTGATTTAGTTAAATAAGCACAATATTAGTCATCTAGCCCATGTAACATATACCCATAAGCACAGCAGGTTGAGAAAGCATATCAGACCCACATATAAAAATAAACCCCCAGTCCATCAGCCCCTCTAAGAAAGCAATAACAGACCCAGCCATAAACAAATCAATAAACAGAGCAGGCTTTCTTTTTTCTTCCACATTGAAGAGGGTTGTGAAAAAGGCCATGTTCTCTAGAGAAGAAACATTTGGTTGACTATCACTTACCTCTAATAAGCCAAATTTTCCTTCACTGCAACAAAGGCTTACCCCACAGATATTCTAGTATCACTTTTTATTTTGATTCACTTTATTTTTCTCAAGTCACTGACTCAAACATCTTTTATGTTCCCAAATAATGTGTAAGGTAAGAATTCTTTTATCTGGATGGGCCCTAATCCAAGGGTGATTATCGTGGATCCTGAGAAAATCAAAGACATCCTTACCAAGAACAATGAATTTCCGAAACCACGGGCAAGCCCACTCGCCAAGTTGTTTGCCACTGGTGTTGCAATGTATGATGGGGAAAAGTGGAATAAGCACAGAAAGATTATCAACCCAGCATTCAATGTAGAAAAACTCAAGGTCAGTTTACGTGATCTTTCTCTGTTTTAGATTGAATACATCACAACTTTGTTTTCTGCAATTAGATTGATCAAAAGATTTTTTTTATTTTTTTATTTTTCTGTTGGAAAAATGTATGCAGTCACTTTGGGAGCAAATGTTTTTTTTTTTCTCTTTTTCATATGAGTATTTTGATATTTTTTGTAAACATAATGCTTTTCTTTTCTTATATATTAAATTTGAAAATACTCTATATATTTGTTGATATTTTTACTGCATGTTTATTATGCTGCAGCTTATGTTGTCCGCATTTTATCAAAGCTCTAATGATATGATTCGCAAATGGGAAGCACTGATGACTCCAGATGGTTCATGTGAATTAGATGTGTGGCCTTCCCTTCAGAACTTGACTTGTGATGTTATATCCCGGACAGCTTTTGGAAGTAGCTATGAAGAAGGAGCAAGAATTTTTGAACTTTTAAGAGTGCAAGCTCAACTTTTACTGAAAGTTGCACGGTCTGTTTATATTCCAGGATGGAGGTAAGACCATAAGAGTACACTTATACCTAGTTTTCTAGGCTGCTAAAACATGTTCATGTTGGTCAAAATCAGGTTCATTAAATAAGAAAATGCCTTCTAGATGTTTCAAACAAGAAACAACCAATTTTTAACATTAGTTTCTAAGTAATTTGTTTCCAAGAATACTAAATTTCTCCAACAGGGACTAAGTATGGAAAATTTATTACATCTCAAAGTTGGAATAGCTGACTTATCAGTGGGCAACCAGCCAGGAATCAGTATCACCAGGACATAACGATTACTAGACTGTTTATTCTTTCGTTTTGTTTTTCTTCTCTTTTGATAGGTTTTTACCAACTGCTTTAAACAAGAAGATGAAGGAAATTGACAAGGATATTCGAACTTCACTTAAAGGTATCATCAACAGAAGGGAGATGGCAATGAAGTCAGGTGAAGCCACTAAAGATGACTTATTAGGCATACTTTTGGAATCAAATCACAAGGAAATTCGAGAACATGGAAACAATAAGAAAGTTGGAATGAGCATTGATGAAGTAATGGACGAATGCAAGCTATTTTACTTTGCTGGGCAAGAAACCACCTCAGTCTTGCTTGTTTTTACTATGGTGTTATTGGCTAGGCATCCCGAATGGCAAGCACGTGCAAGGGATGAGGTCCTGAAAGTTTTTAGCAGCCAAAAACCAGACTTTGATGGGCTAAGTCACCTCAAAGTTGTAAGAATCACATGTTTTTTGTACTGTATAGTATATGTGTGTGTTTGTGTACTTATCAAAAAAAAAAAATAAGTGTTCTCTACTACAATAATGACCTATCTCTACCACAGGTAACCATGATTCTCTACGAGGCTCTCAGATTATATCCAGCAGGACCTGTTCTCGTTCGATCAACTCAAAAAGAAACAAAACTAGGAAACATGTCCTTACCTGCAGGAGTGGATATTGCCATGCCAGTAATACTGGTTCACCATAATACTGAACTCTGGGGCAATGATGCATTGGAGTTCAACCCAGAGAGATTTTCTGAAGGAGTTTCGAAGGCAACAAAAGGCCAGGTTTCTTTCTTCCCATTTGGATGGGGTCCTCGAATTTGCATTGGACAAAACTTTGCCATGTCTGAAGCTAAGATTGTTTTGTCAATGATCCTACAACGTTTCTCGTTTGAGCTTTCCCCAGCCTATACTCATGCTCCATACACTCTGCTCGTTCTTCAGCCACAGCATGGTGCTCATATCATTCTACATAAACTGTAATATCAACATTATCAGTGCCTATCAAAATCTGTTGTCTGCACACTATCTGAAACCGCAACTAAGATATTCATATCTCAGAAACCATACCCATTATTAATGCTAGTCTAGATTGTATGTCTGGAACAGCCCAGGCTGCTTATCTTAATGGGTCATACTCAGTAAGGCTATCTTCCACCTATTGCATTACCATTTGCCTAATCTAGTTTAATGTGGAGTTCAAGCTCTAACATTCAGCTACAAAAGTAATTAAGTAAATAAAAACAATTCATGAATCCTTTGTGCAAAACATTGTAATAGAAAACACTTCCTCTTCCTAATTCCATCCCCAATTCAAATATCCATTCATAGAGTTCTTCGTTATGGCATTTGGATAAGCAGGAAGAAAAAAAAAACCATTAAACTAATTTGAAAAAGAGGATGAAAAAAAAAAACTATTTTACTTACCTTTGACCTCCTCATCCTCCCAATTGTAAGCTTTTATGAAATGGGATCTCCTCCTCCTCTTGGTTCGGGCGATGCATGAATCATGGCGATTCCTTTTCTCTATAACTGATGGTAAAAGCCCAGATACAAAAGCTGACGGATAAGTAAGGGGCCGTTTGGGATCTGAAATTTTTTTCTGGGCCATAAAAAGACTTAGTTTTGCGTGGAAAAAATTTGGAGGCATAAAAATTGGAGAAGAAGAAAATGAAAAAACAACATATGTATGTATACAATTCACTCTTATCAATAAAAAGAAAAGAAAAGTAGGATGAGTGAAAAAAAAAATGAAAAGGGGAATAAAGATATTATTTAAGTGTTGGGGTTAGGATTTATAATTACCTATTTACATTTCAATTGTAAAATTAAGATATTATTTATCATATTTATTTACATGAGTTAAAATTTAGTTTTGGGCCAAATTTTAATGAAAGATTTACAAAAAAAATTATTCTCTCTAACTTTTTTTCTTAGGTCTAGGTGGTTGGAACAAATTAATTGTTTACCATTGTTTTTTAAGATTAACAAATTTCAGTAACAATATTTCTCTTGTGACGAGAAAAAGAAATCACACGTTTTTTTTTTCTCTATGCTTATTAGCAAAAACAATAAATTAATTAATTTTTGTTTCTAAAGATAGAGAAATTAATTGATATCCATGAAATGAAAACTATCTCATTAAATGCAAAAGAAAAAAAAAAGCATTACGAAACCCATTTATTAAATCAAATATTTAATTAGTAATTATTTCATATTTGTCAATAATGCATCCAAAAAAAACCATTAAGACCTTAAACTAATTATTCACCAATATTTGTATATATAACATCAAGTTTAATGGGTCACATTCTTAGGAAGGGCAAGGCACTACATATAATACGAGGACACAGACAGAGTGACTGCTTAATGACAAATAAAAGAGAAAAATTAGAAATTGAATTATTGTTTACAACATGAAATATTTTACAAATCTTACACATTTGAAAGAACCTTTTACAATGTACAATAGCAGAAACAAAGAACATAATTTCTTGAGAAAACTCTTTCATTTACTTCTTCTTCTTTTTTTCCCAGATTCAAAAAATAAAAAGAAAGGGGAATAACCAATAAATACCGAATATTATTGCTAAACTCCAAAGAATAAATGTTATATAATTAATGCAATATTATGATTTATTGTACTTGACGCCAAACCTCCAGGGAAGCTGCAACAGAACAATAATGAGGCAATGTATCTCAATTGCTTAAATGTGCAATTTACAAGTAACTTTTGTAAGGGAGTTGCTGCTAGCTCTTGCACTGGCAAAGTCTCTGACTTCAAGGACTTGCACAGCTATGGCCAAAGAATGATCCGCAATGATGTTTCTTCTATATGCAACTTATGCAATCCTTTCAAGATTGTACATCACCATATCCTCAAGAGCTAATCGAAACACGCTAGGAGGAAGACACTGGAGATTTTGAATAGCAACATCAGCTTTCTCTTTTGCTAACTCTTGTGCTCTTTCAATGCCCCCAGAACTCTTAACCAGTTCAATGGCTTCATCAATGGAACCAGTCTCACTGAATTCAGACTCAATGACATCTCTCAATTTTGGCTCTTTCTCCAAAGCAAAAATTACTGGTGCAGTCAGGTTACCCTTGACCAGGTCACTGGCAGCAGGCTTCCCTAGCTGCTCTGCTGACTGTGTAAAATCTAGTATGTCATCCACAACTTGGAAGGACAGACCAAGATTCTTACCATATTCATACATTTTCTCAGTGATACTTCTGTCAGCCCCACTAAATATTGCTGCTCCTTTTGTACTAGCGGCAATCAAGGAGGCTGTTTTATAGTAGCTCTTGATCAGATACTCTTCAAGTTCAACATCACAATCAAACAAGCTGGAAGCCTGTTTTATTTCACCACTTGCAAAATCTTTGATAACCTACCAGCATCACTAATTAGTTACTTGCAACAATAACAACGACTTATTCCACATAGATGGTGGAATACATTATAGATGTATGTTAATTGAATTTACCTGGCTGATAAGTTTTATCACTTCAAGATTTTCTAGATTGGCAAGATACCATGATGATTGTGCAAACATGAAGTCACCAGCCAACACTGCCACTCTTGTTCCATATAGTTGATGAACAGTCTCCTTCCCTGCAAATAAGCAGCATTTATGAGAAGCTGAAACAGAAGGAACCTAACGCAAGAAAACCAAGGATCAGGAAGGAAGAAAGTGGTGAAAGATAATGCAACAAATAACAAGCTCAATGAAGCCACTGTCAACATTCCAAGTTGCTAGATAGATGGTCTCTTGGTGCATGGAATAGATATTTGTATGGCCAAAGACACATCAGTGAGATCTTACAAGTACCTTTACATAAGGATCGCAAGGCCTACCTCTTCGAAGATCACTCTCATCTAATACGTCATCATGAATCAGACTTGCAGTATGAATCATCTCAATTATCTCCGCTAATCGACGATGCCTTATGGTAATTTCCCTGGAAACACACAATTCATAATGAAGCTACTCTTCTCACCAACATATGGTACAAAAAGCTTTGTCGACAGAAAAAAAAGAAAAAAAAAAAGAAAAAAAAAAGACATATTTGATTACACTCACTTCAAACCGACTAGCTGTGCTGTTGCTCTTGACACTAGGAAAATCAGAGCTGGTCTCATCCTCTTCCCACCAGCAGCAAAGATCTGCTCAGCAGCAGACATTAAAACTGGGTTTTCTGCGCCAACAATCTAGCAGAGCATCTTCATCAGATACTTTTACAGACATTAGATATTAAAATGAATGCATCAATTTGACACTCAAGTACTGTAACTTTTAGAAAGTATAAGTATAAAAAAATTGATACACGCATGCAACATAAAGCACTGAGAATGAACTGGTCATCAGCAGCAAGGCATTAATTTGATGGACTAAGTACTAACACATAAGCAGGTCTGCAAAACTAATCAGAAGCCAAAGGAACAGTTAACAGAAAATTATTGCTATAAATAAAACATACAAGGCGAACTTAATTATGGTTATAAAGTGAACTTATAATAAATTAGTATGTCATAATAGCAAACAGAGAGTGAACTAATAGCTAGACCTCGAAAGTAATTTCTAATATTACAAGTTTAAATCTGAATAGTGCAAACAGGAACTAACAGAACAAGAATCATGGCGCTGATATCAAAAGCATCTGAAATAAAGAACTTCCTCCTGTGATTTTTATATGTAAAAATAAATAAGCAGTCAAACAGAGCACTGTCCAACATAAATAACAAGCAAATTAAATTACTGAATCAGTGGACAAGGATTTCTATTCATGTTCCTACAAACAGGCTTCATTCACATCCCCATGCTTCAGCATTTTTCGAATCTCACATCCTTCTCAGGTTGTTGAAGGGTGTGCTAAAGAACAAAAGACTTCTCCTAAAGGGAAGTGCAAGATATGAATATCCAGTACAGATGATGCTTCTCCTTTTCAAGTCACACTGCAAGAATCACCTTCTAGTGACAACTAAATTTAACTTGGTACAAAAGCATGCAAGTACCTAAAATGGCAGCACCACAACTTATTATTTCATATCAACTGCAGAGTTGATGCCTAGCATACTAGAATATCAGTAGCAACCCCATTGATCCTTCAACACATTAAGAAAATATTTTCCCACATGCATACATCATTTCTTATGCTGTATACAAATAAATAACTCTCTCAAATTTTAGGGAGTCTCCACATACAACATTGCACCTCTATATGCAACTGAGTACCTAGATCTGTTAGTAAGGCAAATAACTTTATAACATTTCAAATTTTATAATGTAATGGAAACAAGAAACAATCAGACCCATAGCCTAGACATATGACTCCAAACTGGTTTGTCCCCCAGACATATATGTGAATGTTACAACTAAGTAGCAGGCAGGAAGGCAAGCAGTGATGTAGAAGTTACATATAAATCTGCCTAGAAAAAATAAATAAATATAAATGTTGAACTTGAAGAAAAGCAAAACAAGTAATCTAGGTTCTCCTATGATAATTGTGCAAGTTAAAGTTTGTGAAACAAATGAATGATAGTTTGTGACTTCCACAAGCATTACCAAGAATGGATTCTCTGCTGTAGAAAAAGAGTGGAAATGGTGGGATTGGGGTGCCGGAAATCAGATAGGGAGTTGTTTTTCTGAATTCTCCATCGTGGTAATTATCATCTATAATTTATAGATTTCTATTGATATATGATAATTTCCAGTTTCCTTGCTATTAGTACTATTTAATTATTGCCTCTACCATCAGCATACAGCCCTTACACTTCAACACGATTACCTCCTTGGTTTACCTAATCTACCATTATCACGTCCAACAAAAGCTCAGAAGCACGATTTCTTATATTTTGGTGAAAATTGGTGTCAAGCTGAAGAACATTGGATATCTACACAGCTACACTATGTTCATTAAGATAAGCATAACAATGCTGTCTCATTTGCCAGAAGGATCTCATAAATGAAGCACTGAACATTATCTTCACGTCTCCACATAAGCAATTAGACACAAGAAGCATGTACTAGCCACTAATACAACACCACGAACCAAAATAGTCATTCAATAATACAACAAAGTCTGAAACAACGTCTTTGGAAAATGAACCGTAGACAATCAACATTGTAACAACATTTGAAAATATATTGGAATTTTGAGTAACATCAGGGAGCAACAGGACTTTCAGAGGCATCACTCACCGACCGAAGATTTTGGTTCAGAGTCTCTAGGTCATCAGCAACCACTTCAAACAATTTTGTTAGTGAAATGGGGCTTCTTGAATAATTCTTCAAGTCCAACACAGATGTAGGACCTTTAGTTGATTCTGTATAGGATGCAACATGCAACTCAAAGCAACAATTTTTAGTATCATAGCACATACAAACAATAACATAGAAGCTGTTTTTAATCAAACTACCTAACTCAACCAAATCTAATATATGTTTTACCATTTAGCATTGTCTCCGGGGTCTTCATCGATGAAACACGACACTGAGTGATACCCCGCCGGCAATAAACTGATTTCCGAGAAGCATAGCTTCTGCTACTACCGCCTAAATTCGACTTTGCACAATTCTTTACTGAATATCGGTTGAATGAAGCATTGGAGGACCATCCACAAGCAATCAAATCAAGCAGAGTCTTACCAAAATCATGACTTTGGCATGTTACTGACATCTTACTGAGTCAGACCAAGAAACAGAATTTACCAAATTTTTTTCCCAAATGAAATACCCAGGTAGAAAATATGATCAATTTCCCTTTAACCAAACACCCATGAAAAAATAATTCAATAAAAAATAAAATTAGTGAAGTATTTTGATGAGAAAAATCCCAAAATAGTATGGGATTTCAAATGGCTTTTATTTTTTTCTGGCTCAGAAGTTTCCCTCTTTATATTATAGTAGAGAAGTAGAGAAGAAACAGAACAGGGTTGAGTTAATTGAGTGGATCCAGAAAACCCACATAGTATTGGTAAGAGAGAGCGATGTCTTCCTCCAAGAAAAATGAGAGTGATGTCTGATTCTTGGACACTCAATGGGGCTGCAATAAGAGATTAAGAGGGAGCCATATAGCTTGGGGATTGTTGTGTATCAGGAACTTGCCACGTGTGTGATTTCTATTAAAATGAAAGATATGAAACTATAGTATTTAGGATATTCATTCTAGAGACAACTATATAATACTGTTTTGAAAAGAAAAATTAAATAAAAGACTATTGTCAAACCCAAAAAGAGTGCAATCACGTCATTCTTTCTCGTCGGAGAATATGTGATGCTTTTATTATGACATATGAGATGATTCATCAATGTACTTATCATAAATAATTTTTAAGTCTCGAATTTAGAAATTATATATGTCTCTTAGTCATTAAATTTTAATATGTATTATTATTTAAACTATATTTTCTAAGTTTTATTTTGAGTTTTTTAACATCAGGAATAGTCACTACCAAAAGAAATTGTTTATTAATTTACATCTAGTGAATTACAATTTACGTAAAAATACATACTTATACATATTTGAAATGTAAAAAAACATAAACTATCGATTAAAGCTTTATAAACAAAAAATAGGAAAATCAGTAGAAACTATCAAAGTTAAGTGGTACCTAATAATTCATTTATAAAATATAAAGTAAAGCAAAAGTTAAAAATTTAATCAACTGATAAAGGTATTGTGATAAATTCAAATTTTCAATCAGTGACTTATCTCTATATCTTATTTAAAAGTTAAAATTAGTAAACATGGCATAAAAAGTATAAAAAAAAATAATGACTTAGGATAATTTTTTTATATTTGTGTATATAAAAATTTAATCAAGAGCACCAGAAATATAAAAACTTAATGTTTTCTATAACAATAAAATAAAATTAGTTAGTAGTCTAAGCACAAATGTTAAGTCTAAGCAATAACTAAAACAATACACAAACTTGTTGGCAAAAATGAACCACAAATTTTTTCTGTTCTACTGTGGATATGTTATTGAATCTATCCATCTTGTTGGTAGTCAAGAAGACATCCTCACTCCTTGGCAGCAATTATTTTAGATAAGAATTCTTTTTAAGGTTAAATTATATCTTTGGTTTTTGTAATTTGACTTGAATTTCACATCGTTCCCTATCATTCACTTTGTTACAATTAGATGCCCATAATTATAAAATCATACCAATTAGGTTGTTGCATTCTCCTTACCACTAACAAAAGTGACATAGACTAACAGATTCATTATGAACAAATAAAAAATTGACATGTGTCATTACAAAAATTAATAAAAAATATAAATAAGAAAAACTTAAATTTTATTTATAAATAACTAAATTATATTAAAAACTAAAAGAAAAAATAAAACAAAATAATTATGTAGATATTTTTTCTTTATTCTTCGTCAAAACATCACAACCACCACCATACCACTATGATTGAACTCCTAAACCATCACCCACTACTACCCAACGTCCATATCCAATAAATTTAAAAGCAAAAAAAATAAATCTAGATCTACACCTAAAACTATAATAGTGGTTCAATTTTATACCATGGTGGCCACAATCTCTTGAATCTCTCTAACCAAAATAGTTAAACACCTGGTATAATGGGAAAGACAAACTAAATTTTATGGATGCACCTGGTTCAATACTTTATACACATACATCTTTCACCACCAATCTCTAAGTTTTTCTCCCTTCTCTTCATCATCTTCTTCTTCTCGCTCTCAACACTCACTTTTTCATTAACTTGTTTGGTGTGCCCCTTACCTTTCTCATTCAAATTCTTGGCCTTTGACATTTCAATACTTTCTTTGTCTTCCTCTGATTTCTCTTAGACAATAACCTCCTCATCCTCTTTCGGTAAAGGACGTTGGTTGACATTTTTGTTTTGTTGGGTTAGTATGTTGGAAGGGAAGAATTTTATGGATTATGGGATTCTGGATTTGGATTTGGATTTTGTTGGGTTAGTCTATTGGAAAGGAATAGTTTTAGGGATTATGGATTTTGAATTTGGATTTTAATGAGAGATAGAGTAGAGAGAGAATGTGTTAAGATAAATGTTTCAAAATTTTTAACATAATTTTTTAATTTATATATAAAATTTGAGTTTTGTTTATTTATATTTTTATATAATTTGTTGTAATGACACATGTCAATTTTTTTATTTGTCTACTATGCTATCTTTTAGTTCATGTCGCTTCTATTAGTGTTACCATTCACGAAAAGAGACGAAAAGGACCCAATTGATACAATTTTATAATTATAGGGACTCAATCGTAACAAAGTAAATGATAGGGACTAAAGTGAAATCCAAGTCTAATTACAGAGACCAAAAATATAATTTACTTTTTTTTTTTTTTTTTTTTAAATGAATGACCTAGGAATTGTGAAGTACAGTTGAGTTAAAGCAACTATTTGCATTGGTGTTATGCGAAATATGGCTAGTTGGTTCCTACATGGCTGTCTCATATTATTAATGAATATTGTGACTGATACTTGGCAATAATTATTATTATTATTATTTTTTTTTTTTTAGAGATATGGGGTCTGTGCTTTGTGATAGATCGAGTTTATTGGTTGTCACGTGAACATGATCAGTTTATTAACTAGTCGATGATTCATGTCAACTACCTCATAATTTTTTGAAGCTCAAAAAACCATCTTACAACGTAATACAGAAATCCAATTGCTCTTGACCTCTTGATAGCAAAGATTATCGTCTATATATATACATATTTCTCTAAATAATTAGGGAAATGTTAGCATTAACAGTCACTGGAGTGTGAATCAGCAAAGGTGGGCCATGACCCACTTGATTATCGTCTATATATATACATATTTCCCTAAACCTTAGTATGCACAGTTTTCCAGTCACTGAAAAAGCATATGATACTGTGCACTTTTTTCTCAGCCATGTGAGGAGCATATAAGCAACAAAGCTTGCTTAGTTTTACAAGCTGAGTCTTTTCAGAAAAGAACCAAGTCATGAAAAAACCAAGAAGTCTAAAAAGCTGTGAAGAACTCTAAGATCACTGGCCAAGATTTTAGTCTGTAATAGTTGTAGAAAGACTAACATTTAATTTGTTTGAGTTAGGTTTTTTAACCATTTAATTTGTGTTACAAGTTTGTGGGGGAAACAAGATATATAGTAAGTGCAAATTTATCAGTAAGCTGAACATATTGCAAATCACTAAACAGCCACTAGGATTGAGAATTACAAGCTAATTGAGTACAGAGAATAGCCACACCAAATTTGCCTCCAAGGGCAAATCAAGCTTGCAAGTTGTTATACTAATCGTTACGCGTAAATGCAGTTACTGTAACCTGCAATTCAATGCAAACAATAACTTTTTAGCAGAAAGTCAAGTAACAATTCTACTGCCATTGATAAAAATGAAGAATATGACTTACTTGGATCAGTAGTGACAATGAGGGCAGAGTTCCTGAAATCACAATTCCAATGGTTTCTTCCCTTTGATTGATAATACATATTCATTGCAATAGAAGCATGGTTGATGAGACTATCAGGAGAGTGACAAGGGCAGCCTCTTTGTAGAATCCGGCAATCGACTTGAGCACAAGCATAATTGATGTTTGCTAAAAGAGATGCCTGGTCTGATGAAGGCTTGGCCACACACCAAGTTTTCTGTAAATCCGTTAGATAATTAACTCCAAAATTAGTTGAGAAGCAATCAAATTTCTTGAGGGTGAGTATAGGAAAAAATTGATTTTACCTGTCCGTTAACCATAATCAAATTCCCACCTGCAAACAAAATAGGGGAAGAAAAGAACAAGTTAAAAATATAATTCAGTTTGACCATTGAAATGTAATATGAACCACCAAACTGATAAGGGTGAAAATGTGAAAAACCCATATGCAGATTCTGATATTATTTAGACCAATGTAGCCCAATGCAAAACCCTTTCAGGTTAATAGTTCTGCACAAGTGCTAACTATCTGTTCAGGTACAAAATGATTCTTTTGCCAACTGAAGTTTTCAGATTTATGGAAATCCAAAATAGATCTGGAGAGAAAAAGAAGTGTAGTGAGGTAATGCCATAGCATAACAAATTAAGTTAATGAGTGATGAAGGTTGGAATTACAAGTTCAAACAAGCCAATATGCTAAAAATTTGAAAAAAGTTGCCAAATTTGGGAAAACTTAAACAATTTGCAGGAAACTAATCCAATTGTCACAAACCCGTATAATATTTGGATGAAATCAATGATTTTGGCTAAAGATGACACTTTTCAGAAACTAGTCTAATTGGGACAAACCCATATCACATTATAGGATGAAATCAGTGACAAAGGATGACAATTCTCAGAAACTGATCTATTTGGAACAAACCCAAATCAGATTTGATTATTTGCATGGTAATTAAACAATGCCCAGATGACATTAACAACATATCAAAACCTGCAGGTTCAAAGAAACCGCAAAAGACCTAAATAAAACCCATCATTCCTACTTTGTACTTCAAGACAGACTGAAACCTAGGATAATAATTTTACATTACCAGAGGTGAATGACAAAAGCAGAAGGAAAAGCAGAGCAGCTACTTTAGCCATTGCTGTATCTACTAGTAGTAGTAGCAGTAGTATTCCTGACAGCTATACGTTGAAAGCAAATGATGAAGATAGAAAGAGAATGAGGAATGATTATTGTGACGTTTGAGTGGTAGAAAGGTAGGAATTAGTAGGATTTAAAAAGGTGACGGAGTGACCGAGCGAGTGAAAACTGAAAAGGCAAGAGGGTAACGGCTATACATTCATTGTAAAGGGCCGTTAGAGGTGGGTGTGGAATCTCAAGGGGAAAAGCCAAAAAGGAACAAAGAAAGGGGTTAAGGGGGACTATCCTCACGTGATGTGACTACCCTTTATGAGCTAGGCCCTTGTGTTTCTTTCTGTGTTTCTTCCCTTATCCTTTTTGTCTTTCACACACAATACTATTCCCAGTAGCTCGTTTTAAAATTCAACCATAGTTAATTGGATTAACTATTTGTGTGGGCAACTTGTCAATGCAGATAAGCATGTTGCACCAAGATTAATTGGTCACGGCTAACAAGTAACCGTTGAGATTTGAAGGGTTTAACTAAAGGATAACAAGAGTTAACATTATATGAAAAAAAATAAGTTAAGTCAATGATTAATATATGATGGTGAACTCAGTTTAAATTTTTGGATTCAAGTTTCTTCAACATATGGGCATTTACTTGGTGAACCTCTCATTTTTAATTTAATTGGTAAAAATTGTATCTAAATTTATAAAAAATGTATTCATTCTGCATCAAGTTTTAGTAGGAGACATTTTCATTGTCCTTGCCCTCCTTACATATAATAGATACATTCAATAATATCATCAAATATGGTATAAAAATCAACTAAATAAAAAATTATTATATAATAGTAGCTTCTTATTAGTTCATTATGAACGTTAACTTATATTCTTTTAAACTAATATTATGTGAAATTCGAATGAGGCCTATTTTTATTAGAGTTTTAAAATGCAATAAACATTTTTGCTTTCATGCACTTAAATACTCCCTTTAAGAAAACAAATATGAAGATTAGCCAAAAAAAGAAAAAAAAAACAAAAACAAAATATGAAGATTTACTTAATCTATTAGTTTTTGACTTTTGTTATACTGGACCTCTAGTTGTTGTCATTGCTGGTAAATTGCTAATATGCTTTAATGTAGATTGCATTAGTGCAACATCAATCCCATAAAATGTCAAAGGAATCGAGATTCGGCTCCTTAGATTTCCAAATACCCAATAATTTCTTCTTCTTCTTCTTCTTCTTCTTCTTTCATAAAAACAGGAATTGAAAACTATTTCTTTAGCTAGTAATAGAATCAAATTAGAAAATGCTTGGTGCTGGGGCGATTTCCACTGTACCAGTATGGCTTTCACCACCGGTTCATTGCAGAAGTGGCAACTTTGCCCCCAGATTTTGTTCTATCAGAAGAATTTTACATTCAAGCCTATCATTGAGCCAAACCCACTATTCCTTTCTCTTATCTTCATCACCTCTGCGGTTCCCTGCCTGCATAGATAGCAGAAGACAAACCCATTTGTCATTAGAAGCTGCTTCTTCTTCATCTTCAGGTAGATTCTATACACTCCTTGATTTTTGAACTGTATTTGGTTTTCTAAGTAAAATTCCATTTTTTTTTTCTCGGTTTGAATTTTGTAATATTTAACGCAAGGTAGAAGCTTGATAGAAAATCAGTGTAGTTGGTTCCGCCAAGATGTTTGATTATTGTGTATGAGTTCGGATTTCAGGAAGAATTTGATTTTAGTGAGCTTGGTATTGAAGCCTATGTAACAAAGTCGTTCTTTTAGTGAGGTCAATACAAGCCACAAGGACTTGGGAGAACTAAAAGTGAAATAGATTCGTGAAAAATGGTTCTCTCTGCTGGTAGATGATATTCACAGAATCGTTATCTAAGAGACAAAAATCAACAAAAATGTGTCTTGGAAATGTTCACTATTCTTTGGTTTTGTCAATTGGTCTACTAATTGTGTTACTTAAGTGAATAAGGAAACTAAGATGAGACCTTTATCAATGCAGAATAATGAGACACGCATGTCTCTCTCATTATATCGGAAGCTAATTTTATTCTAGAATCATTGAGAAAATGGGGTAGTAGACATGTCTGCCAATTAGTTGTCAAATAATACTAGATCCTTGGCATCAAATTTGTGCCTTGAGTAAGGATTTCATGACATTTCAGTCAGTTGAATCTTTCCAGATATCCTTAAGGCATGAGGGCATCTTTTTTATGCAAATATTCAAAGAGGCTCAGTAGTATGTCTCAGTAGTATGACATACTACTGATACTAAGTTTCAGATTTCCATCATACAGGCATGATTAATTTATGTTTGTCTGTGGGGACAATCATAAACTCAAGATATGATTTTAGCAACCAGGCACAACATCACATTCTGACACCTGACTACCTGAGGAAGGTAATGCCTGTTATCTATAGGTTTCACAGTAACAGGTAGATAGGTTTTTGATGGTCAATTGACCAAGTTAAATAGATTGATGATTGAAGGTTAAGGAATCCTTGTTTTTCTTCCCCCAACCCAATTTTCATCTAGTTTGCAATCAAAACTTGAATAATCTCTGATTTATCTATCACTTTTTCTTTTGGAAAATGTTGCGTTTAGCCCTTTAGTTTTAGCTGTTGTAAGTATGATATAACACAAAAGCAGAGTGAATCTGGGGTTTCATTCATATTAGAAGGCTTTATATCCTGAAGAATTAAAGATTAATTCACATGAAGATGTTAGCAAGCCTTATCATGACAAAAAACGAGGGCATAGAAGAAAGTATATGAATGAGAAAAAGAGTCTCTCTCTCTCTTAATCCTGTAAGATCTCACTCATGAGAAAATCCTAATATCTTTGTGCCTTTCATTTCGTTATTATTGCAGTTGTTAGTGCAGAGTACACGGAAGAACCTGCAACCAATGTGAAATTTCAAATGTCTTTGAGTTTGCCGGGTTGCTCGGGCTCCTTAGCTTTGTTTGGAACTGGTTAGTTGCTATTGTATTGTTTGGATATTTGTGAAGGAGAAGGTAAAATAGCTATAATTTGTGCCTATGAAACAAATGTGCCTAAAATGGTAACTTATGTTCTCACTATCTAGAGATACTGACTATAGCTTTTACAAATGAGTATGTGTATGGAAATTTAAAGGATGTGGTTTTCCAACTGCTTTTTAGTTTTATGTACGAGATGTCATAACTTTATTGAAAAATTGTTACTCTTCAAATAATGGAAAGTGTGCCATTAAGATTGTGTTGGGACTTTTTCTTCAGATATAGGCTGTAAAAATTGCTAAGCAGTATAATTTATCATCAATAATGGCATTCTCTGTTGTTTTTTACCTCATTATTTTCAAAAGGCTGACCGCCTCTAGGATTCATCATGTGAACTAATGTGCCTGTCATTAAATAATTACTAATAAATTGATGATTTCCACGAATGTGAAGAATTTTGATCATTGTCATTGAAGCTTTGATTTTGTGAAAATGATGGTGCAACATGGTACCACTCTTTAGACTGATAGAAGATGAACTAAAGGTATTAGCTACCTCCATAGCCTGTTAATAAATATACATATTTCATATTGAATGCCTCCAGTACCCAGGAGAGAGGGAACAATCCAATGTGACTGCTGTCTTAGGAATTAGAAGTTATTTAATTATAGTGGTGCCCATATGCTGATTTGTACATAA
Source organism: Quillaja saponaria (assembly GCA_029379385.1). Taxonomy (NCBI): domain Eukaryota; kingdom Viridiplantae; phylum Streptophyta; class Magnoliopsida; order Fabales; family Quillajaceae; genus Quillaja; species Quillaja saponaria. Next base: position 6,955,048 of record CM055616.1, on the reverse strand, counting down.
ATATCAGCAACCCTGTTTCAGTGAGTTTGCATTTCTTAACATTGATATAATTCTTGATGGTGTCCAATGCTTTCAGGATACAGAGAAAAAGTTTTTGCAATCATTGGTGTTAAGGTCTATGCTGCAGGACTATATCTAAATGAATCTATCATAAGTGAATTGAATGGTTGGAAAGGGCGATCAGCTGCTGCAATTCAAGAGGATTCTTCCTTCTTCAAGTCAATTTTTCAAAGTACTAACAGTATAGATTGGTGATGCTTTCTTGCTTGTAGAGAAAGAGAGAGAGCTGCAATATTGGGGTGCTGATATCTCTGTTTGTTTATCGCAGCTTCTTCTGAGAAATCATTGCAGATTGTTCTGGTTAGAGATGTTGATGGTAAAACTTTCTGGGATGCATTAGATGATGCCATCTCCCCAAGGATTAAAGAACCTACTGCTGTGGATGAATCTGCTCTATCCACATTCCGTAGCATCTTTCAAGGGAGATCTCTTAACAAAGGAACTTGCATTTTTTTGACTTGGTTGGATCCATCTAAATTGCTTGTAAGTTTGTACTAAGTTGACATGTGCCTTTTAAGAATAGTTTTTCTACATTTGAAAATCTCTCATTTCTTCCTGCATGTTGTCTTAATTCTGAGTGTATTTGATTAATTTAGATCAATATTGACTTTTATACATTCTTTTTCCTGTTCTTCTTTTGTTTCCTTTTGTTATTATGAACTAATACAGCTGGGTTTGTTAAAATTTCAGGTTTTTGTCATCACCAGATGCCTCTCCTTCTAGTGTAGATGCCACAATTGAATCTCCGAATGTGAATTTTGCTCTTTTTGATGTGTTTTTCGGAGAGAGTCCTGTTTCTCCTACCCTGAAAGCTTCAGTCTCAGATGGGCTGTCAACAGTACTAAAGTAGATGACACCTTTTATGTTTCTTCATTCTTTTCCGTATATCTCTTCTGTAAGGATATCTTGGCTGACGTTGTACGTATTGAGCTGCTGCCTTTTTCTTTTCTTTTTTATTCTGCCTAGGTTCCCAATTTAGTGGTAAACAAGATAAAGCACTTTACTACACTATCAATTAATCCTTGGTAGCTTTTGGCAATATTATTATTTTTGAGAAACTATATTGTTTTGCACTTTCCTTCAGCTCCTCTTTGCACTCAAAACTTGCAAATTTGGAAGCATTTTAATGGATGGACTAGGTGGTTATACGGTTAGAAAGCCACATTCTGTTATTAACACGAACTGTTTAGGGAAAAACTTGTCTGCTAGATATTCTGTCACCAAATTCTTTTTCCTGTTTGTAAACTACATTCTTTCGCACTTGTCTTTCCATGTCGATATTGATTGTTGGGAAATAATTGAGCCAAACTACCTTTTTTTTCCAGAAGTTCATATGAATATATGATCATGGAATAGATTTTCAGCATACACATCCAGTACTTAGAAATGAGAAATAGTCATTAAGCAAACATCAGGAACCTGTTACACTTCTGTCTGATTTGATCAAGCAACTTGACAACCTCAACCATAGTTGGCCTCTTCAAGGGTTCTGGTTCAAGACACATTAATGCAATACTAAATACATTGTTCACCTCATCCTCTGACACTCCTCTAAACTACTGTCAAGTACATGCTCTCCCCTCTCCTCTTGAACAACGGCCTTAACCTGCTTCAAAATCAATAGATCAATTCGCATATAAATAATTCAATCAAATTGTTCCTTGCAGCATATTTGAAATCCCTTGTCTTTGATCAATATCGAACCGTTCCTTAAATGAAAATCGACAAGTATTCATTTCTTTCCCTAACTTACCCAAGTGACAAGCTTGGTACCCTCATCTATAAATGCTTCATCAGTGGGTTTCTTTCCTGTTAAAAGCTCCAGCAAGACAACTCCAAGGCTGTAAACTTCCCTTTTTTCTTTTGCTCTTCCTGTATCAAAGTATTCTGCATGGAAAACATTTATCAGTGTACAGCATAGCAGGGAAATCAATGCAAGAGATGTTGTGATAGCCAGATCTGTACCAGGGGCTAAGTATCCAAAAGTTCCAGCCACAAATGTTGAAACATGATTTTTGTTTGGTTCCATTAATGTGGCTAATCCGAAATCAGAAACTTGAGCCTCCATGTTTTGATCCAGGAGTATATTGCTAGACTTGATGTCTCTGGATTTTGTGAGGGATACAATCATTATGAAGGTACTTGCAGCACCAATAGCTATTCTGTATCTTGATGCTCAATGTAAAAGCTTCTTTTCCTTTGTCCTACCTGCATTATTTTCTAGTTTAGGATTAGAAAACACACAAGTTTAATAGTACTTTATTGATTAACATCCTTGGCATGGTTTTCATCTTGGAATTCACATGGCTTCCATTTCTACTTTAGCAACTCTGATTATCTGATATTATAGGTAGTCGCATTTCATCCAAATAATGACAGAAACCAAACTTGAAAACTTCATATTAAAACTTAGAACCTTGACAACGAAGCAAGGAATGCAAACCATGCAAAAAGGCATCCAAGCTTCCATTAGGCATTAGTTCATATATGAGAAGGTTATGGTGAGGAGCAGTGGAATAGCCAAGAAGGGTCACTACGTTTCAGTGTTTTATGTCTCCCATTGCTTCCAACTCTCTAAAAACCTCGGTCTCTATGTGCACTTCCTCTGTTAAATCTCTTCACAGCAAGGGCTGTGGAGTCATCATCTATTGCCAATCTATAAACTGTCCCATACATAGATAATCATTTTCATTGTCGTCTTCAAAAATATATCTGATGTGAGAGATTGAAGCAATGAAGATCTAAACATAATCATTTTCTTCATGTATTATCCGGTCTCAGTTTGTTGATTAGCATGTCTTTCTTCCCTTTGCAAAAAGAATAGATACAAGTTTATTGTTTCACTTACCTGAGAAGCCATCTTCATAAACCATATGTTTTCTTTTCCATCTTCTTGGAATGACAAAAGCAATGCAGCATATCGTGGTGTAAAATGCTAAAATTGGAGCATTTCCCATTTGATTCTACAGGTTGATGAAGATATTTTGTTAACATGAAGAGTATGAGTTTAGTATTTTACTGCAGTTTTAGTTTTTTTTTTTTTTTTTTCTGAAGAAAGATCTAGTACAGTAGTTTACACAATCTGAAATCTGAAGCTGACAGTGAGATAGCTGAAGAAATTAATGAGCAAAAGTAGCATTTCTATAATAAACAATCATATTTTCTAGTAGAAGAACAACAAAACTAACTTAAAGATACCTGTTAAAGAAAATAGAATCAGAAAAGGATTGTGGGCTTGATTGATCTCTCAAAACCGACACCCATAAGCATAGTAAGCAATAAAACATAGACTTCCACATCTAAGTAATGTGAAACTATACAATGCATTAATATTATATTCCTAACACTCCCCTCAATATAGAGCAATGCTTAATCTTGTACAAATAAAACCCAATTATCAGTCTCAACACTCTCCCTCACTTACAACAATCTAAAAATAATAGGTCAAGCTTTAATCCGTTTAATGACAAACTAAAAACAATAGGCCAAGCTTCAATCCATTTGATAAATGTATTGGTACCTGTGAACAATACTCATGTTGGCTAGAAAGAGGCATAGCCAGATTTGTCAAAAAGATAAAACAAGCACCGCTAGAAAGAGGCACAACAGGATTTTTTGGAAAAATAAATAAAAAGAGATATAGTGGGAAAGTTTCACAAATGTACTGTTGAACAATCAAATCAGGCTTAATGATGGCTGGCTGTAGAGCTTTTTTTTTTCCTTTCCCTTCATGTGGCAGCTAGAGAAAAGAAATGGAGGAATAGGGTTTTCGGAAATCGGGCCAAGATCGAACTTGAATTTCAAACATTGTTTTGACTCTATGTTAAATAAAATAGAATAAGGAAAGAATTGTGGGCTTGATTGATCTCTTAAAGCCTACACCTATAAATTTTATTTATAGTAAACAATAAAATATAGGCTTCCACGTCTAAGCAATGCAACGTGGAACTATACAATATATTAATATTATATTCCTAACAATACCTAATATAAATCTAGTTATGGTATTTCTATCAAAACTGCATTAATTTGAACTCTGTCTCAGCTTATGAACTAAAAAATACTGAAGATCATTCAGATAAAACTTGACAAAAGAGACCAGATAAGAGAAACAAACCTAAATAATTTATCCTCTCATGGAAATCCAATTGAATTCTAGCCTGATCTGTGAGTGGGAATTTAGGAAGAAGAAAGCTTTTGAACAGAAGACGACTTCATAATATTGAAGTAACACTTGATAGTTGATACTTTACACCTGAGGTGAGGTCATACTTGATTTGTAGTTCTGCCATTTCATAATCATCATTTACTCATAGGAGGTTGGGGGTTGACAGACAGGTTTCACATTATGGTTATGTGTGGTGCTGAAAATTGTTCATGTATAATTTTTATGGTAATAATTAATAATGAGATCTCAATATATATATTTTTTAACACAAAGATCTCTTCTCAAACACTAGTCAAAGTAAACATGAATTTTTATTGACACTGTCAAAATTTGATTATTGAAATCTTCCTTCTAAAAGCAGGGTCTTCAGCATCCTTAAGCTGGTAATAATGGAGTGCTATCTCCACCAACCAATTTGGATTTAGCTGTGTCACCTGCCTAATATATTCTTTGGTTGTAAGTACCAACTCATGGTAGAACCCATCTTGGAAGTGGTCTGTGCATGTTTGACAATTCGATAAGATCCATTCTTTTGCAGCCTTGCGGACTGAGGAAAAAACCCAGATGCTATGGATTTTTTTATAGCATGTAAATCATTGGGGTTCGAAGTAATTTCCATTGGAATCCTCTCTAAAATATCCTCAAGTTGATCCCTGATATCCCTTGCACGTTTCATACTTCTAACCTGTATATCATTTTCATAACTCCACTGTGTAGAGTAATTTGTCTCCTTCCATGAATTGTAGACCTTTAACAAAGCAATATGGTCCCCCACATCCCCGGTGTGAAAATTCATTCGTGCATTGTCATCATGAACATGTTTATCCTTAGGACGGTAAAATATTGCATTGCCAACAGAAAGCATGGCAGCAATGGAAGTGATTTCATCTGAACACTTGTATTTTTCTGAAGCAACTATCATCTTTGACAGCATGGGATCAAGAGGGAACTCTGCCATGTTCTTACCTATCGTAGTCAACTCGCCACTGCAGTTTAACGCACCCAATGCAAAGAGCAGTTCCAGGGCTTTTATTATCGCTTTAGCTGGCAGTGGGTCCATAAAGTCAAAATGTATTGAATCATGAATGACAATAAGTTTTAAGCTTAGGACAACATTTGCAAGGTTGGTCCGTTGTATTTCCGGTATTGTATTATCCTCCATATCATGGTAATAGATGTATGCAGTATACAACCGGAAACACTTCCCAGGACCCGTTCTTCCAGATCGACCTGCTCTTTGCATTGCCGATGCTTTTGAGATTGGTGTCACAAGTAAGGACTCCATGCCTGTCCTTGGATTATAACTTTTCATCTTAGAGTAGCCTGGATCGATAACATAATCCCCCGTCAATTGTCAATGAAGTTTCTGCAATGTTAGTTGCAAGGACAAGCTTACGTGCCCCTTGAGGAGTTGGTTCAAAAATTTTAGCTTGCAACTCAGTCGGTAGGTTAGCAACTAAGCATATATGGGGCAAATAATTAGCTCGGCAATTTGACTCCCCCGTCCCCTTGTCCGGTGCTTGATAATTTCTTGTGCAGTTTCAATTTTTTCTTGACCAGTTAAGAAAACCAATATATCCCCAGATGGTTGAGTTTCATGGAGCTTGAGTGCTGTGACAATAGCTGCATCCAAATAGTCAGCTTCTGGAGCTTTAGTATAGTATAATTCAACAGGATACAGGCGACCTCGAATTTTAAATATTGGAGCAGAATGGAAAAATTGCTGAATTTCTCATCATCTAGCGTTGCACTTAATATAAGCAACTTAAGATTAGGCCGGAAACAAGCAATATCCTTTACTAATCCAAACAGAATATCTGTTGAGAGTGTTCTTTCATGGGCCTCGTCCACCATGACTACACTGTAACTTGCAAGATCACATTCACCAATGAATTCTCGCAACAACATTCCATCTGTCATATACTTTATAACAGTCTTGTCTGATGTACAATCCTCAAAACGAATAGAACAACCGACCTCGTGTCCTAATTTGACACCCATTTCTTGAGAAACACGAGCAGCAACTCGCCGTGGCTGAGTGCATGCAATCCTTCCAAGCTTTGTGTAACCAGCTTCTTCCCGAACCAGTTTCGCCTACAATAACAAGAACCTGATGCTCATTAACAGCCTTCACAAGTTCATCTCAATAAAGGAAAATGGGTAACGTTTTCCTGTCCTCCTGAATCTTTTCCAAAGCTGATTGAGCCTCAACAGGCTGCAGCTCATTATCAAACTCATCGCCAAGCATTACCGACACCTTGATAAAATCACTGATCCTCAAATACCAACTCATAATCATACAAGATTTGTTTTTTTTTTTTTGAACCAACTTTTAATGTTGCCTGTTCCTCCCATATACATGCTTCTTGATCACTTGGATCATCCCTGTAATGCTGCATAGCATTAGCATTAGCAACAGCAAATCTCTTCTCCTGGTTAACAACCCCTTCCTGATCATAGGCTTCTGAGATCTGTACTCAATTGTATTATCAATATCGCCTAATTCTGACTGATTCTTCACATTCTCGCATATATCCTTCTTGTACCTCAATTCACCATATTCTGCTTCAGTAAGCTTCACATCCTCCAATTTCTTTTGCTCCCTTTTCTTCAAGTATTCTATTCTAGATTTTTTTTTCTCCAACGTTCTATTTCATTCAATTTTATGATCTTCAGTTTCCGTTCCATTTCCTCATCTTCACGATTTTTTATTTTCCTCCTGAACCGTTTTTTATTAATAGAAGAAAAAGAGGCTTTTCTAGAATCAGAAGCAGTTGCAGTGGTGCTGCCACCTTGGCCATCGCTATCATTGTCTTCATCATCAGCAACATCCAATAATGAGTAAGTTTTCATAGCAGCTTCCGTCTCTTGTTTCTGATAAAGAGATGATTTACAGGGAACTCTTGCCAAAATATCTTCAGCGAAATCATGAGTTTCACCCAATCCAAGTTCGAATAGCTTGTCTGTGATATCAGAAGGCTAAAATCCACCGTCTACCGCCGGAGATTTTCCGTGTGATGGCGGCCGCAGAGAGAGTGGGTTAGCGTTAAGGCCAAATCCCAATTTAAAACCCTAAATTCCCAATCTCGCAATTAGGATTCGGAAACGGCTGGGCTCGAAAAGAAGGGGATAGATAGAACTCTAATTCCTGCAACAGGGACTAAGCATGGCTCCTTCACAGCCATTGAAGCTTTTGAAAAGAATTCAACAATGCAATTCCTATATTTCATTGAATGAGCATGATACGGTGGATACAAATGGAGATCAAGTAATTCTCTGCTCTACCGTCACTTAATCTTTATCTACAAATTATTATATATAAGAATGGCCTGACGAATTTTTTTATTTTTTATTTTCTTAAATACCTTTATTAATTTTTTAGTATTACATACATATTTTTAGCTTCAAATAGATTATTATTTTCCTAATTCTTATTTAATTTGATTTTAATAGAATTATAATTACCTTGCAATTACCTTTTTACATTTTTTTCAATATTAATAAATTTATATTTTTATTAATAATTATATCTCAATAATAATTAAATATATATATTTTTTATTTGTTTAATAAGTACCTAATAATCTTAATTTCTTTATTACTTCTCAAATTTATAAATTAAAATTTTAAACACAAATTAATATAAATTAAAAGAAATATTAAGAGTGTAGTTTCATGATTATAATATTATTGTTTTAACTTTTAATTCATAATATATATATATATATATATATTAATATATTATTTCAATAGTAGTTAATATTGATTTTCTCAAAATTAAAAAATTATTTAATGAGTCCATAATAATTATATTATTTTGTAGTTTTTCTCAAATTTATGAAATAATTTTTAAAAAAATATTATGAATTAAAAATATTTAGGGTATAGTTTTCATGATTATATAAATACAAATATAAATATAAATATATATCTTTTAGTGAAAGAAATTTTATTTTCTTAAATACCCTATGAGGTTTTACAATTACTTAATTACTTTTTAATTGTTATTTTACTTCAAATTGTCTTCTTCTTTTTACTTTTTTTTTTTTTTCTATTTTAATATTAAGATTAGGATACCATAATTAGAGTTAGCATTAGGGTACCATAATTAGTATTACGGTACCATAACTAGTTAGGGTTTTATAGTATCGTAATTAGGGTTAGGATATTGTAACTAGCTAGTGTTAGAGTTAGGACACTGTAACTAGGGTTAGGGCATCATAGTAAGGCTTAGGGCACCGTCAGCTTGGCTCATCAAGTTTTGGACAAGCTCAAGCTCGGCTCATGTTCATAAGAACTTGTGAGCCTAGGCTCGTTACTCTTAACGAGCCTAACCCAAGCTCAAGCTCTGCTTATTAAAGGCTCTTAAAGATTTTTTTAAAAATTCTAAAAAGATTTTGTAATAAAAAATAATTTAACCCACGACCTACTTAGTTACTTTTGCATAACTTACCACCAAACCAAGTTACAATTTATGTTAAATTTTGTATATGAATAGATTTATTATAAATTTATATATAAACAATAAAAAAATTATTAAGTAACATTAAATAAGCTGGCTCACGAGTTTACGAGCCGAACTTTGAAAAGATCGAGCTCGGCTAGTTTAACTAAATGAACACAAAATAAAGCTCAAGATCGACTCATTTAGAAATCGAGTTAAGCTTGATCCGAGCCCTTAATGAGTAGTTCATAAGCTAGCTTGGCTCATTGCCACCCCTAAGCACTGTAACTAGGGTGAGGACACTGTAACTTGGGTAAGGCACTGTAACTAAGGTTAAAACACTGTAACTAAGGTGAAAGTACCATAACTAGGGTGAAGGCACTGAAACTAGGCTGAGGGACACTATAACTAGGATTAGGAGATCGTAACATGGCTCAGGGTTCTATAACTAGGCTTAGGTCTAGGGTACCATAGCTGGGCTAGGGTACCGTAATTAAGGTTAGGGTTAGGGTACTATAATTAAGGTTAGTGTAACGTAACTAGGCTTAGGGTTAATGTACCATAACTAGAGTCAAGGTACCATAATTAGGGTTAGAATACTGTAATTAAAGTTAGGGTACTATAATTAGGGTTAGCATTAGGGTACCATAATTAGTGTTAGGGTTAGAGTATTATGACTAGGGTTAAGATATCGTGACTAGATAAGGTTAGGGTTAATGGTACTATAACTAGGATTAGGGTGTTGTAATTAAGGTTATGTTACCATAACTAGGATTAGGGGTACTATAATTAGGGTTAGAGTACCGTATCAAGATTAAGGTACTGTAACTAAGGTATGAGCATAATAACTAGGGTTAAGGCACCGTAACTAAGGTTAAGGTATCGTAACTAGGGTTAGGATTAGAGTACAATAACTAGGGTAATGGTACCATAACTTGTGCTAGGTATAAGGTACCATAACTAGGGTTAGGACTAGGATACCATAACTAAGATAAGGGTACCGTAACAAGGGTGAAGGTACTATAACAACAGTTAGGGTACCGTCGCTAGAATTATAGTACCAGAGCTAGGGTTTCATAACTAAGGTTAAAGTACCTTAACTAGGGCTTAGGTATTCCAATTAAGGTTAGAGTATCGTAACTAGGGTTACTGTATCGTAATTAGAGTTAGAGTACCATAACTATGGTTAGGGTACCGTAATTAGGGGTAGAGTTTGTGTATCATAACTAGGATTCAGGTTAGGTTACTATAATCAGAGTTAATGATAGGTTACTGTAATTAAGATTATAGTATTGGAATTAGGGTTAGGGTACAGTAATTAGAGTTAGGGTATCATAATTAGGGTGAGCGTTAGGATAGCTTAATTAGTGTTAGTGTTAGTATTAGTGTTAGGGTTAGGGTATCATAACTAGTTAGGGTTATGGTACTGTAATTAGGATTAGGGTGGTTAGGGGTACCGTAATTAGGATTAGGGTATTGTAACTAAGGTTAAAGTTGGGGTACCATAACTAAGGTTAGGGTATCGTAACCAGGGCTAGGTTACCATATCTAGAGTTTGGATTAGGGTTAGGGCACCGTAAATAGGGTTAGGTTATCATATATAAAGTTTGGGTATTGTAACTAGTTAGAGTTAGGGTTATGATCCTATAACTAGGTTTAGGATATTATAATTAAGGTTAGGTTACTGTAACTAGGGTTAGAGATACAGCAATTAGGGTTACCATAACTCAGGTTGGGGTACCGTAATATAGGATTAAAGTACTATAACTAGAGTTAGGGTATCGTAAGTATGGTTGGGGCACCGTAATTAGGGTTAGGGCACCGTAACTAGGGTTAAGACACTATAACTAGGATTAGGGCACTGTAACTAGGGTTAGGGTACTATAACTAGGGTTAAGTTTAAGGTACCATAACTAGGGTTAGGGCTAGGGTATCGTAACTAGGTTTAGGATACTGTAACTAGGGTTAAGGTATCCTAACTAGGATTAGGGTACTGTAGCTATTGTTAAGGCACCATGGTTAGGGTACTATAATTAGGGTTAGGGTATTGTAACAAAGGTAAGGGTACTACGACAACGGTTAGGGTATCGTTGCTAGGGTTAATGTATCATAACTCGAGTTAGGGTATCATAACTAATATTAGGGTACCATAACTAGGGCTTGGGTACCGTAACTAAGGTTAAGGTACATTAATTAGGGTTAAGGTATCTTAATTAGGGTTAGGATACCTAATTAGGATTAGGGCACTGTAATTAGGGTTAGGATATTGTAACTAGGGTTAGGATATCGTATCATGGGTTAGGGTTAAGGTACAATAGCAAATATTAGGGTACCATAACTAGGGTTAGAGTATTGTAACTAAGGTTAGGGTACCATATCTAGGGTTTGGGTACCGTAATTAGCATCAGGGTACCATAACTTACGTTAGGGTTAAGGTACCGTAATTAGGGTTAGGTATCGAAACTAGGGTTGGGGTACCATAAGTGAGGTTAGGGTACTGTAACTATAGTTTGGGTACAGTAATTAGGGTTAGGGTACTGTAACTAGAGTTAAGGTATTGTAACTAGGATTAGGGTAGGTACAGTAACTACGGTTAGAGTTAGGGTATCGTGACTAGGGTTAGGGTACTGTAATTAGAATTAGGGTATCGTAATTAGTATTAAGATATTGTATTTAACTTACAATAATTACAAATTAGAGCTATTTTAAGTGTTATAGGATATCATAGTTATGGTTGGGGTTAGGATTAGGGTACCGTAATTATAGTTAGTTCTTTTTTATCCTAATTTTTTTTCATATTAATAAATTTGTGATTTGTCAATAACTATATATCAATAGTATTTAAGCCTAATAAAATTTTTTTATTTAATAAATTACTAAGAATTATAGTATTAAAATTAAAAATTAAAAAAAATATTAAGATTATAGTTTTTATGATTATAATATTAGAATGTTTATTCTTTTTCCATCTTTAGAATATTTAAAAAATATTTATATCATGAATTAAATTTTTTATTACATTGATCTATTTGTTTTATTAAATTTCTGTCTACTACAAATAATTAGATAATATTTAAGTTGAAACTCGATAAATCATGTGTCATCATAATAGAGCTATAATAATTTCTTTTTTCATTTCACCCATTATGGGCTAAACAGAGAAATAGAATATGCCAATCTAGGTGCAAAAAATTTGTCTATATATTGAAAACTGTTGAGCTCATCCAGCTTTGTTGATGATCAAATAATTTTTTGTACTGATTAATTATTCTGATACCATAAAGCTAATAACTATTGCAGGTACATCTTCTCTCTCAAGAATTCAAGATCATTGAACAAGAAATAAACTCAATAAAAAGGAAAAACAGGGATAAAAACAATATGAATGGGCTTCTCATGTGAATTAACGTCTATATATGTCACCCTAACTTTTTGCATATCCACTTGTATGGAAGTTGAGAATCCATGAAGGACGTACATGCATTTTTGGAATAAATAAAAGAACAAAACAGCAATTAGAACAAGAGTTTCATTAATAATTGAAGCATCATGAAATTGGATATAATAACTATTTATACATTTTACCAACTAAACTACTAAATTTCTAGCGACAACAACTTTCGCCGGTGAAGCTACAGCAACGAAAATTTGAATGTCACCGAATATTTGGTAGTTTTGTAACAATATCACAAAAATTGTCACTGAATTTCATATTTTTGTCTCGATTTTATATCATTCCCATCATTCAACAAGCCCAGGTCTTGTTTTGGACCTGTCGAAGGCCTGAGCTGATATCGTGGCCATATCTCTGAAAAAAAGGAACCACAACTCAGTTTAACTGATGTTATATTGCATGCTACACTCCACCTTGTTCAACACATAACACTATGAATTTTGGTGTTCAACCTGGTATAATACCATTTTGGCGTTATGTTACTTCACCAAAATTGGTTCTACATTCCCATGGTGCTGCAAATTTTATACAAAATTAATGAGCAAAAAAAAAATACACAAGAAATTACAAAAGAGAAAGTAGCACTCTATTGATTTTTTTGATTCCCTCAACTCAAAACAAATCTTATTTATAACCTTATTTGAAAATAAATTGACCAAAGAACTTTAATGAAATAGTTCTAAAAGAAAACAATAATGTAAAAGGTAAGATTTCTTATCCAAAAAATTTGATAAGATTCTTTAAAACTCTACTCTCCCAAAAATGATCATCGAAAAAATAATCATAGACAATATTTGTGTTGCTCACTCTATGTCTGAATGATTGAATGAACGTAAGGACACACACTTGGTGTATTTTGCTACCATACCCTGGAATATTTTCAAGGAATAATTAAATTTTTAAGACGATAGTAGATAATATTTGTTGAGATTTATTGGAGTATTTATGTGAAGTATGGCAAAAATTTGTTTTACATCGGATGTTGAGATTTACTAGGATTTCTCTAACTTGTTTCTCCGCAAAATAATTAATTACCATGTAATATGTTATATATAATCTGTCTACATATATATGTAGTATGTTATCCCTCAACTCCATAAATTACCCTATGAACTCATTATCTAAATTCAAATATTGTTTATTACCAAAAAAAAAAAATTCAAATATTGAAAATAAAACATAATGGAATTACACCGAATTTCACGTCATCTTGTACTAAAGTAATAATCTTGATAAAATATTGGGGAAAAGAATAATTTAATATGCTATACTTGTTAGCTGCTATCTTCTTTTTAAGATTCTTTCATTTGTCTATGTCATGCAGTTTTTTGTACCTGTAGATTGAGCAATGTTAAAACTTAATTAAATTATACAGAATTGTATTTTACCCGATAAACTATAATGCTAGTTGTAATTATCCACATAAACTACATAATAGGCAACAATCATCTGCTTTGCACATGTTTGCTTGAATAGTTTAGATCTAGCTATGGTTGGGGTATTGGCTAACTGCAGCTTAAATAAAAGGGGTTAAAGTGCAATTTACCCATAAAATTATGTTATTGTATAACGACCCACAGGTTATTACAATCACATTATAGACATGGTCACCCCCATGACCTGATTTAAAAAATTACATAGAACGGGGTACATATGGAATGATTTAAAGTATCAACAGACATTTATATCGCTCATGTCTACCCATTTCTTACAAAACTGAGACAAACACCCTGAAATTAGCACCTTTAACCCTGAAGCTGATGGATTTTCTCCGACATGCATCTCATGCAAACTTAGTGACTTCTTATGATCCTGCAAATTGGATGTATGTATAGTGTTAGTATTGACAAGTTTAATGTAACGGGTTCATTAGGCAAGAAAAATGAGGTTGCTTTATATCTTGCCTTCCCAATCGAGATAGCTCAGGTTCTGCAAGTAGCATATCTTGTAGTGGCTTCACATCGATTTCTTTTTCGCCAGACCTGTGAGAGCAACATTAAGGTGACTTCTACTTCAGTGACTTTCAAGCAGTCATACAAAAATGCATATTCATACATGACTACAGATAAAAATTAGCCAAGATTATAGATGTTTAGTTATATTCCAATCGGCTGTAGTCACGATACTGAAGAAAAAAAATGAAATAAAGGGCATGTGAGTGGAAGTGTATATTGTATCTAAGCATGTTTGGTAAACTGCAAGCTGAACAAGTTATCTCAAGTTGTCAACAGAGGTCAAAATTGCTGAGTTTCGAAGAATGCAACTATTTAGGGTATGCGCTGTATTCTGCCTGACCTCACCCTGGTATCAGTTACATTTGAGATATCTGAACTGAAAGAAAATTAAAGATTCTGATTGAAGAGACACCCTAAATTTAATACATGCAACAGGAAAGTCACCCTAAAATATGCAAGTTATCCCCTCTATGTACAATCATAGTTCTAGAGTATGTTCTAGTATGTGAAGTATTTTCTGCAAAACTATACGTCTAATTGTAGAAAGAGAATGCCGAAAGGAGTTTCTAGCATACCATTTGACCTATATTATACAATTAACTGCTTACACCTTTATAACTTCCACCTTTAACATTTTTAATCTTGGATGATATCCAAAAATGCATGAATCCTTGCATGTTACCCTTATGATTAGATCTTCATTGCCCCCTCCCCCCAGATAGCTCATTCATAACATTCCTTCAACTTCACAGTTTGATTTCAATTTTAGCAATTTTTCCTTCATGATATCTAAACAGATTCAGCTTCAGCATATATTACAACAAATTTCTCAAAGTATGTAGTAATTTGAAAGAATACGCACCCATAAATATGATCAACTGAAAGCAGTCTGTGGTGAAGGTTGTAGTCACTGCCAACATAACTCACAACTAAGC
Source organism: Quillaja saponaria (assembly GCA_029379385.1). NCBI lineage: Eukaryota > Viridiplantae > Streptophyta > Magnoliopsida > Fabales > Quillajaceae > Quillaja > Quillaja saponaria. Next base: position 6,940,032 of record CM055616.1, on the reverse strand, counting down.
TACCAGCATCTGGGTGTGGCCAGCTCCTTGAAGTGGGGAACCGGAGTATAAATGTTCCATGCTCTTGAATTCCCCTAGGACCGTGAAGTGATGCTTCTGCTTCTTCCTTAGTTATGAATCCTTCTATCCACTTAGGGGATGTAGAATTCCAGATTGCATTTATCCAGTCTCTTGATATTGAAAAAGCTACAGGGTACAGCCAACACCACATCTTCTCAAAATTATCTTGGGCCATATACTCTCCGCATCCAGCAATTCTTCTCAGAAGCTCGAAGTCCTGAAACAATTTCTAAGGAATCAGGATACTTTTACAGGACTGTTTCTATTATTCTATACCTAGATAAAGTTGTAAGTTTCTTCTCAGCAAATATTGCTTGGATTAGCATTAAACATAAAATCATTTAAATGATAAGAAAAACCAAAATAGTGATACAATGCTATGACTCTCTCCATTCTGAATTCACATGTAGAGAATTGCCTGAAATGGACTTGCCTGGCATGTCCAGACAGGAAACAACCGGAAGGACTAGATCCGAACATGATAGGGTCCAAAGAATCTCTGCATGCGGTATATTCCCCACAACACAGAAAGCCAGTATGTTCAATTGTGTTTTAACCAATATTCTTTTTCATAGTACTTCTATTTTTGTATATCAAAAATTAATATTTCAGTCTCCTTATTCATGATTACTTTCTCTTTCTTTTCTCCCATCCCTTCTTTTTATGATCACAATTGTGAGGATATCATGTCATTTGATTGTGATACCTTCAATTTTTAATGTAATTGATGCATTTGAGTATTATCAAGAGTGTCTATTGACCATTACAGGTGACAAAGTTCAACATAGACAAAGAGAAACATGAGAATGAATTATGGTACATACAATTATCTAGTAATGAATCGTGACACATGATCATCTTTCATTTTGGCATTGCTCATTTACTGTGAGATGTGATGATATGTATTTGTATATCCAGACATCAAAGAAGCTTGAAGTGTACGAAAAGAGAATAGGTTCCTCCTGCATAACTTTCGATAATCAAAATTAAGAAATGGACCTGTTGTGTGAGAGATCTAGAGCTGCAACATGCAATTTTCATGAATTTCTCTTCAATTTCATAAACTGCATTCTCCCATAGAACTGGATGGTTGTGTTGAGAGATCATGTTCCAAGCTTTTGTTCCTTCTTCTACCAGTCTCTTCACGATTAATATCTGATTCCTAAATTAAGAAGTTAAACAAAAGGTTAAAGAAGAGAGAATTGGCCACGTGATTGCAGCAAACACTTAAATGACCCACTGACAGTCCCTTCAGGGGAAGCAAGTTTGTCTTATTAATGGTGAAAAATATAGGTAAAACATGCAACTAATGAAATGTATTTTACTTTTACCACAGGAAAGCTTCCATAAATAGAGCATACATTCCAGGTTCACTTTTTTGTGTCATGCACTCGCCTTTCAGAAGAATTTATTGAATATAAATTTAGTAGCATCAACCATGAAATGAAGATTCTGTTTTGGATTTTAAAGCAGCATTTACTTTGGCAAAACAATGGTATAGGTGTAAATTTTAGAAAGTATTTCTTCATGGAAATGAGCAAACATCTATTATGGATAATCATTCTTCACGGTGTACAATTATATTGCTACTCAAACCAACAAGGATGGGATGACTCGCATTATTATACTAATATGCAGAGAAAGCAAGATCAGATCACGTACTTGTGGTGTAAACATCCTGAATAGAGTGACACCTGATGTGCCAATTCTGAAATTTCTAGGTCAGAAGAAGAGGTACCAATTTCCTTGAGCATGAGAGACCTCTCAGTTAAGCTTGCAAGGCAGTATTTGAAAATAGTCATATCTGACATTGGATTTCTTCTACTTGACATAATCTTGGAAGGTGAGTTCTTCTCTCCTATACTCTCTGAATCAGATGAGGAGTCGTCTGCTTCTTCAAAATTCTCAGTTCTGCATTCTGAGCTCATCATAAACCCATTCCCAACCTAATTGACAATAATTTTGAAGTTGAACAGTAGCACAAACAATTATTCTTTGTAAAGAAAGGGAAGTAAAGACAAAATGAGAAATATTATTTGGCCTAACCAAAAACAGTTCTTCTAGTCCTACCAACATGCTTCGGTTCCCGGACAAGATGAAGAGAATATTATTGAAGTATGGATTTTTTTTATTTATTTTTTCTCGTGGAGAACCTGTAATTTCATGAGATTACGTGGTGCTTTTAGGCAGCAGAGAGTTACTCTGAGACAGGAGAAAACTTAAAGTTTAGTGTACAGCATCTAAGACAATAGTTCAATTGGACCTAAGTAATTTTCAATTTTCTGACAACAAATTTCATGCTCAAACATGTACCAGTATCAAAGTTGTTTAATATACAGTTACAATGACAGGAGAACTAAACAATACAAGCCAGTAGATGAAAAGAAATTGATTCAAATTATGCATGCAGAACATGTGTCCTTGTTTTGAAGTATGAATATATAGCATGTTCATCTGGAAAATACAGGAGAAGATGATTCTTGTCTTCACGATCTTTAACCACAATGAGCATGCTAGTGGTTCCTCCGAGAATAATGTAAATTATTAAACAGAAATGAGATTTCAACATACCCGACATAATACCTAAATCCAAATTTAGATATAAGAAAAAACAGGTCGTGAATTACTAGAAAAAATATAGCATTTTTCCCCCCCCAATATTTACCTGCAATGTTAACCAAAATCAGTGAATCAATAACCCTGGTTTGCCTGCGGGGCTGACAAATACCATTTTCTGTTTTGTTTGACACACTTATCTCGAGATGTTATAGATTAAAACAATCAAGTAAGAAAACTGTAAGTACCTGATTAGAAGTCCAAGCATGTGAATTGCATTCCTCATCAGGTTGCTCAAAGGAGGGATGGGCCTTCATTGAGACAGCTATTCTATCATGACCTAGTCTAAACCGCTTCAACAATGGAGTAGTCTTTGCTTCATTAACAGAATTGTTCTGAAGTTCTAAGGATCCATCATTCACTGCTGATGATTGAGTTAAACTAAGACGATGGAAAGCAGAAGTTGGTCTTTTCCACACTAGAGTGGACAATCGTGTGTTGCGATTCCGCGAGATACAGCGAATTGGAGGTGAAGATGCCTCCAAGAATGGATAACTTCCAAATTTTGACATATTAAATCTGATTAGGAACAACCTACTCTCACACTTGGATGAAAGCTGCCAAAGTCACTGACATAGCTCAGAACAAAATTGCTTAGATAATAGTGGAGCAAAGGAAAATAAAATATAAAACTCCAAGTATATTTCAGGCAAGATCTTTTTAGTTATGATATGGGAACAGATGTAAAACGAGAAGTACATTATGAACAAAGTAAAACAACACACTAAATTTCTCAAAAGAGGTACATTGGTACCATTTCATACACATATCTGTACCTGAGATATCTTGAGTTTAAATGATGCCCGTCCCTGCAAAAGTTTACTTGGTCTTTCACAAGAAGCAAATTCAATTCCATCATGGCTAGCCAAAAGGGGTGCTTCTGCATCAGTTGTATTCTCCACAGGTGCCCCATTGTCCGCATACACAAGTGAAGCAATAACCTGCAAAGACTAGCAAAGGTAATTTAGATAGTACAACAACCACCAGAATTTGCAACTTCAGGATGTTGATCAGTATGCAAAAGCCAGAGACATTTAAGAACCTCGGTGTCCTTATTTGTGGGCTGTCCAAAAGCATTTAATAAAACAACATCCAAAGAAAAATTCCTGCGACAAGATGCCTGTGCCAAAGTAAAGAGAGATAAAAGAAGTTAAAATCTCAGTGTGCTAAGCAAACATAAAGCACAGTACCAAAGAGAAGCCATGAATACAATTGATTCTACATACACGAGAACCACTAGCAATACGTAATAATAATAGAAGAGTATAGAGGTTGCATTTGATGCTAAGATCCTAAAAGCTAAGCAAATCAAAAGACCTAGATAATTATTGTATTAAGATCTTATAATCAGTAACATCGATACATTAAACATATGGAACACACTCAATAAAGTTTATAAAAAGGAAATTTTGGTGGTGCTTCTGAAAATATCAGAACTATAGGCCCTAACAGAAACAGAAGGTTCTCTGTGCCAGACATAGAAACAGTTTGCATATGAATAAGAAAAAGAATATCTATTTATAAGAAAAAGGAATATCTAGTAAAATTATATCTTCCTGACCTTGCCACCAACAATGCTCCAAACACCATCGCTACCTTCTTCAATGTCAGAGAGAGAAGATTTGTCAATTGATAATTTCAAAGGAGGATCCTGGCACAAAACAAAATTATTTAGGGAACTAACAAAATTTTTCATCCTGAGTTATAAGGGAAGATAGATGAAAAACCAATATAGGAAATTGAAGAACCACAACTAAAATTACCTTTACATGGCGATCCTTAATGTATGAAGTTGGAGGAAAAACTTCCACGTTGTGCACATAACCCAGTACATCTCCACCAATATTAGCCAAAGTTATTTTCTTCAAACAATTTGAAGAGGAATCCTTGCTTACTAAAGAATCCATAGACCTCTCTCCTGCAATATCTCCATTAATTTGAAGCCGTATATAGTCAGTAGACACCTGAAAAAACACATGAACAAGGGCTCCTCATAAACTCCAATGGGCAAAGGACAAAGGACAAAGGACAAAATGCTTTACCATTAGTGCAACTTTAAATGCTTCATGGTGTATGAGCTCTTGTGAAATGGAATACCTTTAACAAGGTTGTATGCAATATTTTTTTTATTACATCTATTCTCATTTAGCTTCCTGTTCTTTCTTTATGGCCAATGAAAAGGTTTGCAATTTGAATGACCAAATAGTGGGAGTCAGATGCATCAATTTAAATTCCAAATAATTTCCCTTGATCCGTCAAAATAAATTAGTTAAGAAAAATTGTGAGAATCATCTCATTGAGTATTAGCATCCATCTCTAAAATCTAGAAGATCACCCAGAATACAAGAACTATGGAAAACTAGAGAATCGGTTTCTTATTTAATAGAACATACCTCACATCCAACATGAACCCATTTTTCCACAGGAAATTCGTTATCCATCTTTACATGTGGCATCTCTGTCCAGGAAGTGATGTTGGCAGGTTCAAGAGCTTCTTGATGTAAAAGAAGTGATGGCAAAAGCATCATCTTCTTGTTTTCATTGATTATGAGAAAAGGAGCGCTCTCTGTGATATCTGAGTGCACCTGGATACAAACAGAAACTTATCTATTAAGTGAAATGGGGAAAGGTATAAGAAAATGTAAAAGAAACAAGTTACAAAAGTTTACAGCTACCAAAAAAGAATTGCTGAAGATGAAGAATGAAACATAGAAACTTCACCATGTTGTTAACAGTAACTGCTTAATGGCAGAAGATGTGAAAAATAAATAACGTACACAAATATGTAGAAATTATATAATTACACCAACTTACGTATTGAAAGCCATCCTGTTCTTGAATGTGTCATCAAATACCTACGGATTAATTTAAATTTGCAATCTTTGTCTAGTTAATTCATACAAAGCAGTATAATTCAACAAGCTTGTACCACTGTAAGACAGAAAAATTACAGACACACCACAATCGGGTGTTAGAGAAGCTGATAATAGAGGTTATAAGCTACATTTATCTCAAAAACCATTTGGCTATTACCAAGAAAAAAATGCGAAAGCAGCTTATCACAAAACTAAATGGGAATAGTCGTCCTAAAACGCCCAACGAAAATACGCATACACATCAAAGAAACAGAAAGTCAGAAAATTGAGGAATGGGTTTTATTTAACAGTAAAAGTTGGGTTAAACAAGCAATACTAGACCTGATGAATAATTGTAGCAGGAAATGCAGTGGAGCTCATGAGATAAACCCAAAAGCAGAGAGAGAAAGTTCCTTCCTTTCCTTCAAATTCCAATCTTAAATCCTTAAGCAACGAGTATTCTTCGCTTCTCATTGCTTCAGAGCCCATGATTTTTGCCCTCTAACCATAAGCTCCAGAGAGTTTCTTCGCTCTTCACCAACCTCTTCAGAAGAAAAAAACTAATAAGCCTAAAAACCCTCTTTCCCTCTTTCTCTCTCTCTCTCTCTCTCTGAAAAGCAGAAAGAGAGTCGTCTCACTGTCTCAGGAACCTATACTAGTTCTTTGGTGACGGCTGCTAAAATAACGGTTGGAGGTGCGTTCCGGTTGTTCTGAACAGAAAATTATCCAGTACTTCGAGTTGTTTCAGCCGTCCAACATTCACCAATCACTGAGGAAGATAGCAAGGTCGTTACTCGTTGGCACTGGCCCAATGACCTTCGTGTCACGCAGCATATAAGAGAGGTATATAATCTAGGGGCGAGGATTTAGGATTAACAAATACATCAATATAGTCTTGAGAAAAATAATAAAAAAATGTATATAACAGTACAAATTTTGGTGGGGGCATAAGTGGAAGAAGGTTCAAGTATTAATAAAAATAGGAGATATGATATGTTTTTTATTAGATAAAAAAATAATTAATTGAGTTATACATAAATTAATTTAGACACGTCTAATAATTAAAATTGAAAAAAAATATATATTATACAATAAGAGTTCAAACCTACTAATAGCAATATATTAATAAATTTCATTATAACATGATAAAAAAAAAGAAATAATATTTTGTATTAGAACCTATAAATAATTTCGAGATATTTATATGAAACAATCATGGAAGTCTTCTTATTTATAGAAACATATTTGGTACTCATATGTGCGAGCATGTAGAAAGTAGAAAACTCTCTAATAAGAAGAGTGAGTCACAATTTGACTACATAGTTGTTTATTTTGTGCTTTAAGTGCGAAGAGCACAAGAAAAAAGTTGACTTATATAAGATTTACTGTTTGTTAGAAAAATCAACTTGAATAACAATATTTTTTGTCGTTTAAGATAAAAGAAAAAAGTTAACTCATATAAGATTCATTATTTGTTAGAAAAGTCATCTTGCACCAATATACTTTTATAACGACCACGATATGTTTTGTTGTTTAAGTTTATTAGTTTTTGGTGTCTCAATATTAATTGAATGAATTTTTTTAAGGTTTTTTTAGGGTTTTTTTTTTTTAACTAGTCTTGGTAGAATATTATTGATTAAAATATAATATAATATATATATATGTTTTTTATTTATTTTTACCATAAAACAATAAATTTAGTGGTATATTATTAATTAATTAATACTTTTAAAATATTAAAAACTCTATTTATTATATCTTACAAATATATTTAAAACACTTAAAAATTAATTCCTCAAAAAAAAAAAAAATCTACAAATTAAAGTCTCAACTGTACACCAAGCAATTATAAAAATCTCATTAATTACTTCCCTCAAATAGAAAAAAAATTTAAATCCCTTTACCATAAATACATTTGGGTAAATTTCATGTGCAGCCAGTTAGAAACCCACTAATAGCTAGAGAGAATTTGGTCCCACACAAGTCTCACTCCCACATGAACAGTGTGCATGACAGACATTTGTCTTTTTTCCTTCACCTATTTGACAAAAATCGTGTCTAAGAAAAGCCCTGTAACGCTCGATTCTGTGGCAATATATACCACCAGTGAATAAGAAAGAGGACACTCCCCTCTATTTACTGCTATTTCCTTGTATTGGCACCCTAAACCAACAAGAAAATGGAAAACAAGCCACACCCAGCAATATCTGAAGACATTAGGTGAGCCTTCAACTTCACTTTTTTAGTTCAAAATCTTCCATTAGAAGCTGATCTCTTCATTGGATTCTTAATCAGTTTGTTTTGTCAGAACATCAGATCTTCACCTACCTTGTATGATACAATTAGGGATGGTGGTGTGCATTTAAAATTGTTGTACACATAGACTATATATATATATATATATTATTGTGGTGGAATTTTCATGGGATTCCCAAAAGGATTCTCAACATACTTAAACTATCTTTGTGCTATTCAAACTTTGATTTTCTGATATTAGGGATGCTGCTGTAGTCATGGAATCAAGTCACCGAATTGTGAGGCAACAAGCTGATTATGGTAAAGATGTAATTAGCAATTTACCTGTAGAGATTCTAAGTTCTATCATGTGTTTTCTTCCTACTGAAGATGCAGTTCGAACATGTGTATTATCCAAAAAATGGATAAGTATTTGGAAATCCATCACTAATCTACACTTTGAGGAAAGGTTTGACTCGTCTTGGACAATGGCGAGACAACGATTCTTTTCAAGATTTGTGACTTGTGTCATTCATCGACTTACTAATATCCAAAATTTCACTCTCATTTGCAAGCCAGAGCACGATCCATCTTATGTCGATGCTTGGATAACTTCTATCTTAAACAATAAACTTCAAAAGGTTCATGTTCACTATCTTGGAGGACGTTCTTATTTTCAATATCGCCACCTTCTGTTTGATTGTGACTCCCTTGTAGAATTGGATCTTACAATGAACTTCATCTTTCTAAAACCTCATAATTCTATTTCCCTTTCAAACCTCAAACTCCTTAAACTTTGTGGTATCGCATTTGGGAATGATTTCCATTTTAACTTTCCTGTCCTCAAGGTGTTTGAAGCTTCCGATTGCAGGTGGTTTATGAATGTTCGTACAGTAACTATAAATACTCCTTTACTTGATAGTTTCTCCCTACTACAACATGAGCTATCAAATAATTTTGTGATCAATATTTGTGCTTCGTGTCTTACAAAATTCATATATGTTGGTCATATGTTAGAAGACTTCGTTATTTCGAATCCATCATCTGTTCGTCATGCTTCCCTTCATATTTGTATATATGGAAGGTATGTTAATAATCGTCACAATCAATTGCATAAAACTGGTATTCGAGCATGTAAGCTTCTGAAACAATTAAGTGGTGTGGAGTACTTGGAATTAAAGCGCGATGAGATTGAGGTATGTATTCTTCTTTTGCTTAAATCTTAATACTGAACAAGGTTGATGAATTACTAAATCAAATATAGCAAATAATCTGTCTTTTTAGTACTCGTTGAAACATTTCTTAATTTGACAATGTATATTCCCAATTAAACTTGCCTGTAAGTCAGAGAATCATCTATTAAACATATCCTACATATTTTATTTGGTTGTTATCTAAGAGGTGTCCGTAGCCAATTCTGCTTTGTGTTTTTGTATGTTTGTTCTCCATGGCCATATTCTCCACAAGCGCAAAGAACCATTCTTGACTATATGTATAAACAACGAATGCTATGTTCTTTCATGCACAAAGATCATAAAAATATATATATATATTTACTTATAGTGCACATATTTGAATCATTTCTTGATATAAGCTACAAGTGTAATAGTGTTTCATTTCATCAAGAACTTTTTTCTTTCCATGTTGTTGATGTAGGTTCTTTCTCATGCTAAAGATTTTGTAGCAAATCTACCTTTGTTAGGCAAGTTAGTCCACCTAGAATTGTGGAACGACATCTCTGATTTCACGGTTCTGTTGAACTTGCTCCACAAGTCGCCAGTTCTCAAATCTCTTGTTTGTTACATGGTAAATTCATTAGTAGTATCTTTGTTTTACATATATTTCTTGCCATCATCTTTAATTAGTATTACAGATGGAGTTTGACAATTGACAATATACAATATATTCCCATGCAGGAAGTATTATTTAATCATGATATCTTGGATCTCATTGCTTTTACATTGGTGCCTCAATGTTTTCTCTCTCACCTCAAATATGTAAGATTTTTAGCCGGTGATATCGATGGAGGTGAACATCAGCTTTGTTTAGCAAAGTTTGTGTTAGAAAATGCAAAAGTCTTGGAGAAAATGACTATTCAGAAATCCTGGAGGATTCCAGAAATGAAAATGAAGAAATTTAAAAAGCAACTGCTTAAATGTTTGAAGGGATCAAGTAATGCTTCAGTAGAATTCATGTCAAATTACTCCAAGGGTGACTTTCAGAAGCTTTTAGGCAGTAAGCATGTCTAGTTGTGGTGGAAGATCAAGTGCAGATACCAAACTAAAATCTGGAGCAATGATTCATATAATAATGTGTTTGGATTTTGAATGTCGTTCATATGAGTTATGACTGTATCTTTCTTTCTTTTTTAGAAGATGATGAATAACTTTGGGACTTCTGTTTGTTTATTAGTCATGTATGTTTGTATTTTGCCCTATTGTTTTTTCTTTTGCCTATAGTTTTTTCTTTTGCCAGAAGGGGGACAACCCTATTGCCTTTTATGAGAGAAAGGTTGGGGTATAATACCCACAACAAGCACCCCTAACATTCAAATCCCGGTGGACAGCAATCGGTAAGGTGTCTTTGTTAGTTGAGTTTGCAACTGATGTGACTTTTTACAATACTTAAAAGTTAAAACTGTCTCGTTTTGGAAACTCTTGTATGTGAACCGGTGGCTTGTAGACTTTTATAAAACATATTGAAGAATTTTTTTAAGAGACACTAAAAATTAACGTCATTAGAAAACATGGCATCATATTCAAGCCTCGATTATTATAGACTTGTTATTTAGTTCACGATATAGGTAGACAATCTTTAGTGATGGAGGGAAGGCCGAACAAATTGTCCAACACAGGTCACAGGCCAGTTGCAGTTTTTTGGATGAAGGGTGGTTTACACTTGGATAAATGATAATTTTTATAAAGTGATTGATAAATGTAATAATTTGGACATATATATATATATATATATATATTTATACATAACATTATTGTTCTTTAATTGATTTGTGATTCTTGTTATGGGATTGTTTTCTTTGATCTAGTTATATACTTGTAATAATGTTTTCATGATAAAGTTCATCAATTTTGCCATTTCAATAATAATTTGATAGGAGAAATTCTTATTAAGATCATATAATATATAAAAAAATTTCATTAAATATTTTAGTGGGTTGATAATCAATTTAGTATTATGTATGTCGTTTTTTTTTTTTTTTAACTAGAAGAATATTTTTTAAGATGTTAATATTTTATATTTAAAATATTTTAAAAGTAGAAATTAATTAGTTATATATTAAAATATTATCAACCAATGCAATAAACATTTTATTGATATTATTTTAACGAGTGCTTGTATTATAAAATGTAAAAAAAATTCTAATTAATGTCTTTAAAATACTTATTAAAATAATATATAAAACTTTTATAATCTTTATTGCAATAATTGTCTAGGATATGTAATATATAAAACTTTTATAATATTTATTGTTTTCTGAGAAAACCATTTAGGTAATATCATGTATAATAAGTAGAAACCCCATTAAAAAGATTGGGTCCCACATGGCTCTCCCTCTCTCATGAATAGTGTGCATGATGACCGAATACATCTGTCTTTTTGCCTTTACATATTTGACTAAAATCGTGTCTAAGAAAAGCTCTGTAACGCTCTAGTATTCTGGCACACCACCAGTGAATAAGAAAGAGGACACTCCCTCTGTTTACTGCTATTTCCTTTGTAAAACGAAAAGGAAAATGGAGAACAAGCCAAACCCAGCATCTGAAGACATTGGGTGAGCCTTCAAGTTCAAAATCCTCCATTTCATTAAGAAGCATAATCCTCTTTACTCTTATATAGTTCTTATATTCTCAAATAATTTTTTTACTCGTAAAAGGCCGAATTACTATCCAGTGTACTAATCTTCATCTCAAACTATTTGGGATTAAGAATTTATTTTCCTCATTTGCACCATTTGGGAATATGAATTTATTTTCAGAATGATTTGTTTATAAGAATTTGACTAGTTTTACATTGTACTCTCTTTATTGATGTATGATTGGGTCGATAAGGTTAGACTCTGGTGTGTTAGCCCTAGAAATTATGATTTATTCTGCTATTACAACCCTACTTCTTTAGTCGGACATGACACTTGTGTAGAGTAAGTCCTTAACAGTTAACAGAGTTATATCCCTGCGAATTAAGATTTGTTTTGCAGTTTTTGGATCTTAATTAGCCTTGGTTTTCTGAACATGAAACATGGCATGCATTATTAAATGATATCTTCACCTACCTTGTATGTTGCAATTAGGGATATGTGCATTTGTAATTGTTGTACAGTGATTGACGTATGAATTTGCTTAATTTTCATAAGATCCCCAAAAGGGTCCTCGACATACTTAAACTATTTTTGTGCTGGGTTATTATTCATCAAACTTTGAATTTCTGATATGTATAACGCTTGCATATTAGGGATGCTGCTGTAGTCATGGAATCAAGTCATCGAATTAAGCAGCAATCAGCTGATTATGGTAAAGATGTAATTAGCCATTTACCTGTAGTGACTCTAAGTCATATCCTGTCTTTCCTTCCTACTGACGACGCAGTTCGAACCTGTTTACTATCAAAGAAGTGGATTAATATTTGGACATCCATCACCAAGCTACACTTTGAGGATAGGTTTAAGTACTCGTCTTTGACAAAGGCGAGAAAACAATTCTTTCAGAAGTTTGTTACTAGTGTTATCCGTCGCCTTTCTAATTCAGATATCCAAAGTTTCACTCTCAAATGCATTTCAGAGCATGAACCATGTCATGTCAATGATTGGATATCTTCCATCTTAAGCAATAAACTTCAAAAACTTCATGTTGACTATCTTGGAGGAGATTTTGACTTTCCATACCCACATCCTATGTTTCATTGTAACTCTCTTATAGAATTGGATCTTACAATGGATATATTCATCGGAAGACCTAGTTCTATAATTTCCCTTCCGAATCTCAAAATCCTTAAACTTCGACGTGTTGTATTTTGTAATGATTTGCATCTTAACCTTCCCGCACTCAAGGTGTTTGAAGCTACCAGTTTCGGATGGTTCAATGTGCTTAAACTAAATATAAATACTCCTTTACTAGAGAGTTTTTCCGTAGTGCAATATCAAGTATCAATTAATCATGTGATCAAGATTTCTGCTTCGCATCTCATGAAATTCGTATACACTGGTTTTCTATCAGAAGAGTTCATTATTAATAACTTATCATCAGTTCGTCATGCTTCCCTTCATTTGTTCATAAATGGAGGGACTGATAATCAATTGCATGTAATGGGTATTCGAGCATGTAAACTTTTGAAACAATTACATGGCATGGAGTATCTGGAACTAAAGCACAACGAGATTGAGGTACGTTTTCTTCTTTTTCTTAAATGTTAATACGTACTGATCACTCTTACTTCCATAGATAAACAAGATTCAATTCCTAAATCAAGTAAAGCAAAATAATGTGTCTTTTTTAGTACCTATTTGAAACTTTTCTCTTAATTTGACATGTTTCTTCCTAATCTATCATCCTATTTCTGCTTTGTGTTTATGTGTATGTTCTTCCCCACGTCTAGGTGGTCATTCTTCACAAGCAAATTAGAACCATTGCATCATTTATGAGCTTGAATATAAACAACATCATTATTCACAAGTAAATCTATGTTCTTTCATGCAGAAATATCATGAAAAACAATTATGGATAAGTTGAAAGTTGGCCACTACTAAACTTGTGTATTAACAAGCTTAGTATTTCATATAACTAGTGCTATAACTGAATTTTTCTAACAGTAGTTATATCATAAACGTCAATATAAGAAAATGTAACATCAGCCATAGCAATTGAAGTATCACCTACAGCCAAAGGCGGTACCATTTTCTTGTAGTGAACCCCATTTTCTTTATCAATCTTCTTTTATGCCCCTTGATCATGCTCAATACACTGAATTTACCAACCATCAAGAACTTTTATTTTGATATTCAAATAATATTGCTTTCTTTGCATTGTCTGTCCTCTTATCCCGTAACAACTTTTTTCTGACCATGGTGTTCATGTAGATTCTTTCACATGCTAAAGATTACGTAACGAATCTACCTTCGTTTGGCAAGTTAGTTCACTTAGAATTGAGAAACGACATCACTAATTTCGAAGTTCTATTGAACTTGCTCCATAAGTCGCCAGTTCTTGAATCTCTTGTTTGTTATAACGTAAGTTTACTTAGTAGTATCTTGTTTAAGCATGTTTTTTTTGTAATCTTCTTTGCTATTACAGTTGGAGCTTGACGATTGACAGTATATACAATATTCACAGGAAGTATTACCTAATCAGGATCTCTTGGAACTCCTAGATTTTACATTGGTACCGCAATGTTTTCTGTCTCACCTCAAGTATGTAAGATTTTTTGCTGGAGATATCGATGGAAGTGAGCATCAGCTTGGTATAGCAAAGTTTGTGCTAGAGAATGCAAAAGTCTTGGAGAAAATGACTATCCATGAATCCTCGAAGATTTCGAAAATGGAAATGGAGAAATTTAAAAAGCAACTACTTAAATGTTCCCCGGTCTCAAGTATTGCTTCAGTAGAATTTATTTCAAGTTAATTACTCCGAAAGTGACGATCAGAAACTTTTTGGCTATAAGTCAATATAGTACTACTGTACGATAATATCTATCTATGTATGACAAGGACTTTGAGGTTATTGCATTTGATGTTGTGATAGCTGTCTGGTGCAATGAGTTCCATAGATCATATCATCTCTTAAATGTTGCTTATCATCTGAATATCTGAATTATGACTGTTGTTTCTGTTTATTAGTTTGTAAGGGAAAGACTGTGTACATATGCGCCCACCCTCTCCTTATCCTGCAATAGCCGGGGAGTACTTTGTGTACTGGGTGAGCCCTTTATTTGTTTTTGCCCATAGATAAAGGGATATCTTTTGAGTTTTTCTTTTAGATGGGATTGCTTAGATAATACTACCAATAACCACAATGTGTAAATATTTTCTTATAATTTATCAATTGTCCTCTCATTAAATTATGTTATGATTCACGGAAATGCGATTAGTAGGGGATTACTCCCTAGCCAATAAGGGTTCGTTTGATATATAGATTGTAAAAATCAAATTGATCATAAGTCAAATATGTGTTTGGTATACAAATAAATAAGTCAGGTTGATAAGTCTAACATGTGTTTGCTATATATATGGTATAAGTCAATTTGAGTATTAAATTATAATAAAATTTATACATATCACCAAATATTGTGTAAAACATTATTTTTTTACTTACCAAAAAAACATTACTCTTTAGAATTCAATAAAATTTATTAATTTTTCTATTCTATATTATTATAATAATTTTTTTATTTCAATAAAAATGTGACTTTACAATAAACTTTAAATAAAAAACTTAAAAATAAATGATATTATCTAAAAACTATTTAAATATATGTACATATTTGAGTGGAATTACAAAATTTTATATTTTAATACAATTATTTTTATATATTTTTATTTAAGATTTAATATAGATTTTTTTACATGTTTTAACTTAAGTAAATAGATAATTATTATTAAAAACAAAATTTGAGCCTAGGAGTAAAAAAATGTAATAATAATTAAATTTTAAGAGCAATTGAGTCTATTAGTATGTGAGAATGCAATCAGATTTTTATAAATTGGTCAATACCAACTCATACAAATTACCGATTTGGTTTCGATTAAATTAGATTGTGATTGGCTCAATCTGTAGATTGGGAAACCTAAACACACCTAATCTGCAATCAGAGCTTTTCAATCGACAATCAGAGGTGTCAAACCATATACTAAACGGGCTCTAAGTTTTGTTTTACTATGAATAACAATTCTACTATTACGAGACACAGCATAACATTATACTAGTATATTTATAAATAGACAATTGTAAGGTATATGTATGAACACTTTCTCTACATTGAGAACTCATTTAATGTTTTATCTTTCTAGAATAACTCTGACTTCATCGTAAGTATTTTTCAAAAACCTCTTTGCCTCTTGCATATCTTCTTTGACTCCTGAGAAATTCAGCTATTGACCTCATACAACCTCTCTAACATTCAAAACATCTCAACCTGCAGTGACCACCCTAGATATAAGCCCGGACATTTCTACACTTAATAAATATTATTTCGAGAAAAAAATATATATAGTGATGTTGTATCATTCTCATCTTTCAGCTTATTATAAAAGGGTCTTTTTAAAATTAAATTATAATATATTTATATTGAACTGTCTTTATGTTTTTCTTTTCATTGTTCTTTTTATGATTTTGTGGAACAATAATAATTACTTTTATCAGGATTCCACTAAACACTAACCAAGCTAATTACTGGTGATTAATAAATTTGACCTAAGATTTTTCATCTACTTTTGTCTAGTAGCTTAGTTGCATTCCTGTAATAGTACAGAAAAATGCAAATCAAACAAGAAAGTCATGGAATCCTCATAATAAAAGTAAAAAGAAAATAATAAAAAATTGTTACATTATTTTCAAAGAGTAACCATATAAAAAACCAACACTGTTGATTGGGATATTAAACAAAGTCATGCTCCATTAGTCCAATAGAATAATGACTTTTCTTTTTTTTGGTATTCTTGAGTTATGGGGAGGCATTGTTGCAATACTAATCTCTCGAGATTCTATTAGACTCTTTTTTTAATTAGAGAAAACCCTCCCAAGATGTTGTCTTTAATTTCGAATCTGAGTTATGTGCTCAAAGTCACTAGTCCTTCCATTAAGCTTTTGGTATGACTTTTCCTTTTAATAAAAGAATTGTGAACAACAATATTTTTACATATAATTCCATATAATCTTGAAATACACTATATATATTTTATTATTTTATTTATTTATTTATTTATTTTTATTTTTTTTGCATGTGGTCTACAGTTAGTAACTTTGAAGTGAACTTTCATGCAGAGTGACCAACTATCTTTTTCTTTTTCTCTCTGAAATGGCTTTCTCAAATTCACAAAACTCTGTTTCAACTCTTCCTCTACAACTTTGACAATTGAGAGTTGAGAGCCCAGTTGGGAAACCCTAACTCTTTCATCAAGCTTTGTTTCTTGCATTTTCATCAATTGACGACCTTGGGTAAGCTCCCCTTTCCATTTGAAGCAATTTGATGTCTTTAATTGCTATATTCCAAAAATGTTTAGTGTAGCTTCCAATCTGGTTTGCACTATTCTGAATTTTAATATCTAAAAATAGAGAGCAAATGATCGAAAATGAAAACCCAATTCAAAGAATTTCCTTTGCATGGGAAAAACAATTGCAGATTCCACTACGAAATTAGCTTTAACAGTATTTGAAATTTTCTAGGGGTTTATTTTGGGATTTTGTATATCAAGAACCCCAGTTTTCTTGTATTGTATGGATCAGTTTTGAAGGTTTACACGTGTTACCTGAAATGTCGTGTAGTCTGATCCTTTATTTTCTGAGTTCTGACCAGTTATTTTGTATTTAGAATATTGCAAACTTTGTAATTTGCATGTTGCATTAGTAAGTTAGACAAATTTGGTAGGATCATTAAGTTTTCTTGTTTTTGTTTTTTGAGTTTCTGGTTGAAATTTCTCCAAGAGGCAAGAAACTTATAATGGCAAAGACATAATTAGCAGTTTACCCGACAGCATTCTTGGTCATATCCTGTCTTTGCTTCCTACTAAATTAAGAAGCGGTTAGAACCAGTGTATTATCTAAAAGGTGGATTTACAAGTGGACTTCCATCACCTGTTTAGACTTTGATGACTAGTTACGTTATAATCGAAGAAAGCAAAGAAAAGAAAACTTCATGAACTTTATAGACAGGGTACTACTTCACCTTGATGATTCAAGTATTCAAAAATTTATTCTCTCTGTGTTTTTTTGAGCATAGCCCTTCTGGTGTTAACTCATGTCCTTTTTGCTATCTTAAGACGTAAAGTTCAAAAGCTGTACATTTGCGATCATGGGGAAGTCTTTCTCTCTTCCTTTCGATATTTAATTGTCACTCTCTAGTCGAATTAGGGCTTGTGATGTGCTGTACTCTGAGAATTCCTCTTTATATTTGTCTTCCAAAACTCAAAATTCTGAAGCTGTCTGAAATCAATTTTGTGAATCATTCATTACCTCTGTCAACAGGATTCATCATTAGTTTCCCTGTTCTCGAAGTGTTTGAATTTACAAAATGCAAATGGTTGAATGTGCAGAGTGTCAATACCAATACCCCTGTTCTTCAAAGCTTTACCCTAGAATGCTCATATCAATTGAGATCGTCTAAATCATGCCTTTGTGCCATCAAGATTTGCGGCTCCATGTCTCATAACATTCAATATCTGGAGGTTATCCTTTTGATGACTTGATTCTATCAAACCCATCACCAGTTGTTTTTGCTTCCCTTGAAATTAATGTTATGCTAGAGAATCTGCGTGGAACAGGTCTCCAATCATCAATGCTTCTCAGACAATTCCATAACTTGAAAAATTTGAAATTAAAAGATTACGATTTCAGGAATTACGATTTCAGGTATGCTGCTCTGATCTCTCTTATTGTATCATTTGGTATTTTGTGAAGTTAGATAGTTTTGATGGTCTTGTAAGGTATTTACTGCCATAGTTGCATGTTTTTGCTTATGAAATTAAACTTAATGAAAAGTAACACTATCACATAGAGGATACATATTTTCTACATATACAATATATTACTTGAAAGAAGGCAAAAGTATACTTAAAGTGATGGTAACAATTTTGTAGAGTCTCAAATATTAAAATTTAGTTTGTAATAGTCAGGTTATTTGATATTAACACCATTACCAAACCAATTATCTTTAATAAAATGGCCACAACATTACCAAATCAAGCCTCATTTTGTGGCTTCTACTTATTTAGAGTACTTTTTATATTATTTTAGCTTCATCGATCTTTCTTCCTCTCTATGCTTTTTGGTTTGGTTTCGTAGTTTAACTTAACATTTCCTTTTATTATAATGACACATTTGTATCTTTATTTAACTAGTCAAGGTCAATTTGCATGTCTATTTTCCATCTAAAACTAAACTTCAAAATTCAGAATAGTTCAGTATCTTGTAACTTTAACATTTTGATATAAGAGTAAAGCATGTCGCGAAGAATTTGGACTCACAAATAAAAGACACTCTGAGGGATGTGAGTGTTACATTAGAAACATAAAATACTTTGGTAATTTCCATTCTACGGGGGAATACCCATCTGGTTACTGTTCTTTCTGTTTGTGTCTAGATATTTTGTAATTCTGCAGCAGTCATTGCTGTTGATTAATTTACGTTATAGGTTCTTGCCTGTGAAAGAGTTTGTAGCAAATCTACCTTCATTTGACAAGTTGGCGTATTTGGAACTAGACTCTGTTGTTACTGATTGCAAAATTCTGTTGGACTTCATAAGTTACTAATTCTCCTTCATGTAAATAGGTATTTTTTTATTGTTTCATTGCTACGCATCTTAGTTTACAGCTTTACAACTGAAAATAAATTTATACAGGGAGCAAGACCTAATGAGGTTTTCTTGGCTTCAGCAACTGTGCCTGTAATGTTTAATGACTCACCTTGAAGTGGTAGTATTTCACCAATTTGACGGGCAACAGAATGAGTTTTGTCTAGCAAAGTTTGTGCTTGAAAATGCAACGGTCGTGAAGCTGATGACTATCTGGGTAACACATTGATTGTTGCTTTCAGAGATGGAATGTGAAAATGTTAAAAAGCAGCTAATGTCAATTCCAAGGGCCTCAAGTCTTGATTCAATAGACTTTAATACCTTACTATCAGGTCCCATATCAATTTGAAGAAGTGATTCTCATTTAAGCGTTGAATATCAAGTTCAATTTATATTGCTTCTTTCCAACTTTCTTCCCTCTTTATCTCCTTAATCAAAAACCTAGCTACGGCACATGTCTCTCTCTCTTTTATGTTGTTCATGTGTTGAGCTATTGCTGTGTAAATGAGTCTTCAGTAGTTCAGTTGATTTCTAATTAATACTGGCCCTTTATTTGAAGTTCAGTTTCTCTGATTGAAGAAAATGCTAATGGTCAGGAGAAATCGAGAGTTGAACTTTTTCCTTAAGACACTACAATCGATCGATTGGTGAGAGAAAGCACACGAAATTCTGTGTATAACCTCTTGCTGACTTGCTTGTCTTTCTTCTACATGGCCTAAGGAAAGAAGAATATTATACTTACACAATTCTTTCTTTTGAAGGACATAATTTATTAAATGAGTCATTTTCTTTTAGTGAGATCAGATACATGCATGAAATACTTAATCCATGGTCTTGAAAAGTAAGAAGGATATAGATGTTAATGTAGCCAATTTGAACTGCTAATGCAATTGCTGGTGGTGATTTGTGAGGATGCATCAGGGTGGCAGTTGATGTTGTACTAGTTGCCAATTGCTGCCCTTCTCTGTGTATCTTTCTTCATTCGAAACGGTTATGAAAAAAAAATTGATTCACCTGTCTACATGACAAGGTTTTGCTTGTAATTGCAAACTATCTAATTTCTGCTGACTTGCTATTAAATCCCTGTTTAAGATTCGCAGTTAAGGTCTTGAAGCCTTGTATTAACCAGGGGTTCTGTAATCCATAATTTAGATGCAGGAGAAGTGAGGAAAGTGTCCCCAACAAGGCCAAAGAAGAAAAAAAACAAAAAGATGAGGACAAAGATAACAAGTGTGCAGGATAAATTTTAATTCAGATATTAATTGTTGACTGATAGAATTGGAAACTACTTTCGAATTCAATCCAACGAATTGAATCTCCTAGTTGAAAAAATTGATTGAAGTCTTTAATATGTTTTCTCTGATGAAATTTATTATGCTAAAACCTTGATTGAAGCTGTCATTAGTTAAAAGTTGATTAATGGGCTTCTCTTGTATAAAATACAATCTCATTAAAAGTTCAAACATAATGGTTGTGATACGATATTAAAATATCATCTTATATAAAAACTCAAACTTATAATGACGATGATAATCATATAAATATATATATTCTAACAATGTTACTTGTGTCTTCCAAAAGAAGCATGGCCTCTTATGGACTAGGTTTCTCTTTCTTTTTCCTTTCCTCGGTAGAAATTCACGTATGCTATAGTTAGTAAAATTAAAGTAAACCTTCATGGCTCACGCAGACAGAGGCAACTATATCTAGCTTTGTCTGAAATTACTTAAAACTCTGATCTCCCCTTGTTTCTCTATAATTTTGACAATTGAGAGTTGAGAGTTGATCCCACTTGAGAAACCTAACTCTTCAATCAAGCTTGCTTCTTCCTGTCCTCCATGACCAGCAGCTGAAGCACTTGAGGTGTGCCAGAGAGAGAAAAAAAAAAAGAGCTTTCCATTTGAAAAAAACTGGTATTTTCGTAATCCAGATCTGTTTTGTTGAAATATCTATCATCATTTCCGGTACTTTAAATTTTTTTTATTTCATTTTATTTGGGTTGGAAGTGAAACTCATTTCAAGTTATCTCCTTTTAGAGGGAAAAAGAACCAAGTAGGCTTTCTACTTGGAAATTTGGCATTATGTTATCTGTAATTGCTTAGGGTTTTTCTTCTAGGCAAGTTTCTCATTATGGTATGTGAGATTTTTCACAATAACATTTTCTCAAGTGCTTAACTATAAACAATTTGTGAGACTTGATTTCCAGTAAGAGACCCTTCGTGTTATTTTTGTTGCTGTTTTTAGATGTCTTCCATTCTTGAGTTGAATTATTGTGAGCACAGAAATTTAATTTCTGATAACAAGTTCAATTATTTATTAGGAATCCTGCTGGCAATGTCATTGTAGGAATGGATTCAAGTTTGAGAAGGAAATCTATGAAAGACATATCCTCTAAGATGCAATTCTGTAGTAATGGTGAAGACAAAATTAGCAGTTTACCTGATAGCATTCTTGGTGACATCCTGTCTTTGCTTCCCACCAAAGATGCGGTTCGAACCTGTGTGTTATCCACAAGGTGGATTTACATTTGGACTTGCATCACCAGCTTACAATTTGATGACAGGGTGCGCAATTGCCATAGAAGGAGAACAAAAGATAACTTCATGAACTTGGTAAGCAGAGTACTACTTCACCTTGGTGATTCAAGTATTCAAAGTTTCAGTATCTCTTGTTTGAAGCCATATGACATGTCTCGTGCAAGTGCATGGATCTCTGCTGTCTTGAGGCGTAAAGTTCAAAAGCTTTACATTTGCTATCCCAATAAACTATCCATATGCTCCCATTCCCTATTTAATTGCCACTCTCTAGTAGAATTGAAGCTTCTGATGCAATGCACTCTGAGAATTTCAACTAAGATTTGTCTTCCAAACCTCAAAATTTTGAATCTTTCGAGAATCAAATTCGTAAATGATTCATTTCCTCACTCAGCCAAGGTCATTCTTAGTTTCCCTGTCCTTAAAATGTTCGAGTTAACTAGATGCAGCTGGTTAAATATGAAGAACGTCAATATTATTTCTCCTGTAGTTGAAAGCTTTATCCTAGAATGCTTTAATCCGCTTGACTCTTCTGAATCATATCATTGTACCATCAATATATGTGCTTCATGTCTCTCAAAATTCAAATATATTGGTTATCCTTTTGGAGAGCTCATTCTGTCAGGTACATCATCAGTTCTTGATGCATCTATTGGAGCTCCCAGGAGGTTTAAGAAACTGCTCAGGCCAGCTCAACAAGCAAGTATGCTTCTTAAACAACTGCATAGTGTGAAATATCTCAAATTAGAGGGGCACATCTTTGAGGTATACGTGCTTTATTTTATTTTTCTTTATTCATTTTTCTGAAGTTGAACAAATCATTTTCTGAGGTATGCATTGGAGATGTTATGTCCAAAAAATGTTTTATTTGACTATCAATTTACCGCAACCCCCCTCTTTCATAGACCATGTGGAGAGAAGTCAACACATGCGGAGTTTCATTTGTGCTTTATATATATCCATATTTTTGTCAAGGCAAATTGATAACTGCTGCTGGTGTTTGATTTTTACCTTGCAGGTAATTGGCTATAGAAAAGCTTTTGTAGTAAGTCTACCATCATTTGACAAGTTGATTCATTTAGAACTAAACTCAGTTATTACTCATTGCGAAGCTTTGTTAGAGTTACTCCATAAGTTACCGTCTCTGACTTCTCTTGTTTGTAAAAAGGTAATTGTTGTTTTTCCTTGTCTCCTTGATTGTGCATCTTTCATGTCTGCTTCACAACTGACTATAGAATTTATTCAGGGAGTGTCAAAGTTTGACAAGCACATCTTGGCTTCAGCAACAGTGCCGGTCTGCTTTTTCTCTCATCTTCAAGTGGTAGGATTTCGTCAATTTGACGCGGAAGAGTGTGAACTTTGTCTGGCGAAGTTTGTGCTTGAGAATGCAAAAGTGTTGAAGCATATGAGTATCTTGACAACAAGAAGATTATTGCTTTCAAATACTGAAGCAGAAAGTGTCAAAGAGAAGCTGCTGTCGTTCCCAAAGGCTCCAAGTGTTGCTTCAATACGGTTTAATGCAATTAATTGTGTTAGCAGCACCTTATAGTTATTGCATATTTCTCCATGCTCTGAAACTAATCCAACTTGTAACAATTTATAATTAGACATTTACAATGCCAAGTCAGTCCCTGGTGATTTGTTGGGCAAATAGAAATTTTCAATTTAGGAATTGGGGATTCTTGATGGCCCAGGTAAAAATCCTTTGCTTCAATACATACTTGTATGTGCCATTCCCCATTGAACAGGAGGTTAAAGAAAATTTCTAAAGGAACATGTACATGACCAGCAGTTTTGAAATCATTTTTGATTTCTTTTGTTCCTCAAAACGACATATTGGAAAACAGGATTTCGTCAAAATAAACAAACAGATCGTACAATTGGATAAATTTTCATTTTACACATCCATTTGGCTGGTGATAAAATTTCATTTTACACATCCATTTGGTTGGTTGAAGAACTCGAACATATAAAAAAATCTAGGGTGTAGCTGTTAAGGATCTGTTAAATGTATAGCTTCTGCAGGACAATATTGAAATGTGCATTATACTATAAATTTTCTGTAACAAACATTTGCCACAGCCAGTTCATGGGGGTCTATATGAGATTTTGCATACAATAGACGTGCTTGCACATCTGGGTACAAATTGAAGTAGCACTCCCCTAAAGAGTGAGAGTGTGGAACATTATATATGCTGATATATGTGCAAGCTTCTCAGTTCTCACCAACTCTAATAGACGATATGCTAGAATGCTTCTAGCAGACTCGCATGATCTATTGTCTTTGTTTAAGTTTAAGGGAAGCACTGCAGGAAATTCCATGTCTTAACATCAACTTCACAGTAAAGATGAAAGTTTAGAGGAAAGAAGGTGATTGGTAATGGAAACGAGAGTACCTGTTTATACAATAGCGTTTTCCAGTCGGTGGTGGGCCATCATCAAATATATGGCCAAGATGAGAATCACAAACAGCACAAAGAACTTCCTGCCGGGGCATGAAAATAATTGACAAATCTAACTTTGATTTCACATTGTTCCCTACAGGCTGGTAATAGGATGGCCAACCAGTTCCACTATCAAACTTAGTTGATGATCTGGGACAGAGAAAACAAGTGAATAAATTTAAGAAGCTCATATCAGTTGAAGATATGACATAGACGAGAAACATAGGTGTAGAATACTTACTCAAATAAAGGTGTGTCACAACAGATGCAATGGTACACCCCTTCCGTTTTGGTATTCCAGTAATCCCTGAAATTAATGGACAAATGGAGTATGAATAAGATGCTACAACAATATTGATAGAGTAGGCCCTATGCTACTTATGAGTTAAGGGAGCAGCATTTTGTCTCCGCCAAGCAAACCAACTCGTCAGCAGGTAACTAGATTATAGACATTGTTGGATATGCTACAAAAGTTTAAGCTTATATTAACAACAGGAACACACTGATCAATCTTAATAAACTAAAACTGACATAAAATTACAAATTACAATGTCCTTCGGACAAAAAAAAAAAAAACTTTTAGGTATATTGAATCACAAGTTACTGTATCTACAACATGAGTACTATCACAGTGCAGTTTAAGGCTTATAAGTACAACACTAAGCAGTTCCAGCATTCTCACATTTATCCTGAACGTGGACAACAAATATCAAACCCAAATATGCATTGAAGCTCATTTGTACGTTCTTATTCAACATAAACAATCTACGGAAAACTTATGCCTTCGTTTACTATGAACAACAGGGAGTCAGTTAATGAGTATCTGTTCTACAGTACTGTATTAATGCTGAGCAACTACAATATCTGATACACAATTGACTTCTCTCCATCATCTATTTCAGTCCCCTATAAACCCAAAGGCCTTAACTATGAAGACAAATGGTGCCATAAAACACGTGAATATCCAAATCCTCTAGGTGCTGGAAACTGGCAGAATAATATAAAGAAAACTAGAAAGGGAAAGAAGCTGTGAAGAGTAAGAAGAAACTAGAAAGGGTAAGAAAGTATGCAGAATAAGAAAGCAAGAAAGGGTAAGAAACTAGAAAGGATAAGAAGCTATGCAGAGTTTTAAAGAAATTTCCCAATATGCTGTTCTTTTTGATTGAAAGAGCGCCAGCGCAAGAAGACTAAATAAATTATATCCATCACATTAATTTGAATCATCATGGTCATGCGAAGCAGTGTAATTTAACTAACAAGATGAAACATTTGTTTTAAAACTTCTACTTATAATTAAATTATAAAGAAATCAGAATATATGATGAGTTAATTCCTTTCTCAAAAAAATAAAAAAAATCAAATTACTTCTGTTGCCAGTGCCACAGTAAGCTAATCAGCAAGTCTGAAATAAAAAAAGTCAACAAACAACATCATACCCAGTGAAAGCCCTCTCAGTCCCCTTTTGACGAGTAATGTAATATTGTTCCCCTGTCAACCGCCTCTTCCATTCTTCATCACTTAAAGACTTATAATCAACAGCACCTGCCTCTGTACATGTGAGATAAAAGACTCTTAGCAAGCATATGAAAAACAAAAGTTGAGAACGAGCGTCAACATATATTCTTCAAAGGAAAACCAATCTAAGAAAGGAGAGATTTTCATGTTTTGGGGCCATATCAGGGATATCTTAGTGTGCAAAATGGGGGTCACTCAAGATCATGTTGGTACCTATATTAACTTGTAAAAGTACCATCCATAACTATTATCAACAACTACACCCACAGATGACCAATGGTTGTGAGCGAAGTTAGTTATATAATAGTCATTATCATGTCAGTCCAAAATTTAAACAGTAGGATTTTATATCATCCAGGCTTTAGCATGCATCAGCATATGACCTACTTAAACGATATCATGGATCAGATAATTATAGAACTGCTGGATGCCAGAAAGAACAACTTGGAATAACTCCAATTATACCAGCTGCAGTAATAAATAAAAATGGCTGACAGTCTGCAACCTTTGGCATGTGAAAGATAAGCTGTTTACACAAGCTGGAAACTAGTAATTCATATAATTAAATTTCCACTTCTCTATGAAAAGCTGCTATCTTGAGGAACAGCCATTAGGAATTATCGCCATCACAACTAAGTGACCTGGTGTTATATATTATATAGCCTCACTTGAAATAAATAAGGAAAAAGCTTGGAAATGTGATTGAACATGTACATCATAGAGAAACAACTGTTTGGACTCGGGATGCATACATGTGAGAGAGAATGGAATGGAATGGAAGAAAGATCTGTGTCGAATACACAACTAGTTTGGTAAGAATCCATGTGAAGATCTAAGACAATGGGATTCAATTTGACAAAGCCTACAACTAGCATCCAAAGAATTTTACCCTCAGTTTCATCCAAAGAAAACAATTAAGCCATTTGTTATTGTTATATTGCTCATAGTTAGAGACAACTTTAAAATTTGTAAGTGCTCAGAAAGTTCTTTGCAAAAAAACCAGATTTAATGACCAACCCCATAAATGAATTTCCATGAATTTATACAAAAATCCCCATTTTAGTTACCAATTGCAAGCAACTAACTGCTAGTTTCTCATGAGATACAGTTCCTACTCCCTACTTGAGGCGGTAAACATAATTAGTGCAAGTATAAATCTCTCATATCCATATTATCATTCCTCCACCTTTCATTTGGAATTGGAAAGAGTATTTCTTTCCATTTTAACTTTCTTAATTGATATTCAATTCAACAAGTAACTAGCAATAAAATCTTGATCTACATGAATAAACAAAATTTCAAAAAGATAAAAACTTTTTGTCCATTCCTTAGAATACTAAGCATCAGAACTTACCTTGAAAGCTCTCTGGCTTCTGGGAAGAAGCTGACGACCCCATAGCCCGAATTGAGGAAGAAACCCTTTTGGGTTTGCTAAAAGCTCCTGAACCCAAAACAAAAATCTTGGAACTTAAACCAAAATCAAGTTGAGGAATAAGTCTTTTGCAAGGAATATAAGCTGATGAGGGTAAGCTTAAACTATTAAAAGCCATTGCTGAACGCTGACGCTTTGGCACAAAGCTTTGCCTCTCAAATAAATTAATAAAAGATAAAATAGAAATGTCAGGGGAAATAGTAACCTACGCCGACATTTTGGATTGAATGATTTTTATCTCAACCATAGATTTTATTTAGATTTTATTTAGGCCCTTGATTTGATTCAATGGACTCTTATGTAGTACTTATTTTTTACTTTTTGGTAATTTTAACTTCAACTTCTCCGCTTGAATTATGTTAAAAATTATTTTATTTTTTAAAATTTAAAAACAAGTTATATAAATTTAATTAAAATTCTAAAATATTAAAGATATAAATTAATTCAACTAGAAAAATTTTAAAGTGATGTATATCATTTAAAAGACATGTATTTTTTAATATAATATTATTATATTAATTTAACAGTGACATAAAATTACTCAACTTCTAAAAAGATACAAGTCATAATTAAATAAAAAATTATTCTTAAAATTATTAAAAAGAAATTATAAACTTATACTTTCTAGACTTGACAACAAATTATTATAAAGTTTAAAATATTATTTTTATTTAATTTTATATATCATTTTAAAAATAATTGTAACTTTATTTATTTTTATTTTTATTTTAAACTGAATAATATTATGTATAATTAAGTTTGTTTAGAAATTTTAAATATACTTTAAATAGTGCTTTTGCACATGTCAATTGATATTTTTAAGGAATATATAAAATGATCATTTTAAGTGTGTAAGTAAAAGGGAATAAATAATTATTAAGAAATTATTTTTTTTTAAATTGATATAAAATATAATTTATGTGAGTAGATAAGATAATAAATAATTTTTAAAAGAGAAAAAAAATAAAATTTTCATTATTTTAAATAAATTAATTTATACTTATTTTATAGTATGAGATTATAAGGTTAGTATAGATAGAGATAGAAATAAATAGATAAAAAGAGAGAGAATATTTTAGATAATTTCTAACTATTTTTTTAGAGTTTGGAATAAATTATATTATTGTTTTTAATTTTAGATGAAGTTTATATAAATTTTAAAATAGAGAGAAAAAAAAAATTCGTATAAATTTGACTTAATCCAACAAGTTGAAGTAATTTACTCCATCTCTAAAAAGTGGGAATTTTGACCGTGATTTAATGGAGAGAGGGACTTTTCAATTACACCCTTTGTGCGTACTATTTATACACTACAACTACCCTTCATTATTTCCCTCCTAAAACCAGTCTCTGGTGAACACAATTGAGAAACCCTAACACTTAGATCAACTTATTGTATTCCAGCTGAGGACTTTGGGTGAGTTTTGTTCCTGTAAATTTACTAAATATGCTTCAATTCTTACGTTGTTAGAGTTATTCTACTTTAATGATTAGAATAATTGGTTTAACTGCATATATTCCTGAACAGATTTACAATTTATAGGGTTCAAGGTCAACCCAATTATTGTTATCAATTCTGGGATGGAATAAAAATAGGGAAAAATAAGAATACCCAAGTTTATTTCCTTTTGGATGTTATATATAAAAATATTTCTTACCCATGGCCATTGGGCTTAGATTGGAATCCCTTTCAATTTGAATTGTCTCAGTTGCTTTCATGTAAAGTTTTTGCAATAAATCATCACTAAGTATGAAGTAATTATATATTTTTGGAAAATTCCTTAGGAAAATTCCTTAGATACTTTTATTTTATTGGTCTCTGGGTTATTGGTGAAATTGTGTTTCTGAAACCACAGTTACACTAATGTATTAGGAATTAGGAATTTGCTGGAATCATGGTAACAAGTGGTTTGACTGAGAATGAGAAGCTTTCAAAGAGACAAAAGGTTGTTGATGAGGAAGACTTGATTAGCAAATTGCCTGAAAGCATTCTGAGTCACATACTATCTTTGCTTCCAACTAAAGACACAGTTCGAACCAGTGTTTTATCTACAAGGTGGTTTTACAATTGGACATTCATCAACACTATAGACATGAATGATACCTTGCTCTGAAAAGGTACAAGGAAACGAGAAAAGAAAAAGAACGGTTAACTCTGTGGACAGAGTGCTTCTTCACCTTGCAAATCCAACTATTGAAAAGTTTTCTCTGTCTATGACTGGTTATGAAAAGTACGATACTATTCGTGTTAATGCAGTGGATCTCTTCAGTCTTAAGACGTGGAGTTCAAAAGCTTCATTTTTACATCAGAGAACACGTATTTGTTTCCTCCCATTCCCTGTTTTGTTGCAACTCTCTAGTAGAATTAAAGATTCAGGCCCCGTGTACTCTTAGAGTTCCTGGGTCTCATTTTGTTCCAAACCTCAAAATCATTATTCTTCACGAAGTGAAATTTCTCAATGATTCATTTCCTCATTCAGAAGAGCTTTTCCTTTCCTTCCCAGTTCTGAAAGCGTTTGAATGTATAAATTGCACATGGTTAAATGCTCAGTATGTCAGTATTGAAACTCCTCAACTTGAAAGCTTTGGCATAGAATATCTAAATACGTCTTTGTTTCATTGTACTTCAAAATTCAGAATTTGTTCTTTGCATCTTACAAAATTTTCTTATGCTGGTTATCTATCTGAAAACATTATTCTGCTTGAACCATCATCAATTCTTGTTGCTTCCATTTTGATCCCTTGTTTAAAAGCATGTATGCTTCTTGCTCAATTATGTAAAGTTGAGGGTCTACATTTACAATTATATATGATTCAGGTATGCTTACTTTTCTTAGTCCATTGTTTTACAATATTACATCTTTAAAAATTGAAAAATTTATGATTGCAGTTGTGTAGACTTGTTCTCAAGACTATTACTTGTTCACCTTTGCCTGCACATGAAGATACCATTTGATTTTGAGTGAAAAACTGAAGTTGTACTATAGCATAGATGATGCATTTATTTAAAGAAGATAGGACATAGAACTTGAGGGGTAAATTATCATTTCCAAACAAATGTGAAGCTAAATAATTATGAAGAGATTAAAAGATTGATGTTGTTATCATGATGTTGATTGATGGACTAGTGAAATACCAATTTTTTAACTACCAAACTTGACCAATTTTTTCTTTTCTTTTCTTTTCATACTATTGGTGACACCTAATTGTGGTATATATTCATTGATCTTCTATGTTATTTGAGCCCTAGATTTGCATTTGCAGAAAAAAATTTACTTTTAATTCGAAAATTGTTTTTCTATTAAGTAGTTGCAACATGTCATAATTTACCATTATGATGTTTGGCCATGAGACTTAACAATTTATTGTGGTTGTTGCATGCACAATGTGAAATGTCTCATCACTGTTCATGCTTTGTGCCTGTAATATTTTTTTGACTAAAAACAGTGTTATAGACTTTAGAAGGGTAGAGGGTGTATTTGGTCATAGAGCTTTTTGGATTGTTTCTTGGATTGGAGGGTTTCCTTGGTCGTATTTGAGGGTTGTGGATATCCATTTGTACCGTGCTTATTTTTTATGAATAATATAACCTGTCTAGAAAAGGCAAGTTGATTATCTAATATAACTGCAGCTTTGCTGATTAGCTTTATTGATTAATTTTTCCCAATATTATAGGCCCATAAACGTGGAAGGCACTTTGCAAGTCTACCTACATTTGAAAAGTTGATTTATCTGGAACTGGATAGCTATTTCCAATTGTGAAAGTCTGATGGACTTGCTCCATAAGACACCAAGTCTTGAATCTTTTTCTTGTTATCTGGTAAAATTCTGAATGTCCTTTGTTTTGATCTTATTTTCATTTGATCAAGATTCTGATACTGTTGTATTTTTCAGGGGGCATCTGAATTTGACAAGGATCTCTTAGCTTCTATGGTGGTGCCAGCATGCATATCGTCTCACCTTGGAGTGGTGAAGCTTAAAACAATTTAGGGGTTTAGAGCATGACATTTGTCTAGCAAAGTTTGTTCTTGAAAATGCTAAAATCCTGAAAGTTGATGGCTATCACATCATACCATGTACGTGAATATGTTGATATTGAACAGCAGCTAATGTCATTTTCGAAGGCCTCAAGTGCAGCTACTGTGAAATTCTTAACAATTGACACAGATAGATGTTAGCGTCATTATTTTAGCTCATGTGCATATACATATACACAGCTACTGGTTATATGAGCTTAGGTGAGTGATCGTGCTAACTTTATCTGCAACAACCATTTAGCTACTTGGAATATGGTTTTGAGTAGTATAAGCTTTTTACTTGGCAAAAACAGAATGTGGTAGAATTAAGCAAAAACAGAAATTATATTTTCAGGACTCATGAGAAGATAGATGGGAAGTTGCAGTGTGAGAATGAATCTAATTGATGAAAGCGAAGGAGTTTGATAAAAGATAAATATGAAAAAAGAAAAAGTTTGATGAAAGATAAGTATGAAAAAGAAAAGGTTTGATGAAAGATAAATAAGAAAAAGAAAGAGTAAGAGTAAGAGGGTATTTTAGAAAAGATAAAATATATCACTTTTAATAGGTCGTTATCTTAAAGATATTGTCTGTAACAATAAGACTATCTTTTAATATATCTTTTGTGGATCAATTTATATATTATCTAAAAACAAGATCACAAACATATTAATTTATTTGACTAACATCAATTATGATAGTTCATATTAAAATTGCATCACATTTTCTTTTAATTGTTATGTATCAAATTTTTAGTCTTCGAGTAAATTTCTTCTAATACTTTCTTATCTTCTCCCATAAATAGAATTTGACCTTGGTAATTAATTGTTTAGGCCTACTTACACAAATTTCAACTAATTTATTTTATATCCAATCAAATACAGATTGTCCACATTAATAATAACAAATTTAAGAGAATTTTTACTTATCACGGTCCATTCAAAAGTTCATTAAAAAGTGAAGCATATTTTTCTTAATCATTAAACCAACTTTGTTGAAATATTTTATTGATATTTTTTATATTTATCAATTATGTGTGACTAAATCAGTTTATATGCAACACTCCATTAATTAATCTAAAAAAATTCAAACCGAAAAATCAGTTCTAGTTAACCCATCATCAGTTCCTGTTGCTACCATTTTTCTCTCTTGTAAACGAGATGAAGAAGACAACATGCATGAAGTACAACGCAAAACATGTATGCTTCTTGCTCAATTATGTCAAGTGGAGTGTCTAAAATTAGAATTCTGTTTCATGAAGGTACGCTTCCTTTTTTGAATACGTTTTATGAGGGTAGTTGTGTAGACTTGCGCTCAAGACTAGAACATGTTCACTTGTGCCTGCACATTAATATACATTTGATTTTGTTTGGAAAATGAAAGTTGTTATACAGCATGTAGGATTCTTTTACATAGAAAATAGAAGACAGAACTTGAGATCAAAGTATCATTTCCAGACAAATGTGAAGTGAAACTAAATAATTTTGAAAAGATTTAAAAGATTGAAGTTGTTGTCGTGATGTTGAGAGATGGACTCTAGTAAGGTGATATTAACTATCAAACTAGACCAATTTTTTCTTTTCCTTATATTAATGATGACCTCTTCATTAGTTGGTATTCTTTTTCCTAATTGTGCAATATATAATTGAATATTCTTCTATGTTATTTGAAGCCTAGATTGCTTTTTGATAAAAAGGTTTACTTTCGAGCCTAAACTTCAATCGTAAATTATAATATTTATTTTTATTAATTAGTTGCTAGGGTGATAACAACTACTTGGCTGTGGGAACTAGTAATCTTTTGTTGCATGTACATGCACAAATGTGAAATATCTTGTCATTGTTCATTCTTTTTTGTAGAGGAAGGGTGTAGTTGGACATAGAGTTTTTTGTGATTAGCTGTGTTATTAATACCTTTTGTGATTGCGAAACATTGTTGGATTTTCTCCATAAGACACCAAGTCTTGGATGTCCAACTAGCCCAAAGTAATTTGTAACACCCAAGTCTAACCAGCTCAAGTACTTTTGAAAAGGTTAACAACTCACATTACATAAGTTAAAATGCTAGCTGGACGGTACTTAGTAAATGACCCTTGTGAGTCATATACATCTCAGTCTCCTTTTTTCCAACCTAAAGTGAGACTTCCTCTCTTGAGATATTACAGAATCTCTTATTTTAAGGTAAAATTTTGAATATCTTCATTGGATATTGTTTTCATTTGTTCTAGAATCTGATACAAGTTATTTTTCAGGATGTATCTAGATTTGACAAGGATCTCATGGCTTCTATAATGGTGGCAGCCTGCATATTATCTAACCCTAAAGTGGTGAAGATTAAACCATTTCAATGGGGGAAAGCATGTAATTTGTCTAGCCAAGTATTTTCTTGAAAAATGCTAAAGTCCTAGAGTTGATGGCTATCATAAAGTATTCTAGGGACATGGCAATAGTTCAACAACAGCTAATGTCAGCTTCGAAGTGCTCAAGTGCTGCTACTTTGAAATTCTTGACCATTTAGCTATTTGGATATGGTTGAGTAGGATAAGCTCTTTGCTTAGCTAAAACAGATTGTGGTACAATTGAGGCTTTTTGTTCTAGAAATCGTATCTTTGACAGTAGTATGTTTTAAACTGGAGAAAATCTTATTTTAAATGTATGAAATTTCTGTGGAGGTTTCTATTAAAGCATCTTTGTGTTGTAAAACGCAGACATACAGCTCTAGACAGTTTTTGCAGGTGGCAAAGTTCTTAACAAATTTAGGGGAAAAAAAATTGAACTCATAACTTGAGATTGCCAACTCTTTAAATCTTGATCTAGATACGCTCCTGCTAAACTGGAATATTATCTCTGACTTAGTTTTATAAGGTAATTGATTTTTTCAATATTGTGAACTACACAATCAACTAAAACTTTAGAACTAGTTTCATTGTACAAAGAACACTATTGTACAAAGAACACTAATTATATTCATGTTTTTATGCTTTTGGATCTTGGGGTTTTCCTACTTCACTGTGGGAAGACAAGAACTAGTTAATTGGTCATTTTAATTAGTTTAAACAAATAATTCATGTTTAATTTTTTTTAAAACTTTTTGTCCTATTTTTTTAAAAAAAAAGAAGATAATTTAATTTAAATCATTTGATAAAGAAGCTAAATATTACAATTAAGGTAATAAAAACTTATATTTCGCCATTTGATATTAGTGGAATGATTAGGAGGAGTAGACCAAATGCGTGTGAGGTGTTGTTAATAAATTTCACAAAAAAGTGGCACTGAAATAATTTTTTTTTTTTTTTAAATTAGTATTGATTTTTATCGATATAAATCATATTTATGTCAATTAAAATTAATTAAGATAAATTATAATTTGATATATCTTAACTAAACATAAATAATTGTGATTAATTTTAATTCATGTTAATAGTCAATTAAAAATAAGAAACGCAATAGAAATACTTTCTTACCCAAATAAATAAATAAATAAATAATAAGAGCTTCCAATTATTTGGCCTAAAAAGAAAAGTAAAAAAAAAAAAAAAAACACTTGCCACTGGCCATGCGGGATTTTGGTGCCAATTGCCAAAAGAATAGCGAAGCACGCTCCCTCCCTTTCACTCTCTCTGTCTTACCAACGAAGAGCGATGGAAACCATAGTCGAGAAACCCTAAACCTTCTATCAAGTCATTTCTTGCATTTCAGGATCTGAGGATTTTGAGTGAGTTTTTAGTTCTGATACTAATTTTTTTGGATACATAATTTTATAAATCAGTCTGCAAAAAAAAATGGTTAATTTTATTTAGGTTATTGTATAATTTTACTTTACTGAGCTTGATTTTGAATTTTGTAGAATACCTTGTTAACTTCACATATATCCATGTTGCAGAGTGCATATGTAAAATATTTAGCCTTTAGATTGCAGAATTATAATTATCATTTGTGGATAGGGGAATAGAAAATGAAGTAATTGATTAATCTAAATGGGTTTGATTGGTTTCAATAGAAATTTCTGTGAAAATATCACCAATAATTAATTTTTACATAATAATAGCAGATATGAAAACCCCAATTTGCGTTTGGGCTTGAATATTTTCTATTTTATTTTATGGGTCAAGAATTTTTAATAGGAGCTTTGCTTTCCTGCTGAGGACTTTGGGTATGTTTAGTTTCCATAAATTTACTTTTAAAATGCTTCAGAAAACCCCCCCCCCCGAATACTTGGTTTAGCTACACATATCTTACCGCACAGATTTACATTTTATAGGCTTAAGATCAGTACTTACAATTATTGTTATTATTTATGGGAAGGGGAAAAGGAAACAGAAGAAAATCTAAGAATTTCTTTTTTTAATTGTCTCTGGAATGTTGATGAAGTTTCCGACTTACAATTGCTAATGTACAAGGTTTTAGCTGGAATTATGGTGACAAGTGCTTTGACTCTGAATGGTAAAAATGAGAAGCTTTCAAAGAGACAAAAGGTTGTTGATGATGAAGACTTGATTAGCAATTTGCCTGAGAGCATTCTCAGTCACATACTATCTTTGCTTCCAACAAAAGATGCAGTTCGAACTTGTGTTTTATCTACAAGGTGGATTTACAATTGGACATTCATCACCACTATAGACATGAATGATACATTGCCCTTTGGTCGGAGAGGGTGCTGGAAAAAGAAAAAAGAACAGTTTGTGAACTTTGTGGACAAAGTGCTTCTTCACCTTGCAAATCCAAGTATTGAAAGGTTTTCTCTGTCTATGACTGCTTATCAAAACTATGATCTTGTTCGTGTTAATGCATGGATCTCTTCTGTCTTAAGACGTGGAGTTCAAAAGCTTCATATTCACTTGTCTAAAGATGTATTTGTTTCCTCACGTTCCCTGTTCAATTGTAACTCTCTACTAGATTTGAAGCTTGATGTCAGGTGTACTCTTAGAGTTCCTAGTTCTCATTTTCTTTCAAACCTCAAGCTCCTTCATCTTTGCGGAGTGAAATTTCTGAATGATTCATTTCCTCATTCAACAGAGCTTGTCCTTAATTTCCCTGTCCTGAAAGAGTTTAAATGTATATGTTGCAAGTGGTTAAATGCTCAGTGTGTCAGTATAGAAACTCCTCAACTTGAAAGTTTTCATATTAATTCTGCAACATTTGAGTCGTTGTCTAATGGTATATCAAAATATTCTGTAAAGATTAATTCTTCTCATCTTAGAAAATTTTCTTATTCTGGTTATCAATTGGAAGACGTTATTCTACTCAACCCATCATGTGTTCTTGTCGCTTCCATTGTTAACTCTTTTACACGAGATGAAGAATATATTATGCTTGAAGTACAACGTAAAACATGTATGCTTCTTGCTCAACTATGTGAAGTGGAGCGTCTAAAATTAGAAATCTATTTCATGAAGGTACGCTTCCTTTTTTGAATACTCCATTGTTTAACATCTTTGAAAATTGAACAATTTATGAGGGTAGTTGTGTAGACTTGTGCTCAAGACTAGAACATGTTCATTTTTGCCTGCACATTAGATACATTTGATTTTGTTTGAAAAATGAAAGTTGTTATGTTGAATAGAGGATGCTTTTATTTAGAAAATATGACATAGAACTTGAGAGAAAAGTATCACTTCCAGACAAATGGAAGTAAAGCTAAATAATTTTGAAAAGATTTTAAAAGATTGAAGTTATTGTCGTGTCGTTGAGAGATGGACTCTAGCAAGTGAGGTAATATTAACTATCAAACTAAACCAATTTTTTCTTTTCTTTTCCTTCTATTGATGACACCTTTGTCATTAGTTAGTATTCTTTTTCATAATTGTGCTATATATAATTCAATAATCTTCTATGTTAGTTGAAGTCTAGATTTGCTTTTGGATAAGAAGTTTACTTTTGAGCCTAAACTTCGTTCAAATATTATTTATTTATTTTTATTAATTAGTTGCAGCAGGTGATATTCTAATGTTACATGTTAAAAGTTATTCTGAATGATATTACAACTACTTGGCCTGTATAAATGTAAAATATCTTGTCATTGTTCATTCTTTCTTTGTGCCTGTACAAATATTTTTTGTCTATGTTTTGACGGTGTTTAGAAGGATAGAGGGTGCAGTTGGTCCTAGAGTTTTTTGGGTTGGAGGGTTTCCTTGGTCAGTTTTGAGTGTTGTGCATAGCCATTTGTAGTGTGATCCTTTCCTTTTCAAAATGGTCTTCCTTTATATAAGGTTTGCATTTGTAAGATTTTCTTGGTTAAATTTTTTCTTCTTATTTGTGCTAGTGTTGGATCTCTGCTTTTTTATGATAATTATTACATTTCCGGAAAAGACAAGTTGACATCTCTGTTGATTATCTAATATGGCTGCAACTTTGCTGATTAGCTTTACTGATAACTTTTTCGAATAACATATTTATAGTTCCTTGCACGTGGAAGAAACTTGGTAGCGAGTCTACCTACATTTGACAAATTGATTCATCTGGAAATAGACTCAGTTTTTACCCCCTGTGAAACATTGTTGGATTTGCTCCATAAGACACCAAGTCTTGAATCTCTTACTTTTAAGGTAAAATTTTGAATGTTTTGTTGTGATATTGTCTTCATTTGTTCTAGAATCTGATACTAGTTATTTTTCAGGATGTAGCTAGATTTGACAAGGATCTCTTGGCTTCTATGGTGGTGCCAGCATGCATATCATCTAACCTCAAGGTGGTGAAGCTTAAAGCATTTGAAGGGGTAGAGCATGAAATTTGGCTAGCTAAGTTTTTTCTTGAAAATGCTAAAGTCCTAGAGTTGATGGCTATCACAAAGTATTCTAGGGTATTTACATGCACTGATATGGCAATAGTTGAACAACAGCTCCTGTCAGCTTCGAAGATCTCAAGTGCTGCTACTGTGAAATTCTTGACAGTTGGTACAGATTAAAGTTAGCTTGATTATCCTGTAGCTCATATGAGATACAAATTACCCTATAGCAAGGCTATTTTGTAACTTTTTATTTATTTTTATTTTTTATCTTGCTAACTTTATTTGCAACAACCATTTAGCTATTTGGATATAGTTGAGTAGGATTAGCAAAAACAGATTGTGGTACAATTAAGGCTTTTTGTTCTAGAGTCGTATCTTTGACAGTATTATTTTTAAACTGGAGAAAATCTTATTTTAAATGCATGAAATTTCTGTGGAGGTTTCTATTAAAGCATCTTTGTGTTGTAAAACGCAGACATACAGCTCTAGACTTTGTTTTTGCAGGTGGCGAAGTTCTTAAGAAATTTAGGGGAAAAAATTGAACTCATAACTTGATTGTCATCTCTTTAAATCTTGATCCAGATATGCTCTGCCAAACTGGAATATTGTCTCCGAATTAGTTTAATAAGGTAATTGAAAATTTCGATATTGTGAAGTAGACAAACAACTAAAAGACCTAGTAGTATCATTGTACAAAGAACATAAATTTATATTCATGTTTTTATGGTTTGGATCTTGGTGTTCCCTACTTCACCATGTGAAGACAAGAACTAGTTAATTAGTCATTTTAACTAGTGTAAATAAAAAATTCATGTTTAGTTTTTTTGAACTTTTTCGTTCCTTTTGTTAAAAAAATAAGACAATTTAATTTTAAATCCTTTACATATTGTTGCAGTTAAGGTAATAAAAGCTTATGCTTGGCCATTGGATATTAGTGGACTGATTGAGTGAAGTGGTGGACTAAGGATATATGGCGTGTTCTTAATAAATTTCACCTGAAATGTAATATTTAAATTTTAAAATAAATTATGATCACTTCAATCAAAATTAATTACAATAAATTATAATTTTGATATATCTTAACAAAACATAAAATTGTTGTGATTAATTTCATATAATAAAAAATCATGTGAATAGTCCATTAAAAAAAAAAAAGCAAAAGAAAGAATTTCTTCCTATTATTTTGCCTCAAAAAGAAAAGAAAAGAAAGAAAAAAACACTTGCTACTAGCCATGAGGGATTTTGGTGCCAATTGCCAAAAGAATAGCGAAACACGCTCCCTCCATTTCCCTCCCTTTCACTCTCTCTGTCTTACCAAGAGCGATGGAAACCAAAGTCGAGAAACCCTAAACCTTCAATTAAGTCATTTCTAGCATTTCAGGATCTGAGGATTTTGAGTGAGTTTTTAGTTCTGATACTATTTTTTGGTTACATAATTTTATAAATCAGTCGGGAAAAAAAAAAAAAAAAAAGGTTAATTTTATTTAGTTTATTGTATAATCTTACTTTACTGAGATTGATTTTGGATTTTGTAGAATACCTTGTTAACTTCACATATATCCGTGTTGCAGAGTTCATGTGTAAAATATTCTATAGATTGGAGAATTATGATTATCATTTGTGGATAGGGGAATAGAAAATGCAGTTATTGATTAATCTAAATGGGTTTGATTGGTTTCAATGGAAATTTCTCTGAAAATTTATCGCCAATACTGAATCTTTACATAATAATAGCAGATATGAAAACCCCAATTTGCGTTTGGCTTGAATATTTTCTATTTTATTTCATGGGTCACTGAATTTTTGATAGGAGCATTGAGTTCTAATTTATAGTTACTCGTGCATTAGGAATCTGCTGTAATCATGGATAGAAGTGCTTTGACTCAGAATTGTACAAGTGAGAAGTTGTCTAAGAGAAAAGAGGTTGTTGACGGTGAAGACAGAATTAGCAATTTGCCTGAAAGCATTCTCAGTCATATGTTGTCTTTCCTTCCAACTAAAGACGCAGTTCGAACCAGTGTGTTATCTACAAAATGGATTGACATTTGGACATCCATCACCAATCTAGAGTTTGATGATACCTTGTTCTTGGATGACACCTTATTTGATTCTCTGAGAAGGTCCACAAGGTCAAGAAAAAAATACTTTATGAACTTTGTGGACAGAGTACTTTTTCATTTTTCCAATTCAAGTATTAAGAGTTTTTCTCTCTTTATGGGTCCTCGTACCAAGTATGACCCAGCTCGTGTTAGCGCTTGGATCTCTTTTGTGTTACGACATAGAGTTCAAAAGCTTGATATTCACTACTTTGAAGATGTACATATTTCCTCCCGTTCCCTTGTCAGCTGTAGCTGTCTAACTGAGTTGAAGCTTTGGATGCAATGTAGAATTAGGGTTCCTACCTCCCTTTGTCTTTCAAACCTCAAAATTCTTAAGCTTTTCGAAACTAAATTTGTGAATGATTCATTTCCTCATTCAAAGGAGATTTTTCTAAACTTCCCTGTCCTCAAAGTGTTTAAATGTATAGACTGCATATGGCTAAATGCACAAAGTGTCTGTATAATAACTCCTCTAGTCGAAAGCTTTACCATACAATTTCCAGAATTTACGCTGATGCATAATGAATCATCTAATTGTTCAGTCAAGATTTGTTCTTCAAATCTTGAAAGATTTTCTTATTCTGGTCATCTATCAGAACAAATCCTCCTACCAAACCTGTCATCAGTTCTTGATGCTTCCATTTCGATTAATGAGCCTACAGAAGATGGCGAGGATGAAGCAGATCAGGTAGGTTTCAGAGCATGCATGCTTCTTGCACAATTATGTGGCATGGAGAGTCTAAAGTTACGCGATGCTATGATGGAGGTATGCTTACTTTTTAATATTCGTTCTAAATGTTCAAAATTGAACAATTTAATATGGCACTTATAACTTATATACAGTTATTTCCAAATATGAACCTAAACAATAAGCAGTTTGAATCATGCTGTCTTTGTGCCTTCTTTAATTTTTTGTATGTTTAAGGGGCAAGCAAGTTTGCTAAGACAGCATCAGCAGGTCTTCAATTGGATACAGAAAAGTGTTGTTGACTTCTGAGATTTTCAGTTGCAAACTATGCAAGAATGTATCCAAAATGGTTGTTACAAGACATTCATCCTAAATGATTATTATGGACATCCTATATGTCCATAGGCTTGGGGAAGGGATGGTTATGCTGATTGAATTTAATGCCTTAGCGATTCTGAAAGTTTTTTTGTCAGCTGACTTTCTTGTTCTAATTCTTCTACTCTTTTGGTAGGAGCCATGTCCTAAAATGGTTTAAACTTATATCTGACAATGTTCTTTTTAGATGAACCTATCAGAAATAATGTTCTTTTTTTATGAACCTATCAGAAAATGGGGATGCAGCTGCAGTGCTACTGCAAAGTGCAAACACCTCACCAAAATAAATAAATAACAAAACACGGAATAATTAGAATTGCTAGTGTCATTAAATAAATACATCTTTTCTTATTATTGCATTTATGTTCTTCTTTACCATATTAGGTCCTTGACGATGGAAGCAAATTTTTGGCTAGGGTACCTACATTTGACAAGTTAATTCTATTGGAACTAGACTCAGATATTACTAATATTGAAACTCTGTTGGACTTTCTACATAAGACACCATTTCTTCAATCTCTTGCTTATTCTCAGGTAAATTTCTTGGTGTCCTTTGCTGTGTTTGTTGTCCTAATTTGTTCATGAATCTGATACTAAGGTATTTTCAGAGGATATTTGATTTTGGCAAGGAGCTGTTGACTGCTACAGTGGTGCCTAGTTGTTTATTGTATCACCTCAAAGTGGTGAGGCTGGTAGTATCTGTAGGATGGGAGCATGAGATATATCTAGCAGAATTCTTTCTTGAAAATTCAAAAGTCTTAGAGCAGATGACCATCGGAAAGAGGTTTGAGCACACTGATTTGGTAAAATTAGAACGGCACTTAACGACAGTCCCAAAGGGCTCAAGTTCTGCTACTGTAGAATTTCTTGACTATAACGATGAAGATGACAGTGATGAAGAAAGTGATTAGTTATGTTTCAATTCCAAGCTTGTATATAGGGAAATGGAAGAGAGCTGATTAGTTATGTATCAATTCCACCTTTTGGTTACTATTAATCTATCACACTTTGCTTACTTTTACATGTTTTCCCTTATGTTTTTCTATTTCCAGAATGTCAGATCTCATCCGAAACTAAAACCAACAAACACTGACACATGGACAAAGAAAGTGATTTATATAGTAGATTTTAATTAGTTTGAGTTTTAAAACTGAATTGAGTATCAAGAAGGGTCATGACTCACTCATCGCATAGCCATAGTCAAGATTGCTTATAGAAGTATCGACTCTATCTCCCCTACAACTAGTTACTTATCTGCTAACAAGGAATGATTCCCTATATAAAGAAAATCCAATATTGGGTTTGTGCTCTAATTTCTCTACACCTCCCTCTAAGCTGTTGTTTAATAATCAATTAATAATCAAAATCTTCTACTGATTGTTGCTATTAGTTTTACTCTTTGTCTGGATAATAACCAGAGATTATAATCATTGGACTAAAATTGTTGACTCATCAGTCAAAAGCCCTAATAGGATATAGGTCCGGTAAAGATAAGGAGTAGATAATACTAAGGTAACAAGGAAACATATTCCTTTATAAAGTGATATCAGGTAGGTGCTAAGCTATTATATCCTCCCTTATTCCTTACTCTACCTGCTTCCTACTTACAGATTACAGAATAGGGTTTGGAGGGAAAGCCATAGCAGTAAGCGTGTCCATAGCCATGGATCATGGATTGTTCTTCAAGTAAGATTTGACAAAGAGAAACTGATGAGGTTGGTAAGAATTCTCATCATTTCTTTCTCCAATGAATGAAGATGTCAAAACCATATGTATCACTACCAGGGACATGGAT
Source organism: Quillaja saponaria (assembly GCA_029379385.1). Taxonomy (NCBI): domain Eukaryota; kingdom Viridiplantae; phylum Streptophyta; class Magnoliopsida; order Fabales; family Quillajaceae; genus Quillaja; species Quillaja saponaria. The sequence continues at coordinate 6,897,131 of CM055616.1, read as the reverse complement.
TATGAAGGTCTATTCAAGTGGTTTGTGGTTGATATTCCCTGCAAAAAATATGAATGCACTGCTGTTGCATATCATAAACATAATCATCTTGCTCTTGATAAAAGGTTTAAGAAATCAAAACTGAAGCATTGTTTAGCTCAGACCTACCCGGCATACTGCCAATTTGCTGCTATTGGCTCTACATTGTACTGGTGTGGTGGTTGTATTACACCGAAAAAATTTCGTGTTACAAAAGGAGAAAATGGCAAAGACTTTATAACTCGATTAGTAGATGATGAATTTGCTTCTGAGTTCCGTTTTGTTAATATTAATAGCAATGTGTGGAGAAAAGACAGTTCTTTGGTTTGTCCCCGGCAATCTCCTGTTTTGGTGGTTGTGGATGGAAAGCTATACCTTTTTGGTGGTAGTTTTGGGGGATGGGGAGCCATTTGCTGAGGTTTATGACCCTTCCAAGGACACTTGGACTGCTTTGGAGGACCCTCCTATTCCTGGCAAAGATAAAAGAATTCACACTAGTGTTCTGTTTGTTGCTTCGAAACAGCAGGTGCAGTTGTTGTACAATGTTACCTCGAAGACTTGGAAAGGTTTCCTTCTCATCAATTTTACAAGCATACTTGTAACCACAAAAAAGGGCATGTCTCGTATGTGGAAGAAGATAACACATTGTACTGGATTACACAAACAAATGAGTTATGTGCTTATGATTTGCAGTCCAAGCTTTGGGCAACATGGTAGCATAACCGGCTTAAAAAACAAGTGTATTATGGGAGGTAATTTCGCTGATTATGGTAATAAGATATTGACGCTGTTTCATTTACAGAAACAACAATTCTGCTTGATCTGGTATACTCTTGGTAGTGATGATTCCACAGAATTTCACTTCACAATATTACTAGTGTCTAAGTTTCCCAAAAGGAAGGGCACTAGTAAATTCTTTAGTAATTTCATACTGGAGTCGTCTGAATTAGCTTGTTTCTGTTATACCAGTTCCAATCCTGGTATACTGCCCATCATGAGTGCTTCCTTAATTAATCATTGTAAGCTTTCTTTTTCCTTAGTGACTAAAAAGTTGGTTTCCATATGCTACATAGCAACCTTGTATTCAGCATTCATTCCTTTCCCTCCTAATGCTTGTGATTAATAGGATTATTTTGAACTTATTGTCCACAGAAAAGAGGTGGGAAGCCACACTAGTTGGTGTTCTATCAAAATGAATGTGGACTCTGAGGTCAATCAAGCAATGGATTATTCGGTTTTGACAGTTTAGAATTCACTGCTTCTCCTACTGTTTTGGGGCTGAGGCGAAACGGTGGCAACGAAGAAGAGAGTGATGATTAGAATGGTTAGTTATGTCTCAATCCCTAGTTTGTGTACAAGGAAGCAAGTAAATACATGTTTTAGTGATCTGTCCAGTCCAGAGTATTCATTGACATGTGCCTTGTATCAATGCCATTGCATCTTGTATTTGATCCTAAACTTGGTTTTCTTTGGTTTCATAGCTCATGCTAAGCTTCCTGCATACACTTTTTCCAGCCTCTTTGGTTTACCACATTTTGGTTCTCTTGTACTAGAGGCTTTGTGTGTGTGTGTGTGTTTTTCTTTTCTTTTTTGGTTCCTTAATTTCAAGCCAGTTTCAAATTAGGAACAAGCATGACATTGTTTAGCAGGTGGTCATGTTTTCAACTGAGAAAAATGTCTGCCGGAAACAAGTTAAAGAAAGATCTTCTTTCCATTAGATTTTCCCTTTTCCTTTGTTTTGATTCTGTAATCACTCAAATTAAACAAGAAGGATGGCGAACTATAATATTGTTCAAAACAGTTCAGTATTTAATGTTGATATTGACAGCCGGTTATAAAATGCTAGTCCAAAGGATAACTAACTACTTGTGAAATTGTTAGAAGTGAGAATTCCCAGACAATCAAAACAACCTCATTTCTCAGAAATATGTTCTCTAGTTGTTAGCGCCATACAAGATTTTCTCAATTTGATCTATCCAGTTGGATATCCATCTAATTGAATTATACTTTTTATGTATCTAAATAATTTTTTAAATTTGAAATTTATCATTGATTCACTCAATTAGGTCGAATCATATTACAGATAAACTCAAAATAATGCATCAACTCTAATTGAAATATTTGTTGATACATAAATCATTATTATAGTAAAGCAATTTATTATTAAATATATACTAATGCAAGCATAACAATTGCTGATTTACATTTAAAAGTATCTAACACATAAATTCAAACAATTTCCTTTGGTTATATCTAATACGTAAATTATGATAAATTCAAACGATTTAAGTTGAAAATCTTATAATTCATAAATTGCTAAAAGGTTTGAGATTTACCCCCTCAAGAACTTGTTTAGTAAATTATAGTTAAACTTAAATAAATTCAAATCACATACATAATTGAGGGAAATTTTTTTTTTTTTAATTATATCTATATTTTTATCCATTAATTTAACATGTATTTACTAAATTGTACATTGACATGCAAAATCTTCATGTTGGAAATTGGAGTCATCTACTAAATGTCCTTGGTAGTGAGTTTGCTTTAGCAAAGCTAAGAATGTTTAAATGTTAATAATTGATGTGCTTGTCAAGAATATATTTTATTTTTTTATATTTTAATTTAAATCTCTTTGAAAAGGTAGTTAAAATTAAATATTTATAAACTTTTGTAATTAATCGGGATAGTAGTCGGTATAGATAGACTAAATGAAAAAAAATAAAAAAACCAAGAAGGTTTAAGGTCAAAAGAAGTGTAAAAAGTAGATTTTAGTTTTTGGTACTTGGGGTGAAAGTCTGAGTGAAAGTCTCGCAGCCAAAAAGTGCCAAGGCGGAGAGAGAGTGGAGTCCACTCCGAGAAGCTTGAACCTGCGAGAAAGGGAGATGAGGGGAACGACGCTTTCACCTCCAAACAATTGTTGGCAGCCCATAACGCAAAATGTCCCTACTAATCAATCAAAGAGAAGTAACAATCCAATTCAGTTCCTTCAATTCAGCAACAAGAAAAACCAGGCACACCCACTTCCCTCATTAGCCGTCAAACCCTCCCAAACCCAGAGTCCACTAACCCCAATTTCCGGCACAAACCCACCACTGGTGGTGGTGGGATCAGCAAATGCAGATATCTATGTGGAGATTGATAGGTTGCCTAAAGAGGGTGAGACCATCTCAGCCAAGACAGGACAGACTCTTGCTGGTGGCAAGGGAGCTAACCAGGCTGTCTGTGGTGGCAAACTCTCATACCCAACCTACTTTGTAGGTCAGGTGGGTGAGGATGCTCATGGGAAATTGATTACTGAGGCTCTGGAAAATGGTGGGGTTTGCCTTGATCGTTTGACAGCTGTTGCTTCTGCTCCAACTGGGCATGCCGTGGTGATGCTCCAACCTGATGGGCAGAATTCTATTATCATTGTTGGCGGTGCAAACATGAGTTGTTGGCCTGAGACTTTTTCTGATGAAGATTTGGGGATTGTGAGGATTGCTGGGATTGTTTTGCTCCAGAGGGAGATACCAGATTCAGTCAACATTCAAGTGGCAAAGGTCAGGGCTTTGAGTCTTTTAATTGATTAGCTTCATGGTTAAATGCATATGGATTTACTGATGCAATGATATAAGAAGCTTGACATGTCGGGACTAACTTAGTTTAGGCATTGACGAATTCTTTATCACATTTTCTGTCATGCCTTCCTCAGGCCTGTACATTCGTCATGATTTTCAATTGACAATAAGATTATTTGTAAGGGTGATGATACCATATTATGAAAGGAAGACGTAACTTTTTGGCTATGTTTTGCATATGAAAAGATGATGGAGCCTTTGAGATATTGGAATCATATATTGATTGGATTAATGATGCTTCCCTGAAACTTTTATTCTAGCTTTCTAAAAGACTTCATTTTTCATGCTTCTACATTCAAAGTATGATTGATCATCTTGTTTGTAATGTTTGTCTCAAACTTTCCTTTTTGTTTAAGATCAAAGGCAGAAAATTTGTGTGTGTGATTGCAGAATTGATGATATTTCATTTTATATCATGATCTGTACTATCAAAGTAGCTGAAATTTCTTATACAGTAGACATTTCCTGGGTTTTCTTGTACACGATAGAACACTATCCTGTTTGAGTTGAGTTGGCATCAGATGGGAATAAGAAGATTCTGTCAAAAAAAAGAAGAAGAAGATTGTGTTCATTATACGGCAAGCAAGATGAGCAATGATGGTTTTGAGTATTTATTATCCATATGCATAGATGTGGAACATTACACATGAAAAGAGAATCCGGAAAGGACTGGGATATTCTAGGTTTTGGGAGCAACCTTAGCTGTTATAAGATCGATGAAGAAAATATTAGGGCTTTCTACGTGATTTGTTACATCACTTGCAATCAAGAAATAATAAGAGGATGCCCTTTGTAAGGCTCGAACTTTTCTCAACAAGTTGGATTATATTGCAGTTCATAAATTATAAAGGAATTCGTAAGAAATTTGTTGGATTCCTAGTCCCTAGCAACTTTTTATTAACTTCAACAGTTCATGTATGTGAATTTCATTGCTTGTGCGATGCCTATGATTGACTGAAGTGCTGTACAATGAAAGTATCTGTTCTCCACCTTGGTTTATTGGTCTCTTGCTGGTTTAGTTTCAAACCCTTATTTTTCTGACTGGTGGACTGATGTAATGTTGAATTACAACAATACGTAATTATATGTATTTTGAAGTTAACAACTTTGTGAATCACCTTTTGTGTTTGTTGCTTTTGTATGCAAATAAATGTTTTACCAGCAGACTTAAATCGTTCAAGCTTCTATTAAGATAAAGATATCCAAAGTACTCAGGTGCATTTGAATTCCACTCTTTTTACCATTCTTGAAATATAAATGAAACAAATAAGAAAGAACATATAGAACTCCTTTGAGGTAAATGCATACATGGTATCAGATTGCAATGTAACTTTCTTAATTATGAATTTTCTTTTCTTCTTCTACTCAATTGACAAAAGATGTAATCTGATGGGGTGTGGTTATCTTAAACTATTGAGTTTACTTTCAATAAAAATGCTGATTAATTGACATTGATTTTGCCAAAGATGTATCAGTGCGTCATAGAATTTACTATGGAGTATGGACTCTTCCCTCTTAAGAAGCTAAGGTTGATTTCTGGTATTATCGAACAACACTTCACGAAACTGTTTCTGATAAGAAAAGTGGAATGGGATTTCTCTCAATGGTCAAGTTCACAGATCTAAGTTTCAGCCCTGAGAGCTAAAATGGGAAAACAAAAAATCTGGTTAAATCGTGCAGCAAGAAGTGGTGTTTTTTCATGTAATGTGACAGAATAGAAAACCTTCCACCTCTGGCTAAAATTATTTAAAACAAATTTCTTTGCTGGAGGGTATATTTGTAGTTCCTGAGTGAGAGGTGTTTAATCCTTTATTTTGGGCTGTTGAGAATTTCAAAAGGTTTATAACATATTAAAAAAATAGAAGAGTTTATAGTGTTCCATACCTTATAGTTAAGTGTACTCTGAAATCTTCAGCACTGATGATGTTATGATGTGTTAATTTGACAATGAGTTGTTACTATACATGACCTTATGTGGAAGCAAATAAAGCTCCTTGATTTTATTATCTGCTACCAGATTTAAGTTCCTTAGGAAGTCAACCTTTTATCATCAATGTCCTCTTTGTGTATATATGTATATACCAAAGGAATGGTCCTCGTCCCATATTTTGTTCATTTTCTAGTTGGTGACATTTTCTAGAGAATCATCAACCATCTTGACTTTTATTGTAAGCATTTGAGTGGTTTTACCCTTTTCTTCATTTAAGTGAAACTTCCGTCAGTTTGCCTTGATGAGTTTCTCGCTTAATCCATTATACTGTTATATATCCAGGCTGCAAGGAATGCTGGTGTACCAGTCATATTGGATGCTGGTGGAGTCGATGCACCATTCCCACAAGAATTACTTAATTTTGTTGATATTTTGAGCCCAAATGAGAGTGAACTTCATCGTTTGACTGGACTGCCAACTGAAAGTTTTGAACAGATTAGTCAGGCTGTGGTGAAATGCCATAAAATGGTGAGCAATAATGAGAATTGTCAAAAAGTCCTTGTTAATTGTTATGCATGTCTGTCATTTTGCTGTCCTGAAGATCTCTTGAAGTCATCACAAATTCTATAAAAAAAATTTGCACTTGCAGGGTGTTAAGCAAGTTCTTGTCAAACTAGGGGCTAATGGGTCTGCCTTATTCGTAGAAGGGGAAGAACCACTTAAGCAACCTGCCATATCAGCTGCAGCCGTCCTTGATACAACTGGAGCAGGTGATACTTTCACTTCAGCTTTCGCAGTGGCTCTTGTGGAGGGCAAGTCCAGAAATGAATGCCTGAAATTTGCTGGTACATAGGGCAGCATCCACCACCTATTTTACTGCAAATCGTTCTTAATTAATTGCTTTCCTTAATGTTATTTGCCAACAATTTTTCAACAGCTGCAGCAGCTTCTCTCTGTGTTCAAGTGAAAGGGGCCATTCCCAGCATGCCTGACAGGAAATCGGTTTTGGATCTTCTTCATTCTATTTGAGGATACATTGTTGTAAGAGGCAAGCTAGATGCTATAAACTTCAATCAGCATATAAATAAAAGAGCAAAGATCAATTTTTACTTACATTTTGGATCTTTTAATTTTGAAATTACATTTCCAGTGTCCTCTTTAAGTACAACTATTATTTGAATTACTCAAAAAATATTTTCACACTGCTTTGTATGCATGCATGCAGGTGTTTATGAATGCATGTAAACTGCATACATGATTATACAGCAGTTTGTCCATCATTTACTGCTATACCAAGTTTCTGAAATAAATTATAACCACTATCATCATTTTTTTTTTTTTCTTTTTATACTGCTGGAAAGTATAATCAAAATTAAGAATGGTTAATATATCACAAGGTAGTAGTAACCAATAGAATCATGTGGGAGCACAAGTAATAGAGAATGAGGATCACCATGCCAGATTCTGAAAAAAGAAAAAAACACTTTAATTCTCAAGAACCACTTGAGTATCACTCCTTAAACTAGGCCTTATGGTGGTCCAAATTATAAGTAAAAGATCGACAACTTGACCGAAGGCTACATAAGCAATTCAAACCATGCTTTTCAGATCGGACCCGAAAACTCAAGGCAAATTTTAACACATTAATAAGATTTGAATCTTAGATTCTTAGAATAATAACAATAATAAAATAAATATTTTTAATTATTTATACCGATTGTTTCAACCATAATTGAACCCAAGTATTTTTTAGGTTGATGTCCGGACTGGATTTGAAAACATTGTTTCAAAGCAACTTGAGTAATAGCATCTACTTTCCTTACCTATCTTTTCTTTTCTTTTTTTCCATTATCCCAGAGTCCCCAATATGAACAACAAAGCATGCTTAATTTCCCACCAGATACAAAAAGTACAAAAGCAAGTGGTTCCACTACACTAAATGAAAGGGACTATGCATACAACAACTGGTGGTTGCTAAAGGCTCAATGGCCACTTAACATGGCCTGAGGTTGAGGGATTGCAAAATGGATTTGTGTTGAGCACAAAACAATAAATAAAAGTGCTAACATGGCAAATTGATTGGTATGACAGTTACTTTGAGAATGGGACATAGTTCCAGAATTGCCCTTGTCATAAAAAGGCTTCTCTGTCTTTCTAGGTCTCAGAAACAAAAAAAGGTTTTCATGAGCACTTAATTTCTGCTAACGCATCCTCTGTAAATCTTATCCGCGAGAAATAGATTATGATCATGTCCATTTCTTTTTGTTTTGTTTTGTCAGTTTGTATTGCATTGATTATCTTTTATCTCAATCTTATCTTTTTAAAATCACCCACATGCCATCTATATGTAAAAATACAAAATAGAAACAAATTGATGCTACAATTATAATTAAATTAGTTATAAAGATTTTTAATTTTGTTCTAAAAATTTACTAGTAACAATTTACCAAACACATACAATTTAGAAACTTTTTATTTCGTTTATATGTATAATTGTTAACACTTAACTGTTGCCTGAGAAATATTTATATTTTTAAATAAAATATTTTTAGTTATTAAAAAAATAAGTCATTTATGTGACAAAAAAAAAAAAAAAAAAAAAAAAGAAGAAGAAGAAGAAAGAAGTTTGTATCAAAAATTAAAAAGAGAGACTTAGGAGAAAAGCTCAAGAAATCAAAAAGATAAAAAAAATAAAAAATTATAATGTGTGAAACACTTAAAAATAAATAATTTCATGTGAGATATCATATTTTATTTTGATGTTTTAATTCATGTTTCACAAATAAAAATTAATCATATCATTACAAATTTTATATGAATAAATTAATTATGTTAATCTTTTAAATAATTATATATAATTATCTAAAAATATTAATATATATATTATCTATAAAATATTAATATATATATATATATAAAGCACGAATGATAGGCCTAATCTTTTATATAAAATATAGATGCAAGAAAAACAATTCTTTCTACACTGAGATGCACCCTCTTTTTAATACTATTTAGTGTACAATCAAAGAAGGGCATTAAAAAAAAAAAAAGAAGAGTAGAATGACAGAAGTGACAACTGAAGTAATTACTCACTGAAAGAAATGTACTATTGCAGTAATAATTTTAATGCACAAGTGGTCACCAATTAAGAAAAGTTTGTCCCCTCATCAAAAAACTAAGTTCTGCTTTATATCATGACTTTTATGGTGTATATTATAACTTATAACTGCTTTATCTCAAAATTTGTTTTTCATTGATCTAAATTAGACTCTCTTTTTTTCAAAAAAAAAAAAAAAAATTCCTTAAAATCTAAATTTCATAAAACCTAGTATGTCTTAGGACATCAAAAGCCATATTCTCATGCAAATGCATTAATTTTTAAAACCCAAAATTTAAGTTAATGATCAATATGTAAATTATATGTGCCCCACAACCTTAATTTTCCTAGCACCTTCTCCACAAGTAGGAACTTTTTTTTTTTTGAGTACATGTAGGAACTTTAAGCAATTAGCCCACCTAGTAGCATCATTTCTCATCAATGGGATGCAGGATCCACTAACTATAATGGCCAATGGTTAATTCCAAGTGTGATTAATTCATTACTCATATGAGACTTTATGTAATTTTTCTTTAAACAAACATTATCTTAAGTTATGCATCTAAAATGGACAACCAAAATAATTTCAGTTGTCCAATTTTTTACTTTTGCAATTAAATTTTAATTTTCTATTAAAAATTCAACATTGCTAATCATTGAACGGAAATATTTTGATTAAAAAGGTAAACAGGTATAAGGATTCCATTAATTAGATTTCTTAGGTATAAGGGATTGCATTTGTTGTTGGTTTACTTTTAATTTGACACTTGACAGGTAGAGACTAAAAGAGTTTGCCCTTGAGATGATACCAAGTTACATCAATCATAGCCATGTATATATAGATATATATATATATATATATATAAATCTCTAAGAGGAGATTAGCTAATTTGTTGGAGTATGAATTTTTCAGTTTATAAGTTTTATCTATGACAAAAAAGAGAGTTATGTATAATTTTATAGTGAAAAATATTCTATTTTTGGTTTATTTGGTATGCATGTGTTTATTTTATTTTTACAAAAAAGGGTATATGTTCAATTATCCTATGTTTCCTAATAATTCACTCAAAACATATTTTCTTTTATTTTTTATTGAATATATAAAATTTTACCTTCACATGTATCATTTGTAAAATATAAATTAATTTTAGATTTGAGTTCTATACATCTGTGAATATTTTCACATAATTTATGGATTATTTTTTATTTTATGTGTAAATAATTTATTGTTAAATTGTGTTCACATATATGTAATATTCAATCTATGCAAAAAAAAAAAAAAATCATTAATTTTTATATGACCTATATCCTTCCATTAGTCATAGTTGTCTATGTAATCTACAATAAAAATTAAAATAAAATAGCTATTTTTTTTATATATTTAATTATTGGACTTTATAAAATAGTTAAAAAGAAGAAGGAAAAATTAGAAATTTAGTTATAAAAACCGCATATAGTAAACCAAGTCTTGAGTAAAATACAGGTAGTAGAAGTCGACCAAGACAACAAATATTATATAATCAACCAGCAACTCCTTGTGACCTTCCTCCTAAATATGCAATTTGAAAAACTCTGTGTCTCCCATCTGTGTTCAAATCCTTAGAATTATTGGGTTTCAGTGACGCGTCGACGCTCAATTTTGATACGAATCTGGAGTTTTGACTCCATTGAAAAGTCTAATCTTGGAGTTATTTATCTTCGAATTGTTGGGTGATCGGTCAATTCCATGGTGGATTTGTTGCAGTTTGAAGGTCAAGTTGATTTTTTTCGATCTGGGTTTTAATTAAGTGAAGGGGTGGGTGAGAGTGGAGGTTGGTGGTATTTGGTGCATGTGTGTTTTCAAAGGTTTCAAGGTTAGTGTAAGAAGGGATTGTGGGCTTGTAATTCGCAGCAGGTCTAGGTGGGGGAAATGTGGCTAGCAATTCCCATTTTCTGAATACTTTTCTTGCTGTTTGATCGAGCTTCTGAGAAAAAGAGGAACTAGGAGAAGAAATAGAAGACAAAACAGTAAGATGCAGCAAAATCAACCCATAAAGGTTCATCTCTTTTTTCTGTTTCATGTCTGTCTTCTGTCTTTAGAATTTGTTGAAGTTAAGGGTTCTATTCCTTTTGGTTGCTGAGTAAAAAATAGGTTAAATATTAGAAAGAAACTGGGAATTTGGGTCCTTTGGTGGAGACAGATAAACGAAACGAAGAAAAAAAAAAAAAAAAATCTTTTCTGGTTTAATTCGAAGACACTGGCATTTTTTCGAATAGTGTTTGTTTACATTTTCATATTAGCTTGTATGCTGCCTTTCCATTTTTGGTTTTGATCAAGGAAGCACCGATATCCGTACAGCAGGTTGAGGTAAATTAAATAATTAAAAATATATATTTTATAAATGAGAACGACACATTCCAAAGGTTAAAACTCACTAAATACAGAAATATTATCGAGTACCTAAATAAAGGAAATATAGGTGTATAATTACATAATTAGAAATTCTATTTGAAATCATTACACCAACACTAGTTTTTCTTGAATGCAATTTCTTATTTTGTTTGTTATTATATATATGTTATATTATATTATTTTTATTTATAGTTAATGACCCAGTTATACCTGAATTTAGGAAGAAAAAAAATGGTACCTATGTGGTACTTACCTAGGTGTACCCAAGTACAAGTACCCGGGCTTACCGGTACAGGGCTACAAGGTACAACATGCATTTTGCAGTACCTGTGTTTCATAGGTTTTGATGTAAAGAATTCAATTTCGGAATAAACATTTATTTTAGATTGATTTGGCTTCAGTGAAACTTGGTTAGTTGTAGTGGTTATGGTGGTTGAAGGTGAAAATTCTTTTAGTTGCCATTAGTAGTTGAATTAGCCCAGTATGAAATTGTTAGCTGTTGCTTCATTTATTTTTGGCCGTTGTCATTTTGTTTATCACCTCAATTTTTCTGTTTCAATTTGTAGCAGTGAGTAGTCGATGGTTGCAGATAGTAGCACCTTGTTTTGGAATCTGTCATGTGATTTACTTAAAGGAATTGATTTTCCTTTCTTTCTCATGCCGTTTAAAAGAATCTCTGTTTCATGATGATGGGAAGTTGTTATCCAAGCAAGGTCTACTTTATTTTAGATTTACCAATTGATACAAAAATTGCATTTTTCTTCATCTCTTCACTTTTAAGCACCCCATTCTATTTCTGAAGTCTCCTCTCTTCTGGAATCCATTCATTAGAAATTTTAGTTTTGGTACTTGTCATGGTTTAAAGAAGCATATGTAAAAATATTTTAGGGGTCCTTCAAATTTTATTTATTTATTTGTTTTTGTTTATGCTCTATAAACATTTATACGAGTCAATAAAGTTATTATGGGTTCTCATCAACAGTAAGGAATTGGGATTCTTGAACCCTTGAAATAAAATGTTGTGGTTGGAGCTGTGTCGGCTGTCGGGTTTCTGCAATCAGGCTATGTATTAGTTGGTCAATTCAGTTTATAGTGCCTTTGGTGCCTGGAAGTGTATGGAAATGTACTGCCTTTTGCATAGTATGGTAATTGGTAAAGTTAGAAAGATTTGGTTAATTTGTGCTCATGTTTTGCTTATCTTTATTGCCGCCCAGGATGTTAAAGAGTTGAACTTCTTCACAGTGTACGGGGATGCCAATAGATATAAAATTCTTGAAGTTATAGGGAAAGGTAGCTATGGAGTTGTTTGTGCAGCGTTTGACACACACACAGGGGAAAAAGTCGCAATAAAGAAGATTAATGATGTTTTTGAGCATGTCTCTGATGCCATCCCGTATCCTGCGTGAAGTCAAGTTGCTTAGGCTTTTACGACATCCTGATATTGTTGAGATTAAGCGAATCATGTTGCCACCTTCAAAGAGAGAGTTCAAAGACATCTATGTTGTATTTGAGCTCATGGAGTCTGATCTTCACCAAGTCATCAAAGCTAATGATGACTTGACCCATGAACATCATCAATTTTTTCTTTATCAGATGCTACGAGCACTGAAATATATGCATACAGGTATCTGTTTCTATATGTTTTCTCATTTCATATATCTGTCGTTCTAGACTTTCTCTTGCTCTTTGTTAGATTTGAATAAAGCAAGAGAGCAATAGTTTCGCATCAACTTCGTTGAGATGACCTTCTAACTCTGAGTTGTTTGGTTGCAGCAAATGTGTATCACAGAGACCTTAAACCAAAGAACATATTGGCCAATGCAAACTGTAAACTGAAAGTTTGTGATCTTGGACTAGCTAGGGTTGCATTCAGTGATACTCCAACAACAATATTTTGGACAGTATGTAGTTTCAGCTTCATTTATTTGCAATTAGAGCTTATAGTAGTTGAGTTTGGACATATATTTAATCAAGTATAGGAGTATTTTAACTTTATATGGCTTTGTTCCGTCAAATGGTGCAGGATTATATTGCTACAAGATGGTATAGAGCCCCAGAGTTGTGTGGTTCATTCTTTTCGAAGGTATGTTTCAACAATTGTTAATAATTTAGGCCCTTAATGACACTATGAAGTTCTGACTGTGATGCTCTGTTTGATATTTAATTATATGTTAATATTGATAATATGGGTTGGACATTTATTATCTATTTGAAAAAGGGAAGTTGCTATTAGATTTACATTTTGTCCTTTAGTGTGGGCTTGCTGTCTCATATTTCTGGGTTTTGGCATCATTCTACTCGGAATAAAAAAACTGAATTTAGATTTTTCGTTTTTGTGTTCAATTTCTACTCCTCGGTTCTGCCATAATCTTCCTCAGTTTTTAGGTTCCAATATATTTTCTTTATAACACGAATTATTGTTTAGTTGCTTTTTTTAGCTGTTTTTTTTATAAAAAAATGCTATGAGGTAAAAACCCAATTACACATGCAAGCTTTCAGTTTAACATAATCTAAGTCCTATCCATTTCTCACCTTCTATAATCAGTGGTTCCCCAGTCACTTACTATAGTTTTTGCTCTCAAATTCTACGTTGACCTTCTAAATTGATTCTTAACATAGTTATACTTGATGTGGATGGCATATATTGAATTTGAGAATTGTAGGTATGTATTAACATACTTCACTTCTGCATCACTTTGCTGTTGTTCAGCAGCCTTTATCCTATACGGCAAGTAGGGGAAAATAGGCCTAGCAATTGAGTGTCTGTGGTTTCTCTTTAGTTTTAACCCAAGGAAAAAAAAAAGAAAAATAAAGTTAACTTAAGTGTGGAATGTTAGTGTATATTCTGATAGAATTCAGGATGGCACATTTATGTTGGTCACTAAATTATGGATTATTTTATATTTAGTAGTTGCTGGTCAATGTTTTTGTTTAAATTTTGGTGTTGAAATTCTTCTAGAGACTGTAGGCATGAATACTGAGGAAACTAATCATGTCCAAACAATATTAGACTACTGGTGGTAGTTGATATGGTTTTGTATAAGCACAATGGTACTTCTTGTGTTGTTAGTTGTTACCCCTTTCTTCCTGTATGTTACAAGGTGGACAATCCTCAAAACCCAGTTCAAGGAAACAAGGTGATTAGGTGTTTTACTAGCTAGACTTATTGAAAATGACACGTTTTTATCTCTATGGAATGCTGTTCTGAGTGCTTTATAGTAAACAGTAATGCCTAGATTATAACAATTCTTGTTCAGGGAGGACTATTGATCTCTCCTGGAAGTTGAATTATCTGTCATTCAGGTAACTGTGTCAGGTTATATCTGTTTCTCTGGAGCGGTTTGATTGCAATGAGAACTTTGTTGTCCTTGATTAATAATCTATTTTTGTTGACATCTTTTTTGTAGTATACACCTGCAATTGATATATGGAGTATCGGATGCATCTTTGCTGAGGTGCTCACAGGGAAGCCATTGTTTCCTGGTAAAAGTGTTGTTCATCAATTGGATTTGATTACTGATCTTCTTGGGACACCTTCATCTGAAACCATTCAAGGAGTATGGCTTGCTCTCTTTGCCGTCTCTTTCTCCCCTCTCTTTATTTTCTTATTTGTGTCAGTTATTATGTTGCTTTTCCAAACTCTTTGTATTTAATCTTATTTTAATGTATGCAGGTTCGGAACGAGAAGGCAAAGAAATACTTGACCGAAATGCGGAAGAAGGCTTCCATTCCATTTGAACAGAAATTCCCAAATGCTGATCCGTTGGCACTTCGGTTGTTGCAAAGGCTTTTAGCATTTGATTCGAAGAATCGACCTACTGCTGAGGAGGTACATTGTGTGTCTAATTATTATTTTCACATACTGTTGTGCTTCTCTGCTCAGGTCTAGGGAGTGGATTAGTAGATCTTGTTAAAGTTTAGTTTCTTCTGTGTAATCTGATGTAACATTTTCCCCTTTTTCGGTTCTTCAGGCATTGGCTGATCCTTACTTTAAGGGATTGGCCAAAGTGGAGAGAGAACCGTCTTGTCAGCCAATCTCAAAATTGGAATTCGAGTTTGAGAGGCGAAGGGTGACAAAGGAGGATATTCGCGAACTGTTATACCGGGAAATACTGGAATACCATCCTCAGCTGCTTAAAGATTACATGAATGGAAGTGAAGGCACAAACTTCCTCTATCCTAGGTTTGGGACATGCTTCTTCTTTATTGTACTTGAGGCCTTTCTTTGATGATAGTACTTTCATGTACGGACATGTACATGTACATCCATTTCTCCATGGTTTTTAAGGGATTTCCCTTCATTGCAGTGCGGTTGGTCAATTCAGAAAGCATTTTGCTTATCTTGAGAAAAATGGTGGTAAAAGTGGCCCAGTCATTCCTCCAGAAAGGAAGCATGTCTCCCTCCCACGGTAAGCCATTGTACTAGTTGTTATTTTCAGGGTATTACTGTCTCCCTGCCTTTGTTCTCCCAACTATAAGTTCCCTCCTTTTACAAACAAGTCCATATGTACCCAGTATATTTTCTTGAAGGTGATGAAACATGGGTAAACTGAGTGATTGTACAGTAGCCAGTGAACTACTAAGTTTGGCAGCTTCTCTTTTTGTTTTGGATGCGGTTTACCAATCCCCCTTGTTTTCTCCCCAAGGTCCACTGTTCACTCAAGCACAATCCCGCCTAATGCACAGCCAATTTATGCTTCATATGGAATAAAGCAAAATGCAGTAGACACAACTAAGAATTACATGGTAGCAGATTCTGGAAATGAGTTTAGGATTTCACGACCTCCACCACGAATACCAACAGGTAAGTTTGTGTTACCATGTTCTGTTTTACACTTTTGTCTGTCCAGACTAGACTTTTTATTTCCCTTCCTGCAGCTAAACCAGGGAGAATTGTGAGACCTGTTCTCCCTTATGGGAATGAAAGGAACATAAAAGATAGCTATGACCCGAGGATCTTCTACCGAAATGGTGATCTTCCTCAGGCTATCTCTCCACAATGTTTCTTCAGGACTCACACCACGAACCGAGAGAAGTCTATGTCAGACACACATACTTATTCTTCACAAGCCAAACCACAGCCTCAGTCCCAACAATGTAACTTAGGCAGCCAGACCAGCTATTGATGTCAACAACAACCAAGTCATTGATCTCAACACCAGCCCAGCTATTGATCTAAACAGCAATCCATACTACCAACCACAGGCCAAGGTAGATCAACTTAATGATCGACTAAACATCGATGCAAAACTACTACAGGCACAATCTCAGTTCGGTGCAGGTTGAAGCTGCTGCAGTAGCAGTTGTTGCTCACCGGAGGGCAGGTGCCAGTTCAGTATGGATTATCTTAGGTTGGGAAGCTGTGGAGTGAATGCTATAATAATCTACACCATCAATTGGACAAGAAGGTTGGTTTGATTGGATAATTGTAGGAGTTTTTTTTTTTTTTTTCCTTTTCACTTTAGGATTATAATCTGTTTCTCTTTTTCAGGTTGTGGCACATGTAATTAGATGTACATCATTGGAAATCAATGTCTTCTATAGGAGTTTGTTTCATGTACTGTTTGATAAATCCTGCTACCTATTTCTTGAGAAATGGAGAATCTGTGTCTTTTTAATAATTTCTTTTCAATAGCTTGAAGACTATAAGAATGGCTGTTTATTATGAAGTGGATCTATGACTTGGACAAAAATATAATGGAGGAAGGTCACTCGATGTAGAAGCGCTCTACAATAGAAGAAAAATGTTAGTATTCTTGTTTAACTGCCTAGAAAAACATTTTAAACATTTTGACATACATTCATAATAAAAGAAAAAAAAAAGTGGAAAAAAATGAAAGAAAAGTTGCAACGTTTTAACAAATAGTGTGTTTCCTAAAACAATAAATCATGACACTGCCAAAAAAAAAATTTTGAAACCAACAAAATCACAAAGAAAAGCGATGAGATGTGAGGACAAAATTGCACAAGGAAAATTTTGGTATTTTAGAGTGTGAGAAAAAGAGTAAATATTGTAAAATCGAACAAATCCCAATATATATTGTACAAGGAAAATTTGGTATTTTAGAGTAAAAGAAAAAGAAAAATATTGTAAAATCGATGGAAATAGAACAAATTCTAATATATAAGTCACGATAAACATCATGTTCACATAATTTATTTAGGATATTAATGGACGTTCTTACAAATTTATTAAAATATGATAAATATAATTGTTAAATTAATAAATTAATAAAAATAATAACTAATAAATAAAATATTACTAGATTATCGAGAGTTAACTCAAATGATGTATATCTGTTCTCTCATCTCTAGTACCGAGTTCGAGCATTCTTAATATACAAAAATAAAAATTATACTAGAATCATATAATCAAACACAACAATAATATTATAAATTATATATATATATATATATATATATGTATAGTATCTTATCCAAGTATTAGTTAAAAAAATCTATCCATTTAAAATATAACAAATTACATTTGTAACACTTAAAACTTTGCTAGGGTCGTACCCCATAGGTTCCAAGTTAGGGTAAAGCTGGGTCATACGCTATTGGTTAGTTTGGATAAAAGGTTGTACCCTAACGATTCCAAGTTCCGTAAAAGATGACAATTGCAATAGTTTAGTGTAAAACTAGTTAGACCTCATTGATGCATTCAGGGGCAGATCTACTTGAAACTTAATGGGGCAGCTGAACCCACTGAGTTTTTAAATTTACATGTGTAGCATGTGTAAAAATTCCCCTCTGATTTAATGAGGAATATAATTCTCCTTCTCCTCGCATATTTCTAAAATTTTCACAATTATCAATTATCAAAATGAGATATTATTTATATTTAACCCATGGTCATTTGGTCCAGCACCACCAAGTAAATTAAATGAAACAAAAGATTATATCTGTTTGACTTTATTCTTTGTTTACTCTAACAATAAAAAATCTTTTCTTCTATAACAAAATGTCTTTTTTTTTTTCTTTTTTTTTTATACCAAAAAATACTGTTTTTATATCTTACATGTTTTACCAATCAAGAGGCATAACTTTTATTTCATTTTTCTATTTTATTTTTATTATTGTTTTTAGTTGAAATAATTTTCCTCTCATTTTTTTTATTTGAAAAAATAATTCAATAAATTTGTCAACTTTGTAATTTAACAATAAAGTTTCTTAAAAAAAAGAAGTGAATTAGATAATAAAATAAGTAATATTGATGAGGCAACATGATTAAATTTACTTTATTTTGATTTTATTAGATATACAATTATAATTATAACATCATTTTATATTTGAAAGTATTAAACTTTTTTAAAAATTTTGATTAAAGGAAACTTTTTAAATGTGTATTTAGACGAAATCCTTCTTTGTAATTGATTTACTGAAAAACAAAAAATAATAAGCCAAGTACTACGCCTACAGAAGGCGGCCTTGACAGTTGACATCGCGCCCAAAACATCGGATAAGTAAAGAAGCCGCGCCACATCCACTGAGCCACTCCATCACCTTATTCAACCTCTCTAATTTTTCCGGCGACTGCTAATCTCCGACTTCTGATTGTCTTCTCCGGCACATATCAAATTAGGTATGGCCATTTCTTCTGCTTCACTCTCAAAAGGTTCAATTTTCCATTTGTGAACGACGGTTCCAATTGGGGTTACCGATTTTTGCTAACCCTGATTCTAGTTTTACTTTTACGTTCCTGCCCGGCTGATTAGTTGCCATTTTCCTGTTTTGTCATTATTTTTTGCTGCTTTCTGTCTCAAAAGTTTTTTGCTTTCTGATATGTTCTGTTTCAGTTTGGCATTACATGTTGAACACTTTTTTCCTGAAATTTGTGCATTTTCATTTGGGTTTATAAATAAGTTTGGGTAATGAGATATGAAGCAAAGTTTTATATTGATCATCTTAATAACATAATCATAGGAGACATAAATTGTATCAGTTACAACTTACAACGGATACTATTTTTTTTCTTCTTAAATCTATATATTCTTTTAGGTATGTTCAGGTAGTTTGTGAGATTTGATAGTCTGATTTTATGGATTATCCATTTATCCCATGAAAAAAAAAAAAAAAGAAGAAATTTTTATATTGTTCGAAGACTCACACACACAATAGAGACAGAGTGAGAGGAAGTGGGGATTTGTTAAGCTTTTATCTGACACCGCCATTTTGTTTTGGGGGTCCTGGCATATATTTTCATGGTGACAATCTCATCATAGAGGGATGGCTCTACAGATATTCCAGCGACCTCATGCAACATTAAACACCTGTCTCCCAAGTAAATCGTCACTGCTGAAATTGGAGCCTGTCAACTTCAACTCTTTGTTCCATCTTCAGCGACCCAGACCTACAAGAATATGTTCTGTTCAAAAGAGAAGGAGGTTTCGAGGTATCCTCATGAGCAATGCTGTTGAAGAAAGCCAAGAAAATTCTGAATTGGAGGCTGCAGGTACCCAAGAAAGGCTCTCGGGATCTGAGGAGCAACAATCGTTGAGTCAAACTACAAATTCTAGTGTTGAGTTGTCTGAGTTGGGTTCTGAAATCAAGAATGCTATGCAGGAGAGGAAGGAGAAAGAGGAGAGAGATGGGGGAGACCTGTTAAGCGGTGTTGCTGAAGAGATTAGGGAGATAGAGTGGCCAGCATTTGGTAAGGTGTTAGGGACAACAGGTGTTGTTCTCGGCATAATAGCAGGATCGAGTGTCGTTTTGCTTACTGTGAATGTCATTTTAGCTGAGCTCTCTGACCGAGTTTTCGCAGGTAAAGGAGTTCAGGATTTTTTAAGCTGAGAAAAATTTGTAGATAGATGATCGGGATGGTTGTTACAGCTAATTGATCAATTGAGAGGACTATCCCATCAAAACCCAGAACTAATTGATTTTTCGATATTCTTGTACTTTTACCTTCAATGATGCAAATGCCACTGTCTCTACAGTTTACAATGGAAAGAACAGGGGAGTGGTTTGCAGACATAAATGTTCTAATTAATAGCTAAAATTGAACTGTATATTTTATTCCTTGTTAACATTGCAGGTTCTGTAAAGATTGCCCTTTGTTGCATAACTAGTGTTCTGGATTTACCTTCAGTTTCTAATTCTCCATCTCCCTACTCCTGTGCTTTCAATTTGTTGAAAGGTGAAAATGAGATATTACCAAATAAATGCTAAGGTGTACAAGGCTTCCTCCTTCATGTTGCTGGTGAAAATTGAACTCTGATTTTTACAGTTAGAATCTGTATTATGTAATTAGTTGTGGAAATCTGGCTTTCCAACCTGCACCAAGGTTACCAACAGGTATAAACTTTATAATACGTTTGTGTACTACTTACTTGCCATTCTTTATTCCTTCAAATGTCAATATGGGAAATTCTTGTTTGATCTGAGGGATTTTCTTTCTGCAACTCATTTTTTGGGATTTTATAGTGAAATGTTGAGGGTGAAAATTTTACTCAGGAGCATGAATTTGTTTATATTTTATACTATCAGACTAGCATGTCTCATAATTGATTGTGTTAGATACTTGAAACTATTATCTAACTGTATTTTGAGGAAGTTTTTCAGAATTGCAATTTCGTTTTCTTTAATAATTTTCGTATTATGATATGCTGCACGTGTTAAGTCTTTCTCCTTGACTTAAGGCTTTTCTAATTTGTGAACTCAAGGAGCATTTCTACCAAGTAGCTTTCTATGCTGTTCTGTTTTTTTTTTTTTTTCAAGGCCATCCTAAGTATTTTAATTGTTATTCCTCAATTTTACCATGTTCTGTTATACAGTTCTTCTTATGGAGTTTTAATTAAATGTCTTCCTTTTAATTTGTTCGCAGCTAAACCAGGGAGAATTGTTGGACCTGTTCATCCATATGAAAATTGAAGGAACATAAAGATGCCCAAGACATGAGGATCTTAATGAAATGGTATTCTTCCTCAGGCTGTTTCTCCATACTGTTTCCACGGGAAACATACCATAAACGAAGGCCCGAGCCCCAATCCCGCAATATATAACTTAGAAGCTTGACCAGTTATTTATATCAATATCAACCCAAACTACCAACCATCAACCAAGGTATATGAATTAAATGCTCGAATCAGTATTAATGCAGCCTGAAGGCATAATCTCAGATTAGTGCTTTTAGTATTGCAGCAGGTCTTGGTGCTCAAGGGCTGTGGTCTTCAGCATTGATAATCTTAGGTTGCAAGGGTTGTGGTGAATGGTGCAACAATTCACAACATCAATCAGATAGGAAGGTGACATTGCCTAGACAACAGTTTTTTTGAAAGGTAAATTTCCATTTTCTCTTTCAGACTATGGTGCATGTAATTATTATTAATAGAAAGATTGTTTGTTGAATGCTAGCTGAAATTCTTGTTTAACTTCCCATAGTGTCATCTAGTTGCACCGTCGAAAACAATATGGAAGTCTGAAATTTCAGGATATATATCATATCTAGGAAGAAATATCCATAGGAAAAGTTATATCTGCTAGTAAACATAAAGACAATAATTCCAAATTACAAATCAAATCCCAGAGCTTTATTTTATTTATAATTAAAAGATGAAGTATTCATCTCCCTTATCCTATTGAGTAGGATTCAGTGCTCCAATTATTTGCAGTCAATATACAATACATACTAGATAGTAAGAACAACAACATATGTTGAAAATGTAATTAAGCCCTCTCAAACTCAACAGGGAGCACATTGCCATCCAAGGCCGACAATATCTTCCTATTCTCAACCAAATTACCAATAGCCCCACATCTAAGCCTACAGCTAGGACACACCTCTGTAGGACACCATGCCAGATTATAGATGTTACCTCCGCCTGCACTTTGGCATTCTTCAATCCTGAAATAACTTCCTGCTTTCCAAACTGGTGACTCTTCACTAACTGCTCCTGTCACAATTAATCTCCTTCCAGTCTCAGTGTCTCTCTCACCCACCTTCCAAGTTGTTGACTGTGCACAAGTTGTGAATGCTGAAAATGCCACTGAGAAATCCCTATTCACCCTTATGACTCTTTCTCCCTCTTCAAAAGGAGTGAAGACCACAGGGAGGCCTTCTGTTGCTGTAACATTTTCCCCACCAACCCGACCAATTTGACCAATCTGACTACCAACCTGACCAACAAACAAAGGGCAGGAGCTGTTTCGCTTAATCAAAGTGAAAAGGCCACCATTCTCTGTGATATCCGGCTTGATGTAGTATTCTTGACCGCGCCGAAGAGCCTGCCCTGTGGTGTCAAGCACAGGTTCATCAGCTTGAGCTAATGCTGATGTTGCAAGGAAGAGCCATATGAGGCTCAGGCTTCCAATGAATCTCATAGACATGTTTTTTAACAATTGATTTCACGAGACAAAGAAATGTTAGGTTTTTGTATACTTTTATCTGTGTGTGTTTTCTCAAACAAAGGTGAGCAATGGTATTTATAGGGCATGGTGTGGACTTTGTGGCAGGATTTTGTGAATAAAAGTCCACGAGTTATCCTCTTAACCATTACTTGTACCTTAAGGCTGAAATTTTGATCTTATGGCTGCTTATAAGAAAATCTCATCTCAACTCATGCAACATTTGGATATGATTATCTTTCTAGACAAAATACACATGGACCTATTAGTTTGAATCTTGGATGATGTCATTCTACAGCCCTCCAAGACCTGCAAGGAGGAGGAATATTTATTTGTCTGCAACTAGTGCATGGATAAATATTATTGACTTGAATAGAGATTGTATATGTAATTTCTGAGGGAAAAAAAAAAGTTAGCAAGAGCATGCGTGGGAAACAAAAACGTAACTGCATTGGTTTAGTTAGGCGAAAAAAAAAAGAACTGTCAATTATGACTTTTCTAAAATTTAACATTTGCAATTGTGACTTTGCCAAGATAACTTCATTTTCCAAAAAAGTATTTGACACATTATTAATTTAATTCCATGCTTTGTTAAGTTACT
The DNA here is from genome assembly GCA_029379385.1 of Quillaja saponaria. Taxonomy (NCBI): domain Eukaryota; kingdom Viridiplantae; phylum Streptophyta; class Magnoliopsida; order Fabales; family Quillajaceae; genus Quillaja; species Quillaja saponaria. The sequence goes on along the minus strand of CM055616.1, from coordinate 6,874,130 downwards.
TGTTCTATTGAAATTGCATTCATGGAAATTGAAAAACAATGGGACCAAATAAAATCTCATCGGTAAAATTTACTTAATTCACTAATTTTTTTATTTATTTTTTTGACAAAAACACTGTCACCCTGTCTTTCAAAATTTATCATCATTTTGACAATGATCTTTAAATTAAGGTTTTCAAACGATAATAAACTCTAATAATTTTAATTTTATGAAGAATTTAATTAAAAATATGAATCTTAGATCATTAAAAATATTAAATCCTAACAAGGGAGAGGCAAATGATGAGACTCCGTAGCATCGTCTTGTAGCCAGTTAAGGGTGATAATGAGCCTCGCTTGAGCAAAGTTTGATTTGGCTCGTTAGGAGCTCTTAAAAGTCATTCAATTTTTTAAAAAAGAATTGCATAACTTATCACCAAATCAAGTTATAACTTATATTAGTTTTTGCATATAAGTATATTTATTTAAAATTTATAGGTAATTAAAAAATATATTAAATGATCTAGTTCAAGAGCTTATGAGTTGAGTTTTGAAAATATTGAACTTGGAATGTTTTACTAAATAAACTTAAAATAAAACTCAAGATCGACTTGTTTATAAAATAAGCCGAACTCGATCTAAACTCTTAACGAATAATTCACGAACTAATTTGATTCATTTCCATCCTTGTAGCCATCCAATTACACATTGTAACACAGGGTAAATATAATAACTAGATATAATTCTTAATGACTAAAATAATAAGGTAAATTTTTTTATTTATTGTCTCTAAAATATATATTTGATAAATTTTGTCACATTTTTTTTTAAAATGTTTATAATATATTTCTTCATCTAATACAATTAACATTTTAAATTACTAATATCACTTAACATATACTAATTTTTATCACCTCTATTGAGTTAGCAAAATATTAAGCCCAGTGAACAATTTGGCTACTATTTAGTCAGCTTAACAATGACTTGTATGGTTTTTGGCCAATAGACAAACTCAGTCTAAAGTGAAAAATATTTTCCTCTTGATCTATCATAATTCACAAGGCTGCCTCATGATTTTTCCTCCTTTAAAAATTGAAGCTTATATATAGAACCTCTACTTTCTACACTTTCCGGATTTACTTATCGTAATTTTCTTCTTTACTCGAATTTTTGCAGCCTCTAACCAAATTATACGAGTATAATTTCTTAAAAATAATATGATTGTTTTGAGCATCACTAAATGCCTTGGATCTACTCTTCTCCTGTCCAAGCAATGAAAATAAATTTCCAAAAATGCTCGAATCAGTATTAATGCAGAACTGCTGAAGGCATAATCTCAGATTAGTGCTTTTAGTATTGCAGCAGGTCTTGGTGCTCAAGGGCTGTGGTCTTCAGCATTGATAATCTTAGGTTGCAAAGTAGTGGTGAATGGTGCAACAATTCACAACATCAACCTGATAGGAAGGTGAAATTGCCTAGACAACAATTTTTTTAAAAGGGATCATTGCATTTTTCTCTTTCAAACTACGGTACACGTAATTATTATCAATAGAATGATTGTTTCTTGAATGCTAGCTGAAATTCTTGTTTAACTTCCCATACTGTCATCTAGTTTCAACGTCTAAAACAATATGGAAGTCTGACATTTCAGGATATATATCATATCTAGAAAGAAATATCCATAGGAAAATTATATTTTCTGTAATACACCCAAAGTTATATCTGCTAGTAAACATGAAGACAATAATTCCAAATTACAAATCAAATCCCAGAGCTTTATTTTATTTATAATTAAAAGATGAAGTATTCATCTCCCTAATCCTATTCAGTAGGATTCAGAGCTCCAATTATTTGCTGACAATATACAATACATACTAGAAAATGAAGTAAAGAACGACAACATATGTTGAAAAGGTAATTAAGCCCTCTCAAACTCAACAGGGAGCACATTACCATCCAAGGCCGACAATATCTTCCTATTCTCAACCAAATTACCAATAGTCCCACATCTAAGCCTACAGATAGGACACAACTCTGTAGGACACCATACCAAATTATAGACATTACCTCCACCTTGGTTTTTTTCAATTCTGAAATAACTATCTATTTTCTGCATTGGTGATCCTTCACTAATTGCTCCTGTCACAATTAATCTCCTTCCAGTCTCGGTGTCTGTCTCACCCACCTTCCAATTTGTTGACTGTGCACAAATTGTGAATGCTGAAAATGCCAATGAGAAATCCTTATTCACCCTTATGATTCTTTCTCCCTCTTCAAAAGGAGTGAAGACCACAGGGAAGCCTTCTGTTGCTGTAACATTTTCCCCACCAACCCGACCAATTTGACCAATCTGACTACCAACCTGACCAACAAACAAAGGGCAGGAGCTGTTTCGATCAATCAAAGTGAAACGGCCACCAAGCTCTGTGACAGCCGGCTTGATGTAGTATTCTTGACCGCGCTGAAGAGCCTGCCCGGTGGTGTCAAGCACAGGATCATTAGCTTGAGCTAATGCTGCTGTGGCAAGGAAGAGCCATATGAGGCTCAGGCTTCCAATGAATCTCATAGACATGTTTTTTAACAATTGATTTTTCAAGACAAAGAAATGTTAGGTTTTTGTATACTTCTATCTGTGTGTGCTCTCAAACAAAGGTGAGCAATGGTATTTATAGGGCATGGTGTGGACTTTGTGGCAGGATTTTGTGAATAAAAGTCCACCTGAGTTATCCTATTAACCATTACTTGTACCTTAAGGCTGAAATTTTGACCTTATGGCAGCTTATAAGAAAATCTCATCTCAACTCACTTTTTGATGTAAAATTATCTTTCTAGACAAAATACACACGGCCCTATTACTTTGAATCCTGGATGATGATTTTACACACTCAATTCCTAAATTAGCCCTCCAAGACCTGCAACGAGGAAAACTTAGATCTCTGCACTAGCATGGATAAGTATTCTTGACTTGAATAGAGATTGTATATGAAGGGAAGGGGGGGGGGGGGGGGGGGGATAGGAAGAACATGCATAAGAAAAGAAAACTTAACTGCATTGGTTAGGGGTGGTAACGAATAGAGTTTGAGCAAAGCTCTTTTAAGAGATATTGAAAGTCTTTCAAAAATTTTGAAAAAAAATATATCGAGTAGATAATTTTTTCAATAACTTCAAGTTACAACTTATATTATTTTTTACATATAGATAATAAAAACATATTAAATAATCTAGCTTGCGAGTTTACGAGTCGAGTTTTAAAAAGATTGAACTCAAATTGTTTACTAAATAAGTTTAAAATAAAACTCAATATCAACTTTGTTTATAAAATAAGTCAAACTCTATCTAAATTATTAACGAATAATTTACGAACTAACTCGGCCATTTCTACCTTATAGCTATCAAATTAGCACAGACAGTGTACTCAGGATAAACTCTTAATGACTAAAATAATAAGGTAAATTTTTATTTATTGTCTCTAAAATACTTTTTTAAAATAAATTTTTGATAAATTTCATCATATATTTTAAAAAATTTATAATATTTTATTTCATCTAATACTGTTAACATTTTTAAATACTAATATCACTTAAAAATAATAATTTTTATCACCCTGTTCAATTGGCAAAATATCAAGCCCAATGAACAATTTGGCTACTACTTAGTCAGCTTAACAATGACTTGTATGGTTTTTTACCCATGGACAAACTCAGTCTAAAGTGAATAATATTTTCCTCTTGATCTATCATAACTGACAAGGCTGCCTCATGCTTTTTCTTCCACAAACAAATTAAGGCTTGTACATAGAACATCTGCTCTTTCTCTTATCGCCGTCAACATCTGCTTTCTCTTATCGCCAATTTTCCTTTTTACTTGAGTTTTGACCCGCAACCTCTGATAAAATTACACGAGAATGAGTTCTTGAGAATAATATGATTGTTTTGGGTGTCACTAAATACCTTGGATCTACTCTTCTCCTTCCCAAGCAATGAAAACAAATTTACAAAAATCTCTGCAACTTCATTCATCAAGTAGCAATAAATTTTCCCGTGAAGTGCCTTTATGTGCTTCAAACGGTGAGATTTTGCTCAAGGCCTTAACCCAAAGCGGCTATAACATAATTAAACAAGCCCCACAGATATATACAAGAAGGGTCTTGGTCCCAACCAGCGGTGGTCCTCACATGAAGCTTACCAACCCAACAATGTCATTCACATTTCATTTCATTCTGACCAAATATATCCAACTCGAAAACAAAACACTCCTTCATTGTGCATCATTCTCACTAGAATTAATTTCCTTACACTTACAGAAAGCAATTCATTCATGGAAGCTTTGTGGAACTTAGAAGACAAATGGAAGCTTTCAACAAGAGAAGCTTTTCTGCTTTTAGTATGTGTAACTTCAGCAGTTGTTGGGCTCTGCATTGTAACCATATTTAAGATCAAAGCTAGAAAAAAGAAACTTATGAATCAAGAAACCACCCTAGACACAAATGAGACTGTGAATATGGAATGGTCTGAGAAAAGTTGTGGGTGGATTTCAATGAAGAGGGTGCTGATGGGTTCGATGCGGTGGAGCAGAGCAAGCAAATGGGAGGAAAAGAATTTTGGGTGGAAGAAGGAGAGGGGGTCTCCACTGCTTGGCTTGGAACGGCGTGGACTTGAGGTTGGGTGGCAAAGCCATAACTCACTGTCACCAGTGTGGCAAAGGCCTATACTTATGGGGGAGAAGTGTGAGCTTCCAAGGTTTAGTGGACTTATTCTCTATGATGAAAGAGGATGTCCACTTCGCCATTCTGAAAATGATATTACTAGGAAGGAAACTTCAAACCAGGTATACCATAGAATTATAGCTTTAAACTTAAGTTCTTACTTTCTTACACAAGATCAAGGCAAGTAATATTGTCTGTATTCTTTAGTTAAAACTAACTCAATAGGATGATGATCATTCCAATCCAAGCAATAGCAGCAACAGAAACCTTGAATGTTTTACAGCAGTATTCCAATTGCAACCTGTAGTTATGTTTTCAATTGATATTCTGGCTGTGATGGTTACATTGCAATGTGTATCAGGAACTCTTCCAAGGAAAATGAACCCTTTAGTCGGGTTTTTTTTCAGCCAATTCCCAGTAGAGTTTTTGTTGTTGCTAATTGTGTTTCCTGTTTTCTTAACTCTATTCCACATTTTTGTTCATTGGCAGGAAAAAGCAGCTGCAGTTGTAAGAACTACTCTGAAGGATTTGCTTTAGGTTTTATAGCATGGGCTTGTTTTAATTGGTTGTAACAAGGAGATCATGATTTTAAAGTAGAAAAGTCTGATGTAGCTTTAATATGTGGTGACCTTTTATTGACATACTGCAGTGGTTACAGCTAATTATCCTTGCACTCTATAGATATTATCTCATTTTATTTGATATAATTAGTGGCTAAATATAACAAAAGTATGTTTGCACAACCCCTAAATATACAGCTATAAAGGATAGCAAACTAACAGGAACAAGGTGGTAATACTATTGTGTTGAATCAAAATCTCAAAAGGAAGTGCAGCTCTTCAAAGCCCATATCATAATTTGACATTAGAAACCATATAATTACTGATTCAACATCTAGTCAGAAACCAGAAGAGACCATATATTGAGAGATGGGTTCATAAAAACAATCTTCATTTATGAATATAAATACATGAATCTGTACTTGAGCAAAATCTCAGAAGGAGATTGGAGTGAGGATATGGAAAACACAAGGAATGTCGACAAACAGAAAAGTTTAGTTTAAGGCATCAAGATGGAAATTACCATCCTTTCAGATTTCTAGGATTTTGCTCACCTGTTTCAGGAACAAACAGAGACAATTCTCAAATCCGTGAGGCAATAAGAAGATCACGAAAAACAATCACTTCAAATTCACTCATACCCACAGGAAAGTCCTGGCACTGCTCTGCATATTTGGAACAAGAGCACAGCATCTACTAAACAACATACTTGCTCTCTCTGGAAAACCAATCACACACATTTCAATAGAAGACTTGAGTTGTGAGCTTGCGGCTTCTCATAATAGTATGCCCCCAGAAAATAACAGGGAACCATCCCACAACAAATTAAATTAAGGTCCTGAACTCGTCAAATTGCAACCAACATAATATCGATTCTTCTAAGCAGGCGGATTAGGCATATGACACTATCAAGGGTTCTCTGTACTCTTCTCTAGAGAAACTTCTATAGTGAAAGTACAACGCCAATTGTACTATACCCAAAATGGTTCCTATCCCATTCGGCATCTACAAATTTAAACAGAAACAGAAAGGTCATATAGAAGTGGTGGAACATAGATATATGTAGTCATATTCATTACTTAATAAAAAACTCAAAACAATGGTTCCAAAAAGTAAATAAGGGAAAGAAGAGAAAAGTAAATGAGCTAGAAAGCTTACAAAAACAAATGCATCCTCATTAAGCATCCCATAGATGAAGAAAGATGTACTCATTAGGAAGGTGGAGAGAGAAAGATGAAATGGCATAAATTCAACACTTTTTGTTCGGATGACCAAATTCTGGAACACATATGAAGGTAAATAAATAATTTCGATATCAAGCTGAAGCAATAAAGTTTGTTGAATTCATAGATAAAAACATATCAAATGTCTTGGAAAAACTTACAATTATAAATAAAGGAGAGGCAAACATTGATATGAGAGAACCACAACTCAACCATCCTACAACGTTCCGCCTTACTATACTGTCAGCTATTTGCAAGCTACCGACAACTATGATTGCAAATAGGCCAAAAATTGCCAACAGCAAACCAGCCATTTTCACCTGCAAACAACAGTTTACAGGAAAGAATATTATGACAGATTACAATTAATCAATGTCTTTCAAGCATTTATCACAGTAACAAGTACTGGTAATATTAGGAAACACACACACACCTTCTTTTCTGGCTCTGTGTATATCATATACAGAGTTATGTAGACTATTTTATGACAGCTTACAACTAATCAATGTCTTTCAAGCATTTATCACAGTAACAAGTACTGGTAATGTGAGGAAACACACACACACCTTCTTTGCTGGCTCTGTATATATCATATACAGAGTTGTGTAGACTATTATGACAGCTTACAATTAATCAATGTCTTTCAAGCATTTATCACAGTAACAAGTACTGGAACATTAGGAAACACACACACACCTTCTTTGCTGGCTCTGTGTATATCATATACAGAGTTGTGTAGACTAGTTGAAAGACAGCTCCAACTGAATTAACTGTTACGACCAATAAATTATCAAGAGACACAAGGGGTGTGCCATACCACAGGGTGATCAAGCAGTTCAAGAGGGCATAAACATACGGCAACCCTGAGAACTGTTCCGTTGAACGATTTCTGACAACTCTCCTAAATGTTGGTCTGAATTGGGAAAGGAAAACTAAAATTACTAGGGGATAAAAGTAAAACCATAATGTCTTCTATGAAGTCATACTCAACAGCAATGTGTATAGGAAGCCAAAGGAAAACTTACATAGGAGACACAAATAACCCAAAGGCAAAGATGTTCCCTGCAATTAGCAAAGAAAGAAGTGTCCTCGAGATAAGAATTTGAAATCACATTATTCAGGAAATAAGCATAAAATTCAAAAGCATATCAAAATCTTGAGAATAGTAGTTAATATTTGATTAATTAACCAAAACTGTTGCATTAATGGTATACTTGTTTTCTTTTTATGTTTTTTTGTAAATGAGTGTTTTTCTCATGCTTGCACTTAGTCAAGGATAATATGCACTCTATGACTTTTGAGATGAAAAGAAGCAAATTTATTTTTCTTACTTTTTGTTATGGGAATTATAAATACTGCACAACACTATACTGACAAGCACCATCGAGAACTTAAGACCATAACGCATTGTATGTTTGTAATCAACAACCCCAGAGTAGTTAGAATTAACAGTAAACCTTGATTTCTTTTCATTGCATGCAGTAATGCATAGTTCCTAATTTTCAAAATCATTCATGAATACATTGAATCTTTTTACAGAAAATTTCAGTCTGCTATCCTTTTAAATTTCTTTCAATATCATGCAATTTCCAAATGCCCATCTTTTTAATTCATTTACTTTAAACGCTTCACCAAGTAACACTGCACATGGATGGATCTCACTGTAGATTTTCTTCCAGTCATAACTCAGTAAAAATGCAGGAAATTTCAGAAAGGATACTATATTCATGGTAAGGTTGCTTCAGCAGTTTAATTAGCCATATATAAAAGTGGTATTCTTGGTTTTGATACTAAAATGTTTTGCTTTATCACATCGTCAAATCTACTTGGCTTCTGGAAGTTCAAGTTTTAGATTACTTAAAATGAAAAGCACAAAAAGCAGGACACTTCTGAATCCTAATACTGTAGTAAACATAATATAAAATCTTGCTTTCAAAAGTGAGCAATACACCTCAGATGAGCTAATCGAATGATGGATGGACTTTCAAATTTGATTTTTCTCTATATTGGAGGAAATAACTTGTCTGTTGTAAGATTAATTATATACACAAGAACCTCAATCAGATAGTTCTCTATCTTAACAACGTATACTTTGTTAGATTTACCAAAATCACTTCAGGGGAACGGAAGCTAAATCAAAAGCAATAACTATAAACGTAATTCAATGCTAAGAAGTTGGAAGTGTCTAAGTAACACCAGAAATACATAATGCACTCCTTAGCAGAAAATGGTACAAAAAGGCAAGTACTTGGAAAAACATCAAGCCCTTGAGCCTTCAATCATCTTTCCCCGTATCTATGAACCATTCAGCTTCTTCCAAATACAAACTCATGGGCATTCCTTACCAAGTGAATAAAAAGGGTATCTTTAGTCAAGCAAGTAACGCAAAAAGATACCAAAAAAGGCAGCAGCAGAACAAGACCCAGTAATTTTCTAGTCAAATAAAGGAACCTAAATTCCCAAACTTATTATGGGTTTTCATTTTTTTCATCACAGCAAAACCACAAAAACTAACATACAGAGAGATAGAGAATGAGAATGTACCCGCTATTCCAGCTGCATCCTTACAAATTGTATGGATAGGATATGAAGTTGAAATGGAAATCGTCATCACTATTCAAGAACCGTTCAAATCACCTTCAGACAAGACCTCCCTCTATCCTGAAACCAATGACTTCTTCTCTCTAAAATTATGGCCCCTCTCTCTCACTTTATGGTGTTTTTCTTTCTGTCCACGTTTATAAGTTGTCTGAAACGTGAGACGCTTATATAACTTGTATTTCCGCGTATTACATAGTTTTTATACAGTTATACCTCTTACATGGTCTGCTCAAATTTCAATCTTCAACCTTTTGAAATTATTATAGAATTTATAGGCTGCATAATACCCAGCTGGCCAATTGGGACTTTGTATTTTGATTTTGACCACCCAATTCTAAATACCCACGTGATTCTATATTATGGCTTTTAGATATGAATGGCCTTTGTTTTGATTCAGATCACAGCTGTTGAGCTGTCATGATAGGGACGACTCAGGTGATCTTGACCCTAGTTGCTATTATTACTCAATTGCCATATATTAGGCCAGAATATTCTTTGGCTTGCTAATTTAAGAAAGCAAAATCTTATAATTATAGAAATTAATATAATACTAACACTAGTACTAAAAAAAAAAAGGTATGATATCCCTCTAATTTAGTACTTTCTTATTTTTATTTGCCAACTCCAATCCCATTTTGTACCAAAGGGAAAAAAAAGAGAGTAGATCTGGCTATTTCGTTAACTAATTAATGTTAGAGACCTAAATTGTTAGTTTTAGTTGTCAACAATCCGTTCAAGTTTCAACCCCACAGTTAAGGACTTAAGGTGGGATAGAAGTGTGGAGAAAGAAATAGAAAAAAAATTTCTTAATAATTAGATTGAAGATAAGAATTAGTAGAAATATGCTTAAATTGATCTAGAAGGTGAGAATTGGTTATGGTACTTTTAATAAGGTGGCATTTGTTTTGGTTTTATGGATGAGTTTTGGGCTACTTTTAGGGTTTATATATAACGGGAAAAAAGGTTTCAAAAATAGTGATAGAATCCTACTCTCATATATTGATGACCATTAATAATTTTTCAATTTCAAAATTCAGAATTTGAATTGAGATCATTTCATTGAATCCTTATAAATTGCATTGATTTATAGTAAAGATTTCATTTCAATTGGAATTTGGTCCCGTCAGTACCCAAGATCCTAACATCACAATTCTATTTTTGTCAAAATTTCAGAGTAAATAGACCTCTAGATGCAGTATTGAATTCTATTCAGACAAATAATTATTAAAGAAGACAATAATCAAACAAATGATCTTATGACAAAAATATTATAATTCAAATTACCAATATTATAAATAATTCTTTAAATAGAAAAATAACTTACAAATATGACAATGTTAACCACGATGAGTTTGAACTGGAGACAACCTGTTAAACTAAAAGCTCATCAACAATGAATGAATAATAACTTTGTTAGATTTTTGGTACATAAAGGTGCATCATGTATAGTGTTTATAAAGCTGTGATGGGTGAAGCCAATCTCACCCTTATAATCTCGATCTTTCAACTTTACTTGAGAGTACTCCAATCTTTCTTAATGATGAAGCTTGTATCGATCTCCATAATTTGTAATTTGTAAATTACTTTTTGTGGTTATCTTTGGCATTGTTCAAGGCCCATTATCACTATTAAAAGACAATTAATAAAATTACGAAGACTTATTTCAAAAGTATACATGATAACTTCTCCTATAAATAAAATAAAATTGCACATGAGTAACATGAGACTTGTGACACCGAAAGAGACTCATTATTTTGGTATTCAATCAATCACAATTCACAAAAGTCGTTGAGAGAGCATAGATTAATTAAATGAACACACCTACTCCAAAAAGGTTTATTTTGACTTTCCACAATATAAATGACAACTAATTTGTGTGTTACATATGTTGAAAAGGACAGCTCCATTGTTTTATGGTAAATATGTGTGTGTAATGCAAAATTACACAATCTATTGAAATTATTAACAACTCCAGCATTACAAAAAGGACAAAAGTGTTTGATTTGGAGATAGAGAGAGAGATCAATCCAAAATTGAGTAATCCATAAAAAAAAATTTCTCTTAACTAATTTATGAAAGCGTGATCCATGCATTGTATACTCAACAACTAAAGAGATGTTACAATATTATATTGTGTTTAATAGTGACATGTGATTATGTACATTGCTAAATCAATTATTATTTAATATACAGTTTTAATTAAGTTTAACTTTTTATTTCTATTTAAAAGGTAAAAGAAGAGTCAGCATAAATTTCTTTTTTAAGAATAAAGCAAAGATTATTGTTGATAAAAAAATATTTAACAGCACTTACAAGAGAAACCAAAAATCAGTAAACTCTAATAAAGTCTAGTGTTCAACATCAACTTTTAACTAGACCTAACAATACATTATCTAGACCTGTAAATCCGTTTTACCTGAGCACAAAAAGAAAGAAAAGGGTTTTTAAAAAAATAGGCCCGTGAGAATATCGGCAACTTTTACTCATACCAGTTTAGGCGCCCCGCACCCGTTAGACACAATTCGTACCCACCCATTTATGTAGGGTGACTAATTATTTATTTTTGTTAAGTATTTTTTTTTTCCTCTATATTTGTTAATGTAGTTCTTGAAGAAGTTGATGTTTGATTTATGGTGCCATTATCAAAGACTCTGACTTCGGATTCTAGAGAATCAACCACCATTGATGATTAAATTATTTGCTTCAAAAATTGTCCATGGAATTCTAAATGTATGGATGTTTTTTGTTATTGTGTTTTACATTTCTAATACTGTTGTTAAGATTAGAAGTTAGTTGATCTCAACTTGAATCTTGGGATAAATTTTTATGTAGTTTCATTTGGTTATTTGACATGTGATCTCTAAACAACAATCAAGAACACATTGAGTTTTTTTTTTTTTTTTTTTTTTTTTCAAGTTTAAACATCTCATTATGCAGGTTACCTGTCATTGCTGTCACCGCTCTTGATGCTTGTTTTCCCTACCTCCACCGCCCTGTGCATTATTTCTGCCGTTGTCACCTCCAGCAACCACCGATTTTGGAGCTTTGAAAGTATGTGTAATATAAGTGTTCTTGTAGTTTAGCTTTTGATTTAGTTGTTGTTAATGATTCATAATTGATTTAGATATTAGCTAGTTTGATTATTAATTGTTGTTTATTTCTAACTATTTTATTTAGATTTTTGATTGGGGATTGATTTAGGTTTTGTTTTGGATATTACTGATTAGTTTTGGAGGATTTAGGATATTGTTTGTTTATTGTTGATTGTTATGTATTGATTTAGATTTTTGTTTAGGAATTAATTTAGATTTTTTTTGTTTTGAATTTTAGGAATTAGTTTTGTTCATTTATATTTTATATGTGTTTTTTGTGGTTTAGGCTTTGATTTAGTTGTTGATAATGATTTTTAATTGAATTAGATTTTTGTTTAGGAATTAATTTAGAATTAATTTAGGTGTCAATTTAGATTTTTTTTGTTTTGAATTTTAGGAATTAGTTTTGTTCATTTATATTTTATGTGTTTTTTGTGGTTTAGGCTTTGATTTAGTTGTTGATAATGATTTTTAATTGAATTAGGTATAGTTTTGAAATTGTTGTTTATTGTTAGCTATTGTGACTTAAGTACTAATTTAGGTTTTATTTTGAATATTAAGGATTGATTTTGGAGAATTTCTATAGTGAGGAAATTATCTCAATTTGAGCGAGGAATTTGGGAGGAAACACTTCCCGGCATAAAATGGCAAGAGAACTTTGGAAAAAAAAACTGGATGGCCAATTTGCAATGAATGTGGGATTAACAGAATATGTGTCTATTCCTCGCCATTTAGTGAGTAACGAGAAAATTGTGAGAAATTTAAGTAAAAATTAACCTTCGTTAAATTATTATTTTCTTGTAATGTATGATATAAAAATGACAATATTAAAATTGATTTATTTGAAAATAAAAACAAAAAATTTGAAAAAATATAATAGGGATTACCACCAAGAAAGAGAGAGATGCAGCTTCTTGTGAAATATATTCAGCATAGAGTATTGTTCTAATTAACTCTATTTGAAAGGATCTGAATTCTAATAAATTGTGTTAATTTATAAATAATATATACTTCACAGTTGATTTATAACATCTCTTAGGTAATTATAAATATTTCACAATAATATATATACTCTATTTGAAAGGATCTGTATTCTAATAAAGTCTTGTGAAAGATATTTTGCATGATAGTATTGTTCAAGTTTCAACCCCATAGTTAAGGACTTAAGGTGGGATAGAAGTGTGGAGAAAGAAATAGAAAAGAAAAAAAAAAGTCTTAATAAATAGATTAAAGATAAAAATTAGTAGAAATATGCTTAAATTGATCTAGAAGGTGAGAATTGGTTACGGTCTTCGTAATAAGGTGGCAATTGTTTTGGTTTTATGGATGAGCTTTTACTTATATGGATTTGAAAAAAGATTTCAAAAATAGTGATACAATCATACTCTCATGTTTTGGTGACCAATAAATATTTTTCAATTTGAAAATCCAGAATTTGAATTGATGTCCTTTCATTGAGTCCTCTTAAATTACATTGATTTATCTTAAAGATTTCATTTCAATTGGAATTTGGTCCCGTCTTTACCCAAGATCCTAGCATCACAATTCTATTTTTGTATAAATTTTAGAGTAAATGGGCATATCGATGTGGTATTTAATTTTATTTTAAGAAATTGTGGTTAATTAATATATATAACTGTATGGAGGACATTCAGAAAATAGAAGTTCCTTAATTAATCAAACAAGAAATCCTAATAACAATATTACATTCCAAATCACTAATATTATAAATAACTCACTAATGAGACAAATAACTACTAAAGAAGACAATAATCAAACAAAAGATCTTATGACAAAATATTATAATTCAAATTACCAACGTTATAACAATTCATTAAGTAGAGAAATAACTCACAAATGTAACAATGTTAATCATGATGAGATTTGAACCTGAGACAAGAGGTTTTAGCATATTTGTCTCAACCTATTGACCTAAAATCTCATCATCGATGAACAATAATAAACATTTGCTAGATATTGGTACATAAAGGTGCATCATATATAGTGTTTATAAAGTTATGGTGGGTGAAGCCAATCTCACCCTTATAATCTCGATCTATCAACTTTACTTGAGAGTACTCCAATCTTTCTTACTTAATGATGAAGCTTGGATCTCCTTAATTTGTAAATTTGTTACTTACTTTTTGTGGTAATCTTTGGTATTGTTCAAGTCCCATTATTAATTACTATTAAAAAGACCTATTTCAGAAGTATACAAGATAACTTCTCTATAAAAGTGAAATTGCACATGAGTAACATGAGACTTGTGACACCAAAAAGGGACTCATTCTGCTTTTTAATCAATCACAATTCACAAAGTCATTGAGAGAGCATAGATTAATTAAATTAACACACTTACTCCAAAAGGGTTTACGTTAACTTTCACAATATAAATGACAACTAATTGTGTGTCACGTAAGTTGAAAAGGAAAGCTATAGTGTTTATGGTAAATATGTGAGTAACGAGGAAATTGTGAGAAATTTATGTGAAAAATTATCTTTCGAAAATTGTTATTTTCTTGTAATGTATAATATAGAAATGAAAAGAATAAAGTCGATTTATTCAAAACTAAAAAATTGAAAAAATATAATAGGGATTACCACCAAGAAAGAGAGAGATGCAGCTTCTTGTGAAATATATTCTGCATGATAGTATTGTTCTAATTAACTCTATTTAAAAGGATCTGTATTCTAATAAGTTTTGTTAATTTATGAATAATACTTCACAGTTGATTTATTACATCTCTTAGGTAATTATGAATATTTCACAATAGAAGGACAGAGCTTCTGAAAATTTTATGAATAAATAAATATTTCACTAAATTTAGTCTAAAATTATGCGACAATTTATATAAATGTACATTTCATACTTAAATATATAATGACTTAAAAAATAGACCAAAAGTTTGGACATATCACAGATAGATGACTGATGACAGACTATATTTCAAGAAAATTCAGACCTTAAAAATAATAATAACTTATTGGCTAGATATTTAATTGTAAATTGATATAAGCTAAGAAGGGATACATATTTCACAGATTAATTGGATATATCCAAAATTTTGGGTAAATACATATCGCACAATGTATTTCATTTAGCAGAGCTATTGAAACGTAAATTGTCATATGGTACGACTTGTTACTAATATATAATTGATAATGAATCGGTTGATACTAAGACTATTTATCCATAAATACATATCTAAGACAACTTAACAAACTGCAGAGTTATGTTTTTATAGACATTGTATAGTAAATTAGTTATTATGACTATTTATAGTTAAATAATTATTTACAAAAAAAATACACCGAAAATTGTGGTTAATCAAATGCATGTTTCAAGAAAATATTAACCTTTAAGACTTTGTTAAGAAAAAACACTCCCTCATACTATTAAAATAACTAAAATATCTTATATTTCATCATAAATTGAACGAAGTTGTATCGATTCAAACTTTAAACTTATAATTAAATCCAAGATGATATGTTCTCTTGGAAGTGAAAAAAAAAAAAAAAAAAAAAACAGTTTATTTATCTAAAAATAGTAGAATGATTGTCTAAATCATTGATTGAATTGTTTACTTATCAATAGTTTATTTATAAATTTTAGATTTCGTGAAGTATTTCTTGAATTTAATTTTTCTAGTTATTTTTTTGTTAATTTTTTTTTTTATTCAAAAAATCTCAATTGTTCTTACAATGTAATATTTTTCATTTCCATCCTTATAGTTTAAAATTGAGTCACTTACGTCCAATTATGTGTGATTGTTCAGATTGTCAACCAAAATCATCGTTTCTAGTGAGAACAATCTCAAATTCATTTTGGGTTTTATGCAACTTGAGGTTGTATTTGATTGTCAATCCTGTTATTTTTAATACAATTTTTATTTTTTGAATATTGTCTTAATAAATTTATCATTTCGAATGTCATGTAATTATTCATGGTTTCGCCCATTTTATTATCCGTTAACTTAGGTCAATTTAAGTAATATGAAATTGACTCGATTTTAAATTATAAAAATTTAAGAAAGTATATTGTTTTGTAAATTTTAAGGATAAAAATGACTTTTTAAATAAATTATAAACACAGAAAGTATGACTTAACTATTAATTTTAACGAATAAACTTTATTTTCAAAGTTGATTTGCTCGCAAACCGCGTGCGGCTCGAGTCATTTGTATTCATTATCTATGTGATGTTTGGCAAAACTACTGCTTCTATAATTACCATATCACCCTTTCTTTCTTTTTTCCTCCTTCTAATTGGCCAGACATGCCACGGTTTACTTCAGTGTTTATGACGGAGAGGTGGAATATATATATATATTTATTTGTTTCCTGAATATGACTATAAGAGACCCTCTCAATAATTATTTGTGTTCAGATTCAAATTTATTTTCACACCATAAGAGAACAGCTCGATGATTATTGTTTTCAATTATTGTTGGAATGTAAAATATATCTAAAAAATGCTAGTAATTGAATTACCAAAATCTCATAAAAATGAAATCATTTGTAATAATTATTATTTTAAAATTATTTGAAAATAAAAGCTTTTCATTCAAAAGATGCATAAAGAAGGAGATCTTTACATCAAAATGAGTAGCT
The DNA here is from genome assembly GCA_029379385.1 of Quillaja saponaria. NCBI lineage: Eukaryota > Viridiplantae > Streptophyta > Magnoliopsida > Fabales > Quillajaceae > Quillaja > Quillaja saponaria. The sequence continues at coordinate 6,857,361 of CM055616.1, read as the reverse complement.
ATTTATACTAAAAACATATGACATTACATTTTAAAATAACATATAACTTTTTTAATATCCATTGTGAGAGTATATGTATTATATCAAAATTTAAAAGTAGTGAATTTGTTGGTGATCTAATTAAACCCTTCATTACTAGGGAATAAAATCGGATTTTATTTAATTTACACCATATTTTAAATTTAATGTGAAAGATAATCAAATACATTAATGATTGATATATTCATGTTTATTAAGTAAAATATTGATATCCTCCTCTATATGCAATTAGTACCATAAAAATAAAAATAAAAATTATTATCATAAAAATGGAAAGTAAAATATATCTTAGGCAATATATTAATGCTCTTAAAAGTTGTGATTGCGTAATTTTATTATTGTAATGAGGGCATATTCGTCATTTAGTTGGCGTATATGGCTCGCCTTAACTGTCTCACATGATTTACAGAGGAGTATATATACACAAAGCCCTCCGATTTCCCTCACTCATCTCCGAGTCCCTCGTGGTTTCGTTTCGTCTTCGATTTTCTGTGTCTGAAAGTCTTGCTATTTTCTTCTGGGATTTTCTAGCTCGGTCATTTTCATTGTGGGTTGAAGATCGATCTTGATCCAACACGAACTTGTAAGTCAATTTTAGCTCTCTGTTTTCTGAAAATTGTATATGTAATCATACTTTTCATATGAAAATAGTGGATTTTGGGATTAATGGGAATATTTATGATCTGGGTATTGCTCAATTTTGTTAGATCTGTAATCAATGTGAAGAAGGAGATCCTTGTTGGTTGTGATTTGTTTATGTGCATTGCTTAATTTGATCTGGGTCCTTGAAAATTGCTGCTGCGATGTGAGTTAAAACAAGATCAATACGTGTTTACTAAAATAGGTTAAATCTATAATTATGTGTTTATCTCTGGCTGGATCTGGTTAATGTGCTTGCTTTGTGTTATACATTGGATTATTCAGTGCCGATTATGAGTCCTGGTTGTTTTCCCCTCTGCAATTTTGATTTCTTAGCCTAACCCGTATGACTGTTCTTCATTTCCCAAGATTTTGGAATTTTTTCTTAACGCAATACATCCTAGAGTGATTTTGTCATCTGTTTTCAGTTTTATTCTTATTAATCTGTATGATCCAAATGAAGAAAATTTTATGCTTGTTTTTACTTTATGTTTCTCTGATTTCTAACTATCAAGTACTTACAGACGGATAATCTGCTGATGCTAGCAAACAAAGTTTTCCCTTGATTTTCAACTGTTCTTTCAAATGTGGGAAATATGCTGTTTATAATGGGATTTAATTCTGCTCTGATATTATTTCTATATAGATTAAAGTGGTAGTGTTTTATTCTCCTTGTGTAACTATTTAGCGAAACAACTTCCATTATTGTGGGTCACTATCTTAATGTTTTTTGTTTTCTTTTTTGTTTTGTAGTACAAGTTGCTTGACATGGCTGCCTATACCCCAAAGAACATCCTCATCACGGGGGCAGCTGGGTTCATTGCATCCCATGTTGCCAATCGGCTTGTCCGGAGCTACCCCGACTATAAAATTGTTGTGCTTGACAAGCTTGATTACTGTTCTAATCTGAAAAATCTCCTTCCCTCTAAATCATCTCCGAACTTCAAGTTCGTGAAGGGGGATATCGGAAGTGCAGATCTTGTCAACTACCTACTCATTACAGAGTCCATTGACACAATAATGCATTTTGCAGCCCAGACTCATGTTGACAATTCATTTGGTAATAGCTTTGAGTTCACCAAGAACAATATATACGGTACCCATGTGCTATTAGAAGCCTGCAAGGTCACTGGCCAGATCAGAAGGTTCATCCATGTCAGCACAGATGAGGTGTATGGGGAGACGGATGAGGATGCTGTTGTGGGAAATCATGAAGCTTCCCAGCTCCTCCCAACAAATCCATACTCTGCAACAAAAGCTGGAGCTGAAATGCTTGTCATGGCATATGGTAGGTCATATGGGTTACCTGTGATCACAACACGTGGAAACAATGTGTATGGACCCAATCAGTTTCCAGAGAAGTTAATTCCAAAATTTATCCTCTTGGCTATGCAAGGAAAGCCTCTTCCAATTCATGGGGATGGCTCTAATGTGAGAAGTTATTTATATTGTGAGGATGTTGCTGAGGCTTTCGAAGTCATCCTTCACAGGGGAGAGGTTGGCCATGTTTACAATGTTGGGACAAAGAGGGAAAGGAGAGTTATTGATGTGGCTAAAGATATCTGCAGACTTTTCTCAATGGATGCAGAGACTGACATAAAATTTGTAGATAACAGACCATTTAATGACCAGAGGTACTTTCTAGATGATCAAAAGCTCAAGAACTTAGGGTGGTCAGAAAGGACTACATGGGAAGAGGGTTTGAAGAAGACTATAGAATGGTACACTAAGAATCCTCATTGGTGGGGTGATGTCTCTGGAGCATTGCTTCCTCATCCAAGGATGCTGATGATGCCTGGTGGGATTGAGAGACATGGATCTGAAGATGACAAATCTGCATCTTATGAATCAACAAAAATGTTTGTTCCATCTTCCAAGAGCACTGGATCTCCGCAAAAACCTACTCTTAAGTTCTTGATCTATGGCAGGACAGGGTGGATAGGAGGTCTGCTTGGGAAACTGTGTGAGAAACAAGGAATTCCATTTGAATATGGAAAAGGGCGCCTAGAGAATCGGTCATCACTCTTGGCAGATATTCAGAGTCTTAAGCCCACTCATGTTTTCAATGCTGCTGGAGTGACTGGTAGACCAAATGTTGATTGGTGCGAGTCTCATAAGGCCGAAACAATTCGCACCAATGTTGCTGGTACTTTAACATTGGCAGACGTCTGCAGAGAGCTTGGGATCTTGGTGGTGAATTATGCTACTGGGTGCATATTTGAGTATGATGCTGCACATCCTGAAGGCTCTGGCATTGGCTTTAAAGAGGAAGACAAACCTAATTTCACTGGTTCTTTCTATTCCAAAACCAAGGCTATGGTAAGTTTGCATAGGATGTGTGTGTATAATCTTATTTCCTTACTCTATGTAAATTTCAAATGACTATCTTTCAATTTCGAATCAGGTCGAAGAGCTAGTGAAAGAATTCGACAATGTGTGCACCCTCAGAGTTCGCATGCCAATCTCATCTGATCTCAGTAACCCACGCAACTTTATTACTAAGATTGCTCGTTATGAGAAAGTTGTTAACATCCCAAACAGCATGACTATCTTGGATGAACTAATACCCATTTCAATTGAGATGGCTAAGAGGAACTTGAGGGGTATTTGGAACTTCACAAATCCTGGGGTTGTGAGCCACAATGAGATTTTGGAGATGTACAAGAATTATATCGACCCCAACTTCAAGTGGGCTAACTTCACCCTCGAAGAGCAAGCCAAGGTAATAGTTGCTCCACGAAGCAACAATGAGATGGATGCATCAAAATTAAAGAAAGAGTTCCCTGAATTACTCTCAATCAAGGAATCACTGATCAAGTATGTCTTTGAACCGAACAAGAAAAAGTAAACAGATAGGCAGTTCATTGTTGTATAATTCACTATCCTCGGGATTGTGTTGCACAAGAACTACTCTTACTGTTAGCTTCATCTGTTTACCTGTTGTGTTCTCTGGAAGAACTACGATAACAATTGTTTTAGGTATACTTCTACATTTTTCTTCCACTTTTTTATTCTTCCTGAAGTTTCCCCTTCTTTGAGCAACTTCAAGTAGTTTTCTTCCAGTTGGTTGTATTTGCAAAACTTTTGGTACCTGTTAAACGTGCATTCTGGTATACAGCTTCCAATATTCATTTCATGAGTTATACTTTTTTTATTTTTTGCTAATACATTTCATTATTTATAATTATACCTGTGTCTCTTATACATTGAATAGTGTGTGAAAGCTTATGCAAATTGGGATCCGAATTTCATATAATCCACAACCGAGTTGAGGAAACAAAGTCGACCAGAAGCAAGCCGAAGCCCAAATTGGCTTTGTTTCTATTCACTTTCATTTTCTTATCATCGAGGAAAATGTCCACTACTACTGCAATCTTGTCTTGGATAAAACATCAAGAAATTTCAGTGGGTGTGATTCATTGACAACGATCCAAGACTTGTTAAGTCTGACATTATTTGTTTTTTTGATGGGTCTGACGTATTGATAAATAACATTGTTGATAGGAAAGGATATTGTGAAAGATATATAGGAGGGAATAGACCCTGAAACACTTTTGCAATGATTAAATGGTGCCTTACTACTGAGTACTGATGGTGGTGGCTACCACATCAAATTTGATGAACATTGGAGTAGCTAATTACTTAATCTAATAGCTTGTAAAATAAGAAAATTTTATTTTTAGTGTTGATGACATAACAATGAATCTCCCAATACAATGAAATTCATTTGGGTGTGAAATACGTGATGAATAGTTCTATTCCCTTGTTTCATGAAAATAAAAAATTACATTCAACAAATAAGTTGTTTTCTAGTGGAAGATGATTTTGTTTTGCAGTAGTGTCAAAAATCCTAATCCATTACCAAGTTCCAAATAACAGAAATAGTTCCTCTTCTTTTAGTATGTTGATATGCTTCATTTTCAGTCACTCATTTGGCTTTCTATTCCCTATTATCAGAATCTTATACAAATTTTGGTGCTGCTTCTCTTCTGTGTATTCTGAGCCCCCTTGGAAGTTGCAAAAGCAAAAGAAAAAACTGTAATGCTCATCTCCCACTCAAGTATAGCTTTAGATATATCTCTGCAACTTGTCCATATGGACTCAAAGTTGTCATGGAATTAGCAAAAGAAAGTCTGTAAGTTAAAATTTCAGTATTTGATTTTCAAATAAGTCCCAAATACTTATTATTCATATATGTTGCTTTTGCAACTTCAAGGGACCAAGATTATACATCATAGAAGCAAGCACCCATGCTTTCTTTTCCAGCAGTAACTGTTAAGTGGAAAAGGTTGCCAATAGACCAAATAATATGACAACCACATCATTCACCTAACCAATGCTACGGAAAATTCATAGAAGATATTCTGATATAGGGTATAGAAAGTCAAATGAGTTGAAGCATATGAACATACAAGAGGAAAAAGAGGGACTATTTTGTTGTTGTTAACAAGCCTACATATTCTTTTTTTTAAGTATATTTAAATTAATAAACATTTCTTCCATTTTCTATTTTCTTTCTTCACCACTTCTGTCCCGTCTTAACAATGGGTTGAATGATAGTTGGAAATTACAACTAACAATTTAACAAGGTTAGTGACTGATGTAGCTTATCAAAGAAAAAGATGAGAACATACAGAACAGAAGGAGCACACCCCTGAGAGATGAAGGAGGGGAGGGCATCCTAGAGTTTGAAACCTGAAGCCCCATAACATGCAAAAGTTGTTACTATTCTGAACTTGGAGAAGCTGCATCAGCCAGTTCCTTCAAAAATGATACAATGTCATCTGGTGATCCAAGTGTAAACCGAGCATTTGTACGAGTCCGCCCAACAGCACAAGAGAAGTAGTTCTCCTTCTTGAGATCAAGGACATTCCATGAGATCTTTTCTGGTGATGGCCGCCGTGCACTTCCACTGACAAGGTTGGTGATTTTCTTCTCAGAATTTGGCGATGACCGCTGTGCCCTTTGAGATGACTTCGTCCCACTTTTACTAGCCGAAATCTTCAATGAAGATCTTCTCTCACCAGGTAACTTAAGTCCATCTGTTGCCTTGGTCCGGACAATACCCATACCTTCAGAAGGAAGCTCTGGCTCAAAGAAGGTAAACACATCTTCATCCTGAAGCATAGGAAGATGTTAAACTAATTAAAACAATGAGAAGGTAATATCTATTTATATAGGTGTTTTCCATTTTCATCTCATTAATTGAATTAAGGTCTTCTGTATTAAACCAAACATAATGGAAGGCTACTTGTGAATCTCATGTAGGATCTAAACGGGCTTTAGAAACTAACCTATCTGATCTATAGTTCCTTTCCTTTCGCAGAAGGACTAATCTATAGTTCCTTTCCTTCCACAGAAGGAATATCATATTGGCTTAGACTTCTAACATAATTTAAGAATAACATATATGTAAGAATTCAAAGTTATACCAATCTCCCCTGGTTTTTCTTTTTCTTTTTTCCTTCTTTTTTTGCTAATCTCCCGCTCCCCTGAATTTAGATGAAATCACATGAACCTCTCCTATTTGATAGATTACCCTAAAGACCATAATGTAGCTTCTCAACCAGTAATGTTCTAAGAAAATGTCAGTAGTCCTTGGGAGCATTGCAGTGCGCATGTGCTACCCCCATAAGGCCAACATAGCTACTGCTTACTCATCGATGGCGGGGTTGGGTTCTTCCAGTTTCTGAATGATTCCTGATTATTTCAGGACACACCCTTGATGTTGGAGCATTGAGGAGAGTAAAATAATGTTCGCTGAAAGAGTATCAATAGGTACTCAGATGTGGGTTTAAGTTATGAGACTGAATCTAAGGGCACCATTGAGGATAATCAATTCAGCAGTTTTCCTTGTAAATGTTCTTTATCTTCTTTTCATTTTGTTTTTACCTCAACTATAAAATTACTGGGCACTTTCTATGTTTCGATGGGCTGTGCTTGTCTTTGCTAGGTTAGAAGGAGCTTGTGGCTTCAATTTAAAAGCTGGTTGTGGCTTTTTGACAGCTGCTTTTACACAGAGGAAAGCCACAATAACTTTTTAAAAGTTACAGCATTGCCAAACTCAGCCAAAGTCTGTTAGAATCTTAAATCAGATGGCTTTAGTTGATACAAGACTAAATGTTAAGCATGGTCCCTAATATTTGAAGATAGGGGCAGGTGAATTCCTGGGAGTTTTTCATAATATATATGTGAAACAATTGCACTAGAAAAATCAAGAGTGAAAAATCACCTTCCCCAGAAAGTGTCCTATACAGAGGACGTAGTCGATTGGTGCTCTCATGGATTTACTGTGAACAATCTCACCCAGTATGCGGTCAATAGCCGCACCCTGAATAAGAGCAAAATATAAAAGGTTTTCCAAACAGCTAATTTGAATAACAGAATCATAAAACTTCAGTTGGATAGAAATGCCAAATATAAAGTTAAGTTATTACCTTTGTAACACCTGCTGCGCGCACCTCAACAGATCGGCTACCTTGAACAACATCAACAGATGCATTAGAAATTGGGCCTGTCCAAAGATGCTGCAGCATATCCCTTGCTTGAAGTCGCCCAAATTCAACATCTGTCACTATCATAAGATTAGAGAAGCTGGGAAACAGAAAGAGGGCCAAAAAGATAAATTAGGAAATGCAAACAGAACAAGTACCTGCATATTTGTAATTCCATACAAGAGAAGTTTCACGGAGTTCAAAATGTGACCGGGGTGTTCTCTCAGTGAAGTACTCAAACACATGCTGGAAAACACGGCATCAAAATGGTAAGTTTATATAACAAAGGACAAAATACTCGGAAAGAACCAAAACTTCAATATGAGCACCTTCACACTGTCAACCCATTCCATATTTAAATGCTCTGGCATTGTTGTCATCCATTCTCCCTTTGTAATGCGTAAAAACATCCCATTCTCTGCTGCCAACCACATATCATACTCCCCAAAGTTCTGTAAAAGCACTCAGTTAAGAACCAGATCTAGTAAAGACACAAAAAAATGGAGTATCTTATTAAGTACATCGTCGAGGACATTTCTATCACTGCCACTGAGAACTACAATTGTAGTTTTTGGATCACTGCAAAGTGCTGTCAAGGGCTCTTTCAATTCTGGATGCACCTTCAGTTCCATTTCTTTAATCTGATCACCTTTTCTGTCAACTGGTTCGGTTAATGTTGCGTTGAATCCCTGCAGTTTGTATTACAAGCATGAGAGGAAAAATGTCTTGACAATGAAAAAAAACAATCATACCATTGTCTATTGGTGTACATATATATAAATGACAATGCTCACAAGATATTCAAGTTTCTAATAGTAATGCTTAATTTTTTTTTTTCCAGTTCCAAATAATGAAAAATCAGACTTGGAAAAATTGAAACTGATCACTGTTTTAGATCCAATTTATCATCTAAAACAGCTTTACAAGAAAAAAAAAATCACTGGAAGATGTGAAAAGACCTGTTGACATCAACATCAGTGCATCCAAGTGTCAAACAGACTAATTAATATGAATTCAGGTTGAAATACGTATAAAAAAGGAAAGGAAAAGAACTAAAGAAGTCAGGAACATTGATTTCTTATGAGAAACATCCAAAGAACTCATCAGTTTCACAATGAGACAGGCATACCAAAATGAGCAACCGATTAGTCGATTGCAGGTAACGTTCTATTGCATTCTTGGTTGGAAGGAGAGGAGGAACTTGTCTTGTCCTCAATTGTGCCTCGACGACAGTATCATTCAGTTCACTGCAGTTTTCAACAAAACTAGAATGTCATCGAAGTAATCCCCCTAAAACCTAAAAGGTGAAGCATAGGATATAATTCACAAACTTGCCTCCTTCAAGTCAAATGCCATCTACACGTTTCTTACCACAGCTAAGGATAGAATTCCATGAGGGAAAACACTTGTGAGTGTGACTATTATGCTTCCCATTTAATTTTTAAATTTGATTGGTAACTATGGATGCCTAAAAATATTTATAAAGATTTCAATTGTACATGTTGGTACTTGGTAATAGAAGCCAGCAAAGAGCACACAGACTGACCAAGTTAAAATAAGAACAGAATTTTGATCCAAAATGGTCAAGAATCATTAAATCACAAGGACTGATATGGACTTCCTTTTTTCTTAAATAAGTTGCAGATACAATTCAACTATTACTGTTATATCATCTACTATTAGATTTTAACTTTTTCAATTTAAACTCATCTTCTCTTAGGATTTACAGTTGCATCATATGTAGTTTATTTCACATTTCGAAATTATATAACTTCTATAGGAAATCAGAATTTTACTTCTTTATAACAGAAATGGCATATTAAGAACATTGAATTTATATACCTGACAAAAGTTTCCGCCCATTCCTGAGCTGTGTGTGTTGTTACGTGGGCAAAATTATGCTTGTGACGCTTTTCTCTTTCTTCAGATGACATATTCAGGGCTTGGGCAATAGCAGCAGCAACTTCTGTGACGTTCCAGGGATTCACTAGAATTGCACCAGCGCCTAGAGACTGTGCAGCACCAGCAAACTACAAAACATATCATATACTAGGTTATTTGGGTTAAAATATCATACAGGAATCAGCAGGAATTTGCCAGAAGATGAAGTAAACAGACAAGAAATAATGAAACATTACAGGTCTACCAAGATTGGGGCCGTGGGGTAACGTGTACGTAGAAAGATGAATCATCTTTATGATTGTTAGAATATACAAATGATTAAATATCTTCCCTCACTACAATCTTGAGCACGTAGATGAGGTGGTAATTTATCAATGATATATATGAACAACTTTAATTGTAACCAATCTAGATGAGAAAAGTGCAGAGAGCAGTAACACGCTTGAGATTGTAACTAAAGAGGAGCTTTTCAGGTTGTAATTTGCTGATGTGATCATGACGAGTGTGGTGGCTTGTAGACAAAATACGAGCATGCAAAGTGTTTCGGTCAGATGTGGTTCCTGGGCCTGAAAGCTTAAAACTTTATACTGGCTTATAGCTGTATCTACTTAATAGTAAGACAACAAGCCATTACTACGACAACATTTGAAAAGAAAAAATGCAAAAAAAAATAATAAACACCTGAAGTTTGAGAGATTATTTTAGTCTATAACTGAAGTTTTTGAAATAACTTAGAATGGGTTTGATCACATCTAAACATTAATGTGGATAAATATTTTATTCCTTCTAACTTTCTTTTGAGTCCAAACTAAACTTCAGAATAACATAAATTGTATTTAGAAAGTAAAACCAAGAAAGACTTTTTGTAATTACTTCACTAAGAATGAGAACCCCTTTCTTTGCATCTTGGCATGCTACATATTCATAACTGACAAGATTCATTCCATCCCTCAAAGATGTGACGAGTGCTACATCTGAACAAGAAAAGAAGGAGGATAGTGACATATCATTGGTGGAAAACTTTACGACAAGAATCCTGAAATAGACAAATCACCAACAAATTGTAACATACAGCTCCAATGATAGTTCAGGATTATGGTAATATACAATATAGCAAGTAAAGTTAGCAAACTTGTGCAGTGTCCCATGCTAGTTAAAAAAGTCAAACAGCATTATATCTAAAACTATTATTTTGAAGATGTTGTCATGAAAGAAAAAAAAATCTTTTAAGAGTAAAGCCACAGATAAGAAAGCATCAACTAAGCGAAACATCATTTTCTTCAATAGATTAGAAAACTCCTGTTGATTAAGTACATAACAGATTTCAAGCCAGTTGCTGGACCAAACTGATCACCCGGAAATTAAATAAGACATATTACTGTAAAAGTAGATGCTGGAGTAACCACTCAATAAATTCACATATATACTTTCAAATTGAAAAGGTTTTGGACTCAAAATTATTCACCCTTTTCTAATTTCTACTAAAGAAGTAAGACTGAATTTCTATGTACTTGACAACCATTCAATAAAAAAATGGGGCTGCAGAATCTCTCTAGATAGAAAAATTAGTAATAAGCTAGTGAGACTCATCGGTAAAAGTAATGCCTAAAAAGTTGTGGAAAATGATATTAAAAACTATAGGCAGAAAAATTGTACCGGTAACTGCATACAAAGCACATAGTGCATGAAAGTCAAGAGAGCGATCCTGTAGAGAGAACAAATTATGTTAGAAGATCAAACATTATTTTATAAGATGTTGTAATAAAGAAAAGATCAGGACATGCATAAAATATGAAAGGAATTTTTACTTCCATTCAATACCGGATTGTTCACAAGGCATACAATATATATTGTAGGAACTGTTTATGCATTTAGCTCATGGAGCTAAAAATCTCTGTCCTTTCACACAGTATTACTAAATTTTTAGTTGTTGCATAATGGAGAACCAAAAGAAAAAGAAAATTCAGTTTTGATGTAACTTGAGTGGAAATTTTTTTTAGGGAGTGTCATGATTTGTAGTTGACATTTATGCTATCTTCTCTGAAGATGCAAATAAATTTTTGAAAGATAAATCATGAGCATCAGAGTTAAAATGTGAACTTGGAGAAACCCTGATAAATACAGAATTCCGAGCGGAACAAAGGATGAAGATAATTTGACGTAATCCATATTGTCTGCTAAGAAGAAAACAAAAAGGGACTAACTTACCCCCACTCCCATTGAGTATAGTTAAAACTTATTGTCAAAAGTAGCTAATATAAATGAGTTAAAATCAAGAACATGCTTACCAAGTTATGGAACATGATTGCATGAAGCTACAATTTTCACTCTTGAACAATTTAAATATGGTCATAATAATGGCATCAGGAAAGACTGGACAAATGGAAGAAAATACCAAATAAGGAAAAGGTGGTCAATCACTCAGATTATTCCAAACAGAACACGTAAATAGGTGATTTCTTTCCCGTTGAAGTCAAGTAGCTATTAGAAAAATGCAACTTGGGCCAGTCAACAAACAAATACAGACAAGACTAGTTTGTTTAATTGTTTTATAAGGTTCAGACTTCAGACTCCAATTCATTTGGTCCAGCAAGAGGTGACTGTCAGCATTTCAACTTAACTGAGGCCAAGAAAAGTTTGTAGACTCTTGTTGTTTATCCAATTCAATAAATCCTATCTTATATATTCTATTAAATAAATTGCATCACTGCAGTAGGAAAAGGAAAAGTATGTCTCTGGTCCGCAAACACGGTGTAATACCCAAATGCAAAGAGACAAGTGTTCAAGAAATAAAGATTAGTAGACTGGACTCTGGAGCATGACTGTCACCGTCCTTGTAAGCTGCTTCTTCCACAGGGAAGGGTAACAGACTCCAATAGAACTACTCTACAACCATTTCAATAAGATATAGCAGCATACTACAGGCGGGCACACATCCACACTCATATACATGAATGTAGCAGCACGTTGAAACAAGATAAAAATGAATGTTATGAAAGTAATTTACCTTGTTAAGATCATAAAAATTGACAAGTATTAATGAATGTTACATCGTAAACACATATATGAATATAGCAGCACCTTGAATTAAGTTCAAACATTCATGCATGAACATAACATTCATTGGCTAGTTACTTTGTTAAGAACAGACCAGGTGATGTATCGGAACAGCAGTCAGTGTTCCAAATCTGCCATTAATACGACCAACAATTTCATGAACCTGGCTTGTCAGTTTTTGATCTGTGAAAAATAAACAAAACAAAGTTGACTGATTACAAAAATGCAATAGTGAAAGAGACAGCAGCCTATTTTACATGCTGTCGATGAAAAAGCAAAAGAGAAAATTCAGGATAGAGCATACATTCTGGAACATCAGTTCTGGTTGGCACAGCAATTTGAAGCAAAACTACTTTATCACGCCACTGAGCATTCTCCTCAAGAAACTTTTCAAATGCTAGGATTTTCTGAGGAATACCTTTAATCATATCAAGGCGATCAACACCTAACATTACCTGTCATGAAAGAAAATGATAATTTAATAAATAATGACCAAATAAGAAATAAAACAGTACAGGCCTTTCCCTTGTAGAAAATGGCATAGGCACCAAAGTACCAATAAGAAGAGGGGGGGAGGTGTACGTGCTACTTGCAAAATGAAAATGAAAAAGTCGGGGAAAAACAATAGAAAGGAGAAAATTAGGATAATGAATAGCATGGTTTTTTATTTTTTTGTCTACAATTATGTGGTTCGGATTCATTGTATTAACAACATATGATAAAGTATAGAATGTACCCACTAGGAAATGACTAAGTTTGATCTACAGGAAAGACACCTTCCATGTAAAGGCTAAACCAACGATAAAAGCAAAAAAGAAACTCTCCTGTAATGCATGAAAGAGAGAAAGAAAAATGTCTGAACATGTGCAGAAACACTCTCAGACTCACTAGAATATCATTAAAAACAATGCCACATGAACCACAGCCCCACCTCACAAAGAAAAAGGGAAAAAGGAAAGAAATGCAGAACATGCAACATGAGGGCCCTTTCCTGGCAGGGAACAAAAGGAAAATCTCTTCAGTATAGTACCCTTGAGAGATAGATTGATCATGATAATATTCTTTAGTCTCATCAGAAGAAGGGTATGGTCAAGGAAATAATATGATATAATATCTGCTTATTCTCAAGTTTTTAAAGGATGAAAACTTGAACTGGAAACCTACTGATGACATCAATTGATAAGATCGTATATGTTTCCTTTTTTTTTTTTTTTTTTTTCCCAAAGCCTACAAAATAAATCAACAAAATGCCAGAGAATGTGGGCAGACTCAAAGCTTAAAAAATATAGCAAACACCCAAAGATTCTAAATAACAGTGATGCAATGAACTTTGATGGCTATGGATCTCACTACTACTGAGGCACATGCGTATCAGAAGAGATAACACTTTGTTAGCCCCCCCGTCCCCATAACTGTAACAGACCAATAGTATTGCTCCATGAAGCACCACCCATCACCTTACCCTTTTAAGAGGATAAGACAAATCAAGTGTAATTACGATTCTGCAGAATTACAAAAAAGGAGATTTGCAAGAAAGAAACCAGAACTGTCAGCGGGTCAAAATTGTACAATCAATCCCCTGCAAAAATTCAGTGAATCAAGGACATTAAGAGGCCTATCGTTCAGAATTCTGAAGAAATGAATATTCCAAAAGATGCTAGTGACAACTGACAACTGACAACCAATAACTAGTGAATGGAGATTTCCGACCACAAGATGATAAAAACGAGAAAAGGCAAAGGAAGCTGGAACATATTTCCCCAAAACAAATGCAGGAACCATCACCAAATTTGAATATTAGGAAAGAGCCATTATCCAATATTCTCTCAAATTCATATAGTCAATGCAGCAATAAATGTCTAATGCCCTAAAATCTCCGTTTCAGTATACTACATCAGAAAAAGAGCAATAGCAGAAAAAGGTCATCACATAATAAAAAGTTCCAACCACCAGAAAAGATATGTGGAAATAATTTTAAACATGAAACCTAAAATGTTTTTACCTTAACAAATGATAAAATGAAGCACCACTACAAAGTATAAGATTCTACCTTTCTGCCTTTAAATCTTTCTTTTAATTCTTTGATGTGATCCTGGACTTGAGGAAGCTCAAGTGCACGAATGAAACGAACTGAATCTATTCCAATGGGAAACTGAAGTTTGAACAAAAACAAGAACTGAAATAAGTAAAAAAACTTACTTATTCAGCATGGAAGAAGTTGAATGGTAAACAAGTCTAACAGACTTGTGCAAAAAGTTCAGCTAATAATGTTAAAAACATGTACAGATATCAACGCAAGGGGGTTTATATTGACAATTGCATAGGCACATACTGCAGCAACCCGAGTCAGCCTCCCTTGATCCTCAACTCCTTCAGGGGTACCCTCAAGTCCAAGAATACGAGTACAAGCGCTAACAAAATGCCGTGCATAATCATATGTGTGAAAACTGAAATCAAAGTTAGGCTTGTCACAGTTGGAAAAAAAAAAAAAAATCAACACTAATAGAAGCAAATACAAATAATAAAGAGAATAAGTTGACAATGAAGTTCAGTTCCCAACACTGTTAACAGATGTTATAGGCTGTAAACTTTTGAGAGAATCGTAGGTGAAAATTTAGTAAGTATCCCTCACACAATAAACATATATTTATAGTGTAAGTTAACTATAATCAAGGAACTAACAAGGCTATAGTCAAGGCTACAATTAAGGAGCCAATCAAGGAAAACTAATATAGAAAACTATTCACTAGTCCAACACTCCTTCTCAAGCTGGAGCATATAGGTAATATGTTCCAAGCTTGTTACAAGTAAAACCCAACTGGCAATCTCAAAACTCTCCATTACAATAACATAAGGAACAATGACCAATACATTCACACAGCCTTGATCTAATGTGGGAAAATAGGGCTATAGCAACAGTGCCCATGAACAATATTCTTGCCGGAAAAATAAAATAAGCACCACTGGAAAGAGGCATACAGGATTTTCCAAAAACAATAAAAGGAGCACCACTGGAAAGAGGCACGGGAGGATAGTTAATGTAGGTACAATTTGAGCCGTCAAACCCTAAAACAAAATAGGTTTGAAAAGGAAAGGAGTTAAGCCGTCCCGTCGATAACTAGGGATATATTCAAGAGGAAATAACTAGTCTTGAAAATAGAGAAAATAATTATGATGAGGAAGTAGATAACCATGGCAAGAGAAAAGAGAAGACAATGATAGTGTTGAGATTGGGGTTGGGGCTGCTGCCAAAGAGGGGCTGCAGCCCCAAAATTGGAATTCAGTTTAGAACAAATTGGCTCTAATACCATGTAAATTTTAGAGAGAAAGAGGGAAAACCAAGAGAGTTGTAGGTGAATTAAGTGAGTATTCCTCACACAATGAACATTTATTTATAGTGTAAGTTAACTATAGTATAAGCTACAATCAAGGAACTAACAAGGCTATAGTCAAGGCTACAATTGGGGAGCCAATCAAGGAAAACTAATGCAGAAAACTGTTCACTATTCCTACATGGGCATATTGATATGACATTTCCAACTATGAGAGGGTGTCCTAAGAACCAAAGTTATCCCGAAATGAGGCATACATCACATTCCTTTTGATTATGAACAATCCTATCAATAGATTGAAAAATATAAAAGCAATACCAGCTCCTTCTATGGAGTAGAATGGTGCAACTTACCCAACTAAATCAGCAGCAAGAACAGCATGCAGAAGCTCTGAACGAGATGGCAGTGTCCGATGTATTTCAGAGGATGGAAATGGAGTGTGAAGAAACCACCCAACTTTCATTTTGCTGTTGTATTCCTTTAAGCATTTTGGAAGAAACATAAGATGGTAATCATGGCACCAAACAACATCACCCTCTTCATAGTGCTTGTTTACCACATCAGCAAACATCTGATTTGCTTTCTTATAAGCAGCAAACTGAGATTGGAAACTCCGAGTAGTGGCAAGGCGATCTTCTTGTGGAAGTCCAAGGTAATGAAAAAGGGGCCACAAAATGTTGTTGCAGTAACCATTATAATATTGATGAACAATCTCTTCATCAAGGAATACAGGGATACACCTCTGCATTTACACAACAAGCATCAATATGATGGAAAAATTCATAAAATATTTATCATAAAGCAAATCCAACACGATCAGATTCTGTTAAAACAAGTTATGGGAAATATAAAGAATGTAAAACAAAGAGAAGATTTTATACCTTCTCAGCCAAAGCCTTAGTCAGTGCCTTCTGTCCTATCTCATCTGGCACATTTACACCAGCCCAACCAATCCATCTTGCCTCAAACTCCTTAACACCTTAATTAAATAATTACCAAGAAACATTACGTTCCTCTTTGGGGATAAGAATACCAAATTGAGTTACATAATAACTTTTTGATTTGGAATTCTATCTCCAACCTTAACCAAATGATACCAGAACCATTTTGTAGATGTCATAAAATAAATAGTATAATGATGTTACACATTTAAACTATCAGGATAAACACTTAAAATAAAAACTTAGACACCAATTACCTAGCAGAGCACTGACTAGACCCCCGACACTTATCTCAAGAGACCACGAGTCTTCACCTCTCCTGACAGCCGAGACTGGCAGCCTATTAGCCACCACCAAAAGTCGTTGTCTGAAAGGCCTTCCATCTTGCCTTTCACATCCTTCACTGAGCACCCTTGCAGCTGCAGCTCCTTCCAAGAATTGTTCAACATAGGAAACACTAAAGTTGTCATCTTCTCTCACACGCTGTTCAAGCTCAAATGGCTCAGTAATTCCATTACAGTTATCAGCTGAATCATTCAAATGAGAAACCCTGCTGCTTTTCCTCAGCTCCCTAACTCTTAAAAGTCGTTCAACACGACCCGGGAAATGATTAGAGTTACCGTTGTACTTATTTCCAGGCATACGCTCGCTCTGCAACCCCAACCCTTGCTAATCTATTTCACCAGCTCTGAAGTTTTCCTCAGAGTAAATGAGTTGTCCTACAATTTGATAAGTAGATTAGGTCTCCATAAGATACCTTAGATAAACAAAACGCTGATTGTCCCCAATTCAGCTGCTTTAGCAGAAAGTTATAATACTACTGGTCTTAATTAGGAGTAACATAATTTTTTGAATCATTGAAAATTAATTGGATTGGGGAAAATAATTTAATCAGAGACATAGGAAAGAAGTATTTCTGCAGCAGTACAATTAAATGTAACAACTCAAAACAAAAAATGAACCAGCTCATATAGAACACATAAAGTGGAAGAAGAACAATGAGAAGGATATAAGACATTGGCACAATTGCAAAGGCAAGAGAATGGGATTTATGTCTGTATCCTCGTAATTCAAGGTTATGTAACATTCGCATTTGCAAATCGAATATGAAGAACTAGCATCACAGGCATATTAGTGAAAAGAGAAAACAGAACATACCAGCGGACATAGATGACATGAGTAAATTTACCTCGGTGTTTGGTTCAGTACTAGATAATGAAAGCACATCATTCAGATGATACAACAAACACATTGCATGAGTAGAAGTTCTGTATGAGTTGAAGGGTGAAAACAGTACACATGATTTTTAGTCATTCTTACATGGGTTTGGAAAAGCCAAAATTACAAGAAGGTCAAAACCCAACTCACAAGGCATCCGAGACTCCAAGTAGTGCCAGCGCTTAAACCCATGAGACAATTTTCTGCAGAGAAAGGAGAGGCGGGTCTCACCTGTTTCTGATGATCTAGTATGTCAAATTTCAGAGACGGGTTCCACCTCAAGTCAGCAACTGGTTTAGAGGGAAATAAAGGGATAAAGCCAGTAGAAAAGGAAGGGAGAGAGAAGGAAATCTACGAAATCTGAATGGCAGCAAAAGAACAAAGTGAGAGAAAAAGAGAGGGAGCAATAGAATCCTCGTGTAAGCTTTATGTAAGGTACATACAGCCTCAGAGCCATGCAGGTGACACCCAAGATTTTGTTGAAAACAGAAAGACAACTATTTGACCCAAAATAAATTATTAGCATTGATCGAGGAGACGGGTGTGGTTTTATTTTCAAACTTTTATCAATTTTGCGGTTTAAGTTTTTATTATCTGTAGCCTTCACGAGAAAATTGCTTCTGATAGATTCATCTCAAAAAGAAAGTTGATTTAGATAGAATTTAGGAGAGAATAGCTGCCATTCCTTTTAAGGCCTCATCCATGATTTAAAATTTCTCGCTAAAGCTAATATGAAATTAAAAGGGATTACATACCAAAGAATGTATGAAATTATCTATGATACAATTAGAACCATTCAAATTTTATTTAACTAATCAATTTTTTCTTTTTAATTGATTATTTTTGTGGTTAGATAAAATTCCAAGCACGCAGGAAAAGGAGGTTGGTGGAAGGCATGAAGGTAACAGTAAACCCCTTCAGTCTCCAAGCCAGGACTTGTGTCCGGGGTTGGTAAAGCTGTTGCTAACTCCCACTAATGCAAACAAAGCTAAATTTGGCAGGCTCTTTTCTTAATTTATGAGTGACTAATTTATAGATTAAATTAATTTCTAAATTCTTTTACCTTAAAAGCTTTGATTTTTTTTTTTTTTGGTAGAATGATTTTAACCTTTTACATAACACTAAGTAACAAAAAATAAAGTTAGCTATGCCATTTAATTGCAAATCATTATGTCTAATCTTTATGAATTTGCTTAAGGGATGAAAATGAGAGGAATAATACCTAAGGATCTTCCGTCTGTTTTGAAATGTATTATCTAAATTAAGTCTATTAACAACTTAATGTTTTAAATATAACCATTCATGGCTTTTATAAAATAAAAATAAATCTTTTTCCCTATCACAAAGAGGCGTGTTTCTTTATGAAAGACAAATTTATTCTTTCCAGAAATATATCTAATGAAAAAGACTATTTTACCTATTCAGAGAAGATTTATGTCATTTTTTTTTTCACAAAATCTTCTCATATTCTTTAAAAAAAAGGAGAACATCTCAATTTCAGATAAAACTTTAACAAGAAAATGAAAGAATCAACTATCATTCATAACATACTATTTGTTAAATGATATATTATATATGTGCAATGGCACTTTCGGGGCTAGCTCGCTTTCTATTATTCAAGAAGGAAATTCTTAGCACATAATTAAGGAGTCATAGAAAGGTGACTGAAGAATGTTCAGTTGAAATGATATTTTGTAGTTAAATAGGATTCCACAAAATTAGATTATAAGTGAATAATCTCTTCTCCATTTTAAAAAATTAAATAAAAAATTACTCAAATGACCTAATCAGTCAATTTCTTATTCTAAGTTGAACCACTGACAAGTGACCCAAGCCACGTGTCTATCATTTTTTTTTTCTGCTAAGAATCTATGCATTTATTAACTACACGAAATAATTGGAAACACAAGCAACAATTTTCTCTATTAGCAAAAAAAAAAACAAAAAAACAAGTAACAATTTTCTCATAAAAAAGTAGGCATGAAGTTGGCCACAAGCTGCCTCCATTTCTTAATACTCACTATGTCAGGTGGCCCAGTGTCAACAAATAAACATACTTATGAATATGTATGAAACAAAGTAGACGTCATCAATTAAATATTAATCATTATGTTGCAAACTAATATTCAAAAGTATGTTTATTTGTGAAACAAAGTAGACGTCATCAATTAAATATTAATCATTATGTTGTAAACTAATATTTCTGAACTTTTAAGGTCAGCATTAGACCCACACATGGAGGAACCATGCATGGAAGAAGTGAACATCACCATTATTAATTAATCCTATATCTTGAGGCAGACACAAAAGAGCACTAACAGTCATTATGATTACTATTAATTTTATATATACGATGTTTACAGGATAACATAATGACATTTTGACAAAAGTATGGCGCGTCATGCACGTATTGCTTAGTCTCCCTGTGGCAATTATAATTTGGATCATTGAATTCGTGTCTTACGTGAATCATGCTATAAAAATGGGTGTAAGTGGACAAATAATAATGACCATAACATAAAGTGAATATTATGATATCGTAAAAACTATGCAAGTTGGCTTTGGCAATACCACAAGCACAAAAAGCAAATTTTCCCTCAAAATAAAAGTTTATAGTTTCTGCCTCTAAAATCAAATCTTACATTACGATGAAACACAAAAAGAACAGCAAAAATATAATTCATCAATCTGCAACAAGTTGTTGTTAAATAGTAATTATATCAGCATTAGTCATTAATCATTCAAGTCATGCTTAAATTTAGGACTGCCCTCACAATACTGGGCTTTATAAAGGGTGATGCGTGTGGCAAAAAAAAAAAAAAAAACGTAAAATGCTTGGTCCACAATCAAATTTGACAGATAAATAAAATTCTCATATTTCACACGGAGCAACTATACAAAATGCAATTAATAACATAGATTGGGACATGAATGTGATTCATCCAATCACAGCAAAACACAATTCACGATAAATGATAGGTAGAAAAGCAGTTAAAGCAGAACATTAGAATCAAATACGCCATGTAAAAACAGAAAATAGAAATATCTTTTGAATGATGAGATATGGCCCAACCAAGATAGCCTTTTGAAAAGGTAAAGAATATGAGAAGCACGATAATGAAACATAAGAGTATAAGACATGTGACTAACAGGATGAATCGGTCAATGAACAAGCGACAAAACTAGAAATAAACAGAAAAAATACTTGCATGCAGTCATCTTTGTTTGCTCTGTCAAGAGAAACGCAAGTGGGAGTTAGTATTATTGCTGTGGCCAGCGCCAGCCAGACATGGGGTACTAGTTTCTAGAGAGGGGGATGTGAAAGCCCGTGAAGATTATAGACAGTGACCATAGGGAATTTTCAGGAAACCATAAATTTGTCACACATACAGGGAGGGTTGGCACCATAATTTAATTTTGTGAGTCCATCTCTAAAGATATCTAGACTGCAAAAGTCATCAATTAAAGGACATGATCTTGACCATCCAACCTGGCATGTTGTTTAAATAGTTATATAAGTTGTTCTTGTGAGTGAACCAGATTTACGGGGATTAATTCAAACTCTGATTCTTAATCGAAAAAAATGAAAGATACATGATGTAGTTAACAAAGAAATGCTATAACTACAAAAAAAACAGTTAACATGCCATCCCTAGACCTTCTTCCACCATGCTCAAAAAAGTAAAAATTATGTGTGAAAGAGATCATTCCATAGAAGAAACAAGAGAATTGTGGAAGAGAATTGACCAAAATGCACTAATGCAAATTGCAGCATGCCTCCATCATATAAGTTTGAAAGTGTTACCTCCCTGTTGATCCGGAAACATCATTGTTCCATAAATCTTTTTGATAGGAACAAAAACGAAATCTTTTCCTACTAACCCAAAACGTTCCTTAAATAAGAATCTAAACCAAAGAATACTAGTACATCCTTTAAGAACTTGAGCAACTAATAAGGCAACCATACTTGAAAGAACTCGAGCAAATGAAGCTTGCTTTTGTTCAACTAGAGGGGTGTAGAAATTGAAATGCTTTAACGGGAATCTAGACCAAGAAAATGGAGGCCAAGTATGCTAATTGGAGTAATCTAGATTCAAGGCATCTAAGACAATAACAAAGCTTTTAGCAATAGTGAGCAATGTTTTATTTAAGTTGTCATTTCTTAGCAATTTAACCAATTTGTGGATAACGTTTCAAGTCTTGAGATATATGACGGTAACCAATTTGTTACTACAGATCTGCATGTGCAGTTTATAGCTAAGTTGATACTGTAGCTAGCTAGGTACTCGTTGCCTTCGTCTATCTCTCCTCTTACAGACTTCGAGCTAGTGGCATAATGTGGTCATTTAGCTTGCTTTCAAGGGTTACGTTTACATGATAAAAGATGCAGTGGTAAAAATAGTGTTATAACATTCTCTCCTTTAGATAATTTACATAATCTTATGCAGCCAATTCTATGATATAACAACAAACTGATATATATTCCACATAAGCCTCCCCTTGATGAAGAAACTACGTCATGTACTATTTTTTGGGTACAATATCATGTAATATTATCAATTCCACACATTGTCACATTCCTGAGAAGAAATATCACCTAGACTCGTAAAATTGATAATTGTTTCCATTTCTACCTACTCTCTGTCTCTCTAGTGGTCCTATTGGTGGTCAATTTGCTTCTGTCACTACTCTCTATGCGGCTTATTGGTTTTTGCATCTGATAATTTCATGACTAAAAACCATATCAAATTCTATGGAGGAAATAGCAGATTGAACCGTTACATGCAACCCGACCCATTTTTACTATGCAGAACTCCTCAAGTCACCTCAATCAAAAAACAACTACCACCTATGTTAATTCACCTTGGGGGTCCTTAACTCCGATCAACAATGGAATATGCACACATAGAATATTGCGTAAGATCCCCGGGAAGGTGGAAGGGGACCAAACCTATTAAACTTTACCTGGACTATAACCATGTCTATAATTGGGAAATTCTAACCAGAATTTGAATTTCGAATTTTTGATCACAAAGTACCAATAAAGTGCCAACAGAAAATTTCGTGAACCAGCTGATCTATTGATTTCACTAGCATCTAAATCGTGAAGTTAACCGTCATATATTAATAAACCAGAGGTAATCACAAACCTCATACTCCTCGTAAACAGGCAAGAAAATACAATTATGAATCAAATACACAACGATTTCAAGCCAAAGGTAGCAAACTTACAAGACAGTTTTTGCAAGTTTGCTCAAATTTCTCAGCAACCAAACAGAACTCAATTTTTTCTTTCTATTACAAATACCAAAACACATTCAGAGAAAAAAGAAATCGAAGCATTTCCAGCCAGTACAAGCTCCAAAACAAAAATAAACGCAACAATCAACATCTTCACCAGATCTAATCCAATTTGTCTGTTCTAATTCAAAACCTTACTAAATTGAACACAAATTGTAACTCAATTTTACGATCAACACCACCATGCAATTCACAATTCAAAATTCACTGCCATTGAAATGCATTCAATCCGTACGAATCAAAGAGAGAAAGCTAACCTTCGAACACTGCGCGCAAATGCTTGTGCTCCGTTCTTCGATTTTGGTACACAGTGGGTTGTGGAGTGATAGAGGAGTGAGAGATGTAGAGAAGTAGGAGCCTTATATAGGAAGGAATCGAAGGCCGTATTTGGCAGACATGTTATCGTCACGAACGCATTTTTTTTTGGCGGGCAGAGAGAGACACGCCTCGCTTTTGTTTTGCGTTGTGCCCAATCACTTGGAGGGAATTTGTTCCTCTTTTTTTACATATACTTTTTTTAATTTTAAATATAAAGCCAATGCTTGGTTGAATGGTTGTGGTTTAAAAAGCACTTCTCAGTTCCCACTCAGTTTTATTCTCTTCATGCCATTCACAAATTATAAAAGAATAAAATAACTGAGCTTCACCATATAAATTTAGAAAGAAGAGATCATGAGGAAAATAAATAATTGCACAAAAGTTTTTTCCATGCACTTCTGTGTCAAACTCTGATTGGTTTGGTCTATGAGTACGTAGATCGTGGTGAATAATTATTGATTATATTTATATTTCATTCTAAATATCAATTTTGAAGAGTTAAAAATTATTGTCAATTTATTTTCTAGTTTATTCATAATCGTTGATTTAAATAATAAATTACGTTTGAGTTTGAGTGCAAGAATATCTGTAACATCAACTATTCGAATTCACGTTATAATCTTAATTAGCACTTTGCATTCTATTTAACTTTGTCATGCTTGAATATGTTAAAAGAAATGTCTAGTATCCGCTGGGATATTCTCGAATCTTTTTCAACGTACATGAAGATTTAAACTTTTTGAAGTTGTCTAGTTAGTGGACTCAGCTTTCTTTGTGGCTTTATATGTATACTTTGTTTGGGTGTCACATGCATGAGCTTGATCAATAGCTAGCTTAGCTTAGGTAGGAAAGGATGGGAACCCACCACTTGAAATTCTTTCCTTCTGATTCTAGACATATATGATGGGCATGCATGCAGAGGCTGAGAGATCAAAGGCAGAGCTATATATCTTACTTTTTTTTTTTTGGGTTAATTTCTTGGCTGTTCATATATATAGAGGGTGCCATTTAGGCTTCTTTTCCCAAAAGCAAGTAGGTCAGTGAGATCACTTTAATTATACCACTAACTTGATTTTGGCAACATATTAATGATATTTCTCAAAGATTTACAAAAAAAGCTGAGGAGACAAGAAATTAATTAAATTGAAAAAAGTTTGTGCATCCTATTATAGTACTATTGAATATTGATCAGATCCATTTTGTTTAATCTCATAATATTATAGAGGTCATGTCACATGTGATTCATTAGGTCTTGTTTACCATAATTTTCCTTCATCCATAAGAAAACTAACTTTTTATTAAAGACACTAATAATTAATGACTAAAAGATAGTCTTTTGTTGCCTTTATATATTTTTTATTAATTTTTTTAAGAATTTTTTGGGGGATCAAGAAAACTTTTTCTCCATAGAAGTACTCTTTATGTCTAAATTATCAATTTTCCAATCCTTCTATTACAGTAACAGTCTCTCATGTCTTGTAATTAATTGAAGGGAAAAAAGAAAAAAAAACTTGCTGATCAATGTTTCTAAGGGGGAAAAAATGATTGATAATTGTAATAATTAATTATGAACAGACCAGCAGGACTAGGTTTTGGGAAATTTTAATTTTTGTCACATACAAAATATAAATTTTTTATTTTGGCTCCTGCAAATATTTATGAAACTTTAAATTTCATCTCATATAAAGTATGAGTTTTTCATTTTAGTCCTTATAAAGTTTCATATTTTTTGTAATTGTGACTCTTATAAAACAAAATTTTGAATGATTTTGTCTAGTTATTTTCACTTAAAACTCATAAAGAATAAATTAAAATTAAAAAGAGTACAAAATCAAAAATATGTAACTCTAAAATTAAATTCATCTAAAAGTGTAATATTAATGTAAATGTTGAGCTATTTCTAATCAAATTTTTTATTCGACTCCCTCTCTTCGCGTAAAAGACTCAACCAAAAGATATAACAAAAAGATATAAGACAGAAAGTAATTACAACAATTTTTTTGTGAAATTAGTTCATGTAATTGTAAAACTTATTAAATAACCAGTTTAGAATGAGAGTTAATATATTTTTCCTTAGATTTGTTTTTTTATTTTTTATATGTTATTTTTACTTGATCTATTTATGCTTTTCTTTTATAAATAATAATCAATCTAAATATCTCTAAGCCAATTTTTTGCCTCCTACCCATCACATTTATGCTTCTTCTTTTTTAAAGACTTACTAAAATAATAAAAAATAATAATCCGATATGATATATAAAAAATTATATTTATTATGATCAATTTTTACTTAATTAGAAAATAAAATAAAGGAAAATTAGTTTATCTAGTAGATGCTGACATGATAAGAAATGTTGATTTTTTTTTATTTTCTTTTTGGCTCAGATAAGATATGTTGATGTAGAATGAAGATAGAGATCCATGTAGTGATTAATATCAGGATACTCTCCACCTTTTTGGATTCCCCTGTCGTACCACTTATTACTCTTGCATTTGCAATTTGATAAAGACAATTAACTTAATACTCAGGTATCATTATCATTATTAATCACTAATCCAAATTAATTTCTTATCATTTTAGCCATCAAAATCAGATAATTTAAGACAATCATATAATTCGGTAAAATCTCTTAAATCATGTTCTTTTGGGTTTATTGGTGAAGTCTATTATATATGTACATCAAACTTTATTATCATTACTTTTAGTAAGAAAAATAAAATTCACATAAAATTACATTTACATAATCAAATTCTCTCTCATTTTACCGATAAATAGAAAGGGATTTCTCATCTTCAAACCTGAAATAATGAACATGAATATGAATTTAAACACACGTACCAATTAGTTGAGCTAACAATATGATAAACAAATCAATCTTATATTGATGTCTACTGATCTCATTTATACCCAACCTCAAGGACACAGCCAAACACTTCAATGTTGATGACAAACACACCAGTTGCCCTTTGAAGGCAACTAATACTATAGTAGCAGCAGCGGTAGAGGAAAAGGGGGTGAGGGGCAAAATTGAGTAGGAGTGCAGATTATGACATATGGTGGAGCTCTTACTCTCCCCTACATATACATATAAGGCGCCTACAACTTTGGGAATATTATTTATGTACAGAGAATCTCCTAAACATACGGGGTCTGTGACATTGTGTTTGAAATTTCATTGATGAGTCCATCCACACATTTTTGTTGCTGTACAGATTGGACCTCGTAGCTTTATCAGTTATCCAGTCTCCCCGGGTTTCTGGTAAAAACAGCACCAAGGAAAAGCTTTGTGCTACCTGAAAGAACATAAGCAGTCATGAAAGAGGAAGTTTTGAAATGTTTCAGGGTATGCTCCCTTTATACGATTCTGAAGTTCCAAGAAATATAGCAGAAGGATCGTCAGTAATGATGGTGAAGGTCTTGTAAGTAGAACATATACATAAAACAACTAGTTGTTGTCCTAACAATGTACAATGCTTCTTGATAAAGAACTCTGAGCAAGTTGGCCAATTCTCTGCAACCTATGGACAGACAAAAGAAACTCCAATGCAGTTTCATTATAGGAGTCCTGTCCAATTAAAAACAATCTTATGAGCCAAAAACAGATTTATCAAGCTTGCAACAAAAGGCCATCATAATATATGTACCACATGGATAGTATAGGAAAAAAGAAAAAGAAACATACCCATTAAAAATTAATTCGATTCAATGCGAAGGGGTAGAGCAGTATGGATTGAGGATGATTTCAAATCTGACCAAAAAAGAAGAACTAAATAAGGGATAAGCTACTAATTGCGAAAATTGTAAAAAAAATAAAATAATAATAGTAAATCAGAGCATGTACCTCCTGATTCCGCCTGCAACCAATCTTGTGTGCAGATCAAAGCCTGTCGTGTATCAGGGCTCAATGTACTACGAGAAGGATCAAGTACTCTACCTCCCGCGCTAAATGCGGATTCTGGAGCGACAGTTGACATAGGAGTCCCAAGAACATCTCGTGCCATCATGGACAAAATGGGGTACCTTGGCATATGCACTTTCCACCAATTCAATATGTTGAAATCAGAGTTACGAGGAAAGACTGGTTCTTCTAGATATTTGTCCAAGTCTGATGGTGTACTTTGACTCTTTGAAGTCTCATGAACAAATTTGTCAAAGCCTTTTAGTCTATCCCTACTATCATTACTGGTGCTAGGTAAGCTGTTGCCGGGCAAAGCTGAGCCTTGATCAACCATTGTTGAACAGACAGAGTATGCATTAAAAAGTTTCTTGATGCCACCAGAAACTTCTTTGATACGGTCCAAAGCAGTGCTACCATAAATTTGGGAGTAGTAATACTCCACCAACTTCATTTTAAACCGGGGATCTAAGATAGCTGCTACTGCTAAAGCCAAACCACATTTTCTCCAATACTTATCAAACTTGGCTTTCATCTTCAGAGCCATGGAACTAAGAAAATCATCTGGACTTTTGCACCATTCAATCAATTGGATGTGGACATCACAAATATCAGGAAAATATATATTTGCAGTAGGAAATTTATTTCCTGAAAAGACATTGATGATTTCAACAAAAAGTTTCAAATAATTAGTAACAGAAGTTGCCCAGTCCCACTCTCTATCAGTTAGAGCTGATGAGTAGGAAGGATCATGCCGTTTCAAGTGATAAAATGCACCCTTGTATTCCAATGCAGTTTCTAGCATAACATACGTTGAGTTCCAACGAGTTGGACAGTCAAGAACTAAGGCCTTTTGACAATTGACCCCAGAATGTTGGGTAACCTCATTAAATTTTCCTTGTGTTACTTGTGAAGTTCTAACATATCTAATGCTTCCTCGAATCTTTTGGATCACATCTTGCAGTGCTTCCATGGCATCTTCAATAATGGAATTCAGAAGATGTGCTGCAGAGCGTATGTCAAATAACTGACCATTACTCAAAAGAGGCCTTTTCTGAGAAATCTGCTCTTTGATTCTTAGGATAATGTCATCATCAGTGGAACAATCATCAAATGTTAAAGCAAACAATTTACAGTCAACACCCCATTCATCAAGACACTTAATAATCACTTCTGAAAGCAGGTCTTCCGTATGAGAAGAATCGAGGGTGACAAAATTCAGAATCTGTTTCTGTAATGTCCAATCCTCATCAATATAATGTGCAGCTAAACACAAATACTCTGAATTTTCTGGTGAAGACCACATTCCAACAGATAGGTTAATTCTGCCCTGCAATTTGTTTATTATGTCATAAACCTTCTGTTTCTCTCTCCCATAGATATCCAAACAGGAAAGCTCGACAGCAGTATGAGGTACAACTTCAAACAGTGGCTGGAGGTTCTTTGCAAACACTTTGAATCCTACGTGTTCAGCTATGGCTAAAGGGTAACCATGTAATATGATCATGCGGGCAAGATCAAGTTGACTCCGTTCCTGATCAAATTTACCACTAGCAAAGTTGAAAATTTCATCTTTTTTCTGCTCCTGCTCAAATTTAGTAACTGTAGGCTTCATATACTCTTCTTTTCTCTGCCCTTCATCAAAATTAATACTCGCAAGGCTAATAGTGGTGTCTTTTTTTCTTCTCTTAGCTGCAAGTAATTGAGACACATCAAAGTTTGATCTTTTCAGACATCGCATTAAATGATTTCTCAAATGTGTAGTTCCACTATTACTCGATCCACTTAGTTTCTTGTTACAGTGTACACAAACAGCATAACAAATGTCGGCTTTTCTAACCCTTTCAAAGTGATTCCAGACAACAGATGTCAGCCTCTTTGGTTTCTTAGAACCTGATTCATTTGATATTTCCATCACATAGGCTTGACACTGATAGATTCTGCATAACATGGAAAATGACAGTGATAAGTCCAAATTTCAATGATACACGACAGGCTTTGATCTGCACATAAGATACCTTATAGGAGGGTATAAATTGAAATTGGACGCTCAAGAAATTGAAATTGGTATCAATCAAAGCCTGTCCTCATCAATTGATATAACAGAGATAAACTCATAAAACAAACATGATGAAAACAACAACATAACTTCAACATTTCTTGAGCGTCCAAATATTAGAAATTAGAGGAGGGTATAAAGTAACCCCAGTTACTCCCAAACAAGAGCCCCTAGTCATGAACTGTCCACACTATTTACCATGTGTTGCTTGTACTCATTTTATCGAATAAGCAAAGGGCAGTAGTTTGACTCCCCAATTTATAAGCAGAACTAGTCCAGGATATATTCACACCAAACACCAAACACAACTGTGGAGTTGACCTTAAATCAAATATTTAGCATGTTTACATGGATCTGGAGAAAAGAAATGTTGGTAGCAGAGTCCTGAGATACTTAAGAAATAATGTTGTATAAAGTATTAACTAACAATGCGAATGGTTGAAAGAAGTAACCTAAGGACTATTCACTGTAACCTAAGGAAGTAACCTGTGGCCGATTTACTGTAATCAGCAGTGACAGCAAAAATAGTTAGATAGAACTGCTAATTGTTATATTGGATCCACAAATTTGTTTTCATCTTTTCACTACTGCCAAAATCCCCTAACTGCTCCCTGACATCATATCTCATCTACCAGAAACTAAATTTAATTTGAGGGGGACTGGACAACCGGTCATTGGCAATATATTTAAATTGATCTTCCAAATTATAATTCAAAACACAAATTGGAGTAAAAAAAATAGGATCACAATCTTCCCAAAAACCAAATGGGTGTCTGCACATACCACAGGCTGGTAAAAGTAACTAAGTTGAACCGTGTCACATGAACACTAAGAAACCAAATCAACTTTGTCAAGAAAATACAAACCTTCAGTTTCACAAACAACTTGTGTGAGCCGGTATCATGACAGAAAAAGAAAATGAAGAACTCTCCATTATAAAAACTTGATACCAATTTCAATGATGTCAGTTGATATCAATTGTTCAAATTCAAGTTTCTTGTATTCATTATCCACCACATACATTATAAATTGAACAAAAAACAATGAAAAAATGCAAAGGATCAAACCCACCTACATGGAACCTGTACCTTTAAAGATTCGGGTCAGAAGCTCAAAACAAAGTAGTACCGAATACCCATATCAAAATCTTGCAAATTATTACACTAAGGCACACTTAAGCTACCAAATAACATAATTCCACTTCGATTTCTTCCCAAATAGAACAATTACACCATAATCAAGCATATTGGTTAAATCAAAGTCCGTAAATTGACTAAAAGATTAATTGAATTTCACAATAAACAAACTTATTGAGTAAGAAATGAAATAAAAATAAAAACAATTTTAGCATAATCCGAAGCTCAAACTTACAGGTTATGGAACTGGCCGCTTCTGTTTCACGGAGTCCGATCCGATTGTCCGGCTGCTTTAGGGTTGGATTGTGAGGTACCTGGAGAGAGAGAGAGAGACAGGGAGACCGAACCCGATGTTGTTTTGGAAGGAAACTGGGTTAGGTCCGATAAGACTATACCCAGATTGGTTGGTGTACGGTTTGGGTGGGTCAACGCATGGATTTGGATATTTTATTAAACTGATTTAGAGAGAGTAATAAGGTCCGATTCCAATATTCTTACCGGATCAACCAAACCCAAGCTTGGGTCCGTTTTTGTGCTTTGGTAGTCTGGTTTGGGTCACAGAAAGTAGGATACCGAATTGAACCGCAAGTCTGGATGGGTTTGTTCTCTAATTCGCAAAAGTTTATTCAAATCTTTTTTTTTTGTGAACAGTAAAAAAGGGCTAAATTATACTCTGATTCATACGATTTTACTTTTTCTTCAATTAGGTCACCGTGTCTTTCAATTTTCAAATAATAATTGCTTACACTATAAGAGTAAGATAATCAACCAAGATGGCAATTTTTAATTTTTTTTAAACAACCAATGGATATGCATCTACATTAATTTATAAATAATTATTATTTAATCAATGAGAATAAGATAATTAACCAATAGAAGATAATGATAATTTTTTTACTATAAGTGATGAATCTAGTCTACTCTTATTTTTAAATAAAATAAAAGATAAAACTTACTCACTCTAAAGAAAAGAAGAATAAGAAACTTAAAAGAGAGGAATACTATTAATAAATTTATACATTTATTTCATCTTTATTTTTCAAATTTAATGATAATTAATTTTTTTTAGATCAATGACTTATTAACTAAATTAGTAACTTATTAACACTTGCAAGATTTTAATATTTCCGAATGAAAGCACTCGCAAAAATATTTTGATAATCATTCAATTGAAAACATGACAAATTTGAAGTATAATCATTCAATTGAAAAAAATTACAATGAAATGACTCATTTGAAAAAAATTGAAACAAGTAAGACTGAAAGTGTAATTTATCCAACAACAAAAAATCAGTAAAAAGCAAAACGAAAGAACCATTGTATTTCAGACTTCGTGACACTAGGCCTAGAGCTGAGCGAGCGAGCGGCCGATAGAGAAAGATGGCGAGGAGGAGACTGTTATTGTTGTTGAAGCCATTCGACTTATACCCAGGTCGCCGATCAGACGAGCTTTCACTTTCTCGCATAACCAACCCCCATGTAATGCTCTTCTCTGCTCTTACACAAAGTTCCATGCTAGCTTGTACATTAATCTTTGCCTGTACCTTCATTTGTAACGCATTTCTTAGATGGGTTTTGTTTTCTGTTTGGTTTTTTAAAACTTTTTTGTAGGATGGCGTCTTGTGTTTGTAAGTCTTTTAAGAATGTTTCCAGCTGAATTAAGAGTGAACTGTTAAATGGTTGGTTCAGCATTTGCCATAGCATTCATGTTGTTCGACGAAATGTAAATATGTAATTGTTGATATGAAAATTTATATTTTGCTAGTAGTGAATGTCTGCTAGAAATGGGTGTCTTATATGAAGCCTCATTATTTGAGTGACCTTTGAAGAAACTTTATTTACTTTAATATAGAGGCCATTTAGTTAAGCCCATCATTGAGACTGATGTTAGGAATATTCTTGTGATATATTGTGGGCTATAAACTTCTTTGTCTTAACCATTGTTTACTTATTTATGTTTTCTTAAGAAGAATCCAGATATATAAGATGTTAAAGTTGATAAGAAAATTTATGAACACGGGAGAATATGTGAAAAGGAACCAAATATTAAACAAACAGTTTTGAGTGCTAAGTTATTATTTTTAGTTTAAAAGAAGATGTCTACTTCGTCTCAACTGAAACATGATGATCTTATTGAAATGAGCTTTGTCATATTGTATAATCAAACACTATCAAATAGACTTGAAACTTAATCTCTCCACGAGCACCATGTTTTAGTCTCTGTATAACTTTGTTTTCTTTAGCAAAGTGAAACAATATCTTGGCTGTTCGCATGTGAGATAGTGTTGTCAAAATGATAGATGAAGGAGATCCCATTTAGTAACATAACATTGATGAGATATGTTTATTTGGTCAACATGAAATTTGGCAACCATGTCTAGTATGAAAATGGGATTGCCATCAAACTGTAGAGTTTGTTAAACAATTACTCCCATAAGAAGTTGTGAATGGGTGTAAAGACAAGTTTATATATCATTATGAATTAAGACCATTATTCTTCCCGAAAGCCTTTTTGTTGTGTGCATTGGCATCAAATAGAAGAGATGGAGGAACAGACTTTTGGACGTCAATGTACATAGATGGAATATGAAGCTGATAAAGAGCTCATCCATCACTAATATCAGAAAAAAAAGGAAATTGTAAATTTCAGTTCCCAACTGAAATTTTGGTCATACTTCAGAATATTTTTCCTGGTGAATATTATCTGTTCTTTAAATTCACTTCATAATTTATGAACTTCCTCTTTTTCTTATGAACATCATCATGTTTATCCCATTCTTCCCACCACTTTTAGTATGTTTCTTACAGAGTTACAGTCTTGTAACTTGGATTGTCTTTGAGACATTGCAGATCTTAGATTACTTGAACAGCAGGTGTAAGGTGCACCAGGACACCATTGACTTTTGTCAGACTATTCTGCAGAAAAAGCCAATTGATTGGAGACCTGTATTACGTAGTGATTTGTCAGAGCCTATCCGTAATGTGGACCTTGTTGTTACAGTCGGTGGTGATGGGACCCTTTTGCAGGCCAGCCATTTCATGGATGACTCAGTTCCAGCTCTTGGAGTAAATTCTGACCCTACACGGAGTGATGAGGTTAGTTTACTGTATACTATTTGTTTCAATTTTAACATTTTCTTCAAATGTTCTCCTTGATCATTTTTTTTCAAATGCCAATTTTGTTTCTTTCTTTTTATGGAGAACTAAGTTTGCTGGGGAACTTTATTTCCCATAATTTCTTTGATGTAGGTGGAGGAGTTCAGCAATCAGTTTGATGCTAACAGAAGCACAGGCCACCTTTGTGCCGCAACTATTAGCAACTTTGAACAAGTAAGATGAGCTTATTACTTTAATTAGAATCCAGGACATGTGCTTTTGGTCCACGTGGTTATGTTTTCAATTTTTCCATGTGTTTTTTTTTTTTTTGTAGAAAAATATTTTTTTATTATGATGGGAACAAAGTACAAATAGGAGGACAAATCCTCGTAAACAGAAACAAAACAGTGAAGAGCTGAGCTTAATACAATAGGGATCGCCAATCATGTTGCATAGAAATACCCTGAAATATCCCGAAGTAGAGCACCGAAAAGAAGCATGGAAAACAATCTTATCCTAGAGAACATGCCAGTATCAACCTTAGAGTTCTCAACCATTTTCTTTTCTATTAACTGCCACCAATATAACATCTGAATTTCTGAGATGTCTGTGCTAATGCCATGTGTGCTGGCTCATATGCTGATATGGACCAGATGGTGCATTGGCGTGGCTAGGACATTAGCACTGCAAGAAGTCAAATCATCATTTTATAAGGAAAAAAGCCCCTTAATCATCTTATGTCAAGGGCAGGATGGAATACATATTCCAGTTTTGTGCTTCTCTGTTCTTTCTACCATTCTCTATCAAACCACTTTAATGAAGCAAATTATTTTCATTGCCTCCTCTCTGTTCTTTCTCTTCACTCTTCAATCCTTGAACAGATGTAGACATGATTTTCTCATGGTATTTGGTTTAAAATATTTTTCTTTATTCTATTTTTAGCAACCAAGTTTATGGTTTATTTGTATGGCACTTACTTTCAGATACTAGATGGCATCCTCGAGGGTCAAACTATACCTTCCATTTTAACAAGGATATCAATTCATGTAAACTCGGAGCTGCTGCCAACTTATGCTCTTAATGATATCTTAGTTGCTCACCCATGTCCTGCAGCACTTTCTCGATTCTCATTCAAGTAAGAGCTTCCGCACAGTCACAAAAAAAAAAGGGGGGGAGGGGGTGGATATTGAAAGAATTTCATATATTTTCTTTCTTCACTCTTTAGTTTTTCATTTCTTTTCTTCTTCCTTCCACATTAACGAGAAACAAAAAAAACATAACTGGCATACATGTCTACAGAATCAGAAGGAGTGATGAGCCATGTTCACCATTGGTTAATTGCCGATCAAGTGGGCTCAGAGTTTCAACAGCTGCTGGTTCAACAGCTGCAATGCTCTCAGCTGGTGGATTTTCAATGCCCATTTTATCTCAGGATCTTCAGTATATGGTAAGGGAGCCTATTTCACCAGGGGCAGCCTCTAGGTTTCTGCATGGATTTATCAAACATGATCAGTCAATGGAGACTGCATGGTCTTGTAAAGAGGGTGTGATATATATTGATGGCTCTCATGTCTGCTATCCCATCCAAAATGGGGATGCCATCGAGATATCCTCCAAGGCACCAATTCTGAAAGTTTTCTTGCCTAGTCAGTTATTATCATAGAACATAAATGAAGAAAGTCGAGACTCAAACTTACAAGAATTAAATGAATGGTGTTTGAAAAACTGAATTATTGCCAACGTGCATGGCGATTGGCATCTAACATTATATGTGGGAAAGCTAGCTTTTTTGTGTGAGATGCAAAATGCAAGTTGTTCTCGAGGATTCCATTGGACAAAATTGAGCTACTAGATATTAGTATATAGGAGGATGTATTTCTTGATGTATATATCAATCACCAAGTTCTTGATGTACATATTTGCTATCTCAAAAGAATACCAAAAAACTTGATTCAGTCTCATATTCTATTGCAGACGCCTAGTACATATTTGAAGTTCGTTTTGCTTTTTATTGAATATCTCAGTTTCATCTGAAACAAATGAAATGTAGTATTTGATGTTAAGTTGTCATATATGTTCTAAATTTTACACTAAATTACGTGGCATGACGACTATTGCTTGGATTTTGTTATTAGACATTTAATAGAATCGTGGTGGCTTTTCTGCTGGATGTGTTTACCATTCTTCACCAAGGAGAAAACAGAAGACCTGAACTCCGTATTGAATAAATAGAAAACGATGTAAAGACGGATCTAAAATTTACTGAAATTTTAGTGGGCTGCAGCTTGGTGAGCTTGCATCGTTCTGTTAACATTAAGGCATTCAGATTTTTTTTTTTTTTTCAGTTGCCAATCTGAGGCAAGCAACAAGAAAAGTATATCCACGTAGTTCTAGTGTTAGCAGCTGCTTTTCAAAGAAAGTTCAGAGGTCAAGAAAGGTAACAAAAGCTATGTTATCAAACTACTCATGATTCTGGACTCTCTAGTCTGTTTCTCTTCCAGTCAATATGAACATCCCCCCGCCCCAAAAAAGAAAAGGAGCTTGAAGATATGGTATGACCAGAAGACTATATCATACATTGTGGTAGGCATAAGCAGATGGTGAGCCATTTCTTTGAGCCTACAACCTGTAATAAATGTACAGGTAAGTATATGGAATTCAGGTATGGAAAGCAAAGACACGTTGCAAGCTTCAGTCTATTGCTTACGTGAACATTTGAGGGCGGTTCCGAGAGAGCTGAGGCCGTTTAATTGGAGAGAGTATCAAGTTCCTTAAAGTCATTGATGGGTTGCCAGCTCCAGCTCCAAAAACAGGATGAGCACCGGCCCTTCTGTGCCCTGCATCCATCGGAATAGCTGTTTGTTTTGCCGGTGAACCAACAGAGATATCAAAGTGACCAGAGTTAGAGCTAGTCTGCCTTGCTGACCATACATCCTCCCTAGGTCCTGGAGTGTCAGGAATGAAAACCGGCCGATCTGCAAGAAATAAGTCACCTAGTTTTGGAAATACTTAAGCAAAAAGGAGTTATATAACTTAATTCAGTGTCATATTAGCATTAAATAACTGAAACTTCTAACAGTTATCAGGCTTTAACCAAAATTTGTATATTCCAGAGCACTTCAGTTTTCATTGACCCTAGAAATTATTGTCTTGAAACGGCTTACCTTTTCGGCCAGTTTCTCTATCATCCAGCATGTTAGCTGGGTTGCAGAACAAATCAGGCTCGTTTCTGCAATAAAAGTTGTTTGCCGGCTGGATGGCTGATCGTTTCATTGACTCGTAATCACTCCTCAATTGGTCATACATTTCATCTAATTTTCGCTTCTGCCTGGTGCAAAAATGGTTTTTAATTATTTTACCAAGACTGGGATAATCTTACTCTAGGCCTCAGAAGCAGCTATCAGTTTGTAGTTTACAGAAACTAATAGATACTGACCTAGATTTCTCTGAGAACTTTTCCTGGAGCTCCTGCTTATCCTTGGACAAACTCTCAATTTCTTGTTCCATCATCTGGCACCTCTTGGCCATTTTCTGGTATGCAGTATGCACCTGCTCTAGCTTTTCCGTGAACTTTTCTTGCATCACTTCACATTTCTGCCGGCATTGAGCTACAATCCTGTTCATTTTATATTGCATCTGCAATTCCTTTTGCCCAATGTAAAACATCACACTTCTGTATGCACTCTTCATCACTAGGTTCATTTTTAAGGAAAAATGCATAGCCCGTTATATCCTCTTTAAAAAAATCTAAAAGTAAAGTTTCAGAACATAACAATTGAATATTTTGACCAGATTGTCAGATGATAAAGAGGATTATAACTGATACAACAAATATTCCCTCAAACTAACAGGAAAAAAATTTAGGATACATAACTGTGGAGACACTCCCACCATTGCCATCTGGTTTAGAAAATGTCATACACATCAGTGCAAGTGGGAAATGCAAGAAAGCAAGGTCAGCATGGAGTGAGATTCATTGAGTTTATGTAATAAAGAAGCATATATAAACTGCATGTGATCAAATAATACTCGGTGAAATGCTCACATTAATCCATTCATCATTAGGATTGACATCAACGGGCTTCATGAGACTGACAAACAAAAGCACAATATTAAATTCTTATATGCGGTACATAAGTAAATAAACAACAATTTGACCATGGAACTCCAAATTGGTAACCCAAGTTCTAATATTGGTGACAGCTATTATCATCCAGCAGCACAAATATGGGGTATTAATGATTGAGGTACACAAATTCAATGACTACTATATAAGGTGTAATTACTAAGTTTTCTTATTAGCCTGGTACTCATTCTAAAGATATTTCGCTTTTGAGAAGACATTTTTATACTATCAGTGTCACCAGCAGTCCCATACCTCTTAGAGAGCACTTGATCACAGATCGGACACGCTCCATCATTACTTAGGACTTTGCTGGCATCATCCATGCCTTTTATACTGATAAGGAAAGTACTTGCATATGCACTACTTAAGTTAGCAGAATCATATGAATAAAAATAGATAAGTTGTCTATGTAAACAATTCAAATGTGAATGAAAAGCAAAAATTGCTTTGGCATCTGGATACACAAAAGGTGACCACATGTTGTGGAAACGGCTCTCCCTTCCAGTTCTTGCCAGCATGCATTGCACCTCATTTCTGATGTCAGATATTATCTTTACATGCTTGGGGGTAACAAAACCTACCGTCAAAATCGTATGCCTGGAATCATTCTTCATAAATTATTAAAGCTACAATATTATTCATTAGAGAGGCAGGCAAGCTCTCTTCTGCAAAAGACTTAAGTATGATGATATGAAAACCAAAGGAACAGCTGATCCTACTAAATGCAGCTTCTCTGTAAAACAATTCAAACTGTGGAGGTGTCATACTATAAACTATTCATGCTGTTCTTTCTGGAGTTACCTGTATAACAAGAACAGTTACAGTATGCTATCTTCACAGTTTGTAAAATTGAATTTTGTTAGGAGAAGCTGATGTTTAAGGAATTTAATATTAAAGATCACAAATATTTTGTTGTGGGATCAGAAGCAGTTAGACACCCTAAATGATGTTGGCCGCAGTAAAGTTTTCTGCACAACAAGTAACCATGCTAAGAAGTCTGAAATAATAATCATAAAAATAAAAAACAGTGGCTGTGTCTTTACATGGTTAAAATTTCTATAACGAATTCATGCTAATAATTGAGGTATATTTGAACAAATCTCTTAACAAGTACAGAAGTTTAGATGAAATCTTAGACCTGATTTCTGGAATTATGACAATTAGTAGTAGTTTCAAGATTGCAAGACTATCTTGCATGAATATATTCCTCTAAATCCAAATAAACCCCTAAATCTTTACAACCAAAAGCAGGGGATACCCTTCAAATAATATCTTCTAGCACTAAACTATACATCATTAAATGTTACCGTCAAATGATAATCACCTATGAATTTCCAATATCATTATATGTAACTCATAGCAGCTAATTACACTTTTTTAGCCATAAAATTCCAATTTACAGCATGTTTGAATGGAAAAGGATCACTTTGGAGAAATGGAACATAAGCATATTCAAGAGGGGCAAAAAATTGAAATTGCAAGAAACATATACGGATACTTCAAAGAAATTTTTTTAACTGTTGCAGCTTTCAGCATGAGATATATACTCAGTGCATCTTAAATAGTTTCAGTTTGAAGGTATCAACAGTACATTAAATTTATTCTTTTACTACCATGTAAATTCAGATAAGACAACTCGTTCTACAAGAAACTACTTCCAGAAACCCAATAATCTCAACCCACTCCAACTGAAATTATACTTAGTAAAAACTTTTCAGATGAAACACCTGATTTCATAATAAGAATTGAAATTTTTAGTTATGTATGCCCCAGAATTCAGAAATGTAAGTACCCATAAATTAATTAATATCTTCACAATTAGCATTTGGTTGACACAAAATCTGACCACGATCCAGTGACCTAGACAAATACTAAGCTATATTTGTCAAAAAAAACTATCTTATTTCTTCAATTCCAATAATAACGGACAAAAGTAAAGATACCAAGAAAAAGTTAACGCAATACCTAAAAATCAATCCAGACTTCTTCCCCTTTTCTCTTGTTTAATTTCCAGTGAAACTTCAATCTCCCAGTCTCGACGAATTCCTGACCATTAAGAAACCACCAGATTCATCAATGGCATTAAATTTACACTAATGATCCAAAAAAGAAAAAGAAGAAAAATACATTTGGCTGAATCAATCTCCTTTTCCAAAACAGAAAATTCAGAAATACCAACCAAATCTTCAAATTACTCAGATATGAGCTTAGTAGCTTCGGGTAAGATCAGAACAATTTGAATTTGAAATTCGAAAGTAATGTAAAACTGAAAGCATGATACCTTGGAAAATTTTGAAGAGATCCAAATGAGAAATGTCTTCGAATATGAGAACTAGGATCAAAGAGAAGGCTAAAATTCTTGCTCTGCAGAGCGTCAATTGGGAATAGAAAATCGGCGGTAAAGCAAATATTTGTATGTTTAAAACTCTAAATAGGAAAAACGGTCCAAGAGATGGGCCCAAGATGTAGAGATTTTCACATGATGTCATTAAAATTAATTACAATTTTTATTTTTATTCTAATTTTAATTGATATCATTAAAATTGATATATAATTATTTTATATTGTTTTTCATTTTTCCTTCCATATTTTTTATTATTTCTCCTACATTCCTTCCCCTCTGGGCTTCTTTAATCTTTTTTCTTTTATTTTTTCAAATCAATAAAAACTAAAAAACTGATTATAATTTTTGTAATTTCTATCCTAATTTTTTCTATAGCCTTTGTATTATTTATTTGGTTGAAGAAATTAAAAAGAAAAAATTTGTTATTTCTTGTGTTTTTTTTCTTCCTTAATTTTATTGATATTCCAATATTTTTCTTCAACTAAAAAACAAGAGAGTAATTTAGTTTCATTCTATAAATTCTTTTTTTTTTCTCTCAAATTTTTAATGTCAAAAAATTAATTTATTCTTTTTATTTACTTAATTTTTTTTTATTTGAATTTTGATTTTTATGAATTTATTGTATTGTAAACCATTAAAAATGTGTAGGAGTAGAAAAGGAATGTGATGAGAAATGGTAGACAGAATATTAATGTAAAAAGAAAAAAAAAATAATGTCAAAAAATCTCAATTTTTCAGTTGTAATTAAGTGTACTTTATAATTAATTAATTTAAGAAATATGAGAGAAATTAGTAAACTAATATAGTAAGAGGTGGCTTAGAGTGTTTGATTATAAAAATAAAAATATAATGTGGCACTTATATGAGAAAGTTGTGTGAGATACGTATGTATATGTTGCATTACCCTATAAATAATTATCTAATTTTTTTGTTTACAATATGATAGTTTAGAAGTTTTTTACAAAATGTTTTACTATTAAAATTTGTAGTCTAATAACAAACAAAACGAAAATAATATTGATACTCAAAAGAGTTTTGTTAATTGTTATTTTATTTATACATTAAATTCTCACATTTTCATACACTTTCTCAATAACAATTTATTTTTTTATGTTAAAAAATATAATTAACATATCTAATAAAAATATAAATAATTTTTAATAAATCACTTAGTTCAACTAGCACAATTTATTGAGGTCATTCGCTTGCACAATCTTATTTATTTTTTGGTTACAAAGGGAAAGTAAAACAAATAGGAAACAAAAAGAAACTAACAGCGGAACCTACGAGAAATCACAATTCTTCTTTGCTAAGTTACTCTAACATTATCAATCTCAATGATGAGACGAAGCTCAAGACATACTTGTAACCACTCAAACTCATTGTCTTGAGCATACAAAGCTAGATTTACAACATAATCAGCTAACTTATTTCCTTAGCGGTGAATATGAATAAAGTGAACTTCCTAATCTAAACTCATAATTCTCCTAATATCAGAAATAAGGGGTCTATGTGTTGTGGCAATTCTCATTATTTATGAGATGAATTATAACCTAAGAATCTACCTCAGCCCAGATTCTTCTGATACCTCTATTTAAAACAACTAGTAAACCAAGCCATAATTTGACTCTAACATAACAGCACCAACCTATCTTTTTTTCAAAGCCGAACACTCAATTTCTTTGATTGTTTCAAAGAACAACAACTACACTTGCCAATCTCGGATTTTTTTTTAGCATTTTAAGATTAAAAAAATTAATTTGTCTACTTACATTTTGCTTAAGTATAAGTATGGGTAGGAAATTATTTGCCTACTTGCACATTTATTTTTAAGCATTTTGAGATTAAAAAAATTATTTGCCTCATATTTAACTTATGTATAAGTGTGGGTAGGAAATTAAGTGTTTGAAAAAACAAAATTGAAAAAAAGATCTGAATTTTCTTACCGAACCAGCCAGCAAAGTCGGTCTCCTCTGCCACGACACTAGTCACTAACTGCCACGTGCACATTAAGCCCCCTTAGCCTCAAAAAATATCATTTATTTTCTTGCCCCCTCTTACACCCTCTTCTAGTGACTGCCCCAACTATTATATCTCCCACCACTTTTCCAGGATTTCATTTCGTTTTCTGAATTTGATTTTCAACTAAGAAGAACAATTCAAAGAGAAAAGAAAAGGGTTTTCGTTCATTGAAACAGAAAGTAGAGGAATATAGGGAAAATTTTGATCTTTAGAGAGGATGAAAATTCAGTGTAACGTGTGTGAAGCAGCTGAGGCAAAGGTGCTGTGTTGTGCAGATGAGGCAGCTCTTTGTTGGGAATGTGATGAAAAGGTTCATGCAGCTAACAAGCTTGCTAGTAAGCACCAAAGGGTTCCTCTTTCTAGCTCTTCCTCTCATATGTCCAAGTGTGATATTTGTCAGGTATTGTTCTGGTTTTGCTTTGGTGTATGACTGTATGTCTTCTCGGTTTGAGTTTCTGAATTGGTGGGTGTGTTCAAGTTGGTTTGATTGTTCAGGCTGAAGTTGGTTTTATGAAGAAGGTATCAATCAAATTAATTAAAATTTGTTTTATGGGCATAAAAGATAGATTTTTGAGATTCACTGAATCAGTACCATATGAAAAAAAATTATTGAAGTTTGGTGCTGAGAAATGTTGACACGAGTTATTTGTCAATTATTTCTTTTTTCTGTTATTCATAGTCTAGATATTCAATTCTGTTGGCGAACGTTAAAATATTGAACTCTTTGATTTATAATCTCAGCTGCCCGTTTTTGGTTGAAAAGATGCGGTTTTTTACTTCAATTGCCTCATATTTTTTCAGGTTATTGCTTGCTTTCTGGGATTTAGAGTGTAGGCTTAAACAATTTAGATATATTGGTCACTTGGTCAGATTAGGTTTACCTAATCACTGGCAGCCGTTTACCCCCTTTCTATTCCATCCCAAAAATCTTTACAAGGGTTTTATTTATTTATTTTTAAATAGATTACGTGATCCAGGTGACATAAGGAGATAATAGTGAACACAACTCTGCCTAGAAACTTACGGGGTTAAGGTGTCCAGATTGAAAACATATTACTTGACAAATTGTCTTCACATGTCATTGTCCATGCTTCACAGAGAAATTCCTTATTTGTTTTTTTCCTTCTCCTCTTTTTTCATTTTTCTCTATATTTCTGT
Organism: Quillaja saponaria; assembly: GCA_029379385.1. NCBI lineage: Eukaryota > Viridiplantae > Streptophyta > Magnoliopsida > Fabales > Quillajaceae > Quillaja > Quillaja saponaria. Next base: position 6,814,283 of record CM055616.1, on the reverse strand, counting down.
TGAGCTCCAGTTGAGATGGAGCATATTTATTTCAAAAAATTGGTATTTTCAAAGAAGTTGTTCTTTTGACTGATGTGCAAAACTAGTCCATCTCGTGTCACTTTGCCTGTGATGAATTCAGTTGACTGCTGCTTCCGAAATTGTGAATGCTTCCTCTTCCCCACCCACAAAAAAAATAAAATCTTTTGCAGGTAGAGTATTTGCTTGTCTCTAATATTTTCAGGAGAGTTTGCAGGATGGAACATGGAACAACCTAACCTTACTGGCATTGTGGTCGGCACTGTCATTGAAGCCTTTTTTTCATAATGTTTTGTCTACATAAATGAGGAGTGTTCGCTGTTGTAGACCAGCTTGTGATGATAAAATCTGCTACTTGTTACAGGAAACAGTTGGCTATTTCTTCTGTTTAGAGGATCGGGCTTTACTCTGCCGGAAATGCGACGTGGCAATACACACAGCAAATACTTATGTGTCTGCTCACCAGAGGTTTCTGCTCGCTGGTGTAAGAGTAGGTCTTGAGCATATTGATCCTGGTGCTTCCTCTTCATCAGTGAAGACAAATTCAGGAGATAAGATATTGGAGACAAAAAATTCTTCTTTCTCTAGAAGGTTTTTCTCAGGGTCACTATCTCCTGAATATAATGAACCCATAAATGTTTCTGTTGTTGGGGAGTCTGCACAAACTAGGGTGTCATATGCTGGTGGTTCTGCAGCTGGAACTATCCCACAGTGGCCCATAGATGAATTTTTTGGACTAAATGACTTAAGTCAGAATTATAATTGCATGGACGATGGACCATCCAAGGTACTATCATAGTTGTGTAAACTGCTAATCATGTTAAATCTTTCAATTTAAAAATCAATGCTATTCTTTCCTTGTGTTTTTTGCTATTTTAAGCAAATTCATTTGTGGTAAGATAGAAATACAGTTTGTCTTCTACTCAAATATCAATCTGGTGAATATAGAGCTGACTCCGTCTATTTCACATGTAAAGCATGTGTTTGGTCAGGCACATGCTCATGTTCATATGGGATACACAGAGACCATTGTTGCATATATAGGTTAAATGTCAAGGAAACTTGGGTCAATTGAGGGTTATCACTGACTGGTTGTTGATGACATAACTATAAAATAAGCCCAACAGACAGGCTAATTTTTGCCACAACACATACAAATTTTGATGAAGGAGGTCTTATGATTTGGTTTGGAATTTGTTGGGTGCATTTCTGGTCATTTTCTCCCATTCATTACTCCGGAGAAACTCCAGGTCTTTGATTAGTTGATTAAAGTGGTTGTGCTTGTGAAGGCTCTTAATTAGTAGAACTTTGCTCAAAAGAGAGCTGAAGCTTGAGATATCCGGGATCTTTTTCTTTTCATGAGCATTTGAAATTATACCTCTTGTAACTAGGTGCCACGTGTGAACAGCTTGACCTGAAACAATTGCAAATTCTTGCAATATCCTGGTTTAAGTATGTGGTAAAAGTCTGTACAACACAGTCAATTACCTACCAACAAAACTCATTTTAGAAAGTCATTCTCATTCATGATTAAGAATCTGAACGCAAGTAAGAGTTACATTTATCAAAAGTAGATTTTGATATCTATATCTATACATTATAAAAAAATTTAAATGTATTCTCCTTGAAGCATGTGTCCTCTCTTCATTTTAGTTTCCTGTCTAAAAGATAATAGGCATGCTACTATATATATATAGTGTGTGTGTGACTAATGTCAGCCATATGTTAGCATGTTCCATTACCAAATGTGGACAGGTACTGCCAGTTTGTGTTAGATTGATGTGATCATGTGATGTCAATTTGGCGTCAGTGTTAATGTTTATGCTTTCTAAGTTTGTTATGTTGAGGTTGTCAACATGACTTCAGCTTTTTCATATAGATATGGCTTTGAGAGTGTTTTTGGTTGATGGTATTCCTCAGCTTTACAGTTAATAATCTGGTTTTTTCTCCCTTCTTTTCTGATAAATTCTACCAGGCTGACAGTGGTAAGCTTGGGGAATCGGATTCTTCAATGCTGAGATCTGGTGAGGAAGAACTGGATGATTATGAATGCTTAGGTCGGGTTCCTGATGCTTCCTGGACTGTGCCACAGATCCTGTCCCCACCAACAGCTTCAGGGTTGTATTGGCCGGGAAACCCTCAATATTCATCTGACAATGCTGCTTTTGTTCCTGATATATACTTTTCTCATATGCAAAAACCCTGCCATAGTCAGAACAATGACATTGTAGCAAAACGGCAGAGGCATCTTTAATAACCAGTCCTTGATCACCAGCAGTGGATTCATTGGGATTTGTTGCTGCTTAATTTGAGCCTTTGAAGTACTGTTTCTCCCTTTTGGAGCAGTGCTAGGTGTTAAATGACATGCTGCCGTTCCTCTTAGAGCAGGTCTCTGTCTTCCACTTGTCATTTTATTCTAATTTCAGATTACAAAAATTCATGTGTAAGTAAACAGCTTTTAAATTGAATTTTGGGGTGGGGTTGTTTAGAATCCAAATGTTGACATATCTATTTGATGAAGTGATTGTGTTCCATATTGCCCAGCTCTATTTGGTATATTTGCTCCAGAGCAAGCAGAGACTGCAAATTTTAATTTTGATTGTTATGATAGTTTGCCTTAGGAAAATCTTCCATAAAATAGAGATGGTGTCCATCAGTTATGACCAAAATCCCTAATGATATGAGCACAATTGCCTTTTGGATGGATGAACTTATGCGTGCCCTTTGAGGTGATTCCCTCCTAATCACTTTTAGTTGGGTAAGCACAACTTATTCTCTACTTCTATTTGTTGTTTTGGCCTTCATTCTCTCCACGGTAGCAGAGGAGTTGGGGTATCACCCATAATGTTGAATTTGCACAGCTAAGTTTCCTATAGTTGTTGCAGTGTTGCTTTCTTGTATACAAGAAGATATATTAATGGCTTAGAACTAACTTCATCTTATAAAAAAGTAAATTGTTTTTGGTAGAGAACTGGGGTCACATTATTGTTAAAATTTCAATTATTGAAGAAAACTTCCATATTCATTTCCTTTTAGGCCGGATAGCTCTGTTGTTTATGAAAATGACTAAAATTGAAGCAACTTAGGGTGACATTGTACACCCCATCATATAAATAGGGTTGTAGGAATTCTATGTGAAGGATAAATTATGAATGATGCTGTTATTGCATGATTTTAGTTCGATTCAACACACGAAAAAAGCAAATGCACATGAGAAAAGCACACGCACACGTTATTGTCGCATTCAATCACTTTCAACAAAATAAAAGGTCAAACAAATCAATTCATTATGTCACGAAAGGGGCGTGAATGCAATCATTAATTACATGATTATAGTTCCACGATTTTAGCAAGAAAGAAGCACGAGCATGTGTTGATAGCGAATTCATGCGGGGCAAGGGGCATGCATGCAGTCATTAGTTGCGTGATTTAGTGCCTTCATAAACTAATTCCGATATCAATCTACACTAGAAAGGGAATTAAGGAAAGACCTGTTTAGCATGAAACAGCATGAGCATGTTTTAGTACTTAAAAGATTGCCAATGCAGATACACATCATAGGAAGTGGGGCACAAAACAGACCCTGAGGATAGGGGGCATCACTCCCCACAAGTTGTGCCGTTCCCTTTCTCATATAGACTTCGTGAATTACTCTACATGTTAGCACAATTAAAAGTTGATGTGAATGCACATCTCTTTAAAAACAGTAGCAACCTTTTGTGATATTACTAGTACAGGTTATCAGGTTTCCAAGAGTTATATTGTACTGATTGAAAGACATATTGACATATATTTCTGAATTCTACATGTATTATATTTGCATATTTTTTTTACAATTCAAATTTCACCAGCCTCTCCACCATTGCTGCTAGTGCCTTTTCTGGCTTCCTCAAGAATGAGCTCCAAAAGCCTCTCATACATTGAAATAGCAGATTCAAGTATATCAATTGCTCTGCTTCTATCTTTATCTATCCCTGTCATCAAATCTCCTATTTTTAGTATTTCCTTTACAGGCCTACTGATAAGCTCTTTATCAGAGAATCCAGAAGTAAAACTACTTGTTCCACTACCTACACTCCCCTTGCCATATCTAACCCCTCTGGTCACCACCATGCTACTAATGCTTGTCATAGTAGTACTACCGAGAACCAGAATTACCTCCCCTTTCTCAATCCCCCATAACCAAACACTGCCATCTTCTGCAGCAGATACCAAATTTCTTCCCTGATTGACTATTACCAGAGACACAATTGATCCATCATGCTTTTGACCCCAACTGACCAACTCATGGCCTCTGCCCTTTAATTCTTTGCTTGGAACCTTCATTGATCCCTTGTAAATCAACCCATCTGATCCTGCAGCATAAAAGTCTGACTCTACTGGGTCAAATACAACCCCAGAAATACTGCAAGGAAATGTCACCGTGCGCAGGTGCGTTCCACATAATAGATTCCAAAATTTACATGTGGAATCCAGTGAGCACGAGATTAATGTAGAAGTGTAAATTCCCTTTCCAGATGTAATGGCTGTCACTGACTTGGCATGTGCAAAAAGTCTATGCAATACTAATAAATTGGGATTCTTATCACCTGGAAAAGCGTCTAGTACTTGAATGATTGGGATGATAACAATTGTACCATCGTCACTACCGGAAATTAGAAGTGACCCATCATCATTGAGCTCAAGGCAAGAAATGGGTTTTTTGTGAGCAGGGAAAGAATTGAGGACATCCCCGTTTGGAAGTGAAAGGACATGTATAGTGCCTGATAGGCCACCAGCAAAAAGATAGGAGCCATCAAGAGTGGCAGTGAGTGGAGCAACAAGTTCAGGAACAGGCATGTTGTGAAAGGCAGTAAGTGTATACCAGTTATAGAGATGAACTGACCCTGAAAATTTGTCTGGGGATACATGAGAGGCAGCAAAGAATGACTCACCGGCAAGAATGAGGCCTCGTGGTGGTGACCGGCTGCCAGTGAAGTGGGCCACCTTGGTGCCATTGGAAATGTCATAGGCAATAATGGGTCCATCAGGAGAGCTAGTGAGGACAATTTCAGGAGAGGAAGAAGACATTTTCTGTTTGACTAGAGAACAATGCAAATGGAAATGAGAGTTGTGGAAAAGAGAAAACGAGGAGGGCATGTTTAAGGAGGGATTCCTGGTTTTTCTAGGCGGTGAAAACTAGGTGCTTGATTGACTGCTTGTTGATTGTTGCCAAATTTAGCTTTATAAAATTCTTTGGTGATGGTATTAGCTGGGTGTTGGCACCAGGAACAATGGTCTGCGTGGACTGATGGTGGTTTATTAGAGGGTGGAATGAGCTGGGAAATTTTGTTCAAATAATGATAATACCCTCCTGCAAATCAATCGTAAAAAATCAAATCTTAAACTTCGACATTGTAAAATGAAATAGATACCCTTTTGCAAATCAATTGTCAAAAATCAAATCTTGAACCTCGACATTGTCGAGCCCTTTTAAGATCACCTTTGACAATGTAAGAGTATCTGAGTTAGTGTTTGTTTCACAACTCAAATTTATTTGATTGTATCAATTCCCACAAACCTACAGGCTTCACTGAGGCCATGTATTGAGCAAGGCAACGAACTATATCTACTATACTAACTAATATCCAAGTAAATTACTCAGTTTATAAGTGATAATCTCACGTCCAGCAATTATTCCAAGTGGGTTTATACTTTATATTTCGATACTTCAGAAAAGTACATTTGTATGTAAGTTTTGAAGACTTGAGCAATTCCTCAGAACTTTCACTGCATACAGCTCCAAGTTTCCAACCAACATTTGACCCTTTTGCTAAGAATAGAGGTGAGCAAAAATGAAACTCAACAACCGCACAGGTACACTGTTCACAAACAGAAGAATGACAATTTACATCTAGAATTGGAAGAATCACTGAATTTTCACAAGCTTTCCTCTAAGAGAAGACACTCAAAAAAGATGATCCAGATAATCCAATTCTGTAGCTATAATTGCTAATGCCATTCTCTGGGAAATGCTGATAACACGTTCAGAAAGGCAACAAAATGATATGCCTTCTATTCCATCCAGAGTCAAGGATATCATCAACTAAACACTTGCAAAGATCTTTGATGTTAGCACAGAATGCCATCGCCTTCAAAAACTTAGCTCCCAGACTCAACAATAAATTGTGTATGCCAGTGTTGGAAAATGAGTCGCTGCAACAAGACTGCTACAGAGCTACGCCTAATTATATGTTTTTATAAGCAGTTTTGCACTTGAACACAGATTGACACATCATCAAGGTGATTATGCCCCTATAATGCTGATAGAAATTTTTATGAATGCCAGTTTCGCAGAGCTTGCTGCATGAAGACTGCTGTGATACTGCCAATTGATATGTTGATGATATTGACTACATCGTTATTGAGCTGAAGAACAAGGCAGAGAGAAAATTAGTCACATGGTTGTGAAAACAAAGCACACACTGCAACAACAGGTCAATTTGGTCCACCAAATCCTGAATCCTAGAATTGAAGAGAAATTTTGATTTAAAAGAACCCCCGTGAATTTATTGGAATGAATCCATACCCATCGAAATCCTTCCTTATCTTGAAGTTCAGCACCTATTACGCTCTCTCCAAGATTAGCAATCTGTGAAGCTATTACACATATAACTGCTTCGGGTATATCAATCCGTTTCACCAAAAAATCAATACTGCACATCATTAACATATCTCAAATGCTTTATTAAGGGATAAGATTAGTAGTAGACAATCTAACACCCTTATCACATGAATTCCCAACATAGAGATTTATAATTATCACTTAAAGGCAGTGCAAAATATTAAAGACATTCATAAGTTCAAATCTGAGCCTAATTTTACTTCAGAACAGATAAAGAACCTTCAGATCTGTCTGGAAATGTAAGTCTCCCAGGAATATATCCACATTTTACATTGAATAGGAATCCTACAAATTACATCTGCTGTGATTGTAAATTTTGATGACATACAAGTAAAGAACCTATAATGGAATTCAATCCATAAACTGAAATATTAAGCTAACTCCCAATAATATACCACAGTACCTTCTCCTCTCCCCACCCACAAAAAAGAAAAGAAAAAGGAATTAGAGGAGAACACATGCAAATCCTGAATCAGAAGGATATTGAAGAATACCTGACCCATGAGACAACCGACAAATGCAAGAATTATCAATGCTAAAAATCCTGCAAAGGTTCCCTCAACGCTCACAGCTCCTTCTGTTCCCCTTGGAACTACCTTGAATGTTGTCACTAGGTACCTAATTATGACACACGAGGGAGGAACTTTTAATATTGGAATCTAGCAGAAGGAAATGTTGAAAAATATGGAGAAACATAGGAAAAGAAAAGGAAAAATCATAGGAAAGTAGTAAAAGATATTTTGTTTTAGAAAACCATGTGCTAACTGTTAATTACCAGGACACGCATGAATATTGTCTATAACAAATTCAAACCAGCATGAATTTTAATCCAGGAAAATATAGACAAAACTAAGACACCTGATGAAGTGCCAAGTCCAGGTGGCGGACAGAGGTCTGCTTGGGTGTCTCGTGTCTCCCTTATAAACTAATTTCTAAACATCATTAATTATTCTGGGTTTCAGTAAAGCATGAAGCCTTCTTGCAAACCCAGGTTCACATATTTGGTGTTATCACAGTGAAGCTTTATAACTATACAAAAAGGAATGACAAAGAAAAAAAATTTTGACTTGAGCAAAACGAATACATAAGAAAGTGCATATGTATTTTCCAGTAGCATCAATGTTTCTCAGAAAATAAAAGGAAAATGACAATGGCATTTGAATTCCATAAAGGCATAGACTAAACTTTTCATGTAACTTAAAGTTCTGGTAATATTAATAGCCTAGTCTTTACTTAACAAGATGCAGAACTTACGTTGTTTTGCCATATGCCTTCCCTACTTCACTTGAAACAGTATCACTCAGCTTAGTACAGAAACTAGCAACAAATCCTAGTTGCCAAAGTAGATTATAAGCCGCAACCCCTGCTCCAAATATCGAAAGAAAAGCACAAACACAACCAGCAGCACTGGATCCTATAACACTGCCCAGCCCTCTTCTTCCTTTTCTCTTCTCAGCTACACCCTGAGCCTCTTTGTGTGCCATTTTGACTTTTGTTGCAGCCGTTCCCTAACAGTCACAGCTACTCAATTCCCATTGAATAGAATTCATTTACTCTAAGAAAAAAGAATTTTTTTTTTTTGCTTACAATAACAAAATAGGTAGCAACTAGAAGGAAACCAGAAGGACCAAAAGCACGCCAAGTAAGTGTTCCCAGCAAAAAAGCAGCACAAATGCCTGAAAGAGACAACCCAGTAACCAAAATTGGAGAACCCAAAAAAAAAATCAGCAAATTATTGAGGACAGCGGATTGCCAAGTTGGAGGAGACGATTGGATAAGGCTCATTGCCTCGGATACAGCATTCTGAATATTGCTTACATGGAGAACCATTTTTGGGGGTCTCTGGGGACTCGGGTAAATACTATGGTTGAGAATTTGTGGTTTTGTGGAGAAACGTGAGAGGGTTGACAATTGGGAATGTTGGGATTGTAGGCGAAGGATCGGGGGGGATTTGATGCAAAGCAAAGTTGAAAAGGCCATCCTTATGTTCGTCAATTTATCGTGTGCGTCTACGAAGCTGGACGCGGGTGATAGTTCGAGTATATAGTCTTCATCTTCTTCTTCTTTCTTTCTGCTCAGTGCTTGCAAGGCAGTACGAGCATCTGGCAGTACAAGTTGGGTTTTTGAGCTAATAAATACGGACTAGAAGCAGTGACACAAACATGATTGGGTTGTTTCATATGTATATTCAATAAAAAGAAAAAATATGAATAAACCTTCTGTTGAGAATTTGAATCTCTTTTGACTTTCTCGAGATATTTTCAGACTTTCATACATATGTTTATAATCATTATCAAATATTTTTCATTTATATCATGATTACTTATTTTTAATTTCGACTTTCAATATAATGCGATAAGGATTTGTTAGAGAAAATTTTAATTTTGATCTTGATATAATAGGACAAGGGTTCAAGTGGTTGTGACATGGATATAATGTTTTTTGATGGAATATGATTATACAAACATACTAGTGAATTGTTTATGGGTTAACCAGTCTCATTGCCACCTTAGTTACAAATCCATTACTTGAAAAGAGTTTCATTGAAAAAATCTAAACTTTAGGGGTATTTCTTAAAGGAGGCCCATAATTGAAAAGGTAGAAGAAGAATTAAATTGGGAAAGAGGGGTAAATATTAAATTTGGCACGTTTTATCTCTTTCACTGAAACTTATCCAATTATCAAATTGTCGAACACAGAGAAAGATAACACGCACTGAGAGAGCACAGCAGGCCAGCAATGGCGCTCCTCTGTGGTTCAACTTCGGTAAAGTTCCCTTCTTCTTCAGCAAAATCTTCAATCTCTTGTCCGAAGAATGGGAGTGCTAAATCTTCATTTGTTGGGTTCCAAGTAGCATTATCAAAGTCTTGTAGTTGGACCAGTCTTGCTGCTAATTCCAGGAGAAATTTTCAGGTTCGTAGCCAGGATCTCTCTGTTGTCCCCTTAGATGAACGCTGGATGTTCGAGGAATCCGAAGTTAATGGCCCGGTAAGAATTCAGTTCCACTGCCTTTTAAGACAAGAATCTCCTTTTTTGTTAATGGGTTTATGCAGCTTTATTTGATTTCCTAGAAAATGTAGGAGAAATTTGATGGGAATATTTGGTAGTCCATTAAGGGAAACCCAAAAAAGAATCTTTCTCTCTCTCAAGTTTGGTTGGGGAGAGAAAGGAGGAAGCCTAAGGCCCTAAAGTAACTTGAAGTTCTGAATTTTGGTTTCCTTTTTAGCTATTGAACAAACAATCCTCTCTCTGGGCTTTAGGTTGATTTAATTTAACTCTGTTATTCATGAGATAGTGCGGGAAATTATAATTTTTGAGCTATATTAGTTTACGTTATATAGTTCAAGTTCTAGCTTCAACGAAGTTCTGGAAATTTATAAAGCTTTGAATCTGTTCTTCCAGGCTGTGATTTAATTTAGCTTTGTTAGTTGCATGAGCTAATTTTGAAAATTTTAGATTTTAGTTTTTTTAGTTTGAAATCAAACTAGTATTTACTTCAAGTGTTATAAAAATCTGACCAGTGTGTCCACACCTTGTATGCTATAGTTCAAGTGAATTATCTGTAGCTCCAGTTCTATAGAGTTCCTTTTATAAAGCTTTGAATCGTTTTGTCCATACTTTCATATGTTGAATTATCTTTGCCCATATAGAGTGTGTCTTTGGTATCTTTGCCTTATCTTTCTTTGCATCACTGGTTTTGATGTCAACATTGCTTCACATTTTTAGTTCTTAGTTTGCATAATTAAACAACTCGTACATTTTAAGTTGTTCTCTTTGCAATGTAGTGAACCTTTTTTTATCAAACTTCTACCACCATGTTGAAACGCATCAATATTGTCTTATTGACTTCTGATGGCTGAAGTATTGGAAGTTTAATTTCTATTGTGGGTCTGAATATGTTTCCCTTTCCCCCCACCCCACAATGTGTGCAGGACATTTGGAATAAGACATGGTATCCCAAAGCTGCTGATCATGTGAACACGGATAAACCATGGTATATTGTTGATGCTACAGATAAGATTCTTGGAAGACTAGCATCAACAATTGCTATACACATCCGTGGGAAGAATCTGGCAACCTATACTCCCAGTGTGGACATGGGGGCATTTGTGATTGTGGTATGTAGCTTACAGTTATCTAAGCTTCCATACACTTACTGTCTCTGATATTGGCAGTGGAAACATTAGTCTCGCGGTTTTCAGGTTGCAGTGAATTGCATCTCATGTATATATAAGGTCTAGCCTCAACTTTGTATGCCTTTTTACTTTTTAAGCCATTCATGTTGATGATGGAAGATATAATTGTAATAGACATAGTTGTAATCCTGTACTACATTTCTTTTGTAATCCCTTACCAATTCCAAATTTGGTGGGTTAGTTGAGAGTGGAAAACCATTTCTATTGTGCATTTTATGTTTTTGTTATAGGAATGAGAAACACTTATTATCAGTTGACAGGTTTCATGCAATACAATTCCAATTGGAAATTACTTAGCAGTGTAAAATTAATATTTTACATCAGGTATTAGGAAAAAAAGAAGAAGCGAGAAGCTAGTTTTGATATGCATCTTTTTATTTTTGTTAGAAATTTACAGCTATTAAGTATGCTACGAGGTGCTGTGCTGGCTGTCTGAATATTGGGTTTTGAAGGTAGATCTCCTTTTACAGGATTAGATATTGTATATTGACCATTAAAAACTTCGTTTAGGAATCTATCTATTTCATTTGATAAGTAAAATTCCTTTAGCAACTGATATTTCGGCAATGTGAATGAATATTTCATTTTTTTCCTCCATGACAAATCAAAGGAGATGCTGCCTTATGGTACTGATCTGCTGAAACTTAGCCTAAAATTGAAATTGGCTATTCGTTTTTCTTTTGTAGGTACAGGGCCTGTTCCTTTCAAAATTGTTTAAACTAAACTTTCTTATCATAGTTTGCTATATGTAAATTTAGAAGAACTCAAGGCACATTATAGTGATGGCCAGGAAAAAAAAAAATGCATGATAATACTCATCAGTCATGTTACATAACATATATGTGATAATTATATCCATGTTATGTTTCTCTTGTTTTTCTGCTTTCCCGATTGTTGCTAGAGACCTGACCTCCATTAATATCTGTCATATATAATAACTGTCGCATCCCCCCTCCCTTCCTGTTGTGATTTGAGCCAGAGATTAGTTTTGACTGATTTTATAGTTTCTTACTTACCGTTTGACATAAATGACAGAATATAAAATAAAAGACACCAAGATACAAAATTTATATGAAAAATTCTTACTACTACAAGTTTTAATTTATTTTGGTTCAAAAGGTGAATGCTGATAAGGTTGCCGTATCTGGGAAGAAGAGGACCCAAAAGCTTTACAGAAGGCATTCAGGACGACCTGGTGGCATGAAAGTGGAGACATTTGCCCAGCTACAGCAGAGAATTCCAGAAAGAATCATTGAACATGCTGTTCGTGGTATGCTACCAAAAGGCCGGGTGAGTCCATACCTTAGTTATATGGTATCCATAAACTCTAGTAATTTTTTGTTTTCTACAATATTTTATTACACATGTATTTGAAAACTGCTAGATGGGTCTTAGGTTTAAGAGTTTTACTTTGTTCACTCCCTCCCCACCTGACCTTTCAAGCACTAAATGTAGACATTGCTCACTGGACTTCATGTCCTGTCCTATTGAGTATTGACCCTTGACTCTTAATGTCTTAGGTCAAAGCAGTGTGAACTGGTTGTGAAAAGGGTTTTAGGACAGCAAAAACATATGGCTGTTTATAGCCAATATCTGGCACATGTTCTCCCATTCAGAACATGGGTAGAGGTTGAGATCACTGGCTCTAGATTCATCGGGTGTGTGTCTGTGTTAATTATTTCTTAGTTTAACTTCTTAAAACAATGCGGTTTGATAAATGATATAATCATGATATAAAGTCAGATTATTGACAAAATGAGCTGATTAGAACATTGTGACAATTAGGTGCATGGTGTCTGCATGAATTTATTCCTTTTTAGCTGAGTGTATAATAATTGAGGGTAACCAATATGCAGCTTGGTAGGAAACTGTTCAACCACCTAAAGGTTTATAAGGGCTCCGACCATCCACATGAAGCCCAGAAGCCCACTGAGCTGCCCATTAGGGACAAGAGAATACAGATGACAAGATAGGTGTGGCTCATAAATCATAAAATAGCAAATGACTAGAAATTTCTGTAATCTTGCTTTTTCATTGTAATTTCTTGTTTTTGTTTCCTACAATGTGTTTCTTGCTTTGTCTCCTTCATGGTTGATTTCTCTTGTTCATGTTTATATTTACCTCGAGATATTTTATCAATATTGTCAAAGGATTACTAAACTCAAACTTAAAATTCTTTTACCAACACGTGAATGGCGAAGTTATGGACCCCTACTCTGATCTTTTTTTCTCTCTCACTCAATTTCTTGTGTTCATGTCTTAAATTTGCAGTTTATTTTCAGAACTTGGTTGCATTGTTTATTCAATATATATTACATTATAATTTATGTAAAAAAAGTATCTATTTCCCAAGCAAAGCTGCATACATAATTTCATTCCAAGAATCAGGAGCACCAGCTAGACACCAGTGGCTGCAATCAACAAAAGCAGCTCCTCTGCCAGCATATATAGAGGGATGACCATCTTTCCTTAGCTGTGTCAGCAAAGTAATGTCAAGCAAATACACAGGCTTCGCCATGTTACTCAATACATTCTTTACAACAGCAATACCAGGAATACTAGGTCCTGGATAAGTTGTTCCTTTCCATGGTTGAGTTTCTCCTCGGCAACCCTTCTTTCCACTAGAAAAAAAAAAGTAACATAATTAAATAAATTTAGTTTTAGAATCCCATATCTCACAAGTTAAGCTTGATAACAAGATACTCACCATAATCAGCTTGTATAAAGATAACATGATAATATAAGACTATCTAATTGATTTGAATACAACGTTTGTTAGCAACATAATAATATAAATTTATATCGTTGACTTGTTTTTACAGGAAAAGATAAAATAATAATATAATAACAAAATGATAATACAGTCTAATACGATATATTGAATTTTTAAAACATTGTATTAAATTAATTCAACTTTAATATCGAATAGTTTCGGGTCTAAATTAATTCAAACCCATCTCGAGAATATTACAGTAAACTTTAACTAACCACTCCAGACAAATTTCACACTAAAAAACTTGTTATAGACAAAATCAGAATTTGGTTTAGTAACTTTGCATTAATTTAACTTACTCAAGATGAACAGCAGCAATTCCTTGGAATAAAACTCTAGTTTTTGAAAAATCAATGTTGGAGTCGACCCAGTTGGCCCAAGTCGTCAATCCTATCTTGTAAGCTTCCATGCGATCCATCTCTTTCACTATTTTACTGCCTATTTGAAAGTAATCCCAGCTTTACGTAATACAAAAAAAAAAAATATATAAAAAATGTAATCAACAGATAATTAATTAGTAACTTCTAACCCAAACCAAATATATTTTATTTTTACTGAAAATAGAACAATTTTTTTTTTAATTTTAATAATATTTTCTAAAAAATATAAATATTTATCTTTTGAGTTAACAGTTGAGAAATGAATTTACTTACGATTTAAAACGTCCGGAGTGAGTCCACCAATGGTAGCTATTGAAGATTAAGACATCTGCACCTTTCCACATGTTGCCGGAAGTGATGGTGTCAAGCTTCAAAACTTTGCCAATTTTCTCATAAGCCATATCCACTAAGAATCCATTTTTCAAAAACATAATTGAAACTCCATATTCCTATATATAAATTCTCAAAAAACAAACCATTAATTAATATTACACAATTATCTTGGAAAATAATTTCCTAAATTCAATAAACAATAAGTGGGCTTAAAATATTTTCCCTTGAATTAATTTCCATATTTCCACCTCTACAAAAGTACTTTCTTATGTGTTACATATTTTCAACAGCCAAATAAAGAACTATTTTACTTTTGCACCCCCAAAAACTATATTTGTTAGTTGAGCTTAAGTACATGAAATACTTTGTTTTGTATACTCATATAAATATTAAATAATTTAATCTCATTTAAATTTATTTATTTTTATTACGGCATGAAACAAAATTTTCCAGTGCACATAACAATAACTACATATTTTCCAGTGCAAAATTTTTCAGTAAACTATAATAAATATATTATTTAAAAATTAAAATTTTTTAAAAGTATCAATTTATGTATTAAATAATACTAAAATCATAACTAATTATCTAATAAATATTAAATATTTTTTATTTTTAAAATATTAACAAATATTTTTAGAACATTCAAAAAATAAAAAAAATATAAAAGATAGAAGCCTACCGGAAAATAAAAGGTGGAGAGCAGCTTGACTTGGGTTAAGGTGTACTTGGTGTTTGGGACTGAATTGTGAAGCATGCAAGTAAGTGACTGCCACATATTGTTGCTTAATGAGTCCCCCACAAACATTATATTTTTTCCTCTGTATCTCTCCAAAAAATCCACACCATTGAATCTACATAATTTCCAAAACTCAAAATTAAAAATTAAAAAAAACTCAAAATTTGTCAGAGATTTTTGGGTTAGTTAATTTGGATTCAAAAAAAAAAAAAAAAATAGAGAGAATTTTAATTTCCATTTTGCTTACCTTGGAAGATCACAACCAATGGGCTTCCATCTATACTTGAGGTATTCCTTATCGGATCTACCATTCCGCAGACAATCAAAACCTTGACCAATGAACGGACAATTCGAGGTAGCATAATAGAGAGGGTAGGAATCATCTACTTCCCAACTCCCTTGAGAGAAATCACAGCCGTTGTTTTGGTTTACATGATAATCATGATTGGCAAGCACTGAACGGCATGGTAATGGTTGCAGGGGTATCAGTAATACTGAGAGGAAGACAGTAAATTGACCAAAAAGACCGGTCGACAATGCCAATGCCATTTTCAAGTTTATCTGAAATCTGAACCGGATTTTAAGGCTGTGATGTTATGTGTCATATATATACAAGAATATTGTAAGGGTTAAAATGTAATTTTACTTTTTGTGAAAGAAAATATGATTTATTTTGATAGCAGAAAAGGAAAAATATTTTATAAATGACAAAATAATTATTGGCAGTATCTGATATTCAATTAGGCAGTAATTTTAAATTTTAAACTTCCATCTGTCCTTATATATTATAGTATATATCAAGAATTTAATCTCTTAATTGTTAATAAATAAAGGATGGTGATATGTACACTACTCAAAATTATTATGTTTACAAAAAGGGCTTTGTTATAGTGAAAAACAAAATTATTGAGTGCACAAAATTAAGCCCATTTGTGCACCTAACAATTTTGGGTAGTGTACATATCACTATCATAAATAAATAAGATTAGATTTAACTTGAATTATATTTATATTATATTATATTTTTAATTTTTAAATAATTTTACGTTTATTCAAGAATTAAAATAAACACTCAAAAATCTGAATCAATGATAGGAGCACCAACACAAAATTAATTAGTGGATGGTTAATTGGTTATATATGTATAGTATAGGCTAGCCAGCTTGTAACCTCAAATGGTGCAGCATGGAATTAGTTGTAGGAGTCCATGTTAATAAAAATCATAAAATATTATAGATATAAAGCAGTTAACAGAAAATTATTGAAAATAATTTTTTTTTAATCTCAACATAAATTATTTTAATCAGTTCGAAAAGATGAAGTAACCGAAAAAACCACCGGACACCTCACCGCTAAAACAAAATAAAAAATCTTGTCTTCAAATGTATTGCAACTGAACCCAACTTCACTTATTGATATGACAAAGAAGAATTTCAAGTAAATCTATCATTATTTTTATTTTCAAATAGATTGGATTTGCCAAGAGTATAGCACAATATTCCAATGAAAATTGTTTTTTTTTTTTTTTTTTCTTTCTAACAAACTGAAAATCCATCCTAAATTTTTTTGTGAATTATGACCTTAACCCAATTTTAATATTGGAATTCCAGCAATATTTTAAACCATGGAATTAAAGAATAAGGTTGTAAAGGATCTGGTTCCAAGTATCAGGAACGCCAGCAAGACACCAATGAGTGCAGTCCATTCCAGTTCTCCCATCAACACCATATATTGAAGGATGTCCATCTTTACGTAGTAGTGACAATGTTGTTATGTCCAACAACTTCACTGGTTTCTTCATCTTGCTTAACACATTCTTCACCACCGCCACTGCCGGTGGCAAACCTCCCGGATATGTTGAACCAACCGCCGCAGTCTTCTGCCCTACACAACTCTTCACACCATCTTCGTTCCAATCCCCACCGCTGATCAGTTTTCATGAAGATAACATACAATTAACTAGTTACTATAAACATGATTCATATCTAATGCATGTATCTAAATTGATTATGAAATAAAGGGTAATTTAATTAATTACTTGTAATGAGATGGAGAAATCCCTTGGAAAAAGACTTGAACTTTTGTAGGATCAATGTTAGTGTCCACCCAATTAGTCCATGTTGTAAGTGCTTTCTCAAAAGCTACCATGCGATCCATGTCCTTCATTATCTTCTTATCTTCTTCCATGTAATCCCATCTGAATGATCAAAAGAAGAAAAAACAAAAAAACATACCATACCAATTATAATATTAATTCTAGTTTATTTAATAAATTTCTAATTAGTCAAATACCACTGCAAGATATTAGTTTGACAAAATGATGTATTCAATAGGTTCAAGTCTAGTATTTTTTCTAAAATTCGAACATATATCTAGACATGACAATAATTTAACATATTCATAAATTTAAATTGATCATATTTAAACTAAATACGATATACGAATTCTATTTAAAACTTACGGTTGAGTTGGTCCTCTGCGGTTCCACCAATGCCATGTGTTAAAAACAAGCATATCAATCCCTTTCCATAACTTGCCTGATCTTTCAATTGAATCAAGTTTCAACACCTTGCCAACATTTTCTCTAACGAACATCTACTAAGTACACATTTCGATCAAGCATCACTTTAACTTCATAATCCTGTAAATTATATATATTAATTTGAAAAAAATTAAACAAATAATAATTTATTTATAAATTTCAATGAAAAAGAATAAAATTATTTTTCAATTTACCAAAAAGAAGAAAAAAAACAATAAAATCAAAAAGGATATGACATGCATACCATGAATGTGAATATAGAAACATCACCAACTCTTGTTAAATTGTATTTAGTATTAGGCACGGCTGAGTGAAGCATGCAAGTCAACGACTGCCATTGATTTCGACTTAATGAATCTCCCACAAACATTATGCTCTTCCCTTTATACTTTTTCAAAAATTTCTTCCCATCAAATCTGAAAAACAAATCCAAAATTATAAGAATTTCAATGAATTAAATTATATTTTATTCACAAAATAAATAATTATATAATCAACAAAACAAAACAAGTTAATTTTTTAATATTTAACCGTGGACACAAATTCAAAATAAAGTAATATTTGATATACTGTTAGTATAAGAAAATTTTATACGAAGTTTTTGCACTATCTATAAGTAAAAAAGTAAATAGGATAAAACTATTTATACGTAAAATCAAATATTAAAACTAGAATGGTAAGACGGTAACTTTAGATGGAAATAAGACATTCCATAACTAATAAATAGATTCGAATCTAAATGATAATTTGATCAAAATTAATTATGAATTATGAATTTTTTACATATATAAATTGTTTTTCTATCTACTAGAATGAATATTTCACATAATTGGACC
The DNA here is from genome assembly GCA_029379385.1 of Quillaja saponaria. Taxonomy (NCBI): domain Eukaryota; kingdom Viridiplantae; phylum Streptophyta; class Magnoliopsida; order Fabales; family Quillajaceae; genus Quillaja; species Quillaja saponaria. The sequence continues at coordinate 6,795,802 of CM055616.1, read as the reverse complement.
TAACAAATAATATTTTCATCTCCATTTTTATTGTGACTTAGAAATGTAATATCTAATTAAAAGTACATTTTTTTAATGTACTATAGTAAAAAAAATATATATATATATAAGAAATCAATTATAAATATTCTAAAGAATTAGAAGTTTAAAACACATTTTTATTGTAACACACTAAGGAGTTATACCTGGTTAAGTCACAGTCCCGGGGCTGCCATTTGTATTGGGTGTAAACCCGATCCGGGCGGCCATTCTTTAGGCAGGTGAACTCACGTTGGATGAAGGGACAGGTTTCGGGTTCATAAAGTGGATCTGAATATTGATCCAAAACCCAGCTCCCATTGAAGAAATCACAGTCACTCAAAGCATTTCCATTATGCAGAAAAACAAGAAGAAAACCAAAAGATAAATGGACCCATAAAAAACCCATTTCCCAACTCATCATCTCTGTTCTAACTTCCAAAGAGATTTTGTGATCTGTCTGTCTTTGTCTGTCTGTAATTCTACATACATTTATACAAGTGTGGCTGCAAGGCTGCTTGTGTATGAGAGAGAAAGAGAGAGGGATTAATGGGATTATGGTATCTTCAATTTCTGAGAGTTTCTTTGATTGTGAAATCTGATTAGCATGATTTATTGTAATTGATGGAAGAAGAAAAATGTTTTGTTATGTGATCAATTATTGTGTCTATCAAGTTGTTTCCATTTCGCAACCTTCCTTAATTCCTTGAACAAATTATACTGTACATTAAAAATGTTTTGTCTTCTTCTCTTAGTTTCTTGATTGATTGGAATATGCATGGTATAGACTATAGAATGTTGATTTGTAAGATTAGCATGTGGTAATCCATAAGATTGCACATGTTTTGGGACATTAATCTTCAGAATGAGAGATTAATTAGTACCAATTATCGTAATCATTGGTATGTGTATAGGTACTAGAAGGAAATAGGAAATCCTTGTTTATAAAGAAAAAAATAAGTATTACAAGAAAATAGCTATAGGATTTGATAGACATGACAATTGCCAGGTCATGATGAACAATTAGCGAATCAGTTAGTACATAAAAAAATTAACAATCCAACCCAATGAGATAGATCAAATTGACATCTTAACACTTAAATAGCTATTGATGTTATAACTTTAGAAGAGTGGAATATTTCCATATTTTCATTATTATTCACAGAAAGTGAAGAACGAACTACACTGTTCTGTTTTTTTCACAGACAGATTAGAATTTTCAAATAACTGCAAATTACTCTCTAGTATGAAAAAGAAAATTTGTTATCCAAACTAGACACTCAATTTCATGGCTTTTAAAACCCATTCTAAACAAACATTTGAACTTATTCCTTTACATAATGAAATGGCATCTGTATACATTGACAACAATTTGTACAATTGTTACAATATATCTAAACTCTGTTTCCCCAATAATCAGAATTCAAGTTGACTGAATAGAGATCTTTAGCAGATGTAGATGAATCAGTCCATGGCCCTTCCATATTCAAAGTTTGAGTCTCATTTTCAACAATATCAATTTCTTCTTGCTGTAGGTAATACTTGCGCATTGCTTCTAATTTCTTCTCACCTGTCAGCTTGGTTGTGTCCAAAACCACCTCTTGAACGATGGTCTTACCTTCAAGCATGCTTACAACTGACGACATGGTTGGCCGAACAGCTGAAGAAACATTAGCGCATAGGAGAGCCACATTGATCATTGCCATTACCTCCTCTTTGTTGAAATCTGAACCTAACCTTGGATCAACTAGCTCCAATAAACTTCCATTTGCTTTCAGAAGATGTGCCTAGGAGGAAAATAGGCCAAATGCCGATTTAGATTAGGCTTTGATTTTTATTCTAAACAAGTAATTTATTAACTCTGTTCATATACAGGAAAATATAATACAGAACTAAATATTTTTCAGAATAGTTAAGCAAGACATTGTTAATCCTGATATGCTTCTTTTCTCATAGTAAGACAATGCTGTAAATGCATAGTCAAACATAGGACACGTAAGGTGGACATTTGATAGGATACTCGTGGAACCTCCTTATACCCAGTAAAATACACAGGCCAGATTAGATATGATCAAGGACAATCCAATTAACATAAAATTTGAGAGATGCTGAAAATATTAGTTACCCAATCAAGAAGATAGAAGCTTTCTTCCTTTGACCTGTGAGTGGTGTTGCTCCTGCCACTAATGATTTCCAAGGCAACAATTCCAAAACTATAGACATCTGCTTTGTCAGTTAAATAACCATGCATTGCATATTCAGGTGCCATATATCCACTGCATAATGGAATATTCATGTGTTAAAACAAGGGCGAACGGTTGCTTAAAGAAATGACAGTTCTTTTTTCTTATTGTGAGTAATAAATGAAGACATAGGCATTCTATTATGATAATAAGATTGATGTGTACTTTTCCTGATTTCTTAAGTCTTAACAGCTAAAGCTTTTGAAACAATAGATTATCTATCAGATTCAAATTATACACAAAAACTAGATTAAAAAAATCAACAGAGAATGAAACTGAAATATAAGAACTCACTAAGTCCCAGCAATCCGGGTGCTTATGTGGGTATTATCCTCTTCGTCAAGCTTGGCCAAACCAAAATCAGATATCTTGGGGTTAAGATCTTCATCAAGCAATACATTAGTCGCCTTGATGTCCCTGTGAACTATCTTCAATCTTGACTCTTCATGGAGATAAGCCAAACCTCTTGCTATACCGACAGAGATCTTGTGCCTTGTTGGCCAGTCCAGTTTCAGTTGGCATTCTTCTGGGCCTTAATTTGTTGAATAAAAATTAAAGGAAACAGTACCATACAGATATGTATACATCTGGTGAGTGAAAGACTGTACAAGAATAAGAAACATCAATTCAAATTGATCATAAAAGCTAAAGACGTACCAAATAAAGCACGAGCCAGGCTGTTGTTTTCCATGTATTCATATACCAGCAACAACTGATCTCCCTCAACACAACATCCGTAGAGCTTAACAAGATAAGGATGCTGCAGAGCAGAAATCATACCTACCTCATTTATGAACTCACGATTTCCTTGTTTTGATTTGGAAGAAAGTTGTTTCACTGCTATTATGGTGCCATCCAACAAAAACCCCTGCATTTGAGAAATAGTACTGTGTGTTTTCAGAGCATAACTAAAAGATTTTTAACAACAGACAGCTACAGACAACAGATTAATTACAATAGGACAAGAAATATTTATTAATTAACAGTACCTTGTAAACAGGACCAAAACCTCCTTCTCCAATTTTATTGGCAACATCAAAGTTACTTGTGGCTGCTTTAATTTGCCCTAAAGTAAATGAACCAGTTTTCAGGTCTAAACCTTTTAGCTCTGTCAGAGAAGCAAATCAAAATGAGATATGTTAGATTAGAAAGAATCAAAGAATCGTATTATTAATAGCTTTGGAACAATTTAGTTTGCATATTTTTGGCCCCCAACAGCCCAAAATTCAGTAGGCTCATTGGATCCACCACCCAACTGCAGTCCATGTCTACATTAGAAGTCGAAGAATGAATAGCATTTTTTCCTTTTTTCAATGATTTAGAATGTATAGGACTAGACTTAAATCAAACTAACGAGACCAAAACAATAAGTTAAACGGTCAATTTCAGGCTACAAGCATGCAGAAGCCCATTCTGGTATGTTTCTTCACATCAGGTAAAAAAGGTTGGTAATCATGACAGCAGTTGTAATCGCTTTTCAAGTACCTCTTGCTAACGCACTTTTCCTTCCTAGACAGCCTCTCCACCAAAGTATAAGGATAACAACAAATGTTCCTGCAGCCACAATTGCAACCACAACACCTGCAGATATACTTTTTCTTCCTTCTGATGGGGGTGTAAAATCTGCTAGGTTTAGCACAGAGTATATCAAAGGATTATATGACACCTACAAATTGGTTGATAGAAGAATAAGAACGGATAAAGGAATATTACACACCAGGATCTACAGAAATGGCAGATATTAGAGGACCATAAACTCCTCTAGCTGGGATACCCACCGTCCCTTTTCCTGCCCAGTAGAAACGAATCTCCAAGGTGTTACTGCTCACAACAGCAGTGAAATTTTTTATGACTGCTTTACCAACCCCTCCAGCTTCATATGCAATATTAAAATCCTTCACCATCTGTTTTCCCTGCAATATTTGAATCCAATTACTACAAAAGATTTAAAATGCAGCCTATATATGATTCAATAATACAGTAGCAATTAATTAAATGGAGATTAACATTAGACGATTGTCTCTTATCAAATTATAGAAATAATATACAACATGCTCTATATATTGGATATCAGACTCAGAACCTCCGGTAGACAAAAGTAAAAAACTTATGCAATTGTGTACCTGAATATAGATATCAAAAACACGGCGTCCCAGGCTACTGTATGTTTTATCATCAGTAAACATTATCTCTGCAAAATGGAGGTTCACCGTGTAGTTTCCATTTCCCAGACAAAACCCATAATAAGTCAGAGAGGTGGGAGAAACACGCGCATTCATGTAGAGTTCGGAATTCGTTATAGAGAGTATTGATGAACTTTTCGTGATGAAAGAGCCTGAAGTGCGGTCATCATCCATGAAGTCACCAGTGCTGCTAAATGCCCAGTTTGTACTATTAAAATAATTTGCTGGTCCAGCAAAATCTTTATCTGCGGCATATGTTTTACTTCCAGTAATGGTTACTTCTTCACCACCGCAATTTATATGAACAGAATACGAATCTGCGAGAAATGCAACAAAGAGAAGTGGTATTAAAAGTTGAAGTCAAACAGAATTTGAAAGTTAAAAGAAGTTTACTACAAAATCCTAGTTTTATGTTATCATATTATTCTCTCATTTTATCCCCTTTCATTCTCGAGTTGGGGGAAGAAAGTAACTTGAGTTCCTCAAGTCAAAGGCAAAAAGGAAAATTCTCATTTTTGATTTGTGGCATGCACATGTCAAGTAAGAATGATAAGTGAACTCGTCCTACATTCTCTCTCAAATAAGGTCATTATATGTTTACTGATTAGCCATAGCTAATCACCAAGATCAGCATTCAGAGCTAACTGGATTATAGTTATCTTTACTCTTCTGTCAAAACTTGAAGTATAGGAAAAAGGACAAGAAAAAGAAAATAGATACTGTTGAGTGCTCAAATCATTAGTTAAAAATTCAGGATTACACCGGATAGTCAAATCCTAACTAAGACTCAAAAGTAGGACTCGTGGCAAAAAGTTAACTGAATGGTATCAAAAGTAAGAGTAAGCTTTATACCCTATAGGATCTGATTAGGTGACTTTTCTGGATGATATTAAGTTATTAAGGAATTTGTATCTTAAATCTCAGAAATACTGAAAAATAGGGGGGGGAAAAAAAAAAAAAACCTCCATTGTATCTATTGAAAAAGAAAACCTATGAAATAGGAGGAGGAAGGCTGAAGGGACAGGTCCTTAACTGTTGTCATGTGTCTGAGGGGTTCATATGACCATTCCACAACAATATTGCAAGTATCTCAAAAAATCTCATCTTCCAATTCTTTAGTTCTATATTAAACTTTTAAAACTTGTTATGAAAAGGTTCAAGAGCCAAAAATTGGTTAGACAAAACATACATGACCTACTGAACTTACTTTTAGGACAGCGAAAGGTCCTCGTCAAACACGAAACAGTTTCACTGAGAGGAAATTGAAGGTTTCAGAAGGAGGTCACTATCTGCAGTATAGTAACTAAAACACAAAAACACACGAAAAAATATGATGAAGAATAACTAAAACTTACGAGTTATGAGCCTTCAAAGAGCTGGCAAACAAGTTCCTATAGCATATAATAACAACTTAAGAGCTCATTCAACTTATAAAATAATTAACTCAACTCAACTCAACTCAACTAAATCTTAAATCCCAAATTAGTTGGGGTCAGCTTCATTCAGCTTTCTAAAATACAAAGAGCAAAGATTAATATGATTTGAAGCATTCTTACACGTTCCCTCTGTTGACAAGACTGTGTGCTTGAGTTTTTCAAGGCTAAAGTTGTTGTATGAAAGGTCCCTGTAAACAAGATATGCAATATGAGACAGTTTTAGTACTTCTCCATCTGGCCATATTGATTTTATAAAACACATATTGTTTCATTATATGCTAAGATCTAGTATAAGATTGATTCCTTCATCCATGCAAATTTTATTTTCCTTGCTCTTTCGTTTACTGTGTTTTCCTTCTATACAATGCCACAGATAAATTTCCAACTAACTCCATCAGCAGAGAAACTTATATCCTTACCAAATAAGTAGGAAAGCTGTTACCAATTACTAACCAAAACCTATATTACCTTCAGTCCTCGCTGATCTTAAATATGGTCAAGACGAGCATCTCATAAGCAAATGGCAATGAAATTATAGAAGACATAGTCGAATGAGAAGGCCGTCTCAATCTCCCATATGACTATGAAATTATATAAAGAATGCAAGTGATCTCCAAATACTGGTTTAATCACCCAAGTCTACTAATAAAGTGATCTCCAAAACCTTGTAAGATTCGTCTCAATTGGACATCACAAACAGCCCCTTAGAGAGTTTTCAGGATCTGCCAATTTTGAGATTATTATTGTCAACCTCTTCTTCATGAGGCCTCACATGGCCCAGATGGCCAGATCCAAGCCAAAAGTTGAATCTCTAGTGGGGTCTAACAGGTATACTAGCGCTATATGAAAACTGTTTCCTGACCGAAGGGGCCTCTTATTAGCAGATATCCAAAGAAAGAGAAAAAGGCGCATAGAGCACCAGAGAAAGTATATATATATATGTTGGAATTGAATTTTATGCAACACATTAACCAAATAAGTAGCATTTTGTAAGAGAAGAACTTACGCATAATCTACATTTTGCTGTATCCAATCAGGCACTGGACCAGTTAACAGGTTTCCTGTTAGATATCTAAATATATACAAATATAAAACATCATTAATTCAATATATATATATATATATGCATCATGAATGTTTGCTTTCAAAGATACAAATTCAGAATGCATTGAGCAAATAGATCTGCAAAATTCCCAAGTAAAATGGGGGTATCTCAACTATCAAGGAATTCTTTCTCAATCCTACATTGTCTTCTTTCTATTATTCCAATTTTTTGCAAAGCTCAGTTCTAGATATTTGGGATAGCATGAATCTTTTCATCAAAATTAATTGGAACAAAAACACTAAGATAATTTATGTTAATGTATATTTTAATTTCATAAGATTCTTTATTATTTATTCTTTCTAGTATTTTGCATGTGATAGTCTTAGAAGTAAAAATACATAATCCAAACAGAGGAACGCTATTAACTTTATTTTTTTTCTGAAAAAAGATATTCCTGAAATTTTTTCATGCAGAATTCCCTAATGGATGTGCACTTGGGATTTAAATGAAGAAAACCCATGGAGAAAAACCCAGGAACAAGTAACAAGCTTGGCTTGTAGTCCTAAAGCAAGACTAGTTTGATATTGTAGTCTATTAGATAGTTAGCAGTTAGAATAGTTTATGTTGTTATGTAGTCCCACATTAGTTGTATGTGGATACTTTTCTTATTTCCTTTTACTATAAATAAAGTCTATGGGTATAGTATTTGATTCATCCAAGCTACTACTATTTCTTTCTCTATTTATATTTTACATGGTATCAGAGTGGGTTTAATATAAACCCAAGATTAAGCTTGAGGCTTGCTGCATCTCCTCTTTGGCGACAGCCCCTGAATAGTTTTGAAACTTTTGATGCTGTTAGTTTTGAAGTTTTTGTAAAAGTTCTTCTTTATGTTTGTTGGTTGTTTAGTCTTTTGACACAACTCCCGTTCAAGATTGAAGAGTTTTCAACGTTTCCTTATCACTGATTCTAGGAGTTAGCCTTATCTTGTTTTCTGACCAGAGAAGTTCTTCGGCAAAAGTTGTTGCCAATTTGGCATTTTATGTTGGTTGTGAGCCAACAATTCAGTTTAAGACATATGTTGTTTGTGTCATTCTTTTTTAGGCACATGTTGTTTGTGTCGTTCTCGTTCTCCTACTTCTTTGATCCATTCACCATCTCCTACAGCTTGTTCTACCACAATTATACCTACTTCCAGATCCATTATCGCCTTGATCATCCCTCTTTGGAAAAGCTCAAGAAGTTAGTTCCTAGTTTAAGTCATTTGTCTTCTTTAGAATGTGAGTCATGTCAATTAGGTAATCACATTCATGTTTCCTTTCCTTCCCACATTAATAAAACAGTTAAGAGTCCATTTATGTTAGTTCATTTAGATATGTGGAGTCCGAGTCGTGTCACTTCAAAATTGGGTTATCGTTATTTTGTTACATTTGTAGGATGATTTTTCAAGGATGACTTGGCTTTATTTAATGAAAGAACATTCTGAACTATTTTCTATTTTCAGTGTCATTTTGTTCTAAAATTAAAACTCAGTTTAATATTCCTATTCTCATACTTCGTAATGACAATGCTAAAGAATATTTTACTGCTCCATTTAACACATTTATGACTGCTTCAGGAATAATTCATTAACTTTCTTGCTCTCACACTTAACACCAAAATGGGTTGGCCGAGAGAAAGAATCGCATTTTATAGACATTACTCATACTTTATTATGTCAGATGAATGTTCCTAAAATGTTTTGGAGTGATGTAGTTTTTACGGCTTGTTATCTCATAAATAGAATGCCATCATCAATTCTTCATGACAAAATTCATTTTTCTGTGTTTTTTCCACAGGTTCCTATGTTTTATTTACCCTTCGTACTTTTGGTTATATGTCATTTGTGCATAAACCCTCTCAGGATATTGATAAACTAACTCCTCGTTCTATTAAATGTATTTTCTTAGGATACACTCATACATAAAAAGGAATAGATGTTATAGTCATTGGTTGAATCTTTTCTTTGTTTATGCGGATGTTACCTTTTTTGAATCTATCCATACTACACTGACTCACATGTCACTACAAACAATGAAACAGTTCTTCCATTACTTGTTCCTATTCCGTTGTCTACTGGGCGTCCTTTAAGTCTTTTTGGTCGTCTATCTCGTCCTAATTTACAGGTTTACACTCGACACCGACATATTCTAGTGCTCCGCCAATTGCTTCTTTGCCTTCGGATCCAGCTCGTCCCAACTCTAATCTTCCTCTTTCCATTCGAAAAAGTAAATGTATATGTCCTTCTGTTTATGCTTGTCCTAGTGCTGCCTATCCCATTTCAAATTTTGTTTTCTATGATCATTTGTCTTCTTCGTTTTATTCTTTTGTCACTTCATTATCTGGTATTTCTATTCCTAACTCTGTGTCTAAAGCTTTAAAACATTATGGGTGGAAAAATGCCATAGATGAAGAGATGTAGTTTTAAAGGACAATGGCATCTGGGAACTTGTGAAACTCCCTTTAGGTAAGTTTGTTGTTGGTTGTCATTGGGTATTTACTGTAAAGGTTCATCCTAATGGATCTGATGACCGGCTGAAAGCTGGTTTGGTGGCTAAAGGTTACACTTAGGTTTATGGTGTAGATTACTCTGAGACTTTTTCTCCTGTTGTTAAGATTACTTCAGCCAAAGTCTTTATCTCTCTTGTAGCCATATTCAATAGGCTACTACATCAATTAGATATCAAAAATATTTTTTTGCATGGAGATCTTGATGAAGAGGTTTTTATGGAGCAACCTTTAGGGTATGTTGCTCAGGGTGAGTCTGGCTTGGTTTGTAGGTTGAAGAAATCTCTGTATAGTTTCAAGCAATCTCCCAGAGCTTGATTTGGTAGGTTTAGTAAATTGGTGCTGAGCTTCGGTCTTCAGAGATGTAAAGTGAATCATTTTGTTTTCTACATTCATTCATCTACTAGTAGAATATTATTGATTGTGTATGTTGATGATATTGTCATTACAGGTGATGATAGTCAGGGAATTCAACATTTGAAATCTTTCTTGCAGTCCAAATTCCAAACTAAGGATTTGGGACAATATTGAGATTGCTAGATCACGACAGGGTATTTGTTTTTTTCAAAGAAAATGTTGTCTTGATTTATTAAGTGTCAGGTATGCTAGGGTCAAAGCCTATTGATACTCCCATTGATCCCAACACTAAACTTGTACCAAATGAGGAAGAGTTATTATCAGATCCTGAACAGTATAGACGCCTAGTGGAAAAGTTGAATTATCTGACAGTAACCCGACTTGACATTTCTTTTGAGGCTAGTGTGGCTAGGCAATTCATGGCTCAACCTCGAACTTATCACTGGAATGCAGTTATTCGTATTCTGAGGTATCTCAAAACTGGACTTGGTAAGGGATTAATATATAAGAATCATGGTCATATTTTGGTTCGTGAATATGGCTGTGGTCATGCTTTGGTTCAAAACCAAGATTCCACTTTGATTTAAGTATACAGTGATGCATATAGGACTGGTTGTCCATTTTTCAGGAGAACCACTACAGGGTATTGTGTCTTTTTGGGAAGAAATCTTGTTTCGTGAAAAAGTAAGAAACAGACTGTTGTTTCAAGGTCTAGTGCTAAGTCTGAGCATAGAGACATGACTCAAACTACTGCAGAGTTGGTTTGGTTGAAAAACTTGTTAGAAGAGCTTGGATTCACACATTCACAGCTTATGGAGCTCGTTTGTGATAACTAGGTTGCATTGCATATAGCTTCTAATCCCGTTTTTCATGAGTGAACAAAGAATATAGAAGTTGACTATCATTTTGTTTTAGAAAAACTTACAGATAATACAATTAAAACTATATATGTGAAGTCTGAAGATCAGTTGGCAGATTTGTTTACTAAGTTTCTGGGGTTGCTCGTCTTCGTTATATTTGTAACAAGCTTCGAACATATAATATTATATGCTCTAGCTTGAGGGGGAGTGTTAGAATAGTTTATGTTGTTATGTAGTCCCACATTGGTTATATGTGGTACTTTCCTTATTTCCTTTCACTATAAATAAAGTCTATGGGTATAGTATTTGATTCATTCAAGCTACAACCCTTTCTCTTATATCCATTTACATTTAGCTAATGTCAGCCTTCAAATATTCATTGGATTCAGCACAACCATCCCAATGAAAACCTAAATTTCCAGCCAGGTAACTAATATGTGTAATACATGGCCAAATTATGGCTAACTTTAACAATTGGCTGGTAGTTAGTTTAACAACCTTCTTAATGCCACACTAATTTTTACTTTAATTACTAAATTAAAATGTGGTTTCTAAAGTTCTAGGCGAAATGTGGAGTCCTCCACTAAAAAATGGCTGCCCTGACTTTGATGCAACAAAATTGATAATGTCATATAGAATTGCTTACAGGTAGTCCACATTTCTTCGGCTGCTGAAGCTGCTTGGAATTCCTCCACTTTGTTTGTTGAAGCTAAGGTCTCTGCAAAAGAATTTATGATCCTAATGGCTTTGGAAATAAATGCTTAATAGAGAAGAGGTAAACAGAAGAATTTTTTTCGTAAAATATGGTTTATGCAAGAAAGAATACAGAATGTCATGTCAAAAAAACAATAAAACCAAGTCTAAACTTCCAATGCTGAAATTTCTCAACCTATTTCTTCCCTCAGGCCAAAAGAGGGGGAAAAAAGGAAAAAGAAGAATAAAGCAGGACATATTCACCATTATTACATTCTGTCACAATGGGTCCATATATTATTTTCTAGTTCATTTTTTATAACATCAATAAGCTCTTTCAAAATAAAGTGCCACACAAATACAGATTTCCTAAGCATTAGTGCATAACTACTAGGTTTCAGAATCATTTCTTCTGAAGTTATTAGCAATCTCATTCAATATTCTAATCCAAAATGACAATCAATGTTATAAGCTTTTGGCTCTTATTAAGGAATCAAATTATCCGCATATTATGAATATACCAGTGATAGTATAAAAAGAGCCTTCTCAGAACGATTTCTGTTCTCAGCCAAAAAAAATGAATAAAAAACTTGATTTAGGTAATTAGGATTATGACCCACTATTATATGAATGTTCTCTCTCACACAGGCATGCAGAAGATCGCCTTTATGGGCATTCAGAAGTAGTAAAATACGAAGTGCTTGAATGTTAACTATTCTAGGTATCCTTGAAAATAGCTTGAGGCCTTCCAGGTTGATGCCCAATACGCTGACTTATCATACAAATAAGCACAAAATGAGTGCAACTATCATGATGTCGCAATTGATTGGAGGAAGACAATAAATGAGAATTATGGATTGAATGGCATGAGACAGACCTACCGGATCTGCAAAAGGCAGGACCTAACTTTTTTTTATTTCCAGGGTATCAATTTGGTTAGAACTGAATTTGATCTCCCACCTCAAGTGGCTTCTGGTCATCATTGAAGACACAGAATTTTTTTCGTCCAACTCAAATTATTCTGACACCCTTGTGTTTAATATATCATTTCTTGATTTCTTTGGAAAGCCACTCTTCCTTACTAATGAATGAGGGCCGAAAAAGTGTACTATAGGCCTCCCTATTGCCTATCTAGATGTTCTGGCCTTGTGACTACTCTGTATATCTTTTATTGGAATATAAATAATTAACAAACATGCATGAACAAATATATATAATTTGAAGTTCCTGCAGTTAGTATAAGTTCCATACAGTGAATTCTTTGATGTAGCCTAAACAGAAAGCTACATCCACCAAAATAAAGTAGTGGATACGCAATTCAAGAATTTTATCTTAAGACGATTCTAATATTAGTTCAAAATAATTTAAAAAGGAAATTTTGCATTTACCAGCAACACAAACAAAGGAAAGGAAATAAATTAGCACTTACAAGATCTTCAGAGTTGTTATTTCTCCGAGAAATTCAGGTAGAGGTCCAATAATATTGCAACTCCTCAATATCCTGAGACACAAGTAACTCATGGATTTATATAGAAAAATAAATAAAATTGGCAGCGTCCTTTGCTTAAAATTGTGTTCTATTAATGCATTAACTCACTAGTAACAAGCCTTAATCCCAATAATAATCAGAAGGGTTAACTCACTTGGCCGAGAAGATACTAATAAAAATATACTCACAATATCTTCAACATTGTCATTTTACTGAGATTTGGAAAAGTCATATTGGATCCATTCAAGTCACTAATTCTCCTGAATATCATATTTTAAACATCATAAAAAGCAACAGAAGAGCAATATCATTTTGGAATGTAAGATACACTTCTAGGAAATAAAACACCATACTTACAAGTCAGTTACTGTTACAAGAAAAGAAATTCCGGAGGGAATTGGCCCACTCAATCCACTTGCTTGGATCACTCTGTTACACAATTTTGATTCAAATAAGAGATGGTGCATTAAATCACATATAAAACACAATCAAAAGATCATCAAGAATAAAGGTCTTCACAGTTTATTGAGACTCGTCCAGTTCTGGATAAAATCAGGTATCTTTCCAGAGAAGCGACTGTCAGAGATTCGACTGCATTGTGGACAGGAGAGAGGGGGGGGGGAGAAAGTTACTGTTAATTTCACAGACCGAAAAGGCTGAAACCTTAAAAAGGTTAGCAGGAATTATTTAAGCTTACAAGTCCTTCAATGTAGTGAGCTTTGCAAATGTTGCCGGTATCTCCCCAGTAAAACCGTTTGAAGACAGCAGCCTACAATAACAAGACAAATTAAATTTAGGCACATAAATTAACTATTCAGTCACTGATAATTAAGATTCAAAATCATTTAAAAGAAGAGATAATTAAAAGAAAGCAACACACAAACAAAACTATGCTCCTATCTACTATAACACAATTACACAAACTAAATGTAATAAAGGGCTTACATTCTTTCAATCTGAGTAAGATTCCCAAGCTCTGGAGGAAGATTTCCAGACAATTGATTGAACTCGACAACGCTACATATTAAAAAGGTGATTCCCTTTTAAATTTTTATATAAATTTGAAATTCCAGGAACAAAACGAAAAGATTGGGTAACCTGAAACTCACAAAGTCTTGAGGGTGGTAATATTTGCTAGCTCTTTGGGGATTGACCCTGATATCCGGTTCCCAGAAAGTGAACTACCATAAAAACCTCAATTTAGAATCTAATTTCGTTAAAAAAAACTACTTCAATAGAAATGAGACTACATCACTACATGACAGTAACACCCATATGTTAATATCCATAAGAAATTAAAGAACAATATTCAGAAGCACTAAAAACTATATGAGACACATAGGAAAAGAGAGAGGGAGTACATGTTGACAAGGTTCATGGAGCCCCATGCTTGAGGGATTGTACCGTTGAGGTAGTTGCGGGTGAAGTCACTGTACCAAAGAGATGAAATCAAAGAAGTGAGTGATTGAGGAAGAGCTACAGCCTAGAGATATTACTCATATTAGTTGATGAAGGAAATTGTATCAATGTTTGTGTATGTGGGTGCCACTGTGTGAGAAGGAAGTACTTACATTTCTTGGAGGTAAGGCAACCTCACCAGTTCCGGTGGTACAATGCCGGGAAGATTCTGTGCCTTGAGCACTCTGTTATGAGTTGTATAATACCCAGAAAAATTATTCAAAATGTTATTAAAATCAAACTCAACTTCCTATTTAAGGATGTGTAGTTCAGGCCGTACTCCTTCCCCAATTAGGCTAGCCCAAGATTAAGTTGGTTGATTTTGATAAAAGCTTGTAGTGTTAACAAAATAAAAAAATAGAATTTATTTTAAATGAAATAAATTTTACAATTCAATTCATTTAAAATGAATTCTCTCATTTGGAATAAATAAAAATTTATTTTAAATTAAGTATTTTTTTATACTACCATTATTATTTTTTAATTAAAATTATCATTAAACTAAAAATATAAAAATGAGAGTTTAATTGTTGTTCAATGAAGAAAAATAAGTTGAGATGAAAAAATATTGAAGTTGATTAGGTGAGCATGTGAGATAAAGTGGTGGTGACTCTTTATTATCTAAGTGAAAAACATTTACAATATTAAGAATTAAAATGTTATTTGAGATGGGATAAAATAATAATGTATATCAAATAAATTTCACAAAATGAGATTCCAACTATTTAGTGTGGAGTTCAAAAATATTCAATAATTATGAATTTCAAATAAAATTTATTTAAATTTTACACAATTTCATTTGTTACAAACAATAAGAAAATATATAATTAATTTAAAATAAAATAAATTCTACATTTTTTTTAGGTTCCAAATCCACTGTTAATGTTAAGTTTCCGTAGAAACAAACTGAAAAGTTGAAGGTAATTATTAAAATATCTTACAGTGTGTATGGAAGTTTTAAAAAATAAATATATATTTGCTCTCTGTAGCTCCAATTATGAGCATCAAACTATAGCATAAAATATGACAACTAACAAGTTGTAGTAAGCATATAATTGAAAAGTTGAAGGTAATTATTAAAATATCTTACAGTGTGTATGGAAGTTTTAAAAAATAAATATATATTTGCTCTCTGTAGCTCCAATTATGAGCATCAAACTATAGCATAAAATATGACAACTAACAAGTTGTAGTAAGCATATAATTGAAAAGTTGAAGGTAATTATTAAAATATCTTACAGTGTGTATGGAAGTTTTAAAAAATAAATATATATTTGCTCTCTGTAGCTCCAATTATGAGCATCAAACTATAGCATAAAATATGACAACTAACAAGTTGTAGTAAGCATATAATAGGATATCACTGACATACTATTTTTGTCTTTGTTATTTCAATGATCATTTCAATTAAAATAATAATAATAATAAATTAAAATGAATTGTTCATGTGTTCCAAATAAGATAATTGAACTAAAATTCTATATTCATGAATTTAATTTTAAATAAAAAAATTATATCAAATGAACTAAATTTTACTATTAAGTTTAATTAAAATGAATTTTATTATTCAATTCAATAGAAATTAATTCTAATTTTATTTAGTTCCAAACACATAGCATCATTGAAATAAAAATAATTTATAATATTTTTTGATAAAGCAAAAAACAACAACTTAACTACTAGATATTAGGCGGCCATCCTATGTCCCAAACACATCTATTAATTGGTTATTTAAGAAATACAAACACGAGAGAAAACCGACAATAGAAAATGTTTCAAACTTTTTTTATCATTAACTTTTAAAGTTCACACCGACATGCATAAGTATCGTTGTAGGATAGTTCTGGCCCTAACCCTAACAATAATTGTTTAATTTAAGTGGCATATGATGTGGTATTTAATAATAAGTGGTATACATATTCTTTAATCAATCATAGCCTATAGTTTTGCTTCTTCTTTTTTTTCTTTCTCAAAGCCCTAGTGGTACATATAAATATATAATCATTTAGTCCTTAGCCTCTAGGGTCAGCAGTGGTATTGTATTTTTTGGCAAACTCAAAAACCAAGGATTTTATTTTATTTCCTAAATAATTTGCAAGTTGGCACATGTGAAGCTTCCCTTTGGTTTTCAGTTTGGTAATTGAGGAAACCACAACATACATTTTGCAACTTCATCCAATTCTGCTTTATAGACCACAAGAAAATTATTATAACTAATAAAAAGAACGTATATGTAACTAATTTTTTTGATAAATTTTTTTGATATATATTTAAATGACTTAAAATTATATATTCTCTTCATTTATAAAAGAGCAATTAGACTAGTTATCTTTCTTTTTTTTAGTCTGTAATTAATTTCAAGAGAGGGAGAGAGAGATGTAAATAAAGATCACTTACATGCTAACCACATGGCAAACTGTAGCAGTGCAATTACACGTGACAGCATTCTCGAATCCTTCCGGTGCACTGGAGTTAAACCAAGGAGTTTGTTCACTGCATGGATCAATACTGAAGTTCCAATTTGTCTTCCCAAGTGCCTTAGCTATGTCTTGCAAAGCTTGCACTACAAAACATGTATACTTGTATCATCGTATCATTCAATGATTTCATATAAACTCACACATATAAAAATATATATCTTTGGGTTTCTATATGAATTGCTCAATTCATTCATTTCGAGAATGAAAATACTTTTACAGAAGTATGAATAGATATTATGTAACACTGTAAGAGAAATTTTCATGAATAGAACAATTTTTTTATATGGTAACACAAACATGTTATGATATATACCTTCATTGTCTGGCAAAAGAGTAGTGGTGACTCCAAAAGCAAAACTACTGAAAAAGGAGAAGAAGAAGGAAGAGGAGATGAAGAGAACTAGTAGAGCAAAAGTCATCTCCATTTTTGTGTGGCACCAAGTACGTAGTGGAGAAATCTTTGCAAACAAATATATAAATCTTACGGATGATGAGGGAGAGTGTGCATGACAAAAATGAAAGTTCTGGGTGGGAGTAGAGAAAAGAAAAACTTATTTATTTTAAATTTATCTACGCTACTTGCATTTATTAACTCATTTAATGATAAAAACTATTCTAAATAATTTTTTATTTTCACGTCTAAAAATAAATTAGTCAAGTGTTTGTACGTAATTTTCATTCAATTTTTTTTTTTTAATCTATGATTAGTATATTGCTCTGTTCAGTGTTTATTATTATTATTTTTATATGATGATCACTCTTAGTTTTGGCAACCAAATTAGTGTTAATATTTTCAATTCTAAAAGAAGGTAATCCATTAATTAATTTTATAGTTAATAAGATATTAGGCTTTCTAATGAGTTCTAATTAATTTATAATGAATTTCATGTCATGTTTAAGAGTTACACGAACTACATATATATTTGAATTGAAATAAATTAAGAGTAATATTATAATAATATATATGATTATGGTTTATCGATTTCTTAATTTATTTCTCTTAAAAAGTGTTGTTGGATTTATTTATCAATCTTAATTTTTTATTTTTTATCAAAAAATAAAATCTTATTTATTTATTTTTTTAGTTTAGTTTGTAAATTTTTATTCTTTACTTTTATATATAAATTTGTAGCATAGAATTGTTCACTACTACTGCAAGGCAAGACCAACATCTAATTGTAAGTGCTCCATAATTAAATATGTATATTTTGGTTTAACATTCAAATGATGTTCGGGTTAGTTTTTTATGGACATTTCCAGTAATCTAGTTCTCCTATTAAATAAAAAATTTATTATTTTAATTTCTTAAAATTTTTTTGCATACTTTTTCTCTTCAAATTTGTCAAATGAAAAAGCAATCCTTGGAGTTTCTTAATTAATTAAATATACTTGGTGGCCACTTGGCCTTACAGGCAACTTTTTTCATTTAAGATTTTGCAATACTTTTTTAGTAAGATAGCATCCAATTGACAATAATTATTCAATAATGAACCAATTGGCTTGTAAAATTAACTTTCAGTCCTTTTCAGTCATTTCACCACTTGTCTCGAAGGGATCATCCATTGACAACAACGAAAAGGCGAGGACTAAATCTGTGTGCCCAAGCAGTATGGCTGTGCAAGGGACCCGAAAAAACTGAATACCTGAACTGAACTGGTAATTTGGTTCGGTTAAATTCGGGTATTTTTTTTATTCGGTTCGGTTCGGGTAGTTAAATTTAATACCCGTTATTTTCGGTTCGGTTACTGGTAGTGGAGTATAATGCAAACGGGTACCCGTGGTTACCCGAAAATCAAAATATATAATTTTTTTTGTTATTTTTAATGTATTGTTGTATTAATTTATAATTTTATATGTTTATTTGTGATGAATATGTTAATATATTATGTTTTTTGTATTTTTTTTTATAATAACTAATGAATTTAAAAAATATGAGGTTCAAAAACAAAAAATAAAAAATTTTACATTAATTTTAGTAAAATATTGATAAATTTCGGGTAACCGAATACCCGAACCGAACTAGTCATATTTTTTTGGTTCGGGTAAATTCGGGTAATAACTATTTTCGGTTCGGTTCGGTTCATAAATTTTATTACCCGAAAATTTTGGTTCGGTTCAAAAATTTATCATTACCCGGACCGAACCGACCCGTGCACACCCCTACCAAGCAGCACCAAAAACTTTGGTCCATTGAATGAGTTTCCTAATCTCAATTTATTTATTTATTATTATTATTTGTTTTGGTACACAATTTATTTCATGTCTTCTAACTTTAGAATCCTTTGTACAGACAACTAGAAAAATGTGACCATAAAAGTCATTAGGGTCCACAATTAGGCCAATACATAGTACCTTATACAATGTATGATTGGATTTTCCATTAATTGATTAGGTTCTTTTGGTAATTTCGATATGGTTTCATGCATGTAGTTCAAGTCACAAAAGTGAAAGGTGTTTTTGTTGATGCATGCATGCATATATCACTTTTTAATTTATTGAATTAATTATAATTAATTGACATCTATATGTGTTTTTGTGCATGAATTTAATAAAGTTTAGTTTAAATTTGTTAAAAAATAATTTTGCTTTTTATATTGGTCGTTGATTATATAATTCATCTGTTTTATTTAAAAGAATCAATTCCTAATAAATAATGATTCTTAATTTAGAACTTCTCTTTCAAAAATTTATTTAACTTTTATAGTATTGAAAAGTCTCCAAATCAAAATTCATACCACATATTTATGTGCAAATTCGATTTTTCAAATGAAATCAGCTGAAAGCAAACTCATAACTTTAAACCTTGGATATATATTGACTTAGACCTTTTGTTTGTCTTCTCCTTCTAATTATTACATCACATTTTAACAAAAGCTAAGGTGCTTTTGAGCTTTTACTAGATTCTAGCTTATAGACATTTTTGTACTATCATAATTAATGGTACATGACTGAAATAATTATCATTCTTCAATTGCATTGTTTTCTTTTTTGTTAAAATTGATTGCCTTGTAGTCTACTTATATAACTTCTACACTTTCAAAAGTAAATTAGAACACAAATCACGAGGTTTAGTTGATTTTGATGCACCATGGAAAATGAGGTACATCTATATTACCAATTTTAAACTATGAAAGTGCCAATTTGAGCATTTACACACATATGTGGTTTATATAATTTTTACTTTATTAACATATAAATCTAATCGTATGATGTTAACATCATTATTAGATAACTCACATTCATTTATTTTTAAATAAAAAGTCATGTATTAGAACATGCTCTAATTTTAAATTTGATAGACCAAATTAAGTTAATTTGCATACTCAAATTTTTTGTTATCTTCATTGAATGAAAAATAAATAGAAGTGGATTAACTGATAACAACATTAATTTCAAATAAATAAAATAAAATCCATACATCAAGTAAAACGAAAAATATATAAATCACATATGATTAGAGTGATATTTACTTAATAAACTATATACAAATCTTGAATTCATGAGAAATATAATTTTTATGACAAAAAATGGAGGCATACAAGTTATTTAATATATTTAACTGACCTCTAATCTTTTTCTTTTTTAATTAAATATACTTTGGAGGGCTAGAATCTTAAAGCCGTTCACACACGTTCTGATAAAATACCAATATAGCATTCCGCGTTTTTGCTTTTTCATTGTCGTTTGTAGAACCGAAGTGTATTCAGTTTATAATCGCCTTCGTCTTTCCCTCCAACTATTCCCTATTCACTATCTGTTTTGGTCGCTGTTATATTTGTTGTTTTGTCTCAGTTTAGTTTAGGAAGGTTCTCTTTGAAAGCAAGGAAATGGAGTTTGTGGACAGAGCCAAAATGGGCTCTATGATTTCAAGCTCTAAGGTTGTTTTTCTTCTGGGTTTTCTGGTTTTGAATTGCTTCACCAAGTTTGGGTCCAATGCCCAACTTATTCCAGAAGCTGAAGGTATTCTTCAGTACACTCAGTTTAACTTTCCAATTTTTAGCAATATTTGTTTTTGGGTTATTCTTCAGTGTGATGAAAAATAGTTTGAAAAAGAAGAAAATTTTGTTGCTTTGGGATAAAGTTTTTGTTTTGATTGAGGAGGCTCATCAAACAAATGTTCCCCCCAATTTGCCTCCTTTCTCTCTCACAGAGGGGCATACACTTGTAGTTAATTTACATTGCAATGATCTGATAAACATACGAGAAACAAACACCAATTGATACTAACACTATTTTCTTGCCCCAACTTGGATTTCCAACAATCTAGGAAATTTGAACTACTTTTTTTCCCTTTGTTTTCTGTCAGGTCAAATGGTATGATGTTAACTTCCTTTTAGTTGACGAACTACTACTGATTTTTCAGAACTTTAGTTTATTCGAGATTCATCTATTTTCCTTTCCCTTCTTTCCCTGCATCAGACCAGTTTTTATTTTATTTTAAATGTTATGCATTGAACTTGTATAATTACAAACTTCGAGGACTTTGGCAGTATATTAGAAACCATTTTTCCAGAGTTCTTTATCCCATGTGAAAGGACCCATTTTTTTTAATGCGCGGGACCGGACACTTGCATACCTTGAAATATACAACACGCACTTTTTTGTGATGGACTAGTTTTCAAAGTTGATGGCATGGTTGGGTCATACAACTCAATTGTAACAGTATCAAGAATCAAAGATCTGAAATCAGGGTCAAAGTTTGTTTGACTCAGTATAAAATTATTCATTATCAATCTTAACAAAAAGATATTGATAATAAAGCAACCATAAACTAATCAAAGGTTAGTTCAACAAGTTGCTGAGGAAGGACAAAATTGTAATAAAATGGCCACATGTTTTTTTGAATTGGTGTCTGCATGTCATGAACTTTGTGAGGTTTAAAATTAAATACCATTTATCTTTTCTGGTTAGGAGACTAGGAGTTGGCAGTTGTTCTTCAATAATTTCACTGTCTTCATTTTCTTGGTATAATCTTTGTAACTTCTGACCTTTTCGTTTAGCAATTATTAAGTAATGGGTGTGTATGCTACAAATTAATATAGGAAGTAGAGGGGGTGACTGCTACCTTCCTCATGCAGTAACCACTGCCCACTTCTGAGTTGGTTAGGTTGTCGTATTTGGCTTCAGTCAAGGTCCTGTGCTTATTATAATTTAGGATACTTTCATGTATTTTTCTAGTTCATATACCCTTAACCACCTGATAAGCGACTAATCTTGGATGGTAGTTATTGCAATAGCATATTAAATTGGTCTTTTTCTTATAATAGGTCTATTACTACATGATGCCAGGCTGTATGTTATTGTTTTTAAAGTGTATAGTTATTATAGTCTAATGCACATGGTTGCCACATTTGAATTTATTTTCTTATGGACTTCTTATTTATTTATTTTGACTCTGACTTTTAGCTTGAAAGCTCCATGTCTCCTTACTTTAATTTTTATATATTTTGATTAAAGAAAATAAAGACAGCTTCTAGGATAACTGGCTATATATGATCTGGTCATAAGCTTTGTAGGATTAAAGAATAAGTGAGGCTTGAATTTTTATGGTTTCACATTTCTAGTTTTAGAATATATTTCAAGGTTCAATTTTTATTTGGGTTAAACTGCCTACCTTATGACTTTGTGAGAGCTATAAAAAAGTATAAATAAGGTTATTTTTATGTTTTTAATATGCTTTTGACAATAGGTGGCTTAAAATTTTTGAAATAATACTAATCTTGAGGCTTAGCCCGTTTGCCATAGTTAATCCACTTAATACACCTTCTTTCTCTTCAAAAATAAAAGTTGCTCATTTATATTTATCATTTTTAACAGATTATTGATAATGTTGTATGGCATGTCTTTGTTACATTTGAAATGCTAATTGATTTTGTATATGGTACAGTAAAAGTTCTTCAAGCAATATCAGCTAAATTGCTGAACTTAAATTGGAAAGTTACTGAACGTTCTTGCATTAGTGGGAATAGAGGTTTTAACGGAAGAATTATCATAGAGGAAAAGATTTTAAGCAATGTCACATGTGATTGTTCTTTTGGGAATGGTACCACTTGCCACGTAACAAATATGTAAGTTCTTTGTCATCTTGTTCTCCATACATCCCTTGCAACTTGGTACACACCATGCACTCTCTCTAATAGGCAATCTCACATGCACTTGACTATGATGTTTCTTTTTTTCTTTTTTTCCTGATTTTCTCAAATTTCAATTTCTTTCAAACGTTGCTTGCAACTTGGTACATGAATCACTCTCTCTAATAGTATCACCTGCAATTACTATGATATACATCTTTTTTTTTTTCTTTTTTTTCTGATTTGCTCAAATCTCAAGGTCTTTCCATGTTCTATAATTGACAATGAAATTACCACTCTTAGCAGTGTATAAGACTGAATATGATTAATTTGAACATGCATATATTGGATGGAATTTGATTTTTGTCTTTTACACGTTTAGGCTTTTTCCTTAGATGGGTTGCCTTTCTACAAAAGCTATGAAGGAAATTTTGATTTTCTTGATCCATCACTTCAGAAACTTAGTTGAAAGAGCTCTTAGAACTTAATGGGCCTTACTTGTTGATAATATGCTCTGTATGTGGCCTTGTGCTAGGGAAGTAGGGATATTTATCACTTAGATGCAATCGTCTGTAATGTTGTGCTTGTCAGTGTTAATGTCTTCCCAACATTGTTAATAAAAAATTTTGTTTGCTTTTCACAGCCTGCTGAAGGGTTTCAATATCACTGGAGTTCTACCTGCTGAATTTGGAAATCTCACTCATCTGAAAGAACTGTACATGATATATACACTCTTTCCTTTGTATTAATTAATTTCAATGATTCAGTAGTCCTTATTTTTCTTTCACTATATTTTTCATATTGATCTTGTGATGGAGATTATCTCCTAGGTGTCTACCTATCCTTCAGAATCAATTGTCTCTTACTGTACATTTTGCATGAATTAAGATTAGGAAAAAAAAAAAAAAAACCTTCTAATTAATGTATGGTGATTTTAACATAAGGGAAGGACTATTTCAGCAAAAATATAAAATAAGGGAATGACTACCAGATAAGAAGTCAAAGACTCATAAAATAATGTAAATGGACATGTAAGAATCTGAAACTAGATGATAGTGAGTGGTGACAACAACTTATTATCATCTCTTATGTAACCTATTCTTAAAGCTAATCATCGAAGGAATAGGTGTCTTTTCTGTTTTTCTTTACTAAGATACATGATAATTACAAATTCATAATTACGATTAGAAACTTCGTCAAATATAACTTATCTGAGAAAGGATAATTGATTTTTTATTTTTATTTTTTATTTTTTATATTGAGCAGTGATCTTTCTCGCAACTATATCAACGGTTCAATCCCAAAGAGTTTTGCTCAAGCTCCTCTTGAAATTCTGTGAGTTACCCATTTCTACATTGTTCTATATGTGCCCCATAGACAAGTTTCAGCTTCTCTTGATCTGAACTCTAAGAACCAGATGATCTTTTAAGTTCTGGTCACAGGTTCCTGTGCCCCTATAAGTTGCAACATATATAACAGAAACTAATTTGGTTGTCAATTTGTAACTACTGTTATGCTTCAGGTCCCTTTTGGGAAATCGACTTAGTGGCTCAATTCCAAAGGAAATTGGTAATATTGTTAGTTTGAAGCAGCTGTAAGTGTTGAATAGTTTTTCAATGTCATATTCGGAAATGCTTGATACTCGACATTGATTATATCTATGCTTACATTTTAAAGGGTCTTGGAAGATAATCTTCTTGAAGGATCTCTTCATCAGAATCTTGGAAATTTGGGCCTGTTGGAGAGACTGTGAGAGAACTTCTCCTCCTTTCTTGTTTGCTTTGTTTTGGTGTTCATTCCATTTATGTGTCAATTTTTCTTGGGGAAAACACTCAATGATATAGTTTGCATCCACTGAAAAGGCATTGCAACCTAAACCTGCAATATTACTTTTTAGCTTTTATCAGGAGAATAAAATACTCATGGATTTGGTGTGCTCTCACTTTCTTTGATTTTTTTTGCTATAAAATGAGCTAAACTGTTCAAAGATAATTTGGAGTCAGCATTACAAATTTTTAGTATATGTTTTAGGGATGAATCTTATGCTATTTTTACATAAGAATGTTATTTATGGTTATATTACTTTTGGTTTTCTTATGGATCCATGTCTTGCACCTTATGTTCACTACGATTTCACTGCTTTGTAATTCAATGACATATCATATTTCTTTCCGACAATAACATAACTGCCTGTTTTGTAAATCTGCAGCCTTCTTTCTGCAAATAATTTTACAGGTAAAATACCAGAAACATTTGGCAATCTGAAAAACCTAACTGATTTGTAAGTAAGAGTGTGAAGCAATTGTAAAGACTTTGTATGTATATGTGTGAGTTAGTGAGTTTTGAATTCTGAAAATTTCTGAATAGTAAATATTTTTTCTGCAGTAGGATAGATGGGAACAGAATATCAGGCAAGATACCTGCTTTCATTGGAAACTGGACCAAACTTGATAGATTGTGAGTCTACTTTTTTATAAAAAAAATTAATTGCAATCATTCCTTGCTGGAAAAACAAACTTCATTTTGCTGTTCTCCTTTTCTTTTCTAATGAAACCATGCCTCTTTTGTAGGGATCTACAGGGCACATCCATGGAAGGGCCAATTCCTTCCACCATAGCTCTATTGAAAAATTTGACTGAATTGTGAGTGCATATTCCATTATTCCTTTCATGTATTTCCTAAATGCTTTAGATTGTCCACATCATATGCATGTCTGTGAAATATAAATTAAATCTTTAACTTTTGACATTTATTTTACTGATTAGTTATTTTCTATTTTCAGGAGGATATCTGATTTGAATGGTTCGACTATGAGTTTTCCTGATCTGAAGGATTTGAAAAACTTTAAACAATTGTGAGTTAAATATGATCTTTTTTACTATTTGATCAGAAGTTAAATGATAAACTGGGCTAGGCTTATCAAGTGGTTTATATCCTTTTTGTGATTCAGGATATTGAGAAATTGCTTACTCACTGGTTCAATTCCAGATTATATCGGAGATATGAAAAGTTTAAAAACTCTGTAAGTTGCTGGGATGGGTACTCACTACCCATCTTCTTAATTTTCTGTTTTTGAATTTTGTTACCACTGCCTTAATTTTTATATAATATGTCATTACTTTATCATAAGCATCACCTTGTGGAGGTTACTTTCTGCAGTAGTCCTCTGGCCGATATGTGCTTTGAAGTGGTATTAAAAGAAAGAACATCCAACTAAATTGAATTTACCTCCCTTGTATCCTATATCTTTTGTTGGAATCATTTTATCTGATACATATGTGGACTTCTTGCATTGCTTGCAGAGACCTGAGCTTCAATAGGCTGACAGGTCAACTCCCAGGGTCACTCGAGGGGTTGAAGAAGCTAGATTACTTGTAAGCTAATTACTTTCATAAGCCTGGAAAAAGATTAAAAACTACATTACTACGGTAGCAGTGTTTTTGGATTTTTTTTCTCTTCTTCCAGTACTTGATTCAATAAACAAGTAACAATATTGATTACGGATGTAGGTTTCTGACAAACAACTCACTAAGTGGAGTGATTCCAGGATGGATACTGGACAACAAAAATACATGGTTAGTACATTTTTGAGTTTTGGGTTTTTTCCTCTCATTAGGCAATTTAAAGTCACACCAAGAAATTTAGTTGTTACACAAGTATACCACATTAGTGTCGTCATTCCTCACCAGGATGCTGTAATTAATCTTAAACTCTTCGAATAATGATGTGACATTTCATTCTCATGACACTTTCTATTCCAGTGATTTATCTTACAACAATTTTACGGGGTCATCTGCAAGTAGTTGCCAGCTCTCAGATGTGTAAGCTTCTTTTTATTCAGTTGTTAGATAAGCATTTCATCTTTTTATTTCTACACTCACTGTCTATTATTGCTGAATAGGAACTTGGTCTCAAGTCACTCATCTTCAGATAACAATGCGTAAGTCTTTGCTTATTGTACCTGTTTTAAATTTACAATTCCAAATTTAGTCTTAATTATTGCATCTGCTTGTTCATCTTGTAGAATTTGGTGCTTGAAGAAGGACCTACCCTGTTCAAGAAAACCTAAACGTGAGTTCAGGTTTCAGAAAGTAGTCTTAGATATGGGTTATGCAATTATGCATTACAATAACTTTGTAAGTGAACCTTTGGCAGTTCTTCTTCAAGTACATTTATAATTTTGTTCCCATTTTATCTGCAGATCACTCTTTGTTCATTAACTGTGGTGGACCCAGGATGGAGTTTGAGGGAAATGAGTATGACGAGGACCACAACCCAGTGGGCATATCAAACTTCATTGCTAAGGACAATTGGGCTTATAGCAGTACGGGGGTTTACATGGGACTGGCTAATGCTAATAACATAGCAACAAATTCATTTTCTTTGAACATTAGTGGTCCAGATTATTACAAAACAGCTCGCCTTTCGCCTCTATCACTCAAGTACTACGGTCTTTGCATGCTAAAGGGCAGTTATAAAGTGCAGCTCCACTTTGCTGAGATAATGTATACTGATGACCAGACATTTAGCAGCCTTGGGAAGCGCATATTTGATGTCTCGATTCAAGTAAAAAAAAACTATATCTTTGCAACTTTATCTGTACTTAGTTGTTTTTGTATTTAATTGTAAGCTAAACAGAACTTAGAGAGATTCTAATATGGCTTTTTACAGGGGATTCAATATTTGAAGGATTTTAATATCATGGAGGGAAGCTGGGGGTGTTGGTAAGGGAATCACTAAGGAATTTGATGTTGCTGTTGATGGTAGTACTCTGGAGATCCATTTATATTGGGCAGGGAAAGGAACTACCGCCATTCCTGACAGAGGTGTTTATGGACCTCTTATATCTGCTATTACAGTGACTCCAAGTAAGTTTATGTCATGCTAACGAATTCCTATTTTCTTTCAACCACCTTTACATGTGATATATAGGAAATATCTCTCTCTTTGCAGAGTTTGACATCCCTTCAGATGGACTGTCTGCTGGAGCTATTGCTGCAATTGTAGTTGCATCCTTTGTGTTCCTTGTTTTGGTATTGGTTGTCCTTCGACTGATGGGGTTCCTGGGGGAAAAAGATTCAGAAAATAATGGTAAGGTTAAAAATGCATGTGCATATGAAGCTTTTCCTTTTCTTAGCTATTATTTGATTACTGATCCTGTTATTGGCTATTAATACTTCTCTTTAAATCTTCTAACTCTGTATCTAGTTCCTTGAAAGAGTTGGGTACACAATATTGATTTTTGATGTCCTTATGATTAATCAAAATTCTGTAGGAATTATATTGAACATGATTCCCAGTACCTGACTCATCACTTGTATCAATGTATGTAGATTAATTTAAGACATTACAGTTACTATAAAGAACTAAGTTGAGGAAAATGCAAATTGGGGAGAACCGTGCAGAATTTTGTCCTTTCAGTCTTCAACAAAATTACAATTCTTAAATAAAACTGTTCTTTATGTGCATATGTCTGCACAAATGTATGAATTATTAGAAATTTGTTTCCTTATCTTTTACTTTTCTTTTCTAATATACTTTTTTTCTTCACAGAATTTCGTGGGCTAGATTTACAAACAGGTTTTTTCACTTTAAGACAAATTAAAGCTGCCACTAGTAACTTCAATCCTGATAACAAGATAGGTGAAGGAGGCTTCGGGCCAGTGTATAAGGTGACCATGCATCATCACTCTTCAACTTCGTTGAGCATTACAAGACTTTGCAACATTTTTGACATGTCAATATCCATTAACTAGTATGAGGTAGTAGTATTAGATGTGGAAATCTGATATCGGAAGACAATGCTGCATTACAGGGTGTACTATCGGATGGCACTGTGATTGCTGTTAAGCAGCTTTCTTCGAAATCAAAGCAAGGGAACCGTGAATTTGTCAATGAGATAGGCATGATTTCTGCTTTGCAGCATCCAAATCTTGTGAAGCTTTATGGCTGTTGTATTGAAGGAAACCAGCTGTTGCTTATATATGAATACTTGGAGAATAATTGCCTTGCTCGTGCACTTTTTGGTATACTACTCATTAACACCTTGATAGTTCATGTTTTACTTTCCAAGAATTAGACACAACTGAAACCTAACGTTTCTCTGTCTCAATCTTTTATTCTTAGGTCGTCAAGAAAATAGGCTACACTTAGATTGGCCCATAAGGAAAAAGGTCTGCTTGGGGATAGCAAGGGGATTAGCTTATCTTCATGAAGAATCAAGATTAAAAATAGTTCATAGGGACATAAAGGCAACAAATGTCTTACTTGATAAGCATCTAAATGCTAAGATATCTGACTTTGGTTTAGCTAAGCTTGACGAAGAAGAGAACACCCATATCAGCACACGGATTGCTGGAACAATGTGAGTATTCTGTCATTTTGGCTTAGTTTAAACCCCAGAATTTGGCATATATACTACTGGGCAATTTATTTCTAGCGTAATGAAATGGATTGCAGTGTCATCTACATTCTATTGCTGATACCTAAGTGGATGTTATCTGTTATCTTATCAGAGGTTATATGGCTCCTGAATACGCGATGAGAGGTTACCTGACTGACAAAGCAGATGTGTACAGCTTTGGAATTGTTGCTTTAGAGATTGTTAGTGGCAAGAGCAACACAAATTACAGGCCAAAGGAGGAGTTTGTTTATCTTCTTGATTGGGTAATTTTACTTTACTATGGATCTTTCTCACCATAACAAAATTTAGTGAGATGGAAAGTTTTGTCATGTGTCGATCAATATCATCTATACTGCTATCACTATATTACCAAAATCTATGATTGAGTCGTAATTCTTATCCCTAGTAGTAAATCTCTTTCTTTTCTTTTTTTCCATTTTTGTTGCCAAAGTATTAAATCTCTTGTTAAAAACATACCTTTCAATCTATAATCATAGCCCTAGCAAATGAATAGGAGGAAATACTTGGGTTTCTGCTAACCCATTGGGAAGGTCGGTGCAATATACTTAAGTGTAGTTATTTACTCTTTGCATTCACTAATCTTTGGTACATTCTGTTATTCTGCATGTTTGATTGTGATTAAGGCTTATGTCCTACAAGAGCAAGGAAACCTGCTAGAACTGGTTGATCCAAGTCTCGGTTCAAGCTACTCCCAAGAAGAGGCAATGAGAATGCTGAACTTGGCACTTGTATGCACCAACCCTTCTCCCACTCTCAGACCATCTATGTCTTCTGTAGTGAGCATGCTGGAAGGGAAAATTGCAGTTCAAGCACCACTTATCATGCGGAATGAAAGCTCGGACGCAAGATTCAAAGCCTTTGAGATGTTATCTCAGGACAGCCAAACACATGTTTCTGGTACATTCTCAGCAGCAGGTCAAGTACAACGAGGTATGTCAATGGATGGCCCATGGATTGACTCCTCCTCTTCTTTTCCAAGTATAGATGGAATGTCACTGGAGCATTCTTCATCGAGTAAGCTTCTCTAGGATCATTATGATGTAAATTTAGAATGATACATTGAAAAGTGAGGAAAAAGATTAAGTATTTGATATATTCTTTACCATTTTAATTCTGATGATTTTTTTGTAAAGGAACTAAATTATAACGGTTTAAACTGATAGCTTAGTTTTCCACGATGGTTAAGAAAAATGCCTTGAAGTTACGTACCAAACTTGAGAAGTGTAAAGAAGAATTTTCCTAACTTGCTTTCCATGTTGTGTCACTTGTTTCTTGGGTTATCTGTTCTATCAAATTCAGACAACTTTCCTCAGAAAGTATGTTTTCATGATAGAAATAAATGGTGATCGAGAGAGAAGTGGAATAATAGATGAAATCAGAACTCTTATCATACAGATTTTGTTAATACCAAGTACAACCCAATAAAAAAGGAGAGAGAACAAGCATAACTTCTAGCCTATATTTTAAGTGAGGGTGGCATTCAAATCATATAATTTGAATTTTACTTAATATTCGAATTCGTATAGTACATAATTCAATTCAATATTCGATAAATAATTCGAATTAGAATTCAAAATAATTTATTGTTTTATTAAAAAAATTATAATAAAAGATGGCTTTTTATGAATCTTTTTTACCAAAATATCCTAAAGATTCGAATATTTGAATTTGAATTTCATATTAAAATTCGTATAAATATTCGAATTTGAGTAGTGAAATTTGAATATGAATTCGAATAATGTCTTATTCGAAGCTATTTGATTCGAATTCCACCCCTAATCATAATTGAGAAAAGTTTTGCATCTTAAATTATAGGGGAGCAAATGAAATATAGCCTACCCCCATATAAGCAATTTAGACCTGGTGGAAAATGCCAACCATTTTTGTCCAATTTAGACCTCAGAATCCTTCATTTAGGTGAGTAGGAAAGTAGAACTCAAAATAATCCTTGGCATCCTTATACAAGATTACGCCTTCACAGTGAACCACACCTGGGGGTGTGTGCCTGTCCCAATATAGAAATTGTAAGCACATCTTGCTATCTCCAAGCATTATGGGTCTGAAAGTGGAAAAAAGAACAGAAGCAGTGTTGAAGTGTGTGACTGTTTTAGATGCTGCAACATAAACTTATCCTGAACCACCAATACAGAAGGCCAAGCAGATACACCAATCACAGCCGTCAGATCAGTCACAGAAAAATCTACATAGTATTGGTTGTTTCACCACCCAACCTGAGCTTTTCATTCTTTTAGCATCCCAAGAAAAGAAACGGTTATGCCACGTTAACAATCCCCAACTCTCTTCTTCTTTTTCTATATCTACCACCTCCTAGTGAACCCCTCTTACCAGAGCAGCATTTTGTCACTTATCATAGTAATGGAGGACACAAAAGTTTGTGACAGCTATCTGGTTGCCAATGCCCATCATGGGTTTGATTCCAATAGCAATGAGGGTTCTGGTTCTTATTGCAGGACCAATATAGAGTCAAATCGGTTGTTTGATGAACTAAAATGTTCACTGCTCAAATTGGTTCTTCAAGGAGCTGATAAGGTGTTCAAGGATCACAAATCACAGCAAGCAAACCCCTTTACAGATGGGCACATGCAGCTAGCACCATTACATGACAGTCAGCAGGGTTCATTTAGTGAAAGTGGAAGAGATTGGAGCTCTAGTTCTGAGATTTCCCGGGGCTGCAAGCAAGAAAATGCTAGAGTTGGAGCTAAATTGGATAATGCTTTCAAAGATAATTGATATCAATGTGTCAGAAGGGGTGCATTTTTCTTCAGAAGGCTATACTCATTTCCCTCTCAACTTTCTCACTTTTATTGCATGGCTATACTCATTTCCCTCTCAACTTTCTCACTTTTATTGCATTATTAGTTATAAGGTCTGCCGTCTTTCAATTCCGTCGACTAGTTAGTCTTCTCATACTTCCCATTTGGCAGGCATATTTCTCTTTCATGTTTTTGTTGTTTCCATTTCAAATACTAAGGAACCTTAGAGGGTATGTGTTTAAAAAGCTGTTAAGAATGTGGGGTGTCACATATATGACTGTTGCTTACTTGCTTCCTATGTATCCGAGGTTGTAAGGGTACAGAAGTCACTTGCTTTGAGGGTTGGTTGTGCCTTTTTCAGTTCAATGTATGTCTTTTCCATGCTAGTAGGATTGCTTGTATCAGCGTTTGTATTGGGATGCTTTATGATGCATTACCTGGTGGAGAACCCAGTTCAAACTACAGAGACCCTGAATTTCGATTACACCAAAGCTAGTCCAGTTGCTTTTATTCCAATAATGCTATCTTCTGGCGTGGGTAACCTCACCCAATTGATGTACAATGCTAATGCAAAAGTGGCAAGAAGAGCAGCGCCCGTGTTATTCCTTATAACAGAAAATTGCATGTAACTGTTGCCTTGACACTGCCAGAATCTGAGTATAATCGAGAACTGGATGTTTTCCAGGTAAGATCTCAGAAACCCAAAAGTTATTTGATAATTGATAGATATGTTAGTGTAAAGAATGATCATAGTGTGTCTTTCTTTGTGCCTACGGGTGAAGGTGGACTTCCTGTCTGCAGACGGTAATGTCACCGCCAGTTCAAGCTGTCCATGCATGCTCAAATTCAAAAGCCAATCAATCCGATTCGTTCAGACCCTTATTAAGAGTGCTCCTCTTATTGCTGGTTTCCAGTCAGAATCCCAAGTTCCGAGTATAAAAAATAAATTCGCTGAAGGACTTCAGCCTACAGCCTGCTTGAAGGTAACAATAGAACAGCGAGCAGAACATCAGCATGGTGCTGGAATACCTCAAATTTATGCTGCACCACTTGCACCTCAATCTGAGCTTCCTCTATTGAAAAGACTAACTTGGTATTGGAGGAGAACAATCTTTCTATGGGTCAGTAACATGATATTTTTGACAGAACTGGTTTTCATTATAGTTGTCTTCAGACCGATTAAAGTTACAAGAGGACGACCAAAGATTAGTTATAGTTCCAGAACATTCTCATGCAAACATTATCTCATGTCATAAAAGCAGCTAATTAAGGTGAAGAAGACAGCAAGTGTTTTCTCAGCAGAAGGGGAAGAAAAAGAAACAAGGCTGCCATGAAATTGATGGGGATGAAGTGCAAGAGAAGAATAAATTACGATCAACAAAAAGAAATCCATTGCTAGTGTTCTTAGATTGGTATATTTACCACATTTGCAAAAAAAGAAAAAAGAAAAGAAAAGTGCAAACACATCCGATTTTATATAAATTACCAGTTTGGAAACAGAGTAGTAGTTGTAACTAAATTTATGTTTGCTAACATCAGCTATTGACAGCTAAACAGGCCAACTCAAAAATCCTTGTCAACAAACTAAGGACCATGAATTGATTTCATGTGAATAATATACTTTTGGAAACATGTAGGAACTGTCTTTTGTTTGATTCTACCAAGATAGTAAGAAAGCCAAATGTTTGACTGGAAGCCAAATAAGATCATAGATATATGATCATATGTAAATCTTTTTTCAATTAACTTTCGTGAATAGATTTTAAATTTGAAGCTCAAACTTGTTTCCAAGTGATATAAATGAAGGCTAGTAAATTAATCCCTATGAAATAGGAACGAAAGTAATGCATAACAAAATTTCAGATATGCATTGAAGATACCAATCAGTTAGTGATTAATGAGCAAAATATCAGACTCGATCATCTCACTTATCATCTGCGTAAAGATATCTAGTTAAGCACAAATACAAATGGAACAGAGACAGCAAAATTGATATTAGTATCAGGAAAAACATTTATATTCACAATTTTTGTTTTGTTTTGTTTTGTTTTTTTATGTTTACCTTGTGGGAGTATGTTTTCAAGAGATCCATCCTATATACACTTGCAAAATATGGAACTGGGTAACCAGGGGGAATCAATCAAAACTCAATACCACTATTTATTTGAACAGAAAAAGAAGGTCGCCCAACATTAGAGAGAGGAGCATCAACCCTCAGAACTAGCCCTGAGTTTCCAACATTTCCATTCCACTTAGATCTGCCAATCTGAATGGATACCACAAACAAACACATGAAAAACTCAAAACAAGTATCACTATGAACCAAAATATCACCACAATTATGTAATGAAAATATATTCAAACATTGGTGGACCAAGTGAAGCCAAAAATTACGTAAAACTATGTCAATTGATGACAATTCGAGTCCACAAGAGATACACAACCCAAACAAAGTTAATTTTCAGTGACATGCAGGAAAAAAGATACTGGAGAATTTAAAGCACATGACAGCAGTTATGTTTCTGTATCATCCACACACCAGTGTTAAAAAATAGTTGTTAATTACAATAATACCATAATGAAGATTCAATCTATAGCTTTTTCTACTAACAAATTATTACATATTATTCTAAATTTTTAATACTAATACGATAATAGATATCCAACATAATTCTTAGCGAGTCCTTAAAACTAAGCAGTTTGATATCGATACTATGTGCTCCAAAAATATAAAAGAGAAAAAGAGGCTCCAATTTAATGTAAGAAACTTCATTAAAGAGTACTCCTTTCTTTCCCTCCTTCAAAAGTGGAGGTCAAGTTTAAACCACATTCCACATCAGACTCATTGCACACTCTTAAATTACAATATCCTTTTTTTTTTCTTTGTGGCCAAAAAGTACGCTATCTTTCTTCTCTTTATGTACAAGCTATCCAATTCACACGTTATTAAGAGAAATGTTAAATCAAGACATTGGAAGTAAGGTTTTTTTAGTTCTTTTTTATCTTTATATTTAGAATTCAATACTTCAATCTTGTATTCATGGTATTCTATATGCTGAATTTAGCAAAATAATATTGTACAATTACAATTAGCATCTCAGTCTACAACTTAGTGGAGAAAATAATATTAAACAATCAGAAAACATGTATTTCAAAGCAAGTAAAGCTATATAAATCCATGTTATTAAATATTTATGCATTTCAGGAAAGCAAGTATATATATTGTATTACTTGTTTTACACAATGAGTTCATATTAGTAACAGCAAGAAAATATGCAGCAGCAAGCAGTAAAGTCTTCTCATGGCACAAAGAACAAATTCTGCTGGGTCAGATATAACTCACAGATACTGAGGCAAATGCAGAAGGATAAGTCGTGAAGGCACAGCCACATGTCACATTAAGTTTCTCTTTCACTGAATGAATAAGTTCTGCTTTCAAACCTGGATTGCTTCCACCAAATGTGGGACACATACTGATCATAGTGTAAATTCAGAACAGAGAAAGGTAAGCAAGTGAATGAAAACAGAGAACAAGGGAAACTAGAGGCACCAGTTCTCAGTGATAACAAACAAACAATAGCATGATATGGGAAGAACGACCACAGTAAAATAATTTAGTTACACAATCTAGAAATATCTTTCACTTCCTTAATTAGTAAATATGTATCTAACATATATAGAAAGAGCATTAAAAGTGAAATTTAAAAATATATTCCTCGTTGACAAAATTGCTCAGCATCAAATAAAATTGGTTCCCTTATCTTCCAATATACGGAACATAATCATTCTGGATATTTCATAATATTTTCAGGAAAAAATTAGCTTATATCTTTTGATGCATATTCTTTTGTAATTAAGTTACTTGGGGACCTTGTTTGCTTAGCCATCAATTTGACTCATAAGTCTCTACTTTGGTGCACAAATTTTCTCACTTTCCCTTGTCTGGATGGTCATTTCTCATTGCAAGCACAAAAATAAGTTTAACAGCCCAAACAAAATTAAGCAAAAAAATCCAGCACATAGATTCATATTTTCCACGGTTGAGTTAGAGAAGCTGTTCAAAAATATAATTTGACAAGAATCAGAGACTTCAATCTAACCTGAATTGAATGGTTGGCCTCACCATTAGACCAGATCTCTGCCAGGCCAAGGCTTGTGCTAGACCCAAAGTGAACGATTTCTCGGGCCATTGAACCATGGGAGTGATTCGTGTTCCCCACTTATTCTAAGAGAAAACAAGATACCAATTATTAGTTCCCATGCATGAGTATAGCAGCCTGAAATCAAGAAATTGTTGCACCTGGTTTGTTTAAATTCAAGAATAACAAACTCCAGAAAGGTTATTAACAACTTGTTCCAAGCTAACCTTGCATGAGAAGCTGAATTTCATTTCTCCAGGATACTGACCCTGAGCTTGTAGAAGACCCCCACAAACAGGCAGGAAAGCACTAGTAGTTAGACCCTCCCCAGATACATAGGTGAACTGCCCATTTGGAAACTGTAAATCCACAAATGACTGGTTTGGGTGGGAGAGAGGGGCAGAGAGAGAGAGAGGAGAAGGCGCTGTTAAAAATCCAATTCAATAAGATGAAACATAGCAACATTCACTGGTGTTTCCAATTCAATCCAAAAGCTATCAACTTACACAAGCTAAGGGATTGAGACAAAGCATTGACATTAACAGCCATC
Organism: Quillaja saponaria; assembly: GCA_029379385.1. NCBI lineage: Eukaryota > Viridiplantae > Streptophyta > Magnoliopsida > Fabales > Quillajaceae > Quillaja > Quillaja saponaria. Next base: position 6,759,035 of record CM055616.1, on the reverse strand, counting down.
TCCTATGTTTGGACCACACTGCCGGACAAAGAGAATGCATCCCATCCTGACAACCAAAAGCTTAACATATAAGAACAACCATATGAATAATATGTTGATGCAACAAACTAAAATACTGGAACATGTATGTGGGAAAGTCTAAATAAAATCTTCTGGATACTGAACTTATCAAACAAGAAGAAAAAAAAAAAAATCTACCAGACAATGAATTCCTTCAAAAGTTGTGTCATCTTTTTTATAACCAAAAGAGCCACATTAAGCACAGTGGAGATGCTATTCATCTTTTTGTCCCTTCCTCAGCTCCCTTGACAACCTCCTAAATTGACCTCAACCCTATCATGTTACTTTATTTTTTGGGATAAATAAGAAATGTATCAAAAAGATGCTAAAGGGGGAGGGCCCTTGTACATAAGAGATATTCAGAGAGGACACTGCTTAAGACAAAAATGAGAAAAGGGAATCAGCCGCGGCAATATCTTAAGAGAATAATTGTAGGAACAAAATAGAAAGATTGATGACAAGAGGAAATGTCCTTAGGTCAGATGGATATGAGGGTTTTAACTTGTCTGTACTCTGTAGTACAATGTTCATACGCTCATCTTGCTGATATTAAGCTTTATCTCTATGTATAAAGTTCCAACCTCGACAACTGAAACTGATTGTACCTTTCTATCATAGCCATACCAAAGCAAGTGTTGCTTTGACAAATGGACTGGCAAAAGAAGTGTTGAATCACGGACAAAGAGGAGAGGTCCAAGCTGAACAAGGAAGAGAGACGAATTTTCATTTACAGATGTAGAACTGCCATGCGATGCCTCTACTCTCCATAAATCTCCCCTCGCAACCAAAGAGCTTTCAACTTCTTGAGTTCTACTGTCGTAGGTTGATGTAAAATTTACGATCCTCTGCACTTAATAAAGAATAACCAATAAAGGAAATAGATAAGTAAATAAGGGGAAAAGGAAAAAGAGGGAGAGGGGGGGATAAAGTTCAAATGAGGCCATTACTATATATGTTTTAGTCGTTTCTTACAAACTTTTTGTAATAAAGAGCTCCACATAAAATTGGCAAAAACTTCACTAGCAACTAGATCTCACATGTCGAAACATGAATTATGCATGGATCCACAAAAATAAGGAGTGACTATGTCATGGTCAGAACAATATGTGACTGTGATAGTGACACTATGATTAATTACATATAAATTCATGGAGCATATACATAAAACAAGTTGATAGGCATTACTCGTGTAGAACATTTGGGCTCAATTATACCAAGAGTTTGACATGTAGGTAGTAGTAGTACTAAGTAAATTTTTCATTATAATTACTATGATGTATTGAATCGATGTCATCAAAGCATCCCTTATAATTCAACATGGGGAGCCAAATATCTATCAGCTTGTTTAACTAATATGTCAGAATAACAGAAAATTGCATTGGAAGAAACGACAGTAAAAATTTTACCTGCGGCCTACCCAGAAGGCCAGCTGACCTTACATTAAAGCCAGTAACTTCTTCTTGCACCAAACCATCAGAACCAGTATCATTCGCAGCAAACCCAATATCTCTCAACCGTTCTTTCAATAACCCCAAATCCTCCCTCATAGTGATTCCAAGGTCAGATATATGCCTACCTTTATCCCCATCAACCCGAACAGATGCCACCATGGTCTCCTCCTGCCGAAATGGCACGGGTATCCTCCTAAAAAACTGCTGAACCATCCCATTCAAACCCGCCCCAAAATCAGCCCCAGCTTGCCCAATTTTACTACCAATATCAAAAATTGCAGAAACCCCACCAATTCCAGGATAATAAGCCTCAAACCCAAAATCCCTTTTCCCAAAATTCTGGTTCCGAAACTCGAGATCAAAGAGCTTTGATTTCTGAGGATTGGGCCAAGTGAAAGGCGGAGGACTTATGTGAGGAATCAATCCTGTAAAACCTTGTGCAAGCCGGTCTGCCAAGTCCTGACCATGCCGCTGCACTTCTTCCCATGCTTCAAACGACCTCTCTACAGACATATGTTACTAAGCTCTAGCCTCTTTCTCTTACCACCTCACAGCCTTCTTATTAAGAATTCAAAAACGAATTATGAAAAATACAAAAATACAAACAAACAAAAACGATTTTAGATTTCAATGATTACAACTTTCTTTGCTCTGCAACTTGTGACTTTAGGGTTTTCACTTGCAAGCTGAAGAACACAGACATAAAATTCCAAACCTCAATCGCCTCAGAGCTCAAAACTGGTCAACAAGAGAGATTTGAGGGCTTGATTTTGTTGGTGAGAGAAAAGTGAATGTGGCTGAGGATTTAGTGTTAGGTTTAGCAGAGACAATCTTCAGAGTTCATAGAGAGATAGAAAACAAAGTCTTGTGGGAGACTGGAGAGGAAGAGAGAATGTTTGTGAAGATGGACGCCGGCGTAAATGCGCCGGGGAGCACAATACGCACGCTGTTTGCTTTAACGCCACGTTAGATAAAAATGACGTGTGCCTCAGAGGATTAGTGTAATTGGGGAAATCAGAGTCACTGTCGAGGATGTAAATTTGATGACAACCAATCATATTACAAAAAAATTAAAAAAGTTATGTATTTATTCTTATGAAATATTAATAGAGAAGTACTTTATAGAGTAACTTATTTTGTCTAATTTAATGCATACATACAATATTTTTTAATAAAAAGAATACATAATATACATTACTTAGCAAGTATGCTAGTAAAAAACATAAAACTGCTAGTTTAAAAAAAAAAAAAAACCTCTTACGAGATTAGATTCGTATTTGAGTATGATAATACTCATAAAAAAATTGATATACATTTGGTATCTAGAAAAAAACTCACGACAGTAAAATTCAAAATATAAAATTTTAGAACTGTAAAATAATTTTATTTGAAAAGAAAAAAAAAAAGTTTTTTGTTCTTAGAATCATGAAAGAAATAAACTACCAAATAAATTAATGAAAAATAATTTTAAGATAATACTAAGGAAAACGAAAGAACCAAGAAGGACCGTACGATGAAAGCTAAAGATTCGAATTCGGTAGTTTCAGTCTGTCTAGGAATCTTGAGTTAGCGGGGAAAAAGGGTTTGGTTTCTAAACGTGAAAAGTTGGGAAAACAAAACCAAAAAAATTAAGGACCTTTTTCATATACCAACGACTTTCCATGTCTGTTGAATTGATCAGAATACAGAAGCTCGACTGTTTTCAATTCCGTGAGGTTATGGAGTTGGGGTATTATTGATTGACGTTTTGGTTTTTGAATTTTCAGAAGGTCGTCAATGGAGGAACGAGTACAGTACCCAAAAATTGAACTCGAAGAAGATAAACCCAGATTTTTTTCTCAGCTGGTAAACAATCCCATACCCACTAACTGTTTTTGCTTAGAGAACTTGATCTAATGTTGTGGGTATCCAAAAAGCAAAAAATATACTGGATGGAACCAAAAAAAAAATGATGAAATTTGGCTCAAATATACTGGGAAAAGTCCAAGTTTTGAAATTTGATTATATCAAGCTCTCAATTTTACGTAGCAATCAAACTTTGGTTTTTGCCTTTTTATGTTTAGTGAAACAATTTCTGTTGTCCGGACAAGTTCTCTTTTTCTTTTTGTTGGTTTGATTTAGAGGATTGGTATAGTTGGAAAGATGTAGTATGTTTGTTCCTACTGTGTAGTTAAGTAATCAATGTGAATGGGTAAACCCGTGTTGGAAATTATTAAATATGGTAGAAACACAAATTTGGAATATTAGTTAATTTGTATGAATAGTATTGTACACACTAAGACCAACTTATACGGTTGGATCAAACATATATGGAATCATATTCTAGTGTACAGGTTATTATGTTTTAGGATATTGTACTATGAGAGAGTCTCTAAGGAAGATGGCAACATTTCAATAATATTAATTTCAGTTTCCTGGTTATCTGTGATTAGGTTGCTCAAGAAGTTGAGGACCAAAGTGAGAAGATCAGTACAAGTAATTACAAGGAAGAAGAAAAGACACAGCTGGAAAAACATGGAAATGAAGTGTCTCGAAGCACCAAAGGAAATTGTTTGCAAAATGTCTCTGGTGCAAATAATGAGAGAAAGGGTAAATTTTTTTGCTATGATACACCACTTTTGGAAGAAACTGGACCTTGGATCCCTGTCTCTTTTCCTCCCATGGCAGAAAATCAGAATGAAGAATGGAACAGAGGCCTTTCTTTGAATGGGGGATATATTCCTGATGGAGAAATGGGCTGGAATCAGTTCACTGGAGATGATTGTGAGCTCACCATGTGGGACGTAGTAACTGAGATGTTAGATGCAGCTCGAGGGAAAGTGCGTACTATTGCTTCAGGTGATTTTCGTAAATGTAGCATTTCTTGGTTGACTGATGAACTTCTTGAGCATGTATGGAGAGAAAAGGCTCAAACTCTTACAGAGGCTAATTTTGGTAAAGTTAATGAAATTCTTGAAGCAGAGCCATCAAAGTGGTTGGCTGACAGTATTGCTTCTGCTTGCATGCTGTGCAATGTCCGATTTCATCCAATCATGTGTTCCAGGCACCATTGTCGTTTCTGTGGGGGGATATTTTGTGACGAGTGCTCTAAGGGGAGGAGCTTGTTGCCTTCTAAGTTTCAGACTGCAAACCCGCAACGTGTATGTGATGTCTGCTCTGTGCGCCTTGAGTCTGTCCAACCTTACTTGATGGATAGAGTAAGTCGAGCAGCTCAGATACCAACCCATGATCTGACAGATCTCAGTACTTTGAGATCATGGCTTAATTTTCCATGGGGTCAGTCCATGGAATATGAAATTTATAAGGCTACAAATATTATTCAGGGTTATAACAAGGTATCACTCAAACCAGATTGACACTTTACACTCATTTCAGATTATTAAGAATAAAACCATTTCATTTTTCTAAAGAAGACTTTAATGTATATGGAGGTTTTCAACTTTCTGACTCTAAACTTTGAAGTATTTTGAATTAGCTTTTTACTGAGAGCTTGCGAATTTATAGTTATTTGGAAAAATCTGTGAGTTTGTTAACCCAGGTTACTAATTCATTTACTGTAATGCTATTCAGAGTTACAATGGCGGACGGCCATGATCTTCTCTGTTCTAGCTACTTAATCCATGATTGTTCCTATTTTTTCAAATCACTATTTAATGAAGGATTTTAATGACTGTATTTTACCGGTGTTCTCAAACATGTTTAGAGTGTTGAATTGCTAAGTTCTTACATCATAACATTTTGGAGCATCATTTCAGGTTGGATCTTTGGCACTTGAAAAGTCCATACCAGATGTTATTTTAAATCAAGCAAAAGGCCTTGCTATCCTTACAATTGCAAAGGTTGGTGTGATGGTGACTTATAATGTTGGTACAGGGGTAGTTGTTGCTCGTAAGGAAGATGGTTCTTGGTCTCCACCATCTGCCATATCTTCTTTTGGCATAGGTTGGGGAGCTCAGGTAAAACAGTTCTCTTTTTCAGAGCTTTGCTCCTTTCCTTGGAATTTATAGGACAACATTTCCGGTTTATACACTTTCTTCTGTCAGACATTATTGCTTTAAAGAACTTCCAAGGGATAGGGATTTTGCTTTATTTTCCTTGATGGTGTTTATAAGGGTTTATCAGTGTTACATTATTGCTTGACAGTACCTCTTTGTACCCAGTATTACATCCTCATATGTGTGTCTGTCAGCCAACACATTGAGATATTTACACATCTTCTCACAAACCACTTTATGACATTTAAGTGATTTTTGTTGCTCTCCTCATTCTTTGGCGAGCTTCCTTTGCAAAAATTTACAAAGAATGACGGGGAAGTACTACTTAGGAGTTGTTTGAATGTGTTCAGTGATATAGTTCAGACCAAAAACATCCAGTCAAAACGTTATGACTGACGCGGATAATGAGCTAAGCAATGATCAGGGGCAGAAACGGTTTGTTTTGCGGCATCTAAGATAACCAACACTTCAGATGCTACATTGACATTTAGTATTACTGTATTAGTAATGCACTTTCTTTGGTGGACTAATACATTCTGAGATTTGAGTTTCAAGTGTCTCTGTACCTGTATTTGTTTACCAATTCTGACTGAGATTTTTCCAAAAAAAAGAAAGATCTTGTACTGAGATGGAAGTTCAATTGAATCCCGAGAATCATTTTTTTCTTTTTGGCAATTTATAACAGGCTGGAGGAGAATTGACTGATTTCATTGTTGTGTTAAGAACTAGAAGTGCTCTCAGAACGTTTAGTGGGAATATGCATTTCTCGGTTGGAACAGGGCTGAGTGCAGCTGCTGGCACTGTTGGTCGGACTGCTGAAGCTGATTTGCATGCTGGTGATGGTGGTTGTGCTGCTTGCTACACGTACAGCAGCAGTAAAGGTTATTTTTCTTTTTTCTTTCATAATACTTCTATCTTTTACTCACTACTGTTTAGGACTAGGTTGCTATTTAACAGAGACTACCTTGCTATACTTCATATCTTCCTGTCATCAGAAATTTGGAGCAAATGTGGCCTCTTTTATTCCTTTTTCTTGTTTTGCACTAATACGTGTACCACATCTTCTTTTTCTTATAAACAGGAAAATTTTAAGACCCTCTTACCATAATGTGCCTTATTTGGTTTCTGAACCATATTCATTGTCCTGCTAAAAGCTCCTAGCAACATACTCTCTGCAAACAGTTTAGAGATGAAAAACAAAAAAACAAAATGCGTGATCTAATGAGATTATATTGACTTGATAGGTGCATTTGTTGGCTGCTCCCTTGAAGGTAGTGTCATCATGACGCGGTCACAAGAGAATTGTAAATTCTATGGCAAATCATCCATCAATGGGTCGGATATTCTCCTGGGATCATTGCCTAGGCCTCCTGCTGCAGCTATTCTTTATCATGCTCTCTCAAATCTATTTAATAAGCTTGACAGATACAAATTTCAGCTCTGAGATACATAGTTGGTTTTACCTGTACAGTATTGTGAAGGTGGTTCACACACATATTCTATCTACCATTCTTTTCGTCATTCTTTTCATTATAAAACTCATGGTTCTCAAACGGTTGCTGGGAAACCCCAGTATAGATACGTTTGTTAATATGGTCTTGCAAACTGAAATTCAACACTGGGTTTATTGATATGGTTTATTCAATTTAGACTGCACTTCTTTGTAGTCACTTTCTCTGAACAGAATATGGTATTGGGAACAGTTTCCCGGGGCATTGGGATTTGTTGCCTGAGCTGGAAGCATAGCTGTATTTGAAAAGGCAAATGTTATGTGCATAAAGTATGTGCACAGCAGCCCCACTAACAAGTGAGATGAGTCACACCTGCTCTTCTTTACTTTGATCAACTCTTGTTGGCTTACAAGTTTGTAATATCAACTTTTATTATTGGTATGAATCACAAGTCATCATCCTTCTATGAGCTTGTTGGCAGTAAATATGTGTGATGATCAGGTCATTCCAGCTGGAAAATGACTTTATTGCTCGAAATTTTGTTTAAAGTTTGTCGATAGCAGAAAGAGTAATGAAAGAGCTTGGTTCTTTTATCAATAACTGTACCATGTTGGAAGGTTATAATGTGGGAGTTTGCGGCGTATATAATTTATGTTTGCCAATAATGCCTGACAAATGGAAACGTTGTAGCATGCTATTGTTTTGCAGTTTACAACTAACCAACACTTGTGTTTGTAGTTCTACTTTGTAATAATTATTGTGCTTTTTCTCATTTTTGCTTCGGGCTTTCTAACATTCAACTTGTTCAAAGCCAGTGGGTGCTGTGCAGGCTATGTCCTTGTAACAAGCTTTGACCAGACAGAAAAAAAAGGAGACACTTGATAATAAGCCAGTGCAAGACCAGTGGTCAACAGAAAGTAACAAAAAAAAGGGGGGAAAATTCAAAGAGACAAAACCCTGTAGGCATTTCAACTTCCAGAAATCTAGTAGGTAGTTGTTGACTGGTCCACACCTGTTGTCATGTTCTCATGGAGGCTACTTCCTTCGTATGCTAACAAATTCCACCACCAACGATATAGGGGGGGGGGGGGGGGGGGGGGGGGGGGGGGGGGGGGGGGATGGGGATTAAAGGACTGGAAACGAATTTCTCACTTCCAATTAGAAAATTGGAAAGAAAGATAAGAAAACAAGAAGAAAAAAATTGGATCTGTATATTGACTTACAGTAGAGTTCTTTCACTACCAAATTAAACCAATCCATACATGTATATTGATCTCTCCAATAATATTAAAGGTTTTACAAGACAATGACAAAATAAATGGGTTGCAAAAACCACCCAAATCTTCCTGAACTAGTTGTATATAACTTAGAACGAATAAATTAAGCCGGGAAAAAGAATAAAATAAAATGAGAGAGCAACTGCTTGTGCTCATATTGATTCCCTCTTCTACCATATTATGAATGAGAGCAAAGAGTCGAAGTACATATCATACAACCACCAGTCTTTTTTTCATTTACACAGTAGTTTACCTGTAACAAAACAGCCTCAAGGTAAAAAGGGGAACAAGAAAAAGGCATATTTGCCCATGAATATTTTGAATTTATTGGATTTATAAATTTTGGCCAATCCGATATGATAATAAAATAAACATCTAATTAATCAAAATCAAATATTTATTCATATCAACCTACCTGGTCCTTGAGCTCCCAAGAGTGAGTTCTAGATCATCTGATCCACAATCTTCATGGATCCTCTCTCCTTCCCATGCCTTCACAAGCCCTATCGTGTTGTTCCCAAAGGCAAACTCATCTGAAACTATGTCAGCCATTGGAATATCAGCAGTGTGATCACATCCTGCTGCTATAGCTGGAGAGCATGTCCCACTTTGCACAGGAGTCCACATGCGAGATCCACCACCAGCTAAAGCTTCTTCCTTGAAACCAAATGGGTTTGAAGAAACCAGGCTGAATGTAGGAGAAGTTGGCACACCCTGCGGAATCCTAATCCCAGAAAACCATTCTGGATCAAGAATAATCTGATGACCAGGGCTTGGAGGGGTGGAAGAAGGTAGAAAAGAGTACTGCTGCCCACCCCACCCAGGACGGGCAGACTGATCATCCCAGTCTGCATTGATACGTGGTGTTCGGGCCGTTGGAGAGCTCAATGGAGGGGTGACAGGAGCACTGATGGAGCCACTATGCATATAGAGATGGGGGAGCTTGGAAGAGGAGGCTGAAGATGATGCAGACGAGAGGTTTTTGAGCCAAGGAATGAGAGAATTACCATCGGCATTAGGGTTTGGAGCATATGAAGATGACGCTGGACTTGGGAAAGAAGAGGAGCCAGGACTTGGATTGTAGGAAGCACAGGGACTTGGATTGTAAGATGAGCAGGGGCTAGCTGCTGCAGACCCACCAACCATGCTCATGTGTTCAACTGGTTTGCATCCCTTTAGATACAAAACATGAAATAACTATTAACACTAGAGAATTTGATAGATAATCCAAATATTTGACTGATTTTTCAAAATTTTAAGACAACATCTGCAAAATGGCAATCACATAAATTATAAAGCAAGGTGTACATATCTTCTTACACATACTTCATAAAAATGAAGAAATGAGCATACAAAGCTCTTAATTCTTTCTCTTGGGAGAAGGGGAAGGAGGACTTCTTGGCAGGTACACTTTGGTACTGAATCTGCCAAAGGAGGAAAATGAAAATGCACATCTCAGTAGTAAACACAGTTAATTACTTCACTAGGAATCCCCTGGTCTTTAAATGGGCAACAATATCTTCAAATTCATGCATCAAGATCATGAAATTTAATGCATGATACCGAGTTATTAACAACCTATATTATTGCTTTCTTTTGCAACTGATCTCGTTAGAATTAAAATCTATTATCATGTCATCTGTCATCTGCAAGGGGTCATTTATCTTACTATGTCTTCCTTCTGTTCTTCACATATTGCACTTTCTCTTCATAGCTAATCTGGCTTGCTTGTGTGGCCCCACACCAACTTTGTTCCCCAAAGATCAAAAGCATGCAGTTGACAGTTGGTTTCTAACATTAGAACGTATCAGTTACTCAACTATCCCTTGTCAATTCTATCCCAAACATTACCTAGGCATTGTGCTCAGGCTAAAGGTAAGATTCAGCCTGACCTAAAAAATGTTATTAGTCAAACACAATGTCCTAGCTTGAGCACTATTTGCAAATAAATGATCAGTAAAAATAATCATAAGGTTTCCAACTTGTCTTCACTAGCAATACTGATTTTTTTATTACAATTCAACCTTTCCTCAGTTTCTTAATAGTAGCATCAATACTACACTAGAAGTGAACATCAAAGTCTCAAGTTAAAGCATTCAAGATGACATCATAAAGTAAGTAGCAGATAGTATATTGATAATCATGGGCAAAAATCTCAAATTTTATAGTTGTAGTTCAGATAAACAGTCAAGTGTGACTAGAGTCCTTTACCAAAACGAAAATACTCAATCCAAAGCCAAGACCTTTGGACTAAATCATTTGTCTGGTTTTATATTCTAGTAGCAAATAATAACAAACTTGGGTACATCTACTCAGTTGATAAATAGAATCAATGATCTGATGTACAAGTGATAGTCATTAAAGAGGGAACTATCGAGTACTACTCCTATGGGAGGTATAAACAAATATTGCAGAAGTAAGCCACAGAAAAATTGGCTTTCTATTTATTCCTTATATATCCATCCTTCTGCCTGGTTAGAGCAACCATTCTTGACACCTGACACCTGCTGATTTCACAAACCCCAGAATCTACAAGAAAATAACTATCTGTATCCTCAATAACTCAAGTGACACGTGATGTAGATTGTAGACTCCAAAATCAGAATCACATTCTTAAAAAATATTAAACCAAAGCCACTGCTTTGAACCTTTCTCAAGGCATATAAGAGATAATTAAGGTTTTATAATATGGTTGCAATCATATTAATGGTGTATTAACCCAATGACAATAAATATCGTTGAAGGATAATACAACCCTTTTCTTTAATTATTTATGCTTGGTAGATTGTCAAACTCATTTCCATTTTCATAACTATAAATTTATGGACCAAACCAAAGCAAAATTGCAAAATCACACTTGCAATAAACATATACCATAGGGCCAGACAATCCTCTCCCTTTTTCCCCGCTGAAAGAATCCTGAACTTTAGTAGCGAGACTTCTTTGGATTTTTATGAATAAATTATCATAAATAATAAAACTTCAACTCTGTAAAAGAAGAAACTATAACTGGTTTTCGGGAAAGGGATCCCAAAATGGAATACTGTGCATTTCTGGAAAAGCTTATGTTATGTTGCAACAAATAAAGCAATAGATGACCCAATCTAGCAAAATTGCCCCTACAATTTCTCGAATTCCCAGGTCCAAGTAACAATTTTGGGATTTAATTTTCAAAAATCAATATGGGCATTTCCGTCTCCTCGAGATCTACGTAGTTGGGGTCCTCACAACATGAGTCATCCAAAGCTAAAGATGTGAAGAATCTTTTGTGCTTCACACTTAAAAGTGATCGGAAAAGAAAGAAGAGCTGCCCCAACCAGATCTAAAGTACGCCGGTGAGCGGGAAAAGGCAGGAAAAAAGAAAGAATCTAACCCCACTGATTATCGTCGCATAAAACATAACGCATAGCAACAGTACGACTGTCGCCCATTACAGTGTCTAACATGTTCCGCTTGTACCGGCTTTTGTTAGAATTCATGTGCTTCGACTTCTATAGTCACTGCTAAAACGCCCGGAATAGTTCATCTGACAGTCAAAGCAGAACTGTCTGCTTGGCCATTGGCCATTGGCACCTAGATAATCTGCCAACTTGCACAGATACCACAACCAAAACAACAAATTTAAACAAGATTGTGATCCATGGCAAGGAGGAAAGCTCAATTTCAATTAGAAAATCAACTGGAAGTACTTTGATCCACATACTTAAAATCACCGAAGCAAAAATATAAGAAACCAGTACTAACAAGAGCAGCTAAACAAATGTAAACAAATATTGATGCGTACCTTACGATAAGTGGTGCCATCCGGTTCAACGGTCCAACCGGCCTCGTTGCAGAGAGCCTTGAGTACCTCATTGTTATCGCAGTGCTTCGGGAGCTTGAAGTTTCCGTATATTCTCAGACCGGAGAAGATCTTCGCTGCTATGGCTCTTCGCCTTCTCTCTCTCCTTTTGTTGTTCTCCCTCTCCTTCCATGTAGGCAACCTCGTCCCCGGAGTCATACCTCTCTTTCAGACGAATAATGTAACCAAAAACGACCCAGATAAGACCAATCCCCAGAATCACTTTTTGGGTCGCCGAACCAGTTGTTCAGAGAAATGAACAAAACCCAGCTAAAAGCTTGATCGAGAAATTCAAATCCAAATGCCAAACACTGATATAAGCAAAAACCTCCACACAAATCACAGCCCCAAATATAAGAAACGACAGCGTTGTAAGGAAACCCAAATGACCGATTGACAGTACCTCTGAGCTGATGAATTTGACTGCAACGAAATGAGGAACTTACAGATAACACCTAACTCAGCTGAATTTGTTGGAGTTAGGGACTAAGATTTCTGGCTGTAGATCTTTAATGAAGCTACAACGCCGCCTTGAGCAGACGAATGAGACGAAGATCCAACCTGACTTGCTAAAGTTTAACCAGTGATCCGAGCAGATCTATGCGTTTGAGATGAGGAACTTGCTGGGTTCAGATCGAGAAACCATATTCGTCGGAAAGTTGATCGGAGAAGAACCGGAAGAATTTCGGTGAATAAAAACCCGGGAAAATGTGAAAAGAGGTGCGAGAAAACCATGAATTGGGAGGGGATTAAAATGGGTGGGTCTTGAGGGAAAGTGGACAATCACTAAATACGTTAAGGGGTAGTTAATTAGCCATAATCTGATAATAAAATTACAAACTAATGCCATTTTTATTTTTATTTATTTCATTAATGAAGTTGTATGAAATTCAAAGTTGAAGCATTAAACTCTTTGGTATTTAGATATAATCTGTTAGTAATTTTTCTTATAAGAAACTAAATCAATTGATTGAATGATAGATTTTATTTAAAGTATTTTTCTATATAAAGTTATTGAAATGAAAATCTAAAATATTTTTATATCAATGTGAATATATTTGAATTATAATTTACAATTTTAAGTGTATGTAATTTAATCTTAACTCATAATAATTACATTTTATAATTTTTTTTTACAAAATTAAGTAAGATTGTGCTTGATCATACAGATAAAATAAATTAAAATAACATATTTTCTGAATATTAATAAATATCAGAATATTTACAAATAAACATTTATCATATCTGTATATCCTGTGACCGTCGCGATGTGTACTATGGTGTTACGTGGAGGCAAAATACGGTGATGGTGGTTGCTAAACTCTCCTTGCAGCTTCTTCTTTCAATGTGAGCTCATGCTTTAGCATGCCTGGTGGGTCCCACCGTCAAAACTGTAGTGCGTCCAAGTTAGCTACGTAGATTGTGGGAAACATTAATAATTAAAGTATTGGTCGATTCAATTAGTAAATAATAAAATTTAGTATCATAATAATTACTCATACTTTTCTCACATTTCAATTCATTCAGATAAATAATTCAAACGAATCATTTCACTTTACTATCCTAACAATTACCCACTTCTACTCTCACCCCACTTTACAAGTCATTATATTTTTATAAGTTACAAAGAACTTTCATGATCTCCATCTCTTCTCTTTTCACTATTCCAAGTTCTTGGTTTTATAGTTTTCTCACATAAATCAATTTTTGCGAACCCATTGATTATCATTTAGGAGCTCAACCATAGGTGTGTAAAAAATTTATATTCTACAACAATTTATTAAAAATGGAGAGAATTATCTCACATTAGTATTGATCTTAATGAATTAGGCCTTTAACAGAAATTAGAGAATTTATTAAAAATTGAGAGAATTGCCTCACATTATTTACTTATAGGGCCTAACGAAATTTGTGGGTGTAATTGGATGCATGGAATTAAAATTAAAATTTAATTTTAATTCTCTTATAAGTTTTTTACTTTTAATTATTTTATAATTAGAATTAGTTTAAAATATAATTTATGAGTTTAATTCACATAAAAAAATACGATAAAAAATATGTTTTAAGCACTTGGTAGTCGTTTCAATGAGTTTCGACTATTGTTGTTGTCGTTTTCACCTTAATGTTGTTGTTGATGTCTTTGACAATGGTTGTTCCATATCCTGTATTTTTGATGATGGTTGACCTCATATCCGACAGTGTAAATGGTGTTTGTCAGCATCTCCAACTGGTCTCGATAGTTGGTTGTTGTCATTTTCGGTGACTATTGATAGTGTTTGTCATTTTTTTCCAATAAGTCACAATAGTGTTTGTTGTCAAATTTGACATGTCTTGGCGGTGATTTTTGTTATCTCTATTGGGTTCTGACGGGCCAACGATAATGGTAGATGATAATTGACGGCTTATAGAAGAGAGTTGTCTAGGTTGACGAATGGTGATAGGTGAAGGAGGGTGCAAGCGAATGGTGGCCAATGGTATAACATAATGTGTTACCTTCAATAGGTGTCTTTCGATATAAAATTTTATTTGAAATTATAATTTTTTAAGATATACTCATAAGATTTAAAGATTATGTGTTATAGTTGTTTCTCAATTTTTTGTAATTTAGTTAAGAATTTCAATTTCAATTACAAATTGTACGCCAAACTAGAAAATTGCAATTTAACAATTCAATTATCAATTCTAATTTCAATTCATTGCATATAAACGCATCCTTAAAAACACGCAAAATTATAAATGAGTTTTGCACTAAAATAATTATTTATATATAAATTATTTTTTATGTCCCAAAATAACAGTTTATTTTATTTATTTATGCTTGTTTAAAAATATTTATAATCTTTTTTATTTTAATAATTAATTTCAATCTTAAGGGATGCACACAGTGGTTAAGAATGTGTATTATTTTTATTTATTTTTTGAAGTTTAATATTTGTATGAGAATTTTCATATTAAAAAATTTTAAATTTTGTGTGATCAATGTACGCATAAACTGTTATGGATATATGGATCGCTAATTTAAAAAAATAAAAATTAAATTCTAGAAAAACCGTTACAAAATTAGATATTTATTTTAAATTTTAATTTTTAAAATAAAAATAAAATATGGATATTGTATTCTAATTAATACAATTAATATGATTGTTTCAAAATTCAACATACTGAATGAAGGTGTAATGACGCGTGTGCGATGCGAGTTTAAATAAAATATTCATTACAAAGAACCGAAGCACGTGGAAAAGACCAGTCAGCACTTAACTAATATTGTTTGGATGCGTGATTGCTTTCTCTCTGTCACATCTGTTGTTTTTTGGTTTGGTCTTCCACGCGGATTAGAAAGAAATAGACAAGATATACAGATATAAACTTCTGGCTAAGTTTTTTATTTTTTATTTTTTTTAATTTAGAATTCAATAGAGAGATTACTGTTGTATTACTTTGAAATAATGCAAAATAACATAATTTTCTCATATAAAATAATTGATAAATAAAATATAAAATTTTATTACTTAGTTTATAAAAAATTATTATTGTATAATAAAATATATGAGAAAGTAGTGTATGAAATATTATTCATCACTTTAACATGTTATTAGATTTTAAAATGAATTGTTATTCAAAACATATAAGTTAAGCTACTAAGAGAATTCCCTTAAAAAAAGGAAAGTCCTATGTCTATGGTATAATCCTGTCTATATAAAACTAATATTTGAGTCTTATTAAAGAAAGGTTTAAGCGAAGACAACATATTTTTATGTAGAAATAGAATTTAGAATTTTTCTAATACAATAGTAAAATAGTATAATTTTTTTAAAACTTCACAACTATGGTATCATTGTGAGAACTAGTTCCATGAACGAAATACTGCTTGTCTTAAAATAAGAAGCATCAAAGTAATGGTGTTGAATTTTGGTATCTACCGAGAATGCTTTCAAGACAAAGTACAAACTGGTAAAATACAAGTACAAGAACAATCTCAATTCTCAACATCTATTTTTTCATCAGAGCAAAATACTGATCCCATGTAAAACTTCAAGGACTACCACTTGACTAAGCAGGTTATCCAATACAACAATTTTCATTCCTTTGTTGCCTTCTGCAAGAGATGAACTATTGAGGTGTGTATATTTTGTCAAATGAACTGGACATAACCTGAATTCTCTTGCCAGAAGATGAGCATCTTCTGAAAATATGAAATTTATATCATCATGTGTGCTAATATGTCAGGAGAGGGAGTGAGATGGAGGGAGAGAGAGAGAGAGATCGATCACTTATCATTATTGATATTGCAAAAATAAAGTACAAATTAACAGAGACTGCTTGAATAAAGATTGTGAGAAAAAAAGAAATTACATTGTGATTTGTGAATAGTTTCAATTACCTGGATAAATAGATTAGATCCTGGTGCAGTCTTACGTAGTTTTACTCAGTTTCACAACTTCCTTCAGCAATCTACTGACAGAAGCTTTTGTTTCATCAGGCACCACCAGCTGAGGAGGCATTAAGTCCAAAGCATATGAAATCATAACCCTCATAACAGTATTCAAACTCAAAGTCTTAGACTCAATTTTCCACACTGTCTGATTCACATACTTGCACGACTGTTTTAACATGCATTTACTGCAAACCTGATGGTGCAAAAATTAGGTATGCCAAGTTATATACAACTTTGTTAAGGTCAAAGGTTAGAATAGATGGTAACATAATCTTCAAGGTCATGGGAACTTTTCCTTACAGTAGCTTCTTGGATTTTAAAAAGTTTCCGCAGGCTCTTCGCAGCAAAAACACACTTCTTGTCAAGTGAAGGGCAGCCAAAGGCTGCTATCCTTTTCAAGTTTTCTCCTGATATCCATCTGTGAAACCATATTCATGTTAATGCATTTAATGCTAGCATCAATAACTAGACAATCAAACTCCAAAACATGAACATGATTGTTAGCCAAACTACTGATCACTATCAGTAGTACTTGCATGATGAATAAAACAAATACAAGCTTAGATTATTTTTCTAATAAAAGATCATTTTATCAATATATTCTTTATATACAGTAATTTCGTCAGTCCTAATCATGCATCAGAATTTGTTTTTACAATTCTGGCAAACCTAGTGCACAAAATTTCAATTATATGACTTCTGTTTTATATTAGATAAGTAATTTGAAAGAAAAGAACAAAGGAAATAAAACCTATCTAAAGTTGGCTAGAAATTAAATAAGGTGTTCTGCAAGTTCTTGTGAGTTAAAGCATTCTATAAATCTGAAAAGCGTCAACTTTCGTTTTATGGCTAAATATGATGTTACAATTACCATATATCAAACAATGTAAGTATGAATTAATTAACGTACATGGTCTTCCATGTACACAACAATTCATAAATCTATACCTACGTTGTTGCCATGAAGCAGCAAAATTTGTACTTCATAGCAACAAATCTTCACACATAACTTGTTTCAATATGATAGGAAACTTAATCACCTGAGAAAATCATCATGGTGGCAGTTGTCATTCCTACTTCTTTCCAATTGTTTATACAACCAGAGATCTAGTTTTTCTACCTTTTTGATTACCAAGGAAACACAGTCAACAATTCTCAGAACTAAAACAATTATATCAGAAGATTCTCTGAAAGTTTTGAGACCTCATAAGCTAAACTGTTCCACTTCTGGTGCAATAGTCTTCAATATGCTGATTTCCTTTCCTATGATAATTCAGTGACCAGAGTGTAATAATGAAATCTTAGTCTATCAAGCTAACCAAGTCTAGTCAGAATAACTTGAATTAAAGTTAGTATCATATAGTTTCTTTGGCTCTGCTCTTATCATACCAATCAATTACCAGTAGCTTAACTATATATTCTGCAAGGACTCTTATGTTACATAACTCATAATATCTTCAGTTGATTTCAGCAAATCTGCAAAAACAAGATACAGCATATGCAACTTGGCCTAAATTTCCTTTAAAAGAACTAGGCTAACAAACGAGCACTGCTCTAGGCAATTGTCAACTTTTATCTAGAAATTTAATGAAACTCGTAATTTTGAAAATTAGAACAAGTGAATGTGATTTTAAGGAAATTCTAAAATATTTGAGTTGACGCTCTTCAAGTTAAAGCAGCAGCACCTGTATATATATATATATATATATATCATATTTCCAGATCTTCTATTCATCCAATAGGGTGCAACATCAGTAGGGGCAGCTGTATTTAAAAGAGAAAACTTGCAAGACAAGAGGGCTGTTCAGACTATGGATCATAAGGAAGAGACACCATTTTTCACAAAAGAAACTGTTTCTGTCGAGTTTCCACACATGTAGTGAAACTCACCCATAAATACCTCCAAAAATGTTTGCACTGCACAACAATGGAAGGTACCAAAACCTAAGGAATTCAATTTTCAATAGCTAAAGCAGAACTTGACTTTGTACTGAAGCTAAAATGAGTTATTCAGCAAATTAATTAATAAAGCAA
Source organism: Quillaja saponaria (assembly GCA_029379385.1). Lineage (NCBI taxonomy): Eukaryota > Viridiplantae > Streptophyta > Magnoliopsida > Fabales > Quillajaceae > Quillaja > Quillaja saponaria. Next base: position 6,740,491 of record CM055616.1, on the reverse strand, counting down.
CCGTTAGAGAACTATTAATACCACCTAGCACAAATTTTCCTAAAGCTTAAATCATCTTCTCTGCAACCTATTTAAGCAGATAAATCTTACTAGCTTTAGAAATACTTTATGGAGATTAAAATTTTCAATGGCGCCATCATAGAAATTTGCATCTATTGGGTAATGTACTCATGTTATTACTTATGATTTAATGGTACTCACTTGCTGGATCCTAATGGATTACTATAAGAAACTCTTTTACTTCTCATTCTTTGAATGAATAAAAAAATTATTTGATCCAAAGAAGTACTAGAAGCAGTCAAGCTACAGAATTCATGAGCAAGAAACATACAAAACAAGCAAACACACTAGACAGCAAATGGGAATTATATATAACATGTTAGAGTCATCTTACCTAGCAATTTCTTGGTGGTCCTTGCCAAACCTCAGAGCTGCAAACTTAATAAAATTCCGGCCATAACTATTATCGAAACAACTAAGATCAAACTTATCCATAGGCATAAAATTGGCATTGTCAAAATACCCTTCTCTGTACAAATGATCCACAAATATTTCCATGTCTGGTGAAAGCTCCTTCAAAATTTCAGGCTCTTCCCTTTTCACCTTCTCATGCTTTTCAGCATTATCCCTCTGATTCTTAAACATAGCTGATAAGCTCTTGTGCGTAGTTTTCAACGATTCCACCTCCTTTTCAGCGTCTTCTTTTTTCAAATTCGATTCCAATTTCTTCACCTCTGCCAATAATTCACTCAATTTCCTCTTCAACGCGTTGTTTTCTTTTCTAATTTGATTTTCACTATTTTCTGCTGTCTCGGATAATCCCACGGCTTCCTTAAACAACACATACAAAGGCCTTTTCTTTTCCTTATCCCCAGATTCCGGTTCTACTGGGGATTCTGATTGTGGTGAAGATGTAACAGTTCTGTGAATAAAAGAAAAGATTTTGCGGCTATTGTGAGAGTTGGGATGAGTATGGGAGGAAGTGCAAAGAGAGGTTTGGGACTTGATGAGCGAGTGAAAATGGCGAGAAAGGAGGGTTCGGAAGAGAGCCATGGTTGAGGTACATGGGTTTTGAGAGAATGAGGGTCTAGGGTTTCAAGGAGTGGTGCGGACTGGGATGGTTGAAGAGGAAGCAATTGCTGTGCTCAGTCAGAGCTTGATCACTGAACACTGAAGCAGCAGAGAAAATGAAATCAGGGTTTTTCTACTGGGTGTAGGGTTTTAGAGGAATGATAATACCACCTCATGAGTCTGAGTGTGAGTGTAAGGGACGTGGCCAAATAACAGCCGTTGAAATTGATCAAGCAATATATTTATTTTCTTTTCTCTCACTTTTTGCATTTTGCAAAAAATAAAATAAAAAATGATCTACTCCAGAAGCTGATTGGATTCGTTGAGATTATGATGAATTTAACTGATATAATTAAAAAACTGAACTATATTTAAGAAGTTTCTATATGTAAAGTAGAACAAGATTATTAAATATAACCTGTTTAATTAATTATTTAACAAGTTAGAGGTTGGTTGATTGTAATGGAGAATGAGTTTATACTAAAAGCTTGTTTTTTTAGTGGTTATACCCATTTCAGATTTTATTATTCTTTCTTCTTGATTTCTACTGGTGGAACCACAAACAACAGATCCTTGAGTTTCTTGAGCATATTAGAGAAAAAAGAATAAACTTTTCTTCCTCAATGGCTTATTGGCTTCTATCGTGGATGGCTCAATGCACATGCCCATGCTCTTAACGTCCAACTCCAAGCCTTACATGACAACCATGTGAGTTAACCTTTCCTTAACAAAATTCATGCAGGTGCAGTTTCGCTGTCTTATGAATGAATTGATTACTTGTATGCTGATTGTTAATCCTGGCTTAATTTGTCAGTGTTTGTACTGTTAAACCTAGAAGATCAGGTATATCACAAGAACCCTCCACAGATTATAAAGTTCCCGCCTCCGGGAGGGCGATGGAAATCACAAACAGGAGTTTGCAGCTGGAGAAAATATGGTTTATAATGACAAGAACTCATTTAGTAACAAGGACAATGCAACTAATAGGAAGAAGAGAATGGCAGAAGTAGATGCTGGTACTGATCAAATGCTTTTAGCAACTAAATGGATTGTTTATTTGTCATAAACATTGTCGATTGTACTACTACATTTCGACACATCATAGACATCTTCCATCCAATACAACTACTCTTGGATATAGCTGCTTCAATGCAGTGGAAGAAATATTATGTGAATATATAAACTTCATCATATCCCTTTCTGCAATCAGTACAAAAGATATCATTAGTAGCTTCTACGCCATGAAAAAAAACTAAACAGACTTTCTTGAGTACATCTTCAACTCACCCAGCATATCCACAATAAGTGGGAGCATAATTGTAAATGAGATTGTCAAGCACTTCTTTAGCAGGTGGCCTGATTTTAGACTTCCTCGCTTCACTGATCAGAGATACCGTGTTAAAGAATGAAAACTTTTACACTTTATTGTCACTGCTCACTATTCTTATACAGGAACATCTAAATTTTTCTAAACTTTTATAACTAATAACGAGAGATTTAGTGTTGATTGCACTCAATTTCTGGTACATTCTGTGTTTGAAAAAGTTTACCAAGTGCAAGTCCAAACCTGACAAAGAAGGTTGCAGCATTTTGAGTAACTTGAATTGCATCCTCTGAATGTGGAATCTTTGATGAGCCCCATTCAAAAACATTTTTCTGCAATATCGTTAATTCATAAAGGAGCTAAGCAACAGTCTTCCCAACAATTTAAGCTTAGATGCATCACAGTAAGGTTGCAAGTCAGGGCAACACATTAGATAAGTTGAGGAAGACATCCATGACCAATGAACCTTTTCGAAGAACACTATGTAAAGCCCTGCTTCTTCAATTGGGCATTTGAATGTAAAGCCTACTTATTCTTGAAGAGTTTGATATTATGTGAACTCACTACTAGATATACTTTCAAAATTGTTACTGTCAGTATGCATAAATGTACACATACAACTAAACTCCAATCAAACACTGCTTTCATTGGCTTTTGAAACTGAAGGTGTATAACTCATTTGCAATATGCTTCCTCTAAACTAGTCTATGTACCTCCATGCACTAAAGTAATTCTTACTGCTTGTTTGTCATGTCCTAGACTCAATTTGTACATATACAATAAGCAGCCTTATCCTTTTCCTAAACCAATTTCCACAAGGAAGGAAGTAAACAGAGAAATCAATGTTGGATTTCACATCTGAATACAAAAGAAAAGTTCAATTCAAGTTCTCGGACTACCTCTGGATGCCACTGGAATCCGGTCACAGGATAACTGCTTGCTTGAACTGTGGAGACATACACCTAATATCCAATTAAATATGCAACTGATCAGAAGAAGCTATAAATATTGAGAAAAAAAATGAAGTAGGAAGGAGCCAGTAAGTTCCAGTACCTTATCATCCTCATCGGTACAAGTTGTCAAGACCTTAAAGAAACTAGATAAGTTTTGGTTATCCAGAAACCTTTTTGGTGAGATGCCATACTGTCAAATTTCAAAATATAATAAATTCACAATTGTTTTCTATTTTGAACATATAACTGTGAAAATGAAAATACTCAATATAGAAAAGCAAATGATAGAGATCATGACTAGTAGCACGAATCAAGTTTTTTCACTAAGAGATACCACAGAATGAGAAATGCCATTGACAACATAAAAACTCACACGATGATTTTGCATGACAAGACAATCTGTTCTCAACTTCTCAAGCAAGTCCGGGGGAAATCTGCATGAGAAAGAAATGCATCTCAGTTTGCAGGTTTATGATTATGATCCAAGCAACTAGTTCATTGTAAGAAATTTCAAACCTACTAGCTATTAGCAACAAAATATTTGCAGAACATTCATTATAAGAGGGGTTTTATACTCTAGCTCATCAACTATAGTTACTTAACTACTGGTCTACAAAAAACAATATTATAAATTGTATACCTTTGGAACAGAGTTCCTTGGATATTCGAATTATTGACAAACTGAAGAGTACTGGCCTGACTTGATGCATTAAATCTTTCAAGAATATTTTGGTCCTGTCCAATAAAGATTTGATCAGTATAATGAACAACATTTGCAAAACGAGTAATGCCATTGCGAAGGGCTAAATAATAAATTACCTTGCTGACAATCATTGATAGAAGTTCAAATCCTAAGCAGACAGCGTAGACAGGGAAATAGTCTCCAGCATCATTCTTCTCCAAAGCTTTCTACATAGATACATTTGAGATTGGGTTACAAATCTTCAATACAATTATTGGAATTTCACAAATATGTTTAAAACAATGAGTCACACTTGTAGTTCCTAATTATTTTACTCTTCTGTTGTAATTCTGAAGATTAGGATTTTGGGTATTATCATTGTATCAATAATAATCAGTATTACTCCATATAAATGACAAATTATAAATACCTTAAATATTTTTTCGACGGTTTCATAATACAAACCAGTTTTAGCCCATCCTCCAGTAAACAGCACTCCATTCACCAAACTGAGTTTCTGCAATGCAACCACCGGAAACAGATTATCATAATAGGGAAAAAAAACAGTACCACGTTCACAAAGCAGAACAAGAATTACATTAACCATTAAAAAATAAATTAATCAAATTAACATTCTCTCCAAAAATGTTTAGTAAATGCACAAATCTCAGTGAAGGGACAAAGTGTATATCGAACCCAAGACTATACTGTGGAGACTGAAAGGTCTTACCATTGTGTGAACACCACATTCAATTAATTAGCTAATGAAATGAACAGCATTAATGGAGGTTCTAGGGAAGAAGCTAAAAAATTTACCTTGAGAAGAATCTCAGGTGGTTCATTGAAAATAAGAGGAATAACACGAGCACCACCGGATTCCACGAATTTAACGTAGGAAGCAGCAATGTAAGAAGCATTGGTCGCATTGCTAAGCCGACCAGAAGCACCGTCACCAGGGTGGCTTAAAATTCCAATCACCGGCCGGTAATAAAGGTTTGGGTTGGGCGACGGACAACCGTTCGGCAACTGAGTCAACGAGTCAGGAATGAATTGACTGGGCAGACGTATCCTGGACTCAGTCGTAGCTGAGGCCAAGTTTCTAGGAAGCACATTTACAAACAGCAGAGGAATCCAAAGCCAAGAGAAGATAGAGGAGAGGGCAACGACGACGTTTCGCATGTCGGATAAATTAGTAATAATGATTATGGGAGCTGGGAACGACATTGGTGGATTTATAGATAAAGGGCACAAGCAAGAGCACGTGTTTAATAGTGGTTAGAAGTCTCTAGACTTACATTATTTATGTGGGTCCGTCCTATGGTTCTTCACATGTTGTGAGCGAGGACCTTCCAGCGGTACTAGTCTTCTGTTTAGAATTTTCAATTTCTTTAAAAAATATTTTTTAAATATTACTAGAATAATTTATTATTAATATATTTAATTTATTTTCTCCTTAATCACTTAAAAAACAAAACCGTCAGTCTTTTTTTTTTTTTTTTTTTCACACATTTGTTCCTATCATTCAATATGACATGACCAACTCTCTCTTATGTCAATTTTTTTTTGATCTTAATTTATTTTTCACTTAAATTAATTAATTACATACTATATTATTTTTTAATTTTAAAAAATTATTATTATTTTGATTTTCGAAAATTATGTCGAGATTTAGTTCACTTCTTCAACTTCGAACCTTCTCCTTTTGGTTTGCACGACCTTCCATTAACAAGTCTCCACTCAATCTTGACCTAAAGAAGGGTTCAATACTGGGTTAGGAGCTAGGAGTTAGGACTTAGCAGGGAGAAGGCTTAAGGAGAAACCCAGTAGTAGGACCATCACCCCCACTTTGATTTCCTCTACTCTTGTTTGATTCAAGAGGAATAGCATTACCTTGCACAACGACAAAATCATTTATTGTCGCAAAATATTTACTGATAGGGTAAGGACCCACCTTTGGTTTGCTGCTTTGAAATCCATTGTAGTGGATAGGAAATTACATTATTCATGTTGGTCCTTTAATTTGGTTAGCAATAATAGGCTTGATAAAAAAGTTCCATTTTTTTTTATAGAAAAATATGAAATAGAGGTACAATGTTGCACCCACATCATTACAAAATTTCATTTAGATAGGGTGTCACATTGAAAACATAAATTTATTCTCAATAAAGAGATAAAAAAACTCATTAAACCAATCCGTTATTAGTATTATTGTTATTAATGTTTTTTTTTTTTTTTTTTTGTAAAACTTAGATCTTAGATCTCTATATATCCCTATGAATAAAGTATGCATTATTCTCTTCTCCTTCTTTTAAAACATAAGTTTGAACAGAAGAGAATAATACAATTTACATAAATTCAAAATAAAAATATGTTACTGAAAGTATAATTTTTTATAGCAGGCACCCCCTCATTTTCTATTTTCTCTAACTCACCGAATTTATATGAGTATTTTATCAATTAAAATATAATAATTTATTATTATTATTATTCTTATTATTGAAATTAAAAAATAAAATTTTTATAACTCCATTTGGATAGTGAACAATCATCACAAAATCCAAGTCAAATTTCAATCATAACATTCACTTAGCTCATTTTTGTTTTTTATTTAGTTCTATTGTAATTATGAATCACATACTACTAAAATCAATCAATGAGGAATCCTGTAAATTTGTTTATGAAATGAATGAGAGAAAGTCTTAGGGAGAATTAATGAATTGTTTTCCAAAATCCAATCTCAGGCATCTATAACTCATAAATTTTATATTTCTTTTTAGTTTAATAGACTGGAGGGAGAGTAGTGTCATTTACCCTTATTTTGAAAGTTAGTGTCATTATTAATGTCATTATTCATGTATGAAATTAACATGTAAAACGTCAACTTCTCAATCAACTTCTGAACAAACTATTCATGAATATAATTAACATCTAATTCTGAGTGAATTTGCGTATAAACTATTCATGTTTTAATTAACAGGTAAATCATTAATGTTTCGGCCGATTTACGTATAAACTATTTACATGTTAACATTTTAGTCTTTTTGAATGAAAAACTATTCATGTATGTAATTAACATGTAAATCGGCAATGTTTCAATCTATTTCTGTACAAACTATTCTTGTATATTTAGATAAAATATTTAAATCTCCTATATTTCAGTCTATTTGTATGTATGTAATTAATATAGTAAATCGTTATAACTTCAGCTTTTTGCATATGTAATTAACATGTAAATCGTTATAACTTCGGTTTTTTACAAAGTGTTAATGCAAGTATTTAACACGTAAATCAACAAAATGTCAATCGAGTTATGTTAAAAACTATTGATGTATGTAATTAAAATGAACCACCAATATTTGTTTACAAACTACTGCAATTAAAAATCCTAATTAAATAGCTGAATTCTTCACCTATTATTTTTATTTACAATTAACTTATAAATCATTACAACGTTTGTTCGCATAATAATTCTGGTAACATATATTTTTGTAACATAATAATTCTGGTAACATATATTTTTGTAACATGCATGTGGATTTTATATATGCTAGTAAAAACATCAAAGATTGTCATAACCAATAATCAGGTTGAACACGAGCTGATCTATAGCTTGTTCGACTAAGTTTGATTTGAGCTTGAGATAATTTTTTACTTGTTCGAGCTCGGCTCGTGTTAGATTAAAAAAAAAACTCTTGAGTTCGACCTTGTGAAACTTATTCTTAAACCAAGTGTCTTTTTTCCTACTTAAATCAATGTACCTATTATTGTTTTAATAACAATAACAATATAACTCACTCAAATAATCTAATTCCAGCAAACTTGAAATACATCCAAAATATATTTTTAACTAAAATAATTAGTAAAAATATAAAATATTTATAGACAGAACTTGTTCGAGCTACTCGAGAGCTTCTTGACCTTGATCTCAAGCCCCAAAATCTTATTTGAAATTGACTCATAAAATCGAACAAGCCAAGCCAAGTGAACGAGCTGAGCTCAGGCTCGGCTCGTGAGCCAGCTCGGAAAATAAATTAGCTTTTACCCTTTAGAATAGCAAAAACATGATTAATTATGCATCTAGATAGAGTATACTAATCAAATAGCAAGTTATCTCAAAATCTCTATAATTGGTGCTTAGTTTTCTATAAAAATAAGTGATATATATATATATATATACACTACCTTATATGATCACATGAATTAACTTAGGATAACAGTATTATCTGGACTGTTTTGTATTCTTATTCTTCTTATATTCTCTAGCTGAGTACTCTCCCAGTTGTTGGTGTGCTGCATGGCAAAGTCAAGCGTTCTCACACACAAACTTACTATATAAATAGACCTTAGTGCCTCACCTATAACGTACTCCTAGAAGTACAATATAGAGTTCTGTGAGTTTCTGTAGCCAATTAGAGAGAAATAAGTTCCTATTTCCTCTATAAGCAGTATTGGTCATAAATGGCTTCCATTATGAATAGCTCCATGAACATGTCCATGTTCATCATCAAGTCCAATATTTCCGAGCCTTATTATCAACAAAAGACTCTGACAGCCATGTAAGTTAATTTTATGTAATTTCTGTTTTGAAAGATTTGATTATAAGTTAAGTTATATATTGCACACTACAAGTACGTGTCCGTCGCAAATAACTCATTTTAGGCTAATTTATATAGCTGATTTTTTTTTGATGTTTTGTCTTAAAATATTGTCAGAGTTTGTGCTAGTGAACCAGCTAGAAGAAAGAGAAATCCCAGTAGAGAGAGTCGTACTCCACATACTAATACTAGTAAACCCTGGAGCTTGCAGCTGGAGGAGATGCATAATTATTCCAAGAATTCCTTTAATTATAAGGACACTGAATTTGACAGCAAGAGCACAATGGAAGGTGTAGATGTTAATGGTGCTGCTATTGATTGATCAAATTATGAAAGTTTGCATGTATGGAGATGATTCTAACTTGCATATGTCACAACCTGTATCAATACAATTTAAACCAAGTTAGTTTTAATATTGTGTGTAATACAATTCAATGATTGTTTATACGTATAAAAATTTGATTAGATATCTGATCCGATTTAATCCGACCATAGAATTTTAATTTTTTAGTTAGTTTTACGTTTATTTTCTGAAAACTGTCTAAAAGTATGCTTTTAACTACCATTTTGTTATCTTTCATATATATATATCTTGGGTTAAAACTAAAATAGTATTATTACAAAATTAACTAGGAATAATTTTTCACTTTTGGTAAATTAGAAGAAAGGACAACATGTACTTAAAATATTGCAATCATGTGCATCTTACAATACTTACTACTTATAATAATTATAGCTGTGAATTAATTTAAAGTGACTTCAAGATCATTTGAGATCACAATGTTTGTTTTTCTTCATTATCCTTGATTTTTATTTTTTTGGGATCAAATACTGATCTTAGTCAACTAAAGATTGAAAATGAATGTGGGGGAGCATATGTCTAATCCTTTCATTACATTCAAAGAATCTGGAATATCCCACACACTGCTTGAGTAAAAGGACAAATAAATATGGGGGACCAGAAGATATGAGGGGATACCATATGAAAAATAAAAAGGTAAAGGAAAAGGATAAAGTTGCATCTTTTTGAACTGAGTGATACTAGCTAAGGCCATTAGTTGGAACTTGGAATAGAGATTGATCGAGGACTTGTTTCTAAATTCACAAAACTAGCTAGGAAGATATACAGCTTCAATCACTGTCCAATTATTTTCATGTTATTTAATAAAATTATTGTGGGATATACCTCAATCATTGAGAAAAATATATAGCTAAGGCTTGTTTGTTGAGTTTTCAAAACCAAATAGACATTATTTGAAAATAAGTTAATTTCAATTAGGTTCGAAGCCCTATCTATTGATGTATGAATATTTTTTCCATATTTATGAGTAATTTTTATTTTATTTAAATATTACTTTTTGGATCATAAGTGAACACATTAATATTCAAACATGTCTCTAATAATAGTTATCAGCAACAATAGTCACTAATAATTATCAACGACAACTATTATCATACTTGATATCAGCAAGGATTGTGATTACCAAATACATATTAACTCGATTTCTAATAGTCATTTCAATAAATTAAAAGGGGAAAAAGTACATTTTTGAAAAACATAACCAAACACGTCTTAATGAAGAAAGACCTTATCTGGTAGGTATATGGGACAATTGACACAATAAAGAGAAAAAGGGAAATGGAATAAAAAAAACAAACACAAACAAACACACGTAGAAATAGGCAAATCTTACTAGCTTTTCATCACTCATCCTTTATAAATATGGTCATTTCATTCTCTCTTAGACAAAAACTCACACTCAATCTTATTCTTAGTTTTGAGCAAATCACCAGAAGAATCAACAAAATTCTTATCTTTCTGATTAATCATGGCTCTAGTGGGTTGCTTCACACCAAGAACCCCAGTTCCACTCCCAAATTTGAAATCCTACAGACCAAAAATTGTGACTATGTCAGTCACTTTTCCCTTCAATTCCTTCATATTCCTTCTCTAATTCCATGCATGATAGTGTACTATTGTTATAACCGACAATCCAATATGGGCATTAGAATACTCGTACGTAATTGATATAAATATACATATATATTTTTATTGGTTGAATTAGTTACACTAAATAAGAAAGTTATATTTGAAGTTAATTTGGGGATAACCTAATTAATGAGTATCTTTATAAAAATCAATAATTATAATTGTATGGGTGATTGGAATTAAATTTTAGTTTATAAGGAGGGTACTTAGGGAAATTTCAAAATTAATATATATATATAATAAGAGATTGTGGGAGATCATAATTTATTATATAATATATATGACTAGATATTTTTTTTTCTTCTTTCCCCCTACATGTTAAAAACGTACAGGTGAAGACTTCATTATTAAATTAATTTGTTCCTTTTTCTTCCTCCTCCTTCCTTGACCGACTAGAGCTTACCCAAAAGAAATTTTCTCCTTCTCCTGCCATTGATCACGTGAAAGCTTAACCAGTGGTTAGCCACTTGAAAACTTTGAAGGTAGTAGATGGTTCTTTGCTATTTTATGCTAGTAGCTTAGTTCTTGTATTCTATTTGAGAGTTAATCAGGTGTTATAGTGGATTTTGGGTATACATTTGTTGTCTACCAGTAAAGAAAATTACAATTGAGTGTGGGGGTTTTATGGTAGTTATGGATTCAATATAGGAGGCGTAGGTGTGGCGATGAGAAGTGATTGTTTTTGTTGGCTTGGTGTCCTGGATCTGCCAGCCGAGGTGAAGGTGGTGCCTCGGTCATGGCAGCAAAATTTTTCCACTAGTGCAAGGAGGGACTCGGCTTGATAAAGATGGTCGAAGGTGTTAGGCATCTAGCTATGTAATTTGGGCAGGGGGGTGGCCATGATCATTTTGGTGGCGTGCAGTGAAGGTGGAGGGAGTAAAGGCTAAAATTGGTGCTTGCTTTAAGGATAAATAAGTAAAATAAACTAAGTTAAGGATTAGTACAAGAAAAGGTGTGGCCATGGTTAAAAGGAGTAAATGAAATTGTTAATTAAATTAAGAATTGACTATAAATAAAAGGGAAACTAATGTTAAACAAGTAATATGTACATTTGCATATATACTATTATGGGAGTAATTTATTTTTATTTATTATTATTATTTTTAATCGATAATATAACTAATTAAATTTAGAATTTCATATATATATATATATATAGTGATGTTAAATTACGAAAGTTAAATTAGTAAATGTATCGAATTAATTATTATGATTTTAAAAAATATATATAATAATACATATATATTATACACAATCACGTACGATTAAGAAATCGTTAAATTAATTTAAAAGTGATTGTTAGTAATTTATTGATTTATGATTTTCAGCTCCAGAGCGTGTAGAGGATATTCCTGCACCGTCACATATCAGACAAACTGACAAGTCTCATTTGTGAACTAGTGAGTGAATCATGTGCTTTATGGATATCAGATTTTTTTGTGTGTGTCATTATGTGCTTACTTGAATTTAATGAGTTATAATAACTATGCAAATGAGTGAATTCAGTGATTAAATTGGATGATGTGTGATTGACATTGATTGTGCTTGATAAGGGCCAACTCGTGAACATTTTCTGGAAAAAAATGATTTTCATTCTGATAATGATTTTGAAAATATTGGAGTGCTCAGCCCCGGTGGGATGGATCTGTGTACGAAGAATAATTTGTTGTGCGGGCGCGTAAATGCCCGGTGGGGGGAGATATTGTTGTGCGGGGCTGAGTTACTCGTTGGCCCTTTGTTTGTTTAGTTGATTGTGAAATTGTTGATTGATATGTATAAGTTGCTTGCTATTTTGGGATTGTAAGTTAAATGAATTATGATTATATGATTATAATAATCACGTACGTATATTAATAAATTTGATTATGAGCCGTAACTTATGATATTTGTGATGTATGATGCTGGTACCCATAGGGTACATGAGTTGCTCATTGAGTCACGGTGACTCACTCTTTTCTTTGTGGTTTTTTTTTTAGTTTTCAGGAAATACCAGTTGATCGCTATATAGGCCCACCTACCGACCTTGCAGCGGCAAGGTATATCTTGGAAATAGCACACATGGAGAGTAAAGGACAATACTTGCAGTCACATAGGATGTTATGCATGATTGTAATATATGTAGATATTGTGATTATTATGGTGTATTGTGTATGTTGTCGGGGCAGAGCCCCTTTGCATATTTTAATGTTTTGTTTTACTATCTACTTGAATACAGGTTATTTGTTTTATTTTAGGGCATGTTCTATCTTATGGGGAAACTCTGCCAAAAATTTCTATAAATTATTTTGTGTTATTCTATTTGCATAGTCAAGGTTACAGGGGTATGGACATCCATTCCTCTGGCCAGTCATACCTTCATTTGGGGTGTGACAAGTTGGTATCAGAGCATGGTTTAGAGGTCTGTGATTGCAAGTGTGGAACGTTATTGCTTAGTTCGCGTACGTTACCCGGGACGTATGTGGATTTGGTGATGAGTTCTAATTGTCTTGAGACTCCAAGTTGAGATTATTTAAAAAGCATTATCTTTTAGTTATCAAATAAATGTACACTAAAGTTTTGTGTATTCGTTTAGATATAATGCAAAGTGGCGATCGTGTTGTTAAGCCGAGAGGAGCAGCAAGAGGCTGGCTCCGATCAGGGATCAGCTGGTCCCCAGACACCTGTAGTTAGAGGCAGGGGACGGTGAGGACGTGGTAGGGCTATAGGCCGAGGTAGGGCTACTGAACCAGTTTTGGCAACAGCTCCTAGTATTGATATGGAGCGGTTAGTACAGGGATTAGACCGCGTCCAAAGGACTGTAGGAGATTTAGTTGGGATCTTAGCCCAACAGCAGCAGGCACAGCAGCAGCCATCGACAATTCCCCCTATTCAGCCTCAACAGGAGATAAACCCTCCAGCTCCAGTTCAGCAGGATCGGGGGCTATTTGTGACATTACACGATTTCCGGAAGATGCAGCCTGCCGAGATTTTCTGGGGTTGATCCAAATCAGGATCCTTATGCTTTTCTTGAGGAGTCGGACCGACTATGTGTAGCTTTGGGATGTGATCCCGTCCGTGCCGTTGAGTTGGTTAGCTATCAGTTGCATGATGTGGCTTATGAGTGGTATAAGACATTGGTGCAGCGGCGGACTGAGCCTACTCCATTGACGTGGCCGGAGTTCAGCAGAGCTTTTTTGGATCGCTTTTTACCTGAGAGTGTGCGAGATAAGCATGCTCGTGATTTTGAGCGATTGGTGCAGGTTGAGGGTATGTCAGTGGCTGACTACGAGACTCGATTTACTCGACTGTCTCATTTTGCCCCGCATTTGGTCGCCACGGAGCAGATGAGGGTTAAGAGATTTGTGCATGGGTTGAAGGACTATTTATTTAGATCAGTGTTTGTGTCGGACACTACGACATATACTCAAGCTGTGGATGCTGCTTACCGATTGGAGACTAGGGTGGTGGAGAGACAAGCGGAACGGGAGAGTCATAAGAAGGCAAGGCAAGCGGGTTTGTCGACCTCTCGAGTTGAAAGTTCACAGAGGCCTTGGGGTGAATCTACCTCTAGGCAGGATTTATTCAAAGGAAATTCTCAGCTGGGTAGAAGTCAGATGAGACGAGGTTCAGGAGTTCAGTTTCAGGGAGGATCATCGAGCAGACCTCGATCATATGAGTTCCCTACATGCTCTACTTGTGGCAATAGGCACACAGGGTAGTGTAGACTGGGGACAGGTGCATGTTTTAAATATGGAGCGATGGATCATCGTATTAGAGACTGTCCATTGTTGAGAGGTCAGTCCACTTCAGTCGAGACTTCTTCCTCAGTCCAGGGTAGACCCCCACTTCCTGCAATACCTACGAGGCCTCCCGGAGGACGTGGGGGAAACTATTATGGCAGATCATCATATATCCTCGTGTGAGGTTCTAGTGGGGAATGATAATTATCTGGCAGACTTAATCATACTGAACATGCTAGAATATGATGTGATTCTGGGCATGGACTGGTTGTCTGATCATCATGCGGTAGTAGACTGTCATGATAAGAGTGTTAAGTTCAGTATTCCTGCTAAGCCATCCATCATCATCCAAGGAGATCGGAGTGAGGTTCCTCGAAATTTAATTTCATCCATTCAGGCAAGGCGACTTATCAGGAAAAAGTACCAAGCTTATCTGGCTTTTGTCAAAGACACTCAGTTTCAGTGCCCTTCTTTAGATCATATTCCAGTAGTGAAGGAGTTTTCTGATGTATTTCCTGATGAACTCCTAGGGCTTCCTCCCGATCGTGAGATTGAGTTCAGCATTGAACTATTACCTGGCACTCAACCAATTTCTATTCCCCCTTACAGAATAGCTCCTATTTGATCTGACTCATTCTAACCAAATGAACTAGATATTGACCGGACTTGATTCGACTATTTTAAGTGAATTTTGATTTTTAGTTATTTTTATTTCTATTTTCTTACAGCTTTTTCTAGCTTTTGAATACCATTTTGTTATCTTTTATATATCTTGGGTTAAACTTAAAATAGTATTGTTACACAATTGACTAGGAATAGTTTTTCTCTTTTGGTAAATTAGAAGAAAGGACAGAATGTACTTAAAATATTGCAATCATGCATGTGCATCTTACTATACTTACTACTTAAAATAATTATAGTGAGGAATTAATTTAAAGCAACTTCAAGATTTGAGATGTGAATCAGGACTCCAACTCAACTGCCTACTATCTAGTTAAATGGCCTTCTCATACTTCTGGGAATGTAATTAATTGTATGCTTGACATTTGTTCTCTCGAGGAGACTTTTGTTTTCTCTATTTCTCGTCAATAAATAACTTCTTAGCTAAAAAAAAAAAAAAACTTAAGATTTGAGGTCACACTGTTTGTTTTTCTTCATTATCTTTGATTTTTTTTTTTTATTTTGGGCAAAATAATACTGATCTTAGTCAACAAAAGATTGAAAATGAATGTGGTGGCATAAGTCTAATCCTTTCATTATATTCAAAGAATCTGGAATATCCCACGCCCTGCTTGAGTAAAATGACAAATATATATGGGGGCAATAAGATATGAGGGGATATTATAAGAAAAATAAAAAGGAAAAGGAAAAAGATAAAGTTGTATCTTTTTTAACCGAGTGATAAAAACTAGCTACATAGACGGCTTCAATCATTTTCCAATTATTTTGATGTTCTTTAATAAAATTAGTTGGATATACCTCACCTCAAACATCATTGAGAGAATAAACAGCTAAGGCTTGTTTGTTGAGTTATCGAAAGCAAGTAGACACTAATTGTGTTAAAGTTACACTATTAAGATTAATTAATTGACATCAAGAGATGTGAGTTCATATTATTATATATTGTATTGTAGCACCACATCTAATTAATGTGGAAAATTACCACATTGACATGTACCTTTAACATGGTATCAAAGCTAGGTATTCTAATTATGCTCCAACACTCCAGCCAATTATTAGAGCCTTACAACCTGTGTGCTCGAACTTGATCCACGTTTCAAGTGAGAGGGTGTGAATTTGGTAATTTCTCACATTACTTAGATGTAGAGCTACTACATATTATATAATAATATGGCCTCACACCTCTCCAATTGATTGGTTTTAAGGGTGTAGTTCTAACAATTTGAAAATAAGTTGACTTCAATTAAATTGTAATTCCGAATAGTAAATGGAAAGAGGGGAGGGGAGAGGAAAGGAGGGAAAATGAGAGGGTATATTATTACATAATTTTTCGATTAGACCCTTAAAATATTTTATTTAGATATTAGTAGCTATTAATAGAAAGAATAAAGATATATTAGTTACAACATACAAAGATTATAATGTACCTTTTCCTCTCTTTCTAAATTCTCTCGAAAATGATACGTATCCTCCTCTCTTCTTTTCTCTCTCTCCATTCCCCCTCCATTTAAATAGACCCTTAATGAACAAAGATCTTATCTGGTAGGTACATGGCCCAATTGACACAATAAGGAGAAAAAGGGGAATGGAATCAAAAAACAAAAACACACACACAAATAGGCAAATCTCACTAGCATTTCATCACTCATCCTTTATAAATATGGTCCCTTCATTCTCTCTTTGACAAAAACTCACTACTCAATCTTATTCTCAGTTTTTGAGCAAATCATCAGAAGAATCAACAAAATTCTTATCTTTCTAATTAATCATGGCTCTAGTGCGTTGCTTCACACCAAGAACCTCAGTTCCACTTCCAAATTTGAAATTCTTCAGACAAACAATGTGACCATGTCAGTCTTTTTTCCCTTCAACTTCCCTCATATATTTTCTTTTATTTCATGCATGATAGTGTACGTATTATAGGAATATTTTTGTCCATGTTATTTACTATAACCTCAGTAATTTGTATTCATTAATTATTATTTATACCTTTTCTTTAATTTCATGCATGATAATAGTGTACTAGAAATATTTTTGACAACGTTTATTTAATGTAAAGTTCAATAATTTTGTATTATAATTAATAATTAATATATAATTAACATATGTTTTAGTTGTCATTGAAAGGAACAAATCTGGACATACGTATTTCAAAATTTTGCATAATTTAATTTTATAACTCACATAATTTATGTTGTTTTTGGATTATCAGAACCAGTGCTCAACCCCAAAGGCCACCGATCAGCGACGGGGAAGGTGGAGAAATTAATGGAACAAGCAATAGCAGGAATCTGGGGGAGGTGAAGGTTGTGAAGAGTAACCCAGCAAAGAAGAATGAAGACAAAGGATCAAAAGAGGCAGAGATCAATGGTACTACTACCAATAAATAGAGTCACATATATATATATATATATATATATAAACTTAAGTTGATGCTTGTTCAAGAAATACCAGAGCTGTAAATAGAATAAATATAGTGGGCTAATTAGTGAGTCATAAACCACTATCGTTAGCGTCGTTCTAGTAGAATGATACTTAAAGTCACAAAGGCTCTCCCCTACCCCTCAGTCCGAGATCGAATCCAAGACCCTGTTAATACAAGAAAGAATTTCTCTTATGGCAAAAGACCACGTGGCATGTAACACATATGTAATAGACCGTTATATAGATGGTTTGACTTAAATATAATCTAAATAATACAATAGCCGTTATAACTGTTTATGATAATAAATGATTGGTGACCTTTTCAGATCATAATGGAAAAATATAACCGCCTCTTCTACAACTATATATAGTGATCCAAGATTAACAGGTAAATGGAGAACCTTTTTCTTACTCATTTTATATATTATTGAGTGAGGTCTGACTTTATCATTGGAGGGTTTTCGGGAAAATCCCCGTCCTCTGATATTGTCTTAACCAACACTCGTATACCATCATGAAAAATCAACCAACAGTACGTGAATCACCAAACAACCAAACTGGTCAAACAGCTACATATACACCATCCCAACCATCCATAATAGAACCAGATACTCCAGTAACCCAACAACAATTCCAAACACTGATGACAACAGTCCAAGCTTTATCTGACAAAATAAATGTAGCTCCCCCAAATAATCCAAAACGACCCAGAAATGGAGAAGA
This sequence comes from Quillaja saponaria, assembly GCA_029379385.1. NCBI lineage: Eukaryota > Viridiplantae > Streptophyta > Magnoliopsida > Fabales > Quillajaceae > Quillaja > Quillaja saponaria. The sequence continues at coordinate 6,722,329 of CM055616.1, read as the reverse complement.
TCATCACCATCTCGCCATCACTATCAGTCTATCTCCATTTCAAATCTTAGATCCATCATTTTGGGATCTAACATTGGCACCGTCTGTAGGAACCACCAACGCTTGTATACCATTATGAAAAATCAACCAACAGTACGTGAATCACCAAACAACCAAACCGGTCAAACAGCTACATCTACACCATCCTAACCATCCATAATAGAACCAGATACTCCAGTAACCCAACAACAATTCCAAACACTGATGACAACAGTCCAAGCTTTATCTGACAAAATAAATGTAGCTCCCCCAAATAATCCAAAACGACCCAGAACTGGAAAAGATCAAGTAGACAACGATGAGTGTGAAACTCAGACTAGAGATACTTTTCCAATTATCCCTCCACGTAAAAACCTAGAAAAGGATAATCAAATTCAAACCTTGTCAGAATAATATCTCCAGATTAATACAGGAGGACCAACTCACCACCCCTTCACGAAAGACATAATCTCCTTCCGGGTACCAAAAGGCTTGAAGATCCCTACATCAGAGCAGTATAACGAGTCATCTGACCCTGATGATTTCATCACTGGTTTTGAGTCATTAATGTTGCTTCATGGCGTTCCAGAACACGTGATGTGCCAGGCATTTGCAGCAGCGCTTAGGGAAAAAGCCAGATTATGGTTCTCTCACCTCTCCCTAAAATTGTATAAAAAGTTTTGATGAACTCATTCTGGCTTTTCAAAGGCACTTCATGACAAACCGCAAGCAGAAAAAAGATGCGACAAACTTGCTGGGCATCAAAGAAGGAGATAACGAATCATTGAAAGAATTCATGGCTCGCTTTAATAATGAAATCCTTGAGGTTAAGGACGCGAACCCACAGGTTATCATTACTATACTAAAAGCAAATTTGAGAAAATCTCAATTCAGGTATGACCTAAATAAACACACACCAGTATATCTAAAAGAACTTATGAGGCGTGCGGAAGAATTCATTAACGCAGAGGAAGCAGAACGAGCACTAATGACAACAAATAAATTGAACAAACGACATTCTCTTTCACTTGACTTTGCCTGTCGACAGGAAGGGAAAAGTGACTATCCAAGGTCGTCCTAGAACGTACAATGTTGATGACGACGAGAAAAGTAACTATCCAAGGTCATCCTGGAACAGTACAAGTTGATGAATAAGGAAGGAAAAACACTACCAAACAGTTGAGTGCACAACATCTAAGAAAGTATTACCAGTCGAGCATCTCTGTGTAAACTTTGAAATTGCCTAATAAATAAATCCAGTTCGGCCCACATCATTCCTTAAACAAAGGAAAAAATAGGGTGAGCTAAGAGTCACCTAGCTAAGTGCTGCTCATCAAGAAAAGAGGGCAAGCTAAGAGCTAAATGAGCTAAGTGCTCATCATCAATGCGGACGAGCTAAGAGCTACTCTCCAAATGAGTTAAGAGCTCAGAGCTAAGAGCTCAGAGCTAAGAGCTCAGAGCTAAGAGCTCATCCCGGAGCCAAGAGCTTCCAAAAATTAAGCTAAGAGCTAAGAGCCAAAAGCTCCCAAAAAATGAGCTAAGAGCTCAGAAAAGAGCCAAGAACTCATCCCAAAGCCTAGAGCTTCCAAAAATTGAGCTAAGAGCTCATCCCGGAGCTAAAAGCTCCCAAAAAATGAGCTAAGAGCTCAGAGCCAATAGCTCCAAATAAAAATGAGCTAAGAGCTCAGAAAAGAGCCAAGAGCTCATCCCGGAGCCAAGAGCTTCCAAAAATTGAGTTAAGAGCTCAGAGCCAAGAGCTCCTAAAAATTGAGCTAAGAGCTCATCTAGGAGCCAAGAGCTCATCTAGGAGCCAAGAGCTCATCCCGGAGCCAAGAGCTCCTAAAAATTGAGCAAAGAGCTCAAATAAAAATGAGCTAAAAACTCGAGCCAAGAGCTCAACCCAAACAATCCACTGAGCGAGCTCATCTCGGTGCAAGTAAGGATTCAAAAAACGCTAATTAGGGATGACCAATCAGCAATGACGGGCCCACTTGAGATTGGGCATTGTGAGCTCGGCAAGCCATGGCCTCAAGTTCAATGTTGAGCTTGCCATGAAGCCTTGAGCCCACTATGAGCTCAGCATTGTGAGCGGCAAGCCACCCTCATCACTATGAGCTTGGCAACTGGAGCCTATGAGTGGCATTGTGAGCTCGGCAAGCCATGGCCTCAAGCTCACTATGAGCTTGGCTAAGCCTGAGCCCACTATGAGCTCCTTGAGCTCGGCAAGCCATGGCTAGCTCACATGAGCTTGGCATACTATGCTGAGCACTCGGGCATTGTGAGCTCGGCAAGCCATGGCCTCAAGCTCACTATGAGCTTGGCATGCTATAGCCTTGAGCCCACTATGAGTTCAAGCACATGGAGCTTAAACATGCAATGACTTTGGCCATTATGAGCTCGGGCATGTCGTGGCCTCAGGTCCAACACGAGCTCGGTATATTTTGGCCACGTACATGCTTTGAGCTCGAACATGATTTGATCTCTATTTTATGATTAAAAAATAAAGGTGGGGGGAGTACGCCCAGGGCCATCTCACCCAAGGGTGATATGACCCAAGGGGTGGGTACCACCACCAAAAAAAAAAAATTAAGTATAGGAAACGTCAGATGCTCCAAGTGGATTCCACCACCAAAATAAATAAAAGTAAAAAACATATTATTATAATATAATATATATATATATATTATTATTTATTTATTTAATTAAAAATAATACACAAATAAAAATATATATAACTAATTCAAATAAATAAATATATATATATATATATATATATATATATATATATATATATTTACACTTAAGATTCAATTTAAGTACGTGAACACACGCACTGATTTTTTAGGGGGACAAGTGTTAATACAGGAAAGAATTTCTCTTATGGAAAAAGACCACGTGGCATGTAACACATTTAATAGACTGTTACATAAATGGTCTGACTTAAATATAATTTAAATAATACAATAGCCGTTATAACCGTTTATGATAATAAATGATTGGTAGGCCGTTTCAGATCATAATGGAAAAATATAACCGCCTCTTCTACAGCTATATATAGTGATCCAAGATTAACAGGTAAAGGGATAACCTTTTTTTTACTCATTTTATATATTATTGAGTGAGGTCTGACTTTATCATTGGAGGATTTTCAAGAAAATCTTCGTCCTCTGATATTGTTTTATTTTTACAGGAATCAGCTCATACAGCCTTGGCTCAAACCAACATCACCATCTCGCCATCACTATCAGCCTATCTCCATTTCAAACCTTAGATCCATCATTTTGGGATCTAACAGACCCCTCTCTATCTATGGATAAATATATTATATATATATATATATATATATATATAAAAGGGGTTATAATTGTGTTTTAGCTACATGTATGATATGAATATATATTGGAATGTTCTTCCCAAACTCTTCTTTTCACACTGAATTCCTGTTTGTACCCAAAAAAAAAAAGGTTAGTTCTGATTGGACTTTGCTCACTGGAGTTCCTGCATTAATAGAAGAAGCTTCATCATCTAAAAAAATGTGAGAAAAAGTAAACAATAATTAGCTTGAGTCAACATTCAAAGTCTTGCAAATTTGTTTTGAATTCAGTGTGAAAACACTGCATGCATGCATTTCATCAATCAACAAATATTTAAGATCAACAGAGTTTTCCTATGTAAACACAAACCTTAATTATGTTTTGATTGGACTTCCTCACTTGACCACTTTTAATTTTGATAAATATAAATAAATTAATTAATTATTACAAAATTGTAAAGCATGAATGTAAATGTATCCATTATCTCTTATTCTATAGTGAGATTCAAAACTGAAATTGTTTATGTTAATCAATATTTATAAGTTAATAGATATAAAAAATTAATTTTATCCGACTAGTTTGTCATATAGAATATAATGATTTATATATTTTAATATAGATAAATTTCAGAATTATAAGTTTTAATCTTGTACAATTAGTAGTTAATGTTCACTACCCACCAAAAACATGTGAAAATATAAAAGCTCAATCATTGCTTGGAAAAATACTAATAGACAAAGATCTTAACTACTTTATTTCTTATTCTTATGGCCCCAACTTGAAGCCCAAAGCAAAAATAATAATCAGGAAGACAAAATTTCCACTTTTGCATTAATTAATTAATGAGTTAGTCATTACCTATAAATTTATCCTTCATGCTTCACTAAAAATTACAGCTAAACATGGCTCGTAGTTAGTTAATTATATCCAACTAAACATGGTCCTGTAACTCGATTAGTAAAAATAGTATTAGTCTTGTTATTTTCTTACTAATTTTATTAGTGATTACCGATTACCCTTGAATAGAGACTAAAAATTTAACCTCAAAACCAATAGCGTGTTGGCGGAAACGGAATTTAAGAAATTTTTTTTATTGAGTTTGGAACCTAAAAAAAATGTAGAGTTTCATGAAATGAAATGAATATTTTATTTAATTATAAATTTCATGCCAAATAGGTTAGATTTTATTTCGTAAAATTCATTTGAGATAAGTTTTTATTTTGTCCAATGTCAAAATACATTTTTATCTTTAATATTTAACATGTTTTTCACTTAAAGAAATGAAGAAAGAGTCATTATCACTTCATCTCACATATTCATCTTACCTACTTCAAGTTTTTTTTTTTTTTTCTCAACTTGCCTTTTGTGCATTAAAAACAATTCTAGTTTTAATTAAAAAATTGAGGGTATTTTGGTAAAACTACTTAAACTAAAATGAATTATTCATTTGATCCAAATAAAAGAGTTAAACTGAATTTCATATTTATTCTAAATAATATAATTCATTTAAAATGAAATAAATTTTGTTTTTGTTCTTTTTCATACAACACACTATAAGAAGTTGAGAGCTTCGAGTATCTTTGACCACAGCTTGCGATTGGTATACAAATGAGTTTTAGGGGTATAGTTTTTTTTTTTTTTTTTTTTTTTTATCTTAATTTTTCCATGCACCGAAACAAATTATGCTGAAGCGATTGTAATTCTCCTAATATTCGGTGTTAAGCTAATGAGCTTTTTCCTTTTTTTTTAAAATAAATTTTCTTTAGGTACCAAAATGATGTTTTTTATGTAATGGTGCAATTTTATAAATTAACTAGTAAATCGATAAGTTATGATGTAGCTAACATGTATATCGCTATAATCTTAAAAGATTTATTGATAATTGTTTATATATGTAATTAATATGTTAGTACTCGAAACCTTAACTAATCTGTATTTAAAACTTTGAGCATATCAATGAACACTTAAGTCGACAAAAAATAAAAAAATTGTCATGGGCAGCAAACTTTTCTTCTATTCCATGTATATTACCTTATAAAAAGTAAAGATATGAGGCAATTCATGCACAAACTACTCAAATATCTGTAATTGTCAAACTGGCATCCGATTTGTGTGTATGTACGTATTAGTCAAAGTGTCATTAAATATATATATATATATATATATATATGTTTTTGATATATTTATGTACAAACTATTCATGTATATAATAATTAACAAGCATGTGTCACAGTATCAACCTTTTTTAGTTTGTGTACATCAAAGTCTTACACATTTTGTCACACTCTCAAATGAAGGTATGACTGACCAGAAGAATAGATGTCCATATTCCTGTAATCCTGAATATACACATAGTATGCTTCATGATTTAAAAATACATTATAATCAATATTATCAAAATATCGTAGAGTTAAAATAAAAACTAGTGTAGGCAGTTAAACACAACTAATTTATGAAAATTTTGGCAGAGTTTCCCCATACAGTGGAACATGCCCATAATGTAAACAAATAACTTGGATTCAAGTTAATAGTAAATCGAGACATCAGAATATACAAAGGGGCTCCACTCCCCACAAAACAGAACACACCATAATAATCACAATATGTAAATATATTACAACCATGCATGACATTCTAGGTGATTGTAAGTATTGTCCTTTACACCCCAAGTGTACAATTTCTGAGGTACACCTTGCTGCTGCAAAGTCGGCAAGTAGCCCTGTATAGCGGTCAACCACAGTTTCTTGCAAACTAAAAAAAATGATCACAAGAGGAAGGGTGAGTCACAAAGACTCAGCGAGTAAATCACATACCCTACAGGTACTAGCATCATACAACACAAATATCATAAATTACAATTCATACTCAAATCTTTTGATGCACATACGTAGTCATTATAATTATAGAATCACATTTCACTGTCCCAAAAACAACAACTAAATCATATAGGTCAATCAATAATTACACAATCAACTAAACAAGCAAAGGGCCAACGAGTAACCCAGCCCTGCACAACAATATCTCCCCCACCGGGCATTTACGCGCCCGCACAACAAATTATTCTCCATACACAAATCCATCCCACCGGGGCTGAGTACTCCAATAGTTTTCAAACAATTATCAGAATCAGAATAACTCATATAAACTTGTAAGTTTAAACAATCTAGGTGCACCTGGATTATTAATTTCAAGAATGAAAACCATTTTTCAGAAAATTTTCACTTGTTGGCCCTTATCAATCACAATTAATATTAAACAAATATAATTCAATTAAACATTGAAATAATGTACTTGTTTATTCTTCAATATAGCACATCAATTCAAATATACATGTAATTGCACATAATAATCTGACAACCATAGTGCACGTAATTCACTCACAAGTTCACGAATGCTATCCATCAGTGCGTCCGATCTGTGATGGTGTCGGAATATCCTCGACACTCTCTGGAGCTGAAAACCATGAATTCATATGTTACTAATAAAATTATTCTAGAGTAAATTTCATGATTTTCTTAACTTATACAATTATTTCTATACCCATTAATAATTTACCTAATTAATAAACTTGAATTTAAGCTTCTAAATATTAACATATTTCCAATTCTTACTTTTGATACTTGCATCTAGCTTTTCTAAATTAACTTAATTACAGTCCAACTTACTTATCTCCATTTCTAACTCACCTAATAGGAAGATCATTCACAAATCCTCATACACAGTTCACGGTTTGCCTCTCAATTTACATGAACAAATTGTCCAAATTAAGGTTCAAGGGTTATTATTATTATTATATAACTCTTAAGGTTATAGCAGCATATTGGCTGCTTTAGTTCATACTTCAGCCGTGCAACATGATGAAGGCCAAAATAAGTATGGGACTGCTGATTCTATTCTACCTCCTCATGATTTCAACATCCACAATTAGAACACCATAACAACACCTTGTTCCATCCCTTTTTTGTTTTCAATCCTCCCCACTCACGCCCTGCTCAAGTGCCTTCATCTTCACGGCTGGAATTTTAGCCTATCGCTAGCTCACGACAATCTTTAAAGCTCACCTTATGGATCATTTTCATGGCCATCCTTCCAAAACAAGTAGCCAGCAACAATTCAAAACAATCACAACCCAAGATCAACAAAAGAAGTAGGAGGTTCTTAGGCAAGGAAATAGGAGGTATAACTAGTTGTTTCTCCAAGTACAAGAAGCAGGGAATTTCGGCAACCAAGTGAAGGGATGGTGGGGGTACTTCCAGCTGATTTCAAACTCAGCTTCTAACCTCCTTCAACCATCACACCCACGGCCTAACTTGGAAAGAAGGAACCCCACTCACCCAAAACTTCAACTTAGATAGCAAAGCACAAGGTTCACGGCACCTTTTCTCTCCAAAATTCCAGCAACCCAAGCAGTAGAAAACACTAGTCAATTCTCACACCCAGGGAAACGGCAGCCAAAAGAAAAGAGAAGAGTAAAAAGAGACTTAATAAAATAATGATGAAAAACCATGTACCACACATTTTTGTGAGATATTTCTACAATTATATATATATATATATATATACAACTTGTCATTTTGTGTTTGTAACAAAATTATTAATTCCTCAATTAACATACGCTAATGAACTCCACTCTACATACTTAAATTTACCACCTAACTGGAATATATATATATATATATACATATTTTTAATATTATTATTATTATCCACTTTAATGTTCATTCATTTAATGTTTTTATTACGTTGTAATGGCCTAATAACACACATTATGTACATAAATTCTAACACACGAATTAAGTTATTGGATTGTAACATTCTAACATATACGTTAAGTTACCGGGTTATCACACATTTTGTGTTAAAATATAATTCTTGAATGTAATTGACATATTATTTTTACTAATTTCACTGCACCTGTGTTGCGCATGAATCCTATTTATTATATATACATATATGTGTGATGTACATAGTATATAAATATATTATAAATATAGAAGAAAAATGAACACAATAATATTAAAATCATAAAAAGTATAATCGTAATTTAAAAAAAAAATATTTAACTTTTTAAATTTTCATATTATAATTATTTGTAACTTATTACATAAAAAAATTAAGAAATTCAATCTTAAATACTTTTGATATATAGTTATAGACAAATTATAGATTTATTAATTTCAAAAGAAATTAAGATAACTAACCCTTGTTACCATACCCAAACCCTAGTTACCAAATCCTAACCCTATTTACGGTACCCAAATTCTAGTTACCGTACTCTAACCCTAGTTATTATACCTAAACCCTAGTTACTATACCCAAACCCTAGTTACCATACCCTAACCCTAGTTACGATATACTAACCCTAGTTATGGTACCTCTAACCTTAATTACGGTACCCTAACCCTAATTACTGGTACCCTAACCCAAGTTACAGTACCTTAACCCTAGTTATAATACCCTAACCCAAGTTACGGTACCCTAACCCTTGTTACGGTACCCTAACCTTTGTTACAGTACCTTAACCCTAGTTACGGTATCCTAACCCTTGTTACTGTATCCTAACCCTAGTTACCATACCCTGACCTTAATACTAATTATGGTAGTATACTTATTAAGATACCCTAATCTTAACCCTAATTATGGTACTTTAACCATAACTATGTTACCCTAACCCTAATTACATACTATAACCCTAATTAAAGTACCCTAATCATAATCATAGTTATGGTACCCTAACCCTAGTAACAATACCCTAACATTTACCCTAATTACGGTATCATAACCTTAATTATAGTACCATAACCCTAGTTACAGTACCTAACCCTAGTTACGGTACCTTCACTCTAACCCTAATTGCGATACCCTCACTCTAATTACATTACACTCCTTAATTATGGTACCCTAACTTTAATTACGGTACCTTAACCCTAGTTACGGTGCACTTACCCTTAACCCTAGTTATGGTACCCTAACCGTAATCCTATTTACAGTGCCTTAATCGTAACTCTAATTATGGTACCCTAACCTTAACCCTAATTGCATTACCATAATCCTAGTACCCTAATCCTAGTTACGGTACCCTAACCCTTGTTACATTACCCTAACCCAAACATTAATTATGGTACTCTAACCTTAATTATTGTATCTAATCCTAATTACGGTACCTTAACCCTAATTATGGTACCATAACCTAAACTCTAATTACAATACCCTAATTATGAAGCCCTAATCCTAATTATGGTATCCTAACCCTAATTATGCTACCCTAACCCTAATTATGATACATTAGCCCTAACATTAATTATGGTACCCTAACCTTAACCCTAATTATGGCTTTAACGTTAACCCTAATTATAATCCCCTAACACTAACTATAATTTGATATTGGACGACATGGGCATTGAATCGCCAAGAGCACTAACTAACTTCATTGAGGTGATATTGATGTTAATTCTAGTAAGGTCACAGACTTTTGTGTTATGGAGGAAATTCTGAAGAATGTAGAAGATGACAGGTTCCAAGTAACTTTTTTTATTGCTGTTATAAGGAGTATTGATTCTAGCCTTTTTTGGCTAAGGAGTATTGACCTCACAATGAGCTGAAATTCAGGATTGTAAGAGTTTGCAAGCTTAATGTAAGTCCCTATAGAGAAGGTTATTTTTAGTTTTAATATCTGGTACCCAAACCATTTAGTAATATTTAACAAAAAATTGAATCCATATAAAATTAATACAATAATATTATAAACATAAAATGTATACACTTAATATTTCTTTTTATTCATAAGATTTAAATAATAATAATAATAATTTATATTATAATTATTTATAACTTACTAAATTAAAAGAAATTGATAAATTCAGTCTTAATCACTATTAATATATTGTTATTGACAAATTAGAGATTATTAATACTGAAATAATTAGGGTAAAAAATCAATAGTCATAAAAGAATTACTAACATATTAATATTAAAATAGAGAAAAATTAAGAACAAAATTGAAACAAAATTTATTTGAACCAAAATAATAAATGAAAAGTAATTATGTAATTTTAAAAAATCATAGGGTATTTAAGAAAATAAAATTTCTTCCACTACAAGATAAAACAACAATATATAACCATGAAAACTATAATCTAAATATTTTTTAATTCAAAATATTTTTTAAAAAAATATTATTTCATAAATTTGAGAAAAACTACAAAATAATATAATTATTAGTAATTTATTAAACAATTTTTAAAAAAAAATCAATATTAACTACTATTGACATATAATTATCGGAAAAATGTAATTTTTTTTTTATGAATTAAAAGTTAAAACAACAATATTATAATCATAAAATTACACTCTTAATATTTCGCTTAATTCATAATAAATTGTTTTTAAAATTTTAGTTTATAAATTTGAGAAGAACTAAGAAAATTAAGATTATTAGGCACTCTTAAACAAACAAAAAATTATTTACTATTGGCATATAATTATTAAAAAAATATAGATTTATTAATATTGAGAAGAAGTAAAAAAATAATCAATAGTTCTAAAATAATAACAATTCTATTAATATTAAAATTAAGAAGAATTACGAAAATAGTAAAAGAAAAAGTTGTAGTCTATTTAAAGTAAAATAACAACTAAGGATATCTATGTAATAATAAAAATTCATAAAGGTACTTAAGAAAATAAAAAAACGTCTGCTGTTATGTCTTTTTTTTTTTGGGTACATTAAGAGTGCTCAAACTCGGCACTAAAGGGTGGAGGGATAGATACCAATCACTTGAGCTAAGCTCAGGTGGTATTGTTAAGCCATTTATGTATAGTAAAGATTTACAATGAGCTTGTAAATCATTCCAACGATTTGTTCTCACAATGATTTTGGATTAAAAAGACAAACATGAGATATATTTAACATGCATGAGAATTTTGTATATGCCAATGAGAACATCAAAGATTATAATGAACAATAGAATAAATTAGTTTTTAACCTTTATAGTAGAGTCTCATATTCTAGCTAGTCAACTCAACCAAATACTCCATTAAAAATAAAAAATATTACATAATTTTCAATCACTTTGTTTGTAATTATAATTAGATCAAATTCAATTATAATCAAATAATGAAAATATTCTGTGTTGACTAGAGATTTTTCTAGATTAGATTCAGATTGTTTTTAAAAAAATTTATGATTGTAATCACAAAAAAAAGAGTATAAATTGATATTTATTTTTATTTGTCCACTTAGAAATCAAGTTTGAAAAATTAAAATATTATGTTATCCCATTATTTTTACAAATAACAGCCCCATACCCAATTGATACACTACTAACAACTTACTCAACAATGAACCTTTGCTTTATTTAAACTGTCAAAACTTAATAGATGATTTTAATTCATTTTTAATATTTTTGGGAAAATAATAATAATTAAATTATGTTTTAATTACAATTTTTATTAAACTAAAAATCATATCAAATCATTTAGAACAAAATATATCATTTAATAAGATTTTTAATAATTTTGACAGAAAATAATCAACTAAGCAATTATTTTATCAAATATTGATATAACTATCAATTACTTGATCACTAATTATAAATAATTCTTACCTAACACTATATACAACTTATGACATATTTTAAAACTCGATTAAAACCTATATATTAGTGATAATATGATTATTAATAATAATCAAATAATTTTAAACAAGTATCAATAAAATAAAAAATTATCTCAAAATCTGTATAATTGATACTTAATTATATATATATATATATATATAATTGAGCAGGTGACGCAATAATTTTAATTGATTTTCTGTAATCATATATATGTTCTATACTGCACCTTATTTATATAATTATAATAATCAGATGAAGTAATTGAGGATGACAGTTATATTATGATTTGTACTTTTTTTTTCTTCTTCTTCTCCCAGTTGTTGGTCTACTGGAAAAGTCAAGTGTTCTGACATACACACTTACTATATAAATATACCTTTGTGCCTCACCTAAGATGTACTCCTATATACAATTAAACATTGATATAGGGTGCTCTGAGCTTCTTGAGCAACTCAGAGAAAGAGAAAGAGAGAAGTTATTTTTTCGATACATCCTCTTATTTAATATTGGTCATATATGGCTTCTATGATGATCAGTAGCTCCATGAACATGTCCATGCTCATCATCAAGCTTAATTCCAAGCGTTATTATCAACAAAAGATTATGACAACCATGTAAGTTATAATTTCTGTTTGAATTTAATGATTTGATTATAAGTTAAGTTGTTTACATGCTAATACATATAGCTGATTGTATTAATTAATAATTACTTATATTAATAAACATATGTTTAGTTGTTAATCAAAAGGAGCAAAGTTGGACAAATACAAAAATTTGCATAATTTTAATTTGATTACATAATTCTGTAGTTTTTGGATTATGATTAGAACCTGTGCTAAACCAAAAAGGCCACCAATCAGCGACGGGTCTGGTGGAAAAATTCATGGAACAACCGACAGGAATCTTGGAGAGGAGAAGAAGGATGTGAAGAGCAACCCAGCAAAGGAGAAGGAAGACAAAGGATCAAAAGAGGCAGAGATCAATGGTACTACTACCAATAAATAAAGACAAAGTTGATGCTTGTTCAAGAAATAGCAGAGCTGTAAATAGAATAAATCTAGTGGGCTAATTAGTGAGTCATGAACTAGCATCGCTCAAGTAGAATGGTTACCTAGTTAAGTCGAAGGCTCTTCCTTACACCTTAGTCTGAGATCGAACTCGATCGAGACCCCTCCATCTATGGATAAATAAAAAATACAAAAAATCAGGGAGTTATAATGTGTTTTAGCTACACGTATGATATGTATATATAATGAAATGTTCTTCCAAAACTCTTTATTTTCACGCTGAATTCCTGTTTGTACCCACACACACACACAAACAAAAAAAGAGGTAAGTTTTGATTGGACTTTGCTCACTTGAGTTCCTGCATTAATAGAAGAAGCTTCATCACCTAAAAAATGTGAGAAAAAGTAAACAGGAATTTCTCAACAATATACAATAATTAACTTGAGTCAACATTCAAAGTCTTCGAAATTTGTTTTGAATTCAGTGTGAAAAACACTGCATGCATTTCATCCATCAACAAATATTCAAGATCAACAGTGTCTTCCTATGTTAATTTACACAAATCTTAATTATGTTTCGATTGGACTTGCTCACTTGACCATTTTTAATTTTGATAAATATAAAGAAATCATATATTATTACAAAATTGTAAAGCCTTTTATGTAAATATATCCATCATCTCTTCTTCTATAATGAGATTCAAAACTAAGATTGTTCATGTTAATCAATATTTATAAGTTAATAAATATAACAAAAATCGATTTTTCGAATAGTTTGTCATTTAGAACATAATCATTTATAAATTTTATCTTTTTTCTTTGCATATAGACTTGATAAATTTCAGAATTATAAGTTTTACTGTCATATAATTAATAGTTTATGTTCACTATTTACTAGAGATGGTAATTGGGCCGGGTTCGTGTCGGGCCCGATCCTAATAGGCATGTCATTAGATTTTAAATGGGTCCTTAATGGAACAACCGGCTGGAATATTGGAGAGGAGAAGAAGGATGAGTAGAGCAACCCCGCAAAGAAGAAGGAAGACAGAGGATCAAAAGAAGCAGAGATCAAGAAATAGCAGAGCTGTAATAAATAGAATAAATTTAGTGTGTTTTTTAGTGAGTCATTTATAAACCAATGGCATAACTCAAGTAAAATGGTACCTGAGTCAAATATTCTCTCTTATCCGAATTGAACTTGAGACTCTCCTCTATCTACGGATAAAAATAAAATAAAATAAATTTGAGTCATAATTGTGTTTTAGCTTCGTGTACCATAATTGATATGTATATATATGTAAAATGGAATGTTCTTCCAAAACTCTTCTTTAATTTTCACACTATATAATTAACTTGAATCAACATTCAAAGTCCTGCAAAGTTCTTTAGAACTCAGTGTGAAAACACTGCATGCATTTTATCAATGAACGAATACTCAAGATCAATACAGTCTTCCTATGTAAACACAAGCCTTAATTATGTTTTGATTAGAATTGCTGACTCGACCACTTTTGATTTTGGTAAATATAAATAAATAAATTATTACAAAATTGTAAAGAATGAATTTAAATATTTGTATCCATCATCTCTTATTCTATTGTGAGATTCAAAACTAAAATTGTTTATGTTAATCAATATTTATAAGTTAGTAGATATAATAAAAATAGGTTTCTCAACTTGTTTGCCGAATGGAACGTATTTTAACATTTTTCCTTGTATATAGACTTGATAAATTTCAAAATTATAAATTTTAGTCTCGTACAATTAGTAATTAATGTTCACTACTCACCAAAAACATATAAAAAGAAAAAACATGTGAAAGCATGAAAGCTCGATCATAGGATAAATACTAACAGACAAAGACCTTAACTACTTTATTTCTTATTCATATGGTCCCAACTTGAAGCCCAAATTTTGAAAATATTATTTTTATTTACAATGGGCATGTAAATCATTACAATGTTTTGTTTTCATAGTTATTTTGGATTAAAAAGAAAGATATGAAGGATATTGGTAACATGCATGAGGATTTTAGTATTACGTAAAAACATTAAAGATTGTCATGAACTACATAAGAAATTAGTTTTTAACATTATAATAGATTCTCACATCTAGCTAGTCAACTTTGCCAAGTCCCTCCATTAAAAAACTCTTCAATCAACTTTGTTATTTGTATAATTTGATTATAATTAAATAATTTAGATATTCAATGTTGGGTAATGATTTTGTTTTTAACATTAATTATAATCAAATTATATTTTTAATTTTTATATTATAATAAAAAAGGCAATAAGTTACTTTTTTTTTTCACTTGTGATATTAATTCAACCAATCAGGTTTGACCAAGTAATATACTATGTTATTCTAAATTTTACAAATAACACTCCAATTTTCAATTAATATATCAACGGTAGAGTATCGTTAATAAATAAGAAGAAAATACTAATTTTTCACACTTTATAAATATTTTTATTTAAATTTTCAAAACATAATTAGTAGATGATTAGTTTATTTTTAATATTTTAAGAACTTTAATTAAATTAGGTTTTTATTTCATTTTTTTTTAATCAAACTAAAATCATATAGAACAAATATGTGGTACCATTTTAAATAATTTTGACAGAAAATAATCAATTAATCAATTATTTTAACAAATACTAATATACCTTTATAATTCTCTTTTCATAACTTATAGGCTCAACGGACATCCTAAAAAAAAATACAATTCCATTAGTATGTAGCAAGGTATCTACGTCGGCATTAATTAAAGAATTTTACTTCCCAAAGTCTCACTCAAAGATAAACTCATAATTAGAGTCAATAAAAAGAGCATACATTCTCAACTATTAGACAAACCCATTAGTTAATTTGTCCATAAACTATTCTCAAATGTAATTTTGCTAATTAAATAGTAAATCAATAAGTTTTAGCCGATTTGTGTACGAATAAAATTAACATGCATGTAAATCTTCAAACTTTCCGTCTATTGTGTTATGTAACTTAAAATGTAAATCGTCAGTGATTCAACCGATTTATGTACAAAACATTCATGTGTAACTAACATGTATATTTTTGTCAACTTTTCAGCCAATTTGTGTACAAACTATTCATGAATGTAATTAATATTTAAATCTTAGCTACATTGTGTTTTATCAGGTAATTTCGTTAACGTTTCAACCGATTTACGTACTTGTAAATCATCAACATTTTTGCCTTTTGTGTAAAAGCTATTCATATATGTAATTAATATGTAAATCATCAATGTTTCAGTCTATTTGTATACAAACTATTCTTGTATATTAATATAAAACATTTAATTCTCCAAAATTTCAGCCTATTTGTATGTAGGTAGTTAACATGTAAATCGTCATAAATTCAATCTTTTATGTACAAATTATGCATGCAAAAAATTAAGACGTAAACCAACAAAATGCAACTGAATTATGTAAAAACTAGTTGTGTATATATGTAATTAACATGGACCGCGACATTAGTATACAATCTAATGTAATTAAAAATCACAAAATAAATAATCGGAGTTGTTCACATTTATTCTTATTTATAATTAGTTTGTAAATCATGCGTCACAGCGCTTTGTTCACATAGTAGATATAATTTTGTAACATGCATGAGAATTTTGTATATGCCAGTAAAAACACCAAAGATTGTCATGACCAGTACAATAAATTAGTTTTTAACCTTTATAATAACAGAAACGTGATTAATCATGCATCTAGCTAAAGTATAATCAGATAGAAAATTATCTTAAAATCTCTGTAATTGGTGCTTCATTTTCTACAAAAACGCGTGACATATATAAAAACAAGGTTGACTAGGTCATATAATGATTTTAATTGAATTGGACATTTGCCACTTGTGATATACATATTCAAACAAAACTACTTCATTAGAATATTGCAATCATGTGTAGCTTATTTATATTTATATATACACTACCTTATATAATCACATGATTTAACTTAGGATAATAGTATCATCTGGAATTTTTTGTATTCTTCTTCTTCTTCTTCTTATATTCTCTAACTGAGTACTCATTCAGTTGTTGGTGTGCTGCATGGAAAAGTCAAGTGTTCTCACACACACACACTTATATAAATAGACCTTTGTGCCTCTCCTAAAATTTACTCCTACAAGTACAATATAGAGTTCTCTGAGTTTCTATAGCAAATTAGAGAGAAAGAAGTTTCTATTTCCTCTATAAGCAGTATTGGTCATAAATGGCTTCCATTTTGAATAGCTCCATGAACATGTCCATGTTCATCATCAAGCCCAATACTTCCAAGACTTATTATCAACAAAAGAATCTGACAGCCATGTAAGTTAATTTTATGTAATTTCTGTTTAGAATATTTGATTATAAGTAAGTTATATATTGCACACTACAACACCGAACGTGTCCGTCGCAGATAACTCATTTTCTTGTATAGCTGATTGCTTTGGTGTTTTGTCTTAAAATATTTTCAGAGTTTGTGCTAGTAAACCAGCTAGAAGAAAGAGAAATCCCAGTAGAGAGAGTCGTACTCCACAGACCAATAGTAGTAAACCCAGGAGCTTGCAGCTGGAGGAGATGCCTAATTATTCCAAGAATTCCTCTAATTATAAGGAACCTGAATTTGACAGCAAGAGAAGAATGGAAGATGTAGATGTTAATGGTGCTCATATTGATTGATCAAATTATGAAAATTTCCATGTATGGGAGGATTCTAGCTTGCACATGCATGTCACAACCTGTTGTTTGTATTACAATTCACGGATTGTTTATTCATGTAAAAATTTGATCGAATAAATTAGATATCTAATCCTAGACCAATTGAACTAAATATCTTACCCGATTCGATTCGATCATCTTAAATGAATTTTGATTTTTAGTTATTTTATGTTTATTTTCTTAAAACATTGTATAAAAGTGTGTTTTTAATTACCTTGTTGTTATCTTTTATATTTCTTGGGTTAAACTTAAAATAGTATCATTACAAAATTAACTAGGAATAATTTTTTCTCTTTTGGTAAATTGGAAGAAAGGACAATATTGCGATCATGCATGTGCATCTTACTATACTTACTACTTATAATAATTATAGCTAGGAATTAATTTAAAGAAACTTCAAGATTATTTGAGATCACACTGTTTGTTTTTCTTCATTATCTTTGAATTTTTTTTATTATTTTTTTTATGGCAAGATTATACTGATCTTAGTCTACAAAAGATTGAAAATGAATGTGGTGGCATATGTCTAATCCTTTCATTACATTCAAAGAATCTGGAATATCCCACACCCTGCTTGAGTAAAATGACAAATATATATGGGGGACAAGAAGATATGAGGGGATATTATATGAAAAAGAAAAAAAGAAAAAAAAAAAAAAGAGGAAACAAAAAAAGATAAAGTTTTATCTCTTTTAACTGAGTGATACTGTGGCCATTAGTTGGAACATGGAATAGAAATTGATCGAGGACTTGTTTCTAAATTCACAAAACTAGCTAGTTAGACAGCTTCAATCATTGTCCAATTAATTTGATGTTCTTTAATAAAATTAGTGGTATATACCTCACCTCCATTATTGAAAGAATATATAGCTAAGGCTTGTTTGTTGAGTTTTCATAAGCAAGTAGACATTATTTGTGTTAAAGTCACACTATTAAAATCAATCAATTGGCATTAAAGGATGTGAGCCCTTATTATTACCACATCTAAGTAATGTGGAGAATTACCACATTGACATGTGGCTCTAATATGGTATATCAAAGCTAGGTCTTCTAATTATGCTCTAACACTCTAGCCAATTATTGAGGCCTTACAATCCACGTGTTCGAACTTTATCCAAGTTCCACGTGAGGGGATGTCAATGTGGTAATTCCCCATATTGCTTAAATGTGGAGCTACTACATAATATATAATAATATGGTCTCACACCCCTTAATGCCAATTGATTGGTTTCAAGGGTGTAGCTCTAACAATTTGAAAATAAGTTGATTTCACTAATAATTAAAAAGGAAAGAGAGTTTGAAGGGAGAGGAGAGGAGAATAAATGGAATGAGAGAAAAAATGACACTTATCATTTTTAGAAAAGGATAATGTACATTGATTATGGAGTTGAGGGGAAATGAGATGATATATTATTACATAATTTTATGATTACGTCCTTAAAATATTTTATTTAAATATGAATAGGTATTTAATAGAAAGGATAAGGGTATATTAGTCACAACATGCAAAGACTATAATGTACACTTCCCTCTCCTTCCACCAGGATAATGTACATTTCTTATGGAATTGAGAGGATATATTATTATATAATTTTATGATTACGCTCTTAAAATATTTATTTAAATATTAGTAGGTATTTAATAAAAACGATAAGGGTATATTAGTCATAACATGCAAGAGAAGAATGGAAGATGTAGATGTTAATGGTGCTCATATTGATTGATCAAATTATGAAAATTTCCATGTATGGGAGGATTCTAGCTTGCACATTCACAATTGTTTGTATTACAATTCACGGATTGTTTATTCATATAAAAATTTGATCGAATAAATTAGATATCTAATCCTAGACCAATTGAACTAAATATCTTACCTGATTCGATCATCTTAAATTTTGATTTTTAGTTATTTTATGTTTGTTTTCTTAAAACATTGTCTAAAAGTGTGTTTTTAATTACCATGTTGTTATCTTTTATATTTCTTGGGTTAAACTTAAAATAGTATCATTACAAAATTTAAACATTGAATTATGTTTTGATTGGAATTGCTCACTTGACCACTTTTAATTTTGATTAATATAAATAAATAAATAAATTATTACAAAATTGTAAAGCATGAATGTAAATGTATCCATCATCTCTTATTCTTTAGTGAGATTCAAAACTAAAATTGTTTATGTTAATCAATATTTATAAGTTAATAGATATAACAAAAAAATAGTTTTGTCTGACTAGTTTGTCATATAAAACATAATAATTTATATATTTTAATATTTTCCTCGTATATAAACTTGATAAATATCAGAATTATAAATTTTAATCTCATACAATTAATAGTACAATTAGTAGTTAATGTTCACCACCCACCAAAAACATGTGAAAATATATAGAACATAATAATCAACAAATATTCAAGATCAACAGAGTCTTCCGATGTAAACATAAACCTTAATTATGTTTTGATTGGAATTGCTCACTTGACCCCTTTTAATTTTGATTAATATAAATAAATAAATAAATTATTACAAAATTGTAAAGCATGAATGTAAATGTATCCATCATCTCTTATTCTATAGTGAGATTCAAAACTAAAATTGTTTATGTTAATCAATATTTATAAGTTAATAGATATAACAAAAAAATAGATTTATCCGACTAGTTACTCAAATAAAACATAATAATTAATATATTTTAATATTTTTCTCGTATATAGACTTGATAAATTTCAGAATTATAAATTTTAATCTAGTACAATTAGTAGTTAATGTTCACCACCCACCAAAAACATGTGAAAATATAAAAGCTCAATCATTGCGTGGAAAGATATTAATAGACAAAGGGCTTAACTACTTTATTTCTTCTTCATATGACCCTCAACTTGAAGCCCAAAACAAAAATAATAATCAGGAAGACAAAATCTCCACTTTTACATTAATTAATTAATTAGTTAGTCATTACCTATAAGTTTATCCTTCATGCTTCACTAACAATTACAAATAAAAATAGTTCGTTGTTGGTTATTTATATCCAACTAAACATGGTCCTGTAACTGGATTAGTAAAAATGGTAATAGTCTTGTTATTTTCTTACTTATTTTATTAGTGATTGTCAAAATATTTAACCTCAAAACCAATAGGGAGTTAGCGGACTAGGAATTCAAGAAACTTTTCTTAATTGTGAGTTTGGAACCTAAAACAAAATTAGAGTTTCATTTAAATGGATGAACATTTTATTTAATTATGAATTTCATGCCAAATAGGTTAAATTTTATTTCGTAAAATTTATTTGAGATAAATTCTTAACCTAAAGCAAATGACATTTTTATTATTAATATTCAACATTGTTTTTCACTTAAAGAAATCGATAAAGAGTCATCACCACTTCATCTCATCTCACATGTTCATCTAGCCTACTTCAAGTTTTTTTTTTTTTTTCTCAACTTGTCTTTTTGTTCATTAAAAAACAATTCTAGTTTTAATTAAAAAATTAGGGATAGTTTAATAAAACTACTTAAACTAAAATGAATTACACTATTTAGAATACAAACTCTATGTATGAAATTCATTTGTTCCAAATATATATATATATAAAAGTTGACGAGGTCATGTAATAAATTTAATTGACTTGATAATCTGCCACTAGTGATCAAACTAAACTACTTAATTAGAATATATATATATTCTACTTCATAAGAGTGTTATCTGGACTTTTTTGTATTCTTCTTCTTCATCTTCTCATATTCTCTAGCTGAGTACTCTCCCAATTGTCGGTGTGCTGCATGGCAAAGTCAAGCGTTCTCTCTCACAAACTTACTATATAAATAGACCTTAGTGCCTCACCTATAATGTACTCCTAGAAGTACAATATAGAGTTCTCTGAGTTTCTATAGTAAATTAGAGAGAAAGAAGTTTCTATTTCCTCTATAAGCAGTATTGGTCATAAATGGCTTCCATTATGAATAGCTCCATGAACATGTCCATGTTCATCACCAAGCCCAATATTTCCAAGACTTGTTATCAACAAAAGAATCTGGCAGCCATGTAAGTTAATTTTATGTAATTTCTGTTTAGAATATTTCATTATAAGTAAGTTATTTATTGCACACTACAACATGTTACGTGTCCGTCGCAAATAACTCATTTTCTTGTATAGCTGATTGCTTTGGTGTTTTGTCTTAAAATATTTTCAGAGTTTGTGCTAGTAAACCAGCTAGAAGAAAGAGAAATCCCAGTAGAGAGAGTCGTACTCCACAGACCAATAGTAGTAAACCCAGGAGCTTGCAGCTGGAGGAGATGCCTAATTATTCCAAGAATTCCTCTAATTATAAGGACACTGAATCTGACAGCAAGAGAAGAATGGAAGATGTAGATGTTAATGGTGCTCATATTGATTGATCAAATTATGAAAATTTCCATGTATGGAAGGATTCTAGCTTGCACATGCATGTTTCAACCAAAATCAATTCAAATTAGTTTTAATATTGTGTGTATTATAATTCACCGATCGTTTATACGTATAAAAAATTGATCAAATGAATTAGATATTTGACCAGACTCGTTCTGATCAAATGAACTAAATATCTGACTGGACTTGATTCGACCATTTTAAGTGAATTTTGTTTTTTAATTATTTTATGTTTATTTTCTTACAACTTTATCTAGCTTTTAATTACCATTTTGTTATCTTTTATTTATCTTGGGTTAAACTTAAAATAGTATTGTTACACAATTAACTAGGAATAATTTTTCTCTTTTGGTAAATTAGAAGAAAGGACAAAATGTACTTAAAATATTGCAATCTTGCATGTGCATCTTACTATACTTACTACTTATAATAATTATAGTGAGGAATTAATTTAAAGTAACTTCAAGATTTGAGATGTGAATCAGGACTCCAACTCAACTGCCTACTATCTAGTTAAATGGGCTTCTCATACTTTAACTTCTGGAGTGTAATTAATTGTATATCTGACATTTGTTTTCTCTATTTCACATCATTGAATAACTTCTTATCCAAAAAAAAAAAAAAACCTTTAAGATTTGAGATCACACTGTTTGTTTTTCTTCATTATCTTTGATTTTTTTATTTTGACAAAATAATACTGATCTTAGTCAACAAAAGATTGAAAATGAATGTGGTGGCATATGTCTAATCCTTTCATTATATTCAAAGAATCTGGAATATCCCACACCCTGCTTGAGTAAAATGACAAATATATATGGGGGCAATAAGATATGAGGGGATATTATATGAAAAATAAAAAGGAAAAGGAAAAAGATAAAGTTGTATCTTTTTAACTGAGTGATAAAAACTAGCTACATAGACGGCTTCAATCATTGTCCAATTATTTTGATGTTCTTTAATAAAATTTGTTGGATATACCTCACCTCAATCATCATTGAGAGAATATATATCTAAGGCTTGCTTGTTGAGTTATCGGAAGCAAGTAGACATTAATTGTGTTAAAGTTACACTATTAAAATTAATTAATTAGCATTAAGTGATATGAGTTCATATTATTATATATTAGCTTCACATCTAATTAATGTGGGGAATTACCATATTGACATGTAGCTTTAACATAGTATCAGAGCTAAGTATTTTAATTTTGCTCCAACACTCTAGCCAATTATTAGAGCCTTACAACCAGCGTGTTCAAACTTGATTCACGTTCTACGTGAAAGGGTGTGAATGTGATAATTCCCCACATTGCTTAGATGTAGAGCTACCACATATTATATAATAATATGGCCTCACACCCCTCCAATTGATTGGTTTTAAGGGTGTAGCTTTAACAATTTGAAAATTAGTTGATTTCAAATAAATTTGAATTCCAAAGAGTAAATGAAAAGAGGGGAGAGGAGAGAAAAGGAGGGGAAATGAGAGAGTATATTATTATATAATTTTATGATTACGCCCTTAAAATGTTTTACTTAGATATTAGTAGCTATTAATAGAAAGAATAAAGGTATATTAGTTACAACATGTGAAGATTATAATGTATATTTTTCTCTCTTTCCAAATCCTCCTGAAAATAATACGTATTCTCTTCTCTCCTTCTCTCTCTCTCCATTCTCCCTCCATCCAAATAGACCCTTAATGAACAAAATCCTTATCTGATAGGTACATGGCCCAATTGACACAATAAGGAGAAAAAGGGGAATGGAATAAAAAAACATAAGCACACAGAAATAGGCAAATCTCACCAGCATTTCATCACTCATCCTTTATAAATATGGTCCCTTCGTTCTATCTTAGACAAAAACTCACACTCGATCTTATTCTTAGTTTTTGAGCAAATCATCAGAAGAATCAACAAAATTCTTATCTTTCTAAGGCTCTAGTGCGTTGCTTCACACCAAGAACCTCAGTTCCACTTCCAAATTTGAAATTCTTCAGACAAACAATTGTGACTATGTCAGTCTTTTCCCCCTTCAACTTCCCTCATATATTTTCTTTAATTTCATGCATGATAGTGTACGTACTATAGGAATATTTTTGTCCGTGTTATTTACTATAACCTCAGTAGTTTGTATTCAATAATTGTTATTTATACCTTTTGTTTAATTTCATGCATGATAATAGTGTACTAGAATTATTTTTGGCAACATTTATTTAATGTAAAGTTCAATAATTTTGTATTATAATTAATAATTAATATATAATTAACATTTGTTTTAGTTGTTCATTGAAAGGAGCAAATCTGGACAGATATATTTCAAAATTTTGCATAATTTAATTTTATAACTCACATAATTTATGTTGTTTTTGGATTATCAGAACCTGTGCTCAAACCCCAAGGCCGCCGATCAGCGACGGGAAAGGTGGAAAAATTAATGGAACAAGCAGTAGCAGGAATCTGGGGGAGGAGAAGGTTGTGACGAGCAACCCTGCAAAGAAGAATGAAGACAAAGGATCAAAAGAGGCAGAGATCAATGGTACTACTTCAATAAATAGAGTCATATATATATATTAAGTTGATGCTGGTTCAAGAAATAGCAGAGCTGTAAATAGAATAAATCTACTGGGTTAATTAGTTAGTCATAAACCAGTATCGCTAGCATCGTTCAAGTAGAATAATACCTAAGTTTAAGGCTCTCTCCTACCCTTCAATCCGATATCAAACCCAAGACCCCTCCTATCTATGGATAAATAAAAAATTAGAGAGTCATAATTGTGTTTTTAACTACATGTACGATATGTATGTATAATGGAATGTTATTCCAAAACTCTTCTTTTCACACTGAATAATTAACTTGAGTCAACATTCAAAGTCTTGCAAATTTCTTTGGAATTCAGTGTGAAAACACTGCATGCTTTTCAACAATCAACAAATATTCAAGATCAACAGTCTTTCCATGTAAACACAAACCTTAATTATGTTTTGGTCGGACTTGCTTACTTGACCACTTTTAATTTTGATAAATATAAATTAATTAATTATTACAAAATTGTAAAGCCGTGAATGTAAATATATTTATCATATATTGAATATTCTGAGATTCAAAACTAAAATTATTTATGTTAATCAATATTTATAGTTTAATGGATATATAACAAAAATTGATTTTTGGACTAGTTTGTCATATATAAGATAATTATTTATATGTTTTAACTAATTTTCTCGCATATAAACTTGATAAAATCATATTTTTAAGTTTTAATCTCGTACAATTAGTAGTTAGAGTTCATTACCACCAAAAACATATAAAAAGAAAAAAATTAAGTTGATGCTTGTTCAAGAAATAGCAGAGCTGTAAATAGAATAAATATAGTGGGCAAATTAGTAACCACTATCGCTAGCATCGCTCTAGTAGAATGGTACTTAAAGTCACAAAGGCTCTCTCATACCCCTCAGTCCGAGATCGAATCCAAGACCCCTCTCTATTTATAGATAAATATATAAATATAATAATAATAATAATTTGGGGTTATAATTGTGTTTTAGCTACATGTATGATATGTATACACAATGGAATGTTCTTCCCAAACTCTTCTTTTCAAGCTGAATTCCTGTTTGTACTCACAAAAAAAAGGTTAGTTTTGATTGGACTTTGCTCACTTGAGTTCCTGCATTAATAGAAGAAGCTTCATCACCTAAAGAAATGTGAGAAAAAGTAAACAATAATCAGCTTGAGTCAACATTGAAAGTCTTGCAAATTTGTTTTGAATTCAGTGTGAAAACACTGCATGCATGCATTTCATCAATCAACAAATATTCAAAAGATCAACAGAGTCTTCCCATGTAAACACAAACCTTAATTATGTTTTAATTGGACTTGCTCACTTGACCACTTTTAATTTTGATTAATATAAATAAATTAATTAATTATTACAAAATTGTAAAGCATGAATGTAAATGTATCCATCATCTCTAATTCTATAGTGAGATTCAAAACTAAAATTGTTTATCTTAATCAATATTTATAAGTTAATAGATATAACAAAAAAATAATTTTATTCGACTAGTTTGTCATATAGAACATAATCATTTATATATGTTAATATTTTTTCTCGTATGTAGATTTGATAAATTTTAGAATTATAAATTTTAATATCGTATAATTAGTTGTTAATATTCACAACCCACCAAAACATGTGAAAATAGAAAAGCTCAACCATTGCATGGAAAAATCCTAATAGACAAAGACCTTAACTACTTTATTTCTTATTCATATGGCCCCAACTTGAAGCCCAAAGCAAAAATAATAATTAGGAAGACAAAATTTCCACTTTTGCATTAATTAATTAATTAGTTAGTCATTACCTATAAATTTATCCTTCATGCTTCACTAACAATTACAACTAAACATGGCTCGTAGTTAGTTAATTATATTAAACTAAACATGGTCCTGTATCTGGATTTGTAACAATGGTAATAGTCTGGTTATTTTCTTACTTATTTTATTAGTGATTGTCGCTTCCCTTGAATAGAGACTAAAAACCTCAAAACCAATAGCGAGTTAGCGGAGAAGGAATTAAATTTTTTTTAATTGGGAGTTTGGAACCTAAAAAGAAATGTAGAGTTTCATTTAAATGAAATGAACATTTTATTTAATTATGAATTTTACCCCAAATAAGTTGAATTTTATTTCGTAGAATTCATTTGAAATAAATTCTTATTTTGTCCCACGTCAAATGATATTTTATGCTTAATATTCAACATATTTTTCACTTAACTAAGTCGATAAAGAACCATCATTATTTCATCTCACAAGTTCATCCAACCTACTTCAAGTTTTTTTTTTTTTTTTTTTCTCAACTTGTCTTTTGTTCATTAAAAACAATTCTAGTTTTAACCTAAAATAAATTATTCATTTATTCCAAATAAAAGAATTATATTGAATTTCATCCATATAGTTTTTATTCTAAATAGTATAATTTATTTAAAATAAAATGAATTCATTTTTTTTCTTTTTTCAAACACACTATAAGAAGTTGAGAGTTTGAGTATCTATGACCGTAGCTTGCAATTGGTATACAATGAGTTGTAGGAGTTTAGTTTTTTTTTTTTTTTTTTTTCTTTTTTTGGTCCTTAGCTTTCCCATGTACCAAAACAAATTATGTTGAAGCGATTACAATTCTTCTAATATTCGGTGTTAAGCTAATGGGCTTTTTCTTTCTTTCTTTTTTAAATAAATTTTCTTTTGCAATGAAGACAAAGTATAATGAGGAAGATGCTGAAGAGAGAGCATGAGAACTATGCTCATTGTGGGAAGAATATCTAAAGGACCTAGACTGGCATCCATTTCAAGTTACTACGGTTGAAGAGAAGCATCAGGAAAGTATTGACGAATAGGATCAAAAGCTAAAAGATTCGAAGAAGGAGATGGGTAATGGAGCATACAGAGCTGTGGTATTAGCTCTAATGGAAATAAACGAATACAATCCAAGTGGGCGGTATATAACCTCTGAATTGTGGAACTATGGAGAAGGAACGATGGCAACATTGCGAGAGGGAATTGCATTTCTACTGAACAAATTAAAAATAAGCAACTGCAAAAGGGGAATGTGGTGAAGGAATTGACATGTATGTAAAAACTATTCGTGTATATAATTAAATGCATGTGTCACAGTATCAGCCTTTTTGTTTTGTGCACATCAAAGTCTCAAACATTTTGTGTTAAAATATAATTGACATATTATTTTTTACAATGAGCTTGTAAATCATTACAACGATTTGTTCTCATAGTGATTACGGATTAGAAAGACAAACATGACAGATATTTAACATGCATGAGAATTTTGTATATGCCAGTGAAAACATCATAGATTATCATGAACAATAGAATAAATTAGATTTTAATCTTTATAATAGATTCTCATATTCTAGCTAGTCAACTCTACCAAATACTCCATTAAAAAAAAAAAAAAAAAAACTCTATTGCATAATTTTCAATCAACTTTGCTTATAATTATAATCTGATCAAATTTGATTATAATCAAATAATATAAATATTTTATGTTGACTAGAGAGTTTTTCTAGATTAGATTCAGATTATTTTTTTTTAATTTTATGATTGTAATCAGAAGAAAAAAAAAACTATAAATATATTGATACTTAATTTTATTTTTTCCTCTTATAAATCAAATTTGATCAATTAAAATACTATGTTATCCCCATTATTTTTACAAATAACAGCCCCATACCCAATTACTACGCCACTCAAAACTTAGTCAACAATGAACCTTTGCTTTATTTAAATTGTCAAAACTTAATAGATGATTTTAATTCATTTTTAATTTTTTTTGAGAAAAAAAAAACTTTAATTAAATTATGTTTTAATTACAATTTTTGTTGATCTAAAAATCGTATCAAATCATTTAGAACAAAATATATCATTTAATAAGATTTTTAATAATTTTGACAGAAAATAATCAACTAAGCAATTATTTTATCAAATAATGATATAACTATCAATTACTTGATCTCTAATTATAAATAATTCTTACCAAACACTGTATACAACTTATAACATATTTTAAAACTCGATTAAAACCTATATATTGTGATAATATGATTATTAATAATAATCAAATAATTTTAAACAAGTATCAATAAAATAACAAATTATCTCAAAATCTTTATAATTGATACTTAATCATATATATATATAATTGAGCAGGTGATGCAATAATTTTAATTGATTTTCTGCAAACATACATATGTTCTATACTGCACCTAATTATATATAATTATAATAATCAGATGAAGTAATTGAGGATGACAGTTATATTATGATTTGTACTTTTTTTTTCTTCTTCTTCTCCCAGTTGTTGGTCTACTGGAAAAGTCAAGTGTTCTGACATACACACTTACTATATAAATATACCTTTGTGCCTCACCTAAGATGTACTCCTATAAACAATTAAGCATTGATATAGGGTGCTCTGAGCTTCTTGAGCAACTCAGAGAAAGAGAAAGAGAGAAGTTATTTTTTCGATACATCCTCTTATTTAATATTGGTCATATATGGCTTCTATGATGATCAGTAGCTCCATGAACATGTCCATGCTCATCATCAAGCTTAATTCCAAGCGTTATTATCAACAAAAGATTATGACAACCATGTAAGTTATAATTTCTGTTTGAATTTAATGATTTGATTATAAGTTAAGTTGTTTACATGCTAATACATATAGCTGATTGTATTAATTAATAATTACTTATATTAATAAACATATGTTTAGTTGTTAATCAAAAGGAGCAAAGTTGGACAAATACAAAAATTTGCATAATTTTAATTTGATTACATAATTCTGTGTTTTTGGATTATGATTAGAATCTGTGCTAAACCAAAAAGGCCAGCGACGGGTCTGGTGGAAAAATTCATGGAACAACCGACAGGAATCTTGGAGAGGAGAAGAAGGATGTGAAGAGCAACCCAGCAAAGGAGAAGGAAGACAAAGGATCAAAAGAGGCAGAGATCAATGGTACTACTACCAATAAATAAAAACAAAGTTGATGCTTGTTCAAGAAATAGCAGAGCTGTAAATAGAATAAATCTAGTGGGCCAATTAGTGAGTCATGAACTAGCTTCGCTCAAGTAGAATGGTTACCTAGTTAAGTCGAAGGCTCTTCCTTACACCTTAGTCTGAGATCGAACTCGATCGAGACCCCTCCATCTATGGATAAATAAAAATACAAAAAAATCAGGGAGTTATAATGTGTTTTAGCTACACGTATGATATGTATATATAATGAAATGTTCTTCCAAAACTCTTCATTTTCACGCTGAATTCCTGTTTGTACCCACTCACACATACACACACAAAAAAGAGGTAAGTTTTGATTGGACTTTGCTCACTTGAGTTCCTGCATTAATAGAAGAAGCTTCATCACCTAAAAAATGTGAGAAAAAGTAAACAGGAATTTCTCAACAATATACAATAATTAACTTGAGTCTACATTCAAAGTCTTCGAAATTTGTTTTGCATTCAGTGTGAAAAACACTGCATGCATTTCATCAATCAACAAATATTCAAGATCAACAGTATCTTCCTATGTTAATTTACACAAATCTTAATTATGTTTCGATTGGACTTGCTCACTTGACCACTTTTAATTTTGATAAATATAAAGAAATCATATATTATTACAAAATTGTAAAGCCTTTATGTAAATATATCCGTCATCTCTTCTTCTATAATGAGATTCAAATCTAAGATTGTTTATGTTAATCAATATTTATAAGTTAATAAATATAACAAAAATCGATTTTTCGAATAGTTTGTCATTTAGAACATAATCATTTATAAATTTTATCTTTTTTCTTTGTATATAGACTTGATAAATTTCAGAATTATAAGTTTTACTGTCATATAGTTAGTAGTTTATGTTCACCACCTACTAGAGATGGTAATTGGGCCAGGTTCGTGTCGGCCCCGATTTGGCCCAATCCTAATAGGCATGTCATTAGATTTTAAATGGGTCCTTAATGGAACAACCGGCTGGAATATTGGAGAGGAGAAGAAGGATGAGTAGAGCAACCCAGCAAAGAAGAAGGAAGACAGACGATCAAAAGAAGCAGAGATCAAGAAATAGCAGAGCTGTAATAAATAGAATAAATTTAGTGTGTTTTTTAGTAAGTCATTTATAAACCATTGGCATAACTCAAGTAAAATGGTACCTGAGTCAAATATTCTCTCTTATCCGAATCGAACTTGAGACTCTCCTCTATCTACGGATAAAAAATAAAATAAAATAAGTTTGAGTCATAATTGTGTTTTAGCTTCGTGTAGCATAATTGATATGTATATATATGTAAAATGGAATGTTCTTCCAAAACTCTTCTTTAATTTTCACACTGAATAATTAACTTGAGTCAACATTCAAAGTCCTGCAAAGTTCTTTAGAATTCAGTGTGAAAACACTGCATGCATTTCATCAATGAACGAATATTCAAGATCAATACAGTCCTCCTATGTAAACACAAGCCTTAATTATGTTTTGATTGGACTTGCTGACTCGACCACTTTTGATTTTG
Organism: Quillaja saponaria; assembly: GCA_029379385.1. Lineage (NCBI taxonomy): Eukaryota > Viridiplantae > Streptophyta > Magnoliopsida > Fabales > Quillajaceae > Quillaja > Quillaja saponaria. Next base: position 6,691,156 of record CM055616.1, on the reverse strand, counting down.
GTAAATATAAATAAATAAATTATTACAAAATTGTAAAGAATGAATGTAAATATTTGTATCCATCATCTCTTATTCTATTGTGAGATTCAAAACTAAAATTGTTTATGTTAATCAATATTTATAAGTTAGTAGATATAATAAAAATAGGTTTCTTAACTTGTTTGCCGAATAGAACGTATTTTAACATTTTTTCTTGTATATAGACTTGATAAATTTCAAAATTATAAATTTTAATCTCGTACAATTAATGTTCACCACTCACCAAAAACATATAAAAAGAAAAAACATGTGAAAGCATGAAAGCTCGATCATAGGAAAAATACTAACAGACAAAGACCTTAACTACTTTATTTCTTATTCATATGGTCCCAACTTGAAGCCCAAATTTTGCAAATATTATTTTTACTTACAATGAGCATGTAAATCATTACAATGTTTTGTTTTCATTGTGATTTTGGATTAAAAAGAAAGATATGAAGGATATTGGTAACATGCATGAGGATTTTAGTATTACGTAAAAATATTAAAGATTGTCATGAACTACATAAGAAATTAGTTTTTAACATTATAATAGATTCTCACATCTAGCTAGTCAACTTTGGCAAGTCCCTCCATTAAAAAACTCTTCAATCAACTTTGTTATTTGTATAATTTGATTATAATTAAATAATTTAGATATTCAATGTTGGGTAATGATTTTGTTTTTAACATTAATTATAATCAAATTATATTTTTAATTTTTATATTATAATAAAAAAGGCAATAAGTTGCTTTTTTTTTTTTTCACTTGTGATATTAATTCAACCAATCAGGTTTAACCAAGTAAAATACTATGTTATTCTAAATTTTACAAATAACACTCCAATTTTCAATTAATATTTCAACGGTAGAGTATCGTTAATAAATAAGAAGTAAATACTAATTTTTCACACTTTATAAATATTTTTATTTAAATTTTCAAAACATAATTAGTAGATGATTTGTTTATTTTTAATATTTTTGAGAAAAGAACTTTAATTAAATTAGGTTTTTTTTCATTTTTTTTTTATCAAACTAAAATCATATAGAACAAATATGTGGTACCATTTTAAATAATTTTGACAGAAAATAATCAATTAATCAATTATTTTAACAAATACTAATATACCTTTATAATTCTCTTTTCATAACTTATAGGCTCAACGGACATCCTAGAAAAAAATACAATTCCATTAGTATGTAGCAAGGTATCTACGTCGGCATTAATTAAAGAATTTTACTTCCCATAGTCTCACTCAAAGATAAACTCATAATTAGAGTCAATATAAAGAGCATGCATTCTCAACTATTAGACAAACCCATTAGTTAATTTGTCCATAAACTATTCTCAAATGTAATTTTGCTAATTAAATAGTAAATCAATAAGTTTTAGCCGATTTGTGTACGAATAAAATTAACATGCATGTAAATCTTCAAACTTTCAGTCTATTGTGTTATGTAACTTAAAATGTAAATAGTCAGTGATTCAACCGATTTATGTACAAAACGTTCATGTGTAACTAACATGTATATTTTTGTCAACTTTTCAGCCAATTTGTGTACAAACTATTCATGAATGTAATTAATATTTAAATCTTAGCTACATTGTGTTTTATCAGGTAATTTCGTTAACGTTTCAACCGATTTACGTACTTGTAAATCATCAACATTTTTGCCTTTTGTGTAAAAGCTATTCATATATGTAATTAATATGTAAATCATCAATGTTTCAGCCTATTTGTATACAAACTATTCTTGTATATTAATATAAAACATTTAATTCTCCAAAATTTCAGCCTATTTGTATGTAGGTAGTTAACATGTAAATCGTCATAAATTCAATCTTTTATGTACAAATTATGCATGCATAAAATTAAGACGTAAATCAACAAAATGCAACTGAATTATGTAAAAACTAGTTGTGTATATATGTAATTAACATGGACCACGACATTAGTATACAATCTAATGTAATTAAAAATCACAAAATAAATAATCGGAGTTGTTCACATTTATTCTTATTTATAATTAGCGTGTAAATCATGCGTCATAGCGCTTTGTTCACATAGTAGATATAATTTTGTAACATGCATGAGAATTTTGTATATGCCAGTAAAAACACCAAAGATTGGCATGACCAGTACAATAAATTAGTTTTTAACCTTTATAATAACAGAAACGTGATTAATTATGCATCTAGCTAAAGTATAATCAAATAGAAAATTATCTTAAAATCTCTGTAATTGGTGCTTCATTTTCTACAAAAACGCGTGACATATATAAAAACAAGGTTGACTAGGTCATACAATGATTTTAATTGACTTGGACATTTGCCACTTTTGATATACATATTCAAACAAAACTACTTCATTAGAATATTGCAATCATGTGTAGCTTATTTATATTTATATATACACTACCTTATATAATCACATGATTTAACTTAGGATAATAGTATCATCTGGAATTTTTTGTATTCTTCTTCTTCTTCTTCTTATATTCTCTAACTGAGTACTCATTCAGTTGTTGGTGTGCTGCATGGCAAAGTCAAGCGTTCTCTCTCACAAACTTACTATATAAATAGACCTTAGTGCCTCACCTATAATGTACTCCTAGAAGTACAATATAGAGTTCTCTGAGTTTCTATAGCAAATTAGAGAGAAAGAAGTTTCTATTTCCTCTATAAGCAGTATTGGTCATAAATGGCTTCCATTTTGAATAGCTCCATGACCATGTCCATGTTCATCATCAAGCCCAATATTTCCAAGACTTATTATCAACAAAAGAATCTGACAGCCATGTAAGTTAATTTTATGTAATTTCTGTTTAGAATATTTGATTATAAGTAACTTATATATTGCACACTACAACACCGAACGTGCCCGTCGCAGATAACTCATTTTCTTGTATAGCTGATTGCTTTGGTGTTTTGTCTTAAAATATTTTCAGAGTTTGTGCTAGTAAACCAGCTAGAAGAAAGAGAAATCCCAGTAGAGAGAGTCGTACTCCACAGACCAATAGTAGTAAACCCAGGAGCTTGCAGCTGGAGGAGATGCCTAATTATTCCAAGAATTCCTCTAATTATAAGGAACTTGAATTTGACAGCAAGAGAAGAATGGAAGATGTAGATGTCAATGGTGCTCATATTGATTGATCAAATTATGAAAATTTCCATGTATGAGAGGATTCTAGCTTGCACATGCATGTCACAACCTGTTGTTTGTATTACAATTCAAGGATTGTTTATTTATATAAAAATTTGATCGAATAAATTAGATATCTAATCCTAGACCAATTGAACTAAATATCTTACCCGATTCGATCATCTTAAATGATTTTGATTTTTAGTTATTTTATGTTTATTTTTTAAAAAATTGTCTAAAAGTGTGTTTTTAATTACCATGATGTTATCTTTTATATTTCTTGGGTTAAAGTTAAAATAGTATCATTACAAAATTAACTAGGAATAATTTTTTCTCTTTTGGTAAATTGGAAGAAAGGACAATATTGCAATCATGCATGTGCATCTTACTATACTTACTACTTGTAATAATTATAGCTATGAATTAATTTAAAGTAACTTCAAGATCATTTGAGATCACAATGTTTGTTTTTCTTCATTATCTTTGATTTTTTTTTTTTTTTTTTTTTTTTTTTTTTGGCGTCAAATACTGATCTTAGCCAACTAAAGATTGAAAATGAATGTGTGGAAGCATATGTCTAATCCTTTCATTACATTCAAAGAATCTGGAATATCCCACACACTGCTTGAGTAAAAGGACAAATAAATATGGGGGACCAGAAGATATGAGGGGATACTATATGAAAAATAAAAAGGTAAAGGAAAAAGATAAAGTTGCATCTTTTTAAACTGAGTGACACTAGCTAAGGCCATTAGTTGGAACTTGGAATAGAGATTGATCGAGGACTTGTTTCTAAATTCACAAAACTAGCTAGGAAGATATACAGCTTCAATCACTGTCCAATTATTTTCATGTTCTTTAATAAAATTATTGTGGGATATACCTCAATTATTGAGAAAAATATATAGCTGAGGCTTGTTTGTTGAGTTTTCAAAACCAAATAGACATTATTTGAAAATAAGTTAATTTCAATTAGATTCGAATCCCCCCATCTATTGATGTATGAATATTTTTTCTATATTTATGAGTAATTTTTATTTTATTTAAATATTACTTTTTAGATCATAAGTGAACACATTCAAATTCAAACATGTCTCTAATAATAGTTATCAGCAATAATAGTAACTAATAATTATCAACGACAACTATTATCTGGTACTTGATATCAGCAAGAATTGTGATCACCAAATACATATTAACACGATTTCTAATAGTCTTTTCCATAAATTAAAAGGGGAAAAAGTACATTTTTGAAAAACATAACCAAACACGTCTTAATGAACAAAGACCTTATCTGGTAGGTATATGGGACAATTGACACAATAAAAAGAAAAAGGGAAATGGAATAAAAAAAAAAACACAAACAAACACACGTAGAAATAGGCAAATCTCACTAGCATTTCATCACTCATCCTTTATAAATATGGTCATTTCATTCTCTCTTAGACAAAAACTCACACTCAATCTTATTCTTAGTTTTGAGCAAATCACCAGAAGAATCAACAAAATTCTTATCTTTCTGATTAATCATGGCTCTAGTGGGTTGCTTCACACCAAGAACCCCAGTTCCACTTCCAAATTTGAAATTCTACAGACCAAAAATTGTGACTATGTCAGTCACTTTTCCCTTCAACTTCCCTCATATTCTTTCTCTAATTCCATGCATGATAGTGTACTATAGGAATATTTTTGTCCAAGTTATTTACAATAACTTCAGCAATTAATTTGTATTGATTAATGATTATTTATACCTTTTGTTTAATTTCACGCATGCATGCATATCATAGTGAACTAGAAATATTTTTGGCAAAGTTTATTTAATATAAAGTTCAATAATTTTGTATGAATTAATATTAATTTGTAATGAAGACATGTTTTAGTTGTTAATTTTTGAAAGGAGCAAATCTGGACAGCTATTTCAAAGTTTTACATAATTTAATTTTTAACTCACTTAATTTCTGTTGTTTTTTGGACAATCAGAAGCTGTGCTAAAACCCAAAGACCGCCGCTCAGCGATGGGAAAGGTGGAAAAATTCATGGAACAAGAACAACTAGTAGCAGGAATCTGGGGGAGGAGAAGCTTGTGAAGAGCAACCCAGCAAAGAAGGAAGACAAAGGATCAAAAGAGGCAGAGATCAATGGTACTACTACCAATAAATAGAGTCATATATATATATATAATAAGTTGAAAAAATAGAAAGACGAAAGGTTCTACTTTATTTCTTATTAAACACTATATAAAACTTATAGCATATTTTAAAACTCGATTAAAATCTATAGATTAGTGATAATTTAATTATTAAGTATAAGAAATAATTTTAAACAAGTAAGTATAAAATAATAAATTATCTCAAAATCTCTATAATTGATACTTAATTATATAAAAAAATAAAAATGAAAAACTTGAGCAGGTCATACAATAATTTTGATTGATTTTCTGCAATCATATATATATATTCTAAACTACAACTTTTTATACAATTATAATAATCAGATGAACTAATTGAGGATTACAGTTATATTATGATTTGTACTTTTTTGTCTTCTTCTCCCAATTGTTGGTCTACTGGAAAAGTCTAGTGTTCAGACATACACACTTACTATATATAATTATACCTTTGTGCCTCACCTAATGCGTACTCCTATAAACATTGATATAGAGTGCTCTGAGCTTCTTGAGAAAATCAGAGAGAGAGAGAAAGAGAGAAGTTATTTATTTATTATTTTTTCCTATATTTCCTCTTATTTAATATTGGTCATATATGGCTTCTATTATGATCAGTAACTCCATGAACATGTCCATGCTCATCATCAAGCCCAATTCCAAACCTTATTATCAACAAAAGATTATGACAACCATGTAAGTTATAATCTCATGTAATTTCTGTTTGAATTTAATGACTTGATTATAAGTTAAGTTGTTTGCGTGCTAATACATATAGCTGATTGTTTTGGTGTTTTGTCTTAATTATCAATAAAATTCTCATCTTTCTAATTAATGGCTTTAATGGGTGGCTTCACACCAAGAACCTCATTTCAACTTCCAAATTTGAAATTCTACAGGCCAAAAACTTTGACTATGTCAGTCACTTTCCCTTCAACTTTTCCCTCATATATTTTCTTCAATTTCATGTATGATATATAAGTGTACTACAGGAATATTTTTGTCCAAGTTATTTACTATAATTAAGCTCAGTAATTTTTATTACTTATATTTATTGACATATATTTTTATTTTTGTTAATCCAAAGGAGCAAAGTTGGACAAATTAATACAAAAATTTGCATAATTTTAATTGGATTACTTAATTTTATTGTTTTTGGATTATAATCAGAATCTGTGGTAAACCAAAAAGGCCGCCAAGCAGCGACGGTTCTGGTGGAAAAATTAATAGAACAATCGGCAGGAATATTGGAGAGGAGAAGAAGGATGTGAAGAGCAACCCAGCAAAGAAGAAGGAAGACAAAGGATCAAAAGAAGCAGAGATCAAGAAATAGCAGAGCTGTAATAAATAGAATAAATTTAGTGTGTTTTTTAGTGAGTCATTTATAAATCACTAGCATAACTCAAGTAAAATGGTACCTGAGTTAAATATTCTCCCTTACCCAAATCGAACTTGAGACTCTCCTCTATCTACAGATAAAAAATAAAATAAAATAAGTCAGTAGTCATAATTGTGTTTTTAGCTTATAATTTATATATATATATATAATGGAATGTTCTTCCAAAACTCTTCTTTAATTTTCACACTGAATAATTAACTTGAGTCAACATTCAAAGTCCTGCAAAGTTCTTTAGAATTCAGTGTGAAAACACTGCACGCATTTCATCAGTGAAAAAACATTCACGATCAACACAGTCTTCCAATGTAAACACAAACCTAAATTATGTTTTGATTGGACTTGCTGACTCGACCACTTTTGATTTTGGTAAATATAAATAAATAAATTATTACAAAATTGTAAAGCATGAATGTAAATATTTGTATCCATCGTCTCTTATTCTATTGTGAGATTCAAAACTAAAATTGTTTACGTCAATCAATATTTATAAGTTAATAGATATAATAAAAAAAAAAGGTTTCTCAACTTGTTTGTCATATAGAACGTATTTTAACATTTTTTCTCGTATATAGACTTGGTAAAATTCAAAATTATAAATTTTAATCTTGTACAATTAGTAATTAATATTCACTACTCACCAAAAACATATAAAAAGAAAAAACATGTGAAAGCATAAAAGCTCGATCATAGGAAAAATACTAACAGACAAAGACCTTAACTACTTTATTTCTTATTCATATGGTCCCATCTTGAAGCTCAAATTTTGCAAATATTATTTTTACTTACAATGAGCATGTAAATCATTACAATGTTTTGTTTTCATAGTGATTTTGGATTAAAAAGAAAGACATGAAGGGTATTGGTAACATGCATGAGGATTTTAGTATTACGTACAAACATTAAAGATTGTCATGAACTATATAAGAAATTAGTTTTTAACATTATAATAGATTCTCACATCTAGCTAGTCAACTTTGGCAAGTCCCTCCATTAAAAAACTCTTCAATCAACTTTGTTATTTGTATAATTTGATTATAATTAAATAATTTATATATTCAATGTTGGGTAATGATTTTTTTTTTAACATTAATTATAATCAAATTATATTTTTAATTTTTATATTATAATAAAAAAGGCAATAAGTTACTCTTTTTTTTTCACTTGTGATATTCATTCAACCAATCAGGTTTGACCAAGTAAAATACTATGTTATTCTAAATTTTACAAATAACACTCCAATTTTCAATTAATATATCAACGGTAGAGTATCGTTAATAAATAAGAAGAAAATACTAATTTTTCACACTTTCTAAATATTTTTATTAAAATTTTCAAAACATAATTAGTAGATATTAGTTTATTTTTAATATTTTTGAGAAAAGAACTTTAATTAAATTAGGTTTTTATTTCATTTTTTTTTATCAAACTAAAATCATATAGAACAAATATGTGGTACCATTTTAAATAATTTTGACAGAAAATAATCAATTAATCAATTATTTTAACAAATACTAATATAACTTTATAATTCTCTTTTCATAACTTATAGGCTCAACGGACATCCTAAAAAAAAATACAACCCCATTAGTATGTAGCAAGGTATCTACGTCGGCATTAATTAAAGAATTTTACTTCCCAAAGTCTCACTCAAAGATAAACTCATAATTAGAGTCAATAAAAAGAACATACATTCTCAACTATTAGACAAACCCATTAGTTAATTTGTCCATAAACTATTCTCAAATGTAATTTTGCTAATTAAATAGTAAATCAAAAAGTTTTAGCCGATTTGTGTACGAATAAAATTAACATGCATGTAAATCTTCAAACTTTCAGTCTATTGTGTTATGTAACTTAAAATGTAAATAGTCAGTGATTCAACCGATTTATGTACAAAACGTTCATGTGTAACTAACATGTATATTTTTGTCAACTTTTCAGCCAATTTGTGTACAAACTATTCATGAATGTAATTAATATTTAAATTAGCTAAATTGTGTTTTATCAAGTAATTTCGTTAATGTTTCAGCCGATTTACGTACTTGTAAATCATCAACATTTTTGCCTTTTGTGTAAAAACTATTCATATATGTAATAAATATGTAAATCATCAATGTTTCAGCCTATTTGTATACAAACTATTCCTCTATATTAATATAAAACATTTAAATCTCCAAAGTTTCAGCCTATTTGTATGTAGGTAGTTAGCATGTAAATCATCATAAATTCAATCTTTTATGTACAAATTATGCATGCATAAAATTAGGACGTAAATCAACAAAATGCAACTGAATTATATAAAAACTAGTTGTGTATATATGTAATTAACATGGACCGCGACATTAGTATACAATCTATTGTAATTAAAAATCACAAAATAAATAACCTGAGTTGTTCACATTTATTTATATTTATAATTAGCTTGTAAATCATGCATCACAGGGCTTTGTTCGCATAGTAGATATAATTTTGTAACATGCATGAGGATTTTGTATATGCCAGTAAAAACACCAAAGATTGTCATGAGCAGTACAATAAATTAGTTTTTAACCTTTATAATAACAGAAACGTGATTAATTATGCATCTAGCTAAAGTATAATCAAATAGAAAATTATCTCAAAATCTCTGTAATGGGTGTTTCATTTTTTACAAAAACGCGTAACATATATAAAAATAAGTTGACTAGGTCGTATAATGATTTTAATTGACTTGGTCATTTGCCACTTGTGATATGCATATTCAAACAAAACTACTTCATTAGAATATTGCAATCATGTGTAGCATACTTATATTTATATATATACTACCTTATATAATCACATGAATTAACTTAGAATAACAGTATCATCTGGACTTTTTTGTATTCTTCTTCTTCTTCTTATATTCTCTAGCTGAGTACTCACCCTGTTGTTGGTGTGCAGCATGGAAAAGTCAAGTGTTCTCACACACACACTTACTATATAAATAGACCTTTATGCCTCTCCTAAAATTTACTCCTACAAGTACAATATAGAGTTCTCTGAGTTTCTATAGCAAATTAGAGAGAAAGAAGTTTCTATTTCCTCTATAAGCAGCATTGGTCATAAATGGCTTCCATTATGAATAGCTCCATCAACATGTCCATGTTCATCATCAAGCCCAATATTTCCAAGCCTCATTATCAACAAAAGAATCTGACAGCCATGTAAGTTAATTTTATGTAATTTCTGTTTAGAATATTTGATTATAAGTAAGTTATATATTGCACACTACAACACGGAACGTATCCGTCGCAGATAACTCATTTTCTTGTATAGCTGATTGCTTTGGTGTTTTGTATTAAAATATTTTCAGAGTTTGTGCTAGTAAACCAGCTGGAAGAAAGAGAAATCCCAGTAGAGAGAGTCGTACTCCACAGACCAATAGTAGTAAACCCAGGAGCTTGCAGCTGGAGGAGATGCCTAATTATTCCAAGAATTCCTGTAATTATAAGGACACTGAATTTGACAGCAAGAGAAGAATGGAAGATGTAGATGTTAGTGGTGCTCATATTGATTGATCAAATTATGAAAATTTCCATGTATGGGAGGATTCTAGCTTGCACATTCACAACCTGTTGTTTGTTTTACAATTCACGGATTGTTTATTCATATAAAAATTTGATCGAATAAATTAGATATCTAATCCTAGACCAAATGAACTAAATATCTTACCCGATTCGATCATCTTAAATTTTGATTTTTAGTTATTTTATGTTTGTTTTCTTAAAACATTGTCTAAAAGTGTGTTTTTAATTACCATGTTATTATCTTTTATATTTCTTGGGTTAAACTTAAAATAGTATCATTACAAAATTAACTAGGAATAATTTTTTCTCTTTTGGTAAATTGGAAGAAAGGACAATATTGCGATCATGCATGTGCATCTTACTATACTTACTACTTATAATAATTATAGCTAGGAATTAATTTAAAGAAACTTCAAGATTATTTGAGATCACACTGTTTGTTTTTCTTCATTATCTTTGAATTTTTTTTATTTTTTTTTATGGCAAGATAATACTGATCTTAGTCAACAAAAGATTGAAAATGAATGTGGTGGCATATGTCTAATCCTTTCATTACATCAAAGAATCTGGAATATCCCACACCCTGCTTGAGTAAAATGACAAATATATATGGGGGACAAGAAGATATGAGGGGATATTATATGAAAAAGAAAAAAAGAAAAAAAGAAAAAAAAAAAGAGGAAACAAAAAAAGATAAAGTTTTATCTTTTTTATCTGAGTGATACTGAGGCCATTAGTTGGAACATGGAATAGAAATTGATCGAGGACTTGTTTCTAAATTCACAAAACTAGCTAGTTAGACAGCTTCAATCATTGTCCAATTAATTTAATGTTCTTTAATAAAATTAGTGGGATATACCTCACCTCCATTATTGAAAGAATATATAGCTAAGGCTTGTTTGTTGAGTTTTCATAAGCAAGTAGGCATTATTTGTGTTAAAGTCACACTATTAAAATCAATTAATTGACATTAAAGGACGTGAGCTCTTATTATTACTACAACTAAGTAATGTGAGAAATTACCACATTGACATGTGGCTCTAACATGGTATATCAGAGCTAGGTCTTCTAATTATGCTCTAACACTCTGGCCAATTATTGAAGCCTTACAACCAGAGTTTATCCAAGTTCCACGTGAAGAGATATCAATGTGGTAATTCTCCATATTACTTAGATGTGGAGCTACAACATAATATATAATAATATGGTCTCACATCCCTTAATGCCAATTGATTGGTTTTAAGGGTGTAGCTCTAACAATTTGAAAATAAGTTGATTTCACTAATAATTAAAAGGGAAAGAGAGTTTGAAGGGAGAGGAGAGGAGAATAAATGGAATGAGAGAAAAAATGACACTTATCATTTTTAGAAAAAGGATAATATACATTTTTTATGGAGTTGAGGAAAAATAAGAAGATATATTATTATATAATTTTATGATTACGCCCTTAAAATATTTTATTTAAATATTAATAGGTATTTAATAAAAAGGATAAGGATATATTAGTCACAACATGGAAAGACTATAATGTACATTTTCCTCTTCTTCCACCCAATTTGGAGGGATACATTTCCTCTCACTCTTCTTAAAAAAAAACTCTCAAATAAAAGAAAATAATATGTACTCTCTGCTCTCATTTTCTCTCTCCATTCCCCATTATCTAAATAGACCCTTTACAAACAAAGACCTTATCTGCTAGGTACATGGCCCAATTGACTCAATAAGGAGAAAAAGGGGAATGGAATCAAAAAACAAACAAACACACAGAAATAGGCAAATCTCACTAGCATTTCATCACTCATCCTTTATAAATATGGTCCCTTCATTCTCTCTTGGACTAAAACTCACACATTTTTATTGTTTGTTTTTGAGCAAATCATCAGCAGAATCAACAAAATTCTTATCTTTCTAATTAATCATGGCTCTAATGCGTTGCTTCACACCAAGAACCTCAGTTCCACTTCCAAATTTGAAATTCTTCAGACAAAAAATTGTGACTGTGTCAGTCACTTTTCCCTTCAACTTCCCTCATAAATTTTCTTTAATTTCATGCATGATAGTGTACGTACTATAGGAATATTTTTGTCCATGTTATTTACTATAACCTCAGTAATTTGTATTCATTAATTATTATTTATGCCGTTTGTTTAATTTCATGCATGATCATAGTGTACTAGAAATATTTTTGGCAACGTTTATTTAATGTAAAGTTCAATAATTTTGTATTATAATTAATAATTAATATATAATTAACATATGTTGTAGTTGTTCATTGAATGGAGCAAATCTGGACAGATATATTTCAAAATTTTGCATAATTTAATTTTATTTCTCACATAATTTATATTGTTTTTGGATTATCAGAACCTGTGCTCAACCCGAAAGGCCGCCGATCAGCGACGGGAAAGGTGGAAAAATTCATGGAACAAGCAATAGCAGGAATCTGGGGGAGGAGAAGGTTGTGAAGAGCAACCCTGCAAAGAAGAATGAAGACAAAGGATCAAAAGAGGCAGAGATCAACGGTACTACTACCAATAAATAGAGTCATACATATATATATATTATAACTTAAGTTGGAAATAGCAGTGCTGTAAATAGAATAATAATCTAGTGGGCTAATTAGTGAGTCATAAACCACTACCGCTAGCATCGCTCTATTAGAATGGTATCTCCCCTACCCCCTCAGTCTGAGATCGAACCCGAGACCCCTCTCTATCTATGGATAAATAAATAAAATTTGGGATTGTAATTGTGTTTTAGCTACATGTATGATATGTACATATAATGGAATGTTCTTTCCAAACTCTTCTTTTCACACTGAAAAAAAGTAAACAGAGTCAACATTCAAAGTCTTGCGAATTTGTTTTGAATTAAGTGTGAAAACACTGCATACATTCATTTCATCAATCAACAAATATTCAAGATCAACTGAGTCTTCCCATGTAAACATAAACCTGAATTATGTTTTCATTGGACTTGCTCACTTGACCACTTTTAATTTTGATTAATATAAATAAATAAATAAATTATTACAATATTGTACAGCATGAATGTAAATGTATCCATCATCTCTTATTCTATATTGAGATTCAAAACTAAAATTGTTTATGTTAATCAATATTTATAAGTTAATAGATATAACAAAAAAATAGTTTTGTTCGGCTAGTTTGTCATATAGAACATAATAATTTATATATTTTAATATTTTCCTCGTATATAGACTTGATAAATTTCAGAATTATAAATTTTAATCTCATACAATTAGTAGTTAATGTTCAAAAACATGTGAAAATATAAAAGCTCAATCATTGCATGGAAAAATACTAATAGACAAAGACCTTAACTACTTTATGCCTTATTCACATGGCCCCAACTTGAAGCCCAAAGCAAAAATAATAATCAGGAAGACAAAATTTCCACTTTTGCATTAATTAATTAATTAGTTAGTCATTACCTATAAATTTATCCTTCACGCTTGACTAACAATTACAACTAAAAATGGCTCGTAGTTATTTATTTATATCCAACTAAACGTGGTCCTGTAACTGGATTAGTAAAAATGGTAATAGTCTTGTTATTTTCTTACTTATTTTATTAGTGATTGTCGAAATATTTAACCTCAAAACCAATAGGGAGTTAGCGGACTAGGAATTCAAGAAACTTTTCTTAATTGTGAGTTTGGAACCTGAAAAAAATTTAAGAGTTTCATTTAAATGAAATGAACATTTTATTTAATTATGAATTTCATGCCAAATAAGTTAGATTTTATTTCGTAAAATTTATTTGAGATAAATTTTTAACCTAAAGCAAATGACATTTTTATTATTAATATTCAACATTGTTTTTCATTTAAAGAAATCGATAAAGAGTCATCACCACTTCATCTCATCTCACATGTTCATCTAGCCTACTTCAAAATTTTTTTTTTTCTCAACTTGTCTTTTTGTTCATTAAAAAACAATTCTAGTTTTAATTAAAAAATAAGGGATAGTTTGATAAAACTACTTAAACTAAAATGAATTATACTATTTAGAATACAAACTCTATGTATGAAATTCATTTGTTCCAAATAAATATATATATATATATATATATAAGTTGACGTGTAATAAATTTAATTGACTTGATAATCTGCCACTAGTGATCAAACTAAACTAAATTAGAATATATATATATATTCTACTTCATAAGAGTGTTATCTGGACTTTTTTGTATTCTTCTTCTTCATCTTCTCATATTCTCTAGCTGAGTACTCTCCCAATTGTCGGTGTGCTGCATGGCAAAGTCAAGCGTTCTCTCTCACAAACTTACTATATAAATAGACCTTAGTGCCTCACCTATAATGTACTCCTAGAAGTACAATATAGAGTTCTCTGAGTTTCTATATTAAATTAGAGAGAAAGAAGTTTCTATTTCCTCTATAAGCAGCATTGGTCATAAATGGCTTCCATTATGAATAGCTCCATCAACATGTCCATGTTCATCATCAAGCCCAATATTTCCAAGCCTCATTATCAACAAAAGAATCTGGCAGCCATGTAAGTTAATTTTATGTAATTTCTGTTTAGAATATTTCATTATAAGTAAGTTATTTATTGCACACTACAACATGTTACGTGTCCGTCGCAAATAACTCATTTTCTTGTATAGCTGATTGCTTTGGTGTTTTGTCTTAAAATATTTTCAGAGTTTGTGCTAGTAAACCAGCTAGAAGAAAGAGAAATCCCAGTAGAGAGAGTCGTACTCCACAGACCAATAGTAGTAAACCCAGGAGCTTGCAGCTGGAGGAGATGCCTAATTATTCCAAGAATTCCTGTAATTATAAGGACACTGAATTTGACAGCAAGAGAAGAATGGAAGATGTAGATGTTAATGGTGCTCATATTGATTGATCAAATTATGAAAATTTCCATTTATGGGAGGATTCTAGCTTGCACATGCATGTTTCACACCAAAATCAATTTAAATTAGTTTTACTATTGTGTGTATTACAATTCACGGATCATTCGTATAAAAAGTTGATCAAATGAATTAAATATTTGATCTGACTCATTCTAACCAAATGAACTAGATATTGACCGGACTTGATTCGACTATTTTAAGTGAATTTTGATTTTTAGTTATTTTTATTTCTATTTTCTTACAGCTTTTTCTAGCTTTTGAATACCATTTTGTTATCTTTTATATATCTTGGGTTAAACTTAAAATAGTATTGTTACACAATTGACTAGGAATAGTTTTTCTCTTTTGGTAAATTAGAAGAAAGGACAGAATGTACTTAAAATATTGCAATCATGCATGTGCATCTTACTATACTTACTACTTAAAATAATTATAGTGAGGAATTAATTTAAAGCAACTTCAAGATTTGAGATGTGAATCAGGACTCCAACTCAACTGCCTACTATCTAGTTAAATGGCCTTCTCATACTTCTGGGAATGTAATTAATTGTATGCTTGACATTTGTTCTCTCGAGGAGACTTTTGTTTTCTCTATTTCTCGTCAATAAATAACTTCTTAGCTAAAAAAAAAAAAACTTTAAGATTTGAGGTCACACTGTTTGTTTTTCTTCATTATCTTTGATTTTTTTTTTTATTTTGGGCAAAATAATACTGATCTTAGTCAACAAAAGATTGAAAATGAATGTGGTGGCATAAGTCTAATCCTTTCATTATATTCAAAGAATCTGGAATATCCCACGCCCTGCTTGAGTAAAATGACAAATATATATGGGGGCAAAAAGATATGAGGGGATATTATAAGAAAAATAAAAAGGAAAAGGAAAAAGATAAAGTTGTACCTTTTTTAACTGAGTGATAAAAACTAGCTACATAGACGGCTTCAATCATTTTCCAATTATTTTGATGTTCTTTAATAAAATTAGTTGGATATACCTCACCTCAAACATCATTGAGAGAATAGACAGCTAAGGCTTGTTTGTTGAGTTATCGAAAGCAAGTAGACACAATTATTGTGTTAAAGTTACACTATTAAGATTAATTAATTGACATCAAGAGATGTGAGTTCATATTATTATATATTATATTGTAGCATCACATCTAATTAATGTGGGAAATTACCACATTGACATGTATCTTTAACATGGTATCAAAGCTAGGTATTCTAATTATGCTCCAACACTCCAGCCAATTATTAGAGCCTTACAACCTGTGTGCTCGAACTTGATCCACGTTCCATGTGAGAGGGTGTGAATTTGGTAATTTCTCACATTACTTAGATGTAGAGCTACTACATATTATATAATAATATGGCCTCACACCTCTCCAATTGATTGGTTCTAAGGGTGTAGTTCTAACAATTTGAAAATAAGTTGACTTCAATTAAATTTTAATTCCGAATAGTAAATGGAAAGAGGGGAGGGGAGAGGAAAGGAGGGGAAATGAGAGGGTATATTATTACATAATTTTTCGATTACACTCTTAAAATATTTTATTTAGATATTAGTAGCTATTAATAGAAAGAATAAAGATATATTAATTACAACATACAAAGATTATAATGTACCTTTTCCTCTCTTTCTAAATTCCCTCGAAAATGATACGTATCCTCTTCTCTTCTTTTCTCTCTCTCCATTCCCCCTCCATTTAAATAGACCCTTAATGAACAAAGACCTTATCTGGTAGGTACATGGCCCAATTGACACAATAAGGAGAAAAAGGGGAATGGAATCAAAAAACAAAAACACACACACAAATAGGCAAATCTCACTAGCATTTCATCACTCATCCTTTCTAAATATGGTCCCTTCATTCTCTCTTTGACAAAAACTCACACTCAATCTTATTCTCAGTTTTTGAGCAAATCATCAGAAGAATCAACAAAATTCTTATCTTTCTAATTAATCATGGCTCTAGTGCGTTGCTTCACACCAAGAACCTCAGTTCCACTTCCAAATTTGAAATTCTTCAAACAAACAATTGTGACCATGTCAGTCTTTTTTCCCTTCAACTTCCCTCATATATTTTCTTTTATTTCATGCATGATAGTGTATGTATTATAGGAATATTTTTGTCCATGTTATTTACTATAACCTCAGTAATTTGTATTCATTAATTATTATTTATACCTTTTGTTTAATTTCATGCATGAAAATAGTGTACTAGAAATATTTTTGACAACAGTTTATTTAATGTAAAGTTCAATAATTTTGTATTATAATTAATAATTAATATATAATTAACATATGTTTTAGTTGTTCATTGAAAGGAACAAATCTAGACATACGTATTTCAAAATTTTGCATAATTTAATTTTATAACTCACATAATTTATGTTGTTTTTGGATTATCAGAACCAGTGCTCAACCCTAAAGGCCACCGATCAGCGACGGGGAAGGTGGAGAAATTAATGGAACAAGCAATAGCAGGAATCTGGGGGAGGTGAAGGTTGTGAAGAGTAACCCAGCAAAGAAGAATGAAGACAAAGGATCAAAAGAGGCAGAGATCAATGGTACTACTACCAATAAATAGAGTCACATATATATATTTATAAACTTAAGTTGATGCTTGTTCAAGAAATACCAGAGATGTAAATAGAATAAATATAGTGGGCTAATTAGTGAATCATAAACCACTATCGTTAGCGTCGCTCTAGTAGAATGATACTTAAAGTCACAAAGGCTTTCCCCTACCCCTCAGTCCGAGATCGAATCCAAGACCCTGTTAATACAAGAAAGAATTTCTCTTATGGCAAAAGACCACGTGGCATGTAACACATAGGTAATAGACCGTTATATAAATGGTCTGACTTAAATATAATCTAAATAATACAATAGCCGTTATAACCGTTTATGATAATAAATGATTGGTGACCTTTTCAGATCATAATGGAAAAATATAACCGCCTCTTCTACAACTATATATAGTGATCCAAGATTAACAGGTAAAGGGAGAACCTTTTTCTTACTCATTTTATATATTATTGAGTGAGGTCTGACTTTATCATCGGAGGGTTTTCGGGAAAATCCCCGTCCTCTGATATTGTCTTAACCAACGCTCGTATACCATCATGAAAAATCAACCAACAGTACGTGAATCACCAAGCAACCAAACCGGTCAAACAGCTACATCTACACCATCCAACCATCCATAATAGAACCAGATACTCCAGTAACCCAACAACAATTCCAAACACTGATGACAACAATCCAAGCTTTATCTAACAAAATAAACGTAGCTCACAAAAATAATCCAAAACGACCTAGAACTGGAGAAGATCATCACCATCTCGCCATCACTATTAGCCTATCTCCATTTCAAATCTTATATCCATCATTTTGGGATCTAACATTGGCGCCGTCTGTAGGAACCACCAACGCTCGTATACCATCATGAAAAATCAACCAACAGTATATGAATCACCAAACAACCAAACCGGTGAAACAGCTACATCTACACCATCCCAACCATCCATAATAGAACCAGATACTCCAGTAACCCAACAACAATTCCAAACACTGATGACAACAGTCTAAGCTTTATCTGACAAAATAAATGTAGCTCCCCTAAATAATCCAAAACGACCCAGAACTGGAGAAGATCAAGTAGACAACGATGAGTATGAAACTCAGGCTAGAGATACTTTTCCAATTATCCCTCCACGTAAAAACCTAGAAAAGGATAATCAAATTCAAACCTTGTCAAAATAATATCTCCAGATTAATACAGGAGGACCAACTCACCACCCCTTCACGAAAGACATAATCTCCTTCCGAGTACCAAAAGGCTTGAAGATCCCTACATCAGAGCAGTATAACGGGTCATCTAACCCTGATGATTTCATCACTGGTTTTGAGTCATTAATGTTGCTTCATGGCGTTCCAGAACAAGTGATGTGCCTGGCATTTATAGCAGCGCTTAGGGAAAAAGCCAGATTATGGTTCTCTCACCTTCCCCAAAATTCTATAAAAAGTTTTGATGAACTCATTATGGCTTTTCAAAGGCACTTCATGACAAACCGCAAGCAAAAAAAAGATGCGACAAACTTGCTGGGCATTAAACAAGGAGATAACGAATCATTGAAAGAATTCATGGCTCGCTTTAATAATGAAATCCTTGAGGTTAGGGACGTGAACCCACAGGCTATCATTACTATACTAAAAGCAAATTTGAGAAAATCTCAATTCAGGTATGACCTAAATAAACACACACCAGTATATCTAAAAGAACTCATGAGGCGTGCGGAAGAATTCATTAACGCAGAGGAAGCAGAACGAGCACTAATGACAACAAATAAATTGAACAAACGACAGTCTCTTTCACCTGACTTTGCCTGTCGACAAGAAGGGAAAAGTGACTATCCAAGGTCGTCCTAGAACGTACAAGTTGATGACGACGAGAAAAGTAACTATCCAAGGTCGTCCTGGAACGTACAAGTTGATGAATAAGGAAGGAAAAACACTACCAAACAGTTGAGTGCACAACATCTAAGAAAGTATTACCAGTAGAGCATCTCTGTGTAAACTTTGAAATTGCCTAATAAATAAATCCAGTTCGGTCCACATCATTCCTTAAACAAAGGAAAAAATAGGGTCAACTAAGAGTCACCTAGCTAAATGCTGCTCATCAAGAAAAGAGGGCAAGCTAAGAGCTAAATGAGCTAAGTGCTCATCATCAATAGCGGACGAGCTAAAAGCTACTCTCCAAATGAGTTAAGAGCTTAGAGCCAAGAGCTCAAAATAAAAATGAGCTAAAAGCTCAGAGCGAAGAGCTCAACCCAAACAATCCCTGAGCGAGTTCATCTCGGTGCAAGTAAGGAATTTAAAAACGCATTGGGGATGACCAACTCAGCAATGACGGGCCCACTATGAGCTCGGGCATTGTGAGCTCGGCAAGCCATGGCCTCAAGCTCACTATGAGCTTGGCATGCTAGAGCCTTGAGCCCACTATGAGCTCGGCAAGCCATGGCCTCAAGCTCACTATGAGCTTGGCATGCTATAGCCTTGAGCCCACTATGAGTTCAGGCACATGGAGCTTAAACATGCAATGACTTTGGCCATTATGAGCTTGAGCATGTCGTGGCCTCAGGTCCAACACGAGCTCGGTATATTTTGGCCACGTACATGCTTTGAGCTCAAACATGATTTGATCTCTATTTTATGATTAAAAAAAAAAGGTGGGGGGGGAGTACGCTCAGGGCCATCTCACCCAAGGGTGAGATGACCCAAGGGGTAGTATAAAAATATATATAACTAATTCAAATAAATAAATAAATAAATATATATATATATATATATATATATATATATATATATATATATATATTTTTACACTTAAGATTCAATTTAAGTACGTGAACACTCGCACTGATTTTTTGGGGGGACAAGTGTTAATACAAGAAAGAATTTCTCTTATGGCAAAAGACCACGTGGCATGTAACACATATGTAATAGACTGTTACATAAATGGTCTCACTTAAATATAATTTAAATAATACAATAGCTGTTATAACCGTTTATGATAATAAATGATTAGTGGCCGTTTCAGATCATAATGGAAAAATATAACCGCCTCTTCTACAGCTATATGAAGGGGGAAACTTTTTTTACTCATTTTATATATTATTGAGTGAGGTCTGACTTTATCATCGGAGGATTTTCGGGAAAATCTCCGTCCTCTGATATTGTCTTATTTTTACAGGAATCAGCTCATACAGCCTTGGCTCAAACCAACATCACAATCTCGCCATCACTATCAGCCTATCTCCATTTCAAATCTTAGATCCATCATTTTGGGATCTAACATACCCCTCTCTATCTATGGATAAATATAAAAAATATAAAAAAAAATGGGGTTATAATTGTGTTTTAGCTACATGTATGATATGAATATATATTGGAATGTTCTTCCCAAACTCTTCTTTTCACACTGAATTCCTGTTTGTACCCCAAAAAAAAAAAAAGGTTAGTTTTGATTGGACTTTGCTCACTGGAGTTCCTGCATTAATAGAAGAAGCTTCATCATCCAAAAATATGTGAGAAAAAGTAAACAATAATTAGCTTCTGTCAACATTCAAAGTCTTGCAAATTTGTTTTGAATTCAGTGTGAAAACACTGCATGCATGCATTTCATCAATCAACAAATATTCAAGATCAACAGAGTTTTCCTATGTAAACACAAACCTTAATTATGTTTTGATTGGACTTCCTCACTTGACCACTTTTAATTTTGATAAATATAAATAAATTAATTAATTATTGCAAAATTGTAAAGCATGAATGTAAATGTATCCATTATCTCTTATTCTATAGTGAGATTGAAAACTGAAATTGTTTATGTTAATCAATATTTATAAGTTAATAGATATAAAAAAATAATTTTATCCGACTAGTTTGTCATATAGAATATAATGATTTATATAATTTAATATAGATAAATTTCAGAATTATAAATTTTAATCTTGTACAATTAGTAGTTAATGTTCACTACCCACCAAAAACATGTGAAAATATAAAAGCTCAATCATTGCTTGGAAAAATACTAATAGACAAAGATCTTAACTACTTTATTTCTTATTCTTATGGCCCCAACTTGAAGCCCAAAGCAAAAATAATAATCAGGAAGACAAAATTTCCACTTTTGCATTAATTAATTAATGAGTTAGTCATTACCTATAAATTTATCCTTCATGCTTCACTAACAATTACAGCTAAACATGGCTCGTAGTTAGTTAATTATATCCAACTAAACATGGTCCTGTAACTGGATTAGTAAAAATAGTAATAGTCTTGTTATTTTCTTACTTATTTTATTAGTGATTACTGATTACCCTTGAATAGAGACTAAAAATTTAACCTCAAAACCAATAGCGTGTTGGCGGGAACGGAATTTAAGAAATTTTTTTTTATTGAGTTTGGAACCTAAAAAAAATGTAGAGTTTCATGAAATGAAATGAATATTTTATTTAATTATAAATTTCATGCCAAATAGGTTAGATTTTATTTCGTAAAATTCATTTGAGATAAGTTTTTATTTTGTCCCATGTCAAAATACATTTTTATCTTTAATATATAATATGTTTTTCACTTAAAGAAATGAAGAAAGAGTCATTATCACTTCATCTCACATATTCATCTTACCTACTTCAAGTTTTTTTTTTTTTTTTTTCTCAACCTGCCTTTTGTGCATTAAAAACAATTCTAGTTTTAATTAAAAAATTGAGGGTATTTTGGTAAAACTACTTAAACTAAAAGGAATTATTCATTTGATCCAAATAAAAGAGTTAAACTGAATTTCATATTTATTCTAAATAATATAATTCATTTAAAATGAAATAAATTTTGTTTTTGTTCTTTTTTCATACAACACACTATAAGAAGTTGAAAGCTCGAGTATCTTTGACCACAGCTTGCGATTGGTATACAAATGAGTTTTAGGGGTATAGTTTTTTTTTTTTTTTTTTTTATCTTAATTTTTCCATGCACCGAAACAAATTATGCTGAAGCGATTGTAATTCTCCTAATATTCGGTGTTAAGCTAATGAGCTTTTTCCTTTTTTTTTAAAATAAATTTTCTTTAGGTACCAAAATGATGTTTTTTATGTAATGGTGCAATTTTATAAATTAACTAGTAAATCGATAAGTTATGATGAGCTAACATGTATATCGCTATAATCTTAAAAGATTTATTGATAATTGTTTATATATGTAATTAATATGTTAGTACTCGAAACCTTAACTAATCTGTATTTAAAACTTTGAGCATATCAATGAACACTTAAGTCGACAAAAAATAAAAAAATTGTCATGGGCAGCAAACTTTTCTTCTATTCCATGTATATTACCTTATAAAAAGTAAAGATATGAGGCAATTCATGCACAAACTACTCAAATATCTGTAATTGTCAAACTGGCATCCGATTTGTGTGTATGTACGTATTAGTCAAAGTGTCATTAAATATATATATATATATATATGTTTTTGATATATTTATGTACAAACTATTCATGTATATAATAATTAACAAGCATGTGTCACAGTATCAACCTTTTTTAGTTTGTGTACATCAAAGTCTTATACATTTTGTCACACTCTCAAATGAAAATATGACTAACCAGAAAAATAGATGTCCATATTCCTGTAATTCTGAAGATACACATAATATGCTTCATGATTTAAAAATACATTATAATCAATATTATCAAAATGTCGTAGAGTTAAAATAAAAACCAGTGTAGGCAGTTAAACACAACAATTTATGGAAATTTTGGCAGAGATTTTCCCATACGGTAGAACATGCCCATAATGTAAACAAATAACTTGGATTCAAGTTAATAGTAAATCAAGACATCAAAATATACAAAGGGGCTCCACTCCCCACAAAACAGAACACACCATAATAATCACAATATGTAAATATATTACAACCATGCATGACATCCTAGGTGATTTTAAGTATTGTCCTTTACACCCCAAGTGTACAATTTCTGAGGTACACCTTGCCGCTGCAAAGTCGGCAAGTACCCCTGTATAGCAGTCAACCACAGTTTCCTGCAAACTAAAAAAAAGACCACAAAGGAAAGGGTGAGTCACAAAGACTCAGCGAGTAAATCACTTACCCTACAAGTACTAGCATCATACAACACAAATATCATAAATTACAATTCATACTCAAATCTTTTGATGCACATACGTAGTTATTATAATTATACAATCACAGTTCACTGTCCCAAAAACAACAACTAAATCATATAAGTCAATCAATAATTACACAATCAACTAAACAAGCAAAGGGCCAACGAGTAACCCAGCCCCGTACAACAATATCTCCCCCACCGGGCATTTACGTGCCCGCACAACAAATTATTCTCCATACACAAATTCATCCCACCGGGGCTGAGTACTCCAATAGTTTTCAAAACAATTATTAGAATCAGAATACCTCATATAAACTTGTAAGTTTAAACAATCTAGGTGCACCTGGATTATTAATTTCAAGAATGAAAACCATTTTTCAGAAAATTTTCACTTCTTGGCCATTATCAATCACAATCAATATTAAACAAATATAATTCAATTAAACACTGAAATAATGTACTTGTTTATTCTTCAATATAGCACATCAATTCAAATATACATGTAATTGCACATAATAATCTGACAACCATAGTGCACGTAATTCACTCACAAGTTCACGAATGCTATCCATCAGTGCGTCCGATTTGTGATGGTGTCGGAATATCCTCAACACTCTCTGGAGCTGAAAACCATGAATTCATACGTTACTAATAAAATTATTCTAGAGTAAATTTCATGATTTTCTTAACTTATATAATTATTTCTATACCCATTAATAATTTACCTAATTAATAAACTTGAATTTAAGCTTCTAAATATTAACATATTTCCAATTCTTACTTTTGATACTTGCATCTAGCTTTTCTAAATTAACTTAATTATAGTCCAACTTACTTATCTCCATTTCTAACTCACCTAATAGGAAGATCATTCACAAATCCTCATACACAGTTCACGGTTTGCCTCTCAATTTACATGAACAAATTGTCCAAATTAAGGTTCAAGGGTTATTATTATTATTATATAACTCTTAAGGTTATAGCAGCATATTGGCTGCTTTAGTTCATACTTCAGCCGTGCAACATGATGAAGGCCAAAATAAGTATGGGACTGCTGATTCTATTCTACCTCCTCATGATTTCAACATCCACAATTAGAACACCATCACAACACCTTGTTCCATCCCTTTTTTGTTTTCAATCCTCCCCACTCACGCCCTGCTCAAGTGCCTTCATCTTCACGGCTGGAATTTTAGCCTATCGCTAGCTCACGACAATCTTTAAAGCTCACCTTATGGATCATTTTCATGGCCATCCTTCCAAAACAAGTAGCCAGCAACAATTCAAAACAATCACAACCCAAGATCAACAAAAGAAGTAGGAGGTTCTTAGGCAAGGAAATAGGAGGTATAACTAGTTGTTTCTCCAAGTACAAGAAGCAGGGAATTTCGGCAACCAAGTGAAGGGATGGTGGGGGTACTTCCAGCTGATTTCAAACTCAGCTTCTAACCTCCTTCAACCATCACACCCACGGCCTAACTTGGAAAGAAGGAACCCCACTCACCCAAAAACTTCAACTTAGATGGCAAAGCACAAGGTTCACGGCACCTTTTCTCTCCAAAATTCCAGCAACCCAAGCCGTAGAAAACACTAGTCAATTCTCACACCCAGGGAAACGGCAGCCAAAAGAAAAGAGAAGAGTAAAAAGAGACTTAATAAAATAATGATGAAAAACCATGTACCACACATTTTTGTGATATTTCTACAATTATATATATATATATATACAACTTGTCATTTTGTGTTTGTAACAAAATTATTAATTCCTCAATTAACATACTTAATGAACTCCACTCTACATACATAAATTACCACCTAACTGGAATATATATATATATATATACATATTTTCAATATTATTATTATTATCCACTTTAATGTTCATTCATTTAAATGTTTTTATTACGTTGTAATGGCCTAATAACACACATTATGTACATAAATTCTAACACATGAATTAAGTTATCGGATTGTAACATTCTAACATATACGTTAAGTTACCGGGTTATCACACATTTTGTGTTAAAATATAATTCTTGAATGTAATTGACATATTATTTTTACTAATTTCACTGCATCTGTGTTGCGCATGAATCATATTTATTATATATACATATATGTGTGATGTACAGAGTATATAAATATATTATAAATATAGAAGAAAAATGAACACAATAATATTAAAATCATAAAAAGTATAATCGTAATTTTACAAAAAAAAAAAATTAACTTTTTAAATTTTCATATTATAATTATTTGTAACTTATTACATAAAAAAAATTGAGAAATTCAATCTTAAATACTTTTGATATATAGTTATAGACAAATTATAGATTTATTAATATCAAAAGAAATTAAGATAACTAACCCTTGTTACCATACCCAAACCCTAGTTACCAAATCCTAACCCTATTTACGGTACCCAAATTCTAGTTACCGTACTCTAACCCTAGTTATTATACCCAAACCCTAGTTACTATACCCAAACCCTAGTTACCATATCCTAACCCTAGTTACGATATACTAACCCTAGTTATGGTACCCTAACCTTAATTACGGTACCCTAACCCTAATTACGGTACCCTAACCCTAATTACTAGTACCCTAACCCAAGTTACAGTACCTTAACCCTAGTTATAGTACCCTAACCCAAGTTATGGTACCCTAACCCAAGTTACGGTACCCCAACCCTTGTTACAGAACCTTAACCCTAGTTACGGTATCCTAACCCTCGTTACTGTATCCTAACTCTAGTTACCATACCCTGACCCTAATACTAATTATGGTAGTACCCTTATTAAGATACCCTAATCTTAACCCTAATTATGGTACTCTAACCATAACTATGTTACCCTAACCCTAATTACGTACTATAACCCTAATTAAAGTACCCTAATCATAATCATAGTTACGGTACCCTAACTCTAGTAACAATACCCTAACATTCACCCTAATTACAGTATCATAACCTTAATTATAGTACCCTAACCCTAGTTATAGTACCTAACCCTAGTTACGGTACCCTCACTCTAATCCTAATTATGATACCCTCACTCTAATTACATTACACTCCTTAATTATGGTATCCCTAACTCTAATTACAGTACCTTAACCCTAGTTACGGTGCACTTACCCCTAACCCTAGTTATGGTACCCTAACCGTAATCCTATTTACGGTGCCTTAACCGTAACTCTAATTATGGTACCCTAACCTTAACCCTAATTGCATTACCATAATCCTAGTTATGGTACCCTAACCCTTGTTACATTACCCTAACCCAAACATTAATTATGGTACTCTAACCCTAATTATTGTACCTAATCCTAATTACAGTACCTTAACCCTAATTATGGTACCATAACCTAAACTCTAATTACAATACCCTAATTATGAAGCCCTAATCCTAATTATGGTATCCTAACCCTAATTATGATACCCTAACCCTAATTATAATACATTAGCCCTAACATTAATTATGGTACCCTAACTTTAACCCTAATTATGGTACTTTAACGTTAACCCTAATTATAATCCCCTAACACTAACTATAATTTGATATTGGACGACATGGGCATTGAATCGCCAAGAGCACTAACTAACTTCATTGAGGTGATATTGATGTTAATTCTAGTAAGGTCACAGATTTTTGTGTTGTGGAGGAAATTTTGAAGAATGTAAAAGATGACAGGTTCCAAGTAACCTTTTTTATTGCTGTTATAAGGAGTATTGATTCTAGCTTTTTTTGGCTGAGGAGTATTGACCTCACAAGGAGCTGAAATTCAAGATTGTAAGAGTTTGCAAGCTTAATGCAAGTCCCTATAGAGAAGGTTATTTTTAGTTTTAATATCTGGTACCCAAACTATTTAGTAATATTTAACAATAAATTGAATCTATTTAAAATTAATACAATAATATTATAAACATAAAATGTATACACTTAATATTTCTTTTCATTCATAAGATTTAAATAATAATAATAATTTATATTATAATTATTTATAACTTACTAAATTAAAAGAAATTGAGAAATTCAGTCTTAATCACTATTAGAGATTATTAATACTGAAATAATTAGGGTAAAAAATCAATAGTCATAAAAGAATTACTAACATATTAATATTAAAATAGAGAAAAATTAAGAACAAAATTGAAACAAAATTTATTTGAACCAAAATAATAAATGAAAAGTAATTATGTAATTTTAAAAAATCATAGGGTATTTAAGAAAATAAAATTTCTTCAGCTACAAGATAAAACAACAATATCTAACCATGAAAACTATAATCTAAATATTTTTTTAATACAAAATATTTTTTAAAAAATAATATTATTTCATAAATTTGAGAAAAACTATAAAATAATATAATTATTAGTAATTTATTAAACAATCTTTTTAAAAAAAAATCAATATTAACTACTATTGACATATAATTATTGAAAAAATGTAATTTTTTTTTTATGAATTAAAAGTTAAAACAACAATATTATAATCATAAAATTACACTCTTAATATTTCGCTTAATTCATAGTAAATTGTTTTTAAAATTTTAGTTTATAAATTTGAGAAGAACTAAGAAAATTAAGATTATTAGGCACTCTTAAACAAACAAAAAATTATTTACTATTGGCATATAATTATTAAAAAAATATAGATTTATTAATATTGAGAAGAAGTAAAAAAATATTCAATAGTTCTAAAATAATTACAATTCTATTAATATTAAAATTAAGAAGAATTACGAAAATAGTAAAAGAAAAAGTTGTAGTCTATTTAAAGTAAAATAACAACTAAGGATATCTATGTAATAATAAAAATTCATAAGGATACTTAAGAAAATGAAAAAACGTCTGATGTTATGTCTTTTTTTTTTGGGTACATTAAGAGTGCTCAAACTCAGGCACTAAAGGGTGGAGGGATAGATACCAATCACTTGAGCTAAGCTCAGGTGGTATTGTTAAGCCATTTATATGTAGTATAGATTTACAATGAGCTTGTAAATCATTACAACGATTTGTTCTCACAATGATTTTGGATTAAAAAGACAAACATGAGATATATTTAACATGCATGAGAATTTTGTATATGCCAATGAGAACATCAAAGATTATAATGAACAATAGAATAAATTAGTTTTTAACCTTTATAGTAGATTCTCATATTCTAGCTAGTCAACTCAACCAAATACTCCATTAAAAATAAAAAATATTACATAATTTTCAATCACTTTGTTTGTAATTATAATTAGATCAAATTCAATTATAATCAAATAATGAAAATATTCTGTGTTGACTAGAGATTTTTCTAGATTAGATTCAGATTGTTTTTAAAAAAATTTATGATTGTAATCACAAAAAAAAGAGTATAAATTGATATTTATTTTTATTTGTCCACTTATAAATCAAGTTTGAAAAATTAAAATATTATGTTATCCCATTATTTTTACAAATAACAGCCCCATACCCAATTGATACACAACTAACAACTTAGTCACAATGAACCTTTGCTTTATTTAAATTGTCAAAACTTAATAGATGATTTTAATTCATTTTTAATATTTTTGGGAAAATAATAATAATTAAATTATGTTTTAATTACAATTTTTATTAAACTAAAAATCATATCCAATCATTTAGAACAAAATATATCATTTAATAAGATTTTTAATAATTTTGACAGAAAATAATCAACTAAGCAATTATTTTATCAAATATTGATATAACTATCAATTACTGGATCACTAATTATAAATAATTCTTACCAAACACTATATACAACTTATGACATATTTTAAAACTCGATTAAAACCTATATATTAGTGATAATATGATTATTAATAATAATCAAATAATTTTAAACAAGTATCAATAAAATAACAAATTATCTCAAAATCTGTATAATTGATACTTAATTATATATATATATATATATATATATATATATAATTGAGCAGGTGATGCAATAATTTTAATTGATTTTCTGTAATCATATATATGTTCTATACTGCACCTTATTATATATAATTATAATAATCAGATGAAGTAATTGAGGATGACAGTTATATTAGGATTTGCACTTTTTTTCTTCTTCTTCTTCTCCCAGTTGTTGGTCTACTGGAAAAGTCAAGTGTTCTGACATACACACTTACTATATAAATATACCTTTGTGCCTCACCTAAGATGTACTCCTATAAACAATTAAACATTGATATAGGGTGCTCTGAGCTTCTTGAGCAACTCAGAGAAAGAGAAAGAGAGAAGTTATTTTTTCGATACATCCTCTTATTTAATATTGGTCATATATGGCTTCTATGATGATCAGTAGCTCCATGAACATGTCCCTGCTCATCATCAAGCTTAATTCCAAGCGTTATTATCAACAAAAGATTATGACAACCATGTAAGTTATAATTTCTGTTTGAATTTAATGATTTGATTATAAGTTAAGTTGTTTACATGCTAATACATATAGCTGATTGTATTAATTAATAATTACTTATATTAATAAACATATGTTTAGTTGTTAATCAAAAGGAGCAAAGTTGGACAAATACAAAAATTTGCATAATTTTAATTTGATTACATAATTCTGTGTTTTTGGATTATGATTAGAATCTGTGCTAAACCAAAAAGGCCAGCGACGGGTCTGGTGGAAAAATTCATGGAACAACCGACAGGAATCTTGGAGAGGAGAAGAAGGATGTGAAGAGCAACCCAGCAAAGGAGAAGGAAGACAAAGGATCAAAAGAGGCAGAGATCAATGGTACTACTACCAATAAATAAAAACAAAGTTGATGCTTGTTCAAGAAATAGCAGAGCTGTAAATAGAATAAATCTAGTGGGCCAATTAGTGAGTCATGAACTAGCTTCGCTCAAGTAGAATGGTTACCTAGTTAAGTCGAAGGCTCTTCCTTACACCTTAGTCTGAGATCGAACTCGATCGAGACCCCTCCATCTATGGATAAATAAAAATACAAAAAAATCAGGGAGTTATAATGTGTTTTAGCTACACGTATGATATGTATATATAATGAAATGTTCTTCCAAAACTCTTCATTTTCACGCTGAATTCCTGTTTGTACCCACTCACACATACACACACAAAAAAGAGGTAAGTTTTGATTGGACTTTGCTCACTTGAGTTCCTGCATTAATAGAAGAAGCTTCATCACCTAAAAAATGTGAGAAAAAGTAAACAGGAATTTCTCAACAATATACAATAATTAACTTGAGTCTACATTCAAAGTCTCCGAAATTTGTTTTGCATTCAGTGTGAAAAACACTGCATGCATTTCATCAATCAACAAATATTCAAGATCAACAGTGATCTTCCTATGTTAATTTACACAAATCTTAATTATGTTTCGATTGGACTTGCTCACTTGACCACTTTTAATTTTGATAAATATAAAGAAATCATATATTATTACAAAATCGTAAAGCCTTTTATGTAAATATATCCATCATCTCTTCTTCTATAATGAGATTCAAAACTAAGATTGTTTATGTTAATCAATATTTATAAGTTAATAAATATAACAAAAATCGATTTTTCGAATAGTTTGTCATTTAGAACATAATCATTTATAAATTTTATCTTTTTTCTTTGTATATAGACTTGATAAATTTCAGAATTATAAGTTTTACTGTCATATAGTTAATAGTTTATGTTCACTACCTACTAGAGATGGTAATTGGGTCGGGTTCGTGTCGGGCCCGATTTGGCCCAATCCTAATAGGCATGTCATTAGATTTTAAATGGGTCCTTAATGGAACAACCGGCTGGAATATTGGAGAGGAGAAGAAGGATGAGTAGAGCAACCCAGCAAAGAAGAAGGAAGACAGAGGATCAAAAGAAGCAGAGATCAAGAAATAGCAGAGCTGTAATAAATAGAATAAATTTAGTGTGTTTTTTAGAAAGTCATTTATAAACCATTGGCATAACTCAAGTAAAATGGTACCTGAGTCAAATATTCTCTCTTATTCGAATCGAACTTGAGACTCTCCTCTATCTACGGATAAAAAATAAAATAAAATAAGTTTGAGTCATAATTGTGTTTTAGCTTCGTGTAGCATAATTGATATGTATATATATATATGTATAATGGAATGTTCTTCCAAAACTCTTCTTTAATTTTCACACTGAATAATTAACTTGAGTCAACATTCAAAGTCCTGCAAAGTTCTTTAGAATTCAGTGTGAAAACACTGCATGCATTTCATCAATGAACGAATATTCAAGATCAATACAGTCTTCCTATGTAAACACAAGCCTTAATTATGTTTTGATTGGACTTGCTGACTCGACCACTTTTGATTTTGGTAAATATAAATAAATAAATTATTACAAAATTGTAAAGAATGAATTTAAATATTTGTATCCATCATCTCTTATTCTATTGTGAGATTCAAAACTAAAATTGTTTATGTTAATCAATATTTTTAAGTTAGTAGATATAATAAAAATAGGTTTCTCAACTTGTTTGCCGAATAGAACGTATTTTAACATTTTTCCTTGTATATAGACTTGATAAATTTCAAAATTATAAATTTTAATCTCGTACAATTAATGTTCACCACTCACCCAAAACATATAAAAAGAAAAAACATGTGAAAGCATGAAAGCTCGATCATAGGAAAAATACTAACAGACAAAGACCTTAACTACTTTATTTCTTATTCATATGGTCCCAACTTGAAGCCTAAATTTTGCAAATATTATTTTTACTTACAATGGGCATGTAAATCATTACAATGTTTTGTTTTCATAGTGACTTTGGATTAAAAAGAAAGATATGAAGGATATTGGTAACATGCATGAGGATTTTAGTATTACGTAAAAACATTAAAGATTGTCATGAACTACATAAGAAATTAGTTTTTAACATTATAATAGATTCTCACATCTAGCTAGTCAACTTTGGCAAGTCCCTCCATTAAAAAACTCTTCAATCAACTTTGTTATTTGTATAATTTGATTATAATTAAATAATTTAGATATTCAATGTTGGGTAATGATTTTTTTTTTAACATTAATTATAATCAAATTATATTTTTAATTTTTATATTATAATAAAAAAGGCAATAAGTTACTTCTTTTTTTTTTTTCACTTGTGATATTAATTCAACCAATCAGGTTTGACCAAGTAAAATACTATGTTATTCTAAATTTTACAAATAACACTCCAATTTTCAATTAATATATCAATGGTAGAGTATCGTTAATAAATAAGAAGAAAATACTAATTTTTCACACTTTATAAATATTTTTATTTAAATTTTCAAAACATAATTAGTAGATGATTTGTTTATTTTTAATATTTTTGAGAAAAGAACTTTAATTAAATTAGGTTTTTTTTTCATTTTTTTTTTGTATCAAACTAAAATCATATAGAACAAATATGTTTTACCATTTTAAATAATTTTGACAGAAAATAATCAATTAATCAATTATTTTAACAAATACTAATATACCTTTATAATTCTCTTTTCATAACTTATAGGCTCAACGGACATCCTAAAAAAAATACAATTCCATTAGTATGTAGCAAGGTATCTACGTCGGCATTAATTAAAGAATTTTACTTCCCAAAGTCTCACTCAAAGATAAACTCATAATTAGAGTCAATAAAAAGAGCATACATTCTCAACTATTAGACAAACTCATTAGTTAATTTGTCCATAAACTATTCTCAAATGTAATTTCGCTAATTAAATAGTAAATCAATAAGTTTTAGCCGATTTGTGTACGAATATAATTAACATGCATGTAAATCTTCAAACTTTCAGTCTATTGTGTTATGTAACTTAAAATGTAAATCGTCAGTGATTCAACCGATTTATGTACAAAACGTTCATGTGTAACTAACATGTATATTTTTGTCAACTTTTCAACCAATTTATGTACAAACTATTCATGAATGTAATTAATATTTAATCTTAGCTACATTGTGTTTTATCAGGTAATTTCGTTAACGTTTCAACCGATTTACGTACTTGTAAATCATCAACATTTTTGCCTTTTGTGTAAAAGCTATTCATATATGTAATTAATATGTAAATCATCAATGTTTCAGTCTATTTGTATACAAACTATTCTTGTATATTAATATAAAACATTTAATTCTCCAAAATTTCAGCCTATTTGTATGTAGGTAGTTAACATGTAAATCGTCATAAATTCAATCTTTTATGTACAAATTATGCATGCAAAAAATTAAGACGTAAATCAACAAAATGCAACTGAATTATGTAAAAACTAGTTGTGTATATATGTAATTAACATGGACCGCGACATTAGTATACAATCTAATGTAATTAAAAATCACAAAATAAATAATCGGAGTTGTTCACATTTATTCTTATTTATAATTAGCGTGTAAATCATGCGTCATAGCGCTTTGTTCACATAGTAGATATAGTTTTGTAACATGCATGAGGATTTTGTATATGCCAGTAAAAACACCAAAGATTGTCATGACTAGTACAATAAATTAGTTTTTAACCTTTATAATAACAGAAACGTGATTAATTATGCATCTAGCTAAAGTATAATCAGATAGAAAATTATCTTAAAATCTCTGTAATTGGTGCTTCATTTTCTACAAAAACGCGTGACATATATAAAAACAAGGTTGACTAGGTCATACAATGATTTTAATTGACTTGGTGGAAATTTGCCACTTGTGATATGCATATTCAAACAAAACTACTTCATTAGAATATTGCAATCATGTGTAGCATACTTATATTTATATATATACTACCTTATATAATCACATGAATTAACTTAGAATAACAGTATCATCTGGACTTTTTTGTATTCTTCTTCTTCTTCTTCTTATATTCTCTAGCTGAGTACTCACCCAGTTGTTGGTGTGCAGCATGGAAAAGTCAAGTGTTCTCACACACACACTTACTATATAAATAGACCTTTATGCCTCTCCTAAAATTTACTCCTACAAGTACAATATAGAGTTCTCTGAGTTTCTATAGCAAATTAGAGAGAAAGAAGTTTCTATTTCCTCTATAAGCAGCATTGGTCATAAATGGCTTCCATTATGAATAGCTCCATCA
Organism: Quillaja saponaria; assembly: GCA_029379385.1. NCBI lineage: Eukaryota > Viridiplantae > Streptophyta > Magnoliopsida > Fabales > Quillajaceae > Quillaja > Quillaja saponaria. The sequence goes on along the minus strand of CM055616.1, from coordinate 6,656,215 downwards.
ACATGTCCATGTTCATCATCAAGCCCAATATTTCCAAGCCTCATTATCAACAAAAGAATCTGACAGCCATGTAAGTTAATTTTATGTAATTTCTGTTTAGAATATAAGATTATAAGTAACTTATATATTGCACACTACAACACGGAACGTGTCCGTCGCAGATAACTCATTTTCTTAAAATATTTTCAGAGTTTGTGCTAGTAAACCAGCTAGAAGAAAGAGAAATCCCAGTAGAGAGAGTCGTACTCCAGAGACCAATAGTAGTAAACCCAGGAGCTTGCAGCTGGAGGAGATGCCTAATTATTCCAAGAATTCCTCTAATTATAAGGAACCTGAATTTGACAGCAAGAGAAGAATGGAAGATGTAGATGTTAATGGTGCTCATATTGATTGATCAAATTATGAAAATTTCCATGCATGGGAGGATTCTAGCTTGCACATGCATGTCACAACCTGTTGTTTGTATAACAATTCACGGATTGTTTATTTATATAAAACCTGTTGTTTGATCGAATAAATTAGATATCTAATCCTAGACCAATTGAACTAAATATCTTACCCGATTCGATTCGATCATCTTAAATGATTTTGATTTTTAGTTATTTTATGTTTATTTTCTTAAAAAATTGTCTAAAAGTGTGTTTTTAATTATGATGTTATCTTTTATATTTCTTGGTTTAAAGTTAAAATAGTATCATTACAAAATTAACTAGGAATAATTTTTTTCTCTTTTGGTAAATTGGAAGAAAGGACAATATTGCAATCATGCATGTGCATCTTACTATACTTACTACTTATAATAATTATAGCTATGAATTAATTTAAAGTAACTTCAAGATCATTTGAGATCACAATGTTTGTTTTTCTTCATTATCTTTGAATTTTTTTTATTTTTTATTTTTTGGGTCAAATACTGATCTTAGCCAACTAAAGATTGAAAATGAATGTGTGGAAGCATATGTCTAATCCTTTCATTACATTCAAAGAATCTGGAATATCCCACACACTGCTTGAGTAAAAGGACAAATAAATATGGGGGACCAGAAGATATGAGGGGATACTATATGAAAAATAAAAAGGTAAAGGAAAAAGATAAAGTTGCATCTTTTTAAACTGAGTGACACTAGCTAAGGCCATTAGTTGGAACTTGGAATAGAGATTGATCGAGGACTTGTTTCTAAATTCACAAAACTAGCTAGGAAGATATACAGCTTCAATCACTGTCCAATTATTTTCATGTTCTTTAATAAAATTATTGTGGGATATACCTCAATTATTGAGAAAAATATATAGCTGAGGCTTGTTTGTTGAGTTTTCAAAACCAAATAGACATTATTTGAAAATAAGTTAATTTCAATTAGATTCGAATTCCCCCCATCTATTGATGTATGAATATTTTTTCTATATTTATGAGTAATTTTTATTTTACTTAAATATTACTTTTTAGATCATAAGTGAACACATTCAAATTCAAACATGTCTCTAATAATAGTTATCAGCAATAATAGTAACTAATAATTATCAACGACAACTATTATCTGGTACTTGATATCAGCAAGAATTGTGATCACCAAATACATATTAACACGATTTCTAATAGTCTTTTCCATAAATTAAAAGGGGAAAAAGTACATTTTTGAAAAACATAACCAAACATGTCTTAATGAACAAAGACCTTATCTGGTAGGTATATGGGACAATTGACACAATAAAGAGAAAAAGGGAAATGGAATAAAAAAAACAAACACACGTAGAAATAGGCAAATCTCACTAGCATTTCATCACTCATCCTTTATAAATATGGTCATTTCATTCTCTCTTAGACAAAAACTCACACTCAATCTTATTCTTAGTTTTGAGCAAATCACCAGAAGAATCAACAAAATTCTTATCTTTCTGATTAATCATGGCTCTAGTGGGTTGCTTCACACCAAGAACCCCAGTTCCACTTCCAAATTTGAAATTCTACAGACCAAAAATTATGACTATGTCAGTCACTTTTCCCTTCAACTTCCCTCATATTCTTTCTCTAATTCCATGCATGATAGTGTACTATAGGAATATTTTTGTCCAAGTTATTTACAATAACTTCAGCAATTAATTTGTATTGATTAATGATTATTTATACCTTTTGTTTAATTTCACGCATGCATGCATGTCATAGTGAACTAGAAATATTTTTGGCAAAGTTTATTTAATATAAAGTTCAATAATTTTGTATGAATTAATATTAATTTGTAATTAAGACATGTTTTAGTTGTTTTAGTCATATATATATATATAATAAGTTGAAAAAATAGAAAGACGAAAGGTTCTACTTTATTTCTTATTAAACACTATATACAACTTATAGCATATTTTAAAACTCGATTAAAATCTATAGATTAGTGATAATTTAATTATTAAGTATAAGAAATAATTTTAAACAAGCATAAAATAATAAATTATCTCAAAATCTGTATAATTGATACTTAATTATATAAAAAAATAAAAATGAAAAACTTGAGCAGGTCATACAATAATTTTGATTGATTTTCTGCAATCATATATATATATATATTCTAAACTACAACTTTTTATACAATTATAATAATCAGATGAACTAATTGAGGATTACAGTTATATTATGATTGTACTTTTTTGTCTTCTTCTCCCAATTGTTGGTCTACTGGAAAAGTTTAGTGTTCAGACATACACACTTACTATATATAATTATACCTTTGTGCCTCACCTAATGCGTACTCCTATAAACATTGATATAGAGTGCTCTGAGCTTCTTGAGAAAATCAGAGAGAGAGAGAGAGAGAGAAGTTATTTATTTATTATTTTTTCCTATATTTCCTCTTATTTAATATTGGTCATATATGGCTTCTATTATGATCAGTAACTCCATGAACATGTCCATGCTCATCATCAAGCCCAATTCCAAACCTTATTATCAACAAAAGATTATGACAACCATGTAAGTTATAATCTCATGTAATTTCTGTTTGAATTTAATGACTTGATTATAAGTTAAGTTGGTTGCATGCTAATACATATAGCTGATTGTTTTGGTGTTTTGTCTTAATTATCAATAAAATTCTCATCTTTCTAATTAATGGCTTTAATGGGTGGCTTCACACCAAGAACCTCATTTCAACTTCCAAATTTGAAATTCTACAGGCCAAAAACTTTGACCATGTCAGTCACTTTCCCTTCAACTTTTCCCTCATATATTTTCTTCAATTTCATGTATGATATATAGTGTACTACAGGAATATTTTTGTCCAAGTTATTTACTATAATTAAGCCCAGTAATTTTTATTACTTATATTTATTGACATATATTTTTATTTTTGTTAATCCAAAGGAGCAAAGTTGAACAAATTAATACAAAAATTTGCATAATTTTAATTGGATTACTTAATTTTATTGTTTTTGGATTATAATCAGAATCTGTGGTAAACCAAAAAGGCCGCCAAGCAGCGACGGTTCTGGTGGAAAAATTAATAGAACAATCGGCAGGAATATTGGAGAGGAGAAGAAGGATGTGAAGAGCAACCCAGCAAAGAAGAAGGAAGACAAAGGATCAAAAGAAGCAGAGATCAAGAAATAGCAGAGCTGTAATAAATAGAATAAATTTAGTGTGTTTTTTAGTGAGTCATTTATAAATCACTAGCATAACTCAAGTAAAATGGTATCTGAGTCAAATATTCTCCCTTACCCAAATCGAACTTGAGACTCTCCTCTATCTACAAATAAAAAATAAAATAAGTCAGTAGTCATAATTCTGTTTTTAGCTTATAATTTATATATATATATATAATGGAATGTTCTTCCAAAACTCTTCTTTAATTTTCACACTGAATAATTAACTTGAGTCAACATTCAAAGTCCTGCAAAGTTCTTTAGAATTCAGTGTGAAAACACTGCACGCATTTCATCAGTGAAAAAACATTCACGATCAACACAGTCTTCCAATGTAAACACAAACCTAAATTATGTTTTGATTGGACTTGCTGACTCGACCACTTTTGATTTTGGTAAATATAAATAAATAAATTACAAAATTGTAAAGCATGAATGTAAATATTTGTATCCATCGTCTCTTATTCTATTGTGAGATTCAAAACTAAAATTGTTTACGTCAATCAATATTTATAAGTTAATAGATATAATAAAAAAAAAGGTTTCTCAACTTGTTTGTCATATAGAACGTATTTTAACATTTTTTCTCGTATATAGACTTGGTAAAATTCAAAATTATAAATTTTAATCTTGTACAATTAGTAATTAATATTCACTACTCACCAAAAACATATAAAAAGAAAAAACATGTGAAAGCATAAAAGCTCGATCATAGGAAAAATACTAACAGACAAAGACCTTAACTACTTTATTTCTTATTCATATGGTCCCATCTTGAAGCCCAAATTTTGCAAATATTATTTTTACTTACAATGAGCATGTAAATCATTACAATGTTTTGTTTTCATAGTGATTTTGGATTAAAAAGAAAGACATGAAGGGTATTGGTAACATGCATGAGGATTTTAGTATTACGTAAAAACATTAAAGATTGTCATGAACTATATAAGAAATTAGTTTTTAACATTATAATAGATTCTCACATCTAGCTAGTCAACTTTGGCAAGTCCCTCCATTAAAAAACTCTTCAATCAACTTTGTTATTTGTATAATTTGATTATAATTAAATAATTTAGATATTCAATGTTGGGTAATGATTTTGTTTTTAACATTAATTATAATCAAATTATATTTTTAATTTTTATATTATAATAAAAAAGGCAATAAGTTACTTTTTTTTTTTCACTTGTGATATTCATTCAACCAATCAAGTTTGACCAAGTAAAATACTATGTTATTCTAAATTTTACAAATAACACTCCAATTTTCGATTAATATATCAACGGTAGAGTATCGTTAATAAATAAGAAGAAAATACTAATTTTTCACACTTTATAAATATTTTTATTAAAATTTTCAAAACATAATTAGTAGATATTAGTTTATTTTTAATATTTTTGAGAAAAGAACTTTAATTAAATTAGGTTTTTATTTCATTTTTTTTTATCAAACTAAAATCATATAGAACAAATATGTGGTACCATTTTAAATAATTTTGACAGAAAATAATCAATTAATCAATTATTTTAACAAATACTAATATAACTTTATAATTCTCTTTTCATAACTTATAGGCTCAACGGACATCCTAAAAAAAAATACAACCCCATTAGTATGTAGCAAGGTATCTACGTCGGCATTAATTAAAGAATTTTACTTCCCAAAGTCTCACTCAAAGATAAACTCATAATTAGAGTCAATAAAAAGAGCATACATTCTCAACTATTAGACAAACCCATTAGTTAATTTGTCCATAAACTATTCTCAAATGTAATTTTGCTAATTAAATAGTAAATCAAAAAGTTTTAGCCGATTTGTGTACGAATAAAATTAACATGCATGTAAATCTTCAAACTTTCAGTCTATTGTGTTATGTAACTTAAAATGTAAATCGTCAGTGATTCAACCGATTTATGTACAAAACGTTCATGTGTAACTAACATGTATATTTTTGTCAACTTTTCAGCCAATTTGTGTACAAACTATTCATGAATGTAATTAATATTTAAATTAGCTAAATTGTGTTTTATCAAGTAATTTCGTTAATGTTTCAGCCGATTTACGTACTTGTAAATCATCAACATTTTAGCCTTTTGTGTCAAAACTATTCATATATGTAATAAATATGTAAATCATCAATGTTTCAGCCTATTTGTATACAAACTATTCCTCTATATTAATATAAAACATTTAAATCTCCAAAGTTTCAGCCTATTTGTATGTAGGTAGTTAGCATGTAAATCATCATAAATTCAATCTTTTATGTACAAATTATGCATGCATAAAATTAGGACGTAAATCAACAAAATGCAACTGAATTATATAAAAACTAGTTGTGTATATATGTAATTAACATGGACCGTGACATTAGTATACAATCTATTGTAATTAAAAATCACAAAATAAATAACCTGAGTTGTTCACATTTATTTATATTTATAATTAGCTTGTAAATCATGCATCACAGGGCTTTGTTCGCATAGTAGATATAATTTTGTAACATGCATGAGGATTTTGTATATGCCAGTAAAAACACCAAAGATTGTCATGAGCAGTACAATAAATTAGCTTTTAACCTTTATAATAACAGAAACGTGATTAATTATGCATCTAGCTAAAGTATAATCAAATAGAAAATTATCTCAAAATCTCTGTAATGGGTGTTTCATTTTTTACAAAAACGCGTAACATATATAAAAATAAGTTGACTAGGTCGTATAATGATTTTAATTGACTTGGTCATTTGCCACTTGTGATATGCATATTCAAACAAAACTACTTCATTAGAATATTGCAATCATGTGTAGCATACTTATATTTATATATATACTACCTTATATAATCACATGAATTAACTTAGAATAACAGTATCATCTGGACTTTTTTGTATTCTTCTTCTTCTTCTTATATTCTCTAGCTGAGTACTCACCCAGTTGTTGGTGTGCAGCATGGAAAAGTCAAGTGTTCTCACACACACACTTACTATATAAATAGACCTTTATGCCTCTCCTAAAATTTACTCCTACAAGTACAATATAGAGTTCTCTGAGTTTCTATAGCAAATTAGAGAGAAAGAAGTTTCTATTTCCTCTATAAGCAGCATTGGTCATAAATGGCTTCCATTATGAATAGCTCCATCAACATGTCCATGTTCATCATCAAGCCCAATATTTCCAAGCCTCATTATCAACAAAAGAATCTGACAGCCATGTAAGTTAATTTTATGTAATTTCTGTTTAGAATATTTGATTATAAGTAAGTTATATATTGCACACTACAACACGGAACGTATCCGTCGCAGATAACTCATTTTCTTGTATAGCTGATTGCTTTGGTGTTTTGTATTAAAATATTTTCAGAGTTTGTGCTAGTAAACCAGCTGGAAGAAAGAGAAATCCCAGTAGAGAGAGTCGTACTCCACAGACCAATAGTAGTAAACCCAGGAGCTTGCAGCTGGAGGAGATGCCTAATTATTCCAAGAATTCCTCTAATTATAAGGAACCTGAATTTGACAGCAAGAGAAGAATGGAAGATGTAGATGTTAATGGTGCTCATATTGATTGATCAAATTATGAAAATTTCCATGTATGGGAGGATTCTAGCTTGCACATGCATGTCAGAACCTGTTGTTGGTATTACAATTCACGGATTGTTTATTCTTATAAAATTTGATCGAATGAATTAGATATCTAATCCTAGCCAACTGAACTAAATATCTTACCCGATTCGATCATCTTAAATGAATTTTGATTTTTAGTTATTGTATGTTTATTTTCTTAAAGCATTGTCTAAAAGTGGGTTTTTAATTACCATGTTGTTATCTTTTATATTTCTTGGGTTAAACTTAAAATAGTATCATTACAAAATTAACTAGGAATAATTTTTTCTCTTTTGGTAAATTGGAAGAAAGGACAATATTGCAATCATGCATGTGCATCTTACTATACTTACTACTTATAATAATTATAGCTAGGAATTAATTTAAAGTAACTTCAAGATTATTTGAGATCACACTGTTTGTTTTTCTTCATTATCTTTGAATTTTTTTTGTATGGCAAGATAATACTGATCTTAGTCAACAAAAGATTGAAAATGAATGTGGTGGCATATGTCTAATCCTTTCATTACATTCAAAGAATCTGGAATATCCCACACCCTGCTTGAGTAAAATGACAAATATATATGGGGGACAAGAAGATATGAGGGGATATTATATGAAAAAAGAGAGGAAGCAAAAAAAGATAAAGTTGTATCTTTTTTAACTGAGTGATACTAAGGCCACTAGTTGGAACATGGAATATAAATTGATCGAGGACTTGTTTCTAAATTCACAAAACTAGCTAGATAGACAGCTTCAGTCACTGTCCAATTATTTTGATGTTCTTTAATAAAATTAGTGGGATATACCTCACCTACATTATTGAAAGAATATATAGCTAAGGCTTGTTTGTTGAGCTTTCAGAAGTAAGGAGACATTATTTGTGTTAAAGTCACATTATTAAAATCAATCAATTAGCATTAAAGGGTGTGAGCCCTTATTATCTTTGAATTTTTTTTATTTTTTTTTATGGCAAGATAATACTGATCTTAGTCAACAAAAGATTGAAAATGAATGTGGTGGCATATGTCTAATCCATTCATTACATTCAAAGAATCTGGAATATCCCACACCCTGCTTGAGTAAAATGACAAATATATACGGGGGACAAGAAGATATGAGGGGATATTATATGAAAAAGAAAAAAAGAAAAAAAGAAAAAAAAAAAAGAGGAAACAAAAAAAGATAAAGTTTTATCTTTTTTTAACTGAGTGATACTGAGGCCATTAGTTGGAACATGGAATAGAAATTGATCGAGGACTTGTCTCTAAATTCACAAAACTAGCTAGTTAGACAGCTTCAATCATTGTCCAATTATTTTGATGTTCTTTAATAAAATTAGTGGGATATACCTCACCTCCATTATTGAAAGAATATATAGCTAAGGCTTGTTTGTTGAGTTTTCATAAGCAAGTAGGCATTATTTGTGTTAAAGTCACACTATTAAAATCAATTAATTGACATTAAAGGACGTGAGCTCTTATTATTACCACATCTAAGTAATGTGAGAAATTACCACATTGACATGTGGCTCTAACATGGTATATCAGAGCTAGGTCTTCTAATTATGCTCTAACACTCTGGCCAATTATTGAAGCCTTACAACCAGCGTTTATCCAAGTTCCACGTGAAGGGATATCAATGTGGTAATTCCCCATATTACTTAGATGTGGAGCTACAACATAATATATAATAATATGGTCTCACATCCCTTAATGTCAATTGATTAGTTTTAAGGGTGTAGCACTAACAATTTGAAAATAAGTTGATTTCACTAATAATTAAAAGGGAAAGAGAGTTTGAAGGGAGAGGAGAGGAGAATAAATGGAATGAGAGAAAAAATGACACTTATCATTTTTAGAAAAAGGATAATATACATTTTTTGTGGAGTTGAGCAAAAATAAGAAGATATATTATTATATAATTTTATGATTACGCCCTTAAAATATTTTATTTAAATATTAATAGGTATTTAATAAAAAGGATAAGGATATATTAGTCACAACATGGAAAGCCTATAATGTACATTTTCCTCTTCTTCGACCCAATTTGGAGGGATACATTTCCTCTCACTCTTCTTAAAAAAAAACTCTCAAATAAAATAAAATAATATGTACTCTCTGCTCTCATTTTCTCTCTCCATTCCCCATTATCTAAATAGACCCTTGACAAACAAAGACCTTATCTGCTAGGTACATGGCCCAATTGACTCAATAAGGAGAAAAAGGGGAATGGAATCAAAAAACAAACACACACACACACAAATAGGCAAATCTCACTAGCATTTCATCACTCATCCTTTATAAATATGGTCCCTTCATTCTCTCTTGGACAAAAACTCACACATTTTTATTGTTTGTTTTTGAGCAAATCATCAGCAGAATCAACAAAATTCTTATCTTTCTAATTAATCATGGCTCTAATGCGTTGCTTCACACCAAGAACCTCAGTTCCACTTCCAAATTTGAAATTCTTCAGACAAAAAATTGTGACTGTGTCAGTCACTTTTCCCTTCAACTTCCCTCATAAATTTTCTTTAATTTCATGCATGATAGTGTACGTACTATAGGAATATTTTTGTCCATGTTATTTACTATAACCTCAGTAATTTGTATTCATTAATTATTATTTATGCCGTTTGTTAAATTTCATGCATGATCATAGTGTACTAGAAATATTTTTGGCAACGTTTAATTAATGTAAAGTTCAATAATTTTGTATTATAATTAATAATTAATATATAATTAACATATGTTGTAGTTGTTCATTGAATGGAGCAAATCTGGACAGATATATTTCAAAATTTTGCATAATTTAATTTTATTTCTCACATAATTTATATTGTTTTTGGATTATCAGAACCTGTGCTCAACCCGAAAGGCCGCCGATCAGCGACGGGAAAGGTGGAAAAATTCATGGAACAAGCAATAGCAGGAATCTGGGGGAGGAGAAGGTTGTGAAGAGCAACCCTGCAAAGAAGAATGAAGACAAAGGATCAAAAGAGGCAGAGATCAACGGTACTACTACCAATAAATAGAGTCATACATATATATATTATAACTTAAGTTGGAAATAGCAGTGCTGTAAATAGAATAATAATCTAGTGGGCTAATTAGTGAGTCATAAACCACTACCGCTAGCATCGCCCCTCAGTAGACCCCTCTCAATCTATGGATAAATAAATAAATAAAATTAGGGGTTGTAATTGTGTTTTAGCTACATGTATGATATGTATATATAATGGAATGTTCTTTCCAAACTCTTCTTTTCACACTGAAAAAAGTAAACAGAGTCAACATTCAAAGTCTTGCAAATTTGTTTTGAATTCAGTGTGAAAACACAGCATGCATGCACTTGATCAATCAACAAATATTCAAGATCAACAGAGTCTTCCGATGTAAACATAAACCTTAATTATGTTTTGATTGGACTTGCTCACTTGACCACTTTTACTTTTGATTAATATAAATAAATAAATTAATTAATACAAAATTGTAAAGCATGAATGTAAATGTATCCATCATCTCTTATTCTATAGTGAGATTCAAAACTAAAATTGTTTATGTTAATCAATATTTATAAGTTAAAAGATATAACAAAAAAATAAATTTATCTGACTAGTTTGTCAAATAGAACATAATAATTTTTATATTTTAATATTTTTCTCGTATATAGACTTGATAAATTTTAGAATTATAAATTTTAATCTCGTACAATTAGTAGTTAATGTTCACTACCCACCAAAAACATGTGAAAATATAAAAGCTCAATCATTGCGTGGAAAAATACTAATAGACAAAGACCTTAACTGCTTTATTTCTTATTCATATGGCCCCAACTTGAAGCCCAAAGACAAAATAATAATCATGAAGACAAAATTTCCACTTTTGCATTAATTAATTAATTAATTAGTTAGTCATTCCCTATAAATTTATCCTTCAAGCTTCACTAACAATTACAACTAAAAATGGCTCGTAGTTAGTTATTTATATCCAACTAAACATGGTCCTGTAACTGAATTAGTAAAAATGGTAATAGTCTTGTTATTTTCTTACTTATTTTATTAGTGATTGTCGCTTCCCTTGAATAGAGACTAAAAATTTAACCTCAAAACCAACAGCGAGTTAGCAGAAAAGGAATTTGAGAAACTTTTCTTAATTGTGAGTTTGGAACCTTAAAAAAAAAATTAGAGTTTCGTTTAAATGAAATAAATATTTTATTTAATTATGAATTTCATTCTAAATAGAATGAATTTTATTTTGTGAAATTCATTTGAGATAAATTCTTATTTTGTCCCTAATCAAATGACATTTTTATCTTTAATATTCAACACGTTTTTCACTTAAAGAAATTGATAAAGAGTCACCACCACTTCATCTCATCTCATATGTTTATCTAACCTACTTTAAGTTTTTTTTTTTTTTTTCTTAACTTGTCTTTTGTTCATTAAAATACTAATTAAAAAATTGAGGGTATTTTGATAAAACTAATTAAACTAAAATAAATTATACTATTTAGAAGAAAAACTATATATATAGAGGGATCCATTAGGTCTTGGTATGGATCTGAGTATATCAAAAAAGTAATGAATTTAAGATTGACTCATTTTTACGGTGCATAATAAATATGGGTAAACAACAGCCGGCCAGCATTGCTATTTCTACTACCCACCAAAAAGATATAAAAAGAAAAAGCATGTGAAAAATATATAAAAGCTCAATCATTGCATGAAAAAACACTAATAGACAAAGAGCTTAACTACTTTATTTCTTATTCATATGGCCCCAACTTGAAGCCCAAAGCAAAAATAATAATTAGGAAGACAAAATTTCCACTTTTGCATTAATTAGTTAGTCATTACTTATAAATTTATCCTTCATGCTTCACTTACAATTACAACTAAACATGCCTTTAGAGGGTCAATTTCATGGAGAAATACTTTCTGAAAGCCCAGCCCATCCATGATGGTCCGGTAACTGGAGTAGTACAGATGGTGATATCTAGCCTCATTTTGTTATTGATTGTGGCTTATTCTTAAATAAAATGAAAAAATTAATCTTAAAATCAAAATTAACTCAAAATGAATTCAAGAAATACTTCTTTTGAAAGTTCTCACAAATGATCGTAATTTTCAGATTTTTGTTTATTAAAAAATAAAATAAAATTGGCCTTGAACAGTGTTACGTGAGGGAATTATTATACATATAATCTAATGGGATGGGACATTGTCTGCACTCATGTATCACTTATGACAATAGCAAATAAGGTATGAATGAGTTTGATTAAGAGATTATTTTTTTAATTTTTTGTTCTTTATTTTCCCATGTACCAAAACAAATTATGTTGAACCGGTTGAAATTTTTCTAATCTTTGGTGTTATTCTAAGTGAGCTTTATTTTTCAAATAAATTTTCTTTAGGTACAAAATGATGTTCTTTATGTGATGGTGTAATGTACTAATTACCATAGGATGTTCCTTTTATGTACAAAATTGTTTCATTATTTATATTAACAAAAAATAATATTTGTTTTAAAACTAAAATGAATATCTCTCAATTTGTTGGTATATTAAGCTGTCATCCTGGATAACTCTTTTACGTCGAGATTCATAAATTTTACTCCCACAATTTATTTACAAAATGTTTACACAATTTGATTCTAAAGTGAGAATACTGCAATAATATTATCTTGAAGTGTTTATACAATTTGAGAAATACATAGAAAGATAATCAATGAAGATATCAAAGATGTGGTTAATTTACATATATATTAACTCGAAAAGGTTCATCTTGGTCTTCATTCTTTTTTTTTATTCTTTTGAAATAAAGGATCGAGATTTAAACTAAAGTAGTAGATGGATATTTTAAATTTTAATTTCTTAGAACACATTGTTAATTTACCTACCTTTATTTTGAATTATTTGCAATTGCAGAAAAATTAAATGCTTTCAAATGGGGATTATCGTGGTAATTTCACATTCAGAGGATGCTAGCTAATTGTTTCTCTTGCAGCAATTTCACGAGTTTCCTTTATAGAAGCATGCTAGTTCAGCATATTCTCATTTCAAGAAGATTAATTACCAGGTAATAAAATTCAAATTCTTTTGCATATATATATATACTAATATTCTAGCACGAATTATCGCTTGTGTTCATATGTTTTTTCTATTCTAAGATGAATGTTTAAAGTTATTTTCATCCTAAAATAAAAATTAAATCATCTTAGAAAATAAACCAATTAAATAAATAATCCTAAAAAAATTCTTAAAATGATATGATCAATCTCCTTCCAACTTTATTGATTGATTCAATTCAACATGTAGGTGAATGAGAAAGAGGAGCAATAAGATTAGCTAGGTAACTCATTTTAGGAGAAAAATTAGTATTTATTTAAGAATAAAATTGTGTCAATATTGAATATTTATTATTATTTTAAAATTAAATTTTGTTGAAAAAAGACATCAAAAGTCCTAAATATAAAAAGAGAAATAATTAAATACATCTGTATTATATGTCATCTTTAGTTAAAAAATTATATAAAACATAGGAGGACAACATGTTTAACAAGTATAAGGATTTAGATATAGATTTATATTGTTTAACAGGGATTTTGGAATTTTATTACCATGATGGTGTAAGTTTCCCTTTCATACACTTTGGCATACATCTTTCAAAACATTTGGTGTAGTTTTGATCCCCATTACAGAATACATCTAGACAAAACTCTATGCATCTCCATCTTAATGTTGCTTCTTTCTCTTTCTTAGTCCTGCTTGAGAAGACACAAAGAAGTTGAGGCAAAAATGGAGGACAATGATGAAGAGGAGCAGTTTGCTTATTAGCTCCAACTAGAACTAATACTGCAACCACAATAACCAATACCGGCAATATCATTACTTTGGCTCTCACCATTTCATTTCTAGCCTTAGATGATTGATCTTCTTTATTTGATGAATAAATTCATACAAATATATTATTTCTCTTAATTGCTTCTAAAAGTTAAATAAATAAATAAAGTATTTGTTTATTTTTTAAGAGTGCACGCCGATCCTAATAATTTATACAATTAATTTAAAATAAAAATTTGTTGTTGTTTCATGTATTTTACCATATTGTAGAACTTCAGCAAAAGATCTAATGGTCAAAATAACATTTGAAAATACACAAAAGCTGAACTCTTCAATTGCACATATATAAAAATTTTGGAGATCATGAAAGGTTATTGTAAATAGGTTGTAGTGCTTCTATATTCTTTCAAAATTTTCTGTTTGGTAGAATCTCTTGGCATCTTTTATTGGATATTGGAAGACTTGTTTGATTTAATACCCTTTCATTATAATCCTTAGCCTTTTTTTCACCATGACCATTGTTATATTAGGACACAATTGGTGTATGGATATTAAAACAGACCTTATTTTGCCTGTGCATCACAATGGGAGGTGACTTGTTTCTCTTTTCATCAATCTTTTATCCCTGCAGAAATTAATAGTTTTTTTCCTTCTTTTTGTTTTTTGAGAGGGAAAATATGGAATAAATTTCATATAAGCTACTTTCTGGGTGATAGATATAGTAAATATCATTAGATCAATTAATTAAATATAAATAATATGCATTTGATATTAAGTTTTTAAAATAATTAAAAAAAATTATCAATTGATACAATTGATATATAATTAAGCCTCGTTTCAAAAAAGAGGAATATATTTCATCACGCACGGCAAAACTTCCTACAAATCAAAACCAAAAAAATTCCAATAAATTGGGTCGGATCATGTCCAAGTGAAAATTTGGGTCGGATCATGGGCCAAAAGATAGCTTGACTGCACGTGCCATTCAAAGATACGCGTGTGGATTGGAAGCAATCGAGAAAGTCCTAATTCGACCCAAAAACCAGAGGTTGGCGGGAAAAGAACCGCACTTTCCGGAGGGAAAGAAAAGAAAATTCGTGAATTAGTAGTAGAAAAGAAATATTATTGTTATTTTCTTTCTCATAGACTATATTACCAAAAAAAAAAATGGCGCAAATTGAAACCCTAGGCATACTTGAAGAGATTGAAGCCCTTGTCTCCGATAAACTTCAAGTGGTAATTCTCTCTCTTCCAGTATCTTTTTTCTTTTTTCTTCTGAAGATTTCACTGTGAACAATTTCAGAATTACAGTCTGCTATGAAGTTTCTGGATTCAGTTCCTTTTGTGTTAGATTTATATATATATATAATTCCTTTCTTTACCCTAAACTATTACAATTTGGTATTAGCAATAGTATATTTGGTGGGTAATATTTGGATATTGAAAAGAATTATGAATACCCATTTAAATTAATTGGTTAAAATTTGCTAGAAGAATGTTTTTGAGTGAGAAAATTGGAAAATTAGGGTTAGCTAAAAAGCTTTGGATGATACTGTACACATAGCTGATATTTTTACCAATTAGTTTATGCTTGTGTATATGTTTGTAATTTTACACATTGTGAACTGCAAGACTCCCGCTAAACCCTTCTGAGAAGGATTCAAGGAATAAAAAGTGAAATTTGATAAAGCCGTTTGATTCAATCTTTTAAGAACACTTCATCCTTGTTCATTACTGGCTCTGATCTTGAGAACGAATGTTTTGAGCCTGTTAACTCATTGAGCTGGTATAAGGTGTGGGAAATAAGTCAAGACAGTACTCTATTCCGTGAAATTATCGTTTTTTTCAAAATGTGGTAGCAACTCTGGTACGTCTTAGTGTTAGAATTAGAGGAGATAGTAGTTTCTTGATGTAAAAATTTGAATTGAGGATTACCGCTAATTGCTAATGTTGAGCTAGCACATGGTTGGCCAACCAAGCTTGAAAATAGTCTCTAGTTTGTTATAATGAGACAAAATGCATTTGTTCTAGGCTCTCATTTTCCCATTGATAAATACTAAAAATTAAGTACGTCACTACATTGGATTCATCTCTTTATTTTTGTGGCTAATAGAAATGAAAAATAACATTTCTTTGCTGCTTAATAAATGAGGCAAATAGAATCTTAGACGCAAAATATATATTTCATGGAGGAATCAGGTTTCCTCCAAGATGCCTTGAAGATCAATGCTTACCTGTCCAAGGTTATCAGTTTATCAAACTCTAGAGCTTTCCTCTTATAATTGTGTTCTGAGTATGAGTCCTAAGTTGTGTATTTGATTTTTAATATTTACATATGACTATTTAAGTAAATTATTAGAGCCAATTATGTAGTGTCCCAGATGTAGAGTTTGATTCTCTTACTGGATGTGCTTTGGTAACTATATCAGTACATGGCATTCTTATCAGGTTTCTTACAAGTGGCTGAGTCGCAATTATTTGGTTTCCTCGAATGTTGCAAAGAGGTGTACTTTCCTTGCCAAAATTCTGCTTTCCAAATTTCTGTTTGTGGTTCTTATGTGTACATCATATTATAGGTAGTCAGTCATTGTGTGTAGGTTGCTTCAGGAGTTTGTTGAGAAACATAAAAGTGGGTTGGAAGTGATATTTACTTTGGCTGGTTGGTTAAAGAGCAGTTCGCCGAGTTACCGTATAATCCTTGTTTCTTGGCCTAAGCTTCCAGGTCAGCTTTCTGATTTGGATGCTATATTTTTTTATTTATGTCGATTGCTTCTAAACTGAGGGGGAAGTGGGAACTGATCCTTATATCTTTGTTCATTTAAAGCAGGTACGTGTAACATGGTTTCAGGACACAATCTTTTAATTTTTAATTGATAAAATGCTCATGTTATGCTAGGTCAGGAAAATGTACACATATTTTCTGGAAACTTCAATGTTTCCTTTCAGCATTCTGCAGCTGAGTTCTTCGAGGGATACTGGGATACTATACATTTTATTTGTACTGAATATCATCTCAGGGTGATGAGTCACTTGGCCACTTAGTGTGTAAATTTTTTTCTATGGTATACACATACTTATCAGAGCTATGTTGTGGGAAAGGGATGGTACTTTGATGTATTAGGAAGAGTCTGAAAACTATCTAAGATATGGCTGATTTCCTGTATTCAGGCAATCAACTTTGTTCTCTAATTATTCTTGATACTAAGTATGCAAGAGTACAAAAATCACTTGACTCTGGTGTTCTAGCATTTGGCCAACCTTGTGGACACTGATTACTTGCTTTATTCTTTTTATTTCTAAGTAGCTTATCTGATGCTGGTAGTATTCCGTATCACTCTTACTGGATTTGTCTTAGCGATTATCCCTTAGAAATGGCTATTTTTACTATTTGTTTTATCTGCATATTTTGCTGTATTGTGCCAAAATGCAGTTTACTAGTTAGAAAGTCTTGTCTTTGCATGGTTAAGCTTTAGCTAGATACACTGTGGAATAAAAATTTGCTTTTGCTTTTATTCGATTTTATTACTAGATTTTCTAATGACCAACTTCAAGGGAGCCAAATTACATCTGAAATCAACTCAAGAAGCCATTTCCTGGCCTATTTGGCCACCTATCAAAAGCCATATCAAATATGAATCAAGAGTTGGTTCATGCACCATTCTCCATAAACTTACATCCAGTAAACTTTAGGTAGTGTTGTGCATAATTCAGTTGAAGCGGTGCCAATGGTGGTTGTTGCTTAGTAAACTTATTTTAATCAGAGGTTGTACTTAGTGAATAATTTAACAAAATCCTACTTTGGTGTTTTTATGATTCAGTTTGATTTTTAGTATGTGAAGAATTGATAGTTATTGATTCACTTACACATTGGATTGTAAATGTTGTCTATGTATTTTTTTTATCGGGGGGGGGGGGGGGGGGGGGGTATTATGTCTTCATTATTGTTTGATACAATTTGATTTTCTATCATTTGGAAGGAGGAAATAATGTGGAACTTCTTCCTTGAAATTTGTGCAGAAGTGAAACAAGAGTTCGATGGAAATTGCTCAGTTCAGGTATATAGTGTGCAAGCTTCCATCCCAAAGGATCCAGCTGTGCTTTGGAATGCCGAATTTGTTCAAGCAGAGGAACTCTTCAAGCAGCCTTCCTCAGTCAACAATTGCTTGAGAGATAACAGGTATGTACTTTCTTATTTCTTCTAACTCCTATATACATCTAGCTTTGGTGTAATGGTATTTGGGAAAATGATAAGATGTAAATAATCTTTTGAGAAGATCTTCTAGATCTTTGTGTGTTTTGATTTCATTTTCTTTCCTTTACTCCGTGGAGGCTCATCCCCCACCCCCATTCCTATAAATTTGATCAGCATGGATGATGCCCCTTTTTTGTCTATCATTGATTTTGTTTCCTAAAAGTAAAATTCCTCTTTCATTATTATCTTGATGGCAAAAAATTGAAGCAAATGAAAGTGCTGGGTTTGGTTGGGTTAAAACTAGGGGATAAAGCACTCCTTGTACTGGATCAGCCAAAGGAATTTAACCAACCCAATGTTAATGCTCAGCATCTTTGCTTTAAGTTTTGCAGAGAGAGAAGGGGATCAATAGGGTTTACTCAGTTTGGTTTGGAAACCTTAATTTGTGACAGTTTAGGTAAGGTTTTGAGTATTGGAGACGCTGATTCTTGACATTGAAGAATTTTGTTGGCTGATCCGTGGTAACTGAACTGATTTGTCTGTCTGCTAGCTATTTAATCTCTACTAATGAGTTGGCCTAGTGTAAAATATCAACCTGTAGCCAGATGATAGAATCCAATGAGGTGATCCAAATCCGCCAGATGTCATGATTTTATACATTCTTGATGAGGAAAATTTGAATTTTGGACTTCTGATTATATCTGCATGAAAGTTTTACTGAGGGAAATAATAGGGTCTCTCTCTCTCCTTGCTTGACTCTTCCCTTTATGTGTACATATGCATGATATTACTACCAGCGTCTCTTAGTTCTGTAATTTATATGACATACTTGAGCTTCTCTTCAGGTTTTGTGGGGTTTCCAATTCTTTTGTCAGGCGCAGCTTGGATGGGGCACCTGGAGTTCTTGCACCTTCACATGCCAAATCTGATACAGGCATAGGACCAACCAAAACTAATTTCTTGCATCAAAATACTTCACTCCCACAACCTCAACAAAATAAAATACTGCAATCTAGTACTAAAGGTAGTCTGCAATCTTCCTATGTGGTAAAAGATGTCAAAACTGAAAGTAATGGCACAGGCAATGCACGAGCTCACGATCAGACAAGCAAGACTGCTGCAGATAAATCTGCAGTTCTTCACTTTCCTGCTGGCAAAAAGAAAGCCCAAAATGATAAAAGTGTGTCTAGTACTGGAGGTTCATTGGCAAATCTTTGGGATCGTGCATCTACAAAGCCCAAGCCGAGTTCTGCTCCAGCAGAAACCAGTGACCTCGTTCCGAATCCTACTGGTTGGTATCCATTCTTTTTCCCCTTTTGCTTTTATTTCTGTTTTAAAAAGTTTGAATAGATTGGATGGTAAATAAATGAAAATTTATGCAGCTCCAACTATGTACCTTTTTTATTAACTTTTATGTTTTAATAGCTAATGCAGAGGCCCAAATTTGTGCTCATGAAATGGTAGAGGGTACTAGCAGTGATGATGACGATCAAGATTTCAAGATCAAAAGAGCCTCCACTGGTGAAGGTTGCAGAAAAAGGAGGGTTGTCTTTGATTTATCTGATGAAGATGAATATGAAGATGCCATCAATTTAGCATCACCGGATATTCCAAAAGAGAAATCGTGTAAGGATCAAAAACAAAATGGTGAAAATTTGTCAGAGAAGACCACTTCAAACTTTGACAACCAGATGGAGATTAAGTCAGTGGTCAGAGAAGTAATAGCAACTGATGTAGAAGCAAACCAGCCTCTGAGAGAAGATTCTGCAGCTATCAGCAAGGGCACAGACACTGGAGAATCATCTAAAGAGAAGATCAAAAATGTTCCTGAGAGTCATGTAAGTAAGAAAGATAATGTGACCAGTGCTGTTCCAGGTTCTCCTAAAAGGAGAAAAGTTTTGAAGTCTAGGATTGATGAACGTGGGAGAGAAGGTACATGCAATATTGATACTTCATTTTCATGCAGTCCTTTTAAACATAATTTTTCTGAATAATAATTCCTTTTCTGAAGTATGAACTGGAATTTTCTTTTCCCTTTTTTTAGTCCCTCCCCTTCTCCAATTTTATTCCCTCTCTTCCTTGTTACCTTCACATAGTTACTTATCCTTCAAGACTATTTTTGTAACTTCTATTATGTTTTTGTTTTAAATTTGATGTAATTTTATGACATGTTTTGGTCTTTACTGATATATTAACCTATCTGCTATTTTCTATTATAAACCAAAATAGTATCTCTTGAAAGATCTTGTACCCTCTTTTTTTGATCCAGTAACTGAAGTAATCTGGGAGGGAGAGGCGACAGAAGCAAAGAAATCTGACAGTATTACCGTGAAGAAAGCTGACAATAATCCAATTGCCAACGCTGTCAACAGGTTAATTGTACTCTTTATCATTATCTTGTATGTAAGGTTATGTATTACTAATAATTTTGTTGATTAAGAAGTTTATACTTTATAGTAAACTTCCCATAACTTTTGGGTCCAACTGCACCCCACCTTTAAGGACAAAGTAGAGGGCTAGCTCATGGGTTCTAACCCTTTGGGTAGATGTCTAAATGCTTTTTCTTCCTAGCCAAAATTCAGCCAACTTGCAAAAAACTGCTGAAAACTGCCATATGTTTCATCATTTTTCATTTGCCCTTCCTAATTTATGAATCAATATGCTTTCATTTCTAATTGTGTTCCAAGTTCTGTGAGATTTTTGTGCATTTTGAACCAAATAGTCAGAACTAATTTCTTTAGGAGTTAGATCTATTTATCAACCTGATTTAGTCAGAACAAACACAAATAGTCATATTGCATTTATAAACTACAGCTTGCAGATATAAATATGAAACAATCCAAGAAGGTATTATGGTTCATGTTTCATTCCCATAAGTTGATTGTCTATATTAACGAACATTCACATATCAGATTCCACGTATTGTTCTTCTGGTTCTTGTGGTCAAAAGTCTGATAATAGATACTGTGTTGTTGCCAAGGTTTCTGGCTTCTTTACAGTGGCTAAACTATGAATGTCTGTTCATGATGCTAGGCCTCCTGCAGCTAAGAAGTCACCAGCTATGGCAAACACCACCTTAAACCCTACTGCCAAAGCAGGAAGCAAGAAAGCAGGAAGCTCGAAGGATCCCAAGCAAGGCAATATTCTTTCATTCTTTAAGAGGGTTTGAGATTTACAAAAAGTACCACTGGTGAAGATAAAATATTTGGCAGGAATTGCAGGATTGTTCTTCATGGGGAACTTAATGAAATTTTGAAGGTCATTGTTATTTAGATATGCTTTTCTTCTTTGGGGATTCAAAGGAGTTCTGAGTGTAGGTTGTAGCTAGAGCACGTGGCTATCTCTACTGGAGGGAATCAAAATATATGCTTCCCTCCACACACTTAATCCAATAAGGCTGCATTATGCTCTTGAATCAGTATGCTGTTTTCTTTGAACATGTAACATTATTCAGAGTGGAAGCCCTGGAGGACAACCTGAGGCATTTTGCAAGATTGGTAGATGTCAGGACACCATTAGTCAGTTGTGTAGTTTAGCCATCTTTTGTACATTTGGACCATCTGGTTATATGAAATTCCAAGTTATCTGCCGTTACCGTCACTTGCATAATTTTTATAACGATTGAAAAGCGAAATGGCATCATTAGTAATAAATAGATCCAAGCTTTGGTAATTATTATTATATTATCATATTATTCTTAAATAATAATTATCTATAAATTTATTCATTCCTCCCAAATAAAATATTAATAAGGGTAATTAAGTAAATCATGATATCTCCACAACTAACAAT
Organism: Quillaja saponaria; assembly: GCA_029379385.1. Taxonomy (NCBI): domain Eukaryota; kingdom Viridiplantae; phylum Streptophyta; class Magnoliopsida; order Fabales; family Quillajaceae; genus Quillaja; species Quillaja saponaria. The sequence goes on along the minus strand of CM055616.1, from coordinate 6,634,157 downwards.
TCAATCTTCTCCCAAATGAAAAGGTAAAACTTGAGTCCAAACCTTAAAACCAACCTTCCGTTTTCACCTCTTTTTTCCTTCCCTGTCATTGTCTCCATTCCCAAATAATGCTTAAACGTCGTAGCTAACTTGCAGAAATGTAGAAATACAACTGGATGCAGATGAAAGCTAATATAAGTTTTTAACCCATGTAAGACGAAATTGGATGAGAGTAATATACATGATTTACAATCAATTTTTGCACAAATGGTGCTGTTAATTCTGTTGTTTAACTGTCCCGAATCAGATTGGTTGGCTCACTCAAAACATACTTAGGCAGTTCATACTTCGCACCTGCAAGAAGTGTTTTGGGGCAAAATAGCAAGAATCAGAATAAAACAATTGTGGAGGTGAATATACCACAATGTCTAAAAACACCCAAGAAACAAGTGCAACAGTATTACAGTACCAATCTTTTTTGCAATAAGGTGGTAAAGGACAACTAATTCCCAGTGACCATGTAAATATTGCTAGTGGAAGTACAACAATATATTAAGAGCTCGTTCTTCTTTATGTTTTTTACTTTCTGTTTTTTTACTGATAGTGGAGGATATAGTAAACCCAGAAAAATGCAAATGAACTAATCTACCTCTCTCATCATAGCATACTGTCAAATCAGCATTTTGTACAATGACCCCAGCACTATCAACTATTGCTTGTGCCAAGGTTAGATCAGCCTCAGCAGCAGCTCGAAGTGCATCCCAAATCTCTAGCATCCACAAAATGGTATATGCATTTCAGTTTTTTAGCACAAGCAATTCAAAAGTTTAAATACATAATTTGGTAGAAATAAAAATTCAATAAGTTAGAGAATCTTGACAAAGGTAAGATACTAAAATCTCAATAAAGGTGAATGCTGGTAAAGTGGAATGTCATATTTTACAACATTTCCCCAAATTGTGTGATGCATACTAAAGAATGCAGCTTTTATAATCATTCATGAAAAGCAATACTATAATAAAACAGTAATGGCTAAATTGATTGTGCATCCACTGACCACATTTGCATGGGGTAAAATCATTTAACTACTGTTATTTTTCTCCCCAGTGCTAAGTGCTAAAGCCAACATGCATACTGTTGACAAATCACTGGTACTTGTTTTGCACACTCACTCAAGCTAGAACTTTCCTTTCACAAGTTTCCTGGCAACTGAGTGTTCCATATTATAAAACATGGTCATCCCCAAACAGGTCTGATTGTTATGAGTAATCAGCCAAATAAACAGGACTGACAGGAGAAATGCTCAGCTTTATCCAAGTGTATATAGTTTTGGTGGCGAGGCATCATCCCTTTTGTAAATTCTTGTACATTATACGTCCCGGAGATATGACTTCATCGTTTTAGCTTAACATGAATGTCATTTTCCCCATTCCTTCCAATACTAGCTTTGTACTCACATCCATATCTACGAATTTGCTTATCTTCAAAACTTTTATTATTAGTTGATACAAGTAACAAGATAAAATATACAGAATTAAGTGAAGTTTATATGATCTCACTCTTTATATTGATTGAACCCTGTTTATAATATATAAGAGCAGATCCAGTTTTTGATGCCTAAAAAATCTCTGTTTTTCCCCCATGTCAATATAAAGCTAAGTGTTACTTGAGAAACAATGGTTTTTCTACATCTCAGGCTTCACAATTTAAAAAGGAAAATATGGCCTACTCCTTGATGCTTATATTTCACCAAAAGCGAACATATAGGGCTTAATGTGTTGTGAAGAAACTAAATATCTAAATTCAGAAACTCAACAAAGCCATATTGCAAGTTTTGAGAATCTATGTAAATCTTGTCTCCGCAACCTATTTTGTATTACCAAGCTTTTGTCAAATCACAAGCTATCATCTCACAAGCCACTCTTGTTTTTCACCTGCTTTACTGCTTAGAACTGACATAAAAATGATGTTCTTTTGTTCAATTAACATCAGTAGCATTGGTCATCATACTCAATAAATAACCCCTTCCACTCACTTTTAGCTCAAACTTTAAATCTCAATTTGTTACATGAGGTAACTCATACTATGAAAGGTTTCGTGATAAACCATATTCATTAAAATGTAAGAATACCTTTTCTGCCACCATAGTGAGGAGACGTGTCCCAAAACTCATCACGCAACTGCATCAGCTGTGTCTTTGTTAATGGCTGAGGATGCTTCCAAGGCTTAGGCTTCCGGATCTTTTTCGCTGTCCCAATTTTCATAACAAAAAAGAAAAAGAATCAATGACTAAATCAGCTAAACTGTCAAGTAATTCAACTTCAACCTAAACTTTAAACATGATATTCAGTACCAAGCTCTTAAGCCAATAGCGGCAGCCGCAGGCTAGCAGAATATAAAGAAGTAGAGTTATAAACCTTGGCAAATAATGAACAAGGAAATGATAGGAGCAAATCTTCTATAGATCCAAACATCCTAAATTACATGGAAAGGAAAGAAATACATGAAAGTCATAGGTTTGATTACTCTCTGCGTCCCACAAAGGATATCTTCCTTCCTATTTGGTTTGTCCCATAATATGTTAACTATTAAAAAGTCAAATGGTTAAACTCTTAACCTTCCTATAACACCTGTATAAAGTCCCTAATAAGAAAACCAAGTCAGATCAGTTCAATTTATTTCTTTAACTTTAAGACATTGTAGGAAAAATGACAGAAAATGGGTGGTAGCAATATATTTTTATTGAGCCTTCTAACTGTAAGTGCATAGTCAAAATACAAATCCTTTGTGGGACGGAGGGTGTGCACTATAGACACACTCTTTCTCTTTACAAACACAGACAGAAGGCAGGGGAGGATACCACAAGGAAATCACTCTGTACATAATTCTTTTCACGTGTTTCTATTTTCTTTTTTGAAATGAGGAGGGGTGGCATTGTACTTTGGTCAGTCATCATAACTGAAAACTGTGATCAAGAAAAAAGTTCCTCTATTTTGAAGGAAAAGTTAAACTTTCCATTCACAAACATGGAAATGACAGCATGATATTGAGAAAATAGACATATTCCATAATTTCATATCCAGAACTTTTAAGTTAGCCTAGCTCTTTCTTCCCTTATTTGTTCACCCATCTGGACGGAAAAAAAAAAAAGAAAAAAAAAGGGGTAAACCAAATTATAAACTAGAAGATTACCAAATAGAACCTATATACTGCAATGGATCAAGATTTCTCTAATTTTCTGAATGGACATACAACTAGTACACTAGACAAGCTATCATAATTTTAACTAGTTCTACCAGATTTTCTCAGTTTAACAGAGATCTCAAACTTTCATACCTAAATTAATAGAAGTACAATGCATTCCAGAAAATCGTATAACCACGTGCATCTGCCAATTGTTTCTTTCCACCATTCTCTCAAGAAAATCGCAATTAGGGTTTACGCAACCATGGAACTTCCAAATTCTCTGATTCAGAATGGTGATGTATGTGAAAATAGTAAAGAATCCAAATCTTCATTCCCCTTGCTTCTAAATTACAGCCCAATTATAGTCTTAATTAAATTACTAACACCCAGATAGTCTCGATTAGCAATTGAAGTTTACAACTACACTTTGTAATAAACCAAGTTAGGTTAAATGGAAAAACAACTTTCAGCCTCATAATCTTCCTATAAAGATTATTATTTGGCCAGAATATCTGAAACTCTCATCCAAAAACATACCCAATTTTGAAGCAAAAAATCCACCAAGTACGTAAAAAAAATTGCCTTGAAATGAAACCGAAACATATTGATTTTCAGCATGGTTGCAGATAAAAGAAATAATGACAAGAAAAGTGCAGTAAATGCCTACATCAAAAATCCTTTAAACTGCCCTTGACATAGATAAGTTGTTTAGTTTTGATTTCTTAATTCTTGCACAACATTATTTGACTTGCTTGAGTTCAGCTCATTTCCTACAGTTTGATAATAATAGTACTCTGCACATAAACAAGACCCACCAAGAAAATCAAATCTCCCAATCTAATTCCAGTTTTCTCAGAACCCAAGCAAAAGTTAAAGCCTTGAAAGCATAGAAAAGAAATAAAAAGAAAACGACAGCATTGGTAAAGCGACCTCACCGTCTCCTTTAGTTTGTGACGATCCTGCACAACCCATTACGCCTCTTTGACTCAAAAATCAGAACTCAGCGACAAAGATTGAAATAAGAAAGCCCAGAGAAGAAAAGCTTCAATGAAACGCCAAGTCAAAAGGCGTGGCCTTCACGGACCAAAAAATAATAACAAAAACCATAAAAGCAGAGCTCAGCTAGATAATTGCTGGACTGTAAAATTTTCATTAAAAATTAATTATATATTATTTAACTAAAAAAAGGGAATGAATGCCTGGTAGATTGGAAAACAGTGTCCACTTCAGGCCAAAAAAGAAAAACAGATTAGATTAGTCATGGTAGAGGGTGGAGAGAGAGAGATGATAGCACAATAATAAGGATTATTAGCAAAGAAGATGTGGGAAAGCTGGTAGTTGGCTGCCTATGTTTCTTGTTTAGTGTGGTATTATGGGGGTGTGTGTGGAAAATTTTAAAGTTCAAGAAAATCTCTAGTGTGGGATGTGTCTGAATAATCAATGAATTCTTACCATATTTTGAAGTTTTTTTTTTTTTACTTATTTTCACAGGTATAACTAAAGATACCTGTAATAAATATAATAATTAGAGTTTAAGAAATTTTAAAAATAATAGTAATAAATACTATAAAAAGTTTTATATACAATATTGATTTAATAAATTCCTTAAAGATTCTGGTTGAAAAAATGGTTTGAGTTTTATTTATTAATTTTTTTTTCCATGAAAAAGATAGATATGAAAAAAGATTTTAATATCTACTTAGTAGTTTATATGGTGATAAGTGAGATTATTTCATTCACGAGCTTATTATTCTAGATCGAAACAAGTTTCTCGTTTTTATGCCATCACACGAGAATGACATGAGATGTAAAAAAAACCAACAAGGTTTGCACGAGTAAATAAAATATAATACCAATTATAGGTTTTTAATATATTTATACATTAATTTTGTAATTCTATTTTTTATTTGTCTCTGTAATATAATATAAAAATATGCAAAAATTTGCTCACTTCAAAACTGGTATGTAAGAGTATAAGAATTGCTAAGTGAACTTATAATAGAAGCCATTCCATATAAAATTCAGAACATAATTAATAATTGTTTAGGAATCTTTATTATAGTTGCATGCGGAATTGGGGATCAAAAATTTCTTTGTATATACTGAAAAAGAAAAAAATTTCTTTGTATCATCCTGGGTCAAAACAAGTTGATAAGATTTTATTTTTTTTGGTCTCCATGTCACGATACTGAAGTGACATGTAAACGTAAGAAAAGAAGAAAAAGACAATGTCTCTCACTTTTGACAGAGTAGTTTAACGTGATGCCACATAAATAAAATAAAAGATAAAAATTATTTGTAGGTTTTCAAGATATTTATACATTAAGTTTGTAATTGTTCTATACATTTGATGTATTCTTTTGATTTGTCTCTTTAATATAATATTAAAAAGGAAGGATGTGCACTCTTCAAAACTAGTATCTGAGAGTATAAGAATTGCAAAATTCGAACTACTCGACAAATAGCTAACTGAACTTATAATAGAAGCTATCCATATAAAATTCAGAACATAATAAATTATTTAGGAATCTTTATATAGTTGCATGCTGATTTGGGGCTCAAATATTCTTTGCTTGTATCTTTTCCATAATTTATTATTGAAGATAAAACTCGTAATTATGAACCATAAAATTGCATTATTTATGTAGAAAATTTGTAGGACTCAAGTTTTTTTTTTTTTTTTTAAAGCATGATATTAGGATTTAGGACTAAATATGAAAACACTACTTCCATATTTTTCAACTAATAAAAAAACCCAATTCCAATTAAATTTGTACTGAGGGAAAAAAATGATTTTGTTGAGAATTAAATTAGTTTTGCAAAAAATTTTGTTTGTCACAATCTGTTAGGTCAAACTCATCTTTTATTTCCCTTTCCCTTTTTACCAACATGAGATCCTTACCAAAAGAAAGACTTCGATTTATTGGGCAGCTATTATCTTGTGCAACTGCCAGAAAGACTACTTCAGTAATGAACTTGCTGCATGACACTACAAGCTTTTCCAACTAACTAAACAAACTGAGATCGCTTCACATTCTGTGGACCAAAAACAAGTTAGTATGCTCACTATTTCACCAGCAAACAGTGATAAATTCATGTCTTTCTGAATCAGAAAAGGTAGATTTCTGGACACAACATAACAGTGGTAGTATGTAGGCAATGCTGGTTCTGTTAAAAAGTCTAGCTGCATAGAGATCAAAAAGTTATCCCGGGCTAATTCACCGCTATCAAATGCAAAGCACATAATCCTTGTTTCTAGCATAGATTCCCTTACAGACTAGCTCAAAAAGGCATAGACTAACAAATTAAGGCACAGAGAGTGTACTGCTTGTTGAAGTTATGCAAGGGTTACTACTGAAGTTTGCAAACCAATCAAAAACGGTAAGAGTCATTAGAGCCATACTTTGTCCTCATATTGTAATGGTCAAACCTTGGAGTTTCATAATTCACTCCCTTCATCTCAACAGGTTTTGGCTCTGCTCCAAAACCTACTTCCCCACTCTTTTCCCTCTGCCTATGTCTTGATCTTTCTTTCTGGCTCTTGGATTTGCTATATGGAGGAACCTCACTTGATCCATAGAATTCTGCAAACTCTTGTCGCTTTGAGGACCGGTGCTTGCTTGACAAAGAGGGATCCTTGAAACTACTTGATTTGATCTTTGGAGGCTTCATTTCTGAATATTTCTCAGCTGAACTGGGTGTATGGATCTGCCGAGCTTCAGTAGGAAGAGCAGGAGTACGCTGCCTCTCAATCAATGGGGGTTCAGCTTCATCTTCAGGCATTAGAAGAGTGTCTTTCAATGGAGTAAGGCCTTTCTTGGGGCCATCATATCTTGAACGTGACGGATTGAAGTAAGAGAATATGTTGGTCACTGATTCAAGAGCGAACTTGGACAGATCAATAATCAGCTGCCCAAAAGATGGCCATCCCGGTTCCTCTTTGCCACTCTCTAAAATGGGCATTGGTTTCTCCTTGCTTGGTTGGCCTTTAAACTCTCCTTCTAATGGTTGCTGCAGTTTGTGCAGAGTAATTAGCCAACAGAGTAGAATGATAAATTCACAAAAGTAAAAGCATACAACCCTCTGTCATGACAATAAAATCTGGTTTGAAAATCCAACACCAAAGAAGAAACAACTGCAATATGAAATGGAAGAAAAACAACAAGAAAGAGATAAAAGCTGCTCCCTAGCAATATATATATATATCCCATTATACAACTAGTAAAAACAGAAGCTTCACCTACCAAAAAAATAAAAAAACTAGCTTCTAAGGATTTTCAGTTCTCTTGTGCAATAACAAAGTCCAGAATCAGATAACCTGGGAAATGTTTTAGTTTATAACCAAGCAGAGATCTTAATTAAGATACAGTAAATACAAGAATTACATCTCAATTTGGTAGACAGTCAAGGTTAAAAGTCATAAGTCTCCGACATTTTGTATCACTTATCATATGGGAGCAAAGAGCTATACCATCTTTACGAAAGGGGATCCAAATCCCTGCTGAAGAATGCATGTAGCATATCCTACTAAAACTGCACCAACAACCATAAGGATATCTGCAGAAAGATCCACCAAGAAGAGTGCAATTTGAAATCAGCATTAAAGCCTCAAATGGAGAAATAAATCTAATGTATTGAAATTAACATTCAGCCCAAATAAACAATTAATTTAGGCAACATGTTCACTGCCTCAGTAGTTGCATTCATGTTGCCAAAAGTTTGGTTTCAAATACTTACATTCCCGTTTTTTCCTTATTTTTCTATTCAATACAGCATGTTCCTGATATTCCTGCTAACATTCATGCATCTACAAACAGCAGAAACAGCACACAATCACAGAACATAAATTTTGGTGCAGAACAAATGAGACCAAGCATGCACAGGGTAAAGTTAAAATTTCACTTAATTGTGGCATTTGCTCTTTTCTTCATGATCCTGAAAGGAATTAAGGTCAGAAAAGGCTGAGTGGATACATAAGCTGCATGTGCTGACTTCTAAGACTTAGTCTGTAGCTTCAAGATTTCATATCATGAATTACTCCCTTAGCAAGTTACATGGCATTCTGGTTTTACATGTATAAGTGGATGGTTTACAAAAGATGAGCAATATATTATGAATTCTAATGTTGTATAAATTCTTATTATGAGAAACACAAGGTAAAGTTCAAAGTTCACTGTTTTAGTGGGTACTGATAGACAGTGTCTTCTTCATAAGTCTATTCCAAGTAGCAAAAAACTTTGTTTCCTTAACATCTAACCAGATAAAAGCTAATGGCTCCCTAGACAAAACTGAACAAAATAAAGATACATGTTCCAACTAGTATGTATATATATGCACTAAAGACAGAAGAATTAAACTTACTGTGCAAAAAATACTCGAGGATGTAATCTTTATATTGTTCACTAACAATGGATGCAGTAAATATACTATATGATGTTTACTTTTGCTTCTTCACACTCCGCGTCGGGTGCTTCCCTTTGGACTTCTTTAAATTTATATTATTAGCAATATTTTTCTTGTCAGTGCCAGTACAAAGGTAAATATAAACCGACCAGTTCTGTGGATGGATATCAATATATGAATAATGAAGATTCTCCTTCATTTTAAATAAGATAGAAGAACTAATAAGAGATTGACAATTTTTTAAACACAGCTTTTAGCACAATCTCAATCTGATACTAACCAGATATTAGAGGAGTGAAGCATAAACCAGCTGATGAAAGATTGATATGAAGTCAGAGACACATCAAGAGAATGGTTTCTTTAAAGATCTGTGATTGACCAAACAATCTAATAATTAAAAATATCTAGATGTGAAATGAATTATTCTTCCAGTTGAAGTTCTTTATATAACATGAAAAAAGTAAGCAGAACCAGCTCTCCAGTTTTTTCTTTAATCCTGTTAATCACATTGTAACACTCTGCTCCCTCATCAAACTTATGTAAATCTAAATTTTGGTGATTCTAAAAGATCTATAAATTTTAAGCCCTAGTCATGTTTCAAGTACCACATACTCTAATTTGCACCCTTCAATGATAATACATCAATTTTCCATCACCACTTGTTCCAGGACTCAATTTTCTTTGGACTGAGGAATATTACCTTGAAGGACCATAAAAGCATTAACTGGATGGGGCCATCTTATGGCTTCATGAGCCACACTATTTTACCAACCAGGCCTCAATTGGTTTGGTTCCATCTACAAACCACATTGGTGAGTAAACAATCATCTTTTAGGATTTTTTCCACCACGAAAAAGGCTAGGCATAATCCTGTCATGTTGACAAACCATTTCTCAACATGGCAAAGTGAACTCTGACACATTTATTTGCATAACCTCTATGAAGTAGTTTATGCGCAAGAGTACATGAATGAACTTATCGGCAATCAGCTGTTCATTACATATATTGATATACGTATAGTAAAGACTACATGCTTATGTAGTTCATGGTGTGTTCTATTGGTTCCAGAAATTCAACATCATCAGAACCTATTCTAGTATCCCACCAGTCATGTAGATGTGCATTGGGGCTCTTCGCCTTCTATCATACAATCAGTGACTGGATTAGTGAAAAACTATGTAAAAAAATGAAATGAAGTCAAACCTGTGGTGGAAATTGAACTATATTGATAATCACAATCCTCTTGGCTGAGAGAAATTTGCCGAAGGGCAGCATTTCCTCTATCAATGACTAACAAAGAACAAGTTGGCCGAAGATAGACAACGTCAAAATCATTTGAAAACTGCGCATCCTCACTGGGGCCATCCCTATACCCGGCAACATTTGACTTTCCTCCAGCAATGGTTGTCACACCTACATGAGTACCAAAATTATTACATACATACACACAGCCACATATGTTGCATAAAACTCATTGTTGTTCTCTCTAAAATATACTTTTTCACCTAGGGTACATCTGATCCTGGCTCTAAAATTTCCAAATTGAGGGAACTGGTGAAGTAGTATGGGATATATAGGCATGGAGTTTTCCATAACTTAATAGGTTAACTTTTGAGAGAAGGAAGTAACCATCACATCTTATGAACCATTTTAGAAGACTTATGCAAACCCATTATCTTAAGTAAATAGCAAGGATCCGAAAATTTCTAATATATTTGCATTCATAATATATTTTAGGATAGGTTACTTCTGTATTGAACTTCTACTACTCAATTTAATGTAAAAATTACCTTTCAACCTTCATCAAGTTTCATCAGATACAGACCCTGCCATTATTAATCTAAACTATATTCTGAATCTTGTAACTCAGGCAAACATACCAGTATCTCCAATTTTCCTTATGGCAAGATTCAACGTATCAGCAACATAAACATTCCCTTTATCATCCATGGTTACACCTTTGGGATGATTAAATCGAGCATCACTAGGTTTTCCGTCTACATGGCCGGTGTTACCCTGAAATGACCCAGCCACCAATCTTCCCCTACTATCTGCAATAACATTAAATGTGGGGAAAGCCGAATGGATAAAGCATAAGTCCAATACATAAGGATCAGACTATTATAATCTACCAATAATTTTGAGTAACTCCCATTTGGGAGAAATCTAATCTTTACATTATTTTGATTCCTAATTTTAGAAAAAGTCAATTCACCCAAACTAAACATACAAAATGTCATGGCTTTTCCTGAAACACATCAAACAAATGTAGAACAATAGAACATACATTGGGACAATGGTGGGGTGATCCGAACAATATTGCTATTAACTGCATCAACAGCGAAGAGTTCGCCATCCTCAGAGACATGAATTTTATAAGGAATCACGCCAATCTCATTTCCTTCCACAACAGTCTCAACTATGTAACCATCCTCAAACTGAAGAAGATTCCCATCTGTCAAATACCAAGTACAATATTTTATACTTTGAGCATAACATAATAAGAAAACGATAAACAAATTTCTAGAAAATAAACTATTTAACAACCCGTTTGAGGCGTTTTGGAAGTAGCCTTGGTCCATTTGAGAAGTGAAGACAGATGCTTAATCAGTGGCCCTGTACAGACATTTTTTTAAGACAAGAACAGTGAGTTAGTAGTTGCGAAATTAAACTATTACAGATCATAAGAATTAAAAAAAAAGGGGGCAATAATGAAAAGAGAGTAGGTTCTATGGGTATTTGCAGCTTCAGCAAAAAGATTGAGATGAAATGAAAAATAGAAGTACAAAATTTAGACAAGAACAGAAGAAGTAAATATCACAGGTGGTTGAAAGCACACCCAACTTAAGGAAAAAAGAAAATTGCAGAAAAGAAACATACCCATCAAACAAACAGATCTATAAAGCCAAAAGATTGAAGAAGGAGAAATTATTATTACCTGCAGGAGCAGCATGAGCTTGAAATTGAAGGGAATAAGCCACGGAAAGGGCTATGAAAGTGAAAAAGAGATGGGGCTTTCTCATTTTCAACGATCTGAACAAAGAAGGAGAAAGACAGAGTGAGAGAGCTCAGTAGCTTGGTCTAAATTCTTACTCTTAGCACGGAGTTATACGTGCCAGTGAAAAACTGACACTTCAGTTGTGAACACTGGGCAGAGAAGCACATACATTCTGTTTTGAAACTAACAAGTGGGTTTTGTTCTTCTTCAGCACCTGCACAAGTTTTGGTTGCTGTGTGTACCGCTTCAGTACCCTCCCTCTTCTCCACTTTCTCTCTGTACTTTTCCTTTTCTTTCTTTTATTTACATTTTCTTTTCGATTTTAACTTTTCCATTCTGCAGAAAGTGAATTTTCAAGGAGCCCGAGAAAGATAAAAATATTTTTGCTGGGGGAAATAGATTCTCCGCCCCTTTACTAGTTTCTACAACTTCATGGTCACTACAAATTTTCCTATTTTCAAAATAAATGATCTGTTTTTAATTGAATTTGAAAATAAATTAATCCAAATATATTTAATAACTCTAACAGTACTTAATTACTAAAAATAAATACTTATAATATTTTCTTTTTCGTAATTTCTTAAAAGTTTCGTATAAACAATATTATAATGAAAGTACAATTGAAAAATGTAGAAGGCAGAACATAATTGAATTGTTGATGCGTACGAAATTACAATTTAACTTTGTAGTTTGATATTTTTATTTATTTTTTAAAAGTTTAGCACATCATTTTATATTTCCTTTTGTCATATAATAATTTTATATGTACAAATTATATAATAATTTCATCAGTCTTTTAATTTTATAATATAATTAAATTGTACTTTATTTTATGAATTATTACTCATTGTAATAGTCTTAACGAACTATCACATAATCTCCTTATTTAACTCATAATTGATAAAAAAATCTCTAATTATTCAAATTATATATTAACAAACCAACTTAAAAATACTGAACTGTCATTATAAGTTTTTATAATGTCTTTTTTCTTTTTCTTAATTTTTTTTCTAACAATGAATCTATCTATATTAATCCAATTTAGTATATATAAACTGATATATTAACAATATATGATATATTATAGTAAAATATAATCAACATTAAGTGTTCAATTTGATAGAAAAAAATTATAAAAATATAAAAGATATTAAAAAACTTGTAACAAGTATGGTTCAATCAATGTTAAATTAATTTGCTATATTTAATGGATAATTTAGATAATGTGAGACTATTTGCTAATTATGACTCAAATAAATATATCATATGCCTAGTTTGGTAGTTTATGAGACTATTACAAAATTAATTGTAATTTATGAGAGTAAAATACAATTAACTCTTTATAATATGTGATTTTTTAAAATTGTTAATAAAGTGGTATAAAAAGTTTGGATTTGTCTAACACACTTATTAGGATACTAAACCATGTGCGAGTGTTTAGGGGCTCTTTTATTTTAAGTAAATAAAATATAAAAATTATAATTATTTGTATAAAAAATTTATTAGGTATTTTAATTTATTTTGTTATGTGATAAATAAATTTATAGGTAAGTGAGAGAGAACATGGATAATTATTAGCTAATATGTAAGAGAAAGAAAACTTGGATAGTTATTAGCATGCATATTTTGTATTTTACTTAATTTAGTCTTACTTACGAGGAGAGAAGTAAATTGATATGTGAGGGGGTATGGGTAGTCATTAAAATGATAGTTTTGTATTTATTAGTAGAAGTTCATAAAAAATTAGTTAGATATGTATTGTAAAGGATGAGATAATGTATTAGACTATATAATTTATAATTATTATATTATTGTCTTATAATTTATTTTATTATTATATAATTTTATATTATTAAACATAATATAAGAAATAGTCAACAGTATAATAATATACTATTCTATTACAGTCAAACACTATATAATAGCCAACTGCATAATCTTATATTATCTTATTATTTTTATATAATGTGTTAAATGAGCCCTTATAATATTAGCCTACTCACAGGTGCATGAGTACATATTCGTAAGTTTTATTTTTTCTTTAAAAGAAAGTATAAAAATATTTTATTTTTAGTATATGTTCTATAAAATTAAGAGAAAATTGTAAAAGAGTTTAAAGTAGTATTTTAATCTATTTAAACAAAATTATTTGTGCAACTGATAAAAAAAATAATGAGTTACAGTATGTAGAGGAAAGGAAGTGAATAGTTATTAAGAGAGTAAAGTTTAACAAGATTCTTTTAGTAATATTAAATTAATACAATTATTTTAAGTTATATATAATATATAGTAAGAAACCGTAATAGTATTATTATGTCTTTTTAAAATACTATATATATAAATAATAGCATTGATTATAAATGAAAATTGTGTTGTATTATAACTATTGGCAATTATTTCAATATTATTTTCATAAAATGTTGTTTTTATAAAGTTTTAATTTTCAAAAATTCTCTAATATCCTTGGCACCAATTAAAAAACTTTTAATATAAAATTTATTACTTATTTAAAAGAAATCTTAAAATAAGAGTTATTTAAAATACAAATAAATAAAATAAAGGATTTATCATTAATTCCTATCGTTTTATTGCTTATCCAAGATTAAATGAGGCACAATAAGTTATTAAATACAAAACACTAGTCAAAAATACCAACTCATATCCATGTCAGCATAATTATACACGTTTCCAACAGTGATTCGCTTTCTCCACATACACATCTTCTCTCCCTCTATATCTGTGTAACGCCAGGTTTCTTCTTCTCCCTTCTCAAATTCAACTTCTTTCAGATCCATCCTTCACGGCAAATCACAGACCAATTTCTAGGGTTTCGTTCTGAGAATCGATCTCCTAGCTCTCTCAAAAATCCCAATCTTGCAGTTCTTTGAATTTTCAGCTGATAGCTTCTGTAAATTTCTTTCACTTCGATCTGATTCCCATTTTCTTGTAGATCTGTTCTGCTATGCAATTTTTTCATCCGAAATCCATGTTATATTTCATATATGTATAGGAATGCGTTAATTGTATGACATGCATAAATCATATGCATGTATGGATGTATCTGGGTGCGTATGGATAATGTTGTTTGTCTAGAGGTTCATGCATGAGCTAATTCCGTGTTTCCGAGCATGTGTTTTGAGATAGATCGTATATATTGGTGTTGATTGTTTGGTTTCTCGATGGTATTTTTTGTGTGTTTAATATAGTCAATATTCAACTTCTTTTTTTGGTGGGTAATTTGATTGATTTGTGTATTGTCTTAATGGAAATTGTTTTTCATGAATTACTAGTTACGTATATATATTAAGCTACTGGTAGGAACTACGTAGGTGCTGGTTTTCGACAGTCCGGCAAATATGTTAATCTATTACTTTAAAACATAAAAGAAATCTTAATTTGGTTACATATGATCTTATAAATGTTATATATATATATGTATCTTAAATTCATGATCTCTTAATGTGTTTTATGAACGGCTTGGTTGGGGATAAGAAATCATTTTGGATTTGGGGAAAAGAGAAACAGTGTTTGTTTCAATCTTGTACTAATTTGGTTGATTATTCTGTCAATATGGCTAATGTGTACTCTATATTAAATCTTGTGCCTTTCCCAGGAATATTCATATTTAGTTTTGGGCAAATGCATTGTGCAGGTTAGATTTTTATAATTTAGTAACATGGGAGGTGGATTTAGAGTTCTTCATCTAGTGAGACCATTTCTCTCATTTCTTCCTGAAGTTCAGAGTGCTGACAGAAAGGTCCCATTCAGGGAGAAGGTAATATATACGGTGATCTCTCTTTTTATATTCCTGGTCTGCAGTCAGCTTCCTCTGTATGGAATACACTCTACAACAGGCGCAGATCCATTCTATTGGATGCGTGTTATCCTTGCTTCAAACCGTGGGACTGTTATGGAGCTTGGGATCACCCCAATTGTGACTTCTGGATTGGTGATGCAACTTCTGGCTGGGTCAAAAATCATTGAAGTGGACAACAATGTACGTGAGGATCGAGCCCTCCTGTGAGTATCTCTCTTTTATTTCAATCCCCTGGGCAATTAATTCATTCGAGAGAGTTTTAGTTTATTGTGATTGGGATTGGCATTTTGTATCGCACATTCCTTTGTCGGTCTCTTGTGTTGATTTGGGGATGGGGGTGTTGGGGCCTTAATGAATTTACCGTCTGCATGTAGTGCATTGTGCGTTTGTTTGTGAATGCTTCCACCTCTTATGTGACATTTCACAATGAGGTTTTCAATATCTTTCGGGTGCCTCTTTAGATTGTGCATAATGTTCTCTATTTGCAGTTAGCTTAAATGATTTCTTTTTCCTTCCCAGAAATGGAGCTCAGAAGTTACTTGGAATCTTGATAGCTATTGGTGAGGCTGTTGCATATGTTCTCTCGGGAATGTATGGTAGTGTGGGGCAACTTGGAGTGGGAAATGCCATTCTTATCATCATTCAGCTTTGCTTTGCTGGTATCATTGTCATATGTTTAGATGAACTTCTTCAGAAAGGATATGGTCTAGGCTCTGGAATTTCCCTTTTCATAGCTACCAATATCTGGTAATTTTTGTTTGGCCCTCTTTCTCTGATTCAATGTTGATATAAAACTCCCCTGCATGTAGCTCTAAACTACAATTCAATAAATTATGACTTCCTGCTGAATACTTAAAAGAATTTCATTCCTTTGCAGTGAAAACATAATTTGGAAGGCATTTAGTCCTACCACAATAAACAGTGGACGAGGAGCTGAATTTGAAGGTGCTGTTATAGCTCTGTTCCATTTGCTGATAACTCGAACAGACAAGGTTCGTGCACTTCGTGAGGCTTTTTACAGGCAGAATCTTCCCAATGTGACAAATCTGCTTGCTACTGTCTTGGTCTTCCTGATTGTCATATACTTCCAAGGGTTCCGTGTGGTTCTGCCTGTGAGATCTAAGAATGCCCGTGGGCAGCAGGGTTCATATCCTATCAAACTTTTTTACACCTCTAATATGCCTATCATTCTGCAATCTGCCCTTGTCTCCAACCTCTATTTCATTTCTCAGGTACTGAAGTTTTGTGATTGCCAATGCAACTTGGCGTCATTCTTGCAATTACCATTTAAGCAATATGTTGTCTGTATATTTGCAGTTGCTGCACAGGAAGTACAGTGGGAACTTCCTTGTGAATCTTTTAGGTAAATGGAAGGACTCTGAATATGGAGGTGGTCAGTCTATTCCTGTTGGTGGTATTGCATATTACATCACTGCGCCATCTAGGTAGTAGGAATGTTTTCCTGTATACAGTTCACGATCCTTTTATTCTATGCCTTCATTAAATTACTGGTGATTCTCCTTCAATTTCTTACTTATAACTTAATCTAATATGCAGCTTAGCTGATATGGCTGCCAATCCCTTCCATGCACTGTTCTATCTTGTTTTTATGTTGTCAGCCTGTGCATTGTTTTCAAAAACTTGGATTGAAGTTTCTGGATCATCTGCAAAAGATGTTGCCAAGCAGCTGAAGGTAAATTAATTTTGATATCAGGTTGGAAATTTTTAATTAATTTAGGAATGGAATGTACTAAGCATAATTTTCATGCCCCTCTGGTTTTTCCTTGATATTGAGGTAATCTTTTTTTAAAGACTCGAAAGTCGTGGCATTTAAATGATTTGTGTTGTTTAAACTCATCTTTATAACTGTCAGTGTAGAGAAGTGTTCATGATGTCATTAATATTTAAAACTTGAAATTGATAGTGCTTAGTGGTGCTCCCAACTTGAAATTAATGTTTGGATCTGTTTGTAGTTCGTGTTGGTTTTGGGCTGGGTGTGTCAAATTGGGCTTGTACAGTACCCTAATTATCAAATGTAATCTTGTAAAATATAGAATGTGAATCATAGCATAATTGAGTTAATCAGCAATATTATAGCTTCCTAACAACTGCAAATCTGTGGCTTGTATAGTCCAAGTTGAACTGTACCCAGTGCATGGCCAATTTGACACTGGTTTTTTCTGTTGATGTTAATGAAGGGTTGCTTTGAGTTGCAATTAAGATTGAATATGAAATCTAGTCATTTAATTGTACTTGGGTTTTCAAACTTTTCATGATGTAATCTTTCTTTGGATCTGAGTGGATTAGTAATATGTATGCTATAGACATTCTCCTGCCTTTGGGTGCCCGGAAGAACACCTATATTCGTCTCATGGTGTTTTCCCCCCTTTAAACAATATAAGAGCCTGTTGATACTGTTTTCTGCTGTGAGAAACAGTAAACATACTTCCTTGTTGTAATTGTTGCACAAGTGTGCTTTATTTATTTTAAGTATTACACTTGGGCGTGAATGTCTTTTTTATTTTGGTATGGGAGAGTACTATATTGAAGTGTGAGCCTGATGAGTAAATTGGCTGCAAAGTTTCTGCTACCATGTTATAATATTGTCTTTCTACTGAGTTTGCAGGAACAACAAATGGTGATGCCTGGGCACCGTGAGTCGAACTTACAGAAGGAGCTGAACCGCTACATTCCCACTGCTGCAGCATTTGGAGGGATGTGTATTGGCGCACTCACAGTATTGGCAGATTTCATGGGGGCAATTGGTTCAGGGACAGGGATTCTACTTGCTGTGACAATCATCTATCAGTACTTTGAGACATTTGAGAAGGAGAGAGCCAGTGAGCTCGGCTTCTTTGGTTTCTAAGCTCTTGATACCAATTATGGTTGGTAGTGCCAATGAGCTCTCCCACAGTTTTGGTTCATTGAGAGATAAGGGATTATTTGTAGGTCCTTTTATAACACTGAAAGCTAAGTAACGAGGACATAGTGTAGTTTTCTGAACCGAGGAAGTATATCGTTGTAAACACTTTCTTTTTCACATGTCATACTATTTCCTCTAATCTTCAATTTTCACTCATCATTGGAACTGAACCACACATACTTTTGAGCACCATGGATCTGAATTGACCGGGTGTAGAGTTGCATGTGCTTAATGTCATAGGAAATTTTGATTTTCTTTCTTTTCTACTGGAAGCTAGAGAAAAAAATTGAAAGATAAGCTTAATTCTGAATTCAATGTGAGTCGGTAGATAGTGATAGTTAGGATAGGTAAACGAGTGGAGGATGATTAAGAATGACGTAGAAAATTGTCCATGTCCTCAAGGGAGAAGGAAAAACACCTAGCAAAGCAATACATGGACCTTTTGTTAAACAAATACTAGGTGAATACTGAATACAATATTTGGTAGCCAATTTGTGTAGAAAATTGGTGAGATTCCTATATTGAAAAAGAAAACCCAAGCTAGCTTGACTCTCCAAGTTCCAATGTTGTAAGAGAACCAAGAGCCAAAATTAGTATCATAACGTTAATCTGAGTAGTGGGTTCCATTCAGTTGCAGTATGTCACGAGCTGCACGTTTGCTGCTACTATCAAACGTGTTGCAGTTTCTTTCTCTACTCTGGGCTTCAGCAGCAGCAGCTCATGACCTCAGAACTGGATCAGAAAACCCAAGATATTTCTTATCTTTAGCGTATGAGCCGAACGTGATGTAACAAATAACAAATGCCAAGGTGTTAAAATATATTATTGAAAAAGAAGTGCGTGTGGTGTGTATTAATTTTGGCTCTTTTTGGTAGGCGAGGCAGGGATCGTGATTAGAAAGATGTAAAGTCAACTTGTTTTAAAAGTGTAATTGTTTGAATGTTTCAAAAGTTATGGTCGAGCATGGTAAAAGTTTTAATTATTTTTATTTTTAATTTATGTTATAGAAATAGAAGAGGTTATTTTTGTAATTGGCTGGAAAAGGCATAGTTGGTATAATGGAGAATAGAGGTTATTTTTGTAATTTTAGGGATAGGGATATAGTGAAAATTATGAAAAATGACAGGGGCAAAATGGAAAAGAGAAATATTGTATCCTCGGAGCTACTAAGAAGCTCAAAAATTACAGCTTCTTGGTCGTGGCCGCTGCGGCGCATCCACGGCGGCCCAAGCCCCTTGGCTGCAACCTCCATACCAAACAACCCCTTTTCTCATTATTTTAAATTATTTGTCCTATTTTATGTATGAGCTTTTTTCAATTGTAATATTGTTAATTGTTGAACCGGTTGAATTGTAATTAATAATTGATGTGAATAATACCTCTGTACAAAAGTCTTACTAGTCATTGAGACCGGTCTAAAATAACATGATTTTATAAAAAAAATAAATGAGGTTGAGATTATAAGATTTGATTATTAACCATAAATTTTTGGAAAGACGTTTCTTATCCTACTCCCCCACAAATCATGTAAGTACATCCTAGCAAAAAAAACAAAGATGATGCTTAATTAATATGGTTCTATGTACGAAGTTGTATGGAAATGATGTGGATTTACATACTTATTGGGCCTTCTTGGACTTAATAGCACAATTAGGCAAGAAAGTTTTTCAAGAACAAGACTTGGGTATGTTATGTTTCTACATGAGTTGAGTTTGAACTTTATTTTAAAATTTATTTAAGAACAAATTTATTTTAAGTTTTAAAAATTTGTAAATCTGACACATTTAATATATGATAAATACTTTATATAAATATATTTACTTGTTAGAGAGAAAAAAAAAAAACTTTAAGAATTATCTTTGGTTTGATGATTATTCTTCATGTTTGTTTCTAATTGGCCAAGAATTGAATCTTTTTAACCACTTGCTAGGAATATTTTCTTTAATTTTTTGTTAAAGAGCTCTTAATAAGCTTGATTGGTCGTGTTATATGAAGTTCTCTTATTTAGTATTTGATAAAAATAATATAATATAATTTATTAAATCAAAATAATGATATGATTAATCGAAATATGTATAAGTTATGTCAAATACATGACAACTAAATAATAAAAAAAAAACTTATACTATTACAACACTCTTACTTACGTCTTCTACTAAGACAAATAATAATAAAATTAATAATTTTTTATACATTATATAAATTTATATTATTAAGCTTTAAACTAACTTTTTCAATATATTGCTAACACTATGACATCACCAAATCTAACGAGTCAAGTTGAGCCCCGTTGATTGTTGTTGCAAACGACAAACCAACGGTAGAGTGCTGCCTGCCCTTCAATTTTTTTTTATAGATATACCCTTAAAAATTGTTTTTATTTACAAATAAATACTAATTATAATATTTTTCTAATAAATCAAATGCAACAGTCACATAGGTTTTTTTTTTTTTGATAAATTTGAAGGAATGGACAAAAATGCTTTTGGTGGCATTTTTTTTATTAATTGAAGTATTTGTTTTTCTTTTATTCTCACTATTTTAGTAATTTTATGATATTATTCATGGATATATTTTAAAAAAAATTTACATATCAAACAGCAAAAACATCATCTCAAATCTTGGTTTCTAAACACAAATTTTAAATTCTTCCAAATAACACAATAAAAAATAAAAGACCCCACAAGTTCACCTAGTAAGGTGTAGGTGCCACTTCAGGAAAGAATAATAATAATAATAATAAAGCCAAATAAGTAAAAAAGACCCCTTTCAGGAGCATTTGGTTTTTGGGATTGATAAAGAGGCCAGCTACAACGGTTTGATGGCTGACGCAGCTCAATACGAGGAAAAACCTTGGTTTTTAGGCAATGTCTTTTTTTTTTAGAGCTGCTCTCAACAAAGATAAGATTAACATCTCAAACCATAATTTGTAATTAAAAATTAAATCAAACTCGCTCATATTATGAGTTCATTCTTATCTAATATTTGATAACAACAATAGTAGTACAGCTTATCTATTTATTATATTATAGTATATTATACTATATATATATATATATATATAAGAGTGTTAGAGTTAAAAACAAATTTATTATCTTTTTTACCCTTTTTGCTCCGTTTTAATTTATGTATTTGCCCTATGAATGTATCAATTAGCTTAGGTTTTCGGTTGGTTTGGTGTCTGCATTTTTTAGAAAAGCTGGATATTTATAATGTGGTATTTAAGATCGACTGAAATTTTCTTCCCTGAAGCAGAAACCTAATACTATGTTGAAGAAAAATATCATTATCATTTGTTTTTGTTTTTGTTTTTTGTTTTTCTTTCTATTAGCTGATTTGATGTGTTTATTTATGTATATATCTTTTCTTTTCTATTTGCCTGGAAGAATTTTCAATACTTAGTTAACCTTATTGACTTGAAAACATTAAAATCAAATGAATTTGATTTTTCTATTCTTATCGAATGTATTTTACTTTTATGAAAACTTTGAATTAGTGATAACAAGTTATTTTAATTATTTGATTGGTCAATTATAATTACAAAATGCTATTCTTATACTGATTTGTTGTTTATATCTGATATCAAAATTTCACCTTGAATTATGGAATTGTTGATCATCAAGCATGAACAAATTCATGATGAGTTTGGTCGATTTTCATGATTCATGTCATATGCATGCTTATGAACTAATTTGTTGTGGTCACAAATGGTTTAATCCCTACCATCAAAATTCATGAGCAGCTAATAAATCATACTTTTTCTATTTTTACACTACCCTTTTGACCATAGATGTTACCAAATCAAGTAAAAGAAATTTCAATATGTGCTTTCTTTTTTTAGTTTAATTCCATGCATGAAAAATAATTGCAATACCCATTAAATTGCCTCTTTTTTGGAAGCAAAAATCACTACTTGAAATTATTACAAATAAAGTTTATATTCTTTTAACTGCCAATCATGTTCCATAATCCTACAAAATTAGCATCCCACCAAGGAAGAAACTAATCTATAAAAAGAAAAATGGTTCTTATGTTAGGGTGTACACCAATTTTTATTTTTTCAAAAATGAAAGGGAACCACCCTTAAAACTTTAGAAAGTATTAAAATTTAGAATAAACACCATCAGAATTTAAATTTTGATAAAATAATGAATTTACAAACTAATTTTAATGAGCTAAACTAACAAAGTTAACATAAATCAAATATAAACTAATAAAATGAGCATTCTAAGATTACCTAGTTGTAATCAGTTAATTAATAATTTCGATTGCTTGACTTAAATAAGAATAAATATGTTATTAATTCATCAAATAAAATGATAGCAGAGATTTAATCGAGCAATAGCAAGATAAGTTTAACTTTTAAAAAAATTAAAATTATCTCTTTCTCTTTTACTTTTTTTTTTTTTTTTTTAAAGTCAAAACATAATAGAATATCTAGTATAAAATAAAAATAGATAGAGGCAAACAAGTTGAATTTTTTGAATCTCAATGAATCTGAAAAGAAAACTAAAATATTAGAAACACAAAACATTATACTACTAAGAAAAGGGAAATGGGTATATTTTAAATGATTGCGTTTTAATGCATGCATTCTCCAATTGACCAGTCCAATTCATTCTGATTAAGTAATTGCAAATCTGGCTTTAAATTAAACAATTCAGATCAAGTATAATATGAAATAAACAACCAAATTAATTGGATGATGGTTACCAAACTTTCAGAATATATAACTGCAATTCATTATTATTACTATTACATAAATGAGACAATTTTGTTTCGGGGAGGAGCTAATAACTTTTGCAATTACACAACAGTTACAATTTTTTATATTTATTTTTTATCATATATAATTATTTCATTTACATTTTGAATGAATATTAAAGTAGGGTACGTGATTTTAATTCATGTAGTGAAGTAGTGGTGTTATGGGTGATAATTTGGTTAATTAATTAATTATTTATCTAAATAGTATTTACATTGATTAATTACATTACAGTACCTCCTAATTCAAAAATTAACAAACAATTTCAAAGAATCACACAAACATAAATAACTAACTCATAAATATTAGAGAAGTATCCACCATGGACTCAAACATGTAATCTAATTTTCCTAGCACCTCCGTCTTTTATAAGATTTTAAAATTTTAAGGGAGAAAATGAGTTAAGCTTTGTCAAAATCTGATTCGATTTGGCTCGTTAAATTGTAAGTGAATTTGAACTTGACTCGTGTTAATTTAAAACTCGTGAAACTGAACTTATTAATAGCTCATGAGCCTAAATCCAAACTCTATTTGGATTAGAGGGGAAGCTAAGTTGTTACCAAATTATTTTTGTGAGGTTTTTATTTTTTTTATATATAAAATATTTTTATGTTATTTAATAATCAATATAAATATTTATTATACAAATATATATATAATTAATAAAATATTAAATTTTATTAAATTGGTAGGCTAAATAACTTATGAGCTAAGTTTTATAAATATTGAATATATAATTTAAAATTAATTAGTTTAGGAAACGAATTGGATCTTTTAACAAGTAGTTCATGAGATGTTGACGAGGTAACGGTTTCGTTGTCACCCTAACTACACTTGACTTAAAAAAAAAAAATTATTAGTTTACTTATTAAAATTGTAAAAGTATTATTAACCAAAATAGTCATTAAAGTATTACAATAATTCACCATTATATATTATGTACAATTTTTTTTTCATATTATATATCTTCTAAGCACAATGAACATCGTGAAAAATTTTAATAAAATATTTAATAGAATTAAATAAAATAAAAAATAAGTTCTTCAAAAATAATTGTTAAATTTTTTACAAAATTATTGTTAAAATTTATTTAAAACAATTCACTTATTTGTATTTCACTTTTTATTCTCATTTTGAATCTCTTATTACTTAGGCCTCGTTTGGTGGCGTGGCGGGCCTGTGCCGCCTGGAACGCATCGTGACCAGTTTGGGCTACCCCATCTCGCTGCATAAGCTGCAAAATTGGAGCTTCTTTAAAAATAAAAAAAAATATTTATTTTTAATTAAATATAAAAATTGAATAAAAAATAAAATTTAATTAATATTTTACACAAAACAATTTGTTCCAGAGCATAACTTTTGAATCATTCACACAAACAGTCTTTTTAAACAGTTTCTCTGACCAGGACCTCATGACCATCTCTACCTCGCGGCATACCAAACACGCCCTTTGTTTTTTTCCTCAGATTTACTCTCTTGCGTCTTATTACTTGTAAATACGAGAAATCTCCTCCAAGTAAAAATTCTGACCGTTCACTCCACCTGCGACCAACTTCGGATTATAACATATATTTTTAGTTAATTTCCTATATTACCCCTATCAACCTCCATATTTTCACACTACTTCAAACACAACGGATAAGTAATATCGTTATTAAGTAAGGGTATAATTGTAACAAAAAAATATTGATTGCGACTTAACCTATACGGTCTTTTATAACTCCCAATGCCTCTCAGAAGTCAGGTCGTACATTTCTCAGTCCTGCCCTTTTTCGTCTTTACAATTGACTTTCTCTCTCTAGTCTCTCCCTCCTCCAGCTCTGTTTTGTGCTCTGCTCTGTCTCCCTCAAGGCTCAGATACTCTGATTCTCTCTGATGGTACATTCTCGCTCTTGAATTTTCTCTGTCCTCCAGCTGTGGTTTTCCTGTCTATGTGAAAAAGCAAAACCCCATTAAAGACCAAGTTTTTTCAACTGAGAGCTCGAATAGACCCAAAGGGAAAACAAGACAGCAAAGATTTTCGAGGCAATGAAGGATTGAATGAAATACAGGTCAAAGCTTGGTTTTTACCATGCATACACGAAGAATTTTCTTGCTTAGGAAACCTCATACAAAAGTCTGTTTCGTTTTATTTACTGGTTTCATTTTCCATTATTGGGTATTTTCCTTTCTTCTATTGCCATTTCAGCTAAGGAATTCGTAGTCAGTCAAAATATGATATAGAAGGTATGATTTATGGTAGGGAACAGAATCAAACTGTACAGAGGTTTTTCAAGGGTTTTTTTGGGATGATTTCGTTTTTGAGGTAAAGGTCAGTGCTTTTTGTATCTTCCAAGGAAAAAGTGTCTCATTTTTTGGTCTTTGTTTCTCTTATAGATTTCGTCATTGTTTTTGTGAGCTGGTAGTGCTTGTTTTTTTCATTTGGCTTGTAGGCTTGTTTTTGCGTTTGAGGAAAAGTCCTGGTTTCGTTTTTTATTTCTGTTTTTTGTTGATTTTCTTTTGGGGGTTTGGTTGCAGGGTTTTTGAAGTCTCCGTTAGAGAATTTCTTTTTGGTGTTTTTTGTCAGTCTGCTTGAGATTTACGTTTCACAATGGAGAGAAGTTGATAGAACTGGTCCACGATTTCTCAGAATACTCTGAAGTTTGAAGGTATGGTTAATTCTCAGTGTTATTTTTAAGCAATGGCTTTTAGTTTAATTGTTGACTTCATGTTAGAGATTTTATGATTTTTGGTTAGTTTTTCCTATGGTGTTTTCATCATCATAGGAGTATCTAGTGGCCTTTCCGATTTTCTTCAGGGTGAGAGAAATTGCTGTTTTCTTGTATCAGAATCAAAAGATTGCTTAGCAATCTCAATTGTCAGTAGTCGTGATTGTGACTACTATATACGTGAGACACCACTCATTTGCAATTGGTCCAAGATACTGCTTAAATGTCTTTACTTGTGATACATGTTTATGGACTACATAAAGAGGGTTACCATTCACATTTATTTGAATAGTAAAACTTGCATGGTTTCAATAGTCCTTTCCCGAGCTGCAAATATATATGTGCAGTGCTTTATAAGGCTTATTATGTCCTTAATAAATATGAAATTTCAAAGTTTTAATCAGTTTCATCCTAAATGATTGTTGACTTTTAGTACCAATTGTGTAAATTTCATAGTGAAGATCAACATGATGGTGACCATGGTTTATTTTACAAAAAATGTGAAAAACGAATGAAACTTGTTGGTACTGACTTTAAATGTACTGTGGATGTCACTGGGAGCACTAGAAATGTCTACAAGATGTATTTTGTATGTATTTATTTAGAATGCTTCTGAAAGGATATATAGGCCAATCCACTGTTAGTGGTAACTGTTTGTTTGATTTGACATCTAGTCCTGTTGAACCACCATAGGTTGGGTTTTCATTATTTTAGCATGGTAAGCTGGCTTTGTTGGTGATAGGTAGACGTTGGGATATCTCGTGTAGAGCAGTAATGGGACCGGCCTAATTTTCTCACTATGATGATTTTTAAGTTGAAGTTCCATGTCAAATATTCACTTTGATGGGTCCTGTTTTAGACAGTGAAATGCTTTTTAAACAGATTCTTTAGAGGTTCGATATGCAGACTTCAGGGAATCCTAAGGGCTTTAAACCTGACAAATACAACTTATTTATTTATTTTTATTTTCCGTTTTTGTAAAAAATTAAACATCTTTTTTGAGTCATAGTAACATGTTGATGGAGTTGTTGTTGAATTACTAGTTTGGTCCATTAACATCTGATTAAATGCACTAAATCCTCCAAGATTCGAAGTCCTAACGTATTATTTTGAAACTTCATCTTTTTTGTTTAGTAGTAACATGTTCATCATATGTTTTTCTGAATCCTTTTGCGGTATGAAGGCTATAAAGTTTTGAAGTTTTATACATTTTTCAGCTGAATGGTGAGCATATTAGTATTCATGACTCATTTTTCCTAATGCATCCTAATTTAATATATAACCACCTGAAGGCTATTTAATTGAAGTTGTTCAGCTGAACGGTGAGCATATTGGCACATTTTTCCTTTTGCATCCTAATTTAGATATCTAACCACATGGTTCTCATTGGATTTAAATAGGCTAATTGTTTACCTAGCTGAGGCGCCCTGTTTTATGTAGATAACATGTAACTTTAAACTGTAAACACGTCTTTTGAGCTTGTACCTGAGCCTATTTTCTAGCTTATCTTTATTTTCATTCCCTCTCTTCTGTTCTTTTTCCTGCGTTAAAAACTGCTTTTTGCCACTTTCATAAGAAGGCAAATTGGAAACTCTTAAAAGGTAAAGAACAAAAAGAAATTCCATCTTCCATTAATGGCCTCGGTCTATGTGTTAAAGCATGCTGCTTTTCTCATTTCTTCAACAAGCTCATCATATCAAAACTTTGTTTAGCATGGTGTTTCTATTTTAATCTTCATTCCACAATCCTTTTATCATTATTTGCATAATTTGTTATTTGTTCTGCAGATGGATTCAATTAAACTGTCAGCAGTCACTCCAAGTAAGAGTAGATTGGCACGCACATTTGCCAAAATTCTTCACATTCGAGCACTGACTGGGATAGCACCTCTTGATGGAATTAAGAAAGATAAAATTGAGAGGAAGGTCAAGGATGAAAGAAACATGGATGAGAGCAGAGATAGTTGGTCTCGGTCCTTTGGCTGCAGTAATGAAGAGTTTCAAGATGGAGCCGCCTTGGAAGCGCTTCTTGCAAAACTTTTTGCTAGCATTTCTTCAGTTAAAGCTGCATACGCCCAGTTACAATATGCTCAGTCGCCATATGATGCAGATGGCATTCAAGCTTCCGATGAATTGCTAGTCTCTGAATTGAAGAACTTGTCTGAATTAAAGCAGTGTTACCTCAAAAAACAATTTGATCCTTCCCCACAGACTACAATGCTTGTTGCTGAAATACAGGAGCGGCAGAGTGTCTTGAAGACATTTGAAATCATGGGCAAGAAGTTGGAATCCCAGGTGAGGCTCAAGGATTCTGAAATTATATTTCTTAGAGAGAAGTTGGTGGAAGCCAACAGGCATAACAGGAATCTTGAGAAGATATCAAACCAAAGTGGGCAGTTATCTGTACTCGATAATCTTCACATAACAGGATTAAGTCCCACACATTTCGTTACAGTTCTTCGACATACAGTCAGGTCGATTAGAAGCTTTGTGAGGTTGATGGTAGAAGAAATGAGATCTGCTTGTTGGGATATTGATGCTGCAGTAAATGCCATTGAACCAGATGTGGTTTTCTTGAATTATGATCACAAATGTTTTGCATTCGAGTCATTTGTTTGCAGGGAGATGTTTGACTCCTTCCAATTTCCAAACTTCTCTCTTCCAAACGAATCTTTGCCTGATAAGAAGAAGCAACAACTCTTCTTCTCAAGATTCACTGAAATGAAATCTGTGAAAGCAAAGGAGTTTCTTGCTCAAAAGCCAAGATCGAAATTTGCAAAATTTTGCCGCATCAAGTACTTGCGGCTCATTCATCCCAAGTTGGAATCATCATTATTTGGTGACCTGAGCCAGAGAAACACTGTGAAGGCTGGTGAATTTCCAAATACAACTTTCTTTATTTCATTTGCTGAAATGGCTAAGCGGGTGTGGGTTCTACATTGCTTGGCATTCTCTTTCAATCCCCAGGCATCAATCTTTCTTGTAAGGAAGGGATGTCGATTTTCTGAGGTTTACATGGAGAGTGTAAATGATGAAATGCTTATCTCTTCGGATGAGACACTGGAATCAGATTCACAAGTGGGTTTCACTGCTGTCCCAGGATTCAGAATTGGTAAAACTGTAATACAGTGCCAGGTTTACCTCACTCAGTTCAAAACCAAGGTAAAAAAGACCAATCCCAACAAGCAAAGGTAGTTCCTGATCAGGCATCAGACCCCACACAACATAACAAATTGAACTGGAAGCCATTCTTTTCTCTTTGATAGAGCTTTTGAAGATAGGAAAATGGCATGCCATTGTTTGCTGACTGTGTTGTGGGGACTGAGATCTTGGTTTCATGGGGCATCTTGTCCACTTGTTTTTTGGCCATTTTGAAAAGGAAAAGCGCGTGGACCGTTGCATTGGAAACATCCCTTTTTCTTTTGAGTCTTTATATTTATTTGGTTTATCAAAAACATGCCCCTCAATTTTGTTGATATTAGGCCAATGACAGGGTTTGTCTAGCTGTTATGCATCTTTTATCAGACATTCCACCCCATATAATATTGTGTACATATTGGTTGGAAGTCTATGGTGTTGTTCTTGTCATGTGTACAGCTTTGGATGCTTTGCAATGTTAGAATCTTATGAACAGCCAGGAGGAGAATTTAAGATTTGCATAGGTACCTATTTTGGGAATGCATTCATGGAGAGAATCTTTAATAATGAGTTACCAATATTACCCTTGTACTGTATGCTAGAAACATTTGTTGGGCCTGCACAAAATTTATTGGACTGTGCTAGCATATGATGCACATTGGGTTTGTGAAATGGTTATTAATGCCTTTTGGGTCCCATTTGGATCCCACTTTATTATTCAATATTTCAAATTGGTCGGTGTTGAAGGTGCAACAAAGTTAGCAGAACGTTTGTGGCTGATATTTTGGACAGGTTTACATCCTCTAGATTGTTCCTCGAACAAATGCCACCTGCTAGAGCATTAATTCTTGGAAAATAATTAACTTCCGAGTATAATTTGTTCTGGTCCAATTTCTTTTATCAGTCAAAGTCTGCAACCCTCTGGCAGGAGTTAGATTTAAATCACTGTCAAAATTTGCATGACGATATCACATCTTTTATAGCTTTCTTATCCAAAACATGAGATTTCATTCAGATCCAGTAGTTAGGTGGTTACCAGTCAGTATAGTAATATGGAAGATCACAACCTATTTTTGAGGCTAAAAAATTTAAATATTCAGAGTTGTGATATTTTATTATGATATGATATTAGAGGCTTTTACTCAACTGGTTATGACTCATGAGTATATATTATCAAAACACAAAGTAAGAGAGTCTGTCTGTATGTGTATTATATACAAATTGAAAAGTATCACGTTTGTGTGTGGATTGTGTAAGATATCAAAACATATTATTGCATTCTCAATAAAAAAGAGAACATGTACATTATTGACGTTAACAAGTCTAATATTTAAGTGTAGTAGCGCCAAAATTTTTATTTATGGGAACTCAGCGGATTGAGTAGTCCTTTGACAACTGATAGTAACTATCAGATGCATTGATCGGCTTGGGCCATTTGAAGACCTTCTGGTTCTTTCAAGGGCTACTAATAAGACCCAATGCAGTCATATTAGGACTGCTTCTCTGATGGGTTGAGAAACTAGAAGAGTATATAATTTGGCTACTTTATACTTAAGTGGGCTTCAGAAGTCACCCACTTGGTTTGGAGAAATAATCAACTCAAGCAGCTGGTAAATTACCACCCCTTGCTTAATGCTGCAGTAAGGCATTTTCAAGTACTGAAACATATTTTTTACCTGTAACACAGTTCAATCAATATGAATAACTTTTCAATTTCCATGCTTGGCTTCTGAGTTTCACATCTTTGCCTCCAATACAGTTCTCCGCCTCATCTAGTTTGGCAAGCAAATGACTCTTTTTCAGAGCATTTCTGGATTTGTTCCAACATAGTAAGTTATGAACTTCAACTCAATGAAGAGTTAAATTTCAAATTAATTAGGACCGATTGCATGAATTATTTTCCTATTTGCATTGGATTGATCAATTGCAAGTTATGAACTTGTGATTCCATATTTTGTTTTGCCAGATATCTTATTGTATATTTTGACTAGCTAATTGCTTTGTCTTAGCTGTAATAATACAAGAAAAAAATAATTTAAATCAAACTTGTGATTTTGTCCAAATTCTAGTATGATAACAAAGGCATATATTTAATTGCTAAAATATGTAAAACATATTGTCTTTTTCTCTCTTAGGTAAGGCAATTAATTGTATTATTGCATATACAATAAATTGGAGCAAGTGGTTAATTGAAAATTGATACTATTAGAGTTAAAGAGTTAAAAGAGAAGGGACGGGTGAGTGAGTGACATCAGGGAGAGGGCACGAGCTGGTTGTTGTTGGGAGGGAAGGAACGGACTAATGACCAACACCAAGACTTGGAACAGAATGCCAAATTCTTTCACAAGTGGCAGGATGAGCTAAGAGCCTTTCAGTGAGACCCATTGATGGACCTCCTTTGCTTGAAGAAGAAGGGCAGTGTTGGGATCTGGGAATAAGCTGTGCCTGACGACAGAATTCCCTGCAAAGAAGGGACCTTTTGGATGTCCATCCTTAATATCTTTCTGGCATCCAAGAATGAAGTATTGGATACCTAAAACAAACAGGGTGGTGACCAAAACCGAGCTTAACAGAGCCATATGTGTAATACTTTAATACTCTTAAGAAAAAACAGAAACTTTTTGACTTGTTGTAGAGAAAATGGTAGTGTAATAAGCTAGTTATACACAATAAGATTGAGAGTAAGAGAAAGAGACGTGAGGGTGCATGTCAAGCTAGTTGGGCAATTCAAAGTGTTTGAAACTTGCAAAAGGAATATAATGGTGCATGACTTAATTATCAAGTGTGTTTTGGAATATCCTAGTGATAGTTATAGGTTAGGTACATATGAAATATGAGAGGCTGGCCGATGTTTCTTACTGCGATTTTTAGACATTTTTCTTACTTGGTAGCTCCAAATTCCTTGGAGATTGCTTATTCAACAAGACCTTCACCTGCATTGTATGTGGTACAAAACATTCAAGTTCCTTTCACTTAGTAGAGTCAGTCTCTTATGAAAGCAACCTTTTTGACTAGTGGAGTTGTAATTAGTTCTCTTACTGACTGATTGCTTGGAGACTGAAAATTCTTCTTCTAGTACAGATAGAAGAAGGAAATTCCCCAACTGAGATTTCATGTTTCTCTTTTACAAATGTTGGAAACAATTGACTAATCAGGACTGCAGATTTCTCAAAGCTCAAATTAAATGATTTTTCTAGCCATATATGACTCATTAAACGACATCTTTGAATAAACTACTCATAATTCTATTTCTGATCAATAGATTCAGGTAAACTATATAAAAATTAGTTTAGTTTAAAATTCTTTAGCAGATAAACAGTATGTCACTGTAAACCAAATATTTAATGAATCAGTAATCAATATACCAGTCAAATTAATTACAAAATTCTATGCCTTTCACTACTCAAAATGCCAGCCAAAGTAAACCACATGAAAAGTCATAGCACCCAATAATGTAACACCAATATCAGTAGAAGTAACAGAAATTAGCATCAAACCATGGAGTTATAACAAGCCATCTGTGTTATGGCCCAAGCTAATTCCTCTGGTTGCACACTCTGCTTAGTAACTCCTTTTTCTTTTTTTTTTTTTTTTTTTTTGGTTTTTCAGATTTCTCTGCACGCATTGTTGTGAGACTAATCCTCAGGCTCTGTTGCAACTAGAAGGACCTCCCAACAATTGCATGCTCCAAGGTTCACTTAGTACCTTCTTTAAAAAAACCACAATATCATTCTCATATATGTTTCAGACAACATATCAGTACCAATAACTACAATGTCTCCGGGCATTGCAACAATTTCTATCTGCATAGCCAATCATTGCTATTCCCCAACTGATACCAACAATTAAACCATTTCTGCTGAACTGGGGACCGAAACAAAATACTATTTTCTCTAATCACTAAAATCCCAGTATCAACCACATTGGCAGCTTTCAATGATTAAAGCGATAGAATGCAAGCAGTAGATGACCCTTTTGCCTTGGTCTTCAAGTAAGCCTTTCTCAACATCTTTTTAGGACTAATTCCCCCTTCTGATTGATTTTAAACTGTTGTTTTAAAAAATTTCAAAAGTTCTCTGGCATATTCCCCTGCATCTACTACATGTTCATGCCAACCACCAACCCCATCAGCCACTCCAATACAATGTTCCTCAATGCAAACAAAGTGAGCATTATAGCCTAAAAACTTTTTCCTATGTAATTTGATATGTTATAATGATGCTGCAACCTACATCTTCAATTTCATGCTTCCTTCATTGGATTGAGACAAACTTGGAGCAGTTGTGCAAATTTGTTGTCCCATCAAAATGTATGAGAAGGCAAAAATAAAACCAAAAATCAAGAGCTAGGAAGAATTATCTCAGAAGGAGGACTCCCACCCAGAATTGTAATTACCAATTGAACCAAATTTGAGCCAATTGGAAATATAGGGCATAATAGTTGTCCAAGCTAAACTTAGCAAACCAACTAGGACATTTGAATATTTAAGATCAGGATCAAAAGAAAAATTAATTAAGCCCATAATCTGTTTCAATTAATGAAGGACTAGATTAAACATTAATGAAGGACTGTTAATTTGGATTGGGAAGACATGGTTTACTTTATTATATACAGACAAATTAAAGAAGTTGGCTATGATCATCAGATACAAATACCATTTGCAGCTGGGAACTTCTGTTACATATATTAAAGTGATTTCAATTCATTATTCATCAGCAATAAAATTTATACGGCAAACAAATGTAATGATCAACATCTGCCAAGAGAAAAACCTAAAAATTACTCTAAAATAAGAACAAATCAATACTTCATTACAGATAATTGACATAACAATTGTTAAATACATAAAGAATTGAACAATAAGGATTCTAAAACACTAAAAGACTTCAACTGGATGACCATGATACGATATGCGCGACAAAAACAGTAATGTCATCAACCTGCCCCCAATATGCTCCTGTACCCAGCCAACCTTGCAGCATCAGCAAAAGGACTCACACTATGCCAACCCTGAAGGACTTCAACTAGATGATCATCAAACGATATGCGCGACGACAACGGTAATGTCATCAACCTTGCCCCCAATATGCTCCTTTCCGGCCATCCTTGCAGCATTAGAAAAAGGACTCACACTATGCCTGTTAAGTGAGTTGTGCATAGCCAATTCAGCTATGTTCCAAGCCAATTCCTCTGGTTCCATACTTGCTTTAGTAGAACTCCTCTGATCTAAAACCTTCTCAATTTCTTCAGGCCACATATTATCAAATAACCCATCAGTCCCAACAATTATAATATCTCCAGGCATCACCCAAATTGTTGAAACCACAGCCGATTCCGGACGATCACTTGTTGAGCTATTCCCTAATTGATAAGGGCGATTGAATCTGTGTTGCATCGCCGGAGATCGATACAAAAACCTGTTATTCCTAAACAAAATAAACCCACTATCACCGACATTGATAGCATGCAAACGACGTTTTTGTTCGTTTAGGGTTATTATGCAAGCAGTGGATGACCCCTGTGCCTTGGTTTGCAAGTAACCTTCCCTGAGTACTTTTTTGAGATCAACAGCTCCTCTTGGTTGGTTTTGAACAGCAATAAGGGAGTTTTCCATCAGTTGCCTCGCGTATTCCCCGCCGTCTATTCCTTTCTTGGCCCATCCACCGACTCCATCCGCCACTCCCAGGGTTTGTTTTTCTAAACAGATGAAGTGAGCATCTTCACCTTGAGGTTTCTTAGGGTTATCTTTTGGAAGATAAAAAGATCCAGCAACCATCTTCAAGCTTTGTTTAGCAGGATAAGTAGATGGAAAGCTATGATCATCTGCCAGTTTCGGGTATTTGGTAATAGGAAAGCTGGAATTTCCATCTTCCATATCCAGATGACATCTCTTGAGCGTAGCCATTTTTTTGTGATGATTAAGAAGAAGAAAAGAAAGTTTTAGCAAAGAAGAATTAACGAAGTTTTAGATGATTGTATCTATAAGAGGCAGAAAGTATTAGAGGCTGTTAAATTTGGAAGATCGTTAGTGGAATTTTATATTTGTTTGTTTAGAAATAGGTATATTATCTACAAGATAGTAGAAATTGAATCAATTTTTTGTTTTGATATTCTATACAAAACAAAACTCCATAAGTCTAGGTGGACTTTTTTAATTCCTTTCCATTTTGTAATTTGTATCTGTTGCAAATTCCAATTTGAGTATAAAATTCTATTTTTTCCTCCGTTCATAGGTATTTCATACATTCCATATATGGGTATTTCATACATTCCATATATGGGGTTAGGTAAAATTTCAAGTGATTCAGTAAACATAATAGAAATTCCATCATTGCAAGATCCATTCAGATGAAGAATGAGAGCAAATAATGGGATATATGACTTATATTTGAGAATTAACAAAATATGATGGTGACACATTATTAATAAATATATTTAATATTTTGTCCCATATATTTATCACACTAGCCATTAATTAGTTCTCTCTCATCTCTCTTAAGTTAATTAAGTAAATATAAGTTTCTACATTTTCAATTTAATTTCTATTATTTTTCTCTCCCATTTTGTTACATAGAGTTTTTTGTATTTCTCTCAAATTTTTCTCATCTTGTAGTTATTTTTGTATTTTTTAAAATATTTTTTCCTAACAAAAAATTCTTAATCTACTCTCACTCTATACTTCAAAAGCAATAATATATTTTAGACGAATATGAATAAACCTAATTAAGTTGTCTCCTTTCATAATTAAAAAATGACTAAACTTCATGTAAGGAAAAATTTAAAAATGATTGTAATGACCAATTTCTTGAATGATTTCTTCATTGTTTATTATAGCTGATGACTTGTGAACAAAATTAAAGCAAATCTATGTTTAAATTAAGTCAGCAACTAGTATTGATGCTAAAATTTTAAATTCTTTTTTCTCAAATAAAAAAATAAATGCATATTCAAAATTAAAATTAAACATATAAGTAGTAAAATAATTTTTTAAAAAAAATTAAAATTTGACATTATATAATACTTTTAAAATAAAATAATAAATATAAGTTTAATGTTGTTAATAACAAATCTCACAAAATAAAAAAAAATTTATAAGTTTTAGAAAATGAAATGAAATATTTGTTCATCACACTAATACTGAATAAATTTAGTAATATGTATAATTTATACTTGAGAATTAGAAAAATATAGTATTGACACATCATAAATAAACCTATATAATATTTTGACACAAAATCTTTCTACATTATCTATTAATTCTCTCTCATGCCTTTTATATTATATTTTTTTGGTCACATCACCCACTAATTCTCTATTATATCTCTTAAATTAATTATGGAAAACCTAAATTTCTACTTTTTCAAACTAATTCTTTTCTTTTCTTGCATTTTGTTACATATAATTTTTTATGTTCATCTCTAATTTTTCTCATCTTTGCAGTTTTATTTGGTTTTTTTTCTTAACAAATATATATATATATATATTCCTAAAAATAAAAATATCAATTTACTCCCACTCTCTGTACATTACAAACAATAATATACCTTACATGAATAAAGCAAATTTAATTTGTCTCCATTAATGAACAAAAATAACTGAATTTCAAGAACTAAAATATCAAAATAGTGTTATGTGCACTGCCCAATACTGATAGGTGAACACAAAATAGCAAGATAAAGTTGCTTTTCTGTTATCTTTTAGTGCATCTATAGTGCTCTTGACAATATGTGTATTTTACATAACAATACCCAAAATTTATTATAATGACTACGTTTTTTGAAATTTTTTTCATAGTTTATTAGAGCTAATCAATTGTGAAAAAATAAATAAAAAATTAGGGCAAATCTATATTTAAATCAAGTTAACAATTAGAATTGATGCTAAATTTTTATTTATTTTTTTCTATATTAGAAATTAAAATTAATAATCTATGTATCAAAATATTTCTTTAAAAGTTAAAATTTCACATTATAAAATATAATTGTTAGAAATATCATATTGTGACACATAGTAAGATAGGCTGGCACCTCATTTAATATTTTAATGTTATATTAGCTTAATTTTCTGTTCTAAACTAATGCTTTTATAATAAAATAATTAGATGTCGTTAACAATAAATATGACAAAATAAAAATAAAATTAGAAACAAATAATATAATTCATGTATGCCGACTAAATTTAACAACTATAATATTTACTCAATCACACATTATAAATATTTATAATTAAAAAATATTAATTAATACTAAGATTACAAAAAACTTGAGTGTAATATTACAAATAAACGGCTCGTTGACTATAATTGTCATGTTTATATCGTTTCGTGTCTGAATTATTTCTTGTTTCCAAATTATTGTGTCGTTTTTTTTTTAAATAAATAATTAGCATAAAGGTAAATATTTAATCAATTATAGAGATATTTTCAATAAATTAGTGATAGAGGTATTTTAGAAGGTCTATAAATATAATTTAAAATCTCAATCATTTAAATAATTTAACTATTATCAACATATCTCACTTCGTCATTAATAAATTAAATATTTTATTATAAATATATACTTTATTTTAATTTAAATTCTAACCATAAATTTAAATCTAATCCTAATCACTAATTTTGATAGTCTTTGACTTTGAAATTAGCTAATAGTCGGCGGTCAACAAAATAGGAGAGTCTGCTACTCGGACCTTGAATGTTGATGGCAAAGTCATTAAAGCTCAGATTTGGGACACTGCAGGCCAGGAAAGGTCATATTTCTTCTTCAACCTTGCTTTTACTCATCTGGGTTTTTTTTTTCTTTCTTCTTGCTTTAATGCTATCTTGCTAGCTTTTGTGTCATCGGGTAGATTTGTTAGCTTTATCAGCTCGCATGACATTAATTTTTGGTCTTAGCCTTTCTGGCCCTTATGGATTTAAGTGTTAAAAGGTGTAGTTTGGTTGGTTGTTAGATTCAATTTCAAATCTTATTTTGAAAACATGGAAGATAAGGGAAAAAAAAAAAAAAAAACAAATTTGCTCCAGATGGTTAATTTGTATATGGATTTAACTTTCTATCCACGACTGAGATTTGCATTGCAATTGTGATCTTTCTTGGTACTGCATCTGCATCCCTTTATAAAGCTTTTCATACTTCCTATTGTACTCTTCAATTTTGCAGGGTAAAACTTGTATTTTTCCTACATGATCTTAAAATTTCCAATTTCTTTTATTAGTCAGCTAATAATAATTTACTTAATAATCTTTTTGGAACTAGTGGAATTTTATATTTACTTGTTTAGGAAAGATATATATTTTATACTTAGATTATCTATAAAATATAATATAATT
This sequence comes from Quillaja saponaria, assembly GCA_029379385.1. Taxonomy (NCBI): domain Eukaryota; kingdom Viridiplantae; phylum Streptophyta; class Magnoliopsida; order Fabales; family Quillajaceae; genus Quillaja; species Quillaja saponaria. Next base: position 6,595,916 of record CM055616.1, on the reverse strand, counting down.
GATGTTTAAGAAAAATAAAATAAATTGATGTTGACACATCATTAATAAACCTATCTAATTCTTAGACACGTATATAATTTTGTCACATCATCTATTAATTATCTCTTATCTCTTTTAAATTATATTATATTTGTCACATCACTAACTAATTCTCGTACATCTCTTCTAAGTTATGTCAAGTTTAAATTTTTATTTTTTCAATCTAATTCTTATTATTTTCCTCTTCCATCTTGTTACATAGAATTTTTTATTTTTATCTCTAATTTTTCTCATCCTTGCAGTTTTATTTGATATTTTTGTAAATATATTTTTTTAAATATAAAATTATTAATTTACTCTCACTCTCTATACTTTACAAATAATAATATACCTTACATGAATATAGCTAATTTAATTTGTCTCCATTTATATACAAAAATAACTTAATTTCAAGAAAGAAAATATCGAAAAATTATTATAATTATTGACAAATTTTTTAAGGTTCAAAAATTTAAATTTTCAGAGTTCTGGAATATTTTTATAAGATATGAAATATATTAGACACTTTTACTCAACTGTTTGAGTATGTGTTTATCAAACACAAAGTAAGAGAGTATGTGTATAATATACCAAGTCGAAATGTTTTGCATTTTTGTGGATAGTTGAAGATATCAAAATATGTTTATGTAATCTCAAGGAAGAAAGAGGACACGTGCATTACTCATATTAACAAGTCATACTAATTGCCTTCTTGCACATATGTGCGTATTCTATATATATATATATTTTACCATAATTTTTTTTAATTAATTTAATTTGATAAAAATTATTTATACATTAAAAGGGTGGAAGAGAGAGTTGGAGAGACGGAGAGTAAGTAAGAAAGTAGAGATGTTTTTATTTAGTTATTAACAAGGAATTAAATAAATTTTATTAACTAAATTTATTTTTTAAATAATTTAAATATATATATATATATTATAAAGTAGAATGTCGTAAAGATCCATTAACTTTTATAATAATATAGATTAGAGCCTCCAACATAAAAATTTATTTATGAGATGTAACTATTAGATGCATTGATTGGCTTGGGCCATTTGAAGACCTCTTACTTCTTGTTCTTTCAAGGGCTACTAAGCTAATATGTAAGACCCACTGCAATCGATCATATCAGGACTCGTTCTTGATGGGTTGAGAAACAAGAAGAGGATAATTTGGTCAATAGTTAAGTGGGCTTCAGAATAGGTCAGCCATCTACTTAGTTTAGAGAAGTAATCAACTAAAGTAGCTGGTAAACTGTCACCCTTTGCATAATGCTGCAGAAGGCATTTTCAAGTACTGACAAATTTTTTTTCTTCCTGTAACACAGTTCAATAAAAATGAGTAACTTCTCAATCTCCATGCTTGGCTTCTGAGTTTCACATCTTTGCCACCACTACAGTTCTCCACCTCACCTTGTTTAGCAAGTAAATGACTCCTCTTCAGAGCAATTCTAGATTTCTTTAATTGTAAGTTATGAAATTCCACTTGACGAAGCTTAAATTTCAAATTAATTTGGGTCGATTGCATTTTTTCCATTCGCGTTGGATTGATCAAGTGCAAGTTATGAACCTGTGATTTCATATTTTGTTTTGCCAGATATCTTATTGTATATATTTTTGACTAGCCATTCACTTTGTCTTAGCTGTAATAAGACTAGAAAAAAATCAATTAAGTCAACCTTTAGATTTTGTCCTAATTCTAGTTAGATAACAAAGGCATATAATTAATTTCTAAAATATATAAAACACATTATCCTTTTCTCCTTAGGTGAGAACAAAAATACAATTAATTGTATTATTGCATATAAAATAAATTGCAGCAACTGGGTACTTGAAAAATTGATACTAATTAAAGACCAGCACCAGGACTTTTAACAGAATGCAAAATTCTTTCACTACTGGCAAGATGAGCTAAGATCCTTTCAGTGAGACCCATAGATGGACTTCTTTTGTTTGAAGAAGAAGGTAGTGTTTGGATCTTGGAATAAGCTCTGCCTGACAACAGAATTCCCTGCAAATAATGGTTTGCAGGGACCTTTTGGATGTCCGTCCTAAATGTCTTTCTGGCATCCAAGAATGAAGAATTGGATACCAAAACAAACAGGGTGATGACCAAAACCGAGATTAATCGAGCCATCTGTGTAATACTTTAATTAATACTCAAAGAAAAGGCAGGAACTTTGTCACTTGTTGTAGAGAAAATGGTGGTATATTAAGCTATTTACACACATAATAAGATTGAGTGTAAGAGAAAGAGACATGAGGGTTCATGTCAAGCTATAGTTGGTCAATTCAAAATGTTTGACACTTGCAGAAAGAATATAATGGTGCATGACATAATTAACAAGTTTGTTTTGGAATATCCTAGTGAAAGTCATAGGTTAGGTGCATATGAAATATATATTAGAGGCCGGCCGATGTTTCTTACTGTGATTTTTAGACATTTTTCTTACTTGGTAGCTCCAAATTCCTCGGAGATTGCTTATTCAACAAGGCCTTCACCTGCATTGAATGTGGTACAAAACAAACAAGTTCCTTTCACTTAGTAGAGTCAGTCTCTTGTTTATTTAGCAGTAGTGGAAGTGAAAGCAACCTTTTTGATTAGTGGAGTTGTAATTAGTGCTCTTACTGATTGATTGCTTGGAGACTGAAAATTCTTCTTCTAGTAGAGGTAGAGCTCGAATCGACAGCAGAATTAGATTTAGGTGGGAAATTCCACAACTGAGATTTCACGTTTCTTTGTTATTAAAGTTGGAAACAATTTGACTAATCAAGACGGCAGATTTCTCAGAGCTGAAATGATTTTTCTAACAAATCTGACTCATTAAACGACATATGTGAATAAACTACTTATAATTCTATTGTTGAGTGAACTATAACTTAGTTTAGTTTCATATTCTTTAGCAGATAAACTGCATGTCATTGCAAAAAAAATACAGACAACGTGTGAGGTTACAAAATTCAAAAGGAAAGACCAATTGAGCTAGTTATAGGATTTTCTCTAATTACAGTCAAACTTTGCCTACTTTCCCTATAATGCTGGTTGCATACTGGGTTTTAAAATGTAGAGAACTTAACCAGAAACTCTTCAAGGAAAGGATGCACTAAAATTAGACACCTAGATTTCAGACATGCCATCTATTGTATATGTGTGTTACGGTGTAATAAGGGTGTTTGGGTAATAACCCTTGTCTAGTATATATACTAGGATGTACATACTTTGAATTGAATGAATATACTTTGATTCACTCAACTCATCATGGTATCAGAGCCAAAACCCTAACCTCTGCTAGGACCTCCGTTGACCGCCGCAGAGCCTCCGTTGACCAGCGCCCGCGCCGCCTTGTACGACACTTTCCGGCGACTTTTTCAGGATCGAAGACCACAGGCAGATTCGCCTCGAGAAGATGAACAAAACCCCCAGGTTTTCGTCTCCATCTGCTGCGGTTTCAGAGGTCTATTTTGCCTCTTTTGAGTTCGTGACCTAACTCGGGATTCTTCAATTTCGGCCGTGTTAAGCGGCTGTCTCCCTCTTTCAGGCCCTCGGTGACTTCGAGTGGAATAGGAGAGGGGATTTCGAGGGTTGCTTGGGAGAAAACCTGGTTTTTTGGAGAAAGAGCTCACAGACCAGATTCTCCTAGGTGCGGGTACTGTTTCTCGAATCTGTTTGGATGGTCTTGTTGCCTGCAGGTACTTCTGAGTTCTGGGTAGTGTTCTGGAGGTATTGTTGAGAGGGTTGGGTGTTTTGTTGATCGTGTGGGTGGTGGGTGTTGAGTTCTCTGTATTTTAGTTCATCAAGTGCTGGTTTTCTTTGCTGATTTCTCTACTTAAGCATGTCAGAGGAAGTTGTTAGTCCTGGGAATGACAGTAGTGGGAGTAGGAGTAGAGTTGGAATCTCTAACGATAATCCTTCCCTCCAAATTAGCCCGGTGAAGTTTGATGGCAACAATTTCTTGGCTTGGTCTCGCTCGTGCCTATTATTTATTCAGGCACGTGGGTTGTATGGTTATGTTATTGGTAGCAAAAGTAAACCAGCTGATGGAGATCCATTATTGGAGTCATGGATTTCGAAAAACTCCTTAGTGATGTCGTGGTTGATTAACTCTATGCAACCACAAATCTCCCGTGGTTACTTGTTACTTGATTCTGCTGATAAGATGTGGACAGCTTTGTGCCAAACTTATTCTCAAGTTGGAAATGATATTCAAGTCTTTGAGCTTAGGAAGAAGCTCCATGAGACTAAGCAGGGAGAATTGACTATTGCTCAGTACTTTGCTGAACTGAGTGGTTTATGGCAAGAGTTGGATTACTATCAGGAGTATCAGCCAGTACATCCTGCGGATGCAGCTTCTTACAAGAAGGTGGTGGATAAGGAGAGAGTGTATGATTTCTTGGCTGGACTTAATCTTGAGTATGATCAGATTAGAGTTCAGGTTTTGGGAAGAGATCCTTTTCCAAATCTGAGGCAGACATATGCTTATGTACAACAGGAGGAGAGTAGGAGGATAGCTATGCTTCATGTAGTAACTCGTGAGAGATCTGCAATGGTAGCAACTCCTATTCCGAAAAAATCTAAAGGAGTGCATACTAGAGGGATTGAGATTGCAAGGGGTAGTGATAAGGATGACTTGCAGTGTGATTATTGTGGTAAGACTCGTCATACTAGAGACACATGTTGGAAGTTACATGGTCGTCCTACTAGAGGCAGAGGTGGCAGGTTTGTAGGACCGCCTAGATCACGAGCTCATGTCTCTGACACTGTTGAGTCATCACCTTCTACGGAATCAAGTGCACTTAATCCTGAAGAAATGCAGCATCTTAGGCGTCTGATGGCAAAACTTGATGGTTTTCCTTCCACTTCAGCTGCATCTTCTCATCATGCCCCTTCTCATCATACCCTTGGCACTCATTCCACCACAGATTCAGAGCCTTGGATCATTGATTCTGGAGCCTCCGACCATATGACTGGTACTTCTAGAAATTTTTCTACTTATTTCCCTTGTTCTGGTAAAGACAAGGTGAGGGTAGCCGATGGCTCCTTGTCCACTATTTCTGGGAAAGGTTCTATTCAGTGCACTCCTACCTTACCATTGTCTTCTGTTCTTCACATTCCTAAATTTTCCATGAATCTCTTGTCAATTAGCTCAATCACTAGAGACTTAAATTGCCAAGCTATATTTGATTCTTCTTGTTGTAAATTTCAGGAACTGAGAACAGAAAGAACGATTGGCTATGGTAAAGAGCAAGATGGGCTATACTTATTGGAATATGGTCCTAGTATTTTGGCAAACACAGTTGACACAGTTGCTTCTAGTCAATCTCTTCAGAGTAGTGCTTCTATTACTTCTCAACAGCAGTTAGTTCAGTGGCATCGCCGTTTAGGACACCCATCTTTTTTGGTTCTAGGAAACATGTTTCTAGACTTACTTAAGCATTGTACTATGAACAATTTGCTATGTGATGCCTGTGAATTTGCTAAACATAAGCGTGCTTCTTATCCTTTATTGAATAATAAAAGTACTACTCCTTTTGCTCTTATTCACTCTGATGTTTGGGGTCCTAGTCGTGTTGTATCTTTATCTGGTTACAAGTGGTTTGTTACATTCATTGATTGTTTTAGTCGCACTACCTGGGTGTACTTATTGCGTGCTAAAAATGAAGTATTCACTTGTTTTCAGATGTTTCATAAACTTGTCTGTACACAGTTTGATGGTAAAGTTAAGATTTTAAGGAGTGATAATGGTACAGAGTATACAGAGGGTAATTTTCAGAAATATCTTCGGGATCATGGCATAATGCATCAAACTAGTTGTGTTGACACCTCGGCTCAGAATGGTACAGCTGAACACAAAAATCGACATCTTTTGGAGGTAGCACGGTCCCTCATGTTTACTATGAATGTCCCTAAGGCTTATTGGGGAGATGCAGTTCTCTCTGCAGCTTATCTCATTAACCGTATATCTCTTCGGACTCTTGATTTTAACACCCCTCTGGATGTTCTTCAAGGTAATTGTTCCTTTGTGGTCCCTCCTAAAGTATTTGGTTGTGTTTGCTTTGTTCATGAGCACGGGAAGAACATCAGTAAGCTTGATCATCGAGCACTAAAATGTATATTTATTGGGTACTCTGCCACTCAGAAGGGATACAAATGCTACCATCATCCTACTAGGAAGACTTATGTTAGCATGGATGTCACTTTTCATGAATCCAATCCTTATTTCTCCACAACACCTTGTCAGGGGGAGAGTAATAGTGAGGAAGAGGTGTCTTATGGTAGTAAGGGGGAGTGGCTACCTGAGTTTTTAATAGAGGACAGAATGAAAGAGAAGGAAGATGAAGCAAAACAGGATGAGAGTATACTGGAAGAAGTGAGGAATAATGAGATTCATACGAGGCTAGCAAAGCCGGATTTGCTTAAGTATAGCTGCAAATGTAGACAACATGGAAAAATAGCCATCGAACCTTCTTTACCTAGCCAAGAGTTCTCTCCAGACCCAGCTTCCATGCCGGTACATCCTTGTAAGTCTCCTGATGCTATTCCTTCTTCAAATAAACCTCATGATTCTCCTGTCATTGATGATACTAATCTTCCTATTGCAATTAGAAAAGCAGTTAGGACTTGTACTCATCATCCTATCTCTAATCATGTCTCATATAAATCTTTGTCTCCCTCATATAGAGCATTTGTCTCCACTCTGTCTTATGTGTCTATTCCACAAGATTGGAAAGAAGCTCTTGCTGATCCTAAATGGGAGGATGCAATGGTTGAGGAAATGAAAGCCTTATCCAAGAATGATACTTGGGAGCTTGCTAGTCTCCCTCATGGAAAACGAGTTGTTGGTTGTAAATGGGTCTTTACCATTAAGAGAAAAGCTGATGGGACAATTGAGAGATATAAAGTGAGACTTGTTGCAAGAGGATTCACTCAAACTTATGGGGTGGATTATCAAGAAACATTTGCTCCTGTTGCCAAGATGAATTCTATCAGAGTTCTTATCTCTTGTGCACCGAATCTTGGTTGGGACTTACAGCAATTGGAAGTAAAGAATGCGTTCTTGCATGGAGATCTTGCTGAGGAAGTCTATATGGAGATCCCTCTAGGCTTCTCATGTCAAAAGACTGAAGGGAAGGTATGTAAGCTGAAGAAGTCCTTGTATGGTCTCAAACAGTCACCCCGAGCCTGGTTTGATAGATTTCAGAAGGCGATGATTTCTTTTGGATACCAACAAAGCAATGCTGATCACACAATGTTTGTAAAACACTGTCATGGGAGGATTACTATCCTTATTGTCTATGTTGATGATATAGTTGTGACAGGTGATAACCCTGCAGAGGTATCTAAGTTGAAAAGTCATCTTGCCAAGGAATTTGAAATCAAGGATTTAGGGAAGCTATGTTACTTTCTTGGGATTGAAGTTGCTCATTCAGACAGGGGTATCTTTCTATCTCAAAGGCAATATGTCTTTGATTTGCTAGAAGAGACAGGTATGCTTGGATGTAGGCCTGCAACTACACCTATTGAGACAAACCACAAGTTACAAAGTGGAGATGGAGAATATGTTGATAGAGAGAGATATCAACGACTGGTTGGAAGGCTAATTTATCTATCTCATACTCGTCCAGACATAGCTTATGTTGTTAGTGTGGTTAGCCAGTTTATGCATGACCCTCGTTCCGACCATTTGGATGCAGTTCATCGTATATTGCGATACCTGAAATCTGCACCTGGGAAGGGACTTCCCTTTGAAAACAATAGAAGCCTGAAACTAGAAGCCTATACAGATGCAGATTGGGCTGGATCACTTGATGATAGAAGGTCTACTTCAGGATATTGCACATTTGTTGGTGGGAACTTAGTGTCATGGAGAAGAAGCAGACTGTGGTTTCTAGATCTAGTGCTGAAGCAGAATACAGAGCGATGGCCCACGGGACTTGTGAGTTGTTATGGTTTAAGAAGTTGATGGAAGAGCTCAGATTATCTTGGGAAAAGCCTCTTCTACTATATTGTGACAATACCGCTACAATCAATATAGCACACAATCCAGTCCAGCATGATCGTACAAAACACATTGAAATTGATAGACATTTTATTAAAGAGAAACTAGACTCTCGTCTCATTTGTATACCATTTGTAAGATCTGAAAGCCAATTGGCCGATATCTTTACAAAAGGACTTAGTAGTTTAGTTTTTCATTCTATTGTTTGCAAGATGGGCATGAGAGATATTTATGCACCATCTTGAGGGGGAGTGTTGTATATGTGTGTTAAGGTGTAATAAGGGTGTTTGGGTAATAACCCTTGTCTAGTATATATACTAGGATGTACATACTTTGAATTGAATGAATATACTTTGATTCACTCAACTCATCACCATCCTATGTGATAATTATAGTGGTAAAATCAAATATTTAATGAATCAGTACTCATTATGCCAGTCAAAGTAATTACAAAATTTTTCTGCTTTTCACTACTCAATTTGCCAGCCAAAGTAAACCACTTGAAAAGTCATAGCAACCCAATAATGTAACACCAATATCAGCAATATCAGTAGAAGTAACACAAATTAGCATCAAACCATGGAGTTATAAAAAGCCATCTGTTTTAAGGCGCAAGCTGATTCCTCTGGTTGCACACTCTGCTTAGTACCTCCTTTCAAATAACCACAATATCCTTCTCATATATGTTTCAGATAACAAATACCAATAACTACAATGTCTCCAGGAATTGCAACAATTTCTAACTCCATAGCCGATTCAAGACGATCATTGCAATTCCCCAACCGATACCGACAATTAAACCTTTTCTGCTGAACTGTGGACCGAAACAGTACACTATTTTCTCTAATCAATAAAAACCCAGTATCACCAACATTGGCAGCTTTCAATAAAGCAATAGAATGCAAGCAGTAGATGACCCTTTTGCCTTGGTCTGTTTCAATTAATGAAGGACTGTTAATACACTAGTTAAACATTAAATAAGTTGGGTATGATCATCAGATCACAAATACCCTTTGCAGCTGGGAACTTGTGTTTTCAATTCAATTATTCATCAGCAAGAAAATTTATAAAGCAAACAAATGTAACGATCAACATCTTCCAAGATAATTTATAAAGCAAACAAATGTAATGATCAACATCAGCCAAGAGAAAACCTTAAAATTACTCTAAAGTAAGAACAAATCAACTTTATTACAGATAATTGACATAACAATTGTTAAATACATAAAGAATTGAACAATAAGGATTCTAAAACACTAAAAGACTTCAACTGGATGACCATGATACGATATGCGCGACAAAAACAGTAATGTCATCAACCTGCCCCCAATATGCTCCTGTACCCAGCCAACCTTGCAGCATCAGTAAAAGGACTCACACTATGCCAACCCTGAAGGACTTCAACTAGATGATCATCAAACGATATGCGCGACGACAACGGTAATGTCATCAACCTTGCCCCCAATATGCTCCTTTCCGGCCATCCTTGCAGCATTAGAAAAAGGACTCACGCTATGCCTGTTAAGTGAGTTGTGCAAAGCCAATTCAGCTATGTTCCAAGCCAATTCCTCTGGTTCCATACTTGCTTTAGTAGAACTCCTCTGTTCTAAAACCTTCTCAATTTCTTCAGGCCACATATTATCAAATAACCCATCAGTCCCAACAATTATAATATCTCCAGGCATCACCCAAATTGTTGAAACCACAGCCGATTCCGGACGATCACTTATTGAGCTATTCCCTAATTGATAAGGGCGATTGAATCTGTGTTGCATCGCCGGAGATCGATACAAAAACCTGTTATTCCTAAATAAAATAAACCCACTATCACCGACATTGATAGCATGCAAACGACGTTTTTGTTCGTTTAGGGTTATTATGCAAGCAGTGGATGACCCCTGTGCCTTGGTTTGCAAGTAACCTTCCCTGAGTACTTTTTTGAGATCAACAGCTCCTCTTGGTTGGTTTTGAACAGCAATAAGGGAGTTTTCCATCAGTTGCCTCGCGTATTCCCCGCCGTCTATTCCTTTCTTGGCCCATCCACCGACTCCATCCGCCACTCCCAGGGTTTGTTTTTCTAAACAGATGAAGTGAGCATCTTCACCTTGAGGTTTCTTAGGGTTATCTTTTGGAAGATAAAAAGATCCAGCAACCATCTTCAAGCTTTGTTTAGCAGGATAAGTAGATGGAAAGCTATGATCATCTGCCAGTTTCGGGTATTTGGTAATAGGAAAGCTGGAATTTCCATCTTCCATATCCAGATGACATCTCTTGAGCGTAGCCATTTTTTTGTGATGATTAAGAAGAAGAAAAGAAAGTTTTAGCAAAGAAGAATTAACGAAGTTTTAGATGATTGTATCTATAAGAGGCAGAAAGTATTAGAGGCTGTTAAATTTGGAAGATGGTCTTTGGGAATCCTATAATATTCCTTATAACTTGGCTTGCAAGTAAACGAAGAAAGAGTGTGAGAGAGAGAGAGGTTTTCCTCAATTAGGAAAAAGGAAAACAAATAACATTAATGGGAACAACCAGATAAACGTATAGTTAAAAATTAATTATAAATAAATGTTAGATTTAGATAGCTTTTAAATTATAAAATTTATTTTTAGTTACACACACTTTACTCACTTAACTGCGCATGTTTTTTCAAGAATTAGTGGAATTTTATATTTGTTTGTTTAGAAATAGGTATATTATCTACAAGATAGTAGAAATTGAATCACTTTTTTGTTTTGATATTCTATACAAAACAAAACTCCATAACTCTAGGTGGACTTTTTCAATTCCTTTCCATTTGTAATTTGTATCTGTTGCAAATTCCAATTTGAGTATAAAATTCTATTTTTTCCTCTGTTCATAGGTATTTCATACATTCCATATATGGGGTTAGGTAAAATTTCATGTGATTCAGTAAACATAATAGAAATTCCATCATTGCTAGATCTATTATGATGAAGAATGAGAGCAAATAATGGATATATGACTTATATTTGAGAATTAACAAAATATGATGGTGACATATTATTAATAAATATATTTAATATTTTGTCCCATATATTTATCACACTAGCCATTAATTAGTTCTATCTCATCTCTCTTAAGTTAATTAAGTAAATATAAGTTTCTACATTTTCAATTTAATTTCTATTATTTTTCTCTCCCATTTTGTTACATAGAGTTTTTTGTATTTCTCTCAAATTTTTCTCATCTTGTAGTTATTTTTGTATTTTTTAAAATATTTTTTCCTAACAAAAAATTCTTAATCTACTCTCACTCTATACTTCAAAAGCAATAATATATTTTAGACGAATATGAATAAACCTAATTAAGTTGTCTCCTTTCATAATTAAAAAATGACTTAACTTCATGGAAGGAAAAATTTTAAAATGATTGTAATGACCAATTTCTTGAATGATTTCTCCATTGTTTATTATAGCTGTTGACTTGTGAACAAAATTAAAGCAAATCTATGTTTAAATTAAGTCAGCAACTAGTATTGATGCTAAAATTTTAAATTCTTTTTTCTCAAATAAAAAAATAAATGCATATTCAAAATTAAAATTAAACATATAAGTAGTAAAATATTTTAAAAAAAATTAAAATTTGACATTATATAATACTTTTAAAATAAAATAATAAATATAAGTTTAATGTTGTTAATAACAAATCTCACAAAATAAAAAAAAATTTATAAGTTTTAGAAAATGAAATAAAATAATTTGTTCATCACACTAATACTGAATAAATTTAGTAATATGTATAATTTATACTTGAGAATAAGAAAAAATATAGTATTGACACATCATAAATAAACCTATATAATATTTTGACACAAAATCTTTTTACATTATCCATTAATTCTCTCTCATGTCTTTTATATTATATTTTTTTGGTCACATCACCCACTAACTCTGTAATATATCTCTTAAATTAATATGGAGACCATAAATTTCTACTTTTTCAAACTAATTCTTTTCTTTTCTTGCATTTGTTACATGAATTTTTTATGTTCATCTCTAATTTTTCTCATCTTCGCAGTTTTATTTGGTTTTTTTCTTTACAAATAAATATATTTTTTCCTAAACATAAAATTATCAATTTACTCCAATTCTCTGTATATTACAAACAATAATATACCTTACATGTATAAAGTAAATTTAATTTGTCTCCATTAATGAACAAAAATAACTGAATTTCAAGAAATAAAATATCAAAATAGTGTTATGTGCACTACCCAATATTGATAAGTGAACACAAAATAGCAAGATAAAGTTGCTTTTCTATTATCTTTTAGTGCATCTGTAGTGCTCCTGACGATATATTGTATGCTAAATTTTATTCATTTTTTCCATATTGTAAAATAATTAAACGGGCAATAATTATGTATCAAAATTTCTTTAAAAGTTAAAAATAATTAATAATATAATGTTAGAAATATCAGTTGTGACACTAGAAGATCGGATGGCACACTCATTTAATATTTTAATGTATATTAGATTAATTTTCTGTTCTAAAAAAACTAATGCTTTATAATAAAATAAAGATGCCGTTAACAATACAAAATAAAAAAAAAAAAATAGAAACAAATAATATAATTCATGAGGCGTACAAATTTAAACAACATAATATTTACTCAACGCACATTATTAAACTTATTAATTAAAAAATATTAATTAATACTAAGATACAAAAACTTGAGTTATAATAATTACAAATATAAACGGTACTCGTTTTGACTTAATTGTCATGTTTATATGTTTCTGGTAGTTGAATTATTTATTGTGTCCAAATTATCTGTGTTGTTTTCTTTTTAAATAACTAATAGGCATAAAAAAGGTATTAAAGATTTAAATCAAATATCGAGATATTTCAAATATAATTAGTGACTAGAGGTCTTTCTAGAAGCGTCTATAAATGTAATTTAAAATCTCAACCATTTTTAATAGTTTAAATATTCTCAACCTATCTCACTTCGTCATTAATAAATTAAATATTTTATTATAAATATTACCTTATTTTTAATTTAAATTCTAACCATAAATTTAAATCTAATCCTAATCACTAATTTTTGATAGTCTTTGACTTTGAAATTAGCTAATAGTCGGCGGTCAACAAAATAGGAGAGTTTGCTACTCGGACCTTGAATGTTGATGGCAAAGTCATTAAAGCTCAGATTTGGGACACTGCAGGCCAGGAAAGGTCATATTTCTTCTTCAACCTTGCTTTTACTCATCTGGGTTTTTTTTTCTTTCTTCTTGCTTTAATGCTATCTTGCTAGCTTTTGTGTCATCGGGTAGATTTGTTAGCTTTATCGGCTCGGATGACATTAATTTTTGGTCTTAACCCTTCTGGCCCTTATGGATTTAATCGTTCAAAGGTGTAGTTTGGTTGGTTGTTAGATTCAATTTCAAATCTTATTTTGAAATCATGGAATGAAAAGGAAAAAAAAAAAAAAAACAATTTTGCGCCAGATGGTTAATTTGTATATGGATTTAACTTTCTATCCACGACTGAGATTTGCATTGCAATTGTGATCTTTCTTGGTACTGCATCTGCATCCCTTTATAAAGCTTTTCATTCTTCCTATTGTACTCTTCAATTTTGCAGGGTAAAACTTATATTTTTCCTACATGATCTTAAAATTTCCAATTTCTTTTATTAGTCAGCTAATAATAATTTACTTAATAATCTTTTTGGAACTAGTGGAATTTTATATTTACTTGTTTAGAAAAGATATATATTTTATACTTAGATTATCTATAAAATAATCTATCTAATACTTAGACACGTATATAATTTTGTCACATCATCTATTAATTATCTCTTATCTCTTATCTCTTTTAAATTACATTATATTTGTCACATCACTAACTAATTCTGGCACATCTCTTCTAAGTTATGTCAAGTTTAAATTTTTATTTTTTCAATCTAATTCTTATTATTTTCCTCTTCCATCTCGTTACATAGAATTTTTTATTTTTATCTCTAATTTTTCTCATCCTCGCAGTTTTATTTGATATTTTTGTAAATATATTTTCTTAAATGTAAAATTGTTAATTTACTCTCACTCTCTATACTTTACAAATAATAATATACCTTACATGAATATAGCTAATTTAATTTGTCTCCATTTATATACAAAAATAACTTAATTTCAAGAAAGAAAATATCAAAAAATATTATAATTATTGACAAATTTTTTAAGGTTAAAAAATTTAAATTTTTAGAGTTCTGGAATATTTTTATAAGATATGAAATATATTAGACACTTTTACTCAACTGTTTATGAGTATGTGTTTATCAAACACAAAGTAAGAGAGTATGTGTATAATGTACCAAGTCGAAATGTTTTGCATTTTTGTGGATAGTTTAAGATATCAAAATATATTTATGTAATCTCAAGGTAGAAAGAGGACACGTGCATTACTCATATTAACAAGTCATACTAATTGCCTTCATGCACATATGTGCGTATTCTATATATATATATTTTAGCTTAATTTTTTTAATTAATTTAATTTGATAAAAATATATGTAAACGTCAAAAGGGTGGAAGAGAGAGTTGGAGAGACGGAGAGTAAGTAAGAAAGTGGAGATGTTTTTATTTAGTAATTAACAAGGAATTAGATAAATTTTATTAATTGAATTTATTTTTTAAATAATTTAAATATTTAAATATATATATATATATATATTATAAAGTAGAATGTTGTAAAGATCTGTTAACTTTTATAATAATATAGATTGGAGCCTCCAACATAAAAATTTGAAAATTGGAGGACACGTGCATTACTCATATTAACAAGTCATACTAATTGCCTTCATGCACATATGCACATATGCACATATGTGCATATTATATATATATATATAAATTTTACCTTAATTTTTTAATTAATTTAATTTGATAAAAATATATGTATACATTAAAAGGGTGGAAGAGAGAGTTGGAGAGACGGAGAGTAAGTAAGAAAGTGGAGATGTTTTTATTTAGTAATTAACAAGGAATTGGATAAATTTTATTAATTAAATTTATTTTTAAATATTTAATATATGTATATATATATATATATATATAAAGTAGAATGTCGTAAAGATCTGTTAACTTTTATAATAATATAAATTTGAGCCTCCAACATAAAAATTTATTTAAGAGATGTAACTATTAGATGCATTGATTGGCTTGGCCATTTGAAGACCTCTTACTTCTTGTTCTTTCAACGGCTACTAAGCTAATATGTAAGACCCACTGCAATCGATCATATCTGGACTGGTTCTTGATGGGTTGAGAAACTAGAAGAGTATAATTTGGTCAATAGTTAAGTGGGCTTCAGAATAGGTCAGCCATCTACTTAGTTTAGAGAAGTAATCAACTAAAGTAGCTGGTAAACTGTCACCCTTTGCATAATGCTGCAGAAGGCATTTTCAAGTACTGACAAATTTTTTTTCTTCCTGTAACACAGTTCAATAAAAATGAGTAACTTCTCAATCTCCATGCTTGGCTTCTGAGTTTCACATCTTTGCAACCAGTACAGTTCTCCACCTCATCTTGTTTAGCAAGTAAATGACTCATCTTCAGAGCAATTCTAGATTTCTTTAATTGTAAGTTATGAAATTCCACTTGACGAAGCTTAAATTTCAAATTAATTCGGGTCGATTGCATTTTTTTCATTCGCATTGGATTGATCAAGTGCAAGTTATGAACCAGTGATTCATATTTTGTTTTGCCAGATATCTTATTGTATATATTTTTGACTAGCTATTTGCTTTGTCTTAGTTGTACTAAGACTGGAAAAAAAAATTAAGTCAACCTTTAGATTTTGTCCAAATTCTAGTTAGATAACAAAGGCATATAATTAATTTCTAAAATATATAAAACACATTTTCCTTTTCTCCTTAGGCGAGAACAAAAATATAATTAATTGTATTATTGCATATAAAATAAATTGGAGCAACTGGGTACTTAAAAATTGATACTAGTTAATGACCAGCACCAGGACTTTGAACAGAATGCAAAATTCTTTCACTGGTGGCAACATGAGCTAAGATCCTTTCAGTGAGATCCATAGATGGACTTCTTTTTCTTGAAGAAGAAGGCAGTGTTTGGATCTTGGAATAAGCTGTGCCTGACAACAGAATTCACTGCAAAGAATGGTTTGCAGGGACCTTATGTCCATCCTAAATATCTTTCTGGCATCCAAGAATGAAGAATTGGATACCAAACAAACAGGGTGATGACCAAAACCGAGATTAAACGAGCCATCTGTGTAATACTTTAATCAATACTCAAAGAAAAGGCAGGAACTTTGTCACTTGTTGTAGAGAAAATGGTGCTATATTAAGCTATTTATACACATAATAAGATTAAGTGTAAGTGAAAGAGACATGAGGGTGCATGTCAAGCTATAGTTGGTCAATTCAAAATGTTTGACACTTGCAAAAAGAATATAATGGTGCATGACATAATTAACAAGTTTGTTTTGGAATATCCTAGTGAAAGTATAGGTTAGGTGCATATGAAATATATATTAGAGGCCGGCCGATGTTTC
The DNA here is from genome assembly GCA_029379385.1 of Quillaja saponaria. Taxonomy (NCBI): domain Eukaryota; kingdom Viridiplantae; phylum Streptophyta; class Magnoliopsida; order Fabales; family Quillajaceae; genus Quillaja; species Quillaja saponaria. The sequence continues at coordinate 6,579,350 of CM055616.1, read as the reverse complement.
TTACTGTGATTTTTAGACATTTTTCTTACTTGGTAGCTCCAAATTCCTTGGAGATTGCTTATTCAACAAGGCCTTCACCTGCATTGAATGTGGTACAAAACAAACAAGTTCCTTTCACTTAGTAGAGTCAGTCTCTTGTTTATTTAGCAGTAGTAGAAGTGAAAGCAACCTTTTCGATTAGTGGAGCTGTAATAAGTGCTCTTACTGATTGATTGCTTGGAGACTGAAAATTCTTCTTCTAGTAGAGGTAGAACTCGAATCGACAGCAGAATTAGATTTAGGTAGGAAATTCCACAACTGAGATTTCACGTTTCTTTGTTATTAAAGTTGGAAACAATTTGACTAATCAAGACGGCAGATTTCTCAGAGCTGAAATGATTTTTCTAACAAATCTGACTCATTAAACGACATATGTGAATAAACTACTTATAATTCTATTGTTGAGTGAACTATAACTTAGTTTAGTTTCATATTCTTTAGCAGATAAACAGTATGTCATTGTAAAAAAGATACAGACAACGTGTGAGGATGCAAAATTCAAAAGGAATGACAATTTGAGCTAGTTATAGGATTTTCTCTAATTACAGTCAAACTTTGCCTACTTTCCCTATAATGCTGGTTGCCTACTGGGTTTTAAAATGTAGAGAACTTAACCAGAAACTCTTCAAGGAAAGGATGCACTAAAACTAGACACCTAGATTTCAGACATGCCATCCTATGTGATAATTATAGTGGTAAAATCAAATATTTAATGAATCAGTACTCAATATGCCAGTCAAAGTAATTACAAAATTTTTCTGCCTTTCACTACTCAATTTGCCAGCCAAAGCAAACCACACGAAAATTTATAGCAACCCAATAATGTAAAACCAATATCAGCAATATCAGTAGAAGTAACACAAATTAGCATCAAACCATGGAGTTATAAGAAGCCATCTGTTTTAAGGCGCAAGCTGATTCCTCTGGTTGCACACTCTGCTTGGTACCTCCTTTAAAATAACCACAATATCCTTCTCATATGTGTCTCAGACAACAAATACCAATAACTACAATGTCTCCAGGAATTTCAACAATTTCTATCTCCATAGCCGATTCAAGACGATCATTGCAATTCCCCAACCGATACCGACAATTAAACCATTTCTGCTGAACTGTGGACCGAAACACTACACAATTTTCTCTAATCAATAAAAACCCAGTATCACCAACATTGGCAGCTTTCAATAAAGCAATAGAATGCAAGCAGTAGATGACCCTTTTGCCTTGGTCTGTTTCAATTAATGAAGGACTGTTAATATACAAGTTAAACATTAAATAAGTTGGGTATGATCATCAGATCACAAATACCCTTTGCAGCTGGGAACTTGTGTTTTCAATTCAATTATTCATCAGCAAGAAAATTTATAAAGCAAACAAATGTAACGATCAACATCTTCCAAGATAATTTATAAAGCAAACAAATGTAATGATCAACATCAGCCAAGAGAAAACCTTAAAATTACTCTAAAGTAAGAACAAATCAACTTTATTACAGATAATTGACATAACAATTGTTAAATACATAAAGAATTGAACAATAAGGATTCTAAAACACTAAAAGACTTCAACTGGATGACCATGATACGATATGAGCGACAAAAACAGTACTGTTATCAACCTGCCCCCAATATTCTTCTGTACCCAGCCAACCTTGCAGCATCAGCAAAAGGACTCACACTATGCCAACCCTGAAGGACTTCAACTAGATGATCATCAAACGATATGCGCGACGACAACGGTAATGTCATCAACCTTGCCCCCAATATGCTCCTTTCCGGCCATCCTTACAGCATTAGGAAAAGGATTCACACTATGCCTTTTTAGTGAGTTGTGCATAGCCAATTCAGCTATGTTCCAAGCCAATTCCTCTGGTTCCATACTTGCTTTAGTAGAACTCCTCCGATCTAAAACCTTCTCAATTTCTTCAGGCCACATATTATCAAATAACCCATCAGTCCCAACAATTATAATATCTCCAGGCATCACCCAAATTGTTGAAACCACAGCCGATTCCGGACGATCACTTGTTGAGCTATTCCCTAATTGATAAGGGCGATTGAATCTGTGTTGCATCGCCGGAGATCGATACAAAAACCTGTTATTCCTAAACAAAATAAACCCACTATCACCGACATTGATAGCATGCAAACGACGTTTTTGTTCGTTTAGGGTTATTATGCAAGCAGTGGATGACACTTGTGCCTTGGTTTGCAAGTAACCTTCCCTGAGTACTTTTTTGAGATCAACAGTTCCTCTTGGTTGGTTTTGAACAGCAATAAGGGAGTTTTCCATCAGTTGCCTCGCGTATTCCCCGCCGTCTATTCCTTTCTTGGCCCATCCACCGACTCCATCCGCCACTCCCAGGGTTTGTTTTTCTAAACAGATGAAGTGAGCATCTTCACCTTGAGGTTTCTTAGGGTTATCTTTTGGAAGATAAAAAGATCCAGCAACCATCTTCAAGCTTTGTTTAGCAGGATAAGTAGATGGAAAGCTATGATCATCTGCTAGTTTCGGGTATTTGGTAATAGGAAAGCTGGAATTTCCATCTTCCATATCCAGATGACATCTCTTGAGCGTAGCCATTTTTTTGTGATGATTAAGAAGAAGAAAAGAAAGTTTTAGCAAAGAAGAATTAATGAAGTTTTAGATGATTGTATCTATAAGAGGCAGAAAGTATTAGAGGCTGTTAAATTTGGAAGATGGTCTTTGGGAATCCTATAATATTCCTTATAACTTGGCTTGCAAGTAAACGAAGAAAGAGTGTGAGAGAGAGAGAGGTTTTCCTCAATTAGGAAAAAGGAAAACAAATAACATTAATGGGAACAACCAGATAAACGAATAGTTAAAAATTAATTATAAATAAATGTTAGATTTAGATAGCTTTTAAATTATAAAATTTATTTTTAGTTACACACACTTTACTCACTTAACTGCGTATGTTTTTTCAAGAATTGGTGGAATTTTATATTTGTTTGTTTAGAAAAGATATATATTTATAGGTATATTATCTACAACATAGTAGAAATTGAATCACTTTTTTATTTTGATATTCTATACAAAACAAAACTCCATAAGTCTAGGTGGACTTTTTCAATTCCTTTCCATTTGTAATTTGTATCTGTTGCAAATTCCAATTTGAGTATAAAATTCTATTTTTTCCTCTGTTCATTGATATTTCATACATTCCATATATGGGTTTAAGTAAAATTTCATGTGATTCAGTAAACAAAATAGAAATTCCATCATTGCTAGATCCATTCAGATGAAGAATGAGAGCAAATAATGGGTTATATGACTTATATTTGAGAATTAACAAAATATGATGGTGACACATTATCAATAAATATATTTTCTATTTTGTCTCATATTTTTATCACACTATCCATTAATTAGTTCTCTCTCATCTCTCTTAATTTAATTAAGTAAATATAAGTTTCTACATTTTCAATTTAATTTCTATTATTTTTCTCTCCCATTTTGTTACATAGAGTTTTTTTTATTTCTCTCAAATTTTTCTCATCTTGTAGTTATTTTTGTATTTTTTAAAATATTTTTTCCTAACAAAAAATTCTAAATCTACTCTCACTCTATACTTCAAAAACAATAATATACTTTAGACACATATGAATAAACCTAATTAAGTTGTCTCCTTTCATAATTAAAAAATGACTTAACTTCATGAAAGGAAATATTAAAAAATTATTGTAATGACTAATTTTTTGAATGATTTCTCCATTGTTTATTATAGCTGATGACTTGTGAAAAAAATTAAAGTAAATCCATGTTTAAATTAAGTCATCAATTACTATTGATGCTAAAATTTTAAATTCTTTTTTCTTAAATAAAAAAATATATGCATATTCAAAATTTAAGTAGTAAAATAATTTTTTTTTAAATTAAAAACTGACATTATATAATACTTTAAAATTAAAATAATAAATATAAGTTTAATGTTGTTAGTAACAAATTTCCCAAAATTAAAAAAAAAATTATAAGTTTTAGAAAATGAAATAAAATAATTCATTCATCACACTAATGCTGAATAAATTTAGTAATATGTATAATTTATACTTGAGAATTAGTAAAATATAGTATTGACACATCATCAATAAACCTATATAATATTTTGACACAAAATCTTTCTACATTATCCATTAATTCTCTCTCATGTCTTTTATATTATAATTTTTTTTCACATCACCCACTAATTCTCTAATATATCTCTTAAATTAATTATGCAAAACATAAATTTCTACTTTTTCAATCTAATTCTTTTCTTTTCTTGCATTTTGTTACATAGAATTTTTTATGTTCATCTCTAATTTTTCTCATCTTCGTAGTTTTATTTGGTTTTTTTTCTTAAAAAATATTGATATATTTTCATAAACATAAAATTATAAATTTACTCACACTGTATATTAGAAACAATAATATACCTTACATGAATAAATCAAATTTAATTTTTCTCCATTAATAAACAAAAATAACTGAATTTCAAGAAAGAAAATATCAAAATAGTGTTATATGCAATATCCAATGTTGATAGGTGAACACAAAATAGCAAGATAAAGTTGCTTTTGTTTTATCTTTTAGTGCATCTGTAGTGCTCCTGACGATATATGTAGTTTACATAACAATACCCAAAATTTATTATAATGACTAAGATTTTTGATATTTTTTCCTAGTTTATTAGAGCTAATCAATTGTAAAAAAATAAATAAATAAATTAGGGCAAATCTATATTTAAATCAAGTGGACAATTAGTATTGATGCTAATTTATTTTTTTTCCATATTAAAAATTAAAATTAATAATCTATGTATCAAAATATTTCTATAAAAGTTAAAAATTCACATTATATAATATAATTGTTAGAAATATCATATTGTGACACATAGTAAGATAGGTTGGCACGTCATTTAATATTTTAATGTTATATTAGATTAATTTTCTCTAACTAATGCTTTTATATTAAAATAATTAGATGTCGTTAACAATAAATATGACAAAATAAAAATAAAAATAGAAAAAAATAATATAATTCATGTATGCCGAATAAATTCAACAACTATAATATTTACTCAATCGCACATTATAAATGTTTATATATTTATAATTAAAAATATTAATCGATATCAAGATTACTATAAACTTGAGTATAATATTACAAATAAATGGCTCGTTGACTATAATTGCTATGTTTATATCGTTTTGTGTCTGAATTATTTATTGTGTCCAAATTATTGTGTCCTTTTTTAAAAAATAAATAAATAATTAGCATAAAGTAATATTTAATCAAATATAGAGATATTTTCCTTAAATTAGTGATAGAGGTATTTTAGAAGGTCTATAAATGTAATTTAAAATCTCAATCATTTAAATAATTTAACTATTATCAACATATCTCACTTCGTCATTAATAAATTAAATATTTTATTATAAATATATACTTTATTTTTAATTTAAATTCTAACCATAAATTTAAATCTAATCCTAATCACTAATTTTGATAGTCTTTGACTTTGAAATTAGCTACTAGTCGGCGGTCAACAAAATAGGACAGTTTGCTACTCGGACCTTGAATGTTGATGGCAAAGTCATTAAAGCTCAGATTTGGGACACTGCAGGCCAGGAAAGGTCATATTTCTTCTTCAACCTTGCTTTTACTCATCTGGGTTTTTTTTTCTTTCTTCTTGCTTTAATGCTATCTTGCTAGCTTTTGTGTCATCGGGTAGATTTGTTAGCTTTATCGGCTCGGATGACATTAATTTTTGGTCTTAACCATTCTGGCCCTTATGGATTTAATCGTTCAAAGGTGTAGTTTGGTTGGTTGTTAGATTCAATTTCAAATCTTATTTTGAAATCATGGAAGAAAAGGAAAAAAAAATAAAAAACAATTTTGGTCCAGATGGTTAATTTGTATATGGATTTAACTTTCTATCCACGACTGAGATTTGCATTGCAATTGTGATATTTCTTGGCACTGCATCTGCATCCCTTTATAAAGCTTTTCATACTTCCTATTGTACTCTTCAATTTTGCAGGGTAAAACTTATATTTTTCCTACATGATCTTAAAATTTCCAATTTCTTTTATTAGTCAGCTAATAATAATTTACTTAATAATCTTTTTGGAACTAGTGGAATTTTATATTTACTTGTTCAGAAAAGATAAAAAATTTTACTTAGATTATCTATAAAATATAATATAATTGATGTTTACAAAAAATAAAAAAATGATGTTGACATATCATTAATAAACTTATCTAATAAGTAGACACGTATATAATTTTGTCACATCATCTATTAATTATTTTTTATCTCTTTTATATTACATTATATTTGTCACATCATTAACTAATTCTCATACATCTCTTCTAAGTTATGTCAAGTTTAAATTTTTATTTTTTCTATCTAATTCTTATTATTTCCCTCTTCCATCTTGTTACATAGAATTTTTTTTTTTTTTATCTCTAATTTTTCTCATCCTCGCAATTTTATTTGATATTTTTGTAAATATAAAATTATTAATTTACTCTCACTCTCTATACTTTACAAATAATATTATACCTTACATGAATATAGCTAATTTAATTTGTCTCCATTTATATACAAAAATAACTTAATTTCAAGAAAGAAAATATCAAAAAATTATTATAATTATTGACAAATTTTTTAAGGTTAAAAAATTTAAATTTTTAGAGTTCTGGAATATTTTTATAAGATATGAAATATATTAGACACTTTTACTCAACTGTTTATGAGTATGTGTTTATCAAACACAAAGTAAGAGAGTATGTGTATAATATACCAAGTCGAAATGTTTTGCATTTTTGTGGATAGTTTAAGATATCAAAATATATTTATGTAATCTCAAGGTAGAAAGAGGACACGCGCATTACTCATATTAACAAGTCTAACATTTATATGTATACTAATCGCCTTCATGCACATATGTGTGTATTCTATATATATGTTTTACCTTTTTTTTTTTTAAATAATTTAATTTGATAAAAAGATATTTATACATTAAAAGGGTGGAAGAGAGAGTTGGAGAGTAAGTAAGAAAGTGGAGATGTTATTATGTAGTAATTAACAAGGAATTGGATAAATTTTATGAATAGAATTTATTTTTTGAATAATTTAAATATATATATATATATATATTATAGTAGAATGTCGTAAAGATATGTTAACTTTAATAATAATATAAATTTGAGCCTCCAACATAAAAATTTATTTATGAGATGTAATTATTAGATGCATTGATAGGCTTTGGCCATTTGAAGACCTCTTACTTCTTGTTCTTTCAAAGGCTACTAAGCTATTATGTAAGACCCACTGCAATCGATCATATCTGGACTGGTTCTTGATGGGTTGAGAAACTAGAAGAGTATAATTTGGTCAATAGTTAAGTGGGCTTCAGAATAGGTCAGCCATCTACTTAGTTTAGAGAAGTAATCAACTAAAGTAGCTGGTAAACTGTCACCCTTTGCATAATGCTGCAGAAGGCATTTTCAAGTACTGACAAATTTTTTTTCTTCCTGTAACACAGTTCAATAAAAATGAGTAACTTCTCAATCTCCATGCTTGGCTTCTGAGTTTCACATCTTTGCCTCCAGTACAGTTCTCCACCTCATCTTGTTTAGCAAGTAAATGGCTCCTCTACAGAGCAATTCTAGATTTCTTTAATTGTAAGTTATGAAATTCCACTCGACGAAGCTTAAATTTCAAATTAATTCGGGTCGAATGCATTTTTTCCATTCGCATTGGATTGATCAAGTGCAAGTTATGAACCTGTGATTTCATATTTTGTTTTGCCAGATATCTTATTGTATATATTTTTGACTAGCCATTTGGTTTGTCTTAGCTGTAATAAGACTAGAAATTTTTTTTAAAGTCAACCTTTTGATTTTGTCCAAATTCTAGTTAGATAACAAAGGCATTTAATTAATTTCTAAAATATATAAAACACATTTTCCTTTTCTCCTTAGGTGAGAACAAAAATATAATTAATTGTATTACTGCATATATAATAAATTGGAGCAACTGGGTACTTGAAAATTGATACTAATTGATGACCAACACCAGGACTTGGAACAGAATGCAAAATTCTTTCACTAGTGGCAAGATGAGCTTAGATCCTTTCAGTTTGATCCATAGATGGACTTCTTTTGCTTGAAGAAGAAGGTAGTGTTTGGATCTTCACCGACTCCATCCGCCACTCCCAGGGTTTGTTTTTCTAAACAGATGAAGTGAGCATCTTCACCTTGAGGTTTCTTAGGGTTATCTTTTGGAAGATAAAAAGATCCAGCAACCATCTTCAAGCTTTGTTTAGTAGGATAAGTAGATGGAAAGCTATGATCATCTGCCAGTTTCGGGTATTTGGTAATAGGAAAGCTGGAATTTCCATCTTCCATATCCAGATGACTTCTCTTGAGCGTAGCCATTTTTTTGTGATGATTAAGAAGAAGAAAAGAAAGTTTTAGCAATGAAGAATTAATGAAGATTTAGATGATTGTATCTATAAGAGGCAGAAAGTATTAGAGGCTGTTAAATTTGGAAGATGGTCTTTGTGAATCCTATAATATTCCTTATAACTTGGCTTGCAAGTAAACGAAGAAAGAGTGAGAGAGAGAGAGAGAGGTTTTCCTCAATTAGGAAAAAGGAAAACAAATAACATTAATGGGAACAACCAGATAAACGTATAGTTAAAAATTAATTATAAATAAATGTTAGATTTAGATAGCTTTTAAATTATTAAATTTATTTTTAGTTACACACACTTTACTCACTTAACTGCGTATGTTTTTTCAAGAATTAGTGGAATTTTATATTTGTTGTTTAGAAAAGATATATATTTTATAGGTATATTATCTACAACATAGTAGAAATTGAATCACTTTTTTGTTTTGATATTCTATACAAAACAAAACTCCATAAGTCTAGGTGGACTTTTTCAATTCCTTTCCATTTGTAATTTGTATCTGTTGCAAATTCTAATTTGAGTATAAAATTCTAATTTTTCCTCTATTCATAGGTATTTCGTACATTCCATATATGGGGTTAGGTAAAATTTCATGTGATTCAATAAATAGAATAGAAATTCCATCATTGCTAGATCCATTCAAATGAAGAATGAGAGCAAATAATGGGATATATGACTTATATTTGAGAATTAACAAAATATGATGGTGACACATTATCAATAAATCTATTTAATATTTTGTCTCATATTTTTATCACACTATCCATTAATTAGTTATCTCTCATCTCTCTTAAGTTAATTAAGTAAATATAAGTTTCTACATTTTCAATTTAACTTCTATTATTTTTCTCTCCCATTTTGTTACATAGAGTTTTTTTTATTTCTCTCAACTTTTTCTCATCTTGCAGTTATTTTTGTATTTTTTAAAATATTTTTTCCTAACAAAAAATTCTTAATCTACTCTCACTCTATACTTCAAAAACAATAATATACTTTAGACGCATATGAATAAACCTAATTAAGTTGTCTCCTTTCATAATTAAAAAATGACTTAACTTCATGAAAGGAAACATTAAAAAATTATTGTAATGACTAATTTTTTGAATGATTTCTTCATTGTTTATTATAGCTGATGACTTGTGAAAAAAATTAAAGTAAATTCATGTTTAAATTAAGTCAGCAATTAGTATTGATGCTAAAATTTTAAATTCTTTTTTCTTAAATAAAAAAATATATGCATATTCAAAATTAAAATTAAACATATAAGTAGTAAAATAATTTAAAAAAAAATTAAAATTTGACATTATATAATACTTTTAAAATAAAATAATAAATATAAGTTTAATGTTGTTAATAACAAATCTCACAAAATAAAAAAAAGTTATAAGTTTAAGAAAATGAAATAAAATAATTCATTCATCACACTAATGCTGAATAAATATAGTAAGATGTATATTTCATATTTGTTTTGTCAGATATCTTATTGTATATATTTTTGACTAGCTATTTGCTTTGTCTTAGCTGTAATAAGACTAGAAAAAAAAATTAAGTCAACCTTTTGATTTTGTCCAAATTCTAGTAAGATAACAAAGGCATATAATTAATTTCTAAAATATATAAAACACATTATCCTTTTCTCCTTAGGTGAGAACAAAAATACAATTAATTGTATTATTGCATATAAAATAAATTGGAGCAACTGGGTACTTGAAAATTAATACTAATTAATGACCAGCACCAGGACTTGGAACAGAATGCAAAATTCTTTCACTAGTGGCAACATGAGCTAAGATCCTTTCAGCGAGACCCATAGATGGACTTCTTTTGCTTGAAGAAGAAGGTAGTGTTTGGATCTTGGAATAAGCTGTGCCTGACAACAGAATTCCCTGCAAAGAAGGCTTTGCAGCGACCTTTTGGATGTCCATCCTTAATGTCTTTCTGGCATCCAAGAATGAAGAATTGGATACCAAAACAAACAGGGTGATGACCAAAACCGAGATTAATCCAGCCATCTGTGTAATACTTTAATTAATACTCAAAGAAAAGGCAGGAACTTTGTCACTTGTTGTAGAGAAAATGGTGGTATATTAAGCTATTTACACACATAATAAGATTGAGTGTAACAGAAATAGACATGAGGGTGCATGTCAAGCTATAGTTGGTCAATTCAAAATGTTTGACACTTGCAAAAAGAATATAATGGTGCATGACATAATTAACAAGTTTGTTTTGGAATATCATAGTGAAAGTCATAGGTTAGGTGCATAGGAAATATATATTAGAGGCCGGCCGATGTTTCTTACTGTGATTTTTAGACATTTTTCTTACTTGGTAGCACCAAATTCCTTGGAGATTGCTTATTCAACAAGGCCTTCACCTGCATTGAATGTGGTACAAAACAAACAAGTTCCTTTCACTTAGTAGAGTCAGTCTCTTGTTTATTTAGCAGTAGTAGAAGTGAAAGCAACGTTTTCGATTAGTGGAGCTGTAATTAGTGCTCTTACTGATTGATTGCTTGGAGACTGAAAATTCTTCTTCTAGTAGAGGTAGAACTCGAATCGACAGCAGAATTAGATTTAGGTAGGAAATTCCACAACTGAGATTTCACGTTTCTTTGTTATTAAAGTTGGAAACAATTTGACTAATCAAGACGGCAGATTTCTCAGAGCTGAAATGATTTTTCTAACAAATCTGACTCATTAAACGACATATGTGAATAAACAACTTATAATTCTATTGTTGAGTAAACTATAACTTAGTTTAGTTTCATATTCTTTAGCAGATAAACAGTATGTCATTGTAAAAAAGATACAGACAACGTGTGAGGTTTCAAAATTCAAAAGGAATGACCAATTGAGCTAGTTATAGGATTTTCTCTAATTACAGTCAAACTTTGCCTACTTTCCCTATAATGCTGGTTGCCTACTGGGTTTTAAAATATAGAGAACTTAACCAGAAACTCTTCAAGGAAAGGATGCACTAAAACTAGACACCTAGATTTCAGACATGCCATCCTATGTGATAATTATAGTGGTAAAATCAAATATTTAATGAATCAGTACTCAATATGCCAGTCAGAGTAATTACAAAATTTTTCTGCCTTTCACTACTCAATTGGCCAGCCAAAGCAAACCACACGAAAATTTATAGCAACCCAATAATGTAAAACCAATATCAGCAATATCAGTAGAAGTAACACAAATTAGCATCAAACCATGGAGTTATAAGAAGCCATCTGTTTTAAGGCGCAAGCTGATTCCTCTGGTTGCACACTCTGCTTGGTACCTCCTTTAAAATAACCACAATATCCTTCTCATATGTGTCTCAGACAACAAATACCAATAACTACAATGTCTCCAGGAATTTCAACAATTTCTATCTCCATAGCCGATTCAAGACGATCATTGCAATTCCCCAACCGATACCGACAATTAAACCATTTCTGCTGAACTGTGGACCGAAACACTACACAATTTTCTCTAATCAATAAAAACCCAGTATCACCAACATTGGCAGCTTTCAATAAAGCAATAGAATGCAAGCAGTAGATGACCCTTTTGCCTTGGTCTGTTTCAATTAATGAAGGACTGTTATTATACTAGTTAAACATTAAATAAGTTGGGTATGATCATCAGATCACAAATACCCTTTGCAGCTGGGAACTTGTGTTTTCAATTCAATTATTCATCAGCAAGAAAATTTATAAAGCAAACAAATGTAACGATCAACATCTTCCAAGATAATTTATAAAGAAAACAAATGTAATGATCAACATCAGCCAAGAGAAAACCTTAAAATTACTCTAAAGTAAGAACAAATCAACTTTATTACAGATAATTGACATAACAATTGTTAAATACATAAAGAATTGAACAATAAGGATTCTAAAACACTAAAAGACTTCAACTGGATGAACATGATACGATATGAGCGACAAAAACAGTACTGTTATCAACCTGCCCCCAATATTCTTCTGTACCCAGCCAACCTTGCAGCATCAGCAAAAGGACTCACACTATGCCAACCCTGAAGGACTTCAACTAGATGATCATCAAACGATATGCGCGACGACAACGGTAATGTCATCAACCTTGCCCCCAATATGCTCCTTTCCGGCCATCCTTGCAGCATTAGAAAAAGGACTCACACTATGCCTGTTAAGTGAGTTGTGCAAAGCCAATTCAGCTATGTTCCAAGCCAATTCCTCGGGTTCCATACTTGCTTTAGTAGAACTCCTCTGATCTAAAACCTCCTCAATTTCTTCAGGCTACATATTATCAAATAACCCATCAGTCCCAACAATTATAATATCTCCAGGCATCACCCAAATTGTTGAAACCACAGCCGATTCCGGACGATCACTTGTTGAGCTATTCCCTAATTGATAAGGGCGATTGAATCTGTGTTGCATCGCCGAAGATCGATACAAAAACCTGTTATTCCTAAACAAAATAAACCCACTATCACCGACATTGATAGCATGCAAACGACGTTTTTGTTCGTTTAGGGTTATTATGCAAGCAGTGGATGACCCTTATGCCTTGGTTTGCAAGTAACCTTCCCTGAGTACTTTTTTGAGATCAACAGTTCCTCTTGGTTGGTTTTGAACAGCAATAAGGGAGTTTTTCATCAGTTGCCTCGCGTATTCCCCGCCGTCTATTCCTTTCTTGGCCCATCCACCGACTCCATCCGCCACTCCCAGGGTTTGTTTTTCTAAACAGATGAAGTGAGCATCTTCACCTTGAGGTTTCTTAGGGTTATCTTTTGGAAGATAAAAAGATCCAGCAACCATCTTCTAAGCTTTGTTTAGTAGGATAAGTAGATGAAAAGCTATGATCATCTGCTAGTTTCGGGTATTTGGTAATAGGAAAGCTGGAATTTCCATCTTCCATATCCAGATGACATCTCTTGAGCGTAGCCATTTTTCTGTGATGATTAAGAAGAAGAAAAGAAAGTTTTAGCAAAGAAGAATTAATGAAGCTTTAGATGATTGTATCTATAAGAGGCAGAAAGTATTAGAGGCTGTTTAAATTTGGAAGATGGTCTTTGGGAATCCTATAATATTCCTTATAACTTGGCTTGCAAGTAAACGAAGAAAGAGTGTGAAGAGAGAGAGGTTTTCCTCAATTAGGAAAAAGGAAAACAAATAACATTAATGGGAACAACCAGATAAACGTATAGTTAAAAATTAATTATAAATAAATGTTAGATTTAGATAGCTTTTAAATTATAAAATTTATTTTTAGTTACACACACTTTACTCACTTAACTGCGCATGTTTTTTCAAGAATTAGTGGAATTTTATATTTGTTTGTTTAGAAATAGGTATTTATCTACAAGATAGTAGAAATTGAATCACTTTTTTGTTTTATATTCTAAACAAAACAAAACTCCATAAGTCTAGGTGGACTTTTTCAATTCCTTTCCATTTGTAATTTGTATCTGTTGCAAATTCCAATTTGAGTATAAAATTCTATTTTTTCCTTATATTGAGAGCAAATAATGGGATATATGACTTATATTTGAGAATTAACAAAATATGATGGTGACACATTATTAATAAATATATTTTCTATTTTGTCTCATATTTTTATCACACTATCCATTAATTAGTTCTCTCTCATCTCTCTTAAGTTAATTAAGTAAATATAAGTTTCTACATTTTCAATTTAATTTCTATTATTTTTCTCTCCCATTTTGTTACATAGAGTTTTTTGTATTTCTCTCAAATTTTTCTCATCTTGTAGTTATTTTTGTATTTTTTAAAATATTTTTTCCTAACAAAAAATTCTTAATCTACTCTCACTCTATACTTCAAAAGCAATAATATACTTTTAGACGCAATATGAATAAACCTAATTAAGTTGTCTCCTTTCATAATTAAAAAATGACTTAACTTCATGAAAGGAAAATTTTAAAAATGATTGTAATGACTAATTTTTGAATGATTTCTCCATTGTTTATTATAGCTGATTGACTTGTGAACAAAATTAAAGCAAATCTATGTTTAAATTAAGTCAGCAAATTAGTATTGATGCTAAAATTTTAAATTCTTTTTTCTCAAATAAAAAATATATGCATATTCAAAATTAAAATTAAACATATAAGTAGTAAAATATTTTTAAAAAAATTAAAATTTGACATTATATAATACTTTTAAAATAAAATAATAAATATAAGTTTAATGTTGTTAATAACAAATCTCACAAAATAAAAAAAAATTTATAAGTTTTAGAAAATGAAATAAAATAATTTGTTCATCACACTAATACTGAATAAATTTAGTAATATGTATAATTTATACTTGAGAATAAGAAAAAATATAGTATTGACACATCATAAATAAACCTATATAATATTTTGACACAAAATCTTTTACATTATCCATTAATTCTCTCTCATGTCTTTTATATTATATTTTTTTGGTCACATCACCCACTAACTCTGTAATATATCTCTTAAATTAATTATGGAGACCATAAATTTCTACTTTTTCAAACTAATTCTTTTCTTTTCTGCATTTTGTTACATGAATTTTTATGTTCATCTCTAATTTTTCTCATCTTCGCAGTTTTATTTGGTTTTTTTCTTACAAATAAATATATTTTTTCCTAAACATAAATTATCAATAATTTACTCCAATTCTCTGTATATTACAAACAATATATACCTTACATGTATAAAGTAAATTTAATTTGTCTCCATTAATGAACAAAATAACTGAATTTCAAGAAATAAATATCAAAATAGTGTTATGTGCACTACCCAATATTGATAAGTGAACACAAAATAGCAAGATAAAGTTGCTTTTTTCTATTATCTTTAGTGCATCTGTAGTGCTCCTGACGATATATATTTTAAACAAACTATATATTTACTCAATCGCACATATAATATTTATAATTAAAAAATATTAATTAATACTAAGATTACAAATATTTATAATTAAAAAATATTAATTAATATTAAGATTACAAAAACTTGAGTATAATATTACAAGTAAACGGCTTGTTGACTATAATTGTCATGTTTATATCGTTTCGTGTCTGAATTATTTTTTGTGTCCAAATTATTGTGTCCGTTTTTTTTTAAAATAAATAGTTAGCATAAACGTAAATATTTAATCAAATATAGAGATATTTTCAATAAATTAGTGATAGAGGTATTTTAGAAGGTCTATAAATGTAATTTAAAATCTCAATCATTTAAATAATTTAACTATTATCAACATATCTCACTTCGTCATTAATAAATTAAATATTTTATTATAAATATATACTTTATTTTTAATTTAAATTCTAACCATAAATTTAAATCTAATCCTAATCACTAATTTTGATAGTCTTTGACTTTGAAATTAGCTAATAGTCGGCGGTCAACAAAATAGGAGAGTTTGCTACTCGGACCTTGAATGTTGATGGCAAAGTCATTAAAGCTCAGATTTGGGACACTGCAGGCCAGGAAAGGTCATATTTCTTCTTCAACCTTGCTTTTACTCATCTGGGTTTTTTTTTCTTTCTTCTTGCTTTAATGCTATCTTGCTAGCTTTTGTGTCATCGGGTAGATTTGTTAGCTTTATCGGCTCGGATGACATTAATTTTTGGTCTTAACCCTTCTGGCCCTTATGGATTTAATCGTTCAAAGGTGTAGTTTGGTTGGTTGTTAGATTCAATTTCAAATCTTATTTTGAAATCATGGAAGAAAAGGAAAAAAAAAAAAAAAAACAAATTTGGTCCAGATGGTTAATTTGTATATGGATTTAACTTTCTATCCACGACTGAGATTTGCATTGCAATTGTGATCTTTCTTGGTACTGCATCTGCATCCCTTTATAAAGCTTTTCATTCTTCCTATTGTACTCTTCAATTTTGCAGGGTAAAACTTATATTTTTCCTACATGATCTTAAAATTTCCAATTTCATTTATTAGTCAGCTAATAATGAATTTACTTAATAATCTTTTTGGAACTAGTGGAATTTTATATTTACTTGTTTAGAAAAGATATATTTTATACTTAGATTATCTATAAAATATAATATAATTGATGTTTACAAAAAATAAAAAAATGATGTTGACATATCATTAATAAACCTATCTAATAAGTAGACACGTATATAATTTTGTCACATCATCTAGTAATTATCTTTTATCTCTTTTATATTACATTATATTTGTCACATCACTAACTAATTCTCGTACATCTCTTCTAAGTTATGTCAAGTTTAAATTTTTATTTTTTCTATCTAATTCTTATTATTTCCCTCTTCCATCTTGTTACATAGAATTTTTTTTTTTTATCTCTAATTTTTCTCATCCTCGCAATTTTATTTGATATTTTTGTAAATATAAAATTATTAATTTACTCTCACTCTCTATACTTTACAAATAATAATATACCTTACATGAATATAGCTAATTTAATTTGTCTCCATTTATATACAAAAATAACTTAATTTCAAGAAAGAAAATTCAAAAAATTATTATAATTATTGACAAATTTTTTAAGGTTAAAAAATTTAAATTTTTAGAGTTCTGGAATAATTTTTATAAGATATGAAATATATTAGACACTTTTACTCAACTGTTTATGAGTATGTGTTTATCAAACACAAAGTAAGAGAGTATGTGTATAATATACCAAGTCGAAATGTTTTGCATTTTTGTGGATAGTTTAAGATATCAAAATATATTTATGTAATCTCAAGGTAGAAAGAGGACACGCGCATTACTCATATTAACAAGTCTAACATTTATATGTATACTAATCGCCTTCATGCACATATGTGTGTATTCTATATATATGTTTTACCTTTTTTTTTTTAATTAATTTAATTTGATAAAAGATATTTATACATTAAAAGGGTGGAAGAGAGAGTTGGAGACGTAAGTAAGAAAGTGGAGATGTTATTATGTAGTAATTAACAAGGAATTGGATAAATTTTATGAATAGAATTTATTTTTTGAATAATTTAAATATATATATATATATTATAGTAGAATGTCGTAAAGATATGTTAACTTTAATAATAATATAAATTTGAGCCTCCAACATAAAAATTTATTTATGAGATGTAATTATTAGATGCATTGATAGGCTTTGGCCATTTGAAGACCTCTTACTTCTTGTTCTTTCAAAGGCTACTAAGCTATTATGTAAGACCCACTGCAATCGATCATATCTGGACTGGTTCTTGATGGGTTGAGAAACTAGAAGAGTATAATTTGGTCAATAGTTAAGTGGGCTTCAGAATAGGTCAGCCATCTACTTAGTTTAGAGAAGTAATCAACTAAAGTAACCTGGTAAACTGTCACCCTTTGCATAATGCTGCAGAAGGCATTTTCAAGTACTGGCAAATTTTTTTTCTTCCTGTAACACAGTTCAATAAAAATGAGTAACTTCTCAATCTCCATGCTTGGCTTCTGAGTTTCACATCTTTGCCTCCAGTACAGTTCTCCACCTCATCTTGTTTAGCAAGTAAATGACTCCTCTACAGAGCAATTCTAGATTTCTTTAATTGTAAGTTATGAAATTCCACTCGACTGAAGCTTAAATTTCAAATTAATTCGGGTCGATTGCATTTTTTCCATTCGCGTTGGATTGATCAAGTGCAAGTTATGAACCTGTGATTTCATATTTTGTTTTGCCAGATATCTTATTGTATATATTTTTGACTAGCCATTTGGTTTGTCTTAGCTGTAATAAGACTATAAATTTTTTTTAAAGTCAACCTTTTGATTTTGTCCAAATTCTAGTTAGATAACAAAGGCATTTAATTAATTTCTAAAATATATAAAACACATTTTCCTTTTCTCCTTAGGTGAGAACAAAAATATAATTAATTGTATTACTGCATATATAATAAATTGGAGCAACTGGGTACTTGAAAATTGATACTAATTGATGACCAACACCAGGACTTGGAACAGAATGCAAAATTCTTTCACTAGTGGCAAGATGAGCTAAGATCCTTTCAGTTTGATCCATAGATGGACTTCTTTTGCTTGAAGAAGAAGGTAGTGTTTGGATCTTGGAATAAGCTGTGCCTGACAACAGAATTCCCTGCAAAGAATGGTTTGCAGGGACCTTTTGGATGTCAAGCCTTAATGTCTTTCTGGCATCCAAGAATGAAGAATTGGATACTAAAACAAACAGGGTGATGACCAAAACCGAGATTAATCCAGCCATCTGTGTAATACTTTAATTAACACTCAAAGAAAAGGCAGGAACTTTGTCACTTGTTGTAGAGAAAATGGTGGTATATTAAGCTATTTATACACATAATAAGATTGAGCAGAAGAGAAAGAGACATGAGGGTGCATGTCAAGCTATAGTTGGTCAATTCAAAGTGTTTGACACTTGCAAAAAGAATATAATGGTGCATGACATAATTAACAAGTTTGTTTTGGAATATCCTAGTGAAAGTCATAGGTTAGGTGCATATGAAATATATATTAGAGGCCGGCCGATGTTTTTACTGTGATTTTTAGACATTTTTCTTACTTGGTAGCACCAAATTCCTTGGAGATTGCTTATTCAACAAGGCCTTCACCTGCATTGAATGTGGTACAAAACAAACAAGTTCCTTTCACTTAGTAGAGTCAGTCTCTTGTTTATTTAGCAGTAGTAGAAGTGAAAGCAACCTTTTCGATTAGTGGAGCTGTAATTAGTGCTCTTACTGATTGATTGCTTGGAGACTGAAAATTCTTCTTCTAGTAGAGGTAGAGCTCGAATGGACAGAAGAATTAGATTTAGGTAGGAAATTCCACAACTGAGATTTCACGTTTCTTTGTTATTAAAGTTGGAAACAATTTGACTAATCAAGACGGCAGATTTCTCAGAGCTGAAATGATTTTTCTAACAAATCTGACTCATTAAACGACATATGTGAATAAACTACTTATAATTCTATTGTTGAGTAAACTATAACTTAGTTTAGTTTCATATTCTTTAGCAGATAAACAGTATGTCATTGTAAAAAAGATACAGACAACGTGTGAGGTTGCAAAATTCTAAAGGAAATGACCAATTGAGCTAGTTATAGGATTTTCTCTAATTACAGTCAAACTTTGCCTACTTTCCCTATAATGCTGGTTGCATACTGGGTTTTAAAATGTAGAGAACTTAACCAGAAACTCTTCAAGGAAAGGATGCACTAAAACTAGACACCTAGATTTCAGACATGCCA
The DNA here is from genome assembly GCA_029379385.1 of Quillaja saponaria. NCBI lineage: Eukaryota > Viridiplantae > Streptophyta > Magnoliopsida > Fabales > Quillajaceae > Quillaja > Quillaja saponaria. Next base: position 6,559,639 of record CM055616.1, on the reverse strand, counting down.
TCCTATGTGATAATTATAGTGGTAAAATCAAATATTTAATGAATCAGTACTCATTATGCCAGTCAAAGTAATTACAAAATTTTTCTGCTTTTCACTACTCAATTTGCCAACCAAAGCAAACCACCTGAAAGGTCATAGCAACCCAATAATGTAAAACCAATATCAGCAATATCAGTAGAAGTAACACAAATTAGCATCAAACCATGGAGTTATAAGAAGCCATCTGTTTTAAGGCGCAAGCTGATTCCTCTGGTTGCACACTCTGCTTAGTACCTCCTTTAAAATAACCACAATATCCTTCTCATATGTGTTTCAGACAACAAATACCAATAACTACAATGTCTCCAGGAATTTCAACAATTTCTATCTCCATAGCCGATTCAAGACGATCATTGCAATTCCCCAACCGATACCGACAATTAAACCATTTCTGATGAACTGTGGACCGAAACACTACACAATTTTCTCTAATCAATAAAAACCCAGTATCACCAACATTGGCAGCTTTCAATAAAGCAATAGAATGCAAGCAGTAGATGACCCTTTTGCCTTGGTCTGTTTCAATTAATGAAGGACTGTTAATATACTAGTTAAACATTAAATAAGTTGGGTATGATCATCAGATCACAAATACCCTTTGCAGCTGGGAACTTGTGTTTTCAATTCAATTATTCATCAGCAAGAAAATTTATAAAGCAAACAAATGTAACGATCAACATCTTCCAAGATAATTTATAAAGCAAACAAATGTAATGATCAACATCAGCCAAGAGAAAACCTTAAAATTACTCTAAAGTAAGAACAAATCAACTTTATTACAGATAATTGACATAACAATTGTTAAATACATAAAGAATTGAACAATAAGGATTCTAAAACACTAAAAGACTTCAACTGGATGACCATGATACGATATGCGCGACAAAAACAGTAATGTCATCAACCTGCCCCCAATATGCTCCTGTACCCAGCCAACCTTGCAGCATCAGCAAAAGGACTCACACTATGCCAACCCTGAAGGACTTCAACTAGATGATCATCAAACGATATGCGCGACGACAACGGTAATGTCATCAACCTTGCCCCCAATATGCTCCTTTCCGGCCATCCTTGCAGCATTAGAAAAAGGACTCACACTATGCCTGTTAAGTGAGTTGTGCAAAGCCAATTTAGCTATGTTCCAAGCCAATTCCTCTGGTTCCATACTTGCTTTAGTAGAACTCCTCTGATCTAAAACCTTCTCAATTTCTTCAGGCCACATATTATCAAATAACCCATCAGTCCCAACAATTATAATATCTCCAGGCATCACCCAAATTGTTGAAACCACAGCCGATTCCGGACGATCACTTGTTGAGCTATTCCCTAATTGATAAGGGCGATTGAATCTGTGTTGCATCGCCGGAGATCGATACAAAAACCTGTTATTCCTAAACAAAATAAACCCACTATCACCGACATTGATAGCATGCAAACGACGTTTTTGTTCGTTTAGGGTTATTATGCAAGCAGTGGATGACCCTTGTGCCTTGGTTTGCAAGTAACCTTCCCTGAGTACTTTTTTGAGATCAACAGCTCCTCTTGGTTGGTTTTGAACAGCAATAAGGGAGTTTTTCATCAGTTGCCTCGCGTATTCCCCGCCGTCTATTCCTTTCTTGGCCCATCCACCGACTCCATCCGCCACTCCCAGGGTTTGTTTTTCTAAACAGATGAAGTGAGCATCTTCACCTTGAGGTTTCTTGGGGTTATCTTTTGGAAGATAAAAAGATCCAGCAACCATCTTCAAGCATTGTTTAGCAGGATAAGTAGATGGAAAGCTATGATCATCTGCTAGTTTCGGGTATTTGGTAATAGGAAAGCTGGAATTTCCATCTTCCATATCCAGATGACATCTCTTGAGCGTAGCCATTTTTTTGTGATGATTAAGAAGAAGAAAAGAAAGTTTTAGCAAAGAAGAATTAAAGAAGTTTTAGATGATTGTATCTATAAGAGGCAGAAAGTATTAGAGGCTGTTAAATTTGGAAGATGGTCTTTGGGAATCCTATAATATTCCTTATAACTTGGCTTGCAAGTAAACGAAGAAAGAGTGTGAGAGAGAGAGAGGTTTTCCTCAATTAGGAAAAAGGAAAACAAATAACATTAATGGGAACAACCAGATAAACGTATAGTTAAAATTAATTATAAATAAATGTTAGATTTAGATAGCTTTTAAATTATAAAATTTATTCTTAGTTACACACACTTTACTCACTTAACTGCGCATGTTTTTTCAAGAATTAGTGGAATTTTATATTTGTTTGTTTAGAAAAGATATATATTTTATAGGTATATTATCTACAAGATAGTAGAAATTGAATCACTTTTTTGTTTTGATATTCTATACAAAACAAAACTCCACAAGTCTAGGTGGACTTTTTCAATTCCTTTCCATTTGTAATTTGTATCTGTTGCAAATTCCAATTTGAGTATAAAATTCTATTTTTTCCTCTATTCATAGATATTTCATACATTCCATATATGGGGTTAGATAAAATTTCATGTGATTCAGTAAACAGAATAGAAATTCCATCATTGCTAGATCTATTATGATGAAGAATGAGAGCAAATAATGGGATATATGACTTATATTTGAGAATTAACAAAATATGATGGTGACACATTATCAATAAATATATTTTCTATTTTGTCTCATATTTTTATCACACTATCCATTAATTAGTTCTCTCTCATCTCTCTTAAGTTAATTAAGTAAATATAAGTTTCTACATTTTCAATTTAATTTCTATTATTTTTCTCTCCCATTTTGTTATATAGAGTATTTTTTATTTCTCTCAAATTTTTCTCATCTTGTAGTTATTTTTGTATTTTTTAAAATATTTTTTCCTAACAAAAAATTCTTAATCTACTCTCACTCTATACTTCAAAAACAATAATATACTTTAGACGCATATGAATAAACCTAATTAAGTTGTCTCCTTTCATAATTAAAAAATGACTTAACTTCATGAAAGGAAATATTATAAAATTATTGTAATGACTAATTTTTTGAATGATTTCTTCATTGTTTATTATAGCTGATGACTTGTGAAAAGAATTAAAGTAAATCCATGTTTAAATTAAGTCAGCAATTAGTATTGATGCTAAAATTTTAAATTCTTTTTTCTTAAATAAAAAAATATATGCATATTCAAAATTAAAATTTAAGTAGTAAAATAATTTTTTTAAATTAAAAACTGATAATATATAATACTTTAAAATTAAAATAATAAATATAAGTTTAATGTTGTTAATAACAAATCTCACAAAATTAAAAAAAAATTATAAGTTTTAGAAAATGAAATAAAATAATTCATTCATCACACTAATGCTGAATAAATTTAGTAATATGTATAATTCATACTTGAGAATTAGAAAAATATAGTATTGACACATCATCAATAAACCTATATAATATTTTGACACAAAATCTTTTTACATTATCCATTAATTCTCTCTCATGTCTTTTATATTATAATTTTTTTTCACATCACCCACTAATTCTCTAATATATCTCTTAAATTAATTATGCAAAACATAAATTTCTACTTTTTCAATCTAATTCTTTTCTTTTCTTGCATTTTGTTACATAGAATTTTTTATGTTCATCTCTAATTTTTCTCATCTTCGTAGTTTTATTTGGTTTGTTTTCTTAAATATATATATATATATTTTCGTAAACATAAAATAATCAATTTACTCCCACTCTCTGTATATTACAAACAATAATATACCATACATGAATAAAGCTAATTTAATTTGTCTCCATTAGTGAACAAAAATAATTGAATTTCAAGAACTAAAATATCAAAATAGTGTTATGTGCACTACCCAATATTGATAGGTGAACACAAAATTACAAGGTAAAGTTACTTTTGTTTTATCTTTTACTGCATCTGTAGTACTCCTAACGATATATGTAGTTTACATAATAATACTCAAAATTTATTATAATGACTAAGTTTTTTGAAATCCTTTCATAGTTTATTAGAGCTAATCAATTGTAAAAAAATAAATTAAAAAATTAGGGAAAATCTATATTTAAATCAAGTGACCAATTATATTGATGCTAAATTTTTAATTATTTTTTTCCATATTAAAAATTAAAATTAATAATCTATGTATCAAAATATTTCTTTAAAAGTTAAAAATTCACATTATATAATATAATTGTTAGAAATATCATATTGTGACACATAGTAAGATAGGCTGGGCACGTCATTTAATATTTTAATGTTACTATTAGTTTAATTTTCTGTAACTAATGCTTTTAAATTAAAATAATTAGATGTCGTTAACAATAAATAAGAAAAAATAAAAATAAAAATAGAAAAAATAATATAATTCATGTATGCCGAATAAATTCAACAACTATAAAATTTACTCAATCACACATTATAAATATTTATATATTTATAATTTAAAAATATTAATTGATATCAAGATTACTATAAACTTGAGTATAATATTACAAATAAATGGCTCGTTGACTATAATTGTTATGTTTATATTGTTTTGTGTCTGAATTATTTATTGTGTCCAAATTATTGTGTCCTTTTTTAAAAAATAAATAAATAATTAGCATAAAGTAATATTTAATCAAATATAGAGATATTTTCAATAAATTAGTGATAGAGGTATTTTAGAAGGTCTATAAATATAATTTAAAATCTCAATCATTTAAATAATTTGACTATTATCAACATATCTCACTTCGTCATTAATAAATTAAATATTTTATTATAAATATATACTTTATTTTTAATTTAAATTCTAACCATAAATTTAAATCTAATCCTAATCACTAATTTTGATAGTCTTTGACTTTGAAATTAGCTAATAGTCGGCGGTCAACAAAATAGGAGAGTTTGCTACTCGGACCTTGAATGTTGATGTCAAAGTCATTAAAGCTCAGATTTGGGACACTGCAGGCCATGAAAGGTCATATTTCTTCTTCAACCTTGCTTTTACTCATCTGGGTTTTTTTTTCTTTCTTCTTGCTTTAATGCTATCTTGCTAGCTTTTGTGTCATCGGGTAGATTTGTTAGCTTTATCAGCTCGGATGACATTAATTTTTGGTCTTAACCCTTCTGGCCCTTATGGATTTAATCGTTCAAAGGTGTAGTTTGGTTGGTTGTTAGATTCAATTTCAAATCTTATTTTGAAATCATGGAAGAAAAGGAAAAAAAAAAAAAAAACAATTTTGGTCCAGATGGTTAATTTGTATATGGATTTAACTTTCTATCCACGACTGAGATTTGCATTGCAATTGTGATCTTTCTTGGTACTGCATCTGCATCCCTTTATAAAGCTTTTCATTCTTCCTATTGTACTCTTCAATTTTGCAGGGTAAAACTTATATTTTTCCTACATGATCTTAAAATTTCCAATTTCAATTATTCGTCAGCTAATAATGATTTACTTAATAATCTTTTTGGAACTAGTGGAATTTTATATTTACTTGTTTAGAAAAGATATATATTTTATACTTAGATTATCTATAAAATATAATATAATTGATGTTTACAAAAAATAAAAAAATGATGTTGACATATCATTAATAAATCTATCTAATAAGTAGACACGTATATAATTTTGTCACATCATCTATTAATTATTTTTTATCTCTTTTATATTACATTATATTTGTCACATCACTAACTAATTCTCGTACATCTCTTCTAAGTTATGTTAAGTTTAAATTTTTATATTTTTCAATCTAATTCTTATTATTTCCCTCTTCCATCTTGTTACATAGAATTTTTTTATTTTTTATCTCTAATTTTTCTCATCCTCGCAATTTTATTTGATATTTTTGTAAATATAAAATTATTAATTTACCCTCACTCTCTATACTTTACAAATAATAATATACCTTACATGAATATAGCTAATTTAATTTGTCTCCATTTATATACAAAAATAACTTAATTTCAAGAAAGAAAATATCAAAAAATTATTATAATTATTGACAAATTTTTTAAGGTTAAAAAATTTAAATTTTCAGAGTTCTGGAATATTTTTATAAGATATGAAATATATTAGACACTTTTACTCAACTGTTTATGAGTATGTGTTTATCAAACACAAAGTAAGAGAGTATGTGTATAATATACCAAGTCGAAATGTTTTGCATTTTTGTGGATAGTTTAAGATATCAAAATATATTTATGTAATCTCAAGGTAGAAAGAGGACACAGTGCATTACTCATATTAACAAGTCTAACATTTATATGTATACTAATCGCCTTCATGCACATATGTGTGTATTCTATATATATGTTTTACCTTTTTTTTTTTAATTAATTTAATTTGATAAAAAGATATTTATACATTAAAAGGGTGGAAGAGAGAGTTGGAGAGTAAGTAAGAAAGTGGAGATGTTATTATTTAGTAATTAACAAGGAATTGGATAAATTTTATGAATAAAATTTATTTTTTGAATAATTTAAATATATATATATATATATTATAGTAGAATGTCGTAAAGATATGTTAACTTTTATAATAATATAAATTTGAGCCTCCAACATAAAAATTTATATATGAGATGTAATTATTAGATGCATTGATTGGCTTGGGCCATTTGAAGACCTCTTACTTCTTGTTCTTTCAAAGGCTACTAAGCTATTATGTAAGACCCACTGCAATCGATCATATCTGGACTGGTTCTTGATGGGTTGAGAAACTAGAAGAGTATAATTTGGTCAATAGTTAAGTGGGCTTCAGAATAGGTCAGCCATCTACTTAGTTTAGAGAAGTAATCAACTAAAGTAGCTGGTAAACTGTCACCCTTTGCATAATGCTGCAGAAGGCATTTTCAAGTACTGGCAAATTTTTTTTCTTCCTGTAACGCAGTTCAATAAAAATGAGTAACTTCTCAATCTCCATGCTTGGCTTCTGAGTTTCACATCTTTGCCTCCAGTACAGTTCTCCACCTCATCTTGTTTAGCAAGTAAATGACTCCTCTACAGAGCAATTCTAGATTTCTTTAATTGTAAGTTATGAAATTCCACTCGACGAAGCTTAAATTTCAAATTAATTCGGGTCGATTGCATTTTTTCCATTCGCGTTGGATTGATCAAGTGCAAGTTATGAACCTGTGATTTCATATTTTGTTTTGCCAGATATCTTATTGTATATATTTTTGACTAGCCATTTGGTTTGTCTTAGCTGTAAAAAGACTATAAATTTTTTTTAAAGTCAACCTTTTGATTTTGTCCAAATTCTAGTAAGATAACAAAGGCATTTAATTAATTTCTAAAATATATAAAACACATTTTCCTTTTCTCCTTAGGTGAGAACAAAAATATAATTAATTGTATTACTGCATATATAATAAATTGGAGCAACTGGGTACTTGAAAATTGATACTAATTGATGACCAACACCAGGACTTGGAACAGAATGCAAAATTCTTTCACTAGTGGCAAGATGAGCTAAGATCCTTTCAGTTTGATCCATAGATGGACTTCTTTTGCTTGAAGAAGAAGGTAGTGTTTGGATCTTGGAATAAGCTGTGCCTGACAACAGAATTCCCTGCAAAGAATGGTTTGCAGGGACCTTTTGGATGTCAAGCCTTAATGTCTTTCTGGCATCCAAGAATGAAGAATTGGATACTAAAACAAACAGGGTGATGACCAAAACCGAGATTAATCCAGCCATCTGTGTAATACTTTAATTAACACTCAAAGAAAAGGCAGGAACTTTGTCACTTGTTGTAGAGAAAATGGTGGTATATTAAGCTATTTATACACATAATAAGATTGAGCAGAAGAGAAAGAGACATGAGGGTGCATGTCAAGCTATAGTTTGTCAATTCAAAGTGTTTGACACTTGCAAAAAGAATATAATGGTGCATGACATAATTAACAAGTTTGTTTTGGAATATCCTAGTGAAAGTCATAGGTTAGGTGCACATGAAATATATATTAGAGGCCGGCCGATGTTTTACTGTGATTTTTAGACATTTTTCCTACTTGGTAGCACCAAATTCCTTGGAGATTGCTTATTCAACAAGGCCTTCACCTGCATTGAATGTGGTACAAAACAAACAAGTTCCTTTCACTTAGTAGAGTCAGTCTCTTGTTTATTTAGCAGTAGTAGAAGTGAAAGCAACCTTTTCGATTAGTGGAGCTGTAATTAGTGCTCTTACTGATTGATTGCTTGGAGACTGAAAATTCTTCTTCTAGTAGAGGTAGAGCTCGAATGGACAGAAGAATTAGATTTAGGTAGGAAATTCCACAACTGAGATTTCACGTTTCTTTGTTATTAAAGTTGGAAACAATTTGACTAATCAAGACGGCAGATTTCTCAGAGCTGAAATGATTTTTCTAACAAATCTGACTCATTAAACGACATATGTGAATAAACTACTTATAATTCTATTGTTGAGTGAACTATAACTTAGTTTAGTTTCATATTCTTTAGCAGATAAACTGCATGTCATTGTAAAAAAGATACAGACAACGTGTGAGGTTGCAAAATTCTAAAGGAAAGACCAATTGAGCTAGTTATAGGATTTTCTCTAATTACAGTCAAACTTTGCCTACTTTCCCTATAATGCTGGTTGCATACTGGGTTTTAAAATGTAGAGAACTTAACCAGAAACTCTTCAAGGAAAGGATGCACTAAAACTAGACACCTAGATTTCAGACATGTAATCCTATGTGATAATTATAGTGGTAAAATCAAATATTTAATGAATCAGTACTCATTATGCCAGTCAAAGTAATTACAAAATTTTTCTGCTTTTCACTACTCAGTTTGCCAACCAAAGCAAACCACCTGAAAGGTCATAGCAACCCAATAATATAAAACCAATATCAGCAATATCAGTAGAAGTAACACAAATTAGCATCAAACCATGGAGTTATAAGAAGCCATCTGTTTTAAGGCGCAAGCCGATTCCTCTGGTTGCACACTCTGCTTAGTACCTCCTTTCAAATAACCACAATATCCTTCTCATATGTGTTTCAGACAACAAATACCAATAACTACAATGTCTCCAGGAATTGCAACAATTTCTATCTCCATAGCCGATTCAAGACGATCATTGCAATTCCCCAACCGATACCGACAATTAAACCATTTCTGATGAACTGTGGACCGAAACACTACACAATTTTCTCTAATCAATAAAAACCCAGTATCACCAACATTGGCAGCTTTCAATAAAGCAATAGAATGCAAGCAGTAGATGACCCTTTTGCCTTGGTCTGTTTCAATTAATGAAGGACTGTTAATATACTAGTTAAACATTAAATAAGTTGGGTATGATCATCAGATCACAAATACCCTTTGCAGCTGGGAACTTGTGTTTTCAATTCAATTATTCATCAGCAAGAAAATTTATAAAGCAAACAAATGTAACGATCAACATCTTCCAAGATAATTTATAAAGCAAACAAATGTAATGATCAACATCAGCCAAGAGAAAACCTTAAAATTACTCTAAAGTAAGAACAAATCAACTTTATTACAGATAATTGACATAACAATTGTTAAATACATAAAGAATTGAACAATAAGGATTCTAAAACACTAAAAGACTTCAACTGGATGACCATGATACGATATGAGCGACAAAAACAGTAATGTTATCAACCTGCCCCCAATATTCTTCTGTACCCAGCCAACCTTGCAGCATCATCAAAAGGACTCACACTATGCCAACCCTGAAGGACTTCAACTAGATGATCATCAAACGATATGCGCGACGACAACGGTAATGTCATCAACCTTGCCCCCAATATGCTCCTTTCCGGCCATCCTTGCAGCATTAGAAAAAGGACTCACGCTATGCCTGTTAAGTGAGTTGTGCATAGCCAATTCAGCTATGTTCCAAGCCAATTCCTCTGGTTCCATACTTGCTTTAGTAGAACTCCTCTGATCTAAAACCTCCTCAATTTCTTCAGGCCACATATTATCAAATAACCCATCAGTCCCAACAATTATAATATCTCCAGGCATCACCCAAATTGTTGAAACCACAGCCGATTCCGGACGATCACTTGTTGAGCTATTCCCTAATTGATAAGGGCGATTGAATCTGTGTTGCATCGCCGGAGATCGATACAAAAACCTGTTATTCCTAAACAAAATAAACCCACTATCACCGACATTGATAGCATGCAAACGACGTTTTTGTTCGTTTAGGGTTATTATGCAAGCAGTGGATGACCCTTGTGCCTTGGTTTGCAAGTAACCTTCTCTGAGTACTTTTTTGAGATCAACAGCTCCTCTTGGTTGGTTTTGAACAGAAATAAGGGAGTTTTCCATCAGTTGCCTCGCGTATTCCCCGCCGTCTATTCCTTTCTTGGCCCATCCACCGACTCCATCCGCCACTCCCAGGGTTTGTTTTTCTAAACAGATGAAGTGAGCATCTTCACCTTGAGGTTTCTTGGGGTTATCTTTTGGAAGATAAAAAGATCCAGCAACCATCTTCAAGCTTTGTTTAGTAGGATAAGAAGATGGAAAGCTATGATCATCTGCCAGTTTCGGGTATTTGGTAATAGGAAAGCTGGAATTTCCATCTTCCATATCCAGATGACATCTCTTGAGCGTAGCCATTTTTTTGTGATGATTAAGAAGAAGAAAAGAAAGTTTTAGCAAAGAAGAATTAATGAAGTTTTAGATGATTGTATCTATAAGAGGCAGAAAGTATTAGAGGCTGTTAAATTTGGAAGATGGTCTTTGGGAATCCTATAATATTCCTTATAACTTGGCTTGCAAGTAAACGAAGAAAGGGTGTGAGAGAGAGAGAGGTTTTCCTCGATTAGGAAAAAGGAAAACAAATAACATTAATGGGAACAACCAGATAAACTTACAGTTAAAAATTAATTATAAATAAATGTTAGATTTAGATAGCTTTTAAATTATAAAATTTATTTTTAGTTACACACACTTTCCTCACTTTACTGCGCATGTTTTTTCAAGAATTAGGGGAATTTTATATTTGTTTGTTTAGAAAAGATATATATTTTATAGGTATATTATCTACAAGATAGTAGAAATTGAATCACTTTTTTGTTTTGATATTCTATACAAAACAAAACTCCATAAGTCTAGGTGGACTTTTTTAATTCCTTTCCATTTGTAATTTTTATCTGTTGCAAATTCTAATTTGAGTATAAAATTCTATTTTTTCCTCTATTCATAGGTATTTCATACATTCCATATATGGGGTTAGGTAAAATTTCATGTGATTCAGTAAACAAAATAGAAATTCCATCATTGCTAGATCTATTATGATGAAAAATGAGAGCAAATAATGGGGATATATGACTTATATTTGAGAATTAACAAAATATGATGGTGACACATTATCTATAAATATATTTAATATTTTGTCCCATATTTTTGTCACACCATCCATTAATTAGTTCTCTCTCATCTCTCTTAAGTTAATTAAGTAAACATATGTTTCTACATTTTCAATTTAATTTCTATTATGTTTCTCTCCCATTTTGTTACATAGAGTTTTTTGTATTTCTCTCAAATTTTTCTCATCTTGTAGTTATTTTTGTATTTTTTAAAATATTTTTTCCTAACAAAAAATTCTTAATCTACTCTCACTCTATACTTCAAAAACAATAATATACTTTAGACGCATATGAATAAACCTAATTAAGTTGTCTCCTTTCATAATTAAAAAATGACTTCCTGAAAGTAAATATTAAAAAATTATTGTAATGACTAATTTTTGAATGATTTCTTCATTGTTTATTATAGCTGATGACTTGTGAACAAAATTAAAGTAAATCCATGTTTAAATTAAGTCAGCAATTAGTATTGATGCTAAAATTTTAAATTCTTTTTTCTTAAATAAAAAAATATATGCATATTCAAAACTAAAATTAAAAATATAAGTACTAAAATAATTTTTAAAAAATTAAAATTTGACATTATATAATACTTTAAAAATAAAATAATAAATATAAGTTTAATGTTGTTAATAACAAATCTCACAAAATAAAAAAAATTATAAGTTTTAGAAAATGAAATAAAATAATTCATTCATCACACTAACGCTGAATAAATTTAGTAATATGTATAATTTATACTTGAGAATTAGAAAAATATAGTATTGACTCATCATCAATAAACCTGTATAATATTTTGACACAAAATCTTGCTACATTATCTATTAATTTTCTCTCATCTCTTTTATATTATTATTATTTTTTCACATCACCCCACTAATTCTCTAATATCTCTCTTAAATTAATTATGGAAAACATAAATTTCTACTTTTTCAATCTAATTCTTTTTTTTTTTTCTTGCATTTTGTTATATAGAATTTTTTTTATGTTCATCTCTAATTTTTCTCATCTTCCCAGTTTTATTTGGTTTAAAAAATATATATATATACTACACATAAAATTATCAATTTACTCCCACTCTCTATATATTACGAACAATAATATACATTACATGAATATAGCTAATTTAATTTGTCTACATTAATGAACAAAAATAACTTAATTTCAAGAAAGAAAATATCAAAATAGTTTTATGTGCACTATCCAATGTTGATAGGTGAACACAAAATAGCAAGATATAGCTACTTTTGTTTTGTGTTTTAGTGCATCTGTAGTGCTCCTAACAATATATGTAGTTTACATAATAATACCCAAAATTTATTATAATGATGAAGTTTTTTGAAATTTTTTCATAGTTTATTAGAGCTAATCAATTGTAAAAAAAAAATAAAAAAAAATAGGGCAAATCTATATTTAAATCAAGTGAGCAATTAGTATTGATGCTAAATTTTTATTTTTTTGTCATGTTCAAAATTAAAATTAATAATCTATGTATCAAAATATTTCTTTAAAGTTAAAAATTCACATTATATAATATAATTGTTAGAAATATCATATTGTGACACATAGTAAGATAGGCTGGCACATCATTTAATATTTTAATATTATATTAGCTTAATTTTCTGTTCTAAACTAATGCTTTTATAATAAAATAATTAGATGCCGTTAACAATAAATATGACAAAAAAAAAAAAAATAGAAACAAATAATATAATTCGTGTATGCCAAATAAATTCAACAACTATAACATTTACTCAATCGCACATTATAAATATTTATATAGTTATAATTAAAAAATATTAATTGATATCAAGATTACTATAAACTTGAGTATAATATTACAAATAAATGGCTCGTTGACTATAATTGTTATGCTTATATCGTTTCGTGTCTGAATTATTTATTGTGTCCAAATTATTGTGTCATTTTTTAAATAATAAATAAATAATTAGCATAAAGTAATATTTAATCAAATGTAGAGATATTTTTAATAAATTAGTGATAGAGGTATTTTAGAAGGTCTATAAATGTAATTTAAAATCTCAATCAATTAAATAATTTGACTATTATCAACATATCTCACTTCTTCATTAATAAATTAAATATTTTATTATAAATATATACTTTATTTTTAATTTAAATTCTAACCATAAATTTAAATCTAATCCTAATCACTAATTTTGATAGTCTTTGACTTTGAAATTAGCTAATGGTCGGTGGTCAACAAAATAGGAGATCATGATAAGCAAGATAGAGCTTCCCGCCTTGAACCATTTCTCTTTTACATCATTTATGGCGCTTTTTCTAAACACTTCCACGCTTCCCAGTTCACATTCCGCAGAAAACAACTGCAAATCTCACTCTCCTGACTGCAACAATGGCTGGGTACAGAGCAGATGATGACTACGATTACCTCTTCAAGGTAGTCTTGATAGGGGATTCTGGGGTGGGCAAGTCGAATCTGCTTTCAAGGTTCACCAAGAACGAGTTCAATCTTGAGTCTAAGTCCACCATTGGGGTTGAGTTTGCTACTCGGACCTTGAATGTTGATGGCAAAGTCATTAAAGCTCAGATTTGGGACACTGCAGGCCAGGAAAGGTCATATTTCTTCTTCAACCTTGCTTTTACTCTTCTGGGTTTTTTTTTCTTTCTTCTTGCTTTAATGCTATCTTGCTAGCTTTTGTGTCATTGGGTAGATTTGTTAGCTTTATCAGCTCGGATGACATTAATTTTTGGTCTTAACCCTTCTGGCCCTTATGGATTTAAGTGTTCAAAGGTGTAGTTTGGTTGGTTGTTAGATTCAATTTCAAATCTTATTTTGAAATCATGGAAGATAAGGAAAAAAAAAAATAACAATTTTGGTCCAGATGGTTAATTTGTATATGGATTTAACTTTCTAACCACGACTGAGATTTGCATTGCAATTGTGATCTTTCTTGGTACTGCATCTGCATCCCTTTATGAAGCTTTTCATACTTATTGTACTCTATAATTTTGCAGGGTAAACTTATATTTTTCCGACATGATCTTAAAAGTTCCTATTTCAATTATTAGTCAGCTAATAATAATTTACTTAATAATCTTTTTGGAACTAACTCTCTTCATGATGGGTGTTATAATTCTGAATTTTACTGTTGAAATAACTTAAAAATTTACCATTTATCATTATTCTGTAACTAACAAAATTATGAAAGTTCTTAGATGTCATAGACATTGTATACTTCGAGAATAGGTCTTCTTTTGGCATCAGAGCAATTACCAGACAGGCCATGGTTCTCTTGTTCCAAAACAAGAAACTATTATTCTTGTTGCACATTAGTTGAAAATTATCAAAATATTACCATTGCCATTAGAGGGATGGATGATGATATTCTTAAACATATAGATTATCTGTTCTGGCAGAAACTTATTTTTACTTTTACAAATCTCTAGTGTAGATCTGTAATATGAATTACTAAATTCATGGGCCTCTGTTGAGGCTTATATTGGGGACTTTTTCTAGCAAACAAATGTTAATGCTTGGAAGGCTTGAGAATCTTATATTGGGCCTCTCTGAGCTGTGTAATGTCACTAGTTTGTGGTAATTGAGCAAATGGTACGAGCAGGACTGCATCAAATAGCCGAAGTTTGGCCTGGTTGTTCCAAACTGGCAATCCAAGTAGTTCAAGTTTGAATTCTATTTCATACATATTTCCCTATAAAAGATAGTTTAATCCTATAACAAATAGTTTAACCCTACAAACCATTCATGGTTCCCTGGATGAGCATTCAATTCTATATCCTTCTACTATCTTCATCAGATGTCATGAACTTGTTTTACTCGAATAAATTTTTAAGAGGTACTCTGTGGGAGGTCCTCATTTCCTACTCCCTAACTCAGGAAAGTGTTATCATGAACGTTATGCTTTGTCGTGCAGCAACTTTGAGCTGGTCTTAAGAGTTGTACTCTATCAGGAGCATTTATGTAAGGTCAGAGTGTACTAGTTGGTCAACCATATAGCTCTAAACAAGAAGGTGCTAAATCTCACAAGGGATCTGTTTTTGGAGTTTGGACCTCTCTGTTGTCATGTGCAACAAGATGGACTGGACCACCCGTTCCCTGGATGGCTATAGCCAATTCTTTTAATTAAATGTGATCATGTTTATCTTTTAGATGCATAATTTTTGAGTATTTTAGGAGTCTGGACTCTCTGTTGTCCCCTGGACACGGACTGGACCACCCATCCCTGGCTTGGTTGCCAAATTCTTTTAATTAGACATGACCATGTTTATCTTTTAGATACTTACTTTCTGAAATGCTATATATGTGGCTTTTAATGAGCTTGGAACTGATTGAATCAAATATCTATATTTTAGATTGAATAATAGATAATTGGAATCACAAATTATTTATGATTAGAGACTTGGCCATATAGATTATCGTAAAGTTTGCATATTTTAGGGATAAAGGAAGAAGTCGCATCTATGGTTTGGTTCTGAAAGAAATTCAGAAGAAATCTTGAATTGTTACTATTCACTTTCTTGTCAAGCCAGTTGCAGTGCTGGTGAGAATAACGTTTTTGAAATTCTACTAGAGGAGGTGTAAACTATGTTTCTATTGAAACCAGCTAGTTGCCTTTGACAGGACAGAGGTTATGATGCTGATATAACTTATTTGAGTGTTTTGGAGAAGACATTGTTGGTTGATTTATTATATGGACATCTTTTGCAAATTATATTTTACATTTTTTTTCTACTGTTATATCCTGATATTTCTTTTATTATCCGCTTCTTTGCAGGTACCGTGCAATCACCAGTGCTTACTATCGTGGAGCCATAGGTGCACTTCTTGTGTACGATGTCACTCGTCATGCAACATTTGAGAATGTTGATAGATGGCTGAAAGAATTGCGGAACCACACTGATTCCAACATTGTCGTGATGCTTGTTGGGAATAAAGCAGACCTTCGCCATCTTGTAGCTGTCTCGACTGAAGATGGGAAGTCCTATGCTGAGAAGGAGTCACTCTACTTCATGGAAACTTCAGCTCTGGAAGCTACAAATGTGGAAAATGCATTTGCTGAAGTTCTGACCCAAATCTACCGAGTCTCCAACAAGAAGGCGGTTGAGGGAGGAGAAAATGGAACTGCTTCATCTGTCCCTGCCAAAGGAGAGAAAATAGATATAAAAAATGACATGTCTGCTCTGAAGAGAATTGCTTGCTGCTCAAGCTAAGCCTTTGAAATAGAATTCTTGATTGCAATCGGCTTTTGTTGTACCTGCGTACTATTTCTAAGTTCTAACAGATAAACTAGAAGAAGTGAGTGAAATTTTTCTCAACATATTAGAAGTTACATGTTCATAGGAGCTGATTGGCAAGTTAATGTTCTTAAGCCTCACAATTTCAGCTTAAAATTGATTGAAACTGCTGCTTTATTCAAAATTTTCTATGATACCATTCTTGTGTTTGACTAATTCCCATGTAAGGACAAAGCAGTACCACTTCTTTTTTTTTTTTTTCCTTTTGGTCGATGGAATTGTCTCCTTTTTTTAAAAAGAAATGTATTCTAAGGAGTTAATCTCATGTCATGTTGTCATGTTTAAAAACGAGTGTTTTATTTATGGGCTTCGTGAATTCAAATTTGGGGATCTAAAAAATAATTTTCATGAATTCATAATTTTGGGATCTAAAAAAAAAAAATTATCATAAATTCTTGAGGAAATGGAATTCAATTAAAAAAATTTAATTTTTTTAACGCCCACTACTCGTTTTGAGCCTAGCTCCACAGAAAATCATTTCCTCCCGCCTATTTCAATTTTCTGACACTCTGCAAACCCACTGAAAACCCTAGAAATCATTTTCCTCTGACGGGAAGGAAAATGAGAGAGGAAGAGATTGAGAAGCTTCGAGGGGTGGTGAGAGATTGCTTGAGCAAACACCTATACTCTTCTGCCATCTTCTTTGCTGACAAAGTAGCTGCCTTTACCAATGACCCCGCAGACATTTACATGCAGGCACAAGCCCTCTTCCTTGGCCGTCATTACCGCCGTGCATTCTACCTTCTCAATGCGTCCAAGATTGTCCTACGCGATCTCCGCTTCCGTTACCTCGCTGCTAAATGTCTCGTAAGTCTAAGTGGGGCAAATGTTATTTTTGTATATCTATGGATTTTTTGTAGTTGTGGATTTTTCTGAGATGGGTAACCGTTGTAAGAATAATGTCAAATTGGGAGGTGATAGAGCGTATTTGGGAACAGTAATAAATTACATATTTACATGAGGTAGAAGGAAAAAGGGTAAAAAGAAAGGAAAAATAGAACTTTGGTGTGTGTGCGTGTGCTTCCTTTGGTGGGGTTTATTCATGATTAAGTGAATATGCTATGAATTATGAACTTTCAAACTTCAAATTTTTTCTCTCTCAGTTTTAAGCTGGAAAGGAGGAGAGGGACATACAACTGTCAATAATTCTATATCTCGATATGTTGATAGGGAATTAGTTTAAGAATAGATAGGTTGTGACTTGATAGGACAAAGAAAGTAATTGATGACACATGATGAGTAAGTAGATTCCCCATTCTGTGTTCCATTCTGATGTTTGATTAAGAAGAAAGATAAATGATTTTGGCTAAATCCTCAATAAACCACAGGTTGGACATGGATCTAGAGGCCAATAGCAGGATGAGTGCCAATTGAAAAGCTATTTATTGTTCTTCTGTTATGTTGAATGCATCATCCATATTAAGTTTCATAAATTTGTAGAAAATGGTAGCCGGAAATAGGTTGGATTTTGGGTTATTAGGTTTTGCGTCTTTTTCTTTTTTTGTTTCGTTCCAATTGATCAGGACCTCCAAGCAAGATTTAATGTTGCAACTTTGCTGTCTAAGTGGCTTGCATTTATTTTCTGATGTCTGCCTTAGGTTGATATCATATTTTTTGTTTTCTTTTTGTTTTTGTCTTGTGATTGATGAAATCCAGTGGATGATTAAAACAGCAATAGGAAGGAAGCAGATATGTTGCATCAATAACTCGTTGGTTTAGTGCATACCTTAGTGGAGTTTCTTTGCATTTTGAGATATTTTTGAATAGTAGGCTACTAGGCTTTTATTACTTAAACATGCAAAGTTGTACTGTACTGGTACGTAAACAAATGAGAATGATTTCTGACCTTGCTTTCACATCTATCTTGTGTAGTTAATATTACTAACTACTTATCTCGTTTAAATTTATCTAATTGAAAAGGAGGAACTGAAGGAGTGGGATCAATGCCTACTAATGCTTGGTGATGCTAAAGTGGATGAACATGGAAATGTGTATGACACAAAGGACTCTAATGTAATGTACTTGGATAAAGATGGTGAAGATCGTGAGATCAATGTGAGTCCCTCTCTTGGCTTCGTTGCCCTCTTATATATAAAATTTTTACTGTAATCTTTTGCTGTTTTTGATATGCAATAATTTAATTCTAAAGTTCAACCCTGTTACTGTTGTTCTATGTATGCCGTCATGATTGATATCCCTCTGATATTGGATAAAATATATGGACCCATGAAACTGATCTTACTTAATTTTTTTTTTTGCACAAAGGATTTCTTATTTAACCATAAACACAGATCGTCAAGGCTCAATTAGTGCAGTTCTACCATGCATTTTTTGTTTTCAAAAACAAAATTTCTTTAAAGAAAGAGATTAATTATCTTCAAAAACTTGTGTTGCAATGTGGGGTATAACAGATAAGTAGAATGGCTAATGCCTTGAGTTTTTGGTAGTGAGCAATGCATCTGTTGTGACAAGGGAAGTAGTTAAAAGATTTTGATTTTTGATATCCAGGAGCAAAGTAGTTATGTATCTGACCTTATGTTTGTTACAGAAGCCTTTAAATCACCATATTCATTTACTGATCATGCAAGCAAATTGTGTTTCAAAAAATTCTGTAATCTTGACTAAAAGGATTTAAGTTCCATCCTTTTCCTGTAATTGAAACAGAACTGCCTTAACTTCACCTGATTTGGAAGATAATGATTTGGTTTAAGGGTTGTTTGGTGTTGTACAATGACTACTATTTCTTAGTTGTTTTTATAAGAGCTTTTGTCATTTCATTCCTCACTAATATGCCAATTCAAGTATGTTTTATAATTTAGCATAGAAGTTTTCCTTTAAAAAAATAGTATATAAACAATGATGATATGTAGAAATTTTTTGTCCGATGGCCTCTTCCCAATTGCTAGACAGAAATCCAATATTAGCTTTTTTCTGTACATAATACCTTTATGTCTGTTAAGTATATCTAAACTTGAATTTATGAAGATCTATTTTGTATTGTCGGAGGAACAGTGATTTATGGTAATATTTCTAAATCTATCATGTGTAGCTTATATATTGCCATTGTTTTGCTGTAAAGTTTGCTTATGAGATCTAAACTTTAATCTTACAATAGATATCTTCAGCAATATGTTTCCTAAGAGGTAAAGCATATGAAGCTCTGGAAAACCGTGCCCTGGCTCGACAGTGGTTAGTTTTCTTGTGTCAATCTGCTGTGCTCATTCCCTGCATTTTTTAGTAACAAGTTTGTTCAAAGATCCTGCCCGGGTGAAAAATTATGGAACTATACTGTGTAAATCTGATTAACTGATTAATATGTTGGTTGAGAAACTCCTTACATAGCTCTATTTTCAATGCTTTTAGGTATAAAGCTGCTATAAAAGCTGATCCTTTATGCTATGAGGTATGTCCTTATATTTTTTACTGTTTTGGTGGATCTATGAGATCATTTCAAGCAAAATAGCCTCCCTTGACGTCTGTAACAGTATAAGTTTCTTACTTATTAAAAGAAACAATATCAAGTTTCAAATTTTAATGTAATAGAAACTTGATACTGTGTTTTGGTCTTTTCAAATGGTTTTAAACAGTTCTCATATAACCATTTGTTTCCTTGGGGTTCGTAATTTAATAAATTTCTTAAGCCCTTTTTTGTTGACATTTATCTCAAGACTTCTGATTGTATTCATTAGTTGCCTAATTTTGTCATGGGTGTCTTTTTTTTTATGTTAGGCTTTGGAATGTCTTATTGAAAATCACATGCTAACATGTGAAGAAGGTAATATTTCTTATGCTAATTCCTTTTGTTCGTTGTGCATGCTGTTTAGTGTTTAGAAAGAATAGTTGTACAGTGCAGTACCTAATTCTGGATAGGATGGTCAATTGATAGTTGTTCCTGACTGTTTGTGCTTTCTCCTTGCTGAATACCAGAAGAAAGTTTGATCACATCATTACAATTTGGTAGTGAAGATGGATGGCTCTCATCTTTTTATTCATGTTTGATAAAGAAGGTAAGAAAAGGTGTAATTTTGTTTTTTGGTCCAAATATCTTATATGTCAAGGAATTTTAAAGATGCATTTTCCTTAATTTTTTTTTCTTTTTCTAAAATCATGATTCATTTCTGGGTGCTTACATGTACTGACCAATGCGTTTTTTGTTCTTTTCAATTCTGTTACACAGTATGAAAAAGAAACTGTTGTAGAAGCCAAATTTAAAGAGCTTGAGAAAGAAAGCTGTAAAAGTGACCCTTCTGATCCGTCCTTCTTGCGTACACTGAAGACCAATACTGACCTATTGGCCTGCAAAGCTGAATACTACCATCAGTGTGGTGAATTCCAGAAATGCTTTGAATTAACTTATGCGTAAGTTAGGAGTGGTGTGAAATGAGATACAGCAATAATTTATGCATCATTTTGGTTTTTGTTTCTTCCTTTACTTTTTTTCTGCTGAAGGTTTAACATTTCTGTTACAGTCTGCTTGAAAAGGATCCTTTCCATCTGAAAACTACATTGGTACATTTGGCAGCTGCTATGGAGCTTGGGAACTCAAATGAGCTCTATCTTTTGGCATGCAATTTAGTGAAGGATTACCCTCAAAAGTGAGAATTATCTCCATTAATATTTTTAAGTGCTTTGTATCCAGAAGGTATCCATTTAAGTTTTACATACTTTTGTTAGCTCTGTCATAGCAAACAACCTTTGTGTGCTGTGTGCCATGTTTTCCTACAAATAATGTCATTTTCATAATTTCGAAGTTAATTTATAAGACATAATCAAGTCAAAGAAAATAAGTTGTTTTCACTGGTGAAAGTGTGAAAACTGCACGAGCTAGAGACGTTAGTTGATTACTAATCAGAATTAATATTCTTTTAGGCCTTTATCATGGTTTGCTGTTGGTTGCTACTACTATTGTATCAAGAAGTATGATCAATCACGTCGTTATTTCAGGTAAGTATCACTTTGAACCAAGTGTAAGTGTGTAACTCATTTATGAAACATCTGATCCTTGAGTTGTCTTGTAGTTCCTCTTGACAAAATTTGATTGTTGCTTTTTGGACTTGCTTTTACTGTTTAAAGTTTTGGCTTTGCTGATCGGCTTGAGATTATTTTGCCTTCTATTGTATCAAAAGTTTTGGCTTTGCCATTACTTTATGTGTCACATGTTGAATCAATTCTGATTTTCAACTTTATTGTCTACCGTACAGCAAGGCAACAAGTTTAGATGGTACATTTTCACCTGCTTGGATTGGTTATGGAAATTCTTATGCTGCTAGAGAAGAAGGTGACCAGGCTATGTCAGCATACCGCACCGCAGCTCGTTTATTTCCTGGGTATTCTATCACACGCTTTGTTTTGTTTCAATTTTGACTATCCTCTTCTTCCAGTTCATGTTATAGCAGGAGAATTTATTCAGCAGTTTATACTGTTAAGTAATAATAGTAGCTGACCTTGAGAATCTTATAGCAATTACTCTTTGCTTCCATCTATTTTAACCCACATCATTCTTTGTCTCTTGTGAATTGCCTATATTGTTTTCAAAAGTAAAGATATTGTGGGCTGATGTTGGAAAAGTTTTGTTAGAGAACAATATCAGTATTTTGTTACAATGATCCAAGTCTACTAGGTTGACATTCTAATATATTTGGAAGTTCTAACTTCTATATTTGTCATCTTTAACTCAATCACCAATGACTGTGTACAATGGAAATATGCACTGACTACAACTTTCCATCTAGTAAGATACCTAGGACTCTGTATTTCTTATCTTAGGATGATAAGGGTTCTAATAGGAAGGAGACATAACTACAGTACAGTTTTAGAGAGTTCATAAAGTTCCAATAATAACTAGATATGACTATTCATAGAATAAGACCCATTGGCGGCAACCATATCTGAAAGCCTGCTTTTCTGAGTGCTGAAATGAATAAAAAGACATTGACTAATAAGCTTCATTTAGGTAGAGTGACTAACTAATGACCTTGTAAACAACCCTGGACTCTTGTTCCTACCTGTTCTTTGGCAGTTTAATATTGAACAGCTCATAACATAGCTAGGTCTTCCATAGGGATCAGCGTTTCCAACCAGTCACGGCTGCTATATCAGCCAAAAGCAGACTTGCATGCATGTGTAGCTTTGTTTCATTTGTGTTGATTGTATTTTAGAAATCCTCTTATTATTTATGAATTGTTCTTTTACAGGTTTAAATCTTGATATTCTCTTATTTTAGGTGCCATCTACCAACTTTGTACATTGGGATGGAGTGCATGCGGACACACAGCTTTAAGCTCGCAGAGCAGGTACACAATTATTTAATCTTCTCAAAGTTGAGTGCAAAACTCAGTGGGACAAAGATGGGGTCTTGTTAGCATTAATTCATGTTCTTAGAACCACAAAAGTATGATACTCAAGAAGAGACCTTTTCCTGTTTTTAATATGGAAGATCAGATTAATCTTATGGGTTCATTTATTGCTTGAGCATTTTCTTATAAGATTTGGAGATTGGTTATTCCACAGCTAAGAGATGACTGATTTTCCAATACAGCAAATAGTTCTCCTGTATGTGAATGCAACATGCAGAACTTTGGTTGTTTAATTGCTTCTCCTAAATGTTGACAATTATTCTTTTTCTTCAGTTTTTTCTGCAGGCAAAGGCAATTTGCCCCTCAGATCCACTGGTGTCTAATGAACTCGGAGTTGTCGCTTATCATATGAAAGAGTAAGCTACCTTTGCTTATAAAGTTGCCCCTCTTCATATTTAGTCATCATAACAAGAGTTCTTTTCTCTCTTAATTTTTGCTTAACTGCGTGATTTAGACCTGCATAATTTTGATTTCTGATTCAGGTATGACAAAGCAGTGTTTTGGTTTGAGAAAACATTGGCCCATATCCCTTCCTCTTTAAGTGAAACGTGGGAACCAACTGTGGTTAATCTTGCTCATGCATATAGAAAGTTGAAGTAAGTTGCTAAAATAGTCACCAAGGTGCTTTGATACTGAATGTTCTTTTGTTTATCACTTTGTAATACAAGAGTATTTAATGATTTTGAGCAATGCAATTGAAATATTTCTGTTTGAGAGGATCTTTTTTTTTTTTCCTGAATATTTTCGAAGCCTGTATATCAGGAAAGAAAAGAAACCATGCTCCTCTAAGTGCTCTAGTAATAAAAAAGGGAGGGGAGATACTGGCTTTGAACAAATGGAGGAAAGACTTTCCTTTAGGAGCAACTGCATTGTTCTCTGTACGGTTAAATTTTATTTATTTATTTTTTTAATATGTTGGATAACAAAACAAGAAAGTAGAGTGGACAATTGCTCTACAAGATTTATACTTTCTGGTTCCTAATTCCCCCACTTGGAAAACACTAATATTGGTATAGGTATTGCATAATATAAGTATTCAATGTGCAGATTAGGATGCTTGAAAAATCTAGTTGTCTGGGTATGATTGCATACATTAATTATGTAATTGTACATATACAATAGTATTAATAGATGATTCTAGGATAAAAGTAAAAGCAGAAAAAGAAAATTAAATATTTTGAAAAGAAGAAAATTGAGCTGATTTTTTGGAAACTGCAGGGAGCTGATTCCATAAGTAAAATTGTTTACTTTTTGAATTACTAGCCTATTCTGTCATTTCCCACTAGAAGACTTACAATGTAGAATACACAATAAGGACTTAGTTTAAACCATGGGATCACCCCATAGACCTATAGGAAAAGCCATGTGACAAGCCATTCAAGACTTCATAAGCTTACTGTGGCAGCAATATTGGATGCTAGCAACCAGTGGTGGTATAGAATATCTGGATGAATTTAAGCAAGGTTGTTACCATTACTAATGTCGTCACAATTAGTATCATCATCCTTAACTGCATCATAGGTGAATTAGGGATAGAATAAGAAAAGTAAATGAACCAAAAAAAACTCCTCTGAGGGGGCTGATGACCTAAAGCTGACATTTGGTCTCAAACTTTGAGTTGAGGTGGTGAGCAACCATGCCAACCTGAACAGTTCCCTTGTCATAATTTCATTAAATTAAGCTCATCCTCTTGGTTCTGCTAGTTGTAATGATTGCTCATCAATTTTGGAGTATCAATATGTGGTTCATTAAGGGTGAAGTAGATATATTCTTGAGCCTAACTGTGTAAACTTACTATGTCTCAGAATGTACCCTGAAGCAGTTTCATACTATGAGAAAGCACTTGCATTGTCAACAAGAAGTCTGAGCACTTATGCTGGTCTGGCGTACACATTCCATCTGCAGGTACCCAATCTTTTCTTTACTTAAATCCTCCAAATTATTCGACATAATCTGAAGTGAGATAAGAAGACATCATGCTTCCTTTTTACTGGCTTTGACTATTTGATATCTGTTTGTTTCCCTTGAGATTCATGGTCTTAGATTGATCATAAGTAAGCAGGTGTCCAGGCACTGCAACTTAAAGGAATAACCACTTCTTGAACTTTCATTTTTAGTATATGTGTGGATTTTGGAAAAGTGATGGGTATGGGATTTAAGAATTGGGATAAGGTTAAGTCTGTGGATGGGCAGTGGTCATGGACCGGTGGTAGAGCCAGTGATTTAATTATGTGGCTTTGCTGGAGATTGAAGGTGCTGCTATGGATTATGTGTTGTTAGTTCTGAGATTACATGGATAAAAGAATCAGAAACGGTTAAGTGTAAGCAACAATAAAAACAATAAAAAGATTCATGCTGAAACCAGGAAACAATTACAGGCAACGGAGAGAAACCAGCTTTAAAGCTGGGGATGATTAAGAAAATAGAGGAACCGGCTATTTTGATTGTGGGTATTATCATATCACTAAAACTCCATGAACTAACGTTTGTGAACTGTTCATGGCAGATTATTTACTTTCAATATAGGCATGAGATATTCCTTTTAATCGTAAATGGATATCATTGATGTTACAGGCATTAGAATTCACATTTAGATGTAATATGACATTCTAAATTTCTATCTGACTAGTATTATGTTGATGGTTACTTTCTTTCCTTTTGTCTCTTATGCAGGATAACTATACTGCAGCAATCACCTACTATCACAAAGTGAGTAATTAACAGTTTATTCTTGACACTATCAACTGCTTCCCCCACCCCCAACCTACCCCCCATTGGTTGAAACGAGTGTTGTCTTTCCATAACTGGTTTTGGCCTTTGGGTTTCTTACATGCTACATGATTCAAAATCAGGCTTTATGGCTGAAACCAGATGATCAGTTCTGCACTGAAATGTTAAGTATAGCCCTGGTAGATGAAAGCCAAAATGGCATCGACCCCAAAACCGAATTCTGAGGAGATCATCTTCAATTTTGATGCAAATTTGTTTCATTTCGTGTATGTTGTAATGTATATGTAGAAAACATCACGATAAGTTAATGTATTACAGTCACCAAAATTCTGTATATTAAAAGTTGTAGGCAATAGTGGTCTTATGCAAATTTTGATTTTATTTAATTTCCTATTGATGATTGTAAAATTACAATCGTAATTAAAAGAAAGCTTAGATTTTAACTTTGTCATTATCTACTACATATATAAATCTATATTATTCATTATCTAATCATATAAGATGTACCAAACACGAATTACATAGTAGTCGACATAATTTATACATTTTGTCACCAATGTATTGTTCTTGGTGGAATAGGACAAAGAACACAGGCAGGCTATGGAACAGTTCTTCTCATATTCCTCTCATTCAACCAAACTATATAAGTGAAGAACAAAGAATATTTGTCGTATCAAACACAAATCCAAATCCAGACATTTCCAACCATGATTAATAAGCCTCAATTTTTTCTTAAAACCAAATAATCCAAACAAAAAACAAAGCAGAAATAAAGAATAAAACTACAAGACAACCAAGTAAATGTAGAATTTGATGGGTATTGTACGTGTAACACAATGTTTAAACTTTGAACCTCATTATAGAAAGCCGGCCATAGCCGGGACCCAACTATTTCTAGGCCTAAATTGGATGAATTTCCTTAATACAACACTATAAATAGGTCCTAGAGATAGCTTGAGTTAAATGCATATTAGTGTAAGCTAACTATTAAATTCAAATACAAAGTTAATACATAAATTCTTTTGGAGAGAATAGTTCTTAGTTCAAATGGCTTCTAACCTTCTTCTTGTCCTTGCAATTTGCACAATTGTGCTTCCCTCAATTGCTTTGGCAGCTGAATATATTGTGGGTGACACTAATGGTTGGACTATAGATTTTAATTATCAAGCTTGGACCAACGATAAAGTATTTCACGTTGGTGATAGACTAGGTATCTGAAGATTTTTCTCCTTGCCATTTCATATATTTTATATTTTCTATGATATTCATATCTATTTTTAACATAAAAAAAGTATGGCATTTTTAGAGATGACAAAGTATTAGGTTAATGCTAGATTGAGTTCGAATTGATATGGTCAAAGTAGATATATATATATATATATATTATTGTTATTAGGCGTACAAGTCTTTTTATTTATTTATTAAATAAAGATGAATCAAATTGAGTAAACGAGAAGTGATATACAAGTATTATTGCTTTTGGATAATTTTGAAAACCCTAAGTAAATAAAGTAAACACCAAAAACTCTAGAACTTTAGAAATTGATGTTTAAAAAGAGATTAATAATGTACTACTTTAAATTAATTTCTTGAAAAATAAAAAACTATTGTATGTTTGAGGAACCTCTTCTTTTGAAACACAATTAAGTAATTAAACTTCATTCATATGTTCTAGTCTTTTAATTTGAGGATCTATGGTTTTTGTCATTGACATTTAAATGTAATTAAGGCAGTAAATCCCAATTTAACTGATTTTGTTCTTCTAATTGATTTACCTTGTTTTACAGTGTTCCAATATACACCTCCCAATCACAATGTCTTCAAAGTGAACGGTAGCAGCTTCAAAGATTGCATAATCCCATCATCAAACGGCGACGCACTGACCACTGGAAATGACGTTGTTACCCTTGCCACCCCGGGGAAAAAATGGTACATCTGTGGTGTTGCTAAGCACTGTGCTGAGCATGGCCAGAAGCTTGTAATTGATGTTATAGAAGAAGGTCCAGCACCTGCTCCTTCTGCTGCTCATGAAGTAGTATCATCCAGCATTAGAGTTTTCATTGCAGTCATGGTTGCTGTGGCAGCTATAATGATGCAATGGAATATGCACTGAATTCACCATGGTTTATGCTACAATATGGGAATAACATTTTGGGTGATTGCATTGAGTTTTTAGTTTTAGTAAATACATACTTATAGTGACCTTGCTTTATTCACGTGTATATCAATTTCATTATGGTTTTTATTCTACAGTGTTATTTATTTATGAATTCAATCAAGATTTTTGAGATTTACTTTTTCTGGATTTAAAACTTAACGTGTGACAAAATCTTATTTAACAAGATATAGATTATAATCCAGGACTGGGTTAAAGTATGGTATAATTATGGTATAGCAAATCAAATTTCAGATAAACGTGGGAAAACCAAAAAGACAAGTAAAAAAAATGTATACCTTAAGGCTAAGTTTTGTAATACCTTTCAATTAAGTTGTGGCTTTTAAAATACTTAGTATGCAAAAATTAAGGTACTATTTCTCTTACTTTTCAAAAGTTAAAGTTATGAATACGTTTAAAAACATCAAAAGAAATGTTTTAAATAATGACAATGACTTTTTGACAAATAATTTTATGCAGTTAAAAGTTGTAATAATTTTTAAAAAATAAAACTCAATCTTAAACTTGAGATAACAAGGAAAATTAGCTTTGATCAACAAAATTTAAATTGGTATTGATAGTAAATGTATCAAAAAATTACCATGGTCATGATAGAGCAAGTGTACAATGTGTAATCAAAATGCAAAGCTATTTTTTTGTTTCAACGAGTCATAAAACGGTACTTCCAAGTTCCAAGTTGGAAAGTAAGATTTGATTCACAAAAAAGGTAAAGAAGAAAAGTACTTCAGAAAAGCTTGTGGAGAAGAACACCATCAACTATGAAAACTCCTTGCTGTTGAATGGAGGAGTAAAATAGTTTTATCTCGAGGAATATTCTAGTGGTTTAATTTAACAAATTCTAATTTACAGGGGAGGAGAGCTCGAGTTTATTAAAAATAATTGAATACCAGTAAATTTTTGGAAACAAAAACCTTGCGGGAACAATGAGAAGAAAAAAAAAAAAAGAATGGCTGTGAGTACAACTGTGTTTTTTCCTCATATTATTATGACACCCATCTTTTTCATTTGTTTCTTGTGACGACTATATGCGTAAGATCTACAAGTGCCCTCCTAGATTTTCTTACTTCCTCATGATTGTTATCTGGTAGAGAATTAATTGCTGCAGCTGCAAGATTAGCATGCTTCATGGCTAGCTCCCTTGTTCTCTGTATGCCCTGGCTTTTTGCAAGATACTCCAGAGCCTATATTTTCATATACATAAAAATATACTTCAGTAACTGAATCGAACAAATCATGTGGATGCAAGTTTCATGACATAAATGGTACACAACACTTTCAAGTTTAAAGTATGATATGTCTGCCTCTCTCTATATATTTATTTGTACTGTTTGTATTGCGGGAACATCATTAGAGTTCAGACTTACAATATCAACATTTGCAGGGTCATCAAAGCCCCTGTCAACAACTGCTTGCAACTGGGGGAACTCTTCCATGGCAAACAATATAGGAGCTGTTACAATTCCCTGCAAAAATTTTGTTTCTCGCAACAATGAAGTCTGAAGATGATACAATGAAGTGCACAATTTAAAAATTCAAACTTGAAAAGAAAAAATAGGTGGGCGTCTTATGAGCGCCTCTGAACAAGGAAGAAATGAGCCTAAGGGGCCAAGGTGGCGCCTGAGTGAAGACATCTTGCTTGAGGGGTGGGGAGGCGAGAGGGGTGTCGCCTCATGTGTTTTGCAACTGAGGCGCACCTTTGACGACACTAGTTCCAATAAACTATCTAAGTTATAAACTAAAACAGCAATTTAGATTAGATGAGATTACATGGCGAATGTCAGATAAAGAACCCTTCCCAAGGGAAGCTGATGTGCCTGTGAAATCAAGTACGTCATCTATCAATTGGAATGCCAGTCCCTGACAAAGAATAAAATGAAATATAGTCATTTTGAAGAAGAATAAATGAAATATTGTCATCTTGAAGATCCATATTAATTATAGATGTTAACATGGCTTGCATTCGATTCAAGGTCCAGAAGAGTATTCTTGGGTTAACTTATTTGGAATATAATGCAATGCTTTAGGTAGTCGAGATATCCTGACTCCATTAAGTTTTAATCTCTGATATTTCCTAAAGAGTTAAAGATATACAGTATGATCTGGAAGACATAGTCCTGTACTCTGCATGCTATTAAAAATATACAGTATGATCTGGAAGGCATAGTTCCGTACTACGCATGCTTTTAAAAATAAGAGGTGTCAGTCCTAGGATATACGAACCAGATTCTTTCCATACTCAAACGCCAACGTTGCAACTTCTGCTGTTTGCCCGGCAAGCAGGGCAATAGCCTTGCAACTATTTGAAATCAACGAGGCAGTCTTGTAGTACGTCTTCTGCATATAATACTCCATGCTGCATGGATAAACAATTATTTTCAACTTCTTCTCTGAAAAATATGAAATGCAAGTGAAGAACAATATATGGGTCAAATTGACAAAACTATGCCATCAAACATTGATGAGCAGGATTAGACAGAAACATGAAATTACGAGAAAGCATATGCCTCTAATAAGTATTGAACCAATTCTATGGCTATGCATGTGTTAATATTTGTGTGAATTGTTGCTCATGTGCAACATCTAGTATGCAAGTGTTCAAGACCCACAACAACACAATTGACTATAAACTAGGCAACAGTTTCAAGACATAGGAAAAAAAAAATACTTGTATTAAAATGTGCAGAAGTTGAGGTGGTCCTCAAAAAATTATATGGCTTAAAAATTGGTGACCTTGTGATTTCACATGTCAAGCATGATGAGCATACATCATAGTTTTAGTTTCATTGAACTTTAGGTAACTGAATTGGGATAAACTTTCAAGTTACAGAAAAGCGCCTGTATTTGCATGCACAGCTGTAGGCTTACACCAGACAATGAAAGAAAAAAGAAAATTGGTGAATGAAATAACACTAATGAACAAGAAGGAAAAGAAAATGAGAATTAAGAATCTAAGATTCTTTTTTTCTTTTTTTGGATAAGCAATACATATTAATACCCAAGGGACCTGAACAGATCCTGCAGCGGAACATACAAAATTAAACTCAACTCCAGATCTTGTTGCCCTAGCTACAGGAAGAGAGAGAGAGAAATTATAGA
This sequence comes from Quillaja saponaria, assembly GCA_029379385.1. NCBI lineage: Eukaryota > Viridiplantae > Streptophyta > Magnoliopsida > Fabales > Quillajaceae > Quillaja > Quillaja saponaria. Next base: position 6,528,623 of record CM055616.1, on the reverse strand, counting down.
AGCATACCTACACCGTTTCTCAGAGGGAGATGTCATTTGCATGGTTTCCCCTGTTACAAGGTGCTCTACTACTCTTGCCAGCAATGAAACAACCTACAGGCACACAGCTAAGATGAGAAGATTTAAGCTGATAAGATCGTAGTTGAGAACCACTAAGCTAGATTGGATATTGCATACCTCTGTGTTTTTCAAAGAAGCCAGTGCAACACAAGCTCGAGAAAGCAAAAAGTCACCTGCTAACACTGCTAACTGCATCATAATAACACAGCATTGACTCAGGGTACATCCTCCAGAATTTGGATCCAGAAGACCTTACAGAAAAGGTATGACCAACATGAAATTTTGCTTCTTCGACATACGACTGGTGTCATGTTATGTCCACTAAATATTCATGAAAGGAAAAGGAAACATTTTTTACACAACAAACTTATATGAATACCTTATTGCCCATTACAGAATTTAGTGAATGAATACCACGTCTTGTATCTGCATCATCCAATACATCATCATGAAGAAGACTTGCTACCTGCACCAAAAAATATGATTACGATGTAGACAATAAGGGGCCCCCCTTTATGTGAGGAAATGAAGATGGCTCCAATTGGACCAGTCAACAAACAAACAAATGTTCCATGGTTCAATTCAACCGAAGTTGGAAATTGCATTGATCAATAATAGCAATAAGAGGCAATAATGCATATAAAGAATAATATTTCAATATAAACTTCCAGAAGAAACTTGCAAGCTTTGCAAGCATCAGATAACTGCACAACCAGATAGATGTACTAACAGTTTATTTTTTGTATAATTGCAAAATATACAACTTAAAATGTGAATTTTTTGAAACCACCAAGCAAATAGCCACAAGGAAAACCATCAAGGATTGGTGTCCAATCTATATAAGAACCTGCTACCATGGACATGAGAACCTTGTAGCAAAATTGCTACAGATTGGTTTTTTCCTACAAGATGGTCTTTCTGATCCAGCCAGCAAACTCTAAATATATTTTTTTGTAAGCATAATTTCTAAACAACTGAAATTTGACCAGAGCAGTCATTTTATGAAAATTTTAATGGAGTTTATAACATTGATCTCAAGGCATTGGCATTCCTTCAGCAACTACCGATGTCCACCCAGTAAGTTTAGGTTTGTAGTAGACAACCAGTACATCAAGAATTATAGGTTTGGATCTGGACATAGTGAAAGTTTTAGACTAGATCAAGACTTGACACATAGGACGAAAAGTCTCAGAAAGTGGAAATGGAATGCAACATGGCAAATCAAAAGAACTATTCCACAGGGAGATAAAAACAAAAGAAGGAAAAAGGCAATTGCTATGACCCATGGAAACAGAGAACATTTACACACCCTTGGCTTGGAAAGAACCAAATCAAGGTGCATAAGCTAAGGGTAGAAGTAGGCTAGATAATTGAAGAAATATTTAGCCGTACAAGTTAATTAACATCACACTTTTCAGGCATTTGACTATGCACTCCTTTTACAAGGACAAAACAGTGGAGATATTACTAACCAAAATTAAATTGGAACCAAGAGCCTATATGAAACCCATTAACAAAAAACTAAATCATATGTATTCTTCTATAGATGCTAAGATTAGCAATATCATACAAAGATAATTAATACATGAAATCAAAAATAAATAAATATCTGAAAGACTTACATGTATCATCTCTGTTATTTCAGCTATACATTGCTGTCTCAAACGTAGTTCAGGTTGTCAAAGTACCTCCTAGCTCATCAGGGGGAGGAGGTTCAGGTATATGCAAGTTTAAAGCTGTTGACATTAACAATAAAACCTGCACCAACATACACAAGTTATCCCATATACAAACAAATGATGCAACACATACTGCAAGAGTACTTTATTAGAGTAAACTGATAACTCATATCACTGTATTCTAAACACACATGCACTGTTGGTTGCAAGTACACAGGCAGCGAGAGAGTAGAGGTGAGGTGAACCTTTTTGCACTTTATTAAGCAAAGCTAAGAATAAAGTGGACACATTCCAAATATAAAAGTAGAAACAGAAATATATATATCCACATGGAGTTTTTCTAACAAGTACTAACAAAGGTCTAATGAATTATGGTCACAACAAGACTGACCAAATCACTAAACACACAAATACTTAATCTAGGTCTAGAGTGCATGGGTGCACACACATACACACTCACCTTGAGTTAAAAGGTAAGGTCTATATTACTGTAACTATTAAATATTAATCATAGAAAAATAAAAACATGTTGACACTATCTTAAGCCTAACTAATATATATAGGGAATCCTAACATCCATCAATGTGTATGGATGTTAACATTGTTCACTTTTTCAAGTGGACCAAAAACCGACCTTTATTTTCTAATCGTACCTTCAAATTAAAGGGTGTAGTAGTAATATCACTTAAAAGTTGCAGACCCCAAAAGTTGATTCCCGATACAGTGCCTCTACCTCTCTCTCTCCCCCCTCAAACAAGGTTCTCCATTTTTTCTCTATCTCTCCCACCTCAAACAAGAAAACCAACTTTCTGTATTTTTTGGAATCAAGTGGAGATCAGCTTAATTTTTGGTTCAAGAAGTTCTTAAAAGATGAGGAACTTAGAGGAAATTCTGGGCAAATTCTCTGTTCCAATTAAGGTCAGGTAGACTCCTAACAAATGAAAAGGAAATCTTCTATGTAGCAAACACAAATCATGGGAGATTAGATGTTGTAGCACCATTGTTCAATCTATCCAATTCATGTAGTGAATATTGCAGATTTCAAATTGCCTTGTATTTCTGAACATTTTTTTCCCAAAAGAAGCACTAACGATATGGAAAAGTAGAACGAGAAAAGGGGCAGGAGCTATTGCAAACTTCTGTTAAAAATATAATATTAATGGATTGTCTAGTCCTACATTGCTTAGATGTGGAAGTATATGTTTCATTGTTTACTATAAATAAAGCTTATGGGAATAGACTTTGAATAATTAAAGCTATCCCTTTTCTCATTCTACTATATTTAACACTTCTTAATAACAAGCTAATTAATTACCAAGATTGTTTAATTCACATGTGCATTTCTAGTTTATCATTTTCATTTTCCGCTATGTAATCCTTCCTATTTGTCCGTTGCTTTTTTTCCCACCATTATCACTTTTACTTGCTGTTAAGCTTGTGGGAGAGATAGAGAGAAAATGGGAACCTGGTTAGAGGAGACAGAAAGGGTAAGAGATATTGCATAGGGAATCAAATTTTGGGCGTTTTTGGTCCACTTGAAAAAGTGGACAATGCTAACATCCACACACATTGGTGGATGTTAGGATTCTCCATATATATATACCTCCAGCTTTTTGTCCTAATTTTAGCATCTCCAAGTCCACATTATGGATCTTCACACGTCTAAATAGAAGTGTACATGCGCATGTGACAACATGGAGGGTGTCTATAATTGTTTGTGTGTGTGTGTTTTCCAACTTACTATTGTAATAGACTTGGTTGGTATGCGTTATTGAATATGATAATAATCATAAGAACCGATATAATGGACTTGGTAAATCTTTAGGATATAAGTAGTAATTTGGCTATTGGGTTTATCAAATTGGGATTTGGGTTAATAAGTGTTTTCTAGGATTACTTGGGGCTAAAGATAGGGATACCAATATTAGGGCTTGGTTCGCCTGCTTAATGGCATACCATCTAATAGTTATTCAGATTTGATTTTTGGATACCAAATATGAGTTATCGAGGGTTAGCCCTGTTGGTATTTATCTTCACCCCTTTTTGTCTCTTCTTTCTTTCCTAGTCTCCTCTCTCTATAGAAATTCTGCTATTCTGCGTCAACATGTGAATGACAAATTTCATAGATAAGGCAACTTTACAAACATAAGTGAATGATCAAAACCCACAACTTCACCACGGTTAGTCACATAACTTGTTGATGAAGGAGGAAATGTCAATCTATATGGAACAGTTGGATGAGTGATGGCAACATTCGATTTCTAATAGTGATATCATCTCAGAAGAAGGTGGAAAATCAATCAACAAGCAAAAAGAAAATTTCAGCCAGAAAACCAATATAAAGCCAATATTATTATTACCGTGGGACGAAATCTCTTTCCTTCCACACCCATTTTGAAAAGGTATTCAGCAGCTGACGCAAGCTTAGGAACCTGGAACACAACATCCACCTCTTATAAGATGAGATAAAATCCTAATTGTTACCTGTACCATAAGCAAAGTCTAAGCATACATGATTCAGATTTCAGAAAAATATTCATTTTTTCATAAGTTCAGAATAAATATTGATAATGATAATGATTCAGACAAATATTCATTATAAGTTGAAATACAAAAGAAAGAACGATATGATACCTCAGCAATCACCATTGAGCGCAACCTGTTAGCAAGATGTGATAGTTCATCAGCGACAAGTGAAAATGGGTCTTGTTGTTCTTGTTCCTGAAAACAGTATTTAAACATCTCAACAGGCAGTCACATTTTAAAATGGAGAGAAATATTTCAGTTAGGATCTCCCTAATGTTTTGATCTTTTCATTATTTAATAGAATTCAGTTTTTTTCTTCTCATATGAAAAAAATGACGCAGGTGAAATTATTCTAAGTGAAACACATCAGCAGGTGAAATTATCAGCGAAGTAGATTAGCAAATGTACAAATCAAAAAATTAACGTAGAAAACACAATATCTAACCTCAACTATGGAGCTGCTCTGATTATGGATTTGATGTACAGAACTATAAAATGCAGGCAGACCCTTGAAGATTAGCCTCTCTAGTTTGAAGCTGTAAATCACCAGAAACATGTATAAGCATAACATAATTCCCCTGTACAAATGTACAGACAACCACAGATCTTCATTACTCAGAAAATTTTGAAGAATATCATGAATGAACAATTGCAACAACATCTGTGGATGTGTTTATCTATGAGACAGAAGAAGCTATGGAGTGAGTAATTATTTTCTTGTGCATGAGCATATGTGTGTTGGTAGAGAGATTGTGAAGACAGACAGACATAAAAAGATTAACTAGTATTTGGCAAAAACACTACTACATAACTGAGTAATAACATCTCAACAGTTGTATAGTACTATACTCAAACCCTGAAGAAGGGGTAAATTACAAATTACAATTCCAATTCAACAGAGTTCGAAAAGACTACTTTTCTTTTCTTTAATTAATAGGTAAGAAAATAAATGCCAATGGAACATTATCATTGTACAATGTACATGAATGCAAACAAACAGGAACACCACCTGAGTAAAGGCACAGTGTCATAAGCTTCCTATGAGATAAACATATATCAATAGGTTTTCCATCTCCAGAACAAATCTCCTTATAATCAGCTAGTCAACTCGAAACAGGAGAAATGAAGATTGAAGTAGAAGGTTGCAGCATCTATGGAACTCTACACTCTACCTTTTTATCTTTATTTACAAAAATTTGAACCCAAACTCACTACTCTGCTTAGTGCTTACCACTTTACATAAAGTTAGCTCTTCTTGAAGTTCATCGACCTCCCAGAGATATATCAACCCTCCAAGTGGCCAATATCCTCCCAAACACCAAATTCCAAAGCACCTAAGCTAATGATATGACATGAGGCTATAATGCCATGGTATTATTACAACATCTTAGACGAGCACCCATATAACGAGTTTCCATCTATCCACTATAAAGACAATGAAGATCTCTATACTAACTTCAATCATCTCAAGAATATAACTATTTACCAGTTAGTTGCTACGGTGACAGCAAAGCTGACCACAAACAACAGGATACATGGTCTAATCTAAATATCTAGATGTCAACCTTATGCGAATATTTTCAGCACTCATTCATTGTGTGTGTGTGTATATACACTTTACAACTCCCTCTCTCGTCAGTGAATTAAGTCATTAAAGAAGAAAAAGTAATGAACCCACAAAACGCATTGCCTGCACCGCTCAAATCAAGCGTCGAAGCAAGATGGATAATAATAAAGTTTAGAACTTTGGATCTGAAAACAATTATCCCAAACCAAAAAGAAACAAATATAGATGGGCAGCTCGAAAAGACGTATAACAAGTCATAATGACAAAACAGCAAATTTTTAAGTTTTGGAGAGCAGTGCCTTTTCAGTAGAGTCTATAAGCGAATGAAAATAATGGGTCAGAAGAAATTGACGACTCCGGCCAGTATGAGATAGAAACAACCGAGACCCATTTAAGCTGCCTCTTAGATTTCTGGAAATCCGAGAAAGTCCCCGAGAAAATAACATCATCTCCCGTCAAGAAAAACTGCAAGCTTTGTATAGAGAGAAACAGAGACTTTCAGGAAACGAATGACAGAGAGATAGTTCGGGCGGTCAGTCAAAGAAAAAAACACATAACTGACTTTGATTATAGAAGCAAGACCGCCATAGAAGTATCAAATTCGGTGACGACTGCTAAGCTGAGCCATATACTCCATCTTACTTTAAAATTGACCTTCGTTTTCTTTTCTTCTTAAATTATCTGCTGCCAAAAAGGGTAAACTTTTCCCCCTAAACTAAGGTTCAACAGCATAGTGCAAATTGTTGGGAAAGAAAAAAACAGCATAGTGATTAGTGCAAACTACAAAGGGTATGCCTGAAATAACAAATGTTATTGGGTGAAGAAAAAGTAAAATTAAAAAATTATAAGAGTCTTTTAGCAAAGGATGAATCCATAAGTTAATATTTTTCAATTGCTGAGCTCAAAGGAATTAGGATATAAAATTAATTTGGATAGTTGATGTCTGCTTAACTTACACAGCTCAATAAAAATTAATAATTTAAATTAAATTCAAATGTTGTTTATTATAAAGTTCTTACACAACATAATTTGTCTACTTAGAAGTGATATTTTTATGAAATTTTTATAATCAAGTAATATTTGGATTTAATTTATATATTCCGTTTGTTATTAAAAAAAAATAAGAATTGTAAATTTAAAATCAGTAAATCACTAAAGATAATATATTTTAATAAAATTGAATTATTTTTCCTTAACTAGTGGAATGGATAATGATTATACTAATATTGAAGTTTAAAGTTTAAGCTCTTTTCACAAAAAGGAAAAGATAAAGACGTTTTAGTAATTTACATATACATAATTTAGTTTGAGTAGTGATATATATATTTTTTGTTGAGCTTACCAATTCTTTTGTCCTCCATTATTTTACTCAATAATTTACTGATTAGACAAATATAAGTCTATCATATATGACATAATATAAGAGATTAACAGTATAAGTTTATATTGTTTTGTTATTATAAATTGTTGTCTCTTTTACAAATATAAATTGATAGTAAAACACTATAAAGTGACTCTTTTATAATACTTATCTATAGCACCATAATATAAACTTATACGGTTAATTATCTCCTAAATAGAGAAAAAATAATAATACAATAATTTAACTGTAATGTCTAATACATTATATAAGTTTATATTATCCAATTTTATATAATGTATCAAATGAGCCCTGTATTTGTAAGAATTAATCGAATAATCTTATATTATATTGTCATTTTTATACAATACATCAAACATTATTACTGATTTTAACAGCATGGTAACACAAATTGAACTCAAATATTGAGTTATAGAAACCACAAACACAATCGAAATTAGAGAGACCATATTAAAGTGCAACATTAAATAATGAGGGGAACTGGGAAGTAATATTAAAGGCAGCAAGTGTCTCTACATGGAGAAGGGACATGACTGGGTCTGTTTGGAACCATCTTCATGTTTTTCAGGTTTAGGGTCATCAAGAAGCCCACCATTTAAGAAGCCTCCAAACAGCTCAGCAGGATCATAGTAAATATCAACTTCTTCCGCCCCTCAGAGAATCATCAACCTGTGAAATGTAACTATGATTAGGCAACTATAGCAACCTATTAAACAAATTAAAGACATAGACAAACAGTAATTAGGCAGCTACTCGTTCCAACTGTTATGTACTCCAATTTGAACATAAATTCGCAACTTTGTCTCACCGAGTTCTTCAACTTAGTCCCAACAGTCATATATTTTTTGTTGCATTCGATTTTGCACTAATTTCTTGTTTTATGAAAAGTGAAACTTAAAAATTGAAGATGATGGAGAGGAGGGTTAAAAAAGATTTATACCTTCATAATTCCAATCCCATAGAACTCAACATTTCTCCATGAGGTGCATGTCCTTTGAAAGGTCCTTCAAAGTAACCCCAGTGCCAGAACTTGTAGGTAATCACAGGTGGTCCTGAGTAAACACTGATCACTTCCCATGCAAATCCACAACGGAAAGCCGAACGGAAAGCATCATGAAATGATTCAAATGTCTCTTCATCCGCTTTATAATACTGAAAATCCTATGGCAGAGAGTTCTTTAAGAGGGCATTGTAGCTGCCAAGCCTAAGAGTCTCTTCCCCTGACAATGCCTCCCTGCCTTTGTGTCACATACATAAATGTTTTGCAAAGAAACCCATCAAGTTTTCATAACACTCCATAGTTTGTGGTAAACTAATCAAGAAATCAACTGCACAGAAGAAGAAATTACCATTTACACAAAGCTTGAATTTGTCTGGATTAATGGTCTTGAAGTCCTGCAATCGAACTTTGTGGGACAGTTCCATTTCCCATGACTTCACAGCATTCTGAACTGTTTCCTCTAGTGACCCTTTAGGCCAATCCTGCAAACAAAGTGTGAAAAGAAGAGATAGAGGGAATGGAGGAAATAAGATAAAGTTCACTCACAAACCTTGGTTTGGCCTTCTTCAAAGAGTTTGTTTACACTATCAAAAATAGGAGGGCCACCATGCCTCCAGTGTGTTCTCAGTCTCTTCCTGCAAGATTGAACGATACTTATCTCCAGCTAGCTTGACACCATTTATTCTTTTAGCTCAAGCCTCCACTTGCGGTTTTTCAGCCATGCTTGGAAATATTAAATTGCTGTCCAGATTATGATGCTGAGGGTAGAATTTATAATGACTACCACTGCCAAGTTTTGCTAATACGTGTGTCTTAGAAGTACTTGTTAAGTTGCAATAAATGTACGCATTTAGAATTTGGAACATTTTAAATGAGTAACACATTAATTACATAGCACTAAAATAATGGCTAACGCCTACAATAAATATTAAAAAACAAAGTTATGAATATCATCTTAACAATATTTTTTTAAGATTTACTAACGAGTGTCTTTAGGACACTTGTTAAGATATAATAAATATAATATTTAAAAACTAATTTTTTTTAAAGTAATAATTTATAAATTAAATAACACAAATCATGATCTAAGAAATATTACAAATTTTTTATTTATAGTACTAAAAAAGTGCTTTAAGAACACTCATTAAACAAACCCATGACCACCATAAAGAGATTGAGACAGAGTGCTGATATCAGGACTTACTGTGGCTTTTCTTCAATCTCCAAGTTTTCCAGATTAAGTAGGCTAGGAAACTTACTTGGATCAAGCATCCATTCAATGTCCTGAGCCATCAAACTGAGTCAAACCTCCTAGTTTTGCTAAACAGCTGCACAATAAAAGCAACTTATCTTCCTTAAGGTCCCAGGCGACTAGTGTGATGGGAATGGAGGCATGTAGGCAACTTTTTTAATTTTGATAAAGCATGTAAACAACTTCCACGTAAGCATGATATACAAAAAACTTGGCCCTTATGAGATGATGCATCACAAACAACTTCATTTATATCAGATACCATCATTAGTAACAAACATTATGGATCAGAGCATAATCAACAGAAATTCCATCTCTATTTCTAAACTGAATAAATACGCAAATAAATACACCAATCGTCTAATACTTGCAATTGCAATTATGCACATTTTCAACGGTAATGTATCTAAAATCTGAATAACATTTCAGATTTGGGATAAAAGACATTCTTATGTAGAGACTCACCTGCAAGAGTCAAGGAAGCATCAGATATATCACATCCTGTAAGGACATCTCCTTCAAGGGTGCAAAGCATAGCAAAAGCTGATATTGCTAATTCTATGTTCTTCTTCCTTTCAAAGCGGTTGATGGAGAGAAAATTCAGTCTACACCAGGCACAAGAATATAAAAATCAAACTCTAAGCTAAATTACTTAAATGTAATGTGCCAGAAGAAAAGGATTTGCGAATCTTAAAGTGTCTCTACAACCTACAAATAGAAATTTACAAACAAGTATCTCACTTAGATGAATGGGGCTCCTCAAACTGATCTACATTGACTGCTGGGTAAAGAATAGCTGGTTGAAATCCATGTGAATTAAAATGCTTAAAAGTACATGCAAAAGTAGATCCAGTGAAGCAGCTATTAACAAGTATCAAATCCACCATCCCTGTAATTGGCACAATTTAGTAAGAATTAGAATTATATTCGAAATAGAAAGTTCAGAAGCACAGAAGAAATTGAAGGTGTGGATTCAAACCAGTAGTCAATTCTTCTATGATGTCTATAGGTTTCCTATATATCCTCCTAAAAATAGTCGTGTGCTCAGCCAGCAACAGATCTGGAAAATGACAATAGAATACAACCTGTTTGCAAATGCAATACATGAACAACCCCGATGAAGAACTCCAAATATGAATGTATATATGAAAAATATTTACACCTTTGGTGATTTTTTAAGTTTCAAGATTGGAATGACTGCAGAGACCTGATCTGCTAGTATATCGTCAAACAACGGCCACGTGATAAGCATACAGAAAGAAGCAAATATGCACCTCAGGGAAGCACATAATGACATAATGCATGAAAGCAGTAGAAAATATGCCGAGGAAGGAAAGAGCCATATACAGTAACCGGAAAGGTACCTGGATAGTATAAACAATGAATTATAGACATAGTGCCATACCACATTACTGAGAAGTGAGAAGGACAGATGCCAATCATCCAATTGAAAAGAGGAAAAACAGGTATATAGAGTGCGAAAATGCCGAATATATCTCCACACAGGAACTGCATTTGCACAGTATGCAAAACAGATTTAAAGGGTTAATTACTAACCCAATTGTGTTATACATATCTCAAAGGAAAATGGAAAAGCAGTAGCAAACATGCTAACCCCCCAAAGGAGTCCCATCCATTTCATCCTTTTTCTTCAATTTGAAAGGGGATGGTGCTGCAACTCAGGTGGAAACAATCCCCAAAAAGGGGAGCTTACAGGCTTACAGCCCAAGTTTATCTTTTCATTTGCTTATTCTTCTTTTGTTTTTTTTTTCTTTTCCTCTAAGAACAAGTAAGTTTATCAATCTGAAAAGCAATGATGCTTACAGAAAAAGAGCATGACCAGCCACCTGACCAGAGCCAAGTCATCTTGCAAATCAGTCCAATTAAGTATGATGCTTTATATGATACAGTAAACTACCAAACTTAGAAGCTAATTATAAAGTAAAGTCATGTCATATCTTAAAAGCAGATATAAAAGTAGATCAGTTACAAAAGCAAAAGTATTTCATCTTCATTCACTCGATCACCTATTATATATGAAAAATACATCAATTACTAAGCTGCTATTATGGGCCATTAGATGCTACTATGAGATCTCCAAAAAACACCGATTTAATTTCTGTCCACCTACACATTTCACATTTGATGTTGGTCCAAAAGCACATTTTCATTCTAACCAAAATTTCTGTTTCTTCTTCTTCTTCTTCTTATTAGTTTATTTACCGCTTAATGTCAGTAAACATTGAAAAGTCATTAAACTTCAATTAAACAATATAAGTGAATGTGAGAGAGAGAGAGAGAACACCAGCAGTAGTCTCCTCAAAGTATTGGTCATTATCATTGGTGTGCAGTAAAAATATGAACATTTGTGACCAAGGGATGAAAGCTCCACCGCTGCATCAACAATTAATCTCTCAGCTCCACCTATAAACCACGAGGTACCTATGTTCAGTATTAACATAGCACATCCCACAAGAGCTATCATCATGCCTCAGAACATCCCCTGGCACTAGAGAAATCAGGGCAAAAATAAACTCAAACACAAAGAAAAAACATCACGCTCTGTTACAAACAAAGTCCAAACTAGTCTCTACTCTCTAGTGTGCTTAAAAGGACCAAAGTCTGCAAATTTTAACAGTGAAGACATGGTCTGTAAGGTTTAAGTGGGGGGTTGCAGGTCAACTCAAGAAACACCCTGAAACTCACTTGAAGCAAAGCACCAAGGAAAACAATCTTATCTCAAAGAAGATATCGTGAGAGACATCACTCATGAAACAAGAGACAAGAGAAAAACAATGAAATTTTAGAAGAATTATAGATGTCTTAGACATCGGTAACCAACTCCAAATCTGTCATCCTACAGTGAAGCTTAATTCAGAGTGCTACGACGAACATCACCAACCTTGCATCCAAGACATTACCTCACATCACCAACTCCACCATGGTCAGGTTCCAAGATTACGACCTACATCAATCAACATCCTTACCTATTGTATGAACTTTATTTGTTTTTAGTTACAGAAATGACAAAGACATTTTTTTATTTTATTTTTTGCTATCCAACAATTTTACAAGAATTTATTTATGGGTACCAAAAAAATTTATGTGATGCGTTCTAAATGGAGGATTTATCAAACTTCATTGTTTACTTCAATGTCCTAACATATAATACATTAACTGATGATCAAGATCATAACCATAAGTTTCCTGGTCTGCTCAATCAATATCTGTTGCAAAATCTTTCTGAGCAGAAAACAAGATGCAGAACCACAAGCAGCTGCATTTTACTTAATTGACATTCCTCATCAGTAACATTATTAAAATAATGTATGCGACTTACCATGTATTAAACTACATTCCATTAAGGATCACTCAACCAAACATATATTTTACGTTTATTGAGGAACAAAGGGTCTTTTAAATTCATTTGAATAGTTCTTCTGCATCAAGCAACATAAATATCCTAATCAGCTACCTTGTCGTAGAAACAACCAATACAGAATAGTTTTCAACATGCAACGATCCAAATTGTGACATGCCTGGATGATCATAAACAACATACACTACCCAAATTATAGAGTAAATCTGAAATTGGCCTCAAAGTTTGATACATTGCAATTACCATATCCCCAGAAAAACATACTAAGTTTCAGCAAATATACTAACTCAACTGAATTATACTTTCTGAAAATATATAACAACTAAAATTAATAATTTCCCATGTACCCTTGTATAATACATTCTCTTCCAGAAAACAGGATCATAAAAATAAGCAAATAAACAATAAATACCTATGCCAAGATCCGGATGAATTATAGCTATATTCATCTTCGAATTTCTTGCTTTCACCATAACTATAGATTAAAGTAATTTCCCACTAAATTGGGAAAACAAAAACTTCAATCAATCCCAGTTTGGCTCAGCTTTAGGATGATTTGAAAACCAAATACCACGGAGAATTACTGAATTAGGATAGGAATTGAAATGGAACCTATTGATTCAATCTTCCGGATCCCAAGCTATCCAAACCTCGCTGAAGACCCTACCTTTGAAGGGTGACCTCGCGGACCTACAGTTGAGAGAGGAAACTGGAAAGGGTCGTCGATCAACGATCAGTGCAGAGTGACAGAGGAGGAGGATATGAGGAAGACAGTGTGTTTTCACTTGGACCGTTTAGTACAGTCATAGGCCTAGAGGCCCAACTGATTTACTTGCAGTTTGAGTAATAAGGCGATGATATTATTGTCATTCATCCAAGACTGGGAAACCGGGAAAGCAGAATGGGAAGTGGAGGGAATATTTAGTGGAGAGAAGAGGGCGTGAAACTGAGAGAAAGGAAAGCTCAATCGACACCACAGCTGCCACCATTTCAAGTTTTGACACCTCGCCGGAGAAGCTTTCCTTTAAGCTGTCGGTAAGTTTTTCGAGCTCCCTCTAATTTGTTTTCTGGGTTTTTCTTTGAGCTCTTGATGGTGCAAAAACTAGTCACATGGAGAGTTGGAGTTGAGGAAAACTGACATTGAAGTTTCTGGTTAGCTATACTGCAGTGACAGACTGACAATACCGATTGTAATGGCTGAGTTGAGGCAGCCGAGTTAACTCGGCTCCCGACTCAGCTTAAGTTTTGGTAAGGGGGTTTTAATCTGGGTTGTGTTTCTAACCCCATTGCATATATCGGACTTATAAACACCGAGGGAGCTTGCAGTCAAGGTCAAATTGCTGTAATTATTAGTTTGTTCTGGGACTTCTGGTATTTTTCCTGGTGTTTTATTTCTGGGTGTATATATAATATGTTCCTCAAAGGAGCTAATTTTGGTTTTTAAACGTTTGATTGTGAATTTGCGTGGTGTTCTTTGAAGATTTTGACTGATACAAGAAGGAAATGAATATTGAATATTGATAGTAGGTCGCTCTTTTGTCCTCCCTTTGCATGATAGTTTTTGTTGTTGTTGATGCTAGTCTTGAAGTAAATGACATATAATGATTGGTGATATTAGTATCCTTATTATTGTTTCTTTTAGATGGATGATAACGAGGTCACTAGCATGCCTACTGCTGTAAATGGAGCATACCCAGTTACTGATATTGCAGCTGCTACCCTACCACAGCAAATCAATCCCTATGAAGTTAAGATCAGGCCACATTTAGAGCTCTGACATCACTTCACCAGGGTACAAGATGGTGATAGTGACGATGATGATCTTGATAATGTTTGTGTACATTGTGATTATTGCAGTACTCCTTTGGCATATCCAACTGAGAAAAATGCTACTAATGACTTGATGACCCACTTGATCTATGAATGCTGAAAGGGCCCCTTTAGAATTGAGGCTGATGAACAAATCAAAAGTTCCTCCCAAGAAGAAGAAGAAGATAATATTGATAGTAAGGTGAGTGTTGGTGAACACAGACTAGCAATTGTTAACATGATAATGCTGGATGGTTTGCCTTTTAATTTGATGGAGCGTGAAGGGTTCCAGCAGTTTTTGTTGATGATTCACACTGATTTTACTGAGGCTGATAAATAAAAGGAAATTCACTCCCAATTTAAGATGGAAGAAGAAGTAGAAGAAGAAATTAGTGATGCTAAATTTGACAGTGCGAGTTACAATGACAAGCTAAATAAACGAGCACTATCTTGGATGATACTAATAGATGGTTTACCTTTTGCATTGGTGAAAGGATTTGGGTTCCTTCAGTTGTGTAAATTAATTCGGCCTAATTTCACTGTCCCATCTCCCTCTGATGTTTGTAGAGATTGCTTCCAACTTTATTTGAATATGAAGGAAAAGTTGAAAACTGTTCTACAGAAAAGCTCTCGAATGGTGTGCCTTGCCATAGATACATGGACTTCAGAGCATGAATTTAATTTTATACGCCATCACTGCTCACTTTATTGATTCCAATTAGAATCCTAAATAAAAGGATTCTGAATTTTCGTCAGGTTCCTGATCTCAATGGTAACACTGTTGCTGAGGAAGTTGAGGGATGCCCGCTAGGGTGGGGTATTCAGACAGCTTTTCACCATTACGAGTGATAAAGTGAGCAGCAACGATGAGGGTATTGCTTGTTTGACCGAAAAAGGTCACAAGTGGAATGCAGCAATCTTGAAGAAAAAATTAATGCGTCTAAGGTGTTTGGCGCACATAATAAATATTATCGTGGCTTAAGTGTTAGAAGATTACCATGAATCCATAACTAAAATCTGCAATGCAGTGATTTATGTCACGTCTCCCCCTTCATCTTGACTACGAAAATTCAAGGATTATGTTAAGCAAGACAACATTTCTAGTGATTGTTATTTGTGCCTAGATATTCCTGGTAGATGGAACTCCACTTATAAGATGTTGAATGCAGCAGAAAAGTTCCGAAATGCCTTCGAGAAGTTAAAGGAGAAGGATGAAGAATATATCCTCGCATGGAGTAATTGGTTTGAAATGGATCCTCCAAATTATGAGGACTGGGAGAATGCCCGTCTAATGGTGAAGATTCTGAAGATTTTCTATGGGTTGATATTGAAATTATCCAGTGCCGTCTCCGTTACATCAAACTCTTATTTTGGTGAGATTTTCTCAATTGAACACCTGCTTTGTTCTTGGTGTGAAAAGCGGTGATCTTTTCTTGAGTGTCATTGCTGAAAGTACTAAAAGAAAATATGACAACTATTGTGGAAGCATGAATAATAATCATGTTAATAGGTTTTTGTTAGTTGCAGTTGTTCTTGATCCTCGATTTAAGTTGAGGTATGTGAAGTTTTGTCTTAGTGATTTGTATGGAAGTGAGATAGCTGATGAGATGACAGGAAGTATGAAACAGAATCTGATCAATTTGTTTGAGCACTACTGCGCACTTGGCTCAAGTTCAAGTGAGGAAGTCAATGATGCTGCTAAACTCTCACATGATATGGAGGTTGATGAGCCCGGACAAGATCCGCGTTTGCACTTAATTTCTGGATTTAAGGAGTATCTTAGGGTCACTAATAATATAGAGTGCAGAGGAGAGCTGGATAGGTATTTAGAGGATAGTTGCCAGGATCCTCTTGATGATAGCTTTGATATCTTGAGTTGGTGGAAGGAAAATGCCTTTAATATCAGATCCTCTCCCAAATAGCAGGGGACGTGTTAGCAATTCCTGTATCTACTGTTTCATCCAAGTCAGCCTTTCAAATTGGTGATTATATGCTTGATCCATATCGCAGCAATTTGACAACTGCTCCAAAGATACTTGAGAGCCTCATTTGTGCTCAAAATTGGCTATGTTCTTCTAGTTGTTGATTGATCTCCAAGAATCTGTTGGTAACCTCCAAAAAATGAAGTCAGGTAGTAGTTAAAGAACATAAGAAGCTGTTATTAATGGATTGTTCAATATTATATTACAACCTTTATTCATGAATATAATCTCTTTTCTTTGCTATTCTTTATCTTTTGGATTATTGGTTACAACAGTGAAGCCTAAAGCTTGAGGACTGGTTGTGTTAATGGTAAGTTTGTTTCAAACTATTTTTAACTTGATTTCAGAACTTTTCATTGTTTGTTCTGCCAACTGCTCATGAGCAATAAGCATAGTATTAGCTAAACATGGATTTGTTATTCATTGGCATTTGGTTGCTTATAGGTTTCAAATCCAACACTGGAGTTGCAAGTTGGAATTGGATGATTCTGATTTTTGACTTGGGAAGTAGATGACGATTGTTTTCATGCTTTTTAATTCCCCATGAAATGCTGAACTGTTGTGGCGTACTGAATTTTAGATTAAGTAATTACTTTCTTATTTACTAAAAGAGCTAATTTTAAGTCAAATTATTAACAATTAATTCTAATTTTGAGTCAAACCTATTAACAACTAGTACACGAGCTTAACATGACCATGTACATCTCATGTTTGTGCTTGAGTTTGGTCTCAGCGCTTTATAGTGTTTTCTTTTTCTATTTTTGTTTTTGCTATCTATTGAACCTAGACCTCACCCTTTAAAAAGAAGCAAGAAGTCCTCCTTTTCGGCTAACTTAACTTTGTGTAGCATCCCAAAGTTAAAAAAAAAAAGAAAAAAGCCAAAAATTTGGCTTGTACACGTGTGAGCCTGTATGCAAAACAGCTAGGCAGCCAAGTATGAATTACTCAACAGAAATCACACACTTCTTTTACTAACTCTATTTCTCCCACGTGATTCTATCAGAGTTTATACCTTCAATCACATTCTTCCACGTATGCTGCAAGCGCCTTTCCCCCACACCTTCTCTCACCACCGCGAATCATATCAATAACCCATGCATAAAGCAATCCAACACAAAAACAAACACTACAAATATTAAGCTCGGCTCACTCCAACACAAACATCAAATCACACACCAAAATGAACACTTCTTTCACCCAATTCTATGAAACATGGTTGGAACAGATGCACCACCTTGTAAAGCAGCTGAACTCCGTACCAAGGCCACCGGAGCAACCCGACGACCACCTCCAACTTGTCCATATAGTAAACAAATTTATGTTCCCACCTTGAAGAATATTACAGAACTAAGTCAATCGCAGCAGAGGCCGACGCCCTCTCTGTCCTTTCAGCTCCATGGGCCACCGCTCTCGAACGGTCTCTTCACTGGATCTCCGGATGGAGACCCACCACCGCTTTCCACCTTGTGTATTCTGAGTCATCTATCCTTTTTGAGTCGCATATCATGGATACCCTCCGTGGAGTAAGAACCGGTGACCTTGGTGATCTCTCTCCGACTCAGTTCCGACGAGTCAGCGAGTTACAATGCGACACAGTAATAACCTTCATTTTCCCTTACCACCAATTTCTTAAATTTATTTGCTTTTTTCTACTTATTTTTTGTTGAATAAATAAATAAATTATTCCGAAATCTGTACATTATATGAGCTTTACCATTAATTATATATAGATTTATCTAATAAAGATCCTAAAAAAACCTGTTTCGGCTATTCAATTTTTATAAATAAATTTTTTGTAATTTGTTAAGTTTTTATAAATAAATATTTTGTATAACTTATTACGATAGTAATATGATTTCAGTATTATTTATAAGAAAAATTAATTTTTAAAGATTAAATGTATTACAACTTAACAGCTTAACAAGTGCTTAGGATACCCATTAGAAAAAACTGTTATAAATAGGATGAAAATGTGAATTAATTTGGTTTTTGATTTTGTGTCGGTGAAGGTGAAGGAAGAAAATGCTATGACAGAGGAGTTATCAGAGTGGCAAGGACGGTGCCAGCGAGCTTCTTGGTGGTTGTACGGACATTGAGGAAAGGATCGGACGGCTAGTAACTATTATTAGAAAAGCTGATGATCTACGGCTCAAAACTGTCAGAAATGTAGTCGAATTGTTGACTCCGCAACAAGCAGTAGAATTCTTGATTGCCGCAGCAGAGTTACAATTTGGGGTCCATGGCTGGGGAGTAAATCAGGACCGTCGACGTGGCAACTTATGAAGCTCATCATGATGAAAATTTTTCTTTTTTGCTTTTGTTTGAGATCTAACGGTGGTTGATATGGGTGGCATGGTTTTGGTTTACTGGCAAACGTAATAGCCTAATTTTGTCCTTTTGGTTTGTGACTTTGGATCAGCACCGTACCGTTGGTGGTGAGTAGAGTCATAACCAACGGTTGGATGACTTCGAGGAACTGTAAACAATGTTTTGGTGAATGCATGATGGATTTTTCAAATATTGAGAATAATTTAAATTGTCATCTTAATTCATTGTTTGGGTTTTCTCTAGTCATTATTCATAATAAAAAAATATATAAATTGTAAGAAAGCCAAATTAACTTTTACAATAATTTTTAAATTTTCACAATATTTGACATTATTATGTTGATTATAATATCAGTTTAATCATAAAATATTTATAATATAATTAATTCGATTATGATAGAATTATTCAATTCAATTAAGTTTTAATTATCATGATTGAATTAGTGACTCTCAAATCAGTTATTTTTCAATTAATATAATTTTTAGATAATTTACATAGTAATTAATATTTAATTAAAATACTATTTTTATAATATAAGTTTCTTAAAATTCAAAAAATATTACAAATTTTTCCCTTTCAATAAGTTTCGGAGGCTACAAAAGAATGGAGGCTGAATACCGAAGAAAAAGCAACAGATAATAGGTGGTTTTGTCGTGCATATACGTGTTTGCGTTTGAGTTTAAGGAGCCATGCATGGTGACACTTTGACAGGGAACGTGTCGTTTGCATGGGACTATGAAGCCAAATCGTAAAAACTAAAATCTTCCCTGAAAAAACCTGCTGATGAAGTCAAATGGTAAAAACGTGTACATTGTTATGATTTTGGCTCTTTGCTCCTACAAAATTTTATTTTAACTATTGAGAAATTTATTCAAATCATTTTGATCTTTTTAAATTTGACATCTTTTATAATTATAATCTAATTTATTGAGAAATTTATGTTTGACCCGAAGCCTAACTTCAACTTATCCAACAATAGTGACATTGAATTTCTCGATCTTTTGTCTCAGGGCTAAGTTACTTCTATTTTTTTCGATTGGAGCAAAGGAAAGGGATATATATATCTCAATATGGTGAAAGTTACGTTGATATGGTAAAGTTTTCTGAGTGACTTGATCCCTTGCCATTATTAAATGAAAAATTTAGAATGGATAATAGGTTCGTGGGATTGATGTGATTAGAAGTTTTCCTTTTTACCCTTATACTTAAAAGTTATATTTTAATTGATTTCGACCCTTCCCAACTCAATATTTTTGATAATTATGACCATTATAAAATATAAATTCTGTACTTATTTTATGAAATTGAAATTGTTTGAAGAATTAAGTAAAGTAAAATAAATAAGATAAACTCATATTGATTTATAATAAATATAATATTTATTTGTTTCAATATGTTCAAATGTAGTATTATATTCTTTATTTTAATTTTATTTTGTGCTTGTTATTAGTTATGTAATATTTATTATTTGACAAGTTCAATGTGATGCCATATTTTTTATTTGTTTATATTTGTGTTTCTTTATTTACCTAAATTGAATACATTCTTAATATCCAAATTAAATTCAAGTAACTATTTATTAAACTTGGCATTCTAGTTTTAATAGAAATATTTTACTCATTTATAATTTGATAAATAAATCTTGTTATTATTATTATTTTTTAAATTGTAATCTTATTTAAAAATAATTAAATATTACATAATAGAAAGTATTTTGTGCTATAGTTAATTTATAATTGCTAACGAAGTATTAGATAGCAAATTACCTACCTGATCAATTTTATTTTTATTTTCTTTTATGATTTGGCCCTTCTAAAGTAAAATATCTAGGTATGTAATTAGCCATGTGTTATTAAAATTACATTTAGTTAAGTATAAATCCTATCTTTCAATTTTAAATGTTAATTGTGACTGAAAATACAATCAATTTTAGTTGTTTAAAATTATTAGTTAATTTCATGATTATTTATATCATATAACTGATGAATTCGATGGGATGTTTTATTTTATTTTATTTTTAAATTTAATTTATGTTTGACAAGTTCAATGTGATGCCATAATCTTATTTAAAAATAATTAAATATTACTATAATAGAAAGTATTTTGTGCTATAGTTAATTTATAATTGCTAACGAAGTATTAGATAAACTTTGTATTAGATAGCAAATTACCTACCTCATCAATTTTATTTTTATTTTATATTATGATTTGGCCCTTCTAAAGTAAAATATCTACGTATGTAATTAGCCATGTGTTATTAAAATTACATTTAGTTAAGTATAAATCCTATCTTTTTTAAATGTTAATTGTGACATGAAAATACAATCAATTTTAGTTGTTTAAAATTATTAGTTAATTTCATGATTAGTTATATTATTTATTTTATTTAATTTTTAAATTTAATTTAAAATTTAAAATTAATAAGATTTTATAATTAATGAGATTTTCAAATTGTAATATTTTTTTATTTTATATTTTTGTTGTATCTATCTTTATATATTTAATTTTTACAGAATTATTGCAAAATTATTTATTTCTAGTTGTTATCGACTCCGTGCAATAAATATATTAATTTATTTATATTTTATATATTATTTATTTTATTACTTCCCCCTAAGTATAAAAATAAAATGTTAAACCATTCTTCAGGTGCTACGTTTTGTTTTAGTTCTTTTTATTTTTATTTTAAATAAACGATAGTTTTTCTAAATTAATTAAGTATATTGTTTGAAAATTAAAGTCGTCTACTTTTTGGTTTAGGAGTTAAACTATATTTTTGTTCAAGTACTCTGCAAAAATAATTTTGTTATTTCATTCATTTATACATACATGTTATTTTTCCAAGGCCTAGATATAAAGGTTTTTTTTTTTTTTTTTCAATATTTTAATTAAGATTAATTTTAGTGTAATTTGTTTATTTTTATTTTCAGTTTATAAGGTACACACTTTATATTTAAAGTCAATATAACAAAATATTATCTTATTTGTTAATGGAAGAAGTTAAAAACACTAATAATTGCATGAGAAAAAGAAAAAACAATTTTTTTTTCTCTAATTGTCATATTTAATAATAATAATAATTAATGAAAATAATTTAGTCATTAACCAAACCTTTTAATTTGTACATGTTATGGCTTAATTTTATCTATTATGTCTCAATTAATCTTTAATAATTAATTAATAACTTAACACCTAAAATTTCTAACTATTATTTATATTTTATATGGTATTAATTTGTCATGAATTCACATTAGTTTACAAATTTTTCTCCACAAGTTATATAGTTGTAGAGATTTTGGTAGGTTTAAATTTTTTAAAAATAATATTTATTAATTTTGAGAGATTTTAAGAGTCACTTGAAAAGTTTTAATACATAAGAGAAAATCATCACGTAATTAAGTTATGTTTTAACTTCAATATAAAAAAAGTTTGACTTCTTATTTTATATGAGTAAAAAGTTTGAAAAGTTTTCTTGTAATTGGAAATAATATATTTATTAGATATGATTTAGAATTTGAGAAATTTTAGGAGTTACATGAAAATTTTTAATAAATAAGAGAATATCATTACAAATTAAGTTATGTCTTAACTTCTAGAAACGTTTGGAAATTTTTTATCCCATTAATTACAGCTTTCATTTCCTACCAGTTATGCTTAATTTTGTACTAACTTTTTTTTTTTTTTTCAATTCTGTTTAATTCAAAGTTAAAGGATAATGATACAACATGACATGATGTTTTATTGAAAAAGAAATGGTAGTGTGAGAGGGTTGTATTATTTTTTTACTACGATGTAGTAACAATACATCAGCATCACCATATTTGATTACTAATAATACCGAAGTATCAATTTTAATACTATACACAAAATAAAACTTGAGACTTTAGAAAAATTTCATTTCTAACAGAAAAAAGAAAAGGAAAAAAAAAAGCACTTTCTTAGTATCATAATATATATATAAAAGCAGTATTAATTCTACTCATATTGCAAAGAAAAAAGTCGGAACACAAAAATTCCTAATAACCCATCTCTTAGGATAATTTTTTCAACCATGAGAACTTCAATTTCTCCTTCCTGATAATAAAATTTCAAAGATCCTAGATCAACTTCATTGATCTTGGTGCCAAGTCTGACAGATCTTATAATTTTCTTTTACATTTATCCAAAATTTTGTGGGAAACTCAAAATTGTAGCTAGCGTTGTCCTTGTGACAATAAGAGAATTGGAACCTAAATGCAAACAAATTATAGGGTTTAAGATTGGAGCCTCGATTTTTCTCTCTCTACAAGCGCACTATCATCCAAAAATATTTGACAAGTACGAGATGCAAGAACTATTACCGACTTCATCAAAAGATGAAGAAAGGGATTCAGGAATCAAGAAGTGCAAAAGGGAGGAGCAAGTTGCAGACATTTTTACCAAAGCACTTCCAAGAGCAAAGTTCGTATGGCTACAAGAAATGCTCAGAGTGTCGGAGAAAGTATATTAAGGAGGAGTGTTACAATTAATATAACTTATCCTCCTATAATGTTTCCGGAAGGTTCTAGAAGACTCTAAAATGTTCTAGAACATTGTAGAAGACTCTAGAAAGTTCTAGAAGGTTTGGGAAAGTATAGAATACTCTAGAACCTTGTATATAGTTCTAGTAGATCTAGATATTTCTAGAGATTGTATAAATATCTAGATACTTTTGTAGGAGAATTCTAGTAGGCTAGTATTAACCGTTGGATATAATAAATCTCCACTATTGGTTAAGGAGGTGGAGTAGTATAAATATGGGTTTAGGGCTCATTTGTAAGTAAGCTAGCAAAGCTAAAACTATAAGCCTCTTGTATTAATTTCCTACATCAATACAACTATTTTCTCCAAGTCTATGTGTCCTCTGGAGAACTAGTCTATGTGTCCTCTGAAGAACTAGTGTAAGTGTATGTAAGGTCATATACGTACCTCTCATACCTATATCCAAAAATATATTGTATTACTCCCTTGTTATTAAAAATAAAATTCTATTTTTGTCCTCAATATTACACTAGTAATGACGATCATATTCAAAGTACTTAGAATCATGAGTTATGGTAGAATGAAATCATTATTTTGAGGCATCATGATTTTAGAAAACATTGCAATCTAGCGAGATTTATTGGATACTTCTTTGATGAGAACACGGATGTTTTGGCTGCTGTTTATGATCTAAGACCATGTAACACACTGCTCAATCTTATTATTAGAGGTGAGGTGGTATTAATTTGTCACTTGTTTCATTCAAAAAGGATGTTGTCAATTGATTATTTCTTGTCGATAGATGATTTTATATGGATACAAAGAATTAAAATAGCCACCGGTTTAGCTCGTATCGTTGAGTTTTTACATAGCCAAAGACCTCCCTACCATATTCGTAATCTTGATGCTCCTCATATAATGCTTGATGAGGTGATCATGGTTTATGACTATATATTGAATTCTGGGTACATGATTCAAAGTATAATATCTTGTTTTTCTTTGTGTTGCTTAGGGTTCCCAGCTGGTATTGTTTGATTTTAGTTTGGTGACTCAAGATGAAAAGCCATATAACATTTGTAAAAATCCTAAATTTCAATTATCATATTAAGCTTTTCGAAGAAGATGCACCACATTTTATCCTTAATGGCTTCATGGATGGGTTTGTTATGAGTGGTAAGCCAAATAATTACATTATGATTATTAATTTATACTTTCATTCCAAGCACCAACACTAAAGAGTTGTTACTCTTAATTCTAAATTATCCTAATCAAAGTCTTGTAATGTTTTTTGAAGGTCATTATGTACTTGCAAATGATGTGTACTCATTTGGTGCAATACTCTTGGGGCTTATAACAAAACGTGTTTTCGACGTTGATGAGTATCTCACTGGTGAGTTTGGTCATGTTCCTTTTTGGGTAGCCTCAGAGTGCAAACGTATGAGGTCAGAGAGGTTTAGCCAAATAGGTTATTCACTTGTTCATGAAAACTTCAAGGGAGAACGGGGGTTCGATTTTTGTTCTGGGGTGACTATGACAAAATTGTCACTGCATTGTATGGGAAAAGTCAGAAAGTCCTAAAATGTCTACCATTATTGAAACTCTGGAGGCTTGTCTTTCTGTTGCTGAGTTCAGATCAGAAGAGGTACCCTATAATGGAGTTAGTATCGATTTTCCAATTTTAAGGTATTTTACTTAATAGTTTATTTGTTTTCTAATGATTTTGATATTTAAGTGCACCAATGATAACTTAGGCATATGAAATAATATGATGATTGTGATTTGCAAATGTTGTAGGTTTACTTGGCAAGACTTGAAAAAGCTTACAAAAAACTTCACCCAAGAAAACTTA
Organism: Quillaja saponaria; assembly: GCA_029379385.1. Taxonomy (NCBI): domain Eukaryota; kingdom Viridiplantae; phylum Streptophyta; class Magnoliopsida; order Fabales; family Quillajaceae; genus Quillaja; species Quillaja saponaria. The sequence continues at coordinate 6,503,311 of CM055616.1, read as the reverse complement.
ATCGTCAAGATCCAATTTGGTGAAGTTTACAGAGGGTTTACTCCGTTAGGCGATGAGGTCACTGCACAAGAAGTTTTTTTATTTTTTTTTTCCTAACAAACTCTACTTATTCTTAAACTCTAATGGCTTGTTTGAGTTAGCAGATGATTTTACGTGGTCCTAGAGAATTCATGTAGCACTTGGTATTGCACCTACTGGAGTTTCTCCATGGATGGAAACCAATTTTCTTGGTTCGCATTTCGCAATATTAACACGTCGCACATAATGCTTGATCAGACAAGTTTGAAGATTCTTTTTGTACCAATTTCTATATGAAAGTTGTATAATATGGTAGAATTTTTTTTTATCAAGCCATGACTTGAAGAGTTTATTGTGAAAATTGATACATTCTTATCTTACCCACTTTATTGTTATATATGTAAGTTTTAAATCCTATATTATTCGACTTCAGTATGCTAACTGGTGGAGTCCTTGGTGATAAGCATCATACCCAAGATGTGTCATTATATGGTTCCAATGGCTATTTGGACCCATTTTTGGGGAAGACTGGTATGCCCAATTATATTGCTCCTTCTCAAATTAAAAGAAATAACTTTCATTGTATCCCAGAGACTTCGTCTCATACTAAGGTGTAATTTGGGGTTAAAAAATGATTATTTCATTCTATGCAAGATTGTATAGAATTATCATTTTCTTGTTTGGTACATATTTAGGCTCAAAATATATTTCACACTTGTTTTTTTATTCTGTTGAAATCAGGTCAGTCAGATGTCCAAAAATATCTCCCATATCACATAGAATAAATCGTTAAAAAAGACATTGATATTAATTAATAAATAAATTACTTAACTAATACTACAATAAAATAAAGGATAAATTACACATATGATCCTTGTAATTTAGGTTAGAATTCACTTTGGTCCATACCATCTATCACTTTTGCAATTGAGTCCCTAAAATTAACTTTGGGTCCCTGTCAGTCACATTCCAAATTAACTTTGACGGAGGTGATGACATGGCTAATTGATGAATAACAAAGTGCCATGTGGATTTCTATAAATAAAAAATTAAAAAAATCATTTGAAAAAAATAAAAATTAAAATCTAATCCTTCTTCTCTTAAACTTCTCCTTCCCAAATCTTATGCAAAAATCACTTTCAAAGTCACTTTCTAAACCATCTGTCATCAAAATTGGAAGCTTAGTCTCATGAATCTCTTTGTTGATAAGCTATTGGAAAGCATCCAAAGCTTATACTGCATTTGCTATGCAGAACTCAATCTTCAGCGAAAATTTGGCTAGTTGCAAGAGTCGAGCATGGCTTCATTGTTGGTGAACCCAACACTTGGTGTATCAGACTCTTGAGCATGGCTCCAGACTCGACCATTCCACACTCGAATGTAGTTGAATTGATGGGTTGGAGAGCTCTTAGGTTGGGTAGCTATGTATGTGGGTCATGGGCTACAATTTTGTGGGTGCCATGGAGGATTATGCAAACAGAAGTGGTTATGGTTATGGATAAAAGGAAGTATAGTCGAGTTGGTGGGTGATGATGGTGATGTTGTTAATGGTGGGTTCAATATAGGAAAGTAGAATCCAGTAGCAAGATTAATAAAAAGCCTTCCACTAGGATTAGTGTTGGGATGGTCCTTCCTATTTGAGATTAATATAAACTCTAGCATATTGTAGTATTTAATTTCAGATCTAGGAGTTTGGGTGTTAGAAAATTAGGGGTTTCACCATGATTCATATTCAGATAGGAGCATGTTTTCAATTCGTTAGAGTTGATCAAATAGCGAATGTGAGTTTGAATTACAGCCATGAAGAATGAGATAATCTACAATGGTGGTGAGAAAAATGTTTTGTAGAAGATCTTAGAAGTGAAAGTTAAAGAGAAGAATGATTTTTGTTTTAATAATTCAATTTAATTTTATAATTTAAAAAAAATAAAAATCCACGTGTCACTTTGTTATTCGTCAATTAGCCATGTCATCACTCCACATAATTTTCCATCCACTTCCATCTATCCACGTCACCTCTATCAAAGTTAATTTGGACGGAATGTGAGGGCACCAATTGGAGCAATTTTATAATTTTAAGGATTCAATTGCAACAAAATGAAAGATAGGAACCAAAATGAATTTTGATCTAAACTACAGGGACCATATGTGTAATTTAGCCTAACATAGATAAAGAAGCTAAATAATAATAGGGTTAGCTAACATCTCCATCTGAAAAATCAATTTATTTTAGTCAAATAAGCAAAAAATACTCCTCATAACACATTAATAAATATAAAAATAATACAATTGTAATAAGTAATATTGCATTAATTTTTCCCAAAATGATTTTTTTGATAGTTTTACAAATTGTCATATTCCTATGTTTCCTTACTTCCAAGATTTATTGCTAGCTTTCTACTTTAAGCTCTCTAGAAACATTTTCAATACAATAAAATATCAATGTCCATTAATTGATAGGTTCCCATTTATAACCACAATGCTAGCAAAAATATACATGACGAAGTAGTTGCATATTTATTTTTGTTATAGGTGTTTGGTCCAAGAAAAGTTATATATTTTCCTTTGGGGGTCTACTAATGGGACTCATATCTAAACGTGTACCCTACATGGAGGATGAGCATATCATGCTCTACAGTCGAAGGAAGGATTAACGACCTGTCATTCTTGACAAGCTAGTGACAGACGTGTACGAACCAAATTTTGGGTCTGATTCTAAAGATGTTTTTTGCATGTAGTTTTGTAGAAGCTGATATAAAGGAACGCCCAAAAATAATATATGTCGTCCAAAAGTTGGAGGGCTTCTGCTCTATCATTTAGAACAATAAATTTCTTTCATTTATCTCTTCTAAACCTTTTATCTTCACGTTTTTTCTCACCATTTCTAACCAGGTAATTTTTTATCTTTTTCTAGTCTTTTTTGGTTCGCCAACCAGAATCTTCAAACATTTTCGTACCGGACACGTTACAATTTTTCTTAAATGTAAAGCCAATAGAAGATGTAACCTGATCAGAACAAGAGCTAGTAAGAGTTGTATGGGAAAACTTGTAGGACCACAATACAATGTGTAGGGATCAGTACATGTTTGATACAACTCCCATTGAATAAAAGAAAAAAAAAGTTTGACATTTTGATCTAAGTTATTACTGTTGTAGGATCTTAACAAATAAAAGTTGTGAACCTAAGTGTAGTTGTGCATAAAATTTGATTCCCATATTATTGTCAAGTCCATCCGCGATCCTTCCATAGAGAACATAAACAGATTCTTCAGCGCAGGAGAGAATCATGTTCTAATCATAGTGTTTCCTTTTTTCTTCCCAAAAGTGTATTTTGTTGCAAAACAATTTTGGCCATTGGATGTTAGAACAGATCCTTATGTTCCAAAAAATGGGAGAAGATCCGGATCCGTGCAAAACCATAATGTGTGGCTGTGTGCGAGTGTGTGCAGAAAGCAGTGGAAGGAAACCAGTCCTGAAATTTGTGTGTAAGAAAACATGTATAACCAACTTTGGTAGAAAGGAAATGAACAAATTGAAAACTTCCAGAATTTTCAGTTTCTCATCCACACAATATTGAGCCACCAAAAAAGCCAATCACATCCAATGCATGGGGTCCTGTCTCTTCGATTCCAATTGGAGAAAGACATACACAGGTCCTTGACATGATCTCCCTGTCCCCCAATGTCTGTGAAGATTAATCCTAATTTCTAAACCAAATTTCAAACCAATAAGAAGTTATACATTCACACTTGATCACAACCCTTTTAAAATTAAAATATCATGTATGATTATCCTCAGGATTAAGGGGATCACCATCCTGATTTTTCAACAAATTTATGCACCAAATTAAGACCAAATTTATGCAAATGCAAATGGGTAACACTATTTCTGCCTCATATATATATCAGAACAAATTGGACTCTTACAATACTAGGCAGCTACTGTCCTTTTTAAATTATCCTAAAGTTTTCAACTGTCATAGAATTCATCGACAATTACAGCTATAAGATACCAAATTATAGATGTCTCTCAAAAGAAAATTATAGATGCAAATGCAAATGGGTAACACTATTTCTGCCTCATTCTTAAAAGTCCAAATTATTTAGTGATGGAAGCACAGAGGACTAGGGTCCTTTTTTGTGTATAAAACAGCTCTTTGTTACTTACAAGCAAACAACCATTGCATAATTGAGAATCATATATATCAGAACAAATTGGACCCTTCCAATACTTGGCAGCTACTGTCATTTTTAAATTGTACCTAAAGTTTTCAAGTTTCATAGAATTCATCGACAATTACAGCTATAAGATACCAAATTATAGATGTCTCTCAAAGAAAATCACAATTTAGCATTTCAACCATAACAGAAGACACCCACAAGGCAATAAATAGAGGGAAAGGACAATGAGATTCTGAAATAGGGGTAAAAGAAAAAGTAGTAATTTTTACCAATTGCAATAGCTGTGATTGGTATGAAAGTAATGTTTATAAATCGAATATGGGCAGTTGGTCAAACCGTTATTTAAAAGACAGATCAGACTGAGTTAGATTTAAGAATTGTTTTGATGATTGGATTGCAAAAAATTGATAAAAATTGTGAAATTTGATGTAATCGATAACGGTTTTGTATTGCCGAACCGTTTTATATTTGAACTTAGAATGAATTTAATATTTCTCAAGCCCAACTCAAAACCCAACCAAAAAAAAAAACCTTAATAGCAATAGAAATGATTAAGAGTTGCTATGTTTTGCAGGTGGTTGTATTAAGGAATAGTGAAACATTTGCATTTTATATTAATGTTGTCTTATTATTTTGACGACATGAGTTGAAATTTTGATGCAAAACAAACTCATTGCATGTCTTATTAATTATTAAGAACTATATTTATAATGTGATTTTTCTAGTATTTATGATATTATACTGATTCGATTATCAATCTAACTTCAGTTGAATCAATGATTACGAAATTCAATTATTATTTTTGAATAAATCATCCGTTTGATTTTTAAAATAGAAATATACCAATGGAAGATGAGATATTAGATCATAAACTCATCTAATTTTCTTTCGTACATTATTTCTCTCATTACTCTCTAATGCGATCTCTTATTTGTGATGATCTGGACATGTATAAGTGAGGTTAACTGTATAATTCTATATTATCATGTTATTGTTAAACTAAGAACATGTATATACATGAATTAGAGTTTATGTGTAAAATAACATGTATTATGAGGTTTAATTGTAATTATGTTAAATATATAATTGACGGATAAAATAGTAGTACTCTAGTATTATTAGTAATTGAATAAATAATTATGTCTTTATTTTTATTAGGGATTTTAATTATAATTAGAACTTTAGTAGTAGAGTGAAATTCTAATTATTTTAGAATTATTAGGGTTTTAGGATTTGCCAAGTCATATTATGTATTTTGTTATTCACCTTTTTGATGAAGTAAATATTAACATATTATTAGCTTTTTAATAATTATAGAATAGAATTGGTTACTTTTCTTACCAACAAAAATAAAAATAAAAATCGATTACTTTATACCTAAACTTCAATCAAGCGTACATGTCCTAAGTCACAAACATTATATATACAATGAAAACAAGTCTTTAGAACTAACCGGTTGGTAAAGTAATTATATTCTATTCAATGAGTTAAAGTAATTTTCTATTATTTTGTATTTAGTGTTATGTTCATATAAAAATATTATCACTCTTCCAATAAGAGTTGTGTATACTAATAAACGAATTGCATTATCAACTTGAGAACAAAAATTTTAATCTTGGAGTCGGCAAATCCAAGAAACAAAAAAACATTATATATATATTAATTCAGTTATAAACATAAAAATTTAATGTGACACTAGATAAGGAAAAAAAAGATAGGCTTTTACTAATTGTCCTTTAGAGCAACCGACTAGACGAAAACCACAATTCTATTATTCACGAACGAAGGGTAAGATAGTCACATCAGGAGACAAAATTCATTGTCAAAGTCCCTGTAAAACACCGTAGATTACAGTCTTGCGCTTTTTTGTTTGTGGCCGAGTCAAAGTGTTGCTAACCTCACGTGCTGTGAAATTTTAATCGCCAGCACTGACCTCTATTAGCACGAAATCTGTCATGAAACAAATTTTGTAATTAGATTTCTGCCACATCTGTCACCAACTTGTCACGCTATTACTGTCATTTTGCAGTTCTTATTTATCCTCAACCCTCCATCTTTTCACACTCGGTGAAGTTTCTCTCTCTTTCTCTTTCTCCCTCTCTCTTTTTCTCTCTGATGAGACTACAGGGCCACAAGCTATGTCTTTGAGGAAGGTTTTTCGTTCGAGGAAATTCTCCAAATCGTTCAAGGAATTCAGGGGTATTGAGGAAGATCAGGGACAAAACCGAATCGTTGCAGGCTCGGAAGCCGACTCAGGCGAATCGGAAAAGGAAGCGGCATACGGGGCATCATGGTCTACTATGCTACCGGAGCTACTGGCGGAGATAATTCAGCGAGTAGAGGTGAGCGAGGACCGGTGGCCCAACCGCCAAAATGTCGTCGCTTGTGCATGCATTTGCAAAAGGTGGAGGGATATGACCCGGGAGATCGTGAAGTCTCCTTCTCAGAGTGGAAAAATCACCTTCCCATCTTGCCTTAAACAGGTAGTGTTTCTTATTCTTATCGTGTATTGGCAATTTCGAAGAATTTTGATGCGTGTTTATAGTCATATAATTATTCTGGTTTACAGCGTTTGTTTGATTGGTAACTGGGTCCTGAATAATTTGATGATCTCCATCAGTAAATTTGGTTTTTTTTTTTTTTTTTGGAAAAGCTGGGAATTTTATTTTCTGGTGCTCTTTTACTCTTTACTATGCATTTAATTTGGAGCTATGCGTATCAAATTTTGAGAATTCCAGTTGATATATGTTGCATTTTGCTGTAATTTTTAAATTCTGCGGTTAGCTTGTGGATCAATGTATGTTATCTGATATTTTGAGAACTAAATGACCTTAGCTCTATGTTTGAGAATTCCAGTTGATAAATGTGAACATGTTGACAGTTTATATTTTCAGATTGGCGCCTTTTGGGTAATCAGGAAATGCAGTAAGTGTTAAAACTTACAAGGTTTTAATTTTCAAAGCTTTGGTTTTTAGTATTAGAGAATGAAACTTCAGTTGTAATTGGACAAGTGGAAGGAAAGAAGAAATAAGAAAATAAGGGAAACAAACTTTTTTTTTTCTCATATACTAGGGGAAATTTTTGGTTTGTTCTTGTTGAAACAATGTATAGAATTTCAATTAACCTTGCGAAAAAATATTAAAATATGTAGGTCGGTTCGAGATGCTACTCAACTCAACTAAGTCTTAAAATCCCAAACTAGTTGGAGTCGGCTATATGAATCATTTTCCTCCATTCGCATCGATCCAAGATAACACTTTCATTAATTCCTAGCACAGCCATATCTTTCTAGATGACTGCCCCCCATGTAAGTTTTGGTCTCCCCTTTCCCTGTCTAGCACCTAGCACCTGGATCAAGTCACATTGCTTAACTACTGCGTCCATTGGCCGACGTTAGATATGTCCAAACCAACGTAGACGATTCTCCTTCGTTTTCTCCTCAATAGGTGCTACTTCCACCTTCTTACGAATCTCCTCATTCCTTATTCAATCCTTTCTTGTATGTCTTGTCATCCATCTCAACATTCTCATTTCGGTTACTCCCATCTTATACGAATGTTGCTTCTTAACTGCCCAACATTCGGTACTATACAGCATAGCCGGTCTCACTGCCGACTTATAAAATTTTCCTTTCAATCTATTTAGGATTTTAGGATCACATAAAACTCCCGAAGCACTCCGCCACTTCACCCACCCTGCCTTAATCCTATGGTTTACATCATGCTCAATTGCACTATCTTTTTGTATAAATGACCCTAAATACTTAAACACATCTTTTGTAGGGATTGTCTGACCGTCTAAAATTATATCATTCGGGCCTCTTCTAGTTTCACTGAAATTGCACTCATATATTCAGTTTTTGTCCGACTCAATCTAAGGCATTTAGATTCTAACGTGTTCCTCCACATTCCTAGTTTAGCATTTAAACCTTCCCTAGTTTCGTCTACCAACACGATATCATCGGCAAAAAAACATGCATCATGGAGCCCTATCTTGAATATTATAGGTAAGTTCATCCATGACTAAAGCAAATAGGTAAGGACTTAAGGATGAACCTTGGTGAACACCTATCGTGATCGGAAACTCTCCAGTCCTATCATCTACGGTCCGCACCCTAGTCATTACTCCCTTATACATATCTTTAATAACTTCTACATATTTAGTTGGGACATTTTTCTTCTCGAGTATCCACCACAAGACTTATCTTAGCACTTTATTATACGCTTTTTTCTAAATCAATAAAGACCATGTGAATATCCTTTTTCTTTTCTCTATATTTCTCCATTAATCTCCTAAGTAAAAAAATAGTCTTCATTGTAGATCTTCCTAGCATAAAGCCAAATTGATTCTCAGAAACTAAAGTCTCATTCCTAAGCCTACGCTCAATCACTCTCTCTCATAGTTTCATTGTATGGCTAATAAGTTTTATACCTCAATAATTTGAACAACTTTGAATATCTCCTTTATTCTTATAAATAGGGATCAACGTACTCTTTCTCCACTCATCTGACATTTTCTTGGTTACTAAAATCTTGTTAAAAAGATATGTAAGCTAAGTTACTCCAATATTTCCTAAGCATCTTCAAACTTCTATTGGAATATCATCTGGGCCCAATGCCTTACCATTCTTCATCTTATGCATAGCTTCTTTAACCTACTGAGCTCTAATCCGACGAACAAATCAACGGTTCGTATCATCAAATGTGTCATCAAGGTCTCCAAAATCACCCTTTGACTCTTCATTAAATAAAGTATCGAAATAAGTTTGTCATCTCTCATTAATCTCGTCTTCCTTAACTAAAACCCTATCAGTCTCATCCTTAATGCACTTAATACGAATTAGGTCTTTAGTTCGTCTTTCCCTTTGCTTGGCAATCCTATAAATATCTTTCTCTCCATCCTTGTCTCTAACTTTTGGTAAAGTCCTTCGCAAGCCTTGCCTCTGGCTTCCCTAACCGGCTTTCTTAGCATTTTTTCTAGCTTGTCTAAAACATTTATAATTATCTTCATTTCTACACTTGTGTAATCTTTTATAACACTCTTTTTTAACTTTAATAGCTTGTTGAACTTCTTCATTCCACCACCATGTCTCCTTAGTCGGAGGTCAACGTCCTCTACTTTCTCCTAACACCTCTCTAGCCGTATTCCTGATACGACTCGTCATCTCATCCCAAATCATGTTAGGCTCACCCTCCACCCTCCAAGGATCACCCTGTAACATTTTATCCTTAAAAAGAGCAACTTTCCTCCTATTCAAATTTCACCATCTAGTCTTAATACACTTATTATTTCTATGCTTTTGCTTCTGCCACTTAACACCAACATCTACAAACATAAGTTTGTGTTGAGACACTAAACACTCACTGAGTAAAAATTTACAATCCTTACAAACTGCTCTATCAACCTTTCTAGTCATAACAAAATCTATTTGGCTCTTATTCGGCCCGCTACTAAAGGTGATTAAGTGCGATTCTCGTTTCTTAAAAAACGTGTTAGCTAAAATCAAGTCATATGTAACTGCAAAATCTAAAATAGACTTTCCACCCTCATTCCTAACACCATAACCATATCCTCCATGTACGCCGCTCAAAACCCTCGTTAGTATTTCCTACATGACCGTTCAAATCAGCACCACTAAACAATTTCTCACCTAATGGTACTCCTTGAGCTATCTCTTCTAAATCATCCCAAAAAGCCTTCTTAGTAGGTTATTCCAATCCTATTTGGGTTGCATAGGAGCTAATGATATTAAATGCCTCCTCGTCTATCATCAATTTCACTAAAATTATTCTATCACTTTTCCTCTTGATTTCAACAATCTCGTCCTTTCAATTTTCATCTATAATAATCACCACTCCATTCCTATTTCTAGTCTTATCGATATACCACATCTTGAATCTTGTTCTCTTTATCTCTCTAGCCTTTTCTCCTAACCACTTAGTTTCTTGCAAACAAGCAATATTAATCCTCCTTCTACTCATAGTATCTACAAGCTCTCTCAATTTACCAATAAGATTTCCTATGTTCCAAGTAGCTATGTGAATCTTATTCGTGGACTAGCTTCTTTACTCGCCCTCGATGCGAGAACCCTTGCTCATTTTGCTCCACACCTGGGCACCGATGTGGCAGCATCATTAAGGATGTGACGACCCAACCCTTGCTCATTTCTCACTACACCCGGATCCGATGCAGCGCGTCGCTAAGAGGGTTACACCCTAACGAATATACGGTAGGATTCATCGTCATAGGATTTGACTAGTTTTACGTTGGCCGTCAACCTATCGTAACCCTCATCCTTTATCCGGGCTTGGGACCGGCAGAGTAACCTCTGGCGGAGTTAGGTCGGTTCAATATAGAAAACAAAATCAATCTAACATTTTAGGAACGTTTCAAGTGATACTTTTCTGTTTAAATAAAAGAAAAGAAGAAACATTGTGCCATTATGTGCAATACCTTCTGCTGTAGCCCCTACTTAAACTTAATTTTTCAGTTTTCCACCTTTATTTCTTTTGAACCACATTCAGATTATCAAAAAAGTGAAACTTCTTCTGTTGCTAGAGAAATTATCACTCTAAATGCAATTCTTGACAAAGTAATCACAGTTGCGCTGTTTGCACATAAGCAGATGAGCTTTTATCTAAATCTACTAGGAAAATGTTTTCTTTTTAAACATTCCACTGAATGAGATAAATCTACATTAAATTTCTTGGTACTGGCAGTACCCAAAAGTCTTATGATGGGTATTGATTCCATGTGTAGTAAATGAAGCATCATCAGTTCTTTTTGTTCCTTTTGTTTTTATGGTACTGCATTCCTTCATCTTCTTGATGAACATTTAATTATTGGATTGTCATTTGTTTGCTCATGTAGCACGTTTATGAGATATGATATTTATTGGCTGGTGAATTTTTTTAGCAAGACTTGAACTTAGAGGCTTGTGTTATTTGTTTCACTTTCAGCCAGGACCACGGGACTTGCCTCATCAATGTCTTATAAAGAGGAACAAGAAGACCTCAACGTTTTACCTCTATCTTGCCCTTACGCCATGTAAGTAAAAAACAGAGGATATGTTTCTCCCATGCATAGACACATGACAAGGTCATCTGGATTCCTTTTGTCTTCGTTCTTTATTCCTTTTCTGTATTGTTCTGACCTCCTAACTCGTAAGTTTTACATATAGGTCCGTCAAACTATGCAAGGTCCAAATAACCTATATAAATGAATCCATGTTAGTTAGCTCTGATATGTGTTGACTTGTATATGATAATAACCAAAATTTCAAAAGGCCATATCTACTTGTTTAAACCTAGAAGTTGACTTTCGTGTCCAGAAACGTAATTGGAGATGTTTTCCCAATGATATGAATCTACTCCTCTATTGACTGGACTTATGAATCTACTCCTCTGCTGACTGGACTTATGAATCTACTCCTCTATTGACTGGACTCAGTCAAAGGTAGACCTGCTTCAGCCAGCATGAGGTGCCCTTTTACTTTTGTGTGTGTTTGTTTGAGGATGTTTGCCCATTGACATGATTTCACTTGTCAGTTGACTGGATTCGGTCTAAGGCTGACCTGCTGCAGCAGACTTACATGTGCATTCTTATTTATGTATTGATTGATTTTGGTGTGTCTTCCATATATTGAAATATGAAACTCCAGCCCTCACTTATTGGTAATACAAGAAATGCACGTGTTAGTACTTAGTAGCAACTGTCTCTCCCCTCGTGATTGTTCTAGGTAGAGGTGAAGATTTTAAGGGGAAATTGGTGGATGTCGAAAGATGAGTTGTTGATTAAGTGTAAGGTTGTAAGATCATGAATATTGTTGACAGAATTATGAGCTCTAGCAAACTGTATTCCATGAATGTATATTGTAGTCTTTATTTTGCTTTGAAGGTCACTTTTTATTCTCCAAATTCTTCTGTAGTCAATGGTCATCCTAATGACTCTGGTTGCTCCTTCAAAGTTTACACAATGTCATCATTTTGGATGTTTTTGCCTTACTCTTTTTTTTTTTCCCTCCCTGTTTCCAGCATTCACAGATAAGGGGAAGTTTCTGTTGGCAGCTAGGAGGTATAGGCATGGTGCCCACACTGAGTATATAATATCTCTTGATGCTGATGACCTATCCCAAGGAAGTAATGCTTATGTTGGAAAGTTAAGGTAAGGCGTTCTTATTATACTTCAATGTTTTGCTTTCCATATTTCATTTTTTTTTCATTCACTGGATAAATTTATCAGCATTACTTGCTCAAGTCTAAACTCTAAACAAATAATCTTGTAAATTGTAAACTGTTTTTTTTTAATTTTTTTTTTATATTAGGGTGATTTGAATTTTGAAAATATTTCATTACATGTGTACTACTGCCGGTGGAACTTAAAAACTGTTTTTGGCCATATGGAGACTCTTCAGATGTCTTTAATTTTAACTACTCATCTTGATATTCTTTTCCAGAGAAGAGTAAGACGACTTCATTTCTGTGCTGCTCATTTATAAAACCCTAGCTGGTACCTAGTTGGTGTAGAAAACACTTTCCAATGTGTAATGCATGTAAGAATTATATGTGACTGTTCCATGATTTTCTTTTCTTTATTTATAATTATTATATTTATCATCGTTGTGCTGTACCCTTGCGGGGGGGACTATTAGTCCTTTTTTTAGGTTTCCATCTAGTACCAAGAAGAGTAGTGAATTTCTCGCCAACTTAGTTGCTCTGTTTCTCACTTAATCCCATTAAATTGTTGCAGCTCGGACTTTCTAGGCACCAACTTTACAATCTATGACAGCCAGCCACCACATAACGGTGCAAAGCCATCAAGCAGCAGAGCCAGTCGTCGTTTTGCCAGCAAGCAGATCAGCCCCCAAGTACCAGCAGGTAACTTTGAGGTGGGAGAAGTCTCATACAAGTTCAACCTTTTGAAATCAAGAGGTCCAAGGAGAATGATTTGCTCTTTAAAGTGCCCTTGGTCAGGAGAAGCTTCGGATGGCAAATCTCTGGACATTCAAAATACTAACAAAGCAGAATCTGCTGCTGCTGGTAGTTTTTCAGTATTGAGGAATAAGGCACCAAGGTGGCACGAGCATTTGCAGTGCTGGTGCTTGAATTTCCATGGGCGTGTGACAGTAGCATCAGTGAAGAACTTTCAATTGGTTGCGACTGTGGACCAAAGCCAGCCAGGAGGGAAAGGAGATGAAGAAACAGTTCTCCTTCAGTTCGGGAAGGTAGGGGATGACACTTTCACCATGGATTACAGGCAGCCGTTGTCAGCCTTCCAGGCATTTGCCATTTGCCTGACTAGCTTTGGCACAAAACTGGCATGCGAGTAAATATTTTTTTGCTGTCATTATGCTTATTTATCTTGTGGATCATTTAATTAATCGCTATTTTTACTTATGTTTCTTCTCATAGTTTTGAATTTAAGGTTTGTTTGACATTTACATTACAATGTAAATCTTACTATTGTATTACTATAACATGACCTTTGCTGAGATTATCAGTAATTTACTGTCATTTGTGTCTGCAAGCATGTTGGTCCGTCTTTCTCATCTACCTTCAAGTGCAAATGCGCAAACCACACAAAATTCTTGTTACCTTCTGTTCAAACTTCTATTGTTCAGATACGTCGTGCTACTCAATTCCGATGGACATTTTGGTGATCTTTTGCACTTATTGATGCTTCTACCTTCTGCAAACACTTATTGAGACGAACATGATCATTGTTAACGCAGCAATTGGAGTTTAATGATTAAGTTCTATTACAGCATGCAGGATGAAGGATTATTGGTTGAGTCTTGTCTGACGTAGCATGCAATGGTGTTTGCCACCATTGCATGCAATGATTAAGCTCCACGGCTTTTTAACAATGGTGTAGCTAATATGGAGTTTGCCACCAAATAATTAGATTTTTAATCCTTGTAATGTTTCCTGCTGGCATGAAAATGTTACGCTGAAGTAGTCGGTTAGGGTTTGGATAGACTATCAGTTAGGTTTTGATTTCTTGGCATTACAAGTAATTGAAGCGTACAAGTAAATCCTAGATTTCACCATTTTGGAAGATACTCAAAACGACTGATGTACTCTTTACATCTACTTGAAGCGTACAAGTAAATCCTAGATTTCACAAATTCTTTCTCTTGGCTAACATTGTGAAGCACAACTGTACTATTAGTCAAAGTCTAATAGTAGATATCCAATTCAGCTAAGTATTAAATTTCAAACTAAGTTGTGATCAATTATATACATATTCACATCAATTTTTATCTAATCAAGATGTCACTTTTAGTGACATTAAGATCAATCATATTTTTTTCTCAAACACCGCTCATTATGTAATTCTTGATTTCTTTTTAACTCATTCATGTGCACAAAATCACATTTCCTAATTACAACATCCACATTTCATATGTATCTCATTATTTCATATTTTATCTTTTCTTATATGTACAATCATCCATCACAACATTTACATCTCAATCAGTCTCATCTCTTACAAGAGTCTTGTTTATTAACTATCCAACATTCACCTAAAATTCCCGAACCTTTACGCCACTTCATCCAACCTATATTAATTTTATAGCTAACATCATACTCAATTACTCTATCTATTTATAAGAAAGAAACTAAATATTTAAACACTTCATGAATAAAAATTTATTCATTCGAACCTTTTTAGTCTAGCTAAAGTTAAATTCTATTTACTCGTTTTCGTTCGACTTAACATAAAAATTTTAAACTTTTACTTACAATTTAAACCCTAAATTCTATCATGAATTGCATATGTAAACTCATCCATGATTAAACCAAATAAAGAAGGGTTTAAAGATGACTCTAGATAAAATTCTATGATTGAAAATTTTTCGATCATACCTTCAAAGCCCAAAAAATCTATGATTGTAAACACAATCATTATTTCCTCATACACTTCTCCCTACTTATTAGTTGATAGTTTCTTCTTCTCAAGAGACAACACAAGACTCTTCTCAAAACCCTATCATATTTTTTTTCTAAACCAATAAAAATAATATAATATCATTTTCCTTCACTCTATATTTCTCTACTAGTAAATTCAGATACTATGAAAACAAAAATTTGAAAACCAAATTCTTTGAGAAAAAGAAATACTTCCTACCACATAAACGAAAGAAGAGGACCAGAAGCAAATACAGCAGAAGAAAATTGAATGGAGCGAGAGAAATAGGACCAGAAGCAAAATATTATATAAACATTACGATGTCACAATTTCATATCCATGTCTCCTAGTCAATTCAGAACTAGCTCAGAAACACACAGGAAAAATCACAAAAGATACTTTGAAATACGCAGAAGCCACATGATTATGTAGTAATTGTGCTGATAAGTTCGTAACACATCAGACAATTCCTTACAAGTGAGCTCATGACACCGGTAGAAAGGTTCATGTACAGCTACCAATTGTAAGACTTGAGATACTGAACACTGATATCAAGAACCCTTCTTGGTGTGCTAATTACTCTGATTTACTTCTTCCCTCGCAGTTTTGCACCAAGAGCTCTTTCCAGCTTGGTGATTACTTGCTGATTTGGAATGGCCTTTCCAGATTCATACTCTTGTACAATCTGGGGCTTCTCATTTATCATCTAAACAAGAAGAAAACTGAGTCAGTATCTCTGACATAAAAACATGACGCTGTTAATGTGTGTGTAAGCAAGAGAAGAGAGAGAGAGAGACTTGAGCCAGTTGAGACTGAGTAAGTTTCTTATCCATCCGGGCTTGCATGATAGCCTTCTTCAATTCAGTTGGTACCCGATCATCTGTTCATGGATTTTGACATTAAATTCATCCTTAGAATGCTAACTTTTAATTCCAAATAGGGAGATTGACCCTGAAGAAAGACCCGTCAAAAGGGAAAATACAAAGCAGCAGCAACAACAAAAATGACAAATCCAGGCAAAACATAAAAATAAAAATAAAAATTCATGTGCTTCCATGTGGGTACTTGGGACATCTAAGACTTTGATTACTCGTGAGTTTATACTAAGAACCATCGGTATAAACAAAATGATAAATGGCACAAAATACTGACAAGGAAAGCATAATTGATTTGTGCTGAATTCAAAAGACACACCCCTTCACCCCACGGGGGGAGGAGAAGAGTATGCATAGTACCCAAATTTAGGGCCTCTGGGGTGTTAAGGATGATAGGTTTGATAATTATTTAACAAAAGAACATGGATATCTTCCAATAAGATGTTACTAACTTTGTGTTTTCAACTACACCGAAACAATATGGAGGAGAACAAGAAGACCTAAAGATCCCAACATCTAACTTACAATTTTGTCATGCAATACTACCAAGGCACTTGAATCTACAGTTTCATGAAAGCATAGTAAAAACTTCATAGACAACATCAAGATTATCATTGACGAAAGATGACAAAGAAATTTAACTAACATCTATGCACTCCATTTTCATTTCTGAACAAGTAGATCTATGTGACTAAATGACTAAATCCCTAAATTATCCCCAATACAACACAGATTATAGGGTAAAACTTAAAATAAACACCATGAAGCAACAAAACCACAAAACTAGCTCTATGCATACTTCAGACCTCTAGCATCCACGCCACACAATGATGTAGACACCATACCCCTTTGATAAACATATGGAGGAGACAATAGATGAGCAAGTACAAAGAAAAAACAGAGTAACTAAACTAACAAGCAGGTAACTTAGTAAGTAATTAGGTAACCATGAAAGTAAAACCAGGAAAATTCTTTAAAAAGGAGAGAGAGAGGAAGAGAGGGAGAGTCATCCACTCACGATGAAGATTCTCCGTTTCATCATCAAGCTTCCTTGTGTTCAATGTAGTGCTGCTAGAGGCAGCTTTGTTTGTGCCAGCAGTTGCTGCAAGAGAAAAGGATATAAGTATATAAATACAAGATTCACAGGAACTTCTCATATTATCTTCTAAAACAATTAATCAGTACTATACTAATCCATGATGAAAGCTAAATATCCTCGCATTGATATACTAAGAAGATTATGAGAATTATTAACTATATTGCACCCTAATCTGATTTCTTTATATATTTTTTTCAGCTCCACAAGACATAGAAGGAAAGAGAATGAGAAAAATGAAAGTTGCCCAACATGTCGCCTTTTACATTCTCTTAGTCATCATGTGCTTAATCAACAGTTTACAAAGAAGCTTTTTGCAACCTGTAACAATTTATAGAGATTCTTCTACCGATCTAGAACAATTGTGAGAATTCTCCAATCTCAATATAAAAAAGTTACACCCATCATCAACCTAACTCATACAAAAACACATTATTTCCATCATCATCCAATACAACCCACACCATCATCTAAGAATACTAATAGAAAGGCCCAAAGAAATCCCGCTGCACGATCCTTAAAGATTATGACAGAAATTCAAAACAAGTACAGGAATATTAATGTTGTCCGAAAGAAATGAATCCAACCTAGGCCACTAACATGGGAATTTCTTTGTTCATTATCTAACTTCCTTTTCAAGGTTCCGATTAAACTTTCATAAAACCAAAAGAAATGGCTTGGATAAAAAAAAACCCTAAAGATGCTGTCAGAAGAAGAAAAAAAAATTACATTTTTTTATGGTCTCAATCTCAGCTCCCATGCGACGGGCGGCGTTGACAACTTTCTCATCCTTCTTGGCGGCAGCTGTTGGTGCCTTCTTCCGGATCACCACTGGTTCCCAGTCCTGAGAAACTGGTCCTATCCCTGCCATCTCTCTCTCTCTCTCTAGGGGTGACCGAGCGGAGCCGACCAGTCTCAAATTTATATTGTGGATTTGGACTTGGGAGTGTATCTGGGTCGGTTCACTCTTCCTGGGTCGGTTTTTAAAATTTTTGTGGACAAGAATGCCCCTGCCTTCAAAACTAAGCCCTACCGTCCGTCTCTACCTGGGTTTTCTGGGAAAAAATTCCGTGCCTGAACGTGTTGGAAATTTAGCCGGAAAAGAAATTTAAAGTAAAATTTTCATTTGGGTTCATCAAAAAATTCAATCTTTTTTCCTGTTTGAGATTTTTTATTGGTTGGTCCTTCTGATATTTATTATGTCTTTGTTTTTCTGGTATTAGATTCAGGAGCTGAAATAGGCTTGAATAAGGTGGAGAGTAATGGCCAAGTCTTGCAAGGGTTTAGCAATGGAGCTGGTCAAGTGTCTCAGCGAATCTGATTGTGTTAAGGTCTCCTTTTTCCATTAATCTTCTCTCATGAGCACCTTTGAATGATTTAATATTGTTGAATCTGGATGAAATTGTATGGGACTGTACCTGAACTGTTAAAATTGAATATAATGACATTGGTTAAGTTGTATGTTTTGAAAACTAGGTTGATAATCGACCTTATAGAGAATGTGCTGGAGAGAAGAGTCCATCAATATCAAGCGAGTGTGTGGGACTGAGGGAAACATACTTCAACTGCAAGAGAGGCCAGGTTCATTTTCTACCCACTTGTCTGATTATGCTTCATCTACTATTTAATTCTTCTATCCTGCATTGTCAAATGCATCCTACACTTCTTTCATTTCCCGCTTTTCACTAATAGTAAGTCTGTCTGGGAAGAGAATTTGAAAGGGAGTTAGGGAGGGTGAGGTAAACTGTGGACCTTGTGTGGTGGATGCTTTCCATGAGGATCAGAAGGGGATTGGGGATTGGATGGAATCAAATTGAATCTTAGTTTTGTTATGCAAATACTTGCTGTCAGCATGGTGGAATAAAATCTGCAATAAGCCGATATGAGGGACATGTGGCTGCAAAGATGCAAGTGTTTAGATTGAATTAGCCCTGAAATTTTAGTCTTCATAATCCCATAGTAGTTTCTTTAGTAGTGTTAAAAATAAAATCAACCTTTCTAATGTAGCCTGCTGCTTCTACAAATATGGTTACCCCTTTTTGTGTTTTGTAAAAGTTTTGATAAGGATTATGATGGATTATAGTGGTTCAGTAGTGTTAAAATTAGCCTTTATCTAATGTAGCTTGGCTACTGCCTGGTTACTTCTATAAATATAGTTTCCCCCTTTTGTGTTGTGTAAAGGTTTTGGTTTGAATTGAGAGACTTAGGTGAAATAATTGATCTTCTATACTGTAAAGAAATCAGCTTGCTTATTTCATTGCTAAAAATGTTGATTAGATCTCTTTTTGGAAAAGCAAAGCCCTGAGATATGTCTATTGTAGTATATTACCCTGAAGTTGACTTAATCTCTTTTAATCTTCGCGGGCATCATCTGAGGTACATATAGGCTGGATATGTTTGAACAAGAACAGTTTAAATTTAGGATTGAGAAATAGAGTTTTCTTTGCTAGTAGGATTTCCCTGGTGAAATAGTATACATGTCATGAACCACTCCAGGGCTTGTGTGCTTCTACACCAGATGTATTGCATAGCAAGAAATGCATCTTCTACATCTTTGTAGGGCGCTGCCTGCAGGTCTGCTGAGTGAATGAGATAATAAGCACTAGCAATTTTTTGAGTCATATGAGAGAATAATTTTGTATCTGTAGGAGTATTTTCCATCGGTGAAAAGTATATCAAGTATTGAAACAAGATGGAAGTTCGCTGTATATTCTGTTTTCTGTTTTTTATTAACATGGTATAAAGATATAAAGGTAACATCTCTACCATTTCTTTCCTCCTTTTCTCTTTCTTTCCAGGTTGACATGAGAGCTAGGATTCGTGGGAACAAGGGCTATTAAGTGGTGCAGATGTTCTTTTGAATTTGTGAAATGTTATATACCGAATTTTTTATCGTGCTTCTGTACCTGAGAAAAGACTAGTACTGAATGACTCTTGTTCAAAGAAAAACTTTTTAAATTGTATTGTTTATTCTGAATCTGGCCTAGTTGGAAAATATCCTGGCATGTATTGAAATTGGTTACAGCTTGATTTGATGATAATGAAATAACATGGTTTTTGAAGCAAACCATAACATTGTAACAAAACAACAATGTTCTACATTCTGATTCATGTCTGATAAAGCTCATTCAAAAGATAACCAAGTCACTCTCCAAAGGATTGATCAAATAAGCAAAAAGATTATCAGGCCTAGTTTTCCCAACCCCTTAAGTTACTTCTCATTCTTCTGAGTACTATGAACAGTGCATCAGAACTCTCAAGCTGAATACCTTTCCCCACGTCCCAATAATACTCCAGAGAAGATTCCTCCTTCAACTTGACAATTGGAACAGGCTGTGCAGTGTTTGAGTCTTTTACCAGGAAAAAAAAATAATGATAATAGTAAGGTAAATGACTTGATCTATTAGTGCAGAGAATAATCTGTTTCAGATCTGGTGAGTAATTCTTTTTATAATTAGATATAATTTTGAAAAAAAGAGCCGAAATAGTTGATTTGAAACATACTCCTCTATGATATAAGAGAGAATCTAAACCTACTCAATTCAAAGTCGTAGGTGTTTATACACCTCTTCTGTATGTCCACCAAGTTTTAGATTTGTATAAGCAAACCTGGACCTGAAACTCTAGAGAGTATAACCGAATTATATCGACTTAATTAAATCTTTGATAATAGTATATTTGAAACAAAATAAAAAATAAAATTTATTTTATTCACATAACTTCTCAGTGACAACAGCAAAAAAAATATTATCTTCCCACCCCGAACCTCTTCTTGTAATTTCCCGCGGGACACGTCCAAGTTGGCGCGTTCCAACCCCAAAAAAGTGGTGCGTTTAAAAGAAAAGAAGAACCAGCCTCACTTTTCTTTACTGGTGGCTGTTCTGCTTTACATTACACATACTTTAAAGTTTACGTCTTTGGTTCTAATTCCTGAATTGCGATCCAATCATATGCAATTCACAGCAAATGGTTTAGATCCCAAAAATGGCGAGGCGATCCCACAAGTCCCAGTTGGGTTGCATAGCCTGTGAGGAACTCAGCGAACTTGGTGCAGGCAAGGAAGGTTGGCTCGTTGACAACCCCAACCTTCTCTGCGCTCTTGATACCCATTCTGTCGCGCTTGCCAATCGATCCACTATTCTTGTAATTGGTTGGTCTGATTCTGATGGCTCTAGGCTTAAGATACAACCTGAATTGTCGCCGACTGATGCTGAGTATATCTCCGCCATAGAGTGGTTGGTGTTCGAGGAAATTCGAGTCATTGTGGTTGGTACTTCTTGTGGGTATTTGCTGATTTTCTCGTTGGGAGGTGATTTGATTCATCAACAGGTAAGTGAACTGGTATGATATTATTTCTTTCTTTTTCATATTGCAATGTTGCTCTGTTGGAGGAAAATTTGTGGGCTGGGGAGAAAAATGGGAAATTTGCAAGTCCATGCACATTGTCGTGTTTTTGTTCTGTTGAAGTAGCATAATGTAATAACCTGTTTCTCCCAGAAACAAATTTGATTGATACCTCTTACTTATCATATAATGTCTTTTGGCTTTGTAGGCTGTGTATTTGAAAGTGAAAATGAGGTTTTTGGGAAATTCAGAAAACCGTTGTCATTAGACTGTTTAAGCTGATTTTCAGCCTTTTCCCATAACCCACATATTGTTTTTTTTAGTGAGTAATAAGTTGGATACGCAAGTTCAGTAGAAGATATTTTCTGTGACGTTCAAAGTTAAAAGCATTTCTTCTTTCTTTTATGGTACATTAATTTAGATTGAATGTTATTTTATTTTACATTCAAGTAAAAGATAAATTTGGTCAGATACTGCAATATAATAAAAAAAGGTTTAGAAACAAGAGTATGAATGAAATTTCATATCGGAACAAACTTGAGATCTGTTTTCCTCAGCATTGTGCATTGTGTTGATTGCAATGCTTATTATCAGTTTGAATACCTGTAGATGATTCATCCCGGACGAGTTTTGAAGTTAAGAGTTCGTGGAACAAAGAGAGATTTGATCCAAGATGCTTCCTTAGAGGAGGTTTGTGTTGTTATGCCACGTGTAATTGCCCGTTTGGATGGCTCTGATATTCAGGTACATAACTTTCAACCAGAGATTAGCATTTTACTGTAATATATGTAGTCTTTGGGCATTGGATGTTAAATTAATTTATCATTAAATCATGCAGTGCAAGTGAAAAAGATCTGCTCCTCAT
This sequence comes from Quillaja saponaria, assembly GCA_029379385.1. Lineage (NCBI taxonomy): Eukaryota > Viridiplantae > Streptophyta > Magnoliopsida > Fabales > Quillajaceae > Quillaja > Quillaja saponaria. The sequence continues at coordinate 6,481,021 of CM055616.1, read as the reverse complement.
TGGGGCCACCTAGAAATTGACAAAGTTGTGTTTGATGTCTATGGTCCAAATAAATTTTTTTTTGTTGTTGTTCTACTCTAATAGTTATTGGCTATGAACCTCATAATAAGCTTGACATGGTTGACTTGTAGAACATGCTGCAGCAATGGCTTCAAGAAACACATTCTCAATTTTGGGAACAAAAATCCAAAAGACGAGATTCAGAGCATTTTGGAAATTCTTATGGGAGATTACCGTACCAGTTATGGAATGTTAGCAAGTATGGTACTTGTGCCGATGCTGCAATTACTGGTATAATGCCTCCACCACTAATGGAACTGCAGGTAAAAGCTTTCACTGCTTTATTTAATTCGTCTTCTGCCATGTTCATGGGTTGTAGCTCAGTTTGCAACCCAGCTGTTCTTTCTTTCTTTCTGTTTTCAATAATTAAGATGCCTGTAAACAAGTGTTAAAATCATTTTGCAAGCTAACCTGTCAAGTCATTTCTGTTAAGTTTCTGGAAATTACTTGATGATGCTTTAATTGGGTTTTTAATTGCGTTTTCATATCAACAAAGTTGCAAGAAATGGGAAATATTTTGATGTTAGTTCAAGAGTGCTAGTACTTATGTGGAAGGTCAAAACCTCCCCCCCCCAAAACACACACACACAAAATTAATAAAAATAAACAAGATAGCAAATCAATAATGCCATTGTCAATGTTATGAACCCTGCTACTATTTAGTTCTATTCTTGTTAATGCCATCATTGGTCTGAACCATGAATGATGAAACTATCTGAAATTATTTTCTGGTATTTGAATTCAGCTGCTTTTATTGTTGGGCAGTCAAGTCAACGTTATTATTGTGCAGTCACTATTGGAGAGGATGCTGTGATATCAGCATTCAGGTTAGTGTGATGGATTCTTGTGCTATAAAATGCGACTGCTATAATAATGACGTAGATTCTTCTGCTTGCTCTTACTGTACTTTAATTGCTATCTCTCCTTTAAATTGGTACTCTTTTGATTGAAATTTGTTTCATCATTTGTAGACTTTCTGAAGACAAAAACAGGTCTTTAGTGGGAGCTATCTTATCTAAAGTAGTACCTGCAGCATTTTCTACAATAGCTTCTTTTTCTAAGTTGATTTGGCGGTCTAAACAGACATCTACAAAGAAATCAGATCAGAAGCCTCAACCATTTGCTCAAGGTGAGTAGTAGAGACATGAATAAATGCCTTTACACTTCATTCTTTTGTTAGTCTAATCCATTTTCTACAAATAGCTTCTCACACTTCTTTACTACATTGCATTCTTCATTTCTTATTTCTTCTGGCTCCCTTTTTGTTTACAGGCTCCATTTCTTGATATCACATCTTCTCATTTTTCTCCTGCTGTTTTACTAGTCTTATGATTTTCTTTTTCTTAAGAAGGAAGTGCCAATTTTGAAGCTTATTGTGGGGTGTATTTGTCAACGAAAAATCCAAAAGATGACAGCATAACTGAAAAATGCTACTAACTTAGCACGAATAAAAGATATACCTGAATTGAATTGAATGATGAATGTACCCGCAAATGTTTACGTTGATTTAGGTCCTTATTATCTCCTAGCTATGCTTGTCTTGGCTGATATTGGCTTCATTATTTGTTGCAGCTTCTCCTTTGACATGTTTGAAGGATCATCCTAGGAAGGGTGAGAAACTTACGTTATCACCAAGCGGTACATTGGCTGCTATAACAGATTCACTTGGTCGTATATTGCTGTTGGACACTCAAGCACTTGTGGTTGTCCGCTTATGGAAGGTTTTTCTAGGCCTTTACTGCTGGGCATTCTAGTTTTGACCAAAAAAAAATATGTTAACATAATGGTTCTCTACTGACTGTGGATATCATTATTTTTTGAAGGGATATCGGGATGCCAGCTGTCTATTCATGGAGATGTTAGTCAATAAAGATATTGCATCATCAAGTTCCACATATTATGAACCTGTGAAGAGCGATTACTGCTTGTGTTTGGCTATACATGCACCTCGGAAGGGAATTATTGAGGTGCATCTTTTTTACTCATTTATATTTTAAGAGGAACTGTGCTTGCTGCGTCTGATATTTTTAATATGCTTTTCATTCTGAGTTGCATTTTATTGTTTGTTATTGGTGGTCAGATGACCACTAGTTGACCATTTCTACCCTTTTGATATACTGATATTCAATGGTCCTCTTGTGCCTATGGCCTATAGGTATGGATGAATATTTCCTTGCAGTGTATTGTTTAGGTCAACTGATTTTCATCATGCATATGATATGCACTGAATACTTTTTTCTTTTTCCTTCCAAGAACCAGAATCTTATGAAATAATCCAGTAATGAATAGAATAACATTAAAAAAAAGTAAAGAAGCCAAAACTTTTCTTTGAGAGTCAAGAATAACAGTTCTGGGAAAATACTCTAACATGGTTTTAGTTTCTACCGGTAGTTATTTTCTGATGTCTGATGTTGTACTCTAGTCTGAATTAGTGCAATGCTGACCAACTTTTCTGTAGTTTACTAAAATAACATCTTTATAATTGTAATCCATTTTGTGGATACAATGGAACATATCTGGTAGGTGCCTATGGTTTTCATGATTGTGCAACCCTTCAAACAGTTTAGCACAAAAATGAATATTAAGTATGTTCTTCTTTGACACTTCCTGCAGATCTGGCAGATGAGAACTGGACCTCGTCTTCGCACTATTCAATGTACCAAAGGTAGCAAAATGTTGCAACCCACCTATCGGTTTGGAGCATCAATGTCATCTCCATACATCCCTTTGGAGGTTTTCTTGTTGAATGAAGACTCTGGTCAAATATCAGTTTTAAATCGAACCCTGAATTTGTGAAAAGATAATATATTCTCAACTATTGATATTTATTGGAGAAAGTTATAGGCTTTTTCTTTTTTCCCCTCAAGTTCCTGTCAATCTTTCTCTGGGATATTTTCTTCAATGTTCAGTTGGATGAGGATGAGATTTATGAGAAATTAGTGATTGGATCGTATCTAGAAATGACAATGGATCATACCGGGGTTAAACTTCCGTGAATAATTCAATTTAAAATAACTTGAATTTAATCACACATATTGTGTTTTCTTTCTTAGTTGTCTATATAGTTGTGTAGTCTAAATTTCATCTGCCAAATTTAATCTAAATATAACGGAATTTGATTCAGTCTAAATATAATATGATAAAATGAATTGTTTGGACAGAAAAATGTAACCTGATTCCTGGTAATATCATCATATTGTGGTAGATGGAGATTGCTTAAGAGGTTTGCAAAGTAATGGGTAAGTGCTTGACAGAGATCTTATCTTGATATAATTGTTCATGATTGTCTTTCTATAACCATGTCCTTAGGATCTTTTAATTGTTCACATGAAATAAGAACATGAAACCAAGTTGTCCATGTTCTAGCCAGAAGGGCATTTTATTCCTTTGAAGTTACTATGTGGATCAAGGAGGTCCCCTCCCATAGTGGATCTTATTTCCTAAGGTATAGTTGCTTTTGTTTCTTGATACATTTTGTTTTCCTATAAAATGAAATAAAAATGTCATGTACTCTTTTGTAGATATACAACTGAATAAAGGACTCACATAATCTATATTATTTACTATTTTCATTGATCATCAAAATTAATGCATTTAATATTCAACAGATATATCATCAATTATTTAATTAAATAAATATTTCATACTTCCTCTAGTGACAAAATTAATTATTTTTCTTAAAAAAATTAATTAATGTCTTTAAAACACTTAGGAAAATAATATATATAAATATTTATTATAGTTGGTGGTTACCATTTTTTTTAATTAATGAGTTACTCATTAGAATGTTCCAAATTTAATTTAATTTATTATTATTATTTTTTGATAAAAACTATGTTTCTCTCTTCATCGGATTTGTTTCCATTTTTAACAAATTAATTCAGCCTTGGAGCCTTGACTACGGCTCCATTGGTCGTATTGATAGAGAAGGAGACGGGGACACTGCCAGAACCATTGGCAAAACTCTGCGACCAAATTATGGGCTTTCCTCTCCTTTTTCTCTTCCTTCTCCTCCAACCTTTCATTTCCTCAGGAAATCTCCACAAGACCAAGCTCCTCAGATCAGAGCTTATTGATCTACCCACATCCCTCAATGACATCCCCCCAACTAAGTACTTCGAGGTAACAAAACCCATTAAGCTCCCAAATACAAAACCTTGCTCATACCCAATTCTCCACCATGAATTTGGCTACACATATGGAAAACCACCAGTTCTTGCAAAATACACCCCTCCTTCACAATGTATATCTCACAAACTCTCAAAGATTGTGTTTGAGTGGAAAGCAACTTCTAAAGGGAGGCAATTTGACCGCATTTTTGGTGTTTGGCTTGGTGGGGTTGAGCTTCTCCGGAGCTGCACAGCGGAGCCGAGGGCTACTGGAATTGTTTGGACTGTTGAAAAGGACATTACACGGTACTACTCGTTGCTTGTGAAGAATCAAACTTTAGCTGTTTATCTTGGAAATCTGATTGATAGTACTTATACTGGGGTTTACCATGTTGATATAACCATTCATTTTTATCCTACTGAAAAGAATTTCAATGATTATGAGTCAGAATCTGATAAATCAGCAATAGGATATGGTTCCCAGGCCGATTTGATCTTACCAATTTCGCGAAATCTTCCCTTGAAGGATGGGTTGTGGTTCGAAATTGAGAATTCTACTGATACGGGGTTCAAGGAATTCAAGGTTCCCCGAAATGCTTATAGGGGTGTATTAGAGGTGTACGTTTCATTTCATGAGAGTGATGAATTTTGGTATACAAATCCATCAAATGAGTACATTGCTGCAAACAACCTTACTGACACACCTGGTAACGGACCGTTTAGGGAAGTTGTAGTAAGTCTCGATGATGATGTTGTTGGTGCAATATGGCCTTTTACTGTAATCTATACAGGAGGTATCAACCCTCTCTTATGGCGACCCATTACTGGCATTGGTTCATTCAATCTTCCCTCATATGATATTGAACTTACACCATTCTTGGGGAAGATTTTGGATGGGAAGACACATAAATTTGGGTTTACTGTTACAAATGCCTTAAATGTCTGGTATATAGATGCAAATTTGCATCTTTGGTTGGACAGTAAGAGCATAGGAACCAAAGGACAGCTTTTGAAGCACATCAGCCCACCTCTTGTTGAATCGCTTGTATCAAATTTTAAGGGTTTAAATGGAAACTTTGTGACAAATGTAAGGAGGTCCATTTTGTCAATCGGATGGGTTAAGTCCTCCTATGGCAATATCACAACCCATTCGGTTCAACAGTTCAATTTCAGAAATATAATGGTAATGGGGAAAGATGGAAGTAGGCAGATTGTGAATCAAACCATCCATTTCAATGAAAGTTTTTATGCTAAGGTGCCATCCTCTAATCTTCATTTTGTAGAATCAAGCAAAACATTTCCACTGTACTTATACTCGGATGAAATAGATCAAGGAAATGGAACTTACATATCTGTTGCAAATATTACATTGGAATTTCATGAGATTAAGTCTAAGAATGCAGGCTTTGGATTTTCAAACAGTACTCTCAAAAATGTCCAGAATGGGCAGGGTTCTATGGTTGTTAGGAACAATTTGGTGGTTAGTGGATTGGGTAGTACCCAACAGGTATACAATTATGGATGTAATAAGCTTTGCTATTTCAGGAATGTCAGCAGTTCAAACTACACTATTCTCTATGATCAAGTTGGAAGTTCATGCAACAAAAGAAGGGACTCTCATGTTCGTTTTGGTCTTAGCACAAAGTTGTTTTTCCCTGGTCGAAAGGCCTTTCTCGCATAAGTGATAACATAGAGGAGTTGATCCCTTGGCATGATCATACAAGTGCTTCATAAAAGGATTGTTTTTGATGCTCTAAGGGAGGGCAAATAAAATGGTAGATTTCTCATTTTCTGTAATTATTTCACAGCCAAGGTTTTGGTTGATTTGTTTGTACACCTTTTAAAATGTTTGCATTACTGGAATTGTGATCTCTTATCTGCCAATGAAGACCAAGCAAAATCCCCTCAGTATTTTCATTCTTCTTAACACGATCAATGTTAATGTAAGATTCACAAATGTCAATTAGGGTTTGCTATCTTATCTGCTGTAATGAATTTGAATAATTGAATCCATCTCCTAATTTCTCTTCTCTCGTGCTGCGTGAAATCTAAAATTGATTAAATTTGAGTTATGCAATTGATCTGCAATTTCATTACTTGGTTAGCATTGCAACAGACTCTCTTCAAAGGATAGGTTGGGGTTATACTTGCAGCTTGATTTTTGTTTTTCCTCATGCTCTTCGGAGAGTAGTGATAACTTATTTTTTGCTCACAGTTTTGTTGAATGGATTTAGTTTAAGCTCTTTGTGCACATTTTGTTTGTCAAATTGGAAATGAAACTATGATATAGATGGCTTTGTGTGATGCAAAGGCACAGTAATAATTTCTCTACTGAGACTAGTTTGGAATTGGCAAGAATTTATATGGTCAAATTATAAAACAGCAGTTTCTACATCTTATTGTTGAGGATTTCAAGCTAAAGCCTAAAAATTTAGCTCTGCGCACTGCAGATGTTTTAAGCCTAAATTCAAAAAGAGCAGTTTCTAGTGGTTAGGTTGTAGAGCTTCTATTTTATTTGTTCATACCTTCTGTTTCAGATTTAGCCTGATTAATGTTTTCTTTTGTACATCTCTGGCTGCTACTTATAGGTCACAGTGGGAAAAAATAGGAAAGGGAAATATGCATAACAAATAGAGAAGTAGAGTGGCCCGTTCTTTACTGGATAACTTGGCATTCTAGTTACTTGTGTCAATTATTCATGCTGACATATATTATGGTCTGAGATTATTTAACTAGGTTGGTTCTTCAAAATTCAAATGCTTCATTGGGTTTTATTGGTGACATAACCAAGTAGAAAGAATGTTGTTCAGATGGTAGGGAAGTGAGGTTCGTGGCATCTGCAAGCATGAAGAAGACTTTGGTAATTAGGAGAGCCGGGTTGTGCTCCGGCAAGAATTCTCCAACAGCCAAGTCCATCTAGGGTTTTAGGACGAGTAAAGCAAGTTAATGAATTGTATGGGATCTGTAGAGGGGTATCTGTAGAAGCCATCTCAGACCTACCTGACATGCTGTCAAGTTCTAATCTCCCCACCCCCAATCTATCATTGGTACTACAATTCTTAAACTTGATATGGTTATTACAAATTCTGCATGAATAGTTATGTAGGCTGTATTACGTTGGTTCTGATTCTTATTTCAAGAATTGGAGAATGACAGGCCCCCCCAGCTTCAGGGAAACAACTGGAAGTTTTTTTGAATCTTGCCCCTTGGGGCTGGTAGAGGTGTTTGGTACTTTAACCAACTAACCTCAGTTTTGAACATAGTGAAGCAATTTCCTTTTAAACTGACCACTATGTTTCTTTAATGTGTATCAATGTTGTTACTAAATTCATAGTATCAAACTCTGGTTCTATCTTGTATAAAAGATTGTTTCCATGGGCTACACTATGTACTTCGATAGGATGTGTTTGGTAGACACGAAAATAGGGAGAAATGAAAGGGAATATAACATGAAAAGTTAGTAAAGATTGTATCCATTTTCATTCGTTTCCTCTCATGTCAGCCTCTTTCAAGCATAGGTATATAGTGTTTTGCAGATGAAGCCTCTACGCTTACGAGTATTATTGTGCTGCTTTTGATTCTCTAATGTGAACATCTTCAACGTAATTAGCATCAGCAATACAGACAATACAATGACAGTATTGCTTAATCCTAAAATTCACTACATTATCCACATTCAAACACCTATTCATTCATCATCATTTAAAAAATAATAATAATTCAACCTTTCAAGTGCATTCAAAAGAGATTAAAAAAATCGCATTTTTATTTATTACATTGTTGTGTAAGGATGACAATTTAGTAACGATATTTATTATTGCTATGTAAGAATGATAATTTAGTAATGACAATAAATCGAATCATATTAAGATCCAAAATGATCCTATTAAGATTTATAAAAATTAATTTTGACTTATTAATGATTTATTTTAAATTAGTTAAAATGTGATTTGAATAAATTCTCTCTTATATATATATTTTTTAATCATTTATATGTCTTCGTATTCACAGACTGATCAATCAAAAGGCTAAACCTAACTTAGACATATTCGAACTAATAAAATACATAGATAAAATTTTTGATTCAATTAGTCTAATTTATCAAAGATAAGAAAAGTGGAGAGACTAAAATCCAAACTTTTTTTTTTTGAATGTTTTTATCCATTAAAGTAACAACAGTAACTTTTAATTTCTTTTTCTTTCCAAAGTACAGTTTAGTGAAAAAAAAAAAAATCTAATTTATTTAATTTTTATATTATTTTTCATTAACTTCAATTTTCCATTACTAGAAAACACCCTTGCCAAAAAAACTTGTTAAAGCTGCTATTTTGGGGGTTGGGGTCTATCCTCCTACATTTTCTTTATCATCATTATCAGAAGGCGAACTGAGCGAGCGCAGGAGATAATGAACCAGAGTGAAAAGAAATTTTGAAGGAGACAACATAAGCTCTGCCTCTGTGCCCAATCCAACTTTGTCTGACAAATGAGTTCTTCCACCAGGTCAGCTCTCTGCCTTTCAGTCTCTGACTTCTTTCAATTTTAGTATTGACTCTGCAAATTTGGTGCATATAGTGGTTTTAGTTCTCTGGGATGGAAATCTTCAAGTTTGTTCGTACAGCTAGGATTGAATATTAGTGGTCTCAATGTAGTTTCGGTCCCCTTAAAAGGAAAAACACCCGTCAGGAAATTTTCTGTAGCTTTTTCTACAAATTCGTCATCTTCTGGTACGTTTACTTCTCCTAAAGGCTAAAAGTCCATTTCCTTCTCGTTTACCCATTTATCTGAAACTGGGTTGCCTTGCATTTCTTTTATATGTTATTATTCTCAAACTTAGTTTGCAATTTTTACCCTTGAAATGTCATATCAATTTGATGTACATTAAAATGGTGATGGACGAAAATGCTAAATTTGATAAGAAATAAATATTTGATAGGTGATTATAGACCAACTTAAAACAGTTGAGGTTCTTTCATAATGTGCTGTGAGAATGTTGGCTATACCTGGAAGTAGTTTTGGATGATGCTAGAACGCAAAACATAATACTCCCAAGAGGACCTAGAGGGATTTGCAAGTTTCGTTTTGGATAATTCCACAACCCTGGCATGATCAGGGTTTCCTAGCAATTTAATTAGCCATACAACTTGTTATGTTATCCTATGTGATCACAAATTGCTTAAAAGAATGAGACTTATAAGTGTAAGGAACTACCTATTCAAAAAATACCATCGAAATAAGCATATGTTTTACATTATTAAAAACTGTGGTTATAATAGTTTCCACTTTCCAGAACATCTTCTATGTTGTTTTATCTTTTGCCAAAGTTTTAAATTTATTGTTCTATATAAGATAAATTGTTAGATGTTCGCTAGGTCTACTAAATCTGTTATCTTCTTTTTCTTTTCTACTCTTTACTTTGACATGGCTGTTGTGGCTACTTCTGTAGAATTGCATCAAACTCTACTTACAGCAACAAGAAATCAATTCTGACTAGCTTTGTCACAATGTCACCTTAATTATACTGTATTCAGATCCACTCTTGGTTAAGGCTGCTAGAGGAGATCCTGTCAGTCGGCCTCCAGTGTGGATGATGCGCCAGGCAGGAAGATATATGGCTGTTTATAGAAAGCTTGCTGAGAAATACCCATCCTTCAGAGAGAGGTCAGAGACAACTGATCTCATTGTGGAAATTTCTTTGCAACCTTGGGAGGCTTTCAAACCTGATGGAGTAATTATTTTCTCTGACATACTTACACCTCTACCTGCATTTGGTATCCCATTTGACATAGAAGAAGTAAGAGGTCCTGTTATACCATCGCCAATTCGCTCTGAAGAGGACTTGAAGGCATTGCATCCAATTGACTTTGAGAAACTTAATTTTGTTGGGGAATCACTTAAAATACTCCGTCAGGAGGTACTTGCACCATCCAATTTGAATCATAATGTTCTTTGGTAGCCTTGTTTCTAAGTCATCATTCCTATCTATTCAGGTTGGTGGGCAGGCTGCTGTTTTGGGTTTTGTTGGAGCACCTTGGACTCTAGCAACATATATAGTGGAAGGGGGTACAACTCGAACATATACAACTATAAAGAGCATGTGCCATACAGCACCACAAGTATTGAGGGCTCTTCTTTCTCATCTAACACAAGCAATATCGGATTACATAGTTTTTCAAGTGGAGTCTGGGGCTCATTGCATACAAATATTTGATTCATGGGGTGGGCAACTGCCACCTGATATGTGGGAACGCTGGTCAAAGCCTTATATTGAAGAGGTAATTAATATTGAAATCTGCTCCCCACCTCTCTTTCACGCTCCTCTGCTCCACTTGGAATAAATTTTTATCCTGGAGTATGGTGTTATGACCTATGGCATACTGAGCTTTCATCTTATGATTAACTGCTTCATCTCATTTTTTTGATTAGCTGAGAAAGAACAAAATTGAATTCATATATCAAAGCCTGATGGTACAAGGTTTCAAGCTTCTATGTTTCATTGGTTTAATTAATTGACTTGGGTAAGAATATTATCAGAACTTGTTAGTTTTAAAGTTAAAATTCAAGAGTACTTTGATTAATTTTCGTATTCCAGGAGAATCATTCACATACAGGAGCTATACTACCTTTTCCTGCTACTGCCTTATGATATTTTGTTTTTGCTATCAATACTGTGTTTTTTTTTTATTCGAGGATTTAGCAAGTATATATGTTACACTCTCTTCTTTTACTTGTAATCGTCTGTTGGGGTTTCCGAACTTGCAGATTGTAAATGAAGTGAGGAATAAATGCCCCAAAACACCACTTGTTCTCTACATAAATGGAAATGGCGGCCTTCTTGAGCATATGAAAGGTACTGGAGTTGATGTCATTGGGCTCGACTGGACAGTGGACATGGCCGATGGAAGAAAGCGGTTAGGAAGTGGGATCAGTATACAGGGCAATGTGGACCCTGCGTACTTATTTTCTCCTCTTCCTGCCTTAACTGAAGAAATTCAAAGGTTTGTGACCTTATGATATTTGATGTCATGCATGTCATTCTACATAGTTGTGGACTAATATGCATCGGTATGTTTCAGGCTTTCAGTTGATAATATTTTGTCTGAAATATGTACACTGTATTTCCCAGATGCTCAATTTAAGTATCATGATGGAAAATATTGAAACATGTAAATGGCCACTGCCAAAAATGGAGATATCTGAAAAAAAGAGATCATTATGACAAAACGAATGTTAATTACATTTGCCCTGATTCTGAAATTATGGATTGGTCAAGTCAAATTTCTATTAGTAGTCATGGACCTCTGTAACAAAGACGAGTATTGTTTCTGATTGTTATAAGATGCCTGGCATATCCTAAAATGGAAAAGACTAAGCAGCATATCACTAGTTACAAGGTATCCAACAATGACCTAAATTTAATGACCAGAATAGAACCATCCATCTTAGTATGTGGATATGGGCTGGCTTGACTCTTTATAAATATATACTGATAGCACCATTTGTCAGGGTTGTGAGATGTGCAGGTCCAAGACGGCACATTCTTAATCTAGGACATGGTGTTCTTGTTGGTACACCTGAACCAGCTGTTGCACATTTCTTTGAAGTTGCAAGGAGCTTGAAGTTTGATACACTTATTCAAGAGGAAGCTGCAGAGGAACCTAAACTCATAGCGTGAGGATAGATATTGCTGAAGTGCAGGTGCCACTTTCTTTATGATTTGTCTTTTGGTTGAGAGTTCGTACCTTTTGCAGAGAATGACTACTTAGTCTTTCTTTAACTCTTATAGATTATATGATGGTTAAAGGTCTGAGGCTTGGTACATGCTTGTGTCACCTAACCTACGGTCTCATGATTTAGCAGTATCCTCCTAAACTGTATCTATGATTAGTGAATTTGGATTGATTAATGAATTTCTGCTTCATCTTTTCTTCATTCCTGACTCGACCTTCTTCTTACTCATCTTTAATATATATGGCTGATACAACCTGATTTTTCAAGTGGTGAAGGAGCCTGTGCTTGTCTATCAAATTCACGTCTATACTTTTCACAAGGACTCTGGTCGTTTCAGGTTTCAAGTTTCAACCTACTGATTTTGTCTTAGAATTTGTCCTAGTTTCATCTTTTGTGGTTTGTGCCCAAAAATAATTGAAACAAGGCAATCATAGATACTGCCATTCATGCAAACTGTTAATCCAACAAAGGGCAAAACTTCACAGTCCATATGTATGTATATTACTATAGCAACTATAGACTAGATAGAGCAACACCATTCACTTGGATTCCGATGGATTAGTCGTGAGATTGTTGTAGAGCCTTATTTAGATTCTTGAGAGCCTTGTCGTATGATATAAAACCCATGAACCAGAATTCATGACCATCGCTGGTGACAACGTGGATATACTTTTCTGAAGGGTTCAATCTGTTTGCTGAAGGCTCCACTGTTCTCAATTGGTCCAGCAGCAATACTACCTAGATAGCCATTCATAGACACACAAACTTAACTGTAAGATACAGCAAATAGAAATACAAATTAAGTTTATATTTGCCAAATATTTTAATATTCTTTTCTTACTCAAACATTGAAAAGCAAGAATTGCTGGATGACTTTGAAAGAAAAGAAGGAAGAAAGTACCTTGTAATATAGCCAGTTTGACTGCCCAAGTGATGGGTAGTGACAAAGTGGATGATCACTGCAAAAGGCTATTCTTTTTGTTGATATATAAATTGTCCCAATTACTGGTCCAGAAGAAGTTGATAGGTAGCAAGCGTATGGCTTGATGAGCTTCTCTCCTGGCAATATCTCAAATGTTTGCTGGAACAATTTATCATGACCTCCTTCTGCTAGCACCCTTGTCCCCTTAACAAGTCTTACCATTGCTGCATCAGTGAAACTAGGACTGGTTCTAACTGTGTCATGTATATTGAGAAAATTGCCAAGTCAGATTGATATTTGAGACAAATATTAATGGTCTACACAATCAGATACAGTAAAACTGTTAAACAATCTTCATTGCATAGACCATCAAAAGTCAAAGGAACCTAGCTTAAACCCATTCAAGTTTCAGGGATCAAATCCCGTCCAATCCTCCTCCCCAACCTCTCCTCTGTAGGTTTTGGGTCATTGTGCTTGATAGCATTGGAGAATACACAAACTCTTTTCTTATTTTGTTCTGAAATTGTGTTTTAATTATGAGAATAGGTGAGGCACAGAGGTTGAAGGAATAAATTTTGATCTCTTACAGCTTTGACTCATTTAGATCCAACAAGACATTGTTTGTGTCCAGATATCAAACTAGAGTACCTTTCAAATTTCATCAGATCTTTCCTTTGATTTGAAGCGTTCGAGTGTCCTTGTAGTTATTATAATGTAAAGTGCAGAGACAACAGAAACTAAGCCAACAACTGAGGAAAAACAACAAAAAACAGAGGAAGAGAAAAACTCACGGTGATTCCAAACACTGTCTGCAAAAAACTCTGCTTTTCTGGTGGATTTTTCAATCTTCTTGCTACACCGATCTAATACACCACATACCTTCTCCATCGGACCTGACACAAACATAAATAGTACAATACACAAGTGACAAAAACAAGAAAATTTGTGTCATGGAAGTAAGCAATACCGGAAATTCTCACCCTTGCTGGCGCCTGAAGGAGTAACCGGAATAGGGGAGACATGAACGTAAGGATTACTGCCTGTGCCTATTATTGCAACTGGAACCTCTTTGACTCTCTGATCGTTCATGTTGTTGTTTTTGGAGATGATAAAGATTACAATAAAGGAATAGCAGACTATGTGATTGTAATGTTTAGAAGGTAGTGGTGGGTATGGGTGAAAGTTTTAACAGGTGGGAATCAAGTTAAAGGTACAGTGATGAAGAAGATGGAGTAGGCATAAAAGATAAAGGAGGAGCAGACCACCCTAAGATGCTGCCACAATTTGTGAGAGGTCAAAAAGGTGAGGTTGATGAAAGATGAAGAATATGTTCCCATTTCTTTAATGAAGGAATACAAAAATTAGAATATCTTTCTTTTAAGTTACATGCACACCATTTCTACGGTGGAAAAAACTTGGGCTCATGACGAATTAAATAAGTAGTATCAATATTTGAAGACTAAAAAAATCATTTAATATTTGTCTCGAAGCCTTGACTTGGCTAATTGAATACGTGTACTTTATAGCGTATATTTTGTAAAAATTAATGCAGCTTAATTCGGGGAATATCAAACTTCTTTTTATTTCATGCTGTTTTAGTTATTTAAAAATCACTTAGTTAACAGTATGTTTAGAAACACTTAAAAAATATATAATTAATTTCATTTCAAAATGAATTATATTTTTTTTAAACATTTGATACAAATGAAATGATGTAGATTTTGAATGAATTTATTTGAAATTCATATTTTATTCAATTATGAATTCTATACTAAATAGGTTGAATTTTATTTGTGAAATTCATTTGAAATAAGTTATTATTTTGTCTACCTTAAATAACATTTTTATCTTTAATATTACACATGTTTTTTATTTAGATCAATCGATAAAGAGCCACCTAACACTTAATCTCAAATATTTATCTAACCAACTACAAATTTTTTCTCTCAACTTATTTTTTGTTTATTGAACAATAATTAATTTCTTCATTTTTATATTTTTAATTGATCTATGTTAGTTTTAATTAAAAATTAAGAGAATTAGACTGAATTTTATAAGTGTAATTTTTATTCAAAATAAAAGAATTAGTTGAATGGTAGAATTCGTTTAAAATAAAATAAATTATATTTTTTATCTTATTCCAATTACACCTTTGACTACTTGGACTACAATGCAAATGGAATGACAGCAAAACAAAATCTCATTTCTTCTCTCATGCTTTCCAGCATTTTGTGAGCAAATTGGCAAAGCTTTAGACGATTTACGAGTAAAAGAATTTGAACAAGTAAATCATCAAAGTTCTTGCAAATGAATTGTTACTTGTAAATATTCTGTCAACTCACAACTTTATTGCGAGTAAGAATATAATTAGTAAATAAATTATTAAGATCTTGACAACTTACATGTGAATTATATATGACAATAATTTATATACACTCGGTCATGTTATTTTACATATTCATTACTTGTTTGAATAGTGCTTGAAAATATCATCAAAATTATAGACAAAATACAAATTAATTACAAAGGACAAAAAGTTAGTAAAATATCATTTTAGATCGTGACTAGTTGCAATGTTAATTGTATATGAGAATAACATTTTACTTCTCAAGGCAACATGCAAAATACTAATCTCTCTTGTTTATTTCTTTAATCCTTTTAATTAAATTTCGGGTTAATTTTCAATAGAGAACACAGCATCAACAACCAGTGAAAGGGTTCTCATACAATTTTTTTTCTTTAAGAAGACGAATTAACTCAAACTTAGTAAATAATATAGTTTTTGTTAATTTTTCTTGACTTCAACCTAAATTTACTACATTAGTTCACTTGCATATATATATATTCCCAAAATCATATTGAAATCACCCCCACCTTCCCACCTTACTTGCTAAACCTCACTTTGCAAAGAAATTCGAGTCATTGTTCATACTAATTTAAATTAAATTTGAATAACACAAAATTATCGGGGATCTTGATAATCTAAAAAAATTATTGAGCAAACAGGCAAAATTCGGATGATTTACGTGTATATTAAAAATAATTAAAAAGCAAATGAGAACAATTTGCCTAGAAATCAGGCACCAAACGTCTTACGTGTTAAATGTTTTAGTAGACATTGTGTGAGTAAATCGTCATTACTTCAGACGATTTACTAGAAGAAGAATTTGTACAAGTGAATAGCCAAAGTTCTTGCTGACTTATATGTTACTTGCAAATATTCTAGTAACTCACAAGTTTATTGCATATAAGAATACAATTGGTAAGCAAATTATTAAGATTTTGACAACCTACATGTTAATAGAGAGAGAGGCCTTGAAAATATTAATTTTGAAAATAAATGGGATTATATCATTCATAGTGTGTATTTGTTTTGAAGACTAATTAAAAGGAGCATTTTTGGGGTTAGGAGACATTTGGTAAACCCGTGTACTTCATTTTATTCTACTAATTATCGCACTTTACACACATGCCAATAGAATATGCGAATTATTGGGGTAAGGTTAACGATTACAAAGTGATAATCAAAACAAATAAAAATAATTCAATGTGGTACTAATCAAATGAATTATTTTTTTATTTAGTGACGATTGTGTCCGAACTGGTTTATGAGTACCTCAACTAATTACATTTTCATTCTAGTCAAAGACATGTTATTCTCGTCGAGACTAAAAAACTTAAGAAGATTTTTACTCATTATAGCCTACTCAAGGAGATTTTGAGTTTAGAAAATCAATGAAGTGAGCACATGTTCATTCAGTTAACTCTTTTAAAAGTAAAATAATGTATATTATAAATAGAAATAAAAAAATCAAATATTGCTTATAATAAAACATAAAAATGAGACCATTTTTCTTTTCTTCTATTTTTGGATATAAATAAAAATAATTTTTTCAGTGTAGTAGTACTTAGATTTGCAATTTGGGATCTTCATGGCCATGATCACATTTTGGCTCATTAGTGAAAGACTATAAGTCGATTCTAAGGGAAAAGTTCATAATTATTAAAATTCAATAACCCCTCTTTTTCCTATTTATTTAGTTTATTCTTTTAAAATTTTCATCTTCATATTGATAGAAAAGATCATGATGTTTAATTTGTGATAATAAATGTTTTGTCAACATTCATATATAATTCTCTCATTAAACAAGAGTATGTAATTGGGTACGTATACGTAATATATTTAATAATTTTTTATAAACTAAAAAATACTTGTTAAGTAAAATAAATATACAATTTTTGAAAATTAAATTATCAATTATAATAATATATTAAATGCACGTAACATTAAAGTTATTGTCAAATTACTGCAGTAAATATTAAAAACTTTTCATATATCACCTTAGCAAGAGTATAAAGATATGAAATACACATTGCCATTCACTAATTCCTCTCCACTCTAACTTGAAATCAATATTAATTAGTGTCCTCTCAGAGAAGTTTTAATGTTTGAAAAAAAGGTTTGAATCATTGATGTAAAGGAATCCAATGATTTTTAAGGTACAGGATCAAATTAATTACAATATGAAGATGTGGGGCACCATTTTGTATATTAGTCGGGATACCACAACATGAACTGATCTGAATGGACATTAATTAATTAAATTAATAAAATGTCTCATTAAACAACTTGATTCATTTCATTATGTTCTTAATTATTTCTCTCTCTCTCTCTCTCTCTCTCTCTCTCTCTCTCTATATATATATATATATATATATATGTTGGACTAGTTTCTAATAACTTATAGATGCAAGATGCATGTTTTCATTAGTGATAAATGTATAATTCAGATTTAAGGGGACATAATCTAAATGGCTTAGATTTTCAAACCATAAGTTTCATACACCAATGTTTAGTGCTAAATTTAGACTTTTCTGCATTCTCAAAAAAGAAAAGAAAAGACTTTCATGATGTTCAATTAAAAGATGAGAATATAGTAGGAATAAGTGAGAAGTTAATTATAATTTAAAATTTATTTTTCTGGTATTATGATAAATTATTATTTTACATAGAAGTTAAAATATATTTTTTTCTTTAAGAAAAGGAGAGGAACGACCATTTAAACGAAAATAAGAGAGTTTGTAAAGGGGATAAAGCACCCTTCTACAAGTCGATATTCAAACTCAAGATCAAAACTCGTGCTTGTAGATAATATAAATGTAGATATAGATATTAATCATTTATGTAGTCTAATGATTTTATACTATCTCATGAATTCTAATTATTAGATAGCAAATATAATTGAAAATAGCTTATTGGAACAGTATCTGCTGTACCAGCAATAATCTGCAAAACTTCCATACATATACAAATTAACTTGAAAGATAGCTCATTGTTATTTGCTTAATTAAGAATGTACTCATATATAGACCCTGAAAAGAGTAATAAACTTAAGGAACTTACCCATAACTTGGATTCTTCTTTGCCAACTTCATGCTACAAACAACAAATATAATCCTTGATTGAGATCATATAGAAATAAAACTAGCTTGAAATTATGTCTTCATTTGAACCAAGGATGGTATAGATGATCATTCCATCATTAATTTCCAGTACTGTAGTTGAGCTATCCAAATTCCAAAACATATATAGGGATGGATTCATGGCTTCATTGTAATTATACTGAGTACCTGAAATCAGTCAGAAAATGTGGAAACCACAAGGACAAATGTATGAGATATATAATCTAGTTGGGAGAGGCTAATTTTTATGCATTTTTTTCACTTCTACGACATCTTCTTGGAGCTACTTGATATGATAATAAGAAAATAATTATGCCAAACTTTTTGATACATCAAACTAGAAAGTGACAATGACATGTGTTTAATTGAAGTTGATTATATGTCATATATTTTCATTTGGCGCATCCTATGTCAATTAGATCTTATACAGTGTTTGATAACAATAAGATAGCATAAACTTATGTTATTGGTATTCCTTTATATCATCTTTAATAATAATAAAATATCCTATGCAGAGGGAAATAAGATTTAATGTAACTATATAACTACTTATACGCACTGTCTAATACATCATAAAAATTTACATTATGAAATATTGGAAGATATGTCAAACGAGCCTAAAATGTTTTAATTACATAGTGATTTATGCATTACTCAAGTCGGCTATACAGAATGGGGATTACGGAAATAAAGCGAAAAGATAAATAAGAATATCAAATTATACATACTAATGTCAAACAAGCCTAAAATGTTTTAATTACAGAGTGATTTATGCATTACTCAAGTCATCTATAAAGAATAGGGATTAAGGAAATAAAGAGAAAAGATAAATAAGAAATCAAATTATACATACTAATGTCAAACGAGCCTAAAATGTTTTAATTACAGAGTGATTTATGCATTACTCAAGTCAGCTATAAAGAATGGGGATTAAGGAAATAAAGAGAAAAGATAAATAAGAAAATCAAATTATACATACTAATGTCAAACGAGCCTAAAATGTTTTAATTACAGAGTGATTTATGCATTACTCAAGTCAGCTATAAAGAATGGGAAATAAAGAGAAAAGATAAATAAGAAATCAAATTATACATACTAATGTCAAACGAGCCTAAAATGTTTTAATTACAGAGTGATTTATGCATTACTCAAGTCAACTATAAAGAATGGGGATTAAGGAAATAAAGAGAAAAGATAAATAAGAAAATCAAATTATACATACTAAATCAAACAAGAAAAGTATCTGAAAGAAACAAATTAAACATCTGATCTTATATACTGATGTTGCTGGTATAGATTTGTATATACCAACAAACACTGGAAAAAGCATTTGATTTTAAAGATCCTGCTATCCTTAGATCTTCAATAATGAACTTAGTTTCTAAGAATATTGAAAGGGAAATGTATGATAAAATTTCAAAGTTAAAATTATAGTACTATAGTATATCTCATATATAGGCTACCTCCATTAATGTTGGGTACAAGACAGATTTAGATTCTCAAAAGGACTCATTAGGCTGTGCATAAAAGGAAACATATAGGTGACAATTCTACAATTAAGCACCATTATATATATAATATTGTAATTAACTTATCATTTTGCATGACAGAGAGAGAGAAAGAGAGAAGGTGGGAGAGAGTGAACTCTCCCTACCATATAATTGATGCCAAAGGTAAAGTAGTAAGCAGTAGTGAAATACTTCTACTATAGCCTAAGAAAAATTAGGGTTTTCAACCCCTTAGCAGGAGTTTTTTTATTTTTATGAATGAAGTAAGATTTACTAAATTTAAAGATGAATAAGATTTATCCAACAAATTCTTTTAAATATATAATGAAAATTTTCCTTTTTCAAAAAATTAACCTCCTAGATAGATAGCACATATAAGCATTCTTGATCTATAAAAAGATCATAACAATTCCTGTCTATAAAATTCATTGCATACAAGCATTATGTCGATCATAAACTTATTCTTAAAAAAGGAAAGCATAGCAGTGAGTTAAAAAGAAAAGAAGAATACCATAGAGTACTGCAGAGCTTGGAAGCCAAGGAAATTGAAGGTTTACTACTGCATAGGAAAACTTGAGCTTCCAATATTAGTGTTGGGTTTCATTAAATTCTTCTTCTTCTTCTTCTTCTTATAAGGAATTCCTCTAGCCTTACCTTGTGAATCCCTAACTTCGCGTAAATAAACCCGAATAGCACCACTTGCAAAAGGATTAGTCTCAGGCAAACCTCCATTTTCTTCATATGCAGCTCTTAACCTACCAATAAGTGCATCTAAGCTTCCCCAAGCTTGTCTAAGTGGACAAGTACATGGACCTGGTGGTTCAGGTTGTCCAAAAAACAAACAACCTTGTAGGTGCACTTTTGTTTTCCCAAATTGATCTAAATAACGAAGGAATTCAAGGACATGATTTGAATTGCACTGTGGCAGTGCTATTGGTGGCCTTTGATTCCTCAAATACTGACCAAAAGTGTTCCAATCTCTCCTTTTCTGTGACTCATACCGGCTAAGCGGTGCCGGTTGTTGCTGTTGTTGATGATCAACATGACTAGGAGGAATAGTTGAGGATGAAGATCTTGATGATGATCTCTCTGCAGCTACATCTTTTCCTTTGCTAGACATAGTTCAAAAACTGATCATAAATTAATCATGATCTAGCTAAGTGTTAAATTTTTTTGGGTCTGTGGGGAGCTGGAAGACAACAAAATAGGAAGAGTGGAAGAAATTACTCAAATAAAGAAAGATTTTTCAAGATCACATCAAAGGAAGCTGAGTAGTGTGGAGACATGAAATGGGACCAATACAAATGCTTTTTAGACCCTCTTTTTCTTCCTTCCTTGCATTATTTCTTGCTTTAATGGTACTATTAGCATTAACCATATACTTTATTTATTGTTTAAAAATTTCCATATTTTTATTATTGTGTTTCCATCATAAGAGCAATCATTATTGGCTACATTAACTTAATGAGAACTATGGTTAATTAAGAGTACACGGTTAGTATAGGTTATATAGGCTTATAGCTGGTTCAAAATTATTAATTTTTGGTTAATTAGGGGTATGTTTGGACATTCAGTTACCCAATTTGGGAATTAAAAATAAATGATTTTTGTATAACCAATTCTACAACTTGGTAGGGGAGCAGGTTGCATATCATCTTATTTTCTATCCACGAGACCGGACCCATAATAGATGAAAGTGAACTCTACCTAAAATTCATCCTTAATCTTTTAGAAATTAAGGATCTTTTTTACACGGAACAAAAACGTAAAAACAATATAATCAATAGATAAAAAATATGCAACGCAACGAGTGCACAAAGAAAACAAAACAAATCGCAAAAAAAAGAGTATAATTCAATGACTGAAAACAGAAGAAACAAAGATTAGACTGGAAAAGTTTTAAATTGTGTTATAAGGCTGTTTGTTTAATTTGAAAAGCAAATGATAAAAAAAATATTAAAAAAAATTGATTTTCTTTCAAATAGATTTGATCCTTTACTTGCAGATTTGTTCAAATTGAGTAATAAGATATCATATAAATTCTTTGAAGATTACCTGTCATATTTTTATTGTGAGAGAAATCTTTTTGGCATCATATTAACATTAATTAATTTTGTGATGTAACTATTCATTAATTCAAATCAGAATTTTTCTTTTCTTTGAAAATAACTAATCATCTTTTGTTTTAAAAAGAATATTAATCATCACTAAATTCAATCCTATAATCTATAGAATTGAATAATTTGAATTGGACTCTAACAGGTGGAGGGGTAGGAATATTTATATATACTTTATATATAATTCTAAATTAGCTGGTTGGCCATATATATATTTGCTTTTCTATATTTTATTATTATTATACTAATCACTAATGATTAATTTTCCAATTAGTGAAAGTTAAGAATTTTAAATGCTTCTCACAGCCACTACCATCATTTCAATTGGCCATTAATTAATTATGTGGAATTTTATTTTCCAAATATAAATGATGACAAGTTACCATCACCCATATATAAATATATATATGCAAGACAGCATATTATTGTATGTACAATCGTTCTATTATATATTTACATGCATATGTTGTCGTGCACCTATCAATAAAGCTCTTCAATTAAATCTTTTTTTATAATAAATAATACAAAAAATTAATTATTATCATATTTTTACCATATAGCAGTTCACATATTTTGTACATTGTCTCAAATTTTTTTGAAAAGTGATTAAGTAGTATAGTCAAAAATTATATGTGGTGGGAATGATGTTTATATCGTGTTTACATAATAAGAGAATATTTTGTATGGATCTTTTGATCACATCAATAAGAGTGATAATGAGATAGATAATTTTTTCTTTGCGTGTGCTGTGTACTTTAAAATATCATAATGAATTATTTATATATAAAACAAAAATAAGAAATTTGTAAACTAAAAAACAAAAAAACTTTTTGATTTTAACCTTACAAATTTGACTTTTCAATATCAAGCATTTGAAAGTAATGGAAATCAAGCTAACACTTTCTTTAAATTACTCATAACTTCAAACTTCATTTTTAGGCACTTTTTCTTTCTAAAAAACATGGAATTAAAGAAATTAAAATTTCTTACAATACTTGAATATTGAGTGCTTGAGCTTCTCTTTTTCTTTGAGAGAGAGATGAGTTCAAAGTTAAAGTACTCCTACCAAAAATTATACCCATAATTAACATGCAATTGTTATTTAATTAATTCAAATTAAAATGTCGAACGAGATTTACAATGCAATTGTTATTTAATTAATTCAAATTAAACTGTCAAAGGAGATTTAAATTCAAACGGTTAGGTAAGAAAGTACACTAAAATTTCGATTGGATCAAAATTTCTTACTGCTAAGTAATTAAGAAGATGAAGCTCAAGTCTAAAACCAGTACAACATCAACAATTAGGGAGGTACACCTAGCACCATGACTTGAGCATTAGGGTTTAGGCTAATCACTATCTAATTCCAAATGAAGAAATTAATTGTAGCTATCACCTGCAGGTGGGGTGAGAAAGGACAAATCTTTACAATAGATTCTCCCTAAACTAACTGGTTGTTAGTGAAGGTACAACAATACAAAGTGTCGATCACAAGTTTAATTTGTTCAACTGTCTAGGAAAATGAGAGTTACTTAATGTAAGATTTCTTCAATCTGAGACTTTTGGGGTAAAAAAAATAAAACTTAAAAATAAGATAAAAACTGATATACTTAATTTTTTGTTATATGTATCTTGAAGAATTTTAGAATGATTAGTGTTAATAAAGTAAATGAAAGTAATTAGAGAGACATAAGATATACGTAATTTAAGATACGTAATTTGGTTATTTGTCTATTCTACAAAGAGAGTAATATGTTTAGTCTATCAATATGAAGCTCACCCGCTCACAGTCTTCCTTTATATATAAGCCTACAAGAAAATCATGGATTTTAGAAACAAGGCTATAAAATATACATGCTTACCTTAATTAGGAGACAATGAATGATGTGATTTGAATAACACATCTTACAAAACAGTTTTTTTGTCGAAAACCCAGCTCCTAAAACTAAGTAAAATCCTAAGAAAACATGTGGGTTAATTTATATAACATAATCACATAAGGGGAGTTCATGATCTGCTTTAATGATTTTTTTTATTTTTTTTGTTTGATTCATGACAGATTAATTAAATCTTAAATTACACTAAAAATATATAGTTTTCTTTTCTTTTCTTTTTTTTAAATACGTACAAAAGAGTCTTAATTTAGAATGGAATCAAATATTAAGGATATTGTTAAGAACAAATGCCATTAAGGGATATGTACATACATGGATTTGGAGATTAGAAAAACTCTTTGGAAAAAGTTAATTTGCTCTACTGTACAATTATGATGAAACAAGCCTTGTTCCCTAAAAGAAAAAATAGAATGTCATGGACATGATTGGTTCCAGTTGGATCAAGTTTAAGCATGCAGATTGATTTGTGAGGCACTTAGGCTGAAGTGTTGGAGCATTAGAGGAGCCTAGAACCCATCTTTAATACTATGTTAAAATTTTACTTTGAAAACTAATCAATTATAGTTATAAAAAGAGATGCTCTTATCGACTTAAATGTAACATAAAGCTTCATATGTTAGTAATGTGGGCAGTATTAAAAGGGGGGGAGAATTGCTGTGAAAGAGTTACTAAACAAATTTGAAGTGGTTTTAAGAAACAATAAAGGAAAAGTGGTTGCAATGTTAATTCTCATCAAATGCAAGATATAATTAGACTCCTATGTGACAGAATTAAAGGTAATTGGCAAAGGCAGCCTCAATGTTTACAAAGGAGGTGAATTGTCCTTGGATTATGTAAAAGAGAGCCACAATTAGCGAGGTCAGACAGCTGTTTTTCATGGCAGGTGAAAAGGAAACAAAAGCAAGGTGAAGAACCATATAAACCAATTGGTTACAGCGGGGTGGTCTTCTTATGGTAAGGGAACCTTAGAGGAGGACATAATTGCTTTAAGCTTTTTGGTTGGAATTTTAAGTGCAGGAATTTGTACTGTAGAGTCTGTTTTGGTGAGGTGTTTTTTTATTTTTTATTTTCAAAGATTCCTCTTCCATCTTTGTTTTTGTATGTAACATAAATCAGATCCAATAAAACTCAATCTCTTTCAACAAAAAAAAAAAAAATATAGTGTTTGAAGGTTCTTACCAAAAAATTGAATGATCTAGAGATTAAGTTTTAGACATTAAAAAAGATTCATTTGGTTTATCGTATGTAAAAATCATGATAGTATAAAATTATTCAATTAATTTTATATAATAATTGATAGTAACATAGTAATATAAATTTATATCGTTAATTTTCTTATGTGTAATTATATAAAATTATATCTTGAAAAATAAATGAAAAACTCATATATTATATAATTATCGAACCCAAAATTATAATCTATGGCTACCTGCAGGCTTATCCACACATACTTCTTGAGTGTGCTAATCAGTAACCAAGGTGTGTTGAGTGTTGGAGGAGATTGCTACAAGTGACAATAATTGAAGGAAAATGATGACATGTATATTTCACGATATTACTGGCTGTTTCTATTGATTGATTTACATGTGATCGTGAAACAGTATTTAAGAAAATGACAAAACAAATATATGATATTTATATATATATATCAACATCATATCTAATAGACTATATTAACCTTCAACTTTCATCTCCATATCTAGTGAGATTTGAGATAAGGTCCTAAATTATTATTAAATATAGCAAAAAGGTTGATCCAACAATATAATTGTGATTTGCAAACTAGGACAATTTTCATCTTTGGTGATCAGAACAAGGGAAAATCTAATTAAATTAATGCATTCCAACTCCCTAATACTTAAATATGACATTTTAAAAATTATTTTTTTGGTATTTTAATTATTGTATCAACTTTTTAATTCTCGTACCCTTTTGCTTTGTTATAATGATGCAAGATCATGCATCAACATCTCAATCTTTTCATTCTGGGCCACCAAGAATCAATCAATTAAACTTTGGAGGAAAAGTAATATTGTTTGTGCTACCATTGTCAGGAACAAGGTTCTATATGTCATTTCCATCTCTAGGCTATTTAATTAAAATTTGTTGTGCTGACAAAATTGATCTCAAATATTTTAATAAATAAATAAAAAGTGATTCTGTGATTTCTTTTATGAAAAATTTGTTTTGTGTGGAATTGTCATCCTAGGTAACAAAAGATTCTAATGCTGGCCACTAACCTACGCACATGATGAATACTTTTTAAAAAATAAATAAAGTTGTTATTTTAAAGAAATAAAAATTAGTATGTGAGTGTTTTTTTTAATAAATTCAATCTGATAAAAAGAAGTTAGAGTTAGTGCCAGTTTGGTTGTGCCGGTGGAGGCAGCAATAAGTGATTTTGACTCTAATAAGATATGTTTGGTTTATAACTAAAACATGCGTTTATCAAACGCTAACTCAATTTTGAGCTGTTTTTCAAAAGATGGAATTCGTTGCTTTTGGATTTTAGATAAAGGTGTTGTGAGTCTTGAAATTTTGAAGATAAAAGTACCCCTCAATAATTTTCTGATTCACATCAAACCTTCGGTGGCACAAGCCTGAACCATTAATTTATTTCTCTCGATGTGTAGCTTGAAGTCTCTCTCCTCCCTCTCTCTCTAGGAACACCAAAGAAAGATTTACACAAGCTTATCCATCTTGATTTTGATTCAAAGGCTTCAATCTATTTCTTGAAACTTGATTGATTTGTGGAAATTTTGAGAAAACTAAAATAATTCAGTTCATATAATTGGATTCAATGGCATCAAAGAGGTTCACATTGTCAGTGATGATCGAAAACGATATTGGAGAGATTTGACATTGAAAAAAATAATTTTGAGGAGAATTGGGTTATTAAAGAACCCAATCGAAAATCTTTTCTCTTACTCTCTTTCCTTTTTGTTTTATTTTACCTTCACACTCGTATGGGTTCTTATAGTCACCTGCAACTTCACCAACATAGAAATCATGAAGTTTTTCATTGATAGACTTTTCAACAAACCTACTACAATGCTTAATTTGGCCAAAATCTATTATTCCCTTTTCAATTTGTATCATCGAAATCAGTAGAGCTCCATGGGGTTTTTTTATTTATTTCTTTTTTAAAAACAAAAAATTGAGTACATGCGTCAGTAATTATAGCAACTTCTGATAATATTTCCTTCATTGGATTGTGGAATAATGTTATTTATAAATACAAATTGGTGCTTACTTGTTTGATGAATTTGACTTATCGTTAAAATTCTAGATTAGGAGAATCGGTGGAAGCTAGTACCAATTTATTGGGAAAATCTAAATACATCTTGCAGAAAATAGAAAGAAAACAAAATGTTTGTTACACACAAAATAAGACCTCCTTAATCAGGCTTCTCTTATTAATGATTAGGCACCTTAATAAAACCCACATGTGTAGAATTCTCCACTTTAGTCAAGGTCTTGAGCTCATAAGCAATCCAACATCTTGATTCATCCTTGTGGTAAAAATACCCCAAACACTTGCTATCCTTTGTGCATTTATTTCCACATTCACTTTCACTCACTGCACTTCCTCTTGTGTATTTGTTCATGAAATGTTCAACCCCTTCAACTTTATAGTAGTGGAAATCTTTTACTCCCCGAGAAGATAAAGCCTTAGGCTTGCAATCCTTGCTCCACCCAACTAGCCCATTTGACAATGGGCAAGCAACACATTGATTGTCCTCACAAAGCCCAAATTCCTCGCACTTACTTGGTAATTGACACTCAGTCTCAATAGAAGAATCTCTGTCAAACAGAGTGAAAGTCACCTCCCAAGCACCAATATCAACTTTGTCATTGTAAGTATAAAGCTTAACATTTCCATCGATTCCAAGCCTTAGAAATGTTAGTGTGCTATTGTATTTAGGGCCTAGAAAGATTTCTGCCACCACTATTTGTTGTGTTTACTAGGCTAAGGTCCAAAGAAAGATAAGTAGCATCACCTTCATCTTTTTCCACATTAGCATTGAGTGTGACACTTTGAATGGTGCCCTGTGTAATGCCAAACAAATCAGTTGAAAAGAAATAGAGAATGGGCCTCAGTGAGTTCTTACTCTTGTAGTACAAAGATATCCCTTTGGGCTCCAAGACCAAGCTATCAGGGCCATCTATGTTTTGGGCCTCTAAAGCCCTGCTGACTAGCTTGGATGGCCCACTAAGTCTTAAAGACTAGGCCCACCAAAAGGGTATCAGTTGGATGGTCAAAACTTTGCCAAACGAATTTACCCTTCGAGTCCAAAAGCACCATGTTACCATTTGAGAGCAATCTAAAGGCAACCACACCCTTATTTGCAGTGTTAGTTTGCCAAGCAATTCTCCCATCAGCATCAGCTAACACAAGGTTTCCATCAGTTCCAAATGAAAAGGTAGCATTTTCACCAACAGGGTTGCCTCTATTTGCTTCCCAAACCCATCGGAACAGAGATTCCGACCGAGTGAGACCCATTCGGAGGGCAAGAGTGTAGGCATTAGGGGTAGTATTGTAAAAGGCAAGTTGGAAAGGGGCATTGAAGACACTTAAGGCACGATAACTTCCATCATATTCAACAATGAATGGACCTATTTCTCCTTCATTGACAATCGTAAACGTTTCGTTTTGAGGAACAACAGCTTGAGCAAACATGGAAGCAGAGAATGAGAGGAATATGAAAGTAAACACTGAAATTTTGGTAGAATCCATTTTTGGTAGATGTGATGTGAATTCTTAGACACGAGGTTCTATTATAGAAAGTTGACAAGGGTAGTTTGGTCTTATAAATATTCTGGATTTGGATTAATTTAAGAGGAAGACAAAAACTTAAATAATGTTGCAAACTAGATTTGTTCATAGTCAAAATAAAAAATGGACTCGATTTTCGAACCCGCCAAGAGGGAATAGTATTCTATTTTTATTTTTGTCATACGAATAAAATGATTTATGATCTTTATTGTATATATTTTTTTGTTTTATATGTTCAGCGCAGCCTGTAGAAATGTACGAGTTGATGTGCATGATTAAAATACAGAATAACAGTGGCCCCACATTTTACAGATGGCAGAATTTCTTTTTAGTATATATAATTTAACAAGTTGCATCTAGGTCCATTGTATTTGATCATTCTTACACGTGTATACAACTTTTAACAACTATCGTGCCACGTGATAAGAACAAGGGACAATCTAATTAAATTAATGCTTTTCCAACTCTTAATAATTAAATATGTAATTTATTTATTTTCTTTTGGTATTTTAATTATTGTATACAACTTTTTTATTCTCCTGCGCTTTTACTTTGTTATACTGATGCAAGATCATGCATTAACATCTCAATCTTTTCATTTTGGTCCACCAAGAATCAATCAATTAAACTTTGGGGGAAAAATAATATTGTATGACACTGCCATTGTCACGTACAAGGTTTTATGTCATTTCCTTCTCTAGGCTAATTAAAATTTGTTGCGCTGACAAAATTTATCAAATATTTAAATAAATAAAATTGATTTTATGATATATATTTATGTTAAATTTGTTTTATGTGAAATTGTGATCCAAGGTAAAAAAAGGATCCTAATACTCTTCAAATTCCTTCTTCCAAATTCAAAGACTATCCTCCCCATTCTCTCTATATAAATTTTCTTAGCTATGTACTTGCATCAAGTCATCTCCTTAAATCAAGTCATCTCCTTAAATGTTAACCTAAAACATCCATTGGTTAGAATTTTTTTAATAAGGTAATACTCATAAGAAAAAATAATAATAATAATAGTAATAATAATAAAAAATTTGTTACCATCGTAGCTTGAACCTTGGACCTATAATCTACTCTAAGTAAAAGAAACAAGTTTTTACCATTTATTCTAAGTTAAATAAAATTATTTTTTAAGTAAATATATATTAATTTAGTAAAAACATAAAACTAAATGTCTCATAATATATTTAAAAATTAATATAGATTATCTATCAATAATATTCTAAAAAGTAAGAAAATCCTTATGATCTCTTATTTTATAATAAATATAAATTAATTATAACATATAAAACTTAATTTTTCTCTTTTAATAACTATTTATTTTTTTATCCACTTACATAAATTAAATATTTTTTACTAATTTAAATTAATTAAAAAAATTAATTTTTTAATGACTACTAATTTCACTTTTAGGCACACAATAACTCAATTTTTGAGTAGAACTCAAAATTTTAAAATCACTATTGTATACTTAAAAGAAAAAAATTATTTATTATATATATAAGCACGTGTATATGTCTAATATATTAACAATAACATCTAGTGTAAGTTAGACTCATGTTAAACTTATACTCGGAATCGAATTGAATCTAATCGGAAAACGTTGGTAAAGAGGCCCCAAACACTAACAACAATATTAGACGTAGCCTTATGCTTACCAACCTTAATTGGGGCATCCCTACCTTCCATCTAGTCCAAAAAAAATTCAACAGCCACAATCTTATTTCCCAATAACCTTTTTGGGCTTTTATACAAGGCTTGTATTACAAAAAGCCATACACATCCCTCCTGTAAATAAACAAGGAAGATAAATGAAATCAAACATGCGTTTGGGTTTGGTATGGCATCATGGTGGTGACGCAAGCAGTTAAACCGGGGACCACATTGCAAATTTAAATCCGGTTGGCGCTACGTCCCAACTCCCAAGATTTCAAACATGACATACAGCTCATTTAGTCTAAATGGTTGAATCGAATCCCCTTTCAGGCTGTCATCTATTCCTTTAAGAATATTAAATAGGGACCTAGATGCAACTTGTTAAATTATATATTTATTAGCACAACTATCACAGCTTATTCATTAATCCGTACTTCTACTTTTTTTCTAAACAATTCTATTTATTTTATATGAATTATCTTCTTCTTTTTAATATTTTTTTATATATTTAATTTTTACTAAATTATTTTTCCTAAACCCTTTAAGTTTTTATTTATTTATATGTATAATTTTGTCTTACTTGTAAAAAAAAATTTCTTTTCGTAAAATCTTTTGATAAGATATTTTAACTTTTATTATTTATCTTTTTTAAGTCAATTTTTATTTGATTTTGTAATCTTTTTACTACACTATTTTTCTAAAACTCATCAAATTTTTTAGTATATGTTTTCAACTCACCTTAAAAATCTAATATATATTTTTTCAATTATTTTTTTTTCACTCCATATAATTTTTTCTCTCTACATTTTTTGATAAATTATATTTTTAAATTAGAAAAAAATATTTTTTGTTAAAATAAAATATTTGTGTTCTTTTTTCTTAGAGTAACTAATATTGTATATAATTTTTTTCAATATTAATTTTAAGTTTTTCTTAATAAGATTGTATATTCTAATAATAAAATCAAATTAGCCAAAAAAATTATAATAAATTCAAGTAATATTTACTGAAAAATATAGAGGGGAAAGGGATTTAAGAATATAATTATTGAAACTTTTGACATAATTGTAAAAATTAATTTTGCAATAGTTATAAATTTCAACTCAAATTCATTCAATTTTCCTAATTTTAGTCAACAAAAGGATTAACATAACTTCATAAAACAATTTCCACCATACTTCTAATGACTCGAGAGTAAAATAGATAAGGACATAAGATTGTTCTATTAACATTCTAAATTTTAAAACACCATCACAAAATAATATTATAAAATTACTATCTTTACATATGTAAATAAGATAAATATCTTTTTCTCCACTTATGGTTTGACCAATTTTCAATTTTTTTAATAACAAATTATTAACGAATGATTTTTCTTACCAGCATTTGTCTTAGTTACTCTAAGAAAAAAGAACATTTAAATATTTTATTTTAACAAAAAATAAACTTTTTTTCTAACTTAAAAATATAATTTACTAGAAAAATGTAGAGAGAAAAAATTGTATGAAGTAAAAATTGAAAAAAATATATTAGACTTTTTTTTTTTTTGGTTAGGAAATATATTAGACTTTTATAGTAAATTGAAAATAAATACCAAAAAAGTTAAAGAGTTTAGGAAAAGTAGTCTAGTAAAAAAAAAAAAAACCTAATAAAAAAAAACTAGGAAAGAGAAATATTGAAATATAAAATTCCTAATAAAAGTGTTTTACATGAATAAAATTTATGATAAGCAAAAAAGAAATATATATGTATAAATTAAAAGAGTTAAAAAGTTTGGGAAAAAAATTAACAAAAATAAGATAAAAATAAATATTAAACAAGATAAGTCAAATAATAATATTTTAAAACAATAAAATTCATATCAATTAATAGAATATACTCTTACAAAAGTTAACTATGACAATAAATATTCCCTCATTGTAATCACTCTCTCTCTTGATCAATAGGCCATGCATCTAAGAAAAAAACTTGAGTCGACAAATGCTAACTTACCACTAATAAAAAAACAAACCATTTTATTTGTATGACAAGGGAAAAATAAAATACTATTACCTGTTGACGGGCTCGAAAATCGAGTCCTTATTTTATTTTGAATATGAAACATGTCTAATTTGTGACATTATTTAAGTTAGTGTGTTCATCTGAGATTAATCCAAATCCAGAATGTTTATAAAGACCAAACTACCCTTGCCAGCTTTCTATAAATAGAGGTACCTCATGTGAACTCACATCACATCAACCAAAAATGGCTTTCACCAAAATTTCAGCTTTCTATATATGTATAATTTAATTAGATTGTCCCTTGTTCTTATCACGTGGCACGATAGTTGTTGAAAGTTGTATACACGTGTAAGAATGATCAAATACAATGGACCTAGATGCAACTTGTTAAATTATATATACTAAAAAGAAATTCTGCCATCTGTAAAATGTGGGGCCACTGTTATTCTGTATTTTAATCATGCACATCAACTCGTACATTTCTACAGGCTGCGCTGAACATATAAAACAAAAAAATATATACAATAAAGATCATAAATCATTTTATTCGTATGACAAAAATAAAAATAGAATACTATTCCCTCTTGGCGGGTTCGAAAATCGAGTCCATTTTTTATTTTGACTATGAACAAATCTAGTTTGCAACATTATTTAAGTTTTTGTCTTCCTCTTAAATTAATCCAAATCCAGAATATTTATAAGACCAAACTACCCTTGTCAACTTTCTATAATAGAACCTCGTGTCTAAGAATTCACATCACATCTACCAAAAATGGATTCTACCAAAATTTCAGTGTTTACTTTCATATTCCTCTCATTCTCTGCTTCCATGTTTGCTCAAGCTGTTGTTCCTCAAAACGAAACGTTTACGATTGTCAATGAAGGAGAAATAGGTCCATTCATTGTTGAATATGATGGAAGTTATCGTGCCTTAAGTGTCTTCAATGCCCCTTTCCAACTTGCCTTTTACAATACTACCCCTAATGCCTACACTCTTGCCCTCCGAATGGGTCTCACTCGGTCGGAATCTCTGTTCCGATGGGTTTGGGAAGCAAATAGAGGCAACCCTGTTGGTGAAAATGCTACCTTTTCATTTGGAACTGATGGAAACCTTGTGTTAGCTGATGCTGATGGCAGAATTGCTTGGCAAACTAACACTGCAAATAAGGGTGTGGTTGCCTTTAGACTGCTCTCAAATGGTAACATGGTGCTTTTGGACTCGAAGGGTAAATTCGTTTGGCAAAGTTTTGACCATCCAACTGATACCCTTTTGGTGGGCCAGTCTTTAAGAATTAGTGGCCCTTCCAAGCTAGTCAGCAGGGCTTCAGAGGCCCAAAACATAGATGGCCCTTATAACTTGGTCTTGGAGCCCAAAGGGATATCTTTGTACTACAAGAGTGAGAACTCACTGAGGCCCATTCTCTATTTCTTTTCAACTGACTTGTTTGGCATTACACAGGGAACCATTCAAAGTGTCACGCTCACTGCTAATGTGGACAAAGATCAAGGTGATGCTACTGATCTTTCTTTGGATCTTAGCCTAGTTAACACAACAAATAGTGGTGGAAGAATTCTTTCTAGGCCCAAATACAATAGCACACTAACATTTCTAAGGCTTGGAATCGATGGAAATGTTAAGCTTTATACTTACAATGACAAAGTTGATATTGGTGCTTGGGAGGTGACTTTCACTCTGTTTGACAGAGATTCTTCTATTGAGACTGAGTGTCAATTGCCAAGTAGGTGTGGGGAATTTGGGCTTTGTGAGGATAATCAGTGTGTTGCTTGCCCATTATCAAATGGGCTAGTTGGGTGGAGCAAAGATTGCAAGCCTGAGGCTTTAACTTCTTTGGGAGCAAAAGATTTCCACTACTATAAAGTTGAGGGGGTTGAACATTTCATGAGCAAATACACAAGAGGAAGTGCAGTGAGTGAAAGTGAATGTGGAAATAAATGCACAAAGGATAGCAAGTGTTTGGGGTATTTTTACCACAATGATAAATCAAGATGTTGGATTGCTTATGAGCTCAAGACCTTGACTAAAGTGGAGAATTCTTCACATGTGGCTTTTATTAAGGTCTCCAACTCATTAATAAAAGAAGCCTAATTAAGGAGGTCTTATTTTGTCTGTAATATGCATTTTCTTTTCTTTCTATTTTCTGCAAGGTGTACTTTGATTTTCCCAATAAAATAGTACTACTTTCTAATCATTGTTTTTTTTTTAATATTAGCATTTACAAATATTATTACATTTCTCATTGTGTCAAATAAAAAGATGATCAAACACATTGTATAATTAAGTTATACATATGTGATTGGCTTGAAATAGCACCTTTTTTTTGGAGAGATATTTAAGATTTTTTTAATTTAATTTTTTGTATAAATAAAAGTTGTTGGGCCAACCAAACTAGTCAGATGGGCTTGAAAGAACAAAATTCAAAATAGGCCTTATGTGTAGCCACGTGTTGCAGCAAGAGTGACATTTCATAACTTTAGACCTTAACTTTAAACATTAATTGGCTTTGCAAATGCATAAATTGGTGCTATTGTGATTCAATGATATTTTTAGACAACTATTATAAATAGCTTAATTGCTTAGTTTGTTGGAACTTTAACATTTTCATCCTTCAATTAGCGAAACATTGATGTTAGATGAGAAAATGAAGAGACAATTGCATAATTTAATTAATTTCAAAAAATTTTAAAAAAAATATTTTTCAAGTGCTGGTTAAAAACTAATGGAAATAGAAAAAGTGGAGGTTTGTAGTCATAAAAGCAAAACAATGAATACTATTAATTTAAAGAGAAAATAATGACATTATAGATTAATTTACCAATTTAGTCTAGAATTATAATATGAAAATGCTTCACATTCTTAGAGTAAAAAATATTTAAATATTTTTATTTTGAAATGGTTGTTAAAAAATGTAGAAATTTATAGTTATTAAGGTATGACTTTTGAAGATATAATGATTTCTTATCTTAAAGAAAATTTATATAAATTTATTATAGAATATAGAAAGTTGTTGTAAGAAATAATGTAAACTTAATGATAGAAAATAGAAAAATCATAAGTAAATTTAATAAAAGGAGAAAAAAAAAATGGAAAGACATTAATTGGGCCAGCCCTTCCTTCCTTCTAAGTCCCAAATAAATGTACAACGCCCACAATCTTATAATACCCAACCCAATAGCCCTTTTTGGGCTGACTTGTATTACAATTTATCCACAAACATCCCTCTTGTAAATAAAAATAAAGAAAATAAATGAAATAAAAGATGAATTTAGGTTGGTATAACATAATGGTGACGCAATCATTTGAACAGGGGACCAGCCCTCCAAATTCCCCATGGTTTCAAATACAGCTCATTTAGTCAAGTGGTTGAATCGAATCGCTAGCATCAATTTCCACAAAAATATTTTTTCTTTTTATTAGTTCAATTTATATAAGCACTTAACAATAAAATAATATCATAAATTAAAAATATAAAAAAAGATAAATCTTAATAAGAGAAATTTTTTTCTCTAAATTCTTTTTAGTTTTTAAAACAGTTTTTAGATTTAAATTTTTTTATAAAAACAATTTGATAATAAAAATTTTATCTTTTTAAGCTTTATAAAAAAATATTTTTGAGTATATAAAATCTTTAAAAAAATTGTGAAATTTGAACCAAAAAAAAATTAAATAAAAAAAAGAAAAAGTGTAAATAATTAATTTATTTTATTTAAACAAATATAGTTATAATATTTATCAAAATAATCATTTTAAATTTTTTTTTAAGAAAATCAAATAATTTGTTTTATCGAACAATGTTTTTAAATTAATTCATCAAAATATTTTGTAACTTTTTATACAATAATTTTAAAATATTTTTACTTTAAAAAAAATATTTTTCTGCTTAATGATTTTACACCAAGCTTAATCAAAACATATCGAAATGTTTTATTGTTCATAAATGGAAAATAAAATAATTATAGTGTTATATTAAAACAAATTCCAAACATGTATACGGAAAACTACGGATGGTCAATTTAGACAGCTCAGCCGCCCGACACAGTGGACACTTATACACGTGTAAGAATGTTCAAATTCATAAAATACAATGCATAGGGACCCAGATGCAACTTGTTAAATTATATCCACTAACAAAAAGACTCTGCCATCTGTAAAATGTGGGGCCACTTTTGTGCTGTATTTTAATCGCGCACATCAACTTGTACATTTTTACAGGCTGCGCCAACATATAAAACAAAAAAATATATATAATAAAGATCATAAACCATTTTATTTGTATTGACAAAAATAATAATAAAATACTATTACCTGTTGGCGGGTTCGAAAATCGAGTCCATATTTTATTTTGACTATGAACAAATCTAGTTCGCAACATTATTTAAGTTTTTGTCTTCCTCTTAAATTAATTCAAATCCAGAATATTTATAAGACTAAACTACCCTTGTCAACTTTCTATAAATAGAACCTCATGTCTAAGAACTCACATCACATCTACCAAAAATGGCTTCTAACAAAATTTCAGTGTTCACTTTCATATTCCTGTCATTCTTTGCTTCCAAATTTGCTCAAGCTCTTGTTCCTCAAAATGAAACGTTTAAGCTTGTCAATGAAGGAGAACTTGGTCCATTCATTGTTGAATATGATGGTAGCTACCGTGTGTTAAGTGTCTTCAATGCCCCTTTCCAACTTGCTTTTTACAATACTACCCCTAATGCCTATACTCTTGCCCTCCGAATGGGTCTCACCCGGTCGGAATCGCTGTTCCGATGGGTTTGGGAAGCAAATAGAGGCAACCCTGTTGGTGAAAATGCCACCTTTTCATTTGGAACTGATGGAAACCTTGTGTTAGCTGATGCCGATGGGAGAATTGCTTGGCAAACCAACACTGCCAATGAGGGTGTGGTTGCCTTTAGACTGCTCTCAAATGGCAACATGGTACTTTTGGACTCGAAGGGTAAATTTGTTTGGCAAAGTTTTGACCATCCAACTGATACCCTTTTGGTGGGCCAGTCTTTAAGAATTAGTGGCCCATCCAAGCTAGTTAGCAGGGCTTCAGAGGCCCAAAACATAGATGGCCCTTATAGTTTGGTCTTGGAGCCCAAAGGGATATCTTTGTACTACAAGAGTAAGAACTCACCAAGGCCCATTCTCTATTTTTTTTCATCTGACTTGTTTGTCATTACACAGGGCACCATTCAAAGTGTCACACTCAATGCTAATGTGGAAAAAGATGAAGGTGATGCTACTGATCTTTCTTTGGACCTTAGCCTAATAAACACAACAAATAGTGGTGGCAGAATTCTTTCTAGGCCCAAATACAATAGCACACTAACGTTTCTAAGGCTTGGAATTGATGGAAATGTTAAGCTTTATACTTACAATGACAAAGTTGATATTGGTGCTTGGGAGGTGACTTTCACTCTGTTTGACAGAGATTCTTTTATTGAGACTGAGTGTCAATTGCCAAGTAGGTGTAAGGAATTTGGGCTTTGTGAGGACAGTCAATGTGTTGCTTGCCCATTATCAAATGGGCTAGTTGGGTGGAGCAAAGATTGCAAGCCTAAGGCTTTAACCTCTTGTGGTGTAAAAGATTTCCACTACTATAAAGTTGAGGGGGTGGAACATTTCATGAACAAATACACAAGAGGAAGTGCAGTGAGTGAAAGTGAATGTGGAAATAAATGCACAAAGGATTGCAAGTGTTTGGGGTATTTTTACCACAAGGATGAATCAAGATGTTGGATTGCTTATGAGCTCAAGACCTTGACTAAAGTAGATAACTCTACACATGTGGGTTTTATTAAGGTGCCTAATCATTAATAAGAGAAGCCTAATTAAGGAGGTCTTATTTTGTGTGTAACATGCATTTTGTTTTCTTTCTATTTCTGCAAGGTGTATTTAGACTTTCCCAATAAAATAGTACTAGTTTCTACCGATTCTCCTAGTCGAGAATTTTAATGATAAGTCTATATGATCAAACAAATTGTATAATTAAGATCTACATATGTGATTGGCTTGGATGCTCTTTATTTGGAGAAAATTATCAGTTTTTTTTTTTTTTTTGGGATCATAGGTATGGGCCAACCAAACTAGCCAGCTGGGCTTTAAAGAACAAAATTCACAATGGGCTTATGGCTTGATCTTGGAGCCTATAGCTTAGCCTACTTTCTTTTTAGAATAGAAATTTCCTGTATCAATTCATGTCCGGTAATAAAACTTTATCATGTCATTAAAAATTTCATATAATAAACTAATAATGTTAACTTGTTTCAACCTCATTCTTTTTGTTAGGTAGCCAAGTTTGCAGCTAAAGATTAGAGTGACATTTCCCAACTTTAGAGATTAATAAACTAATTAAGACATGTGTTGATGATTCATTTGATAAAAAAATTCTTCTAATTTATAATCGAAACTTTTCAATTTATTTATCTAAAATGAAGAATAATTTATAATAAAAAAAAGAAGAAGAGATAGATATTTAAAATATTTTTTAAGGATTATATAAATCTTGGTATATTAATTTTTTTAGGCCATCACATGACACACTTATTTTAATAATATAATTAAAAAAAATTATTTATATTTTTCTCAAACATCTTGGATCAACAAAAAAACAAATCTAAAGGGGCAAAATCCTTTACCTAGCCACATGCATGAATGGTAACATGATCTACAATTAATCTATAGTCAAAGTCCACTCTTTGAACTTTGAAATCAAAGTTTCGTGGTTATCAAAAGCTTATAAGTTATATAAACAAACGAAATTAAAGTTCCACTTCTTATCATATCACTTTAAATTAATTAATAAGCTATAATCTTATAATTATAACAACTTATCAACTGCTACATGCATGAACCATCACTAGCTTGCGGGTCAATGTTTCAGTCTGCAGAAAATAATATTTTATTGAGACAAAATAATAATAATAATAATAATAATGATTTGTTGAAGTTGTTTTCATGATCATATCATTTAATTTTTATAGTAAATTATTTTTTTCCTTTGAAATAAAGTTGATAATTAATAAATCAATTTGTAATAATTTCAAATTATTTTAACTTATATTCGTTATCTCTGTACCAACATTAATTGTGAAAAAAAAAAAAAAAAACTACAAACTCGATCAATAAGGCATGTACATGACAACGTTATTTGGTTCAACAATAAATTTTGAAAAAATAAATAAAATAACCCTGCTTATTTACAAACTCACGATGAGGGGTGATATAAATACATTTTGTTGGATAATGTTTTCCAATTATTATTATTCTTTTGCATTATTGGAAAGCTACATTTAAAAAAAAAAAAAACTTCTAATATTGTTGTCTCTATTAATCAATAATTGACAATATTGTTGTTGCTGGTTAATTTTTTATATTAAAAACTCGTAGTTCTTCTTATTTATTTATTTTCTGGTGAAGGAAAAACCAATTCTACATCATCAACTTTATTTGTCAATACCTTATCCACAGAAAAAGAAAATGTCAATAAATGTGAATAAAAAACATAATATGCCTCTTTGAAATTGCTCAAATTACCTCAACATTAATGTGTGGAATATTACAACCTTTTCATGAATATGAAAAGAAAAAAAGTCTATTTATTGTGAAATAAACTCTCATTATTTATTTGAATAAAATTTACTACCATCCAAAAATATTAATACAACATTATATGCTTAGTATGGTTGCTGATATGTAATTTAGAAAGTGACATATTGTATATAATTTATGTTATGTGTCACTTCTTTCAAGAAAAACAAAAACTATATATAAGCATGCTTGCTGATGTTTATGGAGTTAGAATCTGGTCACTAATTTGAGCATATACATGTATTATACTATTTCATTTTTTATTATTACTGTTACTTAAAATAATTTATTTGACTTTTATACATTTTTAATTTAATAATTCCATGGATATATATAGTATATTTATTAAAAAAATTGTTTCATGCATGTTGAGCCATGAGCACATCAAATTTCCTTGTATGATATTTTAGATCTATATATAGTATATCAAGTTGTTAATATGATAATTATTTACTTTACTAATTATCCTGACTTATTTTCAATTTTTTATTGCACCAAATCAAAAAATGAATTTGAATCCTATATATATATATATATATTTTTAGAAATTCTAAATTCTTTTCACTTTTGTTACCAACAACTATTGTAAAATAAAATAAATTTAATAAAATTAGGATTAAGATTAGGACTAGAATTAGATTTAAGTTTAAATTAGGATTAAGTTTAGGATTTTGATTTACAATAAAAATAAAATATATTTTATAATATAATGTTTGATTTATAAATTAATAAAATAATAAAAATTTAAAATTAAATTATTTGGACAGTTGAAATTTAAAAAATAATATGACTTGTTAAGATTAAAAAAATGAATTTTAAAAGAGCATGATCCCAAACAATTATGGAAAAGTTTATGACACTATTATCCCAATCTTAAACAAAACTCTTATTATAATTCATCAATAGAACTTGTCTCTCTTACCTTTAGACTTTTGTCAAAGCCTTTTTACTTATCTCATTGAAAATCTGAAAACCACCTCCTCCTCCACATGTTAACTACCAACTATCCAGAAAGAATATTTGGAAATTGAAAGCATATTCTATTTCATATACACTAATAAAAAACAGATCAAGCACGACAGAGTCATTGTCTACTTGAACAACTTCACTTTGGTTTTTCTCCTGGTAGGAGTAGAGTGAGATAACCAACTACAACTAGTGAAGTACTGAGAGTGACTGAGAGAGAGCCCAATTTGGTTTTTGGGAGTAAATGTTACTCCTCTTTTCTATATAAAGACACCCAGTGCCCTTTGGATCTCACGCATTCTCTCTCTCTCTCTCTTTTTGATCCAATTTTCTTTCTCTGTCTTCTTCTTCATCCAATATCACATACCCAGATTCAGGTACTTCACTATAGACGACTTTACTCAATAATTCACATCTGGGTCTCACAAAAATCTTATTTTTCTTTGTCAACAAACAGATCCTCTGTTTTATCTGCCTTTTTGTCTTTAGCATACTGCATTTTATTTCTTCACTTTGTCTTTTAG
The DNA here is from genome assembly GCA_029379385.1 of Quillaja saponaria. NCBI lineage: Eukaryota > Viridiplantae > Streptophyta > Magnoliopsida > Fabales > Quillajaceae > Quillaja > Quillaja saponaria. The sequence goes on along the minus strand of CM055616.1, from coordinate 6,439,677 downwards.
GTAGTAGATCCTCAATGTCATCGTCTATATTTTCAGGGGGTTTGATCAGAAATTTTGTCTATTACTTTGATTCATTCGTGAATTTAGGTTCACTTTTTTGTGGGTACTGATTTCTTTTTCCTTTTCCTAATTTGATGATTGCAGGAGGAGACTGAGAGTTTTCAATGGCGACTAGGAATTTAGAAAAGTTAGCATCCATTGATGCTCAGCTTAGGCTTTTGGTTCCTGGGAAAGTTGGTGAGGATGACAAACTGATTGAGTATGATGCTTTGCTGTTGGATCGGTTTCTTGATATTCTTCAGGATTTACATGGAGAGGATCTCAAGGAAACGGTATATTGCTGAGCTCCAATGTATTTGAATTTTCAGTTGGATTAGTTTGAGATGGTCAAACTGGTTTTGTTTGACACTCATTACGCCAAATTCTTTAAATTGAGATTTTAGTTCGTAAGGGTTTCCAGTTTGGTATGAAAAATATGGAATTTCACTTGTAAATTGAATACTAAAATCCAAATGATTATTTGATTGTTCACTGGGTTGGTCTTTGGTACTGGAAAGTGTTAAGGAATACTCAGATTCCCATAACAAGTTAGAATTCTAAGAGAAAGGAAGAGTCTTTAATCCTTTACTACTTACGATACCCATAGGCAATATCTTTTTTGTCTGTATTCTGAGGATTTCTTTTGTGACTATTTTTTGGTTCATGAGTAGTGGGGAAAAATGAAGTGTAAAGTTAATGTTTTTCTAGGTTTCTGTACATATGATGGTTTTGGGTTGGAAAGCAACGGTTTTGTGGACAGGGCAGTTCTTAGATGATGATTTAGTTTAATACTGAATAGACTAAACATATGAGTCAGGATAGTACCAACTCTACTAATCCTTGCATTTCCATTCAACATGGAAACATGGTTGAATCTCTTTGTTCTTTCCTAGCTTGAAGTATTTCCTGAATTGGAAGTCTTGTTTTCAAGTGACTTTTTCTTCTTTTCCATGAGTTGCAGCAGGAATGATCAGAAACGTTTGTATTTCCATGTAGGTTCAAGAATGTTATGAGCTTTCTGCGGAGTATGAAGGGAAGCATGATCCTCAGAAACTCGAGGAGCTTGGAAGTGTGTTAACAAGTTTGGATCCGGGAGACTCCATTGTGGTTGCAAAATCCTTTTCCCACATGCTTAACTTGGCAAACTTGGCTGAGGAGGTCCAGATTGCTTACCGTCGAAGGAACAAGTTGAAAAAGGGGGATATATCGGATGAGACCTCTGCAACTACTGAATCAGACATTGAAGAAACTCTCAAGAGACTTGTGGGAGATTTGAAAAAGTCTCCTCAAGAAGTTTTTGATGCTCTGAAAAATCAGACTGTAGATTTGGTCCTTACTGCTCATCCTACTCAATCAGTTCGTAGATCTTTACTTCAAAAGCATGCAAGGTTTGTTTTTAGCATCTCATTTTTTAAGTCACTATTTTAAAAAAGATAGCTTTAGGAAGTTAAGTTTCCATATGTGTGGAGTCCTCTGGAGTCTGGACAAATGGGAAGAGGTACAGGTTTGTAGGTTTTGACAGTATCTCTCTCATTCCCCTCTCCAATCGTTTCTACCATTTTTCCTTTAATCCCTACTATATCTCTTTGTTCAGGATCCGCAATTGTTTAGCCCAGTTGTATGCCAAAGATATCACTCCAGATGATAAGCAGGAGCTTGATGAGGCTCTTCAGAGGGAGGTGGGTATCAACACCACCCTTGTTTTATTGTTCTATCAGCATTATGATGTCATCAGATTCATTGTATATTTGAAATGCAATTTATTTCCTTATGTTTTCTAATATCTAGAATATTACACTATTATTTTGGAAATCTTTGATGTTTAAAGAAAATATTGACTGTTGTAATTGATGAATCTACAATCTAACTTCGCTTTTGAGCACGTGTCTGTTTACGTGTGTAATTAATGAATCAGTATAACTAATTTTACTACTTTACTACCAGTACAAGTGGGTCTTTGGTTATTGCCATATCTATGTTGGGAACCTTTTCTGCAGGAAAAAAAGAAGAAAAGGCTCAAGTCATTAGCTCTTACTCTTCTTTTTCTGTTTTTGCTCATGTAGATCCAAGCTGCATTCCGTACTGATGAAATTAGGAGGACCCCTCCAACGCCACAAGATGAGATGAGAGCTGGAATGAGCTACTTCCACGAAACAATATGGAAAGGCGTTCCCAAGTTCCTGCGCCGTGTTGATACAGCATTGAAAAATATAGGAATCAATGAACGCGTTCCTTATAATGCACCTCTTATTCAATTTTCTTCTTGGATGGGTGGTGATCGTGATGGTATGATCCTTATCTGTGACCATAAGTAGTTTCTCAGAAGGAGGGTGATGCAAAAATTAGTCCAATCTTAGAAGTTTGAGGCTTATCCCCATATGATAGTTTCCTTTTGTTTTGATTATATGTTCCTGTGTGATTTTCAATGTTAGTACTTTTAATAATGTGTGAAATCATTATAGTTATACCTGGGGTATAATTAGTAAATGGCACTATGGAGAGCAATATAGAATAATTGTCTACACATGGGCGCTATATGTCTCCTTAAAAGCATTACATTTTGCTGAAACTAATGTCTTAAGTTTTCATTAGTTTGAATATTCAGTTTCTGCAGCTAAATACTTTGTAGCACAAAATTGGAACTCCATAAGAAATTTTTATTATTCTTTGCATCAGTTTATATTTAATTTTGAAAGTCTACTTTCCCTGTCCCTGTATATCTTTCAAGTGTTGAAATTCCTTGGAGGTGGATTTTAAAGAATAATCATCAAGATAGTTGTTTATGTTTATTGTAACAATTAAAGGCGGTTCTGGAAGCGGATTCTCTCTCTCTCCCTTTCGGTCTAAGTTTAACCTCCTTTTATATTGGGTGCAGGTAATCCAAGGGTGACTCCCGAAGTCACAAGGGATGTTTGCTTATTGGCTAGAATGATGGCTTCTAACTTGTATTATTCTCAGATAGAGGACCTTATGTTTGAGGTATTTAATACTTCTTCATCTTGCAGTCTTTTCTACACCTTGAGTAATCTCTCATCTTTTTGCTGATTCGCTGATTCCTTTTTTTTTTGTCGCAGCTGTCTATGTGGCGTTGCAATGATGAGCTCCGTGTCCGTGCAGAAGAACTCCATAGGTCCTCTAGGAGAGATGCAAAACACTATATAGGTGCTCACTGAGCTTTCCTTTTCTTTCTTTTTATGCATATTCTTCTTGTTTTGGTTTTGAAAATCCAAATGGTACATCTTCTTAGGAGAAAAATAAAAAAGAACTAAACTTTTCTGACAAAACAGAAATTACAAATGTGCATTCTTTTCTTTTCCAAGTTGAAATATCATTTTATGCATTATCGTGCTGGTTGGTCATGTCAACTTAGTTGAACCAAGTTTTATCTGTTTCCCAATCTCAAAGAAAATCAGTCTGAAATGTAATTTAGGTTGATAAGCATGATACTAATGAATTTCTTCATGATGCAGAATTTTGGAAACAAGTTCCTCCAAATGAACCATACCGTGTGATACTTGGTGAAGTGAGGGATAGGCTTTATCAGACTCGTGAGCGTTCCCGCCATTTGCTTGCTCACGGATACTCTGAAATTCCTGAGGAAGCAACTTTCACCAATGTTGAGGAGGTCAGTTCTTTGTTTCAACTTCATTTTTAACATCTGCTATGATCCTTCACAGAAAAAAAAAAAAAAGGCTACCTGCTGCCAACTACAGCTTTTAGGCATCACTCTGAGCATAAACTTTATTTTCTCTTTATTAGGTTTTCCCCATGTGTACCTTAGGCAGCTAGTGATTTTCTTTGTCAATATTACTGGTACAAGCCACAGTCCTCTAGACAATTTTCTTAGCTATGAGTCTGATATTGATTCCAATTCTTTTTGTCATGCTTGTTGATGTTACACCATTAGTTATATGATCTCCACTTAGTTATGCTCTTTTGTATACTAGGGGGAAAAGGGTAGAGTAAATTTTAGTTGTATCCCCTGCTGGATTTATCATGTCACTTAGATACATCAAGAACTTTTTTAACTATCCTCATCTATATTTTCTCTTCTTGGATTCTCCCTGAGATACTGACTGAATTTGAATCGTATCTAGTTCTTGGAACCTCTTGAGCTCTGTTACAGATCACTCTGCGCTTGTGGTGACCGGGCAATTGCTGATGGAAGCCTTCTTGATTTCCTGAGGCAAGTATCCACTTTTGGACTATCACTTGTGAGGCTTGATATTCGACAAGAGTCAGATCGTCACACTGACATCATGGATGCTATTACCAAGCATTTGGAAATTGGGTCCTACCGGGACTGGTCTGAGGAACAGAGACAAGAATGGCTTTTATCTGAACTCAGAGGCAAACGCCCGTTATTTGGACCTGATCTTCCAAAAACTGAAGAAATTGTTGATGTTTTGGACACCCTCCATGTCATAGCAGAACTTCCGCCAGACAACTTTGGAGCATATATCATTTCAATGGCAACCACACCATCTGATGTGCTAGCAGTTGAACTTCTGCAACGTGAATGCCATGTCAAGCAGCCACTAAGAGTTGTTCCATTATTTGAGAAGCTTGCAGATCTGGAAGCTGCTCCTGCTGCATTAGCTCGACTATTCTCCATAGACTGGTACAGAAATCGGATTAATGGAAAGCAAGAAGTCATGATTGGGTACTCAGATTCAGGTAAAGATGCTGGACGACTCTCTGCAGCATGGCAGTTATACAAGGCTCAGGAGGAACTTATAAAGGTTGCCAAGGAATTTGGCGTTAAGCTAAACATGTTCCATGGTCGGGGTGGAACTGTTGGAAGAGGAGGTGGGCCGACCCATCTTGCTATCTTGTCTCAACCGCCAGATACAATTCATGGATCACTTCGTGTAACCGTCCAAGGTGAAGTTATTGAGCAATCATTTGGAGAGGAGCATTTGTGCTTCAGAACACTCCAGCGTTTTACAGCTGCTACTCTAGAGCATGGAATGCATCCTCCGGTTTCACCAAAACCAGAATGGCGTGTTTTGTTGGATGAAATGGCCATCATCGCCACAGAGGAATACCGTTCTGTTGTATTCAAAGAGCCTCGATTTGTGGAGTATTTCCGCCTTGTAAGATATATAGAAGAAACTGTTTTAAGAAATATATTAACAAATGAAAAAGCTGCAAGCAAAGAAACAATATTTTTTATGTAATAAACGTGTTTACTTGAAAATGCAGGCTACACCAGAGCTGGAGTATGGGCGGATGAACATTGGAAGTCGTCCATCAAAGAGAAAGCCAAGTGGTGGTATTGAATCGCTCCGTGCAATCCCATGGATCTTTGCCTGGACACAGACAAGGTTTCATCTTCCAGTTTGGCTAGGTTTTGGGGCAGCCTTCAAATATATCATTGAGAAGGATATCAGGAACCTTCACATGCTACAGGAGATGTACAATGCATGGCCTTTCTTTAGGGTCACTATTGATTTGGTTGAGATGGTGTTTGCAAAGGGAGACCCGGGGATAGCTTCCCTTTACGACAAGCTCCTAGTTTCTGAAGATCTGTGGTCATTTGGAGATCATTTGAGGTCTATGTTTGAAGAAACTAAGAGTCTTCTCCTTCAGGTAATGCCCAATCACAATATCTGACATTTTGTTACTGATTATTATGCATTTTCTTGATACAGCATCCCTTTTAGCTCCCTCACCAATTTTCATCATATTAGCAGTTCATTATTTCTTGGAATCCCCAATATCACTACATAAGGACCGAGTTGCATATAGACTTTCTTTCTGTACTTAAACCTAGGTTGTTCACTCTGACAAGTATTATACAATCTGATTCTCTTTTTCTCCCGTACTGGTAGGTTGCTGGACACAAGGATCTTCTTGAAGGAGATCCACACTTGAAGCAAAGACTTCGCTTGCGTGATTCTTACATCACTACTCTGAATGTTTGCCAAGCTTACACATTGAAACGGATCAGGGATCCACACTATGATGTGAAGGTGCGGCCCCACATCTCGAAAGAGTTCATGGAGATAAGCAAACCAGCTGATGAACTTGTGACCCTGAACCCAACTAGTGACTACGCCCCCGGTTTGGAGGACACCCTCATTCTTACCATGAAGGGTATTGCTGCTGGCCTGCAGAACACTGGTTAAGTTTGAGTAGCCTCATCTTTCTTTCTTTTGCCCTTCTCCCATTTACTGTTTCTCTGAAGTAGGTCTTGCCCCGGAAACCAGGATTCAGTTGCATGCACTTGAACTTGGTGCTCTTCTATATCTACTTTGAGTTGCAGATTAGGGTGATGCTATTTATCTGTATGATTAGATTGTTGTTCTAGAATACCACAAGAGCCATGAATATTATAATGTTACTACTGCTATGCAATGAGCTAAACTCATGGGAATTGATGATTGATTATGTTTTAATACAAGTTGTGCCATGAGCAGCTGTTTTCATTGTATTTCTTTGTGTTTTTGGATCCTTTTTTGGCTTATGTGTGGTTTGGTTCAGGAGAATTTATAAAATCACAATTCAAACATTGGCCTTTTGGTATTGATGATGATGCAACTCATTTTCAATTTCTTTTAGTTTCTAAAGCATCTGATATATGTTCTCCACAGTTTCTCAACTATACTTAGTAATTCCCTTTAACCAATTTTTATAGAACAAAATATTTGATCACAGCAAAAGAATTCCAATGTAAGCAAGATCCTTACTGTTTTTAAATCTTTTTCACCATTTTTTTTAATAAACTTATATAATTACATCCAATTATAAGATTAAATGCTTCTTAGATGTATTTTCTATTTCCAAATAGTCAAAAGCTAATCACTTATAGTTTACTTTTTCATGTTAAAACTTTTTTATATTTTCTCTTATAATAATATTTTAATAGGTATTTTAAAATTACTTACCTATTATTTTAATTCTTTAAAAGTGTTTCTCACGTTAGTTATTCATAAAGTTGTTCGATTAATTTAATTCTTTATGATTTAATTTTTTTTCTTCAATAAAGTTGCATTGTTCAATTCCTAAGTAATGTACAAATAGACTAATCCTACCTAGTTTAATGAAAAGTGATCCAAAATAATTTTTAAGTCATAAAAAGAAATTAAACACATCACTATATTTACGCCAAACAGAAAAATTCTTAAAATATTGAATTTTAAATTAAGAACATAGGTCCCCTCGTGTGTGTGAGAGAGAAATAAACAAAAGGAAAATATGTTTAAAGCTAATACTAAAAAGTTAGAACTACAACCACAAAATATCCAACAAATAAATTACAAAAAAAGAATCCCATAAATAATTGTAATCAATTGTAACCACTAAAGATATGCTATGTGGCATCCAATAATTGGTTGTTATTAAGTATTGTAGGACCCCACAGGTCCAGACCGTCCCCACCTTCACCTGTACCGGCAAAAGCAGGTCACCTATAAATTCCTCTCACCTCAAAATTCATCTACACCTTCCATTTTTTCCCTCTCAATCATTTCTCTCTTTCTCCGTCTCTTACTTCAACTCTCAGAGAGTCAGAGTAGTTTTTTTTGGGTACAAACTCTCAAAGAGTTGTTCACTCACACAGGGAGAAGGGTTGTTCAGCTCAGATCAGCCATGGCTTCCTCCAAAGACCGCGAGAACTTCGTCTACATCGCCAAGCTGGCTGAACAGGCTGAGCGCTACGACGGTCTCTTTCTCTTTCCCTCTTTCTTATGTTAGATCTGCGCCATTTACATTTCTCATTCTTGCTTCATTATACAATGCATTAAATCATATTTTCAATAGTATAAGGATTACTCACTTGATCTTTTCCTTAACATAATTGACTTCTCCCGAGAAATTTTGCTGTACTTACTCAGTATAATTGCTCCTTGTTTTGCCCTTTTTAGAATAATGCAATTACGAGCTTAATACCAATTACCCGCATGAAAAATTACAAAATTCGAGCAAAAAATTCAAACTTTTTATTAGAACAATGAATTTCTACTAGTAAATATGATTTGTTTTTGGGCGAAATCGGTCCCATTAAATGACTACCTGATGCAAATTTTTTGCAATACTGTGATAATTTGGGTATGTAGAAATGGTGGATGCCATGAAGAAATTGGCCAAGCTAGATGTTGAGTTGACGGTGGAAGAGAGGAATTTATTCTCTGTTGGGTACAAAAATGTGATTGGTGCCCGGAGAGCATCGTGGAGAATTTTGTCATCCATTGAGCAGAAGGAGGAGTCCAAAGGGAATGCTGTGAATGCTAAGCGCATCAAGGAGTACAGGCAAAAGGTGGAGTCAGAGCTTTCTAACATCTGCAATGATATTATGATAGTACTGGATGAGCATCTCATTCCATCATCTTCTGCTGGGGAGTCCACTGTATTCTACTATAAGATGTATGTATGCCATATCATCTTATGTTAAAAGATTATGATTTCAGTGATTTTGATTGCCAAGTGAGATTTGGCTTGGTTGCAGGAAGGGAGATTACTATAGGTACTTAGCAGAGTTCAAATCTGGTAACGAAAAGAAAGAGGTAGCAGATAAGTCACTTAAGGCATATGAGGTATTTACCTTTCTTAATTTTTGTATGTTTGAAGTAATAATGATTATTTGATGGTGTTTATCACGAAAAGAAGTAATGATCATTGATGGTAAACTAACTGTGCTACTGACAAGTGACAACCATATAGGCAGGCATCTCTGTTAACAACATGGTGGATATGAACTTAAATGTTTGGTTAATTACATATAATGTTGATGAGTTTTATCAGTTGAAGTAATTTCCTCGGACTTACTTAAATTAATGTTATTCTACAAGAACTTTCTATTAGTACAGGAAGGAAGGGAAGTTTCATTTCATTTGTAGCTATGTATGATCTACTGAGGAATTCCTTCTAGGTCTCCCTTCTATGAAGAGTTTTGACAAAAATCTCTACCTACGCTTCCATTTATGATTTTAGCTGGGGAAAAAGGTTATCTGAATATTTATGTGCATTATGTAGATTTGAGTTTTCTATTAGTGGTAATGGGTTGTTTCAGTGCTACTTTTTGTTTGTCTATTTGCATTTGGTGACAACCTCTCCTTATAAACAGTATTTCCAATCTGTGTCCTCATATCAAGTGGATCTAAAGGCTTGAATTGATAGGGGCTGGAGTAGTTAGGAATGGGACTAGGCAATTATCATTTTCCCTAAAGTCCCAAAAACATAAAGTTGGCTGCATGTATCCTTGTTACTTAAATGTTCCATCAAGAAAATATCCTCATTGGTAATGATGTGTTTCAGTTGTTAGTAGAGTTCCTTTGTAGCTTAAGAACATGTTAACTTGTGGTGCTGTTTCTTTTGCCCTATGATTATGAGCCTCTTGCGCAAAATGATTTCCGGTTTTACTTGCTCCGTATCCCCTTCTTTTTTCTGGGTTTTAACACTATAATGAGGTTCTATTTACTCTGTTGTAACTTTATTAACCAACCTTTTGGTGATATTGGCTCATATGGCCTTGCTATTTTAGAATTTTATCTAGAATGTAATGGCTTGCAGGATTAGTAACATCTACTAGGCTGCAAGTTTTCAGTCCCAAAAAATAAAAGCAAAGCCAGTGTTACTTATGTAGTTTTGGAAAAAACAAATGTAGCGATGTGGGCTCTGAATTTTCTCTACGAGTCTAGTTCCATTTCGCGTAAGATACTTCAAGGTGTCCACCTTTTCTGCTAAGGGATAATTGAAGATGGAACTGGGACTCACAAAGTGTGTTGCTCTTATATTAATTACAGATAGATTTTGCTGAAAATTCCCCTCCTTGGCTTTTTTGCTTTTGTGTCAAATTCAATTTTATGCTTATTCTGATATAATTAAATAGAAAATAATCAGTGGAGTGTATAACTTGTTGTTCCAAACTAACTTTATTAGCCATGCAGCAGTGCAAATGCATTTGTTCAAATTTACTTTGTGTTGTGGACATTATGCTCTATATAACTCTAGAACTTATTTGGGATGTTTGATTCCCTTGTCTCTTTTTTATCTTCTAGATATTAGAAGATACTCCAAGGTGTTTGGTCCGTTTACTGCTTATAGTTGCGGGCTCACACTTGGTTGTTTAGGAGGAAAACATCATTATGTTGATTGTATTGCAAAGAAAGTTAAACTCTTTATTCTAGGGTCTTCTTTAGATTAAAGTTTGTCATCCCTTATGCATGTATTCAGAGACTTAAACTGTTTTATTCTGTTCCTTCTAGCCTTATACGTGATGCTTCTTGCAGGACATTAGATTGATTAGTGTTATTAAAGGCACGCCTCAAGCGCAAAAGGCGCAAGGCTCAGACCCCCTCGCCTTTGCACCTCTAAAAGCGGGCGCTAACACTAAGGCACTGCCTAGGCGCGCGCCTTTTCCATGTTTTGAGGTGCCATGAGGCGCACTTAAGGCACACAAAAGGCGTTGCAAGTTTTTTTTTTTTTTTTGAGGAAAACTCCTCAGTTTTTTAGTTTCTTCATAAATAGGAAAAGTCAAACATTAGGAAGAGTCCTAATAGAAACCTGAAAAGTCCTTAAAACATTAAAAAAACACCCTAACACAACAGCTGAACCAAAATCTTGATTCTAAGCAGCCTACGAAGTCTTGAGTTTCCTTGTTACCTGGCCAAAAAGCAGAGCATATTTTCAGTGTAAGTCTGCCTATTATCTATCATGTTTTATAATTTTATAGTTACTTTCTAAGTCTTTTTCATCTTCTGCTTATACTAATCCTTGCTTAGTCTAATCTCTGCTATTGTATACAAAAAGCAAAGCATTTGTGTGGCTTAAACCTTAACTATATCTGTCCCTGTTTTGTACCTGAAAAACAAAATATACTCAGCAGTAAGCGTTAGCTATCTCTGCCCTGTTTAAGAAAGAGGAAGCATAAATTCAATTTTTGCTTGTTAGCTTAGTCGACTTCTTGCTACTTTACCTAGATTGTTTTTTATTAATCTTTACTTTCTACATGTTGGAATTATTGCCTATAAAAACTGTTTTCTATGTCATAACTTAGTGATATTAATTTTTACTTGTTGTAAGCTTGGAATTATTGCATGTAGATTTTTTCATTAGATGTGTGCCTAACTTTGCTAAGGCGTGCGCCTGTACCATGAGCCTTGCACCTAGGCTCGGGGACCCTTAGCACCTGGGTGCACCTACAGCCTTTGATAACACTGAGATTGATTATTATTTTTAAATTTTCTTCTGAGATCTGGTTATAGGGTATGCTGTCATTTCCAAAGACCTTTTGCATCGTATTGTGTCTGTGTATATGTTCTCCTGAGTTGGTGCCTTTCTTCTTTATATATGGGGGTCTTGACCTTCGTTTACCTCTATTCTCCCCTGCATTTGAAGACATTTGTTGTTTGTGAAGTATAATTATAATACACCCTTCTGATTTTCCACTGAGTTTCTTTGCTACATTTTTCATTATTCTCCAACAGTATATGTGTTGAGTTATTCTAAGTTGCAGTGAAAATTTATGCATCTCAGACTTCTGGGAACTTCAACTGTTGGTTTATGACCATTTTGCAGATAGCTTCTACTACTGCTGAGAGTGAATTATCTCCCACACATCCCATTCGGCTGGGTCTGGCTCTGAATTATTCTGTCTTCTATTATGAGATAATTAACTCACCTGAAAGGTATGCAAAAATAATTGTGCACGGGAGTGGAAGGGTTAGTGTAGCAGATCATAATATGGTAACTTATTTTCAGGGCCTGCCACCTTGCAAAGCAAGCTTTTGATGAAGCTATCTCAGAGCTGGATACCCTGAACGAAGAGTCTTACAAGGACAGCACTTTGATTATGCAGCTGCTGAGAGACAACCTTACTTTATGGACTTCTGACATCCCAGAAGATGGTGGTAATGCTTGAGATTTAATTTCTTCTATCATAAAAGAAAACCCAGTGCTTCTTTCACTTTCACCCTGAGCTCCAAGTTGTATATTTATGATACTAGTTGCGGATTTGCAATTTTAAACACCCTTATCTGCATATTTGGTTCCTTAAGTTTTTTAACTGCTTATTTATATATTTTTTCACTACAGAAGACCAGCGGTTGGAAAGCTCTACCAAGGCTGGTGGAGGAGAAAACATGGAGGTGGGTGATTGACCTATTATTCAATGATTTTTAATCTACATGTGAAGTTCTCTTATTCAAGCACCTCTTTATTTCCTGCACACAGTGAAGCTGAGGGGATTGTAATTCTTAATGCAGGAATAGAAGGAATATATGCCCTCAACTTTGTTGTACTGTTTCTCTAGTCTCTAGCATTTGAATTCTTTCCCTAAGTGTATCTCATTATCTCGTGTGTTGTGAATCCGTTTCTATGACATACATACATAGATACAAGTGAATGCTTGATTGTATTTTATGTCATACATGACCTTTTATTTCCCCTTACATGTTTTATTGCTATTTACCTTTATAACTGTGTAAAACGTCAATCAGCAGAGGAGTAAATGGTATTTCTAAAATCTTGTAAAGGGTTTGTAATCCCCTACTATATTAATATACTAACTGTTCTGGCAAACAAAATTAAAAAATTGGTATATCATTATACGTGGCGTACAACTTGGAAGGGAAGGAAAGAAAGACGTGGTCAGCAAGGAACATGTGAAAGTCTATGGAAAATTAGAAATGTCGGTCTCTACGGTCAAACATAGACCACTTCCAATAGAATAGTCTTTGTAAGGTTTTGTATATATAATTCCGAGCAATAAGCAAAGCAAAGCAAACCCCAAGCAGAAACACTTGAAAGATCAAACAACTGGAGCTTTATTTTTGCCATTTTTGATACCTATATACTCAAATCCATGGCAACCACAAAAGGACTTATGTCTGCTGTGGCCTCTGTTGCTGCCTCAGCAATTGTCATTCGTAGCATTACCAACGACTTCATCCCTGATGAAGTCAGAAACTACTTCTTTTTCAGCTTCTATAACCTTTCTCGTCGATTCTCTTCCCAACTCACTATAGTGCTAGAAGAATTTCAAGGGTTTGCAAAGAACGAGGTGTTCGAGGCTGCTGAATTCTATCTAGGGGCCATAGTAAACACATCTGTTCAGAGAATTAAAGTGAGTAAAACTGAGGAAGAGAAGGACCTAGCTTTGGCTATAGACAGAGGTGAAGAAGTATCTGATGTTTATCAAAATGTTCAAGTAAGGTGGCGACTAGTTTGTATGCAGTTAGAATCTAGTGCAAGAAATCACCGTGATTTGATAGCCAATCTACGTTCAGAAGTGAGGTCTTATGAACTAACCTTTCACAAGAAACACAAAGAGAAGGTGCTTAACTTGTACTTGCCATACATTTTGGAGAGGGCAAAGGCCATTAAAGAAGAAAACAAGGCTCTTCGGCTCCGCACTGTTGACTATGGACGTTGGGATTCAAACACAGCCAAGCTAAATCATCCAATGACATTCAAGACTCTTGCAATGGATGCAGAGCTTAAGAAGGCACTCGTGGATGATTTAGACAATTTTGTAAATGGAAAGGATTTCTATAAAAGAATCGGGAAAGCATGGAAACGCGGGTACTTGCTATACGGCCCTCCAGGCACTGGTAAGTCCAGCTTGATTGCAGCCATGGCTAATCACCTAAACTATGACATCTATGACTTGGACCTCACAGCTGTTCAGAACAATTCTGAGTTAAGGGGGCTGCTGCTTGGCATGTCCAACCGATCAATACTTGTGGTGGAAGATATTGATTGTTCTATCAAGTTGCAGAACCGAGAAGAAGATTACAAAGAAACTAATAACGGAGAAAATAAGGTATGTCAAGAATCATGTCCCTATCCTAGTCTTCAAGGATCATGTCCATATTCCATAATTTCGGATGATTTGTGCTAATTCATGTTTTTAATTTTCCAACAGGTGACGCTTTCGGGACTCTTAAACTTCATAGATGGTCTTTGGTCATGCTGTGGGGAAGAAAGGGTTATTATTTTCACAACTAATCACAAAGACAAGCTTGACCCTGCTCTGCTAAGGCCAGGCCGAATGGATATGCACATGCACATGTCATACTGCAACTTTTCTGCTTTCAAACAATTAACCCTCAACTATCTTGGAATTTCTGAACACAAACTCTTCAAACAGATTGAAGGACTTATAGAAGAGGTACAAGTCACCCCTGCAGAAGTTGCAGGAGAGCTGACCAAGACCATTAATGTTAAAGGTTCCCTCCAAGACCTTGTCAACTACCTCAACAATAAGAGAATACAGTTGGAGGAGGCCAAAAATTGACCTGCATTGTCAAAGAGACCCATTAGGCCATATTATTAAGAAACATTACAAGCAAAAGCTAACAAGAAAGGAAGGAACCAAAAGTTATGTGCTTGCACTTTGTAAGGTTAACTTCTCAGAGTAGTTCAATAATGAAGGCGAAAAAAAAAGAGTTACTTTCAACAAAGTGACATTTAATGTAAGATGATGATGATAAATTTATCCTACACATCAATAGAAAATTTATTAACAATAGATTCTATGTAATAACTTGGTCCTCTATATATTTGTGCAGCTAAACTATAGCTAAAAATTTTGAACTTGAAGATGAATTATAAGCTACAATAAAGGTATTTTAATTGAGGGGGAAAAAAAGAGTTGACTTTGTGGATGCATAGGCTCCTCCCATTCACCCAAATTGGTGGAGAAGACTTGCCGTGTGTTTCAAAATGGGTGAAGGAGAAAAGATTGAAGAGCAAGTCTCTCTCCCTCCAAAAATAGAAACTTCAATATTCACCACACAAAGTTAACAAACACACCTAGTTCCTCCTCTTATAAAATGGTCTCTAATTACCTTCAAAATTTACCAACCCACCAAGGGCATTGGCAATCAATCAAACAAAGAAGAAAGAAATAAAACATGGCTAAGCAGATCGCAGTCTTTGCCCTCATTGCTGTTTGCTTCATTGGCTTCGCCCAAGCTCATGGAGACGAATTCTTGGTTCAAGGCAAAGTCTACTGTGATCCTTGCCGTGTTCAATTCGAGACTAAACTAAGCAAAGGCGTAGCTGGTAAGAATCTATACTCTCAATCCATCTGTTTCAAACTACTAATAATCTATTTCTTACATGATAAGTAATCTATTTTGTTTTGTTGAATTTGAAATGTAGGTGCCTTGGTGCATTTGGAATGCAGATCAATCTTGAACAACACAAAGACAGTTGAAGTTGATGGTAAAACCGATGACACCGGCTTATACAAACTGCCCGTAAATGGCGATCATGAGGAGGAATACTGTGAAGTAACTCTTAAAGAGGACAACAAGTCTGACT
Organism: Quillaja saponaria; assembly: GCA_029379385.1. Lineage (NCBI taxonomy): Eukaryota > Viridiplantae > Streptophyta > Magnoliopsida > Fabales > Quillajaceae > Quillaja > Quillaja saponaria. The sequence goes on along the minus strand of CM055616.1, from coordinate 6,424,368 downwards.
GCAAGGATATCATGGAGGTGGATCGTGCTAGGGTTGCCCTCACCAAAAACAATGGTGATGCCAGTGTAGAACGATTTGCCAATGCCCTTGGGTTCATGAACAAGGAAGTTGATCCAGCTTGTGCTGAAGTTCTTAAGGAATTGTTCTTCAATCCTGAGGATTGAGAAAAACAAAAGAAAAAACAATCATCCTTATGAGAAGAATAATTTCTATTATTTAAGGCAATTTTTTTGCCTGTATTTAATAAACATCAACTTCAATTTGTGGTTGTTTAATTAGATTATGGGCAACTTCTGTTATACTAATAACACATGTTGTATGAGAATTTTGGGTTAATAGAATACATGAAAATATAAATTCTCAAATTCAGGATTTCTTTTTTTTCAATTTGTCATTTTTTTTGAGTGAGATTAACTGGTATACTCCAATATTCGGACTAATATTGACTGATATGAGATATATTTTTTTCTAATAAATTATTAGAGATTTGAAGTATACGAATCAATCGTCAATAATCAATTTATTTAGAGAAAAAAATAAAATAATATATATCATTTCAGATAGAACTCATTGACAAATAATGAAATTAGTATGCATTAGAAAGAAAAAAACAGTTTTGTTTTTGAAAGCAAGAGAGTATTAGTTTGTGAATTCTTGTATATGTTGCTTTCCTTTGACCAAACCAAACCCACTAAATCAAAAGAGATACCAAATAACGTTGACGTAACGCAAAGGGCTCGTCCATAATTATGGCCAACAAAAATAAGTTGTATTATTTTATTTTGTTTTTCAAATGTTTTCATTAGTCTACTCTTTAACTTATATTTTTAAACTTTATTTACACAGAATAACGAGAATATAATAGGTGAAAGATTTTTTATTTTTTTTGGTGAATTATAAAAAAAAGACAGTTAGACTTTGGAATCCAAGTTTTGAATAAGATGGATAAATTTATCGCCAATCATTACTGGTTAGAAGAAAGAATTCTTGTACACAACAATTCGAGACATTTAGTTTAATTTATACCACTCCTAAACAATACAACATTTAGTTTCCTTAACACACACAAAAAAAAAAAAATCATCGTTAGCAGAATTATTTTTACAAGCGAATAAATTAATATCTTCCTTAGATATATAAGCTTTGCTTGTCCCTTTTGATTGAGAATATAATACCCATTTTTGCTTACATAGGTACATACAATCTCATTTTTCTTTGCTGAAATTAAACCTTTTCAAAACATGAAGTCAAGGATAAAAAAAAAAAAGTTTTGTGATTTTGAAAAAGTAAAATAAAAAATACACATATTTATAGTGAAAATATTTAGATAGGTGTAAACTACAGTAATTTTATTTTAAAAATTAGTCATTGATAAGAAATAAAATAAAATATATTTATTTATATATTATAAAATTTTGTTAACAAGCTTGGTTAATTGTCAAGAATATATATTTGATCTATTGATTTTTTTTATACATGGATTGGAGTCTAGTTCGAATCTTCTTATATAAAAAAATAAAATTTATTTAACAAGATATGATTTAAGTGATAATATATGCTTAAACTCAATAGTTAATAGATAACTATAATATCAAGAGTTAGAACTTGTAAGAAAATACCTATGAAAAGACAGTTATGATATTCAAACTAAATTAGGTTGATAGCAAAAGAAGCTAAAAAGAAAAGTAAATTTTAATAAAATTTTAAAATATAAATATTCAAATTTAAAAGAATAAAATAAAATAAATGAAAGAAAAAAAAAAAAGGTAGAAGACAGCGTGAAAATCATTTCGGAAAGAGAAGTTCCTAATTTGTCAATCGAACCCTTTTGAAGCTTTGATAGTTCATTTTAGTGAGAGTAAGGGATTTCTAGCTTTATCTCTCTCTCTCTCTCAAAACCCAATTGCGTGCTTCGTAATCGATCTCAACATGGCCAACAGTAACCTCCCTCGAAGGATCATCAAGGTCAGTACCGATTCACTCTTCACGATCCCCAATTCAATTTCTCTGTTCGGTTTGTTTGGTTGCTGGAAAAACCAAGAGAAATGTAAACAGAACTCTGGGTAATCGCTATCGTTTCTTTACTTCTTGTTTTCCATTCAGAAATGGAAACCCCATTTCGATGATGGAGCTCGATAGTTCATTTAAGGTAAATTTGAGGGCTGTTAAAAAAAAAAAATCGAGTTTCTTTTTTCATTAATAATAACATCAAATGGCTTTTCACTAATGATGGAATTCTAATTATGTATATGAGGAATTTCTCTCCTTGAATCTTTCTTGGTGACCAATTGAAGCTTTGGGTTTTTCTTCTTTTGTTGTTTGAATTTGACCTGAACGATTGTTTTGTTGACTTACTTTTCTTGGTCTCAACAGGAAACTCAGCGTCTTCTCAGTGAACCAGGTAACTGCATAATCTCTATTCCTCTCTGTTACTGCATGTACTCCTGAAAGATAAGTGGGTATAGGAACTCATGTTACCTTGATTTTTCTAGTTCTAAATACCCTAATATTTCCTCTCCGTGTTTAGGACCTGAGTAATGCACTTTAAGTTTAACTGGTTTTTTGTTTTTGTTATTCTCAATTTCTTTTATTAATACACGAAAACGCTAATATTAATGTCTTAATTTTATGCAAGATATGATACAAGTACTTACTTTTTTGTGTTAATTCATATGCTGGGTTTGAGGCTTAGGTGGTTGGTTTGATATCTAATGCCATGATTTACTAACGCAGCACCGGGAATTAGTGCCTCGCCATCAGAAGAAAATATGCGATATTTCAATGTGATGATACTGGGCCCAACACAGTCCCCTTATGAAGGTAATTAGACCAACAATATGCTGTGTGGCTTCTTTTTGTATGGATGATATTATAATTTGTAACTCATGTTAGGTTCATATAATAAGTTCCCATTTGGATCCATTTTTATAGTTTGTCTCTTCACATTGCTCAGTATGAGAATTTTATTTTTTTATTTTTATAATATTGTTTCAGAGATTGTCTTTGTTGAGTCCTCATTCACCACATTTCTTTTTTATGGGTCATTAGTTAATCTATTACTTAGTATTATTTCGTTAGTTTCTGTACAGTAACAGTGTAACAATTATATGTCTTGAAGATTGATGGTGACTATGTATTTAATCTTGGGGATACTTATGACAATAACGAGGTGAAGATCAAAATTAAGTTCATGGTCAATAGTTAACAAAAATGGTCTGTAATTTTGTGTGTCAAAGCTCTTTTGCTTCTTGCTTCATTGTCATGTGCTCAAGCTGTCAAGGACTCAATCTAACTGTAAATTAGTGAACGTATCAACTTTGTTTTGTCAAGTTTTTATAGACTCCCCTTTTATTTATGTAATCATCAGGTAGCGGATTGACTGGAGAAGCTTGTTATGACCATCTTCATTAGGCTGACATTATCATATTATGACAAACTTTTGAGCCTTGCAAGATTTTAGCAATTTGTTTGCTTTCTTATTTTCACTTTTATATATGAAGTTGGAAAGTTGTACTTTTATGATTTCAAAACTTCAAATTTAAATTCAAGGCCTTGTGACATAAGAAGAGAGTTCTTCATGAATGCAATATGGTTACATAATTTTAAGTTTGTGATTTGATGGGCCTTTTCTTATTTCATTATTTCCTTAAGACTGTAATTGCTTTTCATGGGTGTAGCATAATTCAGTTTATAGAAAGGAGATATTAAATTACTACTTTACTGTTGTTTTAGGACTATTGAATCTAAACCTTAGCAGATAGCTGATTTTTACTTAGCATGTCTTTATTTAACCAAAGTTGTTTACTATTTAATTATACGAATGTTATGTATTTTCTCCCAGCCAAATACCATAGCTCAACGCATTAGTTATTTTGCTTGAGAAAGTTGTCTTCAGTTTTGCTTCCATGGAAACATTTCATTTTAAGCTTGAGAATATGAAAATGTGGAAATGGTGATGGTAACTTGATGATACATTGATTCTGAATATTCTGTTTCTCATTAATAATCTGCTTTATTATTGATAGAACAACTTTTGACTAGTTTTTGGACAATATGTTATCTATTAAGTTTTTCATTGTCATTGATGTGCTGATTTCACTTGTTTGAATTATTTATGTAGGAGGAGTTTTCAAGTTGGAACTCTTTTTACCAGAAGAATATCCAATGGCAGCTCCTAAGGTATGCATTATGATTCTTTTTTGCAAATATTTAGAGTTATCATCAAATTTTCTGCAGGGAAACGAATATGCAGGTTTCTTTAATTTGTTTTCATGATTGAAAAGTGGCATCTCTACTTGTGGTGGGATTTGATTTTAAAGAGATGAAGTGATTGAAAGACCTTTCTGGTCTCTCTTACTCTCTCGTATTTCCCACCTTACATTGAAACTTATATAAGAACTTTGAGAACAATTTAGAATCTGATATTCTGCTCCATCTCCTTTCAAATTAAAATACTCACTTTACTAGACAGTTTAAACATGTTTGTTGTTTGTGACAAGTGACAACCGACAACAAATGCTGATTGTTTTATAAGTAAGAATCCGCAAAAAAAAAAAAAAAACTGACAATGGCAAACCCAAATGCTGATATGGTTCACAGTCCTGTTAGAAAGACGTGAGTTGCTTGTAATGTTGGATCTGGTTTCTATGTATCTGATTCCTACTTTTGGCCATTGTTAATTCCAGTGCCAGATTATATTCATTCCAGTACTGTTGGATCTTAGCTTAGATATAGACAGCTCTCTTCGCATTTCTTTTTCTATAGAGGGGTGGGAGTTGTTGACATATTCTGTAGATCCTGCTAAATTTGTATCTGGTGGAGCTGCTTTTTGGGATTTTGGCTAGAGAACATTCAGAAATTACCATACACACCTTACATTGATGCTTTCTTGTGTGCCCTTCCTTGACTAGGCGTGCATTTGAATCTTGCAGGTCCGGTTTTTGACCAAAATATATCATCCAAACATTGATAAGGTGCGTATGCTCTCCTTACTTTATTACAATTTCTGTTTAAGGATTAACTTTTATTGCCTTATGGGATAAACTTCGACGCAGCTTGGAAGGATATGTCTTGATATTCTGAAAGACAAATGGAGTCCTGCTCTGCAGATACGAACTGTTCTTTTAAGGTACCATGAGCTATAGTTTGTACGGTAGTAAGCATTTGTGGTTTTAATTTGCGTCTTCTTTTTCCCTTTTTTTCCCGGTTGGGTGTTAAAAGGCATTGCAGTCAGGATTGCTCAGACCTAACTCGAGGGTCCTAACAGATGTGAACCAATCCGGCATGACATGTCTAACTCGAAATTGATATAATTTTACCCATTTTTGAATAATTAACTAATGAAGATGTTTGTTAGGATTTGAAATATTTCAAACATTTGACTCAAGTTTTTATGAATTAGAATTTAGAACACAAATTACCTATGGTGGTTGGAATAGGTTGCAATCTTAGAAGAACTGTTTTTGGCATTAATCTATATCATTTAATACATGGTCTCGTGGAGGCAAGCATACATTACTATCAGATGGGAGGAAAAAGTTAAAAAGTAATGTTAAATGTTTGTTTTAGATTCAACACAATTTTCTTTTGTTGTGAGGAATTTGATTGCTATTTTAGGAGATAAGAGTTTAGGATTAAGAGGCCCTTGAGCTATGCCCCAAATGGTATGCTATGCTATGGGGTCTAAATAGATCCGAGGTTTGATTCTTCTTGAAGGCACAAGAAAGAAAAGAGAAGTTGTAGCAGATAGTGAACGAACAATATTTGACTGTCTTACCGATTATTGGGGAAAAAAAGCTGAAGATAATAATGTTGTTACTCTTCTATTAGCATTCAAGCTCTTCTGAGTGCACCAAACCCAGATGATCCTCTTTCTGAGAACATTGCCAAGCACTGGAAAACGAACGAGGCCGAAGCTGTTGAAACAGGTGCTGTTATCAGTTATCCGTTTGCATCACTTACAACAAATTTGTTGATTACTATGTCATGCAAGTTCCATATATAAATTTTCATAACTTCTCCATCCTGAAATTTGCAGCTAAGGATTGGACCCGTTTATATGCTAGTGGTGCGTGATGATATGGTGGAAACTTTTGGCCTGAAATAACAATGATGCTGTATGCTATTAACCGTCAACTTGAAATGGAAATTTGGAAGAATTGATGTCTGAAAAATCCTTATAGTTATTCCTTAAAGCTTCCAGTTATTACCTGTCAATTGCTTTCTTTTCATGGAAGCCTTGTTTGAACTTGTCTAATTACATGGTAAAATGTTCATCTGTGCTATCTCAAATTGCAACTTGAATTATGTTCTACACTGCCAGGAGTTCAAGATTCGGGAATCAAAAAGTAATTGTGAATAATAGCAACATTTTTCTTTTTGCACCTTCATTTAATAGTATCTCGTTCTTTATTATCTGAGTTGAGATTTGGAGTTCAAAAATGGATGATCTTGTATGGAAGGTCTTGTTTATGTATTATTTCATGACAGCATCATTGTTATAGAAAGTTGTTACAGCCATGTAATTACTACTATCTAGTTTGCACAGTAAGCTTTGAAGATGATTACTAGCAGTGAAAAAAATTCAATAGCTGTCTTTACTTATTTGGTAAATAGTATTTGGCTCCAGTTTCAGAACCGGGCAGTCGTTTTATGGTAATAAAAACTTAAGAATGTCTTTTTTTTCCTCTTTGAAAATGTATATGCTAAGCTTTAGAAAGAAAAAGAAAAAGGTTCCTCAACTAAAGCGGTGACTGAAGAGGTCTAAGATTCCTCAAAAGTGGCAAGAATTAATTATAACCCATGACAACAAACACCTAACATAGCAATTAGAGGTCACCGTCACCCCCCAGCACCCGCATTTGCTTACATCAACACCGACCAAGTACATTTTTTGGTAGGTGCAAGTCCATTTTTTGAGACGCCCCTTTCCGAAGGTAAACTGCGCCTTTATCTTCAATTTATACGGCAAAAAAATTTCAATAAAGCTTATCTCAACCAATAAGATTGAGTAAAAATTTCAATACAAATCTTAAATCAAATTCTTGTAAACTAAAAAACATATTGTCCCTTGAGAACAATAGAAAATAGACATCTTATATGATATAAAGCATCAGTCTTCATTACTGTAGTTCCAAAAATATATATATAAATCAATTTGTGGCCAAAGCACCACCCCCTAAAATGGACAAACTACTCAAATGAAGAGTTATGAATTGCATCAGCCTCCCAGAGCATCCTCCTTTAATAACAAACCAATCTTCATTTAAAAATACATGTACCTTTTTCCTTTAGCTGCCAACATTACAGAAAAACAGACGTTGGAACTTGAATGCCATACCTGCCAATCTCCTTAATCTAATAGACCAAGTCGGGGAATTATTATGGTTAAACCTGTACTGAATGCATCAATGAACAAGTAACTACAGAGTAATGAAAAGCATGAGTTTCCAATACAAGGGCGTCCAATAATTGGGAAAATTTTATTGATTAAAAATGGTTGGGATAGAAAAGTGAAAAACAATAATAGTAACAACATATTCATCCTCTTTTTCACTAACCCAGTAAGTACCCACCAGACATCCAATTTCCCTCACGGCTTCCAGTATTTTTGTATATATCATCACATATATACATGTACAGATCCTGCCCTACCAAGCAGCTAATCCCATCCTCAACCCCCTCTCTAAAATGTAGCTAAAGTCCCAACTCAATCTATTGTACAGATATTAAAACTTCCAAATTTTTTTTTCTTTCCTTTACCTTACGAAACTGGGCCTAGAATAACAGCTGGTCTACATGAAACTGAAAAGGATGCTAGAAACAGAAAATGACAAATGGAGAGGAGAGAACGATGGAACCAGAGAGCAATCAGAAATGAATGAATAAATTAAGAACTTCAAAAAAGGACCTACTCTATCTCTCGAGTTCCAGTGGAGTTGGCTGCTAACGAGATTATTATTGGGTCTGTTTATGTCACAGGTATTGGGTAATGATTTATGTAGGAGCAAAGACTGGAATAACAGTGGAGTTCAAGTTCAACTGGAGGTTTGGGCAGCAAGAAGGAAATGCAATGCTTGTAAAGAAGTATTACTTAGGCTCTAGAAACTGTAATGCCTCACAGAGTGTTCCAACATATCACGACTAGGGCATATAATTTCCTTCACACGGCTGCCATTTTTGTAAATCTTGAAAGTTGGTACAATCCTCACATTCTCGGCAGTTGCAACTGCTGGGCTCTCTTCAATGTCCACCTTTGATCAAACAAAAATGCAAGTATAAGAAATTTCCCAAGTTGTCTTCTGTTATATCTCCCAGTGAAATATCAAGCAGTCTAATGAAATTCAATAAAACTGGAAGCGAAGTGTTTTTTGGGTTACCTTGAGGAAGTTTATTGATGGGTATCGGCTACATAGTGCATCCACAAAGGGAGACATTTGCTTGCATTGTGAGTTAGAGGTGATTCCAAAATGGACAACAGAGACACCTGTAAAATTGGGTTTAAACATTGAGTACATAAAGTGATTTAAAAATCCATACATCAAACTGCTGAAAGTTTCCTAACTATATGACATGTAGATGAGATCATGAGAAGGCTTACCCGGTAAAGATATTGCAGCTCTGAACTGCTCAAGACCGGATACTTCTTCCACTTCACCACCAAACTTCATATTATAAACTTCTTCCCCACGAGATTTCTTAAGTGCAACTTGCGCGTGGAATAGAGCTTCAGCAACTTCATTATCATTTGGAAGTTCTCTCCGCAACACCTCATAATCTCTAATAGCGTCTGCCCACCTTTCCAGCTGTATATCACAATAATGAACATTACAGGCCGTACAATATTAACAGGCATGGAAGCACATTGAATCACAGCCGTTTTACCTTACTGTTTGATGCAGCTCTTCGAAGAAGGGCTTTTGTGTAATTGGGTTGGATACGTAAAGCTTGATTACAGTCTTCAATTGAAGACTGCCATAGTCCAAGCTTAAACCAACAAGCTGCTCTGTTGCAGTAAAGCACAGAATTTGAAGGATCAAGTCTCAGACCTTCCCCATATGCTGAGCAAGCTTCGGTGAACCTTTCAGATTTGAAAAGATCATTGCCCCGGGCACGAGCCCTCGCCACCAACCTCACATTGGTAAGTAGCACGGCAACTTCAACATTTCGAGGATCAATCTGCCCTGCTTTATCAGCTGCTGTAACTGCATTCTCAAACCTGCAACACATCCATCATCCATTCTGACTCACCAACAAAACCTTTTTTCATTTTATATTTCTGATGAAGCTAGAAGTTTCTGAACTCACCTTCCATGAGCCATCTCAATCTGGGCCCGGACAAAGTACATATAAGCTTCAGAAAGTATCCCAAAAAACCTTGCCTGTGCAGAGGAATTGGTATATGGTTCCAGTTTGGGGATGTTTAGTAGACTTGATTCCGCATCATCAATTTGGTGGAGCTTCAAGAGGGCTTCTACTCTACACATAAAGAGCTGTAATTTCAATTTTGAACCAGTTCAGCCATTTTTATTATTTTATTCCCACTAACATGTCAAACTTTATTAACAAGATAATATTTTTTACCTGAGGACAAGAGTCTGCTCCAGCAGCAACAGCAGCATCAATTTCCCGCAAAACACTTCTCCAGTCACCTATCTTCCGTGCATCTGCACATTTGCTCATATGCTTTTCCACTAATTGCAACTTATTCAACTCGGATGGATCTGATTGCTGCCCAGGTATACAAAGGTGCCTCCTGGCATTCTCAACTTGCCCTATCCTGTGATAGCATTGAGTTAAAAAAAGTTCAAATTTAGTATTACCAAAAGTACAGATACAGTGAAAAAATGGAAGTAGATAGTTAAATTAGTTAACCAAGTCAAGGAGTAAACAGTATCAGCTTTTGGTCATATAATTAGTCAATATCCTCAAGGAGCTCAGATCCTAGCTCCAAATTGACATAGATGGTAGAAACCATTGTTGTCACTGAAACCATTAATGAAAATAACTTCAAAATGAAGAACCTCACATTACACTGAATTCCTTCCGAACTATAGAAAACACAAATCAACCACAACTTAGACAACTCAGTAACACCATGAAATGCAGCTTCTACAAGAATCAATGCCTGTGGAAGTACAAACCAAAGGCTAAAGAGAAAAACTTGATCTCATGATCATAGAACAAGAACATTTTCCACACAGTAGATCAAAAATAAAAATTTCACCCATTAGTCAACATCTCTAATAGGGTCTGAACAAGCAAAATATAGGTTGTCAATCATTCATCTTACCGGAGAAGAAGAGATGCCAGACGCTGATGAGCCCTTCCATAATTGGGATCCAACTTCACAGCCTCCTCACATTCTCTCACTGCCTCAGCCAACCGTCCCAAACCCGTCAATGCTGCTGCCCGGTTGCTTCGGTATGCTGCATTGTTCGGAGATAATGAAATTGCACGAGTGTACAAGTTTAATGCCTCCGTAAAATGGCCCCTTTTGTATTGCTCATTCCCTGCTCTCTTTATCTCTTCTGGATCCACACTCAACATTGCCCTCTTTGCTGACTCGTTGGCACCACCACCAGCGCTTAACCTTGGATTTGCCATACTTGCCGCCTCTCCTCCACCACTTTTGGCAGCTATCCCACCGCGCATTATGCTTCCATGGCCGTAATTTCCCATCCCAGAACCCAGAACGTCGCTCCTGGAGGTCCGATTTGCAGCCATACCAGTCTTCAGAATCTTCCCAGACGGGCAGATATTGCCGGTGGGAAGCACATTCGATGCAGGTGAAGTCGCGGAGCTTTGACCCGAATGGATTAATGGTTGGGTGCTCCCTGAATCGGATCTTGCATGACCCAGTTTGAAGTTCCGGAAGCAACCGGCGGATCGGATGCTCTCTGCAGCTGTGGGACTGTTCTCACTCGACCCCGAGAGCTCGCCGGAGTGATTGTTGGGACCAGAATCGGTTCTTTTCGCAACTGGGTTGTGCCCATTTCTTCCAGAGGCCGATCCAGACGAACTGGAACTACTACTACTCGTAGTGGTGAGCCCACTGGTAGCTGGTCCACTCTGACGAGTCCTCAAGGGCGAAACCGGCGAACCCAGATCGAGTTCTCTAAAATCCGGCTTATTGGCCTCGCAGCTCAGTGAATCCCGAAACCGATCGTTAAGAGCATCAAACCCTAGCTCGGAAATGGGCTTCCCAGAATGCGACATTTTCCCACAAAATAACCAAAAGGGGGCCTCCTTCACTCTCTCCCACTCTCTCTGTCCGTCTCTCCCGAAAAGTTTAAGTTTTTCTTTCAATTTTCTCGGACTTTCTACTCCTTTCTCAGCAATGTCTATGAATGAAGCTACAGCTAAGTCTCCAAATACAACTACAAACACGGAGAGATAAACCAAGACCCAGAAGCTTTGAAGCATACATGAAGCAAGACAGAGGAAAGAGAGATCTCTCCGGGGATCTCGTGATATAAAAGGAGGAAGCAAAGAATGAAGTGAGAGTTAGAAACTTTAGAGAGAGAGAGAAACAGAGTATTTTTTTCAGAGAGAGAATCAGGTTTATACAGAGAAAAACCAATGAGAAAGAGAAGAAGAAAGAAAAAGAAAGAGCTTTTATTTTCTTTTCTTTCCCCTTCACCTGCAGCTTCACGAGACAAGATTCACCTCTCTCTCTTCTCTCTCTCTCTATCTCGCTCTCTCTATTTTCTTCTTATCTATTCCTCTTTGGCTTATTAGTCTCTAATTTTTCCTTCATATAATTATTTTTTTTCTGCAAAAAAAATATTAATTTTCAACAACAAAAAAATTATTTTACCATTCTTCACTAAGTTTTTTTTTTTTTTTTCTAAAAAAATAGGAGGTGGAGAATTATAATAGAAATGTGTAACATTGTAGCATTTTCTTGCACTATCATCATAATTTTTATTAATTTTTAATTTTAGGCATGAGATACAAATAAATCTCGAACATTATTTTTTCGTTCTAATTTATTTAAATCAACTAATTATTTTGTAATCATATTTGATTATACAGTATATATTAGTAACAATAAATATACAAGACATTATTGAGGTTTAAACTTAATTGGCTAAGACAAAAATATGGAGATTTTAAGTTTCAGTTCTCTTCTAATAATATGTAGATATTTGAGTTTGTTGATTTCACTTACATATGTCTCTTGTTATGTTGAATTAGAATTGCACCCATTGATTGTTAAATTGAAAATGCACTCACTTAATATGTAATTGATATGTAAATACTATTTATGTAAAAATATATATATATATATTGTGTTAGTGACATATTTGATTTTCAAGCTATTGACAGTTTAAAAATTAAATAAATTGATAATTCATCAAATATTTATTTATAATTTTTTATGTTAATTTTTTAAATATTAAAAATTATAAACAAAGATTCATTGAATTCAATTTCTTGTAATTCATAAAATTAACTTTTCTTTTGGGTAATACAAAATTCAATTAATTCAAAAGAGTTGCATAAGTTTCAAACGATTGAATGTCATAACTATAAGAAGAAAATGTGCACCTCAATTTTCACTCAAAACGGTCCCCAATCCAAGTAGTATTTCCTACCTAGAAAAGAAAAAGCTATAAATTATTATGTCATTTGCAATTCCCCACAAAAAGTTCCACTAGTCAATGCTTAATGCATTAGTTAGAAAATAATATTTTTTTAAATGTAATCAAACCCAAGAATTACTTTAAAATGCTTGATTTTTCTTCTTTGTGTAGAAAAGGCTTTGTATTACTTTTAAGGGTTGTATCACAGTATTTTTAGTATTACTATTCTTTTGATTAAGTGTAGGTGGGAGATCAAATCCACGTAGAGTGGTGGAGGAGTCTTTGATATCTATGCCACTTGAACTATCCTCAACCTGATATATCACAATATTTTACTTGAAAAATATGATTATTATAAAATTTAATTACTAATAAAAAATAAAATAAAAATAAAAATATTGTTTTTTATTACAATAAAAAATTAAAAAATATTCTGATTATAATCCAGAAAATAATTAAATTTAATCTGATTATAATCAAAATCAGACATTCTCTAAATTCACTCCATTACCATAAATAACATAATCAAAATTTTGAGGTACAATCCTCAATGTGGGATCCACATTTGATGTAGCACAACTTATTAGTTATTGCAGTGTGAGCAAGGACACCTTAGTCTTTTGAAAAAAAAAAAAAAAAGAAGAAGAAGATAAAATAATATACATATATTATTGAATTTACTATTTTTCTCTCCCCTGCAACTCTGCTATATATCTTAGATTCCTGTACTTTCAAGAATTTTTTTTACTTTCTTACGCAATATTTAAAGGCTCCTATGTTATGACGAATTTACCCTTGTTGTGTTGGTAAGTTTACAAAAATACCCTCATAGCCCACCCTCAACTGTTTTTCGGTTTGCACTTTTACGACGGAATGCTCGAGAAAGTGAGAGAAAACGTCAACTTCTATTGAAAGAAAAGGACGGTAAGGAAACAGTGGTATAATATGGTATATAGTGGTAAATGTGAGGGGTAATTTGGGAATTCAAAGCTACAAACTTGGACAGAAGTAGCTGGCCATGTGCTGGTGAGAGTGGCGTGCCATCTGGCCCCATTCAGATGTACCCAAATAGTAAAAGTGGCATCCAGCTAAGCAATTGACGGAGAATATAACGGCGTTAGTATGATCCTAAAAGGATATCCCTACGTTTAGAAAGTCTCCGTTAAATGAGAAGGAGATGGATGGTGACATGAGAGGAGGAGGCCATTCTTGTGGCGTCACAGAATGGGAATCATAACCAGGCAATCCTATTCATGCCAGGTAAGCAAAGAACCTATATTTTTTGCAGAAAAAATATAGTGCATTATCATGCTTCATAGAATTTTAAAATATATCTTTTGATATTAAGATTTAAGATCAACGATAAATTCGTTCAATATTTAGTTTTAAGTTCTAGATTAGAACAATATTTGTTCTTTTTTTTGAGTAAAGATACATAATATTCAGCTGTATTTTGTCAACAAGTGATCAAATTATTTCTATGGGATGTGTGACACTTGGAAAATAGGTGAGAGTGACACGTTGCAATCACGTGGCATGTTGGTATTATGTAGAGAATGTGCATGTGGCAAAACTGGCCAAATAGTATTAATGACTTGTGACTTGTCCAAGTGAACCAATATAGATGTAGTGGAATTAAATATGGTTTAAAGGTGGGAATGAATATTGGGTTATATATAGAAAGGTCAAAGGAATGAGCGGCCTAATTAACTTGTATGTGAGAACTTGACAATTTTCACAAATAATGCAATGACTTTTAAGAAAAAGTTCTAGTTTTGTGTAAAAATTTATTGGGGTATGGGTGAAATAAGTCAAATTTGTAGTGTTGCATGACTATTTAGGTTTCATTAAGTAATATTGAATTCATTGTGTATTTTGCAAGTTTCTTATGTAAGCAATTGAAGACCAAATTCACTGAATTAACATGCATGTTTATCACGGATGAACAATGAGTAAGTCACAAGGGTTCATAAGCAAAACACAAAAGTTTTAGCTAAATGTATTAAGTACCTTCACTAAATTTATTCCTTTTTTTTTTTTTTTTCCTTTTGTGTGTGAACAAGTTATATCACTTTATTTAAATTAGTTAGGCTAGTGTTAAGTTTGGAATGTCCTTTGTGTGACTCTTGAGTTGAATATACAAAGCATTGTAAAGGAGTGGTGTTTTGAATTTATGAATACATTGAAACTTAAGTCAGATATTTATAAAGAGATCAATTATATACAATAAATGGAGAGAGAGAGAAAGAGAAGAATTAAAATCCTTTTACCATTGGAGGTTACCTTCGAAGTTGCTAATGAGGTGAGATTATTTGTCCTAAGAAGTGATTCTGCCTTAGTTAAGGTGTAGTTAATTTGTGACGTGTCGTATATAAATTAGATGGAATAAAATCTCATTTTAACATGTAGAAAAGAAATTGAAACATTTTTTCTACCAGTAATGGCGACGAATACTGAAAAATAGCACCAGTAAGGCATCACTAAAAATTAGACCTAATATTTTGTCGTTGAGATTAAGCCAACACCCAATTGATTGTAGTTTTTTATTTTCATCATCAAGTTGTAAAAAGATATATATATATATATATATATATATATATATATATATATATATATATATTTTATGATTTTTGCATTCTCTAGTTACATTTTATTTTCAATTATTATCCCAATTAGTTATCTGTAAATCTACAAAATATTTAATGTTACTAAACCCATTAATCATGGTTGTTAATCCCATAACAAACATATAACAAAACATGTTTCTTTATCTAAATGTTTCACATAATCTTTATTTGGTTGATGTAATATTGTATAGGGTTTGGTGAAGAGATTCATCTACATTATCTTTAATCATCGTTTTCTACACTGTGTTTGCTTATACTTTACATTTTGCATCAACTTGATTAATGATTGTATTATTAAACTCTTTTTTTTCATAATGAGATTATAATTTATAACACGATTGAAGATAAGTCAAGATTCCCCTGCTTACTTCATGTTTAACTAACTCATAATTATTTTGTCAATTTGTGTTAATCATAGTTTGTTTTAGTTCCAAATATACATTAATTGATCATCATTATGGTTAATCGACATCCATTAATAAAATGAATGTTAAATAATAACATATATAAATCATCAGTTATACACACAAAATCTGATCGATTTGAACCATTAAATTAAATTATTATCTCTAATGATGTTATAATCTTATTTTAAGTTATAAATATGATTTCTGCTTATTTTTTAGATATACAAAATAAGTTAGAAACAAACAATTGAGAGAAATGAAGCAAGACCAACTTTCTTAAACAATATTAAGGAACAACTTAAGACACTTAGACATCATCTGGGGAAGGTTCACAGTATTACTGTGTCCAATGAAGGTTGTCTCTTTGCTCTTCTCTCCATCCATAACCATACATGTGTATATGTATAATAATTGTAGATTAAAATTATAAAATTTTGTTGGTCAATTAATTAATCAAAGTTAGAGGGCATCTTCTATATATTTATAGTATACATGATAGTATCCCTAAATGCAACTTCAATACAATATTCAAATTCTCTAAAATAAAGGGCTTAGTTTAGGACACAAAGACACCCACTATAATTGGGTTGACCTACTCCAAGTTTTAATTAGTGGAATATATAGATAGGTCTATATGAGTCAAAATTGTAATATATATGATGTTGGAATATTAGTTAGGTGCTCTTGCCACAGTTTTGTGACAAATGGAAGTACACTAGTAGAGTTGGCCAAGTAATACATAGATGGTTGCCTCCCCTTCATCTTAAGAAATAAGTTAGTTGGAGAGTCACTTTATCATGTTTAATAAATTAAGTGTAGTAATAAAAGAATTCTATTTTGATCACTTTTATCAAATCGTGTCAATTATGGAACTAATGTTATGTTATATGAATTAAATTGAGACGAAACATTATATATTTATTTAAAATATCATATAAAATTAAATAATATAACTTATATATTAGACAATGCTAGTTGTCGTCTTTATCATCCTTGCCCAATAGTTTATTTTTTCATACTGCAAAATGACAATTCTTACCAATTCAATTGGGTTATAATAAGAGAGTTTTGAAATGAAAATGACTCATCTTTTAATTTTGTTCTTTAATTTGACTGAGGTCAAAACTTAAGAACATGACAAAAAGTTTGTCAAACTTTGCTTATCTATAGTTGAGTGAGTACAACAAAATTTCTTGAGTAATTATAACCTGCCTGCCTGCTTAATTACCTATCTATATATGTGGCTATATCTTAGTGAAAGTGAATCCTTGTTACAATAAAGTACTTGAGTACTATCAAAATTGAGGTTAAAGATTCCTGGTTTAACATGCAAGACCCACATAATTTGTATGCATTAGATAATGTTTTCTTTGTATATTTTGTATTGGTTTGGTCCATATTCTCCACTTTGGATGGTCAGCGTTTTTCCTTGATATATTTATAGTTACCAGCTGGGAGATTGATAGACATCAATAAATTAGTCTATACATACAATCAAATGAATTCAAATCAATAATTATGAAGAAAAGCATTGCAATTAGTTAATTTTAAAAGTAAGATTTAACATGATATAAAAGTTAAACGATGCATTGGACTTGACATACATTTCCGTGTTTGATCAAACCCAATATACACCTTTTATTTATTTATTTGGCTTTAACTTCTACTTTTCTTTAGAACAACATCTCAATTTTCAATCATCCCAATAAAGAGTTAATAATAAATAAATAAATTTGTCTCATGTTTTATAACTAAGGGCCCAATGAGCTTTTCAATGAACAAAAAATAGGAGAAAATTTGTTTTATTAATATATAATTAAGAAATCACACATTCTCCCAGCAATTACTTCTACATAACTTTTAGACATTAAAATTGAGAATGTTCAGATCTGCATGATTCTCACTAGCTACTTGGACTTGTACATATTTCAAAATATATAATATATTGTATAATTAATCATCTTGTTTATATCCACTATCCACCATTTTTCTTTTTGGTTTTAGATTTTGTAAATATTAAACCGAAACCTCTTTTATAAGATCTTTATCTTACCCAATGCCACACAAATTAGAAAGATATAGCTTTGAGTTTTTGCAATTTCTAAGTGCATGCTGCTACAGTGCCATGTGAAAGAAAATAGAACAAAGCCAGCAATGAAACTGCAAATTTTAGAATGTCTAGGACCGTGCAACCTGATGACAAGTCTTTGAGGGTTATATTGCAGAGTACCCAACAATCATGGGTGTCAGATACAGCATCTCCATCACATGAGAGAAAGAAAATAAAAAAAAAATATGAAAGAACTGGTGAAACTTCCTCATGGTTTTGCTGTTGATTCTGTCACCAATGGTTTATGTTAATAAATTTTTTAACTTTTTGTTCTTGTTGTAGAGAATTCAGATCCAACTTTCAACCCCATAAAGTTTAACTTTGTGGGTGCCAAATTTTATGGTTAGAATAATTGGCATATCAGTTCAGACACTTCTCTGAAATATATACTTGGGTGTTAAGAGGATAAGGGAAAGTTTGTCATAGAGCTGCAAGGGCATGTGATAGCCATGTGGTCTAATGGAAAAGAAACCATAATTGGATTTTGGGAGAAGAGGGTGTGGGATGTTGCTAGTGATAGATCCCTTTCTCAAGCTTTGTATCAATCTAGAAAACTAGAAAGCCATACCCATTTCTCAGTCCTCTATCCTAATTAATAATCTTTATCTCTCATCACATATGCATGCTTCTCTTATCACTCTTCCTTGAAATTAGTCCAACTTTTATTTGCTCAGGAATATTGCTCACTCTCACTTAATTTGGGGAAACCACTAATGGGTTAGTGGCATATAGATTAGATCAGTTTTAGACTGTAATTGGCAGTGGAAGCTGGCAATTTCCATGAAGCTATAATTATAATGCCATGTGAATAGCTTAAAAAGGGAAGGGTGTTGAACTGAGAATGTTTCAATGTGAAGGTACATAGCTAGCTAGAATTATAAAAGACTTTGTAGAGATTAAAAGATAGATTTAAGTAAATTTTGGACATTATAATTATGATGGTGTCAGAACTATTTTAAGGATCATTTTATATGAGATTGCATTGTTTCACCAAGAGAATGAGACATCTTTATCTTTAGCCATGCAACTATTGGTCAATATGTCCAAAAGCAAACAACTATATGCACAATTTTCTTAAGGTCCCATTTATCTTTTGCTCTTTGCAAAATGATGTCATCCATTACATCCCTAGCCCATAAAATTTGTGACAAGTTTTAAGAAAAAAGTTATTCAATGACACCTTTTTCAAAGGATTATCATACCTAATTTGTAGTTCAAATGGACAAGGAGAAGACTCATTGTTCAAGTTCTTAAATTAATAGTATTAAAATATCATTGCAATATATATAAGATATATGATTTAAATTTTATCAATCAGATCATCAGTTCAACTCATAAAAACTTTTAACTCACGAAAAATAAATTCTTCTAGTCATCTCACTTTATTAGCCAACACTATTCTTTGACCCATTAAATTCTGTTTGGTAAGGATAAGGAAGAGGTAAATATAGTTGTTGTTTATAAATAGAAGGAATATAAAGAAATATGTTTGGAGGTGTTCACTAAGATTTTGTCTTATTATTTACTGCACCACTAGAATAAATTACAAACCACATGTATATATTAATAATTTTTTATTTTTTTTTAAAATTGGTACTGGCTAGAAGTGTTAGATGATCTTTATTATTTTCTATTAAGAGGCATTTACATTGGATTCTTGTCATAAACATAAAGAAATAGATTAAATTTTTGTTTGTTGCAGTTTGCAGACTGTTGCTGTCTTGTCCATTTGTTTATCTGTCATAATAATTTTATTCATTGTTTTTATTCAATTACTATGCTTCTTTTTTACATTCTTTGAATCTAAGCCACTATTGTTTTCCATAAAGATTCTTCTTCTTTTTTTAACAAAGTTATTTTCTGTAAAACAAGGAACATATAAATAGTATGTGTCAGGACACAACTGTCATTGATTCTTGTAATCACAGAATTAACAGAACTCTGTCTCTCATCTCTCTCTCTCTCTCTCTCTCTCTCTCTATCTCTCTATAATCTCCCCAATTTTATGGATAGGAAGTTGAGAAGATTGAGGAACTGTGAAGGGCACGTGATGCCCATTACTGAAAGGGATGATTTTTGATTTATTCGGAAAAATTTTATTTATCAATAAGTAAGTAAATTAACACCAATTTTCCAATTATTTCACTCTATAGAAATGCAATCTCTATGGTCCACTGGGATACCTAGTTTAAATTGACACTTTGATGTGCCAATAATTTGATTCATCATTGGAGACTTATCTTTGAAAAGCTCTCACTCAATAATATTAAATAATATCCACATTGAAATAGCTTATTTGATACAAAAGTATAGCTTCAACTTCAATTCTAAAAAAAATAGAGGTTTAAAAGTTTCCACCAATATAAGTTTCTTCACCCAATTAAATTGAACTTAACCTCTATGAATAAAAATTGAAACATTATTGGAGAGCTCATGATTAAACATTTTCTTTTTAACCAAGCTTAATATAGAGAGCTTATGATTAGTCATTACTTTGCTGGTTATATAAGGGAAAATAATTTGACAACCAAGAGAGAAATTATACTAACTTATGGAATGGTTGTGTATTATACTTTTTTTTTTGTTTTTGATAAATAAAATATAATTTTATTTTATTGTCGACAAGTGTCACTCTACTGGCCGTCGATGAACCAATTCAGATTGAAATTGAGGGCATCATCATATGACTTAAATTGGTGCTAGGATATTTTTTGAGACTCTACTTTTATTATGTATAATTAGCTTTAATTATTGAAGGAATGGATTTTTTGTATTATAATTAAAATATTTATATTATACAAAATAAGATAAAAGTCACAAATTCTAAATTATGGTACACGAAATTCAATATAAATATTTTCGAAAAGAAGATCGCATGGTTGTTGCCCTGCTATTTTAATCTTTTGTTAGAACTTTGTTTATTTGATTTTTTTTTTTTTTCCTTAGACTAAATTTGTGTAGGTTCTTGTTGGGCTATAATTTTTATATAAGAATCTATTCTCTGCAAAACTTTTCTTTAGAATTACAGTTTCAGTGTCAACTGGCAAAGAAAATTGCCTATTTTATCTAATTTAACTATGTAATTTACTGATTTTTTTTTCTTATAACTTTAATTATGTTTTTTGTTAGATATAATAAATAAGGTATAGGTTATTAGATTACATTACAACTAAAATTGATAATTTATTTAAAAACTCATAATAAGTGAGGTTCTATTAGACAGATAGATTGTAAAATGTGGTGATTCCAAAGAATGACATTTGTGACAAAAATAACAAATGTAAATGTAAAGTCTATCTTCTTAAGCTAACTTTAAAACTCCTTCCCCCTGAGATAAAACCTAAAAAAAAAACCAAAGACAACAGGAACAAGCAATTCTTCAAGTACCTTCTCAGCTTCATGGCTTTAGTACAAAAAAATACAAATGCTACTCATCCGATTCTAGAGTTGGGCTCTTCGAGCAGAGCTCCTTTTGATGGAGTTCCAATAGTTTCTTCTCTGGATTACAGAGACCTGCAGGGGAGGAATGTTTATCATTTAAGAAACCCTTCTCCTTTATTGTTTAGAATTTTTAGATATCAAGAAGTGAAGTCATCTAAAGTATATGCTCTTTATCATCCATCAAAAGCATCAGTTAATACTATGAATCAGCCCCAATTATATGTTTTAAGGGCATTTTCTGCAGACTCCATATGATTGTTTCATCTGGAATTAACTAGATTCAGGGAACTCAGACTCCTAATTTGAGATCCTTCTTATATATATACAGTAGTTTTGGGCAAGGAGAAACACCAACCTGAACACTTGGGAATATCCCAAACAGCAACAGATTTGGGAGAGCAGTCTGGTTCACAAAGTGCATGATCATTCTCATGGTTGACATTCATTGCTAACATCCATGCTCCAATGGTAACAGTCCTCATTGCTGAACATCCGAAAACTGTAATTTCAAAAAAAAGATATGGAAAAAAAATATTAGATACAAGATAAGAGTGGGAGGGGGCAAATCAATGATCAATGACTGTTCATATAAATCAGACTTCTCCGTCAACAGTCAGAACTTATCAATTTACTAATCCTAAGGATGCAAACCACCAGGAGAATTGTACAATTGAACCATGTTGAGGGTTAAAATTAAACCATGGCCACATGACCACATGACAGGACACTATTGGCAACCCAAATTATGAATGGTACCATCAACACTAGGTTCCTACATTTGCAAGTAGCAACAATCCAATATATGAAGCAATGCATGTCAGCTTGTTCTATTAAGAGCCATTCCTTAAAGCAAGATTAAAGACATCCTAGAAATCCATTAACCTGGACTTCCTAACAAATACCCGAAGAAATCAAAGGTCATAATTCCTAAAAAACCTAATACTATAATTGGTTTCAGAGGTCTTAATCACTGTAGCAATTAGTAAAACAAAACAAAAACGGACAAAGCATCCACCATGGGCTTGTTTTAATCCTCATGTCATGAAAAAGTGCAAATGGGCTAAAAGAAGTTTTGGCCTCGAATAATTTAGCCAAGAGAAATATCTTGGATAAAACTTAAGCGGGCCAGCATGGAGGGAAAAAGAAATTTTTGCCACATTAGAAACCACACTGGAATTGCATCTTCGGCTGCAAGATGTTCTAAAATGAATAACAAGAGTTGACGAATCTACAGCACCAACAAAAAGCCTTATCCCAAACCAAAAGTTGAAAAATCTGACATATCATAATTGTATCTAACTGCATGAAGCCCAAGTACATGAATGAAAATAAAGAGACCAAGACATGAGGTAGGGAAGAAGGCAGAGCAGAAAGTTTGCTGGCTTTAAGTCCCACAAGAGAAGGAAGAATAGCTGGCAGTTAGAGAGTAGTAGTAAAGCCCAAATGGTACAAATTAATTGTGAGTATACAAACAGGCAGAAATAGAAAATGCCAAACTATTAACCCTTTTCACTTTATGTGGTGATTTGATATGCAAATATCAACTAGGAAAAGTATATACTCATCAAAGCTAATTTAAAGTAGTTGAGATGAGAGAACAAACTTGCCTATTGCTCTTTAGAGCAACCAAGCTTGAAACAACATCAGCAGAAAGAGCATATATTGGGCCATAAGCATGAAGGAAGTACTCCTTTCCAAGCATATAACCCAGTGGCTCATACCTGAAAAATTTTATCATTACAATTAACCATTATCAGAAGACGGTACTAGTTTCTAGTTAATGTTAAACTCATTCAATTGGAAATATATATATAAGAACAATACATATCCATAATTATTTGTTTTCCTCAATGTAGTAAATGCTTACTCATAATAATTCTAATTTATTGATAAACCTTGTTCTCTTTTTTTCTTTTTCAAGCACGACCAAGCAAAAATAGCAAGTATTTGTTTGTCTACCAACCTTCCATATTTCAATTTTTTATAAGAGCAATGGCATTAGTGCCAAGCAGAAGGGGTACAGTGTATAATGATTTACCCGAAACATGAAGCCAAAATGAGGTAAACAAAACTCACAGAACCGATGTACGAAAAATTAAACAGAACTAACCATTTTAGTTTCGGGTCAGTGAAAACTGGGCCCTTTTTCATGCACCCTAGGTAAGTCTGAGAGTGAGAGCGATCTTTTGCCAGGAGCAGTGAAAGGCGATCTGAAAATTAATTGACATTGTTTGCATAAATTTATTACTAAAAAATATATATATATCTCAAAAAAAAGGGTGTGTGCAAATGTAAGGACATGTGGATAAATATCATAAATCAAGTCACCTGGCCTTAAATATATGTCATCATCAGCTTTGACATAAAACTCAGAATCGTAAAGTGCATAGGCAGCTTTAAAGAAAGCTAACCTGTAACAAAGGAAGAAACACATTTTAAATTCGCAAGAAGCTAAAGGAATAGATGACATCACTTTAATTTATTAGCACTAACGTTTTGTATGGGAGCTTACTATACTCCTCTTCGATATCCAATAGCAAGAAATCATCATACTCGGCCACTTCTCTCTTAAGTTCTAACATCTTTGACTTATCTCTGTGTTTTACCAATGATAAACCTGAAAGCCAAACCAGTGGCTTCTTCCAAGCTGCAAGCGACGGAAGATATTAAGCAAAAAAGAGAGAAATTTAAGGGCTTGCACAAACAATCTCAACTAGCAGACTATGTTTTGACTAATATCCATACATACTAGCTAAAGTTTTCCAACTAAGACACATTTGCTATAATTGTTTGTACCGAAGCTTCATCTCAATTGCAAATCTACTACCAAGATTTTTTTATGAAGCCAAAGTATGAATTCTTCCATTAAACAGAAATTTTAAATCGTTCTTTTACTGCCACCAATCTTAGGGAAGTAAAATGATCCTATTACCTATGCATATTATACTTTTATCCATTTCAATTATACTATATGCAGCTTATCCAAACTATGATACTTTTAGGAAGATTTATAAGAGTGATTAGTCATATAAGAAGATTCATGCAAAAAAAAAAAAAAAACGGCTTCCTTTTAAAATATTATCAAAAAGCTAATGACTTAATAGAATCTAACTGATGGAACGTATTCAAATAAATTTCAGTCTGCAGAAAAGTGGTAACTCTTTGTTATTAGAATCTTATAATTTGCTATTCGAATCTTATGATTCGACAATGTACCAATAGATGAGAATCTTATGGGTGAATTTAAAGTCTAAACTACAACCGAATCTTATGATTCACACTTCAAACCATATGATTCAATGCAATTTATAAAATCATAATCTGTTAGACCAGACCTAAATATTAATGTACACATTGGATCCAATCACACCCAACATGTTAAAGACACTAAATAAGCATATACTTATTCCGGTTTAAAAGCCTTTATAGTGTCTTTTCTACATATTGATGTATATTTAGAGAAAAGCCTTAAAGTTTTTAATCTGAAAAATGGTTGGGTAGCTATTCTTCAAAGAGAAGAATAAGAAATGCTTTTGAAGGGACATAAACATTTTTCTCAAGACATAAATTACTTGCTTTATAGTCAAGTTCCTTTTCAATTGGCCAAATGATCATCCATTATATGTTAAAGATATGTCTTTTTCAAAGAATTTTCTGTGTTAAATCTACAAATTTCATTTCGAATTGGTTTGAAAAATTTATACTGAATCAGACAATTCAATTTGATTCTTGATTCTTAAAATCCAGATTCAAATATCAATTTGACAACTAGCAAGAATATTGCTGCACCATAATTAATGATACTGAGTCTCTAACTTCTTTAAGCTACTAGCATTTAAAAAACATGACAACTGAATCATCTATTTGACACTAACATATTAACAATATATTGTTGAAATATATCAAATTTGATTCAGATGAATCTTAATTTCATGCCGTTAGTAACCCTACCAGAGCAACATAAACTTTACTAAGTAAGTAAAGCTAATTCTGTGATGTTCAGTCTCCCTTAGATATTGGCTTGTAAGTAAATTACAGAACCATGAAAGGGTTTCGTTTATCTATAACTATTCAAAAGATTTGCTTCTAATCGATATTTAAAATCTCTTTTTGTCACCCTCTTGGCTATAAAGCTGATAGTTAGGATCTGGATACCTAGCGAAACGCAAATAAAACCAATTTGCAATATTTCAAACTCAGCTTCCTGTAATCTTCCAACAGCAACAAAAAAAATTAATAATAATAAAGGGAGGAAAAAAAACACAGCTGACCTCCATGATGCATAATTGGATTTCAAACATTATGACACCTAATGTCTACTACACATGGAAACTTGCTAGATTCTAAATCAGGCCTACACATTAGAGAAAAGAATTCTAAATCAGATCTAAATAAATGCAGAAAAGAATCTAAGTAAAAGATCTATGTAGTATGAAAACAGTTCATTGGGATTCAATGATGGCCGAGATTAAAACAACATGCAGCATGTTAGATAACATAAATACATGCTTCAAAAATTACATTGCAGGATTCAGAACAACTAATATAGCATGAAAGATTGAATACCGTTGTAGACCTTGCCGATCAGATGGCACCCAAGTCTTCCTTAATGACTGTCGCCTACCCACGGATCCGAACCCGGTTTGAATACCTACAAATCCCATGACCTTATGCCTTTTCCCATTCCCGCCATTACCATCACTCGCACCACCACCTCCACGAGCACTTCCAACATGCTCCCAAACTACTCGAACTGATCTAGGCTCACTGTTCAAGCATTTATAGCTACGGATCGGGCTTAGAAACGATACCAATCCAAATATAAATCCTGTGAGGCCAATCAGGAGACAGCAGAAGAGGACCAGGACCGTTGATCTGCGAGCTGAAAATGGAGCTGGGCGTGCATGGAAGAACTTAGGCGAGGAAGGCATGGTTCATATAAACCCTAGAAGGAGCCTAGGGTTTGTAGAAGGAGGAGGAGTAACTGTACGGAACAGTTGGATTAGGTTTGAAGGTTCGTTCATGGCACAATTGAAGTCACACTGAAGCCAAAATTTATGAGAAAAACAAATTAGAGCCTGAACCCTGAAGGAAACCCATGTCTGCCATTTTTATTATTTATTATATATTATATTCCTTTTTTCCTTTTTCCGGTAGGAAGTAAAGGGGTCATTGCCGTTTCGAAGTTATGGGGTTGGGAAAATAAAATGAAATGATAAGAGAGTAAAGAAAAAAAATATTAAGATTTAAAAATACAAAAATAAAATCTCCAACTTCAAGAGAATTAAAAAAAGTAGAGTTTAGGAGGATATAAATATAACTCTATTTTCCTTCTATCTTTAAAAACGTCTCAAACCAAAAAGAAAAATTTATATAGTGCCCTCCCCTAAATTCATAAATTGCAACGCAGAATTCCTAAAGAAAATTCTGAAAGCAAAATTATTCTTCTTACTTTTTTTTTCAGAATAACTTTTCTTCTTCCTACTTTTAGGTATTTAGTTTGTCAATCTGTAGCTTTGTCTTATAAGGCACAAATATTAATCTAGAGGCTTGTTTTCCAGCATAAAATTCATTTTTTTTTTTTGAAGTAACTAATTTACTTCAGCTTTTCATTCTACTAGAGTCACAGACTTTCTGCTACTGTTGTTCCCAGGAAAGCTGTGTTTCATCATACATTCCAGAGGATTCAACATTCAAATCCTTATCATGATTGCTACCTCCTAATGTTTTGCAGGACAGCTTTGAAAAATGATCCTGCAATGTATTTTCGACACGGTCACCTACTCTGATATTCTGGTCTGCAATAAGTCTTCCTTCTGATTCAGCACCATTGTTGTTGGTGCAATGGTTCCCACTAAACTGATGTACAGCCTTGTCTACGATTAGCATTCTGCTGCCAACTTCAGTTTCCTGCTGACTCTTTCCATTCATAGGCATTGTTTCATCAGGTTGCTTTACAAACTCAATGATTTCCTCTCCTCTAAAACAGTTACTAACTTCAGCTGGTCCCTCGGTTTCCAATGATGTTTTGACTGGCTGTCCATTACTATCAACTTCAAGGGTAGCTTCAGGTTCCGGCAAAGTCTTGCCTTTGGAGAGTTTAGTTTCTGAGTCGCCGGAAACTCCATTGCAAGTATTTACAACACATTGCTGCACACGTTCAGCCATGGACCCTCCCTTGAGACTGATAGCTACTTCGGTTGTTCCATCTGTTCTTAAGGGTGATGAAGGACATTGTCTCGTTCCATCTATTTTTAAGGGTGATTCTTGGTCTACTTTCTGATTTTCATACAAAGGTTTTTTAAGCAAAACCGTTCCAGGAAAAACCATCAAGTTGATCTTCTTCAGATTCTGCTTTTCAAAGTCATCCACAGGTTTAAATCCAAAACCCTTGGTCCATGTCTCCACTAGATCTGGAATGGCTGATATGACAAGCTTTTCCACCTTGAAGGACATTAGCATCTGAAAACCATACCAAAGAAATAGATATAACAAATAAGAAGCAATTAGAGAAAGGCAGTAAAAAGCAATGTGTGGGAACAGTGTAAGCTTCTAAATTGATCATCTTTTACTGCCCTAACCTATTACACTTTATTAGCTTTTAAGAAAGGTAATTATTAATGTTCAAGTAATACTTGTGGAAATTAGAAAGAAAAAGCTAAAAAAATATATTTACTACCATAAGAAAGAACTAATTTATAACACTACATTTTTTTTTTCTTTCTTTTTTTTCTTTTAGTAATACTAGGTGCAGGATAGTTAAGAAAAACATGCTGCCATTCTGATAAAGAGTAACACCAGGCAGGCCGACATGAGAATAGAACCACTAGTCAAAACAAAACCCCCTAAAAATAAAACATTAAACAATAAAACAATAAAACAAAATAGCATCACTTGGGAGCACCAATCAGGAATATTGACAATATGCAGCAAAATCATATCAGTGGTTTATTATCTTTACAATACTGCCGTTCTGTTTATTTCTGCTTTACGCTCTACAGGAAATATTGGAATTACAAGCACGGTTCAAGTAGGCAAGAAATTCTATAACATTGAAGAGAAAACTCAAGATAATGCTGAACAGCAAAATCAATCATGCAACAGTTCTTAGCAGTAATTAAGCCTTTGTTGAGTTCAATTGAAATGCCTGTGCAGGATAACAATGTAGGAAGCTTCCAATGTTAATGTTTGCTGAGTGGAAAATAAAGTTGAAAATTATAGTAAAATAATAAATTAATCCTATAAAGTCCTTTCTTTTTTTTGAATAACAATTTTGGTTAACAGATGAAACCGGAAGAAACAGTAATTTAAAATAATAAGCCATTAAAAAAAGAGCAACCAAACTCACAAAAGGTTATTGTCATTTGTCACTTATTTATGAGATAAAGTACCTCTTCAATGGCACTCATAAGGCGCCGACACATTCCCTGACGACGGTACCTACTGCAAGTTGCAATAAGAGGCATTTCTGCCACTGTAGTTCCATGCACCCTGCAGGCAGACATCGTGCACAATAAGAAAACAAACATACAAACAAAAGCAAATAGAAAGAAAATGACTTAATTCCTAATGAATGAACCAGAAGCAATAGATGACTGTATAAAAGGTAACATTTCAAAACTTGAAAATCATTCAAATAATTGGCTTTGTGTAACCAATTTCTTTTTCAAAAAATAACAATGAAAAAAGACTTGCAAAGAGACCAGAGAGGACTCAGATATGAACAAATTCTACTCTAAATTCTCCAAAGTAAATATTGGCATTACCTGATAGAAGCTACAGTTATTATAACGTCGTCTTTCTCCAAGACCATGGCGTAAAATCCATGAAAATCTAGACGTGCAAAATTTGACCTGATGATCACATGGAACACAAACTATTTTATCAAGGGAAAATCACTTGAAAAGTGTGTAAAAGCTAAAACACATTGACAAAGAGGGTTTTGTGACCAGGCCTCAACAACCAAGTCCAAGTTCAAAGTTCAAATGTATAAATAAATGTAATGGCTGCCAAGATCACCTTTGCTATTATATGTACAAAGTGCCCATTCTCTGTCCTAATATCCACTTTTAACAATTATTAAATAACATCCAAAATGTGGTAGTGAGACTTGGCTTGTATAGTCTATTCACATACAAACAGGTCCTATTTTATTATTCACAATCTTACCAGTTATGTTCATAAGATTTGACATATAACATACCATTACTGATTTGATTAAAATCCATAAGACTAAATTGCCAATAAGCTTAATGAGAAGGTGATGCTACAAAAGTTTGCTGCCAAGATGCTAAGTTGGAATGACAGATCTGGAGTGAAAGGACCTAATGTAATTCTACAAGAAGGACTCACTCATTCTTGAAAGCAGCTCTTTTATGTTTATCAGCTGTAAACAGACAGAATGAAACAAACCTTGTACGCTGCTATTGTATGTACAAAATGCACCATTGCATGTGCTAAGTTCCACTATACATTATTAACTAACCTCAAAGTTTTGGCAGTGAGACTTGGCTCTGTATAGTCTATTGACAGGCTGACATACCATTACTGATTTGATTAGAAACCCACAAGACTATATTGCCAACAAGCCTAATAAGAAGGTGATGCTGCAAAAGTTAGCTACCAAGATGCTAAGTTGGCATGACATTTCTGGGTGAGAGGACCTAGTGTAATGCTAGAAGTAAGAGGACCCACTGATTCTGGAAAGCAGTTCTTTTATGTCTATCAACTGTTCACAGACAGAATGGAACAAACCTTGCAGGGGCTGAGCACCCTCCATAGGGAGCTTAAGGGCATTTTCCATTCAGATTTCCCTTTCTTGAAATTCTTGTGGTTTTTCATGTTATAAGTGCCACTTACTTAGAAAAGAAAGTTATTTAATTCTTCATTGGTGTGTTGGGTTGTTCTCTCCATTCCCGAATTTGATGTATTACCAGTAATGGCAACCATTAATTTCTTACTTTTTTAAGAACTTTTA
Source organism: Quillaja saponaria (assembly GCA_029379385.1). Classification (NCBI taxonomy): domain Eukaryota; kingdom Viridiplantae; phylum Streptophyta; class Magnoliopsida; order Fabales; family Quillajaceae; genus Quillaja; species Quillaja saponaria. The sequence continues at coordinate 6,394,219 of CM055616.1, read as the reverse complement.
ACTCCATTCATCAAATATTCTTACAAATTAAAAGGCATGAATTAATTGCAGCTTCCTTCAAATATTTTACCAAAGAATGCAGCAAAACCAAAAAAATAAAAAAGAAGCATTTCAGGCAGGGAAAATAGTTACTCCCCCAATTGTACAAGCACAACATAAGCAATAAAGAATGAATAGAAGAACACAATTTACCGAAAGGAAGAGGTACTCACCCCCAATTGTACAAAAGTTGGGGTATCATATTTATGCCTGTTCTTGGATCCACCATCGACAGAAAGCATTCCTCCATGATAGTAAGGGCAACAGCCAATCTTGAATTACAATCTGCCTTCAGGGCAAACCATTGAGCAGAGTGAATCCTTTGGTCATCCTGAATGCATCTAACTAGCATCCATGAAAATCCATCAGCAGAATGATTAATGAATCCAACACGAGATTGAAGACCAGAGTACACCTGAGGACACATAGAATCAAGATTTTGAGAGGAACAGCACCAAGAAGAGTCAGAAATTTCAGAAACTTAGTGCTACTTGATATGTATGCTTGGAAAACAAAAAAACAAAAAAATCGAAAGGCACAGTACAAGCTATTAATAAAATAAAAACAGCATTTACATCAGTAAGCAGTCATATTGATCAAGGGGCTCAGCCAGATCTTGCCAATTCAAGGGATATCCCCAATTTAGCTAAGCCACAGCAGAAAATCAAAAGCAAACTAGAAGTAACAGCCTTTAAGTTATATCTGTTTGGAACAAAGTTAAAGGCAAAAGTATCATAACAAGAAGCCTAGATGTAAATATGCAAAGTAAATGCAGAAAAAGTAATAGATAGACATTGGTTGTCTATCAATTATCTTCAGTGAAATTGCATTTGGAAATAAAATTTTAATTACCTTCTATATAACCCCAATTTAGATTAGCAAAAACAGAAGAGTTGAAACACAACCAGAAATACCTGCTTTTAAATTATATCTAATTTAGAAAATAGTTGAAGCCAAAAGCCACATAAGAAGAAGCATGTAAATATGCAAATCAAATGAAGAAACAGGATTATATATTGGTACACATTGATTGCCTATCAACTATGACCAGAAAAATTGCTTTGGGCTTGAAATACAGTATTTGACTTGTAATTTGTGAATAGCTTACTTTGCCTCAATGAGGTATAAGAAGTACACAACTTAGTGTTACTGCAATCATGGTTGTATTTAAGTACGCAAATTTCAAATCATCTCTTCCCCTGCTCATCTTTTGTTACAACATTAAAGTTTAAACTATTCTTGGATGCTGCAAAGTGTATACTTTCTTTTCATGTTAACAACTAGACATCCAGATCTCTTGATTCGAAATTGTTTCATCCAAGATGCAATTTTCAAGAATTTTCCACTGTCCACTTCAACGAGAAAATTAAAAGCAAAGACTGTTATACCTAATAAAACATGAGTCAATCACATATGATTTAATTAGATCATCAACAATTTTCAAGAATCTCTCCAAAAAATTTAGCCTATTGTTTGAAACATGCTGTAGAGTTGATATTCAAATCGCATTACATGTCCACTACTTTACTATATACAAGGACAAAACAATTATTCCAAAATTTGTTAAACCAACAAATTATTTAAAATGAAGAGATCTTAGAAACTTCAAAATGTAATATAGTACCTCCTGGCAACTTCCACCACAAAACCAAGTATCTGATACAGCTCCTCCATGCATCCCTTTTTCTCTCAGACAAATCTCATGATCTAATATTTAAAAAAGTTATAAAATTATAAGGCAAATTCAATAAACCATCACAAAAAACATAAGGCAAAGAGTACAGAGATAAACAATTCTTCTCAGAAGCCTTCAGTAATTTTCAATTGAGTAACCAATTATGGTTGTGCCTGTTTGGCAGTTTGCTGAGTAATTATTTTACTTATCCAATAAGTTGTAATAAATTAGTAGTTGAAATAAGCAGGACATTTTTCTAAGTCATTGCAACTAAAAAGACACGATGAAGGAGTTTTAACAATGCAATCAAACTTTTTTGTTAAAATACTGAAAATAAAAAATTAATTCTAAATCAATATCATCTACAAATATGATGCTACTTATTTTCAATCTAACCACAATCTCTGTGAATAGATTTAGCTACAAGACTAGTAATGAATCTAGAATTTGTGGAAGAGACTGGAGAATTACATTTACGCTCACACTGTGAACACTGAAATCCGTCAAAAGAACTTAAAGCGTCTTTATCATTGACCAAATTCCCACATATATGACAGGTGCAATTCGTGCAGTACCAGCTGCCTTCAGGGAGATCCTGATGTACAAACAAAAGTACAAAACTTGTCAATTATTTACAAGGCATGAAGATAGATTCCCAAGAATCCACATCCACATCAAATTTCAAAAGATAGCCAAAAAAATGTTTAAATAAAGTGGCTCCAATAGAAATTATTAGGGTAGTCAAAGGCAAAATGTAAAAGTAGCGAGCATCTGGAAGCAACATCAATAAACATATTATATACTGCCAGTAGACAAATTAGTAGCACAGGAGATTAGCATTATGAAATAAGAAAGAAACATATGCAAACTGGTGTGGATATGTCCATTGTGTAGTCTGATCATTAATAAAGAGATATTAGACAATACCACTGTGGCTTTGTCCTTTGTTCGTAGACCCTATTACAGAATCTCAAAATTCAGTACTCAGCCAGACAACTCATACTCATTAAGCTTTTGTTAGTCGATGCCTCAGCTTTCTGATTGGTTCACACGCACGCACACACTGGGGTTTAGAACCTGTACTCTCCCCTCCACACTTTTTCAGCCCAGCTTATGGCCATTTTTAGGACAGAAATAGCAAGTCCACAACAGGATTTTGAAAGGGTAAAAAAATCTTGCATTTTCTGCTATTGTGAAAGTGCAAACCACAGTCACAAATACCACAATTAAGGAGATACATCTAGAGTCGAGGAGGTAAAAAAAACCAGCAAAAACCTAAAAACAAACAAACCTTAGTGCACAAACAAGCCTGATGAAAAGTAGATGGACAGTTATCACAGCATATCAACTCGCCTCCATCACCACACAGCCCACATGAATCATCATTTTTATCATTCTCATCAGTTCGCACAACTTGATTCCCACTTTTTCTGGCCTTGTATTCAGCTGACCACGCCCGAAGCAGGCACAATGTGAAGGGCTCACCAGATTCCATAAAAAGGTTCAAGCAGAGACGATTCAGTCTGAATCCAGCATGAATCTTGAACTCTGAAATTGTAAGAACTTTACTGCAACACTTACAAATAATGCCATCCCTGGAAACCAGACCATCTTTGGTAACAGCATCATCTTTGGAGTTTCGGTATTGGATCACATCATTTATAGATATAACCCCAGTATCAATCAACCAAGACAATACTGTTCTTGCCCCCATAAAATGCAACTTGCCATCCTTAAAGTGCTTCCCTCCATTACCAAGGCTTCTTGGTAGCAACCTGCAACGACCCTTTTTGCTTTTCCTCTTTCTGAAAGCTCTTGATTTGCAAGATTCCTCTCTAGAACTTCGAGTTGCACTTAAGCTGAAATCTTTATTTTTTATAATAGCTGAAACCAACAGGTCATCATCTTCAATTTGGCATCCACTATACTTCCGTTTCCCAGTTCTGGAACCACTTAAGTTGGGAAGAGACTTTTTAAACTTGGAGCTCCTTTTCTTCAAGTGGACCTTATCCCCAAATGTAGAACCCAGCATGTCACTTTGGTATAACATACTCAGTTTGATTTCAGATATCTTTTTACACTTCCTCCTTACCTTCTTTTTCATATTGACGTCTGCTGCAGCACATGCATTCTTTGTCTCACACTCAGAAATTCCAGAGCTTTCTCCAACATTTTCTTCACTAAGTTGAGACTGACATACAGCCTCAGCATCATGAGAATAAACAACGTCATCACCTGTACAACATGGATGGCCATCCAGGGATCCCTGCAGATAACTCCCAACAGTGTCAATAACCTGGACTTCAACTAATGCACTCTGGTCTACTGTATTAATCATTTCTACATCTCCCTCATCTTCCATAAGTGTTTCCAGATTATGCCTGGAACTCTGTTTATCAGACCTTTGGGAATTTGTACAGTCACCTTCACGAGAAGAACTAGTTTCAGGGCCACCGTGCAAACTCATACAATTTCCATATGTTACAGGAACATTATACCTGCATGCATTCAACAGGATACAAGTGTTGTCCAATCCACAATCTGGCAAGGAGGCTAGGTCCAAACTGCTTGCTTTGCTTGCAGAAATCCCCAAAAACTGTTCTCCCATGCTGTTGCCATTATCCACTAGGTGTACATCCTCTCTGTTAGACATACTAACAGATACACCAGTCAGAAGTTTTGGTGCCCCATTATTTGTTTGTTCACAACATGCTGATAAATTCCCATCATCCAGGATTCTGAACACAGGCATTGTGGTTTCCCTCAGAAACTGTTATTGCACTTGTGGTAGCAGTAGAAGAATCGCAAAGCAAAGCTGGGGCTTGTTTCTGATCATATTGAGCTCCAGAGCAATCAACCTTCATGCAATCTGAGGAAGCATTGTTCTTCGCATAAACTAGACTAGAAGTCACTTTGACTGCCTCTCCCCTTTTCAAGACACCAATTTTTCTTTCAATTAATATGACAATCACAAAGGGATCCAAAAGCCTCCACCAATGAGCCAGCATCATAGTAGTTTCAGACTGATTAGTTTCTTTCTCAATACTTATCAGTGTACTGGAGAGATCAGACAAGAACTGACTAATATCAGTCCATACTTTACAATCGTCTTCCTGCACCAAATTATTTTCATCAGCACTCAAAAGTTGACCACATAACCTCCATACTTTGGGAAACTCACGAATAGGCCTTCCTTCTGGTGTCCTATAAACTGACTCCATATAACGCCTACTAGGTCTTTTACGCTTCTCAATAGACCACCCTGCCACTATTAGTAACTGCACTATATGGTCCTGCAGTACAGAACGAAGATCCTTCAATAATTCGGGCTTCAAGGATGTATTTGACACATCTAAATCAGAAGAATGAAATCCCTTTAGTGTTGCCTTAGCATGTGAAGGAGATCCACACTTCTCTGCAACCGTAGATTCAGACTTCTCTACAGCTGTAAAAGATGGGCTTGCAAGTAGAAGCCTGGTTGCAAAGCTCTCCTGGGAAACAGGAGAAGCAACCACTTTACTTCCAGCCACTTCTTTTGCTTGGCTCCCATCTGAACCTGTTAACTTACAATTTTTTATATTTGCTTCAACCAAAGAAGTTTTCTGCTTCAGCAGATAGCAACTAGATGATACACCATGATTGGATGATTCAACTAAATGAAATGTAACTGTTTTACTACATGAGTCTGTAGGTGGAGACAATGTGTCAGACAAAAGTTCTGTTGAATGTTCGGATGAATACATAGTCTTTGTCAACTCAGATCTGGTACAAAAGAATTCATCCAAAGAAAACTTCATCCGCTTAACATCAGCATCCCCATCATTCCTGCTCTTGTAAGCTAATTTGTGTGGCAAAAGTCCTGGATGAAGAGTCTCTTTACAATTCTGAGTTACATTACGGAAGTCCTGCGAAACTGTAATCTTTGAGGAAGAGTGACTTGTGATGACTGAGTTCTCACTATTACAACAGAGTGATGTATCTGTGTTCTTACTAGACTCACATTCAAAGTTGACAACTCCAGTAACAAGACATTTGTCATTGGTAGGAACAGTATCATTATTAAAAAAACACTCTCTGAAAATCCTCCGTTCATCATTTGATCCTTCGAAGTCATTTTCACATAAATCATCTATTTCTTTGCCAACTAATGTCTCTACCATGATTGCAGTTCCACTTCATCAACAATTTTCCCAGCTTTCTTCTATATATAACCACCATTACATACGACAGGGTCTACCACATTGTGCATATACCATTTTTCTTAATCCATAAGTTACAGACCTCATCCTTGCTGAACTTTGACTTAAACCATCCAGTAACGGCTGCAGGATCTGGAATAAGAAAGGGAAAGAAACACATAAATTAGGATATGCAGGTATGCTAAAAACAAGTCATAGAAATATACAGGTTGCTTTTAACTTGTTAACCAAACCCATACAAATTAACCAAAGAAAATAGTTCACAATGACAAGAAGATATGAACCAAGAGGAAATGTGTTATCAACTTATTAAACTACCATTAAAATTAAAAAATTCCATTTTTCCTTTTCAGGTGAGAGCTTTAGTTCTTGTTTTCTTACTGGGAATCTGATCCAATTTAGCCATTGAGTGAATTTTCTGTTCAATTGTAATTTCTTGCTCTGAACTTTATAGGGTCACTGATAAACCTATGTAATTATTATTTGATCTCCAATAGGAAATTTTTCATTTTAACTTCTTTACAGGGGAATTTTTTTTTTTTTCTTACCCAGTGAAACAAAATTTGAAATATAGATTTTAAAATTGAGGTTAAGTAAACTTAAGTTAACTCAGTAAGTATTTTAATTAGTAATTTCCAGAGAGCTTCAAAAATGCAATCGTGTTTCCTAGTTTAAACAAATAAAATAAATGACCACCAAGAAAAAAATCATCTAAATGGCATAACAGACATATTATAGGCATTAGTAACCGTTGTTATGTACTATCAATGTATTCAAGTGCCACAAACAACTGCACTTAGTTATTCTAAAAACTATTAATCCCTTGGATTTGGACAAATCTGCACTCTATGGAAGGCACTTAATGCAAACAGATTGGACAGCAGTAATTTCTGGCCTTTCATACTATTTCGCTCTAGAAGAGTAGTGTCATTTATCAGTTCAGGTTTGACATAGATACCAGTACTCTTGTTCCAAATTATGAACTAGAGAGCTCTCACTATTTTTCTTCCAGATATTCACTCTCCTTGCTTCTCTGTTAAACAAACATCACATCAGAATCATTTTATTGATGTAATAAATATCTCCTTCCTTTTTCTCTTCGAAGGCATTGTTCTTTAAAAGTTGTCATAATCACATAAATGTAATAGAAAATTTGATCAAAAGTGATTTTTCACATAATATTATGGAAGATGCTTTGTAGTAACAAATGAAATTCTTGATGCTCTTTCCTATAAAGCTTTTTATAGAACCTAAGTATACGATGCTAGCATTTCCTATCAAGCCTGAACAAGATATCCACTTAATATTTATAGAACTGAAGCATGTAATTATCGCGTTATACTTTCATTGTTATATTCTTACATAATTCTTGTTTGCTTTATAGCCAAGAAAATTAGAACCACATGAAAAGGTAAACCCTAAAGGAGGCATGTGAACGAACTCATTTATGGAAAAAAAAATATAAAAATTGCCTATTTCCATCCTAGGATTGCTATAAAATTCTACAATTAAAAACTTGGTCAATTTGCGGCTGCACAATTATGAGACAGCTTTTGCACTTCCTAGACTAACATTAATTAACATTCCTTATATTTCACTACCTAATGTAAAGGCTTTATGTCACCAACAGAAGCCACGCATAATCCTCCAACAATCCCAAAATGTAAATTATATAAATAAGGAACAAAATTTCATCATTCTTGTGGAAAACTTCAACTTCTCCACTCAATCAAAAAGTTAAGCACATAAGGTTTCAGTTTAAACATTTCACAAACCTCACTTCCAAGCCAAACAGGCCTTCACAAAGGACAAACATCTCCAAGTCATTATTCTCAATATAAAATGTGTTTGTCATAAGATTTCTCAAACATTCAATTCCAAAATCGATAAATATATGTAACCACAAGAGAAACAAAACATTCTGACAACAATCTTCATCTTGCTTCATGGGGATTACAAGGGTTTTTTATTTTCATATATGATGAACAAAACAAGTATAACTATGCACAGATTCTTCTAAGCAAAGAGATACCTATGGTGAGAGATTGAGAGGTTGTCATTACAAATTCTTTTATGATTTCTTTTAACCTACTCTCTCTAGAATTTATCAAACAAAAGTTTTAGCAAAGGGTTTCCATCTCATTCTCTTACACTAGACACCCAGTTCCAGCTACAAATCCAAAAAACTAGAAAAACCCAGCATTACCTGTCACAAAAATTGGCAAAAAGAGTGATGACGAGAGATCAAATACGCATTGATCATATAACAAAATGTATGATAATTTAACAACAATAAAGAGAGTGAAGCACGCAAAGAGGGAGAACTCCGGCATTCTGGTAAAAACCCATAGCATATCCTCCATGCATTGATCACCAGGTGCATGAAACCAAGAAAACACTATAAAACAAGAAAACCCTAAATGGTCGGCAGCAAATTTTCAAAATCATTTTCAGATATTCAATATAAATCAACTATTAAGCGGATCAAAACCAACCAATCCCAAATTAAAAATTATACCAATTCTCTGTCTAAAACCAAATTCAACAATTTGACACAAACAAACATATTCGAACAAGTAAACAAATGGCTAGAAATTTAGCTAACCTTATGAATGCATTTTCCGAGCACCAAGCACAAAAGATCATGGCCGAAATCCAAAATTAGGGTTCCAAAACAAAAGATGCCAAAAAATGGATAAAGCTCAGAAACGATGAGAGAGAATCCTGAGAGATAGCAGAAATGGGGCTTTGTCTTCGGCCTCATAAGTCATACCCTTCACAACACACACCAAACCCCACCCAGTAAAGTGAGCTTTGGGAAACCCGAATAGTGCTCTCAGGTACAACAGATGGCATGTACTCTCTCGCTCTAAGACCTCCCTTCTCTCTCTTTCTCACTCTACAAACATCTCCCATGTGAATGCCACCTAGTTTGTACTCACTCGTAACCACTTGGCTTTGTTGTTTTTTTGTTGGTGGTGTTTTACAATGGCAATGGAGATGGTAATATTATTATTTTTTTTTTTTTTATTTTTTTTTTTTTGCTAATAAGGAGTCGTCATCATCAAATTCTAAAAGTTCGTTACAAAATTTTTGGTGGGAAGAAACATGAATCTTAGTTCACCATTCCTTAGGTGCATGCATGAATTAGTATAATAAGAATTCATATGCATGTCATATTCACTTTTTGACTTTGAAGATTGCAATCCAATTTAATTAATTGAATTCAAATTGATTATAATTGTAATTTAAAAGCTTTGCATTACATTAAAAGAACTACAATAATTATAATTTTGACCACATTTGGATAGTTATCCTTATGTTTTTAAACATATAATTATATTCTTAAATATAATTTTAGGGTTAATTGTGCTTTATTCTATAATTATCACTCATTTTGCAATGACGCTTATAAACTATTTAGACACATAATATCCTTAGTTTAGTTATAATTAACAAATAACCTCCATTCATCAAAATTTGTCATTAAATTTAACAAATTTTTTTTTTTTTATTTCTCACGAATATTCCAACACCTTTTAGGTATGAACCTAATCTCATTCGAGATTTGTGGTTGTCCCTCATTACAAGTGCTTTCTTATGAGCTCGAATTCATCCCTATTATAAGTTTTATTTTTAGGCCCTGTTTGGTTAAGCTGTTTGTAAAAGCGTTATGTGTTAAAATACTTTTTAAGTATAGCTGTTTAAAAAATATTGTATAACAAGTTGAAAAAAATGTTTGGACCAGTTAACATAAAAATGCTACGAGATAAAAAAAAATATTTGATTTGATTTTTAAAATTACTAAAAATACTAGTTTGACAAATATTATAGTTATATATGCCTAAATAAAATTATAAAAATTTATTTGAGCTTCCTTCGTTTTCTATTTGAAAAATCTTATTTTTCTAACTTCAGCTTTTAGCAACTTTTAGGATTCTAAAATCCCAAAAATGTTCTTTTTGTAAAGCTTAAAAAATAATACTTTTATTACTAAAATAGCTTTGTAGAAAAGTTTAAACCCAAATGCTGTTTTAAAAGCTAAACCAAACAAGAGCTTAATGTCTTTCACTTTCTATCTCTTGTTTTATTTTTTATATTTTATTTTTCTATGAATTAAAATGTTCATATTTATCTAATTTCAGTCTATTCTTTAACAGTTGTAATACATTCATCAGAAAAAAAAAAATTATATTTTGATGAAAGTATTATTATTAAAACAAAAATTGAAACAACTTGTATAATTTATATAAATGAGAATAATAATATTGGTAAATCTATTGATAATTTAAACATTACGAGAAGAAAATAAGAATGATAAAATATTATAATATTATTTATGTATGCTAAAATTGAAATTAATAAAAACTTTAGTTTCATACAAAATTAAAAGAAGAATCTGTAAATAGGAGAAAAAGACATAAAACAATTTATAATGAGGTCAATTTAGTATTTTACAAGTTAATTTGTCATATTTAATGATTAATTTAGATGAGTGAGAATTATTTAATAATTATGACTCAATAAATGAGTTTTGTGCTTAATTTAATAACTCATGAGGGTAATTCCAAAATGAGTGGTAATTCATGAGATAAAATATAATTGACTCAGTTTTAATTACTAAAATAAATTGATAACACTCCGACTCCTAGATAAGTTGGCTTGATGGTCACGAATGTGTATTATTTTTAATAACTATGTGGATTCGAATCTTTCTAAGATAAGCTGAGTAAAAAATTCTATAAATTTATCAAATTCGTATATTGATGGTTTGTCTTTGACCAAGATGGATAAGTGATAAGTTGAAATGTGCATAATGATTGTCCGAAGTAAATAAATGAAAATCGATGACTTTACTATTGATTGATTTAACACATGGAGATGTTAACTATAATGTAAAACAACAAATAACTCATTTATATAATGAGATAAGTTTAAATATGTAAAGTATGTGAAGGTATGTATAAACTAACACGTAAATGATGAATTATTATATTGTTTTACTAAAAAGGCATTTTTTGTAGTTATAAATAAAATTATTTAAATAATTGTTGAAATATATAAAAATACAATTTTGAATAGGTAACGTATAAGAATATATATATATGACCTAACATGTAAATTGTGAAAACTTTTTAATTTTTTTACTATTACAAATCATTTAATTTTTTTCTTTATAAAAGATAAATAATTATTCAGATCATTAAAATATAATAAAATTTAAATATATAAAGTATAAGAAGAAATATATAAACTAATACGTAAATAATAAAGACTACTTTTAATATTGAATTCTACTGGTAGAAATTTAGAAAATTGCTTGAAGAGACAAACAATGTTCTGTACATGGTAAAAAGAAATTTGCTCAGACTTCAGAGACAAAAATTTTAGATGGGGTGATTTTATCAATTATTGACGTGGCAAAATCTTAGCGTGTGATTGCGATTAACCGGACACGTAGGCAGTGCATAGAGTCATTACCGCCATGTCCGCACGCTACAAGAGCTCTCGCTCTGTTCGCACAGACTCCATTTAGAAATTTCCAGAAATTTGAACACGAATGGCATTACGCCATTTATTAATTCCCCACTCTTTTACAAACCTCACCCCCAAACAGAAACTTGCCCCTTCAAAGAACCGCTTCTACTCTGTATCAGCAACAATGGCTTCCAAAGCTGCTCGAAAGGTAACGAAAGCTTCCGTTTCTTCGTCTCCATCTTCACAATTGTTGATGAACTATGTGCTTGTATTAATTCTGTTGCTTGTTGTTATTATGTGAAATTTTTAGGTTCTTGTTCCGATTGCTAATGGTACGGAGCCTATGGAGGCTGTGATTACGATCGACGTTCTGCAAAGATCGGGAGCTGATGTTACAGTCGCTACTGTGGAGAAGCAGCTTCGTGTTGAAGCTCTCCATGGCATTAAGATAGTAGCTGATGATTTTGTTTCTGATGTCGCTGATAGTGTCTTCGACCTCATCGCTCTTCCTGTAAATCTCTCCTTCTATAAGCCGTTGATGATTGGTATTTGTTATTGAGATTGATTTTCTGGATTTAAAACCTTAAGGTAGTTTAGTTTAATGGAAGATATTATATATTAACGATCAGTCTGGAATTAATTTCCTTCTTACAGAAACTTATTCTATCATTTATTTTAGTTCATTTGCTGGTTATTGCTAAGTTGTATTTGAAATTTACTTATTGAGATGAATTTGCTTGTGGGGAAACAATATGGGCCAGAGAGGGAAATGGAAATGCAGACTTAACGGCAAACGACTTTCCTTCCGGTAAAAAGAAAGGAATACAATGGCACCGTTGAATTTATAAGTTGACTATAAAATATGGGCTCGGTGACAATGTTGGCTTTGAATCATTGATGAATTATAGTTTCAAATAGAATGGACAATACAACACAATGATCTTAAAACTTGTACCGGTTCAGATTGCACAAGTTTTAACGAGGAATTGATAAATATACAAAACAACAGTAGTAATTATTAATATCTCTGGGACATCTGGATTGGCTATAGAAATTTTCGGTTCCTTTGTTAAATTGTGCTGCTGAGGTTGCTTTTGTCTAGTTTGTTGGTGTGAGCTCTAATATGCAACTCTATCCAGTCGTATATTCAAATCTGGTTTTTCTTTTACCATTCTCTAGCATTGCTGGTTATGCATTTTTGGAGTTTTTGACTTTTCAAGTGCAAATGAATTGAATTTTAGCTTTTTATTTTGCTATAGGGGGGCATCCCAGGTGTTAACAACCTTAGAGATTCTGGAGTTCTGGAAAACTTAGTGAAAAAGCAGGTCAGGGAAGGGAGGCTGTATGCTGCAGTATGTGCTGCTCCTGCAGTGGTACTTGGACCATGGGGCTTGCTGAAGGGGCTGAAAGTACGTTGGTTGTAGTTAACCGTGTTAAAAAGGCATTTCATGTATTTTGTGTTGGTCTTGATGGTGCATTTTACTCTGGAAAACTGAAATTCTTTGTTATTTGTCTGCTGGTTTTTGTAGGCTACAGGCCATCCATCGCTCATGGAGCAATTAGCCTTGTCTTCAACTGCTGTTGAATCAAGGGTGCAGTTAGATGGCAGAGTTGTGACAAGTCGTGCTCCTGGCACTACCATGGAGTTTGCTGTTTCGCTGGTTGAACAATTGTATGGAAAAGAGAAAGCCGATGAAGTTGCTGGGCCACTGGTAACATCGTTATTTATAGCAATCCTTTTAAATTTAATGTATTTCCTGAAAATAAATGAAAATATGAAGTGTTGCAATGGATTCATTCAGTATGGTAATTGTTAAGAATTTAATATGCATAGTTATGCAATGTTCCTTCAATACTTGCTTCAAGATTAATGTTTTCTTTTTCTTGAATCTCAATATCAATAAGTAGGGTAGCTACAATGCCTAGGTTATCAAGGAGGTCGAAATGAAAATAAAGGAGATTATCAGTTCCCTTTTAGAAGTAAAAAAAGAAAGATGGTGAAGAAAACTGGAAGATGGTATCACGTGGTCCAATTTTGGGCAGAGAAAGTTGGTTTCTGGTAAGGGAGTTATTGTTCTGAAGGCTGCTCAATATTGCTTCGTATAGATTGAAGGAAGTTATTGTTCTGAAGGCTGCTCAATATTGCTTCATATAGATTTTGTCGCTTAAAAAGAAGGATTATATAGTAGAAGATACTAGACGTTCTTGATATTTTTTCTGAACTGATTATGCAGTTGATGTTCCATTCGTTCATGCTTTGGTCCTTGCATTTATTTTCCAGAACTTCGTTGCTATTTTAATTTCATGATGTAACTTGTTGAGTATTTTTCTATTTCACTCTTGTTTGTGTTTCTAAAATGTACGGTGGTAGTGTAACTTAGTTTATGCTTTCTCATACGTTGTCGTGCACCCAACCTTGCATCTTTTTAACCAATTTTATTGTCTGTTCAAAAGAAGAGATATCACATGGTTCATTATGTTTGGATTCTTTGGAACATTGAAAAGGTAAGCTAATCTTCATTGGGTAAGTGACATTGGGATGTGCTGCGAGATCACAATGTTATTGATTAGTCGTTAATACTTAACATTTGATATGGTTCCAAGCTGGAGCCTGGAAGTGGAGGCCCTCTTCCACAAAATCTCTGATGTTTGGAAACTGCACAAGGCATGTAGTAGTTTTAGGCTTTGAAGATAGTGGTTTGGGGCTGAGGACTAAAGGTTAAATTCCGGGTTTTTCTCAAAAACTAATTTGATGATCAAAAGATACAGGGAAATGTTGAAACATGGGGTTGTTTGCTGCTTGTGATCAGCACCCTTAAAATGCAAACATAAGTCATTCCTTTTTGTTTGCTTTGTTGGTGGGTTGTTGTAGTTTATTTATTGAAAATTGGATGGGTAGAAGTTTGAGATGAAGATAGTTGCTAATGCTTAATGGGTTTCATTGTGAGAATTCGATAACTTTTGGGTCTGATGGCATTATTTCCCTTTGAAAACAAGGGTGGAAGTGAAACCAGGGGTTTCCAAAAATTGAAAGGGTGCATGCATGATATATTAGAAATGCAAAAAAGGAAAAAGGAAAGGCCTGGTGGTCTTCCTGATCTCACCTTTCTGGAACCAAATGAGGGTCAATGATGATTTATTTGTAACTAAACCTCTCATTGATGCAGGTCATGATACAGGGAAAATGTATTTGTTGAGTTTGTTTTAGGTTCGATTGATCCTTTTGAACTTTATCTTCTGTTGTTGCTTCTGCTTTTCATATTGGGTTTGGTTTCCATTCCATGTGTAGGTCATGCGCTCCAATCATAATGATGAATATACCATAGCCGAGCTAAACCCTGTTGAATGGAAATTTGACAATGTCCCGAAGGTAAAGTTGTGGACTCCTGCAATTCTCAGTAGTTTTGGCATATTTCTTGTTGTCATTAGAATTTTGGGAATCCTACATTTATGGACAGATTTGAAGACAAAATTCCCAATTAAGGATGGATCTTCATGATCACAACTTGGTTATCTCGTGTATATCATGCTTATTTGTCATTAACTGAAATTTTTCTTCAGAGTCATCCATATTTCCCTTAGGGCTAGGATGTTTTTTGGAGGCAGCTACTCCTGTGTCTGTTGTGTTGGCACAAGGTTTGAGTAGCTTTTAGGATGATAATGATAACAAAAATGAAATGGCTTTCATGGAATACACTATGATAGAGGTATAATCCGCTCTTACATGATATACACATAGTGATACGTATTAAATTAAAAATTATTTTGTTTTGCTACCCGGTCACATGAATAAGCACATATTTTGTAACTATTGACATTTGTTGACATACGACTTTGCAAAAGCATGTCTGTTGGCAATATAACACACATTTACCTACTGATGATCTCCTGCCTCGAAGTGTAGATAACTAAACGATTTAGTTATTCTGGAGTCCAATATTCCGTATTCTATTAAGAATGTGTTTGTTAGGCAATGATATTTTCACTTGCTTTCCTTTTAGATTCTTGTACCTATTGCTAATGGCACCGAGGAAATGGAAGCTGTCATTCTTATTGATATTTTGCGACGGGCAAAAGCGAATGTCATAGTTGCTTCTGTTGAGGAAAAATTAGAGATTTTGGCTTCACGAAAAGTTAAATTGGAGGCAGATATGCTCCTGGATGAAGCTGCTAAACTTCAGTTTGATCTGATTGTCCTACCAGTAAGTGGCTATTGAGTTCTAGCACACTGAATGATCATTTCTACCTAATATAAGTCTACTTAGATTCTGCTTGTCTGCAGGGTGGACTTGGTGGTGCTCAAGAGTTTGCTAACTCAGAAAAATTGGTGAGCTTGTTAAAGAAGCAAAGAGAATCAAATAGATTGTACGGTGCAATATGTGCATCCCCAGCTTTTGTCTTGGAGCCCCATGGCTTACTCAAGGTATCTTGTTTACCTATATAGGTTGATCTACGGTCATGATGAGTAAATGATGGACAGTGTAATGTGAAGATTAATGATGGTATTACCAACAGGATATTTTAATTGTCTTGGATTATATTATTAATATATTTTTCAATTCAAACTTAAACTTTTGAAGTAATTATTAGGGTTGTCATCTTATAATTTTGTTATGTCAGGGTTTCCTAATATTGGGAAAACAAGTTAAATATTAAGGGACTATTCTGGTCTATTTTTTTAATACTAGAATTAGGGTCGTTTTGAGATTGCCCTATATAAGGAGCCTATACAACTATAAAAAACTGCCAAAAAATTGCTAAAGCTAGTTCATAGATGGTTATGTTCTACTTCATGCGTTCAGACATCACTGGAGATGTTTCTTTTTGGACTTTCTTAATGCAACCTTTCAGTGTGATCATATGGTTGGTTTTATAAAGTACTTTCTAAACCCCCCCCACTCTTTCCCTAAATGATTCTGAAAATGTGCTTCTTAGTCCTCGTTTTCTTCATCTAGGTGTTGATACTAACATTTATATTTTCCTGTGATGCAGGGTAAAAAGGCTACTGCCTTTCCAGCTTTGTCCAACAAGTTATCAGATCAGAGTGAAGTTGAAAACAGGGTTGTGGTTGATGGCAATCTTATTACCAGCAGAGGGCCAGGGACATCCTTCGAGTTTGCATTAGCTATTGTGGAGAAGTTGTTTGGCCGCAATGTTGCACTAGAGCATGCAAAGGCAATGGTTTTCATTAATCCGTAGTATACATGAATACGACTATGTTCTTCTGATAATCTACAAATGTGAAACAAGTGGTGGATAGCTTAATATGATTTTAAATTGTCATCCATCACATGAGTGCTAAATGCTATCATTTTTAGTTTCCAGTTGAAGGGAGAAGTTTTCTAGAACTGTGATAGCTTGCTTGGTACAGTTCTGGTAGTGATGACAATTAGCCAAGCTAGCTTATCAACACTAGTTAAGGATAAGATCATCATTTAGATATAAATTTATAATAAAATAAATTTATCTGCAAGAAATAATATAAGTTGTAACTTTTTCTTGTAATAAGTTACTCTGTAGAAGGCTGTGGATTGTTGCTGCTTACCCTGTTAATATCAACACCTAGTGTACTAAAGTTGTTGTTGCTGTTGTTTTGTTGTTTTTGCATGAATTTTGTAAGGTTGTGACAGTCAAGTAAACTAGATGAACACTTCCCTTAGTTACCTATTTTGGAAAAAAACCAAAAAAAAATGACCATAAAACCCTAATAATCCCAAGGTAGTCATTGGTTGTATTTGAGATTAAGCTTTACCTTATTTCCTGGAAAAGACCATAATTATACACCTATTCCAAAAGAAACCATAATTATTCACCTATTCCAAAACAAATAAGATAAAATTGTATAAGTATCTATTGGTAAGTTGCTAAAACAGGGGAAATAGCTACAAATATTAAAGAGTAAGAAAGAAACCTGTTACTACAATGCTTTTACTGTGTCTTTGTGTAATATACAGTACAGACTTGGTTTCTTCTGAAGAAAAATAAAATTTAAATAAAGAATCAAACAGAAGAACTGCAGTAAGTACCTATTGCTGGTTTCACTTGATCTATTTTCTGGTTCTGTAGCACCTGTACCAGAGGATCAAAAAGCACAGCACTCTATATCCAACAAAGAAGCCCGTCATCACAGCTAAATTGCTCCATTTCTGTGAATCTTGCAGGCCTTGCTGTCTTAAAAATCCAGAACCATATAAAGTGCACACTCCATTCTCTATTACTATGCATCTTTTCCTCCCTTGTTGTCCTCCATACTCATTTATCAGAAAACACTCAAATGGGTACTTAAATAGACTCAAATAATGCATAAAAATCCAGTAACTAGGAATGTTTTTCTTTGATATAAAATACCCCGAAAAGAGAAAGAAAGATCCCATTAACCCTGCAATCACTGAGGTCCCCATGATGAAATTTGGGACTAGAGCACTGAAACATGCAACAAGAGAATTTGACATTAAGACAACCATCCAAACCACCAGAGAAAAGAAAAGAAATCCATCAATGTCTCTCCTTAAACCTACTAGCCAGTAAACCGAGGTTGTATATAGAAGACCAACCATCAAAAGGAAAGGAAGAAAGACTAGGGTGTTCGCTAAGACGTAGGAAGAAACTCTATAAGCTCCTCTAGAAGTCTCACTCATCAAAATTATTCTCTCTTGCAAGAAAATAGGTAGACCCTCTGTTGTGGAAGAGAGCAAGAAAGTAAGGCTGAAAGCAAAAAAACCAGTTCGTGTTTGCAAAGCAACTTGACCTTGTTCTCTGCCAACATTCAGGAAAATAGTCCCAAGTACAAATCCTGCTACTAAGGCTTGTATCACCCTTGTAGCAAAGAGTTGCTTGGTTCTAAATACGTTGCTGCAAAATCTCTGTCCTAGTATAAGAATCTCATTGATATGAGAATTTGGGTAGAAAAAAACCTTTTCTTCCAAGTTGATTATGTCTTGGTTCTTCATTGCATGATATTTGTCCTTGCCTTCCTTGAGGACATACTGGTTGCTTGGAGTTTTTGAAGTTTGTATAACCAAGCTTTCGATTACATCAATGGCATATTCAAGGACATTGACATGCTTAGGAATTTGATGATCAGCAGACTTAAGCCTCTCTTCTAGAAGATTCAATGACCCATTATGCATGACAAATCCATTCGAAAGCAAAACAAGGTGATCAAACAGCTCTAGGATTCTGAACCCAGGTTGGTGGATAGTCAAAACAATGGTTTTACCTTGGTTAACTGCCATTAATCTAAGCAATGAGACTACATTCAGAGCAGAGGCTGAATCCAAACCAGAAGTTGGCTCATCTATCAAAATAACAGCTGGGTCATGTACTAATTCAACTCCAATGGAAACTCTACGCCTTTCCCCACCGGAGATCCCACGGCTTGATCCACCACCAATTCTTGATGCTGCAACATGATCCAAACCAAGCTCCTTCATCAATTCTGTCACTCTAATATCAGCCATTTTTCTCCCACCAGGAAGTCTTAGCAGAGCACTATACATGAGTGTTTCTTTAACTGTGAGTAATGGAAACAAAGCTTCATCTTGAGTAACAAACCCGGATGCTCTCCTAAAATGATTCACATCAATAGGTCTTTCATTGACAAGCACTTGACCAGATACTTCACATGGAGATATTCTGCCAGCAAGAATTTCAAGCAATGTAGTTTTTCCAGCCCCACTAGGACCAGCAATAGCAGTTATCTCTGCAGGTCTTGCTTCACAATTTACATCCATTAGAATGAACTTAGTACCTCTTACTGAGTTTGAACCAAGCCACCCCCTTTTGAATTTATCAAACTGGCTGCATAATTTGTATGATAAGTGCTTGGTTTCTAAGCAATATGGGGTTTTCCGGCGAATTGAAACAGACTGTTGCACTGGTAATTCCATGGAATAAGAGACAGAAACAGCTAGGAGGTACAAAGAGATAGAAACAAAAATGTGGTATCTGAGATGTAAGTGAGGAAGAAGAGGAATATGAAGGTGTGGGGGGGATGAGCTAACACACCAAACTATATGACAAGCACTTAGTTAAAGAAAAGAAGCCAGCAGCAGCATTGATATTGAAATTCATGGTCTCAGGAAGTTTGGGATAAGGGCATGACTTAGTCTGCTTTCTACTACCTATGACATTTGTTAGAGTTTGGAAGTTGGAAGTGCTACAAGAAAACCAAAGAAAGAAAGTGGAAGAGTTTACTTGGGAAATTTTATTTTTCTGGTGAGCTGAACATTGACTCTGTAGAGTTGGTGTTTGGTTGTGCCACCATCCATCTTCACCATTCTTACAACTCATTAGTTTGGTTGGTAAAAATATTAATCTATACTCCAAAACTCCAAAGGGTATTACAGGTATTCCAGGAAGTGAGGCAAGTGATCTAATTAAGTACTGTAGGATTATTTTTTAATTAGATCCTTAATCAAGACATGCCCATCAATATAGAAAACAATCCAACAAGAAGAAGAAATAAAAGGTCAATGCAGAGAAAAGAAAAAGCCACGTAATTATTTTTGTTAAATTTTAAACTTAGAACCCTAACTATATTCTTAACAAAAAAATTATCTTCTCATAACAGAAATTGATAAATCCTCATGGACCCTTCTCAAGTCTTTTTGCTTCTTTTGGATTCCTTTTTCATAAACTATGGCCCAATACTCATTTTTGGTTAAAGGGAAAGCCCAAAATGTAAATTTCTGATTTCAGAGTTAAAGTTTTAAAAGTATTTATTATGGTGTAATAAATATATTTAAATTTTAAAAAAATAATTATATATATATTAAATAATATTAAAATAATAATAATTAATTAGATACAAATTTTAACTTTAGAGCAGTCTCCCAATTGTTTCAAAATTTGAGAAATTAAAAAAATAAAAATAATAGTAATAATTAATTATTTTTTTTGTTGAGAAGAAGTAATAATTAATTATTGGAAGGCAAAAATAAAACAAAAAACATCGTATAAAAGCTAAAACCCAAAACCCTCATCGTTATCTGCTACTGACCCTTCATTTCTCCAGTTTAGGGTTTTTCCAGAA
The DNA here is from genome assembly GCA_029379385.1 of Quillaja saponaria. Classification (NCBI taxonomy): domain Eukaryota; kingdom Viridiplantae; phylum Streptophyta; class Magnoliopsida; order Fabales; family Quillajaceae; genus Quillaja; species Quillaja saponaria. Next base: position 6,373,794 of record CM055616.1, on the reverse strand, counting down.
ATTCTGAAGCAAAATCACCAGTGAACTCAACCCATCCATGACGACCCAGATTATCTCTCGTTCTTTCCCCAAAACCCTAAACCTTACTTCCTTACTCTCTCGGTCCATCTCCACCACTGCTGCGTCTGCTTCTATCTCCGCTTCATCTCGTTCGTCTCTCTCTACTCTTTCATTCCTCCACCGCTTTCGTCCTCTCTCCGCCTTCGCAGCTGAATTTCGCCGATTATCTCTAGAGGCATCTGTACGGACCTTTGCAACTCGTGCATCAACTTCCTCGCTCAATGATCCGAACCCTAACTGGTCTAACCGACCCCCGAAAGAGACGATCTTGCTTGATGGGTGTGACTTCGAGCATTGGCTTGTTGTTATGGAAAAGCCCGAAGGTGATCCTACTAGGGACGAGATCATTAATACTTACATCAAAACCCTAGCAATGGTAGTAGGAAGGTTAGTTTCTTATAGTGTTTGCTGTAATTCATTGCGATTGGACTACTTAATTGATATAGTTCATCAGAATGGATATAGTTTCTTATAGTTTTGTTTCTCTGCTGTAAACATCTATTTGACCTTTTAAACAATTACTTGATGAAAAAGTTTATTTTTTATTTTAAAGATCATGCCCAGGCTTGGTCCTCTTATGGGTGGGTTGGTGTAAGTAAAGGGATTTTCACTATTAACTGGTGGGGTTTTGTAGATATTTTGTTTAGTTTTTCTTCCTTATATAATATTTTATTTTGATGGTGGGCTGTGGAGGGGAGATTGAAGAGTGTATTATATGTCTGAAGATTTTCATCTTTTCAATTAGTTTAGTTTTGTCACCATGTCAATGCATTTTGAATGCATCAGTCTTTCAAAATGGAAGCTGCTGGTCTAGAGCCTGGGCATGCTTTCTGCAGCTATTCTTAAGTTCGCTGCACTATTAAGTTCTTGTGAGCAATGTATATTATGTGTACTTTAAGAATGCTCTTTTGCACTGACCAAGGCATGAGTGCTCAGAATATCACCAACTAATTATTTATTATTGAATTAATCTTTGTTACAGTGAAGATGAAGCAAGAATGAAGATATACTCCGTTTCAACTAGATGCTACTTTGCATTTGGAGCCCTTGTGTCGGAAGAACTTTCTTACAAACTTAAGGGTAATCACAGTTGTAACGTTATTTGTTTTCCTCCTTTTTGTACTCTACCCTTTGTCTTGTTTAGTGGTAGTTATTTTTCTATAAGTAATCTATAATTTTAACTATGCTTCTGTGTACATGGTGATTTCACTGTTCTTTTGATATTTTTTTTTTCAGAGTTGCCCGGAGTTCGGTGGGTGCTTCCTGACTCGTATTTGGATGTTAGGAACAAAGATTATGGAGGTCAGCTCAGTTTTTTTTTTCCCCTTCCTAAATTCCCATTAGGATTTTGCATGAAAGTGATCATTTTTTCTTTCTTAATCATTTGCAATTTATTACAGGGTGTTATTACTTTTGGCTGCTATAGCAAGCAATTAGTTTTTATTTTATTTTATTCCAACAAGTATAAATGCATAGTAAAAATATCCCTAGGTGAACCCTGTTAAGATTTGTTCTCACCAGTTCTTAACCTGCCCTAATTGCAGTTTTCCTCAACTCGCCCCAAAAATATCTGTACTGAGAGAAGGAGAGAGATTGTGAGAAGGATCTAAAGGCTGTTGGCCACGAAACCTTTTGCCAAACTGATGTAGATGTGATACATAGTCCTTTAGTCTGCTTACATCTTTTTGTTTTGGGGTTTTAAGTTTGAATAAATGAAGTATATGCAGGTTTACCGTAATTTTACTCTTTATTCTCAACATCTAGAATACAGTTTTGAACTCCAATTATGAAGTTAAGCTTGTTTCAGATTGTTCCTTTTACAAAGCAGCTTTGAATTAATTTTTCATTGTAGTAACTTCATTTTTTCTTTTGTATTTCATTTTGCAGGGGAACCTTTCATTAATGGGCAAGCAGTTCCATATGATCCAAAATACCATGAAGACTGGATAAGAAACAACAATAAAGCAACTGAGAGGAACAGGCGCAATGATAGACCTCGTAACTATGATAGGTCAAGAAACTTTGAGAGGAGGAGGGAAAATGTAGTTAACAGGGATATGCAGAATAGACCTCCAGTGGGGGGAGTTCCCCCCCTTAGCATGAGCGGAGCCCCCCCAAGTAACATGGGAGGAGTCCCCCCAAATAACATGGGAGGAGTGCCCCCAAATAACGTGGGTGGGATGCCCCCGAGTAACAGCTATGGAGGTACGGCTGCAAACAGTAACTATGCTGCCCCGCAGAACAATTACAATGGTGGGGCACAACCTAACAACAGCTATGGTGGGGCACAACCTAACAACAGCTATGGTGGGGCGTCACCTAGCAACAACTACGGTCCTAACAACTACGGTGGAGTGGCGCCTCGCAACAACTACGGTTCTAACTACAACTATGGTGGAGCTCCGCCTAGCAACAACTATGGTGGAGCTGCCACCTAGCAACAACTATGGTGGAGTGCCGCCTAGCAACAGCTATGGTGGAGTGCCACCAAACCATAATACAGGAGGGATACCGCCAAACCAGAACATAGGAGGGGCACCGCCAAATGCAGGATGGTCACCGAATACTCCTAACAGAGACTACTAGCAAGGCTGCCAACATGGGAGGCACAGGCAGTGGAATCCTTTCAGTTTGATAGGTGCAGAGATGTAAAACCGGTATTGTGGCACGCTGTAGATAAATTAATGATAGCTTTCAAGTTCGCCTAGGCTTCATGTAATGTCCTTGAAATGATTAATTTCACATGTTACTGCTGCTTCACGGATACTGTTTTGGGTAATTGATAATGACTTGGAATATTGAGGTGAAAATAATTTTGCAATATTGTTTGTACTTGTTCATCTCATGTTTGGTATCTCTTAGTTTAACTGCTGAAATGGATATAGCTGGAAATTATTTTATTATTAAACAATCCCTAAGTTAATTGTTGTGCCTATGGTCGTTTTTGTGGATATTGTTGTAGAAGGATCAGTATGTAGTGTGTAATTTTTAGCCAGCAAGCTTGCTTTATATTATTTTTTCATTTTATTACTGAGCAAACTCCGTGCACTGTTAGTTAGAGATAACCAAAGTCTTACAAATACCTATAACCTTATTTAATGAACAGTAATAAGGTTTTGAGTTTTGCAAACTTTATTGGACATTCTTCTCAGTAATTGCTTGTAGCTGATTAGAGCAGTCGGCTCCAACCACAGGCATGTGCTTTTGAGTTTTGACCATGGTTACCCTCGGAGTACACGTCAAAGCATGTACACTCTTCTAAAGTATTTGTAACTTTTAGGGACTGATGGAAAGGGTAGCTGAGCCCCCCTTGAGGTTAATCATGGCTCAACATTTGAAAGATGTGTTGGGAGGTGTTAACGAAATGGTGAATCTTGTAATTTGTCTGTTACAAACGTAGTTTTCTTTGCCTGCATGTTAGCATATGGATTTAAAACTATAATCTAAAATTACCTTCACTGTAGCCTCCCGCCAGTGAGGTTCAATTTTATCACATACTTGTCATTCTTGTATATTTGGAATAACATGGTAGAGTTGGTAGGACCAAAAATGTTATTTAAGTAAAAACCAGAGAAACAAACATGTTCTTTTGTGAAGAAAGCAAAATGACTATTTCCATACATTATAGGGATGAGCAAGCTCCCCAACCCGGCTACGGAAATTTTGAAGGACTTGTGAGCTGAGAACCGGTTCTCTAAAAGTTGACAATCTGAACTTAACCTTTCAATTGATTTCATAAAAGCATGGACTGTTGATGTCTATAAATATTGCAAATCAGATACTTTGAAAGTATTCTGTTTCAAGAAAATTAAAGAAATACTGAATAAGGTTCCTGGTGAGAATTGATATTTCCAGTACAAAGTGGAACAGCATCTGCAATCATTATTCCAGTATGTTCTCTTCCAACCAACAATTTGCAAATGAATGAAGAATGGTTACCTTGTTTGCAGTACAACTTATATCTACTGTGATTTCACCATATGGAATTTTCTGTACAATACTACCATATCAAACCATATGGCGAGTCAGAAGAATATAGAGCTTCCTAAACTGTGAATTCGGCCTTTTTGTCCCTGGCTGCTTGAATCTGATCAGCAAGTGAAACTTCTTTTCGCATTTTCCCTGTCTTGATAAGCTCTAAATCCAATTTCTCCCAAGCTGGGAAGTTGGAACTCAGAGTGCCTGCCTTGCTAGAGACTAGACCATTTATGGACTTCCTTATACGACTCTAAAGGGGGGACAGGAAACACCGCAATCAGTAATAACAACAGGGAAGGGGGTGGGGGGAGGGGGAGAAGACAGTGGAATAGCCTTATAGAATACTATAGCCAGCATGGACAGCTCTGCCAGTGAAAATTTGTACACAATTTACTCAAGATTGATAACAACAAACGAAGAAACAGATTAATTAATGACACCAGTAAGTCAAACAAAAAAAAATAAAAACCTAATATCTAGCAGAATGTGTGTGAGATACCATATCCAAAGGACAATAGCATTTCTGCTCGGGTTCTCACTCCCTGCTCTGATGCCAAGCCATCACGAATCATAAGAATTTTGAGATTCAAATAGGACAGATAAAAACAAAGATACAGTTATCATTGATTTAGAAATTGATCAATCAGAAAATTTAGCAATCAATTATCCTCTTTCCTTACTCTCAAAATTTTGAATTTTGTGCACCATAACCCCATGTGGACTGATATTCCTTTTCTTTTTCCTCAGCAAAAAAACGAAGAACTCATATGGGGAAACAAGAAATTCAAAAAGTTAAGAAACCAATCTTCGTTACAAAAACACTAAGATGTTCACTGGTTCTACTATTAATTTTCAGTTAGAGAAATAAAACATTTGAAAACTTCTTTTCCAAAAGTCCTTTTTTTGAAAAATGTTTCCAGAAATACAGAAGAGGCCCGCACTAGAGTGAAAGTTGAAGCATTCTTTTCCTACTAAATTACAGGTCCAGATCTACGAACAATTGCTCACCCCTGTAAGTATGCAACTTCAGCTAAGCATAATAACATGGAATTTCTATAAAGCTTGTGAATAATAAAGCTTGTAAGTCCATGTATTCCCTTGATTATTACCTTTCTTGTTCTATGGTTAAGTTTGAACCCTTGTGCAAGTGCTAAGTCATCTCCGTCTTCCTTTCTGCATCTCCTCCTCTTTTTCTCCCCTCTAGCTTCAGTTTTCTCTTCTTGCTCCTTTTTCTTTTGTGTAAGCATCACCTTCTTTATTGCTTTTAACTGTGCTTGTTCCTCTGCTCTTAACCTGGCTATCTCCTTTGCTTTAGCCTTTTCTTGTTTTATTTTATCATAGCTATTCCAATCGAGCTCTCGTTCACCTAGACCTCCTTTCTTAGCTGCTTTGGCTATACATTTAGCCCATGACAGAAAAAAATTCTTTGCTCTCATCTTTGCCATTTTCTTTACTTTTACCTTTTCTGCATTCAACAGATGTCCTTGGAGTGCCAATTTTTGTTTTATTTTATTATAACTATCCCAATCTAGCTCTTCTTCCCCATATCCTCCTTTCTTAGCTACATTTGCTATGCTTCCTGCCCATGCTAGAAAAAGCTTTTCCCTCGACTGTTTTAATTTCAAACGCTCTTGCCATACATGTTTAAGCGAAGAGCTTATTTTTAGCTTGATCTGTTCACTGCAAGGTCAACCAAAGTGAGTTTACTTTCCATCCCAAAGGTCTAGAAAATTTAGACGCTTATGAAACCTGATTGCCAGTGAGTCAAAAAAACTTGCACCTATAAGTTGAAGATGCACTTGAGATCAATAGTGTGGTCAGAAGACTTGCTTTAAAATAATATTTTCCTTCCTTTTGAGTTTAGAATTTTAATCAATGGAACATATTTAAAATATTTTAACAAGTTAGAAAATGTTTCAAAGACAAAATTATATTGTGCATTTGTGCTCATAACAAATGAGCTCCATCTTTCGAGGTGTAGTATTCTTCATGTAAGACAATATGCTCACCTCTGAGTTTTAATTATTGTAATATATCAAAGCACAACTCTTTATAATATCCTTCCTTCTCTTGAATGGATTCTCTCTCTCACAAATATGAATGAAAATGTGCATTAACATCCTGTATACTCATCCTTGATGTTTTGTTTAACTATCCAACTTAAGTTAATCACAGTCTGAGGCCATCTCTAGCTATTTAATATCATGAATATTTTATTTTTTTCCTTTTTTATCAAATATATACAAAAGGTAACTAGACTAGTACACAGTTTTTATTAGATGAAATATATATAAACATAAATTACCTATGAGGACGGGGATGTTCAGTCATCTTCTTCCTAACCTGGAAAGTATTATATATTATCAGGGGAAAAAAAGGAAGCAAGCAGTAACAGAAAAACAATTCCTTGTATGGCATCCGATACTTGTAAGAACCAAGCAAGTAGGAAAATCAGGTGAAAAAAAAATGTTTTTCCACAAACAATGAGAATAAATGTACAATTCACATGGAAAAGGGACAAAAATATTTAAATTAGAATGAATGCTCACAACTGTGCAAAGAGGAATTATCCAAATATTAACTGATGCTTACATGACTTCACCTTGGGGTCTCTCAAGGCCTCTATTGTTCTTTGCTTTATCCGCTCACGAGCCGCTGCATCGCAAAACATTCATATTTCTAAATAAACCAACTGCAAGATGGTTCAACGTCTGTTAAAATAGAGTTACCTGCACTGTGTTTCCTGCCTTTGTTCCATGGCACTCTTCCCTTGTTCGCCAGTCCTATCTTTTTTCGTCTTTGCATCTCCTTATGATTTTTGTCACTTACAGTCTCTGGAGAGTCATTGTAACCAACAACTTCAACTTCATTCTCTTTATTAAAAATCTGTTTTTCATATGAATTGATGCCAACTTTTGACTGGCAGCTCTTCCCAGAATCAGACACGTCTCCCACATTAACACTGATATCCATTGAGTAAATCCTTGAGAAAGAGCTTGGAAAAGCTAATGAGGGAGACACATTTATCACCACAGGTGTATGCTGATTCCGTTGTGCTACTCCTGGAGGAAAATGTCTGTGTCCACCACTAAATCTGTGTTTGAAACATGATTGAAAGAAGATAGTGGAAATTCTTCTGACAGAAATTCATGTAAGTAATATTTTTATTACATGAACTATAAAGCATACAACATGGAAATCAACCATTCTATATTTTTATATGTAATCTATTGCTCTGACAGAAATTTCTCATGCATACAAGAGACATAGAACTGGAAACCAAGTACATCAATTTGAAAATTTTGATAATTAGAATAAACTTTCCACGCAAAGAAAAGATATTAAAATAATTCACGGAATGACTTGAGTTACCAAGTAATTAAGCGAATCATATGAAGCATGATATGAAGTGACAGAAGTAAAATATATGGTTCCTTAATTCATGTCAACACAATCAATAGATTATTGTACAACTTGGATTGTTAAAACTCTCATGCCAAGAAGACCCACCATCTTATCTTAAATGGCAGATGTAATAGTATCAAATTTCAGCTCAATTTGATGGGTTTTAAATATTCAATGCCATTGGATGGGTGGGTATGCTTCATCAGCAGTAAAGTTTCTTTCATTTTCTAAGAAATTCTTTAACTACTTAACCATTATATCCAGAAGTATTAACCAAAGCTAAAAGGTTATAACTTTATGATTCTAAAATAAATAATCCATCAAACAAAGACCAACCATTAGGTTGCTGCAAACCCATTACTTCATTGTGACAATAACTTTCCCAACTGAAAAACTGAAAGCATGTTTCTGAACAATCAAGAACACAAAAAATCATATGTACTTTGTCGGAAAAAAACATTACATTTATAAGAAACCCATCACCAGAATCGGGTGAATTCTACAGGGGAAAGAGCTTACAAGGAATGGAAGCATGGAATTTTGGAGTAGATGACGTGCATCCTGCAAACCCTACTGGCAACTGAACTTGGAGGAGAGATTTCAGCTTGTTTTCCTTCTTTGGGGACAAGCTGATAAAATAATTGGGCTGGGCCGTTTCTAACAAATTGAATGTAGAGATGCGATGTGACTGATTGGGCTCAAGATAGAAAGCCCACATAAAACTAAGTTTTTTTTTATTTTCTCCCAATTGCGGTTAGTCTTACTTAAGATGACACTTTTTGTCCTGTGGTGGAGTTTTTCATTCTGGTCCTTTGTCTTTCATGCCACTAGAGTTTTGTTGTTAGGATTCTATGCTTTGTTTTCATGGAAGTTCTCCTGTTTGCTTGATGCAATTTGAAACTGAATGCTGTGATTTTGGATCACTTGATGCAGGAGCTCTTTATTACAATGGTTGCCTAAAAAGGTTCAAGTTATAATCCGTTTGTTTATTTAACTTGTCACATATTTTAGCTACTCTTCTTTGCGTGATGGTTTGAGGAATGATGGATTGAGTTGAATGAATGCCTTATTTAGGTGTCTATCAGATTGTTGGGGGCAGATGTTTTATGTGGTTCTGGTGATTGCATGATTGCAGATTATGTTTTCTGGTTTGAAGAATGCATCAGGCTGTCCTTTTACGACAACTTCACTTCATCTACCTTTAAGTTATGTTTGATCTCGAGTATTTTTAGTTAAAGCAACTAATCTAAGGTAGATTTGTACTTTTAGTAGGAGGACAAGAGTCGTTTGGCCTTTTTAATTATAATATGGTTCAGCTATTATTAACTGAGCATATTGTCGTTTCCTGATATTGTCAATCCAAGTTGCCCTACATGGTGATGGTTGTATTGATCTATTATTAGCATTTTGAATTTTCTTTTGAAATGTATAGCTTGATCAGTGTACTCAAAAGCTCAAAAAAGTGCTTACATTGGCACTAAGTGCAACAAGGCTTAGCAAAAGCACCTCTTGGGGGTCCAGGCTGCGTTGTCAGTCACACTCACGCATGCTTGTTGGTACAGAGTGCTTGAGACAGACTCCCTGCTTAAATACGTCCAATCTGAACATAAATAAGAGAGAGAGGAAGTATCATTCCCCTACTCTTTCTCTTGTTTTTCTGTAATGGCATTGGCATGTATGAGGTAAATGTAATAAATAAAGATAATTATGAGATGTGTGATATTTATGTAAAAATAGATATAAGATATGCACTGCAGTGAGTACAGAATATCACTGATAGGAATTGCACGTTTGGTAGTATACATTTGTGATCACCTGATAGGACTCTAGTTTGGTATCACTTGCTAATGATGAACAAGTGTGTCTCTGCAGTTCTTTAGCATCAGTCTGTGCTTCTAATTGTTGGACTATATCTTATGTCTTCAAAGATCATGTATAGGTGACTTGTTTTATTTTTCACGCAATTTCTTTGAGATCGTAGCCACTAAACTGCCTGATGATGATGGTATAAAAGCTTTTCTAGTGTCTGTTCAATGTTGATCAGTATTGAATGCTTCTTTGCATTTTATCTCTACTTTCTCTATATCTCTTATTCTTTCGCTAGGTTGGAACAGCCAGCAGTATACTGAACACATTGGATGAATATCTATCTTAATCTAAAACATATTGTTCCTTTATTGGGTGTAAAGCTAAGTTTGAGTGCTGTATGTAATGTGTGCGGGTTCTGCACTTCTTCCTATTTTTCCCTTTTTTCTCTTTTTCTGTTCCTCGCGGGTGTGATTTTGATATTTGTGTCACCTCCAAAGGTAGCATCTTTTAAATTCCAAAGGAACTACAGAGGAGTTGCTCAGTACCTTATTTTTAAGTTCGAACATGTTGTTAACTTGTATCAGATTAATTCTATAGAGCCTATCTTGAAGTGTTGTTTTTTGGTTTTCCATGAACACAACTCCCACCATGTACTTACCTCCTCTCCCTCCCTCCTCCCCCCAACAACTGTATGGTTATTTAAAATTGTTGTTGTCTCTACTTTTGCTGGAGCTGGTGTGGGCATTTGCTGAGTGCTTGCATTAAGCAGCATGGAAACTTTCCTTCCCAAAGGCAAAATGTGTGTTTTGTTGAATTTCCTCAACATTTTTATTAAACCCACTTTCGACTGCCTTTTATTGGATGTGTAGTGAGTTTCAGATTAATTGAGTCTCTTTGTCCTAACCATTGTCATGAACTCTTCTTTGTTAATTCAAGTGCCCCACCAATAGCTGCTTGGTTCTGGTGGTGGTCTTGAGCCTGCAGTGAAATGATGACACTGGTGACAAATGTGCAAAATGCAAACACAACTTAGTGGATGGAGTGTAACAAATTGTCTTTTGCAGTGTTTTTTTTTTTTTTCTTTGGGTTATTTTTTTCTTGAGAGGATTCGACTTATTAAAGCAATTTTAGAGGGATGGTATACTTGTTTGTAATAGGATCATATAAAATTTAGTAAACACAAATTAGATTTATTGTGAAATTGCCTGTTGTACTTGATGAATCTGTATATTATGGTAATGGTAAATTGCTGAATGTGTTCTCCTGTCACAGTCTGTCAGCTCATGTGAGTTTATGTCATTCTCTTTAGTTTTAGGGTCTATTTAAGAGTTTAGAAGGGAAAAAATAACACTTTTAAAATATTTTATTTAAATATTGATAAATATTTAATAATAAAAATAAGAATATATTAGTCACTTAGTACTTTTGTAAGTGAGTTACTAATGCGAATGAAAGCTACACTTTGTTTATATATATATTATCTAATATGAGATAATAAGATTTAAAAAAAAAATACCCAAAATTATGTATCAAACAACTTCTAAGGAAAATTACCTTTTGCTTAATTAACATCTGTACTATTATTGAGAAAAATATATTTTTTGATATTTTTGAAATAAATATTTCTTAAAAGAGAAAATCAGCTAAACCCATACCCATTAGGCAGAATATAAGGAAGCATTATAGCAACGACGTCGTTGCGGACCATGTATCTCAATCCTACTATTTGACTATTTCAATTATAATTCACTTAAACCCTTTTTATACTCCCAAGGCTCAAAACCCTCTCCACCTCTGCTACGCAGTAAACCACGGCTGATGTTAGACGGTGACCCACCGTTCTTCGGCTGCTTCAGTAACCAGAAAAAGATAATCTTTTTTTTCCGATTCATCTTTCCTTGTTCTACCTCTTCTAAGTTTCATAAACTTGATTCTGGGTAGTGGGTATCCTCAGTTTGTAGGAGTTACGAGTAAAATTGATCACCAATTACGAGTTTGTGAAAGGTAGCATCTTTTTCCTGTTAAAATTCTAAGTAATTACTTCCAATTTCGAGTTTGATGCTCTACATATATCCATGTATGTATAGGTATGCGTGTAAATCATACATTGTAGCTGCTCCTTTTTCTCTGTGATGGTAGCTTAGCGTGAAATGGATTTTGAGGGCAATTTCTTCCATAGTCGTGGTCAAATTTCAGTGATGGATTTTTATTTTTTTAATACTTGGATTGAATAATTAAGAATTTTAAGACCCTTTTGTGGATTGTTTATAAACCATTAGAGACCCCTTTCTTATAGAAAGCTCAAATTGCTAACTTCTTCAGTTTAATATATATACATCTATGTAACAGTATATGTTCCATGTATCTAAATATATTGTTTTGTTTATGATCATTTGTTTTGACATCTTGTTGTTAGATTTTAGAGAGTAGTCAAATTCCACTTTTCTAATCATTCTCGGGTTTCAATATGTGTAAGGAAGTATGGGAAACATAATTGGCATGTTTGGATGTATAACATAGTTTGTTGTTTACTATCTACCTTTTTCTGTTGATATTGGTGGATGCTGTCAGCTTTCCTCATTGTTGTGGCTTCATCCATTATTAGTTATTCCGCAGAGGTTTGTTGTCCTGGAATAGAATACTGTTGGGAGGTTTCTCCAACATTGGTTGCAGAAAGTTGATAGCACGGTCAAAATGGATTTGAAGCTTAAAGGTATAAACTGGGTTGGGAATATATACCAGAAGTTTGAAGCAATTTGCCAAGAGGTGGATGATGTTGTAAGTCAGGTAGTATTTCATTCTTTTATTCAGTCGAGTCTCTTTCCATTCTCCTCCTCTCCTTCAAAATTTTCCAGTTTAACACTTAGGTGACCCTATCTGATGATCCAGTCTTTATTGCTATTCTTAGTTTCTTTTAAATTGGTTTTGTGAACAGGATGCAGTCAAGTATGTTGAAAATCAGGTTCAGAATGTTGGAGAGAGTGTGAAGAAATTCTACTCTGATGTTCAAGATTTACTTCCTCCCTTTACCGTTCCTGCTAGAAATGAAGCTCAAACAGTGCCTTCAAATAGAGATACTGCTGAAATCGGATCTTCATTTAAGTCAATAACAAGTAATGAAACAAAATAAGAAAGGGATTGAGGAAAACCCCGTTAATGCAGTGATTAAGCCATCATGTGAATCCAATTCATTTGATGCTGCAAGTAACCAGCAAGGTCATGTTCACAGTGGAGACCAACTTGTAACTCAAGCCAGTTCTCATACGTCCTCAATTTTGTCTGAGCTGGAAGAGTTTAACTTGGCTTCGGAAAAGGTTGATGATGATAACACTAAAGGGAATGCGGGAGCACACATAAAAGAAAAGTCGCTTGTGAATGTTGACGAAGATGCTATGGAGTTCACCCCTCTGGTGTTGGATTTGGTATCTTCATGTGACAAAGAGCCCTTAGAAAGCTCACCTTTTAGTAAATCCTTTGATGGTTTTGATAAGAATTTTTGTGGGGCTGGCACAAAAGAAAACTCAGGCATTTGTGTAGAAGAAAACTCTCATGTGATCAATGAAGAAAATGCTTTGAAGAAGTCCACTCCTCTGGTAACGGAGTTGATATCCCCTGGAAAGAAAGGACCTTGTGAAGGTGCATTTTTCAGTGAATCCTTTAATGACGTTGATGAGAAGGTATGTAGGGATCTGGCAGGCATAAAAGAAGATACAGATGTGGGCGTAGATTACTCAGATGTGAGTGTAGAAGAAAGTTCACATGTAATCTTTGAGGAAAATGGTATGAAGAGGTCCAACTCGGAGATGTTGGAGTTAATATCTTCTTATGAGAAAGAATTGTCAGCATCTTCATATTTAACTGGAGCTATTGATGTTGTTGATGAGAATGCATGTAGTGTTTCATCTTCTGCTGCAACTTCAGTTCAGAATGCGGAGTTATTGGGGACAGTTACTGATAACATTGCAGATGAGACTGAGTGTATTTTTGATGGTTTAGATACTCTGGCATCTTCTAAAATGGATTTTTCGTTTATGTCATCTGAAATATCTAATACACAGATGGAACCTTTAACTTTGAATAGTTCCTTATGTTGGGACAGTCACCGTGCAAATTCATCAGAAAACTTCTCATTCGAAGTAGTATCGTGCAAAACCAATTTGGTTGATGTTGTAGGGTATACTTCTGATAGTTCCAGGTTGCTTGAGTTGTGTGCACCAGCCTCTGTTGTACCCTGGTGAGGTCATGGATTTTGAAGTGGCACATGTTTCCTCTTGCAGCATCCAGTCAGTGGAATCAGGTGGTTAGTTTCTTCTTTCTTTTACTATGAGATTTCCGTATTTATTATTGGCTTCCTCTTCCTGGATTAATGAGACTATGCCTATGACTCACTCAGCTGAAATTAGACATGCTGGGTTAATCATGCTTTCCTCTGATAATGGCATGTCATACAGGATCTCTATTGGCAACAATAGCAAAATCTTCATCATAAGTTCATATTTTGCCACTTTGCTTCGTTTAACATATGCTTTCTGAGCAATTTATTAATTATGTAATGCTGAATGCAATTCCATAACTTTTTGGCTAGTGAAGTTGGCTTGGTTGCGACTTCCCTTACCTGATAAGCTGATTATGTGTTTTCCATGTAATAATTCATAAGCGCTTCTGAAACAAGTTCTCTACATATAATTTTTGGTGTCCTTGTTTATTTTGTTGACTACTTCTTGGTGCTGGAGTTGAGCTTCTTAATATGGTTATTACAAATCCATCTGTCATTATGCTCTCTCACGGATTAGATGTATGGCGCAAGTCAGACTTTTCAAGTGATAACGGCATCTGATATCTTAAGTGCTTTTGAATTGTTTCCGCATTGCAAAACCGACAAAACCTAGATTAGGACATAACATATTAACACACATCCTACCCTTTACTGTTTGTATGTAAACTTCGGTGAAGGCAATGGTAACAAATAATCATAGTAATCTCTGTAATGCAATGGGTGTTTGTGTTTTTGACCTCTTCTGCTGTACAGGTTGTTTCCGTCTTCAGTTACACTACCACTTATCTAGCTATTGAGTTTCTTGAATTGGAGTAGTGTAGTTATCATTTTTTAAAAATTATTTGTAAGTATCAATCTATCTGTTGCAATGATAAAGTGGCCATGCAACAATAATCAAGTGTTAACTTGAAGTAAAATGTGATGGAAAAACAGATACAGTAATGTTCGTAGAAACTAGTAATTCTAGGCTTCTAGCCATTATAACTTATAATTGACATAGTATTTTTTTTTTTGGAACTATGAGGCATATTTTCTTTGATATTTAGGTAACTTGTACGAATAGTGTATTTTTGCTTACTGTGACATCATTGACATTGTTACAGTGTCGAAATAAAGAGTAAGGTTTTGATTAACTTCCTTCCTTGCAAATATTTGTATTCCTTAATATGCTTAGGTAATTGATTTTGCCCACTTTTTCTGACGTAATGAGTGGCATGCCATTAATGAAATTGGTGAAATTGTTTATTTGTGGTCATTATTGACCAATTCAATGTTTATGATGTGTTCTCTTCTCAATGATCTCATAAGAAGCTTTTACATGTTCAGATGATTCCATCTGTGATTCTATCATTTCTGGCATGGAAAACGTTGAATTGAGTAATAAATCAAAGTTGGAGGAAAGCTGTGTTTTTGTGGATGATAATGAACTTCATGCTGTCTCCTGTAGAGCCCAAAAACTCAGATCATACAAGGTTTTCTCTCCCTGTTTATCTATCTACCTTAATTATGAAGATCAATTGAAATATTTTTCAGTAGGAGTCATGTGAGGATTTTAATATTACTTTCCGATATAGATTGAGATCTACACGTTCGTGAGCATTTTATCATGGTATGGTCTTCCACAGTTCACATGCTTGCTCATATCTTTGATAACTCAGTTCTACCTTAAAATCACAGATCTAGCTCACATGAGATGATAGTATTTCCTTTTTACTATTTTGTTTTTGAAGAAAAATGAAATCTATCTGAAGGGTCTATTTAGGAAAACTATATATCTTGTGCATATGCCATTATTACCTCCTTCCCTCAACAACAAATCCATGATACTTTTAAGCAATTTGGAATCGACCTATAATGCACCTGATTTAGCTTGCATTAAAGTGCGCACATGTGCACACACACACACATTGGTATAGAAGGAAATGTAAGTCTATCTGAAGTATGCCTTTGGGAAATTAAACATCATATGCGTATGCCATTAGTTAACTTCTTTTGTAACAGAAAAAAATCCGGGATGCTTTTGCTTCAAAGAAGAGACTGGCAAAGGAGTATGAACAGCTAGCAATTTGGCATGGGGACACAGGCATGGAGTTCAGCCAAGACAGATCACATTCTCTTTTTCATATTACCCCCATAACATCTTTGGAATCAAAGAATCTGCAAGGGCAGCATGCAAGTGATTATGAATGGGAGCTCCTGTAGATAATTGCTATTGACTGGTTACACGGGATATGGTTCCCTGAATACAGCAATATCAATAATAACTTTTTAAGTCAACAATTTAAGGAAATTCAATCTGTTTTTCATTAGATGGTATTTTTCTCTAAGAAGGCAGAAAGCTGCACAACTACTGCAATAATTTTTTGTACATGTTTTCATGACCACAATTAACATGTCCGGGATCTCTAGATAATTTACGTAATGCTTGTCTCTAATTTGAGTTCAAAAAGTTCCCTGACCTTTGTGTATGTAATCCTTTTCTCATATCTGAGTTTAAAAAGTTCCCATTCTTCTGGCAAGTAACCTGCTTAATAACCAAATGAGGGCAGCTCTCTTCTGCATATAGAGGATAGGATACATTGTCCCACATCCATGTCCCTTCAAATACATTGCATTCTTCATCAATCTGATCTGCGGGAGAGATAACAGTTGGCATTTGATTTCTTTCCCCTTCTTGCCTACAATATTGCCTGAAAACATAGTTCTTGTTGATCTTCAAGTTATCTAGGACTAATTGCACTGTTCCTAGGACAATAAGAGAAGCCAATGCTACTGGAATAAGTGACAGGATCCGGCAATCAGAGAAAGAATGCATTGACATAATGGCGGGTGAACAAAATGAAATTGCCTTTCTGATTATTATACAAACATTTTTCCAGGTGTATGAATGAAGAGATAGTTAATTAGCTTGACTTTGAAGTCTTTTGAAAAGCAGTCATTGTAACTAACAGTATGTAGGGTCAAAAATTTGGTAGGCGTTAATGTAAAGTACAAAGAAGTCTTCGGCCTTTTCAAACAGCTAAGTGGGTCATCTATACTGTGATTTGTGGAGGCTAAACACATGAAAAATAATAGTTGTTTCTTTTAATTTAGTATCTAATGAAAACCCGGAGAGATGATTTATATTCTATTATCATAAATTTTAATTTTATTATTTAAATTAATAATATTTTTGAATTACTTTCAAATAATAATTCTTAATTTATCATTATTTAAAAAAAAAATTATATATATATATATATATATTGATTTTAAGTGTAAAAAATATATTAATAAATTTAAAATTCACTCTAAGATTAATGATTTATTTATTATAATTTTTAAAAGATATTCTAACTCACTAAATAAATAAATAAAAGAGCATTCAGATTTTAGAAATATTTTTTTAGTTTCTATTCATATACTTATTAATTTTCAAATAATAAATTCTTAATTTATCATTATTTTAAATTTATTACATTATTAATCTTTAAGTGTAAAAATATATATGATTGATGTGAAGTTCAGATTCGTGATTATTTTATTATAATTTTTTTAAAAAAAAATATTTGAAACTTCACTTAATAAATAAATAAAAGAGTATTCAGATTTTAGAAATATTTTTAATTTTGCATTCATATACTTCTATTTTTTCTAACTTTTTTTGAGAAACACAAACCTAGTGAAATTTTCCAAATTCCAAGTAAAAAAAAGAGTGAATGAATACAAAAATATATTCTCTTCCCACCCAAAATTATGACAAACTCTATCCAGTTTCCACACACTGAACAAAATTCTCTCCTTTCCTCTCCTCTCTTCCAAGGCTTAACCAAATATGATTAACAGTGGAGTCTGTGGCTTTCGCACATGTTGCCTGCGCCTCCATTGCTTCCCCGAGAAACCTCTATTCCTATCAGCCCGAGTTTCATCCACTTGCCGCCGGCGACATTTGTTGACAGCCTCCTCAGTTTCAGGAGCTAAGAAGAAGGAGAAGAAAGAAAAGATCATAGTGATTTCTGGTCCTACCGGGTCGGGTAAAAGCCGGCTTGCATTGGAGCTTGCGAAGCGGCTCAATGGCGAAATCATCAGCGCTGACTCTGTCCAGGTGAGCTGAAATGTGTAGTTTTTAGAACACGAGAAAGTTTGTTCTACTAAGGTAGGCAGAAGTTGTTTCCTTTTAGGTATAGGCAATAGGAATTGGTGTTGTGTTTTCTAATTGATCAATTGAAAGAGTAATCAAAAACTGGTGGAGCTTAAACTGCAAATTTGTTATCTTGGAGAAAATAACAAATTTGACAAAATTTGACAAATTTGGTGTTGGTTTAAGGGGAAAATGTTGTAAAAGAAAAGAAAATTTTCTGAGTAGATAAAATGAACTTGGAGTATTATATTTTCTTTCCTCCTTCATCTTTATCCCTCTGTTTATTTGACCAAAACTTAATCTTTTAAGGAAAGCTATAAACCCATAAACATGTGAACAAATTTGTCAAATTTATAAATATGTAGACATCATTATATCCTTCAAACCTTATAACTTATAAGATGGCTTGTGCCTCAGGTGTATCAGGGTCTTGACGTTGGATCTGCAAAGCCTTCTCCAAGTGACAGAAAGGTGCCTTTTGGTATTTATTTTTCTTGAAAACATTTATACTTGATATATTTAGAGTGAGTTGATATGTGATGTTTCATCTATTGTTGATTGAAATGTAATAATCCATATGGTAGTTCTATTCTGTACATTATAAAACTTTTCTCTGTCCTAACAGACTTGATAAGACACGTTTCTTTGTGAACTATGTTCATAAATTAATATTTTTTTGGCTACTAGTTCAATAATTAGGTTGAATGCGTCACCTTACATGTATTATCTACAATATTTATGAGAAAACTCTGGTACACATGTTGAAGCAATGTAGTATAGTAACTAGTCCAAATTTTGCAAAATTGTGCTACATTTTATACTAAAGTTCTATTCACCCTTTGTATCAAAACTAAAATACAATAATGCTCTTCAATCCCTTCTGTATGTTTGATAAAGAGAGCCCTTTGTAAACTCTTCAGGTAGAACAACCTAGAGCAGTGAAAAATAACTATATGAATCCCAAAGGAGTTGCAGAGTCAGGAAATGATACTTGAAAATCATGGCATTAAGCTTAATTAAAATAATTCATGGAAAACATAGCATACCCCCAAAGTATCTGGTCTCTTTCTTCCTACCAAAGCCTCTAAGCTGAAGAGCACGTTCCGAAGTTTGTGAGCAAACCCATTGCTCACCAGAAATAGCAAAAGACCTAGTCCAAATACTCCACGCCATGGAGCAATGTACGAAAATATTGGCATTAGGTTTACTCTTTTTGAAATCTCGAAAGTAATGGAAAATTAGAACTGATTAAACATATTCTTTATAAGAAAATGAAGTGTATAATAAACACTTTTAAGAATATGAAAGTGTGCATACTTTTTTATAACAAATATAATGAAATTGGTGTTGCTTTTGTCATCTGATCTTGTACTAGTAAAATGTAATTGCCAGATAATGTCATTTGCCCACAGAAAATTTGCTAGTGACTCATTTTTTCACCACATGGATTTGCTTGGCCATTAATTCAGTAACTAGAACTTGACTGACAAGTTTTATTAATGTAGTTGAAATGGTATTACAACTTCATTTTCTTTTTCTAGGAGGTACCTCATCATCTTGTAGACATATTGCATCCATCTGCAGGTACGTTGTCTGTTGACTGACTTTATCCATTCAATCATAAAGATGTGATGAGCTCATAAAAATTGATTTGTCTATTGTTGAATGTGTGGAAATCTTTGTTGTTCTCAACTGAAACTTATTATGTTCTGTCAGACTACTCTGTTGGACAATTTTTTGAGGATGCAAGGCAAGCTACGAGATGTGTTCTTGACAATGGCCATGTTCCCATAGTTGCTGGGGGAACCGGATTGTATCTCCGATGGTTTGTCCTTCTTAACCACTCGTAGTATCACACTTATCCTGGATAAACTTTTTGATTTTAGCATATCAGCTGAATTTTTAACTAAGCTAATAAGCAGACCTAAGTGGGAAGAAATCAGTATTGTTGTGAATGCAGTGAACAATTCACATAATCTTGCTTGAAAACAGTGTGGTTATTTAAACTCAAAGTAGCAAGGTACGTGTGATGTAGTTTATATACGAAAGCACATTCCCTCATCAAAATGTGCTTCATAACTGAACAGGGAATATGTAAATGGAATACTGTCCACTGAACTTATTCAGTTAACTTTATTTCTTCTTCATTAGGACAGAGGCTTTAATTTTAATAGCCAACTGAAGAAAAGAAATGGGAAAACAGCGAAACAGAAAAGGATATTTTTGACATCACTTTATTATTGATGTATTTGTAAAGCAGTGCAACTTGGGCTTGAATGGTGTACAATGGTCCCTGAAAGATACACTGCCTGTTCATTTAGGATATATTCTGAGAATAGTTCTTAGCCTATAAGTCCAGTTTTGAAGAAAATGCAAAGCATAACAAGGGCATAGTATTGATCTATGTAGTTTAACTAAGTGGAAATAAAATTCAAAGGACATCTTGGAGCAGCCATTGGCCAAGTAGTTAAAGCCTGTAGATAATACTTTTTTTTGTGTGTTAAATGCTGCTGTGGGTGCAGTTGCATATATTACTGTGGCAGTCAATTATAATTGAAGTAATTGTTTGAAATATCAGGTTCATATATGGAAAGCCAGATGTACCAAAAGCCTCTGCAGAGATTACCTCAGAAGTATACTCAGAGTTAGCTGAAGTACAAAGAAATGAAGACTGGGATACAGCTGTGCAGTTGGTGGTAAAAGCTGGTGACCCGAAGGCCCAACTTTTAGCTGCCAATGATTGGTATCGATTGCGGCGCAGCCTTGAGATTATCAAGGTTAGTTTACAATGTTATTGGTTATATACTTTAAAATTTAATTATATCTTGCTTATCTTTCCTTATCTTCCTTCCTCGAGCATGCTAGGAAATACAATTATACAGACATAAGTATTGTCTCTCTTTACTAAGTAATAGAAAGAAGAAATAATAATTCATAAGAATATTTTTTCTCCATTTTGTATAGTGAATTATGAGGTCTTTTGGATACACTTAATTCTGATCAGCACCATAAACTTTTGTTTGGCTAGTAGTAAATTATTGGTACTTAGGTCACCTTTTCTGTGGTTTAATTTGCGAAAAGTTTACTCTCATTGGATGATTAAGGTATGTGGGATATCTTTACAAGTACATTTGCTAACCATCTATTTATATTCTTTTCGAATGGCAGTCCACTGGATCACCTCCTTCTGCTTTTCGGGTACCATATAATTCTTTTAGGGAACCAGGTGATTCTAGTACAACAAACAGTTCTCATGATGTCAACACATCTGTTGATACCATGGAAGAACCCAAATCAAGGGAATTGGACTATGAGTTCATTTGCTTCTTCCTTTCAAGCCAAAGAGTTGATCTATATAGATCAATTGACTATCGCTGTGAAGATATGCTATCAGGTATATCATGAATTGGAAACTTGCTAACATTTTGTTATTCTTCTAACTAGAGATATCACATATTTTATTCTACATACTTCTGTTTATTTATAAATTATCTAGTCATTTATATTGATTATGTTGTTATCATATTGTTGGATGCTGATAATTATTACCACGTATCAGTTTGTGTGATTGCAACCCCTTCCCTCTATGTATTGCGATAAATAATATAGGTATCCTTGTTAAGCAACTAACTTGGAAGAGGGTAAGGGAATACTAGGGCAAGCTTGGCTCGATAAAGCTCAGCTCGATAAAGCTCGGGATGGGCTTGGCTTGTCTGACTTTATGAGCCAAGTTCGAATAGGAATTTAGGGCTCGATTACAGGATCGAGCTTTTAGGCTCGGGATCAAGAAGCTCGCGAGCAGCCCAATAAGGCTCGGTTCGTAAATATTTTATATATTTTTTATTAGATTTACCCTTTTGACCATATTGAAATTTTTTTAATCAGAAAAGACTAAGTCCATAAATATTTAATTAGTTTAAATTGCATATTTATTTTGTTTAGGTTTGGATTGTTGGCTTGTTTAGTTGGAATGTTGAATGTTGCCTTCTTGTTGGATTGTTGGTTATTGCCTTCATGTTGGATTGCAGATTGTGGTTGCTGCCTTGTTTTGTTGAATTTGGATATAAAGAATTTATCATATCAGTATTTGTGTTTTGATTGGAATCTCTTTGGATGTATTTCAAGTTTAGTTGTATAAGAACAAGTTTCACGAGCTCAAGCCGAGCTGAGCCGTGCTCGAACGTAATTTTTTTTCATCGAACATGAGCCGAGCTAGAACAAGCAAAAAAATTATCGAGCTCAAATCGAGCCTGGCCGAACAGGCTCAAGCTCGGCTCGTGTCCAGCCCTAGGGAATACTATTACACTCTAGTAGTTACTATCGGATGTGCTCCAAAATTATTAGGTCTTGGACTGTGGCTGCTTCTATAAAACTTTGAGTCGAACCTCAAACTTGGGGCTTTGGAATTTTGTTGACTTCTGTCTACTTGCCAGTTGCTATAGAACTTGGGTTTGTCAATAAAACCAAGTTGAATTAGATTTTTGTACTTCGTTGGCACCCAAAACAGGGTGCCTAAAAAAATGTTAACGCAAAGACTGCCATTAGATATTTTTATCAGTGTCTGGAAGCTTAATTTCATTGTTGAGCCATGTTATAACTAAGTTTTGAACACAGTTAATAATGGTAGTGAAGTCACTTTAACTTGACTTTTAGGATTCAGTTTTTTCGAATCCTTGCTGTTGGAGTTTCTTTTGTCCTGCACATGCATGATATGTAGTCCTTTTAGAGTTTTGACACAGGCTACATACAAGCAGGGGTGTTAGTTTGCTTAACAGGCTTTATTTGGACCGTTTGAAATGAGCCTATTTGTAGGATAACCAAATGAAATCTTATGAAATAGTAACCTCAAAGCAATCCTAATTAAATAGA
Source organism: Quillaja saponaria (assembly GCA_029379385.1). Lineage (NCBI taxonomy): Eukaryota > Viridiplantae > Streptophyta > Magnoliopsida > Fabales > Quillajaceae > Quillaja > Quillaja saponaria. Next base: position 6,351,277 of record CM055616.1, on the reverse strand, counting down.
AAAGACAGCTCCCACATTAAAAAGAAATTCTAATATTAGTATATCCCTAAACCATATCCCCAAGCAAATGATTAATCATAGAATCCTAACAAGACCATAGCTTTCAAATTTTATGATCTCCATCAGCACCTTTTCCTAGTAGCTTATTGACCTTTGAAGAAATGTTGGTAGTGAACAATGTATTCAATTGTTTCTGAAACTTGACTGTCTTCTATGTTCTTATTATGTCCTAGTTATGTCTTCAATTTCCCATACATGCAAAATTCTATGTTTCTGCTTGTCGAAAGGATCTGTAAAAATAATAACATTATCATGGAAAACAGAAGGCATATCCAATAATTCAATACATGCTGCAGTGTTCTTTGACACATAAGTTCCTTACTGTATTTTTCAGTTCTTCAATTATACTGGTTTTCACTTTTCAGAGTTTTTGTTGATTGCAGGAAGTGATGGAATTTTGTCTGAGGCTCAATGGCTTCTTGATGCGGGTCTTGATCCGAACTCAAATTCTGCAACTCGAGCAATTGGTTATAGACAAGTAACCTTCTGTTGTTGTCTCCCAATTTTTTATTTTCCTTTTCCTTTGTATATACTAAATTTAAGCAGCTAAAAATTAGTGCACATGATACATACAAATTCTTTTTGTTTTCCTTAAAACTTCAAACTAATAAACTTCAAGTGTAAGGCATACTAATGGAAATATATTTGTTAGTTAAAACGCATTCTCCCTAGCACATAGCCTCAAAACTGCACTTTAACCACAAAACAGAATGAAGCAAAACAATGACATAAAAGTTAAAACTGAAAGGGGGTTTATCATGACTTGAAACAAATATCTTATGATAATTATGATCTCTTGCCATATTTATATAGTCTTATATTCTGTAACTATCTAATATTGTAAAAATATTTATGCTTAGCAGTGTAGCTCTTACTTGTAGTGGGGTCCTGTCTATATCGATGTGCTCTCACTTTTTGGATTCATTTTGTATCCAATCTATGTTTTCTGTAGAAATTATAGGAATGACTCTAATGAACTTTTGTTCATGTGAATTGTGATCGCCAATTTCAGGCCATGGAGTACTTACTTAGGTGCAGACATCAAGGGGGTAGGAGTTCTGTAGGAGACTTCTACCATTTTTTGTCTGACTTTCAAAAAGCATCTAGGTATTGAATTTCATGTTTATGATTACAAGTTTCATATAGGAAATATGTTCAAGGACTTCAAGGAAACTGATAATACAGTCACCTGCTTTTTTTTTTTTTTGGACCATGGCCGTGGTGTTGGTGGGTGGTTTGGGGAAGGGGGGCCGGTGCAGAACCTGTTGGTGTTTCTGACTTGCAAGTATTTTCCCAATCAGATTGAGAAATGTAGATCCAAAGTTGCCTTCATTGGGTTTCAAATTGTTAAAAGGAAAGGAAAATGGTTATCTCCAGTTCTGTAATCAATAATTATATGAGCTTCATATCTCCAGTTCTGTAATCAATAATTAACAAACTATGGTAGGCGGAGAAACACTTCAGTCATTATTCATGCTTTACACGAGAAGAAATTTGCCAGCAGTGGACCCTTTATTTTTCGTGATTGCAACCAAATCCTTAAATCATCAGTTGCTCATTTTTGCATAGAGACTTTTAGATTCCCAAGATCCCTGGGTCCAAGGCATTAATCGTATCAATGACTATTTTATGATCATCTTCAGTATGTATCCTATTAACTCTTGTCTATATTTGCTTCCTTCTGTCTTACTCCTGCAAATATGAAACACCCCCCCCATTTTACTGCACTTTCATGTAGGAAAGGGCATAACTTGAAGTTGGAAAATAAAAGAGGTTCTTCCTGCATATTTATTAGTTATGGGGCCTACACTGACAGTTTACTTTGATCAGAAGCAAAGATGGTCCTTCCATAACCTGTCTGTTTAATATTTGTACAATGATTAATCATAAAATATATAATAGTTTTAGTCAATTAATTTGTATGTATGGAAGCCTTATAGGGAAGCTTCTCGACACTATTTTTGTGTGCCAATAACCTTTTTTTAGTGTGTATATGGGCTTGCTTCTTTGTTTGTGTCATGTATTATTTCTGTCTCATTCTCCAGCCATAACTAAAGGGTGGTTAATCATGCTTCACCATTTTGTTAATGAATTACATGTCCTGTCAGTTTCACATAGCTAATTTAAAGTTAAAAGTTGATGTACTTTTATAGATTTAATACTCTATTTAACTTACTATACTTATGATAGTTATGCGTAAGTTTAACTCGTAAGTTTAACTCTGCGAGATGTAATTCCGTTATGCAGGAATTTTGCCAAAAGGCAAATGACATGGTTTCGCAATGAGCATATGTATCACTGGCTTGATGCATCTAAACCTCTGGTATGGGACTTGATTGTGTTTCAACATGATTTTTCACCATATTTTGGAAGTATGTGTGTTCTGTTTTTTCTTTTTTTCATAATTGGTACAGAGCCACTCTTATAATTTCCTCTTGTTAGTATTCTAACAGGACTTCTGGTTTTTTCCCTGGGAAAAGTTGTTAAAACTCTTTTTCGTAATCCATATTTTTACTTTATGCTGATTCTTTGTATGGACAACTTCTTGAAGGAAAAGGTTCTTGACTTCATTTATGCATCGTACCATGACGAAAGCGAAACTTTGGTTGTGCCTGAAACCCTGCGAATGCGGAAAGATATTAGAAACCGCCGAGAAGAGTCTGAGCTTAAATCCTATCATACCAAAAATAGGTAAAATTTAGAGAAGCAGGAATATTAATGTTGCTTATGATTTGAGGCTCATTTGCTGCAAGAGCTTAGCATTGTTCATTCTCTATGTAGGCATTTCACTAGTCGAGAAGATTGCTCTCATATTCTGGACTGGATAAGGAGAACTCAAGGGTGAAGCTTTGAACTCCTTTCTTCATACCCCCAGCTGGCCTCAATTTTGACAATATAGAGGGCAGAAATGAAAATAGCTTTAGAGTTTCAACTGAAAGGTTAGTTTTTAGCTTTGCTATGGAAAGCATCACTGTCATAACACTGCAGTGACTCCTGATCTTTATCAACTAGTATTTGTTGGTGCAAACATGTTCAATAAATCTCATGTTCATCACTTCATTTTCCAGGAATCACAGGATTTTAATCAAGATTGGTAAATTACTAGGATATATCTTGGAGTTTGGACTCTACTGTTGTATTGAGTGAAGCAGATCATTAGTTTCTTTTCTTTTTTCCTCTTCTACTTTTTCCCCTCCTCCTCCCTCTTTATTGGCTGTGTATTTCTGGAAACATGTAGTATAAGAAGAAATTTTACGAGGAACCAAATTGCAGCTGAGTGTAGATTTTTTGAGCCACAATATCTGGTAGAGAAAAATATTTGAAGATCTCAGAAGTCCTTACTCCTATAAGAAAATGGTCTTCTGGTGTCTCTCTTCATTTCTAGTTTATAAAATAAATAAATAAATAAATAAAGGATTTTCTTATTTGGCATTGAGAATGTTTGTAAATTACCCCATCATCCATAGTTGAGAGTTGAGGTTCAGCATTTGGCATGCCTCCCAAGCATTCATATTACATGTCCCATTAATTCTTTCTGATTTTCCAAGAATTACACTACAATATAATTCTAATTGGGCAAAACAAAAAATTATTATACATAAAGAGTTATTATTTGATCAAGCATTAGTGTATAAATTTATATATTGTTAATCAACAAAGATTATAACACAACGCTCACTTGGCTGAAATCATTAGTGTGAAAGTTAAATACTCTAAAAATATAAAATATTAATTCTTATATATTATGTTCATATAAAGTAATAAAATTAAAATTGTGATGATTTGAGTATTTATAAAAATTGAAGAAATTTATTTTTTATTTTTTGCTATTGGCTATTGCTGACTGAGTAATTCCAACCTAATAAAATGAAATGTTTTGCTCAATGCCTCGTGACTCCCGAAGACTGTTCACTGTTCAGATCAGCGTCTATTTCTTTCTGCTCTTTCTATCTCTCTCTGCCTCGCTTGCTTGCTGTTTCTCCTCTTCTGGTAAGAGTTTCGGTAGAAAAATGATGAAGCCCTCGCTTCTCAGATCCGTACACTCAGCCCTAGCTCGAGGTTCATCCCACCTCACACGCCGTGGCTATGGCAGTGAGTCAGTACCTCAACGGAAAGTTGTCATTTTAGGTGCTGCCGGCGGGATTGGTCAGCCTCTATCTCTGTTGATGAAGCTCAATCCGCTTGTTTCTAGTCTCGCCCTCTACGATATTGCTGGTACTCCAGGTGTTGCTGCCGATATCAGCCACATCAACACTAGATCTGAGGTAAACCTCCACTTTATCTACTCCCTCCCCATTCTCTCTCTTTGGGTTTGGGTTGGGTTTGCTCTATCTGTGGTCATTACTTTTTATTTGGTGGGTTGTTCGGAAAGTTATGATTTTGATCATTATCTGATGAGTTGTTTTACTTGTTGGAACTTTAGGTTGCCGGGTACCAAGGTGAAGAAGAGCTTGGGAAAGCTTTGGAGGGTTCGGATATTGTTATAATCCCGGCCGGTGTGCCCAGAAAGCCTGGCATGACTCGTGATGATCTCTTCAACATTAACGCTGGCATTGTAAAAAATCTGTGCACTGCTATCGCCAAGTACTCTCCCAACGTGAGTATCTTCCTTGTTTTGCTGCTTGAATCATTCTAATTAGGTCTCTTTCAGAGCTAGAAAGAAATGGCAATTCTTTCCTTATGTTTTTTTTTTTTTTTTCTTTTTCTTTTTCCGTCTAATGCTTTTCAAGCTCCATAATACCACTAGAATGTAATTTTGTGCATTTACTTTATAGTAATTGTTGAACTTTTAATAATTTTTTTGTTTGGTTCAATATGCATGGCTTCCTGTATTACTAATGCTTTTTAAGTTTTTCACTGTCACCATTAAATCAATTGGCCTTAGTCTTAATGGATGCAAACGATGTTTAGTGAGGTGTGTCTGATAATGGAAACATGACATGGATGTATTTAGGGAATGCAGGTTCGTTGATGTTTAAATGAAAGAATTTAAACAAAAATGATAAAAAAAGAAAATGAAAAAGAAAAAGAAGTACTCAAGCCAACAGTAAAAGGGCATAATGATTACTCAATGTCTAGTCAGCACCATTGTTTCTCAAGTATTAGACAGACATGTATTGTTCCATCAATTTTCATGAAACACCTTCGAAAATATAGAGTTGACATTATCTAAGTTGGGAACATATGGGCATTGAAGTATTTAGCTCTTTATGTTGTTATTTGGTGGTTGTATTATATTTTTTAAGTAAATCATTTGATATGGTTTTTTTTTTTTTCTTTTAATGCAATCAGGCCCTTGTTAATATGATAAGCAATCCTGTGAACTCCACGGTTCCCATTGCTGCGGAGATATTCAAGAAAGCTGGGACATATGATGAGAAAAGGCTGTTTGGTGTGACTACCCTTGATGTTGTTAGAGCCAAGACCTTTTATGCTGGAAAGGCGAAAGTTCCGGTTGCAGGTATAGTGATCTGAAGACTGGAACCCAACAGTTACTTTAAATAGTTTGTGTGGTTTATTTTATTTTTCTTTATATTATAATAGAAAGGAAAAAATGGAGAGGTTCTATATCATACTTGATGTTTATGGTTTCTTGAAAAAGCATAGAACCGAGCTCAAGCCCAAAATTATGAGGTACAGACAGCCTTTGGTACAATGTTATTGATCTGAGTTTGTGCAATTGTTTCTTTTTGCAGAGGTTAATGTACCAGTTGTAGGTGGGCATGCAGGCATAACTATTCTCCCGCTATTTTCTCAAGTACATCCTTGCTACTCTGCTGTTTTTCAAGATGTAGAAATGCATATATTGCTGCATTTTTTTTTCTGTGCCATCTGGTTTGATTGCCTATTCTTGATAATTATTTTGGATATATTTCTTATTTCTTAATTTTATAGGCAACACCACAAGGGAATTTGGCTGAAGAAGAAATTAAGGCTCTTACAAAGAGAACACAAGAGGGAGGAACTGAAGTTGTGGAGGCAAAAGCTGGAAAAGGTTCTGCAACACTGTCAATGGCGTAAGTCTAAATCCTTCACTGCATTTGTTGCATGGAATTTTAGACCCTAGGGTTTCTCTACTTAGACACATAGGGATTTCCCATGACATTTTTGCTACTGACCAAAATTTTGATACTAGTGTAAAATAATCTAGTAATGAGTTTCATGAATGAGTATTATGTATTTGAAGCATGCAATATCTAATTCTTTGATAGATGAATCATAATAACTCAACCATTTTCTATGATTTTTTAAAGGTGAATTTCCTGAGAACAAGCTTCTCTCTTGTTTTATTTCATTCTATCTGATGCTTGTCCTTGTGATTTTGTATATGGCGCTCCTCTGTGATTTATAATTTACTTATGGTTACTATTTAGTTCATGAGTGGCATGTTTTTGTGTCTGCTAACCTTGACTTCTTAAACTTTTTTGCCTGTAATTTTAGACTGAGATTTGTGTTTATTGTATGTCTCATGTTTTCTCTTGGTATAGATATCATTTTTTATTTATTTTTTTTCCTTGAGGTGTTGCTAAGAAAAATAAACTTTTTTACTGATTTTCTGTGTATCTTGCAGCTATGCTGGAGCCATATTTGCTGATGCTTGCCTCAAGGGGCTTAATGGGGTTCCAGATGTAGTTGAATGCTCATTTGTGCAATCCACTGTCACTGAACTACCTTTCTTTGCTTCCAAGGTGATTGACCTTGACTCCCTGACTTACGTTATAATAAGGCTGGTTTTTATTTATTTTTATTTCTAGTGAATCATTTCATTTGAAATTATCTTGCAAATGCATTATTATTGTTCTTTGCTGAATAATGCTATAGTCATTAGTTGGGAGTAAATATTTTTTTTTTTCCTTAGTTTTTCTTTTCTTTTCTGCTCTGAGCCTTCCAAGCATAGAACTAAATTATATATAACTAGAAAAATGAAGAAGAAAGAGTTAAAGGGTTTGCATTAACTGATTATGATTTTGACTGTATGTGTGTAAATAATTGCACTCAGCTGTGTTTGTCAGTGCTTCATTCATTGGAATGAATGGTTATACTATTTAGTTCACGCTCTCACATGCATCCTGACGCATATTGTTCGTGTTATTAACAAACATGCCAAAATGTTTTCAGGTGAGGCTTGGGAAGAATGGTGTGGAAGAAGTTCTGGGCTTAGGTCATCTTTCTGATTATGAAAAGCAAGGCCTGGAAAGCCTTAAACCAGAGCTCCAATCATCTATTGAGAAGGGAATCAAATTTGCAAACCAGAGTTAGTGTGAGCACATCATACGTTTGGCTAGCAGGTTGCTTGCTAGACATTCCCAAAAAAACTAGTTCAATTTTGTAGTTCTAAACGTGTATTGTATTTTTGGCGGCGGTGATGATATCCTTGCTTCCATTAGAATAGGTTTACACAAGATTTAATAATAATGCAATTTCTGGGTGTTATACTGCATCTTCTTGGCAAAAAGAAATGGTGGCTAAAACTATTGCACTCTTAGAAACAAGATTTCAGGCTTTTGTTATATTGACATATGATACAAGGTTTAGAATATGAGATGATTTTGAAGCACCTGATGCCTGGATACATTTTGATCTGCAATTACTGCTGATAGATACATAATCCTCTTCGAATAATTAGCAAAAAATATGGATGGTAGAGAAGGTTATCAGGGAACAGAAAACACATTGAATAGAGAAACTATATAATTGTTTAGACTGATGAGTTTATTTGCTTATAATATGCATCTGAAAATTATTAAAGCTTCAATTAAACGAATCAAGAAAATGAATATAAGAAGCTGGATGAAATTTTTTACTTTGTCTTACATAGATTGTGGGTTTCCTTTGCGTTTTATTTCAAGTCATCTCTTGTCTTAAATTTGCATACAAACAATGCATGTTTCTATCCTCAGTGGATATCGGCTCTTTTTCACAAATTGCCAAATCCAATTCCATTTGGCCACCAAATCTAGTCATTGTACATTGTCATGTTTAATTCTTAACCATATATTATAACAAAGGTTGACTAAAAAAGGAATAGATAAAACAAGAAAGCCTTCAATCCATAAATCCTTAAAGCATGAAAGCTTTGTAGAATATATAAGCTATTGAAACTTAGACGTCTATGCTTTGTCAACAATCTCCACGCTCTCTGAACAGGGTTTTTTTTTTTTTTTTTTTTTTTTTTCAGACTTGTCCTTTAGGAAAACAAAACTAAATCTCAAATCATTAGGAACGGTGCTGAAGCAAAAATACGTGTAGGCTGTAGTATATACATCAGCAGTTGACCCACTTGTTTATTTTAGCATTTTGCATTATGATAGTCATAATAGTATGATTCATACTAATGGTAATATCTAAGTGCTTACACTACCTAATAGTAATGCCATCGTAAAAGACTAGAGTTAGGTATTGCAATTTGCAAATACTCTGTTCAGGAAGCAGGAAAAAAATGCATGAATTGTTAACATTCTGTACATGGCAACCTTTTCAGTTGGTGCATTGGTAAAAAGAATTTGTAGTTAAAATAGAATACCAAATGCAGAATATGGCCTTACATGGTAACTGAGATATAAGAAATTTGGCCCAGAAAAAATTGATGTAGAACCTGCATTAGAGATTATTCTGAATTTGTAGATGCAGAAATTCAACATGTGAGTTCCTTGGAGTTTCATTCTGCTTAATTTTGAAGTTGTATTCTCCATAGTTACATTCGGATCCTGTGAGCCTAATTATTTTGCAATCTGAATACTTATTTCCTGCAAGTAATGCTGGCTTTATACCTTTTCTGCATATTTTTCTTTTACTTGTATTTCATTTTTCTTTCAGTTGTGCCTCTGGTTCCTGCACCTTTCATAAGTCTATGATCATTATGAAAATGTTAGTACCAACTTTCAACGTCTTGTATGTAGAACATTCTGAGGTACTCTTCTGATCTGGTTATTCTCAACATACTTTGTTCAAGAAGCAGCAAACTCAACAGGTATCTGAAGTTTAGATTGTGACAAGAATTTGAAGTTGTAGAAATCCAACATGCGAGTTTCTTATGGTTTCATTCTGCTTAATAAGGAAGTTTTCATTATGATTAGTGGCATTCAGATAGAATCATGTAGAATCTAAGACAATAATTATATTCCTAGGTATGCTATGGCAAGCAACTGATGTTTCATATTATAAATTAATATAGAGCTACATGAAGTTGTGCAAGGTCTGTTCAAAATCAAACTTATTTAACTAAGACCCATAAGATGCAATACAATTTTTTTTTTCCCTCTATGAAACACCCTCATAGCAAATACCTACTTAGCGGGTTTAGATCCTCTCCAGAACAGGAGAGAGTCATTTTTGGAAAGAGACAGACAAATCTTCAGGATTGAAATTATATTTTCACACTCATCCTAAAACAAATATCATGTGAAAAGATAATTTTATCCATGAGCTGTGTCTATCTCTCTCCAAAAAAGACCGCATATTTTGAAGAAAAGGATAGGATCGGGATCCCCACTTAGCACATGAACATAGCTAGTGATGATGCGGATCAGGTCCAGCAGGTGACACTCTATCCACTTGTTTTGTACCCTGCATTGACCTCCTTGGGTTATCCACCTTCTTTCTTAGACTGTCTCTTAATTCATTTAAAATAAGCTGACTGTTAAGCTTTTTGTGAAGGTTTGGGACACCATTGATAGGACGAGCCTCTGAATTAGTTGAACTCAAAAGCAACATTGTGAAAATGACTAGGGAGAGAATCAAGAAGCTTGACTTTGACAAAGTAGCCATTTGGTTTCTCAAGATGACAATTTGGACACTACAAAATTGGACAAATAGGAATTATAGCTCAAGTGCTTGATTGAAGTAGAATCAGTCAGACACATCCTTTTATTGGGGGGGGGGGGGGGGGGGGGGAACTTTAAGAGAGACCCTTTGGACTTTGTTTCTATATGGTTCTATTGGAAGGTCGTCTAAGCACATAACCATGATTCGACCAATTCTCTATCTTATTTCAATCGTGGATTTTAAGTAAATCAGAAATGCACAAGGGTCTCAACCTTTATTTGGAGTTTTGCCAAATTGGTACCGCTTCTTCAAAATAATCTAGTCAGTGTTTGTTGTCCTGTTTCAAACCTTAATCTTTTATATACATTTATGATCACAAAGATTGACCCAGAAAAATATTATAGACAAAGACATAATTTTTTTTATCCAAACACAAAATTATGGATATGGTATTCAACCGACGTTTTGTTTTATCATTTATGCTTTACCCACAACACTAAGCCACGCGGGAAATCAACAACCAAGGTCAGTCGACAAGGCGTTCTTTTGTGCTACAATGCCTTTCTGTGTTTGAATGGAAATACAAAATTATTTTTAATAGTTCCTTGGTTGTTGGTCTGTTGTCTGTTTTGGATTTTATGCTAAAACTAAATATGTGATTCACTTAACCACATATTCATGTGTCTTGCACTATTTAAATCTAAATTAAGCAATCCAATTGTCTTACAACACTAGCTGTCTTACTTAGTGTTGTATGTCCCTTCAATCAAATGTTGTGAAAATTTGTGCATATCTACTTAGCCAGCTATAGGATAAGAATGTTCAATGTATGCTATAGGGCTAAGGATCAATAAACTAGAGATTATAGTAAGTGACTAGCCAAGAAGAATAAGCCCCCACTAGTCCACTACTACCCTCTCCCTTGTTTAAGTAATCTTGACCCTACGAAGAATTAAGACTAACTACAGCTGTTTTCAGAGAGAAGCATCACCTAGAATACTTTATAAAGTCAATCTGATCTCATTCTTTTATCTCCCAAAATGACTATATGTTTGATAATCTAATATGTTCTGTCTCACTGTATTTGTGTTTTCCTTTTGTTAAGTCTTGATTTAATCCGGATTGAGATGTTAGAGGTGATTTTATGTGATTCCAAGGTTTGAAGTAATGAGAAAGGAGAGGCTTAATGAGAATTTTGGTAATTCCGAACCTTAAGATGTAAATATTTGAAAATTATAAATTAGTGAAAAGAGAGTGAGTTGGAAAAATCATTCTTCATCCTAGAATTTTGGTGCGTTTGGATTTATGGTTAGGGATTCACGTGGGCCGTCTAGACCTTGGACGTGTGCCCTTGGTAGGAGCCCCCACGTTTCTCAGGCCACGGCTCCACCAATTTTTTTTCCTTTTATATGTTTTTCCTCCACCAACATCATAAAAATTTAATTTTATAACCAAATAGACAATCGTATTTTTTTGATAATTTACACAGAAATCTGTTCTTATCATAAATTACAGCTTTTAGACAATTCAAAAATACTAAAAAAAAATGCAAAGTGGCAGAGCTGCACCCTTATATAGTCTGTGAAATGTGGTGGGATGGAACTTGTTGGTCCATTGGCTAGTCAATAAATGTGTTGACTGTCTCGGTGTAACAATTTGGGGTTAGGCTGATCAAAGCTCGTAGTATTACTTTTCGTGAAATTCCAAGAAGCACTTTATAACCCTATCAACTTAACACTGGTACAGAGGGAAAGGTGCATGCTTGAAAGTTTAGTGAAATGCAAGTAAGGAAATGAAAATTGAAAGCCTGGAATTACAATGTAGACGTTGTTTTCAAAGCACTTTGCTGTTTCATATCATAGCCAGTGCGAAAGCTTCACTATCTCTATAATGGTGAATATATAATAATTTGAATAAAACATTCCTTCTGTCCTGTTCTGATTATTGCAGTGGGGCACCACTTTAATGAGATTCCATATTATTTTTATATAAACTAGATTAAAGGTATCTCCCAACACTTATCTATCAATTATGAGAGCATTACATTTGTTGGAAATTGACAAAGATAATCAATAACTCCATTGATTAATGATTACATAACACAATGAAAACTAACTGAGTTTAGAACTTCAGTAGCAACCTAATGCTAATTGAAATAATACAATGGCAGCCCTTGAAATTTTACTTTTATTTGTAGGAGTTAACTAGTATACGAGACATACGTCTTAGAGTAGGGCAATGAGATTGAAGATGGTCACCAAAGAGTGTCCTTGGCATGGGGTGACTCGAATCCAACCCGTGAGAAATGACTAAACAACTCACTTACCACTTAGTCAAGCACCACATTAGAAGAATCATGCCACATTGTATTTGTTTGAGCTAATGTGGTGCTTAACTCTGGTAAGTGATTTGTTTAGTTATCTCTCACGGGGTTGGGTTCAAGTCACCCATTACACTCTTTGATGAGAGAGATTAATGATGGTGAGGATCAGGGCCTCTTGGACTGAGACGGTAAGGTTTATATATTTTTCCAAGCATTTGCTGTCTTCTTATGCTTCCCTTCAACACTATGCATGATTTTCTTTGTTGTTTGGAAATGGGGCTGGAACAGAACGAGTTTCTGAGATGAAAAATGTGGTGAAAACTAGGACAAGGCACAACAAGATCTTCTTAGTCATAGCCATTAATTTGCCTTGTTTTCTTTTAAGAGTTTGAAATCTAGTTGGTGACTTGGTATGTGTAGAGATGATAGAGAGTAGAGGCTATGAGAGCTTTGAAGGTTTGGATATATATTGAAGAAATTCATGAGGCATCAGTAATACAAAAATGCAGATAGTGAAATGGAAAACATGTTCATTGGATAGACAGATTGTAAACTAAGTCCTAAAATATTACATGCATCCAAAGTCAACAAGTACTTTATGTTCAAAACCGACCGTTTCAGAATTAAGAAACTTTCCTGCTGTTTCTTTTTCTTTTTCCTTTTCAGTTTTTTCTTTTCCTCCGATTTTTTTTTTGTCCGTAGGAGACTCATTAGGCCTATGATAAACATCTCGTTTTTTTTGAAGGCATAATTTGATTCCAGATCTTTGAAACGATGCCAAAAAACTATACAAATTTAACCAACAAACACCTAGTCTTTCTCTCCATTTTGTTTCTTCAACTGTAAGATTTTTTTTTCCCTTCTTCTTCTTCTCCAAAGACAATGACCCTGTAATATGTCCTATTTTTTCAGCTAGCTTTAGATGTTTTCAAGACCTAATAATTACCTGTCACTCTGTCCACAAGCTACGCTTTTTCAACCTTAATAGGCTCCCTTCAATCTAAAGGAAAGAATATTCATTGCATTACATAAAATCTTTCAGTTTGTCATATCAGATAAAAGTTTGTTCTAAGTCAAAGTGTTGTTTTGTGGCCTTCTGCATTTTGCAATATTTGATTCAAGGAATCCTATTAAAGTTCTGTCTGTCTCTGCATCTGGTTGTCTTAAATCTGTGTTTTATTATTCTGAAACACCATGATGAATTTTCACCTTTTTTGGTCTGTTGATTAGAGCGTTCATTTTTCAGGCTAAAAAAAACTTTCTTCCCTCCATGTTACCTTCCCCTGTATTAGTCCCAGTTAACTCCAAATTTCATCTGTTAATTCTACATCTGTTCTATATTTTCTTTTCTTTTCCCACCACCCCCTCTAGAAAGCAGTCTGCAATTTTTGCTTGGTATAGATAGATTTTCTTCTTTTTTCCCTTGAGGTGTTTCAAAAAAAAAAGAACCTTGTTTACTGATTTTCTGTGCATCTTGTAGCTATGCTGGAGCCATTTTTGCTGATGCTTGCCTCAAGGGGCTTAAAGGGGTTCCAGATGTAGTTGAATGCTCATTTGTGCAATCCACTGTCACTGAACTACCCTTCTTGGCTTCCAAGGTGATTGACCTTGACTCCCTGACTTCCATAATAAAGCTTTTTTATTTTATTTTTTTAACTGCTGGTGAACCATTTCATTTGAAATTATCTTGCAAATGCATTCATTTTGTTCTTTGCTGAAATAATGCTATAGTCATTAGTTGGGAGAAATTAAATTTTTTTTTCCTTTCCTTTTTTTCTTTTCAGCTCTGACCCTTCCAAGCATAGAACTAAATTATATATAACTAGAAAAATAAAGTAGATAGGTTTGCATTAACTGATTATGACTATGACATATGTTTGTAAATAATTGCACTCAGCCGTGGCTGTCAGTGCTTCATTCATTGTAATGAATGGTTATGCTATTTATTAGTTCACGCTCTCACATTGAGCCAGGCACATATGATTTCATGTTATTAAAAAACATGCTTAAATGCTTTCAGGTGAGGCTTGGGAAGAATGGGGTGGAAGAAGTTCTGGGCTTAGGTCATCTTTCTGATTATGAAAAGCAAGGCCTGGAAAGCCTTAAACCCGAGCTCCAATCATCTATTGAGAAGGGAATCAAATTTGCAAACCAGAGTTAGTGTGAGCACATCATACGTTTGGCTAGCTGGCTGCTTGCTAGACATTCCCAAAAAAACTAGTTCAATTTTGCAGTTTTAAACATGTATTGTATTGTTGGCGGCGGTGATGATTTCCTTGCTTCCATTAGAATAGGTTTACACAAGATTTAATAATAATGCAATTTCTGGGTGTTATGCTGCATCTTCTTAGCAAAAAGTGATGATGGCTAAAACTATTGCACTCATAGAAACAAGATTTCGGCGTTTGTTATATTGACATATGATACAAGGTTTAGAATATGAGATGATTTTGAAGAACCTGATGCATGGATACGTTTGATACTTGATCTGCAATTACTGCTGATAGATACATAATCCTCTTCGAATTATTAGCAAAAAATATGGATGGAAGAGGTTATCAAGGAACAGAAAACACATTGAATAGAGAAAACTATATAATTGTTTAGACTGCAATGAGTTGATTTGCTTATAATATGCTTCTAGAAATTATGCAATTTTAAAGCTTAAATAAAAGGAATCAAGAAGATGAATATAAGAAGCTGGATGAAATTTTTTATTTTGTCTTACCTAGATTGTGGGTTTCCTTTGCGTTTTATTTCAAGTCATCTCTTTTGTCTTAAATTTACATACAAACAATGCATGTTTCTATCCTCAGTGGATATTGGCTCTTTCTCACAAATTGCCAAAATCCAGATTCCATTTGGCCACCAAATCTAGTCATTGTACATTGTCACTGTTTAATTCTTAACCATATATTATAACAAAGGTTGACTAAAAAAGGAATAGATAAAACAAGAAAGCCTTTAATCCATAAATCCTTAAAACATGAAAGCTTCGTAGAATTTAGAAGCTGTTGAAACTTGGACGTCTATGCTTTGTCAACAGTCATTAGGCCACGCCCTCTGAAACAGGGTTTTTTTTTTTTTTGCAAACTTATCGTTTAGGAAAAGAAATCTAAATCTAAATCTCAAATCATTAGGATTGGTGCTGAAGCAAAAGTACCTGTAGGCTGTAGTACATACATTCATAAAAAATTGACCCACTTGTTTATTTTTGCATTATGATAGTCATAATAGGATGATTCATACTAATTGGTAATATGTAAGTGCTTACACTACCTAATAGTAATGCCATGGTAAAAGACTAGAGTTTGGTATTGCAATTTGCAAATACTCTGTTCAGGAAGCAGGAAAAAAAATGCATGAATTGTTAACCTTCTGTACATGACAACCTCTTCAGTTGGTGCATTGGTAAAAAGAATTTGTATGTTAAAAAGAATACCAAATGCAGAATATGGTCTTACATGGTAACTGAGATATAAGAAATTTCACCCCAGAAAAAAATGATGTAGAACCTGCATTATAGATAATTCTGAATTTGTAGATGCAGAAATTCAACATGTGAGTTCCTTGGAGTTTCATTCTGCTTAATTTTGAAGTTGTATTCTCCATAGTTACATTCAGATCCTGTGAGCTAATTATTTTGCAATCTGAATACTTATTTCCTGCAAGTAATGCTGGCTTTATACCTTTTCTGCATATTTTTCTTTTACTTGTATTTCATTTTTCTTTCAGTTGTGCCTCTGGATCCTGCACCTTTCATAAGTTTATGATCATTATGAAAATGTTAGTACCAACTTTCAACATCTAGTATGTAGAACATTCTGAGGCACTCTTCTGATCTGGTTAGGCTCAACATACTTTGTTCAAGAAGCAGCAAACTCAACAGGTATCTGAAGTTTAGATTGTGACAAGAATTTGAAGTTGTAGAAATCCAACATGCGAGTTTCTTATGGTTTCGTTCTGCTTAATAAGGAAGTTTTCATTATGATTAGTGGCATTCAGTAGAATCATGTGAATCTAAGACCAAAATTATATTACTTAGGTATGCTATGGTAAGCAACAGATGTTTCATATTAGAAATTAATATAGAGCTACATGAAGTTGTGCAATGCTGTTCAAAATCTAACTTATTTAACTAAGACCCATAAGATGCAATACAATCTTTTTTTCCCTCTATGAAACACCCCCATAGCAAATACCCACTTAGCGGATTTAGATCCTCTCAAGAACAAGATGAGAGTCATTTTCGGAGAGAGACAGACACATCTTCAAGGTTAAAATTGTATTTTCACACTCGTCCTAAAAAAAATATCATGTGAAAAGACAAATTTGTCCATGAATTATGTCTAGTCTCTCTCCGAAATAGACCTTATGTTCTTGAAAAAGAGGAGAGGATCGGGATCCGCACTTAATACATGAACATAGCTAGTGATGATGTGGATCAGGTCCATCAGGTGACACTCTATCCACTTGTTTTGTACTCTGCATTGACCTGCTTGGGTTATACACCTTTCTTGGTCTGTCTCTTAATTCATGTAAAATAAGCTGACTATTAAGCTTTTTGTGAATGTTTGGGATATCATTGATAAGACGAGCCTCTGATTTAGTTGAACTCAAAAGCAGCATGGTGAAAATGACTAGGGAGAGAATCAAGAAGCTTGACTTTGACAAAGTAGCCATTTGGTTTCTCAAGATGACAATTTTGATTCTACAATCGACAACTAGGAAGTGTAGCTCAAATGCTTGATTGAAGTAGAATCAGTCAGACACACCCTTTTATAGCTAAATAGGAGGGAGAAACTTTTAGAGAGACCCTTTGGACTTTGTTTCCAAATGCTCCTATTGGAAGGTCGTCTAATCACATATTTAGTTTTGCCAAATTCGTACTGCTTCTTCAAAAGAATCTAGTCAGTGTTTGTTGTCCTGTTTCAAACCTTAATCTTATATACATTTATGATCACAAAGATTGACCTAGAAAAACAAATACAGATAAAGACATAATATTTTTGACCCCAACACAAATTATAGATATGGTATTCAACCGACGTTTTATGCTTTACCCACAATCACTAAGCCACGCGGGAAATCAACAACCAAGGTCAGCCCACGACGTGTTCTTTTGTGCTACAATGTCTTTTTGTGTTTGAATGGAAATACAAAAATATTTTTGACAAGTTCGTTGGTTGTTGGTTGTTGTCTGTTTTGGATTTTATGCTAAAACTAAATATGTGATTCACTTAACCACATATTCATATGTCTTGCACTACTTAAATCTAAACTAAGCAATCCAGTTGTCTTACTAGTGTTGTATGTCCCTTCAATCAAATATTGTAAAAAATCGTGCAATATAATTGAATATAAGTGGATTAGTGATTAATTGTTTGATCATTATTTATATAAAAAATAAAATAAAGTGATCATTCAACATTTTCAAAAAATAAACTTAATCCACTTGTAAGAAATAATCAAAATATATATTGAATTTAAGCTAAATAATAATATTCTGAAAATAAGTACTTGGATTAATATGTCAATCAAATGACTGGTTAAAGGAATAGAAAATTAGAAACCAGCAAATGCTGCAAGTATATATATATATATAAGTACATGAAGAATATGGGACAGCAAATCTTATTACCTAGCCCGCTATAGGATAAGAATGTTCAATGTATGCTATAGGGCTAAGATCAATAAACTAGAGATTATAGTAAGTGTAAGTGGCTAGCCAAGAGAATAAGCCACCACTTAGTCCACTACTACCCTGTCCCATGTTTAAGTAATCTTGACCCTATGAAGAATTAAGACTAAATACAGCTGTTTTCAGAGAGTAGCATCACCTAGAATACTTTACAAAGTCAATCTAATCTCATTCTCTATGTCCCAAAATGACTATATGTTGAAAAGTCTAATATGTTTTGCCTCACTCTATATTTGTGTTTTTCTTTTGTTGAGTCTAGATTTAATCTCAACTGAGGTGTTCATTCCAAGGTTTGACCTGTAAGTCATGAGAAAAGAGAGGCTTGGGGAGAAACTTTGGTAATTCTGAAACTTAAAAGAGGTATAGACTTGAAAATTATAATTTAGTGTAAAGAGTGTGAGTGAAAACAATCATTCTTCATCTTTGGGTTTTTGTACGTTTGGATTTACAGTTAGAAATTCACATGAGCAGCCTGGGCCTCGGACGCGTGCCCTTGACAAAAGTCCCATGTGTGTTAGGCCACGACTCAACTAATTTTTTTTCTTGTATGCTCTTGGTTTTATTCTTGTTTTTCCCTTTACCAACATTGTAAAAATTTAATTTTATAACAAAATAGACAAATGATAATAATTTACACATAAATCTGTTTTTATTATAAATTATAATTTTTTGAATAATTCAAACACACTAAAACTGCAACCAGGCAGAGTTGCACCCTTGTACTTATATAGTGTGTGAAAGGTGATGGGCTGGAACTTGTTGATCCACTGGCTAGTCAATAAATGTCTTGACTATATCGGTGTGAAAACTTGGGGTAGGCTGATCAAATCTAGTAGTATTACTTTTTGTCAAACTCCACGAAGCACTTTATAACCCTACCAACTTAAACACTGGTATCGAGGGAAAGGTGCATGCTTGAAAGTTTAATGAAATGCAAGTAAGGAAATGAAAATTGAAAGCCTGTAATTTCAATGTAGACATTGTTTTGGAAGCACTTTGCCGATTCATATCATAGCCAGTGGGAAAGCTTCACTATCTATAAAATTGTGAATATATAATAATTTGAACAAAACATTCCTTCTGTCCTGTTCTGATTATTGCATTGGAGCACCACTTTTAATGGGATTCCATATTATTGTTTAGATAAACTAGATTAAAAGTTTCTCCCACCACTTATCTATCAATTATGAGAACATTATATTTGTTGGAAATTGACAAAGATAATCAATAACTCCATTGATTAATGATTACATAGCACAATGAAAACTAACCGAGTTTACAACCTCAGTAGCAATCTAATGCTAATTGAAACAATACAACTGCAGCCCCTTAACATTTTATTTTTATTTGAAGGAGTTAGCTAGTATACGAGACAAATATCTTAAATCTCTTAGCGTAGGACAACGTGATTGAAGATGGCCATCAAATAGTATACGTGGGGTGACTTGAACCCAACCCGTGACAAAGGACTAAACAAATCACTTACAATTGAGTCAAGTACAACATTAGAAGAATTAGGCCACATTATATTTGTTTGAGCTAATGTGGTGATTGACTCAGTAGTAAGTGATTTGTTTAGCTCTTTCTCACGGGTTGAATTCGAGTCACCCCATGGCACTCTTAGGTAAGAGAGATTAATGATGGTGGGGATCAGGGCCTCCTGGACTGATACGATGAGGTTTATATATTGTTCCAAGCATTTGCTGTCTTCTTATGCTTTCCTTCAACACTTCCCTGGCACTTTCTATGAATGCATGATTTTCTTTGTTGTTTGGAAATGGGGCTGGAACAGAACGAGTTTCTGAGATGAAAAATGTGGTGAAAACAAGGACAAGGCACAACAAGATCTTCTTAGTCATGGCCATTAATTTGCCTTCTTTTCTTGAAGAGTTTTAAATCTAGTTGGTGACTTGGTGTGTGTAGAGGGGGTAGTGAGTAGGGGCGATGAGAGCTTTGAAGATTTGGATATATATAGAAGAAAATCACGAGGCATCAGTAATATAAAAATGCAGATAGTGAAATGGAAAACATGTTCATTGGATAGACAGACTGTTAACCAAGTCCTAAAATATTACATTATCCAAAGTCAATAAGTACTTTATGTTCAAAACCGACCTTCAAAATTTACAAACTTTCCTTGTGTTTCTTTTTCTTTTTCCTTTTCAATTTTTTCTTCCTCTCCATTTTTTTTTTTTGTCCATAGGAGACTCGTTAGGTCTATGATAAACATCTTATTTTTTATTAAGGCATGATTTGATTCCAGATCTTTGGAACAATGCCAAAAAACTATACAAATTGAACCAACAAACACCTATTCTTTCTCTCCATTTTGTTTCTTCAACTGTAAGATTTTTTTTTTTTCCTTCTTCTTTCTCTTCCCCAAAGACAATGGCCCTGTAGTCTAATAGCTAGTACTTCTTATTCACCATATATATGTCCTATTTTTTTCAGCTGGCCTTTTAGATGTTTTCAAGACCTATAATTACCTGTCACTCTGTCGACAAGCTATGCTTTTCAACCTTAATAGGATCCCTTGAATCTAAAGGAAAGAATATTCATTGCATTACATAAAATCTTTCAGTTTCTCATGTCAGATACTTGATAAAAAGATTGTTCCTAGTCAAAGACTCAAGTGTGGTTTTGTGGCCTTTTACATTTTGCAATATTTGATGTTGGGAAGACAGAATGAAACTTCCTCAAAAAAGGGAATGAATTTCGATAAAATTTCAAAAGTTCTTGTCTGTCTGTCTGTCTGTCTCTGCAGATGGTTGTCTTAAATCTTCTGTTTTTATTTTACTGAAACACCATGATGAATTTTCACCTTTTTTAGTCTGTTAGACTTCCTCTTACATCTGTTCTATCTTTTCTTTTCTTTTCCCACCACCTCCTCTAGAAAGCAGTTTGCAATTCATTCACTGTAGTTTGAGTCCACAAGTACTGCAGTAAACATGACAGTCTCATTAGAACATGTGTAATGGATTGCTGCAGAATCCATTTTTATTCTCTGAATTATGAAAAACTTTACTCAGGTTGGATGTGAACGTGACAAAGAATTTACTAAATAAAAAATTTTAATTATATTATCTAAAAGTTTAAGCTATTAGGCCAGAATTGGTTTTGATCTCCTATATATTTTTGCACCTCCTAATTTATTAAGTTTGTTAGTTGTAGAGAATGAACATATACTCTTTTTTAATACCATATTAAATTATCATTTCACGAAAAACAAGTTTAAATTGTAAAGTAAAATTATATGAATAAATTTGAATGTCAGTCATACCATTTATATCTCACCGATAATAAAGGTGAGGCTACATCTCTTTAATATAAAAATTGTGAACCATCCACTAATGGCAAAACATTCCGAACCGTCCCTTACATCAATGATCAATCTATTTGTTAAGTAAGAATTGTTACTTTCGTTTGTGTTTCCACTTCAATTGAGTTAGATTAAATGAAGTCAATGTAAAACTACATCAAAATGACTTAGATAGTACAAAGAACATATATTTTTACTGGATTTATTTTTAACTTAGAGATTCACGTGATGTAGAGCATATATGTTATTTTCACAAGCATCATATCATAAAAACTAAAAAAATAATAATTGAATATGATTCATTTGAATAACGAATTATTTTATTATGTATGTGACTACTAACATAAATTATGATCACATCAATAAAAATTAGACATATCATCTCTCGATTTTATAATTAATTCTAAGTGAATAAATATATAATATATAATAAAAATTATAAACCGATGTGATCAATTTTTATTAAATTGAAGTGATCAATTTTTGTTAATAATATATAAATCACTAATTATATAAAACTTGGAGTTGCCCATAAATTATTCATCAACCACATTACATGATGTATATGATGATGTCAAAACATACACAGAGAAATAGACAGAAGGGAGTGTGCTTTAAATATTAGAAATTTAATACTTCTGCTATGTATTGTTGTAATCGCACAAAACCTTAAAAACTCCAACTTAAGCTCATGTAGGACAAACTTGAATTCAATTCACTAGAAAGTGTCAAATTTTGAAATATAAAACTTAAAAAGGGTATCCATGTTGAAAATGTACGATTACTAATTTTATATTATCTTTAGATGTAAAATCCAATTACCAATAGCACTAATATAAATTATAGTGTAATGTCAATGGGTGTTTTAAAAATTATTGTATTTTTGTCATTGTTATTCTTCCCCTTTCTCTCTTTCCAGGAGTTTCAAAAGATAGGTAAAAATTAAAATATGTTTTAGTTAGAATGAAAGAAGTAAAAGCTCATATTGTAACATTAGATTTGATTAGGATTTATTGATCTTCTATTTTTATTGTAAGTGCCGTTTAACTTGTTTATTATTGATTTTTTAAATGTTTCCAAAAAAATTATTTCTTGAAAAACAACACTTAATCGCTTGTTCAATTGATAATACACTTGAAAAAAAAGAAATAAGACACTGTCTTTCACTTGATATAATATGATTAATGACACTCACTTTGGCTTCCTGAATGTTGTTTAATAGTTTGGCTGGCTAAGGTGACTTTCCAAACACATTTCTTAACCAAACTTCTATACACTATATTATTCTTGTTTTCAAGCTGCCCAAATAAAAATAAAAAGGAAAATGCCATGAATGCATGACTATATAATCCATCAGTAGGGATGCTGCCATGTCATCATAGTATAGTACAAATAAGACTAACATGTCCAGCTTGTAGTTGAACTTGAACAAACCACTCTATGTATGTATTGTAGACTAGTTGACCTCAAATTATGGAAGTATTTGACTTATATTACTTGGTCTAGGTTATTTATGTTAGTGCATGCTTGAAGATAAAGCACATAGAATGATCTACTGCCCACTCTTTCACAAACTTGTTGGATAATTGGTTTTTGATTTATTTTAAAATGGATTAGTCGGCTATCCATAATGTACAGTCAAAACTATATGAATTATGCTTAGAAAGCATTTATACTTTAACAATAATATATATAAATATTAAAATATGAAATTCCGTACTTACCTTTTATGTTTAAAGAAAATGAATATAATTAAGGTAACCCCTTTGAAAGTGAAGCTCAAATAATGATTTATACACTCATTGTGCACATAATGGAGGAAAATAAAATGCACTAGTCTACTTATTAAAAAACAATAGTAATTTATTTAAAAATAATGTAAAATAAATTGACAAGAATTTAGTTATGGATGTTGTTTATATGCACGAAGAGCACACCTCTAAAGAGATTTTTGTATACAAGAAAAAAAAAATTATATAATTTGTCGGGAGTATAGTGATTCAAAATTGAACAATGCTAATAAGAAGTAATATTTTATAATGCTATAATTATGCCTAATGAAGCCAACCTTAACACAGTAAAAGTTTAATTTTAAACAAAGTTGTGAAAAGATATGTTTGGCCCACAGTCAAATAATTGAGAGATTAAGGTTTATTTGAGTTGATTAACAAAGAATCATTCTTTTTGGAATTTAGTGGTTCCAATTGTATTAATTAGCTGGCACACATAATTAACAAGTCAATGTCACACCAGGTAAGTAGGTGACTAAAGAACCAATACTTTTATTTTTCAAAGTAAATAAAACTCCAAGCCATCAATTTTATGCCATTACGTTCTTAATGTCAAGTTTAAGTTTAGTATACACTTAATATTTTAGCACCAACCTAGACAAGTACTTGAAGATCTGATCTTATGAAAAAGCTGTGGCTAAAGTCTCTCGAGAATGAGAGCCATGACTTTATAGGCACCATCAAGGCATTATGTGGTCAAGTGGGTTAGGGCACAAAATGTAATTTTAACTACAATTGGACCTGAGGTCATTATCAGGCCCAGTCCTTTCGGCCGTTAGTGTTTGTGCACATTATAAAATGTTACATTTTGAAAAATTTCAATTACTCTTGTCATATTTGTGATTTTCTTTCTTTCTTATAATTCAGAAGTCAGACAACTAAAAAACAGGGAGTATTGGTGCAAGTAAAAGTGTAAATGGGAAGGATTATTAAATCAGCTGAGCTCGGTTTTATATTAATAATGTTTATATAAATTTTATGACTTTCTTTTAAATTAGCTAAGGTTCAAATCCTTTTACGAGTTTACGAGCTGGAGCCCAAGCTCGTTTCCAGTACACCTCTAGGTACAAGTGCCAAAATATTAGTAAATAGAACCTTCAAACGTGAACATGAGCATGGTTTTCATAGTAAAATAAACATCAAGCAAGGCATGGATGTAAATAGCAACTACAAAAGTTACAATAAAGTATGAGATCAAAGAAAAAGTATTATATGATGAATCAAGCATTGTCTTAAACAGCTGCTTCATGAGTAGCAATACAATGTAAGAATGACCTATATACAACACTCAAGTGACTAATCAGGCAGAAGGGGTAATCTGTCGGCTGTGTGGACTGAACCATTCACCTCACTATTGGCACTAGCAAAATCATCAAACTCATCATCAGCATTTAATGTTTCCCTAGTTTTTCGGTTTTCATCCACCCTTGAGGAAAATGGAAGGATATGTAGATGTGAATCTGGTTCTTCACCTATTATCTCTGCTTCTAGTTGGTATTTATGAACAAGGTCCATCTGATGAGACAAAATGTGAGGTGGCCTTGGCAGTAGATCCACATGTTCTCCTTTTGGGATTACAACACGCTCAATAGCTATTCTTGCCTCCTATAAGAAAAGCTTCTTTATCAAGTTCAAATTGTGCCAGTGTGTTATCTTAATTTGCATTGTTATTCTAAACTAATCAATAATGTTCGCTGAACAGGTACCCATTCCATGAAGTCCATTATACCTATTCTTCTTTATCTTTCTCCCCCATTAGAATATGTTTCTACAGGATCCACAACCATGGGCAAGCCCTCGAGAATTCCCAGTTTAAAATGTCCTCAATAATACTGCCACTGAAACACCAATCTCTTATTTTGAAAACAGAGGGACCAAAATCACCAAGGAAAAGATAACCTATCAAGCAAATTTCTGTAAGAGAATATGAGGGTCTCCAACCCCCAAGGGTAAAAATCATGACATTTTATTCAACCTAATGCATCAATCTCCAACTATCAAACATAATCCGCAGCAATTGGATCCCACATTCCTACATTAATCAATTTATTCTAACAGAGATGAAGCTAGGTAGTATGTACAGTAGCAAATCTTAGTCTAAGTTCATAAAGTATACTTATAATTGAGGCCTATCCAAATTCTAAAAACTAAGCCAAGAGATGCCGAGCTAAGTCACCTTCTATATCACTAAGTCACTAATATTTGATATTCAAATTTCGCACAGCTTAATACTATTTGGTGTGAGTTGGCTTACTCGTAAGTCATATACAAGAGCCTGGAAGCAGGGCATGCAAACTACAAAATATTAAAAATTAGAAGTGATAATTAGAAATTATAACACCATTGTTACCTCCAATGCATCAATCCTCTCTGGCAATTTGGTTTTGTCTACTGATTCCAACTCCATCAAACCTTCTTCATGATCATTTATTAGTGCTCCTATGGCCTTCGTCACTTGCACCAATGAACTTGTCTAAGAAGACCAGATATTTAATGGTATATATGAAGAGTCAGGGAAGCTGTTCAACTAACAAAGGTTGTACTTAATTACCTTACTCACATAGATGGGTATCTCATGAGACCTGGCAGCAGCCTGAATCCGGGAATTCTTCTTCAGCTTGGACTGCAAAGCAAGTATAGCATCCGCCTCGCTGATATTATAAGTCAATTGAATGGAAGCATCATTCATTTTCAGTTGTTTAATCCCTTGCATGACACTTGCCTCCAAAATCTAGGAAATACTGCTCATTCTGTAAGTTTCATAGATGATAATAAACATAACAAGGGAAAAAGAACATTTAACATCCGATTATTTTTTATTCCATATGGCTACTGCAGTTTGACTCTCAAAATAGACTGAGCTTAGCCAGGAGTAATTTTGTGTTCCAAGTTAAAATAGATTAGTATTCAAACTGGTTTCCAGCAGTGTCAGGTTAATAATTACAAATTTTATCAAGAAACAACATCAATCAGAACAGATAATTGCCAATCACTAAAACATAGCTTCTGATAACTTCATATATCCCCTAGGACCCCTACTATGCCGATATGTGTTGTCATATTTAATCTAACTTGGTCTGTGCTATTTTAGTTCAAGAAAACTCCCATCAAATGTTGAAGTATGTGAATGTTTTCGTCTTTTCATTTTCCCCCTCTCATACTTTCAGTAACCAGCCCTCTGGGATAACTTAAATAGGATAAATTGCTAACATAAAGACTAAATGTACACCTGGCATATGCCACATTATTAAATGGAAGTCTCTAACTCACTTTTCTGTTTAACCTTTAAAATAATTCTTCTTCCTCTCAACTATTTCTCATGCTTTCCAAGCCATTTACCACTATCATAGATTTATTCATAAAGCTAAAACCATATTATTCCTCTTTGTTGAGGTATGACTCGCTTTAAATCAGGTAGTACCAATAATGTACAATTTCTCCAGAACGGGTAGACAGCAAGCTCATGTACTTGCCTTGGGAAGCATGACTTGATAACTTATTGGTCAAGAGACCTTGCTAGCATGTCCTGCAACTTCCTTTATTTTTTTGGCTCATGCAGCAAAATTACTAAAATAATGAAACAAGCTATTCCAGTTTCCTTCTTGCTGTGGAGAATTGAGAAGCAAGGATTGTGAGAGTTTATAATGAGTTCTTGGGTTTGGCAAAGGGTGTACAAGGCACCTGAGTCAGGATATTAGGGTAGAAAGCTGAAGATTTTTCTTCTATTGGTTCTCTCAAGGTGAAGAATAGTATTCTCTCTATACCTAGGAATGGCCAAGCCACGCAAATCTCAAGTAATAACTTGTTTTCATCTTTCAATAATTCGTTTCATTGTTTTATCTTTGTGCTGAACATTATTCCCTCTCTTTACAATCACATGCTATGACAGGCTGTTGTCCAAAACAGAGCAAATACTTAAACAGAATAATGATTAACTTATAGGATATTTCAAAATATATTGCATTTATTTGTCAAAACTGTGATAATGACACTAACCCCATAAACAAACAAGCGAAGAGGTGGTCCATGTTCTTGAGAAGCCTCTAATATGTTAGAAGGGAAGTTATAAAGTGACTCATCATGGCTGGTTCGGTCATCAGGCATTGCTAGAGCCTCTTCAGACACAAATTGATTGATCTTGCTAGGAAAACTGTGAGTCAAATGTTCCCTCAGTAAATTTTCTTTCCCTTCCTGAGAGTTCATCTTGCAAACTTCAACATTTGGATAAGAACCTTCACTAACAAGCGGAAATTTAAAAAGGGAAACGATAATGCCCTACCAGGACTTAAATCAATCCAGAACAACAACTTACCTGAGAGTATAGCATCTACAGTTGCTTCAAGGCTACAGTGAATCCGTAACTCTGTTTTTGAAATTATCTCCACTCCAGAACTAAATGTCGAGGGTCCTTTTCTCTCCAGCACAGTCTTCTGGACACCCCTGCGGCTTGCTTCTTCATCCCCTAATGTTACACTCTAGAAAATGATTGCATCAAAATAAAACACAGACATTATTGAGAATACTTTCTTCTTTTCTTGCTTCAGCCATAATAATCGTTAAAAAAAGTTTACATATAACTGAAAGAACGGTAGAATTTCAGTGTAATATGTAGGGTATGATGTGTCTACCTATCACAAATGGTATTATGATTAAGACAAGAAGTGAGCACCTACTCAACTAAGAGAATCAAGAAAGAAATAGAAGCACTCATAATAAGGAAGAAAGGAGCCATTATCACATGGCATTATGTACTCTGTACTTCTATTATAAAACTGATGAATTTAAAATGCAAGCTAATAACAACCCAAATCCTTATCTATGAGCACAGTTAATCCAGTGCACTTCCAGGAAAACCCTGTGCTATGTGACACTGCTTCTTTCAATACTTACATGTAGCTTAGAGAAGAAAGGCAGATAGAAGGATAAGGCATCTCTATACTTTTTATGAGAACTTAAGATATCATGAATCTTGTTGCCACAGAGATATTAGCAAAACTTGTTGCATTGGTGTTGGTCACCTCTCTTTTCACTTGATTCTTTTTTATGACAGTGGTCTCCTTATCCACATCATTTCAGCTATTTTGATCCCAATAAAAACACTTGCTAGACAACCAATTAAAAGGAAGCATGTGGTAGTGGTACAAGTCAAAGCAAAAATCCCATGGTAAAATGCTTAAAACAAACTTGCATCATGAATGAAGGATGAGGTATGACCATCCAATTTTTTACTTTTTTTGGGGAGTAGAACATGACCATCCAATTTCATTCAAATATAAACCTTCAGTGACTGCAATCTCGCAATAAAAGTAAGAAGTTGATAAAGATAGTTTTGTATACATTGAATGTCACTGTCCTAAAAATAAATAAGATGGTCTCGATAATGTATTTATGAAGTTAACACATGCACTGTCATATATGAGATATATACTAGTTTCTAGTTTTCTTCAGAGTTCTGACTTCTGTAAAACCTGTACACTTTATGTTTCTCTCAGGTTCTCATCTTTACAACATGAGCAATAGTTCATTTCATTCCATTTCCTTCATATCTCATGTTAATTGTAATTATCCTAGTGTTTCATGAACATTCCTAATTCTCTAACCATTTTGACAAGGGGAATAGATGCTGAATCTTGTGCATTGTTGAATGCCTCCTGAGGTGGCAGTATCTATCTGTTAATATTACCTGCTAATAGAGCCAAAACTTCAATGTAAAATGTATTATTGGAATATTGAAATGTAAAATATAAATTCATATAGTCCATGCTATTTGAATCTAATGGCACATCCAACCCCTCTATAAGCGCACAGATGAAGAGGAAAAAAATTATCGACCACTGTTAATCTATTTATCTTCACATTTAAACCACTAACAAAATTCTAATTGGCATACTATTCCTCAGTAACACATTGAACCCATCTCCTATTGGACATCAAAGTATAACAAAAATGACAGTGAAGTTTTAGACGACTCATACCTAAATACTCACTCACATGCCATAAGCCAACTATATCTCTTATTGTGAATTAAAGTCTGTCACCTGTATGCCTCCAACGAGCATCTCTAACGACGGATTTATTATTAAGTTCTCAATTGTGACTCCATGAGCAGTGGCAACTAATTGAATTCCACGTTGTGCTATTGTGCTTGCTGCCATTGCTTCAAGTTTTGTGCCAATTTCGTCAATTACTATTACTTCTGGCATATGATTTTCAACTGCTTCTATCAATACCTGAGTAACAAAAAACCATAAACATAAGAATCCTTGAAAAGTGCCAGACTGTGGAGGAGTATTGGTGGACAGAAGTTCTATTTGATGACCAAACAATTGTTGCATTTGGCAAGCAGTATGGAAATAAAACTGAATTGCAAAATGTAAGAAATGGAACGAAAATAATCAAAAACATGATCACATCGTTCATTTTGTCGATTGCAAAGAAGGAACGAATATGTTATCCCATTCTGTTATTTGATCTGACAAACTTCTTAATTGGAATGGTATCACAAGTAAACTGAATTTCCAATTTAATGTATTCCCATATTAATTCTCTTAAACTGTTAAACATAAAGACAACCTGAACTAATTATAGTAAGAATATAGAATGTCAGAGGCAGATGAAAATAGATACAATAGTATGTCAAGACACATGCCATTATTTAATAGCTTGGGTCTGGGCTTCAAGTTTAGCTACTTTCTTGGTCCGAGCTCACCCGGGACCCTTGTTCTGGGATGCCACTTCTTTCCTTTTTTTTTTCTAGACAAATTCCTTTTCTACTTTCTAAAGGATTTGGCTTTCTTAAAAAGAAAATACATGTTTCCTTCTCACAAATATTAAAATCCTAATATATAGGGCTCCCATAGATTAATTTGGCAATCTGACAATCTGACAATCTTAAAGATATTATTCTGAGTCTCATTTCCATTTTGTGTCAGGGTAGGAAGATTTGAACACTACTTCATGGATTCTATCTAAATACTTCACATGGAAGGACATGGAAATTCTCAATCTAAATATATTACATATTAGTATATTGTTTGAGTACTTGCATTCACAAAGGCCAAAATAGATTCCAATATTCTTCACAAAAATATTGCACATTTTTCCCCAATAAAAAAAGATTGGAACTTGTCAAATCACCTGCAGTCACGACAAATATTATAACTGTACTTTTCTTTGGCATAAACTACTTAAGATCCTGCACAGGTTGCACTAGCAGCTAATACCTTATGTTGCATGTCAGAGTCAGGAACTTGCATCCGGCGAGCATTGCCTATCCCTGAATGAGGTATATCACCATCACCGCCAATCTCATTAGAGGTGTCAACAATCATTACACGTTTTTTGTAATCATTTGCAAGCATTCGAGCTATTTCCCTGCAAATGTTCGAGAAATATACATTATCATTACAATTGCAAGATCAATAGTAACAGAACACCCAAATCACCATGAAGAGAACTGAATATGTATGCTAACCAGTTGCCTACTTTTAGAATGTGTTGAATAGCAAAATTGACATGTTATTGGAGAAAACTGCTCCTTCTTAAAAATCATTTTTTCTTTTTCTTTTTTAAATAAATTAAAACTTATTTTTCTTACTACTAGACATATGAACCCCACGAAACAGGGAATTGTGTAAATGATTCTAAATATACTCAATATCATAATAAATGTGTCTTTGTATATTTTACAATATATATTTGTGAATCATGGGAATAAAAGGCTACATGATACAAAATGAACAAATCCTCTGAGAAGCTTCATATTTGGTAAATTAAATATATGTTACAGCAATTCATATCTTTCATGTTGGCTACTTTTACTAAGGCAATAGCAACAGTTGATCCAAATGCCAATTTAAACCATTTGATTAGTAGAAGATTGCAATGGGGGAAAAAAAGAAAGAAGAAGAAATTTTGCTGCTACGACATGAAATTCAGCCACGCCCTCCCCACATACACACATGCACGCACACACATACATAATTTAGATATACCTCAACACTACTGGGGAACTAAAAAGTAAGAGAAATTTAACCAAACTAGAGAATTCTTGAGTCTATAGAGTCTAGTCCTCTTCAAAGAAAATGAAAGGAAGCACGTAACTGGATAGTTCATTGAAGGTTTAGATGTTCAAATTTATATCAAGAGTCAAAATCTTATGAAGTAGGGGAAAGGAATCACAAACCTGATAATTGTAGTTTTTCCAACGCCAGGAGGCCCAATGAGCAACAAAGAAGACCCACCTTGAACCAAATCTTGCAACAACTTAGCACTTCCAGATATGGCCCTGCCAACTCGACAAGTTAAACCAATAATTGCACCCTTTCGATTTCTGATGGCACTAATGCGATGTAAAGTCCTGCTGATGCCTGCTCTATTATCAACAGCAAAATCACCAACCTGCAAGATGTAGTTCTAGTAAATGACAATAGGGGCTTATCACTTTCTAAGATCAGTTGAAGAGAGAGAGTGAGGGAGGGGTGTTTTAGTCCTGCATTCCCTATCCAGTTTGTTCTCCTAGTTTCCGCAACATACTAGCTTAGATTCATCTTCTACAGAATATGATTCTTAGGATGTAGTTTTCGGTTTTCTAAATGTATTTGACTACACCTTTCTATCATACATTGGTGCCCCCTCTTTTTCAGAGATTTCGTTTTGATGAATAATAAATTTCATAACAGAAGGACCTCAAAAGGGGAAAACTTTTGTACATTAGACACACAAAAAAGAACACCATTAAAAGGCAAGAAAAAAGGAAAAATGAAGAGATTACAACCTAGTCTAAAAAACAAACAGAAGCTAATATCAAATGACCCACATCATATTATCCACCACATTTTCCAAAACGATAGATCAAGCAGGTGGTGAGCATGATATCTTTATACCTGCGAAGTGGCATGTTCGATATCCTGTACCGTAATTGGATAATCCCATATCACAAAATCTCCAGACGGAAACCTAGCTAACGGCTTCCGACCCAAATCCATTACGACTTCAATCAATTGGTGGAGCTCCTGGTGCTCACTAACTCTCCTCCGCATTTCTTCCGGCAACAACGCCAACAAACGGCCCAATTCAACCTCAAAGTCCTCATCGATCGGAGATGAAACCGATGAACTCAAACACGAACAATTTAGAAAATTTCTTCGGCACACAGAAACATTTTTAGGGAAAATTGGAGAAAGAGAAGGGATTGGTAAGTATTGACCGGAGGAGTAAAATGTTTTGAATAGGAATTTGGGAAGATGAGCTTGGTGTAAGAGTGGTGGTGAGGTTAGGGAAGGTTGGTGGTGAAGCACCGGAATATGGGGCATCTGTTTTGGCGGGAAGAGAATTTTCCTTTCCGGATTTCCGAACGGAAAATTTTCAGTGTTTGGGCATTGAGAGAAGTTTCAGTTAGAAGAATCGTCTCATACGTGTCTGTATCTCATCCAGAGGGAAAGGAAAAGGAAAGAAGAATTACATGGGCTCAAACACGACAACAGAATTTTAAGCCCATAAAGAATGAAAAAAGCCCAAAAGAGACTGGTATATTCAATGAACTGAGTTTGTTACTGAACTAGCGACTCAAGCTCTGTTTGTTTTTTGACACCATAACCTCAAGTTAGTGAGTAAAGTAAGGTAGGAAATATAAAAATGAAATAAAAATTATTTATACTGATGCTGTAATTTATTATTCTAAAAAAAATTAAAAAATGGAATGTTTTGTAGTCTTCTTTAGCCGAAAATATATAGAATAATATGAGAAATATAAAAATCTGTCTTAAATTTTAGCTAGCCAGCATGAACAGATTAATTTTTCTATGTTTGTGTATAGGTTGGTCAAAATTAAAGTTAGAAGCTAGTTTCTTTAGCAACAAGAATTTTGCTATAGTCATGGACCATCATTCTCAGGACAATGACTTCAGTGGACAACCTTTCAAACCCTTCACCGTTACGCATATAAAGGCGATAGAGAGATGGAGAATTGGACATGCAAAGAAACTAATTACAAAGAGAGACATTGTGTGTTGCATAATTTTCATAAAGAATAGTAAAAAAGTAATGATGTTATATAGAATCTATATATCTCTTTTTTCCATTTGGTTAAGTAGCTATTCATAAGATTTTGATCAAAGCATGACTTCATTCATTGTCATATAAATTTAGGGTCTTGCTAATAACAAAGTTGGTTCAACAATAAGTTCGTTTATCTCACTAGGATAATGTTTACATTCAAACTCGTAATCTGGTAAGTATTCCACTAATATCTTGTTCTAAAAATTGAACATAACCTTGGGTGCCTCTTTTTGTTATATTTATACAGACTACTTTTATTCCGTATACATATCAATTTTCAATTTGATTTTGAGTATCACACTCGCATACCCTTTTTGAACAAGCCATGCCATGTCCAAATAAAGTTGTATTGTAAGCATGCAATGCTTTTTGAGAGTGCACTACCACACGCACAGTCACACAACGACAGTTAAAACACATTTTTCACAGTAATATATTGATATGATTTTTTTTGCTGGCTGGCATGTGTAATACGCCAAGGTACTCTAATTTTATAGACAAAACAATTGCTTGATTGCACCATCATCATCATTTTATACACCTGAATATATTGTAGATTGTTTGGCCTACCAATTTCAAAAATAGAATGAGAAAAAGAAATACATTTTCTAATGATTTATATCTATATTTATATAACATAGAAAGTGTAATTTAAGCAACTAATAATAATGCTTTTATTTTTCACCGTTTTAGCATAAGCTTTTCAAGGCATACTAATTAAGAAAGTACTGCTTTTTTATGCAAAATATTGGAAAACAAAAAAAACAAAAAAAAGAGGAAAGAAAAAGATTGTCTCTTTTTGCTCTTGTCTGATGTGATTTCTCATTCCTATCTAGTGATCTTGTTGGATCACGAGCAAGCCTGCATAATTTGTGAAGAAGAAAGGACGACTGCTCTGCACGATCCATGTTTCACAATTTTACTTTCTTCATATATATATATATATATATGGAGGTATCTATAACTTACTAAAAATACAAAGATAAAATCTCATTTTCTTCTCGGTTTTAAATTTATGACAAGACAAAAAACATTATACTGTATAACTTATAAATTCATAAAGTCTTTTCTTAATTAACAACAAAATAAATGTAATATATGTATGCTTTTGTGAGAGAGATAAGTGTGGGCACAAGAATTTTTATTTACCCAACATACAAACTTCAATTTTATTAGAAAGAAAAAAAGACAAAAGATAGAGATCGAGCGTTAGGTTTAAATTAAATAGGTCTCAAATAAAAAAATAAATTGAAAAAATTGAGACATACGAATCTCATAAGAGGAATTGATTTTATTTGGAATTCATTTATATCATTTTATAAAAAGTTCATGTGCACAACAAAACAATGTGTACATAAAAGATTATTAATAAAAAAAATAACAAAATGTTAGTTGATTCAACTGATAAATTTTTTTAACATCTCAAGTAATAGAAAATCAATCATGCATTCATGAGAAATGGGGTTTATTGAGAAGAAATAGAGTTATCTCATGTTTTGTGTAGCTCATAGGCTTAATGTACCTCCAAAAAAGATAAAATTATTTTCTTCAAAATTAGGAGAAAAAATATATATATATATATAAAAGATTTTAGGTTCAAGCCGTGGATATGGAAAGTAAGCATCATTTATTAGGTCAAGATCACAACTCTTTTTTTTCTTTTTCTTTTTCCTTAGACTTTGTCAGTGACCAATTTCAATATTTGAAAATTGAATCATCCTTAATAGTTGAATTGGTTAACCCCTTACTCAAATGAGTGGAGAATTATTTTGGTGGTAAGACAATGTAAAACTGAAAGAATCGAGAGAATCGGACTACTCATGACCAATTTTAGCGGTTATATCATTCTTTTTTGTTTTTAGTTTCTATATCTTTTTTACTGAAAAATTAAAATGGAATTGAGTTTAGAATATTTATGTAGGTCGTGCTAAAATATATTCAAATTCAGTTAGATAGCTAAATAAAAACTCCAAAATATATTATACATTACTAAATTACACTAATTAAAATAAAATATTTTATAGGTGTGATTATTTTAAAATTTTAAGTTATTAATTTATAATATCAATATAATTACTATATATATAATTATATTATAAATATTATCGATTCAATTACTATTACACTATTTATCACTAAATTGATTGTTTTGTTTTTTTAACTCAATGATAGATTCGATTTTTAAAACATTATAAAAATTTGCCAGCAAAAATCCGGAAGTTCCAACTGTAAACCAGTCATTGTGAATGGACCTTGTTGAGTTGTTTCACATGCCCTCCAAAATTAGCGCATGCCACTTGTACGAGAACAAGAGTAGAGGACCCATTTCATGGATGGGACTCAATCAACATCCCACGTTGCAATCACCTGCTACACCTTATTATGTTAAGCAGCTGCTTATAACAAAGTAAAAAAAAAAAAAAAAAAAAAGTTTAAATTCATTTTACCTATATTTTAGTTTTCAAGTTATCATATTTTATTTATGTATATATTATTTTTGAATTATTATTTTATTCACAAATGAATATTACTCTCGTAAAATATCATATATACTCTTTATAAAACAAATATATGATGATGATTTTAGTGACTAGCTAATCATGTTTTATATAGTTGGAACTATATTTTCGTTGACCATAAATGATATTTTTGTGGTGTTTTCTTTTTGTATATTAAATGTGTCGTTATAATGGTGTCAAGGCTTAAATTAACACGGGAGATAGATATGTGTTGTGTCATGTTGAGCTTACAAGTCTATATGTATAGCATAATCTATTTTTTTGGTTTAACGCCTATAATTATATTGACTAATTTATTTTTCTGATTCAGTAAAAAATAAATCATTCATGCTTGAATTATATATGAAATTAATTTTACTTCTCAACCCGTTTTTCTAAGAATATAAATCCATTAAAATAATATTTTTAATAATAAATATACATACGCACACCACATAAAACTTGCGAAGCAATTTCTTGAGAATTATATCAAGATTCCTTTGCAACCACTGCCAAAAGTTCTCAAAGCAATAGGCAAAAAGCGTGTATCATGCTTTTAATAGTAGAATTGAGAGTAGCTAGCTACAAGAGTAATCCAAATCATGCATGGCGAATGGGCCTCTTGTGGGTTTTTATTTTATTAATAATAATATATATATTATATTGTCAAGGAACTTATAAAGCTTGCCAACAACAAGTATACAAAAAAAAATAATAATAAATAATAAGGAAAGTTCTTTATGCACGAATGGAAGAATAGTCTATTGCCTACATCCAAAAAATTAGAAAAATGAATAAATAATTTAAGGACAAGCACAAAGACATAAATAAATTATTATATATAAATCTTTCGAATTAACTTATTAAACAGATTGAGCAATAATTATAAGATAATTAAGTACAGAAATTAACTTACGTGTAGTAAGTCATTACAACATAGGAGCTGGTTTGGTACTTTCTTGAACTAATTAATTGTTCCAACTCTAATAATTGCCTTTAGTTTATATTTCAATGTCGTTTTCTAATAACATTTTTCTCTGCTCGATCGTGACAAAAATTGAATAATGTTTGATTATTTGTCTATATTCAAAAAATTTGATATTATGAATTAATCTTCTCAATGACTATGGCTAACTTAATTAATTTTTTACTATAGAAGCAAATAAATCATATAAATATTAATTACATCAATGCATGTATGCTAGTGATAGACATGGATTATCATTTCTAAGAGTGAGATGTGATTCTGTAAGATATGGTATTTTCTCCAATTGTTAAATTTTTTTTTGTAATATATATATAAATTATAATTTCATCTATAACCTCAAATTTTTAGAGTAATACATTTTAGTCATTTGTAAGATCCAAAAACAATAGAATATATAAAATGCTTGAAGTCTCTTCCTCTTCATAAACTCAAGCTTATTCATTAAATTATAATTTATCATGATAATAGAGCAGATGTTACTAAGATTGAAATCAATAACCATTATCACAAGAAATAGGCATATCACACTGTACTTTGCAGTCACTCACATTTTTTCTCCAACACTCACACAAGGTTTAAAAATTCGTGTCAAAACGTGCAAAATGTTTCCATTTCTACACTACCCTAAATGAAACTCACTTACAGAAACGAAACCACCGTTTTCACACAAAACGGAGGTATTTCCACACCAAACAGGGAGTTTTCACACAAAACAGGATTGTTTCCATCGTTTTCACAAGAACCGGGTTAATACAAATAAGGCATTTTCAGAATTTAAAAATTTTAAGTTTTGGCTCTAGTTCTTTTCATATTTTATGATTTTAATTTTTTTTTAATCTTATTTGGTGTATGTTCAGATAATATAATTTAGTGAGAATAATCTTTTTAGGATTTCACTCATGCTAGGTTTCTTGGTTTTTTATTTATTAATTTTTTTATACGAATATTTTGTATTAATTTAGTTTAACTTAGGATGATTAATATTAAAATTTTAGAATATATATATGTAGGTTCAAATTAGAATTTTTTATTAAATTTAGGTTGAGTACCTGCTAGCCACTCTACTTTTGGTTGGATGTTAGTGTAATTTGATATTTTTATCCAATTTGTATGTCTATGTTTAGAATTTTACTTTGTCATGTATTTAATAGTGTTTTATGTACTAAATTAATAATGTTAGATACCTATAATTATTATAATATGTGTTTTATTATATATTTCACTGCATTTTCATAAAAATTAACATTTCTATGTCATTTTCATACTGTTTCTCGAATAGTTTCAGTTTTTGGACTTATCGAAACGGTATCTCGAAACGAATTTTAGTTCTTTGCACTCACACACCCACTTTTATTTATATATGTTAATTAGCAACACCAAGTTAGCAAAATTTAATATATTTTTTTCTTTTGGATTCCCACAAGTATCCTCCACAAGTATCACGCCTTGTGTAACAAAATTTAATTTTAAGGGACTCATATTATGGGTCATAAACCCAATAATATCAAATAATTTTTTTTTTTCATTTTTCCTTATAATATAAACCAGTAACCTAATAAGTAGAAAAAAAATATATAAATATATCTATATTTTTATCAAATTGGAGAAAGATATGTTGTTTTAAAATAAAATAAAATAAAATAAAAAAACATCTGCAACCATATGTGTAAGAATATATGTGAAAAATGTATCGATAACCTTCATGGC
Organism: Quillaja saponaria; assembly: GCA_029379385.1. Taxonomy (NCBI): domain Eukaryota; kingdom Viridiplantae; phylum Streptophyta; class Magnoliopsida; order Fabales; family Quillajaceae; genus Quillaja; species Quillaja saponaria. The sequence continues at coordinate 6,313,067 of CM055616.1, read as the reverse complement.
TATTACTTTTCATAGGCCATGATAATTTGATTACTTTACTTGATAGCTAGCTAGCTGCAACATAACATTATTGCTGATTAATGTGCAAGTCCTTAAAAATTAATGTCACATAATGTAAGACTTACATATCTAAGTTATATTATAACCTAGCTATTGCTTTATTTGGTACTCAAACAATGAAACAAAATCTAAAAAGTGTACACAAAACCACCAATCCATTTGTATTTCTTGATCCATGGTCCACGTGTAACAACAACATACATTGACATGCCTTAACAGAATTGTACCATATATATATATTTTTAGAAGAGTTGTTTAAACAAAGCCATAGTTTATTGTATTTTGATTTGGACGTGAAAGTCTCATACATAATTAATATTCTACATTATTAAATAAATATATATGATCCGAACAAAGCCATCTGACTTTGTTTAGGTAAAAATTTATAATTTAATTCTTTATTACCTTAAACGATAAAAATATTTTAAAAATTTATTGACTCATCAGTTCTATAATTTGAGAAGGTATTCTTTTTTTTTGACTTTCTAGGTTCGAAATTTTTTGAAAGGTTGTCCAAATAAATTTTTTATAAATTTTTCTAGTTTCGATATGGATAATATGTTTTTGATAGAATTAAACAGGTAATTAGTTAAGATACACATAAACTAATCCTGACACATTTATATTTTATAGAAGATATAAATAATAAAAATAAGCTATAAACAAGTGCGAGGAGATTTAAGGTGTAATGTTTTGAAACCTCGGACTCTTCCTACTAAATGGGGGGCATGCCTCCTAGTCTAGCAAGTTAGAGAACCTGATTTTGTGATCATCTCGTTTATTGCACCAAATATTTCTTGAAGAATATGCATGCCAATATAAAACAACATAAACAAAATAATCAAATTAATTAAGGAACTAAAAATGTGTTTCTTTAACAGGAAAATTCTGCACATGATTCTCCAAAGATATATAGTATAATTAATTAACAATATTTTAGCCTTAAAAGCGTAGTACATGACCTAAATTTTCACTATTAGTATCTAGATCTTGATCATTAAGATTCACACGCACTTAATTAATTAATTTCTAGGACTCTATCATGTAAGGCTACTGTTTCATATTCACTTTAGTTTGTCTAAAACAGTAAGAGATTGTTCCTTAATTAACTCAAAACATGGGTTTGCTCGTACAAAACTTTTATTTAATCCATGTTTGGTTTTACCATTTAGGAACTCGAAGTAGGATCATAAACACAAAACAGTACCAAAACAGTTCCCAAACAGGAAACTCTCTAAATAAATTTAAAGAAATAATATCTTTCTTAATTATAAACTTGAAAGTTTACTAGCTAAGTGTTCCCTCGAGCGTACCAAATTTTTGTTTTAAAAATCACTGCACATTGAAGTTTAATTAGGCTACCTTAACATGAGTAATTTAATTAAATAACTACTTACTTTGCATTAGAGATCACATGGTTGGGATCATTAAGAAACCAGTTATAGCATTGGAGTCGAGTTAATAGTTTTTTATATGAAAATTCTACGTGACAACATAATATCAATGCAATATTTATTCTAAGTTTTTGTATTTACTTTATAAAGTAAATTAGTTAACTTTAAAGTAAATCAAATCCTAATCGTGATTCTAACTTTAACTCCAGTTCTAAACTTAATCCTAAATAATGATATTCTAAACCTAGTTAATCTAATGCTAATCTCTTAGATTCTAAACTATAGTTTTAACCCTAATTAATCATTATTAACCTGGATAAGTCATTTAATGTATATCAGCAAAGAAATTTTAGTTATACTTATACACATAATTAAGCATATATAGGAAATTAAGAGAGAGAGAGAGAGAGAGAGAGAGGGATATACAAATAATATAACAAGAAAATTAACCCTTAAAAAATTGAAAGGAGCATATTTGCAAGTGTTCACTCTTCCACTTTGAATATATTAATTAATTAGTGATTGCATTGTGAAATATTATTCCAAAAGTGTTTTAAACTTGAAATATTATTGAAGTTTGTGATTGATTAAAATATATATAAATAACAAGCTTCCCAATCTTACAGTCATTCATCCATTCCAGTTCAAAATAGACACAACAGGAAAATTAGGTGGAACTTTCACAATTCTTCACTATTTTCTTCCTCAGATTAGGCTATACCTGATAGATCTGCAGTAGTTGTGGTCACAAATCTAGCCTATATGTTAACTCATTGAGGGAAGCAGTTCACGACTTGGTTCATAGCCTCAGAATCAAAAGGAAAAGCTTGGTTGATCAAATATTTATTTCTGGCTTTCTCACAGCTACAGGTTAGTGTATAAAGTGATCAATATATATAAATTTTTTAGTGTTCCTTCTTTTTGGATCGTAAAGAGAGGATCCATATATATTTTTGATAATTGATTGTGTTTTAATTCAAATGATTCTCAATAATTAAAAAAACAGTATTCAATCAGGTCAAGATTCAACTTGAAAAGTATATTCTAAAATAATTTATTAACATTTGATCATTACATTCTTAATTTAGTAACGCAACTTAATTCATCTTTCATAATTTCATTAATGAATCTAGTGATTATATTGGAGAAATGAAATCACACATTCTTTTTCTTTTTCATGAAGATTTTGTTAAAGTAAATATTATTTGATTACACTCTGTCAAAATATGCTATTCACACGCAATGATATCTTCTCTTTGAAACCAAACATAGCCTTGATTTTGATCAAATTCAAACATATCATTCTCATGTAGTTGGTCCATTTCAATTAATAAATGTTAAGGTAGTGCAAAAGAAGTAAATTATTTGATATTATATTAAACTTAATGAAAGGTATAGGCATTTCTCAAACTCAAACATAAAAAATCAAAATTCAAGACACATAGACCTTGTTTATACATTCATAGCATATACTCTACAAAAATCAATTAATGTTAGTGTTTCTATCCATTATTTTTCCTTATAGACAAGCTCATAAATATCTTGTAGTAGATTATTAATTAGTTGTTTTCCCATCAAGAAAATCATTTTGTTAATTTATTATTTTGTTAACATTCGAATATTAAATGTTTGTCGGGTAAATTATCCCTCAAATTTTCTTCCTCAAAACCAAAGGACGCATAATTATTTGTTAATTATCTTGAAATTACTAGCAAATTGAAGGTCTGTTTTTGAAAAATGAATAAAGAATTTTGTAGGGCTCTTGACATGCCATGGACAGTAATGCAATAAACCAGAAAAAGGAGGGTTGGGAAGAGGAAATTGAAACACAGATGGTGTTGTTTCTTTTAAGTGAAGCAATAAAGAGACCATAAAAAGCAGAGGGGGGAAGTCACTTTCAAAAGGTGTGGTGGCATATAAAGGATCTAATCTTCTATATAGCAAAAGCATCCAGACAATGCCTTGATTATAACCAACAGTTCTAACTTCTAACTAGGAAGTAAAAATAACGATAAGATAAAAATATAGAAAAGTACAACCTGGAGAGTTGAAAGAGATAGAGGGTGAAATTTTTGGAAGACTAGCAGCCAAGTTTGGTGATTGAATGTGAATTTTTGGGTTGGTGTTTTGTCCTAGTATAGGTTGTAGTACAAGAACAGCAGCAGAGGCTGAGGGTGAGGCGCAGTGATGAGATCACAGAGCTCTTTAACCTTATTTCTGACCAAACACTGCCACCCTTACCACTACCATCATCAAGGCCTCCTATAGGCCCAGAATGAATTCCTCTTCCCTATAGACTAATTTACTGTTTCTGCCGCCTCCACACATACACACAAATACATAGAGATATCAAAACCCACCTCTCTTTTTCTCTCTCTCTCCTCTCAAATTGGGTGGTTGTCTGAAATTGTTTGGTCAAGTGGGTATTAACCAAGTAACCATATTTCCAATCTGGTTAGTCCATATAGTACATAAGGGAGGCTCAATTACCAAAAGGCAAAAAAGTTGCTGTGAGGAGAGACAGGAAACTAGGAAGAGAGAGACAAACAAGATGGGTTAGGCTGAAAATAGAGCTAGTTTAGCCTTCTGGTTTGGTTTCTGAGATTTAAGGGTTTTTGTTGGTGTTATTGGGTGATGGAACTTGGAACATTGGATGGCAGGGTCTTTTGGAAGAAGCAGCAGGAGAAGAAATTTCAGGTTTCAGAGAGGTGGCAGTTGTACAACAAGCAGCAAGAGAAGAGTGGGAAACAGAGCTTGGAGATTAAAGAATCAACAACCCAGTAAGATAAAAAAGTGTGCTTCATTAAAAGCTGGAAGAGGAAAAGCACAAGGTTCTGACTCTGGATCCTCAAAGGAATCATCATCATCGTCACCAACTGCATCAGCATCAGCATCAAAACCCAGTTCTAAATTCAAAGCATGTAGAGGAAGAAGTGGAGGAAGAAGAAGACCAAGATTCTCCATCACAAAAAGACCATCAAAATCAGCAAGACCCAACTTTTCATTTCCAGCTGCAATATCTCCAACATCCACAACAACTCTATCAAGTAGGGGAACACCATTCTTATGGAGAATTAGATACACAACTACCTCCCCTGCAACCCCAGAAGAAAAGGTCTCATTTTCCTCCTCCTCAACCCTCTATCGATTATGCAAGAAAAATGGGAGACAACCACCACCAAGCTACGGCGTCGTCTTCAAGACTGGGGTTAAGGAGTGGAGGCGGAGAAATCGTAGAAGTACAAGGAGGTCACATTGTTCGCTCTACTGGACGCAAAGACCGCCACAGCAAGGTCTGTACTGCAAAGGGTCCGAGAGACCGCCGAGTCCGTCTCGCTGCCCACACTGCGATTCAATTCTACGACGTACAAGACCGCCTTGGCTACGACCGTCCCAGCAAAGCCGTCGATTGGCTCATCAAGAAGGCCAAGGCTTCCATCGACGAGCTGGCAGAATTGCCCGCATGGAACCCAAATGCTTCTACTACGAATATAAGCTCACAGCAGCAGCAGCAACAAGAGCAACGGCAGCAGCAGATAAATGGGGAGAACGAGAACTCCATTGGTGTCCACCGTGCAGCGGGGGATGCAATTTCTTCTAATAGTCGCAGGGCAACAACACTGGTGGGAAGCGATGGTGATGGCAGATTTTCAGAATGCAGTGCGCGAAATCTTCAACAATTTGGTGAAAACCCAAACAATAGCTCAAGTTTTCTCCCACCATCGCTAGGAGACGATGCAATTGCTGACACCATTAAATCTTTCTTCCCAATGGGTGCAGCGGCGGAGACCCAATCGTCATCTATGCAATTTCAGAATTACCCACCAGATTTGCTTTCGAGAACCAATAGCCAGAACCAAGATCTACGGCTCTCACTACAGTCCTTCCAGGACCCAATTCTGCTTCAGCATCAGCATAATCATCAAGCTCACCACCAGTCTCAGAACCACCATCATAACGAACAAGTCCTTTTCTCTGGAACCCCACTGGGGTTTGATGGGACTGCTACCGGGTGGTCCGAGCACCATCACCCTTCAGAACTTGGTCGATTCCATAGAATGGTAGCTTGGAATGCTGGTGTTGATACTGGTAGTGGTGGTCATGGTGGAGCTGGAGTTGGAGTTGGAGGAAGTGGCGGAGGAGGAGGATTTCTCTTCAACTCGCCACCAACACCGACTCATATGCAGCCACCACTGCAGCCGTTATTCGGCCAAAACCAGTTTTTTTCTCAGAGGGGACCCCTTCAGTCCAGTAACACACCTTCGACTCGTGCTTGGATAGACCCGTCAATTGCCACAATCACAGAGCATTATCCATCGACAATTCATCAAACTTCCACATCAGCCATCGGATTCACCTCAGGTGGATTCTCCGGGTTTCGCATTCCAGCACGAATTCAGGGTGAAGAGGAACACGATGGCATCTCTGACAAGCCGTCCTCTGCTTCCTCCGATTCTCGCCAGTGAATCATCGTAATCCCGAAATCCTTTCTCTTCAAAGGTGCTAACTTTATAATCCCAATTCTCAAAATCATTCAAATATGTCTGTCTCATTTTCTCTGGTTTACGCCATTTTCCCACTTATGATCTACTTGCTCAATGAAATTGCCTTTCAGGATTTGTGGTCTTCGTGGAGAATAATCAGTACTTCCAGCTTCTACAACTGGGAATCAATCAATGCCAGTGAAGAGTAAAATGGGTTTCTGGTCACTTTGATTCAATGGCTTATAACGCGGGAAATAAGAAAATCTGAGTGGATTTCAGGTTTTTCAATGCCCGGTTTATTTAGTTTGGTTAATTATGTTCTACTTCTACCTATGTTTTCATGTTTGACTGGGCATTAAGCTCAACTACTATGTTTCAGTCTTTGTGGGATTTGTATGTTTCCTTTGTTAGACTTTGTATCTGAAATTGCGATGGCTGTTTGTATTAAACTTCTATTCTAGTTTAGTATCTAACTTGAGGTTCAAAAATCCAAGGAAGAGCTACTTGGAACTATGTATGTTTTTCCCAACTAGGTGCATACCCAAATGCAGAATATGGCGTTTCTGCACTGCAAAACAGGGTACCTATATGTTTTAGGTTGCTGCATTTTTGCATATCTAATTTTAACTCCTAGATGTTATTGAGTTCGAGGTGGCTGTTACTGTCTCATATCAAATGAGGGAAATAAACCTGCCCTTTTCTTCTGTTTGGAAATTAGTCATTTTTCATCTGGATGATAAAATATTCTCTTTGAGAATGTTATTGTTTCTTTACTGCGTGCTTTCTAATGGAAATGATTGCTTTGTAATGGAACAGTTTCACCCCTCAACAACTTCCTCAAACCTACAATATAACTAATGTTTTACACCTATTTCATTGGTCGGATTTTGGGAGCATTTGACTGAGAAGTCATTGTCTGTGAACAGTAGGAACAGTTGAGGAATGAGTTGAGAGATAGATTCCACAATTCACATCTTCTCCCGGCTGGGAGGAAAGGGAAATTTTCCTAAATTCAGTATAGGGTGTGCTTTTCTTGTAGGCCTTCCTTAGCCTATTTAGTATTACAGTGAATTGTACAGAAAGTGTCAATTAGGAATGCCATGAATGATATCTTATGCCTCTCACTCACTGCCCCGCGCGGCCCTGAATCAACGTATTGGAGCTTGTTTCCTTTCTGAAATTTCGGTAGTTTTGTATTTTCATAGGTAAGTCCTCAATCATAGTGTTAAGGTAAGGGATTGGGATTGGGATTGGGATTGGGATTGGGATTGGGATTGGAAGAAAGCTTGTTGTAGTCCATAACCCAAAGAGTAGGTTACATAAATTTAGGTGGTAGAACTAGTGGGGCTAAATGGTGTACATCTGCAGGAGTAGGAGCCACTAAATATGAATAGGATGAACACAATCAAGCTCAATTATGGAAGAAATACAGATGGATAGCACCAAAGCTTGGTGCTTGCCTATCTGTCTATAGTCCTCTACCCTGTAAATTTAAGTGTATAATAAAAATATCTTCCAAGTATAGCTGGAAATTAACTCTTTTCTCCAAGAGAAAAAAAGAAACAAATTAAACACCTTGCTTTTTGTTCAGATGGTGACATCTACTTTATGGTTGTTGGTACCTCGTTATATTCGGTTGATGGATATTACTCCAACAGGCATAATAGGTCATAAAACAATGGAGAATAGTTACGGACTTATGGCAAGGGGGAAAACATCTCCTTTAGGATCAAGAAGGCCTAAAATTTAGGCCCTGTTTGGTTTGGGGTTAGGACTCTGAACTAATGGGTGGAGATTTTATTTTAAATATATATATATATATATATTGGCTGCCTTTCAGAAGTTTTTTTTATTTATAAATATACCCTTAAAAATTATTTTTTTATAAATAAATTGAATGCCTGTTCTTTGTGATAATTTACATCACAATCTAGATGTCAAATTATAATTGCAAATCATGATTTATAAAGTCATCTAAACAACACCAAAAATAATAATTTGACATTAGCAATTATGACTGCAAACTATAGTTTATAACCAAAATATAAACCAGACTGGGCTTTAGCGTCCCACTATATTTGGTGGTTTTTAGATGAGCCCGAAACAATATAATCATAGGAGGGAGCTTTGCTAAGTGAAAATTATATTTAGTGCATATGGATATATCTATGGATAACACTGCATAATTCATAGGTTGAGGGCAAAAAATGGTGTTGTTTGGCGTTGGTGGGAAGTGGGAACGAAGTAAATCCTTTGTTAGAAACTAGGATTGTAATTAAATGGATAGATATTTGGATTTTCAAAGATGATTGGAGGAAATAATACATGATCATTATTCATAGAAGTAGAACATCGTGATATACAATAATCATATGTACTTTAATATAAAATTATAAGGTCTCCTCACTTAATTTATACAATGAATAGTAAATTCACACATATCCAAACAATCAAACTTAGACAAATTAAGTAGATGAGAGATCCTCATCAGTTCAGATCATCAATTTATATTAAGCAATTATGCATATATGGGTATCTTATTCTTCCACAACTCGGTAGTGCAGTCATCTTTTCCTTTCTCAGTTTCAGTGCCATTGGAAGCAGCAGCTTTAGCTGAGTCAATTTTAATTTCTGGATGGTTTGTCACTTCATCTGATTTGCTCAACTGCTGGGTGTGAAGTTTGTTTGGTTTGGGAGGCTGAATATGAATCCGAATTTCCCAAGGACGAACTGCTATCCACCTCTCCATCCAGCTCCAACCCCAGTTTTCTTTGCAAAGGCTGTAAGAATCTTGGCCGAAATAGTGGCTACAGTTGGGCCTCCACTGCAGTATCATATCTCACGTAAGCTTTCAGGTATATTGCTTAAAAAATGATAAGAAATGGGGCCTGTGTAGTAGTTTTGGCTACCTGATGAGAGAAAGCATATGCCATGGCTCGCTCTCGCTTAACTGCTGCAACTTCTCGCTGTTGAATCCTGGCTTTTATCTCTTCCATTGTTTCAGAGCCATTGCACCATTCCACCTGCTTGGATTAAGTTAAGGAAAAAAACAATTCCAGAGTAACCAGATTGACAATATTGCTTCATAAATTCTCTACGTATTTTAAGAACACCACACAACTGTAAATCTTTTTGCATTAGTCTCTTAATTCAGAATCTGCAATAAACTAACTAATCAAAAGGAGAAAAGCAACAAGTGTGGCTTTGCAAGTTTTTACAATAAAAAACTTGAAGACTTTACAACCTTGACTAAGGCTTAAATGTAATGGCCTGGTATATCAGAAAACAAAAGGGTAAAATATGACTGGCATTTTACGTTTTCAAGGGGTATTGAAGCAAAGCTAACACAACTAGATGAAAGTCAGTAGTGCCACTACCTCCAATTCATGAAGCTTTGCATCAAGCTTTAACTGATTTTCCAATTTCTTTTGCCTAATCCTAGCTTCTGTGACCCTACAGAGTCGACGAATGCTAATTTGGTTCTGTATTCTGCTCCATGAATGTATATAACTTAATGCAGTTGTTGCTTGCTCTCTAACCGTGTAATCCTGAGTTAGGCCTTGAAATCTTACTGCTCCCTTCAGGTTGTGTAACATTTTTCTTGCCTGCATTAGAGGGGGGGAAATTACAACCACATTGCAAGGTCTGTAACAAAGATAATATCCATTTAAATGTTCCATCGATTAAACTAACAAAAAGATAATAGCATTGACTTCAGTAGGAAATTGTTAAGTGTACCCTAAATGACCGAAATGCAGTTTGAATCCTTGTTGCAGCTAAATCTTCAATTGGCCTTGCAGGGACTGCCGAATTCGTAACTGAACTTGTGGCTTCATGAGAGGAGCCATTCACTTTTTCAGTAGAGGAATGTAGCTATCACAGAGTTAAAGTGTCAGAGACAACAAGCAATTGCAGAAAAAAGAAACTAACAAACTCTGAGATGAAGCAAGTACTGAGAAAGAAAGCTGTTATCTAACTTCTATATTTTACAGCACAAATTTCACAAAGATTTCTACTTGATTGTCGGTCAAGTGATGAACTGATGGACATGGTTGAAGTGTACCTGCCTTTAGGAGTAGAATTTCCAAAGTCTAAAATCTTGCCCACTTCCCAAATCCCAAAACAATAACTCAAAGGCGAAACAGAGAACCCCATTCAGTTGAGCAAACACTTACTTGTTTGGACTTGTCTTCCTTCGCTTTCTTTAGGTTAAGTATTGTCCTTAACCAACATTTGGAAGTCATTCTAATGACTTAGAGAGATGAACGGGACGTAGCCAACCATAAGACCTGAAAACAAGGAAAGTATTATAGATGTTATATTACAATTAGTTCATGCATATAAAAGAGTTTCAGGCAATAAGGGTGTATGATCCATGTCATTAGTTGTTGGGGTAAATTGTGCAAGTACAGCAGAATTTAGTATTAAAATTACAGCATTGAAACATTCAGATGTGCATTACAGGCTACAATTTATGCAAAACCCAAATGAAATTAAAGGCAAGCTCACTATCCATATAAGCTCAACTATAATATAAATATGCCTCTTTTCATTCTAGCATACAGTACTGTCAAGCATCTTATAGACATTCCATCTAGAAATTCAACAATGTTGAAGTTAAACCAAATCAAGAAAAATATGAAGATTGTTTTAAGGATCACGTATTACCAGAGAAGAAACAGCAGATGCTGTAGGGAGCTAGCTTGGTTTAGGATTGCTAATGGTGGGTTGGTAATATAAGATTTAGTAAAATGCAAGACAACCCACAAAGGCAGAGAGAGTCTGTGCATGGTACTCTCTCTATGAGGAAACTCTCCACTGACAAACCAACTAAACTGAAGCTGATGTTTGATCTTTTGGAAGATTAAGGGTCGTGAAGAAGTTGAAGAGAGATAGTGCAATGTAATTCCAAACGGGTCCCAAAAATTTAAGGATTTGTTTATTCTATTTTTGGAATCTGACGGTTGAGGATAATTGGTGGCTAATCACACGGTGAAGAAAAAAGAACATTAATTTACCAAATTGGTCCCGGCGGGGCTCGAACCCGCGACCTTCGGCTCATAAGACCAACGCTCTAACCAACTGAGCTACGGGACCATTTATTGTCAATTCTACTAAAAATTTATATAAACAAAAACATAAGTCTGTTTCTTTTTATAGTTCAATTCTATTCTAATATTGTGCGTAATTTTGTACTTGAGCCACATATATATAATCATTTGTTAAGATGCTCTTAATCTTGCTTTCCCTTTCCTTTTCCTAGTGAATGAGAGTTTGTGATAAAAATAAAAAATAAGATTGAATAACCAAAGAATTATCAATTAGAAGGGTGAAAAATTGTTAACAATGAGTGGTACTGAACTCTTACTAATCAAATATTTGATGAAAATTATTAAAGTTCCTAATGCCAAAAAAAAAATCCAAGAGGAACTTATAAACATTATTACTACTTTTTTGTTTAGGCAAAATCAAAATATTAGCTTTCAAAGGGCTCTCAATCTTTGCACCAAAAATGAAAAGAAAAAAAAGAATCTATTAAGTCCAATAGCAAGCAAATAGGACTAATTCAACCAACAATCTCAAAGAAGAAGAGAAAGAAACATAGTAATTAAAAGTGAATCTTATAATAGATGCCTTGAGGAGAGAATCCTAAATATATTGGGTATGTATCCAACAAAATCTTTAGCACCCACAAAGTGATATGGTATATATTGGTGGGTAGGTATCTCTTTGACATAATTTCTATAAATCTTATGAGTTAGTTTGATATGGCATTTGTTTTTATTTTATGGATTTTTTCTTTTCTTTTTATAAGTAATAAATAATGGTATATAATAATTTGTTGTGGCATATATGTGGGTCCTTATGAAAAAAGAGGAGATAGCTTAATTTACTCATTGGCATCAAAATTATATATGACAATTGAGATTGAAAGGTTACCCTCAAATAGTGTTTATTTGTAAACTTCAGCTACTCATTTTCCAATTCTTGTCCTTAGTGCCTTGTTTGGAATTGACAGCTGTTCCGCAAATATAATCTAATGCCTATTTGTGTCAAGTGAAACTTCTTGCAGTGAGGTTTAAGACAATTTTTTTTCTTTTCTTTTAAAACTTTTGTAAAATAAATAATAATAATAATAATAATCCATATGCTCTAAAGCTCATTTTATAATGATTTTTTAGGGGAAAAAAGAAAGAAAATTGAGGCAAAGATTTGTTTCCTTGAACCAATTGCAAATAAATAAAGTAAACCAACACCCATGGCATCTATGTTTTGAAAAGATTCTTCCTTTTTCAATTCAGTCAAGAAAGCATAATGAGACTCTGGTTCTCAAAACTCGACCGGGAAATGTATTAGGTGTGAAACACCTATTAAGCACTGTGTCTGCAAGTCAATGTATTCTATTTTTGAAAATACTTTTATGCAAATAAATAAAATTTGAAAATGGAGGGCTTAGAGCCCAAACAAAAATGAGAAAAAATTACTAGCTATTGATGGAATGAAACAATTCATCTTATGGTTGTCTTTAATCATATTAAAAATATGATTATTTGAAATACGCTTGTTAAATAAAAATTATTATATCATCAAGAAAAATATATAATTTCTAGTTAAATATAACTTAGAAATTAAAAGAATGAATAGCTTCTCAGTCAACAATATAATTCGAAATATTAAAAGATTTATAGAACTTAATTTTACCTTTTTTGAAAAAATATATAAAATTCAAGATAGAAAATAGTAGAATATTCAGGGACTAAAATAATAAATTAGCCGAAAAAAAACTTGGCCCTTTTATCTCCTTCAATATCAGGACGCCAGTTTGTTGGAGAAGCCCATGCATGTGTACATGATTTATAGTATCTACTAGATGGGTTGGGTACTTGGGCATTTGGGCTTTATAGAGAGAGAGAGCGATGGAGGAGAGAGAATGTTCATGAGAGTCGGTCTAGGAAGGAATGAGGAGTGGAGCGAGGATTTGGGCGAAATATGAGCAAAATATATTAATTCATTGTGCTTTAGATTTACATGGTTTGAATTTTGAAAAAATATAGGCTTTTAAATTTTAAAGTATTTTGTATCTGATCTTTCCTCTCAGACAACTAGACAAGCAACTGGGTTTGAGAAAAACCCGAAAATTTTCAGATACTTTCTCTTTCTTCTCTCCATTCTTTGCTGAATGGTTAGCTACTCTTGGTTTGTTCTTCAAATTTCATAACCTGCGAGATTTTGGATAATCTATGATCTTTTCTTTACTTTTTGTTCTGTTACTTTGATGTTCTTCAAATACCTCTACAATTTGCTCTCAGATTTTGATTTCAAATTATGGAGTTTTGAGATCAAGCATTTAGGTCTCTCTCCCAATAAATTTCTGTATGTGGGCTTGCTTCAAAATATGATATTGGACTCAAATGGAGGAGAGCAAAAACAATGGGTCTAGAAGAACAACAGCCAAACTGCAGCAATTTAACCAGTAAAACTAAATTATGTCTCTGATTCATTCTATCTGGGTTTTGCTTTGAAATCTATGAAACTTTCGTACTGTGTGAAAATTTAGATGAAAGATTACAAGAATGGCTCAAGGAGATCAAACCCAGAAGTGTAGCAATAGTAGCAGTGGTGGTGGTGGAGGTATTGGAGGGGTAAGTAGATCTTCTTCCAGAAAGCCAAAGCAAACAAAAGTCCCACAGAGAGGATTGGGAGTGGCGCAGCTTGAAAAGATAAGACTAGAAGAACAGCAAAAGAAAGATGCAGCTACAATTTTACCATCCCAATGTTCAATATCACCAACCAAATCTTCCTATCTGTCTCTGCCAATTCCGAATTTTCATCACCCTGATCAATCTTCCTCTTCAATCCCCTTTCCCTCTCCATCTCCATCTGGTCTTTCTCCACCAGATTCCTTAATTAAGCTACCACCTATGCCAGTCCAAAACATAGATGATAAAAACTCAACCACTGTTCCATTGCCAAACCCAGTAAACAGTGGTTGCTTTGAGGCTGGCTGGGCTACTAATTCAGTTCCGCTGCATGGCAATGTGCCTAAATTGTGGATTCCTAATGAGTATGAATTTGAGAAGGAGAACTGTGGGATCGATCCTGGATTGGCTTTTCGATCAAATATGAGTTTGCCTTATGAATCCAACCCCATTTGGCCTCTTCCAAATTTGACGCAAAGAACACAACATCAACAATCTTCTTCAATGGTAAGACATTTAGTATTCACAATGGTCCAAACAACTACTTAGCATTGTTTTATATGAAATGAATGAGAATTTGATTTTCTCAAAATGTAGGTGAATGTCTCATTAGGGACTTCATCGACATCTCTACTTCATTATCCAATGGAGCCCCCTTCAAACCAAAACTATTGTAGCAGCTATATGACCATGTGGCCTGAAGAGGAAAAGGTATATGCAAATGTGCTTTTGCTGAAATTCATATGTATATTCTAGTCTAAGTATTTATTTTCACAATCAAATCTCAACTTTCATTGTTCACTTATTAGTTAATTAAAAATCTATTTTTTATTAAATGTGAATTACTGCATGCCGTAGTACTAAATCAACTTTTCAATAGTCGTATTGTTGTTTCAGTTGATGCTTCCCAAATATCAGTGAAATTTGGAATTGAAACCGATAAACTTAAATGAAGATAGTTCCTTACAATTCAGTGTGTTCTATATGATAGTTGAATCTAAGTGTGCCTAATTCTTGTAGTTTAATATTTTAAACTAGTGTAGATGGTTGGCATGAAGAGACCATACCCCCTCTCTCTGGACAATCCATCAGGCCGCTCTTTCAACTACAAACTCCCTGCCTTTGTTGCTCCTATGAGATCAGACCAAGCAGCTTCATGGGGGAATGGAGGCACATTTAACTTTGATAATGGCAATTCAACTTTCAGGTTGACTAAACTTCAATCTTTTCATCCGCAGGTCAGGTTGTGATAGTAATGTACTTTGCTAACATTGTGTTTTCCGCTTTATTTCAGTGAAGGCCCTTCATGCTCAACATCCATCTCTGAACCAAACTCGAAGAAAAGCAATGAAGAAAATGGGGTTTGCTGTGGAGATTTTCTCACACTGGCTCCTCCAAGAACTACTTCATTGTGTCCCTATTCAAAGTCCAAGCACCCTTCAATGCTTCTAGAATTTCATAACCATGAGTACCCTGATTTTGAATCACTTCCTTTCCAGGTTAGATCAAGGAACATTATCACTTAATTTTTCATTTTCCTTGTAATGCTTATTTGATGTTCTTAACTTCTTTTTATTTGCTAAAGGGAAGTGTGGAAGACCCAGTTCTTCAGCCAGGGCCTAGTAGATTCAATCAACAACAGCCTTTCTACAGCTTCTTCCCACCGGAGACAAAGGCAAAGTTTGACTCAACAACAGTTAGTGTCAAGACTTTTAGTGAAGCTGGAGAAAGTGTTGATCTCAATTTGAAGTTATGAAGATCTTCTGCCCATTTCATTTGGTGTCATTGGTAGGCCAGTTGTTTCTCACTAATGAAACCACACCAAGAATTGCATGTTTATTTTTTGGCTTTGATTGTAACTGGGGTAGATATGCTTAAATTTGCAAATGTGGGGTTGAATTTGAAAGGGACCTCAAATCTTGGCCACGTGGGAAGTAGGAATAGGGAAAAAAAAAAAGAGAGATGTAGTTTTGTTTGTTTGAGGTGTTATGTCTTTGATGAAGCCAAACTCTTGTGGTTGTGCCTTGAGGCTTTGGTTCTTTTCTTGCTCTGTTATAGTTATTGTTGTCTTGTTAGTGCCTGGAGGATGAGTCAGGCTCTTGATTGGCAAAAAACTTTTGCATGTGGAATTTGGTGGTATCTTATAGTGCTCTGTCTTCTCCTTGTTTACATGGGTCCTCAAATCTTACCTTCATTATGATTGCAGACGAGTGATGATCAATAGGGCCCTCAAATTGGATATGTCATTGAGTAATATATAGTAATTATTAATAAATTGTGATGATTTTTCTTTGCAGTTGAAGAAATAGAGATCTCCAGTGTCGTTATGGTGTTTCTATTTTATTTGGATCATCTACTCAAATTTTACCAGACACAAAATAAATAAATAAATATATATATATCCAGTTAACAGCAATTAATTGTGTGAATTATGATTCAAATATAGTATTTTCTCGTGAAGTATTCTTTAGAAGGATAAGGGTATCGTGTTAAAAACGTGTTATAAAATAAATTAAAAGAATAAATATGAATTAGAGTGAAAATCGAAAGAAAAAAAAAAAATTTCTTATTTCACTTCTATATGCTATACTATAAATTACAAGGGCTCTTATTTATAGGCATTTTATCTCAAAGACAAACGTAAATTTTTGGAACTCTTGGAGGTTATGGTCTTGTGGTATACGAAACAAATGTGAAGTTTTTTTTTTTTGGTAGAACAAATGTGAAGTTAAATGGACATTCAAATGATGAATTTACAGCAGAGTCCTATTATTAAGATTAGAAAGTTTTGAAAAGTTTTGGAAGTAGGTATTTATCTAACTTTTGAAATTGAAAATTGAAGAGCCTAATCTTTAGAGCTTGCATAGAAGAATAAACCCTAGGTGTACTTAGGTATTGCAATGGATGAGTTGAATCTAATTCGATTCATCAATGATTCAATTAGAATTAGACAACTCAGTCTTATTCCAATTAAAAATCGAATTAAATCTGAATTAGCTAGACAACTCAATCTGATTCAAATCAAACTTATCTTATAAAAAAATAACAATTCTTTAACCTTCTACACAATTTTATGTTTATTAACATATACTTTATCAAATTTTCATATGAAATTCTTGATTTATCATGAACATTAACTTATTAATGTTAGTAGTAATTATGGGTGGCAACGAGCCGAACTTGCTCGTTAAAGGCAAGCTCAAGCTCGGCTGGTGTTAGTTAAGGGCTCGTGAACCTAACTCCAAGTTCAAGCTCGGATTCGTTAAAGACTCTTGAAGGTTTTCTAAAAATTCTAAAACAAATTTATAGTCAAAATGAGTTGAACTCATGACCTTCTTAGTAACTTTTTGCATAACTTATCACCAAACCAAGTTACAACTTATGTTAAATTTTATATATAAATAAATTTATATATAAGTAATAAAAAATTTATTAAATAATACTAAACGAGCAAGCTCACTAACTTACGAGTCAAGCTTTAGAAAGATTGTGCTCGACTTGCTTTACTAAACGAGCTTAAAATAAAACTCAAGATAAACTCATTTAATAAAAAAGTCGAGCTCGAGCCGAGCCTAACTCGCGAACTAGCTCGACCCATTACCAACCCTAATAGTAATATAACATTTTGGCAATAAAGTCCCTATTCTAATCACCCCTTACAAAAATCATCAAAACATAGCATATATAAATTGATTATGATTGCCCACGTTGAAAAATGCATCTCAACTTAAGGGGCCATTTGTTCATTGGAATATTTGCCGGGTTACTACTACCCACAAGGGCCACATACTCATTGCTAAATTGCTCTCACAAAGGAACAAGATTAAAATATCATACTTCAATAGTAACTCCATAATTATTTTGACATGCCCACCACCAAACGCATTACTCAAACGAAATAGTACCCAAGTCAAAAGCTCTCTCCCACTCCCTAGGCGCGGGTTCAACCCTATCATTCATTATCATTTATAACACAAACTGGCCACTCCAATCACTCATAGACAACAAGAACCACACAAAATCTGTGATCAAATTTTTGAAATTTTTGGTTCTATGACCAACCAAAAACATAATCAAGCACATACACCAATACCAGGGAGAAGGGATATAGTAGGATTGCCAGCAGAGATGTCCAGAGGGGGAAGACTGTGCGGAAACTGGCAAAAACACCCATAACAATGCAAACAATAAGGATAACCAACACTTCAGATGAGAAGTCCCATGTCAACCCCCTTACATACACAAGGGCCAAGAAGACTGAGAGGCAAAGGACGTTGTTCATTGTTACTGCCCCGTATATCTGCAAAACGAATTGAATTAACGTTTTTATTGATAACAAAAATTAAATTTTATTATATACAACCAATGCTTATTATAGATTGCTAGCTCTTATACTACATCCTGTCCTTAGCCACATCCATGTGTTGAAAGTAATTACCATTACTGATGCAAGGAAGATAAGAAGGTAACTCTCAGAAATAGAAAAAGAACTAGATTAAACATAACTGACTTGGCAGAGAATTAGGTTGAGCATCACTGTCAATTAGTTGATACAAAATAAGGAGTCATCCCAGCATAAATCGACCAAATGAATACATCACAAGGGTCTCATTGCTTGGAGGAATCCAAACAGCACCTACAGCTAACACTGGTACTACCATTTGAAAAATACACTCTGACTATATTATTACCCTGAGGCCTAATGATTTCTGACATCTTACCCTCCTTCCCTTAAAATTTTGGAATAAATTAATTTTCACTTTTCTTAGATACTTGTATTTTAAATTCGATATACTGAAAGATAACTCCAACAAATCCACTCCCCACCCCCTCTCAATTTTACATGAGCTTCTCTGCCAATGGCTAGAGTACTAAACTATTAGTAGAATGAAGCATACTGGAAAGTTTTAGTCCATACCTAATTTACCAACAGTTTTAAGCAAGACCCTAGACCTAGCCACAACAATTATAATTGATTTAATCTTGCATTAGTGACATGTATGAGTGGTAGCAAGACTGACCTCAGAAAATGTTAATGAAGCAGTTCTCCTCTTATCACGACTAGCAAAGATAATTGCTGATACTGCTTCACTTGAATTTGTAGCCAAAGGAAGAAAGATAAAAGAAATGAAGAAAGCAGGAATACTTGTAGCATCAGAGAAGTTATCAACTGCATCTACCAGAGGATCAGCAAATGCAGCTGCAATAACTGCTCCCAACAGCAGCAGCAGTGATGCTTTGATGGAGATCCATTTGGCATTCTCAACACCCTCAAAAATCTCATCACTCTGATCCCTAACATCCAACAGATCATGCTCTCTCTTTGTTTCCTGTTCATTAAATAATAGTAAGTTATAAACCTGGAAAAAAAAATCCCATCAAGGAGATCAACATAGCAAAACTTACTAGATGAAAACCACTTAAAAACTTCATTGTGTGAGGACCAGCATCACCAGAAGTAACTTGAGAACGCTTAGCCCTATTGAGCCATCGGCATATGCCACTTACAAATTCCTCTGAACTCACACGAGCATCACGAGATGTGTCGAAATCTTTCATGACTTTATCCACAGCATCATCATGATTCAGGTCAATTTCCTCAAAACGAATTCCAACAATTAGTGCTCGCAATTCACTCACAGAAAGATAATTATCATCATTCTCGTCAATAGTTGAAAACAGCCTGTGTTATCCAAGGAGAAGTCAGGAACTTCCAAAAATGAGGGAAATTTAAACTAAAAATATTATCATTTAGTTCAGAAAGTAACTCTTTAGAAAAAGTGGGATAGCTAACTTTTTTATAATTTCTTTGTCGGGTTCACCATCATCTCTTAGCAACCTTCCCAAAGCACGCTGCTTTAAATGCTGCAGAAGACCTAAAATAACATGTTTGTGCTTCACGAAAGCAATTTTTCTCCTTTGTATCCAAGGCTGGAAAACCTGCACCATTTCTTCCTTCAATTCCTCTTCAATAGAAAAAAATCCCCAAAAAACAATAAATAACCACATACTAAAGATGTTCCACTCTTATCATCTAAACTTAAGTATTACCATAGCAGGACATATTGTAGTTTCTAGTATCAGATAGTTGTAACTCTTATTTATTTAAAATGGAGAACCAGAAAATAATAAATGTTAAATATGAAAGTAAAAATAATAAAGATTAGTAACAAAACATTGAATGTGTTTGGAAGGGAAATGAGACATATTTAAAATATCTGGGAAATATAAGTATGGTGTAGTTAACAAAATTGCCTGGTAAAGGCAGTAAGTGATCAACAGAGAAATAGAGATAACAAGTGCAATCAGAACAGCTAAGTGCCTCGCTGAGGTTGAATGGAGAACTTGCAGTAATTGAACAATCACAAATGGGAGGACAGATAAAACCATAATCCTCGCAGCATAGCTTGTCCAAATATCAGTACTAACACCAGAACCTGCAAAACCAGCCATATATTATCATTTGTTCTAGGTATAGCATAAGAAAATAATAATTTGTAATATAAGTTTACCCAGAAAACTAGAATTGAATTTAATGAATATAACCGACAAGTGCTATAAGGAAAGACAATGTCCACCTCAGGTTGGTTCAGTCCATGACATTATTCATCAATCTGATGGTAGAAATATTCTCATGGTCATAAATATTTATGTTGACTGCCTTCCAAGGACGCAAGTGTCCTTTACCAAATTAACGTATTAAGATTTATGATAATGATATAGGCAATATATCAAGACACAATCAGGCACACACATGTATACTTACAATCATGTTTGACAATTGTCATTTTCCTTGACAAATGCCTCCCAACACAATAAGATGATACTATATTTGCCAAAGACGTTACATTAGCTGACGTATCACCCACATTTCACAAGTTTTCAGTTTGAGCTAACCAGGTTACACTTCCTACTTTCCTAGTTCCGACATACTTCCATCCTGTATTAGTTTCCAAATGCTTATGCACTGCCTCCTGCCTTCCCTACCTTTAATGGATGGTTCCTTCTTAAGCAGAAGCAGGGACAATCAGAGGATTGGTATATTAGACCCAGGCAGTGAGCACAAGAAACTAAAGCTTAAATTATCAACGACAAAAAATGATTAATACAGAGTAATATAAATACATACCAGTCAAAGCTAAATCCCCTTGTATCTTGTGAATCTATTGCAACTGAATCCTCAAGATCACACTTGCCAACAATTACACAGGTTCCCCATATTATTGTTAGAAGCAAAACAGTCGACCCAGCCAGCAAGCCCATTCCAACAGAAACCTGACTTTGAGCAGTTTCGGTACTTCCAGAAAGTCCAGATACTATAGAAAATAAGAAGATTATATTAGAACCAATTAAAAAAAAATCAAATATAAGTATGCAGTGCTCAAATGATTGGAAGATGAGAGGAACGGATAAAGAAAATCAATAACAATTTAAAAGCACAATGCAAGAAAAGTTGCAGCATTGGAAGGTTGCAGTAGAGGATCTTTCATTTAAAAGGAAATAATAAAAGAAGTCTTAAAGAAACAATTGTCACTTCTCCAACTATGAGGAGTACAATCAGCTGAAGATGAGCATATCTGAAATGGCGGCACAGCACAGCTGGACATGGGTACTATGCAGATATAGACAAAGGTTTCAGTAATGGGGTGTTTAGTTTTTCCTGGTGCTACCTGCACTTGGTACGAGGGTCTGGAACATATCAGATATTGGGGACATTCCTCTATAGAGTACATACTCACCAAGTATGAAAATGAAACACATAGAAAGTTCAATCCAAACATAGTTCCAAGTACAACCCACTAACGATGTGCCATTTTATTGAACTAAAGAAAGAAGCAAAGGATATTTTTCATCCTCCATATAAAAATCTAGTTAGACTAAATTTAAACTTTTGAAAGTTGAAACTACTTGCAACCAACTACCAAGCACTACTATTATTCTTTACAACATAAAATTTTTGTTGAGAATTCTTTCTCAAGGATTAAGGACACGTAAAATATTTATCATGTCTGAGAGTATGGGCAGTGCTAAGACTTGTGGGATATGCAATGAAAAAACCCGAAGATAAAGATGAGAAGAAAAGAAACTCATGGAAGAGAGAAAATTATGTCGATGATTTACATGATAAGTTATTTTAGAAATGCGACAGGCCAATAAACTTCATATTGATTATTTGCATTGGTAGTTTGAGAAAATAGATAAAATAGAAAAGGAAGTTGCATCTTGGGACAAATGGGACCAGTGATAGTTGGTTACCTAAAACCATGGACAAGAAACATATCGTTAACATTATTAATCGGAAAAGCTGAAATTTTAAAATCTTCCAAATGGTTTGGACAAAAAAAATAAAAGAAGTATGAAGATCTTGTAAATCTGACTGTTTTCCAAAGTCCAAACAGAAGCAGAGTTTAAAACATCCAAAAATTAGCAAAAAGATTAAATTAAAAAAAACCCAATTGAGAATTCTAGGAAAAATTGCAATGATTTAACACCAAGCAACTGATAGTATATAGTTGAACCTCCCAACAATTTGAATATAATTTAAATTTTTCATTTCCAAATTCTCAAAATTTCTTGGGAATTTAAAACCAAGCAAAAGTTTCAGTTTTCTTCCCAACTCCTACCATACAGTTGGATCAAGACAAAACTTCGGCAACCAAACAGAAAATTCAGCTAAAATATAAAAAGACAGAAACTGCATACCCAGAATGAGCATGGCATCTGGAAGCGCACCAAGAATTGGAAGAAACAAGCCGCCAACAATTCCAGGACCCAAGATCTCAAGCAACAGCTCACTCCCATTGGACAAGAACGTCGCAGCCAAAAACATAAGATAGCCATAGATGAGGATGAGAAACAAGTTGCCCAGTACAGTCAGTCGTGCAGGGCAAGAAACCATAAGTCTGCTCGCAAGTAGACTCTAAAGCTGTATTTAACGGGTTGAGTATGGAAAGGTTTCCAGGTGGGTCACTGAAATCATGAACCCCATCAGATATTAGATCAGACAACGATGAAGAAGTAGACAGAAGGCGGGTGATGAAACGAGCGTGGGTTGGACCACAGTGGATTAGGACAGAAAGGAGGAGGAAAAGGGTGAGACGGGAAGAGAGAGACATGGGGATTTAGTGGGCTGTGGCTGAAAGACATGCGTCAGCTAAGGATGCCAAATACATTGGTGGTGATACTGATGAGATGGGAATTGGGAAAGATAGAGTGAGCTTCAGAACAGTGTGAGAACAGAGGAGTAGGGCTAGGGGTGAGCATCATACCCGAAAAACCGAAAATTCGACTTGTACCCGACCTAAAATAACCGAATCCGACTCGAACCGAAAAAGGTAGATGAGCAGTTGGTTGAAAATTTTACATTATTTACAAGACGGGTCTGTTTTACGGGTATGCAATTTTTGCTAATAGGATAACCGACCTGACCGAATTATACAACAATAGTCCATAGTTTTAAATTCAGCCCACTATCTCAAGTCCATAAAAATAAAAATAAAAATAAAAGCGAACAAGTTTCAGCCCATCAAGTTTTATGAAGTGTAGGCCCAAAATCATGTGAAAGCAAAACCTGCCTGTTTCTTTCTTTTCTACTCAGCAGCCAGCCAAAGAGAGTGAAGAGAGAGCAGAGCATCATCTCATGCTTCTTTTTTGTCTTTTCTACTTCTTCAAAGCTTCGATGCTTTCTCTGCTTCTTCCCTCTCTTCACCTATTTGAACGATTTTGGTACCTGCTTGAACGATTTTGGTGGATGATTTATGAGAAGCCTGATTAGATGGTGAATCGTTTGATCTCTTTCACCGAACATCGAAGTTGAACAAAGTTTCATTCTTCAGAAAAAAGGAGCATCCGATTTTCTGCTTCATTTTCACTTCATGTTTGATCCTTCTCTTGCCTGTAATCCAATTATTGTTAATAGGAATAACTATATTTCTTTAGATCTATTTTTGACTTCTTTTGTTGTTTTTTAAGAAATCATCAAAGTCAATAATTTTGTTCTCAGTACTGATTTTGTGTCTTTGACATCTAAAATTTGAGATTTCATTGCACTATTTTTTTTGTGATAAAAGACCGAAACCGACCGAAACCGACCGAAAATTAATCAATATTATTGCAGTTGGAAAAATTTAGAAACCGAATATATCAGTTGTTTAGTCGGTACTGAATTTTGAAAAACTGAAAAGAACGAGTCGGTCGGGAAAAGGCTCAAAACCGAACCCAACCGACCGCCTGCTCACCCCTAAGTAGGGCAGTGGAAATGTAATACGAAAATTCAAATTAATATGATTATATAGAAAATGGAATCTGAAATAATATTATGTTTTTAAGGGACTAAATGTCCTATTATTCATAATTATTTATGGTATTAATTATATCTAATGGTATAATTCGACATATACTTCAAATATTTTTAAGTATTATATTTATGGATATAGTCTAGTATTAATAATAATTTAGTATGATAAATGAACTACACTCTCAAAACAAAATTAAGAACACAAAATTTGAATTAATTCTACATGAGAAAACTGTGATAATCCGAACTTGACAACTTAACATACAATTAAAATGTAATATGTAATTTGTAATCTGTAAAACTATGAAAACTAGAATTAGAATTTAATAAATGAATAGTAGTGTATGTGTATATATACATATATAAAAGTGAATTAATATATACCACCAATTAATGAAGAAGTTTAAAACCACAAATTAATATAATAAGCTTATTTTTTTCATGCTTTGCTTAACCGACTTAACATTTCCACTTTCTGCTATATCCTTCTTTTGGCCATTCTTAGTTCTTAGTTCTTACCTTTTCCCCCGTTCCTTTTGCTTGACCGTGCACTTAAAATTTTGAGTAAACAAGCTAATTAGTTGGTAAGTCTTTCATCTTTTCTTTTTGTTGGCCATAATAAGAGTGTTATTGTAGAGGTGGTAAAGACTGAAATTTATTCAATTGGGAGTGATTAACAGCAGCTTATTGTTGTTGTTCTGCTTTTCCTTCACTCCAATTCTGCCTGGCTTTTCAAATTGGCCATGTAGGGGGGGTCTTCCTTCTTGATGTGAGCTGATGGTGAAAAGAGGGTAGCCGTGGAAACTAAGAATAGGCTTTGTTTGAGCTGGGTTTTAATTACAAATTGATGCCGTGGTCGTGTAGTAATTAGGACAAAAAGTAAAAGAGCAGCAACCTTGACTGTTCCATTCCTAATATATGTTTTGTTTTGATGAAGGTTTAGCTAGGTAGGAAGGAGTGATAGTCTGGGCTGCTTATGTCTATTTTAGACTGAATTTTTAGAGGATTAAAAGAGGTTATTCCTTGACTAAGTAATGGTGATGGTATTCTAAAATGAAGAGGTAGCAAACTTTCTTTTGGTCATGAACTTGTAAGAAAGTGCTAAACAAGTGTTTCACATAAAAAAAATAAAAAATTCTACATCTTTAATTTAATTAGATAAGAAAAATTGATAATTTAAAGGATATAATTATTGTTTGTAAGGGGTAAATAAGTTAATTATAATCCTTTGAATGAATAGGAAATAAATGATTTAGAATTCAAATTAATTAATATAGAAAAGTTAAAGTCATGTATATAAAATAATAATAAATAAATAAAAATAAATAGAATATGAAGTATGTTAGCATTGAAATGCTTGATTTAAGCTTCATGAAAACTAATCAATTAAAGTAATTAAAATTAATAATTGGTATTTAAATATAAATGGAAAATTTATGAGTTAGAATAGTTTATGAATGTAATTATACAAGAAAATAAATAATTTTGTTAAGACGTTTAATCAGGGTTTAGGTATATTTATGTAAATTAAGAAGTCGTAGAATTAACCTTAAAATGGTTATTGTGAGTAATATATAAATTGGTGACTTTTAGCTTCGGATCGTGTTGAGAATATGTTGGCACTGTCGCAAGCTAAGCGGAATGACGAGTCTCATCTCTAATTTTGTGAGTAAATCACGTGCACTTTGGTTACCAGATAATTGTGTGAAATAAATTATGTGAATTTGAACAATTGATTCATGTTTGTTATTTGATATTGGTTGTGATTGATAAGGGCCAACAAATTAAAAATTTTCTGATAAATGATTTTTTTTATTTCTAAAATTAAAATTCAAGTACACCTAGGATATTCTAATTTAAAATTTTGAGATATTCTGATTATAATAAGTGTTTTGAAAACTTGAGTGCTCAACCCGGTGGGATGGATTATGCACGAAGATTAATTTATTGTACAGGCACGTAAATGCCTAGTGGGGGTTGATACTGTTGTGTGGGGTTGAGTTACTCAGTTGGCCCCTTGCTTGATTTGTATGCTTTGATTGCTTTGTTAAACAAAAAACAAAAAAAATTGTGAACTCAGGATATTTAATTTGATTGATATATGTTGTAAGATATGTGAAATGTGATTGTATGTTAATTGTAACTATATATATGTGCATTTAAATTTAATCATGAGGTTAATTAGTAATTCATGTGTTTTTTGTGTTATGTGATGTTGGTACCATCAAGTTACATGGGTAGCTCACTAAGTCTTTGTGACTCACTCTTCTTATGTTGTTGTTTTTTTTTTAAGTATCATGAAAACACAGTTCGCTGCATTAAGATTTGTTACCTGCCAATACTGTTGCGGCAAGGTATATCTCGGAATCGCACACTTGAGTCTTGAGGGACAACATTTGCAGTCACTTTATGTGTTATGCATTATTGTTATATACATATTGAATTAATTATGGTGATTTCATGTTTTGTTAGTGCTAGTAGTATGCCCTACAAGCCAATGATATTAAATGTCTATGGTATATTACTTATAAATACAATATTATTCAATTATTAATAAAATGAATATGTTTCATTATTATATGATATTATTATTTATCATGTACTTTAATTGCTAGTTAATTCTTTAGTATGAACATGATAAATCTCATAGAATATAAGCAATGAAAATAAGAACCATGATGTGATCATGCTTATGAGATATATTTTCTTAAGCTTTGTTCTTAAATATTCATAATCATAAGATCATTAATAATGGGAATTAATGATCCGGTTATATTAGTACATGTTATATTGGCTCAAATGTTGAGGGTGATTGATCTCATGATCACTTGTGTAGTTGACACTATAATAAACATATAGGTGCTTGTTAAAGAATAAGTTCACTGAATTGACTCGATAATGAATTGACTCGATCATAGAATACTTATATGGACTTTTACATAGTTGTCAATGAGTGTTATTCTTTTGTAGTGGTGCAAATGATCTTCAGACCTGAGGCATCATAGATACCTTGTACATAGGTTATTATGTTTTGATACTATCTAAGTATAATTCATCATGGGTTATATAGAAATAGATGTTGGGTATAGTCAGACTATTTATGTATGAAGGTATATGAATGTACAATAATGGATCTATCACTCTCAGTAAAGAGAGAGAATGTTCTATGTTATCTAATTAAGACATAATTCAGAAAGTTCCTGGCCAGAGTGGTGTGAAACTAGATTAGAGAATTTAAGTTTCACCACATGAGTTATGACTTATAAATAGATACATCAGATTAAACAATTTAGGGTTTGACATTAATCCATACTCTAAATTTAATCAGGAACATTGAATGATGGAAAGATTGAATTGCATGGTAGCTAACAACCGAAAGGTTCATAAATATATTTATATTATCTGGGTAGTCATCACATGCTGCTAGGCATCAATCTTGACTTGTAGGTAACCCGAGAATTAATTTAATAATTAATTCTCATTAATAGGTAAATCAAAATTAGTTTTGATTTAAATTAATTAGATGTGGATCTATTTGAAAAATACATTAAGTTAATATGGCCTACTGCCAGTTTAATATGAACCTAAGGGGCCACACACAAATAGATGTAATTTGATTAAGAGAAGTTTTGGGCTTTCATGTAATTACAAACAAATGATATTTGAAATTTAAAATAGGATTAACTTTGATGAGATTTTCCTATTTTATCTAAAAGTCTCTAACAGATAAGATCTGATCTTATAATTTAGAGTTCAGTTATATCATACTTAAATAAGGTTAGACTTGATAAGTAATGTACGTAACTTTTATTCACATATCACAGAGAGCCAAAATTCTCTGCAGAGAATTATTGGCAAAACCGAGTGTTTTGTGAAACGTGAGAAAATCTCATCACTTGTGCTAGCACACAAGGAGATTTTTGGCAGCCAAAACATAGCTCTTGATCAAATCATTCGGTGTGGATACACTTAAAAGTTGTACACCCTGTACAACTTGTTGATCAAAAGTTAAGATCGTCCTAATCGCTTTAAGAGGTAATATTCTATTTATAAGATTAATAGAAAAACATTGATTCATAAACAATAGAGATTATCCTAGGAATTTGGTTATGCCGAATTTTTTTCTAAATTTCCGCTGTGCCGGTATAATCAAAATCCCTACAGTTAGGAGTAGAGCTCCTCTATGTGAGTAGTATGCTCTAAAGCCAATGACATGTGATGTTGTGGTATATTATTTTATGTACAATCTTATTCATATTATTAATAAATATAAGTGGAAAATATTATCATGTATAAGAGTTATTAATTAACCATCATGAGCCCAAAGAATTAAAGTAATGGAAATAAGCATCATGATGAGATCATGCTAATGAGATGTATTTTCTTTAAGCTTAATTCTTAAATGTTCCTAATCATAGGATCACTAAGTAGGGCATTAATGAATCCGGATAGATTAGTACATATCTAGTTAGCTCAAAGAGTTGAGAGTGGCTGATCTCATAGTCACTTGTGTATGAGACACAAGACAATGACATGTTACACATGTAAATAGGTAGTTCTCATGTTACAGTTGTGCAAATAATCCTTTGACTTGAGACATCATATTTATCTTGTATGTACGTCATTATACTTTGATATTATTTCTGATTCTATTAATGAGTCACCCAAGAAGTAGTAATTGCATATAATCACTTGCATATGGAGGTATGTGAATGTGCAATAAATGATTTATCACTCTTAGTAGAAAAGAGAGAATGTCCTATGTGGTCTATAAAAGATTTAACTTAAAGTCTATGGCCATAGCAGGGTGGATATTAGAATATGAGTTTCTAATTTTTCCAATGAAGTTATAATCTTAAGATTAGACACATATGATTAAATTTAGGGTTTGACAGTATTTCCATACCCAAATAGATTTAATCGGGACATTGCATGATAGAATGATTGAATTGAATGGTAACTGTTAACAGAAAGGTCAAAAGGTTCATAGCCATATTCATACTATTATGGGTAGTCATCATGTGCTGCTAGGCACCAATCTTGACTTGTAGGAAACTCAGATAATTAATTAATTATCTATAGATGATTAATTAATTAATCTTAATTAAAGGGTAAATTAAAAAGTGTTTTAATTTAAATAATTAGAATGAGTTCTAATTTAATTGGACAGGGTCCAGTAATAAATATGTAAAAGTTACATGCCTACTGCCATCAATAGTTTGAACCTAAGGGGTCACACACAAAATGACGATATTCAACTATAGGAGAATTTTAGGGCAATCATGTAATTATTATAGTTTGTTAGACATTAGATTTAATTATGATTAAATCATAATGTTAGCATAATCTCTAATGTATTAGGATTGTCCAATACATAAAGAGGTGGCTAGTCTTTATAAAAAATAAGACTTAACAAACTAAATAGAAATAGAAGAGAAAAATAATTGTACATACTGTACAGATAACCCATTTCATCTTTAAGCATGAAGATCCTTAGTTGGATTTGTTCGTGTGGATACACTTAGAGACGGGACATCTGTGTCGTTGATGTGCTCTTGATGAATCAACCAAGGAGTGAACGTTGATCAAGAATACGACGAAAGAATTAAAAGCCTCAAAGGTACACTGTTCTCTACTTGTTTAATTGTTAAACTATAATTAGGATCTTTCACATAATCATAAGGTGATTTCGGGTTAAAGGAATCAAAAATTTTAAATTTCGCTGCGCATATTATTATCATATTTTACACTGATTACTAACACTCTATATATTATGATACTATGGTTTACTGTTGACCTTGTAAACAGGTTGTTTATATGTATTATGAGCATGTTTCACTTTACAGAAAACCACTGCCGAATTTTCAGTAAACATTTTATGTTTAATAACAGAATCATGATTTTATTTTATTTCAGTAATATTTTATTAGTCTTAACTGTAATTTGTTTGAGAGTCAGAGATGCACAGTACTTAAGTATTCAATGATACGGGGGTGAGGTTATCCATTCTTCCAACTAGTCATATCTTTATTTGAGGGAGTGACAAAAATCTAGGAAACTAAAAATAATATAGTCAAGATTAATTCAATAAATATTTTAAATATTTTTGAATATTATATTTAAAGATATAGTCCTATAATTTTATAATTTCCAACAAGGTAGAATAATGTCAAGGAGTTTTATTTTTATTTCTTAACTTTTTTTTAATATTTACTAATAGTTTTTTTTATATTAAAATTATAACAAATAAATTATTATTATTATTATTACCCTATTTAAGTTTATTATAAGCAAATAAGTTATATAAACCAAACTGTCTTTATAAATTACACTATTAGATTTGTTTAGTAAAAAAATATAAGTTAAGAAAAAAAATTACTATACGAAAGTTAGCCAAATGAAAATAAAATAAACATAGTGTTAGTAAAAAATTTCCTTATATTGTAATATGAGATTACAATGAAGATTATTAGCATAAATTTGATTGTATTATTAATTTCTAGTTTCGGTGTAAATAATAAATCTTTAATCGAAAAGAAGAATAAATGTTAAAAGTAATTCACCTAATCTAATCCAGACACGGTCAATGCTAAACACACAAAAAAAAAGTTTGTACCAAAAAATAGGTTTATACTACTTAGATTAGTCATTAAGTGATTTGAACATGAAATTATTAGCTAATAGATAAATGGAGTTTTTCACTTTTCTTCAATTTTTTGAATGAATAACAATCATATTTGCAATGTTATGGAATATAAATTTAAAAATACAAGTACTGGATTTGCTTTGAATTGCAAACCAGAGAATATATATTCTACAGTTTCTCCCAAGTCCCATGAGTTTTTATAATTTTTGATTGGTTGAGTTTTAGGAAATGATTCCTTATGCTCTTAATGGATAGACAATTCAAAACTAATATATAATTCAAGAGAAAAGTTCAATTTTAAAATTAGGCAAGGCATGCACCTTAAGAAATAAGAAATTATGTTTTGATTCATATGGTAAGTAGGAATTGTTTTTACACACATTTACTTTGTCAAAATATTATGCAATTTACTAACAATAGATTGGTCTAGCGATCAAGGCTGTACTCAAGAAGCGCTCCTTCAAAGAAGTTGAGAGTTCGAGTTCCCTCGATGGCCCTTGTTGGTAGTAAATCTACTTTCTCACTTATGTTGGTGACCACTTTCGAAGGAATTTAGTTTCGACCTTGATATAAGTGCAGTGGGGATTCTTCCAAATATAGAGTAGTAGTGATGTGAACACAATATTTACTGTTAGAATGTGTGGGGCACCCTTATCTACCTTTCTATTTTTTTACCCAAAAAAAAAAAGTTATTATGCAATTTGCATCAATAAATGTTTAATTGTTGGCGTTTTACTGATTTGTTTGTTAGTATGCCTTTCACTTCAAATTTTCAACTTCTTAGTACACAATTATTTTATTTGTTAATACACATTTCATCATAAATTATGAGTATTTTATTTATTTGTTTGTGTCTTAGTACACATTTTACAATAAATCATCAACAATTCTACTAATTTGCGACTAATTAATACACATTTCACCATCAATTGTTCGTATTTATTTCATTTTTTAATTCATTATACATTGTACGTAAATCGTTCATTGCTCTGATTTATTACTTAATACATATGTCACCACCATAGGAATAAATTGTAAGTATCTCTACCAATTTTATTTAATAGAATTCACTCCTATATATGTTTTTCTACTTTCCCTCCTACAATATATTATTAATTTATAACTTGTAGTAAAGAAAGCCAAAATATATTGGATCTTTTACAGGAAACCCGCTTGATGAAAGGACTTCATTGTATATGTATTTATTTGCTTGGATAGTTTAGTCATATCTTTTCAAGAAACTACAAGACTTTACAATTCATAGTCAAGGATTCAAGAAGACAAGGACTAAGCTTGGGATAATTGTATATAGGGTGCTGAGCCTGAGGCAATGTAGTCATTATTCTAATTTGTTGAATTGATTCATTGTTCTAATTTGTTGAATTAAACAGTGAGATATATATATATATATATATATATAGGACCCTAAGCTAGCTATTATAATTTCTATGTATATTCGTTTGTTAGCAAGAAAAAGAACAGTATTTTGATGTTCCTGATTGTCTCTTTTCTAGAACTGGCAAGGTATGAATGCCAAGTAATTTCCACAATGTCAATAGTCTAAATCGACGCGCATACATATATCCCTTGATTTTAAGGCTATATTATTTCTTTGTGTGAAGTAGCAACATGGTTTATAAAAGTAGCAACATGGTTTATAAAAGTAGCAACATTTCTAGAACATGGTTTACTTAACAAGTAGCAACATGGTTTATAAAAGCCAGTCAAATAGAGTAACTACGTAGATCATAAACATTACATCATTTTACACGTATTTGAATTAGTTAGCTTGACCTTAAATAAATGAAATCTGAATGAAAAATATTCAAAGTATACGTACACGATTTCTACTTGCATATTTAAGATTGAAGCAGTATTTTCCATTGTAACATGAAGCCCTACTTTAGTTTGTCTCATAGTTGTTACTTGTATAATTAGTCTAGGCATGAGTACGTAGAAAACACAATCAAATTCATTTTGACAAGACCTCATTGTTTTAATAATCAAGTCATCATTAAAAACATAGCAAGTCTAACGTACTCACCTCTGCATTTCTTCCCATATGCCTTTTAGCCTCGATCGCTGCTATTATAATATGCAGTCAATGTACCTACATTATTTTTTTCTCTGTTAAGTTCAATCCAGTTAAAAAGTAAAAAGAAATAGCTCCAGATCCATTATACCAGTTCCTAAGGTAGATTACAAATGGACATTCAAAGGATTGACTCCAGTCCAGTCCAAGAGAATGGGAAAGTTTTCATTTTTTTTTTTTTTTTTTTTTTTTTTTTTAATGTCTATCTTTCTTATAGGGAAGGCTTGAACTGGGAAATATTGACTATATTATTTAGTATTCGTGTGTATATATAAAGTTATATACACTCATTCTAGTATTAGCCTTTAATTAAGAGGAAAAAAATGGATGAGAATGTGCTCTTGATCTGTTTCATTGCCTTTGTTTTGATTTTCCAACAAAATGGGATAGCTGATAAGAGTGCTGAAACATCAGAGAGGAACCATGTCAAGGGCATAATAGGTGCTATCGTAGACAACACTTCTCGTATCGGTAAAGAGGAGAGTGTGGCTATGAAGATGGCTCTTGAGGATTTCTATTACTTCCACAATCAAAGTTTTGCTCTATACACAAGGAACTCTCGAGGAGATCCCCTTCAAGCAGCTGCTGCAGGTTTCTCACTAATTCTTGCTCTCTGTCTCTCTTTCAATGTATAAAATGGTTTATGGTTTATACATGGACCAAATAACATGTTATGGTTTATGCATGTAATGTAATTCAGTAATATAGAAACTGTTAACTACTTGTCACACAGGGTTTTGATCCCCATTATGCTTGATCTTGTGAAAATTCAAGTGTGTTAAACTAAGTTTCACTCCGATTAAGTGCAGAGT
Source organism: Quillaja saponaria (assembly GCA_029379385.1). Lineage (NCBI taxonomy): Eukaryota > Viridiplantae > Streptophyta > Magnoliopsida > Fabales > Quillajaceae > Quillaja > Quillaja saponaria. Next base: position 6,279,582 of record CM055616.1, on the reverse strand, counting down.
CTGGTTTTCCCACATGTAAATGACATTCTAGTTCCATATCTACGAAAGATTTTTCTTCAAAATGACTAGTGCTCTTTCTAATTCATATTTATATATATTGGTTTGCAGCAAGAAACCTTATTAAGGAGCAACAAGTGCAAGGAATTTTAGGACCGCGGACATGGGAAGAGACATCTTTAGTAGCTGAGATCGGCAGCCAAAATCAAATACCAATTCTTTCTTTTTCCGATGCAACTCCAAAGTGGGCAACAGAGAGGTGGCCTTTCTTGGTGCAAGCAGCACCCATCCAATTTGCACAAATGACAGCAGTAGCTGCTATTGTTCAGTCTTGGGAATGGCATCAGGTCAGCATCATATATGAAGAGAAAGATTCTTCATCTTCAGGAGTTTTAGCTCATCTCTCTAAAGCCCTGGGAGAAGTAGGAGCGGAGATAAGCAACACCCTAGCAATCCCACCTTTTATTTCCTCTTCCTTGGAAGAAGAACTTCAGAAGCTTGAAGAAGGACAATGTAGAGTCTTTGTTGTTCATCTGTCCTTTCCATTGGCCATGCACTTATTTGAGACAGCAAAGAAAATGAAAATGATGGAGAAAGACTATGTATGGATCACTACTGATCTCTTTACAAGCCTTGTCCACTCCTTGAATGTATCCGCTATCTCCTCAATGCAAGGAATTATTGGACTTAGGAGCTACTTTCCCGATATGGGAAAACGATATGAGAATTTCTACTATAGATTTCGCCAAAGATTTAGCTCAGAACATCCAGAAGAATATAACCATGAGCCTGGGATTTTTGCAGTTCAGGCCTATGATGCTGCATGGACAGCAGCTCTAGCAATCAGTGAAGGAAACAGTAAAGGAGGCCAACTGTTGTCAGAGAAGATTTTGTTAACTAACTTTACTGGCTTAAGTGGACAAGTTTACTTCGTGAACCAAAAATTACCCCCTGCACATACTTTTCAGATCATCAATGTGATTGGGAAGAGTTATAGAGAACTTGGGTTCTGGTCAGATGGACTAGGTTTCTCAGAGGCCATTGACAAAACTCCCTCTTACACTTCTTCAATGAAGAAATATGAGCAAGTGTTTTGGCCAGAAGGGCCTAGTTATAATCCAAGAGGATGGACTGTGGCTACAGAAGCCAATCCTCTGAGAATAGGAGTGCCCAGTGGAGCCATTTTCAAAAACTATGTGAATGTAGTACAAGATCAATCAGGAAACAAAACAATTTTCAGTGGATTTGCAATTGATCTTTTCAAAGCAACTGTTGAAAAGTTGTCATACCATCTTCCTTACAGTTTCTTTCACTTCAATGGCACATACGATGACTTAGTGAAGCAAATTTATTTGAAGGCAAGAGTTTCTATTATCATCTTCTGTGCAGTATCTTTTACTCTTTTCCTTCCATTTTAGTATCTAGTAATTTTCTTGAATCACAGGCTAACTATATTTACTTATGCTGAATTGTCTATGCATGAGTAGAAGTTCGATGCAGTTGTTGGTGATGTAGCAATAGTCTCCAGGCGATATCAGCATGCTGAATTCACACACCCTTACTCTGAACCAGGAGTTGTGATGTTAGTTCTTGCTCAATCAAAAACACGCAATAGACCTTGGTTATTCTTGAAGCCTTTCACTAAGACCATGTGGGTTCTAATAGGGGCCGTCACAGTCTATAATGGCTTTGTTGTATGGCTGATAGAGAGAAAACACTGCCATGAACTTAATAAGGGCTCTGCAGTGAATCAAACAGGAACCATGCTGTCGTTATCTTTCACAACTCTCTTATCCTTACATGGTAATACATAATTCATATCCAAAAATCTTCTATTTTAAACAATCTCACAAAGTGTTTATTGTGTACTTAATATTGCTTTGGTTTGTTTTTGCTGAATATAGGGGGCAAGCTGCATAGCAATTTATCGAGAATGACAACAGTGGTATGGCTGTTTGTGGCACTTGTCATTACACAAACTTACACTGCTAATCTCACCAGCATGCTGACAGTTCAACTGCTTGAGCCATCTATAATTGATGTTGAGGAGCTGAGGATCAGTGATGCCATGGTCGGATATTGTAGGGGATCCTTTGTCAAAAGATATTTGGAGGATGTGTTACACTTTCATCCTGAAAACATCTTGCTCTTTAGCTCCCCAGAAGAGTATGCTGAAGGCCTCAGAAGTAAAAAAATAGCTGCTGCCTTCCTTGAAGTGCCTATCGCGAAATTATTCCTTGCAAAATACTGCAAAGAATTCACCATAGCTGGACCAACATACAAAGTTGGAGGATTTGGATTTGTACATAATTTAACATCAATTTCTTTGAATCTCTTTTGCATTTCTATTCTCTCAATTAGAAAGTAGTTGGCTGTGACTCTGAGTAATCCTTATGATCTTAACTTATGTTGTAGGCATTTCCAAAAGGGTCTCCCCTGCTTCCTAGTACAACTGAAGCACTGCTAAAGGTATCTGAAGACGGTACGCTACGATATCTAGAGAATAAAATGATTGCATCAGAGAAATGTCAGGACATAGAAGTAGATGACCAAAATCCAAGTCTTAGCCCCAGCAGCTTCTGGGTCCTATTCATATTCACAGGAAGCACATCAACAATTGCTCTCTTGGTCTACATTTCCTGTACGAATAACTTATTACATGGACAGAAAACAATGTGGAAACTGTTAATAGCTGTGATCAAACACTGGGGAGCTCAAAGTAGAAGATTTTCAAGAAGAGTCAGCAATGTTGCAGAAAAGTCCTATTAACCCTCCAAACTCATCTGGTATGCAGAATCAAGTTTAGTGGTAGTCCCATCCATTGTGTAACAAAAATTCCAGCTACACTTTCTTGGTGTTTAGTCATAGCTTGATCATATATACTATTAACTATACTAATTAACAAGGCTTACATCAAGTCTTCAACTTTCAAAACTTAAAGAATGAATTACTTCTACAATTTTTTTTGTACAATTACAAGAAACTGGTCAATAAAACAAAAGCAGATACAACAATCAGACACCCTCCACCAGAAAACTAAAGAAATAAGTTGAATCTCTGACATACACATCCCAAGACAAATGCACTATCTCCCCCCCACCCAAAAAAAAAACTTTTAAAATCCCAATCCAATCTATCCAAACCCAAAATGTTCAACACTACAGTAAAAAATAAAAATAAAAACAAGATTTTAATCAACTTGTCACTTTCCTATCCTTCAATTCTCAAAAGCTTGTCAGGAGCCCCACATAAACATTCAAGTGGGAGAACATATCACGTGAAAGACTTAGTTAATTAGCAGAAAGGGATGAATGCAACCACAGCCTTCTGTCTGTGTTTCTCTCTCTAAATCTCAAGTGAGGATCTGCTCCTAGTCGACCGTACACATCATTGGATCATTTGTAATTGGTTGTAGTTGTGGCTGCGATGGTTGAGTAGCAGCAGAATGTGCATTGTTGTTGCCTGCTTGGTTGCTCATCTTCTTTAGGTTCTGTTGGTGATACACTTGCCTTAATCTCTCTATTTCCTTCTTTAATGCTTCTTGGTGAGCTACCAATCACATAAAATATCATATATTATATAGTTCAAAAAGGCCAATTCAGACAATTAATTATCTACTATGACACAAAACCTTAACAGTTATAATACAAAATTTTTGAAGAGACGTCAAATCATTTATCCTTATTTGAAAGACCAGTCACAATTGAAACTCTCTTATATAATTTCTATTAATCAAATCCGATACTCTTTTATATAATTTAATTAGTTGAAACAAACTAATGTTTTTAAGAGAAGTTGCTAATAAAATCTCTTACCATCTTTGAAAATCTTGTCTTGAGCCAAAGCAGCAATCCGTTGCTTTAAGTTACTATTGTCTACGTTCAGAATCAAACGCTGGTGATCCAAAAAGGTAACCCTCGGTGACAAAGCTGATACCTCCGTCTTCATTAATTTGAGAGAATTGTTAATTAATTAAATTAAATTGAATTAAAAAATTTCTTCTAAATAATTAATTAAATAAGATTATACCTGCAATGATGTTACGCTCCTTTCTAACTCAGAAATATATTGTAGCTTCCTCACCCTTGATCTTTGAGCTGATTGACGATTAGCTAATATTCTGATGATTATTCAACCAAAATTAAAATAAAAATTTATTAATATTTTTCATTTTTTGTGAGATAATATATAGAAGAGTTAATTAATGAAAATGAAGCTACGTGCATGTGTTCTGTGAAATTACCTTTTCACCCTTTTAGTGTCGGTGAAAGAATCACCGCTGAAGGTGGCGGAGGAAGGTGGCGGTGGTTGAGGGTCAGATTTGCATGAGCTTTCAACTTCTCCTGGTTCAGGTTTAGGTAGTTGTTGTTTTTGTGTTTGATGATCCAATACCATTGGCTTTTCATCATCATTGCTATTCAGGTCGGACGGCGTAGACGGGTTGGACGACGACATTGTCGGTGGCAAAGTAACCGAAATGTCATCAGAAAACATGGACATAAGTTGGTCGTCGTCCAATCCATCGAACCCAATATTGGTTCCGGCTGATATCATATTGGAGGCCGAATTCCGCCATTCCTCAAGAAATGGTGTTGTCTCTAGCAATGCTATGGAGTCGCTAGCTGACCGCCGGTGGGATCCACGCCGTGTCGACGAGAAGTCGAGAAACTCATCCAAAGAGGCTTGTTGTTGTTGATGAGTGGTGGTGGGATTGAAGTTTGTCATTGTTGGCATTTTTTGGTGAGGAAAAGACGGCCAATTTTGAGCCATTGTGGGTATTTTTGGTGGTAAATGTGCCATTTGTGTGTGTTGTGTATGAATGAATATACTCAAACCAAACCAAGAAAGAGAGAGAGCCAAAATGTGTTAGCTTACTAAAAATCATAAACCTCAACTCTTTACCAAAATCTTATTGGGCTTCAAAAACTACTTGTAGCTAGTTTTGAGAATTGTGAGAGATGATGAAACCTCTTCATAGTTTCATTTTCTATTTCCCTTTCTTTTTGGTCTTTGGATTTTTGTTATGTTTTTTTAAGGTCCATGGATTTTGGAGGAGAAAGAAGAGATGTGGGTCACATGGGAAGGAATAGGGACAGCTAGCAACAGCTGGTAAGGGTGAAGGAAATTAGGAAAGATGGAAGGAAGGGAAGAGTGTTAACTGTTTAATTTAGTGGGAAGTTGCCAATGCAGTTTAATAAGCAAAGGGAATCAGCTAAGCACGTGTTCATGTGTGGTAGGGTACCCCTTCTTCTAAGTCCGTTCATCCTCTTATATGTAAAATTCCAATCTTTCATACATTTTATGATTATTCCATTTACGTAAGACCTAAAAAAATTAGTAAAATTTTATTCTTTACGACTTCTCAGAAATTAACATATCTTCTAAATCATCAAGCAGCACCTTTACAATGATGATGTCAAAAATTATATTATTTATTACATCTTAATGATTGTTTTAAGAATATCTACTAAAAAAACTCTTAAAATATCAGTGATAGTTTAGTTCAAACGGTACCTATCTCTCATTCTTTAGATATCGAGTTCGAGCATTGTCAATGTTAAAAAATAAAAAAATCTCTTAATATTGAATTGCCCCGTGATGTGCCTTAAATCAAATTAATGGTTGTCTTCATTAATTAATTAATGATCTCTGGCTATATGGAATATATGCATGAGATTCGTCATTAATGCTGTTGGCCAAAAGAGTAATGTGGAAGCATTTACTTGTTGTAGTACTTTACGAAAATGGGATAAGATTGATTAAATTATGAGATGGTGGTGTGTATAGTGCTAAGATAGAGGATTTATAATTTGGGTAAGAATGAGCTGTGAAACAAAGTGAGTTTGTAAGAATCATGTCCACCTTCTCCCCCATGTGAATTCACTGCTTGTAAGATAGAGACCACCTTTCTTTGCTTTGTCCCCAAATCAAACTCACATGGGAAAGGCTTGTGTTCCTTTCTTTTGTGATCGCTCTTCCACTCTCTCTCTCTCTCATAATTTTTCTAGGTACCTTCCATCATCTAATGTTGGCATTTATATTGTTTTTTAAATGAAAGTACTTAGGATACACTAATAATGATTACTGATTAGTGAGAAAGTTGGAATGCATGTTAATTGTTAATTATTTATATCTAGTTTAATACTTTGTCTTTATACTTTTATATTGCCTACTAATGCATATATAACTGCATGCATGTTAATTTTAGTCTTATAGCTTAATTGATAAAGTCACATTAATTTGTTACTCATCAACAATATTTAAATTCCAAAATTGAATAATTATAATCTTTAACGCGTTTTCATACTTTATGCAAAAATCTAAAATTATTAGAATGGATTGCAACGAAAATCATTTAATATCATATCAAATAATTTTTTTTACCTAAAAGACTGATGTTAGGTGAAATCCGGTGAACGAGATTTGTTTCACAATGTTACAGGGTTGACAAAACAAAAATTATGTTCTATGTATATAATTAATAATAATTTGAACAATAATATATGGGTTAATGGTGTAATCATCACCATGTGACTTGGTTTTGTTTTTATTTCTTTAATTTGGAGCAAAAGGGAGAGGAATAGATACCAAGATTATGTTTGATAGTAATATAATCATCAATAATAAATGACAAATGAAAGGGTTTACATGTGCATTCCACCAGTCCACCATTACAGTCTCACAGCTAAGAGAATTAACAAAACAAATATAATAAGTTAGTAGTAACACTCTGTTTTTCACTTTTTCTTGTCTGAATTTTGCTTTAATTTTAAGATCCCAATAATTCTAATGGTACCGTACAGAACAGGGGAGAGGCAAAGGACAATGAGTGCAAATGAATAGAATTTATGATAATTTATTTAATTAGTATTTATTACTTTCAAATTTTATTTTTATAGTTTCTTTATTTTGAAAAATATGTTCTCTTGGGAATTCCCGTCCCTCCAGATAGTTCTGGGCTAAAATTTCAGAATCTGAGGCAAAATCATGAAGTGGGTCTATTAGCATGAATTATTTATTGGGTTTTCAAAATCAGTGCACAGTTGCTTATGTTTCAAAGATCCTTATGTAATCAAACAAAAAGCCCTCTTTCAAGCTCATTGGACTCCCCCTTTCAACATGTTGACGATTTAAGCTTCATTCAACTGGAATGACTGGGAGCAAAAATAATAAGAGCAATTACATTGTTTTAAGAATTGGAATCGAAATTGTAATTGGGTATTTTGAATACAATTTTGAAGTTTGTATTTTATAGATTCAAGAATTACAATATTTTATTTTTTTACCAAATTCTCTGAATTACTACATTAGGAGAACCATCTACGCAATACCAAGGGTGACAAAAAATTAGAATTCTAACCCAAAATCCTTTAGACACTTGCGCCTCTTTCTCTACACATCCATCGTCAACTCAAAACCTCATCAACTTGACTACTGCTACCAACTCTGGCAACCAAGCTGACTTGACAAGAACAGCAACCAACTCCCACAGCTTTGAGAATGGCTTAGTGTGTTTTATAGATAAACAACGAAGACAAATTCAAGAGCTTCAGCAAAGTAGGAGGAGACATTTTGCATCCGCTACTTGAGAAGTGAGAACTGTTAAGAATATGACCTGCATCACAAGTTCCCTAACTTAACAATTATGTGAACAGAAAACGTTTGGAGAAGAAAAAGAACCAAAAAGGACTGGACGAACAAAGCAACAAGGCAGAAAATCCGGCACCCGGGGGGGGGGGGGGTGGTTTGAATTTAGCCACCTACAACTTCATAGAAAACATATAAACCTGCAGAATATTTAAAAGAACAGATGACTACTTCTAAACTTTCTCTGTAGAAGGAAAAAAGAAAAAAGAATGACAAACATCATATTTTGTCTTGGAGGAAACTAGAAACACAGGCGCAACTAGATGTTGCTTGCCTTCTTCATTTTTATAAGGACATTTTTCCAGATTCCACTGAGAAAAGACACAAATATCAGCTGAGCTAAATTTGCATAATAACATGAGAAATGGAAGAAACCTAGTCTTGGATTAGCTACAAAAGTACAATAATTCGTAGTTCAGGTAGCCCTGTTGTAATTTTCAGCTATGAGTTGTTTCAGAGTTGATGACAAATTGCAAAGGCAACCTGTGCTATTTGCCTTCCTAATTCCTATTGATTAGTGTACAGCTAGTTGGCTGACTAAGCAACAAGTTGTATATTTAATCCAAATAATATTCACAACATAGACATGAAGGTATATCAAACCTGTAATATGTAGAATAGACCATTAGATCATCCAGCAACATAACAATCAACTAAAGAAACTACTAACAATAGAGTAAACAGAATAACAAAGTAAAGCAAATAACCTGTTTTTGAAATGAAAAAAGAAAAAAAGAAGAAAGTGGCAAATCAATCATAAGGTATTATATGAAGTTCCAAGTCCACAATCAGCAACAAATTTCTGGTAAGATCTTTGTATGCCTATAATAGGAGAATTTTTCAAAGTTTCCCATTTCTCTTAATCCCCAATCCAAAAAACCATTTTCCTCACCTTTGACACTTGACAAAGCTACATCTCTGGTTTCTTTAATTGTAACTTCCTAATCTACAATAACTTTCGTTTAGGTTCTGCTAACAGATTCATGTTTTTATCATTCACAGGTAGATTTATATGTATAATTCTTCCATTTGATCTACTTTTATCAAATTAAAAACTGCATTGCAACATAACAATTAACACGACACTAAACATAAGTGCACTTTCTCATCACGGCTAATAAGTCAAACCAAACCATTGGAATCCTACTCAAATCCACCCAAAGGTCCACTGCCAAATAACAAAGTGAAGCGGGCTTCAAAACACAGGCTTTGATGGAGCAATAAAGGGTTTCCTGTCTATAATAACGAGGAATAACATCAAGCAACTACAAAATATGCAACACTGACTTCCTCAACCTCAGAGGAAGAAGAAATCAAGCAATGATACATCAAACTTTCTCATGAATAAAATACAGCACCATAAGTACCCACTTGAGACTAGGCATCGATTTCTTCTCCAACTCATTGTCTATGATTCTAGCTCGAGTCTAATGTGCAAATAAAAAAGGAAAAGTGCTATCCTAATTCTCAGTTTATAAAACTTAGTCATACCAGTAGTCTATTGATGAATATTAAGCATAGACTTTGCCTCTGTCTGCTCCTCCAAGAGCCCGTCACTGACATACTTACTCAAGAGGTCCATCTTCTTTTTCTCCAGCACCATCCTCTCAATTTCCTTCTCATCCGGCAATGGTACGTGTACAACAAACTCCCTTTCCCTCTCTTCCAGTTTCTCCCTCATCTCCCTTTCTGTCCTTCTTTCTTCCTCTACTACATCTTCTTCCTCTTCATGCAACAACTCCCTTACTGCAGCAGTAGCACTCATAGTCACCACCTCCCCACTCTTCACACTCCTTTTAGCTTCCTTCCTAATTTCCTCCAACCGATTCCACTCTTCCACTGCTTCCCTCCTCATCCGCTCCTCTGCCGGACCCTCTAGCTTCTCCAAAACCCCATCTTCATCATCCCTGTACCCATAATAGCTGGCATCAATCCTCTTATAAATATCATAGCGAGTCCTTCTCTTCCTGAGCTCCGGCGGCTTCTCGAACAACTCTTTGACACCAGGCAATTTCTTAGCAGCGCCAAAATATCGATACCCAGGACCACGACCGCTAGGGTTAGGGACATCAACTATATTTCCATCCAAATCAGTCATCTTAGCTGAATGTTTGGTATAATTAGGGCCACCCAGCTCGATAATTCGTCGTTCCCAATGACCCTTTTCCCGTATGAGCTTATTGATCTCATCGTTGAGATCCCGGAGGAGATGCTCGCCAAGACCTTCGTTTTGAATCTCGGCGACCTTGCGTCCAATCTCACGCATAATCTGCTGGCGCCATTTGTCTGCTTCGGCTAGGTCACGGCATTCGGAAGCTAGGTAAGGACGGCGCTCTTTGGGCTTCTTCTTCTCCTCCGCTTTCATGGTGATGAAGCGGTTAAGCATAGACTGAGCTTTCTCTTCATTCCGAGCCATCTTTCAGAAAATCCCAGTTCGAATTCCTCCTTCTCCTTCTCCTTCTCCCTCTTCCTCTTCCTCTTCTATCAGTCTCAAATCAAAAACCCTTTGCCGCTTCCTCTCTCTTCTCTGTGGCTCTCTCCTCGTCTTCGTATTCCAGGACAAAGAGAGGAAGAAGAGGGCCAGGCCCATGGTCCATGTTTAGCCCATTATAAAACCAACATGTTCGGCCCATCAATTTTGTTCTTGTTTGTCTTTGGTTTCTCTAACGTGGGCGTTGTATTCCAAAAAGGCATGTCTTTGGTAGTTCTTGTGATCTCTTTTTCTATAGGTCAAGATGTGAACTACTATTTTCTTTTGTATAGGTCAAGATGTGATATTCGCATAAAAGTTTTGATTTCACTTCGAGGTTGAAGTCAATTAGAAAATGTATATTTGTCATCCACTTGAAGAGAGTACAATTTTTTATTTAGGTATTATCTGTTTTTCATCATTTATGGGACATGTACATGAATTAGGGAATGTGAAAATAATTCTAAGCATTTGTTTGTTGTGAAGTTTTTTTTTTAAGTTAAATACTTTATTAATTTCTTATGTTGTAAGTAAAAATATCTTATTTAATTTATTTATTAAAAAGATATATATAAAATATTTTAAAAAAATCTAAACATTGTAATAAAAATTATTATTTTAATTTATTTACTAAAAAGATTAATAAATATAAATATGAATCATAAAAGGCTCTCTTGTAACCAAATACATATTCACAAAAATTATTTTTAATAGTCTTTTTATGTCTTTTATACCGTCCAAAACACTTACGAAATATATAACCAAATACCTTACTCTTCATAAAAACATAAACACATATTATATTAAAATCAATTCTCCGATAATCACTTTTGACAAAATTAATTTTGATATCAAATTATATAATTTTATGTGTATAATATGTACAATAATTAGTCTCCCGACAGCAACGTCCGAGCTTGTTCAATTTTTACTAAAAAAGAAAGGACGATCAAACGAGACCATGCCCCCATAGATTGATTTGAAGTTTTGCCACCCTTCCTTAATTTGATTTATTACAATGAGGAACTATGGAGTGTTAAAATACATGAAGTATTTAGAAGAAGAGCTAAATCATGCATTCATTCTTGATGATAACACTCTGGTACAAACATTTTATCATTATGCAAACCAGAAGTAAGGCAGATCTTACCTATCTATATCTCTAATCTAATTATGTCCATTCTGTATTTATTATCCACCACAGTGGCCTCCAATTCATGCTTTGTGTTTACAATTTATATGCTAAAACAGGGGATTAGGAAAGACGAGACTTGAGCAAGAGAACCCTTTATTTGGGAGTGGTTTTCTGAGTACTCAGACTGTAGTCAAGGTGGCCTCCATTTCATGGCTCATGCTTGATCGAGTCCATTCTGCACAATTATGTTTCTAGGATCTTTCTCTTCAGCTGTAAAATGTGATTTGAGGCCAATCCAACACTGGTAATAATCATGATCCACGAATGGAGACTCCATTGCCCACCAGCAGACCCGGGGAATCAAACACGATTCAAACATAAATGCCATTGTGTCGGATATCTTGTGCGGCCCTGCCTCATTTCCAAATGCAATGGTGGCCTGTGCATCAAAGTGATATATTTACAACAAGTGAGAAGAGGAAGATGCGATTACTCTGTCTCAAATTGAAGAGGGAAAAAACCAAGATAGGCTAGCCAGTGGAGCTTCAAAGGCTGTTAAGGCAACAGCTCGTTGAATGCAATTTATGAAAACTGGAGCTAAATAATGAAAAAAACAAGATATTCGCATTCAGAAATTTAAATGTAGTAGCTTTAAGCTAATATTTTCTGACACTTCTAAAAGAAACGAAAAATCCTGGAATACTTATTTCACACCATTGTGTATCTAAATTTGTTCTTGTCATCCAAAGGTGGAGGCTTCTGTTCTTAAGGGAGAGATTCTACAATCAACAAATTAAGTTGCTCAGAAAAAGTAATACCTCGTATGACTTGGTATCTGGACCATGAGGAGTCATGCAGCTGTGAAGACTTGCACCACCAGGGACAAACCCATCAGCCTTTGCCTGAAAACAAGGACTTAGTATTAGACATTAAAATAAAATAAAAATATAAAAGGATGCTGGGGAAAAGGTTTTATCTGCTTCTAAAGAGCTAAAAATCGCAGTTTCATTATTGTGCATTGTGCATTGTGCATCATGCCTTTATGTAGAGATCTACATACTAGGACAGACTGACAGACAACTAGATGAACAAGTTTCATCCTTTCTTTTTGAGGCAGATTACTATGGGGTATGTCCTGTCAACTTGCCAAAGCAACCACTTGTGCATTTGACAGCTAGATGAAGATGGTATCTCAACAGTAATAGAAAGATCGGTTGGAATTGACATATCCACACTCATATCCCCCACTGCTGATAACAAACTACAATCTTCCACCACTACACCACCCATTGAACAACTCCAAAACATAGGATAACTGACTTTCCACTCTTTGTAGAGGAAAGATCATCATAATAGTAAAGCTAAATTTGATATACTACCTCATATCCACCATGAATTAGGCCCATAAATTCAGTCATACAATTGCGATGATAATATGGAGGCCGGAACGTATGCTCAGCAACCAACCATCGGGGTGGGAAAATGACAAAATCAAGCAATGCCACACCAGGGGTATCAGTTGGTGCAGTTAATACTGCATCGAAAATTGTATGCAATCAAACGAAATTAAAATACAAGTTCAATTGAAAAGTGAAAGCACTGTGTGCAGGGGAAAAGTAGAATATTTACAAAGAGGAGAACAAGGTGGCACATTATACTGACCAGTATTTATTGATGGATCACTATGATCGAATAATACAGTATTGTATGGGCAAAATTTGCTCAGGTCATACTGCAAGCAAATAGATACTCCCCAAATCAGGAAACATAAGGATACGACATGGTAAAGAGTTAAGAAAGTATAAAAGAAGGTTCTCTTTGTTTCATATTATAGAAAATAGAAACACTACCAGGGACACTGACCTTATATGGAACATAGTTACCATGCCAAGCTACTACATTGAAGGGTGAGAAATCTTGTCTTGCAGTGAATAGTTCACCACCAAACTTTTGTACAATAGTGTAGCCTGGATGGGAACTGTCCTCAAACCATGCTGTAGGAACAAGAAAATCCCTTGGAGCAGCGAGACCATTAGCACCTGACACAAGAAAACTGATTCTCGTTGATGGAAATATTTTTCTAAATTGTTTATATAATATAATTTGCATGTATGATTTTTGAGCAATGGATTTCTCAGCACTAAGCTAGCTAAGGACTGCATGCTAACAATAGTTTAGCCACCATTCTAACAAGAGATCAGCTACCTATAGGTCCAAGATCAGGAAGGTGGAAATGAGCACCAAAAACCTCAGCGACATAGCCACGTGATGGTCCATCAGGCAGACTAACAGTGAAACGAAATCCTTGAGGTAATATAGCAATTTCACCAGGTGAAACTTCCAATCTTCCACACTCAGTTGTGATACACAGCCCTGCAAAACCAGCAGAGTATATACAATAAATGCTATTGCTTCAATTCTTTTACAGGCTAAAAAGAGTCCACCCTCAAAAGCCAATCATAATTGGTTGGCAAGGGAAGTAGACATATTTCATCACCTGGTTTAAGCCAAAATATTGATAAATGGTTCACAAAATATGGTGGCTGTGGAAAATTCTTAAGTCATTTTAAAACCGAGTTGTAAAATCAGAATCCAATCGTCAGGAAGAAAAGAATGGTAAACATATGGTTCAAATCAAACAATTCAATCAAAGACTATTTGCACCAACCCTCCTAAAAACAATGACTATCATCGAAACATATTGTTCACCTCTAAAATCAATTGCATTACATTAAGAGAACAGACAGCTAATTGTGCTTATCTCTTTCCAATATTGCTCAAATAAGTCAAGCTAAAGTGGTACCGGAGAGTTCATAAAAAAAAAGTAGTACCAGTGAGAGAATTTATGTTACAGATAAGTAGGAAAAACATCATTGTTCCAAAGAGAATGATTGATTCCCTTGGAATAAGCAAACCAACTCCCCCATGAAACGACTCATTGCCCGTAAAAGTGACAATAAGAATTAACTTTGAAAACACTTGTTATCGTTACTTACTTCCTTGTTGGGGGACTATCAAGAAGTCACCATCGGCATTACAAAAGGCACAATTATCCATGGATTTGTTGGCAGTATACCTGCATATGATAAACCTCTACTTAGAAACAACACACATTAACTTCATAATTCCAAATAGCTGTACTGAATCTGCTAGTATGCCGGTAACAGAAAGAAAGATGATTATATCAAAGGTCGTCCTTTATTCCTATATTTGTATTCAGATGAAAATTCCAAAACTCAGATTATTAAAATTAAGTTGCTGCCAATTAGATCTAATTATATAAAAAGCTTTTTATTATGCCCAAATTAGGAAAAAGTGAACCAATTATTTGATTATGCTAAACATATTAGCATATGACGCATCATAAATCAAATTAATATCCCTTCACTCATCCTGGTTTACTAGTCCCCTTAAAAGGAATGTTTAGCTTTAAAAGCTTAGAACAAATTAAAATGACATCAATGCTTAGTAGGAAGATACAGCAGGATAATGTAGAAGGAAGCAAATTGACAAATTTCAACTCTCTTTGTGCTACCATTTACTATCTTGTGCCACCAAAAATGAATATTTCTTGACTAAAAAATTGAACAAGAACGCATCGCAGAGGAACACCAAGCTAATATATATTATAAACGTTTAACAAACATAAAAAAGACTGTCATGATTGGCAAACAATAAGCTGGGATAAGATGCAAAGTATTGACAGGAGTAATCATAAAGATAAGATACCAATTAATTACATGTGAATAGCAAATCCATGGCGCAAGAATGAGCTGCCAGCCCCACATACAGTATACAACCCATCAATAAAATCCGTCGGTGAATCAGGAATATCCACGGGTTTCCATCGCAACTGAGTTGGGTTGGCACAACTGTTAGACTGGTTGAATTCGCTTAAAAGTTTCCCATGACTTGGGACCCGAGGCTTAAAGGGTTCATGGGTAACCGACGGTTTAATCCGATACAGCCAACTGTAGAAGAAACAAATCAAACCACAACGAAATGTAAAGTAATTCAAGATGAATGTGAAAAAGGGAAAAACCTTCGAAGGTTGAGTTTTCGAGGGGAAGTGAAGGAAGTCCCAGAGATCTGCTCAGCGTAAAGACCATACGGACAGATTAAAGGGCTATTCTGGTTAGGTGGCAGAGCTCCGGGGAGTGCTTCCGACGAAAAATGGTTGCCAAAACCAGATTGATAGTCAAAATCAAAGCCATCACGGGGTAAATCCTGACCGTTGACTTTGCTGACTGATTGATTCGCCATGTACTTTTCCTACTTTCTGGTTCTGGGCAATTGCATCACACAGAAAGAATAACAGAGAGATAAGCAGAAGCCAGAATATATGAGAAGCAGACAAAGGAGGTGATGACGTGGAAGAGGGCGATGATTCAGTAGAAGAAACGTATACAGGTAAAGCTTCGTTCTTAAAGAAGAGAGTGACATGGTGGTCTTGAAATGTGTACATATCTGTATAGAATATAGATAAGGAGATGTGTTCATGTTGGGCAACAGTTTGCCAGCAGGTACGACATAAACATTAGAATTTTTTTTATTGTTGATAGAATATTTTTGGATTTAAAATTAAATATTTAAATTTTCATTACAAAATGATATTTATTTAAATATGTATAACTGAAATAAATATAAACAAAAATAATAATTCAATATGTACACACTAATTAGCTCATATTGCATGAGATATTAATGTTAATCTAATCAAGAATTTAGATAAGATTGTGGGGTATGTGAGTACAAAATATGCAATTGATATATCAATAACAAGGACTTTTAGGGTAAAAGTAACAGAATGGACAAGATTGAAGATAATCACATACGACAACAAGGTAATTTGTGTCTGTAATTTGATGGTAAGCATGAGTTAGTTTGGTTGATTTTTGGGAAATATGTTTTTCTTTTTTCATTATGTAATATGATTTTATGTTTTTTGTTGTTGAGTTTTCAAAGAGAATTTGTTAAGACATATATTTTACACTTATTGTATCATTAAATTTTATGTGTCGCTAGAATGCTAATTAAAGAATCGAACATAAGAAAGACTTCACACTTTCTATCCAAATCTCATTTATCTTTATCACTTTAGCTAAACCAGGATGACACACCATCTTCAAATCTTAAACCACAAAGTAATTTGACCATTTATTCCGTCATAAAAATAAGGAATTTGATATCCATAAATTTTGAGCTGGCTTACCAATTCTTTATCCGTTGTTTATGGTTCATCACTGAGTCTTTAACTTGTAACCAAATCATCTTCCCTTATAAATACCACTAAATCTTCTTCTTCCAAACCAAAGGAGGTAAAAAAAAAACCAACATTGTAATAGATCTCTGAATTTTACAGGAGTAATCATAAAAATAGGATACCAATTAATTACATGTGAATAGTAAACATAAAGATAAGATACCAATAAACCTAAGCATATCCCACTTCATCATCATCATAATCATGCAGCAGCACCAAGGCCCCTGCATGCTGAGAAAGTACCCAGGCCACAAGTAGTCCTAGCTCATGATAAATACTGTCCAAGTTGCAAGGAAGCATACCAAGCAGAATACCACCTACACAAATTTCTTGCAAAAGGTTATAGGCGAAATCGAATTCTGATTTGTAATTGTTTTAAGACTATTAAACACTGCTTGAACATCCTTGGGTTAATCATGGTCAGCAAAGTGAGGGAGGTTGGTAGAAGCAGTATGCACAATTTTGACTTTTGAGGCAATTATATATGTCCACTTTTCCTCCTTGTAATAATAAAATAATTTTTAGATATTATATATCTAAATTTTCCATCCACTTTCTTCTCTATCTTTTTTCTTCCCCTAATTTAGTTCTTTAAATCAATGAATTGTATGTAGGAGGAAAAAGTTGGGTAAGAATCATCTCAAACTTAGATTTTGCACATGTCTCAAAAGTATTGTATCATATATTTATAATGTCAAGGAATTTTTTATTTTTTATTTTTTTCTGGAGAAAGAATTAACAAAGTAAGTAATGACATAATCTTCTGCAATATTATCTGCAAACCAAACCCAATCTTTATCCGCAAGCTGAGCTAAAGTGCATTCTTACTTTCCACATCAAAACCACATGAAGAGCAAGAGCAAGCAATTTACTGCAAACATTACAGTGAACATAGAAATCTACATAAGTAACGATGAATCATAGAACAGTTCATAAGTTGAAGGAGGATAAGATCACCAAAACTTTGGGGGTCATAGAACAATCATCCATATGAATAATCTACACATTGCAGTCACAAACAGCCATTAATAAATATTCTCTGAAATATCTCATACAACAAAAGGTGATAGTGAAAGCAAACAATCACTCTCTCAAAGGTCCTTCCTTAATCATATGGGATTTGGATATATGCTGCGTCACAGACAAAAGGGATGTCCGCATACATGCCAGCAAGAGCGCATCGTATGCTCTCCAAGACCGTAAAAAGATAACCAAATGCCACAGCTGTCCAGAAATGCATCCCCAATTTACCCCAGTACACCGCAAGTGGCATCCAACGGCTGACAGTCCCTACCACCTGTAGAGCAATCTCCAATAACATACCCATCACAACATGGAATCTGAAGAAGTGAGGCCACTCCTTTCTTCTCACAACTCCAAGATATGCAACAAAAAAATATGCCATCAAGAACCAGCTTGGCAGCCTACCAATCGCTCCAAGGAATGGGTATGTCAAGAACTCAAAGTCCTCCAAGAAAGGGTGGAGATGATATGCTGTCTCAGCATACATCCATGTCTCATGGAGAGGCATGAGGTAAGGGAGGCATGCTAATGTTCTCCACCACCACTTTGGTTTTGTTGTCATTGGAGGGAAGCGGAAACTGGACGGGACATCCTTGGCTGCTCGAGTGACCATATGAGAGCTGGACCTCCTTCGTATCTTGGGGATTGTGTGATGTAGGCCACCTTGACCCCCATTTAAAAATAGCGCTGATGCAGCAGACAAGTTGATGAATGGCATTCCTGAAATTGATAATTTTATATAAATAAAATTCGGAACAATAACCTCAATATCTTGGATCCTCCCAGTTCTAAAACTTTGGTTATCATGACTTGGCAAGTTGCATTTAAGCTATATACATGTATTGGCCCTGATTTACATGATAATGAAACCTTGTAGAAACAGGACAGTTTTTGCCAATGAAGAGTAAATATCATTATGACGGTTTACGTATATTCTGTTACACAAAAAATGACACTGCTGATTGATTTTCATCAAAATAACTTGAGTGCATAAATTACATATATTCTTGATATAATATAAACAAGATAAAGTCAGATGTAACTACATGCCAACCTTTAGCAATTTAATTTCTAAGAATTTCCATATTTGATATTTCAGCTGAAACCAACAGATTTGCATGCCTACACCTCAAAAATTTATAAAAGGGAATCACAAGTCCTGAGAAGCTGATATCATTAAACAACATTTTGATAATCACTTATACAGAAAAGTAAAAACCTTTACTTCAAGATAAGCCAGATTAAGAAAAGCAGATCAGTGATATCACCTTAAGCTTCTTAATAATAATGAAGTGAAATACCAAACAAACATTGCAAGCAAAGAAACAACATCCCCGTAGTAGTCTTATAAGTTGCAGGCATGATACATATACCATCTCACCCTTTTTCTCTAATATTACATGCATGCACCAACAACGTATCACCTAATGCTGCCTCAATCTAAAATAATACAAAAAAGTAAAGCGTTTACTGTACCTCTAGAGAGCCAGGATTTACATTCCAGATTAGGTCCCCATGAACTCTGGATGCTTGAGAAACTGGCCTTAGCATGCAGGTTAGAAGTGCAAGCGACAGCAGAGCTACAAGGTATCATGGGCTTGACTGCCCTCGAGCTCATAGAAACACGCCCATTAGGCATGATGGATCCATTAAGCATCATAGATTGGCACCTGCTTAGGAACCAGCTTAGTAAGGAATGCACAGCGAGTAACTAATAAATGAATATAGAAACACAAATTCAATCCCTCCTCCCACTAAAATACTAAAATACAGAAAAAAAAATGATTATATACAAGAGTCGAGAAACAATCCTGCCGTTTATATTCATTACATACAATGCCATGGAAATGAAAAGTATGTACTTTACTAACAAAAGCTATGCTTGCAGTTCAAAATGAGATGCAAAATCTATGCTTTTTGTACTTAAGATGTCATCTCATATTGAACTTTAAGAAGGAAATTACCTAAATTTTCATATTGACTCTAAGGGAAAACAACTATAAAGCAGTAGAAACACACATACATCATTTTTTATGAATTGGGATAAAATTAAAGATGCCACTAAAGAATAACCCTAGAAATGGATCCTTCCTTATATCTACAAGATTCAAAGCATCGGTTACCAGAATTCGCTAACCCTGTGCCATTTTCAAGCTGGAAGGTTGGCGTTTAGAGATGAAAAATCAACATTCCAAGAGTGAAGTAAAGAAATTCCATACCTGAAAGGTGCCGGAAGAGACAGTTGGATATCGGAGATATATGGGTGTGGCCGCTAAACTCGCCGGAAAACTTAGAGAGCCTCTCTCGGCCGCTACTATGTTGTGTTTGCAAACTTGCGGAAGGATAGGAAGGAGACTATTCGAATTTTAAATTAAATAAATCTCTGGGCCGAACTTGTTGGTTTTATAATGGGCTAAACATTAGCCCATGGGCCGTGGCCCTCTTGACTCTCTCTCCTTCTTCTCTTTGTCCTGGTCTGGTCGACAACCTAGAAATAAATTAATGAAAAAAAGACATTCTCAAACTCGTTGTCTTGTCGCCATCTCAGTTTGGAAACTTCCAAGTTTGAAATTTTCCTCTCTCCTCGTTTCTGTATCTTGCACTTGCTTTGTTATGTGGGTTTTTTGTGGCGGGTAATATAAATCTACCAGATGCACTAAAATTTTACATTTTGATCTAATTTGAAAACCCGCCATTTTTCTTCGAAGTCGAATCCAACAATGGCTGCCTATAGAGCTGATGATGACTATGACTACCTCTTCAAAGTGGTTATAATTGGGGATTCAGGCGTGGGAAAATCCAATCTTCTTTCGCGGTTTACTCGAAATGAGTTTAGCCTGGATTCAAAATCCACAATTGGAGTGGAATTCGCAACTCGGAGTATACAAGTCGACGACAAGATTGTCAAGGCGCAGATTTGGGACACTGCTGGCCAAGAAAGGTTCTTTCCCATTTCCCTTTTCTTCTTTGATTGAAATTCTATCTTTTTAGTTTGGTTTCCGGGAAAATGTTATTGTCCAAATATATTGGAATTATTGGTCATTTTGAATCGAGATCTGTGAAGGAAGTAGGAAGTTTTGTTAAAGTTCTGTTATTTTGGTTACTGAAGCAAATGCATGCAAAGCTGAGTATTCAGGTTTTTGTATGTATTATTTTAATTGGATTGAGTATCAGTCAGACAAGCAGCTCCCATTTTAATTGGAAAATGGTATTAATTGAAATCGTTTGAAGATTCTGCTAAGAGCTATTTTGAGAAGAGGCTTCAACTTATACTTTGGTTGGATGCTATGTGAAGATGAAGAAGAGTTAGCAATCAAAATCATTCTTAATTATTAGAAACAAGAGAAACAGGGAGAAAATGGTTGAGATAGGAGAAGTTAAGATTTAGTGAAGGTGACTATTTGGTGGGCATTGCTTTTCTATGGAATACTAAAGGACTACTTGAAATAGGGATGAGTTGGCTAGTAAATTTTCTAAGAGAAATAGATTCTTGAGTCTGCATGTGAAAAAACCAAGTTCTTTATGAAGGTTGAGGGCCTGAGGCAGTTGTGGACTTTCTTTCTCGTTGGAGAAAAAAGCTTCAAGAATAAATGTAGCTCTTATTTCTTTTGATCTAGTAATCTTTAAGATTAACTAGCATGTTTCATTTGACTTATTTAAGTCTGAATTTCAGCTCCCAAAATATTTACGTTGGATTTCTAGATACTATACCAAATACAAGGTCTCCCCATGCAGTGCACAATCTTCTTTAAACGTGTAATAAATGTTTATGGAATGTCAAAATGATAGTTAGTATGAGAAAGTTGGTAACAAGTGAAGGGTTGACTGTCAACCTTAGCCACCCAAGTGGTGATTAGCTGTTTCATGTATTGTAGATTTGAGAGTTAATAGCCAATTTTCTATAGATACTTTAATTTCAAATAAGCTACGTTTAAAGCAATATGTAACAAAGAGGAAGTCTGAATGAAGAAAAGAACATCGATTTATATGTATAGCACTTTCGTATTTTGTTTCTTGAGACTCAAACTGTCCTCATCTAATAACCCTACTTTGGGCTATTCATTATGCTCTACTAATAATTTGAACATTGGTGTTACTTGTCAGTTTTCAGAAGAAAAAAAATGCAGAAATACTTCATCATGGACCTATAATACGTGGAATCTGTTGTTGCTAAAAAATCTTACTTATTCCAGAAGACAAAAGAAAAACTCTGATGTTATTGTAAGTATATAGAAAAAAAGTGACTATCCTATTCTGGATCATGTCCAGCTGCATCATATTGTGTACTTTTTCCAAAAAATGTACCTAGGATTCTCAATCGAGGCGTAGGGTGGCCAAAAGTACCGGTATTGTATACTTGAGATTCTTTTAATGGTTGCACGCCTTAATTTTTAAATCTGGAGAGTATTAGAAAGTACAAGAAAGACTGATGGAAAGTAATTCAGTCATCTTTTTTTCATGAAATGTACACAGCATGCTTGCAAAGTAATTCACTTGTCTTTATTGTTCGTGGAGTATAAATGGCATGCTTGCATAATCTTTTACTAGTAATTATTAGTGGAAGGACCTAATTTTCGGAACATTGTGGGCAAGTGGTTTATTTAGCATGCTTGTTCTCATACATTCATCTTATATATGATCTGATAGGTTACTAGAACTCTGCATATTTGAGTATTCTGATTGGTGTAATATTAATTTTTGTTCTGGCTTAATCATGATAATATTCTTTTGAATTTGAGAATAAGTACCAACTCTTTTTTCTGTAGATATCGTGCAATCACAAGTGCGTACTATCGAGGAGCTGTTGGTGCTTTGCTTGTATATGATGTCACACGACATGTTACATTCGAGAATGTCGAACGATGGTTGAAGGAGTTAAGAGATCACATAGATTCCAATATTGTGATAATGCTTGTAGGTAACAAGGCAGACTTGCGTCACTTGCGAGCTGTTTCCACTGAAGATGCCAAATCTTTTGCCGAAAGAGAGAATACCTTCTTTATGGAGACATCTGCCCTCGAGTCTACGAATGTTGAGAATGCATTCACTCAAGTGCTAACCCAGATATATCGTGTGGTCAGCCGCAAAGCACTTGATATTGGCAATGATCCTGCAGAGTTGCCTAAAGGACAAACCATAAATGTTGGAACTAAGGATGATGTTTCAGCAGTGAAGAAAGTTAGTTGCTGCTCTTCCTGAACTCAAGTGATCAATGAGGTCAACCACCTTATCCCATCATTTGTTGTCCATGAAACTTAAGATTTTCACATGGCAAGTCATGGATTTTCACGTCATACTTTCTGATGTTACTGTCGTGTTTAATCCTTGAGCATGACTGACGTTGGCTTAAAGGTCACAATCCGCAGCTGGTTTTTTCCTTTCCATCTGCTGATTAGTGATACCTCTAATACTTCCTCCCATATATTTGTTTATGATTGATTTCTTCAGTTTGGTACTTGGTTGCACTTGTTATTAAGAGTTTTTTTGAACAATCTAAATTTTGCAGTAGACAAAATTATTGGTGGACGACAAAGATCAGTATTTCTCTATTATTTCTCTCTTCTCAATGAAGACAATCCAATAGGCCAAGAGATGGATTATAAAACCGTCATGACATCCCCTAATTTGTCTCAAACACTACTCCAAGTTTCAAGTAATGAAAAAAAACAGTACGTCATCTTTAGTTACGAGTATAATTGAATAGCAGCCTTTGACCTATAATTCATTAATATCGCCAATTTGCTCGACTTTCCCATGTGATCAACATTCAGTCACAGAGAGGTACAAGAAGTTTCAAAAGGCAGCCTACGGTGACAACGAAAAGAATAAAGGACATTCAGACAGATATGGTGCGTTATAACACATCGTAAAGCCTAAAACCAGTATTTTTGAAATAAGGTACGAATCCCACCATTAAATATCAAAACAAATATGATATAATGACCGGATGTTAATATACGCAAGACTAAGCATGGGGGTCTATACAAGTTTTATAGATACAAGACATGTCTGGGTGCCTAACAAATGAGTTGGACAATGAGGTATATATGTGCAAGTACATATACAAAAATACATAACAAAATCCAAATGGTGTTGTGAAAAAAACAGATTAGCCAAAGGAGAGGGGTAGGAAGGAGAAAGTGAGATTTTGACTTCATTGATTCCTTCTATACTCCCTTCCTCCCAGTACTCAACGCTTCAGATTTGCATATGGGACAGACATTTTTCACAAGCAACCATTTCCTTAAGCAGTCTGCATGGTACTCATGTCCACACTTAAGAACTCCAATCTTCTCTTGGTTATTATATTCGTCCTGTAAACCAGAAACCAAATATTAGTTTGTGAGAGAAGATAGATTTAATAATTTGTTAAGAAACAACTAGAAGATATTGATGAGCTATTAGTGATGGAACTCATCGTGTATTAATTAAAATTTAAAAAGTTGGCTTTAAAATTAAGACCTGGCATATTATGCAAGAATCAGCCTCCTGATCTTCACAGGCTGCCTCCTCCAGCTTAATAGCAGTAGCAGGTGTTAAATATGTTTTTGTCCTTAATTTATTTATAATAATTTCCTCTGTTAAACCGGTACTGACATTGCCTATCCGCTCCCCCAATGCAAGAAGCTCCTGTGGTGGGACAATTCAAAAGTCAATAATGTATAGATTTAGAAATTTGCCGTCGATTCAGAAAAATAGCAAGATTTATCTTCCAGTCACACTCGTGGGCCAAAAAGAAAATAAGCAAAATGTCAACCCACCTCATAAGACATGTCCTCTATGTCCAAGCGCATATCTCTGTGATGGTCAACAAAATTACCGACTTCATAGAAGTCTGGCATCTCTAGTATAGCAACTTCCTGGACAAATCAATAGCCAATTCAAACCATTGATAAACAAATACAAAATACACTTCATTATACAACAAAAACAGTTTATGTGAGACAAAATGTTAATAAACAAATAGACAATTACATCAGCTGGAAGTATTCTCATGTGTGGAAGATTGCGATGTCCAAAAGTTGTCTCAGTTACAACTCTTCTAGGAGGATGATACATCCGAACCCCAGTTGGCAGTGCAGGCCCAAGATGCCTAGGCCCCATCTCGAAACCATTCTGTGCAGGTACAACAATATTGCATGATGGGTTTGTGGGAACTCTAAATGAAGGTGTGTTTATATGAGAATGGAAGTTGATATTGTGGCCTCTTGCTCCTTGCATAGGCATGGTTGCATGATGATAACTGGGGAGAAGCTGGTTGAGAGGAGGGTGCAGGAATCTGGGGCCAGTTCTGTGGCTAGCTGTCTCGTGATGTCTCTGCACACCCATGCTCCCAGTTTCTAAGGAACCTCCATTAACATTACTTGCTGGAGAATGAGAGGAGAGTGTCAGAAAGACCAAAATAACATCACCCATTTATCAGTAAACAATCCAAAGGCATTTGCAGGCTATTAACACAAAAGGAGGCACAATATACACAGAAAACCCAAATTGATGATGATATTTCATTCATATAAAGGAAAACTGATTCACCGTGGTTTCTTCCCAGAAATATTTCTCATAGATAAATTCACAAAACAGATGAACTTATCAACAAAGTTGCAGCCTATAGATTTTGTCAAGAAGAATCTTGTAGCTTACTTTTCTACCATAACTTCAGTAATGCACACATGGCTATATGAAGAAATCACAAAAGATGAGCAAGAAAGCACGATAAGCTTACCTTGGATGTAAGGCATTGCAAGGGACTGATTCCAGGCTGGGGTACGCCCATCACTATTATTGCTACTTAATTGTTGGTCCAGCCAGGGTGTGGCAGCTGGCTGAAAGTGCTGCCCCATATAGTTTCCTTGAATCATATGAGTGTGGTCATGCAACATAACAGAATCACCTGATCTGTTCCATACGCTACTCTGAGGTCCTACTTCCATAAGTGAAGGTGTGACAGTTCCTCTGGAATGAGGCAAGGAGTATGACACAGAGTCCATTACGGCAATCCCATCAAGATGCCGTGTATTTGGAGGAGCCACCGAAGAGCTAGAACTCGCTGAGGCATTAAAATGCTGGAAAGTCCCTGTAATGCCTTCAGCATTTTTTCTTTTGAATTGACCTCTGATATCATCCATATAGTGACTGCTTCTTCCAAAATTTTCTGAAGAAAATGCAGCATATGTGCTTGATGAAGGCAACTGATCCAAGGCCCTGTGGTTCATAGGGACAGATAACATACCAGTACTGGATGAAGGAGTCCTGCCAGAATAATATAAGTTGGCTGCAGGTGCAAAACCCAAATCAATATTATGTTGATTTTGAATGCCATTATACTGCGGCATTCCATACATCATAGGGTTGTCAAAATGCTCAGGTACATATTGAGAATCAACACTGGTGGAGTTCCCAGGAGCTGCCACTACAGTATGGACATTAGGCTGTGAAAAGCTGGCAGCACCAGTCATAATGATGCAGGGCTCTGGATGGAAGTAACCCTGCCTTTGTTGATCCATTTCCAAGTCAATCATCTGAACCATGTTGTAACGAATTGATGTTGCAATTTAATCCGGTTTTCAAATTAATAGGGATCATTCAGATCAGAAGGAATGCAATCAAACACAAATTTGCATGTGCTTAATTCAACACATCAGACACTTGACTACAATATTACCAAAGAAAAGAATGACCATAATAATCAATGTATTACTACTAGGGAACACACCTTTTGGTGCCCACTTATATTCAGTCCTAACTCAACGTTAATAGAGTCTTACTCAAGTAACCATATATTATAAATTTCCAGAGGGTGCTGAGACATTTGTCAATAAAAGATTATATTTTCATCAAAAGAGAAAGAGGAGGAAGAAAGGGGTAGAAAGAGGGAGAAGAAGAGATCATAAACTCATAAATCTGAGAAACCAAATGCAGCCAATTTAAGTATTTAACTAAGCTCTATAGGTCCAATTTAATAATTAAGGCTTATGCAAAAATGAGCTTTTAAATCGGTCCACCTGACAAAATTCACATGAATAGTGGCATTCTTGAAACTAGAACTTCTCAACCTAATTAAGATTGCAAAATTCTTATTGAGCTAAACATTAACCAGAATGACTACTCAACGCAGTAAAAGGAAATGCCCTTCTTGATTCAATATCTTTTTGGTGAGTAATAGGGCACACACAAGTTTAGGTGCTCAGTCCATAAGCACAAGCTGCAAAGCAAGAAAAATGATATGTGGAAAGTTTTTGTCCACATACAAAAATATGCCAAATCAAGCACATGTACTGCATTAATTGTATTGAATTTGTTTTTTAACCATAGTTTACACCTCTTTCACCGCAACAAACGGTTTTCCATATACCATTTAAAGTGATTATATGAATAGTTGTTTATCTTATTTGCAATCAAGTCCCTTGCACAATAAATGAAGTACAGTACGCTTCCTTAAATCTAATATTTCAAAATATAGTAATTCTTATAACTAAATTTTTTTTGAAGAACCATGTTCATTTTAAGGTTTATATGTAACTAGCGTATAACCCATGCAAATACACAAATTTTGAATAATTTTAAAAATATTAGTTTTTTCTTTATGAAAAAAAAAATCTATTTATTCTTACACTGTAGTAATAAAAAAATTAAGAATAAAATACAAACACATATCCATGAAATAAATAAACATTATTTATATTTCCAAAAAAAAATAAAACAACAATTGACTAATTTCAATCCAAACATTGGAAAAGTTTTTTACCCTAATGTCACCATCGTCTTATCTTCCATTTGTTAATGATCATAGAGAAAATGTGGGATTTGTGGACGTAATGCATCTAATAATTGTTTTGATCTCTGGACAAACAAAAGAGGTGGTGGGGAGGAAAATGGATGTACTTGCATACCAACGGCGATCAAGTTGGTATAATTATTCTAGTCTAAGTTATATGTTGGTCATAGGAAGAGAGTTATGGCACAGTGAAAGGTGAAGGAAAATCCCGAACAACAAGAATATTAGTAGCGAGAAATATGAGAGGTGCAACATTGCAGGTTATACTGCTAACCGGAGGCAGGGTTATTCTATTTCCTCCAACAATGTCTATTTATAGGGTTATTAAATGACATTTAAAAACTGCCACATTGTAATGAGTTTAAACATATATGCACACATATGCAGTTTAAGTATGATTTTATTGGTGCATTCTATAACAAACTCTAACTCTGCCATGTGGCAACTTTTGAACTATCACATGGCAGAAGCAGCGGAGATGTCCTCTATAAAACATGTACTAGTAATATAGAAGTATTAAATATATAGTTTTACATACAATATATTCTATAAAGTAATTTCTTATTAGGGCACTTGGCAGAAAAGACAACAAAACAAGTGAAAATTTTGGAGACAAACTTTAAAATCTAAAATTGAAAATAACTTCATTAATAACTCTCAAAGTTGCCAGAGGGTAAAGTTATAGAGAAGCCAAGTTATAGAGAAGCCTAACAGTCAAAAATAGTGAAAAATAAAAAGAGAAAAAGAGATATGAAATGTCTGTTAAGCCTTGCAAAAGAGACGAGACGCCCATTGAACTTTGTTTTGCTTTGGATTTGAAGTAGCAATAGAACAATAAGAGTCTCCTCAATAGAGATCTTAGAAGTTTTTTTAAACTAAGCTACTATGTTATGAAATTTATGCTATTTCTATGATTTGTTTTAACATTTGGGTGCATTGTTATTGAAATTATGAAAGATATGAAAAAGACAACATGAAAATTTTTGACATAGAGAAATAAGCAAATGCTTAATATAATAATTAATAAAATTTATTCCACCCTTAATATGAATTATTAGGCGGTTTACCATTATTGAAAATTTAAAATTGAGTAATTGGACATAATTGAACCAGGAGATCAAAGAAGGCTTATTTTACATTCTTTGATCCCGATCAAAGTTGCAAGCAAATCCAATTGCTGCTGTTGTCCAACGTATCATATATCTGTTTAAAACTTTCATTTATTGTGCAAGGGATTTGTTAAACAGAAGCAGGAATAGGACGAAATCTAGAACTAAAAAACGAAAGCAACCAAAAGAAAGAACACAAGATGTATCAAGGTTCGGTTCAATCTAGCCTACATCCTCACCGAATAGATTGAAATTCACTATTCTATTCTTGGAGAAAATACAAGTGTTTTGCTCAGAAAAGACATATTGAAACCCTAGAGTTAACTGCCTTTACATATCGGCCCATTCCTCCGCGTCGTGAACTAAAACTTAATTTTAGGATTGTAATTGTCCAACAGATCACACTACAAAACTTTAGCCCAACCCAATAAACAAGACAAAATACAACAGGATTTGATTGGAAATAAGATAAAAAAAAACTATACATATTAATCAATTTTAATGGTATATGAAAAACCGTTTGTCACCAGTGCAAGAGCTGCAAACTATGGTTAAAAAATCAATACAATAAATGCAGTACATGTGCTTGATTCAGGGTATTTAGGTATGTTGACAAAAAATTGCCACGTGTCATTTTCCTACTTTGCAGCTTGTGCGCATGAACTGTGCACCGCAACATGTGAGTACCCTATCATGCACCCTTGTTTTCTTGGATAAGGCTTAAGAAATTACTATGTGCTGAATGCTAATCTTCCCAACATAGTCTGATTCAGGTCTCATTCATCGGCATGGGCCATCAAATTATCTAACAAAACATAATGACTACTACCTGAATAGCATCCAAAAAGATACAGCAGAAGACATTTGTAAAATCCTCCATCACCTAAAATTTAGTCCCAAAAAGTAAACCTCATATAGAACGTACATTCCCAACCCAGAAAAGAAAAGTGTGCAAAGTTTTTCAGGCAACCAATAAAACAGAAAAGGCCTCTATTATCTAGACCACGTAGAAAATCAGGTTTAATGTACTCAAGGATAGGGGAAGAATTATATATACTAAAACACATAAATGCAGCTACATTGTTAGGTGATAATAGCAAAGTTGGCTCCTACAACATAGCCTAACAACAGAAAAAGAAAAAGAAAACATTTAAAGCATATTAAAGAAGCACAGAAAGTTCATCCTATATTTCTACAGTCACCCCCGCACCACCCAAAGGAATACAGAAAAGAAAAAGACAATTTTAGATGTAAAACATGCCCATTGTGATACTTGCCAAAAAGAAAAAGTTTAAAATCCAAAATTTAAAATAATGTGGTTCAAGGTGCATATTAGGAACATAAAAGCATCGATTAAGAGGAAAATTCGTTTTCCCCTTCTTTCACAAGTTATCCAGGCAGCAAAATAAAGGGAGGTAATTTACCCATATCATCGTAAATTAGTTACCATAAAAAAAAATAATGAAAAAAAAAGGGAACAAAACAATTTTTACCTTATTATCATGAAAAAAACCGCAGCTTCCAAAGTCAGTGTCGATATAATTCACTAATCACAACGAACCCTCTGGGAAACAAAAAGAACCCAAATTTATTAACGAAGAACATTAAGGAATACGGGATTATCAAATATTACAATCTGAAAAGAAAAAAAAGAAAAAAAACCAGTAATGCAGATTTTTAACCCTAGATAGCCATAAAAATAAAATAAAAGGAAAATCATAACAATTGATAATGCTAGAAAAAATCAATTTTGAGAAAAAAGAAACTCACCCAGATGAGAATTGTTGAACATCAATGATCAGGGGATCTGAGGTAGATTTCTCCGTAAGAGAAAAAGAGAACCAAGCAAGAGAAAGAGCGGGAGAGAGAAAGAGAGAGAGAGAGGGAGGTACAAAGCAAGAGAGAGATCGTGCTATTTAATTGAGAGAGAAATTCCCAATTTTTTTAATTTTTTTTTACTTTTTAACGTTGTTTAGCTAATAGAACCACCGACCATGAATTTTCAAATTTTGACCATTTTAATGTAAACATTTTTTTAATTTTTTAATTATATATGAACACCTTTATTACTACTATGTTCTGAATTAAAGAGGAAAATAAAAATTAAAAAAATTCAGAGGTTGACAGAACTCAGAAACATATCAACAAAAACAGTTGTAAAAATACAAAAGTCATGTGTCATCTAATTTTGTCTTAATTAAAGGTTGTAGTTTTTATTTATTTTTATTTTTTTAGGAAAATATTACTTCTTTTAATATAATAATTGTTGAAATCATGGGTAAGATGCATGCAACTTTAATTAATTGGTATAATTGTATTTAAATCAAATTCATTAGTATTAAAATATTAATTATGATTTAAAAATAGAAGTAAAACTCTAGCAAATAATTCTATGGCCTCCAATATTAATTATTTATAATTAAAGGAAATCATAGATAAATAGGAAAGGTTTTTTGCATGTGGTATGCACACCTAGTCACCTATTCAACCATTAAAAAAAGTTGAAACATTATAATGTGACTTACTTGATATAGAATAAAGAATATAAGTTTTTTTTTTTTTTTTTGGGTGAAAATAATCAAATTAGTCCTTAATTATTATAAAGCTTGAGTCTCCCATTACATCATCAGCCAATTAGGAAATTCCCATTTTGTGATTGTATAATTGGAATTTTGGATATTCAAGTCAAAATTTAAAAAAAAAATAATTCTAAAAAACAGATTAAATAAATCAAATTAAATGTCCTTAAAAATATTTCAACACTCAACACCGTTATTTTTACTCAATTATTTATATCTATAACCAATAAAATTAGATTATTGATGAGATTCTTAATATAATGTATATGTATAATAAGATTTTCTTTACTTGTACAAATATTGTATTATCATTCTTATATTTTTTTTATTTATTTTCTTCAGAAATAGTAATTTTTTATTCTATATATAAGACATCATTGTTGACCACAATTAAAAGTAAGTGATTTCTTGACGCCAAAACGTGTTCTCTTTTGTTGTGTTTTATTACTTTTATATGTAATAATTCTTCTTGTAAGCTTCTTCTCTAATCTCTTTCATTGTGATAGATACGTCTGTTTATTGTAACTTTCTTGTGCAGGGAATAAATATTTAATGGCCTCATAAAGAAAGGCCAGGTATGGTTAGTGGTTACATCACCAAAAGAAAAATATAGAACAAAGATAAAATTTGGGGGTATAAGTGCCAAAGTATATTCCTTTTTTTTTCTCTCATAAAAATACAAACATATGATTGAGGTGGGTCTTCACATTTCATATTCTCATGGACCTAATCCCACATTCAATGTTGTCAAATTGTACAATACATGTGATTTTCATTTTCTTAAAGGGAAAAAACTCTTCAATATTCAAGGTTTAAACTTCTTTAAGATAGTCTTAATAGAAAAGTCTTATTATTTGATAATGTTTATATCTTTGAAAGTTGAAATATTTCGTCTCATAAAAATTATCTAATAGCGTAAAATTAAATATGAATATAGTTTCACGTTACTCTATTAGAGATAGATTTCGTCTCAAAACATTCAATTATTTTCATTTTTCCTTACAATTATTTATTGTATGATGCACTTCATCTCAAAATGTTAAATTATTTTCATTTTTGCCTACAATTATTTATTATACAAACCAATAACAAAAACTAGTTGTCACCTAACAAGGGCATGCAGAAGTACTGTTGCATAGTTTTAGGTTTTGAAAAGCAAACCCAAAATTTTCTTGGAGGTTGATGAACTGAACCAGCCCACCTGATAGGAGCTAACCTAATCACCAAGTTGTCTTCCTTATACAGCTTGCAATTGGCGTAAACAGAAGGCTCACATCAGATTCTCACTTCCAAAATTCCTATTAGGGCATGTGCTGTTTTGGTAAAATTTAGAGGCTACCTATACCCCAACGTGTAACTTCATCTGCACTTGCTTTTTATATTTATTTAGATGATCGATGCCATTACTAATATTTTTATAGATTCTGTGTCATTCATTTGATTTTCATCAAAGTAACAGGCTCACCAAATAGGATAGGTAAACCTGAGTGCTGTGCAAGAGAAAAAAGAAAAAGTTCTGCAGCTAATAGCTAGCAGCTAACTCTTTAGATACACCAGGAATCCCTAAACAGAGAATCAGCTGTGTAATAAAGTTACATGACCAGAAAAATTAAGACCATATTCTCCTCAATACCAAAATAGTGCAAATAAATTAGTTATACCTCTGTATGTGAAATGTGAATTTCTAACATTTCATTAACATCTGGAATCAAAGTACATGTGAAAGATCAAAGTTTACTAAAAAGCAGCATGTCTTCTGGATTCCTCCAGAAGCTAACTCATTTGCGTGCCTCCGCTTTTTTCTGCTCCTTGGCTGACAAGGGTTGATTACTAAATGTCACTATCTTGAATAAGGAAGATAAAAATATAGGATAAACATGTTCCAGGTCCAAAATTAAAACGCTTTTATTCTTGAGAGAGGAGGCTTGATATAATAAATACAGTGACGAAAAGCATCAGAAAATATGGACCAAGAAGACTGCTACCACTAAGGCAGATTGGAATTAGAGGAACAAGAATTATACCAGCCTTCTCCTCATCTCGCTTTTTAGCTGCCTCTGCTCTTTGTTGCCGTATCAAGGCCAAGCGTTCTGCAACAACCATTACATTTTGTTAAGGCAAGAATAAATTCAAAATTGCGAAAATAATTATGGGGACTCCCCCGGGAATAAAAATATGAGGATTTCTAAAAAAAAAATATACATATATTTTTTCTTTTTGGTTTTTGGATAAACAACAAAGGTTCTCAGTCATTGATGCTATCATGCAAAAGCACCAATTTGTGTCGAGCCTAATTCTAAAAGCACTCCAACAATTCCCTGAAACTCTGCATCTAAACTACTCAATTCTGGTTGGCTTCAAAGTGAATGCCACAGTAAATATTACGTGATCCAGAATACTATTCAACCGACCAAAAGAAATCTAAACTGTTAGCACAGAGAGATGTTGAGTTGTCAACAAATGAAACTTGACATTTACATGCAAGAGTATTTTGAGCCTAATCCAATATAATTGTCTCAATAAGAGCAAGAGCATTGTCAAGACAAATTATCACCTAAATCCTTTTTTGCTTGATCTGTTTTTCCTTGTTCCTGCAGCCTCATATACCGCTCATGAGCTTTTTGTTTCTCTATCTCCTCTCTGCAACAACAATAATGAGAACAGACCAAAAGAAAGAGAAGAACTGTCAACTAATTTATCACATGCATAACATAAATGAAATTTTATCTTCTTCTTCAGTTTACAAAGGCTAATATACTCAGGCTATTTACTTGGTTCTTAATGTCATCAGTATCAAAGAGTTTCAGCTATAACATCTAACAGCACAAGGATACCAAAAGTTATTCAAGAAACCAACTACAGGAACATATAAATGCTTAGTTATACATATAATACATGTATGTATGTGTATAAGTGCAAGAAGCAAAGACTTCTGATGTTTTAGCATGCAAAATAAAAGGACAAAAAGATGTACCATACCACTTAAGAGTTAAGACGTTTCCGATTAAAAAAAATCTATAATTCTGATCACCACTCTACTAAATGAAATATTACTTCCTGAAAAATTCTATAAGTCAGAATCATTTCAATGTGTGGTACAAAACATGTTCTCCTAAAACCTAATGCATCATTTTATGTTTTCAGAAATATATAATTGGCCACATAGGAAACTTGTAATAACCACATGGCCTGCAAAGCTATATAAAAATTTATAGTTTTCTCAGTAAGCCTAAGAAAAATCCCATGTTTAATATCGGTCACAATAGATCTATCAACAGCCAATAAGAAGGAGGGTCAATATGGAAGGGAAATACCAGAACTACAACATAGATCAAACAACACAAATTCCTTTTATGTGCAACCAAAGTAAAAATGTTTAATGCATCAGTAAGTTGAGAACATGGCAGAGACCTTTCTCGCCTTGAGAGTTCTGTTGTCTTCTCAATCTGCAACACAAAAATAAAGTTCTCAATTTCTCTGGTCATGTGCTTCTAAAACAGTTGAAAAGAAACCTATTCACTCAACTTACATCAACATCTTTGGCTTTCACGTTCTTCGGTTTTGCTAAATTGGGATTTTCAATCTCAATGATCCCTTGGGTGCCTTTACGCTTCTGTCAATGAGTTTGAGACCAAAAGAAAAGAAAATGTTCATGAGACTAAAAAGTTACAATTTGCGAGAGATAGAAGCATAAAGACAAATCATCATTAATTCCAACCTCAGTTTCTTCTTCGACTTCCTCTTCAGACTCTTCCTCCACCTCTTCTTCTGCTTCCTCCTAACAGTATCAAATAACATTTCCATAAAAAAACACAAGTGAAATATGCCAACATGTCTTACATACTGCACGCGAACACTGGGGACAAGAGGAAGAGAGTCCAACTCTTACTATACATCCTCTTAGCTTGCTTCATGATAGTATCAAGAATACATTTTTTTTTTTTTTAAAACCAAGGACAAACAAAGACCCAAGGAGATAATGAAGAGAAACACAATCAGAGACATGGAAACAGAAAATGAAACTATAAATAACAAGTAGCACAATGGATCACCAATCACTTATTTCATTTTTAAATTACTAAATATAATTTTGAAAATAAATGATAATACAGAAGAAAGATCATAAAACTCAAATAACACATTGCTAATGGAAAGTTGCAGCCTAAACAATTAAGAATTACACAACTCACTTATTCAGGAAAAGGGTAAAATAGCTGAACACAAACTACATTAGCTTCTTTTTAAAATAATAATAATATACAAGTATATTAGCAACATAAGGCTAACAACTAAACATGGTAATTGGTAAGTGTATCAGCTCACAAGTTGAATTCATGCGTACCCTTTTAAAAGTCCGTGGTCGTCTAGAGGTGCCAGCAGCTGCAGCCATTCAAGTTATAAAATGAAAACTAAGCAAAGTCAGTTCAGAATAGGAAAAAGGCACGTTGTTTGTTTGTTAAGACAATCAAAGCATATTTGCATAAAATAGCACTGAAGCAACTTCAGGCTTCAACAAATAATAAAAACTTTGCAAATTATAGGACTAAAACTTGCCCGATAATCAGAGAAATTCTCTGACACATAAATATATAACTCATAGCATACATGGAATGATTACAGAATAATTAAATAAGGCACGCTTTCTTTTTCTTCAACAAGGTACTTAGCTACTTGCACCCAAATGTATTCACACAACTAGAAATACATCTGCACAAGAAAAATTGTTAATCTCCCAAACATCTTTTTTCATCAAATAATGTAAGTTCTGAAAATAGGACGGCCGGCTTAATATATACATTAACAGGGAAACCCACATAATTTACTTGTAAAACCAAACATCGTGATGGCCCGTCCACTTAAGAGCTGGAAAACGAAAAAAAAAATCTTCTTTGACTTCACAAAAAATCAATTTCCAAATTAAGTACCTTGAAATTGAATCAAAAAAACAGAACAATTAGTATCAGAATGAAAATTCTCAAATTAATTCAAATCATATCGATTGATAACCAAAAAAAAAAAAAAAACGCAGATCTATATTCATTGCAGAGAATTTAAACCCAATAACTAAATATATATATATATATATACACACACACACACACACATAAAAACACTTTGGTATATTTGTATGTGTGAAGGGAGATTACCCAGATCTTCCGGCGTAGAAAAGTTGCGGTGACCGGTGGGCTTGCCCTTGAATTTTCCTCTACCCATTTTAGGTACAGAAAACTACAGTCGCAATCCTGAAGAGAGACTGAGCGAAAGGATGGGAATAGGGACTGGTCGGAGAAGGAGAAAACTT
This sequence comes from Quillaja saponaria, assembly GCA_029379385.1. Lineage (NCBI taxonomy): Eukaryota > Viridiplantae > Streptophyta > Magnoliopsida > Fabales > Quillajaceae > Quillaja > Quillaja saponaria. The sequence continues at coordinate 6,243,282 of CM055616.1, read as the reverse complement.
TGCTACTTTTGCTGCCTCTCACACTACTGAGGTCGGAGTTTGAAGTGGCTGCGGAATTTATATGGCTGTGGCCTTTGGGTCTTGCCTTACTTATGACCACGCGCCATTTGTAAAGGAGAATCAGGTTCTGATAAAATCAAAAAGTTAAATATCTTTTATTCTTTTATTATTATCTTTTTCTTTTTTGGATTATAATTTTAAGAGCAAAAAGAAAAAGATAGAATAAAACAATATTATTTATTTATTTTTTAATAGGAAAACAGATTGGGAGAATAATTTCAATACATTTATAATATCTTATTATAGTAGCTAGGGGTTAATTTTGTGGTCAATAATATTTAATTTTTGATTAATTATTTAAGTTTAAATTTTCTAATAAGATATTGTAAGAAATAGAATTCTCATAAACAAAAATTATCTAAACTGTCCCTATCATATATGACGTTCAATTAATCTCATCTTATACTGACTTTGCTATATGATAAATTTTTATAGTATATATTATGTTATTAATATATTTAAAAATTATTAGTAGGAGAGTAAGTAGTTTTCACTCTATAGAAATTTTCTTTTTTTTTGTACGAGATTTATTTATTTATTTATTAAAGAAATGGTTGATGTGTTAATTGTAAAAGCTTTTGTTATTTGAAAAAGAAAACACACAAGAGAGTTATATTTTAATTTAGTTTTTTGATTTAAATTAATAATTAGTATAGTAAAATTTATTGTGTTATAAAGATGAAGGTATTATAGTTAGTATGTAGTAATTATTAGAATAAAATTTTTAATTAGTTTTTAGTTAATTTAATTTAATATAAATTAATTAATTTATATTATTTTCAAATATAAGGTTAAAAGATTTTTTTTAATTTTAAAAATAGTATAAATAGATAAATAATTATAAGAATTATGCATTTTCCTTTGCTTAAGATAAAGGAGATAACATAATTTAGGTCTATATTGGAGAACATAATCATAATCCTCATGCTCGAAAGTCAACTTTTAATAAATTAAAACTTCACGGGTTTAAAGTCATGAAATTTTTATTTAATTATATATCGATTAACAAATTATATTCACAAACTTATTTAATAATAAATATCAAATAAGTGGAGTTATATTATATAATATCCATCATATTCTCAATCTAATCATGATCACTACTCAATAAAAAATGGTTGTACGAAGACATTTATTACTATTTGGATAGTATTTCTATTTCTCTCCTTATTTATATTTTGATTTTTAACTAATCAAGACGGAGGTTGTCATAAAAAAAATTTTGATTTTTTATTTTACTTTTTATATTCATTAAATTTCTAATAGAGCTGTTCTCCCCATTTATTAATATAATAGTATTAATTTGAAATTGTAAATATATTTTAATTAGATGGTTAAAGTTTTGTTGTAATATGATTTGTTCATATATTCTATAATTTTAGAGTTTGAATGACGTTAAAATTTTAAAATTTAATAAATTTATTTGAAACTTGAAATATATTTCTAATTAAATAGTTAGATTTTTTTTTTTTCAAATATGATTTTTTTTTCAAAACTTCATAATAGTTTTAGAATTATCCAATTATGTTATATATAATAGAATCATTATTATTATTATTATTTTTTTTTGATACATAGGGAGGTTGGGATAAGAACTTTTAGTTTACGAGTGAGGAAAGGCCCAAGGCCTGGTACCATGCCAATTGAGATATGCTTTGTAAAATCTTAATTTTAAAATATAAATATAAATTATTTACTGAAAGTTAGAGTAGCTAAGCCACAAAGATTAATTTGCTTAAATTTATAATTTTATTAATTATAATTTATCAATATGTACATTAATTATTAATAACATATGTATATATCATAAATATGATTCACACACAATACTTGTACCATGAAAAATAGTAAAATAGATATGCTGGGTCTTCATTTCTCTCCTTATTTATATTTATATTTTATATTCGATTTTTGTAATTGATGTAAATAATATAGTTGACAAAAAAAAAAAAAAAAAGAAGCTAAAATCTAATAAAAATGGGCCCACTTTAGGAATAGGAATTCAGATTGGGCCCTCTACCCAGTAAAACAACTTGCATGAGAAAGGGAATTCTGTGTGGGCCTATGAATAAAAACGAGTGAAAGGTCCGGTTCTATTTCTAAATTATTATCTATACTATTATGATAATAGTAATATAAAGTGAGATATTATTTATAATCTCTTATTATATATATATATTTAAAAAATTAATTTTATTAATAAAATCAAACTTTTTACTTTTATTCTTTTTCACCCTTTTTAATATATAAATATTCTTTATCAAATTAAATTAAGATAAAAAAAAATATATATATATATATATAAGTGCCTAGTTTTTTTATAAGCTGAGTAGGCATTGTATCTAGTTTTCCTTCCTGCAACGTCGTCGTGTGACTCCTTTCTGATTCTTGTACGACGTCGTCTGACTCTTCTTTCTGATTTTTGCTTAGCCTATGTAACGACGTCGTTAATGATGAGGAAAACAAAGCGGGCATAGCTAGTGCCTTTAAGCAACACTTCCGCCTCCGCCTGTTTTGTTTTACCAATTAGCACCATCTTCGGGTTCGAGCTCTAACTCGAAGACGCGAAGTAGTGGAAGATGGGGAGACAGTTAAAGAAGAAACCCAAGCAATTAAAGCTTAGTCCCAATTGGGTTCAGCTCCAACAAGTATTCTTAGCTTCTCTCTCTATTTACGATTGTCTATCTAAGTGAATAGCTGGTTTAATTGACGTTCATCTTTTTGTAGAAGCTGAAAAACAGTGGCTCAATGCCTTTAAAGCCTTCAAATAAGTCAAAATCAGAAAACCCAGAATCCATATTGGGTAATTTCTTTGTTATAGGCAGTCTGGTAGTTGCTTTCTTAAGAAAGCGTGAAACCAAGAAGTCTAACGATTATGGCTGAGAAGTTTTTTTTTTATTTTTTAAATTATTAACAGGGAAGCGTAAGGTGTGGCCAAATGAAGAGTCCAATGATTCTCAGATTAATCCTCTCACTCCAATCAAGGAATATTTAAGGTAGTTCTTGGTTTTTTGATGTTATCAAATCTTGTCTTTAGGTGTAGAGAAAGAAATCCTAGTATAGATTAGGCATTAAGAGAATTGAACCCAGTATGGTAGGACTTCTTGAAGAACAAATTCAGCTAATTTTCCCCCATTTGCGTTGTGGGTACTTGACTAAAATACTAGAGAGCCTAAATGTCTATAGAAACATGTTATTGTTTGATAAAATAAAAGTTATTCCAAATTTACAATATTTTACTTTCACTTCCATGATGTTTTCATTGTCTTTACTTTCTATAGTGCATTTGCTGGATCTTTCAAACCTGTTACTTTTTAAGTGTGCTGTCTTTTTAACTCATTAACCATTTGACAGTCTGACTGATGCAGTAGCCATGGATTGTGAAATGGTTGGCGTCAGTCATGGAAACAAAAGTGCCCTTGGAAGAGTTACGCTGGTATGAAGTTATTCGTCTCCATCTGGTTATGATTTGTTGGCCTTCAATTGATAGCATATTTCTTCCCAAACCTGTCAACCATGACCTGTTGATGCCTCTAAAGGATGCGTTTGTGATTTGTTCTTTCCTGTATATATTATTAGCTATGGCATACATGTTATCCTCAGTTGAGTTTTGCACTAGCTATGATCAACGAGCTCTAATCTGACAAATCAAAACTCACTTTGACTTTTATAGTCCTTTTATTATAAGCACTGAATCAGTAGATGATGAGCCACTACTGATATAATATGAAGTACTAAATTCATATATATTGACACAGTTAACATATATACAGATTTAAATATATATTCGCCATATTACTAAATGTTTCTGACTTCATAAGGTTGGATCATTTGATATGTAATGGATCGAAGTTTTCTGCTTAAGAAATTGGCTAATGTTTCTTAATATCAAAACTCACTATTTCTAGTTAATGAAGTTACAAACTTAATATGTTGTTTGGAAGACATGACCTCAGCTGCTGCCCACCCTCCCCCCTCACCCTGGATTGTTGGTTATTTCTTCAGATTATTGTTTTTTTTTTTTTTTTTTCATTTTTTTTTTTCATATTTTTACTTGTAAAAACAAAGACAAATAGCAAGACATGTGAGAAATTACATGTCTATATTAGGAATTGTATAAATTAATGAAAAAAACTTGGGCTGGTCAGGAAACGGTCACTTTTAGCCTTTTCCTTTTCTATTTCCCCCCATTTTTGTAATAGAAGGGTCATTTTATAAACACCTCACCTTGTAATGCTATATTCCTTGTCTTTTTATACAACACTGCAAGCAAATAATGAACACGGTTAAAGGAAAGGAGAGAAATTTTCTGTGTATGATAAATTTTAATTTGACTTCCGAATGTTGTTAGTTTGAAATTTATAATGAAACATATAATTAATGAATAAGAAATGCTGTACAATGAGCTGAGGAAGAACATCCTTCTACAGAAGAGATAATTAAAGAAAACAAGGATTCAACTGAATTTTCGACCATAACAACTTGAACATAGGAAATGAAAATGCAGTTAAATCTTAGTTTCCTGTAATTGGAAATTTATTTTACCTTAATCCACTCAAACATTGCTTACAAAATTTACATTTTGATCTTTCATAGTGCTTTGCACTCATTTCTTTGCGAAGCCATTGATTTCTAACATTGCTCAAGGTAATGGCAGGTAAATAGGTGGGGAAATGTTATCTATGATGAGTTTGTACGCCCAGTGGAGCGTGTTGTTGACTTCCGTACAAAAATTAGTGGCATTAGACCCCGAGATTTGAGAAAAGGTTGACTTTATCCTTTCTTTATATACTATTTAGGTTTATATTTAAAGTACGGAAAGTTAAACTTTATCAGGCGGTTTGACATGTAATTGTCAAGTTACTGAGTATGTTTTAGAGTGAATTATACCAACTTATGTAATAATGAAGGATTTAAGAGTGCCCTCCTATTTTCAGAAGTTAAACAAAAGATTCATCCAAGCCAAATTAATTTCTCTCATCTTCTATCGAATATGTTTTCACCTAAACTGTTGTTCTGTGTTTCAAAAGTTCTATCACATAAGTTAAACCAAAGCTCTATTTTATGTACTGTTCACGGCCCTATAACAGCCCTATTTGGTATTCCTTTAACTTCCTTTATTTCCCAAACTAAACCTTCCCTTAAACCCTAAATAGGCATGTAGTCCACCTGTTCCATAAATCCTTACCATCAATACTATCCTGGCTTTCAATATCTTAATTTATTTCTGAAGAGTGCAATCACAATCCGTGAGCGCCCCTAAAAAGTAACTCTTTGATCTTAATTAAGCTGTCCTCTGTCATATTGCCTCAATGAAATGATGTTCCCATTGGTGCAACTAAGTAGATAATCTTTAGAGGCAAATGATAATATGGATCTATTACCACTGTTGAGTCGAAAAGTCATTTTTGTTAGGCCGATAAGTTTATCTTGGAAGTTCTTTCTTCTGAGCCTTTATAGATAAAAAGTACTATTATATATTGTATTTTGTGTAATTTTTGTACCACTGGGAACTTGGAAAGTTGCTTGCAATTAGTGTCGCAGCAGTCAATACAGGTCCAGATTTGCCTTTATTGACTATACAGAAAATCAGCCTATCAATCAATAGTGTGAGGCCAAATTTTTGGAGGCTGCCGTTTATGTTGAAAACATAGGATTACAATATTTGGACCTGTTTTTTGAGGAGTATCTAATGAGACCAACACTTGACACCAAAATGAGTAGGTTTTAGGTAAATGAATTTTAAATAGGACATATGATTTATCATAAGCATTATGTTAGACTTTTTGTTGATACTAAATGAAATCTTGCAATATGATACTCTATGCAGCAAAGGATTTCCGGATTGCTCAGAATAGAGTGGCAGAGTTGATCAAAGGAAGGAACCCTTGTAGGCCATGCCCTGCACAATGATCTTAAGGTCAGATATCTGTAGTTTTTCTTTTGTTTGTTGTTGTTATTGTTGTGGTGTTTAGAAATTTATTGGGCTGGGAAGTGTATACTAAGAATTGGACTTCCTTTGGCAGGCATTATTATTAAGTCATCCCAAGAAAGATTTGCGGGACACCTCTGAGTATCAACCATTTCTAAAGTTCTGGGTCCTTACTTGATTCTTGTATCCATTTTGTATTGTTATTTATATTTCATATATTTGGTGATGCCTTGTAATAAATATTGCAGTTGGTTTATTAAGCAGGGAGTCTAGCAGGAGATCACTTAAACATCTTGCTGCTGAGTTTCTTGGTGTTGAGATCCAAAATGGCGAGCACTGCCCTGTTAGTTCTGTAACTTTTCTTGTTTTACTTACTTTCAAATTTGCACATTTTCACGAGCTTCACTGCTTATATATTTTGGCTAATGCTATTGTTATTGTAACTTGGACATGAAAGTCTCTTGAGTTTCATCAACCTGGAGTGAAGTTGATATTTATCTAAAAACAGAAATGAGATCATTGAAAATATGATGTTAGCTCCTTGAAGCTACAACTAGGTATCTAATACATTATGTGTTGTTTCAGATAGAAGATGCTCGTGCTGCCATGCTACTTTATCAGAGAAGCAAAAAAGAATGGGAGAAGAGTGTAAAAGATCAATTTCGACTTAAACAGAAGCAAAAGAAAAGGAAGCATAGAAAGAAACGAAAGGAGGAAGTTGCTTTAAATGTGAATGGCTGATTATTGAGACAGCAGTGGCATACTGCCATAATCTTCATTTGTTGTGTTTATCCTCTAGGACAATAGTTAAATCCATTTATCCACGAAATGTTCATATAGATCTTGTAATCTTCATGATCATCAAACAGAAACAGGATACTCTCTGCTAACAACACTGTTGGTTGGCTTTGATGGATTAAATTTTAGGCATAGAGCAGCAATGTGTGTTTGATTCTTTTCTATGTGCAATTTTTGTGAGTACTATCTGTACCAACACTAGTTATGTTGACCTTCATGGCATAGTTGAAAGGTGAAACTTCAAAAGCGGCAGTTGATTTTTGATTTATTCTTGATATAGAGCTAAGAAACCGATGATGATGAAACTTTAAATGAAATCAATTTTATATAGTGAGATTTTTTAAAAGTAGAAAATGAATAATAGAGAAAATTGAAAGAATTGGAAGATAAAAAGAAATCGATAATTTTTGAAAGGAATTGTAGGCTATGCAGAAATTAAACTCTCCACAAATCAATCATACCAAGTTCGATTTCTGTTTCATTGATTCTTGATCAATTGCTAAATGTCATTGAACTCAAGACTATAGTAGATTATCTTTTGGAACAATTTTCTAACAGTTATTTTAAGTATTTATTAAGATATAATAAATATAAAATTTTAAATTTTAAATAATAATATAAATATTAATTTTATGATAATTATAATAATAGATATTATATATATTAATATCAACAATAAATATTATAATTTTTTTATTTTATTTGAATAGCACTTGTTAAATTAATCCGAGAAAAAAAAAAATTTAATTTGTTTCACTTAGAAAGACCAAACGGTATCGTATATAGCTGCCGCAACTGCAATAATTGTCGGCAAATGACAAACAGGCCCCTCCGCTCCCTCGCTAGCTCGTGTCAATTTTCCTGCGAAATTTGGATTTGCAAAATAAATTGTCTTCACCGTCCACTCCCAGTGTATTGGCAGCGCGCTCGTTTACTACAAAGAACCTGTATCTGATTCCGAGCAGTTCCTGCTTCTGCAAGCGGTTGTTGCTCATGGGTAGGCCACCAAGTAACGGAGGCCCCGCCTTCCGCTTCACTCAGGCGGAGGTATTGTCTTCGTTTCATAATTTGTCGTGCCTATATGCTATATACGTGTTTGTATGCTAAACTTCTAATGTAAGGTTAAAAATTTTACATGGCTCATTTCCGTTGAAGTATTTTTCTGCTCTATTTTGTGGGTCGTGATAATGGGCATGTACCGGTTCATGTATGGAAGGGTATGTTTGTGTGATAAATTTCGAATTTCAAGGTGAAATTGTACATTTATTCTCCATTGCTGTTAATAACTGTTTCTGTTTTTTTTATTTTTTCAGGCTTTCATTAGTTTTTCAATCTCCATCTTGTTGATTTTTGGCTCGGTCCGAAATTACACTGTAGTGATTGTTTAATTGACTGCGTCATGGTGTGTAAGAGGCCTAGCGTGTATTATTTAAATGCCATTCTGTTGTCCCCCTAAACTAGTTTACAAAAACTTGAAGAAATAAAATGGAAGAGAGAAAAGAGAAGGACATTCATAAGTCATACACATATACAATCTGTTTTTGCTAGTTGGTTCTTTTTTAATGTAAACCAACAAGGTCAAAACAAAATAGCGATCTGCTTATCATCGAGACAATCCTGTCATTCTATATAAACTTGAAACGAGTTTCCTCTACACAGAGATAGCTATATGCTTATTATTGAGTCACTTCATTTCTCGAGACCTGCAGAAAGTAAGAATGGGAAAGCTTTTGAAAATTCTTCTTTATTGTGTATGCATAGTTTGATGGTGTCTTTTGCTTCCTGATGAAATATGAGAACTGCCTTTAGTTAGCGGTGCAATAGAACGAAGGCTGATTTGCAGTAGAGATCTTACTATACAGAATATTATAATAAACTATTGTTCATTTGTATAGGTTGCGGAAATGGAAGCTATTTTACAGGAACACAATAATGCGATGCCAGCACGTGAAGTTATTACGAGTCTTGCAGAGAAGTTCAGGTGTGCTATAATACAATCTTTCAATAATTTTAGTGTTACTTGGTTTTTTTATAAGCATTGGAATTAAATTCTTGGGAATTTATCTTTTGGTTGTAGCGAATCACCTGATCGAAAAGGCAAGATCACAGTGCAGATGAAGCAAGTATGAACAACTATATTTTTTATAATAAGGAATAACCCAGAGTCTATATTTATTTAGTGTCTTCATCTAGGTTTGGAATTGGTTCCAAAATAAGCGGTATGCTGTAAGGGCAAGATCTAGCAAGGCACCTGGAAAGTTAAATGTCACACCTATGCCTCGGGATGATTCGGCTTCTGCCAGGAATATGTCTCAACCTTTGGCTGCTCCTACTCCTGCTGCTACAGGTATAGTGGTGCCATTCTACATTCAAAACTTTATATGCTCTACTAGTACTTTCTCATTTTCTTTCAGCTTACCTTTGGGGGACATATTTTCTTTGTATAATACTTGTCTAAGTTGATCCGGGATGCCTTGACTGAAGTTGCTAGTTACAACTAACTAAGCTCAAAAACTATATTGACTTATATGTTTCGAGATGTATAAAATACCTGAGGTGAGTTTTGCTTAATTTCGTAATATGTTTCTAATAATCTTCTAATTTTTAAGATTGACTTTTTCTGACTCTAGGTTCATCTGCATTATGTATCACCAAATGTAGCATATGTTTGTTTTGTATGGTGCTTTTGGTGTGATCTTATTCTTAGAATTCTAGAGAGGGTGGGAGGAAGGGGAAGGAAAGGGATACGGCTGAATGCATAATTAATTTACAGTTGTCTAATAAGGATTTTCTGTTGATCTATAAAGCATACATGTCAAGATGGAACTCATCCTGGGTTCGACTTGTTAAGAAGGCAATATGGATTTTATGGGGCTGGGTAGTCAATCCATCTGGCCGACTATGGGAGCGTTGGGGGGTAGGTGGGTGGGTTGGGAGTCGTGGGAAAGGTGACACAGAGATCGGAACTTGGTATACAAATTTATCATTCTCTCTTTATCAATGTCTATCTTTATAATGCGAGTTCTTGGCTAGATAGACTTTTAAGGCTAAAATGTGTGTTTAACACATAATGTTCCATGGTATGTTTAAAATTATTAAACTCCACAATGTCATATTGTTATTATGATGTTAACAAATTTGTAGATGTATAGCAGTTTGTTCACCTAATAAAAGACACCATGATTTCAACCTCGGTTTTTTCTTCTCTAGTTTGGGACTGTTTTTCTTATAATTGTAATAACTAATGTATCTAAATCATTTGACATTCCATTGCCTCTTGACGTTTCTTTGTTTGACATATTTCATATCTATGTTGCCCTCATTTTGTTTTACTCAGTTCCAAACACAGGAAGGGTTGCACCCGAAAATTCAATCATGGAGTTTGAAGCAAAATCTGGGAGGGATGGTGCATGGTTAGTATTTCCTCTGATTGATGTTTAGCAAATTTAGTTGCTCACTTGTTGAATTGAGTTATTAACTTATTGTCTTCTTTTCTTAGGTATGACGTTGCTAACTTTCTATCCCACAGATATTTGGAGACTAGTGATCCGGTAATTTTTAAGTTAAAGTTTATTATAATATAACTTATCTAAAAGCATGCGCAGAACATTCTAGTATAGTTAGCGTAGTTTGTGCTTTTTTAAAATTATTTCCTTAATTTCATTGTAATTATTACTTATGTATGTCCACATATTCATACTTTTTGTTCAATTGAAAGGAGAAAAACAACAAGCAGTGACGTTTCAGCTTAAATACCTAGGATTAGCTACAAAGACTGTGAAGGAATTTAGGAGAAAATCTTGTTGTATATATATAACAATTACAACCTATGATATATATAAACTCCTAAGAGTAAAGTACTGAAATATCCCTATGTAACTAACTATTTACATCCAACACTCCCCCTTCAAGATGGAGCATAGATATCTCTCATGCCCATTTTGCAAACAATAGGATGAAAATCACAGTTATCAAGACCTTTCGTGAAGACATCAGCTAATTGGTTCACAGACCTTACAAAAGGTATACAAAGGAGCTCAGAGTCTAATTTTTCCTTAATAAAATGTCTGTCAATCTCAATGTGTTTTGTACGGTCATGTTGAACTGGGTTGTGAGCGATGTTGATAGCTGCGATGTTGTCACAATACAGCATAAGAGGTTTTTCTATGGTTAATCTAAGATCTTCCATTAACCTTTTAAGCCATAACAATTCACACGTCCCATGAGCCATCGCTCTATATTCTGCTTCAGCACTAGATCTAGCAACCACAGTCTGTTTCTTGCTTCTCCACGACACTAGATTCTCACCAACAAATATACAGTATCCTGAAGTAGATCTCCTATCATCAAGTGAACCAGCTCAATCTGCATCTGTATAAGCTTCCAACTTCAGGCTTTTATGTTTTTCAAAAAGGAGTCCCTTCCCAGCTGCAGATTTCAAGTATCGCAATATGCGGTGAACTGCATCCAAATGAGCAGAATGAGGATCATGCATAAACTGGCTAACCACACTGACAGCATAGGCAATGTCTGGACGAGTGTGAGATAAATAAAGCAACTTTCCAACCAATCGTTGGTATCTCTCTCTATCAACACATTCTCCATCACCACTCTGTAACTTGTGGTTTGCTTCAATAGGTGTGTGCGCAGGCCTGCATCCAAACATACCTGTCTCCTCTAGCAAATCAAGAACATACTTTCTTTGAGATAGAAAATACCTTTTTCAGAATGAGCAACTTCGATTCCAAGGAAGTAACTAAGCTTCCCTAAATCCTTGATCTCAAATTCTCTGGCAAGATGATTTTTTAACTTGGATACCTCTATAGGATTATCTCCTGTCACTACTATATCATCAACATAGACAATAAGAATAGTAATCCTCCCATGACAATGCTTCACAAACATAGTGTGATCAGCATTGCTTTGTTGGTACCCAAAAGAAAGCATTGCTTTTCGGAATCTATCAAACCAGGCTCGGAGTGACTGTTTGAGGCCATACAAGGACTTCTTCAACTTGCATACCTTCCCTTCAGTCTTTTGACAGGAGAAGCCTGGGGGAATCTCCATATAAACTTCCTCAGCAAGGTCTCCTTGCAAGAAAGCATTTTTACATCTAGTTGCTGCAAGTCCTAACCAAGATTTACTGCACAAGAAATAAGAACTCTGATTGAATTCATCTTGGCAACAGGAGCAAAGGTTTCTTGATAATCCACCCCATAAGTTTGAGTAAATCCTCTTGCAACAAGTCTAGCTTTGTATCTCTCAATTGTCCCATCAGCTTTCCTCTTAATAGTAAAGACCCATTTACAGCCAACAGCTCGTTTTCCATAAGGAAGACTAAGCAAGTTCCCAAGTATCATTTTTAGATAAAGCTTTCATTTCTTCAACCATAGCATCCTCCCATTTAGGATCAGCAAGTGCTTCTTTCCAATCTTGTGGAATAGACACAAACAACAAAGAGGACACAAAAGCTCTATAGGATGGAGACAATGAATCATATGAGATATAGTTAGAGATAGGATGCTGAGTACATGCTCTAACTCCTTTTCTAGTTGCAATTGGAAGATTAATATCATCAATATTAGGAATATCACAAGGTAGATTTGAAGAGTAAGGAAGAGTAGGATCTGTACTCAAAGGAGTTTGTGTTGGTTTTGGAACTGAGTTCGGGATTGCCTCTTGGCTAGGTAAAGCACTTTCGATTGCTATAACTTTATGTTTTCTTCGACTGTACGTAAGGAAATCATCATTCTCCTGCCTCATAATGACCCTTACTGCCATTAAGAGATTCACCATCATTCCCTTTCTCAACCTCCATTACATTCTCCAGATTTACAGTCTATTCATTTTCCGTCTCCATGTTATTTTCTTCTTCTTCCAAAGATGGTATTCTCTCCCCCTGATTTCTATAAGTCAACTCCAAGGATGATATCCACTCCCCCTGACCTCCATGAGTCAACTCTTCCTCACTATAGCTCTCCCCCTGAAGAGATGACGAAGAGAAGTAAGCCTCGGATTCTCGAAAGGTGACATCCATGCTGACATAAGTCTTCCTGGTAGGTGGGTGGTAGCACTTATATCCCTTCTGAGTTGCAGTATACCCAATAAAGATACATTTAAGAGCTCTCGGGTCAAGTTTACTGATATCCTTTTTGTGCTTATGCACAAAACAAACACAACCAAAAACTTTAGGAGGAATAGTGAATGGACAATTTCGGAGAAGAAGATCCAAAGGAGTCTTAAACTCAAGAGCTCGTAACGGCATTCGATTGATAAGATAAGCAGCAGAAAGAACTGCATCCCCCCAATAAGTTTTTGGAACATTCATAGTAAACATCAATGATCTTGCTACCTCCAATAGATGTCTGTTTTTACGTTCTGCAACACCATTCTGAGCAGGTGTATTAACACAGCTAGTTTGATGAAGTATACCATGATCGCACAGATACTTTTGGAAGGATCCCTCACTATACTCAATATCATTATCACTTCTCAAAACTTTAACTTTAGCATCAAATTGAGTGCAAATCAGCTTGTGAAACATCTGAAAGCATTGAAACACTTCATTCTTTGTACGCATTAGATACACCCAGGTAGTTCGACTATAACAATCAATAAATGTAACAAACCACCTGTAACCAGATACTGAGACAGCCCGGCTAGGACCCCAGACATCAGAATGTATAAGCACAAATGGAGAAGTACTCTTAATGTTCTGTGGAGGATAAGAAGAGCGTGTATGTTTTGCAAACTCACATGCGTCACAAGTCAAATTGCTCATAGTACATTGCTTGATTAAATTAGGAAACATATTTCCCAACACCAAAAAAGATGGATGTCCCAAGCGACGATGCCACTGAACCAACTCTTGCTGAGAATAAGTGGTAGAACTACTATGAAAAGCCTGACCACTAGTATTATCTTTAGACAATATCTCAAGACCATATTCTAACAAATACAACCCATTGTGCTCTTTACCATAACCAAGTATTTTTTCCATTCCCATTTCCTGAAATACACAAGAAGATGAATCAAAAAGTACTGTACAATTCAATTATTTAGTGATAGTACTAATAGATAAAAGGTTCATGGAAAGCTTGGGAACATGAAGAACAGATGACAAGGTCAGCGAAGGAGTACAACAAATGGAACCTTTCCCTGAAATAGATGACAGGGAACCATCTGCTACTCGAACCTTTTCTTTACCAGAGCAAGGGAAATATGAAGAAAAACTACTAGAGGTACTCGTCATATGATCCGAAGCACCGGAGTCTATAATCCATGGGTTTCAATCAAAAGATGAATGTGCACTGGAGAGCATCAGCAAAACCAGAAGATCTCCTATGAGAATTGTAACCTGATCTAGCCAACACGTTCTTAAGAAATTGCACTTCTTTTGTACTAAAAGGAGAGGAGTTTGTGTTTTCACATGACGAGAGTTCTCTTCCATTAAACTCCATAACAACAACTGGTCTTGTCCCCCAACAATTATTCACACTCAGGCAGCTTAACCAACAAACAAATTTCAGCAAAAGGACTCTCCCTTTCAAAATCAGCCTTTAGGGCAGCTTTATCACTCAAATTATTTCTGAAAAATAACCCAAGAGTGACAGATACCAGCTGAGAACAAGGAATGCAGTCCAGATCAACTTCAATCCGCAGCAAAAAAGGAATCACAACAAGGAAATAAGACAATCCACAGCCAAATCAGTCAACAAGGCACCCAATAAGCCCAGCAAAGTACTACCCACTGCCCACAAATGCAACCAACATGCAAAACTCTGTCAAATAGAACACAAAAAACGCAGCTACAGTACCCCGAATCACAACCCGTGAAGAACAAATCTCCCAAACAGGTTTCTCCTTCCAACTCGACCTAAACGATCAACTCAACCACTCAAATCGAAGCCAATAAGGGCCAAGAAGTGGAAGAAAACAGCTGAAAACCTCCCAAATTGAAGAATTTCAGAAAAAAACAAAAATAGGGCTACGAACTGAAAAACTCCAATTACTCCCTGATCTTAGGTCCTTTCTGAATGAAAGTTTGGGGGTTTTGGTCGCTCGAACGAGGACGATTCAGGATCTGTGGGTTGATTCCGGTGGGTCTCGCCGGAAAACACTGTTCACCGGCGGCAGCGGCAGCGGCAGGCGGAACAGTGGCAGTAATGGCTAATTTCGGAGCTCTGATACCATGAAGGAATTTAGGAGAAAATCTTGTTGTATATATATAACAATTACAACCTATGATATATATAAACTCCTAAGAGTAAAGTACTGAAATATCCCTATGTAACTAACTATTTACATCCAACAGACTGTTCTATAGTAAATTGTTGTCAGATGGTAGCACTTCTAAACCATCGTAGTTTTCATTGTTTGACTTATGTAGTACCAATAGCATTTTGGTTAGATGGATATTGTCTGAACTGTAAATTGCACCCTTCAGATTTATGCTAAAGAGTATATATGTTGGCTGGGCATTGTGGGGAAAAGGAGTAATATCTGTTGTAATCATGTTACATACTCTAGGAATCTGCCACACTTCTTCATAAGATGCTAAAATATTTTTTTCTTTTTTTCAGGAAGTGTTGGTGAGGTTTTCTGGTTTTGGACCTGAAGAGGATGAGTGGATTAATATCCAAAGGCATGTTAGACCACGCTCTCTGCCATGTGAATCATCAGAATGCGTTGCAGTCCTCCCTGGAGATCTCATACTATGTTTTCAGGTGGGAATTTTGTATTTAAGTGTCAAGTAATTAATAATTATATTTAGTTGATAAAAATACAAATTTATTTCCTTTTTTTATCTATTTCAATCTTTTCCTTAAACTTTTTGGAACTTTAGGAAGGCAAAGAGCAGGCTCTTTACTTTGATGCTCATGTCCTTGATGCACAAAGACGGAGGCATGATGTTAGAGGCTGTCGTTGTAGGTTTTTAGTGCGTTATGATCATGATCAGTCGGAGGTAAAAGTTTTTCTGTATAATTTTTTAATGTGGTGTTTCATTTTATCATCTATGATTTGCATCTTGTGCCATTTTGAATGGCACACTATTTCTGGATAGTATGATGATGGGTTCATTAGTTTCCAATCTCAAATCAAAACTTATTTCAATGCTTTGCTTGGCATTTGTCTTTGATTTGTAGAAATTTAAAAGCAGACCAGGGCATTTCACTCCAGTCTGTTGACATTAATATTTCTTCTCATTCATGTTTAGGTATTTTAGTGGCTGATTTTTAAATTCCATCTGGTTATCATAGCAGTTAGAAAAAGAAAAGAAATTTTCTTTCCTGTACTGGATTCAGGCAAGGGAAGATATAGAATTCCTTATATTATTGTTACCTTTTCTCTTTGATAAATTGTTTGCAAAGGCTAACATTCTTTGAGAAGACAAAGCAGTGCAATTATGGTTTTATATAGCACCAACTATTGATGCATCTTTTTATCTTGATGAGATATAAATCTTTATCAAGAATATTTCCCTGGGCAAATGTTTGTACAGCAAGGGAATGGAGTGGTCTTCTTAAATTTGCTTCGTGGAAATCATGAAATGTATATCTATCTCTATATGTCAATATGTTTAAGGAATTTAACCTTGAATGTTGGTATGCCACACTGATTTTGAGTCCTAATATACTGTGGCAACTTAAATTTACTTAGAATATTCTGTGACCCTTTTAGCTATTTATTATTGTACTGTCAGGGGGTCACTTAGTTTTACAGTTTTCAATTTGCTTTTTTGGTTTGTTCTCAGGAAATAGTGCCACTCAGGAAGGTTTGCCGTCGGCCTGAAACTGACTACAGGTTGCAACAACTCCATGCTGTCAATGAAGCAGTAGCAGTTGATCAGCATAAAACTAGCATGGATGTTGCAACCCAGGCTACTTAAGGTCACTAGTACTACTGAAACAGTGCTAAAGCAGCGGAATGCAGATGTAGCAGCGGTGACCCCAACTTCAAATAACAATGTTCCAAAAAAAGGTGACACGGCCACTGATTTGAATGCTGGAAATCCTAATATTCACGCTGGAAGCACTGCATTTACAGTCAGCACCATTACAACCGACGCTCCTGTTGCACAGAATGTGGCAGAAGGGAAATAGATTTGAATGTACTGTTTGTGATCGTGCTGTCATTGTTCTTGCCGGATTGGTTTTTCTCAAAATTGTTAATGAGATTGGATGACATGTCTATTTGAGATGATTAAATAGCAGCTAAAAATCCTAGCTATGCCGGATAGTTACAACCCTGGTTTTCTGCGGCAGGACATGTCTATTTAAGATGATTAAATAGCAGCTAAAACTCCTAGCTATGCGGGATGGTACAACTCTGGTTTTCTGCAGCAGTGGTTGTACGTCAGTTTCCCATGTTGTTTCAGAGGTTTAAAGAAGAATGAAATCATATGATCTCAAATTTGTTTGAAGGAGTGATTTAGTTTTTCTTGTTTTAGGGTTTATTTTAGTTGATTTATCAGCCATCAACTATCCCTAGGTGTTGGTTATATAAAATGTGGGTTGGATTAGGTAATTGTCAATTTTAATGTAGTAATATGACAAAATATTATCTGGTGTCCGTCTCATTCTCTCATAACTCTAAACTTCTGCTCGATATAGAGGCAGTGAGGTGGGGTATTTTCAGATAGTGACGTGGACAGTAATATTTTTTTTGAAATGTGAGTATTTTATTTATTTTCTTTCAAAAGAAAATAATATTTATGTTATATATCTAATTTTGAGAAAATAAACTTAATATAGCATTACTCTATAATTAAAATCATTAAAACTCGATTTTTTTGGTTCTATAAATATATTGCGTAATCTTCCATTAATACCCCTCTGCGCTTGGCGCCCTGTTAGTAACAACCAACGGCGCCATCAACCACCGTTCCTCATAATACATTTTCAAATGCAACGTCACGAATTCAACTTCTCTCTCTTCTCTGCGGACCAAAACTCGGACACGTTCTCTCTCTCTCATGCTGGCGCACGCATATGCATACACTAATCAGTAGCCCTAGACGACGCCATTCCTCTTTCTCTCTAATGCTCAGATAATTTTTGTCTAGTTCAATTTTGAAGAATAGGAGGAAGATGCGGTTCCTAAAGTCTCGCGGATTGAGAAGAATCGCTGTTTTCGATTCTAATTACGGTTCGATTTGTTCTAATGACAAGGTTGGGTTCAGGTGCTACGTTTCCAGCTGCCGAGCAGTGCTATTGTCGAGGTTCGGTGGACCGTGAGGTGCTTCAGGTTCGGTCAAATGTGGAAGTTCCTGACCTCAAGCCCAATGAGGTCCTCGTTCGCACTCGTGCTGTCTCCATTAACTCGCTTGATAACAGAGTGAGTCCTAGTGTTTTACTTAAAAGTTCTATTCTTTTCTTTCCAAATTTGTTTATGCAACTAGTTATTTGAGGACGAGGCTGTTCAGTCTGACTGGGGTTCTGTTTGCTTGATGGGAATGGGAAATGTAGGAAAATTAATGGGTAAATGACAGAAATGGAAAAAGATTTGAAATGTTGTTCAGATATCGCCTTTGCTTTTCTTCTGGGCTCAAAAGAAAGAGTAAGCCAATAATTCGAGTGGAAGTAGATTAATTTTATGAAATATGAAGAAAACTGGTGTCTTATCATATCCCCAAGATTTAACATTTACAATAAGCGAACCAAATTACCATCCTACTGAAATTGGATAATGCTAAAAACACAATGTGGTATCCTGAACTTTTTGTTAGACAGAAAAAGATAATATATTTATGGGCGATGTTGTCATCCTAGTCATTTGAAATGAAGTTCAGCTCCTAGAGGGTACAGATGTCTGCCTGCTGACATGCTGGAAAGTTGGCTCTTGCACTTTGTAAAAACTTGCTACCAAGTTCCAAGCTATCTGTGAGTTTGAGCTCATCGTGTAGACTACTGCAACACTTTGCCCTATGATTTTTAAAATTTAATAACAGACATTAAAATGCAATATGTTATTTAAATGTCTGGCATGCTAGAATTAGATCTAATAATAGTTAATTTTGTTATGTTGTTTATAATTTGGAACCTTCGTTACTCTGCTGTAACGCAAAACGATTCTCCATAATTTACCGCTTAGGTAATTAAAACTGTGCTCAGAATAGTGATTATCTATGTGCAAGTGGTTTAATTCTAATCATGCAGCATAATCAGGATAATTTGAATTTTGTATGCATAAATATATATCTTTCAGATGCGATCGGGTTATGGGCGTTCCATTTTTGGATCACTTTTACCTCTCATTCTGGGTCGTGATATCAGTGGTGAGGTTGCAGCTGTTGGAGCTTCAGTCCAAAAGTTGAGTGTAGGGCAAGAAGTTTTTGGTGCATTGCATCCAACTGCTGTAAGGGGCACTTACACTGATTATGCAATTCTGCCTGAAGATGATCTTACTCCAAAACCAAAATCACTTACACATGTGGTGGGTATTAATTATTTTAGTAAGTCAAACCCTCAAAAAAATTTCCCATGCATTATATTTGGTAGTTTCACTTTTTATCAATTTCTGAGATTCACTTGCTACATACCCTTACATGATATGCAGGACAAACAAAAAATTGACAGTCATGTTTCCATGCTTTCCGAAGAAAGGATTCATGTTATCTCCAGAATTTGAGAATGTCAACATTTAAATTTTATTTAGTTTCATGAGGCATTCCAACATGTTGTCTGTAGTCTTTCGTGATTATGAAGTCTTGGGTATCAAGGTGCAATGTGGAATACAGTTTCTGGTGAATGGGCCTCAATAAGAAAAGTGTAATTTTCATGTGACATTTTTTATTTTGGAGCAAGAATATATGTTTGTGGGTTATTATAGCTACAAATTCTAATGGGAGAGAAAACTTTTGGTCAGTTGTTTGTGAGAGTAATAGAATGAAAAATATGTGGATGATTTTGACCAATATGAATGATCTTAATCACAGTGTGGCAATTTAAATATGTGAATTGCTGCCTTCTCACATGTTTGACTCTTCTATCTGATATCTTAAAAATAATATTGACAATGATGAGGTAGGCCTGACTTGTTTGACCCTACCATCATTTCCACTATTTCATTTACATCATTTGTAAATTAAACTACAGTGATTAAGTATTTGTTTTTGTTTTACTCAGTTAATTAGGGTTTTGGAACACGAACTCTCCTTAAATATTTGTTTTGCTCTTGCAGGAAGCCAGTGCTGTTCCTTTTGCTGCACTGACTGCGTGGCGTGCTCTAAAAAGTACTGCCAGGATAAGTGAGGGGTATGCTCTACTGCTGTTCCTTTGGAGATTATTGTGTTCTTGTGGTTTCAGTTGCATTTGTCTTTAACTATATTTGCAAAAATAGCTTTATTCTAGCAAAACTTTGCTACAACATTCTTTTATTTTTTCTCCGGGATTAGGCTGCTCTTGTGACCATGCTTCCTTATATAAGACTCACAAAAATATTATGATTTTCTATGTAGTATTTACAGCTTTCAGTTGGGTTGTAAGTTTGTCCTGTATTGGTGTTATCAGTTCAATTAACGATAGAGATGGACACTGTATATGTCTATGTTACAGAAATCTTGGAGATAATGAAGAATTAAGTTCTAATGTACGGAATCCATAGTTACATGAATAAATCTCCTCTTCCTCTTCTACTTGCAAATGTTTGGGACTTTTCTGTAGAACCAATTGGTCTTCATTACAGTATGATTTTGTTTAGTGGATTCCTTTGATCTTGGACTGCTTAGCAGTCCTACTTTATTGTAATGAAGTCTCTTCTATCTCCTTTCCTAAGAATTAGATCTGTTGGAATGTTCTGCAAACTCTCAGGACTAAGATCATAATTCTATTACTGATTTTTTTTTTTTTTTTTTAAAGTTAACTAATGAGCCTTATTTGTAGTTCAACTTACTACGCTCCAGTGTCTATTTGATCTTCGCACTCTGTTTCTGATCAACCCTGTGATAGTTCTATTTTTTTTTTTACCCAAACTTCAGAGGTTGAGGTTTGATATCCTAACTTGACTATCACCATATATATTATATGAAAGCTTCCCAGCATATACCCACTCATGTATCCTCAATTTTAACTTCTTAGGCAAAGACTATTGGTGGTGGGAGGTGGCGGAGCAGTAGGCTTTGCTGCAATCCAGCTTGGTGTAGCAGCTGGTTGCCATGTCACAACTACTTGTGGAAGTCAAAGCATTGGTCGGCTATTGGCAGCTGGTGCTGAGCAGGCTGTTGACTACATTGCTGAGGTGGTGATATAAATTATTATTAGTACATGTCTCCAGTTACCACTTATTAATTTTGATATGATATTTGATTGGAGTCCCAATAGTGGTTCTTCTATTTACAGGACGTTGAATTAGCAATAAAAGGGAAATTTGATGCTGTTTTGGATACTATCGGGGTACCAGAGATGGAAAGAACCAGCATCAATTTTCTGAAGCGAGGTGGGCACTACATGACACTTCAGGTAGGAGATAGAAGTTTATCATTACCATCATCTATGTAATCATCATTATATGATAGATATCTAATGAACTTCCTGATTCCCTGACTGCCCTGTTGGCATTCTATTTTCTTTCATCTTTCACCATAGGGCGAGGCAGCATCATTAACTGATCGTTATGGACTAGCTATTGGGCTTCCTGCAGCTACAGCTACTTTGTTGAAAAAACAGATGCACTACAGATACTCTCATGGAATAGGTAAAAGTAGAAGATATTATACTGGTTCACGCCTTCCGTTTAAAAGTGAAAGTTTTTTATTTCTTTCTTTGGAAAAAGTGAATACAATTGTTTTCATTAACATTCTTTTTATATCTCTCTCTTTCTCTATTCTTCACCCCTTCTATTAAGGCAATAGGAGTGGAAAATGATATGGTTATAATTGTAATTTATTAAGATTACTGATCTAATATGCATGTGTAGTCTGGTAACCATTGATGCAGAAATCAGTCTAGGATTTTAGTTCAGGAGGGGAGGATAGGTACCCATGACAAAAGATATTTCTACAATATCCTTATATTTTAAAGATCCCTTTTTTCCTTTCAGCCAAGGGTCCACATTAAACAAGCTGTAACAGCCTTCCAAGGAGTACAAGAACTTCTAGAACCAATTGTCTACTCAAGCAAGCTAGAAGATCTGTAATCAATTTAGGCCTAATCCAGCTAACAATCAATAATTGAAAACTTGCTCCCGAATCTTATTGGCAACTTTACTATGAAGTTTGAAGAAAGAGAATATTCCACCAATTTGCCTACAATCTGATACTTACTGGACAAGTAAAACTTTCATTAATTATCAATATTGTGTCTAGAGGTTTTCATGTTAGTCATTATCTTTTACAAAGCTTCAAAAGTGGTAGTTTTTGTTTAGACAAATATTACCTTTATACTGGCTTCCAAATTTTATTTTCACCCTTGTAGAACATTTTATTACTGATGAAATTTGCATGAAACAGCTGTAAGTCCTCATTATTTGTATAAAACTTCTTGAAGTCTGTGGGAGACATCCACGGCTCATTCTCTGCCTAGTCTCATCTTTGAGAAAAAAAATTCTTGTTCTAACTTGATGACATGTCTTAAATGATGTTTAGCAGGTGCATACTTATTTTATCCACATTAGTCGGTGTGCATCTGTTCAGTATAGAAAGTTCCTAGCCTTTCTTCTATCTATAGATAAGCCTTTCTTATTGTGCGTAGACATGGACAGGATTGAATGTCAAAATAGAATCCTTTATGTTGGATACTAAGTTTGTTTTGCAAGGATTCATGTACTTGATCCCAGTTATTTGGAATTAAGGCCTGTTGTGTCATCTGTATATGCCTTCAAAAACTGCAGAACACAAGATGCATTTTAATATTATCTCCATGCTTAATTTTGCAGCCCATGTTGAGTTGATCTATCATTTTCATTTCCAAAGCTAAAGCCAATTCTCCTTTTTTCCTGCTTCAATGGTACCAGAATATTGGTGGACTTACATGAGAGCTGACTTAGAAGGTTTAATTGAGATCCAAAAGCTATGTGAATCTGGGAAGCTGAAGATACCTGTGGAAAAAACATTTGCAATTACACAAGTGATAGAGGCTCACCAGGCAAAAGACAAGAAGCTCATTCTTGGTAAAGTGGTGCTAGAATTTGATTGAAATATCCACAAGATTGCAGTTGTCTAGGTTGGAATCCCTTATATATCTTTTAAGAGTTCTTTTTAGCTTTTATTTAGTAAATGGATTATGGGTTTTCTCTGTATCAATAAATACTGGCATATCGTATAGGAAGAGGAATTTTATGTATTAGTAATTCTAAATGTGCCGTTAGCAATCTGTAAATTTGTTGAGAACTTTCTTTGACACTAGATTTTTATAGCTGTCCTATTTTTTAAGCAACCAAATTCATATTTAAGTAGAAAAACTTGCATACATCTAAGTGTATGTATCTGTAAGTTTCAATTTTTTTGCAGCACATTCATTAAATACAAATGATCATGTAAGTGATGCGTTATCTTTGAGTTTTTGGTGCAGGTACGGTAGGCTGTACTATCTGGACCATAGGAAGCCCACAAGTTGTGGTCCACAAGATCCCTTTTGTTTCAGATTTTTCATTATAAAATAGTAATAAATAACTTAATTAGATGTAATCTGCTTTTAATAGTTGGTTTTGTCTGTTTTGGTGTAAGTGTTTGGTCAAACCACTCCTCTTCAAGTAACCTTGACCAACTTCTTTAGCTTCGTATCATTTCACTCCAACTTCAGCTATGCTCCTTTCTTTCACTCATGCACATTAGTGTGTGCTTTACTGCTTTATGCAGTTTTGGTTCATTTCTTAATTAACATTTTCTTGATGCATGTGAGAAGATATCTAGTTGTACTCAACGACCATGATTTGAATATGGGCTCACCAATCACTGTCTGCCACGTTGAGGAAAATTATGTCATCAGGGACCAAATTGTATTTTCATCTGGTTCTTAAGCTGACGTGGCTGGAAAACATAGTGACAGAAGCCAATCGAGCATGTGAGTCTTTTTTATCTCCTGACGCGCTACAGATGGCGCTGTTCTCTATGTTATGCGTGGGGAGCATTAAAACACATAGGACACAGGTCCCAGCCAACGAGGCCAGGCCTACGCTTGTTTCAGCATTTTATAACCACTTTCCTTAGGAGGCGCGTGAGTTTTAAACTCTAACCCATCATTGGCAATGGCAACAGTCTCATGGTCACGTGCATCTTTTCGATTCCTCTCTGTCTGTTTCACCTCGTCCATATCGATTCTCCTTCCCATGTGACCATCACTTTCTAAATGACCGTCATTTTCAGATTTAATTACCGAATTGCCACTCTATCAGTTACCTTAAGAAATTGAACAAACAAAAATTATAATATAATTGAAGAAATTCAATTATTAAGTAGAATTATTTATTAGCTGTTTATCATATTATTTTATATTAAATAAGAGCTAAGAATAGAATAGATTCTTGTTTTTTCTTTTATTCCTCTCCTTTCTCTACCAAAACTATTTTCTTACCTTCCTTTTTCTATTCCTTTCCTCTACTTTTCCACCTTAACTTTGATTCTTAAAAAGGCGCATGAACTGCACAGTATTACATTACTAAATCCAATGAACTTCATAATGAAGTCTTTATTATCCTAAAAAATGTTACAGAGAATCTCAAGAAAGACCAAGGGTATTACTGTCATATTGAAAACTAAGCAACACAACACCAATACAATGCCCATGGAGCTAGAATAGAACCTACATACATAGACAAGATCCTAAAGGCTGTTAACATGCACTAATGGTGTATATATAAATTACACCAAAACTTTTATTTTATTACCATTGAGATTAACGGGTATGCCTAGCCAGATGGATATGTAAAGCACAATGGAATTAGCAGCAACTGACCCTACAATCACTCAGTTGCATTTTGCTAAAGACAAAGCAGCATTTCTTCAGGTTCCATTAAACCTTTCTTTCTCTCTCTCTTTCTTACTGTGCCTGCAGTCTGTACTCTGCAACCTTCAGCCCCCACCACCATACAACCAAACAAAGATCTTCTTCCTCTAACCCCTATTGAGTATTGGCTGTGTTTACTACTCCTCACAATCCTGCACTTTCAATGGCCATAGTTCTGTGTTGAAAAGAAAAATGGATTCAGAGAGTAGACCTCATCGAACTACAAGTAGTAGTAGCAATAGCAGCACAAGTGAGCTTTTCGTTTGCTTCACTTCCCGTCTCTCTTCTTCATCAATGAAGCTCTCCTCAAAGTCTATTCTTAGCCCAGGTCGTAGCAGAGAACCATCCCAAATCTCTTTGTCAACTTCTTTAAGCAGGAGGCTTAGAAGTAATGGTAGCATGAAAGGTGGTCAGGCTTCTCCAATGTTTCCAACTGGGGGAAAGAAAAGAGGGTGTGCTTTTGAAAACCCAGAGCCTTCATCTCCAAAGGTAACTTGTATTGGACAAGTGAGGGTGAAAACTAAGAAACAGGGGAAGAAGATGAGGTCAAGATCGAAGAGAAGAGGTGAAGCAAGCTTTAGGAAAACAGAGCAAAATGTTCAGGTTGTAGCAAACCCAGATCTAAGTCAACAAAATAATCAATCTTTTCAGTATCAGAATCATCAGAATTTGCAACAGGAATGCGTAAGGCATAGGAATCAAAGATGGGTTCATCTTCCATTGACAATTTGTGAAGCTCTGAGAGCATTTGGAGCTGAGTTCAGTTGCTTCTTGCCTTGTCGGTCTTCTTGTCTGTCAAGCGAGAGAGACAAGGAAGAGAAGGCAGCTTCCACTGAGGGATCTAGAAATGGTGGTGGGAATGGCAGAGACAGTTCTTGTGGAGCTGTATTTGCTAGGTGGTTGGTGTCATTGCAAGAAGGGGATGGGAAAGGAAGGGAAATAGAATTGGTGGTGGGAGAGGAAGAGGGAACAGAGAGGAGTAGGAGGAGGCATATTTTTGAAGAAATTGAAATCAAGGAGGAGAGTAGAAATGAGGGGTATGTGGAGGAAGAAGAAGAAAAAGCAAGAGTTAGTTATATGTATTCCACCAAAGAATGCTCTTTTGTTGATGAGGTGTAGATCTGATCCTGTGAAAATGGCAGCTCTGGCTAATCGGTTTTGGGAGTCACCACAGAACGATCAGGAGGAAGAAGATGAGAAACATGGAGATAATGAGGATCACAAAGAACAAGAACTTGAAGAAGAGGAAGAAAGGCAAAGCAAAATTGAGCCTCAAATAGAATTACAAGAGGAGGGCATTGCTGAAAAGGAGGTAACTTTTGAAGCTGGTGAAGAGCATCAAATCCCAGAAGCAGAAACAAAATCAGTGGCAGAGAGTGATGAAAATGAAAGCATAGGAAACCCAGAAATCAATGGCATGCTTGAATCAAATGAAGAAAAGCAAAACGAAGATGAAGTAGAGGAGGACAAGGAAGAAGCAGCACAAAAAGTAGTAGTGAATGCCAATCAACAAGAAGAAACAATGGTGGATATTCCTTCCATTGAAGTTCGTGAAGATCCAGAAAAGCTAGAAAATGAAGAGGTTCAGCTCAATTTGCTTCAAAACTTAGAAGAACAGCAACAACAAGGAGATAAGGAAGATGATTCCAGTGAACAAAGAAACGGAGACGTTTCCTCTTTTTCTGTGGTGTCTGTAGAGTCAGAATTAGAAGACGACGAAACATCGAAGGTTGAAGCTTTTGCAGAAAATACAGAGGAGTCAACGGAGGAGGAAGAAAAAGAGACCACAGGAAGACCTTGGGAAGACGAAGAGACAGCGACCCAAGATAGATCCGAATCCAATAACCCGAAACTCCATGAAAACGAGGTGGATCCGGTGGAGTCAAAGGAACTGAAAATTAGTCAACCAAAACCAGGCAGGGGAAGCTCAGCCTTACCAGATTGCTTGCTATTGATGATGTGTGAGCCTAAGCTTTCCATGGAGGTATCCAAGGAGACCTGGGTCTGCAGTACGGACTTCATCCGATGGCCACCGGAGAGACCGGTGATCAAAAAGGACGGTGGAGATGAACCCAAGAAGAGGGTCAGCATTGACTCTAATCCTCCTCCTCCTCCGCAGTTGCTACAGACGCCGAGATCATCTTGTTCATTCCCGGCACCGGCGGCTCCAGGTGCTGGAATGTCCATGACAACTACGATAGAGCAGAAGCTGGTGGGCCCCAATTCATACGAGCCGTTTGTTCTACCTCGTTGCAAGTCGGAGCCGAGGAGGTCTTCGGCTAAGCTTGCGCCAGAGGCTTGTTTCTGGAAGAATAGAAAGTTGGAGCCGCATTGCCCGGCTACACTTGGGATCGGCGCGGCTGGAGTTGGATTTTAAGCCCTTTCTTTTTTTCTTTGTAGTTACTGGTAGTTAGGTTTGGATTAGGTTACTGTAGAACTGTGAGCAATGTTGGTAACTTTACTATTTTAGCATCTTATGTAAATTTTTTATGATTTTTACGAAGGCACCTGTTTTTCTTATATTGGCCAAAAAAAAAAAAAAACTAGAAGAGAAAGTTGCATAATTTAGCCCCTCCAGTTGAATTGTATACGGGTAAGGTGTTGAAGCATAGACAACGATTGAGTAGGCTGCATGTGAACATTTCTCAAAAAAAAAAAAAAAGAAGCTCAATTAGGATGGAAAATAATGATGAAACTTGTGGGGCAGATTGATTTGAAATGAGTAATTAGTGGCTGGAGTAGATGTGTGTTTGGTTGAATGTTTGGCTATTTGGTTAAGGTTATGTCTCTATCTGACCACCAGACTCGATGTTAGAAATAGTCTCATCTGCTAACCCACCCAAAACTGCTCTTTTTATCTTTTTTTTTTTTTTTTTTCTTTTTTTGTGAGTAACTCAGTTTACGAATGTTTGACTAATTATTTTTTTGATTTTGATTTTTTTGACTAGATTATTCATGCTAGGACTAATTCGTGTAAACTTCAAATAAACATCAGGAGAACCAAATTATTGAGTTTCTGTGAATTGCAGAGTTTCAAAGCAATGGTATCCTCTCATCTCAATAATTGACTGAAGTAATCAATTTCCAAGGCAACAAAACTAGTGTATCATCATCTTTCTCAGATTCCTCCCACGCCCTTTTCCTCCATAAATCAAAGGAGATTCATATCATGCTTTAAGACTCAGCCTTCTCAGTGTTTAAATTGCTCAGTTTGTTTCATTTGTTTTTATCCTTTTGAGTAAAGGACAAGGCTATAAAGCTATAAAATGAAAACAAAAAAGAACAGTTCATGCTTGTGCATTTGCCTCGTGGATTTGCAGTATCTTTTAGGCAGCTTCTTATTGGCCTCATTATACACCTGTACCCTCTGCATCACAAAGCAATCTGTGGGGGCTGTACCAAAGAAAAAAAAAAAAGTAATCTGTGGGGGTGTTAATCCACTTGAATTCATAGCAAGATATGGCACTACATTGAACTTTCTATTAGAGGGAGCAGAAATCAAGATGATGATCAACCTTTTTTAGTACTTTCTCTTTGCTTTTCTTAGTGGAAATGAGTTTGTGATTACAATGTAAATGATCCTTTTTCTTGCTCTTTATTTCTTTTAATTTTGCTCAATGAGATAAATGTTGAAATAACCTTTGGGACTCCACTTCAAGTGAGAAACACAGCAACATATGAAAGCTGATAAAGATACAGCCTTCTGAGTTTTGATTAAAAAAAAGAGTAGGAATAAGACAAATGACACAAAGAACTTTAATAATTGTAAAGGAATAGCTAAGTGGAAAGTTATGGTAATAAACATGCTGGCACCCACAAAATTGATAGGGCACATGCAGTATGAGAGGGACATATACCAAGAAGAGGCCTCAGAAGTCACAATGAACCAGTGAAGGAAATTATTCCCACCCCTTCTCTGTGTTAGCTACCAAAATTCAAATTTTGGAGTGAGTCAATGAGGTCAATCTTCTAGTGTATCCCAACTGCAATATTCCCAATAAGCAGCTTGAAAAGAAGAGTGTAAACTACAAACTATCAAGGTACAGTACGTCTACAATTGATGTACCATAAACCTTTCATGATTGGGGCTCGTAATTTCCTTACAACTATCTAAATCAGCATTGCCCTTGACTAAGGTCATGTGCACTGGCATTCATTAACTGAGGTTTAGTGAAAATGGCTGCTTTCACCAGTTTAGTATGACAATCTTGACCAGCTTGAACACAGGGGTGTCAATAAGCTAAGCTTGGGCCGCAAAGCTCAGCTCGGCTCGGCTCATCTCACTTTAAGCAAGTTCGAGCTCGGCTTGTTAAATGCTCTTGAAGATTTTTTGAAAATTTTAAAAAAAATTTGCAGGCAAAGAGAGTTGAATCTAATACCACTTAATAAGTATTTGTGCAAATTATCACAAAACTAAGTAATAATTTATGTTAGTATTTTGTAAATAAATAAATTTATTATAAATATATATATAAATAATAACAAATTTATTAAATAATATTGAACGAGCTAGCTCACAAGCCGACTTTTAGAAATATTGTGCTCGGCTTGTTTTACTAAACAAGCCCAAAATAACATTAAAGATCGGCTCTTTTAAAAAATGAGCCGAGCTTGATCCGAGCTCTTAACGAGTAATTAACGAGCTGTTCACGAGCTAGTTTAGTTCATTGCCAGTTCATTGCCACCCAACTTGAACAAGCTTATAGCAACAGTCTTTGGTTGTAGCTCTATCTACCATAAACTTGTTTCCCACATTCAAATGCATAAATTGTGATAAAGAACAGAAGACAATGTGTAATCATCTGGGTTAGTCCTAATAACATCAACCCAAAGGTATGTACAGTTTCAAAGAGGAAAGCAAAACTATAAGATGGTAAACATCCGAACATGGTGAAAAACATAATATAAGAAAGCACCTTGCTCTGCATGTGTTACCGTTCTTGAATACGCAATAAAGTGCAGAAATTACGGTGAAAGACACTGGGTATAGATCCTGGACGATAACAATTTCAAATGGAGACTGCTAGATAGCTAGATTGCAGCAGCATCAACTCCTGTACATTCAGCTCCTTTGATTTTCATAAATAAAAACAAATTTTGGCATTACAAAAATTAGGTGCTTCTGCCATTTCATCTTCTACAGCAATAATTGAAAGATGGATGACAATTCTATCAAGAATTTTACTTGTAAAAGTAGACAACAGATATTGAAAAGATAAATTCTACAAGTGGGTTAGAGGAGCTGCACCTATTCCTCCACTGCAATTTCATTATTGTGTATCATTTGAAGTTTAATCTTCCTTGTTGCTGCTCAATTCAGAGGTATCTGTAGGACTCTCAACTGCAGAAATTCCCGACTCCTCAGTGCCTTTGCTTTCAGTTTCTTGATTTGTGTCATCTTCCATGAAGGAGTTAATGGCAAGCTGGCCAGAATAAAGGAACAAACCGACAGAGTTGATGCCAAAAACAAATGTTGCAAGGTAGCATAAACCATTTATTATTGTCCTGACAAAAGCAGATGCCAGATAATTGTGAGATGCTTAAGTATATTAGTATCGTGGAATTAGATTAAGCAGTAACGAGAGCTACCTTATGGTTAATGTTATTTGGCGGACCTGAAAAGCACTCACTGTTAGAATTTCTTGAGAAGGACAGGGCACATAAGTTCAGTGTAGAATGCATTCCAAACTTCAAAAACTATTTCGTTTTTTGAGTGGCGTTTCTAAAAAAAACAAAGATTTCGCTTACCCATTTAATACAATCCCAGTTATACCTAGAAAGTAAAAAAATCACAGATAAAGAAACATAGAATGATGTGCTACTAGAAACGTGCATGTCCTAGTGTCTGCAGACATACACACTCAGATGAAAATCAACAACAGAATAACTACATCGTAGGAAATGATGGGTGAGCCTAAAAAAATCTAATCTTTTGATGAAGAAGAAAAGGTTCAGCACATTGTTACAACAAACATACAATTTAACTACAACATGGGCTGTTCTAACATCGCCGAAAAGATACATCCTAGCAATGTTCTTTATATATAAAAATAGTTCAACTTCAAGATATGTTACTCCACAGCCGAAGAGCAAAATGCAACACCCACAATCCTGAGATATCCTCTAACAGTTATCTGTTTAGAACATTGTATAGTTAATTCTCCCTTTGAAAAGGGACTTTGTGGCTTCTTTTTTCATTCTTTCCTATTTCTTCTTTTTCTTCTTTTTTCCTTTTTTTATCATCCTTGGAATGAGTTTTCAAATTATACTGACCAGTTCATATTCGTATTTTAAGCAATCGAGAAATTTAACTGAACTTCAAAATTAAAGAATGAAAAAAATAGAACCATTCTGAAAATATACATTTACTTGCATGACAATCAAAGAGCAAGCAGCATTCTAGTTATTCAGATAAGCTCACTACAATAGCTAAAGTTGAATTCATCTAAGAATGCTACTTGCATAATGCACCAGAGAAGTATTACAAAAACTGCAGAAAGTGGGGTGAAACAAACCGATAAATTATCTGAAATTGTTTGGCGATTGAGAGCTGCCTCTATGGTAGTAGTGAATCTATATAAAATGAGAGCAATAACACCTGCAGAGATTCCACCCAACAATGCCTGAACAGGTGAAGGAGGATCGTTAGACTCAATTGATACTGACCCCATAGCTTTCAAGCTATCCAACGCCACTTCCGTCATTGACTTCTTCACTCCTGAAGATCTAAATTTCTGTAAACACCAAAACCGATTCATTAAAATCTGTATAGACTAATAATACATTAAAAAAAATATAGAAGTGAAGTGAATGGAAGCAAGGCAACAAATTTGTCAAGTTCCCATACTAGACCCCAGTAAAGCATAGCCAAAGAATTGAAAATTTTAAGTCTATCAGAGATGCAGAGAAATTAACTTATCAACCAAGAGAAAGTAGGAATTCATGCATAACAACAAATGAACACATGAAATGTGGTACAATGAGTAAAGGAAGAATAATAGCAAAAACTAGATTCCCAAAAACAAAAACTCACAGCTGACATAAAATGATTAGACTAAAAGGATTTAGTATGTACTAGTTCTTTGGCACGTTTGGCCCGGCGCCGGAGAGAGCGAAGTAGGAAGACAGTAACGGCTACGGTTAGCAGAACACTGGTGGCGACTTGGATGAAAGAAGGGTCGTCTGTGGTGTCGAAAATGGAAGGAGAAGAGAATGGGAGCTCGACGGGGCCTTCCTCTATTGCAATTGTGGTGGGTTCGGAGATTTGGGCAAGCCATAGTTCGGGTAAGGCTCGAGGAAAGGCTGAAACAGAGTGAAAAGTAGTGCGTCTGTGGAGAAAAGTGAGAAGAGGGGATGAGAGAGAAAGGGACAGAGACAGAGACAGAGAGGGGTTATGGGCATGAGCGAAAGTAACGGGAAGGTTTGGCAAGAGAAGGTGGCGGTGGCAATGGGAGTGCAACATTTGAGTTTTTAAGAGCCAGAGAAGAAATGGTTGTCACTGTTCTTTGTTACCACATACACTCAATGATTTTGTGCTTTCTATCTGGTATTTTTGGCCAATTATAGTTAACAAATCTTACTTTGATTGATTATAATAAAAATATAAAATCAAGAGATTTTTTTTATTTAAGTCTCATTTTGGATATCAATAAATATATAATTATTTATTTATTAATATATTAAATTATAATATTGTTAGTGGTTGAATTCCAAAACTCTTTGTATATATAATTGACCTAAGATTCGACAAAAATCCAACATCCCGATTGAAATTAGGGGTTATTAGTTGATGTTGTCCAATATTACATTCATTGTACCATCACATTGTCATTTATATCAGTATTTTTTTTTGTTGTTGAATGTACAAGGGAAACAACCATTTAGATTTGATGTTTCCGGCAAGAGCATGTAAGATTCAAATCTTGGCTAAGTAACATATTTATGAATGTTTACAAATTTTGTGAAATAGAAAAGAGAGGATAAATGACAGAGAAAACTAAGTATTGAACAAAATTTGTATATACGAAACAATAAGTGGATGAATTGAGATTAATTCATCATTTATATATTAATGAATCTAGTTTTCAGATAAAAAAAATTGATGACATTACAACCATTATTACCATTGATAGGTCTCTTGTACAAAGCACAAAGGATTTATTGCAACATAAATCCTAAATCTAGAGAAACTAATTTTCTTTCCTTCTATTTGCAATCCCTGCAATTTTCTCTTTTTGCTCTGAGTTAATATAGGTCTGAATCAATGAACAAACTCCAAGAATTACACAAAGAGGTATATATCAAATTGTCAATGATTTTGTTAACCCTTATTATATTTAATGAGGTATAAAATTGTCAATGGTTTTGTTCAACATTCCTGGTGAACATTAGATGCCACAGTTCTAGCCCAAAACTTGATTTGTGCTTTCACATCTTCTGCTGACCTATTTGAAACCCAATTTGGAACTGGTGGAGCACAAGTTTGCACTATCCATGCCTCTGAAAGATAAGGTTTTCTCACTGCCTTATCTTCCTCTGCCTCATCCTGGTTTTTCTCTTGCAAACCAGGAAGTATGTTAACCAAACTTGGGTCTAAGGCTTCCTTCTCAAATGAAAATCCCAAGTCCTTGAACCCTTGCACTTCTTCAATTTCAAGCTCACTTAGGCTTTTCCTTGTTGTCAATCTCTGCCTTGTCTCCTTAATCCTATCTATATTGCTCTCTGCCTCTGAGTTTCTTTGTGATCTACATCTAGGAAGGCTGCAACTCTGTGTTACATTAAATCCAATGTGATTAATTAAGCAGTATTATATGCAACCAATTCACTACAAAAAGAGCTTCAATTTTTCAGTTCATAAATTTAATATCTTATACATTGTCAACCAGTTGCTAATTCAATTGGCAAAGACACCGGACTAAGCCTATCAAAGTTTTTAAGTGAATTGACAATGAGTTTGATTACTGTGATAATTGTATTACCTTTGAGGTATGTCTTGGTGGCAAGATTTGAGGATGCAGAGGAGATGCTTGGCTTGTGGATTTGCCATTTCTAGGATCACTCTGTTGGATTGTCTCTTCCCTCCCTATGTAATGAGGTAGTGAAGGTGTCCTGAGCAATTTTCTTCTCCTGCTATTGCATTCAATTTTATGAACTCCTTTCATCTCTTTAAATGGTGTTTGACTGGCTTCTTTTAGCAAAACATGATCTGATGATGGTTGTAGGGTTAACTCACTCTTTGTAAAACTGCTTCCTTTTCCTTCACCTTGATCTTCCTTGCCTCTACAAGGTTGCATAGATGGTACCGGGATCAAAGTAGCACGAACAGAACCATTTCGGTCCGGTAGTTTACTTGGTGAAACAATGTTGCTGCCATATGAATTCTTCACCAACATGTCTGGACTAAACACTGTGGAAGGACAAGGATCAGAATAGCACCTTGACATCTTTGGTTTTATGTTAAGCAGGTTCTCAAAGAACCAGCACTCTTCCAAAAGATCCATAGCTTCAATTTTTTCATCTACACAAATAATAGAGGACTCAGAAAGCTGATCAATTGGCTCCATTGGTTTCCAATTTGCTAACCCTTTATTAATTTATATGTGGGCTGTTTTGGTTCAATTATTATCGGATTATGTTATGTTATGCCTATCAAATCCCAGCTAAATTTGAATAAAATAGAAATGCTGCAGCTTGGCTTACTAAGAAAGCCATGTGGGGTATATGCACCATGTGAATCTGAGATTAAAACAAGTTGTCTTTTATGTGGAAATTGGGATTTTAAAAAGTGTTTGATGTTGTTCTCTGAGAGATGAATGAGATGAGAGCTTCGACCAAGGGGGGATTTCTTCGGCGCTGACAGTGTCATGCCAGCACACTCCCCATGTGATGTGATTGTGTTTATGCAGGAAGACTACGTGAGAAAGGGGTCTGATGAATTGTTTTCTCTATCATGTGACAGCTAAGGTTATAGGTTGGTAATGGTCCAAACTTGTATTTAATTTGCTGGCCTGGAAATTGGGGCATCCCATTTTTTAAAATTGGTCAAGAAATGTAATTATATGTTTTTGTGTGAAATATGTACACGTGGGCAGCATAACTCATACCCTCTCCAATTAAATTATTTCAATTTCCTGTTTTTTCCAATTGGCTGGATAATCATGTACAAATATTGACTTAATTACATTTTTAGTTCTCATAATTTATTTCAAAAGCCAATTGTATCCATATTGTTTAAACTTTTTCAATTTCAACCTTTACTAATTAATTCTTATTTATCTTTTAAAAAAAACTAATATAGTCCTTACCATGAAATACCGTCCAAATTGAATTAATACCGTATGATGTGCCCACGTGTCTATAAATTATTTGTAAGACAAATATAATTTATATTTAAAAAATAAAAATAAAAATTTTCAAACCTACTAACCAACATAATATTATTTATTAAAATATATGAGACTTTAGCTTAAATAATTAAAATAGAAATATTAAGATCACAAGATTCGAATCCCTGAATAAAAATTACATTTATTCTCAACTTAAAATTCGGCCAATGAATTGGCTCTATAACTTGGTGTTCACATGCATGGACAACTACCACTGGCTCTATGAAGAATGATTGAATTAAACAAAAAGAATGAAAATTTATTTTGAAGGCTCCACCATTTCTGATTGAAGTTATGGAAATTAATGGTGAATGAATTGAAATTTCAATATATAAATTAGGGTGAAAGCGAAATTATTATTAATAAGCACTAATCCAGTGGATATCTGCAGTTGTCATGGAAATTAATGGTGAATGAATTGAAATATCAATATAGAAATTAATGTGAAAGCGAAATTATTACTAATAAGCACTAATCCAGTGGATATTTATAGTTGTTGTTGCTCTCAAGGCTGATCAAAAATTTAAGAGTGTGTACAAGTCGTTTCGATTTGGATATTGACATATATTTTTGAACCAAATCAAAAATTTTGAGTTGTAAAACTTACGAACCAAAAATACCCGAACCAAAACAATATAAAGCAGTTCAGTTCGAGTATTACATTACCCAAATTTTATTAATATTTCTCTAAAATTAACTTAAAAATTATATATTTTTTGTTTTATGAACCTCATACTTTTAAAATTCATCAATTATAAAATTAAAATACAAAAAACATAATATATCAACATATTCAACACAAATAAAAATATAAAATTATAAATTAACACAAGCAATATATAAAAATATCAAATTCTTTAAAAACTATATTATACAATTTAATCATTTTATTTTTCAAATAACTACGAGTACCTTTAGATATTTTATCATCATTAATCATAAGTCAAAAATATCAAATATTGAATTTAATTACCTAAAATTATCGATTCCTTTGGTTATCCTTTATTTTTTTGCACAGCCCTATCAATAATGCATAGGTGGTCCCGTGAACTAGTGGTAAAGAATGATCCTTTATACACATGTATCAAATCATCAATCTTGGTGTCTCGTGACAACCAGTCATGGAGTATTCTCTATAATTTGAGAGTGAGTTCCCGTAGTATTGTCCTTGTCATCTTGTTTGCCAAGTCACCCGTAAAAAGAAGCCAAAGAAATTTGGTTCCAACTCTGCTAAGAGCCGGATCAAAATACCACCCCACAAATCTCCAAAATCTATTGCTAAGTTTTTTGACTCAGTCAAATCTCAGGAAATCTGTTACTACTTTAATACATTATCTTTGGAGTTTGATTCCTGTCAAATTCTATTTTGTTATTAACCAATCCTTTTCTGGCAATCCCAACAACCTCTCCTACAAAATTGCATGCAAATGAGGCCCCGAATCTTGACCAAACCAAACAAAAACACTCAGCAGATCAACAAGACACACACTGATCAATCTGACAAAAAAAAAAAAAAAAATGGTTGGATCAAGTACCTCAAAGTATCACATAACTATGTTTCCATGGCTTGCAATGGGCCATATGACCCCTTTTCTTCATCTAGCTAATGAGTTAGCCAAAAGAGGACATACAATCACTTACTTTCTACCCAAAAAAGCTCAGCTTCAATTGCAGCACTTGAATCTTTACCCAAATCTAATTACCTTCCACACAGTCACAATTCCTCATGTCGATGGCCTCCCCCCAGGCACAGAGACTGCCTCAGAAATACCGCTTTTTTTGACCAATTTGCTGTCCGAGGCTATGGACCTCACTTGTGATCAAATAGAGGTGAGTTTTCGTGCAAACAAACCAAACTTTGTTTTCTATGACAATGCACATTGGATGCCACAACTAGCCAAGCAGTTTGGCATCAAATCCATTTGCTATACTGTGGTTTCTGCAGCAAGTTTGGCAATAGCGCTTGTCCCAGCACGTAATCTACCAAAAGACAGGCCTCTTACTGAGGAGGATCTAAGTCAGCCACCACCTGGCTACCCATCATCTAAAGTAGTTCTTCGTGGCCATGAAATCCGATCATTGATGTTCATTACACTGCCATTTGGAAAGAACATCACGTTCTATGACCGAACCACAATGGCTCTGAAAGAATGTGATGCCATAGCTAGTAGAACCTGCGAAGAAACTGAAGGGGATTTATGCAAATACATGGCAGCTCAGTACCGCAAGCCTGTGTTTTTAACAGGACCCGTGTTGCCAGAGGAGGTTAAAGAAACATTAGAAGACCGGTGGGCTAAGTGGCTAGGTGGGTTCAATCCTGGTTCTGTTGTATTTTGTGCATTTGGAAGCCAATATATCTTGCAGAAAGACCAATTTCAAGAGCTGTTATTGGGATTTGAGCTAACTGGGTTGCCATTTTTGATTGCTCTGAAACCACCCGTGGGGTGTGAAACAGTTGAGGAGGCTCTGCCAGAGGGTTTTGAAGAAAGGGTTAAAGGGCGAGGAGTGGTCTTTGGGGGATGGATTCAGCAGCCATTGATATTGAAAAACCCATCAGTTGGGTGCTTTGTGAATCACTGTGGGTTTGGGTCGATGTGGGAGTCTTTGATGAGTGACTGTCAAATAGTGTTGGTACCACATCTTGGTGACCAAATCTTGAACACTAGGCAATTGTCTGAGGAGCTTGAGGTTGCAGTAGAGGTGGGGAGGGAAGAAAATGGGTGGTTCTCCAAGGAGAGCTTGAGCAAAGCCATTAAATCAGTCATGGATAAAGATTCTGAGGTGGGTATGAAGGTAAAGAAAAACCATACCAAGTGGAAAGAAATTTTGGAGAAGCCAGGGTTCATGAGTGGTTACATTGATAAATTTGTGGATAGTCTTCAGGAGCTTGCAAAATAAAAGAACAAGCTTTAATGTATAACTTGGTTGCAGCAGGAAAAATGGATACCCATTGAATTGTAGGCAATGTTTCTTGAAAAAATAGGTTTGTTTTCATTTTCTTTTCTTTTTTTTTTTTTCCTTTTTTATAAGTAATTTTCCTTTTTTGTTATTACAAAGAAGGGAAACAAATATTTTGAGTGCTAGTCATCTACGTGAGCAAAAGGGTGTAGCAAACTGTACTAGTATGAAATAAACTACTATTTTGCTCCATGTTTATAGTCTTCCAATTTTTTACTTATGAAATAAACTTTTTAAGGGATTGCAATATTTGATGCTTCAATTTTTCATCAATACTTTTATGATTGGAGTAATGGACTGTATTTGATGCTAAACAGTTTATTCTCTTTTAATTCTTTTTTCCCCTTAATAATTTTGGGTGTTCTATAAAGAAGCTGCATTATTAATGTATTCAAACAATTTTACTAATAAATGTATTATTTTTTAAAGAAAAAAAACTGGGGTAAGCGTGCAGAAGTGACACTTTATGATTTCTGACTGCAGCATTTTGTTTCTTTTGTTAGCTAATTCAGTGGATTCAGCAAACAACTATTACGCCAACATATATACACTCCCACTAAATGGCCGTGTAATGTGCCTAGTTTAAGAATGCTTGAACTGAATCTTCCAGTTACTTATTGAAATTCAGTATAACAATTATCAACCATGCCTTTGTCAACAATTGGTAGACAAACACAAAACATTATTTATCAATTTATTACAATAAAACAAGAAAAAACAGATCAGCATCAACCTAAAACACATTGTGATAACTATGTACATAGATAGCAGAATCTATAGTTACGGAGAAACGGATGTGAAACTAACCTCAAACTGTACTTGCAGGAAGGACATACATGAGATCCTTCCAGAGTCAAGGCTTTGAGAGATTCTATGATGTCAAGGATTGACTGCCCGTTGATTGTAACTCATGAATGAACTAAGAAGAAACTACAATAGTAAAATCATGGAAAAAATTTATCTTTGAATTTCTTTTAAAAAAAACATATAATGATATATAATTCCGCATCGGCACCAAAAACTTGCCCATGGCAAGCAATCCAAGCTGTGAAACCAACAGCTTAATCAAAAGGGTGCTTCATCATTACTATCAACTCTATAAGGGAACAGAGGCACACAGTCTCAAATTTACAGTGATATGAGGCATTCTTGTCAGGGTCTACATGAACCAGTATACCATCTCTGAAAATAAATTTTAAATCAAGCTTGGGTGGTTTACAAGGGATGGTATCTTCTCTTGCAGCTACATGTTGGCTTGTGGAGTGAGAAGCACATTCAGCTGGCAAGATTATCCTGCCTGAGTTTCTGGGTCTACATGTTTGCAGATTTGGACATTCAAAAGACATTCTGTGCTTCTCCTCTCTCTGATCTCTACTAGGTGAATCACCAAAACTCTCAGCAATACAAGCTTTTCTTACCGCTGAAACAAGATCCACAGACAATGACGCAACAATATCATGGACATCCTCTATAGTCCAAGCGCTCCTATTCAGCCCCCATTTATGAACAAGAATTTTCTGTGTCAAACCATGGAGAATGTAGAGACATTCAGAGCAACAATGATATGAACAAATAACCCCAGATTCAGCAGATACACATGTTTCGCAAGAGACAAAGCTATCCATAGTGTTCTCATGTGCACCAGTATTACCACTTAATTTAATGTCAGGCTCTGTCACGGACAAACTTCTGACCTGATTAGAGATCGGCCTAGAGTTGACGATCTCAACACCGTCCAATTTACAAGAATTAGTGAATCCATTTTCACAAAGGGCAACAGATTCCATGCATGCAAATCCATTTGGTTTTGAGGACCCAAAATCTCTACCCTCCACATCAATAATTCCAGCTGTTCCAGATAATTCAGATACTGCCCCATTCTCCTGATTCAAAATTTCATTAACTGATAGGCTCGCATCAGCATTGTTTGTAAGTTTATCTTGGAAAGAAAGGTTTTGTGGATGTCCTTCTGAAGTTGCACATATACCATCAGAACTAAGATAATTTAAATCAACGCTTTTGTTGCTTAAGTCAAGACATTCAGGATTTTCAGCAGCAATTCCTTGAAGACTTCCCTCCAACACATCTTGGTTATGGGAGCAGTACTCCATGGGAACAATTGACTGGCAATCCTCATTCTGAACTTGTTTATCTTCACATGAGTTAGGATGATTTTGAGACCCCATATTAGGTAGTGTAGGCTTGGCCATTATCGCTGGAGCATCTCGCTCCAGACTGAAACTGGAAGGAATTGTAATAAGATACCATCAAAAAGAAAAGAGAAATTAAACCACACGTAAATTCATGATAATAAAAATAATACCTCTGCAATGAATATGCCCAGCTAGTGACCATATCTTCCAGGTAAGCGACTTGCGACAATACACGAAGATATTGATATCTATCTTTCCCAGCTTGAACTTTTGTGTTGATTTGATCAACTAAGACCTCGAGGACTTTTCTTATCTCAAGAGCCACCTCCCTAACTGATGTGTAGGCACCTCTGTATGCCAATAAGCCAACAGCTATTAAGCCTCTAACAAGACCAGATTTTTCTTTGCTTTTGGAATTGCCTGAGCTACAAGTAGCAGCTACCTTATCTAGTGAATTGTTAGGACGAATAATACAAGAATTGAAAGGCCATCCCTTCCATGGTCCATTTATGTCTGCTGATGGTCCTTCTTTCAATTTTGATGTGACCAGACAAAGTTCAGCAAAATGAGGATATCGAAGAATTTGATAGCCCAAGGTAGATATTGCTGACAACAGGCTCGATTTCCCCTTCAGAGATCTAGTGCTAGGTGGAAATGGAACTTTTGCAAGAGAATCATCTGGAGGTTGAGTTTGATTCACATGTTCATTGGCTGATCCATTATCTGTCTTTGGACATTCAGCATCTGTACAGTGTTCAATGGAATCATAAGTTCTGTACCCCTTGCAAGGAACAGTGTGGATGTGAGATCTTTGGTGAATCAACTGAACCAGTTGCTCAACTATGTCCCTTGATAGCTTTTCTGCAGATAGATTGATCAACATATCATGGTCAAAATTTTCATCAATCTGCACCGAGAATCGAGGGGCTGTGTTCTTTGAAGGAGTTAACTGACTGCAACTTGATCCATCCGTCTTGAAGAATGCCCTTATTCTATGTGGAAGTTCTGGATATGGTACTTCTGATGTAGCCTATTGCCCATTGAGAACATAAGCTTTCAGGTTCCAAAAGTCAATATAAAATAAGACCAATCATAAAGTTTAACTAAAATACCCACATGAATGACCAAGAAACATCAGAATCCAAGCCAATGGGGAACAGAGAAAATTCTAACCATTATGAAGTACTGAACATTTAGTACGTGAATTATTATGTTCTTTCAATCACCAGATGAAATTATAATATTAGTAGTTATAGGCATTGCTATATATTAATGAGTCATTTGAAATCATGTGATTTACTTAGACCACAATGTAGAGTTAAGTATATGATTACATTTTAACTCAACAATTAATGAAAAGTGCATGGAGAACTCTAGATACCAAATATACATAAGCATTATTCCTGAAAAGACAAGCATCCTTACCACAATCACTAAGGACGTTGATACACCTAAAGTCTCCACCTGCTCAATAAATGAGATCCAGGCAAGCGAAGCTTTTTTTATGGCTAATTGGCCTTCTGTCACCTCTGCTGATTTGCTCTTGCCTGGCCTTAAATCATTTTCCTTTTCAACAAATTGACTATGTGAGGCACAAGACTCTTCCATCTCAGGAAACAGATAATTCTTTGAACAGATATCACTATTTTCAGTATCTTGAAGAAGAAGTGTCTCCAAAGCCCACAAATCAATTCTTGGCATGAACACCACACATGATCCAACACTAGCACATTTTACTGCCAAGTAGATAGGTGTACATGAGGATGTTTATATGTAGTTAAATCCACTAACCCCATGGCTATGCATTAGCTCAAGCAAGTTCTTTTGTACAAAACTAAGTTCACATCGAATAGACAGTGATCCAGTCTAAAGAAGTAACAAGATAAGTGACTTACCAAAAAAAATAGAACTAACAAGATAAGTGTCAAATTATCATTTTGAAGGTGCAAAAAAGAAATACGTGTAAAATGTAAATTTTCTCCATAGGCAGAAAGCTATGTGATGTTGTATATGGTTAGTCAATAAGATGAATGTTAACTTGAAAGCAAAAAAAATAAAAATGAAACAATAAATTACAAAACTTAGAAGTTTCACTAACAGAGTAACTATCCCAATTGGCACCTATGCTGGCAAGTAATTCTAATAGAAAAATACAGGAAGAAAACATTAATTGGAATAAAATATGAATTCAAATAAATGTCTACAATAAAATTTGCATTAAAAAAATGAGAAAAAAGCATTTGTGCCACAGTATTAGCAGCTCCCACACCCAATTTACTGATGCACCACTTTGACTTTGTGACCATCAACAGAGAACTAGTTCTTCAGGAGGGGAAAAAAAGAAGAGACACTATGGAGGTAAGTATATCGAAACCTTACAGTAGAGACACTATCATTCAAACTCATATTTCTTATAATGGAGCAATCTATGCCCAAGTATAACAAGCTAAAAGTCAAAACCACAAAATGTGAATAGGGAAACATACTTAATATTTCAGTTATCCCTTGCACTGCATCTCCGCGCCCTTCTTGCGACATTGTAGCCAAGTCAACCTTCTGAATTTCAATATTTCCAACAAAACAATGAAGAAGGCAAGAAGCAAGATGTCTCTGGCCAGATCTGGGGTTTCCAGCTACCAATATCCGAAATCCTAATTTCTGAGTCGATGAAGATGATATGTTTCGCCACAAACTAGTGTGAGTGACACCATTATGTTTCATGCACGGTTCAGACTTAGCAGTGTTATCATCAGTATCATCCCCAAAACCATGAGAGCCAGCAGAGCTATCATCCCCAAGTAAAATTCCAGAATAAGAAAATTTTCTCTCTAGCTCGAATGCAACATCTGCATCTCGAAGTAAATTATCAACATGGAACCACCAATGATCAACAGACACTTTCTTTTTGTCTAAAGCAGAAACCATCACATTTTTTATTATTTCTGCAGCCTTAGACATAGAAGGTGGCAACCATAGGCGTTCATCAAGATAAAGAGAAACAACCAAACTGGAAAGTGGTCGCAGCAAACAAGGAACAAGGTGGATTGGAAGAGGAGAGCATACTACGTCATTAGCAGCATTTCCAGCTTCTCTACGAGAGCATGGTGGAGGGGACCGCTGTAGAGCCTCCAACCAGTCCCTCTCTGC
The DNA here is from genome assembly GCA_029379385.1 of Quillaja saponaria. Classification (NCBI taxonomy): domain Eukaryota; kingdom Viridiplantae; phylum Streptophyta; class Magnoliopsida; order Fabales; family Quillajaceae; genus Quillaja; species Quillaja saponaria. The sequence goes on along the minus strand of CM055616.1, from coordinate 6,199,907 downwards.
CACTGCAAAGGCAGGAAGAGGAAGGCGCTTTCCATCAAAAGCTTTCTTTCCGGCAGCAGACAATACTTCTTGCAAAGGGAAATTCCGCTTCAAAGCATTGATGGCTGCTTGAGTACAGAGAGCCTGAAGATCAGCACCAGCAAAGCCAGCAGTTCTTTTTGAAATCCACCTAAGCAAAGATCCAGTAATTGGTTTGGGCCACCTCTGTGTGTGAAGTGAGAGAATGGCAGCTCTGTCATCAACCGACGGCAATGGGAAATATATCTCCCGATCAAATCTTCCAGGGCGCCTAAGTGCTGGATCAACAGCTTCAGGACGATTTGTTGCACCTATTACTACAACTGAACCTCGAGGTTTTAAACCGTCTAATAGAGCCAGCAATGTTGACACAACTGAACAGTGTGTCTGGTCTTGCTGCCTTGTACGGCTGGGTGCCAACCCATCTATCTCGTCAAAAAATATTATCGAAGGTTGACATCTCTCAGCAACCTGAAATAATAGCCTTAGCTGGCGCTCAGCGTCACCTACATATTTCCCCAGGCAGTCTGCACCTTTGCGGGCAAAATATGCTATCCGTTTATCACCGCGGGCACATGCACCTATCAATGACCGCACTACTAGAGTTTTACCCGTTCCAGGATACCCATGCAAAAGAACACCTCTTGGAGGCGTAAGCCCCAAATTGTCAAAGAACTCAGGATATAATAGAGGTAATATGACAACTTCTTTCATACACCGAATGACATCTTTAAGCCCAGCAACAGATTCCCAACCCTGAAATAATTTTTCGCTATCAAAGTCTGAGCCACCAATATAAACAGGTGCAATTCTCAATAAATCACGATGAAGCCTCTTGCTTTCACGCTTCAAAAACTCTTCATCCTCACCACAGTTCTCCAACCATTTCTCTTCCGCTTCAACGTCCTTCCGTCGAGCATCATTTGAAAACTTTCTGAACTCCAATTTCATTTTTCTAGCTTTCAGTTTCTTTACTCGGGCTAAAAATTGATTACCATGAGGTTGAAAGAGATGCCCATGATCTGTGCAGGCTATAAGAAACTTGCGATGATCAAAGGTACAACCATTATCCCGTGCACAAGGCTGCAAAACATATTCAGTCTTAAAAATGTCGGTACAGCGTATGATTTCTCTATACTTAAACAAAATAAGAAAGACAAATATAATAACAAACATATTCCTTTAAACAAATAAAAAATGGCCCACCAAGTGGTAAGTTTTTGGACACCGATCAACACGACATCCAATAGTAGCCCCTCGCCTCCCACAACGGGTACACTTCAACGCCCTTCCTCTGCAAAGTGCAGCCCTTACGTTCTTTAAGCATCCCAAACCAGCAAAATAAACCTGCAAAAACATTACAATGTAAGGAGATGCAGTAATGTAAGGGTTGAACAAAATGCAAAGAATAGATTACTGAGACTGACACCTTCAGGTGGTGAAAAAATCAAATAAGTTAATGAATAAAGGAAAAGAAGCATTTCTATTGACTTTAATTTTTGACAGTTAAATGATAAATTGATAAGGAAGCATTTGTTTACTTTAGAAAGGAATAGTTTTTATTAAGAGAAAAAAGAAAATAGTAAGAAAATACAGAAGAAGAAGAGTAAGGAGAAGGCGAAAAATCCTCCTAAAAAAAGAAAAAGGAAGTACGGAAGAGAATAAGAAGAAATTAACTTGTACTTGTCAAAAAAAAATGTCCGCCTTGTACTTACGAAAAATGATGAGGAATGCCAGGGGATCTAAGCATACAATTAAGAAAGGATTGTGACATTTGTTAAGCTATGAACTAGAGGTTATATCCAACCGCCATGGTGTTAGTAGTGTAAGCTAATTACTCCTGTCATTATGAATGTAACATTTATTTCTGTTTCTTAAGGACGTAAGAGCAAAATTCTACACAACTATGAGGAATGCCAGGGGCTCTCTAAGCATACGATAATTTGCAGCATATCAGAGTTCACCAACAAGGTAGAACAAGTACTGAAACTGACACACTTCACATGTACTCCCTATATAAGCTATATTTATGAAAGACTAGAAAACTACTTTACAGCACAAAGGAAAATCTTTAAAAAAATAGTGTGCGCCCACAAATATTGAAGCTCACATATGCATAGTTCCATGATGCCAAAAGGAAAATATATAAGTTCTATAACACACCTCTGGGCTCCAAACAGCACAGTGCTGATGAACCCATATCCCAGCAATACCGTAACGGTCATTAATAGGACCCAGGAGACGTCCAAGCCAGCCAGGCTCATCGCCAAAACCATCCCAGATATCATAGTTAGGTTCCTCTGAAGCCGAAGACCCACTGTAGGCCTCATTCTCACTCTCACCCAAATCTTCAACTAACTTTTTTGGAGGCTTACCATCAGTCCCTCCCCCGCACAAGCCACAACGCCTACCCTCCTTAATACGTGGCTGGCCAAGTGTACCTTTTGAAGCATGTTTGGGCTTTTCCACCTCCATGGCATTTTCATGTTCCAAAGTCTTTTCATCAATAGCATCCTTCCCATCAACACAGCCTTCTTTTCCTGCTTGATCTGTTAAAATTGCAACAGCTTCTACATCATCACTTCCATTTCTGACATCATGCACACAATTTAATTGCTCCACTTGTTTCTCCTCATGTTCCGTCAACTTCAGATTATCATTGCCTTTACACTGCCCTAACTGCAAACTTTTTGATGTTTCTCCCTCTACTTGTTCAACTGCTAGAGTGGCATTCTCATACTCCATTTCTGTCAAAAGTCCACCACACATCTCAGTTTCCAAAACTGAAGCAGTCTCCTCACCGTCATTCTGCATAGGCTCCGCTTCTTCGCTCTTTTTATCATCTAAGTTCCTACTCGATCCATTATCATTCTTCCACCTCCCCAAATTCATTGTTGCTTTCCTCCTACCTAGTCTCTTTGACTTCAAAATTATAGGTATCTCACCTTCAGTTTCCTCTTTTTTCTCATCGACCATAACTACCACCTTATCATGATCCATAATTTCACCCGTATCCTCAAAATCCTTCCTTTCCCCACTAGTTGGCTCCATTTCCTCCTTCACCATGAAACCTACATTTTTACCCCTTGTTCTCAGCCTCGTTCTCCAAGACCCTAGAGTCTCCACACCACTGGAATTCTGATTTATGCGTTGAGAACTCTTAACATTCTTATCACCCCCTAAAGTTCCATTCTTACCAAATCTCCTTCGTTTCTTTGGGGGTTGGGGCGAGACATCAAGCAAAACCGGAGCTTTCCTGACCCGTGAGCTCCGCCTAAGCTCTGTATCAGCTCCCAAAGTGTCATCCCCATCACCATCGCCATTCAATTCAATATGGTTTCGTTTATACTCGCTTTCGCATATAGCATCAAGTCTTTTGTGCTTCTTCCGAAGCCGTGAACCCGATCGACCCCTCTTACATGATCCCGACGACGAACCCGGTGCCGAAGATAATCGCATGACAGTAAATACAATCAAATTTACACAGAAAAGTTGTATCCTCGCTCTTAAATAAGTATTTCACAGGTGAAACCTGGAAAATGTACAAATGGGTATTGATCGATTGTCTTCTTTATCCAATTGGGTGTTCAATTAGACGCATAATGAGTAGAAATACAATACACTCACCGAGTTTCAGCTGAGTTGGATGGCTCCATGATAAGAAATGTTGAACGATAAAGAAATTTTACAAAAGGAACTAAAACCCTAGAAATCAATCCAGCAAAGCTTTTGGCTCGAGCTCTGCCTCAATTCAGAAATGGTTCCACGAAGATTGGGATTGGGTCTGGGTTCTCTGAAGCCTTCTTCTCCTTGAGTTTCTATCTCAAATTTCTCTCCTGCTGTCACTTCCAGGAAGACCAAGGCGTGAGTGTAAGGAAGAGAGGGTTTGCTCTGATATTTCTATGTCAATAACCAGGCGCGAGTAGAATAAGTACACGATACGCATTGAATATGTGCTCCCAAGTTTATAAGGCCCATTCTGAGTCGTCTGATCTATGAATTCCACGAATGTGAGATACACGCTCTAAAAGAATGATTTTAGATGAGTAATTTAATAGCATAATTTTGCTAAAATTTTGTTGTTCTTTTTATCCCACCAAGTGTTGCCGCCAAATATGTTGGTTGTTTTGCATGTCACAAAACAAAAGCAAATAAGAAGGCATTTTGGGTTTTTAGCATATGGTATGGGTTTGTGAACTTTGAACCATGAAGGGCAACGGCTCCTTAGAGGTTCAAAAAATATACATATAAGGATATAGTGGGGCTACTTGTGCTAAAGGGTTTTTGAAATTGTGTATTTGTTTCAATTTGGGTGTATGGTATAGTAATAAAAATTGGTTAATCTAATTTATCAAAATTTTAGTAAGTTTCACTATATATAATAGTTAATTCTCCTCCATTTTTTATAACTTTTCTCGACTAATATATCAATTATGTATAAAATATAATAAAATTAGACATGTTTCATAATCGAATGTTAACAATAGAATCTAGACAGAGTCACAAAAAAGGTAAATTCTCCACCAATTAAGCTAGAACTAGAAGATAATAAATATTGAATTTTTTAACGAGTGCTCTAAAATTATAATAATATTATAGTGTAATAAATATAATTATTAACTTTTAAAATAGTTTTAAATATTAATTCATTAATTAAATTGTACTAAATTACTATCAATTACTGCAATAAATTTTTAAAAAAATTTCTTATATATCATCATAACAAATGCGCTAATAACACCACTAATAACAACTGGTAAGGAAAATAGATTAAGATTTAATAATAAAATTGAAATCAAATATTAAATTTCTGAGAATGAAAAATATAGTTGTCATTTTAACTATTTTGAATCTTGAAGTAAGGTTGAAAAATTTTCAGTCAATAATTGGTTTGAATTGTAAGTTTATCTTAATCCGGTTTTAGCTAATATTACAAACTAAAACCAATATTACAAACTTGCCAATACTCCCTAAAATTCCTTCCAAACATCAATTCTGACATTTGCAAATAGTCAAAAGAGTAAAGATCGGAGTTTAGAACTTTGGAATATTTGGATTATCAAAAGTTAGAGATTGGATGAGCTTTTGCTTGAAGCTCTATCCTAATATTAAGTTTCACTAATATAACTGAATTAGACAAGTATAGTTAATGTGAATAGAATCTGAATGAGACATTTGGCATGCAACTATTATACCTCTGATATATGGCGGCCCAATATGCTTTTATCTCCTTTAAACAAAAGGGTCACTAGTATTGCTTCTCACTGAACCTGAATTATATGATGTTGGGTAAGCTAAGTCAACCATCCAGGCCAGACAACTCTGATTGAGCTTCAACTTCTAGATTGACAAATAACAATCATATATGGAACATAAATTAATAATAACCAGCAAACAAAAACTTTAACAATCTTTCATCTCATACACTTCCAGATTGAATTTCTCCAGTTACACTAACTAGGATCCTCTATTGAACAACAGTAGCCACCATAACAGGGTGTTGATGTGAAGAACCTGAACTTTGTGATATCTGGTGAACCATGCAATTGTTTTGACACCATTAAGATGTTTACAGTGAGATAACACCCTAATCAAGGCATCAATGACCAAAACTTGGAAACTTGGTAAAAGGATAACACAAACTCAAACCAAATACAAAAAATTATTTGCAGCAAAGACAGAGTAAAAAAAGCTGCATTGACTAGTTTTCTGACACAGCATTATAGTATTTCCAATACAGACTCTTCTGCCTCTCGGCATGGCTGTCGCACTCTCCTGTTCTCACCCTAACCAATCATATGCATCTTTAAATGCAATAGAAACATAGAGAAAGTTAAACAATAGAACAGAAGCAGTAAATCACCCTTTCTTCTAATGCTCTAATATTTACAACTATGGTACAGAGTTCAAATGAAAGTGTAGCTAGAAGAAGCTATCTTATACGGTTCTTAAATAGAAATTCAACATTTGCAGAAGAATTTGGTTTCCTTCTTGCAGTAATCTGCATGAGTGCACCATCAGAAAGCATGTGTTGCAATACTCTTGCTATGTTCTTTGTGTCATCGATGCCAAGATGATGGCTTCCCAACAATGGTATTTGAAGTTCATTCATCATTGTCCTCATACCTGTGGCCTGTTATCCTCATCACAATGTAAGAAATATCACAAGGAAATGGACATTGCTAAGATATTCTAAAAACAAACCAAAACTAAATTCAATTTTTTGGAGAAACTTTGTGTGAAATATCTAAATTTGGTAGTTCTTCTGTTTTTGTTGTCAGATATGTTCCTATGTTCTATCATATTTTCCAATAGAAAACAAAATGTAGATCCAGACCAGCCAACTATGTAACCAGGATCAACCACATTAGGCACCAGGATCCAGGGTAAGGAATTTAGTGTCAAAACATGAAAGCACCAGGAATGGTCAGTTCTTGGATTGTTGTTTTGAAAACTCAGTTAATTTAATATAGGACATGAGTATATGACCAATAGGTCCAATACAGCAATACCACAGTTAGAGTTAGCAGCAAACCACAACGGAGTTGTACCTCCAGATGTAGGTAGCATTTATGGTCAAACAGTTTACTTGAAGCTCTATTGTCATGTGGACCATAGGACAAGTGAAAAATCATTCTATTAAACATCCAAGTCTAAACATTGGTAAAGCTTACCCTCCTATTGTAGAAATTTAGATAAACGTCTTTGAGATTGATCCACTCCATAAAATATGGAGGAAGCTCAAGCTTTGACACTTCACATTGCTGGGGGACCTTCGTCTTCAAATCCCAATTTCCACTGTCCAGCCAAAACAATGCCATGTAAGCAAACCAAGTTCTTGTAACTACTGTACTTAGAATTACTTCTAAATGTCATCAAGTGATAGTTAATGACACTTCTTTTCTACAGAAATGAGGTAATAGATAAAAAATTCAAGACTAATATTTGAATCGTCCTCAGAGTCTCTTTTAATAACAGGAATATTGACATTAGAAACCACAACAAACTGTATAGGATGGATTTTATATTAACTCTAGTCATTGAAGTTTGACGGGAATATGGAAATAATGAATCTCAATAGAAATACTCAAAGTCAAGGAAAAGCATTTTTGTGATCCATATAAAACAGAAACAGAGGAATCCAAAAAATATAAGGTTCAGGGAGTGTGCTAATAGAAAATAATAACAAGAATAGTGAGCTTCACCAAGTTATGAACGCTGCTCGGGTAAGATGCCCACCAACCTCTTTTGTCCACAACTGATGCTGAGTCAACCAAGCTTCAAATTGTTGAACAACTTCCTTAAATGGTATGGCTGTGTCATGCCAGACACTGCAAGTGTATCAGCTATATTTATTTCCCAGTAGCGGCATAAAGAAGAATATGTAACTAAAAACAGGGATCACATTTGGAAGGGGGAAAGAGAAACATCATAACTTTTGCTCCCTGTATTTATTTATTTATTATTTTCCTTCTGGCCAAGGTCCCTAAGATCAGTTCTCACCACTGTAAATGACTTATACAAGGGAACATGATTTACAATACATCAAAGCACTTTTAGAATAACTTTTCTCAAACATTTAACTAATTGTTCAACAGGAATTTTGTCTTAATTAAATTATTTACGAAAATCTTGAGAAGAAGAAATTATTGCCAGAAGCAGTGTTCGAATAGAGGCACTGATTAACAGTGGTGGGTACAACGGTAGTAGTAATACAGGTAGCAGTGGTGTAAAATTGCCAAAGATCAGCTTTGGTAGGTAACGAATTGCTGGTGACATTACTAGTGAAATGGGCAGTAAACTGTGATTAGGTAGGACTGCCAATTTATGGTCCCTATAATAACAAGAGGAGGGGTGTTGGCGTTATGCCACCTCTATATCCAATAAATAGGACAGCTTAGATATGCCACTAGTAGGACATACACACAGGACATCAGGAATACAAAATACAAAACAGTCTCAAATACTTATTACATATCCTAGCAGCATTGCTCATAGTGCCGCACTACAAAACTTGGATTATAAAATAACAGAAAACGCAGTTAACAATATATACTATTACTACCTTAAAGAATAATTTGTAAGGGAAACGCGACTCTTGAGCTTCTTAACACAAATGGAGGGGAGGTGTAGATTGCAAACTAGAGTTTTGTAAGATCAATGTAAAATAAGCTGCATACCGATCAACTCCAAATTTCCCATATTTTCCTTCAATATATTCATTTATTCTCTGCTCAGTCATTTTTGTGGGCCTCACAAACCTGCAGAGGAACAGCAGAAAAGATAATATTGAATAAGCTAGTGCCAAAAATGGTTGTCCATGGATTTACATTAGACTTCCATAGAAGCTTATCTAAGGAAATGAAATTGAATGTATGCCTGTCTCTCATAATTTGTGAGGTTCATATACCATTTGTTCCATTAAGTAATGGAATTCTGCATTCAGAAGTATTAGATTCACTCTTTCTGGAAGGGTGAAAGTTTCTCTGAAGACATATAAGCTTTCCTTATTAAGTTTTCTAAGTGAATATGCAAGTTCACATGCTAATGCTTTAAAAGTTTTTTTTGAACGCTAGAGCATATATAAATCAAAGTTGGTTTTGAAAATTTTGAGAGAATAAAATCTGGCTGCATGAAACTCTAGTCTCACTGCAAAAACAAAATAACTGACAAGAGAAAAACAATGCAAGATATTGATCTTGATCAACTCCCAAGGAACTAATTATAAGGTAACAGTGTAAAACCTGTGGAAAAGATCTTCAACATCCATCGTTTTTGCATTAATCATTAGAACAGGAAACTCAAGAATCTCAACTCTACCCTCTAAATCAAGCACTAGGAGAAAATCAAGGTTCTGAGAGCGCAATCGAGTTAACTCAGACATGTTCACTTGAAGATCCCTGGAGCAATCGTGATTGAACCTATCTAGGTGGATAGGATCATCCATCTGCATAGAGAAATTATAATAATCTTCAATACAGTATTCAGTTCTTACAAGGTCAGATATAAAATCAACATTGTTCCACAAAGACAGAGCTCCCAGATTCTGAGCTCCAAGTCATTGCTTTCAGAACAAGTCCTTCTCCTACAACTTTTAGCTGATCTCTTGTAGAAAGCATTCATATAGTTGAAAGCCATCAACAGGGCACACTAAATTCTAACATGGTGTCCTTGCATTAACAATTATTAGAGGAAACCAACAATCCTTTACCTCCATACTCAGACATAAAATATGCACATTTCCCATCTTAGAAGGCTAACATTTGAACCAACCACCATATGATCTATTTGCTTATTAATTTATTATCCTCTAAAGTCAAGCTAATACTTCATACTAATGACTCTGATATCACCTCCTCGTCTTTTAAGAACAAGGATGGAGAATGCAGACGTGAAAACAGTAAAGTTATTAAAATCTTACATGACTTGATTTGTTTTGACTTCTGAGGATTAAAATCCAAATATATCTAGAATTTGAAATCTAAGGGACATTTCCCTCGCTTTACAACCAAAACAATTGTAGTGGTATTCCAATATTCTTATGAATACTTGTGACAAGATTGACGACACAAGGAACACAAAAAAAAAAAAAAAAAGGTCCTTTATTTGGAATAACTGATTAAACAAACGGCATGCAAATATGATATACAAAAGCAGTTAGGAATTACACAAGCAGCCCAAGAATTCTCCAAACACTGAAAGAAAGCATCAATGGAAAAGAAAACTAATTGAGTTTCAATAACAATGCATACTTCCTGCTGAGAGGAGGGAGATGAAGGTTCAAAATTAATGGGTAGGTAATGAAGTTTATACCTTGGTGCACTTCCCCTGCGTGTAATACAAACACATTGGCTTCCAACGAATTTCGGTCTTCTGCGGAGATGGGTCTTGGGCAGTTGAAAGAGAGGCCGAGAGGTTGAGCCTGCGTATTGGAGAAGCTACAGAAGTAGGAGGAGATAGATGGGCAGGGACGAGCGTTGAGACAGAGATTGAACGAAGTGAGATAAGCTTACATAGCGAAGTTCTAGGAAGCGCCATTCCAGCTTGCGAACCAGAAGTGGGGGACTGAAGGTTGGAGATTCAAAGGGCATATAGCCTATACACTTAGTACCCGAGTACCCGACCCAGTTCATTGGACTTTAACTCCCATTATCTGTGTTGATAACTAAATGAGAGAAAAGAAAGCGGTAGGGTTGAAATTCGAAGGGAATAGTTTTAAGTATCTTATTAGTTATATTTTTAATTTGAATTTAATAAATAAATTTGAATATTTTTTTACATTTGAAAATAACATATATTCAAATTCAAATAGTTAAATTTTTATTGCACAAAAGAATAATTATCTAACAATTTTATGTTTAAAACTTTAAAAATATAAGTATATAAAATAAAACTAAATATTTAAAATCTAGGTGTAAATATTCAAATTACATAATCATTATCAAAAATGACAAGTACAATTGTTATATAAATGAAAAAGAAAAAAAATGCAAAATAGTCCAAGACACAAAAATTACTCATAATCGTAACCCTAATTCTAATCCTAATCCTACTCTTACCTTATCCTAATTATAATTCTAATTTTAATCATAATTTTATTAAAATATATTTTAAAAGAGTTGTTAATAGCAAAAATTAAGAGAATTATATTTAGTAGAATTCCTAAAAAATTATAGATAATCTAAATTCAAAGTAAAAATAGTAAAGGTAAAATCTTTTTTTTTTTAAATAAATAAATACAGATACTTATATATAATTTACAATTATTTTTAATAAATATTACTTAGTTAATCAAATACTACATCATTTTAATTTGAAAAATATTTTTATTTGATTTGAATTCATATTCAAATCGACTTTAAATTCGAATTCAAATATCGAATTATACAATTTGAACTCCAGCCCGAGAAAGAAGTATGTAACAAGTGCTTTTGTGTTAGTACAAAATGTAAATTTCATATTAAATCATCTTTAATTTGGCTATTCATGTTTTAGTAACATTTTAAGGCAAATCATCTAATATCTAGACGATTTATGTGTTAGTAAATGTTTATTCTTTAGTATTTGCATGATTTATATATGAATTGATATTTTCTTATCTAACAATTATCAACTTCATTAATTTAAAATTTAATTAAAAGAAAATTATTATATACACATTTTTAATTGGTGAAAAAGTAGAAAATATGTTAAGTTATATGATATGTGGATGTGACCAAATGGCTAATGTATCTACTAATTTATGAGTAATAATTTCTCTAGAAGTATTACTTTTATGTTTAAAAAAAAAAAAAAAAACCCATTCAAGTATAAATTTATGAATTGGGTATGTCCATTCACAAAAGATTTTATTTCCCGTACAGAATCCTTAAAATTGAAAATGATAAATACACAAGATTCAATTATTGTTATATAATTATCGCACATGAGGATAAGCTGTTGCATTCTTAGAAGTTTGAATTCACTTGCTGCTATGACATTTTCTAGCAATGAAAAAGTAACAATAAGTCATACTACTAAATGAAGAAAATGTTCTATTGCCAGAGCGTTCCACCGACACTTGATATTCTCTCCTGTCTAGGTCCATGGGTCAATTCAACCGGGATTTTATTCCCCCTTCCCGATAAAAAGAAAAAAAAAAAAAAAATTTCTATTGAAGATCAATCCTACTTCAGAAAGGCCAATTTCTCCAATCACATTTGGGACTTAAGCAAAAATGAAGAGGAAGCATAAGTACATTTACTCAGGTTATAGTTTTGAGGAGCGAGTTCAAATTTCTCAAAATTACAATAGAATTTCATGTATTAGATGCTGCTTTCATCTCTCACTCTCTTCTTCGTCAAGCATGGTAAAATCTTCTATCACTCCACCCGTGGCAGTTTCCTTACTCATTGTGCGCAATTCATCAATCTCAATAAGTAACAATGGATCACATACAACCTTTCCTGCCTGCAATATCTTTGGACACCCTGAAAGAGAAAAATTTATCCTGAAGTTGAGTGGCAAGCAAGGCTGCTGGAGGAAGATGAAGGTTATGACATACTAATAGTATACCTGCCACTGGGCATTGACCACGTGTTTGCTTTGAACGTATGTATTGCATGACTGCTTCCTTTTCATAAATATGCTTACAGTCCACACTGCAGCAGGAAAGGAAATCATCAGCAGCATATACAAATACACAGATATCTGGATGCATGCTGAAGCTGTTCAGTGCAAAACGGGTTCACAGATATGCATGCACATACAGGAGAATTCCTGGACTTTTTCTATCTCGTTAAATTTTTTGATGTGCAACCCTATTTAATTGTGCTTACTGACAGTTTCTCCTCTGCAACAGATAAACCGGAATGTGCCCAACATTAGATCCTTACCATTTTCATGAATACACTGTACACCAGTATCGTCAAGCAGGGTCACATCAGGAAGCTCAAATAAATGAAAGAAAACTTAAGGACCAAAACATAAAGACTAGATGTAAGTATCATTTTGTGCATACTGATTGTTGCTATTTCGCTGCCCCCAACCAACAAGCAGGGCCTATATCAATTTTCAGTTTTCTTACAGTCCCGAAGCAACATATCTCCAAAAGCACACAAATCATGTATATAAAGTATCATAATCATTTTCTTTAAACAGTTAGACCAGCCAGTCAATAGTTAGCCAGTTCCAGATTTAATTTCCTATTTCTAGTAGCATCTATATTCTATAATAATGATCTCTATTAGACTTAACAGCTGCATTACATTGGTCAACTAGCTGTTTGCTTGATGCTGATGCACATCTCGGGTGTAACTAAACAGCCATATGTGAAGCAAGAATACTGCAAAGTACTAACCCTACTATCAAATGCAGTGAGAAAATTCCTCCTGAATCTCAAATTTAAATTTTCCCTGTCATAATCATCAAACTTCTGCAGTCCTACAACAAATTTTTTTTTTTTTAATTATTTATAAGATACTTCTTCTCTGATAAAGAAATAGAGACTTATTATGGGACAATGTGGAAAATGGAATAGGAAGAAAGAGAGGTTGCTCTTACCAGAGAGAAAAAGTAAAAGGTTTAGAATATATACCTATACAGCTATACTAACATTTGAAGTGAAATAATGCAATTACTTTTTATCTGATAAAGAAAACAGGAACATTTTACAGCGATCCATATGTACCTGCGAACTGGTCGAGCAAGTTCAGTAACAGGCTTTCCACTTAGTGGACATTTATTATTCAGAATGTTGCATTGCGTACTGGTCATTACAATGTCCTCCTGTTCTTCACCAGGTATTGGCTGTCCAGCATGATGAACATTCTGCATAGACATAATGAGAACACTACATGTACAAAAAATAAAATAATACTCCATATATACACATATATTAAGCATCCTCACTACAACTAATTTTTCATATGCGGTATGTACTACAAATAATACTATTTTAACAAGTAAACTAAAACATTAAAATTGAGAATTAAATGGTAGGATACAAAAAAGTCGTACTTAGTCTGTGTGCGAGACATAGAGGGGAAAGTAACCCTGTAGAAGTTGACATAGACATACTGATTGCAAAAGGTGCATGAAATAATATTGCATTTATCAAGAAGAATCTCACATAATATGTATACGTCGCTAATAAAATTCCATTGCTATGCAATCTCACATAATAAAAATTTACTATAAGAAATCATGAACCGCTGTGCAAGAAAATTATAATTTTGATTCAACTGCCTATCATAAGCATACTTTAGATAACCACATTTTGCAACCGTGGGGATAGCCTGAATCACCAACCTGACGGCTAATGGGCTAAGCATAATAATAATAATAAAATAAAAAAGTGTAACTGCTAGATGGCAAGTATAGAATGGCCCTATTGAATGGCCCTATTGAATGTATTTTCTTTTAATGCATGTAACAGCAATATGCTGCATGGAAGCCCACACTATAAACTTCCAATAGTAATCAATATTAACAAATTGTTTCCATCTTACTTTCTTTCTCAAAGTATTATAAAATGATATGGAACATGACCTTCCCCTTCCTAGATATGCTACAGATAGTCAACTCTTTGAATCTTTCTTCACAGCTCCTAGATATCCTGAAAACTTATCCTTGTAGATGTTAGTAGCAATATCCAGTTATCCTGAAGAAAGTGATACAAAATGGATTTGACCTGAAGTTTCAGGGTATGACCTAGGATAACATTGACCCCAAAAAAAAAAAGGGCTCACCCGGTGCACAAAGTGCTCATCAGCTATTGCGGGGGTAGGGGGAGGGTGGGCGCACATGTACGCAGCCTTTCCCTTACATTTCTGCAAAGAGGCTGTTTCCACACCTCGAACCCATGACCTATAGGTCACCAAAGGAACAATTTACCATTGCGCCAAGGCTCGCCCTCATAACATGACACCAATTGTATAGATAAATGAAATAAAAAGAGAAGGGACGAGAAAGTCGATAATTATGTTGTAAACAAGGACACCCAGAAACTTTACATAAACTTGGTAGTTGGTAGCTACAGTTTACTGTCATAGGCCAGGTGAAGTATATGCCTTTTATGATAAACCAAGAACACATCAAATGAACTTAACTGACAACAATACACTGTTGAATGTAAGGCACTCTATGATAAATAAATAGATATAACTATTCTAGAGAAGATATCCTGACAAAATACATACAGGCATTCAGGTTTAAGACAATGATAAGTCTTCTTATGATAAAGAGACAATGATGATGGGATAAATCTTTTAGAGTTATACATAAGTGTTTGACCCGGGGGTCGGGGGGAGACTAAAAGATGAAAAGGTTTATGAATATTCTGAAACTTCAACTTACTAAATATCCTCAATCCTTGTCTTTCAAATCTGATAAGATCCCAACGCCACATAAATATCACTACTTATTTAATGTCAGCATTTGAAAGACATCAGAAGCCACAGGGGTAAAGGAAACACTTCAGATGAGAGGTGGGATATCAGATTTCTCTGTGCCAATCAGCATTGCTTTTGCACTAACAATATATTGGATCATTTGATGGAAGTATGGAACAAAAATGGTAAAAATATTCAAAACTATGCAAATCAGGATTTCTACCAACCAAAAAATAATGCAAATCTTAGGAAAATATTGGTACATATTGCTCATCTTCACAGTAAATCTAGATAGTTTTAAACTTTACATCAATAAATATTCAGAAACCTACCCATATAGCTTCCCTAAATTGGCGTATTAGAGGATGTTTTTCTCGATCTGAAGATGAACTATCTTTCAGCTTCAAAATCTCATCCTCAAACAACTTCTTAAAATCAGTTAACTGCATTTAAACATAAGATACCCAGGTAAGTTTGGAGAAAAGGGAGTAGGTGCAAGGAAGTTGGAACAGATGTGCTTAATATACAAAATCAAATAACCTCTTCTTTGGGCTGGTAGCTATCTCCAACAGACTGAATCACTGATGAAAAGTGAGTACAGGATTCAAAGGTATCTAACGACTTAATAACAGCATCTTCGAGTTGCTTCACCTGCAAGGATGTTCATTTATCATTTTATCAAATGTTACATACCCCATAATCTCCGGACTATATCACCAGTTAGACATAAAATTTCTTATGATATCAATTTTGGGTCTTAGATCATCTCAAAATACCTTTTCATCTCAGTGGTTTATTTTATTTTTTTGTACAAGAATTTGGAAATACCATGACCATCAACTTTATCCATAGATTCTTGATTAAAATCAAGTGCCCTAAAAAGAGACATGCCCAAAAAATGGAAATCCTAATGTTCATTAGTATCGAGAAAGTTAAGGTGGCTGATTTAACTCTCTACATTAAAAAATTCTTCATGTATTTGGATGCAAGCCTGCAACGAGGACTAATTGGGTAAAAGTTAAGATCGCTTATTTAATCTGCACATCCAAAATTTCTTCAGGTATTTGGCTGCAAGTCTGCACCGAGGACTAATTGGGTAAAAGGACAATATTCTCAGATTCCAACACAACCATAGGGGAAAAAATTGTTAGCATCTTTTCCTTTCCTTACAGCTTCCAAAATGGACATATCATTTACACTAAAAACTAGTATTTATATGGAGTTCTCTTATGATGTGCTTTGATATTCAAGACCTTCAAATAAACTTACTTTCCATATCATCTCAAACAAAAACAGACCACAAAATAATTACTTATATATAAAGGCATCAAGCTGAATCTACCATATGGGATTCATTATTTTTCTCCAAATCAACTGCAATTTCCTTCATCAAAGTCATAGACTTCCGAATTTCCTGGAGACAAAAAAAAAAAAAAAAAATGGATTGGTGTTAGGCATTATTGGTAGAATACTTCCGGGAAAATGCATACTTAATTTAGGGTTTTACAAAGAAGATAAGCCAAATATACGCCTTTTCTGATTCGATGCAAGAAATCTCAGAATTGAGGCCTTAATAAGAAGTAAAATCACTCAAACAGTAGTTAACTCATCAACCAAACAAGTATTGAAGGACAGGGAGTATTTACAGTAATGAGAGACTGATTTTCGGAGTAGATTGTTGAAGCCGAATTTCTAATTCTTTCAGCGACGCCACTGGTACGTGAAGCAGAAGTGGATGCCATAGGTTCCTTCAAGGGCTTCCGACTCTCCGATCAGAATCCGGCGTGATAATTTGGGGCGTAGGGTTTCGAAAATGGCGGGGTTCTGTGGGGATCATAATTCAGAATGATGTACTTAATTTTTTGGTTTTGGAGGGCCCAAGATTTAGTGGTAGTCTGGTAGAAAAGTAGAAAAGAAAAGACAATCTTTAAAACGCACCGTTTAGATTTTGTTATTTTGTAGCTTAATTTCTTTTTAAGAAAAGAACAAATTGTTCGAAATTATGAACACTTGAGATTAACTTAAATATTGGACAACCAATTGTTGATTACTTCAACTTTCTTTTTTAAATTATAAATAGTTTAATTTATTTAATATCGATCTATCAGATTAATTGTCTTTTTTTTTTCTTTAAAATATAATATTTTACTAAATAATTAGATCAACGAATTATAAATGTTACATAATATCCCTAAATTTTGGTATTTAGCAACATACATCAAATATATCAAGCATAAAGCTCCTAAAGTTGCAAAACCTCCCCATTCTGGCCCCAGAACCCAATGAAAACAACCTCATCATGCAAGCCACAGCTTCCAACATCTTCAAAAGACGTAGTAGTTATTGATGAAAAGCTATTACAAACAATATTATTGTAAGAGTCTCTTTCTTGCACACCAAGCAACATCTCTTGGGTATTTTCTTCAGCTCTCCCATGAGCTTTTCCACATGTTTCTCTATCTTCTTTTCTGCTAATGCATTCTCAAGCTTCATTTGCAGGGTACTACACATAACCAAGCTCGAGGCTTTGCGTCTTCCACCGGGCTCTCTTACTTTTATACCAAATGGCAATCTGTCTTGGTGGAACACCCAGTTGATTTGCTAGCACTGAGCATTGCACTCGGGTTCAAGCTTCTTGTTATAGAGGTAAAGCTTGTCTCTAGGATGTTCACTTGGTCTTTGGTTAGCCTCTCTTTGCTGTATTTGGTGGGTGTTTTTGGTTTTTGGGGAACAAATCCATGCTTCTAAATTTGCCTACATTTGTGTTAAGAATATATAAGGGAATGCATATATAAACAAAACAAGCACAGAAACAAACTCACAATATATAGGCCTTAAATCATACACAAAAGATAGCTACATAAATATTCAAATATATTCACAATTCTAAGAATTTTCACACATTTTAATACTAAACGACTAATAATTACCTACAATATCCCTTGTTCTATATTAATTACACAAAATAAAAATCTTAATACTTCTTTTAATTACAAAATAATCAAACTAAGAATTACATATAACAGAATGGTTTCATGTTCCTTTGTCGATTGGTTATTCCTCTCCATTCGTGTCTCTTTTTCCAATTCTAATCTTGATTGGTTTACAAGATTGAATGACGAATTCTCCTCCGGACTCTCGATTCGATTGTTTTCCAAGAATGTTGAGCTGTATGTGAGCCTTGTATGTATGTTCTATTTGACACATGAAATTAAATACAAAACTTATAGCAATACAGTTAGTTCTTAAATATTATTTATATATATCTCAGCAAGGAATCTTATGAATAAACCATTGAATCACGTATAGTGGAAGTTGCACGATGCTCATTGCAATGTTTACAACTCCTGCGCAACATGCACAACAGGGGCACACACAACTGAAAATGGACCTGTCATAATTAATTAAACAACATCAATGATCAACATTAGGCATAACACATTCACAAAACATATTCATTAATTAACAAAGGGATAAAAATTGACTAACATATTGTGAGAAATATTAGAGAATATAGGGCCGGTTGTTGATCGATCGTGAAGAACATTTCACATTTTTTATCTAAAAAATATTAAGTGTGAAGGCTTTGAGAAATTTTAAAAATCAGTATTGATTATTGAAATAAAAGAATTTTCAGACGTATGAAAAATATTTCTTCATAATCTATTCAGTGATTTACATTTTACAAAACTCAAAATAATTGTGTATATATATATGTGCAATTGTTGAAGGATTTTCTAGAATCATAAACATGAAACAAACAAAAATAGAGGAGAAATTAGAATCATATATACCCAATAAGCCAAACAACAACTCCCACCAATGACAAGAGCAAAGCAACAAGAGCAAAAGGTAGCCCTATCAAGAACCCTAATGGCCTGCAAGAAGACATTATTGTTGGCCAATTTTCTTTCCTTTCAGCTTGGCTTGATACTAAAAATGAAGGATCGAGCCCTTTTCGATCGGAAGCTAAATCCCTTGTGTTGGTATTGGATGGATAGAAATATCAATATACAACTGTCATCTATTTGGTCCCTTTTAATACACAAACATCAAACCATCCACCTTAGATTTCCAAATATAGGCACATTGGATAAAATTTTAGCCATCAAATGAATGATCATATATGCATATAATTTTTATTTATTTTTTTATGAGTAAATGGAAAGATAGGTAGGGTGCTTATACTTTTCAATTTATTATTTGAATTCGGATTCAAATTTGATTCGAATTATGTTTAAAATTCAAATTTGAATTTGAATTTGGATAATGAATTATTTGATTCATTATTTGAAAAATAATTCAATATAGTATTCAAATTATTCAAAATAAAATATTTTTAATAAGAAAATTAAATAAAAATTATTTTTTTTTACAAAAAATACCCTAAGAAATATTCAAATTCGAACCGAATATTTGAAATTGCATCCGCATTTGAACTCGAATTTTAGTTTAGGTTCAAATTCGAGTGCAAGTATTCGATTTCAAATTCGAATTGTGCACTATTCAAAACTATTCGATTCAAATTACAATCTTAATTGCATCCACATCATCACTATAATTTATATGGAAGAACTCCCACTGTACTTATGTCAGGGACGACACTTAAATTCTTTTGAGGGCCGTTACGATTATTTGTGAGAATGTAAATTTATCACCAAGGAGACTCAAACTCTTAACTTGATCTTGAAGCGCTTCTTGAGTTCATTTCTGATAAACTAACTCATTGTTAATTGATAAGTATATATAATAATTAAATAAATGGGGAAAATACGGTCTCTCTCGTGAAGGGTGAGGTCATTTTTATGCGGAAAGATTTTGTCTTTTCATAAGACATGCAATAGAAATCCATTTTCAAATTTAAAGATCATTATATAGTGAATGAATATACAAATTGATATAGCTTGCAATGTGCCATTAACATAAATTAAAAATTAAAAATTTTGAATCAATGATTTGGTGGTAAGATATAAACGAGAAGAGATTAATTTTAAAGAGTCATTAATGAAAATAGTTTGTGACGTTACATACTATTCTAACTAGATGATTCCACCCTTTAATTGGTATAAATATATATTGGACAACCAATAAATGAATTTGTAAACTCATTTACGTCACATACTCCCAATTCTTTAAAATGAAATTTTGTTTTTAATTATGTGTCAGTTTGGTTTTGTATTTGAAACATGTGTTTAACTTTTGCTTAACACATTTATAACAAAAATATAAGACACAATTTTTATATTATTTTTTGACAAAAATATCTTTTTTTTTTTTTTTTTGAACGTTCTTATGATTCAAATTCATTTTATTTTATTTTTGGATAATTAACCAAACACAAAACAAATTATACTAAAATCAATTCTTCTATAATCTTTACTAGTTAATCAATTGTCCAAAACACTGATTTTCAAAGGTCAAATCAAACTAGCTCTATATATACAAAATAGGAGGTTATATATTTGAAAAAAAAAAAAAAACAGCAAAATAATCCACATAAATATTGCATTAATTGATACTTCATAGCTTTTTCCTATAATTAATCAGAATTGTATCAAACAAGGAAATGATATAAATTATATAAGAAGCACAAGATATATATATATATATATATATATTTATAAACTAGCTAGCTAGAAGCATCATTGAGTTCAAATTTATAAGATTAAGAAAATGAGTTCCTTTAACGGCCAGCTTTTCCTTTTCATTTTCTTCCTCCTCTCCTTCTCCTACACACCCTTAGTTCTTGTCAAATCTGATTATCATTTAGTGAATATTCTATGTGAAAGAACAGAAGAACCAGACATTTGTAAAACATGTCTGAAAGCCGATCCTAAAAGCCAGACAGCCGATACCAATGGACTCGCATACATAGCTGTTAAGTGTGGTGAAAGGGTTGCAAATAAGTTCAATGAAAATGTCTTTAATATTTACCAGAACACTCCTGATCCTAAGTTGACGCCAGTGATTGAACAATGTGCAGGACATACTGTTTTACTTGCTGATGATTTTTCGGCCATGTTAGTAGATGTTAGAAACAGAGATTATGGTAATGCTAAGTTCCTTGTTCTTAACGAAGTACTTCCTTATACAAATTACTGCTTGGAAAGTTTTAGATAAGTGCCTGACTTGCCAGTGCCACCGGTGGTCTCAGACGGAGCCAAAGCTGTTATTCAAGGTTCCAAGATTATTGTTGGGGTTTTTGATAATGTTGGAATCGGAAGAGTAATGTAATAGCTAGCTAGCTAGAGAGAATCAATCATGAGAAGAATTAACTTTTTTTTTTTAATATATAAAAAAATATTTTCTAGTATTTCCCTTTTCAATAAATATTGTAGTTGAATTGTAAGTGATGTTTCATCAAATATAATTCTGATTTTCAAGATGTCTGTGTGGAGAATCTGGATATGACATTGGCCTGGTGTGTATTGTCCGGCTTTTACTTCTTTGCCTTGCAAGTGAGACTTTAGGCAATTTCACATGGGTTTTATTTTCATGAAGGAGTTTTTCTTAGGCAGTGCCTTTAACTAGTTGTTAAGATAGATAATATTTTTTTATGTATTAAACAGTAAGATAATTTGTTATTTTTCAAAGGGTTTTTTTGATGAGTGTTCTAAAAGAACTTGTTAAAGTTTTATAAATAGAGAGTTTGTAATCTTTATTATAATAGTTAACTATTGATTACAGTATTATTTGATACATAAATTATTAATTTCAACAAATTTTGATTTCAAAGACCGTACTTATTGCACAAAAAAATTATTTTTCAAATATTGTAAGTTATTGTATTTATTGTACCTTAATGTGCAATAATAGTTGATAACAATTTTATTAATGATTTTTTCTACAGGTACCCTAAATACACTTGTTAAGCTATAATAAATATAATTTTTAGAACTTGAAACATTTTAAAAATAGCAATTTATGTATTAAATATCACTGAAATGATCATGCGATACTATAATAAATTTTGTAAATTTTTTATTTATATAATCTTAACAAGTTTCCTTAGGACACCCTTTAGAAAAACCATTTATTAATTAAAATAAGGATTTTACTAACTAGGGCACTGGTTAAGAGATATTTAATATTCTTGTTTTTCTTAATTTTTATAGAAATATGTTCCTATTTATTAGTCTTTTAGTTTTCATTTTTTTTACTAAGACACTAATACATCTAAAGTAGATATTGGTCATGCTCATTAACATGCAATAAAGTGGTTATTTAAAATATATTTAAAATGATTTTTCTAAAGAGTGTCATAATGGCACTTGTGAAGGTACTGTAAGTAAAATATTTATATTATTTATTATAGTAGTTAATTATAATTTCAGTGTTATTATTACTTTTACAAAATTTTAATTTTTAAAAATAATATTTATTACAGCTTAACAAGTATTCTTGGTATACTTATTAGAAAAATCTATTTTTAAATATATATTATTTTCTTAATGTACAGGTTGTATTTGGCTGTAAGAATTGGTTGGTGTAAAATTACACAAAAAGAAGTTATACCAAGGCAATTTCCACTCTTTTTAATGGAGCTGAGTTAGTGAAAACAATAGAATCGATTGATATACCCAGTAAACCATCCACCCTTTTCCCCAAAACACTACTTCTTAATTCTTCAGTGTTATATTCTTGCTACTCAATTTTCTAGTACAAGGTAGTAACTCCTATCTAGTTGGAATCGGAATCTTCTCCAACCTCCATGACTTCAACCTTCCACAACACTTACTATAAGCTAGTGATAATCAAGAAATGAATAAGGAACCTGTACCACTTTCATCTAGCAACTATACCATATGATGAACAATATAAAGACAGAAATGCATAAGTTAAATGAAATTAGGAAGGCCATATAAGGAAGAGAGTACCACAACAACATTATTCAAAACTTAGCTATTTTCAATGATCATTAACACCTGTTTACAGTTAACCTTGTGTTAAAATGCCATATTGCCTTGGCAATATCTAACAAAACCCTACTTTTCTTGTAGAGACAAAACATTAACAAAACCCAGATACAAATCCATCAAAAAGAAAACATTACCACAGCAGAAGCAAGTTACCATGATATTGATGAAAATCAACAGTCAGCTCTCCAAAATCTATGAAATTACTGTTATCATATCTCAGCTGCCAAAAAGATCTATCATTCATACCCCAACATTCACCAGCTCAAACACTGATTAATGACTAATTAATCAAAGGGCAGCTTGGGTTGGCTTTATACTTGGTATAGTTATAATTAAGACAAGTCAAAATTATGGCTGACAGGCAAATGCATTTACTTAGTGCCATTTGATTTCCAACCCAAAGAGACGTGTAAAGATGCTGGCTAAACGTCAAGATGGCTTCCCAACAATAAAGAAAAATTAACATTAAAGATGCCTTCTGGGCGATGAGTAAAAATTGAGTTTTAAAGCAATTCAACTCCTGGTATATAGGGAGCTCTTGAATCTTGTAAGTATAAAAGAAATAGTCATTCAGTTTAAGAAAGAACCAACAGGTTGCTTAACTCACTCTCTCTCCCTTTGTCCCTCCTGCTTTCTCTTCTGGCTCTTCTGGTGTAGAAGGAAGATGGAGCAGCTTTGTGGAGATTGTCATGATTCTTCACCGCCAGAGAAGGGAATGATGGAAGTGACAGATGCTTGGCAAGAAACTGAAGATACTTCTAGGAGTTCAATCTTTGGAATGGAAGGCCTTGGGAAAGTTATTCTTCGTCTTCAAGTGTCGGATGATATAAGGCATCAAAACTCATGGGACCTTCGTGTAATGTCCTACCTTGAATTTGTTCAGAAGGGAAAGCCTGTGCCATGCTTATGTAACCATATGTTTTGAAGCAGACACTGGCTATTGGTTTGCCTGGTAGCATGACTCCCACGAATATCGATGTACTCTCTGATTATATTCAGTCCTAGCGACTGATTTGTCATGGCCGTTATGGTGATGACTGGTAGAGTAAAAGTTCTTGCAAGGATTGTTATTCAAGACAATGTATATATCATTAGAGAGCTGTGAGTTGTTCTGCAATGAGACAACCTAGCTAGCTAGTTTCAAGTTCATTTATGAGCATTGTTAGTCAAGACAATGCATATGTTTTGTTTCTTACTTGTATGTCTAGGACTTTAGCTACAAAATCTAACTCAGTCTTTATCTTTACCAAATTCGTATTTTGAGCTAATAACATCATGTTGATCATTATTAGTGATATAATCCAGTCTTGAGGAAGAAAGCCTAGTTACTTTGATTCTATGCAAAAAGAAAGGTTACATAAAAAATGGTCCAGTTCTGAAGGATGCTTTTTCATGCAGGATGTTACACAGTTTAGTTCTGTCTATGAGTGCTAAGCTGAAGAATACAGTTCTGCAAGTATAAATAAAGTGGCTCCATAAGCATATGTAACATGAATATATATCAAGAGGGTTTGCTAGAATTTCATGTCACAAATTTTATTAAGATCAAACTGTTCATGAAAATGAAGATACATATCTCTTCGTGCCGATTGAGATTGGTTTGTGATAACTTTATGGTTACTAACACGTTTTTCTGATATATATTCCATCTAATAGCAAACTTTTACGGTGTCTATCTAAGACTTCTTCACAATTGAAACAGAAAAGCAAAGACAAACTGCTAAAATATGCAACAAGCAGAAAATAAAAAAGGCAGCTGAAACACAACATGAAAGATTTTTCCAGCCTCCCTACTTTGGTAATGTGGTGTACTAGACATAGGTAACGGGTGTTCTCACTGTTTCAGGGCCAGCTTCCATATCATCCCATAGCAAGTTCGAGAGTAACATTGTCAATTCACCAACTCTTCCTGTCAAATAATAGGGACAGTCATAATGAAAAAAAACGTAATAAATGAGTAACCAGAAGAGGACAGAGAGCAAAAGATTCCTTTGAGAAGTTGCAAGTCAGTCACAGTTGCTCAGCATATAGGATGACAAACCCAAATAAACTGTGTGTTGAATTTGATGGTGGACAACAACAGTTAAAGAAAAATTTCAATTCTACTATTTGATCATTCTCAAGATTCCTATTGGCTATTTTCTAAAGGCGAGAAGATATAGTTTCTGGGACCACCTTTGATGCTATGCAAGAAGAAGAATGATTTTTCTTTTCTCATGAATGCAACATTTTAAGACAGGAGTATGAATCAAGCACAACTGGAGATAACACAAATTAAAGGCTTGCATATCTAGGAGTACAGTTACCAACTTACCGTCTCCAATAGGCTGTTCATCCCACGTAATGATAGGCAATAAAGGAAGGGTGCTTCCTACATACATCATTTCAGCTGCACCTTTTCCTTCCTCCACAGACAGATTTTTAGTCTTTACACCTTTGAGACTGCCCTTCTCTACCAACTTGGGTGCTAGTTCAAGAAGCCTTTTCGCAGTACACCCTGTTAGGATATTGTCAAAGAAAGGCAAGACAAGCTCCTTATCATAGGTTATAAATGCTACATTCACGTTTGGACCTTCAGCAATGTAACCTTCCTCATCAACCCAGATAGAAGCAAATGCTCCTTTTTCTTCAGCTTCCATTTTTGAAAGGACATTTGGGAGATAATTTACATTTTTCATTGTTGCAAATTGTGGTGGCTTTATGGGAATGGTGGATGTGATCACTTTGACTCCCTCTTTGCACTGAACAAAGTCGTCATCAATGACTACAGCATAGAATGCAGATGTTGGACATCCTGCAGGTGAGAGCAAGAAATCCCCAGGTCCTGCCGTCAACCAGAATCTTAGAGTCCCTTTCTTGCACTTGGATACAGCAGTTAGCTGAATAAGAATGCTTCGAAGAGTTGATTGAGGGAATGGAGAAGTAATCTTTGATTTTGAGGCTGACCTGAGGAAGCGATCAAGGTGGACATCCAACTCATAGAGGTATCTGGTAGGTAGTAACAGCAAACACACAAAGTACACCCCCATAGTGGATGAGAGAAGCTTAAAACTTAAAGCCTAAAATCGACACAAAAAGTCTGCTACATGTAACTCAAAATAGAGTTATACGCAAAGTAATAAATAAGAATCAAAATTTTCTTACCCGTTAAAAATAATAGCCGTATCAAACACCCCATGCCCTCGATGTACCATGTGATCATCAATTGGAATTACCATCATAGCTGGATCAAGTATGATACCGCCATATATGCTTGAATACATTGCCGGGTATGGTTGTTTTCCCACTGAACTGCACTTTTCTTGTAGCTTTTCAAGCAACTGAATAATGCAACAAGAGTGGAAGAAATTATGATGCAAAGTAGATACTTATTAATCTGTATTTGGCAGAATGATAAACCCAGATATCCCATCCTTTCCAGGATCCAGTCTGTTATACTAGATTGATCAAATATACCTGCATCTAAGCAGCTACGATAAGGTAACTCCAATAACTTCCAATGAGATTTCTATCTCCAGAGAACTACATATCTTTTTTTCTCAATAATCCAAGTACTACTTATTTTTCTCATTGCAATTCAAATTCTCATTAACATTAATAAAGTTATTTCCTTTTTCCCCATTGTCCGTATGTTTTCAGTAAGGTTCACTTTGCAGTTATAGAACAGAATGTTTTCCTGCCTGTCAATGTTGGAATAAAATAAATTCTATATCATCCACAAACAGGGCATAAATTCCGCACCTACTCTAATAAGCAAAATGATTTGAAATGTGGGTTCCTGAAATCTCACCTCAGTTGATGAGGAAAACACATGACACTTAAAATCACTGTCATTTCCAACCTCCAAAGCATCTTCAGAACCATATAAACCAAAAATTCAGAACAAGAGCAGAATTTTAGAAGCAGAAGAAGAAATATAAAGCACCCATCAAATTTATACATATGAATCCCAAACAACCCACAAAACCCTCTTACTTGTCTTTTCAGAGGAAGAGCTGCTGTAAGCCATTGAGTCTAAGAGGGAGAAATAAGAAAAATGATCACAAAGGGGCAACTTTGTTTGCCTTAACAATTCTCATCAAGTAGCTACTGACCGAAGAAGAGAGATATGATTAACATTAGGGAATCCTTTGTTTGTATAATTGTTTTAACAATTCCTTTCATTTTGTCTTTTGCATATTTGGACACCCAATAGTCCAATACCGACGACGTGAACGACGAGGACCATGTGCATTGACTCCAATTCCTTCTGGTTTCAGTATTAAGTAATCCTCAAGTTTGTCTTACTTTAGGAAGAAAAAGGAGAAAACTTTTTTTGAAACCAATGACATGTAGTTTAGGTAGATGTCAATGTCAATTTGATTCTGGAATGGATATTCGGTTTAATCAAATTAATTTTGTGTTCGAACTGAATTATTGACCAGTTAAGTTTCATGATTGCTTTCAAATTGATCTATGAATAAACACATAAAATATATAAAAACATAAGATAAAAAATATAAGATAGATTTAATTCGGAGCATGTATCACTAAATTTAGTGATATTTGAAAATAATGGACATTCTCCATTATTTGAAAATTTAATCCCTGCCGACTTTAATACATGTTGAAGAGATAGTGTCTTTCACAGTCATTTTTCCACAATGCACCAATATGGAATACGTGTCTCAGGGTTAATTCCTAACCCTCTCCCTACTTTTGAGTTAAAATCCAAATCTTACCATCATAATCAAAACTCCAATCCTGCATATCCACATTGCTTAACGAGCAATTTGTGTTGGTGGAAAGAGCACATCTTACTATCAAACTTATCCCACCTAATTCTTCTTTGGCCGTAATATACATACTGTTAAAACTTTTGAAGTTTTGGCATTTTCTACCTATTTGGTGCACCCTTTTGTCAATTCTTCTGATCATAATCACTACTATATTCTAAACTTACCACTAAAATACTCACAATGGTGCTAATATTGAATGCAAATGTATACTGGTATCCAAAAGGACAAGAAGTAATACAACGACCGAATGGAACACCAGGCTTTTGCCTTTTGAAGTCTTAGTGAGCCATGGCACACCAGCTACACATTAATAACTGCTACTTTATATTTGAAAAAAATGACATTCCGTTTTAAAGACATATATTCCGTAGCGTTCTACAATTTGCAGTAAACAAAGCCATGCCTACTGAGCATGTATTATTAGAATTACAATTTTAACCAATGGTAATGGACCAGTGAAAGAATACAATTTTAGTTGCAAGCAAGTAGGCAGTAGCTACCTACGAATTGTTAGTAGTCGCGCACCGTTTCTGCAGATTTGCTAATGTCTTTCTAATTTCTGGCATGCCTTTGACTGAAAGATCTAACCCTTCTTAAAGCTTCTTCAAGAAGGGAAGGGTCAGCGGCAAAAGTAATACGAAGCCAATCTTTTAGTCCCACTGCAGTTCCTGCAAAAGAAATGGAAATCTTGTTTGTTAAAAATTAGTGAGAAAGCTTTAAGCCCTTACTAAGTCTAAACCTGCTTCCTTATACTGACATAACAATTTCATTATACATATATATTTTCATCTGAAGGAAATCCAACAAGTGCAAATGAAATGCTTTTCTTCTTTAGTAAATGCAACCTAGGTTCTGGGGTGGAAGACAATATTTTGGTATATGAATGCCATAATCAAACATGTAAATTGATGATGGCAACTTGCAACTGCTTTAGGGCTTATTGTCTTTCAGCAAATAATAGATTTAGGACAAAGTTAACAGTGTTGATCATGCTGGAAAATCCTTTTCTGCTGTTGCTTTTTATTTAAGTGATTAGAAGAGGATCAGACATAATCCTCAAGCCTAATAAATGGTAAACAGTGGAGTTTATAGGAAAAAATCCAATCTCGTTTACCTATTTTGAGAATATAGATTTTAGCAGGTTGTTCCATTTGTCTGCTCATTGGGGAGACGGTGACCAGGGGGAGGGAGTGCAAACAAGTTGGTATTAATATTATCAAATACCATAAACAATGTGTATATTTACATTATCCATACATGAAAGAGTGCTCTAAGAGTATCGGGTATATTCCCTCCTGTTTGACTCTTTCTCAATAAAAAGAATGCAGTATATAAGGCCAAAGCTCCTATCTAAGTTATTTATATGAATATACCTGCTAATCACAGACAAAGAAATACTGGCAGAAATTGCAAGAATCTAGTTCTGAACTGCTTCATCAAGTTATTGAAGTAGGTCTACAGTTGGAAAAACCCTTTCTTAACCCCACTTCAATTATCCTTTTATATACGCCAGGAAAATATGTTTACAAAGATGCTTACATGATTTGGACATTTGTAGTCATGGAAAGTCATATTTCTTTTTATAAAAAGGAATCATGTAATGACCACAGATTCAGATCAATTATCAACAAGGATGTTTTTAGACATAAATTTTAGATACTTAAGCCATCTTAAATTGGACCACAGGTGACATGGGAATGTTTATCTATATCTTTTAAATGGCTCTGCTGGAAATGTGGATGATATAATTAAAACTGTGTCTTGCCCCCCTTCCCAAGCAAGGACTGCTAAACTTTTTTAACAAGGGACTCGAGAGCAGTTTCCGGACTAGATTAAAATAAACAGAACGAATTACTTGGAACAGATGGACCGACTACAGTATGAGTTTTTCATGAAAAATGAAATGGATCTCCAAGTAGAATTAGATAATGAAGTACTTAATTAGAATGCATAATTTAAACAAATCTCACCTGGAAGAAGGATAACAGATTCCTCTTTAGCAAGCTTGAAACAGAAATCTAGATCATCACTGATATCTTCCAGGAGCGAAAGATTTAGTCTCACCTGCATTGCATTCAAAAAATTAACAGTTTTACGTGATAAAGACATGAATAACAGAGGCCAGAAGACTCCAATTTTTCTGCTATATCTTTACCATTAAGGCCATGGATCCATCCGGTTTGTGAGGGCAAACAATGCACGGGATCTTCTCTATCTCATTACAACATATATTCGCAGAATTCCTCAGCATGTCTATGGTTTTCTCAAAGAAAACCTCTTGAGTCTGCTCAAGTATGCGAGGGACGGACGCCTGTCAGACAAGAAGTACCGTCACTATATGTAGGAAAGAAGTAATAGATTTTATGAAGACATGAAGAAATGAAGAAATTTTTTTGAACTTGAACTTTCATACCAAACAATATATATATGTGGACAATCAAATAACTTATAATCTTAAAGCATTGAACTAGAGAACAGTATCTCTAATACCATATTAGAATTACTATTCAGCACAATTGATGCTTTGTGCTTTCAAACAGTTACAGTATGTCCATAAATGCAATACACTACATATGCTCATTCTTTATCTTCTTTTTAAAAAATAAATAAATAAAATTAGGGTGGGGATTGAGGTCAATATATTATGTTGCTTCTTCTGAAACTGAGCAGATTTATCCGTGACCAGAAATAGTGTGAACCAGGGATAGAAATCAAGAATACAAACCTGGATGAAAGTTGCTGGACCCCCCAAAATATCAAAATATTTCTTAATGCGCTCAACTACCTGTATAAGAGAAAACCAAGGGGAATTAGTATCACGTAAGAGACAGATTGCATACTGTATATGAAAGATCTTGAATTTTAACCAGTACTAAAAGATCATAAAATGTAATGCAGATCAATCCATAAGCATCAGGTATAAAATGGAAACAGTCAAGCATCTTTGAGAAAAAAAATAATAATCAAAAAAATCTGGATTCTCATATATTAAATCTTTAGTCTTTTAGCATCAAGAATATGAAACAGAGATTTTTCATAGAAATAAGTACAGATTTGACAAATGGACTCAGCAC
This sequence comes from Quillaja saponaria, assembly GCA_029379385.1. Taxonomy (NCBI): domain Eukaryota; kingdom Viridiplantae; phylum Streptophyta; class Magnoliopsida; order Fabales; family Quillajaceae; genus Quillaja; species Quillaja saponaria. The sequence goes on along the minus strand of CM055616.1, from coordinate 6,169,248 downwards.
ATCCAATAGTGTGATTGTTCAAACATCATATCACTTTGATCAACATAAGGGAATCTAACACCACAGGATCAATGGTAGTAATGAGCTTTAGACATACTAAAAAAAAACTCAGAAAGTAAACAAATAGAGGGGAAAGAAAAACCTTCGGTTCTCTAAACATGCCACAGGGATCACTTGTCACAAACCAACCAAGTCGCCATCCAGGTACTATCCATCTCTTAGCTAGGGATCCAAGAGTAAGAACAGGAACAATTGATCCAAAAACTCCCATTGGAATAAATGGATTGTCCCCAAAAACAAGATGGCCATAAACTTCATCAGCAATCACAACAGTTCTAAGCTTTTTTGCAGTTTCTGCAATCTAAATGCAATTGACAACTATTTAAATTGCAGCATATGATAATGATACCAACTGCAGAACATAACATATAGATTATTGGTGCATGAGGATAATATCCTAGAGGACTAACCTTCTCCAAATGGTGGTAAGCGTATACATTCCCACAAGGATTCCCGGGGTTTATAATCACCAAAGCAACAGTGTTCTGATCTGCTAGAGATTCAACAGAATCGAGATCAACCTCCCAGCCTTTCTCAGGGAGAAGATCATAATACCGAACTTCGAGATGTCTGAATGAAGCACAAAGTTGATATATAGGGAAGCCTGGCCTAGGAAGCAAGATGTTTCCACAGGGACGTGCAAGCATTGCCAGCGAAACATCAATAGCTTGGGTGCAACCAGATGTGATGAAAACATCATCAGATGATAACTTGTAAGGAAGATCACGGGACAAATATTCTGCAATTGCTCTGTTTAAAAAATGACCAGAAAATTAAGGAAGAGCTTAGAACATAATGTTATCATAAAATAACATACATCATCCCAATTTTTGAAGCAAGAAACAATAATTAAATATTGAAAGAACTATGATCCCTCATTAAGGAGGAACTGGTTGCTTTCTAGCTATTGATTGCACAACCAAGAGATGTTCGATGAGGATGGCACTAGTTGACATTTGAGTCCCACAACATTAGTAAGCTTCTTTTCTTCTCCATCATTCTTGCTAGTATGATAACTTCCCTACGAATAGGATGGTGACATGTGGCGGTCATAAGGTGACCGCGAAGCATGAATAGTTCAACTATCCCATTGCAGGTATCCTTCTTCTATATATAGGCTTAAGCCTTATGTGATTGGGTAAGACATCTTAGACTATTAAGCATAAAAGAGAGTTCTCACTATCTTTACTGTTTGCCCACACTAACTTGTTCACCGGAGAGCCCAGGGAGCTCACCCCAGACCTTGCTCCCGTCCTACTTTTGCAGGGAAATGACCAGAGTTCAGCGGCTCGCTAGATCGCCATTGGTCAAGGTTGACTGAAGCTAGTCGGGACAAAACAGGTTCTAACAATTCCAATTGTTGGTGTTTGCTTGCCATCAAAATAGGGTTTCAACTCAGGAGAGGCAGGCTCCATAAAAATTTCATCACCTGCAGGAAGGTTATTTTGAAATGAAATGGCCTTTTATACAAATTTCATTTCTCAAGGCTCATGTGATTATGGTGTTGCTCCAGATAAATAAGTGACCATTTTCCACAGTCAGGTTGGAGCAAAGGTTAACTTCCGTGAGATTGACCTCCAGCTGCGTGGACAACAGTTGCTTTGGCTAGCCAACACTTAAAAATTAAAACAATCATCAAAAATATTTTTAATTTTGTAACCATTGCCTTTCACATCCCGACTCTTCAATACTTGAAACCAAGGTGCCGGGAATTAAAAGAACAATTACAATGAGGAGAGCTTTCTACTGCTACTTCTACAATATAACAATCTAGGCTTATATTCTCTACGAAAAGGATAAATACACAGCATTTTGAATTGAGGATAGACAAAAACAAAGTTGCATCTGAAAAAAGGTTTTCTTACCCAGTCTGTTTGTGCTTAAGTTTTCTATTCCCATTTTATTTCCCCTTGTGGATAATTTATTAAAGAGTCTTTATTTTCTTCCTGCCCTGACAAATTTCAGGGCAAGGATGTGAAATTGTTGATGCAGATAATGTCCTGAATGACAGGGACAGGGAGTAGCCTTAGCAATTCTAGATTGCATTGAACTTAGATCAAATAATTAGTCAAGATGAAACAAAAACCAAATTCATAGAGCTCTTCTAAATTGCTTTCAAACTGAAAAATAAGTTTTTTGCACAAACCAGATTAATATTCTGAGAAGAAAACTTCATTAGAAATAAGATATGAATAAGAATATCTAGCAATCATCCATGCTTAATCTGCAACTGATACTGGAAAAAATGATTGATAAAAGCAACTTGTCAAAAACAAAATTGTCACGCCTAGACTTCTGATTAGCCACCGTAAGAATAAGATTCGGAAAGCAGATCGGTTAGACTTCTAAATCAATTTCAATAAATACTTCAACATTGTTGATTTCATTCACTATCCAGAAAAACTGTTCAACAAGAATGATAACTAAATAAAAGATAGGCTGAATACAGTCGAACTTTAGAATTAAGTGAGAAAGATACATGAATTTGAATCTCACCTTCTTGAAAAAAGGTCCTAAACTAGAGATATAGAGCCAACTCAATCCGAAATCGGTGCTTGAGCTTCATTTAAAGACAATTGAGTGTAAAGTTTCTAATTCAATTCATTTCCAATAAGACAAAAATCCAAAGAAATAGGAAAGATGCACTAAACCCAAGATATAAACAAGAAACTAAAAGATAGAACAAACCCAGACAAAATCAATTAGTATAAATACAAAAGGAACGTAAAATTTAGTAGAAAAACTAGAAAAAGAAATAGTACCTTCTGGTTTGAAGAAGACCAGCAGTGGGGGCATACCCATTGAATTTCTCCGATTGAATTGCATCAATAACAGCTTCTTCAGCTACACGTGGGGGACGAAAGCATGTATAAACAGTAGGGTCACCGATACCCAGAGAAATCACTTTCTTATCATTGTTGTCATCAATACTTTGCATTAATAGGCTAAGAATTCCTTTGATGGTTATGGTTGAAGCTTCATAATTGGTAGTGGTAGTTACAGTATTAATTTCCATAATTTCAGTAATGTCTCTGTTCGTAGCTTGCACACAATTTGTGTGCTGTCGTTTTGAGGTCTTGGGAATTTCGATTTTTCAGAGGTGGGAAGTGAGAGAAATTTGGTTAGAGGTGTGTGTAACGACTCGCGTATTTAGAGATGGGTCATGGGTGTCTTGAAGTGAGAGAGTCCAGTGTCTTGCATGCTCCAAGGCCACACGTTATCTTCTCTGCATGGAAACAAAATAGATATTCAGGTTTTTGTAAGGGGATCTTAAAATATTTATAATAGTTGATTATGAATTAATATTATTTAATATATAAATTATTATTTTAAAAATTATATTTATGGAGACCCATTAGAAAGATTTATAAATAAGAGAAAATGATGATAATGTTATATATATATAATATAAAACAAAAAAAATGATGTGTCTAGTCTACTCCAAGAAAAGACTTGGGATTCAATTGACTATTTTTTTGCCAATTTGATTACGTTTGTGTTGTGATATTTTACTAGTTGAGCTAACAACTAATTGACAAATATTTATTTTGAGTGAAGTGCTGTGATCTTAAATCACTTTGTAATGGGATGTATAAAAATGGTTTATTATTACTGTACTTGTTAAGATATAATAAAAATAATTTTTGAAAGTTGAAATTTTGTTAAAAAAATTAACTCATTTATTACATAATAAAATTATTGTAAACCACTACAATAATATTTGTAAAAATTATATATATTATTTTAACAAATACCTAATAAAACACTCATTAAAAAATAGTAAAATATTTCACTTTTTAAATACACATGTATTAGTGCAGGTTAAAAAAATTACAAAAAACCAAAAAAGACACCAAAATATTATTTTTGTGCTTTTCTCCTTTGGTTTGTCTGATTAACATAGAATCAATCACAGTGTCCGGCATCTAATTACATGAATTCTAAATGTAAGAGTCAAAGTTCCATAATAAATTGAATGTTTTTGTTTATTAATGTAACAACTCTATATCAAATTTTCATCACAAATCAAAGTTTTTGAAAAAAATAAAGATATAAATAAGTTTGACAGAAATTAGTAAAACAATACATTTGACCAAAAAAATATAATATAATTCACGAAAAGAAAATTTTAATACTCTTCTCGTTTGTGAATAATAGTAAGTGAAAATCACATAAAACATAAATTAAACGTGAGGCTTTCGAGTTCTAACTTATAATTTAGACTAATTACGGTAGTATTTTTTTTACAAAATTTTACTCATATATCTATATAATAGTATCTTTTAGAAAGAAAAAAAAATGCTAAATATAATTGTGTTTATGGTGATTACGTAATCTATGTACTACATTATTTTCAAGTGCACAAATGTAATATTGCAACCTTAATAATGAAATAAAAGAATGAAGGATCTTTTTGACATTTTCTATGTAGAAAGTTACAAACATTAACAACAGCCCAGGTGGACCACATTGAAACCACCTATTCTTATGGCTAAGTTTTACTTTGAAGCAGGCCACTTAAAAATTAATGTTCAAATTTGATACACATAGACAATCAAATGGAATTGTTCTTTTCTGTCAATTGAAATAGTAAACGGCAATCTCAGAAAAATAGCAAACATTTTGGCTGAGCTAGAAAGAAAATAAACAAAAAAGACAAGTATAATTGATGAATTTAAAAACTCATAAACATAGTCGTTGAAATTTCAAAATTTTAATTTATAATCAATTAAACTATAAAATTATAAACGGATTACTCTAACGAGAAAGAAAGCTTATCAATATTCTAACAATAATAAGAAGAAAATCAGATAACTTACCTTTTCGTTTAGCTATGTGTAAGGTGAAGCTCCTACTTTACAATTGTTGAATGCTTGCTCCTGACTAAGATTTGGTTAATGTGGTTCAAATCCTATTGTTTGTAATGAACTCTAAGAATCAAAACATGTTATATATATATATAAAGCCAGCTAGCTAGCTATATATATCTCCAAATGTTTTGGATGTTTCCTTAGAGTGTAATGTTGGATAAGTGTGATGATTCATCCTATATATATATATACACACACAAACACATGCAATAATTGGATTTTTTGAGATGAGTATGAAGAAGAGTGTTACTTTTAGACGTCTCTCCCAATTTGAACTTTATAATTGAAAAACACTGCATGCTTGCATAATTGTATGAAGCTAGTGAGTAATTATGAACATATAGCCATATAAGAAGAGTATGGGCATGTTTGTATCTTATATCTATTATGTAATTAATCTTATGGGGGAATTTGGCATGTTGTATACTTATCCTTACTCAACACATGGAGTCCTAAGCTTCTATTTTGTCTTTCTTTTTGTGTAAGTGTTATTATTTCTACGCTTCTCATCTCAATATCTTCTCTTTTTCTCTCTCTCTCTCTCTCTCTCTCTATATATATATATATATTTGACTTACATATCAATTTTGATCATCCAGAAATATTAAAGTTTAGTTTAAATAATTTTACTATATTGATATGCATCGGAAACAATGTGATGAGACAAGAATATAATAATAATATAATTATAATAACTATTATTGTATTTTTACATGTCATGTGCCTATAAGACATTTGATTAAAAATTTTATTTTATCGATCATAATTTATGTGATAATATATTATCTAAAAACATATTCGTGGGTTGGAATTTTTTGAGAGAGAGGTTGTAAGAAGAAAAATCTTTGTACATTTTTTAATACTAGCATGGATAATTTATTTTTGATTAAACCGAAAAAAAAACTAATTTAGGATAAAAATGTGTTAGAATTGTAATTTTTAGAGTTTTCTCATAAGAATTGAATATGAAAATTTATGAGATAACACTTATCAATCTCATGGAAAATTAATTTTTTTTTTTTTTTTACATATTCCATAAAATTTTATTTCATGGTGGATAATCTCAAAAAATTTAAGAAAAAGAAAAACAATTATGTCATTGATATTTTGCAAATATATATTTTACAGATTTTGTAAAATAAACAAATAAAGGTAAATTAAATGATATAGTCATTTAATCCTTACCAATAATGAATTTTAAAATTTTAGAAAAATAATAGAAAAAAAGGTGAGTGTCTCAAATAATATAAGACAAAAATTAAGTAACTATTTCAAGAATAGCTTCTAAGAGATTGTCAAACAATAGTTAACTCTAATAATACAAAAATAAAATAAAAATTATACCTAATATATAGATTTATAAATATAGAATTGTTTATGCTTGTAATTATATAAGCCCATGCTACGTACTATATAGGCCAGAGCTCTACACACTTGAGTTCTGAACAAACTTGAATTATTCTCTTTCGCATAAAATTTGGTTGAGGAATAAAAGCTGAGGCCTTATTATACAATATCCACTTCAAGTATGGCAGCAGCATAATCTTGAACAATCTTCCATGCCTTTCTGACATGCTTTCCTCAGTCAGTGTCGCTCCAACTGCAAACCGAATGATGTAAATTCCATGAACCATAGCATGAGTCATGAACAAGAAGGCCCGATGCATTAATAGACTCTAACAGCTTCACATTGATCTCATTCACATAATTGTTAACATTTTCATCATAATTGACTTGTATATTACCTGTCATGGCTGATGGTGAAACCCTAAAGCAAACCATAGCAAAAGTCCTTGGCACTACAACCCCAAATCTTTTTTCCAGGTTCAGTAACCCTTCAAAAATCTGGGCCATATTGACATGACTCCTTAACAAGTTTCTTAAGTTGGCTACACCATATGTTCTAAGCACAATCCACAACTTCATGGCACGAAATCTGCGGCTGAGGGCTATTTGCCAATCTTTATAATCCACCACTTGGTTTGAATCACTTGCCTTGTTCCTCGAGTACTCAGCTTTAGTTGAAAGTGAATTTATAAGGGCACTTGGATCTTTTACCCAAAGACAACAACAGTCTAAATTGGTCAAGAACCATTTATGAGCATTTAGACTAAAAGAGTTTGCACCTTCAACACCATCAATGAAATGCCTAAACTCTGGGCAAATGCAAGCACTCCCTCCATATGCAGCATCAACATGGACCCAAATGTTATATTCTTTTGCCACGTCACATAATGGTCCTACCGGATCAACGGCTGTCGTGGAAGTTGTCCCCACAGTAGCACAAAGGAAAAATGGGACAAGATCAGCTTCTAAGTCATTGAGAATAGCTGATCTAAGTGATTCTGGAGATAGACTAAATGCATTTGATTGATGAAATCTTGATGGCTTGAACATTTTTCGGGTGGATTCCAGCGATTTGTGCTGCCTTTTGGAGTGAGCAATGAGTTTGATCCGACCCATAAACCACAAGTTTGTGAATGTTCCCTCTCCCAATTTTTCTCAACATTTGATCCCTTGCAGTAACTATTCATGCCCAAAATGGCCTCACATGTAGTGCCTTGCAAAACTCCCCCACCATTGCCAGAGAAAAGAAAAGCCTTTGGAAGCTTAAGCATTTCACCAAGCCAGTCCATGACAATGCTTTCTAGCTCAGTTGCAGCTGGTGACGACATCCAATTAAACCCAACTACGTTGAATCCGGTGCTTAACATTTCGCCAAGAAAGCCTGCAATGCTACCACTTGAAGGAAAAAAAGCAAAGTAATTAGGGCTTTGCCAATGTGTTAAGCCAGGAACAATGTAGTCCTTCACATCCTGGAGGATGGTGTCAATAGATTCAGGACTGTAGGGGGCAGATTTTGGAAAGCAATTTTGGAGATAACCCGGTTCGACTTGGCTTAGAACCGGGAAAGTTTCAATATTTTGATAATAATCAGCTAAGAAGTCTATGATCATGTGGCCTTGCCTTCTGAATTCTTCAGGGTCTAGAGGGTTTTTGTTGCTGGACAACAAGTTTTCAAATGCTTGGTCGAATTGCAAGTTGCCCATATTGTTTTGTGATTTGCTATTGCTTGGTGATGAGTTGGCTTGAATGTTATCATAATTTACTAGAGTTCTTTATATAGTTGCTGAGTCTTTTCCTTGATTTTTATAGTTGGGCTTATAATTTATAGATTTTTCTAATGAGTAAGGTTCTCTAAATTAAAAATTTGTAACATTGTTACGTTAATTAATTATGATTCCAGTTATTTAATACATAATATTTTTAAATGTAAATTAAACGTGGTCAAAACATTGATAATATTGCACTCTTAATAATAAAAGAATGAAGTATCATTTGACATTTTCTACGTACAAAATTGCAAACATAAACAGCAGCCTAGGTTGGACCATGTGGAAACAACTTATTCTTATGGTTAAAGTTTTACTTTGAAGCATGCCACTTAATAATTAATGTTCAAATTTGATACACATACATAAACAAATGGAATTGTCCTTTTCTGTCAATTGAAATAGTGAACGGCAATCTCAGAAAAATAACAAACATTTCGGCCAAGAAAAAAAAAAACAAAAAAGAGAAGTACGTGGATTTATATAGATGATTTTAAAAAAAATTATAAATATAGTGGTTAAAATTTAAAATATTAATTTCAAAATAATTAGTTAGAGACTACAAAATTATAAACGGGTTATTTTAACGAAAAAGAAAACTTATTATCAATACCCTAAAAAAATGATGCTTGAGAGTGAAGAAAATCAGATAACCTACAAAGAAAAGCTTTAGCTATGTGTAATATGTAAAAGCTGAAGCTCCTACTTTCGCAATTGTTGAATGCTTGCTCATTTGTTTGTGATGAACTCCAAGAAGTAAAACACGTTATATATATATATTGTTTATCCTAATTTATATCCAAGCCAGCTAGTTAGCTTGGATATTTCCTTGGTTATAATATTAGATAAGTGTGATGACTCCTTCTATATGTATATATCTATTTTTATACTATTCTAACAGTGAGGAAACACTTTTACGATTTTTTCTGACTTAAAGTATTCTTTTTTTAATAAACTTTCTTATGATACCTTATATTTATAATTTTTTACTCTTTTTAAGTTAGAGGATATTTTTAGTCAATTTAGTATGTTTAAAAAAAGAAGGGTGTTCCTTTTATAACTATTTTTTTCCCTATAAACTTTTCTATAATATTCTATATTTATACTTTTTTACTTTTTAAAATTACATGATATTTTTGTCAATTTAGTATATTTTAAAATTTAAAAAAAAAACTAATCTAAACAAATCTCTTCTAGTAACTTCCTAATTCTTATATCTTTTTTAGTTTGTTAAATTTTTACAAAAATTAACCAATTAGAAACCATCCATTCATATGCGTGAATTGGACTTTTGAGATGAGGCTAGTATATATATACAAATACATGCTTGCATAATTGGACTTTTGACATCAATTCCAGTTTTGAGATGAGGATGAAGAAGAGTGTTACTTTTTAGACGTCTCTCCCAATTATTTGAGTTTTATAATTGAAAAACAGTGCATGGTTGCTTAATTATATAAAACGTAGTGAGTAATGAACATATAGCCATATAGGAAGAGTATGGATGGCAATTGAGCATGTATGTATCTTCTATCTATTATATATTATATATGAAAGTACTGCAGCTTATATCATTAATTTTATGGGGGAATTTTTGGCATATTGTATACTTATCCTTACTCAACACATTGAGCTCTAAAGCTTCTATTTTGTCTTTCTTTTTATATGAGTGTTATTAGTTGTACTTTTCTCATCTCTTCTTCTCTCAATATATTATATATATATATATGTATTTATTTATTTATTTGGATTTTATATCAATTTTGATCCTCCAAAAAAATTAAAAGTTTAGTTTAAATAAATTTATTATATAACCATATTTATATTTATATTTATAAAAATAGCATAAGATAGGAGTAATTGAGATGGATAACCAAATATATAATAAAATTAGAATATAAAATGAGAGAATGCGTAAAAGATTGAGATTACACCCATTAAAAAAAATCCATTTGCGGTATCTATAGGCAGATGGATATGATATAATGTGATGATAAGAATCACACAAGAATATAATAACTAATATGTATTGTATAAGCTTTACATCATCTGGTACAATATGATTGTACTAAAGAGCCCCTAAAACAGGCACTACAACTGGATAACAATTGTTTGATTTTTAAATTTATTTTTTTTGGTTTTTATGTGTATTCCCACACTATTTGGGTGTGAGTATAATCTCGTTGAAGTTTAAAGAGCGATACGAGTATTGACCTCTCCAAAGAAGTGACTCCAAGATTTGAACTTTTGGCCTTCTCCTGGGTTCATAATTTATGTGATAATGTATTATTAAAAAATATATATATATTTGTGGGTTTGAATTTTTTGGGAGGTTGCTAGAAGTAAAATTTTCACAATTTTTTCAATACCACCATGGATATATATATATATTATCAAACTGGAAAAACCAATTTAGTATAAAAGTGTGTTAGAATTGTAATTTTCAGGAATTGAAAATGAGTACGCTGGCTGGTTATGATAATATATTAGAGTTCTTTATATGGCATTGCTGGGTCATTTCCTTGATTTTTATAGTTGGGTTTATAATTTATAACTTCCCGTTTAGGTAGAGAGAAATTATTTTTTTTTTTCCATCAGTAACCTCACATTTTATTTTAGTGTGAGCCTATTCTCATTGGGTTACCCCTTCTCACAAGTGTTTTCGCTTGAATCTCTGATATTGTAAAAGCCTCATAACTTCTAAGCTCAAGCATATCTTATCACTTAAATCACGTTTTATAGGTTGATAGAGAGATTCTTGTAATCACCTGTTTTAGCCTTTGAGGAGGATGAGACTTCTCATCTACTTGTAAGACTACCGTAACTAGGCTTAATTAGACAGTGAATGGAATCAATTCATAGAACTCTTATATATGGGAGAGACAAAAAGTAATTGTATATTTCTTATGTATTTATTATTCTTCCTATACATAAAACATATTTTTCATGGAAATCAATCAGGTTGGTGTCTACATTTATAAGATAAATTTATAGACAAATTAAAATGATTAAATTTGAGACAAATTTTGATACTTTAGTTTTATTAAAAGTTTTATTTTCATTTAAGACTTTTTTTTTTTATTATTCAAGAGTTGACCTAGTGATTGAAAAAGTATTAATTTTATACGTTCAAATCTCCTTTATAAATCTGATGGTAAAATCTTCTAAAATTTTACAAAATCAATTCAAAACCCAACACTTCCCAGTATTCAATTTAATGGAGACTGATAGTGATGGAAAACCAACATTGTTATCATCTGTAATGCACGTATAAAACTGATGGTGATGGAACACCAAGTTGATCTATATATGCAGTAGTAACAATATCTTATCCTGAAAAACTACATGTACGGAAGGAAGCTCATATGGATGATAATGGGCCTATTGATACAATAAGCTAGTCCAAGTGTGAAGTAATATTGTTAGGTCTAGTTTCTAGCCCGACTATAAAATATTGGACGAGGCCTGTGCTTGCTTGATGGGCCTTTGCTAAGCTCTAATAAGCATAATCCAATTCTTAATAAAATACAAATATATTTAATAGAGTGATTGATTGAGAAGAAAAGAGAAAAAATGTCTCATACTCAATTTGAATGTTATATATGTAATGATTCTCTGCACAATGTGATGTCTCAAAGTTGGATACTGGATTGTCCATGGGACAGATGTGATGAAACATATAAAGCACCTTCACTTTTTTTAAAGCAAAAAAAAAAAAAAAAAAAACACAAAAACTTTGGGGCTTGCTCACAAAGTTGGATATTTAACTTTTCCAATGGTTTGAGTTGATATGAGAATGAAATTCAACCAAAGGGTTCTTTCTATTACTTAATTAATTTGTAAAAATACAGAGATTAATTTCTAAAGAGATAAATATAAATAATATTGAAAAGAAAAAAATTGAACTGTTTTCACTAAAAGTGGGTATGGTTTACTCAAAAAAAAAATAAATTTATTATATGATTATAATATACATTTGACGATTCAAAGTTTGAGGGCTCAAAATAGTTAGAAAACTTTAATTTTGTTAGAGTCACTGCATTAGGAGATGCAATTTATGTATTTATATATATTTTTACATATTTATTACCATATTTCTCATATTCTTGTGGAGTTCTAATATCATATTAGAATTATCATTGATAATTAATTAATTAACGTTAAAAGATGTAATTCATATATTTATATAGTTTTTATTTACTTGTTATACTAATAAATGTTAAAAATGTCACATTGACAAATTTATGATAAGAATCACGTAAAAATATAATAATAATAATAATAATAACTAATGTATAATTTATAAGAGTATATCTATGATTGTACCCAAAAAAAAAGAGGCCCTTAAAAAGGCACTGCAACAGTAAAATAAACAGTCACCCAATTAATTGGACGGCGGAAGAGGAAGGAGGAACACACAATGCATTAACTGCCAAACAAAAACAGATAACAATAATTGACACATCCGCCGGGCCCACCGAAGAGTTTGTGTGTCTAACAATCCTTTTATTTTTACATGTCACGTGCCTATAAAACATTTGATTAATTAAAAAAATATTTAATCATTTTTATTGTCTTAATAATAATCTATATGATAATATATTATATGAAATAAAATATTTAATTAATTTTGAAATAGATCACACTAAGTAAAATTTTTATAAATATTTTAATACAATGTGAGGGATTTATTGTTGAAAACATTATGATATAGGTGGAATGGAATAGAGTGATCTAAATTTGTCAAACACAATTGGCAAGGTGATGATATTTTTTTCTCTTATTTAACACATTTTTTTAGAAAATTGAAAAATGCTTTATTTTTAATTTTTAATTTTTATATCTTTAACTCAAAAAGTCAACTTTCATTTGAGTGAGATTTAAACCGGCTGGTTCAGTGAGGTTCCATCCGGGTTACATAGGCCTCTTGGTCTAAATGCAATATCATTACATTACAAAAAAATTTCTTTTTATTCAAGGCATATGTGTCTTAAGAGTGGGGTTGGTAAAAATATGAGGGCTAAAATCAGCAAGATAGTGAAATTTGAACTATAATCTTATTATTATTTTAGGTTTATCCATTAAGTTATTCTTAATATGATTTCAATAGTACTACCGAGAAGGTGAGAAATAAAAAAAAATTGATATCTTCTTAAAATATTTGTGAATTGTGATTATCAATAGAACTTTATGAAATAAAATATTTTTATCAAGAGCTCTTAAGTTACTTATTAATTTTTTATAAATAAAAATAAAAATATTTAATATTTATTATAATAATTAATCAGTATTATTTGATATATAAATTATTATTTTTAAAATGTTATATTTATTACAGTTTGTTAAAGTATCATTGTGACATCAGTTAAATAAATCTTATGTGATGATACAAAAACTTGGTTATTTTGTCTTGTTTCTTGCTAAATTATATAGGCTAGTACAAATCAAATGTTAACACTATTGAGAATTTTGATAGAAATCAGCAATCTTGTTGTGAGTAAGTTTCACTAAATATCTTTTATAAACCACATTGAGAATTTTGCAATTTCTGAAAGTTGAAACTTAATTAAACAGCATTAACACTATTTGTCTCCTTGTACAATCTGAAATTGAATTCATGGAATTTAGTTCGTAGATTACAATCTAAAATCCAGCAAATTTTTAAGATTTTGGAAATTTAAGATTGTGTCAGAGCTACATGAATGGAAGCAAACTAGAACTCAATCTTGTATTGGTTCACATTCCAAAGGCAGGACAAGAAAGAAAACAGAGAAGCCTTGTATTGTATGTGAATCCCAAACCAAAAAGTGGCAAATCCCAACCAAATTAGGAGAAGATTGTGGGGGGATTTTTTTTGGCTTTTTTGGGTGGCTACACTTTTAGAAAGGAGAAAAGATTTTGATAACAAAGAAAGAAAATTTGGCTTGGAAATTGGGCAAAACACAAGAATGGGCCAATGGCTAAAATCAGAGGCTGTTTGGTGACCCAGAAAGTGTGTGAGAAAGAAAGAGAAGAGACTTCAGCATGCAGATTGAAGAGATGATTTGATATAAAGCCTGTTGAGTCTCAAAATCTGAGCATGATGTGTCAAATTTCCATTGCATCAATCTCTTACCCCTAAACACTACAGAACATCACCCTCCCCCCCCCCCCCCCCCCCCCTCCTCGATTTTGATCGTGATGGATGTGATTTCTGAATAGATCCATGCATGCTTAAACATGGATTATCTTTAAAGCATCATTTGTTACATATGATTTTTGTAATTTCTGTATGTGTTTACAAGGTATTTATTAAAATAATAAATATAAATTTATTTTTATTAATTATAGTGATTAATTATAATTTTAATATTAATTAAAAAATAATTTTTTATTTTAAAATATTTTAAATATTAAAATTTATATTTTTTACGCTTTACTAAATATCTTTCAAATATTAATTAATAAAACCCGTTCAGAAGACACAATGAGATAAAAGTGAACAGAGTTGAATTGGACCTTGCACATTGTATGCAAAGTCATCGATGATGGACCTGTTGGATGTAATCAATAAATCAAATCAAATCAACTTCAACTACAACCACAACTACAACTACAACTGGACTAGCCCTTTTCACTTTCTCTGCTTTGTAAAAGGAAATATACCCACTTAAAGTAAAATTTGTTTTCTGCCAAAATATAGTCCTTAATGTCAATATGGCATTGATGGGGGCACATCTAGATACCCTCTTAAAATTAGAATGTATAATAACAATGACAAATAGACAATCCTTTACTCTGGGTTAAATTTTAAGGTACATGCAATGGAAATGACCCTATGCATGGTATTATACATGAACAGTGAGTTTTTTTAATTTACTATTTTTATATTAAAGGTGAAATAGCTAATGGATTTTCTGTGTATATGTAATATTAGGTATTTTAACAGTAAAATGGATCAATCAAAACAGATTGAGATGTCAAAGATGATAGAATCCTGCTTATGATATTCACAATTCACAAAAATGAGAATTTTGAGTTTACAGGACACCATAATAACACTAAACAGTAAAGCAGACGTACTTCCCAGAAGTGTGCTTCTACTTTGATGTTGTAAAGTAGTGTGTCTCTGTCTTTATGAATGATTTCAAGCAATGAAATTATAGCAAATCCAAACTAAGATACCATTATCCTCTGTTTGCTTTTCTTTTTTATAAAGTATGTAGATTAAAAGTTATGAAAAATTTTCTTAATATTAAGAAATACAAACTCGTCAATGGCAGATCCCAACCATTCCTATAGGTACTACTGATCTACAAACAGCCTACAAAACAAGACAGGAGAGTGGGTAATTCTCACAGACCCAACAAAAACGAAAGGAGTAAAGAGAAACAGAGTGAGGTGGGTAAACATCTATTCCACCTTGCTTTTAGCTATACTCCCCTGAAGAAATCTATTTGTCTTATTTCTCACATACTGTACTTGTACAGCAATTGCACAAAAATGTCCTATGTAACTACAAAAGTAAACTGTAAAGAGAGTGATAAAAAAAATAAAAAAAAAGTGAATGCCATATGATTTACTTGGGATTCTTCTTTGCAAAATGAGACGCAGAAAACTCGGAACAAAAAAAAAAAAAAAATGAAACAAAAAATCCCAGATCAGAAATTAATCATCAGTGTGATACACACAGAATGAAAAAGAATTTTTTTAGGGAGTGGGTGAGAAATAGAAAGAGTACCCAAAAATTTGCAGAGAAAGTTGCAGTAGAAAAAGGGGGTTTGGCGTGTAATAAACATTGAACTTGTTTTTCTTTTTTTCTGATTATTTAATGTGTTCTGTGCTGACAGAGGCGATTTGAAACAGCTTTATTGATTATATTAGACACGGTGAAAATCAGAAAATCCCTCTTTTATTTTCTGAATTTTCTTCTTCTTAAATTTTGCTTTAGCCCAAATTGAAGGATTCAATTCTCTCATAAAACTCCTTTCTGTCCTTCCCTTTCATTTTCTTCACTGACAGAGGAATACCTGCACACTTCCTTACGCACGCACGCATACTCAAAACAGAACCCCAGAGCCCACTCTCTTCAGAGTTCAGACACATACATCACCCTCTCTCTCTGTCTCCCCCTCTCTTTCTCTCTCTGCAGTGTGGATATGATAAGAGCTGTGGCAGAGAAGAGAGAGAGAGGGAGAGCAGAAGAGGACAGAGCAGAGAAAACACAGATTTTTCCAGCCATATCATACCTTATTATCTTGCCTTTACTCCCTCTGCTACTCGATTGATCAAATCCGTATGCAACCCCCCTATAACAATCTCTCAAACCAAAGCAAAAACCAAAACGCCCAAAGCTACATTTACAAAAACTCCATTCTCTCTTCTCCTTTCCCATACATTCTGCTTTTCAAGTCTCATGCTTTATATGCTTGTAGTTAAGAGGCATTGAGGTTGTAGTATCAAACATTTGCATTCTGGGCTTTGTCCAAAGTTCTCAATTTCTGTGTGCTTCGTCTTTAGCTGTTTTCTTTCCGAGTGAGATTTATAACATGGACAGCTACTACAATTTTGATACCAGTGACACCCATTTGCCTCCTGGCTTTCGTTTCCACCCAACTGATGAGGAGCTGATTACATACTACCTCCTCAAGAAGGTTCTTGACAGCAACTTCACAGGCAGAGCCATTGCTGAAGTTGATCTGAACAAGTGTGAGCCTTGGGAACTTCCTGGTAATCTTTTTCTTCCACAAACCGTTACATTGCAAAGAAAGAATTAATGTTCTTTTTTCTTTGGGTGATCACAACGTTGATGAAGTTTTGAACTTTCTGTTTGTTAATTACAGAGAAAGCTAAAATGGGTGAGAAAGAATGGTACTTCTACAGCCTGAGAGACAGAAAGTACCCAACTGGACTAAGAACGAATAGGGCCACGGAAGCTGGCTACTGGAAAGCTACTGGAAAAGACAGAGAAATTTACAGCTCCAGAACTTGTTCTCTGGTGGGTATGAAGAAAACTCTGGTATTTTACAGAGGTAGAGCTCCTAAAGGTGAAAAGAGCAACTGGGTTATGCATGAATATCGCCTTGAAGGAAAATTTGCTTACCATTACCTCTCCCGAAGCTCTAAGGTCAGCTCTCACTCACTTTCTTCAATAAATTGTTCTACTTTTGCTTCCAACTTGTTTGTGTACCTAAAATTAGGTTTAGTTATTGTGGATGTTGTACTGTTTTCTAGTTTCTTCCCGTTAAAGCACATGGATTTAAGCTGCTGGTAGTTATTGATGTTGGTAGATGAATCTGTAACAAAGTTGAATAATACAATTTCATAATTTGGTGTCTATTAGTGTTCTATATAATTCTCTGTAGTTTGAAATAAATTGAGAATTATTTCATGCATTTATTGCAATTTTTAATGAAGCATTGAGTTAAATGTTTTTTGTCGTAGGATGAGTGGGTTATATCACGTGTTTTCAAGAAAAGCACCTCCGGTGGTGGTGCCTCCACCGTATGCGGTGGAAGTGGATCAAAAAAGTCCCAAACGATGAGCTCCTCTTGTAACATGAGCCTCTACCCAGAACCAAACTCGCCTTCCTCTGTTTATCTGCCACCACTCCTTGACTCTTCTCCTTACACTAACAACCATTCCAATGCAACGACAGCTGCCTCTGCTACACTTACCGACCGTGATAGCTGCTCTTATGACAGTACGACCCAAAGGGAGCACGTGTCCTGTTTCTCCACCATCTCTGCAGCCGCCGCCACCGCTGCTGCCACTAAAAATTTCACTAATCCAAATTTCGAACTCGCTCCTCCATTTATGTCATCAACCATCGTTGACCCTTTTGCGAGATTCCAAAGAAATGTCGGCGTTTCAGCCTTCCCCAGTCTCGGATCACTCCAGGATAATCTTCAGTTGCCTTTCTTTTTCTCTCAGGTGGCGCAGCCCATCAACGTTCGTGGCTCCGGCGAGCTGAATGGCTGTGTGAACATGGGAAATTGGCCTGTGGCGGAGGAACATAGAGTGATGGATAATGGTTCCAGCGTGGCATTAGGTCCCACAGAGCTTGACTGCATGTGGGGTTACTGAGAAAATTCCCAATTTAAAGTGACTGTTATAGTGTTATGTTCTAGTAGTAGATGTGTTATTGTCAAACTTTGTTAGGGTAGTTTCGGTATTTGAAATTTAGTTAGTTTTCTCTATCAGAGTCAGTTTAATCTCTGCATGAAAAGTCTGTGTGAAGAAGACACTTAGTAGCTTAGCAAAAATGTAATGTAACGGCTTGTATGTTTTATTAATTTTGTATTATTTATTTATTTATTTAATGTTTAATTTAAGAAATCAATTGCATGGCTATGGTTTGTGATTGCGATAGCAGCCAGTTTTTGATATCTGAGATAGTGATTGAGCTTGGTGTAACTGTTCAACCTTGATTAATTTAATCTGGTTCATGCAGTAAGGAAAATATATATATATATATATATATAGAGAGAGAGAGAGAGAGACTGAACTATTCTGAGCTTTAATTCTGATCTTCCTGATTGCTTTTATTGGTTAAATTGATGTTTCTCTTATGCTTGTTGAAAGTGACTGAACTATTCCTATATGTCTTTGATGCCATGAATCTTGTAATCTAGCAGACTAATAATTTGTGCATATTTCAAAACAATTTGTATGGTATATTAATGTGAATATTTTTATAAATAAATATTTAGGAGCTGTTCTGCATATTTACTTAGAGGAGACACAATTTAGAATGGGGAAAGGGAAAACTCATGCATTTATGTAATCAAATAATACATAGCTAGCTATTACTTCAACTTATCAATGTGTCATTCATGCCATGCATAAGAATGTGGACTTTTCCTATTAGATGTACAATATTGGAGATGGAGAGCACAAAAGAAATTGAGGGAAATGTTGGGATTTTGTAGGCCATGTTTGGTAAAGTTTAGTAGCTATTAACATTTAATGTGGTCTCGAAATAAGATCGACCATGCATATGGAAGCTAACTACCTAGCTAGGGTTTATATAATATACATATTTTAAGGTGGGGTACGTACTATAGTGATCAGTCTAGCCAAGTTCCTATGGAAAGGGACAAATTTAATGCTTGTGGGACCATATTAAATAGCCACCAATAATGGTCTACTTTTTCAAGCTACCCTATTGTCTTGCTATGAACAAGAGGTATGAACAAGTGGTAGTGAAATAAAAACATAATGTGAAAATTAATCAAAAGTATATGCATGTAATTAAAGAAAATATACAACTGCGAATGTTTTTGTGATGTTACAACTATAAAAAAATATATATAGATATTACATATAGGGGAAAAATACGATTCAAACTATAGTGAAATATTCTAGATTTATGTTCATAATATGTGTGACGTTGATGGATATTGAAATAAAGTTCATTAATATGTATCTTTTCTAAAATTACAAGCAAAACGACATCTATTGTTCAACCTCTCTAAGACTGACACATGTGCCAAGAGTTTTCACCGTTCACCAAAAAGATCAATGGTGGAGAATTAATATCCACCCATAAACATGATAAGAATGATGAAGCTACATAGGTAAGTACTTGATGAGTAGGGCAGATGGAAGGCTTTGAATGGTACAAAGTTTCTAATGATTGAGATGATGAAATTACATAGATGGGTTTGGTACATTAAGGTTGAAAGTGGGTACGTGAGGTCTGCATAGTTTTAAGGAAGGCAATGAGTATGGGTGAAAATTGGGGTAGACCCTTTGTCTTTGTGTGGGACAAATGATATGTGTCCAATTTGTGCATGGAAATGGCATGGCACGCTGTGTACCATTTTCAACCAAGTCTTTGGACTTTTCTCATTCATATATATATATATCTATGTATATATATATATATATACATATACATGATAATGAGGCAAAGAATAACATCCAAAAGCTACAAGCCAAACACCAAAAGCATGGATTTGGAACTTGTATTTTATTTTAATTTTAATTTTAATTTTAGCAATTGTTAAGAGATAAAATAAAATATATTTTATTTGTACATTATAAGATTTTATTTACATAATGAATTTGAGAGAGGAGTATGTCATTTTTCTTAAATAATAATGAATTTCTTGACTTTCATACATCATGTCCTCGCCTAACCTTGGGCTTTTGGAAAAATTATTTAGGGCCATTATTTTGAAGTCCAAGACCAATACCACGGATGCAAATTATAACAAAGGATATTATGGACAATTCACGTATTTCATCCTTTTCAATGGATAAACAAACAGATACCAGACCACCGAGAATATCGAAGAGCTGAACGCTGAGATTAGGAGACAGAGAGAGACATGGCTTCGGTTTCATGTTCATGGTTAACTGTTCCTTCGAAAATTGAGAAATCTTTTTCTCACTTCTTTTTCTTCTTGTTCTTCTTCCATGTCAAATTTTGGCAATCTCAGTTTCTCGAGAAGCCTCTCTCACAATGTATTCTCGGAAGGTAAATCAGATTTCTCTCTCTCTCTCTCTCCCTCTCCGTGTTGCATTCCAAACAAAGCGGCATATGAATGGAATAGAGAATTTGAATTATGGTTTTATTTTGTTTTCAGGGAGCTTGGTGTTGAGTACAGGACAGAAGTCAATTCGTCACTCCGTGGTCTGTGAAGCAGCTCCAAAGATAAAGGCTGATTCAGCTGCAAAGAGAGCTCGCCACGCTGAGAAAAGGCGAATTTACAACAAAGCCCACAAATCCGAGATAAAAACCCGTATGAAGAAGGTAAACATTTAGCAAATTCTACATTTTTAGTTTTTGTTCACTTTGATTATTCAACTATGCAGATAGGGATTTAGAGACTACTTTTGGATTTCTAATCCCTCAAATCTTCATAGACGTTCATCCACGCACATTTGTAAATTGGAGTAAGCTATTTTTGCTATATGTTTCCACTTTAGAGCTTAGACCCACTTGAATTTATGAAAAACTCATGCTGCTTTCAGCAAATCCATTAATATTGATTACAGCAATGTCTGTCTGGGAAATACGTGTGGTTCCATAGTAGTTTCCATCTTTAAAATTCAGTACTTTTAATCTGATGCATTATCCCATTGCATCTCCAGATAGGTTTGAGATAGTAAAATGTGAATTGGAGTTTTAGATGCTTTGGGAGTTATCAATGTAACTGTTTTGTCATGTTTCAAATGATGCCCAGTTGCCCATTGTAATTTCTCAAGAAAAGAAGACGTAATCCATTTTATCTTGAGTTGTATAACTGGAACTTGTTGTTTCCAGGATACGAATCACCGGGTCGAGGTTTATGTTATAAACATAGGTTTCTCTAGCTTATGTTAATTACTTATCCAAAATGAATACGGGTTCTTGAGAATATTAACTGCTTCTGGATGTACTTGTCCTGCCTGAGATTCTGTAATGGTCTGGACGACTTATCACAGAATGTTGTTGAAGTTGAAACCTTTTTGATGAACTGGTCTTGTTGATCTTATAAAAATTTACTCTTTATCAAGAGTATATTTCAGTCCTATATTTGTTTGCAAGGATTATGGATTATGGACCAATGATCTTCAATTGGTCCTCCTTCTTTTTACTTTCTTATTCTCACAGAACATGCACTTGATATTTGCTTACTCAAATATAACCGGCTTTTTTCCCCTTTAGCTCTGTTGCTTGGGGGGGTACCTTGTTGCCTTTGTGTTAATTTCTTTTTTCCCATTATTGGTATTCCATATAAAATCCTCAAAGGAATTTTTAATGAGAAAAGAGAAGGCTTCCTATTTCCTGTCAATTATATCAAGATTAATTTTACAAGAAGACAATACTCTTATGTATGTCCATGCCTTCTATTGTTTTCTGTGGTAACATGAAAAGTAATTCTGGTAGAAACAAGGCAATTACTTGCAAAACTACAGCTGCCTATTTGTATGTCCATGCCTATATGTATATTACTTTGTGATCTCTGTTCTATGGGGCCTCCAGGTTCTTGAAGAACTGGATGTGCTGAGGAAGAAACCGGAGGCACAGGCAGAAGAAATCCTCCCTATTGAGCAACTGATTGGAGAGGCATTCTCTGCAATTGACAAGGCGGTGAAAGTGGGCACATTACACAGGAACATTGGAGCACGGGGAAATTCTCGTATTGCCAGAAGAAAGAAGACTGTGGAGATCCACCATGGCTGGTACACCCCAGCTCCTGCAGTCAGTGCCTGATAAGATTCTTTTGGTCATACGGATTGTAGAGAAGAGAATTGGAAAACTTTTCATTTTTGTTTTGCTGAGGATGGTTTTAATTTATAAACTCACTACTTCCTCTTCTGTAGTACTGCTTATAGTTCACAAATTGTTCTCTCTAGTGCTTTTTAAAAAACTCTTGGTTCTGATCTAGTATTATAGCCCCTTGTGGAAGGAACACTGCATTTCCAGATCAAATAACTCAAATGAAATAATTAATGAAGTGGGCAAACATTAAAAATAACATTACATAAACAGCCTTAAGATCAAGTAACTTGCTAGGACAACCTAATTCATTCATATCCTGAAAAACTTCCATATGTAGATGAAGTTTCTCTGGTATAATTAAAATTTATATCTTCACTAACGTATCCCATTTTTCTATAAATTAATTTATCTCATAAATAGTTAATATGTAAATCGGAAACGATAATTTTTTGACAGTTTTTCTCATATATAATCAATATATATATTATTATGATCTTACTCGAATTTTTACAAATTATTTCACAATGTAATTATCATCTCAAGTTACACATCTCTTCCTTCGAGATTCTTTTTAATGACGTTTGTAAATACAATTTTTTTTTTTTTGGTTGAATATTTGTTTGAACTGTTTGCAAAAATAAATAATTAATAAGTACATGATTTTAAGAGGGCGGCTGTACCTTGCAGAATTAAAGGGATGCCCATGCGTGTTTCCCTCCAGGGATCCAAACATATACCACGTGTCCAGATCTGAACTCGTTACCCACTTTCAACCGTCGGATGACAACAGACACATTCAAAAGCAAACCTCAATCCGAGTCGAAATTAATATTATTTTTTAGTAAGATAGTCGAAAAATTATTTAATCATTAAGAAACAGAAAAATAAATATTTAAAAATAAAGTACACGTAGGCGCTGATCTCTCACGCGGCGAGGTGGCGGATGATGCCGACAAATGTGTGGGAAACCACGAAAAACACACGGGAGTAACCTGCCATCGTGATAAAGGACACCGCCGTTTTAACTGCCGTTAAGTTGTCGCCGTCCGAGAATCTATCTGTCGTGAAGTGTTGTGTCAGAAGGAGAACCACGTGGCTTGCTAACAATAATTGATGGCTTGGGCCCACCATGGTCGCGGCGTGGGCGGCGGGGCTTTTATATTTGTAAAGTATACCAAAGCAGTCAATGGCTTCGTTGACTGAGCCGAATAATTTCGTGTGTACAGAAGTTCGAATACTGTGGATCACGTGTTGTGCGTGAAAGGAACGCTCTTCTTGTAATGGCCTTCCTTTTTGATATTTTTATTTTTTTTTCTAAGAATTTGCAATGCCACAAGAACCACACTATTATTAGCACCTCTAATTAGTATTTAATAAGCCTAATATTTAGTGAAAAAAAATAAAAATACATGTTAATATTACTATAATATATATATATATATATATATTTATAAAATGAGTGCTCGAACTTGACACTAGGATAAGATGACAAATACTAACTATTTAAGCTAAGCTCTTAGGTACATAATATTTAAATTTAAAATATTTCAAAATTTTATTTATAATAAATATAGTTAATTAGGTGTGATTGTTAAAGATCTCTTCACATCTAAATTCATAAATCATTTTATCTAATTTAAAAATAATTACTTAAAAAAAATTTAAAGAGCACTATTTCTACTCAATGAAATTAGTTTCACTTTTATGAATATTGTGCAAATAAGTAAAATGAGATAATAACTATAATTTATTTCATTTTTATTGTGGAAATAGTCATATCTTTAATATAGAGAACATCTCAATGAGAATCTGAGTTTAAATACACCATTTATAAATTTAATATTAACAATAAGATATATATATATATATATTTATATTTACACATTAATATCAAATAAATATATATTTTATTTAAAAGTAACATTTATAATCACTTTGAATGAAAATACTAATGCTTTATAGTACTGGTACTGTATATTAATTAGCAATACTTAGGTCTATAATTCAAATCTTGGCAAATAATTTAGACGGAAGTTTTTTATCCCCCAACCTCTTTCTTCGAACCTATTTCAAGAAAAAAGAATGATATAAACATAAAATATTATAGTTAGCTCTACTAGTACTGTTTATTGTAGAAAAAACTTGATAATTATTTGAAATTAGTTGAACCATTATTAGAGGAAATAACAATATAAATAAAAAATTCTAGTAATTTTGTATACTAACAAATGGTAAAGTTATTCTTCGACAACATTCTATTTCACATTAATTTTTTAACATACAAGAAAGCAATAAGAGATTATTGATTTAACAACAGAAAAATATAAATTTGAATTATTCAGTAAGTAAAACTTTTACTTTGTTGCTTGTTTTAAATTTTTGGATCAGTAAATTACTTTGTCAATAAATCTAAATAATTTATTTTTACAATCTAATTTAATTTTAAAATGAGATATATTTCTCATGTTTTATTTCTATAATTTCATTAACCAAAAAAGTAATTATATAACAAGTTAGCAAATTAGGGTAAAATATAACATAAATTAGTTTCCCATTATATATCAAAATTTAGGTTAATTTTTGCCAAAGATGGAAAGTCGAAGAGTCTAAAACTCTAAAAGTAAGTATATTTTACATGTGACGTTTTAAGTTTTAACTGCTTAACAGTTAAGTACAATGTCGTCCGCGGTAGGGAAGCCACGTTATGCTTAGACTGTACACCACAAAAGCCTAAAAGGAGCGTAGCTTTTTCCACACACACACAAACATTACTCACTCACGCTGTTTCTCTCTCTTCGTTTCGCTATAAAACCATACCCCCACTCTCAATGTTTCCTCAGACATTGTCATCGTCTCTCAATTTTACTCTCGCCCTGTTATTGACCCTTTTCAACTTAATCTTAACAGCGAAACCCCAGAAGAAAATGGCACCAAGAGATCGACCCGCCAACTCTCTCACCGGAGCCAACCCGAACTCGAAGGAGATCCGGTACAGAGGAGTCAGGAAGCGACCATGGGGCCGTTATGCTGCTGAGATTCGTGACCCAGGGAAGAAGACTCGGGTCTGGCTCGGTACTTTTGACACTGCTGAAGAGGCGGCGCGTGCATATGACACGGCTGCACGTGAGTTTCGTGGGTCTAAAGCAAAAACCAATTTTCTTACACCATCGGAGCTTATACTCAATTCTAGCCGTAGCCCCAGCCAGAGCAGCGCCCTTGATTCCTCATCACCACCGCCTCTGGACCTCACTCTCACCCCTTTCCCAGCCGCCGGTGCTTTGGGCTACCCTGTTTTTCCGGTGGCACGGCCAATTTTATATTTTGACATCTTCGCTCGGGCAGAGAAGGGTAGTCATCAGGAGATGTGTAGATTTGATAACTCCATAGCTAATTTTCGTCAGATCGGTGGGCCCCACAGCGTGTCTTACTCATCGTCTGTAGTTGATTACGAGCGTGCCCCAGCTCAGAGACTGGATCTTGACCTTAATTACCCACCTCCACCTGAGGTGGCCTAATCCCGCCAGATATTCTTGATCCACCGGCGCAGTGCCGTTTTTTCCGGCAGATCAAGGCATCTTTTTACTGTCTTTTTAGATACATAGAGAGCAAGAGAGAGAAACTGAGAGACTAAGCTCTGACATCACATGTAAATAGATAACCTGGAAAAAAGTCCTTGTACTTTTATTGTTTTTGTTTGCTCTCTTGTTTTTGTAATTGAGACAATCAAAAATTTCTTCTTGTTAATGAAAATTGTTCTTAGTATCAGATATAATCTCAATTACTTTATATTTCCCAGGTTTCCAATTGTAATTCTTCAACCAACTACAACCTGTTTTTTTTTTTTTCCTGCATTTTCTGATTAACCAAACAGGTAACTGATTAAGTAAAAATAAAATAAAATCTGGGAGGCAATTCTTCTGTTTGTGAGTTGAAATATGACAGGCATGTCGCCGGCATTGTTGGCGCGTTTGATTATGAGTTGTGTGGGTCTCATTATCTGGTTGGTCTGCTTTTTTTTCTTTTTTTCTTTTTTTAAGAGCGGCAACAGAAAGGCCCATAATAGTAAAATCCGCTGGAAGACGTCATGGTAGGCCCCACATAATTAGACGACTACATTAATAATAAAAACAAAAAAATAAAAATTCGTGGTGAAAGACGGAGAGGCTTAATAATGGAAAGCGTGGGGTCCAGTAGTCCGTTGTGATATCAGAGTGTGACCTCGTGATTCACGTATTTTGTTACCTCTTTTTTCAGCACGTATCTTGAGGATCTAGTTTAATCTGACGGTTGAGATAAAACGGTGGGTCCAATTGGGACTCGGTTCTTTTATTGTAGGCGGCACCGACTGAGAAACCGCTGCATATACAAAATTACAAAGTGAACAACGCAGAAGCGGATGGGTCTACAGATGGGCCCTATTGGTATCTACGTGTTGACTAGGTACTTGTCGGAGTTTATGTTGTTTTCACGTGATGCTCTAACATATATTAATTAATTTATTAGTCAAAACTGTTAGGATTATTGTAAATATTTTATAAATATTTTACGGAGTTAATTCATGATGTTAATAATATTAATATATATTATTATTTAAAAAATAAATTTAAAAATTATATTTATTATGTTTAATAAGTATCATAAAGTTACTGTTAAGAAAAATTTAAATTTATTTCATCTTAAGAAATATTTTTCATTAATTACTTAATTATTTATATACTTAGTACAAACTACATGGTTTAAAACCCATCATCCTATTTTGGAGATTATCGTATGTAAGTGTCAATTTTTTTAGATTTAGGTAATCTGGGATGAAGTATGTTTTAGAATCTTAATAGTAAAGTGTTTAATAAATATTTTATTATTATTGAAATGATTTAAATTTTTTAAGTTGGATTAGAAAAACTAATCCATTTACATTG
The DNA here is from genome assembly GCA_029379385.1 of Quillaja saponaria. Taxonomy (NCBI): domain Eukaryota; kingdom Viridiplantae; phylum Streptophyta; class Magnoliopsida; order Fabales; family Quillajaceae; genus Quillaja; species Quillaja saponaria. The sequence continues at coordinate 6,142,091 of CM055616.1, read as the reverse complement.
AAATAAGAGATACATAATTTGATATTTATTATACAAATAAACAACGGCACAACCAAGCCGCCTAAGGCTTAAAAAATTTATACAACAATAATATATTAATTTGAATCTTAGATATCTAATCTAACAAAATTTGGATCGACAGAGAAATTATAATTTAGCGAAAACGGACACGACCAGGTCTGCGTGTGAAACGGTCTTATAAGTGGAGTCGGGACGGCCGCTTTTTAAGTGGGTCCCATTATTTTGTTGTTTGTTTTGCTATCCATGGATTCACATTCTCTCTCCTTTCTCTAGTCTTCGACATACCCATCGTGTGAGCGTACTATGAAACCGACTCTTATCCAATCATTTAAAGCCACGTTGTTAGTTTCACGTGATAGTTCGACGTGCGTTTGATGACGTGTGTAAAATATGAACTCGACAGAAAGTAAAAGCCGGCGCGTCGGCGGATTTTATCTGTAGTTTAGGGGAATTGATAGTGGGACCTGCGGGTGAGATAGCGGATTCAAAGTTTTGTTCCACGTGGTTGGTTGTTAGAGTGGGGTGTATTTGGGCGGTTGCTAAAGTTTGTTGGGGGACAGGTGACCGATTTAACCTCCCACCCGGCACCCACCGTCTACTTTATGCTTTGTTTGGAAGGATTTTGAGGGAGTTTTGTTTTTAAATAAATAATGGGTATTTTTAAATAGTGTCTAAAGGGTATTTGATAAGAGGTAATAAATATAGGTTTTAGAATTTGAAATATTTTAAAAGTATAAAATTATTTATTGCACAACACTGAAATCATGGTCAACCACTATAATTAATAATACAAAATTTTTATATTTATAATTTTAACAAGTGTCTTATAGACAATCGTTAAAAAAATACATAAATAATAAGCTATTTCATTGTTTCTCACTTTTTAGTAAATAAATAACAATGTGAATTGCTCTTTATCCAATCAGTCCCCGTCTACTCATTTTGTAATAATTTTTTTCAACTATAAAATTGAATACATAACTCCTTACACGAGTCATAACTAATAAATAATTTATATTCATTTAAATTAATAATTAAATATAACATATTAATTTATGAAAGACTAAACTATTCTTATTAAAAAAAAAATTTTAACTTCTTTCATTTTCTATTTCTCGTTCCTTTTTTTATCTTTTCTTTTTCTAGAAATTAAAATTTGGATAAAACTATCATCATTAAAAAACAAATTGAAATAACTTGTACAAAATCTATAAATGAGAAAAATAATATTTGTAAATTTACTAATAATTTAAATATTATGACAAGAATATAAAAAATATGAAAGATTAAGATATTATTTATATATGCTAAAATTGAATAAATATCAAAACTTTAGTTTCATACAAAATGAAAAGAAAAATGTGTAAAGATGAGAAAAGGTCATAAAAAAATTAGAATGACGAAAATTTAGTTGTTTATAAATTAATTTATTATATTTAATGATTAATTTAGATGAATATGATTATTTGTTAATTATGACTCACATAAGAAAATTATGTGCCTAATTTAATAATTCATGAGGGTTATTATAAAATGAATAGTAGTTTATAAAGGTAAAGTGAAATTAACCTTAAATAAAAATTAAATTTTTTTGGTATATCAGGAGCTCTAAAACTTGGTACTAGAAGTGAGGGACAGGTATTAACCATTTGAGCTAAATAAAATATATATAAATCGAATTTTGCATTTAATTCTATTAATAAATTTCTTCTGTTTTAAGAATTAAAATTGTGTTTATGAGAAGGGTGAGAATCATGCACAAACCCGAAAAAAGTTCTTAGGGCCAAGAAAGAGTCCATTGGGGTCGAGTAGCACCTCCATTTTGGCCAGTTTCTATATATGGGCCTGTGCCTAGTTCTTATTGCGTTGCTTCTGGCTGAAGGAGTATCTCTTTGAAGAATAAAGATTACAGCTTGATAGTTACAATACCGACAAATTAGTACAGGGAAATGAGCTAAGGCATGATGCTCTTTTGCACCATAAGCTACTTCCCTTCTCTAAACTCAATACGTTTCTGAATTTTGATTCAGTTGTGCAATTTTGCAGTGGTGGGTAAGTGACTAGCTATTGAAAAGAAGTAGAAGAATTGAAGATGGGAAGAATTTTTGTGGTGGAGCTGGAGGGCAGGTCTTATAGATGCCAATTTTGCAAAACCCACTTGGCTCCTGCTGAAGCTCTTGCCTCTAGAGTAATTTCTCTCTCTTTCATTTTATCAATTTTGCCAAAAAAAAATTAAAAAAGTAGTGCCTTTACTTGTTGATTGCAGCAATAGTTTTTGTTTGTGGGAAATCATGAAGCATGGGAAATAGTTTTGTGTCCAGTCATTTGATTTGATTTAAACAAGGTTTAAATTCCTTTATGGGCCAAATCTGTAAAATGAGTATGTAAATTGATATGGTTTCAAAAGATAAGAAGCTAGTGCTGGTAGCACGGCATAGGGGCTTCATCTTACTTGGTGACAACTGGTATATGTATATGTGAAGAGGTTTCTCATACACTGACAGACAGGCTATTTAAGTGTTTCCAGATATCCAATTCATAAGAACTGCTTGCACATTAAACGATAAGTTTGTTAGTGTTGCTCTTGAACATTCCAATTATGCTGTTTTAGTGTTGGAGATGAAACGTTGTATTAGTTGTAACTTGAATTTTAGTGGACACAGTAGAGGTCTGACTGCAAATTGTATAATGCCTTCCACTAGAAGCTGTGTCAAAGGATCTAGTGCGTCTTCCCTCTGCAAAGGGTTGATTAAGGAATTTGGCCTAGGAAGAATGATGCAACTCCAAAACTGAAACACCAGCTACCTTAATCTAAGTGGGAAATTAGAGAGATCCTCTCTGTCCATATGTTGGTTGTCATTATAATTCATGCTTTCTATCTGCAGTCCTGTTGTTTTCTGACATTGCTTGCAAAATGTAAGCAGTATGCAAAAAAAGCCTTGAATTTCTTTTAGAAAGGCCACGAGTTTGAGCTCTCTTGTTGAACAACCTAATATGCTTGTTTTTCCCTATTGCATTCTGCTTTAGGATAACAGTCACAACCAACCTTGTCAGTCTTTATAGCCAGCTGCAAGAAATTGTCAAATTGTCATTTGAAAAAAATGCTCACATGTCTTATAATTATCAATGTTACAACAATAGAGATAGAGATAGACAAACAGCCTCATCTATTCTTTCAATTGAAGTCTATATGTTGGCACTACGACAATAAAATATCAGTTCAGTGTTATGGTAATCTGTCAATTGTCATAACTCCTAATGTTTAAGTAATAATTCCAAATTCATGATGAATTGAAGACAGCAGTGGCTCTTTTCATGGTGAACTTACAATGTCTTTCTTAACTAGTGCTACTCGGATTCTCTTCACATTAATGTCGTTTTGAGGTACCAAAGAAGAAAGAACTGCAAAATGTAAACTATTATTTTTAGGAATTTATTGACTATTGTGCCACAGCAAAGAGGAGCTCACAAAGCGGAGGGGCCGGGCTAGTCTTTGGTTCACTAGTCCAGTACAATGTCCCTATGCTATGTTCCTGTCTCAAAGCAAGTCTGCTATCTTCCCCAAATGGGTGATCTCGGGCTTGTGCCTTGCCTTCAACTGTGTGATATTGAAGTTCTGTATCAGCTTAAGCGATTGATGTTGTTGAAGTAGCGGTTGAATTATCTTTTCATGGAAGCGGAGTTCAGGAAGCTTGCTCCACCTAATTGGGTATCCTCGACCAAAAATAAATTTCTGCTCGAAGTAGCACTAGTTGAAGTTAAGGAATAAGAGTATAGTTGACAATAGAGGTGGTAGGAATGAACTGAAACTGGCATGAATTAGAGTTTTCAGTTTGACCTGTTACTCTTATTCCCTTTTCTTTTGGGGTGCTTAATAGCTGTTTATTTGAAATTTGTAAATACTAAATACTACCTGTACACTTCTTATGCTCTGTTGTGTTGACAGCTCCCCGTAATGTTTACATGTAAATAGCTATTTTGTGAATGCAAAGATTGGTTAACTGAGTTTGAGATAAAGAAAATGTAAGCTAACTTTTATTCTTGTTCATTTTTCATCTTAAAAAATTGTTTGTTCTGCTCAGTATCACTAGAAAAGTAGTTGAACATCAAGTGCTCTGCTGTATTCTTGAATTATTTTTATCTCAATCTTCCTTTATGGTCTTGGTCAGTCTTTTCATTGCCGCAGGGGAAAAGCGTATCTCTTCAATCATGTGTGAGTTTCCTTTCACTTTTTGGCTGGTATATAGGTGATTACTTATTAGTCAAATTAAAATTTATGGTTGTGTTTGCCTATTGCTTGTCTCATAAGAATGGAATAAGTATAGATCCAGCTAAAGCTCTTGGTCCAGTTAGGAGCGGAGCGGTAGCATTAAGTGCATTTAAAAGTATTGGCCATCATGTAATTGTAGTGGTCATATTGTGAAGATAGATGTATATTTATGGAAGTTTAACTCTCTTTTTTGAAGTTCTTTGATACAGCATGACAATCTCTAATTATTGTTGTTAAAGATGATAACTTTGTTGTCTCAAATTGTTAAATGCATCTATTCAAGTGCGGTATCTCTTCTGTCAATTTTTTAAGATTTTTATTTTCGTTGTTGCTGGTCTTATGAAACAAATTGTAATTTCCGGCAAATGATTTGTTGGATTCTAGATAAAGAACATTAAAGTTTAACAATGTACAAATGCCCAAGGAATAGCTAACCAAGTTTGGTCAAACGCTTTACTGAACACTCACTTCATCTTAAATAAGTATATAACTTAAGAAAATGTCCATTTGAACATAACATATTGTTTGACTCCTAAGCATCATTTTTTTTTCTATTCATTTTTTTGGTTTTGTTGACTCTCCTATATAGTAAGGAAGAGTTTGTAGTAATGACAATTTACATCTGTTATCCCTATTTTTTTTTCCCTTTTATTCTAACATTTTACTCTAAATAATAAATGTACCCCCTTGTTTTTTTACATTCAGCAACCAAAATTGATCAAATCATCTGATATGGCTTATTTAAGTTGATAGCTGGGGGTTTATTTAATCTTGGTCACAAGGTGAAAAATACCATCAAATCTTACTTGATGCAGAAATATAGCACGAACAGGTCCAGCTAGTTGAAATTTACCGATTTCCTGACTGGAAGTGCAATAGTATGCACAGTTCTGGCGAGGTCGAAAGCCTCTGCTAACTTTTAGTGAACTTGGTCTCTTCAAATTATTGGACTTGACTATAATACTTAAGGAGGAATCGCCCAGAAGATCTGTAAATCATATTCTAAAGAATGATGTAAGTAAAGAATCTTTACTCCCACTTTTTTGTGTAAGTTTGTACGTTTCGTCAGGGGCTGTGTACTGAGGGTGGCCCCAAACAAGAAAAATGGTTGAATCTGTTGTTCTTATTTGAGTTGTATATATTTTGGAAAAATCATCTAGAATTGCAAGTTATGTGAAAAATCTGTCAGTACATCAGTTGTTCTTAGGTGTTTTTAAGTTACCCTCTTTTGTCTACCGGAATTCCACTTAAAACAATAGTACTCCCAGTGATCTCAGTGACCGGAAAATGATTTCTTTGCTATTTGGAAGTTGTTCATAACTCAAAAATAGTTTGATAATATATTAGTCTGGTTTTCAAGGTTGATCCCTTTCCTGTGATAGACCTAAATTATTATCATATGAGTTGGTTTAGAATATTCTTGGTCTGAGATGAAGAAAAATGGAGGAGGCAAGTTTCCATAGACAGGTTATTAAGACAAAAGTATGTCTTTGTACATCACCTATTTTCATCTTCCCTTTCTTAACCCCATTATCACCTGTTGCAGGGTGTTCTTGGTTTTCTGGGTTCATATGCTTTTCCAGCCTTATAGTTTCCTTCCATCGTTTAGTAGTAGAAGAGACCAAAATGAATTCAAAAACTGCTTTGCAATTATTATATTTGATACATTAAACTAACTGACTATCACTAATTTAGGAAGTTTTTAGGTTAGAGTTGATCTCTTTGATGAAAATATTTGACCTTAATATTTCAATTCTTCTAGAGTTTACTTATCCCTTGTAACTTGGAATCTAGTGTGAACATCACTGTGGGAGCACAAGAAGAAAGGCAGATGCTTTCAGGGATGCATACTGTAGCAGATATATTTTGCTGCTGTTGTGGACAAATAGTAGGCTGGAAATATGTAATGTCTCTCCCCTCTCTCTCTGTGTATTCATGCATGTCTGCAAACACTTACATTAACTTTAGACAGAGTTCTACTTGAATGATCTAGGCTTAAAAGGGTTTAGGGAAAACATCTTATTCATCATTCCCTCTAGCTCATTTAATTCTTTTCGAGATGTTACAAACTTCAGGAATATAGTAACATTTGGTCTTTTCCACTTCAGGAATCTGCACATGAGAAGAGCCAAAAGTATAAAGAGGGGAAGTTTGTACTTGAGAGGTACAAAGCTCTCATATCTTTACCAGTTTCTTTTTCTTTTCTGTTTTGACATGTTCAGATATAATTTCCACCTAGATAGCTAATCTGTTTTACTCTTTTTTTTTTCTTTTTCTGCTGTGCATGTTCAAAAAACAGAGGAAGGATTGTCGATGACATGGATTTTTCTACAGGGTTCTATATCGACACTCGTGGTAGCATGAGTGATGCTGAAGATGCTTAGCATCTTACTCTAGTTCTTCAAAATCATGTACCATATATCAAATCATGTAAGAAAGCATCCACTGCTTATGTTATGTATGTAACAAATAATAATGTATCTGGTTTTCTGCTGGACAACAAAGCAACAGGATTATGAGTTCTTCAAATCATGTAAGATGCTGATCTCTTTTATCTCCTAAATCTATCTCTATGCTTTAGTGAAATGAGATAATAGCAGATAAAGTTTAATGAAATTGGTTGTTAAGCAAGGAGGCACCTTTGGAATGGTAAATTGCAGATTAACATTTTCTTTTGCAATTCTCCTACAAAATCAACTTTTTTCGACAAAACTCAGTGTGAACAGACAAAATCACGTGATGTGTGGTTCACTATAGATTATATTAAATAGAGTACTAGTCTTAGATATGTGTAAGTGATACTGATTCATAAGGGTTTTCATACTATACTTAACTTGTTTTAGTTGAGTTTTGAAGAAAAATCTCATATATTGTATTGATTCAAACAATTACAACCTATATATATACTCCTAAAAGGAAAGACACAAATATCCTATACAAAATTTTATACACCAACGCTCCCTCTAAAAATAGAGCAAATATTTCTCTCATGCCCATCTTACAAATATAGAATGAAAATCACAATTACCAAGACCTTTAGTTAAGATATCAGTAAGCTGATTCTTAGATCTTACAAAAGGTATGAAAATTAATCTCGTATCTAGCTTTTCCTTAATGAAGTGTCTATCAATCTGTTTTGGCCTGTCATATTATACTAGATTATGAGCTGTGTTAATAGCAGTAGTGTTGCCACAGTACAACATAAGATGTCTCTCCCAAGCTAGCCTAAGATCTTGCGATAGTTTCTGTAACCATAGCAACTCATAAGTTCTATGTGTTATTACTTTATACTATGTTTCTGCACTTGATCTAACAATTATAGTTGTTTCTTACTTTTCCATGAAATTAGATTTTCACTAACAAATGTGCAATATTCCGATGTGGATATCCTATTATTGAGTGACCCAGCCCAGTTTGCATCGGTATATGCTTCAACCTTTAAGCTTTTGTGATTCTCAAACAAAAATCTCTTTTCAGGGGCAGATTTCAAGTATCTCAGAATACAATGAATTGCATCTAAGTGAGTAGAATGTGGATCGTGCATAAATTGACTCACTATACTGACAGCATAAGTTATGTTTGGCCAGGTGTGAGACAGATAAATCAACTTCCCAACCAATCTCTGGCAACTCTCCCTATAAACACATTCTCCATCACCATTTTGCAACTTGAGATTAGCTTCTATAAGTGTGTCAGCAGGCTTGCATCCAAGCGTACCAATCTCCTCCAGAAGGTCAAGAATATATTTTCTTTAGGATAAGAAAATATCATTTTCAGACTGAGCTACTTTAATTCTCAGAAAGTACTGGAGTGTTCTCAAGTTTTTTATCTTAAATTCTCTAGCAATGTGATTTTTTTTATCTGGATACTTCTACAGGATTATCTCCTATGACAACTATATCATCAATGAAAACAATGAGAATAGTAATCTTCCAATTGCAATGTTTAATAAACATAGTATGATCAGCATTACTCTGTTGATACTCAAAAGATAACATTGCTCTGTTAAATCTATCGAAGCATGCTCTAGGAGACTGTATGAGACCATATAGGGACTTCCTCAATTTGCATACCTTTCTTTCAGTCTTTTGACAAGAGAACCCTTGAAGAATCTCCATATAAACTTCCTCTGTAAGATCTCCATGCAAGAAAGTATTATTCACATTTGTTGTTGCAAATCCCAACCAATATTCACTGCACAAGAGATAAGAACTCTGATAGAATTTATCTTGGCAACTGGAGCAAAAGTTTATTGATAATCCACCCCATAAGTTTGAGTGAATCCTTTTGCAACAAGCCTCGCTTTGTATCTCTCAATTGTCCCATCAGCTTTCCTCTTAATGGTAAAGACCCATTTACAGCCAACTGTCCGTTTTTCTCGAGGAAGACCAGTAAGTTCCTAAGTATCATTTTTGGATAATGTTTTCATTTACTCAACCATGGCATCGTTCCATTTAGGTTCAGCAAGTGTTTCCTTCCAACCCTGTGGAATAGATATAGAGGACAAAGAAGACAAGAAAGCTCTATAGGATGGAAACAATGAATTATATGAGACATAAATAGAGATAAGATGATGAGTACCTGACTTATTTTCTAGTTACAACAGGGAGATTAATATCATGAATAATAAGAGTATCATAAGGTAAATTTGAAGAAGGAGTAGGATCTGAACACTTACAATTCAAAAAAGCTTGTGCTAGCTGTGGAACTGAGTTGAGGATTGACTCTTGGCTAGGTAAAGTATTTTCGATGGTTGTAACTTTATGTTTTTTGTGACTGTATGTAAACAAATCATCATTTGCTAGTCTCATAAGACCCTTACTGCCATTAAGAGTTTCACATTTTTCACTATCATTCCCTTTCTCAACCTCTAGTACACTTTCCTTATTTACAATCTCTTCATTTTCCTTCTCTGTGTTACCTTCCTCCACAAAGGATATTCTCTCCTCCTATCTTCTATAAGTCAACTCTAAAGATGATATCCATTCCCCTTGATCTCGATGAGTCTACTCTCCTTCACAATTGCTCTCCCTTTGAAGAAATAGCTAAGATAAATAGGCATCAAATTCCCGAAAAATGACATCTATATTGACATAAGTCTTCCTAGTAAGTGGGTGGTAGCATTTATATCCTTTTTGAGTTGCAAAGTACCCAATAAAGATATATTTTAAAGCTCGCAGATCAAGTTTGCTAATGTCCTTTCTATGCTCATGCACAAAACTGACACACCCGAACACTTTAGCAGGAACAATGAATAAACAATTATCAAGAAGAAGATCCACATGAGTCTTAAAATCGAGAGCACGTAGTGGCATCCAATTGATAAGATAAGCTGCTGAGAGAACTGCATCCCTCAATAAATTTTTGGAACATTCATAATGAACATCAACGACCTTGCTACCTCTAATAGATGTCAATTTTTTCGTTCTGCAACACCATTTTGATTAGAAGTATTAACACAACTAGTTTGATGAATTATACCATAATTACAAAGATAGTTTTAGAAGGATCCCTCAGTATACTCAGTACCATTATCACTTATCAAAATTTTTACTTTAGCATCAAACTGAGTGTAAATCATATTATGAAATATCTAAAAACATTGAAACACTTCATTCTTTGCACACATAAGATACACCAAGGTAGCTCGACTATAATAATTAATGAAAGTAACAAACCACTTATAACCAGATAATGAGGAAACTCAACTAGGGCCCCATACATCAGAATGTATAAGCACAAAAGGAGAAGGACTCTTAATGTTCATTGGAGGATAAGAGGAGTATGTATGTTTCTCAAAATCACAAGCATCACAAATCAAATTGCTTAGAGTACACTATTTGAGTAACTTAGGAAACATATTTTCCAAAACCAAAAAGGATGGATGTCCTCAGCGACAATGCCACTGAACCAACTCCTGCTAAGAAGAAGTTATAAAACTATATTGAACAGCTTGACCACAAATATTAGCTTTAGACAAGATCCTGAACCATATTCTAACAATACAACCTATCATGTTCTTTACCATAGCCAATTATTGTTCCCGTTCCTAATTTCTGAAAGATACAAGAAGACAAATCAAAGGATACAGTACAATTTAAGTCTTTAGTAGTAGTACTAATAGATAAAAGATTCATGAAAAATTTTAGAACATGAAGAACGGATAACAAGTTCAAGGAAGGAGTACAACGAATGGAACCTTTTCCTGAAATGGATGACAAAGAACCATCGGCTACTCGAACCTTTTCTTTACCTGAGCAAGGGAAATATGAAAAAAAACTACTGGAGTTACCCGTCATATAGTCTGAAGCACCTGAGTCTATGATTCATGGTCTTGAATCAAAAGATGAATGTGTAGTGAGAGCATTAGCAAAACTAAAAGAAGATGCCATATGAGAATTGTAATTTAGTCTAGTCAACAAGTGCTTGAAATATTGTAATTCTTCTTTACTAAGAGGAGTACAATTCATGTCACTACTACCTCCCAATCTACTATCCAATGGCTGAACCTTGTTACCTCTACTTCCAGTATTTATAGTGCCCTGAGGATTACAAGTTACATTTGACATTCTCAAGTCCGAATGAGCTTAAAATAGGCCCTTAATAATTACTTCTAATAACTGGTTAGCAATAAAAATAAGTCAAAAATATCACAAGAAGCAGCCCAAAGCGAAATAGATTGAACAAAGAACCAATAAAACACTTTAGATCACCAACATTTACCCAAAAAACCACAACAATCCAAATCAGAACTGACCCATAACTAGAAAACCTCTAAAGTGTCAATTTCCAGCCAAAAACGCAGCCCAGACAGACTCAACCAGCCAAACAGCCTTCAAATCGTAGCTAACAGCCTCCAAAACACTTCCCTCTCCTAAATCAATATTAGGGTTACAATCAAACCTTCAAATCGTTGTTTAGGGAGGAACAAGATTGACAGAAACCCGCTAAAAACAACCTAGATCAAGGGATTTCAAAAAAATGGAAAACTTAAGGCATGAACAGAAAATCGCAAAATTGACCTCCAAAATGGCAATGGATCAAAAGAAAAGTTTGGGGGTTTTGATCAGCAGAGGGTTGCGAATTTTTTGTCCAAAAATTTTTGAGTTTCGTCGGCTGTCAACAGTGGTCAACGGCGGCAGTGGTAGTGGAGGACTGTTCCTGCTCTAATACCAAGTTGAGTTTTGGAGAAAAATCTCATATATTGTATTGATTCAAACAATTACAACCTATATATATATTCTAAAGGGAAAGACAGTCTTAAATTTCTATAATTGAGTAAGATAAAGATGGTTATGAGCTTGGTGCACTGGTAATGCACTTCGAAAAAAAAAAATAAAAAAATGAAAGGTCCCAAATTTACACTTCTAATATATAATTTTAACTCTATTAAAAAGTATATAAAAACGATTAGCAAAAACTTATACAAATAATAACTATAACATTCATAAAAAACAAATAAATAAAAAAAAGGGTAAAAAGTAATCATGATATATATATATATATATATATAAAGGGGTTTGAATTAAGGGAATAACATAAGGAAAAAAAAGTGAATTTAAAACTTATTTGTAATAGACGATGAGATTTATTACACTAAATATAATGACATAATGATTAAAATTATTTCAATAATAAATAATATTACAATTGTAAACATAAATATCAATTTCATGTATAACAAAAAATATTACACATCTCTTAATAATGAGATATAAATCTTGTCCCAGGTCTGTCTTAAACAAATAAACTAGGACGTCATCAAGTTGATAGTTTTGAAGTTTGCATTGATCTTTTGTAAAAGTTAAAAAATAAAATTATGTTGTTTTAGATTAAATTACTATTTATTTTACAATAATTTTCCGTAAAATATTATATTAGGGACATAATAACTTTTTATTTGAATCTTAATTAGTAAATAATCTTATCTATTCAAGTTAGTCATTAAATCTAGTAAATTAAGTTAAAAAATAATTAAATTACTAACATTATAAATTTAAATTATTTATTTATTATAACTCAAATCTAAAAATTATAATTTACAGTTCATCAGAATTATTATAAAAAGGGTGACTGTAAATGGTGAAGTGTAATTTGCCCAAATTCATTTTCTGAGGTTGTTGGGATCTGTATTGGTACATACATGTTCCAAGCTGCTTATGCTTCTTCTTTTTTGGGTTTTGATTCTGTTGCGGAACAGATTTGCCTGAACAGAAAAGCAGCACTATTCGTTTGTCATATTTTTGCTTCTTTTGCACTTTTCATCCATTAACGCTTTCTGTTGCTCTCTTTTCCTTTTTTGTCTAATTCTGGTTCTTGCAGGTCGATCGAATGAGGAAACCCTCTTCTTTTCTCAAGAAGAATAGTTCCAAGAGTTCCTCTAAGGTACTGTTTTCGTCTCCTCTTTTAATCTAATCATTTTTTGTTTGATGTCTCGATTTTGTTTTGAAGTTCCAATTTTGCTTATCGGATTTCCATAATTTTGTAAAATAAATTGAATTGTCGATTCTGGGTTATGATTTATGTATTATAGTGCCCATGAAAAATCTTTTTATTTATTTATTTATTTTTTTTTGGGTGCAGATCTCACCTATGATGCCCTTTTTTCATTCTACTAAAAAAGGATCATTCTTTTTATCTGTATTTGTTATATATATTTCTACATGTTCTTAGATAATAAACAGGGGGTGCAGTTGGTTTCTAAAGTTGATTGGGTAATCTGAATGAATATCTTTTGACCCCACTTTGTAATCACAACCAAATTTGTACATAACATAATTTACTGGTTTAGGCAAGAAGAAGAAGCGAAAGTAAGAGTAGGAGTAGGACATATAAATCCAAGAAGATTCGGCGTCATATTAAGTCTCTTTCTAGCTCTGAAAATGATGATTCCAGAAGTTCAGTGTCCTTATCGTCTTCTCATTCTGAGGACAACTATAGAAGTAGACGGGCTCGGTCTTGCACACGAAAAGATGTCAACGGTAGTAAGAAGGGGGCTCCAAGACGTTCTTCCAGTAGTGAAAACAGTGAGGACTCTCTCCATGTAAGGAAGAGAAGAAGATCAAAGAGAAAAAATGATTTTGAGGTGAGGAAGAAAACTTACAAGAAGAAGAAACTTAGTAGAGAATCTAGTGTTAGTTCCATTAGCAGTGATGATAGTGAAGTTGAGAGGTGTAGGGTTAGGCCTGCAGGAAGAGGAAAAGATAAAAGAAATTTGAAGAGGGTTAAAGGTGCAAAAGAAAGGAGTAGGTACAGTTCTAAGAGTCATTCTTCACGCCGTCATTGTAGTGAAAGTTGTGATCACTGGAATGAGGAGAAACATACTAGTGAGAACACCTCGAGGTGGCTGAGGTCAGTTATTACAGTTGCAAGGGACATAAAGGAAGGTGAGGAGTCAGATAGGAATGAGATAAAAGAAGAGCTCATTTATGATCATGATTTCCCTTGTAAAAGCAATGACAGTAATGATGGGGGCAGTAAGAGAGAGGTAGATGATAACTCAATGATAGTAACAGAAGAGAATATGGAGCAAGACATAGATGCTGACTTTAAATTCACAACCCCCAAAATCAAAGATTGTAGCAACAGTGGTGAGGGCCATAGTGACAGAAGTAACTATAAAGACGATGGTGTTGGGACAGATGAACGTCTACAACCTGTAGAGGAGAAAACAAGTGAAACATCTAGTGTGGTGGGCAGTCTAAATGGTGATGACTTGGAATCAATATTAAGACAAAGGGCATTGGAAAATTTAAGAAAGTTCCAAGGAGGCCACCAGACATATGCAAAAGCTTACTATGATGAGAGTAAGATTGGTAGTGACGTGAAGCAACTACATGTTAAAGTGGATAAATTGGTTCAAAATGGTGCATCTGCTGAAGCAAAGTCTACCGAGGAAACTCTAATTGTGAAAGAGTCCAATGTGCCTGGTGTGAGGGGATATCCAGTTTCTTCCTCAAAAAATAATGAAAGGACTCTAAATGAGAACAGTAAATCTGAATCTGCCTGTGGACTGGAACAGGTGACTAATGCTGGTAACTTCAATGAAACAGTCAAAACAGCTCTTAGTTATGTCAATAATAATCCTAATTTGACTGCACCAGCATCAATCCATCAGTCATCACATAGTCACCCAACTCTGAAGCGAAGACCTGTTCCAGGACCTTCTCAGGAAAAGTTGGTAGAGAGTGCTATAGATAATGCTTCATATATTAATAAATCGTATTCTACTACCACAAAGATTTCTTCTTCCCTTAAACCCATGTTGAGACGTATTAGCTCAAAAAAATGGCAAGATGAAGTGAAGGAGTGCCCCAATTTTGACTCGAAGCAAACTCTTACTTCTCCGGAACCACACACAAAGTTGTTGGTGACCAAGGGTGGTATGCACAACCAAGCTGTTCACACTGCTCAAACTGTGACTCAGAATATTGATAACAATGGAATAGTCCCTGATAATTCATGTGATTCTGCTGCTCCTTTGTCATCTCGTAACAAAAGCACTTCAGGAGAGAATGGCTCAAATAAATTATTAAATGAAGCCAACCAGGGCTCCCAATTTGAACAGAAAACAATGAATGTGATGCGAGGTGGTGAAATGGTGCAGGTGAGTCTATAATAAAATTAATAGATTTTCATATAACTTGTTATGGTGAGCCTTAAAAATACTGTAATAGTTTCCTTATAACTGCCAAATGTTGATTGCTAATACATTGCAAATGTCCAGGTGAGCTACAAGGTCTACATCCCTAAGAAAGCCCCAGCTTTGACTAGGAGGCAACTCAAAAGGTGATCTTCTATCCACAATCCTGGTGCAAAAGGGCAATACTTGTGAAAGCTAATAGCCTCATCTCATGATTTTATTGCTTGGCAAATGGAAAGACTGAATGCATTCGTAGACAAAGTATATAAAACCTATTGAGACGCCAGTTCTGGATTGTTGTTTTATGCAGCAGATGGACCCCCAGGAATAAAAGCATGCACTGTGCATTAAGTTTGTTGATTTGTTGTAATGTGGTCTGTTATAATCAGATATGTACTTCAATCTGGGCTTCTTTTGGGGAAAATATAATCCTTTCTGTTGTTAACATGCATCTTTTTCCTTTGTCTTTGTAATGGCTTTATTTGGTACGCTGAAAGAAATAGAATCATGACTCTAATTTCATGGGTTGTTTACTCTAATATATTTGACAATTAGAGCTGGATAAATGGAAGGATAATAGCTTGTGTGAAGATAACATCTGCAAAAGTCTTCGTTTCGTGTGCTTCAGAAAACTCTGCCTAAAGGGTGCACATCAACTTAGCTTTATTTTGTGGTGCACCCTACCAAACTACATAGAAATATAGAATACCCCAAAGTTAGCCCAGGCCCCACACAATAAGACCAACCAAGCTTGGCCAGGCTGGTTTCTACATGGTAATTGCACACTGCAAAAATATAAATTTAAGCAATGTAGAAGTAAGAAAAAGAAAACAAACCCCAACTTAAATCACATTTCTTTTTGGGTGATCAAAAGTAGGGAAGCTTTAATACTCAAACCTCCCTTGTGTATTATAATTTTTTCTTTATTTTTAAAATCTACCCATAACTCATGTGAAACTTGAAAATAAGTTATAACTTAATCCAAACTTTAAATAATTAAAATTTAATTCTTAAAACAGCCTTATGATCTTATTATTAGGAGATAAATATGATTTTAGTATTATTAAACTTATAATAAAATGTAAACTAAAATATAAATTAATTATTATTTCTTAAATTACGGTAAAAATAAATAGATAAATTTTTAAAATGCTATCATTTTTAAATAAGATGAAATTGTTGTAAATTTGATTATTATTATAAATTTAATTTTTTTTGTTTCTTTTTTAAGTTAAGTTGAATTATTACATGTCATTATTAATTTAATTAAATAAGTTTAAAATTATAGACAATAGAATAATAATGCAAGAGAGATTGAAGTAATTTATTCAAAAAAAAGAAAAAAGAAAAAAGAATGAAGAATTAAAATTGAAAAAAAGAAAAAAAGAAAAACAAGTAAATGAAATTATATTACTCTAGAGATTAACATAATCATCAAGGAGGTGTATTTTTTCATTAATTTTATGGGTTTAAATTTTTTTTTGAGAGGACAAGTTTTTAAATTTTTTAGTATCTGATTTGGATAATATGTTTTGACTAGATTGCAAAACTAAAGTGGTCAATTAAACACAATAACCACTGAAAAATATTATATTATTACACCTTACTTTCTTTAATGGCCTCACCCTTGTCCCTCCCAATAGGTAACAGAAAGCCGTGCGCACATTCAGGACGGAGATGGTGTTCTCCTCCAACCCCTTAGCTCTCAGCGTCCCCGAACCGGCCTTTGAGTCATGGCTCCGCGACAGTGGCTACCTGGAAATTCTCGACCAGCGAACCTCCTCCGCCGCCTCCGCTGTTTCTAACACCAACACTTCTGAGACCACTGAAATTGCCACCCATGGCTTCTTCGTCCCGTTTTTCTCTCACGTCCTAACCCTTCTCTCCATTTTCACGCTCAATCCTTTTTCCAAGCTCACCGCCAATGACTTCTCTGGAGAAACGCCTTCCTGGTCCCATTCTTTCATTGGGTTTTGCGATTCCTACTCATTCCCTTCGTCTCCGTCTCAAGCTCGCTTAAGGGTCCACGAGAATCTCAAGCGCTATGCTCGGAATTATGCATCTCTCTTCATCCTTTTCTTTGTCTGCACTCTGTATGATCTCTCATTCATCTTTATTGATAGGGTTTTTTGTCTTTAGTATTTTTGGGAATTACTTTCTGCTGTGTTCATCTGAAACAAGGGGACCCAATTCATAAAAGTTTCATTTCTGGGCCTTGAATATTTCAAGTTTCGTTTTTCTACTCTACGTTGCTTTCAATTCCAATATTGACTTGCCTATCATAGTAACTGAGCATGTTGCATCCATATTAGGCTGATTGTTCTATTAGTTATACTTATATCTTTCTTAGGTTCTAAAGCATGATGAATGTCATGTTTGATGTTATTTGATATATAATATCAAGACTCCAGAATTTGTTTTTACATGGGATTGGCTAATGCTGTTCCAATTTCTTTCTTTTTGTGCAATCATCTTAGTACATGTCTTTCTCTTATATGAATCAATTTCTTTTTTTCACCAAAATGACACAGGTACAAGGAAAGCTAACAGAGCAGAACTACTAGAAAAAGGATAATTAGCAAAACCAGAAGCAAGACTGAATTGAATAATATCTCAAATATATGCACAACCATAACTTCTCCTCTTTGTTATATCGGCCACTACGTGGGCTGTCATTTTGAAACATTTGTTACAATCATAACTATAATAGACACTTTTCAGTTACTCACGTTAAGCTCCTAACTCATGTTTGATGTTAATGGTTGCAGATACAAGATGCCTCTTGCTCTTGTCGGATTGATATCATGTTTAGCTTTGTGGGATGTTTTCAAGTTTTTGATTGATGGATGGCGATTGGATCAATACCCAGTGATTCGGCAGTGTTTTGTTCGCATTGCCCAGTGTGGTGAGTCATCAACTTCTAATGGACTAGTGTGGGATTTTTATTTTTCTCATTCTTTTGAGTTGGAGCTAGTCTTTATTATTTTCCAAATAGGCAAGAACATATTATTCTTGGAGCTGATGAACACATGAAAACTTATGTCCCTGCATTTGTCAAATACTAATGTCTCGAATAGTTTTCTATATTGCTAACTGGAAAAACTTCACTGGCCAGCATTTGTGGAATCTGTCCACAATACATCTTTTGCTACTTCATCACTTCAAAATATCAGTACAACTTTGTAAAACTTTCTCTAGAGGAGTTCCTTAGCAAAAAGAGTAGCAAGAACAGTTCTCTGGAATGGACATCCTTTAATAACCTATCTGTCCTATCATGTAATTAATACTCAAATACCTTGATGGGTCCTACTTGTAAGTTTGTGTTGCTTCTTTCAGAATATGGCATCTTTCAATTCAAATCATTTAGGGATTAGAAAATTATAGAACTTTCCAGACTTAATCTTCAACAGAATAAACCATATTGGTGTGTGATTTTGCTTGAGCTTAGTGAAGGCAGAACACTCTAAGGGTGGTGGATACATTCTTTGTCAGCTTGCAGTTCTGTTAATGTTTTTTTTTTTATGATATCTGTTGCAATCTATTTATAGATGTTGGGAAAAAGATTCTGTCATTTGCCTATATTTTCCAATGTTTGCAGGTACTGCTGTTATTCTGATATTTTCAAATGTTCAGATGGCTCTCTTCTGTGCACTAGGTGTCAGTTATGCAGGTGATTCTTCAAATAGTTTTTGTACTTCATTGGGATTCCATGGCTTCTCTCTGAAATATCTTTTACTCAAAATATTCTTATGGCCAAATTCCCTTGTAGGTATGATTTTTCACGCTGCATTTCGGAAGTTGGCGCCTACAAAGCAACCTTCTCGGGGGAGAGGTCGGTAGTAGGTTTAGCCAAGTACTCCATTGCTTTGATACAGAAGATTATGCTCGTTATCAGAAGTTAGATTACCACTCAAAGTTGCACTAATGTTAATTGTATATGGTTTTGGATTCCTGCCCTCCTCTTCTTCCAGTCTTTTGGATGGTCATGGTCAGAGGTTTTTGAATCTTATTGTAAGTGATTGGATTATTTGGCCTTCTGAATTTGATGTAATTATTAGCATAAATAATGTGTCAAAGAAGGCTTGTGACTTTCTGTTTGTTAAGCTCACAATTTTGATGATAATATAACTTCCATTCGAGGTCCTGAGCTCCTTTAGCTTAATCCCATAGTCTTAGCGAATGTAAATAGTTTGAGGTTGTAACAAACACTGGATTATAAATATGCTTTACTTTTACTCTCACTTAACCTGCAGTGCATGAGATGTAATGCAGATTTACAGGTTATTGAGATTCAAGAAATTTTCAATCTTTTACTATGTAATGTAACCCTTCTCATTTCTCAGATCTTACATTTTTCCACCTCTCAAGCAAAACTACTTTCTCATTTTCACTTTTGTCACCATTAATCTATTGTCTTCAATTATGAGGAAAAGAAAAAAAATATTGATTTTCCACTTACCCAGCATAAAATTGATGAATTCTATTATTTGGAATTACCGCAGAAAATAGTAACTGAAGAGCTTAGAAAATAACCTTTCTATTTTCTTCAACACATCCATTGCCTCATGAATTTAAATAAAGTCATCAATTTCAATCATATTCACAAATTAAATGAAGCAAAAAGTAGCTAAATAGTTTGCTACAAATTCAATAGCTCACATGTCTCATTCATTTCACACCCACCCTTAATTATACAGCAATGCTGCAACTATAGACCAAAACGGTATACTGGAAGAAAACAAAAAGGTAATGAATAGAAAGGAAAATGCAATTTCTTCTAATGACATTTATGTACATCATATTGAATTGGAATAAATGAAGAACTAGAAACACCACTACAAAAAGGAGGTGAATCTGACTTCCGATTAAGCTGAGTTGACATCCCGGGAAACTTGGCCATGCCATCTGCGTCAGAAAAGTAGACAAAAATATTCAAGAACATATCCCCATTAAGTGAAATGGTGCACATACACATATTTCATAACTAGGCCTTGCCACAACGATAGGAAAGACCAGCATGAAACTCTCCTGTCATTCTCAAAATGAAACTAAGGCGTATATACTATACAGGATTTCCCTACTTTCAAGAGTCAAATTAAATAGTGGGTCAACAATAATTGGCAAACCTTGAGAGAAGAAATCTTGCTAGTGGGCTTAAATTGGAATTCGAATGAAGTTCCTTATCCTGTTGCTTTTTCCTGTTATCAGCTTCTGCATTCACATTTTGTGTTTGTTCAGGTGCTGACTTGCACTTGTTGAACATACGAGCCGCCAGCTCATGTAGGTCTTTCAATGAAGATTCCTTCGAACTGCAGAAATTCTTCCACATGAGTCCAAATATTTTCCCTTTTTCAGAGTAGAGTGGACACAGGAATACAGGATTGAAGATAAAGAATCAAGTTTGTTTTCCTCTACTGATAGTTTAACAGTGTTGAGAGAATGCAAACCTTGCCAAATGCTGAAGCAAACTTCTGACTAAAACTTCACAAGATCCAGGATTTAGGCATTCCATATTTGTAAGCGAATTAGCAACATCATGTACAACTGATCCTGCATCATCAGCAATGGCCTACATAACAAACACAAGAGGCTACAATGTAGATCAAAGCATATACAAGCAATTCTTGCTAAAAGTAACAACATACAGTTAGTGTATGTAGGGTCAACTTGCATCACAGACTCAAACACGATAGCAGATGCTCTTGAACACTTAGATGATTTACATGCTATATAGAATACAATGCATGATCAAATGGCGTCAGGAAAGGAGGTTGTACCCATTCCACATACACCTTCCCCACCCCCCCCCCCCCCCCCACCCCAACCCCTCCCCAAAAAAAAAAATGAGAATAAGCCTTGAAAATTTTAAACATGTTCAACCCATAAGTAGATGTTCAGTTCTAATCCAATTCTTCTGTATGCATAAATGCCAAAGAGTGTATAAAAAGCATCAGGTATTCATCATTTCCCAAGAATTAGAATATCACAGTTCAGTCTCCAGTTCCAGATACTGCCTAGTGCCTAGTATTATTTTCATGCAACACTAATTTGGAAAAGTCTCCCTCAACATTGTAACTATTTTTTTTTTTATCTGAAGAAAAGAATTTCATTAAATATATTTGAAACAATTTCAAATTTGGTATCTTGTAGGCACACGTTAAAAATAAAATTCTGCTAAATACAAGATTTACCTCTACCAGATTACTTAGAAATGGTAAAATTTAAGTCTTGAGTTCACCTCTTTCAAAGAAGGAATAAGTAATAAGGATAATGGTGCAGAGGATGATGCTATTTTGGCACTTTCTTCTTCATCGCTTGCATGACGTGATCTTGAAAATACTTTTTGTGTATCAAAGTATTCAGGAGATTGTCTGAGGTAGAAAGGTCCTTCAGAATTTTGTAGTAAACTAAGATGACTTTATTTCTATAACAAAAAACCATCAATGTGTTGGATGTGGACATACCGGGATGGATCAGGGCTGTTTGTCATTTGCTCTCTCCTCCTATATTCCTGACCATCTTTGTTTATCTTCCCCTGTGCAGATCTCTCCTTATATCCTTTCCTGCCTCCTTGGATAGCAGCCTTAGCCTAATAACACAAGATAACAGGCTTTAGGCTTTCTAAGCAAATAAATAACTCATTTGGACTACGGGGGTTATAATGTTATATCTAGATCTAATATTGACAGAGAATATGAAGACTCCTGTGGTAAAAGTGTAGGTCTAGAAGGAAAATTTCAGAGAAAAGACCTCAAAAGATGGACTTGAGAAACAAGTAGACCATAAAAAAGATAAAGAATACAGAAGTTAAATTTAATAAGAACTTCTTAACTAAAAAAAAACGTATGTGTTCCACATATGAATAAAGTGGATCATATAATCATCCCGCCATACAAAATAACTGGGTTTACCATGTATGAAACAACATAGAAGTGAAATCACAGCTAAAATAACAAACAAATAGAACCTCTGCAAGATTTAATGCACTGTCTTCAAGTGAGGTGTTTGAAGTTCTCTCCTGAGTTCCCAGTATCGACTTTGGAGTCCGAGGAGAGTCAGAATCATCACGTCCTCGGAAAACAACAGTTCCACTGGTAGAAGCATCTTCAGACCAAACATAGCTGTTGCTAGACTACACAGAAGAACAAATTCATATCAAATGACTGCATTTCTCAGCAACTGTAAAAAATGTCTTCATCATAACTGGGTTCAAGTGATACCAAGGTGCTCCGATCACGGGACATAGATGTGTGTGATCCTTTTGGAGTTTGAATAACAACGGTTCCAGACCCACTTCCAGAATATTCATCCTACAAATTGAGCAGTTTAATCATAAGATTTTTCTCCTAGGGGGAATTTAAAATATGAAACCAATTATACCCAAAGTAAATAGACATAATTCATAGATATTTATGGGGATGAATACACAACCAAGAGGTTCTAAAGGGATTGCTAAAGGGGCTATTAGATCTGCATTTTAAAGCAACTTTATGTTCTTAAATAAAAAGAGAGAACTGTTGGAGAATACACAACCAAAAGAGTTCCTGAAATCATTTTCAGAGAACATTGTTGATTTCAGATCACAGCTTCTTTTTTCTTTTATTCTTTTTTTTTTTTTTTAATTTTCATTGAGGAACAACTTACTTCCAAAAGTTTACCACTTCGTGAAAACAGTTTTCTAGAAACTGCCAAACAGACTCTGGCATTCCCATTTAATGGTGTACCTCATCCCCATATGTATATATGTATCATTCAATTGATTCACCGGACAATATTTCACACACACACACACACACACATGTAGAGAACAAATTACATCTTCAAGGTGATTATGCTGATATTCGCCATGGTAGGCATCTTCAGCATCATTGCCTAAAGAAACTTCAGCTGATTCACGGAGTGCACTCCTATATGCAGCAGATGCCCCATGATAGCCACCGTCCACAGCTCTTCTTTGGTTAACCTGATTTTGTGAAATTTCAGTTTTCTTCTCTCTAACCTGAGGTGGTTTTGAAACATTTCGAACAGTTCCTGTACTCTGTAACCCACCAATACTGAAGTCCCATCCAGCACTTTTCAGGGTTTTCCCCTGACCACTGCCGATTAGAAATATATCTGGTCAGAATTCAAAATTAGAAAAAACTAAGATAGTAATAAGAAGTTTAACCAACCTGGCCCGAACAGTCTCTTCACCTCTTAAATCTCTTGTCACCTTCACAGTGTCAGATGCCTCCCCAACTGCCTTCGGATCATTTCTTGGGGTTTCTACATCTTCCTTTATTTCGTACTTTGGCCGCTCCCTAACAAGATACCAAAAGGCATGATATTAAGCATAAGTTGACATATTCAATAGAGATGCCTCTAGTTTATTTGGTAAACATGATAATGCATGTATCTGAGGAAGTGATTCAAGAGATGATTCCAGACACCTTCACTAGTCCTCTAAGTTGATTAAAATTTTGACTAAAAATGAAGAAATGAAATGAAAAAGAAAGAAAAAGAAGCAAAAGCCAAAGTACAGAAGGTAGAATGAGATAAGTAACCCTTTTTTTCCTATTTAGCTGGAAATATTACTAGATAAGTAAAATAGAGAAAACTTGGATAAATTGCACCTTATTCTCTCCAAAAGCTTTGGACCCTTCCGTGCATTCCTAATAAAACGGTGTCTGAGAAGTTCCTTAGCGCTTGGTCTCTGGAATTAAAACATTAAGAGGGAAAAAAGAAACATTAGACTTCCGTAACAACTTAATAATGTATGATATAAACCACACCAAATAAACTCTCATTGGCGTAGTTTTAAAGTTGCAACAGATGGATACCTTTTACCCATGCCCAACCAATCAATGAAACTAAAATGGCATGATTCTACAGATTATTGCAAGAATCAAAACTTTTAATATGAAGGAAGAAATTTAGTAAAATAAAAGTTAGAGGACCAAATTGTTGAACTTTTTTAGATTTCCCTTTTCCTGGACAAGATGCAAATACTTTTAAAGAGGTATCCAGCATGATGGCACACAGTGTGTTTTGTGGCTATTCAAGTTCAACATACAATTTAAATAGTTTCATTTAATTCATATATTTCTCTCAATCCAAATAAAGGAATGGGGTTTATTTTTTAAAGTTTTTTTTTTTTTTTTTTGAAATACAACACTTTGGCTGATCCATTTTTTTGTTTCTTTTGAGACATAAAAAAAAAATGGGCTCTTTCGTTCAACATACAATTTAAATAGTTTCATTTAATTCATATATTTCTCTCAATCCAAATAAAGGAATGGGGTTTAATTTTATAAATTTTTTTAGTTCTTTAAAAATGGGATGAAAAAATGAAAGTCATTTTCGGGGAGAACCAATGGGCAGTTCATTTTAGGTAGGAGCCCACATCAAACTTTGTAGAGAAAAATGTACTGTCATACATAAGTGATCAGAAACCAACTAATGGCCCTAATATATTCTCGATGAAGCAATGGCATAAATACTTGCCTCAGCAGGAGCCTTCTTTAAACACAATGAAACAAATTCTTTCATTGGACGAGAAAAATGCTCATCCAGCTGTCACCAAAAACACAGAATGTAGCTCAAACTTGTAAGCAAAAAGTTCCATCTGGCATTTAAGGATATCCTAACTCCATACAGTTTACTACAACAATGAGTAATCTGTGTAACATCAAAAAATTTGAAAGGACCTGTGGGGGATTTTCACGAGGTATGATGAAAAGGACTCTCATAGGGTGAAGATCAGCAAGCGGAGGTTCCCCTTTCGCCATTTCAATTGCTGTTATCCCCAGAGACCAGACATCTGCCTGCATCCACCACTGACACACTTTGATCAAGTTCAAGGTCTAGCAGGAAAACTTGTATAAAGGAGGGAAGGAGACATGAATGCCCCACAGCAAGGTAACAAAACATCCAAAAGAAAATTTAAAGAGGAACTCTTAGTTAACCTTCTCATTATATCCATCTGTATTCTGAATAACCTCTGGTGCCATCCAGAATGGCGTTCCTACAAATGTCTGTTGTTATCAAACAAATTAGCACATCCAGTATTCATGAAAAGCACAAATTTAAAACTACAGGGGATGTTATTAATGAGAGATAGCCACTACAGATATACAACAAACAAACTCGACGAAATTACTTGAGTAGGAAATGGATGCAAAAGAAAGTACAAAAGTTGAAATAAGCACCAATCTGAAAAAAAAATGCATTTTTCCTGATAATGGCAATGTTCAATAAATTGCTCTTTTCAAAGTTTTCTACTTTCACAGATTAAAAACTGAGAGAGAGAGAGAGAGAGAGAGCTATGTTTCAGCAGGATATAGAAAACAGATCACCCTGTTAAAAAAGAAGAGGCCTCGATTTTTCATGTAAACTGTAAAGGATAGAATATCGAAGACATCTCAATAATCCATCCTCTGATAGACAATTTATCCTTAACAAATAGTACCTTTCTCCTTGATATTGTCCTTGTCAACTGTGCAGAAACACCAAAATCTGCAACCTGGAATAAAGTCACACATTTCACATGGTCAAATGCAAGTGCATGTAACTCTCAAATTATGTGTATCACTGTCCAAGTCAGTCAGCCACTAGAGATATATTAATCAGACAATTATAGCCTCTTTGAGCATAAAAGTTATACCTTAACATCACCATTCTCAGACAGTAAAATGTTTGCCGCTGCAAAATTAATGTGTAAGTCATAAAATATACCAAAGTGATGTCAAACAAGAAAAGCAAATTCTACTACAGAAGTCACATCAAATTGCATGTAGAAAGAACAATAGTTCTCAAGCACAGGATAACATGTCTAACTTAAGTGTCTTAGCAAAAGGTGCATGATACCTGTGCACCATTGATATGAATACATACAGAAAAAATTCGGAGGGAAGATACCTTTAATATCTCTGTGAATCTTTCCTTCATTGTGCAAGTACTCAATTGCATGCAGCAAATCACGTAAAATAGAAGCAATTGACATTTCATCCAGTGGATGACCAGATTGGAGCTGCAAAAGCAAAACCAAAATAAGTTTTCTGAAAGAATATAAGACATGAGAGTTTTAAACAATATTTGTAAGGAGATAAACATTATCGTTGTTCTCAAATGTTGAAGTTAGATAACAAATTCAATATCCCTGCATTGAAGATGCAGAATCAAGTCAAAAGATGTAACCTACTAGGTCAGCAACAGAGCCTCCGGCCATGTATTCCATTATTATCCAAAGTTTCGTCTGATGTAGATAGGAACCATAATACTCCGTAATGTATGGAGATCGACATTGTGACAGCACAGAAATTTCCTGACAGAAATATAGCCAAGAATAAGACTTGTTTATGGAAGATTTGATATTAACTAGATAACGCAACAAAAAGGTTATACCTTCTGAATGTCCTCAATCTCATCCTCTCTGTAGAAGGAAAAAACAGAAGAAGTGAAGCTTGTTATTAAAATAATTGAGCAATAATTGCTAAACATTGTGTACAACAGAAGCTCCAAAAAGTTAAATTCACAGCAAAAAATAGAAGCAGAAGAGAAGTAATATAGAATGATTTTTTGGTCTTTCTCTCCCTTTTGCTAGGGAGAGAAGATTTTTTTCCTATAGTTGGCAGAACTTCAGATAGCCAAATTCTAGTATATTGATGCTTTGTTGTCACCAAGCTTCCAGTGTAGGCTACCTTCCTCTAAGCCAATATACAGAAGAAAATACAAAGAAAAAAACTGAAGAAAATATTAAAATAGAAAACAGAACCATAATTCCTACATACTGACAAGCACTAATTATAGATGCTTGGAAGCATAATCATTCAATTCAAAGGATAAGGAAGTATCTTTTGTAAACCAGAATCAATCTCACAAGAATACTTGGTCAGTTTTTAGTCTTAATGCAACCAATAGTCACTGGATAGTGGATGTAGGCATGTAGCAATCAAAATTGCTGGGACAGATTATCATTCAATGATATATAACTTCCAAAGTTGCAAATAATTTACAGGACAGAGAAGGATCTTATTGGACCAAAATCAATCTTACAAGCCTTTTCATCTGATCTGTCATTGCACTAGATGCAATCAATAGCCACTGAATAGCAGGCACAGGCTATACGAAGAAGAATTAGAGCATATCTTATTTCAATCTGCAACATACCAGAAAAAAAGGAAACAACTCCACTAAACATGCCTGAGAAGTGAGCAAAATATACAGTAGATTTAGATAAGAGAAAATTCACAATCCCATTTGGTATTCAACCTTAAGATTGAGAAACAAACATGGCACAACAGCACTTCTTTTCCACAGAGAATATTATACAACTTACCCTGTCAAGGAAAGTCTCCTTTTTTTTTTTTTTCTCTCCTTTGTAGGAAAAGAAGTTTTATTCAGATAGAAAGAAATGTAAAGAGAGAAGAAGAAGTCCTATTAAGAAAAAACAAAAATAGTAAAAGCAAAAATACAATCATAAACAATAAGGCTCGCCAATCGCATTGTATGTCTACTATAAAAACACCTAGAAGTCAGGAAAAGTCAATCAATCAATCAAATATCTGGAAGGAGAAATTTTATACATAGAGATTTTTTTTTCAATGACTTGGGTATTGACAATGCACATCGTCATTCTTTTCTTTCTTTTTCGCATGAGAAGATTGAAAAGTGAATCAAATACATAACCCATGAGCACATGATTCAAACGAAGGCATGTGAATTTTAAATTGTCCGGTGTTTCATGAATTGAGAAAACATATCCAAATAAGAACATTTGCAGCATAAAGCAAAATTATCTAACAGACACACCTACGCTCCCCGAGATTCAGGGTAAGACCATTGCTATTTCTGGAACATGGAACTTAGCCCTCAGGTGATCCTAATTCGATCAAAATTAGCTTGCTTGAAATACTCCGTGCATAATCAAGAAGGCATCTTAGAAAAGGGAAGGGAAGAGGACTCAATCAAATAACACAAGATCACATCACATAGGATCAAAATTAGTGAACATATGTGCTACATTTTGCCTTATTATATGTAACATAGGATCAGATCACAAAAGTACAAGGGGAACTTCTACAGAACCAGTGAGCTATTTTTGGTAACAGAACACTGGAATACAGATCCAGCATTTCTGTCAAATACATATTATAATCCAAAACCATTTCATGCTAGAAGCCTCCACAACAGTTTTTAAGCAACCAATAGGCAATATGACATGGCCATAAAAAGAAGAATCTAGGGTTGGGAACCAGAGGAATTTTTTTCTTTCCGAAGACAGCAAAAGAAAAGTAATATACTTACGCCTCTTCCAAATCAATTACTTTGATAGCCACATCTTTATTGAGCTCCTTATCAAACCTGAAATAGGGAAAGGCAACAAAAACAACCAGCTCAGTGAGCAAATTAGCTTTCGGTAGTGACAAAAACCATAATTACCCCTTATAAAGAATTGATACTATCACATAATATGACAACACCAGTACAATAAGATACCGATATGCTGACAAGTTAGATCTCTACAAACTAGGATATGATATGGCAAGGATACAATAAAAAAATATTAATTTATAAGCATTTTTGTTTTATACTTTACCATGTACTCAGAGGTATACCATAGTATTTTTAATTCTGAAGAATAATAACCAGAAAAAAATGATAAGGCAGTATAAAGATGCTAATAATTAGGATATGTTTTTAATTAAAATGTTTAAAGAAAGGGTTCGTCTTCGTTAATGAAACTATTTATGTTTCTAAAGTAACTCTAAATTATTTAAATGCACAGATGATCAACTTCTTTCAAGAATCAAATGAAGAATCTGCTTAAATAAAATTTGGGGAATTTTACAATTACAAGGATAAAGTTGCTCTATGTTGCATACTCTTTGTCTCCTTTAACCACTTTAAATACTCATATTTGAAATCTGTTAATTTCTCAAACCAATGTATTTATATATGTGGTATATAGCCAAACTCTCATACTCGGATTTTTCTCCTCATATTCTCATCTGAAACCAACCATATATTTGATTGGAGAACTTTATTATGCGAAAGCTATTTAAATATTGTTACACATTGATAATATGGAATAACTATGGATATGACAATTCTTCCTTCATATTTGGCACAGTCATCATCAACCATAAATCAAATAAGACATTGAAGTAAACTGAATTACAGGATTCATGACAAAAATGAGAATAAAATCTAAACCTGCTGTAATTAACAGAGGTAAGCTATATGCTTAGCTCACAATACATCTAGAAATGCAAGCTTATGCAAACCGAACCACAAAATTAATGTGCAAACATAAATTAATAGGCCAAAAACTATTAGAATGACTTACATTCAGTGCAAACTCATAAACTTTACATCATGAACTCCTATCATGAACTCATAATAGTTTACCATTATGCCCTCTTTTTCTAATTTGGTAAATTTCAAAGCAAAATGATTTATTTATTTTTGGTTTTTCAGGGAGGAATTCAAGGACACAAAAGTTCATTATTCTTTCAAAAATATTAGTGTCCTGTGTCTTCAAATCATCATGTTTAATTTTTTTTTAAAAAAAAAATTGTGCTTATTGAACATATAGTGTCTCCTTTTCATTTTTCCTTTTTTCTGTTTAATATGTCCTAGACTTAGAGCGCCCCCTCTTACTCTACACAACAGCCTTCAATAATGTCAAGACCCTAGTTACATCATAAGAAAGATGAAACAATAGTTTGTAAAGATGCAGAAATATATTTTGGCAAGCCTATAAGTTTACTCAGGTTAACCAAATGTGAAACAGAATAGAGTTCCATCTTGCAGTAACATAACACTAATCAAAGGATTGACACTTACCCTTTATAGACGTCACCAAATGATCCTCTACCAATGAGCTCCAATGAACTAAATCTCGATCCTGCAGCCTGTGCAATACCTGCTGCATCAGCCATTTTCTTGAGCAACTTCTAAAGAGCCTCAAGCACTTGCTACTATACATATGAAAAATAAACAGAACAATGACAGGCAATATCAATCCAGATGTCTCCACATCCCCACATTCCTCACAATACCCTCCAAATGGATTCTGTAAACCCAATCATCTGCTTCAAAATCCAAATCTGCGACATAATTCATAAGCAATAAATAAATCAAACCATAATTTCTGCAACAATTATAGCTATGAAAATATATTAAATTTAATAAATAACTAAATGTGAGGCATAATGCAGCGAAGCTCTTGGACTCAAAGCAAGCCATAAGAGCTTTAATATGTTTTCAATACTCGTTAGGTGATAATGGGACGCTAAAGTGACAGCCCAACAAAATTGAACGTACGAAGCGACAACGAAATGAAAGCGAAACAACAACGTATCTGTAATGTTCAGATTGGGGTTTGTGAAATTTTGCTACTTGTACGAATCTGTAACATTTTTATATATATCTTATATCTTAAGCTATGTAATTGAGATTCAAAACTTACCCATTAATGCGATTCTGATAGAGAAGGAGCTTATGTTAGTGGGTGGGTTTAAGCCATAGATCTCTGCCTCAATTCTTTACTGTCACAGACTCTCTCTCCCTCCCCCCCTACTTCTCAGCTCTCTCCGGGTTTGTGGGTCTTGTGCATCTCTTTGCTTGGGCCTCCTTCTACAGAGGCTTTGAGAGCTTCAATGGATCGTGGCGAAGTGTTGGGAGTCTCCGCTCTTCCGGTTTTTTTTTTTTTTTTTTTCTTTTCAGGAACTTCAGTAAATATTATTTATGGAAAATCAATTGTTTGGTCTTGGAGCGAACCGGTCTGAATGACCCGATATCATTGTGAACTACGGCGTCGTTTCCATGAGTTACAGTAAAAAGTAAAAACACTGATGTATTGTTGAGTTTTTATAGCAATGTAATGTAGTCACATCCAAAAAAATTGGCAACCCACCAACTCGGATCGAACCCATCAATATTTGTCTGACACTCGATGACCTGTCAAGAATCGATTTAATAATTGAATTTTATTTTATTTAGTTAAAGTCCGGTATTTGGGTTCAGAATTTTTAAACTCAGATAAATCTGATCCATTCGACATTATTTTTAATATTTATTAAATTAATTTTTATATATAAATGTTAAGTTTAATATAAAATATTACTGTGTATAAATTAGATTTTATATTATTATTAAATATATATTATTATTTTATTTTATTTTATTGTATAATATTGAACATTTTTCATTTATGTTGATTTAGTTAACAAATTTATATCTTATTATTTTGACTATAGTTAACAAATTTATAACTTATTATTTTGACTATAATTTTCAATCCGACCAATTGATCCACCCGTCCCACCTCACTTTTATACCAGGTGAAATTTTTTATAACTTGGATACCCGACTTTCAAATAATAAAATTTTAGTCACCTAACTTAGTCGGGTTGAGTGATATTTTACCTCTACCTAACCTATCCATTGCACACCCCTAAATTCACATCCTTCTTTATTTTGAAAAAATTGATTAGATTTGAGTTGGCTATGATTTTAAAAATTACAAATGCTTTCATAATTTTCTCAAGTAAAAGTTTAAAATGGACTTGTTTCATTTTTACTATCAACAGTTAATTTTAGAAAAACATGTATGACTCATTTAGCACGTTATATATGGTTATATAATGTATTAGATTTTATAGTTATTATGTTATTATATTGTTGTCTTACCATTTCCTCTATACTATATAGTTTTATACTATTTGATATAGTATAAGAGTAAGTCAATAATATAAGTTTATAGTATCTTCATTTCAACCAAATAATATATAAAAGTCAATTAGATAGTCTTATATGAAACACCAAACAAACTTTTAACTTTTAGATTAAAATTGATAAAGTGAGTTATAAAGTTTTGTAATAAAGATGGTTGTGATATGTCTCATTATAACATAATCATGATTAGGAACAGTGAGGATATACAGCTAAGAAATATTTATTATCACTTAAATTGTTAATGTGTGAAACAAATTACAAATCATTGTTAGTGACACATAATTTAATAGTAGGAATATCAATTACAACTTATATAGAGATTATTAATTTCTAATTTTCATAATAAAAAAAAATTATGTATATTTCTCTTAAATGCATGTTGCAGTGCAAGTTAATCCAAAATTAATCTTATGACAAACGTATTTTAATGGAACATGAAATTTTTTGTGTTCAATCAAATAATTAATGATTGTTTCATTACATTTCTTGCAATACAAAACTAATTTAGATATTGTAATTAATTAAGTATTATAAAGAGTGAAATGAAGCACTTACATACTCCTATAGAAATAATAATAATTTTTTTTTCCAAAGAAATAATAATAATAATAATACAACATGCATAAAAAATATCAAAAGGAATATGAAGAAACATAAATAGAAGGGATTAGGACTTGATTCAAGTTTGATAATGGACTGTTTAGTGCTTACATTATAAAACAACTATTGCTTGGTACTTGAGATCCTTAGACCATTAAACATTTAGTTTACATAAATTCGGATATTCGGACAATTTCTTAGTTTAATTTATCAAAATAATAATAGATCAAGAGATTTCAGATTCAAATCTTATATGTAATTATTTATTTTTTTAATTTACAAAATTGTTTGTCTCTCAAAATAAAAATAAAAATAATAGACTTTAATTCTCCTAGCAGTGATTATGATATTTTTGTAACTAACTATATAAAGGTTAAGCGGACCTACTCTTTCTTTTTCTCTTTTTTTGTTTGTTGAAATATTCCCTTGAAAGCCATTGTTTTTGCACAAGTTAATTAGTTTAAATTTCATTCTTATTCCCAAACACATCTTATCTTAACAATAAATTATTATTTTTTTTCATGTACATATAAAGACATTATCACCGCGTAAACAACGATAGAAAGCACATTTGTTGTATATTTATTTTTTCAATAAAATAGAGTGTAATTGATTTCGTATGTTTGGAATAAGGAAAAACAATTACGCCTTTTTTTTAATTTGATGAAAGGTATATTATTCATGTCGAGATTAAAGCATTTATGAAGAAAGTAAAGGACTGGGTGTTTTATTTTGTGTTTAGATAGATAACTTCTCCAATTTTTATTAAAGGCGTCAAATCAATTCTTTAATTATGTTTGCCACAATAATCTTCATAACCTTCAGAACGGCCCCATAAACAAGTGACCTAACTGGCCCATTTCTTCTAGTCCTATAAACGAGCCCATAATCACTTGAACTGTATGTCCAAGGCCCAAAGAAGCAAAACAAACACTGCATTGCATACCTGAATGTCAATTTGCAGCATAGATCTTCATAAATTTGGCGTCATAAATAGAGATGAATTAGTCGTGTGATACGTGTAATGTTATGTGTTATGTGTAAGTTGATCTGAATAAACTCATCATTAAATTTGAAAAATAGATATTGTCTCTCCGTTACTCTAACTTTTCAGTTAATTTCGGATGATTTTGGTGGCTGTAATAGTGAAACTTAGGCTGAACTTTGAATATTGCCAAATGATACTTGACATTTAGTTAGAGTTCCATGTGATCGCTAGCTAGCCATACATATATTCTACATTTTAGCCAGCACGTGATCTACTTTGTTGGGCTTGAACTTTCCACAAATGATCACAGTTAGAAACTTCGAATAGGAAAAATTAGGTGGGACAAATTAGGTTGATTCTTAGATTTTGTTTTGATTTCGATTAGGTACTTTCATCAACCAAATCCACTTATTACATTGCATTTTTGTATTAATCGAAGCAAAGCAAGTTTATTACAAAAAAGAAAAAACATCAACGAAATTAGTTCTCTGAATTCCAGTTAAAATTTAGTTGCGTAAAAAAAAAAAAAAAAGATATTTGAATTTGTAAAAGTTATGCATGACATATGTTTTGAGATAATATTTTATATAATTGTATTAGCTTAAAAATATTTATTGATGAATAATTGTATATATGAAATTGATTTAGTTTCAAGCACTGTAAATTTAATTTCATCAAAAAGTCAGTTTCAAGTTGAATTTGGCTAAAACAACTGAGACTTGAAATTGATTAAAATTCATTGTAATAAATGACATAAACTTAATTTCAAGATTTATCTAAATTTAGTAATGAGCTTTTCATGCATGATTGTCTTGTGTAGAAAAACAAAAACAAATACTAAGACAACATATATGAAAACTTTTAAGTAAATTTAGTTTAGAAATACTAGCATAAAACTTTGTGAAATTACTATTTCATAAATAACATCATCTTAAAAATTTTTATAATAATAATAATTAAAAAAGAAACTAGAGGATAACGACTGGATGGTCTTAGAAACTCTATATGTGGTGTGCATTGTATTGGTTCTCCTCGTGTCATTGGCTTAGGACAAGACCAGACCACAGCGATGGGTTAGGTCAGGTTAACATGGGACCCACAAAAGATACGGTCGTGGGGTTAGAGCGAGGCCTGAGCCGGTCAATGCGGAGGAGAGAGATTGATAAAAACTTTTACCAACGCGAACCACGTGAACTTTGATATACACGCTCCATTCCAACGGGTTTATAATGCTGAAGGCCCCATTGAAGAAAAGCCCAAGAGGTGGATTTCAACCTGAAACATTCCCGCGAGTGAAATACCAAATACTAAATAGAGGGCGTGGATAAGAAATAGGTGAATGTTGCAGGTAAGGGACGCAATGTCCCGCAACTCGTGCGTTACGCTTTCTTTATTAGAAACGATGCACCGACTCGCCACCATGGCACGTGATACCTTAATCTCACTATTATTCCCTTTTTATTTTATTTTTTAAATTAATTAATAAATAATAGTTTATTACGTACTCTGTATATAGTATACTACTGTCATAGTCTCATACTAGTAGTTGCTAGTTTCCTCTTTTGGTAGGTAATCTCTTGTTGCTTGTCAAGTGATTTAGGGCATCCTGGCCTTTAGCCTTGGTTTTCTACTCTTGACCATAAAATCTCCCTTTCATTGTGTTAAAATTTATATAAAATAAATTACAAAATTTAATTTATTTTATATAAATTTTAATTAAAATCTTGTGTTAAGAATTTATCATTCACAAAAATTCAATTCATTCTAATTCTCATTTTTAAATTTATTTGCTTAAATTATTGTTAAAATTAGTATAATTTATAAGAAATTCAATTAAATTTGATCATTAATATAAATACACAGTTGATTTCTCTCTTTCTCTATCCTCAACTTCCACTCAAAATCTATACCTTCTCTCTGCATCATTTCTCCTATCTCTTATTGTCTCCATTCCCTACATCTCTTTTCTCTCTGAATGTGTAGTATTTCATTTTATCTCTCCATCCACTGGCACAGTTGAGGTGCCTACAAATTACTTGCTGAATTTTTAATTCTTTTCACCTAGTCAACATGGTTCTAGGCCTCCAATTTGACATTCAATCTGTAGGGCCTATCTTTTATTTGAGAGCATTCAAAATTAGTTATTTTAAGCCTTATACAACTGAAAGCATATTTTATGGGTGTAAGGGTAATGTTGTAAAAATATTAAATTGAATTGAATTCTATTAATTATCATTGTATTCCAAACAATAAATTTCAATTTAATTTATTTAGATTCTATTTGTTTTATGATTTGCTTCCAAACATGAAAAGATAATTTAAATTGAAATGAACTTAATTCAATTGAATTCTCTCACAGTATTGTTTCAAACTCATCCTAAGTTTATTAAACGATTATATCATATAAATTTATTATAATAACGTTATTGTTATAATGTTATATTATATTTACTTGTTTCATATGATATTCTTAATATGTACTTTCATGCATAAAACAAGAATATAAGTTTATATTGTACTGCAATTACTAAATATTGTCTAAGAGTTAATTAAATAATTTTATATTATTCCTATCATTTTATATAATTTGTAAAACTAATTAAGTTTTTTTTAAGTCGCATAGATAGAGTAAAATAATGTAATATATATTGTAAATATTAAGATATGTGCAAGTAAACAGTTATTATGTGTTTGGTATATATTTAGATAAGATATAAGATTTGACCCATTGACATAAAAATCATATCATTCATAAATTTATAATTTTTATATTATGTATATTTTATCTTTATTCTAATTTTCTAAACTTTTTAAATTATTCTAATTTTTGTCATATATATATATTATAATAATTATCATGACATGACATATATTTTAAAATAATATATATTTTTTATTTCATAATGTTGACTTTAAAAAAATTATATTTTACTGTCGAGTAAAATGAAAAACACATATTTATATATTTTCTATAAAAGAAAAAAGAATTTGTATAATTTTGAAATTTAATTATTTATAATTTTGACTTTTTTTTTATTTTCAATGACAAAACTAAAAAGAGAGTTGGCGAATAAATAATAGGAAATTGGTGTAATTTTAAATTTATTGTTCTCTTATTTTACGTCATAAGTTAGGGCTCGGCTCGTTGAGTTTACGAGTACTAGAAGATCCAGCTTTTGGGCTCGGTATCGAGAATCACGCGAGTAGCTCAAATAGGCTCTGTTTAGAAATATTTTACATACTAATTATTTTAGCTAGAAATACATTTTGGATGTATCACAAGTTTGCTTGTATTGTATTATTTGAATAATTTATATTGTTAATGTTACAAAAATAAGAATAGGTACATTGATTTAAATAGGAAAAAAAAATATTTAGTTTAAGAATATATTTCACGAGCTTGAACAGTCATGAGTAGAGCTTGAGCTAGTCTCGAACTACTAATTTTTATTTTTTTTATTTTTTATTTTTATTGAACAAGAGCTGAACTCGAATAAGCAAAAAAATTCTCGAGCTCCAATCGAGCTTAGTCGAACAAGCTCGTGATCGGTTCGTGTCCAGCCCTAGTCATAACACCATCACCCATCCAAAAAGAAAATAATCTTGCTTCAATATGACTAAATCTCCATTTCGAATTTTTTTTATCTTATCAAGTGATATGTATCAAATAGTTTGATTAGGCTAGATAAGATAGAAATAAATTATCTAATTTTCCTTATCCAATCGGCCTAACAAAGTCTTATAGTATTATATGTATTATCTAATTGGCTTTTATATAGGAAAAACTTGCTAGGTTTGACAAGTGGGAAGTTTTTTTTTTTTGGTGAGAACCTTTCAGTTACAAAAATTTACTCAAACTTGGTCCTTACAGAATGACATAACAACAATATCATATGCTCTTAAAAATATTAATCCAAATTAAAGCTTCAGAATCGACCCTTTCACTTTTGACCAGTAAAGATTCTCTGCCAATATCAAATTTTCCGTAGCTATCCTTCTTCTTTTGAGGTTTGTTTGGACTTCTCACAGAGAATAATGTTTGTTTCAAAGAAAGGAAAAATGTGTTTGTACTTAGTCACATATTTTATTTTATTTGTACATAAATGATACTTACATTAATCAATACCATACAATGAGAACCTTCTAATCAACAATATTATGATTTTATAAAACCTTATAAAGATAGACTACTCACAATTAAAAAGAAAATAACTATACATTTATCGATGATAGAATTCGAACCTAGAATCATTAGATTCTAGCAAATCCATCTTAATGAGTTAACTAAAACCCCTATTGGTAACTTAATCATATATACTTGAGAGTCATATATATCTATAAATAGATATGATATGTGGCTTTTTTTTTTTTTTTAATATAAAAAATCTTGCATAATATAAATTAAGATTCTTTTTATTAATTAATAGAATACAACATCAATCAAAAATAAAATAAAAAATGAATACAACATAAGTTGGTGTAAAAACTATTTCACTGTTAAATTAAAAAATAAAATAAATATCATTAGACATACTCATTGATTATATTTCTTCACAAAGATTCGAAAATGATATCAAAGAAATTTAATATGTGAATTTTATTTTGTACATTAAACATAATATTAAGATACAACAAATTAATTAATCTCGAGTACTCTCCTCATCTTGGTTCCAAACTCCAATTATAAATGGACAATAAGGATATTTGTCATTTGTCAATGATCAAGACTTAGATTAGATATATATATATAAAAGGAGAGGAAGTACCATTATTATTTTTGCAAAGGAGCATTGACCAATTAGGGAAACATAAACAGTTTATATAATTGTAGATATATATATTATAAATTACATTGACCTAAAAAAGGGGTTGAATTTTCTTCACTGATATTATGACTAAAAAGTAATAGCTCTTCAAATTTTGTTTGTCACATCACAATTACAAAATTCCCAACCTACCCTTCTTTCATCATTTCAAACAAAATTTCAAACATCAAAATTATTGATACAAATGATAACCATGTTAAATTTCACATAAAAACCCAGAAAAGTGCTACATGATATTATTTTAACACATTACATAATATTCAAATGAGGCTACTTTAAAATTTTAAATATAATTAACACATTATGGTTCTTAAGGCAAAAAAAAGAAAGAAAAAAAGGATACATTATAATGCACCATATTATTACTTTTAAGATTGAACCCAAGCAAATGTGTTATTTTGGGAAACCACTTCAAAAGCTTAAACAATTGCTGGCCTCTCCCATAGGAAGTTTAGCTAACTACTTGATAGTTGATACTAATAAATCACTATCCTATCTTAAAAAATAAAATTTATAATGAGAGTGAATTTAATTATTTATTATTTAGATCAAATTTAAAGTGAGACTGAATTTAATTATTTACAGATTTTTATACTCTCAAGTGTGAATTTTATATTTATTAGATTTTATTCAATACAGATATTATATAATTTTAATTAAGAATGCAAATTACTTAAAGTATATTCAACTCATCATTTATATATTTTTTACTTTCGTGTGGTTTATTTTTGATTTCATCGAAAAATCGATTACTCTCCGTCTGAACACACAACTAAATTATAAGAGAAAATACTTAAATGTACTCCCAGGAAAGATTTACACATATCCACCAAGGGTAGAAATTAGAACAGAAATAACAACCCAGAATTACCCTTACTCTAAATTTGCACCCAAAATGTTATTATAAGAGACAAAAGTGTAAATATGTGAATGGGATATCAAGTACTTCAAGGCTTAAACCTCTTTTCCTTTCCCCTCCTTCCACTGTCGTGCTTTGTAAGAGACAGAGAAAGAGGATAAAAGCTGTTCCACTGTTTTTCTCTTTGTTAAATTAAACACAACACAACTTACCCCTCTCTCTCTTTTACCTCCCTCTGTTAAAGCGACCTTGCAAGGAACAAGCAAAAAGGGTCTATATAAGAGAGAGAGAGTTTCCTAGCCAACAATTAAAACAAAAAGAAAACAGAGCAACTGGAGGAGAGATGAAGAAATGGTCTACTTTGTTGTGGTTAACCATTGTGGTTTAGCTAAGATAAAAGAGAAGTATAGAAGTGGAAAAAGGATCTAAGCATAATATTGATAGAGAAAGAGAAAGGAAAGAGATGGTGGGCTCAGGAGCATCAGATAGGAGCAAAGAAGCTGTTGGGATGATGGCCCTTCATGAGGCCCTCAGAAGCGTCTGTCTCAACTCAGACTGGACTTACTCTGTTTTCTGGACCATCCGTCCACGCCCGTATGTATTTCTTTCTTTCATGTCTTTCTTACTCTCTCTCTCTCTCTCTCTCTAGCTCTATATTGTCTCTGTAACTTTGAATAACTTTGCTTTGTTCTGTTTCCTTAAATGGGTTTCCTTAATTTATTGCAGAAGAGTCAGAGGTGGTAATGGCTGCAAGGTTGGAGACGATAACGGCAGCTTGTAAGTATTTTTTTTTTCTCTTTCCCTCTGTTTTAGATGCCGAAAGAACAGAGGACTTAGCTTAGATAATTCAATCCAAGATACAAAGATTAACTTAGCTTTATGCTTTTACTTCCTTTCCAATTACTTTCTCGGAAGCCAAACAGAGGAATGAAATTAGAATTTTCAAGTGTTCTATGACTTTATTTAATTGATAATTAAACAACGAGAAATGTGTATTTAGTAATTTGTGATTTTGGGCTTGTTTGAAGTAGTAATTCCTTCAATTAATAGACTCTTCTTTTTTTGGTTAAATTTGGTGAAGGATGTTGATGTGGGAAGATGGATATTGCCAAGGAAGGATTTCAGATTGTCTGGAAGAGATTGATGGGGAAGATCCAGTTAGGAAAGCCTTCAGCAAGATGTCCATTCAATTATATAATTATGGAGAAGGGTGGGTACTGGGTAGGTGTTTTTGTTGTGGTTTCGTTTCTCTCTCTCCCTCTCTCTTTCTGTCTCATTCTAAAATCTTGGCTAAATGTTACTGTTTGGGGGGAAATATGCACAAAGTTGTGTCCAATCTTCTGCTCAAATTGGGTGAATTTGATTTGAATAGGTTGATGGGAAAGGTTGCATCTGATAAGTGCCACAAGTGGGTCTTGAAGGAACCTACGGAATGCGAACCAAATATCGCCAACTACTGGCAAAGTTCTTTCGATGCCGTATGTAACAAAACCCCACCTAATCAAAATATTTTCTTTTCTGTCATTTTGTCTTTGTTTGTTTCCAGAGAATCTAGCATTAAATCTTTGGTTTGCTATTGGTTTGATCCTACAATGGTAACCTTTCTCTTTTGGTGCTATTTATTGCAGCTTCCACCTGAATGGACTGACCAATTTGAATCAGGCATCCAGGTCAGAACAGAAACACAGTTTTATGCTTCTTTTGTAGTAAAGTCTTGTCCTTTTGATTTACTTTGAGTTTTTTCATCTTTCTTTCTTTCAATAATTACCAGACAATTGCTGTAATTCAAGCTGGGCATGGCCTTCTACAACTGGGTTCTTGCAAGATTGTGAGTTTATATAAATTTGTTTTCTCTTTTGGGTTATTGCTACATTCTTGAAAGTGTTTGATGGGTTTGATCTGATTGATGCACAAATGTATTCTCAGATTCCTGAAGACCTTCATTTTGTGCTAAGAATGAGGCGTACTTTTGAGTCTCTTGGTTACCAATCTGGTTTTTACCTTTCTCAACTCTTCTCTTCAAACCGAAATGCTTCCTCAATTCCTTCAAAGCAATCCACCATTCCAATCCGGCCACCTCCGCCACTATTCAATTGGGGCCAGAGGCCAGTTGCCTCTGCTTCTTCTATGCTTTCCTCGCCTAATTTTCAGCATACAGATAGACTAGGATTCCCACAGGCTAAAGATGAGACCCACATGTTTCTCATGCCTCATTCATCCGAAACACGAATTGAAGATATGATGGGAACTGGCGAGCATGAAAATGATATCAAATGGCCAAATGGGTTGTCTTTCTTCAATGCCCTTACCGGGCGAGCTGATGATGCCAAACTTTTGTTCAATCCAGAGAGCTTTGGCAACAAAGGAGACCAAAATCCAAATTCAGATGCTCCTAATATGAGAAATGCAGCAGGTGGGACAAATCCTAATGAGTTCTTGAGCTTGGATAGTCATTCAGAAAGTGCAAGGAAAGTGGAAAGCAAGTTTAGGAGGAGCTTTACACTGCCTGCTAGAGTGGCTTCTTCATCATCTTCTACTTCATTGGATCATCATCAGCAACAATCTGTGGAGTATAGGAATTCAGAAGCAGGTATGTACTCTGATGTTATGGAGACCTATTTGGAGTGAAACTGGTCGGGAGGAGGGTTGTATTAGAGAAATGAAGAATGAGAAGTTGTATCTAGGCAAAGCTAGCTAGCTATTATGTTCCTTTGTTGTTCATACTCCAGTATTTGTATCTTTTGTTCTCTGTGTACCTTGTGTTACTGGTTGCCCCCTTCATGAGACTTGGTGATAATTTGTTTTAGTTCAACCAAGCGGAAGTTGTCAATTGTTCTTCTTTTGGTTCAACTCGCATAATTTTATGTTCACTTCGACTAATTCACCTTTCGACTAATTCACCTCTTCATTACTCATTTCAGCTAATCCTCTTATTCGATTTAGTTCAAAGCATACCACCTACATCAAGATTAGGAAATTCACGAGAATTTTACGATGCAAAAGATCCTAAAACCAGCTAATTGGATTTGTTTTGCACAAGCAAGACAATAATGTGTCTCGAATTCAAGCATAATAATGAATAGTGCATATTGTGGTTATATTCATACCACTGAGAAAATAGTTAAACCAAATTGATTTCTTTTCCTTACCTAAAGGAAAGCTGTAAAAATCCTCTGTCTTTATGTGGACTTTGTTGGACTGAGGAGAGAATTAGGGTGGAGGATTGTGAATAAGCTGATGTAGTCAAATTGGCACCTGAGGAAAGCAGAAGTGTCCAGACTCAAGTATTTGTTTTGGTATGCCTGTCACTCACATACTCACATATTCAATAAGATGTTAAAAGATTTGGATACACCTACCGTAAAAAAAACTACAATGACAAGGAATTTATCATTTTATTGTGAAACGTTTAGTGACAATTGTTAACTTTATTTTACGACATGTACTGGGAAATTTCTAATTTCACATAAATCACATATCAAACTGATTTTCTTTTCTCTTTTTAAAATTAAAATAGAAATTGATGTTTTGAGAACATACATAATAAGTTTTACATTCTACGAACCTCCTCAAATATCTGAGAAGGGTTTAGAGCAAAAATGATGTAGAACAAATATTATCCATGCGTCAAGATTTATTGAAAAATTAAAATATATAATGAGAATTAATTATAATTATGAAATTAGGGGCAAAATAATAATATTTTAATATTACTAAGATTTAATAATAATTTAAGATTTTATGTAGAGTGGAGTTCTATAGGGTTTATGTGTTGCCTATATAAGGGCTATTATATTATTGTTTTTAGTATCTTTTGATGAATTGGAAATATTGGAAATATTGGAAATATTGTTAGTTTTCCCTAAAATAGCAGGAGTATAATATAATAGTTTGTCTCAAAATCACTGGGACATTGTTCTTACCTCCACATATTCTTCAAGCAAAAGTTTAACTGTTATACAATTTTTTAAATTAGTCTAAAGTACGTATTGAAATGTTAAAGTATACAAATGATTAAAAAAATATATTTTATTATGAGTTTGAACTATTACATAGTGCGAATTATGATATTAGAAAGAAAAGAAGATCTTGAGTTTGAATTCAATTTATTTAATCTTCACACATTAATTAAAATCACAAAATTCATTTATCCATCAGAATATATATAGAATATTAAAGAACAAATAGTTTGTTAAATCTCTAAAAGCAATATATATGCATTTTGTTAAATCTCTCACAAATTTAAAATAGTTTCAAAAACCAAGAGAAAGAAATCAATTATGCTAAATTGCTAACCAATAATAATTACCACATGCAGAAAATTTCAACAGTACTCCTAATTAACCACAAAAAGGAAAAAAAAAAAAAAAAAAACTAAATCGAATGTTATTTTTCATTTTGTCTCAACACTCTCTCTTTCCTTGATGGTTCCATGGCATGACATTCTTTACAAGCTGTCAAAAACCACCGGAGTAATCTCCTTACAAACGACAACTTAACCCTTGTCGTTTTCATTTTCTTTCCTTTCACCACCTCTTTCTTCCCAACTACTTCTATATTTTTCCTCCGCCGTGAAGAGTACTCACGGTTTAAAACCGGTACAGCCGTTATATATTGCCACCTTTGTGAATTAACCGTTTTATTTGGTTGGTCATGTGATTTGCACGTGACCTTGTTTTTATTCTGAAGATACATCAACCTATTCCTCTCCGAACAATCACTTGAGCTTGTCCTTGCACTGCTTATACTGCAACTGCTCCTACTACTATTTGTGCTGTTGCTTCTTGACGACATCAATGAGTCTTTGCTGCTAATGCTGCTGGTTCGGCTCGTTGTTCTGGAATTATTATCGTACATGTTGGTGGTGGCCGGAGGCTGTTGTTGAAATGGAAAGGAATGGGGTAAGAGACGACCGTTGAAGAAGAGATGGTCGGCTGGAGAGGTTATGTAGGACCCACTAGAAGGTGAGTCCGG
Organism: Quillaja saponaria; assembly: GCA_029379385.1. NCBI lineage: Eukaryota > Viridiplantae > Streptophyta > Magnoliopsida > Fabales > Quillajaceae > Quillaja > Quillaja saponaria. The sequence goes on along the minus strand of CM055616.1, from coordinate 6,098,192 downwards.
TGTTAAGCACCCGAACTCAAAGTCCGAGTCTTGATTCGGAGTGCTCGGAAATGAAAACGAGCTGCCGGAATCGTTCCTTTCCCGGCGCTTAGTTTCCATGGGACATGCCATTGCCATCTTGTGTTTAGCTAGTGATGAAAGGTTAAGGGAAGAGTACTATCATCATCATAATATATATAATGATCAAGGGAATGAAATAGGACACGTGGAATGATCTACACCCTTAATTTTGTTGGTTCATTGTGATTAAATTAAATATATGGTTGGTGGTGTAAATCATGAAGTCTAAGGTATATATGGTTGCTAAGGGCCAACATGATATTTGTAGACAACTAATTAACTTGTCATGTACATAAAAAAAATATTTGATTCAATCTTCTTTATTTGATATGCCAAACAAGACTTTTAGTGTGTTGGCTATTATTTATGTATATGCAATGCAACCCTTTTAAGTGAAACTACCTAAATACTTTGTTTAGTTGAATGGAAGTGGCTGATTAGTGATTATGATCATGATATCAACAAGTTAGTGGGTTTGGAAAGTGAGAGACTCACTTTAATTATCTTGTCTCTCGGCTGCAACATATTGAGCCCATTAAATATGTGTTATTGAATCCTTTTGTTTATCCCTAAGTACAATGAATTCTGATCTGTTCAACTTTCCTTTTGTTTTAGTGAGGGACACAGACTCCCAAATATACCATTTCCTATTCCTATATGTATAAAGCAAATACTTATCTTTTTGATAAGAAAAATAGTGATTTAAGGGACCAACTAAGAACCAACCTTATAGCAATAGTGTAATAGAATATATATGGGCTATTTGGGCTTTCACAAAAAAATAAAGAAAATGATGAGATCAATGTAGCATTGTTTGTGTTGTGGAAGCAAAGGCTCTCTTTTGTAGGGTCTCAATTCTTAAAAGATAAAAATTGGACCATATTTGAGTCTAATATAATTAGATCAAACACTTTTGCATTTATGATTAGTCCTAGACTCCTAGTCCAAGTCATGGGGACAAAGTAAGTATTAGAAAAGTCCTTGGTCTCTCATTTGGGTTTCTCCATGGGCCCATTTCAGCTCATCATGCTTAGGGGACCACCGGTCAGCCAGATCTAACATTTCTCTTTCTTTTCCCTCCCTCACAAAGCAAATTATTTGTTAATCTTGCTTTGAGAGTACTCTAATTATGCAATGTGGTAGGTAGGTCCATAAATTTGAAGATCCCCAACTAGTTGAAGTTTTTTAGTTTCGTTTTTGTTTAGTTTGTGAATTTTGTGTTGTTTTTCTCATATATATTTATTGATCTATAGATTTGTTGGACTTATAAATTACATAATGAAAAATACACATAAATATTTCTCTATAACTTCGTATCAGATGAAAGAGAGATTTGATTAGATGTCCTTGAGGCAATGCTAAAAGATTTAATACCTCCAATCCTCCAACAGCAAAAGAAGAATGCAAATTCTTTCATCAGTAGGGCTCAAATGGGCATGATTAGGTAGAAGGCTCATCTAGGCCCAGCAAACAGAATACCCTTAGGCTCACTAAATCTTTATTCTCTTTGGGCTTAAGGCCTCATTACAAACTAACATCATCAAGGCCGAAAGGTTCTAAGTATTTTTTATAAGACAACCTAATTAGTAATTGCCCCATAACAACATTAATGAAGACTAATGATACCATGCCACATTTCTTGCGTACCAAAAAAAAAAATTGGGTTTTTCTTCTAACATAATATTTTGGTAGTTTAACAAATCCAACATATCTCATAATCAAAAAATAAAAAAAATAAAAATCAAAGGATTGGTTAAGAATGTATACTAATTTTCTTTATAAAATATTTAGTCTTAATGTAAATAGTTGTATTTATGAAATTTAATAATTAGAAAATTTAATAACTCCGCAAATTAGTGGGTGTTTAGTGACTAAGTTGTGGCGCGAACGCGTCTTGGAAATTGCGATGAAGGCGGCTTGGGATTGTGAAGAACAGAGGTCGTGTCAACGGGACGATAATCCTAATCCTTAACATACCACACTTGTCTTTCTTTTCCTTACTCTCTCTCTCTCTCTCTCTTTGCATTTTTTTTTCTGTGCCTTCTCATCCCTCCTTGTAATTGCTTTCTCCGTTACTGTGATTTTCTCAGTATATTCTTTTTAAGCCTGAAACAAGTAAACTATGATTGGCAAGGAAATCCTCCACAAGATGAAGGTAAATGTAACTTTTTTTTGAGTTGTATGTAAATGGGTATGAACTTATTTTGCTAGGGATGAACTCAAAATCACTCTTTTACTATTTGTTTTGATTAATTGATTGCATTTTTGTGCAAATTATTTGGTGATACTCTGTTGAATCTTGCTGCATTCTAGTTCTTGATGAAACTTACCCAGTATCTTACACTCTTATTATATATATGCCTTTGATTGAATATAGGCGTTCATGAATATATATATATATTGTGTGTGTGTGTGGGTGTGCGTGTCATAATTTTTTGCACCCTAGGTTGTAGACCTATATCTGTTCTTTTTCTATTACATTTAAACTGTGGTTCTTTTTAGTTTGCTGAATTTAGAGGTTTTGACTTCTTTCACCTAATGGTATAACCTTGATTGGTTTCATGGAATGCTGGCTTTTAAATTTTCTCAATCAATTTGTGCTGATGGCTATCCTTGGGTTGCTCCATTTACAATGATGGAGGATACCAGATTTTGTAAAACACAAAAAGACTCTTCAAAACTATCAGGACTTATTCTAGAAGGGAGAAGCTCTGTATTCCATTCCCTAATTTTTGGGGGTCCTGTTAGAAAACCTAATTATTGAAGCCTTTTCGTCAATGTTAAACTCAGTATCAGCCATTCCTATAAGTGTTGGTTTGGAATTTTCTCTTCAAAGTGGACCTTCTCTTGATGTACCATCTCCTGGTCGTTCCAGGTAGTTCACTTCTAAATAACAGGCCCCTGTGGTTTCACTGGAGCTGTCATAGCTTACGGATAGAGCAATTAGGGGGGGGGGGGGGGAGGGCAGCGGAGAGAATAGTAAGGATAACGAGTGCTCCACACGCTTGGCGGGTGGCAGGAATGGGTTCTTCTCTTTCGATTGCTCAAAGTTTAATTCTATCAAATTGAAACAAATTACATTGATATATAGATGAATGATATAGGCATCAACTCAAACTGTCTTAACTGCTAAGTGTTAACTATGGCAAAGCAAGGGATTTAGTGTAAGAGATGAAACTATTTGTATATAGAGGAGTATCTTTGTTACGGATTACATGATCCCTGTGAGTGAAAAAGAAGGTTGTTCAAGTAACACCATTCAGTAGACTTCTGTTGGAAGGTTGTCATAACATGACTAAAATTCAGATGACCTGGTAATAAGACATAACAGACAGTAAACATTTAGATATGATTGAATGAAAAACAAAAATCATATGGTGTTTTCCAGTTAGTTTCATCTAGAGAAAATCCAAGCAGGGGGTTGTAAAGGAGTACGAGTAAGATAAGGCAAGTGGTGTCTTGGCAAGAACGGTTTTTCATATTTTATTTACAATTTTTTTCTTACAATTGCTGGAATTATCTCTAGCTCTTTCACATTATTGTTTGCTTATTATTAATTTTTTTCATAAAGTTTATTTCAAGAAGCTTATGTGTTGGATTCGTAGAATGGAGTTGCATTCTTGTCTTTTACTTGTTTGTCTACCCTTCTAATATTACTTAATGAGAATATCAGCAAGTATTCAAGTGGGACACATCTGTCTAAAGTGTGTTATTTTCAGGAAAAAGTAGGGTTGGGTTCATCTGACACTGATTCTGGAAAAGGAAAGAGCAAGATGTCAAAGAACATAACTCATGGCTTTCACTTGGTTAAGGGAAAATCACACCTTGCCATGGAAGACTATGTTGTTGCACAATTTAAGCAAGTTGATGACAATGAGCTGGGTTTATTTGCAATATTTGATGGCCATTTAAGTCAAGATATTCCTAATTACTTGCAGTCTCATTTGTTTGACAATATTTTAAAAGAGGTAATGCAATATATCTGTCACTGCTGGTTTATTTTAACTTTTAATCAGAACTATGTGAACTGGTTCATGGGTAACTAGTGGCCATGCTAGTCTTAAGTATTTTTTCTAATGTCCAAGTTGAAAATCACTTATTTCAAGTCAACTTTACCTGCAATGTTGTTACATGTTAATATGAGTTACTGTTAATGTATATTCAACACTGTAATGTAAGTAAAAGCTTTGGATTTTGTTTTCCTTAAACTATTGTTGGTTGAGTTTTTTTACTTCTATATTTGTTTGCTAAATTTGTTAAGTCTTGGTCTTTTCCCCCTTTAATTCTTTTTGTTATGTGGTGGTATTTTTACCATCCTTTTCTTCTCTAAACAGCATGACTTCTGGACAGAACCTGAGAATGCTGTTAGGAGAGCATATCATAGAACTGATGATAAAATTTTGGAGGATTTAGGTAAAGGGGGTTCCACTGCAGTTACAGCTATATTGATTAATTGTCAAAAGCTGGTAGTAGCCAACATTGGGGATTCTCGGGCTGTCATATGCAAGAATGGTGTAGCAAAACAACTATCAGTGGATCATGAACCAAGCATGGAAAGGGAGAGAATTGAAAACAGTGGCGGTTTTGTATCAAAATTTCCAGGTAAAATTTTGGAAAAAGTTAAAAACAATATACTATTCCCTTGATTTTATTAATATGCTGCATATATACTTGCAATCTTGGAAGTGTTGACTTAATTTATTTATAGTGTGTGTATTCTTCTTTGATTCCTTTTGTGATTCAGTTTTGCTTGATGTACCCTTCTCAGACTTTTAGGTACCATCTGAAGATACTGCGTTGTACCTACTTCCTATAAACACATGCAAAATATTTTCTTCCTGTACATTTTATTGAGCTGCTCAGAGTTACCAAGTTTACTTGTCTGTTGGATCTACAATCAGATCTTGCATTCTATCTGAATATTTACAACTGGTATCCCTGTTTCAGAAATTAGTTCTGAGATTTTTGCTTATCTTTTATAGTAAAAAGATGCGAAGAGGCTACAAAATAGAGATTGAGACTAAATAATAATAAAAGTTCCTTCCGAAGATTATAGAAAGAGACAAAACAGGCTTAAAATAATAAAGAACTTCACTCTAACTTACAGATGTAAAAAAAATATAAAAGATTAAAAAAGTCAGAGGTCTGAAAGTGTTACCTTTTCTTGAGGAAATTATAGGTCTGTTGTTGAACTATTATTTTTTAAGTTTTAATGATATATGATGAGAATTACTATATGAGGACGAATAAATATAACTCTACATTGTTATCTCATAGGATTTAGACTTTTATAACTTGTAAACTTGAAATGCCTAAGGAGTCAAGATGAGTCATGGCTTAGTTGAAATAAGAAGAAAAAATATATTTTTCAATTGATTACAAGAAGAACTTGTATACAGGAGTATTTATTCAGTATATTGACAGCTATCTTTTTGCTAAAGATCCTACAATCAAGCTCCTAATTTACCATTTCCTATTTTACAAATAATCCCAAAAAGGCATACAATTAAATCTCTAAAATCAAGCCTCAAATATTTCAACACTCCCCCTAAGTTGGTGCATGAATATCACACATGCCCAACTTCTTTATGAACTTCGAGAAATTTTGACTTGACACAGTCTTAGTAAGAACATCGGCCAATTGATCATCTGACCTAATTTTTGGCAACTCTAGTATTTTTTCATCCAATTTCTCTTTGATGAAGAATCTATCAACTTCCACATGCTTGGTACGATCATGCTGCACCAAATTATGAGTCAATATCATAGGCAGCCTTGCTATCACAATGTAGTCGAATTGGTTGTATTGGCGGATATCCCAAATCTAATAAGAGAAGTTTGAGCCATAAAACTTCACATAATCCAAGCGCTATGCCTCTAAATTCAGCCACCGCGCTTGACCGTGGAACAACATTTTGTTTCTTGCTTCTCCAAGTAACAAGATTGCCTCCCATAAAAGTAAAATAACCAGAAGTGGACCTTTTATCATCTATAGCTCCAGCCCAATCAGCATCAGTATATGCTTCCACACTCAAATAATTTGCATTTTTTGTGAACAAATTTCCCTTCCCCTGGAGTAGATTTCAAATACCTCAAAATGCGCATAACCGCCTTCAAGTGTTGCTCTCTAGGATTATGCATAAATTGGCTTACAATACTCAAGGCATAAGCAAGGTCTAGTCTTGTGTGTGCTAGATACATCAATCTTCCTACAAGTCTTTGGTATCTCCCTTATCGACTGGAACTTGATTTGGTTCAACAAATAACTTCAACCCCTCTTCAATAGGAGTATCGGCTGGTTGACCAGCTGACATACCAATTTCCTGTAACAAATCTAAAGTATATTTTCTTTGAGATAAGAAAATTCCTTTAGTTGATCTAGAAACTTCAATTCCGAGGAAAAACTTCAAAGGACCAAGGTCCTTTATTTCAAACTCTTGAGACAAGTAGTTTTGAAGTGCTTTCCTTTCTTCGGGATCATTTTCTGTCACCACCATGTCATCAACATATACAATGAGTGCAGTGATTTTACCTTGTCGTCTCTTTATGAATAAAGTGTGATATGCATTGCTTTGACTGTAACCGAATTCCTTCATAGATTTTGTGAATCTTCCAAACCAGGCTCTTGGAGATTGCTTCAGCCCATACAATGATTTTTTTAATTTGCACACCTTCTGACTATATTCTTCAGGTATCATGCATCCCGGAGGAATATCCATATAAACTTATTCTGATAATTCTCCATGTAGAAAAGCATTTTTTACATCAAATTGTTGCAATGGCCAATCCAAGTTTGCAGCTAGGGATAACAAAACTCGAACTGTGTTGATTTTAGCCACTGGTGCAAAAGTCTCAGTATAATCGATCCCATAGGTTTGAGTATATCCCTTAGCCACCAACCTTGCTTTAAACCACTCAATCGTGCCATCAACTTTGAATTTGACAAGTATATACCCATCGACATCCAACTGTTTTCTTTCCCGGTAGACAATCAACAAGTTCCCAAGTGTTATTTTTAATCAAGGATTTCATCTCCTCGTTCATAGCTACCTTCCATCTCGGATCACTCAAGGCTTCCTGCACACTATTAGGAATAGATACAGTAGATAATTGATTGACAAATGATTGATTGGATCCTGATAATCAATGGTTAAACACATAATGGCTCATTGGATATTTAACCTTACTAGAAATTTCAGGTTCATTTTGGGTTTAGGAATACCTTTGTTGTGTCGTGATGGTAGTTGTTTTCTAGATGGTTCAAGGACATCCTCGCTCGACGATTGGTTTGGTACTTCCGTTGCTTGTGTTACATCAATTGCTTGTGGTGTATCACCTTCCATTTCTCGGTCTTCATCCACATCCTGGCTAATAGGTTTAGAGAATCCCACTTCTTCAGATGGTTGGATTAGTTATGATTCAAATATATGAACATCATAATCTAAAGTGAAAACTTCCTCTTTGCTCTCCCTATGAAGATCTGGCTTAAAAGGGAAATACATAGAGTCTTCATGAAAAACTACATCCAATGTAACAAATGTTCTTTGAGCGGGTGGATGATAGCATCGATACCCCTTTTGATAAGCAGCATATCCCACAAAGACACATCGCAATGCACAAGGCTCTAGTTTGCTGCGTTGTTGCATGTGAAGGTGTACATATGCTACACATCCAAAAACATGGGGAGTCAGGTTTGAGACCATTGGTGTCGTTACCACTTTAGCTAGAGCTTGAAAAGGTGTTTGATAGTCAATAGTGCTAGAGGGTACCCGATTAATCAAAAATATAGCAGTGGTAAGTGCTTCTCCCAATAGGACAATGGCATATGGGCTTCTATCAATAAAGTTCGAACAACCTCCAGGAAATGATGATTTTTTCTCTCAGCCACTCCATTTTGTTGACGTGTATTAGGACAAGTAGTTTGATGAAGGATTCCTTTTGTTTTCAAGTATTGCTGAAATTCATGACTTAAATATTCACCTCCATTATCACTGCGTAAAACTTTCACCTGCGCATTGTATTGAGTAGAAATCATTTTGTGAAAGTTTTGAAATAACATGTTCATTTCACCTTTAGATCACACCCAAGTCATCTCGGTACAATCATCGATAAAAGTGACAAACCAACATGATCCACTTAAGCTAGCTACTTTGGATGGACCCCAAACATAAGAATGTATAACCATAAAAGAAGTCAAACTTTTATTCATATTTGATGGAAATGATGCACGATGGCTTTTTGCCAGTTCACAAACTTCACATCGAAAACTAGAAACATCAATTTTTGTAAATAATCTAGGTAATAATCTTTTAAGATAGCCAAAAGAAGTATGTCTTAGATGTCGATGCCATAACCAAACGTCTAATTTCCTCCTTTTTTTTCAGAACTGTCCACCGTTAATGCTTGACGCACTTGATTTGAGCTATGTGTCTCCAGGTCCAAGTAATACAGCTAAGCAGTAGTAATTTGAGAGACTGACAAAAGGTTATAATCCAAAGATGGGACAACTAAAACAAAATCCAAATTCAAAGTTTTATTAAGAGATAAGGACCCTTTTCCCAATGACAGGTGCTGAGGAACTATTAGTAATGAAAATAAATTTTTGTGAGGGGTGAGACCTGTCTAGAATCAAATGTCATATGATCCGTGGCATCGGAATCAATTATCCATGTACTATTAGAAACAGGTACATATGAATTTAAAACCTTACCACCATTACCTCCTACTGCAACTAAAGCTGAAGATTCTCTAGCAGCAATGTCTCCCTTCTTCTTTGTTTCCGTTGTTACAGCAGTGGAGGCTTTGTTTGAATGCCTTTTCCGTGGATCACGGTTGTGATCCCACCATTCTGGGTACCTAACAAGTTCAAAACAACTGTCTTTTGTATGACCAGGCTGATCACAATGAGTACATTTGAAGGTGGATTTGTTAGCACCTGTAGGAGTCTTTGACTGATTGGGCTTTGCTCGATCTTGTTGTTTCTAAGAAGACTAGTTTTGATTTGATTTATTTCTACTCACCATGGCTGAAGCTTCAATTTTTTCAAGTTCTGTATTCATTGTTGCATGCCGAACAAATTCACGGCAAACTAGTGAGTAACACTCTTCGAGTTCAGGAACTGGTTCCTTTCTCAATATTTCCACATGAACTTGTTCGAATTCATTATCTAAACCAGCAAGAAAAATATGAACCATTTGTCGTTGAATTGATTTGCGATAAGATGCGACATCTTTCTCGCTTTCCATAATCACCTTGTCACGATGATCTAATTCACTAAAAATTTCAATTAATTCCCCATAGTAAATAGAAAGTGATCTACCATTTTGTTTGGTGGAGAAGGCTCTCTGATTCAAGGTAAAAACCTGAAGTTCATCAGCTCCATCATAAAAGGCTTTTGATTGAGCTTTCCAAATATCTTGAGCAGTGGGCAAACGGATATATCGCTTCATAATGTCAGGGGTCATAGACATCAGCAACCATCTCTTAACTTTCTGATTATCTTCATACCATTTCTCGTAGCCATCATCCTTTTCTGTAGGAGGTTGTGAATCTCCTCGGATAAGCGAAAGCTTTTCCTTTTCAGCAATATGCATCTCATGATCTAAGACCACATATCATAATTTGTTTCATTGAGAATAATCCCAGCATTGAAGGATGAATTTTCAGATTGAACAATAATTGGAAAGGACTTAGTCCCAAAAACTTCAACTTCTGATTTGCTCATGGAACCTGGCTCTGATACCAAGTTGAAATAGGAAGAAAAAATATATTTTTCAATTGATTACAAGAAGAACTTGTATACAGGAGTATTTATCAGTATATTGACAGCTATCTTTTTGCTAAAGATCCTAAAATCAAGCTCCTAATTTACCATTTCCTAGTTTACAAAGAATCCCAAAAAGGCATATAATTAAATCTCTAAAATCAAGCCTCAAATATTTCAACAGGCTTGAGGCTTGACAAGGCCTCTGGCAGTTTTGAATCCGTGTTTATTTTATTTGTTTCTGCATGCACACATATGCAAATAAATGATTGTGAATATGCGTTTACCCTAGCCACAGAAACAAGGATTGCCAGATGAAATTAGACCCCTAATAGCGAGCCAACTAAATCTCCTTTGCTACTCTTCATATATGATTTACTGAACGCAGGCACTCTGCTTCCATAACCGTGTGTGAAACATAAGCGTGCTGGGTTTAGGTAGACTTTGGAGGTGTCTAAAAGCTGCATAAATTCTTGTATGTGTGGCTTGTCTCTGAATGATAAGCTTATCTGATCTTGCATACACCAGATGTTAAAAATGTCATGTGTATTGGGAAATATCTCGTTTAAAATGGTGCTCAAACTTTTTTCCTCATTTATTTCAGTGTTGAGGGTATAACTTTGTGATTAATTCAGGGGATGTTCCACGTGTTGATGGGCAGTTGGCTGTGGCAAGGGCATTTGGTGATAAGAGCTTGAAGAAACACCTCAGTTCCGAACCCGATGTGACAGTGGAGATGATAGATGATGATGCAGAGTTTGTGATATTGGCCAGTGATGGATTATGGAAGGTCAGATTTAAGAATGAGAAGCACATTACTCAACCTCCTTCTTTGCTTTACATATAAATGTTGTAATTTCCATACTTCCAACATGGTTCTTGGGATGTTTAGGGCACGTTTAGAATTATAATCATTAGGTTCACGTCTAAGTGAAGGGCATGCAGGTTTTCTATGGACATAAGTATTATTTTCGAATTTGAAAGTCTGTGTTTCATTCCCCGTCTTTTACTTGATAGTCTCCTTTTCTCCTCCCTTCTTTAGCCACCAAAATAGTAATTTGTTCTCCCTTTATCTGATTTCTTCTTTTATAATGTCAACTTGTAATATAAAAATTGATTGGTTTCCAAATTTTGATTATGTTGTTTGTACCTTTTGTTATGTGAACAGTATTTTTGTGATACTAAAGTTTATGTGGCAGTAACTAGTATATTACTTATACCTTTGTTCAATCTACCCCATATTGTATCTCCTGCAGGCTGCAGGTTTATGTGCTCCATAGTTGATAAACTTTATGAATTATGATGGTTCTATCTATTTGTTTTGGCTATACCATTTTTATTTATAAAAAAAAAAAACTTCTTGTTCAAACTCATGCCAGGTAATGTCAAATCAAGAAGCAGTAGATTCTATCAGACAAATAAAGGATGCTCGATCAGCAGCAAGGCACCTCACAGAAGAGGCACTTAACAGGAAGAGCTCGGATGATATCTCGTGCATAGTTGTAAGATTTTAATGTTTATAGAACTTGTATCCCAAATTTTGTTTTTGAACTAAAATGTGGTGTAAAATATATAATAAGATAGACGTAAACTTGTTATCTTATGTGATTTCCTCCTTATTTGCCTTAATGCAAATGTTTTAGGCAAAAACAATGTTCCCGATTTACCAATTAATCAAAAAGTTAGTTTTGGATGAAGTATACCAAAATAAGATACTTAATATAAAATATCTCCTCTTCACGTTGGACATAAGGTAGAAGCCTTGAAGCACATAATCATGGAAAACCAGTAGGAAGATAAGCACACCGTACTTAAAAAGAGAATTATCAAGAGTAGTTTTAATATCAATAAACAAAGCCACCAACTTATCATGTTGGTGTTTGCTTAATTATGAAAGGTCTACAAGAAAACCAGAGGATGACAGAAGAGAGAGAGCGGAGAGAAAACAATTTGGCTTTATCTGATCTGGAAAGGTTTGTAGGTGGAACTTCCTGCTGGGATGTTTATCTGAATTCTGCCTCTTTCATCAGCTTGCCTCCACTGAGTTTCCTTTGGGTGGTGGCCAATCCCTTTACTGTGGCTGGAGCAACCCTCAGTATAAGATTCAGCTGAGCTTTTCCGGCGCCTCTCATTGTGTCCTGCCAGCCGCCTCCGACAACTTCTTTTTGCTTCATCAAATTCTGCTAGCTCATGGAACCTGAATATACTCATCATAAATATGTTTTTATACGGTGTAGTGTTCAAAATTTTGAAATGTCCTAAAAGCATTGAGGGTAATTTCTTAAGCTCACTTCGTATTTTCATATTCCTTTCTCTTGATCTTCTGGATATATATAATCTTAAAAACATAATAAAATAGATAAGCAGATGACTCAGAAGCAGACACTGGAAGGTAAAAAAAAGGAATACACAGATGACCAGAGTATCAAAAAGGAAAATATGGAAGAAGCGACCAGGTCAAGGCTTATAGTGTCATCTCTCATCAAACTCCTTAGATTGAGTTTTCTTTCTTCCCTTCTTCCTGAGAAGTTATTTCTTCTTAACTATCTACTCCTTTTGAGATAGTGAAGTTAACAATTTTCTTGAGGTGTAGGGGAAATTGCAGGAAACATACAAAGTTTTTCCAGTCAGGGTGTAGGTTTGCTACATAAGCCTTGACACTGTTCCAGGTGCTTAGAGAAAAATAAAAAAGGCTTCCCATAGAAAGCATGTTGTCTATGAAAACTGCCCCTTCCAAGTGGAACTTTTCTTGGTAAAAAAATGATATGTTTTGTCTTTTGATGTATGGCACATTGCTTCTCAAATGATATTATCAAGACTTCATTGCTCTCAATATTCTTGTCTCAAATAGATTTGTTACCTTGAAACTCAAAAAGGAGGAAACAATATTAATCTTAGTAGTAATTAGTAGATTATAAAATCTTGTTCTTCACATAAATTATGAAAAAAGTTGTTATTTATTTTAGAGTGAAAACTTATACCTGGTAGAGTACTGAAGCAGTACTAAACTACTAATATGAATTCAGGTTGAAAATCAAAATACTCATGACGATTAGGGACCAAATACCTGCTACATTGCTGGCAAAACCTCTGTTTTAGCCCTGCAACCATCACAACAGGTGCCTTAGAATGAAACTCACACACCTTATGGCGGCGATGATACCGCTTGGCATCAGTTAGATCAACTCCACACTTCTCTGCCTGGCATGAAGGGAGGGAAACTCCACCTGCACCTCCAGAGCCTCTTTTCCCACACCCAACAACTGCTTTCTTCTTCTTCTCATCCAAAATGTTCACTTCACTACCATTATCACCACCTTCCTCCTCTTCCATTTCATCATCTACTTCTTCTTCAGTTATGCTATCCTTTCTTACCTTCTCCACTAAAGTCCGCTTCCTTTCAAGGCTCATGGTGTCCATGGTTAGTGGGTTAAAGTGGGGTGTGATGGCAAGGCAGTGGTGTGGTATTACTTTGAAGTTGAGGAGCGATGGAGTGGGAGAGGAAGTTTTATAGGGGCAAAAAGGTGGAGGAGCACTTGGACCACAATCTCCGTTTTCTTTAGTAGATTGTTTGTTTGTATAGAGTGGAATAATATGAGTGGAATAATGTATAATAAACGGTTTACATTATGGGATTAGTCTGTTATTATTTGCTAATACTGGAAAGATCTTTTCCCATTATTTTGCTATAAGTGGTATGTTTGGATTGGTATTGTATGAGTAGATTGTTTGTTTGTATAAAGTGGCGGAATAATGTATAATAAAGGGTTTACATTATGGGATTAGTCTGTTATTATATGCTAATACTGGAAATATCTTTTCCCAATATTTTGCTATAAGTGGTATGTTTGGATTGGTATTGTATGAATGGGGTGGTAAGATTACAGTACTCACTTTACTTGATTTTGTGGCCGTGTAAGCAACATGCTGAATGATTGTTACCTAAAGACATACGGGGGACTCAAACGAATTTTGCTCTTTTGTTTTTCTTTTATTTTGATTTCTGTTTCTGATGGGCAGGTGAAGAATCCAAATTTCTTGCATAATCAACCCAGCCATTGGATGAATACTGTACTGCACCAATAATTTTATGCATAAAGAGAGCTTTGACTTCCTAGAATTGACTTGTTTAGGTCCCTCAAGTGTATGGAAGAGTAAACATGAATGATGCTTATATACAAATTGTTATCACAATCGAGTCACACGTGGGTAGTTTAATTTGATGTTAATATGGCATCTGAGTCAGTTTATGACTTACTCTGATGTGATTAGGTGGTCTTAGGCAGTTCATGGTAAGCAGATTGCTATGGATTACCTTGTCCATGATCTTTGAAATACCCTCTTTCTGATTCATAGGTGAGTTGGGGTCATAAATGAGAGGGCAATCCATGATCAAAACATGCTTATATTGTTTCTGGAAGTTAAATGGAATTACTGCTTCATAGTTGTCTTTGTTTCTGCAATAAATTTAGTTAACTAGAAACAGATTAATGCATTGCATTATATGTATAAAAATCTGTGACAGTTTAGAATGAGAGAGACATATAATTTTTCACAGAGATCGATCCCTCTAAAGAAGTAGACAAAACATGCTTATAGCAACAATGCTTCATAAAATTCACCTCTTAGTTAAAAGTACAGTACCCCTTTACATATTCTCTTCCTTTTCCCCACCTTTCATATTGAAAATGCATCTTTAAACATTAACCCCTGCTTTATCTGCCTCTTCCACTTTACCCTTGTAGGAGTTGGACATTTTCCTTGGATATTGAATCAATAATTTCATGTCTTCATGCTTGATCAGATTTCTAGTGCCAGCAAGGACCATGTAAGATTGTGGAGATAGTCCTCATTCAGAGGCGTGGAGACTAAAGTTAAATTGTGTCATAGAATATGGTACATACCTCAGTAGTTCTGCTACAAGCAATATATTGCAATAGTACCATAATGAGATAGAGAATGATCAAATTATTGACATTACCAAGCTTCATAATTTCACAGGGTGCCATTGTCCTAAGTTACTTGATGTTAGCACTTAGTTTTCACTAAACATACACAGCTTTCAGATTATGCATACCAAGGGCTGAAGTTTGGTTCAATTAATTCAAAAATTGTAAGGAGAAGAATGCTGAGTCAAGATGTTGCACTAATGCTTTCAGTATCCCCTCACATCACACATATGATGATGTTCAAATTCTTTGATAAGGTGAAAAGCATGATAAGGAAAGTAACTTAAGTCATAACCTGTCAATGCTAGGAACTTCAAAGATGCAAAAGCATTTTCATTTTGTACAGATGGTTTGGCCATGGAGGACCACCCTTGTTTTACATGTACTAATGTACCAAACTTTGAGTTACCCACCTCCGCGTCGCTCTTTTTTCCTTGTAAGAATCGTTATGTCACATCCCAAAATCATCTCAATAATATGCCTATCACTCTCAAATTTAGTTGGATTTTGGTCCCAAATCCAATCCTCGTTTTATTCTTCTTTGTCACTTGTTATGCAGGGCATCCATCTTTTTGTTTAGCTGCTGAATATGAAATTCAGAAGTAAGGTAGATGAGGAAAGTATAAGTTGTGATGCCATTTCAAAATATCATATCTTTGTTCTGTTCTTTGTTTGTTGGACATTTCTAAAGGAAAGCACAAAAGTTTAAAGCTTATAATTGTTCTTGTTTGTCTTTGTAAAGAGAAGAATAGTGCAGACAGCTGCAAGCTTTGATAAGATTAGGTCGCTTTCAAGCAATGTGGATTTTAGGTCCCAAGCTTGGGCAGAGACATGAATAAGTCTTTTCTTGACCGTATACTTTTCTGATATATGATACTCTTGGGTATTTTTCATAGACACTGAAGAACTAGTTACTGGCTCTTTACAAAATATCATTTCTTTGTTCTGTTCCTTGGTGTTGTTTGTTGGGACAGTTTTAAAGGAATGCACAAAAGTAAGCTTGTTGTTCTTGTTTGTCTTTGTAAAGGAGAAGATAGTGCAGACAGCTGCAAGCTTTGATAAGATAAGAGTAGTTGCTTTCTGATAAATTATCATTCTATCTGAAACAAAAATTTAATCCAAAAATTCATTTAATGGCTTGGCCAAAAATAAATTTTTATGATTTTTTAGATGACCGAAGCAATATTTGAATTCAGAACCTAATGAAGCAAATCTAATTTCTAAAGCTCAGACAATGTAAAATTTTTGGTCACAAACTTGAGCAAGACATGAACTAGACCAAAGTTGAAACCTTTTCTGTTGATCATATACTTTTCTAATAAATGATATGATGGAGTATACTGTATACTTTTAGGTCTTGTTCATACACTGAAGAACTAGTTACTGGCTCCTTCCCAAGTTCCTTTTTGAGTTGCATTTTCTTATCGTTTTTGGCACACCTTACTTTTTATGGGCATTAATTGACAAAGAAATAGACAGCTAGGTATCAGATTCTGTACTATAATTGACATTTCATACGGGTTAGACACCAGTTGTTTCTTTTTTTCTGATTTTAGTGAGGATTCAGAGGCTTAATCCATTCAGTAGTAGTAGTGTCTAGATGAGTAATGCCACAAATACAATTTATATATGGAAATAAATACAGAGTTGTAGGTAGATTGATGGTACTCATAAGTACTACGTACTGATACGTACCCATTACAAAAAAACAAGCTACCAGTCCAACTGAAATGATAAAGTGGGTTGAAAATTGAAGTAGAGCAAAGGTTAATGATTGAGGTCACTGATAACATACACAACCACTAATAAACCATCTTTCAAGTATACTTTTCTTCATTGATATTTGTCTTCCATTCTCTTTAACTTTTGCAACAAAGCAATTGAGTTCAAACTGCATAATTATGTAATGACATACACCAAACACAGCATCAGAGACCTAGAATTAAAACTTTTCCATACACATTCTTTTTTCATTACTTGTATGCCCCTTAAAAAAAGAACAAAAAAATTAAGATCTAAACTGTTTGTCTTTCTTATCATACCCTTCTCCATGGCCCTTCAAATCCTCAGCACTCCTATACTCCAAAGTATCAACAACATTAGCATCTGCCTCTGCTACTGCAGTGCCCTTAATATTTCGTGTAGCCTTCTTTGTAGTGTCCCAAGCTATGTCCACCGTTTCCTTAGCCGTGTCTGCAACATTTTCCACCACCTCTGCTGCTTTTTTTGCACCTTGCCTAGCCGTGTCAGCCACAAAACCAGTCACACCTCTTCCAATGTTATTGTCATCATCATCCTGATCATCATCTTCTTCTTCAGTACTAGTAGTATCATCTTCATCTTTAAGCTTTATCACTGGGTTTGCTATGTCATCTACTCCTTCAAAACTTCCAGCTGATGTATTACTATTATAATTGGTGACTGGAATTCCTGATTCATCTGTGTTATATCTTTTAGTCCTATTGTCATTTGTTTCATTCCTATCACCCTAAATTATATTCCGAATTTAGAATAAGAATGAGAAGAAAATACATAAAACTTGAAAAGAAAGAGATTTAGTTTGTACTTGAGCAGGTTGATAAGCAGTAGAGAAGCAAGCCTTCTTGCTAGTTGATTGGAGGCCATTGGCAAAGGCTTTGAATGAGACACTCCAAGATGATTTCTTTGCCAAAAATGTCATCTTTGTTGCCATTTTCTTCTTCTGTCTCTATTCAACAATTCTTCTTCTATCTCTCTATCTCTTAAGTGCTATTTTCTGGGCTGAAATTGAGTATTATGTAGCTTTAACTTGGTTTTGTGTCACCGCTAGATAGTAATAAATATATGATGAAATATCAATAAGAAGAGAATAAGGTGGCATATTGGGTTGGTGACACGTGGAGGAATTTTGAAAAATCAGAATGACTCAGCCATTTGGTGCTTTAGCCACCCAACACGAAGGTTTCCCTAATTTACTATTTGGTTATGATTCTCTTGTAGGATTTTTGACACTTATTAGGTTGTAGCTAGATTGATGTTATGTTAGGCTGAGAAAACCTGGACAAGAACAAAGGTGTAAATCTGAGCTAGAGACCCATTATTGTTGTTTGACACTTGTTGGGTTGGAGGTGCAGGATTTCAAAATCTAAATTACAGATCCGGCCCAACATGTTTTCTTGTATATAGATTTTGAGAAATTTTTCTTGTTCATTGAAATGATGCTTTAAGAATTAACTATTTTATTCCATCTTCCTCTCTTTTGTTCATTGTCCACATGTTCTGTTTCCCTCTGAATATTAAAAGAAGCCCATACTGTAAATAATTTATGGGAGACAACAAGGTTTAATAAACAGCATAACTGGAAAATTAAATTAAATTTCAATGCAAGTATAACGACAGATTTAATATTAGAGTAGATTTATAATTGAATTATAAATCTCTACAAACACGAGCAATATGGGTGTTCTCTTATAAAATAGGAAATGATTTTATATAGAATTTACTCATTTCTTCATCGAAACTTTTTTCTATTTTTTCTCTTAATTTTGTAACATCGGCAGCACTCATCTTCAACCAAAGCAACCTTATTCCTTTTGAAAAGCTACTTTACATGTTCCGCAGCAATTTCTTGGCAATTTAAGTGAGATCAATTTGACCCTTGGAAAGTACTGTCCAAGTATAGAAGAGGACAGTGGGATTTCTTCCGCCAATTGGAAAATGTCATAGTGAAAATCCCTCTCGTCTCAAACTTGCTTTTGGTTGGCGAATAATGCCCCCACATATACTTTATTAAGTCCCCATTCAACCACTTAAAAAATAGATTAATTTTTCTTAGGTGGGGAGAGAGACACAACACATTGTCCAATTCAGAAAAGGCACTTGTTTGAACTAAGTGATGAATTGTTCAGCAGAAAATGGAATTTGAATGAGATTAGACTTACATTCAAAAAAATTTTAAAATGTGGACACCCCTGAAAACAAAAGATAAAAAATTCTTCAAAGCTTTTCTGCAATAAAATTGATATCCATTACAGCTTGATAATAGCAGTTTATTGACAGAAACGAACTGGGTTGTAGAATTGTACAGTTTCTAACCTTTTTCTGCATCACAGTTCTGCTTGCAAATATATATAGCACCCTTCATGAATTTGATTGACTCGACCATCAGAAAGCACATATTTTTTAGAGCTGAAGTATAGAAGGAAAAAGAAAATTCTGAAATTCTATAATGCTTATTGCAGGCAGAACTGATGACCAAGTATTTGTATACAGATTACAACTATGCAGTATAGATTACTGAAAGAACTCCCTTCTAAATAAGGCAGTTGGCTTATCAAGATTGTTGCAAAATCCAAACCCCATAACATAAAGTTGCTTCACAGCTATTATCTTGCTTGTTGGTATAGCAATGAAAACATGATAACTTGGAAGCAATGCAGGAATGAAGTTTATTGTTGAGAACCTTCAAATCCAACACCATCAAGCCATGACACAACTTCTTCAATGGAGGGTCTCCGCCGGGGTTCATGGTCTATACATTTACAAGCAACGGCGAGCACCTCCAAAAGCTGTTTCTCGTGATCCTTGTCCCAAATGGATGAATCAAAAATCTCATGCTCTCTCTTCTCAGCTTGCATCTGAAACACCCAAGACACCAAATCCCTGCAGTTTTTGCCTTTGATTACTTCAACAGGCCTTCTACAAGTAAGAAGCTCAAGAAGTACAACACCAAAACTGTAAACGTCACCCCTAAAAGTTGCTGTTAGTGTCTGACTGTATTCTGGCGGAATATAACCTAAAGTACCTACCAAATCTGTAGTGACATGACTATCATATGGTTGAAGTAGCCTCGAGAGACCAAAATCAGCTAAATGAGCTTCAAATCTACCATCCAAAAGAATGTTGCTAGATTTTACATCTCGATGAACTATATTTGGCTCACAAACCTTATGCAAGTAGGCTAATCCACGAGCAGCACCTTGAGCAATGTTGAGTCTCACATCCCATTTTAGAACAGAATTCCCGTCAACAGTCTCATGCAGCCAATAATCCAAGCTTCCATTCTCCAAGTAGGAATAAATTAACAACCTGTCATTCCCATGTCGGCAATAACCTTTAAGAGAAACAAGGTTCCTATGCTGAGCTCGAGAGAGGGCTTCTACTTCAGCTTGAAACTCACGTTCCATTTGACCACAATCCCCAGAAAGTCTCTTAACAGCAGCTTTAGTACCATTAGGAAGGTTGGCTTTGTAAACCAGACCAAAGCCACCGCAACCAATTATATTAGCTTGGTTGAAATTGTTTGTCGACTTCAACAAATCTGTGACAGTGAGATCCTTGCATTCTGAATTTGGAAAAAGTACCAACTTTGAAGAGCCTAGTGCATCAGATAACCTGCGTGGCCTACCAAGTTCTTCATTATAGTTATCAACTGGATTGCCTGTATCCCTCTTCGATAGTTTTAGCAGACCAACTGCAAGCAGCAGTGCCAACCCGATTCCTACACTGATTGTGATCCCCAGGATGTTACTTCTACCAAATTTACTGTCTGAACCAGAAGGAATACTATTAGGCCTCAACCCCATAGTGTTCACTAATTTACAAGGGGAATCTATGGCTCGACAAAGTCCCATGTTTCCCTCAAAGCTCGAGCTAGGAAAGCTTAAAAACTGTCCCCCAGTTGGGATTGCACCCTGCAAGTGATTATTTGCGACACTAAACTTTGACAAGAATGTGAGCTTGTTAAATGATGGGGGGATAGATCCATAGAGATTGTTACTGGACAAATCCAATGTTTCCAAGTTCTCCATCTCCGAGATGGAGCTCGGGATAACACCAGTTATGTTGTTCCTGCTTAAATCCAAGACATGTAATGCTTTCAACTGCCCAATTTGAGGCCATATCTTTCCACTTAATCTGTTATTGCTCAAATATATCGACGGGGGAAAACTTGAGACATGGTTATACTGCAGGCCATTGGCACTCCGGTTTCGCTTTACATAGAGAGGCATACCAGCAGATACACTGAAATTTGGTGTACTATAATTTCTAAAGATAAGGCTTCTCAATTCTGTCAAGCTTTTTGGTATTTCTCCTGTGAGAGAATTATTCGAGAAATCCAAGTAAAACAAATTATCCATCTTACCAATCCAAGAAGGAATACTTCCCTCTAGATGGTTCCAAGACAAATCAAGAACTTGCAACTTCCTGCAACTCAATAGCCAATTAGGGATTTGTCCTTTAAGACCACAATTCCCAAATGCCAAAATCGTTAGGCTCTCAAAGCCACCAATAATATTTGGGATTTCCTCACCATGGAAATTTTTTGTCAGAATGAGAGTGGTGAGATTTTTGCACTGCTGCAACACAGACAATGCCCCAGTTAAGTTAACAAAGCTGTTGTTTGACAAGGAGAGAGAAGAAAGGGAGATGAGGTTTGCAAAGTTCTCAGGGATTGGTCCATTAAAATTATTCTTAGCAAAGCTCAAAATTTTCAATTTGTGGCAGTTGAACATGGAATTAGGAAGGGGTCCACTAAAATGATTAGAAGCAAGATCAAGTGTGGAAAGATTGTGCAATCTGGTAAAATCAAGATCAACAGGACCTCTAAAAGAATTATTTCGAACATCAAGCAGGTGAAGCTTTGAGCAGAATGCCAAGGTTGAAGGCAATAACCCAGAAAATGAATTGGAGTGTACAATTAATTGTTCTAGTTGTGTAAGGTTGCCAAACACATTTGGCAGTTCTCCAGAAAATTGGTTTCCAGATATGACCAAAGACTTGAGGCTAGAGAGCTTACTCAGTTTCTTGCTTACCTGGCCAGAGAAATTGTTCAAAGAGACTGAGAGTTGCTCCAAGGCTGTCATTGAATACAGGGAATCTGGAATAGGGCCTGAAAATAGATTGAAATCAAAATGCAATTGTTGGAGAGATGTGCTGCAATTGGCTAAGCCTTCAAGACCACCAGCAAAATGGTTCACTGAAAAGTCAAGAATCTGAATCCCATTAGAGGAACTGCAAATACCAGGACTGAACCCACCAGTAAACGAGTTATTACTTATGTTGAATACAACAAGGTGTGGGAATTCCCCGAGCTGGAAGAGATCGCCATTGAGTAAGTTGCTAGAAATGTTTAGTATCTGAATGGATTCCAATCCAGAAAGTGCTGCAGAAACTGGTCCTGATAACATGTTATAACTCAAATCAAGAACTTTCAATCGCTTCAATTTGGAGATTTCAGCAGGCAATTCACCTTCCAGACGATTGAACGAAAGATTGAGCAAGTTCAGCTGATCTAATTTAGCAAGAGAGTGAGAAATTGTCCCTTGAAGACCCATTTGGGACAGAATCAGCTTAGCCACTCTACTAGCAGCTGTCCCATTATTTACATTCTCACAGAAAACACCATCCCATTTGCAGCAAACAGAATCTTTGGACCATGCTTTGATAATAGACCCGTTCTTTAGGTTGCCTGCAAAGTCCTTCAGAGCCAATAAATCTTGTGGATGACAGGATTGAACTGGGGTTTCAATACCCAAAGATGAACAAAGAAAGCAAGCCAAGAATACCCATTTGAGGAAAGACATTGGGATACACCTCTGCTCCACCATTATAGAAACCACAGGAGATGTCCTGCTCAAATTAGGCTAACCTCCCATTAGCTACTTGAATAGCACAGTGTGCACTGCTTTTCAGAAGTAAGAAGAAGCCCAAATGAAACTTTCATCACCCAATCCAAAATAAACAATTTGCAGCTTGCAAATGAAGCAATAATTACAAGTAAAACAATTGAAAATCATCAATTCCCACCGGAATCAAAATCGAATCCCCAGACCACAAATCGAGATAATCAAAAACCCTATTTCAATCTGAAAGTGTTTCAGAGATTGCCCCTTTGGAGAGAGATACGTAGAAGGCCCAAATGAAGAAACTTTATTATATCACACATCCCCAAACACCTCAGAAACCACAAAAGGAGTAAAGGACCAACTAACAACAGCTTATAGTTGAAGCAAGCAACAGTGACCATTAAAAAAGTGAAGCAGTAATCAACACCCTTAGAACCACTTAGATCCCCAGTCCCCACCTCAAATCAAAACCCTCGACCAAAGTTCAAAAACATTTAACCTTATGTTGTTCAGCAATCAAACCCCTTATGGACCCAATAGAAAGATCTTAAAATGAACACACCAAATCCATTAAGCAATACATTTACAAGTTTACAAGTAAATATAAATACAAATAAATTTTAACAGTATCAGAAAATTCAAAGACTTGAACTTCTAGTCTAGGTCTAGGCAAGAGAACAGATAGAACCAGCAGAATTTAGGAGTGAAGTACCGTCGTGTACAAACCTAACATCAGCAGTGTCAAAGCTTTCATCAAATGGTAGCCACCAGTTTCAAACCATCCGTCTCACTGTTGTTTCTGAATTTCTTTTTCCTTTTTTTTTTTGGTATAAAGCAAAAGCTGTCACTCTCTTCACACCAAAAACAAATGACAGAATCTAGGGGGAAGACGAAAGAAGCAGATATATCAAATCAAGGAACAGTGAGATAAAACACTCAATACTATAGTGAAATCCAGATGAAAAGAAAAGGAACCTTCTCTCTCTCTCTAAAGAATCCCCTTTTTTATTTTATTCAACCAAGCTAAAGAAAAATGGGGCAAGTAATTTGAAAAACGAAGACAAAGAAGCTGACTTTTAAACAATGCTCTTCCATTTTCGGTTATCAAAGCCCATCCCCCTCTCTCTCTATCTCTAACGTTTAATTGTCAATACCCAGTACCTAAATTTGTCTATTTGCTTCTCAAAATAATCAAATATATTTGGTACGGTGAGGCAGTGGAGTGATTGATGAGGTCAGAATTGGACAGATTTGTTGCGGTCTAGACCTTGAAGCCCCACGTTTGACATTAAGCGCGTGCATACACATATGACTTGCCCGGAGAATTTATTTGAGCGGCGGCGGGGGTAGGTGAGAGAGGCGGTTTGTTTTCGAACGTCACGGGCAATTGGGCATTGGCATTGAATAAATTGGGAGTGATCTAAATTCTAAGCAAGTGGGGGGTGACAGCCGTGACAAAGAGAAAGAGAAAGTCTGATTTCCTCAGCCACCGAATTTCTGGGTCAACAACTTAGTGTGCCCGCTGCTCATCAGTCCACTTCTGTACATGTGAATTCATTAATTACGTTACCTTTTCTTTTCTCTTATTAGTTATTATCTACATTTTTTCTTCTTTTTTTCACCTACAAGTTACAACCTTTTTGATATAAATAGTTGAAGCTATTTGGTGAAATTATAAGAATTGATTAATAAATATCTTATTTTAATTAAAAATTAATATATTTTTATATCTTTTATGAATTAAAACAAAAATTAATTTGTTATTTCATTTGTGTTTAAAATTTAAACCCATTAATTAATTTATTATTTATAAAAATTAAAATACTAAATATTAACTCACCTTTCAAATTGAACATGTCAAAATATTACTTGAATAATTTGTTATTATGTTAACATCTCATTTAACCAATTCTTAAATAATAAATTTATCATATCATAAGTTTATTGAATTTGTCATCAAAAAATGAATAATAAAATTTTTAAATAATTAATTTGATGATTAAGAAAATGTATATATATTTTTTTTTAACTAGAAAATGTGAATAATTCATGAGCATATATAAAATTTTTATTTGTTACGTAAATGATTTATTTTTGATAAACATATTGAAACTTCACCTCACCTCCATACTTTTGTTTATGATGATAAAACCTGTTGATTAAGTTTAAGCATAAACCAAGATTTAATTCTTCAATATGATGACATTGTCCATGATTAACACTTGAATCATAACCAATTTTCAAATGCTTTTCTACTTTTTCAGAGCATTGACATTGGTAAAGTAATCCGTATTTGCGGAGAAAAGCATCCCCTCTTTAACTATGCAGACAATCATCAATGTCGTTGCAAAGACTGGCATGCTTACACATAATTAGCCTTTAAGAAAGCAAAAGGGAGGAAAATTGTTCTTATGTTGTTGTAGTTGCTAGGCATGGGAAAAAACAAACAAAGAAACTGCCTATCCGCTAAATTAAAAAAAAAAATTTTTAATTTAGTATTTAACTCATTTTTTAAGAGGAAAAGTAATGGTCCCATTTGGTATCTCAGTTGTGGTAGCAATGCGGCGCAACTAGTAGCTAGACGAGCTATGACCCATTTGGGTTGTCGCATCCTATGGCGTCGGCGGCCTGCGAATACAATCAAGAATCTGTCTTAGCCTAACTTCTTTGCTACAAAATAGAAGACCAAATATTATTCACGTTTTACTCTCATTATTTTTCTTAAATTACAAAATTAACCTCCTTTTTTATAAAGGATAATTGAACTCATAATCTACGACTACTAGATAACAATTTGAGTAAAATATAATCACATCAAGTAACAATTTCTGTTGTGTATAAATTTATATTTACATAATAAAAAATTAAGCTCCACTTGTTAAACTAAACATGCTCAAAATATAGCTCAATATCAGCTCATTCAAAAAAAAAAGTTTCATCCAAATTCTTAACAAGTTATTTACAAGATAATTTGGTTTATGGGCACTCCTAAATAAATATACAGCTCTATTTCCCATGTCATGGGCCCATGATTTATAGGTCAAAAATATTAGGCTCATGTTTTGCACAGTTAGACAACAACCCATCTATTACTATGAGGTGCCTGCGGCCCAGCAAGCGCTCAGTCTTCTACTACTGGGCTCACATACTGCACTTTCATCTGTTCGATCGAAATGGCGAAGACCAACACCATTGGAGTAATTGGTAGCGGCAAAATGGGGTTAGAAATCGCCCAACTCGCCGCCCTGCACGGCATTGATGTCTGGCTCATGGATAATCTCCACCTCCATTCGGCATCTTGTTTCGAAAAGGCCATTTTACTCCAGTAAGAAAAAGTAAAAGATGAAACTTTCTTTCTTCCCTAACCTCTGTTTGTCGGTGTACGCATAAAAAATAGCAAAAGAGATTACGGAAGAAAGAAAATTTGTAACGAATTTAGTTTTAGCTAGCTGGGTAGCTACCCCCTATCAAATAGACTTAATTGCTTTACTGTGTTTGAAGTACCAATTTTGCTGTTTTATAGTGCTTTCTTGAGCATGAAGCTTGAGGACTAGTTCTAGGATCCAATTGAAATTGGGGAATGACTACTGCTTTTATGTTTAGTAAGTATATTTTGATCTTATTGTAAGGTTAGCTTCCATAATATGGGAAGTTTTGTCAAGTTTCTGTTAGTGAATGGATTAGTTTTTCAGTAGAAGCCTTGTTCTGATGTGATGTATGACAGTTTCTGTCTTCTGATTCTTTGATGTTCTGGCCCTTCTGGGAGTTAGTTATCAGAAATTAGAACAATGTCTCAGAAGTTAACGTGTGGATTTGATTCTTTCACCAACCAAAGCAAAGCCAGAAAGAAAATTGGAGAGCCTAGTTACCAAGTACTTTAGACCAAGTACATCAATGACATCCTTCACATCCCAATTCCTAATAACATATTAGTATTTTAGATACTTATAAGCTAACTTAAGTATTGCTTATTGATTAATAATCTCTACACTATTGACTTGGCTGTGTAAGTGTCCCACTTGAGTTCAATTATCTTTGCAACTAGATCAATCATCTGACTGCTCCACTTTTTTCGATAACCAGTTTTTGAGACGGCTCTAAAAATCTGCCATTGATCTTCAAATGTCAATATTGACATTTCTTATTATATTCATTTGACAGGCTTCGGGCAATGATGATTTAGGTCGTCTACAGTGTACCTCAAATGTAGAAGAGTTCTGCCATTTTGGCAAAAAACAGTCAAACATAAGTTCCATTTCGATCACATGCCTAGCATCTTCAACTAGCAGACCATGCCAGGTTTTCCTCTGGATAATTCTTCTTTTGGGACTGAATTGTGCTTAGAGTTTTTGTTACCAACATTTCTCATATAAGTTAGATCAGATATCATGCTTATTTTCCCCCCTAATTGTTTACTACATTTTCATGTATATGTTAAAACAAACTTGTATCATAAGCAGGTGTAGGAGTGCATTTTATGAATCCACCCCCTGTTACGAAACTGGTTAAACTGGTTGAGATTGTCCGAGGTCACATCAGTGTTCCCACATATTTTCTTTTAACCTCTAGGTCTAGGATATACTTGCGACTCTGTGTTGACGTTCTGTTTATTAAACTAAGTTTACTTGTGACTCTGTGTTGACGTTCTGTTTATTAAACTAAGTTTCCATCAGGCTGTCGGTTGTTGTTGTTTCTGTTATTGTTATGTAACTTCTATGAAGACTTATTCTCTTAGTTTCTTGTGATGTGTAGGCCTTGGTCCTTGTTTCTATGTTTTGATTTGTATTAAAACATTGATTGTAACTTTTTTGTACCCATACTGCCATCCCTTTCTTTTGCTATCACGTACCCCTTTCTTTCTGGGGCTGGAGGGATGATAATGGCACTGCATAATGATTTTCTGGGATGCTATTACAATTGGTTGTTGATGAACATGCGGATTTGGCGATATAATTGTGTGCTCCCAGGACTTTTTGGGCTTCATTGTTAACCGGATCCCGATGCCTATGATAAATGAAGTATTTTTTTTGCTATATATACTGGTGTGGCAACAAAAGAAGATATTGATGCAGGGATGAAGCTGGAAACGAACCATGCAATGGGTCCTCTGGAGATTGCTGATTTCATTGGAGGACTTTGGATGTTTGCTCGTCAACAATGAAGGTTCTTCTAACTGGCCTCGGGGACAATAAATATGCACCCTGTCCTTTACTTGTGCAGTATGCT
The DNA here is from genome assembly GCA_029379385.1 of Quillaja saponaria. NCBI lineage: Eukaryota > Viridiplantae > Streptophyta > Magnoliopsida > Fabales > Quillajaceae > Quillaja > Quillaja saponaria. The sequence continues at coordinate 6,070,587 of CM055616.1, read as the reverse complement.
GATGCCGGCCAAGTTGGAAGAGAATGCGGTATTGGGGAATATGACTACCGTAGAGTACCTGTATCAGTAGCATCATCTTCTTGACTCTATCTCTTCACCAATTTGGTAGTAATTAGCTTTTCAATAGAGTTTCCATGAGTCCTTGGCTACCTAGTGTCAAGACTGGGAACCAAGTTCCTGGTCCCTGGAGATGAAAGGTGCATAACTAAGCTCAACAAAAAGGAAGTTGTTCCTGGTCCCCGGTGATGAAAATTGAAAGGTGTACTACCAAGTTTCTGGTCCCCGGAGATGAAAGGTGTACAACCAAGTTTCTGGTCCCTGGAGATGAAAGGTGTATAAGAAACTCATCTCAAGACCGTGAACCAAGTTCCAGGTTTCGTCAAATCATTGGTTGTGTACATAACAAATGAAAAGCGAGTGAGATCACCCTTGAGAAATGGTTTTTTGAACCCTCTTAAGGGATATTTATGGGTCTGTATAAGCTAACGCAATGTAAACTAACATCTTCAGGTTAAAGTTTACTCTGGTCGTAGCATCTAGTGAGTATATATATCATCTTACTCTGGTCATTACAATTTCAGGTTTGCTGAATGGAAACTTTTTGAGGGTACGTAGGAAAAGAGTCCTGGAATGTGTCAGTAGTCTTTGAGGTTATCGCCTCCAAACAGGTTCTGGATGGTTGCTAGGGTTGTTTGCTTTTGGTGAAGTACTGCAAATTGCTTTGTTATGCAACTTTCACTTGCAAACAGAATGCAATCCATATGCAGTTGAAAACAGGCATTGTTATTCGGCTGGAAAAAGTTTCTAGCTAGTCTAAGATACAATGAAAAGTCAAAGGTTAAAGCAAGAAAACAATGGATATAGTCCTTTGATCATGTATTGTATGAAAATAATCAAAATATAATTGTACGTGTTTCACATACCTTCTGTTCTGTAACGCATATTTGCTTGATTTATTGCTTGCCAGCTAACTCTTCTGTTAGACAAAGGAATCAAAAGGATCCTTCTTTTCCGTTTCTTGCATGGCCAACCTGACCCACAAGTCCACAAACTAGAGGCTATTGGCCTCATTTTTCACCACCCTAAAGTTGTCATTATTAGGACTTTGAAGGCATCTTCTTTGTTGAAAGTGATTGAGATGGAATCCAATGGGGTATGGAGTGAAAAAATAAAAATAAAATAAAGAGAAAAAGAAAAAAGAAAATAAAAATGGGAACAGCATTATTAGATAAGAAAGAAGATAAAAAGAGATCACAGATCTGAACTTTTTTCTATACATAAAGTTCACTTGTGAAAGAACTCATTGAGACTGAAGGAGGTGAAAGCAATGAAATTCTTGTTCCAGTGTCCATGTTGTTCATGCTTCTGCTTCATGAAGCCGAAAAAGGGTAAGCCAAAGGTGAAGGCTGAAGCGGCAAAGGTGAAGGCTCAAGCAGCAAAGGTAGAAGCCAAGGAAGAAAAGAAAGAGTGACAGATGCAACCCCATCAAACAACAATGTTGGCCAAATTTCATTTCTTTCTGCTTCTCTGTGAAATATGTAATGCATTGCATTCTCGAATAAATGCTATGTAAAGAATATGAATTCTCATTTGATTTCCTTGTCTGAGATCCTCATTGTAAGTCAATGATGCCCTTTTCCTTCACAAGTGTTGATGGAAAAATGTTCAAACACTCTGTTACTTTATAAAGTTAGAGTAATTGGATTTACTTTCTGTATGAGCTATGAAGTTTCTCAAGCAAGGATTATTTGGTTTTGGCTTCCTGTGCCTGCAATAAAAAATTTGGGGTTTCTTCAAATACACTGTCATGCCTCTGGTTTTGTTCTAAGCTTTCCAATTTGTAATTCATATTGTCTCTGCTCTGCAGTAATGCAAAGCTTCAGGATTCAAAGTAGCTCCTTAATGGATTCTTTTTAGTTGTGGATTAATTAGTTTTTGGCCTTTCAATTCACTTATGGTCAAAACAATTCAAGTGTAACAGTTTAGCTTTCATTGCATGTAGCAATTCCTAAACCTAGATTTCAATGAAGGGCCATTTTCTTTTCTTTAGAGAAAGGAGAATTCTACAGATAGGCAAAAATTAATGTCAAAAATGTACATTAGACGTGTAGAACTTTCCTACTTGGCCATAGGATATACAAATTCAGCAGAACAACCGTGGCATTTTTAAGAGGACAAAGCAGTCAATGGTGGCCCAGCTTGATAAAAAATTATACTCCATAATTGTTTTTAGTTTATTAGTTAAATGGTGTTCGAGTCAGCTAAATAATATTTTAATTAAATTATCTTTCTAATATTACTTTTTATACACTATATTTTTATACGATATTTATTTTAATAATACTTAGATAATTGTGAAAAATATCATTAAAAAAATTCTAACATAATTAAAAGAATGAAAACAAAAAATTAAAATATTTTGTCTCTGTGTAGCAAATATCAGTAGTGTGTCAATCTCTTCCTCTTGTTGATTTCTCTAATCTTCTTTGGAGTATAACTTTCAAGGCCAACTGCTCCACATAAATTTTCTAATTGAAACAAAGCCAATCCAGTTTGATACCAAAACCTATTGAGGAAATGGATGTATTTATTTTTGGATATTGCCATGTATGCTATCCTAAAACACTTTTAAAAATAAAAAGTAAAAAAGTGTGAAACTTTTTTGGTAATGGTAGTATAGTAGCAAAAATGTATAAAATGATGCACAAATATATTTTGCAATAACAAATATGTATTCTTTTAAGATAATATCAAACAAAGAAGAAACAATAGAGCAGCTGGGAGGGTGGTGGGAGAAAGTCTTGGACATGGAAGGAGGCCAAGACCCAAATCTTTTTTCATTTCCAATGATTCCTACTAATGTTTGTTATTACCTAATTTCTTCGGTTTCTGTCATGTTAGCTGGCTACCTTAAAGCTTCAGCTAGCAGGTGCTACCCTTGCAAATTCTTGGGCTACTGTCACTGGTTTCACTTTCATGGTATACTACTGATCTCTGTCTATGTGTCTCTGTTTTGTACATAATTTTCCCATTGTAGAACCTATGAGGTACTTTCCTTTGAATTCAGACAAGAATCAAAAGAAATTCTTACTAGGAGACTAAAAGAAGACAAGGAAATGGCGGTAAAACTTGCTACTAGTTGTTAATACTGTCAGAGAGATTCTTAAGAAGTACATGAATGTAATTAGCACCACCCGTTTTTTTTTATTTTTTATTTTTTTATGTTTCAATGAACAAAGATTAACGATTTTATTTATTAAACCATGACCCATGAATTAAAGATTTATGTAAATTTAAATAGACTATAGTACTTGAAAGTAGGAATAGAAATATTGTTAGTAGTATGTCCTAAAGTCAATGACTTGTGATGTTGTGGCATATTATTTTATCTACAATTTTATTCATATTATTATTAATAAATATTAATATTCATTTAATTGAGTAAGTGGCAAACATTATCATGTATAAGAGTTATTAATTAACCATCATAAGCCAAAAGAATTAAAGTAATGGAAATAAGCATCACGATAAGATCATGCTAATAAGATGTATTTCCTTTAAGCTTAATTCATAAATGTTCCTAATCATAGAATCACTAAGTAGGGCATTAGTGAATCCAGATAGATTAGTACATATCTAGTTAGCTCAAAGAGTTGAGGGTGATTGATCTCATAGTCACTTGTGTATGAGACACTAAGACAGATATGTAGGTGCTCATTAGATAATGAGTTCACTGAACTAACTCAACTAAGAACACCTTTATGGAGTTTCTCTACATGTCAATAGGTGGTTCTCATGTTACAATTGTGCAAATAGTCATTTGACTTGAGACATTATAGTTATCTTGTATGTACGTCATTATATTTTGATATTATTTATGATTCTATTAATGAGTCACCTAAGAAGTAGTAATTGGGTATAATCACTTCCATATAGAGGTATGTGAATGTATAATAAATGATCTATCACTCTTAGTAGAAAAAAAAAATGTCTTATGTGGTCTATAAAAGATTTTACTTAAAGTCTATGGTCACAATATGGTGAATATTAGAATATGAATTTCTAATTTTCTAATGAAGTTATAATCTTAAAATTAGTCACAAAATTAGTCACATATGATTAAATTTAGGTTTTGATATTATTTTCATACCCAAATAGATTTAATCAGGACATTGCATGATAAAAAGATTGAATTGCATAATAACTGTTAACGGAAAGGATCAAAAGGTTCACAACTATATTCATATTATTATGGATAGGCATCATGTGCTGTTAGGCATTAATATTGACTTGTAAGAAATCCTGATAATTAATTAATTAATTTTAATTAAAAAGTGAATTGAAAAGAGTTTTAATTTAAATAATTAGAATGAGTTCTAATTTAATTGGCAGGGTCCAATAATAAATATATTAAAGTTAAATAATTACTGCCATCAATAGTTTGAACCTAAGGGGTCACACACAATAGGACGATATTCAACTAAGAAGAGTTTTGAGGCAGTCATATAATTATTATAATTTGTTAGGCATTACATTTAAATATGATTAAATCCTAATGTTAGTGTAATTTCCAATATGTTAAAATTGTCCAATACATATGGAAGTGACTAGTCTTTATAAATATAAGATTTAACAAACTAAAATGACACAAAAGATAAAAATAATTGTAGGTACTGTACAGAGAGGTTAAAAACCTTCAAAAGGATTTTAGGCCAAGGACAGCTTCTAAATTACAAGAGAGATTTGGTAACTTCTGCTAACACATAAGGAATCTCTTAGTGACCCCTCTCACCTTCAAGCATGAAGATTCTTGGTTGGATTCGTTCGTGTGGATACACTTAGACAGGACACTTGTGTCATTGATGTGTTCTTGATGAATCAAGAGGGAACAAACGCTGAATCAAGAATACGACGAAAGAATTGAAAGCCTCGGAGGTATACATTTTCTAACTTCTTGTTTAATTGTTAAACTAGTTTTACAATCTTTCATATAATCATAAAATAATTTCGAGTTTAATGAATCAAAATTTTAAATTTCATGTTCATATGGTTATCATATTTTACACTGGTTCCTTACAAATATAACCCAAATAAATGACACTTCCTTTTTCCATTGTCAAGTTGTCACTTCACACATATGACAAACTGAAAATAGAAGCAAGCCAAACTTTAAAATATAAAATTTACCATTAAAAGGAGGCAGAAACCATAGAGTCCTTCTAGCTTTTATAATAAGTATATATATATATATGTATATATATATATATATGGATGTGGATACAATTTGATCTGCGAAAATTCCAGTTTTGGTTTAATTGTGTATAGATATATACAGGCAAGAAACATGAATTTTGACAATTACATATATGTTGATTAAGACGCCTTCGAAGAAGACTAGGCTTTTTACAAGATTTCGCACCATTATGTTTTCCCTGTTATTCTTTTAGATTGGGTTAGGGGGGCACTTGAGACACTATGTGGGCAAGGATTTGGAGCAAAAGAATACAAAATTGTTGGGAATTTATCTACAAGCCTCTTGCATCATATCCTTCCTCTTGTCTATTTCTTATCCATCATCTGGTTTTATACTGAGCCCATACTAGTCTTGTTTCATCAAGATCGTGACATTTCAAAGGAAGCTGCTCTCTATATGAAGTTTATCATACCAGGATTATTTGCATTTAGCTTCCAGCAAAACATCTTGAGGTTCCTTCAAACACAATCCATCGTGATGCCACTTGCTCTGCTGTCATTTATACCACTGATTGTTCATATCGGTATAGCATATGCATTGGTCCATTGGACATCTCTAGGTTTCAAGGGAGCTCCATTGGCAACTTCTATATCATTATGGATATCAATCATAGTGTTGTTCTTGAATGTGATTTGTGCACGGAATTTCAAGCAAACATGGCGGGGTTTTTCATCAGAATCATACTCTTACATCTTTACAAACTTGAAACTAGCTCTGCCTCTGCAGCATTGGTATGATGAGTGTCCTCAATCACTTTTTTGCTTAGTGTCTCTTGAAGATTGATGTTTGAAATCAACTCAGAGAGTTTAGGTCTCTAACTGAAACTTGATTTGCAATTTCATAAATTACTACTTGACTGATTGCAATGTGGTAAGTTTCAATTGCTTCCCCATTAAAAATTCTACAACATAATCACTGTGCTTGACTCTCATCTAATCCATGTTTAAACTATACCTTCATTGTGAACACAGAAGCCGTTGCCTACATGACAACATATGGTCTCAGTGCTGCTGAGAGGTTTATGCTAGCGTCATATCATTATCTTCTACAACTGCATTCTGTTCCATGGGTCTAGGAAAGTTTAATCAATTTGACTTTGACAGCAGAAGGGTGTCCAATGAATTGGGAGCAGGCCATCCTAATAGGGCTCAAGCTCTCAGTCCTCCTTGCTTTTCTCGTTGTTTTGGAATTGGTACTTGATCATTTTATCTGGGCACAATTTTTCAGTCACAGCCCTGCAATCATACAAAGTTTGCTTCAATGACACCCTTTCTTGCAATTTCAATAATGCTTGATTCTCTCCAAGGTGTCTTTGATGTCTATATATATTTTTTTTCTAACATGCATGCACTTTTATATATCTAAACCTTTTGTTTCCATAAACTGCGGTAGTGGCCAGAGGTTGTGGTTGGCAGCAGTTGGCTGTCTTTGTTAACCACACCACATTTTATCCCATTGGCATACCAATTACATACCTCATAGGATTTAAGTCCAAGCAATATGCTAAGGTGAATAGAGGTTGTTATATTTCTTATGCCAGTGCTATTTCTTTCTTTCTTTTTGTTTTGTTTTTGTTAATCTTGTTGATATTTCCATTTCAGGGTTTGGCGATTGTCATGATTTCTGGACTCTCCTGCCAAGCTGGTACTCTGTTGTTAGTCATAAAGCATGCCAAATGGACTAGATTGAATCTCCATGGATATAGAGATAAGGAAACCTCTTGACCTGTTCAGCTAAATGCTCTGGAAAAAAATAGAGATAATAAAATAAGACTTTATTTACACGTAACAAAATAATACGTGCACATGATAAAAAAACTTAGCAAAATATATGTGTTCATTAGTTGGAATATTATTTATTTATAGGTTTTTTTAATAGATGTTTTACGAACACTTATTAAATTGTAGTAAATTAAGCCTTTGAAAATTGAAACTTTTTAAAAATAGTAATTTATACATTAAATAATATTAAAATTATAATCAATTATCATAATAAATGCCACAAAATTTTTAAAACCTTTACAAGACAGTCGTTAAATAAAAAGTTTGTAATATTTTGTTATGATAGTTGATCATAATTTCAGTGTTATTTAATCTTAAATTACTCTTTTAAAATAAATAAATTTTAAAAATTATATTAATTATATCTTAACAAGTGTTATAAGGGTAAGATTAAAAACATCTATTAAAAAAAAATTATGAAAACATTTATTCATTTGGGCAACTCCTTGCGAATTGAGTCATGAGCAACTTTAGTAATGGCATATTATTACTTAATGTGTGAGAAAACAGCTCACCAAGTTTTATTACCACAATACATACATAGTTTGTGGACCATCTTATTTAATTTTTGACCTGAGTTGCAATTTTCAGTTGTGTGATAATCTCTTCCTCTTAGTACTTTACACGACAAACATTCAATTTTATTTAATATCTTAAGATTCAACCTTTGGATTATTACACATTAACAACCTGTCAGAAAAATACTCCCCAAAAAATGTTTAGATGAAAAACAAAAGGTGAAATTGGAGCCATGAAAACAGAGAAATGAGAGGAAAGTTGAGTTGGTCTGATCTAAAAATAGTGGTGCAGGAGATAGGAGAGAGATGATGAAACTTGTAGCTTCCTCAACAAATCATCCAGAAAATCAGGCATGCATTCCTCACCAAACAACCAGAAAATTAATCTTACTTTTCTCACCAAAATAACCCAGAAAATCCGGGAACCAACCGCATGCCTCTTCTTTCCCCTCCAACAAAGCAACTGCAAAGGATGAATGAATATAGAAAAATTACGCTTAGTATAATTTAGTCGATAGATTAGAAGTAGAAGTAAAAAATAAACTTTCCTTATTGGAACCACTTACAAACAAAATGCCAAGTCAATTAAAGGACAGCATGCTATTTACATAAGAAAAATAAGAAAGAGACGAGGAAAAAAGAAAAGAGAAAGATAGCAGATATGCTGGCCAATACAAGTTTGGATGGCAATGTATCAATGTCTGCACCTTCCTTAGAAATTATAGAAAATAGATCAGATGGAGAAGAAAGAGAACAAACAGAAGAAACGAGAGAGCAGCTGGGAGGATGGTGGGAGAAAGTATTGGACATGAAGGAGGCCAAGACCCAAATCTTCTTTTCATTACCAATGATTCTTACCAATGTTTGTTATTACCTAATTACTTTGGTTTCTGTCATGTTAGCTGGTCACCTTGGTAAGCTTCAGCTAGCAGGTGCTACCCTTGCAAATTCTTGGGCTACTGTCACTGGCTTTGCTTTCATGGTATAGTACTACTCTCTGTCTATGTGTCTCTGTTTTGTACATAATTTTCCCATTTAAGAACATCTTTGAGGCCTGCAGAGTGGTACTTTCCTATGAATTTCATACAAGAATCGAATAAACTCTTACTAGGAGTCTGAAAAGAAAACAAGGAAATGGCGGTGAAACTTGCTAATTGTTGTTACTATAAGTCAGATAGATTCTTAAGTAGTACACGAATGGAATTAGCACCACCTGTTTCGTTTTTTTTTTCTTGTTTGTTACGATGACCAAAGACTAAAGTTTTTATTTACTAAACCATGACCCGTGAATCAAACATTTATGTAAATTTGAAAAGACTAGTAGTTGAAAGTAGCAATAGAACTGTAATTCAGACACTAGACACTTCCCTTTTTCCATTGTCAAGTTATTCCCATTTCCAATCATCTTATATTGGTTTATATGACTGTTAAGATGGTGAACACTATAGACTCAATTTGAAATCGATAATCCATCTACCAACTTCACACATATGACAAAAGGAAAACAGAAGCAAGCCGAAGTTTAAAACAATAAAATTTATCATTGATGAAGGCAAAAACCATAGAGTCCTTGCTTTTATAATAGGTAGAAGTATGTGGGTATGAGTACAATTTTATCTGCAAACGTTCCAGTTATGGCTTTATTATGTGTGTGTATATATATATATATATATATTTAGAGGCAGTCTTACTTTGCAGGGAAATGACTAGAAACTTCAATTTTGACACTAATTGTTGATTTAGACACCTTCAAAGAAGATTTAGCTTTGTACAAAATTTCACACCATGATGTTTTCCCTGTTATTCTTTTAGATTGGGTTAAGTGGGGCACTTGAGACACTATGTGGGCAAGGATTTGGAGCAAAAGAATACAGAATGTTGGGGATTTTCTACAATCCTCTTGCATCATATCCTTCCTCTTTACTATTGTCATATCCATCATCTGGTTCTATACTGAGCCCATACTAATCTTGTTTCATCAAGATCGTGACATTTCAAAGGAAGCTGCTCTCTATATGAAGTTTCTCATACCAGGATTATTTGCATTTAGTTTCCAGCAAAATATCTTGAGGTTCCTTCAAACACAATCCATCGTGCTACCACTTGTTCTGCTGTCATTTATACCACTGATTACTCATATTGGTATAGCATATGGATTGGTCCATTATACATCTCTAGGTTTCAAGGGAGCTCCATTGGCAACTTCTATATCATTATGGATATCTATCACAGTGTTGTTCTTGTATGTGATATGTGCAAAAAAGTTCAAGCAAACATGGCAGGGTTTTTCATAAGAATCATTCTCTTACATCTTTACAAACTTGAAACTAGCTCTTCCCTCTGCAGCAATGGTATGGTGAGCGTCCTCAATCAGTTTTTGCTCAGTGTCTTTTGAAGATTGATGTTTGAGATCAACTGACTGAGTATAATAGCCTCTTTCAGCTGTCAATACAATTTGTAGACCGAAACTTAATTTCATGATCCTAATGCAGAAACTAATATTACTATACTTATTTATATTATGCAAGTTTGGAGTACTGGCCTACTGGGTGTTCGAAATTATGGTTTTCTTAGCCGGAGTAATGCCAGACTCAAAAATTACTACTTCACTGATTGCAATGTGGTAAGTTTCCAATGCTTCCCCACTAAAAATTGTAAACCATAATCACTATGCTTGATTACATATGTTCTCATCCAATCTTTGTTCAATCACACCTTCAGTGTGAACACAGAAACCATTGCCTACATGATCACATATGGTCTCAGTGCTGCTGCAAGGTTAGTTGGTGGATATATGCTCTAATGCTAGTCTCATTTCATTACCTTCTACATCTGCATGCATTCTGTTCCATGTATTGAGAAAAGTTTAATGAATTTAACTTTGACAGCACTAGGGTGTCCAATGAATTAGGAGCAGGCCATCCGAATAGGGCTAAGAATTCCATGGCTGTTTCTCTCAAGCTCTCTGTCCTCCTTGCTTTTCTTGTTGTTTTGGCATTGATACTAGGCCGCAGGATCTGGGCTCAACTTTTCAGTTATAGCCCTGCTATAATACAAAAGTTTGCTTCAATGACACCCTTCCTAGCAATTTCGATAATACTTGATTCTCTCCAAGGTGTCTTATCAGGTTTGATGTCTCAATTTTTCTCTAACATGAATGCAGATGCAGTTCTATATATCTATACCTTTTTTCATAAACTTCTATTTCATATACTGCAGGAGTGGCCAGAGGTTTTGGTTGGCAGAAGTTTGTTTTCTATGTTAACCTTGGCACATTTTATCCAATTGGCATACCAATTGCATATCTCATAGGATTTAAGTTGAAGCTATATGCTAAGGTGAATAGAGGTGGTTATATTTCTTCTGCCAGTGCTATTTCTTTCTTTCTTTTTGTTAATCTGGTTGATATTTCCATACTTTTTAGGGTTTGTGGATTGGCATAATTTCTGGACTCTCTTGCCAAGCTGGTGCTCTCTTGTTAATCACAAAATATGCCAAATGGACTAAATTGAATCTCCATGGATATAGAGATGAGGAAAGCTCTTCACCTGTTCAGTTAAATGTCCTGATAATAAAATAAGATTTTATATAAATGCAACATAGTGATGCACGCATGGAAACTCAATAATAAAAGAAAATGTGAAATATATCTATTTATTAGTTGAGATATTATGTTGGGAGTGGCAATTAGTTGAACTAGTTCTGAATAATTAATGAACTAGTTAAGAATTCATATCAGGTTCAGATCGCTTAGGAAGCGACATGATGTTGAATTTTATTTTAAACTCATTTAGTTAAATAAGGTAAATTTAAAAACTCGACTAGTAAGTTTGTGAGCATATATATTTAATGTTATTTAATAATTGATTTAGACATAAATTTATATCACATATATTTATATACAAAAACTAACCTAAATTATTAGTGTTAAATTATTTAAATATTTCTCTAACAAGTTGAGTTTCAGTCTCCATGACTACAAAGGCACGTGCCACCTCTATCCTGTTATCATTTATTTACTTTTTAAAAAATCTTGGTAAATTTCTCCTGTCTACACGATTATAGTATGTTTGGTTGGAAAGTGAAGTTCAAAAATGAAAATTGACTAGTGTGACAATACATCACAATAAATTGGAGAAAAAACATTAAAATGCTAAAAAAAAGAAAAAAAAAGAAAACGTTTATTGCTTTGTTCAACTCTTGGTCTCTTGCTAATAATTCAGTCACGTGCAACATATATGGTTTTGTGGACCATCTCACTCTTTTTGAACTGAGTTGCAATTTTCAGTTGTGGGGCAATCTCCTCCACTTAGTACCTTAAAAACATTCAATTTTATTTAATGTCTAAAATTCAATTTTTGGATTATGTAATTTTTCTAAAGAAGTTTTTTAATATAAATGATAATAATTGACAACCATTTTAATATCAAATTATTTATAAATAGTTATTTTTAAAAATTTATAACATCTTAATAACTAGTTAGAATTTTTTTTGTTAAATAATTTTTAAAAAATAAAATCAAGTTATAAAACAAATATGACATTTACGATCTTTAAATATATATATCAAAAAACACATCACGAAATCTTACGAACTAACAAAACTTATTATTATAATTTTGAAATCAATATAGATCCAAGTGGTTCTCATTAAATAAAAAAATAAAAATTCTTGTGCATAATATTTTTAGTTATTTTATTTGTTATATTCTCCCCATTTAGCAACACCACACACACACACACACACAAATATTTCCCTACTAAAATTTCTAAAAACAATATTAATTCCATGAAAAGAACCATGTTATTGTCTTCTATTGACATCAAAGCAGGAAAAGATAAGAGAAGAGAAAAGGAGAAACAGAGCAGAGATGGCAGCCAATACAAGTTTGTTAGAAGTCAGTGATCATGGAGATGGAGAAGAAAGAGAAGAACAAACAAGAAATCAGCTGAGTGGGTGGGAGAAAATGTTGGACTTGGAGGAGGCCAAGACCCAAATCTTCTTTTCATTTCCAATGATTCTTACCAATGTTTGTTATTCCCTAATTACTTTGGTTTCTGTCATGTTAGCTGGCCACCTCGGTAAGCTTCAGCTAGCAGGTGCTACCCTTGCAAATTCTTGGGCTACTGTCACTGGCTTTGCTTTCATGGTATAGTACTACTCCCTATGTGTCTGTTTTGTATATATTTTTCCCATTTAACAACATATTTGAGGCCTGCAGTGTGATACTTTCCTTTGAATTTCAGACAAGAATCAAAGAAATTCTTACTATGAGACTAAAAAGAAAACAAGGAAATGGCCGTAATAAAAACCTTGCTAGTTGTTGTTACTATGGAGTCAGATAGATTCTTAAGTAGTACATGAATGGAATTAGCACTACTGTTTGTTTGTTTTCAATGACCAAAGATTAACGTTTTTATTTATTAACCGTTACACATGAATCAAACATTTAAGTAAATTTAAAAAGACTACTAGTTGAAAGTAGCAATAGAACTGTAACTCGGACACTTGACAGTTGACATTTCCTTTTTTCCATTGTCAAGTTGTTTCTGTTTCCAATCATCTTATATTGGTTTATATGACTGTAATAGATGGCGAATATTACACTATAGACTCGACTTGAAATCGAAAAGCCATCTACCAACCTCACACATATGACAAAAAGAAAACTGAAGCAAACCAAAGTTTAAAACATACAATTGACCATTAAAGAAGGCAGAAACCATAGGTTCCTTGCAAGTATTGTTGATTAAGACCTTTTTGAAGAAGATTTAGCTTTTTACAAAATTTCACACCATGATGTTTTCCCTGTTATTCTTTTTAGATTGGGTTAAGTGGGGCACTTGAGACACTATGTGGGCAAGGATTTGGAGCAAAAGAATACAGAATGTTGGGGATTTTTCTACAAGCCTCTTGCATCATATCCTTCCTCTTGTCTATTGTCATATCCATCATCTGGTTCTATACTGAGCCCATACTAGTCTTGTTTCATCAAGATCGTGACATTTCAAAGGAAGCTGCTCTCTATATGAAATTTCTCATACCAGGATTATTTGCATTTAGCTTGCAGCAAAACATATTAAGGTTCCTTCAAACACAATCCATCGTGATGCCGCTTGCTCTGCTGTCCTTTATACCACTGATTGTTCATATTGGCATAGCATATGCATTGGTCCATTGTACACCTCTAGGCTTCAAGGGAGCTCCATTGGCAACTTCTATATCATTATGGATATCTATCATAGTGTTGTTCTTGTATGTGATTTGTGCAAAGAAGTTCAAGAAAACATGGCAGGGTTTTTCATCAGAATCATTCTCTTACATCTTTTTAAACTTGAAAGTAGCTCTTCCCTCTGCAGCAATGGTATGGTGAGTGTCCTCAATCAGTTTTTGCTTAGTGTCTCTGGAAGATTGATGTTTGAAATCAACTGACTGAGTCAGCTGTCAATACAATTTGTATCTGAAACTTGATTTGCAATTTCTTAGTCCAAATGCAGAAACTAATATTGCAATACTTGTTTATTATATATATTATGCAAGTTTGGAGGACTGGGTGTTCGAAGTTATGGTCTTCTTAGCAGGAATAATGCCAAACTCAAAAATTACTACTTCACTGATTGCAATGTGGTAAGTTTCAAATGCTTCCCCACTAAAAATTGTAAACCATAATCGCTGTGCTTGATTCTCATCCAATCTTTGTTCTTTCACATCTTTCAGTGTGAACACAGAAACCATTGCCTACATGATCACATATGGTCTCAGTGCTGCTGCAAGGTTAGTTGGTGGAACATATGCTCTAATGCTAGTCTCATTTCATTACCTTCTACATCTGCATGCATTCTGTTCCATGTATTGAGAAAAGTTTAATGAATTTAACTTTGACAGCACAAGGGTGTCCAATGAATTGGGAGCAGGCCATCCTAATAGGGCTAAGAATGCCATGGCTGTTTCTCTCAAGCTCTCTGTCCTCCTTGCTTTTCTTGTTGTTTTGGCATTGACACTTGGCCATAGTATCTGGGCTCAATTTTTCAGTGGTAGCCCTGCAATCATACAAAAGTTTGCTTCAATGACACCCTACCTAGCAATTTCAATAATACTTGATTCTCTCCAAGGTGTCTTATCAGGTTTGATGTCTCTATTTTTCTCTGAGATGCATGCAGTTCTATATATTTTTTCATAAGCTGCTATTTCATATACTGCAGGAGTGGCCAGTGGTTGTGGTTGGCAGAAGTTGGTTGTCTATGTTAACCTTGCCACATTTTATCCAGTTGGCATACCAATTGCATACCTCCTAGGATTTAAGTTCAAGTTATATGCTAAGGTGAATAGAGGTGGTTATATTTCTTGCTCTTCTTTTTTTTTTTCTTTTTTTTTATGTTAATCTGGTTGATGTTTCCATTCTTTTTAGGGTTTGTGGATTGGCATAATTTCTGGACTCTCCTGCCAAGCTGTTACCCTCTTGTTAATCACAAATCATGCCAAATGGACTAAATTGAATATCCATGGATATAGAGATAAGGAAAGCTCTTCGCCGGTTTAGTTTAATGTCCTGATAATAAAATGAGATTTTATGTACATGCAACATAATGATGCGTACGGAAAAACTCAATAATAAAAGAACATGTAAAATATATCTATTTATCAGTTGGAATATTGTACACACAACAATAAATTGAGCTGAATAGTTTGTGACTTATTCGTTAAAGACTTTTATCTAGATGGGTTCGTTTTCTAAACAAGTTGATTTTGAATTTTATTTTCAATTCATTTAATAAAACAAAGTTTACTTTGTTTAATTAAGTGATTAACACACGTTGTCATTTATATCTACACTTACATATTATTTATTTATTTATTAAAAATCTTTATAAATATCTATCCACACGATTATATTGTGTTTGGTTGGAAAAGTGAATTCCAAAAATGAAAATTTGCTAGTGTAACAATGACATCATAATTAATTGATAAAAAAACATATTATAATGCAAAAATAAATAAAAGAAAATGAAAACATTTATTGTTTTGTGCAACTCTTGCTAATAATTGAAGTCATGACTCATGGGCAACTTTTTTTTTTTTTTTTGGTAAGAAGTCGTGCAACTTTACTACTGGGATTTACTAAAACAGCTCACCAAGTTTTTTTACCCCAACAAACACGTGTAGTTTGGATCATCTCTTTTAATTTGTGACCTCAGTTGCAATTTTCAATTGTGACAATATCTTCCCTAATTTGTAACTTACATGAAAAACATTCAATTCAACCTTTGGATTATGTTGCAATCTTGGGACTATAAAATTTTTCTAAAGTAGTTTTTTAATATTAAGAGTAAATGACCACCATTTTAATGTCAAATTATTGATAAATAATTATTTTTAAAATTTTAATTGTTACATCTTTACAACCAGTTAAAAAAAAAAATCAAAAATAATTATACTCAAAGATTCAAATCAAGTTTACAAAAAACACATCACAATATTTGAATTCGAACTAACAAACATTTTATTATATAGTAAATCTCTCAAATTTTAAAATCAATATAGATGTTAACTAGTTCTCATTAAAAAATGTATATATCTTGTGCATAATATTTTTAATTATTTTATTTATTAAATTCTCCCCATTTAGCAACATCACAAAAAAAAAAAAATATTCACTACTAAATTTCTAAAAACAAAATATTAATTCCTTGAAAGCTTCTGTTGACATAAAAGCAGGGAAAGATAAGAGAAGAGGAGGAACAGAGCAGAGATGGCGGCCAATACAAGTTTGTTAGAAGTCAGTGCTCATGGAGATGAAGAAGAAAGAGAAGAACAAACAAGAAATCAGCTTAGTTGGTGGGAGAAAGTGTTGGACTTGGAGGAGGCCAAGACTCAAATCTTGTTTTCATTTCCAATGATTCTTACCAATGTTTTTTATTACCTGATTCCATTGGTTTCTGTCATGTTTGCTGGCCATCTTGGCGAGCTTCAGTTAGCAGGTGCCACTCTTGCAAATTCGTGGGCTGTTGTCACTGGCTTTGCTTTCATGGTACTGTCTCTGTCTTGTACATGTCTTTCCATTTCAGAACAGCTGCACTTTGATAATAACTTGATTGGCTTCGGACAAAAATCAAAGGAAATTAGTACACCACCTGTTTGCTTTTTGGTTTCAATGATACTGTTTCTCATATGTAGGTTATGAAGATGAAAATTAGTTTTATTTGTATTCAAATAGAGAAACTATGAATCAAATCTAAAGCAAGTTTTATCAGAGTAATAGTTGAAACCAGTAATAGGACTATAGTGAGACACTGATAACATCCCATTTTCAGTTTTCAAGTTGTTTCTACTTCCAAGTAACTTACATTGACCTATGTCACTGGTGCTCCACTTGTGACTATAAAGAGAAGGTACAAATGACATCAAAAGCTCAAATTGAATTGACAACCCATCCACCAACTTCACACACATGAAAAATAAATAAAAATCGAAAATTGGTAAACCAACCCATCAATTTTGTTGGAAATTTTAGGACTTTTCCTTTATATTGCTGTGTGATTTTTTTTTTCTTTCAATGAATAAGAAGATAAGAATTGACACATTTTGTGGCTACGGTCAGTTATAATGCCCTCTATATTTCTATAAGACTATCATAATCTTTCTCAAGGTTTGGGGAACTAATACATTTTTACTTGGTAGTAGCTTTCAGTACTTTCTGCGTACTTTCATAATACTAGTGTAGATGAGATGGATGCAATTAACTCTTCTAAATGCCAAATATGAGGTAACTGCATCTATCTAGGTGCAGTTTTAGTTCCTTCACAGGACTGTGACCCAAAACCTCAATTTCGGCCTACATTGATCATGTCTTGAAACAAAAAGTATCACTGTATTTGTTTAGTTTTATCATTGTTTTGTTGTTTAGGACATAGTTGAAGAAGAATTAATTTGGTACAAGGTTGCACACAATGATGTTTTTCCCTGTTCTTGTTTTAGGTTGGGTTAAGTGGGGCGCTAGAGACACTATGTGGGCAAGGATTTGGTGCAAAAGAGTACAGAATGTTGGGAGTTTATCTACAAGCCTCTTGCATCATATCCTTCCTCTTCTCTATTATTATATCCATCATCTGGTTCTGTACAGAGCCCATACTAGTCTTGCTTCATCAAGATCATGCCATTTCAGAGGAAGCCGCTCTTTATGTGAAGTTCCTCATCCCAGGATTATTTGCTTATGGTTTCCTGCAAAACATCTTGAGATTCCTTCAAACACAATCCGTCGTGATGCCACTTATTGTGCTGTCATTCATTCCACTGATTCTTCATATTGGCATTGCATATGCATTAGTCCATTGGACACCTCTAAGTTTTAAGGGAGCTCCATTGGCAGCCTCTATTTCCTTATGGATATCATTCATAGTGTTGTCCTTGTATGTGATTTGTGCAAAGAAGTTCAAGCAAACATGGCATGGTTTTTCATCAGAATCGAACTTTTACATCCTTGCAAACCTGAAACTAGCTTTGCCCTCTGCAGCAATGGTATGGTAAGTGCCTTCTACCACCTTCTGCTTAGTCTCTTGTGAAGATTGATGCTTGAATTCCATATGGAGTATAATAGCCGCTTTCAGCTGTACTTATAGTTTGTAAGCTGAACATGATCTGCAGTTGCATTAATCTAATCTTACTAGTGTGTTTATGCAAGTTTGG
Organism: Quillaja saponaria; assembly: GCA_029379385.1. Taxonomy (NCBI): domain Eukaryota; kingdom Viridiplantae; phylum Streptophyta; class Magnoliopsida; order Fabales; family Quillajaceae; genus Quillaja; species Quillaja saponaria. Next base: position 6,052,350 of record CM055616.1, on the reverse strand, counting down.
AGTATTGGGCTTTTGAAATTTTGGTCTTCTTAGCTGGGATAATGCCGGACTCAGAAATAACTACTTCACTGATTGCAATGTGGTAAGTTTCAAATTCTTCCCCATTAACAAAAACATAATTATTCTGCTTGATTTTCTCATCCAATCTTTCTTCAATTATACCTTCAGCGTGAACACAGAAGCCATTGCCTACATGATCACATATGGTCTCAGTGCTGCTGCAAGGTTAGTTGGTGGAAATGTGGAATGTATGCGCTGATTATGCTAGTTTTATTTCATTGTCTTCCATATCTATTATATTTTCTTCTCCACGTATTGAGAAATGTAAATAAATTTGACTCTGGTAGCACAAGGGTGTCCAATGAATTGGGAGCAGGTCATTCAAATCAGGCTAAGAAGGCTATGGCAGTGAATGTCAAACTGTCTCTCCTGCTTGCTTTTGTTGTTGTTTTGGCACTGGCACTTGGCCATAGTATCTGGGCTCAACTTTTCAGTGACAGCCCTGCAATCATAGAAAAGTTTGCTTCAATGACACCCTTCTTGGCAATTTCAATAATAGCTGATTCTGTCCAAGGTGTCTTATCAGGTCTGATATCTCTATTTTTCTCTAACATGCAGTCCTATATATCTATACCATTGTTTTCGTAAAATGCTTTTCCCAATTGCTGAAACAAAAAGATATAATACTGCAGGAGTGGCCAGAGGTTGTGGTTGGCAGCACTTGGCTGTCTATGTGAACCTTGCCACCTTTTATCTCATTGGTGTACCAATTGCATGCCTCCTTGGATTCAAGTTGAAGCTCTATGCTAAGGTGAACAAATATAATACATTTTCTTATTTTTGTTATGGCAATGCCTATTAATTATTACTACTACTTTTTTTAAAAAATATTTTGTTCATTCTTTTTCATAATTTCCTTGTTATTCCTTTTTTTATAGGGTTTATGGACTGGCTTAATTTGTGGTCTCTCCTGCCAAGCCAGTGCTCTGTTTTTACTCACAAAGCATGCGAAATGGGCAAAACTAAACCAGGGAAGTAGAGATAACCAAAACCCCTTTTTGGTTTAATTAGTTGACTAATTTTTTGATATTGAATAAACTTTTATTTTTTTGTTAACAAAATATTATTTATGAAACACATGGAAGTTTCTTATAATTAAGCAAGAAATATGAGGTACTATTATTTAGTGATACCTTGTGTGGCATTTTATTGATTATATTAGCAAAAAAGCCATGCCTTGGCTTTGAAATGAGTAATATTTTGTTCTGCAACTGCCATTCCCAAGTTCTTTTTTTTTATTTTTTAAATCAATTAATTAGACCACTTGAAAGAATCAAAACCAAAATTAATGAAAAGGATTGAAGGAAGCACTTACCAGAACGGGTAAACAAGAAAAGACATATTTTTAATTTAAACTATGGTAGATTATTATACTGAGATCGAGGTTAAACAGGTCATACGAGTTTAATTTTGGTATTCAAATTATTTAATTTTATATATCTGAAAGTTTTATAAATGGGGAGAATAAGAAAGGAAAAACCAATATAAAAAATAATAAGGATGAAGATCAAAGTCAAACTCACACACACAATGACCCAATTTCTCTTGGATTCTCACCTTCAACATTCAACAAACTTGATGACACATAATGATAATATAGGACACAAGGAGGATCATCATTCTTAATAAGACACGGCCGTTTACAATGAACTAAATGACTAAGTCATGGCACACATGGACTTAAATCCACTAAGACTGAAGAATCCAAAAGGAATATGTCCTCAAACCAAATATAAAACACAATGTCACTACCACAAGTTTTCTTCCTTGATTTATGTATAAAATATCTACTATCTTAATAAAAATTATTATAAACAAATATTTTTGTTTTTAAATTATTCTTTAATTTTATAAAATTGTTAAATATTTTTTTTATTATAAAAAAATTGCACGTCAAATGATAGATTATTTTTATCTCTTATACTCATCAGAAAATGACACTCTTAAAATCTTATTGCAGAATAGCTTTTTAGAGACAGAATTTATACCTTCTCTTATTCTCCTCATTATGTCTAATGCTGTTCATATTCTCTATCCTATATAAAATTGAATATAATTGAATTTACAAAAATAAAAAAAATAAAAAATGTATTAAGTATCAATATATAACGTTGAGAAGATCACTAATTATCATTTGATTTATACTATATATATCTTGATTCTTGAAAAAAATAATATGGAAGTTATCATTTATAATTAAAACAAATCCTTACATTTTTCTCATATAGAATATAAAATATTAAATAATCATTTTTAAAAACAAAATTAATTTAACTTTATAAAAATGATGAGGTCGGCTGTTGGACCAAACTGATGAACTGGTCAGCATAAGAAGAAAGCTTGTAAACGTCGTCCTCTTTAGATGGATGTGGATGATTTTTTTCTTCTTCTTTGTCTATCGAGTGTCATCTTAATATATTTTTGGAGATGTAAATTAATATAACTGTTTCTGAATAACTCATGAATTAGTTTGTTGAGGCTCGCACAAGGTCAATTCATTTTGAAATGAACCAAGCTCAAACTTTAGTGAGGTTGACTTGTAAAATATATAATATAAAAAATTTAAAATAAATTTTTATTTAAAAAAAATTATTTTAGTAGAGTTATTAAATAATCAATATATTATAGTTAAAATAATTTTAAATTAGAAATGAAAAAGATTTAGATTTATGATCTGAGTTGATCCCAAACTTAGATGTAGGCTATTGGTCACTTAACGAGTCTAGGCTCCAATGCTTTTAATAAACACGGGCCGAGTTCGAACTCTAGTAAAAACTGACGAGTATGCTTTGTCAAATTGTGTGGACGTGATTTTCCTCAATTTTATAGCAAATATAATGTTCTTTTTTATTTATTTATTAAATGAACAATCCAAAGAAAAAGAATCCAAAAGTCATTTGTATTAAATTTTTCATGCTTAGTGTGATATGTGATATATGACTCAGACGAATGTAAAAAAATGGATTGAGGACGACATGATTTGACAATGTGATTCTACTTTAGTTTATAAGAAAAAAAACATCAATAACATTCATTCATATATACCCGATGGCTTGTATCATATGTCGATTTCGGACCTAGATAAAAACATAAGCATATGACAAACGCTGATACCAAGTGTGGAGATATATATGTAAAATGAGTAAGCAAACAATCCTTAACTTTCATTTCATATTTCTTCTAGAATAAATAGTGATATGATTGAATTTCTAGAGAAAAATACAAGAAATCCTTAACCTTTATGTGGAATTATATATCCTACTAAATTTTGAAAAACGACTGCAAATTTGATCAGAAAATTTTCTTTGTATACAACCCAACATGTACAAGAATCTCAATCTCAAAAATATGTTGCATAAGGCCAAGAAGAACATGGACACATTGCATGCTTGCCCTATGGCACCTCAAGACTATATTCTATAAAATTTGGATGCTATATTTTTATAGATCGAACCAAAACGCAGAGAAATGTATAACTATAGAACCCACAGTGCCAAGTTGAAAGAAACAAAAAATAAAAATTGCATCTTCCTAACTCTTTCTTGTGAATTCTACCAGCAAACTACCAAAAATTAGTTACCATTTACAAGTTTTTTTTTTTTTTCATTTTTCTTTAATTATACCAATTCAAGAAACGAAAGGAAGCATTAAGAAGAGCAAAAGGAAGAAAAAAGACATGTCAAGGAGTACAAGTATAGAAGGCAATGGAACAACACAGAACTCTGCACCTTTGTCAGTGGAAGGTGATTATGGATCAGAAGAAGCAAGAAAGGAGAAGAGTAAGTGGTGGAAGAAAGTATTGGACATGGAGGAGGCCAAGATTCAAATCTTTTTGTCAATTCCAATGATTCTGACAATTGTTTTCTATTACTTAATCACATTAATCTCTGTCATGTTTGCTGGACACCTTGGCAAGCTACAGCTTGCTGGAGCTACTCTTGCAAATTCTTGGGCTACTGCCTCTGGCTTTTTATTCTTGGTACTCTCTCTCTCTCTCTCTCTCTCTCTGTCTTTTTCTGAATTCCCATAGTATGACTTTGGAATTGTCATGAAGCATTGGTAGTTGGATTATGTGAGGATCTATAGCCGACCCCGATGATTTGAGATTCCGCTTGTTGTCATTGTTATGGGTAGAAAAATCAGTGGTGAAGTTTAACAAAAGAATGTGCTTCCAGTTCCCAATTAGTAATTTGGGTTTAGCTTTTTATGTGATTTATACATTAAATTTGAAAGTGCTCCTCTTTCTTTGAACATGTTCTGATACTTGTTGTACATTTTTGACATATGGTATGAAACTTAGAATATAGCTTATGCAGACTGATTGCGCACTTTCTGTTCTTTTCTATTCTTGTTTTTAGGCTGGATTAAGTGGAGCACTTGAGACACTCTGTGGACAAGGATTTGGTGCAAAAGAATGCAGATTACTAGGGATTTATTTACAAGCTTCATGCATTATAAGTTTCATCTTCTCTATCATCATATCCATCATCTGGTTTTATACAGAACCAATACTTGTCCTGCTTCATCAAGGTCATGACATTTCAAAAGAAGCAGCTCTTTTCATGAAGTTTCTAATCCCGGGACAATTCGCAGTTGGATTCCTGCATAACATCATGAGATTTCTTCAAACACAATCCATTGTGGGGCCCGTGGTTTTGTTGTCAGCTGTACCATTGATTCTTCATGTCGGAATCGCGTATGCTTTGGTTCATTGGACAGATTTAGGCTTCAAGGGAGCTCCATTAGCTACTTCTATTTCATTATGGATATCAGTCTTACTGTTGGTCTTGTATATCATTTTTGCAAAGAAGTTTAAGCAAACATGGCAAGGGTTTTCATTGGAGTCATTCAGTTACATCCACAAAATCATGAAACTTGCCCTGCCCTCTGCAGCAATGGTATGGTAAGTAGCCTTGAACTCTTTTCAGTTCAGTCCCCTCTGGACGATTGGCCTAATAGATCTTCCCAAATTGTTTTTCATGAAAGTTTGGAGGGTTGGGCTTTTGAAATTTTGGTGTTCTTAGCTGGATTGATGCCTGACTCAGAAACAAGTACTTCACTGATTGCAATATGGTATGTTAGTAATGCTAATGCATCCGCACTCTCTTATCTGTTCTAAATTTGTTACTTGTTCTTGATTCTTCTAACTCGAATGATCTTTATCGATTATATCTTCAGCATCAACACAGAATCTATTGCTTACATGATTTCTTTTGGTCTAAGTGCATCAGCAAGGTTAGTTGAGGACTATGTAACTTTGGTTGCTTTTATCCAAAATGCATTTCTTTTTTTTTCACCAAATAAATTTTCATTTATTGCAACAGCACAAGGGTGTCCAATGAATTGGGAGCAGGCAACTCAAAACAGGCCAAGAATGCTTCAGCTGTGGCTTTCAAGCTCTCTATCCTTCTTGCTTTACTTCTTATTCTACCTCTAGGATTTGGTCATAAAATCTGGGCTGGTTTATTTAGTGACAGCTCCATAATCAAGAATAAGTTTGCAGCAATGGTACCTCTGCTTGCAATTTCAATCACGGCTGATACTATCCAATGTGTTTTATCAGGTTTATATTATCCAATTTCCTTCAGTATGCAATTCTTTCTGCTTCAAACTTATATTTTCAATTCTGAAAACAAATGATTTTGACACTGCAGGTGTGGCAAGAGGATGTGGTTGGCAGCACATGGCTGTCTATGTCAACCTTGCAAATTTTTATCTCATTGGTGTTCCAGTGGCATGCCTCCTTGGGTTCAAGTTCAAGCTACATGCTAAGGTAAAATGACTACATTTTCCACGCATATAAATTCAATTCAATGGCTTACGTTTGTGGGTGTATGCAAGAAATCAAAATTCATTCTTGGGGCTTCATCTAAAACTTTTATGTTTTGTTTTATTGTTTCAATCACCAAAAGGTTAGACATCCATGTGTTAGTACAAACAACTATTGGTACACTTCAACGGGCTTCCCTATTACCAAAAAAACAAAAATAGAAGGACTTTTTTTGTTTGTTTAAATTGTTAAGTTTGTAAATTTTTTTGTATGCTCCCTAAATTGTGTCTTACAATATATAGGGATTATGGATTGGTTTTATTTGTGGACTCTCCTGCCAAGCTGTTACTCTCTTGTTGATCACAAAGTTTGCCAAATGGAGAAAAATAAATATTGTTGAGGAGGATAAAGAAAAACAAGTTGATGTATGATTGTTTGTAATCAAGGCTTTTTTTTTTTTTTTTTTTTTTTGCTTAAATTGTAATCCAGGCATGTCGGTTATAAAAATAGAGTACATTCAATTAAATTTAGTGGGTAATTTTTTCGATGTATGTGGTAATAGGTGACCTTTTCAAATTTTGTTACTAAATTAAGAACGAATCTAATTTCAACCATGAAAAAAGAAAAAAAAACCTTGAAATTAGTTTCACCAAGAGTATTCATTGTGATCAGGAATCCTCAATAATCTCTCCACCACAATTTAGCTTGGCAACCTTTCACAAATTACATTTTCTTGTCTATAAAAGGGTCCCAAATTAACTCTTATAATAGAGCTCAATAATTGTTGTAACTTTGAAGGAGAAAGGGCTTAAATAAATTGGACAAGATCAAAAATGGCTTCAAACAAAGTTGCAGTGGTATTCTTATTGGCTGTGATTGTCGTTTTCACCTTGGCTGAGGTTGGTGAAGGCAATGGGCGAATGGTTCATCCTGAAAGAAATGAAGACTGTTATGAAAAATGCTATGAGAAATGTTTGCTGATACCAGTTGTACCATACCTTCCAGGAACCTATTTTGCAGGACCTGGCCCTAAAATGTGCAAGGAGAGGTGTAATCATGGATGTTATTGAATTTAGCATGCCACCCCAATCTACTAGCCATTTGACATTTAAGTTGTGGCATGTACCTTGAGATTGGTAGCTAGGTCCTTGTAACATGAAGCCATTATAAACTTGATCTTGTGGAGAAAAGTTGTTTTTTTTTTTCAAAATGAATAAAAAAATGTATTATTTTTATATGTTTCCTCAGCTCTTATATATTGTTGATATATATATATATGACCAAGCTAAATTATATTTATTTATTTATACCGTAACAAATGCTTTAAGACGTTAAGTAAAATCTTTTAAAAATAACAAATATATATATTATATCATTGATTACATGATTGGACAATATAATAGTTAAATTAAATTAATAATTTTGGTCTAAATTCTAATAGTGTTATGATGTAGAAAGACATTACAAATATTTTTTAAAATATGAAATAAAATTGACTTAAATATACTTTTAGAATGAAATTGATAAAATGATGAACACCATAATTGAAGAAATTTCCTCTTATATTTGTGTCGTTCATGTCATGGGGATCTATAAAGGTGCCAGACATGGTCATATGAAGTATGTGCATTACTGTTATATCCTTCCTCCTCCTCATCATCATCTTCTTCTTCTTCTTTTGAATAAAATTACAAAGACAAATTAATGGCTTCTAACAAGATTGCTTGTGGTGCTTTTCATCGCCATGATCGTTATATTTGTGTCGGTTGAGGTTGCAGAAGCCATTAATGGAGTATCCCCACAAGCCTTTGATCCAGAATGCTTTAAAGACTACATTCCTCGTTGCCTTGTAATGGGAACCCCTTCTGACGATTGTAAGCCCATGTGTAAAGCTCAATGTCAGAAAACCTTTGAATGTAAACCTAAATCTTAAATATTACGATTTGTCATAAAAACAGTAGGACTAAAATTTGAAGATAAAAAAATAAATATTTCTTTTACTTTAATCAAGTGAGTTGATGTCTTATGATTTTATTCACAGAAGTGTAGAAATTAATTCAATTAATTAACCACTGAAAGACATTAACATAATGCAATTTTCAAGAAACTAACTATTTCTGTTGTGTGAACAATAGAAAAGAGGGTTTCGGAAAATTAAATTGGAGTAATGAGATTTTTCATATTGATTTCGATGGACAGTGAGAATTAAGAAATTTATCCCACGGCCTCACCAAGTAAATTAAAACTCATGAAGCTAATGAATCAATCACATGATTCTTGAACACATTTAAATTTATAATATATATTTGACTTTCTAAAATAATGATAATATGAAATCAAGTATGAATGTTATCTTCCATTGGAGGGGCATACACCAATATGGTAAGTGACAGCACTTCCAAATATGTAACTAGCCCCATTAATCAAAATTCATCAACCTTGCCTACAAAAATATATATAAAAAACCCAGTGTCACATACAAATTTCATATCCCAATTTTCAGAACAAAATAACAACTCCATCAATGGCAGCCTGTTCCTCCAAAGTGGTCACAGCAACAACAGTTGCAGTCATCGTTATGATCACCACCATGTTTGCAATATCTGCTCTTGATCAGGTTGGATCAGAAGCTGGTCCAAACATGAAGGAGGAGCCATCTGAAGGACCTGATCAAGGCCAATTTGGAGAAGAAGAAGGAGAAGCCAGTTATAATCATTATCTTGTGGTGGATTCAGAATGCTATAAAATGTGTCTGCAAACCTGCTTTGATTGTGAGGACTTCCACTCCTGTAAATCTATTTGCCTGGTTCCCCCTTCTGATTTCCCCTAAATTATTTTTGTAATTAAAATAATCATACAATATAAATTTAAAAAACTAGCTAATAAATGTTTTATATAATAATTAATGAAAGAACGAAAATTCTTGAAGTTATAATTAGATACTTTGGTTCTCTCATTCACAATAACTTTTATCTTAAAGAAAAAAAATATTTACAAAACTCTATTTATATATATCACTTGTTTCATTTTTAATTTTTTTTATAAATGCTTCATTTTTTATTTTAAATTCATACAAGTTTTTATTTTAGAGTTCATATTATGATAAAATAAATAAAGAAATTACTTAAACTCAGTTTATTTAATATGGTACTAAACTTCAAAATTAATTGGTATTGAAATAAAAATATATTGCAATTTTCATGAATTTTTTTCCATATATATATATATTTATCATTTCTACACAAATGGGTACTTCATGTATTAAGGGGAAACATTTATTTATTTATTTATGAAATGAGTAAATTTTATTTTTATTATTTTAATCATATCTAAGAAAACACATTGTTAAAATTAATATTTTTAAGTTGAAGATCTCACGATCGAATCTTACCCTACTAATAAAGAAATGAATTTGGTAACAATGAGAGCTACTCTCTTTCTATAGTCAAGAATTTTTATATGGGAACAAAACCTTATATAAATTTTATAATTAATTAACAAAATTGAATTATATTATCTATATTAGTTTTTAAAATTTCAAAATCAAACTTTTGTAGGAATCTTAAATTTTATCAGAATCAAATCATCTTATTTGTCGAAAACCTAATTCAACAAAAACAGATATTTGACTTGCTTTTTTTTTTATATATATAAAAGCTAATTAATATTAACCTAAAATAGTGATATACACTCACGCGCAAAATCGATATCAAACTACACTTGTCTCATGGACATGAAATGGTACTTCTAGTCCATTATGACATAGTCATTCAGGTTGGTCCAGTCCAGGCCCAAACATTAAATAACAGAGACGTCTTCATAGTACAATCTGCTCCATCATAAATCATTCTCCCATTTCAAAAAGGACTTCTACATTCACAAATCCTTAATTTATAACCAAAGGTTTTACTAGCTAAATTAACGTAGATTAGTCGATAATAAATTTAGTGTTATATAATTAAATTAATAATTATAAATAATTTTAATTTTTTAAATTTATATTTATTTATACTTAACAAATACAATTTAGATGCCGACATTAATTTTAATGATATTAAAAAAAAATTTATTTTTATTTTTATCTTAACAAATATACTTACTTTAGAACATCAAGACAAAAGAAATTGCCTTTTCATTCTCTCTCTCCCTCACCAATTTTTCTCACAAATAATTTCTTGGAACCTCTTTTTGTCTTTTTTCCTATATATTGGAAATTACATTGAATAGAACATTGGTACCTGTCCAAAAGACTAAGCTAGCTGAGCTCTCAATTCTTTGTTTTCATGGATTACCTTCATGATCAAAGGCGTGTCTTTCTCTTCTTTCTATTTGCTTCCTCTCTCATAATTCCCTCCCAATCTTCCAAATTCTCTGTTGGTGGAAGAGATGGTTGGGTCTTGAATCCTTCTGAGAATTACAATAGTTGGGCTGGAAGAAACAGATTCCAAGTCAATGACACCCTAGGTAAGTAACTTCAATTTCTTAAAATTATGTAAATTAGTTTTTTTATCAAAATTTTATTTTATTTTTTTCAAACCCAATCTTTGTTTAGTGATTTAAAATAATGGGTTTGTCTTGTTTTGTTGAATTTCTTTCTAGTTTTTAAATACAAGAAAGGATCAGATTCAGTGTTGGTGGTGAATGAAGAGGATTACAACAACTGCAACAAAAATGGCTCAATTCAGAAATTTGAGGATGGTGATACTGAGTTCAAGTTTGATCGATCAGGACCGTTCTTTTTCATCAGCGGTCATGATGGAAACTGTGAAAAGGGACAGAAACTGTCTGTTGTTGTTTTAGCTGTGAAATCACCTATTCATCACAACCCGCCACCGCCTCTTTCATCTCCGCCGGCTACTCAACCTCCAATTGCTCAGCCTCCTATTTCCACCGCACCCATTTCACCTAACCCACCAAGTGAGGCACCCAAATCACCATCTCCGGTTGCTAAACCTCCATCAACGTTGCCAGAGCCACCCTCTTCCTCACCAGTATCTTCACCCACATCGCCATCCCCGGTGGGTTACACTCCAACTGCATCACCGGCTCCAGTCAATGCACCGACTTCTTCATCCCCGGTGGGCTACACTCCGACAGTGTCACCGGTTCCGGCCAATCCACCAACATCACCATCTCCTGTGGGTTACACTCCAACTGCATCACCGGCTCCAGCCAATGCACCCACATCTCCATCCCCGGTGGGTTATACTCCGACAGTGTCACCGGCCCCGGCCAATCCACCAACATCACCATCTCCGGTGGGTTACACTCCAACTGCATCACCGGCTCCAGCCAATGCACCAACATCTCCATCTCCGGTGGGCTATACTCCGACAGTGTCACCATCTCCTGCCAATGCACCGACATCACCATCTCCTGAAGCATTCACTCCGGCGCCGTTGATATCACCATCTTCAGCTCCTGTACCCAGTAGTACTACTCCAACTTCATCGCCGCCTGCACCATCAACCTTGTCGCCCACGAGCCCATCGACAAGTCCGGAAGGTTCTACAAGCCAAGCTCCTGGAACCCCAACATCTAGTGTGACGTCACCGTCGACGTCGCCGAAGTCAGCCGCACGGTCTGTCACCATAACTCCTTCGAGTTTATTAGTGTGTGCAGTTACCGTTTTGCTGAGCGCTGCTCTAAGTAATTTTATGGGTGCCCATTAGAAAATTCTTCAAGTAATTTTAAGCTGGGATTTTATTTTTCAAAAGAAAAAATAGTAGGGCTACTCTTTTATTTTCTTGTTTCATATTTAGTTCTATTCTGGATTTGGAATTATTTTTTCTTTCTTGTTCTTATTGCCAATATTATAATAATTGTTGTCTATGATTTTCATTTTAATAAATTACAGAGCACAAATATGGATTCATTTGCTAAATTGCTACATTCAGTTGAGTCATGCAACAATACAAAAAAAGGAAAAGAAAAAAAAGTAAACTTTAATTTGTGTGGTGGTCATATCTCATCCACCTACACAACTTTATCTTGAAAATTTTAAGTAATAAGTAAATTTACACGGTATTTTTGTTTATTTATAAATTTATTTAATTCAAACTTAATAAATGTTATAATCTAATCTTAATTAGATCCGTGAAGTCGCATTTTGCATGAAATAGACTATTATAAGATAAGGGTGGACCAAAGTCCTATAAATTATTATAAAACTTTAAATCTGTTAGAAACTTCAAGCTTTACAATTATCAGTATAAATTAAGCAAAAATTCTTTTTAAAGAAAAAGCATAATAAGAAAATAATAAAGGATGGCCTTTTGATCCTCCAAAAGCATAAAAATAAAAAAATAAAAATAGTAACATATAAATATGAAACTATGTTTGAATTGTATAGAAGCTCCTTTCAATTTTGTTTGATAACCATCAACCATTATTTCGAAGTCTTTTTCTCTGTTTCATGTCATCAGCCATGCAACCATAAAAAACGTGACACGATTATTGAAACTTAATTAGTGCACGACTGTGACTTGTTTGGTCCGCAACATCTTCCTGAATAAGAGTTCAAACTGTGATTTTTCTTCATTTTTTTTTTCTTAATAAAACCGATATTTACAATAATTTTAATTTTTTGTTTTTCAATATTAATTTAAACTATTATATGTAGTGCACGTGACATGTTCTAGAGTCTCTTTTCATTAATTTTGTTTATTATTTATTTTTTTGAGTGACTCACAAATAATATTTCTCTGGAGAATCCTCATCCAGTCATCCCTAGTAATGGAGTATTGAAGGGGAAAGAAAAATAACACAGAATATATTCTTATGCAACACTTTAAATGTAATGAACTAAACATCTAAGATTATTCTTCAAAATTATTTAAAAGCATCACTTAGTTTAACGTGTAAAATTTATTGATTTCGTATCAGTAATCTATACCCTTATGAATAAGAATTAAAAACTTTAAGATTATTCTTCAATTACAACTTCTTTTTTTCACTTGCCCTCTAATTAACGTGCAACTTGCACAACACGTCAATACAGACTAGAGGAGTTTGATTTGAAATCAGAGACATGGGTAACCCATGTTTACTTTCATTTTCTGGAAACTTTAATAAGCCAAAAGGCATCAAACTAATTTGGGTAACCCAAAACCTCTATATAACCTGTTACCTGTCGGCAAGGGGTGACAAGTTTGTATTTTGACAAGGTCTGGTTTGGGAGCAATACACGATATTGACTTGGCCAAGTCAATAAAGCACATTAATGTGAAGCTCTCCAAAATTCAATAGAATGACATTAATGTCCTGTTTCTTCTGACTAGAAAAATCTGCAGTGCATAATGGCCAAGGATTTAATGATTGGTCAGGAGTGGAAGTAGATAATTTGAGTCAGGGGGTAAAGAATTGATTTTTCACAAAGCTTTTCAAAACTGCTTAAAAAAAAAAACACTATCCACCAGCGGGCAGGATTTTAGAAAAACAAACAGATTATACCAGGAAAAAGGAGACCATAAATATTGGTGAAGCTTTGTCCACATTTCAAAAGTCTTTTGCAGAGTAATCTCCAATGACAGATGAACCAGTTACAAAACTGATTTGCAATCCCTAGTGCTGTCTACAGAAGGAATTTTAAAATGCTAGGTTGCTGCAATTTGACAACCACCATAATACTTTGCTAAATCTCACATGAACCTAATAACTTCGGATATGAAGTATAATCACAACTACATTCAAGTATAAACTTACTACTTTAAGAAAAGCATGATTGTCACTTTCCTCATAAAACTTTTTCAGTTTCTACCCAATTCAATATGATGACCAGCAGTAAGTATGGACAAAAGTACACAGGAAAAAGAAAAATAGAGAAATACCTTCTGGTCCTCATTTAAGTTTGTATTATGATAGGCGGAGAAAGGAGTGCACAGTCCATGTTTTGAATGTATGGCTGTACCTTTTCCTTCAACAACTCATTCAACTGAAAATCAAACACAATGATAGGTTGGTCTAAGAGAAATATTTAAGTTCACATTGTATATTAAATAAGATGTATAAAAATATCAATACTATTTACAGAATTCATTCTATGTGAAAATGCATTTCTGAAAGCAAATGTAGTGTCAAGCTCCGTGATAAGCAGAAGATATCGAGTGGCTATAAGGCAACTTGAGATATTTACAGTAGAACTCTTTCTAGGAAGTGGCTGGTTACTGAAGAAGTAAAGGAAATGCTGAAATGATGATGTTTCCTTCTTGATGGGTATAGTTAGGATTTGGGCTTGTAAGAGCAAACTCGCAAGTGAATTCATGTGATCTCCTGCTCGCATGGTGAACTTTTTTGGACTGTTTTTGCCGATGAACGTAGTCCAACTGCTCTTAATGTTGTCATTCCTGTCTTTTTTATTTTTTATTTTTTTTTGACAAGTAATTCTGTCTTTATATTTCTTTAAAAAGGGGGGAAATTATTTAATTTGTCAATCAGATTAAATCCTTGAGAGGGACTGTGAAGTGAGGCTCAATCATATTCATCGAGAAATCAACAGGGCAGCAGACCATTTGGCGAACCTTACTCTTGATAGCAAGGGAAGTGATTTCAGTTGGCAGACTGTTCCTCCTTTGCTCAACCTGCCGGTTGATGCAGACTTAGCTAGAGTTGCATGGCAACATCATATTGCTGTTTCTGTTGTTTAGTTTCTTGTTTGTTTTGTTCTTTCCCTTTCAATCAAAAAGATTAAATCATTAGTTTCTTTAGAACTTGACATGACAAAAGTAGCATCTTCAAGAAATAGTGAATGGTCTTATCAATACAAATGTAGAACCCACCAGGCATTTCAATTGTAATTACATTCATCACAGTAGCACTCGGAAAGGGTGGACAATTATATAGCATTGGTGTTGTAGTGAAACTGATTGTAAAAGAGGGCATCCAACTTGCATGGGTTAAGCATGCCACCAACGTTCATCCGGAATCAGGATTGAACTCTCCATGAGATTCATAGTTGCATTACTTATAGCTTTCTTGTTTGTAGACAAAGACAATTCGTTGTCTTTCATTTTCCAGTTGAAAGAAAAAAAATTGTTCAAAAACTATTTCGTAAAGGAGAGATATATTTTTAGCTTTTTATTAGAGGCTGAAGTGATGTTGATTATTCAGAATTTGACAAACAGAAGATGGGCTGGGGGCAATGACACAAAATGCCCCCATAACTGAAAAATATGGGTACGTTTATTTCCAGACAAACCAGTTACAATAGACCCTAAATAAAACAAGTTTTATATGAAAAAGATTTGGCTCCAAAAAAAAAAAAGATATGGGTAGGAGAAGTGACTTAATAGGATAGACTCATCCAAAGAGAAGAGTTTCTTTTTTGTAAATTAAATAGATGATCCGATCCAGACCATGGTTGAGAATTGTTTGGTCGTCTTTTTTTGAGATAGACGAAATTCTTATATGTTTAATGTAAACAATCATTTCACCATCAAGTCCACACCAAAGGAAAAAAAAAGAAGAAAAAAAACAATATCATCTACTAACCTTTTCCTGATGCCATTTCATTTGCCACTGTGCATCCAAAATTTTATCAGCAATTTCTCTTTGGGCATTAGTAAGCACTGACATTTCATAGAACTTTCCTGAATCTTTGAGATCCTCCTCAGTCCAAGATGATGGATTAAGTGGAAGATCTAGATCCTACGAATACTCTGCAGTTAGTTCCAACCTCACATTTGAGGCATAGTGCAATTATTTCTTGCCAATGCTGCCCCCTTGCTTTCATTTCATATCTGATAAATAAACTTATGCTCAAGAGGAACATTCGACCAATCACATGAATGCAAGAGAGAGAGAAAGAGAGAGACATGTGATGAATTTGAAACCTATGTACTAATCTTAAAGCAGCTTTGAAATGCCAACTCCTATTCAATGCATTCTTACTCAAGGAGATTCTGACATTATAACCTTCAGATAAAATGTTTTTTTTTGTTGCTAATATTAGAGAACATACCATGACATTACGTTATATTTTAATGTCCATACTCCAAGTGGTGCTACTAGCTGTCATGACTCATTATTCTGCTTATTTATGTCTTCTATAATTTCACTTTCATCCTCTAATTTCCTACTTGCAGAACACAAACAACTTCGAATTATGGACCATTTATGTTTCCAACTACATATTTAATTTGTGCAAAATGATTTTGTTTCCATAGACAAAAACAACTACATGACTTAATACAGATCATGCTGACATGACAACTTGACCAACTGCTAATGCGGTAATTTATATATATCCTAGTTAGCAAGAGATAATTTGACTATTTCCACTTATCTTTTTGGAGTTCACAAAATAATATTTGCCAGGTTCTTGAAACCAGCTAACAAATTTGCAGTCTTTTCATAAGTGAAAAGGAAAATTCTGGAAAATTTCTTCATCACTCAATCTCTAAGGCTTTGTAGAACAGAAAGCTCTCACATTCCTTCACCCCCACATCTATGCCTATTCAATCAGCAAAATATACCAAGGAAACACCCATAAACATAATGTTCAACATTCTATTGTGGCTCAAGCTGAAAAAATGCTCCTTGCAAAGGGATTTATCCACTGAACTTCCCAGTTGCATTAGTGACGACCGATCTTGTAATAAATATTCTATCACTATTTTCCTGTCATCATTTTGTCATATATTCCCACATTTCCATGATTTTGAACAACTGTCCAAGGCAAATCCACGTGTTCAAATCTCTCTCTCTCTCTCTCCGCACATACCATTGAATAGCTTCCACACTTTCCTCCTACTCGTAGTATCCCAACAAACTATGTCTCAGTTACTTTAGTGAGAATATATCCTATATTTATTGGAAAATTGTATTTTTCTTTCAATTTTTCTGGTAATTAGTATAATTCAAATCCTATGACTAGAAGCAAGTTGTAACATTCTAAAGCTGACCATTGACCTACTAGGATTAGCCAAAGACTGATGAATAGAGCACTGAGCACTCCCCAACCATCAGCCAATGACTGAAGATAATGTGATGCACCGTAATGTTGTGGTAGGAGAAATTCTTCATAACAATAAGCCACGACTTTAGGAAAGAAAGGAAAAGAAGCCAGTTACCACAATGATATACTCTACTTAATATCAAATTAAGACAAACACGACATCTGCTTGTCCATCCCCCCCTTCCAGCTTACTCTTTAGGAGCTTTTGTTTTTCTCTTCTTGTTCCAGTTCACATGCAGTTCTGGATGTATAATACAGCAACTGTCACATCTTGATTTTTTTCTTCTTTTATTAGGATATTGTACGTGTCCAAAGAATGAGGGTAACAGAGATGACAATGTTGAGCTAAGCTATTTGTTCATTGACAGGGGTTCCTTCAACTGAGGAGAAGATGAGGGAGAATAGTCTAAAATGCACATGTACAATGTAGAGATGCAAATTCTTGGTGCAGAAAAGCAAGAACTACAGAGATTCTCTGGCCAAAAAAAGAGGGCAATAAAAGACCAATAATAACATGGACAGAAGTAACAACGAAAGATATTTGGTTGCAAAATGGTTAGTGGAAAATGTAATTTTAGATAGGTTAAATGGAAAACAAGGATGCATATGCAGATTTCAATCAGTTGAGTTAGGATTTATGTTACCCAAAACAAAACTTTTGAGTTAAGGTTTGTTTCCCCACTCTTGCTCTCAATTGACCTTGAGACACAAAGGCCAGGAAGAATGTGTTAGCTTGAACTGCACCATTGATCCTCACTTGTCCACTTAAGCTTTTGGCATAGTTGACATTCCTCTATGCCAACACAATAAAACAAGAAATCCTAAAATCATGCAACTTTCTATTGCTCCAAACAATTTCTTGAATATGTAGATTATTAACCTTAAATAACCACAAGTCTATGAAAAAAAGTAAGGAATTTGGGATTTCATTTGACATGGGGGCATTTCTTTAACCTCCATGTTCTGGGAACTTTCTTTAATAGAGAAGAAACTTTATTAAGAAAGAGAAAAAGAAAGGAGTTGTATAAAGGGACCTCTCAACTAAATAGAAAGTATAAAAGAAAAACTGAAAATCAACTAAAGATCTCCTATACCATCAAATATAGTTAGCACCCTTATAAACAAAACAAATGCAGAGAGTATCATACCTTTTCAAGGCATAACTCTTCACTTGATAGCGCACCCTTCCAGATCCTCTGCACATAGTACCCCGCAATGCCTGCCATCCATTGCAGGTTCGACAACTCCTGTATGTAAAGATAAAGTGATAAACACCAAGTTCAAAGAATTTTCATACCACCATGTAATTTATCATAACCATAAAAAATTGTCGTGACTTACATGGACTTCTGACACCCTTTTACATCTAAGTCATCAGCTCAGAATACAATATACTGACAAGGACAGTTACTTTCACTTTACCTGGTCTAACAAATTAGGTGCATTCATCACATATATCAGAGACTAAGATAATCATAGCCAAGAAATTACATCTTGATTATTGAGTGCAATGACATCTAATCGATGACAAATAACAATGAAGAATGAAGACTTAGATGTCACCCACCTTTCTACATGTTTGTTGCCTGAATAATGAACTACCATGTGTATAAATCTTTTTACCAATTTAAGCTCTATAGACCCTCCGCTAACAAGGATTTTATAATTGCAATAATAGCCTGTGTTGGTACTAAATGGGATTAAAGAATGCTTAAACTGCTACTATTTTTGCGACCAACTTTTTGGACAAGGGGGTCAGGAAAATCTAGTCTGCACCATAATATGCTAGTCATCTCTCCAGAAGTTATTACAGCTTTGAATACCATAGTATCAACACAGATATTCAGTAAATTTTGGAATATAATGGACTAATAACAGGAGACAAGTGCCACCAAGGTAAACAGAAAAGCACCTCTGACGTATCACCTTCTTTCCTAGCTCTAGCGCAAAATCATAAGTTCCCAAAGTAGCAACAGCCTGCAATTAAATCATCAAATTAACATCTCATACTCCATAAGATAAGAGTTCAAAAATAGCATACAAGTCCAGGAAGCATCAACTCTCCGCAACCCATTTGACCAAATCACACGTACCATGCAAATGAATCTCAAAATCTAATATATATACCAACTCAATGTCACCCCGCCATTTCCTAAATAGCCCAAAACCCAAAACGATATCATTGAAACATGAATAAAACCCTGAGTAACCCACTGAATTAAATAACAATACGTTTAGAAGAACGACAATAATCCCATGATTGGGTCCCAATACACTAAAACAAATTCACTAAATTCTCATATTTTTTTGACTAATGTGCATTTCAATAACTCACAAAGATGGAGGCATATGATAGCTAAGAGATAAACTCCGTAACGCCGAAACCTCGAGGAGCAAAGCCAGCAATATCGAAAGCGAGAGTAAAAGGAGAAAAACCAACTTAATCGGAAATTCCAAAATGCCCATGAACTGTTGCCCATAACGAGCACT
Source organism: Quillaja saponaria (assembly GCA_029379385.1). Lineage (NCBI taxonomy): Eukaryota > Viridiplantae > Streptophyta > Magnoliopsida > Fabales > Quillajaceae > Quillaja > Quillaja saponaria. Next base: position 6,033,076 of record CM055616.1, on the reverse strand, counting down.
GAAGAGCTTGTACTGAGAATCTGCAAACTTCTTCAAGCTCTTCAAAAAACGGTCTGTCTCCCTCGACATGGCGCGAAGAAGGAGTGTCTGAAAGAGAAGGATAATAGAGTTTCAGCTATTAGACCTGCATTGTGAATTGCCTCTCCATCTGCTTTATCCCGTACAGGAATAGGAATTGTGCGCACCGCCTGCAGAGCCGCTGTGTCACAGTGACCAAACACGAATAGTTTGTTGCCTAATCAAACATGCTGGAATTGTAATTCTTGAATTGCAATTATGTTGTTTTTTCGGTTTCAGGAGTATCAACCTCGCCATCTCGTTGGGATTCGTAATTGCTCTATTTTCCTACGTACTCGACTCAAACGTGTCTGTAAATCAATTAAAATTATTTTAATACAAATAAAAAAAATTAGGGTTGAATTTCAATTCAATAACAAATTTGAAAAGTTAGGATTCAGAAATAGGGATTATTATTGAGAAATTTAGAGATTTAACATTTTAAATACGAAGCATTACACAAGCTAACAAATATAACTTTGTTTGTTAACAAGCTATATAGCAAAGAATATGTTCATAAATTATTATCATATGTAATTAAAATTATGAAGAATTTAAGAATGCTCATTCGTCTGATAGAGATCACTCTCATCAAGTTTTCATTGGAAGCACTTGCTTTGAGAGAAGCTGCACTAGTAGCAACTCAAGAATCATGGCAGTAAGGAGATGCAAAACAGGTTATAGAGGCAGTTCAAAATAGGCATAATGGATTTGATGCAACAAGTATTATCATTGAAGATATTTGTAATTTGGTTACGGACAGTCATAGTTCCTTTAATTTTGTTTTCCATTCTTGTAATGGGTTAGCCCACAAAGTGGCTTAAAAAAACCTTCATGACACTATTGAGGGTGTTGTTTCGTTGAACTTGCAGAGATGGCTAATGAATCATCTGTAATAGCCATATTTGTTTATCAATAATATTTACTATCTTTGAAAAAAAAAAAACAACTTTTCATAAATAAAAATATTTAATACATAAATTTTTATTTCTTAGAATTTGATACTGTATTGAAATGATCTTAAATGATTTAAATACAAATTAATTTATTTGTTATTAGCATGTAAGTCGTCATCATGTTATGATTTTTGGTGATTTTCTTACTAATTAATTATTATTTACAATTAAGTTGTAAACTACCACAATTTTGGACTATTTGTTTACAAATTACTTTTAAAAATAATTTATACATAAATCTTAATAAACTCAACTGATTTGTAGTTATTAGTATTGATGAGTACTACTAATTTGTAAGTGGTCATAATTTTAGATGATTTACTAATAATTTATAAATTGTAGTACTTCCAACCAATTTGTTTAAAGTGTACATTCAACATGTAAATCGTCAGTAATTTAGACGATTTGTATACAAGTTACTTTCTTCTATATATTGTTTGGTAACTGGAGTATGTTTTTTTAGGTTTAAGTTGTGCTCCAGCTAACTTATATGTATTGATTAACAGTTAGTTATATTCAGCCAAATCATCGACATTAAAATTGAAAAAAGATGAAAATGTAACTCCCATGGTATATAATGACATCACTCAAATATTTAATAAATTATAAATCTAAAAATAATTGCTACAAAATAATTGAAAAATATACAACCTCATTTTTTTTTTCCGTAACCTTATATCATATACAAATTGCCTCACATCAATCACATTGGAAACAATTTACAATTTAACATTAAAATTAACTCGTTTTGATTTTTGCCTAAAACTTGTTGTAAACACCAAAATTTCACAAGCATTTAAGCTCATTCCTTTTCTTATAATTTCACATTTGAATATGAGAAATAATAATAATTTTTAAAAAAAAATTCTCATGTCTCACTTTGAAATTCTTGGTCCATTCCACAAAAAGTCAATAATCAAAGTAAGAGTAAATGTTGGCCAAAATACTTTGTCAAAAAAAAAAACATTCACCCAGAATTGAGTTACATTAAATAATTAAATTAATAAATACCAAAATAAATTGCTGAGATTTCCCAAACAGAATTTATTAATAAGTTTTACCATAATTAAATTATAGCAGTCTGAGATTCGGTCAAACTGAGCTGTATAATTTTTCATTGCCACGATGGCCAATCAAAATTCATAATTCAGTCACCAAATGGTAACTTAATCACTGCCCAGAATTAGTATCCATTTCTAACATTGTGGGGGAGAATGAGGGTAGCCTACATATTAAGCTCAATTCAGTTCTCCTGTCGTGTGTGTTTTCTCTCTCTTAATTCACAGTTTCTCTCTCTAAAGCCCAATGGCAGCAGCAGCAGCACCGGCAGTCGCTGTGAACGGAGTGAAAACAGGGACAACATCCCAGGCGTATCTGGATGGCAAGGTAGTAAAGGACACCAAGGTTTTGATATCTGATCTCTGCCGTCAATTCTACAATCTAGGATGGGTGTCAGGGACCGGTGGAAGTATCACTATCAAGGTCCACGATGACCCCATTCCTAAACCCCAGCAGCTTATCATTATGTCCCCCTCTGGTACTTGTTCATCTCCCACGTTATTCTTATAGGTTTTCTGCTTTATGTTTATGCATCAACGAGCTTAACCTTGAATTTCTATGTTATTTTGGGTTGGTTGATTTTTGGGTAAAATGAAAAAAGGGAGGGGACAAAGTTAGATTATATGCTCAACTTCCATCTATGGTATACTTTTGCTGTGTTTGATTATATATTGGGTATACTGGTTAATTATTGTGTACAAGTAATGTTATCTAAAATATAGGCTAGGAGTATTGTAGCTTATTTTTGTTTCGATATTTTGAAAAATGAGTAGGTGTTCAGAAGGAAAGAATGGAGCCTGAAGACATGTATGTGTTATCTCCAAATGGGTCAATCTTGTCTTCGCCATCTCCAAAGCCATACCCACATAAACCTCCAAAGTGTTCCGACTGTGGTCCTCTTTTTATGAAGGTATCTAAGATCTTACGAATCAATACGAAGATGAAATGTTTCTGATGCCATATATGATTTAAACATTAAACTAAGGTGTATATTGAAATTGAAATATTTAACTAATAAAAATCTATCTGGTTACTTACGATAATTTCGGGAAGGTAGTCATCGTAGCTCAGGTGTGATTGCAACTTATAGAATAAGGTAAATGAAGATAATTGAGTGTTTTGAGTACTAAAAACTATTGGATCACTACGAGATAGAAGAGAGTTATTTGGTTTTGTGGGGAATACTTAAAGAATGCTATAGTCAAAACATTCGCATGCTGTCTAATGACTCTAATCTAATGATTGATAGTTTTGAACGCATTTTTTATGGTGGAAGTATGGAAATCAGTCCTTCATTTGAAGTTGAAACTGACATGATAAGAAATATTTATAGCCTTAGTTGTATTTGTTCCTTAGAAATGAACATTTAATAAATGGGATTAAGAAAATGCCTGAGAAAGAGTCTTGATGTAGAGCATGATAGTTGTTTGAGCTCTACATCATTATAATAGCTCATACTTTTCAGATATGCAGAATTTGATACAACCCATGTCCCGTTGACAGATTTCTCAGTATAACAAAGATAAAGGACTATAAATTCATTGATTATAGTGTGCCTTTGGAGGTAATCTTAATTTAAACTGCAAATTGCTATGTGGTCTTCCGTAGTTTGTGAATGGTGTCATACAATTCTGGTGTACAGGATCAATAGGTTCTTGGACTTATTATAGTGGTTGGTTTTCGGACCTCAAATTCCCATGATAAAAAGAATTCAATCTGATATAAACACCAGTTGAAAAGTGCTTTGCAACAATGGCCCGACTTTACACTTAATGCTATGCTGTGTCTATATCATTTCATTTCCAACAGATAATATGCTTATTTACTGGGGATCAAGGACATAATCATGAATTTGAATTTGTGGGATATCTGTGGTCAAATCTTCAATAATCTGGCCTTCAGACTTTTAGTTTTATAATATTCTTGCATGTTAGTAATGGAAGCATATTTTCCTTCTTTTATTATCCAGGCATATGAGATGCGTGACGCGGGTGCTGTTATCCACAGTCACGGCATGGAATCTTGTCTTGTGACAATGCTTAATCCTTTATCAAAAGAATTTCGAGTAAGTTTTAATTATTGACATCTGACAGACTGACACACATAAGCGCATTTCTTTTGCTGATAATTTTGAGATTACTGATATGGTACTTAAAGCTGGAAGTTATTTATTTATTTTGTTTAAGTGGGGTATGGGGATAGGTAGAAGGACATGGAGCAGAAAGAGAATAATCTTATTGTTGAATACTATCCTTTCAACCCCGTCTGGTAATTACATGGTATCATATTCCCTAGAATCTTCTGAAATCATATAAACGACTCTTATAAAAGGAATTAAAAAAATAAAGGACAATATGGATGATGGAGAAAAGTGGAGATAAGATAAAATCCTTAACATTGAATGCCAAATCCATTATTGGTAGGGCCATCCAATTCAATTTCTTAGTAACATATCTAGGATTCTATTGGCATCTGGTGGTTATATAATTGAAACTCCAATTGCTTCAACCCTTTTCTCCAAATTGATAATGTTATTCCTATCCAAAGATGAACTTTACCTGAGAATGCCCCTAGGTTTTATCTGTTAGAATTGGACAGAAGAAAAAGCAATTAGTCATGTGTGACAACAAGGTCTGAATGTTGTATATTGACTTCATGCAGGAAAGATATTTAGTCTTCAAGTTTTAGGTATAATATGCATCTTTATACAGTACTCGTAATTTGCAAATGCCTCCTCCCCCTCTCTTGCATCGCTGTATGCTTCACTTTAGCCAATAAAAGGATCACATTGTCAAAATATGAATAAAGTGGATGTTGCCAAGTTCAAAGGATGAGCTTCAAGATCAGAACAGCTTTATGCAGCAGTTGCTTGAAAAGATGTTCATCCCGTTACCATACATCTAATCCTTTGAATCAAAGAAAAGTAGCTAGCCTTGATCTCTTTCCAAAAGATTTATGTTTGAGGGCAGGAATCTAGAATATCAGGAACGTTGTTAGGGGATCTTTGTAATCAGAAAAGAGGGAAATAAAATGGGAAAGTTGACAGAAAGGTCTGGGGACTTTAATTTATTATTAGAAAACATGAAGACTGGTGGGAAACCTATAGTCTCACAGTTCTGCAAGAGAGTAACCTAAACGTGAAAGAATGGAAAGATTATAAGCATTTAGCAACTTAGATCCAGAGAAGCTAAATAAACTTTTTGAGATGTCTTGCTCTATTAAACACCATTGCTTAAGCATCTTAATGAAATATATTAAAATCTACATAACAAAAGAGAAAAAAAAAATTGTAATAAAAAACTATTCTTCTTTATCAGGATTTCATTTAGGTTCGAAGATGACCTTCATCAGAGGAAAAAATCTCTCCTTGGAGTGGGAGAGATTAATCTTTAATCTTTTATTATTTTTGGCAAAATTGTGAATGCTGGCATGCTTATTTTAGCATCTTGCTACTGGTTCTTTTTTCCTGGTCAGGGATTGGGGTGGTGAATTTGATATGTTGTTATATGGGCTCTTCACGTATGCTCTGAGAAGCCAAGCTTTTTATCAAAGAAGTTGAAGTTTCTTTTGTATGTCACAGCTCTTGCTGTATGCTTCTAGTGACCTCTTACCTATATTGATTTGATCATGCTTATTCTGCAGATCACTCACATGGAAATGATAAAAGGAATCAAGGGGCATGGTTATTATGATGAACTAGTGGTCCCAATCATAGAGAACACTGCCTATGAATATGAGCTCACAGCATCTCTTGCAAAAGCTGTATGTTTTCATTCAGACAATAAAATCTTCCTCCTGATGCATGGGTTTCATTTCAATATGTGGATTGGTGGCGTGTTGTTACTAATTTATTGGAAGAAAACAAAAAGAAAAAGAGAATTGTTGAGTGTGCATGAAAACAAAAATCCATTTATTACACCCAATAAATGATGAAAATATCTATTGAGTTTTCTGATTCATTTTGTTTGATAAGCTTTTTGCTTTCCTTGTGGAACTCTATTCTAGTAAGCCACTCAGTGGTCCATTGTTGTTTACTGTTATATGATGTACAGAACTCATAAGATTAGTTTTTCCTGTATACATAAGATACAATTTTCCACATCTGAAAACCGGATGGCTCTAGAGGAGCATATGATTGCTTTGGATGAAACTGTTTAAGGTCTTCTTTATCATGAATGATGTAGCTTCAGACAGTTTAAATTTCCTAAAAAATTGCAGATAGAAGCCTACCCAAAAGCGACAGCTGTGCTTGTCCGCAATCATGGGATATATGTTTGGGGAGATTCATGGATAAATGCTAAAACTCAGGTTCGTTATACCTGTAGTAAATTTAGTTTGGATTTTGTTTAAAAGTTCTGGAAAATAGGATGCATTTGTGATGCAGTGTGATTCATCACAATGATAATTTTCTGTTCAGGCTGAATGTTATCACTATCTCTTTGATGCTGCTATTAAACTTCATCAATTGGGACTGGACTGGTCAACTCCAAATCATGGTCCAATTCAAAATGTCGGAGGAGTTTTTAGAACTGGAAGGGATATCTCTATCAAGGCTGGGACTGCAGATTCAGGACACGAACTTGAGACATTCCCAGTGAGTTTGCAAATAGACTCTTCCATTAGAAACTTTTAGGGCTCTAAATTATCAGACCTATTTTTTTCTGTTGAATCTGCAGAACAAGGTCCTTTAATCATGGTAGACTTTTACTGCTAACATCCAGTTGGATAAGAATATTTGAAGTATCTTGAAGTTGTAGAGCCCTTTATTTTCAGAAGCATATTTTTCATTCTTTCATCTATTCTGGATTGCAGCGTTTTATTGTTCTTGACATTGAAGGAACTACAACACCCATATCATTTGTGTCAGAAGTTCTCTTTCCTTATGCACGTGATAATGTTGGGAAGCATCTATCTGCAACATATGATACTGTAGAGACTCAAGATGATATCAAGTTGCTCCGCTCCCAAGTAAGATTTCTCTTAAGTTGTATGATTATGAATTGGTACTAGTGGTAGTGGAAAAATAACCTGTGATATAGCACAAAAGTTGGGTATCCATTTGGAAAACTATGAACAGCTTCATGATTCATGGTGCATATTAAAAGAATTTTTTAACATTAAGTAGGCCATTGAGGTAATGCAGAAGAAAAACTGCTACTAGCCTTTAAAACTCTCTTATTATTTAGAATTACAGTCTCTTGTTTTGGAGTGTTAGGTGTACACTTTAAAATTTTGGCAATTGTAGGATGCTGATCACTGATGTGGAGTAATATGATCATGTTGGTTGGTGGCATATTAGCAATAAACTATTGACGTTTGGCTCGGATGGTCAGGTTTACCATCCCTCACGGGGAGAGGGTGGGATTTCCTGTTCAAGCCCCGCTCTCCTTCACTGAAGTTTGTTTCCAACCGCATAGGAGGTTTTCCAGGGAAAGAAGGCAGAAGATGAGCTTGGTGCTCTTACCAAGATCCTTACTAATTACATTTTTGTGTTAGGGTTTGAAATCTTAGGGTTCACAGCTTCCTATGTGGAATAAAGTGGTCAAAAGAAACTGTATATGTGTTAAAGAGGTGGTGTATCTGTAATCATCTCTGATTCAAAAATCCTTTCTAGAGGTCTTTAGTCTCTGTTTTCCTATTTCATTTTCCTTTCATTCTCAGTCAACAAGCTTCTGGAATTGCCAGAATGGCCATGGAGAGTTAAAATGGAACCTTGGGGTTAACATGCATCTGAATCTTACATCCCTGTGGTATTTGGACTTGCTACAACTTTTAAGTTTGTATAAAGAACTCAAACTAGTGGGAAATGATGCTAACTTCCATTTCAATTGAGTACTGGGGACTGCTATGTTTTATTGCAATGAAGAATATTGTATGGTACTTATTAAAAATTGTTACATTGTTATTGCAGGTCCAAAATGATCTGGAACAAGGTGTTGCAGGTGCTGTTCCCATCCCTTCTGCCGATGCTGGCAAAGAGGAAGTGATTGCTGCTTTGGTTGCTAATGTAGAATCAATGATTAAAGCTGATCGGAAGATCACTGCCTTGAAACAGTTGCAGGTAATTATACTCAATTCCTAAGAATTGTATATGACATGCATTTTTGAAATTTAGCTTACAATTTGCCATGCAGGGACATATATGGGAAACTGGATTTAAGAATAATGAACTGGAAGGAGTAGTTTTTGACGATGTGCCAGAAGCTTTGGAAAAATGGAATGCCCTGGGCATAAAGGTTCACTTTGCTGATTCTTTTAACTTTAGTTTTTCCTGCTCCATTTTCTTTTTATTTATATTTCATGTGGATATTGTTAATTTTTTTCTTACTCATTTTGTTTGTTATCAAGTGGGCTTCTTTGTTTGCAAAAGTGATTTTTATTACACTTGAGCAAAAGCTCGTTGAGGCTGGGGCAGTCATTTCAGTTTTCTTTTGGATGAGAATGCAACTTTACTGCAGTGACATCTTGAATGCATTTGTTATCTAGTGTTTGCAAGACATATTTTCTTGTATGTTTATCTTTCTGACTCATGCAACAGGTGTACATATATTCCAGTGGTAGCAGGTTAGCTCAAAGGTTATTATTTGGAAATACAAGCTATGGGGACCTCAGAAAATATCTCCATGGGTTTTTTGACACCAGAGTGGGGTAATTTTTGTGAACCCGTTATTGATGATTTTCAGCAATGCTTAAATACCTTTTCTCATGCAAACCTCTTGCTCTATCTATCTCAGGAACAAAAGGGAAACACGCAGTTATATTGAAATTTCAGAGTCACTAGGTGTTGATAAACCGTCTGATGTTTTGTTTGTGACTGATGTTTTTCAAGAAGCTGCAGCTGCAAAGGCAGCAGGTAGTGCACTTCCTTTTTTCCCGTAGTTCTATATTATTAGCCTTTAAGGGAACGTTTTGGATATTTAGCACAAGTTATTGTTCTGACCCTCCCCAAGATGCCTGTTGAAGCCAAACCATTTGCAGCTTTATTTTTATGCCCGATTCACTTGTTTTCATAACAAGCATCTGAATGCCCCCTGAAACATTAGTATCAAATAAGTTCTGGAAGTTTGAAAGTGAAGATGAACAAGAATAGAGTTCTCAGATTATCCATTTTTCTTAACCCTTTGCTTCTAAAATTCTACATTATATTTCTACTTGAAATTTAAGGCACAAAGATCTAAAGAACAAATATTCCTCTTCATTTGCCACATGTAAGAAACAGTAGGGTAGACAGTCTTTAATATGGAGTAGGACACCAACAATTGGACATTCACATTTATATTTTGACAATTATGTGTGTTTCAGGCTTGGAGGTGATTGTTTCCATCCGACCAGGAAATGGACCTCTTCCCGAAAATCATGGGTTCAAGACAATTAATTCCTTCGAGGAAATCTGAGAGGAGGTGCACTTACCTGTAACGTTATGAAATGTGGTATAAAAACTTAGGGTACATATTAAAGATTGCACTTTTGATATGAGATGTCATTGTGTTATACTGCCTACGTAATCAAGTGTGCAGTTAAACCATGTTATTTTTCAACTTCAAAATAAACATTTTGTGTTTCATTTCTGAAGTACTTCACTTGGACATGATCTTAATGATGTTGAATGAGAATTCAGATAGTATCATATTGCCAATTTATGACACAGATTCGTTTACTGCTTTTGTTGGCTCACAGAGCTTCTAGTATCAAATATCAACAAGCATGGAATCTATAGACGAAGAAAGTTAATATGTTGTGAAAGTTCATTAGGAAATTAAAAAGAAAGCAAAAACGTGCAAATCATTTGCATGAGTTTGTAATTTAATAAATATCACAAACTCCTTATATAGCGTAACTTATATTTTTAAAGACTTATTTTTTTCTTCATTTATATTTTTTTCCTCATGAAAATAAATTACATAATTTATACTTCCTTTGGCTGCATCTTTGTCTATCCTTTTTGGTACAATTTTTCCTATATACATAGGAATCACTTTAGTAGTAATAAAAACCAAATGTGTACCCAGCAACAAAAGCTACAAATAAAGATAGAACAAAGAGTAATTCAATGTATATAGGCTTCCATTTGTTCTTTTTCAAACAGTCTAAACACAGAAGCTATGAGCTATCTGAGACAAGCAATTTCAACAAATTGGTAGCAAAGTTCAATTTGCATAAAAGCGAGGAAAGTAAGTGGTCCAGCGGTTTTTGTTTCAATGAAGCAACAGTTGGGTCCAACCCAGGTATACATTAATGACAAACCAAGTCTAAAAAGAGAAGAAAAGAAAAGGAAAGTCTTCACATTTTCTCTGCTTTGATTATTTACAGAGTGTCCTCTTTTTCCTTCTTTCAACAATCATAATAATGGTAACAAAAGTCTTACTTTCACTTCACCTTATCTGTATTGCTTAAATTCAACACTTGCCATCACATTCTCGGGAAAAAAAAATGAAAACAAGGGAGAGACCAATTAAAGTAGCTTTTTTTTCCTTCTTGTGCTGAATAGCAATTATATCGAATTTGGATCTCTCCGGTTGATATATGAGATGGTCAGTTAGAGAAGGCATTATGCCTTCTCCGTACAGTATTTTTTTTAATTTAAAGACAATTTTACCCTTTCAACGTGTGTATGCCTCTCAGCCACGAGAAGATCAAGATTCAATTATTTCACCTTGGAAGATTTTTCATTTTTAGGTACCTTTGTTCAATGCTAGACTCTTTTTGCTTATGTTTTGTAAGTGTTGGATGCCCACAAATTCAACAATACTGAAAAGCCTAGTACTGGCAGACTGAAGAAATACACAGAGCCTCACTCAATGGATACTCTTTCCATTGTTGGTTTCTTGCCAACTTTGTGCCAATTCTAACAAACTACAGCAATCTTCAAAGAATACAGAAAGCTTATTGCTTTAGTTCCCGAATTTGAGGAATGAAAAAGAAAAAAGAGGAAAAAAGCAAAGGAAAGCAACATTACCATATTTTGTGCTGAATTCGTGTCTAAAAGATAACCTTGGGAAATAGATCAGATGGCATGACCAACTGGGATCAGTAGGAATTTTTAAAGCCCTTGTCCCTGAAAAAGGAACCCACTCTCATTCAACAAGCTGACCTCTCTCAATCTCTCACTCTTTCTCTATCTCTCTGTGTCTTGATGCAACTTTGCTTGATATGTTGAGCAAGTGTATATCCTTCTTGCAGAACCTGTCTTCTAGTAAATGATCAATCACAAACAACCTCATTTCATTTCCTACCCCTCTCCCCTCTCCCACCATCAGTCTCTAAGACACTTCTACAAACAACCTTAATGTCAGAAAGAGTTGTTTGACAGTGAGAAGCATCTATCAGGCATTCAAAGTTACAATTTAAACTAATAATATATGTATAATTTACTAGAAGGAAAGGATCCCATATCAGACAAGGTGAAGCTGATTTTGATTTTAGAGGAAGTTTCAATTTTTGATGAAAAAGATAGTAATTGAAATTAAGAGGAGAATAGAGAAAAGGCAAAATTACCATTAAAAGGAAGATATCAAATTTTACAATTAAAGCAAGTTCTGTACCTGTCACTGAAAAATCATTCAAAACCCATTAATCATCTTCTAAATCAGTCACAATATTACATCCTTATACATGAACATCTCTTCAAGAAGTTGAGCCTGAGACTCTAGGCGATGTTAATGGAAACAGAGGCAATAGCTGTGGCTCAGATTCTCTTGGAGTTGTCATGGGGGATGGATGCAAATAAAATCCCTTTTCAGCGATGGCCTTCTCTTCCTCAGATGAACTCCCTAATGAAGGTGAAGATGACTTGTCAAATGGGTCTTCATTCAATGGTGTAACAGGGCTAAGAGCAAGAGAAGGAAAGTCAAGCAAACTTGGTGATAGAATTTCTGGCTTGCGAGGCGAAAACCCAGAATTCTGAGCAAAATTAGGCATCAAAGTGTTGATCATGAGGTTGTTCTTGATGCTGTTCCTCCTTTCATAAAGCTTAAATCCCTGTTTCTTAGGAGATGTCTTGATGGGTGGGATGTTAAAGTTTCTGGATGGTTGTACTGCTGGATCTTGGATTGGTTTTGAAGCTTGTTTTGTGGTTTCTGATGAGCCAGTCAGCATTTGGACTACCTGCTTAAAACTAGATGTGTCTGCTTGGACAAAAGTTGTAGGATAAGGGTTGGAATCAGATCTGGGAATAGGTTTAGGGGTGAGAGGTGGAGCTGGAATTGGGATCCCATTGCTGTTTGGAGAGTTTTTAGGAGATGGGTTTTCTCTTTCTTGATATTTTGAGGTGTTTTCCATTGATGGGTCTCTACCCAAAACCAACATTAAAACCAAAACAAACTCTGCTTTAAGAGAGAGAAAGGGGTTGGGGGTAGTTTGGGTGGAGATTTGAGAAGAAATATGAAGGGTGAAAAACAAGGCTTGATGAGAAAAAGGAGTTGCTTATTTGCTATGCTTTGCTTTGTTGTCCTTCTCTTTCTCTTTATTATATGTTTTTCTTCCTCTCCTCCTAATTTATATTTTATTTTCTTGCGAATTGAAAATTTGTTTTATGCTTTTTGGGTTGATTGGCTAGAGAGAAAATGTTTCAACGGTTTTCCTGGATTTATAAAGACAGAAGGGTATTGGTAGAATTAGGAATTTTCTTGGCGATTAGCTTCTGTGCCAGCAGTGGGAAAGTGATCATCATTATGTCAATAAAAATATGAGTGCCATTGACTTCAGAGCCATTATGCACAGACTCTTGAATGTATGATGGGATTGGGAATGATAGGTACATTTTGATCAGACACCTATCTATTACTAGATTATGCATATTTAACTTGGAGCGTGTAATGCACACGCAGCAAAGTTTCCCATGGTTTTTCTATTTGAGTGCAGTAAAGAAGTATACAACCTGACCAGCTGCTAAGACAAACAAAAAGACAAGAAAAATAAATAAATAAATAAAGGTGAAGTTAATTACAGTTAAGGACAAGGACAAAATGGTAAACTCAAATATTAATCATGTAAGGGGTCATATCTTTTGGTGGAGAGAGTGCTTCAACCAACAAACAGATGATTTCTGCATGCTTGCTTTGAAGTGATTTCCACTTTCAGGCTGGAGTTAGACAAGGCCTGATTCAAGGCAAGATTTGTTGTTTCCATTCTTAGACTGGAAAATTGTGATTTGTTCACACATTTTGTGGACAAAGTTCCTTCCTTTTCTTTCTTTCTTTCCTCTGGGATAAGGTTGACAATTTTTCTTTAGAAATATAATTGCATATTTTCAATTCATTTGAAACTTGTTCTGCATTCTTAGAAACAGTTATTGTATACCTTAATGTGATTTTCTCATTCACACTATTCATCTACATGCATAACTAAATCCATCAAGAAATCATATATAATTATAAGAATTTTTATAATTATTTATTTGGTTTAATTTTTGAAATGATTTAAGTTCTATTTTTAAGATGAAAAAACTTTTAATATTTACCTTACAAAAAATCTAAACACATGAGTGTGCGTGTGTGATATATATATATATGAGATAGATATAACTTCTTTCTATTTATATTTTCAAATCATACTAACACATTAACTGGCACATTATTTAGTAGTACAAATTGTTTGATTAAAAAAATAAATACTATATTATATATTCTGACAAAAAATATTACATCTACATCATGATTCTGAAGTATACATTAAAAAAAAAAAGTAATATCTATCTGTCCAGATATATTATATAGATATATAGAGTAGCTTCTTTCCTTTTCCAACACATAAAAAAGTCTATAGAGCAATATCAATTCCATAAGTGGATCAAAATATACTCCTTAAGTGTCAAAATTGACACCCTATTCAAGAATGTGCTAGCATAAATGCATAATAATAAAAGGTTCCCATCTATTAAGAGATTCACAACTAGCTGGTGTTTCATTGCAGCCCTACAATTTTTGTGCATGGTACTGTGGTAGGTTAAAACAGTCCTTAAGACAAAAAAACAGTATCTTGTAAAGTCATATTAGACAAAGCAAGAACTTATAACTAATATTGGACTTTTTTTGTACAAATTAAAATGGTTAATCTTCTCCATTTCGAAATAGAATATTAACTTTTTTTGTGTCAATAAAAAGATGGAGATTCTTCATATTCAAACTGAATTTAGGGAGAGAATAATAAGCTTAAACAACTATTAATTGCATTCAAAAATTGAAAATTTATGACATCACTTTAATTATATTTTATTACTTGATTAATTCTTATATCACAATCTATACAAATTAAGGTACCAAGTATGAACATCTCTCATTTATAGATAGTTATTTTAATCAATTAATTCCAAACAGAAAAGATAATAAAATATTTTTATGGTAATTAATCATCAAAGTGAATCGATTTAATTATTGATGAGATTTTAATTCAACTAATTAAGATAAAAATATAAAAAGTTCTTGGTTCAAGTTAAAATTCTATCATCTATACGTGTCGTGTATATATATATGATTACTATAAAGATTGATTTAAATATTATTTATGTCAAAAAAAAGAAAAAAAAGAATCAATTCGGTTCAAAAACAAAGTGAAGTTGGGCTAAATAGCAATATGTCAGATTCTAATTTTCATTCTTCAATCAACACTTTGTAATATGTTTTCACATCCACATTAGCTAGTGGTTTCAATTTCTTTGGCATTTTAAAATGCAGAAAAAGCAGTAATGGAAAAGAGAATCAAATTCTCATTTATATTGGTAAAAAGGAAGAGAGGGATTAGGGGTGGGGGACCAAAATCAAATGCCCCATGAGACAAAGCCACTGCCCACTGCATTAAAACTTATATACAATACTGTGTCTTTAAGACTAAATAATTCAATATTGGACCCCTAGTTTTTTTTTTAAGAAGTAAGGATTTTGATTAATTTATGTTTATAATTTAATTAAAGATATATTATTTACGTTAAAATATTAAATTTATAAAAAAAAATTTACTCCCACGCCGACCTCACCAAAAAAACATTCAGATAGACAAATTTTTAAGAATTTAAAACAAAATATGTTTGAACGAGTGTGAGAGAGTGAGTTTCCAAGTGGGAAATGACAATGAGTAGGCTTTGAAGGCTAACTAGCAACGAGCAGATGACAACAAGACAAAGCTATCTCTCACAATATATATTACTGAACAAAAACTTGTTGAATAATACATTCTCCCATGAAAATGACTAGTTGGTTTTTCCAGCTCTTTTTCTAGACAACCAAACAATACTCAAATAATTGTCAATGCCAAAATTTCTAGGAAACTCTACTACCTTTGTTTTTATGCATGTATGGACAAAATAATATCTTGCAATTTTATTTTTTTTCAACAAAATTATACAATCATCTCTAATTAATCTTAAATTTTTTCTTTATTTTCAACAGACAAATTATATATATATCACTTGAAATACTCGTCTAATTAAAATATAAAACCTGGAGCTAGACGATAAGTTATAATTCTTCTCTTCTCATAACTTATTCTAATAGAATAATTAGACCTTGTGAAAGAACTCTCTTCTCTCTCCTAGAATTAGTAATATCTTAATTAAATATTATAATAATAATTAATAAATTTAGAAATTTAGAAATTTAGAAATTAAAATTGAAATAAAGTAGAGTAATTGGCCGGCTGGTCTAAAGATTTAAACCATGGAAGTCATGTTATTAGGTGTCGACATATAATGAAATGGTGGTTCTTATGCAGAGAAAAATTAATAAAATTTCAATTTATTTTATTTTATTGATTAGAATCCTACTTTGTTATTTGTTGTACTTTGAAAGGTCCGCCAAACTTAGACTTATTTTTCTCACCGTCACAAACCTAATTAAAGCTAGCTAGTAGTAGTAGTAATATTAGGCACATGTTTCATTTCTATTCTAGATTATATATACCAATGGACACAATTTTATAAGATTTTACATATACAATATATCAATTACTTCTCTTTACTTATAAAGAGAAATATATTAGGCACATGTTAAGAGTTTGATTATTCAATTTCATCTCGAAAAATATATGTTTTGACATTCAAATTTGAATTCATGTAGTTTCAGCACCTCATTCATAGTCATTTCTTGACATATAAAAAAATATTTAAGACACAACTCAATTGATTAATTAGAGATAGTAATTCATTTTAAATAGAGAAAAAAAAGTTACTTATCAATTAAAAACTCCCATATAGAATTTCATAATTCTAACCCTTCGTATTAACTATTGAACTGAAGCCTCTAATTAAAAATCTTTTTAATTCCTATCTATCAAGAAGATGTCAAGGAAAATATTGTTTTGTTGAATATTTGATTTTAGCAAAACCTGCATGGTCCTACACAAGTTTTTTCATCATTGAAATTTCATTATCTCCATAATTAGGAATTTGGACTTTAGAATACTCAAAATTGCTTAATTAACAATACAAGTCAACAAAATTAATGTACGTTTCAAAGTTTCTAAATGGCCATTAATTATCTAGTCCAACTTACACAAATGTCACTACCAATCAATTCTAATGATCATTGTGGCAGTTTGTGTTTACTAATGGTCACAATGGGATAAGCAAAGAGGTACAAAATTCAATCCTTAGCCTTCTCATTTTGGTAGGAACCAGTTACTTTCAAAAAATAATGACGTTATTCATGGGTTGTTAAGGATTTTATATGCTATATTAATTCTGGTAATAGAATAGTACTAGAAGGTAGTGCAACCGGATGAGAAGAGGCTAAATATCATTCAATATGACCAAGTCGAGTAGACTAAAATTTAACTCGATTTTGAAAGTTGGATGGCCTAATATAAAATTCAAGTGGACCAATCAAATTGAAAACTTTTATAAATACTAGCTTATAGTAATTTTAATTAAATAAAGATAGAGTACAAATATTTAACAATACAAAATAAAATTAAAAGATGCATATTTACCAATAAGTTATAACATAATATTTACATTGAGATTATTTATATTTACACATAGAAAAATAATTTCACAAATAATAAGAAATAATAACGGATAAATCATGTTAATTCAAGTTCAAATTTGTTAATCCAGAATGAAAAATAAAAAGTTATTTGACTTTAAGCTCAATTCTTTGACAAATTATCAAATTTTAAGTAAATGGGGCCGGATTGACGGGTTTTTTAAATACCCTAACTAGAAGTATGGTTACAACTCACAATCATAAAATTAGTTCAAGTCAAAATTGTACCAAAATGATTCATGATGTAATACTTTACCAAAGATGATATATTTCTTTGTTCTTTGGTAACCTAAATTCTATAGCATCCATAATTTAATTTAATTCTGGTTTTCAACTTTTAAAAAACGTTTAAAATATTTTATATTTATTTCAAATTATGAAATACTCATATATCTTTCTTTACCCAAAAATATGACAATGTAAGCAATCATATTGTAATTTTTTTAGCTTGTAGGACCAAGTCTCACATATCAGTTGTAATACTGTGTTAGATATTATTTAATTTAATAGAAAACTAGAAGGGAGGCTGCGATCATATAATTAATCCAAGTCAAAATTGTACCAAAATGATTCATGATGTAATACTTGCCAATAGATCATGTACTTTTTTTTTTTTTTTTTTGGTTTCTTAATAAACTGTACTCAATATCATCCGTCCATAATTTAATTTCATGCTTCAACTTTTATGTTGTCGTTATATTGAAAAATTTAGTAATCTATTGATCAAATTGAAACATAGTTTGTCAACCACCATTATGAGGAAATGATTGTTACAGAACTATTGACTGTCAACAGGAACGCATGTTTCTTTTCACAGGATGTGAATGCTTTTAGTTTTTCTTTTTGGGGGGAGGAGGCTTCTGAAGCTTATTAGCTCACAGTCAAAGTGCCCTGGCAACACTTTTGAACTCATTCAAGCAGGATTGAAGAATCTTCTGACGCTTTTTAAGAGATTCTCGTTCATTCTGCAGTACATCAATGGCACCAGGGGCAACAAACATGTCCATGAACTTGTCATCATTCACAGCGAACAAATCTAACCCAAGTGCCATCACAAGACGATCTCGGCTGTGTACAAAATAAACAGAAAAAAGAACAATAACAAAGGATTAAAATTTGGTTTGCATCTGAAATGAGGAAAGGGAAAGAGGTCAAATATATTTAGTTGTAGAACTAACTATATGCTCTACATTCTAAACCTCTAGACACTATATTTTTGGTTCCTTACTAATTGAGGTCAACAACCAGAGGTTCTATTGACTAATTTATCCTCATAAGCAAACTAAGTTCTCTAGAAAAAGAATGTGACAGAATTTTCAATAACAAAAATAGAGGAAATCATGAATTTCAATGACTTCAGTGTATTAAAGCAATAATCTATAATGCATCTTGAACTTAAAAAAGGGACCAAGGTACCCTGCTAGTGTTTGGTGCTGGCACTGAACGTGGTTCTATTGCTCATGCTAGTGCAGGTGCAAATAAATTCAAAGAATAGATAGAGAGGCATACCAAGGAGTTAGGAATCCGGAATTCAAAGTTGAGGTTACACCTCGCTCAACAAGAACTTCACGTATCCGTGCAAAATGCTGGGAAGCTGACAAACAAATATCTGAATAAGCAGAACCTGATCTTAAACCACAATCCCCATTTCCAAATAAATGACCACCACCATTTTGAACTCTTATATGATCTGAATTTCTACTATTGCCTGTCATTCTTGATATTCGCTTTCTTGGGCCAATATCTATGCAATTTCCATGCTCCTTCTTGGCCCCACCATATACTGCCTCACATGGCTGATCGGGAGATGGAGTTTCGGGTATAGTCATCTGGCTTTCCCGCAGAGCTTCTCTAGCTTCTGCTGCTTTTCCTGGTGTTGTTTGCTGTGCATTCCTTTCTGGAGGTATATTCTCCTGTTCACCCATTGTTTCATCACGGGAAGCTATTCTTCCTTCGCTCAACTCAAGACAAAATGAACCAGCTGAAGCCTGGTTGAGTTTGTTAAAAGAAGTTGCACATAAGCCTAAGCCAACTTGGAAGTCATTATCGTAGCAGACCTGTGAGTATGGGCTCGTAACGGAATCAAGGTGGTGTCTAACTAGTTGCTTGCAGTGCTTAGCAAGATCCTTAATGAAGCGAATATAAGCACACCGTAGAGCAGCATGAAAACCAACATAACCATCCATGTTCCCAGTTTTGCTCTCATCTGCAGCAAAAAAAAAAAAAAAATTTAAAAGAATCCGTAATGCTAACTTGCATTATAACAGTCAAAGCAATCAGCTGCGAACTTCAAGCTATTAATTGGCCCAACTTTCATTTAGAAACACTAATGGAAACATCTAGATTCAACCAGATGAATGGAAACAGAAGCAACGACAAAATCAGACATGCTTGCACATGGAATCTGGAACAGACAGAAAAAGGAATCCAACACCATGAGAATCCAGCTTTAAATGTTAAGCTATTAGGCAGGGGGAACCAACTAACATTTAAGCCCTTATGGAGCATCACTAACCAATATGAAACTCTCTTCAGGGACTACCATATTCATTTTGTTTGTCCCCTGTAAGAGACTGTTTTCTTTGCTAATATCAATGCCGCTTTACCAAATTCACTTTCAAATATGAGCAGAAACAATCTTAAGACAACAATTCTGCCTTGATTTACAGAAATGAAGTGAAAGAAACTCAAAAAGTGGAAAAGGAAAAAGATCAACAGATGGATGAAGTGCTTCCTTACATTCTGAATCGTGACTCTGATTTCTTTCTAGTGAAAGATCAAAAAGGTTTCCCAAAACAAAAGCAAGCCGATCACAAGCAGTGTCAAGAAGAGGAGCAAGCCATGATCGAGCAGCTGCACGTGCAATCTCAGCAGCAGCCTCTGCTATTCCTCTTCCCCCACCTCGGCCAGCATGAGCAAGTAATATGTTTGCTACCTGTTATAAAGAAGGCAAAAGAATTCGTATTTAAAAGTTTTTTGAACTCAATATTTATATATACCCATGTAGATTCCTCAGGAGTCAGGAGTAAAATACCTTCTCCCTTGACACTGGAGGGCATTCAATGGAGTATGCAGCACAGCGGAATTCATGCATCACCCTCTCAAAAGCAGCTCCTCCATAGAGCCGGAGAGTAGCATTCGGGGGTTTTATATCTGCTATAACACCAGGCCAAACCCCATTACCACTTTCTGACTGCTCTTCTACTGTTGTTTTCCCCCATTGCTCAGGGGGAGGATCTGCTGCTCCATCAATCAATGCTCCCTTCAACAATCAGAAATAAAAAGAGAAGTATTAGCTGAAACAATCCTCTACAGCTTAAAAACTTTTCTTAGAAATTGAGGAGGAAAAAAAAAGATAGAAATTGTTTCTCATGTGACAGATGAAAGTATTCTTGTCTCTGGAATTAAAATGATCTTGTACTTATTTTTCTATGCTAGCATTCTCTTTAAATTCAAGATAAAAACTGAAAATATTAGAGATGCTATCTAATTGCAAATAGTTGTCTGAGGAAAACGAAAAAAAATAATCTCATCAGAGTTTCTCATAATAAACCTAGTTCCATTTATGTAGGATAGCTTGTTAGTAAATATAAATAGAGCATTTCCAAAGTGGTTACCCACCACATGATTGCTGATAGAAGCTGTATACAGCATTGCAGATCTCCTAAGATGAGCAATATCTGAAGTGGCCTGTATTTTGGAGTCCATTCGCACAAGTTCAAAGGTAACTTCAGAGCAACGCTGCTCAAGCAAAGCAAGAGTTGCTGGGGCAGCTTCTTTGTATCTCTTCTGAAGCTCAGACTCCAAATAATCTCTCAAACAGCCAAACCCGATATAGGATTTGAACTTTTCTTCATCAAAACCTCCCTTGACACCCTCACGCAGATAACGTAGAACTTCTGAGTCCACATGAGAAATTTGCCGGCGGAACTCATCATTTGAGACAGTGGTCCTGTCTTTTGGCAGGGCCACAAAAAATGGACATGTGTTGTCACCAAGGTAACCACTTGCACTCAAATACCGATCCACTTCCCACCGGTCACTGAACTCCTGATAAGTTAAACTGACGATCAAAACCAACACCAAATAATAATAATATATTACTATTCATTTCTAGAGACCTGTAAAATATCTAAAGGAAGCCTCATAGGTAAATTCATTATTTTTTTTTTATTTTTTATTTTTTGTGAACTACTTGAAATCTCTTACAGTGATATTCAGTAATAGTTATGATTCTCTCAAACAATGTTTGTAAATTCTAACTTGGACACATTACCTTGAGGCGGTTGTCAAATTTGGAGACAACAATTACTGTCCGTCTAAATGTTGAATCAATTTCACGAATGGCATCCAACCATAACGATGAGCACCATTCTACACTACTTTGCTGAAGAAACAACAGAATACGGTGAGGAGGACTAGCCAGCGATTTCACCATTGAAAGAATTTCTTCAGGTGTGCTCTCCGGTTCTCCTTTCTTTGCCTGCCAAGAATTTTCATACCATAAATACAATTAAGGAAAACAAAGGACAACAAACATGGCAAATCTTCTATTGCCACTACCCTTTCAATATACTACTTACCTTGAGAACAAAGCCTGGGGTGTCAATAATAGTAAGATTAGGACAATGAGCATATTCAGCCCTCATCACAATTGGCTTTGAAGAAACTGCAGTTTTAATTTTCTTCAGCAGTGCCTCTGTTCGGGACTTTATAATGTCGGCAATTGCAGATGCCAAAACAACAGGAGCTCCATACTCTTCTGAATCCTCCTCCTGTTTTTAATAGATAAAATTGAGGTTCATGAGAAATTCTATATATTTGAAACAGGCGTGAGAACTTGTGATAAAGAGTAACGCAGAAAGAAATGCTAGGCTTATAAGCAAAATGTTTGATCTCAATAATTAGTCGTCTGAGCCCTTCATCTCAGTTCTTAAAAACCCCCAAATCCGCAAGTTCTGAAATGACATAATTCAAACTCAACTCAAATCTGTGAAGCTTTATAAGAAAATATGAAGGATCTAACTTGTACATAAATGTTTAATGTTCCCAATTCTGGAAATCTAAGCCTATACCTTTCCCCAATATTTTCCACTACTTAAGAACTCTGCATACTTAATGATGCAGCAACAGGCTTCAAAAACCATTTGCCTTCAGATGAAAAAGAAAAACATTTTCTTAAAACTCAAAACCTATATGCTACAAATTTCCAGTCCTATATTGAAAATTCAAATAATAGAAATTTAAAACAATATACTAGCTATGAACAGTAAATAACATTGAGCAACCTGAAATCGACAGCGAGGTTCTAGTGCAATAGGATCGTGAATCATTTGGAGAATGAGGGGTCTTCGAGTACCCATCTCCACCTCACGGACATTGAACCTGAATCCGAGGAGGGCTTCAAGCAGGGAGCTCTTGCCGTCAGATTGGCCACCAATAGCAACAATCTCAGGTATAGGAAGCTTCTCCCCAAAGGCCACAGCAGCCGCCTGAAGCCGATTGTACGCCTCGAATCTGGACTTGAACTCAGAGTTGGAGGAAGAGCGAGTTGACGAATATTCAAACGAGTTAGGGTTTTGGTGCTTCCTTGACATGGAAGCCGATTTCTCTGATGGCGTTTTGGTGGGAGTGTTGAGGAAACTGTTGGAAGTAGCCATTGAAGCGCGCGCACACACCCACAATGGCGACGGAGGGAGAGAGAGAGGCTGAGAGGGAAGAGAAGAGAAATGATGGATTTTAAATTTGAATTCAAAGCCGTTGAACAAAATTTCAATGGGCTGGGTTTTACAAAAATAGGCATGGATCTCGTACAGATCAAATTTTTTCTTGGGCTTTCGGGTTTTCCTTTTTCCTTGGATCGGGGTATTTGAAATTCGAAGTTACATTCTGTTTGAATATATACATATTTGATTCAAATCAAATACAAATAACATCTCGTATTCAAATTTATATTAAAATAAAATTCATATTATGTTATTCAATACGATAATTGAATGCATTATCAGAATTAGGTATTGGAGTAAATATTTAATTAGATAGTCAAAATTCGTTCACCCCCAAATTAATTTGAATAGGTAGATTTTAATTTGATTTCAAATAATAAGATATTCAAAACTATTTGATTTGAATTTTCAATTCCAATTAGATCTTCAACCCAATCCTAGCCTATAGTAATTTTTTATTTTTAGTTTCTTTTATTTGTAGTGTTCGAGTGAGGAAAATTATTAATAATTTAATTAATTTTTGAATTTTTAAATTATCTTAATTTTCAATTCAATCTTTTACAAACAAATTCGATAAATTCTATCCTCTAAGATTAATAATTTTGTAATCAAGTTCAGTTCTCTCATCCACATATTATGTATATCCACATGTTATGTATAAATAAGATAAACTTTTTATTGTTTGAAAAACTTTTTCATTCATTTATTGTTTAATTAAGCAGGATTTAAATTATGAATTACATGGGAATGAGACAATGAAACTTAGATTAAAACAATTAAAATTTTGAATAATAAAATTGACTGAATTTTTTTTTAAGAACTAAATTGAAAACTAAAATAATCTTGAAAGACTAAACAATAGTTAACTATTTATTAAAAAAAATTAGACATGACAAAAGCATTCAATTCCGCTAGTTCTAACCTTTGGTAAAAAAGAAGAGTTGCGATAAGTTGACAGTCAAAATAAAACTAGTCAAACCCTATGTCCTAACGAAATATCAATTTTATGTGATTCTAAAATTCTGAATTAGTTGACAGAAAAAATTTGTAAGACGAAAATGAGACCGTCTGTGTTGTATAATTCTAAATGTAGGGAAATTAAGAGATAATACTTCAATCTTATGAGAGTGGCTCAAATACGAATGTTTAGATTGATGACCGTACATAAAAGAAAAAATAAAATATAAAATAAAGAGATACAGAGAGAGAAGGTTAAGGCAGTACCCATTAAAAAAAAAACCCTTACAATGATTTGAGACTTTTTTATTATTATTATTAATAGTATTAGTTACAAATTTATCAGTGGAAGAACTTTTAGTTTCAAAGTTGTTACGTAAGTATATTTATATAAACGATCAAATATTTATCACAACAATGCTACATTACGTATATATTTTTCTCACACATAAATAGTTTCTTGAAAGTTAATGATAAATTTATAAAGTCTAAGAAGGAAAATAAAAAAAAAGAAGATAAAAATAAGTCTTATTTTTCTTTCAACATTCTTAATAAATTATGTTACAAATTTACATTTTCTATAAATTATACTTTTAAGATTTTATTTTTCTAAATAAATCCCAAACTTTAAATTAAAACATGTTATATCACTTTTATCTTTTATATATATACTTTTATGTTTAAATTATTGATTAAGTAAACTAATTTTCAAATAATTACATAATAAAAATTAATAAGGTTATTATATAATAATAATAATAAAAGAATAAAAAATTATTAAATATTTTATTTTATTTTTAAATTTAGATTTATTTTTAATGTGTCATCATAAAAAAACAATATCAATATAAGTAAAAAAAAAAAATTGTTATGTAAGCTTGCCTAAAGCAACTAGACCTGAGACTCTAAAATAAAAGAAACTTTTTAAAGATTTCAACACGCGAAATCACAGTTGGTAATAGTAAGTGGTCGGCGAGGATCTAGCTTGCTTTAACATGACAGACAAGTGACTTTAACGCATTCCCCGCCAGTAAAGAAGATCCGCTACATGTTTGTCTCTTTCCGGTCAATACTCGACAAATTGTTAATGCAAATATAATGCTCAATGATGCATCTTATTAAATAGTATACTAGATAATAAATAATTAATATAATACTACAAATTTATATTATCATGTTATCATATATTAATATATTAATATATAACAAGCGAATAAATAATTATATACTATCATGTTCATCTTATATGATAATATACCAAGTTTTGTTAATGCAAATCAATTCGCTATTTTGACTTCATGCTTTGATTTTTACTTGTTGGTGAATTAAACAGAGTCCAACATTATAGTAGTTACTTTTAGGGTTTATAGTAACAGAGTAATTTCTAACATGAAATTGAAGAACTATATGTTATAAGTCTTCTAAGATCTCTCAAGCAATGATAAGAGCAGATATTAATACTAGAAGATGAGTATGTTATTGGCACTATCTTGAAACTCTAAGGATCCAAATACTAAATGCAAGTAATTTTAGTAAACTTCTATTAATATTGCCTAAGTTTGTGTCATTAATTTCCATTGAATCCTAATAGAGTTACTAGCAATAATTTAAAATTTAGCTTCAGCTGAATTAGTCAAGTAAATTAAAATAAATCCTCTACCGAGAATCTAGACAAAGCACTAATTAACTATGCTTAATTCAACATGTAGCATTTCATTGAAATAATGCAGTAACAAACTTTCCTTCCCTAAATCATGCAGTATTTTATCAAAAAACTTGCAGTTTAAAACACCCACCAGGCCACTACCTCCTTTAGTTTACACTCTTGCAGGGGCAACATTCCCCTAATCTTTTTGAGAGAAGGCCTAAATCTTTCCTCAACCTGACAACCATTCTCTCATTGCTCATCATCTCTCTATCACTTTACTCTCAAACTGCATTCTCAACCAATGATGATCATATCGAAGATGAGGAAGAACATGTGCTTGACAATCCATTACCACCTCATTTCAGATCAAGAAGCCGGTTCTTGACAAGTATAATAAAGAAAGGCAGTCATTGTGATCAGAAAACTTAAAACATTTGTAATGGGGTTTCAGCAAACAAAGGGACAAGCCTGCTCTACTGCTGCAAGACACATTGTCGTAATGTTCTAGGTGATATGAATAATTGAGGCTGGTGTGGGCAAAAGTGTGGTCATGGAGAGCGTTGATGTGGTGGAACTTGTGTGAATGTTCTATATAATGGCAATCATTGTGGCAAGTGTAACAACAAGTGTTCAGCTGGGGTTGGATGTGAGAATGGGCTTTGTGGGTATGCTTGAAAGTTCTTTCTTTCTTCTTTTTTTGGGGTAACAGGGTATGCTTGAAAGTTGGTACTTCTTTTCTACGATTACTAAAGCAGTTCTGAGCTATCGCTAGAAAGGTTATCTTGCCTGGGAACTGGTTCATCATATATGGGGCGGTGATATATTAATTGTTTCAAGAGAGAAGGATGACATATCCATGTGGGGGGGGGAGGCAATAAAATGTAATCTGTATAACCACATTAAGTTTGATATCAAAGTGCTTAATTTTTTTTTATATTGTTTATGTTTATTTTCATTGATAAAAATTCATAACGTTATTGTTTCAACAAAAACTTGTGGTCAATAAATAAAAATAACTAGTTTGATGACATAAACTATTGAGCTGAACATTACCCCTGCAATGCTTACAGATATCGAATGAGCTCCACTGCGAACTTTCCTTTCTTTGTAGAGTTTACTTCTCCTACCTGAGCCAAAATAAAGTACATCTTAGAAATACAATGCTATATTATGTATTCAAGGTCATAGATGATTAAGACTGTCTTGAACTTGGCAACTCACCTTTAGTCTTCCTTTTCCGCTAACTGATACAATATCTCCGGTCTTGAGGGTGGTTCCATTTTTAGCAATAGGGGTCCAATTGACACGCACGTCCCCTTTACTAGAAGCATGATTGTGTATAGCACAGTTATCACACAGAAGTAAACAATCTTTCACAATATTAATATGATTTTACATAATTTGAATTTTTTTTTTTGGTATAATATCTGAAAAGGATGTATACTTTAACAAAACAAAATCATTACTAACTTCTAACCATACCCAAGTCCAGTAGCATCCCTTTTCCCTGCAAAAAAATATTTCACAACTACTACTCCTGCTTATTCCCCAGTTCTCCCTTCCAGAACAACAAACAGATGAACAATGAGAAATCCTGAATTTCACCACTTTTTATGCTACTATGTTACATGGAAAGATAAAGGAAAATTTAATACTACAGCAATCCTATTCACTAAGCGTGAAGATTTTCACCTAGCACAACTAGCATGAATTGATAGAGAAGAACAAGACTAGTTCAATCTCAATAAGAACATGCATAGTTCAGTCTTACATAATTACAGTGTATCCAGTTTTGAGTTTTGAGCTGTCAATCCTCTCTTTTCTCCAAGATGATTGAGCAGACAAACAAATAACTCAATTAGCCCTTGGTTTTATGCTCAAAAATATAATCTGAGAAAGGAAATATATGAAGAATCTCAAAAGTGTCTTCTGATGTGGAAATACATACATCTGTTCATCCATTACATCATCAATTAGAATCACATAAATTTGTAAATACTTTTAAAGGAGAAAAGAAAAAGAAAACTAAAAAATGAGCTTGAAATTCCATTTCTATCTTTTCTATTAATTCCTCCCTCCCTAATGACTAATACCTAAAAGAAGTTCCATCTATGGTACCTCACTGAGCAACCACTATGTCTATGTCACCTCCTTTATATCATGGATTTTGTATCTACGTAATAGCAGAACAAAGGCTGGTGCAGAAACAAAATAAATTCCAGTCCGTGTTTCTTATTGAAATACTCGAAATGCAAAGCTGCACAACCACATGCATTACATAAACTGATGCAGAGTAAGAAATTCCTTCAGTAATAGTTGCACTTCCCATAAAATCAGGTAAATTTTATGACCCCGTATGGAAATAATGATAAAAGTGGTACTGCTTGATAACAAGTTGATAGAAAATCTGTATCAAGATCTTTTCAATGTGATCAGAGAAAACGCAGAGTTCACCAATATGGATTCAATTGTTTTCTAAAGGAAGGTGGAACAGCAGTATTCCACAAAATGGCTTAACAGGGATGGAGGAGTACCGCAGAAGAATCCCTAGCAGATGAACCAAGTTTTTTTTTCCTGGATTGGGCAAATCTGACTAGTTTTACATATCCAAGCATTTTCAGTAGATTTCTAAATTTCATGGAGCATGCTCCCACTAGAAATGAACACAAACAGAAAGCATTCAGAAACAAAACAAAGTGTAATATACCAGTACCTTTATGAAAACTTAATCAACAATTGAAAAATAATTAAGGGACATGACCCCGTATAAGTAGAATATGCTTACCTAATCAAGTCAACCAATTTTGACCGTGATATCTTAAACCCTGCACTAGCTACTGCATCAACTCTTAGTGACGCTTCTATAGTTTTAAACGATCTTGTCCTGCTAACAAAACAAGATCGTGTGAAGCCACTGACTGATACATAATAAAATGAACTATAGCAATTAAAAGGATCAGACTCGCACCTCGGTGGTTCATAGTCAAGAGAAATTAATGGAATCCTGGTGCAAGATACTGAAACATTACCAACCTGAAAGAGGAAAATTCATTTCAAACACTGATAATATCCAATAAAATTGTGTGATGCAGAACTGTGATATTGATAACTACTAACCCTGAGGCCTATAGCAACACTCCTGATCCTACCTTTATATCAGGTAACGAATGAAAATAACATGCTTGGAGAGAAATACAATTGCAGATAGTCTTATACCATTAGTAACTTGGGTGATTTATGCACCATGTCTTTCACAAAACTCACAAGTAAATTTTAATGCAACCATGATATTTTTTATTGCCCTCCAAATTACAGGAAATAAAAGCTGTAACTGATGTAATCACATAATAATTTACCATAAATATAACTAATTTTTTCATTCCAAGGACGACAATAAATTTTCTTTTTTTCCTTTTTTCCTGATAATCAGATGTTAATTAAGAAAAGAGCGAGTACAGAAAATAAGTCACTGACAAGAGCACTACCTTATCCAGTGATGACATAAGAAAGTCAACTAGCTCTGGAACAATAACAATCTGAGCACCCTGTTCTCCCTGGGGTGCAAAGGGACAGGAATAAGAAAAAGTCACCTGAACTTACTTGCTCCAATTTTGATATATATACCCAACATTTATATAATGTAATCCCAACTTAAATCCATGAAGACAAAGATGCAGCGTACCAACATTCACAGTTGAATTCACAGAAGTATTTATGTGTTCAGACTCAACATGGATTCCCCTCTTACATATCTTAGTATATAAAACTCATTTCAGCAAGCTGCAAACCTAGATAGTTAGATACCAAGAGATTGAATGCAGCTTCACACTACATTTTAGTAAATATCTTTAGCATACACCATGAGTTCAAGAGAGACTGACAGATAGAAAGATTCTGAGATAGCAAAAAATTTATATAGATCAACTATAGTACGAAATTATGAGTTATTGATATATATTAAAGTTTATTATGCATATACGATATAGCTCACAAAATTAATGTTCCTTTTGACGATCACTTATAATTCATATAAAACTCTTAAAGTATAAATTATATGTTCAATATAATGGCATGTTCCAAAGAAGATCTTAATATATAACTCAACATGATCAAAGCATGTCAAACACATTATCTTTTCTTTTTTTTTTGGGAGGGGGGGGGGGGGGGGGGGGGGTGGGTTTGGGTGGGGTTGGACAAACACATTTCCATTAGTCGGCATTGAGACAAGGAGTGGTTCCTTGTTGACATGCCTTCACTCCTTGGGTCTTGTTGAATTGAGCAAACAGTACAATCTTCATTGTGCATGTGATTCTGATAGAGCACAGTTACTATTATACACCTTCCTGAAATAGTTATAACATAACAGAGTAAATAGAAACTGAATAATACCTGCAAAATGATGTCTCCAAGCTTCTCTCTGGCAATTCCTGTACCAAGAATTGCGCCAAGGAAGTCACCATGAGAACAAGGTTGAAACCCAAAGTTCCCTGTGATGCTGGAAAGAGTATTTTTATTTTCTATGCATAATGTAATACAACCTGAGTGGTGCATAATGCTCAGTGCAAATGGTTGGATGCATTAGCAGTTACCTCAAAGCAGCAATTATATCTGGATCACTTGTCAATTCTTCTGGATGTCCAACTGAGATGCGGCAACGTTCAGCCTGGAGAATGTTTAAGTTACGTAAGTATGCAGACTCAAGGATAGTTTACTTAATCAAGACAACAAAAAAACTCTTTGACCTCCGGGTATCCTCCTTGGGCAATTGCTTTTACATCAGCTAATTTTTCCAAAACTTGCATTGACTCCTTCAGCACCGGAGGGGTGAGAAAATTTGTATGGAGAACTTCTCTTCTTGATGACGCCCGTCGAGCCTAAAGTATGAGGCAAACAAAAAAGTAAAGATGCATACAAATTCAATAAGTGAAAGAAAGACAGGATTCTAAAATGCCAAACAATCTAAAAGGTCCTGACTTCGCTTTTCTTGTCACAGTTGGTGCACTTTAGGATTTCAGAAAAAGGGAGAGATAGAGAGAGAATCAGCGCTATACAAGAGATGTTTAAGGAAAATGACAATGATAGTATTAAAAACTAAGTAGTTACCATTTCAAGAATATGCTTTACTTCTTTGATAGAACTTTTTTCTTCTACTCCCTGGACTAAACCATCAACTCCTCCCTTTAAAGCTTGAACCATCTGACATACTTCTGAACCTGTACTTTTCAATGCGTTAAAAATGTATTGGGTATCAGATGCAAATAAAATATTTTTAGCTTGTAATGTTGTAAATGCAATGTAAATAAAAAAAGTTAGTTGAATAGTAGAGTAAGTGATGCATATTGCTACTCGCCTACTCCATCACCTATTGTGCATCATCAATTTATTCAGAAAAGATGATTATAGAAGAAGCCTTGCAAATGATTAGTAGTTTAAAAGATGTAAACTCACGAAAAAAATGAAAGCAATATTTTTTGATGCTAAGTATTATCTCAATATCTTTAACATGTAAAGTCAACACTCATTTTTGTATCCAGGGGTGCTGGAATAGGTGGTAATAAGTTGCCCCAGTGTATATAAGAGTTTTCAAGAAACCCGAGTACATCGTTAGTTTTAAGCTATCCACGTAAGCCAAGTTCAGTATTTGTTGATTGAGCTAGAGAGTACAAGCACTTGCTCTGGAAAATGAGGCTGAAGCTTGACCTATTCAAACAAAAACAAACAGAGCAAGCATAGCCGATGATCTACTTTTAAGAAACTGAAATCCTTCCATTCTTGTTTGTGGTGGGCTTACTGCTTATCAAAGAACCTAGTGATCACAAAAGCTTAATTTGCTATGCGAGGTCCCTAGAAAAGATTTTAATTTCTAGAACAGATGCTCACTCATGTACAAGCCCCTGGTAGGCTTAAAAACATTGAATAAGTGGAGGCCCAAAATATAATTACAAGAATGGTAGACTGGTAGTCAGGAAGTGAACTCTACACCACTTGATAATATGCAAATATCATGTAACGACACTTCTCTACCTAAACGCTTTAGTTGTGAGGTGATGATGGTCAATACTTGTTACCACATCATAGGACATTGACTTAAATTATCATTATTTTTTCAGAGAGAACCTTATAAACTGACTTTGAAAGGGTTTCACCAACGCTCTTTAGTAGAAACCAGTCTCCTATTTTGCCACTCTTAACCGCAATACTGTAATTCGTGCAACTGAAAGGAAGTACAAGAAAATAAATTCTTTCCAAATTATGATTAAAGAACGGAACTTTGAGCTCTCCACTTTGGTTTTTCAGTTCCCACTAAGCACAAATTTTACCCCAAAGTCCCAACACTGAGACAAATCCCACATCCCAAAGATTACATTTTTATATAATTTAGCTTAATGGGCAGAGGAAATTACATGAAATGATGAAACCAACCAATTATAGCAATATGTGAGCAAGAAAATAGCACTTGTGCAAAAAGAAAAAGGGTCCACGGGGTATACCAAACCTGAAGAACTAGGAATTCCGATAGGAAGAGAGCAAAGGGTCCTTCGGAAAGAGAGCTTGGCATTGATGTGGAGAGAATGAGAGAGAGCAAAAGCCTGAGTTGCTCTTCTTAGAAGCCATGGTGCTCCGAGGCTAGTGGCAAGCCATGGTCTGTTTGCGTCTTACAGAAGACGAGAAACTGATATTCCAGTATTACCAAATGATTGGGGCCTCAGTGATTCGAATTATAGGCTTTTGGGAATGGAACTGGATCAGCCACTAACATCAGACAGTCGTACAGTTTATACAAAATCTTTGTCTTCTGTAACCCCACGTACACAACCTGAAAGGCTGAGATTAATTTCTCGCTCCCTTGTTGTCTTTCCGAGTTTCCACACCCTTCACCAGTTTTCGTAGTCTATATATTTGTGCATATAGCTATTACTAGTTTATACAAAAATCTAGTTTATACTTTTTTCTTTTCTAGGGACACAAAATTAACCAAAGTTACTTTTTTTTCTTTTTATATATTAACAAATCAGGCCCACATCTGAAAATATGTACACCCAAAATTTCAGGATACATTTTAGTCAAGCAAGGCAGGAAAATTACACTAGTAGTCAACATCTGCTAAATTAGCCTAATGGCAAGAATTGGTGGGTATGAACCTTTTGGTGCACAGTTTCAATTTTTTTTGACTTCCATCCTTGTTTGTCTAAAGGAATAGGTGAAAGCACTGTTAACTGTGAGCTCAAAATTTCAACTTGCACCACGGGGAAACAAAAACTTCTTATGAAGCCAATTTGAGCTCTAAATGTCTCCCACCCTCCCATCTAAATATAAGCTATTCAACATTTTTTATATGATATGACAAACGAGCTTACGTGCACGGTACCAGACTACCAACAGTCATATTATAACCTCCTCCCGCGCACTAATCACGGCCTCCGTGCCTGAAGTGTACAATCACAAGTCTTCCTCAAGAATGGAAATTTATGTATCTAATCCAACGATTCACCCAACATATTATCTAAAAAGCAAGTCTTTAGGCTTCTGATAACGTATCTGCAATCTGATCAAGTCAAAATTTTGGAAATACACCCAATCAGACTAAATGTATGCAGCTTCTCCCACAGAAGGACCTACCAACATTATGAGTTTGATCCATCCCTGAGAGGATGTAAAAGAACAGAAATAACTTACTACTGACATAAACCTAGCCAGTCATGTATAAAGAAAAAAGTTTAACACCTCTTTCTACATCTACTTTCACTTTTTAGAGAGCAAAGATGTATCCAAGCGCCACAAATACCAGAGCTAACAAGGCAGCACTCGCAGCCCACATCCAGTAGTTAGTTGCCCTTTTCCGCTTCAGGATGGCTTTTGGCACAGAATCGGAGGCTTTTGCTAGATTCCTGTATCTGATAGAATTCTCCTTTCGGACTTTCTCTTTTGCTGGAACAGAGGCTTCAAAGTTGTTATTAACTTTTTCTGCTTCAGTAGCCTCAAGAGCTGCTTGCGCTGGTTCCTCAGGATTAGTAACAGGTGCAGAAGCAGCAGCTTTGTTCTTTGCTTTCTTTTCACGCTCCTGTATAATTGATGAAAATATCACTAATTTTAAATAAAACACTAGTTTGGAAAAGAAACAAGGAAAAAGAAAGAACAAAATAAAACATTACCTTAAGCTTCTTTTCAGCTTCCTTTTGAGCTCTGAGAGCTGCTTTGGCTGCTGCTTTCTCTGCTAACTTCTTCTTCCTCTCCAAGGCCTGCTTTGCTTTTGCAATTTCCTCTTCTCTTTTCATCTCCTTCAACTTTTCTGGATCAATTTCAGGGACCTTGGAAGTTTCCTTGTTTGGCTTTTCTATCTCAAATATCTCTGTTTCTGCTAAATCAATATTCACAACAGTGGATTTCAAACCTTTTCCTTTACTTTTGGCTTCTTTCTGAACCTTTTGAACTGGTAAATTATCTTCTGGAGGAACCCTGGCGCCTTCCTTAGGCTGTTTTGTGCTTGCTTTCGGCAATATATCTGCTTCAGAGGGTGTTGGTTCTCCCACTACCACTAATGGCTTCTCATCTGGGTTCCTTATCCGTCCATCCCTACTCAATTGTCGACTATCTAATGAAGGCAAAATTCTTTTCTCATAATCATCCCTAAAAGTCTTGTTACTGCTCCAGAGTGACATAAATTTATCAACCTATACCAAAAAGAAACAAATACTGTGACACTGAACTAGTGAAGCCACCACACACGGAACGATCAAAGGGCAGAGGGGATGGAGATGAGAAGGGCATATGGAATGCAGTTTTTATACTAAGCTTGGCCAGTGGTTCTAAGCATGAGTAATATCAGAACAAACCTCAGCAAGTGAGAGTTCCTCGAGAGCCAGAACATCTTTCTTTGCAGCAAGATCCCGTGCTTTATTCAAAAGTGTACGGCTTTGATAAAAGTAGGTGTTCTGGAATATCAAACATTAGTTTTAATTTGAAAGCTTTCTAATAAAGAACAAGGCAAACAAAACTAAAACAATTGTACTTAAGGATGCTAGGACATAAGAATGATAGTCTGAGAATGAATATATGACATCAAGGACTGAAACGGCATGCAACTTATAATAATCATTTGTGATTAATATTTTATTTTAAAATACACACACAACTAAAACTCATCAACAACCTCCTCGAAGATAAGTCCATCATTCAACCTCGAATTTTATTTTTTACTAAGTAATTATACTTCACCTGATTTTATGGCACATGTGATTACAGAGTTGTCCGTTGTTTAAAATAAGAATTTCCAATAATCTCGGGCTGGACCTCAAAATACTGAACTTCAGACATCAAGGATCTCAAGTATAACATATGGAACTATCACAGGACCGCAGAATGTATATGTAATTGACATAACGTTTCGCCAATTTACCATTCTGTGAAAGTATCCAACCAAAAAGCAAGTGCAAACAGTTTTAGAATGAGAAGAAGTAAAACCAGGGAGAAAAAGATGCTGAGTTACAAGAAAACTCAGCAAAATATCATGCAGCAACAATCTTTTATATGATCTTAAACGATACTTGTTTTTCTTTCGTTACACTAGGAAGGGTGCAAGAAGCCAGGGGGGGTGGGAGGAGGGAAGAAGAATATAATCTCAACAATTTAGCGAAAGAAGCAAGAAGCAGTGCTTGATTAAAGGAAACTACTAGAGAAACCTAAGCTGAAGCACTAAGACATTGTTTCCAGGTAGTACCAAGGAACCAAAACTATGCAAATAAAAGCTTGTTTGATGTGAAGGTATCCCAGGAGGCAAGAAAGCCACTTATTTTTTCCAAAAGAAAACAAAAAACAGTTTAGGAAATAAGTTTAACTATGATAAACATAAAAATGATATCATATTTAAGAACATATCAGTAACCAATAACTCAACAGCATCTCCAACTCTTCGTTCTACACAATCCTATTCATACTGAATCAACAGCAAAACATCTAATAAGCTAGTAATAAAGAATCCATTGGTCACAACTATGACATGCCTGGCTTTAGTAAAAAGACAGCAGCTCTAGGCTTGCTAAACTGATGGCATTGAATGAGAAATTGGTATATTGCAATGCCAAACAATTCATGCCTACAACAATTGCGCTGAGTAAATATACATTTCTAAAAAGACCATATGTGAGAGTGTAACCAACACATCATTTTTTCAGGCCAGTAGAGACAGGATAATGGGGATACATATAACTCTCCACTACATTTTTGATGGAAAATAAAGCGTAAACTGATTACTACTTACCAAAAACTAGAAATATGTGTGTGCGCACGTGAATGCATGTACTCATGCTTGTGAGTCACTTTAAGGAAACATAC
The DNA here is from genome assembly GCA_029379385.1 of Quillaja saponaria. Classification (NCBI taxonomy): domain Eukaryota; kingdom Viridiplantae; phylum Streptophyta; class Magnoliopsida; order Fabales; family Quillajaceae; genus Quillaja; species Quillaja saponaria. Next base: position 5,997,366 of record CM055616.1, on the reverse strand, counting down.
CCCCTCATCACGCTGTTTTCTCAGCTGCTGGATACTCTCATATGTTTTGTCCCTCTTCTGGGTCACATCTGTTAGGTCATCCCGTATAGAACTGATCTCCTTGTCCAATGCTTTCACTGCTTCATCAAGTTTGTTAATTTTTGAGCGAAGTGTTTGTTTTTCCTTCCTTACTCCATCCAAATCCCCACCAATGAGCTTCAAATGACACACAAATGCTCAAGAAGTTATTAGAACTACACAATGAATAAAATTTGGGACACTTACAAAACAAGAAGCACCAGTGGTACAAATGAAAACAAAAGGTTAACTTACTTTAACCTGGTCTTGAATGTCTTCTCTCGGACCCATTGAATCCTGTACCTTGGCCCTCATAGCAGCATTAGCAATAACTTTTTCCCTTGTACCCTCAAGTTGTTTGATTTCTCGAAGAAGTTGCTTTTCCTCAGCCAAGGGAATGCTTTCATGTTGAATGCAATACTGCAAGCTGCGGATCTGCATCCACCAAACCATGAACAGAGGGGAGTAGGAAAAACAACTCAGGAAAAAGGGAAGAAGGGAGGATGAATGTTAAGGGTTCTCTAAAACACAAAACTAACTGCTGAAACAGAATTACTAAAACTGGCACTTAGAAGCATACCAGATTGTTGAGCTCTTCCTCAGATGAACATACTCTGCTACCCTTACCAGCATTGTTTGAATTGCGCAGCTTTCCCAGAGCCTGCTGCAGAGGTTCAATCTCTTTTATTTTCTCATCCATGATTGACTGAAACTGCCTGTTGTCACCTCTCAAGGCCTTGATCTGAGAAATCAACCCTGCTCGCTCCGTCTACAGTAAAGACCAAAAATGATGTGACATTAAATATCTATTCTTTGGAGTCTTGACATATTGTGCCTTTCCGCCCATTTAAGTTTTCAGGGAGTCAGTCCATCAATTATAATTAAATAGATTTAATTAAGTTATATTTGTACTGTAGGCTAATGCCACATTAATATACAACATAATGTAAGCATTACCAAGCCTTCCCAGAAAAATACTTTTTCAAGCATAATTTTAGAACTATATGCAATAGTAGAAAGGCCTAAAGCTCCCAATACACATCACTGGTCCATCCAAAGAACAAGTCTCAACATGGTATACAAATTGGCCAGAAATCCCCACCAAAGAGCTGTTGAAATAGTTCACCAAAAGGAACACGGTTCAAGACCAATTATTCATATAACTTGACTAAACTCCAAGCTATCTCATGTACTAGTAACTTCAGCTTTTATTTAAAGGTAGCTACCACTTTCTTGAGCAAAAAAAAGGGAACAGTAAAATCAGTCTCTTCGCCAAAAGTAATTTTTTCATACATAGGAACTTATGCCTAAGCCCAATAATCTGTGAGAGTGTATGGAAATATACAACTTGACATGATATAATCAAAAGTAATAAGATGCCCCATTTGAGGCATTTGGATGACTGTCCAAAACTTTCTGAATGCAATCAAATTCCTACTTAAATGTTGTATCGTTGATTTTGGTCTTTTGATGAAGATATCGAGTCTTCCGATGTGACAACTGATCTGGCCATTGATATTCCCATAATGCCAACTTTAGGTCATTAATATGGGTTTATAACACCAAAATTTAACTTTACTCAATAGTGTAATGGACAAACATGCACTTTATAAAGATTATGTACTATGCGAAGTAGATTTTCTATGAAATAATGCTGAGCAGATTATGGTTCTAAGCATGGATCAGAATACCAGTTATCATAATGGAGAATTATCAACTCACCCTTTTTGCCTTTAAAGCTTCACTTAACTGAAAGCGAGCTTGATTTTTCTTGCTAATCTCTTTATCAGCCTGATCAATTTTGGCTTTTATTTTTGGATCATCATATGGCCGCAATCTGACAAAGTAAAAAGAATGGATCTGCTTAGGTGCAGGCCATTCATCAACAGCATCCTTCGGGATGTTGGCATCCGAGACATCCTTTCCTTCTTTAACAGGTTCATCTCCATGTGAACCAAATTTTATGGGCTCACTAACTCCTGGCTCCTGATCCAATTTTCCATTTTCTTTTTCATGCAAAACAGATTTGTCTCCTTCAGTAACGTTGTCCACTGGCCCTTGAACCATCTCAAATCCAGCAACTTCAACAGCCATGTCTCCCCCAAGAAAACAGCCTCACAGATCCCAAGAAATCTAATTGAAACAGCAAAATGATCACCGAACATTCAAGGACATTGTGGAAATCTACTCAGCTCAGCAAAGTAAATAAATACCAGCGAATGGTTCAAGAAGAAGAAATTGAACATTTAAAAAAAAAAAAAAATTATAACAGATCATCCGAATAAAAATCTACAAATGAAATCAACATCGCACAAGCAACCAAAAGGTTCAAGGTCCAAACAAGCAAGAAATGATAAATACCCCCATTTTACTGATAAATACATGATTTTCATATATTTTGATCACTCAAATCAATCAATCACGTGAACAAAAATGAAAATTTCTAGGAGATCTCAGAGCTATAAATGCCCATCAAAACATGCAAAGAAATCATAAAGACGAAAACAAAGTAGACAAAAACTGGTTTTTCAATAGACAAACAACCTCCCGGTATGAACAAACCGGGCATGCAATACCAAATCTATTCAAACCCAGTACACAGAAAAGAAAAATCTTTGCATGTACGATCTGAATGAAAATAATAACCTCAATGATCACGGTCAATACGAAACAGCCCAGAATTACAAAGCTTGATAAAAGAAAAAGCATAATTGCATAAGAAACTAATAAAGACGGCCAGGAAATATCAGTGTGAGCAGAGATACATACAAACAGAAGAAAAATCTAAAAGGATAATTACCCAGAACAGCGAGAGGTTGGGAAGCAGAAGACCCTTTTTGACAAAGGGCCCCCAGTTCCAAGTTTAGACAAAACCAGAAAAGATGTGAAGTGAAATTGGTCAGACTCAGATCTCGCCCCCCTTTTCTTCTCGGACCCGCCCCTCAAGTCTCTCTCCCTGTGCACGCTTGATGCTGCATCAAAGACAGAGAAGAGAGCTAATTAAGAGAGCTATATTTACTATGTGACTAATTTATAAACCAGGTGAGATTTTTCAGGTTAAGCTGCTGATTTCTCTTTTCTTTTTTTCTTTGCTAAAAAAGGATTTCTATATTAAATTTTTTCTACAAGCATTCAAAAAAGGATTGGACTAGCTTTTTTTCTTGTCTCTAAGCATTTGGGCTTTGTTTTGTTTATTGTGTGGGTTTTTCATTTTTTTTATTTATTTATAAATTTTGGGTGGACAAATTCATTTTGGCAAGTTTCTTAGGTTGTGGATTGATATATTAAATGTTGTGGGGAAAAAATCTTATTGACATTATCAAAAATGAGTGATTGAAGTATCAAATTTAAATATTTTTATGACGCCCAAACTTACTGTTATAAACGCTAAAATACATATGAATTTACTTAACCGTTATAACACGCTAATATTTAAACACTTTGTGCCTCACATAAATTTGTTATTAGTATTTTTATTTTTTACAAAAGACAATTTTATCATTTTTCATAAAGATGAATTATGTTGGGGAATTTACTCACTCTTGTAAATACTGACATGTCGTGTAATATATACATTTTGTAGTAATTTTTTTTTCATTGAGAAACCCAACAAGTATAAGACATGCAACAAGAAATAACTCTCTCATTTATTATAAGTATAATTCATACTTTTATATTAATTAAATATAAAGATTTTAACTTAAACTTCCAATTAAAAGTTTTAAAGTTATTTCCATACTTATAAAACTCCTTGTATCATCATCATTATTTTAGCTTATGACCTTCACTTTTATAGTTTGATTATATTGGTAATGTTTTTCCTCTTTTTGATATTATCTTTAATTTATTTATACATTAAAAAAGAAAAAAAAATCTTACTAAATAACTAAGAAATAGAAGAATGCCCTATAAACAAAGAAATAAAAAATATAACAATATGAATCTTAAAATTAGTGGTAAGAATCTTGAATGTGCAAATCTTTAGGGGTTTGGTTTTGATCCTATAAGAAGAAAAGAAGGAAAGGTTGTTCAGATTTTAAGGAAGGGGGATATGTTTGGCCAAGTTTAGGTAAGCAATAAAATGAGATTTGCAAGGTGGTTTCTGAATGGCCATAAAAAGGATATAAAGCAAAACGACGTAGCTTGAAGCTTTGAATAAGCGATAATGACAAAAACGGTTTCAACTGTATGTCCTTTTGTTTGTCTTCTGTGTTTAGTATTCACGTTCTACTAGTTAACGCGTGTCTCGAACGTTGTGCTTCATGTCACGTTTTGAGGATGATTATAGGGGACCCACCACAAATTTGAATAATATGAATGTACAAAAGTACCCTTCTTTAAAATTCTCACTTAATTACTTTTTAAATACATTAGATATTAATCTACTCAATTAAAAAACAATTAAGAGGAATGCATTTCAGGTATTTATTAGGTTGTAAAAAGTTAACCTTTTGAATTTGAAAATATTTCAAAATTAATAAAATAGATAGAGTTAAGATAATTGTCAATCTCTTGGATAAATATTACAAATTTCCATATATATCATTTTAATTAAGAAATATCTTTCAGATACTCATTAAAAAAAATAAAATCATAAGTCATGTTTAGCACTTTCTAATAAAGATCATTATATTGCATAATTTTTCAATAAAACTATAGTATATTTTATGGAAAATATCAAATTACTTTGCATTTTCCAAGAGGTTTCAATAAGTTATTTGAAAAAACAAATACATAATTAAAAAAAAAACAAGATATAATAGATTCCTCTGTTTATTTGGGTTTGAAATCTAATCGTATAGTTTAAGTTCAATGTGAATAATTTGCATTTGATAGGATAAAAAAAATTAATTAATTAAGATATATGTAAACTAATTGATCAAACACAAACTAACAATTAGAAAAGAAAAAAAAAATTAGCTAGTTTCATGATGCCAAAGGTTCATGGATTTGTTCAAATGATAAAAGCCAAAATATAACACCAAAATATTAATAAGATTAGCATACATGCTTTAAAGTTTAAAGAGTCATACATTAGCATTTAAGTTTAATTTTGTGGAGGTGGATGGAAATTTGTTATTCTCATGAGAATAAGAGTTTATGAAAAGAGAGAGAAAGCTCCCACTCATTATGTAATTCATAGGTTGGTTATTTGTTTATAATCTATAGGTCATTTGTTTTTTATTTTCTAAACTTTTGTATTTAGTTTTATTTTTTTGAATATTTAGAATATTTTTTTGGGAAAATAATAAGTTTTAAATTTTCTATCATCTTAACCTTCTTGGAAAAGGATTTTCATTTTCTTTTTTTAATGCGATGGAAGGCTTAGAGCCCAAAAAAAGAAAGAGAAAAATATATATTATAATACACACTAGATTTGTCAAATAATTCAGAAAAGGATAATTGCCCAAAACAAAAACAAAAAAACAAAAAAAAAAAAAAGGAAAAAAGAAAAAGGCGCCCAACATGTAACATAAACTTAGTCATGTAAAGGTCCACTGCTAGAACTATAGGGTTGAATATATTGTATAAAATAAATAATTACTTACTTTATCAATTTATTTAATTAATTATACAATTTTTTTTATTTAACTTATATTTGAGTTCAAGTTCAAATTAACTCGCATTCAACACTATTAAATAAAGGATAACATGTTTAATACTTTAATATATATATATATATATATTTTATTTTCTATAAGTATTTTTATATTATATGAGTATGAGTCTAATCTCGTTGAAAGTTTAAGACTGTCATTTCACATAAGTATTTTCTTACGAGGTTAAACATATAATATTACAAGACCTAAAAACGAAGATAAACAAAGACTATTTAATGAACCCACTTAATCTTTTTTTTTATAAATAATTTCAACAACTCTTAGTTTTGGTATTATACATATAACTTACAAACACAATACTTCAATTTTCTACCCTTTTTTTGTTTTTCAAAATTCAGCCCCAAATAGGATTTTGTCTCAATTTTTACTTTAATTAAATTCTCTTTGTTTTTGGTGTATTGCTTTTAAGTTGGGCCTTGTCCTATTTTGTTGAGCCGGACCTTTCAATTTATTTACCCACCCGTTAAGCTTCGGCCGCAACCAAGAAAGAAAGAAAGAAGCATCTGAAAGGCTGAGATGCACACAGCAAATTAGCTCACGAGATGAACAAATGCCATAGCAAAGCACTGCTTCACTTCTCCTCAGGCTGCAAATTTTGCTTCAGCTTCGGCTATTTCTCTTCAAAAATGGTAAAGTTTCTGTCTTTACGGACAAATTTGCCAGCTTTTACTAATTATGTGCTCGCCGAAACTAAGCCTTGTTTGTATGCTCACTCCTTCTTTGTAAGCACCAAAATTGATAGATGTAATGCTGGAATGAAATGTGAGGATGGGTTTAGGAACATTGAGGATGCTCTAGCTTCATTCAATCTGATGATTCACATGTAACCTCGTCCATCAATGGTGGAATTTCATAAATTATTAGGGGAAATGGTGAGAAGGAGACATTATTCAACTGTGATTTCTTTGATAAAACAAATGGAATCATTTGGAATTTCTCCTAATATTTATACTCTGACCATAATGATCAATTGTTTCTTCCGTTTGGATCAAGTAGATATTGGGTTTTCTCTATTTGGAAAAATTCTGAAACTTGGTCTTCAGCCTGATCTCATTACATTCAATACACTGATCGATGGGTATTGTCTAGAGGGCAAGGCTGCTCTGGCGGTGAGGTTGTTTGATGTGATGGTGGAGAAAGGTTATCAGCCTGATGTAGTTACCAATAGTGTGATAATAAAAGGTCTATGTAAAATTGGCCACTCCAAAGTGGCTGCCCAATTACTAAGTAAGATGAAAGAAAGAGGTTTTGAGCCTAATGTAGTTTCTTATAGCACTATTATTGATAGCTTTTGTAAGGACAGGATGATAGCCGAGACGACAAAACTCTTACATGAAATGATGAGTAAAGTTATTTCACCAACTGTTGTCACCTACTCCTCTTTAATTCAACCTGTGCAAGTCATGCCAATGGAAGGAAGCTGCAAGACTCTTGAAGGAAATGATTGGTAGAAATATCAAACCAAACGTATACACTTTCACTACACTAGTTGATACTCTTTGTAAAGAAGGGATGGTCTCAGAGGCTCAAGGGGTGGTGGAAACAATGATTGAAAGAGGAGTGGAGCCTAACATTTGTACTTACAATGCATTGATGGATGGATATTGCTTACAAAGGAAAATAGATGAGGCACAAAAAGTATTTGATATGATTGTTCTTGGCACTTCTGTACCTGATGTATACAGGTATAGCATCTTGATCAACGGATATTGTAGCATTAAAAGGATAGATAAAGCCATGAACCTCTTTCAAGACATTCACTCCAAAAACATGGTTCCAGATAAAGTCACGTACAGCTCTCTCATTGGTGGTTTGTGCCAGGTTGGGAGAAATTTTGATGCACAAGAGCTACTCAATAAAATGAGAGCTGTTGGAGTGTGTCCAGATGTATGTATACTATATTGTTGGATGGATTGTGCAAGCATCAAAATCTAGAGGGGGCATGTGCATTGTTCAAAGAAATGCAAGACTTTGGACCTTTTCCTAACATTATAAGTTATACTATCCTTAGACAGCATGTGCAAATCTGAGAAAATTGAATGTGCAAGGGAGTTATTTCTTAATCTCCCATTGGCAGGTTTGCACCCAAATGTTAGAACATATACTATAATGATTAATGGCTTTTGTAAAGCTGGTCTAGTCAAAGAAGCATATGAGCTGTTCAGGAAAATGGAAGAAAACGGCTGCATACCAGATAGTTGCAATTATAATGTAATGATACAGGGATTTCTTTGCAATAATGATACTTACAGGGCGATTCAACTCCTTCTTGACATGAAGAACAAGGGATTTTGTGCAGATGTGGCGGCCTCATCTCATGTTCTGGATCTTTTGTCCGGTGTTGAATTAGATGAGTCTCTTAGGAAGTTGATAGCTAGCTCTGTGTATGATGATTCAATTATGAAGTGAAATTTCACTTTTTTTCTTTTTCCGCTGCTATGATTATTTTCTATTCTTCAAATTGTAAGAAATAAGAAGTACGTATGGACGTTGTAACTTGTAAGATACTGTTACTTTCTTCACTATTCAAATGAAAAAAAAAAAAACTAGTTATACATCTAGGGAGATGTTATTCCTAGGGCCAGTACTCATGTGCGCGCGCTCGTGGATGACTGTTTTTAAATCAAATATGCATGTTCACAAAAAATATGGCTACCTTTTTGTTCTTGTCAACTCAGTGTACATGCTTTGTTCTCTCTTTTTTCAGTGTTTTAATGTATCTTTTATGATTTATTGCAGACCTTTGACTTGAACGCAATGGCTGGATTTTGTTGCACTTTAAATTGATGCTGCTTTAAATCAATCTGCTAGAACTCATTGCTTGTTATTTTTGATATCTTTCATAATATATTCTTATCGAACGTGAGTTTACATATAGTGAATGAATGAATGGTTTTGATTAGTTGAAGGTTCTTTTTTTCTTTTCTACATCTTGTTTCAGGTATTTGCAACTGCAAGGGTCCTTATTTTGGTAAATAAAATATGCTTACGATAAGTCTTACTATTCTAGAGGGCTTTTTTTGACTGTATGCTGAATTTTCGACCTAATCTGTACATCTGGCTTCTTTTAATGGCTTTAGGGGTTTCCTATTGCTTTTCTATTGAAAAAAAACATAGAATAAGTACTTTAAAAACTAAGTTACTTATAGTTAAAATATTGCTACCAAATGAGGTTGACACAGAAATTTGGTTGTTGTCATAACCAATAATTTATATTATCTCTTTTTTTAATCCATTTTCATGCAGGCACTGATGACTTCTGAATTTTCAACATAAGCAGCTGCATGCTTGATAGTTGAGAAGGTCCCAAAATACATATCTTATTCTCTTGGTGTGTATGAAACATGTGTTATTAGTTTGAGCTTGTTGAGAATTTGTAGGTGTTCGCATGCATCCCTAGGGGTATGTTTTTTGTTAATTTAATTGATATGAGCTAAGATTTCAGGACGGAATATAAATTTTTCATTCCCTTCAAATATTTTATTTTTCAAATGCTTGCTTGCAATATCTGGAAGCCTATGATTATTGCATAGTTATACACGAATCGATACAGTACACAGAAAGGGAATGAGAAAGGGTAGACTTGTTCAGTTCTTTTACTTAGATAATTAAACATATAAGCATAATAGAAAATGACAACTTGGGTGTTTACTTTCTATCATGAAGAAACTGAAAGATAACAACATGACTGAAGGAGGAAAAAAAAAATTCAGTTCATCAAAGATTTCGGATGTGGGTTGTTTATTTAAATATGTTTCTTGTTGATTTATGATTTTGCTTGTGCCATCTTTGATTCTTATGATCGGAATGCCCGAAACGCAGAAAGTAGCCTTTCAGGTCGGAAGGAATCTTCGATTAGGATCAAAAGATTCAGTTTGTAAGTCATGACCTAAGTAGGGATCTTTGGTAATTATGGATTACTGTCACCAGTAAAGAATAGAGGAAATGTATCTTGATCCTTGTTTTATTTTTATTGCTGCTTTCAACATGTTGAGAAATTTATTGCTATTCTATTGTAATTATACGTGTACCAACTAAAGATTCACAACATGTAGCCGTGTTGCATACATTTTTATATCTCAAAAGCTGAGGCAAGGGAACTAGTGGTCCAGCATTTTCACAAATGTAATGATGCATATCAGGTACAGTTGACCCTTTAATAACAATTTCTTCCAGCATTTTCACAAATGTAGTGTCTACATGACCTTGCAGAGTTTAATTTTGGGTAATTATGACCAGTTTTAGTTTACAGTGGTAGAGTATCTGTTGAGTGCAACACTCTTGCATAAGATAATAATCTAATTTCTACCAGTTATACCATAGATATACTAGAGCTAAATGTTGTTGCTGTTATGATATTAGTTAGCAAGCCTCATTCTGATATTTTAACTCTTTTTTATCTCCACAACCCATATATAGTATGTACTTATGAAAAAATAAGTTACCAACTCACTAGAATTATGCTGAATAATTCCTTAAAGGAAAAATGTTTGTGTACAGCAAATACCTTATACTTTTTTTACGATGTAACTTGGATTTGTTATAAAACTTGGTCTAGTAGTCATAGATGATGCATGCTAAGTCATTTTTTGACATTTTCTGATATTCGTGGGTTTGTTCATAGAATGTGGTGGGTACAGTCTAGTACAGGAATGTCTTACATTTCTGGGAAGCATATGCCGGTGATAAAAAGCAACAGGGTTGCAACAAGAAGCAGGTCCTGTGTTGGGTGTGGCCAAGGATTTAGGTGATAGTATTTGATGAATGCCATGAAAATTCAGTCAGATTCCTCCATCTGGGCGGTTTTGATTGTTGGACTTAGGGTGGTGTAGAATTTTGTTGGGCGCATGCTGGGTTTGCTATTGCCACACATCTCTTTACCTTTCTAGTTAATTGAATATCTAAATTATGTATGATCAAGTTGTTGATGAGGTGTTATTCAACTGGTTAAAACAGAAATTTTAAAGTCATGACATATTAGGTTTGAGTTCCTATTTACCAACTTTAATTACTAAATTTAAGAAGATAAGAAATATTCTTCATATCTTCTTATAAACTCTTTTAACATAAGGTTCATTGTTAGGTTCTCATTGTCATAATTGTTTTTTTGGCTTTTTCCATTTTCACAAACCTTTTTATACCAATTCAATAATACCATATATCTTCTCATTAATTTTAGAATTACTTAATTAAAAAGAAAAAAAATGCTTTTAGACAGGAAAGGAACAACTTAACATTCTTTAAAAAATTGCTAACTGAACTTTTCAGTTTTCTCCTACTCAATTTTTTTATTTATTTTTTTTTGCACTTTTCAACTCAAATGCACGATTGTAGTTCTGAGCTCAACATGAATGTTATAAGCTGTGGTGAGCTTTGACTTAGGTCCTGATCTGCCTAATTTAGAAGTTGGGCGTTCGGACGCATCCTAGAGAGACCGAGCCATTCGAAAGAGACCCTGCCGCACAGCTTCCACTTATTGTGAGGCAGCAAAATTTGCTTGCGCTCTTAAAAAATGGTAAAGTTTCTGTCTTTACGAACCCATTTGCTAGCTTTTACAAATTATGTGCTTCCCGACACAAGGCCTTGTTTGTATGCTCACTTTTTCTGTTTAAGCACCAAAATTGAAGGATGTAATGTTGGAAAGAAATGTGATGATGGGTTTAGGAACATTGAGGATGCTCTAGCTTCATTCAATATGATGATTCATATGTAACCGTGGCCATCAATGGTGGAATTTGGTAAATTACTTGGGGAAATTGTGAGAATGAGACATTATTCTACGGCGATTTCTTTGATCAAACATATGGAATCATTTGGAATCGCTACCGATATATATACTTTGACCATCTTGATCAATTGCTTTTGCCGGTTGGATCAAGTAGATATCGGGTTTTCTCCATTAGGAAAAATTCTGAAACTTGGTCTTGAGCCTAATTTTACTACATTCAATACTTTGATCAATGGGTACTGTCTAGAGGGTAACGTTGCTCAGGCAATGAGGTTGTTTGATGTGATGGTGGAGAAAGGTTATCAGCCTAATGTCGTTACCTATAGTGTGATAATAAAAGGTCTATGTAAAATTGGCCACACCAAAGTGGGTGCTCAGTTAATTAATAAGATGAGAGAGAGGTGTGGAGCCTAATGTAATTACTTATAACACTATCATTGATAGCTTTTGTAAGGACTTGATGATAGACGAGGCAACAAAACTCTTCAATGAAATGATGAGCAGAGGAATTCCTCCAGATTTTGTCACCTACAACACTTTAATTCGTGCTGCTTACAAATTTATTAATTTATTTATCTTTATTTGTTTAATATATTAATTTATTTAATTAAATATATATATATTAGTTAATTATACAAATTTTTTAAATAACCCCTTGTAAGAAAGCTTGGATCCTTGGTCCATCCCCACGACGGCCCATCAATTCAACTTATTGGACATGCCTAGATAGGGGAGTAACCGATAATAGTTCAACTTATTTAGAGAAGAAAAACAAGATTTGAAGTCCAAGCAACAAGAATTGAAATAGGATAATTCTCTTCTCGATACACAGTTTCTCTGTATTTCACTTGAAACCTATCTTTTTTTTTTGAGAAGACCTATTCTCACATAACTCCAAGATCATACACAATATAACTATTTTTTTTTTTTAAAACAATCCTTTCAAGTTTACATTTTCTTTTTCAATATCTTCTTATATCGAGTAACTAATAGAGTCGGAATTAAGTTGAATAATTCAAGACTCCACTCATATTCATATTTGACTAGTTAACTATTTAACTCGAGACAAACAAAACTCAAATTGAGTTATCTTAAATATTTGTTTAAAAAATTATATATTTTAGTTGAAAACTCATCAAATATGTTAATTATACTAAATATATAAGTTACGATTTATTTTAAATGACTTGTCTTTCTCTACATATATATGTAAATTTATATGGCTTATTTGATGCATCGTATAAGATTGTATAGTATATGATTATACAATGTATTATACTATATAGCTTTACAATTGTTATACTGTTATTTTATCCTCTCCCTCCCTATTGTATAGCTTTATACTGTCAGGTATAGTATAACAAGAAGTTAACAGTATAAGTCTATACTATCTTCTTATTATCAAATACTATATAAGAGCCAACTGGATAATCTTATATTATATTATTATTCTTATATGATATACCAAACGAGCCCATTGTGTATTTTAATACTAAGCTCGATAACACTATTATTTGATATTAATGATAAATCTAGGCACCAATGAGTACTACTATGAATCCATTCTCTTGAAAGTAATGTTTTTTTCTTTTTTCAATTGCGGTTAATTAAGTGTTGAACCCATAATCAATAGAGTCATTTAAATAACTCATCACTAAATTAAATTATATTTTATTATATTTTTTATATATAAATATATTTATTTATTTTAAATAAATTAAATAGTACTAAAATGAATCATATACAAAATTTACAAAGATTAAAAATTTGACCTATTTTACTAAATAAATACAATATTAATTTATTTAAAAAAAAGTCAAATTTAATTTATTTTTAAAAAATTATTGTTTAATTATTTACGAGCTAACCCTCCTTGTTATTTATCTAATATGCAATAATAATTGATGAACCGTCCAAACTTAGATCTGGTAGATAGATAGGCAGATGGACAGACCAACCTTTAACGTGAGTCCAATTAAGGAGCGGGACCCACTTGCTTGAATGTTTGTTGATTGTACAACTAATAAACAACAACTATTCAGTACTAATTTTTAAGGCTTGATTTTGATCGCACGGTCAGAAACTCATCTCTGTGATTGGAAATTTGATTTTTTGTCTCTGAAACGTCAGCAGCTGATTTTTTTATTTTTTGGCCAGATGCAGCTGATCGAATCTTTCGATCTTCGTATCACTTAAGAATGTCGGCTTTTTCAATTTTTGTCTGTTGGAATTATGGGCGGTCGTGCAAATATCAAATCTTTGCTGGTGGGATTTTATATAATAATAAAATGAAAAATTATTCCTTAGATGAAAATTTAATCCACTAAGGAATAATTTTCCTTACATTATTAATTAATATGATAGTACCATAATAAATTATTAGTCACGATCAATTTCTTTAAAATTATAGTTTATTAATTAACATAAAATTTATTTTCTATAAGACACTCTTATTTATTTATTTTTGACTGATCTCTTTTATTAATGTAATAATTCTAACTTATTGTCTCCATTTCTTATATAAAATATTTATAGATTTATAATTATTTGGTTAAATTAAAGAATGATGTCTAGAATCAAAGAAAATAACTAATAAAAGGCTTGTCTATTACTTTAGTATGTCATAATTATATCAGTTTTCAATTCTGTCATTTAATAATTTTTTCAATTAATTTTATTTTTTAAAATTTAAAATTTTTCAATCAAGTTTCATTCTTTCATTTACATATAATAAATTAATAAACCAGTCACACTTTATATAATAATAATGACATACATAATTATTTGTATCTTACAAAATTTATTGATTATTTTATTATTAAATTATATAAAATTATTTTTTTTATGCATAATACGAGAATAAAATAATATAATTTGATTGAAAAATTATGAATCTTAGATGATGAAATTGATCAAATTCTTTTGTAATTGACTAAATTAAAAATTGAGTCAATTTTAAAGAACTAAAATAATAATTAAGTTTTAATAGAATAATCCGTGATATTTTTTAGATTTACCACTGTATAATTTTTTTATACTTAAAATATTAGTTTTTTATAATATAAGGCCTACTATAAACAAAGAAATGTCTTCGAGCTGCCAAATAAATGTACACGTGGCATGATCTATGATCTAGTGGATTTTAAAATAATAATAAAAAAGTTACTCATAATTAAAATTAAAATTTCTTATTCTTGTATTTTTTTTTTGTATTAATCAGTTAAATTAATAACTTGATAAATATTTGTAAATTATATATTGATGTTTATAATTTGATTGAACGTGACTTTAGGTAAAAATCATTAAAAATCATTGTAGTAGCCATGATTCATTTTGAGCCACATTTTTCTTTTCGTTTTAAGAAAATAAAATGTGTTAAGTATCTTTCGATTTGAAATTTTTTCTAATCCAAATCTACTTATACAGCTTTTTTCAAAATTTAATTTACATATAAAATTAATAACGAAGAAAGTTATTAATATATATATATATATATATTAAGAAATAGGACAATTTCGTAATTTAGCTCAAATAAAATTTATTAATTAGGTTAAAGTTCATTAAAATCGAAATTCAATGCTCAAATATCGACAAATGATTTGCAAGATCATTCATACAATTAAAAAAAACAACACTATATAAGCATTAAGGTTTCTTAATGGTGGTTGTAAGATATGTCTTTTAATAACCTCTTTCCTCATGCTTTAAAAAAAATAACATTCTAGTATTACTAACGTCTAACTTCATTAACTGTACTTAAATATCATATTTTTGTCAAATTCATATTTGAAGTTTCAAAACGTTTGCAATTTATTCTCTTATACTAACACCATAAGAAATTGAATAAAAAAATGTTAATGTGTCCTTAAAATGTAATATTTTTATCACATGTATGCTGAGTTAATAAAAATAAAAATTTTATTTTTCACTCCATAATCACTATTTAAAAATCATGAAATTGATAAAATATAATACTTTGAAGATGAAATTCAAAAAAAAAAAAAGTTTAAGATTTATTATTTTTTTGTCAACTTAGCATAGCACTAAATATAATAGTTTAAACCAAATCAACAATTTTTGTCCAAATTCTACTTGTGTTAGGATGAGTGAAGACATTACAAATATTTTAAAGTTATATAATGAAGTAATAAAATAATCATATTTAGAGATAATAGATATGTTTTTACCTAAAAGATATTATTCAGAGTTGGTATACGGAACTACACATCTATATGCTTAACAAATTAAACCAAATATTATTACTAGTATTTCTTTTGTTTTAAATTGAGGATTCAATCACCCTTTGACATTTCCATTCAATTAATTTGCTAGGTATATATGGTTTGACCAAAGAGGTCATTAATTACATTCATATTAGTAGATTAAGCCAATAATTTCTCATCAATAAAGTCAATTTAAAATCTCTAATATTTTGAATGCATATTTGTAACTTTGTGTAACCTATTTTTGTAAAACAATCCTTCAACACAACTTCTTTAGTTAGCATGTATTCGTTAAAACGTAATAAATATTATATTATAATGATCATAAAATATTACATATTAATATAAGAAGCAGAATTTAAGTCCTTCACTGAACTCCTTGTTTTTTCTTATATTATCTTTCAAAAGTAGACCCCTAATCCTAAGCAAATACAAATACTACTACACCAAATCCAAGTGCAACGTGAAACTACAACCACCTGGCTTCAATGTTTTTCAACCGTTGATTTGAAATTTCCCATGTTGACCCACATTCGTTATCCGTTGATTTAGATTACTTAAAAACCTATCCTATGAAGGTTAAGGAACAATTGTATGCGTTTCATTGTCTGCAATTGTAGTTGCCATCTTTGGTCAAAAGCCTCGGAGTAACAGAAACACCTAAGCTCAAGAGAGAGAGAGGCATACACTACTACACCTTTTTCTTCTTTATATACATCTTTTTCTCTCTCTAAATCTTCAATTTTTAATAGGCCCTCTTACAAAACACTCGCTGCTTTGTCTATCTCTTGATTCCTTGTTCTGTAACGTGTATAGATATTGTTGTTGGTCTTCTGCATCAGAACAGGTTCTGTTTCTCAAATCAAAAGCTCCTCTTTTTTCTTTTTTCTTTTTCTTTATCTTTCTCTTTGCTCTGAATTTAGCATTTTGATCTAAGATTTTGTGATTGCTCTTACCTCCTGATACTTGGTCATCTTTTCCATATTTGAGCTTTAGATTCAGCTATATTTGGTAGGTATATGATTAAATTTTAACAAGATGCAACTTCTGTATTTAACTTTTGTTAAATATTTACTATTAGATGATTCAACCAAAAAAATAAAAAGACTATAACTTTGATCTGGGTTTGTTCCTTTTTGTTTTCTCTTTCTTTTGATTTTTTCTTTGGGTAATGCATGCATTAATTTTTGTTTTTCTAAAAAAAAATACTGGGTTATACTTTATATGTGAACATTAGATGATTTGGGGGTTGAGCTAAAAGATAAGACTGATAATTTTTCTCAGGCAAATAAACGATTCGTCGTTATATGATTGTTTTTCCAGCTATTGTGTCACTATATATGATTTCAAACAATTTTAGTAATTATTTATTTTTATATAGTCCTTTTGTCGATTATTTTGATGCATATAAGACGTCTCCTTCTGCTTGAAAATACATACATAGACGCATCTTACAAATAATATGCATTTCCTTTTCATATTATCTTTCTCTTCCTCTGTCCCTTTAGCTCATTTAATTGTCAGTTTCATATTTGGGTACTTGAGCTATCTGTTTAAGCAAACTGCAATTACATTTACGCAAACTGCAATTCCTTTGTTTATAAGGAATTAAAACATCCTAGTAATTAATATTTGGTATTGTTTCCAACAGCTATCCTCAAAGACCAAATATTTTGGAATATTTACAGAGTACAACAGCTGAATTGGTGATAGTTCATGTTTCAGTTATCCATGGAGTTAAGAATGTGAGAGAAGTTGAAATGGAACCCTAAGAATGTGAGAGAAGTTGAATTGGAACCCATGATAAAGTTGGGTCCTTTAAACATGGAGAAGAAATGGCTATTTTCTCTTGCCGTGACCTCTCTCATATGCATATGCCTTATTGCGACATCCTCTAATATGGGGAATGTCTCTTCATTACACATCCATTCATTCTTTTTCTTTTTGCCATCTCGTTCATCCACAAACCAGACGACCCCAATTTTTGCTGAGGAAAAGATTTCAGAACCTCCAACCCCTCTTCCTGGACCCGCAATTCCTCGTTTTGCTTATTTGATTTCGGGTTCAAAAGGTGATTTGGAAAAGCTATGGAGAACTCTTCATGCGCTTTATCATCCTCTAAATCATTATGTTGTTCATCTAGACCTTGAATCACCACCAGAGGAAAGGTTGGAACTTGCTTCACGAATTGAGAGGCATCCGATCTTCACTGAGGTTGGAAATGTTTTCATGATTACAAAAGCTAATATGGTCACATACAGAGGACCCACAATGGTTGCTAACACTCTTCATGCCTGTGCTATTTTACTAAAGAGGAGTAAGACTTGGGATTGGTTTATCAACCTTAGTGCTTCAGATTATCCTCTTGTTACTCAGGATGGTTAGTTTATTATTAACATCATGATTCTTTCTGTTATATTCTTGTTCTTTTTTGCAAGATGAAGGATGCGATAATTTCATCTCACAACTTTTACCTTAATACGTGTTCAATTCATTATTTGCAGATCTTCTATACACGTTTTCAGGCTTAGATAAAAGCCTAAATTTTATTGAGTCATTCCAGCCAGCTAGGTTGGAAGGAGTGAGCTTCTATTCCCTTCTTTTTCTTTCTGTATATGTGGCATATGCAACTTTGATTTATAGTACTGGTGAATGAAACCATGCAGGGACAAAAGAGCAATGCCTTTAATGATAGACCCTGGACTTTACATGACGACCAAATCAGACATCTACTGGGTCACTCCTCGAAGAACTTTGCCAACAGCTTTCAAACTATTTACTGGTTAGTTTTCTTTCTCCAAGGCTACTTATTTGGTTTGTAACAACAATTAGTCAATGCAAATTTGGAAAGTATCTCATGTTCAGAAGCATCGAGACCAATACTATACTGAAAGTGTGACTATTAATCGAAAATCATTCTGTTATGTGCCAAAATAGACATTAAATTGTGAAGTACTTTTACTCACAGCTTGAGTTGTACAGTTGTTTATGTTGTCCTTCCACTTTTTCTTTTCTTTCTGCTAGGTCTAAATGTAATAAGATCTGCATTCATCCTGTCTTTGAACTGATTTAACTCTGCTTGATCTCCTTAACAAACTAGCCATTTCAATTTCAGAAGTGTTTTTGGTGATGTTTACACCAGTCTCCTGCCTGTGAGGTGTTTTATTTATTTTCTCCCTTCCCCTTGAAGCTTTTGAAAATGTTGTAGTTGAAGTAAATTTTCATAGTTAGAACACTAGCTCAAATTGTGAAAATTTTGTTTACAATTTGTACATGTAATGACATACCCGCTGCCAAGCAAGAAAATCAAGAAGTAAAATTTCCTTCTTGCAGCCTTGCGTACTTTCTGCCCTTTCAATTTCTTGTTTGCTTCTCAAATGTGTATCATTAAATCATGTGGTTTTCTTTATTGCAGGTTCAGCATGGATGGTTATATCGCGTGCATTTGTAGAATATTGTGTTTGGGGTTGGGACAATCTACCAAGGACCCTTCTCATGTACTACACAAACTTTGTCTCCTCCCCTGAAGGCTATTTTCAGACTGTCATATGCAACACAGAAAACTTTGCCAAGACTGCTGTGAACAGTGACCTGCATTATATTTCGTGGGATTTCCCTCCCAGACAGCACCCCCATACCCTTTCACTTAATGACACAGACAAAATGATTGCAAGCAATGCTGCTTTTGCTCGGAAATTTAGACAAGATGACCCTGTCTTGGATAAGATTGACAAGGAGTTGCTACGGCGGAGGAAGGGAAGATTCACCCCAGGTGGTTGGTGCTTAGGCAGCTCCAAATGTACTAAGGTTGGTGATGTTACCAAACTCAAACCAGGACCAGGAGCTCAAAGGCTTCGTCTCCTTGTAGCTAGGTTAACACTGCAGGCCAGATTTGGTACAAATCAGTGTAAATAGATCCCAAGGAATTTCCATGCTTGGAGATGAGGAGAATCTTACAGAAAAAGAAATGAAAAGAATAAATAAGACATAAGCGCTGGTGTTGCAGCTTTTACTACATTCCTAGTAGAATTGAAGACATGTTAGTCCTCAGATATTGAGTTATAACCATAGTTGTCATTGTGTTTAGAAGCCAAGATGACAACACTGGGTCAATCCTTCTTTTGAAGGTTCTGTTTACATACAAACTTATCAAACAATTTGTTTCCTTTACTTATATTTCCTTCTAATTTTTCTTCCTGATATGTTTGTTCTTTTGTTTTCTGCAGACTATATAATTTTTGAAGTGCGAGTAATCAAGTATTATGGTAACTGTTGGATTTTAGACTCAAACTAGTGAAAGGCTCCACATCTTTCCTACCAAAAAAAAAAAAAAAAAGAAAGAGAAAAAAAGAAAGGCTCCACATCTTCAATAAGAATTATGCTATACAATTAGTAGTCTTTATGAATCTACAGTCTAATGCATTTTAAATGAAGAAAGTTATTTCATAAAATAAATATGTAATAATAATTGGAAAAGCAAAAAAATTTTTAACATGTTGAATGACTAAGTCAATGTGACATTCATTTTTTTGGATTTAACTAAACTAGATTGATTATCCTTCTTTGTTAATATTAGCAATAGCCCTCTTAAACCTAAAATTATGATGACTTTCGACCACTCTTATGTAACGGGAATGCTCCTAGAAGAAACATCACCTTTAAAATTATAAACTTCCTAACATAAAAAAAATTACCTATTTATAAAATATAAAAATCTTCTGCTATTCTAAAAAATATTTCCACATGTTTCTTTCAAAAATTTATGAATTAATTCACTCTTTTTTTGTTTATATTAAAATAATAGTTATTTATCATAAAAATTAGAGGTTATTAACTATACTATATAACTGATGTACAGTTATAATTAATCACCTAAATAAGTGAATTATATGAACCAAAAATAAATAAATTATTAAGACAAATGTTTCTGTTCTTGCCTATTATCATCAAAACTTGAATAATTATGATTTTAACCTTTAGATAGAAACTCCCACGAGAATACAAATTTTTTTTTTTTTGACAAGATCATTTGAAAAAGCAATAAAATCAGTATAATGTAGCCCTAAAAATAAAAACGAGATGTAATTAAAATTGACCGAGTATAGATGTTATGACTGTAATAATCAATGGGCACAAACTATAAGGATGTGCACGGGTCGGTTCGGTCCGGATAATGATACATTTTTGAACCGAACCAAAATTTTAAAGTAATAAAATTTATGAACCGAACCGAACCGAAAATAGTTATTACCCGAACTGAAAAAATATGACTAGTTCGATTCGGGTATTCGGTTACCCAAAATTTATCAATATTTTACTAAAATTAATTTAAAAATTATATATTTTTTGTTTTTGAACCTCATTTTTTAAATTCATTAGTTATTATAAAAGAAAAATACAAAAAACATAATATATTAACATATTCAACACAAATAAAAATATAAAATTATAAATTAATACAACAATACATTAAAAATAACAAAAAAAATTATATATTTTGATTTTCGGGTAACCATGGGTACCCGTTTGCATTATACTCCATTACCCGTAACCGAACCGAAAATAACGGGTATTAAATTTAACTACCCGAACAGAACCAAATAAGAAAAATACCCGAATTTAACCGAACCGAATTACCGATTCGGTTCGGATATTCGATTTTTCCGGTTTCCTTGCACAACCCTAACAAACTACGTTCAAATGTAACATGTACCAAAACCAAAAAAGATATTAAATGTAAGTATCAATTGATTAAGCAACTTGAGCTGAGAAAATTACACAAGCATATAGCTTCCCACCTTTTTTTTTTTTTTTTCCTTCTTTTTTGTAACATTGAATTTTATATACAGAACATTTGGAAAAAAAAAAATTCTCACTCTTCTTTTGGACCTTTATGGCTGCCTCTATTATGTAAAGCCAAAAACTTCGTATGCTGCTAGCAATCATGGAATTCCTATACCCTTCTATATGCATATGTAGCTATACTGGCAACAGAAGCTTCTACTATACAAGATTCTCTTACCAGACGCCCTTTAAATTTTTTTAGAAAACTAGAAATTATTTAGTGCAGAGAGTACAGGCAAATTTAAACCATCTCAAGAATTTTGATATTTCCTGTCGAATTTGCAGCTACCAATGTGGATGACTGACCGCGCCAAGTAACAGAAGAGATGAACTGTGAAGCATCATCCATGTCGAGGCCAGAAAGTGGGTCTGTGTTGTGAAACTTGAATGACAATGCTGGCATGGGAAATGCTTTGTGGTATATGAAAACCTATTCCACACAATATGAACAAGTAAGGCATCAATATTGAATAGAAAATGCATGAAGGCCATTAAGTATATCATGGTAACATTGTAATTGCATAGGGTAGGATGCTCTAATTTCCCACAATGGAAAAGAGCAAAAACTGGAGTGTTTGACCTATAAGCAACCACTGTATCATGAAAGGAACGTTCTGTTTTCTGTTGGTTGTCAAAAGTTGCAGAGATAAAAGCACCAGTGTCAGAAGTAAGCTTGTAAAGGTCCTAATATCCACTCAAAAGAATATGATAATTGCATACCTACAAGTAAGTGTGCATTCATTCCTCTAAGAAGTTAGTAGTAAAGTTTTGTGATGCTATCCATACATATAAGCTAGAAAACGCTATCATTGACTGAGATTAAACAGGTGGGCAAGAGGTACACGGGGATGTGGGCAAATAGCATCACCCCCCTCCAAAATGGGAAAAAGGCAACATTGTATGCTAAGAGGAAGGTAGTTTGGATTTTTTCTTTCCAGAAAAATAAACAAAATAATCTTGAAATAGCTGTCTGTGTGCAGAGTGCTAACTCAGAATAGAAATCTTACTAAACAAATTATAATTCAAGGCTATCAAATCAATCATGAAAAAGACAACCAAATTGGAAAGTAAGGCTTCAATTACGTGAGAAATCTTGTACTGCCAACACAATGAAGGCAAGCATTGAAGTACAGTTGATTGTGCCAATTAGATATCCCCATGATACTAGAAAACGTTCTATTGAAATTAACTCTCAACATAACGCCGATTAACTGCATGAAATTCTGAACATGCTTTATTTGACTTCTAATTAGAATATTAGTGAAAAAATATGTTATAGGTAACTACCAACTACGAAGGCACGTTACCTTTCTCTTTTTGCTTTGATATCCCCCACCACCACCAGAAAGTATCATGCAACCAAGTCCTAACAATACCGACGAAGAAAAATATTGCATTCGTATAATTGAGAAACCCCTCACTTGCATCTGACTAAACTCTTCCGATCTATCACAACATGGTCAAAAGTGACTCCCCAGGAATCTTGGACATTATTAGCCAAAAAGAGGAATTTCTTAAACAAAGCGTATGAAGTTGCATCTTAAACCAAATTCTTGATTATGGGAAACCTATTAATTCCTTATGATAAGCCACTCCCCAAGGCAGCCCCTTGTTTTGTGTAATAGTGTGTGATTAAAACAAGTGGTTACACTGGCTTTTATTTACCAGATATGAGCAAAACTTGTTTTTTTTTAATTTATTTATTATATCTTTGGTTTTCTCACCACATTTAGCTGAACCCAAATCATAGGGATTAATGCTTGTTGTTGCTGTGATTTTCTAACCTCATTCAGAAAACAAAGCAAATCATCTAACAGAAATATACAGAAAATCGTATTTCCAATGTAACCATTCAATATGAACTTATGAAGTACCTCATTAGTCTCTGATCCAGTAGCAATGTAACCATCAGAAACTGACAATCCCACGAAGTTCTGCAACCAAAACAAAGGCATCAGAAAATATGATATGTAAGACAACAAGAATGTTAAACATTCAATATGTGAAGTTTGCTATCGAACTTTACATCATGTAAAACTCATACACAAACACACTAATGCCCCTATAAAGCCCACCCAATATTTTGAGTAGCTGAACAGATACCCAGAATGGAATTGTATGACACCTTAAATATGGTGGACCTTATGATAGCCACATTAAACTTTCAATTCAATTACTCCAAGTCTCAACGCTTCATCTCAATAAAACTTCATTTTTCAATTTAGTAGGTTCCAACATTTCCCTTCAGCTGTGAGCCCTCATGCGATTCGTCCAAGTTAACGCATGTTGCTCCTCATGGTGGGTTATCGTTTCATGTATATTAAAGGCATGGGGGTTTAACCAAAAAGATCTGGTTCCAATGAAAATATACTTAGTAGGGAGCCCCTCAAGGTAATCTGTCAATGTGTAATTTTCTCGAAGTCATATAGCATGCAGTAGAACTTAATTCCTAAACCTTAAACCTCGAAATGGTAGTAGATGGGTGCAATAATATATATGCTTATGAAGCTCATTCAAGAACTACAAATTGCATGAACCAAGATCAATTCAGAAAACTCATAAAAGATTAAGAATTTTATATTGATGTTTTGAATCATACAAGAAGTACCAGAACGATTCAGCAACCAATCACAAAACATCAATAGTTTTTTTTTCCTTCCTAACATCTGAGCGCGGGATGGGGGTGGGGATGGGTTGAATCTGTAGAGATCACTTCCATTTAGTGAGTAATTAATTTTCTCCACAGATTTTCACAAAATTAGATAAAATACTTACACTAGCTTCTTTAATGTAAGCAGAAAACTAACCAAATTTATTCAAATTCTGTTTAGAATGTGATATCTATTCTATAAAATCCATGTTTATTATCTTTTGAAGCTATCTTGTGGAAGCTGATCCACTGTTTTCCATTATTATCACATCAACTTCTAGCTTTCCCCTTTAAACAATATTTACATGATAAAATTAAATAAGTATCTGAGTGTAAATAAAATCAAACTTAGGGAAACATCGTTCATGAATCCTTATATTTCATAACATATAGAAAAAGAGAAGCTAACCATGCTTTCATAATTAATTCTACCTTCACATTTGCGTGGCCAGTGAATGACTGAATAGGAGTGTCTATAACTTGAGATGTACACATTGACAAATCCCAAAGCTTCAGAGTGTTATCCGTGGATGCAGAAACAAGATTCACAGAATCCACAAACTTTACGTAACTCACTGTTTTACCGTGTCCAAATAATGTGCAGAGAGGCATCTTTGAGTTACGGAGATCATAGTAATAAATTCGATGATCAGCTGAACCAAATGCAATGGAACGACCAGAATCTGGGGGAAACTGAACACAGCAGACATTTGCCTTTGTTTTGATAGTACCAACACTAACGCCCTGCAGTATCAACCAATGTAAGAGAAACAACTTATCATACATCTGGAATTGAATATACCAAACATGCAACAAGATGACTGCAGTACGTTTAGTTTCAAATCTGACATCCACCAAGTGCAAAAATAGAATTGCCTGATTAATACTCCATAGCTTAACAGAACCATCATCACTCCCGCTAGCCAACATCGTTGGATCTGCTGATGAGAAGTCAACTGACCATACACGTCGCTCATGCTCTCTCATTTCTGATAGTACTTGACTTCTTGTAACATCCCATATCTGACATAATAAGAAACTGACTTATAACACGATAATAGAAATCGATAGATGTTTTAATGCGAGGCTTGGCCTACCTGTACCACACCTTCAAAGTTACTTGAAGCAATTTGACATTTGATGTAAGTGTTCCAACATATACTGCTTAACTTTGACCTACTAGCCATTTCCACTACTGGATAGTGGATATCACGGTCTTCATTTATGATAGTATCACATTCAAATACTTTAATTTTCTTATTTACACCAGCTGTAGCAAAAAATTCTCCGTCACGATCAAAACTGAGTGAGCAAACCAGGTTGGAAGAATTCAAGAGATCTCCTTGCTTCAAGTCTGCCTTAACTTTTAGCTTACCGAAAGATAGATACTTGCATAAACCCTCGAGGAATGGGTTTATCCAACCACTTCTGTTCTCACTATACTGCTCTTTTAATGCCAAATTATTGACCGAACTTCTTTCAGTTACAACAATAGAACCTCTGCCATCAGAATGTTTAACGATCTGCTTTCCTGATGAATTAAATGGCCTACATCTTGTCAAATAATATGCTGACTCTAGTTTCTTAAAATTCTTCATCAATCGGGAACTCTTCGAAAGAATACATCCACGATTTTTCTGACCATCATTGAGATTATCATCACATTCCTCAATATTGTAAATATGAAGCCTTGGCCTGACTCGTCTGGTCCCAAAGCAGGCAGAATCATCACTCTCAACAACAGCCATTGATGGGAGACTTGATGCTGAATCATTATTTCCTTGTTCAGAGTACAAGCTACCAATTTTTTTAAGAGTTGTTTGCTGCTTGGTAACTTCTTCAATGTCTGAACACAGAAAAGAAACAGTGTGCTTTAATTTATCAGCTGCTTCCTGTTTTCTTTGTTGAATAAGGAAAAGGAATTCTAGCAGCAACTCCTCCTCTTCTAACCTCTCTCTAAGCTCTATTGCTGCTTCACGTTCTTCCATGTCATCTCTCTGTTCGTTAAGGAACTCACTCTGCAACAACTCCCTGCAAAGTGAAATTACAGAGAGAATAATGCTTTGTCAGCCAGCATTAAGTTTGCATATTACACATTCCCAATTATATGTTTCCCAATCTTCAATCTTATGCATTTTTCTTTCACATAATGAGAATTTTATTATCAAATAAAGAAGAATAAATGCAGCTATGCTGCACAGGAATAGAACAACTAATAAAGGAACCCAAACAACAGAAAACAATCAGATAAAGCTTCCTAACTTCATCGTCTTGTATAAACTTCTCTTCCTACTCAAAGTTATCTTATTAATATACAGTAAATTCTCAATATAGGATGTTGAAAGTGCAGGGAGCTGTTCGCAAGCGTATTACAAAAAAGAATCACTGAGGCTTAATTTCCTCAACACCTTAATGCGGTCTTTTCATCCTCACATGGAACAGCATCTAAGATCCCAAGGATAAATTATCAGCTTGCTAGCAGAATTCAAATTTCTCAAAATCTCAACAACTAAAGGAAACGGAGGGAAAATGAAAATGAAATGGGAGTTTTGGGATGCACGTAAAAGTACGGATTTTGATCTGCAAGAAGCTTGTTGTAAAGAGAACTCACCCGAGTGTTGGCCGGCTACTTGGCTCTGGATGCAATAACCATAAGCAAAATGAAGCTTCTTTAGGCCACTTCAGCAATAACTGTGGAGGAAGAACTCGGTGTCTAAGACTAGACATAGTTCTGCTTTTTTCTTCTCTTGAGGTGAGCGGACAGAATAACTGGTCACATGCAGGACAACCACATCAGTAAATAGAAATAAAAACATGAGAGGTTTAAAAATTGGACCTTGTACTCATTTTTAATTACAAAGTGGAGAACATAAAACAAACAGTCAAATTACCAAGTTTAAATTCAATATCTTATGCAAGGGTT
Source organism: Quillaja saponaria (assembly GCA_029379385.1). Classification (NCBI taxonomy): domain Eukaryota; kingdom Viridiplantae; phylum Streptophyta; class Magnoliopsida; order Fabales; family Quillajaceae; genus Quillaja; species Quillaja saponaria. The sequence goes on along the minus strand of CM055616.1, from coordinate 5,970,320 downwards.
GAGAAATTTTATTGACCTCAAAAAGAAGAAGCCCCAACCGATAAATGTCAGAAGCACAGGAGCCTGGCACACCAGCTAACTCTTCAGGACTAGTGTACCAACTGGTCTCCAGTAGTAATATCTGTTTCATTGGAAACGGTTGCTCCTTTTCTTCTACCTGCTCTACATACCTCATATTTTTAGTTTTACTTTCTTCAGCCTCTTCTACTAATAATACACGTGCTGCACAAACTGAACTTGACTGCATGCAACTAGTTTCTGATAAAGCTGTTGTTGAAGTCCTTACAGGTACAAGATCTTCACTTCCTACACTTCTCTGCCAATGTCTACCGCGGGCCAAGATAGATAATGGATTTTTAGTTTTCATGGGTTGGGTGTTTAATCCACCCTCAAAAGAATCTGAGCCAGAATCCGAACAAGATGCTGACTCAATAAAAGAGACATGGTTGAAAGAGGACGTGACAAAGCAAGAAGGCCGCACATTATGAACAACAATTCCTTGAGAATGTGCTACATTAAGAATTTCCACTATCTGCCTAAATATGTGCAAGCATTGAAAGCGATCTACAGATCGTTCAGGTTTGTCTAACCATTGTCTCAAGCTAACATCACCCCACTCTATGGTACGAATAAAAGGGTCGACTGCTAGTTCAGTCATCACAGATACCAGAGAAACCACCCAGGTTTACAGGGCTTATCGCCTGTCTCGTTTGTGAAGCCAGAATCATGCAATCCTTCACTTGACAAGGCAATTCTGTTTGAACTGAATAAGCCTTGGATTCCTATCTGAGACACTGGAAGAATTTAATGCCCTAGAGCTATCAGGATTCCGCCAACCAGACCCAGGTGAACCCTCCATTATTATCCACTTACAGCTGCATGAAGGCCAGAACATACACAAAAAAGAAAGGGAGGAATTCTATGACTTCTATTACACTCTCGCACGTCCACCAGTCAACATTTTAAATCAAAACCTCATCTTAGTCTCACAAGAAATATAAGAAGACTCAACATCAAGATCAACCCCTAATCTTCACAAAACAATGACAAACTCCTGCTAGACACAAAAGTGAATTCATAAATCTTTTGGCATGCGAAGTTAAATAAAAATGTCAAGCTAAGCAACTTAATTAATTGTAATTTTTTGAGTCGAGAAAACTCAGAAAACCCATTGCATAGATGTATATTATGAACAAAAATTTTCAACTGACGGCACAAACAACTATACCACCGACACCAACAACAGAAACCCGTCAAGCAATATTAGAGGAAATCTTCAAAATTGGACGATATCCCAACAACCCATCAAGAGATATATATTACAATAGATGGTGTGAGAGACAGATACAGAGAAAGGGACGGGAGGGAGAGAGGAATACCCGAGCCACCATAAGAGACTCCTGTTTGTGCTAGCCAACCTGAACAGAACCACACAACAAAACTTTTGTAGTTGCACTATACACTGAAGCTTCACAGGCTCACAAAAAAATCGCAATTTTTCTCGCAACAAAAAGGAAAAGAAAAAGAAAAAACAAACAATAACTAAATGTCCCCAGAAACAAACACAAACCGTTTGTGTGAATATGAAAATGCAATTTCCTTACACTTTCCACTGTCCCTTTGCTTTGTATCCTTATTGAGCCTATCACATATCGTACTTCATTGCTTTCTTTGGAAGCTTGGAAGGCCACTCCTTAGTTCTACATCTTCGTTATCTTCCTGCTTTATTCTAAGAACCAACGTGGCACCACCATGACCTCTAGGATGCTGAAGAAGAGTGACGAGAATAGTAAATTTCAACAAGTTGTGGGCCATATATGAAATTTTTTTTTAAATTAAATATTTGGCTTTGTTCATAATTTGCAATTAAAAAACAATCTGTTTGAAAAAGAGGAAGTCCCTTCTTCCAAAGAAAAAATTTACTATAAATTATGTGAAAGACAACCTAATAAAGAATTAATTTCTACCAAGTACAACTCTAACTTAATCCAATGAAGTATCTATGTAACATTTACATTCAAATGGTCCCATGCAATCTGTTGTATTATTGTAAGCAAAAGTGTTTAATTTATGTTTTTAACTAAGAGCAATCATTGAGAATTTTACAATAATAGTTACCAATGCTTAATTATAAAGATAGTAGTAACCTAATTTTAACTGACATAACGACTTTTATAAAGTTCACGTGATCAAATTTGAAACTTACTTTATTTTAAACTCGATTGATCAATTTATGTCAAAGATTACAATCTTCATTGATCCACGTGGGTCCCTTCTATTTGCTTATATTATGTATCATTAGCTTCTTGAGTCATGCAAAAATCCTAAAATTGCACATATTGTTTCAGATTTATGAAAAAAGGAAAAGAAAAAAAGACTCATTTTTGTTCAGACAAGGGAATAGTAATGTTTTTAGTTACCCATTAATTATCTGAAGTATGTGGGGTTAGGGGTCATTAATGTTTTAGTTCAGAAAAATATCATATAACACAAAAAATATTATAATTCAATTGATTAAAACGAGAGAGTTTAGAGAGAGGACTAGAGAGTCCATCTAATTAAGACGAGAAAGGTTCAAATTCCACGAGGGAAAAAAAAATTCAAACTATAATTTCTATAAACATGTCCAAACTCCAAAGCCAAAAACTCACATTCCTTGATGAATGAAAGTCCTTCTCATAAATTCTGCTCTTACCTGCTTAAAGAATATGACAATAATACTATTAAATCAGGGATTCATGTCATATACTCTACTGGTAATTTATACAGTAATAGTCTTGCCTCCATTGGAGAACAATCCTAGCTGCTTGCATTCTTCTATGATTACCCCAAACCCAACAATGTACTTGATTCAGAAAAGAAAACCACCAGCAAAATCATTTCAAAGTGATCTTCTTGCAGATGGTTCCGCCAGTCTGGGTCTACTTCAGCTCAACGACCATAAACAATGGTTGATATCTGGTTACCTTCAGTCTGAAGTCTTCTTGCTTTTGCTCTGTCAATACGTGCTCGTCTGACGGCTGTCTTGAATCTGGCGGTCATGGTCCTTCAACATCTGATCCATGTTGCCTGATGGATTTAGCAGGGGACCGGAGTAGTGAATTTTATGATCCTTTGAACCATAACCAACCTGCAGCATGTATAAACCATGTTTAGAGTGCATTAGTAGGACAAGAAAATCACAGCACAGATAGATTCTGAACAGCATATAATCCAAACTAGCTCATGAGTCATGATCCTTGCAGTTGCATGAATTTTTTTCCCATAAACATATTCTACACAAATTATCATAGAATATGATGTTGAATGGTACATGGTATGAATGTCAATGTTGTGATTGTAAATATAGATGGAATCTTTAGTGTTGGGCCTATGTTCTGATAGTTCAAGCATAGAGTAATATCACAAAATATCTTTAAATAGCAAGGGGGAGAAAATAAGGGCTAAGGTTTTTAATATTATGTGTAATATGGACATATACCAGTAAGGACCCAGATGACATCAACAGTGAAATCCATGTGAAAGACATTTGATAAGGAAATTCAATATTCAGGGATTCAAGAGATGGATGGGAAAAGAAAAGTCCACTACTCACAAGAATTGGATCTTTCTTGCTGGTTCTCCCATCTTCCTTTCGATGTTGACCCAGAACACCCTGTATGTGATGCTTTTGATCTTGTTGTATCAAGGACTCAGAGGACTCCTTGAAGGATCCTGAGAACCTGCCTAATAGTTTTGGAGCCTCCACTTGTGAACCAGACCTATCTCTTCGATCGTCAGACAACATACTCCTCCTTGCTGCCACTAAACCTGACATTGCTGACAAGTCACCCCCAGTTGAAATCTTTGGAGCATCACCCTGATTCTTTCCAGCTTTTGCCCATGCAGTGCGGTGTGCCAGGGGCCCTGAATGGGAGGCTCTCTTATGTTGTTGTCGCTGGGGATCTACATTTACTTCTACAGCATGTGATGGTCTAGGTGGATCTATTGGAAACCCAGAAGCAACGTCTTCTGCGTGAGGGTTAAACTTCTCGCTCCGGCTCTTAGAATTGAATTGACCTTGTCTCTTCTGTATGAGGAAGCATCCCATCAAGATTTTTACGATAAAAAAGAAGTCGAAGTTAAATTTGAATAAGAAAAAAGAGATTGAAAAATCATCCTCGTGAGTACAATGAAGGGTAAGGGAACTCTGTACTCAAAAAAAAAAAAAAAAAAAGAATACCAAGGAAACCCAAAATAGCAATATAAATACTGGAAAAAAAAATAATAATTAAGAAAGAAAGAAAAGAAGATAAAGTTGGACAGGTACCATGTGTATCCAGTTTCTGTTCATTTTAATATTGATTATTGCTGCTACTTACGGAAGCTGGTAAAATGGTTAGTGAAGGCTTCTCAAAAGTTGATTCTGAGAATTGACTTCCAAATGGCCAATAAACCTTAATTCCTTTACTAATTTCTACTAGAATCACTATTAATTGGCATCTCAGAGTTCCAGAGGTATCCCATCAAATATTAATTTAAGAATAATGGATAAAAAAAATGTATTCATTGACCTGTACGTTAAATTTACACAATACAAATAGTTACATGATAATAACTACACGCGGCGCATTTGTCTTGCTAGGCAGACCATTTGAATATATACACCAAAAGAGAAATCACTCTTAGATGTAAATTTAAGAAGTTTAACAAAGCAAAAATTACATAATACCGTTGCATAGATTCTGCATAACACATGTAAGACAAGATCGCAGCTATCTTAGTTTTGTAGCTAGTTTAATCTAACTGTCTCAAACAATTGAACTTTGAACAAGTAGTAAATCTTAACCAAAATGGAGTTATGATATGGACCTATTGGTTTAATTTATGCAGATTACTTTGTCTAAAGTACAAACTAATAAATAAACATCATAGGACATTCAAGCATTAATTGCTATTCAGGCCCAGAAGCTTGTAAAGTAAGCAATGATTAAAATTAATTGGCACCTTTGTTTCTTGTCCATTTTAAAATGAAAAATTAAACACCTGATAAGAAATGCTTGAAGGTCCAAAACGTCTAGGCGCATAGAATAGTATCACATATGGACAACAAACACAAATCATCCTAACATAGGATGAGGTATTATTCTGACCAAAATAAAGATAAGATACCTGCATCGACAAGACCAATTCAGCATTGGCATCAGGCGCAGGGATGGCTCGAGACTCTCTTGCTCCTCTTCTCTCAATGTCAACTCCCCTGGCCCTTGCTTCCTGCTCCTCCTTGTCTGCAAACAACAAAATTTAAAGAACAAAGAAAACTACTTATATCTATTATTTGATATAAAGAAGTCACACAAAGACAAACAAAAGAAAACTAGTTGATTGTAGAGACAATCATTAAATGGTAGTCTTTTCCAACAGCAAAAGTGGTCAGTTTTGATTTTGAACTACTTACAACTTCACACAAAACGTAATATATTTGTGTGCTTTACATACATTGACATATATTATCATATACACACACACTACAAAAAGAATGTAGGTAAAGAGGCAGCACTTTGACCACGAACTTAATGACAAACAAACCATGCATCATCAAACTATAACACTGACAATTTTTTTTATATCAAGACCAGAAGCAAACCTTCTAGCTTCTTCATCCCGGACTTTTGCATCAAACTCTTTGCTAGGTGGATACTTAGGCAAGCTTAACGGATCACAAGGAAGTGGTTTTGCTTCAAAGAACTGAGAGCGAAAAACACCAAACAAAAGGGTCAAAGGCACGCCAATATAGACTATCAAAACAAAATTACAGAATATCTACTAACCAATTAGGAGAAAGCATTTATAATAAGGATATAATCCTGTGTAGGGCCACTATCGATCCAGCATTATAAGTATTACCAGATTAATGAACCTGCGGGTTATGCAAGGTCAGACAGAACCCACCAAAGGACTTTGCATAAGAAGTTGTTCAAGTACATTATGTACGCATAAGTAATTCTTCAATAAGTATATCATGGCCAACAGTTCCAAAAAAAATTATAAATGTGTTGAAGATATTACTGCAGCTAGGGTGGTACCTGTCACACTGATAATATTTAGGATCATTCAACTGTTTAATACAACCCGCATGCGAGCCGCCTCCACAAATTATCTGATAATCACCCACCCCCTCTCCCAAAAACAAAAACAGTTTTCTTTCCAGGATAACCACACCTTACTTAGCAAGAAACTATCCCCTATAATTGCAGGTCCGCAGCCTAGAGCAGTAAGACACTTGTTTGCTATCCTCCCCTTTATTCCTTTCCCAATATCGCTTACTTTCATCCCAACCTCTCTTTGATGCAAGACACAATCATAGAGTTTCATTACACAAGCAGGTCATTGAGAGGGAGGCTGACCCTTGGCATGTCAAAAACCAACTAGGAGGCATAAAGTTTCACCTTAATTGCGAGCATTCACCTCTACAATGAGGACATAATTTCAGGATAAATTATATTAAATTTGTTGTTTCTTACAACCTGCCACTGAAATATACCTTAAGGTACCAAGAGGAGAAGCTTTAAATTTAACTACGCCTTCTGAGAGGAAAATGCTTAAATGAACTTCACGCAAAAGGACATTAAGACTTATCCACTGCTTTAAACCACAAAGAAGAGCAGAGGCACATCTCAGTACTCAGTTAGAATGGTAGACCCAAAAAAATACAACCTTTGTTAATCTTCAATAATTGAGTCAAACCACTCCACTCATCTCAGAGTCCCAGGTGACTATCCATATAAATGTACCAAAAAAGGGGAGGGAGGAATACAATTATTTCAGAGTCCCAACTAATTTATATAGACGTCACTCTCATTTCAGATAAAGAAAGGGAGAAATACAGCTTTCTAAGAGAGATGCATTCAATTAACATGTTGCACCTCACAGCAGGCCAATGCTAGAATAATGGACTATTCCCCCAAGATTGACCAAAAGAGCATAGAAGAACGACAAGGCAGACCATTAGGGACAAAAATGATATGATAAGCAAGACCTGTGGAAAGTCTTAAAGCGTATCTAAACTTTGAAAGCATTTTCCCTCATGCGGATTATCTCTCAAGCAAACATGTTCACATTATGGTGACAGGATATAATCCCAAATTGATCTCTGAAAAGATCACTGGAATATATCTAAACAAACTAATGGAGCTCAAAGCAGTTAGAAAGGGCTTGCAAAACAAGCTTGAGAAAACAATAATCTAGTAGCTCTTATGGAGACAGAAGACAATACAAAAATATGTATCCTTCAGATGTTGGCGAAGAAAGCCATCCAAATCCAATCATTCACATTTAAATTCTTCCAACTAGGAAAAGAATCAGAGATACTCAGAAGCTTTTTATGCACACAACAGTTTCTAAGGAAGTTCTCATTTTCTGGAGGCAAAAATAACTGTAAAAAAGGAGGCCATCGGTTAGAAGTTGGTATCAACATGACAAATTTAAATAAATTTGAGGCGAGAAGCCGACAAATATTCTCCAACTAGGAGCTGGTAACAACTCTATAAATAATTACATATAAACTCAAAAATAAAAAGACAAGGGATTATAATGGTTAGTAATAGAATTAATGTTGCGATTTACTGCCACAAAAATGAGAAAACATCAAAACATTACAAGTTTATACATTTTCAAGAATCCATAGTAGCAAAAGTATTTAAAGTAGTTTCACTGATATATCACTCAATGAAACACCCACGTCCCAGAAGAGTTCACAGAGAGAGAGTTGCATTTAAGGAACTAACAAGCAAAAAGTGATCAGTATGAAACGTATATTCTAGCATTGAAAATTGTGAACAATTGCATACCTCACTCTTCAGAGCAGAAGCGGCAGTTCCACGATCAGCAGGGTCTATGGAGAGTAGTGTCTCCAATAGAGCTAAAGCTGGTGCAGGGAAGTCCTTGAATGTTTCTGCAACACACCGCCTATAAGGCTGTTGGGGTTTAAATATGGTTGCATGAGGCAGCTTTGAATTTCTCCAATAATCTTCAGGAAGGTGAACCACAAAGCTTAAAAATCTTATGTAACTGCTCCACCTATAAAACTCAAAAGAAGATGTGGCCTTAATCATTGGATTTATCAATCAAGTCACTGATAATAAGGAGAACCATATGAAAAGTGATTAGGTATTGCAATTTCATTTTTTTAGTAGAAGATAAATATATTACATGCTACACTATTCCTGTAAGCCATGTTTTTAAGTAAACTCCAGTTTACCTAAACCTGATATCTAAAAGTCTACATCAACCTAGCTGACTCGAGCAAATAAAGTTATGGAACTTCAGTAAATGCAATTTACTGGGATAAATCCTAAAGCTTTCTTCTTTTATTCATCAATAGATATCCAAAAGGACCACAATTTCATTAAAAGGATAATAAAAAGAACATATACTTCAGTTCTTCCAGGCATAATAGGCTTGCCAGCATACATCTCAGCAAGGATGCAACCTGTACTCCATAAATCAACAGCAATTGCATAGTAAATGGCTCCCAGTAAAAGCTCAGGTGGCCGGTACCAGAGGGTTACAACACGGCTTGTCAATGGTTGATTATGATGGGAATCAAAAAAGCTAGCAAGACCAAAGTCTGCAATCTTTAATATCCCATTGTTGTCAATCAAAAGGTTGGAACCCTTGATGTCACGATGCAGAACACCACGGCTGTGACAATGATCAAGACCACGTAAAAGTTGCTGCATGTAACACTTAACCTGCCAACATTGAAATTAAACTTGATCAGTTTCATTTTGAAAGGAAACAGGGACAGTGCTTTACATATTTGTACAGTAGTTAAAGCATATAAACATTAAATGTCATAGAAACATTTCAGAGAAATATCACATTGAACATCAGGGACATGCAGCAAGAGTTGTGGAACTAAATATACAGTATGTTGCAGATACAGTAAAAGAGAAAAAAAAATGAAACTGAAAAACAGGAATAAGGTTTCCATGGTACCTGTGCTTCAGTAAAGTTTACTCCAGGATGTGATGCAAGTCCTGCCAGATCATGTTCCATGTACTCGAAAACAAGGTACAAGCTACAAGACATCCTTGATGTAACTAGACCTTCCAATTTGATGACATTTGGATGATCAAGTCTACGCAGAATGTGAATTTCCCTTGCCATAAAGCGAACACTCTCAGGCTCAAGGTTATCAAACCTCACTTTCTTCAAAGCAACAATTTTCCTCTGTTCAAGGTCACGAGCCCTATATACATTGCTATAAGTTCCCTGTCCCAATCTGTACATAAAAGAAAAGAGATTGTCACCTTAGGAAAAACCATATTATCCAAAATGTGATGTCAACTTTTATGCCATGCTACGGTGTACTATACAGGATTGCTAGGTCAGCTCACTTGTATCATATATGGATAAAGAGAAATCAAACAATTTCCAAAACTTGCTTCTGTTCTGAAGAAATGCTATTGAAAAGGGAGATTTGTTACTTTAGTGGTCATCCATATTGGAACTCATTAAAAGTGAAGCGTACAGATAACAGAAGTGATACAGTAACATACTTTTGCACTAGAAAGCATACCACAACTGTCTACACATAAGCATGTAACAAAATCTACAGTTAACGATGTCAACCGCACACTCCATGAGCCAGTAACGCACCTCTTAAGTAAGCATCCCATTCTTCCATGTTAAACTAGCCAAGTATAAAATCAAAACTATTTGAGTTTAAAACCTGTAATCAGGGTCTTTAAACTTGATAAGGCACATTTTAAGCTGACTGCAGAGATACGATGCCATAAACTTAACAAATAAACTTATAAACTATATTCCAGCATATGATCTACAAAGAAGAAAATCTGTATCAACCCCAAGTTTTCTCATGATGCAATATAATGTAAATCCACAACTAAATCAAGAGGACCGTACTTTATCCAGCTTCTCAAAAGAATCTGCACGCCGTGGTAACCATCCTTTAATAGCCTCTCCAGCCACAGCAGCCAGCCATGATGGCCAACCTGCTGCAATTTGCTCGCCTTCACTGGCTTTTGGAATAGTACCAAACCCAGGATGTCGAGCACTAACGTACTCCATCTTTTCCCTCTTCCTCTCAAAGTTCTCATCATGTAACCGAACTGAACCATTTGCTTGCTTATCAATTAACATTGTTCTACTATCATTATTATCATATTGATCTTTGGCTCGATATGCTTCCTCCCTCCTTGATGAAGTAACCCTAGAAACATGCAAATCCAACGAAGCTTTGCTTCCTATCTGTTCCCTTGGGCTGTCCTTACTGTCCTCAATAGCAGAGGGCTTGCAAGAAATGCAACCCATTATCTACCAATACCAACCCCCAGAAGGCCCACCTACCAAATCAATGTTCAACTCCTCAATTCCATTTTCACAATTCTATCTTCTTCCTCTACGCCAACAATTATCAGAAACTTCCCTAATTGTGCATATAAAAAGGTTCAAATTTAACACTACAACAGCACTCCCAAGTTCCACACAACCCAAATCTGCTCATCAATCTCCAAATGGATAGTATAATTCAATCCATTAACAACTCAAGAGAGTTCCAAATCAACTATTGGTAGAACTATGAAGATTCAACAAACCACAAACCTTAGAAATCTGGGAAATCTTCACTGAACTCTCTTGAAGCTGTACATGGTAACTTGAGAATTGAGATTGACATCTCCTTCTGCAACAGAACTTTTCCAATGAAAGCCCACTAATTTACACTCCATGATCTTCAAAATTCACAACAAGAATACCTCAATGCAAGTAGCAAAAGCTCATAACCTTTACAGAGTAAGAAATCTAAATTTCCAATTCTTGGTACCTTAAAGGTAGTTCCTTTTTGCTTTTTTCTCGGCACCCAAACTCAGAGGAGTGAAAAAGATCAACATTAAAACCCTGAAGACTGATCTAGGGCTTAAAGAGCGAAACCATGGATCTAAGGCACATAGAATTGACAGATAAGTATGAAGTTTCAAATTACAAAAAAAAAATGGAAATTACATAACAAAATCGTGAAGAAATTTAAATAATTCATATTTAAAAATCCTATAATTTTTGCACAGCACAAATTTATATTGAGAAGAAAGAAGAAGGTGAGTGTTCTTAGCAGCTGCAGCTTTGAGTCAGGAGAGAGAAAACATTGTGAAGCCCAATGCATGAAGACATTCTGCTTGTGTAAATACTGCCACGCGCCAAGAAATGGAAAAGTTATTTACATGCTCAATTCAATTTCTTTTTTGTTTTTTTAACGAATATCTTCGTACCAATATGAACGTAATCTCATCATCGACTCAAGATTCTGACCTTTAGCATTCTCCTAAAATTACAGTCGGCTTACTATTACCACCAACTATCTTTGAGTAAAATTCTTGACAATTAAATTTTTTTAAATGAGTGTCCCGCTAACATTTATCAAAATTTTATAAATAAATAATTTATAACATTTCTTATAATAATTGATTATAATTTTATTATATTTTAATACATAAATTAAATTTTTTTAATAATTTCAACTTCAAAAATTCATATTTATTATAATTGACAAGTATTCTAAAAATATTCGTTAAAAAATCTTTAAATAATAATACATTTAATTATTTTTTCCAAATGTCCAAATTCTTTTTGTCAATTAATGATAGTAAATACAAAAATCATGGCTGTAAAATGTTTAGTTTTCAGTTCAAAATTTTTTTGGACACAAAATAATAGTGTGATTTTATATTTTTTATATAAAACTTAAAATATTTAACATAATTGTACCTATTTTGTCTAATCCTAAATTTTATACTTATAATATTGGATTCTTAGTATGTTAAATATAAAAATTTCTATAAACAGCACTTGCTTTGTCTCTAACATCAATTAAAAATTTAATAAACCTTTTGATATCTTTTCTTTCTCTTAATTAATTTAAAACTCATTTATTTAAATTGTTTTCTTCCAGAAGTATGACTATGAACTTTAATTTGATGATACTACTAAGATTCATATAGAAATTGGCTATTATTATTGCTTGGTCCTATCTTTATTTAATTGAGTACCCTGTTATTTAAGTTAAGCTAAATTATATTTTTAGGCCTTACAAATTGATTAAAAATTTAATTTGTCTCTTTAATTTAGCAGTTAAAATATCATCTTATAATTTAAAAATCATACAATGTAATCTCTATTGTCAAAATTAATAAACGGATAATAATATGATAAATACATATTCATATGGTCCATAATTGTTAAATCTGGCTATAGATAATAACATAAACTACATTACCTGATTTTCAAAATTATAAAATTACATCCAAACTTTTAATTATAAAAATTAAATTGAATTTTGTAGTTGAATGATAAGGATTGAAAATATAATTTAGCCATGAGTTAATAATTAATTAGTCAAACCACATTGTTAAATTAGAAAATAAAAATAAAAAATGATAATAAGTTGATCGTGCATGTCACGTGCTCTCAACGAGCGTGGTTTCTGTATCGACTTTTTATTATCCGATGATGAATTAGAGAAAGGTGCGGGTCGGGTCGTTTGGGTCATTGAAGGTCGTTGGCTTTTCCTCTGCTTTTTTCGTTTACTCTAATAAATTAGTTAGGTAAGAGAATTACTCTCCAATCACACACACAGTAAACTCTTATTATTATTCGCCGGGCCCCACATTTTCATTTTCAATTTTATTTTATAAATGTTATTGATTAATATATTGTTTTGGGGGTAGCAGAGACACATAATATCATAATATATTATTTTGGTGGTACCAGAGACACATAATATCATGATATAAGAGATGAAATAACTTTTTTATTCTTCAATTTGTAATACTAAATTAAAAAGAAAAAAAGTGATTAACAAATTATGATAGGTGACAAATTGACAAAGTGAGTTAAACTAGCACTATTATAGATATTAGTATATACTCTTTATGAAATTAAATTGTTACAAAGGTCGTTATTTATTTTATCTTGTGCACAACTTTATTGTATATTGCTGGTATTTTTTACATTGTAATTTAAGAAGTATTTAAAAAATATATAAATGAATGAATTTTAATTTTTAATATCAATTAATTAATTTTAAAGATGTAATTCTATCATTGTATAAAAACCATTCAACTCTATTTAATATTTAAATTCATTAACATGGTATATCATTTGCATATCATCCCAAGTCACCTAACTCAAAATAGTATTAAAATTCTATATTTCAAGATTAATTTTAAAAGTACGATTCTAACATAAATTAATGAGAGATATGGTAAAAATTAAATTCTCGTGGTGCAAGTAATTTTTTAATTTTGTAAATAAACATTTGAAGAAAAGTATGAGAATGTGAAGCATGCAGTTCCCTGCAAATCAATAAGGAAGAAGGTAAAGCTGCATGAAACCAACCATGCTATGCATATATGGTGAGGCCACTAGTGGCAAATTAAGTACTGTACCCTACTAATTAGCCATAGCAGGCAACAATATGTAGCTGTCTGTGTCCAATTAATAGTCAACAGTTATTCACATGATGATTCAATCATGAAATTTATGGCCTTTGCCTTATTGCCTTCCTCACTCAGCTAACAAAGGAACAAGCAGCTGAGAGGACTCCACCTTAAGTTTTAATCATGGCATTTGTGGGTCCTCTATGAATTGGCTTATGCATTTTGTAATACTCATTAGGCACTACTGAGAATTTCACACTTTTGGATCTCTCCTATACAGAAGAGAGTCGTGTTTCTATACGATGTATGATTTCCAACTTTTTCTTCTAAAAACGTATTTAATTTAAAAAAAGAAAAATTATAATTTTTTTAAAATTAGAAAATCATATTCAGAATTTCAAAATAAAAATGGTCAATTTAACTAATTTGTGCACATCTAACAAATGGTGTTTTCTTATTTTGGTTTTTGTTTTCTCTTATGAATATTTTTTTATTAATTAGTATAATTGACAAAAACATTAGCTCATCTATTTATAATCTGATCCTATAAAAATATAGATATATTCTCAAATAACTTTTTATGCAATCACGAGTCTAATATCCTTTTCTATTTTGAATAATAATAATAAATAAATAAATATATGTTTTGATTTCAATTTTTGGAATATGAATCAAGTTCAATTGGAGTTGACATTAAGTTCAATAGGAATATGAATTTTTGGATTCCAAAATTGTCATCTATAATTATTTATTTGTTTAAAAAAAAGAAGGTAGAAAGTGAACTTGTTTAAAATAAAATGATATTCTAAAGTAAGATATGAGCAAATAGTTTTTGACCTTTAGCATACACACATTGGAACGCATGGTTAGCTTGTTAAAGTTTAACTTATAAATTCCAATTTTGTTTATTTTGATCAAATGAATTCATTTAATTTTAAATTTTTTTTCATGATGATCTCAATTTTAAAAAAGAAAAAACTATCATTAAACTAAAAATACAAAAACAATAAATTAATTATTGTTCAATAAAAAAATACAAGTTGAGAGGGAAAAGATATATTAAAGTTGGTTAGGTGAGTATTTGAGATGAAATGTTGATAGACTTTGCATTGATGTCATTTAAGGTAAGAAAAAATTATAATTTATCTCAAATTAATTATCCAAATTGATATCCAACCTATTGGTGTGGATTTTAAAATGAAATAAATTATGAATTTCAAGTAAATTTTATATCATTTCATTCATTTCAAACATAAAAAAAGTAGAGTTTATTTCAAATAAAATGAATTCTATATTTTTTTAGATTCCAAATACACCCAAAGTGTTTTTCATTTCTTCTTCTTTTTTCTCTTGTGAAATTTTGTGTAAAATATATGCTCTCATTTTTATTTTTTTTAATTATTCAATTATTCAATTTTATATCAATTCATTATTTGTTGTGTTGAATTGGAATTGCATGTGTTGATTATTTGGGTATACACATGTTATATATGTAATTAATGTAAATATTATTTCTGTTTAAAAAAAGTATATACATTATTGATCACATCTTGGTGTATGGCTATTTATCATTTTAAATTTTTTTAATGAAAATGATTTGATTAAAATTATAATGTAATTGTTGTTATTTATTCTATTATCATTATTTTTCAGAAATCAATTCCTAGGTTTGGCCCATTTAGGAAACTTATTTGGAAGCCACCGCTGGGTTGGCCCATCCCAGTTCTAGAACGACTGGAATGAATCCCTTGTTTCCCCGCTTCCTTCAATTTCGTTACCACGGTCGACGATCCCATCCCAGGTGGTTAAAGGTGTTTTCCCTCCATTCACGGTAAGCCTCTCTTTCTTCCCAAATCTCAATTCACTCAACTTTTTCCAATTAGAAACTCAAGTAGCATATTGACGGAGCAGTGCCCAGATTTTGTTTTGTCCATAATCTTAGTGGGTGCAACTTCCATCACTCGGGATTAAGGGCTCCTTCCTTGGATGCATTTGGATAGCACTCAAGATAGTGTTTTTTTCGTACATTGTGAACTTAGTAATCTGAAGGGTACTGTGGGTTTTGGTAATTGAAGTTTGATTTGGAGGTGGCACTGTGTGATTCTGGAAAAAAATTGTGGGTTTCTGAGTAGGGACAATGTGATGTAGAATTTAGTGGATTTGAAGTGTGCATTGAGATTGGATGGTAATTTCCAAATTGTAAGTTGGTTCATCATTTCTTAGATTAGCTCTGGTATATTACTTTGGGCTTTTTCAGAGTGAGAGTTTCAGTACTACTAAAAGGAGATGAGAGGCAAATTTGAGGGTTTAAAGGTACAATGAATGGAGGGTCATTGGGCATACGTACAGGGAGTAATGGATCGCTGCAACATCTACAAAATGGTGTCTCACAGATACATACAACACATACAATTCTGCGGAAGCCTTCAAAGATGCTTCTTTCTAGTTCAAGGGAAAAGGAAAGGTTTCTCCCTTTTATTTGCAGATGTGTTGGTAGGCGGAGGGTGGCAATGCTACTTATGGTTGCCCTTGCTCTTTTAGTTTTTATATTCGGTTCCTTTACTGTTCACAAAGGTAAGTCTTCTTGTCTGTGGTTGTTTTCCATAATCTTTGGTTCTTGTTTAGATCTAATTGCAATGACTGCTATGATGACCATGCTTAAACACCCCATAGTTCTATTTTGGTGTTAGTGTATTTTGAAATTGATTAGAAATATAAATTCAATTGCTAAATTGTGGGAAAGATGTATGTAGGATTTTGACAATAATCTCTTATGTTCATGAGATGTAAACTGTAATCTACTGTCTTGTAGTCGAGGCACCTAAGAATGGTGTGTTAGTTTTAGGGCTTCTGCTGTACTAATTTATTTACTTTTACTTATTATGCTTTTTCACTTTGTCCTTTTGTACCAGAAACGGCTGGTTCGAACATGCCTAGGCATGTTCAAGATATAGGTCGTTATGATTTACCTCATCCTCCTCTGATATCAAATCCTCCCAGAGTAGAAGACAAAGTGAGGGATAATTTTTCTGGAGGGAATTTCTCAAAAAGAAATGGGACTGGGAGCATTAGAGTCCCACCTCTTATTGATCTTCCTTCACCCATTGTTTTAGAGCCAATGACTGTAACAAGGCATGTTCTTCCAATGGGTCATCAATGTGACAATTTTGCATTTCCTCCACCACCACCAGCTTATAGAAGACGGGTTGGACCACGCCGTAAGTTTGTGTCTTTCTTCTTCAATTTTTGTACTTTTTCTATAACTCAATAACATAATACCTATTTTGATTTTCCACCAGAAAATGCCACAAAGTTATCTTTCATTAGTCATTAACATATTGATACAAGTATTATATAAAAAATATGCATAACTAAGGCATGTCAATATGTTCTCTTAATTTTGTAGTCGTTTTCTTCTATTTCAGCCTGCCTAGTATGTTACATCCCAGTGGAGCAGGCCATAGCCAGTATGCCAAGTGCTCCATCAGTGTCACCAGTGCTTCGTAAGTTGACATATGTGCATGATGAGAATCCAGATAAAACTGAACCACATGGTGGCTCTGATTTTGGGGGATATCCTTCTCTGAAAGAGAGGAGTGATGCTTTTGATATAAAAGAGTCTATGACAGTGCATTGTGGGTTAGTTTCACCTTCATCTGTTGTTCTTAGCTATTCTATCTTAATATTTTTTGAAGTTATTTTCCTGAATGAAGTTATACACTTCATCGTCCATGATACCCTGTAGCAAGTATCAATATTTATCCCCTGCTAAATTCAAAATTTTCTTACAATCTTTGGTCTGATGCCTATCCTTATCAGGTTTGTCAAAGGAAACAGACCTGGTCATCAGTCTGGTTTTGACATTGATGAAGCAGACCTCATGGAGTTGGAGCAGTTTCATGAGGTCATTGTTGCTTCAGCCATATTTGGTATTGCTGAGCATATGAGATATTCTATATTGAATTTCTTTTTTATATCATGGTTCCTGTTCCTCATTATTGCGGTTTTGCTAGGAAACTACGACATTGTACAGCAGCCGCAGAACATCAGTGAAGCAGCTAGAGAAAAAGTTCCATTTTATATGTTCATTGATGAAGAAACAGAAGCATACATGAAGAATTCTAGTATCTTGGACAGCAGTATGAGGGTTGGGTTATGGAAAAGTTATTGTTGTTCGTAATGTGCCTTATGCAGATGCACGGCGTAATGGAAAGGTTTCTTTCTTTATGCTAGCTTTGTTTCTTTCATTCAATTCTATACTGATGCAGCTGATGTAGTTGCACCTGTGAAACCTTGACAGCTTTGGAATTTTGTTAGGATCTGCAGAAACTGCTTTCTTTTTTATGTTTTCAGTGAATCTCTCTTTTTCTAATTGTACCTGGATAAAACTGTAATTGGAAAGATACATGAAAGTACCGTCTTACATCCTTGTAAATTATGTATAGATTCTTTAAACTGTTATACTGTAGACTAGAATATGCAAGACGCTTGCTGTTAAGTAAGTTCTGTATCGCCTTTATGTTCTAAAACCAGATAGTTTTATAAGCTTAAGCTGTCAGGAATTGGCCTAGTTCTGTATCCAAGTTTGACACCTGATAAGGCTGATATCCCCCTAAGCGTAATTGCATGTGGACCGAGGAACTGAATAATTAGATGGAAAACTACTGTAAGCACATTTCAGAAAATGTAGATTATTTAGACTTGAACCATTACGTGAGGCTTTCTGTTATTTCCTAAAATCTCGAGAGTGGGGCGTGCAATTCTTTCTTTATTTATTTATTGAAAAAGGTGTAATAGAAAGGAGTAATTACAAGAAAATTATGAACCTGTAGTTTTTTTATGAATAGTTAGCTTTTGGACTGATAAAGAAAGTATATTTATTTATATTCTAATTGAAATTGAAGAAGTTCTAAGTGAAAAAAAATGAAATTGAAGAAAGATCTACGATTATTTGTTTTCATTCTTTGAGGATTTGTCATTAATAGGTATACATAAGTGAACTCTTT
The DNA here is from genome assembly GCA_029379385.1 of Quillaja saponaria. NCBI lineage: Eukaryota > Viridiplantae > Streptophyta > Magnoliopsida > Fabales > Quillajaceae > Quillaja > Quillaja saponaria. Next base: position 5,951,878 of record CM055616.1, on the reverse strand, counting down.
TTCTTTTCTTTTCTTTCTTTCTTTCTTTTTTTTTTTTTTTTTTTTTTTTGTGGTCAACTAATTGAATAGTAGTGGATTGAATGTAACCTCTTCACATCCCTAAATTGTTAAACTGCCTTGTTTCTGTATCTACAGTATCTTTGGCTGGCTAACTTTAAGGGAATTTGCAGCGACTTTAGATGTTTATGCAACAGTCTTTTCTATATGACATCACGAGACATACCATTTTATGTTTAAATTTCCAACTCCAAAGTTAATGGCTAAATGTATTTTCTTTGCTTCCCTGTTCTCCTTCTTCCTGATGTTATGTGTCTGGTTTGGTGATTTGCATTAGATTATTGATTTTTAGTGGTGCATTGTCTCTGGGTTTATACAATAGGAGTTTATTTGGTCTTCTGATTTGCAAGGATTTGAGAATTGGTGACGGAAATAGTTATCAAAGAATTAAGAGCATTACATGTTGACCATGCACGGATTTCTTTCAGGTTCCAAAGCTTCTGTTGCATAGGATCTTTCCCAATGTGAGATATTCTATTTGGATTGATGGGAAGCTCCAGCTTGTTGTTGACCCATTTCAAGTTCTTGAGAGGTATATCCCATTTTTCCTGCCTTTTTCTTTTAGCATGTTATGCGTTTTGTACCTTGAAACCTGTAAACCTGTTTTAATCAGCTCAAATTCTCCACAACTGTATTAAATTTGGTTTATCATGTATTGACCGTCTTAAATATGAAGTGAACTTCGGATCATATAATTTGTTTAAGCAGGATAGAGTGTGACTCTAGATTCTTGGGGTTGTGTCGGTTACCAAGGAATATTAAGCAGGATCCTGGGGGGAAAGAAAAATAAGGTGAAAGGAAGTTTTAAGTGAGGTAGTGAACTTGGAGAAGTGAAGGGTTGAAAATAATTGCGCATTCCATTACTTGGTAGGGGTCCAATGGAAGCATAATTACCATCTTTGTCACAAATCTTATTTCCAGGAGGCTAAATGATAAATTGCTAAATGATGCCTTTTCAATCTCATTTTCACCTAATTTTGGATGGAGGTAGCTTGCTAAGGGTGGTAGCTACCTCATTTTCCTCCTGGCTTAATGTTCTACCATGAAAGCTTGAATTACTTTTCACTCCTTATCCTGTTTCCTTCCAAAGTTATTCCTACCATAGACACCCTTCAAATCTGTGTTTCTTATATGTTGAATTCAAATGTCTTCTGAAACTTTCAGTCAATAGACACCTTAGTTGAAGAAATCCTTGATAGGAAGAATTGAATCCCAACCCCATCCACCCCACCCGGTCATGCAGTTTCAACCTTTTGTAGCCAACCTTACTCTTCATACTTTACAACTATGTTCAAAGTTAAATGAATTTGAGGAAACTAGCAGGCAATAGATGAATTCCCAAATCACTGATTATGACCTTATTTCACTTGTCATAACATCTACAGCACATGCTGTATTTCATATTTCTAATATTATTTCTTCCTAATTTTGTTGTTCTTGCTTGAATCTTGTCATATTTGGACTTTGTTCTCTGTTCACTGTTATACACGTGGTTCCTACTCGAAAATGGTCTCCGTTAGTCATCATCCACTTATGGAAATTTATGGTCTTACGTGACTATCTGAAGTTTACAAAATAAGCAGTAATGTTTCAGATCAAAGTTGGCAAATAAACACTAATGCCACGGTCTTTTCTGGGGAAGCTCACAATGTTAATGGCTAAATGGTATCTCCAAATGCATTTCATGTTGCTTTTTGTTCATAAATTAATTCAATATTATCCATTGCTTCCTTAGAGAAGTGAAAATCTATTTGACCTTCAATTGAATAGGAATCAGTTTTCCAATGTTTTACATTAATGTCTATATCATCAGAAAGGCTGTGTTAATCATGTGAATTGAATGTGATAATAAAATGTTTGATTAGTGTGTATATAGGTAGGGATTTACTTAGGTTTGTATTTCAGTAATATTTTTAGTATCACTGCTTTTAATATTGTTCAGGTTCTTGTGGCGCCCAAATGCAACTTTTGCAATTTCAAGACACTATAAGCGCTTTGATGTGTTTGAAGAGGCTGAAGCTAATAAAGCAGCTGGGAAATACAACAATGCTACCATTGATCGCCAGATTCAATTTTATGAACAGTATGACAGTTTAACACATTATACTAGGGCTAAGTTTCCTATTACAAGCGGTAGGTGCAAGCTTGATTTATACATGTTTCATTGTATAACAACCAATATATAAAATATGGATTATGTATTTATGTTCGCATTTAATGGCTATTTTTCTTTCTTTAAATTGTCAATGTTGCTTATCACTTATCACTGAGTTCCTGCAGATGTCCCCGAAGGTTGTGTTATCATAAGGGAGCACATTCCTGTTACAAATCTGTTTACCTGTCTATGGTTCAACGAAGTTGATCGTTTTACTTCCAGGGATCAGTTAAGCTTTTCCACAGTAAGAGACAAATTAATGTCAAAAGTTGACTGGGGCATCAGTATGTTTCTGGACTGTGAAAGGCGTAACTTTGTGATACAGGTTAGCATTTACTTATTACCATCTTGATGTAGACCAAAAGTTAACTGTAAGCTAGTTGTTTATGTTTAATTCTCAATCTTATATTTTCAAAAAGTTGTGTATGTAGTTTACTCGGGAGTTTATTTGTGGTCTGTTTTTTTGACCACATTTTTGCTGTGATCATTCTATGCCTGACAAAACCTTTTGAAGTTTCCTTTTCCCTTTTATAGTCTTGTGATAAATCATGAAGTACTTCAATTTCAGTAAGTATATTGTTAATTTTAGGCATACCACAGAGAGTTATTGGAGCTGATGCCTCCTCCAGTTGCTCCTGTAATTCGACCTCCACCTGCTATGCCCATTAACAGTAATAGGTCTCAGAAGAAGAATCCAACCAGGCGTGGGAGAGGAGACAGGAGATCAGGCTCTAAGCGACATCGAAAAGTAGCCATTGGTAGAAGAGACAACAATCTTTTCTAGTTTTCTGTTATTTATTTCTTTTTGGTCGGCTTAAAGAAAATGTAAATTACATTCTTTTGTTTCAAATTATACATCAAGGATTGGAAGGTCTAAACAGATTTTGAAATTGTTAATACCTGTATATTTTGGTACTGGAAGAGTGTTAAGTGTCTTTTGTTACAAATGAAATAAGTTCCACTAAAAATAAGTAAAAAAAATACAAAATAAAGGGCTTCATAATTGTCCTCCATCACACATAATCTACCCATGAATCTGTTCATCTTTAGTATGAGAGATACTGTCTCATTTTGGTCTTTCCATTTTCAGTTGAAGAATCACTAGCTTCCAACAGCTGTAAGAGGAAGCTAAAAATGATGGCTTGCTCTAATAAATATACAAATTATTTGCACCCACCAACCAGTTAGTAGCAATTATTTAGTCTCTTAAAGTCATACCTCAAAAGACAATTCAGAAAGTGAACTGCAACTTTGAATTTTCAGTTTTGTGAATAGCAAACAAATTTTCTTTTTTTCCTGATAAAGCTGTTATTCCACCCTGTACAAATCATTTTAATTCTATAGGAGTTGAGGTTGGGATGACATGTTGTTAAAGACTTTTGGTGGTTGAGCTTTGCTATTTTTTCAAAACAAGATGCAGTAAAACAGGTCTTCACATCGTTTAGACTTCTAGTGAAGAACTGCTTTCCCACTCACTCAAGCTGCAATGAAGGCCTCATTCAATAATCAACTAATTCCCTCAATTTAATGCATGAAATCACTTTTCTGTGCAGGGAATGTGTCAAATACATCTCTAAAGTCTCTTTAGGGGAAAGTACTTACACAAGGGGCCCTACCATGCTCCAGAGGGCAAAACATCTACACCACTCACCTAAAACAATCTTTCTAGTTTCTAATATTAACCTAGCATTACATAGACCCATTTCCATGACCCACAGATTTTTCAATTGCTTAGCAGCACAAACAAGCAAGTAACCAGAAAAGCTTGGCATTTTCTGCATGGGAGTAGAAGAAGGTTATGGGAAAGAAAGCAATATTCTAATGCCATTTATAGCATATAAACACCTCATCTTCATTCATTATTTATATCCAAATCCTATCCCAAACATAATCATCTCAATAATTTAAAGCTTAAAAAATACCCCTATCAATTCTAAACCCAACGATTTTAAGCTTTGGCAAACCCATTTTGCTATTTTATTTCCTTGGTTCCACAAACTTCAGTACAGGGTTATAGATCAACTCTCCGGTTTTGATATATGGTTCTTATGTGTTTCTCAAGTCACGACAATCATGGATGGAAAATTGAAGGATTTTCTTATTTGAGTTGTCAGGGGATATTTTAGGATTCTTCTGCTTTCTTGGACTTCTATAATGCAATCAGGGATTAGATTTTCAGTTGATTCAAAGTTCAATAGGTTATAGGACTAAAGACAAAATCTTTACCGTGGATTTTGACTTATGGGCTCATCTGGGTTTTCCCTCATCTGTATTCTGCATTCTGCAGTAGCTCTGACTTGTGGAGCTCTAATGGTTTTTTACTCCAAGGAGATCTCTGTGTTTGGCCATGGTACTGAGACTGCTAGCAAGCTTCAAGGATCAACCCTACATGATCAACTTTTGTTCAAACCTCTGATTCCTTTTCAGATTTGCTTCTATTCACAATTGGGTTCCTTCTATTCATGGTTACATTTGTTAAGGACAAAGAGTTCCAGAGCTTCTTTGCTAAAGGTTGTATTCTGCTTCATATTTCTATGGCAGTTTGGAGAGCTCACTTTGAGAGGAAGCTTGAAGATCTTGCTCATGATTGGCCTAGGCAGGCTGTTGGGGATTTAGCTTTAGCCCTTTCATGGGTCTTCTTTCTTGTCTACTCATTGATGGAGAAGTATGATTAGTTAGGACTTTAAAGTATTTGGTAGCAAAAAAGATTTGCAAGTAATCTCAAAATATTGGATTTGCAAAAAATGTAGTTTCAAGTAGCAGCAAGAGAAAATGAATATGCAACTGTTTGTTTTTTTTTTCTTTTGTGTAAAGAATTCAATCCTGCTTCTTTTTGTTCCTTCACATGTAATTTGAATCTTGTCTTGGAATGTAGATTTCTCTGTATGAGGCATTAGGCATCTCTATATCATCAAATAATAACCAGAAATTTTCCTTTTTCCTTTTTTTTTTTTTTGTTGGTAAGAGAAATTTTCCTTTTTCTTTATATGCCATTATATTTATTTCATTGGTACAATATAGACAAGTCTAGCCCACTTATTTATGAGAAGATACACTCAACAATTTAGTGGAGATATTACATTTTCCTATAATGTATATCCTTAGACTTTCTTATTTTTATTTAGAATTGTTACCACAATGTGGCAGTGCCGCTACATATATTATGTGGGCAGGAAAAGGAAAATTTGAAGAGCATCTGTTAAAATGTTGTATCAATCGAATTTCGTTGATCTTGTTTTTATTTGAGATTGAGAGTTTTTATAAAAATAAAAATAATTACATCATATTATGTAACTCATAAATCAAAAAATAAATTAGAATCTCCTATAAATAAATAACTAAAAAGAAAAAAGTTGGGCTAAGCATGGGTTGGGCCTTTTGTCTAAGCTAGCCTTGTACCCTAAAAGGCTAAAACCCTTCTTAATTTTCCGCCTCACTCTCTGTAACTCTAAAACCATTGTGAGTTTCTACAACCTAATTCTAATTCTTTATTTGACTGCCAACATCGTGGACTGGTTCTGGGTGTGTTCAAGGATTCGTGCATCAATAACTGGTAAGCCATCTAATCTATTTCTTTAGTCGTTGAAATCTAAATCTGTGCTTCAGACTGTATCAGCTTATAGAAAACATCATACTTGGAATTCATGCTTGCAACTTGTTCTTCCACTGCAAGAATTTTCTCTTTAAACAAAAGTTTATAATTTTTTTTCCCTTAAAGCTTATCTGGGTAGGTAGGCTGACCTTTGTGTAGACTGAATAATTGTGGGCAAAGCTCAAACCATCTCAAAAAGTTGAATTTAGTTGCTGATTGCGTTCAGTTTTTATGTTTGATGTTACATATGATGATACTTGTTAAAATACCGTATATGATTGAGTGATAAATTATATAGTCTGTAAATTAGAACCCACAAATTTTGATTCACTTCAGGTGCTGATATGTTATTCTCTAAGTTCTGATTGTTGTTTTTTGTGTTAGCAATTGAAAATTGGAAAGAATAATTGTTAGACTTGATTTTTACCATTTCTTTAGAAAATTAATTAAAAAACATGAGCTAGTTTATGGGTTTTTTATTATTCAGTCACTGCAATCTCTCCTCCCTTTTTTTTCTTTTGCGGGTGGGGGCCGAGTGGTTGGATTTAGGAATTGGCCTATTATATATAGCTTTGGGCAGGGTTTTAGTGGTAAATGGTATGCCATTTTTTTGTTGTTGTAAAACTGTATAGTCTTTTGTCTAAAATTTAATTGGAAAAATTAAACCAATTTGTGTAAATTTTACACCAATCCGTTGATAGATCATTCTGCTACCATTAATGACAGAGGCAGTTAGTAAGATTTATGCATTTGCTTTCCAGGTTCCACTGAGTCTGTTAGCTTTATGATTGAGCATTAAGAACCAAGGTTCTTGAATGGACTCTAATTATTAATTAAGCTACATCTAGGTTCGATTTGGATGTTCCCTCATATCAAAGGAAAGGGTTTCTTTCAGTGCTCTCAATGGACATTCCATTACTTTACTGGCATTAAAAAGAATTAAAAAGGAAACTTGCTGTATACGTTTATATTCTTCTATAGGCTAATTATTTGATAAGTAACTCTTGTTCTTCTCCAAATAACACCTGTTGAGTAATTATTGTTTTTTCTTTGTCTTCTCCCCACCCCTTCCTCTGGTATCCATCTGTTCCAGCATTCCTTGTAATACAAAGGATTCATGTCAATGGATGGGATGCCGCTGCAAAATGCTTCCCCTGCCTTGGTGTTGGTAGGGTCACTGAAAAATCAAGGGTCAGCGGTGACGTCAATTGGGTCAGAGTCAAAGCCAAAAAAGAAGATCTGTTGTGCTTGCCCTGACACTAAAAAGCTGAGAGATGAGTGCATAGTGGAGCATGGTGAAGAAGCTTGTACAAAATGGATTGAGGCTCATCGTCAGTGCCTTCGTGCTGAGGGTTTTAATGTTTGAAAAGAGAAGTTGTGTTGATTACATGAAAAATGATACAGGTTTTGGAGCACAGACCGTTTATTATTGGATTAACATATTCTTGGTGATATTTGATGATTTAGAATAATGGGAAGAGGGTTCTATGTGTTGAATGCTACACAAAGTTCATAAATCTGTAATTTGACTTCTTGTAATTTTTTGAATTATATGGAGTTTTCTACCCTCTCCATCTTATGAGTATGAAAATGGCAACATACAAGTATTTGGCAGCTGTGTTATGTTTCTGTTATGAAATATTTGTCTCTCCTTTAAAATCTTATGGGCAGAGATTGATGTTCCCCTAAAACAGTGTGGATTTCCTCTCTCTTTCTTTAGCCCACTGTTACCGTCTCTGACTCTTCTTTCTAACGAGGAGCAAAAACAATTTTGAATTGAAAAATGAGTTCCGGGTTCCTTTTCTTTCTTTAATTTTTGTACTGTTAGATATAGATTTAACTTATATTTTAAGTTAAACTTGTTAATGAAGAGGTCTCTGATTATGTCCAGAATTTAGATGTATTTTGTAGCAACTGCATGAAGAATGATTCCAGTGGAAACAAGTCTATGTTCTTTTCTTTTTTCAATTAATGATGTTCCTAATCTGATCATTTTTGAAAGATTAATACGGATTTGATTGAAGCTAGATGATACCTTGACTACTCTTGTACGAATCCTCGATGCTGCTCCTGAGTTATCTTATTCTTCAGTAGTTAGGAGCTGTAAGAAAATTACTAAATTTTCCAAGAATACAATGGTGGTTGTCACTGCTCTTACCACAGCCGTTTCTCAAATCTATTTGGCAAAAATTGCAGTTCTCAGTCATTTGCTCGTACAATAGCTATTTGCCTACTGTAGTTATTATCTCTTCTGTAATGCTGAAGCAAATTTAATTTGCAGTCACCATGAAAACATTATTTTTTCATTGATTATTCATCATAACTGTGTTACTTATGTTTTACAGTTGTGCTAGTTCCTCATGGTGTGTTGCACTGTACTTTGGAGTTTGAGACAAATGAACCAATCCTTATAGATTTGTTATTCTATGGCAACATGATTCATGGAATCAATAGCAGTATAATTTATTCTGTTTTGGAACAAACAGAAAACCTGTCCTCAGCAGAAATAAATTACAAAAGCAGGGTGTAACACTATAATTAGTTCATTCAACAACACAAGGCCACAGAGATGGCCATTACATAACTTTGAAAGCAAACACAGATATGACTCAAACACATCTTACATAATAACACTGACAAAGTAATACAACAGAAATCCCTTATTCACCACTATTACATTACTGTAAGCATCACAGCAGAAAACCCTTTTTAGTTGCCACAGGTACAGTTGGTGCAAGCGCAGTTTGCGCCACACTTGCAATTTCCATAATGCTCAGCAGCTGCAACATCCATGACAACAGTTTCGACGAAGCTGCAAAAACAAGTAAACCATGTTATCACTTATCACTAGGTCATCTGCACCTCATTGCTGAAAGTTCATCTTCAATTTTTTGAGAGTTGTTTATCAAACACTTATAATCTATCTTTTTGAGTTTAAATGCTAGATTGAAAACTGAATCTGTTGGCCATCAAACATGAAAATTACCTCTTTCCAGTCTCGACTATGTCAACACCATAGCTGTTTCCCTTCTTCCTGAAATACAAAGCATCAACATTAGTATAGGGATTCATAAGTAACTGGTAATTATGTAGAAATCCGTGATCAAAAAGCTTATCAGTGATTGAAAAGTCACCATGACAACAATATTAACAAACAAGCCCAACCATGACATAAACACAAACAAGAACTAGTTTATGTGCATATGGATACAAGGTTTAGGAAGCACTTACACACACTGACTCTTGTCAGAGCAGCTGCAGTTGCCACAAGTGTCCGACATGGTGATTAAAAATGAAGAATAAAAACAAAGATGAACTTAGAAGCTGTGTGTGTAAGTATCAAAGCTGTGTATGAGCTGCTATATCTCCAACCTCTACTTCATCATCCCCTACTTATAGAAGAAGGAATGGCAAAGCTTAAAGAATGGCCTGGTCTGCATTCAAGTTGGTCCCCTCTATTGTGGACCTCACTAGGCATGAGAGGAGCACACGCCTCCTAAGAACAAACCAAAGGCATCTTAATAATGGAATTGAGGCTTGGCCTCCTATGCTCCTCTCATGTCAACCTCATTTCACTTTTTTGAAGAGACTATTACACATTCAATGGAGCACTCCGTAGAATCTTTCACTTTCACTTTCTGTTTCTTTTTCTTTTATCTTATTATTTCTGGATGATAATAAGATTCCCTATGATTATGTATTCAGCTGAAAATGAAAGACAACATTGTTTAGCCTTACTTTTTATCTGTTTTTTCACAAAAAATATATATATATGGATGAAAAACTTCAGGGAGGGACTATATTTACAAGTCGTGCACATAACAAAATGCTCATTGTACTTAACCGCTTCTACAACATCAAGATAACTTTTTTATCTAGCTAAATATAACAGATTGAAGGATTTTGCTACAAATATGATGTAGCTTTTAATCTTTGATGAATTTCATAAAATAAGCATATATTCTCCTAAATTCTGACCATCCAAATGTTTGAAATTTGGATCATTCTTGAAGATGGACATTACTATTTTGTACTTGATAAGAAAAATTCTTTGTACTCTGAAAGATCTGTTTCTAACCTCTTTGAGAATCAAAGTTTTTCCGAAGTAAAAAAAATTAAGAAAGTCATCTACAATTCCAAGTCCAAAAAGATTTCACTTATTATTTTGAGGTGACTTGAATCATGAGCAAACAAATTTTTTTTGTTGGTTTCCATGGAAGATTGGGAAGTTGCTTCTCCAAGTAGCCAACTTTGCCTTTCCATTCATTTTTTGTCAAAGTATAGCCTTACATTCATCTTATCAATCTTTTTCTATCAACAAGTAGGACTATATATTATGGTTGTCCTCTTTATCCACATTTCATATTCCTATTATTAAAATTTCCAAATCGAACCTTGCAGATATATATCAAAATTTCATATGAAAATAATTTGTGAGGAAATAGATTAAGTTCTGACAGTTTATATGCTAACCATATATAAGATAATTTGTGATAAAATGGGTTAAGTTTCTAACAATTTAAAATGTTTATTATATAAGAGAATAATTTGTAAATAAAATAACTAAATTTGAGACGATTTAAATTACATATATGACAATAATCTGTAAAAAAAATGATTGGTTGTGCTTGTGACGATTTACATTTTAATTATATATATTTTCTTCTAAATTTGTTTACCTATTAGTTACACATATGAGAATAATTTGTATAGAAATCAAAGTGTATTTATATGTTAAATACATATGGATATAGTTTGTGCGAAAATATGCTAAGATCGTGATTTAAATTTGTTTACATATTAGTTACATATACGAGAATAATTTGTAAAGAAATCAAAGTCTATTTATATATTAAATGCATATGGATATAAAGTGTGAGAAATTATGCTAAGATCATGCTTATTTATATTTTAATTATTTGTGAGAATATTTTGTACAACAATCGCCTAAGGTTATGGCGATTTACATGTTAATCACACATGAGAATATTATATGAGTAAATCAGCTAGGTACTTGAAGTTTTACTTATAAATTGCATACGAGAATTGAGAATAATTTATGAAAAGTGGGGTTAAATTCTTGATGATTTATTGTCAATTACATATGAAATAATTTATAAAGAAATCGTTTAAGTCTTATTACTTGCATGTTATTATATACGAGAAATATATAAGTCAATTTACATGTTAATTAATTTGCTTGTAGAATTTACATATAAAGTTCATAGCGATGATTACTTTACAAATTCTTACAGATTTATTTATAAAATGTAAATTGGGAGGTTCATGAAATTTCAGTAAAAAATGTGAAGGAGTGTGAGTAAAATATATATATTTTTCCATTAGAAACTGGGCTGGACTTAAAGAGTTTACTACAGACCAATGCTCCCAATAGAAAATAGATCCAGGCCTTATTAACAAAGTTACAAGCCCAACTAGAAAAGGCGCGTAAAAAATACAGTGAAAGAAAAGGCGCGTAAAATAAACGCAGAAAGGAAAAGCAAAGGCCTCTGAAGAAGCATAAACCCTAATTGAACAGGTATTTTCCCAATGCTTTATTTTATTTGATTTTTCTATTTTATGCTTCAACATACTGATTTTGTAAAAATTAAATATTCAAAGTTAATTTTTAAAATTTTTGTTTTTGTTTTGGTCTGTTCAAGTTTTAAGGTTCGGAAGGGATATGATCCATGGTTCCTATCTCACTGTTTTCAAGGCTTTGTAAGAAATCTTTTCCCCCTCCATTTATTTTTTCAGAGTGCTAAAGATCTGTTTGGCTCCTATAGAAGTTAGAAGTAATGAAAATGATGAAAGTCTGTGTCTTTTGAATTGCGGGTTCTTTTGGTCGTTTTACTTTATAATTTAATGGTCTTTTCTGTTTAAAGAGTGGGAATTTTTTATTTTCTTGGTGCCCATTGTCACAAAAATGTGAAATTTTCATTCGACTACTGCAATCTCTCAACAATGAAAAAATAAAAATAAAAATGGGTAGATCACAGTGTTGGAGCTCATATTATTGCTTCTTAAGAAAATATATTTTAGTTAGAAATAGTTTATTTTTGTTGCTTCCTCGCTAAATAACAGCTTTTGTTTTTGTAGGAATTTCAGAGCACTAGAAGTAACTAGGTCATTGAATTCGCAATTGAAGTTCCCCTGCAAGTGTTCTATTAGGCAGATCAGAATGGATCATAATCTTAACGTTAACATAACAAACTACAATAATGGCTCTAGAGGTGCCTTGGTTGTTCCTAGAAGGCTTGGATCGTTGTGGAAAGACTTCACAGTGTAGACGACTAGTGTCATACCTAGAGGGACAAGGTCAATCTGCTGAATTATGGAGATTTCCTGACAGAAGTACAAGTGTCGGGAAAATGATATCTTCCTATCTTTTGAACACATCGCAATTGGATGACCGCACCATCCATCTCCTCTTTAGTGCAAACTGTTGGGAGAAGAGGTAAGTTATGTTATTAATTGATTATATGCAGCATGGCATGATCCCGTTAGTGAAAACTTTGGTTTCTTTCTTTCTTTGTTTCATGACTTTTGTCTGTGAAATTTTGTGGTTGTGGTTTGTCAAAATTCTTTTACCATTTACTGCAATGTACTTGTATTAGTAGATCTCAAGTTTAATGTTATTATGATATGTTCCTCTGCTTTTTTTTTTTCTTAGGGTGAGAGGGGAAGGGGGGGAGAAGGACTTGAGATGTGTAGCAATGGCTCTGTGAAGTATCTAGGAGCAGCATTGAAACTGCAGTATTTCTTGGCTAACCATTCTATTGATTGAACATTCAGGTCTCTAGTTTCTTGTTTTATAGAATAGCATGGGTGATGCCTCGGGCTGATAGAGATGCTAGCTGGCTGTTGAAAAGTAAGTGGAGTGCAAAGGAGTTTTGAGGCTTTGCCTATTTGGTTATTGTTCTCTCATGCCCAATGTAGTAATAGTGTATGCTCTAGGGCAGGGAGAATAAGATACCATTTTAATTCATAGATGAAGGTAATTTGAAAATTTTCCAAGTGTAAGGGAGATGCGATATTTTATGAGGTGCAGGGGCATATAATAGGAGAAAGAAGCACTGTCTTGTGGTGCTATAACATGGCTTTGTTAGTAAAGCATGACAGTGACTGCAGAACAGAACTTAAAACCAAGATTTTAGAAGCCAAAACAAGTTAATCCTTTCTGATGCAGGATGATCATATGCATGCATTATGGAACAATGAAGGCAATGCTTGTTGCATAGGTAGTTACATGGCTTTTGATTCTGTGATGTGCCTCATGCAGTGGCATCTAGGTATAGGATATGTCCCAATTAGTTAGGAACTTGTGATGGAAACTATTAGACAAGATTTGCAACCGTTGCCCTAGTGATTAGGCTGTCTTTGTTCTGACATTGGCAATGGTATGGTTGCTTGGGCATGGTTGACTATTTCATTATTTGGTATGTAACAAATATCTATGATGAAATAGGGAAAGCAAGAAAGGGAAATGAAAAGGAGGGAAAAAAAGAGAGAGAAAGAGAAGCATGCGGGACTTGGAAAATTAGTCAAATTTTTAAGACCCTACATTGTTAATTTTCTAACTGATTGGTGGAACTCCAACTTTAGTTATAATTTGTACTAGCAACTTAAGTTATTCTTCTGTGCCAATAAGATATTCCATATCTTGTACATCACCACTATTGGTGAATGTTTTATCACCTGAAGTCTTTGTGGGGATAAATAATGTAGTCGGCACAAACACATCTTTTGAAGCTGTAAAATTCGATGCAAACATCTCAGTCTCTTTGCAGATCATTGATGGAGACTAAACTGAAATCTGGGACGACCCTCATTGTCGACCGTTATTATTATTCTGGGGTGGCTTTCTCATCTGCAAAAGGACTTGATTTTGAATGGTGCAAGGTAAAAAGTCTAAATAGTAGTTTGTATTTTCTGTATGGCTGTTAAAGCATGGATTTTACTCTTTTGCAGGCACCAGAAATGGGGTTGCTGGCTCCAGATCTTGTGGTATTCCTTGACATATCACTGGAGGTAAGTTAGTAATTTAAGTTATTGTGTTGAATATCTGGGTCTTTATGAACTATTACATCTTATCTTCATTCTTAATTTCTAAATTGGTTCGAAGTTTTTTGACCAAGTTTCGTGAACTTTTGTTGTTCTTTTCAGTGCTTCATGTTCAATAGATTGTGGTCTGTTTGGCTTTATATTTAATTAGTGTCTGAAAATAGTTTCTGATAACACTGGGATACTTTTGAAACAAGATAACTTTTCCTTCTTGACTGAAAACTGAAAATAGAAACACAGGGCCTTGGAAAACCTTTTGATTTTTGAGTACATTTTTTTGTGTTCAAAATCATTGAAAACAAAAGCAGTGAAGAAAACTTGTCAAAGAGGGTTTCCATTAACTGTTCTTAAGAGCAATATTCTGTATAGTTCTGTAATGCACAATATCCAAGTCCACTTTGGTGTCAATAAGTCTTGTGTTTTCATGTTTTATTTATAAGTAAAAGTTCAATATACAACGCAGAGGGGGCGAACCCAACTATAGCTATACAATGCTCACCTCCTAAGAGGCTAAAGAAAATCCGGAGCATCTAAAAATTCCAAAAAAGAACCCCAAAAGTGGAAGGAAGGCTGATTAGAGTCATTAGACATCCAAGATAATAAAGAATAGAGAAAAGATCTCTTCAGCTTCTCCCTGGTTTGCTCTATGTTTTTAAAGATACGACTATTTCATTCGGTCCATAAAGTCCACATTGATCAAACAACCAAAAACTACCTTCCAAGCTACCTAATTTCTGCTACCAATTTTCTGATTCCAGCACATGACTATGCCCACAACTGAGTTTGGCATATCCCGAGATGCACCAAAGAGGCTGAAAACAACCCCCAAAGACTTCTGGCCAAAGGACACTGGAGAAGATGGTTAACTGTCTCTCCGTCACACTTGCAAAGGCTACACCAACTGATAAACACTATACTTCTCTTTTTTAGATTATCAGCCGTCAATGTATGATTTAAAGAAGCCATCCAGACAAAAAAGCAACATTTGGAAGGTATTCAGCTCTTCAAGTGGCCTTTTGGGGATATGTGAAAAACCCCATACTACTCAGGCAGTGATAGAAGCTCGTGAATTTTCCATCTTTGTTCAATTTTCAAGATGTAGTGTCATCTCTATCCATCTCATAATTCACCTGGTAGAGAGAATGAAAGAAGCCATTCATAGAATCTAATTCCCTAATTCCCAATCCTGCAAAGTCTGAATAAAATGGACATTCCAGTGGGGAACATCTTCTATCCTGTGCTTTTATGTTATTAAACTTAAAAGCTACTGCTTAGCCTCTGCATGACTATCTATATGCAGGGATCCTAATTTCTCTATGATGGGTTAGCTCATTGGGGATTTGTACATGAATGTTACTTTTCTGTGTCTTATTCTTTTAAGTAATTTCCTTTGGCTGAAAATCATTAAAAAATTCAGAAAGCTGCAGAAAGAGGAGGGTATGGAGGTGAGAGATATGAACAGCTTGAGTTTCAGAGGAAAGTTGCACAAAACTATAAAGTCCTGCACGATGCCTCCTGGAAGGTACTTTGCTCTGTATGTGGTCTTTATTTTGCAGTACCGAAGCTGCATATGGGTCTGTCTTGTAACTGTTTGACTGCTTTACTTGATAGATTCTTTTGTCAGCACTTCTTGTATTAACAGCGAGTCTTGTAGCTGCTCTTGTTTGAATGATATCACAACCATTGACTCGTTTAGCCCCAAGGAAAAAGGTTGATATTTTGCACTTCCCTCCCCCTCCTCTCCTCTTTCCCCTGGCTTGATGCAGGTTGTAGATGCTTGCCAACATATAGAAGATGTGGAGAAACAGCTGCGGGAGATAGTATTAGAATCTGTCATGTCTTGCCAGAATGGGAAGCCCCTTTCCAATCTATGGTCGCGTTAGTCCGGTGTAGCTTTGTAACTCTGTTTTGCTTCATTTTCCTTGAATTTAGTTGACTACAGACCTAGAATTCAAGGGTTAGGAAATTAATTCAATAACGTCATTTCGTGGAAGTTTGTTAGCATGACTTGTTTTGCTGATCCCATATTGTGCCAAGGTTAATACATAGGTTACTAACTGCCATAAATGAGTGCTCCAGATATGTGGTGGGGAAAATTTTGTCTAGCATACACATGGTAGCGCTTGGAGTTAGAAGCCTAAATTTATTCATCCAAATATCACCCAAGTTTTTGTTGTTTCTTTTTGGTCAAAAAACATGAGAAACACAAAAACGACAACAGCAGACTAACAACAAAGAAACAGAGAGACACAACGGAGGGCCAGGGAGCCCATCATTTGTGAGAATTCATACAATGGAGGATGGAGGGTTAGACACCCAACTACGAGGGCACATCCTCTTTTTGCCTGTATTAGTAAGCCACTCAGAGGCTGCATTGATTGAGTAGGGGATGGAGTTGAGGGAGAAGCTGAAGCTGCTAAACCGACGAGAAAGCTGTCGGAGAGTCTACCTTCCAATTCAATGAAGGAACCTGATTTTTATCAAGCAAAACAAATACTAACACCAATACCAGCTTCCAATCTCAAATGATCAGAAGGTCATCTGTGTCATTGATCATGTAGAATCCGTGACTGGACGAAGACATCGGGAGAAGGAAGGAGGGTCCCGAATGATCCGAGTTTGAGCAAAGAAGATAGAGTTCCCTAATTAAGTTCAGAGACAGCTGCAGGTATGAGAGAATCCAGAAGTAGAAGGCCTTACAAGGTTCTGTTCAAAGACAAACTCACCAGGGTTTCCAAATAAACCAACAAGAGTATGAAGCTATTTCTAAGCCTCTCTGAAGAGAGATATCTTGCAAGCAAACTCCCACCCACCATTTATCAAAAGGTGGTTTACTTGTTGCTATCAATAGTAATTGTATGATGACCACTAAACCAGATGAACCATAGCGTGAAGTAACTATTAATTAGAATACAACCCCCAACAAACAAAAAAAAAACTTAAGAGATCAAATGTGATTGATACGATATGTTGAATAATCTTGTGGATAGTAATTTTTTTCTTAAAAATTTCAATTTGTGTAAACGACACTTGCCACTCATGAACTGATTGAACAAACAAGTCACTCGTGTACACACCTCTTAACAACCTATGACTAACTAAACATGTAAAACGACCTTTTAAAAGCTGTGGGCCCATTAGTACGAGTATTTCCCAGACTTCCATTCATCATAGCCGTTGATTTTCATCGAACGGCCAGTATTCAATAATTCTAGTCAATGCAAATATTTTGTCTTTTGGGTAAGTCAATCTCTATGAATTGAATTCTGTTTGCCTTTTTTGACAAGGTCGAGTCAGGCTCCTCTATAGCTTCATTCCTCTAATAAACTATATCTAGCCGTTGCATTTAATTACCATATCAAATCAGAAAGGGCTTATTTAATTTTGCAAGGGATTGATTGGTGGTCCGATTGAGTTTCAGGGAAAGTACGATTTACTTGATCGTAGAAGAACAAGGACAACTAAATTTATGCTTTACTTTAGTGGTATTTTGGTAAATTAATTGAGAAATATGTGCATTAATAAAAGTGGAACATCCGGTGTCGTTTCGTTCAATGTTTATCCTTCACAAGGCGCGAAGCCGCAATGCTTTTCTTTCTCTCTCATTCTCAATATTTTATGTTCACACTCCAAACAGAAAATTTGAGTAGACCAAAAGACCAGTAGGCAGTAGCCTCTTTCACTTTCAGTGGCTAAGCGGCTACTGATCTCCAAAAGCCGATTCTCACTGCGCCGTGTCGTTTTCACTATCAAATGAGCCGATCAATCGAGCCGCCGCCGTTACACAGATACTCTCTGCGGAATTCCAAGTCTATTTTTTGTCTCTCAGTCTTTCTTCTCTCGCTTTCTTTGTATTCAGAACTTCTCCTTTTCTCTCAATTTATCATTACCTCGCTTTGAGCAGGAGAAGATTATATTCGGGGAGTAGTTCTCGGTTGATGGACCCCGAAGTCGTTGAAATTCCACCCCCAATTCGTCAAAATTCGAAATTGATTAAGCAAAAAGAGGTATTAAATGAAGTGATTGCTTTTCGTTAAGCCCATGTTATGAGATTCAAGTTATATGCTTCATCGATTCCTGTATTTATATAATATTATTTTGCATTTTTGTTCTGATTTCTGTTTGTTTGATCAATTTTATATTTTGGGCAACCCGTTTTCTATTGGGTTTAAGAGTTATAGTACTTTGATGCTGTTATCACTTATAACTAATCACTCTTCAGGTTGCAGAATTTTCTTGTTTCGAATGTTTATTTTATTCTATTTGATCATTTTTTGACATAATGTTGCTGCAAATGTTTTGGAATTACGTGGGTTCATCTAGATTGGAACATTGTAAAGCCGTTTATGCTTTACTAGGATGGTGTTTTTCACTGAATTGCTTGATTTAATCATGACCCTTTGTTTTGACAGTCTTCTGGTGATCTCGCTAATTTTTTTTCTTTTATATTTATTGGGTTTTCTTTTGAATTTGAATTTTATTTTATCTTTATAAATTTTTTTGGACTTTTAAGTAGATTATCTCACTTAATAAATGTAAGTTTTTTAGGGTTTTCAGATACCCTTAGGAACTAGGAAGAAATTCTATGGGACGAACTATGTATATGCAGATAATTAGTCTGTAGCTGAGTTTAGACTTTAGATGAATGCAACCAAATTGATCATGTATCCATTTCTTGTCTTTCTATTTTGGATTATTTTGCAGGTATTTTGTTTGTACTGGGAAATAGTAAAGCTGCTTAAATTTTATTAGAATTTCAGGACGCTTGGGTGGAGTGAAACTTGCTTCCCGAGTGCTTTCCTATGTTGTCCTTTTTATGGCTTAAATATAGTTATTTTATTTATCTTTTCCTAGTGAAAGATTAGCTTACATATTGCATTTAGTGCAGCATCGTTTTAATAAGTAAATTTTCATTCTTTATATTTCTATACACTTCTTGATTCCTTTGGTTTCATCATGTTGTTTAACTACCACTACTAGCTTGGAGAATGGCTATTAAACATATAATCAGCTACATTTCATCTCCTTCAATTGGTTGAGGGTTTAGGAGCAAAGTATTAAAATCAGCGGAAGAGATGCCCACACTAGTACAGACTGCTCGAATTAGCTTTTTGTTCCCTCAATGCTTGATTCCGTAGCTGCTGTTCTCACTGTATCTTTTCTAGACAGTTTTGATTCAAATTTTCCTCTCAAAAGTTATGTAGGTTTCCTTTATGATATGACATTAGGATGAAGTCAAGGATTGTTTGTGACAGCTGACAAGTGAAAAAATACATGCCATTGTGGCATGGTTTGTACTTTAGAGAATCTGACTTCAACATTTGCATATGCATGGGTTTCATGTAAGGTTCTGAAGTTTTGTATTTCTAATTGCTGATAAGCTGCCCTTGATTTTCTGTTGTCCTGCCAACTATCTCTATTACTAGTTCTGATTCATTCAGTTAAATTGTTCATATATGGCCTTCCCCTGATATTTAGACAGGTTCACATTGACAACGTTATCACTGTACTGTTACTTTTCCTGCCTAAAGAAAAGAACTGAAGAGAAAAAGGAGAATAAATTCTTTCATTAGTTGGATTATAGGTTGTAGTATTTGCCTTTTACATTTACTCTTTTGAAAGAACACTTGTTTTGAGTAATCCAATCTGCATGCATTCCTGGAACTGCAGTAGAATTAATCTCCTGTACAGATGCTCTATCTCATGTATTACCATGTATGCCAGGTTAACATGCTTATGGTACCAGCAGTTGATCTGTTGTAGGGGTTTCATTACCTCTACTACGTTCTGTTTTCAACTTAAGATTGGTTGCTTCTGAAAGTGTTGTAATACTTTGATCTGCTTCTTTTGTTTTAGTTTTCCTCACTGTTATTTGCCTATCATTATATGGATTCCATCTTCCTATAAAATAGACAAATTATTCTTAATTGTTTCTCTCTTTTTTACTAGGTGGTTTTGCATGATTTGATTGACATTGACAAAGATGAAGATTCTCCTGATGTCATGTTTATTGGTGAGACGGTTCATTGTAAAAGTAATAAGGGAAAGGCAATTGAAAGCTTTCCCGATGGTTATGATGATCACCTATCTAAGGTTTGTCATTGGTAGCAACTACGTGCTGCTGACATTATTTTTTTCATTTTAAACATAGTGATAATGTTTTTCTTACAGGAACTCTTGTCTAATTATACTTTTGGTCCATCTGGATTGGGAACTGTTGGACCAGCTAGTGGGGCTGAATCTTCCAAGAACTTGTCTTCACTATCTCATAATCTAATCATTCTTGATGGTCATAATTCTGATATTTCATGCGATGATGATGACTACATTGATAATTATTCTGATGACTGCATGGATGTAGATGAATATGCCTTGTTACAGGCACATTTTGATAATGTGGATATACCTACTGGAGTTGAGGCACCCATTCCTTGGTTGGAGGATCTTGATAAAAGTAAAAAGAAGTCAGTTACTGGAAGTATTTCATTGTCTATGCGGCATCAAATGCAGTCAGATCCAAAGGGTCATCATAGAATAGATTTATCTTGTCCTTCACAATCGTTAGAGCCTCTTTATTCTAAAACCAAGGGAACTTTAACTGGAAGTTCAAGTTTACAAAACAAAAGGGATGCTTTTGGTCACCCTTCTGGAATGGTCCCGCCCCCTTGGTTATCTTCAGAAGCTACCAAAAGCAAAAAGAGTTCAGCTGCTAAAAAACACAGACGGAGTGCTTTGAATCTCTCATTAGGGATAGAATCATTTCATTCTAAAACCCAGTTGGATTTTGAAACTTTCCAGAGTATAAAAAAGTCTGGAGCTGGTTTATCTAATAACAGTTCTGTAAATCATTCTGATGCCATGGAGATTCCTCCTGGAGGTGAGCCACCCTTCTGGGGATATTTTCCTGAAAGTGAGAAGGACAAAGTAAGGAAGTCTGCAGCTGGTTTATCTCATTCTGATGCCATGAAGCTTCCTCCTGGAGATGAGCCACCCTTCTGGGGATATTTTCCTGAAAGTTCAAAGGACCAAGTTAGTACAAGTGGTTTATTTTACTCAAATTTCTCTGTTGCCAACAACGCAAGTCATCCTTCTGCAATAGAATCACCAAATCCATGGTGGCAGGAGCCTTATAATTCTAACTTCAATCCATCTAATCTTGATAACACAGCTCATTTAAGTTATCATCATCCATTTCCAGCAATTTGTCCCTCCTGATCAAATGTTTGACAATTATTGGGTTCATGATCCTTCCCAAGATCTAAAGAATGTTGGTGCAGCTGCTAGCCCTGTTGTGACAATCTCTGACAAAGATAGGGATGAAATTCTGAGAAAATTTCAACTCTTTAAACAGTTTGATACTGTTGAGGATACCTCAGATCATCGCTATACTTGTAATCGTTCTTCATCAAAGCAGGTATTTTAGTTTTGAACACTTCTTTTATTTGGGTTCTAAGGCTTAACTTAATCATTTTGTTTTTTCGTATATTTGTGCAGAAAAATATTAAAAGATCCCCTTCAGGAAGTTTCATTTAAAAAAATAATTGAACTTTTGTTATGAGAAACACAAATTAACTGATGTCTCACTGTAATACTCTTAAGAAACGTTTATTTGAACTATTGCAAGTTTAGTATTAAAATGATCAACAGGTCATATAGTCTCTCACCAGCCACCACCTTCAGTGAGGAGAGACCCAAAAAAAAAAAACTCTTTTGTCTCCTCCCTCCTCCTCGGGTGTGTTTATCCTATCGATACTGTTTTACATATTTTTCTCAATTGGCTGGATAAGCTCCCTCCATGATGATTTTCAAATTGAATTGTTGTCATTGGAGACCTCTTAAGTTATTTTTCCTTCTTGCCTCAAGTTGCACATGCATTGAACAATTAGTTTTCCATGCTAATATACCTGATAATTTAGAAACTAAACACTTTTGTACTCAAAGGATGCCTCTTTATATCCTTCTGTGAATGTTCTTTTTTTTCTTTTTCTTTTTTTTTCAAGTTGAAGTGACCTTTTGATGGTATTAAGAAACTGAATGGTGTATCTATGGTTTATTTCTTTAAAGGCTCATTCACTGTGGCAGTCTAATACCAAGGTTTATATATTTAAAAACAAAGTTATATTTTTTTGTTCTTTAAAATAAATTAGACTTCGATGGGTTCTTTTGATTGGAATTTTTTATAAGAGATTTTCATGATATTTCTCCCTTTCCCTTGACAGCCATCAAAGAATTGGGCAAAGAAAATCCAGGAGGAGTGGAAGATTTTGGAGAAGGATTTGCCAGGTGAATTTATATGCTTTCTGTTCTTACTTTGTAATGGCTGTTAGATTTTCCAAGCATGTAGCCAGGGACAGATATAGGGTTAAAAGGTTGGAGGGCCTATATGCTAATAAAGATTTTGAAACTAAGACATTAAAATTTTATACAAATCAAATATACGAGAAATAAATTATTTTAATTGCTTTGGCCTATGATGTGTGTTTCATTTGTTCTTTCCAGCTTTGCCTTTCCAACTTTGAGAAATTGGCTCATCTAAGAGATCACATAAATTCTACACAACATATGATTTACTACATCATAACTGTTACATCAGCACCTAAGTTCTTATTTTCTTATATATAGGGACCTAGGATGTGTGTTTCATATGTTCTTTACAGCTTTGCCTTTCAAACTTTGAGAAATTTGGTGCATCTAAGAGATTGCATAAAGTGCTATGCAACATATTTTTACTACATCATAACTGTTACATCATTACCTAAGTTATTATTTTCCTAAATGGCCGTCAAATTGAGATATGTTCTAAAAGTCCAAATCGAAAAGAACCCAATTCCTTCGCCACTAAAGCAATAATATTAGTTTCAAACCGTGAGAAAAGAAAAAAAGAGATCCTTGTAAGTCAGAAACCTTGAACAACCACAGAAAATACAGAGCTGAAACTAAAATATAACATCAATGGTGGAAAATGGTGGCTGGAAGGTGAGCTCATAGACAGTGTGGGTGAGGGTTTAAGAATCAGAAGATGATAGAAATGAGTAGGATTTGAATTCCCAAGAGGAAGAGAGAGGGGACTGGGGTTTAAAGATTTATCATTTATACATCCAAGTGTGACTATTCAAATCTAGCTTTATTTCTTTAAGTATTCAAATTTAGTTTTAATTTACTTTTGATCTATTTGGCTACAGGGGAAAAAATATACAAATTGTTTAGTTGGTTTTGTCTCTGTAAGAGTACGGAGCCTTTTTAACCATTGATGAAAAAGTTAACATCCAAGATATTGTACCATGTGAAATGCTCACCATTTATCTTTTCATTGATGGATGGGATATTTGCACTTTGCTTAGCCTCTAAGGTGCAATCTGCAGTTTGGATGAGGCAAATTCTATTAAGTCATACTTCAGACCTTTTTTATATGGAATAATTAATGAATACCTAACATTTTCTGTTGTCTTATTACACAAAATTTCAGTCAAACGTCTTAGATGACTCGACCATTGTAAAGGATTTTTTCATGTGTAACAAAATATTCTTATAATCTTTGGGACATTGGCTTTTTTGAGTCTTCCCCTTCAACCTGTTTTTGTGTGCAGCTTTTTGTATTTTTAATTCTTTTAAAATATTTTGTGATTGACATATAAATATGATAACTCAGGGCCCTGTATCGCACTCTCCATTATTATTCTTAAAAGGTATCAAGTGCCATTATCCCAAAGCTCACTAGCATAGGAACTTATTATGATCAAAATCTCTTGGTGATTAAATGAATTTGGTTTGGAATTGGAGGCTGGAAATGAGTCAAGCTGAATTATAGATGTCAAATAGTATTTTAAAATATAATAATAGTACCTTTTGTGTGGCTTTTGTGAAATTGAACTTTCTCACTCTTTCTTTGGATGTTACTTTTGATTACCAACAGATTCAATATTTGTGAGGGTTTATGAAACAAGAATGGATCTTTTGAGGGCTGTAATCATTGGAGCAGAGGGAACTCCTTACCATGATGGTCTTTTCTTTTTTGATGTTTTCTTCCCCAGTGGCTACCCTAATGTACCTCCGGTATGTGATTTAGGTGCTTGTAACATTATTTTTATTACATTTTCTACTGTGTATTATATGTCTAACAAAAGGGACATTATCATGGCAGCAAGTCTACTACCATTCTGGTGGCCTTCGCCTCAATCCAAATTTGTACGATTGTGGAAAAGTATGCCTTAGTCTGCTTAACACCTGGTCTGGCGGCAAGAATGAGAAGTGGATCCCAGGTGTTTCTACAATCCTACAGGTTCTGGTCTCAATACAAGGCCTGATCTTGAATACAAAGCCTTACTTTAATGAGCCTGGTTATGCACATATGAGTGGTTCGGTAGCTGGTGAAATGAGGTCCCTGCAGTATAATGAGGATACATTTATCCTATCTTTGAGGACAATGGTGTACATGATGAGGAGACCTCCAAAGGTGGGACTCTAGTTATAATTTCTCGTCCAAATTTTAGTAGTACTCAAGCAGGACATTAGTTTTTGCACCCTTCTTTTGGTGGAAAGGATTTATTACTGGATCAACTTATTGGCTGTTTTTTTTTTTTGGGGAGGGGGGCTCCATATACATATATGAAAATTGCTGGAATGTTTTTAGTTTAGTGGGCTCCATCAATTATTTTGTGCCATCATTTAGGTGCATAAAACTTTGGGAAGAGGTATTCATCTAGTTTCTACCTTTGACATTTGGGGATATTGAATATTAATCTTCAGAAACATGTGCATATTGTTTTGTTATAGTATGTCTGCTTATGTCCTTTTTTCTCCCGGTTATTATTATTATTTGAAAATATTGCTCAAGCTTTCTAGGTGGTCTTACCTCCAACGTCATACTATCTCTGTCTTGAAATAAAGCCCTTTCTTATAAAAAGAATAAAATTTTCAAGTTTCATTTGAAACGCTCCTTGTGTCTTTTTATCTTCCGTTATAGTTTTTAAAAGAAAGAAATCATTGTTTGAGTTTTTTGCAGTTATACTGCATTGCATAATTAGCATTTACACTCAACCTGTGATTTATTTAGTTCTAAACGAAATTCAATTCGTTTAATATTACACTTGGAAATAGTCATATTAATGGAGACAATGGTTAGTTCAAGAATGTAAAAATGTATTTTTGTGTGTGCATGTCTATCTCTTCTTAGGTTTGAACATCGAATTGTTTTATGTTTGACTACAGCATTTTGAGGACTTTGTTGCGGGTCACTTCTGCAATCGTGCTCATGATATCTTGGTGGCATGTAAAGCCTACATGGATGGTGCTCAAGTTGGTTGTCTGGTAAAAGGTGGTGTTCAGGACGTTGATGAGGGTGACAAGAGCAGCTCAAAGGGCTTCAAGGATTCTTTGCCTGGGTATTTAGATATGCTTGTCAAGGAGTTCATCCGAATCGGAGCTCGAGACTGTGAGGAATTCCTATCTCCAGAAATAACAGTGAATAAGTCGTCCAGTGGTATGCCAAAGGCTACCAAAAGAATGCTTTCTTGATAGAAAAACCCGATTTTGAGACTTGATATAAAGGTGTTTTACATCTGATGACGACTAATTGGAGGTTTCTGTTTTCATATCAGATAGTTGAAATTTATGTCTAGACTTATTTATTGTCATACTTTACCAATGCTTGCATATAATTTTGTTAACTGTATATAATCTCAAATTATTAATAAAGGAAATAGTTAGGATGCCATAAGGTCCTTTAATAGAATTTGTATATACTTATGTTTGTCCCTAGTTGCTCCTAATCATATTACTCATAAAACACATGGCAATTTATATCCTATGCTCATAGTTACCCAATCATGAATTGAAATTTTGATTGGTTTTATCTCTAGTATTTCCATTAGTTAAATTAGCAACTGATTGACAATTGTCTAAATTGAATGTAGTTTCATTTATAATTATCAAATGACTATGTTTCTTCAACATGATCCTAGTTTCAAACTCCAAAAATATCAGAAGTTTGAATGAAATATCTTGATCTCTTATATATTTATGACCTAATTATTTTGATGCATCTATTAAACATAATAATATTGTCAAGTATTATATATCAACCTTATATGGTTACAATTTTGTAACATTTGTTCTCATAATAAAAACTTACCATGTAAGTCAGTCTGTCAAGAGTCAAGACTGAAGATACCAATGTAGAATCGAAGTAGAATTCTCTTTGTGATACCCCCTCCTTTGTGTTCTTCTTTTGTTCTTGTTTTTTCCAAGTCTCCATAAACGTCAACTATGTCTAATTTCTCGTAGAAGCCATTTTTTGTGTGTTTGAAATTACAACCAGGCCATTGTCACCTTCAGAAGAAAAAAAAAATCATATTAGTCAACAACTAACGACGACCTCTTACTAGAGTTTAACGTCCTTAGGCCGGCAACTGTTCTTATGATTTAACAAAAGACACAAAGTCCAAACGATTTTTCGTTTCTTTAAGAATTAAGAACAATAATTTAGTATACAAATTCGGTGGTTGTCTTGTCTCTTAAATCATGTTTAAGACCCAGTCTTCTGGGTCAAGGTTCTAAACTTGTTACACTTGTCCAAACTTTCTCACTATCCAGAGAAATATGTGAGATTATGGCCATGGAGTCTCTTACCCTGCTTTTTCTCTTCAAGTTGTTCTTTTCTACTTTCATCGCCTTCTCTCTCAATTCTGTCCCTACATCCTCTGCTCCTCAATTTTCATACAAAGATCATTGCGCTTCTATAGTCCCAGAGTCAACCCCCAGCAACTTAGAGCTAAAAGATTTCCCCTTTGCTCGACTTCATACTGGTTACTTCATCAGTGGTGGTGACAGAATTCTAAATGCTGTATTTTCTGTCTCTACCAGGTTTGGTGCGTTCCGAAACTCTTTTACTCTACGCACTAGAAACATATATGCAACTGATATCCCTGGCTTGTTCCAGGTTGTAGGAATCTTGACATTTAGAGGAACCACTTCGTTTTACCATGTGAGTAATTCCACGTATAGAAGTCTTAGGCCTCTAAGACCTTACCACAGTGCAAGTATTTTAAGCTTTAGGCTTGATGGATTCTGGTCAGTATCTTCTAGGAAGCTTTGTATGATTGGAAATAGTTATGGTGTTTCAAAACAAGGTAATTCTCTTAATCTCAATGTTGTTTTCAAGCTTTATAATGTCTCGAATTCGAATACAGTTACTAGATTGGTTAGTGGTGCTTTGGAGAGCTTGAATTCTGAAAATGATGAGAATTATTTTAAACCAATTTCTGTATTGATTCTTCCTAGAATCAATTATCAGTATACTTTGGTTTCTGAAAAAGCTTGTTCTAGTGGAACTGGAAGTGATGTTATGCCAGGCTTATCAATAAGCTCATTGCCTAGAAGAAGTTTTTGTTCAATATTTTCAAGGACAGTCCTTGAATTTGATTTGAAGTATTCTAGTGAGTGCAATTCTGCAAAAAACTGCAGCCCTTTTGGTGGGATTACTGGGTTTAGATCCCTGCCATATGTTGTGTCTTTGAAAGAGATTGATTGTTCTGAGGTAAATCGAATGGTGCGAGTTCTGGTGGACTTTCACAACAATACTGATTTGCTTTTCAATCCGAAATCAGTGTTTGTTGGGGAAGGGTGGTGGGATGAGAAGAAGAATCAAATATGTATAGTTGTTTGCCGTTTCTTGGGCACGGAAGAATCTTCGGGTAGTGTACATGTGGGGGATTGCTCAACAAGAGTGACCTTGAGGTTCCCTGCAGTTTGGTCTATCAGAGACAGGAATAGTATTGTGGGGCAAATTTGGAGTAACAAAACTGCAAACGATTTGGGTTACTTTAACAGGATTATGTTTCTGAGTTCCGAGAACCGTATGGAGAGAATTCCAACAGGCTTAAAATATGAGTATAGCCAGCTTCACAAGGTTAAGAAGTTGTGCACCATAAAGAAGCCCTCCATAATCTGGGGGAAGAAGTATCCAAATGTGTATTCTAACGACATGAGGTTTGACATGTCTGTTATAAGTTCTGATCACAGAAGCAGTGGCTGGGGTTATTCAACTCCGGTATCTGTTGGAGATCAAGTTTATAGGCGGGGCTCTCTATCTAACTTACCCTTTCATGAAAAGTTGAGCAGTAGTAGCCCATTCAATATCAGCTTACAAGATTGGAGGCAACATGTATAATATTTCTAGAAATTCGAGTCATCAGATGCTGGAGATTTTTGCTGAAGGAACTTATGATGCTAAAACAGGAAGCCTGTGCATGGTAGGCTGCCGTAATCTTGGTTCCAAAAATGAAATACCAACAACTCATTCCGTGGATTGTGAGATTCTAGTCAAGTTTCAGTTCCCACCATTAGATGCAAAGAAGAAGGGAGGTTATATTAAGGGAAGCATCGAAAG
Organism: Quillaja saponaria; assembly: GCA_029379385.1. Classification (NCBI taxonomy): domain Eukaryota; kingdom Viridiplantae; phylum Streptophyta; class Magnoliopsida; order Fabales; family Quillajaceae; genus Quillaja; species Quillaja saponaria. The sequence goes on along the minus strand of CM055616.1, from coordinate 5,923,624 downwards.
CTTACGGGAAAACACAGATCTTCTTTACTTCAACCAGTTGGATCTATCTTCAGCTGCATATTACAGTGAAGAAGCAAAACGAACTATTTGGAGAATGGGGGTGGAGATTATCATGGTTCTGGTATCTACAACACTAGCGTGTGTTTTTGTGGGATTACAGCTCTATCATTTGAAAAGGAAACCTGAAGTGCTTCCTGCCATCTCACTTGTCATGCTAGCAATACTTACTGTGGGATACGTGATACCTCTTGTGCTAAACTTTGAAGCCTTATTCAAGCAAAATCCTAATCAGAAGAATGTATTTGTCGGTGGTAGCAATGGATGGCTTGAAGTGAATGAGATAACAGTAAGGCTAATCATTATGGTAGCTTTCTTGTTGCAATTCCGTCTTCTGCAGCTAACTTGGTCAGCAAGAATGGCTGATGGAAACAAGAAAGAATTTTGGGTTGCCGAGAAGAAGTCTCTGTATGTGACTTTACCATTATATGCAGCTGGGTGCTTAGTTGCATTGCTTTCAGTACTGCACCAGCAACATACATTTTGGGAGGAATTGAAATCTTATGGTGGTTTGGTATTAGATGGCTTTCTTTTGCCTCAGATCATACTAAACCTGTTCAGGAATTCAACAGAGAAGGCTCTTTCTTGCTCATTCTACTTCGGAACAACTTTTGTTCGACTGCTACCACATGCATACGATCTTCTTCGATCTCAAAGTTACATTCGACATAATGATGGCTCATACATTTATGCTAATCCTAATGCAGATTTCTACTCCACAGCTTGGGACATTGTTATCCCTTTGGGGGGCTTGCTATTTGCTGTGATCATTTACTTGCAGCAAAGGTTTGGTGGTCATTGCATCATTCCTAGGAAATTTGAAGGTTCAACGGTACATGAAAAGGTTGTTACCACATTGCCTGAAGAACCCAACTCCTAAGATTGCCTCTTTCTTATGATACTTGTTGGCTGGCCTGTTTGTACTAAATAAATGACTTTCATGCAATTGAATTACTGGTCTTCTACAAATTTATGTATGTTGAAGTGGTATGTTATTGTTATATATAAGCTCACCAAGTTTATAAAAGTTTTGCCTATGAAGAAACAAATAAAGATATTGCAAAAGACTATGTCACCCTAAAACTTAAAAGTTTTTTTTTTATCAACTTAAATAGTATATTTTTAAGAAAAAACAAATTATATTTAAAGGTATTGGTTTCAAGTTTTGAAAGATATGAAGCGAAATTGTTCAATAAAAACAGCTTTAAAACAAAAATGTCAAATGTTAAAATATTAAGACGACAAGGTCCCTTTTTTCCTATTACACTTGACCCAATTACAACCCACAATTTCTTGGCCTCTCTTTTCTCAGACCTACTCCTTTTGATTTCATGCCACCTGCGAGCTTATTTGTTCAGAGTAAACCTCCTATTGCAGACAAATCCAGTGAGCAAAAATGGGTGCACGAAGGTTTAATCACTGTCACTCCCCAATGTATGTTTCGACTTTCGAGTTTTTCTTGATAATAAAGATTTGTTTGGGTTATGTTTCTGGGAAAATCATGACGAATTTTGTTCGACCTTACCGGGAGATAGAGTCAAAGTTGAAGTTGGTCGGTATGATTTAACCAAAGGCCGTATGGTTTATAGACTACGTAGCAGCAAAGATTAGTTATTTCTTTTGGAGATTTTCATTTAAACCCATTTTGTGTTTTGATAAATATTGAAGCCCAGCTTGAGTTTGACTTAAACTCTCTGGGTTTTAGCACGGAAAGGGATGTCAGTGGCATTGGCAAATGAATGATTGTTAAGATGTATTCAAGGAATGGTATTGTTAAAAGTTAGTTTGATGAGGAAAAAGTGATTTACATTTCTTTGTTTCTGACTATTGTTGTTTAAGCTTTCTTTGCATTTTCTTGGAATGGAGTTAGTGCTGAAAACAGGTTGAAAGTTTTACACTTGTGTGAATTCAACTTTATCTATGTTTTTGTACTTGTAAACTAGGAAGTGTATAATGCATTAATGTTATGGTTTCGTCTTGATCAATTAGCTTTGTGATAGTAGTTGCAAGATCTTTTACCTCCATGATTGCATTTTTCATGTTTTGGAGGTCATGATTGTTTCCATTTTATTTTTTTTCAATTGCACATTTTCTCCAACTGATTCTGAATTTCTGTTTTCTTAGTTATCCCTTTCCTCCATTTTACACTGATAAAGGAACTCTTAAATTTGGCTTTGGCAAGAAAATGAAAAAAAGAAGGAACTTAAGATGGCATTAACAATGAAGGCCTGCCATCAGATAATGATTTATCTTAAGAAAATTGTTATTAGATCAGTCCACTATTTATTTAGGAGTCCTGTCTTTTAAAATGTTTTCTTATGTGTTTTCCTTTTTTCTTCCTTCAAGTTATATCCCGTCCTTCTCTAATTTATTTCCAAATGATGTGATTAGTATGTAATCTCTAGTAATGCCTAATGATGCTATTTAAATATTTAATGGAAACTTATGCAATGTAGGGACAAGATGTTAGGGCTTCTAGACCAGCTTACAGAATGTATTTCTTACTTTCTATAGTATCTGGTAGCAGTTTTTGCCATCTTTTGAAAGAAATCAGATATCAGAATTATCTTAGCCTCGTGAATCTATTTCATATTCTATGCCTCTCTTCATCTTTATTGATTGTCTTCGTTTTTCTCTGCTGTTACAGCACTAATCACTTCGTTAAAGTGTCAATATAATAGATTGATAATCTAATGTAAGATATATAGCAGAAAACCTGAACAGGGCAAACTGATGCTGCATTACAAAATGGAGGTTTATTAGCTGTATATAAATTAATCAGAAAAATGAAGAACAAATTTTTTGTTAGCATGGTTCACACTGTTTATTAGTGTGATTACATGTTCTAGTTGGATGTTCTGCCATTAGTATGTGGAGCTCTGTGAAAAAGGACTAAGCAGCAACTCTGTTGGTTCATGCTTTCCTACACACTCTGCTGTCTCTTGTATGATATTTACTAGTCTTTTTTATGCTTTTAAGCTTTTCTTTCAATGTTTTGTTAGTTAGTTTCTGTTGCTTAGAATCATCAGAGGTGGTTATGGTTATGGTTATGCTACTCTTAAACCGTCCCACAATTGAACCATCCAAATTTTAGTATTACTCAAGCAGGACATTTGTTTTTGCTCCCTTCTTTTTTGTTAGAAAGGATTTATTACTGGATCAACTTAATTAGCTGTTTTTGTTTTTTGGGAGGGGGGTCCATATGTATCACTATATGAAAATTGCTGGAATGTTTCTAGTTTAGTGTATTCCATCAATTATTTTGTGCCATCATTTAGGTGCATAAAACTTCGGGAAGAGGGGTTCATCTAGTTTCTACCTTTGACAGAAGTTTGAATAAAATATATCGATTTCTTTAAATTTTGTTGATGCATATATTAACAATAATATATTGTCAATTATTATATATCAATCTTATATGGTTACAATTTCTTAGCATTTGTTCTTTCATAATAAAAAATTACCATGTAAGTCAGCCTGTCAAGACTCAAGACTGAAGATACCAATGTAGAATAGAAGTGGAATTCTCTCTGTGATACCGCCTTTGTTTTCTTCTTTTGTTCTTGTTATGAAATTGGGAATTGGAAAGGAGGTTATATTAAGGGACTCATCGAAAGCTTATGGGAAAGACCAGATCATCTTTACTTCAAACAGTTGGATCTATCTTCAGCTGCATATTACACTGAAGAAGCAAAACGAACTATTTGGAGAATGGGAGGGGAGATTATCTTGGTTCTGGCATCTACAACACTAGCTTGTGTTTTTGTGGGATTACAGCTCCATCATGTTAGAAGGAAACCTGAAGTGCCTCCTGACATCTCAATTGTCATGCTAGCAATACTTACTGTGGGATACATGATACCTCTTGTGCTAAACTTTGAAGCCTTGTTCAAGCAAAATCCTAATCAGAAGAATGTACTTGTCAGTGGTAGCAGTGAATGACTCGAAGTGAATGAAATAATAGTAAGGCTAATCATTATGGTAGCATTCTTATTGCAATTCCGTCTTCTGCAGCTAACTTGGTCATCAAGAATGACTTATGGAAGGAAGAATGAATTTTGGCTTACTGAGAGGAAGCTGTTTCTGGATCTGAATTGACAAATATATGCATATGGGTTCTTAGTTGCAATGCTTTCAGTACTGAGCAAGGAACAAACATTTTGGGAGGGATTGAATCTTATGGTGGTTTGGTATTAGATGCCTTTCTTTTGCCTCAAATCATACTAAACCTGTTCTGGACTTCAACAGGGAAAGTTCTCTCTTGCTCATTCTACTTCGGAAAAACTTTTGTTCGATTGCTACCATACGCATACAATCTTGTTCAATCTCAGAGTTACATTCGACATAATGATGGCTCATACATTTATGCTAATCCAAATTCAGATGTCTACTCCACAGCTTGGGACATTGTTATCCCTTTGGTGGGCCTGCTATTTGCTGTGATGATTTGCTTGCAGCAAAGGTTTGTTGGTGATTGCATCTTACCACAATGGATGTAGGAAACCACCTGTTTGTACTAAATAAATGACTTTCAGGCAATTGAATTTCTAAATTAGAATAATTTTAAATTGTAATAATAATTTTTTTTTATATTAAAGATGCTCAAACTCAGGCACTAGAAATAAGAGACAAATACTAATCATTTAAGCTAAACTTAGTAATTATAATAATTTCTAAAAATGCTATTAGTTTGTTTACTCAACTATATTTAAAATGTGATAATTAAATATATGCATTCTTTTTCATTAATTTTTTAGACTTCAAATATTTTTTCTTACCTAGGCTGTTAGAGTGAAATTTTTCATAAATTAATTTGAACCTAATTTCAATAATTTGTTTTTAACTGATGGAAAAGATAAATTAATCAGACGACCCAAGTACCATCTCACCTCTACAAAAATATGAATGCAGTTGCCCAAAGCCATCATTTCTATCCGCCACTACATGAGTCTACATCTACCAAACAGACTAGATAACCCTTTCTGAAACCCCAATTCTCTATCAACCTCCATAAATAGAATTTCACCGTAAACACAGATAGAATGTTGAGCTCGACTTCGTTCAGATGCCGGAGCCCAGTTCTCTATTCCCATCCTCTTCCTGCTAAAAAGGGTCCCTTTTTTCTTGTTACACTTCAAACCAATCACAACCCACAATTTCATGGCCTCTCTTTCCTCAGATCTCCTCCTCTTGATTCCATTTCACCTGCGAGCTTCTTTGTTCAAAGTAAACCTCCTACTGCAGACAAATCCAGTGAGCAAAAATGGGTGCACGAAGGTTTAATCACTGAGTCGCTCCCCAATGGTATGTTTCGAGTTCGTCTTGATAATGAAGATTTGATTTTGGGTTATGTTTCTGGGAAAATCAGGAAGAATTTTGTTCGTATTTTACCGGGAGATAGAGTCAAAGTTGAAGTTAGTCGGTATGATTCAACCAAAGGCCGTATAATTTATAGACTACGTAGCAGCAGAGATTAGTTATTTCTTTCGGAAATTTTCATTTAGACCCATGTTGTGTTTTGATAATTATTGAAGCCCAGCTTGAGTTTGAACTTAAATCCAGTTATGTCTCTGGGCTTTAGCACGGAAAGTGATGTGAGTGGCATTGGCAAATGAACGACTGTTAAGATGTATGCAAGGAGTGGTATTGTTGAAAGTTAGTTTGATGAGGAAAAAGTGATCTACATTTCTTTGTTTCTGTCTTTTGTTGTTTAAGCTTTCTTTGCATTTTCTTGGAATGGAGTTGGTGCTGAAAACAAGTTGAAAGTTTTACACTTGTGTGAATTCAACTTTATCTATGTTTTGTACTTGTAAACTAGGAAGTGTATAATGCATTAATGTTATGGTTTCGTCTTGATCAATTAGCTTTGTGATTAGTTGCAAGATCTTTTACCTCCATGATTGCATTTTTCATGTTTTGGAGGTCATGATTGTTTCCATTTTATTTCTTTTCAATTGCACATTTTTCTCCAACTTGTTCTGAATTTCTGCCTCCTTAGTTATCCCTTTCCCTCCATTTTTACACTGTTAATGGAACTCTTAAAGTTGGCGTTGTCAGGAAAAAGAAATAAAGAAGGAACTTAAGATGGAAATAACAATGAAGTCCTTCATTCAGATGACAATGAAGTCCTTCATTCAGATAACAATTTATCTTAAGAAAATTGTTATTGGATCTGTCCACTATTTACTTAGGAGTCCTGTCTTTTAAAATGTTGTCTTATTTTGTTTCCTTTTTTTCTTCCTTAAAGTTATATCCCGTGTCCTTCCTTCTAATTTATTTCCAAATGATGTGATTAGTATGTAATCTCTAGTAATGCCTAATGATGCTATTTAAATATTTAATGGAAACTTATGCAATGTAGGGATAAGATGTTAGGGTTTCTAGACCAGCTTACAGAACGTCCTTCTTACTTTCTATAGTATCTGGTAGCAGTTTTTGCAATCTTTTGAAAGAAATCAAATAACAGAATTATCTTAGCCTCATGAATCTATTACATATTCTATGCCTCTCTTCATTTTTATTGACTGTCTTTGTGTATCTCTGCTGTTACAGCACTAATCACTTTGTTGAAGTTTCAATATATTAGATTGGTAAACTTAGGTAAGATAAATAGCAGAAAACCTGAACAGGGCAAACTGATGCTGCATTAAAATGGAGGTTTATTAGCTGTATATAAATTAATCAGAAAAATGAAGAACAAATTTTTCGTTAACATTGTTCACACCGTTTATTAGTGTGATTAGATGTTCTTGTTGGATGTTCTGCCATTAGTATGTGGAGCTCTGTGAAAAAGGACTAAGCAGCAACTCCGTTGGTTCACGCTTTACTACACACTCTGCTGTCTCTTGTATGATATTTACCAGTTTTTTTCTATGCTGTTAAGGTTTTCTTTCCATGTTTTGTTAGTTTCTATTGCGCTGAATCATCAGAGGTGGTTATGGTTATGCTACTCTTAAACCCTTCATCTATTTTCTGAAACTCCTAAGTATTCTGTGCTGATGATTAATTGATTCCCTACATCCCCAAAATTGGTTGAAGACTTGATTTCAACGGTATATTTGCCCAATTTTAATGATCCAGTAAGTGTTTATTTGTTCATTGAATCTGTTTTGCCTTGTCAATGCTCGGTGCAAGCATAAACCAGGGAGCTAAGCGTGAGATCTCCCTGCACAAAATTTCAGTGATCTAATATGTCATAAAATTGTCAAATAATGGATTTGGGGGCTGCACCTCATTTAGATCCTTCCAGGTTCTTGAACTTGTCTCAGGTGCATGGTTGATGTATTTCCTAGTATATTTCCCATCTGATAGGCATACCTGATAAAGTTGATTGGGAACTAAAAATCTATGCCCTCATACCCTACAGCAATCATGTAGGAGATGTTTAATACAAATCAACAGGTTCTATTAATTGCCGAGAAGGTAAAAGATTGAAAAGAAATCAACTCCCACATAACAAATAGTGAATCAAAACTTGGTCAAATGATAAAAAATGCATTATTTTTATTGACTTTATGGACTGACTAAAATTTTGCTAAAAATTTCTTTTCCCGCTGTTGATTGGATATGAAACAAAATTCGTATAAGTTGGTTCGAACACAATTGATTACTTAATTTATCGAAAAAAAGAAAAAAAAGAAAGAAAAACAAAATGCTATAAAACAACACCCATTTTGTCCTAAAGTTTTATTTCTTAGTTTTCACAAGAATATGCAGAATTTAAATTTTCCTAAATTAGCTTATAGAAGTTTTGTTTTGTTTTTTTTTTTCTATCTTTACTTTTTATTTTAATTAGAGTAAATTACACTTGTTTCGGTTGAGATTTAATAAAGCGACACTAAGTTCTAAAAATTGAAAATTAATACTCCTTTTTTTGAAACTAGATGAAAAGTTAACAATGTTATAAGATAATTGTGAAAAAAAAATATATATATACATATATTAAAAAATTCTTGTTTTATTTTTTTCTTAGGATAAATTACACCTTTTTAAATTTTTTTTTATTAAAATAGCACTAATATCTAAAATTTAAAAAATTAACACTCCCTTGAAATTAATATCAAATTAATAGTGCTGCAAGATAATTTTACAAAATAATACTAAAAAGTTTCAATTGATGCTAATACCAATTAGCTGGGATGGAATCTTCTCCCCAGATTAGAGAACTTATGGAATGAGAAAAAGCTATCTCTAGTTCTAGTTGCCTAGCCCTAGTCTCCTTCGGACAAAATATAAAATAAAATAAAATCAAACCCTAACATCAATCTCTACACTAAAATTTAGATCTAAACAGAAGTGAATTTGATCCTCTCTCACAGTATGTGTCATGTGGCATGATCCCAAATATATCTAGTTCAAATTTTGCTTCAATCTATCTCTCTCTAGAAAACATGAAAGGATCCCGGGAAAACATCACTTCCCTCCTTAATTAAAAATAAATTAAACTTTCGAGGAAAATTTTCTCCCTCTCTCTCTCTCGTACACGACCCTCCTCGAGCTGGATCTGAGTCTGAGAGGCAGAGCCAAGCCTAGATTAAGAAAAAGCGCTCTCTTTTTATCAGGTCATAATTATGAAATGGCAACCAGAATGTTATTGAGGACCGACCCCAAAGCCCCTCTTCAATTTCTTCGCAACAATGTTTTGATACGGTCAAAAAACAATGCCCCAACAAACCAAACCAAAACCATATACGAAGCTCTGCAACTACTCTATTTGAATCAGAAACCGCAGCAAGCTGAGTCTTTTTTCGCTCTTCGTGATCTTCTGGGTGTAAATCAGAAGCCACTTGCCAATCTCGTCTCTGAACAAGTACCTTGCCGTCAGTAACATACGATATCATTTGGATAATCATGGGTATAATGCTAATGTTGCTGTTTGTGCTCAGCTAGCTGGGATCAATGAAAGTCAGCAATTTGAGGTTCGTGGGTCGTCGGGGAATCAAATCGAAAGTGGGGATGATGATGATGATGGGGAGGAGAATGATGATGATGGGAGGAGAATGATGATGATGATGATGATGATGAGGATGAGGATGAGGATGAGGAAGATGATGATTCTGACGACGATTCTGACGATGATTCCGACGATGACGACGACGACGACGACTTTGAGTCTGACGATGATTCTGATGACGATGGTAACTAGTTATAGTAGAAGTGAATGAATGAATAATTATCACCTGCTATAAATTACTCATTATTCATCATTACTGGAATTGATTTTGTTGTTGATGGAATGCAATTGTTCTGTCAAACTGGGAGAATCTGTTTCTGTTTCTGTTTCATTCAACATGTTTTGAACATTAGAATCTTAAGAAATCAGTAATTGTTAATTTTATAATTTTGATTGGTTGAAATTTCTTCCCTCTGATTTAGTTACTTTCCTTACTACTATTACTTGTAGGAATAGTCTTGATGTTATTATCTTGTTTGAGTACTTGTTCAATGTTATAAATAGATGTAACCAGGAATTTGGAAGATTGAAAAATTTGAAGACAAGTAACAAGGAAAAGTTCATAGAGTCGGTTTGATTTGTTTAATTTAGTAGAACCATTTTTTGAAACATGCAGATAATAATCCAGCTTGATAATGGGAATAAAGGTAATGATAGCAGAATAATGTTGCTTAACTTGGCTATCTGTTTCTCCTACTAGCACCCTGAGTAGCAACAAGGACTTGCACCAGCCGCCTAACAAGCCCTGTATGAAACCTGTTGCATTTCAGGTTTAAGAGCTTCAAGTAGAAGTGTTTATTTGTGTCTGGTTATGAAACCAAACTGCTGAATAATATGAAGTATGAGAGAATTGAAAGAAGACGAATTGATAAAAATAACAAAAAATGGGACAAGAATAGTAGAAAATGTTTTCTGCTTTTCCTCTTCTGTAAGGCAGTGAAGAATGGGTAATCCTAAACAAACAGACCTTGCATGACTACAACTTATTTGAAATGTTAACTGAAAAACAAAAGCCATCAGCTAGTATTGGAGTATGAAATCAGAAAACACCTATATTCAATGAAACTTTTTTTTTTTTTTTTTCTGTTCTAAAAAGAATACTTGAAATTGGATTATCAGTGACCTTGTAACTTCATGATACATTGATAACATATTCACGACAAATTGGGCATGTTACATGATCATTCAACCAGCTGTCTATACACTCCAAATGAAAGGTATGCTTGCACACATTGAATGTTCGACAGGGATCGTCATCAACGAAATCCTCCAAGCAGATAACACATCCATTACAACTTGATTCTATGCTATGAATTTTGTACTTGGTGGGAGGCGGCAACATCTCCATGACTCGCTGTCTTTGATCTAGTTCTTCCTGTCTGTCTTCTTGGAATCTCTCTAACACTTCCATCACAAATATTTCCAGCAATGTCATGTCTTGACCAGAAGTTTGAGAGAATGCATCTTGAATGGAAGGATGGGGAAAATTGTGTCAGATGTATACTTTCTCCTACTTCATGATTTCGTGCATGAGGTCCATTAATAAGCCACAGAAGTAAAACCTCAAGAATAGCTTGAGCTATGAACAATAGAAATGCCATGATAAGGATCAGAACAACTATGACAATTGATATAAGAATTACAGCTCCAAAAGCAATAATACAAGAAGAAAAGGAAAGGGAAGTTAATGAGGGGAGGACAGTTTGAGAATTCATGCTGCTCGGAAATAGTTTTTGCAGGAAACAGAACTTGGTGGCTTGCTATAGCTGATGGCTCTTTCAGGTTTTGACAATGATTAAGTTGCACCGTTCTAACAATTTTTGGTGTGAAAGGATTAAGTATGATGAAGCTGTCTGTGTCCAGAGTTGCTTATGTTAAAGATCTGAAGGTTAGAGGTAAGAAGGTAATCTTTTGACAACAAAACCAGTAAAGAGGGGAACGGTAACCCAACTAGAGGGGACTAATCTGTTTCTGTTAGGCAGGGCTGGCAATTAGACTTTGTCAAAATCATGCAAATTGCTGGTACCTAAATATTCATTAATTCATCTATTTATATATCTGCCTAGTCATCCTAATTCTTCCTGATTGGTCTCATTGTAACATTTGAGAAGTTATTATTTGAAGTTCCAACCCTTTTACTATTTTTCGTCATCTAATTTTATTTTTATGTAAAATCAATAAAGTAAACGCAAACTAAATGGGTCTTTCATTACTTTGATTCCTAGAAAACTTTCTTACTAATGCCAGGAAAACAAAAATGAAAAACAACTATCTTACTAATTCTAATGAATAACTTAGTTCTTTCTGATGTATTCAGTGTTTTGTGATTCTTGAACTGTTTTACTATTGTGGCTTTCCAAATGTGTTTGTTTCAGAATAATGAAAGTCAGGTTCCTATTTATATATATATATATATATATATATATATTTTTATATTTTTTTTATTTGTAGCTCTTATTATTTGTTATCTTAGGATGTGTTTGTGCTCAATTTTGGCTTGCCAAGGTTGAATCGGGAAATCTAATAAAAGTTGATTCCCCTGATTTCAAAACAACCCAATTGCAGCATCAGATATTGATTATCTTCTTTATAGAGCTTCTGTTTAGAGTTTTATCAAAACTTAGCAGTCTGCAGTCCATTAAAATGATGATTGCGAACCATTTCTGCACATGTTCCTTATTTGCAGATTTCACCATATATTTAATATAGCAGAGATTGTATCTCAATTCAACTAAGCCTTAAATCCCAAATTAGTTGGGGTCGGCAATATGAAGATTGTATCTACAATCAATATTTTAAATTTAAATGCACTCAACAAGTGGTTTTGTTCTGTACTGTTCTTTGTTTTTCTGCTTGGGATGGAGAAAAAAGAAGGAAAAGAAAAAAAGTGAGGGGAAGTCCAGTATAGGTAAAAAGTTGCTCTATTTCCACCTGTTCTGGAATGAATCCCAAACAGAAATACGACAAATTGGACAAGTTACATTATTCTTCAACCAGTGCTTTATGCAGTATGAATGAAATATGTGATCGCACAGAGGCAAAGCTTGACATGATTCACTATGTATGAAAGTTTCCAGGCAAATAACACAATCACTACAACATGATCTTAACTCATCATTTCCATATGCTATAACCGGTGGCAGTTTCTGCAAAGAGCTGATGCCAGCGTGCTTCTGCTTTCTCACTGCATAAATTTTCCCAATGATGACCTTCTAGAGGTTGTTTGATATAAAGAAGTGTGATAAGACTGAAATGAGGACTGCCTGAATCTTGTACTTCCTTCTTCCATGTCAGTCCGTTGCGTTTCAAACAAAAACTAAAAGAATGATGAAAAAAATTGTTGAAATTATGGTGGCAATGAACAAAGAGAACAACATGATCAAAATTACTTCAGCGGCAGTTGTAAGAAAACATGCTTGGAGGAGGAAGAGAGGGAGGTAGAGATTGGGAAGCAAAGGCTTGAGGAACTGCATTCATGTTTAATGGAAGCAGGAACAAAGACTCGGCTGCCGGGCATGAATGTTTTGTTTCCTTGAGTTCTGATGATGAAGTCAAATAGCTTAAGGGATGAATGAACCTGTCTTGGTTCTTTTTCAACAAATTGAAAAGGGGGAAATGTGGTCATGTCAGGTAAATCATTGGTTGCGATTCTAATTATAGAGAATATCTATGAGAGAATCCCCATATTAGGGAACATATTGCCATGCAAACGTGGAAAACTGTGATAGATTTTTTCATGTCATAGCTGGATTGGCAATTTTGAATACAATATTCACTGAATTTTACCACCTTACTCAACTCCTAATTTTCATTTTCTTTTTTCACCACTGAAATGTCCAATGTGCCCACACTAGCGAACTTATTGATAATACAACTCCTTATCATCATTTGGTTGTAGAAACTCTAATTTTATGTCAAAATATCACTCAATCTAAAAGCTTAAGCTTCTTAGGTGAGACAAGGCTTTAATCTCTCACTAAAAATCCTAACTAAAATTTGAAACTGTTATTCTTAATTTCTTATACTGTAACAGAACTGGACAGAATTTTAAAGACTTTTGGTTGATGAGTCCCAACACCCTATGAATAGAATCTGCATATCAAATTACAATATTATCATTTTATTTTTTTTTTCATTTCTGTTTCATTCTTCCAACTCCAATACTGAAGGCTAAACACTTTATTCAATGAATGCCCTAAATCCAAAAGGCACAAATTCTTGTCCAAATTCCCCCATTTTGATTGCAGTGGGACTAGCAAGTCTCAAGTTTATTAGGCAGCTTAAACAGATTTCATTCCTCTAACCAGTCAAACTATTGAATTCAGGACTCTTAAACTATGACACCTTTAGTCCCTTGCCACCATGTCTGGTGTTAAGAGAATGTTCTCTTGCATTCTGTTGGTGTCATCATTACTAGTACTTTCGAAACATTGTAAGGAAGGTATATACGGACTAATCACTGAGTGAATCATTTTGATAATTTGAAGTGGCAGTCTTGATCCCTTAAATTAAATGTGCAAGGTGTTTTTGGATGTTAATTTTTTTATTAAAATAATGTACGTAAATCTTTTATATTGTCAGGATTATAATTAAATATTATAATTAATATTATAAATAAATAGATAACACAATCTTTTAATAAGCGAATTTCAAATATCAATAAAACAAATCTTACATTCTTGGTCATTAAATCAATTTTTTGAGATAAATATTTATGATAATAATGACTTTTTAAAGTAAATTGAATTAAAAACATGATATTAAATAATATTATTTTAAGCATAATAATTATTATTTGATGTTGTTAGAAATTTGCTTCCATCTCCCAAGCTCTTACCACATAAAGAAGAAGAAAGCAAGGCGAAAGAATAATTTTTTTTGTAACGTTTCTTCTGGTTTTTACAGAAGCGGTTCGCATTTCGCATTTCGCAGTTCGCAGTTCGCAGTTCGCACCACACTTTATCATCTTTCACATGTGCGAGTTGGGTTTCTACTTTTCAATGGAGGAGGAGTTGGTGACGACCCAAAACGTTGTCTATCAAACACTGAGTCCCTTCTCTGTTACTACTGCCAACCATTCCCCAGTTTTCCGATCACCTAGAACCTTATTCCGTGTTCGCTGTCTACTCCGTTGCCTACTCCGGTTACAGCGGCAGAGCCAATGGCTCCAGCTGCTGCAGCTGAGACGAAGCTTGAGAACGGTTGGTTTCGTGGCTATTGTAAATTCAAGAGCCCCATGCTTCAGCTGCATAAAGGTATCATTTGGGTTGTATTCCAATAGACCCCAACTGGGTTTTGCTTAATATTCAACTTGTTTGATTTTTATTCGACATTCACACTTCAACATGTGGTTAAAGATTCAGTCTTTACTCCGTAATTGGATTTATTGAACTGTCAATAAAATGTTAATTTGGGGTGTCCTAAACACTGCTTGACTTTCTTGATAACTCTGAGCAATTTCACATTGAATATAATTTATTCATCATTTCTTTTTCAATTTAGTTCTCAACTTCATTGGTGTTCTTCTGAGCTTCTCGTTTACCAGTTATCCCACTGAATAACTGATTTCGAACTTACCCTGTTGATATAAGTACAACTGAATTGAACATATAATTTCCATTTTTGTACTTTTGTTTCGTGGATGGTAATACGTGTGAGCAACTGCAGTCTGAAGTTGTTATCACAGGATAAACAACAGTCGGCATTGTTGACATCCCGTTCTGTTGCATTACACCTATTAAGGGTTTAAATAAATAAATATAGAGCATATTAACAAAATGTAAATAACTACTGATCTAAATGATTTTCTAACTTCTGTTGCAATGACGATTGTTACAGAAATAGTGGATTTTTGTGAGTTTCTGTCTCCAACTCCAGAAGAGCAAGCTGCACGCAATACAGCAGTAGAATCTGTCTTTCGAAGTTATAAAACATATATGCCCCACTGTAAGGTATCAATATATCTTCCCTACCCCTCAATCAATCATTCCATCATGTTGCTGCTGTCATTTCAATCTTGTGAATATGGTGACTAGATTGTGTGACTATTTACCTCAGGTACAAGTTTTTGGGTCTTTCAGGACTGGGCTATATCTTCCAATTAGTGATATTGATGTAAGTATGCTACTTCTGTGACATTATAAATCTAAGAAATAATAGCAGATGTCAAATTTCATACTTTAAAGCCAAATATTTAGCTTTACGTTTAATTAATGCAATTAATTCTAGGTTGTGATTCTCGGGGTCAGGTCTCCCCAACCCACAGCTTGGTTAAAATGCACTTTCTAGATCGTTTAAGTACACCATTGCTGTGAGATTTCAATCTAACAGTCTGTTTGTTGAATTTTCACAGGTGATTGGAAAGGCTCGTGTACCAATTATTTAAATTTGTTGAAAAGAGAAGTGGTATTTCATTTGATATAAGGTCTACCTGTCTATTCTAATAAGTTGGTTTTGGTGTCATCCTATTTGTTTACTTTTGTTGAATTTCCATGAATGTCCGACTTTCATGAGTTCTATATATTTTCATTCCAATTATAGTGAGTCCTATCACAAATATGACATTTTCTATGTGCTTTCTTCTTCAATTAGATGCATAGATGCCCCTGACGCTCTCTTTGACATTTTTCTTTCATGTTTCTCAATGTTGTGATATTCAGGTCATGTTAGTATTCAATTGTTTGTTATTTTAGTTTATTTCATTTAAATTCTATCCAGCCTTTGGTTTTATTGTAGAAAATGGACCCAAAGCTGCCGAATTTATTCAGGTTTGTTTTGTTGACATCCTTCTCTTTGTTTTAACATGCTTATTTAAATTTTGGTAGAGAAAACGTTATGCAGTAAGTGTTGAATTTTCTTTGCCAGTACCCGATTATCTAAATATTGTGCTACTGTTATATATAAACGAGTTTGTTTTATCCTCAATTTGAAAATTTTATGAATGCTATTTTATGAATGCTATTTTCTTTGCCAGTACCCCGATTATCTAAATATTGTGTCTTCTCCCAAGTTTTGTTAGCTGAACTTTAACAGTTACAATAGAAGCATTTCAGAGTAAAAGTTGATCCTGAAGTTTAAAAAGAAAGACATTGCAAAAGTTAAGCAGAAGAAACAAAGTTAATTATGATTTGAAATAATTGCTTGAAACAGTAGTGTTAGCTCAATAGTCGAGCACGTAAAATCTTTCTGTTGTTGGTTGTACTTATGTCCCACTTAAAGAACAGCTTGACTACCTTCCACTCTACATTGAAATTAGGTCTCCAGAATTTCCCAGTTCAAGCGATCAAGCAATATAAACATTGTAGATTAGATTATTCAAGAAATCAGAATCTGGACAATGACTAGAGTACAAAAATCTCATAATGGATAAATGAAGTTGTACCTTGTATTTGCACATACAAACTAGTTAACATTAATATATATTTTCAGAACTAATAGAATATGGGTAATAGTTAATACCTGAATGGAGGAAAGATGCATAAATTTAATGAAGTTATATCTGAGAATGCCAATTTAAGATTTGTGGGATTGAGCGCTATGTGCTTCTTATTAATGGCACTGCATAATTCTGCTTCCAGGATGCAGTAGCTAGGTGGCCACAACTACGGCCATTGTCTTTGACTTTAAAAGTATTTTTGCAACAGAGAACTGAATGAGGTACAAGTTTCTAATACTCGCTCTTAATACATTGCATGTCTTTCTTTTCATGAAATGATCCTCCATTCAGTTTGCCTAATTGATGTAGTCTTGTAAACTATGCAGGTATATTCTGGTGGAATAGGTTTTTATTCCCTTCTTACCATGCTAATGGCAATGTTGCGGGTAATTATGATTCAAAAATCTGCTTTTATATATTCTATTTTGATTCAGTCTGTGCTTGCTTTTCAGCAATAAAAATGAGTTCCACTTGCTATCTCATTCTACCTAGATACTACCTGTAGAGCAACTGGCCAAAAAATTCAATTATGCACTTTTCTTGATTAGTGCAATACATTAAATGCCCTTCAATCTCCTTTTTTTTTTTTATAAATAAAAAATAAAATTATTCCAATGCACACACTTGTTTAATTATATGTGATGCATTATATGGCACAAAAATCTCCAAGAATGCCAAGCTTCTCCCAAACGCAACTTGGGGATTCTTTTATTATGTGTATTTTTTTTCACCTTTTCTTTCTCTTTAGAATGGGGATGTTATGTTCTTTGATTATATACTCAAATCACCTCAATTACCCTAACCCAATTCCACACAGTGTGTTTGAACTTTGAAGTATAATGTTTTAGGTATTAGAAACTCCTTTTTCCAGAGTTGTCAAAAGTGTGTTCTGATTAAAGGTGTTTCTTGGAAATTAGGTACAATTTTTTGATTACTATGGACGCAAATTGAACACTTCAGATGTTGGTGTATCTTGCAAAGGGGCAGGAACTTTTTCCTTCAATAGTAGTAAAGGGTAATCAATAAGAGTATGAACTATGAAGATGTTTATGATGAATAGATTTTGGTACTTTTTATTAGAATTATGCTATGTGATTATGAGGTTACATTTAGATTATTTTCTTAGTTTTTATATTCTCTTAGGTTTACTATCAAAGGACGGCCATTTCTCATCGCAATTGAGGATCCACAGGTTTACTTTTAGTTTTGCTTCTGTTCTATATAAATTCCGACTGTTTGGGAACTCAAAAAAAGTGCAAATAATTTGGCTCTCTCTGTAGTGGACTTTGTAATTGGGCTTTCACTATTTTCTGCTTTTGGTGGGTTGTCGAGATTTGCCTGTGAAGCCTCTTTGAAATTCCCAAACAGGCCCCTGGATGGCTGGGTTCACCTCCTGTTAATAAATTTACTTGGGTAGATAACTTTGTAGAAAATCAGATTTAATTTATCAAAAAGCAAGGTTGGAGTCTTTGTTTGCATTTTTAGTGAAAGATCTTTCAGATTCTTTCCATACTGCAGGACAATCTTGTGACGAATACCCTGAATTTTCAAAACTAGAGGTCACCCTTGCCTTCCAAAACGGAATCTCTTTCATCTGTTTTTTGGTTCATTGACTGGAGCTGTACCTTCTGCAATAACCAGACACCAGAGAATGACATCTAACTATTTCCAGGTGGGTTCACAAATTTTTGTTATATCCTTGCTGCATGGTGCATGAAGTTGCCTTTTCTTACTTCATCTAAATAAGGGCTAGTGACTTGGCTCTCCACCCCCCCTGCCCACCTCCACAAAAAGAAACTTCTTTTGTTGTCTTTGAGTACCAAATCATAATAAGAGCTTCCCCCTGTATTGGAATTATTTTTTGCTGAAATTGTAATTCTGGTGTCTTGCAGATTAGGTCAGCTTTTGCATTGGCTTTCACAAAACTAACAAACCCTAAGGTCATCTTGGGGTTAGGCCCCAACAGGAGCATTCTCGGCACTATAATTAGACCAGACCCTGTCTTGCTGAAGCGCAAAGGCGGCTCTAATGGAGATGTGACTTTCAATAACTTGCTTCCTGGAGCCGGGTATCCATTACAACAACAGTATGGAGGCCACCATGACATGTTATGCAATTGGCAATTAGATTATGAGGAATCACTGCCTTGGGGATTTGATGGTAATGGAGAATCTAGCACACATTCCTTAGGAAAGAAGCGACAAGTTTCTAATAGAGAGAAGTCCAGCAAGAAGAAGGTAAAAGAGAATGGAGAGGTTAAGATGGTAAGGAATGAAGAGAATGCCTCTAGGAAAGAAAAGCCTATAAATAAGAAACATTGGAGACACAACCAATGATGAACCCAATGGCAATGTTGGTGAGTCTTCATAGGAGTCATTAGAGGTGTAATATATTATTTTTCCTTCGGGTGTATTTCAGAATATGATAAAATTTACATTAAAAAAAAATTACCTAGTCAATTCACTGTTTGAAAGTTTTTGTTCTTTCTTAGGATGTACGCCCCTATTTTATTTTCTGTTTTTGGTATGGAACGGGGCAAAGAGCCCAGAAACAAACTAAACTCCAGGATCATTCAGAGTAACTGTGCAATCCCCATTGGGGGATCTGGACATGAGTGAGACCCAATCCGAGCATAGCTAGCCATCCAAACCCCCCAGAGTAACGCAACTAATATTATTGAAGCAGAACAGATTTCACTAATATTTACAAGGTCCAAGCTCATGTTGAGCAGAAGATATTAAAAAAAAAAAAAGAGATAAAAGAAAGAAAGCAAGTAGCTCAAAGTGCAGTAGCCAACTAGAATATTATTATTTTCTGTTGTAAAAAAAAATAAAAAATTTAAAGATAGCTAGAGGCAAAACCAGAAGGTAGAAAACACTACAGAAAGGACAGGTCAAGCAGACAAGCACCAAACGAAACTCTGACCAGAACATACAAATGGTCAATTACTTTTTGGGTAATATGCTAACCCAACACTCAATTTTTGTACTTGAATTCTCATGTTTGAACCACATACCATGATATTTTCTGTATAAGCAGAAGTGATGGACGAGAAATTGGTAATAAAAAAAAAAATTCACTCTCTCTTTTCACAAAGAAGAAAAATTAAAACTTTCATTTAGCAATATGATCATATTGATGTTTACATATTGATTTCTATATTCCATGCCAACAATAAAGAAGAAAAAAAAAAAAAAAAGGTGTGTCATTTTCAAGCTACTGAAATAGAAGTGTGAAGCTTAAGATGGTTCCGTGACCAACTGCACCTCTGTTTTGAACAGAAGCACTGAAAGCGAGTCAATGGAGAAGTAGACGAACCCACCAGGCGTGTGAGTCACAAACGACCCAAAACTCTTCCCCACCACACAATGCCATGCTGGTCCATACACTGAGTCAAACTCCTAAACACCATGATAATTACAATAGCTGAAATTAATTAGAAAAAACAGAGACACCAACTCTGTTCAAAATGGGTTGTCAGAATTATGTACCTTTTTGAGAGATCGAGCTAAGTGGGTCGGGTTAAGATGGTGAGTTGATGACTTGATAGGTAGTGAATCACCAACCAGTGATCTTGTGTAACGCAGAGCATGTTCTTGCACATGTACAGGCATGTCGGATGATTTCAACCGTACATTAAGACTGATTGCAATAGCAGCTAATTTAACCTCCTTAATCGATAAGGATAATGAAGATGAAGAAGAAGAAGAAATTTCATGGGTTGGCTTAGATAGATTTTGCATGCCAGGGCTGAAGATGTTTGAGCTCTGTTTCCCCTCCATTGAAGAAAACAGAGACGGATACTCAGAGAAAAGAGATGGAGAGAGAAAGTTAGTATGAGGCTTTTAGAAAAATTTGACTGAGTGGGCACGACAATGAGGAAAATTATAGCAGCTGAAAATTTTGAAAAATGAAAAGGAAACAAGAATACGGAAAAAGGAATGTGTGACGCGCTAAATGCAGTGTGCTTTACACTGCTAAATGGATTTTTTTTTTTTTAATAGAAGATGGTGGTTTGGGGGGAAAGTCATCTTACGCGCGTAGTTCAAGAGTGGGATTTGATTGCTGCTCAGATTTTTGACACGAGGGAAGCATGTAAATGATTTGACAAAGCCAGAGAAAGGGTGCGATTCTGGTTGACCTCTTATGACTGCAACTATGGTTAGGTTAGGTGGCAGTTAGCCAGTAATCTCAGGAAAAAACAAATAAAAAACATTTCGGGCCTCAGTTTGAGTGCATTATTGTGACTTTTGTGAGCCCATGTAAACATATCCCAATTTGCAGCTATCTCGTATGTTCCTGAAGCAACACAAAAATTCATCAACCACTTTCTACTTGATCACTAATTTACATACATCAACATATAAATCAAAGAAAAGAAAAAATTATGATCCCATCGTTAAAAGAAGGAAATTGGTGTGAGCCACCTAGGGATAACAATTTTAATTCTTCCCCTAAGTGTTTTATATTTTTTCTCTCATAAATAGAAAAAAAAAATACTCAATCACACAGTGAATAAGAGATGGGATAAAAATATATAAATTTTTACATGGAATGAATAAGAGTTTTAGTGCAAATTGGTAGCGTATCCATCTCTTCTCGTACCGCACTCTTATTATATATATTTATAAAATTAAATAATAGAAACATAATAGATTTTTATACTTAATTAAGTTAGAGTTTAATTTCATTTTAATGTGGAAATGATTGATTAGATAATTTTTTTATATTGTTATCATAAATAAATCAAGAATTTAATATTTTATTATTTTTTATTCAATTCTAATTAAGAATAATGGGTTGACTAAAAGTTAAAAACAAAAATATGCAAGTAGGATACAGTATAGTTATCCTCATAATAACCATAATAAGTTTATTAGTTAAGTGATAAAATAAATAGACATCGGTCAAGTGTTTGATGACTAATTTGTGAGAAAAAAATATTATTTACAATTTATATCACTCGTATTTTGGCTTAATTTAGTAGTGCTGTGACTTTTAAAAAATTGTTGTGACTTTGATACTGTGAAAAAATAACAATAATCATGTTTGATAAATTTTTTATAAAATTTATTGTAGGGTAGTAAAAGTAATGAATAAATTATTTGATAAAATAAATAATAAGTTGTTGTAAATGTATAAAATGACAAAAATAGACTAATTAATTAAAAATATATATAAGAAGAGAAATTTAATAGTTTATAAATTAATTGAATATATATTTGATAATTTTCTAAAATTAATAAGGTGATTTCTGTATTTTTAATTTTTAAAAATCATAACTAGCTTTTAAAAACATCACTTGATATACTTCTAAAACTACCCATAACTTTTTAAAAACTAACACTCTTAAAAAAAATTTAACCAAATAATATTTAGGTATTGTAATTTTTTAAAAGCTAAAGTATCCTCTTAAAAACCATTACTAAACTCAACCTATATTTCAACTCAATAGCTCGATTTTCTCCTATATAATAATAGTCTTACCATTCATATATATATATATGTGTGTGTATTAATGATCTGCACATACATATATGTGCTGTATATATTGTATTTTAATTTAGTTTGATAAAAATATTGATATATTAAAAGAGTAGGAGATGATAAAAGAGTGAGAGGGTAAGAGAGAGAATGGGAGTAGACGAGAGTAAGAAAATGAAGAGGTTATTTTTTTATTTTTTTTCGTAATGAAATGATTATTGTTTGGTAGTTATTAAGTATTTACATTAATTTTATTTTTTAAATAATTTAAATATTTATATATATATATTATATACTATGATCTTATTTTATAATAATATAAATAAAAATTAGAAAGACTAAGTTTGCTTTGTCCATAAAAATTATTCAAGAAATTTGAAAAAAATAATTAGTGATTTGATGATTTGGATTTTAGAGTAAGGAGATGTCAAGTTTTTTCACCAAAAAAGAGAGCATATTGTTTGTTGACGTGGCACTCTTCTAATTGGGTACCTGATTATACTGTAGGCAAACGTACCGGAGATATTTTTCACGACGGCCACACTTCTTATTCATCTATTCGCCATCTAATATCCAAACAGTCTCTTTCTCGCTCAACTCAGCCTCTCAGATCTTCAACCCTGTACTTGTCTCCAGCTGTGAGCTCGGATCCTCTGCTTCAATGGCCACCGTACTCGATTCGCTTATTATCCCTCGTTCTACTTCTCTTCCCTCTGCTACTTTCTTTCCGATCACTGCCTCTTCAGTTTCGCGGAACTCAGCTAATTTGCCGCAGTTCAGAGGCCTCAAGGCTGGACCGAGTTCAAAAGCTCGTTTCTCAGGTTCGCTGAATCAAAATCCGACGCTTGCTCGTCGTGGTGGAAGAATCGTGTGCGATGCTCAAGATACTGCTGTTGAAGGTCTGTAACTAATTCGTTCATAGAAAGATTGGATCTTTATGATTCATGTTCCTTTTGGTTGTGAAATTGGTGGTACGATTTCAGTTAGCTGAAATTGAAGTGTTCGACAGTAGTTTTTTTTTTTTTCCCACCCTTAATCCTTATCTGTTAATAGTCTCAATGTGAAAGAGTCCTTGGAGAATATAGGCATTAAGTAATAAATGGAAGAGGAGAATCTATGTTGAGGATTCTAATTGGTTTTGAATAATAAGGATTCTATTTAGGAATGGGCATTATTTCTTGTGCTCCTGTGGTAGTAGTGATGCTAATTGTTAATAGTGTCAATTTAAGGTTTCAATGGGTTAAACAATCTAGTAATTCATTAAGAACTTGAGCTGAGCTTAACTTAACTTACTAAATAGAGATGTTTTATATTTTGAGATGAGCCGAGCAGGCATGAGCTCCACTCAGCTCCAGTCCTTTACACCCCTCCCCTAATTCCTTTACACGATTTGTAAAGATAGACTGACCTTTTCTGGGTTTAACTATAAGTATTACCATTTTGTTTTTGAATTGACAAACTTGTGATTGTTTTGGTTGATTACCAAGTTGCGAAGATTTTTCATTAAGTTGGATTCTTCAATTCTTGATACTCTCTTTACTTAAATAAAAGCTCGTGATATTCCTTTTTAAAAAGTTTATGAGTGGAGCATCAGAACTGGATTTTTTGTTGGTTTGAACTTTGAAGTCCTTTGTAAGTGATATTTTCGTGCTTCTAGTCATGATTCTTGCCTCGTGTCTACTTATGCAGATTGCAGATATATCACAGCCCACTTTGTTACTTTTGATTAAATATTTAATTTACTTTCTAAAAAACTGAAAAGATAATTTTTTGATAATCCTATTGTCCTAAAGTTTACATTTTTATTAACAGTAGGATTTTGTCTTCAGGGGAGTAAGTTACAGATTCCTTGTGGTATATATACTGTATGTGCACTTCTCCAGAATAATAATTATGCCTTCTTCATCATAATAATTGCATTTGTGCATATACTTCCTAAATCGCGTCTTTGCTGTTTTTATTGAGCTGCAAGTTTTTGACTTTTGATATTATTGAATGAAAGTAAATGTTTTATTCTCCAAAATATTGTAGTGACTGCTGTGACTGATAAAACATGGGAATCACTTGTCCTCCAATCTGAATCCCCTGTCTTAGTGGAATTCTGGGCCCCATGGTGTGGGCCTTGCCGTATGATCCACCCTGTGATTGATGAGCTGGCAAAGCAATATGCAGGGAAACTTAAATGCTACAAAGTCAATACTGATGAGAGCCCCTTGGTTGCTACTAAATATGGGATAAGAAGCATCCCTACTGTTATTATCTTCAAGGATGGTGAGAAAAAAGATGCAGTTATTGGTGCTGTTCCTAAGTCCACATTGACCACCAGCATAGAGAAATTCTTATAGAGGTGGTAAGCAAAGAAAGCCTCTATTAGAATTAGAGCTTTTCTTAATTCTAGTTTCTGGTCTTCTAATATTCTTATGTCTCAAGTTTGGACCTTTTGCTCTGATAAATAATCGATAATTCTCTCCTGTATAGTTTCCTCTAGATGATGTTAGTTGCATATGTGTTTAAGTATTCTCTCCTTTAGATAATCACTAAGCAAAATTCTCAAGAATAATTTGCATGTTTTGAATAAACTTTTACACTCTTAGCTTCGGTTTCCTTTCACTTTCTTCTGAATATTGTTGTAAGAGGTTGTGGACTTGTTGGTGTCTGCAATCTGCATATGGAATAAAGGAGAACCTTTTTGTATTTTTTTTTTATAAGAGAAATAAGAAATTAGGTAGTTATCTATAAGGAATTTGTTGATTTTTGCATTCTTTTTCTTTGATTGGCAGTAGATTTTTCAGTCTTTTTCTGGGAGAGGCCACTAAGATACATGCAAGAGAAGTAAACCACTGACCACTTCTCCCCCCTCTCGCCATCAATTTACCATGACCGCCTAAATGAAGAACTTTACCCAAGAGCCTATCATAAATAAGTTCAACATTTTCTCCTTATATTGCATCTTTCACTGTCTATTTCTGAAATGTCAGCGATATATTATAGTGAAGTGCAGGCGTGTTTTTCCACCAAAAAAGAAGTGCATACATATTTTCTTTCAGCTTCTTTGTGTTCTCTCACTTTTTAGCATATGTTTATGCTTGTACATGTTATGAAAATTGCATTATTGCACAAGAAATTAAGCTTAAATAACAGGAATTGTATAAGGAAGGTAGACTGGGCAAAACAATAGATAACGAAACAAGATACTTGTTCTTTTTCTATTTTTTATAAATAACACATCAAAACAGATATTTGGATACCTTAGTGCAAAATCTTTTTACAGTTACCGAAAATTATTTCGCTCTTTGCCAAAAACTTTTCTTCAGCATCTTTCGTAAACTCATGCTTAGAGAAAATTTCATGCTTCACCAATTTAGTGTGGCAAGCATGACCCAGTTGCACCAGCTCGTGGCAACAATTCTTAGTAATGTTCCTCTTGCCATATATAATAATACTATTATATATTTGTTTTGCACATTGAGCACCTATTCTTTCCCTGCATTTGTCCAAAACCTTGCCATTCTCATCTCTTGAAACATGTTTACAAGTATTGAAAATTTTGTCGCTTTTGGCCAAAACTCGGGATGCTGTTTTTTTTCTCAACTCAGGGTTAGTCAGAATAATCTCCTTTACTAAATCAGTATGACAAGAGTGCCCCATTTCAACAAGCTTTCCACAACAATGGACGTTTTTTATAGGCTTATCGAAGACTAATCGATCAAATACTTCTTTTCCACATCGAGTGCCTATTTTTTCTTTGCAGTTGCTCAAAATCTTGCCATCTGCAGGTTTTGTAACTTGCTGACACTTCTTGAAAACTTTGTTGCTCCTGCTCAGAATTCTGGGTACATCAGGTTTCTGTGACTCGGATGTTGCAGAAAGAGAATCCTTGACGAGATTAGTGTGACAAGATTGACCCATTTGAACAAGCTTATAGCAACAATCTTGACTCACACTATTCTTATGGTATAGTACTACTTTATCATATACTTCTTGTCCACAATGAAGTCCTATCTGCTCTCTGCATTTTTCCAGGGGATCAAGGTTGGCTGAGATTCTAACCATTAAAGTAGAAGCAAGGAAAGCCACTAATACCAAGTAAATTTTGAACCAAACCATGATGTTTGTTCGTATATTGAGTATTGAAAATGTATTTGTTTACTTGGTTGAGGAAAACTCTTCATTTGCAATTGATTTATATAGGGTGGTGAAAACTGTTTATGGATGAACATAACAATTGTTGCATTAAATACTTCAAAACCATTTTTTCTTATTTTTCAAACAGTTTCTATATGATCTAAGTTGCTTCATATTCATAAATAAGGATGTAAGTTTTTTACTTCATGCTTTTAACTGTTCTTTTTAGTATTCATTCAAAAACGCTAATCATTATTGCTTGTCATTTGTTCTAGGTAGAAAACAATAAATATATACCGTAGTAAATTTGGGGAAAAAAATTTGAAGAAAATAAAATTTCGATAAACAACTGTAACTTAAAATCACAAAGTCTTCAAAAATAGCAAATTGATGGATGGGACTTTGCTAATTGCTAATAATATATTAGAAAAACAAAAAAAAAACAAAATATAGGGTAGGATATTTAATATGGGAAAAGAGAAACATGGCATGATTTGGATCTCAGACTGCAAAGCCTACTTTCACTTTCATGTGGTGAGTTAGTTTCTTCTATATTTTTTTTTGGTTGAGAAATATCTTTATGTTTTTTTTAATGGAAAATCTAAGTGGGTATTATTATTATTAATTTATTTTTTTATTTTTGGTTAAGAAAACATAAGTAGTTATATAGATAAGATAAATAAATTTAAGATAATACATGAGATCATAAATATTATAGCTAAAAAAATAATTTGTTTATAACAAAATTTATTTGGAGTAACAAAAAAGGAATAAGAAAATAGAAATATATGAGTATAACACCGGATTTTTGTTAGTTTTTTTTTTTTTTTTTTTTCTAACCATCAACTATCAACTATACAAGATTATTTTCCTGATTTGTAACTTAGATTTTTAAATTCACTGGAATACCAGAAAAAAATATAAATTTTAAAATGGTAGGAATTTCATAATTTCATATTTTTTCTCTTAGAAAATTTGAAATTTGCTTTTCAGCACACAGAAAAAGAAAATAAAAGGAAACAAAGAAACAAACGGCCATCTCTATGGGCCCCACCACCTACTCCTCTATCTTTCTCTCTTTCCATTCCTTCTTATATTTCCGTATATTCAGAACTCATATCCACCTTTCGCTCTCAGCCATTATGTCCTACATAATCCTATTCCATTCCATACCCTTTATCCTTCTAAGTTTTATCTATGAGCTTTGCCTCTTGAACCCAGCTCAGGTTCGCATCTCTTGATGCCATTCAAGTTATTTTATCGATAATCGCTTGCCTTTTCTTTTGGTATGTTCTCTCTATCATGGTGTAGATTTTCTTCTAACACCTATTTAGTGTTAATTTGAAGGTTTTATGTTCTGAGTATCTGTTTCTATTATGGAAGTTCATGTAAGTAAGCTTTCTTTTTCTATATCATGTCCAATTTTTATTTTTTATTTCAGAATTTGATTCTGCAATTTGTTGGATAAAGATTATCATTGAGTTTAAAAAAATTGGTAATTGAAATAAATTGCTTCCCGATGAGGGACTCTTTTCTCTTTGCTAGGGGAAAATCTTGAGTTAGCAGTGTTGATATTAGTAGCTAGGATTACAACTTTTTTTAATTTTTTTTTTAAATTTTTAAATTTACAGAAGGTGTTCTCTAAGCTGCTGCTGTGCCACCATATATTGTCTTGAAAAACACAACCTTTGTCAATCTTCATGTGACTTTGATTTTTAAGAAAAATAAACGTTTATCTTGGATCATTATGATAGTTTTCAAGTTTGAGTTACATTTACCCTTGCATGTTAATATTTAATAGCATAATATATCATTTCTAAAAGTAAATTTGCTAATTATGTTTGTGGACAAGATGGGCTTAAGAACACAAAATTGCTTATGCCATGTTTCTTGAGGGTAGAGTATCAAATTACTTTTGGTCTTATCAATGGTCTTTGGGGTCTTTCTGGAAATATCAGAGTCTTGAATAGATTCTAACTAATATTTTCATTTTGTGATCAAGTTGAATACCAACATATTCAATATTCTTCATTGAAGACTGCTGCATTCTAGTTAAGTATTTTATCCAATACCAGAACTTTGAACTTGATGTAAACTAGAGTGTATATTTTTAAAAATTGTGTAAGAAGTCCTTTGGTCTTATCAGTGCTGGTTAACAACCAAAAAGCACAGGGAACCACCTTAGCTTGTGTTGCGGGCATTCTAATCTAATCCCCTTCCTTTCTTCACTACAAAGAAAATCTGGTGTTTCCAGTTTCTTGATTCTTTTTTGCCATGGTTAGTGGGTTGAGGGATCTTGGTTCTCCTTTGACTCTTGATCAAGTTTGGTCAATTGAGATCATTATTTTGAATCATTTTGTCATTTTTTGACATCTATATGCTAATAATAGAGTCAAATTTGTATCAGGGCACAGGGCTATGGAGCAAAACTTCTTCGAACCTGTACAATTAGAATCCAATAGAGGTGTTTCATGTAAGCAGAAATTCAAAACTGTATCAGCACAGACTACAGTGTCTGACAGCGATGATGGATGCTTTGATTGCAATATTTGCTTAGATTCAGCCAATGACCCTGTAGTTACTCTCTGTGGTCATCTATACTGCTGGCCATGCATTTACAAGTGGCTTCATGTTCAGAGCTCCTCCGCTGAATCAGATCAGCAACAGAAATGCCCTGTTTGTAAAGCTAACATCTCTAGCACTGCATTAGTACCCCTCTATGGTCGTGGAACCACAGATTCTGATTCTCAAGCCAAAAAACCCCAGTTGGGTCTGGTCGTTCCTCATAGACCACCTCCCGGTGGGTTGAATGCTTTTATATCTTCTTCTACTGCATCTGCTATTCATCCAAGACAACAACTTCATCCAAATTATTTCCAGTCACACTCTCAACCATTTCACAACCAGCAATACTTTCCTCACCTTTATGGAAATTATGCTGCAAATCCATCATCTTATCTCGGGGTTACAACTATGACTAGTATCTATAGTCCAACAATTAGTATGGTTGGGGACATGATCTTTGCAAGGATTTTTGGGACTTCAAATACAAATATATTTGGGAGTGGCAGTCCTAGAATGAGAAGGCAGGACTTGCAACTTGAGAAGTCCTTGACTAGAGTATTCAATTTTCTTTTCTGTTGTTTCATTTTGTGTCTTCTGTTGTTTTAAAAACTCCCCTTCCCCCTTTTGTATAGAGATTATGTATGTGTAATATGTAACTATTATTGGGTTTTAGTTTAATTTTATCCCTTTTATCTTGTTGAACAAAACATTGACAACATTTAAACCTGTTTATTTTTCTTTTAACTACTAATTTACTAGAAGGCAGTACTTATATTGTATTATATATAATATCCTAAATCCGAAATTCTCCTCTGTAGCATGCTGAGGAAAAATTTATTGATGAAAATTTAATAAATTCCAAGCATGAAAATCATAAATAGAACTATATTTTATTCTTCATAATTATTTCCCATATCACCTTAACAACTCTATTCTTGTAAACCAGAAGGTGCTGGAATGGATGCAATATCAGTTGTGATTTTAGAAATTTCAACACATTCTTCCCAAGTTTGTGAACTCTTTGCCAAAATCTTAGACTCTTGATCTTTAAGTTCAGGCTTAGATAGAATAATGGTTTTCACCAATTCGTCATGACAAGTTTTACCGATTTGCACGAGCTTATTGCAACATTTATCAGTAACAGTCCAATCACCAGTTAAACTATTGAACACTTCTTTTCCACATTGAACATCCATCTTAGTTTTACAGTCATTCAGAAACTTGTCATTTGATGATGAAGATGAGACCAACATCACAGTGATAGCCAAAAACAAAACCACCATAACTTGATAAATGTTAGTCCTTGCCATGGTGCTTTTATTGTATCGAAGATTTTTGTTCTAAATTGGAGAAGAATGTGTAGAATGGGATTGACTGGAATGGAAACTATGGTTATTTATAGAGGTTGGGTAAGAAATCAGGTGAGAAAAATACTTTAATAAAATGAGTGGTTAATGAATGAGTTTAAACGTTTTTATCTGTTTACATGATAAACTCCAAGGTACATTTTTATTAAATTAATAAGGAGTTTTGATTTCATATATTATGAATTTCAAGATTATTCTCAAATAAAATGTTAGCATGCTCTAAAATTAGACATATTGTCATTTTATTTATGTTACATACAGTTGTTGAGAATTATTTCAATTACAAAATTAATTATATTTTTTGAAAAATAATTATGTTAACGGTAAATTTATCAGAATGATAATTTATTTTATGATTATATACCAATTTTTGTTCATGTTATTTTCATAGTAGATTGTTCCAGAATTTATTTTCTCACTTTACACAAAACTTGATTTTTTTTCAATGAATTTCTATTTTCATAAATAAATAAAAACTCTAAAATATCTGTAAAATACTAAAACGAAAAGAATAAGAAAAACAAAAACGCCCAGCACTACTATTCTCATTTCTTAGTCTAAAACCCTTGCAGCCTTTTCCTAACCCATTTCTCAATTCTCAGCATACACTTAGTTCAAGTCTTCAACCATGGCATCCTCGTTCTTTTCTGCAATCTTGAATAAATCCCACAACTTGGCAAAAAATTCTTTACTTGCAATATCTTACTGTACAGTAAGACAACCCAGTAGTAGAAGAAACCTCTTCTCTAGAATTAGCCCGCTTGGAGATCCTTCTGTCAGTGTAATCCCAGTACTTGATAAGTGGGTCGAAGAAGGAAACAAAGTCAAGGAATTGGAGCTTCAACGCATAATACGTGGCCTCCGTGGGCATAGGCGATTCACGCATGCCCTTGAGGTGAGTGCTTTTTTAGCAGTAGCCCTCTGTTTCCTGAGAAAGATGTGGGAAAGCAAAAAAACGAATGACAGTAGAATATAGAGTAAAAATTTCCATTGGAATGAGAGTAGTATGTTTGGGAAAACGAAAGGAAAAAATTTGTGGGTGTCGTTCTTTTTTGTTGGTTTGAATTTGGGATGACAAACATATTGGGAAAGTTTTTTTCTTTCTCATATTTAATGTGGTAATTCATTTTTCCAGATCTTGGTGACGGTTATTCACAATGGGCATAATCATCTAAATGCTGACACAATTGGGTGTCGTTGCTTAGCTTATAAAAATTTGGTTCTTATGGGATTATGATGATTGGAAGAAATGGTAGCTGACTAGCTGTATGTTTTAGTAACTTCTGCAATTGTATAATAACACTTAAAAAACAAAAAAGAAATTAGTACATTCAGCTATAGTAGGATTCTCATCATATTCATACTTTTTGATACCTTGATAAGCTGTGCAACCGCCTGGCAAGAAATGAACTAAAATTCTGAATAATGATTGCCTAAAGGTTTATCTTCTATTATGGATATCTATAATATGTTAATTAGTATCTACAAAATTCTCAAACTGCTAGAAACTTTCAATTTGCTTGTAAAAAGTTCCATTTCTTGCTTGTTCAAGAAATGTGAACATATCATCTGTATAATCTACACCCCTTGCAAGCAAAGGGAAACAAAAAGGAATGAGAAAATGCTAAACTAAAACTTTATGTTCCTCTATTTACTCCACCTCCCCCCTTTTCTTTGTTGGTTCATCTTTCATTCTTCCAAATGTTTGTGCGTTCATAAGTTGTTCACTCCCAATCTCCCATATCTTAATATTATGCGCGCTATGTTTTTTACTTAACTTTGTGGTGTTGAAAATTTGGTGGTTTAGGTTTCCAAGTGGATGAGTAGCATGGGGATATATGCATTTTCACCATCTGACCGTGCAGTGCAGCTAGATCTTATTGGTAAAGTACATGGCCTGGAGTTTGCTGAAAGCTACTTTCAAGACCTGAGTGACCAAGAC
Source organism: Quillaja saponaria (assembly GCA_029379385.1). NCBI lineage: Eukaryota > Viridiplantae > Streptophyta > Magnoliopsida > Fabales > Quillajaceae > Quillaja > Quillaja saponaria. The sequence continues at coordinate 5,891,696 of CM055616.1, read as the reverse complement.
AAAACTGAGAAAACTTATGGTGCTCTTCTAAATTGTTATGTCAGAGAAGGCCTTATTGATAAGTCACTTTCACATTTGCAGAAGATGAAGGATATGGGTTTTTCTTCACCTCTCAACTACAATAATATCATGTGCCTCTATACACACTCCAACCAGCATGAGAAAGTCCCTGACGTTCTCTCACAAATGAAAGTGGACGGTGTCTCCCCAGACATTTTTAGCTACCGGATTTGCATAAGCTCTTATGGAGCTAGGTCTGACCTCGATGCTATGGAGAAATTATTGTTGGAGATTGAGAGGCAACCCCACATCTCCACAGATTGGATGACATACTCTATGGTGGCCAACTTCTTTATAAAAGCGGGTATCAAGGAGAAAGCACTAATATACCTAAGTAAATGCGAACATAAAGTACATAAAGATGCACTTGGCTACAATCATCTGATTTCACACTATGGAAGTCTCGGAAACAAAAAAATGATGATGAGGTTGTGGGCCCTGCATAAAGATCATTGTAAGAGGCTAGCTAATAGGGATTATATAACCATCTTGGGTTCGTTAGTGAAGCTTGGGGAGCTCGAGGAAGCTGAAAAGTTGCTTGAGGAGTGGGAGTCATCTTGTTACTGTTATGATTTCAGAGTGCCAAATATCCTTCTGATTGGGTATTCGCAGAAGGGGTTGATTGGAAAAGCTGACACACTCCTCCGGGACATTGTTAAAAAAGGGAAGACTCCGACTCCGAATAGTTGGTCTATCCTTGCAACTGGTTATGTGGATAAGCAGGACATGGAGAAAGCTTTTGATTGTCTGAAGGAAGCTCTGGTTGTTCGGGCTAACAACAGAAATTGGAGGCCAAAACCCAGAGTCATCTTGAGTGTGTTGGGTTGGCTTGGTGATAACAGAGACATTGTTGAAATAGAAGATTTTGTAAATTCATTGAAGCCTGTGATGTCCTTTGATCGGGATATGAATGATGCTTTGATCAAGGTGTATACCAGAAATGGGAAAGAAGTAGATGGGATTCTAGAGAAAATGGACCCTTATAAGATAGTGGAGGATGAAGAGACAGAGAAGATTCTTAGCTCAAGATGATGAAAATCTGAAATGATTTGATTCCTTTTTGTCCTCCATTTTTAGCCTAGTTTTGAAGATTCTTAAGAAGGTTATAAACAATCTAAGTTAGTTTTGAGATTCAGTAAGCATGCAGAAATCTTGTGCTTACTTGACAGTAAAACCCACTTGTAAAAATTATGCCTTTGCAATGCTCTGCTGGAACTGCACAAGTAATATAGTTGCAGATGAGCACTAATATCATTGACCTGAATTCAGAAGACTGATGATGTTCTGGCAAGTTGGCTAGTTCCCTGATTTATTGAGTTATGCTTGAGTTCATTGCTTCAATGTCAGATTCTGATCAGTCATGAGACCAATCCTTGCGGTCCAGACAAGAATGACAGATACAGAGAATAATAGTATCAATGAGTAGTTGATGCAGGTTTCTCCCTAGGTTGTAAGTCCACAGTAGCATATGTTAGCATCCATACTTCTAAACTTCCCTTTGAGAAGATCGTGAGATAAGAAACATACTCAACTTTGATCAAGGGATTTTTGATGTTTATGTGAATAATGACTGCATACTCAAGCTTCACATGGTGCTTTATGGTTTGAAAGTTGAACTTGTGTGACTATGTAGGTGAGATGCTTTCTCATTATATTTTATAATTTAGATTTTGCTTTCATGGAGATTTATCCAGCTAGAGCTTAAATTTCAAAGTTGAACCATCTGTTTAAAATCCTTGTCCTCTTAATGAAGGTTGAATTAGGTATAATTTTTCCCTTTTGGGGGTAAATTGCAAATTTTGAACCGTTTTCTACATTGCCATCAGAAGTCAGAGTGCCCATGAATCCTGCTGGATGTAGTCATAAGAATTCAGAAAGTGTATAAATGCTTATTGTCACAGGAGAGATAAAGATGTTTATATTTTTGCCTGGAGTCTTCCATATTCAACTGAATGAGTGTGTAAAATGGTATAGTGCACATATGGAAATAGAGATAATAGATACAAGATTCTTGAGTAAGTGAGATGACCAAATCATGAAGAAATAAATGACTTAAATGTGCGACATTTGCCATAGTACATGTACCATAAGAGAACTTCAACATTTGGTTTAGAAAATCCGGAGATAATCAGTGACCGAATGTGACAGATCTAAATATAACACCAACAACAAAACGTCCAAGGCTGCACCTAAATCAAATGGACAGGCCTCCAGAGTATGCATGGATTTGGGTTCAAACAAGCAGAGAGTTAGCCTTTAAGAAACAATCCAAAAATGGAAAAATAAAGGAAAAAAAAAGTTACGTACAAACTAATTTATGCCCAAGTGCTTTCTGTACAAACCTATGTAACAAAAACTATATACACAAATATATTTAATTGATGAAGTGATAGAGAAAACATTTCAAATGGTAACAAAGAAGCTTCCATTCAATATGTTACTTAGCAAACCTTCTGTTCAATGATGAAGCAGGAAAACTTCCCTTACATCATACGGCAAAAGATTCAACAGTCAGTTTCCAACAACATGAAACAAGAAAAGGATCTGCCCTAGCTTCTTTTGAGCATGACAATCAGCACACTTGGAGAAAATGGACACTCCTTGCCGGCATTACTCTTTGCAAGAAACTACCTGTAGATATCAAGGATAGTAACTCAATATACTGGATATAACAGACAAAATGATTGATCTTGTTTTCAAGTTCAAATTGCAAGTGTGATAGGCCATTTTCGGCTGCAATTTTCAAGCTATCAGTAAGGCCTCATAGCTATACAAGTACACTAGATGCTAAGAGTATCTACATCATGTAAACAACAGAGGCGACTTCCTAACAGAACTACAATATTAAGCAATCAGCTATACAACTATGACAGGAGCTATGAATTCAAATCTTCTATATAAATAGACTACAATGTGATGACATATACAGTAGAATTACAATTGCCTTAGGATTTGTTAGCCAATTTCAAAATAGAGAGAAATCAAGTGTTCATACCTAGAAAACTTCATCACATGAAAACTTAATTTGACAAGTTCTAGAGCCCCTTGGTAAATTGGATAATGATGTGAGAACAGAGACCATTTTTCTCCATATTTAGATGTTCAATACAGAAATTCATTGTTTTCAGGACTACTACATTGATTAAAATATACTCTGCAAATTCCAGCTCAGTTTTTGAGCCTAGAAATACATTGAATTTTATCGTTGTAAGATGGGATGAAAGACAATCAGGAACAACTTGGGGGCGGTGTCCACAGTTGGTTTAGTTCCTGATAACAAGAAAAACAATTGTTCATGAGCTGCAAGTTAAGAAAAATATAGATCACAATTAAGCCTCAAACTCGACAAACTTTAGCAATGACCAGTACTTGAAGCCCAGGAGAAATTTGAAGAAACTTAGTCAGCAAATTCCAGTCATAAATAACAAAAGCCAGCTCTAAGTGAACTAAATTGAGGAATGGTGGGACATTGTAATTAGAAGTAGAGCGAAGGCACAGCAAGGAAAATAAAATTTTTATTTATTTTTATTATTAAAAGAATATATCTACAAGTTACTCTCGCATTACATTACTGGTGGATTGGGGTGACAGGTAAGTAGGAGCAAGCAACTCACCCATGTTATAGAACTGGACAATGACAAAACCTTGGCCTTGCAGAATTTCTTGGGAAGCTCAATTAGGTAGCTGCCGTTGTTTACCGTAACACTAAGATTTGCGTGTACTAAGTTGCCCAAGTTTTCAAGATTAAATTCCCGAAGACGAGGATGAGCTAGAGTAAAGTACTCAAGAGATGGGGCATCTATCTCTAGTTTATGATCTCCTTCATCAATGTGGCTATTATCTATATCAAACTTGATGCTTATGATTTTCAATATAGGGACACTGATGTTAAAGATATCACTTCAACTATTACATTCTACGAGCAAATCTTCAAGAACATGGCACCCAGATAGGAGTCTCCCAATATCTTTATTTGGAAACACAATACCAGTACCAGTGAGGTGCAAAGTCTTAAGAGAAGGCATGCTAACAAAGCAAGGACCATCTACACTAATATTGCCACCCAACTTCAACATGACAATATTTTTACAATTGAAAATTCTACGAGGCAACTTGAAGCATTTCTTAGAAAAATATACAGAGCTCTAGCCGCTCAAGATTGCGGCTTATTGAGGCGCAAACCCAAGCATTCACATCAGATGGGTCAGTGGAAGGATTTTCACATTGTAAACGGAAATTTCTTACAAACTGAGCTTCACGCAGAACAAAAACTCTGTAAACAAATTTGGCAAACCTCATGTAGTCCAACTCATCATCCTTGTCTATCTTTTGCTCGTAATTGTCGTCGAAATCAAGATTAGGGACCAAAGTCCATAGAAGACTCCACCTTTTTGATAAAATGCCGGTGGCAACAGCCAGTTTAAAAGGGAGAAGAGAAAGAATATGACAAAGGAGACAATCTGGTAGATTGCTAATCCAGTCAGCCATTGCCAGGCTTTCTTCCAAGTTAGAAACTTTCCGCCTTTTTTCCAATAACCCAGTAAATTCCGCCATCAGAAGCTTTGGCTTTGGAGAATAAATATTTGGGGTTAGGGTTTGTGAAATGTGGAGAGCCAACACTGAGAAGACTGGTGGTCAAATGGGAAATGTCAGGAAGAGTTTGCACCATTGAAATGACTGGTAGGGCAGTAACCCACCAGCTGAAAAGAAAGAGACTAGCTACTAACCAACCAGTAGAGTCATTTTACCAAAAAAGTGTTTTTTTTTTTTTTTAAATATTCTTTTACTCATGAGCAAAGGAAGGTAAACTCTGCTTCCATCTTCATCATCACCTTGTTGCTGAAAACATCACAAATTTCTATGTTTCTATCAACGAGGATCGAAACCTTCAACGTTGATAAACTTAACAATTGGGAATTTGTAATGCTTAAAAGTTGCAATTATAATTTTCTTTTTCTTTTTTTCTGGTTGAAAGTAGATTTAATTGTAATGATATAAGATGTGTTCTAATCTAACACAACCATTTACAGGCAAACCACAGAGCTTCATGATACAAAGCAGCATTAATATCAAAGTCAGCAAATTCAAACAGCTGCATGCATGCCATATGTTACCGAGAGTTTCCACAAGAGACAAAAAAATTGGAACAAGATAGAAAATCAGTAGTCAAGCACACTTCTTAATCTTACAATTTGCAAAATAGCAATTAATCATAGCAACAGAAAAAATGTGAAATTTCACTTCATAATTGAATCATCATACATAGAGCTAGCTATAAACTTCCTAAGTGACACATCTAACTCACAGCTGGACAACAGATCCACAACAAGAGAAGTGGTAGCCACATCTGCAGATAATCCCTTGTCATTCATCTCATGAAGGAGTTGAATTGCCCTTGAAGTGTCATTATTTCGAAGAAATCCCTGGACCATTACGTTATAAGAGCAACTATTTGGTATGCAACCATTTTCTTCCATTTTCCTGAACAACTCAAATGCCTTGTTGACTAGACCTACTTTACAAAAGCCATTAATCATTACAAAATATGTTCTAACATTTGGGTGCAGCCCTGCAGACTGTAACTTAAGAAATAATTCCATTGCGCGTTCAATTTTCCAAGATCTGCACATACCATCAATAAGAATATTATAACTTATAATGTCAGGATTAGGCCCGAAGTCTTGCATTTCTTTGAACAATGCCCATGCCTCCTCTAGGTTTTGATGCTTGCATAATCCATCCAACAGTGTAGTATACGTGACTACATCTGGACACACTCCAACATCCCTCATTTCAGTGAGTAGTTCTTGTGCATCAAAAATTCTCCCAACTTGACACAAACCACCAATGAGAGAGGTGTATGTGACTTTACTAGAAAAAATATTTTTGGAGTGCATGTCTTTAAAGAGGTTCATGGCTTTATCTATCTTTTCAAGTTTACAATATCCGTTGATCAATATGTTATAACTGTAAACATCTGGTAGATAACCACCACGAACCATCGCATCAAATACTTTTTGTGCCTTATCCATATCACTTCTCAAGCAATATCCATCCAGCAATGCATTGTAAGTACAAATATTAGGCTCCACTCCTCTTTGAAACATTGTTGCAACAACTCCTCGAGCCTCTAAGACCATCCCTTCTTTACAAAGAGTATCAACTAATATGTTAAATGTCAATATGTTTGGATCAATATTTCTACCAACCATTTCCTTCAAGAGTCTTGCAGCTTCTTTCCATTGGCATGCATGGCGTGAAGCTTGAATTAAAGAGGTGTAGGTGACAACATTTGGTGAAATACCTCTACTCGTCATTTCGTTAAGAAGCTTTGTGGCCTCGCCTAGCAGCCCATCCTTACAAAAGCTATCAATAATCGTGCTATAAGTAATTACATCAGGCTCAAAACCTCTTTCTCTCATCTTACTAAGTAACTGAGCAGCCACTTTGGTGTCACCAATTTTACATAGACCTTTTATTATCACATTATAGATAACTAAATCAGGCTGATAGCCTTCCTCCACTATCACATCAAACACCCTCAATGCCTGAGCAACCTTGCCTTCTAGGCAGTACCCATTGATTAGAGTAGTTAATGTAGTACAATTGGGCTGAAAACCAAGTTTTAGAATTTTTCCTAATATAGAAAACCCCATATCTACTTTAGTCAAACGGCAAAAGCAATTGATCAAGATGGCCAGAGTATAAATATTGGGACCAATTCCAGATGATTCCATTTGTTTTATCAAGGAAATTGCCGTTGAATAATGTCTCATTCTCACAATTTCCCCTAGTAATTTACCAAATTCCACCATTGATGGCCAAGGTTGCATGTGAATCATCTGATTGAATGAAGCTAGAGCATCCTCAATGTTCCTAAACCCATCTTCACATTTATTTCCAACAGATTTCTTAAACTGGCTAGTTGCATTCCCCACATTACCTCTAGTACTTTTGGTATTAATACAGAAAAATTGAGCATACAAAAAAGGCCTTGTGTCAGCAACCACATAATTTGTAAAAGCTAGAAAATGGGTTCGTAAAGCCAGAAACTTTACCATTTTTGAAGGACAATCTGAAGCAAAATTTGCAGTCCCCCCGAGAAGTACAAGCCTTAAACTTTCTTCCTTAGCCGCGGCTGCACCTTAAAGGTATAGCCTCTCTCGCTCTCTGCTAAACGGGCGTGTATATAATGGGAAAAAGGTCTGCCCTAAACAAATAATGGAAATCAGGCTGATCAGGACCTAGGACAATGCCCATCTCGAAGCCCACTAAGACAATTAAGATTGAAAGAATAAGTTTCAATTAAAAAGAAAAAATGAAAGAAAATTTAGTTAAAATAAATAGGCAGAATCATGTTAATGTTAACCTTGGAAATCATATGACGTTCATATTGAGCTCCAAAATCCAACCAAGTATTGGGTTGAAAATTTAAAAAGAAAAAATCGAAACGTTATATGCAAATAGAGATTTATAAGTGATATAAATTAAGGTTTCAAGACAATATATATATATAAGTAAGCTTATAATAAAATTCTATCCTAATTGATACTTAATATATAAATTGAAGTTAATGAGCTCATTGAGTCATATTCAAAGTGTTTTTTTTTTTTTTTTTTAAAGTATTTCTTTTACTCTCCTATGGAACTTATATTAGGCACCATCAAACATTCTTTCTTTATTATCTTTGTCTTGGAAAACATTGAACACTTATTACATAAGAGTTTTATTCGTGCTTTAATCTTCAAGCACCTAACCGCAATGGTTAGACCTAAAATTTATTGTAATAAGTATTTCATGTGCATAAATAAAATTGAGAACGATAATTGTTCTCAATTTGTGATTTAACGATGAACTATTTTCTAAAAGAATAAACACGCATTTAAATATTTAAGAATGAATTGTTTTTTAACTCAATCCTAGTCGATCTGATTTAACAATGAACTGTTTTCTAAAAAAATTGAGAACAAACACGCATATAAATAAAGTTTGTGATTATTTCTAAAGGAAAACTAGACGTGTGGTAACAATTCAATGCATAAACACTAGGAAGAGTCAATAAATTAGAAAACATGTCTCGAATTTGAGATATGAAACAGATTTGAGTGAGGATGTAGGCATGTTGGACTTAAAGGATGTTGCTAGGTTTGTAATCTCATGGTATTGGGATTTGGAAGGATAAATACTACTTAGTATTCGTCAAAGCATACATTGCCTTTTGCTGGTGGTCGCATCCTATGCAATTTTTCCTTTTCCAACTTTTGCAGGTTAAGCTTACCTGCCAAGTGCAATAGAGTACATCGTTGCTGAGAAACACCTCTATATTGCAGGTCAAGCTCACCTGCCAGTTCGCATCCATATTACTCTAAGATGCATGGTTCGTTAAGCATGATAGAGTCATGTTGTTTTAAAACTAGTTGACTTAAAACACTTCCTCAAGCATCAGATAACTTTCAGACTAGTTCCAAATATATTCTCAGTGTCTGGTTACTACAAAACTTCAAATGGCCAGCGGATAAGCTTCAGATTCACTGATCCACACACAAGGATTATATTTTGAATTAACATGTAGATTGCAATGTTGCAAAAAAAACTTGGCGAGGAAATTCAAAAATTCCTGATTGAAACATCAATATAAAGTGCAACAAACTCAAATCACTGCATTCAACCTACAGGTCAGCAAGAATTCGTACAAGATACAATGAAACACTAGAAACAAGATAGAAATTTTGAAGCATGCACACTGAGCTGACAGGGACAACCAAATTTTTGCTGTTCAAAACAGTCATTGGTGCATAGAGACTCACAAAAACAAGTAACAACAAAAGGTTGCTACAGATGAATAGTATTTCCATATATTTCTAGTAATTTTTTTAAAAGCTTTTCGTTTAAATATTGAAGAATATAACATTATCTTACAACACTCATGTACACCTCGTACAATTTGCCAAATAGGAAATAATCATACCACAGAATAAAGAATAAAAAAAATTTACTTCATAATTGAATCATCACAAACAGAGCTACCTATGAACTTCCTAAGAGATTCATCTACGTCACTAGAGGACAAGAGATCCACAACTAGAGATGCGGTGGCAAAATCAGCAGAGAATCCCTTGTCATGCATCTCATGAAGGAGTTGACTTGCCCTTGAACTGTCATTATTTCGAAGCAATCCCTGGACCATAACATTATAAGAGCAACTATTTGGTATGCAACCGTTTTCTTCCATTTTCTTGAACAACTCATATGCCTCGTTGACTAAACCTACTTTACAAATGCCATTAATTACTACACAATATGTTCTAACATTAGGGTGCAGCCCTGCTGATGGGAGATTAAGAAATAACTCCCTTGCACGTTCAATTTTCCCAGATTTGCACATACCGTCAATAAGGATAGTGTAACTTCTAATGTCAGGATAAGGCCCAAAGTCTTGCATTTCTTTAAACAATGCTAATGCCCCTTCTAGATTTTGATGTTTGCACAGTCCATCCAACATTGAATTGTATGTGACAAAATCTGGACGAACACCCACATCCTGCATTTCAGTGAATAGCAATTGTGCATCAGAAAGTCTCCCAACTTTGCACAAACCACAAATGAGAGAGTTGTATGTGACTGTATCTGGAAACATGTTTTTGGAGTGAATGTCTTGAAAGAGGTTCATGGCTTTATCTAACCTTTTAAGTTTACAATATCCGTTGATCAATATGTTATAACTGTACACATTTGGCAAAGAACCACCATGAACCATCATATCAAATAATTTTTGCGCCTGATCCATTTCGCTTCGCAAGCAATAGCCATCCATCAGTGAATTATAAGTACAAATATTAGGCTGCACTCCTCTTTCAATCATTGTTTCCACCACTCCTTGAGCCTCTAAGACCATGCCTTCTTTACAAAGTGTATCAACTAATATAGTGAAAGTATATACGCTTGGTTTGATATTTCTACCAACCATTTCCTTCAAAAGTCTTGCAGCTTCCTTCCATTGGCATGAATTGCATGCAGCTTGAATTAAAGAATTGAAGGTGACAACATTTGGTGGAATACCTCTACTCATCATTTCATGAAAGAGTTTTGTAGCCTCGTCTATCATCCTATCCTTACAAAAGCTATCAATGATCGTGCTATAAGTAACTACATTAGGCTGAAAACCTCTTTCTCCCATCATACTAAGTAACTGAGCACCCACTTTGGTGTGGCCAACTTTACATAGACCTTTTATTATTACATTATAGGCAACTAAATCAGGCTGATAACCTTCCTCCACCATCACATCAAACAACCTCACCGCCTGAGCAACTTTGCCTTGTAGGCAGTACCCGTTGATCAGAGTAGTAAATGTAGTACAATTAGGATGAAGACCAAGTTTTAGAATTTTTCCTAATATAGAAAACCCAATATCCACTTTATTCAAACGGCAAAAGCAATTAATCAATATGGCCAGAGTATAAATATTGGGACCAATTCCAGATGATTCCATTTGTTTTATCAAAGAAATCACAGTTGAATAATGTCTCATTCTAACAACTGCCCCTAGTAATTTAACAATTTCCACCATTGATGGATGAGGTTGCACATGAATCATCTGATTGAAAGAAGCTAGGACATCCTCAATGCTACTAAACCCATCATCACATTTCCTTCCAACATTAAATCTAGCACTTTTGGTGTTTAAACAGAAGAAGCGAGCATACAAACAAGGCCTTGTGCCGGCAACCACATAATTTGTAAAAGCTAGAAAATGGGTTCGTAAAGCCAGAAACTTTACCATTTCGAAGAGCGCAAGCAAATTTTGCAGCGTAGAAGCGGTGATTTGCTATAGATCTGTTCACCTCATGGTTCTTTCTCTGTCGGCTGCGCCCGTGGCTCAACAACTAATGGCTAGTTCCAACTAGGAAGAATAATACTCTTCCGTTTTTTGTTTTAAATTTTAAATTTTAATATTTTATTGACAACTAAACTAATCTCTAAGTAATAGCATTTTTTAAAATGAAATAAAAATAATATTTGAAAATATTTTTCAAAATAATATTAAAGTTATTGTCAATTTATATGATAAATGTTATAAACTTTGCATTTATACAATCTGATCATATTTATTTAGGACACTCAGTTAATAAAATCCACAAAAATATTAAGTAAAATGACATTTATTCGTTTCTAAAATAACACCATTTTGTAAAATTAAGTTATATGTTTTTTATTCTAATTTTTTTATAACAAATTTTATTTAACGTGATAAATATAAAAATTTATATAATTTATTACAGTGATTGACTATAATTTTTAATGTTGTATAATAAATAATTTATTACTTTTTGAATGTTTTAAATTTAAAAAATTATATATTTGTTATATTTTATCAAATGTCTTTAAGGCAATAAAAGAATATTTTAATAATATTTTTTTCTAAACCTATCATGCTTGCCTTTTAGATTAAAATTGTTGATGTGACCTAAAATGTAATATTTTTACTACATGTATAAAGAGTCAAGAGAAAAAAAGTATTATCAATTTCATCTTAAAAATATTATATAATCTCTTTCAAAAATATAGTTTTATTTAATGTATTATCAATAAATGCAATATGGTCAATTTTTTTCTTCATTAAAAAATTAATTGAAAAAAAATTAGATTAATTTTCTTAATTTTTTAAAATAAATCAAATCATTACCAGGTTGAGCATAATTTATATAAGATAGGTATCAGAGCCGAACTGCTCTCTCCACCCCCAAGTCTTAAAAGGAGAGTATCAACCAATATTCATGGACAAGCGATAGCACCAAATCAGTAGATTCATTAAATCAAATCGAATTTACTTTTTCTCATTTACATTCTTATAACTATTTTTTTTATTCTGTAATCAAAGCCATGTAATTATAGCTTAAGATTATCACAAGACATGGACAAAAACCTATAAATAATAATTATTAAATTACTAGTGAGTTATCGACATTGATTAAGCCAGAAACTCCCTTGGATTATGTCAAAATTACACCAACCTCATTTTTTACAAAAACTTACACATTGATCATCTGAATTTTGTAAACAAATTACAACTTAACCCAAACTCTTAAAATAATTAGCACAAATATCAAAAATACCCTTAATTGCTAATGTAAGACATAAGTGATTTTAACTTTATTACAATACTTTAGTGATGACAATAAATTATTCAACTTATAATAAGATAGAAGTCAAAATTAAATAAATCAACAATAATTTAACTTGGAAATTATTTTTTATTTTTTTTTCTAAATTTGACAACATATTGTTGTAATTTTAAATATTTTATTTTTATTTTTATATCATTTTGAAAACAAAAATGATTCTATTTATCTATATCCTATTTAATAATAATGTTATGTTATCATTAAATTTGTTTAGTAATGGTTACATTACATATATATATATATTACTATTATTTTTTAAACAACATTTTCTTTTGTCTCTTGTTTTCAAAATAAACTAGAATCATTGGACGCTCTTAAGCAATGCTCATATGCTTTTTTAACTGAGAGAAAAAATTAAAATTTTTATTGCATGAGAAAATAAATTTTAAAAAGACAACTATTTTGATAAAGATATATAATTTATAATATTTATTTATTATTTTAATTCAAAATTTTGATAATAATATTTTGGCGTGATAAAAATTATAAGAAGAATAAAGAGCTGAGACTCAACCAAGAGTAGTTGATTTTTGTTGATTGATATTTTGATTTTGATTTAGTTAGAAATGTGATTTGAGTTTTCCTTATAAAAGCAAGATTGAGTAATGATTATTTTGTTTTATTAAATGAAAAATAAGTAGTTATATAAAACAATAAAATAATTTTAAGATAAAGTAAGAGACCAATATATATCTTTTTTATAAAAAATAAAATAAAGTAAGGGTATCATAGGTATTTCAACTCTCTTTTTTAGAGTCCAGATAAAATTATAATATTTTTTTCAAGCTTTAGAGAAGTATGTTTATATTTTTAAAATTAAGGGGAAACCGTGTAATTTCGGTATAATTTAGGACAGGTTGAAATAATTTATTTTAATAAGTAATCTGCAAGTATTTTTAATAAAAGATCATATTTTCTTAGACATACCAATCAAGCATTGCATAAAGAGAATACATGAGGGGGAAACGGAAAAATACAGAGGAAGAAAGGAAATGCAACTTTGTTTTTTCTTTGAAGAGCAAGAAAATTTGTATATTTGGTTCCTGGTTCCTGGTTTCATGATTTTAAATTACCACACCATATCAATCTTACACAGATACACTAACCATGCAAGCACCAACCTGCAGGCTGTCAACAATGTCATGGCTAAAGAAATTTCAACCAAACGGATATCTACAGCAGATTCAGGTGAAGTTCAACCACAGAAAATGAGATGAAAAATGGCATAGAATGTGCATTTTGCCACTTTCTCAAGCATACAACGGCATTGGTCCAAAACTCAGCAGAAAGTCTCTAATCTCTGCATGGAAATGGATAACAAATGAGACAAAACTATAGAAAGAGCAACAGCACTAGAAACATGAACAACAACAGGAAGGGAAATACAGAGAAATTAACAGAACACCAAGCAATCCTATTTTCACTTTGATGAGGCTACGTTATAGAATAGACAGTATAAAAGGATTTACTTCCTACAATTGTCAATATATCTAGAACAAGATAGATTACCTATTTATATATCCCTCAAGAAGAACAAGTAGAGGAATTAAAATCGAAAAGTTTCCATTCTTTCACAATCGGTCCATTGAATTATATATCCAAGCTGTTACCTGTACCTATAGAATAACTATGAAATTCACTTATTACAACAATCCAGACAGAGAACAACAGCAGATTACACAATATACAGAATCACAGTAGCTCATAAAGCATGAGAGTTACTAATATAAAAATATTTACAAGATATCCGATAATTATCTATCAATGGCCAAGAACTGGCATCCATTCTGAGATCCTGCAGACATTGCAAGGAAGCATTTAAAAATAAAAAATAAAAACTTATTTGAAGGGAGAGAAAAACTTATATTCCATTCTGAGATCTTAGACTACTAGCATATCAATCATATGAAAAATAGAAAGAGACAAAGACTATGCACACCTACAAGCTCTCAACAAGCTCAAGGTTGAGGAGCAACAAACCAATAACACCTGTTTCATACACACCAAAAGAGCAAGATATGTATTTTTGGACTTTCCCAACTCTCAAGCATATAAATGCTTAGGTAAAAAATTCTGCAGATAATCATCAATTCCTAGCCCTGCATGAAAATGGATAAAAACAAGAAAAGATATACAAAAATAATTATTGGTTATGCCAAGATTCAAATTTCGGAGTCAGCCTCATTATTACCAATATTTTTAATATAAGTAACTTGGTTTTAAAGTATTTAATCTACGGTGCATTAAATAGGAAAATAATAGGAAACCTATAGAAGCAGTTTAAGGAGCCTGATGTATAGATTCTGACGTTTCACTTGAAGGATTATCTCCCGCATAGTAACTATATATTTCTGGTTTCAAATATATTTTGTGATACTACGTCTCGTCCTGCCCACAATTACTATTTCTCAAAAACCGTCTACACAAAACAAGAAGAAGGCACATTACTCTATTTATCCTTACTTATATATAAAAGCATCCAAAAGGGGTAACCATCTACCCTTTACTCCTCATCCTTCCTTTACAAATTCTTCCCTTCTTTTCCCAGGCTCCAAAAGATAGAAAGGGTAACTGGAACAACACCTGTAGGACAAATACATATAAAGGAACACCATAACACGGAACCCATGCATTCTTTTTTCCATGGGATCGTGAGAAGCACCAGAGAGCATAATAGCATTCACTTCCTAAAATTGAGAACGCAAATAGTACATGAAATAATAGAATGCAAATGCACCAAAACCTTTTATTTCTTTTTTTCACTTAAATGTGGAATTGCATAAAACAAGAAGGAAAACATTTAGAGAAATTCAAATAAAAAAGTTTCCAAAACGTTCTGTATCATTGTAAATTCTCGAGAACCTTGATCTTTGTTTCCGATGTAATGGGTAGAAAATATGTTATCATGTTTTGCAAGACTGATGGATGTCTCAAAAACAATCAACAGAAAACTAAAACCGGAGGCGGAGGCGGAGGCGGAGGCGAGGCGGAGGCGGAGGCGGGCCAATCATACTCAACTTTGAAAGTTTGGAAAATTAAAATACAACAATTTAAGCAAAAACTATAGACATAGTCTCTACAGAAAAAGATTTTCTTTCAAAATTGACAACCATTCCAAATTCAAATGACCTAAAGTGACACAGAAATGAAAAAAGTTAAGAAACCGACGCTAATTAGAACCTCTAGATTTATCAGATAATGTACAGCTATATATAAATGCATATACTTAAAGACAAATAGATTAAGAAAGAAGGTTTTGAAAACATTTCCCAAGATGTCTAAATGAAACTCCTTTTCTATTAAAAAAAGGTCGAGATGAAACTTTAATATTTTTTGTTTAAATAATGAAGAATGAAAAATTATTTTTAAAACAGTCATACAAACTTCTTCGTTCTTGCAATTTCCCAAATAGCAATAACCAAAGCAGCAGAAGAAAAAAAAAAAGAGAAATTTCACTTCATAATTGAATCATCATACACAAAGCTAGCTATCAACCTCCTAAGCGGCTCATCTAACTTACTTCCAGACAAAATACCCACAATAAGAGACGTGGTGGCCACATCTGCAGAGAATCCCTTCTTCTTCATTTCATGAAGGAGTTGAACTGCTGTTGAACTGTCATTATTTCGAAGAAATCCCTGGACCATTACATTATAAGAGCAACTATTTGGTACGCAGTCATTTCCTTCCATTTCCCTGAACAACTCATATGCTTCTTTGATTAGACCTGCTTTACAGAAGCCATTAATCATTGTAGTATATGTTCTAACATCTGGGTGCAAACCTGCCAATGGGATATTAAGAAAAAACTCCCTTGCACATTCAATTTTCCCAGATTTGCACATGCCGTCAATAAGGATAGTATAACTTATAATGTCAGGATAAGGCCCAAAGTCCTGCATTTCTTTGAACAATGCACATGCCTCCTCTAGGTTTTGATGCTTGCATAATCCATTCAATAATGAAGTGTAAGTGACTAAATTTGGACATACTCCAACATCTCGCATTTCACTGAGTAGCTCTTGTGCATCAAAAATTCTCCCAACCTTGCACAAACCACCAATGAGAGTGCTGTATGTGACTGTATTGGGAAAAACATTTTTGGAGTGCATTTCTTGAAAGTGGTTCATGGCTTTATCTATCCTTTTAATTTTACAATATCCGTTGATCAATATGTTGTAACTGTTTACATTTGGTAGATAACCACTGAGAACCATCATATCAAACACTTTTTGTGCCTCATTCATTTTGTTTTGCAAGCAATATCCATCCATCAAGGCATTGTAAGTACAAACGTTAGGCTTCAGTCCTCTTTCAATCATTGTTTCCAACACTCCTTGAGCCTCTGAGACCATCCCTTCTTTACAACGAGCATCAACTAATATAGTGAAAGTGAACACATCTGGTGTGATATTTCTACTGACCATTTCCTTCAAGAGTCTAGTAGCTTCACTCCATTGGCATGAATTGTATGCAGCATGAATTAAAGTGTTGTAGGTGACAACATCTGGGGGAATTCCTCTGCTCATCATTTCATTGAAGAGTTTTGTGGCCTCGTATATCATCCTGTCCTTATAAAAGCTATCAATGATCATGTTATAAGTAGTTACATCAGGCTCAAAACCTCTTTCACTCATCTTACTAAGTAACTGAGCACCTACTTTGGTATGACCAACTCTACACAAGCCTTTTATTATCACATTAAAGGTAACTACATTAGGCTGATAACCTTTCTCCATCATCACATCAAACAACCTCACCGCCTGATAAACCTTTCCCTCTAGACAGTAACCGTTGATCAGAGTATTGAAGGTAACAAAACCAGGTTGAAGACCAAGTTTCAGAATTTTTCCTAATAGAGAAAACCCAATATCTACCTGATCCAAACGGCAGAAACAGTTTATCATTATGGCCAGAGTATAAATATTAGGAGAAATTCCAAATGATTCCATTTGTTTTATCAAAGAAATCACAGTGGAATAATGTCTCCTTCTCACCATTTCCCCTAATAATTTACTAAATTCCACCATTGATGGACGAGGTTGCATATGAATCATCTGATTGAAAGAAGCCAGAGCATCCTCAATGTTCCTAAACCCATCCTTGCATTTCTTTCCAACATTAAATCTAGCACTTTGGGTGTTTAAACAGAAAAATTGAGCATACAAACAAGGTCTTGTGTCGGGAAGCACATAATTTGTAAAAGCTAGAAAATGTGTTCGTAAAGGCAGAAACTTTACCATTTTTGAAGAGCTGAAGAGCACAAGTAGAAGCCGAAGCAAATTTCGCAGGCTCAAGGGAGAAGTAGAAGCAGGGATTCTTGGTAATGCTCTTGATGCTTATGGGCATCAAGAGTATAAGTAAATTTTTTAATGTTTGGTAAAAAAAATAAAAAATAGTTAAGTGTTTCTTTTTATAGCTTGTTTGTAAAAATATTGAATAAGTATTTTGTAAAAGTGAATTATGTTCTAAAAGTTGTGAAAGGTTAATATAATTTATATTTATTTTTTTATTAATTAATTATTATTTTTTTATTGTCAATATTTATTATAATTAATTAAATTTTAAAACAACATTATATAAATTTATCAAACACAAATTTATAATTTTATATATTAAAAATAATTATTATATTATTTACCAAATATTAATACTATAATTTTTTTAAATTAATTCTAAAACAATTATGAGAGTTACTAAACCGAAGACTCAGTTGCTATGGGATTTGTTCATTATCTTGGCTAAACGGTTGGGTAAATAAGACAGAAAGGTCCGAAATGATATTAGGCAGATATGGAGTTTGGACCCAAGGCAAGGGCCATCTTAAAAGCCCTTTTAAGACAAATTATGTTTTGAAAATGAATTTCCAATCAAAAGAAAAAGAAAAATGAGTGAAAAATAAACAGGCAAAATCCTATAACGGTGGAAATAAATTTTAAACATTGAGCTCCAAAGTCCAATCTAGTATTTGGAGTTGAAAATTGATTTTTTTGTTTAAAAAAATTGAAATGTTTCAAGATAAGAAATTACAGTATATTGTCTAAAGGAAAATTATATAGCACCTCATTATAAAAGTAGAGTATTGAATACCAAATTTACATGTGTGAATCGTACATCATCTATTTTTATTGATTTTATCACAACCGTTAATATTTTTTAACCTGTTATCTGATTCATTCAAATTTATAACAATTTTGTTTTCTTCCCTAATCTATATTTTTGAAACTCCATCACCCGAAATTTATATTCCTCTTCTTGTCATCTGATTCGCTGATCTTGTCCTTCCCAGCTAGGTAACTGTAAAGTTCTACTAAATATAAATTGTAAATTTAAATGAGAAGAGAGTAAAATTGATAAGGTGTATAAAATACTTGAGCATTTAAAACCCCACAAAACCAATGGGATGGGAATAGAAACCAAAAGCTAAACTCTCTTGATAATTCAATCACTTTAATAACAAGTAGATCATATACATATATATATATATATATAATTAAAAATTAATGGTGTTAAGATCAACTTATTCATATTTTTATAGATTTATCTCTACTTTGATCAAACACTAGCCATCCACACTAGAATTAAATTTTTTTAATACATTAAATAACCAAATATACAATAATATAATATATATCAAAATACAAATTTAACAGCTACCATTATAATTTTATTATATATAAAGGCACGTCATGTAGTAAGTGATAATATATGTTTTCTTGACAACACTTTCATTATTTATTTTCGACAACACTTCCATTATTTCTTTACAAAACTTAAAACATGTGACATTATCTATGTATTAATTGCATAGTGTAGTGCATTAATAATTTCACTTCATAATTGCATCATAATATACACAGCCTATCAACTTCCTAAGAGACTCAACTGATTCAACACCTGACAAAAGATTCACTGCAAGGGATGACTACTTTTGGTGAAATTGTATATTTTGATTTCAAAACAGTCATCAATGGATATGCATATAAGCACAACTACCAGCTGAAGGTAACTACACTGGGAATAGCATTTCCATGTCTAAACGCAACTTCAAAGTTCTTTCCTTTAAATAGTGAAGAATATAACAGCATCTTACTACAGTCATACATACTTACAATTTTCAAAAAAAGGGTAAATAATCAATAGACCAGAAAAAAGAAAAAAAAATAAAAAAATGAAGATTTACGTCATAATTGAATCATTATGCACAGAGCTAGCAACCAGCTTCCCAAGCGACTCATCCAACTCATAGCCGGGCAAAAGATCCACAACAAGAGAAGCGGTGGTAACATCGGCAGAGAATCCCCTGTCCTTCATCTCTTGAAGGAGTTGAACTGCCCTTGAACAATCATTATTTCAAAGAAATCCCCGTACCATTACATTATAAGAACAACTATCTGGTATGCAGCCGTTTTCTTCCATTTCCCAAAACAACTAATATGCTTCTTTGACTAGACCTACTTTACAAAACTCAGCAGAAAGTCTCTTATCCCAGGAGGGAAATGGATAACAAATAAGACAAAACTATAGAAAGAGCTACAGTACTAGAAACATGAACAACAACAGGAGGGGAAATACAGAGAAATTAACAGAACACGAAGCAATCCTAATTTCACTTTGATGAGGAAGCGTGATAGAACAGACGGTATAAACATATTTACTTCCTACAGTTGTCAATATATCTAGAACAAGATACATTATTTATTTATATATCTCACAAGAAGAACAGAGAAACTAAAATCGACAAGTGCACTTCTTCCAACAGTCCAGCCAGAGAACAACGGCAGATTACACAATATACAGAATAACAGTAGCTCATAGAGACTGACTGAGTCACTAATATAAAAATATTTATAAGATATCCGATAATTATCTATCAGTTGCCAATAACTGGCATCCATTCTGAGATCCTGCAGACATTCCAAGCAAGCATTTCAAAAAGAAATTATTTGAAGGGAGTGAAAAACTTATATTCCGTTATGAGATCTTAGACTACTAGCAAATCAATCATATGAGAAATAGAAAGAGACACATACTATGCACACCTACAATCTCTCAACAAGCTCAAGGTTGAGGAGCAAGAAACCAATAAAACCTCTTTCATACACAACAAAAGAGCAAGATATGTATTTTTGGACTTTCCCAACTCTCAAGCATATAAATGCTTAGGTAAAAAATTCAGCAGATAGTCATCAATTCCTGGACCTGCATGAAAATAAATAAAAACGAGAAAGATAGTAGAAAAAAAAAAGATTGGTTATGCCAAAATCCAAATTTTGGTGTCAGCCTCATTATTACCAATATTTAATATAAGTAACTTGATTTTTAAAGTATTTATTCTACTGTGTTTTTCATAGGAAAATAACAGGAAACCTATAGAGGCAGTTTAAGGAGCCAGTATAGATTCTGAAGTTTCGCTTGAAGGATTTTCTCCAGCATACTCCAAAGTAACTATATAGTTCTGGTTTTGAATATATGATCTTGTGATGCAACGTCTTGTCCGTCCATCATTACTTTTTCTCAAAAACCATCTACACAAAACAAGAGGAAGGCACATTACTCTATTTATCCTTCCTTCTACATAAAAGCATCCAAAAAGTGTAACCATCTAGCCTCATTGTAAATTCTCGAGAACCTTGAACTTTGTTTCCAATGTAATGGGTAGAAAATATGTAGTCATGTTTATCAAGACTGATGGATGTCTCAAAAAAAATGTACAGCAAACTAAAACCGGAGGCGGAGTCCAATCCCTCAATTTTGCAATTTTTGACAATTAAAATACAACAATTTAATCAAAAAATATAGACATTGTCTCTATAGACTACAGCAAAAGATTTTCTTTCAAAATTGACAACTATTCCAAATTCACATGACCTAAAGTGACAGAGAAAAGAAAAAAATTCAGAGACTGCCTCTAATTAGAACCTCTAGATTTATCAGAAACTGCATATACTTAAAGACAAATATAAGAAGATTTTGAAAACATCTCCCAAGATGTCTAAATGAAACTCTTTTTCTATTAAAAAAAGGGTCAAGATGAAACTTTAATATTTTTCGTTTAAATAATGTAGAATGAAAAATTATTTTTCAAACAGTCATACAAACTTCTTTGTTCTTACAATTTCCAAAATAGCAATAACCACAGCAGCAGAAAAAATATGTGAAATTTCACTTCATAATTAAATCCTCATCCACAAAGCTAGCTATCAACTTCCTAAGCGACTCATCTAACTCACTGCCGGACAAAATATCCACAACAAGAGATGTGGTTTTCCTGGTGGCTACATCTGCAGAGAATCCCTTGTTCTTCATTTCATGAAGGAGTTGAACTGCCCTTGAACCGTCATTATTTCGAAGAAATCCCTGGACCATTACATTATAAGAGACTCTATTTGGTAAGCAACCATTTTTTTCCATTTTCCTGAACAACTCATATGCTTCTTTGAATAGACCTGCTTCACAAAAGCCATTAATCATTATAGTATATGTTCTAACACTTGGGTGCAAACCTGCCGATGGGAGATTAAAAAATAACTCCCTTGCCCATCCAATTTTCCAGGATTTGCACATACTGTCAATAAGGATATTATAACTTATAATATCAGGATAAGGCCCAAAGTCTTGCATTTCTTTGAACAATGCCAATGCGCCCTCTAGATTTTGATGCTTGCATAGGCCATCCAACAGTGAATTGTAGGTGACTAAGTTTGGACGTATTCCCAAATCTCACATTTCACTGAGTAGCTCTTGTGCATCAATAAGTCTGCCAACCTGGCACAATCCACTAATGAGAGAACTGTATGTGACTGTATCCGGAAACATGTTTTTGGAGTGAATGTCATGAAAGAGGTTCATGGCTTTATCTATCCTCTTAATTTTATAATATCCATTGATCAAGATGTTATAACTGTATACATCAGGAACAGCAGTGCTAAGAACCATCGTATCAAATACTTTTTTTGCCTCATTCATTTCCCTTCGCAAGCAATATCCATCCATCAATGCATTGTAAGTACAAATGTTAGGCTCCACTCCTCTTTCAATCATTGTTTCCACCACCCCTTTAGCCTCTGAGACCATCCCTTCTTTACAAAGAGTATCAACTAATATAGTGAAAGTATATACACTTGGTTTGATATTTCTACCAACCATTTCCTTCAAGAGTCTAGCAGCTTCAATCCATTCAATCCATTGGCATGAATTACATGAAGCTTGAATTAAAGAAGAATAGGTGACAACATCTGGAGGAATTCCTCTGCTCATCATTTCATTGAATAGTTTTGTCGACTTGTCTATCATCCCGTCCTTACAAAAGCTATCAATGATTGTGCTATAAGAAACTGCAGTAGGCTCAAAACCTCTTTCACTCATCTTAGTAATTGGGCAGCCACTTTGGAGTGGCCAATTTTACATAGACCTTTTATTATCACATTATAGGTAACTTCATTAGGCTGATAACCTTTCTTCACCATCAGATCAAACAACCTCACAGCCTGAGCAACCTTGCCCTCTAGACAGTACCCATTGATCAAAGTAGTGAATGTAGTACAATTAGGCTCGAGACCAAGTTTCAGAATTTTTCCTAATAGAGAAAACCCAATATTTACTTGATCCAGACGGCAGAAACAATTGATCATTATGGTCAGAGTATAAATATTGGGAGAAATTCCAAATGATTCCAATTGTTTTATCAAAGAAATCACAGTTGAATAATGTTTCCTTCTCACCATTTCCCCTAATAATTTACCAAACTCCACCATTGATGGACGAGGTTGCATGTGAATCATCTGACTAAAGGAAGCTAGAGCATCCTCAATGTTCCTAAACCCATCCTCACATTTCTTTCCAACATTGAATCTAGCACTTTTGGTGTTGAAACAGAAAAATTGAGCATACAAACAAGGCCTTGTGTCGGGAAGCACATAATTTGTAAAAGCTAGAAAATGTGTTCGTAAAGGCAGAAACTTTACCATTTCTGAAGAACAATCTGAAGCAAATTTTGGCGCCTGAAGAGAAGTAGAAGCAGTCAAGCAGAGCTTGATATTTCTTCACCCAAATTGCTGACTGCATCAGTGTCTCTTTCCAGCGGTTCTTTCTTTCTTGGATGCACAACCCACTCGGACTTTTAAAGAATGAAGAACTGTGTGTCCCCAAAAGCATTGCCAGGCCCAATTTTGAAATTTTTCTGGTCCAGAAGCGTAATACATGGCTTATTTTAAAAAGCCCATTATGACTTCATTGGCTAGGTTTATTTACGGCTTTTACTATCAGTTAAAAAATTATTGTTTTTAATCAGATATTCAATTTTTTCTACTTTGATCTAATTAATTTATTTAAATTGAGTTCTAAGTCAAATTAAAATATTTTAAATATAAATGGTTGTATTTTAAAATATTGATTGCTTTCAATGTAAACAAAAATTGAAAAATTTGTGTATCCTTTGTTTTGTTCAATAATCCATATATATATATATGTATGTATCAAATATAAATAAACAATTAAACACTAATTTACATTGCCTAAATAATTAGAGAAAGAAAATTCTCATCTTTCAAATTTTCACCTTTCCTTTCGTTCTCTCTCTCCTCCATCTAACTTACACTATCTTGTGGCTTATTCTGTATATGTTTTGATCACAGAATTTACTTCTAAAAATTATTTGTATTCTAAAACTATAATTATTATAGAATATAAAGATTAGTTGGACATTCTTTAATTTGAACATGTTTCATGTTACTCTAATAGGCTATATAAGCAGAAGGATTATATAATATTTTTATCAAAGGCTCTTCATGATGTGGGTGACTTGGTGGTGATAATGAACCTCTGAATATTAACATAGTATAATATATATGATAAATTGAAGTGATGATGGACCTCTAATTGAGTATTGTTAGCTGGCATGGAGTTTATATTTGCAGATAAATGTGTTAGAAAAATTCGGAGGTGGATTTTGAGAGAATGATGAATATTTGTTATCGGTGTTTGACATTTTAAAAAATTAAGTAGAATAATTTTTTTATAACTCATAGTGTTTTTATGTTAACTCATTTAAATATTATTTTAGCTTTTATATATCACTTTTTAAATAGTTCTACTTTAAAAAAATATTTTTATACACAACGATTCTACACACAATTTAACAAAGCATATCCTTTATAAATTAATTTGATCTTTAAATAATATTTTTTAGTAAAATTAACTAATGCAATTTGTGTATTAAAAATCTTAAATTAATTTTATTATATATAATTGAATTATTATTTTAATCCACTAACATAAATTTTTGAATCTGTCACTAGAAATAACCAAATGTACTTTGTATTATAATATACATTAACATTTAAATTTATTGATTACCATTGTAATTTATTTTTTGTATAGGCAAGTTATTTAGTAAGTGATACATAACATTGTTTTCTTGCTGATATTTTCATTATTTCTTCAAAAAAACTTCAACTAATTTTCTCTTGCATATGACACTTTTAGAATCATTTTCACGATATTGGAAAATTTCATGATAACTTCATCTTTATAAACTTAGTGGAAGTGATATTATTAAACAAGTGACATTAACTATATATTGGTTGCATCACTGTTTGGTTAAGTTGTACGTAAAAGCATTGTGTGTAAAAATATTTTCAAGTAGAGCTGTTTAAAAAGTATTGTATAAAATATTGAAAAAGTGATTAGATCAGTTAATGTAAAAACATTGCGAGATTAAAAAATTTTGGTTGACTTTATTTTTGTAAAAAAGAATAATGAATATTAAAATTACTACAAATATCAGTTTGAAAAATATGTCTAAATAAAATAATTATTAATATTTATTTGAGATTTTCTTGTTTATATTTAAAAAAAAAAAATTCTTTTTCTAGTTTTAGCTTTTAGGACACTAAAAGTCCAAAAATATTTTTACATAAAGCTTAAAAAATAAAATATTTATTACCAAACAATTTATAAAAAAGCTTAAACTCAAAAACTGTTTTAAAAATCAAAAACCAAACAAGGACACTAATTAAGAGAAAAATACATAATTTACGTATTTAAAAATACATGATGGGTGGTTGATTGTTAAATAGTGAAAAAGAAAAAAGGTCCGCCTCAAGCATTTGAGTTGAAAAGTGATAAAAATAATAATAATTAAGTATGAGAAAATTGAAAAGTTGACTTAGCAAATTTCATACTCCATGCATAACGTCTTTATTTGTTAGCTTTGTTTTGGAAAATATTGAAGGCTATTTACATTGTATAAAGTCTAATTTTACGTCAATAGTTGAAATAAGATTATATTTTATAACTCAATTAAAATTTAGAACAAAAAAAATTGAGAACTAACACACATAAAATCTAATTTGCCATTATCATTAAAGGAAAACTAATTTGTGACAACAATTCAAAATACATAAACATTAGGAAGAGTAATAAATTAGAAACATGTTTCAAGTTTGAGATGTGAAACAGATTTGAGTGAGAAACTGAGAATGTTGGCATGTTTCTAAGCTATGGTATTGGAATTTGGGACTTGGGAGGATAAATAAAACTCCTAGTCTTCCACAATCCATGCAGAATGTGTCTCCTGTGTAATAGACATACAATACACCTTGCAAATTATCAGGACAAAAGATGAAAATAAAAAAGATTTAAGAAATTTCCATTGATTGAAATCACTAATACGACCTTTAGACGTGTAGATTTATCAAGATGTCAATCATAACTAAATAATGTTAAAAATAAATCCATTCCAAGCACGTGATTTGTAATTTAAGTAAAAGATCAGGAAGGTATACGCTGCTTCCATCGTCATAACTCATCACCACATTCTTCCTGAAAATGTCGCAAAATTCTATCAGCAATGCAAGGTACAGAACCTCTCAAAATTGAGAAACTTAACAACTGGACATTTGGACATTCATTTATGACATACTGAACCACATAAAATGAGAAACAAAAAATTCATAATAAGTTCCCTTCAATATAAATATCCAAGATGTTGCTTGCTTCCTATAGAATATCTATGAAATACATTATCCCAACAGTATAGCCAGCCAGCCCGCCAGGGAATGACAGATTACATAATATGCAGAAGCACAGTAGACCATAAAGCATGATACTATGATGGAGTCACTAGTATACAGTAAATACATACAAGGTACCCAATACTTTTTTATTTCAATCGCTAAGAACTGGCATACCATGTTTATATCAACATACTTAAGTTTAGGGATTAAGACCTAAAAAGTAAAGCACTCATATCTGTAAATAAAAACTGACGGATCTTTTTGTAGAAAAAGTGTCTCCTCAGAGAACAAGTGAAGCATCCAATAACTTTCAAACAAGGTCCACCATTTATCTTTCTTAGTCTCTCTTGGTAAAAAAAAAAAAAAAACTCCATCAAAAGCACCACTAAGATAAGGCATATATTCGCACTTTAGACCAGAAAAAACTTGAAGATTTACTTCATAACTGAATCATTATGCACAGAGCTAGCAACCAACTTTCTATGTGACGCATCTCAGTATCTCACTCACAGCCGGGCAAAAGATCCACAACAAGAGATGCGGTGAAAACATCAGCAGAGAATCCCTTGTTCTTCATCTCTTGAAGAAGCTGAACCCCCATTGAACAGTCATTATTTCGAAGAATTCCCCGTATCATTACATTATAAGAGCAACTATTTGGTACGCAACCATCTCCTTCCATTTTCCTGAACAACTCATATGCTTCTGTGACTAGACCTGCTTTACAAAAGCCATTAATTATTGTAGTATATGTTCTAACATCTGGGTGCAAACCTGCCAATGGAGATTAAGAAAAAACTCCCTTGCACATCCAATTTTCCCAGAATTGCACATGCCGTCAATAAGGATAGTATAACTTATAATGTCAGGATAAGGCCCAAAGTCTTGCATTTCTTTGAACAATGCCAATGCCCCCTCTAGATTTTGTTGCTTGCACAGTCCATCCAACAGTGAATTGTACGTGACTACATCTGGATACACTCCAACATCCCTCATTTCAGTAAGTAGCTCTTTTGCATCAAAAACTCTCCCAACCTTGCACAAACCGCCAATGAGAGAGTTGTATGTGACTGTATCCGGAAAAATGTTTTTGTTGTGAATATCTTGAAAGAGGTTTATGGCTTTATCTATCCTTTTAATGTTGCAATATCCATTGATCAATATGTTGTAACTGTATAAATTTGGTAGAGAACCACGAAGAACCAACATATTGAACACTTTTTGTGCCTCGTCCATTTCTCTTCGCAAGCAATATCCATCCATCAAAGCATTGTAAGTACAAATACTAGGCTTCGGTCCTCTTTCAATCATTGCTTCCACCACCCCTTGAGCCTTTGAGACCATCCCTTTTTTACAAAGAGTATCAACTAATGTAGTGAAATCGAAAACGTTTGGTGTAATTTTTCTACCATCCATTTCCTTCATCAGTCTTGCAACTTCCTCCCATTGGAATGAATTGCATGCAGCTTGAATTAAAGAGGAGTAGGTGACAACATTTGGAGGAATTCCTCTGCTCATCATTTCATTGAAGAGTTTTGTGGCCTCTTCTATCATCCTGTTCTTACAAAAGCTATCAATGATTGTGCTATAAATAACTACATTAGGCTCAAAACCTCTTTCTCTCATTTGACTAAGTAACGCAGCACCCACTTTGGTGTGGCCAATTCTACATAGACCTTTTATTATCGCACCATAGGTAACTACATTAGGCTGATAACGTTCCTCCACCATCACATCAAACAACCTCACAGCCTGAGCAACCTTTCCCTTTAGGCAGTACCCATGGATCAGTGTAGTGAATGTAGTACAATTAGGCTGAAGACCAAGTTTCAGAATTTTTCCAAATAGAGAAAACCCAATATCTACTTGATCCAAACGGCAGAAACAATTGATCATCATAGTCAGAGTATAAATATCGGGAGCGATTCCAAATGATTCCATTTGTTTGATCAAAGAAATGGCTGCAGAATAATGTCTCATTCTCACAATTTCCCCTAGTAATTTACTTAATTCAACGATTGATGGACGAGGTTGCATGTGAATCATCTGATTGAATGAAGCTAGAGCATCCTCAATCCTAAACCCATCATCACATTTCTTTCCAACATTAAATCTAGCACTTTTGGTGTTTAAAAAGGAAAATTGAGCATACAAACAAGGCCTTGTGTCTGGAAGCACATAATTTGTAAAAACTAGAAAATGTGTTCGTAAAGGCAGAAACTTTACCATTTCTGAAGGACAATCAGAAGCAAATTTTGGCGCCTGAAGAGCAGTAGAAGCAGTCAAGCTCTGCTTGATATTTCCTCCCCTAACTTTGTTCTTTTTTTGCTAAGAATTTCTCCCCCTGAGGCCCTAACTTGTAAAGAATGAAGAATGGTCCGTCCCAACAAACAATTGCAAGGCCCAACTTTGAAAAAGCCCATTATGACTTCATTGGCTAGATTTATTTACGGCTTATTTGTCTATAAGCATTGCACCTTGGTCCTTAAAAAATTGTTGTTTTTAATCAGATTTTTTAAGATTTGATTTTTCTATTTTGATCTGATTTAATTTATTTTAATTGAATTTTAAATTCAATTTAAAATTATTAAATTGAGACAAAATCTAACTGAAATAAAATAAATATAAATGCATGAAATGAAAAATCATACCTTAACCTAACCTTATACCTAACCTACCTAACTTATCACAATCTCCACCTTTTACTCGTTATGTAAGTATACGTGTTTGTATTTTACTTCAAAGGATTATTTGTATTCTAAAGCTATAGTCATTAGAAAATATAAAGATTAGTTGGATGACGATTTCATAACTGGAAGAATTATTTATATACTCTAAAGCTATATTCTTTAATTTAAAAATGTTTCATGTTATTCTAATAGCCTATATAAGCAGAAGGATTATAGAATATTTTTATCAAAGTCTATTACAATTTACAGCTGTAATTATGCAGAATGAAATTGATCCGTCTCCTTTCAATTCCAGTAGCTCTTCGTGTTGTTGGTGGTGATAATGGACCTCTGAGTATTAGGGTGAGACTGTACACAACATCATATAATATATAATATTTAGGTTCATTGAAGTGATGATGAACCTCTAATTGAGTGTTGTTAGATAACATGGAGCTTTTATTTACAGATAAATGTGACAAAAAATTCGGAGGTGGACTTTGGAAGAACGAAAAACTAATTGTTATATGTGTTGATGTTTGATTGTTGTACACTCCTAACATTTGCATCACCTTACCCATAATTTCATGCTCAAGCTAATTTATGTAATCGGTATATCAAATAAATATCTAATTTATGATTAATCTATGTTCAAGCTGACTCATGTAATTCATATTTTAAACAAATATATGACGTATGATCAATTTACATGTCAAATACATATCTGCCTTATAATTATTGTAACTTTTAAAATTTATATGGGCTCTCATCAATAAGAATATAGTTATGATTACGAATGATACAACGGTCAGCACAGCACCGTTGGCTACGTGGGTAACTTGAAACACATCTTTTCAAAAAAAAAAAACACACACACACACAGGACAAATCCATTTCTTTGGGGGACAAACTACGAACTATAGGAGCTGAATCATTTTCAAACTCAGCATTGAAAACACTATACTCCTTTACTTTCTCTAAGGCAATTGCTTCCAATGCGAAAGAACATATCTGTAATCAAAGGAACTTGCATTGAAGCACCTACCAAAAAATTACTCCTGCTATCTCGAACACTAAATCCCACCCCACTTCTGCAGTTTGCACCATAAGTAGTGCTGCATCAACATTAACCTTAAAACAAGAAATAACTTGCAGGGGTGTCCGAGGTACAGTATGGCTCACCTGTGTGATAGACTAGACCTTCAATACACTTATCTTTCATCTTCTTTTTTCATTTTTCAGTGCTAGAGATCAGTAGTTTAGTTGTCATACAGAGTAACTAGCAAGGAATTCTAATGAAGATACATAACATATTTCAAGCAAGAATTGCATGAGAGAACATACGAGGGGGAAAGGAAAAGAAAAAAGAAGAATAAAATGCAGCTTTGTTTTTTTCTTTGATGAACAATAAAACTTGTACATATTTAGTTCCGTGATTTTTTACCAATCAGATGGAAAGATAGAGAGATACACAACACTAAGCATGCAAGCACCCACCTGCAGGCAGTCGACATGTCACGGCAGAGGAAAAATTCAATCAAATGGACGTCAAAAGCAGATTCAAAATAAGTTCAATCACATAAAATGACATGAAAAATGGCGTAGCATACATTTTTTGCAAACTTCTCAACCATACAATTGCTTATGTCGAAAAACAATAGCAGAAAGTCTCTAATCTCAGCGTGGAAAAAGGATAACAGATAAAACAAAAATATAGAAAGAGTAATAAGACGAGTAAAGTTATCAATACCAGGAGGGGAAACCGAAACTGACAGAAAACCAAGAAATACTCAGAAGTTCAATCAAATCCTTGCCTTTTCATATAACAGCAAATTCTCGCGATTTAATTCCTGATGTAAAGGTCAGAAGACAAATTGTCATCATTTAAAAATTTGTTTGCACGTTCAACAAATACTTTCACTACATTCAACAACTATTGCAAATTCTCACCACAAAAAGTGAAAGATGAAAATAAAAAAGATTAAAAAATTTCCAAGAATTTAAATCACTGATATATCAGAAATTTTCAGCTATATGTAAATACAACCTTTTAGATTTATCAAGATGTCACTCATGCCTAAATAATATTATAAAAAAAATCCATTCCAAGCACGTGATTTGTAATTCAAGTAAAAGATCAGGAAGTCTGACTCCGTATCATAATTCTTTGCCACATTGTTCCTGAATATGTTGCAATTATCCATCAGCAAGGTTCAGAAGCTTCAAAATTGATCAACTTAACAACTGGACACTTGGACATTCATTTATGACATACTGAACCACATAAAAGGAGAAACAGAAAATTCATAAATAAGTTCCTTCAATTATATATCCAAGATGTTGCTTGCTTCCTATAGAATATCTATGAAATACACTTATCGCAACAGTACAGCCAGCCAGCCAAGGAATGACAGATTACAGAATATGCAGAAGCACAGTATAATGTAGATCATAAAGAATGATAGAGTTATGAGTATACAGTAAATACTTAAAACTTACCCAATATTTATTTATTTCAATCACTAAGAACTGACATACCATGTTTATACTTTATATCAACATAATTAAGTTTAGGGACAAGACCATAAATGTAAAGCACTCGTATCTTTAAATGAAAACTATTGATCTTTCTGTGTAAAAAGTGTCTCCTTGGCAGAACAAGTGAAGCAACCAACAACTTCCAAACAAGGTCCACCATTTTTTCTTTCTTAGTCTCTTTTGGTAAAAAACAAAACAATATTCTTCTAAAAAACCACTAAGATAAGGTATACATTCGCACTCTAAACCAGAAAAACGTGAAGATTTACTTCATAATTGAATCATTATGCACAGAGCTAGCAACCAACGTCCTAAGCAACTCATCTCAGTATCTCACTCACAGCCGGGCAAAAGATCCACAACATGAGATGTGGTGGCAACATCGGCAGAGAATCCTTTGTTCTTCATCTCTTGAAGGAGTTGAACCACCTTTGAACAGTGATTATTTCGAAGAAATCCCTGCATCATTACATTATAAGAGCAACTATTTGGTACGCAGTTATTTCCTTCCATTTCCCCGAACAACTCATATGCTTCTTTGACCAGACCTACTTTAAAAAAGCCATTAATCATTATAGTATATCTGTATATGTTCTAACATTTGGGTGCAAACCTGCCGATGGGAGATTAAGAAATAACTCCCTTGCACGTTCAAATTTCCCATATTTGTACATGTCATCAATAAGTATATTATAACTTATAATGTCAGGATAAGGCCCAAAGTCATGCATTTCTTCAAACAATGCCAATGCCCCCTCTAGATTTTGATGTTTGCATAGTCCATCCAGCAGTGAATTCTACGTGAATAAATTTGGATATACTCCCACATCTTGCATTTTGCTGAGTAGCTCTTGTGCATCAAAAATTCTCCCAACCTTGCACAAAAAATGACAGAGCTGCATGTGACTGTATCCGGAAACATGTTTTTAGAGTGAATAGCTTGAAAGAGGTATCCTTTTTGTATCCTTTTAATTTTACAAAATCCATTGATCAAGATGCTATAGCTGTATAAATCTTTTACAGAAGTGCTAAGAACCATTATATCAAATACTTTTTGTGTCTCATCCATTTCATTTCGCAAGCAATATCCATCTATCAATGCATTGTAAGTACAAATGTTAGGCTCCACCCCTCTTTCAATCATTGTATTCACCACTTCCTTAGCCCCCGAGACCATCCCTTTTTTACAAAGAATATCAACTAATATAATGAAAGTGATTATGTTTGGTGTGATATTTCTACCAACCATTTCCTTCAACAGTCTTGCAGCTTCCTTCCATAGGCATGAATTGCATGAAGCTTGCATTAAAGAGGAGTAGGTGACAACATTTGGAGGAATTCCTCTGCTCATCATTTCATGGAATAGTTTTGTGGCCTTGTCTATCATCTTGTCCTTACAAAAGCTATCAGTGATTGTGGTATAAATAACTAAATTAGGCTCAAAACCTCTTTCTCTCATCGTATTAAGTAACTGAGCACCCACTTTGGTGTGTCCAATTCTACATAGACCTTTCATCGTCACACTGTAGGTAACTAAATCAGGCTGATAACCTTCCTCCACCATCACATCAAACAACCTCACAGCCTGAGAAATCTTTACCTGTAGGCAGTACGCGTTGATCAAAGTAGTGAATGTAGTACAATTTGGCTGAAGACCAAGTTTCAGAATTTTTCCAAATAGAGTAAACCCAATATTTACATGGTGCAAACGGCAGAAACAATTGATGAGGATGTTCTGGGTATATATATTGGGAGAAATTTCAAATGATTCCATTTGTTTTATATCAAAGAAATCACAGTCGAATAATGCTTCATTCTAACAATTGCCCCTAGTAATTTACCAAATTCAGAGATTGATGGACGAGGTTGCATGTGAATCATCTGATTGAATGGTGATAGAGCTTAATGTCCCCAAACCCATTGTCACATTTCTTTCTAACATCAAATCTAGCACTTTTGGTGTTTAAACATAAAAAGTTGAGCATACAAACAAGGCCTTGTGTCCGCGAGTACATAATTTGTAAAAGCTAGCAAATGGGTTCGTAAAGTCAGATACTTTACCATTTTGAAGAAGCCGGTGGGTAGTAAACAAAGAAAATAATGGGAAGGCCCAAATTTGATATTAAGCAGGTTCGGATGTGAGACAAGACCCATGTTAAAAGCCTACTTAGACAATTAAGATTCATAGAATAATTTCCAATCAAAAAGAAAAAGAAAATAACAATTGAAAAGAAAAATTGATGAAAGTGACACACTTCTATTAATCTTGTAAATCATTTAGTTGGGTTGAAAGTTAAAACATTTTTATTACAAACTCGATAATTTCTTAGTTATTAATTCACATGACTAATACCTAATTACATGACTATAGCTTGAGAAAAAAATAGAAATATATTATATATACTACGTCGAGATTTAGAAATGGTGAAGTTGCCTTTAAAGACACCAAAGATATAAGTAGGTTCACTATTTTTTGAAATTCCATCCAAGTAGGTACTTCATTAACATATAGCACACCACTATTAGCTCATTCATACCTTTTTAAATTTTCTATCTAATGGAACTTATGATAGAGCAGGGACCATCAAATTTTCTAAGACTAAAAATTCAAATTTTTGTTTTTCCTTCCATATTTAATACTTAAAATAAAATAGTCAAGACTTTTTGTCTCTATCCATTCAAAATATTTTTAATAGTAATAAAGCTTTAAGAAATTGGCCTAATAATAAAAAAATATTCATCTTATTTATTTTATATCTTGAAATATCTTACTGAGTAATTTTTTGTATAATTTTTATATATAAATAATATATTTTTAACCTAAAACAAATGATGAGTATAAACTATTTTTCACACTATCTTTTAAATGAATAAAATAAAACTTAATAGTATCTATCGACCGAATTATATTTCAATTTGTTCAAAACACTTGTGTATTATTTATATATATCACCATGATGGCTAGTGTTTAGCACG
Source organism: Quillaja saponaria (assembly GCA_029379385.1). Lineage (NCBI taxonomy): Eukaryota > Viridiplantae > Streptophyta > Magnoliopsida > Fabales > Quillajaceae > Quillaja > Quillaja saponaria. Next base: position 5,857,250 of record CM055616.1, on the reverse strand, counting down.
CAACTAAAGGCAGAAGTCCAAATCTCACACAAGTCTCATACAATTATTTCAGTTTAATATATATTATATATCGAGTTTAATTCAATTTCATAACTAAATTTCAAGAATTTACTCATAAGGTGATTAAAAAAATTCATAAATTGAAAAAAATATTTGATAGTGAGACTAAAACATATATAAAAGACGCATGGGCAAATCTTATAAGAATGTAGAGAAAATAAAACATAAATGTTTAATTAATTAGTTGTTTTAGCCAAATTTGATGTTAATGATAAAGCAGACTGGACAGGAGCCATAGGTTAAGCCGAGCCACCTGACATGGATTCTTAGAATAAAGCCTCCACTTAAAGTAACATCTTTGTCTTAAATTCTAAATCTAAAACCCTCTCTAACTGGCTTTCACACTCAGAGTCACAGCTTATACTCTACTACTGTCTCTTTCTATCTTCTAGTTCCTCTGTGCCTCTTTCATTCCTTTTCTCCTTCGTTGAAGATCGATTAAGCTAAAGGGTTGAAGATGAGGGGTCCTCTGGGCGCAGTTATAGGGAGATACCCATCAAGTGATGGAAGTACCCAACTGGGTGGGATTATAAGACACAACAGGAAATGCAGAGATGTGGCATTCCTTGTAATCTTCATCGCCTTTTGGATAGGCATGATTGTGAACTCCAGCTTTGGTTTCAACCAAGGGAATCCAATGAGGTAAGAATCTAAAACTACCCACTTCATCTGATTCTGGATTGTTGTGATGAAATCTGTTCTACGTGGGATTTGTGCTGAATGTGTAATTTTTGTAGTACTCATTCTTGTGGAAATATTAATTGATGTATCATTATTGTCTCCACTTTCTATGAATAGCTCTCGCCATATCTGTGGAAATTTTTGGTTCTTTTTTCTTTTTAATTTTGATATTTGACCTCCTTGGCCGCTTTGTTTGCATTTCCCTGAACTAAATGGGTAGTATTCTGTACCTTCGTATGGATTAGTCTCACTTGATTGGGTTCTGATTTTAGCAATCAAATATATCTACCAAGTCCCTAGTCTTATTTCTTTTGTTTTTTTGTTTTTTTTGTTTTTTTTCTTTTTTACTGTAGATATGTGAAGACATCAGAAGTACCTGCTGTAATCATCATTTTCTAAGTCCCTAGTCTTATTGAAGTGGACTTTTCTTTCCTTACCTTTTCCTTTTGCTCAATATCTGTTATTTATTTATCCGTTGATGAAGTGAAAAAAGAAATTAAAATTAGAGCTTATTTTGTCGAGTTGTTCTCTATTGTGGCAGGCTATATTTGCTGCAATGTTTTCTTTCCCATGTAAAAGGAAAAAAAAAAACTATAGGGAACATCACTCAGTTGTCTTCTTCTGTGGCACTCAATTTCAATCTTCTCTTTTCTTTTGTCTCGGCTAATTGAGGAAAGCAATTCAAGCATTCAACAACTAAGCAATATGGTTTCTGCTCATTTCATATCCCAGCCCACATGAAAAGGAGTAAAACTTATGCTTAGAGATATCATTTTCTAGAACCTTGCAGTTATATATTTTGTGTGTAGTTCTAGACATTGACCATTTTGAGAGTGAAAGAAAGAGGAATGATTCTGGAAGAGAAGAAAATGAGAGGAATGATTGTATTTGGATCTATTATGTACTTTGATTCTGTTCATTGGAATTTTTGTTCGCTCCATTTCTTCTCTTCCCAACAAGAGATAATTAGCTTCTATTTATTTTCACTCCTTCTGCTTTCTTCCTTTCCCAAACATGAGGATAGAAACTGATAAGCTTCTCCTTTCTTTTTCTTTTTCTCCTCTCCACTTTGGTGCCTCCCATTTTCTTAATCTCCCTTAAGTTGCTTCCTGACAAAGCATAACGGTTATAGAGTGTGTTAACTGTCATCAACTAACGGTTGAAAAAAATGGTATTATAGATGGGGTTTGTTTGATGGCATTGCACATAGCTAATAAACTGATTTTACTTGTCCAAACAATGACTAGGTTTTATATTGATACTTCCTGAAATACTGTCACAAACTTGCATGTGAAATTGCTTATTTGTGTAAGTTTTCTTTCCTGCAGCAATAACTGTCTTTGGTATATACTTCCACTTGCCGTGTTACTGCATCATTGCGATATTCTTTTTATTTCATTATTAGTCCATTTTTTGTGTTTGACACTGTGGCTTACCAGGCTAACTTATGGGCTAGACTACAAAGGAAACGTATGCGGGGACAAGCATGCAAAACCTGGCCTTCGTGAATTAGAGCTCAAGTATTGGCAAAATCCTAACCAGGTTTATCAAAGTGGGCTGAAGAATGACCAATTCAAGTTGGTCAATGCCCGCAGTATATGCTTATTGGATTGCCCTAGTCCTTCTGAGGATTCACTTAACTGGGTGTGCGATTATCCTGAAGGAGACATTCGTCTTTCAATGGCTGATTGGATTGATAGGAATTACGATTATTTTGAGTTTCTTACACCAGAAATGAGAAACTCCTCCCTTCAACTGCAGGGTCCTTGTTACCCTGTCATATTTCCAAGTGTTAATGGTAAGTAATCCATATAACATTCTACTATCTATACTAGATTCTGATGAAAGTTAAAGGTTCCAAACCTTTTTTGTGCCTTCTAGTGTCTGGCTACATTCATGTGGATGCAATTCTATTTGTGTGAAGGAGGTCATGTCAATCGCCTATACATTATTGATTTCTAAATGTAAGTCTAGTAACTTTTAAACCAGTGGTTTGCTAAAATACTCTTTTGCAGTTTACTGGACCTGCCAATTTATTGCTCGTGCATCAAACATGTCTTTGAGGCACTGGCAGCAGATGGGTGGAGTGAAAATCAATGAGGACATTGTCATGGACAAATCCATTCACAAGTCCATCAATTCTCGGTCAGCTGTTTTGAAGGTTGAGTTTCTTTTGTCTATCTCCTCCTTTATAATTGTTATGCTTGTGGAGTGTGGACCAGTATGGAAGAATGAATCTCATTAATTTTATGTTTTTGTTTCTAATTCCCATTTTAGTTTTAAAGAAATAAATTAATAAAAGGAAACACTAAGGAAAAATCTGGCAACTAGCTGTTAATTGATAACTTTATAATTCTTCAAATGGCCACTGGTGTATATTAATTGGTAGACTGTATCATTAGCTTTCTTCTCCCAGTAAGGGTGAGTTGGTGATTTTAGCTTTATTCTATAATGTTGTCACGTCTAGCTTCATTTTCATTTTCTTAGAATTCTGAAAAGTATTTTTAATATGGGAATTTTTTTATTTTTTATTTTCTCTGCTATTTTGGAAAATGGAACATAGATTTCAGCACTATTTTGTAATTAGGATTAAATACTGCTTTTTCTGGTTTCTTCCCATGGCCATAGTACTAGGGATTGTTATATTCAGAGTGTCCTGTCACCAGATCATTCAGACCGACAATAATTTCATGCCTGGGCTGGATATTGGCTGTTTCTGTCAATTGGTTGGTCGATCTTTAACATCTTTTTTTAAAATATTTTTTTCCCACATATCCTGGCAGAAAACTATACATAATTTGGTGTAATTATAATCTTATTAACATGTAATATTCAGTACTTCGAAGTTCAAACTATCAGGCAACATGCCTATTATGTGCTGAAGAATTAAAATTCACCATTTCATGTAATTTGCAGAGATACATGGCTGACATTGGAAAGTCATGGCCTGTACTGATTGTTTGTGGTGGAATTCTGCCTCTGTTTTTGTCTGTGATTTGGTTGCTGCTGATTCGGCATTTTGTTGCTGCAATGCCTTGGATAACAGTTGTGCTCTTCAACGTTCTCATAGTAACAGTTACAATGTTCTACTACTTAAAAGGTCTGAAATGTGCTAGTATTTTATTTTTATCTGGATATTTGGTAAATGCCAAATTTTATTTTCATTTTACCAAGATTGTACCAGAATTCGATTGATACTTGTGAATTCCTCTTATCTTTGTCCACTTTGTGCTATGGATTACTTTTTCTCTACCTTTTTACACTGTAAGCAATAAGTAGCTGAAATGTCTTCTGGTCCATTTGATTTCTAAAATAACTAGTCATAATAAGATATGTTTGTTTCAATGAATTGAGTGGCAGTATTTCATTAGAGTCTCCTTTCTGTTTATTGTATCGTATAGCAACTGTTTTATAATGGTGATTTTGAGGTTTAGGATGAGAGTTATGTGGTGTTGGGACTCTAAATTTGATAGCAATAGAAAGAAAGTGTAGTGTTGAATAAGAAATGCTAGTTCACTAAGAATGCAAGTCACAAAGCAAGCACAATAAGAAGTTTTGCAAAACCAGTGTCTGAATATTCGCTGCTTATATATATTTGTACACATGCATACACATGCCCGCACACACTTGCACACATGATTATATTGAGGAAATTGTTGTCTATCATAGGGAAGGTTTTAAGTTTATGTTTAATATTACAAATGCAAAAGCTTGGATCAGGTCCACTGGCTTATGACCATGAAAAAAATGCTTTTAAGGGATCCCATAAATTCCACCAGCAGTGTGCCTGTAGACTTTAACACAACATAGTTATTTTTCACTTGCTCTTATAGAAGTATTAAGTTGTATCATTCCATTTCTTTTCCCTTTTATTTCATAGATGTTCAGATGACTATCAATCAAATGATATGCTGAGTTTGTTGTCTTCCTTGTTTTTTAGCTGGATGGATAGGCAATGATGCTGTCTCCCCCATAATTGGTGAGCATGATCCTTACATACACATATCTGGAAGGGTAGGTACCATTAGCTGAGTCCTCATAGTCCCCTCCCCCTTCTGTTGATACATTTGGCAAGCATTTCTCAATGCAGTTTTCATCTTTCAGGAGCTACATCATCTACGTGCTGTTGCTGTCCTGATGACCTTTATCATGGTTGTTGCGGTTCTTACATCAATTGCTATTGTCCGCCGTATCCTTATGGCAACATCTGTCCTCAAGGCAAGTATGATAATCTGTTATCACATGCAACATAAAAAGAAGTATGATAATCTGTTATCACATGCAACATAAAAAGAATTGGATTCTGAATACTGTCTATACAAATAATGGTAGAGTAACGACATACTTTTCATTTAACTATAACTTTTTATGGGATATTTAATTATCAGTTATTTCTCACGAAGTGCATTTTGTTTTTGGCCAAATTGGAATGTGGTTAATACAATGGAAAATTTGAAGGAAGTACTAAGTAACTTGTTATAAGCTCCAATGTTTCCCCTAGATTGAACTTTTGATTGTGTTTAGTGGTTTTTTCTATTTTCTTTTTCCCCCCCTCAAGCTTCTGGCTCCTCTTCAAACTATATATACACCTCGATTGACAGCTTAGCATGTATAGAGAGGAATCATATAATGAATCACTCAGATAACAATACACTGGCAAAACAAATAAGAATATGAGCTACTTAAGGAAAAAAAAAATATCCATTTAAGTTAATTGATTCATATACCCTACAAGTTGGGCCACTAAAACTTGTTAGCTCGGGCTTATGCCAACAACTTAATTGTCAATCCCTTAACGTATTATATGGTCCCATTGGAATGGACTATTTTTCTGTATTTCCTTGAAGAGTTGTCTCTTGTTCTTTCTCTGTAATCAAAAGGAAACATGTGCTTAACAAGAGTGGGGCAGGAAGAATTTGATGGAGAGATAGGTGTGAGAAAGAATGTGTGGACCAGGATCAGTATAAGCTATAAAGTCATAATAAAATTCTAATGGTCTTTCCAAGTGCTTTATAGTATTGCTAGTTTTACTCTGAGATTAAGCGACAGGAATACGTGGATACCCTTGTTCTGGACAGAGAACAGTCCTATAAAATCTGGTGCTGGTTTTGTTTGTTGTGCATTTGGAAACAGCAGGACACATTTATATTGACTTTAGCTCTTTAGATTTGCTCCAGGTTAGTTATGTGATAACTGGATGGCTGAACCTCCTGTCTTCCTCTATGACAAGTTCTCACCAAGCTAATACCATACTTACATTCTTGACTTATATATAATATGGGTATGATGCGCTCATGAGATAGTTTTTTATTAAAGAGGTGCACAAAGTGCAAATCCAATAGATCACAATGATACACGTGACTTGTACATCAGAATATTAATATAAGGATTTTGCATTTGAATGGTGGAATAACAGAGTTAAGTGATGATCACTGCTGCTGTTTCTTGTATCAGTCAATTAATTAAATGGTTTTATTTGAATCTGTTTGCAGGTGGCTGCAAAAGTCATAGGAGAAGTTCAAGCACTTATTATCTTTCCACTAATACCATATGGTATCCTTGCAGTATTTTACATGTTGTGGTTATCAGCTGCTCTGCATTTGTTCAGCTCTGGTCAGGTTGTCCAGAATAATTGCAACTCTAACTGCTGTGCATATGACCTCATATCAAAACGGGTGAATTGTGATCGATGCTGTGGTTATAGTATTCACTATACACCACATATTGGTGTTGCCATTCTTTTCCACCTATTTGGCTGTTACTGGGGTACACAATTTTTTATAGCATGCTCTTCAACCGTGATTGCTGGATCTGTTGCCTCTTATTATTGGGCTCGTGGTGAAACATCTGTAAGTTACAAAGCCATATGCCTACATGCCTAAATGAATTTAGAAAATTCTATTGGCCATTTGCGGCTGTCACTGCAACTTAATTTTCTTTTACTAGAATGGATACTTTTGGAGCAACTGATCAGCACCAGGGCTAAGTGCTATTGACACAGGAGATAGTTAAAGTAACCGTTCCAGTATCATAAGTGTTAGATTACTGATCACTAATGTTCCTAATATGTTAATTATCAGAACATTGGGGTTAGATATACATGTTACCTAGAAAGGTTGATCACCCAAGTAAGGGTGTTCAAGAACTGAATCAACCAATCAACTCAATCCAATCCAAAGGAGTTGCTTAGGTTTCACCTGGTGACTGGATTTTGTTTGATTGAAGAATTGTATGTTTCTCTTACTTCGGTTTGGTCTTATGTGTGTTTTAAATTTATGCTTCTTGAATGATGTGTTTGATGTTGTAAATGGGTTTAAATAATGAAAATGACCACTTTATGAAAACAATATTGAGAATTCAAGATGGGATTTGTTTTGATTCTTAACTTGTTCAATTGTGATGGTTGAGTGCATGTTTTTCTTTTTTGACACTTGGGCTTTGTGGGCCAAAGAAAAAACATTATTGGGCTTAGAATGGAAAGGTGCAATGAAAATGAATCTAATACGTAATTAGAACCACACCAACCTTTGTGAACCCTCTCTACTAGTTGATTTGGTTTGGCTCCATCCCTTTATGTAGTTTAGGCTGTCCTAATTTTATTTACTGACTAGGTCAGTTTGGTTCAGGTAGGTTCTGAAAATGAACCATCAAAGCTACGCCTGGCTAAAGGAAATTTTGCAGCTTTTATAATTTTAGGAATGGTTTCAGATCAAACAATTGAAGTACAAATTTTTATTCATTAAGTTGGTTCAGGATTTTCAGTAGGTATATGTATAGAATACTTGCAAGATAATCTATTAACTAATGTACTCTGTACCTTTTCTACTTACAGAAACTGGGCATGTCTCTTATCTATACTTTATGTTCTTGATGCAGCCCGAAATTCCTTTTCTTCCAGTCTTTTCCTCTATGAAGCGGCTTCTACGTTACAGTCTTGGTTCTGTGGCTCTTGGCTCTCTTGTTGTGTCATTTGTAGAATCAATCCGCTTTGTGCTTGAATCAATTCGTCGAAAAGTGAAAGTTGCTAGTCACACACCTGATAGCTGGATGGGAAAAGTGTTATTCCATTCTTCTAACTGTTGTCTGAGGACTATTGAGTGGATCATCAAATCAGTGAACCGAAATGCCTACATTATGGTAAATTTAGTTAATCCTAGAAGAATATTTTCTTTTCCACATTTTATCTGTAATTATTTGGGTGCAACAATCCCTTAACCTTTATAGTTTCTGCTATGTCACCAGCATACTTAGAGAAAGACTAGTTCCCATATTCCAGCCTAAGTTTTTTTTTTTTCTTTTGAAAAAACTTCTCATTTATTTAGAAGAGTTCCATTGCTGGTCTTCGGATTGGACATGAAGTCCCATGTCTGAAGGTTGTTTCTCTCCTTTTCTGAACACATGTGATTGTCTTCAGTGGGAGTATATGCAATCTACGTACTGAAACTCTGATTCTTCCTTGTTTCATTTCAGCCTATAATATTTTCTTGAATATTTACTTGTGACTTCTGCAGATTGCTATTACTGGTAAAAGCTTCTGCAGGGCTTCTACAATTGCAACAGAATTGATCATGAATAACATCATGCGTATAGGGAAAGTCAATGTTATTGGTGATGTTATTTTATTCCTTGGGAAGCTGTGTGTCAGCCTATCAAGTGCCGTTTTTGCTTTCCTCATGTTGGATACACACAAATACAGATCAGCACATAACAAGATCTCTTCTCCGCTCTTGCCCGTTCTGGTATGTTCTTCATAATTTAATTACCGAGTAGACGAAACTTACGAAAACCAATCATGATATGTTTGCTTGTACTGCAGGTTTGCTGGGGTCTTGGATATGTCGTTGCTACTCTTTTCTTCGCGGTGGTGGAGATGTCAATTGATACCATCATCCTTTCATTCTGCCAGGACTCTGAAGAGCACCAAGGAACTGCCCAGTATGCTCCGCCTCTTCTCATAGAAACCCTAAATGACCAAAATGAGATGCAGAGACTTACACAGGGACCTCAATGAAAGTAACAAACTTGAGATTTTCCTTCTCATTTTTAGTGGATTTCCCAGAATTAAGTATCTGTAGGGTCTGCATTGTATATATATGCCAGTGCTGCACAAAAGTTTGCAGGGATAGAGTGGCTTAAAAGTTTTGGAAAAATATCTTTCTTCTGTCTAGAATCTTCAGATATATGTAGATTCATCCATCACTAATTTATGAAAAGCGCTGTGGAGGAGAAATCTGTTGAAGAATTTGATGTGCAGTGTAGGTCCCTAGATAATCTGGCGATTTTCTTTCTCTAATGAATGATTTTAAGGATGTTCTTTTTATGAGAATTAAGGCATAGATTAGAGTTCCGGATAATTTATCGGATGCAAGTGTCCATTTGATTCAAAGTCCCCAGTCTGGTTTCTAAATAGACACTAAACAGTTGTTACTATTGACCACCTGTGTATAGCCAACTGCTACAGCTGCCATTGTTATTACAGCTATCATCAGCCCTATCAGTGCTGCACCACAGCCACCACCATCTTTGTCCCTGCCCCCACCAACACATTGCTGCCTTACTTATCGTAAACCAATATCACCGGCGATAAACAACCACTACCACCTAGATATTTTGGATATTGTTTCCAAATCCAGGTCAACAGCATCGGGACAATGTTTTGGATATTGTTTTCGAATTCAAGTCAAATGCTTTCTTAGACACAGAATATCTGAAACCAAAATCTAGATTTAAATATTCAGAAGTCAGTTCCATATTATGTCCCTCTAAGAAACCCTCAAGGAGGCCAATTAATATGAAACTTCAACTTAGATCTCACCCTAGGATGACAAATGTCCAGGTTCCAACTTGAAGGGTTCAACTTAGGTTTGGAGGAGTCAGGCTTATGGGAAAGGGGTTACCATTTGTTGTATAGTGTCCACTTATAAGAAAAGAAAGAGATTTTTATTACAGGAATATTTTAAGTCTTGGATTAGTTTATATATATATATATAAGCGCGAAATGCACTATTGTATATATGGATTGGACACCACTTATACCCAAAAGCTTGAAAGACTTTATCTCTACACCTTCCCACCAATGCAAAATTTTCATCTCAAAAGACGGTGATGATTGATGTGTCTTTTAAATTTCAAAAGCATTACAGAAAAACATTTTCTAGCACCACCAGTACGTTGTCAGTAGTGTTTCAATCCACCTTGACCTTTCAGAAAATTTTGCACTTAAGAGAAATGTCAATAGCGCATATTGGCCACCATCCTACTATATAGAGTTGCATGTTCATCATTTATTTAAGGTTTAGAATCATCTGCACATCCATTTATGTGCTCCATGTTTACCATATTCTTTGCTCTAGACTCTGGTCAACACAAGTTCAGCAGCAAGTTGAATGTTGCAGGTGGCTTAACTCTTTTTTGGTAGATCTCTTGACTGCCTTGGGCTCATTTCTTGTAAAAACTCAAGCGTTTTGGATTAATCACATCCAACTGGATTCGTATTACCCGACCATTGTCCTCTTCAGTCCACTTAATTGATTCCTTATCCAGTTGCTTGATAATCTGCACCACAATGTTTCCAATATCCCCAGTGGGATAGAGAGTGAGAAGTCTTAATAAAGTGTGTCAGCAGACTAATTCAACAGTATAAAAAAACTGCAAAAGAAAATAATTTCTAATTTATTTGTCAGAAAAGTTTGTGTATCAGAAAGAACCTGGATGATTCTCCTTCTCAACTTGTAACGGTTCTACACAATGTGCTGAGATTTTTGTAACCCACTTGATATTTTCCAAGCATTTTAAAGGTGTTTCTATATGATTTAAATAACTTGTTGCAAAATAATTGAATCTTTAGTATTTTGTAAGCCAAAACATAAAACCGTATACCAGCATATAAATATTTGAAAGACAGAAGCAAGGCAGAAGCCTGCAGGCCAACAATTATACAAAAACATGTTGGATGAAGATGAATTGGAAAAAGACAAAAAGAAGAAGAAAGAAGATACTTAAAACTAAGAAAAGATAAACATAACCTTTTAGTACTAAGACTACTACTATCATCCTATAATATGAGAAGCACTCTTCCTTTTCCTCATTCATTTATAAATGAAATGCAGTGAAGCAAGAGCGGAAAGGAAGTTGACATTTCTTAATAAGCAACAATCTGTTACCATTCTATTTTATGGTCTTGCGGCACAAATAAAATATTTCAGATTTATTAATTTTTCAATCTTCTGTCATGTGTGGCGTGGTAGGTTGGTGGAGTGAGTTCCATCTACTGCAACTAATTTTTGCTTTCCTGTTCCCCAGATTTCTAGGATCGTTCATTCCTTGCTGATATTAAGGGTGCTATGAGTTGTTCACATAAAAGTATGTTAAAAGAACTGCAAAGCACCCATTATTCCAAAAGCCTTAACCACTAAGCATGCAGGGAAAAACAGGCCCCGTTTTTCATGCAGGATTTGAGACGGATTATGAAAATATTCCATGCCTGTGAGAAGTTAGTATAGGTTTAAAACACAACCTAAAGGATTTTCATCCTCATATAACCTGATAAAATAATCCTAAATAAACTTCAACCAAATTCTTATTCAGGGGATGGATTTCACTTTGTAACTGAATGGGTTAAAACGTTACTCTATTCCATCACAATATATAACAAACAAAGTACATGGATTTGTTTGACTTGTTATCTAATAAACCATCAAATAATAATATGACCATGAAAATAGAAAATGTAATAAATGAATAACATGAATAACATGAACATAAACTAGCTTGATAGATCAGTCATACCAGTCTTTTCCGAGCCCCTTTCTTGGTATCTTCATCATCAGTCCCCACTATGACTTTGAGGTACGTAAAAGCTGAAAATTCAAAGTTCAAATCCATATTATCATTGCATGGTTTAGTACCAAACTGACGTCATGTGAAGTAACTATTCTCCGTACAAAGGAAAATCAAAGGAGACTGTACCTACCTAGAGTGCCAGAAAGATTAGTTAAATGAAGCCTCAGAAGCTGTAAAGCTTCCCTGGGTTCATGTAGATGCAAGTCAAGAGACACTTCATCATCTCTGCATTCAATTCAAATCAAGCCATCAAGTGAGGCAACATACAGAGCAATTGGTTCACGAAGAGGAAAAAACACATTCTGCACAGACCTGGTTTCGAGAAGCATGTGAGCAGATTTTTCATCTGCTTCTCGGGCCTTGCTGTTAAAAAAATGTCCCTGTAAAATCAAAAGAAAATGTAAAAATAAATAACAAAATAACAGGGCACCAGAGAATATCTATGCTTAAGGCACAAGGAACAAGTCACCTAAAGCACAAGTCACTTAATTATTACACATCTTCTCCTATCTCTATTTCCTAGAATGATCTTGTTACTTACCTAATTGATTATCTTATATATTTTTCAACAAGTACAGGCCCTCTTAATCACACTGGTTGTCTTTTTATATGTTTTTAAAAAATTTCTATTAAATCTGTAATGGCATTAAGGAGAGCATGGGGTATAAAAGAGGTGTTAATACTTGTGACTAGTATTACCACTAACATGATATAAGTTGAATATGTTCCAAAAAAGTGTTCTTGGGAAACAAAAAGGGTTACACCAAACTGGTGAATCCTTTTAGTATAGTAGTATAGACTATAGACTACAGTTGCTTTATAATTATATTTTCTCATTACATATACCATAAATCATTTGTTGTTTCTCATGATGTTTTCATACTTTTGTTTTGTTTATCTCATACTTACATTTTCTTTGAGCTATCAAACCAAGAACATTAAAATCATACTATTTTCTCTTATTTCTCACTTTGATCTCTCTCTGTATTTCCCAAGTAAAATCTATATTTGTTTTACTTCCCTTCAATATTAGGTACACCTTGGTGAAGGTGCACCTGAGGGACTGCCTTGTGTACCGCACGAGGTGCATGGTTAGGCACATGAGGCCTGTGCCTGGCTGAAAGGCAACTGCACTGGAATCCTGAGAGACGACTCTGCTGCGGCTTTACACCTGATTAGTGTTTCTGGTGCTTTTTCACACCTTGGGAACAACAATAATTGGGTTCCGCTCTACTACTAGCTAACACTACAGATTGTCAAGAAAAATGGGAGTATAAAACTAAGTGTGTCTTTGTTGGATAATCCAATTCCCAGTAGCCTCAAGACATTTAAGACTACTTTACAAAATTGTTTAAAAACTTCCCCATTTGTTCAAATATTGACGTACCAATTTTTTACTATTCAATTGCTTCAGGATTTGCAAATTTATGTTGGTACTTTGTGAATCTCTGCTTTCCAGTGCAGTCAAATATACCGTTAGTAGACATTCATGGGGATTGGCAAAACACTTTGTTTTGGTAGTTTTCTTTGTCTTTTACTTGTTCTCAATCTCATGTGCTCTTTCATCCTAAGGAGAATCTTGTTCTCCTTCTTTCTTGTTATATTGATAAAATTTATCTTCTAATAAAAAGGAAAAGAATGTCAAGTCAGAAAGTGCATCAAGCAAATAAGCAAGATTCTAATTCTATGAAGTTAATATTATAAAACAATAAAATCCACCTGCTGTAGAAGTTTGTCTGCTCGTTCATGATCACCCTTGGTAAATGCCTCGAAAGCCTGCAAAGCAACTTCCATTACTGCTACTAACCATTAATGAAGCAAGAACTTGCAGAGCACTTAGCTGCATCTCCCTTCAAAGTTTTTAATAAGACCACTGCTTTCTTAGTGGTTTTGAACTGCAATTTTCAATATTTTCCACAAACTTTTAGAACATTTTCTGGAAAGGAAAAGGGAAAGAGAAATCTTACAGCTCTGTAGTATTCTTTCATTGTGATCCAATATTCCTTCACACCTCTGCGCAGGACCTCATATCCGTTCTCATCATCTTCATCCAAGTTCAAATGAAAATGTTTTTGGGCCAAAAAGAAATAATTACAGAAAAAAGTACAAATAAGTTTAAACAGCAAAGACCACTCAAATGCAAGGAGCTGAATCAGCTACTCTATTGAAATTAATGACTGGCTTCGTGATTGTTAAGTAGTTTAAAAGAATCAAATTCTTCTCTTAAATTCACTCTCACACAACACAGCAGAATGTTATGAATGATAGCACTTCAAGGAGATTAGTTTGTAAGGGTGATCAAGAAAATGCTTGTATTTACTAGTGGAATAAAGAAAAACATTGACCTGTGGCTAAAAAGAAAAATAACTCAACACTTACAAATACCTGGCTACCAGTAACAGAAAAGTTAAAGAATGATCATCAAGTATAGCTTCTGATTGTCCTTTCTACTTTCACCAATTTCTATGCTAACATCTTAGGTTTAAGAATAACTTGCAATTCTAGGTAACACCTATAGCATAGTCCTTACCATTCTCAATAACTGCTTGCGGTTCTACAGCAACAATTTTGTGTTCCAGGATGGTGTCACTTGGAAGTTCAACAACTGGTTTACCACATGGTCTGGATCTCCTTGTTTCTCTCACCAAGCGTGTTCTTTTAGGCAATTCATCAGGTCTTTCTGGAACAGTAAACAATGCTTCTAAAATTTCTTTCTGAAGACCAAATCTTTCGTTGTCTTTTTTAGGTGATCCCGGTAAAGTTTTTGTAGTAATACTAGCTCCTTCACTGCAGGTGGATAACAAATAAAAAAGATAAACTGTATTTAGACTCAGAAAGTGAAAGAGATTATCCAGTTCAAGATGGTTTTCTAAAGAATCTTTTGCAAAAATATACAAGATCAGCTAGTTTACAATACAATTGCAAAAACTCACCAGGGAGCCGATTCAATATCTGGACACTTCTCTGCACTCTGTCAAACAGAAAAATATACGATACGAATACATAAAAAAAATTAATAGTGTTGTTATTCTCACATTCATGTCGTGCAAATTGATCAGCATGTAGAAAACACAGAAAACCTTGCAGTTATGAATACCTTTATCTTTTTTTTGAGAGATGCAAGATTATCGAATACTATGGACAAAAGCAATGAGTTTTAAGCATGTTAACACATTAAGTATAATGGTTGTCCCCTTTGTGACAGCTAAACACATAAAATACTTTTCAACAAAGATCACATATGATGAAAAATTAAACGCAAGACAAAACAGTGACAGAATAAAATCTAAGACAAACAAATTAACTGTGGAAAATATGAATTCCCTATGAAATAGTTAGTATAGGCCCCATTTTGTGCCATAGTTTTGCCGCAATTGCATCGAAACAAAATCACTATTTAGTAAACAAGTAAGATCACCATTGCATTCAAAATTACTTATACAATGATCGCAAGTTCTTTTCAACTAGACATGAGTTTATATTAATTTTAAACCTTACATTTTCACCAGCTAAGCCAACGAGATCGTCACATTTCTCCAGAGTTGAAGCTGACATGTCAAGGAGTTTATCCATTGTCTGCATGGGCCCAAAAGTCAATCATTGATACATGATTATATACTCACTTTACTACAAGATATGAGTAGCTCCAATGATGCTTATTGTAAAGCAAAGATGCACGCAAAATAGTCAACTTTTACTAATGATATGCAATCATGTGCTCACAGTGAGCACTTCACAGCTGAAGATAAAAATACTTACAGGAACTTCTAAAATCTCAGAGCCATTCCTTGATGAAGATATTTCCAATAAATAAATAAAAAATTGCACCTAATCTGATAATCAACAAAATATCCCTACACAGTTCCACCAAACAAAGATACTTCAACGATATGCATATTCCAGCAATTGTTTGCCAAAGTGTGTCTTGACCATGCATTCAACCCTGTTTACTACTTATTGCGGTGTTTACCAACTGCAAGTATCGGCCTTATGGCATCATCACATCAGTCAACCTAAACCAACATGTACTGCTCATATGAATTTGTGCTCACTGGGACCATATATTTTTCCTTCGTTCTTTGGTCAACTCAAGTGATAGAAAACTATGATTAGTTAACATTATCCATGCAAATTATTTTCTTTTTCAGGTCATTGCCTGTACAAACAGTGCCAATACTGTCTTTCCAATATTTCCTATTTATATTTTTATAATCTTCAGATATTGTAATAATCTTTCTAGGCATATAAAAGAGGACAAAGGACTTGAATAAAAATGTGAATGCAGCTTTACCTTTTGCACATCATACCCGCAATGCCCTGCAATGTAATAATTCATCTTAGTAAGACTATTGTCAAACTGAGCATATTAAATTATGAGATAACTATGGTTAGAAGTCAATGGAAGTTTAATTCCCAGACAACCATTGAAAGCTTTATTTTGCATACAAAACTCTAAGTACCAGAAAAGCAATTAATAGAATTAACAGGATGCACTATTGTAACACTCCTGTACCTAGAGAAAAGAATGAATAACTTGACAAAAGGTTCAGATGTTTGTGAACTGTGAAGTATTAAGAAAGGTAGCTGAATAAACTAAGACTCAGAGATCTGCAATTGCAAACACGGTCCCATAGTACTCTATGGCTGAACATCGTAGGTAAATGGCAAAGAAAACAACCATTAAAAATTTACAATGTATAAGACAAAATACAAAGACAGACTAATGCTATGAATGTGTGCATGTATTAGGGTAATCTGTAATTTTTTTTGTCATGTGGTATAATTGGAGTTCATGCCTTCTTTCCATGCCATAAGGAGGTCTGCCATTGCAATTAGCCCTGTTTCAGCTTCTCATCCAGAAATGACAGATCACTTATAACATTAAAACTCACTCAATTTACTAACTCATCCTAATGCCAGTTGGAAAAGGTACAGTCCTGGTGTTTTATGTTCCAATTCCACATACATTTCTAATACTTTTAACACACAACCCCATAGACCTTTTCAGATAGAATTCTCCTTGGTCTTATAGTATTAAACAACTTACATAGGTTAAGAGATTTAAGGAATATTTACCAAGAACTTCCTGTATCACATTTCTGTCCAGTTGAAATCCATATCCAAGCATCTCAAAGAGAAATCCCTCGAGATCGTTGCTCATGGAGCAGCTCTTTACTTCCTTACTCAGTGAAGCTTCTTCACTCCATACATCAAATATGGGTATCTCTGTTGCATCTAATTTCAAAGGTTTTTTTGCTTCTGGACATTCATTCCTTGATATCTTGGGGCGAACATAATTTTTTCCAATGACACTGGAGACAGTACCAATTGATGCAGGACACATTTTTGACTTCATTGCTCTGGTAGATCTTTCTCCACCAGGGAGACTTCTGAGATTCATTTGCAGATGACATTTTAGAGGACAATGCACTTTCACCCGATTCAGATGGCAGGTTTGTAGTCTCACTTACAACCTCGACCTTATCACTAGATGCAGAAGTACCAATATTTGAGGTAGTTCCCTGTGATGCAGAAAGAATCTCACCAGCTACATCTACATTCGACCTTGCCTGGAAATAAGCAGATGCTATGTCCTCTAGAGAAAAGGCTGAGCCAAAAACTTCAAGTAACCACTCCAAGTCCCTATCTTGATTATCAGAACATTCGGTATGTGATGAATATGCTTGCATCTTCATATATCCTTTTTGACAGAAAATTGGTAAAATAAAAAGAAAAATGTTAGCCTGTAATCCGGAACTCCACCAAGAATGACACAATTTTCCAGAAAGTCACTCTTCTGCCAGCCACTCAAATGATTCAGGTCACAAGAAAGAATCACAATATTTAACGGCAAGCAGATAGAGAAGAGAAAAAAATTTGATTGAAAATTTTCAATTACTAAAAGGAAGAGAGAATTATATTATTCAATGCAGTAACCTTATTGGCTATTATATTGTCAATATGGTAAAGTGATGCACAACAGGAAAGAAAAGACTGGAATTAAGTGTATTTTCCAATTCAAGCTAAGAAATCACTGACGCGGACAGGGACATTGACTCCATCCGAGCTTCAAAAGTATCAAGAGAGTGAGCAAATCAACCCAAAAAAATAATATCAAGCATCAATATAGGATTTAGCACTATAACATTTCATGCTCACTTGGAACAATGATAGAAACACAACGTAGATAAACAAAAAACGAATTGAGAGCCTTCTTGAACATATTTCCAAAAATATTCCCTCATCACTTTCCGTCTACTTTCTCATTAACCAAACTGATAGAAATATGTACTTAACAAAAGTATAGCAGCACAGTTCGTCAGCCAAACAGTGTGATGTAGCACTGAAACTCAGAATTCCGTACCAAACCACAAATTTCACTCATATATAGCTTGGAAAATTCAAACGCATTGTCCTATAGAAACAATCAAAATGCAATTCAAGCTCATAAACGATTATGATGCAAAATGTAGCAAATTTACAAGAAAAAAATCGAAGATTGAGAGAATTCTTACTTGGCGATTGGGAACTGAGTGGCCAATGAACAACGAGAGGTGCACTGTCTGACTCTCACTCCCTTTACACACTGATGCTTCTCGCAGGAAGAAAGCGAAGCGATAGAAAAGCGTGAGCGATGAATGTGTCATGTGCGTATGTATATGTATGTATGTGTTACATCAACAGAGTCATGATGATGATGGTGGTGAGGTCATGCAAAAGAAGGCAGGCGAATTAAAGGTTGGTAGAAACTAATAAATGTGGATTTAAGTTGTAATAAATATAATTTTTAGAAATTAATTTTAGTTTTAAATAATAATCTATACGTTAAATAGTATTACAATTTCATATCAATTATAATAAATATTTTTTATTTATAAAATATTAATAAGTGAGCTAAGATCAAAATAACTCATATAAAATAATTTAATATTTTTCACTCAAAATAAATTTGGTATACAATATTTTTTTTTCCAAGATTTATGAAAGAAACTATAATTCCCATCTTTACACATTTTATTCATCATAATATTTTTCAGTATTTGTGATAGTTGATTAAGACCAGAAAAAGTCAAAAAAATATGTTGACAATGACCTTTAAAAATTGACATGACTTGGTGGTTTAAAATTAAAGAAGTAAATTTCGTTTTCAAAACATGACTTCAAGTCTCAAGGCATCTTTACATTTGTCTTTTTTGTTTTTTCTTTTGTAAGATTGTGTCATTTTTGGTAGATAATTTAAACTAGCATAAAAAATAAATGACAAGTTGTGAAAGTGAAAGAAAGTATGATAATGATAATGAAGAGAGTTATATATATTTTTCAATACTCTTATAATTATATAATAAGTTTACGTTCTCAATATTTATTATTAAATAAATCTTAAACTCTAAATTGTCATATTTTATATCACTTTTATCCTTTTATGTTTAACTCTAAGTTTAAAGTGCAGATTAAGTGTACCAATTTTTTAAAAATCACACAACATAACACTTAAAAAATAAAAGTTCGTGATATAATAATTAATGGAATAATAAAAATTTCTAAAAATTTATTATCTTATTTTCGAATTCAACTTATATTGATATGATGACACCTAAAAAATTAATATTATTTTAAAAGATAAAATTAAATATTTTTGAAATTTTTATTTTTCATTAATGATTATATCATGAATTTATTAGTTTTTTGACATTATGTTATGTGAAATTGGTCCACTTAATCTATATTTTGAACTTCAAAATTTAAAGAAAAAGTAAAAGTGGTATAAAATATTTTAATTTAATATTTATAATCTATAGGAAGAAATTTAAAGGTATGACTTACTGGTAATGTAGATTTATTATAAAATTAGTTGATAATATTTTAAAAAAAAAGAAAAGTAGAACATCCCGTCTCTTTTTCATTGGAATTGAAACACATACATTTACAAAATAAAACAATGAAAATCTGTCCAATAGAATTAGATATAGCTCGAATTTATTGCACAAATATTATATATAGCAAGCTTAAGAATTAGATGAAATAGAAAATCAGGAATACAATCTTTATGACCATAGTAATTGACAAGGTAAAAACTTGGACAGCAGCAACTTAAATGGCAAGGCATACTTAATAAATTTTTAACATTATAATTTACTATTTTTGCCTGAATATAAAGATCAAGATTAAATATTAAGAGAAAGAAGAGAGAAGGAAGGGGCGAATTGGGTTACCTCCATTGATATATATATATATATATATATATTTTATTTATTTTTTCTTCTTCTTCTCCCTTTGCGTATTTGATTTGTTTAGAGGAGAGTAAAACAACTTACTTGTAAATTATGAACTATTAAAAATGAGTGAAGTTTTCCGAAAATGGGACAGCTTGAGCATTCAAATCTAAAATCTACAGACATGAATAACTTCATCATAGGAGATAGATAAATGGGAAAATGGAATAGAAAAGTTTCTATTGGATTCCATTTTTATTAATCTCACAAACATGTATTACATGCAATACATGAATTCAAAAAAGAAATATATTCATGACACGCGTTTTTCATGCACAAAATTGTTTCTTAAATTTTAGTGTATTCAAAGAGAGACGATAATGAAAGATAAAATCCGTTATATTTTTTTACCAAGCGGGATTGCTACTGGCTTAGGTAATGGCAGTGGTTGCATATCTGGCTTAGGTAGTGGCAGTGGTTGCAAGTATGCGTGCATTTCACATGTATGAGCATTTGCTTGATGTTGGGTAAATGAGCCATAACTAGTTAGTAACTTACTATTTTGAGAATTGAGGGCTTGTATGTGGTTTTATCTGTTCGAGTTTTACTGATAGTGAGAAGAATCTTAATTGAAGTCCCTAGTTTTAGATTGCAAATGCATCATTCGCTTTCTAGAGTCTGCCGGCTGATATGAAAGATATAGGCAGAGCATGGCAGATATGCAGATATGCTTAAAAACATAGATGACCATGCTGAGTGTGGGAAACTTCATTTGCCTCGGGGTAGCGAATTTCTACCAAACAACTTAGATTCCAAACTAACTTTTTTTTTTTTTTGCTAAGAAAATTCCAAACTAACTAAAATTTACTACATAAATACTTTCCCTCTATTTGCATAGATCCAATGATCCAATGCATCATTTTCAATGATCTTACATAACTACTATTGTGAGTTTTACATTTGTAGGCCCTGTGATGTCATGTTAATACATACATGCGGAGAACTCTATCATCATTTGAACACTTCAAATTCTATAACCGAAGAAGCTATAACGAAAGGGGTATTATCATTCAAGGGAACCATACAAGTATGTCACTTGTTAACTGGTCATTCGAGGCCAGTCGAAGTTGACTTGTTTTTTTTCCTGTCATCATTTTTCCACTGATCATTCTCTTCTGATTGGCATAGAAGAGGATCTTGGAACTGCTTCAGTTCCAAAATTCAATGTGACTGATGAAGAAACTGAAGCTGAAGGTCTAAGGAGGGGTGTAGCAGGCCTGCTTGAACTTTGATTACCAAGGGGTGACTGGTTAGTTGTAGTAGGAGGTTGTAATTCGACTTCAGCATATGTGGCAGTGGCAGTAGCAGTTTCAGTGATATCGAGTAACTGATCATCTTCCTCAATAGACATTACTGTGCTTGTGTCTGTACGGATGGTAGAATCATCAGTGAATAGACCATGTCTTCTCCTTCTCCTAGCTGCCTTTCCCCAACCATGAATCGTCTCCCTTATCCGGTGAGGGATCAAAGCTGCCTTATAGTTTGTACCCATCTGAAACAAATAAAATCAGAACTTGTTAATACATCAGTTACAATTCATTTGAAAGCTGTAAACCTGCAGTTCCTAACAAGGAAACCATGTACTATCCTACTCTCAACTGAAGATTGGTATTACGGAAGTGTTGTTTATAAGTTGGGACTTGGGACTTGGGACTTGAGAGATGAAAGATTGCAGTCAAACTGGTCTTTATGAAAGAAGTAAGAGAGTCACACGCAAACACCACTGAGCTTTGCATATACAGAGTAAGATAAGATGTCAGTAATTTATTGAATTCATATAATGAACTATGTTTCCGACCACAAGTATTTAAATGTCTTGCTTTTTATATAAATATAAATGTAACAGTTTGTAATTTAATTACAACATCAAGGTCAATATGATATATCTATTAACTTTTCAACTGTTTAGGTCAGATTTAATGTTACCTGTGTAACTAGTGCATAAAGTGGCAAGGTGCTGTAGCTGCATAGGAACTGTCCGGCAAAACTACAAAGTTCATGCAACAAAATAGAAAAGGTCAATTACTGAATTCACATTTAAAATAATAATCACGTCGTAGCAAACTGAATTTCTGCATACCCCAATATCAGCCTTAAATACACGACCAGATGATTCCTAATAAAGCAGGAATCATACCCAAACTGCCACTGTAATCAAAGAATAGATACAGTGAATTGCACAAACTTAAATTCCAAAAAATTAGAAAGAAAAAAAGAATTGTTCGGTTCTTCTGTGTATCCTGTGGTTTATTACCCAATTTTATTCACACATTTAAAACAATATTTGTACCCCAACTAATTTGAAATTTAAGGCTTAATTGAGTTGAGTTGAGATTTAAAACAATATTTGTCAAAATTGCCATCATTTTCCAACACAATAAATTAATGCAAAACAATTGAAAGAAGAGGCAAGCAATTTCAAAACGGGAATTTTGATTTCCTTCCAACAGATTGTATCTCTGTAACTTCCAAGCCTACATTATACTCCCTTAATATTGAGGCCCTTTATTCTATGTATCAACACCAGATTTAAGGTCATTTTCACCATTCCAAATCAATATCTAGTTATGGACAAGGAAGTACCCAGAACCAAAAGAACGAAGCAAGTTCAAATGCATTCTGCAAAAGAACAAAACAGTAAAGCCTTTTAGTCTTACTAGATCATCAGAAATCAACAGGACAAAAGAAGCATGCTTATTTTTCTTTTAGTACTGCAAATGATAGCACAACTTCATAGGGTTATCAGAAAACCATTTACCGACCTGAAACAGAACGAAATGGATCAAGGATAACAAAAGTTCAGGCTTCTTAAACCAGAAAAGTTCATCCCGAGGTCTCAACTTAGCACCTGAGAAGAATCCAGTGATTTCAGCATTCTCTATAGCCAAGGTTGCAATTATGTGCTGCAGCTTTGTTCCCACAAAAAGTACAAGCTGTACATAAATACGCAGAGAATCATAAATGACATAGCTGAGGAGTTCACAGAGCCGCCTAACAAAATTGAGACAGTTGAAGGCATATTATAGAGAATCCATTTTTGCCATATGCTCCTTACTAGTGCATTTATTATTAGGATCACATTCACATCTTTAAGCACAAATTGATATTGCACATCTGCAACCACCTTAGAATCAAGTCATATCAAGCACATTCATAGTGCTAAAACAACAGTGAAGGGGGGCGGGTGGATGAGTTCAACTAACAGAAAAGGAGAAGATATGAAAGAATAAAGATAACTTACAGCAATAGGAATGATAGCTATCCAGAAATAGAGATTAGAACCTGTTGTAGGGCACAAAAACCAAATTTCTTAATTTCAGAGTACACAGAAAACCAAGTATAAAGAAAATAATATAAGACGACCATAAAAAAGATGGCAGAAAATGATATAATAATGGGTTAAACAAGATGTAAAGCAGATTCTGTCTATAGATTTCTCGCATATTATAAAGCAAGCATAAACAACTCCTTATCATTGTTTCCCCACATTATGACATACCTTTGACATTGAAAAGCATGAAAGCAACAACAAATCCCCAGAGTGGACCACTGCAAGAGATTGATGCAAACATGTATCAGTTATGCATGCTAAAAAAGTAATGCCAAACAATGTGTATGCTTGTGTGCCTGTATAAACAAAGAAATTGGAGACCCAGAAAGTTAAAATCAAAACATATACAAAAGTAGCTGTACTTCGTTTTACTAAATTGTGTCCCCCTTCTATCTAGGTTTCTTAAGCTCATTACATTGGTCCAACAACCCCCAATGCCACCACCCCATTTTCTTGAGTCCTAGGCTACATGAGAGAACTCTGATGCATCAGAGTGTCTATGTGTAAGAGTGGGCTCCGCATACAAACTGGGTGTCCAAATGTCCCTGAAAGCTACATTGTTGTGATCTGTCTAATAGTCCTTCAGATATGTTGTTTTAGACATGATTTTAGTTAAATATGTAAAAACAATGTTCAGAAAAATGACATATATATAGATTCATTCAAAAAACAATTATATATTATGTACTGAGTTCTTATTCTTTTTCTTCTTATGTACAATTTCAGAAGAATCAGATCTTCAAATCTATTATCCAACATTCCAACAATGCATTGAACTCTTTCCAGTATTATCAGTTCAGCTACCAATGGTTCATTGCTCTACTATTTTTGAAAGTGTCAAAGGAAACTCATGAACTGAATAGCTTCGTTCATCTTATAGAAAAGAAAAAAAGCTTCTTCCAAGCATTTTATTCCCTTTGAGTCATTTACGTGACTTACTTTTTTATTCTTTTTTATTTTCTGTTTCTTTCTGTTTAAATGAATGAACTCAGACCAGAGATAACCAAACCAAGACTTACAATACCTTTATCAATAGTTATGAGCAAATGACATAAACAACAGCGTTTTTTTATTTTTCAAGTGTAAATGTCTTATCACAAACACCATTGTTCAGGTACTATCTTTTATCCTTGTCATAACCTCTCATTTCTTTATGATAAAATCATTGGTTGTTGCACACTTGATTCTAGCAGTTACTGATCATCACTAATTTATGCATATATGTGTGTATAGGTGAAGAAAAAAAAATATTATACAGAAAAAATATTGCAAAAGGGAAAAACTCAAGAATAGATGTTGACAATCGATCACATACACATGGATAGGTTATCTCAAGTAGGTCCAATTCCAATCCCTCTGTAAATGCAAACATAGGGATCTAGAGGTTTTCCCTTAACATAGAGCCCTAGTTAGAAGTCTTTATCTACTTTTACTCATAGTTCACATGAAATGTTTGAGAAGTTTCTGCTTCTTATAATGATATTACATTAATAATGTGCGACCATGAATGATTTTATGTTCAATATTGTCCAAAAACTCATTGATAATACAAGAAACTAATGTCATAAGCAGTACGTAGTCAGAAGAAATGATTACCATATTGAACAGAAAATCAAAAATTATCCATCAATGTTCTGGCCATGAAGTATAACAAAAGTTACCACTGCATTTTAACTGTTACCTTACACCAACTATCTTTTGGAATTCCTCTTCCATAGAGCGAATCATGTAGCTGTGAAAATCATATTTCAGGGTAAGGTTGTGATTCTGCCAAGAATAAGGAAATATTAAAAATAATAATAATAAACATTAATAAAACTAATATTTATACCATGAAGCATAATGATTAGAAAGACACATTTTTTAGGTAAAAAAGACACCGTAACCAAGATTTAAAAAAAAACTGAAAAAAAAGAAGCTTAACACTAAATAGAAAAGACAGAACACTTGAAATAAATCTAAATACTAAAATAAAACATAACATACAAAATCAACCTTCATAGGTACACTACTTCCAGCCTCCCACTTAAAATCAGGAGAAACGGAACTTTAACTTGGTTGTTTCAAATGTTTTAACAAAACAGAGCTTTGTATTTTACATTTATCCTATATTTATTTTCATCCAGAGACCTAGGTGTTATTTAACAGATTGAACCCATGTTTTAAAGGACAGGAAATTCTATGTACAAAGATAATCTTAGAGAAAGTATAAGACGAGACAAGGTCCACATAACATATACTTAAAATCAATTATGGTCATTAAATTGTCAAATGACAGACTTATTCTAGTGCTTACCATGATGAAGCCTTTGCGGAGTGTAAGGTAGTCAGCACGAACCACAGAATGCCCAAATTGCCGGAAAAAACATGTCTGCAATTTTGGAAAACTTCTCAATTGATATATTATTGAAATGACAAATTTTGATTCAAGGTATAAGTTAAATAAAATAGAATAAGAAAAGGATTATGATCTTGATTGATAAGGCTTTCACATCTAAACAATGTGGGACTACACAATACAATAATATTATATTCTTAACACTCTCCCTCAAGATTGAGTATTATAGATGGAGCATATAATACTCAATCTTGTACAAATAAAACCTAATTATCAATCGCAGTACTCTCCCTTACTTATAATAGCCTAAGAACAATAGGCCAAATTCAATCCGTTTGATGAACGTCCTAGTACCCATGAACAATACTCGTGTTGGCTGGAAAGAGGCATAACCAAATTTGCCGAAAAAATAAAAAGAGCATCGCTAGAAAAGGCATAACGAGATTTTCCGAATAAAATAAAAAGAGTACCGCTAGAAAGAATCACAGCATGAAAGTTCACGAATATACTGTTGAACCATTAAACCATTTGTCCCATCAAAACTTAAAATAAAATAGGCTTAAAAAGAAAAAAGGTTAAGCTATCTTTTAGAAGAAATAGATAACTAGATATAGAGAAAAGTGGGAGTATCTAGGATTCATGAAAGTTCACAAAGATACTGTTGAACCATTAAACCATTTGTCCCATCAAAACTTAAAATAAAAGAGGCTTAAAAAGAAAAAAGGTTAAGCTATCTTTTAGAAGAAATAGATAACTAGATATAGAGAAAAGTGGGAGTATCTAGGATTGAAAAGAGGAAATAATTTGGACTCAATGGAGGATATAACTAGGCTTAATGATGGCTGGATGCAAAGTCCTTCTTTTTTTCTTCTTTTTCTTCATGTGACGGCTAGAGAAAAGAAAACACAGACTTTCACATCTAAATAATATGGAACTACAAAATACAATAATATTATATTACTAACAGTATAAACCTTAAAAAAATGGTTGTTGTGAGACATGCCACAACTTTCACTTGGAAAGAAAAAAGATTTCAAAACTCTTTAATGATTGAAGCTTGTAAAGACTGCAGTAGAAATTATAAAGAAAATGTTAAGCTTGTAAAAGTAGAAACAGAAAAAGGGAACACATCCAAGTTGGCAAAAGGAACTAAGGAAGATGAAAGAAATCAAAAATCATGTAGGAAAAGCAAGATTATACTATCAAATGAGAAGGTTCATGTAAAGGAAACAGACCTTAGAATAGGCTCAAAGGCATATTAGTTTCAGCATTTAGTAGGCTTTTGAATTACTATGAATTGAGTTGAATTGACAATTAATTTTGGTCCATTCAGGAAATAATTAATGTGCTGCCAGAGCATTGGCTTATTGGTTCTAACCCCTCATAATCTCATCTTGCATCTTCAGTATCTAATTGTTTTCTAGCTTATGAAACCATCCCAATAAAACCCTCTTTTTATAAGTAAAATTAGTTGTTTGACCATCCCACTAAAACCGTTCTTGCATAACTTTTTTAGATAGGAAAAAGAAAGATGAAGAAGTAAGCTGTTCAGCCCACATTAAAAATAAATATCTTCCAAATTCTTTAGAGCTAATTTAAATATTTCTTTTATTTACCTTGTCTCTTCCAATCAAATATAATGAAATAATTAAAAACAAGATTTATAAAAAAAAATAAAAAAAAATATGAACGATATGAAAAACTACTAATGAGGGTTAAGGAAATGGAGTTCTGTAGTTACCACCCATATGAGAAAACTGTTCCTGGCCAGCGGATTTGATGTATGGAATTTGACGAAGGTTGACTGCCTCCGCATTGTCAACTCCCTTGTAATCTCTGTTGCAACATAATGTATATTGTCAATCCAGTGTACAGAAGCTTTGATTAAATACTTCTATCACATATCATTTGATTACAGTAATACTAGGGATACTTCAGATGCTGATGTGCAAATTAAGTATTTTGTAGATAAGGCTTGATTTTTGTAGGATATATCAAGTCTCTTTGGAATTAAGTGAAAAATGAAATGACACATGATGAGTGGCGTAAAGGTAAGACAGAGGCAGAAAAAAAGTAAGGGGCATTTACAGGACATTGTTGCTTTGTTTGTATTGTGAACTAGCACACAAGTGATGGCATCTTTTTTTACCCTAAAATATCAGTGTTGGACAATGATACCTCTGTTGCGCATTCCTAAAATATCAATGTTGGACAAGGATACTCAGACATTGGAATGACACTTCGACACTTCAAACCAATGGGATGATGTGATAAAATTTAGTTAACACTGGGTCTGACACCTGACACCTTCCAGTGTCCTGTCAGATGTAAACAAGTCTGGGTCAAAAGAAATGACACAATGATGTTCAATTGTTACAGCTACAGGTGATATTTAACTGATTTCTTTAGCTTAAAACTCAAGCATGAAGCAATCCAGTGTATATCCCCGAAAAAACATGGAAATATACTAAATTTCTGATGTTTCTGGGCCCATTCTCTGTAGAAGCCGAAAGAACAACTTCTATTGCGAATGGGCAGAGTGGTCAAAAGTGGAACTCTATGTTTGGGTTTTAGACTGTTGTATGAGGTTGTATAAGTATAGGGCATCTTTCATATTTTTGTATTGCCTTGGAGGATAATGGATGAGGAAGATGCTTTGGCTGGAAAATTGAACAGGAATGGCATGTTTGACATTAGGAGCTTTCACTAACAGATGTGTAGGTCAGATTGAAGTATGGTATCCCTTTCAAAAGTGTCTTCAAAGCTTGTTTCCAGAAACTGACCTCTCTTTCTAACAACTTCTATCTTGCAATCAGAAGTTTTTCAAAGGTGATTGGTATTTGACTGGAGTCAAGAGGAGTTGTTTAAGCTTACCAGTTAAGGAATTATGTCGGTCCATGTGTGCCTCATCTTCCCATACCCTCCAACTGTGAATCTGCTTTATATTATAACAATGTCATCAAATCCAACAGTAGCCGGAAATAACAGTACTATGATGTTATACTTGCTATTATGTCAAACAGGAGTCATAAATAATATTTTTATCCCTCAACCATATCTAGATAGTGTAATTGACTTCTGAATCGATGCACCAAGAGTTAAAAATAACAACTGAATTATACAGACTCTAATATCATTTAAGCTTTCTTCCACCAGCAATGAGTTACAGAATAAAAAGATTCAATCCTTAGGTTCCCCCACCTCCAAACCTTATGCTCATTAAGGGACTTGTCACGTTAAAAAAAACAACATGCAACGGAACCACACTGTTTATGTGCTCTTTTTTGGAATGTGTCAAATGTAAATTGTCTTGCAGTGGTGTTCTGGTGGCAACAATATTTGCATGTTCAATAGGAAAATTTGTCAATTTTCAAGTTGTATTTCACTTAATGGCATCAATTGAATACCAAAAAGCATGCCATACATTCTAAGGTGACAAACATTTTTTTCTATGACAATACATTTAAACCAACAGCATAAAGAACTTCCATTCATATATCTAAACTAGAATGATTCCGTCTCTATCTTTTGTAGCACAGCATGTTCACTAGAAGATAACAAGAAGGTTCAGCACAGAAATCTGAAGCATAAAATTATTTTAAAATTAAAAAAAAAAAAACAATATTGGCCCTAGATTGGACATTTCTATCACTAACTAAATAACAAAAAAGAAAAACTGTCTGTTAAGTTCAATAATGATAAAGGCCATTCACCTTCACAATTGCCAGCAGCATTGTTAAGCAGCTGTAAGATACATGAGTAACTGCCATGACAAAAATGAATCTGTGCAACTGCTCAAGACCCTCATAAGAAACAAATGGTTCATGACCCTGTGGATCCAAGTTATCCCAAATTAATGCATTAGTAATAAGCAAAAGTTGACAAACAATACAATTAAAATCAATTTATTTTTAATAGTTGATAACGCATGCCTCTTTGCAGGAATTTTGATTCAAACCCTTCAGAATTCTTCTAAACACGTGAGGATAAACAGAAGCACTCAACAATTTACGTTCACCGGATTCATTATTTTCCAATTCTTCATCAATCTCAGATCTGGAGCAGGGAGCAAATGCACTGTTATAGAACTTTGATGGAATGCAAATAGCTGCTATCAAGCTTGAGGTAGCTGTTAATAGGAGTGATATAAAACCAAGCAGCATCAACTCTGAACAAAATTGCAACAGAATCAGTTAACCACCAAGAACAAAGAAAATAGATATGTAGAAAGAGCATACAGTGTAAGAGATGCTTTCACTGACAAATCAAAGGATTCTTTCTTGTATCTGAAGAAATTCCTGACAGTATTTAATACATTTTACCTTCTTTCATCTTTTCCACAGCTTCAAGCAGGGGTTTTCGATTAGTCTTCCGCAACCACTACAAAAACAGAGAAACATTTAAAAGATGCAAAACCTAGGCAGTTACTATGGTATTAGTATTCCAAATGATGTAATTCTCGGCAAACATAGTACAATATTTAGTTAAAATATGTTGTCCATCCTTAATTGTTAGCATGAACCTTTCTTTGATAATGAATGCAAAAAATGAAGCCTCAAAATAAAAATGCAGGTTCATAATTAACACAAGACAATGCAAATTATAAAACTAACAGAAGACATGTTCTGGCGCGAAGAGATATTCTGCAGAAGGTGTCTGAAGCAACTTTAGTCACATCACCTTCACCATTGTGGAGATAATATTCAATGTTATTAAATGATAAAACATTGTAGTACAAGAACACCTCAAAAGAGCCCCATCCTTAATCTTAAGTATATTTCAAGAAAAACTGCATCTTGTAGAGGTAAGCTTGTTAGAAGAGTGTCCAATAAATCTGAAAGGTCATATATAGAACAAAAAAAAAAAAAGTACAGATTTGGTCTTGGTCTTAATTACCTATTAGGTTCATGTAATGGTTGAATCACCAGAGGTGACAGACTTTATATAACTAATTATGAAAGACCAACTTAATTAAAATTCTATCTGGCACCAAAATAAATTTTCCCAAACATTTAACTTTTTGTTTTCTTTATTTATTTGCATTTTTGGGGGGACTTATATTTAATTTTAATGTGTCTGGCAATAAATGCAAAGATGACCAACTTATACTCTTTTTCTGCACACCTAAGCATGGTTCCTATGTTATCAGAACATGCAAACTCCAATCCAAAGAATTTGGATACTTCTATAATTACATAGGTAGAAGAAGAAGGACGTCACGAATACCTAGAGAACCTAATTCTTTTAATAAACACAAATGCACCCTCTTTACATTGCAATGGAAAATCAGCATCTAAAATACATGAAAATGGAGAAAAGCAGAAGATTTATAAGAGAAATTGTGGAATTGGATGAACGACCCAGCTCCGACTGAACAAGGTCCTCATCCAGCAAGTTTGAAATTCATTATTGTATGAGTTTGCTATTGCACTAGAAAGGTAGGATACACTCAGAGACAGACAGACGCACACAGAGAGTGGGGAGAAGACAGAGAGATGGTGATTCTGCTAGTTGATAGCAGGTCTTTACTCAAGGTTTCAAAGCATGTTAATATAACATAAACCATGCAATAAAGCTTCCAATGTATAAACAGTGGTACTCTTGCTACATCATAGAGCCAAGTCATCGAGAAAACCAAAAGGCCGAGTAAAGATTTTGAATACTACTTACATTGCTTAAACGGTGAATGGAGCGCTCCACAAGCAAAGAAACAGCGACAAAGATTGTTAATACAGTAGCAACAGACCATGTTGGAGTCAAGGCCAAAGACCGTGCTTCTTTCTCATTTTCAGACATTCTGAAGTATACTATTCACAAACAAAACATATACTAATGACTCTAGATTTTAATTTAAGGCCAAGGGTATCTGAAAATCACTCTCCAGAATTACAAAACAAAACCCATTACAAAAACGCGTTCACAACTACCCGTGACCATATGAGTTATACATAATAGTAACAGAAAACCTAAAAGAAGATATCTTTCTTAAACAAACATTCATACCCAGCCAAATCCAACGGATGGGTTAAACGCGCAGATATACCAAAAACTGATAAATCTGGAAAGGGTCTGGAGAAGAAACTCCAGAATAAGTTTTACTTCACTAATTCCCCCAATTCCCCCAATAACCTGGTGATCTCTGCATTTTAAGTTTTACTTCAAGGAATCGAATTGCTGGTAAAGACTCTATGCAGAAACCACCCAGCAGCTTTTCCAGGGAACAAGAAGGTTCCTACAGTCCCACAGACCAAAATAAAATATAAAAATCAGAAATTGCTCTACTGATTTGTCTGACTTCCTATACAGAAATGCGAGCTCTTCCTTTCTTAGGAATGCTTTATCTGCACCATCTTCATTCTGTAAACTCTATGTAGAGCTGTTTCTCTCACATCCTTTACAAGTTAATTTCACATTTTCAAAAATGCAGTACAAGCAAG
Source organism: Quillaja saponaria (assembly GCA_029379385.1). NCBI lineage: Eukaryota > Viridiplantae > Streptophyta > Magnoliopsida > Fabales > Quillajaceae > Quillaja > Quillaja saponaria. The sequence goes on along the minus strand of CM055616.1, from coordinate 5,825,288 downwards.
AACTCAGCCACGATCTCCTCCTTCAAGAATTGGTACTCAATGATTGGTTCCAAATCTGACAAAAACCACAGCTGCTTCCAAAAAAAATTCTGAAATCATATACGAGTAACAACCACCTCAAGATTCTAAGAATTCAAAGCAATTACATTGGCTTGAAAGTTGAAACGAAATCCAGAAAACTAGTTCCTAGAGATCTCTGTCTTAGCTACGACCTTCAAGAACATACAATGGAGGATTTAATTTAATTTAATGATGAAAAGGCAAAACTTTCTGAAATCACATTTATTTGGTAGCGTTGTTAGCTAATTACAACAAAGTTCAAACCGCGTCGTTTCAGGCTGCGTAGCAAGCAGTGTAGCGAATCCAAGTCTTCTGGAAGATACTGGAGTGGAGTACGACTAATATTATTTATTGCGTATTATATTAAATTTTAATTTAAAGTAGACATTTTTTTTTTCCTCCGATAATTACGGGAGGAAGATGCACCTTATGTGGGTTTTTTTTTTTTTTTTTCACAAGTTGTAGATTGCTCTTAAAATTATTTCAACATATTCGTTTAATATATTATAAAAAAATAATACTATAATTAAACTTTATTAATAAAATATTTATTTATATATCAATTTTTATATTATATTTAACAATAACAATATAACATATATTTATACAATTAACTTTCTTATAATACTATCATTATACAGTGTGAGACAATTGATATGTCTGACAGTTGTACAATGAGACACAAATGGTGATGCAATATTATAACTTCAGTTTAACTATTGAGTGTTAACTCATAATTAATTTATAAAACATACTATTAATCGATACTTTTATCATTTCTATTTATTTAGTTATATTACTTTTTAATTTATCAAACATGTGACATCAACTAATTAATTTTCTTGACTGAGATCAACTTTTAGATTATCATTGTCATTTATAGTCCGACGTACATGTTACAAGAGTTCAAAATATACATTACATTTTCTATGTAGCTCTACAAGTCTACAACATGCACTGCTTGTGAGTCCAATTAATAGATGACATCATATTTGTCAAACTGAGACAACTGCAGACAATCAATGGCAATGTCCAATGCATCCCATTAATTATCAATACCAGGCTGTTCAACCATAGCTGTTCTTACAAATTTTCGAGTTTATCACTTGATTTATAGGGACTCTGACACTAACGGAAACACACCCTAGCCCCGAAATTATGCCACATGACCTTGTGTGCAATTTTTTTTTAATAGTCGGCCGCCCCAACTGGAACCCAATTTTGAGACACCACAAACATGTCATGTTTATACTTGCTTTCAATTTAGCAAATTTAAGCCACGAGTTTCTGTTGAACATCAAAGGTACATAAATTGTCTTTAAATTTTAAAGGGGGTAATTGGACAGACAACCTAAATATAAAAGCAGGATCTACAATACAAAAAAAAAAAACATAATAATAGCAGCATCTTATCTTAAGAGTTTAAAACAGCATCTCATCCTTCATCACTAGCAAAACTTATTCGAACCTATTGAGCTTTCAAGCCCTCAGCAGCGGGTTGAGATGTAACATCTGTATCTGGAAGCTGCTTGGACATGTGGTTTCCACTGACAGGAAGCTCCTCACATTTCTCGTCCTCAGAGCTAGGAGTATGGTCGGATGTTGCTTCCTCTAACTCAGTCTCACTAAATAAATCCTTCTGAACGGGAACACTTCTTTGCTGCTGGGATGATATAACATTTGCAATAGCTTTAAAAGCTGCAGATGCCTGATCATTGTCCACTGCACCATCTTTGTCTACGCTATTGACATTTGGTACCCTGGACGAGTCATCTTGTCGCGGAGGGGGAACAAAAAAGGGAATCTTACCCCTCTGCCAGTCATGTAGTACCATCTTTGCTGCAGTCATCAAGTCAGGTTCTCCTCCCTAAGCACAAACAATCAAGAAGTCAGTAACATGCCTTCTCAAAGCAGCACACTAAGAGAGGGCTGAAATGAACCTAAACAAAATTACAAAATATAACAGTCTTACACATGGTTGAGACATAGGAAAATGAAAATCAAGTGGATCAGAAAGAAGTGTTCCCTAAGACAAGGTGCTCAAATGGAACAAAAACAACACTGACTTGGGTCTAGGAAAGCATTTTTATCTGGCATAGTTGCAATTTATTATAGAAGAGAGACTGTGTGTGCAAGCAGGCTACTTTAACTGGAGATAGTACATTTCTTGTCTTTATCACTATCATGTTGTAGCATGCACCCAACAAAAGTGGGTCCTTTGCAAATAGTATTTCCCTCAACAGAAAGCCATCTATTACCCCTCAAATTGACGAAAGTTCTTGAACTCCCACATTTTACTTTGATTATTAGACTTTGCCATCAATACTCTCAGCAAATTAAAATGAGATGAATCAAGTTTGAGAAAGAGCTTAGGAGCCAAACTAGCTGCTAGTAACACTAGATTCATATCAATTGACATGGCCATGAGCATTGAATTTTAGAAACATACCTTATAAAGTTTCCCAGTCAATTTGCACAGCTGAACTAGAAAGTCGTTGTCATCGGTCCTGAGAGGAAAAACAACATTTTGAGAAATGGTTGTACATGATTTCTCTGTTTTCCAATTAAAAAATATATATATGTACTTCAGTTCATGGACAATGACATAATTCACACTTTATTCACAAAGCAAGAAGATAAAAAGCAAACAAAAGTGAATTGCAAGAACAGAAATTAAAGGACACACATGAACTTATATGGTGTGGGAAAAAAAAAAAAAAAATTAATCCGGCTTCCAATTTATATTTCTAGATTATTGAGATAACCCAATTAGTCATGGAACTTCATATCCCTCATGCTTAGAGTAGTGCTACTTTCAAGAGTTTACAAAGCTTCATGCTGTCTCTAACAATTTTCTTCAGCAACCAAAAGAACTCTGATCTCATGCACAACACAGCTTGAAACAGCTAATATGGTTGTGGCTGGACCAAGGAACAGAGGATGTCAATGAAATAAGGACAAGTCAGGTAAGATGCATAGGTATGTGAATTCTATCAAAAGAAAACTTCTGAAAGACTAACATCTGACTAATATAATGGTTTAGCTGCTTGTTGCGGCTTAATTCACGGGGTCTATGGACAATATCTGACAGAAGAAAAGGAGCTCAAGGAGAAGGTTACATCAGTGTTGACGGATCTGAATTTCGCAGAGCAGTATATATAACTGGAAATTTTAACAGAACCATGTTTATGTGAATTGATGTTGTTACGGTTGTATAGTATCTAGAACTCTGGTTGCCTAATAGTAGTTAGGGTTCTGGCTGAGCCATACTGTTATTGAATGAGGACTAGGTTGTCTTCTGTACTTTACAATTCTCATTTGCCTCAGACCATTTTGTTTGACGCCATTAAACTTGAGAAGAAACCCCTCAATGGCTTTAAACAATAGTTTCTTATGGCAGGGTGAAGCAGAGGTCAAATGCTGCTCTCCTTGCAAAAGAATGAAAGAAAATCATTCCATATAAATCAACTAGAATCAAATAGTGTCATCATCAATATGCATAATTAATTAATAATAGCTCATTCTATGCGAATTTTTAGGATTCCATTTTTCTTATTAAAACACTTGGACTACTTAAGTTTAACTAGATTCAGACTACAATAAAATCCTTGAAATTATGAACAGCAAGCAGTAATAGTACATTAGCCCCCTTTTTCAGGGTATAGGATAGGGTACTCATGCATACATATACTTTATAGTTTATATATGCTCTTTGGAATTTGACTCTTCTCTATTACTATCACACCAACCATGCAGGTGTAACAGAAGAAGTATGGTCTGCATGTGTGACGATGTTCATAACAGAAAGAAGGAACTATGAGGATGGTCACTATCACTCCACAACAAAAACATTGTACGACCCATAAATCTGCCAGTTCATGTACAGTAATACATAAAACCTGGGCAAGGGACAGAAGCATACCAGTCTTTTATTTTATATGCTCTTTCTAAGTGCTCCTTCTTCACACGCTTCAGAACTTCTCCTATATGTTCTGCAGCATCATGCAAGTTTGTGACACGTACCTGGAAAGAAAGCCTCAGTTTATTTGATCTAACAACACGTATGTAGACTATTTAGCTTGATGAATGCCACGTTAGGTTTTGCAAACATATAGCAAGCACACATAAGGAAAAAATAAATCAAAACCCAATAAGAGTGCAATGCCGGAGAAGAAATGTACGGTAAAATTGTCTTTCTAATAAATTCATTTCAGTTACCTTCTCAGAAAGAGGAGACCTGGGTTGCACAGTCATCAAGGATAACTAACTTCATAAATCCTCATGGGTAAGCCAGCAAGATAAAGAAAAAGCAAATGCAACTGCAATGATTCAATAGACCTAGAAAACAATAAATTATATTCCAAACTCCTAATTGTGCATTCTGAGACATTAAAATATGAGGGGAAAATGTTTCTTATAGCTTCTACCAACTGTGTGTCAGTTCCTAAGTTTATGTTTCACCGCTTTACAATCAGATTGGCCTCCCCATTCAATCTAGTTATCAGATGGGTCCTCTTGCATTTGGCACAGAAACAATTATTAAGTTGACAGTGGGTGACTGAAAATTAATTTTAACATATGGAAGTCTCGGAAATAGCAGCAAAACATTTATAACTAAAGCATGTTACAAAATCCCAAATAGAGAGAAAAAAGAAAAGGATTGAGGAGAAAAAAACTTACCACACCCTTTAATACGATATCTGTGTCTGTGTCTTTGTTATGGTAGACAACACCAGGACAGTCAATCAAGAAGATCCTCTTAGTGAGAGTTATGTACTGCCAGACTTTAGTTTCCCCAGGTATAGGAGCAACCTTGCAAACCTTGTGACACATGGAGCACACATCAGCTAACACATTAAACTGTGATTTCAGTTAACTAAACTTCTACACTAATAATGTGAGAAGGAAGACTCAATTTTTTTTATATAAGAATGTAACCCAACATATGGCAGGTAACATCATTTGAAACAAAAGTCAAGTTGTGCAAAGGAGAAGAGAAAAGTACATTCTTTGTTCGCAGGGTGTTGATGACTGATGACTTTCCGACATTGGGATACCCAACAAATCCAACAGATATTGCTTGCTTGTCACTTTTTAATCGAGCAAATTGTCTCAACACTGATAACAGTGAACCCTAAGTGCAAGATGGAAAATAAATGTGATTAATAATTGATTAAACAGTATGTAGAAATTACAATGTGCTGATCCACGATCTAATTGTCGATTTCTATGCCTCCAGAAACTCACAATTCAATAAAATTACCAAAATCATATCAGAAGTACCTTTCCAAAGGACTTATTAACACTTGCATGGAATGCTAGGGTCGGGTATTCCTTGGACAAAACTCTAAGCCATCCTTTTGTTACCCATGCAGGAACCAAATCACACTGAGAAAATGAGAGTATTAGTTTTTTGCAACTTGCATTATAGGAAATAAGATTGCAGCAACCTCAAAATGGAAATTAAACAAACCTTGTTTAACAAAAAAACCATGTGTTTATGCGAGCGGTGTTCTTTCAAATGCTTCTCTAGATGATAACATCTTGTACCTTGTGGGTCCCTTGCATCTAAAACCTGCATCAGAATGCATAAGGTATTGAAAGGCAGAAGAGAGAACCGAGATGGAAAGGAGACTGAAACTAATGCACAGTGTGTCCTGCCATACAATTTGCAATGGAAACAAGCAGAAAGACAATATGTTGGAAAGAGAAGTAGTTTTAAGTTTTTATTGGAGGTTCCGTCATTCACTCAACAGTTCTCTTGTAGCATTATTGCAACTTTCCAAGTACACAATCAATGAGATACACAATAATATCTCATCTTAATACCAGGATTAAAAATCCCATTAATAGTTTGTTCACCATATCATCCTAAATTTGCAAGACATATGCACATCAAAGACTGCAGAAAATAGTCTAAAGGAAGAAACAAACTCATTCATACCATAACTTGTCATTAGTCGATTCAAACATATAATAGTGAAATAATTCTGCAGGTAAAAGAGACAAATCCTGACCTGAACAACAACATCAGAAGAGTCTATCACTTTGTAGAGCTCACCCCATATACGTTTACTTTGACCTTTCTCAAACATTGTATGCCGAACTAGATCTCTAAATCCATCTCCTTCACTTCCCTCTGCAGTAGCACCGCCGACTGACTTCTGCTCAAAAGCCTCTACCATTTTGTTCAAACAAAAAAAGAAATACGATATCATTATAAGGAAACTATGAAAGTGATGAAACTGACAAGACGTAATGCTTTATTGTAGAAGATAAACTTAAACACAACAAATAAGAGCCTTTCCGGTTTAATCTCAATTTCACTATTCAACATAATGCAAATCAACTAATCTGGGAAATAATGGAGCCTCTCTTCATGACAATCTAAACCAAAGTAGCCATCAAAACAATAAAGTAGAAAGACAATTCATTTACCCTGAGAACCATCAGCCTTTTTAATTAAGGACTCGTAATCCGCTGCAAACAGTTGCGGGCGCTTCCTCTTTTTCTTAGGTCCAAATGCATCCCCAAAAGGCTCTCTGTCAAGGAGATGAACTCTAGCTTGCTATACAGATAAGAAAAAACAACCAATTAGCAAATAAAAATCAGAGAACCAAATGATCTAAAAACCAAAATTTAGCTGACAGCAATAGGTAGCTTTCTGAAGAATAACACATTGATTGTTACAACTAAAGATCACTGAGTACCTTGTTTATATTTTTAAAAAAATGGTATACTCGTATCTAACTAAACATCCCTTTATATAAATACTAATATAGTTCTAGATGGAATGAGGGGGGAGGGTTTAACCTTGTTAAAACCTTAAAGAGTGATACTCAAAGTGTTTTGATGAATTGGATGAGGATTTCTCATACCAAAATAATATATTTATACTATGAGATTGAATCAGACTCAATGAACATTCTGTGACATAAAGCACAGACTCTAAAGGCAAAGAAAATAATGGTGCAGCTTGACCTATATCTTTAGCAATGATTGTGGAACCATTAGCTATAGTGACAGTAGAAAATGATGGTGGATTACTAATACTAGAAAAAAATATAAGATTACCAGATATGTGATCAGAGGCACCAGAATCAAGAACCCAAGTGTTAGAAGAGGTCTAAGAGAGGCAGAGGCAAAATTACAATGAGAATATTACTGGGTAGCCTGATACTATAAGAACTTATCATATTCAGTAGTTGATAATGAGACATTAAGACGCTTGTATTCAAATAGTGAAACTTCAAGTGAATTGGATGACTGAACAATGTTAGTTGTAGGACCCGGGACCTAGATAACCAATCAGCTGATAACATTTTTAGATTTTTTGGAGGTAGACTTATCGGTGAACAGTGTGATCAACAGTACCTGTGAACAGTACCCTAAAGGACAATAGTCGTACTGTTGGAATGAAATGCAGCAGTAGAGAGACAAACTGGAAAGAAACACAGCAGAAAATAAAAATTAAAATTTTCTCTCCCTAAACTCTGATACCATGTAAAACCTAAAAAAAAAGATACCCAAAGTGTTTTGATAAATTGGATGAGGATTTCTCATACTAAGATAATATATTTATACTACGAGATTGTGTAGAATACAAATTTATGTAGAGTATAAGTAAGTCAACTATACATAAATAAGGAAACTATAAATAAGGAAATTTGACCCACTAACTAAGCTATCTAAATTTACACTCTAACAAATCCCAAGCACGGTAACAATGAAATTACTTGAACCTAAATTTTTGTTTTAAACTAGTCTAACCTCCAACCTAAATACCTGCATGCATACAAGGAAGGGACGAAAAGACAATCTCAAAGTAAATCCATCACTCTAAGTTGAAGTAATTAAAACATATTTAAATCATAATTCCCAACATTATTTAGCTTTTCTTCAGAATAATCAAAACTGTGGGATGTGGGATATTAACAATAAGAGGTACACAGTAGAAATTTCATGGGTCTACGCAAAATATTATCTATCATAATTTTAAAATTAAAGGAAAAGGAAAGTAATTAAGATAGGATACAGACCTTCTGATGGTCATTCAGGAGAGAAAACGGGAGTTTCTTATCTTTCAAAATGACATTGTAATTATTTGACATACGGTTTTGAAGCTCCTCCCGGAAATATTCAAGCTCTTTCTGATTCACAACTCGAGTATTCCCTACAAATCCATAGCACAATATTGTATTCAATGAATTCAGAAGTCAATTCTGTAGGTTATATACATATATGTAAATTTTGTACAATTCTACATACCAAACCATCTGCGATCAGGTTGAATTCGTGTACTTGGCAACTCCTTGGACTGCAACTCGTGCTTCAATATTTTCCCTTTACGGTCCCTCTTTGGTCTCGTATTGTACATCTTAAGCCGCCTAACAGTGGCGGCAGTACGAGAATTTGCGCTCCCATCAGTTCGATTCACATCCAGAGAATGCTTCGGCTTCCCGGACACATTCACTTTCCTCTCTTTCTTCGTCATATTCACTCACCTTCCCCGATAAGAATTCAAAAAGCTCCGCTAAGTTAAATCTATCACAGATGAAATAGGGCTTATGGTAAGTTTGGCAGGTCGGAAAGTGTAAGAAAATGAAGAGCGAACCTTGTGTTAATTTTTCTGAACGAGCATGAGATTGAGCAAGAAGCTTACCTTTTGGCCTGAACCTTGAGAATTGAGGTCGGTACTGTATTCTGAAGATGAAGACGAAGCTGAAGCAAACTATTAGCTGTGCCGCCGCCAAATGATATTAGGGTGGACCGACATGGTAAAGAACCGGCTACAGGGAAAGATTTGGAAATTACGGATCGGGTGGAATCTGGCCCAAGTTTTTCTATTTCTACTTTTAGGGTGGACCGTATGGAGACCCATTTGAACAGTACCCGACAATATAAGCCCCGAACTTGATCTGGGCATTCATCTAGCCTTGACTGGAAGTTGTAGTCCCAATCTCGAGCCCAAATTCACCCATTGAAGTGCCCTAAAAGCAAGGAAGCATTGTTTCTTCCAAGAGAGAGAGAGACTTGAAAGGGAATTTGATCATTGTTACTTACCATAACCCCAATTACGATATCTTAAATCTAACATTAATTACAATATCCCAAACCGTAACCCTAGTTACGGTACCCTAACTACCCTAATTCTAGTTACGGTACTTTAACCCTAATTACGATACACTAACTCTTGTTACGATAACCTAAACCTAACACTAATAATGAAATCCTAATTATCATACTTTAACTATAATTATAGTATACTAAACTAAATTACAATACCTTAACTCTAATTTTGGTACCCTAACCCTAATTACGGTATCTTAACCCTGACTCTAATTATGATATCTTAATCCTAATTACGATATCCTAACCCCAGTTACAATACCTTAAACCTAACACTAATAAGGATATACTAATTATGGTATCATAACACTAATTACAGTACTTTAACCCTAATTTTGGTATCCTAACTCTAATTACGATACCTTTATCCTAATTATTGTACCATAACCCTGATTTTGATAACCTAACTCAAATCCTAATTACAATATCCTGACTTTAATCACAATACTCTGACCCTAATTACAGTACCCTAACCTTAGTTATTGTACCTTAACCCTAATTATAATACCCTAACCCTATTACGATGCCTAATCTTAATTATATCCCTAATTACAGTACCATAATCCTAATCATAACCCTAATTACAATACACTAATCTTAATTATGACACATTAACCCTAATTACGATACCCCAAATCTAACCCTAATTACGGAACCCTAACATTAGTTAATATGCCCTGACCTTAATATTAATTATGGTACCTTAACCATACTAATGGTACTATAACTCTAATCCTAATTATGGAACCCTATCCTTAGTTACTATATCATAACCATAATAATGGTATCATAACCCTAACACTAATTAAAGTGTCATAACAATAACCCTAATTATGATACCTTAACCATAATTATGATATCCTAACCCTAATTATTATATCATAATTCTAATTTTGGTACCTTAACCCTAGTTATGGTACTTAAACCCTAGTTACAATACACAAAATCTTAGTTACAGTACCTTAATCTTAGTTACTGTACTCAACCCTAACTTTAATTACAGTACCATAACCGTAACCCTAATTACAGTACTTTAACTATAGTTATGGTACTATAACTCTAATTACCGTATCCTAATCCTAACTCTAATTATAGTACCTAAATCCTAACCCTAGTTATAGTACCCTAATCCTAGTTAAGATATCTTAATTACTATAATTACGGTATCTTAACCAAAATTATAGTACCATAACCACCTTAATTACGATACCATAACACTAATTACAATACATTTACCATAATTATGATACATTAACTCAAATTATAGTACTCTAACCTTAATTATGATACCCTAACTATAACATTAATTACGATACTCTAACACTAATTTCGGTACTCTAAACCTAACCCTAATTACGGTATCCTAACCTTAATGCTGGTTAGGCTAGCATAAACTTAGTTACGGTAATGACGATAAACAAATAAATAAATGCAATAAAAAATTTAATTCATAATATAAACATATAATCAAAAAAAATAAAATGGATGCACGTAATATTTATTTTTATTCATAAAATTTAGAAAATAATAATTTATATTATAATTATTTATAATTTACTAAATTAAAATTTTGAGAAATTTCGTGTTATTTACTATTGATATATAGTTATTAACAAATTATAGATTTATTAATATTGAAAATATTTAGGATAAAAAAGTCAATAGTCATAAAATAATTACTAACATGTGAATATTAAATTAGAGAAAAATTAAGAAAAAAGTTAAAAAAAAAAGAAAAAGAAAAAGCTATTTGAAAGCAAAATAACAATTAAAAAATAATTATTTAATTTGTAAATACTCATAGGGTATTTAAGAAAATATAATTTATTTCACTAAACGACTAAAACAATAATATATAATTATGAAAACTATACTCTAAATATTTTTTAATTAATAATATATTTTAAAAAAATTATTTAATAAATTTGAGAAAAATTACAAAATAATATAATTATTAGGAACTTATTAATTTTTTTTGTTGAGAAAATCAATAACTATTATTGACATATTATTATTATTATTATTTTTTTATAAATTAAAAGTTAAAACAACAATTTTATAATTATGAAACTATACTCTTAATTCATAGAAATTTGTTTTTAAAATTTTAATTTATTAAATTTGAGAAAAACTAAAAAAATTAAGATTATTAGGCACTTATTAAACAAACAAAAAATCAAAAATTTAATTTTAATTACTATTAACTTATAATTATTAAAAAACATAAATTTATTAATATTAAGAATAAGTAAAAAAGTAATCAATAGTTCTAAAACAATTACAATTCTATTATCTTAAAATATAGAAGAATTAAGAAAAAATATTTAAAGTAAAATAACTACTAAAGATATATTTATAATATTAAAAATTCAAAAAGATATTTAAGAAAATCAAATTTCTTTTTCTTCTAATAAAACAATTTCATAAATAGCATAAATATAGATTAGTGTACTATTTAAACTTTTTTTTTTTTTTAAAGATTTGGTTAAAAAAATTCTTTGACCATATTAATTACACAATTCAAAATATTTGTCTTTCATTCGCATAAATTTCTAAAAATTTATATTTTAGAGATAAAATTCGATTCTAAATTCTGAATATGCAACAAACTTTACTATCTCAATCAGCGGCACCTTTAACTTAATATTTTTTTTTTTTGTTTAACGGTACAACTAATCCCACTCAATCTTTCTCTATTCTTTGTAAAGATGAGAAAATCATATTCATATATTGAGATAATTGTTTTTTTTATTTTTTATTTTTTCTTTGATTGAAAGAACGTGTCACGTCACGTGTGTTGTGGGGCTGAAAAAGAAACGAGCACAGCTGAGCTCAGAAAGAGTCTCGTCAAGAAGAGGAACCCAGCTATTGTTGCGTAAGCCACAAATGGTTGTCATGTCCAATTCTTTGAATGAGACTGCAAAAAGAATATTCACTATTTAAGTTCGGATCTGAAGCAGAGTGAGCGTCATTACATGTACCATGGATCGAGTGCTAAAAGCTGCGAGAGCCTCTGGTTCTCTCAACCTTTCGAATCGATCCCTGAAGTGAGTCCTCTCTCGGAATTCCTTGGAGCATACATGAATTAAGCAGAAGCAGATTTCTATCTTAGTATTTGTTCTGAGAATTTTGGGCAAGCTAATGTTTATCAATTCTGAATTATAGCTAAATGTCGTATTTATGTTCTGTCTTTTGTGCCTTTTTAGTTAGATGAAAGATGATTGTGTTCAATGATAAGTATGTGAAATGCATTTATAGAAAAGCACATGTAAATATTAAGTAATGGAAAAAAAACTCGGTTGATGCATGGAAATGAAGGATTGACAATGCTGTTTTGATAAGAGTAAATGACCCACAATTCCAATAATTTTTAATTTTTTTTTAATTTCCTATTTGTACTAAACTACTAATTATCTGATTTCATTTATTTTTAATATTCAGCTAATAAGTGGTCTAAATTCTGGTGGCCTAGTTATGTAAAGAAACATGAGAAGATGGAATAAGATTATGTTAAAAAGGATGTATTTGTTTTAATTGTGTCTCTGTGTGTCTGGCGCGTATATTTTTCACGCTTAGCAAGCATGATTCGAACATCTGTTGGATCTTTTTTTTTTTTTTTTTTTTTGAATTGAAGTTTTAGAATTTTTTATGCCTGTCATCCGTTCATTATTGTGTTTCAAATTTCAGGGAAGTGCCTAATGAGGTCTACCAAAGTCTGGATGCTCTCGGGCAGGATGAGAAATGGTGGGAGGTAAACTATTTTGTCCATTTTGGTCTTTGTTGTATTGCGTGCTTAAATGGAAATATATATCTATATTTTTTTTTGTACTCACCAGATAGATAGTGCATGAAACTCCAACCTGTATACTAAGCAAACTAATAAGCTTTTAGCTTGTTTACAGGCTGTTGAGCTTCAGAAGATTATTTTAGCTCACAATAATATCCAAAAATTAAAGGAAGACCTGAGAAATTTACCTCTACTGACTGTATTGAATGTTAGCCACAACAAACTTTCTGACCTCCCTGCTGCTATTGGAGAGTGAGTTTTCAGAACATCGTTTTTAAACTATTGATTTCAAGATTTTCTAGTAATCAAGTTTCCATAACATCTTTAACTGTCTGTTTTTTTCCTTCCCTTCATGGTTGTCAGAGTAGCACGATTTCAAATTTTGATTTTGGCTAATTTGACAGGCTTCCTTCTTTGAAGTCGCTGGACGTTTCATATAATTTGATACTAAAAATACCAGAGGAAATTGGATCAGCAACATCGATTGTGAAGTACTCTACTTTTGTTCTTTTTTCATTTAACATGTTTCTTTTATTTAATCAGAATGCTACATTTTTCAATTTGTGTTTGTATCTCACTCTGTCTATGTGATTAAGTACCTTCACACTTGTATTTGTACTTTGGTGAGAACTAGAATATCTTAATTGAGAGAAAAAGAAAGCAATTGAGGATATAGAACTTCACCATGAAAAGTCCATTGATGCCTAAACCTTGGTTTTTCTATTAGACTTGAAGTGCAAAGCAAAATAGACTGAATGAGTTTCTGGTGGATATCTGTCCTGCACTGCCTTCAAAAAGTTAGAATTCAGTCAATCTGCTGATCGCCTCTCTTGACTAACCTGTATAACCATTTGCTTGTTTTCAACAATGCTATCTGAGAAACAGAAACATTTTTTTTTTTTTTTATATATATAATAGAAATTTTCATTTTTATTCTTTTAAAAGAATCTATTTCAAACCTTAGAAAATTCTATACAAAAGAGCAAGACATTTATCCCTTTTTTCATGCCATAACACTTATCAATTCCCTTATATATGGCTTTAAGTACTGAGTTCCATTGGATACCCTCCTTTATATGTTTTAATTAATAGAGTATTTCTGTGATTTTATAGGTTGGATTGTTCAAGCAATCAGCTTAAGGAGCTTCCTTGCACACTTGGGGGATGTTTAGATTTGTCAGACCTTAAGGTAATAATTTCACTTGTTCGAAATGATGGCGTGGGCACCATTCTTGTGGTTGTAAGTTTAACACAAAAAGATTTTCCCAACTTACAGAATGCAATTTTGTAATTTTAAACTTGAGTTTTGTTGACGCATATAAAAAGCTGTTTATTCCAGGGGATTAAGGACACGAGTTTGAAATTTCTGAGATTTTTATCAAAATCTGTGTTCTTTAAATGTACATTGAACTTCAAATTTTCGTGGAATTCCAAAATAAATTACAAATCTCAGCTGAAACTTGAAAATCCAATTCTATTATCTCTTTCCTGTGATTTTTTCTACCATGTAAAAACCACCATTGTTATCATTAATATAATGGCCAGTGCTGTACCTACCCGTACAGGTGAAACACCAGTAGTGCCTCTGCCGCCAATGGTGAATGTTCTTCTTTGTTGTTGGCTCTGCCATCAATGCTAACACAGTTATCAGTTATCACCACCACTATCCCAGCTGTGAAACATCAGCATCATCATTCCTGTCAACACTGTCAATGCTAATGCCATCTGTTTGTCTATCTTAAATCCCATCAAAAGAATAGACCATTGATTGCCTACTGTCTGCGTTGCCAACAGTAAGCACATTGAATCATTAAGAATCTACCAAGAATTGCTTGTCTATTTCTTTGCATGTGATTCAGATGCTAACCAAGCTTAAATTTCTGAAGAATATAAACAATATGGTTTTTGGGGATGGGGATGATAGATTTCCTTAGAAAATAAACTATAAAAGGCAAAAGTAGGTTATGTAATTATGAAGATTGATCAACAAAGAAAAAAATATTTTTGTCCGGGCTTGGGGGAATCTAATGATTCCAGACTAATTGTTTTCCTCTCAAACAACCTTTCTCCTGGTATCTCCATATTTACTTACTATTCATGTGGAGGCTGCAAAGCTCTGAATTGTGTAAAATGTTATGTATGTCTATTTGTGTCTATAACATAATATCTATAGTAAATCATGCATGTCTATTGTCTAAATATAACATGTGGTCTATAGTCCTGTCTTATGGTATTCGTCTCCTAGGTATCAAACAACGTTATTACCTACTTACCAGAAGATCTAGCAAACTGTTCGAAGTTGGCAAAGCTTGATGTGGAGGTACTAGCACAACTCTGTATGTTGGTTATAGATGTTATTGGGTTAGCTCTTTTTCTCTAAAGAGGACTGGGTTTAGTTGCCAGGACTCTAATTGTGTATCATTTTGTCTTTCAATGCCAGGGAAACAAGATTACGACCATATCCAAGAATTTGTTTTCATCTTGGACCATGCTTACAGAACTCAATGCATGTAATCGTCTAAACTGCAATTAAGTATACCAATGGGGTGTCAATGTGCCATTAATGATAATCTCGATCCTACTTGTAATTTGGATGTGTACACTACATATTAATAAATTTCTGCTCTTTATTGTCGTCCCCACAGCAAGAAATTTGCTAGATGGGATACCAGAGAGCATTGGAAGCCTTTCATGTCTTATTCGTCTTGACCTCCATCAGAACAGTGAGTTGATCTAACTAGCTGCTGACTTTTTGAACCTTTGGTATCACTAGGCCTATTCCTTTCTCCTGTTCTTTATAATGTTAACCTATCGGAGTTCTGCAGGAATTTCGTCAATCCCATCATCAATTATGGGTTGCTGTTCACTAGTGGAGTTTTATATGGGGTCATATTCTCCTCTATATTTACATTGTCCTTGTAATTTTAACAAGCTAGCATTAATTTTTTTTTTTCCCTACTTGAAAGTTTTGCATAACTGATACATAGCATGCATTTGTGATCCAAATCTAGGAGTAATGCACTATCTACATTACCAGTGGAAATAGGGGCCCTTTCTCACTTGGGGACTTTAGATCTGCGCTCAAACAAGGTAGCTGAAGCTTCACTTGTTTTAGCCATTTAATAAATTTAGTATGGTCACAGAAGACCTCATTTCTAATTTACTTTTTATTGTAGTAGATGGTCCATAGGAACTAGTTTCAATTTTCAGGCTCAGATCTAACTGTAATCATCAGTTATCCTACAAACTTAAGATATTAGGGCATAATGTGAACAATGTCTATCAACATTATCGTGTGATCGTTGCACTAAATATGAGGTTTTACTTTGTCTCTTAACCATTGTGTGCCTCTTTGAGTGTCCTTCATTATTTACAGACACCTCAAAAGACAAAATTGTATTGTTCATGTAAAACTATTCTTTTCAACATTGAAGTTTAGCCTTCTCTTTTATCCTCCCTTGGTCTCTCCTTTTTCTTCATGGAAATTATCTGAAACTAAATTTGAACTGATGAAAATCTGTCATTTTAACTAGTAAATACAAGTATATTGGTATCTAAAAATTTGGATAATGATAAAACAAATGGTCGGTGATAAAGCTTCTCATGGGTGGAAAGGCTGCCTCTGAATACAGAGACTGAAAATGATGTTCAGAAAATAATAGGACCTTCTTCTTAATTGTTTCTTCTGCCATCATCCCGTCAACCATGAGACTGAGAAGTGAAAGGTATATCTAAAATCACAAGTATTTTGCTATTTACATGATGTTCTCTTGTGGTGCAAAATAGACTGTAGTCAACTTTTGACTGGTAATTACAAATCAAAAGACACCAAAAGGTGTGTAAACTCTGAAGAGAAAAACTAGAGCAGTGCACTACCTAAATGCTAAAAAAGAAAAAGGACAGGTAGATATTTGTGAAACAGACAATGCTAAAACCTCATCTTCAGTCTCTAAGTTAATCACACCAAGACTAGGATTTTTCTTCAAGTTTCTCACAATAACTTGACTTCTCAGCTGGAGGTTCACAGTGGAAATGCTTTCTTTTATTTTTTTTCTTTTGTTTTTCTTTCACTCTGATTGTAGTCCTTGTTAAACAATAAACAAGAGGGCATATCTATTGGTTCTTTCCTGCTTACGGCTGTGGAAAGAGAATTGATCAGATCACTAATGGCTGCAAGGTTGCGACTTGCGACTGAATATGTACCACCAAGTATCGTGAGAGAGAGGCAGAGAGGGAATAGAAAACTATTCATTATTTGTCCAGGACCCTAGACAAAGAGAGACTCAATTTGGGGATGGGTTTGTGTTGATTTAGGGTAGAAAACCTCTGATGTTGTGGTAGAGTGAGAAACTTTGTTGTCTGCTATTAAATCAGAGGACCAAATGTGCGCTGATGAAATCCTAATATTTCTCCGATACCGTGATGAATGAGTTAACTCATGCTTCCGCCCTATCTCAGCCCAAAAATCCGATTTTTGGTCCCTCGTGTATTGTTCGGCATATTTCAACTTGTAAAATTGCACTATCATACTAGTTGACTTCCAGTCTTCACAACCTTGATATCCACCATATACTGGACTCGGCTGGCTGCACATGCCTGTGAACTTGTAATCTGGACCCTTGATTAGTTTGTGTGACTTTGTTCTTCCTCAGCGACGTGTAACAGGCTAACAGCAGTGGCTATTGCATTTTAATCTATGAACAATAATCATGTCTCAACCCTAGCTAAATAACCATCAACCAAGATTTCAGGACCACTAATCATGCCATAAATATTGGTGGTATTGTATATCTACTACTGCAATTATTTGGCATTCGATATCATTATCTCATACCATTTTGTAGATCATTAACATAGTTATTCACTGGCCTAGTTACCTTTTAGAAGTATGAATAGCCTAAATGTTTCAGTTAGGCATTTAGTATTGAGGTGTGTATCCTAAGTCTAGGAAGACTTTGACTATACACATGAAGGAAGGCGCAATTAGCATCAGAATCTGGATATAATTTTCTGAGCAGTGGTTACTTTGGCCTTATAGTTTAGCTTTAGTTTCCTGTCCCCTTGGTTCTTAAAATTTGTCAGTTTCTGGTTAATGGACTGTTAAATATTAATTTGATTGCTTATCACTTTATATCAATTTATATGGTTTCAGCTGAATGAGTATCCAGTTGAGGCATGCAAATTGCGTCTTTCACTATTGGATCTTTCTAATAACTCATTGAGTGGACTACCCCCTGAAATGGGTAAGGTTGGCAATTGTAGTTTGATTCAAATCTATTATCAGACATATTTGCAGGAGTCATATTCATATATAGACAATCTATTCTCTATTTGAATCATTTTGATCATTTGAAAAATAAAAATAAAAAAAATCTGAAATCGCACCTACAAAGTTATATGAAGGGATCAGTTTTTAAACCATGGCCCAAGCAAAAAAGATATTGGAATTGATAAAAAGGCCTTTATGGCTATTTTTGATATGGGGTAAGGACTTTTTAAATTTTTAGAGTGCTTTTTTGTTTACTAATTATATTGCATATAATCACTTGTAGGATCAACTTAAATCAAAAAATTGATATGGTCTTCTCCATCAGAGCTTTTCTTTTCTTTTATTGAAGAAAAAGGATAATTCTCTTTATCATCCTTTGGCTTATGGGTCTAGGAACCTAGTTATTGGGTATTACAAGGGGAACATAATTTCAAAAGAACAAACAGAGAGAAGAAAGGAAGGGTGCCATACCTAAAACATCTAGGATATTGGATCCAAAATGTTTGCGAACCTCAGTATATGCTAGTGCTGTATCAAGCTCATAAAAACGTATTAAGCATTTAAAGACAATACAAAAAATAAAGCTAACATGGATAATAGAATGAATAACCTAATCATTAATCAAAAAATATATATATTCATCAATATTTTTTTTAAAAAGGACAATGAATAATCTAATCATTTTACGCATTGTCTAGGTAAGATGACTAATCTGAGAAAACTTCTGCTTTCTGGTAACCCTTTGCGGACTCTTCGAAGGTATGATGGAAGGTGTTGGTCTTTCTTTGCTAAATATTTTTCTTCATTAATGGTTTCGCTAACTAATAATTTTTTCTTCCAGTTCATTGGTGTCTGGACCTACACCTGCATTATTGAAGTATCTTCGAAGCAGACTTTCGGACTGTGAAGGTATGTTGGTTTTCATTAGTTAAAGTTATGGTTACGCTTTCAGTTATTAAAAAGATAATGTGTTTAAGTTTCTCGTGCAGATCCTGAAGCTACAACCTCAACAAAAGAGGATGTAATTGCAATGGCTGCTCGATTGTCTATTGCTTCAAAGGTATGGTTTATTTCGTGTATTTATCTTTCTGAAGACAGAATTGCATGTGGGAATCATCTATTTGCTGCAACATTAACTGCTGTTGTTGCACTGATAACTTTATGGAATACAGATATTATCTATAAGAAAAAAGAAAAGAAAACACATAACAGTGTTGTCAACTTACTCCTTTTAGCTGGAGATTGAAATAAAGATGACAATTTGAAGTTGAGTCGCAATGGGATTTGTCACAAGATGTATCATGTTTGTAATGGAAAAAGAAAAACATTGAGTTGAGAAAAATATTTTTGGACTTGTAGGAATTAAAGGGGGCTTCTAAACATTCACAATGATCTTGTGATTTGTCCATTATGTCCCACTTACTCATAAATTATGGGAATTGGTAATAAGCATGGGCATAGACATGGATGCATGAATTTGACATGACATGGTGACACAACAACATTTGGAAACTCTCAAATTATTTTCCCTTAGATATGTACTGTCAGACATGTAACCTGTCAGTGGGTAGAGAGTTTTTTATTACGAGGATAAAAAGTACACTCCCAAAAAATTTGAGAAAAGAGTACAAAAGAGAGAAACTAAGAAAGAAAATATTTGCTTCATAAAGTAACAGAATTACAGAACTAAGAAAGAAAAGATTATCTACCTTACATATGGACTCTATGATTTTCTTTTTGGGGTCGTAAAAGCTTGAGCTGCATTCTTTTTTCCGCTTAATTTCAGACATTTGCAGCCCTTTTGAGGATCCATCCGTTAAAATGCCGCTGGAGCTCCTCCATGAATAAGTATTTCAAATTGAAAGTCATCCAATCATTTACACAGAAAACTACTATATGAAATTAGAAAGAGATTGGCATTATCAGCGTTATCAAAGGCTCAAGGCGTAGGGGCGCGTCTTAGCAAAGTTAGGTGCGCACCTTAGCAAAGTTAGGCACACATCTAATAAAAAAAATAAAATCTACCTACAATGATTCCAAGCTTACATCATGTAAAACCTAACACCAAATGCTCAGCTTTTTGTACAATAAGAGAGATTAGATTAAGCAGGGGATTAGAATAAGCAGAAGATTAGAAGAAGATTGAGAAAGTGATTGAAAAATATGATAGATAATAGGCAGACTTACACTGAAAATATGCTCTGTTTTTTGGCTAAGATACAGGGAAGCTTAGTCTTCGGTCTGTAGGCTGCTTGAATCAGAATTTTGCTTCAGCTGCGGTGTTAGGGTCTTTTTTTTTTTATGTTTTAGGGACCTTTCAGATTTCTGTTAGGACTCTTCCAATGTTTGATTTTTCCTAATTATGAGAAAACTTAAAAACTGAAGAGTTTTAGTAAAAAAGAAAAACTGAAGAGTTTTTTTTTTTCAAAAAAAATAACTTGCTGCGCCTTATGTTTGCCTTGTGTGCGCTTCCTGGCACCTCAAAATATGTAAAAGGCGCACGCCTAGTGTGCCTAGGCAGCGCCCACCTTTAAAGGTGCATAGGTGAGGGGGTCTGCACCTTGTGCTTGAGGCGCGCCTTTGATAACACGCATTATGTTCTTAGCACTAGAAATGAATTTTAAGTTTGTTTATCTCAATCTAGGTAGAAGAATTATTAATTTGAATCAATTGTCTAAGAGATCGTCAAGCTAGAAATTATTTATGGCTGGAAAGTCAGTTTTCTACATGTATTATGGCATGTGTCTCTTTGTCAACTTTTCGTAGAAAGGCCAGTTGTCTAGATACATCTAAGGTATTTAAAATGGAAAGTGGTGACACAATAAGAGATATGAAGTATGGACTAGAACTGGAAGGTAATTGTAGGTGGTTAAATGCCTGCCTCAATACATAACATGTTTTTTCAGGTAGGGTTTTAGTAGATAGAGTAGGATGGTTACCTATACCAACTAGTACAACTTTGAGTTATCTAGTGTTAATTGACAGCACTTTAGAATTCTCCCTTATTCTTTCCCTCTCCGTTTTGTTATATTCTTTTTCTCATGGGGAATTGTTTACCCTATACTTGATTTTACTCACCCTTTTTACTGTTCAATTGTTCATATGTGCAGGAACTTTCTCTGGAAGGGCTGGGGTTGAGTGTTGTCCCATCTAAAGTATGGGAATCAGGCGAGGTCACAAAAGTCAATCTTTCTAGGAATTCCATCCAAGACTTGCCAATCGAACTTTCTTCATGTGTTTCCCTCCAGGTAAAATCTTATGACCAAGTTATACATGGAAACCATCATCTTCTGATATACTATGTGATGCAGGACCATTAAAGTAGCACTAGGGGTCATTATATAGACTCTTTGAAAAACCCTAATGGCATAAACAGTAAATCTAGAGTCCTAATAAAAAAGGAAAATCCTAATAAGCTACTAAGATTACAAATCAAATCTTAATTTAACATAATTACAATCAAATCCTAAAACAAATAATAATTTACTAATTAATCCTAAAATTTCCATTATCACATTCTCCGTCACTGTGTGTGATGGATTTAACCAATTGATATTGTGGATTTCCTGAAAGTGACAGAGACTAGCATCCTCTCATATGGGTCCTAAGATTTTGAGTATTAAGTTTGTTAGTTGGTAATGTATTGATGTAATTGTGTTTAGCTATTTGAAGATATTCACTTAATTTAATAGAAAATAATGTACAGATACGTGGAGATTCAATGTGAGACGTGGTAGTTTGTTTATACAAGTTACCAGTTAAAGCTATGTATATATGCATGGGAATCCATGTAGGAATTCAAGATTTTAGAAATTACCATATACATACAGAACAAGAAGCTTAGACTGTATTGTGCTCCCACTCATGACATATCTAAAAGTTGATTACATGTATTATATTTATTAAACATGGCTACTTTCATGCTAACAAGTCAATCAGCTACTTATTTCTACTCAATTAATGCATAAGGCCCAACTACACGTGGTTGCCTATAAAATTCTCATTAGAAATATTTAGTATTCTCCTTTGATTCTCCTTCGTAGATCTTGGTATTGCACCCCTTCATTTATCAGTGATATTTCTAACCATGTCCTTTGTAATATCTTGTATAACATCCTTCTTTGTCCCTTTAACCTATGTCTGTTATTGTCCTCTATAACTTTTCTAAATATATAAAAATAAGTTTACCCATTAATTTCCACACTGTATCCATATTCCTTGGTTTTCCCTTGGGATGCCCATTCTTGTCCTCAATAGTTGATTTATGTTTGTGGCCCCACAATGCACAAGTAACAACCTGTTCATTTATGCTATGTAGACCAAGAGTGAAGCTAAGGCCTATTTAAATTATCTTTTGAAAGTTCTATCACACAGTCTGATGTCAACTAAGATCCAGAATCTTTATTTGAATTCTGTAATAGAATGCTGTTCTTTTCTGTTGTGCATTGGGTGGTTGATCTATTTAGTTGTCTTGCTTAAGTTTCATGTGATTATAAGATATCTTCAAACTCAATCATCTCATGTATCATGTGTGAGTATAAAGCAAATAATGTCTATGCAATGTAAACTTTTCTGCTGTTGAGTGGTCGAATGTCAATGATTAGATTATGATCTTTTCTCGTTGGTACTAGATTACTGATGATTCAGATTCCTTTGTAGTTATATTTTCATGACAAGATAGTTCATCTGGAAAACATGATATTTTCTATTTATTCATCTCTATTTTTCACTCGTGCTTGTGCAGACTCTGATTTTATCCAGGAATAAAATAAAAGAGTGGCCGGGTGCAGTTCTTAAGTCACTTTCTAATCTTTTGTGTTTGAAACTGGACGATAATTTCCTCAGACAGGTACCTGGTAATGTTATGGTGTCTTTATTTTCCTTATCTTGTAATGAATAAGGAAACCAGTGTGTATATTTTGAAAAATGAACTGTTCTAGACATGTGAGGGAGCTTTGTATCTAATCAACTTTTCATTAGATTTTGCTTCCTGCCACCATTTCCTTTATTGTATTCTTTTAATTTATAGCTTTGTTGTTAACCTTTATTTCCTTGACATGTACTCATCTTTAGATGTTCAAACGTGAAATCTTTTTTTAATGATGCCAACGTATGAAATACTGCCCTTGCTATACAGCAAATGGTACTGTGAGACCTCTCCTTTTGAAATCTGCTTGACTGGGAGGATTATAAACATAAAATCTCAATGACACTGTATAAGTGCTAGTGTTTCCTACTTTACAATACTATTTCTATTATTCTCTATTTATCTTAGTTCTTAACATGAATTGTTGTAGTTAAAAAAAATATAATCCCATTTGCAGATATTTTTCCATGTGCACATGTCTATGTTCTATGCTCCAATCATGACTATGATCTGACTGCGCCCCTATATTTACTTGCATAGATTCCATCAGATGGGTTTCAGGCCGTGTCAATGCTTCAGATTCTGGATTTAAGTGGTAATGCAGATTCATTACCTATCAGTCCTGCGTTTTCTTGTTTACCCCATCTGCAAGAGCTTTACCTGAGGTTGGTCAGCAGGAAATTTTGGCATGTCATATACATCCACATGATGAGTACAAAAAAAAAAAAAAAAAAACCTTGCACACAGTCTTACCTATGTATTATGTATTTATTTTATACCTTTTCTGATCTGATGCTTATCATTTCTATTGTGACTTGACAGAAGGATGCAGCTAAAAGAAGTCCCATCAGATATATTGAGCTTACACCAACTGCGGGTCCTTGCCTTGAGTCAAAATTCGCTTGAATCAATTCCAGTGGTAATATGATATATATTTTTTTTTTCAGAAAACAAAGATTTTGTGGTTTTGGGCATAGCATGACTCAACCCAAACACTAGTAGCTATTAGGAGGAGGGTGCTCCAATCCTTATATACCCACAACCAATTGGTTTCCCAACTGGTGCGGGACTTTTTATTTTTGGTCCGTAACATAGCTCACTAGGTAACCAACTAACCACACATCTAAGTTTCAAATTTGAATCTCCCTAAACTAAAAATAAAAAGACAAAGATTTGGCTTGATTCTAGGGCTTCTTTTAATACCCTACTTGCAAAAGTGTACGATATTTGCTCTGTCTTAGATTTAGATTTGATAGACAATTTGGTTGTGGCTGCAGTAACAGTTTCTCTTTACTGTTGGGTACTTTTTGATATTTATGGATATTTGAGTAGTTTAACAAGAAGAAGATAAAGAATCAAAGAAATCAGAGAGAAATTAGGGGAAGGAGGAGATAGTGTCATTCAAAATTCTGGAGAAGAAGAAGTTACAGACCATGGGTTCCTAAATACCCGTTTAGCTAACAAACTGGACTGTCAATGACAAGAATAACCTCACTTAAATCTTGAGAATTAGTGAATTACAATTAAGCCCATCAGCTAAAATAGTATCTAACATTCATCTTGATTGAGGTGAAAGCAATACGGTCTCTGATTGTCAATGTGAAATTTGTCTCTTGGTAATACACCAGAGTGTGGATGCAGTCGTCCTGATCCCTTCATTACATGTTGTGAATAAGTGACCCAGTGACCCAGATAATGACCTGAGTTGCATCTTTGGTCTAGTGCTCTCATTCTCAGTTTTTCCCATCCTAATTTCTTCAATCCTCGTGAGAGAGGATATCCATACTGGCATCATAAAGACTTGTGTAAAACAAATCAGTCTCTGTATGGGAGGCATTACCTTGTTATGCTAGGATCCACACAAGTGCGTGTAAGCATTGTGGTCCTTTAGTTTATTTTAATTTCTTAGTTCATAACAAATTGTCTAGCACAGTACTTTCTTTAAATGATAACTTCAATAGTGTCTTTTTGTGCTTTTGTTTATTTCTATATTATCTTTCAGGGGCTCAAAAATCTTACTTCTCTTACTGAGCTTGACCTGTCTGACAATAACATCTTGGCACTTCCTCCAGAACTGGTGAGACTGAAATTGCCTTCCTGTATCTCTTGATTTTGTAGGGCTTTTGTTGACTATATATGATAATGCATATATTCTCTCTATTCCACCTTTTGTTTGTTAAAAAATTCTCATAGCATTTCACGAAATTGAGAAGTAGGAGCTGAGTTGATGCATCTCTGAATTCTTGGTACATCTAGCACAATAAATTAACTTTGTCTACCCAAGAAATGGTGCTTTTGGTGTTGGCTCTGAATACTTTATCTATTTGTGATGTTATGTGTAAATGAGTGTATCATTGGTTATTGTGTAAATTCTTTTACCTTTTTCGTTTTGCCTTCTTTGATTTGCTATTAACTTGTTCCAACCTGTAGCATCATATGACATTTGGTCCTTCAAAGCTTCATTTGTGGGCTTTATGTTTTCACTGACAATGTATTACGTTATTCTAAGTTAGGGATTTTCTTGATCAGGGTTTGCTTGAATTAAGCCTGCAGGCATTAAGACTTGATGGGAATCCATTGAGAAGGTATGTAACTAACACCCCCTTCCCCATCTATCCTCTTCATTTCTTGTAATCATTCTTGTTTAATTCTGTGAAAGGTTTAATTTTCAATAATATATGCTTTAATGGGTTTCAGTCTTTCTTTGTATGTACCTGGCATACTAATGATAATATTCTAGAGACATTAGGTTTGATAAAGAATACAATTCTTAAAAGAAAGTTTCATACCAAGTAATTGTTTGGTAGTGTAAAAGTTTACCAAGGAGTAAAAAATGAATGAAAAAAGTAAATAATGCACGTAGTAGTGACTTTATTTTTTCTGTCATTCTAATGAGCCTTAAGTTTGTAGCTGCTTGTAAGCATTTATACATCTACATTAATATTCTGGAGACATTAGATTTGATAAAGAATACAATTCTTAAAAGAAAGTTGCATACCAAGTAATTGTTTGGTAGTGTAAAAGTTTACCAAGGAGTAAAAAATGAATGAAAAAAGTAAACAATGTACTTAGGAGTGAACTTTATTTTTGCCCTCATTCTAATGAGCCACAAGTTTGTAGCTGCATGTAAGCATGTATACATGTATTCTCAAGTAGTAATAACCATTTTCATATGATATTACAATAAAATCTTAAAATCTAATGAGAATTCTAGGCACATAGAGTGGATGCATTAAATTTCTGAAATCTTGGTATTCTTATTATTTTTTTTACCCTTTTTGCAGTATTCGGAGGACTATATTAGATAAAGGAACCAAAGCTGTTCTGAAATATTTGAAGGACAAATTGCCGGAGCAGTAGTTCAGCTCTAAAACCTTCTTGATGTGTTTGTCCGTATACCTGTGGCCTTCTCGGTTGCGCGACTGATCTTTACATCTTTCGTTGCTTCTGTTTGAAAGTTTGATCATACCACATACTTCAATATATAGCTTTGGTTTGAAATTGTAACATTTGAATTGGCAATGTCTGTTTTTCATCTTGATTTCTAGTGATCATTACTTCTGAAATATGCAGACGGTGCTTTATTGTTTCAATTTTCACCTGGTTTGGACAGTGATTTACCCCAAACGATATTCAATGTGACATTTTCTGTATGAGCATTTGAGATGAATAAGTAATTAAGATTCAGTTAAGTGATATTGGTAAACAGGTGGTTTTTTTGTTTGTTTATCTTTGGTGTTTGTAATGTATTTTTGGTATTGACATATTCAAAGGAGTTGTTCGTTTCTCCTTTTACATTTTCTCACTTCTATCATGTTTACAGAACAATAAATCTTACGTTGTAATTCCAAGTAAGTTTTAAATAAATAATTCCCCTATTACGCCTATTTTTTTTATTAAAAAAACTTATATTTTTGTTTAATCTTACTTGTTTATATTATTGAATTTAAAGTACTTTTCGGTTTAAAATGACCACTAATTAGAAATTAAGAGGTAAAAGACTTTTTTTTCTATAAAAGGAAAAAAAAAAGAAAAGAAAAAGAATTTGTGAAGTGTATGCATGCAATTAAATTACTCGTGTTTCTTCTTGCAATAAGAAAAATTAGTTGAAACATGTAAAAGAAAACCAAATCGTGTATAATATTTGAGTTTTTGACAAATTTTAGCTTACATAAATTTATACTTGAAATCTTTTTGCAGTTTAATTTTCTAATAATTGTATACTTAATTAATATTTTAAAATTATAACTTATCATAGTTAATAAACAAGAACACTATATAAAAAATATTAATAAATAATAAATAAAATTAGTACAAAGTAAATAAAATAATTTTAATTAAAAATATTTTCTAGGCATTTGAACAGGATCTTATGTATGAGTTTGAGGAAAATAGTTATGAAAGGAGATTCACGAACTCAAATAAGATTACCCAAAAAAACAAAAATTAATTTTCTTTCTCAAAAGCATTTATTATTAAAAAAATAAAAATTAGCTAATTAAAAACACAATAACTACACGACCCTGTAATTTTCTTCCCTCCGTTTCTGTCTCCATCACGCCGCGCTCTCTCTGCGCTTTTTTCCGAAATCAACCTTACCTTCACCGTTCTGTGTCAGATTCCGGTTGCCGAATACGAATACGAATTCGTAGCTACTAGTATCAGTCGCTGCTTCTCGGAGACCTTAACGAAACTACGTTGAAACTTAGACGGTATATTAGTTGTTAATTTAAAGCTTAGGATTTTTATGATATCCATGTTATTTAGTTCGCATTTGGGTTTTGTGGAAAACGTTTTATAGCTCGCAATTTTCGCTAACTCGGGCGTGCTGTGAGTTGTGAAATTACAATTCGTTTTGGGCTTTGTGGAAAAGGATTTCTACTTCCTAAGCTTGCCAATTTTGTTATCTAATGAAACTGTTGTGACTTTATGAGCTTTTTTTTTTTTGGGTGAAAGTAATGGTTCTTTAGTAAGGAAGTCTCCTTAGGAAAAACAGGAAGCTTACATATTTTGATTGAGGATTAGTTCACTGAAAACGAGGTTTGGTCTCATTTGTATGTGTTCTTTGTTGAGTTTTGATGCCTGTAAGTGTGCTTTTCTTTGTAAAATTTTAAGGGTAAATAACAAAGATAAATACATGCATAAGTGGATTTGGAAATTTGCACCCAATAGTTGCTCACTGCATTTTTTTTTTTTTAAAAAGAAAAGAAATTTCTAATTATGGTGCCGGTGATGAGATATTTCAGCAGTATTGTTACCAAGAATGGAGACCGGAGGAGGTGTTGATATACTTGTGTCTTTAGTTAAATATCTTACCATTCATGTAATGCCAGTGATAATTTATTTGGAAAGGTAATTGTGTAGTTATCAGGTGTTATATCAGGATGTAACAGCACGAAACAAATTTAATTTTGACAATTTGGGAATAATTTATTTGATCCTATTGGAAAGCATCTGTTACTAAATAATATAGAGTAATGCTGTGCTGGTAGATTTATTTTTGAGATAAGTTAGCTGTATCAAAAGGGCAGATGTCAATTAAGTGCTTGTTATGTGATTATGGAATGCTAAGGCATATTGTATTAACCTCACCCCGAAACAAAAAAGAAAACAAGTTTTCTTTGTTTCCCTTTAAGTTGTTAATAGACTGCTATATAAGCTAAATTTTTTTAACTCCCTGAACCATATTTTATTGATTTGCAGGACATGGATGCAAGTTCAACACCCTGTGAGCGTGAGGATGAAGAAGAATATGTTTTGCTTGATCTTGATGGCATTGCAGGAGAACTTGACATTCCACCAAATGCACCATATGTTCTATCTGTATGTTTCTAGACCTGCAAAATTCATGTTCCTTTGTGATCTTGACATCATAATATGTTTATCGACCTAGACAAAAAAAATTATATTTCTGATGACTAAACCTTAATCCATTTTGTTTAGACAAATTTTTTTTTTTTTTTGTAGTGTTTTATTTCTTTATGCCTTTTAAAATTTCTTAATATATCTGACTCTCGCTGTGATTAAAGAATTAAATGTCGAGTTGTTGTTTCTTGAATTCTTTATCTAGATGATCTCAGTTGGTAATCTGTTATGCAAGTATGGGAACCCTCTGATCCGACCGTCCAATATCTAAGAAACTTATGATTATACTTGTGCTATTTTAACACTTTTTATGGTTTTCATTTCCTACTATGTGCTTTTAGCTGGAAACCTCACATGGTTAGTGCACATGTGTACATTCTTTAAAGTTTAAATGAAGTAGAGGATAATGATTTCTACCTTCTTTCTGTTAAGTAGAATCTCATTTTACTTGGAAGTATTATGTTCTGTGAATTCAATTAAAATACCGTTTCCTTGTAGTGCTATTTGACTCATATTGCTCTTTTAATTGCAGGGTCTTGATACACTGAACCCTGTTTTGATCATAGATGATAAATTCAAGCTGGTGAGTTCATTTCTTGTGAAAATTTTCTTTCTTTTATTAGATGCTGCTTATACATGCATGCTTCATGTACAAACTCACACATTCATAAACATGCATGTGTAAGGGCATGCATGATCATTCAAGCTTTCTGTATTAAATGTATGTGAAGGTGGCAATTGGGATGTACCAAATTAAATGTGTGAGTAATATGATTATATGACAGTCAAATAATATGGAAAAAAAATAAAATAAATCAGATGTGATGGGCGAGAAATTTAAGAAGGGTGAATGTATGCATGCATTTTTTGTCATAGAATGTTGAGTGAATTACTACAACATCCTATATACCATGTTGAAGTCATCACATGGGCTTTTTTCTATTTTTCATAACTTAGAGAAAAATCCATGACTCGAACAGACTACCCATATTACAACACAATTATCACAATCACAAAAAAGGCTAATCTGTTATAGAATGTGACCGTTATGTTATACACTACTTGGCTTTTGTGTAGGGTTTAAAAATAGAAGAGAGGTTTAAGTAAGTTTAAACATAATATAGCAAAGGGTAGAGTAAAAAAAAAGAAAAAAAAATGGTAACAAACGGGGCCAAGCCCCAAAAAGAAAAAGTTACACAGGAACCAATTTAGGCCTTGAAATGCCTAGAACATGAGACTGAGAAGGTCCATAAGTTTTCCTGGAGGTTGAACAAGATGCTTTACTACTAAAGATGAAGAAAGGCTGTAGTTAGCTATCCAATCGGCCGATTAGTTACCCTGTCTAAACATGACACATAGAAATCTCCCAATCTCATTGAAGAAAAGCGCTGCAACTGGCAATCAAATTCCAATGAGGATGGAAATCAGAAGCGTCCTTCAAAATAAGATCAGTTCCCCTTGTTACCTAATGAGACAGGATAACAATTGGCTTTCTAATAGCCATAACCATTAATTTTCATCCAACCTGAAGGAGGGCATTGGCCAAGGGATCAGCTTTTCCTCTCTACAAATAGACTGGTGATTTTGAATCTTTGATTTAACCAACGCCAAGTAGATCTGGGATGTGCAGTAGCAAAACATATATGTTGTATCCGCATATATGCAGTTTCAATTAATTGGTTAATGTTCTGAAAATGATATATGACTCTGATGTTATTACTTAAAATATTTTCTACAAAGTTTCTGAAGTTTATCTAGGTTCCTATATCTTGTATGTAATATTTTCCGATGTTTAATCTTTCAGCTGAAATTACTTGGGACTTGGAAAGTACTTCTGAGAATCATCCTCTTTATTTTGATCTTAATATTCTGATCATCTTCTTATAATCCATATATGTAGTTACCAACTAAGTAAAGGTGCAGGCTATGATTTCATTAATTTGCATTGCTTCTCTTATTATATGAGCATTTTCTGAGAATTCTTGTTGTTCGTTGTTCTTTTTGTAGATCGGGGAATATGAGGAAACAATTGGCACATGCATTGTCTTCACAGAACAAGGTGAGTTCCAGTTCTTATTTTTACATAGTATTTCTTTAGCAAACTTTGGAACTTCTCCAGAATCGAACATATTCAGAGAAATGTTTGGGGGAGGAGGTTGAAGTATTGAACAATTACTTTCTAGACATTATAAGTTGTTACCAGAAACTATAAATGAGTTCCAAAAAACTATTCCTCTTCCCTCCATTATACATTCAGTATTTGAAACTATATTGTCTTGCAGCTGTATTCTTCATTGAATACATAGTCTATCCTCATAAGGAGCATATTCAAAGCTCGTGTCAACTTACTGATTTTCCTCAGAAAATCAGTAAATTAGCTGTATTGTAATGCTAGAGGAATGGTTAGTGTCATTGTCTCTTGATAGTGATGCCTTTCTTATCTCAGTTGAGCTAGTCAATATTACAGTGAGTCATCATACAATAAAATCAATAGCAGTCAGTGTTTTTTAGTTGCTTTCTTATTCAGATCTTCTTAATGGTGTTTTTCCATACTAAATCAATTGATCTTAGCAGATGCTGCTCCTATAGTCCATGAAGTGACGGGACCTTCTGAAACGAACCTTTTCTCTGGAAAATGCATTATTGATTCAAATCAACCTCCAACCAAGCAAGTGAAACCCGTGTGCCAACTTCAAAAGGTTTTGAAATTTAGAATATGTTCTGATTCTGAAGTTCAAGATCTAACAGCTGAGCAGAGTAGATGAATTAGATTGAGAAGGAAGTTTGCTGCATTTCGAAGATCTATAAAGAACCTCAAACTGATATCGGTACTGTGTGCACCCGTTTTTCTGGTTAAAAATGAAAGAGTTGCTATTGTAGTCTACTTTTCATACTATCTTGATTTTGTTGTTAATTTGTTACTGCAGCAGAACTTTTCTGTAAGAGAATGATTACCATTTAACAAGTATATACATCTAAGTTACTTGCACTCATTGATATTCATATACTAGTAAATGTTCACTTTTGGTTCTCAGTGATTGGATACTGTTGAATTTAAATACTCAAGTTTGATATTAGCCCTTTATACGCGCCTCTGCAAAATTTCTTGCTTGCTAAGCCAAGCTTAAACCCGTTGCTAGCTTGTTTTTGTAAAGAAAAAAATTATGAAACCCAATTAATGGGAAAAGGCAGCCTTAGCCATTAAGGCATGGCCAGGCCAGCACTTGGGAATTGACTTCAAAATTTTATATTGATTTTCATGCTTTATAAACACTCAGAGCAGTCAGTAGTAAGCAAATAGAAAAGCCAATCGCCGGCTCTAAAACAAAGACGACGTGGAAATAGCAATTTTGACGCTGCTTCGGATGACGTGGAGCTTTACTTAGCATCCACGTGACGAAATAAGGTCTGACAACAACGGAAAACAAACGAATTCTCTGGGCTTTCGAAACCTATGAAATTCCACACTTGAAGATTCCTTCATCTCTGGCTGTAGACAGAGAAAGTGCTAAAAGTCTTTATCTAGAGAGATAAAGAAATGTAGCATGACAGCGTGGAAAATGTCGCCATAAAGCTAACTTCACATAACCCTAATTTTCTGTGCTTTAATTGTGGGAATTAAAGACTTGATCACCAATCACCATTTCCATTTCTCTCAAATTTTTCTCTTTCCTGCTTTCATATCTCGATGCCACCAATAATTTACAAGTTTGGACCTTAAAGTTTCAATTTTTCGACAAGAAGAACCAGAGATTGGCACCGAAAATCTCATTGAAATTTACTTTTTTCATTGGTATGTATGGCTTCGCAAGTAATCCTCTGATTTTCATTTAATAGTTCTTTTTATTGGGTTGAAGCAAATTCTGATCTAAAAGGCCCCATTTTTGTTCAGTGACCTTCTTTATCACCATAAAGTTTTTGCTATTAGATCAGTGCTCAAACTGGTTCTAGTTGTTATTTCTATTTGAATTTTCTGTTAATTGACTAGTTTCTACTCAACTTGCAGGTGAACATCCACAGTGTTTGATTCCACGGTAGTTGTTGTGGGTTGTGATTAGTTATCTTCTGATGTTTAATTTCCAATTACTGTTCCACTCACCTGCTAATTATCCATCTAGACCCCCTTTTTCCTACTCAATTTCTCATATTTTCCTTCCCTCCGACGTGTTCTTTATATGTTGCTTCAATTGCCTGAGATTTCGTCTCAAAATTTGATACTTCCACCGTAGAGGTTGTGTTTCTTGCTGTCATTGTGAATTACTTTGGTATACACCTGAAGTGGAAGACATTTCTAGGTTGTTTGAATCATATTTAGCTTGCTTAGGGTGGGATTTAAAGAGTAGGATTGTTACCAATGGCAGATCGGTTTAGGGCTGTTTCCATTGAGGAACTGCCGTCACATTTAATTTTAGAAATTCTATGCTCAGGCAGGCTGAGTGCAGTGGATCTTGTTTGTTTAGAGCTGACTTCTAAGACTTTTGGTGGGAGTAATGGTTTGTACCCTTACAAGTTTCGGTCATTGGTGGACTTCGCGGCATTTCAACTTTGTGTCTCCCACCTTTCCTATTCTAGGATTAGTTTGAATGCTCAGAGAGAGTTGTTTGATCGATGTGGTGGGAAATGGAAGCGGGTTTTGAGATTCTTGCAGTCTGTGGAACAATCATCTCAGATGGTGGAGACATCAGCAGGCAATGTACTATTTCTTTATTATATTCAGTTGTAACTGTTTTTAAATGAGCTAATTTTTTTTGGGGGCTGGGATATGAGGTCAAACAATATAAATTTGTTTCTGTATTACTCTATTTTCATCTCATAGATGTTTTGGAGTAACTATAAGTCTATAACATCTGCGCCTTCTATAAAGTATAGAACAAGATAACGGGGAAGGAATCTGGACTTATATATGTTAGGAAAGAAATATTTCATCACATGACAAGTGATACACACCATGAGAGACAGGGTCTCTGGGAAAGTGCCTTTAATTGTTGATTATGTTGCCTTTTGGTAAGCAGTAATTAATTACTTCATAAATTTTGTTTACAGATGCAAATTACAACTGGGAAGTATCACACCTTCTTGACTAGCAATTCATCTGTGTACTCTTGTGGTTCTGGTTTGTGTGGTGTTCTTGGTCATGGTCCTGAAACGACACAGTGCGTAGCATTTACACGGATTGATTTCCCACCGTTGACACATGTGGTCCAGGTTTCAGCATCCCATAATCATGCAGCTTTTGTCATGCAATCTGGAGAGGTTTGTTGCAACTCATTCTCTTCCAACCTTATTAATCTTGAATACGTTATTATCTGTTTATCTGGGACAAAGCAGAATACTTAGAGGACTATATTTAATTTCTTGAATCTAATAATATACTTGGGCGATTTCTGTGTAATAAGGATTTGTTTGGTGTTTAGAAATGTAGATTGTAGACCCTCTGATGCAGCAGCCTTGAGATTCATGTTCATTATAGGTTTAGGAAACATATTAGTGTTTGGCACTTTGGCCTGGTGAAAGGGAAAAGAAACAAGATTAGGGAATGTTTGTACACTGATCAATTACATAGTAGTTGTCCTCATTTGAGAAATGAGAAAAACCATTTGGATTGTGTTACTCAGCAATTTCTCAAGAGACAGGGTCACTGCTATTTTTCATTTCAAGCATAATCTGTGTCATGATACTCCCTTAACAGCACTGATTTTGATTGGTGGCACATGGTAGGTACTTAGATACTTCCATTGATGTATTTCTGTGCTGAACTTTCAGGACTCTAGATTTATATTCTCAGGGGCTAAGGCATGTTTAAGAAATACCCTTGTAGTGAGAGATTGGGAGGAGAAGACTTTGAGATGCTTTTATTCACTTAGAATGTGTTTGTACTAATAAGAATTCAGATTAACAGGTTTTTAGGTATGTTCAATAAATTGTTGTCTATTATGACCTTATTTCCTTTTATATATACATACACTCTATTTCTTCTTTTTAATCTAAGATTGCCATCAGATGTGTCTTAGAACCTGACGTTTTCGATGATATATTCAGGTTTTTACATGTGGAGACAATTCATCATTTTGTTGTGGACACAGAGATACAAGCAGGCCAATTTCTAGGCCTAGGCTTGTTGAAGCATTGAAGGGAGTTCCTTGCAAGCAGGTATACTGCTCATTCTTCTGGAAATGATAATTTTCGACTGGGCTTTCAATTTTGTAGTTGGAATAAAACCAGATGTTAATTCTAAGTTTGGCATTCTGATATCTTCTCTTATCTATTGAAATAAGGAATTTTGGGAATGAATGATCTTGCTTTTTCTTCTTCCTTTTATAAGCTCATGTCACTTCTCAAGAAGATCTTCAAATTTTATTGATATTTCATACTACATCTCTGATATTTCATGGTTGGCTATCAAATTTCTGCTTGTTATTGATTCAAAAGTGGCAAAAGGTTTGCTCCGTTTATTTGCTGCAGCTGTTGCCTTCTACCAATGTTGTTGCTATTAGTATGCTTCCCTCCCCGTCTTAGATATAAAGGATTTGGTTCCTAATTCCTGTTGTCTATAGAAGACTAACTCCGTTAAAATCTGAACTCATTTCAGGTTGCAGCAGGCCTTAACTTTACTGTCTTCCTCACAAGACAGGGCCAGGTTTATACATGTGGGACCAACACACACGGCCAGCTTGGTCATGGTGACTCCCAGGACAGACCAACACCCAGAATTGTTGAATTGCATGAGGAAGTTGGCTCTGTAGTTCAGATTGCTGCTGGTCCAAGTTATGTATTAGCTCTAACTGACAATGGGGCAGTTTACTCTTTCGGGTCAGGTGCTAATTTCTGTCTTGGTCATGGAGAGCAGCATAATGAATTCCAGCCACGTGTTATTCAGACATTTAGGAGAAAAGGTATTCATGTGGTCCGTGTCTCTGCTGGTGACGAGCATGCAGTGGCACTCGATTCTTATGGCTTTGTGAGTTTCGGAACTCTACTATAAAACTTCCATCTAGATTGATTGTACTTGGTTTAGGGTCATTGCTGCAAGGATTCATAGAAGTTTCTGCTATGCTTTCTGCAGGTTTATACTTGGGGCAAAGGCTACTGTGGTGCATTAGGCCATGGGGATGAGATTGATAAAACAACTCCAGAAATCTTGAACAGCCTTAAAAGCCATTTGGCTGTGCAGGTATTTCGTGTTAATGTACTACATTAATTATTTGGTAAACCTGGTCAAATATCATTCCTTCTTTGCTCTTATGAGTTTGCTTTCTTTGAAATTAAAACCATATTTATATCTTACTATAACTTGTAGGTATGTGCAAGAAAGAGGAAAACTTTTGTGTTGGTTGATGGTGGTTCTGTTTATGCCTTCGGGTGGATGGCATTTGGTAGCCTGGGGTTTCTAGACAGAGCTGCATCCGATAAAGTCATGAGGCCTCGAATCCTTGATTCTTTGAGAGCTCACCATGTTTCTCAAATCAGCACTGGACTGTACCACACTGTTGTTGTCACTAACCGTGGTCAGATCTTTGGTTTTGGAGACAATGAAAGAGCACAACTCGGACATGATACCTTGAGAGGATGCCTTAAGCCAACTGAAATTTTTGTTCTAGAAATAGCAGATGATGCAGATCCTATTTTAGAAAGCAACTGACACTCCAAATCACCATCCTGTTTGTGGAGTTTAGTTCATGTTGTATGTATCAAACACGTTAATTTTTTATTTTTTTTTGTAGCGTGAATGGTGTTCATAAATCACTGTTGTATATTTCTAAAGATGTAGCACGTGAGATTTGTTTTTCTTAACTTTGCTTACATATTGCTCAGAAAATACTTTGCACAAGTCATGTTTTAATGCTTAATCTATGCTAGATTAACATATTTAGTGTTCTCAACTTGTGCCCCTTACTGATCATCCAGTGTGAGCTTGGATATATAGGGAGATCAACCTTTAACTTTCAGAAGAGCATCTTACTATTGCCAGTAATCTTACTTCATAATCAGATACATTGAATCTCAGTAGAGACATATTAGCAACTTTAATAAATAATACTGTTATCTAATGATGTTAAAATTTTGAGTGATAAGTTACACCAAATTCATTAATCTAAAGATGACAGTTATAGCCCATAATAGTGAAATTACTGTATGCAGATGTTGAATTAGCACGTTCCATGAATGTGGAATAAACAATGTGAGATGTTTCTGTGGTATTGTTTATTTTGTGGAAGCATATAACAAATCGTGTAGATTGTAAGTTTCTATATACATATAAAAGGGATTCATCTCTCAAAGAAGATACTATCTTACATCCTTTCCTGGCACTGGT
The DNA here is from genome assembly GCA_029379385.1 of Quillaja saponaria. Classification (NCBI taxonomy): domain Eukaryota; kingdom Viridiplantae; phylum Streptophyta; class Magnoliopsida; order Fabales; family Quillajaceae; genus Quillaja; species Quillaja saponaria. Next base: position 5,787,997 of record CM055616.1, on the reverse strand, counting down.
TACACCACATGGTGATCAATTTCCATTTGATAATAAATCTTGCACAATTGGTTTGCATTGATAGAAGTTAGGAATATAAGATGCTTCTCAACCGTTAAATGCTTAGATAAAAGAGGTTTTATTTTTTTATTTTTTTAACGATTCGAGATTAGAAGTTTAGACCTACTGTCTCAAAAAATTATACATACCTAACAAGTAATGCCCACAAATTTTGAATGCAATGCATTATGGATTTTAATTACCAAATGTGTCCCAACAAGAAAGCATACCAGTATCCATCTCTTTCAAGTCTGAAGCAACTGAATTAATGTGCCAGCATGTTTAGGTACCAAGGAAGAAGTCTACCAGCTACCACCTTTATAAAACCCTGTTTCATTGGTCATATCCTAACACTTGGTTTTATTCTCATATATGATATCAATCCTAAGGTTGAGCAATTAAGATCATAAAACCCTGTTTCATTAGTCATATCCTAACATTTGGTTTTATTCTCATATGTGATATCAATCCTAAGGTTGAGCAATTAAGGTCGTCATATAGAGCTTGCCAGGGTATTGTCTCAATCAAAAGGAGCTGTAGTTGGACCTGAAATAGGAAGGAAATCTCATCCTTAACTCATATGTTTTCAGGGAAAGGGCAAAGAAGGAAAGACATTAAATTTTCATTTAAGTATCCAAAGATTTTTTATTTTTTGATTGATCCTGAGTATTCACACTCTTTGAATGTGAACCTAATCTTGTTCAGAATTCATGGTTGTCCCTACTGACAAGTATTTTCTTACGAACTCAAATCCTTTGACATTACAGAGACTCCTTAACCGTTGAACTTAAGTGTGTGTTTTTACTTGAACTAAGTAATATGGGTACCAAAACTCCTTTTAGATAATGAAAGCTTGACATAAATTTCTCTTTTCTTTTTTTGTGTGAAAAAGATGATAATAACATTAAATCAGACAAGTTTCATACAAACGAGATATCCTCTTCTCCTTAGATTGACATAAATTCATCCACTCGCATGTAAACAGAATTGTGCTTATGTGGTAGAGGAAACGCCTAGCATCCATGGTTAATGCTTCAGTTCATGGTTATAAAATTAATTCAGAAGCTATAATTAAATCAGTTACTTAGGTTAGGACCACTGTTAGCAGAAACTAAATGCTAGGAGTTGGTAAGTCGGAAAAGCAAAAATCTTCATGCCAGTTCCGTTAAGAGTTAGTTTTTCAAATGGCTCGTAATTCGGTGCACCAGAAAAGATTGGTGCTGGATGTACGTGCACACTCTCTTTAAGTGACACATAATTGTTTGAAAATTGACATCATCATCCCAAGAATTTTGGATTAAATTTAGTCATAAAAGTTTATAATAGCAGGAAAGAGTCCTCTATTACCAGAAAAATAAAATTAAACAAAATGCTATTTTTCAGTTTTCCTATCTAACAATCTTGTAGTGTGCTTCAGAAAACAAGAATTCCAACTTTGATGGACACAGTTAGATCTCTCTGCCATGGCAAGATTGAGCTTGTATGAACTTTCTTTCTAGTCCCTTCTTTCCAAACAGAAAAATTTCCAACTAAATGACAATGTATATTCAAGAACGTGATTGTAGTTCTTGTGGGATACTGAAGAGTAGCCATCCCTGTCCTAATCCAACCACAGGATATGACAAATGAAGTAATGTAGAAAGAGTACAAATTTACAATGCTGAATTAATAAAAAAGTAAGGGCTGTAATGAAGATGCAGTTCACATGTGAGCTGTCATCATTGAAACCTTGAACAAACTCCTCAGAATTTAAGAAAGGAAAAAATAAAATAAAATCATTCAGAACGAGTCAAGCCTGAAACTATAGTGTCCACATGTGGTTATTTTCAGACTTTTATTATTTGGCATCATAACTCAAATTATCATGGAAATTGCATAATCATCATTAACAAGGACTTCAAAATGAGGAAAACAATATAGAAGGCTGAAAAACATCAAATCTGCCTGTGCTATTTTTTCTTTTCAAAACAAAAAGAACAAGGAACAGAAATCTTAAAAAGAAAGAGAAAGTAAATAAAGATCATTCAAACAAAGACTCAATTTCACAAGCCACAACCCAATATTCAGAACAAAACTTTCTCCTATTCACAGCACTTGATGATGACACAAAACTAGTCTTCTAAAAGCATAGTCTCTAAATGTTCTCTGAAAACCTTTAGCATATTAGAAAATGTTACAATCCCAAGTAAGCTACAATCATCCTCAATAACCCAGACATAGTTCACTCTATGAGCAATTGCCTGAATCAACACTGCAACCAAAGAACTCTTGGGGTGGCAGACAATAGCTTCTGCCCTCCTCACCATCCTGGCTGAGTAGCTTGAAGACCTAGTGTACCTTCCTGCCCGTGCCAATGTTGTTGTTGGAGACAAAGCTGACTCCTCGTCAGATGAAGATGAAATGGAAGGAAATGATGGATCTGTAACCAAAGACGACAAAATTGTGAAGTCTTCCAACATTCTCTCTAAATTCTTTTCCTTCAACCTTGCTTTCACGACCCTAACTAAATCCTCTGGAGGGCCACCACAATCAATATAGGCCATTAAATCTCCAGCGGACAAGGCGGTGATAGCAGCCGCAACTGTCTCATCACAGCAGGCAAGGGTGAAGGGTGAGATCTCACCAATCAAAATTCCATCACTATCAACAATAGCTACTGAAGTTTGTTGAGTGAGGGAGCTTGTGATTGCTCCTACCGCTGCAGAAGCAGGGGAAAAGTAGTCAATGGCTAACACATCAGAGCTAATAATGCCAAGAGTGTCAATGGAGAGAGCAGGGATTGGAGAGAAGAGTCCAATTGAGCTTAGAAGGAAGCGCATTACGTCTTCTTGTGTTAACCAACAGAATTCCCATCCATTGTGGACAGTAGTTGTTGAACTTTTCTGGTTCTGTTTTCTTCTTGCAAAATTGCTCTGTTTTGTTGATATTGGTACCACAAGATTCTGAGCACCTTGGAGTATGAGATCAATTGCTTCTAGTAAGCTGAAATATCAAACATAAATGGCACAGCAATTAATTATCTGGGTTATCTGAAACAGAAGCAGTAGATGAAAATTGACCTCAAATTGAATCAAAATTCAAGCTTTTTAACATTTCCATTCATTTCCCAGATTAATAATTACACTTTCCTTTTTTATAAATAGCAAACATCAAATTGTGACACGGTTCTCAAATTCAAAGGAGAACAATGGAAGAAAGAAGAAACGCATGTATGCTAATTGCTAAGCTTTCAATTTAAATCTAATAGTAACTCATATAATGAAATTCAACTGAAAAATAATGAAAACCCACAAATAACACTCAAGAAAGTAATTGGATTCAGAAATTGCGAAAAAAATTAAAAATTTTAGGAAACAAAAAATAAAAAACCTAAGTAAAATTCACATAGTAACAAAGAATTTTTTAGTACCTAGAGGATGGTTCCAGATGGATCACGAGCCCTGGAATTTTAGGCAGAATTGTAGAGACAGGTGCCTTCAAAGCATCAGAAGGAGACAACAAGTTCTCTTCTTTGCAAAGATAGCATATAACATCCACCATGCACAATTTCCCAACACATCGACAATTACCCAAGTCTCTGTTTTCCTCGCTGAACCCAATTTTAGCAGAGTGATCACAATCCCAGACACTGATGAAGTTGTCCTCGGAGGTTTTTAGGGCGGCCAAGGCGTCGGCGACGGTTGTTGATATAGAAAGCGACCTCAACGCCGGCTTCCCAAGACAGAGATCTGATACCTCATGTGTTAACAAGCTCACTGCCATTCAAAAACAAAAGCTTTCAGTGAGAATTGAATGTGGGGATGACTGTGGCGCAGGCTTAGCAGTGGTGGAAGCTTAGCGGTGGTGCTGCTAAGTGCTACAGTGGGGGTGGCGATGGGTTTGGTGAGTGCTTTGTAGAGCAATTCAAGGGTATTTATAAGAAGGTGACATACGGGGGTACGGTACAAGGACCAAAATTATGTGGGGGCCAGTGATTGTCTGTGACGTATTTTATTTAGGAACAGAAAATTGTTGTTAGGCCTAAATTTTTTCTTTTCTTTTCACGAATTTTTTTAATTAGTACCTATAAATATTTATTAAATTCTGAAATTTGTATCATTAATTAGGATAGTTGACTATAATTTTAGTGTTGATTAATAAATAATTTTATATTTTTAAAATATTTTAAATTCTAAAACTTATATTTATTATACCTTCTAAATACTTTTCAGATACTAATTAAAACAAAACCTTCTTTTTTAGTTCATTTTCTTTTCGTTATTAGACTTCATAATTAGTGAGTTTAACAAAACTTTAGGCCCACAATTTATCAAATAACATGTTTGCATTGTCCTAAGTCCAGAAACTTATGACTTTATTATTATATTAAGCAGTTGATTTAACAAAAAATGCATTCAAAAAATATTTCGTAAGAGATTGAGAATTCAAGTATCGTTAATCACAATTTACAATTAATTGTAATCTATATACCTGCAAATGATCATAGTCGTTTCTAGAGGAACTCTAAGCTATCTTTGGTTTTGATATATAAGTATGATAGAGGTTCTTTAAAATAAATGATGATGTGATATGAGAGTAATATTTCTCTAAAGTATTGATTACTTATTTATCTATTTTTTTTGTGTAACCAAAACAAATAAAAAATTAAATTAGTCAAAAATTAAATTTCGATAAGTACTGCAAATGTCTTATAAAGTGTTATTTTCAATCCTTTTAATTATTCATAATTTGTTCTTCCCTTTACTTTAAGAAAAAAAATATTATGCAAATCAAGTGCACTTGTTTTTTTTTAATCTTATTTTTAATTAAGAAGATGATGTTCACAAGTTTTACCCACCAATAAAAAAGAAAAAAGTTTGATTGAAAGGTGACTATGTATTTTCTTTCGGTACATAAATTTATTAAAATTTATATTATAATATTAAGTCATCGAAAATTTTAATTAATTAATTATTTTATAATTATCACATGTTTCGTATTAATGAAGTTCTTGAATTTTTTTCTTATAAAAAAAATAAAAAAATAAAACTCTGGGAATAACAAATTCCTAGTTTTATAAATCTTTTACTATAGATTGATGATACTTACTTAAAACGTTATTAATTTATTTCCAAACATCAATTTTGAGTAGTCACAGTCATGGATTTAAATATTACATAAACAAATGCCTACATTCACCAAGTGACTGATCGGTTTTTGGTGATCAAGGTCATAATGTTTATGTGTGGGGTTCTTCCAATTAATATAGACAAATTTTACACTTTTAATTGTCCACTCTTTTTGCTATATTTAGGTACATGCTTTGAATTTGATAAAATGGACTTGAGCATGAATTGGATGATTATAACAATTGTTTTTTGGGGTAAAATTGAGTTAGATATCTAATTTAATCAAATAAGATTTGTAATAATTTTATATATAATTTATTGATCATCTTAGATTTCATTTGATTTATAAATATGTTAGGTTTGATATGAGATCTAATTTAAATTGAAATTTAATATTAATTTTAACTATTTTTGTCAAAGTCTATTAGGTGGTAGTAATAATTCGATATCATTTATTGGCTTATTGCTTCATGTGGTGTATTAGTGTTCTTTTATGTTTTAATCAATTCACACTTTTCACTTCTCACTTTTAACCTTTTCGGGGGGAAAGTGACCAATCTGACAAAAAAAATTTATTTAGTTATTGTCTGAGTTTAAGTGGCAGAAGTAGAACCAATCCACTGTATAGAGATGCTGCAGATCACTATAATTTCTTCCAATTACTTGAACAGATATTGTGGATTAATTCAAATGCTAACTTGGAAACAAATGGTTAATGAGTCACAAAAATTTCATCCATCAATCTAGATTTCCATCACTTTCTCACATCAAAATGCCAAATGTTTCAATAGTGTTTAACTAAGTTAATAATACTTTATATTGTAATGGCATATAGTTAGATTTGTTTCTTTCAAATTCAAAAGTTTAATAAGATAATGTAATTATTTGTAATATTTATGTCTTTAATTACTAATCAATTGTTAGTTCAACTATAACACTCTAAAAATTTAAGAGTAGTAATAAAGTGAATAAAATTTCTTATTCACAATATACAATTTGTCCTTTTTTACTTAGAAATTAAATATGGTAACTACAACATCAAAAAAGTAAAATTATCTCTTTACCAACAATGATGCATATGATATCAAAGTTTAATTTTACGATAGTTATATCTTTGTTAATAATTCTCACATACATCTTATAAAAATAATAACATGTACTTGTGCATCTTACCTTAATCTTGATTTGTGCTATTCATTTCGTACTTATTATATTATGCTATAGTATTTTTCTTTTGGTACTAAATCAAATAAAATCTGTCACACTATATTTTATATTATGATATCTATACTTTATAATATTGGTAATATTATATATTTTTAATTAGAGTTTACCGTACTTAATTTATAGTATCCGACACAACTTTATTTTACTATCTCAAATAATATCTCTCTTAAGTTACTTTGCTAAGATTTATAGTACCCACACCCAACCTTAAAAGTTTGAATATTGGATTAGAGCTTATCAAAGCCTTAAATAAATTTTTTTCTAAATCTAACAAAGTTAGAACTTATCTGCAATAAAATGATTCTTGATGCATAAAAACTACTTTAGTAAAAAGGAAAAAATAAAAAATAAATAAAAGGACAGCAGTTTTCCACTTATTTTCCATGTCAAGGAAAAAGGCCGTGTAATGGGGTCCACCACGTGGGTCTCTAAAAATGTGACGTATTTGTCGTGTTTAGGAACTAGACCCACTGTAATGTAGCTATCGTACTCCCTTTTTTACTGCTATGTTAATATTATGTAACATTATTATCAAATATCAAATATTATTATTTTATTTTTATAAACATTTTTTTTATTATGGGTCATGAAGTTTGACCAGCATAAAATTAACGCGTACATTCAAGTTATAACGTGTAACTAAATTGGCACCTCTCAATTGAGACATGTAAAGTTGTTTATATGAATGGCAATTTCATTTGTTGGTTTGAATCAAACTTTAATAAATTGAAATAATATTAAATTTTAATCAATAAAATTCGATCTCATTCAGATTTATATATAAATAGGGAAAGCTAGCTCTTTAATAAAATAATTTATTGGCTACAAAATTGTAAATATAAAACTACTATTCCCAGTTCCCATTGTGGTTGAGCATGCATGATTATTATCATTATCATTTTCATGATGTAAAAATAAATATATAAAAATTATATTAAATATACTTATAAATTTAATTGGACATAATTATATTTTTCTATCTTTTCGGGAAAAGAAATGAAAATGAACCGTAGAAGTAGCTTTCAACGTGGGAAGACTAATAAATTAGTTGATGCCAACATCATTCTTAATCAATTAGATGACTTCTTCCACAATTTTGCATGATCCAGTTGGAGAAACAATTAATACATCATCGTAACTTCTCTTTTCTTAGATAAATATCCACCATATCATCATTAAATGGAGGATTTAAATATGAAAATTTTGTTTCTAGCATCTCTTTCTTAAACCAATTGAATCAAAATCTCGATTTTCTTGTTGAATTGAAATTTTTTTTTTTTTTTACTTTATATCTTGTCACTCTAACTTTTTATTTTTTTATTTTTTTCAATTTTTTGATATAGAGGTAGGATAATGAACTATAGTACATAACACTTTTAACTATTCATAAATTTTAAATATATTACCTAATGATTGGGAGAAAGATATATTATAAGGTTTGAATCAATGTAAGTGGATATTATTATTATTTTTTGTCTTAGTTTGACAAAAATTGTAAAACCTTTCTACAGCTGCATTGAAATGTACTTATGGTTGGTAAGTATGAAATGGAAACAACATGATCTACACCATTCAAAATCAGAGAAGAGTACATTAATTATTTGGCAGCATTGTAAGTGCCAAATACCAATGGTAATGTCACTCAATCACACTCTAATAGTATACTGATCCATTACGTTTGCAGCTTCTCCTTTTCTGTTTGGTAACCCAGAAAAGAAGAGAAACCAAGGACGTCGTACAGTCCATGACCCTTATATTATGACCAACTAAGCAGAAATATGGAATCAAATCAGCATGGGAAAAAAAAAAAAAAAAAGATTTTATATGTTTCTTGTTTTGTAATATTTCACTTCATCAAACATCACTGTCAAGTGATGCTACATCACAACTATACATCTCCCAATATTAGGCATAGATTATAATATTTGATCTTCGCTAATTGAAAATTTGTTAGGTTTAGTCCAATATATTCATCAATTGAACAAACAGATTGTCGGTCTCAAATATTTATTGTATGTAGAATTAGGAAATTTTTGAATTACACAAACTTTTATTTGTTTGTGGGAAATCCTTTGAATTTAGGAGCTAGATATGAAAGATAATTTTTTATTTATACATAAACTCCAATCACATTGAGATTTAATCATACAATTTTACCAATTAATTAACCAATTGAGATGTTGTGTAAATTATTGATTGCTGCTTGATAATTATAAATTAAACCCTGCAGTGTAGAACATGATCAGTAGAGATGATAGCATCACTTACATGTATGAGATCTTTCTCAGGAATATTCTCACATGGTCTTAGAAATAATTATAATTATTGACCCTTTAATATACTTATAATTAATTGCACTGATCACTTGTAAGCTTCCTTACAATTATATGCATTTTTTTTTTCTTGCTGAAATATTAATATTCCAATTTGTCTTTTTTGACTAATCTTATATGTGTGATGCAGCTGATGATCTCATATATATTCTCTAATCATAAAATATATGCTTAGACCTAAAAAAATTGTTTTAAATATATATTTCTATAGTACGTAGTATACATTAGTGCTGTAAGTTTAAGATCTAAATCATTATATTTTTTGGTATAAATTATATGCTTTTTATTCTCAATGTTTGGTATAATTTTTTTTTTTTTAATGCTACTAGTTGGTAGCAATTAATTTCTTTTATAATTTAATGTGAAAATGTGCATAGCTTATCTATCATTTGAAATGAAGCATTGCAAATCAGCCAATTTGTTCATGCTTGTTGTTGTCTTTTAGTTTACAAATTACAGACATGCCATGTGGTGTGACAAACAAACAGGTCATACACTAATCACTTGTGAGCTTCCTTACAATTATATGCCCTTCTTTTTTTCTTTTTCTTTTTTTCTTGCTGAAATATTAATATTCCAATTTGTCTTTTTTGATTAATCTTATGTGTGTGATGCAGCTGATGATCTCATATATATTCTCTAATTATAAAATATATGCTTAGATCTAAAAAAATTGTTTTAAATGTATATTTCTACAGTACGTAGCATACATTATTGCTATAAGTTTAAGATCTAAATCACTATATTTTTGGGTATAAATTATATGCTTTTTATTCTCAATGTTTGGTATAATTAATTTTTTTTTAATGCTACTAGTTGGTAGCAATTAAACTTTTTTATAAATTAAATATGCCCAGTTACTCAGATCAATCATGGCAAAAGCCATGATCCCTAAGCACTAAGAATTTTTTATTTTTTGTTTTTATAAAAAAAAAAAAAAAAACAACAACAACAACAGAATGAGAATCAAAATTGCAAAGCAATTGAAAATGATAATTATTTTAACGTTTTGTCTATGTGTGAGAGAATAAATTAAAATTAATGTGAAAATGTGCATGGCTTATCTATCATTTGAAATGACGCATTGCAAATCAGCCAATTTGTTCACGCTCGTTGTTTGTCTTTTAGTTTACAAATTACAGACATGCCATGTGCTGTGACAAACAAACAGGTCATAAGCATGCTCTCCAAATCTTCTTTTAATTTATGACCCTATTTGCAGCTTTGACGCAGTTTTCTTTTTTGATGAGATTTAAGCCAACGGTGTCGGTTGATTGCTCCTTTGTGTATTCTAGACAATAAAATTTTTAATTTTAATTTTTATTGGTGTTAATTTTAATATTTTAATAAAAAATGTAAAGGCAAGTGAAAATAATAATTCTAAATATTTTATTACAACAAAAATCAGCACTTTCTAGAATAGGAATAACAATAGACCTGATCAAGTTAAAATCTAACCATTTTGAAGAAGTTAAAATCTGATTTAATATATGATCATAAATATATATATTGCATATTTTTTTTTTATTCTTTTTACATGATTTTGAATTTATTTATAAATCATTTGGAACTTCATTGATCTAATTCTATCTAATTTATATCTAACAGATTATATGATCCAAATACAATATAATCTGACTCTCGTTTAAAACACATAAAACTTCAAATTTAATTAAACCAAATATCAATTTTTTTCTTCTGTTACTCTAAAACTCAAAAATCATAAATGCACGCAAGTATAGCTACAGTATTCTATATCTAAAATCACTAACTTCTAATTTTTCTACTAGCTTTACATAATTATAAAAACTTTATCTATTAACATATTATGATAGTACGACTATAAAAATATAAGAGTCATGTACTATTTATTTTTTTAAAATAAATAATATTATTTTATAAGTATAATATTACGAGTCAAAAACACTGAATAGATAAATGCAATTATAAATAATGCAAGTGTACAATATTTTAATCAAATTGAACATTTAGTATCTAGTTGACAATTTTATTATTTTATGTAACAGCCAACGTTAATAAATCCTAGGAAACTAATTATGAAATTAAACATTTAGGTTGTTAGGAAAAAAGAAATTACAGAGAAGCAGAGTGAGACGCGCATGAATATGAGCTGTATTGATCCGTACGTTTCCTATGTGACAGATCAGTAAGTAGACTGCAAAATTGTTGGCTCGACTTGGATAGTGTTTCACACCACTACGTCTCTCTCTCTCTCTCTCTCTCTCTCTCTCTCTCTCTCTCTCTCTCTCTCATTCGTTAAATAAAACGACAAACGACGTCGACTTGACAAACAAGAATATAGGTATAGACTTATGGACATGGTCAATGGTGTGGGTGAAATGAGAGGTGCCTTATCTGTACAGTTGTATGAATTTGAATTCTCTGCATTTTTTTACACACCAAGAATGCTAGAGCTATAACAGGAAGAAGCAGGTAATACAATTTGACTTTTTCTTCATCGACATGCCCAACTTGTTTCATTAGCATGTGTTTCACTTTCATAATATGGCTGCAGTCTCTCTCTCGCTCTCTAGTGTATATACATATATATATATATATATTAAATGGACGGTTGAGGTCGGACAATCGTATTAATAATATTTATAATGTTTTTGTTTCTTTTTTATACATAATTCGGCATTAAAAGATTTTATCATTTGACAACTTGTAAACTTTTTAATTATTATTTTGTGAAATTTTATGCAAAGGAATTGACAAAACAAAGACTTGATGATTTTAATAATTTCCCATCATTTTATGATTACTGTAGTTTGCATAAGCAATGATAACAAATACAGGAAAGAGAAACATTTATTGTCAGATTGTGAAGCCCAAATCAGTTGTGTGCTTTGGAGCCCGTGGACAGAGGCCCAGTTCCTAGTTATGGGCCACCCTTTGGAAATTTTGGATGAAAGGAACGCATAAATTGTGACGGATCAAAGAAACAGCCCACCTATCAATTATTCATTAAGATCAAATTTGTTTACTACTTAGAAAATGATAAATCTAGTCAAAAAATCCTTTTGGTCTCCGGAATAAGTATAAATAAAACTATTTAAATTAATTAAAAATATGTAAAAAAATTTAATAACTACTTATTATCTTATCCACACTTATAAATTAAATATTATTTTTGTTAATTTTAAACTCTTAATAAGTAACTACTTTACTTCTACTCACATATTAACTATCTTTTCTCTTTCAATTAGGAGTATAAAACTTGAATTGACCATTTTTTTTAAAACTTCATTACTGAAAAAAAAAAATGAAACAAAAAAGGTTAATTTAATGATTAAAAAAAAGTGATCTTTCTGTTTTTTTAGTTTTATTTTTTTGAAGAAATTATGAAAAAGAAATTCTAAAATTTTCATTTTGGGCATGAATATATGTCATTAAAATAAAAATAAATAAATTAATGAATATAATTTGAATCGCACACCACTGCTAAATTAAAAAGAAAAAAAAATCAAAACCGAATAAAATTGGTAAGAATTGCGTAAACTTGTGTAAATTCTCCTAAATTTTAACATAAACAGGTGGGGTCCTACATGGGACCCACTTGATCTTTATGTTGGAATTCGTACTATATTTTTTTCTCCGTGTACATATCACATACCTGAATTAAAAGAGATATGTATCCTCTTCATCATAAAGTGTGGCCCAGAACAGCAGTCCCACAGTTTATTCAGAAAAACAGTGGCTGTGACAACTGACAATTAAAATTGACCATTTTTATGTCACTGTTAAAGACTTAAGATCATTATAAAGATTGGATGCTGGATAACCACAACAGCCACCTTCTCTACCAAATCCTATCCATATCAGATAGAAATTTCTGAACTTTGTGTAAAAAATAAATTACCTGATTGTGATTAACCCATGAAGAGTGAAATTTAGAGGGGAAAATGACAGCCACCTCTTTCAGGTAATACATAATTTTCCAGGAAACAAACAAAACATGACAAGCTAGGATAAGAAGAATACGTTGAAGCACGAGAATCTTATCCATCATAGTTAAGATTCACGCCCACAATATTATAATACTGCCATCTTAAACAACCCACCCATACTATAAGTATAACATTGGCTCTTCATCACAAACCCTTCACATTTCAATTCAATTATTGACAAAAAAGAAAAAGAAAAGAAAAGAAGCCTGTTTCAATCTAAATATTTTTTTGTTCTAAGTAGTAGAAAGTGATAAACAGCAAGAAAATGTTGGCAATTTTTCACAAGGCTTTTGCTCACCCACCTGTGGAGCTTAATAGCCCTGCTTCTCACAAAAGTAGTAAGAAACCTAAGCTTCCTGATGAAACTCTCAAAGAATTCCTTTCTCATCATCCTCATAACACTTTCTCTATGAGTTTTGGTGATGCTGCTGTACTTGCTTATGTTCGTCCTGACGGACCTTTCTCAATTCACCAGAGGTAAATTTTTTTTTGCATATTGATCGGCTCCTTCTTTGTTTTGCTCTTTTCCTATTTATACATGGGCTTGAAAATTTTTGGGTTAATTGTGAATGATTAATTGTAGGTTGTTTTGTGGGGCTGATGACATATACTGCCTCTTCCTGGGTAGCTTGAACAATTTGAATTCACTCAATAAGCAATATGGTTTATCAAAGTGTAGCAATGAAGCCATGTTTGTGATTGAAGCATATAGAACACTTCGTGATCGTGGTCCATACCCAGCTGATCAAGTTGTAAAGGATCTTGATGGGAGTTTTGCCTTTGTTGTTTATGATAGCAAGGCTGGATCTGTGTTTACTGCACTGGTATGTATGCCTCAAACAATGTCTAATTGTTTTTTTTTTTTTTTTTTTTTTTTTTCAACTTTAAAATTGTCATTCAAATGGGTCATCAAGTCAAGTAACTAAAAAAAGTAAAAAGCTTTAGCTAATTTCACAAAATGGTAATCATGGTTGCAGGGTTCTGATGGTGGAGTTAAGCTGTACTGGGGTATTGCAGCTGATGGGTCTGTTGTGATATCTGACGATCTGGAGGTCATAAAAGAGGGCTGTGCTAAATCATTTGCTCCCTTTCCAACGGGTACCTTCTAAGGCCATTTCTATCCACTATAATTGTGCTACATGCCTACTAACAACATTAGTTTCAGATTACATATTAGTTCATAAAAATTTCAACCTACAATATATCGATTCGGCTGTCGGAGTTTATTCTCTAAAAAGAATGTTCTCCCCTTTTAACTTAGTTGAAAAAGATTCCTGAAATGAATCTACAATTTGGAAAATTAATGTGAATACTCTTAACATGAATGAGAATATAAGGGCTGGCAATTCATATGTGGTTTGCAGGATGTATGTTTCACAGTGAAGGAGGACTGATGAGCTTTGAGCATCCAATGAACAAAATGAAGGCAATGCCCAGGATTGACAGTGAGGGAGTGATGTGTGGAGCTAACTTCAAGGTTGATAAATACACAAGGGTCAACAGCATTCCTCGAAGAGGCAGTGAAACCAATTGGACCGAGTGGGAATCACATCAATAGCCAATAAGTTCTGTATTCTGCGAATCAGATTTTCAACCTCTGTTATTTCCCGAACACTCCCCGCTTCCTCTTTCCCTTTTTTCCCTGTCACTTTCTTATTTTGTTGTCATATTCCCATCTGAATGAACATTGGAGTAATTTGAGAAATGTCATCACTTTAACCATGATGCCAAAGGAGCCAAATCAGATCACCAAAGAATTTATGGAGAGGTGCAACAAATAGTCCCACATCAACTAAGAAAATCAATATCACAGAAAAGCCAAGAAATATTTTTAGTTTTCAGATCATGATAGAATCACAGAATTACAGATTAAAGTGTCCGAAGAAATTGCACAAATCTACATCATTATAATTGTAATACAAGTCACTCTTCAAAATTCCAACTACAAGCCGGTTACAAGTGATTTAGGGAAGTTTCTCTCTTTATACCAAAAAGGTAGATGTCTTCATGAATATCAGACTTTCCACATATCTGCAAATTCATCGGGCTCCAAGGGGTTGGAGGTTTCGTGCATCTTCCTCCTCGTCTTTGCTTTGACCTTCTTCACATACTTGCCACCCTTCTTCTTTTTCTGCAATGCTCTAATCTACATGAACCAAAATGAAATTGCATAATTTAGAACCAATGATGGAATAATCATCTTCAGGATAAAAACTAATAACAATGACAGAGAAGAGTAACAGAAAGGTGAGGATGAGGAATACCTCATTGGGTGACACATATAATGGGTTCTCATATAGTGTTGGGCCTCCAAAACTGCCACCAAATATCTTAATTGGGTTCAAGCAGAACCGTGGACCAACCTAAACAACCAGTTTGTACGGATCAACTTCCTATGAGAAGCATCTGAAGGAATGACACATAAATCAAGAAGCAGACCAACACACCTCAATAAGGGTCATTTTTTCCAGACCTCCTCGAGGTACTTTATCTGATTCGTTATGAGGAACAGATATCTGAATCGAAAAAATTGGAAGAACAATGAGATAAGTAACGTAAATACACAGTGGGATAAGCAACAGCATGATAGAAGGAAAAAATGTTGACCAGTTATCCTAAAAACTTGCATTGTCGTTGCTCATGGGAAAAGACATCTATACTTTCTCAAAGATGTGATTAATTAACCCCATGTACCTTTGCGACTACTGAATAAGAATTTGTGTATAAAATTGCATATTTATGTTGTACATCTAATATACAAAACCCATAATAGCATTCATGAGTTCACTTGTTAAAGAAAAAAGCATCCATGAGTCCAAAAGGTCTTGAGACATGAAAACATAATAGAACCAAAGGATGCCAAAACAATAAAAATAGTAGTTCACAAACCTGATTCAATGAACACGTGCATTAGGACAAGGTCAAGTGGCAACTAAAAGCATAAACTGGGTCAGCAAGATTACATTTATTTATTTATTTATTTTTTACTTCTTTTCGTTTGTAAAACTAGTTATCAATCTCCACAATTAGAATATTTTGAGCTTATTGCTTAATATGATAATTACATAACTGATGTCCATCTGCTAAGGAACCCCATCGCCAATCCTTCACAAACTGATCTGCGAATAAACTTAGAATGTTCCTCCATAATTTTGGTGTAGAAAGGAAACACTACTCTATCTTTTTTACAAGAAACAATTCTTTTCTTTAAAAAAGCTGTCTTTTAGAATTAAAAATTCGACCATGTTGCAGAATAAGATGTGACTGAATGATTATCATAAAAGTTATGCCAATTTCTGCATGACAAATAGGTGGAATGGGTGTTTTAACGTGAAAGCCCACATGTCTTATTGAATTATGCATAGATGAATTACATATCAATCTATAAGACAATAAAAATTCAAGACTAACCTGGTAATTCCGGAACCATATATTATCATCTGCGATTGAGAAAACAAAGACATGATCGAAGAAAGGTTTAGATTTGCGATGCTCCTTTGGTGTTCCAAATATCTGAGTAAAATATAAACATATGTCAACATAGCAAGACATATAATAAACTAATTAACTAAATAGAAATTATTATATACAAAAGTGCCTTGTATAACTCTGCTAGGGTTGTACCCTGCCGGTCCCAAGCCTAGCCAGCGTAAAACTAGTCAATCCTTATGAATTGATAAAGGTGCCTTATATTTACCTTCAAAGAAAAGAAAATTGGCAGGAGGCAAGCCGGAATTCAGGCAACCAATATCTAAAATACCTCATTGCACCCGTCCTATCTCATGCTCACACTTAAACAATCAGAATGATAAAGAGAAAATGTAGCATTGACAAAAATTTCAGGACCGACTAACAGAAGAGTGCAAAACTCCTGATGACTGTAATCATTCATTCAGAATTCATTGGTGAGCATTTACATGCGCACTATTTATAAGTAAAACTCCCACTGTCCCACATTACATATGTCAAGAAAATGATCTCTAGCAGTTCCAGAGAAGACCAGCAATTCATATCACACAAGCTAGAATTATCTGGATTTGAATTCTAAAAATTTCCTTTTGCTCTCTTCGACACATAAAGCAGTAACCGGCATTTTATTTGACAAGGTGGAGAAAGAAACAAAACCAAATACCTGTATTATCATCTCCTTCAAAAGTTTCCAGTGAGCATCTTTATTGAAATTGGCTGAAAATGTCAGAATAGGGCGGGAGCCATGTAGATGATTTCCAGTTAGTTTCAATTCCTCCATTGTGTGCACTGGGAAAGAGACAGAAAAGCATTGGTAAACCAAATTCTTTTCAGGGAAAAAATATTGTGCATATGGGGGCAATCATAGTTCTACAAAAAGATTTTAGGTACATCATATACAAATTACAGATTGCAGCAAGCTTACTTAAATACAAAGGATAAAATTACCAGCACTAACTAAAAATTTCACAGATGGCCCATTGGGACATTTTGACATCCAGAGATATAGATCTTTTTGTTTCCTACACTGAAAATTCAGAAAAAGAAAAACAAAATGAAAAATGTGAAGATCAATATGTAATAAGCTAGCATAGTTCTATAGAACTTTGGACTGTGAACCCAACTGATGCCAGACATCTTTGTCCCAATTACCAGACATTTCAATTAAAATCATGCTATTTGGAATTAAAGGCAAAACCGGTAATAAGAAGAAAATAGAGAAGGTATTTTCACATGACATAAACAATACTCCCTTTTTTCATGAAATAATCTGTCAAATTAAATATCACCCTATATTTCTTACGAAAAGAATGATATTCAAATTAACAATGTCAAATGCAATTAAAAGACACTAACAGTAACGTATTATTTATTTAGCAACTAAACCATGAAGAATCATTTAAGAAAACTAACAGATGACAATAATAAAAGTTGTTGTAATAATCAAAAATCACCTCAAAAAATAAACAGGAAGAACAGCTTTTTAGCTCAACTAGCTCATTAAGGGTAGCCCCTTTGCTTTCCTTGGACTCAACCTTGTTATCCTTCTTACAATGAGGCAAAAGTGAGACCACATTCAACATCAGATGCCGATACCTATATGTATTTCATGGAATTTAATTCCTCCATTTTTACTATATAGATAAAGTAATGCACATAAATAAAAAAAGAAGAAGCTATTTGATCAAGTGGGTTTTCACCTGTAACTGATACGGCGTGAACACATAACCAAAACCTTTTCTTTGTTCCTAAAAATTGCTGAATCAACGACCTTTGTTTCATCTTTCTTATCTTTCCAACCCAAAAGCGTCCGTTTAGGTCTCTCTGGAGCAACATCATCCTTCTTTGCAGGTGCCACAACCTCCGGTTCACTGTGTTTTCTCTTTTTACCCATTATTCTCTGAAAACCTACTATTCAGACGCTAACAGTTTAAGGTTTACTAGGGAAGAAAGACAGCAAAACCCTGTCGAATTGAATAGAAGAAGAAGGAGACGAGGGTTTTACACAGGAGCTAAAGCAACCTATCTCGGCTACGGGTACGGGTCAGCCCGAACAGCCCGAATACAACAAGCAAAGGGCTAGACTTTGTCCAAGGTAGCCCATCTTGCTGGCCTATCAAAAAAACCGGGTACCGGGTATTGTTCCGTGAGATACGGACGGGCGGGCGTATAAATCCAACAGGCTGGTTTTTCATCACTATCTGTAATTATCACCCCTTCACCGCCAAAACCCACCAGAACGGAGATTGATCAGAAGCAGGCGAGTCCGACAGGGAGATGGCCGACCGTTACTTTCGAAACGAAATGCCGGATTTTGTTGCGGAGACAACGGGTGAAGAAACAGCATCGGAAAGAGCCAAGGACTCACTCACAAACCTCCTTTCTCTTCCATACAGAACAGTGACTGAGAGATTCCAAAGAGCTGCTTTGAACTTCAAAGAATTGGTACTGGAACACCCAGTTACTTAATTTTTTCAGCCAAATGCACAAATTTGGATTTTTACTAATGCCACCATGAGCGTATGTTTCTTCTTCTTCTTTCATTTGTTGATTTCTGGAATTTTCGTCTATGGATCTTCTTGCAAATGTATTTTTTTTTTCTTGAATATGACACCGAAGTTAGTTTATTTGCAATTTTGGGTTCTCAGTGATGCTCATCAAGTGGTTACTCTTTGTTATTCTTTAGGTGGAGAGGGAGACATGGGGGTTGAGTGGAAAGCGTGTGCAAGATTTTACTCTTTACACGGGGGCTCTTGGGACGGCTTATTTAGCTTTCAAGGCTTACCTAGTTACCAAGAATGAAAATGATCTTAAATTATGCTCCGACATTGTTAAGGCTTGTGACTCTGCTTCAAGAGATTCTGGGTAATCTTCTCTATCTCATTTGTGTATGTGAATATTAATAAACTGTTTAATCTAGTTTGATCATCAAAACTCAAAAGCGAAATTGCAAGGGTGAATCCAAATATAATCTTTTTGCACTAGGCCCAAAATTATTCTGAGAAGCTTCTTGTCGTTAGCTAAACTCGTGAATATTTAATTTCATTAATCATAGAAATGAGCATTTTTGCTGAACCTGTGTAGGAACTATTGTTATGCGCCTAATACGGTGCTCTATTATGCCTTACTCATTTTTGAGCAATCATAAACGGGATTAATCAAGTTTGTTCCTCATTTATGATTTGCAGATATAAATTTTAATTACTGATCTTGTTTACAATCTATGGGAAGAATCTTAAAAAGCTAAAGTTTATGGATATAACAATTTTTAGAAATATATGGTAGAGTTTAAGCATCCTGCTGTGAATTGAATTTTAGCTTATCCTTTGGCTGAGCTATGTATTTATCATGTGAGTTTCCATCTCGAAGTTAGGCTTCCACTTATAATTTTTGCATCACTACTCGTCCATGGGGAGTTAGCTTGTTCTAGATTTTCTATGTGGTATGCTAGAAAGTTTAAAGGTTGTGGCTACAGCTTTACTTATTGGACATGGCTGGTTTTCTTCAAATTTTTTATGGGTTTGTAGGCGTGTGACATTTATATGTGGGAAAGCTGGTGTCTGTGCTCTTGGTGCTGTCACAGCAAAGCATTCTGGTGATGAAAGGCTACTCAACTATTACTTGAAACAGTTCAAAGAGGTAATTCATTGCATTTGTTCCTTTACTTGATGACATTGTTCATATTGATATATAAAATGCATTTGTTTGAAATACATGAGCAACGTTTTACTTGAGTACAGATCAGACTAACTCGTGATTTGCCCAATGAGTTATTATATGGAAGAGTGGGATACTTATGGGCATGTGCTTTCTTAAACAAGCATATTGGTGAAGACACAATATCTATTACCCACACTGTACGTAAGGCATATCTGCTCCTTGACAGTCATCCCTCTATAAAAGGGAAGAGGATCATTCTATAGTTTTATGTTAAAATGGGTTTACAATTTTTACAGAGGTCAGTTGTGGATGAGGTTATTAAGGCTGGTAGACAATTGGCCAACAAGAGAAGATGTCCTCTGATGTATGAATGGCATGGAAAGAAATATTGGGGTGCTGCTCATGGACTGGCAGGAGTTATGCATGTTTTGATGGACATGGAGCTGAAGCCAGACGAAGTTGAAGATGTCAAGGGTACACTACATTACATGATGAAGAATCGTTTCCCCAGTGGTAATTATCCCTCAAGTGAAGAAAGTGAATCTGATCGTCTTGTGCATTGGTGTCATGGTGCTCCTGGAGTTGCTCTTACACTTGTGAGAGCTGCTGAGGTAATTGTTTCTAGACTTACAATTTTACTAGAAACTGCTTATGTTTTTTAACCAATATACTTCAAAGGAATAATGAACTGATATTTAGCGTGGTTTTGCATTCCAAGAATCTTTATATTTTTATATATAGCATTAAAAACTTGAAGATTGAAAAATCAGTTGTACATGTTGATTTTAAAGCTGAAAGATAGTTCATGAAAAGAATTCAGGTAGTACATGAAGCCAAAGTCATTTTCAGGACAAACAAGTTCATTTCTTACAGAATGTCAACCCTTTGATTGTCATACCCGTATGAGTTCAAACATAAGACTTGAGAGTCGGTTTGCTATGTGGTTGACGTCCTCCCTCTCGGCTCTTGTCCTGCCCCATAACATTTTTTATGTTTTGTTTCCCTACCTATTTGATAAGGCAAAACATCCTCAGGATCTCATGGCTATATTTTAATGCTTACTTCAATCACCAGGTTTTTGGAGATGAGGAGTTTATGCAAGCAGCTGTTGATGCTGGTGAGGTTGTATGGAAGAGGGGTCTGCTTAAGCGGGTTGGCATCTGTCATGGCATCAGTGGGAACACCTACATCTTTCTTTCTCTGTACCGACTAACAGGCAATGTAGAGTACTTATACAGGGCTAAAGCATTTGCTTGCTTTCTGCTTGATAGAGCACAGAACTTGATATCGGAGGGGAAGATGCACGGAGGTGATCGTCCTTACTCCCTGTTCGAAGGTCTTGGAGGAATGGCATATGTGTTTCTTGACATGATCAATCCATCAGAAGGAAAGTTTCCTGCATATGAACTCTGAAATGCTTTTAGTATAAATAAATCAGCAGTAGGAACCAAGTTGTGTGAAATCATGACCATGTCTGTAGATATAGAAAAAGAATAGAACATCGTGGAAATGTGTCTTCATATGTAACATTGTAACTTCTAAGAGATGCGCTGGGTAGATTGTCAGCCAGGATGTAAAAAATTTCCTTACTTGCGCCACCCCCAAAACAGTCATTACCCTGGTTACATCTTGGTTTTGAAGTTTAGACACCATCTATTGTATGTATGTGGCAGGGCCCTCATGTCATGTGTTTTTGCAGGTGATTTCTTCTGTAGTTGAGAAATACTATTACTTATTTGCTGGCATTGATTCATTCTCTCCAGAATAACAGCCGTAAAGTGGAATAATAATAGTAGAACAGTTTACCAGCCAAACACATGCTGCAAGGAATAGCTCATTCTCAACACTTTTCTCAACAATTGTTATGTGCACTTTCAAACATGGTTGTGTATTTTATTGACAATACTAATTCACAAAATTAATTTGCTTATACACGGGAAAACTTTGTCACTAGCAGTACAGCCCCTATTGCACTCAACAGACCCTATTACTTCCAGGATATCACTTTCTTCCATGGCAAATGTTGACGAGTTGTTAATCAACAAGGACCTCCAAGCCTCTCAGTTAGGCCAGACCAACAAGTTTCTCGCTAACCTCCCACACCTTGCGAGCCTTTTCTGCATCACTTGCCTCTTGAGACAACTGGTTCTCAAATGAAGCTGAGTCCTTGTTCCAGCTCCAGTAAACACCGGATTTTGTCAAGCTTGGATCACTGACAACCTAAATTGGAAGGAAGCAGTCAGTTCATAAAAAATAAGAAACTTCTAAAATATGAATACACAATCCAAAATCACAATAAGAATTGCTCAATTTCCGTGTTTCATTGGTTTTACCTGAGCAAGCCTCTTTCCTGCATCTTCTTCGGAGACATAGCCTTTGGTGATGTACTTTTGGAATGGAGGGAATAGAGCCCTGAATAAGGGAACGTGCTCTCTAAACAAGCCTGTTGTCGCAATGCAACCCGGGTAAAGGGAAGCAAATGTGATTCCAGTTTCCTCATGGTAGCGTCTGTGGAACTCTTGCATTGTGAGCATGTTGCAGACTTTGCTGTCTTTATATGCCTTGGCACCATCAAAATCTCCACCATCAATCATAGCTGAACTGTTTAGCCCGTTTAAGCCTCCTGCAAGTCCCCTCAAGTCACCAAGGTTGGCCTTGGGAGGCACATTCCCAGCCAATGTATTAGTGTTTCCTGTTTAATTAACAGAATCAGTACCTCCATAAAATGGGCGACACAATTCATTTATGTTTCATTAGTCAATTCCATTACTGAAAATTTTTCTGTACCTGTGATTGATCCAACAATGATTACGCGTTTTGATGGGTAATCAGATTTGTTCAAGTCATCAAGCAGTAAGCGTGCAAGAAGAAAATGTCCAAGATGGTTAGTCCCAACACTCTGCTCAAAACCTTCAGCAGTAAATGTAGGTTCCTTAGCAGTTGGGTAATAAACAGCAGCATTGCAAACCAGCACATCCAGTGGCCTTCCTGACTGCCTGAAGTTATCTACAAACTGGCGGACACTGTCAAGAGAGGCAAGGTCCAAATGTATAATGGTGTAATTTTCCTTACTAATACCAGCAGATTTTGCAGCTCTTTCAGCCTTAAGGAAATCCCTACATGCCATAATTACATGCCATTTTCCTGTCTCAGCTAAAGCCTTAGCAGTAGCTAAACCTAATCCAGAGGAGGCACCAGTGATGATTACGCTACCCTTCCTCAACGTTTTCTTGCTTTCTGGTGCAGCCCTGTTAACTGCTGGAGTTGTTGTAGGTGCTATTTGGGCCCTAACAGCCCCAACCCTTTGGTTGAAATCCCTCTGCGGCAGAAATTATGTTTATTGATATTACTATCCAAAGCAGAACATAGATTTTATATATCAGACACGCAGAATCCTACACAATTTGCTATCAATGTAGCCTCAGTTGAATGGTACACAAAACCCCATCTTCAATAAATTGAATTTGACCCACTAATCTTTTATTCAAAATTCCAATTTGCATTCTGGTATAGCCTATAAAGAAATCAATTGCAGAAATTGATGTTAGAATTACCTTGGACCTTAATGCAGAAGAGCTGGAGTCAACTTTCAAATAGTCTGAGAATGAAATCCCGAACAAGCTTGAGTCCTTAAGAGACACACTAGACTTTCCCTGCAACCAGAACGGGATTTCTCTAAAGTTCAGCCTACATTTCTCTGAAGATTTTTAACAAGAAGAGAACTTTCTCAGTCATAAATAAAGCAAACCTCTTTGGGAATAGAAAAGGCAGCAGGTACCAAAGACGCAGCCTGAAGAGCCATTAGCACTGGGTTTGAACCGGGTTTTGAGGAATCCTACCAAAGAAGCTCGGATTATTGCTACGGATGGAGACAGTGGAGCTGAGCTTGAAATATTGTACAAAAGAAATCAAGCTGTATTTATATAGGATGTTGTTGGCTGGATTTTTGTGACAAGAAAAGGGTAACGTCATTTTTTATCTTTGGATATTTGAGGTAGAGGGGATATGGTTGTTAGCAGCATATAGACCTGCCACATCAACTTCAAGCATCCAATCAGGGTTCAAGTTCTAGATTTCTTATCATATTTCTTGTAGCATTTTTCTTCTATAGTTGGTATATATAGTTGAGGCCTGAGGGTCATACCAGAGGATACGTAGGTCCGTTCCCCCAAAATGTTCCCACTCCCAAATCCCAATAGTAATGGCCCTTATGATGACAAGGATGTGAGAGATGGTTTGGCAATTGTTTTAATTGGGTATGTAATTGATTTAGGCAGCTTGAGTGTCTCTGGATTTGTAAACGACAATGTGGATGGATCTCTGCTATCTGCACTCCAGTAAGTTGCAGGCTAGAAATGGGTTCAGTCTGGTGACCAAAAGGCCTAACCCTTGTCATGAACTCATGATAACTAGATCCAATCACCAGAGCCGGGCTTAGGCCTACTCTTAAACATCTTGCAAGACCAGAGAGAACGAACTGTTAAAAGAATTTTCATTTGTAATTCAACAATCAGCTATTCCATGCTCATTACTCTACATTTCCCGATTACATAAATCCATCGGTTTCTGAATTCATTGTGTACCCCTTTTTTTTTTTGTTAACAAATCTTTACCCCCGAATGCCTGATTGGAATGCACTCATCTGCCCTCTTCAATCCGGCAAACAAGAAATGGAACCCCCGCTCTAATTTTACAACTCTCACCCGATATAACTGTACAGATTTTTGCCGAGCAAAATGAAGTCTACAGCCTTTTAGTATCAACTCATTCTACCCATGGCGTCTTAAATCCGAAGCGGCAATCCAAAATTTTGGAAAGTTCTAATTTCCCCTCTAAGGCCAGCAGTTACAATCACCATACCCCAGGCTGACATGTTTTGACTTATGCCATTAGAGAAATCGGCACTGACACGAGGGCTTCGCCTTCTTGCAGCTAGAATAAGTTTTTCCTCTGCCCAAGTTGCTGAAATTCTATCAAAAAAGTAACTGTTTGACGCACTAGAAATGGTTCCATGAAGTGGACTACTGGTGCAACCTGCCAGAGATCGTGAACCCTCAGTCCCATTATTCTCCTCCACAGGGGTAGGAGGATGATTAGCTGTGGAGACCTCATCCAGATTGTTGTCAACCCCAGCTTGGTCCCCAGAATAAGTATCATGCAGTTCCCATGCATCGTCCATGCCAGGCCATGGGATCGCAACTGATACATCTTGACAGTGAAAATGTTCATATGACCGTGTGATAGTGACACCTTTGCTCCTGCTGGGTCTGGAATTGGCTTCATGTCTCCACACATATACATGCGAATCCTCACTAGCTGAGACAATATATTTACCATTTGCAGTGACAGAGGCCAAGATTTGGCTGTTCGTATTACGAAACCCTGCACAAGAACCAACATCAAGTTGCTATGTGAAATTGATAATACACTAGAAGACCTGTCATTAAAAGTAGACTTATTAATACCATAAATGTCTTATAAATGTTTTGTAATGTTAACAAAAGAAATTGGAAGATTTCTTCAAATATAAACATGTAAATCATATTGAGCTAAATCAATAAATTCTCAGCCCAAGAATGAAACATAACGAGTCAAGTTTGACCCACATTACATCGTAAGAATTTATCGTCTACATCACTGCAAACTTAACAGTATTATAAATAAGCACACTAGGAGAGAACAATAGCATTTTCCAGCATGCCACATGACCAGAGTGCCACACAAATATAGAAAAAGAACACTTGAACAAAGAGCCCTCAGTACTCAAGCTTGCCTATTAAATTCAACATGACAAGGAGAATTAGAATATATTCTTTTTGTGGTTTAGCGGTCAGTAGGAGTATTCGAATTAAAGGTGATAATAATCAGTAGGTAACTACAGGAATAAAGAGTTGAAGTTACCAAACTAGGTCTTAACACAACGTAAAGACAAAACTGTTTGAAGAACAAAGAAGCTCACTTATCATGCAAGTAAAAAGCTTTGTAGAAACAGCATAATCGTTAACTGTTATACTCTTACCTTTAAACTTGTTAACCAGATCAACCCCATCAACAACCCGAATTCGTGAATCTGCAGATGTGATCAGTACTTCCGATGAACTTCCTGGTGCAAACTGTTCACAGAAGTTTAACAGTAACAATAAAAATAAGCATCCAAAGTTATGCATTGTGTTTTTGCTTTCCAGAGGGAAAAGAAGGCACGAGAAAGGGGGAATTAATCTCATGTACCACGCTGTAAAGCCATTATTACCTGGAAGCCAGTAATTTTCTTTTGATGAGATTTCTTTTTCTTGTTCTGCAGGTTGATTTGATTTTTCTGCTGCAACTTATTCTCTAAATGAAAATATATAATGTTATGATCGTCAGTGGTGCAAAAATTGTCAAAGGTGGATACTCCTGCACACACATGCACACTCACACAGAGACAAAAGGGGAGAAGAGAGAGACAAATTGACAATACCAGATGTATTATATAAATGACAGCTCCCTTTGTATGAACCAACGAGTGCAGCCTGCAGAAATTAATCAATTTGTTGAGCTAGAGATTAAACTTTTGCATGTTAGGAAATTATACATATTTAACTTAGGACCAACCTGACCATCAGGTGTGTAGCAAGCAGCAGTGACCATCTCATGCAGATCATTCCAATCAACCACTTGACGATCAGGAATGCTCCATATACGAACCTTAGCATCCAAGGATCCACTAATGAAGTATCTATCATCAACGGGATTGAACTGGATGCAAGTAACTGTATCAAGGCCAGTCAAAGCAAAAGCATAATTAGCAATATAAGAACCAATTTAAACAAGGGGTAGGAGGGAGGTGCTTTGCTATTGTAATCACCTCTACTCAAATTAGGAGAACTTTCAAAAAAAAAAAAGAAAAGTGAATCCTTATGAGTTTGATGGTAACCTATATCTTCTGCAACAGTAACTTTTGATGTTCTAGTGCTATAGAATGGTCAACCCACATCTCACAAAATAAAATGCCTATATTAACTGACCATTCTCGTATTAACAACTATTTAAACAAAGGAAAAGAAAGAAAATTAGCATTTCAAGACATAATAACCACATGTACTCACCATAATCACTGTGAGAAAATGTTTTCAAACAAGACTTGCTAGACAAATGCCACAGTCGCACCGTTTTGTCCATTGAAGATGAGAGCAAGTGCTGAGGACAAAGAAATGCATTATTAGCATCATCACCAAATACATATATAAAGCTCATTCTTCTAAATGAGGCTGCACACCTCAATAACACATTGAATTGCACAGATAATTCAAATTTCATTATTCAACGAGGCATCAAGAAACCTCCCATGAGGCTTCTCGACGGGTGATATCCTTTACCAGTTTGCATAATATTACTTATTAAAAAAAAAAAAAAAAAAAAACTCAGTTTGCAAGATATCTATCATTTAACTTGCTTCTTGAAATTTTATATTGCCTTCAGGATCACTCACCCCTGTCCCCTGAGTGGCCTAGAAATTCCCTGCCTACCATATATGACATGTGTAAGAACATATGGAGGTCAACAAGTTAAAATCACTCAGGCCAAAAAAAAAAACAATCTAGAATCACTGAAGATGTGCAGTCAAAAATCAATCTTACACCGTGACATTTGCATTAAATACCTAATCTAGAGTCCTCAAAAAGCAGAAGGCCACATTCAAAAAGAATATTAGGAAAGTGAAAATTGTGTAATTTAAAGATGTATATGAACATGCAATAACAGATAAGAGAAGATAGTGCGGCTTTTTCTAAGCCGCAACCGCACATAGAAAAAACTTTTTCAGAGAAATTCAGACACTAAACTATAAATCCAACGAAAAACACCTACTGACCTACTCCTACAGATCATTACAGAACCCTAGAGAAATTTTATTAAAAATAGTATTTCCAACATTTGGCATATAAATCAGTTAGCACGTAATCAGTAATCATAAAAGAAAAGTAGATAGATTATTTAATGATATGCATTAAGAAGTCCAAACTTTAGCTAGAAAGCAGGCATAGTTCAACATTTCCACTAGAACTGAACTCCTTTCATAGATTTTTTTTTCTTTTTTCATGGAAAAAGAAACTTTATCAAGGTATAGAATAAGTCTAATTAATACATCCAAACTATTATTCTGGCCTATAAGTGGGATAACTAACTAATTCTGTCACTCTCTGATTAACTAGATTGTGGGTAATAAGTTTTGAGTTAAATTTTATGTGCAGTTAAGGCATGGATGATGCAGTAATTTCTGAACAAGTAAACTCATAAAAGTATCTAGATAGATGATTGCAGTAAAATTAACCATCATAATTATTGGCCAAAAGTCTAAATTTCTCATGTGGTCTAGATTTTGCAGCATTTACTTAAAGCAGAATCATAACCCTTGCAATCAACTAAATGGGTTAGAACACTAACAATAAATTCCAACTTATCTTAAAGATTCCTCCAATGTTGCTTAATGGTTATTCACCCATGAAAACTATTGCCAATTCTAACTAAAACAATCTCTGGATCTTTCTGGTATGGCACAAACACAATGCAGATAAACTCAGTCATTCCCCTTAGCATGAGCAAAGTGAAATGATGAACTAACAAAATGATAAAATAAGGAAATAAATTACAAAATACTTATGCCTATTCAATATCTGACCAACTCACACCAAAATCAAGAGTAAAAGGAAATGTAGTCATATTTAGATTCAAGCATTTAATACTAAATAAAAGCACAATGAGCAACATATTAATAACTAACCTGAGACTTGGACCAGGACAGGTCAAGCACATCATCTTGATGTCCTTGAAATGAGCAAATGGGTTTTTCTGTAAGTGCAAACACAGTTTCTGAAACCACAACATGATCCAAGCTCAATGACTTCCGGCTTATGGATGACCTCCCTCTTCTCTTCTTTTCCAGATGGTTGGGTGACCGCAAAGTTGGTTCTGGTGATCCATTGGTGAAAAACAACAGATTCAAATGCGCATCTTCTGCTTTCTCCATCAACATATCACCCTTCCTCTCTGATTCCACAACTTGCCAAATATGAATGACACAATCCTCACCTGCACTAGCAAGATACTTCCCATCCAAACTAAACTTAATGCTCCATATAGACCCATTATGAGCCTGTATCTCCTGGGACTTGAAGAGTGCTGTAAGCTCTTTACATGACTTCCCATACTGCTTAACCCTTACTTTCTCGGGCCCATGAAAAGAAACATCCTGGCTATCATCTGTAGCAGAGCTTGACCTTCGCCCACCCTTCTCAGATGATGTATCCCTCTCATCACTGCTCCGCCTTTCTTTATGAGCGGCCATGGTGCTTGCAACAGTCTTTATACTCTTAAGCCAATTTCCTTTCTTCTTCAACTTTGAACTACCTCCACTACCACCAATTCCATTCGAATCTAGACTGTCCTTATTACCCTCTTCCACATTTTGCCGCCGCATTAATTCTTGAACAATGGGTGAATGCCCAACTGTCATCTCAAATTCCTCCATAGTCAACTGCCTTCCGGTTCCAACTTCCTTGAGCTTGTTCCACGTGCCATCTTCCCGAATCTCATTAACAACAAACTCTTTCCCAGTATCGAGATTCTTTATCGTGCACACTTGGTCTTTGACCCTGTCAACCCCATCACAGTTCACACCTCCTTCTAACTCTACACAGTCTGTATTTCCCGAAATGGGAACCACTTCCAAACTCAAGTTCGTGGAATCGCTTCGAATTTCATCTAACCGTTTACAGTTTTTCCCAGAAGGTGGCTTATTGGGCGAACCAGTATTACCAACTGGAGATCCACTGCTTTTACAACCCCGTGACTTAACTACATGGCTATTATTATATATAAATGAGCCGGTCTCTGGTTCGACCGAATGAATTGAAAGAATAGAAGAAGAACAACGAGAAGAACTATTACACTCATCATGGGACTGACCAGGCACAGACAAGTCGCAGCGATCCACCACACCGTCTGATTTCGATCCGACGATGCCAGCCAGACCATCAGAACTCTCCCCCAGTTGTTGACGAGTCAAGTGATCAGACGACACCGATCGACCAATGTCTCCATTGCCATTACAATCAACGGCGACGGAAGGCTTTACCCGAGACAACGACGGGTCCCCACTAAGACCCATCTTACGGAGAAGACGGTTCCGACGTTCTGAGACAGAAGAGGGCTCGGAGATCCAAACATCATAATTGGATACACCCATTGGGAATTTAGGTATTGGAAATGGCCGACGACCCGGAGCATAATTAGGAGAGTCAGAATTGAAATCGTTCTCGTTATCGTCGTCGGAGTTGGAAGTGGAACAAGAACAGGACGACGAAACTATTCGATCGAGGGACTCGTAGAAGCACTCGTCTTCGTCTTCTTCGTCCCCTGTTTTGCTCATGGTTTATTGGGCATTCCCATTTGAATGAAAATGCCCAGAAATCAATCGGATCAGAACCAGTACTATATACCTCTATGATTCCCTCCTCTTGAAACTATGACGTTTCAGTCGATCTGAAACGTTTCTGCGTCAGCGAGCCTAGACTTGCAGAGAATCAGACAAGGGAGAGGCGACGGAACTATATGGGTTTGGGTTGGAAGTCAGATCCAATGGAAGAGTGAGAGAAGGAGGGAGTTGGGAACGAAGCCCTATGCTGCTGGGTTTGTGCAGGGAAGGGACGGGAGTTGGGGTTTGGCAATGATTCTGTGTGGAGAGAGGGAAGGAGGTTTTCTATCCAATTACAAGGGAAGAAAATTTCTGTTGGATTTTAGGAGTAAAGTTGGAAAACCAAAAAACAAAATGGAAAATTCACCAAAGTTCATACCATTTGCATACTATGTTTTACTAGCTCTACAAATTTTTACTTTTTTTTTTTTTTTCTTTTTGGTTTTATTTCTCAAATTGATGTTTATAATTATCCTTCAAGTTTTTGACTTAAAGGGGTGTGACAGCATAGAAATGGTCTAACATATTATAATTTTTTTTAGATTTTAATTCTCAAATTGCTGTTCATATCGGTATCTTTATTGATTGGATAGTATTAATGCTAGCAATTGAACTAAAATTTTTTAGATGATCACAAAAGCAATCACCATAAAGAAGAATTATTATACATTCCTAAGTAGTTAGGAAACGACATGCACTAACTGACATCTTATTAGAAATTATGGTCAAACTAGATCTCACACATCACAAACCTAACCCACTTTGGAATCAAATATCCCCAAAATTTCAGAAGCATACAAAAATTAAATTATATCAAAATTGAAAGATTGTTTATTGACCAAGGTCCTAAATCCTCATTGCACAATTTTATTTTTATTTTTTTGCATTTACTTGGAGAAATACAATAAATGCGCCTTGGTAAATGACATACAAAGCCCAATGAAGGCAGTGACACATGATGTCCAGCCCATTACTGTTAAATTGAAAGTGACACCCCAAAGCTTTACTTCAACTGCGTTTGGGACCTTCTTATTAACTTTTTAAAAAATAAATATTTTTAAAATTTGTTATTGGAACAATTATTTCAGTAATTTAGTGGGACAAATTATATATGGGATCTATTTCATCAAAACTATTTTAAATACAAATAGTAATTTTTTTGAAACTATCATTTTTCTAATTAAATTTTTTGCTAAATATATACATTTTATGGGCAACGAGTGAAAAAACAAATAATGATATAGATTTTCAAGAAAAGAAAAACTGGGGTCAAAGTCTTCATTAAAAAACAAAACAATTATGGACTTTAGTACCTCCACAACACAATATGACAATATGTCTTGATTGAAGAGTTAAATATCCAAACATGTTAACGGTTTGACAAGTTGGCTTATCCTAATTTTAATCATCATTAAATCATGGAAAAGTAATTATAGCCGCAGAAAAAAATTCATTAATTAATGTCCAGCTAAAATTCACTTTTTTTGAACTGTTTGAAAAAGATCATTAGTACAACTCATTCTTGTAAATTAAGTTTTGGAAAGTTTGTGCAATATTAATTAATATTATAATTTTAATTAAATGTATAATAAGATTATGAAGAAGCTAAGAAAATATCAATTTAGGACGGTGGTGGCGGTGACAGGCGGAGGCCGTCAAGAGAATCATCAACTCATAGTAGAGTTAATTAGAGATCAAAGCAGCAAAAACAGGTCAAATGTGGTTGTTAAATTTGTTTAAGACTGACAAATAGAGGTGCTCTTGTTCTTAATTATAATGCTAGTAAACCACAATAATTCTTAATTATTAGTGCTTGACATATATATATATACTACTGCATTAGTGGATATGTAGGAATTCAAATTTACAAAATCACTCATGTTATGATCTTTTATATTCTATGTCTTCCGGTTCTTTTATCTAACAGTTCCAAAAAAAAAAAAAATTTATATAAAAAAGCAATTGGAATTTTTTTTTGAAAAAAGAAGAGATATTGGACAGCATTGATATCTTTTTCATCACCAATATCTCTTTTTATCATTATGAGTGTATAAGATGAAGAACATTTTCTAATTAATAACTTTTTTCGCTGTTAGTTATTGATTTCTAATGTTAAATAGTTTAACTAGCCATTAAGATGAGATGTTGGAATCTTTTAACATCAGACGTTGTGTGATTATATTTTTTTCATTATGAATCATTTTTTTATGTTGTGATTCTATGGAATTGTAATGTGCTATTGTTTAATCTAAAATGCGATACAATTATTGTAAATATTATGTATTTAAAAAAGAACATAATTGATCTGTATAGTTTCAAAATGAATGTCCTTCATAATATATGTTTGCCATCTGTGTGTTGAAGTGTGTTATCATAATGATATATTATCCTAATTCCTTTGGGTTTCATTGAAGATGCTTGGCCTATAAACTACAAAACCTAAGAGATGCTTTTTAGTTTTTCCCCTTCTTGAAATTCTCAAGTTACAAACCATGAATAAAGTGAAAGATTGTTAATACTTTATTATTATTTATGAGTACACTTATTTGGATGACAAATAGAAGGGACGAAAATTAATTATTCAATAGGGGTTGGTCTAAAAGCATGGTTGTGTGGATTGATTGTAAGTTGGCCAATATATATAGGCCAAGTCAACCTTGCATATCGTTGACCCAACACTGAAATTTCTAATTATACTCTGAATTCTAAATTGAAGTTTTTTTTTCTCTAATTTGGTTGCATGGGCTTTGGTGGAGCCAAATTGGAAGTGAAGGTAGCAAAGCAAATTAGCAAGAAGTTCATACTTTTGATCATGCAATATTATTTTTTGTATTTTTTTATAAGTATACTCATATCTTTTAAGTGTGAGTTACATTCAGAATTATTGACTATTACTTTTTATAAATATTTTATACAAAACTCGTGATATTATAAAAATCTTCAACAGCTGAGCAAAAATATACTATATCTTATGGTTTGATGATACCATACTTTTTGACAAACAACAAAGAATACATATGAGAGGAAAAAAAAAAAAAAAAAAAGAGCTTACATTTTGGGTGAAATATACATATTTTCCAACATGCGGTTGTTGGAATCGGGATTGTGTTTTATTTTGTGGGAGCGGGCGGGAATGGAACAAAAATCTGGTGAGAAGTCAACTTCATGACCCCATGGCAACTTCAATCTTACCAGGGCCATCCACATCAAAATATATATATATCCTTTCAAAGCTTATGGACAGGGGAACATAAATTAGTGACCAAATCAATAAAGAGGTGGTTTTTTTTTTGTTTTTTCAATAGATAAAATAGATTCCAATCTAAAACTAGAAATGACGAAATGAGAGATTAAGCTCCAGTATTAATTTATTGAACTAATAGCTTTCATTTATATACATAAAGAAATTAATGATTAATTGCGTGCAATTTAGGGTAATCATATTACTAAATAACTGATATACCATATTTATGATTAATTAAGTTTCATTAGAGTATGCATTAATTCTCATTGCGATAATAACAGCTATTTATTAAGAATTTAAATTTATTTGTTTTTTTTTATACTAGTCAATTTTAAATTTTAAATCAAAATTTATTTAATAAATGAGTCAATTTCAAATTTATGATACTCTTATATAATCTCACAAATCTAACTCATTTAATAAAATAATATTAATTATTATTAATTTTTAATTATGTTGATATTCTTGAGTAGTATTGCAATATATTTATGATTTATTTTATATATAGTTCGACTCTTGTTGATTCTCTATAGTTCGACCTTTTTATAATTGACATTATTCCCATGTGAAATATATATATATGAAAAATTGTTTATTTGTTAAAACAATTGGTTGATTAATGTGTGTTAGGCTGCGTATGTTGGGCAAGTACATCCTTTCTTGGATACCTTTCCACTTAAACACTTGAATCATATATATACTTCTTGTTGTTGCTGCACATTCATCCATTCTTCATAAAAAAATATTTTATTATAATTTTGGCACTTAAGGATATATATTAACTATAAGGATTCAATCATTAAAGCAAGTTAATTAATTTGTGGTATATTTACTTTTAACATTATATAGCATTCATATTTAACTATTAAGTTTATAATCTAAAAAAAAAATTTGTTGAAATTGATTATAGATGACTTATATTATGTTTGGCTTATCTATTTAAAAAGTATTGTAATAATAATAATAAATGTTCAAAATATATAATTTTATGAAAAAAGTTTAATTCATTATAAAAACCCGAACAGTTGTATTAAAAATTTGCATATTTACTTAGTTAAAATGTTAGGTTATATTTCAAGAATTTGTTTTAATCTTTTTACATCATATATATAATATGTTGTGTATTGTCTATTTTTAGGAATTGAGGATTTTAAAGAAAAAAAAAATTATTTCTCAAATTCATAGGCTTGCGTCAGAATTTTTTTTATTTTGCAATGATTCACATGGAATTTCACCATTATTAATAATCTAATAAATCAATAATAGAACTTTAATCCACATAAGATGAAATTAAATTTAACAAACATAGATAACCACGTGGCTTGATTCCCAACAGCCTGTTTGAGCATGAAAGAAATTTACAATTTTTTAATAATTATTATTAAAAAAAAAGAGACAAAATGAATCAAAGCAAAGAGAAAATTCAAGATTTAAATAGTGATGTAACATGATTTGTGGAATTAGATTTAATTAAATTCCACCATTATCTAATTGTCATGATCAGTGCCATTTAATCAAAAAATTATAAAATATGGAAGATTTTAATTAATTTTTAATTTAAGAAGCTGTCATTAATTTATTATTTTATTAATCCTTCCATGATTTATCTGTTGCTTCCCGGAAACACCATTCTGAACAGCATTATTGGTTACGACCACTGCTTAGATGCATTAATATGCTAATCAATTAGGGAAAAAAAAATGTTAAGGATTATTTTTTCTATCTTTTTTTCCCCCTCTATTTTCTCTTTTTTTTGTATGAGGATAATTGGGTCTATAGGCTAGAGAGGTAGCATGTCTCCTCAATATTAATTGCATAATTGATATGTATCTCTTCCTTTATGAAAACAATATTTTGTCTTAATTTTTTTAACTAAAAGTGGTCCTAAAAGCATTAATAGTTAAATCAATTAATATATTCTAGATATTTAGTAACAAATCTTCATGCAATTTTGTCATCGAAGATGATATTTTAATTCGTTTTGTTATGTATCTAAATGATTCATAAATTATATTTAATTCAAATCAATTATACATTAATCATAAAAAAACAATATAAAAAATTATTTAAAAAGAAGAAGGCAACCACAAAATAAGCTAAATTGAGATTCGATTGAATACAGTTTGAGCATGCCCTAATTTTTGTTCTAAGAGATGTATCAAGAGGCCACATCATTGGCAAAGCATAGTTGATTTCAGTTAATTGTTTTTTGCTTAGTATGATCTTCTTGCCCAGCAAAGCAAGCAAGCCAATTCATAATCTAATTAGAAACTAATTACATGGAAGGCCTTGCAACAACTAGCATACATAAATTTTGTAGTATAGGTTGAGTCTTTTTGTGGTTTCTAGTTAATTAATTAAGGTCACAATGCTCAATGAAAAAGAATAATACCTAAAATTTGATTATCATACAGCTTGAACACCTAATATTTGAGTCACGTAAGTTAGACTTAATCATCATACAGCTTCAACAGCTAGATAGCATTGATTTCCTAGAAAAAATTGATTATCACAATTCAAATACCTAAAATTTTGGCTCTATAGAGTTTCAAAATTTTCAGAATTCAATTGATGTAACTAAAACTTATGAAGTTAAAAAAGAAATAAATTTAAATCATACATTAAAATATGTGTTTTTGTATATATAACTATATTTATTTAACAAATAAGTTATGTCCAAGTATTTCTCAAGCTAACAACTTGATTTTTTTTTTTTTTTACCATGAAAGTGTTTTAGTTTTACACTTTCTGAATGATAAAATTGTTACTTTAGTAAATATTGGGCAGCCGGAGAAAGTTTCTTTTAACCCATATACGCCATACCTGTTGCTCGTCAAGCAAGCTTTCTATACTCGCCTGAATGAAGCGGGTTCTGGCAGGTGGCCTGCTCACCGGGCCATGCCCATCCCTAAGCATGTGGCAGCAGATTATATTATAATCAAAGCTATACATGTATAAGGGGACATGACAATGAAACAATTTAATATTCTTTCTGTTTAAAAGCTTTGCATGTGCACTACTCTACAACGCAAACAACTAAACTAAGTGGCTAAACACTTTTATTGAGAATGTAGAGAAAGCGATAATTTGTGTCAAAATGGTATTATATAGCTTTGGTAACTAAGCACATGAAACATGAATCGTGTGCAAATGATACCAGAACTTCAAAAGTAGCTCATTTTTACAGAAGAGTTTGGCAACAACTTTTGTAAGAACATGAATTCATGATTTTATACAAGATAAATTCCAAGGTTGTTGAAAGTGTCTTGTGAGGTGAACTTCTGATGAATTATTAGGGCTAGGTGACCCTATGGTCACTGAAATATGCAGCTTTATGTGTCAATTGTGAGATGCAATTGAGGACAATAACTTTCAGGAACAATTTAGGTGAATATAGACAGGCTGATGATATACAGCTCTTCAGTGCAGTTCTTAAAAAAAAAAAAAAAAAAAAACTGTATTTATCAAGGAGCTCTCTAATATTAGCATGATAGTCACTTTTTACATTCAGCCTCATAAATTTTGAAAAATAAAAAGTGAACCCATTATTGAGAAGCTTTGCAAGGGTGAATGGGTGATAAGGATCTGTCTGAAACCTATGGGTTGGGCCGTTCTTGGGCTGTAATAGAGGAAGCATGTGATTGATCAAGCTTTCATCTGCTTCCTTCCTTATTCTTCATCACTTTTTGGCAATAATACAAGTTTTAGACCAACAATCTCACATTCAAATAGAGTAGACCTTCTTCAGCTATTTACTTTGCAGGAAACAATTTTATTGATCAGCTTCGCAATCAAAGGAGTGAAGGCTTTTCTGGCAATAATGCAAGTTTTAGACCAACAATCTCACATTCAAATAGAAGAGACCTTCTTCAGCTATTTACTTTGCAGGAAACAATTTTGTTGATCAGCTTCACAATCAAAGGAGTGAAGGCTCTGGTAGTTAGCTTTCTATAGGCAATTTTCTCAGCTTACATTCTTTTTATACATGAGGAATGACCTTGGAATTTCATGCACATCAGAATTTGTAGTTGGCTAGTTCTCTGATGAGCTATGTATCCAGAAAACTTCAATGTAACTGTCTATTATCCAAGCATTTCAATGCTTATTTTGCTACTTCACAGTTTAACCCCATAAAATTGCCATCAACACCGGGATTGAATAAAATGTATAATGAATATTGTTGCATTTTGTTTCTTAATTTAAGTTGGAACTAAACAGCATAAGAAAGCAACTTTTCTGGCCCTGCTTCTGATATTGATTACCAACATTGTTACCGAAAGTATGGTTCTAATTTCTGCAGTAAGTTCCTCAACATTATAAACACTGTGCAGCAACAATCAAGAGCTTTCTCTTATTTATATGTATTGCACGGTTATGGAAAAAAAATTTAGAGGCATGCCAAAAACATGAAAGAAAAAGAAGTATGAGATGCAAAGTATAATATCTACCACAAAGTAACTATGAGATACAAAGTATAATATCTACCACAAAGTAACTAAATTGAATCCTCAATGCATGACATGGGACTCAACAAATGCAATGGAGTAAACAAATTGATGAATTGTTTAGACATTCATATCTATAGCAGTGTGTGTTGGTCACGACCACCTAGACTAACAAGCTCATTTGTAGGTTCCCATACCCACACCGGTTTCTGCACCATAAGGCTGGAAGCTTTCCCTGGCCTTGGAGTAGCTAACATAGTAAAATTCAGAGACTATGGCAGTGAAGAATGTGAAAGCAGCCCCTGCAGCAAAGACTCCCTTCCTAACAGTCTGGCAAGAAGGGGGGTTTTCACTGAATATGGTCCTGTACTTGGTGTGATAGGCATTCCTGACTGATCCCGCCAACAAACACACCTCAGCTATGAAGAAGAATATCCTGAAGAGTAAGTTGCAAAACATTGAAGATTAACCAATTCAACACAATTGTCTAAGCAGCAAATCTTATCAGCACAACTGAAACTTTCTAGTCCAGTCTAGATTTAAAAGAGAGGCTTGAGATAAACATTTGCTTAGGCTAGTTAGGGATGCTCACATACCAGCATGTTATGAAAAGCACAACTGCCCAGGCCCTTGATCCTCCGGGACTCAAAGCCTTCCCACAGCAGAAGCATCTGCTTGCCACCATTATCAGAACTTGACTAGCCATGAGGAAGAAAAATGCACCGACACCTAAGCCTGTTGAGATGTCTGAGTCATAAACACAGTAATTATAGTTGATCTCCTTGTCCTGAACTACTTTGGCCTGTCAATGAAGATCTCTTTATTATTTTTAACTTCTAAGGACCCAAAATATACACACAGCAATAAGGTTTAAGTACTAGTATAATTACACAGTGGAAAAATTAATTACACCATGTGAGGTTCAAGAAATTAAACTGAATGATGATTGGTGCAACTTTATTTTGACATGTTAACCAAGCTATGGTTCCACTATAATGTTGGATATAAATCAACAACCTAAAATACAAAACACAATCTAAGCTACTACGAAAAGAAACAAAACAAATTGGAGTAAGAATTTGGTGCATTATTCATGATTGAATTTTTCTGATCAAAGTTTGCATTGATCAATTTATAGACTAGTTGTCATATCATTCCAAGAGTTGAAGCTGTGCGGCTGTGCCTGTACTGTCTACATAAGCACGTCTAAGAAAAATTTGATATATTCCGTAAAAGATTAAGACAGGAGAATCGTTAGTGTGAATAGATCTGGTATTTAATTACATTGGCTATGAAGAAAGTGATGGGTGCTGAGAAAAACTTTCAAGAAAGGGAGAATCTTTGAGATAAAATCCTCATGAATACTGATTAATGCAGGTAAAAGAACAAAAAAGGAAGTCAAAGATTCAGTCTTTCTAAGTTTCATCCATGATTCTCAGAAACCAAACAAAACCCATATCTATTCGTTCATTCCTCGCAAAGATTATCTAATATTTTACAGACCCAGAAACAGAAAGGATTCAAACTTCACTATTGTTCTTATTTTCCTAGAAAGATTCTAAGAATCTCATCAGTAAAAGAAACAAGCAAGCATATAATAAATTGGAGAGCAAAATAAGCAAGAATGACTACTTACAGTGCTTCTTCTCTGTTCAGCAGTAACAGCCAATGCAAATGCAATAACATCAAAGACGAAGGCAGTGATCAATACCAACTTGGAAGCCATGGTTGTAATTGCAGCTTTAGAAACTACCCAGATCTACCTCTCTGCCTCAATCTTTCTCTCTGCCTCAATCTTTCTCTCTGTCTTCTGTCGATCAATATAAAACCCAGTGAAAAGTCTTGTGAAAGCAAGCTACTGTAAATAAAAAATAAAATTTATAAATACACCAACAGAGAAAAAGACATCACACCTGTTGACTGAACTCTGAAAATGGGTATTTTACCTGCAGCATGAAATTACTTAACTAGCCACGGAATTTTCTTCTATTGACAAATCACAAGGTACAACAGTTGTAGCCTTATAGCAAGTGGTTCCAGTAGATAACAAGATTCATTCAGTTATTTTGGGGAAATACAACTATACCTGTTAGTTGCAACGAAATTTTATGGTTTCTAACAGGGCGAATTTTGTCATTTGAGTTGGGTTCGACTGCTTTTAGTCGGTGAGAACCAAATAGAAGGGTTCTGATGCTTCCATTCGTAGAGTTTTTGGACAAGTAGGTCCAATTCTTAAAATTTATATCCAAAATGATATATTGTAAAACACAATATCTAATATAGGATATACTGAAACCAAAATTTTAAAATCCAATTACTTCTTAATATCAACAGCCACATCACTGTGTTTTTTCAAATTCTATGGTCCAGGTTTTTTTTTTCAAATTATTTAATGCTTTTACTTTTTACTGGGACCATTTCAATAAGTTTAATAATTCTTATAAAAACAATGGTATTAAATTAAATTTTAAAAAAATTAATATCAAAAACCTTTATAAATTCTTATGTAATATATATTTTTAAGTGCCTTAGGGGTAGCATCCCTTAAATATAGAAATGACTCAATTATATTGTTTTCTTTATAATATACATTAGAAATTATTTTAATTTTTTTAGTTTAAAAAATTAAAATTAACTGTTTATAGTTTTAAAATCGAGTCAATACGGTATATGTCGTCGTCTTTCGTCCAAATAATTTACTACTTATTACATGGTTATATAAAATAAAGTATTTAATTTTTCATTAATTTTTAATTTGATACCAAGCATGATAAATATTTAAGAGGTTAAATTATAACTTCTTATTCATTATAGGAACCAAATACAATTAAGCTTAATATTTTCATCCTTAGTATATGCTTCATGAAATTGTCACTATTAACACTTAACCCCCATATTTTAAACCTCATGCCAAACACACCCTAAAATTCAAATTTTGGTGAGCAATTAATAATGCATGTTTAATTTTTATGACAAAACATATCATACACTTTAAATTTCAAAAATATTATATACTATAAATTAGAAAAATATCATACACTATAAATTAAAAAATTATCATACACTATAAATTTAAAAATACCATAAACTATAAATTTAAAAAAATATCATACACTTTAAATTAAAAAAATATCATACATTATAAATTAAAAAATT
The DNA here is from genome assembly GCA_029379385.1 of Quillaja saponaria. NCBI lineage: Eukaryota > Viridiplantae > Streptophyta > Magnoliopsida > Fabales > Quillajaceae > Quillaja > Quillaja saponaria. The sequence goes on along the minus strand of CM055616.1, from coordinate 5,746,893 downwards.
ATCATATATTTTAAATTAAAAAAATATCATATACTATAAATTTAAAAATGATCATACACTTTAGAATTTAAAAATATCTTACACTATAAATTACAAAAAATAATCATACAGCGTAAATATTTTTTTAACATAAATTATCATACAACATAGTTGACTGGATTTATGAAAATGCCACTGAGAAACAGAATTTACAAAATTCAGTTTTCTCAATGTATTGACACTGGACAAATGGGGAGAGAAGAGACTTTTAAAATAAAGAGAAACCGGATTTTCAAAATCCTATTTTAGATATTAAGTTTTGCAATATATTATTTTGTATATAAATTCTAGGAGTTGGACCTATTTGCCGAAAAACACTATATATGTAAAGGCATTAGCTATTTATTAGGGCGTTCCCACTAAGCTTAAAAAAAAAAAAAAAACTTAACAAAACCAATGTAGTTAGTGTAAAATTTAATGTAATCAATTGTCTTCAAGATCCGTAATTTATTAGGTGATGTATTGCTACGCGGGTAACTGAAACTAAAAATAGATATGTTTAAGTTGTTTCATCTATTTTATATTTAAGATGTTACAAATTTAAAAGCATTATTGTGTAAATACAATGGCCCAACCCAAGTGTCGCGGTGGTCTGGGCCTAAAAGACCAAAATGGAGAAACCTGTGAAGCCTTTTTATCTTCCTTTGCTACTACTTTGAGGAAAATGAGGCTTTGCCTCCGGGTGGAATATTTTCTTGTCTAAAGAAACTGGAATTTTATGGATGCCAGCAAATCAAGAAACTGTTGACACCTGGTTTTCTTTTGTGCATCCAGAAAATTTAGAAGAAAATCATATACAAAAGTTGTAGAATTTTTTTTTTTTCATAATCACATAAAATTCTTTTTATATATGGAAAAATATTTTAAAGAAATCTATGCTTATTAGTATAAATTATAAATTAAATTAATATAATTACACTTAATAATTTAATATATTATAATTAAAAAAATTGATAATGATAACACGTTAATTCCATAATATTATTTATTTTATTTTCTAATTAATTTTTCTATAAGAATTTTTGTGTGTGGAATAAGTACTTTATTTATAAAATTATTAAATAAACAAAATTTATCAATTTATTTATATATGTTATATGAATTTTTTTGATACAATATTTTTTCAAATAAAATGAATCAAGAAAAGAAAACTATTTTCAGTTCAAAAGAATTAAAAAGAGAGAAATTAAATAAAATTTTTGTTGATTCGGACAAAAAAATCATTTTATTTTGTAAAGAATAGAGAGTTTCACATATAAAATAAAAAGATCTGCATTGAACAAAATATTATGTCTAAGCAGGAAAGTCCAAATAGCATGGTTCAACCTCATTAAAGTTAGTGGATATAGTGGTTAAATTACAAATAAACAAATTTTAAGACGTTATAAATTTTATATCGATGGTAGATTATTATGAAAAAAATAAAAAAATCTAAGGAAAGGCCGAATTTTATATTCTATAAATTCAGTGGGGGTCAAATTAACATTTCCCTATAACTTACATAGAATTTTAGTACTTGAGTAGTGGGGTCAGCTGACCCCACTCAACGATGACTAGATCCTCACCTGGTCGTTCCCTGAAAATAGGTGTTGGTGTGCAATGCTGGATCCAGTGAAGTGATACTCTCAGGTTGAACGGGATGGGGAGTTGTTTTGTTATATATTAACATAAATACAAAAAAATAAATAGGTATATATATATATAAAATTATAAATATTTAATTTATGATCAATTTAGTTTGAGATTTGAAAAGTAATGTTTTGAATAATTAATTTTATTAATAATAATTATAAAAAATTAATTTTAACATAATTTATTTTGTGTTTGGTTAGTTATCCAAGAATAATAAATATGTTATTAAATAAATTAACAATAAATTTCAGTTCTAAATGCCAAACACAGCTTCAAACACAAAACTAAACTAGTTAAATTTTTCAATCAAAATCAAACTAGAAAATTCAAATGATTTGGATTGGGTGGGTGGATTAACCAACTGATGAAAAAAAGCCCTTGATTTACATAGAAGACCAGGGTAAAATCGTTAAAATGGAAGGAGTTCTTTTGGTTGGAACGTGAGTTTAGTCAAAGTCAACAAATTAAGCTAGCGTTCTTTATTGAGCTGGTTTACAGAGTAGGGCATTCTCAATTGTATTATCAACCACTCCTTCTTTTTCTTTTTTTTCAGAGACTATAGGTTGGGCTTTTGGGCTGGTATTTGACAAATTAATGCAATTTAAATCTTATTTTTTGTATTGGGTCGAGATTGGAACTTGGGCTATATGTCCAACATTGGAAAATACCTATATTTCAAGTCGAGTCGGTTAATTGACCCTCAAGTGTTGAAAGACCCGAAAAAACAACCCGACCTAAAAGTACCATAAAAGTCCCAACCAACTCAATTAACATAAATTTCGGGTTGGGTCAATTTTGGGCTAAAACAGTTGGTTTTAGGGTAGATTTTCGAATTTTCGGGTTTTTTCTCACCCCTAGTTTCTGATTGCAAAATAGTTCATTAATGGAATTAATTATAACTCCATCAAATAAAGCAAGTGTTGTCTTGGCATTAGACAAATTGTAAACGAGTGTATTAATTGTGATAATAAAAGAATTTCTAAATTTTTATATATGATTTGTGTTAATTGGCCTTATCAATTTTTTTTTTATATTTTTACGTGAGTGTAAATATAATATTTTTGCAATGAAATTTGATTATAATATTTTCATAGAGATATTACAATAATGTTGTTCCGGTAAAAGTGGTGGTAGTCAATGACAATAGGTTGATTGAGGTGGTTAAGAAGAGAGAAGCAAAAGAAAGGAAAAATAAAAAAATTGATATAGGAGAGATTAGGGATGATTCGTGAAATAAATTAAATCAATTTAAATGTAATTAAGTTACTTAAATAAAATGATTTATCATATAAAATAAATTTATTGATTAATTACAAGGATTATGTGAGAAGTCCCTTTATATAAGTTTTTTATAGAAGCACCTTTCTTTGAACCTTCTTGGAAGGTGAGTTCTAGTGGGATTAAAGATTAATAAAGAGCATTTCAGCAAAAAAGAAAAAAGAAAAAGAAGACTAATAAAAAGCAAGCGTCCAATCGTCCACTTGAAAGTCAAGTGCTCTCAATTGCCGAAGGCAAAGAAGTACTCGGCAAAGAAGTACTCGGTAGTCCACTTGAAAGCCAAGTGTTCCCATTTGCTTTCGGCTACTTGGTTAGTCACATGCATTCCCGCTTTTTACTGGGTTTCGACTTTCGGCTTAGTAATGTTTTTTTTAAGGAGAATATTTATATTTATGTGAAAAATATAAGTTAATTTTTTAATTTAGTGAAAAAAAATACAGTATTTTTTTCTAGACTTTCAATTTTTAAAAATATTATTGTTTTAATTTTTAATAAATCAAAAATCATGAATATTTTTACAAATATCTCAAAGACTACTTTTAAAAATTAACTTTTACTCTAAAAAATTTAAAAAATTAATATAATTTTAATTTTTAATAAATATAAATATTTATCATTTTATTAATTAATACAAGTTAATTATCAATATCTATCCTAGTTTATTAAAAAATTTTGAACTATTTTACAATAAATTTATCAAACACTAATTTGTGACTTTCACTTATTAAAAACAACTTTTACATTATTTTATCCAAACACTATTGTTATAACTTTTTTAAAATAACTCTAAAAGAAGCAATGAGAGTGCAACATTTTTCAAAAAGCCATGACATTACATCATCATTATTAATATTTCTCTATAAAAAAAATTTTTAATTTACTTTCACTATTTGTACTTTACAAATAAATAATATAACTTATATGTATATAAATAAAGTTAATTTAATTTCTTGACTAAGTTTTTGAATAATTTTTTTATTACATATTAAAACTGATTAATTAGTAAAATAAATTTATGTTTAATCAATTCAGTAATTAGTGTTTATGCTACATTTTAATTAATTTATTTTTTTGCTTAAATTGAAAAAATTATTATTATTTTAATATAATTAATATTTAAAAATTAAAAAAAATATGATATTAATATATTACATATAGTCTTATCACATTATTTATTAATTCTCCCTCAAATAAGGTACAGATCATAAAGAAGGTGGGCCCATTTGGGTTTCCCATGGATTTGTGGGGAAGGTTGTCAAGGGTACAATCGTTAAAATGCAAGGAAACCCGGAGGTGAGTTCTTCGTCCATATATATTTTTGGGTAGTAAATGAGATTTTACGAAAAATGGTTCTTCATATTCATAGTAAATAACAAGTATTTTTATTTTCGTTGTGAATTTGACACAATATGAGAAAAACCACTATTTAAAATTTAAATAACCTATACAAAACAAAACTCCACAAGTCTAGGTGAAAATTTTTAATTTTTATCCATTTGTAATTTGTATCAGTTACAAATTCCAATTTGTTAGTTTTTTGCATTTTACTTCTGATTCTAAATGTGACGTAATCTATATCTATATTATAAATAAAAGAGTTTTAGATACAAATTTTTTATTATTTTCTTTCATACCCTTAAGAGTTTGTATTATTAGATAGTTATGTTTAATTATTATTTTATTTCAAATAGACTACTAATTTTTTTCCTATTTTAATATCACTAGAATTATAATTATTTTAAGACTATTGATTTATTTTTAATAATTCTTCTCAATGTGAATAAATCAATAATTTTCAATAATTATATGTCAATAGCAATTAAAATTGAATTTTTTATTTTTTTTAATTAAATAAGTACCTAATAATCTTAATTAATTTTAGTGCTTCTCAAAATTAAGAATTAAAATTTAAAAATTACTATGAATTAATAAATATTAAGAATATAATTTTCATGATTATAACATTGTTTCACTTTTATATTGTTGGAAAATTATATTTTTTTAATAATTAAAAGTTAATATTGAATTTTTTAAAATTTTTGTTTAATAATTTCTTAAAAATTATAATATCTTTTAGCGCTTCTCAAATTTATGAAATATTTATAAATACTATGAATTAAAAAATATTTAGAGTATAGTTTCCATGATTATATATTGTTGTTTTAACTTTTAATGAAAGAAATTTTATTTTGTTAAATACCCTATGAGTTTTTATTATTACATAAATAATTTTTAATTATTATTTTGCTTCAAATATTCTATTTTTATTTTACTACTTTCATAATTTTGTGCTATTTTAATATTAATATAATTTTAATTATTAATTTATGACTATTATTTTCTTTATCCTAATTTTTTTCAATATTAATAAACCTATAATTTGTCAATAACTATATATCAATAGTAATTAATATTAAATTTATCAATTTTATAATTTAATAAGTTACAAATAATTATAATATTATAAATTAATTTTTTTTTAAATACTATGAAGGAAAAGAAATATTAACAGTACAATTTTTATGATTATAATATTATTATATTAATTATTCCTCTAATCTTGAATTTTTTTTCAAAATAATTATATTTTTAAATTATTTTTTAAAAATAATTTATTGATATTTACATTAATTAATCTAAAAATATCTATATGTTTAAATTATTTTTTAAAAATAATTTATTGATATTTACATTAATTAATAATAAATATATATATAGCGTAAATACGATTCAAACACATTATATGTGTCACTATGACTAGTGATTAAAATATATGATCCCTTTTTTAATATCATAAGTTTAAATATCTTTTAGCCCTTACCTACATGATATGTATTTAATTAAATTAAAAATATAGATTAATCAAAGTATTTATTAATGATTCGAACACCTATTACAATTTATCAACAAAAATAAATAAATTTAGTCCTTATTGAGTTAAGCTAGGCATTAGACTGGTGGCAGGCCCACCATATGTTATTATTACGTGCCTTGGACCTTCATGAATGATCTTAGTTGGTAAGAAATATATTTTTTCTTATTTTATTTTTATTTTTAAGAAAAGAGAGAGAAAATTAAAAGATATGAAATTATGTTGAGTACAAATTATATAATGATTTTATTACATGAATTTTTGTAATAGGCTCTTATAGGATAAATATAGAAATTTTATATTATTAATTATAATGATTGATCATGATTTCAGTACTGCGTAATAAATAATTTTTATTTTTAAAATATTTCAAATTTTAAAACTCACATTTATTATATTTTATCAATTATCAAGTATCATTTAAACTCTAGATAGAAAAACCTTTATTCCATTCACCTCAAGCAAAGTAACAATAAATAAAATTAATTTTTAGAATATCCCAAGTTTTAACAACTAATTTTATTTTTTTTCTCATCGATTGTGGAGAGAAAATTTTGTGAGTTCTCAAAATTAAAATTGAATCACCAAATACCTTTTTTTTTTTTTTTTTCATTCATTTTTCATCCCCAAACAATTGAAGAGCATGGGAATTTTCTTTTCTTTTCTTTTGGCCTAAGTAGGTACCTTCTTTGAACCTTCATGGAAGGTGAGTTACAGTGGGGTAAGCAGAGCAATCGTCCACCTGAAAGTCAAGTGTTCTCACCTGCATTCCCACTTTTCTGTTGCAATATTTAAGTGTAATCCCACTCTTCTCAATTATCAACCCCCTCCTTTGGTTCTTGCTGTTTTTTACTTTAGGATGGGTTATCTCTTTTGCATTCCCAGAAATCAAAAGTAATTACCTGTCATTTGCATACAGTCCAAGTAAGTATCTGTTGCTCAAAAGTAAGATCATCTCAAGTTCTTGTATAGTCGCCTTTATTTACTTTTTTTTTTTGTCTTTCGTTTGATTCTCTTATTTGGGGAAATTATGAACATCATGTCTAATTTTGTGTATATATACAGGCAGGGAATAACAATCATGGTTAGGCCAAAGGACAGTATTTGGAAACATGCTGAGAATCTCAAGGGTAGGTTTAAATGTAATTATTGTGGACTTGAATTTGCTGGAGGTGCTACTAGGATTAAATCACATCTGTCCGGAATTAAAGGACAAGGTATTGACAAATGCAATGAAGTTCCTGAACATGTTCGAGCTGCTGCATTTGAAGTGGCTGATGGTTCCAACAAAAGAGCTAGGCCCCTTGTTGGTTCCAGTAATATTGAGGGATCTGCCAATTCTGCTTATGCACAAGGTATATATATGCCTCAATCTATTCCATCTGTTGCTGTAGCCTATATATATACATACATATCTTCGGTTTCATGTAACTTTCGCATAGTTATCTTACGTTCTGTATTTTTTTGTCAATCATGAAAAATAATATTTTCTGGGAAGTTATATATAGTTTGGTCTTTTCTTTAATTGGTTTTGACATTTCTTACATTTCCTTTAATATAGCTTAGAAAATCTTCCACAAGTTGCTGTAATTAATCAATTGAAACAGGTATGCAAAACTTGGATGAGATAAGTACTTATGACAGCTTGGACGAGAATATGAAAATACTAAAAGAAAAATTGGAAGACTTAATCTGCCAAGAAGCTGACATAAAGAGAAAACTATTTGCAATTGAGTCACTGCCAGGAAAAAAACGCAAGAGTGAAGTTGATGATTGGTTGAGAGATGTCAACCGGAGGAAGCAACAAGTTTTTGGCATAGAAACACATATAAGGAAATTGACACAAGAAGTGACAAAACTTGCCGAAAGAAATCTTCCTGAAATCCTAACATTTGATGATGCGAATCATTCTGGAGGAGAGGTGCTGTTGCAGGCAGCAAAACTAGGAAGATTAAGCCACAGTCTTGAAAATCTTGCCAAGAGCAGAAACAATGTCCTAAAAGAGTGCTTCTTATGTTGTGCATTTTATCTTGGAAACAAAGAATTAGAAACAGAAGACTTGATAATAAGATTGGCTGATGAAGGACTGGTAGATGGAACAAAGAGTTTGGAGGGACAGTTTGAAGAAGGTCTGAACATATTACACGAACTTCAGAACAGTGGGTTATTGGAAGTTGAAAGCAATAATGTTCGCATGGACAAACAGTCCAGAGCCGTGGCCATGAGTATCAAAGAAGGTAGTTTCATGGTAAGAGCTAATATGCCATATACGCAGATGCCTGTGATAGAGAATATGGAGAAGGTTTCCTTAGCGGGTAACCAAATACGAGAAATTTCATTGAGCACATCACCTAAGTGTGCTCAAACTTTCAACCCTGCTTTTGCATGGAAACCCCTTGGAACAGATTAATGAATTCCTTTTTCATTCACATGCCTGCTATTCAGATTCTTGATTTATCTGACACTTGCATTAGAATTTTGCCAGATATAGTCTCTGACTTGAAGACTCTCACTGCTTTGTTGCTTTCAGAATGTCGTGTACCTTAAATATATTCCTTCTTTAGCAAAGCTACAAGCACTAAAGAGATTGGACATTTCGAATACAGCAATTAGAGAACTACCCCAAGGTTTGGACATGCTGCTAAATCTTAGATGGCTTAACCTCTCTGGCTTAAACTACTTGAGGTTATTACCTCCAATGTTCACAATATCAAAATGGATCAATATCCAATACCTCGAACTTCCTTGTCATTCAGGTTTAGTGAAAGTGAAAGCAGATGATTTTATAGACTTGATGATGTTAGAAGCTTTTGCAGGCAACTTCCATGATCTTCATCACTTCAATGCCTACATAAGAACTATGCAAGCAGGTAATTTTGGACTCAGAAGTTACATCCTTCAGTTGGGATTTCATGTCAATCCTGTAGTGTATGACACAAAGTTAGAGAAGGATTGGAAAGTTGTCGTAATTGAAAGCTCGTATGAAGAAACTCCAATTCTGCTCCCAGTTGATATTGGAGAACTGTATATATCAGACATTTGGGAAGGGAAGCCCTTGTGTCAAATCTTTGTATCTTCCACTGCTACTTCTTTGAGGCTATTTGACATTAATTGCATTGATGATCTAGAGATAGAGTACTTGTTATGTTTTTCTTCTTCTTGTTCCTTCTGCACCTCTCTCCAGAACCTCGAAGTGCTAAACCTTTATCATCTTACAATATCATACGTCATTCCTAAGGAAAATGAGGCACGTGGAATATTCTCTTGTCTAAAGACACTTGAGATCTGGGGATGCAACACAATCAAGAAGCTGCTGACACCTGGTTTTCTGTCGTGTATCCCGAACATCCAGAGCATTAAAGTTTTATGGTGCAAGTCTATAAAGGAGATATTTTCAGCAGAAGAAGAAGAAGGAGGAATATCTATAGAGGAGTTATTTTCAACAGAAGAAGAAGGAGGAGGACAAGGTGCAGAAAGCTTTGTTGGAAGCCTTGCTGGTATTTATACTACTGATGTTGCCCCAGTCAGTACTATTAATCTTCCCAAGTTGGTTTCCTTGAATTTGGTAGACCTACCAGAATTGATAAGCGTAAGCCATGGAATAATAGTCTGCGATCCTCTCATAAATTACAGTGCCATTGCTTGTCCGAAACTAAAGAGGCCCCCTCAGTTCTGCCCCCAATCGAGATAGACGCCACTTGGATGCCATAGCTGAAAGGGTTTTCTTCATTAGTTTCAATAAGAATTAATTGTATTTCAGGTATTGAGGATTTCTTAGAAGTATGACATCTCACGGTCGTTTTTGAAGATGAAGATAAAGGAGACGGAAGCGGACGGGAGTGGATTGGAATTGGAGGTTTCTGGACTCAACAATGACGGATTCTAGGTAATTCTTCATCTAATTTTTCTATTTCTTCCTAAAAGTAATGCTTAATATATGTGCTTTTATTTCATAAACTTGTAACAAGTAAATTATTAATTAAAAAATTTAGATTTATAAAATTGAGTTTGAAAACATTAATAAAACAAATCAGGTATATTTAAATTTCTTCATTTATGTGTTTTAAATTTTTTTATATAAATTTAGTAAGTAAAATTTTTTAGATTATTCTTGATATTATTTTAATTTTTATTTATTTATTAAGTCAATTTTTGATATTATTCTAATTTACTTTATTATATAGAGTTGTACCATTTATAATAATATATCAAGCAACACGTATGTAGAAAAATTTAATTAATTTTTGAAAGAAAAAAAGAAGAAGAAGAAAAATGGATGATCCAACTCGATCCCTTGTGTAATCTATGAATCGTGACCCAAGTTGAATTGAAAAACTTATCCAATTAATAGGATATTATTTTGATCTATTAGCATTTCGAGCTATTGTACTTATACCTAGTCTAGGCCTTTCAATGCACACGAGCTACTTACTGTACTTTTAAAAATAGAAACTATACCTTTGTCATTTGACTTAGAGATCTGAGTTAGGTAATAATTTTCTTAAAGGGTTCTGTAGCTCTTTAAAAATCACAACACACAAAAAATTGTTTGCTTAGCTATTTTTTAAGGTTTTTATAAGGTTTCTTTTTCTTTTCTTTTTTTATATATAAAAAAGTCAGTAGTATTCTTAAAAATAACTCAAGAAATATTTTATAAAGCTTGTTGTGATTTTTTGACAACTACTTTTACATGGGTAAAAATCACATCAAATTTTAAAAATCACAACAATACCATACTCAGCCTTTACAAAATATTTATTATACCTCTTGGCTTTAGTTTGCAATTCCTGTTTTGTTATTTTACTTAGCTCGAATTCTTGCCTATAACTACGCTTCTTTCTATATTTACTTCTGATAACATATTTCTTTCTCGCTTGTTGCAATTTTTTGTGTTTTTATTGGTAGTGCACATAACATTTCGCAGCATGCCTACGCCAAGTGCCTTGAGCCAAGTCTCTAGGGGGCCTTAGAGGCCAGAGCCTTTAATAACACTGTTTGACAAAAGTTCAGCAATTGGCTTTAATTAGTAAGCAACGAGACGTTCTTCTTTTTCTCTATTGGATAGGTACATATTATGTTTATGACTTCATTTTATGGTCATGTGACAAAACCCCAACCTAAACACAATTTAGAATGTTTTCTTTTTTCCTCTTGGAACTTCTTCCGTACATGTCAGTGCATTGCAGCAAGAACCTGATGAAGCAAGTTCATGTTCATCTACTATTAAGGGGGTCACATCAAGTCTATATATATATATATATACATCTATGGCCAGCTCTCACTAACTTAAAGCTCTTGACCATTAGCTCTGTTTTCTATCAAAATTAGTTGGTTAGAGCTAGCAAGGCCTGGATCTTACTTTAGGACAAGTCCATGAAAATTCATATGTGCATGCGGTACCTTTGCTTGTGCCTTTACTTACATCAAATACCATCTTTGCAACGCAGACTGGATGGTCCGAGCCATGTATGTTAGTCAGTAAGTATCTGTTCAAATTGAACTCTATTTGTCTATTAGATCATCTAAAGTTCTAGTAAACTCGCCTTTTTTTTTTTTTTTTGTCTTTCGTTTGATTCTGTTATTTGGAGAAATTATGAACATCATGTCTAATTTTGTGTATATATACAGGTAGGGAATAACAATCATGGGTAGGACAAAGGACAGTTTTTGGAAACATGCTGAGGAACTCAATGGTAGATTTAAATGTAATTATTGTAGACTTGAATTTGCTGGAGGTGCTACAAGGATTAAATCACATCTGTCCGGAATTAAAGGACATGGTATTGACAAATGCAATGAAGTTCCTGAAGAAGTTCGAGCTGCTGCATTTGAAGTGGTTGATGGTTCCAACAAAAGAGCTAGGCCCCTTGTTGGTTCCAGTAATATTGAGGGATCTGCCAATTCTGCATATGCACAAGGTATATATGCCCAGTCTATTCCATCTTTTGCTATAGCCTGTATGTACACATACATATCTTCGTTTTCATGTAACATTCCCAAAGTTATCCTACATTTTTTATCTTTTTTTTCAATCATGAAAAATAACATTTTCTGGGAAGTTATTTATAGTTTGATCTTTTCCTTAATTGGTTTCGACATTTCTTACATTTCCTTTAATCAATTAAAGGAAAACTTTGACAGGAATGCAAAGTTATGACAGGAATGCAAAACTTGGATGAGATAAGTACTTATGACAGCTTGGACGAGAATATGAAAATACTAAAAGAAAAATTGGAAGGCTTAATCTGCCGAGAAGCTGACATAAAGAGAAAACTATTTGCAATTGAGTCACTGCCAGGAAAAAAACGCAAGAGTGAAGTTGATGATTGGTTGAGAGATGTCAACCGGAGGAAGCAACAAGTTTTTGGCAAAGAAACAGATATAAGGAAATTGACACAAGAAGTGATAAAACTTGCCGAAAGAAATCTTCCTGAAATCCTAACATTTGATGATGCGAATCATTCTGGAGGAGAGGTGCTGTTGCAGGCAGAAAAACTAGGAAGATTAAGCAAGAGTCTTGAAAATCTTGCCAAGAGCAGAAACAATGTCCTAAAAGAGTGCTTCTTATGTTGTGCGTTCTATCTTGGAAACAAAAAAACTAAAACAGAGTACTTGATAATGAGATTGGCTGATGAAGGACTGATAGATGGAACAAAGAGTTTGGGGGGACAGTTTGAGGAAGGTCTGGGCATATTACACCAACTTCAGAACAGTGAGTTATTGGAAGTTGAAAGCAATAATGTTCGCATGGACAAACAGTCTAGAGCCGTGGCCATGAGTATCAAAGAAGGTAGTTTCATGGTAAGAGCTAATAAGAAATATACGCAGATGCCTATGATAGAGAATATGGAAAAGGTTTCCTTAGTGTATGACAAAATCAAAGAAATTTCATTGAGCTCACCTAAGTGTCTCAAACTTTCAACCCTGCTTTTGTGCGGAAACCCCTTGAGAGAGATTAAGGATTCCTTTTTCGTTCACATGCCTGCAATTCAGATTCTTGATTTATCTAACACTCACATTAGAATTTTGCCAGATACAGTCTCTGACTTGAGGACTCTTACTGTTTTGTTGCTTTCAGAATGTTGTGACCTTGAATATATTCCTTCTTTAGCAAAGCTACAAGCACTAAAGAGATTGGACATTTCGCATACAAGAATTAGAGAACTACCCCGAGGTTTGGAGATGCTGCTAAATCTTAGATGGTTTAAATTCACTGGATTATTCTTGTGTTTCGAACTAGTACCTCCAATGTTCACAATTTCAAAATGGATCAATATTCAATACCTCGAACTTCCTTGGCGTTCAGGTTTGGTGAAAGTGAAAGCAGATGATTTAAAAGACTTGACGATGTTAGAAGATTTTGCAGGCAAATTCCATGATCTTCATCACTTCAATGCCTACATAAGAACTATGCAAGCAGGTAATTCTGGACTCAGAAGTTACATCCTTAAGTTGGGATTCAATTATTATGAGGCGAAACAGTTGACTCTCAGGATGTTAGAGAAGGATAGTAAAGTTGTAGTAATTGAAATCTTCGATGAAGAAATTCCAATTTTGCTCCCAGTTGATATTCGAGAGAAATCTTTGTATCTTCCACTGCTACTTCATTGAGGCTATTTTACATTAATGGCATTGATCATCTAGAGATAGAGTACTCGTTATGTTTTTCTTCTTCTTGCTCCTTCTGCACCTCTCTGCAAAACCTTGAAGAACTACTGCTTTATTTTCTTAGAATCTCATACATCATCTGTAAGGAAAATGAGGCACGTGGAAAATTCTCTTGTCTGAAGACACTTGAAATCTTTGGATGCGACAAAATCAAGAAGCTGCTGACACCTGGTTTTCTGTTGTGTATCCCGAAGAAGAAGGAGGAATGTCTATAGAGGAAATATCTTCAGCAGCAGAAGGAGGAGGAGGACAAGGTGAAGAAAGCTTTGTTGGCAGCCACGCTGGTATTAATACTACTGATGTTGCCCCAATCAGTACCATTAATCTTCCCAACTTAGTTTACTTGAAATTGTATAACCTACCAGAATTGATAAGCGTAAGCCAAGGAATAATAGTCTCTGATTCTCCCATAAATTATATTGTCCAGAAATGTCCGAAACTAAAGAGACACCCTCAGTTCTGCCGCCAATCGAGATAGACGCCACTTGGATGCCATAGCTGAAAGGGTTTTCTTCATTAGTTTCAATAAGAATAATTGTATTTCAGCTATTGAGGATTTCTTTGATAGCAGCGCACCAAATTCAATCTTAGTGGAATATTTATTGTACTCGTTGCCTTTAGTTTGAATTTTTTTGTTTTTTTCATTTTACTTGTTTAATTCTTATTTATAAATAAGACTAGAATTCAGATAGAATAGTTTTAAGACACTATATGAATTCGGATTCGAATTTCTATACTTGAAATCAACTAGAATCGGAGGTTTTTGGACTCAACAGTGATGGATTATAGGCAATTTTTGATCTAATATCTCTATTTTCTTCCTAAACTAAAGAGTTAGGGTTGATGCCCAAAGTTGGGAGTTTTGGGTTTTTGTAAACTTTCTCGTATATTTCCCGTTCAAAAATTTGTTTCCCTGGACGAGTAATTTTGTCTAGTTTGTTTGATAACTTAAAAAACATTGTTCTATTGGATAGAAAAAGAAGGGCAGAATAAAAAATAAATAAAAATCTTTTTTAAATATGATCAATGGATCATGGTTAAAAAAATAAATCCAATCCGACCCGGATTAAAAAAGAAGAAGTTTTGTTGCTTATTAATTTTTAGATTAAAGAAAATGAATAAGAAACTAATAAATTTATTTTCGAAATATTATTTTGATAAACTATTTAAAATCCAATACATAATAATGAATAATAAATGTTTTATTATTTAGTTAATTAACTTATTAAATTAAGTACATTGGTTATATTGATTAGGAGTTATGTCAATAATTCCTTTAAGATAACACCATGAACTATCCATTAACTATCACCCATGAATCAAATTTTCTAGATTATTAAATTAAGCATATTGATATTTGATTATATTCTATTATTATATAATATTACCTAAATAACTTTAAAGAATTAAATTTCTTATATAAATTTGTAACAACTATTTAAGTAAATTATTAATAATAAAAATAATTAGATTTATAAAATTGAGTTTGAAAAAATTAATAAAACAAATCAGGTGTATTTAAATTTCTTAATTTATGTGTTTTTAATTTTTTTTTATATAAACTATTTAAGTAAAATTAATAAGTAAATTTTTTTAGACTATTCTTGATATTATTTTAATTTTTAGTTATTTATTTAGTCATATTATTCTAAATTATTCTTTTACTTTATTATATAGAAATTGTACCATTTATAATAATATATCAAGCAACACAAATGTAAATAAACTTAACTAATTTTTTGAGGAAAAAAAAAAAAAAAACAAAGAGGAAGAATAATAGATGATCTGACTCAATTCACCATTTGATCCATAGATCGTGACCCCAAGTCGAATTGAAAAATTTATCCAATGTATAGATTATTAATCCAATCCATTAGCATTCTGATCTATTGTAATCATTCCCTAGTCTAGGCCCTTCAATGCATGCGGACTATTTAATGTACCTTTTAAAAATTTGAAAAATAGAAACTATAACTTTGTCAATTGACTTAGAATGCTAGGTTCGGTAATACATTTCAAAAGGATTATGTCAATTTTTAAAAATCACAACACACAAAAATTGTTTGTTTAGTTATTGTTTTAGGGGTGTTTTTTTCTTCTGTTTTTTAAAAGTAAGTAGTACTTTTAAAAATAACTCAGAAAATGTTTTTAAAAATTTATTGTGATTTTTTTATAACTATTTTTACATAGTTGAAAACCATATTAAATTTTAAAAATCACAGCAATACCAAACTCAATAAAATACTTATTAAACCTCTTAGCTCTAGTTTGAAATGTCTGTTTTTTCATTTTACTTACTAGAATTCTTACCTATAACTACTCTTCTTTCTATAGTTACTTCTGATAACATATTTCTTTCTCATTTTACTTACTAGAATTCTTACCTATAACTACTCTTCTTTCTATATTTACTTCTGATAACATATTTCTTTCTTGCTTGTTGCAATTTTTTCTGTTTTTATTAGCAGTGCACATAACTTTTCGCGGCGTGCCTTGAGCCTAGGGGTGTCAACGAGCCGAGCTTTGGCAAAGCTCGGCTCGGCTCGTCTCACTTTAGGTGGGCTCGAGCTCGTCCTAGGCTCGCGAGCCTAAGCTCGTTAAGGGCTCGCGAGCAAATATTCAAGCTCGGCTCGTTAAGGACTCGTGAAATTTTTTTGAAATTCTAAAAATGTTTTGTAGACAAGGAGAGTCGAACCCAAGACCTCTTAGTAAAAATTTGTGCAGTTTACCACTAAACCAAGTAACAATTTGTGTTAGTTTTGTTGTATATAAATATATTTATTATAAATGTATATATAAATAATAAAAAAAATTATTAAATAATATTAAACGAGCTAGCTCACGAGCTCATGAGCCGAGCTTTGGCAAGATTGGGCTCGGCTCGTTTTACTAAACGAGCTTAAAATAAAGCTCAAGATCGGCTCGTTTAGAAAACGAGCCGAGCTTGATCCGAGCTCTTAACGAGTAGCTCACGAGCTGTTCACGAGCTAGCTCGGCTCATTGCCACCCCTACTTGAGCCAAGTCTCTAGGGGGTCTTTAGGGGCCAGAGCCCTTAATAACACTGTTAAAATAAGCAACGAGACATTTTTCTTTTTCTCTAATGGATAGGTGCATATTATGTTTATGACTTCATTTTATGGTCATGTGACAAAACCCCAAGGCCCAACCTAAACACATTTCAGTATGTTTTCATTTTTCCTCTTCGAACTTCTTCCATACATGTCTGTACATTGCAGCAAGAACCTGATCAAGCAAGTTCATGTTCATCTACTATTAATGGGGTCACACTAAGTCTACATATATACATCTATGGAACTAACCTAAAGCTCTTGACCATTAGCTCTGTTTTCTATCAAAATTAGTTGGTTAGAGCTAGCAAGGCCTGGATCTTACTTTGGGACAAGTCCATGAAAATTCACATGTGCATGCAGTACCTTTGCTTGTGGCTTTACTTACATCAAATACCATCTTTGCAAGGCAAACTGGATGGTCCGAGCCATGTATTTTAGTCAGTAAACTATTTTTTTTTTTTTTCTTTTCTATTTTTCTTGCTTCCAAAAATGAAGTAGTCACTTAGGGGAGACAGCTTTGACCTCTTCTCTGATACCATGATAAAATACTACATTTTTCTATAAACTCAAGATTGTGGCGATGACAAACGTTTAATCATGTGTATTAGGCAAGATTAACCTGTTTTTGTATTATTAATATTTGATATATAGTTAATGACAAATTAACTAATGAGTTTGATGTGTACTTAATTGGTACAGATAATTATAATGATGATCTTCATCAATATGAATTTACAAGTGCAACTGGAGTTGGAGAATTAGAGAAGAAAGAATGGTGAAACAAGATTATAAAAACTGGGAAGTAGCTGAACATGTCCTAGATTTTGTGTATGCATATAGCTTTCACCTTTCTTATACTCTTTTATCATGGTTGTTGGGGGATGTCTAGGCACGAGACAGATTTGAATTTTGTTATGTTCTTAACGAATATAAGAGTGTCGTTTGTTGGATTTTATAAGATCTTGTGTTTTTTAAAATCATATTGGAGAGAGAAAAAAAGTGTCTTGCTCACTCTCTTATATATCAATATTGAAACAAGCTCTTACACTATAAGACGGACATGACAAGATCTAAATTCACGATGAGACCAAGCCTGTCCAATTAAAGAGAGTATGTTTAGACAATGCCCATATGAATATAGGATATATATATATATATACCTCAAGTTCCAACTAGTCACTCGTAGGAGACCTAGAATATACCTCAATAATATGCTCAACTTGTTAATCTCAATATGGATTTAGTATGATTTGTATACCTAAAGGTTGTAAAATACTAAAATACATGAAAATTGCATGGGCTAGCAGCTTGGAAAGAAATCCCGAAGGTGACCAAAGAGGAAATTTTACATTCAAAGAAGTTTCATAAGAAATTTATATATAACCACTTGATTTTTTTTATTTTTTTTTTTTCTGAGGAATCATGGCATCAAATCAGCGGTATACAATAAGAAATTAGGCAGTGATATTCATCATACTACATTTATTTGTTGAAAACTCATATTAATTGACCAAATACAAAGACACAAAAGCAATCAAAGAAAACGTATTTTTCCTTCAATTTTAATATAAAATTCCTTCATCACCTAGTGCATGGAAGTTTAAAGTTGTGACTGGAAAATAATGACTATTTCAAACAGTCAAGGGAAACCTTAAATTGGGTGGTACATTGTACCTAACAAAGAGAAAAATAAAATAAAATTGTGAGACCAAGAGGCAAATAAAAACTTAATCAACAGACGTTAAGGAAATTACAATGAATTTCTTGGTTTATAAACATACATGCATGTGCCCTTTTGTTTATATTCAATTCCAATTTTCAGGATCCAAACATGCATGCACGTTGTGGAAAAATGTTATTAAATTGGATACAGCATTCAGACAAGGGAGAGAGACTGAGAGAGAAAACATCTTTGAATGGGTCTAATCAATTTGCTGTTGAAAACATTCATTCTTTTTAGCACAATCCTTAGGCGGTCATAATCAAATAATAAAGCTAGCAAATAATTGCGGATTGTTCTACCGAAAAAATGAATTTAAGAAATACTTGTTAAGCGATTATAAGTTTGAATATTTTTTGACTATAGCTTACCGTATAGCTTACCGTATGTAAGTGAGAAATTTAAGTTTTCACAAATGATTATAGCCGTTCTTGAAAAAATATTAAGTTTTGATTTAGACATAAATGTGATGAAATTTTTCATATAAAGAGTTATGGTGATATAAAAGTAATGTTGCCTATCCAAAAAGTTTCTAGATAAATTATGGTGATGATATTGTCAATGAGAATTTTTTCTTTTCAAAATCAAATCACCAAAAATTCCCATTGAATTGAATCAAATCTTGAAAAGTCTCCAACTATACAAACAAATAATAATTGCAAGTTCTTCTATATATATACTTAAGGAAAATGAAAGAATGTATCCAAGCCCCTTGTGCTACTATCTTATCTGAAAAGAATAAAAAATACATATAGCCCCTTTAATTCACAAAGATTTTCAGAGAAATCTATCATGAGTCGTTCATTAGCATTGAGCTCTCACTGCCGGTTTTTCAGCCAGCAAAGGCGAGTCCAGATAGCAAATCGTGTAAACAACAATCCTTGCGATGTTTTCATTAATCATAGAAGCATTGACACGAAAAGAACAGTGGGTACTTTGCTCTATGACTATCTTTCTAGGCTGAATGTACGTCCTTTCTTGGACAACAAGACAATGAAGCCAGGGGACAAACTGTTTGACAAAATTAATAGTGCAATCCTGGATTGTAAAATAGGTGTTGCTATGTTCTCTCCTAGCTATTGTCAGTCCTACTTCTGTCTTCATGAACTGGCACTTATGATGGAGTCCAAGAAGAAGGTAATACCTATCTTCTGTGATGTGAAGCCCTCTCAACTACGTGTTGCCAACAAAGAAAAATGCACAGAGCAAGAGCTCAAGAGGTTTAGTTTGGCTCTTGAGGAGGCTAAGTACATTGTGGGACTCACTTTCAACTCCTCAAAAGGGTAAGATACATTTAACAAATCATTTCTAGATTGACCTTCACCTAACAGATTCAATTTAATTTCTTTGTAGTGAAATAGTTCGTTACTATATTCTAACTTCCAATTTTTTTCTTCTCTTGTTAATGTAGCAACCTGTCAGATATCGTAACAAGTACTTCTGATATTATCATCAGCAACCTAATAGAGTTTGAGAATGTAAAGCACAAGCGTCATCAGGAAATACCAATTGCTCTATAGTACACAAACTTAAATTATAACAAAAGCTCACATTTGATGCTGAATTTTGGATCGATTCTGCAAAGCAACTTCGTTTCTTCGGTTATTAGTAAGGTCTAACCATACCAAATCAATTCTTTTTATTGTTTCATTGTCATTATGTAATCATTTTAGCAGGGAAACTGCAGGTCAAAGTTAAATTGTAATATTCATTTCTTGTACAATTTGAATGATAAAGGTAGCCTGTAATTAAATATGAAGAAGAGAAATAATCAACATCTTTGTGTAAGTTTATTGTCTACAAAGCTGAAAGAAATATATTTGTGGATACAATCATACAATCAATTACACTTTCTTCTGCTTGTTTAATTAACTCCGAGTCCGCTGATTATATCGCAGCCATGTCTCTAATCTTACTCATAGAGTATGCTTTATCACGTTCAGTACCATGGCTATAATTGGTTAGGAAACTTGTAAACCATTTAGCAGAGAGCTTGGGAATTCGTTCAAGTGTTAGGTGATCCACAAAATAGAGCCCAAATCTTGTGCCGAAACCTTCTGCCCATTCAAAGTTGTCCATCAATGACCATATGAATTATCCCCTTACATCTGCACCTTTCCTGGAATCATCATTTTAATAATATTAAACCTCATCAGCAAATTCACTTTCACATATTAAGCTTAAATAAGCCATTATAGATAAAGTGTTTGTTAAAAAAATTGAACAAAAGAAGCACAAGTACTAGCTTCCTTTATATAACAAAACGTGATTGGTATGGCAGAAAATAAGCTTAAAGTAAAATCTCTCGGTGTTGGGTCAAGAATCTAACATCTAATCTTGTCCTTTTAATATCAAAGATGGAGGTGTTTAATCGAAGAGAGATGGCTCCCCCTGTTGTGTAAATATAACATTCTCTCACTGGAGAGAAAAATAAACAAATAAAAAAATTGAGGTGCAATGTAAGGAGGAGTTCGATATTTCACCTTATAGCTCTAAGCAAAGATGCAAGGTAAGCTTTGTGAAACTCTATGCGGTTGAAATCCTGTAGGAAGTCACTCAATTTCACTTCCTGTTCCTGTGGTGAACAATATCCTGAAAGATAATCAAATTGGGAGTGCATTAATTGTACTGATTGCCCATGATAACAAGGAAAGTTTAATGAAGTCTGGTGATTTTCATATGATAGTCAATTACAATTAAAGGTAGTCAGAAAACTGTGACGGAAAATTATATTTTGAAAAAAAACAAAACAAATTGGAGCAAGAATTTGATGCATTATTCATAGTACTGATCACTCACCATTTTCAGTCACAAACATAGGCAGGTTATGGTATCTCATCTTTATGTAGTCTATAATCTTCTCCATTCCTCCTGGAACCAAGTAGAACCATGACAATCCTGTCTGCTCCAAACAAAACAAGTCTATTACAACAATGAGAGATGGAGATAAAAGCCAGTTTTGGAGGTTCACCTAAAGATTTAAAACTTTTGGTCGTTTCACCTAAAAAATAAAACTTGTTTCAAAGGATCACTCGAATAAAAAACTTGACGTGATATATGAGACCCCATAAATGAGTTTCATTAGCATATATATATTTTTTAAAATTACAATACCTGATCACCAATTGGAATGCCATCTTTTTCTTCAAGTGTAAGAAAAAACCCTCATATTGAGCGGTCTCCACCAAGAGGACAAGTAATTTAACTGCAATCCTTGACATAGATGCTAGTATAGTGGTTGATGCCAATGAAATCTATACTGCTTTTTACAAGGCTTTTCTCCATAGGAGTGAAGCCTGGTAACTGGCTTCCAAGAATATGGTGGCATCTCAAGAGGGTAGTCACCAAAGACAAGGGGATCTAACACCCTGCTTGGCCCAAAAACAAAAAGGAAAAATATTATTATGCCAAATGGAAAGAAACAGCTAACAAGTAAAACAAATAGTTATAATCAAAATAAACTCTGTTTGTATGACCCTTGTACCAGATGAGCCAGCTGTTTGTGGCCAACCATTATGTAAATACAGTTGATGCCATGTTTTGGACCATTTATGTAGGAAGATCTGCTAGCTGTTTAAAAAGACAGAGAGGCAAGTGATAGCATCTCTATAACTTACCAGCCCATGTTGAAAGCAAACGCCCTATTCGCAGCTTGCCGGTCACCATCTTGATCATCTGTAAGAGGTTCATACATGAAGGAAAATGCGATAACCCCAATACTACCACCTTGATTTGCCTAAATCAAGGCAATTGTTCGTAATTAGAGAGTCAGTTTGCCCGGCATTTACTCCCCAAGAAAAAAATTGAAAATTTTGTCTTACCCACTTCTTGTTTGTAGGTTTTCACTTTAACCACATGTGATTTCAAGGTTTCAATTTACAGACATGCCATTAGTGAATTAGCAATATGTCCATTTAAATAACAGAAAAATCACTTAATTTGAGGCACACTTTTGAACCTTGATTCTTCCTCATCTGCAAGCTCTTACCATGATATATCCGAGATCTACATATAAGACATATTGACTAACCAAATTAAATCAAGTTGAGACTGGGTTGGAGTTTGCATTATGAGAGAATTGAGGTTGATTAAAGAATGAAGGAATTAGATGAAACAAATGTGCCCACCATATGATTTTTTCCATTATTCGTATAAACGAGAGAAGAGACATTGAAAACTTCAGAAATCACATGTTAACAATTTTACACTGCGAAAATCACACATGGCCTGAGCAAAGTAAAAATAAGGCAAACCAAGAACAGTGCTAGCTTCAAGCCCATTTGCTTACCTTGAAGTGCTTCCGGTACAAGTCAACAGCCATGGCATGTGAAAGTAACATGTTGTGCATCGCAATAAGAGGTTCTAAATCAGAATTACCAACAGAGCAGTTTCCAAATGGCAATGAACAGTGACCAGGTGGGTATGTTCCTCTTAAGTAAGACATTTCAGCAAACATGTTAGGCTCATTGATTGTTGCCCAGTACTTCACCCTATCCCCAAAGCTCTTGAAACAAATTTCCGCAAAATGAACAAAATCATTCCTTCAAAATATAAATATTCCATGTAAGTAAACTATGGTAATCTCTATTCGTTTAGGATTTAGAAATACTTGCTTTAAGGGAAGAAGGTTGAGAGCAGGGGATTACTGGATCTGAGGACTGAGCCAAGCACCATATCTGTCTTCCAGTTCCGGTGGCAAGTCATGATGGTGAATGGTTACAAATTGTTCAATTCCTGGATTATACACCAAACCCGGAAGAATTAGATGCCTTGAAGAACAATCGATGAGAAAAGGAAAGTTAAAATCATTATAATGAAAAGTAATAGTAATGGCCAGAGATTTACTTTACCTCTTAGCAACAAGTTGTCTATAATTTTGTTATAGAACAAAATCCCATTTGTATTAATATCACCAAATCTACCTCCTGTTAAAGTGCATGCATGAAAATCATTGATCGTGATAACAAACAAAAAAAAAAAGATTAATAAGTGAATTATTTTGATTACTTACTGGGTAGAATCCTTGCCCAAGAAATAGAAAACCGGTATGTATTGATCCCAAGAGAATGCATCAACTCAAAGTCTTCCTATCCATGTTAATAAAATATTGATTGGATTGCAGTTATTTAACTTACTAGTCTAGTTTCAAAAGTAAAAGACAAAAAATGGTAAATGGGTATCAAATTATTACCAGATAGCGATGGTAATAATCATCCGCTACGTCTTCATTCTCACAATTTTTAATTTTTCCTTGCACAAGTTTTTTTTTAAATAAAACAAAGAAAAAGATAATTCATCTAGAATAATTTTGTGTTTTCATATTGTGAATCTATTCGAATAATTAATTTAAATGAAGGTCGCATTTACCTGGAATGTGACTGAAAACATCCCACTTGGAGAGACCTTTACCATATTCAAGATAAGCTCCTTCAATCTTTTACATTTCCTACAAAACAAAAGAAAGAGAAAGATCATTCTCAACTTTCAATCCTTTTAAATAAATAAATAAAACAACTCATTGAAGAAGAAGAGGAAGCAGAAATGAAGTACCCACCTGGTAGGAAGAAGTACTTGCTCCAAAGAGGAACCCATCTGGGAATTGAGATTTCCTGATTTCTTCATCATCTTTGCTTAGACTTTGTACAAGAAAATGCAGAGACGAAACGAGGAAGAAGAGAGATTGCTTTTGCTTTTTCGGAACTCCCATTTTCTTGTCCACTACTGACAGAAAACATGGACTCTGGTAATTAACTTCTGAAATTCGCGCATCGCATGCGAGGATGACATGTGCTTTTGGTAGGTATATCCGTATATGTATTATTTTGACATTTTGAGGCCAAGCCTTAAAAACGTGGGATAGGATAGTTTAGAATAAATAGTTTTTCAAAGGCTAAGATATCTTCATGTCAATTCCCTAATATTTTAATTAATTAATTTTTTGATTTAATTATAAACAATATAAAGCGAATATCTTATCACACAAACAATATCGATATAATATTTCACGACTTCATCATGGTTAGAATATATTTTAATATTATTTTTTATAATTATAAATTTTGTTTTATATGATCTAGACACACTTAACTACTAACCAAAAAAAAAATATTTGCTAGCAAGCCTCTCTTTTTCTTGGCAGAAAAGAAGAAAAATTGACTCTTTTTTTTTTGGGTAGAATAAAATAAAAATGACTTCTTCCAAAAATAGAAAAATTACCCATCATAGAAGAGCAACACCAACAATTCACCATGAATAAAACTGTCATGATATATTTTACTAACATAATATGCTTTTAATGTAAGACTTACATATTTGTTTTGAGTTATTGTCTATAACAGAAAGGGTTATGTTTATGGGATTAAGACACAATCATACAATTAATTAAACTTTTTTAGTGCTTGTTTAAGTAACTTCAAGTCCGCTAATTATCATAGCCTTGTTTCTAATTTTACTAACAGAGTATGCTTTATCACCATGACTACAATTGGTAAGGAAACTTGTAAACCATTTAGCAGAGAACTTTGGGAATTCGTTCAAGTGTATGGAAATCCACATAATGGAGCCCAAATCTTGTGCCATAACCATTTACCCATTCAAAGTTGTCCATCAATGACCATATAAAGTATCCCCTCACATCTGCACCTTTCCTGTAATCATCATTTTAATAAGTATTGATCCTCACCAGTAAATCCATTTCTATATACTATAGATAATCCATCCATTATAGATAAAGTACCTGTTAAATGAAAACTGAACAAAAGAAGTACAAGTACTAGTTTTCTTTATATAAATAAACCTATAAAATGTGAGATGTATGGTTGAAAATAAGCTTTAAAGCAGGTGTATGTTGCTATAATTGGTAAAACCTCAAGGCATGGTATCAATGACCTAGGATCTAATTAATCCTGCCTTTTTATATTATTAAAAAATGTAAGTGTTTACTCGAAGAAAGCAGGCTACCTTCAGTTGTGTAACCGTACTAGTCCCTTAAAAAGGAAGAAAAAGAAGTTGAGATGCAATGTAAGTAGTTGGAAAATTCACCTTATAGCTCTAAGCAAAACTGCAAGGTAGGCTTTGTGAAACTCTATGCGGTTGAAATCATGTAGAAAGTCATTCAATTTTACATCCTGTTTCTGTGGTGAAGAATATCCTGAAAGATAATCAAATTGGGATGCATTAATTGAACTTTATGCCAATAATATACAATAACAAGGAAATTTTAATAAGGTATCTGTCAGTTTGTCTGTCTGACAATTTTCTTATGATAGTCAATTACATGTTAATGTATTCTGAAAACTGAGGAAGGATAATTAACTTAAGAAAGACAAAAGAAAAAAACAAATTGATGCGTTATTCATAGTACTGATCACTCACCATTTTCAGTCACAAACATGCGCAAGTTATGGTATCTCATCTTTATGTAGTCTATAATCTTCTCCATGCCTTCTGGAACCACAAAGAACCTGGGCACTCCTGTCTGCTCCAAACAAAAAGGGCCTGTTACAACAATGAGACTAGGGAGATAAAATCTGTTTTTGGAGGTTCCCCGTTCACCTAACAACTTAAGGTTTTGCGGTTCTCGCCTAATAGATAATCTCATGTCAAAGGATCACATAATAAAAAACTCGAGATGACATACCTGATCACCAATTGGAATGCCGTCTTTTTCTCCAAGTGTAAGAAGAAACCCTCGTATTGGGTGGTCTCCACCAAGAGAACAAGCAATGTGGGTACAATCCTTGACATACAGACTTGAATAGTGGTTGATGCTGATGAAATCTATACTGCCTTTTACTTTGCTTTTCTCCATAGGAGTGAAGCTTGGCAACTGGCTTCCAAGAATATGGCACATCTCAGGAGGGTAATTACCAAATACAAGCAGATCAAACACCCTGCTCGGCCCAAAAACAAAAAGGAAAAATATTATTATGCCAAATGCAAGAAACAGCCAACGAGTTCAAAAAACAGTTTCAATCATAATAAACTCGGTGTTTATGTGAGCCTTGGAACAGCTGAGCCAGCTGATTGTGGCCAACCATTATATATATAGTTGATGTTATGTTTTTGGACCATAGCCATTAATGCAATGTAGGACAGTCTGCTAGCTGTTTATAAAAGACAGAGGCAAGTGATAGCATCTCCATAACTTATCAGCCCATAGGAAAGGAAAATGCCCTATTCACAGCTTGACAGTCACCCTCTTGATCATCCCTAGGAGGTTCATACATGAAGCAATTTGCAGTAGTCCCAATGCATCCACCTTCATTTGCCTAAATCAAGGCAATTGCTCACTAATTAGAGAGTCAGTTTGCCCAGTTCGTATTACCCACTTGTTATTGGTTGAATTTTCACTTTATTCACATGTGATTTCAGGGTCTCAATTTACCGACAAGTGATTTATGCAGTTATGAGTATGTACATTTTAATAATAGCAAAGTCACTTAACTTGCAGCACATGTTTGAACATTGAAAATTGCGGAAGTAACATTTTGACAATTTGACACTTCAAGAATCACAACTGGCCTGAGCAAAGCAAAATCAAGGCAAACCAAAAATAGTGCCTGCAAGCCCATTTTGCTTACCTTGAAGTGCTTCCAGTACAAGTCAACAGCCATGGGATGTGAAAGTAACATGTCGTGCATAGCAATCACAGGTTCTGAATCAGAATTACCAAAAGAGCAATTTCCAAAAGGCAATGAACAGTAACCAGGTGGGTATGTTCCTCTTGTGTAAACCATGTCAGCAAGCAGGTTAGGTTCATTGATTTTTTGTCCAGTACTTCACCCTATCCCCAAAGCTCTCAAAACAAATTTCGCAAAATGAACAAATCATTCATTCAAAAAAAATAATAATAATAAAAAATAATAATCCGTGTAAGTAAAACTATGTATCCCAATCTCTATTACCTTAGGATATAGAATTACTTGCTTTAAGGGGAATAAGGTTGAGAGCAGGGGATTACTGGATTTGAGGACTGAGCCAACCACCATATCTGTCTTCCAGCTCTTGTGGCAAGTCATGGTAGTGAATGGTTACAAATGGTTCAATTCCTGCATTATACACCAAATCTAGAATTAAATGCATCCACGAAAAATCAACGAGAAAAGAAAACAATAAATAATAACAACAACCAAAAACTGATGTTACACATAGAATTATTTTACCTCTAAGCAACAAGTTGTCTATAATATTGTTATAGAACAAAATCACGTTTGTATTAATGTCACCAAATCTACCTCCTGTTATAGTGCATGTATGAAAATCACTGATCATAATAACTAACAAAAAAAAAAAAAATGTTACTTCAAAAAACAGATTATATATGTGAATTATTCTAATTACTTACTGGGTAGAATCCTAGCCCAAGAAATCGAAAACCAGTAAGTATTTAACCCAAGAGAATGCATCAACTCAATGTCTTCCTATCCATATTAATAAATATTTATTGGATTTTGGTTAATTTAACTTCTAGTCTAGTTTCAAAAGTAAAAGACAAAAAAATGATAAATTTGTATCAATTTATTACCAGGTAGCGATTGTAATGATCATTTGCTATATCTCCATTCTCAGTATTTTTTATTTTCCCTGTACAAGTTTTAAAAAAATAAAAACAAAAAAGATAATTCACCTGGGATAATTTTGTGTTTTCATCAATTTAGATGAAGGTCACACTTACCTGGAATGTGACTGAAAACATCCCAGTTCGAGAGACCTTTACCATCTTCAAGATAAGCTCCTTCAATCTTTTACATTTCCTAAAAAACAAAAGAAAGAGAAAGATCATTCTCAACTTTCAAGCACAAAAATTTGGGGAAATTTTTAAATAAATAAATAGAACAAGTCATTGAAGAAGAATAAGGAGCAGAAATGAAGTACCCACCTGGTAGGAAGAAGTGCTTGCTCCAAAAAAGAACCCATCTGGGAATTGAGATTTCCTGAATTCTTCATCATCTTTGCTTAGAATTTGCACAAGAAAATGCAGAGACGAAATCAGGAATAAGAGAGATAGCTTTTGCTTTTTCGGGACTCCCATTTTCTTTCAGCTTTTGCTTTTAGTTCATATTTCCGGTTAGATTAATTAATCGCCAATCCTTTAAAAGAATGTCATCTTACATGGATGGCCTAAAACAAATGTCTAGACTCGGGGTCGACACTCTTGCCTTTGTAAAAAATTAGAGAAAGTTACATACGGTTATGAGAAGTCTAAAGAGAAATTATATTAATTTATATTCCTGTAATAGTATTTAGATTTGTAGAGTGTTCATTTTTAATACTAAATTGATTTTTATTCAATTTGTTTTTATTGGCCTCTTAACATTTACTTTCTTATATTTTATTTTTTTATTTTAAGAATAATATAATAATTCATTATTTTCACCACAAAAAATATGAATTCTTAGGACCACTCTTTTCATTTTCTATTTTTTTTATAATATTTTTAATAATTTTATATATAATAATATTCTTATGTTTAGTATTTTGTATTGAGATTATAAACCAATAGCCTTACAAAGTTATTCACTAATAGTTTGATTTTGATCTCAAAATAGATTCTGGCATCCTTACTCTTAAATTCTGTTAACCTTTCCAAAAATAAAAAATTAAGAGAAAAAATTCTACAACAAATTCTTATATGAGATTCGTTAAATTACACTTTCAGTCTTTATATTTTTTTTTTCTCAACAAAGTCACTTTATTTTATATTCTTTCAATTAGGTCACTAGATTTAGATTTTAATTTTAATTAGGTCTTGCTTACATTTCATCAATTTATAAATGAGAATTGTTTAAAGAAAGAGCAAGACAACCGGGATATTAGCATGATAAAAGGGTGGATTTAACATGGACAAACAAAACCCCAAAAAAATATATGATATATTGAACAAGGTTGAGACCCTTTTAAATTTATCAAAAACAAAATAAAAATGAAAGTATAATTATTCAAATGAAAAATAAATATACAATAACCCAATTTGAAATAATAGTGAGCTCAGTAAAAATAAAAAAAATAGTGCATTCACAAGAATATACTGTAAGCCTATGAAATTTCTTCTTATCATATTTGAGCTTGCTAAAAAGATTTTTTATTTTATTTTTAATAATCGTTGCAAAGCCCCAAAGAATAAATAATTACATACTAAAGAAAAGCATCACTAATAACGTCTCCAGGCAGTAACAACTCCAGCTGAACTAGTGAATGACATAACGTAGCAAGACTTTAGCCATACACTCGTATGAAGTAAAATACTTTTGTTTTAAACATGACAATAAATCAAATATGACTCAATTGAACTCGATCTAATCATACAATGGACACTTATTGGACTTACTGTCTACAACTGAAAGGGGTATGTTTATGGGATACAAATCATACAATTAACTAAACTTCCTTGTGCTTTTTTAAGTAACTTCGAGTCCGCTAATTATCACAGCCTTGTTTCTAATTTTACTAATAGAGTATGCTTTATCACCATGACTATAATTGGTAAGGAAACTTGTAAGCCATTTAGCAGAGAGCTTGGGAATTCGTTCAAGTGTTTGGAAATCCACGTAATGGAGCCCAAATCTTGTGCCATAACCATCTGTCCATTCAAAGTTGTCCATCAATGACCATATAAAGTATCCCCTTACATCTGCACCTTTCCTGTAATCCATTTCTATATAATAAGCTTAGATAATCCATGCATTATAGATCAGTACTTGTCAAATGAAAATAGGAACAAAAGTACAAGTACTAGTTTTCTTTATATAAACCTATAAAATGTGACATGTATAGTTGAAAATAAGATTAAAGTAGGTGCATGTTGCTATAATTGGTAAAATCTCTCATGCATCGTATCAGCGAGTAAGACTAGTTAATCCTATCCTTTTATTTTAATATAAAATATAGAGGTGTTCACTCGAAGAAAGCAGGCTACATTCAGTTGTTTAAACCGTGATAGTCTCTTACAAGGGAGAAAAAGAAACAAAGGTTGAGATGCAATGTAAGAAGTAGTTGGACAATTCACCTTATAGCTCTAAGCAAAGCTGCAAGGTAGGCTTTGTGAAACTCTATGCGGTTGAAATCTTGTAGAAAGTCATTCAATTTTACATCCTGATTCTGTGGTGAAGAATATCCTGAAGGATAATCAAATTGGAATGTATTAGTTGTACTTTCTGCCAATAATAAACAATAACAAGTATCTATCTGACGATTTTCTTATGACAGTCAATTACATGTTAATGTATTCTGAAAACTGATGAAGGAAAATATTTAAGGAAGAAAAAAAAAAAGACAAATCGAAATGGTAATTTGATGCATTATTCATAGGACTGGTCACTAACCATTTTCAGTCACAAACATTGGTGTGTTATGGTATCTCATCTTTATGTAGTCTATAATCTTCTCCATGCCTTCTGGAACCACAAAGAACCTGGGCATTCCAGTCTGCTCCAAACAAAAAGGGTCTGTTACAAAAATGAGATAAAACTAGGGAGATAAAATCTGTTTTTGGAGGTTCACCGTTCACCTAATAACTTAAGGTTTTGGGTTCTTGCCTAATAGATAAACTCATGTCCTAATAGATAACTCATGTCAAAAGGATCACATAATAAAAACCCGATAGATGAGACACTAGAAAGGAATTTTATTACCATATACGAAAATAAAACTTTAGCATACCCGATCACCAATTGGAATGCCATCTTTTTCTCCAAGCGTAAGAAGAAACCCTCGAATTGGGTGGTCTCCTCCAAGAGGACAAGCAATGTAGGTACAATCCTTGACATATAGACTTGAATAGTGGTTGACGCCAATGAAATCTAAACTACCTTTTACAATGCTTTTCTCACACAGGAGTGAAGCTTGGCAACTGGCTTCCAAGAATATGGCGCATCTCAGGAGGGTAATCATAAAACACAAGGGGATCTAACACCCTGCTTGGCCCAAAAACAAAAAGGAAAAATATTATTATGCCAAATGCAAGAAAGAGCCACGAGTTCAACAAACAGTTTCAATCATAATAAACTCAGTGTTTGTGTGACCCATGGAACAGCTGAGCCAGCTGTTTGTGGCCTACCATTATATAAATAGTCGATGTTATGTTTTGGACCATAGCCATTAATGTGACATAGGACAGTCTGCCAGCTGTTTATAAAAGATAGAGTGGCAAGTGATAGCATCTCCATAACTTACCAGCCTGCAGTAAAAGCTAATGCCCTATTCGCAGCTTGACGGTCACCTACTTGATCATCTCTAAGAGGTTCATACATGAAGCAACTTACAGTAATCCCAATGCTTCCACCTTGTTCTGCCTAAATCAAGGCAATTGTTTACTAATTAGAGAGTCAGTTTGCCCAGCATTTACTCGCCAAGAAAAAAAGGGCAAAATTCCGTGTTACCTACTTGTTATTAGTTGGATTTTCACTTTATTCACCTTTGATTTCAAGGTTTCAATTTACCGACATGTGATTTATGTCATTATCAGTATGTCCATAGTAATAACAGAAAAGTCACTTAACTTGGAGCACATGTATGAATATCGGAAACTGCTGAAGTAACATGTTGACAATTTGACACAGCGAGAATCACAACTGGCCTGAGCAAAGCAAAAATTAGGTAAACCAAATAATAGTGCCTTCAAGTCCATTTGCTTACCTTGAAGTGCTTCCGGTACAAGTTAACAGCCATGGCATGTGAAAGTAACATGTTGTGCATGGCAATAAGTGGTTCTGAATCAGAATTACCAACAGAGCAATTTCCAAAAGGCAATGAACAGTGACCAGGTGGGTATGTTCCTCTTGTGTAAGCCATTTCAGCAAACAGGTTAGGCTCATTGATTGTTACCCAGTTCTTCACCCTATCCCCAAAGCTCTCAAAACAAATTTCCGCAAAATGAACAAAATCATTCCTTCAAAATAAAAATATTCTGTGTGGGTAAAACTATAAATGCCAATCTCTTTTACCTTAGGATTTAGAATCACTTGCTTTAAGGGTAAGAAGACTGAGAGCAAGGGATTACTGGATTTGAGGACTGAGCCAACCCCCATATCTGTCTTCCAGCTCTTGTGGCAAGTCATGATGGTGAATGGTTACAAATGGTTCAATTCCTGGATTATACACCAATTCCAGAATTAAATGCATCCAAGAAAAATCAAGGAGGAAAGAAAACGACAATCATTATAATGATATATAATAACAACAACCAAAAAATGATGCTATACATAGAATTACTTTACCTCTTAGCAACAAGTTGTCTATAATCTTGTTATAGAACAAAATCCCATTTGTATTAATGTCACCAAATCTACCTCCTGTTAAAGTGAAAGTATGAAAATCACTGATCATAATAACAAACAAAACAATGTTATTTCAAAAAATAGATTATATATGTGAATTATTCTTATTACTTACTGGGTAGAATCCTTGCCCAAGAAATCGAAAACCGGTATGTATTTATACCAAGAGAATGCATCAGATCAATGTCTTCCTATCCATGTTAATAAATATTCATTGGATTGTAGTTACTTTAACTTACTAGTCTAATTTCAAAAGTAAAAGACAAAAAAATGGTAAAAGGGTATCAAATATTTACCAGGTAGCGATGGTAATGATCATCTGCTATGTCTCCATTCTCACTATTTTTAATTTTTCCTGCACAAGTTTTTTTTTTTTTTTTAAATAAAAAAAAGAAGATAATTCATCTAGAATAATTTTGTGTTTTCATATTGTGAATCTATAAGAATAATTAATTTAGATGAAGGTCACATTTACCTGGAATGTGACTGAAAACATCCCAGTTGGAGAGACCTTTACCATCTTCAATATAAGCTCCTTCAATCTTTTTACATTTCCTCAATAACAAAAGAAAGAGAAAGATCATTCTCAACTTTCAAGCACAGAAATTTGGGGGAGTATTTAAATAAAAAAATAAAACTACTCATTGAAGAAGAAGAGGGAGCAGAAATGGAAGTACCCACCTGGTAGGAAGAAGTGCTTGTTCCAAAGAGAAACCCATCTGGGAATTGATGTTTCCTGATTTCTTCATCTTCTTTGCTTAGACAATGCCCAAGAAAATGCAGACAGAAAATCAGGGATTAAGATACACAGCATTTGCTTTTTCGGAAATCTCATTCTCAGTTTCTTGTTCACTGCTGATAACAGACTTCGGTAATTAACATCTGAAATTCGTGCATCGCACGTGAGGATGACATGTAATTTTGGTAGGTATCTATATACTATCATTATTAATTACTCACTTGCTTTATTTTGAGGCCAAGCCTTAAAAACGTGGGATAGGATATTTTAGAATAAAATACTCTTTTTTCAATGGTTAGGTCGTCTTCACGTCAAATCAATGATATTTCAATTAATTTATTTCTTTAATTTAATTATAAACAATTTCAACTTTTTATCCATCATAGTTAAATATATTTTATTATTTATTTGAAAAATATTTATCTATATTTCAACTTATTATACTAAAAGTCAAAACATGTCTTTTTAACTTCAAATATTTTTTAAATTAGAATTTCATAAAGTAGGATAGTTTATTGTAAGGAAATTAAAAATATAAATAAATTTACAAAATTATGTACTCTATCATTATCTAAAACTAATTTCTGATTTATCTCTATATAATGATAAAAAAAAATATTACTTTTAAAATATATATTATAATAACTAACTACATGTCCATTCTCTCACTATCTTAATAATTTATTTATCCTAAAATCAAATAAATTAAAAATCAAATATTCTTTTAGTAATCAATTATTAAAAATATATTTTATTTAAAATAAAAAGAGACTCTCGCTTTAATGGGTGTGACAAGGCTAATAAGTATATAAATCTAGAATTGTGTATACCAACAGTTTGAAATAAAATAATAAAATATCACATGTTTAAAATATATTTAAGGTCATTAGCAATGCTCTTGCAAATGCTTGGCACCAAAGTTAGATACACATATGGGTATTTGTTGGACCAACTCAGCCCAAGCCTTTGGTAAAAGTTAGAAACTAATAGTGTTGTTTTGGTTGGGTAGATATGTAATTCAAAATTAGCATGATAGTTTAATATGACAAATTAGTGAGATATACCAATTTTTCAAAAGTAAATGATAATGTTTTGTTGACTTTGTACTGTAATGCTAATTCCATGTAGTTGTATCTTTGTTTTTGCTTTGTAGACCTGAATAAAGTTATCTTATTTTTATTTTTTTGCCCAAAATAAAAGAAGAATGTCTATGGGTTAAGGAAAATAGGGTCGTGATTTTTTGAGTTTCGAAAACTTTAAACATTCAATAAATTTAGGATTTATTTTAACAAGTGCTTTGTTAAGAAACATTTATAACCCCTTATTTATCTCTATTTTATTTTTTGCTTGAAAAATATAAGCTTACAATCTATTTAGAGGATCAAATTTAGGAGAAGAAAATGGTAACAGTAATTAATTTATACTGATTCATAGAATAAAGTAATTAATTTTTATCAATTTATTTTAAAGAAATTTTTTTATTACATTTTCTTTAAAAAATTAGAAATAATGTTTATTAATTTTTATTTGAAGGTAATAATGTCATTGTAGAAAATGATAATTACAAAACAAATAAATGGAACAAAATACTACAATAGTGGTAGTAGTTAATGCTTCTTAACAAGAAAAACTCAAATTTAGGGAAATGTTATTTTAGTTGTATCTTTGTCTTTGCCTCTGCCAGTCTCTCAAGTTGAATTATTTTTATCAACCATGACTCTCGTTCAAATTTGAAACTAACAACAAAAGAATTTACAATATCAAAATGGATCTAACAAATACCCTTTATGTCAAGTATTGTGAAATTTTAATTTAATAAAAAATTAATTTTACCAAAATAAATATATGTTGGTAAATCATTACATAATATTATTTTGAGACCCTCTAGCTAAAAAGAAGAAAAAAAAAAAAAACCAAAAATAGATTATGATCTAAATTATGTCCCGTTCATACTCCCATGTATAATATCCACCTTAATTTGAATTTAGAATAAGTGCTTATGGGTATAAAATGCATTAGAGCCTCTACGTTTAGAGGAATCATGTGAGGATGGAGAGTGGATTTGACTGAGATAAGCTCTCTACGTTTTATCATTAAATCATGTGATTGTATGCTATACAAATTACAGTTATGATGGTATGTGAATTGTTGACATCCTAAAAAGACTAAATTGTTAAATGAATTTGAGTCCAACTACACGAGACGAAATGGAAGTTGGTTGTAATAGGATTAGGAGACCAAAATGCTAAATTGCGGTTTAAAGTCATTGTTAGGTTGTTGTATTAAAATAGTAGATAATGTGCCGTTTGTTATGATTATTTAGGAACTGTTATTTGATTTTGAAACTCAAATTACCCATTAAGAGGCTATTAATATTAATCTCAATTACTTTACAAATGTTCACTAACTAATCAAGCAAATTACTTTTGTTGCATTCATATTTATATTTACTTTATGCATTTATGTTCTATTTTTTCATTTTCTCTTGTCTTTTTATTTAAACCATAACCATTTTCATTGTTAATACTTTGTACTAGAATTTGAACTGATGATGTAAAAGTTATTCATAGTTGTTTGATTCTTAACTTAGAATAGTTTTCCTGACGCGTATTCATCCAAAAATACCATAAACAACAATATGTAAACATATTTTTTTTAAATTAGTAGTGTGAAATACATGTTGATTCCGAGTATAACTTTATCTCAACTTGATTTGGTATTTTATGATCTTGAAAACATTTAGGTATAACAAAATAGAGATGAAAAAGGAAAAAGAGAAGCTTGCCTTGCTTGAAAAAGAGAGAAAGAAGAGATAGAGCGAAAGTGGGAGTCAAGAGTGGGGAGAGAAATTAAAACAAATTAAACACATTGTTTTACTTTTTTTTATTTAATAGAGATTAAATTAAATGAAGAGCAAATTAGTCTCTTTAATAGTTTAGGCATTTAATAAGATGTGAATTTAACATTTAAATAATAATGTATTAGAACCTAATAGTCCCATATTCAAATTACACCATTGCAAATACTATTTATGTCAAAGAATAAACCAACTAAGTTAAGACCCGTGACATTGTTTTAATCATTCTATTAGTATGAATTAATCAACAAGCTTTATAAATGCTTGTTTGTGGTACTTAATTACAATCTCCACTACTTTAAAGAAGTCACACTGGCAATAAGTGTTCCAGCTAAAATTTGTTATCAATTAGGACTTAAATTACCTTTAGAATTGAATAAAGATTATTCTAAAAAAATCGACTTAAATGAATCATCTTTCACTTCAGCAATTGCCCATATGGGAAAAAGTTGGCAAATAAATCATATTCCTCTTTTAGAATTTGCAGACAACCACTAATATCAACCATCAATATGACTTTACATTGCTAAATAAAATTTGCTTACTCACAGCTGACCATCCAAATGAACAAGGAAAACAATGACAAAAGCTTTAGGAAGAAAGATGAATCTTTTTCTTAAGTTAGTGACTAAAGTATTCATTATTTTCATTAAATTTGAGTTACACAATAAAACATATTATTTTCAAATTTTATAGAAATACAAATCCGAGATTTCTAACTCAAAAAATCTTCGATTTTGACCATGTGGGTAATTAGTTGAATTGAGTTATGTGTATCAAACTGTCAAATCATTTTGTAACAGGTCTGTTCTTCACCCACCCCTCCAACTACAAGTGCATTAAGAGACAGTCTCCACCTAGCAGAGCAACCGCACACAGTGGTTCTGCTATACAAGGAAGCAAATTGGATTGCTGACACTTATACAAGTATGCCTTAATGCAATTTGAGAAAGAATACATGCCTGATTTTATGGTTGACTTCATCACCTGGATTGGAAATCGGAATGAAAAAATTCAGTGCCTAATGAATTCACATTTTGTTTACATCACCTGGATTGAATATCAGAATGAAAAAACTCAGTGCCAAATGAATTGAAAATTTTACATTTTGTTTACATCACTTTCTTTTGTTTTTCTACTAGTTAGTTGCACTACAGTACATAAAGTACTTCTTTCGTTCTTTTGATTCTGAAAAAAGAAAAAGACAAAACCATTCCTCCTAAAGCCTGGAGTAGTATTCTAAAGACTCAAAAAGCTTCTCTTTCTTACTGTCTTATCTTACAAGGATGAATGTTTAATTCTTGGAAATAGATGCAAAACTTGGAAAAAAATGATATATTTA
Source organism: Quillaja saponaria (assembly GCA_029379385.1). Classification (NCBI taxonomy): domain Eukaryota; kingdom Viridiplantae; phylum Streptophyta; class Magnoliopsida; order Fabales; family Quillajaceae; genus Quillaja; species Quillaja saponaria. The sequence continues at coordinate 5,709,398 of CM055616.1, read as the reverse complement.
TCTTCTTCTTTTTGCGGATACATAGAAAGGGAGTGACTAAAATGAAAAATGAAAAATAATATCTCTTGATAAGAAGATATTAGACAAAAGTCTGATACCATTTTTTGATTACTGAGTATGCTAATTAGTAATATACATAACCCTCAAATAAATAAGTAATATAGGCTCAATTAATGAATGAAAAATAGGTAGATGGTTGTATATTTGGTGTAGTGTGTAACAACAAAATGGAAGAAAGAGATACAGGACAATAATTCTAACCCAACCCTTCTAAAAGGCCGGAAATGGCTCAACATGGAAACGGTACACCTTGTGGCAATCAAACTTCAAACTTCAAACTTCAAATCCCTAAAACTCTCCCCTATTTTCTCATATCTCTGGCATGGAGCTGTAAATTAATATTTCTCCCAACCATTAATTGTCACAATTTCTAATTTCATTTTCCTTTTTTTTTTCTTCTCAAATTGTTTTCCCTATGTTGCACATTTCATGTAACACAGGGACAATTAAATACTTCCTAAATATGAACACATAAAGTTGATCTATTTAAGCACTACCATCAACAAAAAGAGGGCAGGGTCCAAAGTTTGAGAGAGACAGAGGAGAGAGAAAGATCAGTTCTTTCTGCCTCTTAGTCAGAGAGGAGGGTCTAGTTTCAGAGAAATCTAGTGTATTGGGGGTTGAAGGGTGGGTTTTTGTTATGGAGGAAGAACTGGTTGACATGGAGGTTCAGTCTAATAACACTGCATACCCAGAAATCCCTGACATTTTCAAGATAGCCAATCACCCTGTTACATTGAAGGTATTGATCATACTTGAAAAGGGTTTGTTTTGATTACTTTCCCAGTTGCATGAACATTGGTTTTCAAGCTCACCTTCAATGCAGGAATTTTGGTTTTTTAATTTGAAATTAAGAAGCTTTTGTCAACTAAATTTTGGTTCACATCACCCAAAATGCTTTTGGCCAGTTTTCATTCAAGCTATTGGGTTTTCTTATATATATATATATATGTAAGAAAAAGATAAAAGAATCTAACAAATCCTCATTATCCATAAAGATCAATAAGATGATCCATTTGATGAATGCTATTTAGGTATTGATGTTTTCACTAAAGGTTTTATGATCAATTTTCCAGTTTGAGGATGTTGTCTACCAGATAAAAAACAAGAAAGGAGGATTGTTAAAGAAGAACTTAAAATCAGAAGAGAAAGTGATATTAAAGGGAGTCACTGGCATGGTTCAACCTGGTGAAATGTTAGCCATGTTAGGCCCATCAGGGAGTGGTAAAACAACTTTGCTGACAGCATTAGGAGGCAGGCTTGGAGGAAAGCTTAGCGGATACATTACCTACAATGGAAAACCTTTCTCCAACCATATGAAGAGAAATACCGGATTCGTAACCCAAGATGATGTCCTTTACCCACATTTAACTGTCACTGAAACCCTAGTATTCACCGCGCTTCTCCGATTACCCAATAGTCTTACCAAAGAAGAGAAAACCATGCATGCTGAGGCAGTAATATCTCAGCTTGGTTTGGTTAAGTGTAAGAATAGTATTATTGGAGGCCCTTCACTGAGAGGAGTTTCAGGAGGAGAAAGGAAAAGGGTTAGCGTTGGTCAAGAAATGCTAATAAATCCTAGTTTGCTGTTTTTGGATGAACCCACATCTGGCCTTGATTCAACAACAGCTCAAAGAATTCTGTCAACTTTGTCAGATCTAGCAAATGGAGGAAGGACAATAATTATGACTATACACCAACCTTCAAGTAGGCTATTTTACATGTTTCATAAGGTGTTGCTTTTATCAGAAGGTAATCCTGTATACTTTGGAAAGGGATCTGAAGCCATGGAATATTTTTCAAGTATTGGGTATGCACCTACTGTTGCCATGAATCCTTCAGATTTCCTTTTAGACCTTGCTAATGGTATGTTTCCTTACAAATTTCCTGAAGTATTTCACTTTTCTATTGCTCAAAGTGTTTATTATAATGATCAAGTATTTCAAATTATTCTCTACTGTTTCACACATTGAAGTGTGGCTGTCAGTCTATTTGTGGTCCTTGTGATAGTACTGTCACAGTCACAACTATTAGTACTAATTGATCTGATTGAAATGACATTTCCATAAGAAATGCTTTGTCATATGCTACATTTATTTCTTGTCTGTCATTGAATCTAAAACTAATGTTTCTATTTGAAGTTGGTATCTCCAATCTTCTGAAATTTACAATCAGAAAGAATATTTTCATACTTCCTGAAGTGGGAAATACATAAATGTAGGTATCTCCTCTGATGAGTCGCATGATGATCAGGCCATGGTTAAGCAGACATTGATTTGTGCATATAAGAACAACATTGCTGAAAAATTGAAAGAAGAGCTTCAAGGAGTTAATGGATTCAATCAAATTCAAGAAGGATCTCCAGACAAGCAGTTTGAAAAATGGCCTACAACTTGGTGGCAGCAATTTTCTGTGTTACTTAGAAGAGGGGTCAAAGAGAGAAAACATGAGTCTTTCTCTGGCCTCAAGATTAGTCAGGTCCTTGTGTCTGCTCTAATTGCTGGCCTACTTTGGTGGAAATCAAGTATTGCAAACTTACAAGATCAGGTCATAATCATTTCATTATTTCCTTTTATCACTTTCTTCAATTTGCCACAGCCGCAGGACACAACTCTCTTCATGTTCTGTTTCTCTGGAAAAGAAAAAAAGAAGTGTCCATATAGAATCGTTAACTTATGCATGAATTATAACTGACAGCTAAAACCTTATATTGGGGGCAAAAATGACTAATTTTCTTGATCATTTGAATACTTGGTTATGACTGGAATTTTTATTTTTTATTTATTTTAATATACATGCAGATTGGTTTCCTTTTCTTCTTTTCTGGATTCTGGTCCTTCTTCCCTCTCTTTGAAGCAATTTTCACTTTCCCGGAGGAGCTCATGATGCTAGAAAAAGAACGTTCATCTGGAATGTACCGACTTTCGTCATACTTCATGTCAAGGATGGTAGCTGATCTTCCAATGGAACTTGTTCTTCCTACCATTTTTGCTTGCATAACATATTTTATGGCAGGGCTTAGAGCCACTGCAGCAAACTTTCTATATGCGTTGTCTGCCCTGTTGTTGAATGTATTAGTTTCTGAAGGGTTAGGCCTTGCACTTGGTGCAATAGTGATGGATCTAAAATCTGCAACAACACTTGCGTCAGTGATAATGCTCACATTCCAACTGGCCGGTGGATACTATGTTCAACATGTGCATCCCTTTATTAGCTGGATCAAATACTTGTCAATTAGCCATTACACATACAAGCTCTTGATGGGATCTCAGTATAGTGCTCAAGATTTTTACCCTTGTGCTACTAATGTTAGCCAATTTTGTTCAGTGGCAGAGTACCCTGCTATAAAGCAAGTAGGACTTGATGGGCAACCTCTCTCTGCTGTAGCTCTGGTTCTAATGCTGGTGGCATACAGGCTTGTTGCTTATGTTTCCCTCATGAGGGTTGGGGTGACAAAGTAGCCAGTATAAGTTTCTGGCTCGGCTCCGTGCAATGGACTTTTTGTTCCATGTTACACATTAATTACCATCCGCATTAGTATGACTCCCGTGCACAGAGCAAAAAACCCACTTGTAGATTTCTATAGAATCTAATAGGGGATGAATAGTCAAAGATTTTGTATATGTAGCTTTTATATATGTTGAACTTGAAGGGAACTAGTTTCCTTCTATTGTAAGAAATCTATGTTAGTTTTGCAATGATGATGACCAACTAGTTTTTAAGCTGTACACCTGGTAATGGACCCCGTTGGTTTGTCTTGGACCTTTTTGGGCTTGTTGCAGTTTGTTTTCTGTGCCACAATAACTACAAGTTTTATGCTTATTGATGACCAGCTTTGGCAAAATGATTTGGAAGAGGTTAGAAAGGACCATGATAAATTAGTCAAACTATTCAACACATGATTAATATCAAATTGACCATGTTGATTTGTTTCTTTCTTCCCATTTTCACCCCTCCCGGTAAAACAATAAGCTAAGCCCACTAACTAAGTTCTACACTATGAAATCTGTTAGTAATATGCCTTACAAGTCAATAATATTAAATATCTATGATATATTACTTATAAATACAGTCTTATTCAGTTATTAATAAAATAAATATGTTACATTATTATTTGGTATTATTATTTATCATGTACTTTAATTACTAGTTAATTCTTTAGTATGAACATGATAAATCCCATAGCATATAAACAATGAAAATAAGAACTATGATGTGATCATGCTTATGAGATATATTTTCTTAATTTTTTTTTTTAAATATTCCTAACGATCCGATTAGATTAGTACATATTATATTAGCTCAAATGTTAAGGGTGATCGATCTTATGATCACTTGTGTAGTTGACACTATAATAAACATGTAGGTGCTTGTTAGAGAACAAGTTCACTGAATTAACTCGATCATAGAATACTCATATGGACTTTTACATAGTTGTCAATGAGTGTTCTTCGTTGTAGTGGTGTAAATAATGTTCAGACCTGAGGCATCATAGATACCTTGCACATAGATTATTATGCTTTGATACTATCTAAGTATAATTCACCATGGGTTATACAGAGATAGATGTTGGGTATGACTATCTATGTATGGAGGTATATGAATGTACAATAAGGGATCTATCACTCTCAGTTAGAGAGAAAATGTTCTACGTTATCTAATTAGGACATAACTCAGAAAGTCCATGGCCAGGGTGGTGTGAAACTAGATTAGAGCATTCAGGTTTCACCATTTGAGTTGTGACTTATAAATCTAGGGTTCAATTATATCATACTTAAATAAGGTTAGACCTTATAAGTATTGTACGTAACTTTTATTCAGACATAATAGAGAGTCAAAATTCTCATCACTTGTGCTAGCACACAAGGAGATTTTTGGCAGCCAACACATAGCTCTTGAATAAGTCGTTCGGTGTGGATACACTTAGAGGTTGTACATCCTGTATAACTTGTGGATCAAAAATTAAGATCTTACTAATCGCTTCAAGAGGCAATATTCTATTTATAAGATTAATAAAAAAATATCAGTTCATAAACAATAGAGATTATTCTAAAGATTTAATTATGCCAAAAAAAAATTTTAATTTCATTATGCGAGTATAATCAAAATTCCTTACAAAATCTCCTAATATTGTCAAAATTGAGATAAAAGAAAAAATCACAGCTAAGAGACATATGAACAGACGCAGGAGCAAAGGACAGAATCTGTTCTGTTTTTCCTTCTTTGACTGGGCATTTAAGTAAATTCAAGTGTTAGATAAGGCTTGAAATTGGATCTGCATTAATTTTAAAGCCCAAAATAGAACGACCAGAAAATGAAGTTAGAAAAAGGCCCACTTTGCACTCATGCAGGATACTTGGAAATCAATTGTTAAAGAAGAGATTTCAAGGAAATCGATTGAAATTGTTTATTATTAATTTTATTCCATCTTTTTATTTATTTCTCATAATTATTTTTAAAGAGAGAAGAAAGCTATATAGACATGGACGAAAAAAGAGATAGAGGCATTAATTAATTTTATTTTTGAAAATTTTGAATTAAATAATTAGAAATAAAAAGAAAGTAAGTTGAGGGAAAGTGAAAAGAAGTTCGGGATTCTAGATAGAGAATAAATAAAATATAAAATATAAAAAAATTCAGCCAAAAAATCAGGTATTTATACATACCATAAGAGTAATTCTTAATGTGTATTGTTTTGTTTCAATTAGATAATTAGGACAGTAATTCTTCAATTTAAAGATATATCTATAAAAGATGACATCTCGGTATTTATAAAAAGAATGTTTTATGGCATTTATTTTGCTCATTATGGAATTTTCAACCATCATTTAAATAAGTTGTGTAATGATGATGGAATAAGTCTCAAAAAGGATGTTAATTATGTAATAGATAGTGAAGCATCAAATACTCACGACAAAATAGAGGAAGACAGTGATGTTGTCTTCAATAAGGAGGAATATTTTTGTAATGTATGAGATAGGTGGAGTCAATAGAAGAAAATGAAGCTATTTCGAGTGAGAATAATAAGCCAAGTGTGTTTGAAGAGTTAATATAAATTAAAGACTTAAGGGTTAAGGATAAGTTCAAGCTTGGTGAATTGCTAGTTGGTGACAAGGCTAATTATTTTCTTTCACTTCCTCATGATATGAATAATTATATGTACTTGATCTTTTATCAATATCATAATTTTAGTAATGATGATTTAGTTAATATAAATCGTCAAACTGATAATTTTGTAAAATACTTTCACATTTGATTAAATTCTATGAATTTGTTTATTTTTCTCAACTTTATGAATGATAAATGTATTTGAATTGATTCATTTAGGCTTCATGGACAAGTTTGTGATGTATGATGATTTGAATTGATCATTATAGATCTATTACAATGAATTATGTATTGAAAATATGAGTTTTTATTGAAATATGTCAATTTTCTGTCAACATGGGCAATATTTATGTCAAATTTCTTGAAAATAGATTTTTTAAACCAAATAGGGGAATTGGAATTTTTTATTTATTTTCTGACTAAAATTTAGCAAACGAAACACATAAAAAAAATTATCCGGGAAACATTTGCCTAGAAATATGTTTTCTGGAAAATATATGTCACTGGAGTATTTCTTATAACCTAAAACAAACAGTCCCTCAATAGTTTAGACATTAACATTGAATTGGTTAAGACGGATGTACTTGAACTTAATAGTTCCATATTCAAATTTCACCATTGCAAATACTTATATATGTCAAAAAAAAAAACCTAGTTAAGACTCGTGATCAAGATTGTTGTTTTAATCATTCTATTAGTATGAATTAATCAACAAGCTTTATGAAATGCCTGTTTGTGTTGCTTAATTACAAACTCCACTACTTTAAAGAAGTCACGCGGGCAATAAGGATTGCAGCTGAACTTTCTGATCAATTAGGACTAACTTGGCTTTAGAATTGAACGAAGATTATTCTAAAACTGAAGAGATGGACTTAAATGAATCATCCTTCACTTCATCAATTGACCCATATGGAAAAAAGTTGGTAAATAATCATATTCCTCTTTTAAAATTTGCTGACAACAATTAGTATTAACTATCAGTATGACTTTATATTGCTAAATAAAATTTGTTTAGTCACCCAAAATTTAGTTCACTTGGCATGGCACCAGATTTTAAGCCCCTCCTCACAGCTAATCTATGGTGATATATTTTGCAAAAAACAACACTAATAAATGAATAAGGAATGCAGTGGCTAAAGTAAAGCTTTTAGGAAGAAAGATGAATCTTTTCTGAAAATAGTGATAAAAGTACTCATTATTATTAGTTAAATTCGAGTTACACATTAAAAAAAAATCGTTCTCATATTTTATAGAAATTCAACCCAGAGATTTTAAGGAAAAATTTTAAATTTTGGACCAAAATTTAAAATATATTTTAAAAATAAATTTGTTTGAAACTAATTTTAAGAATTGACCAATTTAATACTTGTGAGTTGAAACAGGAAGTGTACCCAATTAGCAGACTATCTTCGTTTGCTAAAGACTGCCTGACTTCGTGTCTTGATGTTTTATGCAGACCAAGTGGCAATACAGCAAAAAAGAGTTGGTCTTTGATATTTTCGTTGGACACCCTTTGCCTACTATTGTTGTGGGTGGACACTAGCAGCTTTTTTTTGTCCCTGTCTCTCTCCCTGCCTCTTCTGTCAAGTTTAAGATTCATTAGAGCAAATTTAGAATTAAATAATTGTCTCACTAAGTCTATCTTTTAAACATTACAACGACAATAAGTGCTGTTAATTCTAAATAAATAGAATATTGAATATTAAAGATTTTTTTAAAAAAATATTAACAAATTGTGTTGAATTGACACTACATAGCTAATCGACATAGATAAAAAAAATATGTACTGGAAAGAATATACTGTCGGACTCAGCTATGTGAAACTAAACTCATATATTTAAGCACTACCATCAACAACAAGAGGGCAGAGTCCAAGGTTTGAGAGAGACAGAGGAGAGAGAAAGATCAGTTTCAGCCTCTCTTTCATTTCAGTCAGAGAGGAGGGTCTAGTTTAAGAGAAATCTAGATTGTATTGGGAGTTGAAGGGTGGGTTTTTGTTATGGAGGAAGAACTGGTTGACATGGACGTTCAGTCTACTAACACTGCACACCCAGAAATCCATGACATTTTTCAAGATAGACAATCGCCCTGTTACATTGAAGGTATTGATCATAATTGAAAACGGTTTGTTTTGATTATTTTCCTAGTTGCATGAATATTGGTTTTCAAGCTCACCTTCAATGCATGGATTTTGGTTTATTAATTTGAAACAAAAGAAACTTTTGTCAATTAAATTTTGGTTCACATCACACAAAATGCTTTTGTCCAATTTTTGATTGAAGCTATTGCGTTTTCATTTTATATATATATATAAAGAATCTAATAAATCCTCGTTGTCCATAAAGATCAATAAGATGATCCATTTGATGAATGTTATTAAGGTATTGATGTTTTCAGTTTTCACTAAAAGTTTCATGATCGATTTTACAGTTTGAGGATGTTGTCTACAAGATCGAAATCAAGAAAGGAGAATTGTTAAAGAAGAACTTAAAATCGGAAGAGAAAGTGATATTAAAGGGAGTCACTGGCATGGTTCAACCTGGTGAAATGCTAGCCATGTTAGGTCCATCAGGGAGTGGTAAAACAACTTTGCTGACAGCATTAGGAGGCAGGCTTGGAGGAAAGCTTAACGGATACATTACCTACAATGGAAAACCTCTCTCCAACCATATGAAGAGAAATGCCGGATTCGTAACCCAAGATGATGTCCTTTACCCACATTTAACTGTCACTGAAATCCAAGTATTCACCGCGCTTCTCCGATTACCCAATAGTCTTTACCAAAGAAGAGAAACCATGCAAGCTGAGGCTGTAATATCTCAGCTTGGTTTGGTTAAAGTGTAAGAATATTATTATTGGTGGCCCTTTACTGAGAGGAGTTTCAGGAGGAGAAAGGAAAAGGGTTAGCATTGGTCAAGAATTGCTAATAAATCCTAGTTTGCTGTTTTTGGATGAAACCACGTCTGGCCTTGATTCAACAACAGCTCAAAGAATTCTGTCAACTTTGTCAGATCTAGCAAACGGAGGAAGGACAATATTTACTACTATACACCAACCTTCAAGTAGGCTATTTTACATGTTTCATAAGGTGTTGCTATTATCAGAAGGTAATCCTGTATACTTTGGAAAGGGATCTGAAGCCATGGAATATTTTTCAGTATTGGGTATGCACCTACAGTTGCCATGAATCCTTCAGATTTCCTTTTAGACCTTGCTAGTGGTATCTTTCCTTACAATTTTCCTAAGTATTTCACTTTTCTATTGCTCAAAGTGTTTATTATGATGATCAAGTATTTCAAATTATTCTTTACTGTTTCACACATTGAAGTGTGGCTGCGAGTTTATTTGTGGTCCTTGTGATAGTACTGTAACAACCACAACTATTTGTACAAATTGATCTGATTGAAATGTTGATGAACATTTCGGAAATGTTAGTGACATTTCCATATGACATGCTTTTTCATATGCCACATTTATTTCTTATTTCTCATTGAATCTAAAACTGATGTTTCTATTTGCATTTGTTATCTCCAAGCTTCTGAAATTTACAATCAGAGAATATTTTCTTACTTCCTGAAGTGGGAAATACATAAATGTAGGTATCTCCTCTGATGATTATCATGAAGATCGGGCCATGGTTACGCAGACATTGATTTCTGCATATAAGAACAACCTTGCTGACAAATTGAGAGAAGAGCTTCAATGAGTTAATGGATTCAATCAAATTCAAGAAGGATCTCCAGACAAGCAGTTTGAAAATGCCCTACAACTTGGTGGCAGCAATTTTCTGTGTTAATTAGAAGAGGGGTCAAAGAGAGAAAACATGAGTCTTTCTCTGGCCTTAAGAGTTGTCAGGTCCTTGTGTCTGCTCTAATTTCTGGCCTACTTGGGTGGAAATCAAGTATTGCAAACTTACAAGATCAGGTCATAATCATTTCAGTATTTCCTTTTAAGGGTCACTTTCTTCAATTTGCTACAGCCACAGGACACAACTCTCTTCATGTTCTGTTTCTCTGGAAAAGAAAAGAAAAAAAAAAAAAAGTGTCCGTATAGAATCGTCTACATGAACTTATGCATGAATTATAACTGACTGCTAAAACCTTATATTGGGGGAAAATTTGACTAATTTTCTTGATCATTTGAATACTTCGTTACGACTGGAATTTGTTATTTATCTTCTTTTTTTTTATATACATTCAGATTGGTTTCCTTTTTTTCTTTTCTGGATTCTGGGCCTTCTTCCCTCTCTTTGAAGCAATTTTACTTTCCCAAAGGAGCTCATGATGCTAGAAAAAGAACGATCATCTGGAATGTACCGACTTTCGTCATACTTCATGTCAAGGATGGTAGCTGATCTTCCAATGGGACTTGTTCTTCCTACCATTTTTGTTTGCATGACATATTTTATGGCAGGGCTTAGAGACACTGCAGCAAACTTTCTATTTACATTGTCTGCCCTGTTGTTGAATGTATTAGTTTCTGAAGGGTTAGGCCTTGCAATTGGTGCAATAGTGATGGATCTAAAGTCTGCAGCAACACTTGGGTCAGTGATACTGCTCTCATTCCTACTAGCTGGTGGATACTTTGTTCAACAAGTGCATCCCTTTATTAGCTAAATCAAATACTTGTCAATTAGCCATTACACATACAAGCTCTTGATGGGATCTCAGTATAGTGCTCAAGATTTTTACCCTTGTACTACTACTAATGTTAGCCAATTTTGTCCAGTGGCAGAGTACCCTGCTATAAAGCAAGTAGGACTTGATGGGCAACCTCTCTCTGTTTTAGTTATGGTTATATTGCTGGTGGCATACAGGCTTGTTGCTTATGTTTCCCCCAGGAGGGTTGGGGTGACAAAGTAGCTAGTATTAGTTTTTGGCATGGCTCTGTACAATGGATTTTTTGTTCGTGTTCCATATTAATAAAGGTGTGGGACTTACCATCCGTATTAGCATAATTACACCCGTGCACAGAGCAAAAAACCCGCGGGTAGATTTCTACATAATCTAATAGGGGATAAATAGTGAAAGAAATCTACAATCCTAATAGAGGATAAATAGTGAAAGATTTTGTATATGTAGCTTTTATACATGTTGAACATGATGGCAACTAGTTTCCTTCTACTGTAAGAAATCTCTCTAGTTTTGCAATATTGATGACCAACTAGTTTTTAAGTTACATACTTGGTAATGGACCAAGTTGCTTTTATCATGGGCCTTTTTGGTCTTGTTGCAGTTTGTTTTGTATGCCACACTTTTTTGATTGAGCTGCACAGAAAGTTTTATGCATGTTGATGACCAGCTTTGGCAAAATGATGTGGTAAGAGGTCAGAAAGGACCGTGACAAATTAGTCAAATTATTCGACACATTATAAATATCAAATTGACCACGTATGGTCAGCCAAAAAATGAATAATGATGTTGAATTTGAATTTGAAGAAAAAATATATATATGAAATTGGCACTTAGATCAATGTGGGATTGAATCTTTAAGCCACAAAATGAACATTGATGCAATAAGCATCTCTTTGTAAAAAATCAGGTGAGGCCGTTATAATTGAAGCTGTTTCACACTCAATCTTTTTTATGTTGCATTAGGTTTCAACAAGGCGGCTACATGAATGTCAAATCAACTGTCGTATCACCTATTAAGGTTGATGAGATTTGACGTCTTAAATAAATAAACTAATTAACATAAAGCATTGTGATATATACAAAAATTGTTTGACTATATATATATATTTTTAAAAGATACTGAATATTAAAATTATTAAAAATGATATGTTTCAAAACATGGTTTGTAACAAGTAGTTTTCAAAAATGGTTTTATATAAATCTTTGTGATATCTTAATAATATGCTATACTCTCTTCTTCGGTCTTTGTTTTTTTAAAATAATGATAAATTGTATTTCTTTTTTCTTTTTCGTTTTTTTAAGATTTTGATTCTTTACATAATCGGAAATAAGAGTTTATGTTAAAATATAACAAATGTAATGGATATATTTGTCTAATTCAAAATATTATTAAAACTAATTTGAGTTTTCATTTTTTATTTAGAAAAATTTATATTTCCAGTTTCATATTTTAAAATTCTTAAAACTTAAAAATTAAAATCTCTATTACAAAATAATTTTAGGTGAAAGTTTAAGTTCAAAAATACTCTAAATTAAATCTACAACACCAAACATGGACATATATATAAGAAAAAATCTTCAAAAATATAGTATGGGAAAACAAAATAGAAAATAAAAAGTGAAAAAAATAAACACTCACAATTTAAAAAGATCAAAGTACATTTTCATCAGTGTTTATTTAAAATCTTAAAATTGTCAAATGAAATAGTTATTTAATATTGTAGAGGTGTCTATTAATTCATAATTAAATGATTAAGAGTTGAATACTTATCGTCAATTATTTTAATTACAAGATAAGGGAGAGAATATACATAATCTCCTATATTATTTAAAAAATTTAGGTTAAAATTGAAAAGTCAAATATCATTGCAGCTAGCAACATAGAAGTAGGTGAAGGTGCCCGAATCTTTGTTTTGCAATACAATTATATCCCTTTTCAAAACCTAAACCATCCAAGTGTTTCTCATAGACATTTTTATAATGCAATCTACCACTGCCAATCAGCACGTGGCACTAAATAATTGTCAATCTTCAAAGCTAATTTTATACACAATTGACCCCAATTTGTCTATCCCCCTTCAAAGTCCTCCACTTTTCCCTCTACATTTCTTGTTTTGGTATTCCCCCAATAAAAATAATTACACTCTCTCCCTCTCTCTATCTCTCTCCTATTTATTTCAATGCTACGTTTACAAAATACTAAAACATCACTAATCAATGAAGAACAATCTAGTGAATTCAGACTACTCTAACTTTGACCTTGACCCACCACGTGATCACCTATCTTTTTTATGAAAACAACTAAAAGCTTTAAAACCCACCTGTAATTCATACTTGTAAGCTTATCCATGGAGGTTGATGAGTGAAAGAAACACCTTAAAAAAAAAAAAAAAAAAGCTAAACGTGTCAACATATAAGCTTCCATTACACAAACTTTATGCTTATTTCTCTATCACTAACCTTTCTTTTGACAAAATTCCAGCCTAACTCTCACACTGTCTCATGCACACGTGTTACCATGTGTTCCATACTCTTACTACTTCGATATAGCCGACGTGGTTTATACCCACGCGTGAAAAATGCTTCCACACACACTTTCTAAAGCTTAAGTTTCTAGAATATTTGTATTTTATCGACACGTGTCCTCTCTATACCGATGACTCACTTTTGTATTTTTCTCACCACGGTTTGGATACATTGCACCAACAAAGCAAGAGGACCGTACCATAATCAGATAAGGTCGGCCGCTTGATAACGTCGAATTTTTTTAGTGGGGATAACGTGGTACATTATTAGAGGTGATTAACTCAAGTGGGACCCACTCTGCCAACAGCCAGACAAAGACGACCGTACTTATCTCTCTTTCTTTTGTCTATAAAAATGACGGCTCTATCGGCAATTTTGAAAAAAAAAAGAAAGAAATAGAGGAATTGAAATTGGGGAAAATTTTATAGCTTCAACCAAATCCTTCTTTCTGTTTTTTTGTTTCTTAATCTGTTTGCGTTTGAATTTTTTTAAGCACTGTAAGAAAAAATGGGTGTGCCGGAGACTGACCCACTTTCACAACTGAGCTTGCCGCCGGGTTTTCGGTTTTACCCGACTGATGAGGAACTTCTGGTTCAGTATCTTTGCCGGAAAGTAGCTGGGCACCATTTCTCCCTGCAAATAATTGGTGAAATCGACTTGTACAAGTTCGACCCATGGGTTTTACCAAGTAATCAACTTTTCCTTATCCAAAAATGTTCTTCTTTTTAAAAAAAAAATGCTAAATTCAATTTCTGTGATTTTACAGGCAAAGCAATGTTTGGTGAGAAAGAGTGGTACTTCTTTAGCCCGAGAGACCGAAAGTATCCGAATGGTTCCCGACCCAATAGAGTTGCCGGGTCTGGCTACTGGAAAGCTACCGGTACTGATAAAATTATCACCACTGAAGGCCGTAAAGTTGGCATAAAAAAAGCTCTAGTCTTTTACGTTGGAAAAGCACCCAAAGGTACCAAAACCAATTGGATCATGCATGAGTATCGCCTAATTGAAAATTCCAGAAAGAATGGTAGTTCTAAAGTAAGTACCATAATTCAATTAAATTCCTCTGTTTTTTCTGTAAATTTATTATATAAAAAAAATCCAAATTATTGATTTTTATTTTCTGGGTTTTGTGAATTCAGTTGGATGAGTGGGTTTTGTGCCGAATATACAAGAAGAACTCAAGCTCACAGAAAGCAATACCCAGTACTGTTTCAAGCAAAGAATATAGCAATGGTTCTTGTTCATCGTCTTCGTCTCATCATCTCGACGATGTGCTTGAATCGTTGCCGGATATTGAAGACCGGTTCTTCTCTTTGCCACGTATGAACTCGTTCAAGACGTTACAGCAGGATGAGAAGCTTAATTTTCAGAACATGGTAACTGGAAATTTCCAAGATTGGGCTACAGCGGCGGGTCTAAACTCCGGGCCCGAACTCGTTTCGGGGAATCAAGCTCAAGGGATTGTTAATTATAACAATAACAGCAATAATAATGACTATTACGTTCCTTCCATGCCGCCACTTTGCCACGTGGACTTGCCTGTGCCGGAGAAGCTTGGAAACTCTATGGAGGAGGAGGTGCAAAGCGGAGGCAGAGCTCAACGGGTTGAGGAATTCCGGGTTTTTCACACAGAACCCGAACTTGTTACGTCGGGGGTTCTCTAACTCGGTTGACCCGTATGGATTCAGAAACCCGACTCAAACGGTGGGATTCGGGTTTCAACAATGAATTGTAGTGTTTGTAGGTGTGAATGCAAAAAGAAGGGTAAAAGTGAAAATTAGAATAGTAGATGGTGCATTTGTGTAAATAACTGGGGATTCTTTGGGCTAACTGTTTGGATTTTAGATTCCAAAAGTGGAAAAAGAGAGTTGATTTTGGCCCTCTTGATGAGAGACTCAATGTACACAAAGAAATTAGGCATTTTGTACCCTAAAAAAGAAGAAGAAATTATAGTTAAGTGGATGATTGCATCATTCAAATTCAAAGCAAATTAGACAGAGTGTAATGTAATACTTCATTGAATGCTGCTAATTTAGCTACATGTCATGGTTAAGGAACTAACTGATGTTATTAGTTTCAATAATAATAATAATAATAAAATGGTTATTAGTTGTTTTTAACTACCGATAATTGAGCTTTGTTATTTTCTTTTCGTACACAAAAAGGAATAGAGATATGTTATGAGTGGTAAGTGACTCGTACATTTTTACACACAATCTTTATAATTTTTTATTTGTTGTTTGAGAGAAGGTCAAGTTTCGCTGAATACTTAAGGTCTTAATGTTGTTAGAGATATAATACTTGTAATGTTTTGAGAGAAAATATGTATATTATAAAGGAGGGTCGGATCTTAATTTTTCTATTTATAATTAGAGATTTTGTATTTTTTAGATGAACTAATAAATTATTGAAGTTTATTTTTAGGTTAGGTGAGGTCTTAACAACTATTTTTTGTTAAGAAATATTGGTAATATTTATTCAAAAGTATTCTAAGCTTTCACATAATTGCAATTAATTTATCTGAAATTGCATTATGATTAATTCATCCATAGTATGCTACGTTTCTACTGAAAATGACTAAACAACATCTATAAGCTTAAAAAATTATAATTAATTACAAATATACACTCCATGTATGCATTCAAACAGAGCCACAACTTCTGTCTAGAACATCCAAGAATTCTCCATTTAAATTGTTAATAATGTTAATTGTCTTGTACAAATAAAAGAAAGAAAAAGAAAATACAATGTCAACATCTTCCATGAAGGATTGCAACTTTATTGAAAATTGTGAATACTATAAAATTGAATTAAAATATTTTTTTTAAATTAAATTAAAAATTGAGATAATATTAAAGAAGTATAATAGTAATTAAACCTACAATTTATGACGTTGTTAAAGACTAGAAAATGTAAATAGTTTATATAATATTAATCTCGTTGATTTAGTGGAACGCATGAGAAAATTTTATGACTTTGTGATAATTAATGTTGAATTGAATATTTTTATTTTATAAATAAAAAATTCATGGAGTGATGGAGGCAAAAGCCAGCTAGATAGATAGATAAGTACAAAGAGAGAGAAGGTGAAAGAAGCATCTTTCTAGTGTTTATATGTTTTTAAATCCGGCTTGAAGGTGACTCTGTAAAGTATCTTAGTTTTGGATTATTGGTTCAATTATTAGGTTGATGTGTTGATACAACGATATCATAATTTTTTTTAAATATATTTTTTTAATATTTTAATATTTTATACACATATAATATTTTAATGTTAAATAAAAAAATAAAAAATAGTAAGTACAAACTTCTTTAGTAATTATTATTTATTTTTTTTAATATTTTAAACTGGCTAAGATTTAATATCAAAAAATCAAGAGGGACGTCTAAGTTAATGTAAGTCTAAAAAAACTAATCGCTATTATAAATTTTAAAACTAACTCGGAATGGCACCAATCGATTCGGTCAATGTGGTCTTAAAACACTAGTTTATACTCAAGAGATAGAGCCCATCAACAAGGTACCTAGCAAACAAGCTAAGCTATGATTGAAATTGAACGAATAATTTGTACTAGGTTTTCATTCAACTTTTCTCAATTTCAATTCAAAGTTACAAAAGTAATGGTTAGTATATAGTCATTAGTCAGATTGTACCATTGGGATAATTCTTAGATGCCACTTTCCAATTCCATGCATCAAAATAACTCACTTCTTACCCAAAAAAAAATGCATCAAAATATCTCATTTTTTGTACACGTGGGTTGCCCTTTGATTAGCTTCTTTCACGGGTAATTAATTCACTTTTTTCTTTTTACCATAAACAATCAATGAATTTTAAAACTACACAACGCAAAACTTTAACTCTTGATAAAATTTTGTTGAAGACAGCAACCGACATAGATTAAATTTTGATCAGTACTTCAATTCAATGTTTTAAAAATTGAAACAGAAAACAATGCCTAAAATTTAGTGGAATTAGACCAATAATATTATTAATATATTTAATTTAATATTTATAATTATTATATGTAAATATAGTCATATTTATAATTATTATATTATATATATATATATATATATAACTTATTTGTTATTTTGATTTTCTTCTCAAACATTATTTTACTATTTGTCAATCAACAACAAAGAATTTAGTATAAAACTAAAATAAGAAAAGCTCACTAGTATATATAATATACTTATCTTATTTTAATTTATTTGTGTGGATATGAAATGATAAATAAAAATAAAAATAAGATAGATTAAATTTAAAATTTATAAAAATGTAAAAAAATAAAAAGAGAAGATTTTCCTTCCAAATACATATAATACCAAATAAATTAACAAAAATACATTTAACTTTTATGGATTTGAATACATTAGTATTATCTATTAAAATATAAAAAAATTAAATCAATTTTAGTTTTTTTAAAACAATTTAAAATGAAAAAAAAAATGACCCAAACATTAAAGTCAAGTCTTTCGATTCTTTTAATTTTTACTAATATTATATAGTCCAATTACTAAAATGATTTTATGGTTCAAATCAATCTGACTTGTTATTTGAATAACAATTCAACTTATTCGATTGGCCGATATGATCAATCCAGTCCAATTTGATTTTTAAAAATTAAATGGATGAATAGCATATGATATGATTCCAATCTTTAATTATATTGATCGAAAGTAATAAAGTGTGAATCTAAAATTTTAACTAAAACAAGGATTTCAAGTATTATATATCTCTTGACAAGTACAAGAGAGGAGCCTTTAAGAGATCATAGATGGTCATAGCTCCCAAAAAATTTTAAACATATTAATATAATAATTCAAAATTAATTATTAACCTTTTATCTTTAAAAATTAAATGGATGAATAGCATGCATACGTGATCTGAAATTAACATATCATATGATATGATTCCAATCTTTAATTATATTGATCGAAAGTGATAAAGTGTGAATCTAAAATTTTAACTAAAACAAGGATTTCAAGTATTATATATCTCTTGACAAGTACAAGAGAGGAGCCTTAAGAGATCATAGATGGCCATAGCTCCCAAAATATTTTAAACATATTAATATAATAATTCAAAATTAATTATTAACCTTCTATCTTTTCTTATTTAATATTATAGCATTTCCAAAAGTAAAAACCAGATGATATTTTTACTTTTTTGATTGTAAAACTAAATGATTAAAACTTAAAATCCAAGACAAAAGACTAATAAGTTAAATTTTATATTATTTTTTCATAAATTATAAATTGTTATTATATCTCATGCATTACTAGGTTATATATGTATATATATATAAAAATATTTGTTATTATTATATAAAATATGTTTATAATAAATTTTAGTGACTTCTCAAAAATAAATATCGAGCTCCTCGGTGGCTGAACGAGTAGCTAATTAGAAAGACTAGATAATAAATAAATAAAGACTAATCAAAAGCATGGTTTAGGTTCTCCCACGTAAACTGGTACTCTATATGTCTTGATGTTAGCTTTAACTTTACAATCATATGTCATCATCAAATATATCAATTATTGGCATGATCTAGGGAATGTACATATCTACATGTTTATGGTGGATTGGTGGTGGGAATAGTTATGATTCTATATTTTCTTTTGTTTAGTAAAACTTTCTATTATTGGAGGTTTAAATAACTGTATGTGCATATATATAATTCTTTAGTTACCATGCAGTTGCAAATAAAAATAAAAATAACTACATGTATATCTATTAAGTATGTTTGCATGATGTGATTATGAAAAGGACTAGAGAGAGATACACCTATGCTCCCGTATGCGCTTACGTCACTAGAAGCATATGCCTATTTTAATAATTTACTTCTACTTATTTATTTTTTAGAAAAAAAAAAGTTTTTTTTTGATAAATAGGAAATACTAAAAATTAGAAATCAATACAAAGTCTTGGAGTACATACTCCTAAAGCATCAAAAAGAATTATAGAACTCAAAAAAGATAGCATAGCAATAAGGATAGGTAAAATTTTGTGTTCTAGTTTATGTCTCAGTTAGACAACTATATCAATTGTTTAATTTCTCTTGCGATATTTGTACATCACCTTCGTCAAAAAAATTTTTGATTAAGGATCTGTAATCATTAATAAGAAATCTCAAAAGATGTGATGAATTATTAGGCTGAACTAATAAGGTTAATTACAAGCTTAGCATCAATATCAGTTTTCAAGATGATGATTCTCATATCCAAAGTCAAGTTTAATCCATCCTTTAAGGTTCATAATTCAACTTTCACACTTGTACTAAATCTAATATTCCGGATTAAGTTATAAATATACCCTCCAAGTTCATTTTTAATCAAACCTTCACTAATAACCCTTCCCAAGATTTCTCAAAGAAGAACCATCAGCATTCAGTTTGAAACAACCTAAATTAGGAGGCTATCAAATTATTGAATAAATGGATCGAATATAAATTTTAACAGTCTATATCATTTCTTACTAACTACAATTTAGATTGTCCTTTACTTCTTTATATGATATGAGCACAGCCATAAAAATTGATGACAAAATATCTTCACAGTAAAAGATTTCTAACACAAGTGATGTAACAATCTAAAAGCAGTTGTTCAACTCGAACATTTGAATAGATTCTCACACATGGGAAATATATCAAAAAAACACAACAACTCCAAAAAAAGAAAACTGTAGACCGTAAAAAACATAAAAAAAATGTCATTCGGAATATTACAAAAAGTTTGAAATTAATTTGTAATAAGAATTATACATATTTAAAGTCAATTTATTCAATGAAAAATATTTATAAAAAAATAAAAATAAAAAACAAACAAATTTAAAGACTGCAATAAGAGGATGCGAAACGGACACAAAAATCAGCCGTGAAGTGTAACCTCATTAGAAACGTTGTCTGCTAAAACCATGCATGTGAATCACACTCTACCTATAATTTAAATTATCATAGTAAAATTTGGCGGGTAGCCCACTACTTAAAGTGACATTAATATATTCGTTTTAAATTCGTGTAATTAATATCGTGTCAATAGTCGCCAATTATAAGTTTAAGTTTAAGTAAATCTCTTACAAGTTTTAAATTTGTTCTTCTAGCAAGCCAGTTCTAAGGAATCATGAGTTTTAGTTTCGATTTTGAATTTTGTTTATTTTTTATTTTTTATATTTAACGATCCGAAGACTGTGTCTGAGTCCATACCTCTGCTGCTAACAAGATTTTTCTTCTTCAAAATCATCTCATTGGCCATTGGGTTGTATTTTTTTTTTTTTTTTTTTTTTGAGCATTTCTTCTCTTACTAGATGTTTGTTTATATTTTATGGGAATTAAGGTAGGTCTTATCAAAATAATTATAAAAAAAATAAAATTGGGGATGAAAGTATGCTATTTCTTTTTTCACAAGGTATTGAAGCTTTCCTTCGATACCGGCCCATAGGCCATAACAGGTCTATAATGGGCTTTGTTCTGCTTATTTTGGACTAGCGTAATGGAACCTGGTTTATTAAAAAACCCAACAAGTTGGATTCCCTCAAGCACAATATAGATCAATTTTAGTGCACTAAATCAGCATTAAGCTCTAGCCCAAGTATCATTAGGTCCTCATTTTTCAGCCCATTGAAAATCCTACTTGACCACCTTAACTAGCTTAAACTTATGTGAAGGCAAAACCACTCTTTCATTTCCAAAGATTTCTTTCAATTTAGTCATACATTTTTTTATTGTGCCTAATAAATTCTCTAAATTTATTAGTTATGTTTTGTTGGCCCAAAAATGATAAATTAGAGAGGTATATAGTTTGCACATTTAAAAATTCATCTTTTAATGATTTAAAAAACAGAGCAAGGAAGCAAATATGCAATCAAACAAGTTGAAGTTTACTAATTCCTAAGCTCTATGTTTACACTTGCAACACCCAAATATAAGAAATGGGTGTGCTCAACCAGATTACTCAGTATCAAGGTTTTCAAATGAAATTGAAAATTTAGTCTCGCTAAGTGATGTGACAGAGAGGTAAGAATATGAGAGTTCTAGTCCTTCTTTGTTCATGAAAGTTCAAAAAATTTGATGTGGGATGATGTTTGTGAGACCCAGTTCCTCCACCTTGTTCCGAAGGAGTTTGTCTTCTTTTATATCCTTATGCCAAAAGTAGCTGTTTCTCAATAGAAATATATGACCGTTGTAGAGTTGAGGAGTATTGAGTTCTTTCTTCTGACTTCTTGGTCCAACAGTACTGTGAAATCGTGAATGTAGTGGTAGAAGTCGTATTATGTATCCTGAAAATAATACAGCTAATTCATAGGGCCTTCGCTATCCTGTTTTGTCTTATTATGAACTTGGCACAAAGAATATATTTTAAAAATATTTCAGCTGATAAAGATGATGACAGTTGATTGATTCTTCCAAGATGGTATCCTATTAATAAATAGTTAATTAATACTTTAGTTGATTGACACGTATTCAGCTAAATATTAGTCTTTAATTAAATATCAATCTTGAGTTGATCGAATTTTATATCTGCTAATTGAAATGTAAGTATAACATGACTCAAGATTACTCAAGAACTTTCTTCTAACTGCTTATCAAGAGAGGTGCTTTAGTTGATATCTTTTTATGGGTACAACTTTCTGATTGAATTCTTCAAGTATTTCAGATGCACAAATGACTTAGTGAAGAACTTTGAATAATGTATTTCAAGCTGATTTTCTTTTAATGAATCTGAGCATTATGATCTTGAATCATTTGCTTGATTTGCTTCAACTGATCGAATGATGTCTTCTAGAAATATTTTCAACTGAAATGTTGACATATTGAAGCAAAGAAGCTGATAGATCTTCTGATTAATTTTCATAGAGTTTGATCATTTTTATAGATGTTGCACTCGGCAAGATATCTACATAGAAGATAACATAGTTGAAGTTAGTTTCTCTTACAAAACTTTACTAATCATCAAAACAAGATTAAAAATAGTAACAATCCATTTGATTCAACATTTTTAAATTGAGCTCTAACTTTTTTCTTTCATTCAATTTATAAATAAAAATTACTAACGCGTCTATTAATTAGCATATTCCATTTTTTTATAGTAATTACTACTTTTAATCAAAAATTATTATTTAATTTACTATCATTGTATAAATTTATATATTGTTACTAAATAATATTATAACATAATCACCTCTCTTAATTAATTAAAATTATGAATTTTGATTGTCGTTATTTGTGACACATGTCACTTTCCTATTTATTGACTATATAAGAGCTAGATGCATCTATCTGAAAATGTATCATATATAACACAGTAACTTTTCATTTCCAACCTTCAAGTACAACACATTATCAAACTTATGGACATCAATTGAGAGAGAAAGATAAAGGTATTGCTATGACGGATCACCCACCTTCACATTCATAATATATAATATGTGGAGGAGATTTGTATATTTTTTGGAGTGGACTTTTGATTAATTAAAAGACTATATAGCCTATTAATATTTTGTCCACTATAACAAAAAAAGCAAGTGATTTGTAATTTGCAACGGTGTAATTAAAATTGGCTTAAAATCAGCTATTAATAAAAAAGCAACATTCAGCTTACCTTTTCCTCTCACATTTCTTTATAAGGTTAGGCTTTGTCTGCCCACTCCTACCACCATGATTGCCTTGTTTAAGCTCTATTTTGATCAGTCATGGCTAGCTTTCATCAATGCTCCATTTTCTTTGTTTTGTTTTATGAAAGTGAAATTGGATTTATACAATGCATGCAATTTAAGAGCCTTAGTAGCTGTGTGGGTAGAACCAAAGTGGGTTTCTGATTTGTCTCTTTGGTAAAATATGGACAGCAAAGTTAATCACAACCCTAAATTTTGTCAAAAAGATAAGTGGATAAGATCTCATCTAATTTAACTTTCTAGCTAGGAATCATATCATATATATGGTCTCATATAAAAAGATTGGTAATATAATTCTTCAGGTCGATTAGATCAGATTTTGTAAACTTCATATCCGGTCAATTTTGAACATGACCAATCCTATCTATTCCACACCTACTTTGAAATTGAAGAGGCAGAATAGACTAATGCAAGAGACTGTCAGCTTGCTTTAAACCATCTCTGAAAATCTTGAATGGACCACAATTTATTTTTGAAAAAGAAATTAACCTTATATATATATATATCTGCAGAACTGCATGGAGATAATTAAGCATGAATTTTTTTTTTGCTGATAAACACCTAGAGAAGATGGTGATCATATGGAATAGAGAGATCGATTGACTATTCCTCTTTGCATCGAGTTTAATTAAGAAACACTTTCTTATGATATCTTTTAATTTCAAGCATACAAGCAACAATTTAATTAGGGCTTTATTCCTTAAGAACCACGTGCAATAAAACACACCAATTAACTTTTCAATTCAATTAATTAGATATTTAGATCAGCATGAAGAGCTACGTACCTAAAGTCATGATGATTATGTATATAAATAATCTCTGACCATTTGATGATCATGATCATATATATTCTTGCAACTCATTTTTGGCATGAATATAAACACATCAATCTTAATGGTCAAGAAATTAGTTCTACAAGTAATTATAATTTATATATCATCTTAGAAACGTAATCCTAATTTATCATATTCAGTTATTTTATTTTTAAGCCTGATATTGTATCATTACCTTTATAATCAAATTAAAATTTTAACAAATGTGTAAAACAAGTCCTTCATGCTACTAATATATTTAATTATAATTTCGCCTACAATGAGATATATAAAAAATTACCACTCAGTTTCTATAGTTAATATCAATTAACTGATTTAAACTTTTAAGTGATTGTATTCTTTTAATTACATGATATTGTGATAATCATTATAATATATATTAATTATAAGGAAATTAGATGTTGATGATGATTAGGGAAATTTATCGTGGGCTTTAGAGCACCAAAACATGAAATTTGGGGTAATATACCAAACTTAAAGATTTTGCGTGTGAGTTATGCATGGCATGGATATATATATATATGAAACCGGGAGCCAACTGAATGGGAACAAAGTCTCAATCCCATGTGATGATGATGATGATGAGAGGGTCATGCAACTTTGGCTTGCTGAAAATCTGTTACATTGAAAGAGGAAATTAGGCATTCTTTTGTGGCATTAATGTGCTTGGACTACCTAGCTAGCTTGCCCTATAAACTTGTTTGGTATCAATGAAAATGATGATATTTATATAACATAAAATGGGGAAAGAAAAAAGTTAATTTTCAAACATAAAATCAATTATTTGATCAATTGGAAAGATGTAATGCATGTGTAAAACTAGCTAACCATGATCAAAGGAAAAACAATAATTTGACTCATATTTCTATTAAGGATGAAAATTTAAAGTGAATAAGATTTATCTCTTATTATATAACTCTTAAACTTAACATATTTAGACCAGATCACATGAAAAAATAAAAAATTATATTTAATTTATCAATTCATATGCGTTACCTTGATTTTGTTGTATTACCTTGGTTGTTGTGATCTCAATTAAATTGCATAATGTATAATATCATATATATTTAAAGGGTCAGATGTTAATTAATTCTAGGGTCAGATTATTTTCCCACCTGATGACATATAATGGAATATAAGAAATGATCACAGTGGGACCCTTTGGTCTATTATATTACAAGCTTCTGGACTCACCCATCATATAGTTTCCTATTGGGTTACTATAGAATGGTGATCCCTGTTTATATGTCTAGAGTGTACATTTACGTTATTGACTTGGTAGTCAAATATATATATATATATATATATATATATATATATATTATAATTCTAATGTATCCATCAAATTTTTCTTTAATTTTTTTGTAAGTTGCTTTGAAACTAATTAATTTTATTAAGGTAGCTCCACTATTCTCAAATATTTCCTTTTCTAAGATTATAATGTAAAAAACAAAAAATTTATGTGCACCGAATAAAATATTTTGTAAATTCAATTTTTTTAATGTTAACTTAACTCTATTTAAAATTCAATTTTTTTTTAATTATGAATCATACAATCTGGCACACGTTGACATAAAATAAAATATGACTTACTTGATTTTCAAATGATGAATAATAGAAAATCAAGCTTGATTTCATATAAATATATATATATATATATATATATTTTTTTTTTTATAGCACAAAATTGTTAATTTAAACTCAATTTTACAAAATCCTTGATCAATAGTATAATTTATTTTCTAGCATTTTAGTTTTAATTGTTAACTTCATTCAACTTTGACTTATGGCTCGTTTCGCGTGTCATAAATGATAATATAATGTATTAGATGATATAGTTAATCATCATTATATTATTATTTTATCTTTTATTTTTTTACTGTATAGATTTATAAGAAATAGTCAATAATATAAGTCTATATTATCCTGTTGATACTAAACATTGTATAAAAACTAACTAGATAGTCTTATATTATCCTATCATTCTTATAAGATGCATCAAACAAGTCCATATAATTTTAAATTTGAATATTGTGAATTCTTGTCATACTAATTTACATAATGATTATCCTGCAATTTTATTTACCATTTTGATTTACCAAAAAGAAATCATCTAGTGTATACTCAATCCCTTCTCTTCCTTATTTTCTTTCAAATTTTTGTAACTGAGTGTCCAAAACTCATAATAAATATGAGTTTTAAAATTTAAAATATTAAAAAAGTAAAAATTATTTATTACACAACACTAAAATCATGGACAATCACTACAATTAATAATATAAAATAGTTTATATTTACTATATTAACAAATTGATATCCAATACAAAATTTAGTTTTTTTTGGGTCAATTTTTTTTTTTCACTGTAAAGTTGAAAGAGTTTGACCTTGGGCCCATTAGTGGTATTTGTACAACAAAAGCGTGACATCTGAAGCGTAACACTTATCGTCCTATTATTATATCTTTTCTGTTTCCTTTCTATGGCCTGTGGACCCCACACGCGTGTCACCTGGTCCCACCTTTGGGAATTACACGTGTCAATCTTTTAACGGCCTATTATCTAGTTCGCGTCATTATCACCTTCGTTTTGATCGCATCTGGTATTTACTAATCCCCTCACGTCTGCTTGAACCCACTTATCTTTAATTGACATTTCAAATTATAATTGGGTAAATCAGTGAAACAAAATGAACACAGCTGTAGACAATCACTACCCACCCACTACTTTGTCTTCCTCCCATGTTTAAAAGATGGGTTTTTCCAGTCTCTGTAATATTTTCAGCAAATATTTTTCTCATTGGAACAAAATCTCTCTTCTCTCTCTCTAATATGTTCTTCTTCTTCTTCTCTGATAAACCCTCATCAAAACCCAAACAAACAAGCCCTCAAATTCAAAACTGTTAGAACCAAGAATTACAGGCTTATATACTCATGGAGAGCACCGACTCATTGACCGGTTCACAACAGCCGAACCTTCCACCTGGGTTCCGGTTCCACCCAACCGACGAAGAGCTTGTGGTTCACTACCTCAAGAAAAAAGCAGCCTCTGCTCGTTTCCCGGTGGCGATAATCGCCGATGTCGATCTGTACAAATTTGATCCATGGGAACTCCCAGGTACATCCAATCTGAACAATTTACATACAAAACTTCACCTGGGTTTCACTAATTAATATTGGTTTTTTTTTTTTTTACAATTTTCATGATTGTGCAGCTAAGGCAACATTTGGAGAGCAGGAATGGTATTTCTTTAGTCCTAGGGATCGGAAATACCCGAACGGAGCTAGACCGAACCGGGCAGCGACTTCCGGGTACTGGAAGGCTACAGGGACTGATAAGCCAGTCTTAACTTCAGGAGGGACTCAAAAAGTTGGTGTAAAGAAAGCTTTGGTGTTCTATGGAGGGAAACCCCCTAAAGGAATCAAAACCAACTGGATCATGCATGAGTATAGGCTTGCTGAAAAGAAGGCCAATAATAGGCCTCCTGGGTGTGACTTGGACAACAAGAAAAACTCTCTGAGGGTATGTTAATGTTAGCAGCTATGCCTGCTTTAATTAGTTTTTTTTTTTTTAAAGAACCTTGATTTGATTGGTAAAGTTTTTCACTGTTTTTTGTAGCTTGATGATTGGGTATTATGTCGAATCTACAAGAAGCACAATTCACATAGATCACCATTAGATCATGACAGGGATGATTCACTGGATGACATGATTGGAGGCATACCTCCTTCTATTAATGTGGCCCACCAACTGAATGCTAGAATGCACCTTCCAAAGATGGCCACAACTTATGGTGGATCATTGCTTGAAAATGACCAAAACTTATTGGATTTTGGGATTCTAAGCAACAGTGGGATCAATACAAGTGTTATAACATCTCAGTTAGCAGACAATTCTGGCTGCTCCAAGACAGAGCTTCCTATGATCATCCCTGCTGCTACCACCATAACTACTTCCAATTCCAACTATCTCCCCGGTGATCAAAAGCGCACCCTCCCGTCTCTTTATTGGAATGATGAGGACATGGCTGGCACTTCAATATCAAACAAGAGATTGAATTTCGATAACGGTGATGGCGGTGTTTTGAGGACAGATGAAAATGGGACAACTGCTAGTTCTATTGCCACTCTGCTGAGTCAATTTCCTCAGACACCTTCATTGCACCAACAGACAATGCTGGGATCTATAGGTGATGGGTTACTTCGGCAACCATATCAACTTTCCGGGTTGAATTGGTATACTTAAAGCTCGATTTCGGATACTGGGTATGGCTATGATATATGCTAAATATAATTCTATGCAAAAAGATTGAATTGGAGAAGGATTAGCTAGCAGCAGCTGGTTGATTTATGGCCTCCCAACCATGCCAATGTCATATACTTATTGGGATAGTCAATTAGATTGTATATATTCAGTTGGATATTGAGATTTTGGTTTGCCAGAGAATTGAGGCCAGTAGAGACTAATTAATTACATGGCCTGGAAATTGGAATTTCTTCAAGTAATTGATTGGAGCAGGCATCTGCAAGCAGCTTTGGCCATGAATATTAATTTTTAGGTAAATTTATAGCTACTTTTATCCATATATATGATCAATTCGCTTATCTTTTCAATGTTGAGATGCAAAGAAAAAAAAAGAAGCATTTGTTGTAGAAAAATAAATAAAAAATACATAGATGAGCTGTTATACTTATTTTAGGATGCAAGAATAGAATGCATTGTATATATAGAGATATTTGATGTAGAACTTTATTGATGCAAAAAAAGAAAAAAAAATCTAAAAAACAAATATTGATTATTATGTATTATCTTTAGCAAGCTTCTTAACTTGTCGATAATGAAGTATTTGTTATGTTTTGTATGTGCTCAAGAACAGTTGATTTTGATTGATCAACTAAGCTTGAATTAGTCATGATCATATCTTTTCTCTTGTTATATAATCATTATTTTTCCAAGATTTCCTTTTAGGAATTAATCTTTGATGTATTAGAATTATTCCATGAAATAGAAATAATTCAATACAAATAGTTTGTAATTTAAGAATATGACTGCAAAGAAAATATGTAATTAAAGAGTATTTTATTCTTAATTATCTGCAGAAAAGTTTGATATATACTTGACACACAACAGTTATCTTGATGATTTAGAAAGAAAATGGGAGTTTTGAAGTTAATTTTATTATAGAGGCAAAAAATGTCCATTAAAAAAAAAATTACTTACTCTTACAAAATTATTTAATTTTCAAAGTGCCCACCAATCCCTACTTGTATATATATGCAAGGGACATCTCATTCTTTGAAAGACACACCCAAAAGCCATTACTTTATTTTATTTTTCCCTTAATTAATTGATCTTCTTCTTCATCACACTTGCTAGGTTACCAGCTGGCTTATATCTATGCAATAACATGGATATGATTGAAAAAGTTTCAGAAAGCTGATTTCCTTTTTACCTTTCAGTGTATATATTATAAATGATATAATTAATTGATCTTAAAAGACTTTCTTGATTTTATCATGTCAAGAGAGAAAAAAAAAAAATTCAAAGATATTTGAGCTAGCTAGCTATAGGCTATAGCATATGCATGCATATGGGTGTCATTTTCTTTGATTTTGGACAATTTTGGACTGATAATTACATAGCTTAGTGTATTCCATGAACCCCTCCTATCAGTGGTGAGGTCACACTAATTGGCAACAATCTAGCTAAGAGAGGAGAGGTTACTAGCTAGCTCTCTAATATATATTTATATATTCCTTTATTTTTAGCTAACTATATTTATATAATATGATGAGAATGGGACCATTCTTTGGCTTTGCTATCATCTAAGGGAATCATTATCTTAAAACCACACAAATTAAATACACCTTTAATTGTATTCCTTTTTGAGGAAAGATTACAAATCAACTTTATTAAATATTACTATCACGGATGCTTAATATTAGAAATATGGGATATATCATAGCTATGCTTGCCATCAAATTCTTGCATTATCATTTCATTTTTCTACTATATTTATTTAATAGTATAATTTGGTTCAGTGTATGATTAATTAATTCCATGACGCTTAATTTCAAACCTACAAAAGTCTAGAGATCTATACAAAAGTCTAGCTTTCCACATAATGTATTATATGCAAAATATACACTTACGAGTTTCGTATTCGTATGCGTGTACGTAAAATTCTATTTATTGGTATTAAAAATAGAACAGTAGCTATTTTTTCTATTTTTATCATTTTAATAAGATCTTAAGCCTCATTTTCAATCCTATTTTATTTTATAAGAAAACAAAATAAAAACAATACACTTTTAATCATGGAAATTAAATTTCCATGCAAAAATGTAGGCCCATTAATGAATTGGAAAGCGGTCAATTGTTCAACTGGCAACCATGAATGAAGTCAAATTTGGTACTGTCCCACAACATGCATATGATTTCCCCAAAAGTTTTGGGTTTGAAAACACCCTGGTCTAGTTCAAAAAATTATAATTAGTGTACGTCTTTTCTTTAATTTCAAATCTTAGAGATGCAGTAAAGAATAAATTTTTCACAAAATTTATTGTTCATTGTTAATGGAAGAGTTGTACGTACTTAAATTAGCCCAGACATTACAATACTGCTAACCCTACATAAGTAGTGTAAAATGTATGGCCAATTAGCAAGAGAGTTTTGCTAAAGTTGTCTCCATCTTTTTCATAAAAAAAAAAAAAAAAAAAAAAAAAAAAAAAAAAAAAAAAAAACCACAAAGCAACTGTAGAATCCTATGGGTTGGGTTTAGAAAGGAAAAACCCACTGCAGGTCCAACAAGGGCCCAAAGCAGGCCCATTTTGGTTTATGAGAAAAATAAATATTGGACATAAAATAAAAGAAAGATTAAAGCAATAGAATGAGCCAACTAAGTTTTGATGGGATTAGGCTGTACTACACATTATGGTTTATACTTTTATATGAGATTCGCCTCCATTTTAGATTTGACTGTGCTATATTAAAGTGGGCTTGTATGGCCTTTTGCCAGTTATTAGCTTTAGAATTTGTTATTAACTTTGTGAACCTAATCAAGTAAGTTAATCAATAGATTTTCACTAATTTTCACCAAACTCAGAGTGTGTGAGGATTAGAGGAAAAAAATGGACAAAAAAAAAATCTCAAATTCATCTTTTTAATCAAAATTTCTGAGTATAGATTTAATTCAAGTTTTTGAATCCTCTTTAACAAATAAAAGATGAGTTAATGTGTGAGTATAATAATAAAAATTATTCAGAGAGAAAAATTAAATATATAGTTTTTAATTAATTTATATGTTTAATCTATTCTTATATTAAAATAAGAGGCCATAAGAGTTTTAGACTTTTAGAATAATATAGATAATATTAAAAATATAGGTTTATAATTTGAATATTTTAGCTGCATTGAGAAAAGAAATAGATTGAATTTATGAAAAAGAAATGTTTGAATTCCAAGTATTTGGTATAGTATTATTCTTCATATATTCAAAGCAGACCATAAAGTTTTATTTCTAGCAAAAAAAAAAAAAAAAAAAAAAACCAGGTGAAAAAGTTCAAAAAGAAACTCGTATATTCCAATTATACAAGAAGGTTTGCCTGGTCTAGCTTATCGAAAAAGAAAAGGTGTGGGTTGGAATGGTGGTCAAATGTTTTTGGCTTTGTTAGTGTCTCCCCCTCCAACTATGTTGCCCAAGTCATAAGTTGGTCAAATATTCAAATTCCCACATTCATGAATTTGACAATTCTTCCCAACAAGCCTTGGTGACTCTTACACTGCATATATAAAGTCTATTTCTGAGTTGTCCTTGCAAACCAAAGCATACACAACAATCAGAAAATGCATAGTATCAAGAAGAAGATGGAGGAATATTGCCAAGGTCATAAGAGTACTAACAACTATGGGGCTATGCCTATGTCTCCTCGGCTCCCGTCCCGGCCGGCTTGTACTTGCTCAAACCGGCCTGGTTCGGTTCAATGCATGCGTCACGGCTATGCACTGCCCGGAGAGAGATTTAGAAGGAATAATACAAGTAATAAAGAGGTGTTAAGGAGGGCATTGACACCACCAACACGTCCGTTAAGCCTTCGATGGTGGAATTTTCAGCCAAGTCCAAGCCGCCTGTCTAACATGTCTGTTGCTTAATTTTATTTTTGGGGAGACTCCTTTGATCTTAACTTTTACCATATTTTTGTACTTTTTGTAATTAAACAATACGCAGAGCAGTCCTATGGTGAAACTATTAATTTGCAGAATTTAATATTTCCCATGCTATAAGAGTTTCGTTTTGCATACACACGATGATCCTCCTCGTTCTTATAATTATCTGGTTGGAAATAGATAAACTATTCAGCTTGAAGAAACAAAAAAATGAGTAACAAAATCAGATTTTGTTCAGCGTACCATGAAATGATTCTCATTGTTAATTGATTTTTAGTTCTTCAATTACACAGAAAATTGTAGATCCACTTTATTAATATTGCCAAGTCCTATCCAACTATGGAGTGCCATTTGAGCTAAAGCTTTATTAATAAATAAATAAAAAATGTGTTTCAGATATAACAGGATCATTTACGATTTAAATTCAGCACATCCTTGATAAAGAGGCAAGTTAAACTAGATTAATATCATGAGGGAAATTTCTATATATATAAAAAGAAAATTGACAGTTGCTACATATCATGAAATGTTTACAGGGAAGTTTAAGTTACCTAGAATACACAAGTTTCCCAGATATGTGCAGTATATACCATAATCAGCCTATCCAACCATATTCTGCATGTTGTGTGTCTCACTTCAAATCAATGTCTAGCACAGTGCAGATTTTACTCAACTCCAGTGTTTTCCAACTTCTGATAGTATAAAGTGTCAATAAAATGAAAAACAAAAGAAGTAAGCAACCCAAATCATATTTTTTTAAAGACTTTTTATTTTTATTTTAAGACTACAGGAAATAGCATATAGTTGCTCTGACAAACCTCTGGTGGACCTATTGACGGAGTAGAGGAATTTTCTTCTGCAGGTAACTCAGATATTCTTGCTTCTGATTTCTCATTCGAATAGCTGGTAAGCAGAAAAGTCGACCAAATGTTAGAACCTATGTTGAGTATCACAATATGAATGTAGGAAAAGCATGGGACTGTTTTAGATTGTTAAAATTACTCGGTCAGAAAAAATCATATGCAAGGCAAATCATAGGGCAAGTGTTAGACAAAGGAGCTAAAAGTCTAAAACTGGCCAGCTACTCAAATACTTTGTTGATAGGGAAGACTAAAAAAACTAATACTATCTCATAAACCATCTTTATATACTGGATTATCGTCAATCACATACATTTTCAAAATAGAAGATGGATTCAACCATTGAGTTGCCACTGACCTTTTATGCAAGCTTCCAACAGCCTCTCTTTTATTTTTCATAATCTAATTTCCAAACTGGGAAAAGTTTATGGTGGGATTTTGATCCTCACAAGTAAAGGAAAAAGAAAAACAGAATAAGGACATGGTTCCCGGAATCACAATATCCACATTGACATACAAAAGAAATTCTAACATTATACCACAGATAGTCACATATACCTAAAATATGCCAAAGGAGCAGGATGGGGGTATCCAAGTCCATCTAAATTGTTCTTTGCAAGCATAACAAGCAAATAAAGTAATTAAAAGAAAATTGAAGAGCTCATATTGCTTTCTCTGTCCTTTTTCCCTCTCTTGTTCAGGAAAAAGATTAGGCACTAAAAATTAGAGCCGAACTTTTTCTTTTAAGAGAATACCAAAGCTAAGTGTTCTAATTCTAGTATAGGTGATTCAGAGTAATCCAGATAGATACATACGTTGAAAGAATTGTCACCCAAATAAGCTCCACACAGTCCACCCAAAGAAGCCTTTGCTCCACTGGAATGACACCGTAGGTAATGACATGAGCAAATGGCCACAGCTTCCATCCTGCCTGTGTCAAAAAACCACCCAAACATTTTAGGTGGAAGACAGATGTAACAATTTAATAGATTACTGACATGAATTTGAATCCTAATGAACTACTGGGACAGCATGTTTTTCTAATATGAACTAAAATATAAAACATGTAACTTCGGATGTAGGAGGCATAGAAGAGTTCTCTGATCTGGATCAGAAAGTGGAAAGCCTGGCCTTTTGCAGATGGTACCCACAAAAAGAGCAAGATAAATTCAACAATATCTGCTTAACCACATGGATTTGAATCCTAAGATGTAAAGTAGAACTACTAGAACAAGATAGTTTTTCTCCAATGAACTAAAACAAAAAACATGTTTTTATAATCATAGGATGCATGAAAAGTCTCACTCTCTCTCTATCTATCTATATATATCATATCGTGTACATTAATCTTTTGAGATACAAATTAAAGGTTTCGAACGAAACAGGAGAAATATTCTACGACTACATGCAACCTAGTTTGATGCTGATTCAGAGAGTTGATTCGTGCACTTAACTCTAGAAATATATTTGCTTAGGATCATTGAGCAAGTGGCACATACGAAATTCCTATCAACCAGATCACATGTCGACATTTGTCAACATGTGACCTGGTTGAAATAAACAAATCCAGGCATCATTTATGATGTCACAAAATCAAAGATTTTTTTTGCTACTCGAGAGTCTATTATTATTATGATCCTGAATTTTTCCATTACTAATGGAAAGGCATTAGGGAGATAAAAACCAGCATCTCCAATCTTTTTTTGGTCTTTGAAAAAATAACAAGAATCCAAGAATGTACTAGGAAAGGCAGAAGGTTCTTACAGTCAGCATGGGCCAAAAAGTTGCCTCCAACTCGCTAAAAACATTCAATGGAGATTCAAGACGGAGAAATCCCAGAACTGTAAAATAAATGCTGTTCCAAATTGCTGCCCATACTGTTTGGTCAAAGACAACTTTGGCAGGAACCACCCACCAGTCTTCGAAAGGAAATAGCTCCTGGTTAAAAGAGAGAATTGCTTAGCCAAACCATGCGAAGTACATAATAATTCCAAGAGAGCAGAACAAGAGAAATAATTATGATCTTACCTCACAAAACTGATAATAATAATGAGAAAGGGAACCATGTAGAGTAAAACCAACAAGACCTGATCTCAACATTCGAGTTCGATCAAACTCAAAGAGAGGTTTTCCTTCAAAGCACTGCAAATAGAGTGAGCATTTATTTTGTAGTAGAAAGATTAGTTTTCAACTGAAACAAGATGCAATAGTAAATGCATTCATCATATAGACTCACCTGAGCGATCCAGTCCCCTAGAGAATAGACTACTCCACTAATTACCATTTTCGCTAAAACTGGATTTGTCTTAAGAGCCTCCTCATAAGCAAACCAGTTGTGCTGAGGTGCATATCTTAATATTTCATAAATTGTCCATCCCTAGATGCAAAAATGAAACATGCATATTAGCACAAAATTCAAAACCATTACAATGGTGGAAAACATATAAAGCAAACAGGAAAAATCAATTTAGAACTCAACTTCAAAATCTCAGTTGCATATCTTAAGGACATAATTTTCTTTGTCTTTTTGATTGGTAAGCTACATAACAGCCAATGGTTTAAACACATGATGTCTCTCTCCATCAATGTTTTAAAGGGGTGAAGGTGCCATTAATTAGGTTTACGGTCAATTACTTACGGTGACTAATCACAACTCACAAGGAAGCCACTTAAGAAACTTAACAAAAATCCCAACCATCTATGAACATACTACTTATCCATTTGAAACTTATAAAGCAGTTCTACTAAACTGGTGACAGCTCTGCAAGAACAAAAGTAAAACTTCAGCTTCAATTTCCAAATGTGAGCCATGTTCCGCATAATTTAATCAACAACTGCAACCGAAGTCACTCCCTCCCTGGCCCCATAAAAACACACACCATACACACAAACAAGTACAGAATTTGAGGTAAATGAAGTGCAGGCTAATCAGTTAAAAAATGAAACTAATTAGCTACAGAAATTTTACCATAGAACACCTTGGTCACTTATCTAAAAATAAATAAAAATTAAAAGACAGGATATACAATCAATAGAAGGTATATTCTTTGACTTACATGCCAGTAATCCCTATCAATGGTGAGCAGCTTCGTGATAGCAAAAGTACCCGCGGCAAGCACAATAGTACCATTGATAGCTCTATCTATTAGTCTTTCCATTTCCTCATTCTCCCGCCTCCTTTCATCCACAACAGAAGCTGAAGAAGAAGAAAATCCCTGAAATTCATTTGCACCTTCGAATGAGTATTGTCCCTCACTCGTTCCAAATCCACCCACTTGACTCACCAACTCCCCCTCCCCACTTTCCATCTCGACCCGGCTAACAATCCCACCTGCTTGATTTTCTGTGCCATCACCACTCTGTAATGGTAAGACATCACAATCCTCCACCATTGAATTCACTACAACCCAGTTGTTTTTCTGTTTGGTTCTCGGGAATATCGGGTTCTGAGAAAGCTTGGGCCTTTGGAAACTCGGGGTAGAGATAGATAAGGTGTGAGGGATCATGGGTTTATTCAGTTTGGGTTTCGAACGGGATAGAAAGCTCTGGGAAGCGATGCTGTGGACGGACGCCATAGTTATGACTGAGTTGGGAGGAAACTGAGTTCAACGACTATGTTTCTCCGAGTGGGAACGTCGTAAGCACTTTGGTTTATAAATGGTGGCTCATTTGACAATATGATCTGCTGCTTCGCTTTTACGTGGTTTAATATTGACGTGGATGTTAGATTGCTATGGATACAGCCAGGTGGAATATTTTCTTTGACCTTTGAATTTTGACCTGAATTGTGATTGGTTGTAACTTGACCAGTGCAGGTAAATACTGTGAAGTGTACCATAATGTGTTCATTTTTCTGGTGACTGGAAAAGATTTGGACAATGAATGCAGTCCACATGAGATACTTCAATCTCTTATCACAAAAAATAGATAATTTTTTAGTATAAGATTGATGTTGACTTTTAAACTTTATCCAATACGGTGTCGTATAATTGCATTTTTCTTTTTCTTCCAAAATAAAAAATAGCCATACGCCCATACCCGGATTGTATCTAAAGTCCACAAACTCTTGGTATGACTGTGGCCCACCACGCCTACTTATTCAGTTGCTGATATGCTGTGAAAGCTATTTACTTGAATGATAAGCAACCACGGCAGAAAAAAATGACAGAAATTTCCCTTTCACACATTCTAGATTAAGTTGAATCATTTTTTGGTGATCGATTTATGCAAGCCATGCAAAATTTGAGGTCGATATTAACACAAGAAGATCTTTTGCTCTACGTACCTTGGAAATAAATGAAAGATATAATATCCCTTACACATCTACGTGGTTGAAAATTAAGCAGGAGTCTTTTTATTTATTTATTGAAAAGCCCAATAAATTCTGAGTTACATAACAAAAAAACAATAATTTCTTCTTCATAAACTACACCCTTTTATTTGTATTTGAGACCTCCATGTTGAAAGTTGTGAGTGTTCCCAAGCAAGTGCATGATAATTGAGAGAAGATGAGAGAATAACAATACTTTCATCTTTCATTAATCTCATGATACTATAGAAGACATTGTTGGGTTGTCTACAAATCTAGAA
Source organism: Quillaja saponaria (assembly GCA_029379385.1). NCBI lineage: Eukaryota > Viridiplantae > Streptophyta > Magnoliopsida > Fabales > Quillajaceae > Quillaja > Quillaja saponaria. The sequence goes on along the minus strand of CM055616.1, from coordinate 5,671,946 downwards.
ATTACTGAAGGAGATTCCCCTGCATCCAAATTGAATTTCAAATATATATATCAATAGGGAAAACAAAAACTGAGGTTCAATCCAGACAGAAGCTCAGCAAGAATTATAAAGAATGAAAGATTTTCCTCCATTAGCAAGATGATTTATCAAATTCTATCTGGTAATACAAGGCGATCTTGTCCTTCAATTAGCTTTGCAGATTGAATAATGTCTCCACTTTTTATTTGTGGAAGAATATCTCTGCCGATAATTGTGTATCTGCATATTCAAAGATAGAACATGTAAAGTTTAAAATAATCCTTGAACCTAAAATATAAATAACTAAAAGCCAATTGTTCCAAATTATGATTAGAAAAATATACCCAAAAACTGAAAACTGGCCTTCATCGAAAGATAACCCTCCCAAGCCAGCCTACAGCATAAAAAGATGAATTCATATGCATGAGGAGAAAGAAATTAGTACAACTTAAAGCACCGAGTACATGCAACCAAAAGTAAATGCTATTTTCCATTTTTCACAATTTTTTTCTGGAGCATGACACAAGTATGCCAAGTGCAGGGTACTAATGTACCTTCAAAAAAAAAAATTGATGAAATGCACTTACATTTCTTTTATCATAGAGATAGAAGAAAAACTGATCAGGTGATGAATACTCCTCAGACACTTCACTATGTGCCATGGCAACTGCTCCATAAACTGAGAGAGGAAGAACTGGCAGTTCCCCATCCTTCCTTGTGGAAAGATATAAAATTAGAAACCACAAACCAGAAAGATGACACATTGGATAAAATATATGTCAAGTGCTGCTGCTGGATTTTTAATGAGACAGACAAACCTGCACACTTAATTTTGTTTTGTACAGGGGCTCGAATTGTCCAGACGGCATTATTTCTAAGGGAACGTCATAACCACTGTTCTTACTGAGTCCGTTCTCCGAGATGACAGCTTGGGTTGTACAGTTAAGTTTTGCCCCATTATATACTCCATCAATTACCTGAAGAATATTCAAGATAGCAAGTGTCACTTCAACTAATATGTACAATCCAATAAACCCAGATGTTTAGCCATACCCAACCAGTCCAGTACAAGCAAAGCTTTATATTTATCAAAGATGAACAGAACTCTGACCTATACGACTAAGAAGCTTAGCAAATGAGAATGCAATAAAATATGTTCAAATCAATCCTTCTCTGCTCATTGTACCAGATCCTTCATTTCTTTTGTTAGGTATCTCTCACAGGTTACTTTGAAATAGCTTCAACTTGAACCAAAAAGTGGTGTTTAAGTCATTTGTTGCCATTCTCCTATTTGTATAAAGTTGTTTTCGCCAATACTGCAATGTCAATATCTGCAGTTTAACCTTAACTTCCCTTCTCCTTTCTACATTATATCATTGACATGTTCTTGAAGAGTCAAAAGTTCATGCTTTTATAATACTCTTTGCAAATTAAGCCTTCAAGTGAAAGAAAACAAATGAATATAAGTCATGTACACTATTATGAAAAGACTTGGTAAGGCTAAAAAGTATGGATGAAGCATGACAATAAGCAACGGTCATCCAAAATTTTTATTTTTATTGTTGGGAAGAAAAAAACCCACAAGGCGGAGTATGTTCAACTACCTTACCAGTTTTGCGATATTCCCTGCAGTTAATGGTGCTGAATATCCATCAATAACAACCTGAATGCAGAGTTTAATTATCAGTTCACATAATAGTTATACCAAATAACAGTTATTTATCCATGTACCATGCACCCATCTGAATGTGCATTGTCCCAGCAAAAGAATGTAGTGTGTCTTGTGTCTTGAACTCTTTGGATTTCAGTAAGCCTAAGACCAGGTAGCCAAAACCTACCAATAGGCCAAACATTAGAAATCTTGAATTCTTTATATACCTGAATTTTGGCAGTCTTTCTTGATTCACCACCACCTTCTGGAGAAAATGTTGAACCATCTCCCTTTTCAATGGTAAACTCAACAGTTCCTCTCCCAGCAAGCCTAGACATCATCAAGAAATTATTGATTTTACCAGTTATCCTTCAACATCAGCTATTAGGTAACTGTGTAATTAAGCAGGGAAAGAAATTGACACTCTCCCACACATCCAAGACTTTCCAATAACCTAAACCAATATGCAGGCCTTACAGAAGCAGCACATGCAAAGCCAACTTAGCACTGATACAGTATCTATCAGCTGAAAGCAAGCTATCAACAATTTCACTAGATAACAGAAGTATGAAGTTTTATAACATACAAGGAGGCCTTTTACATGTAAATCCAACTATAATGTGAAAACTTATTTACCTAATTGATGACTTATAAAATCTGTGAAAAAGAAACCCTTTCTAACCTAAATCACTCAATTTTACAAAATTAGATATGATCATTACAAAAAGAAGCAGTCAGTGACAAATTTTGAGTGAATTATCCAAGATGAATATTTATTGCTTCTTTAGTTAATACTTTAATGTCAATATCAAATGAAAAATACAATACAAACATCCTAAAATCAAAATAACTTGCCAAAGATATGTATTTCTTTCCATGATGCATATGTAATACTCATCAAGATAGTCACTTTTGTATTATCTAAGAGCTTCAGAGCACTGACCGTGGATATTTCATGTATTGCTCAGGCAACAAAAATGACAATCCTGGTGCCTGTTGAAAGAATATGAAATTGAGATTCTGGACATGTTCATTTTGTTTCAGTAACAATTAGCTGACATGGATGAATGTGTGCAGTGAGCATGCAGACACAAAATTATGGGTCTCCTAGACAGGAAAACTACAGCTTCTGATAAATTTGACGGCGAATATTAGTTATTTGAGGACACTATGTAAAATTTTATTCTATTGGTGACTTCACCTGTAACAACTCTAGCTCTGCAACAGTATCCAGTGAAGATGCAAGGCCTATAGATACTTTATCTGGGTCCTTATCTTTTATAGATTCAAGAAGGGCTTGTAATCCACCCTGCAGAACCAAGATAATTTCTGTTACTCCCGCAGCGAACCATACAAACCAAATTCTCTGACCTTTTAAATATGATGTATGAGGTGACTTCATCCTACAAAAGAGAGACGTCACGTCATATGTTCACATTAGTAACATATATCCTTTCTTTCTCGTCTCCACTCCAGTTTCATTCTGAATATAGGACAGACAAGATGATATAAAAGTATTCAAGGCCTAATCAGTAATCTAACAGAAGAACAAGAAGATATCTTATCCAATCATAGCATTCTAATCTCAAGAAAGATCCGAAAGTGAATTCAACTCTAAATATTGATAGGTTTATCTCAGTGCCCTTCATTGGAGCATGAATGTACTACTTATTGTGATATTCTAAGAGTTGCATGGAATAAAATAAACAAAAAAAGTAGCATTACCTTCCCTTCAATAAGAGATGCATACAAGATGGAACCCCTTTCTCTCAGGTCTGTTGGTGTACTGGACAAAATAGAATCCTTTTCATCCATTGCTATCTGAAATGGGGCAGAACGTTACCAGAATCAGATATACTAAGATACATATGAATAGAGGTTCAAATGCTTTTCTTGGAAAATGATTTGATTATTAGGGGCATTCTGTCATGGATAATGGACATAATAAAAGCCATCCAATTGCACGAGAAACCTGCCTATGTGGGCTCTGCAAGGTCGATTTGTTTGCAGCCTAACTACTCAAGATGTAAATTTTGAGGATGAAAGAGAATTTTTTTTCAATATTTCTCAAATTTTGGCCTAATTACTAATGTCTGTTAGTGCTGAATGAAGTTCTCAATTCTTAATCTTTAGTAATTTCCCTCTTCAAGCAGTAATGCGAGATTAGAAGAAAAGTAAATAACTATATACCTTTAAAGCTTTCTTCACATTCCCCTCCATTGTTCCATAAGGCTTTCTTTGCGGGATCCTAAGCAAGTATGAAATATCCTCCAGAGAATCCTAAAATTAGAAACAAGATGCCGAGCAAACTGATTACTGAAAAGTTAAGAGGGAAAGAGAGTTACACTCATTCATGATTAACAACCTGGATGGTCTTCATGTTTGAGTTTGCAGGGATGGCCTTCCTTAAAGCAAGTTCCCCAGTTCTGGGAACCTTCGTGTCTGGTGAATACAGAACTGCCATTGCAGGATATGCAGACACAGAATTCCCAACCAAAGGAAGCAGAAAACATATTTGAACAGAGACAAGGAGCACTGCAACCAGAGTATCAAATTTCTTCATTCTGTCTCTTATGGTTGACATGTACAAGTGGAAAGGAAAGCCATGCTGTTCTACCAGTTCCTGCATGACTAAAACCCCACTTCAGACGGTATGAAGATCCATAACAAATTATACACCAACTCCGTTTCATTCTTCTTCTCATCAAACAAGTTAGGAAGTCCCACAAGCAAGTAACAATCAGATAACCAGCAACTAGAAAGGCCAATGTCATTGACAAGGTGCGTCCGATTCAATTTCCATAACAGTTAGTAATAAAAATGACCTTCTAGAACCAGAGTAACGTGATACTCCATTATACACTTGTCATATGATCTACTTCATGACCTTGTTATCTCTGGCAGACCTATGTTGAGATCTAAGGGGGAGATGGCCCTTCAAGACCAGCAGTTTTATAGGACTATTTTTATACTTTTATGTAGTTATACAATTATATGCCTCGAAGTACAAAATAGACATCCGTATTTCATATAGAATTGATAGAAAGCAAAAAACTAACAATAATGCATCGAATCTCTACATAACTTATTCCATTAGAATTTGATATTCTTTATACGTGCTTAACTATCTTTCATGATAGAAATTTTTTCACAATCTCTGCAAGTGTTTTAATTTATGTCACTACATATATTGGTCACTGCAAGTTATCACCAGAAAAAAGGGGGAAAGCTAAACAAAATAAAAAGAATCCTATGCGCAGCTTAAAGATTTCTTATAAAATTGATGGAGATAAATCTTCAGAATTGGTGGTACTATAAATCAATGAAATTGGATAAATGCATGACAGCAGTAAGATATACTTATGCTACCATTGGCATGCTAAAATTGAGCACTGTACCTGTTGCGGCAAATAGCCGCCAGAGGTAAAGTGATCAATATGGAAGCAGAAAGCCATAACTTAGTGGAAAGGACAATTGAACTAGCTCCAATTCAAAAGCCATTGCCACAAGAAGAGGGGTTCCATCTAGATGACTAGATGATCCTGTACCCAGACATCAGTGACACACCATCCTTACATCATTGGCATGCCATCAATAGAGTGCTCATCAATTTCATCACTAGTGCCTATTGGTATCCTTCACTATCACCTTGGAAACCAATGTCATTAATACGTAATTACCATCAAAACTGTGCTTGCTTCTCATTAGGTCACTGTCACTATTCGACAGAATCAGAACATGAAAACCCTAGAGTGACATCCTAAAGAACGCAGTCAAGATAGTACTATCATATCTTATAATCCTTGAACCACATTTGAGTTCTGGAATCAGCCAACTTGTAGTCTTATGTATACCATCCATCCATCCCACATTACTTTCTCTATCACTAGAACTGCTACCATTCACCATAAAAAATTCAACTTATTACATTTACCGATGTGTTTGTCGCCAATGATTACCTCATGGGTTCAATGTTCTGTTAATAAAATTAATAGAGTAAAAAAAATCATGTTCGAATTACTTCGTCCAGCCACTAGATGTAGAGAAAAGTTGTCTTTGGGTCATAAAATTCAAAGTGAAGGATATAATTCTACGCCCAGTCCAAATCTCTCCAAGAAATTTCAATTCAAGTGTACCTATAAGATATTAGTCCAATGAATTTAGACTTGTTAATATCTTTAAGCTAAAACATAGACAAAAGACATTACTCCAATTAAAATCCCCAGTGGATGTCACTAGAGCTAGAAGTTAAACCTAATTGTTCTCAAGTACAAATGCAACTCCAATGCACTGGTTAAAACCCACATTGGGAAGAGGGGAGGAGAAAAGATAAAACCCAGAAACAATTATCTTTTAAAGAATTTAAGAATACCCACAAATCATATTTACTAGAGAATGTATGATGAATAGAATTAACACAGACCTTTCTAGGAGTTCTCTTTGACATGCAAATAATTATTTCCGAGCGGCCTAATCTTGCTGGGTCTTTGCCACTCATCCTGTTGGAGCAGAACAAGAAATATGTTGGAAAGAAAGCTCGCTTCGGAGTAAAGGGACTGAGTGAGACATTGACAGAGAGCTTGTGTGAGAGAACGTAGGAGGACAGAGGGAGAGCCATCAATGGAAGTTGGAAGTTGCAGATGGGCTTTGGCGCGCCTCATCCAGTAAGTCTATCTAGAAAGCTAATGCTCTTTGTTGTATGGTTGTAAAATAAAATGACAATAATACCCATCACTAAACGGTCTGATGGGATGTCCGAATCATCATCATCATCATCATCATCATCAACAATGATACGCCGCGAAGTACTACATCTCTGGGCCTTGAATCCCAAGTCCCACCTTCTGAACTAGATGCCATACTCGATCTTCAACTGTGAGCAAGCAAAGCACACTTGGAACGAACTTAATGAAGCTCTCCTTCTCCTCGTTTCTGAACATGTGTATGGATCTATGATTTGCATATGGTTGCTGTAAATTGAGTATGGCGAACTTCCTAGCGCAGTTCCAAACAATAAAGAATTCCTGTGATCACCTTGTAATAGCTGGTAAAACCCAAATCCCTTTTATTCAATTTTTTTGTATTTGGGTTCTTCTTTCTGTGTTGTTGGATTTCATATTGCAATTTGAGCTACTGATCTTTATGCATCAAGATTCATAATTTTTGTAATTCAAATGCATTATTCTAAGTCGAGGTCATAGGTGCAAATACCCAAATTATAAAGACATTGCCTGTATAATTGTTGTGGATCATTTGAATCAATCATCTTTGATTAATGCTCAGGTACATTATATATATTATTTTCCGAGCATCTCAAAAAAAAAAATTATTAGAAAGGAATTGACAGAAGCAAGAAAAAAGAAAACAATGAGACATTTTGGTTTTGTTAGTAATTAGTGGAAACAAAAATATGGAGGAAAGTGTCACTGAGATGGGATGTCAGTTGAGGGCAGCTCTATTTAGGAGCCAAATAACACGTCCATTTTTATTTTTGGTTTTCGAAAATGTGATTTTATCTGTGTTATCCAGAGATGAAAACATAGTGGGTTCAGAAATTGCTACCAGAAGAAGTTTTTTTAGATTTTGATGATCCTCAACAGTGAAACTCGATCTACCTTGTCAAGCCCATAAAGGACAAGGAGTTTGTCCTAAACCAATAAATTGTTCTTGGTTGCAAAATTTAAGGGAGGAAGCATTACTACATGATGCGTCTTAGTTACTTCAACTGAACCTGTGTTATTTGTTTTTCCATTAACCAAACTAGTGGAAGTTAGTTTCTATCCTACATTTCTTATATCCATAGCATGCTTTCCTATCCATGTAGTAGAGGAAGCATTGGTATGACAATAAAAATACTTCTGCCGATTGTAATCTATTACTGTCTATGCAATAGTGATAGAAACTGCTAGCTCAGATGATCGGTCCTGTTATTATGTTTTCTCTATATGAATTGATATTTTATTCAAATGGCATTCAGTTGAAGTTGTGAGCGATCTGTGGCCCACATTCAAGATCGGGTTTGAGGAGGGTTTGCCATTCAGAAAGGATAGTTTGAACAACAAGACCCGTAATCCTGTGTTTTTGGAGAAATTGCCAGCAGAATTTATATTAACAGCAGATTCAAGACTTTGTAGCCGGTTCCCCCAGGAGCCACTATTATTTTGGTTTCAAGAGCCATATGCAACTGTGGTTCTTGTTACCTGCGAGGTAACTTGGAATCTCGTAGATTTCATCCAGATGCTCTAACAGTAACTTGTAATGTCATATTAACTTCATGTTAATGACAAATATATATTTTTTGTTACACCTTCCAACTTTATGAATTGGCAATACCTTTAGCTCCTTATAGATGCATTTAATGCATAGCACTCAACTAAGTGCACACTTAATGGTGAAGCATACTGTAATGAATCTTGTTATTTGTAGTATAACTCTTCTACAAATAGGTTACACTCCTTTTGAAATTCTTTGAATTCATCATTGCTTGTCAAAACCATAAAATATTTAAAACATAGCAGTAATAGTTGTTTTTACTCAATTCAATTAAATGATCATTTTTATTTTTTGATCTTGATGAGTTCAAAACAATCCTTAAACCATGCTTGAAACTAATTGTCCAAAATGATGAACGGGTTTATCATATTTGTGTCAAAAGCTCTCCCAGATAACGATCATGCAACCAAATTGGCAAAGAAAGTATATGCTAAACTTGAAGTCGAGTTTAGCTCCAAGAAGAGAGAAAGGTAAGTTTTCAGTTCTCTCTTGTTGTCTTTCATCTCTGGTTGGTGGATTATAGCAGCTGAATATGTTATAAAGGGGAAAAGATAAGTCATGATTTATGCAGATTTTCTGAACATCAAGGTTTGTGTCCACTCCTTGTCGTAACAATTACTGCTCTCTATCATATAGAAACTCAAGTGATGCCCTTTAACTGAATACTATGTTCAATGCCACCTTCAAAGTTGAACTGATGTCAGTGCTCCGTTGTTTTGTTCTTCTTAAGTATTAACTAAAAAACAGGAGCCCACTATACTATTGTAGATCTAAGATTTTAATATAAGAAGCTCTAATAATTGACTACTGCATTGGTTGTTGTGTTTGTGGGTTGTCCTTTAATGATCAGGTGGGGGTATTTGAAAGAAGTAAACGTGAGAAGTTTTTTTTCTTTTTTTCCTTTTGTTGAAAATGAAAATACACATGGTTACCTTTGGTGTTATTGGTGAAACTCCATTTGCTTCCCTTTATGCTCTTAACAATGCTTCATTCAGGTGCTGTAAATTAAATTTTCACTGCCCTGAAGCAAATTTTTTGGAAGATCTGGAAGCTAAAATTACAGAGTGCATCAGAAATACACTGGATAGGCGTATACAGTTTTATGAGGATGAAATGCGGAAACTAAGTGAGCAGCGCTTCATGCCAGTTTGGAACTTCTGCAATTTTTTGTTTTGAAGGTTGTTCCTTTTTCTCATAAATAGTTTATTCTTTTCTGTGGGAGTATGTGAAAAGAAACAATAGATGTTTCACTAGAAACATATAAATGAGACATGCATGGGAAATATCTTTTGTCCTTGAAGTATCCCTATTCATTCTTCAAGCTTCTCTTCTAATCATTCTAAGAGTCTTTGGCTCCTTTGTTATATTCTATTAATGCTCAGGAAAGCTTGGCTTTTATGTTTGAAATGGCTCATCTTCATGAAGATGCATTACGGGAATATGATGAACTAGAACTCTGCTTTCTAGAAACAGGTGCCATGCTTATCCTTTTATTTCTATTTCTATAGTTAAGATAATGGGTTTTAATAACAGGGTTGTGATACACATACCCTAGAAAGCTTGTCCTTGGGGGAAGAAATCTGTTAAGCAATAAAAAGTAATCAAAATTAATATCACTTTAATGCAGTTAATACATCTGGGAAGCAGAGAGACTTCGCAGGAGTAGACCAGGGTGATATTCTGGAAGCTTTGCTTAATCCTGGAAACAAACCACTCACACAGATAGGTCAAGATGACTCATTTAGGGAATTTGAATTCCGACAGTATCTCTTTGCCTGTCAATCAAAGGTTTGTCCTAGATGATGAGTAGCTTTCTGAGACAAAACTGGTTGGAAATGTTGGCATTTTATTAAATAGTAAAACTCAATTGAGATTTCTCTTCTGTCTGCTTTGATGCTCAACTTTCAATTTTGATATAATCCTAAGCTATTGACTGTTGTGGTTGTGTGTTTAACCTTTTTTAAAAAGTTTATTTTATTCAGATGGCTTCAATCTATGGAGCTTTTTACCTTTGACATGTTATATTTGTCTTATCTTTCTCAAATTCTTATAATTAATTACTCAGCTTCCAAGTAATAAATTGACTTGGTTTTCAGGACCTTAGCTGTGCATTTCACAAACCCTTTCCACATAACAACCCGTGTGACAGACAAATGCAATGATGGTACCCTGCTTCTGTAGGTAATTGGTCTTTGCCTAGTTTTCATAAGCGTGATTCCTTTGGGTGATATTATAGACAACTGGTCAAGTAGTAGCAGTTAACAAGGACGACTGATCAGAAATTTTACTCCATCCATGCCGTACATCAACCTCATACATGAACATAGCGAGATTGCTACATTTAAAGATAATATGCATGACAGTTACTTATTTTAAATTTTTCAATTTAGATATTTATTTTTATCACAGTCTGAGGCCAGAAGATAATTTCTGATAATCGGAAATCGTAAATCTCTAAGATGTAAACTTTTGTGCAAATAATCATATAAAGTTTAAATTACTGAGCTGTCACCACTTATTATCAATATTTTGATGTTTGGATGTTATCAACTATCATTCAAATGGTATGTATACCAGGCATCCCTACAGTTCTAAGCTTTAGTCAAGCTACTATTGATCATTTGGTCAGGAGCAATGTTGCTGGCAGTTCTGCCTGCCTTGCCCAAATAATCTAACATTTCCTAATATCTCCAAACCCATATTAATGAAGTCTTTTTGTTATCCTTAAAAAACTTTACATCAAAGGCTCAAGTTTCTAATAATTACAATCATGATTCATCTTATCTCTATTTGTTTACCAAGTCCAAATTGGTTCCTGTCAATTAGGTATACTACAGTCTGAAGTGAAGGCCACGTTGACCATCTATGATGCTTGGCTTGATCTCCGAGAGGGATTTATTCATTGTTGGAGTAGGTGGGATCTCACTCCTTTAGAATTCTTTATTGATAGAATTTTTAGAATTTTTTTTAATTTAAATTATTTACGTTATTTTTTTAAATCTCAACCATTCAAATAATTTAATTTTAAGTTCTATTATTTTATTTAATTAATAAATTAAATATTATATTAAATATGCCTTATTTTTATTATAAATCCTAATCATAAGTCTAACCCTAATCCTAATCTTAATTCAAATTCAAATTTTAATTTAAATTATTTAATTTTAGAAATTTTACCAATATGAAATTCTAGAGGATCCAAATCTGAGTAGGCAACTGGCGACCAACTTCACACTTCTTTCCACTTGTCATATCACCAGCTTCAAGAGCGGGGATTTTATTTAGTATATGCTTAGGGAAGACAAATGCTGAAGGTATTCAAATTAGTAAATCTTAATTAATTTTAGCACAAGCCTAGAAATCTGGACTAGAGCAAAGCACAAATACCACACACCAATTAGAGAACATTCTTAGGTGTCCCATATTTACTACCTAATCATTATATATATGTCTATGTCGCCCATAGGTTTTTATATATAGGGATTATATCACTCCCTCCATCCCTTAATTTATCCGCATTAGGGAATCCAACTTCTCAAGGAGACATCATTAATGATGTTCACACTATTAAAAGAATTTATTTCCTAATATACTTCTTAGTTAATTTTTGCAATTCACATTGGCATTTTCAGAGAAGAGTCAATGCAGATAATTAGGCATACTAAAAAGACTAATCTATTGTCTCTGAAACTGGAAAATAAAATAAAGTTGGACATCTTAAAAATCATGGAAAATGGTTATGGCACTAGCTAAAGCTTTTCCTACTGATAAAAGTAAAATATTTTTCTTTTGGCAGATGAAAGCAAAGCAGTGCAAACAGAATGTATATTAAACATCGGATATAGAATTTCTGGTGATAGAACTATTGGAGCACACTTTCCTATTGCTGTAACATCTGCTGGACCTGATGGTGCCAAGCACGACTTGATTTTCAGGAGTGCAATTGTTCTGCAGAAGCCTGTGCTTGACCCATGCTTGGCCGTTGGTTTTCTGGCCCTTCCTTCAGGTGGCCATAGAGTTGGGCAACTAGTTACCATGAAATGGAGGGTTAAAAGGCTGAAGGATTTTGAGGAGAAAATAGTTTCACAAAACAATGTAAGTCAAATTATGATTCAGCGATTGATCAATAATTCTCATTGGAACTTAGACTACTAAATTTTCCGCTGCTCTTGTTAATCTAGCAAGTCAATATTAGACTTCAGCCCCCTCTAGTTCTGTTTTGTAGTATGTAGTTGGAAAGTCAGAATGATTTTTAGTGGTCTTTGAAATTCACATATCAATTGGCTTTTCATGGCATAGACTTCAGGAACTATTGTCATTTTGAACTTCAAATAACTGAGGTATTTTATGCATTATTTGATACATAATATAAAGTATAGAAACTTAGGAAGTGGAAAGATTGTCACCATTAATTTAGGCCCTAAATACAAGTCTCCCTTAAAAAAGCATAGCTAATGTTTCCTCTGACTTTCTGGAGTAGCATCTATGACATACAGCTTCTATAGAATTACTGTATAGTTGATCAATGCTCAGTTCGAAAATGTGTGATGATATTAACAAGTAGCTGCTATATGTTTGGTAGGTGGGTGTATGAAACTGATGTTTGTTTCACTTATACTATTTGAGTCTTGACATTTAAAGTATCATAGTACCAGTGACTTTAGAGGTTAACTCCTCCCCCCCCCCCCCCCCCCCCATCTTTTCCCTGTTCATTGGAAAAGGTACTAGCATAAAATAAGAGTCATAAAATAACATATGAATCAAGACAAACACAATCACATGGTTGGTTGAGTCATTGGATTTGGAAATAAAAATAGCATCCAAATTAGGTACATGCATGCATTGTGTGCGCGCGATTGCTTATGTTGTGTTGATTGTGTTCTCTGGTCTCTTTGCCTCCACCTTATGTTGGATCCGGTACACTATATATGCAGTTTCTTAAGAGTTATTTTGGTCCAAGTAATTACAGAAAAGTGACATGCAATTTTTAATTTACTATTAATTGCACCTTCAGAGACTGTAACGATGCCCATTTTTTGTGGAAACAGGATGACGTGTTATATGAGGTAAATGCGAATTCTGAAAATTAGATGATAGCTGGGAGGACACGAGGGCATGTTTCTCTCTCTAGAGAGCAAGGTTTCTGGACTACCTTTATCTCTCAAATAGATCTTGTTAGGAAAGGTATCTTTGGCAATTAAATGAATATCTTTGCTGTTGATGCTTTGCAAATTATGTATAACATGTCTGATTTGTTTATCCTTTATCATCCTGTTTATCACTACAGTTTCAAGGATGGTTATCTCGATCTTATGCCTGCCATTGGTTGCCGGTTATTTTCATCCTCCTCAACTCAGGCTGCCAAATGTAGATGAGGCAAGCTGCAATCCTTCTGGTCCCCACCTGGTCTGTGTTTTGCCTCCAGTTCTCAGCTCATCCTTCTGTGTTCCAGTTGCTTGTTGAACTTCTATTATTTTTTGCTAAAACCTGAATTCTTTATCACTCAAGGCAGATCAAGTTTCTACCATTCAGAAGTCATATTTATAAAGTTTGAAACTCAATTTTGACTATTTAGGAAATTATAAATCTTTTCTTTTTCTTCTTATTTTGTAACAAGTGATTAAATTTAATGCTGTGTAGGTAGTGGGTTTTGGGATATGAACTGTGACCTGAAATTCTACCTCAGTGTATAGTGGAACTTGTCTTCTTTTTATGATGTATTCAAATATTGTTAGTGCAACTTTGAATTGTCCCTTATCTCAATATCCGAGCACTCTTAATATATATAAAAAAAACAATAATTTGATATACCAATTTGAAATTTGGGTAGTAAGTGCAATAGAATTTAGCTAACATGTGTAGCAAAATAGGTGTGCTTATTGAATATGTTCAAGCACATGATGGAATTAAAATGTTTCAGAACTCATCTGCTTAGGATCCCATAATCAATTAATTTAATTAACAAGGGTTTGCATGCATTAATGCACTATATATGTGCTTCTTGGAAAAGCAAGTGTTTTGGACATTCATATGATTCTATATAGCTATGTTAATCTACACTTTATTAAGATAATTAATAAAGAAATGGTATGTTCTGGTGTTCACATGATTTTGAGAGTAAAAGAAGGAAATTAGTAACAAATATCAACATACAATAACAATAGTCCAACACTAATAGATAGCTCTTAATCCTTTTGGGCCCACTAATTAATACTTTTGCTTTTTAACTATGTGTCGGAAACATGTATAGTGAATCTAATTAATTTCTAACAAAAAAAAAAAAAAAAAAAGAATTTGAGACTTTCAAATTGAACAGTAAAAATACCGAGGAAATGTAATTTTTAAATAAAATAAAAGAATTAATTGGGAGTACTCGTTCAATGCTTCATGACTGTCAAAATTCAAAAGTAAGACAATGACTTTGCAACACATAACCCTACATCTATCTTATCAACTCACACTAACCTCTACAAATTAAATTGCATTTGACTAAAAATGGAGGGAGAAAAACCACTTTCTTTTGAAGAGTCATTATCTTTGCTGCCTTTCCCTTTCTATTGTTTTCTCTGTGATCTAAGTCACATGGGGGGAACAAATTTGTTAGACCATAAATAAATTAGATAGTGACTTTTCTAATGTTTAAGACTCAAATTAACGTTTTATTTTGTAGTTTCATTTTTTCATTTTTTTTATTGTTTTTGATTAATTATTATAATGCATTTTATGTTAAATGAATTTATTACGTTTATTGACATTACGATTTTATGATTTTGCTTATTAGAATTATTATTTCTCATTATGCACCGTAATTATAGACATACAATCTTATGTGTTATTATGCATCGCAATTATAGATATACAATTTTATATGTTTTTTCAAACCGATGTTGTAATATATATAATTTTTACAAATTAAAATTTTTTAAAAATAACAATTTTTGTATTAAAATAATGATTAATAATCATAATAAATACTACAACTTTATATTTAAAAAAGTTTAACAAGTTTCTTTAGGGTATCCTTTAGAAGAAATCTATCTAAATTTATATCAAAATTAACTGATTTTATAATAATTTTTTTTAATGAATACTCTAAGAGCACTTTTTAAATTTCAATAAATATAATTTTTGAATCTTGAAAATTTTACAAAAATAATAATTTATGTATTAAATATTACTAAAATTATAATCTAATACAAACTTTATATTTACTATTTACATAACTTTAACAAATGCTCTCACAAAACTTATTAGACAATCTTTAATAATTAGATGTTACTACAAATTCCATTAATTAATACTTAAAAAGAACGAACAAATATAAATGCTGAAACAAGACTAAGAATAAAATACTAGAAATCTTGAAATCCCAAAAGTTGGTTTATTAACATTAATAAGACAAATTGAAATGTTGAGGCTAAAGTTTAAGGATAATCATCAAAGTTGGATAGCAACATTATTGCATCTAATAACCTCATACAAATTCGATATCAAAATCAAAGCATCATTCACTAATTCAAACTCTATTTATGATACAATTACAAACAAAATATGTTACTAATTTCTTCTTGTATTCATTGGAAAAAATACAGAAAAAAAAGATTAGTCTTTTTTTTTTTTTTTAGTAAAGTATCTGGTTTGACTTCGCCTACCCCAGTCCTTACTTTTATAATTTTGAAAAGAAAAAAAATAGAAATCTGCTTATTTCCACGTCAGCAAATTCTCCAGTCAAGGCGGACTTCGCCGGTTCCCAGCACATGCTGACTAGGCTTTCGAAATGATACGATGTGGCTCCTGACCATGAAGGCTGTTACACGCTCAGACACCCTGATTTCTTCCATCTTCAGCTCTTGTAATCTTCGCACGTATTCATGGACATGCAGTAGGTCCCACACGACTGCGACCCCACCTGGTTTCAACACCCTCACTAATTCTCCCATCACCCTCATCCTCTCAGCTGAAGCCTCCACCGTCCGATGGCCGTACTCTTTTCCTACTGTGTGGACGAACACACCAGATACCACCACGTCAAAATAATTATCCGGAAATGGCAACCTCCTCGCATCACCTTCTCTGCACGTGACATATTCTCCTACTCCCTCCATCTTTGCGGTTCGTAAAGTTGACAACGTGGTCCGTTTAGACCGATCCAACCCGACTACCCGACCGGAACTTCCTTCCTTCTTCAGCTGGGTCGCCACGGTGTTGAGGAGAATTCCACGGCCGCAGCAGCCGACGTCCAGGGCTAATTTCACCGTTGACCAGTCTTTGACTACACCGACCATTCTCTGTGCCATGTCGTAGTGTAGTGGAACAGAGGAGTAAAAGAAATTGGCTGCAGCGAAGAAGAGGCAGAGGGCGGAGAATGCAGTGACAGACCCTGTGAATCCGGCGGCGAATCGGGCTGAGATACTTGGTACGGCGGCGATTGAGAGTAACCGCTCGAAAAAAATGCAGATTGGGCTGAAATATAGTAAATAGAGTACGGACAAGATAGAGAAAAGGATAGCTTGACATAGGAGGAAGACCAAGGTTTGCCACTGGTCCATTCCGTAGATCGCGTAGATCTGGGTCCAATCTCTATTTGTTGATTTACCCATTGTTGAGAAAATTGTTTGTCTGTAGTGTTTCAGAAAATTTAGAGCTTAGATTGCCGAACCAGAAAACTTCTACTTCTGAAGGATTCAACGCGTAATTGAATGAAAAACCTGCAAAATTCACATAGATGAATGAGTAAACTATTCTATTTCAGCAAGTTGTTCATTCCATAAATAAAAGCAGGTACCTAAAAGTCTTGGGGTGACATAACAGAAAATTTCCCGCTTGGTACCAAACAGAAAAAGAAAGTACTTTTATAAATGCTTTATACACAAGTAATTTTCCTTCTCTTTTTTTTTTTCAGCAACCAAACAGACCAATAACAAACATATAGTAACTTCGATCGTCACTTACAGTTTGAAAGGTTCAAATTAATTCAGCTTCAGCGCCATTCAGAATCTCAGATCCATAAGCTGCAGACATATTCTCAGGCAATCCCAAAACAGAGTACACGTAATACTATTCTCAGCTTTTTTCCCTCATAATCACTAGTACCAAGAAGCCCTTCATATACAGAGAGTCTCTGAATTAAAATCTGCAGATGGCAGGCCTTGACGATAATATCATCAACTAAATGCCCTTTTCACGCGCTTTGATTCGTCGTTTTGTCGTTTTTGAATTTCAGAGAGGAGCAAAATGTCAAAAACCAAAAAACAATGTCGTAAATCCAATTGGGTTCCGAGCAAAACCAAACTTTTTGTGTGATTTTCTTTCTCACTCTCAGTGGGTGATTAAGAAAAGCAGATATAAAGGCGTCAGGGACGGAGTGGTTATGTAATATGTATAGTGTGTACGGCGGCAGTCTTCCGATAGTTTTACCGGATGACCTGCTCAGCAGGTGACTAGTTAATGATTCTTGGTTTGGAGGCAGTTTTGTAGTCTATGGTCATAATGGGAATGGAGGCCTTTGTAAAGTCTCAAAAGATCACAATCTATGATTATTAAGTCTAATTAATGCAAATAAAATAAATTTCTATATCTTAGGGATTTTGTTAATTTAATAAGGAAAGGGTTTTATTTGTAAGAGGACAACCTTGACAATTAAATGTCATAGCATAAAGCTAAAAAAAAGAATGGTGATGGATCCTCGTGCCCAAAAAAATACATTTTAGTTATTTATTTATTAATTAATTATTGTATTTTAGTTTTTATGTTTTATTGTGTATCTATTTAGACCTTTATATGGAATTTGTAAAGTCAATACAAATAAACTAATTTTTTTATATATATTTTTGAATAATTTCAAAAGTACAAATCATATTCTCTAAGAGAGGTAAGTTGATGACTTAAAACTAATTCAAAGATGAGTTTGGTCTAAAAAAGCACATGATTATTTTCAAAATTACAATAAGAAAAATTTACGATTTTTTTTTTTATATTTATATCTAGGGTCTAGTATATCACTTAATGTAGTACTCAAATAGTCTCATATTATTTAAAAATAAAAAAATAATTTAAATTAAGAGACAAATACAGATAGAATGAACAAATTCTTTATTTAATTATAAATATGTTTTAGAATAAATAAAACACTTAATTCATTCTTTGTTTCAATAGAACTCTATTTGATATTAAAAATGATCCAAATACTTTAATTTGATAAATTTTTTATATGAGACATCTCAAATTTAAATTTGAATTTGAATTTAAATGATTCTCTAAATTCACTAAATGATAAAGATATACTAAATCTAAGAAAAGTAAATTTCTTATTTTTGATTTATTTATTTTTCCCGCAAATCATGGAAATAGATTTATGAAAGCCGTACTCAGAAGAGCACTTTGGGTTGAAACCGGTCACTACCGCTGCCTGTTTTGTTCCCTTCATATCAGGCCATGAAAATTACTTTAATAAATTGTTTTATTTCCAAGTTTCCCTTTATAATAACCCTTCTCTGTTATGACTTTAAATAATAAATAAATAAGCCCTTCTCTGCTTTGTATTTACCTAACTACCCTTGACTTTTGCATATAATATGCCCGTTGCCTATAGGACATGCTTATGGATTCACTTTTTGTCAACGCGCTTGCTACTGGAAAGTCAAAAGGACAAAATTGCCCCTTTAATTGTCCCACG
This sequence comes from Quillaja saponaria, assembly GCA_029379385.1. Lineage (NCBI taxonomy): Eukaryota > Viridiplantae > Streptophyta > Magnoliopsida > Fabales > Quillajaceae > Quillaja > Quillaja saponaria. The sequence goes on along the minus strand of CM055616.1, from coordinate 5,653,329 downwards.
AACATCTTTACAAATATCTTCTACACTACAAAGGTATAATAAATATTATATTTAAAAAAATAATTAATTTTTCTAAGATATGTCTTGATATTTATTAAAAAATTTAAATAAAACTTTTAATTTTTACAAATCATATCATTATTACTAAATAAATATTCTTAAAACACCAATTAAAAAAATTCATACATAATTAATATATAAAACAGATAGTTATACATTCTTCTACTATAACATGTTAATCTACCATATTCAATCCAATATAATTAGAACAAAATAAAACTATAAGATTTACGTGACACTATCTCATGTTCAAATGGAATATTATTAGTTATCAAAAAAAAATCTTCCCAATCTAAAAAAATAAATTAGTTTGTTATGTTCTCACCAAAAAAAGTTCTTTCCAATCTAAAAAAAATTCTATAAAAAAAATATTTTTTATAAAATTCTTTGTATGTGAATAATTCTTTCCATATTGTAATTTATAAATTTTTGAACCTTCTTTAGATAAAAGTGAAAAAAAAAACTTATTTAATTTATTCGGATTATCAATAAGAGGATATTTTTGTCAAAATGCGACAAGACAACTCACTAATAAATTCTTTATGGATGACATGACACTGAGAAATGAAAACAATTCGTTAAATTGAAAAGATTTGATGACACATGATTGGGTCCCACGCCTCTTAATACAACGTTAAGGAAGTGGGTCCCGGAGAGGAGAGCGCGGGAATGGTCGAAAGCGACTCCGGTTGAGTTCTCACTCAGCCTTAGCTTGATGACGAGTGATGACAACAAAAGCATTTGCCAAAAATTCCACCGACTTAACTTTTTAGAGCAAAATATAATTGTATTAACAAACAGTAACAAAGAGCTGAATTTTTTTATTTTTTTATTTATTTTTAATAAATTGATCTAGCATATTAATCACACTTGAAATAATCTAATAATAGTATCTACAATTACAATTGTTTTCTTATATTTACTTCCAATCCATTTAGTTATTCCCTTGTTTAGTTGTTTGCATTAGTATTTTGTTAAATGTTGGGTTTAGTCTAAACTCTTATCCCTAAAAGCCTGTACTTCAGGTAGGTGAAATATCACATCATATTATCCATTCTTTCCCTTTGCACATCAAACTAGTTTTGATATTTTTTTTTTAATAAATTTAAAATTTCAAGTGGAGGATATAACTTTTTCTAGAAGATATTATAGTATGTATATATTATGTCAAGAAAATCATGAACATAGATTATGGAAGAAAAGAAAAACCCATAAATTCTAATGCTAAGAAAACTAACAATAAAATGTCAGTTAAATATAAATAGTTAATAACTATTTAACTAAAAAAAAAAAAAAAACCAATATACCGGATGAGACTTTTTCTCTCATGAATAAATGTTCAGACACAACGAACGTGAACTTATTATAATTATTAAAAAAGCTAATCTTTTATACACGGTAATTATCAAAACTAATCTTCTATACAAGAAAGATTTGATAGAATGTACAGCTTCTTAGACACCACCCACTATCCATAAGAAAAGAATATTCCCAATCTCCGTTTGCTTGTACATTCATTCTTGTATGCAAGTTTGCTTGGCTTTATTATACCAACAGTTGCACTAGCAAAGATAGTGCAATTATTTTCCATAATGGGATCATATGGGACCATATTAATTCAACCAACAGCAACAATGGGATTCATGAAATAATAATTTCTACCACAATGATTTTTTTTTTTAGTTGTTTGTATAAAAGAAAACTCAACTCATTTTTTTGTGGTTTTGTTATGCCACTACTACCATGTAGAAAGAAATTTGCATTGAGATTTTGAGTTTGATTTTGAGTATTTGGCCAACAAACTCAGTCTATTAATTTTCAAAAGTGACAACCAATTGAACAATCCAATAACAAAAAATGTTTCACCTGCAAAATCCAATACTAATACAAAAAAAAATAAAAAGGCTATATATGTAATAGATTCTTTTGGTTTTGGTTTGAGTCAGTTGTAGGTAATTTTCAACCAATTTTGAGATAGTTATTTGATTTTTCAGATAAAATACTCACCCCCAGTTTGGTACAAACCCAATGAACTAAAATATAAAAATATTGAAAACTATATAGAGTATTGTTATATGCACCACATGGCGTTACATAACCTCAGAAATTACACATTGAAGAAGTCTTCCTCATATAGATCTAGATCATGTACTATTAAATGACCTTAGTGATAAAAAACTTTGTCGGAGCAAGTATAAAATTTCAAGTGAAGGGGTTTTAATGCTTATTGTAGCAAAAAGATTTACTTGTTGTGATGAACAAAAAAAAAATGACACTTTTGTATTCGAGAAGACAATGGCCCTCAATATGGGTTGGCATTGACATAGCTCAGAAACATATAGAATTAAATAATTTATTCATCAAAGTTTGATTAAGTCATTCAATATTGAATAAATTAAATGGTAATGCGTATGTAGAATCTTTCTAATATTCTTTTCTTATATTGAGGATTAGAGAAAATATGTTAAGCATTGACTAAGATTCATTCAATAATACAAACAACACATGGAGTGAGTAATTAATTTATGTACTAATATGTCATTTTGAGACTGCAAAGTGCCTAAAAATATTATTCTTACTGTGTCTTTTTTATTTTTCTTTTTTAATTTTGAAAAGTGATTCATTTTAATTAGTTGAACAATGACTCGGTGATAGAGTAAAAGAATCGTAGCTCCATAGCTTAGTCAAATTAATAACAAGGATATTAAATTGTTAAAAACCAATGGGGAAAAGTAAGTGTAGCATGGTCCATGCATGGGAGCTACCCTAACCTGTAATTAATATTGATAAACATAAAAACAGACCTAACATTGACTCTTGAGTTGATTATTCTTTTCATTTGAAGGAGGCTTCCATTTATCTAAAAACTCTTTGTATATGAAATTCGTTAAGTCAACTAAACAGCTATTGCTGATACGGATGATTATCCAAATGTTGATTGAATAAGTAAACTTTGAACTATAATAATAGCAGGCAAGGGTGTATATGAATAATTTTCTCCAAATTAGATTATGTCCAAAGTGATTAATTTCAGCCATAGATGCAGCATTGAAATTTAGAGTTCTGTCAGCAATCCCGAAAAGGACCACCCTGAGTATTTGAAACTTGAGACTTTTAATTTCATTATTTCACTAGGAAAGTGGAGTATTACTCCATGTTGAGTAACTATAGGCTTATGGAAGGAAAACAAAAAAGATGAAAGGAACAGGGGGATAAGATATCCCAGGGCACTGACAGAATGAGATAGATTTAGTAGTGGAAGTAAACTTGTGTCAAGGAAAGATCAAAGTGTGTACTATTTCAATAGAAGCAGCATATGGGAACTAATAACAGGGTAGACAGATGTTCAGAACTTGAAAGGCATTTGGACAGATTCAATACAAGAATGGTTTGATATTGTCTGCAAGAAATCACTTTTTAAACATCAACAATGGCTGCTCGAATATTATTTGCACATCAGCAAGTCAAAAATATAACATTAATGAGTTCAAACAAGCTTATAAAAGTTTAAGAACCCATCAAACAGAACTACAGAAGCAGGTTTAAGCTCTGAAATGTCGTTACATGTATTTCGTATTTTTAGGGAAAACAATCAGTGCAGATGCTACCTGTAAGAAATGTTTTAATAGATATGTTACTTGCAAAAGAAAGCAACAGTAAAACAATATGGTCTCTAAGTCAAGTTAGGAGAGCAACAAGAAAAAAAATTCTTCATTAATTTGTTTCAGCCAATTTCCTCAAGAACTGGAAAAACTTAGTGAATCATATGGACCAGATTGAAGTAACATAAAATATAGAAACCCAGGTTGGAATAACGAGAAGTAAACTTGCAGGATTTGTATATCGTGAATCTCATATACCTTCCCATACAGTCAGTTTCTAGTTAAGTTTTTTAATACAATATAAATAATGCAAAGAATTTATGTTAGCTGCTGAAGCACGTATAAAAATTACTTTTGAAAAAGTGTAATTTCAGAACTTTCTACACAAGGAGAAATGTACAACTGAACACAAAAGATTTTGAGAGCAAAAAGAAGATATACCTGGGACTAACAAGTACCAAAATTTTGCCTCACTGGCTGTATTTGCAAGATATCTCACAAATTAGAAGAATCCCAGCTAGCGTAAACAGCTCCTACGATTTTCTCGTGCAATGTAACCCCTGAGCAAGCAATTATACCTCGATCAAGACCTTCCAAGTACACGCCCCTTGAGAAGTCCAAGGGACACCCTCCAGCATCAGTTACCACACCACCAGCCTCTTCTATGATTACAACACCGGCAGCATGATCCCAAATCTTCTCTTTGTATCCTGACTTCGCAAACTTCATAAATATCTCAGCATCGCCACGAGCTATGGCAGCATATTTGACCATGCTATAGACATGCAAGGGCTTCTTTCTGCCATTAGAGTGAAAAGGGATTATGAGAACTAAGTATATGTGTGCCTAAGAAAATTATATAACTGTCAATGCAGTCCCACCCCACTGGTGAAAGCATCAGCCAGAGGAGCCTCTGGAGGTCCAAGTTTACTCAAATATAGTGTTGATAAAATACAATTAATATTAGATTGGGAGAAATTGAACAAAAGGAGTCATCGAGCTACATTTCACTGAGCTTGGCAAATTTTGACCTCGTCATTGAATATAGTTCCAACACATACCAGTGAAACCACTGCCAAACTATAATGTAGACACAAAGTAAGCTGGCTGGTCTATGTTCCTCTATGATGTTTGTTTCTGTTTACACATTGGAAATTTTATTGCAGAACAAACTAAAAAGTAACACATGCTTCTTGCAGACCACAGGCCAGTACAGTTGTTCAGTTCTATCCCAGCTTAAGAATTCATCCAATTGGGATATCCACCAAGAACCTGGAAGACCAGTAAATTTTACACAAAGTCGCAAATTATTAAGGAGATTAATTTTCTATTCTCACTTTTCCCAAAGAAAGCTATTCATTTTTCAAAATACTGGCAAAAAAAAACAAAATCAGTTTTATGTTTTGCCCTACTTCTATGATTTTAATAATCAATACTTATTACTCTACTCATACCCAAGATGAAATTGCTAACTGATACTTATTACTGACCATTCTCGTTATCCGATTTTCACTTGCACATTCTCTTAACCACCAAACCTATAATAATATAAACCAAATTTCAATTTTAACCCATGAACATCAGTATTTCCCAATAAATACTTTCTATCAATCAGGTGTGTGAAATTGAACTAAATTGAAAAGTTTTAATGGAAAAAAATAAAATGTTACACACCTAAGACCCACAGAGTGAGCAAGTCCAGCTGTGAAGGAATGATTTGAGTTTGCTTTCTCCACAGGTTCACAGAGAGTTGCCAGTGCAGGATCATCAATGGAAGAAACTTGAATAAGTCTAGCATAATTTGGCCACTCTAGCATCTTATCTTCACAAATTAGTGGCTGCACCCATGCCTTACCACTGCCTCTCCTTGCATACAAGACACATCCTTTTTCCCATACATCAGTTGATCTTAGTGATAATGCAGACATAGTTTGAGAATACTGGTGCTGATAATTTAGCCATTCTCTCTTCATTGGATAGTTAGGGCACCCAAGAACTCCAAGAACAACTTGCCCATCCTCAATTAATGCAAGAGCTACAGCATATTGATCCCCACGTACAAATCCTAATGTGCCATCAACAGGATCTAAGTATCCAATGTCTTCCAGTGGGGCCCCCAATTGAGTTACACTGGCTGATAGCTTCAAGAATTTCTGAAGTCCCAAGAGTTTTTTCTGGACTCTGAAGACCATACTTGGGTGCTGAAGCTAAGGATTCATTTACCGGTGTTTACGACTGCTGCCAGAAAACCTTCTGAATCAGCCTTGGAGATAGCGTGGGTATCTTCTTCGGCAACAATTGACACATTTTGACTCCCAAAAATATCTGATAGTAACCAACTAACGGTTGCTTGGACACTCCAATCTGTTTGTTCAGAGAAATTATGAGTATTACCCAGTCAATAAACTGTGAGATGTGAGTGTGATACTCATGCAAACAACTAACTACAACATGCACAGACTCCCAATAGGCAATGTAAAAATTCTCCAATTCAAAACTCAAGCTGAATATTTCAGATATTTTACTTTTTACTGTTGTCCAGGAAAAGGCCTTCTTCCCCTCATTCTTTATTTCTATTTTCTTTTGTCAACTTTCCTTTTTTCACTAAGGCTCATACTCATTACTCAACCTTCTAGTGAAGCTAATCAAAATTCAAAAAACTTATAAAATACCCATCAGAATGCCCAGGCCGTATTGTTCAAAGTTAAATACCCTAAGCCCCTAGTGCCCAGACATTGATCAAACTGACTAGTCGTACCTCAGTACGTCACTTATAAAAGGACTCATACTTTGCATCTATAATATACATTTGGTCTCCCCTTACTGACCAGTAGTCATGTATAGCCCCATTGGGAGTGAGAAAATCTGCAGGCCATATGTCATATATAGGTTCTGCGAATTCCAAGGATATATTTCCCTAGCAGCGTAGTTAAGAAAAGAAAAAAGAAAAGACCCTCAGAAGAAATTTAACACAAATGTGTATACCTCAGAGTTGAATACCATGAAAGCAATTGTAATACTGCAACATCTCCAGACAGCAGATTGTGTAGTGTAAGACAGCAAATGTGATCATGGCAAGGAAGGGTCAAATCTTACTATGTAACAGTACCAACTTTTCAATTTCAAAGCAATAGGCACAGACCAACATCTTTTTCTTATTCCATAAAATGGTGACAATGTGCTATGAAATGGATGTGTCACTCTGCTAACCTTCATGCACAAAGTCTTCATCAGTTACAAAATCCCTATGGTAATAAAGCACATCAAGGTAGGCCAAAAAAAAGAAGAAAAAGTACAATATCATGGGAGCACACTTGCACTCCATACTTCTAAAACCTGATTGATGACAATATTGTAGACATGTTACAGCTCCCAGAAAGATCCACAGACCACAACAACTCCAAAAGAGAACTATGGAGTGAGAATTCTATTCTCATGCATCAAGATGGAAGCAGAGTTCAGTATTATTTCCATTACGTCGATGAGTTTTACTTGTAAATCAATTAATATAGTGAACAATCAAGCATATCTGGAAAGTACATAATTCTTCTGGCAATGCTATTTCAGCTTTGCGGCCTCTAGGTAAGAACAGCATACCAAGGTATTACCACTGGAGTGTCTACAAGGTATTTCAGCTTTATAGGACCTCGGCAAAACAAGTAATACCGATTAAATGCAATTTTCCAAATCCTAATCCTAGATTGGAGTGTCCACAAGGTATTACCATTGGAGATGCAAATACAGAGAAATTACACAACAGTGCAAGAGTTCAATTCTTATTCCCATCCTAATATATTGAAGTACATTAGTCGGTATGAAGCAAAGAGAGAGTTCAACATCATGGAATTCAGAACTGCAAGTGGACAAGCTGCATTGTCACTATACACCTCATTTTCAGTACACTATAATAATTAAGTGGAGGTATTGCTTAATTTGGTCCCCAATACATGCCTTTCTAACAAAAAATAAAAAGTAATGTTCATAATACTTTACCAACCCCATTCAAACCAAAAACCAAATACCGCACACAAGCAATCAAAGTGCTATTTGGGCGCATTATTCCTAATGCAGATCATCCCAAGCCCACAAAGATAATAATCAAACCTAATAGCACATACGTCATCCACAGCACCCCATCAAGTCTCAATATTAAAATTCTAGAAAACAAAATACGAAGTAGAGAATTCAATGCAAATACCTGCAACAGTTACAGGAGAATCATCATCCTTGGACTTAACATGATCACCACTAGCAGAAACCAGCCCCTCTTGCACTCTTATACACAGAGCACACGCCAAATGAACCACTCTGACCGCCACCTCCAATTCCTTCGAGTACTTATCCTTCTCCATATTTGTAATTCAACAACTTTTTCAAAGCTCAGTTTCAGAAAAAAACGAATTTAGACGTACCCACGTCGGGATTCATGAAAAAACAGAGGCTCCTACTGTCCTACATGCTCAAATGCTTAGGTCTCATAGCTTAATTTAATTCAAACTACGGCAAGATAGAGATGAGTCTGTGATTCCTCATAGCAATGGCATTCCCAAGCAAGTCGGCTCTGTGTGTTAAAATCAAATGGGGGCTGTGTTGCTGACAAATAGGTTTTGTTTGGTTCGTGGGAAAACGAAGGAAAACGCAATTTCAGCACTTAGAGACACTGCAAATTTGGGGGCTTCAGAGGACCACAGGGGTCTACGTCACAATCCATACTTTCTTTTCTTGGCGTGCAGGTGGAGCATCTTGGCCTTATTTCTTCATTTCCACTGAGATCTTGCCACGTCAGCAATAAGAATCTTCCGATAGTGGGTCCTGATCTGAGTTTTTATTTTTTATTATTTTGCACTTTCCATTTTAGCATGGGAATACTTGAAAGAGATCTTAGATTAATGTTTACCAATAATAATCTGCCACATTACCGGGAATAGTCTCCTTTGATGAAAATTGGACCTTGACACTGGTTGCAAAGACCACCACCCAACTTTAGAAGAATTTGGCCCACTAGAATAAGGATAAAAAGAAAGTCAATAAGAACTAAGAAAATTGGGGATGACTAAAGCATCAAGGGCTTTTCTTGGACTTCAATGGGCTTGAGGTTCTGTAGAATGGTTAAGTATGATTTATTAATTAATAAATTTTACCTCGTCTGATGAGTTTGCAAGCCTAACAAATTTTTTATAAATAAATAAAATTATTTGCATAAATCATAGTTACTATTGAATTAACTGTAATTGCGACGTTTAAAAGTTATCAATTAAAATAAATTATCGAACTCACAAGTAATAGGAGTAGTAGAATAAACCAATAGTAAAAAGTACGAGATATAGAATGAATTAGTTGTAGAATCTTAGTTGTCATTTATAAGTATGTTGGATATAAAACTAATGGGAAATGGGAAATCTATATATCTATCATGTAGTAAGTATCACATAAATATATTTTTCTCTTTTTGTTCTTCTTCTTTTGTTGATACTTGATAGACTTTGCTAATATATAGACTCAGTTTAGTTTTCGGACTGAACCAATTTGTCAGCCCTAAAGAAAGTCATAAATTACTGCAATTTGGAATTTTTGGCAATGACAACAACATGCATATGCATGATATCCATATTCATACAAGTCAAATTTTCAACCAAAGGAAGAGTTCTACCTCTAATATGAAGTGGGATTAGTATATTTGAACAAATATGTAAATGCTCCTACTTTCCCACTTACTACTTTCCAACCACTAAAATTTAATTAAATGATCATATGATATGGAACCCATCACCCGACCGCCATAGCTGTGGACCTTAATTCCTTTCATACGTGGACAGAAGAGTCCCCTATTCCAAAATTCACTGTGGATGTTAAATATCCACATCTGCATGTCCCTACAAACTTGTTCATGTCCAATTAACTCCAACCATGATGATAGCAGCTTTCATTACTCTCAATATTGGTAGCTAGTTAGAAATTTTTACTCCAACATGCAGTTATGACCAACAGAGCAGGGACTACAAGTTTCAGCTGGTGAGACATGTCACAGGGTCAGATTGTTATGTGACACAAATTTCATTAACCGAGGTCGAAAATGATGTAATTTAAAATATACGTAAGAGATTTATTATAAATCTTGGACTCAGGGCGACCAGACAAATAATTTTTATAATTATGACTATGTGGCACTCATCCCACACCTTCACTCACCAAGATTATATATCCAGCAGTTTCCCCTCCAAAATTAATGAATTAACAAAATCTCCAGCTTCTCTTTCTTCCGTATTATGCACGTGTCATTCGTCTAACGGTCAAATATCCTTAAACAAACTAACACAGATTCTACATGTTATATATATATATATATATATATATATATATATATATATGTATATCAAAGAGAAAGGGGGTCCTGAGGGAGAACAGAAAAGTTGTTGTAGAACCTTATAACACTTTTTGTAGATATCCATCGATGGTTTGTTTCTGTTTTCTGGTGGACCAAAAGAGAAAAGTGCGGCGGAGCAAGCCGGTGGCGGGGACCTGTTCACGGTGCCGCTGCGGGGCAAGCGTGGCGGATATGATAACATTAACGCGGTTTTGTTACGTTCCGTTTTATTGGAAATCTTGGAAGGCCATCATGTGTACTTTCTGTGGAGCTATTCTCAAGTCTTACGGATGAACATAAAAAAATTTCAGCTTTCTCCCTCCCTCCCTCTCTCTCTCTCTCTCTCTCTCTCTCTCTCTCTCTCTCTATATATATATATATATGATGAAACTGGTTGTATTTTTGTTTAATATATATGGTAAGTAAATGATATATCTCAATTCAATTTGTGCACATACATTTTCAGAGCCCTTATTCATTTTTTGTTTGGATCTAACTTATTGCATGATAGGAGAATGAATGGTTAGTGAAGGAATTTGGTCTTCTCATCTCCTCATTTCACTTAAGAGTTCCTTTTTCTATTTAAGTACTCTTAGTTGAAAAATAAATATATATCTTCAATAAATTTTCTAAACGGCAGGTTATTTGTTAAGTTGTAATAAATATACTTTTTAAAAATAATAACTTAAAATTTTTAATTTATACATTTAATAACATTGACATTATGATCAATTATCTTAATATAAATGTTACAAAATTTCTAATCATAAAACTTTAGTAAATTCATTAGAATACCGGTCCAAAAAATTCATCTTAAAATGATTTCTCTCTTACATTAATTTTAAATGGAAAAAGGTAGATAAACTGTGATTGTCCACAGCCAAATTTGTCCATCAGTTGAAGCTCAAGTAATACCTGAATTAAGTGAAGTAATTAATGCCTAATTAATTGACGTCGTACTACTTCCTTAATTAACTACTTTTTCGTACATTGTTGTTAAACAAAATATAATGGTATACATGATTTTCTGCTCAATTAATTCGGATATCAAAAGATTAGCATATATAACACAATTTCTCAGTCCAAAAACACAAAAACATATTACTCTCAAATTCTTCAATAATTTATTGATTTACATTAATGCTCAAATAACTTGGATTATTTTGTTTAGAACTACATATATATTTTCATTTTGATATGATCTGATTCAACCAGTTTACTCGTATTAGTCGTGTATGTACATTGATGAATTCATTTCTAATAACATCAAAAATTATTCATCTACCTCAATCTTTATATATTCTCTTTGGGCTGACCATATGTTTAAAACGCTAGAGCATATAAATAATCATAGTCCTTGATATATGTCATCATTGTGCATGCAAATAATATTAATGTAAAGCGAAAAGAATGCCATGGTCGGCAACCCACGGCATCATTATTAGCCTCTGCCATGGTGGAGCCGAGCGTTATCAATCACCTCAAACAAAACGTAAACAGAGGGCATGCTAAGATATCTTATTCATAAATAAATAAATAAATAAATCGTAGTTATTAAAAATTATATTATTTTTTATTTTAATATTTAAAAAATTATTTGATTTAGCTTATTTTAATTGAACTTTTAATCAAATTAAAATTTTTAGATTGAGAAAAAATTTAATAATTTTATTCTCAAATACCAAAATAGTAAATAAGCAAAAAAATAAAAAAAAATATGGTTAAATATTCGTATATCATATCGGTGTTGGATTGGTTTGTACTGTTTGTCCATTAAATTATACAAAATAATGTAGTAGTTGAGAAAATTAAAAAATATACAAAACTTCATTGACATCGGTCGATGGATTGGGTCGGATCTTGGCCCAATCCAGATCATTTTAGTGTTATCTCATGGAAGATAATCTTTTGAAAGTGAAACTTTCAACCCACGTCATCATTATTAGACTTGGTGGACATTTGAACAGAGGGGAGGAGAGGAAAGAATTGAAGTTGAAGATGGCTCTTATACAAACAATGTTATTAACATATTGGGCTCACCGTGGACCATTTTGAGCTAAATCACTTCTTGGGCAGGCCCAATTAAAAGGAGGACCAAATATAAGGATCCGTTTGGATCATATAATTGAAATTGAAATTGTAATTGTAATTGTAATTGTAATTGATATGCCATGAATGCAGTCGTTGAGTAGGAGGAAGGAGTAATTTTATTTTTTTCTAACAATTGTTTGTTGGGGACCCAAATTTTAAAATTGCCATTAAATTAGCCACTTCAATTATTCAGGCCCACTTTAGTGTCCCCAAACGGACCTTAAAAGAAATCAGAAAATTAAAAAGAAAAAGACAAATGACATGAGAATGAGAAATTGAGTAGAAATTTTAACGCAAGTGATGACGTAGACATAATAGTAGTGGTAGGACCATATGATGACGTCATCCATGTGAGAATGGAGTTGGCAGTTTGATTTGACAATCTCGTCAGTCCTTTCTCCTTAGTTGACTTTGAAGACTTTTGAGTTTGGAGAGGCCAAACGGCCCAAACCAAACAGAGTGGTTGATTTCTTTGATTTCAATTGTCAATGCCATTATTGACGGGCTCGACGTGAATCACGCTCTGCCTATTCTAAGTCCTAACGTTTTAAAAACTTCAAAACATTCAACATTTGCATTCATACGTTCTATATTATTAGTACACAATTTAGAATGACTTCCAAAGTATTTTTTTTTTGTGTTTTTCACGAGTGTCCTATTCTATTATAGTTAAAATTTGTGACTAACCCTCTATACTATAATTTTCTTTAAAAATTCGAATCCTGAAATTACAAACGCTTACTTATCTCTAAGATCTAAAGCGCTTGTACAAATAATTTATTTGTCTCTAAGTCTCTAAGATATATTCCTTTTGTAGATTTGCAATCCTTATTTTAGAGATTGAATGTGACACTCTGTATCCTAATACGAACTAGGACAAGAGTTCTTAGTTTTTCCACACACATGGAAATTTTTTGGCCCACCCTTTGGTTTGTATATAGAGAAAATGTTTTTTCTCTTTGCTGATTTCACTTTCTTCAGTGACAATTACTAGTTAGAGGTATTCAACTAAATTTAGTAGTTAAATTTTTGTCAAAGATATTGAAGAATGTAATGTAATTTGAGTGGGATTTGTTTAAATAAATAATATAAAATATTGAAAATGTGAAAACCAGACAAAAACCGATCGAGACGTTGATGTTCGTGGCCATGTGCTCCAACGCGGCGGGTAATTAAAAATGCTTACTCTTATATTTTTAGTTAGACATATTCACGTCAACAGTAACGGTTGTTGGGCTTAGATTCCGTCACAACATTGCTATTTGCTGGATATCAATCGCCAATTAGATGACGGTTAGTTCACGCCGTTAGAATTTTTCCTCTTTTCCTCCATTATTTGTTGCTGCAAATTACACATTAGATTTTTGTAGCTTTATTATTTTTAAATAATTTATTATATTAATTATTTTTTTCAATTGAATATCATATTTATTTTCATCAATATTTATTTTTTTTTATTGGTTTGTTGTCTTGTTTTTATTTTTTATTTTTAGTAATTTTAATTTGTAAATGGATGAAAGATGTATACGAGATTTAGTTTAAATTAATAAAAGTATAATGCCCGAGTTGAATTGAAGAAATTTTAATGAAAGTATGGGATATGAAGTGTAAATCGACAAAATAAAAAAGAAGAAGAAATAAACGGTGTCAATTTGACCTTCGGATACCATCAATTAACGCCTGCCTGTTCTGTACGTGGAAGCCGCGTGAAAGCGGGTCCCAGAGATCGTTGATCCCAGCAGAACATCATTACTTTCTAAGCCTCAAAAATATTTAGGTTAGCAAATGTACATAAATCTCTTCCATATCTACAGGCCTGGTGAGTTTCTGAGAAATAATAATAGCATTACTAATTTTATTTGCTTACTATTATTTATATAAGCTCATAGCAAAACTTTCATGGCGTTTTCAATTATTTTATTACATTCTTTCTGAAGATTCTGAGTCCCAAAACCAAACTACAAAATCTTCAGAAAACAGCTGGTTTTATGAGTGTGGTATGAGTTTGAAGAAGTTTCATATACTTTGTCTTCTTGTGGGGTCCTTTTTATTTTACTCTGTAATTGACAGCCTAATCAACAGCCTGGAAGAAAGGGTGTTCGCTGCCACTTGAAAAGCTTTCCTTTATGGGTTTCCTTAGTGGGATTCATTTATTCTGAACTGGATTTTTCCCCTCTGTATCAAACCAATTCATTTCGTTGGAGATTATGCACATTTTTCTCATTGATTGAGGTAAGGGTACCCAGAAAGCTTCTATTTTAGTCAATTCATGCTAGCCAGCTGGTTGTGAAGTAGAATATTATTCTGTAACGGTAAGGTCGGGCTTTGTCTATTCTTTGAAATAGAACTGTCTAGTTTTGGACATTAAATTGAATAGATCTGGGGTAGCTGCATTTCTTTTTTGGGGCTGTGGACGAGTTGGGATCGATTCCACCAGTTTATACTTTGGTCAGTTGGGTATCCTGCGATTCTTCTATTGATTGGTAATGGGTGTAATTGAAATGGTGAAGATGAAGCTTTTGAAGTTGGTTCCTTTAGGTTTGGTTATTTTCCTTTGTTTAAGTGTTCAATCATTTGCCTCCTTCACTCCTTCTGATAATTACTTGATTGCCTGTGGTTCTTCACAAAATGTGACCTTTCAAGGTCAAACTTTTGTTCCTGATTCTCAGCATTCTTCTTTAGTTCTGAAAGGTGGGAATTCTATTGTTGCTAGTTCTAATTCCGGTGTCCCATTTCCAATCTACCAAACAGCTCGTGTTTTTACCAGTATAGCTTCTTACAAATTTGAAATTGAACGAGAAGGTCGGCATTGGGTACGCCTTTATTTCTTCCCTCTTCCCAACTCGGGACATAATTTGACTTCTGCCTCAATAACCGTTGCCACTGATAATTTTGTGCTCTTAAACAACTTTACTTTTAAGAACTACAATGGTTCTTACATGTTCAAGGAGTATGCAATCAATGTAACATCTGATACCTTGACTCTCACCTTCATTCCTTCAAATAATTCAGTTGTCTTTATCAATGCAATTGAAGTTGTTTCCATTCCAGATGAGTTGTTTTATGACCAGGCAATGGCACTAAATCCATCTGCCCCATTTAGTGGCCTTTCTGAACATGCCCTTGAAACTGTTTACCGGTTGAATATGGGAGGTCCTTTGCTTACTGGACAAAATGATACCCTGGGAAGAACATGGGAGAATGATGCAAAATACCTCCATGTGAACAGCTCTGTCACAAACGTTTCGGTCAGCCCTTCAAGTATTAAATATCGTATTGTTACCCCTGAAACAGCCCCAAATTGGGTTTATGCCACTGCTGAAGCCATGGGAGATGCAAATGTAGCCAATGTGAATTTCAACATTACTTGGGTGTTCCCCGTTGATCCAAACTTCATGTATTTTGTTCGGGTGCATTTCTGTGATATTATGAGCAAGTCGCTCAACAATCTAGTTTTCAATCTATTCATAAATTCTGACATTGCTCTTAGAAGTCTTGATCTCTCATCCATAACTGGTGACTTGTCTGTGCCTTACTACAAGGACTTCGTTTCCAACTCCTCAATGGATTCAAACACCTTGACAGTTAGTGTTGGCCCAGATACAATGGCCGACATTCCCAATGCAACAATGAATGGGTTGGAGGTAATGAAGATCAGCAATGAAGTTGGAAGCTTGGATGGGCTTTCTTCCATTAAGATTCTCCTTCCCAGTTCACCCTCAAAGAAGAACAAGACAGGAATCATAGTCGGTTCTATCGGAGGGGCTATAGTCGCCATGATATTCATTGGTTTGTGCTATTTCTGCTTGGCGGGCAAGTCAAAGACTACTCAACAAGCACCATGGCTGCCTTTGCCCTTATATGGAAACTCCCAGACCATGACAAAAATGTCGACAACTTCCCAGAAGAGTGGAACTGCAAGCTGCATTTCTTTAGCTACATCCAATCTTGGCCGATTCTTCACTTTTCAGGAAATCCTTGATTCTACCAACAAATTTGATGAGAGCCTCCTGCTTGGGGTTGGTGGTTTTGGTAGGGTTTACAAGGGAACACTTGAAGATGGGACTAATGTAGCTGTTAAAAGGGGAAACCCTAGGTCTGAACAAGGTCTTGCTGAATTCAGAACTGAGATTGAAATGTTATCTAAGCTTCGCCATCGCCACCTTGTGTCTCTTATTGGCTACTGTGATGAAAGGTCAGAAATGATTCTGGTCTATGAATACATGGCTAATGGACCCCTCAGAAGCCATTTGTATGGAACAGACCTTCCACCTCTATCATGGAAGCAGAGGGTTGAAATTTGCATTGGAGCAGCAAGGGGGCTTCATTATCTTCACACTGGTGCAGCTCAGAGCATAATTCATCGAGATGTTAAGACAACAAACATCCTCTTGGATGAGAATTTTGTTGCTAAAGTTGCTGATTTCGGCCTCTCAAAAGCAGGTCCTTCGCTTGACCAGACCCATGTGAGTACTGCTGTTAAGGGTAGTTTTGGTTATCTTGATCCAGAATACTTCAGAAGGCAACAACTCACAGAGAAGTCAGATGTCTATTCATTTGGTGTAGTTTTGATGGAAGTTCTATGTACAAGACCGGCTTTGAACCCTGTTCTTCCTAGGGAGCAAGTCAATATAGCTGAGTGGGCAATGACCTGGCAGAAAAAGGGCATGCTTGATCAAATCATGGACCAAAATCTGGTGGGGGAGGTGAATCCAGCTTCCCTCAAGAAGTTTGGGGAGACAGCTGAGAAATGCCTAGCCGAGCACGGTGTGGACAGGCCATCAATGGGAGATGTCCTGTGGAATCTTGAATATGCTTTGCAGCTTCAGGAGACCTCATCTGCTCTCATGGAACCTGAAGATAACAGCACAAACCATATTACTGGTATCCAATTGACTCCACTTGAGCCCTTTGATAACAGTGTGAGTATGATAGATGGGAACTCTGCAACAGATGATGATATAGAAGATGCTGCCACAAGTGCAGTGTTCTCACAATTGGTCAATCCGCGTGGAAGATGAGAAGTTCTCGTACACCCATGATTCTGACCACAGTTACTAAAGATAGTGGCCATCTAGCCTCAAGGGTAGTTGATAAGTCCTCTCAGTGGATATGAAGGTCATTTCTCATTTTGTTACTCTTTTTCTGAATTTTATTTCTTTTTCCCACAAGTTATTTACTGTATAATATAGCTGAGTGGTGGGTGCCCATTAACCCATTTGATTTACATGTAAGGCACTGTCAAGATTCTATTGTTCTTTATATAAATCCATCATAGTTCAGCAGAGCTCTGCTAGTTGTTTTTCATGATTACATTGTATCTAATATACCAGCTTTATAAGTTCATTATTCCAGAAAATGAGTACAGAAAGTAAGCCATACAGTCATATCTATCAGATTGAGCTGTTATTGTTGTATGATCTATATTATCTTTTTGCTAATATCTACTCTGGTCAAATATTATTTCTTTTGCTCTTGTTTTCTTTTATTGCTGTGTGAACATTAGGTACGAGACCTTCCAGCCATTTATTGTAGTAAAAGAGAATGACTTGACGCACTTGAAATCAAATACTTTCTATAGACTATAGAGCATCTGAAGAACAACCTTATGGGACATTTTGAGGAATCAGAAACAATATCTGGACAAGTTATACCTTATCAGAAACTTAGATGATTGGAGTTCTACAGTTCATCTGTTCTCCTCATAGTCAAATTAAATATTAACCAGTTATATCAGTATATGTTCCAGCCAATCTTCATACTGTGGATTATATCAACATCGAGGATACTTTTACCAGAGGGTAAATGATTGTTAATCTTCGTTACCATGTTCTTCTCACCATTGTTGAAGTATATATATAAAAGCTCCTTAGATCTTCCATTATCTCATCTTTTCCTTTCATGTCTCTTCAGATTTAATGTGGTGCATCCAGTGTTGCTCTGATATATTTTAGCTTACTTCAATTCTTATCTGAATTTATCTTCTTTAAAGAAATCGTGTCAAAATAAATGTGAATTTCTTTTTACTTTGATGGTCTTGCATTCTTTAATACAATTACTGAAGAATCAAAAGGTTACATATAAGCATATTATCTTAACATTTATGAGTTAATCAAACAAAAGAACAGTACATGACAAATTTATTCTCTTGAAGTATTACATTGAGTTATGCTTGAAGCACATCAAGTCATCAACAATTGCAACATTGAGTTATATTTTAAGTAAATTTATTTTCTGCAAACTATACCATTTCCACTGTTAGCACCACCAGTGCAGTCCAGCATTCGGTCTTCTATCACCGCCGATTCCTTCTGCTCCAAAGCTCCAGCTGGAGAAAAGATACAGACACCGCAATCTGCAGAGAGAAGGGACGTGGTCCTATACATGTTATCTCCTCCAACTACTGGCATTGCAACTCCTGGCTTTGCTGGATTCTCAAAATCTGGTTGGTAAGTCCTTCCAAGCACTCCTTCAACTTTAGAGGATAGACCATAGAATCTGAATTGTACCTCCAAGTGAGCAAAACAATCATCAGTAGGAATCTGATAGTTATGAATTCTACTGTCTTCCTTGGTAACAGGCACCACATTGACAGATATCTCGGCAACTTCTGGGAGGGTGACAATGACACTGTTCTTGTTTGATGTTCTCTCTACTCTTAGATTATCTGCTGGAGATTTCCATGCAGAGAGGTGACCTTCTGGGATGGCCAATTCCTGTCCATTGTAAGAGAACTTCAAATGGTCAGTTTCATTGTCCCATGTAGCTTCCGTGGTGGCCTCAAGTGAAAAGGCATGAGAGTCAGAGAGGATTCCAAGTGCTTGAATCCATGTATAGTCCCTGGTTCGGCCTGCTGGCCTGAGGCCAATGAAACGGGCATTGATTTGGAGGTTGATATCTGATACTAAGCTGAAATGCTCATTGCGCTTGCCGTGGAAATAGAAAACAATGCCATCTGCTCCAACGAAGCGGGGGTCCAGACAGGCAGATCCAGGTCCATTGCAATTTGGTTTGCTGTCTGTTATTATCAGGTAATGAAACTTGTCAGACTTGTAAATGATAAATGAGAATAATATCATGGCTAAGAATGATCATGTAAGAAAATATATAAGGAGAATAAAGTTATTAACTTTTTGAAGGCATATTAAATGGATTTAGAGTAATTAATGATCTTACTTTTGCATTCAGTCTGGCATATTGGGGAGTCACAGTTTAAAAAGCAAACTTTAGCATGAGGGTCTGATGGTGATGTTGATGGGCATTGAGGAGGGCAACGTACTTTCTTGAGAAAGCAAGGGCTCCTGCGGGCGTTGCAGGTCTTGGTGTCAACTGCTTGAATTTGCATCATACTAAATGCAAAAACTAGCAGAATGAGCATAAACCCTTTGCTGCTTGAGATCTCCATGACTTTTCCTCTTTAAAGCAAAAGATGAAAAGGTGACCTGCTTCATCTGCTCTTTTTAGCTCTGCTGGTTTTATAGGATTCAACAAGTGGGAAAATCTGTATATCTTATTCCAACTAGTATTCATACTTAGATTCCCATCTATGTTGTGTCAAGCACAATTTTAGATTGAGAACATGGTCAAGTTAAATCTCTTGAATACTTTGCGGTATACTTTATCTTGGTCAATGCTGTAGACGTAGCAATCTTATTAAACAATGAGAGTTGACCTTGTGAGTCTGTGACTTTGTATTACAGGCCTTCACGAACAGTTGATTATGAAATAGTTGGAGTTCAACAACAATGGCGTTGGTGATACGAAATTACAAATCAGAATTAAGTTGGTTGCAGCCTTATATTTAGCACTGTAGGTAAGGTGGCAATTTGACAACATGCCATTTCTTTTTTGTAGGTTTACTTATTTGAAGGACGTTGATGTTGAAAGGAAAACAGCTTAAAGGATGATACAAACATGAAGCAACAAATTACAGAAATCTGTGGCTTTCTTTTTTTTCTTTTTCTTTTTCTTCCTCTTTTCTGAAATGAAATCTGTAAATTCTTTCATGGGGTACAAAACAGTGTTTATATCACATGAATGAAGCATATTACATGGCCCAGTTTTCGCTTCAACATGTGGCCTGTTTGCTCCCATCGTATTCATCATTGTACATCATCTGAAAGGTTTTGATTTTTTAAAAACGGGGAACAGAGTTCACTTACAAACAGCAATATATAATGCTTCGAAATCAAAGTTGTTGATAGAAACTTTCATAACCAAACTGTAATCTCCTCCCACTGTTGTAGGCCACTAACTAAGCCATCCGATCACTTTCATCTTTAACTTATCTCCCCTTCACATAAGTTTTATTGTTGGTAACATATAGTATAAGGATTACTCTTTGCCTTTGTCTAAGAACCAATTCGATTTAAAAAATTAAACTAATAGGTGTGACATGTCTTTGTCTAAGAACCAACTCAATTTAAAAACTTAAACTAATAGGTGAGACTACATGTAAGAGCAATGATCATATTTTTGACTATTTGTAATGTTAAATATATGATTATTTTAATTGAGAATGTAATTGGAATAGTCAACTATTTTCAATCAATCTAATTAAATTATCTTCAGCACTCTCTCACAAGATGAAAGTTCATTTAAGAGTATTCATCTTGGACCATAGATGAAGAGTGCTCCTCGCTATAATTTTGTGTTTCCTCTTGATTACAAGTTGTCATCTTGTGATGGAAGAACGTTTTTTCACCTCCACATGCCTTAACGCGGCACTAAAAACTTGAACATTTCTTCATACAATTCTTGTTACACTTTGAGACGACATGAGAATGTCAAATTAAAATATTTCAGGATAATTACCCGCAGTTTTTATCGTACTACAAGGGGCTAGGAGAGTTTTTTGATAATAAAAATCATTAAACTACAATTATTCAAAATCAATTACTCGTTAGAGTGTTAATGTTCTGATTTAGATTAATTAAAATTGATTCCATGACTAAATTAATTATCTTCAACACTAACGCCCTGTTCAACAAGGAGATATAAAATTGGTTTCCCCTTGAAGGATGCATGTTGTTTTTGGGATGGTTGAGAAGCCATATTTTCAGCAATTCTCATAGTCTACTGCCATTGTTTGGGCCTGCCTCTCTTGACTTTGTTCCAGGGTTTTGAGCTTGATTTATAACTGAAAAATAGGGATTTGCGTACAACCATAAAAAACAATTTTGACATATTTGCTGTTTTGGTTCTTGAAAAAAACATCATTTTCTATTTTGGTCTTTAACAAATTATTTTTTCTCATCAGGTCCTCCATACTCAACTTTGTTTTGTATTTTGGTCCTCCACAATTTAATTTATTTTAAGCGTATTCTTAATCAAGTTATAATTATTAAATTGAGATAAAATCTAACAAAATCAACTAAAATATTATTTAAGAGATGATGAAAATTTAAATATTAATGCACGAAAGGAAAAATCATCACATGATCAAAATAGATTCAATAATTAGACAAAATTGTTTTCTCAATTTTAAGTGTTACACTCAATTTTATTTTACTTTTTAGAAACAAAATTTTTCATAAATCATAATTTTTTTTCCATGTATTCTTAACCATATTAACTAAATAGATTGTGTTCCATCTAAATTTAATAGTTCTGAATTGATTAAGAATTTTATTTTATTTTTGAATTAAATCTTGAGAGACCTGATTATTTAGAAAAATAATTCTTCAAAAACTAAAATAAAAAATTAATATAATTTTTAATGACCAAAACAATAAATAACTATTCAATTTTTTAGTGCCTTTATATATGAAAGTTCAAGGTAGGGGCTGAGATTCAATGAAGTAAATTGATGGCCTCAAATTGACCATAAAAAATGTGGTAATTAAGAATATATAATTATACATTATTAAGAAAAATAATAACTTTAACCCTTTTTGACCTTTTAAAGTTTGTAGTGTTTGTTATACTATAATTATCAACTTGGCTTCATACGTTGTTCTTTTTTGCTTGAAATTAACAGCAACAGATTTTTTGTTATATATATATATATAAATTTTTACAGAACAGCAATAGATTTTAAATAAAGAAATATTGCCATCAAACTTTTCACCCCTAGAACACAAGAAAGCCTTGAATTGAGGTAAAAATGAGTTTGAGACATTACATAAGTAGCAAAGAACAAAAAATCAATCTCATAACATTTTTTTGGTTTTCAACGAGGATCCTCATATCCTTCTTGATATCATTCATGTCTAAATAATAATACAGTTATTGACCCTTTCAAAATAGAAACCCGTGGCCTCCTCCTGGGTTGCAATTCGAACAATCTCATATATATAGAGAGAGACAGCTATAAGCAATTTATAAACCACCATTTTCTATACTGCACTTCCCTTCAATTACTAGTATACTCTAATTAAGACTAAAAATTAAATGACTTTCTATGTAGTTCTACTTCTACTCCTTGTAGCTCTTTTGAGTCCATCAATCTCATATGCGTATTATGGAGTCTCTAAGAACATTGATTGTGGAGCACATTCTTCTCATTACGAGGGTACGTTCTTGGATAGAGACGACAAGGAAACAGGTGAGTCATATAAGGTCTCTAAGGGCATTCCCTGTGACCAGAAAAAAATATTTTTACACAACTGAAACGGATGAGGCAACAAAAGTGCTTGTCCTGGAGAGCTTTTACTATGGAAATTATGACAACAAAGACTCTCCTCCAACCTTTGAGTTACACTTAGATGGTAACTTCTGGGTCACGGTAAATGCTTCAGGACCTGATGTTGTTGTCCATGACGCAATATACAATGTAAAGAGAGGTGCTATCAGTGTATGTGTTGCTCGAATTTATCCAAACCAGGCCCCCTTTATTAATGCACTAGATTTTGGAGGATTGAAGCCGGGAAAGTACAGTCATATTGGCCAAAACCAGGCTTTGCTCCTGGTAAAGAGAGCTAATTATGGTAGAAATCCAACTGGTCATGATAGGTATGCTGCCTCCTTGGTTCAGTATTCTGTCATTTTCTTTTTCTTTTGCTTTTCATACTCATCCAAAAATATATATTCTTGTTGCTTCCTCATTGAACATTTCTTTTCTTGTGTGCACATGGCAGGCTATACGATTCATATGGTAGGGTTTGGCTACCAGGTGATAGTTGATCAGGTCTAGTTTCAGTATTACATTATGTAAGGCCCTTTTCTAATATTGTGGAAGATGATCCTCCATATGAATTGTTTACAACTGCTGTTACTCCTCCTAGCAATTCAACAACTAAGCTCTCCCTTAATATAGGACTTCCAACAAAACAAGTTCTTATCTACATCACAACCTTCTTCTCTGAAGTGTTGGACTTGAAAAATACAACAGATAAAAGATCATTTCAGATTTATATAGATAACAAGTCTTATTCAAACCCCATTATCCCTCTATTTGAGGGAGAAACAGAAGAGTACATCACTGATATAACTGCTTCTTCAGAGACTTCATTCAAGTTGGTGTCTGCCTCCAATTCCACGCTTCCTCCTCTCATCAATGGGATGGAAGTTTAAGTGCTTAGCAACCAATTAAACAATGGAACAAATATGAAGGATGGTTGGTTTTTTCCTTTAAACTTTTAAACTTGATTGATGTTTGATGTTTGGTGTTTGGTGTTTGGTGTTTGGTGTTTGGTGTTTGGTGTTTGGTGCCAGTCATAGAGATAAAAAAACTGTATTTTCCTTCACTTTTCCAATGTAGTGAAAGGGTTAGCAAAATTGCAAAATGCTTTCTGGCAACTAGAGGATTGGGGTGGAGATCCTTGCCTTCCAAGTTCATTTAAATGATACTGGATTAAATCTAACGCTGATGTCATTCCTCATGTCGTTGCATTGTAAGTTTCACCTTTAAACATTCATCTAGTAGCACCCTTGAGTCCTTCACTATTTATTTTGCTTTTGTGTAATTCATTTTGGACAAATAATTAATAGGAATCTCGGATGAAATGAACTGTTTGGAGGACTTCCAGACTTTAGTTCCATGGATGCACTCCAAATTATGTAAGTTATATGAGATGAAAGTTTTACTTAGTATGATAAATTACATATTTTTCTGTAATTTTTTTTTCGGACACTCTTTATTTCACTTTTACTTTGTAAATCATAGTGATATGCACAACAAGAAGCTAGTCGGTTCAATTCATGATTTTCTTGGCGACCTGCCTAATCTAATGAAACTGTAAGTTTCTTAGAAGCACTGCAGCTGCAAGCAAAGGGGAAAGCAAGGCTATAACTATAAGCTGCAATAATTTTTGCATTATATTTTTCTCCAGGAATCTGACTTACAATAGCATGACTGGATCAATGCCCGCCTCCTTAGCAACTAAAAGGCACTTGGACAAGAGGTAAGTTGAATTCTACTTATTATTTATTTTGGTGTGCACAAGTTTAGCAGAACTTCTCTGGTTCAATGCACTCTTTCTTCTTTTAATTTGCTTTCCATTGTTTGATTCATTTTTCTCCCCTCCCCCTGCTCATTTTTGTTATGCCGAAGCTTAAAAGGAAACCGAGTCATTGGAAAATCAGCCAGTATAAAGAAGAGTGGAAAGCTACTAATGATACTCAAATCCCTCATTCAACTTTCGCTACTTTCATTTTTGTTGGGAAACATATGAAGAAATGCAAGTATTGCTGACAAGCTACTATGTTCTCCCAATTATGAAATGGAAAAAGTACTCTCTAGGCAATTGTGTATTTACTCTTGTGTAGCGTGTTCGAGTCTTCTGTCTTCTTGGTTAGTTAGATGACTTGAATGAGCAATCACATTTGTTATATATGCTGTGCCTGTGTTAGAGAATGAAAGAGAGCAACCTTCCATCCCCTTTTTGTCTGTATTTTTAGTCAAGTTTCCTCACCATTCTGCCGGCAAACACTTGATTAGATGCTTTTACTCATTACTGAATAAACTTGACAATATGTAAGCATAGGAACTGAAAGCAACATGTAAAAAGAAAAAATAGCAATAGTAACAAAATACTTCTAACTTCAAGTATTCAAAGGTAAATGCAAATATTCACTATAATGAAGCATTTTGGCTAGCTTATCGCATAATGAAATATTTTCAAAATCCTAGAGATGGTGCCAAAATCATGTGTATTTGACATTTTGAGAAGTTGAACTTTCTTCACTGAGAAATTTATAGAAAATATAGTCATGAAACAGAGATCTGAAGGAGTAACTAGTATGCATCATCACAGTGTGTTATAAACTGTATCCTTGTGAAACAAGAGAACATAAAATGGACAAATCTTGCCATTTTACCTAGAGCTGGCAAATCTATATCACACCTGTGAAGCTACCTATAACAAGTTGAACTTGTAATTTTGTCTTGTAAATAATTTTACACTTCAAAAAAATTACAAAGATTAAGCTGGCATAGGATGGATGAAGAATATCTAAAGCAGAATATTCTGGCTTCTAAAGCGGTCAAGTTGATTGCTTATTACTAAAGATCAAAACCTAAGAATGGGGGATGTACCTGGCATAGTAAAGGGACTTATAATTGGTTATTGACTTGGTTATCTAACAGAAATATAAATAGGGATGATCTTTTCATTGTCAGTTAAAGCAAGACTTGTTCTTGATTTAGGGTACTCATCTTCATATGATGCACCATACAGTCATATATGTAGCCAGCAGATTTTTTGGTTCCCTTTCCTTTTTATCTCTGTTTTGGCTTAATATAAACTGTTCAATATGTGACACTGAATTACCTTACATAACTATGGAGAAGAAACAAATAACCACATTAGTCGAGATATACTTAAGATGAATTCAGACATCACCTAACTACTAAATTAAATAAATGAAACATAAACAAAAGGACGACTCACGTTTCTTGAGATTTTGACAATGTTAAACAGAATGCAGACAAATAAGTTTTATGAAAAACTTAATAATAACGAGAAAGAACACAGTTTAATTTCTTATAAAAATTATTTTGCTAGTAATTCCTTCATGAGGTGTCTGCAAGCAAACTGAGCCTAAGGTGCCCCATTCTGCATGTAATCAACACAGGCCCGGCAATCACAGTCCATGAAACGGCATCTGACACAGCCCAGGCATACACATTTACGGCATCCTGGGCATGACGTAGGGCGAGGACAGCCTCTGTACACCATGCTGCTTCCCCGTTCACCAAGGTCATTACAAGTTATTCTGAAACATAACAAGGAAAAAATGTTCACTTTCAGCAACACAAGCACACATATACATATTCAAAATACTAAGTTCTTAGATGTAATTAAGGAACTTACTTGTCAAACGGCTCCTCACCACATTTCCAACTTTCTTTTAATGCTACATCATGGTAAATCCGAATTTCATCATCGGTTCGAAGACGACTATCTCCTATGATTCCCACATACATAACAAACTAGAAACTCGTCCCGATGAAAAACATATTTGCTGGAGGAATTACAATTTGCTACATTAGACGACTGCTTATAATACTGCAGCAATTGTGTTTTCTTCAATGGAACCTTCTCATAGTCTAGGTGAATCCATATATTCTTCTTCCAGTCTCTTGGCCCTTCTTTCCGACCATGTTTCTCAAATTCTTCAGGAGTCATTCTTCCTATAAATCATAACGATGATATTTAATTGTCTGTACTTTTCGTTTCATATTTCTCAAGCATGGAATAATACATGCATAACATGGTACATGTCAAATCTAATACTACTTCCACATTGAGAAGAAAGAAGAAGGGCTAGCAATCTCAAAATTTGAAGCAAAACAAGGTTATGAAGATCATGTAACTACGTACCTTCCTCCTCCTCGCATCTCTCCCAACATTGACATCTGATCACAAACTGACCTGTGGCGTAAACCCGAAGTATCCCGACCAGATCTCCATACTTCCGGCTGGTGCAGCCACAACCAACCTCAATGTAGGCCACTCCTAACTCTTCTCCTTCCTTGAAGCCTTTGATGTTCTTAAGTCCATCATTGAACATAATTGATGAACCTGAAACCACAACTTCCTCTCTTTGTCTCTTGCCTGTTAACTCCGTGATCATCAAAATACAAAGAATGTTATACCAAATTAAGGAAGGAAATAGAGATTGAGGTGAACATCATGTTAATTTGATTTTCAATTGATCATGTATTTGTCTCATGCTTCTCCTTAAATCGGTTCATATTTCTATATCTATAGGTAAAAAAAAGTAAATCATAAATATATCTACATATATATTTCAATTATTATTTAAGAATTAGGATAGAAAAATGTGCACGGTCAGTAATGACCACATTAATTAATATTTTGCAATTGAAAACACATATTTATAATTTTCTCTTATTATGTTGCACATGAATTATGTTATAATGAGAGAGAGAGAGAAAAAAACATGAGAGGATCTAGATTCTAGATATGATATTTTGCCACATCAATAATTGAAAACACTAATCTTCTCACCAAATGTATATAATTCAAATTAAAAAATAAATAAATACTTGAGCTTGTCTCTCTTCACATGACCAAATTTTATTCTAACTAAAATATGAGAGGATCTAGATCCTATATATGGTATTTGTGTTCTCTATACTAATTCTTAAGTTAACGCATTTGGTTACAACTTATTAATATATGATACTTGGATTATAAATCATTAGTGTTGAAACATAAATTGTTGGATATACCAATAATTGACTGTGAAATGTCTACAAATGCAGAATAATGCAGTTGGTAAGACATAAATAGTCATTAACACTATGACAAATTTACCTTAAAATAGTCAAAACAAAATCCATATATGACATAAATCGCTAAGTACCTTAAAATAAAAATGAAAGCTCCCACACCCGTAAAGCAAAGTTTGTTATCAAAAAAGAAAATAAATAAATAAAAATTCATAGGTACATAGATAATTAGCTAATTGTGTATAAAAATTAGTAAATGATTAAGTAGATTTAAAAAGTGGAATTAGTATATAAAACTTTAAGCTTAATTGAATTTCTATCAATAACTTAAACGAAATGAAATAATTTTTTTTACACTTTGGACTAAAAGAAAATTAGACAAAAACATATGGACAGAGATCTTTTTCTTGAGGCTTTCTAAAATAAAGAGGGAAAGAGAAACTCCTCATCAAGTGATCTGCATTTCAATGGAAAAAAAAAATGTACTTCAAAATTAATTATGACTTTATTTTAGTAAATGATTTTAAATAACATAGTTGATCTAGGTTTTGATTTCGATCTACTTAAAATTTATGTGATAATAAATAAATAAATTATTTAACAATGAGAGAAAAAAAATATAATAGGACTCACCGCGCGCCATTTTCAGTAGGTTTCAACCACTCTTTCTTGATTAGACTATAAAAATGTTGTTGTGATTCAATTTACTTTCTTCTCTCTCATATGCTCGATCGATTTACGAATTTGGTTCCCTCAAACATAGAAAACACACAAGTAAATAGAAGAAATGTTGTCCCTTTATATGGAAAAATAAATTAATTGCTACTTACCAAATAAACCTCAATGGGTTCAAACAATTTTATCTTAATTTGCTAGAATCCAATCACATTAACTGACTTTTCCTAGCATGACTTCCAAGTGTAATAAAAAAATAAAAAATAAAATATTCAAATATCTGACGTTGCCTGAGAGCATCACACAAGAGGTGAACCTTACATGTAAGTACCAGCTGTGTTATATTCAATTTCACAGATAAAATAAAATAATAAACGAAAACTAATCAAGTGTATTTTTTAAAACTAATATCTATAATAATGTTTATACTTTCAAAATGTGCCGATTATATTTAAATTAATTATATTACACTAAATTTATTGTTATCTTGTAAAAAATTCTAAAATCTAAAAGAACTTATGCTTTTTTATTTTATAATAAATATAAATTAATTTTTTAAATAAATTAAAAATATAAAATTTATGTTCTCTTAATGACCTCACATTATCCTAACTACTCATATAAATTAAATTAACTAAAAATTTTAACTTTTTAATAACTACTCACTTCATTACACTACACACTAACTCATATTTAATCTTTTAAATATGAATTAAAAACTTAAAATTACCACTTTATATTACTTGATTTCTTTTAGTAAAATGAAAGAAATATAATTTCAGATTTCTTGCCAAAATTAACAGAATTAAAACCAACAAAGTGGCAATTCGGTCTTTTAGAGGGTAAACAATCCAACGGCAAGCATAAGACGACCATACTTCTTAGGCAAGGATGCCCATAGACTTGCATACAATAATTAATGTCTTTTCTCTATTATTGCTGATTTGTTGTTGTCCGGTGTGAACAACGAGGAGTTCAGAAGTATTCAGGGATTAGCTGATTGACCAGGAACAGGTGAACAACAAAAATCGGGGCTTTCTTGGCCAGAGATCCAGGCTTCATTTGCTTTCTAAGAAATCATCAAGAAAACTTGAAATCTCACTACAGCCGCTGTTTCAGCTCTAAGCCTTCTGTAAGTTTAACCCCTTTTTTCTTGCTTTCTCAGTGAGTCAGAAACATTTACAAGTTCTACAATTTGTGGTCCTAAAGAACCCACTTTCAGTTGTAACTCAACCAATCATTCTTTACTTAGATGTGCTTTAGTTTCACTTATAATCGCAGTATTAAGGTGTAGAAGTATAACATGAAGCTAAAGATTTTGATTGTATAAAAAGTTGATACATTTCTTTTTTTCTTTTTTTAAATTGTTAGATTTCCTTTATGCGTTTTTTTGTGGATATCTGTTTGGTTGCAGGTATTGAATATTGTCACATCGGATGCCCAGATGTGATAATCATACTAGTAGGGAACAACTAGTTGTCCTAAGCTCAGTTGTTTGTAAAAAAAATGTTGTTGGAATGCTAAAGACCATATATTTTTTCAATGTATATATTGTATCAGGGCTTGACTCAGTTGACTGTATAAATTTTGGATTTCTTGGATGCTAAATGTGATAGGCTATTTTCATGTATATGAGATGAAAAAGGAGGTTGGTTACAGAAAGGGGTATATTAGTATTGAAAAGTGAAACATTATGGTAGCGGGTGTAATCTATATTTGAGGAGGAGGTGGATGCTTTTGGAGAAGGTTCAAGTAGGGGAAATAAGAGAGCTAAAGAAAATATAGGGCAAGAAAGCATGAACTTTTTGTTGATTTATAAGGTAGTTGTGATAATCCGTATTTCCTTGACTTATGTCACAGTGATTTACATGATACTACATGCTAACCACAGTCTTGCTACTTTACATTTTTAATCTAATACAAAGCACATAGGTGGAAAATGGTCAAATTAGACATCTGATATTTCGCTGTTGATGGAGAAAGTCTTGTATGGTGAATGAATAAGTACCAAAAAAAAAAAAAGGTTGATCATGAGATAACTACTAATTCAAGCCTGACCTTTTGATGGCAATCTTCTAAACACTTTCATTACAATGTTAATATTCTTTTTAGCTACAAAAGTAGAATCTGATTAGAAACCATTTTCCCAATGTATTGTTTCTTATATGTCCCCTCGATTTTGCTCTTTTAGAATGTTGCTGTTCCAGCAAGCTTTTAGATGCTAAATAAGCTCTCTCATCCTTATGCAGGACCTGTATCTGAACTTCCTGAGTTAACAGCAGAGAAAAACAAAATGAATCCTGGGCAGCTCATCTTTCTGGAATCAACCTTCTGTGTGGTGTTAACACTGATTTTCTCAGTGCAGCTCTTCTTACAACATTTTTCGAACTGGACAAAGCCAAAGGAGCAAAAAGCTATAATTATAATCATACTTATGGCCCCATTATACGCTATAAGCTCCTATGTTGGACTGTTAAATTTACTGGGAAGCACAACATTTTTTACTGTGTTGGAGTCGATTAAGGAGTGTTATGAGGCTTTGGTGAGCTTCTTGTTGTAGAAAATGCTTATAGTCGAAAAATGAAGTTC
Source organism: Quillaja saponaria (assembly GCA_029379385.1). NCBI lineage: Eukaryota > Viridiplantae > Streptophyta > Magnoliopsida > Fabales > Quillajaceae > Quillaja > Quillaja saponaria. The sequence goes on along the minus strand of CM055616.1, from coordinate 5,622,308 downwards.
TTAAATTTATAGTACTGTATACAGTTATTGGCATTATTAGTGTGCTATTTGTAACTGAGTTACGAAATTTGATATCTGCAGGTGATAGCCAAGTTCCTGTCTTTGTTGTACAGTTACTTGAACATATCCATAAGTAAAAATATAGTGCCCGATGAGATCAAAGGAAGAGAGATTCACCATTCATTTCCCATGACTCTTTTTCAGGTGAATCATCTCTCATAGTTTTAGATCTAATATCTTAAACAATGGTTTATGCCACATCCAAAGCATCATCATTCTTCACCATTACATGAGATGTAATGAGTTTGCTCATTGTAACTAGTGATGGTAAAGTTTCTAACTTTAGACCAAAAATGAGTAATAGTTTAGATACAGAGTTGTGCTTCCAGTCAAAAAAAGATTACTATTGGGGATTATTGTAGTGATCATTCAGCGCTGAAGGATGAAGGTATACCATCATGACATTCCTTCTATATTTTATTGAAAATTTATGTCTGTGTGTCTCCTACTGAGGAAAAGACCCTTTCCTGTTTGCTTTTCAAATTGCATCTTTCTAGTTAATGCTAGTATGTATTAATTACTCACGCATGAATCTGTCAACTTACAATTTGATGTTTGTATAGATTTCTGCCAATATTTACCATTCACTTTCTCTGTGAAAGAGCTCAGTGGATTGGCATCAATTGATCAATCCCACAACATTGGAAAGTTCTTTAGCATGAACATCAAAACTAACACTCTGGTGCATGCAATAGCATAGGTTGCCAAATATGTCAAATTTACTGGTTTTGTTTAGATCTTATGACTTATCAACCAATCAATGCATTTTCTCATCCAACATTATTTCAAAACATATGTATGAGATTCAACTCACCGTAGCTATTGCATGCAGCCTCACACAGCTCATTTGAACCACTATACATTGAAGCTTCTCAAAAACTGGACTTGGCAGTTTGTTGTGTTACGCCCTTTGTGCTCCATCTTGATGATAACTCTTCAGTATTTTGGAGTATACCCCAGTTGGGTCAGCTGGACATTCACAATCATTCTAAATGTTTCAGTGTCACTGGCATTATATTCTCTTGTTATTTTCTACCATGTGTTTGCAAAAGAATTGGATCCACACAAGCCCCTTTCCAAGTTTCTATGCATAAAAGGGATTGTCTTTTTCTGCTTTTGGCAGGTAGGTTCTTTTTCTCTGCTCTGATTGTTGAGTTAAAATTGATTGCAGTAAATTTTAGCTTACAACTTACAAGTTTATGCTTCCATAAAGTGTGGACTTTTGATTGAATGAAATCAATGAACATCTTAGTTGTGATCCATTTTCCACAAGAAATCCTATACTAGGGTTTTATACTTCTGAGCATTTGTAGTCTGTATTACCACTAATTTATTATGCATACAGAAACTTATTGTTTCTAAAATAATTTAAATTGATAATTTCTACTTTAGATTTGGGAATCTTCGCTTTGGCCTTTAACATATATAAACATACTTTTTTCTACTGAGAGGACATATTGTAGATCATACTGAAAAGGCAGCTTCTTATTTGTTGTACTATCTAAGATAGATACTGTTATATTGAACAATAGTTATGTTCTTTTATAAATTTTGCAGGGGATTGTGCTCGAAATCCTTGTGGCTGTGGGAATAATCAAATCCCGTTTTAGTTGGCTAGATGTGGAGCATATTGAGGAAGGCTACCAAAATTTACTGGTCTGCCTCGAAATGGTTTTCTTTTCCGCTTGTCAGAAGTATGCATACAGTGCTACACCATATCGAGCTGATAATGAATCAAAGAAGAAAAAATGATCCTGGAATCCAGCACAATACTCAGACAAATATATTTGGTAGAATAATGATCATTGTTATTACACTTCTTGTTGCTTTTGCATGAGTGGTAACATCAGCAAGTACTGTCTATTCTATTAAACGAGTTCCTGATATGGAACTGCTTGTACCTCTATCTGCATTACTTAGAATGTTAATGCTGTCCTGGATTGGTTATTATGAGAGGTTTAAGATTGAAATATATTCAAGTTGGTTGCGGCTATGATGCGTATTTCCCAGATGCATGCATCCGTGTTCAAACAGCTTAGCCTGGTAAAAATAAATAAATGAAAGAAGCTGCTTTTAGCTTATTAGCATAAGCTGCTATTGATCCTTCATGCTTTTTGCGCTTTTGGGGAAGCTGTTATAGGTGTCTTTGGTTTAGTTTTTTGTTTTTTAGGCTTTTCAGAGTTTTACTTTTGTCAATTTTTTTGATATAATATATAAATATACACTTTTTGCTAAAAACTAAACGCAATAAACTAGTCTCTTTTTTCAGTATTCCTCTCTTACCTCCATTGGTTACTTTGGCAATAAGGTTTAATGAGACACGTGTGTACATGAATTGGCAAGTGCAGAGCCAAACGTCGTCGTTTCGTTCGAGGCAATTTGCCCATTTGTTTCATCGTTTGGCCTCCTTAGTGTCGTTCTTCTATTCTACTCACGGACCTTCTCCCACCTTCTGAAACTCTCCTCTGAGGCTCTAACAGACTCCCAAACGGCACTGAAGCATGGCGGCATGGACAGCTGCGGCTCGTCAAGCTGCTAATCTTTCTCGGCTTACCTCACCTAAGTCGGCTTCCGCTTCTCAAGCAGCTTCCCTAGTTCATCGACGCGGTCTTGCTGGCGGCGGTGGTAATTTTCCAGACACATTTCGATCCATTCATTGTTTCTCATATGTGTCTTTCACTTTTATTCCCGGTTTGTTCTCTAAGTAATTTTTGGAAATAGAAAAGAAAGTTAGTTGCTTTCAACTTAATTAATGGAGAATTTGTAAAAGAATTTAATAGGCTAAGTAAAATTCTTGGACATATAAACTTGTTGCACTATGTCAACCTGTCTACTTTCGATACAAATTGGCACCTTGGATTTTCGCCATATGCTTGTGTTTTTTTGGATGCTATGTATATGCTTCCAACGTATTGGTAATTTCCCAGGGTTGTTTTTCATACCTACTTTTGGAAAGAATTAATGGGTAAGATTTTATTTTTTTTAAGGAATCCAAAGGCATGATTGCATTGTCGTAGTCTGAGAGGTATTGCATCTTAAAGTTTAGGTTCATGATTTAAATGTAAAATTTTCTCGTTCACGAATTATTTTGAGTGTTGGGAATGATTTAAGGTTGTACTTGGGAAAATAACATTTTAGGTTCTGCCGTTTCAGTATATGATGAGAGCAAAAATGTGCTTCTTATAATTTTTAAATTAGTTTATGGGAGAGGTCACAGACTTATTTGGCAGCAGTCAGCACTAAGTATGTAATAAATAAGTAAATCAAGGTACTCTGTGAATTATATGAAGAAAAAAGGTAAAATAATTTATTTTCCTTAATCTTCATTCACTTGCCTTAACTATGACAATTTTGCAGATCATCATGGACCTCCAAAGGTGAACTTTTGGCAAGACCCACTGAGTCCATCTAAATGGAAAGAGGAACATGTGAGTCTAATTTACATCTCTGCAAAGATTGTCTGCGGTTAATATGGGATTTTGTGTTCAAAATTCAAATGATCGATCATATTCATGTTACTGGAAATAAATTTGGTATTGTTGAACTGGAGTGTCTTGAAATATGTTACTTTTCTTGTATGCTATATATCAATCACCTTGCATCAAGAACTACTCTTAGGAAGACTTGTGGGTTATGGAAGTTTCAACCTTATCGGAGTTTTTATTGTGGTTGACCATAATAGGATATCAGTTGAAAAGAAGTATGTGCAAAGAAAGGGGAGCAGAGTTGAGTGATGGCCTTTTTGCTTTTTGGCCTGTTTTCTAGACTGATTGAATAATGTACAATTTTAATACTGAAACATGCATTAATGAGGTTTTTGCCTCTTACAGTTTGTTATTGTCTCTTTAACTGGATGGGGTCTACTCCTTTACGGGGGTTACAAGTTCTTCACTGGAGGCAAGAAAGACAAGAACGAGGAGGTAATTTTTAATTCGACCTTACTGTAAGCATTATTACATCTAAATTATGAATTATCTAAAGCATAGTTTAAGTTTTTAAAAAAATAAAAATAAATAAGTAATGGCATAGTATGAGTTGCGAGGGATTATAGCATTGTCTCTCTGTTGTTAGATTTTAAACTATTCTCATCAAACCTATAGCTTCAGTATCAATTTAGGGAGACTTTTCTTCATTTTGTCGTGGCAACTTACTATTTATGGATTAGTCGTTAAGCTATTTTCATCTAACATATAGCTCTCCAGCAACCTAGTGAGGCTGGTTCATCACTTTGTTGTGCCAGCGTACTCTACTTTGTCTATCACCTGTGAACATTTACTTGTGAATTTGCTGTCAAGAACTATATGGATTGAACACATTTTTATTTTTATTTTGTATGTGGTGCTTCTGTTTTATCGTGTAATAAGCTACTAAACGAACCTTTTCTAGTGTCAGTACAGCAGTGTAGAAGGTAACTCACATGTCCTAGGAATTCTTTTGCTCGCATCTCTCAAAATCCTTTTACTGGTTTTTACCATTCCTTATTTCCCCATTTTTTCCTCTGTTGATCAGTAAGATAAATGATGACTTGCAATAATACCCTTGAGAGAGAAATGCAGGCAGCTCATGAGATGAAAACTTGATCATGTATAGTGATTATCTAAATCTCGTGGTTTGTTTTGGTTTGTTTATTTATCGCACCAATGCGACAATATTGACTACGTGCATATGCTTTTGCATATATATACAATATATTATGTCTAAGTTATCCATTTTGGAAACTGAGAACCGGGAGCATTTGCTTTCTAATTGCTAATAACTTTTTCTAGAAAACTTAATTTGAATCTAAAGACTTGCCATGTCTTGTTGCAGAAAGTTGGAGAAGCATCCCGTTAGCCATGGGGAAGTCATATTGGCAAATAAGTTTCGTTGCACCTCTTTAAGCTGCTATGATGAGGTTTTCCTTTTGAAGTGAGCCAACGCAGTTCTGGGGTTTTTGGTGGCAGTACTACTTATACATTACTCCTAAAAGGACAGTTATGAATAGTTCCACTTTTTACAGTAGTATTATGGTTACTTCAATGACCGTGGATGTTAAAAAAAAAAAAAAATTCGGTTTGATATATTATTGCCTCGTTTTTTGTTCCTGATCCGTATCTGTTTCCTTATGTTGAACTTCTCCAGTTTGCTTCTTTTTGTTCAATTGCATGCAAAGCTGTAAGCATGTTAAAGTGAATAAAATTTTAATTTTCATATAAAACGTCGATTTTAAGATTACACGAGAATGATCAGATGACTTTGATACAGTTTTATTCAATTACTGGAACACACTCATCTACCCCAAATACTTTTTACATAGAATAAGGTTTTGTTCATAATATTCGCCCTAAGTTTGACTGTGTTAGAAGGCCCAGTTTATGATCAAAGATGTCTTCTACCAGTAACATATTGGTTTCATAGTCATGCAAGAGATAAATACTGAGAATGGAGATAGATCAATCTAAGAAGATATTTACAAGAATTAGACTTTACCTGTCATAGGGGAAAACATACATACACAGAGACAGACACAATTTTACACATCTTGCACAATGTCTCAACTTTAGACCAAATTTTTCCAAGGAACCCAGGGTCTGTCAGTCTGCATCAGAACCAATTGGAGTACATGATCCACAGGAAATGCAATGTCTGCAAAACCAACTTTTCAATAATATTTCAAGTAAGTGATATTTTACGACAGCAAATAGTATCAGTTGAAATGAGTATATGATTAAGTGTATGGGACTAGATGTGATTTTATCAGTTAGCACTTGGCAGATTAAACTATTACAGGTACTAGCACCACTACCATCAGTATTAATAACTGGAAAGTGAGAAAAAGTTATGCTTGATGACAACCACGAAGGAAATAAAGTCCATATAAGAAGATACAGACCACTGCAGGGACAAGATAGGTTACAGAGACAGCCCTGCAAATAGCAACTCCAACTCTTCATCCTCTGCTGCAGTTTTCTGTCACAAAAAAGGAAATGGAGAAAGCAGAAAGGCATCAACTACTCACGACTACAAGTCTATAACATGTAAACATAGCATATACCAAAATAAAGAATTGCATGCTGCATATTATAGAAAGATTTGTATTTCACCTGACTAGAAAAAGGAACACAATACCTTGGATGGTAAGAGCTATCTCGAGTTTCCATACCTATATATAGGTACTAAACTGAAACTAATTCTAAAATCAAGAGACAGATGAACAATATTGCTAACCTAGAACAGACGAAAAACAAAAAAAAACTATATGACTCTTATCTTGGGAAGAGTTTGCAACTTAAACATAAAGTTCTCTTAGGGTAGCACTGGAAAACAGAAGGATGAGCTGCCAACTGATTACACCAAAATGGCCTAGAAAAATGAAGACCAATGGAACAACTCTCTCAACCCTATCCCAACTTTGGATATCTTTTCAAATTGGGAGGAATAAATTACTGCAAACCTAGAAGATAAAAGTACGATGCATGGTGTTTTCACATCCCCATATCATCTTGAAGTACTGAACTTGATACAAAAATGCCCAACAGCAGCAGGTAAAAGGGATTATAAATGTCAAGACCAAGTCCTGTATTAAAAAAATTTAGTATGACTTGATATAAGATAAATGGAGATCAAAATATGATAAATACAAATCCCAGTTTTGCATACCTGCATGGACATTAGTTGCAGGATTTTTTTAAATAACCGCAAGCCATGACTTGAATAACTACCGTCTACAGGAAGTCGGTTCATTCTTTCTATTTCTTCATGAACTGCTACCTGCTTCCCTTCACACCATGGTACTTTTTGTTGAGCTTGAGGCTGGTTACTATCTACACACTCCATGGCCTTATCCATTTTCTGATCAAGGGAATTGATTCCCTTTAAACGATCTATCGGATCCAGGTTTTTGATAAACCCACCTAAAACAAAAACACAATTACTAAAATTTGAAACTACACTATGACAAACAAGAAAGACATAAAATTTCACATTGTTTAATCACAATATAAAATAAGATAAATTTCTCATGTTGGTATTGGAATTTGGAAATGATCAGTATCCCTGAGGAAACAGAACCACCATGCTTACTGATGCAAAGAGCATCTAGCTTCTTTGTTTGCAACTTACAAGGTACTTAATTTTACTTTCCCCATGACTTTCACTCTGATACCATACAGAATTTAAGCGAGATTTTCTTCTTCAGGGTTTCTGTTGTTGAACTTTGTATTATATATGAATATCAAAAAATTTATTTTCACTCTTTTTTTTTTTTTCCTTACTTAAAATTTTTGACAACCAAACAGGAACCTCAGAGAACATTAAACATAAACTTGAAGCTAACAAAAGAGAAACTTACAGGTTTCTTTGTCCGATTCTAGGCGAAGGCTATGCTGAACTCACTGGAGTTTGCAGAGAGAGATTGAGTGACAAAAAGATGAGGGCCATGACAGCCCACTGTTTTGAGTTTACCCAAAACAAACCAACCGCTAACAGCTTTTCGCTATTCATCAAACGCAAAGTTTGAATGTCGCAGGCATAATTCCGATCTGCGAATCATAATGTCGTTTTGATATCTGAGCTGTCAATTTTATGGTAAAATAGTGATTTATATTTGGAATTTATGTGAATTCACACGAAGATGATAGATACTCAATGAAATGAAACCTTTAAAATCAAATTAGTTAGAGTGGACTGTATCATTATTATTTTTTATTTATACCGATTAAATGGCGCTTAAAGAATTTCTCTTCATATTATTAATAATAACTATACAAAATCATCAAAACATAAAAATAATATTCGAGACCTATTAAAAAAATTAACTTGGTGCATTTATTAATACCTATTCAGAAAGCATTATTATTAAGTGTGAAGTTTCCATAAAATAAACGAAAGTGGCTAATTGTGCTTCTCACAATATATATAATCATAATATTCATTGAAAAATCTGTTTTAGTTTTTTTAAGAAGGACATCATACCTTCCCCACAAGAGGCAGGGGCTATTCTAGGCTTCTAGCAAGTAAGCAATTATATATATAATTCAATATATAAAATAGAAAAACACTAGGCCATTTAAAAGTGTAGAAGTGCATGATTAGCTTCATGCATGACTTGAGAAATGACATAAATTAACCAATAATATAAAGATGATTAGCAATAATTTAAAATCGTTTTCTTGTCAAAAACAATAAAAATAGTAAGTAATTGATGATTAAGACTTCCTAACCAAAATTTTATATTATATAAGCTTTCTTTTCTATATTGACTTATGCATATAAAATCAAAAGATACAGATCACTGAGACCCAGCCACAATGGATATTGGTGTGTGGAGTATAATTCACGTGGCCACCCTACCCCTATGAACTTTTTATCCCATCCCACTCGTTATTGAGTGCTTTCATTAGAAGATTCCCATGATAATGCTTTCACTTTCTTCTTCTTCTTGTTTATATATCATGTCTTTAGTCTTATGATTCTTGACCGGAAGTGATATTAAGCTTCTTCTTCTTCTTCTTCACGCGTAGGACTAGAGATATGCCAACAGTCAGTAGGGATACCAATTTGATGAATATATTTAATAGTATTACATTATTTTTGATGAATAATTTATTGATATTAGATAGTATTTATTTTGGATTGGACCAGGTTTGAATTGATTTATAAATAAATTAATATATATATAAATACAATAAGATTATTTCGTGTTGGATCATATTTACACTAGTTTAGATTGAATTACTTTTTATTTGAATTAAATTTTAACAAGTTAAGATAAAGTCAAATTTTGAATAAATTAGATCTCAATTATATGATTCATTGCATTTTTATAGTCTACGAGCCATGTTCTTTCACATATATATCATTATAAGTTGTTACAAATCGATCTATAAGGATAATTTAATTTGAAAAATAATTTATCTCTAACTCTTTCTCCTTCCAAAGATTGTAATTTTTTTTTCTATTTATCTTACATTTCAAATATACAACAAACTTATGACAAACAAAAGATATTAATATTTTATACCAAGTAATATCATTTTTGTGTATGAAGAAATGTATTCAAAATAAGTAATAATGTATTTTCAACACCCAAGTACATCAACTTATGAAATGAACTACTCATAACCTACCAAACCAACTCAATTACATGTAACCTCCAAGCCATCCCCAAAAATATAAACTTTATAAAAGGTCTGCAGTTGAGATACACCTATAAATAGCATAGTTTTTATTGCATGTAATTAAAGTTTTTTTTTTTGTGAAAATTAAAGTTCTTCCTTTAGTTGGACTTGCATTCATAAATTTTTGGCATTTCCTTTTACAATAGCTTTTTTAAATATAAAAATGATTACGCAATGACAACTGTAACCTGGTCCATCCACTACATCATTTGGGTATTTTAGTTGCTCTTCCACTAAAAAAGAAAAGAAAAATCTTAGCCTTTCAATCTTAAAAAAAATATAATAAAAAAGTGTATAAATAAATAGTTGTACACAAAAATAAAATTATTTGCATAAAAAAGCTAAGAGAAAATATAGGCAGCAAAACGCAACAAATTAAAGTCAAGGGGGGCGACTGCATTGCGTTATTTCTCTCTCTTCTTCTTCCTTCTTCATCTTCTTTACTGGTCGCGTAATAAACAAAACGCGGAGTTAGAGAGGGAGAGAGGAAGAGTTTGAAAAGACCAATTTGACCTTTGTTCTTCGTCTTCCTCTCTAAGGTTTCTGATAATTTATTTTTTTCCTTTTCGGTTTATTTGATTGTTGTTTCTGTCACCATGAACGAGAAGGCCGGCGTTTCGAAAGAGCTCAACGCCAAGCATAGAAGGGTTGGTTTTCGCTCTTCTTATTTATTTTTTCCTTAAACACCAAATTATTTGGTAAAAATGTAATTTTTGCGATACCCTTTTGCAACTTACCCTGGATCAATGATCCTCAGCTATGGGATTTGATTATTTTTATGCTACGTTTGTGTAATTGAGAAATTGAATCGTGAGTAATGGAAAACGATGGAAATTTATGGATGTTTGCTACCTGATTAGCTACCCCTAGATATATATATTCTTTCCCTTTTCGTATCTGATTTTTGTTGCAAGGAAATAGAGCTTTGGATTTCGAGGTTCAGATTTTATGAGGATTTGATCTGTTTATTCTGATATTTTATTCATGTATTTGATTAATATCTTTTATCTTGCTTGTATGATCACCTTTTTCTTTGTAATATTGGTAGGATTAGTTGATTGGCTTGTGTGAAACACGACTGGGATCTGTTATTAATAGCTGGGTATCCTTTATTTTGTTCATTTTCTTCCTAAATTTTTTAGGGGTAATGGGGTATGTTACTAATATAATGAAGATATAGTTAGACTGAGCTATGGAATATGAAGTTTGGGAATGAATGATGTTTATTCTAGCTTTTCTTTCAAAATCTTGTCTTAAGGAAGAATTCCAGAAATTAGAAGGCTATTCCTTCAAATATAGGATCAAATTCTGATTTCAGATATCCCACACTCAAATCTACACACCTATCCCTTTCCCATCCTGTTATCCAGGCCGGAAAAAAACTAAACCGACAAAACACCCTCCCATCTTAAATCACTGATTGTGTTAAAAAAAACTCCTGTGCTACATCACATACGTGTTTGAATATAATTACTTTGGTGGTATTGATTAGACTGGATGCACACACACGCATATTCAATTACCAGTTTCTCCCCCCGAGTTTGGGTCCATAGCTTTTCTTTCAGTCAGTGTAGGCATTTTGAGACCAAGTCTATTCAAACTGTCAAATACTTTTGTATAATTTATATATTTTTTTTCTAGTGTTTGAACTAATAACTACTACAAAGGCCTCTACAATTTGCTTGCCATTCCTTTCATGGGATTAGCTTGTATTTTTTATTTTTTTTTGGCTTTTTAAGACAGATGCTCTGGAATTCAATACTGAAGTTTGTTCATATGCATGCTTTGCTTTGTTATTGTCTGTGGAAATCCTTAATTATGTACTCTGTTGCCTTTTGCTAAAAAAATAATAATTTTTTAAACTCTTAACTTACAGATACTTGAAGGACTTCTTAAATTGCCAGAGAATAGAGAATGTGCTGACTGCAAAGCTAAGTATGTATCTGACTGATTCTAAAAGAACTGTTCTAGACTTTACTTATCAAAAAAAAAATTAGAAAAAACCAGACATGAGAAAAACTCATTTTCTTTTATTATGTCATTTAGAATAGTTGTATTAGTTCAACAACTTTCACAGTATGATCTTGTATAATAACTTGCTTTGCAGAGGTCCAAGATGGGCTAGTGTGAACTTAGGCATCTTTATATGCATGCAGTGCTCAGGTATTCACCGAAGTCTTGGTGTCCACATTTCAAAGGTAATATGATACTCATTAAGAATAATTTGTTTTTGTTTCACTATAACATTGTGGGGAGCAGAAATGGTTTGGGTTTAAAAATCTCTTGGTTACTGTTATAATGCTGATGATTAAAGTCATAGTCAAATATAGTAGACAACAGATTTATGAAGAAATTTTTTTTTTCACAATGCACTGATCAGGAGCTAGAATCTCGAATGGGAACCCACGAAGAGTTCATTATCCCTGGTGTTGCACTTATTTATTGTTTATAACTGACTTAACTAGAAAACTCGGCGACTCTCTTTGATATTCTTTTTATTATAGATCTTAAAAGTAGTAGGATAATCTTTTCTAAGTTTCGAAGTGTATCCATTTTTTTCTTTTTAAAGAGATTAGTTGTCAGAACTTAAACTGGTGCTGGATCCACTGAAATATGGCTGTCACTGACATCCTAAAAGATTTTTACAATAGATATTGGTTATTGATACAATTGGCTCATGAATATCTACTGGCTTTTCTTCAGGTGCGGTCTGCTACTCTTGATACTTGGCTTCCAGAGCAGGTTGCATTTATTCAATGTAAGCTAGACCGTTTGATCATCACGTTGTAGTTAGTCTGAATGATGTTGATGTGAATATACATTTATAAGTTGCTAACTACATCAGTTTCATTTATGGTCCTTCGCAGCAATGGGAAATGAGAAGTCAAATAGTTACTGGGAAGCAGAACTACCCCCCAATTACGACAGAGTTGGAATTGAGAATTTTATTCGTGCAAAGTATGTATAGAAAATAAAACCCTAGGAACTGGCTTACAGTATTGTTGACACAACTTGAAACTTTTTTTTCTTCTTTTCTTGTTAAGAGCATCTTCAGAATATTACATTTCTTTAATTTTTACAATTGCATATTCATAAAGGTATGAAGAAAAGAGATGGGTTGCTAGGGATGGAAAACCAAAATCACCTTCTAGATTTCAGGATGAAAAGCCTTCTGCACATTGGCCAAGACATGGCGAAAGAAGTGGGCATGGGCATGTTTCTGGTTCGGAGAAGACATACGAGGAACGGAAGAACTTTCAACCATCAACTAAGATACCTGCCACAAGAATCAGCGTTCCTCTTCCGCCTAAAGGATCTGAGCAGGTTTGTTGTTGTTTTCCAAAAATATTATCATTTATATGACAAGCATATTTCCCTCATTAATTTTCCTGATATATATTTTTTTCATCACTTGTTGGGGTCTCAATTGTAAAACATAAAATCTAAGTTCTTGGTTCAGCAAGTGATTCATCTGACTTACTAAATTTCTTTATTTGCAATGGAATAGTCTCTTCTTGAAGCCACACAATGTGCATCCAATTGAACTTGCAAACTCGAATATTCTCATGTTGGAGTGGGCCTATTGTCAATACCTTAAACCAATATGCTGCATGATAAATTAATTTCTGCTTTATCAAGAAAAGAAATTGCTCTTGTCCTTTTAATTTGAATCTCAGTCCTGTTGAATCCTTATTATTGCACCACTGAATTAAATTTTTAATTGCGGAATGTAAAGTATTCTTCCCGAGTGTCTGCTTACATATCTCTGATCTATAAACATCATGATTTTTCTTTTATGCACCAAACCAGTAATTGTATTCAGTAAAAAAAATGAATGTGGGGATTTTTTCTTCAGCTGTGGTTTTAATGACCAGATATTGAAACAATGACAATTGTGGGAGAGTTGAATATTATCAATCATAGCATGTTGACTTTAGGCATCTTTATATTAGTTTGCATATGGAAAAACTTTAGGTGCTCTAAATGTTTGATTTGGTTGATCTAAGAATTCTGATTTTACAAATGGTTTACATTTTTATTATGCTTTCTTGTTACAGATACTTTTCCTTTGATTTTTTCTTAATATGTGGAAAACTGGAAATATATTTAGTACTCTTGTGCCTGAATAAATTACTTATGGACAGGTAACTCCTGTTCCAAAGCCTCAGCATGTTGAGAAAGTAGAACCAGTAGCACTGCAAGCTGAAGCAATGAAGCAGGCTGCTGATTCTCCTCAGGTTGTCTCTCCACCAAAAGTTGATTATGCTACGGACCTTTTCAACATGTTGTCACTGGATGGTCCAAGTGGAAATGGATCAGAGGCAGCTGCTGCAGATGATAATGCTTGGGCAGGTTTTCAGTGTACGTTTTTACTTTTCCCTAGTATTTACACTTAATTGCAATCATCAAAGCAGATTTTGTTCGATTCCCATATTTTTTTTATAAACATGCTTCTGGGGATGGCTTTGAGTGACTTTATGATTTTGCTATTATTGTTTCAGCCGCTGAAAAGGAATCAACACCTGAGAAAACTGAGCCCACAAAAACAGTTCAGAGTACCCAACAGTCCACTTCCGGAATTGAGGATCTATTTATTGATTCCCCTTCAATAGCACCTGCTTCAGTTCCAGAAAAACCAAACAAAGATGTGAAAAATGATATCATGAGCCTTTTTGAGAAGGTATATAGTATATGCTTAAGCTCCAAATATGCGTTTGTCAGAAACCGCTCATGGAGTTGCTTTGGCTTATTACATCACTTTCTTTGGTCTTATTGTTTTTATATAACATTGTTGATATTAGGCATAGGCACATACTAACATGAAACTATGAAAGAATGTTGAGAAAATAAAATGAGAAATGCTCAAGTTGATTTGAAGGATAGATATTATTTTAAAAAATTGGAGATTGTGGATGTGGAGGTAAATATAGTGTTAAATGATCTTGTTTCATCTTTGATTAACATTTATATCCTTAATGATTATAAGTTTATTTGTTTTATTTTGGAAAAATTATAATGCTGTAAGGAGATTCTGGGAATCATGGCGGCAAAATATCAATATGGAAAACCACATCCACATTTCCTTTGTTATTATTCCGGATGAAATTCTCTATATATTTGTTAAAGAGACTCTATTTTAAATGCCACTTATCTAATGCAGTACGATATCAATTGCATTTGGTTGCAGCAGTAGTTGATTATTATTTCTTGGTATGTAAGTATATATTATCTGATCTAATTATTTACATATTTGCAGTCCAGTATGGTGTCCCCATTTTCTATGCATCATCAACAACTCGCCATGTTAGGTCAGCAACAGTCCCTTCTTATGGAAGCTAAATCTGCTGGTGGAGACCCAAAACTGCATCAACAGCAACTTGCCATGTTAGCTCAGCAACAGTCCCTTCTCATGGCTGCTGCAGTTAAATCTGCTGGTGGAGACCCAAAACTGCATCAACAGCAACTTGCCATGTTGGCTCAGCAACAGTCCCTTCTCATGGCTGCTGCAGCAAAATCTGCTGGTGGAGACCCCAAACATCCTGGTGGAATCCTACCTACTGGAGCTAATGGTACCAACTTCCCTATTCAAAGTTGGCCAAATGTTGGCTACCAGATCCCTGGAATGACAATGCCAATAGGAAGCCAGGGTGAGATGCAGAAACTCATGCAGATGCAGTCTCAAGTAAGGCATACATCAAGTGGTAATACTGATTCTTTCATGTATATCTTGTGAGTTTCTCACTTTCTCTTGTTTCTTCTGAGTTAGACTCAGAACGTGGCATCGGCACATACAATGGGGAGCTCTGTCTCATATCCAACATCTGGGTATGTCACTGATCTTATTCTGCAAGCCAATTCAATGAGTTTTCCTGATTTATAAAGATTTTTAGTAATTTGGAAATAGAACCCTATGATTTCCCCCCATAGAATTCTAACTCATTTTAGGTTGATTCTGGTGTCAGCCAAAACGAGGCATGTTGTCTCATAGATCTGCTACTAAGTGTCATACTAGTTGCCTACCACAATATTTTATGGACAAAAAGCCTAACAAATAGTTCTAAAGTTGATAGATTCAGTTGCTTTCTGTTTTTCTTTTTACCTAGAGAACTTCAGATCTGGACCTATCTGTTCAGTATTTTTTTTTTTTATTCATAGCTGGGTTAGCATGTGAGCTATCTTTCAGTTTAACCCTCTTCCACTTGAAATTGTAAGGAACTAGTTTGCTGCACCTAGTGCTGCCCTTGTTTCTGAACCTTAAGTATTGTAAATGTCAAGGGCACATCTTTTTGTCATAAAGACTTGTACAACAGGATATTAGGTGTGAGATTTTTAACACAGCTTTCTTATAAACTGTGCATTTCTTTATAGATGTCTATATAAACCTTAATTTATTCAACAATTTTATTTTTAGTGTGTCCATTGTTGTGTGTATGTGTGTGTAATAAATTCTCTTTGTTCCTTTTGGTTTGTTTTACTCTTTCTTTTCTGATACTCCTTTTATTCTCGTTGACTGTTCCCTCCATTTTTCTTGTTATCTGTTTCATTATTTTCTTTGGTGAGGGAATAGTTAAGTAAGTCTTGTGACTGAGCACATGAGGCAGATTGTGAAATCTTATGCATTTGTTCTAAATCACCTTCCACCATTCTATTAAAAGACCTTTCGGATCTTAACGTGTGCTGGGTTTCCACGTCTTGCAGTTTCCATCCAACGGGCCAAGGTACCCCAGTTAACGGTGTGACGCCAACTAAATCGATTAAACCTGACTCAGCATCTCCGGCATCATCTGTTAGTTCTTTGCAATCAGCAAAGGATTATGATTTTTCCTCTTTAACACAAGGGTTTTTCACCAAACACTGATAGGCCGTGGCAATGCTGGCTTTTGTCATAGTATACAGAAAGTAGTCAAAATTACAGAAAATGCACTTGGAAGTTTTTCTTTTACCTGTATTCGGGGTTGTAAACTATTTGTAGAGCTAGTACAGCCTTTCCTTTGAGTGATTGCTTCATTTGTAACAGGAAGCATGTTTGCAAAAATGGAAAATTTAGATTGATTTGAATAATTGCCAACTTATTTGCTTATATTGATATGAATTCAGTTTTCTTTGATAGAAGACTTTCTTTGTTTGACAATACCTTTCCGCAAGTTCATTGAGTGACGAAGTAAGTCATGTGAAGAAAAATGAATAAAGCCTCCTGTAGGAACTTTGATCTTTCGTTAGTTGGAAACCATGATTCTTTTAGCTACGAAAAGTGGTGGATCTTTTTTCCATCTTTTAAAATAAGTGCTGGTTTCATAGTAAAATATTTCCTATATGGACTCTGGATGTTTGGTGCAATATTTTAAAAATTGGATCAAAAAATTTATCAAATTTATCATTAGACCGAAAGAAGTTATAAATATATTTACTATATATTGAACATATATTTGTTTAATTATAATATAATATGTAAATATGCTGACTCGTAACACTCAAATTTTTACTTATTTATCAAAACAATTGAAACATCAAATATAAGTTTTACCAATTCTTAGTATAAAATATAAATAATGCATTAATACTTAAAATAATAATTATTTTTAATCGGTTCAATTCAACAAGTCCGATATCAATTTTATGGATTCTTTCAATTTTGACAACGGCTCTTAGTCTTAAATTCTTTGCTTCCAGTAAATTTTGGAGAGCATGAGTGTTTACCTTTCCGCAAGTCCATTGAGTGACGAAGTAAGTCATGTGAAGAAAAATGAATAAAGCCTCCTGTAGGAACTTTGATCTTTCGTTAGTTGGAAACCATGATTCTTTTAGCTACGAAAAGTGGTGGTTCTTTTTTCCATCTTTTAAAATGAGTGCTGGATTCATAGTGAAATATTTCAGACATGGACCCTGTGAATGTTCGGTGCAATATTTTGAAAATTGGATCAAAAAATTTATCAGATTTATGATTATACCAAAAAATATCATAAATATATTTATTATATATTGGACATATATTTTTCAATTATAAATATTAAATATAGAAGAAATCATAAATTTATTGCGAATCGTAATATTCATAAATTTTTAATATTCAAATATAAGTTTTACTAATTTTTAATATAAAATATAATTAATTCATTAATACTTAAAATAATAATAATTTTTCAATCTGTTCGACTCAATAAACTTGATATCAATTTTATCGATTTTTTTAATTTTGATCGATTTTTTTTAATTTAATAACCCAAATACTTATTAAATTTAATTGATCTAATTTGTCACAACTAACCCAATTTTCAAAACATTGATTCCGAGAGAAAAGAAAAAGAACACATTGTTTTCTCCATCTCAAGTGTTTTTAATTTAAAAGAATACAGTGTCTTTTCTCTTTTGTGTTGCTTGATAACACAAAGGGACGAAAGGATGGTGAGCTGAAATACCCCATAATTTTACTGGTGTAGCCCAATAACCTATTAGCTTACGTGCCCGTCGATGAGGATCACGTGGCACCTATCCAACAGTTGGACGGTGCCATCCAATAACAATATAGATCTCCATCCTTGACTGCATAATCATTGCGTCTACCAACTCTGAACAACCTACTAATCTCCATACTGTATACTTTAGTATTTGTTGCTTCTAATAATTTGCAGAAATTTTCTGCTACAAACAAAATTAGAAACAACTATTTCAAGGGTCCATTCCGTCTTTTATTTGTTAATGTCTTCATTGTTCACATTTTTCAATCGAAGTTGCAAAACAAAAACGTTTAAGTATTTGACTTTTTTTTTTGGGTCACCATGAAGATCATTGTGTTTTGGAGAAACAAAGTATTGAGTTTGATGTGTTCAATTTTCTCCACAATTCTAAAAATTTGGTTCAAGTGGGTGCTTTGTGAACACAACACAAAACAAATGTAGCCACATATTTTTACAACGTCGTCGTCTTCAAGCAAGTTGATCATTGTCTCACTTGACCAAACAAGTCCCAAAGTGAATATGCTATCTTAAAATTTTCCATGGTAGATAGAGAAGGTGTTGTTACCAGCCATACATAATACACTGCTTCTTTTTGCTGCCAAGCTTTCACTCCCATGTTTGGTATAGCAAAGCCACTAAGTACACGTAAATTTGAGAATTGTAAACTTTGTGACGACATATATCAAAGATTTCAAGATTTTGATTCTTGAATCAGCACGAAATATATTTTGTATTCAAATTTGATTTATGAAATATTTTTAATTAA
The DNA here is from genome assembly GCA_029379385.1 of Quillaja saponaria. NCBI lineage: Eukaryota > Viridiplantae > Streptophyta > Magnoliopsida > Fabales > Quillajaceae > Quillaja > Quillaja saponaria. The sequence goes on along the minus strand of CM055616.1, from coordinate 5,603,868 downwards.
AAATTATATTAAAAATATTTAAGTATCTCACATGTAAAAGTAATTATTTTAGCGTACTAAATATTTTATCAATTAAAATGTGCTTGACAATATTTAGTCGGTAGAAAACTAAGGATTAAGACAATGCCAGTTAGAGTATAGAACTTTGCAGCTACTAATGACAAGGACTTTTCAAGTGGTAATTGGTGTTTTTTGGTTATAAACACAGATCACTACTTTTCTTTCTTTTGTTTTTAGAATGCTTGACATTGTGGCATGTGAGAGGCCCAAAAGACCCAGCCGTACCCATGGGCCGCGAATTCAGGACCCTGATACAGATCCGGGTGTAACGGTCATATCATTCTAGCCGTTGGGAAAAGGTAATGATTAAGATTAAATATTCAAGGGTTCCTGACAACACCCACTGCAATATCAACTGCACTTAATTCAATAATATAATAAGAATTAATTAACTTAATTAATTTGACAACATTAAAATAGAAAGCTTATAATTAAATTAATCAATCTTTTTGTGTAGAAAGTTCTTTTGAGACAACAGTACTATCTTTTGTGTAGTCTCTTAATTCAAAAATAATATAATATTTCAAAATATGTAACAATTTCTCTAATAAGTATACCAATAAGTTTTTTTTTGTTTTAATTTTTCAGATTGAGCTAATTTCTTAGTCATATATAATTCTAACACTTAGCCCACATAATGATTCATAATTATTAGTAAATTTGTTAACTATTGTACGAATTAATGAGTGAAGAACAATTGAAATTATTTTTATTTTCTAACTCAATGAGAAATAAGGAAATTTAATAGTTCTAAGTCACTAATTTTAACTAATTAAGTTAGTTGTAGATGATGAGTATTGTAATTAAGCACTCTGAATTTTAGTTGAAGGTATGATTTTCATGAAACTTACAGTGAAAAATGAATCAATATTACTTCTAAAATACATACCATATATTCAAAAAATTAGTGGTAATTTCTACTTTGGCATCATTAGTAACATTTTCATTAATTCATGGTTAATGGTAAGTAAAAACATGTCAGGTTAAGTAGAGAGCCAAGTGTCAATACACTTCTTCTAAAATGGGCCCCGCAAAAACTTACATCATTACTCTGTTGTCATTAATCCGACGGTCCACATTTCTTAAAATATTAAACTTCACCCTCCCTTGGTCCCTCCTATATATATCCCTCTCATTTCTCCCTTGGCTTCCTCGGTAAATCAGGCTTTCCCCTAAGTTTAAACCCTCACACTCTCAAATCTCAGCTGAAAAAGCCGCCGGAGAAGGTAAGTTCCGACGAGTACAAAGTGCCCGAAAAAAATGGCTTTCTTGAGCAACAACTGGGCTCTCTCTCTCAAACTTGTGCTAATCTCCACTGGCGTTTTATCAATGGCTGTGATTTTGAAATTCTCTGTTCCAGTGATGGCTGATTTTATAGTCTCCGAAGTTCCTTCTATTTGGAGCTCCATAAACACATGGTTAAGACCTCCTTACCTATACATACTCATTAACTGCATCATCATCAGCATCGTCGCCTCTACCAAGTTCCAGAACAACAAAAACGTGGTCGACGAAACTCAACCACCATCAGATACTGTGGCCGTTCCAGTAATTCCGACGAAGACGGTGAAGATCTCAGAGGAAGATGTACAGACGGAGTATGCTGTCTACGAAGGTGTCGTTTCTAACGGATATGTATACGATGCGACTGTTGAGGAGAAGGTTCCGGAGGTTCTGGTAGCAGAGATTTCGGATTCGGAGAAGAAGTTGAGCGATCTTAAGATGATTAACGGTGGTGATATTAATCAGACCGTATTGAAGTCGGTGGGGAGCGACTTGCAGAGAAAAAATTCGGTAGATTTTTCGTATTCCAATGGAAATGAGAAACCGCTGGTTTCTTCCAGGTTCGGTCATCGGAGGTCTGCCAAAGCAAGTCCAGAAGGTACCTCTCTTACTCACTTCTTTTTAATTTTTATGGGTGGGATTTCTAAAGCAAGCGTCAGAATTAACCGCTATATTTCCGGCGTCGTTTTAATACCGTTTCCGATATTATAAAGTAAGAAATTCGAATATCTAGGATCGACGGCGGAAAGTGTGGCCGGACCACTTAACTTTGGGTGGTCTGAGCACCACCTGGTTTTCTTTTTATTTATTTAAATTCAAAATTAATTCGATATATATTCAAATTTGCAAGTAATGTCAGAAATGTAATAAATTAAAGTTGTGGTCCTATTGTCATTTCAGCTGCCAGGGCGGTGTTGGGAGTGTCGAGGCCAAAACGGAACGACACGCTGGAGAGCACGTGGAAGACGATAACGGAGGGTCGTTCTGTACCGTTGGCAAGGCACTTGAAGAAGTCTGACACGATGGACACGCACGTGAACCGGAGCATACCACTACCAAATGACGAGAATACCCCTCCTCCGAAAATGAAAAAGTCCGAGACATTCAACGAGGGAAACAACAACAGGGTCAACTCGTCACCGGGTTCCGGGAGACTGAAGAAAGATCCGTCGCTGAGTCAGGACGAGTTGAACCGCCGAGTGGAGGCGTTCATCAAGAAGTTTAACGAGGAAATGAGGCTCCAGAGGCAGGAGTCGTTGAATCAGTATCAAGAAATGATTAGTGGTGGGGTACATTGAATTGGTAGATGACGTGTTCTGTGGAAGGGCAATTGGGTCATGCTATGCAATGCAATACAATTTTTTTTTTTTCTATTTTTTAGGTTCTCCCAAGTAAAACTTTTTAAGTTTTGGACTGTGATAAAAAAAAATAAAAAAAAAGTGATGGAAATGTATTTTGGTTTTAGTGTATGTATAAAGGAGTGGGATGACTAAAAGTTGTTCTTTTTCAGTTTTTTTTTTTTGGACAGAGTAATAGAAATTATATATACAGTATGATATAATTTAAATTAACAATTCATATATTAAAAATAATTTTAAAAAATATTATTGATATTCAAACATGAAAATTTTAAATTAAAATTTGATTAGCTAATTTAAAAATTTGAGAGTAAAAGTAAAAACTCTCCTGAGCTTTATTATTTATTTAATTTTTCTGGCAGAAATTAAGATTCATTATCTTTGAAAATCATAAAATGAGTGGATGGGTTGTTGAAGAGAAACTCATTGTAGGAGTTGGTTAATGGTTATCCTATAATGAATTGGTGGAGAAGGGAGGGAAGGTTGTTAAGTAAGCTTAACAAATCTATGTTAAAGGAATTTGATGATATAAGAAATTCAGAAAATCCAAATGAAAATAAATTACTTTATATTATATATAGCAACAAAGTAAAACATTCCACTTCTCAATTTCACTTTTTTAAAAAAAAATAATAATAATAATTGTAGTGCCAAAAATGTAAGAATTACTAAAATCCACTCAAGGTAGAAGACAAAATTACACTGTACATAAGACCAAGATTGCTTGGAAATTGTAGACTACTTAGGGACAAGATCTTAAAGATGTACAATATGAAGCCCATCTATTTTCTCTTTGTATTTTGATTTGCTTGGGGTCTAGTAGCTTCATTGGTTCTGGATATTTGCCAAAAAATATTTTGCTAAATGCTGTCAATGTTTTTTAGCAACCGCTTTATCCTCTGGAATCTTTGAGAGAATGCCTTTTACTTCAATGCTTCCCCTTTATTGAACTCATTTTTTCCACTAATGATGTAATGCCCTAAGAAAACTGAGGAGCATAGGCATAAGTAAAGACATAGTGATCTTTATCTGTTCTTGCCGCCTTCACGACGATATTCTTATATGGAACAAAAATGATTTACCTTCTAATACAAATTGCAGGAGCTAGAAGTAGGATCATAGGTGTTGGATGGACATGGCAGTCAAATATAAACCTTGTGAAATCCTTAAAACAATTTACACTTATATATGTCAAAATTAAGGTATTAGTCAGGTTGGTTATCATGAATTGGAGATTAAGAAGATTGGAGAAGAGCATAGAGCAAAAGCATCATTGAAATTTTACCAAATCTCACCAATTTTATTCAAGGTTTCTATAAACATTCTTTAATCAGAAATTTAAGCATGGGGGAGAAAGGGGAGGGCATTTGTTTTTTTTTTTTTTTTTTTTTTTGGTCAGAGAAGCATTTATTTTGTGCTATGCTTCTGCTATTACCTGTACCGATTGACTCATTAACTGTATAGTCTATATACATGTAGAGATATATCATGTCTGCCAGTCCACTGAAGTGGCTCTCTATTCTAATGAATAGAGAAAATGTGTAACAAGTTATTTTACTTTCAAACCGAGGGGCAAACCAATGATAACTGCTCTGTCTCGTCTACATTGCCATTGTGGTGGCTGGGAAAAGCCTATCTAAGAAAGTATACAGACCACCTCCTAGCAGAAGTGCTCCGCTGCAAAAACAAAATTGAAACATGTATCAAGAAACAATGGAAGTAGAAGAAAATAACTCATAAATATCTACAAGCGTTGCATTCTGTTTGCCACATATTCATTACTTTTTGCTGAGCAAAGTGGTTCCATTGCAATATGCCACTAATAGATTATTAATATGAGCTGTAAGGACTACTACGGTAGTGGAGATAAGTCATGAGTTTCACCTTTAATGGTTATTGAGTATTCAAAGAATTACCTCATAGGATTGATCCATGCTGAGAACTTGCGGAATGAAAGCAGGCTCTGCAAATATAGAAAATTGAATGTGAGTAAGAAATATGAAGTCCCTGGGTTCGAATTCCTGATCTAACAGGAGTTATATAATAATTTTTTTTTTTTTATGAAACCACATATGAACCTGTAAAGCTCCAGCAAACGAAGCAGCAAGAAGTAGCGGAGACACATAGCCTGTTGTATATGTCAAAAGCAAGCTGCCCCCTATGAGTGGATCCTGTAAAAGAAATTTTCATTTTATTTGTTAATGTAGAAGTGACTACATGTGTAAACTGGTTCAAAACTAATGAGTAACTATAACAGTGCAATTCTGCTTTGTCATATAGTGGTCAAGCTTCCGCCTCCCCCTTGATAACCCTAACTTCTTGCATCTAACTGAACCTCTTCATTAAGCTCTTGGGTATAATTAAAGATATAGTCTAGAGGAATAACAAAGGTCTTTACATTCCTAAGCCTTTCCACTTAGTGGGCCAAAGTACCAGATCAAGGTACTTGAGCCAAGACTCCTGACTAACCAAGCTAAACTATAACAGAGACAAATGAAGGATTAAAAACTCACTGTATGCATGTTGGGCGTGGGATAGAGAGAGAGAGAGAGAATGGCCATAAGATACTAGAAATACCTTGGATGTAGCAACATATCCCAGAAGAGTGGCCAGCACTGGTGTGCTACAAGGTGAGGCAGCTAAAGCAAAAGTAAGCCCAGCTAAATATGCTTGCACACCTAAAAGTGATTTGCTTGAAATATTAATTTCTTTAACATGCACTAGGAAAATTAGGTTAATCATATGTAGCTTACTTGATGGGAGATTCGCAGCTGCAGCGCGTGGATCAAAATTGTTAAAAAATGATGGGATTTGTAATTCAATTATCTGCAAGTGAAATTAAGTTGCCAAATCATAAATAAAAAGTTTTGTGCTTGGCTAAGTATTCAAAATTTATTAGTTCAAATGATCGATACTGAAAGCTTTATATATAGGTTTATCTTCCACCATCATGGTTTTTAAGAGTCTATACTCATAGTCATAAGCACACTTGAAAAGACACTAACAGTCACAAATCAAGAATAGAACTGAAAGTAATGGTCTAGGCCTAAAGGAAAACTCAAATTCAGAACTGCTAGACATATTGCAGACGTTTATGTATAAAAGTAGTCAGAGAAATCTTCAAAACAACAAAAACATACCACAATTATTTTTCCCCATGTTTATGGAAACACTACTTGTACAAGCTACCATTTGGAAAATAATCTTATTGACTGGCACAGAATTTCAACATTTTGAATAATGAATATTGCGAATGGGAAAAATAAATAACTCAGTTGTTTCCTGTAATGCACCATGCACAGAACAAACAATGACAATAAAAATGCAAATAATACCTCAAGCAGATTCAGACCCATAATCACAGCCAAACCAGAAGCAGCCAAAGGTAACCCCTGCCCTATCTGTCCATAAGCTTTTCCAGCAAATGATGCTGCTATGCCCAAGATTGCTAGCGTGGTTGCAAGACCTAATGAAAATGCAATGGAATCCCCAACAACCTGACCAGGCAAAAGACATCACTATTTGTGTGATATTTGTAGTGCATGTTTGTGTTTGTGTGTGCGCATGAGAGAGAGATAGTAGACAAAAATGTATAAAATGAAGAACCAATACATGAAAGTGGTGTGAGATTCTAGAGGAATATGAAATGATTTGATGCCTTCCTAGACATGCAGCTTAACAAAGTAAACGAAAATACAAGATATGCCCAAGAATGGAATGCATTAAGAAAAAAAGAAGATAATTGGCATTCAGACTAACTCAAGATCTCACACTGTTTTGTTCATTATATCTCTCTTATTTCTCCTTCTCTCTTCTCCATCCTAGTCAAACGACTCAACACCTAGAGCTAATCACCACTGTTCAATGCCATTCTTTTCAGCTCAATAGATTTCAATAATGGTTCTATCAAAAAAACCCTTGTGCAAGCAAAAGTGATAGGAGTGAGAGGAATACATGAATGAATGCAACTTTTTAGCAATTAATTACCTCTGCTCTGCTTTTTCCCGAGCCAAATGCACCTGTAGGATACCACCCCACAAAATTAGAAAACCGAAAGAACATAAAACATTCACAGTGTATGCAGTAGCAAGCTCACCAATGTAACCAAGAGTTAGCGGTAAGACACTCAGTGTACAAGGAGAAAGACTGGTGACAAGCCCAGCACCATAAATGACTGCCAAGCTGTAAATATGTATAAGCAGCAAAGAACAAAGAAAAGACATGAGAGCAAGATCTTCAGAATAGACAAAAAATGCAGAGAGGGAGGAAGTGAAGCACTATACCTAGTGAAACTGAGAGAAGATAGCTGGTCCATAACAGCTTCATTGGCTTGTTGTCCGGTGGAAAATAGGAAGCCTCCAAACCAATCTCCAAGGTTCCCATCAGCCAAAGTATAAACAGAAGCAGCTAATTCCTGAATCAAAGGAAAATAATTATTGTTCCCGAGATGATAAAATGTGCTTTACTTGTATTTACGGAAGATGGCATATCTATGACACAGAGTGATTAACGGAAAATTAACATAATTTTATTTTCACAACAGATATACACAGAAAGTGGGAGTATAGAAACTAGGGATTAGATTTGTTTGTAACATATCATCATCCTCTAAAAGTATGGCAAGTTATACGTGCTTCAAGTACAAGCATGTGAATGCAGTCTAAGAGCAACCCTGCAACTAGTGTATGAGGTTGTGAGATCCAGAATTTTGAGGTCAATCTTGGCTTGAGAGAAGCAGCAAATTGAGCTTCACATCTTTTTTACACAAACAAGAAAAGAAGAAAGAGCTACTTGTGCACTCTCCATCAGTTCCTGCCTTAAAATATACTAGGTTCACCAAAAAGTTATTATCCAATAAAGATAGGATAAAGCAAACTATACAAAATATATACTATCAGAATACACAAGTGGTGAAAGGATAAAAATCTCAAAGCATATTTGATGCAAACAGACAAGATTTTCACCAACAGATTTTTTTGAACTTACAGCTTTTGCTGTGGCTGGTGCAACCAAGTTTGCCACTGAAAACAATGAGAAGAGAAATTTTCACAAATACAATCAAATAATACCAAAAAACCATGTAATCAATAAGAACTCAAGAAGAATATGAAGGCCAGCAAATGCATTTAGGTTGCTTTGTCTTGAATCATACAGTTAATAAAAAAAAAAATAGTATAACACCAGGCAAAAGAGAAAAGCACAACGAAGAGAATGTTTTTTTAGATGTAAAAGCAACCTGATAGGAATGGGAAAAAAAAAATAAAGAGGGAAAAAGATAGGAAAGGATTCACATCAACCAAAGGATGAAAGACGCTACCTGTCAAGGAACTGATCAATGTCTGTATTTGAAAGATGCTGCTACGATTACAAGTGTGCATTTTGATTGGCATCATATATCTGTCTTGAAGACACAAATAATAATGGAAACATTGTGTTAGATTGTATTCAGAAATACAGACAGGCCATAGACATACACTCAAAAAGAAGGAATATATTTTACCTTTGCAGATTAAAGGGTTGGTCTATTTCATGCTACTCAAAAAAGCATATAAATAAACTTTATGCCATCTCACAGTCTTCACCAAAATATACACAATTTTTAGTATTAGCATCTTCTGACATTGACATAGATGTTCGACAACATATCATATTGCCGTAAGCTGATAGTTCTATTACATGTTTGAGAGATAAAATTATGATAAAAGTAAAATAAATATAATTTTACAAGACAAAGTAAAGTAACTTTAAACTATTGCTCAAGAATAAAATACCTTCTGCCAGTTCCAACTATCCCCATTACAAAATCTTTCTTTTCTTTTCTTTTCCCTATTTTTTTAGAAAACCCACCAATATAGAATTTGCTTTGCTTACTGAGAATTATCACGATATGTACAAAGTTGATTACGAATTAGACTGACCAACACCAGAAATCTTGATGGCCCTTCCATCATGATTTTCAATGATTCATTTCAGGCGTTAACGCCAATGACATTAGAAAGCTTATAAAAAGGCAACCCAAATCAACAAGGGAGAAAAGGAGTTTCTTTTTATTCTTCTCCCCCATGTCAACGACCTTGAATTCTATACAGCTGAGCAGCTCATCAAGTTTAACAACTTGTAGAAATAACTCCTTCAATTGAAGAAAATTCTGTGTTGATTACCAACATGAGCACATCGAATAAAATTAAGAACTTTATAAACTCACCATGACTGAGCTTCTGCTCACGCTTGCAGCTCCTTATTATGCAGGATTGACCGCCAGGACTGCCGCAGTGGTTGATAATCAAACTCATCTTCAATATTATCAGCTGAAATCCGAAAAAGGAAAAAATAAAATTTGTTTGGGAACCGAGAAACCGCAGCTCAGAAGTAGTACCACTAGTAAGCGCAATTATGGGCAAAGACAGTAACTCGTGTAGTTGGGTCAGCTGATTTCGGCTTCTCGGATATTTCACAGAAAAATGGGAGGGAGATAGAGTCAAAACAGTTTACCCATTTAACTCGTAAATACCACAAATAATGCTTTGCTCGTTACTTTTTTTTTTTTTTTTTTTTTTTTTTTTTGTGCTTCGGAAAGGAATATTTAATTTTGTTACTATGGGTTCTCTGAGAACAACTTTTTCGGAGATAAAGATTAAACATTTTTATGTAATTCTTATGATAAATATTTAATATTACTTATTTAGACAATAATAAATATTCCAATATATGAGATATCTTTATTTAAATTTTACTTTTTCTATATACCAAAAAAAATATTTCTCTTTTTGGTTTCTCATGTAAAAAAAATTAAATAAATAAAAAAATCCAATTGCCATTTATAATATCTAAAATAAAATTATTTAGATTGTTGGCAAGGATAAACAATAAAAATTTCAATTTCAATTTAGTTTTCTTCGATCTGGAGTTAAATATAAATAAATAACTACTAGCTCGTTTTCAGCCTGTCTGCATTGGTGGTATTCAACCAATTGTCTTGCTACGTGACCGATAACAGAAAAAAAAGAAGTGACATTGTTTTCTGAAAAATGGCATCCTCCTGCCAAATGCCGTTCAATTTATTCCAGCTTTAGTTCATAGAATAGCAACTGCACCATCAAAATAAATGAAAATGAAATAGCAACCGCCTCTAAGTAGCCTTACATAGAATGATTTGTTTCATAATTAACAGATTACTGTTAATTAAATGATTCATCTCCTCCAACTTTAATACTTTACATAAATAGTTCAAAATATGTGTACCCAGTACTGGTGAAAAACAGAAAATAATAATAGTTTACAACTTTTTATCTCACTTCAAGAATATGAAGAACAATCAATTCTTGTGACAGATCACAGATATACTCATATACAAGCAAAGTGCCTTGTAGGGAAGACCTAGAGCTCTTACTGTAGTGAACATGTCCTCTAAGCTCGTTCAGAAGCTATCTCAATATGCCTCTTGAAGATGTCATACTTGTCTTTTCATGGGTACAGCTCCTCATCCAAAACCCTCTATTATCTTCTTTAGGCAGTTCTTTTTCAAGCAGCTCTTGCAATTTGAGCCCCTTGGTTTTTGTGTTAATCAACGAATAGAGAATCTAGTGCTATGCCATGGCAATCTGTTCTCACACTTCACCGTCTATAATTGCACTAGTATGCAACTTAGGTTAATTAAGAGCATATGTGCACGCAATAACAGAAAACAAAAAGTGACCACGCCAGTGTTTCATAACCTTTATCCAGGAGCCTATGTACACTTGAATAGAACAACACTCGAAGCTGATGCCTCACATAACGCAAACAATGATTAAAGAAGACGAATGGATACGTGAAGTGAGTTTTATGCCCAGTGCCATGGTGCATGCACCACCTGCAGACTCAACCACAGTTCAAAGATATTCATTTTGAATTTGATATACGGTGCTGCCCTGTTAGGTAGAATGTAGTTTTATTTATAGGTTGGTAGTTTGCAAATCAGCTTCGCCATAAACATCACCTTTTACAAATCTAGTTTCCAAAAATATGCTGCCATAAATATGCTCCCGTTCTATTCCTTTGAGTTATCTCTAAGTTTCATTAGGTAAACCACAATGAACTTTGAGAATATTGAAACAAATGCAAATTCACGTGAGATGCACATTTGACTGTTGGCAACAGCCAACAGGAAGATACACATTTTCACAGAATAATGAGTTAATAGTTAAAACACATACCAGTAGAGTTATCCCTTCCTTGACATCTGCATAATCTCCCTCCATTCTGATTATCAGATATTGTGTTATTTCCATCCAGATTGTTGCATTTTTATATTGCTTATAATTGCAATATTATTTATCCCCTGCTAAATGTACTTTATGAGGAATGTCACTTAACTTTGGGTATAACAACATTGCCTTCTTGATGTGCTCTCAGCAGCTATGTTACTGCATTAGACTACTTTAGTAATTCCATATTTTCTTCCAGTGGAACATTGTTCGCTTGTCAAAGGTGACATTCAGTTCCAAATCATCACACACACAATTTGCAGAACATGAATGGTGCCTAATGCTAACAACAAGTATAACCTCTATTATTTCATCACAATACAAGTCTAGTTAATTACACATAGGACAATTACACAACAGAACAGTATCACATATTACGAAAGAAACAAAAAATTTAGTACATAAAGGTTTAATATGCTAATAAGTTTCAAAGCCTTGAATTTTACTTGGTATTAATTTATTATTGACAAGAGAGCAAACTTTCTTTCCTTTTGTTTTTATGTGTCTTAGTTTTCTGTTTTGACTTTCTTTGGTTTATTAGGTTCTGATATTGATGAGTATCTCCCAAAAATTTAAAGCCAGATAAGGATGGTTCCTGCAGTGTTCTGGGAGAAATATTTAATGCAGTAAACTGGCCAATAATAATTGGCGTAATGTTTACGCAATTTATCAAATTAAGGAATATAGTCATATAATGAATTGACCATGCCTAAAATTTTAAATCTACCAAGTTATGAAACAAGATAATAAGAGAAAGACTCAGAGATACCTTTGGCTTGACATAGAATTAAAATTGACAGTAGATCTATGACCTACTACCAATTTCACAGACTTCTGGCACTAATTGTACACCAAATAGTGTCAAAAAGTTGAAGAGAATTACAATACATAATAGCCTATCATAGAATAACTATCAAATTCTCCGCCACTCAATGTCTAAAAATAAACACACAATGCTCCTGACATAGAATCACAGCTTTATCATGCAACAATCTGATGGGCAACCACAGAAATCCAAAAATAAGTTAGCATAGAATGGCTCCTTAGATTTCTAAGTCAATTTAGAATGGTAATATAAAAATGCAAAATCTCAGCTTAATCTTTACATATCAGATATCAAACCTTACCTCTGTCAGTTTTGAAATCTTGAACTACACATGGAAGTTTGCCCCCACCATAGACTATAATCTTATAATAATACTATTACTGGCCAAGCATTACCAAATGCTCTCAAAGCTCACCACCAAGCATTCTTCACACAGTCAACAACACCAGAAAATCAGGAAGGCGCAGCACAAAGCAGAGAATGTCATCCCCGTGGACACTGAAAAAAATAAAGTAAGGGAAGGATTAGAAGGAATGAATGACTTTTTTCTTTTTTGAAGAGAAAAGTAGAAGAGAACGGAGAGCTGAGGTGGTGAGCTTTGGCTGCTAGAACACAGTGCCCCTTCTGGAAAAAAATAAAAATGAAGTCAGGAAGAGAGAGAAAAGTGCAACGCAAAGAGCAGACATCTAGTAGGAGGGGTAAGTAATTGCATGCAATTTTGACTTTCTTGTAATATTCCAACTGGTTCACTTTCTGTTGAATAGTACAGCAGGTGAAAATGAACTGAAATGTGAAGCTTCATTGTGGCTTGCTACAATAATTCCTTATTCTCTATTATATGGTAGAATAAGGCTTAATATATTATTCAATGCCCAAAGATGAACACTGCATCTAAGTAAAAAAGAACACTCATCTCAGAATCAAATAGGGGTCGACATAAGGTCCTTGTACTCCCTCCGGAGAGGTGTCATCTTCCAGCTTTTTGTAACATTCTCAGAACAGCAAACACAAAATCTTGCAAGTGTCTAAGCTTGGTCTTGATCCAACAAATAACCATTTACCTGAATGACAAAGTCAAAAACATCCATAGTAAAGTCAGATTAGCAAATGCCAAAATAAATGCAATTCTACCATATGAATCTAATAAATGCAAGTTTGGAAAAAAGAAAAGAAAAAGAAAAACAAGATCTCAAGTGAAGTGAAAATAGGAGTAACGTGTTGGTTCCAACTTAAAATATAAGCATAAGCAGAATCTACTTACCGGGAGAGGATGGGTGGTAGGAGAAATTACTCTCAATTCTCAAACAATCACTGATATCCACCAGTTTCATTGTCCCTTGACCTACAACTCTTTTCCTTTTCTTCTTTTTGTCTCTTTTTGGCCAGATAACCTATAAGGACAAAACAATACTTATATATTCCAGCTAATGAAAAAAGAAAAGAGTGCTACAAAAATAAGCTCCTAGAAGAGGTCTTGCAGAAACAGTCACTATGCCTATATCTAGGCAATGGTTTGAGTTCTGTCAGAAATTAGAATGTGTGGTTTGGGAAGCAAAACAACAGTAATAAGAAAGAAAAATAAAATGACAAATTTTGATTATGAAAACTTGAGAACATAGTTAAAATTGTTATATCTACAATGTCTCAATGAAAGGAGCTGAACAACTAAATTTGACAACTTATCAACAATATTGTGAAATAGAAGACATGATAGTAGAGCTTTAACAAACACTGATGAGGTAAAGAGGAACGCCTATTCTCTCCCTTCTCCCCCTTCCTGAAATTCTTCCTTTTTTCATGAATATAAATAATTTCCTCAGAAGGGCCAATCATTCAAAAACACACAAGCAAACTTTAACAAGCAAATAACAAAAGAAAAGCAAGAGCTTAAGCATCCAGCTTAGCATGAAACCCCTCAACATTTCCATCAAGTTGCACTGTTTGTGGTGCCCTTCGCAAGAGAATGTGATTAGCTATTATCACCCATACCCGAAAAACTGAGGAAGTCCCCTGATCATTCCTGTAGTAAACATTATTGAGACCTCGAAACAAGGATGGTTTGCATGGGATTGTTAAAAGGACCAGAGAGACCATACCAAACAGCGTAGAAGATAAACTATTTCTTATATGGATAATGCTTCTACAAACTGATAATACACACACATATACAATCCAGTACTGTAATACATTATAGAGTAATGCATATATGAAAATTTTGAAAACGTCATCACAGAAAAATAAACTCTGGGAAACTACTACTTTTGACAGGAAAAAAAAACCAACTGGTTGGAAGTGGGTACAAAAATCTCTCATGGCACATTTTAGAATATGAGAGAGAAACAAAAGTGATTTCAAGAGGAAAATAAACCAACAGTAACTGGTTGTGAAGTTCCCATGTTGATCTGCACAAAGACAGTTCCTCACCTGAAGTTGTGGTAAATCATAGCTTGGTATATAGCATTGGAATATAGCCAAGTCTAGATATACTAGTGCAAAAATTTAAAATTTTCAGAGGATGAGCAAAATCAAAAGATGAAGAATGGAAAACACGTTTCATAGATCACCAGAAATTTTTAAGAAAATATATATGAAAGCCTCTTTTCTTCTTTCTTTTTTTTATTTTTTTTTATTTTTTATAAGTAATGATTTTATTAAAAAGAAAGTTTTTTTTTTTTTACATAAGTTGGGTAATGACACACCATGCCAAAGGCCACAAATAAACACTACTAATTACAATTTAAACTCTAAGAAATCCACAAGAGACTCAATGAAGTGAAACGAAGGGTGAATGGACATCCATTGAAACCACATGGATAAAAATGTCCTTTTTCAGTTTGTTGAGAAAACCTCCTCTTTTCTTGAAGATACGATTGTTCCTCTCAAACCAAATCACCCACATCAAACAAAGGGGAGCCGCCTGCCTTTCAAGCTTACTACTTCTTCTACCTCCTCTCTTGTGCCAGCTAAACAAAAGATCCATTACATTACTAGGCATCACCCAAACAACCCCAAAGAGCCTGAAAGCCAACTCCCACAAGATTCTGGCGATAGGACAATGAATAAATAAATGGTTCACTGTTTCACCACTGTTTTTGCACGGACAACACCAATTCACAATGCAAAAACTTCTCTTCATCAGATTATCCGCTGTTTGTATACGATTTTGGGAGGTTGTCCAAACGAAAAACACGACCTTACAAGGCAACTGAGCGTGCCACACCAATTTCCAAGGGAATAGAAATCTGCTGCTTGTGTACATTTGGAAGTAAAAACTTTTCACAGAGAAGTAATCAGTACTACTTGGTGCCCAACACATAGCATCTGCACCTTCCCCATTCGTGTTAACCTTGCATAGCATAGAGAGAAATGCATCCAACGAGTCAACTACCCAATCTTGCAAATGATGGATGAACTGTACATCCCAGCACAACAAGCCGCCACTACTATCCATACAAGCAGGAACAGTGACAAATTTGTCTCTCGCCATACTATATAGATCAGGGAATGTGTTCATTAAAGAGGACTTCAAGGACCACACATCCTTTCAGAACAAGACATTCTCTCCCTTACCAACCTTAAAGCAACTAAACTGCTTAAATGTGCCCCAACCCTTTCCGATTAATGGCCAAAAGTGAAATACCATGTGAGCTTCTCACCAGTAAAGAAGACCAACCACTAGGAGACAATCCATACTTTTCAACAATCACCTGCATCCATAACATATTAGGTTCATGGGTATTATGAGCACCATTGCAAAGCTTGACTCACACAGTGGGTGCAGTATCTTCATAATAATTTGCAATCTACGTCATAGAAAGTAAGAATAACTTTCAAATCAAAGAAAGATATTCTGATTCAGTCTAATAATCAGAAACCACTCATGTTTTAAGGTGGTTAACAAGAATTTACATTTGGTCTTCAGAAGTGAATTATTCCAATAATAAAGACATTCAAATATCACCACAAAAGAAGTAAGCATAAGTTTTCTTGACTTCAATTATTACTGAAAAGAATAATAAGTAAACTTACATGCTCTCCAAAGTCTGAACAGATGTGCACTGTCTATGTCCTTAGATGATAAGATAAATTAGCATTTCAGATCTTTCTGGAGAGTGACAAGAAATTGTTGCATCCTTGACACTCCACGAAGAATAAAATATGATGTTAGATGCCAATGTTCATTGGTAGAATTCATCTTGAGAAGGGAGGCACCCCTTCAGACTGACTACTTCAATATATTCTGCAGGGAATTAAGGGACAGACAGTTGGTAAGAATGAACAAGGAATACAAATTATGGCAAATCTGTTTAAAATAACAACATACACCATGGAGAGTGGAAGTAAAGAGAAGAAAGAATGCAAGAAGTACTTGTCAGTATATACAATGTAGAGAAGTATACAATGTAGAGAAGCCACTATTTCTATATCAATCAATGGGCAAAAGAAGAATATCTCGAATAGAAAAAATTTGAAATCACAAACAAATTATACTTTTAAAGAACCAATCAAAATTATCAGTTGGGGAAGCTATATAATGTAGAGCTACTGATCAAGAACTAATGATCAAGATATACAATGTTAAAAATAATTGATCACAACATGGAGAGCAGAAGTCAAGAGGAGAAAGAAACTAAGAACTGCAGATCAGGATAGACAATAAAGAGAAGCCACTATGTTTTACATTGATCAACAGGAAACAGAATGATAATCCTAAATAGCGGAAATACAAAGTCATAAGCAAAGCATCATTATGAAGCAGAAATGATTTGTCCAATAGGTGAAGCTATACTTCTGAAGTAAAGTAGAATACCTCAATAACAGCTCATGTTAACAGTCTAATACAATTAAAGTGTCTGTGTGTCTTAACAAAAATGGAAAAGATCAACACTTTGATAGGAGCTCATGTTTCCATGGCACAATTGAAGATTAATGCATTCTTTCTTAATACTTATATAGTAAAGAAAACAAAAATTGTAAGCAACCATGATCCATGAACTAGAAAACCTATACATCATTTGATTGATGTTTAAAGTAATTCTTCATGAAAGAAAAAAATAACCAAATGGTAATAAAAGGGTCAGTAAATAAGAGTATACAGTACATATTCAAGAGGCACAATAAATTTGTTTTAACTAAGTATCTCCAGAATAAAGTACTGCATTTATAAAAATGTTCACCTCAACTCAAACTTGATTCTAACGTTTATAGACTCAAGCATGTCTACAGACACCACCTTTTTTTCTTTTTGTAAGATTTTTCTTAGCCATGGTGCAGGTGAGCATACAAACATTATTATCACACTTGCTCCCATCGGGATGTGTATTCATAATTATTGAGTTGTCAACTCAGAGGTTATTAAATGCAGCACTTGCTTATGTCAAAGCTTCCAAAGGAACATTATCTTTGAACAGAAGTAAAAATTTGAGCTTTTCCAACTAGCAAGCAGGTCCCGCAAAAAGCTAATTAATTTGATGATATGGAATAATGGAGTATAAGACCTTATGAAATCCTACAATTTGGAGCTTTGCCTCCTAATACAGTTTTGTTCCATATGTATCAGAATTTATCTGCTTCCGGAAGTTACATTTGGATATCACTTTTTTGCTCAAACATTTAGATATCAGCTTTTTAATATTATAATATCCTATATTACATTTTGGATTCTCTTTATCATGAAGCAAGCAGGAGAACACACAAAATGAGAGTGCATGCATCGATGTAGTAAAACAAACCAAGTAAACTGTAACATTGAAAATATCAAGATAAAAACACCTGCCAGTGCAAAACTATAGAACCAAATTCATTTAAAAATAATAATTATACAGTATTTCAAGATCTCAATTCATTAGATTTCATAGTAAAATAATGTGTTGAAGTTTTGAACTGGGAAGTGTTAAATCTCCCAATAAAGAAATATAACTTATTTTTCATCGAAAAATAATATTTATACAGTGTTTCAAGATCTCAATTCATTAGATTTCATAGTAAAATAATGTGTTGAAGTTTTGAACTGGGAGGTGTCAAAATCTCCCAATAAAGAAATATACTGTTACAGGTCTTCCACACAAATAAAAAGTTAAGAAAAGCTAAATGACAGTCTATTGTTTCAGATATAAGCTTTAAGGTGAGTGAAAATATCCCTGCAGTCTGGCATTACTTGCATGTTCCCTATCTATTGGTAAAGGTTATGTTTCTTCGTTCTATTAAAATAAACTTGGACAACAGTCTTGTTATACAAGGGTTAGAAAAGGTAAGGAGGACATTAATCTGATAATGTTTTATTTATTGCAAAATTCCAAATTGCAATCCTAGCCTTTCTCTACCCTTCCCCTGTAACAAGGTAGCTAAAAGTTGGTTGAGGCCAAAAAAACAGGATCAACTTACTAAATACGTTTTACTCTTTCCTTTTCAATAAAATTCAGATTCCTTATCTTGTCTTTGTACTTTTGTCTTATTATATTTAAGAGACAGAGAAGAATGCTTTCCTATTATAAGAACTTTTTGCTTCAAGCTAGACGTAGGAGGAAAGGGCTGGACCACGGGCTCAATACTTGGATACTACAACAGAAGGCAAATTAAATTACTGACTACATAACTGAATATCATAAATAATTTTTGGTTTGGATGTTTTAGTTGAACGACTACACATAGGTAATGAACACACGTAGACCAATTACAACATAAAATGACAACATTATGTAATCTTAGGGCTCGTTTGGTGCATCGTATAAGATTGGATAGTATAAGATTATACAATGTATTAGCTATTCTATTGTTATACTATTGTCTTATCCTTCCCCTCCTGATTGTATAGCTTAATACTGTTAGACATAGTATATGTCTATGCTATTTTGTTGCTGTCAAACATTGTAAAAGAGCCAACTGGATAGTCTTATACTATCATGTTATCCTTATATAATGTGTCAAACGAGTCGTTAGTGTCAACTTTGGGAACCCAAGAAAGCCCTTTAATTCACCTTTAGGAGTCACGAAGGCATTTCAAGGTCTGACTTTTAATTTTATATTACCTGTTCGTAACGAAATCTAATGTCCTTCATCCAGCTGTGTAAATTATGACAGAAAACATCCCAGGGAGCTGTTTGTTGTTTATTATCATCAACTTACATGATTAGTATTACTAATATCCCGTATATGCCACTAGTATTCGCTCAAACTCTGTTTCAGATTGAAGCACAAAGAGATACTGTAAATTTGGAAAATTGACTCTTTCTACAACTCGATTATAGCTTGAAACCTGAAATCTAGCTTCCCCTAGCTTGTAGTTACCAGCTCTCCTTAAAACCGACTTTGAAAGCCAGATTTCCAGCTTGCAAACTCTAATTCAAGTCCACAATTTTATTTTATTTTTTATTCCTAACCCTGGCTGTCTAATTTGACCTACAAATCTTAAACTTTCCTCAATCTCACTAAACACCTGAAAGCCCTGTTTTCCAAACCCTAACTGTTGGAGGAAAAAAAATAAAATAGAAGTGCCACTTTAGCTGTCATTTACAAGCAAGTCGGGTAGGTTAACTAGCAACCCTCCACTAGTCTTACAAGCTGATGATCTATCTGCACCCTTATTTGTGACAAGATGAAATTAAGTTCACGCAATGAGGAAATTACATATAATTATATCTAAGAAATCAATATTTTTTAGTTTTAAAAGTTAGTAGCGCTCTGGCCAAAAAGTATAATATCATATTTGAGAACCAGAAAAATAACATGTCCAGAATGGATTAGCATATAATGAGTTCAGAAAGCAATGCAACGCTTCTCTATTCAAATTTATTATGTAGTTGGACTGTAGAATCTCTGACAAGCAATCTATTCAAATTTCTCCCTTGAAGTAAAAATGGAAAAAGGAGTTTCTTCAACTAGACAGTCCCATGGGCAAAAACACATTGTTTAAGTTATTAGGTATGTAAACACTGAGTCTCTCAATAGGAGATAAATGGATGGTTAAGCTCCACTACCATATCGAATAATTGGGTAATGTATACAATGACATTTGATAGCACCCAAGGAAAGCACAAGGTTCACATTTGTCTTGAGAGGTTAAGAAGGAACAGTATCAAATCTGGAAAACAACAGAAAAATTAGGAGGATTAACTAAGTATTCCATAGGATCAAGTTATATGTAAGCACATGCACACACATAGACATATGCTTTTACAGGAAGCTGAATACAAATGCTGGAGTTTCTTTACCTAGTCTGTACTGTGCCTTTTATTTCTTCCAACAATTGGTGGTAGCTCCTGTCAGAACAAAAGTCATTAAAATCTATATTTTGATATAGGATAGCAAAGAAATAAGCATCATAAAAGAGAAAACTGTCAAACAAATATTTCACATTTTCTATGATCATCTCTATTTTAGGTATTTGGGAGCTGAGCTGGTTCTCCCCAAAATGCATTGAGGCGCTGTAGCCTGCAGGCCGCACTACTGAATCAGCTGCTTTATTTGTAATCATTATTTCAGGATAAAATAAGAATGTAGAACCAAAGCGAAGAGGTCTTGGGATGAGGACGACCTATGAAAATATATACACACCAATACAAGGGGCTGAAAGTATCTTCGGCAATTCATGATTATCATTTAATTTCACAATACATAATATAGCTTTGAATTCGTTTCACAAAGTAATATTCTTTGTTTCATCAGATAGAGTATGATATGATCAGCAGTATCTGTATATCTTGACCCCTTTTTCCTCACTAAGTAGAGTGACAAGCCAGCAAACAACTTAAACGGAAATTACAAATTAATATATCAGTTTCCATAAGCTAAATGTCATTGCTGCATATATCACACCATCCCCTTTTAATGATGAAAAATGTCTCTAAATAACAAACATCAAGATTTGTGGGAATATAAAGGTAGGCTTCTTAAAAGTCTACTGCAACATGTTGTTAAGAACCCATTTTAATGAGAAGGGTAATTAGGGGATTTAGATAGGAAATTTGCCTATAAATAAGGCCGAAGCACCTCTGTAATAATCAGTGAATTGAATGAATGAAATTTGGTTTCTGTTTGTTAGGTAGTAGTTAGTGTCCCTTTCTCACTCAATCTCTCTAGGTCCCTCCCTCACAGTTCCCTCTTCCTTTGGCATTCTCTGCAAATTACCAGGTAAGACCAAAGGGTCTTAACACATGTGCCAGTGCTAAGCAAGCTGTTCTGTGCACGCCAGTTGGGCAGAGCTACCTAAATCAAAAACTTTGCTACAAATTTGGTGTAGCAAATTTGGTTCCAAATCATTTGATCCATTGATCTAGATTGGAACTGGAAAAGTAGCGATCCCAACTACATAGCAAAAATGCACATCCCGTTGAAGAGAAGCTATGTTCTATTTTCTTTTGCCGGTCAATAATAGCTCCCTTGGTTAATGGTGAGGATTCACTCCGAGTTGCAATCGCTTTAACACCTTACAAATAGAGCAAGTTGCCCTAATTATTGGGTCATAATCATCACCAAGGCCTACTGGTTTTGAGGAACCCAGTATCAGCTCCATGATGTCTGAGGTTTATGTCAGGACATAGTAAATAAAGAACTAATCTCAATCAATAAGAATCATCTGTAGTTTGTGAACCCAACTGCCATTTTAAATATTACTAATTAGGAGTGCTGGTTACATTCCTAAATTTCTATTTTGTGATAGCATGCACTATTAGTACAGTAAATAGTTAAAAGTGACAGATCAGTCAATACCAATCAACTATTGATATGGATATGATGCAGTACCTCCACAGGTGGTGAAACAGCAGGGGACTTTCTCGTTCCAATGACCAACTTCCCTTCTGGTTCTGTCCGGAAAAATGATACTGTAAATATAAACCATGCTTAGTCTCAAGTCGCAATATGCAACTACCACTGTTCCATGCACAGAATATTAGACCGGACCAGATAAAAAAAATATTATGAACATAAATAAACCAAAATCACAAAGAAGAATGTCATTAGGTGGATCTATTAAAAGATCAGAAAGGATTAATACTGGTATCATTTTGAAAAAGCACAGCACAGTGAAATGTTTTCACATATAATTCCATCTTTAATAGTTGGTTAAGACAACAACATCAATAGAAGAAGATACATCAAATACATGTTCCAACACATGCACACACAAAAAGAGATAGTTAAGTAGATAGATAGCCACAAATATTAAATGTCCTTACAAAGTGATAAAAGCATCAAACAAATCATTCCAGTAAAGAAAGATCCAGCCAATTTGCTAAGAGAATTATGAAATTACCTATGTCTCCTGGCTTACACTGCATTAAGGCCATATAATCTTTAAGCCCTTCGAGCACATACATCTGGCTTCTAGCATTCATCCAAGAACAGAAGTTAAACTCCCAGTCCTTGCCACTTGTATCCTGGACTGTAATTGGAAGTCCACGTGATTCATGAACTTTGGGAAAATAAGCCTGTTCAATGGTCAGTATGTATTGATGCTCAACTGTTATTTCCAAAGACAAGAATGCAATATACCAATATGAAAACATTGAAACCTTAAATAGGTTAAAATCAGTGAAGACAACAAATCTGTAACTCATACAAGTTACCCTTCGTTCTCTCCTAGTCGAAAAGAGTTTGATTTTATTGGACTGATTTGTTCCTTACAGATTTTTTTCTACCCTGTAATGGTAAATGAGAGAAAGGGAGGGATGATGGAATGCCTGAGATGTCGTAGCTTGGAATGACACAAGAAAAATGATATTTCACCAACTTATATAAAGTACTGCAGATTATATTACTCATTAGCAATGCAGGCGACAAGCAGATCCAGAAAAAATGGGTTCAAATAGTAGAGAACTTGGAAAGAAATCAGATAATGATGTAAAGACATTCTTGAATTAATATTTGATGCATTTAAGTTTTATAAAAATCCAAACACTTAAAAAGCCATTGCTACATTCTACATTTTGACATGCAGAAACCTTCAACACTTTAGTTATAAATACTATCATTATCTAAATATGTTTTATGCAGTGTAAGGACTCACCTCTGCGCATTTCTTTGGTATCACAATACGTGCCCTGACATCAGTGTCGCTGGCAGTCAAAATTTTCTCAAACAAAGGAACAATTACAGAAGTTGCGCTTAAATATGGTTAGGAATCACAGTTTAAACAGGTTTGATAAAGAAGATTATACCAATCTTTTTGTGCAGTCAAATGGAATTGAAAAAAAAAGAAGAAGTTGTTATGATAAATTGAATAAAAAGCTCACCAGTTATATCATGAAGGGTTATCTACCATCTAATGATTAACATAAAATAAACCAACAAAACAAATGGAAAATTAGCAGATACTCTAGGGGGATCCTCAGAAGCTCTTCATCCCTAATCCTAGGCCAGTGCTGGTGAGGAATCAATTCACAGCAAACCCCTTGAGACATTGCACTGTCTATATAAGGGTCACATGATATATCTATTCCACTTGGTGAATTTCTATGCAAGTGTTCTCCAGAAGGAGATGCAGGAGCTAGCCTTTGACATGGTGATCCAGGATCTGCAAGCTGAGCTTCTGTCTCAGAAGGTAATACACAATGTATAGCAGAACCAGCTGAGGAAACTGGATCTTCCTGCATGAAGTTGGTCTCTGCAATGTAAGTGGCTGCTTATTAATCACTCGTTTCATTCTAATTAGCAAAATGATTAAATCCTAGAGCATAATAGGTTAAAGTTGAATATAATTTATATACAGGGTAAATGATAAAATCAGAAAAGAGAATATAAAGCATCCCTTGTCTGAATTGGCTAATTCATGGTAAGTAAATTCTCTCTCTCTCTCTCTCTCTCTGTTTGTGTGTGTGTTGTGCCTGTCTATCTATCTTCTTCCCACAGTAGTTGCTTTCAGCATGCAGTTGCATTATCCAGAGAGAACAGTCTTCACTTCTATTTCTCAGATTATACCCCTTTCAAAATTGATAAGGTCCATTCTCATAACAGATATTTTAGCTCAACCATTGTATCAGTATCTTAATGAACAATGCATCAAAAACAAGACACAGAAACCCGTCTAACATTGATATATGAGTTTCACACTCCTTGGCAAGGTATGTGAGCAATTACCTGCCATCACTTTATCATTTTCAACAGACAGCCCAACTTCCGCAGGAACCATTTCCATCAAATCCTTCATAAAGTTTTGCAAGAACTCCGTGCTAGCATTTTGGAGTTGGTACATTATTTCCGCCTGAAATACAAAATTATCGAGTTAAAATATACAGCAATTGCTCTTGCAGTTTATGGTAAAGTTACCACATACAACGGGAACTGTCACCTAACAAACATTTCCATTTCATGGTTCAAGTTGAAAACAGTTTTACTTAACGTCTTACAAAGTAGTAGCTTCTCATTTTTAGTCAAAAGTGATAACAAAATGGAACCTATCCTGCACCTAAATTGGTGTGATTATCCATTCTTTCCATTACTTGTGGGGGGTACAAAAGATAAAATGTAGCATCCGTGATAATAGACTTGTGGTGTACTCTGCTGCAAAGTATCAATCTCATGGTCGTTTCTGATTCATCAAAAAAAAAGTGTAACTGTCATGACATCTTTAGACTATTTCCTAATCCTATATAAACTAAGGTTGAGTATATCTGATGATGACAAACAAAACATTTGCAGTCATGATATATTTCATTGCACAAAGTATAATGAAGAAAGTCACTCAAGTATTTACCTTTATTCAGTTTAGTACATTTTTAAAGAATAACAAAAGAACATATGTGATGTCACGACCAGAACTAGGGGACCGCCGCTGGCATGAGAATTAAGGCAGACCAAGGCTTGCCCTAACTCTCACGAACCAACAATACTATCTTAGAAACATAATTCATAAAAAGACCTTGTGAGCTCACTAAAGATGTCCTAGAAGGCTTGTGGTTTCAACACAAAACCTAAATAAGTTTTGGTCTGCGTGCGAAGAATAGCGGACGCACATTTGATGCAAAGACTAAAAAGTGAAAGCTAATAACCAGGTGGAAAGTTACATTATGCAGTACTAGGATGATGAAGTTAAAGGGTGGAATATATGCTAAAAAACTCTATAAGATGTAGAAAGGGCCAGAAGTCAACTCTTACCACACCAATATCATCTTTCATGCAGTCTATGCAACAAACACCTCCGAAATCCAACTCAATAAGCATATGGTATGACATGATGCATCCACAATGTATCATCTGGGGAAGAAAACCAGCCATTAGTAATTCATTTAGAACAAGTGACTTAAAAATCAGATGTATTTGAACGTACAAACCATATGTGAGAATTTCCTTGGGAAGAAATAATACTATTGACTTACCTATATCACCAACCAGAAAACGTAAATAAATAGAGGTTCAACCCACCTTCCTACAGAATGCGCAATCTCTCCACCCATCAGAATCCAGGTGAAAAGTCTCACAGAATGTTCCCCTCTCAAAAGCATCACTAAATTTACAATAGACTTAGTTAGTTATCTAAATGAGTAATCTGGAGAAGAATTCAATAGTAATATCATTTCAAAGACTCTCAAACATCACAACAACCTGATTAAGAAACATATTAAATGAAGTTAAGGAATTTTTTGAACTTAACAGATCAACTATGTTAAAACAAAACAAAAACCTTTAAGAACTGGTTCATGTGTACTCAGGAGCAGTTACAAACCTTAAATGGAGACAATTCTAATTGAGTCACATAAACACGTAAAGATGCACACAAAAAGATACATGGGATAACATAAGTGAAACTTGAAAAGGAGGTTGTTGCATTACCAAAATTTTAAATGCTAAGTTGATAGGAAAATGACCAAACTATGTATTTTCAGTTTAACACTAACACTCCCCAATTATTATAGACCTTAACAAAGAACAACCCCCTTATGCGCATTTATACATGGACCATGAAACTGAATGAAGTACAACAAAAACAACAGACAAAGAGATGCCACCGAAATATTATGGAAAGGGAGTTGAACCATACCTTTTGAAAGACCTTGCTCTAGTATCATGTTCTTAATTACTTGCCTGAAAAGCTTGAAGTGGTAGAAAACAGACCAACCATCTACATCAAGCTTAACACACTAACACTCTTGGACTGTATATATATATATATATACATTGAGTTCAAGTACTAAGAGAGGTCATATCAGTAAACTACCCCATGCCTCAAGGCATACTATGAATTGTTTTGGGGTGTCTAAACTCTAAAACAGGCAATGGATTTATTTTCTAGTTTCAATGCAATCAGGAAGACTGGAACATTCATGACCCAATGAGAACCTTTGAAGCACCCTGTCAATAAATTTGATGCCTTAAAACAACCATATTACCATAAAAGATTACTCCATCTTGCGTAAAACATATCTCAGAAGGATAAAATGCAGCTAAGTCTCCCCAAGCTACACATGTTTGGTGTCTCACCAATTTCCAAAGTCGTATTTCATAATGCCACCGTGGACACAGATCCAAGATGGTTCCGACAAGTGAATCCTCCATCTAGTTGGGAATAAATGATAGTGTGCCAAGAGTTATTGCTCTCATTTTCAGACTACATGAAACCATTTTCTTCATCTTCTAAAACTGGTCCCTCTCTCCAATACGCCTATTTAATAGTCAAATGATTTAATTCAGTTTATTAAGCTAACATAAAGTTGACACATAAATCCTAACCAGTAACTATTAAAGCTAATAATCTGTAATTATAAGTTTATAACTTGCTATGATCTTTTGTTATAAATAGAATTTATTAAAGAATTCCATAAAAGATAATCCAGGCACACAAAAAAGTATGTAAAGAAACACACTACCTCAAGAGAGGGAAACCAAAGAATAAAATCTCGAACCTTCTTTCAGAATAGCATATGGAGACCCTTAAATCAGGTGAGTGCCAAAGGTGATTTGTGGGGAATATCAAAAGTAGACAAAATTATCTCATTTACTAACAACTTGGAATTTAACAAGTAACTTACCATATAGGCATCACTATAATTCACAAATCACCACCAATAAGAAGGCAAGAAACACAAAGGGAGTAGCTTTCATTGTTTGGTTCTCACTATTGTGTCCAGATAGGAGCACAAACACCAATGGGACATGGCAAGAAAGGAAAAATAAATAACATGGTAGTAATGTAAGAATATATTTCCAAGTGTATGCATGCGTGTAAGAGAGCACAACAATTAAGTATCCTCAGACATAAGAATTAAACTTTCAGCACAGGAAAGCAATAAAATCTTAAAAATTTAAAAAGATGGCAACCTTGATTATTGAGCTTCTATAATTAGTGTCGTAGTTTCATACTTCCAAAATTGATTTATGAAGAAGCAAAAGAAAGAACAAAAAGCACATAGAATAATCTTTTATAAAATCTACATTTTTTTCTTGTAGTTACAAAGTTATTACACATTATTCACCCCTATCATAACAATGCCCATGTAATGATCCTTGCAGTACAATTTATACAATGAAGGTCCATTTCACTTAGATCAATGAAAAGAAAAACAAACAAAAGAGACATTTGTCTGATACTTTCCAGGGCATGTCAAGGGTTATGTGTCAGATGCAAGGTCATATCTCTCCTTTTCCGTCTTTGTGCTTTGTATGTGACAGAATAGATCCAAATAGGTCATTTGGTCCATAAATTTTATGCATACAAAGCATGTGAGATCACCATTAGATCCAAATAACAAGGTCATATCTCTACAATGATGTCTAGAAGGAAAGATCATGTTAATATTAACTAACTAAAGGACTTAAAAAAAAAAAAAAAGGAGCATTGACTTATGGTGACAACAATAAGATGAAGTTATTACAACGAGGACAACATATATTTGATGTATAGGATCCACTTTGCTAGATGCTACAACTAAGCTTTGATGAGCACTTAATTTATTGCAACCAATTGATAACAAGATCATAGAAACATACATACTCATCCAAAAGAAGCCGAGGAAATTTGTAATCCCAAATAACCCCTAAGGGTAGAAAAGGAAGAGGGGGCAAAAACATAGATGTGCTTAAAACAAGAAAAGAGAACAATTCTAGAAAGAGGGAGACAGAGAAGTGAGAAATATCATTTTTTTTTTTTCTTTATGAAGTAGGCTTCTTGAGTAACCGAGTAAAAGGAAAAAATAAAGCAAGAAAGCAGCACAACCTAAACAAATGAGAAGCATAGAGATTGGGGTGTGGAACCACAAAAGGAAAAATAAGCCATTTCCACCTTTGATGGAACCTTTTATTCCTTTTCATCTTCAATCTTTTATACATGAGATTAAGTGTAAAACTGAGCAGAAGAAAAATTCAGTTTAAACCCCATCATGTTAACCAAAACGGTGAGTATATTGATGTTTCAGTTGGTAGCGTGAAATTTCAAGATCCGAACCCATCATACAAATTGGAATGTTTTGCATGCTTGTAAAATGAGACATAATTTTAATCGTTCGATGTTAGCTTTATGTAAGTATCCTACAATGTGCAATATAGGCACAATCTTCCTAATAGGATCACAACCCTCTCATGTGGTATGTCAATCAAAGTACATAGGACATCAGAACTAGACACCATCTACACCTTGTTTTGGTTTGTAGTAAAAAAATATGTGAAACGGGGACAACCAATAATGATCAGTGGATCTCTATTATATTTTAGTTTCTATTTCACGCTTCTCCTAAAGCCCTCCAACAGACAATGCTGCTTTCTTACTTCCTAAATAAAATACTATCACTTACTCAAAGAGTTAACCTTTGAGTAAATGATTATTAGTTTTGACTCTATTATTTAGTATCCTAATACCAATAATAAAGACTTATAATCAAAACCCACTAAAAGAACGCTACACTCATCTTATTAGCTATTGCCAGTGGTATACTCATCAGTTGAAACTATTTATGAATTATGATGGGCGTATATCAATACAATTAGTTTCTATATAAAGCTTATAATACACTTAGTTTCTATATAAAGCTTATACACTTAGTATCTCTGTGCTCTAAAGTCTAAATTAGATAAGTCATTCTAAATCAAGTATATTTCAATGATATTACAACTATTATGAACGTCTGTTTGTGCAATCCAATGACTAGGCCATGCAATCGGCAACATAAAAAAGTTTTTGGTCCTTTCTTGTTTCTGGGTTGTGAATCGCATCTGGGTGAACAAAAAAACAGCCATCTCTTATTATCATTGTTGCTATTCATAAGACATGTGCTATCATGTAAGCATTAGATTTTGATATGTCCTAATCTTTGGCAAACGACTCTACTACAGAAGACAGAAGAATATATTATTACCCAAGAGATTTGAGTGAAAGCAATTCTTAGAATTTTGGAGGATTTGTTAAATTAAGGGGTTCTGAAAGAGGTTTTTAGAAGGTAAGCTTCATTGAAGAAGTGACATTTTTGCAACGATTCGGTGTATTTGGATAAAGCACAATGCTAGGAATTGAAAGGATCAGTCCGTGAAACTATCGGGTTTCATTTCCCAATAGCTTAAACTTTTGTTTAAGTGAGTCCATGGAGTGTGGTTGTTTAAAGGGTTATTGGTTCAATTCTAGTATCACCCATTTTCACTGGTTCAGGTACTATGTCTATTCTTAGTTATTTTTTTACTTAGTTCAGTTTCATGGACCAAATTCCATGCCAGGTTAAAAATGCCAATTATGTTAAGCTTAATATATATAATTGAGCATAGTTCCTACCAGTTAAAGCTGGAAATCATTGGTGTGAAGATTTGGATTAGGTGGGAAGGAGGAACATTTGAGAGCAGGGGGGAGGGGGTTGGTTCCCGGTTGTTTGATGCAAACTCCATGGTTGGAGCAGCAACTTACAATTCCCTTTTTGTACTATCCAGTTGATGTTGTTCTTATAAAGAATGCCACCTCGGAAGAAGTCCAAGCCTTCAAACAGTCTTTCAAAAATCCTTCTAATGGAACGAAATAGTTTTTCAGTAAAATGCCTTTGAGCAATTTCCAGCCCATAATATCATCAACATCGCCGTCAACTTCCACTTTATAAAGAAAATGAAAGAAATCACCCATCAACTTTATTTCCCAATAGCATTCTGTTGTTAAACGACTTTGTGATCAGTAACAATCAAGTAAAAGACCAAGATTACTTGCAAACTAAATGTTGTTCGAAAATAGTAAATTCCTCCCATGTACAAGACTCTGAGAATTTACCCTCCTGTAACTAAAAGGTTCCAAAATATAGCATCATAAGAACCCCACAAGCCTGTAAGTTCAGGGACACATATCTTTCATATTTGTGTTCAACTACACGCCACCAGCTTCCACCACAAACTATGAGTCTATGATGTTCAGCTACTACTCAGTAAGCAAATCAAAATCCTTCACGCTTCCAATTCGAAACCTTCTTTAAGTGCCATAAAATGGTCCACAACTTACCAAATGGATTTTATTGTACAGTCCTTCCCCATTCCAAAGAAAATCTCACTACAGGAAAAGAATCTGGAAAAGAGGGCAACTTAAGTTCACAATCTCAAAAGAGTAATTCTAATATGGGTTAACTAGTCCCCTTTTGAATCATATATCCACTTCCAAGTAGCCTCTTCATAACTTCTCGTGGCTCAACGGTCAATAGAAAGCACTTTTATTCCTTATCTATGAGTTCTAAATGGATACTACTATTTCCTCATCACTGTACTTTCCATTTAAATTCAATTACATAATCCAATAAAGTTAAGAGAACATAGATAACAAATGGAAGAATTTTTGACAGAAGAGAAGTTAATCTTTGTACACAAGTGCAAACTGCTAGAACTAACATAAAGAAAGGAAAGCCTTTAGGTTTTAGCTGATCCAAAACCTAATTAAAAAAATGAGACTATTTGAAATGATATGCACAACTATTTAAAAAGAGGCACAAAATAACATGATTTCTCAAATATACAATCCCTGACCAATATCAAATTCGTTTAAATCAATCCACTAAATCCAGAAACTTTACCGGCAAACAAACAAATGCAGTACAGCAAACCATGAAAAAAAAATCAAAATGTCGACCCGCAGACAGTGAAGTTACAAGTAAATAAACTGAAGAAGAATATATACAATGAAACAAAACAAGCCCAAAAGAGCACATGCCAGTAGTCAATATAGGAGACAATAACTTGGATTCTTATATACAAATCTTGCTATGTAATTCATCAAGAACAATAAATTAAAAAAAAAAATCAAAATTTATCAATTGTGTGTAGTAAAACTTCTTGAAAGATAAAATGCCATATACATACAGTAAACCAGAAAAAGGGGAAACGGAAAAGAATTAAATAAAATAGCACACCCGCATTGATCACAGAGCTCGGCGAAACCGCCACTTCTAAGCTTCCAGCCTTTTCTGAATTGAGCTGTTTCAGTTTTGCAGTGAAAGCAGGTCTTTATGGTTGACGAAGACGCAGCAGCACCACCACCAGTAGCCATTGGAGCTCAACAATAAGGCAACGCAGAGACTGACACACACAGAAGAGCCAGTGAGTGAGTGAGAGAAAAAAAAAAAAAAAGAGGGGAAGGTTCGTCAGGTATATCATTGACAATGAAGGTTTACGTGGACCAATTCTGATACCTCACTGCTGGGGCCCACTATAGTTCGCTTTGGGGAACTTCCAAGGGTTTATTAGCCGTTTAATTGAAATAGGTTGGGTTGACCTGAAAAAATAAACTAATCGTGTGGAGGTAAATACTGATTTTTTAAGGAAAGTAAAACATGAATACACAGGTGGCATTCTTTCACATTAACATCCCGTGGATTGAAAAAAAAAAAGGACATCCTGTTGATATTTATTAGTTATTACACCTCTTTCTTAAATTATGAGTCATTTTATAGACTTTTTAAATACATTAATTAAGATAGAATAATTAATATTATAAATATTAGCTTATCTAATATTTTGGTCTTTCAAAATTATATTAGTTTTTAGTCTAATTCTTTAAGAAATTCAAAATTACTTAATCAAATTTCATTTTTCCGTTACAAGTAATAAATTGAATGAAATAATCACACTTGTCATAAAGACAAAAACATATATAAATTACTTTTATATTTTACAAAAAAAAATTAACCATTTTATTATTAAATTATATAAAATTATTTTATTTATGTATAATATGAGAAAGAGATGAAATAACTTGATTGAAAAGTTATAAACCTTAGAAGATAAAATTGACCAAAAATATTATTAGAATACTAAATTAAAAAATAAAACAATCCTGAAATACTAGAATAATGATTAAGCCATAAATATTTTAAAACTAAAAAATCATTTATTACATGTTTATGAAATCATGTAATGAATGCATATATATTTTTAATCATCTTCTGCTATTAAAGAAACAATAAATATAATAGTTGACATTTAAAGTAAAAAAAAAAATTAAAATTGAGACTAATTATTACATTAAGTGCAAAAATATTTTAAAATTTATAATATCTTAATAACTGCTTAAGGAAACCCTTATATTTCATGTAGTTTGTTGATGAAATTCAATGAATCTAATTAGTTTTTTAGACATCACTTGGATATGGGTTTTATTACCTCTATATTCAATCATTTTGCAAGAATGTGATGTGTCACTTAACATACGCTCGTGTATCCATTCATACTGACATATCAAAATGCAGAGGTTTCTATAATTTTCTTTACAAAATAAGAACCTTATCTACGCATACTAATCGAGAAAGATATAAGTGCAAATGATTTTGCTATTTTGTATTGATGAGAGCTGGTGATCAGAAGCGAAATCCAATGTGACCCGAAAGATCAAAAGGCTGTGAACAATGCTGGACGATTGACATGCGGGTCAAAGATTTTACAGAAAGATATTCGTTTTGGAGTGAATCATGTTGAGGTTTGGAACATCTTTGGTTCTATTGGCTTCCTCATGTTGGTTT
Source organism: Quillaja saponaria (assembly GCA_029379385.1). NCBI lineage: Eukaryota > Viridiplantae > Streptophyta > Magnoliopsida > Fabales > Quillajaceae > Quillaja > Quillaja saponaria. Next base: position 5,571,197 of record CM055616.1, on the reverse strand, counting down.
ATACATTACATTTAGAGATTGAAGAAAGATGGCAAGTGACTTAAGCAGTTGTTCATTCTATACAATATAGGCATACCACCCTGATTATAATGAAATTGCATGGAATGATTGGTCTCAGAGCTGCTTCCCAATAAGCACATATTTTCATCTCACCCTCCCTTCAGCTCAATTTTCTCTTTTATCAATGAGGCACTAACTTTTTCCTTCCTGTTTAGAATCACAAGATGCCATACATTTCCAATATAAACTACCATTACAACATGTATATGCACCAAAATTATAACTATACCATTACAACATGTAAATGCACCAAAATTGGCAGTCCAATATAAAACTTGTCTAAATACTGAGCCTAAAGAGAAAAAAATAGTGATAACAAAATCAATAAACGATAGCTGATAGGTTATCTAGCTCTAGCACTTTAGTCATAAAGCATTTTAGCAGTTTGAGTTCTCACTGTTTTGCTTTCATTCTTCGTAATCTTCTCAACAATCCTCTCATTTTTAGAAATAGCTTTTGCTATAGCTTTCATCTTGCGGACATTTTTTGATCTCTTCATAGGCCTTCCTTTCTTTATCTTCCTGTTCCATGAAAGGAAAACTAAGATTAGCTAAAGAAATGTCAAAAATTAATTTGAACAACTCAAGTTCATTGAGGGAGAAATCATGGAATGCATGCATAAACTAATGTTCCAGAAAAAAAAAAATGTCAGATGTATAGAAAACCAAACAACATTCTGAATGCATGCCCCAATACGCAATATGCAGGGCTCCAATACTATCTACACAGCGGCCTAAAAGATGCAATGAAACTAAAGTTAACTAAACCTTCAAGGACAGAACTCCTTTCTATTTGGAAATTTGGGCTATCAGCACTCTATTAAGTGCAAAGACATTGACAACTTCGCTGTCATCCTACTCACTTAAAATTAGACAGTACAACCTTCAGTTCTTGGCAAAATAAATAAACCATGGGCTATGGATCACATAAAAATTGTAGGCCCATAGAGAGCTCACTAGTTAATAACTGACTGGCGTGCACAGAGCATTCTAACTCCATGCACCCAGCCATTACCTAAATAAAATCTACAACCTACAGTATAAATCAAACGAGGAGATTGAATCTATGCTCTTAAAAGATTCATATTTCAGTTCAGGACACTGTTTCACAGAAAAAGATAGTTAGTAGTATATCAGAGAAGCACCATCTGAATTAGAAAATGCACCCTTTAGCACTAGAAAGAGCATCATCCACATACATTCACTTGCAACTTTGGACAACCTAAACCAATTTGATATAGTGAGAGGTTACACAAACCTCACTTTAATGCCTCACCTAGGGGCAGAGAACTTTACAGATACTCCTTGTGTAACTCACATCCATGTCATTTGCGTGTGAAACCAATCCAACCTATGAGTACCCTAATGTGCAATGCAAAGAGAGAATGTCACTTAGGATACCTTCCTCAACTCTATTGGACTCATGAGATCATCTCATTTTAAGGAAAGGAGGTGGGGATAGATGCTTGAAAATTGAGAGACACCAACTCAAAATCATGATTTGCTCCTCATCCAAATTACTACTACCATTATCACACCAACAACCATTTTTTTTTTTTCTTTTTGGCTAAGTACATCAACAACCAACATAAATTCACAATGCAGGAGAAGCCAAGATGTATTTATGGAGAGAAAAGACCTATGCTAGGAGTGAATATAAGCAATCATATTTTTTAAATCTGTCAAATATACACGTGCATCTTAACAGGGAAGTTAAAGGTGACATAGTTTAATCCCTGGATAAGTGGAGAGCAAGCAAGAGGAAAAGTGATGCAGGAAAAAGAGGATAGAAATTGAAAAAACAAAGAAGAGTTACTGCTACTATAGCTTTGGGTTACTGTATCAGTCTTATTATTAGGGCTTCTATATCCTTTTAGTGTTATTTGAGTTATTTTATTATGTACGGCTAGGACTAGATTAAATAAATGGTCATGATTAAGTTTTATTAGGGTTTTAGGATATTAGCTCTCTATAAATAAGAGTTATAGAAAGTTTTGTAATATGTTATCTTTTGATTATTATATTAAATTAGCCTTTGGCTTTTTAAGTTCTTGTGAGAACTTAGGGCTTGCTCCTCCTAGCATTTCAAAAGAGCTTTTCCTTTGTTTCCCTCTAAGAGACTTAGGCCTCCATGGAAACCAATCATAGGTTTTCATCTTTTGACGCTTCCGACTGCGTCACAAAGGGAAGAAATTATTGCTTCTAGCCTTTAACCTTTATGACTACAAAAGGAATGACCTGTACTCTTATCACTATTTTAAGGTTAGAATGAAAAATTGTTATAAGTCCCATCCCTCTCCTTATCTTCTAACCTTCTCATACAAACAGGAGAACACATGGTGCTAGTTCTCTTCATAATAAGACTATGCAAGCACATAATCACAGCTTCCACTAGACTTCAGCTTTTCTCATAATTACAGCATATACTATTACTTTGTAAGGTTACAATCTACTTTTAGTGCCGATACTTCATGATCAGTACTTCACAATTTATTATTAAGGTTAAATCATCCTATTCTAAACCAAGGGTCCTAAATAAGGCCTCCTTGTAAGTTTCCAGTAACAAGACATATCACCTTCCAGCTTACCTGCTAGCTCCTAACTCCGAGATAAGGTTAGCACCACATTGATCAAACTCTAGTCTATCTCCCAATTAAACATGGAGCATTGTCATCAAGGAAACCCTCATGTTACCCATCTCATTGGGAAACTTGAAGATCCAAACAACACATAACTATGCTAATAAATTCCAAAATGCACGAATTGGGCTGCAGATAACCATCTTCCATTGTATTTATTCACCAGACAAGTTCTTCTTGACACATCTGACTATACTTCATCAACACTCACTACTACATATTCCCCAAATAAGAATAGTTATAAGTATCCAGCAAGGTTGACCACAAGACTACATACTATCAAATGGAAGTAATGATACATGACAAAAATGTTAGTTGGGTTTTCCTTATTAAAACAGGGATAATATAACAAGCGCTACTGAAATCCTAAGCTAAATAATGAAGCATACTGCTCATATACGAATATTCACCTACACACAAATATTGTTTGGTCCACCTTATTGAGATGGTGAGGGAATTAGCAAACTAAAAGTAATTAATTCTTATAAAAAAAATATTATAGTAAAAACTAAATTTATGAAGCACTTCAGTTTAATTTGTTAAACAGACATTGAAGAGTAATTGTTAGCGTATAATTACCCAATAGAAGAAGCTTTACTTTGATCCCCAGGCCCTGATGTGTCCATTGCTGTATAAATAGAGACAGTAAATACTAAGCTTTTTCCTTTTCTTTCTTATTTTCTAATCAACCAAACAGAAGCAGGTTATTGATGCTATTTACAGCGGGTACCTTGTGGGAGATCTATAACTGACGACCCGACGGTGTCCATAGGAACGGCGCCATTGTTCTTCTTCTTCTTGTTCCTATTTTTCGCCATTGCACAAGCAGAAAGAACGACAGAGAGAGTTGCTGAAAGCGCTAAAACCCTAAGTTCTAAATGTTGGGATTTTCTTTGGGGTGGAGCGAACAAGAAAAGCCTTCAGATTTTTGGGTTTTGATTTTCCTCACTAACCTGTTACCCGTCTCTGGCCCAACGTATCTAACAGTTAAGAAACTGTTTGACCATGAAGAAAAATGAGTGGGCCTAGGCCTCCCTTCCTCTTTGAAGGGAAGATGTTGCATATAGGACCCAAGGCACAATGGCTTTCTCTCCAAAAAGTGTTTGGACGAAACTATCCATTTAATATGTGTATGCCTCTCATCCACTTATCATTCTCCTATTCTTGTTTACATATGTATTAGATTTTATAAGATTCAAATAAAATGTGAGATTTATGAAAATTGAGATGATTATTCTTATTGTGTAGTTTAAGATATAGTGAGCAAACCAAGCGATAAGCAAAAATACAGCAAAAACGTGGATGAAATTTTTTACAAATTACAATTAGGTTTATAGTAGGATCTTGAATAATCCAGTGACATTTGTTATGTTTGACTATCTAGGAGGTTAAAGAATCGACTTTCCTGAAATATTTACTCGAGGTCTATTCTCCTTTTCCCTTTTAAAAAAATAAAATAAATAAATAAATAAAATAGTTGAGTTTACGAAGAATTTGGTAACATTGCACAATGCACTTACATCAGCTAAGGGGCCTTGGAGTTTGACAATCAACTAGACGCTAAGAAATTTTGATTTGATACATGTTTGCTTGTAGTCTTCATCGAATAAAAAAAGTTCCCAATATCAATAGTCTTTATCAAATAAAATAAGTGAATTAATAAAGTTGCTGATATAAACACCTTGCCAAGCACTCAATCACCCTATATATATGGACCACAGAGGAACTGAAAGCTTCAAGCTACCCCATTACTTCACCAACTGAACCAATCAATTCTTAGTACATAAACAAAAGAAAAGGAAAAAAAAAAAGGTACATTTCCATTCTACTTGTCAGAGAATTTCATCTCTTTCAAAATGATGTTCAATGATTTGAAGAGCATCCCAGCACATGTACTGAATAAAAAGATAAAGCACCAAGAGAAAAGGCATTGAGCAGCATGCATGTATAGTGGCCATTAGTGCAATATCTCTCTCTTGCTATAAGACCCCGAGATACTTTGGTACCTACAAATGACACTTACCCATGCAAGGGGAAGTAAAATAATAGGGAATATATATATATGTGATTATGATTAATGCCATTTGCTTTTGTTTTTGTTCCTTGAATACAGGTAAACTAATTGACATTTCCAGACAAACTTTTTGGTGCATCATGGTCATGGCTTCCAATAAATTCACATATTTTGAGATATTACTAATCTAAAGGTTAATTATGACACATTGATATATTATTTACAAACTACTAATATTGATTCATATATATCTATCAAAGTTTGGCTCACTTGACATGTTATTAGTCTTTAAGCCCTTCTCCCTGCCCTTAATTGTGGATTCGACCCCAATCTCCTGTTATTCATATATATTTTTGATAAAATATTCCATGAATTGATAATGATAGGAGTCTTTGAGCATTTCCATTTAGTTAAATTATTTTAATAACTTATAAAAAGAATGAGTCATCAATTATTTGTTAAAAAAAAAAGAAAAAAGTAATTGAATAATTGGGAGGAATTAATGGAAAAGGTTTATCCAAAAGAGGGTCTTTTTAATTAATTAATTGGTATCATAGGTAAAAGTATGCAGTAGCCATTATTATCCAGAATAATGGTCTAACGTGCAATAACCCCATGACATTTTTGTGTAGACCCTGATTAGGGAAAATGGGGTCCACCCCCAAATGATATTTAAGCAAAAACACAAAAAGTTTTAAGACAATATATATATTAATAAATGGAAAAAAAACAAGCTTAAAAAAATCTCTTAGACAGTGAATTGTTAAAAATTAAGACGATTTATGATAGAGAAAATGGTAAACATGAAATTGTAGAGAAAATGACAATTATTATTTAATTTGCATTAAAATATAAATTGTAAGATATACTGGCGACTAATGATAAAAAAATATACTATTACACAATTTGTCACTTAATCAACATTTACTAATATATAAATTAACAAAAAAGAAAAAATCATTTACAAGTACGTGAATAAGTATCAACTCATCTTTATTATCTTTTATTATAATTCATAGAATATTAAAGATGAATGGACCTTCAATGCTAATGTGTTTATAAGGATTTTTGGATGCATGCCTATGGGTAACATTGTCAATTGACATCGACTATTCAAATTTCCCTCCTATAATTTAGGTGACATTCGGTAAACTTTTGACTTATAGATGTTTTAGTTAGTACTAGTATGTGCAACCACTTGCTGTCACAATCTCAATTTAAATTAAGTGGCCTAAATGAAATTAAATAAAGGGCTTGAGGACTTGAGGTGAATAAAGCATTTCCATGTCCTTCTCAGCATTGTGAACAAGGTACCCGCCACCAGCTACGGCCATTGTTTGTTTACAATATAATTACAAATATACCCTCATTTCATAGTAATAACTAACAACATTATGCATCCTTTCGAATAAATGGAACCCTTGATTAGTATATATAATTCTGATTTTTATTGTACATTTGAACAGTTATATTTAATTCTATCAATCAATCATTAAAAGCATCTATGACCCTCTGTGCTTAGGGATAGGTGATTACATAGCTAACTTTTTTGAAATGTGTTGATATTGGTAGTATATATTTTTTTTATATATTTTTTATTAATTATTTCCATGTGATAATGTTATTTGACTAGAGCATGAAATTTCATAGTCACATATGTTTTTTTATATTAGTATTACAACTTTGAAACTAACTTACCAATTTAAAAAACAATAAAAAATATAATCAATCGATGATGTGATTTAAATTTAAAATTATTAAGTTTTGAACACTTTCTATAATCTCATTAACTCATAATCACATTGATATTATATTACCTATTATTAACATCAAAATTATTATCATTTGTTTAATTAATTAATTGGGTTATAAAGCTTTTAAATATATTAATCCGTTCCATTTTAAAATTACTTATATATTAGTGATCAATGACGTAATTAATCAACAATTAAGAAATTACTTAATAGTTTATTATATAAAATTAGCTAGTCATTAAAAAAAATAATTGTTACATGCACACATTATTGTAATTATAATGATGCCTTTTCCCCTTTCAATTAGCTAACATAAATTACTTTCCAAACAACTTTCCTTACGTCAAACATTATGAGTTATGACCATATGGTATAATCTAGTATTAGTCACCTAATGTTAGCTATCATTTACACTAATGATTTACTTTGCTAACCTTCTTATCATTGTTGTGCTTTCACTTAAAGAATACGTCCGTTGATTAAATTTTTTCTAATTATCTTAAACTTTTATATTATGGGATGTATATTATTTACATTTATTATCAAATCTCAAAAGTTATAAATGGAAATCATAACTGATAAAATAATATAAAATGACAAAATCTAATATTATTGTTTTTGCTTAAACCTTATTATATTTTTAATGAAAAATTGTAACACATTAAAATATGTAATCTTACAGCTCATTCTAATATCTTACCAATTGATTAAAAATTGCATAGATTAATTGATTATTTTTCGTTAAAATAAAATTAATATTTATTCTTAAATTTGTGGATTTTTTTCATTGCATGTGTGGTGCAAGTGACAACCAAGCAAGGACAAAAAGGGAATTTTGCTTTACTTTGAAAAAAAATAGAACCAAAGCTTGTAATTATCCCAAATTTCCAGGCTAATTCACACACAGCCTTCCTTTCCAGACATGCTAACTTTCAGCTTTTCAGGTCTGAAACTGCCTTCTTTATTTGTTTCCATTTCTTAATTTTTATTTATACTTTTAACATATTTTATCCTCAATCAGATCCAAACGGGTTTCTCGCGAAACAGAAATTGGCGAACTACGCCACCTAACTTGTATTTTTTTATTTTTTGAATTTCTGGGTGAAGAAGCTTAAAGCGACAACAATGTCAACAACAAATTCTCCATCATAGTAAGTTTTTGTTTTTGAAAACGAAAAAAAAACGTTTCTGTTTCTAACAAAAACAAACAACACCCAACACCTTTTTCTAAAATTTGTTTCATGTTTTTGTTAGCCTCCTCCTCCTCCTCCATCTTCTTCTCCTGTTCATTCCGAGGAAGGTTGTTTTGCCTCCCACAACAACCTTAACCTCTTCGTTTTACTCTCTTAACCTCTGTAACTTACTCTCTAGAAAATTGTATCATTGGAAATGTATGGTTGGGATTTGAGCGAGGAGCTGTGAATTTTCGAGTTTGTTACGGGGATTTAAGAGAAGTGAGCTGTGGAATATATGTGAAATTTTGGGTAGGGGTTTTTTTTTTTTGGACGGACAACAATGATGTTATCAGCGTCGCCAACAACATTAGCGAGGAGCTCCTTAGAGGAAATGCTTGATTCGCTTCGGCGGAGAGACGAAGAAGATAAACCAAAGGACTTACCGCCGGCATTGCCAGCTCGGCCAACTTCACGAGCTCGGCTTCCGTCAACGAGGCGATCATTTCCCAATAACGTCAAGGTTGTAGATGGAGATGGAGTAACTGGAAGCTCGGCTTGTGGATTGAACGGGAAAGAAGATACAAAGAGGAAAGAAAACGATTTGGGATTCAAGAGAGGTAGTTTTGGGAACAAGAAGATGAAGAAAGATATTGAATCGCCTTATGTTGTTGCATCAGAAGAGAAGAAAACCCTCCAATCAGAGGCTCCTGTTTCTGGGTCTGCTCCTCCTGTAGCTTCATCACTAAAGATTAAGGAACCAGATTGGGATGACAACGTTGGATATTTCATCAAGAAGGTAATTGGAAATAGAAAAGGTTATATAGAATTTATTTACCTCTGAGTGAAAAGCTTAGAGTGTTTGTAGTATTTGGCTCCTCATTTGAATTAAAGAACTCAGCTGAGGAAAACCCTGGGATTTGAAAGAAAACTTAAGATGTAATAAATATAAATTACCTCTTCTTAACTGTGTGACCTGAATAGCTGTTTGTTTTGAAAGATATAGAAAATCTCACTGCAATGTTTTGAGAGGGTAAGGTCCTTGTTCCCAAAGTCTGTGATTCTTTAATATTCTGTAACAGCATTGTTTTTGATCGTCTTAGGTTAATCATAAGCATACATATATTGTTTATGTAAGATGCCATTCTATTTAAATTTCTGCTCTTCCTTCTTTGTTGTTTCCCCAGAAACTTCGTGTTTGGTGTCGGCACCCAAGTGGGCACTGGGAACTAGGAACAATACAGTCAACTTTAGGGGAAGAAGCTTTTGTTTCACTCTCCAATGGAAATGTAAGTTTGTTAACTAACTCTTTCTTTTTGAAAAGTGTTGAACAATGTTGAGTATACTGAAGTTTGTGGATTGTATATGCTCTTGAGTTGTTACGCAGGTGATGAAAGTATCGACAGTAGAGTTGTTACCTGCTAACCCAGATATTCTGGAGGGTGTAGATGATCTTATACAGCTTAGTTATTTGAATGAACCATCAGTTCTTTACAATATCTGTATCAGATATTCTCGGGATTTGATTTATGTAAGTATGTAAAAATGCTCTTGCTTATACTTCTCATTGGGTCAATGTCTTTTTGCTCTTGTAGTCTCATCTGCCATTTGTGCTCTCTGTCTGTAGAGTAAAGCAGGTCCTGTTTTGATTGCAGTCAATCCCTTCAAAGTGGTCCAGATTTATGGAAATGATTATGTCTCAGAGTATAAGCAGAAATTTATGGACAGACCTCATGTCTATGCTATAGCAGACACAGCTTATGATGAGATGATGAGAGGTGAATGTAACTTTCACACTCTCTCTTTTTACCCTTCTTAAAGTTTATGTGGCACCTGCATGATTGAGCTATTCCTAAAGATTTTCTTTGCCTCTTTATATCCTGCAGATGAAGTAAATCAATCCATTATCATAAGGTTAGAGATCAGTTTATTTACATATTGTGGTGGTTCCCTATAATGGGTAACATCAGTTTGTTATAGTAAAAAGAAAGTTCTACTATTCCTTTTGGGTGTTAAGGCTAATTACCGGATTGTATTACAGTGGGGAGAGTGGAGCTGGGAAGACAGAGACAGCAAAAATTTCAATGCAATACTTTGCTGCTCTTGGTGGTGGCAGCTGTGGGATAGAAAATGAAATCCTTCAGACAAATTGTATACTGGAAGCTTTTGGGAATGCAAAAACTTTGAGAAATGACAATTCTAGTCGATTTGTGAGTTTCTCTCTTTTCTGTAGTTATAGAAGTTACAATGGCCATACTATATTTTCTGTAGCTTGAAAGTTTTCTGTCATATTTATCCTAAAATTTGCATAATGATAATGGCCTCAATTTTCTGAAGCCATGAAGTCATATGCAAATAAGATCAGAAAGTGTGCAGTTTAACTGACATAAATGTTTTATATGCTGCAGGGAAAGTTGATTGAAATTCATTTCAGTTCACTGGGGAAGATATGTGGTGCTCAAATTCAAACCTGTAAGCATTTTCAGAAATTTAATGTTAATGCAACTATATGCCATTTTTTTAATATCAATTAACTGACGTGACTTACTCTCTTGGCCTCCTATTTGTCAAATGCCATCCACTAAATGCTGATTGTGATAGTTTTGTTAGAAAAGGTAACCATGTGATGCCTTATCTGAAATCTAAATGGAGTTATCATTATTTCCTTTTGCTGCTTCTAATATAATAGCTCCTCCTTTGATCAGTCAAGAGTAGTTCAACTGGCCAATGGTGAAAGGTCATATCACATCTTTTATCAACTTTGTGCGGGTGCTTCTTCAGTTCTTAAAGGTGGTATTCTTTATCAATCTGCCTACCTGATTGAAATTTATATTCCATATAAGTGTTCTCAGGTTGACATATTTGTTTCAAGGTGCATATGAGTTTGTGCAATCCATGAAGCCATATGCAATTGTGATAATTTTATTTTCTCATGTCTATAAATGAATCCTTATTCTGTTGTTCTTTATCAGATAAAAACTAACATTTTTGTTGTTGTTCAAGAAGTATATAGTTTATACCACCTAGATAAAACTAGTATTCTTTATCAATCCAGTCAAATTAGTTTAATCTTTTGACTGGGAAATCACTGTCACGTGACAAGTGAGTCATTAATTTATCCTTCTTGAGGTTGGCCACTTTGAAAGGGGGTGCTGAGTTTGAGTGTGGTTAGCAATGGCCTCCCACATCCTCTAAAAGCCAATATGGAAGATTTAAGTTTATATACAAGTTCTTCAGTTCAGCATCAATTCTAGAAACTGAACTTACAAGAAGTGTTTCCATTGTTAATTCTTCGTCAATGTAAATGAATTTTTATATACTAAAAACCATTGTATTTGTCTTTGCAGAAATGCTGAATCTTAGAATGGCCAATGAGTATAAATATCTTAACCAGAGTGACTGCATAACAATTGATGGTGTTGATGATGCTCGAAAATTTCATATCCTCATGGTAAACCATTCATTCTGTGGACAGTAACCTCTTCAAGTTTTTGTTTCCCTTAAAAGGATCATTGATGACGTGGTTCTTTCTTTTTCTATCCGTTTGCATCTTCAGAAAGCCCTGGATGTCGTGCGGATTTGCAAAGAGGATCAAGAGCACATATTTGGAATGCTTTCTGCAATATTATGGCTGGGAAATATATCATTCCTAGTAACTGACAATGAAAATCATGTGGATGTTTTGGCTGATGAAGGTAAGATTGAAAAGCTTACTTTGAACCTTTTTCCTTTAGGGGGACCACTTGCAACCTGTGCTCTTCTGTGGAGACTGTGATGATTGGGTTAAAGTTTGAAGCTAAGCTATTACTCTTTTGAATCCTAAGTGTCTTCATTTGTTAAATTCTTGATATTTTGGAACTCCATTAAATGATGCTTTTTGAGAGAAATAAAATGCTTGGCACGTGTACACTGGTGGAATGACCATGGATATTAGTTGATGCAAGAAAAATTTATTGGTTGTGCTTGGGACTTTCAATACTAGTAACTGTTATTGGCATGTGAAATAGTATCATCAGATTTTATGTGAGGATTAAGCTTAACATGAATTAACCAAAATGTTTATTATGGAAGCACAACACACTTTTGATTTTGACCTAAATCTGATATTTGACCCTTTGATTTCAATATTTTATATCCTGGACAGAAAAATACTTCATCAAATGGATTTGAAACTTATTACTTTGGATGTTGTATGTCATGTAACCTCTACTCATATTAATCATTCGGCAGCTGTAACCAATGCTGCCCGGCTGATGGGTTGCAGTTCCCAGGAGCTCATGTTAGCTTTATCTACCCATAAAATACAAGCCGGCAAGGATACCATAGCCAAAAGGTTGACATTGGGACAGGCGATTGACACTAGAGATGCGTTGGCAAAATTTATCTATGCAAGCTTGTTTGACTGGCTTGTAGAACAGGTTAACAAATCCCTTGAAGTGGGTAAACGACGTACAGGGAGATCAATTAGTATCCTTGACATCTATGGGTTTGAGTCATTTCAGGTATGCAATTTATATTAATGTGTTTAATAACACTTTGAAGAAATCTATATATTCAATGATATTTTTATCTACTCATTTTCAGAAGAATAGTTTTGAGCAATTCTGCATAAATTATGCAAATGAGAGGCTTCAACAACATTTCAACCGGCATCTATTTAAACTTGAGCAGGAGGTGAGCATCTATTTTTTGCTTTAAGGTTTATGGTATTCTGATGTGAGTACTTTTTATTTGATTCTGATGGTGTGAAGAAAATCTTTTGTAATGCAACTTCAATAAGATTTCTTGTACTCTCTGAATGTATGTTTTGTTTTCTATGCATTTAAAGGGTTTTCATTCTTTTGTTGTCTTTAGTAAAGATTCTTAAGAAGAAACTATTTTGGTCTCTAAACTATAATTACATTGTATGTTTCAATGAATCTAGAAAATAAAGAATGGAGTACTTGATGTAGGATTCAAAACTTCTGTGTGCATAAGGATCGTACAGAGAAATCATGTTATTTGAGTTTGATGTGTGATTACACATGTAAATGCGCTCGTGTATATGTATCTATAAACTGAAAATATAATATAGTGAATTTCCTACTTCTCCACTGAGAACAATGCTATATTTCCGTTCTTTGTCTCTATATAATACAAGATTCCACAAGTTGCATGTTACTAACTTTATTGTTTTGGAAATAAGGAAATAATCTATCCTCTGTAGTTTTTAATGTTTCACGCTGCAATAGTCAGGTCTGTGGGGGCACCTGAAAGGTGTTGGATTTACATTTTGAGTTCAAAGTGCACTGTGTAGGTTCAAAATTTAAAAGTTGGCAACAGCACAGTGGGGTTGAAACACATTCTTCTGACAATTCAGTTGTTTGTAGTCTTAATATGAATAGCAATTTCACTAGTTTGCATTTTTGTTTCAGGACTATGAGTTAGATGGGGTTGATTGGACTAAAGTTGATTTTGAAGATAATCAAGAATGCTTGTCTCTCTTTGAGAAGGTATACATGTGGTTCATCTTCATTCTATTTCATATTCATCACAGATTGGTCTCTCTTAAATATTCATTTGTGTATATACTGCTGTTTCAAAGTAGATTAGCTTCCACAAGTTTATATTTTGTGTACATGTTCAGTTGGTGCATGCAATTTACATTGATGTCTTTTGGTTACAGTATTCATCTGATAATCTGTGGTGGATTGTGCAGAAACCTTTAGGGCTACTATCTTTGTTGGATGAGGAATCAAATTTTCCGAAGGCTACTGATTTGACTTTTGCGAATAAGCTTAAGCAGCATTTGAACAGTAATCCTTGTTTTAAAGGGGACAGAGGCAGAGCATTCACTATTCGCCACTATGCAGGAGAGGTCAGTTATTGCTCATTTCTAAGGATGTTTGCTAAATGATGTCCAAAATCTGGTTTCTTAATATGGAAGTCAAATAGATGATTCACTGGACTCTCATTTTCTTTGTGGTTAGCCCTAACAACAGCAAGAAAATATACTTGACACTAATATTGGAGTATAATATCTTCTGCTCAATAAAACCTACTTGATAACTCTTACTAAGAAAAACAGCAATAGTGAGCATGCTACTCTCAAGGGCAGATAACTTGTTTTTGTATAGTGTTTCACCTGAATCTCAATACTATAAAATAAGCTTGTTAGTTTCTTGATTATAGCCTTGATTGGCTCCTAGATTGTAGCTTGTAATAGTTATTTTACACTATAAATATATGTTCATGGTGTGAGGAATATGCACTCAATTCACCCACAATTATGTTGGGTTTCTCTCTAAAGTTTACATGGTATCAGAGCATGTTTGATCTAAACCCAAGTCCAATCTTGGGGGTGCTACCCCTCTTTGGCAACAGCCTTAACCTCAACTCTATCATTATCTCCTCTTTTCTCTAGCAGTAGTTATCTATTTTTTCATTCTAGTTATTTTCTCACTTTTTTCTCTATCCCTAGTTATCTATTTCATCTAATGGATAGCTTAACCCTTCTCCTCTTCTTCAAACCTCTTTTGTTGTAGGGTTTGATGGCTCAAAGGATTTGACAGCTTAAATGTACTCATATGAATTATCTCACTGTGCCAATTTCCAGCCATGCTTTTTTTATTTTTCCGGAAAATCTCTCTGTGCCTCTTTCTAGCAGTGCTTCTTTTATATTTCTAGCAAGAATATTGCTCACAAGTACTATTCAAGGATACTGTTGCTATAGTTTTTTTTTTTTTTTTTTACATCGAATTGAGGTTGCATGAATATACTAGTTGATGTTTGTCAAACGGATTGAAGCTTGAACTATCGTTTCTTATGTTATTGTAAGTGAGGGAGAGTTTTGAGATTGTCAATTGGGTTTTACTTGTAACAAGCTTAGAACATATTACCTATATGCTCCAGCTTGGGGGGAGTGTTGGAATAGTGAATAGTTTTCAGCATTAATTTTCTTGATTAGCTCTTTGACTATTTTCTTAATTAGCTCTTTTGACTATAGTGAATAGTTTCTTGATTATAGCCTTGATTGGCTCCTAGATTGTAGCTTGAACTTCTAATAGTTATTTTACACTATAAATATATGTTCATGGTGTGAGAAATACTCACTCAATTCACTCACAATTCTCTTGGGTTTCTCTCTTTCTCTCTAAAGTTTACAAGGTGGATACTTTTATCAATGCTTGAAATATTTCTGAGGTCACTTTCAAGATGCTGTAATTTTAAAAGTTAGCAAACTTACTAGAAGAAATTTGATCATTCTATTTCTAACTTGTTTTTGTCTGGCCCTTTGCAAGTATGCAGAATTTGAACTTTTGAAATTCACTTTCCTGTTTATGTTTACGATTTTACTAACATTTGGAGTTTTATTAGGTTCTATATGATACAAATGGCTTTCTTGAAAAGAACAGAGATCCACTTCATTCTGATTCCATCCAACTCCTCTCAAGATGTAGTTGCCGACTGCTGCAGTCGTTTGCCTCCAAAATTGGTGCACCAGACTCCCGGAAGCAGAGTGTTGGTACCAAGTTTAAGGTGTGCTTTATGACATTTCTATGAGCTGTTAAGACTGGGTGTGTATGCCTTTAAGAATTAAGATAGAAGCTGAATTATTGCTTTTATGACACAAATGTCATATGATCATATGCTTGAAATGATTATTAATTTATTATAAGTATCAAATGCTTATGTAGTTTCCCTGATAGTCATAGTAGATGATATCTGAATGTTTGAAGAGTACATTCAAAAGTATATGATGTGCCATTTTTCTGGGGGAAAATTGAGACGTCTCTTACATTTTTTTCAGGGTCAATTGTTCAAATTAATGAATCAATTGGAGAATACAACACCTCACTTTATTCGCTGCATAAAGCCAAACACTAAGCAACTTCCTGGCATATATGAAGAGGACCTTGTCTTACAACAGCTCCGGTGTTGTGGAGTTTTGGAGGTTGTTAGGATTTCAAGATCTGGCTATCCTACTAGAATGACACATCAAGAGTTTGCTGGAAGGTATATTGAAAACCTTTTGTAGTTTGTCTTACAAATGATAGAGATAGGAAATTGCTGAAGAACAACATTTTTATTTTTTAGGTATGGGTTTCTGCTTTCTGAGGCCAATGTATCCCAGGATCCATTGAGCATTTCAGTTACTGTCCTGCAACAATTTAACATCCTTCCTGAAATGTACCAAGTTGGTTATACAAAATTGTATCTCCGAACTGGGCAGGTATGTCCCATATTACTTCATTTTTGTTTTTTTTGGGGGGTGGGGGTGTGGAGTAGGGGCATGACACATTATTCTCTACCACATTCAGCATAAACTAGGTACATTTGTCTAAGTAGGAAGATATTTCAATTAGGATATGCTGAATACTGGAGCAGTGACTTGAGTATATCTCATTTCTTGATTTAGGTTGATTTATGTGATGGTTCTTTTGATGTGGTGGTTTTGTTTTCCTTTAGATTGCTGTTTTGGAGGATCGGAGAAAACAGGTTTTGCAGGGTTTACTTGGCGTTCAAAAATTCTTCCGTGGTCGCCTGTCTCGTCAACATTTTCATGCACTGAAGAATGGAGCTACAACATTGCAATCATGTAATTTGCAGTAAAAAGTTTTTAGTTAATGGATTGGTGGCTCAAACTGTTAGTTATGTTTGATTTGCTTAGTTTGTGAATCCTGAAGACCTTGCTTCTACCTGTATCTTACATGTTGATTTGATGGAAATACTTTTACTTGGCAGTTGTTCGTGGAGAAAATGCCAGGAAGAAATATAGTGGTATGGTAAAGTGTTCAATAGCATCTGTCCACGAAGCACTTGACGAGCACCGGGCAGTAGTACAATTACAGTCTGGTACAAGTGATTCTGTTTGTTGTCTTGGGGAATTTTGGGGGGGGGGGGGGGTGGGGATTTAATTGCATACAAATTTCTTATTTTTCTTTTATTTTCATACAGCAATCCGTGGGTGGTTGGCATGGAGGCATCTTCATAATTTGCGTAACTTGAAGAAGTTAAATTATGAAAATGCTAAACCTAAGCGGAAGCCACGTGGAAAGTTGTTGGAAGTGAAGGTACTGTTTATATGCAGCTTTTAGCTTGGGGAAATAAATTAATAAACTATGCTCCAGTTATTGTGTTCCCGTGGATATAAGTATTTTTGAACCATTATAAAATAGGAGCGAGAATAGGATGAAATCTAAAACTAAAAAACAAGAACAAGCAGAGGGAAGAAATGTTCAACTTAATCTACATCAAAAATTCACTATTCTGTTCTTGGAGAAAATATAAGTGTTTTGAAAATTCTGAAAAACATATTGAACCCTAAAGCTTACTGCATTTATATATATATATATATATAGGCTACAAGCAAAGCAAACCCTAAAAATTGATCATTCATCGGCTTCGTGAACTAAAACTTATTTTTCAGGTTGCTGCCGGGTCGTAATTATTTATCACACCATGAAACTTTGGCCCAACCGAATACAAGACAAACACTACAAACCATTTGATTTCCACTGCCCCGGCAAATGGGAAAAAAATAGCTAGATAAAATGAAGATATTACATGTTTTGGTGACAAACTAGTGAACACGTGCATTTCTATGGTCCATTCTAAGTTTTTAAGAACATTTTCTTGATTTCTCCTTTCTTTATTGCTTCTGCTCATCCAAGAAATCAGTATGTTAAAGTCATAATGTTTGGGAACTATCTATGGATTAAGACTAGTTTCAAATCAGTATTGAATAATATTATGAAACAAGTACATAAAAAGATAATTGTGGTGTTTAAGTGTTCAAATATGCAAAAATGTTTGTAAGTATTGGATTTTGGGACTCCTTTTGCCACTGTAGATGATTTGATATTAAGGTAATAAGTATTTCTTGGTTGTGGAAGTTTCTAGATGGCACCATAGCAAGAGTGGTTTTGTATTTTAAATTGCTCGAAACAACAGAAGATACTATAATAATATCTAAGCAGCATTCTTTTTGTAGAGATATATCCTCACTTATATTTGAGAATCAAGGGACAAATGCATACCTTCTTATTTTGCATTGGGACAGGATCTTTTGAATCAAAAGACAAGGCATATTTTATTTCATAATTTGGTGTGTAAAAGTCAGTTTTTTAGGACTAAAAAGGTCATTTTGTTGGTTATGCAGGGTATATCAAAAGAGCAGGTCCAGAATCTACCTTCAGCTTTTGCAGAGTTGCAAAGGCGAGTTGTTAAGGCAGAAGCAACTCTGGAGCAAAAGGAAGAGGAAAATTCTGCTTTGCGGGAGCAGCTAAAGCAATTTGAGGCAAGATGGATTGAATACGAGATCAAGATGAAGTCTATGGAGGAGATGTGGCAAAAACAGATGGCATCTTTGCAAGTAGGTTTTAAGTTTGATACAAATTATAACATACATGTGAATCTTCTCATGGGTAAAGCAAATTCTGTAAACTCATCTAATCGAACTGAGTTTTAGTCCAGTTAATTTAGCTGTGAATTGCTATAGGTTAAATGAGCCAAAATTGATCTTTGATCACTTTTAGAGCCACCAGTGATTTTGATGTAGTGAAGGACTTTCAAGTTTGCTTTGACATTAGTATTTTTACTTTGGTATCTGGCTCAGAACTTCATTCATATAACCACAAAAATCAAAATTCACATTGACCAGTGAGCTACCTCATTCAGGGTATTGCCCTGTGAGCGTGCATTGGAAGCTGGTCTTCTAAAGTATTCTATTGTACGTGAATGTGAAACTAAGTTTCTGTTACTTGAGTCTGCGATTACAAACTTCTTTTGTTGCACCTGTTTTCAGTTCATCCACGTATTTTATTTGATACTTCAGTGATTATTTCTGTGAAAGCAAAAACAGAATTTCATATAATGTCATGGTGATGACTAATGTATCTAGTCCTATAGTTTTTTTATTAACATTTCATGAAAATTGACATTAGATGTCTGGTAGAGTTTATTTTGTGTTTGCAATCATGTGTTGAAGTTGTCTTCTAAAGGAAAAGCTTTAACCTTTCACTTTGTGCTCGATAGTAGTACATACTGGATTTAGTTTTGAGTTATCTCTGGAAACTATGACATATTTTGAGTAAGTTAAAGTTGTTGATTTTCTGTTTCACACGAGGTACTTGTGCCCTAGTTCTGCTAAGGAGTCTAATTGCAATTTTAATGCAGATGAGTCTTTCAGCTGCCAGAAAGAGCCTTGCAACTGACCACACTGCCGTTCAACCTGGAAGAATTGATGTTTTATCACCTCGTTATTGTGATTCTGAGAATGCTATTTCCTTGGGATCTCGAACTCCTAGTGGAAGTACACATATGAAATTTTCTAGTTCACTTTCTGATGGGGGAGCTGGGCGATCTGGGAAAGAGGCTAATGGTTCTTTAAGTGCAGTCACCAATCTTGTAAAGGAATTTGAGCAGCGGAAACAGAGCTTCGATGATGATGCCAAAGCTCTAGTTGAGGTCAAATCAGGGCAATCTGCTAAAGTGAATCCCGATGAAGAAATTCGGAAACTTAAACAAAAGTTTGAGTCATGGAAGAAAGATTACAAGGCCAGGTTACGCGAAACAAAGGCAAGGGTTCATAAACAAGGGAATTCAGAAGTGGAAAAAAGTTTCCGGAAATGGTGGGGAAAGTTAAGGTAATCTTCAAATTTTTAGCATCCACTTTCTTGAAGCAGAGAAAAAGCTGGAGATGAGTTGACAAATTGGCAAGATAAATGTTGCCATAAAACTACCTCCACCACTTCAGGAGCTGTTTATTTATATTGATGGAAACACCTGTTTGGTGGGTGGAGAAGGGAAGTAATTTTATATCTACCAAATTTTGTTACTTGGTGGAAGTATTGATAGGCTTGTGAATAGCAGTGTAGGGATTTGTTTAGAGGTTTCAGCCCGTGTTTCTACCAAATAGTCTAGTTGGCTAATTTATATTCCGTTATTGCTGATACAATGTGAAATTTAGTGCTGAAGATATGAAAGAGTAAGTGTTCATATTTTTGTTTAAAAACTTCATCTGTGTTCAGGGTTTGTGTAGACACTGTAATTTTATTTGTATAAATCATTGTCATGAACTCATCATGACGGCCTTTCAAAATCCATCTGAATTTTGTAAAAAACTTGAACTACAGTAAATGTATTACACCTATAACTAATCTCAAATCACTCACCTTTTGTTCACCTTAGAGGTTTTGACAAGTGGACCAGTCTCTATAATTTATTTCCAGTGTTCTGGCTTTTAAGTATTGTCCTAGACTAATTTCCAAGCAAAGGTCATGTTTTGTCTGTCATTTTGCTTCCAATTTGCCAGTCTGTTCGTTGTGCGTGTTTAAGAAACAAGACCACAGTTTAACAAGCGTCAGATCTCCCTCACATATATTGAGCTTGAAGTACACTAGTTTGGCAATTCTTATGATAATAATCTACATAGAAATATCATTGAAGATAATCTAAGATCCAGGCACAAATTTGGTGGCATACACCCATGCATTGTTAGCCACAGGGTTGTCAAGGTGGTCCAATAGGTTCTCCAAGGGACCTTTACCAGTGACAATGGCTTGGACAAAGAAACCAAACATAGAGAACATTGCCAGCCTGCCATTCTTGATTTCCTTCACCTTGAGCTCAGCAAATGTGACAGGGTCATCAGCTAGACCAAGAGGGTCAAAGTATTGGCCACCAGGGTAGAGGTCATTACCCTCTCCTACACCTTCCAAGCCATTGATACGGAATCCTTCAACAAGACCCATAAGAAGCACTTGGAAGCCCAGCACTGCTAGGATGCTTTGTGCATGAACAAGGTTGGGGTTGCCCAAGTAATCCAAGCCACCTTCTGAGAAAATTTGAGCTCCAGCTTTGAACCAGACTGGCTCTTTGAAATCCACTTTAACCCATTTCTCAAGGACTTCGGGGGTGATGCTGCCTAGTGCTCCAAGCATAGCCCATCTTCCATGGATCACCTAAACAAAATCACAATGCTAATTATGATTTATGACAAAACTTATAGAAACCATTTATTTTTTCTTTCAATTAAACAAATGGGTATTACCTCAAGAGCCCTGTTCTTGGCAAATGCTTCTGGGTCAGCTGATAATCCAGCGGTGTCCCATCCATAATCACCTGGAAATTCTCCAGTAAGGTATGAAGGGGTCTGAGCTGAAAAGGGTCCCAAGTATTTCACTCTGTCTGGTCCATACCACAACTCATTGCCCTGCTTAACCAAAAACACAAACCCACTACATAAAGCAACCAATAACCCAACAAAAAATCTGAGAGATATAGAGGGATAATTGGAAAAGTACCATGGTGTATTTGCCAGTTCCCATAGAAACAACATCTGCCAGAGAGTTAGAATTGGTTCCCCTACCTTGTCCAAGAAAAGGAGTTGGTCTAAGAACAGTGCTAGAGGTTGCAGTTGCTGCCATCAGCATTGATGCCATGACTTCCTCCTAGCTTTCAGTGTATTTCAGTTGAAGCCTTAAAATTTTAAAGGAACACAAGTGTTGTTTATAGAAGTGTACTGAGATGAAAGGTGTGTAATATTTTATGTGGTGAAAGAGAACCAGAAAGACAAGTGGCTAGAAATGCAGAAATGTTGTGGTGGGGATAGTGTTATATGACTCAAACCAATGAGAAGGCTCAGAAGGATTTGAAGTATCTGCAGCTCATATCTTTCTATCCACATTTTATCAATAGCAAAATGGATAATTCTAGTTAATAAGAATAGTTCTACAAAAAATATATGCGGTGAGCGTGGATCGAACACGCGACCTTCAGATCTTCAGTCTGACGCTCTCCCAACTGAGCTATCCCCGCAAGCCGACGTACAATAAAAATTATTAAATCTCAATGCTTGACACTTCAAATTTAAGACTATCCATCAATTTTTTTTTTCACTAAATCATCTCACTCTGTCAAGATTAAAGAACTCATATAAATTTAGTCTTCACGATATCTTTTATAAAGTTAAAAAATAGAGCATGCATCCCTAATTATAAATTGTAACTGATTTTCTAAATATATTCTTGAAAGTTCTTTGAAGGTTTTCTCCCATATCCAAACATGTATATTCAACAAAAAAAATATCATTTTTTTCTTGATTTATAAGAAATGCTAAAAATACAAACTTTAAAATTATTGATAATTAATCCAAAATAATATTGATAATGATAATTTTTTAATCAAATTATTGTATAAATAAATTTAAAAGTAGATATCACCTTTTGTGTTTGACATATATGAGAGAAATTAAAAGTATAGATGCAATATACTAGGGACTTTTCAGCAAAAGAATATACAATAGGGGATAAAACTGAGAGGATTGATTATGAGATTATTAGGATATCTAATATAATATGGACTTCTTAGCAAAATAAATATTTAATACTTCGCTTCATTTTGAAATTCTAAACCAACGGTCAAAATTGCCAAAGCCGCGCAGTGTGCTCAAGAAGCCTTAAGTATCTACACTCTATTTTTTCTATCAATCCTGACCGTCCAAAATTGGGGGGTCCTCCCCCATCTAGACTGATACTGTATTCCTTCCAAAAATCTGACGGTCATTAAGAAGACCAAATTTCTATACAATTAACACCCTAAGAACGACGTCGTTTTAAATTTCTCTGTCATTCACGGAGATACAGTAACACTACTTTGCTTCTATTTCCCAATAGACGAGAGAAACAGCCATGGAGGAGTAGTGTCACTGGTGTGGCTGAGTTTCACGGGAGCACAGAAATTGCGGATTCCTTGACAAGATTCGTAACGTTTTCGAAGGGTTAAGATCATGGAGATTTCAAAGAAAGATTTAGTTCTCAAGAAGACCAAGGATCGCTGGGCTTTTCTGGTAATCTACTAACGATGAAAGATTGTATGGGTTTTTTCTTGTGCTTTACTGAAATTATTCCCATTCTTTTTCAATCTTTTAGCGTTTATTTGTTAGCAACCGATATGATAGGATTCATTTGGTTTTTGCATGATGCATATCATTTTGTCATGTGGGTGTTTGTTAAAATGTCGGGTTTCACTTGCTTTTCATTCCGGGTTAGAAAAATCTAAGGTTGATTAAATTTTGGCCTCTTTTTGAAATATGCCATTGACATTGTTTGATTAATTTGGCGTTTGGGGTTAAAAGAACTGGTTGGGTCTATTTTCTATTTGTTTAGAGTTTAATCTGGTTATTGTTATACTCCAAAGTAACTGGTTATTGTTTCTTGTTGCAATTCTTAATTGCAATGTTGATGGTCACCTTTCCTGTTATTCTTATCTGTATTCACTTGTCCATCTTTGGTTGCTGAGAAAATATATGAAAGGAAAACAGACTGAAGTTATTATAATTTTAGATATTTGGTCATTGACTTGTAAATTTTGAAGTTCATTACTTCATTTGTACATGCTTTTTTTTTAGTGCGAAGAAGGAATCTAGTTCCTGAGATCGATATCTTCTTTTACTTTTGTCAACTACCTTGTATTGTCTGTTATTTATGTTCTGATATCCAAAGTTGTTCGTAATTGCTCAACATTCATGGCTGCTTCCTGGCCTGTTGATTGACATACAGGAAGAAATTGAAGCTCCTATGTGGGTAGATCTGACTCTAGAAGCTAACTCTAGTCCCCAAGATGTGTGAGTTCCTATCTAATTGATACTAAACATTGATAGGAGTCCTGTGTCTTCTTGCTTGAAGTTTAATAATTATATATATCCAGTACTAACTGAACTCTTTTGTGTTATCACTTATATCATAGCAATGATGACTGGTTCCAGACAAGCCACCTGTAAGCATCCTTTGCTTTTTTGTTGAATACATCATCTTTTGTTTGCTCTCATTGAATAGCTTCCAGGTGAGGTTTGGAATTCTTGTAATGGAGTCTGACTAGTTACTGAAAACTCTACAATGATGATTTTCAGGTTCCACCAATGGTCTTCTCGGCAGTTAAAGTTTGCATTTTCACATCCTGGTCAGGAAGCAATAACTTCAGAAGTCGACTTACAAGAACCATCTTCTCCAAAGCTTCCACCTTCAGTCTCAAGATCAAGAGGCAAACATTACAAGAGCAAAAAGTGGAGAGAGGATTATCATGATGCTTCGTTCGATCAGCAGCATCCAGCCAGGGTTATAAGTAGAAGATCTTTCCAGGTTGATTTCAGTTCTGATCAGGAAACAAAATCTAAACCGAAGTTTTTAAATTCAAGAGGAGCTTCAGGTTTAAAGTGGGGGTTAGTTTGTGAACACAGGGCAAGTGGTGATGCCTTGTGTATTTCTCAGAAGCCTAAGTCCTCTGGTGGCTATCTAACTTCTAGTTTAGGTTCTGTGGAAAACAAGTCTGGTGAAAGCAATGCAAGAAGCACGATTACAACTGATAATAGTCATCATCATCAGCAGAAGTTCATGGAGGTGTCAAGCCAACCAGTAGGCCACGCAAGTGGGCCTTTGTCAGGTATGAGGAATGGTCTAAGGAAAAGTTGTGCAACAAGAAAAGCATCAAGGTTGAAGACTGATAGTGTTAGCAGGCAATCAGTAGGCCAACAATCATCTTCTGGCACATCTAGTGTCGGATCATGTTCAAACCCAGTTTATGAAGTTAAGAGATCAACATTAACATCAAGACGGCTAATAGAAAAAACCCCAGAGAGCAGAAATATGACCAAGTGGACTCTTGCGGAGAAAAACAAAATGAAACCTTCTAATGCATCTAAGACATCCACCCTTCAAAACGTGGGAGGAAAATGCAGTATTTCAAGAGGAAATAAAATCAGTTCTGCAAAGCCAACCCCCCTTGAAGCTGTAAAACCAAAGGTGAGAAGCTACACGATTCTTAGATTACCTGTCTGAACATAGTTTAATAAGTTATAAAACAAGCCAGAATTCAAGCCCTATTTAGCTGTGAGATACTGTCTTCCATATTTCATAGGTAATTTTATGTTCATATACCATATCTCCTTATCAGAAATTGAAAACAGAGTTTCCATTTTGTTTCTGAATGGCACTTGAGAAACTCCTCAAAGATGTTCTGTAATGTAGTTTGTCTGGAAACCAGATTTTCCAAATCTCTTGAAGAAACACCATAAACTTAACCATGTAAAGACGTATTTTCTTTTATACTGGCCTTTTACTGTTGAAGTTCATTACTTTCGTTATGTACAAAATGCAGCTTAGCGGAATGTTAAGAAATATTTAAGTAGCACGTTAGGCAATTGGAATGAGTGCAAGTGCTTAACTGAATCTCATTAGATTTAGAAATATTGGTGGCCCACTCAAATTTTATTGGTGATTCTCTTGCAAAGTATCAGTAATCTCTCTCAAAGTAATATTCAACTTCTAAAAATTTTTATGGAGGAGAATATTATCAAATTCTTATCTGTGATCAAGAATGATTAAGTATTATGAGTTGTACTCATTTGCAGGTCCAATATCTGGCCCTACGTGAAAGAGCTTTGGTACCACTTCAAGTGAACAGACAGAACACATCTACTGCTGCTTTAAAAGTGAAGGAGAAACTTGGAGTTGGAAGGCATAATTATTTGGCGGGGGCAGGAAAAGAGAACAGCGCTGCTTGGAGTAATTCAATGCATCGGAAATGCAGTGGAACAGGTAATCGTGTTGGAAGCTTTGTCACAGTTCAGAAAAGCACAAAACAGAAAGTTGTAGTCAAGACAGACAGAACAGGATTAGCTTCTGTAAGAGTATAGGAAATTATCATCCATTCCTTAGATCCCTTACTATTTTGGTATGTCATTAGCAAGTCTGTATTTCTCTTTTTCTCCATTCTATATAGAGCTTCCAAGTCTCGTTTTTCTCTCAAGACTTTTAATATTTGATCTAAAATGGGCCTTTCTGTATATGATGCATTTATGGTACATATGTTGACCCTCCAAAATGTAAATATACTTTGAGAAGTAACCAGTTTTCAATGGTTTGAAGTCTAGAACCCTCAAAAGTAACATGTTTTATTCTGATACAGGACACTGAGAAAAACACAATCTGGTTTCTACTTAATTTCTTCCATTTAATGCTGATGCCCTTCACTGGTATGGGAAAAAAAAACTTGAAATTTAGAGCAACCTAATGTATGTCATTTTTTTTTGGCTTTTGGGGGTTAAGCAATGCCGTTGCCAAATTAAACTTCTGCAAAAATAATGCAATATCAACTACTTGGTTATCTCCAATTTTTAAATCATATGCCAAGCAGAATTAATTTTTTTTTTTATATTCTTTTAATCCTAAATTATCAAAAAACATGTGGTCCCTATATGGGACCAACATTTATTACAAACAAATGGGTGTATCAGTTCCCTTAATTTACTGTACTTATCAATGAAAGCATAATCCATGGTCATTTGGTCACAAGGTATGTTAAAACAAATCAATCAAGTTTCATTCTTATGATCACGTTATATAAAAACAAATCAATCATGCTTAACGTAAATACATCAGTTCCCAACTATCCTACATTTAGGTCAAAATTCTTTTGATGTCTCTCAATTTTGAAATGAGAAAAAGGAAAAACGTAACAAATGGACACCTTTTAGTTTATGGGGCTGCAAGTCCTTCAATGGTGTAAATCAGAGATTCTGCCCAGTCAGTTTTAAATAGCAATGCCTGCAAAGTGTGCATTACATCATACTCTGGATCAAGTTTCCGCTGCCAGCCCTACAGAATGGAGAAGAAAAAAGCTAAAGCAGTTAGAAAATGAAAGCGTAAGAGACATGGTCACAAGGTACAAGGATGATTGAAATGTTCACATGGTTTCAAGGGAGAAGATACCATGAACATGGCAATTAATAATCAAACCCTTGAGAGGAAGAACTTAACCACGAACTTAAAATTTTAATGAAATAAATTCACAAAAGTTTATCCACCATCTGGTGTAATGTGACCTCATTTTGATCACCAATAATATATATTTATGCACCATGGGTAAAAGAGCATCTAATGCAATCAATTCAATTTTCAAGGATAAGAAGCCTGTTTCAACAAGGACGGAGGAAGGAGGAGGGGGAGAATATACCTCAAGAACCAGTGTGGTTACCATCACAGTGCAAACATTGCCATCTATATTGACTTTATGGCGCCTAACTTGCTCAAGCAAATGCTGAATGCAGTCACCGGGGTGGAAAAATTCAGCTTCTGAGGAGTCCCAAAAATTGAATGTTTTTTCCACTTCCTGTTTCACAGCTAAAAGAAATTAATGCCAACGCTAAAGATATAAGATACTAAGGGCTAAAAAAAAAATTAATGCAAACGCTAAAGATATATGATGTCATAAATGTATCACCGACTCTTACATTTTACCAGATTAACAGTAAATAACTTAGCAGGTTACTAAGACAAAAGGTGAGGGTGTAAAAGAAAAACCAAAACAAACAGAATACCTCAATGAAAGCTGTTGGATTTGGGCACTGTTGCTGTTTAGATAATCTAAGCGTGCACTCCGCAGCATTGCGGCCATCTCGAAGTGCAACGGCCTTAAAGAATTCCAGTAAATTTACACGGTCTTTCTTAGAAAGTTCTGTAGTCATGCCTACATCGAGAAAAACGACATGAGGCTTTGACCTAAAGAGCCGCTTATGTGATGATTCCTTCTGTGCTACACGGACAAGGATATTTCCAGGATGCATATCCGCATGGATAAAATTATCTACCTGGAAGAAACATAACAATGTTAATGGAATCACTTATTTCACTAAGATGTTTAATAGCCATAAGATATTAAATTAGTCATTGCAACTTGAACAGTATGTGGAAAAGGTAGCAAGCATTATGACTTTTCATAAAATTGGTGCAGTAGTATATCCCAATTATAAAGGTCCAAGAACATCAATATAAAAGTTTCAATTTGCTTCAACTGTGTCTTCTAATCCGACAAAGCCTATCCTATAATAATGATAGTAAGCATATCAAAACCTTGACTTAAAATGAAAGAATGTTATAGCGTCAATGCGGACTCTGCAAGTGTAAGTAAAAAAGAAATTCTATAGAAGCATAGTGGTAGAAAATGGCCCAATCAAGATAACGAAGCTATTGCAACTTTGAATCCCTTTCAGGAATTAAGCTGCAAGAATAAGAATCTTCCAGATCATAAGTCAAAATATCAACTTTGTATAACTAGCCATTCTAACGGTTCCAAGAGATTGTTCTATATTGCTCTTTCTTTAACAATTCATGATATCAAAATCAAATACTTTAATGACATAACATCATTCTAAATCATCTAGCTAAAACTATTGAAGCAATCTAATAAATACAAACGCTTACAACAGCAGTATTGAAATGTGAATGAGAAAGATATGTCTTTAGAGGGTGATAAGTTACTTTACCAAAAGCATCTTTAAAAGCGCATGGGTTCCAATATGGGCAAGTGCACTTTTAATTGGCTCATGTCCTTCAAGCTCATCAACATAGTGCAAAACACTTTCACCTTTTTCATAAGTTTCCACTAAAACAGATGGGTGCACCAAGGGGTAT
This sequence comes from Quillaja saponaria, assembly GCA_029379385.1. Lineage (NCBI taxonomy): Eukaryota > Viridiplantae > Streptophyta > Magnoliopsida > Fabales > Quillajaceae > Quillaja > Quillaja saponaria. Next base: position 5,543,109 of record CM055616.1, on the reverse strand, counting down.
AGAGGCTTTGGAAATGAGACATCCTTCCATCTTCTAAAATTATAAATAAAGCGACTCAAATGGGCTGCTTCCCTGGAAAGATCAACTTGAGACATCATATAAACAGCAAATTGCTGTAAACTCTCGTCCAATCTCAACCACTTCAAATTAGGGAAGAACCTCGAAATCTTGGCCACAAAATTAATTATAATAAAATCCCTTCTAATTGTTTCACTAACCCCTGGGTGCCGGACCTTAACTGCAACAACAATGGGCATGATCTGCTTACCAGGGTATCTGTATTTCAATGTAGCTCGATGTACTTGAGCAACACTACCTGATGCCACAGGTTCTTCATCAAAGTTTTCAAAAATTTCAGGCAACTTGCGGCCAAATGCACTTTCAATGCTTTTTCTTGTATAGGTAAAACTATGTGATGGTGCTTTCATGTGAAGTTCTGCAAGTTCACTGCAGAGATCTCGAGAAAAAAGATCTGGTCTGGTTGCAGCCCATTGACCCCATTTAATGAATGCAGGGCCTGCTTTTTCAAGTGTAAGATGGACAACACGAATCCATGATTTCCTAAACTGAATGCCGAGGGAATCCACAAAAGGAGCCATCACAATACAGGGTGAGAAAATAAGTGCTAAATAGATAGCCCTAAGGAACAAAATAAAACCCTCAAGGACTGTGAACAACATTGAGGTCAAATAAACATGTCCATCTTGTGCCTGCATGTAAAGATTCTCCCTTGTTGGGAAGTATTCTGCATTAGCCCATTTTGATTGCGTCCAAGCAAGCTCTCCGATTAAGAAGGCAAGAATACTGGGGGCAACAAGATTTGACCGTGTCAAAGCTAAACTTACTGCACGGGCAATCTGACTGATTGGTGGTAAAGATGGGCTGGTATGGGAACACATTTGAGAAATACTCTTCCAAACAACACGAGCACACTGAGGATTTGTATTAAATGCTGGAAAGGCATAGAAGTTCCTTGCACTGTTATTCTTTGATTTGATTAACATAGATGAAAGTTTCCCTTTAAATAGAGGTTTATAATGTGAGAATAAGCTGTATAAGGAGTAAGGTGACCCAACCATAGAACGTGCCTTATTATTACACACTTCCAAGCAGCAGTTCTTCTTATTTGAGAGAAGGGATTCTGCAACCGCTCTAACCTTTCTACAGCCAGAATATCTGCATATTAAGTTGTATAAATTCCATCACATGGTCCAGAAATATTAAAAAGAAAATAAAAATATAAACCTGATAATAGAAACATTAGTGTATTATGCAAGTTATACAGGAACAGGATTTCATAAACCTTGAAGTTTGGAATTAAAAATGAAATGTTGAATTCTAATCTTACATGACTAACAGTAACAAGTGTCAAGATTTTCAAGGTAAATTAGTTTCTTCAAATGAGAAATTCACGTTCCTTAGTAACTTGTAAGTTTTCATTAATTTGAGACCCTTCCAGGCAGCATCTCCTTGATTTTAAGTGAAGTATATCTGATGATGAAATAAAATTCACCTAACATAATTCACAAAGCAGTAAAGGGCAAGTGCCTAACTTACTTTTGAAAGTACAGCATGCCTTCCTCATTTATCAAGGATTTTACAGCCTAGGTAAATATAATCTGAAAAGTCCAGCTATAATTTAGCTGATTGATGTAAATAGTTAGATAGTTATTAAATCTACTGAGACCTCTTATCAAATAGCAAATGCACATTCATTTTCTTTCGTTAACAATGTCCATTTAATCATCACGTGAGCTAGTTTTTTTTAACAAACGATGTTCCAATTTACCATATCTGTGCATAGATAAATTTACCTGTAAAACTAATGGAAACTCATAGAAACCTTTACAACGAAACCAAACAAATCAAAGAATTTTAAATGCAGTAGAACTTCACAAAATATAAAAAGCAGGGCAACCTGCAACTAGAAAAATCCTAACAAAAACTCTTCAGGAAATTTTGAGGATAAAAATTGTTCCAACTCGGGAAGTAGCAAATGTAGAAAGAAAATTTAAACTTAGTTTTGCGTAAAAAAAAAAAAAAATTTAAATTAAATGATAATTGACTTCCAAAAGCATAATGAATTAAAATAACAGAAGAAGAAGAAAAATGAAAAAAAAAGAGTCCCCGTAAGTCCAGTTCCAGGAAGTTCAGTTGATTGGAAACTGAGACAATGAAGAGAAAAAGAAAATAAATTTCCAGAAACTGCGTCTTCTGTGCTAATCTGATTCACTTATCCAATCAGATATAAACTCAATATGTACCCAAAAGAAAAATAATTGCAAAATAAATGAGTAACATTCTTGAGGGTAATTGCAAAATTCAAGATTTAAACAGGAAACAAGAACATGACCATTAAGCTACAGACCTCGACATGACGATTTGGATATTGGATCGCCGAGCTCCAAATTACGCAGGTGGGGAGATTTAAATGCCAGCATATTATCACGACAAAGAAGCACAAAAGATCATCGCCGTCCGCCGATGACGTTTCTCAGACATCGCCGCCGCAACTGGTGGTGGTCGTTACAAGTGCTTTATAAGACAGAGGTACGGCGGCTTACAGTGGTCAGCTAACTTTTAAGAGGTTCCTCGTTTTGCTTGTCCCTCTGTAAGGAGTCCACCGTGTATCGACTTTTCGGAGCAAATCATGGGCCTCGTTATGAAACGGAGCCGGGTCCAACTTCTTAGTGCGAAAATGTCTTTTAATTTGTTGGCTGTGTTTAATTTGTGTCAAATACTTATTAAAATTAAATAATTTTTAAAACTTGTAAAATTTCAACTAAATATTTCTTTGTTTAAACTATGACATAAAAAAACTTATATTTTTCATAATGATGCAAGAAATTATGAAAAACAGAAATTAAAGTTACAAGTAATATTTAAGAATTCAATATGTCAAAAGGATACTAAATTTAAAAAAAGAAAAAGAAACATTAGCAACATTAATGGTATACCAACAATTTTTTGTTAGTGATTTAAATAGAAAAAAATTGGAACTAATTAGACATATAATAAAAATAAAAGACTAACTAGACACAATTAAAAATGTGAAGACTAAATTAAAATTTAGAGTCTAAAAATATACTTATGCCAAATATTATTAACATACTTCTATATTATTTTGGTCATTTAAAATTTATATTAGTTTTCATTTCGGTCATTTAATATTTTCTCAGTTAATGTTATCATTCCAAATTCAAATTTTTTTATTCAAGTTTCATTCATTGGTTTACATGTTATAAATTAATAAAATAACCACACTTGACACAAAATAATAACATACATAATTTTTTTTAATATCTTATAGAAATTATTTGGGTCATTTTATAATTAAATTATGTTAAATCTTTATTTATACATAACATTAGAATAAGAGAATTTAATTTGATTGAAATGAATTTTAGACAATAAAATTGACCGATATTATTCTTGAATGGCAACTGTATAATGCTAAAAGACTGAAACAATAGTTAAACCTTATTAATATTGAGAAACATATTTTTGAAGGTTGGCTGAATAGTTAAGTTACATTTTTAGATTTAAATATTAACAAAAATAAGAAAAAATAAATTTTTAATTCTCAACATTAATAACTTAAACTGAAATTCAAATATAAAGGAAATGAAAATTCACATATAAGGTGAAAATAATAGTGGTGATGCCCATTGTTTGTCTTGTTTCCTTTTCATTAAAAAAAAAAAAAAAAAAAGGGAAAAAAGGTATAAACTTTGTTTAATTTAATTCGTTAACCAATAGATTTTATTCTGAAAAGGACAGTGCACATTCATGTATTTTGATTATTCAATTATGGGAGCTCCTGGAATAAAATAACGCGGCTGTTTCTAAGACAATTGGTGCGGCTGCAACTGCGATTGCCCCTGGTTTTGTTTCTTTCCTTCATTTCCAGCCCAAACCGCCCGTGGTTTTTTTCACCCACCCTTTCTTCAATTCACTCGGTTATCTATGCTGCCTTTATAAGAAAGCCACACCTTTCAGTTTCCCAACACCATTAAACTCAAACCCATAGATCTTTCATCCTTCACCCATCACTAGTTTCCCATTTCATCATTTTCTACACATCCAAAATCAAACAGAGCAAAGCTAAAATGAGTGCAGCAGCAGCAACCAGGGCTTGGGTTGTGGCAGCTAGTATTGGAGCAGTGGAGGCTTTGAAAGATCAATTGGGAGTTTGCAGGTGGAATTATGCAATGAGGTCATTGCAACAGCATGCCAAGAACAATATCAGATCCTATTCTCAGGCCAAGAAATTATCTGCACCCTCTTCTGCTGCTATTAATCAAGTCAAGCGCTCTAAGGAGGAATCTATGAAAAAAGTCATGGACTTGTCCTGTTGGGGTCCCAATACTACTAGGTTTTAGTGTTTTGGAAGAATGAATTCACAGTTTGTTATAATTACATACTAGTGGTTTTTGTATCGGTCTCCATCAATGCCATTCTAATATATTTGAACCATAATTGATATGATCGTCTTATGCTGGAACTTTTTAGGCCAGTGGTTTTCTAGTTCCTCCTTTCTTTTTGTTGGAATATGCCTGTGTATTTCACTTAACAGGGCACCGCTTCCATAACAGTGATCCTCCCCTGCCCATGTATGAAAGCAGTCATTTCTGACAACATCAGAATTAACACTACAATTCTTCCATACCCAAAAACCCGTTTCCAGTCTATCATACCCAAAATGAAACCGAGGAAAGCTCGATGCAGCAAAGAGAGCTAGGATTGTGGCAGCAACTACTGGAGCAGTGGAGGCTTTTAAAGACAAATTAGGGGTTTGCAGGTGGAATCATGCTCTGAGGTCACTACAACAGCATGACAAGAACAACATCAGATCTTATTCTTGTGCAAATAAGCTTTTTGCCACCTCTTCTGCTGCTCTTGGAATTAAGGTGAAGCAATCCAAGGAGGTGTGTATGGCGAAATTTATGGACATGAGCTACCGGGGTGCCAAAACAACTAGGTTCTAGAGTTACTGAAAACTGACAACGGATGCAATCCCAATTTTGCAAATGAAACTCATTGTTTTCCATTAGAAATTGTTTTTTCTTCCCTCTAACATTGCACATTGTTGTTGGTATATTAGGCCTCCTAGAATATTGTGCCTTTGTTCATATTTAACGTGACTGAAATATGAATACGTCAGAACTCAATTCAAGATCATACAGCAATAAGACTTTCTGCTCAATCTTTTGGAAGAGAAAACACAAGCCTGAGAATTTCTGAAAAATTTAATGTCATTACAAGATCCCAGTACAGCTAACAAGAAAAAATGAAAAGAAGAGTTCTTTCTTTTTTGGCTAAAACAGCTAACAGGAGTTTGATAATTGAAAAATGAAACATACACATTCTATATATCATATGGTTAAACATGTAAGCTACACATGTTAATGGGACGGACATCATGTCCATTGAGGTTGCAGGAAACCCTTGAGAAGGGTGCAGTAACGAGCAAAAAGGAGAGTTCGCTTTTAAAACGAGTCATATAATAATATCTGAACTGAGGGAATAGTTTGAGGGAGTCTCTTGAGCTTTGGACATTTAAAAATTCTGAAATTTTGCAGAGAATGACAAACCATTAACCCTCCACATATGCTCTCCAATTCTGGCAAGTACTTCAGTGACAACGACACTAACTTCTTGTGAGTGAATGTGGTGACATCATTCTTGTTGAAAACAGAAAGGTTACTGCTAGAGCTTTCATCAAATTCTCTTCGGTGAAGATGTTCTTCTGCTACAGCTGTTACTGAAATTATTTCCTTCATTGAATTACAATGGTGAACAGTAATCTCCTCTAGGTTTTGGAGATTGGTGAGCAACCCAGGCGTCAGCAGCTTCTTGATATTGTGGCAATGGTAGATACAAAAATATCTTAGAGAAGAAAAAGAACGAAATGATGGCAAGCATGGTGTTCCAGCTTCATCTTCCTTGCAAAGGGCATGGAGGCTCCTCAGATTGTAAAGTTCTAATGATTCGAGATTTTGAAGAGAGGTGCAACAGGAAGAAGAACAAGATAATGAAAACAAGTATTCTTGCCCATCGCAGTTACCAATTTCACAGCGCCTCAAAGAACTAGCATTCTTAAGTGATAAAATATCACACAAGCTTTTGACATCACGACACTGCTCAATCTTCAGGCGCTGAATATCTACTGGGAGCTCAAGGCACATTTCTCCTTCTCTGATACCACACCCTGTAATTATGACATCTTTACTAAGACAGACTTCCATAAAATAAATCCGCGGAGTCCCAGTAAGATGTTCTCCAGTGCCCAACTGGAGAAGATAGTTTTTGGGTCCAACAATCTGCATGGTTCTTGAAATGGCATTGAAGTGTGGCAAATCATGTAAGTTTCCTGCAAAAGTTTCCAACATCTTCAAGCCTACTATATCCTCTACTTTCACCTTGATTTTCCCAGAACTCCAATGAAGAATGAGGAATTGAAGATGGTTCAACTTCGCTATTATTGATCCTGGAAACAGCTTTAAAGTTTTTGTGTACAGATTAAGCCATCTCAGGTTGATCAGCATTTCCATACCATGAGGCACTTCTGTAATTGCCGTATGAGAAAGGTCCAACCTCACGAGAGCCTGCAGCTTTGCTAAAGAAGGTACATACCTCAACCTCTTACAAAATGATAGCAACAGAGCAGTAAGGGTCTTCAAGTCAGAGACAGAATTTGGCAAATTTTCTATGTCAGTGAAAGACAAATCAAGAACCATGAGAGCAGACATGTGACTGAAAAAAGAATGAGAGATCCATGTTAGTGATTCATTATACTTCAAAATTAAAGTTCTAAGTTTAGGACACTTAGGTGATAAGCCAGATGGAATTTCTCGTATCCAATTCCTCATTAAAGAAACCTTTTCCAAGTCCTCTGTCCACTCATTCTCCCCAGGTATTTCAGTTAATTGTAAACCAGCCTTCACCATGATTTGACGACTATCTCTTATTACACTAATAGCCATAGCCCTTACCAGATCATGCATTTTCACCATTTCATTTCCCCCAAAGTAGCCTTCCACACTTTTTATAGGTGTCATATATCGAGAACTCCCCTTCATCATACTGATAGCAATATGGCTAATAGAATCATGCAATCTCATGCATTTATTTCCCCCAATATAGTTTTCCACTTTTTCCAGCAGACAATTGTTCTCAAGTTTATTTATTATGGTATGGCCTTCATCAAAAGCTGCCCCCAAATTCTTCATTCCTTTGATCAGTTGCTCATCAAGAAAACTTTCTATCAACATGTCTCTTTCGATTTCAAAGTCATTAGGATATAATGCACAATATAAGAAGCAATGTTGCAATATCTCATTGTTTAAGCGAGCGTAACTAAATCTTAATACACGGTATACCTCCATCTCCATTTCACCTTGCGTCACTTCTGATTTTCTTAATTCTTCCAATGCGTACCTCCATTCACTAATGTCTTCCACCCCCCTCATGTTTCTAGCCATAGTAATGATTCCCAGTGGTAATGCAGCACATTCTTTTGCAATAGATCTGGCTATGTTTATTAGAACCGGAGGTAGAGTTACATGGTTCCCAAGATTCTGTAAGAATAAGACCCAAGCTTCTTCCTCAGAAAGAGGCTTCACTTTGATATTTTTTTGACAACCTATCCTTCGGCAAACATCTAATGAGCGGCTTGTCAGAATCAATTTGCAACCATTTACTCTAAGAGGAATTCCTACCTTCTCAAGATGAAAATGGTTCCACACATCATCTAAAATAAGTACACACTGCTTTCTTTTCATTAGTGCCTGTGATAATTTCGCTGCTCTTTTCTTTCCGTCATCTTCTTTTGAAAGATTTAAGCCAATTGTTTTGGCAATATCATTCTGCAATTTACGAATGCTAATGCCTTGTGACATTGAAACCCAAAAAACATCATCAAAAAAAGCGATCCTTGCTAAAACTTGATTATGGATATGTGTTACCAGAGTAGTTTTTCCCACCCCTCCCATTCCATATACCCCAATTGATAACACTTTACCAGTCACTAACCACTCCCAAATCTTATCCATATTTATATGAAACATTTTACCCACTAATTTAGTCGCCAGCAGAGGATCCCCTCTAGTGTCTTGAGCACTAAGCATAAGCCCGCCATGAAATCTGCCCCTCTCCACAAGTTCTGCTACTTCTCTAGTTAACTTCTCTACTCTTTTTCCCAACTTAAGATGTACGAGCAGCCCACCCCCTCTGACTTCTCGATCTATGGCATGAACTTCATTTTTCTTGCTTTCCACATTTCTCAACCAATTTCCAACTTCTCTCTTTCGCTTTTTTCCTTGCTTTAACTCTACATACTCTAGTTCTTTATTCACGTCAGCTTCTAGACAGCGTAGCTCTTCAAGTTTTACTTTGAGTATTTGCATACTGTCATTGATGCTGTTGTATCTGCTCAGCTGATCCAAGACCATGAAACATGTTTGATTGATTTGCAGCAAGCTTTCTAAGATCCATGCAGCCATGGAACAACCTGGTAAAAAGAGGAGGTACAGAGAGAGGGTGAAGTTAAATAGTAGTTGAAAAAGAAAAGGTTCCATAGAATAAGATAACCTGGAAAGAAATAAGTAAACATTGATGTTAACAGGTTTTATCAGATACTAGTAATTGGAATTAATACCATTGATGTGCAGAAAAATTTCAGGCAGTTTTGCTATATTTGAAGACTCATCGGTCTATGTTTTCTAGTTTACAGCTTAAGCTTAATGACCTTGGCCATTACTTCCCTGATTAAGCAAGTCGCTGCCTAAAAACGTTAGGATTAACATACCCATGCTTGATCTTGTTTTCATCCAACCAGAAGAAAATAAATTATTGATAAAGTAATTTTCCAGAAATGCACGCTATCAATTAAACAAGTTTTTGGTAGGATATTTTCCCCTATTTTCATCTTTCTTATTGTCAAGTTGGCATTTAAAGGTCTAGTTTTTGCAGGAAGAAACACTCACAGTATTGTGAACTACCAAGTACCAACCCCACACACTCAAACCAGTTCTTTTATTAGTAAAAAATTAAAAAGGAAACTTCCCATCATCATTAGTTGAGGTTAGATCGGGTAATAATGTGGCAGTGTATTTCATCCACAAAATAAGCTTACAATTTCTAATTTCTATTTTCTTGATCGTAACCAAAAACAGAGAATGGGAATCTACCACAATGGTTAGCTTTAATACTTAAATATTCATTTTTTTTTTTTTGGTAAAGAACCCACAAAACCCAATCCACAGAGCATAACGATGCAACCATTTCAGCTAATCAAATGAACGATAAAGAGGAGATAGCAGAGAATTCTTAGTATCTTTGAATTTGAGGGGTTGAAACTTACTTGAATTCCAGAATCGATAGCAGAGGCCAATTATTGTGCCCAGAAACTTGCTACTTCCTTGCGGTGATAGATGGTGAAATTACGGGGGTGTAAAATCAATAAAGCAAAATCGTTCAAAATGGGAGGGTAGAAGAATCTGAGTTAGGGATTGAAGCCGTCGAAGATTTTGAATATTTTGCGGAAGGCGAAAGAATGGAGAGCTGCTGTAGTAGTCTTCTGGTACGGTCTCCTTGCTTTGTCATTTTCGTTGACTGTTGAGTGTTGACTGGTAAATGTTAAGAATATTAGGTTCCATCTTCCTTTTATTGTCGTTTTGTAATGTTGTATGACTGCTATAGTAATTTCTTAAAGTTTAATCCAATTCTAATAGTTCAAAGTCCGATTTATTCATGTTTGATCAAATCTAAATAAGTTATCTTATAGGTATTTTAATTTTGTGCTTATTTACAGATAAATACTAGTGGGCTGATTATTGTAATTTTTTTTTTTTTTTTGACGTAGATAATATTTATATCGATCAATTACATTATAATATAAATCTTTCAATTCTACAATCTCACAATAATACAAAACTAATTCATAAATATAAAATTATCAAAACCTTAGTTTAAGTGATTGATATTTGTCCCTTACTTCAGTGCAGGGTTCGTGCACTCTTAAAATACCAAAAAAATTCATACATATAGTAAAAATACTAATCCCATTTATCACATTTTTGTAATTAGATTGGATCAGACCCATTTACAAACTTGTTTGATCATGTCATTCATTAAGTTGTAACTTAGAATATGGTTTTGATGAAGATGGATGAGTAGAATAAGAGAACATCATGATTCTACAAACAAAATGCAAAAGCAGAGAACAATCTATCATCACAAATTAAAATGTCTCCCCATGATCTCCTAATTAATAATACCATCATTACAGGATATTAAAGCACAAAGAATCCTTCTCAAAAAAAATAGAAAAAGAAAAAGAGAGCACAAGGAATCAAAAGGAAAAGAGAAAAAACCAATATCCTAAAATAGGGTACATCCTGTACATATATATGATAGTAAACGAAGCAGATAGGCAAATATCATTCTCATATATCATTTGGCAACTGAAAATTCTGTGAACCAAAAATTTGGTGTGAGCTGTTCTGAACAAAGACGGCAACACCGCATTTGCTGCCATTGAATCCATCCCATAAGGAGAAGTTAACAGTTCCTGATACTGTCTTCTTGGCTGAGAGATCTTTGACAGTACAGAGCTTTTCGAGTTTTCTAACAACAAAGTCATTGGACAGGACCTTGCCTTTGTTCTCTCCTTTAGGACAGTCAATAACCAAACCACTTTCATATAATGCAACCATTACATTTGCACCATGACTGTCCACCTTACTCCTTAATGCTCCTGTTAGAGACACTTGCAAAGAGTCTGATGTAGGTCTCTGGAAATTTGCCTGCTCAAATTACATTATATAACAATATAATGGTTAACTTTTGTAAATTTTAACTTTCATTAACAAGTACCTAGAGTTGTTCTTACATATAGCATCTTCCATTTCCAATATTAAACTAGAATGAAAATCACCATTAGAAAAATGCAAATTTGTCATGTTATATTTGTAAACATGGTATCCATCTTCATCACAAATTAATGAAAAATTAGCAAGGTTCACCACTAATTCATCGCAAACAATGATATTAAATAAAATATATGTACACCATGCATTACTTGTCATATAATCTATGAACTAGAATGAAAATCACTATAAGAAAAATACTAATTTGCATGTAATTATATTTGCAAATATGGTATTCATCTTCATATTCTTCATTAATTTGGGGTGAAACACAATATTTTTGCGTATCATCACTAAATCATTGCAAACAATGATATTAAATAAAATATATGTACACGGTTCATTACTTGTCCTATAATCTATGATATAATTAATAATCTGGGATTCATTACTTGTCCTATAATCTATGATAGGGATTGAGAATAAACTGACAACTTTTATTATTAAAATTAATCTCCTCAACTAGTGATTCTAATTTTAATTATAATTTTGTAAAATCCATAAATTATGGCTAAATCATATATAGATGTAGCTGATTTTAATTGAAGTGTGCTTATAAAAATTCTTGAAAAAAAAAAAAAAAACTAAAGACTAACCTGGAAAGTAGGAGCAGGAAATCTAGGCGCCTCGTTGATGGCCGTAAGGAGGGCATTGTCGTCATTCCCAATACATTGGGCCCTGCCTTGGACCACAACCTGAGGGGTGAACATAGTATCGAGCCTAAGAGACTCAATGTAGGCCTTTTGCCTAACGGTCCATTGACTAGACCCAAATGGATCTTTCCAGCCCATATAATCCCAATAATCAACATGAAATGCCAAAACCACCACTGGTACCTCCAACCCAAAGTCACCTCTCCCTAGCCTTGACACCACTATCTCCGCCTCTGGCGACGTAACACAACCTTGTGATGAAAAAAGCTCCACCAGCACCGGCCCACCATGTTTTTGCTCTTCCACCATCATGTCGGCCGTCACATTTTTCTCGTGAGAAGCGTGTCCGGAACCATGTCCTCTGCCAAAACAAGATAGTAGACGGCGCGCCATTATTCAATTAATGAGCTGGCGGCCGCCTAAACAACGGTGGTGGGAATGGTGGCGGTGGTTTAGTTATATTGGGATTGATGACAAGAAGGCTGAGATTCTCAAAATATGTCTATTGCTATTGTAGAAGCAATGAAAAAATGTTGAAAGAAATTTAGAAAAGAAAATGAAAGAGAAAGGGTATACGTGTAATATAAATGAATGTAACGTGGGGAATAAGGATGAGAGGTGAAGAAAGAAAGGTGGCGAAGAAGATGCGTAAGTTGAAGGTATTGATTTAAGGCTTTTAAATATGTAATTGTTTTTTGTTTTATTTAAAAGGACAGGTGGGATATATAGTTTGGTTGGGAATTGTTACTTTACAGACACGTTTATGTCGGTGACACGTTGGTTGTCAGAGATTGAGTTGGTGTTTGGTTGTGTTTGGGTTGGATGTGAATGGGAAGTTCATCAATAATTTAAAAGCAACAGAGCAACGAAGTTGCTTCTCTACTCCATTTAAGACAGAAAATTGTCCCTTTTTAAGGTCGGTAGCTGCATAACATTTGGGTTAGGTTTTTGTGATTTAGGAGACAACATCTTTTCCTTTTATTTTATTTTTTTCATTTTTTTTTTCAAATTTTTAATGTTTTAACATTATCTAATTGTTAAACTAAAATAAGAGATTGAGGCCTTATTTATTTTTATAACAAAAATATGAAAATAGATAAGTTGGTTTTGTTTTTTTATTAGAGCTCATGTTTGGTTTAGTTTTTAAGTTTATTAATAAAAATTTTATTTTTTTAAGCTTTATAGAAAGACATTTTTGAAAAAGCTGAAATTAGATAAAAAAAAGTTTTTTTAAATAAAAAAGAAGAGAAGCTCAATTAAATTTTACAATTATTTTATTTAAACAAATATAACCATAATATTTATCAAAATAATTTTTAGTAATTTTAATAGTCAATATATTTTTTAAAAACTATAAATTCAAATAATTTTTTATTTCACATAGTTCTTTTAGTTAACTCATTTAAATAATTTTTCAACGTTTTATATTGCACTTTTCAAACAGTGCTATTTAAAAAATATTTTTACACAGTTTAACTAAATATAATAATAATATCATTGTCGGGGTATTAATCAATATTGCATTGGCAACTTATAGTGAAAAAATATTCACAATACTATATGTAAATTTTTTATGATTTAAGAGTTATTATACACTTGAAAGTAACTTCACTAAAATTATTGATAATTTATGAGTTATACGATTTAAGATTTGTCACACAATTTATAATAAACATATTAAACGTAGTCAATTGCCTAAATTATTGACTATTAAAGAGTTAATATCTTCACGATTTAAGAGCATAATTCATAATTAATAGTCTAATTTATTGACTATTTTAGAATTATTACACAAATCATTATAAATACTCTATAAATTCCATTTAGGATTAGGACATTTAGATTATGAAGTCTAAATTCCATTTAGGATTAGGACAGTTAAAATTATGAATAAATGTATGACCCTTTTTTATATATCTCTTCTTATTTGGATCTTAGTCACCTCTTAGGATTTCTATTAAATTGAAAAATAGATTTATTCGTCCATCTTTTTGATGCCAAAAGGAAATTTCGCTCTACTTTCATCTATCTTCACTTTATGCCATGCTCTAATATTATGGCAGAATTTAAGCCAACAATAAAAGAAAAGAGTTTCATTTCGTAAAGCAACGAAAAAAGTTATTAATTAATTGAATAAGCTGGTACAAAAGGAATTAAGTACAAATTGTAAGACATATTGACATGAAATGCGGCCCATTGAAGATTTAATACTTATTACATTAATCATTTAATATTTTTACGAGTTACGATTTATTACATGGACAAATATAAATTATCGAAGCGACTGGTGTTTTAATACTCTAGTGATTTAATCTATCTCAATTAATTGATTTCATTCTAACCACATATTAACTCCAAGTATAGAATCTTCCAGTTCATTTTTTTGTCTTTTCTGTTCCCTTAACAAAGCTATAAAACTTACGACAAAATTAAGAACATTCAAAATTACTTCATTTTCTGTTGCATATGCACATATCCAAGCAATATTTGTGTACCAAATGGAACTGACCATAATCGAACTTGACAAAATAGACCACCCCCCATCACACATCACTAGCTAGCTGACCCGAAGTAAAATTTGTAACCAAAATGGTCCACTGAGTTCGTAAGTATCAAATAGTAAAATAGCCTAATACCACAGCATCCTTTGGTGGCCGAAAACAAAAGGAATCCGTATGGTTGACCCATTAGCACCACCACCTTTATTCCAACTCTATATGATCCCATCCCCTATTCCCTAGGTTGGCGAAAAACAAAGAAGAAGAAACTTCATACTGTTGATTAACTGAAAAAATTAATTTGAAATTCAATAAAACATACAATTCATACACCTTGATTATTAATTTAAAAAATAAAAATCATCTTGATTGGGCTTAGGAGAAGTTAACAAGGCAGTGTAGAGCCGAAGCCTGTCCTCTCCCATTGAAGAACATCGTGACACAGGCCTCCTAGGCCTTATGAATGACAACGATGTCAAAGTCAGTCTGTGCTTATACCTCCTCCAAGCCAACTGAATAGCCACAGCAGCCCAAGTTCTCCATCCAGGCGAGTAATACCTTGCACTTCTCTTTACCTTTTCATTCACAAATGTGTAACGAAAATGTTCTGTCACATATTTGACATCCTCAGCTTCAAGTCCAAATGCCTCAGTGGTTTCAAGAGTAACTAGTGTTGATGAAGATGGTGGAAGCCGTTCAATAAATGGTCTTTTTAGACACCATGAAAGGAGCTCGTCGCCACTGAAGTTTCCAGGGCCCAGCATACAGCAACTCTTCACGCCATCACGAAGGACTTGGCTGCTTTGAAGATGGCCTCTTACTACGAATAGCATTCTTTGAACTGGGTCTCCCTCTCTGGTTATCTGAATGAAAATTATCAAACATTTGATGAGAGATGTGCTGCAGGAGATCAATTGTAAACCAGAATCAAATGGATTCAACTTACTGTTTCTCCCTTTGTGAAAATGAGAGACTTCACACGGTCACAAATGTTCTCTAGTACCAAATCATCCATGTGTTGAAACAATGGCACCTAAAACTAGCATAAGATTATCACCAAAAAAGAAGAACATGTAAGCAATTAAACTTTACTATTTCAGTCTCGGAAGCTTACCTGTCTCACCAAGTCCAAGCACAAATGGTACTTGATGTCCCTTCTAAGACCCTCAGGGAGATTTCTAATCATCTGGCATTCATCAACCCCACGCATAGCCGCCCAATGCTGCCTCTCATAGTTGCGCACACGTTGCCGGAAGCCTTGAGGCAACTGCCTCTTCCTCATCCACCATTCTAGATTTCTCATCTTCAATTGCATTGCTTGTTTCTTTGATGTTGTTGCATGCAAAAACACCTGCCCAAAAAAGTAATACACTTAGTACATCATTGATTTTTTATTTTTTATTTTAATATTATAAAAAAGGTGGGTTTTCAACATTGCATGCTAGCTAAGTAACAAATTACATATAACTTATGTGTTTGAAAATTGTCATCACCTTGATGTTTCCAATCAACATGGTGACAAGAAGTAGCCCACTGGTGAGAACAATGATGTTGAAAAGAACTTCTAGCCATTCTGTTGTGCTCTCCAGGTTCCCAAATGTGCTGATCAAATAAAAAAACAGTTTAATTAAGGTTGTTCTGTTTCCTCTGTTTTCTAATTATTGTTACTTAAACAAGTTTACAGTTAATATTAGTTACACCTATATATGCAACCAAGTAGATTGGCATGTAATCTAGGTTACCTTAGAGTCATTAGGCCCCAAAAGATAGGGAAGAGTATCTTTTCCAAGCGATTATCGTTAGTGACAAGTTGAACAGTCCATTTATAAGCTCCATAATCATAATGATCAGCACTCTCTAAGCAAATAGACCTTACTCGTTTGTTCTCTCCCCATGCCACTCTTGCTCTATCCCTGACCATGTTACTTGTCCCATAATATATGGGTTCTTTACAAGACAATATTCTAAGTCCACAACTACTCGTTTGCGTACATTGCTCTTTCAAGCACTTGGCTGCTCTTTGGATCCCAAGCAAGTACCAGCATGCCCCTGCTGCCTATCAATAGCTAATTGATTAATTAGTACAACATAGCATTATAACACGGGGAAATATGTAATAATTAGTGTGTAAATATTCTTACATGAGAAGCAACGAAGTAGGCAATCATGTTAAGGGCAATTCCCCACCAAACAGTTCCAAAAATATAGCCTGAGAGGTTTTGCATACGACGCAAGAGACAGACAGAGTGGTAGATCTTTGGAAGATATTGAAACAGAAATATAATTAAGAACACTGTCATCACCACTGTAACTGATCCCTTTTCCAATAGAGAAGGTGCTGCAACCCATAGAACTATCTGCAAATTAACTTACTTCCTTAATTACGTTTCACTTCTAACTATTCAATTACAAGAAGAAAGAAAAAGAGAATTCCTAGTACTAGCTAGCTAGGTGTACTGTTAATGACAATAATTGAGCTGACTGCATGTGATCATAAATTTCACAGGTATACATGGTCAAATTTTCTTTAGATAATAATTAAGTCTCTGTCTATATATAATTTAAAACTCATGAAAAATGAAACTTCTGTAATTAGGTAGCAATCAACTTCAATTTTAAGAACCCCTTCTGCTCTAAACGACACAGCAGCAAATCCCAAATCTAAATACTTTTGAAGATGTGCCACCTCTTCCATATAATAAGCAATTAATTTCTAAAACGACAATTTAACATATCAACCATGTATTATTGTATGCTATCACATAAGTAACGTGTGCAACCTAGCTACTAAAGTTGTGAGATATCATCCTCTAATCAACACAATTTTGAACGTTCGATTAATTTGTGCCAACCAATTACTTCTCAATAATTACCTAACACCAATTATTTCTATTTTTTATTACCAAAAAATAAAAGCATTTTAATTTGTAGAATTTTCCTGAACCACATATGTACGAAAGCGATTTTCTTTTTATTGTTTTTGCTAAAACCAAAAAACGAGACCCCACCATCATATACAAAACTACATTATCCAGTAATTTTAAGGATACCTGAGGTAAAGGAAGAATAACAAAGAGATAAAAAACAAAGCCCTTCTTATCCTTCAAATAGCGAAGAGCCACAGAGCGAGGAGTTGTAACCCTTAATCCACTTTTGACCATCTTTAGCTGCAACCACATGTTCCACAAGTGCAACGCATCAGTCATGCACCGGAGCACCGTGACGGTGATGGCGAACCACCCATCGACGAACAAGCACATACACGTGTCACTTATTGAGATTGTGTAGAAGAACAGTGGGTCCACAAACAAACCAGTTGCGCACACGAGAAGAAACACCCTGTTCCATTCTTGGACCCATTTGGCACTCGGGTCTAGCACTTTCTGTCCTAATGACCAACAATCCTTTTCTCTGCTCCGACTCGACCCGGCGCACATGAAAAAACTCTTGTTTTTGGTCTCTTCATCTTCTATCTCTTCTTTGAAGTTGTCTTCATCGTCATCCTCGTTGTAGTCGTCATCGGTGAGGTAGTGCATGCGTGAAGTTTCTTGGTCGGTAGCCATGGAAGAGGGAGAGATTGGAGTGTTTGGTTAGTGGGAAAATGAGCAGAGATTTGGAGAGAGTGATAAGTAGGAAATGAAAAAGTGAAATGATTGATTTATAATTTCAATAAGAAGACAAATAATTGGAGAAGTAGGAAGGTAACATAAAAGAGGATAGAAAGAGTAAAAGAGGAGTAGAAGCTGTAGGAAATGGCAATTTTTTGAATGTACGAAACTGCCCTTCACTCATAATCATACAGGAGTTATTTATAGTCACTAACTCATCTCATTAATTAATCAGTAATTATTTTCATAATTTGCAGTTAATTATCTCAAAGCTTTTAATTAAAGGTCATTAAATTCATTCAACCCACATTGCCATACTTACCAAAAAATATTAATGTAGCGTTTCACTCAACAATAAATAATTTGTTTAATTATATCTCATGAATTAAATTTAAATAATTTCATAAACGTTCTTTGGTGATATTTTTAATTTATTTGTTCTTGTCAAGAGTTTAAAGAAATGACTATTTTTCCCTAATTTACAAAAAGGAAAGATAAAAGACATCGCATGAAATCCAATGACTACCTCATCCCCACCGTGGCCCTCGTCTCACTATCACTATCACTCTCGCCATCACAATCACCATGTGTTCCACGTATATTACGAAACAATATATCTCTATTTTTCATTTTATTCTCTATTACGAAGTCTTTTGCCTAAGCCATATTTTTTTAGAAAAGTAAGTATAAAATTTATATAATAATATTTTTTTAGACAGTCAAATGGCACTCAATAATTAGAAAAAAATATTTAATAATTAATTCCTCTTCTTTTACTTACTTATAATTCTCTTGCTTGCACCATATTTTGTCATTTGTTATGTGGTCTATTTTGGAGTTTGAGGAAAAAGAGAAAAGAAAGATGAGAGAAAATGAGGGGAAAGTGAAGAAAAAGACACTTATTTTTTTTATTTGAGAATTTTACAAAAATAAAGAGAGTCTAAAATAGCAAATAAGATATATTTTTTATTTGAAAATTAAGGATCAAATATTTATATTATTATGATTTGGCTCTTGAAATATTTTGATTAAGTATTAGTAGATATTTAATATAAAAAATAGGGATATATTTGACATTGCACAATTAAAGTTTATAAAATATTTATGATTATCTTTCAAATTCTTTCAATTAAAAATTTGATATTTAAAGAGATACATATACTCATCTATTTCCTCTTTCCATGGAAAAAAAAAAACTTCCAAATAACAAAATATGTACATTATCCTCTTTTTGTTTTGTTTTGTTTTATTTTATTTTTTTGTTTTTATTTTTCTTACTCTTCATTTTACTCAATCCAAGCAGATCCTTAAAGGAAAATGACATATCCATGTTGTAGTTTTTTTGGGTGAAGAAGGACAATGTCCATTTTTTTTTTCTTCTTTCTTTGCTAAGAGGACATGTCCATTACTATATGCTATTCTATGAACTTGATTAATGTAGTGGTAAGAATCAAAAAGTAGAAGAGATAAGAGAATTTAGGGGGACAGATGGTTGTACATGTCGGAGAAAAAAGACTGTGCATTATGTGTGTAATTCACATTATCATAAATAATCATGAGGTGCATCTTCATCCTTTCCTTTTTTTAGTCCATCAATTATAATTACTACAATTTCATTTGCATATCATGTGTTAAAACTTCAAACTTGAACGCAATTTATACCCTCCACTCCACCCCCCAATGCAATTCTTTCCTCCTCTCTCTTTCTACAATTGGCCAAGTTAAAAGGCATATCTAGCTTAATTTATTTTATTCTAAAAGGTTTGTCTTTTATATGTTGATTGGACACACAATAATAAGCTTACAAAAATTATGAAGCTGACCCATTCAAGTTTTAAAAAGTAATTTTTTTTATATAGTAAAATTGAGGGAAAAATTTCTACAATTATCACACTAAATTTGCCAAAGACACATTGACCTTACTAATTTTGACAAAATAAGTTAATCTATTAAATATTGTATATTTTGCTATATCAAAAAATAATGTTTAAATCATTATTTAAAATATATAAGTTATAATTAATATGTATAAAATTGAATTAGTAGTTTGAATTTTATAATGAATTGAATTACTAATTTTATTTGATAGTAAAAAGAATTGTAATTTTATTAGTAACTTCTATTTATTTATGTATCTATAACTTGTTAATTAAATAATGTCTTATAATAAGTTCGTTTGAAACTAAAAATCTAAATAAGCATTCCACAACTAAATTTCAATATATTTTACATTACTAAGCAATATCAGATGAAAAATGAACATCTGCATGTATTGTATGATTTTTATGAGATATTTTAAATAAAACATTTGATTTTACAACAAAATGAACTCTATGAAAATTTTTTAACGAGTTTAAAATTAACTAGTTTTATATTAAATTTAAAATTAATTAGTTTTACATCGAGTTTAAAACTTATATATTGACTCATAAAGATTTTTGACTTCTGAAAATATCTAGTTTTACTGCTCTTATAATAACTCAACTGAAAATATGTAGTTTTACTCGCATTTACTTGTCTTAAAATAACTCAACTGCACAAGTTTAGTGTTTTTTGGGTCCATAATTGAATTGGCCCTTATCACACAACATCATTATCTGGGACAAACCACACCATGTGAAGGTTTTTGTTGTTTTTCAATCTTACACCCTTTCATGATCAAGTAGAAAGAGTTCTTGACAATCATTTACAATTTGCAGCCACAGATCATATACTAACTTTTTTTTTCTACGACTAGAAGAGTAGGGCAGCTTGAACAAATTGAGTCAGGAATTAATAGCAACCAATAGTACGTATTTCACTCCTAATTAATGCTTACAACTATATTTTTTTTTTAGAAAAAGAAATTTCATCAAGGAAGAAAAGAGTAGAAAGGACACTTACAACTACATATGTCAATTACTCATCCGTACACTTCTATAATTGCAATTACTAGTTAGGAATAAAACTAGTTGCGTATTCATCTCAACATTTCTCACAAAATTGATGGTGTGGAAACTAATTAAGAAGAGGAATCTAACAAGACGTGGTTCAAGTGGTAAGGCACGCTTGAGCTTAGTGGTTGAAGGGTCTCTGCAATGTCAGGAATTCGAGCCTGTTAGAAAATAATTGTGGGGAGGGACAATCATTAACTCGAACTAGATTAGGTTCACACTCTAAGGGTATAAGGATACTCGTAAAAAACAAAAATAATGATAATAATAATAAGAGGAAGATTATCTCTTTTTCTACTACATTATAAAATTTTAGTTATTTTATTGTGAAATATCTATTAACATGTAAGTTAACTTAGAGAGATAAATATAATTTATAAAAAAATAATCAAATCCAACATTGTGTGAATTCGAACACATAAAATATACATTGTTCACAATCTTAATGCTGCTCAAGTAATGCTAGATAAGGTGATACTCAATTATTATTTTTGCCTATTCATCTCATTATTTTGATGATGCTCTATCACAAAATATATTTGCTTGTGATTTGAATTTTATTTATTTTGCTAAGATCTTCAATGATTTGTTATGAGTGTTCTAAATATACTTATTAATTAAGGTAATATTTTTAGAGAGTTATTTATATATAAAGCATCAAATGGAGATGTACAATGCGATATTGCACTTTTTTTGGGAGAAATTCATCAAATTATATATGGTTCTTACATATATCATAAGCATGTGACCATAATAATTTTAGTTATACTTAGATTTTTATCTCTTCTAGATTTAGATGGGAGTGATATGTTGAATCAATTTGTTGTTACATTTCATCTCCCTTAAATAAAGTGTTATCAGTTATAATATTCATATTCTAAACCTTAGTTTATTAAATCAAATTAACATGTAACGGGTCTTAATTAAAAAAAGAAAAGAAAAGGAAAGCAAAGGTTAGATGTAGTGGTAAACAAGCTGTATTGCAAAGTGAGAACACAAATTTGAACTTATGGCAGACAATTGTTAGGAGGGCCTTCCAATTGTGATAAGCCCGAGTGATTAGTAACACAACAATATCTGTGAAAAAGCACAAAAAAAAAAAAAAAAAAAAAAAAAAACAAAACAAAATTATTAGATCCATGAAATGTGAAACGCGTTATGCCCTCCTATTTCCCCTCGTTTTCAAAGAAAATTATTAGAGCCAGTGACACGCATTATGCCCTCCTATTTTCCCTCTTTTTCTTATGTGCCTATTAACATGTCCTCAATTTTCCCTCCTTACAAACATCCCTAAATCTTTGTCAACCGCATAATCCCAACCATCAGTCTTCCAATCACATCTTTCATGAGCATGGACTCGAAATCTAAATGGAAGCCCAGAAACAAGAACAGGTTCTTGAAGTGTTTCACGTCACCTGTAAATGACTTTTCATATGGTCATACAAAATGCTCGACTGGAGAAGAACCGGTTTTCGCGTTTATCTCTCTGGAAAAAAATAAGGAAGTTGTTGCATTCCCAACAATATTTCCACCTTTGGATACGGAGGAGGAAGAAGAATATGGTGGTCGCCACAAAAGTAATGGTGGTCGTCGGCTTTTCTCTCGAGCTGTTAAAACAGTTTTCTTGGTGGCCTCTTTGGTTAGTCACTTGATTTTATTTTTGAATTAAAATATTCATGACATGATCATCTAATAAAGACAATTGAATGTTGATTTAATAGGCTAAGAAAAAGAAGAAGCTGATGAAAAAGAAGTCTTTGGAATCAAATTACAGCAACAACGTAATATCAGATTCTGAAAATTTTTCCATCCCATTGAAGAAAAGTTTGATGCTAAAAGATTTGTCTGATCAACAAATTACAAATTCAAATGTTTCATCTTCACGTTGTTCTTCTACGTTCGCTGCATCTACAATATCATCTTCTACAACTTTTTTGTCACGAACATGTACTTCGAGATCTTCCTCTGAGAGACAATCACCATTTAATTCAAATTCCTAGGGATTGAAACCAAAGGGAGGTGATAATGTTAAGGAAGATGGAAAAGGAGGTGGAGGATGCTATGTTTCTAATTTTGGTACTTGCTTGCTACTTATTAGCCTATTGGTTTTGATATTGTTGGGTAAGGTTTGTGCAATTTTTTGTACTGTGACGTGGCTTTTGCTTGTGCCACGTTGGATTTTTCGTTATAATTAAGGATCCTCCAATAAGTA
This sequence comes from Quillaja saponaria, assembly GCA_029379385.1. Classification (NCBI taxonomy): domain Eukaryota; kingdom Viridiplantae; phylum Streptophyta; class Magnoliopsida; order Fabales; family Quillajaceae; genus Quillaja; species Quillaja saponaria. Next base: position 5,520,274 of record CM055616.1, on the reverse strand, counting down.
ATGTGCATGGGTGGGTTATCAGAAGAGAATATTGATTCAGTTGAATTATACAAGAAAAAGATAATCATGAAAGGATTACTTCGAAGGAATGGTCGTGGATGTGTGCCACAGCCTCAGCAACACAAGAAATGGTGAAAATCACACTTGTGTGAACCAATTGTAAATTATTCTTTTATCCAAAACATAGTCTTTGGGTTGTGTTTGTGTATGTACCTAGGAGAAGATCAGTGTATAACACTAGTGTGTTTTGATACAGTGGGTTACATGTGATATTCTTTTTATTTAAATCATTCATTAAAATTTGATCTTATGAAATTTAAATAATTATTAAGTATAAATTTATAAAAAAATTAATATTTATTATATAGTTAGTATATTTAATTTAGGTTTGTCTATTTTGTGTTTAATAAGCATAAGATAACAAGCTTATAAAATAAAAATATCTATTTACTATTTATCTTATTAATATGAAGAATATCTATTTTATAGTCTTATTATCGTGCATAGATAAATCCATCTAATTTTAACCGTCTTTATTTTTTGTGTTTTTGGGTAAACCAGATGCATTACCCTCAAGCTCTATACACCCAACCTTGTTAGTTAATTTCAACCGTCTTAAATCATAATAAATAAAAGAGTAATATAAGTAAATAACAAAAAGTATTATTTTTAAATTTTAAAAATAAATTAATAGTAATTGAATTACTATTTATTATATTATTTATTTATTTTTTTATTATATTAAAATAAGAATTCGTTGGAATCCCGCTGCACAGTAATATCTCAGCCTCTGGTCTCTTCCCCTCTTTAGAAACCCATAGCAGCATGATGACCAAGTTTTTGCTTAAACCCTTTGCATCTTCCTCACCAAAATTTATCTTGCTGCACAAACCTTCACTCCCTAAATTCCTCATTTCTTCACTCTCCACCACCGCAACTATCAATAGCAGCACCTCCTGCAGTAAACAATCCCATTGCCTAACCCAAACCCAGTTGGCGAACCTTAATTCTTATGGACCCTCACTTCAGAAAGGCACTTATAAGCCATCCCAATTGTCCGTTAATCCCTTAAATGAAAACCCAAAACAACTAGAAGAAGAAGAAGAAGATTTACTTGATGAAGATAGCTTCACAAGGGTGTTTGATATCGCAGCGCTTCGGGTCCCTGCAAAGGACTGTTTCACCTTGGAAAGTAGACTTCGAGGGCACCTTTTGAACTGGCCTCGCATTCGCAATATTGCGCGTGTTCCTGGGGATGAAGTTGACCCCGAGCTTGTGGGTCTCCTGGGAGACCAAAATGGGTCCAGTACTGGTAATGGTGATGGCGAAGAAGGTAGTCTTGTTTCGTTGCAGCGTCGAATTTATGGAAAGGCTGAGGGTGATGGTGAGGTTTTGAGCCCGGTGTTATATAGGGATGAGCTAGCAAAGACATTTAATTCTCGTGGGTTCATAAAATTTCGGAATCTTGAGAAGATTTCGAGGCCAAAGAAGAGGAAGAAGAGGGAGGAAGGGAATGGTGAAGGGAATAAGGGGATTCGGAAAAATAATTTTGCTGTGGTGGAGATTGTTGAGGATGGGGAGGAAGAAGTACAGGACTTGAAGAATCTTTTGGGTGATGAAATTAAGTGGAAGAAATGGAGGGGATCGACAAGGTTGTTGCTTTTGGATGAGAAGTATGCGGGTAAAGGTGTAGAGGAATTGCCTGAAGCAGTTAAGGTGGCAGTTCCAACCCTCACTCTCTGTGAGTTCATTTAAATTTACATTTCCTCTCTACGGGTTCAGTAATGCTTTTCTGGCTTGTAGCCAGTAATCTAGCTCACTGTGAAATATTACCTTCAAAGCCATACCCCTCAATTACAAGTTTGTATACTAGTCGCCTTTTGGAATCAGTGCCTCAACCATTCTGGAAGAGATAGTTTCAGTCCACGTATCTTTATGTGTGTTTTTGGTGTAGCAAAAAGATGAGGATGGCTTTAGAGGCTGGTCCTAGTAGGCAATTTATGGTCAAAATGTTGAGTAGAATGAGCTTTAGCCCTTAATTATCATTACTACAATTGCCTTTGTGTTGCTGATCATGCCTTTAATAAGAAAATTGCCAAGGCTCTGTCATTCCATGCTGAGAAGTTTCTTAGCTGAAGCTTAATCCTTATAGCAGTAGACCTTCCTTCTATTTTCAGGTAGATAGTTGTTGTTTGATCAACTTTAAGTATCTTAAGATATGTCCTGAGCAGTATGTTTAAATAAAATTGTTATTACTCACCAAAAGAAACACATAAAAACTTGAAAATTTCTTTCGAGACAAGAACGATAGAAATTCAATTTGAGAAAGTCATTGTCTCTGAATATCTTTTTCTAGATCCAAAAAGAGCTTTATTAACTGTATTTGATAATAATGATGTTAATCGTATGCAGCAAAGCTGGTGCCTCATTTGTGTGATTGTCAATGTCTTTTGGTAGTGGCACCAATACTGAGTTAGTTCCCAAAATGTATTTGGATGTTTTTGGTCATAGATGGGTTCGTCTGTGAGGCTTTGCAGCAACCGAAAATCACATGAGTTGAAGAATATGCTCCCTGTTTAATTGGAACCTGTTATTGTATTTTTTTTTTCTATGATGGAGAGTTCTCTGTGTAACCTTTGGGACGTCATCATGCAGGCCCCTGAAATGAGCTATACACTATATTTTCTTGTAAAGTTAGCTTCATTGTTAATCCTTGCAAAATGTAATACTTTTGGATCAGGTTGATGTGCTGGGGGTTTTTCGAGAGATCATTAAATTGGTTTCTTTCTTTCCAAGCTTTTACCTTGCAAATTTTACTAATAATAGAGGAAAGCATTCAGCCAATTACCAGACATTTTGACCAAATTCTCTCCCTTTCTCAATATTTAAGCATGTTCAAAACTTCTGCTAGAATTTGGTTCATGAGATAGGAGAGTGTAGAGTTCTGGTTCAGAAGGTCAAATTCTACCAAGCAAAAGAAAAAAATGGACGTTGATACTAGGTTAAATCCTCATTCCATGTAAAGTATTTGGTTTTTACACGATAGCCATTGGCTTTTGTTGTTTAGCTGTCTAATGCCTTGATTTGAAGTAGGGAAATTGAGGTTCATCTATTCATTATCTTCATTTATCATGACATTTTTCTGTAATCCACTTTTGATGGGTTTTGACACAACATCATTTCTGTTTATTCTTGACATGGTCTTCTCTGTATCATTTCAGGCTGTGTTGAAGGAATATGCAGAAACATTTACAGCATCGACGTTTGAGCTCATTAGATGCAAGCTGACTTTATTTTATGATTACTGGCAGATGAATGAGGTATATTAGACCAATAGATACATTATGCATTTGCACATTTTTTTATTTTTTTTGTATCTCTGCTCCTCTAGCATCGTCTCTTTTTATCCCTGATTTTATCTTGCACCGTTCTCCCACATAGTTCTTGGACTTGACCATATTCTTCAGATTTCCAGAATATTCCATGTATATTTCCAGTTTACTGAATATTTTTTATGCAGTAATTAGATCATATCATCAAAATTTAATTTACTTACATATCTCCGTCAATGCCACTGTTTAAACTTGAAAATGCTAGAGAAAAAAAAAATTATTGTAAAGAACAGTAACATTTAACAACGATTACAGATAATCATTCCTCCTATGTTGCCTTCAATCTTTCCATGCTATCATTGTTACAATGACCTAAACTTGAAAAGTGATGTTGATTCTTGGAGGCAAAACGCTCTTATTGTTACCCCTAGCCATTAGGGGGGAAAAAAAAAACTCTCAAACCCTAAACTTACTAAGTTTAAAGGAACAAATATCATATCTTTGTAAGTTTATGATCTTCAAAAGTATTTCCATTTGGGAAGAGAAGGGAGTAGAGAGGATAACTAAAAGTCTAAAATGTTTGTGGTCTGAATCTTTGTATACTGGTGGGATGGAAGTAATAGCTGTCTGGACTTGTAGTCTTCATATCTTTGAGATCCATGTATGTGTGCATCTCTAGTTGGCCAAATTCTGTTGAATGGAAATTGATACACCAAACTTCTATAAAATGTACCATGCAGATAATTGCTCGGATTATTTCAGTTCGAATTATGAATGTCATAGGATTTTTTCAGTTCTTTATGTTTCTTGCAGATCTTGACAGCCTTGCTACCCAAGGGTATGGTTGTTCCTTCAGCTTTTGAAACAGTTGGACACATTGCACACCTGAATCTGAGAGATGAACTTTTACCATTCAAGAAATTCATAGCTAAGGTGCTTTGTTTCTGAAAAGAATTATGTTTAATATGTCCATAATGTCTTGTAAAATATTATTACAAATTTGTGAATTGCCTTAACAGAAGAAGGTTCTTTCATGATCAGGTAGTGCTGGACAAGAATAAGCCAAAGATACAAACAGTTGTCAACAAGACCGATATGATTCATAATGAATACAGAACAATGCAGCTTGAGATTTTAGCTGGAAATCATTCTCTCATGACTACTGTGGTTGAGAATGGAATTCGGTTTCAAGTTGACTTGGCAACAGTGTATGTTCAACTTTCCTTGTTATTTGATAAAGAAATCAACTGATTGAAATGTTTTCTTTCTAAATGTATTAATAAAGGAAATAATCAATTCCCCCCGCCTCTATGCAGATACTGGAATTCTAGACTTGCAACTGAATGGCAAAGGCTTGTGACTGGCTTTACACGGAATGATGTCATTTGTACATTCCTCTCTTTTTCTTGTTTGCAATTTTGCATCATAGACCAACATGTCAATTTCTTTTCCACCATGCATACTAAATGGTTATTGTACTTCTGATGGTAAAGTTTGCTTAGAGTTGCTTGCCAACCAGCTCTATGTGGTCCCTCCCCCCTTCCTTCTGTCTTTCTCTCTGTAAATAATTGTATACTAAGAAGTGCCAGAGGGTCATTACTCGAGATTGGCATGTAAGAAGAAAGGAATTCTGTAATAGAAGTTCCAAAATCTACTGCAACTTGAAATTCTGTCAAAGAAGCCATATTAAGAAAAGGTATGAATTGATACCCAAAAGAACAACATATCACCTTCACAATATTTCTTTTGTGCTTCACTTAAAATTTCTGTGTCTTTGCAAGATAAGACTTTTTCTGCTCGAACAAAATTAACTACATAAAACAAGCTGGACAGAACATCCTCATACATGGTTGAATGCTGAAACACTCACAAAGGTTTTTGGTGGTATAAGCATTGAAAATTGCCAAGTGGTGAACCCTTGCATGCAGTATGAACTATAAATTCAATGACTTGCACCACCAAAAGTAAAGAACAAAATAACAGCAAACTATACCCTAAATTTCATTAGTTCTGGAAATCTTAAATAAAACCTAAGATTTAATCAAGTACTAGTTGAGATCCAGAGGAACAGGTAGTTCAGAAGTGTCCTCTTTAGCTCCTCTGTGAGTTTTTCCTTGTTAGGCATATGTTTTCTTCTTGAAAACTTTTGCTACCTACATTTCCACATAATATTCTAATGACCATGTTTATGTTTTATATTATGATAATTCATGACTGAAGTGCGTATGTATGTGACATGTAAATTCATGAATTGGCAGGTGATGTTTTCTCTGGGGTTGGTCCAATAGCTATATCTGCTGCAAAAGTAGTCAAGCGTGTATTTGCTAATGACTTGAACCCTTATGCGGTTGAATATCTTGAAAGAAATACTGTGCTTAACAAATTTGAGAGGAAGATTGAGGTGTGATTTATCTTCTCATGTATATTGCATTTTATAGAAGTTCTATACTTTTTACATATGAATAGAAGATGAAAGATATATGAATCGATCGTCTTTCACAAATATTTCAGTGGAGGAATTTTCTGATTCCTGAGTGATCAAGATAGCATATATTCCAACTAGTGAACAAAAACGAGATTTATTTCTTCACTAAACCTGATTCGGAGATTTGCAACTGACATTTTCAAAAGACTGCAGAAAGGAATGCACTTATTTTAGAAAAGGAGGCACTGACTGACTTGTAATAATATATGCTACACTGTTATAGAAGTAAGGCAGAAAATATACCTGCATCAGCATTTGGAAGCATCTATTTTCTTATTAATTGTACAGTTTGCCAATTGAGGTCATTGCTTGGCTTATCTAGGTCTTTAATATGGATGGAAGGAGATTCATAAATGCCATGTTTACCAGTGCTAAAGCTCGGTCCATCACACAAGTTGTTATGAATTTGCCAAATGATGCTGCAGAGTTTCTAGGTAGTGTTGATTTCTTACCAAAAATAATTCCTTACAAATAAATTTCGTATTGTAATGTCGCTTGTATTTGGCATTTCTTAATTGGTTATGATTGAATCTATTGAGTTTGTAGTCAGTCCTTTTGAGAAGGATAATTAGATCCCATCTGAATTATAAAAAGGGCTCACCCGGTACACAAAGTGCACCCCGGCTATTGCGGGGGTAGGGAGAGGGTGGGCGCACATGTACGCAACCTTTCCCTTACATTTCTGCAAAGAGGCTGTTTCCATGCCTCGAACCCGTGACCTACAGGTCACCAAAGGAACAACTTACCGTTGTGCCAAGGCTCGCCCTCTGATCCCATCTGAATTATGAGGAAAAGCCTTTTAGACTATATGGCTCAATGGTCTGAGGTGGTGTAGGATTTGGAGAGTTTGATCTTTAGTCTTTACACTGCCCCAAAGAGGGTGCTCTTTTACTTTAGAAAAGACAAATATAGGGAAAGGGTGTTTAAACATCAAAATCATGCTAGGTATTATGTTAGAAGATTCCTCTTTTTTTTTTTCTGCTAGGAAGAAGATTCCTGGTTTAGAAATACATTAGGCAGTATTTATTACAATTTGGGCTACAAACATCATGCATCATGACCTTTGGGTTTAAAAGCACCTCATCCCATTAAGAATGGAGGGTAAAATTGCATCAGTGTGCATTCATGTCTGAGTGTCCAATCAAAGAAAAAAAAAGTTCACTTGTTTCTGGGACTTCTTTACCAGATAATCTTGTTTTCAATTGCTCTTTGTCACTGTGATAGTGAAATTCTGTTTCCTAAGATCTGATGGTGCTCATAACAGTCACTGCAATGTGGCATGTAAATGTTTCGGAGCAAATTCCTTTTTCTTCCTCAAAATAGATCTTGGATCGAAGGTCTTATAATACCTTCACTCACTTTCTGGATGGGTTTTGCATATGCTGCAGATGCATTTAAGGGAATATACAGCGATAGACCCAAAAATAGAGAATTTACCTTCCCAAGGATCCATGTATATGGATTCTCCAAAGCTCAAGATCCGGAGTTTGAGTTTCACGAGGTTAGTTATTGGATATATGTGTGTGTGTGTGTGTGTGTGTGTGTGTGTGTGTATGTGTATACTTTTTTGTGCTGGCTGCTTGGCTAGTGACAGAACAGAACATGAAGGCACTATTCTATAACTTTCTTCCTATTCAAAATCGCCCTTCTTTTCTTAAAAAGTTATAAGCCTTTGTGATTGTTATTCTTATAAAACAATTTTGTGAACCTTTACAATGCAGAGAATAAGAATTGCACTTAAGGAGGTAGCAGTTAATGTAGACATGCACAGGGTACGACTTGTTGCACCTGGAAAATGGATGTTGTGTGCATCATTTATACTCCCTGAGAGTGTAGCTTTTGCAAAAACTACATTACCTATGTAAGTAGTTTGAGTTCCTAATTCAAGTGAATATCATGACATGCTTAAGTTTTGTCGTTTTGTCCTTAAATGCATAATTCATTTGTTTTCAAATTTGTATATGTATATAATAGAGTGTAGCTTTATGTACACATCTTTCATAATTATCAATTTCTGCTCAAATTGCCTTGGAAAAGAATTGCATATTTTCTGAGGGCTCGTAAAATTCCCTGATTTGCTTAAGATAATATTGTATGGGTCTTCGGGGAGCTAGAAGTATATGTGCATAGTTTACCCACTAAAGAAGGAATTGAAAAAGGATATAGAAGACAATGAATGAGGAAAGAGTGAAAGGTAAAACATACTACATACATGTCTATATTGTATGTATGCATGTATACAGTCTGTGTGTGTTTATGTATATAACCCATGATCTATCTGCATATATATGCCTTTGTTTTTTTCTTGTGGGTTTGCAGGAGCCTCAGTTTTTATGCACTGGGACATCTCTCAGTCACATCTTACTTTTATGTCTGGGCATTTTGTTTTCTAGTAATTTTCTTAGCACCAATACAACTACCAGGTGATAGAGACCTCTTCATGCATAAAAAACGCACCCTGGTAAGTATAATGAATGCCCACACAGACACCGAATATTTTGATGCTCAGATATAACCACCTTTGGATGGTTCAGATTTACCCCCAGCATATATGCATGCTAGGTGCTGATAATGTTCCTTTATAAAACTCACACCTAGTCTATAGGACATGTACTGTACCATATATTATGAGGACCATCTACATCCGGGTGCTATATAGGTGTGGTGGAGAGGGACAAAAATGTCTTTTTGCGGTTGGTAGTGAGGGCAAAATAGTAACTTTGAGAGTGAGAACAAGAAGTGAAAAATAGAGCAAATCTCAGTTGAGATTGAGATATCTAAATAATGATCTCCGTCTGAGTGGTCCTTCCTTGCTTATGACTGTCTTATTGGTATGATAATGTAAAGAATAGGAATAGGAGTAGGGCATGTTTTGTTATTTTGTACTAAAATAGGTTGTTCCTTCACAAGTTGAATAAAGCCGTAACTAACAGTTACTCTAACCTTCCTTTATGGCAACCTCTAGAACAAACAATGTTTAGTTGCTCTTTCTCTATCCTCATTAAAATTCTTTCTGATGCTAGCTACAGAACAATAAGGTGAAGATATCTCAGATATGGCTGATTCTTCTATAAATATGATTACGAAATGGGAATATTAATAGGACCTACTGATCATTGGGGCCTTCTCTTCTGTAATTTCTTTTGATCTGCACAATCTTTCTGTAATGAAAGAACATGGGTGTTTTAAAATGTTTTAAAAATCAGATATGTGGTTAGTTCACAAATTTATCCGGTTCGAGTTATTGGTTCAATTGATATTGAACTTGGATAGTTGAATTAGATAATATCATAAATATATTTAATTATATATTTTAAATATTATGTATATTATATAATTTTTTATTAATTATAAATATTAAATACATAAGGAAATAAAAAATAATAATTTAATATATATTAAATAAAAAAATCTTATCACAAATAGTTAAATGGTTCATTTACCAAAATAATTTTTATTTAATTTAGTTCGATTTGTCATTTGGGTGATGGTTTAATAAATCCAAACGATGGGCCTAGAATGCATATATGTGTCATCTTTTAAATTTTTAGGTTTGAATTTTGGAAGTAGAGTTTTTCATAAATTTAGTCATGGCTTGAACTAGTTAAGGTGTGCTTAAATTGGCCAATCATCTAAACAACAAAATAAAAATTAATAATAAGGCATGTATGCCATCACATGGAGATTACATTGATGAATGATGGGCTGGTCTTAACTAAACCCTGGTAAAGCCGCAAATGCAAAGGCCCCACTGGCACTGCTCTTTCTTTGTTACGTTTCAATACTAGAGAATCCTCCAATCATTCCATGCAGGGCACAATCTGCTTCACAGAACCCTAGAATCCTCCGTGTCTGCTCAAACCCAGCAAAACAAAAAACCCTAAAATCCCTATTTTACCCTCGAAACCCTAAGTTCTTTACCCTACACGTGTCAAATCAGACTACCTTCACACGTGCCAACCCATTCTCCATTCTCACTCAGCCGCCTATGACCCTTCTCTCACCTCGTACCTCAAAAATCAATTGTGGTGTGTAGGTGCAGGTCCCAATCTGCTACGTGGCATGGGACCACAATTACATTGGACCCCACTAGAGAAACAAAAAAAGAAAAAACAAGCCGTCGCTGGTCCCACTCTCGTACTAGTCTTTTGCAGATTCTCTCATAAAAGAGAGTGATCAGGACCATTGATAGGGTCTGATCTTAGTGGAAGATGAAGATGGATCAGATAGTGACGTGGATAGTTATAATTGGTTACTAATTCTTACGACTTTTCATGCCTTAGAGGTCGGCGCGAGTTTCGTACACCCCTACTTTATTCTACTACATGCTATCGATGTGGGAGTTATGAAGCTTAGTTTGGAACATTGAGATCTCACTTACTCACATAGTGACTCATCTCTCACCAAAATTGTATCTGTACGCGTTGGGTTAGTCATGCTATTTGGGTTTTAAATCTGAGCTTATCTTTTCAAACAGCTTGACTAAGATTTACAGTGTGTGGGCATGGTTCGCATGCTTTTCACTTTGTATTTGTGTAGAAGAACAGCATTATAATGCTATACGTACACACACCTCCCTTCACCCTTCTTGTCCGTGCTATATATGTTAAGCACTAAATCCACTAATTTTGATGTCCAAGTTTTCACAAATGTTTGACAATTAGCTCACAGAGATTTCTATGTCTGTATAGGGTAATCCTTTTTAGAATTTAAACTTTTTTTTTTTTTTAATTTGGTTGAAATGTGCAATTATGTTTTTATTGTCTATCCACCAACTTTGGTGTTTAAACATGTTTATATTTGTCTTCAGCTAGTTTGCTTTTGATTTTGTTAACTTAATTAATTTTTAGTATTATTAATTACAGTTTGGATAATTAAAATAACGATTTTTTTTTTATATAGTGAATACAAACGTAATTATATAGTTTTACGTATAAACTTATATTATGATTTGTTGAAATAGTTAGAGACTAATTAACATCTTGTACTCAAGTCCCAAAGTAACTGTACATAATCTTTGCATTTTGCAATGTATTGGGTCAATATACTGAGTAGGTTGGGGGGAGAGTATTCCACTCCATATAAGAAAAGCACCACATGCGATCAGCTTTTTCTATGTTACCAAATATGAAGAAAAGCATCATTGCAAGCCTATACCATAGGCAAATTCATATTTTCATGACCAAATCTTAGTCTATATGATTGCTACATAGACTGTTTTTAATGCTTCTACCACTTAGACCAATTAGAATTTTGTTAAAAAACACACCCACATATATAAACCCAACAAACCCATATGACCCACCTGCTGAATTCTGAGCTCCAAACCTCCCCATTATCAGAGGATCATGAACATTAATGTTGGGGCATGCATGAAAAATTTAAATGCTAGACTACAAATACTTGCAGTCCATAATACAAAACCATTGCCTCTTTCAAACTGAAATTATAAAACCTAATGATGTTTTGCTATTTTTGCCAAAACTGTCACTGTGCTAATCTTGGCGCACCATAGCAAAGGACTATGCCCTATGCCTCCGACCACACCTGCCAGTACAACTGGGACCTTTCTCTCTCTCTTTCTCTCACTAGGTAAAAAAAAAGTAAGACAACTTTCTCTCACTAAAATCCCAGCATTCCCCAGCCTTTTCTCTTAAAAACCTACCTCCAATCTCCATTGCTCTCTGTTCCTTAGAAAACCCACTTGTCTTCTCTCTGTCAAACTAACAAACAGCTTTACGGAATTGATTCAAATGGATACTCCACTTCCCTTTATGTCCTCCGACCAAACCAAAGGACAGGAAACTATGACCAAGACCGCCGGTTTTGGTCCCGAACTAACTAAACCTGAACCCAATAAAAACAGAGGTAGAAGGGCATCCAAAGGTAGAGGTCCCAAAAAACAACCTCAGAGAGGTGTAGGTGTAGCTCAACTTGAGCGCCTAAGGCTCCTAGACCGTTTGAACAAAATGACTGAAATACCCCCACTAACACAGCAGCATGAACCTGATGAGCTCCATCAGTACAATACTACTCCAATGTTGCCCTTCACTTCTATCAGAGACCCATTTGCTAGTGTTCCTGTGCAGTGCGGTGCAGCAAACCATGGTCTCTCCCATTTCTCTCAGCCTGTGATAAATGGGAGTTCGGTGGGTCTATTGGGTCAGATGATCGGTCATAGAGGTGGGTTTAATGGTGTTAATGGTGGTGGGTCTTGTTCTGCTATTGGTGGGTTGCTGGTGAGTACTAATCAGGTTCAAATGGTGGAACCTTATGGAGTTGGGGCTCAGGGTTCGAGGGTTCTGATTGAGACCTCGAAAGAGCTCTCTTCAATGCCAAATCTGCATTGTGTATCTGCAGATCGTTGTAATGTTTGCTTTAAGGTGTTCTACCCATTTTCCTATTTCTTAAAATGCTTTTCGGCCACCCGGTACTGTTACATTGATTTCTTTCATTTTCTGTTTTCCTTGCACAGAAAAAGCGTTTGAATGTGGAGATTGTAAAAGAATCATATGGAGGAAGGAACCAGCCTTCAGAGAATTTGTTCCTGAAGGGGTCTGATTTTCTGGGATTTACTTTACCACAAGTCCCAAATTTCACAGCACAAGCCAATGATTTCACTGCTAGAGCTTCTTCCTATAGAGCATGCAATCCTGATCACGAGGTCTTCTCATAAACTTCAAGTTCTTTTTTTTATTTCTGTTTTTTGGTGAATCTGATATCTTTCTTTTTAGAATTTTGATTGGGTTTTTGTTGTGTAGACTGTGGAGGTTGTGGCAGTTCATAGGAAGGGAAACTCAGAGGGCGGAAGAGTTTTCATGGAATATGAGTTTTTCCCTTCTGCTGTAGCTGAAAAGAATGACAGAGTGACAAGCACTTGTTCCAAGGAGCTAGAAATATTGCCTACAGAAGGTTCAGTTGCAGTGAGTACTGGTGAAGGTTCTTATATTACTCCTACTACTTATGGAGATTCTAGTTCTAATTCTGTTGATTTGTCTCTCAAGCTTTCATATTAGAAGCAGGAAAGAAGGTCTTCTTTTGGTCTTTGTCTGTTTGTTTTTTTCATTAGTGTGTAATGCATGTGAAAATGAACCCAAAATGCAGGTCTCCTGATTTCCTTTTTTATTACTAAACAGATTGCTTACTGTTCTTCCATTAAAATAGTTAGTAGTTAATTTATAAAAATTACAAGTTCATGGGAAAGATCTCTCTCATTTATTTTATATATACTTTCTCCAATATTTGATCACTGATATCCCATAATATCATGATAGTTATTTTTTCTTAGTGTTATAATTACTAGCTAGCCTGCACAATTTGTTTTATGAATATCACACATATTGTGCAATTGTATGCTTCCTTGTATTATATATTGTTTGAGCCAAAAAATTTCAGGAATTCAAAGTAATTGCTTTGTAGGTGCAATTACAGGAAGCAAGTAGAGTTTTTTTCAACCATATTGAAAATTTGACGTGAATTAGGGCTATGCACACAAACCAGCATTCTTTATGCTCTAAATTCTAATCAAATGTGAACTACAAATGTTAATATGCATAAAAGAGTGAGAAAGAGGGAGAGGATTAATGCAGTTTGAAAAAAATGTGAGGGTTAACATATATATATATATATATATCCTTTTGCAATATTTATATGAAAGTTGCTTTACTTTTTCTTTAAAGTGTTTTTCCACCTTTTTTACATTGAAAGGAAAAAGATCATATTTGACATTTACTATAAAAAAAGAAGAAGAAAAAGTCCATGTACATCACTCATTTTTAGTCAGTTCAATTAAATTAAATTGAAGTTAAATAACAGAAAAAACGTGGACGGCAGGATTCGAACCTGCGCGGGCAGAGCCCACATGATTTCTAGTCATGCCCGATAACCACTCCGGCACGTCCACAATCTGGTCGATTGATCCTGAAATATTGATCTCTTGTCAACAGTCTTAAAAATCTAGAGAATTTTGGAATCAACTACTTTATTCATTACTGTTTCGCTAAGAAAAATCAGTAATGTGTTGGTGGGTTTAGGTATATTTTATAGATGGTCTCCAAGCAACTCTTTTTTTATAAAACAATATGTGAATCCTACATGTAAGGAAGAGAGTGAAAATGTAACATCATTCCTTTTCAGGAATGTGGAGTTGAAGCAATAGCTTTTACTTTGTTGAACCTTTGTGATCACTAAACTGTCCATAATAATTTGATTTTCACCTATCACCAATTAGCCATTTCCCTTATGATAAATCTCTAATTGTTCAATCTGAGAAGTGAGAATGAGAATTCAAAATGAAACTTCAATTCCAAAATGTAGATTGGTGTTGAACATATCACCAATTAAACTTGGGCTTTATAGGGCTCAAATCCAAGTCCACAAGAGGCCCATTTTAGAATTTTATATTCCCAAATAGCCCATCCCACCCATCTTAACGAACAGACAGACAAATTGATTCATAGCATTTTGTAAACTTCTCTAGAAATCTCGTATACTTGTTCTCAGCTCAGAGTCAAGACTCGCATCAACTGCAAAATGCAGTATCAGTCTCAGCAAACCTCTCTGGAATCAGACCCACAGCTCCCAAACATTAGAATCCGCCACACCTCCTCTCCTCGCCACCCCTCTTCCACGGGCAGCGGCGCTACACCAACTCCAACTGCTGGTGCCCGCCGCAAAATTGGAGTTGCCGTTGACCTTTCCGACGAGAGTGCATATGCCGTTCATTGGGCCGTTCAACAATATATTCGTCCTGGTGATGCTGTAATTCTTCTCCATGTGAGCCCTACTTCTGTCCTTTTTGGTGCTGATTGGGGCTCCATTGACCTCTGCATCAACACCGATCCCACCTCCGATGAAGAGGTTGTTAGTAATAATGAGGATTCAAAACGGAAGCTTGAGGATGATTTTGATGCCTTGACGGCTTCTAAGGTTGCTGATCTTGCTAAGCCTCTAAAAGATGCTCAGATTCCTTATAAGATCCATATTGTGAAAGATCATGATATGAGAGAGCGTCTTTGTTTGGAGGTTGAGAGGCTTGGATTGAGTGCTGTAATCATGGGTAGTCGAGGATTTGGTGCAGTGCGTCGAGGCAGAGATGGGAAGCTTGGGAGTGTTAGTGATTATTGCGTGCATCATTGCGTTTGTCCTGTTGTGGTGGTTCGCTATCCGGATGAGAAGGATGCTGGAACAGGTGGTGGTGGTGTTAGTAATGCCGTGGTGGAAGTAAAGGAGGAGGGAGATGAGGACGTTGTAATCAAGCCTCTATCAGCCGCTGCGGAGCATAAAAAAGGTTAGCTACTTGTGAGATATATGTACAATTTTTTGGTGGATGTTCTTATTCAATTGGTACTCGTGTGAGGTGAGGTTTTGCGGGTAAAGATGAATGCTTTTGTTTGTGTATCATTTGGTAATATGTGTTGGTGAGTTGATAGATTGTTCTTCCACTGATAAGCCTTTGTAATTGCTCGTGAAGGAATCTGTCGTGTTTCTATATAAAGAATTTTCTGGAATGTTTAAGTACAATCGAAATAAATTTAACATTGACTTGAACTAAAGGCACTGTTCTTCTTTGTGATTGAAATGGATGGATAATCAACCTTGTAGTAGGAAAAGTGATGCATACCATGCCATGTGAAGGAAGGAATAACTAGTAAATCCTTGCCTAATGCCAATATTAAAGCTGATAAGTAGAGTGACAATAATCATAGGCATGCTAGCTTGACGTCTTGAACACTTAGGTTTTGGTTTGTATAATGGATGAGTACCAAAGTGATATATAAAGTTTGTATGCATCTAACTTTCAGCTCTGGGGGAGCATTTTTGAGCTTGGAAATCTCTTTGGAGATTTTTCATTTGGATGGGACGAGTGTCCTATTATCAATAGCAATTGTTTGAATAGGGATTCCACACCAGGAAGCTTGCCCTTCTGCCTAAGGTTTAGATGGTTTATAACCTTTGCCAATATCCTAAATGGTCATTCATTATTGCCATTGGATTGGGGACCTTTTGAGTCAATGAAGGTGATGGGTTGGAATTGATATGGCCCAAGAATTGGCTGTGATTACTCAGTGTGCCTTACAAGCCCAGCCTAAGCCCTAGGTTAAGTTAATTTGATAAACAACCTTTTTAAAATACAACAGGTCTTGATTACTTGGTGTCCCGTGCATGCATAGTAGACTGTTAACTGAAGACTAGCCCACTGTTCCATGCTCTCATAGAGTAAGGGGGCATAGCTGGTCTCCTCTATTAATAAAGCCCAGCCTTGTGCAGTCCCTTTTCGGCCTTTTAATCGATGTCCTGGACATAGTTGTTGGACGTTTGCTGGAGCTTCGATTTCATATGTGGTGTTGAAGTGATGAGTAACCAGGGGTACCACTTGGCTTAGTGAAAGCACCGTGGAGAGCAACAAAAGTCCACAGACCACCTAATTGACACCAACGGGTAAAATCTCCTTGTGCTTCAGGACCCCATAGTAACAACAAAGAGTGTGCTAAACTATTAGCAGGAGTAGAAACTGCGGCGGTTAAGAAGTTGCAGCCTTCCAAATAGGAACTTGCCAATCCTCAGCCATATAATGGAATTGTCTGTAAATTATAATCTTGCCTTGAGTTTTACCTGATACGGTTAGAAGTCCTTAAGTTGGTTCATAAGTTCATAGGAAATATGTAAATTATACATATTGACGCATGTTAAGATGTTACATACTCAAATGAATAAAAAGTAAATAGCACTATAATCTGGAACTGTCAACCTGATGTTTGAATTGCTTGGGTTTGTTTCTTGTAGTCTGTGGATTTCTCCCTCATTTGTTTCTTCTCATTTCTTTTTAAATTTTTGTACTGGTTATGGAAAGTGACATTTCTTGTGTTGTTGGCAGAGGATTAGCAGGAAGTCAGGAACCAAGTCATGCATTGAACCTCTCTCTGTAGGTGTGCATTTATGTGGCTTAAAAAATTCTATATAGTTTAATCAGTTGTTGCTGAAACTCTTTCATGGTATGAACTTTGTTTGTATCATATAAATCAATCTAAGAGATACACTGCAATATTTTCTTTTGCATCTGTATGTGCCTGCTTCTATCAAATGTAGTATCAACTTTTGGGCTTTATCAGTGTTCAGGTTTGTCCAATTCTGTTGTTCTATGTAGACCGCTTTTTTTCTACCCCTATTGCATTATACCTACAGCCTTCATGTGTATGAACTTTGGGAGAGGTATCTGTATGGTTTGATGAGATATGCTGTTCTGTTAGGCTGTTGGAAGATTTTGTTATGTATATACATTTTGATGCATATTATTGCTTGTTACCTATTTTGTGTAATTCTAGTTCCTTACTTATATACTTGGGGGCAGATTGATATTTGACGAGCATCCTTGACAAAATGAAGACCAAAACACGGAATGACAGTTAGTGTACCATTATTCTACACAAATCAACTAAAACAATGTCCTGATTGAGAATAATCAATAATCCTATTCCTATGTTGATTGTTAGTATGCTAGCTTCTGAAGGAAACAACATGGCTGTTTGACAACCTGTATGTTATATTGTTCAAACTTTGGTACGTTGGTTCTCTGAGTTTTTCACGTTATTCAAGCCATAGCATTACTGCAATTCATTCGAGGCCAACTTTGGTACTTTTGCTCAAGTCTAAATAGGTTTTCCCTTATCTTAGGCTTGATAAAGCCGCCTCAAAAATTGATAATGTGCATGCTAGATTATTGTCTCTCTTGGGAAATTAAAATAAAAGTGAGAGAAACAATAAAACAAAGAAAAGAAAAGAAAAGAAAAGAATAAAGGTGAAGCAAAATATTATATTTCTATTTATTAAATAAGTCTGGATAGAAACAAAAAAAATATACTATTATTATATTAAGTTGGATAAAACAAGTAAAATATACTCAATTCAACTCAACTAAGTCTTAAAATCCTAAACTAGTTGGGGTCGGCTATATGAATCATTTTTCTCCATTCGCATTGATCCAAGACAACATTTTCATTAATTCCTAGCACAGTCATATCTTTCTCGATGAATGCCCTCTATTTAAGTTTCGGTCTTTTCTTTCCCCGTCTAATACCTGGCACCTGGACCAAGTCACCTTGCTTAACTACTGCGTCCATTGGCCGATGTTGGATGTATCCAAATCAACGTAGATGATTCTCCCTCATTTTCTCCTCAATAGGTGCTACTTCCACCTTCTTACGAATCTCCTCATTCCCTATTCTATTCTTTTTTGTATATCCTGTCATCCATCTCAACATTCTTATTTCGGCTACTCCCATCTTATGCGAATGTTGCTTCTTAACTGCCCAACATTTGGTATCATTCAGCATAGCTAGTCTCACTGTTGACTTATAAAATTTTCTTTTCAATCTATTCGGGATTTTAGTATCACATAAAACTCTCGAAGCACTCCGCCATTTCACCCACCTTGCCTTAATCCTATGGTTTACATCATGCTCAATTGCACCATCTTTTTGTTTAAATGACCCTAAATATTTAAACACATCATTTGTAGGGATTGTCTGACCGTTTAAAATTATATCATTTGGCCTCTAGTTTCACTGAAATTGCACTCCATATATTCAGTTTTTGTTCGACTCAATCTAAGGCTTTTAGATTCTAACTCGTTCCTCCACATTTCTAATTTAGAATTTAAACATTTCCTAGTTTCGTCTACCAACGCGATATCATCGGCAAACAACATGCATCATGTAGCTTTATCTTGAATATTATAGGTAAGTTCATCCATGACTAAAGCAAATAGGTAAGGACTAAAACAAATAGGTAAGGACTAAAAGATGAACTTTGGTGAACACCTATCGTGATCGGGAACTCTCTAGTCATACCATCTACGGTTCGCACCTTAGTCATTACTCTCTTATACATATTTTTAATAACTTCTATATATTTAGTTTGGACCTTTTTCTTCTCGAGTACCCACTACAAGACTTGTCTTGGCACTTTATTATACGCTTTTTCTAAATCAATAAAGACCATGTGAAGATCTTTTTTCTTTTCTTTATATTTCTCCATTAATCTCCTAAGTAAAAAAAAGCCTTTATTGTAAATCTTCCTGGCATAAAGCCAAATTGATTCTCAGAAACTAAAGTCTCATTCCTAAGCCTACGCTCAATCACTCTCTCCCACAGTTTTATTGTATGGCTAATAAGTTTTATTCCTCGATAATTAGAACAACTTTGAATATCTCTTTTATTCTTATAAATAGGGATCAACGTACTCTTCTTCCACTCATCTGATATTTTTTTGGTTACTAAAATCTTGTTAAAAAGATTTGTAAGCCAAGTTACTCCAATATCTCATAGGCATCTCCAAACTTTTAATAGAATATCATCTGGGCCCAATGCCTTACCATTCTTCATCTTATGCATAGCTTCTTTAACCTCCTGAGCTCTAATCCGACGAACAAATCGACGGTTCATATTATCAAAGGTGTCATCAAGGTCTCCAAAATCACCCATTGACTCTTCATTAAATAAAGTATCGAAATAAGTTTGCAATCTCTCATTAATCTTGTCGTCCTTAACTAAAACCCTATCAGCCTCATCCTTAATGCACTTAATACAAATTAAGTCTTTAGTTCGTCGTTCCCTTTGCTGGGCAATCCTATAAATATCTTTCTCTCCATCCTTTGTCTCTAACTTTTGGTAAAGTCCTTCGCAAGCCTTGCCTCTGGCTTCCCTAACCGCTTTCTTAGTATTTTTTCTAGCTTGTTTAAAACATTTATAATTATCTTTATTTCTACGCTTGTGTAATCTTTTATAACACTTTTTTTAAACTTTAATAGCTTGTTGAACTTCTTCATTCCACCACCATGTCTCCTTAGTCGGAGATCCACGTCCTCTACTTTTTCTTAACACCTCTCTAGCCGTATTCCTGATACGACTCACCATCTCATCCCCAATCATGTTAGGCTCACCGTTCACCCTCCAAGGATTAACTTGTAACATTTTATCTTTAAAAAGAGCCATTTTCACTCCATTCAAATTCTACCATCCAGTCTTAATACAATTATTACTTTTATGCTTTTGCTTCCGTCACTTAATGCTAATATTCACAACTATAAGTTTGTGCTGAGACACTAAACATTCACCGGGTATAACTTTACAATCCTTACAACATAATTTTCAATAATATATATGGATTTGTAGCTTAATCCTAGTCTCCAACAAGAAAGGGAGAAATAGCATGGATAGGAATGGTATGAACATGATAACCTTCCCAATTTTGATGATTATGCTTGTTCTAATGCAAAGCTCTTTTAACATTCATTCTTCTAAGTTATACTGAATAATGTGTGTAAACGACGTGAATGCTTTGCGGATTCTGGGCTCATTGTAGAATGATACATGGAAACGACAGGCGTTTGCTCATAGCTTGTTTTCATATATGTCGTGAGGGCTGTAGCCGCAAGCATCTTGATTGCATTTGAACTCTTGTACTTCCTTCTACTGATAATAATTATCGATTTTCTGTATGTAAATTATCTTTTTCTTCCTTTTTGTACACATGATTTTTAAGAAATAATTATAACAAATAAAGAAGATAATGGTATAATTATAACTAAACAGACTTATATAAAATCAAAATGCTTATATTTTTATGATTGATTCCCGTATATATATTTTCAAATCAAACACGACTACATAATTATAGAGATTCCAATAATATGCATGTTAATAGGTTATTTTACTTAAATTTACCTATTAAGTGAGATAAAAAAAAAAAAATTTCTTGGATCAATACGAATAAAGAAAAAAAATTCATGTAATTGATTTCAACTAGTTTGATTTCTAAGATTTAGTTGAGTTGAGTTTTTTTTTTTTTTTTTGTCCTAATATTTTGGCTCATGGTTTGGAATTTTTAATTGTAATTAATTAGTTATTTAATGTGATACAGTGTAATAATGTAGTGGAGAGTAAACATAATCCTCTTTTCCCCCTTGATATTTACCGGAAGACGTGTGATAATTACTTAACTTCCAAGTTGGCTGCTTATACCATATTGAAAGGTTAATCTACTAATTATTTTATTAATAGTAATTTTAAATTAATTTAAGGGAATATATAGTAATTAATTTTGGAATTAAATGAAACTTTAATTGGTAAAACAATTAAACAAATGTACTACTTTAACATTTTCCTGAGATGCATATTGCTCACTCATAAATACATTGATGGAGCAGACATCTATTCTTTGGAGTGACTAAAATTTTATACAAAGGTATTCAACTACAGTAATAGCAAAAATAAATTAGAAGAAACTAAATAACTCATAAAACATAATAAAATTTCTAAGTCGCAAAAGTTAAAAGAAAAAAATAAATTCAAATATATCTTGAATTGTTTAAACAAAATCTAAAATTATGAGCGATGCACTTTTTATAAAAATTATATTGTGTATTGGGTTTTAAGTTTTAGTCCATTAGTTTTGTAGTTTTATAATCTTGTAGTTTACAAAGTAAAAATATTATTCAGCTTTTATTTTTAGAGAGTCATGATATTAAATAAGAAAAAATAAAAGGCTAAAAATTAATTTTAAATTATAATATTAATTTTTTTTTAAAAAAAATTGGGGGTTGCATATATAAGGATTAACATTGTCCATAAATAGAGAAATTTTATATTATGAATTATCTTGGTTAACAAGTAATTATAAATTCAGAGAAAGAAGGAGTAGGGGCAGAAATATGCATGGAAATAAGCTGTTAACAACTATTGTTATGGTAGTAGTGGTTGCCATGCTTGTCATAATGCAGCAAGTTTGTAGTCACCCATCTCCTCCTTCTTCTTCATCTGATCCTCTTCATACTCTGCATATATCTATTTCTGCTCCTCATGAAAATTACAGAAAGCGAGTTGATTGCAACAAGAAATGTTGGGAGCAATGTAAAGAGATACGAAGATATCGTGAGATTTTAAATGAAAAATGTTTGTGAAATTGTTATAGAGAATGTAATTGCTAGTATCCTGTTAATTGATTCAACTTTACTAGCTTCCCCGTTCATGCGAACCGACTGGGGTGACTAAGAAAAAAAATTTAGGGTTAGCGTTTTTTTTTTTTTGGATTTCATTTCTTGTCAATATATTTATTTAGAAGGGATGATATTTTTACTGTTTTGTTGTTTATTTTGCCTAAAGTAGTAAAAATTATTGCCAGCCTATGGCCAAAATCATCTATACGCATTTTCTCTCTCTGATTAGGGTTGAATGTATTTTCAGTAAAACCATGAAGACAAACCATCGATTTCTCTGGCATGGCTTGATAAAGTGGAAGAACAACTTGAATGCTGTGGTAATTGTTCAAGGCCTATATGAATATATGCTATGAAGGGTATAACGGCAAGCATCTGCTCTGCTTTGATGATTCGAAATGAATTTAAGTGTACGAAATTGAACTGATAATTAATGGAAAGTCTATACTCTATTGTGAGGAAATGTTTTTCAAAGTTTTGAGATTCATCCAATCAAATTTACCCAATAACCAACCAATTTCATGTTAAATTTTCGTAAGTCACGTTTTCAGCTGATGTTCAAGATTGCTGCAATTCAGATGATAGACAAACATAAATTAAAAATTTTCAGAGGGAAGGTCAAGCTTCCCTTGTCCTCCTCAAAAGCTTATGCATGGTAGATACAAATTTTGATATAAGCTATCAAACAGAGTGGAGAAATATTTCACAAGAAAATTCTATCTAAAAAACTTAACTATCAAAACAGAACATAATAGAAATTGAAAGTGGAAAAGACACCAAATTTCTTGCAGACTAAATTAACAACTCAGACTCAGATGAAATTGCTGCAATGTTCTCAAACAAAGTAAGGTGAGCCAAGAGATCTGAGACAAACTTCACTAATCTAGAATGGCTATTAATTTTCTAGTGTGTAATACAGCAAAACAGACCCTAAATCAAACAACAAACTCAGAATCTTATGAACTTGGCAGACCGATCCTTGTTCATGAATCTCTTGAATAAGATTTACCATGCATGTCATTCAATATTTTCATTTGATTAACAATGCATGTGATTCTGCTATATCACCAATTCTAAATCTAGTTATCAAATTATTAAAATACTTTTTGACCCGTATTTGAATGAGGCCATCCAACAATGTCAACACATCCTTAAAGCAATGTTAACATTATGGATTAGTAGATTACAAGTCTAGGTGACTAACCATCCAACAACTTCAGCCTAAAATCAAATAGCAGGTTAAACAACCAGGAGAATGAGAGATTACTGTTTGATGAAACCAAAAACACATCAACAACTTTAGAACTTAGAATTTGCTTATGTTAATTAAGCCACATTGCGGAAAACAGTTTTCTCATTCAAAGGCTGAGAATAGTGGAAATCAATAAAGAATTGGTGATTTGTCAGAGCTAAATGATCTTACAGATGACAGCAGATTAAAATCACAATCCGAGGCTCCAATACAATAAATGTTTACAATCAAAGCACAAGTCATACAATGTGAACACTTCCACAATTGTGTACAAGCAATTAGTATAAGCTTCAGTTAGCAAACAAACATAAAATCCAATAGAAAAAGGAAAATCAACCTCAGATTAAACTGTATAGTCAGGGGATGTATGAGAATTAGTAGGATCCATAGTCAACGGTTCTGATTTCTGGCCTTTGTGCAAATACCTAGTATAGTAGCAGCAGCATCTTCACCTTTAGAGATTGTGTTGTTTCCTAGCCTCAGAAGCGAGCTAACAATATCAGCTGGTCTAGAATCTGGTGGACTCTGATTTCCAGCTTGTTTAGGCTCAGATATTCTTGGCTGCTTCAGTGGCCTGAAGAAGCTCTGAGAAATTCCTTCCCCATAGGGCATTTGAGATGAGGAACATGCAATATCGTCCTGCATTGGTCAAAAATTAAAATTTTGAGCTGAGAAATTAATCCAATGCCAAATGGGCATGAAAAATGAAAATTGTAACCCTGAAAGTTATGAGCTTGAGAAAAGAAAGGAAAAAAAAAGCCTCCAACTTGGCTTCCCAATTAAATAAACATTTCCCCTCTAACCATCTTACTAAATCTAAAGAAACAAAGGACTCAGCCTCTAAGTGTTATTTCTTTTCAGGATTCCCAGAATCAAATCAATCTTAAAGATCACTATAGCTATACTCAGTATCTCAATTGTAACAATAAGCAAACATTCCAGAGTTAAAAATTCATAAAATTTGTAGGCAAATATAAGAAAAAGCATATTGGGAATTCTTACATCAGAATCAATATGTGAATCCTCTCTCAAACGCTTATATGCTAAATCACCAGCAGCAGCACTGGAAGTTTCCCCATCGCTGCTGCTAGAACTGGCCAGAGGCGGTGGTAGAGACGAAGTAGAAGACCACGGCACCACCTGATGCTCCCCTTCTTCCTCCTCCTCCTTCACATCATCATCATGATCGTCATCATCCTGATAATAACTATCACCATTATCACCACTAGAGCTAGAATCTCCATCATCATCAATATCTTCTTGCTCGCATTTTATACTATGATTAGCAACACAGTCCTCACAAATAGAAACCGTAGGTGTGAGCTTAGGACCACTAGCATTCCATGGAGTCGGCGATTGACAAACATGGCAAAGAAGACTTCTCGAATGCTTCTCCACCAGAAAATTAGCACCATGAACTTTCTCATCACAGTCCCAGCATAACTTAGCCTGGTCCGACTCACAGTACATCCTAGCCCGCTTCCCACACAGCTCACAGCACTGCTTCATCTCTCAGTTTTCTCTGTATTTTCTCTCAATTTTTCAGGGATTTATGGAAAGGACAAGTACCAAGTACCGGGTTGAGAAGAGAATTAGATGAAAAAGGAAGGGTACTTTGGTCATTCAAAAGTAAAGATAAAAAATATCTTCCTTTACTGATCACTGATTTAATGCCACGTAACGCAAAATTGATGGATAGCAAAATAATATCCGTGTAACCGGGTGTTAACCTAAGAAAACCTCGGGTGGCCGAAGATATTTATTTTGATTTTTTTAATTTTCCCTTTGTTCCCGCTGTGACGTGTTAACCTGACCATGAATTTATGTAGATTCCATATATTTCCTACGTGGCGAGCTGACATCCACAACGGCCCTTGACCCACGTGACACACATTTGCGCTTCACTCAGTACCATTAGTTTTTGATACATAGTGGACCCTGCTACAGTTATAATCTAAATTATTCGTTTCTTTTTCTTTCGGCTACAACTACTAAGTACTAACTACCGTGTGTTTTGATTTTTTTTCTAAATTTTTTTTTTTATATTTTCCATATTAAATAGAACCTTAAGCAAAGTCAAAGATGCCAAACAAAATCACATCAAACTTACTTAAATTTTATTAATATCTTAAAGTTTGTGATAAGTTAATTCTAATAGTAATTTAGACAATTAATGAAAGTAATAGGTCCAATTGGTAGGGCATGAGGTCTGTTGGATTATGATTCTTGTGCAAATGGGACCATACATTAATTATTTTTTTGAAATTATATCACAATTATTATTCATTGATAATTATTTTTTTATTCCTTAGTTTGTCGATGTGGCAATTTCAGTGGTGTTTAAATGACATAGACATAAATATTTTGATTCTCTCTGGTATTAAAAATAATATTTTTATAAAAAAATATTTATTTATCTTTTAAAAATCTATTTAATTAAATTATATATATTTTTTGTTTTTATTTGTGTTTGTCCCGCTCCGTAATTCTTTTAATTTTGTCAAAGAATAGTAGAGAATTCGGATCACATATATGACATAGTGACGTGGTGGTATAACATTGGTAAGAGTCTGCTTTGGTGACGTGGAGTTATGAAAAGGGTCATGGGCTATGCATGGGAGGATTATGGCCACTAGAATGTATAGAATGAGAGAGAAATTAAAATGGATGAAGATGATTGTGTGTGGATGTGAATGCGAGAGAATTAAGATGATGATTGATGAGGTTCTTTGTATTCAGACTCCTGTAGTCTTTTCGTTCCCCTTAGCTTTGAGGATTTAGGATCAATTGTGTGGGATCTGAATCTTTCTCTTTTTAATAAATAAAAATTTACTTTAAATTAAATACATTTTAGATAATGAAAAGATTGAGTTTTTTTTTTTAAACAATATCCATGTAATTTTTATATATAAACTTCTCCGAACATAATAATTAAAAAAATAATAAAAATCTAAGATTTATTAACCCATACAAGTGATTCCAACTTTTTTAATTATGGCATGCGAGTCACCTTTCGAAATTGATACTTACAAGGACAATACTATCACAAGACTAAAATGTTATCTTCACAATTATGATTGCAGCTAGAGTGTAAAATAGACTGACATATGCTTTATAATTTGATTTCTTGTCTCGTACAAATTTACAGAAAAATCAACAACTTTTTTATTAGTTTTGCAAATTTCTCTATGAAATGTATATATAAAATATAATTATGAAACTGGTTGTTGAGTGCATTAATTTAATTGAAAAACAAAATGAATAAGTATATTTTTACTAAACATAATAAATAAATTTTCAAGTTCAAATATGTCAAACAAATGAATATGTTAGCATTTATTATTAAGTTTAACACACATATATATATATAGCTGAATCGGTTGATTGCTAGTTGACAGCCACAAATTTGAAGTTAGCTAATTTATATTTGTGTTCTTTTTACTTTGTGGACCAGCAAAATAGTTAAATTTCTAATAAGTTTTGGGGGCTTAAGTGTAAAAAATTAAATAATACAAAGTATAATTTAACTAAAAATTGTTTTGAGAGATTGTTGATGAGAAAAATTGGAAAAAAAATAAAATGTGTGGGGGAAATTTTTTATTTTATACTAAATCAATGTGGGCAATTTAAAACTTTATATAGGTTGTCCATATATTTTTAAATTTTCAAAATGCAGTGGGGACAGTAGACCCTACTGCCTTAATTATGAGTAGATCCGAAGTTGATTGATATTAAAACACATATTATGTTTTTTATTTATTGATATTGTAAAAACTTCACAATGAATCAAATATTAATTTTATTATAAAAATACTGAGTACTTATTTTCTTCTTTAAACAAACACATCACTTAAATTATTTATTTAAGCACTAATCATTTACATTTCTTGGCTGACGATTACTTGTTGGTTGATTAAGCTTGAAATTTCATGGCAGCTTGCTTTCTCAAAGTTTCGATGGCAGCTGCAACAATTTCTTCTCATTTCCACTTACATTGAGGAGCTCTTGCCTGAGGAGTACTGAATTATAAATTGATGATTATTAATTGTAACAAGAAGTAAAAATAACAATAATTAAACTCTTGACCACTTAATCAAAACGACTCCAACATTTACGAAAACATTTACAATGATTTTTTGCAAAACATTATCCAAATCCTCCACCCAAATTAACTTTAGATCCATCAATCAAACCTGGACTCAACCTAAACATGAGAATGCAAAACTCCATTTGACTCAAAGCACCATCTCCATCCAAATCACCCTCCATCAACATGCACACAATCTCATCATCCCTAATGTCCTCCAAACCAAGTAGTAAACTGTTTCTCTTCAAGCTGTCGAACGTGATTAGACCCTGGTTCACATCCATTAGCATGCGAAACCCGGTGCAAAGCTCCCCAATGAATGCTTCTGCACCCATACGCGCAATCATAGAAGGAAAATAGTCCTCAAAATCGAAAGCATTATGATCAAACTCCATCAATGATGATTAAGCAAACTCTGTAAAAGCAAGAGTACTGATATTGGTGGCTAGCTTATAGTAAGTATGAAGAGCAAGTGAAGAAATGATGGTATTAAATAAGGGAGGAGGTGTTTAACAAAAGGGAAGACGACGACATGATGAACAGAAAAACAAGTAAATCGGGATATAAAATTTTGTGTTTGTTGAGTAGGGAACTTCGCACAGCTTCGTTGTAGTAACTTGCTTCCTTTTATTTCGTTTGATTCGTGAAAGAGCCTATAAGCTTGTCCTTCCAGGAAGCTGCGTATGCATGCATGGAATGATGGAATGGAATCTAAGGGACTTTACTCATTTACTCTACTTAGAAAAAGTTGCTTTCCTATTATCCTATATTATTAGAACACGTGCATGGCAAATAATTCATCGAAATTGAATGTTAATTGTTAATTATTAATCAGTAGCCTATAGGCAAAAGGATAAAGACAAACATAAAAAGAATAGCAATCATAATAAGAATGACAATATTCTTTTTAAGTTGAAAGAGATTGTATTTTTTCGAATCTCTTACTTTTGGTGTGATTATATATTTTCTGATATTATCAATAAAGTGGATTAGTAGACAAACGTACAAGTTTGTCTCGACGGCATTTAATGCCCATTAAATTGGTATCTAATTGTGTAAAATCTCTTTCCCGTACAGTCCCTGTCCGTGAGCCAACAAAAAAAACATGTTGCCTTGTGAAATGTAATCTTTCACAGTTTTTGGATGTCTTCCCTCCGACAAAAGGAAGTTTCAGTGCAGCTTCCTGAAAAAATATGTAATAATGCAATACCTTTGGCAGAAGAGTACAGAACTTTTCCATAAATCATTTCAATATATGCCAAAACTACTTTAAATAGCCTTTCATTTCAATAATCTTTGAATTTAGGCTATCTACACTTTTGATTCCCACAGTTTACCTCACACATCACTTTCATTCTTATATTTTAACAAATTACAATAGGGTCTTTATAATTAGATCAATCATATCTCTACTCTTACATTCTTTCTAAATTAATTTAATAAAAATAATAATTAGTGATATGACAAACAGTTTTGACATAAAAAAAAAAAAAACCAAAGTGACATGATAGACAAATAGTCACTCTATAAAAAATTCGTTGTTAAAAAATAAAAATAGTATATCTAAAAATTAAAAGAAAATAAAAAACAAACAACTACTCCATCACCACCACCACAAACGGCAACAAAGTATTAAAGAAAAAGGGGAAGAACATGTTTGTAGGTCAATGTGTTTTCTGTCTATATCCGATTTCATTCTCTTAAAATTTTCTTTTTATTTTTGCCCTTCATACTTTCCCTCTCTCTATTCTTGGGTTTTCTCTCTCCATCTCCACGCAACAGCTTCATTCACAAACCTACGACTCGGAGCCATCGCCTGTCTTGCCGCCATGCGCTTCCAGACTCGCCACCATAGCTGCCATTAATTCCACCACCGTTTATCTGTCTTGTCGACATTGAAGCAAGCCAATCATCAATGGAGTGGAACTACTCGAAGACGATGAAAGTATTGATAATTTTTAGTGGATGGCTACGGTGTGAAGGTGTTGGTGCTAATGTTTTAAAAATCAAATCAATGATGGAACCGAAAATAGTCCAACAAAAATGGATCACCAATACAACCATGGTCGAATAGATAATATTAAATAACATAATATAGTTATGTCTATAATAATTATATTAATAATATATAAAGAGCTTAGAAAAAAAATATTTTAATTTAATATAATCACAGTTATAAAAATATTATATTTTAATTAAGGTGTTTTAGTTGTGTATAATATATTTTAGGATTTTTATTTAAATTTTTTATCAAATTTATATGCTTATTAATATGACACACTAAAATATTGAAAACTCATTTCAATTCTAACTTCATACATTTCAAGAAAAAAAAAAAAAGGCTGCCCAACCACTAAAATGAATGTCCATTAATCTTCTAGTTTTACATAGTTCAACTCCAACCTCCAAAACGATTTTATGATCTAAATGGCAATTCAACTAGTCTGACAGTTTGAGTGATCTGTTTTTTGAAACATTGGATGGTGTCGTGTGGTTATGGAGGATTCGAGGTGCAGATTTATTTTTTTTTGTTTTACATCTGCATTTACTTTTAATTTTCATTTTTTTAATAAAAAGTTTGTTTATCTTTCAAATTTTTTATATTAGCCACGTGGCAATTATCTATTTACCCGTAGTCAATTTTAATAGAATAGACATAATTGACTTAATTGACTTAATTTTAAAACTATAAGTACCTGATTATAATATTTTTAAATATAGGGACAGTAAAATATAAGGTAAACTGTAAGAACTAAAAAGTGTATTTTAGCCTTAAATTTTTGTTTGTTTGCATGCAAACAAACTTGGTGATGGTGAAGATTTTGGAAGAAATAGGGCTATCTGTTACCTTGTGAGGATGCAACTTCACCCTACCATTCTTGTTTTTTTTAGGCCACTAGAAGAATCCAAGATATTGGCCAGTGGATCAGAACTAGTAAAAGAAGGGTGTTAGTTTGGCATCTGTTAAGTATGGAGTATGGACAACTGGTGATGAAAGCATTGCAATCTAACAAGGAACGGTTATGGAGAACAATTCACTTGATTCGCAGAGATAGAAGTTATCTTTATCAACATCATTTTTGGAAGTGTAAATGGGAATCTAGAGGTCGTAATCTTGTAGCACATGAACTTTGTAATTGGGTTTACAACTCAAACTAATTCGGCCCTGCCGAGGTGACTGCTATACCTCCATCTGTACAGAAAGCTGGCTTTGTACTTTGATTTCTTGTTAATACAAGTTTTATTTCTACCCAAATAAAAGGGTATCCAGAATGGACCATTCATTCATTAAAATCCAATTCCCCCACCACCTGTATTCATCCCAA
Source organism: Quillaja saponaria (assembly GCA_029379385.1). Classification (NCBI taxonomy): domain Eukaryota; kingdom Viridiplantae; phylum Streptophyta; class Magnoliopsida; order Fabales; family Quillajaceae; genus Quillaja; species Quillaja saponaria. The sequence goes on along the minus strand of CM055616.1, from coordinate 5,489,798 downwards.
AACTCACACCGGTAGTCGGGCTTGCTTTGAGTTTGTCTCTTACCAAAATAGCTAACGAACGCTATGTGATTTTGGGCCCAAAAGACTCTGAAAATAGATGATTGGTAGTGGAAAAGGATAGGAGGCCGGGAAACTGGCAAGAGAAAAGTTGGGTAGATGGGAAAAAAGTTGAGAAATTTCAACTAAAAAACGATTGGATTCGAAGTTCGATAAGTTAGTTCCAAACAAAAAAACTCAGTGAGGAATGATCCGAGTGTCTCATTCTTTTGTTTTGAAACGGGTTGATTTCTGCTTCACCTTGCTTTTTACCGTGTGTGCATTGTGCAAGTTATCACCAAGTTCTCTCTTTTTTATGTTGGACATTTTTCAATGTTGGGTGCTTGACATAATTAACCAGCGAATGCCTCGCATTTGCAGCTATGCTTCTTCATTCTCCATCTTGAATAGGTTGAAATTGATGACTGTTGATGACAAAAATACAACGTGTGTCAGAAAATTACTTCAAAATAATTAAATGATTGTTCTTGTTAGGCTATCTGGTCAAAATCCAGAACAAATTACTAGCGATTTATCAATAAAGTGAATTTAAAAAAATTAATAAAGATGAAATTGATAGAAATTCTATCATTATATTACTTTTAAAGTAGGAAAGTAAAACTAAATCCTAGGCAAAATATAAATTGATGGTCAAGAGGATAATAAAGATAAAATACAATTACAAGAGATAGAATATAACCTTTTAGTAACTTCCTCTATGGAAGCACATCATGTTATACAATCGGTCCTCATCCACGCAAGTTCCTCCATCTGCTAGCCATCATCCACCACCACCATCCACTTGTCAAGACTTGCTAGAGATGACGTACATCACTATCGAGAGCTCTCAGAGACCATAATTCTATTGAGATATATTGGATATGACGATAACCATGATTAGAAATTAGTCAGAAACGACAGTAACTATATTCGGAATGACAACAACCACCATTGAGACCTATCAAAAACGATTAGAATCACCATTGGGAACATCTCGACAACCAAATGTTTGAAGCACAATCACCGATTGTAATTCTTTATATGATGCTAACTCATAAATTATAATTCTATCCAATTTCATCTTCATTTCCATACATCCGAATGCACCCTTAGGACTTTCCTAGTCTAGTTCCATCAGTTCTCATGCACAAACACATGAATTTTATGAATACTATTAAAGTCTCTTGGGGAAATAGGTACATGACTTGTTGGACTGTGCTGCACAAACGCAAACTTGACTAGTAAGATTATATTTCTCATCTTAGCTATTACTTTTCTCGAGTTTGAATCAGTATGTCAGAGCAAAAATGTGGTCTCTTGTCTTCTGATAAGCAAATTAGGCCAAATCCAGTAACACATGGTACCTCATTAAAAAAGGGTAGAGGGAGAGCATCGATTCTAAACTCAAGGTAGTGTAGCTTTGACTCAAGAATCAAACAAAAAAATGGGAATAACCAGGTTGCAAATTAAGAATTTTGTCTTCGTCGTGAGTATGAATATTTATTGATGAAAGTAAGCATAGATTCAGTTAGCCATTATCTTAAACATCAAATCTAAATAATGTCTAAATAGTTTTATGGAATCTTTTATTTTTTGAACTATATTTTTTTAGTCTAATTTCATTTGTTTTTCTGAAATTGGCTCTACATTTTCATAGTCACGAACTGACCAGGAGGCGACAGACTCACCTTCCTGGTGCTAGGACTCTTCAGTCTCTAACTAAACTGACAAAATGCTTACCTTTTTATGTTGTGGTATTCGCTTTTAGTAATTTGGACTTGTTTTTCGGGAATTATTGCCCTCAACTACATTGTATAGGTCGCCTTTGTCCTTCCCTTAATGTTGGTCCTTATATAATTTGGGATCCTTCAGGTAATCGTCTTCGATCGCCATGATTTCAGTGGTATAGTTTTCTGAGATGTACAGAGGCCCATGATTTTGAAGCTGCTCTGCATGACCACATGAAGTATTCTCCCAACTACCTTGCCTGTGCTTTATTTACCATTTTTCTTATGCTTGTATCCATATAGTCTCATTAGTTTCTGTACAACAAATTTCCCTTCATAATGGCAGGAAAATTGAAAATCTTGAACTGTTTTGCTAATATGTATTCTTTTAAATCATGTTTTCTTAAATTGTTCTGCAGATATCTGAACAAGAAGAAAACTGAAGGAAAGATGGAACAACAATACCAGCAAACTTCTTCAGTGAACCCACCACTTCCTCCTCCAGCACCTCTCTCTCCTTCTACAAGTGCTAAGAAGTCTCTCAACAATTTTGCTCAAGATTTTCCGAGTTTACTGTCTGAGGCTTGTGATGGTTATTGGATTATCCACAACCACAACTTTCAAATTCCCATTGATAAGGTAATTATACTACAACAATGTTCAATTTATCTTGGAGATCCCTTGTGTAGTTGAGATTAATTAACCAGTCTATAACCATTTCCATAGATGAAATGGTAGTGTGGTTTTAAATTTCATAAACTTGGGAATGGAATGTTTTTATGACTATTGCAGAAACGGTGGTACAAGTTTCGTCCATGAATCTTTCATGTCTCAAGATGAAGGACGTGATAGAGGATGTAATGATGTTTCAGTTAGAATTCGGGAAGCTGTTGCCTATTGGGGTCCGTTTGGATGCAGTGGATTAGAATTGGAATAGGAATTTAACTATATATATTTTTTTAATTCTTATGATTTGAGTCTAAAATTTATAATTGTGGTGCATGTACTATTTATTTGATATGTTAGAGACAATACAAATGTATCAATGTGCATATAAAATATCTAGGACGCAATATTAAAAAAACTTCTCATTGATACATTAAATTAATAATATATCTTTAATTCCTATATTCATTTAAGATTTTCTTGAGATAATAATTTTTTTCTTTAATATTTTAGTTAAGGTTGCCTCTATGAAAAGTCTGGATAAATTTTGAATTAAAAATTAAAAATTTACTTAGTATGTTAATATAATTTTTTTTATTGTTTCAATGGAACATGCACATTTAATAATAAAGATAATTTTTTTTTCTTTTAACTTGTCAAATAATAATTTTAATCTGTTAAATATATGGATGGATGAAATCGATAAAATTCAATCTTTTAGGGACTCAATTGATAAAATTGAGTATTTAGAGATGAAATTGATAAATTCAAAAATTTTAGGGACTTAATTAAGAAATTGAACATTAAAAGAAGAAATTGATAAATTAAATATCTTTTAAGGACTTGATTGACAGAATTAAGCATTGGGTGACCAAATCGATAAGCTGAACATCATTGAGGGACCAAACTTGCAATTTAATCAAATCAAAAAAATTAATCTTTTCTTTTTGGATATGTATCCAGGTATATTAGCATTGTATTCGTGTTAGATACGTATCTGACATGGGTACGGCATAAATTTGAAAGTATTCATGCTTTATAGATTTATATTTTGATTTAGAATATAATTTAGTTTGTGGTTTTTAGGTTTTTTATATAATTGTTATATAATTGCTCATTTTACTAGTTAGAACCTTCCTCTCATATCTTCACTAACATACACTGTCAATACTTTCTTATTGAAAATCACTAAAATTTAGGAATGCTAGAATTTTTGTTGGATAAAGAGAGAAGTCATTCTGTCTAAAAAAGTAAAGTTTGTTTTGAATTCTTTTTTATGGTGGAATGCTGAATAATCTTATGGAAAAAATTAATGGTAGGTTACATAATAAATGCGTTTTTGTTTTTACTTTTTAGCTCTGGAAAAGCTGATTCCTGAGGGAAGACTGTAATTTTTGGTCTTCTTAAGAATATGGCGGGGAAGGAGGCTTAGCCATTTGCAGAAAAATCTACTTCAATCATTTTGAATATTTGATTTTTGATTTATCAATTTATATGCACTTTTGTTACTTTTCATGCATGTGAGGTCGACTTTTGGACTTCTAAGTCTCCTTCCCCAATGTATGGATAATTTGACACCATATGATGTTGGCTATTGCCGTGAGTTTCGGTGCTTCCATACACATCCTATTTTCCAAAGATATCATTATAGCCTTTGAAATCGATCTTTACCTGTGAATCAATATGTCATCCGAGTCTAGTCTTGTTTCCATGATGATTTTGTTTTGCCTTGGTTTGAGGTTCATCAAATCAAGTAGTATCCAAGTCACTGATACTTCACGAGTGGGCCAATCAATTAACACCTCAGAGAGCATTGTATCAGTTGGAGAAACCTTCGAACTGGGATTCTTCATCAAAGTTTATTATTATAAAAAATAGATTATTTATTTGATTATTCTATGCATAAAAGATTAATCAATATTTACATTAACAAAAATAAAATTTAATAACAATATAAAATGAATTACTAACCTTCTTCATCAAAGTTTCATAGTTTCTTCTTCATAGATCAGTTTCACAATGAAACTTGGGACTTGGGTGAATACAATGAACTGGACAGAGTAGATGCAGGCAGATTTAAGGGATGAGGGTGAGAATGTATGAAATATTAATAGGTTGTTAGGTGTCTTATCACATTTACAACTTTTCAAATAAAATAATAATTCTTTGTTTAAGGATATTTGATAAAGTGTAATAAATTATATAAATTTTTTATATTTATTATCTTAACAAGTATTCTAAGTACACTCACTAAAAAAATTCTTACAATAATATGTAAGTCGGAAAAAAAAATGATAAAATTTTTTTGGACCAAAATTATAAAACTAACAAATATTTACTTGAAAAAAATAAGGACGAGTCTTACTTTTTCTTTGAAATTTTAAATAAATCTTTCAATAATTTTCCATTTTTATAAATATTTTTAAATTTTTATGGGGAACTAATATGTACACTAACTAAAGTTTAGAGATGAACAATAGTAGGCCCCGCTCACCAGCTCACGTAGTTTATAGGTGAACGATAACAGGCCCCGTTCACCAGCTCATATTATAAAGAAAAGAAAAAATTTAGAATTTCATATTTATTTTTATTTAATAAGTCTAACTAACTATGAAACTAACCATACTCCCAAGTAAACTTAACTCATCTCTTACGCATCAATACCCAACTCATCTCCTCTTAAACTCTCTCTCTCTCTGTGAAAACCACCACCTCCCTCACTATCTCCTCTCTCTTCCACCAGAAATCATCGGCCCCTACTTCCTTACCTTTGTCCACCTCTATCTTTAGAAATTACATTGTATAATCATTAGAAAACTCAATCTCACTAGTTGATACAAACCCAATAAAATCATAAGAGGAGCTTATAGATACATGGCTTGAATTTGGATTATGCAGGTACTAAGTTGTTTCAATTAATTGAACTAGTTAGAGTTAAGATAGATTGAGGAATCCAATGAGAATAATGGAATTCTCACATATGGTTTAGGGCTTTTAGGCTCCAAATAGGTATCCTAATTTTAAAAGAACATTGAATTTGTCCTTCGAATGAGAAGATTTCTGGGTAAGAGAAGAAATTGCATAATTTTAGGTAAAATATATAAGTGACAAATATGTAGGTTTCACAATTATGGGTTTTAATTCTCTGTCCATACTCTTACGAACGAAGAACTTTATCAAAATAAAATAAAATTGAGGATCACATTCCTTATTTATTGTAGCTATTTCAGGTATGAGTTGCTGGGGCATATGACACGAGTTAACGAATCAACAGCTCATAAACAAAATCAATGATGCTTTTGAGCATTAGTGGGGGAGGCGGGGTGATTTGTGGAGGGAGATGGGAGACGGTGGCGGAGGAGGTGGTGTTCTTCAGGTGGAGAGAAAGAGTATAAGGGGAGATGGGTTGGGTATTTTCTTTTTGATTACAATATGGTTAGTTTAATAGTCAGACTTATTAAAAATAAATAAATATGAAATTCTGAATTTTTTTTTTTATAACGTGGGCTGGTGAGGCGGGGCTACCTATAAACTTTAGTTCGGGTACATATTAGTCTTTTTTTTATTTTTTATTTTAAGTTCTACAATATATATTAACACTTTTATGCTACTTTTATCTTTATTTTTAATTTTAAATATAAATTTAGTAGTCTAATTTTTTTTTTATAAATAATTTAGAAAAATAAATTTATTATATTTAATAATTGGTAGAAAAATAAAATTATTATATAATCATTAATGAAAAAATAAAATAAAAAATCCAAAAATTAATAAAATGTTCTCATTACTTCCTTTCATATTTTTTTATAAAATCAATTAAAAAAAATTATTTTCAAATTAATAAAATGTTATCATTACTTTAATTATTATTATTATTATTATTTTCATGATAAGAACTAAAAATAAATAAATCTAGATTCATTTTTAAGAAAATTAATAAAAAAATAATAATAAGTGACATACATATAAATCTAAATTTTATTATGAATATTTTTTTTTCTAATTTTTTGAAAAAACATAGTAAAGGGATGACAAATTTTTATTAATTTCTAAAAGATTTATTATTGTAGTAATTATTAAATTTTGAATTTTAATTTTTTAAATTAAATACTATGTTTAAAAAAAATTAATCTACTAAATTAAAATTAATAATTTAATACTACAAATTAAAAAAAAATAAAAATACATAAAAAGTGTCAATCTAAAATATAAATTTATTTAAAAAAATTTAAAAATAAAAATTTATTAGAACCTTCTGAAAAATAATATTTATCCTTCCTTTCAACTTTTTTTGGTTTTCTTTACACAATAACCCATAAAAAAAAGTAGTTTTTTTATTTTAGACAATTGTCACAGGCTGAACATTTTTCGTTTTACGTCATTGAGGCCTGTAGTGTTCTGCTAAGAGCACTAAAGCCAAATCCTAATAAATTATTATTATTATTATGCATTCAGAGCAGTCTTCTGTACTTCAAAGTCTCCTTCCCCGGGTATTAATAATATGACACCTTATGATGCTGGGCTTTGCCTCGAGCTTCGGTGCTTCCACGCACATTCCATATTCCAAAGATATCATTATATTCTTTGAAATCTTTATCTGTGAGTCAATATGTCATCCGAGTCTGCTCTTATTTCCTTGATGATTTTGTTTTGCCTTGGTTTGAGGTTCATCAACTCAAGTAGTACCCAAGTCACTGACACTTTACGAATGGGCCAATCAGTTAGCACCTCAGAGAGAATTGTATCAGCTGGAGGAACCTTCGAACTGGGATTCTTCCCAACAGAGAAGAATACAAAGTTTCATGTAGGTATTTGGTTTAGAAAAGTTCCTAAAGATAATGTAGTTTGGGTTGCAAACAGAGAATATGCTTTTCAAAACTCTTCTGCTGTTCTCCCTATCAACAGTGAAGGAAATCTTGTAATTTCTGATGGCAAAGTGATGTACTTTTTGACTGATACTTCAAGTGGTAGCAGTACCTCTGCTACGCTCTTGGATTCAGGCAACTTAGTACAGTTAAATGACTCAAGCTTAGAGGTTTTGTGGCAAAGTTTCAATTATCCTACAGATACTCTTTTGCCTGGGATGAGAATTGGGCTTGATCCATTAACAGGATATTCTTGGTCACTGACATCGTGGAGAAGTGCAGATGACCCTGCTCCTGGTCTTTTCTCCCTCCAAGTGGATCGGGTGCAGAGGGTAGTCATCACGAAGGGGTCCAATTTGTACTGGACGGATATTGAAGATAAATTTTTAATTCAAACTTCTAGCAGTCGAACTAATGGTATCTGGAATGAAGGATATTTTACTTTGACAGCTGATAGCAATGGTTCAATTTCTCGAATAGTACTAGAAGTCTCAGGGGAGCTTAATGCAAAGCTGTGGTCAGAAGATGCTAAATGATGGCTCCCGTTGCAATCGTCTGTGTGTGGGACAAATGCTTTATGTGGAAGTTTTGGCATTTGCAATCCACAATCCCGAAACCCATGCGGCTGTTTGAAAGGTTTTAAATCTTATAATAATGCCAATTCTTCGATGAAGGGCTGTGATAGGCAAACAGCTTTGCTTTGTGGCAATGGAAGTCATGCTGAAGGTGAGAAGGATGGGTTTCTATTTATGTCTAAAGTTGGTTTGCCTTCAAATCCACTTTTGTTGGACACGGGGAGTGCAGTAGGATGTGAATCAGCTTGCTGGAGCAATTGTTCTTGCGTTGCTTATACTTACGATCGTACGTGCTTTTTATGGAATGATGGTGTTCAATCTCAAAAATCTTTCTGATTCTAAAAATGATACAAATATAGGAGGTTTATATCTCAAACTTGCAGCCTCTGAGTTGGTTGACAAAGGTATTAATTAGGTATGGAAGATTCCTTTCCTTAGTCAGATTAATCAAATCATAACTCTTTTTTTTTTTTTTTTTTTTTTTCTCTTTTTTCTGCACTAGAAGCTGCCGGATTGAGGAATGGCATGCAAGCAAAAGATACTTCACGCAATAGGCAACTAGTGGCAATTTTCATACCGGCCACATTAACAGCATTGCACTTGCTGGTTTTGTCTGTTTGCTTTTATACTCGCAGAAAGCTAGCAAGAAAAGGTAATAAAATAACTATTTAAAGCAATAGAGGAGCACTAGCTAGCAGTGAAGGTTTGGAAAAAAAAATAAAATTTGATTGATAAACTTACTTTGTTCTTTATAGGAGAAGATCTGCTACAATTTGATTTAGGCATGGGCCTGAAAGTTAATAACTTGAAGGGTACTGAAGTAGCTAAGCTTGAAAGAGTCACAAAAAGGGGAGTCAAATTGCCATTATTCAGTTTTACTAGTGTTTGTTCTGCCACTGATAATTTCTCAGCTTCCAATAGGCTTGGTGAGGGTACTTGGTTTTGGACTTGTTTATTGGTATGCACATTTCCCTTTGTCTTCTTTTTGTGTTAAACATCAACTTGTTCACTTAACATTACCACTTCAGATTATAAATTAAGATAGTCATGCTAGTTATGTTCACCTAGGATGAAATTTATGTTCAGGGGAAGCTATTGAATGGAGACGAGGTCGCTGTGAAAAGACTTTCCAGAAGATCTAGCAAAGGATTGGAGGAGTTGAAAAATGAAGCACTGCTCATCGAGAAACTCCAACACAAGAATCTTGTTAGACTTTTGGGCTGCTGCATCGGACGAGATGAAAAAAATTCTGATTTATGAGTTTATGCCAAATAAAAGCTTGGATTTCTTCCTCTTTGGTTGGTGGACTCTTAGACTTAACATACATTTCTTTCTGTCATGAAGCATAGTTGAATTTTTGTGTAATATAACATCTTGATATGATGCAAATATATAGATTCAACAAAGCGCAGGACATTAGATTGGGGTACACGTGTTCAAATAATTGATGGGATTGCTCAGGGTCTTCTTTATCTTCATGAGTATTCCAGGTTAAGGATTATTTACATAAATATAAAAGCTAGCAACATATTGTTAGACATCAACATGAATCTTAAAATATCAGATTTTGGAATGGCAAGAATATTTGGAGGGTACGAGATACAAGCAAATACAAACCGAATAGTTGGGACTTAGTAAGTAAAGAAAAAGAAAGTTTAGGCTTACCAATTTCCTACACAATGCATACATTCAGCTATTGCTAACTATTTATTGTTGATTTTTAGTGGTTATATGTCCCCAGAGCATGCTCTGGAAGGTATCTTTTCAATAAAATTTGATGTCTTCAACTTTGGAGTCCTGCTCTTAGAGATTGTGAGTAGGAAGAAGAATACTGATTTTTATCAAACACATTCTCTCAATCTTCTTGCCACTCATTTTTATGTGATGTATATTTCAAAACCATTTGACCATGTGTTTTCAGAAGTTGTATTCTTTAATTTCTTGGGAATTTTAGGCATGAGATTTTTGGACAAGTGGCAGAGGAATGGACCTGATGGATCCGGTACTAGAAGACTCGTCTAAGCATATGGTTATAAGATATGTCGACATAGGACTTCTTTGTGTCCAAGAAATTGCAGCAGCCTACTATGTCTGAATTTTATTTTTTTTTGGGTACAGATACTATGTCTGATATTTTAACAATGCTTGGCAATGACAGTACAGTCCTGCCTTGTCCAAAGCAACCTGCTTCTCTAAGTTTGCGAAAAATGGTGAATGGTGGCCAGACTCTGAGAATAACAGAAAATTGTTCTGTAAACAACATGACAGCTTCGATTATGGAAGCACGATGACCATTCAATTCAAGTTTAGTGTATTAATTTTAGCAATTATAGTACTTATTTATGTGCAACAACACTCTAAAGTTGTATTTTACTTCCAGCATCATATAAAAATAAAATAAAATAAATTATTCCCAAAATCATAGTTGTTATTGTTGCAATTACTCAACTTTACATATTATGTCAATATTTATTTATGAAATGGTCAGATAATGTTATTTTTAAACAATTTATATAAAAAAATTTATTCGTACACATAATCATATTTTTACTAAACTCTAGACTCTAGTGAGAATTTATAATACGTGACTTAAAATTGAAAGTTTAGAAAAGGTGTAAGAAAAAAATATATATAAAAAGGTGTCCTAAAATCTAAAATATTAGTAGAATAAAAAAGAAAAATAAGAAAAGGGTTTATGTAAACAATAAACTACGGTCCAACCAATACCAAGGTGGTTCCTCTCTTCTCCGATCGTCCGTTAGTCGATCACCGTCGGAATCTCCATTTACGAACTCGTACCTTAAGAATCGTCTCTCCCCTGCTACTGTAAGCTTGATTTTATATTTCCCTTACGCTTTTCATCAATTTATTATTATTATTTTTTTCTGGTTATTTTGATATAGCAAGAAATGCTTGGGTTATTGGTTTATTTGGTTGCCGAGAAAATTGTGCAGATTGAAGTCTTGTATATTCGACAAAGGGTTTTGCACTTGGCATTGAACAATGAGAAATTAACATTACGAATTTTTTTGAATATATGGGCACCTGCGTTTGAATTGCTTAGTTACTGTTTTTAGTTGCTTGGATAGAGATTTGGAAGAGTGGAATTTACGAATCCATAAAAAATTCCATGTATGAACAGCTTCTTGATTTTGTGGCAATCACATATGTAAAGTTTTTTTAGACAAGAAAATATTCCATGTGAAGTCAATGTTGGAAACATGTGATTAGCACTTTGTTGGAAATGTGTGTAATTAGCACACATTATCACTTTGTTACAATGTGGTGGACACTCATATATTCAAACACACATTTAGACATTTAGAGATAAAAATATAATATTGTAAAGAAACAACTCATTTCATAAAAAATACAAGTAGTGATGTCACTTGGGATAGATCCAAATACTACAAGACTCAATATAACATATATATACTAGTAACGCTAACTCACTAACTTGTTACTCTCTGCTATTAATAACTCACTACTAATAAGGTTTAAAAACTTATTACTAGCAATGAAACTCCCACTAATACACAACTCATTACAATTTTATAACTCACCACTAATACTCAATTAACCACTTATTCAAATCAATAATTATTTATTTATTATCCTAGGAGTTGAAAAATACTAAAATTACCAATTTCAAAATTTTATTTTTCTAATTTTTTTTTAATTCTTGTATAGAGTGTTCATATCATGTTGATCTCCTGAATTGTCTTCAAAATTACTCACTAATTGACTCTTGATTTCCATTAACCAAATTTGCAATTTTTTCTTCCTTTCTCGAATAGCTATGCAACTTACTAATTCGTTTCTTGATTGTCATCATCAACTAACTTTGCAATAGCAACATTAAGGCCCTAGTTTAGCAACATTGGCTAACTTCATCAGTTGTTTTCCTTCACAAATCCACAACAATTTCATAAAAGGATTTTCAACAACTTCTTCAATTCTGTCAAACTCTCAAACACATTTTTTTCCCAGCTATGCTCTTGTAATTAACATTTTTTTTTTCACACAACAATATTCTCTTCTACCTCAGAAACATTAGTCTCATTGCTTTTTTTCCTGTCACGTGAAGCCTCTATACCACATTCATTCACCATCACTCATTTTACTCATGAATATTATACTTCATCATGGGTTGTGCATCATGTGTTTTCTTCATGCTCCAACAATGAGTCTCTCTCCATGGATAACCTCACATTATCCGACTTCAATCGTGAGCTACATCTGCGTCTTATTCCCCATAGCTAACATCCGAGCCAAACCATCAGCTCTGATACCACTTTGTTGGAAACATGTGATTAGCACTTTGTTGGAAATGTGTGTAATTAGCACACATTACCATTTTGTTAGAATGTGGTGAGCACTTATATACTCAAACGCACATTTAGACATTTAGAGATGAAAAGATAATATTATAAGGAAACAACTCATTTCATAAACAATACAAGTGGTGATGCCATTTGGAGTAGACCCAAATACTACAAGACTCAATATAACATATATATACTAGTAATACTAACTCACTAACTTGTAACTCTCTGCTAACTAATAACTCACTACTAATAAAGTTTAAAAATCCATTACTAGCAATGAAACTCAAATTAATTCACAATTCATTATAATTTTATAACTCACCACTAATACTCAATTAACTACTTATTCAAATCACTACTTATTTTATTTAATATCCTAGGAGTTGAAAATACTAAAATTACCAATTTCAAATTACAATTTTAACAGTCAAAGCATGCATTACTGGATCAAGACATTGCTCCCAGTTCCATATCACTATTTGTTCACTATTTTTACCAGAAATCCAATTCGAAAAATCTCATTCCAATCCCCTTCCCAAGTTGTTTGTGGAAATAGGAACCATTGCTTTGCTGTATTAGCAAATAAACAATGACAACTTTGGATTTCCTGTTTTGTATGAGCTCTATTTTTTTTTTTTTTTATGACGGCAAGCATGTGTCCTATATCACAGGGATTATATGCTCAACCTCAAATGGAATTCTTTGAAATATGCATAAAGGGAAATTTTGAAATTAGGTAATTCACAGTTTGATTCGCATTTTAAAAGTTTAGTTATCAGGGGTGTGAGATAACTGACATTTTAACTTTAGGAGTAGAGCTTTTCAACGTATAAATTGATAGGTGGACATAGGAGATAAAAAACAAGAAGAAAAATGAACGGATCAGGTAAGATTCGATTCAATCTGAAATTCGTGATTTGGACTTGACCGATCCGAGCCGTTGACATCTCTAGGCCCTACCCACCCCCTCATTAGTGGAGCTGGCATTCACATAACATTTTGCTCCATTCACTTGGTTTTTCCTTAGTTTAATATGTCTCCTTAATTAGTAAATTGTTAAAGGTCTACATGCACTTTTGTTATATGTAACATCATTATCAGTCAAAATTTTGATCGAGTCATCCTTTGTATTGCTTTGGGAGTTCAAATCCCCTAAATTATTTTTCATGCATGTGAAGTCCACTTTTGGACTTAGTCTCCTTCCCCATTGTATTGATAATTTGACACCATATGATGCTGGACATTGCCGACCCACGCCTGAATATATAGAAGATGTGAGCTCAGATTTGACTATATATGGAGGTTTGAGTTCATTAGGTAGCCTCTGTCTATGGGTTGTCGAACTGCCCTGATGGTCAAGGTCTGACGGTGAGTCTAAGCTGGACCATATGATAAGGACTGATTCACCGGACTCGGAGATTGTGGTGGAGTTGAGAGAGATTTTGGAGACCTGGGATTAGCATGCAAGGGTGGAGGGTAGAGGGAGAGGGTGGCTTGAAGGCCCGCTTCACCGGTGGTGGGATTGAGGCCCTCAATTTGAGGGTAGGTTGAGATGTAGTTAATGGCTCATGTATGCCACGAAATTCTAAATCAGAGATTTCCTAATCCACCCGTAGTTGTTTGTTTTTTGTAATTGAGTTTTCTTTAGAAATAATTTATACAAAACGAGGCAATCTTTTAGTGATCCACTATGCCCACTTACAAATTGTTAGCCATATCATTGGGTTTGGATAGAAATTAGGTTGGTGTGGTTTCGTTAGAGCTGAATTGTGACTCTGAGATTAAGTCTTTAATTAATCACCAAGGAGGTTGGTAACTTCAGTGCTATAATAAGTGACATTCATTGACTGTTACTCAAGAATTGAAAAGTAAAAATTACTCACATTCATCGAGAGGGTAACAGAGCCGACCATTTAGTAAATCTTGCTCCACAAAAAGCATTCCCTTCAATGGAAGAAGGAGCTCGAACTCAAGTCCCGTGGCAGCCAACAAGCAGCTCGAGGGAAGCTATTGTTCCTTCTACAGTGCCTACGGTACACAAAAAAAACACCGTACATCATCATACCGGGGCAATGGTCAATGATTGTGAGATGAATGGGTATCAGGTCCTTCCTTCTTTGAGATTGATTTTAGAAGCTGATAATGGTGGAATTGGCTTGCAGCGTAAAATAGCAATTGATAGCACATTGTTTGTTTTGGTTATTGTTTCCTTTCCCTTTCAAACAATAATAATAATAATTTAAACAAAAATAAAAGAAATAAAAATTAAATTGATAATAATTTAATATCGAAGATATGTAATCACCTCATCTATTAAATTAATTTAAACAAAGTAGTTGACTATTAGAAACTTAACCTTGAATGATTGAGAAAGTGAGATAGAATGGCTACAAGTTTCCCCTCTCTTCCCCTCATTTTTGAATCTTGTAGAGTGGTCTGGTAATGAAGAATTGCGATCACTAGTCTCTAGGCGTTTTCTTTTGTTATGTTGTGTTTTTCTTTCCTTTGCAATAAAAAAAAATTCAACAAAATATATAATAAAATATGAATTAACATAATCTTAAATTCTCAAACAAATTATAAAAACAAAAGTAATTTCTAAATAAATTATAAAGACAATAAATTATAATTTAACCCCAAAAGAAATTGAATCCACTTAAAGTTTTTATTTATTTATTTGGAGGAGTTGTTGTACATGTATTTTTCTTCTTGGTAGTTAGTCTTTCCTATAGTTTACACGTTTTATGTAACATCACTGTCAATTCGAAGTTTGCATCAGGTCATCCTTTTGTATAGCTTTGAGAGTTCAAATCCCCCAAATTATTATAATTATTATTTATGCATTCAGAGCAGACTTTTGCACTTCAAAGTCTTCTTCCCCATTGCATTGATAATTTGGCACCATATGATGCTGGGCATTGCCTTGAGCTTCGGTGCTTCCATACACAATCTATATTCCAAAGATATCATTATATTCTTTGAAATCTTTATCTGTGAATCAATATGTCATCCGAGTCTACTCTTATTTCCTTGATGATTTTGTTTTTCCTTGGTTTGAGGTTCATCAACTCAAGTAGTACCCAATTCACTGACACTTTACGAATGGGCCAATCAATTAACACCTCAGAGAGAATTGTATCAGCTGGAGGAACCTTCGAACTGGGATTCTTCCCAACAGAGAAGAATACAAAGTTTCATGTAGGTATTTGGTTTAGAAAAGTTCCTAAAGATCATGTAGTTTGGGTTGCAAACAGAGAATATGCTTTTCACTCTTCGGCTGTTCTCACTATCAACAGTGAAGGAAATCTTGTAATTTCTGATGGCAAATTGGTGTACTTTTTGACAAATACTTCAGGTGGTAGCAGTACCTCTGCTACGCTCTTCGATTCTGGTAACTTAGTACAGTCAAATGACTCAAGCTTAGAGGTTTTGTGGCAAAGTTTCAATTATCCTACAGATATTCTTTTGCCAGGGATGAGAATTGGGCTTGATCCATCAACAGGATATTCTTGGTCACTGACATCGTGGAGAAGTGCAGATGACCCTGCTCCTGGTCTTTTCTCCCTCCAAGTGGATCGGGTGCAGAGGGTAGTCATCACGAAGGGGTCCAATTTGTACTGGACGGATATTGAAGATAAATTTTTAATTCAAACTTCTAGCAGTCGAACTAATGGTATCTGGAATAAGGGATATTTCACTTTGACAGCTGATAGCAATGGTTCAATTTCTCGAATAGTACTAGAAGTCTCAGGGGAGCTTAATGAACAGATATGGTCAGAAGATGCTAAAGGATGGCTCTCGTTGCAATCGTCTGTGTGTGGGACAAATGCTTTATGTGGAAGTTTTGGCATTTGCAATCCACAATCCCGAAACCCATGCGGCTGTTTGAAAGGTTTTAAATCTTATAATAATGCCAATTCTTCGATGAAGGGCTGTGATAGGCAAACAGCTTTGCTTTGTAGCAATGGAAGTCATGCTGAAGGTGAGAAGGACGGGTTTCTATTTATGTCTAAAGTTGGTTTGCCTTCAAATCCACTTTTGCTGGACACGGGGAGTGCAGTAGGATGTGAATCAGCTTGCTGGAGCAATTGTTCTTGCGTTGCTTATACTTACGATCGTACGTGCTTTTTATGGAATGATGAAGTGATCAACCTCAAAAATCTTTCTGATTCTAAAAATGATACAAATATAGGAGGTTTATATCTCAAACTTGCAGCCTCTGAGTTGGTTGACAAAGGTATTAATTAGGTATGGAAGTTCCTTTCCTTAGTTAGATTAATCAAATCATAACTCTTTTTTTTTTTTTTTCTGCACTAGAAGCGGGATTGAGGAATGGCACGCAAGTAACACATACTTCTCGCAATAGGCAACTATTGACAATCTTGGTAGCGTCCACATTAACAGCATTGCTCTTGCTGTTTCTGTCTGTTTGCTTTTATACTCGCAGAAAGCTAGCAAGAAAAGGTAATAATTAACTACTTAAAACAATAGAGGAGCAATAGCAGTGAAGATTGGAAAAAATTGATAAACTTACTTTGTACTTTATAGGAGAGGATCTGTTACAATTTGATTTAGGCATGGGCCTGAAAGTTAAAAACTTGGAGGGTACCGAAGTAGCTAAGCTTGAAAGAGTCACAAAGAGGGAAGTCAAATTGCCATTATTCAGTTTTACTAGTGTTTGTTCTGCCACTGATAATTTCTCAGCTTCCAATAAGCTTGGAGAGGGTGGTTTTGGACCTGTTTACAGGGTATGCTTCATTTTCCTTTTGTCTTTTTTTTCTGTTAAACTTCAACTTGTTGACTTGACAGTACCACTTGAGATTATAAAGAAAGTCGTTCTAGTTATGTTCACCTAGGATGAAATTTATGTTCAGGGGAAGCTATTGACTGGAGATGAGGTCGCTGTAAAAAGGCTTTCTAGAAGATCTGGCCAAGGATGGGAGGAGTTGAAAAATGAAGCACTGCTCATTGCGAAACTCCAACACAACAATCTTGTTAGACTTTTGGGCTGCTGTATCGAGGGAGATGAAAAAATTCTGATTTATGAGTTTATGCCAAATAAAAGTTTGGATTTCTTCATCTTTGGTTGGTGGACTCTTAGACCTAACATACATTTCTTTCTGTCATGATGCGTAGTTGAATTTTTGTATAATATAACATCTTGAAATGATGCAAATGTATAGATTCAACAAAGCGCAGGACATTAGATTGGGGTACACGTGTTCAAATAATTGATGGGATTGCTCAGGGTCTTCTTTATCTTCATCAGTATTCCAGGCTAAGGATTATTCACAGAGATCTAAAAGCTAGTAACATATTGTTGGACATCAACATGAATCCTAAAATATCAGATTTCGGAATGGCAAGAATATTTGGCGGGAACGAGCTACAAGCAAATACAAACCGAATAGTTGGGACTTAGTAAGTAAAGCAGAAGAAAGTTTAGACTTTAGACTAATGAATTTCCTACACAATGCATACATTCAGCTATTGCTAACTATTTATTGTTGATTTTTAGTGGTTATATGTCTCCCGAATATGCTCTGGAAGGTCTCTTTTCAATAAAATCTGATGTCTTCAGTTTTGGAGTCCTGCTCTTAGAGATTGTGAGTGGGAAGAAGAATACTGGTTTTTATCAAACAGGTTCTCTCAATCTTGTTGGATATGTAAGTTTCTAATTTCCACTCATTTATATGTGATATATTTGAAAACCATTTGACCGATGTGTTTTCAGTTGCATTCTTTAATTTCTTGTGAATTTTAGGCATGGGATTTCTGGACAAGTGGTAGAGGAATGGACCTGATGGATCCAGTACTAGAAGAAGACTCATCTAAGCATAAGGTAATAAGATATGTCAACATAGGACTCCTTTGTGTCCAAGAAAGTGCAGCAGACAGGCCAACTATGTCTGATATTTTAACAATGCTTGGCAATGACAGTACAGTCCTGCCTTATCCAAAGCAACCTGCTTTTCTAAGTTTGAGAAAAATGGTGAATGATGGCCAGGCTGAGAGAATAACAGAAAATTGTTCTGTGAACAACATGACAGCTTCAATTATGGAAGTAAGATGACCATTCAATACAAGCTTAGTGTATTAATTTAGCAATTATAGTACTTTATTTGTATTTTATTTTATTTTTAGCAAAATTCAAATATAACAATATCATTTTATAGATAGATGATTAATTTCTGTCATTATTAAAAATTTTATTTAGAAAAATTTATTTCGTACATATATCATATTTTTACTAAACTTTATGACTCTAGTGACAGTTTCTCGTAGGTGACTTAAAAATTTAAAGTTTCAAAAATATGTAAGAAAAATAAAAATAGAGGTGTCCTAAAATCTAAAATATTAATACAATGAAAAAAGAAAAATAAGAAAAAGGTTTTGTGTAAAGAGTAAGCTACCGTGTCACAAACCCTAAACCTTCGACTCCAATTTTTCTCGCTCTGCGAGTCCAACCAATGCCAAGATGGCGTCACGCAGACTCTTATCCTCTCTTCTCTGATCGTCCGTTAGTCGATCACCATCGGAATCTCCATTTACGAACTCGAGACTAAGACCCTCATCCCCATACACGAATCGTCTCTTCTCTGCTACTGTAAGCTTGATTTTACTATTTCTCTTAAGCTTTTCATCAAATTTTATTTTTTTTTTCTGGTTATTTTGTTATAGCAAGAAATGCTTGGATTATTGGTTTGTTTGGTTGCCGAGAAAATTGTGGAAAGTAAAGTATGCAAAGGGATTACAACGGATCTTGTAGTTCTGGAAGATTTGGGAATAATCTTCCTGGTGCAATTAAAATACAGATAGACACAACAGATGTTCCTTTAGAATTAATGCTATGTTTTGAGATATTCTAAAATGCTGGGTGCACTATACCATTCATAGCCTTATGACTAAATTTTCAACCTTTCAAAAGCATTAAAATTTTCCCTAATACTGCAAATCATGAAAGTTAGGAATCAGTCTTAATCTAGATAACAATTTGTGAGGCTTCTCATAGAAAATTCATGTTTTGTTCTTCATAAGACTTCCCAATAATGCAATAGATTGTGGGCTCTCTCTTTCCGATAATGTTTTACTATTGGATTTCACCTCCTAAAGAGTATAAAAGTTATTTTTTAATTGAATTACTTGGTTTTTTTTTTTTTTTTTTTTTTTTTGTGTTTTTTTTTATGAATTCTAATACTCTTATTAAATTTTTTCAGGCAGACTAGAATCCATTCCCACGCAGAGGCACTCACATGTAAATCCAATACTGATAAAGCTACCCTGTTTGGAGGTTCTAGACTGGGTTTTTTTTTAAAAAAGGAGCACTTCTATCTCCTTTGTACAGCATGTGTATTGCAACACAGATAAGTTCTCCTGAAGCAACTTCGCAAGATGCCTCCACTCCTATCTCCGATGTAGCTCCCCAATCAAATTTAAGAGACTTGATAAAACTGCAGGATATATTATGAAGGCATGCATGATGCATCTCTATCCTGTGCATTAT
The DNA here is from genome assembly GCA_029379385.1 of Quillaja saponaria. Taxonomy (NCBI): domain Eukaryota; kingdom Viridiplantae; phylum Streptophyta; class Magnoliopsida; order Fabales; family Quillajaceae; genus Quillaja; species Quillaja saponaria. The sequence continues at coordinate 5,470,097 of CM055616.1, read as the reverse complement.
CAATGAAAAGATTTTCTTTTTTCTGTTATCAAAGTTTTGATACTATACAATGTAGATTTTAGATAAGGAAGCAGTGGAGGAAGTGTGATCCCAGAGAGAAATACCTGATATAAAGAATGGTTATACTGTCCAACTCAAAGTGGTATAATAAGTTTGTTAGATGGCTTATGTCTTTATTTATTTGTTCACAGTTTTTTAAGGAAATTAACTTGATATATTCCTCATGATATGTGATGTTAACAGGAAGTACCTGAGAACAAGTGGCGTGTTTCAGTTTTAAAAGGCATTGTTATAGCAAGACATAATACTGGTCTAAATACTACATTCATAATCAGGAGGCTAGTAGCTGGGGTTGGGGTTGAGTCTCTCTTCCCTCTGTAAGTTCTTTGAAGTGAGGTTTTCTTTTCTGAAGTTCTAGCCAAAAAAAAGAAAAAAGAAAAGAAAAGGAAACGTAAGTATGACCTATAGGCAACTGTTTGAGAAATGCTGTTTCAAACTGGCGAATAAGATCTCATTTCATTTGGTGACTTGGATGTGTGATCTACTTGATCTTCCTCACTCAGAACCTGATAATATAGTGATGATAGTTGTGTAGCATTTGCTAGCATTTTTAATTGCTTGGATGTTTATTCTTTTAGAAGTTCATTCTGACTTTTATCTTGGGAATGATCACGAGAGGATGATGATAAGTTCATCAATGTGCGTGAGAATGAAATTTGAATATCTGGATAATAATATGAATAACATCACAAAATTGTTTTGTTTTACTTTTCTCGACAGACACTGGATAATTCTGTGAATGACTCACTTACTTTTCTTTTTCTTAATCATCAACCATGGGTGATATCAGAAACAATGGTGACAATATTACTTGTGACATCATTGTATGAAGAGGGATTGGGAGAATGGTTGGTATTATTCATTATTTTATAATATTTAAATTGTCAAATGCAATATTGTATCAGCTTCAAAGGTTTATCTTTTCCCACAGTCTTCTATTGATTTTCCTTACTTATTGAAGTTGAATGTTAGGTTTTGATCATTTCCCTTTGACTCCTTAGGGGCTTTTTGATATACAACTAGTATTTTGCCCCAATGCTTATTCAGATTATGAATAATTGGGTTTCAATTTCTCCACTTGTTACTTGAGATTGAATTTATTGCTGTTTTGAATTTATTAAGCAATGTGTTTTACCTCCTTTGACCTATTAATAATGGTCAGTCCTAGTGTTCCGCTGAAGTTGTCACATATTCAGATGTTCTGTTTGTTTCCTGTTTTCACTTTTCGTCTTTAATTGATAGTATTCTGCCTGGCACGTAATGACCATTTTGGATCATGTATGACAGGTACTCACCTAACATAGGGGAGATGAATGTTCTTGATGAGAACAAAGTGAGGAGGGGCAAGCTTTACTATCTCCGGGACAACATGAATGCACTTATAAGCAATAGCAAGCTTTGTTAACTGGTTTAAACTTTATTTCTTTTTCTCTTGGCAGCCTCCATCCCTTGGCCATCGAAAGTTAAGAAAAAATATGCATGGGAATTGGGAAACATCGACTCACATTGGACCTGTGCTGTGTGTTTATTATGTGTGAGAAACTTTCTGGATGGTAATGTAACATTGTTCCCTGTATTTCATTTGGGCTGATTCCAACCTAAGTAGTCCGTCGTCATTAAGGAAAGAAACTTGGATGGTGATGGAATGATACTAGTGGATGAATTTCAAAGTGTTAATGAAGTTATCATAAAATTATAAAATAAAAATTGAATTCCAGGGAATTTAGAGTAATTTATTGAAAAGAAATTTAATCATCACAGTTTGAAATACAATTTTTTTTTTTATTGCACAAAATGAAGAAAACCCCTTCAGCTAAAAGCGAATGATATTTATCTTGATTCCGGGCACGGTCAGTGGCAGCCTCTCTAGTTTGGGGCAATAAAAGACATAAAAAAGTGTGAGAGAATCACACAGCATCACTCCTTGGCATACGCTCTTCAGTTCAGGAAGGGTCCAGAAGTCCAAGGTCGCTAACTTTGGAAGAGTGATGATACTGTTAATACCATCATGGATGTCACCAAAGCTTTCTTCTTCACCTATTCCTCCTGATCCTACTTCTTTTATGGGCGATGATACCGAAAAGACCTTCGTGATAGAGCTGCAATTCTTAACAGAAATTATCTGTAAGTTCTGGATGAGCAATAGAAAATCAGGTGTGAACAGCTTCTTGATTTTGTGGCAACCATAGATGTTAAGTTCTTTTAGACTAAAAAATATTCCACGTGGAGTCAAAACGGGTGTCGTGAAAGTGGCTTCAATTTCCTTACAAATGATGTATGAGGTTGTCAGATCATGAAGGTATAGTTGTTCACCTACATAGAGAGAGGTGTAGAAAGAACAAGAAGAACAAAACAAGTACTCATTCTAATCACCAAAGCCTTTAATTCTAAACAACCTCTATGAAGTAGTAGTAGTACTGGTGGACGAGCAATTTTTCACACAAGCTTGCCCCTGATTCCAATGACTTTGATATATACATCTGGGAGCAGAAGGGAAATTTCTATGTCCAAGTTCAAAAGTATTACACTTTGTACTATTTTTCTTTAACACTCCTGTAGACAGAAGATTTAAGTACTCTTCGCCATGGATCAATGCAACGATGTAACTTCTGAGTCCACAATTTACTTCTTGCGTAGATCTTATGTAGGCATTGAAGTGATGTGAATCACAGAAGACGCTTGTAAAAGCTTCTAACATCTTCAAGTCTCTTACATCATCTGATTTCACTTTCGCTAATTTTTTGTTGAAAGGAAGTGCAAGGTATTGGAGTTTGGTCAATTTTGATACAAACGTTGGTGTTAATTTATCCAAGTAGAATAGATGATAGAGATTAAGCCATCTAAGATTTAACAGCATCTCCAAACCTTGGGGTAGTTCTCTAATTGCCATATAAGAAAGGTCCAATATCTTAAGTGCTTGTAGCTTTGCTAAACAAGGAACGTATTCAAGTTCATCACAATGAGAAAGCAATAAAGACGTGAGGCTCCTCAAGTCAGAGATTGTATCTGGCAAAATTTTAATGCGGGTGAGGGACAAATCAAGAACCCTAATTGCAAGAATGTGAAAGAAAAAAGAATCTTTTATCTCTTGCAAGGGGTTCCTACACAAAAGCAGGGTGGAAAGTTCAAGAAACTTAGGTGCTGTAAACAATGAAATTTCTTCTATTTCGTTATTCAATAAAGAAAGCTTCCTCACTCCCATATTCTTTGAAAATCCTATCTGAAAGGGTATATCCTTCAATCCCATATTACCTCTTATTAAGATTCTAGGATTACCTTCGAGAATACTCATTGCCATGCCTCTAGCCAATTTGTCCATGCGAACCCAATTACCACCCCAATCATGGCTTCCAAATTCCAACATGTCGTGGTTCTCAAGTTGGTATAATATGTCGTGACCTTCTTCAAACTGTCCATCCAAACTCTTGGTTCCATCTATCAGTCCTTCATCAACTAATCTTATTATCAAGTTTTCTGTATTACTTATTTCATTTCCAAGATAAAACGCACAATATAAGAAACACTCTTTCAGGAGTTTCCTTTTGTTCTTGGCAAAATCTTCTAAACCGCGGCTTATTTTTTGTAGTGTTGTTGCATGGTTAAGGTCATCTTCTTCGACCGATCCGCATCATTTAGTATAAGACTTTCAGGAAGCTCTCTCTCTACAAGTTTTGACACTTGTTGAGTCAATTTCTTTATATCCATTTCGATGCTAAAATCTTGTCGCTTCCCCTTTTGACATCTCTCAACCAAGTCTCAACTTTACTCTTGCGCTTTTTACCTAACAGCGACTCCAGTTTTTCTACTTTACTCTTTATGTCAGCTTCTCAACGAGTTAAGTTTTCTAATTTTTGTTTTAGTACCTTCATATTCTCATCCAAGCTGTCATAATTAGTGGTTATTGCATCCAAGTTTTGCATACTTGTTTCAGTAGAGTAATTATTGCAAGTTATGGACAATATTCTAGGCTACATATGGAATATGTAAAAGAAAAAGCTTAACATTACAGATTATTATATTAACAAGGATAACTAACATTAAGAAAAATATGAACATAGACTCTAAATAAAGAACATATAATATAAATATGTGACTATGTGTCTATGTGAATGTTACATCAAAACAAAGATAAGTATGTGTATATGTAGCGCATACCTTGTGCAGAAGCAGATTTTGAACATCCCTCAAAATTACTTGAACCAACGATGGCCGTAGCTCTTCTGTTGGAAGAATCCACCACATCAAGTGCTACAGCTCGAACATTATCGGGAACTGATGTACATGGGTCAACACCATTTCCTCTAATTCTAGTTAAATGTGATTTAATGCTGGTAGCACCTCCAACAATTTTACGTCCTCATTAATCACATTCAAACCTACCACTAAGTTTCTTAGCATGTTGCCAAAAACTGTCTTCTTTCCTGCCCATGATTGTGATTCCCGCCCTCTCCCTGTATACACAAATCAAGAGGAGAGAAAGGCATCTTTTACATAAAATGAAATTTGAGATTGAAATCAAGCAAATAAGCAATAAAACCAGAAACTTAATCCCATCATCCATATGTACACATCATAATTAGACATGATAGTCATAGTAGACCTGTAAATGAACTTCTAATACACTAATAGACTTGAATTTGAGCAAAAGACACTTACTTGGACTGTACCCAAATGATTGAAAATTAATTTCGGTTTCTGGGAAAGAAGATGAAGTAACCCATCAAAGTAAAAATCAGCAAGAAGCAAAGGAGGGGGTTGAGACATGAGTATTTTCTTACTTTTGGCAAATGAGAACACTCGACCTTCAAGTGGACTATTGTACGCTTTCTCTGCTTAATCCCGCTATAACACCTTGACCTTCAGACATGTTCTATGTTCTTCCTTCCTAAAGCCTTTATGGAGGGAAAATAATTCTTCTTGTTCCAAAAATACCCTTTGGATTTGTCTTTCTACCTCCTCCTTGTAAGTTCCAAGCTTACGAGAGCATTGTTGATCAATGGCACAACTTTTGCACCTCATGAATTTAAAATTCCGAGATAGATCGAAACGATGTCGTTCTGAATGGTGGAAGAAAAAAAATTCACACAAACCAGTTTTTTTTAGCCGAAACGATGCGGTTCTTGGAGTTCTCCAGGGAGCTCTTCAGCGGATCCACTTTCTTCTAAGAAGGTAGAAGTTGGGCCAAAAGAAAAGAAAATCCCATACTTTAATGCTTTAATTCTTTGGGATCAAAAAAAAAAAAAAAAAAAAAAAAAGAGTATTTGGTGATTACATTTTAATTTGAGAGCACACAAACTTTTCTCTCCAGAATGGATGAGAAAAAAATTAAATTAGTTGTTAAGACTTAAGATATTCTAAAAATTAATTTTATTTATTATTACTTTGTTTGAGATGAATGTAATAAAATTATTATGTAATTTCTACTCAACATAATTTTATTTCTTTCTCTACAAAAAAATAAATAAAAAATATATTTCCTATCAACCAAGATCACTCTAGGAGTCCAATATACGTAATAATAACATATGATGAGCCAGTCACAGGTCAAATGTCCAGTTTAATTCAATACAGGAAGAAGACTAATTTTATTTTTGTTTGATTAGCTGTCATTGGTGTTCAGATTAGTTAACAAATACTTCAATCAACTGATATTTTAATTTATATGTTAGTCACGATTACACTGGACGTGGATTTTCTTCGGTCCATAAAATTAAAGAAAATGTAGATTATTTTTTGGGCCATGATGCTGCAGATTCAGAGCCAACATGTGTAAGATTTACTCTTATCTGTAGATGAAGAACTCACCTCCAGGTTTCCTTGCATTTGGACGATTTTACCCTTGAGAACCTTCCCCACAAATCCATGGGAAACCCTATGGACCGACCTTCTTCATGATCTGTACTCTAGTTGTCTTCCATGGCCTCTCCTTCTTGGAAAAACCATCCTAACTTCCTCCCTTCCCCATTATATACTTACTATTTCCTTTCAATTCTTCCTCATCCATCTCTAATCCACTATACACACTATCTCTCAATAGTATTTCTCTCTGTCTATTCACAATGGCAGCACAAAACCCACAAAACCATTTCCAAGATTGCTTGCCCATCATGGCTCACAAGCTTGATCGGGATGCCCTAATAGGCGAGCTTTGTAATGGGTTCAATCTATTAATGGATGGTGTGAAAGGGGTCATAACGTTTGATAGCCTCAAGAGGAATTCTAATTTGTTGGGGCTACAGGATCTGAGCGATGAAGACCTTCAGTGTATGTTAAAGGAAGGTGATTTTGATGGTGATGGGGTTCTCAATCTGATGGAGTTCTGCGTCTTGATATTCAGATTGAGCCCTGAACTTATTGAGGTCTCAAAATTGTGGTTAGAAGAAGTACTTGAACAAGAACTCAAGAGATTATAATTGATTTATGTATTTTACTTTCTTCATTGGTTCACCATTTGATGCCAACAAAAATTATAGTCATGTATCATATACTTAAATTACATCATCAAGATTTTTTGAGTGCACTAATCTTTATCCAAATTTATTTGTCTCATTGCTTCTAAAACTCTTCCTGAATAGTCTTATCTATTTTACACGGATTGATTGAAACTCTTATCTACTAGTTTTAGCTGCTTGTTAGTTGTTTAAGAAAAAATCAAAGCTCCTTATTTTGCTATTACCAATAAGAAAAATGTAAAGAAACAATTGCGAATGTGGTCGACCAAGAATACTGAGCAAAATACTGCAAATGCCTGTATTTCTTTTGTCCTCATACGTATGGTTACTTGCACCATTTCGAGGCACCATGAACTCTTCTCCTGCTTCTTATTTTCTTTGAATGCTAGCATCAAAGTTAGCTTTCCCACTTATTCTTTGTATAAAAGTAGATTGACATTTTCTTCAATAATATTAATAGTGTGACATTATGAATCAAAATGACCAAATTTATGACAATTATAATATTCAACATTGATCTTATCATATCTACTCTCACTTGATTTTTCATAATTTTCTCTTCCTCTTCCGTAACCTCTTTCTTATTTATTGTTCTCCAAATGATTTCCTCACTGTCGCCTTCCTCATCCATGGCCACAATCTCTTTGGTTTCTTTCTTATACACTTTTTACTTTAAAGGAAACCTTGGCTTACAGAATTTGTTCAAGGCTTTTCCTTTACTTCTTACATCTTTTTTTTATGGGCTTGTAATGATCCCATGAGTTGTTCAATAGACATGGTCTCCAAATCTTTTGATTATTCATTTGTAACAACATTGTAATCAAATTTTGATTGTAAATAACAAAGGATTTTCTCTATCACATGAACATATTATACTTTTTCACCATACATTTTCAATTAGTTGACAATGGCTAACATTCTTGAAAAATGATTTGAAATAGACTTAGATTCCTTCATCTAACTCAACTCAACTCAACTAAGTTTTATAATCCCAAACTAGTTAAGGGTCGGCTATATGAATCATTTTCCTCCATTCATATCGATCCGAGACAACATTTTTATTAATCCCTAGCACAACCATATCTTTCTCGATGACTGCTCCCCGTGTAAGTTTCGGTCTTCCATTTCCCTATCTAACACCTGGCACCTGAACTAAGTCATCTTGCTTAACTTCGCCAGAGGTTACTCTACTTGTCCCAAGCCCGGATAAAGGATGAGGGTTGTGATAGGTTGACGGCCAGCGTAAAACTAGTCAAACCCTATGACGATGAATTCTACTTAGATTCCTTCATGTGGCTTCAAAATCTCATCTCAATGGTTGGAGTCAAATTTTCTTCACTTTTTCAACTCTTTGGAGATAGCTTTGCAAAATGTCTAAAACTTCCTTAGTGTAGTTACTAGTGCCACCTTCTCAAACAATGACTTATCCAACCGTTGATAAATGAGGATGAGAGCTTGTTGATCCTTTTTCCTAACCTTTGATAAGGCATCTCTTTGAGTCACAATCAAAGTAGCTTCACGTGCACCAAACAACTTTCATACAAAGACACTAATTGACATAGTTGTCTTTAATAAGACGAGAAAATTGAAATGAAAACAGTCCAGATCCATTAGATATATTTAAACTACCAAATTAGACCATCTAGGCTCTAATACCAATTTGTTAAAAATGTTGTAAGCACAACACACAAAGTAAAAAGAATAAACAAAATAGAATACTCAAAATACAACTTATTCTTTCTTTTATATCAAATTGAACACATACAATAATATTTATAAGACTCATAATAGTAATTAGTATCTCTAAAACTATATTACTAGATGTACACTAATATAGATTAACACCCATTACCCTAAACTTTATAAATTACAATCCATTACAACAATTTTGTTGCACATTAACAACAAAAAAACTCTCACTACCCACAATATAAATTTATAGCCACCCATTACGAGAAATTAACTATCTCATAAAACTCAATTAAATCAAAATAACACACACCCTTCTAACTTCTACTAACCATTTATTCATAAAAAAAATAAAGTTTATTAATTTTTAACATTCATCACTTTCCAGCTCTATTGAGAGTTCCTCTTTAAGTTGATTGTTGCCCAAATATCAACTCCATGAGCGACCGGTACCAAACATAGCCCTCGGTTTCTGAGGTCTGGCTTTGGACCTTGATCTGGTATTTTACATTTACTAGAGTCCTGCACATATAATTATACGAGATCAAATCTCACTCATGGGTCCATCTAACTGCTTAATAGATCCGAAAAAGGTAAAACCTTTTTGAATAAAAGTCATACTGTACATACTGTATAAAGAGTAGGGAGTACCTGCTGATGCTGTATGGGAGCTCCATTTTTTTTCATATATGGGTTGCTTAGAAACTAAGGGGAAAAAGAACAAGATATAGTTCAACTTTACTGTTATATTTGAGAAAATATCTTACAATTAGTTGGTAGTCATGGGACTTACAGTCACTTGTTCATGAAGGAACCTGATGTACCCAGTGGCTTCAACGAGCACGGAGTCAATACCAGTCTAGATAACACAATATAACCAAATTTTTAAGTTCAATTAACACACATAACTTCATCTAAGTATCTTCTACTTTCATGAATTCGCAAAGATAATGATTAACTTGGAAGCTCATGCATGCGAACATGATTACCACCCCTATGATTGCTTCCAACTTCCAACATGCCATGGTTTTCAAGTTGGTGTAATATGTTCAGACCTTCCTCAAACTGTCCCTCCAAACTCTTTTCTCCACCTAGCAGTCCCTCATCAGCAAATTTTCTTATCAAGTCTTCTCTTTCAAATTCTTCATTTGCAGGATATAATGCACAATATAAGAAACACTCTCAGGAATTTGCTTTTTTTCTCGGAAAAAATTTCAAGAGCACGACTTAATCTTAGTAATTTTGTTGCTCCCAACAGATCCTCTTCTCCTGACTCATCTGCATCATCTAGTGTTAATCTTTCCGGAAGCTTTCGGCAACTTTTGTCACTTCTTGGGTCAAGTTCTTTTGCTCCGTTTCCATGCTAAAAACTTATTCCTTCCTCTGTTTTGCATCTCTCAACCAAGTATCAACTTCAATGTTCTTGCGCCTTGTCTTGGCAATGACTCCAATTTTTCTAATTCTCTCTGTATGTCAGCTTGTCGATGGGTTAAGGCTTTCAATTTTTCTCTTCGTATTTTTACATTCTCATCCAAGCTGTCATCACTGATGATCTCATCCAACTTTTGCATACCTATATATTTCAATTGATTAATCACTACAAGCTATGGACGATTTTCTAGACTTTCATAAAAATGCGAGAAAAATCTCAACAGACTGAGAAACCCTAAGCTATGGACAAGAGTACAACACTTATTGCTCTCTCCTTACGTAAGTGCAACGCTAGAAAATATGGTGAAGCAACACTAAATTAATTAGTTAACTAACCCACCCACCCTCTGGATTCAGACTGAGAAACCCTCTGAGAATGCATGAGAACACTTTGACTTTCAAATGGACTATTGGACGCTTGCTCTGCTTACTCCCCACTAGAACTCACCTTCCAAGAAGGTCCAAAGAATGTGCCAACTTGGGCCAAAAGAAAAAAAAAAAGAAAAATCCCATACTTTAAAGTTTAATTGTTTGGGACCTGAAAAGAATGAAAAAAATGAAAGTATCTGGGGATTAATCGGAATATTTTTAATCATTAAGTCAAGTAAAATTCAAAAGACTAACAATTATTTAATCAAGAAAAAAAGACTAACAATTAGCCCCAAAAAAAAAAATCATTGATTTGACATGGGCTTTATTCGGAGCATAAAAATAATAAAAATGTGGACTAGCTTTTGGGCTATGATACTGCAAGTCAGATCCAGAGCTGACATGTGTAAAATTTACTCTTATCTGTAAACAAAGAACTCACCTCCGGGTTTCCTTGCATTTGGACGTTTTTACCCTTGACAACCTTCCCCGCAAATCCATGGGAAACCCAAATGGATGGAGCCCTGAACTAATGGAGGATTCGAAATTGTGGTTAGAAGAAGCCCTTGAACAAAAACTCAAATATTATCATTGATTTATGTCTTTTACTTTCTTCATTGGTTCACAATTTTGTTTTCTTGGCTTTTCTTGTCATATACTTGTAGAAAGGAAAATTCATTTGACAATTCCAATTATATATCTTCTTTAATTATTATTTACAATATTTGTTGTTTGGGGTAGCCAAAAAATGATGTAGGCTCAGTGGCTCACACTTAAAACCTTTCCAATACATATTTTTCTAGTTCTTTTGATGATTGGGAGGAAGAGAGCATAAGCACTAATTATAATAGAAATAGAATACACTTGTGGTGCAAGCAGAAGAAAAAGAAATCAGCTACATTAGTTTGAGTAAAAAACGACTGCAGTACAAATTCCTTCATCTCAGAAAATGCCAACAAAAGTTATAGTCATGTATCTTATAAATAAATTACGTTAGCAAGATTTTTTGAGTGCACTTATCTTTATCCAAATCCATTTGTCTCTGCTTTTGAAACTCTTGCTAAATTCTCTTATATCTTTTACACAGGTTGAATGAATTACGGTCATATTGCTGCTGGTTTTAGTAGCTTGTTAGTTGTTTAAGAAAAAAAAACAGAGCTCCCTATTTTTTTATTACTAGTATATTGTGTAAAATACTGCAAATTCCGTGGTTGAAGCACTTAGACTTTGTGGTATTCTTATTTTTTTATATCTTGATTGACTGATACACTCATGAAATAATATTTTAATCCTTAGGTTACATATAAATATATGTGTTGGATGAAATAAAAGGAACTTAAATTTAAAATTAAGTCATATTTTGCTAGACAAAAATGACTCGTGACAAATTAAAACTTGAAAGGTTGTCAGTTTCAGATTCCTCATAACTTTTAATGACATCGATCAGTTGTAGGGAGTGGCAAAGTAGAAAACAATCATTGTGTAAAGAGGCATAGGGAGAATGGTTGATATTATTCTTTATTTTATAATATTGAAATTGTCAAATGCAAATATTGTATCAACTTTTCATTTTGGCTGATTTCAACCTAAGTAGCCTGTCGCGATTAAGGAAAGAAACTTAGATGGTAGTAGTTGGTGGATATCAAATCAATGAATGCATTATTAACTTACTTTCTTATCAACAAAATAATAATATCACTTGGATTTTCTAGAGGACTATATATAGGGCGCTTGTTTGGGTAAAAAATGAAAAAAAATAAAAAAATTATAGGGTTAAATTTTAATTTTGAGGACACACAAACTTTTCTCTCCATAGTGGATGAGAAAAAATTAAATTAGTTGTTGAGACATAAGTTGTCCAAAAATTAATTATATTTATTATACTTTGTTTGAAATGAATGTCATAAAACCATTTTATGGTTTCTACTCAGCTATATACTTGACTATCGGTATCCAGAAACATTTAAGATAAAACTAAGCAGATTATGCTATGTAGTCCTTAACTGAGATTACTGCTTTTATTGGAGGATCTTTTGTTTCCTTGTATAAATTTATAGTCATTGCTAATTATTAGACCTCATGTTAGGATTGTAATTGATTGTCTTTAGGACCAGGATTGGTTGGAAAAGTTGCATATATGTTGTATTAGTCAGTTAATAAAATTAACCCAAAGAAATATTCAAACTCTTTTATGGTTTCTACCATAGACAGATATTTGTGAATACAGTTGAGTCAAAGTCTAGGACAACGAGATTGAAGATAGTGCCCTTGGGTGACTCGAATTCAACCCATTAGGGAGTAGTAAACAAGTTAAACCAAGCAACACGTTAGCAAGTAAGGTCACCCTTACGTGGAAAGTATAAAAAACGGCAAAATGCAGTATCAATTTCACGGGCTATTGCCTTCGGAAGACTGTTCATTATATCTGCAACTTCTATTTTTGTACCATCATATACAGAAACAACTAAAAGAAAGCTAAGCAGATTATGCAATGTAGTTCATAACAGACTACTGACTTGTGGATGAAGATATCCAATAGGAAGATATTTGTAGATACAGTTGAGTCAAGGTCACCCTTATGGATGTGGACCGTAGAAAAAGCGGGAAAATGCAGGATCAATTTCACGGGCTATTACCTTTGGAAGACTCTGTCCTTATATCTGCAAATTCTTCTGTTTTTTTGTACCATAATATCTACAACTCAATTCCGTAGCAAAGAGGTAGAAAGGGGAGTTTGGCAAACAATGGCAGTTCTATCTTTCATGCTGATCAGTTTTTGCTTACTCCTTTCTTACACCAAAGTCTCTGCTGCAGCTGATACCATTATCTCCTCACAGAACCTCACTGATGGCGATACTTTAATTTCCAAAAATAAAAGCTTTGAACTGGGTTTCTTCAGCCCAGGTAAATCTAGCAACCGTACTTGGGCATGTGGTACAAGAATATCCCAGTTCAAACTATTGTATGGGTGAAATAATCCTTATCCAAATCCATTTGTCTCATTGCTTCTGAAACTCTTCCGAAATACTCTTAGGCTGTGTTTTGATCCATTGAATAGGAATTGAAATCAGTTACAATTACAACTGGAATTGTGAATTGTGCTTCAAGTACTTGGCTGTCTTTTTGCAAATGGTACTCTTGCAAAATTGTTTATTACACTTACCATGATAAAATGCAGTCAATGGAACTCAGCTGTATTAATTAATGTTGTCCTACTGGACACAACCAGTTCCTCCAATATCACGATCATCGTGTTGGACGAATAATGGCCTCACTTTCATTTGCATTATTGCTACATGGTTTATTACCCTTTGGAAGAATCTGTTCATTATATCTGGTATCTACGTTTCTTTTACCATTATAATCTGCAACTTCAATTCCGTAGCAAAGAGCTAGACAGGGAAGTTTAGCAAACAATGGCAGTTCTATCTTTCATGGTAGTCAGTTTTTGCTTGCTCTTTTCTTACTCCAAAGTCTCTGCTGCAGCTGATACCATTACCTCCTCACAGAACCTCACTGACGGCAAAGACTTTAATTTCCAAAATTGGAAGCTTTGAACTGGGTTTCTTCAGTCCAGGTAAACCTAGCAACCGTTACTTGGGCATGTGGTACAAGAATATCCCCGTTCAAACTATAGTGGGGGTTGCTAACCGAAAGAAACCAATCAAGGACTTGTCCGGTTTGTTGCTGATAAACAGTTGCACAGGCAACCTTGTTCTCAGCCAAAACAAGAATATTGTTTGGGCAGCTACCCTAAAGAGAAAAGCTCAAAATCCAGTGTTGCAGCTCTTGGATTCTGGAAATCTTGTACTAAGAGAAGCAAATGATGAGAACTCTGAAAATTTTATCTGGCAAAGCTTTGATTATCCTTCTGATACTCTGTTGCCGGGAATGAAGCTTGGAAAAGACTTAAGATCTGGTCTTGATCGACGTTTAACAGCTTGGAAGAATCAATATGACCCATCTCCTGGAAACCTGACATGGGCTATGCATGTTGATAGCTACCCTGAACCAGTTATACGGCTAGGCTCAAAGAAGCTCTACCGAAACGGCCCCTCGAATGGAGTTCAATTCAACGGCAAGCCAACATTCCATCCTCACCCAATTTTTGACTCTACGTACTTCAACGATGGCAATGAAGTATACTACATGATTTTTGTATTCAATACGTCTAAAATAGCAAGAATGACAATGAATCAAACCACCAATTCCCTGCACCATCTTGTATGGTTAGAGGAAAAACAAAGTTGGAACATAGGCTTCACTGCCAAGGGACTTCTGCGACCGCTATGGTGCTTGTGGACGTAATGGGAATTGTAGCATGAAAAAGGTACCATCTTGTGAGTGCTTACGAGGATTCAAGTCTAAGTCAACAGAGAGATGGAATGCATTCAACTATTCAGAAGGATGTGTCCGCAATAAATCATTGAACTGCAAGAATGATGGGTTTGTGAAATATATTGGTATGAAAGTGCCAGATACTACAAATTCATGGTTAAACAAAAGCTTGACTCGAAATGAATGAAGAGAGGAATGCTTGAACAATTGCTCTTGTATGGCTTTTACGAATTCGGATATCAGAGATGGAGGCAGTGGCTGTGTCATGTGGTTCGATGATCTAAATGATCTCAGGGTTCAACCAGATGGTGGGGAGGATTTATATGTCCGATTACCTGCTTCAGAGTTGGGGATTACTACTTAGATAGTGGTGGACAAAGAAAAATTTAGCAAGGATGTGATAGTAGAAGACTAGAAATACTCATTTTCTATAAGGAGCATGTCTTTGAGAATGTTGGGGACTTTAACTTTCAGAAAACATAAATTTGAATCTTGGAGCAAATATTTATTGAAAAGATCATCCCAATCACGATAGAGCTTAAAAAATTAATCTCACTGTGAGAATATCCAAAAAACAAGAAACTAAAGAAGAATAACTATTTCAATATTCTCTTATTGAGTTTTAATAATTATTTTGTCATACGCAAATTACTAAGGTTTTTTATTTTTTTACTTAATGTTTCGAGAATACTATTTAAATAAAAATATAACTTCGCATTAATGCATTAGCCCTACGGGGAGGGGTAGAGAGAGAAGGATGTGGAAATAAAGCAATGTGATAGGCAATTGGGAGGAAGGAGAAGTAATAAACCAAAACAAGTTGGGTCCTCTTTCTTGGACCAAGATCAATTATAGTAGTTTGACTAGTTTCTGTATTTTTATTTTTTCTTCTTTTTATAATTTGGTCAAAGAGGCAAAGACCAATTAATTGTGCAGATCACTAGTGTTGAAATATCACTATAAAAGGCAACCCACTCCATTCCTTCCATCACAAAGTAAGAGTTGTTTCTACTTATCACTAAGCTCAATATAGAGTTTTTTCACCATGCCCTTTTTGCTTTCTTGTGCTTCTGTGTAAGCCTTCATGTGCTCCCTTTTTACTTTGTTACTTATTATGTAATAATGCTTTTAAGTTTGCTCTTCCTTATGGGTTGCAATAGTTCATTTTTGTGCATAAGAACTCAGTGATAGAATGGATTTTATAACAACATGAGTGTTTGAACTTATAAACGAAAGAAATCTTTTTTGCAGCTTGTGATCGTAGGAATCAATGCTTCTTCACCTGCTGAAGATTATTGGAAATCGGTTTTGCCAAACACTCCCATACCGGAAGCTATTCGTTATCTTATACAGCCAGGTTAGTACTACTACCATCAATCAATCATCGTATTATCACAATTTCTGCAGAACACTTAACTTTGAATTATAGATTTTGATCAATCGGTCATTCTCTCTTTTATCTCTTCATCATGCATGGCAATATAGTGATACCAAGGTCCAGTTTCTGGTAATTCCAATCAATAAGCATATTTTTCCTTTTTAAGTTTTTGGTTTTTGGATTCTGAATGATTCTTACTGGAAATTCCAAAATATGTAGACGTGAAAATCACTCACACGGCTGATTTAGACATGAGTTTGGTGGATCTTCCATACATTGATGCAGCCAGTACAGTCAGTATTCCCAAAGAACAACTCAAAGAATTGCTGAACCAAACAAATTTCTTCTTTGAACAAGACCTGCACCCTGGTAAAAAAATGACGGTGTTGTTCACCATGGGAGAAAATGAGGCCACTTTTTTACCATAAAAAGATGCACAATCAATTCCATTTTCAAGTGACAAGTTGCCTGAAATTTTCAAGACGTTCTCAGTGGAAGCTGAATCAGTGGAAGCAGAAAGATTAAAGTATACAGTTGAGGTGTGTGAGAAACCTGGCATTAAGGGAGAAGACAAGTACTGTGCAACTTCCTTAGAATTAATAATTGGTTACACGGTTTCAAAGTTGGGGAAGAACGTTCAGGTTCTCACGACTGAGATTGAAAAGGAAACTAAGAAGCAGCTGTATAACATTGTGAAGGGAGTGTAGAAGGTAGGAGACGGAGCAGTGGTGTGTCACAAGCTGAATTATGCATATGCTGTGTTTTATTACCATAAAATTGAGGTAACAACGGTTTATACAGTTCCATTGGTGGCTGCTGATGAGACAAAAACCAAAGCAGTAGCTGTTTGTCACGCTAACACTGATAGATGGAATCGCAAGCATCTGGCATTTCAGGAACTTCAAGTTAAGACAGGAACTGTCCCGGTTTGTCATTTCCTTGTCCCTAATACCCTTATCTGGGTTCCAAACTAAATCTTTGAGAAGGTCTCATGGCCCGGTCTCTGGGTGTCACTATGTTGTTCTGTTGGATGTGTACTATAGTTTATGTATTGCAGAACTATGTCTGTGTAATTATCCCTAAGGAGACCTTCAAACTTGGAGGTTCCAGGTTGAAATCTTATCAGGTCAATGAGGGGTGGGCTTATGAGAAATGGGGAGAGCTACCCTAAAGTATTTAGCTCAAGACCCATTAGATCTTCCTATGAACCCCTCAAGAAACAAGGCATGCATATATGACATGTTCTTAGTTATTATGATCGTCTGTATTTTGGTGTGATTTAATAGTGAAATGTAACATATAAAGTCAACGCAACCAAGTATTGATAGAGGACACTAGACGCGACACAACGTGAATGCAAATGCATAGAAAAAATCTAAATGAATACACATGATACCGGATGATTTTATATATTTTTATGTAAAGATAAAATTAATCAGTATGTAAAAATAAGTGACTAACATAACGTGAGTAAAAATAAGTATATGAAAACACACATAATTTGATTTCAAAAACCAATCACAGCAATATCTTACCAAATATGATTTAAAATTTCAAACAAATCATTATTTTCATTTTTCATTGAATACAAATTGAACTCCACCAGTTTATTACTTGTATAGTTATATGATTCTGCAGTACTTAGACCTATGAAACTTCCAAAAGCGTGTGGCCAACTATTAGCCAAATTCCAAATTGGCTACAAAATCCTTCTCAAATCTTTCAAAATAATGAGCTGAACCATTGAGGCAAAGGTCCCATGAGAACTCAACGCGAGCCACACTACAACATATTTTAATCATGCTAGACCGGTAAAGCAAGTGTTCAATGGTAGAGATTTCAAGTTTCTTACCATTTCAGTATTGGAGAATTTCGATACTTGATCATGAGAACAGTAGTAAGAGAATAAAACATGTTAAATTTTACCTAATAATTGAAACTTTTTTGTTTTTTTTTCATAAAGATATATCAACACTGAAACAAGATTAGACTTCGAAGTACAAACACCACGGTATCAACACATTTCTGGAGGGTATTACTCCACCAGAGATAAATATCATAAATGCAATAATACTTAGTCTTTTCACGTCACAACAGAAAAAGGTAATCTCAAATTTGTCCAAAGTGCCTGATTGAAATAGAAAACAATAGAAAACAACACAAGCTTGATCATTGAGTGAGACTTTTCTACAAACTTGATTCCAACGATTTCTTTTTCATCAGCTTCTTCTTTTTCTTAGCCTATCAAATCAACATTCATTTGTTTTTATTAGATGATCATGTCATGAAAATTCTAATTCAAAAATAAAATCAAGTGACTAACCAAAGAGGCCACCAAAAAAACTGTTTTAACAGCTCGCGAGAAAAGCCGACGACCACTATTATTTTTGTGGCGACCACCATATTCTTCTTCTTCCTCCGTATCCAAAGGTGTCAATATTGTTGGTAATGCAACACCTTCCTTATTTTTTTTCCAGAGAGATAAACCTGAAAACCGATTCTTCTCTGGTCGAGCATTTTGTATGACCATATGAAAAGTCATTCACAGGTGACTTGAAACACTTCAAGAACTTGTTCTTGTTTCTGGGCTTCCATTTGGATTTCGAGTCCATGCTCATGAAAGAAATGATTGGAAGACTGAAGGTTGGGATTATGCGGTTGACAAGGATTTAGGGATGTTTGTAAGGTGGGAACATTGAGGACATATATATGAATAGGCTTTTTTAGATAGTACGTACTTAAGAAAACGAGGGAAAATAGAAGGGCATAAGGCGTTTCACATTTCATGGGTCTAATAATTTTCTTTTGTTTTCTGCTTTTTTTTATGGGTTTCTCCACGGGCGGGCATTGGGGTGAGATTAATTACTCAGGCTTTGTCGCGACTGAGAGGTCCTTCAACAATTGCTTGTTATAAAGTTCAAATTTATGTACTCACCTTAGACTATAGTTCGTTTACTATTGCATCCAATTATTGTTGATTTTTTTTTTAATTGATGTGTAAAAGGACTTGTATATGTTGTTTGTTTTTCTAATTAAGAGTCATTACATGTTAATTTGATTCAATAAACTAAAGTACTTAGAATATACATATCCTAACTGATAACACTTTATTGAAGGAGATGAAATGTAACAAAAAAATTGATACAACATATCACTCCCATCTAAATATAGAAGAGATAAAAATCTAAGTACAACTAAAATTATTATGGTCACATCCTTATAATAAATATAAGAACAACCATAATTAGATGAATTTCTCGCAAAAAGATGCAATATCGCATTGTACATCTCCATTTGATGCTTTATATATAAATAACTCTCTAAAAATATTATCTTAATTAATAAGTATATTTAGAACACTGATAACAAATCATTGAAGATATTAGCAAAATAAATAAAATTCAAATCACAAGCAAATATATTTTGATAGAGCATCATCAAAATAATGAGATGAATAGGCAAAAATAATAATTGAGTACATTATCTAGCATTACTTGACCAGCATTAAGATTGTGAACAATGTATATTATTATGTGTTTGAATTCACACAATGTAGGATTTTATTATTTTTTAATGAATTATTTTTATCTCTCTAAGTTAACTTATGTGTTAATAGATATTTCACAATAAAATAACTAACATTTTATAATGTAGCAGAAAAAGAGATAATCTTATTATTATTATTATTATTATTTTTATGAGTATCTTCATACCCATTGAGGGTGAGCCTAATCTCGTTCAGAGTTTATGACTACCCTTTAAGGGTGAGCATAATCTTGTTCGAAGTTCATAACTGCCCCTTGAGGGTGAGCTTAATCTTGTTCGGGATTTATGACTGTCCCTTCTCATAATTATTTTCCTGCAGGCTTGAATTCCTGACATTGCAGAGGCATTTTAACTGCTAAGCTCAAGCGTGTCTTACCACTTCAACCACACTTTATTAGGTTTCTCTACTTAATTAGTTTCCACATCATTAATTTTGTGAGAAATGTTGAGATGAATACGCAACCTAACTAGTAATTGCAATTATAGAAGTGTACGGATGAGTAATTGACATATCTAGTTGTAAGTGTCCTTTCTACTCTTCTCTTCCTTAATGAAATTTCTTTTTCTAAAAAAAAAAATATCTAGTTGTAAGCATTAATTATGAGTGAAATACATACTATTGAGTGCTATTATTCGTGACTCAATTTGTTCAAGCTGCCCTACTCTTCTAGTCGTAGAAAAAAAGTTAGTACATGATCTGTGGCTACAAATTGTAAATGATTGTCAAAAACTCTTTCTACTTGATCATGAAAGGGTGTGAGATTGAAAAACAACAAAAACCTTCAAATGGTGTGGTTTGTGGTTTGTCCCATGTAACGATGTTGTGTGATAAGGGCCAATTCAATTATGGACCAAAAAAACTAGACTTGTGCAGTTGAGTTATTTAAAGACAAGTAAATGCGAGTCATATTTTCATATTTTCAGTTGAGTTATTACAAGACAAGTAATGCGAGTAAAACTACATATTGTCCGAAGTCAAAAATTTTATGGGTCAATATATAAGTTTTAAACTCAATGAAGAATTAATTAATTATAATTTGATGTAAAACTAGTTAATTTTAAACTTAATATAAAAATAGTCAATTTTAAACTCGTTACTAGATTTAGGAGGATCATTGCAGAAAATTTCCCTCAATTTTACTATATAAAAAAAATTACTTTTTAAAACTTGAGTGGGTCAGCTTCATAATTATTGTAAACTTATTATTGTGTGTCCAATCAACAGATAATAGACAAACCTTTTATAACATAATAAATTACGCTAGATATGCCCTAACTTGGCCGATTGTAGAAAGAGAGAGGAGGAAAGGATTACATTGGGAGGTGGAGTGGAGGGTATAAATTGTGTTCAAGCTTGAAGTTTTAACACATGATATGCAAATGAAATTGTAGTAATTAAAATTAATGGACTAAAAAACGAAAGGATGAAGGTGCACCTCATGATTATATGTGATAATGTGAATCACACACATAATGGCCAGTCTTTTTTGTCTACATGTACAACAGAATTTTGGACATAAAGGTCCAATTTCTAATATTTTTTACTAATATGATAGGTTTTATATTTTAATAGTCAAAATAAGATAATTTTAGAAATCAAATTTTAAAATTCTGGTTTCTAACTCCACATCACTACCTTACGGGCCCATCACCACGTACCCATAGGCCCACCCCTGCAAAAAACTAAAACCGGATTTTAAAAATTCGGTTTCAGGCCATACATTTTTAATAAAAAAAAATATTCTATAAATTTTAAAATTATCTACACTTTTAAATTAAAAAAAAAATCATAAATTTCAAAATTTTAAAATATCATACACTATAATAAAAAAAATATATCATACACAATAAATTTAAAAATTATTATACATTTTAAATTTTAAAAATATCATACACTATAAATTTAAAAACTATAATAAACTCTAAATATAAAAAATATCATACACTCTAAAATTAAAATTTATTATGCACTATAAATTTAAAAATTATTATACAATTTAAATTTAAAATTTATCATACATTTTAAAATTTAAATCTATCATACACTATAATAAATAAAAAAAATATCATACATTATAAATTTAAAAATTATTATATATTTTAAATTTTAAAAATATAATGCACAATAATTTAAAAATATCATATTTTAAAATTATCATACATTTAAAAATTTAAAATTTATTATACACTTTAAATTTAAAATTTATCATACATTTAAAAATTTAAATATATCTTACACTATAATAAAAAATAATATACATTTTAATATTTCAAAATTTTAAAATTCATGATTTAAAAAAAAATTAAAGTGTATGATATATTTAAATTTTAAAATGTATAATAAATTTAAAATTTAAAATATATAATAATTTTTAAATTTTAGTGTATGATAATTTTTAATTTTAGAGTGTATGATATTTTTTATATTTAGAGTTTATGATGGTTTTTAAATTTATAGTAAATAATATTTTTAAAATTTAAAATGTATAATAATTTTAAAATTTATAGTGTTTGATATGTTAAATTTTAAAATTTATGCTATTTTTAAAATTTAAAAGTGTAGATAATTTTTAAATTTATATAATATTTTTTTTTTAATTTAAAATGTATGGCCTAAAACTGAATTTTCAAAATCTGATTTCAGTTATTTACAAAGATAGGCCCATGGGTGTGTGGTGATGGGCCCGTAAGGTGGTGATGTGGAGCTAGAAACTAGATTTTCAAAATTCGATTTCTAAAATTACCCTGTTTTAACTATTAAAGTACAAAACCTACCATATCAGTCAAAAATATTGAAAGTTGGACCTTGTGTCCAAAATCCCCATGTACAATCATCTGTCCCCCTAAATTCTCTTATCTCTTCTACTTTTTGATTCTTACCACTACATTAATCAAGTTCATAGAATAGCATATAGTAATGGACATGTCCTCTTAGCAAAGAAAGAAGAAAAAAAAAGTGGACATTGTCCTTCTTCACCCAAAAAAACTACAACATGGATATGTCATTTTCCTTTAAGGATTTGTTTGGATTGAGTAAATTGAAGAGCGAGGAAAAAAAAGAGAGAGGATATTGTAATACTGTTCCCTTGTTCATTTTGGCTAATTACAACCTAAGTAACCTGTCGTCATTGAAGAAAGAAACTTGGGATGGTGATGGATTGATAATAGTGAAGGATGAATTTCAAGTAAAACTTGAATTCCAGAGAATTTAGTGTAATTTACTGAAAAAGAAACTTGCTCAATTTTCAGAGTTTGAAATACATTTTTTTGTTATTGAACAAATTGAAGGAAACCCCTTCAGCTAAAAGCTTAAAAGTGAGGGATATTTGTCTGGATTGGGAGCTCAGTCCGTCGCAGCCTCGGTAGTTTGGGGCATTTAAAAACACTATAATCTGTGAGAGAATCACAAGCCATCATTCCTTGGTATACCGTCATCAATTCTGGAAGGTTCTCCAATTTCAAGGTCAATAACTTAGGAAGAGTGATGATACTGCCACCATAGATTTCTTCTTCGGTATATATTCTTCCTGATCCCATTTCTTCTATGGACGACGATACTGAAAATATCTCTGTGATAGAGCTGCAAGCCTGCAATTATAAACACAAATTGTCTGCACATTCTGGATGTCGCAATAGAAAAACAGGGGTGAAAAACTTCTTAATTTTGTTGCAACCAAAGATCTGAAGATTTTTTAAACAAGAAAATATTCCATGTGGAGTCAAAGCGGGTGCTGTGCACGTGGCTTCTTTTTCCTTACAAATGATGGATGAGGTTGCCACATTTTGAAGGGACAGTTGTTCGAGGTCAAGGAGAGAGGTGCAGAAGGAACAAGAAGAACAGAACAACTACTCTTTTTGATCACCAAATCCTTCAATACCAAACAACCGCAATGAAGTAGCAGTAGTATTGGTAGATGAGAATACTTCACACAAGCTTTTCTCTGATTCCAGTGACTTTGATATAAACAGTTCTCGAACGTCAAAACTGTAGCAGTAGTATTACAATTTTACTATTTATTTGTAACTCTATTCTAGACTCAAGTCTTAAGTACTCTGCACCAAGCTTCAACACAACGATGTAACTTCTGAGTCCAAAATTTACTTCATGCGTGGTTTGTATGTAGGCATTGAAGTGATTTGAATCGTAGAAGACGCCTCTAAAAGTTTCTAACATCTTCAAGTCTATTACATCATCTGCTTTCACTTTCGCTAAGTTTGTAAAGCAAGGAAGTGAAAGGCATTGGAGTTTGGTCAATTTTGATTTTACAAACATTGGTGTTAATTTGTCCAACTTGTGTAAACCAAAGAGATTAGGCCATCTAAGATTTAACAGCATCTCCAAACCTTGGGGTAGTTCTCTAATTGCCATATAACAAAGGTCCAATCTTTTTAGTTCTTGTAGCTTTGCTAAACAAGGAACGTATCCAAGGTTACGAACAATTTGAAAGCAATAAAGCAGTGAGGGTCTTCAAGGCAGAGACCCGATCTGGCAAATTGTAATGAGAGTGTAGGACAAATCAAGAACCACAATTGCACGCATGAAATAGAAAAAAGAATCCTTAACCTATCGCAGGGGTTCCTGCACAAAAGCAGGGTTGAAACTTTGCAAAAGCTTGGAAATATAGATGAAATTTCTTCTATTTTGTTATTCAATAAAGAAACCTTCTCCACATACTTTGAATTTTTGATCTTGTGGGGTATCCGTTCGAGTCCCATATTATCTCTTACCATGAATCTGTGGTTACCTTGTATAATACCCATGGCAATGCCTCTAGACAATTTGTCCATGCGCACCGAATTACCACCCGAAACATGGCTTCCAAATTCCAACATGCCGTGGTTCTCAAGTTGGTGTAATATGTTCAGACCTTCCTTAACCTGACCCTCCAAACTCTTTGATCCATCTATCAGTCCTTCATCACCAAATCTTATTATCAAGTCTTCTGCATTAAGTTTTTGGTTTCCAAGATAAACGCACAATATAAAAGCACTCTTTCTGAAGTTTCCTTTTGCTCTTGGCAAAATCTTCTAAATGGCGGCTTATTCTTGAAAGTGTTGTTATACTATTAAGGTCATCTTCTTCTTATTGATCAGCATCATCTAGTATTAGACTTTCAGGAAGCTCTCTCTCTAAAAGTTTTGCCACTTCTTGCATCAATTTCTCTATATCTGTTTCGTCAATTTCTCTACATCTGTTTTGATGCCAAAAACTTTCACCGGAAGCCCTTGTAGTATATGAAAGTCAATGCCAAAAGTTTCAAAAGACTACGGCAACCACTTTTGGAGAAGACGACAACACAATTCAAATTGTAATTTACACTATAATTTTTTATATGATCTAAACTCAGTCATAACCAATTTTAATTTTATTACTATTGAAATTGATATGAATCTAAACGCTACATAATGGTGCGGTTCACAATTTAAAAACTTGCAAAACTAAGTGTTGAGTAATTGGGCCCAATCGAGAGCATCCACCAACCAGGCACGTAGGCCTGTGTTTCTTCTACCTATTTGATTTATCAAATAAATCTCTAAATTTTTTAAAATTATCAATTTAGTCCTTTATTGAAAGTTATAAATCAAATTTCCGAAACATTTAAAATTATCAATACAAATGCTAATTAACTTGTATTATCAATATGCATATAAAATTTAGGAAGTAATATTGACAAAACTTCTAATAGATACATTAAATTAATAATATATCTTTAATTCCTAAATTCAATCAAGATTTTCTTTGGATAATAATTTTTTTCCCTTAACATTTTAGTTAAGGATTGCCTCCATGAAAAGTCTGGATAAATTACTTATAGCATATTAATAGTTTTTTTATTCTTTAAAATTCTAAATGTATCATGCACATTTAATAATAAAGAAAATTATTTTTGTTTCTTTTAACTTGTCAAATAATAATTTTAATTGGTCAAATATATTGATGGATGAAATTGATAGAATTTAATCTTTAAAGGACTCAATTTCATAAAATTGAATATTTAAAGATGAAATTGATAAATTAAAAATTATAAGGGACTTAATTAAGAAATTGAACATTAAAAGAAGAAACTGATAAATTAAAAATCTTTCAACAACTTGATTGATAGAATTAAACATTGAGTGATGAAATCGATAAGTTGAACATCATTGAGGGACCAAACTTGTAATTTAATCAAATAAAAAACTTAATTTTTTGTTTTTGGATACATATCCAGATATGTATTTGATACCGGTAAGACATAAATTTGAAAGCATTTGTGTTTATAGATTATATTTTAATTTAGAATATAATTTAGATTGTAGTTTTTAATATAATAATGTGTGTATATAATTGCTCATTTTACTTGGTTTACGTAGATCCTTCCTTCCCTATCTTTACTACCATTCACTGTCAATACTTTCTTATTGAAAATCACTAAAATTTAGGAAGCTAGAATTTAGTTGGCTAAAGAGAAAAGTCATTCTGTCTAAAAAACTAAAATTTGTTTTGAATTATTTTTTATGGTGGAATGCTGAATAATCTTATGGAAAAAATTAATGTTAGGTTACATGATAAGTACGTTTTTGTTTTTAGCTTTGGAAAAGCCCGATTCCAGAGAGAAGACTTTAATTTTTGGTCTTCTTAAAGAACATGGAGGGGAAGGAGGCTTAGCCGTTTGAAGAAAAATCTACTTCAATCATTGTGAATATTTGATTTATTAATCTACATATATGTCTCCGGAATTATTTAAAGGTCTACATGAACTTTTGTTACTTTTCATTAATGTGAGGTCAACTTTTGGGCTTCTAAGTCTCCTTCCCGAGTGTATGGATAATTTGATACCATATTATGCTGGCCATTGCCTTGAGCTTCGGTGCTTCCATACACAATCTACATTCCAAAGATATCATTATATTCTTTGAAATCTTTATCTGTGAATCAATATGTCATCCGAGTCTACTCTTATTTCCTTGATGATTTTGTTTTGCCTTGGTTTGAGGTTCATCAACTCAAGTAGTACCCAATTCACTGACACTTTACGAATGGGCCAATCAATTAACACCTCAGAGAACATTGTATCAGCTGGAGGAACCTTCGAACTGGGATTCTTCCCAACAGAGAACAATACAAAGTTTTATGTAGGTATTTGGTTTAGAAAAGTTCCTAAAGATCATGTAGTATGGGTTGCAAACAGAGAATATGCTTTTCACTCTTCTGCTGTTCTCACTATCAACAGTGAAGGAAATCTTGTAATTTCTGATGGCAAATTGGTGTACTTTTTGACAAATACTTCAAGTGGTAGCAGTACCTCTGCTACGCTCTTGGATTCTGGTAACTTAGTACAGTCAAATGACTCAAGCTTAGAGGTTTTGTGGCAAAGTTTCAATTAGCCTACAGATACTCTTTTGCCTGGGATGAGAATTGGGCTTGATCCATCAAAAGGGTATTCTTGGTCACTGACATCGTGGAGAAGTGCAGATGACCCTGCTCCTGGTCTTTTCTCCCTCCAATTGGATTCAGCACCGCCGGTGGCCGAGGCTAATCATCAAGAAGGGGTCTAATTTGTACTGGACGGATATTGAAAATAAATTTTCAATTGAAACTTCTAGCAATCGAACTAATGATACCTGGAATAAGGGATATTTCACTTTGACAGCTGATAGCAATGGTTCAATTTCTCGAATAGTACTAGAAGTCTCAGGGGAGCTTAACGAACAGCAGTGGTCAGAAGATGCTAAAGGATGGCTCTCGTTGCAATCGTCTGTGTGTGGGACAAATGCTTTATGTGGAAGTTTTGGCATTTGCAATCCACAATCCCGAAACCCATGCGGCTGTTTGAAAGGCTTTAAATCTTATAATAATGCCAATTCTTCGATGAAGGGCTGTGATAGGCAAACAGCTTTACTTTGTAGCAATGGAAGTCATGCGGAAGGTGAGAAGGACGGGTTTCTATTTATGTCTAAAGTTGGTTTGCCTTCAATTGGGCCTTCTTTGGAGACATGGGAGTGCAGTAGAATGTGAATCAGCTTGCGGGAGCAATTGTTCTTGCGTTGCTTTATACTTATGATCGTGGGTGCTTTTTATGGAATGATGAAGTGTTCAACCTCAAAAATCTTTCTCATTCTAAAAATGATACAAATATAGGAGGTTTATATCTCAAACTTGCAGCCTCTGAGTTGGTTGACAAAGGTATTAATTAGGTATGGAAGATTCCTTTCCTTAGTCAGATTAATCAAATCATAACTCTGTTTATTTATTTTATTATTATTTTTTTTTTCTGTACTAGAAGCGGGATTGAGGAATGGCACGCAAGTAACACATACTTCTCGCATTAGGCAACTACTGACAATCTTGGTACCAACCACATTAACAGCATTGCTCTTTCTGTTTCTGTCTGTTTGCTTTTATACTCGCAGAAAGCTAGCAAGAAAAGGTAATAATTAACTACTTAAAACAATGGAGGAGCAATAGCAGTGAAGATTGGAAAAAATTATTGATAAACTTACTTTGTACTTTATAGGAGAGGATCTGTTACAATTTGATTTAGGTATGAGCCTGAAAGTTAAAAACTTGGAGGGTACCGAAGTAGCTAAGCTTGAAAGAGTCACAAAGAGGGAAGTCAAATTGCCATTATTCAGTTTTACTAGTGTTTGTTCTGCCACTGATAATTTCTCAGCTTCCAATAAGCTTGGAGAGGGTGGTTTTGGACCTGTTTACAGGGTATGCTTCATTTCCCTTTTGTCTTTTTTTTCTGTTAAACTTCAACTTGTTGACTTGACAGTACCACTTGAGATTATAAAGAAAGTCGTTCTAGTTATTTTCACCTAGGATGAAAATTATGTTCAGGGGAAGCTATTGAATGGAGATGAGGTCGCTGTAAAAAGGCTTTCTAGAAGATCTGGCCAAGGATGGGAGGAGTTGAAAAATGAAGCACTGCTCATTGCGAAACTCCAACACAACAATCTTGTTAGACTTTTGGGCTGCTGTATCGAGGGAGATGAAAAAAATTCTGATTTATGAGTTTATGCCAAATAAAAGTTTGGATTTCTTCATCTTTGGTTGGTGGACTCTTAGACCTAACATACATTTCTTTCTGTCATGATGCGTAGTTGAATTTTTGTATAATATAACATCTTGAAATGATGCAAATGTATAGATTCAACAAAGCGCAGGACATTAGGTTGGGGTACACGTGTTCAAATAATTGATGGGATTGCTCAAGGTCTTCTTTATCTTCATCAGTATTCCAGGCTAAAGATTATTCACAGAGATCTAAAAGCTAGTAATATATTGTTGGACATCAACATGAATCCTAAAATATCAGATTTTGGAATGGCAAGAATATTTGGAGGGAACGAGCTACAAGCAAATACAAACCGAATAGTTGGGACTTAGTAAGTAAAGCAGAAGAAAGTTAAGACTTTAGACTAATGAATTTCCTACACAATGCATACATTCAGCTATTGCTAACTATTTATTACTGAGTTTTAGTGGTTATATGTCCCCCGAGTATGCTCTGGAAGGTATCTTTTCAATAAAATCTGATGTCTTCAGCTTTGGAGTCTTGCTCTTAGAGGTTGTGAGTGGGAAGAAGAATACTGGTTTTTATCAAACAGGTTCTCTTAATCTTCTTGGATATGTAAGTTTCTAATTTCCACTCATTTTTATGTGATGTATATTTCAAAACCATTTGACCATGTGTTTTCAGAAGTTGTATTCTTTAATTTCTTGCTGAATTTTAGGCATGGGATTTCTGGACAAGTGGTAGAGGAATGGACCTGATGGATCCAGTACTAGAAGAAGACTCATCTAAGCATAAGGTAATAAGATATGTCAACATAGGACTCCTTTGTGTCCAAGAAAATGCAGCAGACAGGCCAACTATGTCTTATATTTTATCAATGCTTGGCAATGACGGTACAGTCCTGCCTTATCCTAAGCAACCTGCTTTTCTAAGTTTGAGAAAAATGGTGAATGATGGCGAGGCTGAGAGAATAACAGAAAATTGTTCTGTGAACAACATGACAGCTTCAATTATGAAAGCAAGATGACCATTAGTGTATTAATTTAACAATTACAGTACTTTATTTGTATTTTATTTTCAGCGCCATATAAAAATTTTTTCAAATATAACAATATTATTTTATAAATAGATGATCAGTTATTTTATATTCTTCTTTCGTGCTTATATCAAATTTTTACTAAACTCTAAGACTATGGTGACAATTTATCGTATGTGACTCAAAAATTGAAAGTTCAAAGAATATGTAAGAAAAAAATATATATAAAAATAGAGGTGTCCTAAATTCTAAAATATTAATACAATTAGAAAAAGAAAAAGGTTTTATGCAGAGAGTAAATTACGGTGTCGCAAACCCTAAACCCTCGACTCCATTTTTTCTCGCTCTGCGAGTACAACCAATGCCAAGATGGCGTCACGCAGACTCTTATCCTCTCTTCTCCGATCGTCCGTTAGTCGATCACCGTCGAAATCTCCATTTACGAACTCGAGACTAAGACCCTTATCCCCATACCTTACTGAATCGTCTCTCCCCTGCTACTGTAAGCTTGATTTTACTATTTCTCTTACGTTTTTCATCAATATATATATATATATATATTTCTGGTTATTTTGATATAGCAAGAAATGCTTGGATTATTGGTTTGCTTGGGTTCCGAGAAAATTGTGGAAAGTAAAGTATGCAAAGGGATTACGATGGATCTAGTAGTTCTGGAAGATATCTTCCTGGTGCAATTAAAATACTGTAGACATAGAAGGATTTTCTTTTCTTCTTTCTTCAATGGCTTCGATCTGCTTCTCCACTACTGCCTCTTCAACCTCTCTACTTTTACTTCAAAAAAACTATTCAGTTTTTTTTTTAAATGAAACGGTGCCGTTTTGATTACTCTCCATGGACTCTCTTAAATAGCACATCCAACCAAAAAATCATCATCAATGAAAAAAAGGATGGGTTGAGACTTGAAAAGGGTTGGTATACTTAAACATTGGAATAAAAAATGGGTATGTGACACACCAAGTACTTTCTAATTATTTACGACAAACGAGTAAGACAAGAGTACAACAATTATTGCTCTCTCCTTACGTAAGTGCAACGCTAGAAAATGTGGTGAAGCAACACTAAATTAATTTGTTAACTAACCCACTCACCCACGGATTCAGACTAA
This sequence comes from Quillaja saponaria, assembly GCA_029379385.1. NCBI lineage: Eukaryota > Viridiplantae > Streptophyta > Magnoliopsida > Fabales > Quillajaceae > Quillaja > Quillaja saponaria. The sequence continues at coordinate 5,439,670 of CM055616.1, read as the reverse complement.
GAAACCCTCTGAGAATGCATGAGAACACTTTGACTTTCAAATGGACTATTGGACGCTTGCTCTGCTTACTCCCCACTAGAACTCACCTTCCAAGAAGGTCCAACGAATGTGCCAACTTGGGCCAAAAGAAAAAAAAAAAGAAAAATCCCATACTTTAAAGTTTAATTGTTTGGGACCTGAAAAGAATGAAAAAAATGAAAGTATCTGGGGATTAATCGGAATATTTTTAATCATTAAGTCAAGTAAAATTCAAAAGACTAACAATTATTTATTCAAGAAAAAAGACTAACAATTAGCCCCAAAAAAAAAAATAAATAAATATTGATTGGACTTGGGCTTTATTCAGAGCATAAAAATTAATGAAATTGTGGACTAGCTTTTGGGCAATGATACTGCACAGCCATGTGTAAAATTTACTCTATCGGTAGACGAGAAACTCACCTCCGGGTTTCCTGCATTTGGACATTTTTACCCTTGACAACTTCCCCACAAATCCATGGGAAACCCAAATGGATTGAGGACTCGAAATTGTGGTTAGAAGAAGCCCTTGAACAAGACCTCAAATATTATCATTGATTTATGTCTTTACTTTCTTCATTGGTTCACCATTTTGTTTTCTTGGGTATTCTTGTCATATACTTGTAAAAAGGAAAATTCATTTGACAATTCCAATTATATATCATCTCCAATTATTATTTTCATTATTTGTTGTTTGGGGTGCCCAAAAAATGATGTAGGCTCAGTGGCTCACACTTAAAACCTTTCCAATACACTTAAAGGGATTACAAATCTGATGTATTCAGCTTTGGAGTCTTGCTCTTAGAGGTTGTGAGTGGGAAGAAGAATACTGGTTTTGGAATAATCTTCCTGGTGCAATTAAAATACAGTAGACACAACAGACGTTCCTTTAGAATTAATGCTTCGAGTGGATAGGTACAACAAATATGTTTTGAGATATTCTAAAATGCTGAGTGCACTATACCATTCATAGCCTTATGACCAAATTTTCAACTTTACAAAAGCATTAAAATTTTCCCTAATACTGCAAATCATGAAAGCTTAGGAATCAGTCTTAATCTTGATAACAATTTGTGAGGCTTCTCATAGAAAATTCATGTTTTGTTCTTCATAAGACTTCCCAATAATGCAATAGATTGTGGGCTCTCTCTTTCGGATAATGTTTTACTATTGGATTTCACCACCTAAAGAGTATAAAAGTTATTTTTTAATTGAACAACTTGGTTTTTTTTTTTTTTTTTCTATGAATTCAAATACTCTTATTAAATTTTTTCATTTGACTAGAATCCATTCCCACACAGAGGCACTCACATGTAAATCCAATACTGATAAAGCTACCCTGTTTGGAGGTTCTAGACTGGTTCTTTTTTTAAAAAAGGGAGCACTTCTACCTCCTTTGTACAGCATGTGTATTGCAACACAGACAAGTTCTCCTGAAGCAACTTCGCAAGATGCCTCCACTCTTATCTCCGATGTAGCTCCCCAATAAAATTTAAGAGACTTGATAAAACTGCAGGGAATATTATGAAGACATGCATCTCTATCCTGTGCATTATCAATGAAGAGATTTTCTTTTTTCTGTTATCAAAGTTTTGATACTATACAATGTAGATTTTAGATAAGGAAGCAGTGGAGGAAGTGTGATCCCAGAGAGAAATACCTGATATAAAGACTGGTTATATTGTCCAACTCAAAGTGGTATAATAAGTTTGTTAGATGGTTTATGTCTTTATTTATTTGTTCACTGATTTTTAAGGAAATTAACTTGATATATTCCTCATGATATGTGATGTTAACAGGAAGTACCTGAGAACAAGCGGCATGTTTCAGTTTTAAAAGGCATCGTTATAGCAAGACATAATGCTGGTCTAAATACTACATTCAGAATCGGGAGGCTAATAGCTGGGGTTGGGGTTGAGTCTCTCTTCCCTTTGTAAGTTCTTTGAAGTGATGTTTTCTTTTCTGAAGTTCTAGCCAAAAAAAAAAGAAAAAAAGAAAAAAAGAAAAGGAAACGTAAGTATGACCTATAGGCAACTGTAAATAAAAAAGAAAGAAAAGAAAACCTAAGTATGACCTATACCCAACTGTTTGAGAAATGCTGTTTCAAATTGGGGAACAAGATCTCATTTCATTTGGTGACTTGGATGTGTGATCTACTTGATCTTCCTCACTCAGAACCTGATAATATAGTGATGATAGTTGTGTAGCATTTGCTAGCATTTTTATTGAATTGCTTGGATGTTTATTCTTTTAGAAGTTCATTCTGACTTTTATCTTGTGAAATGATCACGAGAGGATGATGATAAGTTCATCAATGTGTGTGAGAATGAAATTTGAACATCTGGATAATAATATGAATAACTTCACAAAATTGTTGTGTTACTTTTCTCGACACACACTGGATAATTCTGTGAATGACACATTGACTATTCTTTTTCTTAATCATTAACCATAGTTGATATCAGAAACAACGGTGACAATATTACTTTTGAGATTATTGTATGAAGAGGCATAGGGAGAATGGTTGGTATTATTCATTATTTTTAATATTTAAATTGTCAAATGCAATATTGTATCAGCTTCAAAGGTTTATCTTTTCCCAGTCTTCTATTGATTTTCCTGACTTATTGAAGTTGAATGTTAGGTTTTGATCATTTTCCTTAGACTCCTTAAGGGCTTTTTGATATACAACTACACATAAAAGTAATGCTTATTTTGCCCCAATGCTTATTCAGATTATGAATAATTGGGTTTCAATTTGACAATTTCTCCACTTGTTACTTGAGATTGAATGTATTGCTGTTTTGAATTTATTAAGTAATGTGTTTTACCTCCTTTGTCCTATTAATAATGGTCAGTCCTAGTGTTCCGCTGAAGTTGTCACATGTTCAGATGTTCTGTTTTGTTTCCTGTTTTCACTTTTCGTCTTTAATTGATAGTATTCTGCCTGGCACGTAATGACCATTTTGGATCATGTATGACAGGTACTCACCTAACATAAGGAGATGATGTTCTTGATAAGAAAAAAGTGATGGGGGCCAAGCTTTACTATATCCGGGACAAAAATGAATGCACTTATAAAGCAATAGCAAGCTTTGTTAACTGGTTTAAACTTTATTTCTTTTCTTGGCAGCCTTCATCCCATGGCAATGCTTGGTGTGTAGGGGGAGTTACAAGCAACACCAAGACCTTTGACACTCATCCGACAAGCTTGTGTACAACTTTGATTTTCTCACATAACACCCCCCCCTAAAGAGCTTTCTGCTCCATAACCCCTCTGGCAGGAGGGAACATCATATTCCCAGTTGCCCGACTACCCCTGGCTACCTATTTACAGAAATGCCACACTGTGTCATGACATGCCTAGCTACCCACAATGTGCCCATCACAAGGCAAGCGGCCATGTGCGACATGCACTGGACAAGCTTGGGTTGTGACACATGGCCATCCAAAGTTGAGAAAAATATGCATGGGAATTGGGAAACATCGACTCACATTGGACCTGTGTTGTGTGTTTATTGTGTTAGAAAATTTTTGGATGGTAATGTAAGATGTTCCTGCATTTCATTTGGGCTGATTCCAACCTAAGTAGACTGTCGTCATTAAGGAAAGAAACTTGGATGGTGATGGAATGATACTAGTGAAGGATGAATCTCAAAATGTTAATGAAGTTGGCATAAAATTATAAAATAAAATACTGAATTCCAAGAAATTTAGAGTAGTTTATTAAAAAGAAACTTAATCATCACAGTTTGAAATACAATTTTTTTTTTTATTGCACAAAATGAAGAAAACTCCTTCAGCTAAAAGAATGATATTTATCTTGATTCCAGGCACAGTCAGTGGCAGCCTCTCTAGGTTGGGGCAATAAAAGACATTAAAAACTGTGAGAGAATCACACATAATTACTCCTTGGCGTAGTCCAAGTTCACTAACTTTGGAAGAGTGATGATACTGTTAATACCAGCTTTGGATGTCACCAAAGCTTTCTTTTTCTCCTATTCCTCTGGATCCCACTTCTTCTATCGACGATGATACCGAAAAGACCTCCGTGATAGAGTTGTAAGTTCTGGATGCGCAATAGAAAACCAGGTGTGAACAGCTTCTTGATTTTGTGGCAACCATAGATGTTAAGTTCTTTTAGACAAAAAAATATTTCACGAGGAGTCAAAACGGGTGCCGTGAAAGTGGCTTCAATTTCCATACAAATGATGTATGAGGTTGTCAGATCACAAAGGTCTAGTTGTTCGAGGTCATAGAGAGAGGTGCAAAATGAACAAGAAGAACAAAACAAGTACTCTTTCTGATCACCAAAGCCTTCAATTCTAAACAACCTTGATGAAGTAGCAGAAGTACTGGTGGACGAGAATATATCACACAAGCTTGTCCCTGATTCCAATGACTTTGATATATACATCTGGGAGCATAAGGGAAATTTCTCTGTCCAAGTTCCAAAGTATTACACTTTTTACTATTTTTCTCTAACACTATTGTAGACGAAAGATTTAAGTACTCTCTGCCACGGATCAACGCAAGGATGTAACTTTTGAGTCCACAATTTACTTCCTGCGTAGATCTTATGTAGGCATTGAAGTGATGTGAATCGCAGAAGACGCTTGTAAAAGCTTCTAACATCTTCAAGTCTCTTACATCATCTGATTTCACTTTCGCTAATTTTTTACTGAAAGGAAGTGAAGGTATTGGAGTTTGGTCAATTTTGATACAAACATTGGTGTTAATTTATCCAAGTAGAATAGATGATAGAGATTAAGCCATCTAAGATTTAACAGCATCTCCAAACCTTGGGGTAGTTCTCTAATTGTCGTATAAGAAAGGTCCAATCTCTTAAGTGCTTGTAGCTTTGCTAAACAAGAAACGTATTCAAGTTCATCACAATGAGAAAGCAATAAAGAAGTGAGGCTCCTCAAGTCAGAGACTATATCTGGCAAAATTTTAATGTGGGTGTGGGACAAATCAAGAACCCTAATTGAAGGTGTTAAATAAAATAGAATAAGAAAAGGATTGTGGCATTGATTCATATCTCAAAGCCTACACCCATAAGTTTTATTTATAGTAAATAATAAAACATAAACTTCCACATCTAAACAATGTGGAACTACACAATATAATAATATTATATTCCAAATACTCTCCCTCAAGATGAAGCATATAATGCTCAATCTTGTACAAATAAAACTCAATTACTAATCTCAACACTCCCCTTTACTTACAACAATCTAGGTGAAGCTTCAATCTGTTTGATGAACATACTGGTACCCATGAATAGTACTCGTGTTGGTTGGAAAGAGACACAGCTGGATTTTTCAGAAAAATAAAAATAGCACCGTTGAAAAAACGAACAACGAGATTTTCCAGAAAAATAAAAGGAGCACCGCTGGAAAGAGACACAACGGGAAGTTCATGAAGGTACTGTTGAGCTGTCAAACTCTTTGAGCCGTCAAACCCTAAATAGGCTTGAAAAGAAAAGGGATGAACCGTCTTTAGATGGTGAAACTTCAAGTGAATTGGCGATTTCAATTTTTTCAGAGGTAGACATACCGAAGAACAGTATCCCGATGAATAATAATCGTATTGCTGGAATGAAACGTAGCAATAGAGAAACACGCTAGAATAAAACGCAGCAGTAGAGAGACATGCTGGAATGAAACGCAGCAACAATAGAGAGACACGCTAGAATGAGGCGTGAATAGAAGAAACAACTAGGTTTAATGATAGCTGGCGGCAAAGGCCTTTTCTTTTTTTCTTCTTTTTCTTCATGTGGCGGCTAGATAAAAGAAAGAGAAGATTAGGGTTTTTTTTTTTTTTTTTTTCTTTTGTGGAAATAGGGACAAGATCGGGCTTGGGTTTCAAACCTGCTCTGATACCATGTTAAATAAAATAGAATAAGGAAAGGATTGTGGCCTTGATTCATATCTCAAAACCTACACCCATAAGTTTTATTTATAGTAAATAATAAAACATAAACTTCCACATCTAAACAATGTGGGACTACACAATATAATAATATTATATTCCTAATAGAAGGAATGTGAAAGAAAAAAGAATCCTTAATCTCTCGCAAGGGGTTCCTGCACAAAAGCAGAGTGGAAAGTTCGAGAAACTTGGGTACTGTAAACAACTAAATTTCTTCTATTTCGTTATTCAATAAAGAAAGCTTCCTCACTCCCATATTCTCTGAAAATCCTACTGTATATCCTTCAATCCCATATTACCTCTTACTAAGATTCTAGGATTACCTTCGAGAATACTCATTTCCATTCCTCTAGCCAATTTGTCCATGAGAACCCAGTTACCACCCTAATCATGGCTTCCAAATTCCAACATGCTGTGGTTCTCAAGTTGGTGTAATATGTCGTGACCTTCCTCAAACTGTCCATACAAACTCTTGGTTCCATCTATCAGTCCTTCATCAACCAATCTTATTTATCAAGTCTTCTGTATTAGTTATGTCGTTTCCAAGATAAAACGGACAATATAAGAAGCACTCTTTCAGGAATTTCCTTTTATTCTTGGCAAAATCTTCTAAACCACGGCTTATTTTCAGTAGTGTTGTTGCATGGTTAAGGTCATCTTCTTCCAGCCGATCCGCATCATTTACTATTAGACTTTCAGGAAGCTCTCTCTACAAATTTTGACACTTGTTGAGTCAATTTCTTTTTATCCATTTCGACGCCAAAAACTTGTCGCTTCCCCTGTTTGACATCTCTCAACCAAGTCTCAACTTCACTCTTGTGCTTTTTACCTAACAGTGACTCCACTTTTTCTACTTTACTCTTTATGTCAGCTTCTCAACAAGTTAAGTTTTCTAATTATTGTTTTAGTACCTTCATATTCTCCCCAAGCTGTCATAATTAGTGGTTATCTCATCCAAGTTTTGCATACCTGTTTCAGTAGTAATTACTGCAAGTTATGGACAATATTCTAGGCTATATACGGAAAATGTAGAAGAAAAAGCTTAATATTACAGATTATTATATTAACAAGGATAACTAACATTAAGAAAAATATGAACATAGAATCTAAATAAAGAACATATAATATAAATATGTGACTATGTGTCTATGTGAATGTTACATCAAAACAAAGATAAGTATGTGATATGTAGCGCATACCTTGGGCAGAAGCAGATTTTGAACATCCCTCAAAATTACTTGAACCAACAATGGCCATAGCTCTTCTGTTGGAAGAATCCACCACATCAAGTGCTGCAGCTCGAACATTATCAGGAACTGATGTACATGGGTCAACACCATTTCCTCTAATTCCAGTTAAATGTGATTTAATCCTGGTAGCACCTCCAGTAATTTTACGTCCGCAATAATTACATTCAAACCTACCATTAAGTTTCTTAGCATGTTGCCAAAAACTGTCTTCTTTCCTACCCATGATTGTGATTCCCTTCCCTCTCCCTGTATACACAAATGAAGAGGAGAGAAAGGTATCTTTTACATAAAATGAAATTTGAGATTGAAATCAAGCAAATAAGCAATAAAACCAGAAACTTAATCCCATCATCCATATGTACACATCAGAATTAGACATAATAGTCATAGTAGACCTGTAAATGAACTTCTAATACACTAATAGACTTGAATTTGAGCAAAAGACACTTACTTGGACTGTACCCAAATGATTGAAAATTAATTTCGGTTTCTGGGAAAGAAGATGAAGTAACCCATCAAAGTAAAAATCAGCAAGAAGCAAACGAGGGGGTTGAGACATGAGTATTTTCTTCCTTTTGGCAAATGCAAACACTCGACCTTCAAGTGGACTATTGTACGCTTGCTCTGCTTACTCCCGCTATAACACCTTGACCTTCAGACATGTTCTATGTTCTTCCTTCCTTAACCCTTTATAGAGGGAAAATAATTCTTCTTGTTCCAAAAATACCCTTTGAATTTGTCTTTCTACCTCCTCCTTATAAGTTTCAAGCTTACAAGAGCATTATTGTTGATCAATGGCACAAGTTTTGCACCTCACGAATTTCAATTCCGAGATTGATCGAAACGATGTCGTTCTGAATGGTGGAAGAAAACAAATTCACATAAGCCAGTTTTTTTTAGCCGAAACGATGCGGCTTCTTGGAGTTCTCCAGGGAACTCTTCAGCTGATCCGCTTTCTTCTAAGAAGGTTCAAAGAAGGTAGAAGTTGGGCCAAAAGAAAAGAAAATCCCATACTTTAATGCTTTAATTCTTTGGGATGAAAAAGAAAAAAGAAAAAAGAGTATTTGGTGATTACATTTTAATTTGAGAACACCCAAACTTTTCTCACCAGAATGGATGAGAAAAAAAATTAAATTAGTTGTTTCTTCAAATATTCTAAAAATTAATTTTATTTATTATTACTTTGTTTGAGATGAATGTAATAAAATTATTATGTAATTTCTACTCAACAAATTTTTATTTCTTTTTCAAAAATAGTAATAATAATACATTTCCTATCAACTAAGATCACTCTAAGAGTCCAGTGTACTAATCTTTATCCAAATCCATTTGTCTCATTGCTTCTAAAACTCTTCTTGAATAGTCTTATCTCTTTTACATGAGTTAAGTGAAACTCTTATCTGTTAGTTTTAGCAGCTTGTTAGTTTCTTAAGAAAAAATCAAAGCTCCCTATTTTGCTATTACCAGTAAGAAAAATGTAAAGAAACAATTGCGAATATGGTCGATCAAGAATACTGAGTAAAATACTGCAAATGCCTGTATTTCTTTTGTCCTCAAACGTATGGTTACTAGCACCATTTCAAGGTATCATGAACTCTTCTCCTACAATTCTTATTTTCTTTCAATGCTAGCAACAATGTTAGCTCTCCCATGATTTTTCTTAATTTTCTCTTCTTCTTTCACAGCCTCTTTTTTAGTTATTGTTCTCCAAATGATATTCTCACTATCGTCTTTCTCATCTACAACCATGATCACAACCTCTTTGATTTCTTTCTTATACACCAGCTTAGAGAATTTGTTCAAGGATTTTCCTCTACTTCTTAAATCTTTCTTTATTTGTTTATAATGATATTATGAGTTGTTCAATAGACATGATATCCAAATCTTTTGATTCTTCATTTGTCACAATATTGTAATCCAATTTTGGTCGCAAAGAATAAAAGATTTTCTCCACCACATGAACATATTCTATTTTTTCACCATACATTTTCAATTGGTTGACAATGACTAGCATTCTTAATAAATGATCCGAAAGGGACTCAAATTCCTTCATGTGGCTTCAAATTATCATCTCAATAGTTTGAGTCAGATTTTCCTTGGAGATAGTTTTGCAAAATGTCTACAATTTCCTTAAGGTAGTTGCTAGTGCCAGCTTCTCAAACAATGATTCATCCAACCGTTGATAAATAGGGATGAGAGCTTGTTGATCATTTTTCCTAACTTTTAATAAGGCATCTCTTTGTGTCGCAATCAAAACAGTTTCATATGCACCAAGCAACTTTCATATGAAGACACTAATTGACATAGTTGTCTTTAATAAGCCTAGAAAATTGAAATATAAACAGTCCATATCCATTAGATATCTCTTAAACTACCAAATTAGAGCATCTAGACTCTAATACCAATTTGTTAAAAATATTGTGAGCATAACATACAAAGTAAAGAGAATAAACAAATTAGAATATTAAAAATACAACTTATTCTTTCTTTTATATCAAATTGAACACATATAATAAGTCTTTATAAGACTCATAATAGTAATTAGTAACTCTAAAATCACAAAACTAAATATACATTAATATAGATTAGCACCCATTACCCTAAACTCTATAAATTCCAACCCATTACAACAATTTTATTGCAAATTAACAACAAAAAAACTCTCAGTACACACAATATATAATTTATAGCCACCCATTACAAGGAATTAACTATCTCATAAAACTCAATTAAATCAAAATAACTCACTTTTCTAACTTCCAATAACCATTTATGCATAAAAAAAAAATAAAGTTTATTAATTTTCAACATTCATCACTTTCCAGCTCTATTGAGAGTTCCTCTATAAGTTGGTTGTTGCCCAAATATCAAACTCCATAAGCGACTGGAAATGTGCTATAAATGATAGAAAATGTGGTGAGCACAACATATAAAATTGAAGATGATGAACAAATGGGAATACTCAAAAGACAACTTCTACTTTGCTTAATATCAAATTGAAAACATACAATAGGTATTTATAAGACTTATAATAGCAACTCTAAAGTCACACAACTAAATGTGCACTAATATGACTTTAACACCCATTATCCTAGACATTAAGGACTCCAACCCATTACTACAATTTTATTACACATTAACCCAAAAAAAAAAAAACTTCCACTAGCACACAATAATTTATAGCCACCCATTATAAGAAATTAACTACCTCTTAAAACCCTATTACATCAAAATAACTCACACCTTTTTAACTTCCACTAACAATTTATCATAGGAAAATAAAGTTTATTATTTTCAACACTTCCCCTTAAACTTAATTTTCCTTTCTAACTCCAAGCAATTCTCTCAATCCTTGAAAGACTTCAAATTTAAGTGGTTTTGTGAAAATATCTGCAACTTGATCAAGAGACTTCACAAATTTGACTTCCACTTCTTTCTTGGCAATACACTCACGGATGAAATGATATCTTGTGTCTATATGCTTGCTTCTATCATGGAAGACGGGGTTCTTTGCCAAAGCTAGTGCAGACTTGTTGTCAACAAAAATTTGGGTTGCTTTTTTTTTTATGGTTCTTGTAGCTCCTTCAACAATCTTCTTAACCAAATGGCATGACAAGTACAAGAAGTAGCGGTAACATATTCAGCCTCACAAGTTGAAAGAGTAACAATTGGCTGCTTCTTTGAAACCCAAGAAATTGCATTATTTCCCATGAAAAATACAAAACCTGTGGTGCTTTTTCTATCATCCAAATCTCCGGCAAAATCACTATCACAAGTATCCCACAAGATCAATAATATGTGAAGAAAAATAAAATAGGCCATAGTCAAGTGTACCTCTTAGGTAGCAAAGAATTCTTTTAGCCATTTTCATGTGAGTAGAAGTAGGAAATTCCATGTAACGACTCACTACTCTAACAGCATAAAGAATGTCTGCCCTTGTGCAAGTCAAGTATCTTAAACTTCCAACAAGACTTCTAAATAATGTGGGATCTACCTTCTCTCCAATATCATGCTTCGAAAACTTCACTCTGCATTCCATGGGTGTATTAACAGAGTTGATATCAAGCATTTGGAATTTGTTAAGAACACCTTTTGCATAACCTTCTTGTGAAATAAAAATTCCACCATCATTTTGCTTCACTTCAAAGCCCAAGTAGTAAGACATTAGTCCTATGTTAGTCATCTCAAATTCACAAGTCATTGCCTTCTTGAAATCTTCAAACATGATTGGATTATTTCCTGTAAAAATTAGATCATCCATATAAAGCCAAACAAATAAAACATCACCATTCTCATGTGCCTTCACGTAAAGTGCATATTCATGTGGACAACTAACAAACCCATTTTCTTGAAAATACTTGTCAATTCGATTATTCCATGCCTTGGTGCTTGTTTTAGGCCATACAAAGCCTTTTTTAGCTTCAAAACTTTGTCTTCTTGCCCTTCAATTATATAACCCTCAGGTTGATCAACATAAACCTCTTCTTCAAGAAAACCATAGGAGGAAAAGCAGATTTTACATCCAATTGATAAATCTTCTAATGCTTATGGGCTGCAAAGGAGATCAACAATAGGATTTTTTCTAAGCGAGCAACAGGAGCAAATACCTCTTCATAATCGATCCCCTGCTTTTGTGCATAGCCTTTCGCAACTAACCTCGCCTTGTACTTTCTCAACTTTCTCCTTTTGCATTTTTCTTTGCCTTGTACACCCATTTCACACCAATAGCTTTATGATATTTTGGAAGATTTGCCAACTCCCAAGTATCATTTTTTTCAATAGCTATTATCTCCTCATCCATTGCTTGTCTCCACTTCTTGTCATTTTCAGCTTCTTCAAAAAATAATGGTTCACTATCTGCAACAAGACAAAATAAATTAACATCTTCTATCACTTCTGTATTTTCACAAAAATTAAGAAGACTTCTTGTTTTCGGTGACCCTTCACTTGAACTTTTTTCTGATGAATGAGTTCGTGATAAAGGTGGAGTAATGGCTTCCAATGGTGCTTCTATATCTTGTTCTTCTTCAAAGTAAGGAAAAAAAATTGTAACTTTCTTCTTCTTGAACATCCCAATCCCATGTTTCATCTTCATTGAACTCAACATCTCTACTAACTATGATTTTTCCATTCCTTGGGTTATAAAGCTTGTACCCTTTGGAATTTGAATCATAGCCAATAAATACATTCTTCACACTTCGATCATCAAGTTTAGATCTCTCTTGATCCGATACATGGGCATAGGCAATGCATCCAAAAATTCGCAAGTGAGAGACATTTGGCTTCTTTCCACTCCAAGCTTCTTGAGGTGTTTGATTCTCCACACCTTTGGTTAGACATCTGTTGGATAAATAAACTGCACAAGAAACAGCTTCTGTCCAAAATTCTTTAGGCATATTCTTAGATTTCAACAAACATCGGGCCATATTAAGAATTGTTCTATTCTTCCTTTCTGCTACACCATTTTGTTGGGGTGTCCTAGGAATCGTTAAAGGACGACGAATTCCTTGTGTTTCACAAAAGATATTGAATTCATTTGAAGTGAATTCGCCTCCTCTATCGGACCTTAAAGATTTGATTACATGACCTACTCTCTTTTCCAACAAGAGCTTTAAACTTTTTGAACACCTCAAAAGCCTCTGATTTTTTCTTCAAAAAATAAACTCATGTTTTGCGAGTATAATCATCAATGACAAGCAAAAAATAATGATTTTTACCAAATGAGCATGGCTTGATTGGTCCACACACATCGGTATGAATAAGCTGAAGTGGCTCGGTTGCTCTTGTGGCTTCTTTAGGAAAACTCTTCCTTGCATGTTTTCCAAGGAGGCATGCTTCACACAATTAATTTGGGTGGTCAATAAATGGCAACCCATACACCATCTTCTTCTCTCCCAAATTCTTGAGACCTCCAAAATTCGAATGACCCAACTGCATATGCCAAAGCCATGTTGAATCTTTTGCGCACATCTTCAAACATTTGGCACCATCGTTTTGGAGATTCAAAATGAACATCCTGTTTCTTATCATGGACACCTTAGCAATAAGATTAGCATCTTGGTCTCTAAGCCAAAGATTTTTATCTTTCATATGGATTTTATAACTTTTCTCCAAAAGTTGTCCAAACTTAAAATGTTACTTTTTAATTTTGGAACATAATAAACATCATAAATGAGCTTATGACCACCATCTTTCAAAGAAATTAAAATAGTACCTTTTCCTTTTATTGGAATTTTGGAAGAGTCTCCAAAGGTCACAAATCCACTCACTTTTTCATCAATCTCCAAAAATTTACTTTTGTCCCCACACATATGATTGCTTGCACCATTGTCAAGGTACCATGAACTCTTGATCACCTCTTTTTCATCTCTTTTGAATGATAGTAACAAAGTTGGCTCTTCCATTTCTTCTTTGTATTCAAGTATATTAGCATTCTCTTCAACAACATTAGTATTGCGACATTCTGAAGCAAAATGACCAAATTTATGACAATTATAGCATTCAACATTACTCTTGTCATACCTCTTCTCATTTGGTTTTGCATAATCTCCTCTTGCTCTTCCACGACCTCTTGATGATTGTTGGACACTTCCTTCATTATTATTCTCAAAATAATATACTTCTCTTCCTCTTCCTCATCTTCCTCGTCCACGACCACAACCACGACCTCTTTGGTGTCTTTCTTGTACATTATCTTTTTCTTTGAAAGAAGCCTTGGCTTGGAGAGCTTGTTCCAGCGGCTTCTCTTCCTTCTTCTTAAATCTTTCTTCATGGGCTTGTAATGATCCCATGAGTTGCTCAATAGACATGGTCTCAAAGTCTTTCGATTCTTCAATTGCAACAACAATTTAATCAAATTTTGGTTGCAAAGAGCGAAGGATTTTCTCCACCATACGAACATCTTCTACTTTTTCTCCATATCTTTTCAATTGGTTGACAATGGCTAGCATTCTTGAAAAATAATCCAAAATTGACTCGGATTCCTTCATGTGCAAGGCTTCAAAATCTCCTCTCAATATTTGGAGTCAAATCTTCTTCACATTTTCAACTCCTTGGAGAGAGCTTTGCAATATCTCCCAAGCTTCCTTGGCAGTAGTTGCTAGTGCCACCTTCTCAAACATGGACTCATCCAACCCTTGATAGATGAGGGTGAGAGCTTGTTGATCCTTCTTCCTAGCCTTTTGTAAGGCATCTTTTTGAGCTGCAGACAAAACAACTTCATCTTGTGGTTGGTCATATCCTTTCTCTACCACTGATTCTACATCAAATCTGGACTGGACATCCTTAATGGCAGCACTCAGACACGTTTTGGAAAGGTGCATTGTTAGTGAAATGCAGTTGGTGGTTTTGTTTAGGAGTTGAAGAAGTTGACAACAGTTCACTTGAACAATTCAATCCATACTTTGCAGGTGTCAACATATTCTGGATATTGTTGCTTCCTTCGATATCCTGTATTCCATGTGGAGGCAAAACTGGTGTTGTAGCTACATTTTCCTTACAGAGGATGGATGAGACTTCCTGGATATAAATCTGCATCATTTCAAGGTTTTGGGAGAGGCATGGAAGGAGCAAAAAGAAGAAAAGGAGAACAAGTATTGTACCTCATCAAACGGTAGAATATTAAACAACCTCAATGAACTAGAAGTGGTGGTCCTGGTGGATGAGAGCACTTCATACATGGTTTCATTTCTAGGCCTTTTGGATGATGCAGCTGCGGCTGCTTCATTCCCACTTTTCTTCACCCCACCACCACGTAATTCCTCAACTTCGGATATATTCTGCAAAACCATTACTACGTAATTAAAGAAAAATGTTTCAAATTCTCATTCTTATTGAAAAATGGTACTAAACATAAATTAATATATACCGCTGATTGTACATCAGAGCTGGACCGGACATCCTTACTGGCAGCAGCCTCAGACACGTTTTGGAAAGGTGCATTGTTAGTGAAATGCAGTTGGTGGTTTTGAGTAGGAGGTGAAGAAGTTGACAACAGTTCACTTGAACTATTCAATCCATAGTTTGCAGGTGACAACATATTCTGGATATTGTTGCATCCTTTGATAACAAGATCTTGTATTCATGTGGAGGCAAAACTGGTGTCGTAGCTGCATTTTCCTTGCAGAAGAAGGATGAGACTTTCAGATCATAAATCTGCATCAATACAAGGTTTTGGGAGAGGCGTAGGAGGAGCAAAAAGAAGTAAAGGAAAACAAGTACTCTACCTCGTCAAAGTGTAGAATATTAAACAACCTCATTGAACTAGAAGTGGCAGTTCTGGTGGATGAGCGCACTTCACACATGGTTTCCTCGGTCTTCGATATATACAGTTCTCGAACGTCAACCGGTAGCAAAAGGGGAATTTCTGGATCCAATTTTCCAATCATTACAACTTTCTTATCCTTCTCTAACTCCATTTCAAACTCTTCAGGCACTTCACTGAGTCCCAACCCAAGGATGTAACTCCTGAGTCCACGATTTCCTGCCTGCATACTTCTTATGTAGTCATTGAATTCACGCAAATCGTAGAAGTTGCATGTAAAAGTTTCTAACATCTTCAAGTCTTTTACATCATCTGCTTTCACTTTCCCTAATGCCGAATACCAAGGAAGTGCGAGGTACTGGAGATTGATCAATCTAAATATTACAGATCCAGGTAATATCTTCAACTCGTGTAGTCGAAGGAGATCAAGCCATCTAAGAGTTAGCAGCACGTCCAAACCTTGGGGTAGTTCTGTAATTGTCCGTATAAGAAAGGTCCAATCTCTTCAAAGCTTGTAGCTTTGCTAAAGAAGGAACGTATTTAAAGTAATTGCAATGTGAAAGCAAATAAAGCAGTGAGGGTCTTCAAGTAGGAGACAGCGTCTGGCAAAATTTCGAGTTGAGTCCTAGACAAATTAAGAACCTGAATGGCAGGCATGTGATGGAAAAAAGAATCATTAATCTTTTTCAGGGGGTTCCATCCCAAAAGAAGGGTTGAAAGTTTAAGACAATTAGGTGATGTGGTCAACGAAATTTCTTCTATTTCGTTATTCACAAAGGAAACCTTCTCCATACTCTGAATATTGTATCTCAGGCATCCGTTTCAATCCCATATTGACTCTTATCATGAATCTACGATTACCTTCTATGATACTCATTGCTGTGGCTCTAGAAAACTCATGCATGCGAACATGATTACCACCCCCATGATTGCTTCCAACTTCCAACATGCCATGGTTTTCAAGTTGGTGTAATATGTTCAGACCTTCCTCAAACTGTCCCTCCAAACTCTTTTCTCCATCTTAGCAGTCCCTCATCAGCAAAGTTTCTTATCAAGTCTTCTCTTTCAAATTCTTCATTTGTAGGATATAATGCACAATATAAGAAACACTCTCTCAGGAATTTGCTTTTTTTTCTAGGAAAAAATTTAAAGAGCACGACTTAATCTTAGTAATTTTGTTGCTCCCAACAGATCCTCTTCTCCTGACTCATCTGCATCATCTAGTGTTAATCTTTCCGGAAGCTTTCTTTCGGCAACTTTTGTCACTTCTTGGGTCAAGTTCTTTAGCTCCGTTTCCATGCTAAAAACTTGTTCCTTCCTCTGTTTCGCATCTGTCAACCAAGTATCAACTTCAATGTTCTTGCGCCTTTTACCTGGCAATGACTCCAATTTTTCTAATTCTCTCTGTATGTCAGCTTCTCGATGGGTTTAGGCTTTCAATTTTTCTCTTAGTATTTTTACATTCTCATCCAAGCTGTCATAACTGATGATCTCATCCAACTTTTGCATACCTATATATTTCAATTGATTAGTCACTGCAAGCTATGGACGATTTTCTAGACTTTCATAAAAACGCAAGAACAAATATATATATATAATTGGTTTGCACCAAAAAAGATATGGAATAGACTGACGCAAATATACCTTGTGCAGAAGCAGAATTCAAGCATCCCTCGATATTACTTGAACCAACAATTGCTTTGTCTCTTCTAATGGAACCATCAACCACTTTAAATGATATAGCTCGAACGTCTTCAGGAACTGAAGCACAAATGTCAATTTCATTTCCTTTAAGTCCAGACAGATGAGATTTAATCCTCGTAGCACCTCCAGCAAATTCACGAAACATAATCCCATCATCTGTACGAACATATCAATTTTAGACATGAAGTTCATAAATATATTCCCTGCATAACAAAATCAAATGGAAGAAAGAGAGAGGCCAATTTACTAGAACTTCAGATGATTGAATTTGAGTAACAGATACTTGTTTAACATTATTTTTTAATATAGCAAAATATAAAATATTTAATTAGATTAACTTATTTTGTCAAAATTAATAAGGTCCATGTGTCTTTGGCAAATTTAGTGGGATCATTGTAGAAATTTTCCCTCAATTGTACTATATAAAAAAAATTACTTTTTAAAACTTGAGTGGGTCAGCTTCATAATTATTGTAAACTTATTATTGTGTGTCCAATCAACACATAATAGACAAACCTTTTATAACATAATAAATTAAGCTAGATATGCCCTTTAACTTGGCCGATTGTAGAAAGAGAGGAGGAAAGGATTGCATTGGGAGGTGGAGTGGAGGGTATAAATTGTGTTCAAGTTTGAAGTTGTAACACATGATATGCAAATGAAATTGTAGTAATTAAAATTAATGGACTAAAAAACGAAAGGATGAAGGTGCACCTCATGATTATATGTGATAATGTGAATCACACACATAATGCCTGACTCTTTTTTCTTCGACATGTACAACGGAATTTTTGATATAAGGGTCTAACTTTCAATATTTTTGACTAATATGATAGGTTTTATATTTTAATAGCTAAAATATGATAACTTTAGAAACCGAATTTTAAAAATCTGGTTTCTACCTCCACATTACCACCTTACGAGCCTATCACCACACACCCACAAGCCCACCCCTACAAAAAATTGAAACCCGATTTTGAAAATCCGGTTTCAGGCTATACATTTTCAATAAAAAAAATATTCTATAAATTTAAAAATTATCTACACTTTTAAATTAAAAAAATATCATCAATTTCAAAATTTTAACATATCATACATTATAATAAAAAAAATATATCATACCCTATAAATTTAAAATTTATTATACATTTTAAATTTTAAAAAATATCATACACTATAAATTTAAAAACTACCATAAACTCTAAATATAAAAAATATCGTACACTCTAAAATTAAAAATTATTATACACTATAAATTTAAAAATTATTATACATTTTAAAATTTAAATCTATCATACACTATAATAAATAAATAAAATATCATACATTATAAATTTAAAAATTATTATATATTTTAAATTTTAAAAATGTCATGCACTAAAATTTAAAAATATCATATTTTAAAATTATCATACATTTAAAAATTTTAAAATTTATTATACACTTTAAATTTAAAATTTATCATACATTTTAAAATTTAAATATATCTTACACTATAAAAAAAAAAAAATATATATATATATATATATATATATATATATATATACATTTTAATATTTCAAAAAATTTAAATTCATGATTTACAAAAAAAAAATTTAAATGTATGATATTTTAAAAATTTTTAGTGTGTGATATATTATAAAATTTTAAATGTATGATGAACTCTTAAAAATTAAACATATATACTTTTTTCAATGTTCTCGTAATCATGCTCCTTTTTAATTTTCGCTTGTCTACATCTTTTGTTTCTCTTTGCGTTTATGCTCGTTTTTCCTTTATCGTCATCCTCCATTTTTCCCCTTTCCCTGTCTCCTCCTTTTTCATTTCTAATGTCCTGCTCACTTTTCACATTTATGATATTTTTTACAATTTAAAAGTATCTGCTTCCTTTTCAATTTTAATAACATTTTTTTTTAATTTAAAATGTGGGCCTGAACCTAAATTTCAAATCTGATTTGAATTATTTGTAGGTAGCCCGTGGACGTATGGTGATAGGCTCAGTACGGTGGTGATATAGAGCAGAAACTAGTTTTAAATTCGAGTTTACAGTTACTCTATTTTGATATTAAAGTATAAAACCTACCAAATCAGTCAAAAACATTGAAAGTTGGACCATTGTGTCCAAAATCCCCATGTACAATCATTTGTCCTCCTAAATTCTCTTATCTCTTCCACTTTTTGATGCTTACCACTACATTAATCACGTTCATAGAATAGCATATAGTAATATGGACATGTCCTCTTAGCAAAGAAAAAAAAAAAGATGGACATTGTCCTTCTTCACCCAAACAAACTACAACATGGATATGTCATTTTCCTTTAAGGATCTGTTTGGATTGAGTAAAATGAAGAGCGAGAAAAAAAAAAAAAAGAGGATATTGTAACACTGTTCCCTTGTTCATTTTGGCTGATTACAACCTAAGTAGCCTGTCGTCATTGAAGAAAGAAACTTAGGATGGTGATGGATTGATAATAGTGAAGGATGAATTTCAAATAAAACTTGAATTCCAGAGAATTTAGTGTAATTTACTGAAAAAGAAACTTGCTCAATTTTCAGAGTTTGAAATACATTTTTTTGTTATTGAACAAATTGAAGGAAACCCCTTCAGCTAAAAGCTTAAAAGTGAGGGATATTTGTCTGGATTGGGAGCTCAGTCCGTCGCAGCCTCTGTTGTTTGGGGCAATTAAAAACACTATAATCTGTGAGAGAATCACAAGCCATCATTCCTTGGTATACTGTCATCAATTCTGGAAGGTTCTCCAATTTCAAGGTCACTAACTTAGGAAGAGTGATGATACTGCCACCATAGATTTCTTCTTCGGTATATATTCTTCCTGATCCCATTTCTTCTATGGACGACGATACTGAAAATATCTTCGTGATAGAGCTGCAAGCCTGCAATTATAAAACGCAAATTGTCTGTACATTCTGGATGCGCAATAGAAAAACAGGTGTGAAAAACTTCTTAATTTTGTTGCAACCAAAGATCTGAAGATTTTTTCAACGACAAAATATTCCATGTGGAGTCAAAGCAGGTGCTGTGCACGTGGCTTCTTTTTCCTTACAAATGATATATGAGGTTGCCACATTTTGAAGGGACAGTTGTTCGAGGTCAAGGAGAGAGGTGCAGTGCAGAAGGAACAAGAAGAACAGAACAACTACTCTTTCTGATCACCAAATCCTTCAATATCAAACAACCGCAATGAAGTAACAGTAGTATTGGTAGATGAGAAAACTTCACACAAGCTTTTCCCTGATTCCAGTGACTTTGATATATACAGTTCTCGAACGTCAAAACTGGTAGCAGAAGAGGATTTTCTACATCCAAGTTCCCAATTATTACAATTTTACTATTTATTTGTAACTCTATTCTAGACTCAAGTCTTAAGTACTCTGCACCAAGCCTCGACACAAGGATGTAACTTCTGAGTCCACAATTTACTTCATGCGTGGTTTGTATGTAGGCATTGAAGTGATTTGAATCGTAGAAGACGCCTCTAAAAGTTTCTAACATCTTCAAGTCTATTACGTCATCTGCTTTCACTTTCGCTAAGTTTGTAAAGCAAGGAAGTGAAAGGTATTGGAGTTTGGTCAATTTTGATTTTACAAACATTGGTGTTAATTTGTCCAACTTGTGTAAACCAAAGAGATTAAGCCATCTAAGATTTAACAGCATCTCCAAACCTTGGGGTAGTTCTCTAATTGCCATATAACAAAGGTCCAATCTTTTTAGTTCTTGTAGCTTTGCTAAACAAGGAACGTATCCAAGGTTACGACAATTTGAAAGCAACAAAGCAGTGAGCGTCTTCAAGGCAGAGACCCGATCTGGAAAATTGTAATGAGAGTGTAGGACAAATCAAGAACCACAATTGCACGCATGAAATAGAAAAAAGAATCCTTAACCTATCGCAGGGGGTTCCTGCACAAAAGTAGGGTTGAAACTTTGCAAAAGCTTGGAGATATAGATGAAATTTCTTCTATTTTGTTATTCAATAAAGAAACCTTCTCCACATACTCTGAATTTTTGATCTTGTGGGGTATCCGTTCGAGTCCCATATTATCTTTTACCATGAATATGTGGTTACCTTGTATAATACTCATGGCAATGCCTCTAGACAAATTCTAAATGTATAACATGGCTTCCAAATTCCAACATGCCGTGGTTCTCAAGTTGGTGTAATATGTTCAGACCTTCCTTAACCTGATCCCTCCAAACTCTTTGATCCATCTATCAGTCCTTCATCACCCAATCTTATTATCAAGTCTTCTGCATTAAGTTTTTCGGTTTCCAAGATAAAATGCACAATATAAGAAGCACTCTTTCAGGAGTTTTCTTTTGTTCTTGGCAAAATCTTCTAAATGACGGTTTATTCTTGAAAGTGTTGTTATACTATTAAGGTCATCTTCTTTTGACTGATCAGCATTATCTAGTATTAGACTTTCAAGAAGCTCTCTCTTTAAAAGTTTTGCCACTTCTTGCGTCAATTTCTTTATATCTGTTTTAGTCAATTTCTCTATATGTGTTATGATGCAAAAAACTATTCACTGAAAGCCGTCGGAAAATATGAAAGTCACAGTCCAAAAGTCACAGAAGACAACGATAACCACTCTTAGAAAAGATGACAACACAATTCAAATTGTAATTTACACTGTAATTTTTTATATGATCTAAACTCAATCATAACCAATTTTAATTCTAGTAGTATTGAAACTGATATGAATCTAAACGCTACATAATGAAAGCCATAATGGTGCGGTTCACAATTTAAAAACTTGCAAAACTAAGTGTTGAGTAATTGGGCCCAATCTACAGCATCCACCACCAGGCAGGTAGGCCTGTGTTTCATCTACCCATTTAATTTATCAAATAAATCTCTCAAGTTTTTAAAATTATCAATTTAGTCTTTATTGAAAGTTATAAATCAAATTTCCGTAACATTTAAAATTATCAATACAAATGCTAATTAACTTGTATTATCAATATGCACATAAAATTTAGGAAGTAATATTGACAAAACTTCTAATAGATGCATTAAATTAATAATATATCTTTAATTCCTAAATTCAATCAAGATTTTCTTCGGATAATAAATTTTTTCCCTTAACATTTTAGTTAAGGATTGCCTCCATGAAAAGTCTGGATAAATTACTTATAGCATATTAATAGTTTTTTTATTCTTTAAAATTCTAAATGTATCATGCACATTTAATATTGATGGATGAAATTGATAAAATTTAATCTTAAAGGGACTCAATTTCATAAAATTGAATATTTAAAGATGAAATTGATAAATTAAAAATTATAAGGGACTTAATTAAAAAAATTGAACATTAAAAGAAGAAACTGATAAATTAAAAATCTTTCAACGACTTGATTGATAGAATTAAACATAGAGTGACGAAATCGATAAGTTGAACATGATTGAGGGACCAAACTTGTAATTTAGTCAAATAAAGAACTTAATTTTTTGTTTTTAGGATACATATCCAGATATCTGATATCAGTAAGATATAAATTTGTAAGTATTTGTGTTTATAGATTATATTTTAATTTAGAAAATAATTTAGATTATGGTTTTTAATATAATAATGTGTGTATATAATTGCTCATTTTACTTGGTTTACGTAGATCCTTCCTTCCCTCTCTTAACTACCATTCACTGTCAATACTTTCTTATTGAAAATCACTAAAATTTAGGAAGCTAGAATTTAGTTGGCTAAAGGGAAAAGTCATTCTGTCTAAAAAACTAAAATTTATTTTTTATGGTGGAATGCTGAATAATCTTATGCAAAAAATTAATGTTAGGTTACATGATAAGTACGTTTTTGTTTTTAGCTTTGGAAAAGCCCGATTCCAGACAGAAGACTTTAATTTTTGGTCTTCTTAAAGAACATGGAGGGGAAGGAGGCTTAGCCGTTTGAAGAAAAATCTACTTCAATCATTGTGAATATTTGATTTATTAATCTACATATATGTCTCCGTAATTATTTAGAGGTCTACATCAACTTTTGTTACTTTTCATTAATGTGAGGTCAAGTTTTGGTCTTCTAAGTCTCCTTCCCGAGTGTACGGATAATTTGACACCATATGATGCTGGCCGTTGCCTTGAGCTTCGGTGCTTCCAGACACAATCTATATTCCAAAGATATCATTATATTCTTTGAAATCTTTATCTGTGAATCAATATGTCATCCGAGTCTACTCTTATTTCCTTGATGATTTTGTTTTGCCTTGGTTTGAGGTTCATCAACTCAAGTAAGCACGCAATTCACTGACACTTTACGAATGGGCCAATCAATTCACACCTCAGAGAGAATTGTATCAGCTGGAGGAACCTTCGAACTGGGATTCTTCCGAAAAGAGAACAATACAAAGTTTTATGTAGGTATTTGGTTTAGAAAAGTTCCTAAAGATAATGTAGTTTGGGTTGCAAACAGAGAATATGCTTTTCAAAACTCTTCTGCTGTTCTCACTATCAACAGTGAAGGAAATCTTGTAATTTCTGATGGCAAATTGGTGTACTTTTTGACAAATACTTCAAGTGGTAGCAGTACCTCTGCTACGCTCTTGGATTCTGGTAACTTAGTTCAGTTAAATGACTCAAACTTAGAGGTTTTGTGGCAAAGTTTTAATTATCCCACAGATACTCTTTTGCCCGGGATGAGAATTGGGCTTGATCCATTAACAGGATATTCTTGGTCACTGAGATCGTGGAGAAGTGCAGATGACCCTGCTCCTGGTCTTTTCTCCCTCCAAGTGGATTCAGCACCGCCGGTGCCGAGGCTAATCATCAATGAAGGGGTCTAATTTGTACTGGACAGATATTGAAAATAAATTTTCAATTCAAACTTCTAGCAGTCGAACTAATATTATCTGGAATGAGGGATATTTCACTTTGACAGCTGATAGCAATGGTTCAATTTCTCGAATAGTACTAGAAGTCTCAGGGGAGCTTAATGCACAGCTGTGGTCAGAAGATGGTAAAGAATGGCTCCCGTTGCAATCGTCTGTGTGTGGGACAAATGCTTTATGTGGAAGTTTTGGCATTCGCAATCCACAATCCCAAGACCCATGCGGCTGTTTGAAAGGTTTTAAATCTTATAATAATGCCAATTCTTCGATGAAGGGCTGTGATAGGCAAACAGCTTTGCTTTGTAGCAAAGGAAGTCATGCTGAAGGTGAGAAGGACGGGTTTCTATTTATGTCTCAAGTTGGTTTGCCTTCAAATCCACTTTTGTTGGACACCGGGAGTACAGTAAAATGTGAATCAGCTTGCTGGAGCAGTTGTTCTTGCGTTGCTTATACTTATGATAGTAGGTGCTCTTTATGGAATGATGAACTGTTCAATCTCAAAAATCTTTCTGATTCTAAAAGTGATACAAATATAGGAGGTTTATATCTCAAACTTGCAGCCTCTGAGTTGGTTAACGAAGGTATTAATTAGGTATGGAAGATCCTTTCTTTAGTCAGATTAATCAAATCATAACTCTCTTTTTTTTTTCTTTTTTTCTGCACTAGAAGCGGGATTGAGGAATGGCACGCAAGTAACACATACTTCTCGCAATAGGCAACTATTGACAATCTTGGTAGCAACCACATTAACGGCATTGCTCTTGCTGTTTCTGTCTGTTTGCTTTTATACTCGCAGAAAGCTAGCAAGAAAAGGTAATAATTAACTACTTAAAACAATAGAGGAGCAATAGCAGTGAAGAGTGGAACAAAATTTGATTGATAAACTTACTTTGTACTTTATAGGAGAGGATCTGTTACAATTTGATTTAGGCATGGGCCTGAAAGTTAAAAACTTGGAGGGTACCGAAGTAGCTAAGCTTGAAAGAGTCACAAAGAGGGAAGTCAAATTGCCATTATTCAGTTTTACTAGTGTTCGTTCTGCCACTGATAATTTCTCAGCTTCCAATAAGCTTGGAGAGGGCGGTTTTGGACCTGTTTACAGGGTATGCTTCATTTCCCTTTTGTCTTCTTTTTCTGTTAAACTTCAACTTGTTGACTCGACAGTAGCACTTGAGATTATAGATTAAGATAGTCGTGCTAGTTATGTTCACCTAGGATGAAATTTATGTTCAGGAGAAGCTATTGAATGGAGATGAAGGTCGCTGTAAAAAGGCTTTCTAGAAGATCTGGACCAAGGATGGGAGGAGTTGAAAAATGAAGCACTGCTCATTGCGAAACTCCAACACAACAATCTTGTTAGACTTTTGGGCTGCTGTATCGAGGGAGATGAAAAAATTCTGATTTATGAGTTTATGCCAAATAAAAGTTTGGATTTCTTCATCTTTGGTTGGTGGACTCTTAGACCTAACATACATTTCTTTCTGTCATGATGCGTAGTTGAATTTTTGTATAATATAACATCTTGAAATGATGCAAATGTATAGATTCAACAAAGCGCAGGACATTAGATTGGGGTACACGTGTTCAAATAATTGATGGGATTGCTCAGGGTCTTCTTTATCTTCATCAGTATTCCAGGCTAAGGATTATTCACAGAGATCTAAAAGCTAGTAACATATTGTTGGACATCAACATGAATCCTAAAATATCAGACTTTGGAATGGCAAGAATATTTGGAGGGAACGAGCTACAAGCAAATACAAACCGAATAGTTGGGACTTAGTAAGTAAAGTAGAGGAAAGATTTAGACTTTAGACTAATGAATTTCCTACACAATGCATACATTCAGCTATCGCTAACTATTTATTGCTGATTTTTAGTGGTTATATGTCCCCCGAGTATGCTCTGGAAGGTGTCTTTTCAATAAAATCTGATGTCTTCAGCTTTGGAGTCTTGCTTTTAGAGATTCTGAGTGGGAAGAAGAATATTGGTTTTTATCAAACAGGTTCTCTCAATCTTCTTGGATATGTAAGTTTCTAATTTTCACTCATTTTTATGTGATGTATATTTCAAAACCATTTGACCATGTGTTTTCAGAAGTTGTATTCTTTAATTTCTTGTGAATTTTAGGCATGGTATTTCTGGACAAGTGGTAGAGGAATGGACCTGATGGATCCAGTACTAGAAGAAGACTCATCTAAGCATAAGGTAATAAGATATGTCAACGTAGGACTCCTTTGTGTCCAAGAAAATGCAGCAGACAGGCCAACTATGTCTGATATTTTATCAATGCTTGGAAATGACAGTACAGTCCTGCCTTATCCTAAGCAACCTACTTTTCTGAGTTTGAGAAAAATGGTGAATGATGGCGAGGCTGAGAGAATAACAGAAAATTGTTCTATGAACAACATAACAGCTTCAATTATGGAAGCAAGATGACCATTCAATACAAGCTTAGTGTAATAATTTAGCAATTATAGTACTTTATTGGTATTTTAATTTCAGCGCCATATTAAAAAAAATTCAAATATAACAATTTCATTTTATAAATAAATGATCAATTAGTATCATTCTTAAAAATTTTATTCAGAAAAATTTTTATATTTCTGTTGTGGATATATCATATTTTTACTAAACTCTAAGACTCTAGTGACAATTTCATCGTATGTGACTTAAAAATTGAAAGTTTCAAAAATATGTAAGAAAAAAAAATATATATATAAATAGAGGTGTCCTAAATTCTAAAATATTAATACAATTAAAAAAAATAATAAGAAAAAGGTTTTATACAAAGAGTAAACTAAGGTGTCACAAACCCTAAACCCTCGACTCCATTTTTTCTCACTCTGCGAGTACGACCAATGCCAAGATGGCGTCACGCAAACTCTTATCCTTTCTTCTACGATCGTCTGTTAGTCGATCACCGTCGGAATCTCCATTTACGAACTCGAGACTAAGACCCTTATCCCCATACCTTACGAATCGTCTCTCCCCTGCTACTGCAAGCTTGATTATACTATTTATCTTACACTTTTCATCAATATACATATATATATATATATATTTTCTTTTTTTTTCTTTTTTCTGGTTATCTTGATATAGCAAGAAATGCTTGGATTATTGGTTTGGTTGGGTTCCGAGAAAATTGGGGAAAGTAAAGTATGCAAAGGGATTACAACGGATCTAGTAGTTCTGGAAGATTTTGGAATCTTCCTGGTGCAATTAAAATACAGTAGACACAACAGATGTTCCTTTAGAATTAATGCTCGAGTGGATAGGTACAACAAATATGTTTTGAGATATTCTAAAATGCTGAGTGCACTATACCATTCATAGCCTTATGACCAAATTTTCAACTTTACAAAAGCATTAAAATTTTCCCAAATACTGCAAATCATGAAAGTTAGCAATCAGTCTTAATTTTGATAACAATTTGTGAGGCTTCTCATAGAAAATTCATGTTTTGTTCTTCATAGGACTTCCCAATAATGCAATAGATTGTGGGCTCTCTCTTTCGGATAATGTTTTGACTATTTGATTTCACCACCTAAAGAGTATAAAAGTTATTTTTTAATTGAATAACTTGGTTTTTATTTTTTTATGAATTCAAATACTCTTATTAATTTTTTTTCATTTGACTAGAATCCATTCCCACACAGAGGCACTCACATGTAAATCCAATACTGATAAAGCTACCCTGTTTGGAGGTTCTAGACTGGTTTTTTTTTTTTTTTTTTTAAAAGGAGCACTTCTACCTCCTTTGTACAGCATGTGTATTGCAACACAGATAAGTTCTCCTGAAGCAACTTTGCAAGATGCCTCCACTCCTATCTCTGATGTAGCTCCCCAATCAAATTTAAGAGACTTGATAAAACTGCAGGGAATATTATGAAGGCATGCATCTCTATCCTGTGCATTATCAATGAAGAGATTTTCATTTTTCTGTTATGAAAGTTTTGATACTATACAATGTAGATTTTAGATAAGGAAGCAGTGGAGGAAGTGTGATCCCAGAGAGAAATACCTGATATAAAGACTGGTTATATTGTCCTTAGGGGCTTTTTGATATACAACTACACATAAATGTAACGCTTATTTTGCCCCAATGCTTATTCAGATTATGAATAATTGGGTTTCAATTTGACAATTTCTCCACTTGTTACTTGAGATTGAATGTATTGCTGTTTTGAATTTATTAAGTAATGTGTTTTACCTCCTTTGTCCTATTAATAATGGTCAGTCCTAGTGTTCCGCTGAAGTTGTCACATATTCAGATGTTCTGTTTGTTTCCTGTTTTCACTTTTTGTCTTTAATTGATAGTATTCTGCCTAGCACGTAATGACCATTTTGGATCATGTATGACAGGTACTCACCTAACATAAAGGAGATGAATGTTCTTGATAAGAACAAAGTGAGGGGGGCCAAGCTTTACTATCTCCGGGACAAAATGAATGCACTTATAAAGCAATAGCAAGCTTTGTTAACTGGTTTAAACTTTATTTCTTTTTCTCTTGGCAGCCTTCATCCCTTGGCCATCCAAAGTTGAGAAAATTATGCATGGCAATTGGGAAATATCGACTCACATTGGACCTGTGTTGTGTGTTTATTGTGTTATAAACTTTTTGGATGGTAATGTAACATTGTTCCCTGGTTTTCATTTGGGCTGATTCGAACCTAAGTAGACTGTCGTCATTAAGAAAAGAAACTTGGGTGGTGATGGAATCATACTAGTGAAAGATGAATTTCAAAATGTTAATGAAGTTAGCATAAAATTATAAAATAAAAATTGAATTCCAGGAAACTTAGAGTAATTTATTTAAAAGAAACTTAATCATCACAGTTTGAAATACAACTTTTTTATTTTTTTATTGTACAAAATGAAGAAAACCCCTTCAACTAAAAGCGAATGATATTTATCTTGATTCCGGGCACCGTCAGTGGCAGCTTCTCTAGTTTGGGGCAATAAAATACATTATTAAGTGTGAGAGAATCACACAGCATTACTCCTTGGCATGGTCCAAGGTCACTAACTTTGGAAGAGTGATGATACTGTTAATACCAGCATGGATGTCACCAAAGCTTTCTTCTTCACCTATTCCTCTTGATCCCACTTCTTCTAGGATGATGATACCGAAAAGACCTCCGTGATAGAGTTGCAATTCTTAACATAAATTATCTGCAAGTTTTGGATGTGCGATAGAAAAATCAGGTGTGAACAGCTTCTCGATTTTTTGGCAACCATAAATATTCCATGAGAAGTAAAACGGGTGCCGTGAACGTGGCTTCAATTTCCATACAAATGATGTATGAGGTTGTCAGATCACGAAGGTATGGTTGTTCGAGGTCATAGAGAGAGGTGCAAAATGAACAAGAAGAACAAAACAAGTACTCTTTTTGATCACCAAAACCTTCAAATCTAAACAACCTCCATGAAGTAGCAGAAGTACTGGTGGACGAGAATATTTCACATAAGCTTGTCCCTGATTCCAATGACTTTGATATATACATCTGGGAGCAGAAGGGAAATTTCTCTGTCCAAATTCCAAAGTATTACACTTTTTACTATTTTTCTCTAACACTACTGTAGACGAAAGATTTAAGTACTCTTTGCCATGGATCAACGCAACGATGTAACTTCTGAGTCCACAATTTACTTCCTGCATAGATCTTATGTAGGAATTGAAGTGATGAGAATCGCAGAAGACGCCTGTAAGCTTCTAACATCTTCAAGTCTCTTACATCATCTGATTTCACTTTCGCTAATTTTTTACTGGAAAGGAAGTGCAAGGTGCTACCAGGATTAAATCACATTTATCTGGAATTAGAGGAAATGGTGTTGACCCATGTACATCAGTTCCTGATAATGTTCGATCTGCAGCACTTGATGTGGTGGATTCTTCCAACAGAAGAGCTATGGCCATTGTTGGTTCAAGTAATTTTGAGGGATGTTCAAAATCTGCTTCTGCCCAAGGTATGCGCTACATATACACATACTTATCTTTGTTTTGATGTAACATTTACGTAGACACATAGTCATTTATTTTTATTATATGTTCCTTATTTAGATTCTATGTTCATATTTTTCTTAATGTTAGTTATCCTTGTTAATATAATAATCTGTAATTTTAAGCTTTTTCTTTTACATTTTCCATATATAGCCTAGAATATTGTCCATAACTTGGAGTAATTAATCTACTGAAACAGGTATGCAAAACTTGGATGAGATAACCGCTAAGTATGACAGCTTGGATGAGAATATGAAGGTACTAAAACAAAAATTAGAAAACTTAACTCGTCGAGAAGCTAACATAAAGAGTAAAGTAGAAAAACTGGAGTCACTATTAGGTAAAAACAGGGGAAGCGACAAGTTTTTGGCATCAAGACAGGATATAAAGAAATTGACTCAACAAGTGTCAAAACTTGTAGAGAGAGAGAGAGCTTCCTGAAAGTCTAAAACTAAACTGATGCGAATCGGCTGGAAGAAGATGACCTTAACCATGCAACAACACTACTAAAAATAAGCCGCAGTTTAGAAGATTTTTCCAAGAACAAAAGGAAACTCCTGAAAGAGTGCTTCTTATATTGTGCGTTTTATCTTGGAAACGACATAACTAATACAAAGACTTGATAATAGGATTGGTTGATGAAGGACTGATAGATGGAACCAAGAGTTTGTATGGACAGGTTGAGGAAGGTCACGACATATTACACCAACTTGAGAACCACGGCATGTTGGAATTTGGAAGCCATGATTGGAGTGGTAATTGGGTTCTCATGGACAAATTGGCTAGAGGAATGGCAATGAGTATTCTCGAAGGTAATCCTAGAATCTTAGTAAGAGGTAATATGGGATTGAAAGGATATACCCTTTCAGATAGGATTTTCAGAGAATATGGGAGTGAGGAAGCTTTCTTTATTGAATAACGAAATAGAAGAAATTTCATTGTTTACAGTACCCAAGTTTCTTGAACTTTCTACCCTGGTTTTGTGCAGGAACCCCTTGCGAGAGATTAAGGATTCTTTTTTCTTTCACATTCCTACAATTAGGGTTCTAGATTTGTCCAACACTCACATTAAAATTTTGCTAAATACAGTCTCTGACTTGAGGAGCCTCACTTCTTTATTGCTTTCTCATTGTGATGAACTTGAATACATTTCTTGTTTAGCAAAGCTACAAGCACTTAAGAGATTGGACCTTTCTTATACGGCAATTAGAGAACTACCCCAAGGTTTGGAGATGCTGTTAAATCTTAGATGGCTTAATCTCTATCATCTATTATACTTGGATAAATTAACACCAATGTTTGTATCAAAATTGACCAAACTCCAATGTCCGTAATAATTACATTCAAACCTACCATTAAGTTTCTTAGCATGTTGCCAAAAACTGTCTTCTTTCCTACCCATGATTGTGATTCCCGCCCTCTCCCTGTATACACAAATGAAGAGGAGAGAAGGGCATCTTCTACATAAAATGAAATTTGAGATTGAAATCAAGCAAATAAGCAATAAAACCAGAAACTTAATCCCATCATCCATATGTACACATCAGAATTAGACGTGATAGTCATAGTAGACCTGTAAATGAACTTCTAATACACTAATAGACTTGAATTTGAGCAAAAGACACTTACTTGGATTGTACCCAAATGATTGAAAATTACTTTCGGTTTCTGGGAAAGAAGATGAAGTAACCCATCAAAGTAAAAATCAGCAAGAAGCAAAGGAGGGGGTTGAGACATGAGTATTTTCTTACTTTCGGCAAATGCAAACACTCGACCTTCAAGTGGACTATTGTACGCTTGCTCTGCTTACTCCCTCTATAACACCTTGACCTTCAGACATGTTCTATGTTCTTCCTTCCTTAACCCTTTATAGAGGGAAAATAATTCTTCTTGTTCCAAAAATACCCTTTGGATTTGTCTTTCTACCTCCTCCTTGTAAGTTTCAAGCTTACAAGAGCATTGTTGTTGATCAATGGCACAACTTTTGCACATCATGAATTTCAATTCTGAGATAGATCGAAACGATGTCGTTCTGAATGGTGGAAGAAAACAAATTCCTTCAAACCAGTTTTTTTTAGCCGAAACGATGCGGTTCTTGGAGTTCTCCAGGGAGCTCTTCAGCGGATCCGCTTTCCTCTAAGAAGGTTCAAAGAAGGTAGAAGTTGGGCCTAATGAAAAGAAAATCCCATACTTTAATGATTTAATTCTTTGGGATGAAAAAGAAAAAATAAAAAAGAGTATTTGGTGATTACATTTTAATTTGAGAACATCCAAACTTTTCTCTCCATAATGGATGAGAAAAAAATTAAATTAGCTGTTAAGACTTCAAATATTCTAAAAATTAATTTTATTTATTATTACTTTGTTTGAGATGAATCTAGTAAAATTATTATGTAATTTCTACTCAACATATTTTTATTTCTTTTTCATAAAAAAAATTAATAATAATAATATATTTCCTATCAACTAAAATCACTTAGGGTGTGTTTGGAACCAGTATATTGAAAGAATTGAATTCATTCTAAATGAATTCTATTAAAATTTTGTGTTTGGAATCAATTTTAATATAGAATTCAATTCAGTTTAAATCCTATTCTATTAACAAATTTTTTTTTTTGAATTCTTGTCAAAATTAGTCTAATTTGGTAAGAATTCAATTCATTATTTTACCAAAAAACTGATTTGACCAATATAACCCCACCTTTCAATAATTATTACACTATCTTTCTTTTACCCTATTCAAAAAGAGAAAATGAAGGGCAAAAGTGATGAATTCAATTACCTTAATAATTATAACATATCCCACCTTTTAATAATTATAAACATATCCCTTTCTGCTAATTAATTTGTTGACTTCTCACATCTCTCTCTAAATTTCAATAAGAGGTCCAAGTATATCTATCCAGTAAAGTGATGACAAAATTAACAAGTTAACTATAATTCAATTTATAATATAAGGGTAATGTTGTAGAAGTGCTAAATTAAATTGAATTCTTTCAAGTATATTTATAAACCAAACATAATAATTCAATTGAATTCAATTAAATTCTAATAGTAATATGATTTGTTTCAAACATTACAAAATGATTTCAAATAAAAAGAAATGAATTCAATTCAATTCAATTCTTTGATGGATTTGTTTCAAACACACCCTAAGAGTCCAGTGCACTAATCTTTATCCAAATCTATTTGTCTCATTGCTTCTAAAACTCTTCCTGAAGAGTCTTATCTCTTTTACACGGATTAAGTGAAACTCTTATCTGTTGGTTTTAGCAGCTTGTTAGTTATTTGAAGAAAAAAAAATCAAAACTCCCTATTTAGCTATTACCAGTAAGAAAAATGCCAAGAAACAATTGCGAATATGGTTGACCAAGAATACAGAGTAAAATACTGCAAATGCCTGTATTTCTTTTGTCCTCAAATGTATGGTTACTAGCACCATTTCGAGGTACCATGAACTCTTCTCCTACTTCTTATTTTCTTTGAATGCTAGCAACAATGTTAGCTCTCCTATGATTTTTCATAATTTTCTCTTCTTCTTTGACAGCCTCTTTTTTATTTATTGTTCTCCAAATAATATTCTCACTGTCATCTTTCTCATCTATGACCATGATCACAACCTTTTTGGTTTCTTTCTTATACACCAGCTTCGAGAATTTGTTCAAGGCTTTTCCTTTAGTTCTTAAATCTTTCTCTATTTGCTTGTAATGATCCCATGAGTTGTTCAATAGACATGACATCCAAATCTTTTGATTCTTCATTTGTCACAATATTGTAATCAAATATTGGTTGCAAAGAATAAAGGATTTTCTCCACCACATAAACATATTCTATTTTTTACCATACATTTTCAATTGGTTGACAATAAATAGCATTCTTAATAAATGATTCAAAATAGACTCAGATTCCTTCGTGTGGTTTCAAAATCTCATCTCAATAATTTGAGTTAGATTTTCTTTACTTTTTCAACTCCTTAGAGATAGTTTTGCAAAATGTCTACAATTTTCTTAGGGTAGTTGCTAGTGCCACCTTCTCAAACAATGATTCATCCAACCGTTTATAAATGGGGATGAGAGCTTGTTGATCCTTTTTCCTAACTTTTGATGAGGCATCTTTTGTGTCACAAAACAGTTTCATATGCACCAAGCAACTTTCATATGAAGACACTAATTGACATTGTTGTCTTTAATAAGACTAGAAAATTGAAATATAAACAGTCCATATCCATTAGATATCTCTTAAACTACCAAATTAGAGCACCTAGACTCTAATACCAATTTGTTAAAAATATTGTGAGCATAACATACAAAGTAAAGAGAATAAACAAATTAGAATATTAAAAATACAACTTATTCTCTCTTTTATATCAAATTGAACACATATAATAAGTCTTTATAAGACTCATAATAGTAATTAGTAACTCTAAAATCACAAAACTAAATATACATTAATATAGATTAACACCCATTACCCTAAACTATAAATTGCAACCCATTACAACAATTTTATTGCAAATTAACAACAAAAAAACACTCACTACACACAATATATAATTTATAGCCACCCATTACAAGGAATTAACTACCTCATAAAACTCAATTAAATCAAAATAACTCACTTTTCTAACTTCCAATAACCATTTATGCATAAAAAAAAATAAAGTTTATTAATTTTCAACATTCATCACTTTCCAGCTCTTTTGAGAGTTCCTCTATAAATTGGTTGTTGCCCAAATATCAAACTCCTTCAGCTACTGG
Organism: Quillaja saponaria; assembly: GCA_029379385.1. Classification (NCBI taxonomy): domain Eukaryota; kingdom Viridiplantae; phylum Streptophyta; class Magnoliopsida; order Fabales; family Quillajaceae; genus Quillaja; species Quillaja saponaria. Next base: position 5,404,885 of record CM055616.1, on the reverse strand, counting down.
AAATGTGCTAGAAACCGGTACCAAACATAGCCCTCGGTTTCTGAGGTCTGGCTTTGGACCTTGATCTGATATTTTGCATTTACTAGAGTCCTGCACATATAATTATACGAGATCAAATCTTACTCATGGTCCATCTAACTGCTTAATAGATCCGAAAAAGGTAAAACCTTTTTGAATAAAAATCATACTGTACAAAGAGTAGGGATACCTGCTGATGCTGTATGGGAGCTCCATTATTTTTCATATATGGGATGCTTAGAACCTAATAGGAAAAAGAATAAGATATAGTTCAACTTTACTGTAATATTTGAGAAAATATCTTATAATTAGTTGGAAATCATGGGACTTACAGTCACTTGTTCATGAAGGAACCTGATGTACTCAATGGCTTCAACAAGCACGGAGTCTGTACGAGTCTAGATAACACAATATACAACCAAACTTTAAGTTCAACTAACACACATAACTTCATCTAAGTATCTACTACTTTCATGAATTCGCAAAGATAATGATTAACTTGGAAGCTTAATTAGTACCTTTCCGAAAGGCGAAACCAATTTTTGAAGTGCAGTAATTCTGTCCCCCAACTTCACTTTTCTCACCTACGTATGATCATATTCAAACAGCTATAAACTTATCAATGAATCCAACACACAAAAAAGGAAAAAGAAAAAAAAGATGAAAAAGTTTAAAGCTATATCTCAACTCCATCTTCCTCTTATTTTTTGTACCTTAAAAGCTGAAAAAGGTGATGGTGTTTCATTTCTAGGCCTTTTGGATGCTGCAGCTGCTTCATTCCCACTTTTCTTCACCCCACCACCACTTAATTCCCTAACTTCGGATATATGCTGCAAAACCATTACGACATATTTAAAAAAATGTTTCAAATTCTCATTCTTATTGAAACATGGTGCTAATGATAAATTAATATATACCACTGATTGTACATCAAAGCTGGACCGGACATCCTTAATGGGTGCAGACTCAGACACGTTTTGGAAAGGTGCATTGTTAGTGAAATGCAGTTGGTGGTTTTGTTTAGGAGGTGAAGAAGTTGACAACAGTTCACTTGAACAATTCAATCCGTAGTTTGTAGGAGTCAACATATTCTGGATATTGTTGCCTCCTTCGATATCAAGATCTTGTATTCCGTGTGGAGGCAAAACTGGTCTTGTAGCTACATTTTCCTTGCAGAGGATGGATGAGACTTCTTGATCATAAATCTGTATCAATTCAAGGTGTTGGCAGAGGCGTAGAAGGAGCAAAAAGAAGAAAAAGAGAACAAGTACTTTACCTCATCAAAGTGTAGAACATTAAACAACCTCAATGAACTAGAAGTGGTGGTCCTGGTGGATGAGAGCACTTCGCACATGGTTTCATTTCTAGGCCTTTTGGATGCTGCAACTGCTTCATTCCTACTTGTCTTCACCCCACCACCACTTAATTCCCTAACTTCAGATATATTCTGCAAAACCATTACGACATATTTAAAAAAAAAAAAAGTTTCAAATTCTCATTCTTTTGAAACATGGTACTAATGATAAATTAATATATACCACTGATTCTACATCAAATCTGGACTCGACATCCTTAATGTTAGCAGAATCAGACGCGTTTTGGAAAGGTGCATTGTTAGTGAAATGCAGTTGGTGGTTTTGAGTAGGAGGTGAAGAAGTTGACAACAGTTCACTTGAACTATTCAATCCATAGTTTGCAGGTGACAACATATTCTGGATATTGTTGATATTGTTGCATCCTTTGATGTCAAGATCTTGTATTCCATGTGAAGGCAAAACTGGTGTCATAGCTGCATTTTCCTTGCAGAAGAAGGATAAGAGTTTCAGATCATAAATCTGCATCAATAGAAGGTTTTGGGAGAGGGGTAGGAGGAGCAAAAAGAAGTAAAGGAGAACAAGTACCCTACCTCTTGAACGTGTAGCCGAAGGGGAATTTCTGGTTTCAATTTTCCAATCACTACAACTTTGTTATCCTTCTCTAACTCCATTTCAAACTCTTCAGGCACTTCACTGAGTCCCAACCCAAAGATGTGACTCCTGAGTCCACGATTTTCTGCCTGCATACTTCTTTTGTAGTCATTGAATTCACGCAAATCGTAGAAGTTGCAAGTAAAAGTTTCTAACTTCTTCAAGTCTTTTACATCATCTGCTTTCACTTTCGCTAATGCCGAATACCAAGGAAGTGCGAGGTACTGGAGATTGATCAATCTAAATATTACAGATCCAGGTAATATCTTCAACTCGTGTAGTCCAAGAAGATCAAGCCATCTAAGAGTTAGCAGCATGTCCAAACCTTGGGGTAGTTCTGTAATTGCCGTATAAGAAAGGTCCAATCTCTTCAAAGCTTGTAGCTTCGCTAAAGAAGGAACGTATTTAAGGTAATTGCAATGTGAAAGCAATAAAGCAGTGAGGGTCTTCAAGTCGGAGACAGCGTCTGGCAAAATTTCGAGTTGAGTATTAGACAAATCAAGAACCTGAATTGCAGGCATGTGATGGAAAAAAGAATCATTAATCTTTCTCAGGGGGTTCCATCCCAAAAGAAGGGTTGAAAGTTTAAGACAATTAGGTGATTTGGTCAACGAAATTTCTTCTATTTCGTTATTCACAAAGGAAACCTTCTCCATAATCTCCACATGCTCTGAATATTGTATCTCAGGCATCCGTTTCAATCCCATATTGACTCTTATCATGAATCTACGCTTACCTTCTATGATATTCATTGCTGTGGCTCTAGAAAACTCATGCATGAGAGCTTGATTACCACCCCTATGATTGCTTCCAACTTCCAACATGCCATGTTTTTGAAGTTGGTATAATATGTTCAGACCTTCCTCAAACTGTCCCTCCAAACTCTTTTCTCCATCTAGCAGTCCCTCATCAGCAAATTTTCTTATCAAGTCTTCTCTTTCAAATTCTTTATTTGCAGGATATAATGCACAATATAAGAAACACTCTCTCAGGAATTTGCTTTTTTTCTCGGATAAATTTTCAAGAGCACGAATTGCTCTTAGTAATTTTATTGTTCCCAACAGATCCTCTTCTCCTGACTCATCTGCATCTTCTAGTGTTAAACTTTCCGGAAGCTTTCTTTCGGCAACTTTTGTCACTTCTTGAGTCAAGTTCTTTAGCTCCGTTTCCATGCTAAAAACTTGTTCCTTCCTCTGTTTTGCATCTGTCAACCAAGTATCAACTTCAATGTTCTTGCGCCTTTTACCTGGCAATGACTCCAATTTTTCTAATTCTCTCTGTATGTCAGCTTCTCGATGGGTTAAGGCTTTCAATTTTTCTCTTAGTATTCTTACATTCTCATCCAAGCTGTCAAAACTGATGATCTCATCCAACTTTTGCATACCTATATATTTCAATTGATTAATCACTGCAAGCTATGGACGATTTTCTAGACTTTCATAAAAATGCAAGAAAATCTTAACAGATTATATTTTATTAACGACGATAGCGCATTATGAATATGAGACGCAGATACTAGTTAAGAAAAAAAGTTGCAAAATAACTTGCAACAAAATGTTTTTTCTTTTGCATGAATGGCAAAAGGATAAAGAACATAATATAAATATGTGATTTGTGTTAGAGTTAGTATTGGATGAAGGGATAAAAAATTAAGAACAGATATATATATATAATTTGTTTGAACCAAAAAAGATATGGAATAGACTGACGCAAATATACCTTGCGCAGAAGCAGAATTCAAGCATCCCTCGATATTACTTGAACCAACAATTGCTTTGTCTCTTCTAATGGAACCACCAATCACTTCAAATGCTATAGCTCGAACGTCTTCAGGAACTGAAGCACAAATGTCAATTTCATTTCCTTTAAGTCCAGACAGATGAGATTTAATCCTCGTAGCACCTCCGGCAAATTCACGCCCGCAATAATTGCATTTAAATCTACCATTGAGGTCCTCGGCATGTTGCCAAAAGCTGTCCTTTTTCCTACCCATGATTGTTATTTCCTGTATTATACAAATCAAGAGGAGAGAAATTAATCTAGTACATAAGTGGAGTTTTAAGATGGAAATTAAACAAATACGCAATAAAAACCCGAAACATAATCCCATCATCTGTACGAACATATCAATTTTAGACATGAAGTACATAAATATATTCCCTGCATAACAAAATCAAATGGAAGAAAGAGAGAGGCCAATTTACCAGAACTTCAGATGATTGAATTTGAGTAACAGATACTTGTTTACGTACTGGAAATTGCTTTGGGTTCTACGGAGAAGATTAAACAGCACATCCAACCAAAAGTCATCATCAATAAAGAAGAGGATGGGTTGAGACTTGAAAAGGGTTGGTATACTTAAAAATTGGAATAAAAAATGGGTATGTGACACACCAAGTACTTTCTAATTACATACGACAAACGAGTAGGACAAGAGTACAACACTAATTGCTCTCTCCTTGCGTAAGTGCAACGCTAGAAAATATGGTGAAGCAATACTAAATTAATTAGTTAACTAACCCACCCACCCTCTGGATTCAGACTGAGAAACTCTGAGAATGCATGAGAACACTTTGACTTTCAAATGGACTATTGGACGCTTGGTCTGCTTGCTCCCACTAGAACTCACCTTCCAAGAAGGTCCAAAGAATGTGCCAACTTGGGCCAAAAGAAAAGAAAAATCCCATACTCAATGTTTAATTGTTTGGGACCTGAAAAGAATGAAAAAATAAGAGTATCTGGGCATTAATCGGAATATTTTTAATCATTAAGTCAAGTAAAATTCAAAAGACAATAATTATTTAATCAAGAAAAAAAGACTAACAATTAGCCCCAAAAAAAAAAAAAAAATTCATTGATTGGACTTGGGCTTTATTCGGAGCATAAAAATAATGAAAATGTGGACTAGCTTTTGGGCTATGATACTGCAAGTTAGATCCAGAGCTGACATATGTAAAATTTGGATTTTTGATAGAAGGGTTCAAGTTCTACAATTTTTGTACAAAATGATAAATTTATTATTTTAATAGTCAAAATGGGATAAATGATGAAACCGCATTTTCAAAACACGGTTTTTGGGTCCGACTTGTCATGCCAGGTCACCCTATTGCCCAGATCACGCACTCGCGCGTGGCACGCGAGTGGCGGATGAAACCGGCTTTTGAAAAGTAGGTTTCATCCGACTTTTTGTCCCCGCGCGGGGGACAAAATTTGCAGGCTACCCTGCAACGCTGCAGGGTAGCCTGCATAGCTAGGCAACCTAGCAAGGCTGTTTAGCAAGGCTGCCTAGCACGTCCCAGCTCCCGCCCCTCCCCCCCCTCCCCTTGTCAATAATTCCCTCTCCCTCCCCCATTAATATATTAATTAAATTAGAACATACAAATACAATAATTAATTTGTTCTATTCTACATAATAATTACATTAAAACATATAAACCTTTAAATATTATTTTTTTCAAATTTTTTTTCATGAGCTTTGTAAAAATTTTATGAGTTTTAAATTTTTTTTAAAAAAATATATGATAATTTAGAAGTGAGTTTTTGTGAAATATATCATAATTTTGTAATTTAAATTTTTATTATATGATATTTTTGAAATTTAAAATATATAGTAATTTTTTAGTTTATATTATAATATTTTATAATTTTAAAATATATGATAATTTTAAAATTTTAGAATTTAATATTTTTGAAATTTTTAAATTTTATCATAAATATTTGTAAAATTAATGATATCTTTTAAATATAAAGTACATGTTAATTTATATGTTTATAGTTACGATATATTTAAATTTTAAAATGTATGATAAATTTTAAAGTGTATAATAATTATATGGAATTAAAAATATATGATAAATTTTAAATTTATATTGTATGACAGTTTTTAGATTTTTAAATTTGGTATTTTTAGAATTTAAGATTTTTGATAATTTTTTAATTCTATAGTGTATCATAATTTTTTTATTATAGTTTATGATATTTTAAAATGTTAAAATTCATGATGTTGTAAATTATTAAATTTTACTAAATTTTTTAAATTTAAAGTATATAATTTTTAAACTTATTTGAAATGATTTAGAAAAAATAAAAAATATTAAATTATTTAAAAAATTAACGGAACACACTTATATTAATCAAATACATATTATGAATACTATAATTTATTTAGAAAAACTTGCCACACATTTGACGATAATGAAATAAATATGTGTGTCATTGTTTAACAACATGCTGACAAAGTCGATGGAAGAAAATTATGAACGAAATCATCATCACAATCACTGTCAAGGTAATCAGACAAGTTATCATCGCTTTCATATTGCGCATCAATTTCAACTTCTATCATCGTCGGAGTTCTTAACTCGTCTTGCCGAGCAGCCGCCTCATGCCAGGCATGATACTTATCTAGTCTTCGATTCATCTGGTTAATTTCAGACTTTAGTCTTTCAATACGCCGTACATCATCATATTGGGGCAATGGTCAAGATTGTGAGATGAATTGGTATCAGGTCCTACCTTCTTTGAGATTGATTTTAGAAGCTGATAATGCTGGAATTGGCTTGCAGCGTAGAATAGCAATTGATAGCACTTAGTTTGTTTTGGTTATTGTTTCCTTTCCCTTTCAATCAATAATAATAATAATAATAATAATAATAATTTAAACAAAATAAAAGCAACAATAAATAAATTGATAATAATTTAATATCGTAGATATGTCATCACCTCATCTGCTAAATTAATTTACACAAAGTGTTCACTATTAGAAACTTAATCTTGAATGATCGAGAAAGTGAGATAGAATGGCTACAAGTTTCCCTCTCTTCGCCTCATTTTTGAATCTTGTAGAGTGGTCTGGTAATGAAGAATTGCAATCACTAGTCTCTAGGTGTTTTCTTTTGTCCTGTTGTGTTTTTCTTTCCTTTGCAATCAAAAAAATAAAAAAATAAAAAATTCAACAAAATGTACTATAAAATGTGAATTAACATAATCTTAAATTCTCAAACAAATTATATAAAAAAAAAGTAATTTCTCAATAAATTATAAAGACAAAAATATATATATATATATAAATTAACCCCAAAAGAAATTGAATCCACTTGAGTTTTTATTTATTTTTGGAGGAGTTGTTGTACATGCATTTTTCTTCTTGGTAGTTAGTCTTTCCTTTAGTTTACATGTTATATGTAACATCACTGTCAATTCGAAGTTTGCATCAGGTCATCCTTTTGTATCGCTTTGAAAGTTCAAATGCCCTAAATTATTATAATTATTATTTATGCATTCAGAGCAGACTTTTGCACTTCAATGTCTTCTTCTCCATTGCATTGATAATTTGGCACCATATGACAGGGCATTGCCTTGAGCTTCGGTGCTTCCATACACAATCTATATTCCAAAGATATCATTATATTCTTTGAAATCTTTATCTGTGAATCAATATGTCATCCGAGTCTACTCTTATTTCCTTGATGATTTTGTTTTTCCTTGGTTTGAGGTTCATCAACTCAAGTAGTACCCAATTCACTGACACTTTACAAATGGGCCAATCAATTAACACCTCAGAGAGAATTGTATCAGCTGGAGGAACCTTCGAACTGGGATTCTTCCCAACAGAGAAGAATACAAAGTTTTATGTAGGTATTTGGTTTAGAAAAGTTCCTAAAGATCATGTAGTTTGGGTTGCAAACAGAGAATATGCTTTTCACTCTTCGGCTGTTCTCACTATCAACAGTGAAGGAAATCTTGTAATTTCTGATGGCAAATTGGTGTACTTTTTGACAAATACTTCAAGTGGCAGTAGTACCTCTGCTACGCTCGTCGATTCTGGTAACTTCGTACAGTTAAATGACTCAAGCTTAGAGGTTTTGTGGCAAAGTTTCAATTATCCTACAGATACTCTTTTGCCCGGGATGAGAATTGGGCCTGATCCATTAACAGGATATTCTTGGTCACTGACATCGTGGAGAAGTGCAGATGACCCTGCTCCTGGTCTTTTCTCCCTCCAAGTGGATCGGGTGCATGGGCTAGTCATCATGAAGGGGTCTAATTTGTACTGGACGGATATTGAAAATAAATTTTCAATCCAAACTTCTAGCAGTCGAACTAATGCTATCTGGAATGAGGGATATTTCACTTTGACAGCTGATAGCAATGGTTCAATTTCTCGAATAGTACTAGATGTCTCAGGGGAGCTTAATGAACAGCTGTGGTCAGAAGATGCTAAAAGATGGCTCTCGTTGCAATCGTCTGTGTGTGGGACAAAAGCTTTATGTGGAAGTTTTGGCATTTGCAATCCACAATCCCGAAACCCATGCGGCTGTTTGAAAGGTTTTAAATCTTATAATAATGCCAATTCTTCGATGAAGGGCTGTGATAGGCAAACAGCTTTGCTTTGTAGCAATGGAAGTCATGCTGAAGGTGAGAAGGACGGGTTTCTATTTATGTCTCAAGTTGGTTTGGCTTCAAATCCACTTTCGTTGAACACTGGGAGTGCAGTAGGATGTGAATCAGCTTGCTGGAGCAGTTGTTCTTGCGTTGCTTATACTTATGCTAATAGGTGCTCTTTATGGAATGATGGACTGTTCAATCTCAAAAATCTTTCTGATTCTGAAAGTGATACAAATATAGGAGGTTTATATCTTAAACTTGCAGCCTCTGAGTTGGTTAATAAAGGTATTAGTTAGGTATGGAAGATCCTTTCTTTAGTCAGATTAATCAAATCATAACTCTTTTTTTTTTTTCTTTTTTCTGCACTAGAAGCGGGATTGAGGAATGGCACGCAAGTAACACATACTTCTCGCAATAGGCAACTATTGACAATCTTGGTACCAACCACATTAACAGCATTGCTCTTGCTGTTTCTGTCTGTTTGCTTTTATACTCGCAGAAAGCTAGCAAGAAAAGGTAATAATTAACTACTTAAAACAATGGAGGAGCAATAGCAGTGAAGATTGGAAAAAAATTTGATTGATAAACTTACTTTGTACTTTATAGGAGAGGATCTGTTACAATTTGATTTAGGCATGGGCCTGAAAGTAAAAAACTTGGAGGGTACCGAGGTAGCTAAGCTTGAAAGAGTCTCAAAAAGGGAAGTCAAATTGCCATTATTCAGTTTTACTAGTGTTTGTTCTGCCACTGATAATTTCTCAGCTTCCAATAAGCTTGGAGAGGGCGGTTTTGGACCTGTTTACAGGGTATGCTTCATTTCCCTTTTGTCTTCTTTTTCTGTTAAACTTCAACTTGTTGACTCGACAGTAGCACTTGAGATTATAGATTAAGATAGTCGTGCTAGTTATGTTCACCTAGGATGAAATTTATGTTCAGGGGAAGCTATTGAATGGAGATGAGGTCGCTGTAAAAAGGCTTTCTAGAAGATCTGGCCAAGGATGGGAGGAGTTGAAAAATGAAGCACTGCTCATTGCGAAACTCCAACACAACAATCTTGTTAGACTTTTGGGCTGCTGTATCGAGGGAGATGAAAAAATTCTGATTTATGAGTTTATGCCAAATAAAAGTTTGGATTTCTTCATCTTTGGTTGGTGGACTCTTAGACCTAACATACATTTCTTTCTGTCATGATGCGTAGTTGAATTTTTGTGTAATATAACATCTTAATATGATGCAAATGTATAGATTCAACAAAGCGCAGGACATTAGATTGGGGTACACGTGTTCAAATAATTGATGGGATTACTCAGGGCCTTCTTTATCTTCATCAGTATTCCAGGCTAAGGATTATTCACAGAGATCTAAAAGCTAGTAACATATTGTTGGACATCAACATGAATCCTAAAATATCAGATTTTGGAATGGCAAAAATATTTGGAGGGAACGAGCTACAAGCAAATACAAACCGAATAGTTGGGACTTAGTAAGTAAAGCAGAAGAAAGTTTAGACTTTAGACTAATGAATTTCCTACACGATGCATACATTCAGTTATTGCTAACTATTTATTGCTGATTTTTAGTGGTTATATGTCTCCTGAGTATGCTCTGGAAGGTGTCTTTTCAATAAAATCTGATGTCTTCAGCTTTGGAGTCTTGCTCTTAGAGATTGTGAGTGGGAAGAAGAATACTGGTTTTTATCAAACAGGTTCTCTCAATCTTCTTGGACATGTAAGTTTCTAATTTCCACTCATTTTTATGTGATGTATATTTCAAAACCATTTGACCATGTGTTTTCAGAAGTTGTATTCTTTAATTTCTTGTGAATTTTAGGCATGGGACTTCTGGACAAGTGGTAGAGGAATGGACCTGATGGATCCAGTATTAGAAGAAGACTCATCTAAGCATAAGGTAATAAGATATGTCAACGTAGGACTCCTTTGTGTCCAAGAAAATGCAGCAGACAGGCCAACTATGTCTGATATTTTATCAATGCTTGGAAATGACAGTACAGTCCTGCCTTATCCTAAGCAACCTGCTTTTCTAAGTTTGAGAAAAATGGTGAATGATGGCCAGGCTAAGAGAATAACAGAAAATTGTTCTGTGAACAACATGACAGCTTCAATTATGGAAGCAAGATCTTAGTGTATTAATTTAGCAATTATAGTACTTTATTTGTATTTTATTTTATTTTCAGCGCCATATAAACAAAATTTTAAATATAACAATGTCATTTTATAATTAGATGATCAATTAGTGCTATTCTTAAACATTTTATTAAGAAAAATTTATATTCTTCTTTCGTACATATATCATATTTTTACTAAACTCTAAGACTCTAGTGACAACTTCTCGTATGTGACTTAAAAATTGAAAGTTTCCAAAATATGTAAGAAAATATAAAAATAGAGGTGTCCTAAAATCTACAATATTAATAGAATGAAAAAAGAAACTAAACCCTCGACTCCTTTTTTTCTCGCTCTGCGAGTACAACCAATGCCAAGATGGCGTCACGCAGACTCTTATCCTCTCTTCTCTGATCGCCCATTAGTCGATCACCGTCGAAATCTCCATTTACGAACTCGAGACTAAGACCCTTATCACCATACCTTACGAATCGTCTCTCCCCTGCTACTGTAAGCTTGATTTTACTATTTCTCTTACGCTTTTCATCAATATTTTTTTTTTCTGGTTATTTTGATATAGCAAGAAATGCTTGGATTATTGGTTTGTTTGGGTTCCGAGAAAATTGTGGAAAGTAAAGTATGCAAAGGGATTACAACGGATCTAGTAGTTCTGGAAGATTTTGAAATAATCTTCCTGGTGCAATTAAAATACAGTAGACACAATAAATGTTCCTTCAGAATTAATGCTCGAGTGGATAGGTACAACAAATATGTTTTGAGATATTCTAAAATGCTGAGTGCACTATACCATTCATAGCCTTATGACCAAATTTTCAACTTTACAAAAGCATTAAAATTTTCCTTAGTACTGCAAATCATGAAAGTTAGCAATCAGTCTTAATTTTGATAACAATTTGTGAGGCTTCTCATAGAAAATTCATGTTTTGTTCTTCATAGGACTTCACAATAATGCAATAGATTGTGGGCTCTCTCTTTCCGATAATGTTTTACTATTGGATTTCACCACCTAAAGAGTATAAAAGTTATTTTTTTAATTCAATAACTTGGTGTTTTTTTTTTATGAATTCAAATACTCTTATTAATTTTTTTCATTTGACTAGAATCCATTCCCATACAGAGGCACTCACATGTAAATCCAATACTAATAAAGCTACCCTGTTTGGAGGTTCTAGACTGGTTTTTTTTTTTTTTTTTTTAAAAAGGAGCACTTCTACCTCCTTTGTACAGCATGTGTATTGCAACACAGATAAGTTCTCCTGAAGCAACTTTGCAAGATGCCTCCACTCCTATCTCTGATGTAGCTCCCCAATCAAATTTAAGAGACTTGATAAAACTGCAGGGAATATTATGAAGGCATGCATCTCTATCCTGTGCATTATCAATGAAGAGATTTTCTTTTTTCTGTTATCAAAGTTTTGATACTATACAATGTAGATTTTAGATAAGGAAGCAGTGGAGGAAGTGTGATCCCAGAGAGAAATACCTGATATAAAGACTGGTTATATTGTCCAACTCAAAGTGGTATAATAAGTTTGTTAGATGGTTTATGTCTTTATTTATTTGTTCACTGATTTTTAAGGAAATTAACTTGATATATTCCTCATGATATGTGATGTTAACAGGAAGTACCTGAGAACAAGCGGTGTGTTTCAGTTTTAAAAGGCATTGTTATAGCAAGACATAATGCTGGTCTAAATACTACATTCAGAATCAGGAGGCAAGTAGCTGGGGTTGGGGTTGAGTCTCTCTTCCCTCTGTAAGTTCTTTGAAGTGATGTTTTCTTTTCTGAAGTTCTAGCCAAAAAAAAAAGAGAAAAGGAAACGTAAGTATGACCTATAGGCAACTGTAAATAAAAAAGAAAGAAAAGAAAACCTAAGTATGACCTATAGGCAACTATTTGAGAAATGCTGTTTCAAACTGGGGAACAAGATCTCATTTCATTTGGTGACTTCGATGTGTGATCTACTTGATCTTCCTTACTCAGAACCTGATAATATAGTGATGATAATTGTGTAGCATTTGCTAGTGTTTTTATTGAATTGCTTGGATGTTTATTCTTTTATAAGTTCATTCTGACTTTTATCTTGTGAAATGATCACGAGAGAATAATGATAAGTTCATCAATGTGCGTGAGAATGAAATTTGAACATCTGGATAATAATATGAATAACTTCACAAAATTGTTGTGTTACTTTTCTCGGCACACACCGGATAATTCTGTGAATGGCTCACGAACTTTTCTTTTTCTTAATCATTAACCGTCGTTGATATCAGAAACAATGGTGACAATATTACTTTTGACATCATTGTATGAAGAGGCATAGGGAGAATGGTGGTATTATTCATTATTTTATAATATTTAAATTGTCAAATGCAATATTGTATCAGCTTCAAAGGTTTATCTTTTCCCAAAGTCTTCTATTGATTTTCCTTACTTATTGAAGTTGAATGTTAGGTTTTGATTATTTCCCTTTGACTCCTTAGGGGCTTTTTGATATACAACTACACAAAAATGTAACACTTATTTTGCCCCAATGCTTATTCAGATTATGAATAATTGGGTTTCAATTTCTCCACTTGTTACTTGAGATTGAATATATTGCTATTTTGAATTTATTAAGTAATGTGTTTTACCTCCTTTGTCCTATTAATAATGGTCAGTCCTAGTGTTCCGCTGAAGTTGTCACATGTTCAGATGTTCTGTTTGTTTCCTGTTTTCACTTTTCGTCTTTAATTGATAGTATTCTGCCTGGCACGTAATGACCATTTTGGATCATGTATGACAGGTACTCACCTAACATAAAGGAGATGAATGTTCTTGATAAGAACAAAGTGAGTGGGGCCAAGCTTTACTATCTCCGGGACAAAATGAATGCACTTACAAAGCAATAGCAAGCTTTGTTAACTGGTTTAAACTTCGATTCTTTTTCTTGGCAGCCTTCATCCCTTGGCCATCCAAAGTTGAGAAAAATATGCATGGGAATTGGGAAACATCGACTCACATTGGACCTGTGTTGTGTGTTTATTGTGTTAGAAACTTTTGGGATGGTAATGTAACATTGTTCCCTGCATTTCATTTGGGCTGATTCCAACCTAAGTAGACTGTCGTCATTAAGGAAAGAAACTTGGATGGTGATGGAATGATACTAGTGAAGGATGAATTTCAAAATTTTATTGAAGCTAGCATAAAATTATAAAATAAAAACTGAATTCCTTGAAATTTAGAGTAATTTATTGACAAGAAACTTAATCATCACAGTTTGAAATACAAATTTTATTTTTTTTATTGCACAAAATGAAGAAAACCCATTCAGCTAAAAAACGAATGATATTTATCTTGATTCCGGGCACAGTGAGTGGCAGCCTCTCTAGTTTGGGGCAATAAAAGACATTAAAAAGTGTGAGGGAATCACGCAGCATTACTCCTTGGCATGGTACAAGGTCACTAACTTTGGAAGAGTGATGATACTGTTAATACCAGCATGGATATCACCAAAGCTTTCTTCTTCACCAATTCCTCTTGATCCCACTTCTTCTATGGACGATGATACCGAAAAGACCTCTGTGATAGAGCTGCAATTCTTAACAGAAATTATCTGCAAGTTATGGATGCACGATGGAAAACCAGGCGTGAACAGCTTCTTGATTTTGTGGCAACCATAGATGTTAAGTTCTTTTAAACAAAAAAAATTCCACGAGGAGTCAAAACGGGTGCCGTGAAAGTGGCTTCAATTTCCATACAAATGATGTATGAGGTTGTCAGATCACGAAGGTATAGTTATTAGAGAGGTGCAAAATGAACAAGAACAAAACAAGTACTCTTTCTGATCACCAAAGCCTTCAATTCTAAACAACCTCCATGAAGTAGCAGAAGTACTGGTGGACGAGAATATTTCACACAAGCTTGTCCCTGATTCCAATGCATCTGGGAGCAGAAGGGAAATTTCTCTGTCCAAGTTCCAAAGTATTACACTTTTTACTATTTTTCTCTAGCACTACTATAGACGAAAGATTTAAGTACTCTTTGCCCTGGATCAAAGCAAGGATGTAACTTTTGAGTCCACAATTTACTTCCTGCGTAGATCTTTTGTAGGCATTGAAGTGATGTGAATCGCAGAAGACGCCTGTAAAAGCTTCTGACATCTTCAAGTCTCTTACATCATCTGATTTCACTTTCACTAATTTTTTACTGAAAGGAAGTGCAAGGTATTGGAGTTTGGTCAATTTTGATACAAACATTGGTGTTAATTTATCCATGTAGAATAGATGATATAGATTAAGCCATCCAAGATTTAACAGCATCTCCAAACCTTGGGGTAGTTCTCTAATTGCCGTATAAGAAAGGTCCAATCTCTTAAGTGCTTGTAGCTTTGCTAAACAAGAAATGTATTCAAGTTCATCACAATGAGAAAGCAATAAAGAAGTGAGGCTCCTCAAGTCAGAGACTGTATCTGGCAAAATTTTAATGCTGGTGTGGGACAAATCAAGAACCCTAATTGCAGGAATGTGAAAGAAAAAAGAATCCTTAATCTCTCACAAGGGGTTCCTGCACAAAAGCAGGGTGGAAAGTTCGAGAAACTTGGGTACTGTAAACAATGAAATTTCTTCTATTTAGTTATTCAATAAAGAAAGCTTCCTCACTCCCATATTCTCTGAAAATCCTATCTGAAAGGGTATATCCTTTAATCCTATATTACCTCTTACTAAGATTCTAGGATTACCTTCGAGAATACTCATTGCCATTTCTCTAGCCAATTTGTCCATGAGAACCCATTACCACCCCAATCATGGCTTCCAAATTCCAACATGACGTGGTTCTCAAGTTGGTGTAATATGTCGTGACCTTCCTCAAACTGTCCATACAAACTCTTGGTTCCATCTATCAGTCCTTCATCAACCTATCTTATTATCAAGTCTTCATTATTAGTTATGTCGTTTCCAAGATAAAATGCACAATATAAGAAGCACTCTTTCAGGAGTTTCCTTTTGTTCTTGGCAAAATCTTCTAAACCGCGGCTTATTTTTAGTAGTGTTGTTGCATGGTTGAGGTCATCTTCTTCCGTCCGATCCGCATCATTTAGTATTAGACTTTCAGGAAGCTCTCTCTCTACAATTTTTGACACTTGTTGAGTCAATTTCTTTATATTCGTTTCAATGCCAAAAACTTGTCGCTTCCCCTGTTTGACATCTCTCAACCAAGTCTCAACTTCACTCTTGCGCTTTTTACCTAACAGTGACTCCAGTTTTTCTACTTTACTCTTTATGTCAGCTTCTCGACGGGTTTAGTTTTCTAATTTTTGTTTTAGTACCTTCATATTCTCATCCAAGCTGTCATAATTACTGGTTATCTCATCCAAGTTTTGCATACCTGTTTCAGTAGAGTAATTACTGCAAGTTATGGACAATATTCTAGGCTATATATGGAAAATGTAGAAGAAAAAGCTTAACATTACAGATTATTATATTAACAAGGATAACTAACATTAAGAAAAATATAAACATAGAATCTAAATAAAGAACATATAATATAAATATGTGACTATGTGTCTATGTGAATGTTACATCAAAACAAAGATAAGTATGTGTATATGTAGCGCATACCTTGTGCAGAAGCAGATTTTGAACATCCCTCAAAATTACTTGAACCAACAATGGCCGTAGCTCTTCTGTTGGAAGAATCCACCACATCAAGTGCTGCAGCTCGAACATTATCAGGAACTGATGTACATGGGTCAACACCATTTCCTCTAATTCCAGATAAATGTGATTTAATCCTGGTAGCACCTCCAGCAATTTTATGTCCGTAATAATTACATTCAAACCTACCATTAAGTTTCTTAGCATGTTGCCAAAAACTGTCTTCTTTCCTACCCATGATTGTGATTCCCGCCCTCTCCCTGTATACACAAATCAAGAGGAGAGAAAGGCATCTTTTACATAAAATGAAATTTGAGATTGAAATCAAGCAAATAAGCAATAAAACCAGAAACTTAATCCCATCATCCATATGTACACATCAGAATTAGACGTGATAGTCATAGTAGACCTGTAAATGAACTTCTAATAGACTTGAATTTGAGCAAAAGACACTTACTTGGATTGTACCCAAATGATTGAAAATTACTTTCGGTTTCTGGGAAAGAAGATGAAGTAACCCATCAAAGTAAAAATCAGCAAGAAGCAAAGGAGGGCGCTGAGACACGAGTATTTTCTTACTTTCGGCAAATGAGAACCTTCGACTTTCAATTGGATTTGTCTTTCTACCTCCTCCTTGTAAGTTTCAAGCTTACAAGAGCATTGTTGTTGATCAATGGCACAACTTTTACACGTCATGAATTTCAATTCTGAGATAGATCGAAAGGATGTCGTTCTGAATGGTGGAAGCAAACAAATTCATACAAACCAGTTTTTTTTAGCCGAAACGATGCGGTTCTTGGGGTTCTCCAGGGAGCTCTTCAGCGGATCCGCTTTCCTCTAAGAGGGTTCTAAGAAGGTAGAAGTTGGGCCAAAAGAAAAGAAAATCCCATACTTTTAATGCTTTGGGATGAAAAATAAAAAAGAAAAAAGTGTATTTGGTGATTACATTTTAATTTGAGAACACACAAACTTTTCTCTCCAGCATGGATGAGAAAAAAAAATTAAATTAGCTGTTAAGACTTAAGATATTCTAAAAATTGATTTTATTTATTATTACTTTGTTTGAGATGAATGTAATGAAATTATTATGTAATTTCTACTCAACATAATTTTATTTCTCTTTCTAAAAGAATAAAAATAAAGAAAATAATATATTTCCTATCAATTAAAATTACTCTAAGAGTCTAATATACGTAATAATAATATATGATGAGTCAGTTACAGATTAAATGTCTAGTTTAATTCAATACAGGAAAAAAAACTAATATTAATTTTGCTTGATTAGCTATCATTGGTGTTCAGATTAGTTAACAAATACTTCAATCAATTGATATGTTAGTCACTATTAGAGGAGACTTGAGAAGGAATCATATATTTAATTTTAATCATTATGTGATTTATGTCGACACTTGGAATTGAGAAGTAAAATTCCAAAGACCAACAATTAGCCCCAAAAGAATATAATATTTAGATTGGACGTGGGCTTTCTTCGGTCCAAAAAAAATAAAGAAAATGTAGACTCATTTTTTGGGCCATGATACTGTAAGTCAGATTCAGAGTCGGCGTGTGTAAAATTTACTCTTATCTGTAGACAAAGAACTCACTTCTAGGTTTCCTTGCATTCGGATGATTTTACCCTTGACAACCTTCCCCCACAAATCCATGGGAAACCCAAATGGACATGAGCAGTCACAGGACGTTTTGGCCCACAAAAATAATGAAATTGTAGACTAGTTTTTAGGCCATGATGTTGTAAGACTGTAAATAGTAAATATTACACTCTTGAGGCAAAATAATTACGAAGAACTCTCCTCCGGTTTCTTTGCATTTGGACGATTTTAACCTTGACAACCTTCTCAGAAACCTATGGGAAGCCCCCGCAAAAGGGACCGACCTTCTCAATGATCTGTACCTTAGTTGTCTTCCATGGCCTCTCCTTCTTGTAAAAACCATCCTAACTTCCTCCCTTCCCCATTTTGTACTTACTATTTCCTTTCAATTCTTTCTCATCCATCTCTAATCCACTATACACACTCTATCTCTCAATAGTATTTCTCTCTGTCTATTCACAATGGCAGCACAAAACCCACAAAACCATTTCCAAGATTGCTTGCCCATCATGGCTCACAAGCTTGGTGGAGATGCCCTGATAGGAGAGCTTTGTAATGGGTTCAATTTATTAATGGATGCTGACAAAGGGATCATAACGTTTGATAGCCTCAAGAGGAATTCTGCTTTGTTGGGGGCTACAGGATCTGAGCGAAGAAGAACTTCAGTGTATGTTAAAGGAAGGTGATTTTGATGGTGATGGGGTTCTCAATCCGATGCATTTCTGCGTCTTGATGTTCAGATTGAGCCCTGAACTTATTGAGGTCTCAAAATTGTGGTTAGAAGAAATACTCGGACAAGAACTCAAAAGATTATAATTGATTTATGTATTTTACTTTCTTCGTTGGTTCACCATTTGATGCCAACAAAAATTATAGTCATGTATCATATACTTAAATTACATTATCAAGATTTTTTGAGTGCACTAATCTTTATCCAAATCCATTCGTCTCATTGCTTTTGAAACTCTTCTTGAACAGTCTTATCTCTTTTACACGGGTTGAGTGAAATTCTTATCTGCTGATTTTAGCAGCTTGTTAGTTGTTTAAGAAAAGATCAAAGCTCCCTATTTTGCAATTACCAGTAAGAAAAATGTAAAGAAACAATTGCTATTGTGGTCCACCAAGAATATTGAGTAAAATACTGCCTGTATTTCTTTTGTCCTCGCAAGTATGGTTACTTGTACCATTTCGAGGTACCATGAACTCTTCTCCTACTTCTTATTTTCTTTGAATGCTAGCATCAAAGTTAGATCTCCCACTTATTCTTAATATACAAGTAGATTGACATTTTCTTCAATAATATTAATATTGTGACATTATAAAGCAAAATGATTAAATTTATGATAATTATAACATTTAGTATTGGTCTTTTCATACCTCCTCTCACTTGATTTTTCATAATTTTCTCTTCCTCTTTCACAAACCCTTTCTTATTTATTGTTCTCCAAATGATATCTTCACTGCCGTCTTTGTTATTCACAACCATGACCACGACTTCTTTGGTTTCTTTCTATTACACCTTTTACTTTAAAGGAAATCTTGGCTTATAGAATTTGTTCAAGGCTTTTCCTTCTACTTTTTAAATCTTTTTTTTTATGGACTTGTAATGATTCTATGAGTTGGTCAATAGACAAGGTCTTCCAATCTTTTGCTTATTCATTTGTACAACATTGTAATCAAATTTTAGTTGCAAAAAATGAAGGATTTTCTCTATCACATGAACATATTCTACTTTTTCATAATACATTTTCAATTAGTTGACAATGGCTAGCATTCTTGAAAAATTATACAAAATAGACTCGCATTCCTTCATGTGGCTTCAAAATCTCATCTCAATGGTTTGAGTCAAATTTTCTTCACTTTTTCAACTTCTTGGAGATAGCTTTGCAAAATGTCTAAAACTTCCGTAGGGTAGTTGCTAGTGCCACCTTCTCAAACAATGACTCATCCAACCGTTGATAAATGAGGAAGAGAGCTTGTTGATCATTTTTCCTAACCTTTGATAAGGCATCTTTTTGAGTCGCAATCAAAGCAGCTTCATGTGCACCAAACAACTTTCATACAAAGACACTAATTGACATAGTTATCTTTAATAAGACGACTAATATAGATTAACACTCATAATAGTAATTAATAACTCTAAAACCACACAACTACATGTACACGAATATAGATTAACACCCATTACCCTAAACTTTATAAATTACAATCCATTACAACAATTTTATTGCACATTAACAACAAAAAAACTCTCACTACACACAATATATAATTTATAGCCACCCATTACAAAGAGTTAATTACCTCATAAAACTTAATTAAATCAAAATAACACACACGCTTCTAACTTCCTCTAACCATTTATTCATAAAAAAAATAAAGTTAATAATTTTTAACATTCATCACTTTCCAGCTCTATTGAGAGTTCCTCTTTAAGTTGATTGTTGCCCAAATATCAATCCATGAGCGACCGGTACCAAACATAGCCCTCGGTTTCTGAGGTCTGGCTTTGGACCTTGATCTGACATTTTACATTTACTAGAGTCCTGCACATATAATTATACGAGATCAAATCTCACTCATGGGTCCATCTAACTGCTTAATAGATCCGAAAAAGGTCAAACCTTTTTGAATAAAAATCATACTGTATATACTGTATAAAGAGTAGGGAGTACCTGCTGATGCTGTATGGGAGCTCCATTTTTTTTCATATATGGGTTGCTTAACAACTAATAGGAAAAAGAATAAGATATAGTTCAACTTTACTGTAATATTTGAGAAAATATCTTATAATTAGTTGGAAATCATGGGACTTACAGTCACTTGTTCATGAAGGAACCTGATGTACCCAATGGCTTCAACGAGCACGTAAAAAATAGAAGCTTTGAACTGGGTTTCTTCAGTCCAGGTAAATCTAGCAACCGTTACTTGGGCATGTGGTACAAGAATATCCCAGTTCAAACTATTGTATGGGTGCACTAATCTTTATCCAAATCCATTTGTCTCATTGCTTCTGAATTCTTCCGAAATACTCTTAGGCTGTGTTTTGATCCATTGAATTGGAATTGAATTCAGTTACAATTACAACTGGAATTGTGAATTGTGCTTCAAGTACTTGGCTGTCTTTTTGCAAATGGTACTCTTGCAAAATTGTTTATTACACTTACCATGATAAAATGCAGTCAATGGAACTCAGCTGTATTAATTAATGTTGTCCTACTGGACACAACCAGTTCCTCCAATATCACGATCATCGTGTTGGACGAATAATGGCCTCACTTTCATTTGCATTATTGCTGCATGGTTTATTGCCATTTGGAAGAATCTGTTCATTATATCTGGTATCTACTTTTCTTTTACCATTATAATCTGCAACTTCAATTCCGTAGCAAAGAGGTAGACAGGGGAGTTTGGCAAACAATGGCGGTTCTATCTTTCATGGTAGTCAATTTTTACTTGCTCTTTTCTTACTCCAAAGTCTCTGCTGCAGCTGATACCATTACCTCCTCACAGAACCTCACCGACGGCAAGACTTTAATTTTCAAAATTGGAAGCTTTGAACTGGGTTTCTTCAGTCCAGGTAAATCTAGCAACCGTTACTTGGGCATGTGGTACAAGAATATACCCGTTCCAACTATAGTGTGGGTTGCTAAGAGACAGAAACCAATCAAGGACTTGTCTGGTTTGTTACTGATAAACAGTAGCACAGGCAACCTTGTTCTCAGCCAAAACAAGAATATTGTTTGGGCAGCTACCCTAAAGAGAAAAGATCAAAATCCAGTGTTACAGCTCTTGGATTCTGGAAATCTTGTACTAAGAGAAGCAAATGATGAGAACTCAGAAAATTTTATCTGGCAAAGCTTTGATTATCCTTCTGATACTTTGTTGCCGGGAATGAAGCTTGGAAAAGACTTAAGATCTGGTCTTGATCGACGTTTAACAGCTTGGAAGAACAATATGACCCATCTCCTGGAAACCTGACATGGGCTATGCATGTTGATAGCTACCCTGAACCAGTTATACGGATAGGCTCAAAGAAGCTCTACCGAAATGGCCCCTGGAATGGAGTTCAATTCAACGGCAAGCCAACATTCCATCCTCACCCAATTTTTGACACTACGTACTTCAACGATGGCAATGAAGTATACTGCATGATTTTTGTATTCAATACGTCTAAAATAGCAAGAATGACAATGAATCAAACCACCAATTCCCTGCACCATCTTGTATGGTTAGAGGAAAAACAAAGTTGGAACATGATGGGTTCACTGCCAAGGGACTTCTGTGACGGCTATGGTGCTTGTGGACCTAATGGAAATTGTAACATGAAAAAGGTACCATCTTGTGAGTGCTTAAGAGGATTCAAGTCTAAGTCACCAGAGAGATGGAATGCATTCAACTATTCAGAAGGATGTGTCCGCAATAAATCATTGAACTGCAAGAATGATGGGTTTGTGAAATATATATGTATGAAAGTGCCAGATACTACAAATTCTTGGTTAAACAAAAGCATGACTCGAAATGAATGCAGAGAGGAAGGCTTGAACAATTGCTCTCGTATGGCTTATACGAATTCGGATATCAGAGATGGAGGCAGTGGCTGTGTCATGTGGTTCAATGATCTAAATGATCTCAGGGTTCAACCAGATGGTGGGGAGGATTTATATGTCCGATTACCTGCTTCAGAGTTGGGTATGGAGTCTACATCCTTCTTGTTACTCTTGTTGATTTTGCTAGTTCATTGTTGAAAGTTAAATTTCTGCTAAAATCCTATGTAAAGTGAAAATCATTTCCCATACTATAGTTCCTACATGATTCTTAGCACAAATTTAACTTTTAATGCTTCAACCATTCCAGAGAGTAATGATGGTGTGAAGTGGAAGATAGGAGTAATTGTTGGAAGTGCCTCTGTCATAATTTCAGGGATGCTCTTAGTTCTCTGTTACAGATATAGAAGCAGGAAAAGCCGGAAAGGTAGGTAGGATTACATAAACGGAACATGTTCTTGTGATTTTAACTTTTCTTTCGAATTGCTAATAGTAATTTATTGGATTAATTTCAAACAAGAAAAAGTATGTAGGCCATTTCATCTGAGATAGATACTATACTAAATTTAATTTTTTTAAATCAAAAATTCAGATTATGGTGCAATGCTAGATCACACAAGCGAAGAACAGAAGGAAGATCTGGAGCTTCCATTGTTTGACTTATCAAAGATAGCTACTGCCACTAATAACTTTTCGATGGATTACAAGCTCGGTGAAGGTGGTTTTGGACCCGTATACAAGGTAATTCTTTATGTGCCAATTCGAAAGCATGAAAATAAAGAAACACTTGTGTTACTCATAGACTACTATTTTTCTGGAATTATAAATTTTCAGGGTAAATTGGAAGATGGACAAGAAATTGCTGTTAAAAGACTTTCAAGGAGTTCTGGACAAGGTTTAAATGAGTTCAAAAATGAAGTTATACTGATAGCCAAACTTCAGCACCGTAATCTAGTAAAACTTCTCGGATGTTGCATTCAGGATGAAGAGAAACTACTGGTTTATGAATACATGCCCAACAAAAGCTTGGACTCCTTTATATTTGGTCTGAATTCCTTAAAACCTACCTGATGTTGCTACAATCCTATTTCTATCATTGTCTTGGATTCCTAGCTTCTAATCTCTTGTATCTTTTGTTTGAAAAAACTTGCCAGATCAAACACAAAGAAGACAATTAGTTTGGTCCAGGCGCCACCACATCATTTGCGGTATTGCCAGGGGACTTCTGTATCTTCATCAGGATTCCAGGCTAAGGATAATTCATAGAGATATCAAAGCAAGTAACGTTTTACTTGACTGTGAGATGAACCCAAAGATTTCAGACTTTGGCTTGGCAAGAACTTTTGGAGGAGATCAAAGTGCCGCAAATACAGAAAGAGTAGTACGAACTATATTAAAAAATTTGTTGTATTTGTTAAATCAATGTGTACTATATGTTTTTGTTCACCAGCGGTTATATGGCTCCAGAATATGCAATGGATGGAAACTTTTCAGCTAAATCTGATGTGTTTAGTTTTGGTATCTTGTTGCTGGAGATTGTAACTGGCAAGAAAAATAGTGGGTTTTACTGTCCCAATGACAGCCTTATCCTTATTGAATATGAAAGTGTAAAGTAATTAGTTTCTTAAATTTGTATTTTAAACCAAAAGCAGTGAATGATCTCCATCATCTTCCAATGTGTTTCAGGCATGGAATTTGTGGAGAGAAGAAAGGCCTCTGGAACTATTTGATGAATGCATCGAAGAAAACTGTAATTTATCTGAAGTTTTCCGGTGCATCCATATTAGTCTCCTGTGTCTGGAGGAGCATCCTCAGTACAGGCCTAGCATGTCGTCTGTGGTCGTGATGTTAGGTAGTGATGCTGTCTTACCTCAACTCCGACAACCAGGTTTCTTCATTAGAGAACATTTACACGGCGAATCTTCTTCCCCGTTTAAGAACTCAACAACTTCCATCAATGGATTAAGCAATACAGTACCTGAAGCTCTTTAAGAAACCTTCAACCATGTCATATATCTTATGCTGCATAACTTACGCAAAACATTTAGTCATTGTGGCCAGTTGTCCAATCAACATTTTCTGATGCTATGCAGACATAAAGGATATCTATTTTCTTGTAAATGAAATTCTAGAGGCTATTATAAATTGTAATAACGAATAACCACTCCAATTTTGATGCTGGCAATTTTCATTTTTTATTCTTTAATGGATTGCTTCCTGTCACCCCAATCATGCCAATTTTCTTTATAATTTCCATTTTACTACATCAATTACATTCAGTCCTTTTAACTTCTATTCCATTTCAAAGATAGTCACCAATTTTCCTCTTTTCATGGACAACTTTGGCGTCTGACAATTCTTTCTTGACACCATTTCAAAGATAGTCACCAATTTTCTTCCTTTCATGGACAACTATGGTCTTTGACAATTCCTACTTGATCACGACACATCACAGGTGGACAAATCAGTCACCGGTTACTGGACTCTGTACGTGGACAATAACATTAACTTTACACCCATAACACAATACTAGAGTCTAGAAAACGATCGAACCTATTGATCCCTTACTAATATTAAAATATCAATTCATTGAAATTAGTATTTTAATTTTAAAATCAACAAATTGAGTTCAATTAATAGACACTTCAACTCATGAAAATTTTAAACTCGAAACTTCAGAGGTTGAGGTAATGCATGAGAGTTTATTCCCTCTAACTCTACAGATGGAATGAATAGACACCACATGAGATTCACCATATGTGAGGGGTTTCATAGCAATTTCCTTGTATTTGGCGAATGGGGGGTATCAAGCAAGAGAAAAGAAAACACCAGATGGAAAACGGTGGTGGGTAGGTTAGCTCCTTAATTATGGTCCACAGAAAATTCTCTGAAATATATGCACGGGGTGGGCTTTGGGTCGTCGTGGTCGTCGCCCACAGAAAATTCTAACTAATATATTTAATTTAATAAATGGTACTGAAATATTTCTGAAAGTGATAGAAAATTAAGTGGGGGTTACTACTTAGATAGTGGTGGACAAAGAAAAATTTAGCAAGGATGTGATAGTAGAAGACAAGAAATACTCATTTCTACAGGGAGCATGGCTTTGAGAATGTTGGGGACTTAAACTTTTTGAGAACATAAATTTAAATCTTAGAACAAATATTTATTGAAAAGATCATCCTAATCATTATAGAGCTTAAAAAATTAGTCAGAATATCCAAGAAATTGAAGAAAAATAACTATTTTAATATTCTCTTATTGAGTGTTAATAATTATTTTGTCCTACGTAGATTTTTTATTTTTTTACTTAATGTTTCGAGAATACTATTTGAATAAAAATATAACTTCGCATTAATGCATTAGCCCTACGGGAAGGGGTAGAGAGAGAAGGATGTGGAAATAAAGCAATGTGATAGGCAATTGGGAGGAAGGAGAAGTAATAAACCAAAACAAGTTGGGTCCTCTTTCTTGGACCAAGGTCAATTATAGTAGTTTGACTAGTTTCTGTATTTTTATTTTTTCTTTTTTTTATAATTTGGCCAAAGAGGCAAAGACCAATTAATTGTGCAGATCACTAGTGTTGAAATATCACTATTCCACTCCTTCCATCACAAAGTAAGAGTTGTTTCTACTCCTCACTAAGCTCAATATGGAGTTTTTTCACGTTGCCCTTTTTGCTTTCTTGTGCTTCTGTGTAAGCCTTCATGTGCTCCCTTTTTACTTTGTTTCTTATTATGTAATAATGCTTTTAAGTTTGCTCTTCCTTATGGGTTGCAATAGTTCATTTTTGTGTTAAGAACTCAGTGATAGAATGGATTTTATAACAACATGAGTGTTTTAACTTATAAACGAAAGAAATCTTTTTTGCAGCTTGTGATCGTAGGAATCAATGCTTTCTTCACCTGCTGAAGATTATTGGAAATCTGTTTTGCCAAACACTCCCATAGCGGAAGCTATTCGTTATCTTATACAGCCAGGTTAGTACTACAACCATCAATCAATCATCTTATTATCACAATTTCTACAGAACACTTAACTTTGAATTATAGATTTTGATCAATCTGTCATTCTCTCTTTTATCTCTTCATCATGCATGGCAATATAGTGATACCAAGGTCCAGTTTCTGGTCATTCCAATCAATAAGCATATTTTTCCTTTTTAAGTTTTTGGTTTTTGGATTTTGAATGATTATTACCGGAAATTCAAAAATATGTAGACGTGAAAATCACTCACACGGCTGATTTAGACATGAGTTTGGTGGATCTTCCATACATTGATGCAGCCAGTACAGTCAGTATTCCCAAAGAACAACTCAAAGAATTGCTGAACCAAACAAATTTCTTCTTTGAACAAGACCTGCACCCTGGTAAAAAAATGACGGTGTTGTTCACCATGGGAGAAAACGAGGCCACTTTTTTACCATATAAAGATGCACAATCAATTCCATTTTCAAGTGACAAGTTGCCTGAAATTTTCAAGACGTTCTCAGTGGAAGCAGAAAGATTAAAGTATACAGTTGAGGTGTGTGAGAAACCTGGCATGAAGGGAGAAGACAAGTACTGTGCAACTTCCTTAGAATTAATAATTGATTACACGGTTTCAAAGTTGGGGAAGAACGTTCAGGTTCTCACGACTGAGATAGAAAAGGAAACTAAGAAGCAGATGTATAACATTGTGAAGGGAGTGTAGAAGGTAGGAGACGGAGCAGTGGTGTGTGACAAGCTGAATTATGCATATGCTGTGTTTTATTCCCATGAAATTGAGGCAACAACTGTTTATACAGTTCCATTGGTGGCTGCTGATGAGACAAAAAACAAAGCAGTAGCTGTTTGTCACGCTAACACTGATAGATGGAATCGCAAGCATCTGGCATTTCAGGAACTTCAAGTTAAGACAGGAACTGTCCCGGTTTGTCATTTCCTTGTCCCTAATACCCTTATCTGGGTTCCCAACTAAATCTTTGAGAAGGTCTCATGGCCCGGTCTCTGGGTGTCACTATGTTGTTCTGTTGGATGTGTACTATAGTTTATGTACTGTAGAAGTATGTCTGTAATTGTCCCTAAGGAGACCTTCAAATTTGGAGGTTCCAGGTTGAAATCATATCAGGTCATAGAGGGGTGGGCTTATGAGAAATGGGGGGAGCTACCCTAAAGTATTTAGTTCAAGACCCATTAGATCTTCCTATGAACCCCTCAAGAAACAAGGCATGCATATATGACATGTTCTTAGTTATTATGATCGTCTGTATTTTGGTGTGATTTAATAGTGAAATGTAACATATAAAGTCAAGGCAACCAAGCATTGATAGAGGACACTAGACGCGACACAACGGGAATGCAAATGGATAGCAAAAATTCAAATGAATATACATGATACCAGATGATTTTATATATTTTTATGTAAAGATAAAATTAATCAGTATGTGAAAATAAGTAACTAACATAACGTGAGTAAAAATAAGTATATGAAAACACAGAATTTGATTTCAAAACCCAATCACAGCAAGATCTTACCAAATATGATTTAAAATTTCAAACAAATCATCATTTTCATTTTTCATTGAATACAAATTGAACTCCACAAGTTTATTACTTGTATAGTTATATGATTCTGCAGTACATAGACCTATGAAACTTCCAAAAGCGTGCACATATGGCCAACTATTAGCCAAATTCCAAATTGGCTACAAAATCCTTCTCAAATCTTTCAAAATAATGAGCTGAACCATTGAGGCAAAGGTCCCATGAGAACTCAACGCAAGCCACACTACAACATATTTTAACCATGCTAGACCGGTAAAGCAAGTGTTCAATGGTAGAGATTTCAAGTTTCTTACCATTTCGAGAATTTCGATACTTGATCATGAGAACACTAGTAAGAGAATAAAATATGTTAAATTTTACCTAATAATTGAAACTTTTTTTTTTTTTCATAAAGATATATCAACACTGAAACAAGATTATTGAAAGAGACCAGAATTTGAGACAAGGCTTTGCAATAATTTTAAGCATTTTGTTTGTGACTTCGAAGTACAAACACCACGGTATCAACATATTTCTGGAGGGTATTACTCCTCTAGAGATAAATATCATAAATTAAATAATACTTAGTCTTTTCACGTCACAACAGAAAAGGTAATCTCAAATTTGTCCAAAGTGCCTGATTGAAATAGAAAACAACACAAGCTTGATCATTGAGTGAGACTTTTCTACAAACTTGATTCCAACGATTTCTTTTTCATCAGCTTCTTCTTTTTCTTAGCCTATCAAATCAACATTCATTTGTTTTTATTAGATGATCATGTCATGAAAATTTTAATTCAAAAATAAAATCAAGTGACTAACCGAAGAGGCCACCAAAAAAACTGTTTTAACAGCTCGCGAGAAAAGCCGACGACCACTATTATTTTTGTGGCGACCACCATATTATTCTTCTTCCTCCGTATCCAAAGGTGGCAATATTGTTGGTAATGCAACACCTTCCTTATTTTTTTCCCGAGAGATAAACCTGAAAACCGATTCTTCTCTGGTCGAGCATTTTGTATGACCATATGAAAAGTCATTCACAGGTGACTTGAAACACTTCAAGAACTTGTTCTTGTTTCTGGGCTTCCATTTGGATTTCGAGTCCATGCTCATGAAAGATGTGATTGGAAGACTGAAGGTTGGGTTTATGCGGTTGACAAGGATTTAGGGATGTTTGTAAGGTGGGAAAATTGAGGACATACGAATAGGCTTTTTTAGATAGTACGTACTTAAGAAAACGAGGGAAAATAGGAGGGCATAAGGCATTTCACATTTCATGGATTTAATAATTTTCTTTGGTTTTTTGGTTTTTTTATTTTTATTTTTTTATTTTTATGGGTTTCTCCACGGACAGGCATTGGGCATTGGGCATTGGGCATTGGGCATTGGGGTGAGATTAATTACTCAGGCTCTGTCGTGACTGAAAGGTCCTCCAACAATTGCCTATTATAAAATTCGAATTTGTGTTCTCACCTTAGAGTATAGCTCGTTTACTATTGCATCCAATTATTATTGATTTGTTTTTTTAATTGATGTGTAAAAGGACTTGTATATGTTGTTTGTTTTTTAATTAAGAGTCATTACATGTTAATTTGATTTAATAAACTAAAGTACTTAGAATATAAATATCCTAACTGATAACACTTTATTGAAGGGAGATGAAATGTGACAAAAAAATTGATACAACATATCACTCCCATCTAGACATAGAAGAGATAAAAATCTAAGTACAACTAAAATTATTATGGTCACATCCTTATAATAAATATAAGAACAACCATAATTAGATGAATTTCTCCCAAAAAGATGCAATATCGCATTGTACATCTCCATTTGATGTTATATATAAATAACTCTCTCAAAATATTATCTTAATTAATAAGTATATTTAGAACACTGATAACAAATCATTGAAGATATTAGCAAAATAAATAAAATTCAAATCACAAGCAAATATATTTTGTGATAGAGCATCATCAAAATAATGAGATGAATAGGCAAAAATAATAATTGAGTACATTATCTAGCATTACTTGAGCAGCATTAAGATTGTGAACAATGTATATTATTATGTGTTCCAATTCACACAATGTAGGATTTGATTATTTTTTAATTAATTATATTTATTTCTCTAAGTTAACTTCTATGTTAATAGATATTTCACAATAAAATAACTAAAATTTTATAATGTAGCAGAAAAAGAGATAATCTTCCTCTTATTATTATTTTATAAGAATCTTCATACCCTTTGAGGGTGAGCCTAATCTCGTTCGGGGTTCATGACTGCCCCTTGAGGGTGAGCCTAATCCTGTTCTGAATTTATGACTGCCCCTTCTCACAATTATTTTCCTGCAGGCTCGAACTCCTAACATTGCAGAAGCTTTTCAACTGTTAAACTCAAACGTGTCTTACTACTTGAACCACACTTTATTAGATTCCACTTCTTAATTAGTTTCCACATCATCAATTTTGTGAGAAATGTTGAGATGAATACGCAACCTAACTAGTAATTGCAATTATAGAAGTGTACGGATGAGTAATTGACATATCTAGTTGTAAGTGTCCTTTCTACTCTTTTCTTCCTTAATGAAATTTCTTTTTCTAAAAAAAAAAATATCTAGTTGTAAGCATTAATTAGGAGTGAAATACATACTATTGGGTGCTATTAATTCCTGACTCAATTTGTTCAAGCTGCCCTACTCTTCTAGTCGTAGAAAAAAAGTTAGTACATGATCTGCGGCTACAAATTGTAAATGATTGTCAAAAACTCTTTCTACTTGATCATGGAAGGGTGTAAGATTGAAAAACAACAAAAACCTTCACATGGTGTGGTTTGTGGTTTGTCCCAGATAACGATGTTGTGTGACAAGGGCCAATTCAATTATGGACCCAAAAAACACTATACTTGTGCAGTCGAGTTATTTTGAGACAAGTAAATGCGAGTCATATTTTCAGAAGTCAAAATTTTTTATGGGTCAATATATATATAAGTTTTAAACTCGATGTACATAGAAGTTTTAAACTCAATGTAAAACTAATTAATTTTAAATTTGATGTAGAAATAGTTAATTTTAAACTTGATATAGAAATAGTTAATTTTAAACTCGTTGGGAGGTGGAGTGGAGGGTATAAATTGCGTTCAAGCTTGAAGTTTTAACACATGATATGCAAATGAAATTGTAGCAATTAAAATTAATGGACTAAAAAACGAAAGGATGAAGGTGCACCTCATGATTATATGTGACACTGTGAATCACAGACATAATGCCCAGTCTTTTTTCTTTGACATGTACAACGGAATTTTGGATATAAGGGTACAATTTTTAATATTTTTGACTAATATGATAGGTTTTATATTTTAATAGTCAAAATAAAGTAACTTTAGAAACCGAATTTTAAAAATCCGGTTTCAGGTTATACATTTTAAATAAAAAAATATTCTATAAATTTTAAAATTATCTACACTTTTAAATTAAAAAAATATCATAAATTACAAAATTTTAACATATCATATACTATAATAATAAAAAAAATATCATACACAATAAATTTAAAAACTATCATAACTCTAAGTATATCATACACTCTAAAATTAAAAATTATTATACACTATAAATTTAAAAATTATTATACAATTTAAATTTAAATTTAGCATACATTTTAAAATTTAAATCTATCATACACTATAATAAATAAATAAATATCATACATTATAAATTTAAAAATATCATGCACTATAATTTAAAAATATCATATTTTAAATTTATCATACATTTAAAATTTTAAAATTTATTATACACTTTAAATTTAAAATTTATCATACATTTCAAATTTTAAATATATCTTACACTATAATAAAAAAATAATATACATTTTAATATTTCAAAATTTTAAAATTCATGATTTTTTTAAAAATTAAAGTGTATGATATATTTAAAATTTAAAATGTATGATAAATTTAAAATTTAAAATATATAATAATTTTTAAATTTATAGTGTATGATAATTTTTAATTTTAGAGTGTATGATATTTTTTATATTTAGAGTTTATGATAGTTTTTAAATTTATAGTAAATAATATTTTTAAAATTTAAAATGTATGATAATTTTTAAATTTATAGTAAATAATATTTTTAAAATTTAAAAGTGTAGATAATTTTTAAATTTATATAATAATTTTTAAATTTAAAATGTATGGCCTGAAACTGAATTTTCAAAATCCGATTTCAATTATTTGCAGAGGTGGGCTCATGGGTATGTGGTGATGGGCCTATAAGGTGATGATGTGAAGTGCTAGAAACCAGATTTTCAAAATTTGGTTTCTAAAATTACCCTATTTTGACTATTAAAATACAAAACCTACCATATCAGCCAAAAACATTGAAAGGTAGACCCTTGTGTCCAAAATCCCCATGTACAATCATCTGTCCCTCTAAATTCTCTTATCTCTTCTACTTTTTGATTCTTACCACTACATTAATCAAGTTCATAGAATAGCATATAGTAATGGACATGTCCTCTTAGCAAAGAAAGAAGAAAAAAAAAAATGGACATTGTCCTTCTTCACCCAAAAAAACTACAACATGGATATGTCATTTTCCTTTAAGGATTTGTTTGGATTGAGTAAAATGAAGAGCGAGGAAAAAATAAATAAATAAATAAAAAGGATATTGTAATACTGTTCTCTTGTTCATTTTGGCTGATTACAACCTAAGTAGCCTGTCGTCATTGAAAAAAGAAACTTAGGATGGTGATGGATTGATAACAGTGAAGGATGAATTTCAAATAAAACTTGAATTCCAGAGAATTTAGTGTAATTTACTGAAAAATAAACTTGCTCAATTTTCAGAGTTTGAAATACATGTTTTTGTTATTGAACAAATTGAAGGAAACCCCTTCAGCTAAAAGCTTAAAAGTGAGGAATATTTGTCTGGATTGCGAGCTCAGTCCGTCGCAGCCTCTGTAGTTTGGGGCAATTAAAAACACTATAATCTGTGAGAGAATCACAAGCCATCATTCCTTGGTATACTGTCATCAATTCTGGAAGGTTCTCCAATTTCAAGGTCACTAACTTAGGAAGAGTGATGATACTGCCACCATAGATTTCTTCTTCGGTATATATTCTTCCTGATCCCATTTCTTCTATGGACGACGATACTGAAAATATCTCCGTGATAGAGCTGCAAGCCTGCAATTATAAACACAAATTGTCTGTACATTCTGGATGTCGCAATAGAAAAACAGGTGTGAACAACTTCTTAATTTTGTTGCAACCAAAGATCTGAAGATTTTTTAAACAAGAAAATATTCCATGTGGAGTCAAAGCAGGTTCTGTGCACGTGGCTTCTTTTTCCTTACAAATGATGTATGAGGTTGCCACATTTTGAAGGGACAGTTGTTCGAGGTCAAGGAGAGAGGTACAGTGCAGAAGGAACAAGAAGAACAGAACAACTACTCTTTCTGATCACCAAATCCTTCAATATCAAACAACCGCAATGAAGTAGCAGTAGTATTGGTAGATGAGAATACTTCACACAAGCTTTTCCCTGATTCCAGTGACTTTGATATATACAGTTCTCGAACGTCAAAACTGGTAGCAGAAGAGGAATTTCTACATCCAAGTTCCCAATTATTACAATTTTACTATTTATTTGTAACTCTATTCTAGACTCAAGTCTTAAGTACTCTGCACCAAGCCTCAACACAAGGATGTAACTTCCGAGTCCACAATTTACTTCATGCGTGGTTTGTATGTAGGCATTGAAGTGATTTGAATCGTAGAAGACGCCTCTAAAAGTTTCTAACATCTTCAAGTCTATTACATCATCTGCTTTCTCTTTCGCTAAGTTTGTAAAGCAAGGAAGTGAAAGGTACTGGAGTTTGGTCAATTTTGATATTACAAACATTGGTGTTAATTTGTCCAACTTGTGTAAACCAAAGAGATTAAGCCATCTAAGATTTAACAGCATCTCCAAACCTTGGGGTAGTTCTCTAATTGCCATATAACAAAGGTCCAATCTTTTTAGTTCTTGTAGCTTTGCTAAACAAGGAACGTATCCAAGGTTACGACAATTTGAAAGCAACAAAGCAGTGAGCGTCTTCAAGGCAGAGACCCGATCTGGCAAATTGTAATGAGAGTGTAGGACAAATCAAGAACCACAATTGCACGCATGAAATAGAAAAAAGAATCCTTAACCTATCGCAGGGGGTTCCTGCACAAAAGCAGGGTTGAAACTTTGCAAAAGCTTGGAGATATAGATGAAATTTCTTCTATTTTGTTATTCAATAAAGAAACCTTCTCCACATACTTTGAATTTTTGATCTTGTGGGGTATCCGTTCGAGTCCCATATTATCTCTTACCATGAATCTGTGGTTACCTTGTATAATACTCATGGCAATGCCTCTAGACAATTTGTCCATGCGAAACATGGCTTCCAAATTCCAACATGCCGTGGTTCTCAAGTTGGTGTAATATGTTCAGACCTTCCTTAACCTGACCCTCCAAACTCTTTGATCCATCTATCAGTCCTTCATCACCCAATCTTATTATCAAGTCTTCTGCATTAAGTTTTTGGTTTCCAAGATAAAATGCACAATATAAGAAGCAATCTTTCAGGAGTTTTCTTTTGTTCTTGGCAAAATCTTCTAAATGACGGCTTATTCTTGAAAGTGTTGTTATACTATTAAGGTCATCTTCTTTTGACTGATCAGCATTATCTAGTATTAGACTTTCAAGAAGCTCTCTCTTTAAAAGTTTTGCCACTTCTTGCGTCAATTTCTTTATATCTATTTTGTCAATTTCTCTATATCTGTTCTGATGCAAAAAACTATCACTGGAAGCCGTCGGAGAATATAAAAGTCACTGTCAAAAGTCGCAGAAGACAACGATAACCACTCTTGGAGAAGACGACAACACAATTCAAATTGTAATTTACACTGTAATTTCTTATATGATCTAAACTCAATCATAACCAATTTTAATTTTAGTAGTATTGAAATTGATATGAATCTAAACGCTACATAATGAAAGCCATAATGGTGCGGTTCACAATTTAAAAACTTGCAAAACTAAGTGTTGAGTAATTGGGCCCAATCTGCAGCATCCACCACCAGGCAGGTAGGCCTGTGTTTCATCTACCCATTTAATTTATCAAATAAATCTCTCAAGTTTTTAAAATTATCAATTTAGTCTTTATTGAAAGTTATAAATCAAATTTCCGAAACATTTAAAATTATCAATACAAATGCTAATTAACTTGTATTATCAATATGCATATAAAATTTAGGAAGTAATATTGACAAAACTTCTAATAGATGCATTAAATTAATAATATATCTTTAATTCCTAAATTCAATCAAGATTTTCTTTGGATAATAAATTTTTTCCCTTAACATTTTAGTTAAGGATTGCCTCCATGAAAAGTCTGGATAAATTACTTATAGCATATTAATAGTTTTTTTATTCTTTAAAATTCTAAATGTAACATGCACATTTAATAATAAAGACAATTATTTTTGTTTCTTTTAACTTGTCAAATAATAATTTTAATCGGTCAAATATATTGATGGATGAAATTGATAAAATTTAATCTTAAAGGGACTCAATTTCATAAAATTAAATATTTAAAGATGAAATTGATAAATTAAAAATTATAAGGGACTTAATTAAAAAAATTGAACATTAAAAGAAGAAACTGATAAATTAAAAATCTTTCAACGGCTTGATTGATAGAATTAAACATAGAGTGACGAAATCGATAAGTTGAACATGATTGAGGGACCAAACTTGTAATTTAATCAAATAAAGAACTTAATTTTTTGTTTTTGGATACATATCCAGATATCTGATACCAGTAAGACATAAATTTGTGAGTATTTGTGTTTATAGATTATATTTTAATTTAGAAAATAATTTAGATTGTGGTTTTTCATATAATAATGTGTGTATATAATTGCACATGTTACTTGGTTTACGTGGAACCTTCCTTCCCTATCTTCACTACCATTCACTGTCAATACTTTCTTATTGAAAATCACTAAAATTAAGGAAGCTAGAATTTAGTTGGCTAAAGGGAAAAGTCATTATGTCTAAAAAACTAAAATTTGTTTTGAAATTTTTTTTTATGGTGGAATGCTGAATAATCTTATGCAAAAAATTAATGTTAGGTTACATGATAAGTAAGTTTTTGTTTTTAGCTTTGGAAAAGCCCGATTCCAGAGAGAAGACTGTAATTTTTGGTCTTCTTAAAGAACATGGAGGGGAAGGAGGCTTAGCCGTTTGAAGAAAAATCTACTTCAATCATTGTGAATATTTGATTTTTGATTTATCAATCTACATATATGTCTCCGTAATTATTTAAAGGTCTACATCAACTTTTGTTACTTTTCATTAATGTGAGGTCAACTTTTGGTCTTCTAAGTCTCCTTCCCGAGTGTACGGATAATTTGACACCATATGTGGCTGGCCATTGCCTTGAGCTTCGGTGCTTCCATACACAATCTATATTCCTAAGATATCATTATATTCTTTGAAATCTTTATCTGTGAATCAATATGTCATCCGAGTCTACTCTTATTTCCTTGATGATTTTGTTTTGCCTTGGTTTGAGGTTCATCAACTCAAGTAGCACGCAATTCACTGACACTTTACGAATGGGCCAATCAGTTCACACCTCAGAGAGAATTGTATCAGCTGGAGGAACCTTCGAACTGGGATTCTTCCGAAAAGAGAACAATACAAAGTTTTATGTAGGTATTTGGTTTAGAAAAGTTCCTAAAGATAATGTAGTTTGGGTTGCAAACAGAGAATATGCTTTTCAAAACTCTTCTGCTGTTCTCACTATCAACAGTGAAGGAAATCTTGTAATTTCTGATCGCAAATTGGTGTACTTTTTGACAAATACTTCAAGTGGTAGCAGTACCTCTGCTACGCTCTTGGATTCTGGTAACTTAGTTCAGTTAAATGACTCAAACTTAGAGGTTTTGTGGCAAAGTTTTAATTATCCCACAGATACTCTTTTGCCCGGGATGAGAATTGGGCTTGATCCATTAACAGGATATTCTTGGTCACTGAGATCGTGGAGAAGTGCAGATGACCCTGCTCCTGGTCTTTTCTCCCTCCAAGTGGATTCAGCACCGGCGGTGCCGAGGCTAATCATCAAGAAGGGGTCTAATTTGTACTGGACAGATATTGAAAATAAATTTTCAATTCAAACTTCTAACAGTCGAACTAATATTATCTGGAATGAGGGATATTTCACTTTGACAGCTGATAGCAATGGTTCAGTTTCTCGAATAGTACTAGAAGTCTCAGGGGAGCTTAATGCACAGCTGTGGTCAGAAGATGGTAAAGAATGGCTCCCGTTGCAATCGTCTGTGTGTGGGACAAATGCTTTATGTGGAAGTTTTGGCATTTGCAATCCACAATCCCAAGACCCATGCGGCTGTTTGAAAGGTTTTAAATCTTATAATAATGCCAATTCTTCGATGAAGGGCTGTGATAGGCAAACAGCTTTGCTTTGTAGCAAAGGAAGTCATGCTGAAGGTGAGAAGGACGGGTTACTATTTATGTCTCAAGTTGGTTTGCCTTCAAATCCACTTTTCTTGGACACTTGGAGTGCAGTAAAATGTGAATCAGCTTGCTGGAGCAGTTGTTCTTGCGTTGCTTATACTTATGCTAATAGGTGCTCTTTATGGAATGATGGACTGTTCAATCTCAAAAATCTTTCTGATTCTAAAAGTGATACAAATATAGGAGGTTTATATCTCAAACTTGCAGCCTCTGAGTTGGTTAACGAAGGTATTAATTAGGTATGGAAGATCCTTTCTTTAGTCAGATTAATCAAATCATAACTCTTTTTTTTTTCTTTTTTTCTGCACTAGAAGCGGGATTGAGGAATGGCACGCAAGTAACACATACTTCTCGCAATAGGCAACTATTGACAATCTTGGTAGCAACCACATTAACGGCATTGCTCTTGCTGTTTCTGTCTGTTTGCTTTTATACTCGCAGAAAGCTAGCAAGAAAAGGTAATAATTAACTACTTAAAACAATAGAGGAGCAATAGCAGTGAAGAGTGGAACAAAATTTGATTGATAAACTTACTTTGTACTTTATAGGAGAGGATCTGTTACAATTTGATTTAGGCATGGGCCTGAAAGTTAAAAACTTGGAGGGTACCGAAGTGGCTTGCCATTATTCAGTTTTACTAGTGTTTGTTCTGCCACTGATAATTTCTCAGCTTCCAATAAGCTTGGAGAGGGTGGTTTTGGACCTGTTTACAGGGTATGCTTCATTTCCCTTTTGTCTTCTTTTTCTGTTAAACTTTAACTTGTTGACTTGACAGTACCACTTGAGATTATAGATTAAGATAGTCGTGCTAGTTATGTTCACCTAGGATGAAATTTATGTTCAGGGGAAGCTATTGAATGGAGATGAGGTCGCTGTAAAAAGGCTTTCTAGAAGATCTGGCCAAGGATGGGAGGAGTTGAAAAATGAAGCACTGCTCATTGCGAAACTCCAACACAACAATCTTGTTAGACTTTGGGCTGCTGTATCGAGGGAGATGAAAAAATTCTGATTTATGAGTTTATGCCAAATAAAAGTTTGGATTTCTTCATCTTTGGTTGGTGGACTCTTAGACCTAACATACATTTCTTTCTGTCATGATGCGTAGTTGAATTTTTGTATAATATAACATCTTGAAATGATGCAAATGTATAGATTCAACAAGACGCAGGACATTAGATTGGAGTACACGTGTTCAAATAATTGATGGGATTGCTCAGGGTCTTCTTTATCTTCATCAGTATTCCAGGCTAAGGATTATTCACAGAGATCTAAAAGCTAGTAACATATTGTTGGACATCAACATGAATCCTAAAATATCAGACTTTGGAATGGCAAGAATATTTGGAGGGAACGAGCTACAAGCAAATACAAACCGAATAGTTGGGACTTAGTAAGTAAAGTAGAGGAAAGATTTAGACTTTAGACTAATGAATTTCCTACACAATGCATACATTCAGCTATCGCTAACTATTTATTGCTGATTTTTAGTGGTTATATGTCCCCCGAGTATGCTCTGGAAGGTGTCTTTTCAATAAAATCTGATGTCTTCAGCTTTGGAGTCTTGCTCTTAGAGATTGTGAGTGGGAAGAAGAATACTGGTTTTTATCAAACAGGTTCTCTCAATCTTCTTGGATATGTAAGTTTCTAATTTCCATTCATTTTTATGTGATGTATATTTCAAAACCATTTGACCATGTGTTTTCAGAGTTTGTATTCTTTAATTTCTTGTGAATTTTAGGCATGGGATTTCTGGACGAGTGGTAGAGGAATGGACCTGATGGATCCAGTACTAGAAGAAGACTCACCTAAGCATCAGGTAATAAGATACGTCAACATAGGACTCCTTTGTGTCCAAGAAAATGCAGCAGACAGGCCAACTATGTCTGATATTTTATCAATGCTTGGAAATGACAGTACAGTCCTGCCTTATCCTAAGCAACCTGCTTTTCTAAGTTTGAGAAAAATGGTGAATGATGGCGAGGCTGAGAGAATAACAGAAAATTGTTCTATGAACAACATAACAGCTTCAATTATGGAAGCAAGATGACCATTCAATACAAGCTTAGTGTAATAATTTAGCAATTATAGTACTTTATTGGTATTTTATTTTCAGCGCCATATTAAAAAAAATTTCAAATATAACAATTTCATTTTATAAATAAATGATCAATTAGTATCATTCTTACAAATTTTATTCAGAAAAATTTATATTTTTCTTTTGTGGATATATCATATTTTTACTAAACTCTAAGACTCTAGTACAATTTCATCGTGACTTAAAAATTGAAAGTTTCAAAAATATGTAAGAAAAAAAAATATATATAAAAATAGAGGTGTCCTA
Source organism: Quillaja saponaria (assembly GCA_029379385.1). Classification (NCBI taxonomy): domain Eukaryota; kingdom Viridiplantae; phylum Streptophyta; class Magnoliopsida; order Fabales; family Quillajaceae; genus Quillaja; species Quillaja saponaria. Next base: position 5,365,133 of record CM055616.1, on the reverse strand, counting down.
AAATCTAAAATATTAATACAATTAAAAATAATAATAAGAAAAAGATTTTATACAGAGAGTAAACTAAAGTGTCACAAACCCTAAACCCTCGACTCCATTTTTTCTCACTCTGTGAGTACAACCAATGCCAAGATTGCGTCACGCAGACTCTTATCCTTTCTTCTACCATCGTCCGTTAGTCGATCACCGTCGGAATCTCCATTTACGAACTCGAGACTAAGACCCTTATTCCCATACCTTACGAATCGTCTCTCCCCTGCTACTGTAAGCTTGATTATACTATTTATCTTACGCTTTTCATCAATATATATATATTTTTTTTCTGGTTATCTTGATATAGCAAGAAATGCTTGGATTATTGGTTTGGTTGGGTTCCGAGAAAATTGGGGAAAGTAAAGTATGCAAAGGGATTACAACGGATCTAGTAGTTCTGGAAGATTTTGGAATAATCTTCCTGGTGCAATTAAAATACAGTAGACACAACAGATGTTCCTTTAGAATTAATGCTCGAGTGGATAGGTACAACAAATATGTTTTGAGATATTCTAAAATGCTGAGTGCACTATACCATTCATAGCCTTATGACCAAATTTTCAACTTTACAAAAGCATTAAAATTTTCCCAAATACTGCAAATCATGAAAGTTAGCAATCAGTCTTAATTTTGATAACAATTTGTGAGGCTTCTCATAGAAAATTCATGTTTTGTTCTTCATAGTACTTCACAATAATGCAATAGATTGTGGGCTCTCTCTTTCGGATAATGTTTTACTATTTGATTTCACCACCTAAAGAGTATAAAAGTTATTTTTTAATTGAATTACTTGGTTTTTATTTATTTTTTATGAATTCAAATACTCTTATTAATTTTTTTTCATTTGACTAGAATCCATTCCCACACAGAGACACGCACATGTAAATCCAATACTGATAAAGCTACCCTGTTTGGAGGTTCTAGACTGGTTTTTTTTTTTTTAAAAAAAAATGAGCACTTCTACCTCCTTTGTACAGCATGTGTATTGCAACACAGATAAGTTCTCCTGAAGCAACTTTGCAAGATGCCTCCACTCCTATCTCTGATGTAGCTCCCCAATCAAATTTAAGAGACTTGATAAAACTGCAGGGAATATTATGAAGGCATGCATCTCTATCCTGTGCATTATCAATGAAGAGATTTTCATTTTTCTGTTATGAAAGTTTTGATACTATACAATGTAGATTTTAGATAAGGAAGCAGTGGAGGAAGTGTGATCCCAGAGAGAAATACCTGATATAAAGACTGGTTATATTGTCCAACTCAAAGTGGTATAATAAGTTTGTTAGATGGTTTATGTCTTTATTTATTTGTTCACTGATTTTTAAAGAAATTAACTTGATATATTCCTCATGATATGTGATGTTAACAGGAAGTACCTGAGAACAAGCGGCATGTTTCAGTTTTAAAAGGCATCGTTATAGCAAGACATAATGCTGGTCTAAATACTACATTCAGAATCGGGAGGCTAAGTAGCTGGGGTTGGGGTTGAGTCTCTCTTCCCTCTGTAAGTTCTTTGAAGTGATGTTTCTTTTCTGAAGTTCTAGCCAAAAAAAAAGAAAAAAGAAAAGGAAACGTAAGTATGACCTATAGGCAACTGTAAATAAAAAAGAAAGAAAAGAAAACCTAAGTATGACCTATACCCAACTGTTTGAGAAATGCTGTTTCAAACTGGGGAACAAGATCTCATTTCATTTGGTGACTTGGATGTGTGATCTACTTGATCTTCCTCACTCAGAACATGATAATTAGTGATGATAGTTGTGTAGCATTTGCTAGCAGTTTTTATTGAATTGCTTGGATGTTTATTCTTTTAGTAAGTTCATTCTGACTTTTATCTTCTGAAATGATCACGAGAGGATGATGATAAGTTCATCAATGTGCGTGAGAATGAATATTTGAACATCTGGATAATAATATGAATAACTTCACAAAATTGTTGTTACTTTTCTTGACACACACTGGATAATTCTGTGAATAGCTCACTAACTATTTTTTTTCTTAATCATTAACCATCGTTGATATCAAAAACAATGGTGACAATATTACTTTTGACATCATTGTATGAAGAGGCATAGGGAGAATGGTTGGTATTATTCATTATTTTATAATATTTAAATTGTCAAATGCAATATTGAATCAGCTTCAAAGGTTTATCTTTTCCCAGTCTTCTATTGATTTTCCTTACTTATTGAAGTTGAATGTTAGGTTTTGATCATTTTCCTTTGACTCCTTAGGGGCTTTTTGATATACAACTACACATAAAAGTAATGCTTATTTTGCCCCAATGCTTATTCAGATTATGAATAATTGGGTTTCAATTTGACAATTTCTCCACTTGTTACTTGAGATTGAATGTATTGCTGTTTTGAATTTATTAAGTAATGTGTTTTACCTCCTTTGTCCTATTAATAATGGTCAGTCCTAGTGTTCCGCTGAAGTTGTCACATGTTCAGATGTTCTGTTTGTTTCCTGTTTTCACTTTTTGTCTTTAATTGATAGTATTCTGCCTAGCACGTAATGACCATTTTGGATCATGTATGACAGGTACTCACCTAACATAAAGGAGATGAATGTTCTTGATAAGAACAAAGTGAGGGGGGCCAAGCTTTACTATCTCCGGGACAAAATGAATGCACTTACAAAGCAATAGCAAGCTTTGTTAACTGGTTTAAACTTTATTTCTTTTTCTCTTGGCAGCCTTCATCCCTTGGCCATCCAAAGTTGAGAAAATTATGCATGGCAATTGGGAAATATCGACTCACATTGGACCTGTGTTGTGTGTTTATTGTGTTATAAACTTTTTGGATGGTAATGTAACATTGTTCCCTGCTTTTCATTTGGGCTGATTCGAACCTAAGTAGACTGTCGTCATTAAGAAAAGAAACTTGGGTGGTGATGGAATCATACTAGTGAAAGATGAATTTCAAAATGTTAATGAAGTTAGCATAAAATTATAAAATAAAAACTGAATTCCAGGAAATTTAGAGTGATTTATTTAAAAGAAACTTAATCATCACAGTTTGAAATACAACTTTTTTATTTTTATTTTTTTATTGCACAAAATGAAGAAAACCCCTTCAACTAAAAGCGAATGATATTTATCTTGATTCCGGGCACCGTCAGTGGCAGCCTCTCTAGTTTGGGGCAATAAAAGACATTATTAAGTGTGAGAGAATCACACAGCATTACTCCTTGGCATGGTCCAAGGTCACTAACTTTGGAAGAGTGATGATACTGTTAATACCAGCATGGATGTCACCAAAGCTTTCTTCTTCACCTATTCCTCTTGATCCCACTTCTTCTATGGATGACGATACCAAAAAGACCTCCGTGATAGAGCTGCAATTCTTAACATAAATTATCTGCAAGTTTTGGATGTGCGATAGAAAAATCAGGTGTGAACAGCTTCTCGATTTTTTGGCAACCATAAATATTCCATGAGAAGTAAAACGGGTGACAGTGAAAGTGGCTTCAATTTCCATACAAATGATGTATGAGGTTGTCAGATCACGAAGGTATGGTTGTTCGAGGTCATAGAGAGAGGTGCAAAATGAACAAGAAGAACAAAACAAGTACTCTTTTTGATCACCAAAGCCTTCAAATCTAAACAACCTCCATGAAGTAGCAGAAGTACTGGTGGACGAGAATATTTCACACAAGCTTGTCCCTGATTCCAATGACTTTGATATATACATCTGGGAGCAGAAGGGAAATTTCTCTGTCCAAATTCCAAAGTATTACACTTTTTACTATTTTTCTCTAACACTATTGTAGACGAAAGATTTAAGTACTCTTTGCCATGGATCAACCAAGGATGTAACTTCTGAGTCCACAATTTACTTCCTGCATAGATCTTATGTAGGCATTGAAGTGATGTGAATCGCAGAAGACGCCTGTAAAAGCTTCTAACATCTTCAAGTCTCTTACATCATCTGATTTCACTTTCGCTAATTTTTTACTGGAAAGGAAGTGCAAGGTATTGGAGTTTGGTCAATTTTGATACAAACATTGGTGTTAATTTATCCAAGTAGAATAGATGATAGAGATTAAGCCATCTAAGATTTAACAGCATCTCCAAACCTTGGGGTAGTTCTCTAATTGCCGTATAAGAAAGGTCCAATCTCTTAAGTGCTTGTAGCTTTGCTAAACAAGAAATGTATTCAAGTTCATCACAATGAGAAAGCAATAAAGAAGTGAGGCTCCTCAAGTCAGAGACTGTATTTAGCAAAATTTTAATGTGGGTGTTGGACAAATCTAGAACCCTAATTGTAGGAATGTGAAAGAAAAAAGAATCCTTAATCTCTCGCAAGGGGTTCCTGCACAAAACCAGGGTAGAAAGTTCAAGAAACTTGGGTACTGTAAACAATGAAATTTCTTCTATTTCGTTATTCAATAAAGAAAGCTTCCTCACTCCCATATTCTCTGAAAATCCTATCTGAAAGGGTATATCCTTCAATCCCATATTACCTCTTACTAAGATTCTAGGATTACCTTCGAGAATACTCATTGCCATTCCTCTAGCCAATTTGTCCATGAGAACCCAATTACCACTCCAATCATGGCTTCCAAATTCCAACATGCCCTGGTTCTCAAGTTGGTGTAATATGTCGTGACCTTCCTCAAACTGTCCATACAAACTCTTGGTTCCATCTATCAGTCCTTCATCAACCAATCCTATTATCAAGTCTTTGTATTAGTTATGTCGTTTCCAAGATAAAACACACAATATAAGAAGCACTCTTTCAGGAGTTTCCTTTTGTTCTTGGCAAAATCTTCTAAACTGCGGCTTATTTTTAGTAGTGTTGTTGCATGGTTAAGGTCATCTTCTTCCAGCCGATTCACATCATTTAGTTTTAGACTTTCAAGAAGCTCTCTCTCTCTACAAGTTTTGACACTTGTTGAGTCAATTTCTTTATATCCGTTTCGATGCCAAAAACTTGTCGCTTCCCCCTGTTTTTACCTAACAGTGACTCCAGTTTTTCTACTTTACTCTTTATGTCAGCTTCTCGACGAGTTAAGTTTTCTAATTTTTGTTTTAGTACCTTCATATTCTCATCCAAGCTGTCATAATTAGCGGTTATCTCATCCAAGTTTTGCATACCTGTTTCAGTAGATTAATTACTGCAAGTTATGGACAATATTCTAGGCTATATATGGAAAATGTAAAAGAAAAAGCTTAACATTACAGATTATTATATTAACAAGGATAACTAACATTAAGAAAAATATGAACATAGAATCTAAATAAGGAACATATAATAAAAATAAATGACTATGTGTCTACGTAAATGTTACATCAAAACAAAGATAAGTATGTGTATATGTAGCGCATACCTTGTGCAGAAGCAGATTTTGAACATCCCTCAAAATTACTTGAACCAACGATGGCCGTAGCTCTTCTGTTGGAAGAATCCACCACATCAAGTGCTGCAGCTCGAACATTATCAGGAACTGATGTACATGGGTCAACACCATTTCCTCTAATTCCAGATAAATGGGATTTAATCCTGGTAGCACCTCCAGCAATTTTATGTCCGCATTAATTACATTCAAACCTACCATTAAGTTTCTTAGCATGTTGCCAAAAACTGTCTTCTTTCCTACCCATGATTGTGATTCCCGCCCTCTCCCTGTATACACAAATGAAGAGGAGAGAAAGGAATCTTTTACATAAAATGAAATTTGAGATTGAAATCAAGCAAATAAGCAATAAAACCAGAAACTTAATCCCATCATCCATATGTACACATCAGAATTAGACGTGATAGTCATAGTAGACCTGTAAATGAACTTCTAATACACTAATAGACTTGAATTTGAGCAAAAGACACTTACTTGGATTGTACCCAAATGATTGAAAATTACTTTCGGTTTCTGGGAAAGAAGATGAAGTAACCCATCAAAGTAAAAATCAGCAAGAAGCAAAGGAGGGGGTTGAGACATGAGTATTTTCTTACTTTCGGCAAATGCGAACACTCGACCTTCAAGTGAACACCTTGACCTTCAGACATGTTCTATGTTCTTCCTTCCTTAACCCTTTATAGAGGGAAAATAATTCTTCTTGTTCCAAAAATACCCTTTGGATTTGTCTTTCTACCTCCTCCTTTGGATTCTCCTTGTAATCAAATATTGGTTGCAAAGAATAAAGGATTTTCTCCACCACATAAACATATTTTATTTTTTACCATACATTTTCAATTGGTTGACAATAAATAGCATTCTTAATAAATGATCCGAAATAGACTCAGATTCCTTTGTGTGGCTTCAAAATCTCATCTCAATAATTTGAGTTAGATTTTCTTTACTTTTTCAACTCCTTGGAGATAGTTTTGCAAAATGTCTACAATTTCCTTAGGATAGTTACTAGTGCCACCTTCTCAAACAATGATTCATCCAGCCGTTGATAAATGGGGATGAGAGCTTGTTGATACTTTTTCCGAACTTTTGATGAGGCATCTCTTGTGTCACAAAACAGTTTCATATGCACCAAGCAACTTTCATATGAAGACACTAATTGACATAGTTGTCTTTAATAAGGCTAGAAAATTGAAATATAAATAGTCCATATCCATTAGATATCTCTTAAACTACCAAATTAGAGCACCTAGACTCTAATACCAATTTGTTAAAAATATTGTGAGCATAACATACAAAGTAAAGAGAATATACAAATTAGAATATTAAAAATACAACTTATTCTCTCTTTTATATCAAATTGAACACATACAATAAGTCTTTGTAAGACTCATAATAGTAATTAGTAACTCTAAAATCACAAAACTAAATATACATTAATATAGATTAACACCCATTACCCTAAACTATAAATTCCAACCCATTACAAACGATTTTATTGCAAATTAACAACAAAAAAACTCTCACTACACACAATATATAATTTATAGCCACCCATTACAAGGAATTAACTACCTCATAAAACTCAATTAAATCAAAATAACTCACTTTTCTAACTTCCAATAACCATTTATGCATAAAAAAAAAAATAAAGTTTATTAATTTTCAACATTCATCACTTTCCAGCTCTATTGAGAGTTCCTCTATAAGTTGGTTGTTGCCCAAATATCAAACTCCTTCAGCTATTGGAAATGTGCTAGAAACCGGTACCAAACATAGCCCTCGGTTTCTGAGGGACCTTGATCTGATATTTTGCATTTACTAGAGTCCTGCACATATAATTATACGAGATCAAATCTTACTCATGGTCCATCTAACTACTTAATAGATCCGAAAAAGGTAAAACCTTTTTGAATAAAAATCATACTGTACAAAGAGTAGGGATACCTGCTGATGCTGTATGGGAGCTCCATTTTTTTTCATATATGGGTTGCTTAGAACCTAATAGGAAAAAGAATAAGATATAGTTCAACTTTACTGTAATATTTGAGAAAATATCTTATAATTAGTTGGTAATCATGGGACTTACAGTCACTTGTGCATGAAGGAACCTGATGTAATCAATGGTTTCAACGAGCACGGAGTCTGTACCAGTCTAGATAACACAATATACATCCAAACTTTAGTTCAATTAACACACATAACTTCATCTAAGTATCTTCTACTTTCATGAAATCGCAAAGATAATGATTAACTTGGAAGCTTAATTAGTACCTTTCCGAAAGGCGAAACCAATTTTTGAAGTGCAGTAATTGTGTCCCCCAACTTCACTTTTCTCACCTACGTATGATCATATTCAAACAGCTATAAACTTATCAATGAATTCAACACACAAAAAAGGAAAAAGAAAAAAAAGATGAAAAAGTTTAAAGCTATATCTCAGCTCCATCTTCCTATTATTTTTTGTACCTTAAAAGCTGAAAAAGGTGATGGTGTTTCATTTCTAGGCCTTTTGGATGCTGCAGCTGCTTCATTCCCACTTTTCTTGACCCCACCACCACTTAATTCCCTAACTTCGGATATATGCTGCAAAACCATTACGACATATTTAAAAAAATGTTTCAAATTCTGATTCTTATTGAAACATGGTGCTAATGATAAATTAATATATACCACTGATTGTACATCAAAGCTGGACCGGACATCCTTAATGGCTGCAGACTCAGACACGTTTTGGAAAGGTGCATTGTTAGTGAAATGCAGTTGGTGGTTTTGTTTAGGAGGTGAAGAAGTTGACAACAGTTCACTTGAACAATTCAATCCGTAGTTTGTAGGAGTCAACATATTCTGGATATTGTTGCCTCCTTCGATATCAAGATCTTGTATTCCGTGTGGAGGCAAAACTGGTCTTGTAGCTACATTTTCCTTGCAGAGGATGGATGAGACTTCTTGATCATAAATCTGTATCAATTCAAGGTGTTGGCAGAGGCGTTGAAGGAGCAAAAAGAAGAAAAAGAGAACAAGTACGTTACCTCATCAAAGTGTAGAACATTAAACAACCTCAATGAACTAGAAGTGGTGGTCCTGGTGGATGAGAGCACTTCGCACATGGTTTCATTTCTAGGCCTTTTGGATGCTGCAACTGCTTCATTCCTACTTGTCTTCACCCCACCACCACTTAATTCCCTAACTTCAGATATATTCTGCAAAACCATTACGACATATTTAAAAAAAAAAAAATGTTTCAAATTCTCATTCTTTTGAAACATGGTACTAATGATAAATTAATATATACCACTGATTGTACATCAAATCTGGACTCGACATCCTTAATGGTAGCAGAATCAGACGCGTTTTGGAAAGGTGCATTGTTAGTGAAATGCAGTTGGTGGTTTTGTCTAGGAGGTGAAGAAGTTGACAACAGTTCACTTGAACAATTCAATCCATAGTTTGCAGGTGTCAACATATTCTGGATATTGTTGCTTCCTTCGATATCTTTTATTCCACGTGGAGACAAAACTGGTGTTGTAGTTACATTTTCCTTGCAGAGGGTGGATGAGACTTCCTGGTCATAAATCTGCATCATTTCATGGTTTTGGGAGAGGCATAGAAGGAGCAAAAAGAAGAAAAGGAGAACAAGTATTGTACCTCATCAAATGGTAGAATATTAAACAACCTCAATGAACTAGAAGTGGTGGTCCTGGTGGATGAGAGCACTTCACACATGGTTTCATTTCTAGGCCTTTTGGATGATACAGCTGCGGCTGCTTCATTCCCACTTTTCTTCACCCCACCACCACTTAATTCCTTAACTTCGGATATATTCTGCAAAACCATTACTACATATTAAAAAAAAAAATGTTTCAAATTCTCATTCTTATTGACAAATGGTACCAAATATAAATTAATATATACCGCTGATTGTACATCAGAGCTGGACCGGACATCCTTACTGGCAGCAGCCTCAGACACGTTTTGTAAAGGTGCATTGTTAGTGAAATGCAGTTGGTGGTTTTGAGTAGGAGGTGAAGAAGTTGACAACAGTTCACTTGAACAATTCAATCCATAGTTTGCAGGTGACAACATATTCTGGATATTGTTGCATCCTTTGATAACAAGATCTTGTATTCCCTGTGGAGGCAAAACTGGTGCCGTAGCTGCATTTTCCTTGCAGAAGAAGGATGAGACTTTCAGATCATAAATCTGCATCAATACAAGGTTTTGGGAGAGGCGTAGGAGGAGCAAAAAGAAGTAAAGGAGAACAAGTACTCTACCTCGTCAAAGTGTAGAATATTAAACAACCTCATTGAACTAGAAGTGGCAGTTCTGGTGGATGAGAGCACTTCACACATGGTTTCCTCGGGCTTCGATATATACATTTCTCGAACGTCAACCGGTAGCAGAAGGGGAATTTCTGGATCCAATTTTCCAATCATTACAACTTTCTTATCCTTCTCTAACTCCATTTCAAACTCTTCAGGCACTTCACTGAGTCCCAACCCAAGGATTTAACTCCTGAGTCCACGATTTCCAGCCTGCATACTTCTTATGTAGTCATTGAATTCACGCAAATCGTAGAAGTTGCATGTAAAAGTTTCTAACATCTTCAAGTCTTTTACATCATCTGCTTTCACTATCCCTAATGCCGAATACCAAGGAAGTGCGAGGTACTGGAGATTGATCAATCTAAATATTACAGATCCAGGTAATATCTTCAACTCGTGTAGTACAAGAAGATCAAGCCATCTAAGAGTTAGCAGCACGTCCAAACCTTGGGGTAGTTCTGTAATTGCCGTATAAGAAAGGTCCAATCTCTTCAAAGCTTGTAGCTTTGCTAAAGAAGGAACGTATTTAAGGTAATTGCAATGTGAAGGCAATAAAGCAGTGAGGGTCTCAAGTCGGAGACAGCGTCTGGCAAAATTTCGAGTTGGGTATTAGACAAATCAAGAACCTGAATTGCAGGCATGTGATGGAAAAAAGAATCATTAATCTTTCTCAGGGGGTTCCATCCCAAAAGAAGGGTTGAAAGTTTAAGACAATTAGGTGATGTGGTCAACGAAATTTCTTCTATTTCGTTATTCACAAAGGAAACCTTCTCCATAATCTCCACATGCTCTGAATATTGTATCTCGGGCATCCGTTTCAATCCCATATTGACTCTTATCATGAATCTACGCTTACCTTCTATGATACTCATTGCTGTGGCTCTAGAAAGCTCATGCATGCGAACATAAATACCACCCCTATGATTGCTTCCAACTTCCAACATGCCATGGTTTTCAAGTTGGTGTAATATGTTCAGACCTTCCTCAAACTGTCCCTCCAAACTCTTTTCTCCATCTAGCAGTCCCTCATCAGCAAATTTTCTTATCAAGTCTTCTCTTTGAAATTCTTCATTTGCAGGATATAATGCACAATATAAGAAACACTCTCTCAGGAATTTGCTTTTTTTTCTCGGAAAAAATTTCAAGAGCACGACTTAATCTTAGTAATTTTGTTGCTCCCAACAGATCCTCTTCTCCTGACTCATCTGCATCATCTAGTGTTAATCTTACCGGAAGCTTTCTTTCGGCAATTTTTGTCACTTCTTGGGTCAAGTTCTTTAGCTCCGTTTCCATGCTAAAAACTTGTTCCTTCCTCTGTTTTGCATCTCTCAACCAAGTATCAACTTCAATGTTCTTGCGCCTTTTGCCTGGCAATGACTCCAATTATTCTAATTCTCTCTGTATGTCAGCTTCTCGATGGGTTAAGGCTTTCAATTTTTCTCTTAGTATTTTTACATTCTCATCCAAGCTGTCATAACTGATAATCTCATCCAACTTTTGCATACCTATATATCTTTTGTTTCCTTATGTAAATTTATAGTCATAGCTAATTATTAGACCTCATGTTAGGATTGTAATAGAGTGTCTTTAGGACCAAGATTGGTTGGAAAAGTTGCATATATGTTGCATTAGTCAGTCAATAAAATTAACCCCAGAGAAATATTCAAACTCTTTAGCCTTGTTGACGAAGGTATACCATAGACAGATGTTTGTGAATACAGTTGAGTCAAGGTCTAGGACAATGAGATTGAAGATAGCCATCAAAGAGTGCCCTTGGATGACTCGAATTCAACCCATTAGGGTGTAGTAAACAAGTTGAACCAAGCGCCACGTTAGCAAATCAGTTCACCCTTACGTGGAAAGTATAAAAACGGCAAAATGCAGCATCAATTTCACCGGCTATTGCCTTTGGAAGACTGTTCATTATATCTGCAACTTCTTTTTTTGTACCATCATATACAGAAGCAACTAAGAGAAAGCTAAGCAGATTATGCAATGTGGTCCTTATTGACTACTGCCTTGTTGATGAATCAATATGACCCATCTCCTGGAAACCTGACATGGGCTATGCATGTTGATAGCTACCCTGAACCAGTTATACGGCTAGGCTCAAAGAAGCTCTACCGAAATGGCCCCTGGAATGGAGTTCAATTCAACGGCAAGCCAACATTCCAGCCTCGTCACCCAATTTTTGACTCTACCTACTTCAACGATGGCAATGAAGTATACTACCTGATTTTTGTATTCAATACGTCTACAATAGCAAGAATGACAATGAATCAAATCACCAATTCCCTGCACCATCTTGTATGGTTAGAGGAAAAACAAAGTTGGAACATGATGGCCTCACTGCCAATGAACTTCTGTGACAGCTATGGTGCTTGTGGACCTAATGGGAATTGTGACATGAAAAAGGTACCATCTTGTGAGTGCTTAAGAGGATTCAAGTCTAAGTCACCAGAGAGATGGAATGCATTGGACTATTCAGAAGGATGTGTCCGCAATAAATTATTGAACTGCAAGAATGATGGGTTTGTGAAATATATTGGTATGAAAGTGCCAGATACTACAACTTCTTGGTTAAACAAAAGCATGACTCGAAATGAATGCAGAGAGGAATGCTTGAACAATTGCTCTTGTATGGCTTATACGAATTCGGATATCGGAGATGGAGGCAGTGGCTGTGTCATGTGGTTCAATGATCTAAATGATCTCAGGGTTCAACCAGCTGGTGGGGAGGATTTATATGTCCGAGTACCTGCTTCAGAATTAGGTATGGAGTCTACATCCTTCTTGTTACTCTTGATGATTTTGCTAGTTCATTGTTGAAAGTTAAATTTCTGCTAATATCCCATGTAAAGTGAAAATCATTTCCCATACTATAGTTCCTACATGATTCTTAGCACAAATTTAACTTTTAAACTTTGTGGTATTTCAAAATCAACCATTGCAGAGAATAATAATGGGGTGAAGTGGAAGATAGGAGTAATTGTAGGAAGTGCCTCTGTCATAATTTCAGGGATGCTCTTAGTTCTCTGTTACAGACATAGAAGCACGAAAAACCAGAAAGGTAGGTAGGATTACATACAAGGAACATTTTCTTGTGATTTTAACTTTTCTTTCTAATTGCTAATAATAATTTATTGGATTAAATCTCAAACAAGAAAAAATAGGCCATTTCATCTGAGATAGATACTACACTAAATTTCATTTTTTTATTCAAAAATTCAGATTATGGTTCAATGCTAGGTTACACAAGCGAAGAACAGAAGGAAGATCTGGAGCTTCCATTATTTGACTTATCAAAGATAGCTACTGCCACTAATTACTTTTCGATGGATAACAAGCTCGGTGAAGGTGGTTTTGGACCTGTATACAAGGTAATTCTTTATGTGCCAATTCGAAAGCATGAAAATAAAGAAACACGTGTGTTACTCATAAACTACTATTTTTCTGGTAATAAATTTTCAGGGTAAATTGGAAGATGGACAAGTTATTGCTGTTAAAAGACTTTAAAGGAGCTCTGGACAAGGTTTAAGTGAGTTCAAAAATGAAGTTATACTGATAGCCAAACTTCAGCACCGTAATCTAGTAAAACTTCTCGGATGTTGCATTCAGGATGAAGAGAAACTGCTGGTTTATGAATACATGCCCAACAAAAGCTTGGACTCCTTTATATTTGATCTGAATTCCTTAAAACCTACCTGATGTAGTTACAATCCTATTTCTATCATTGTCTTGGATTACTAGCTTCTAATCTCTCGTATCTATTGTTTGAAAAAACTTTCCAGATCAAACACAAAGAAGACTACTAGTTTGGTCTAGGCGCCACCACATCATTTGCGGCATTGCTAGGGGACTTCTGTATCTTCATCACGATTCCAGGCTAAGGATAATTCATAGAGATATCAAAGCAAGTAATGTTTTACTTGACAGGGAGATGAACCCAAAGATTTCAGACTTTGGCTTGGCAAGAACTTTTCGAGGAGATCAAAGTGCCGCAAATACAGAAAGAGTAGTGGGAACTTAGTAAGTATCCTTTAAATTCTCTTTTGATATTCTTTTTATATGTTTCTAATATTCTAATATTTGCTGTTAATCAATGTGTAACATTTGTTTGTTCACCAGCGGTTATATGGCTCCAGAATATGCAATGGATGGAAACTTTTCAGCAAAATCTGATGTGTTTAGTTCCGGTATCCTGTTGCTAGAGATTATAACGGGCAAGAAAAATAGTTGGTTTTATAGTCACAGTGACAGCCTTAACCTTGTTGAATGTGTAAGTGTAAAAAAATTAGTTTCTTAAATTTGTATGATAAACAAAAGAAGTGAATGATTCATCAGTTTCCAATGTGTTTCAGGCCTGGAACTTGTAGAAAGAAGAAATTGCTCTACAACTGATTGATGAATGCATCAAAGAAACCTGTAATTTATCTGAAGTTCGACGATTCATCCATATTAGTCTCCTCTGTCTGGAGCAACATCCTCAGGACAGGCCAAGCATGTCATCTGTGGTTCTGATGTTAGGTAGTGATGCTGTCTTGCCTCAACTTCGACAACCAGGTTTCTTTATTGGAGAACATTTACACGGCGGATCTTCTTTCCAATTTACGAACTCATCAGCCTCCATCAATGGATTAAGCACTACAGTACTTGAAGCTCGTTAAGAAACCTTCTATCACGTCATATATCTTATCCTGCATAACTTATCCCGAACATATAGTCATGGTGGCCATCTAGTCCAATCAACATTTTCTAATGCTATGCAGATTTGCTGCACATCAATTTTCTTGTAAATTCAGCTAGAGGCTGTTGTAATTACTTATAACCACTCCATCCTGGCAGATACTGTGAACGCATAATTTATCAATAAAATTCCATGCTCTTTGTTGCTGGAAATTTTTAATTTTGATGCTTTGTATGTGGTGTGCTTCATAACATTCAGACCATGCCAATTGTCCTTAAAATTTCCATTTTACTACATGAATTTCATTCAATCCTTTTTTACTTCTATTCCATTTCAAAGATAGTCACTAATTTTCTTTTTCATGGACAACCAAGGCCTTTGACAATTCCTTCTTGATCATGAGACAGCAGGCGTGGACATCATTGTAATCACATTATTATTTTTTCCCTTTTAAATCTCAACTCCCCTCATTTACTCCCACAAACACTTCAAACATGAGCAACCACAAGACATTCCGGCCCACAAAAATAATGAAATTGTAGACTAGTTTTTTGGGCCATGATGTTGTACACTGTAAATAGTAAATATTACACTGTACTAGTTAAGGCACAATAGTTACGAAGAACTCTCCTACGGGTTTCCTTGCATTTGGACGATTTTAACCTTGACAACCTTCTCAGAAACCCATGGGAAGCCCCCCAAAAAGGACCGACCTTCTTCATGATCTGTACCTTAGTTGTCTTCCATGGCCTCTCCTTCTTGGAAAAACCATCCTAACTTCCTCCCTTCCCCATTATATACTTACTATTTCCTTTCAATTCTTTCTCACCCATCTCTTACCTCTAATCCTCTATACAGTCTCTATCTCTCAATATTATTTCTCTCTGTCTATTCACAATGGCTGCGCAAAACCCACAAAACCATTTCCAAGATTGCTTGCTCATCATGGCTCACAAGCTTGGTGGAGATGCCCTAATAGGCGAGCTTTGTAATGGGTTCAATCTATTAATGGATGCTGACAAAGGGTTCATAACGTTTGATAGCCTCAAGAGGAATTCTGTTTTGTTGGGGCTACAGGATCTGAGCGATGAATACCTTAAGTGTATGTTAAAGGAAGGTGATTTTGATGGTGATGGAGCCCTCAATCAGATGGAGTTCTGCGTCTTGATGTTCATATTGAGCCCTGAACTTATGGAGGACTCGAAATTGTGGTTAGAAGAAGCTCTTGAACAAGAACTCAGAGATTATCATTGATTTATGCCTATTACTTTCTTCATTTGTTCACCATTTTGTTTTCTTGGATATTCTTTCCATATACTTGTAAAAAGGAAAATTCATTTGACAATTCCATTTATATATCTTCTCCAATTATTATTTCCAAATTTGTTGTTTGGGGTAGCCAAAATATGTAGGCTCAGTGGCTCACACTTAAAACCTTTCCGATACATATTTTTCTAGTTCTTTTGATGATTGGGAGGAAGAGAGCATAAGCACTAATTATAATAGAAATAGAATACACTTGTGGTGCAAGCAGAAGAAAAAGAAATCAGCTACATTTGTTTGAGTAAAAAACGACTCCAGTATAAATTCCTTCATCTCAGAAAATGCTAACAAAAATTATAGTCATGTATCATATGAATAAATACATTAGCAAGATTTTTTGAGTGCACTTATCTTTATCCAAATCCATCTGTCTCATTGCTTCTGAAACTCTTACTAAATTCTCTCATATCTTTTACACGGGTTGAATGAATTGCGATCATATTGCTACTGGTTTTAGCATTTTGTTAGTTGTTTAAGAAAAAAACAGAGCTCCCAATTTTGTTATTACTATTATACTGTGTAAATACAGCAAATTCTGTGGTTGCAACACTTAAACTTTGTAGTATTCCTATTTTGTTATATCTTGATTGACTGATGCACAAATGAAATAATATTTTAATCCTTCGGTTATATATAAATATATGTGTTAGATGAAATAAAATAAATTTATATTCAAAATTAAGTCATATTATGCTAGACAAAAATGACTCCTGACAAATTAAAACTTGAAAGGTTTTCAGTTTCAGATTCACCATAACTTTTAATGACATCGATCTACTCGAGTTGTAGGGAGTGGCAAAGTAGAAAACAATCATTGTGTAAAGAGGCATAGGGAGAATGGTTGGTATTATTCTTTATTTTATAATATTTAAATTGTCAAATGCAATATTGTATCAGCTTTTCATTTTGGCTGATTCCAAGTTTCCAACATAAGTAGCCAGTCGTCATTAAGGAAAGAAACTTAGATGGTTATACTTGGTGGATATCAAATCAATCAATGCATTATTAACTTACTTTCTTATCAACAAAATAATAATGTCGCTTGGATTTTCAAGAGGATTATATACTGGACGCTTGTTTGGGTAAAAAATAAAAAATTATAGGGTTAAATTTTAATGAGAACACACAAACTTTTCTTTCCACAATGGATGAGAAAAATTAAATTAGTTGTTTATTATACTTTGTTTGAGATGAATGTCATAAAACCATTTTATGGTTTCTACTCAGCTGTATACTTGACTATTCGGTATCCAGAAACATTTAAGATAAAACTAAGCAGATTATGCTATTTAGTCCTTAACTGAGATTACTGCTTTTATTGGAGGATCTTTTGTTTCCTTATATTAATTTGTAGTCATAGCTAATTATTAGACCTCATGTTAGGATTGTAATAGAGTGTCTTTAGGACCAAGATTGGTTGGAAAAGTTGTATATATGTTGTATTAGTCAGTCAATATAATTAACCCAGAGGAATATTCAAACTCTTTAGCCTTGTTGACGAAGATATACCATAGACAGATATTTGTGAATACGGTTAGCCTCGAATTCAACCCATTAAACCAAGCAACACGTTAGCAAGTCAGGTCACCCTTACGTGGAAAGTATAAAAAACGGTAAAATGCAGTATCAATTTCACGGGCTATTGCCTTCGGAAAACAGTTCATTATATCTGCAACATCTATTTTTGTACCATAATATACATAAACAACTAAGAGAAAGCTAAGAATATTATGCAATGTAGTTCTTAACAAACTACTGCCTTGTTGATGAAGATATCCAATAGGAAGATATTTGTAGATACAGTTCAGTCAAGGTCAACCTTATGGATGTGGACCGTAGAAAAAGCAAAATGCATCAATTTCACGGGCTATTACCTTTGGAAGACTCTGTCCTTATATCTGCAAATTCTTCTGTCTTTTTGTACCATTATATCTGCAACTCAATTCCGTAGCAAAGAGGTAGAAAGGGGAGTTTGGCAAACGATGGCAGTTCTATCTTTCATGCTAATCAGTTTTTACTTACTCTTTTCTTACTCCAAAGTCTTTGCGGCAGCTGATACAATTACCTCCTCACAGAACCTCACTGATGGCAAGACTTTAATCTCCAATATTGGAAGCTTTGAACTGGGTTTCTTCAGTCCAGGTAAATCTAGCAACCGTTACTTGGGCATGTGGTACAAGAATATCCCAGTTCAAACTATTGTGTGGGTTGCTAACAGACAGAAACCAATCAAGGACTTATCTGGTTTGTTACTGATAAACAGTAGCACAGGCAACCTTGTTCTCAGCCAAAACAAGAATATTGTTTGGGCAGCTACCCTAAAGAGAAAAGCTCAAAATCCAGTGTTGCAGCTCTTGGATTCTGGAAATCTCGTACTAAGAGAAGCAAATGATGAGAACTCTGAAAATTTTATCTGGCAAAGCTTTGATTATCCTTCTGATACTTTGTTGCCTGGAATGAAGCTTGGAAAGGATTTTAGGAGTTGTCTTGATCGACAGGTAACAGCTTGGAAGAATCAATATGACCCATCTCTTGGAAACCTGACATGGGCTATGAAGGTCAATAGCTACCCTGAACCATTTATGTGGCAAGGCTCAAAAAAGGTCTTCCGAAGTGGCCCCTGGAATGGAGTTCAATACAGCGGCAAGCCAACATTCCGGCCTCACCCAATTTTTGACTTCAGGTACTTCAACGATGGGAATGAAGTGTATTACATGATTTTGTTAGTAAATAAGTCTAAAATAGCAAGAATGACAGTGAATCAAACCACCAATTCCCAGCACCATCTTGTTTGGTTAGAGAAAAAACAAAGTTGGGACAGGTTGGCTTCAGTGCCAAGGGACTTCTGTGACAGCTATGGTGCCTGTGGTCCCAATGGGAATTGTGACATAAAAAAGGTACCATCTTGTGAGTGCTTAAGAGGATTCCAGTCTAAGTCACCAGAGAGATGGAATGCATTGGACTATTCAGAAGGATGTGTCCGCAATAAATTATTGAACTGCAAGAATGATGGGTTTGTGAAATATATTGGTATGAAAGTGCCAGATACTACAAATTCTTGGTTAAACAAAAGCATGACTCGAAATGAATGCAGAGAGGAATGCTTGAACAATTGCTCTTGTATGGCTTATACGAATTCGGATATCAGAGATGGAGGCAGTGGCTGTGTCATGTGGTTCGATGATCTAAATGATCTCAGGGTTCAACCAGATGCTGGGCAGGATTTATATGTCCGAGTACCTTCTTCAGAGTTAGGTATGGAGTGTACATCCTTCATGTTACTCTTGATGATTTTGCTAGTTCATTGTTGAAAGTTAAATTTCTGCTAATATCCTATGTAAAGTGAAAATCATTTGCCATACTATAGTTCCTACATGATTCTTAGCACAAATTTAACTTTTAAACTTTATGGTATTTCAAAATCAACCATTGCAGAGAATAATAATGGGGTAAAGTGGAAGATAAGAGTAATTGTAGGAAGCGCCTCTGTCATAATTTTGGGGATGCTCTTTGTTCTCTGTTACAGATATAGAAGCAGGAAAAACCAGAAAGGTACGTAGGATTACGTACACGAACATTTTCTTGTGATTTTAACTTTTCTTTTGAACTGCTAATAGTAATTTATTGTATTACATCTCAAACTAAGAAAAAATAGGCGATGAAAAAAATAGGCCATTTCATCCTAGACAGATACTAACCAAATTTCATTTTTTTATTTAAAAATTCAGATTATGGTTCAATGCTAGGTTACACAAGCAAAGAACAGAAGGAAGATCTAGAGCTACCGTTGTTTGACTTATCAAAGATAGCTACTGCCACGGATCACTTTTCGATGGATAACAAGCTTGGTGAAGGTGGTTTTGGACCCGTATACAAGGTAATTTTTTATGTGCCAATCCGAAAGCATGAAAATAAAGAAACACGTGTGTTACTCATAAACTACTATTTTCTGGAATTATAAATTTTCAGGGTAAATTGGAAGATGGACAAGTAATTGCTGTTAAAAGACTTTCAAGGAGTTCTGGACAAGGTTTAAGTGAGTTCAAAAATGAAGTTATACTGATAGCCAAACTTCAGCACCGTAATCTAGTAACACTTCTCGGATGTTGCATTAAGGATGAAGAGAAACTGCTGGTTTATGAATACATGCCCAACAAAAGCTTGGACTCCTTTATATTTGGTCTGAATTCCTTAAAACCTACCTGATGTAGTTACAATTCTATTTCTGTCAATGTTTTGGATTCCTAGCCTCTAATCTCTTGTATCTATTGTTTGGAAAAACTTGCCAGATCAAACACAAAGAATACTATTAGTTTGGTCTAGGCGCCACCATATCATTTGCGGCATTGCTAGGGGACTTCTGTATCTTCATCAGGATTCCAGGCTAAGGATAATTCATAGAGATATCAAAGCAAGTAATATTTTACTTGACAGTGAGATGAATCCAAAGATTTCAGACTTTGGCTTGGCACGAACTTTTGGAGGAGATCAAAGTGCCGCAAATACAGAAAGAGTAGTGGGAACTTAGTAAGTCTCCTTTGCATTCTCTTTTTATATTTTCTTTATCTGTTTCAAATATTTGTTGTTAATGAATGTGTAATATATGTTTTGTTCACCAGCGGCTATATGGCTCCAGAATATGCAATGGATGGAAACTTTTCCGCTAAATCTGATGTGTTTAGTTTCGGTATCCTGTTGATGGAGATTATAACTGGCAAGAAAAATAGTGGGTTTTACAGTTACAATGACAGCCTTAACCTTGTTGAATATGTAAGTGTAAAATAATTATTTTCTTAAATTTGTATGATAAACCAAAAGGAGTGAATGATTCATCAGTTCCAATGTGTTTTAGGCTTGGAACTTGTGGAGAGAAGAAAGGCCTCTAGAATTGATTGATGAATTCATCAAAGAAACCTGTAATTTATCTGAAGTTCGACGATTCATCCATATTAGTCTCCTCTGTCTGGAGCAACATCCTCAGGACAGGCCAAGCATGTCATCTGTGGTTCTGATGTTAGGTAGTGATGCTGTCTTGCCTCAACTTCGACAACCAGGTTTCTTTATTGGAGAACATTTACACGGCGGATCTTCTTCACAATTTACGAACTCATCACCTTCCATCAATGGATTAAGCATTACAGTACTTGATGCTCGTTAAGAAACCTTCAATCATGTCGTATATCTTATGCTGCATAACTTATCCCGAACATATAGTCATTGTGGCCATCTAGTCCAATCAACATTTTCTAATGCTATGCAGATTTGCTGCACATCAATTTTCTTGTAAATTCAGCTAGAGGCTGTTGTAATTACTTATAACCACTCCATCCTGGCAGATACTGTGAACGCATAATTTATCAATAAAATTCCATGTTCTATTGTTGTTGGAAATTTTTAATTTTAATGCTTTGTATGTGGTGTGCTTCATAACATTCAGGCCATGCCAATTGTCCTTAAAATTTCCATTTCACTACTTGAATTTCATCCAATCCTTTTTTTACTTCTATTCCATTTCAAAGATAGTCATCAATTTTCTTTTTCTTGGACAACTATGGCCTTTGACAATTCCTTCTTGATCATGAGACAGCAGGGGTGGACATCTTTGCAATCACATATTGTTTTTTCCCTTTTAAATCTCAACTCCCTTATTTACTCCCACAAACACTTCAAACATGAGCAACCACAAGACATTTCGGCCCGCAAAAATTTTGAAATTGTAGACTAGTTTTTTGGGCGATGATATTTTTTGTAGACTGTAAATAGTAAATATTACACTGTTAAGGCATAATAATTACGAAGAACTGTCATCCGGGTTTCCTTGCATTTGGACGATTTTAACCTTGACAACCTTCTCAGAAACCCATGGGAAGCCCCCCAAAAAGGACCGACCTTCTTAATGATCTGTACCTTAGTTGTCTTCCATGGTCTCTCCTTCTTAGAAAAACCATCCTAACTTCCTCCCTTCCCCATTATATACTTACTATTTCCTTTCAATTCTTTCTCACCCATCTCTTACCTCTAATCCTCTATACAGTCTCTATCTCTCAATACTATTTCTCTCTATCTATTTACAATGGCAGCGCAAAACCCACAAAACCATTTCCAAGATTGCTTGCCCATCATGGCTCACAAGCTTGGTGGAGATGCCCTAATAGGCGAGCTTTGTAATGGGTTTAACTATTAATGGATGCTGACAAAGGGGTCATAACGTTTGATAGCCTCAAAGATTATCATTGATTTATGTCTTTCACTTTCTTCATTGGTTCACCATTTTGTTTTCTTGGTTATTCTTGTCATCTACTTGTAAAAAGGAAAATTTATTTGACAATTCCATTTATATATCTTCTCCAATTATTATTTTCAATATTTGTTGTTTGGGGTAGCCAAAAATGATGTAGGCTCAGTGGCTCACTCTTGCGGTGCAAGCAGAAGAAAAAGAAATCAGCTACATTTGTTTGAGTAAAAAAGGACTCCAGTATAAGTTCCTTCATCTCAGAGAATGCAACAAAAATTATAGTCATATAACGTATACTTAAATTACATTAGCAAAATTTTTCGAGTGCACTAATCTATCCAAATCCATTTGTCTCATTGCTTCTGAAACTCTTATCTCTTTTACACTAGTTGAATGATACTCTCATTGCTGCTGGTTTTAGCAGCTTGTTAGTTGTTTAAGATAAAAACAGTGCTCCCTATTTTGTTATTAATAGTATACTGTCTAAAATACTGCATATCTCCTGGTTGAAGCACTTAGGCCTAATTTGGTACGCGAGAATGATACATGGGAATGACTATCTTATTTCATGTATGATTTCATAAAATGAAAATTCTTTTATTTGGTATATTTTTAGTTTCAGAATGTTCATTCTATTCCAATCATTTTATTCTATAGAATTAGGAATCCTCAAATTCATCTAGGCAATGGGATTGCTCATTCCTACTTTTATGAAATTTGTTTAGTTCAGTTAAATATAAAAAAAATAATTCTATCATATAAAATAAAAAGTTGAATTTTAATAAAATAATAATATTATTCATAAATATAAAAGAATATATTTATTATTTAATTTAGTCAAGTAACAAAAATATCTTTCATATCACATTAAAAAATATAAAATCTAAAATAAAAATTTGTATATAAAAATAATCATAAATCAATTCATTTTAGTCAAATATCAAAAATACCCTTCATATCATTGTAAATAATATAATTAATATTAAATAAATAAATTAGTTAAGTAATTTTAATTAAAATATTACTATTAATAAATAAGAAAAATAAGAAATAAGAAATAATAAAATAAATATAACTAATAATAATAATTAATTAATTAATTAATAATAAATAAATAAATAATTTTAAAAAAATAATTAAAAATTAAGAAATATATATATTTCTTAAATTATGTTAATTTTTATTATTTTATTTATAGAGGGATATTTTTATTATTTTAACATAACTTTGATATTATTTCATGTCTAAAAACTACATATAAAATTTATAAATGAAATGAAATGATTATTTCTCACTGGCACTACCAAACAATAAAATGAAATAATCATTCCATTCCATCCACATTTCATTCTTATTACAATTCTACAAAAATCATGCCTACTTACCAAACTAGCCCTTAGACTTTGTAGTATTCCTATTTTGTTATTTCTTGATGGATTGATACACTATCATGAAATAATATTTTAATTCTTAGGTTATATATATATATATTTGAATGAAATAAAAGGGATTTATAGTTAAAATTAAGTCATATTTTACTAGACAAAAATGGATCTGCCAATGAATTATTATTTGAAATGAAAAATAAGACAATGGTTTTTTTTTTTTTAATTAATTAACTGTATAAATTTGATCTATTCTTTTTTAAAATTTGTCTAACTAAAATTTATTGATTACTTTATGGAGAATTATTTGGTACCCAATTTGATTTGTTGGGTTTCAAATCCCAAGCTATCGTGGGACAACATGGACCATCCAATAGCACTACATTTCATTTGAGCCTTTGAAAAGTTTGAACATGTTACCAGATGAATACATTGTATTAAAATTAGATTTTAACCCCTAACAAAACTTCTGAAATTTGTATTGAAGACAATCAACATAGACATTATCACCAGATCTGATGGGATGCTTACAATCAACCATTAGAAGATTTTGATAATTTCCATTTGGGTGGAGAAGTAGTTTCTGAGTTTGCTCTAGTTTGATTAATAAAGAATAAACAAAGGGGAAAATACAATTCCTTATCAACTCTAAATCATATCTGAACAAATTTCAAAGAATAAGAAAATCTCAATTTCCTACAATAACACAAAGGTGGAAGATGGGACCTCCAACAAATAGCAATTTGTTTCAATTTCCTACAAAATTCTTTCTCTAACTGTCTAAATCTCTCCCTCTCTCCATCCCTATCCCCATCTCCATCTAGATCTCTTTCTCCTTCCTTTCTTTCTTAATTAGTTTCCTCTGGAAGTTGCTCAAGGTTTTGGAGTTCAGTGATTTTTTTACCTTTGTTCACAGTTTTGTTGTTTTGGTTGCTTTTGCCTTTGCCTTAACGTCAACCTTATGCAGATTGGGTCCCTTAAGAGTATTTTTCTAACTATTATATAAAGAAGCTCATTCAGTGCACAATATAAAGTTTGGTGCTAAATGCTCTAATGATGTGGATATCTTTAAAAATTGGCACATATAAAGTTAAAATGACACAAAAACTTGTGGAAACTTACTTAAAAGATACCTTCTTTTTTTTTTTTTTTCAAATGATGACATTATTTTGTTTATTTACAAATCAGTGGACTAAGTTAGGTGACCCTACTTATTTTTTATTTTACAAACTCATCCTTTTTATTTTTATTACAACTGCTGATCCCTTGACATTACCTTAATAGCTGATTGGATCAGCTGCCTTAACATACAAATATTATTATTCTAAAATAAAATTTTATAATTCATTTTTTATTTTATTCATTAATAAGTAAATTGGATGATTAAAATTCAAAAAATAATAAACATAAAATAATGTTAAAAGATTTTGAACCAATAAGAATACAACTTACATAATAAAATGATAAATCTCCAACCAATGAAAATTAGGAGATTGATTTAATTTGGCAACTCAAAATTACAATGAAAATCAATAATAGATGCCACATTTACTTAATATTTTTTCAAAATGTTTAATGAGCAAATTTAATATATATATATATAACTAGTTTTCTTAGATAGGGTAACTTGCTTGTCCAATTGAAAACATTCAATAAAATTGTGAATAGAACATAAATACTAAGATTTTTGTGCAAGTTGCAGGCTTGCAGCCACCTCTTATTGTAGGTTATGTGAACATGTGGCCAATTCATTTAGTGACATATGCCCAATTTAGTTGGGCATAAAGTACCTCTATTTTTACAATGTGGTACTATATAATCCACCTTACTTTTAATCACTTTCATAAACATTAAAAAATTAAAGTACTTATAAAGTTGTTTGGGAAAAAAATTATATAAGCTAAATAATTCAATATAAAAATATAGTTTTAAAACTTATTAATCTAATAAATACTACACTTGTTTATAAAATAAGTATCATATCTAGCTTTAAAATTGAAGAAAATATAAACTAATATGATTTTAGATAAAGTTTTTGTTAATAATTTTTTCCAGCCGTGTTAAATATTTAAGTTTTAGTATTTGAGGGTATATTTGAATATTTAAATTAAATGAAATTAGGGTAAAGGTGAAATTATTATTAAGAAGCACTAATAAGGTAGCAAGTTATAAATATTAAATATTAGACAGTTGTGATTAAAACTAAAAAAAATTAACCATATACTATCTTGTACAATGTAGACTGGGATATTTAATATCCAAAGAATAAGTAGAGTATCATAAAAATTGTTTGGTCCATTATTACAGGGGATTCAAGCCTCTGGATTCAAGTTCTAAAAGCTAAATACATTCCAGATAAAAATGTTATGGCTCCCATGCATAAGTCAGGCCCTTGTACTGGACTATGGAGAGGACTTTGCAAAGTTTGGCATGATGTAATTAATGGAATATTATGGGTGATTGGAGATGGCACACAAGTGAATTTCTGGATTGATCCTTGGGTTCATGGAGAGGGATCATTGCTATCCAAAGCTACAATAGATCTTTCAGAGGAGGATATGATAAGTAGGGTGGCAGATTATGTGACTAGCTTGGGAGAATGGGACATGGTGCTTCTTAGGAAAACTATTCCTGCAGAAGTTTGTTTGAAAATAAAAGCAATGATCTCTCCCCATATCGATAGAGTGAGAGATAGCTTAGCTTGAGGGGATTCCGAGGATGGTCTTTTTTTTGGTCAAAGAGGCCTATAAGTTTATTGCTTTAAGATGATGGGGATAAGGAAGACATGATTTGGAAACTTACTTGGAAATGTGAAGGGCCAGAGTACATAAAATTTTCATATGGAAAGCTACCCACGATAAGTTAAAAACTAATGGGTTCCTAGCAGCTCGTAATGTTGGTAGTATGGAAGGATGTTTATATTGCATGGCTGCTCATGAAAATATCTTGCATGTACTTCGGCATTGTCCAAGAGTGATGGAGGTATGGAACAGTTTTAATGTGTCATGTATCATCCCAGATTTTTTTACTAGTAATCTACAGTATTGGATCAACTTACAGGAACAAGTTGTTGTTAAGGGTCATAAGTGGAGTGATATTTTTGTTTTGACAGTTTGGTTATTATGGAGTTGGCGTAACAAAATGTTCTTTGATGACCATTTGGCATGGCCAACTTCAGCCAAAAGTTTTTGTATGGAAGCTTTTAGCTGAAATCCAAGTTTCCCGTGAAACCTACATGGCTTATTCGTTGGGTAATGGTAGACAGATTAAGCATGTTAGTTGGACTCCTCCTGAACTGGGGTGGATAAAGCTTAATTGCGATGGAGCCTCCTAGGGGAAATCCAGGTATGGCTAGTGTTGGATGCATAAGTGAGGGACACATGGTAAGTGGATTTACAGATATGGATGTAAATTGGGATGGTGTACTTCTTTTCGAGCAGAACTTTGGGCGTTATTGTTGGGTCTAAAGAAAGTTTGGTTCAAAGGCTATAAGAAAGTTATAGTGGAGCTGGATTCTCATTCTGTGGTTGAAGTTTGTCAACAAGATTATGGGAAGATCAATGCTAATCGTGCTATAATTGATGAAATTCAAAATTTTCTATGCAAAGATTGAGATGTCAATGTGACCCATGTTTTTAGAGAAACTAATCGTTGTGCTGACCGGATAGCCAATCTTGTCCTTGATGGTGATCAACAGGAATGTGAATGGTAGAAGCCCCTTCCCTCAATGGACCTTTGTTATTTTTCTGATGTAGCTAGAATGAGCTGGACCGTATGGTCCCAACTGCCTTGTAGTTTTTCTTTTTCCTCCTTTTTCTACCCAAAAAAATAAAAAGAAAAAGAAAACTCAAATTCTTTATTAGAAAAAATAATAAGAAGAAGAAATTAGGCTTAATTATAGCTTTAGTCTTCAAAATTTAAAGCGTTTTTCTAACAGGTTTACTAAGAGTATTTATTAAGCTGCAATAAATTTGATATTTTAAATTTGAAACTTTCAAAAAATAGTAATTCATGCATAAAATAATATTGTAATAACGATAAGCTACTATAATAAATACTATGAATTTTCTATTTATAAAACCTTACCAATTGTCTTTAGTGTATTAATTATCAAAATCTTGATCATATTTTAACTTCAATCTCGTCCTACGTGTTTCAATTGTTGCAATTAAAAAAAAATCTTTCCAAATTTTAGTTTGATGTAATTGGGTCATTCCCATGAAATTCTCCTTATATTAATGGTAACATGAGTAATGTGGCTAATGAGATATGATGTGACAAATATGTGATATAAAAAATTAATTTTAAAATAAATTAAATATATATATATATATATATTAAAGATAAAAAAGCAATATTCAAACAAAATAACAACGTAATTTTTTTATTCTCCATACATCCACTCCTCGATACCCAACACAGCCACTATCCATCAAAGAATGATGAAAAGAGACAAAAAAATGCCTACTGATCCTATATTCTCTCCCTTTCTCACAACCAACACTATCATAATATTTTGAAAAATAATTAAGGATTGAAGTAAATTTTGAGAAAAACTAGTGGCCAAAAATATAACTTAGTCTATATTTCTTATTTATACTTTAGGAACCTTCATATACTTTTCAATGTATGAAGAGCATCTTCTAGTAGCCAGATGAAGTCGCGCATTTCGTATCCATTTTGTTTTTCTTGGTTGGAAGGTAGTAAGCCAGAGAAGAGAGAAAGCGATATAATTCTTAATTAATTAGTTCTGGATGCTTTCAAATAATTGAGTTCGGATCCTCTAAAAAAATTTATTTGTAAAATTCTTAGAATTTTTTAACAATTTTTTTAAATCTTAACTATCCAAATGATTTGTGATTAAAATTAAGATTATTATTAGGATTAGGCTTAATGTAAGTGTTAGAATTAGGGTTAGGGTTAAGGATAGGATTATGATTAGGATTAGAGTTAGGTTTATGTTTAAACTGAGAATTAGGATTTAGAATAAAAATAGAATATATTTTTAA
This sequence comes from Quillaja saponaria, assembly GCA_029379385.1. NCBI lineage: Eukaryota > Viridiplantae > Streptophyta > Magnoliopsida > Fabales > Quillajaceae > Quillaja > Quillaja saponaria. Next base: position 5,336,778 of record CM055616.1, on the reverse strand, counting down.
TATAATATTTAAATTATTAATTAAATAAAAATATATAACTTAAAAATTAAATTATTTAGATGATTGAGATTTAAAACAATAATATGAATGACTAAGATTAGAAGAATTCTAAAAATTCTACTAATAAAAAATTCTAGAAAACCCAAATCTTGAGTTTTAAAAATGAAGTAGTTGCTATTACAACATGATTTCGATTTGAGAATTGTAAACAAAGCAAATCCTCACCAATGATGGAATTGTCAGCAAATTTGAGTAACAGAAACTTATTTACTGGACTTTGCTTTTGGTTTAATCAGAGAAGATGAAATTGCACATCCAACCAAAAATCATCATCATCAATGAAGAAAAGGATGGGTTGAGACTTGAGAACTGACAAGGGTTGGATATATTTAAAAATAGGAATAAAAAAATGGGGATGTGACAAACCAAGTACTTTTCTAATTACCTGCCACAAACGAGTAGGACAAGAGTACAGGGACGTAAGTGCAAACGACTGCATTAAGACTTTGTCTTGTTTTCTTCGCTAACTGAGACTTAAATGTAACGCTTGTTTTGCCCCAATGCTTATCCAGATTATGAATAATTGTTTTCAATTTCTCCACATGTTAATCGAGATTGAATATATTACTGTTTTGAATTTATTATGTAATGTGTTTTAGCTCTATAGTCCTATTAATAATGGTCAGTCCGTGTTTTCCACTCTAGTTGTCACATGTTCCCTTTGTTTCCATTTTGAGTCTTTAATTGATGGTGTTCTGCTTCATGACGTAATGAGCATTGGATTATGTATGACAGGTACTCACTCTAATATAAAAGAGATGAAGGTGCTTGATAAGAAGAAAGTAAGGAGGGCCAAGCTTTACTATCTCCTGGACCAAATGAATGCACTTATATAAAAAGCAATAGCTAGCTTTGTTAACTGGTCGAAGTTTTTATTTCTTTTTCTCTTGGTCAGCCTCCATCCCTTGGCCATCCAAGAAAAATATGTATGGTAAACATCGACTCACATTGGATCTGTACTTGTGTTTTTAGTCACGTGTTAGAAACTTTCTGAATGATGATGTAACATTGTCCCCTACTTTTCATGTTTGCTGATTCCAACCTAAGTAGCACGTCGTCATTGAGACCCTGAAAGACCAATTCTTTGAAGATCCATTGAACGAAGTGCTACCACTTCCAGCAACAGTTACATATCCTAATCATATTATTCACAAACCAAGAGACGACAAATGGAATTATATCATAGGAATCATTGATGAGAATTATCCATGTACTTCAACTATTGGAGTTACTCTTTAAAATTAATTTTTGTAACTATGACGCTCCATCTCAAACTAACTATGAGTAGATGTGCTTTTGTGTCCACAAAATCACAAAATAAAAAATTAAATTCCAGAGAGATTTAGAGTACTCAAAAGAAACTTGCTAATCTTTACAGTTTGAAATACAATTTTTCTTTTATTCAACAAAATGAAGAAACCCCATTTCAGCTAAATGTGGTTGATGTTTATCTCGATTGGGGGTATTGTCTGTGGCAGCCTCTGTAATTGGGGGCAATCAGAGACACTAAAATCTGTGAGAGAACCACAAACCATTATTCCTCGGCATATGCTCATCAATACAGGTAAGTCCGACAATTCCAAGGTCAGCTAACTTAGGAAGAGTGATACTAGTACTGATTGGAGCAACAAGATCATTAGTATTGTTAATACCAGCATAACTGTCGTCACCGAAGATTTCTTCTTCCGTATATATTCCCCTTGATCCCACTTCTTCTATGGACGATGATTCCGAAAATATCTCACTTATAGACATACAATTATGAATAGAAATTGTCTGTACGTTCTGGATGCAAGATAGAAAAACAGGTGTGAACAACTTCTTGATTTTGTGGCAACTAGAGATGTCAAGTCTCTTTAGAAAAGAAAATATTCCTATGTGGAGTCAAAGCGGGTGCCATGCACGTGGCTTCATTTTCCTCACAAATGATGTATGAGGTTGCCACATCATGAAGGTATAGTTCTTCGAGGTGATGGAGGGAGGTGCAGAAGGAACAAGAAAAACAGAATAAGTACTCTTTCTGATCATCAACTTCTAGAATATCAAACAACCGCAATGAATTAGCTGTAGTACTGGCGGACGAGAATACTTCACACAAGCTTTTCCTTGACTTCCAGTGACTTTAGTATATACAGTTCTCGAACGTCAACTGGGAGCAGAAGGGGAATTTCTACATCCAAGTTTTCAATTATTACCAATTTACTCTCTTTGCTTAACTTCATATCAGACCAAGCATCTAAGTAATCTTCACTAAGATTCAACGCCATGATGTAATTTCTGAGTCCACGATTTACTTCCTGCATAGTTTTCACGTAGGCATTGAAGTGACTGCGAATCGTGGAAGTTGCCTGTAAAAGTTTCTAACATCTTCAACTCTTTTAAATCATCTGCTTTCACTTTCACTTTGTTTGTATTCCAAGGAAGTGCGAGGTATTGGAGTTTGGTCAATTTTGATACAACAAGCATTGGTGTTAATTTGTCCAAGTAGAATAGACCTAAGAGATTCAGCCATCTAAGATTTAACAGCATCTCCAAACCTTGGGGAAGTTCTGGAATTATCGAACTAGAAAGGTCCAATCTCATTAGGTCTTGTAGCTTTGCTAAACAAGGAACGTATCTAAGGCTAGAACAATGTGAAAGACATAAAGTAGTGAGGCTCCTCAAGTCAGAAACTGTATCAGGCAAAATTTTAATGTTAGTGTAGGACAAATCAAGAACCTGAATTGCAGGCATGTGCAAGAAAAAATAATCTGTAATCTCTCCCAGGGGGTTCCGGCACAAAATAAGGGTTGTAAGTTTGAGAAACTTAGGTGAGGTGCTCAATGAAATTTCATCTATTTTGTTATTGAATAAAGAAACTTTCTCCATATTCTCAACATGCACTGAAGATTTGATCTCGTGGGGTATCCGCGTCAATCCCATATTAGCTTTCACCACGAATCTACCTTTTGTGTAACTCTTGGCCGTGACTCTATACAATTCGTGCATGACAACTCTATTATTGCTTACAACTTCCAATAACCCACCGTTCTCAAGTTGGTGTAATATGTTCAGACCTTCCTCAAACTGTCCCTCCAAACTCTTTGTTCCATCTATCAGTCCTTCATCACGCAATCTTGTTATCAAGCTATCTATATCTAATTCTTCGTTTTCAAGATAAAACGCACAATATAAGAAGCTCTTTTTCAGGAATTTGCTTTCGTTCTTGGCAAAATTTTCTAAAGCACGACTAAACCTTAACAAGTTTGTTGCCCAGGATAAATCATCTTCTCTTGTCTGATCCACATCATCTTGAATTAGACTTTCAGGAAGCTCTCTCTCTACAAGTTTTGTCACTTCTTGCGTCAATTTCTTTATATCTGTTTCGATGCCAAAAACGTGTCGCTTCCCCTGTTTGACATCTCTCAACCAAGTCTCAACTTCAATCTTGCGCTTTTTACCTGGCAGTGACTCCAATTCTTCTACTTTACTCTTTATATCAGCTTCACGACGAGTTAACTTTTCTAATTTTTGTTTTAGTACCTTCATATTCTCATCCAAACTGTCATAATTAGTGGTTATCTCATCCAAGTTTTGCATACCTGTTTCAGTCGATTAATTACTACAAGTGATGGAAAATCTAAAAGAAAAAGCTTACATTACAGATTATATTATATTAACAGGGACAACTAACATTAAGAAAAGTATGAACATAGATCTAATTAAGGAACATATTAACTATAACTAACTTCCACCAAAAGTGTTATTTTTCATTATCTGCAAATGAAGAACATATAATATAAATATGTGACTATGTGTCTATGTGAATGTTACATGAAAACAAAGATAAGTATGTGTATATGTATCGCGTACCTTGTGCAGAAGCAGAATTTGAACATCCCTCAAAATTACTTGAACCTACAATAGTCTTGGCTCTTCTGTTGGAAGAATCTACCACTTCAACAAGTGCTGCAGCTCGAACATTATCAGGAACTAATGGACATGGTTTAACACCATTTCCTCTAATTCCAGACAAATGTGATTTAATCCTGGTAGCACCTCCAGGAATTATATCTTTGCAATAATTACATTTAAACCTACCATTGAGTTTCACAGCATGTTGCCAAAAATTGTCTCCTTTCCTACCCATGATTGTTAATCCCTCCCTCTCCCTGCATACAGAAATCAAGAGGAGAGATATGCATCTTTTATATAAAATGAAATTTGAGATTGAAATCAAGCAAATAAGCAATAAAGCCCTAAACATAATCTCATCATCCATATGCACACGTCAGAATTAGACACGATATTCATAGTAGACCTGTAAATTATCTTCTAATACACTAATAGACTTGGATTTGAGCAACTCTTACTTGAACTGTACGCAAATGAATGGAAAATTACTTTCGGTTTCTGGGAATGAAAATTAAGTAACCCATCCAAAGTAAAAATCAGCAAGAAGCAAAGGAGGGGGTTGAGACATGAGTAGGGTTGGATTGCACTTAAATATTGGAATTGCAAGATAAAGTGGGAATGCATGTCACTAACCAAGTACTTTCTTACTTTCGGCGCAAATGAGAACACTTGACTTTCAAGTGGATTATTGGATTCATGCTATGATTACTCCCACTATACTCACTTTCCAAAAAGGTTCAAAGAAGGTGCCTACTTGAGCCCAAAAGAAAAGAAAAGAAAAATCCCATGCCTTAATGCTTTAATTGTTCTGGACGAAAAATGAACGGAAATATTGGTGATTACATTTTAATTTGAGAACACACAAACTTTTCTCTCCACGATGGATGATAAAAAAAAAATCAAATTAGTTGTTAAGACTTACAAATTCTAAAAATGAATTTTATTTATTATTATTTTGTTTGAGATGAAGGTAATAAAATCATTATATAAATTCTACTCAACATAATTTTATTTCTTTTAATTTTCTCTCTTCTTCTAAAAATAATATTTCATACTAACTAAAGCTCACTCAAAGAGTTCCAAGGTACGTAATATTAACATATGGTAGGCCAACCACCAGTCCAATGCCTAGTTTAATTCAATAGAGGGACAAGTCTAATAATTTTTTATGTTTGATCAGCTGTCATTAGTGTTTTAACAAATACTTTAATTAATTGATTTTTTTTTTTCTATGTCTATGTCTATCCCTACATATTAAAAAGGTGTGAGCGTAATTTAGTTCGAGAGAGTGACTACACCCAAAAATGTTTTATAGCGATTAATTGATTTTTTCCAATTTAGTCGATTGCATATTATCCAAGTAGGAATAGAGGAGATTTAAACTAACAAAATTAATGAAGGAATTGTATATTTTTAATCATTATGTCCTACACTCAGAATTGAGAAGTAAAATTCAAAAGACTAGCGTCTAACAATTCGCCCAAAAAATTGATTAGAAGATTTAACTTGTTTGAATAGCTATTGGTTTAATACCAATAATGGTAGCCGTTTCAGAATTTTTAAATAAATATTTATATTGGACATGGGCTTTCTTCGGTCCATAAAAAACAATGAAATGGTGGACTAGTGTTTTGGGTCATATGCTACAAGTTAGATCCAGAGCTTACATGTGTAAAATTTACTCTAATCTGTGGACGATTACCCTTGACAACCTTCGCCAAACCCATGGGAAAACCAAAAGGACCGACCTTTTTCATGAATCATGATCTGTACCTTTAGTTGTCTTCCATGGCCTCTCCTTCTTGGAAAAACCATCCTAACTTCCTCCCGTCCCCATTATATAATTCTTTCCTTTTCAATTCTTTCTCGCCCATCTCTTACCTCCAATCCTCTATAAAGTCTCAATCTCTCAATAGTATTTCTCTCTGTCTATTCACAATGGCAGCACAAAACCCACAAAACCATTTCCAAGAATGCTAGCCCATCATGGCTCACAAGCTTGGTGTAGATTCCCTAATAGGCGAGCTTTGTAATGGGTTCAATCTATTAATGGATGCTGACAAAGGGGTCATAACGTTTGATAGCCTCAAAGATTATCATTGATTTATGTCTTTCACTTTCTTTGGTTCACCATTTTGTTTTTTTGGCTATTCTTGTCATATACTTGTAAAAAGGAAAATTCATTTGAAAATTCCATTTATATATCTTCTCCAATTATTATTTTCAATATTTGTTGTTTGGGGTAGCCAAAAAATGATGTAGGCTCAGTGGCTCACACTTAAAACCTTTCCAATACATATTTTTCTAGTTCTTAGAATAAACAAAGGGGACAATATAGTATTAAGAAACCAATTCCTTTAAGATGAACTCTAAATCAGATCTGAACAAATTTCAAAGAATAAGAAAATCTCAATTTCCTACAGCAACACAGAGGTGGAAGATAGGACCTCCAACAAATAGCAATTTGTTTCAATTTCCTACAAAATTCTTTCTCTAACCTTCTAAATCTCTCTCTCCATCTCTGTTCCCATCTCCATCTAGGTCTCTTTCTCTTTCCTTTCTTTCTTAATTAGTTTCCTCTCGAAGTTGCTCAAGGTTTTGGAGTTCGGTGATTTTTTACCTTTGTTCACAGTTTTGTTGTTTTAGTTGCTTTTGCCTTTACCTTAGCGTCAACCTTGTTATGCAGATTGGGTCCCTTTTAGAGTATTTTTCTAATTATTATATAAAGAAGCTCATTCAGTGTAGAAGTCTGTTGCTCCATGCCCTTATGATGTGGATATCTTTCAAAATTGATATATATAAAATTAAAATAACACAAAAACTTGTAAAAACTTATTTAAGAGATTACCCTTCCTTTTTTAGAATGAGGACACTATTTTGTTTATTTACGAATCAGTAGACTAAGTTAGGTGACCTTACTTTTTTTTATTTATAAACTAATCTTTTTTTTTTTTTTTTTTTTTTTACGGCAGCTAATTGGATTAGCTGCCTTCACATACAAATATTTTTATTCTAAAATAAAATTTATAATTCATTAATAAGTAAATTGAATGATTAAAAGTCAAGAAATAATAAACATAAAATAATGTTAAACGATTTTGAACCAATAAGAATATAGCATTCATAATAAAATGATAAATCTCAAACTAATGAAATTAGGAGATTGATTTAATTTGGCAATTCAAAATTACAATGAAAATCAATAATAGATGCCACATTTACTTAATATTTTTCAAAATGTTTAATGAGAAAATTTAAAAAATATATATATAGCTAGTTTTTTTAGATGGGGTAACTTGCGTGTCTAATTGAAAATATTCAATAAAATTGTGGATAAAACAAAAATACTAAGATTTTTGTGCAAGTTGCAGCCACCTATTATTGAGGTCATGTGAATATGTGGCCAATTGTTGGAGTGACATATGTCTAATTTAGTTGGGCATAAAGTATCTCATTTTTACAATGGGGTACCGTATAGTCCACCTTACTTTTAATCACTTTTATAAACATTTAAAAATTACTTATAAAATTCTTAGGAAAAAAAATTATAAAGTTAAATAATTCAATATAAAAATATAGTTTTTAAACTTATTAATCTAATAAATAATACACTTGTTTATAAAATAAGTATTATATCTAGCTTTAAAATTTAAGAAAATATAAACTGATATGATTTTAGATAAAGTTTTTGTTAATATTTTTTTCCACTTGTGGTAAATACTTAAGTTTTAGTATTTGAGGGTATATTTGAATATTTAAACTGAAATTAGGGTAAAGGTAAAATTATTATTAAGAAGGACTAATAAGGTAGCAAGTTATAAATATTAAATATTAGACAGTTGTTATTAAAACTAAAAAAATTAACTATATTCTATCATGTAGATGGGAATATTTAATATCCGATGAATAAATAGAGTATCGTAATTTTTAATATTTTTTTAGACAATGCATCCATATTATCCTTATCATATCGTATGATGTCAAAACAACCATGAAAATACCAATTTTGATATCATTGTGTAAAGAGGCATAGGGAGAATGGTTGGTATTATTCATTATTTTATAATATTTAAATTGTGAAATGCAATATTGTATCAGCTTTTCATTTTGGCTGATTCCAACCGATATAAGTAGCCTGTCGACATTAAGGAAAGAAACTTGGATGGGATGATGTTAATGAAAGGTGAATTTAAAAATAATAATAATGTTGTTACTTGTTAGCATAAAACCAATACTTGGTGGATATCAAATCAATCAATGCACAATTAACTTATTTTCTTATCAACAAAATAATACTAGTTTATATTTTCTTCCTTTCTTGGAGGATTTTTTGTTTCCTACATATATATAGTTGACTTATTCTTTGTACAAAATTATAAGAATAGCTAATTATTAGAACTCATGTTAGGGATTGTAATAGCATGTCTTTAGGATCAAGATTAGTTGGAAAGTTGTCTATATGCTATATTAGTCATTCAATAAATATAACCCAGAGAAATATTCAAACTCTTTAGCCTTGTTGACGAAGATATCCATAGACAGATATTTGTAGTTACAGTTGAGTCAAGATCACCCTTATGGATGTGGAAAGTAGAAAAAAAAGGGCAAAATGCAGTATCAATTTCACGGGCTATTACCTTTGGAAGACTCTATTCATTATATCTGCAACTTCATTTTTTGTACCATTATATCCAGAAACAATTAAGAAAAAGCTTTCTTAGCTGAGATTACTGCCTTGTTGACGATTATATCCCATGGAAAGATATTTGTAGTCATGTATCATATACTTAAATTACATTAGCAAGATTTTTTGAGTGCACTAATCTTTATCCAAATCCATTGCTTTTGAAACTCTTCGGAAATACTCTTAGGCTGTGTTTTGATCCATTGAATTGGAATTGAAATCAGTTATAATTACAACTGGAATTGTGCTTCAAGGACTTGGCTGTCTTTGCAAATGGTACTCTTGCAAAATTGTTTATTACACTTACCATGATAAAATGCAGTCAATGGAACTCAGCTGTATTAATTAATGTTGTCCTACTGGACACAACCTGTTCCTCCAATTTCATGATCATCGTGTTGGACGAATAATGGCCTCACTTTCATTTGCATTATTGCTGCATGGTTTATTACCCTTTGGAAGAATCTGTTCATTATATCTGCTATCTACTTTTTTTTTTTTTATTTTACCATTATAATCTGCAACTTCGATTCCGTAGCAAAGAGGTAGACAGGGAAGTTTAGCAAACAATGGCAGTTCTATCTTTCATGGCAATCAATTTTTACTTGCTCTTTTCTTACTCCAAAGTCTCTGCTGCAGCTGATACCATTACCTCCTCACAGAACCTCACTGACGGTAAGACTTTAATTTCCAAAAATGGAAGCTTTGAACTGGGTTTCTTCAGTCCAGGTCAATCTAACAACCGTTACATGGGCATGTGGTACAAGAATATCCCAGTTCAAACTATTGTATGGGTTGCTAATAGACAGAAACCGATCAAGGACTTGTCTGGTTTGTTACTGATAGACAGTAGCACAGGCAACCTTGTTCTCAGCCAAAACAAGACTGTTGTTTGGGCAGCTACCCTAAAGAGAAAAGCTCAGAATCCAGTGTTGCAGCTCTTGGATTCTGGAAATCTCGTACTAAGAGAAGCAAATGATGAGAACTCAGAAAATTTTCTCTGGCAAAGCTTTGATTATCCTTCTGATACTTTGTTGCCGGGAATGAAGCTTGGCAAAGATTTTAGGAATTGTCTTGATCGACAGGTAACAGCTTGGAAGAATCAATATGACCCATCTCCTGGAAACCTGACATGGGCTATGAAGGTCAATAGCTACCCTGAACCACTTATGTGGCAAGGCTCAAAAAAGGTCTTCCGAAGTGGCCCCTGGAATGGAGTTCAATACAGCGGCAAGCCAACATTCCGGCCTCACCCAATTTTTGACTTCAGGTACTTCAACGATGGGAATGAAGTGTACTACATGATTCTGTTGGTAAATAAGTCTAAAATAGCAAGAATGACAGTGAATCAAACCACCAATTCCCAGCACCATCTTGTATGGTTAGAGGCAAAACAACGTTGGGACAGGTTGGCTTCCGTGCCAAGGGACTTCTGTGATAGCTATGGTGCCTGTGGTCCCAATGGGAATTGTAACATAAAAAGGGTACCATCTTGTGAGTGCTTAAGAGGATTCAAGTCTAAGTCACCAGAGAGATGGAATGCATTGGACTATTCAGAAGGATGTGTCCGCAATAAATTATTGAACTGCAAGAATGATGGGTTTGTGAAATATATTGGTATGAAAGTGCCAGACACTACAAATTCTTGGTTAAACGAAAGAATGACTCGAAATGAATGCAGAGAGGAATGCTTGAACAATTGCTCTTGTATGGCTTATACGAATTCAGATATCAGAGATGGAGGCAGTGGCTGTGTCATGTGGTTCGATGATCTAAATGATCTCAGGGTTCAACCAGATGCTGGGCAGGATTTATATGTCCGAGTACCTGCTTCAGAGTTAGGTATGGAGTGTACATCCCTCATGTTACTCTTGATGTTTTTGTTAGTTCTTTGTTGAAAGTTAAGTTTAGTTCATTGTTGAGAGTAAAGTCATTAAGTTTCTGCTAATATCCTACGTACAGAGAAAATCATTCCCCATACTATAATTCCTATCATGATTTTTAGCACAAATTTAATTAAACTTCTATGCTATTTCAAAATCAACCAATGCAGAGAATAATGATGGGCTGAAGTGGAAGATAGGAGTAATTCTTGGAAGTGCCTCTGTAATAATTTCTGCCATGCTCGTAGTTCTCTGTTACAGATGTAGAAGCAGGAAAAACCTGAAAGGTAGGATTACATTCACTGAACATTTTCTTGTGGTTTTAACTTTTCTTTTGAATTGCTAATAGTAATTTATTGGATTAAATCTCAAACTAAGAAAAAATAGGCCATTTCAGCGGATGGTGCAATGCTGGGTTACACAAGCGAAGAACAGAAGGAAGACCTGGACCTTCCATTCTTTGACTTATCAAAGATAACTACTGCCACCAATAACTTTTCAATGGATAACAAGCTTGGTGAAGGTGGTTTTGGACCCGTATACAAGGTAATTTTTTATGTGCCAATCTGAAAGCATGAAAATAAAGAAATACTTGTGTTACTCATAGACTACTATTTTTCTGGAATTATAAATTTTCAGGGTAAATTAGGAGATGGACAAGAAATTGCTGTTAAAAGACTATCAAGGAGTTCTGGACAAGGTTTAAATGAGTTCAAAAATGAAGTTATACTGATAGCCAAACTTCAGCACCGTAATCTAGTAAAACTTCTCGGATGTTGCATTCAGGATGAAGAGAAACTACTGGTTTATGAATACATGCCCAACAAAAGCTTGGACTCCTTTATATTTGGTCTGAATTTCCTTAAAACCTACGTGATGTAGTTACAATCCTATTTCTATCACTGTTTTGGATTTCTAGATTCTAATCTCTTGTATCTATTGTTTGAAAAAACTTGCCAGATCAAACACAAAGAAGACTACTAGTTTGGTCGAGGCGTCACGACATCATTTGCGGCATTGCTAGGGGACTTCTGTATCTTCATCAGGATTCCAGGCTAAGGATAATTCATAGAGATATCAAAGCAAGTAACGTTTTACTTGACAGTGAGATGAACCCAAAGATTTCAGACTTTGGCTTGGCAAGAGCTTTTGGAGGAGATCAAAGTGCCGCAAATACAGAAATAGTAGTGGGAACTTAGTAAGTCTCCTTTGCATTCTCTTATTATGTTCTTTTTATCTGTTTCTAATATTCAAAAGTTTGATGTATTTGTTAAATCAATCTGTATTATATGTTTTTGTTCACCAGCGGTTATATGGCTCCAGAATATGCAATGGATGGAAACTTTTCAACTAAATCTGATGTGTTTAGTTTTGGTATTTTGTTGCTGGAGATTGTAACTGGCAAGAAAAATAGTGGGTTTTACTGTCCCAATGACAGCCTTAACCTTATTGAATATGTAAGTATAAAGTAATTAGTTTCTTAAATTTGTATTTTAAACCAAAAGCTGTGAATGATCTCCATCACCTTCCAATGTGTTTCAGGCATGGAATTTGTGGAGAGAAGAAAGGCCTCTAGAACTAATTGATGAATACATCGAAGAAAACTGTAATTTATCTGAAGTTCACCGATGCATCCATATTAGTCTCCTGTGTCTGGAGCAACATCCTCAGGACAGGCCTAGCATGTCGTCTGTGGTCGTGATGTTAGGTAGTGATGCTGTCTTACCTCAACTCCGACAACCAGGTTTCTTCATTGGAGAACATTTACACGGCGAATCTTCTTCCCCGTTTAAGAATTCAACAACTTCCGTCAATGGATTAAGCAATACAGTACCTGAAGCTCGTTAAGAAACCTTCAACCATGTCATATATCTTATGCTGCATAACTTATGTAAAACATATAGTCTTTGTGGCCAGTTGTCCAATCAACATTTTCTGATGCTATGCAGACATGAAGCATATCAATTTTCTTGTTAATGAAATTCTAGAGGCTATTATAAATTGTAATAACGAATAACCACTCCAGTTTTAATGCTGGCAATTTTCATTTTTTATTCTTTAATGGATTGCTTCCTTTCACCCCAATCATGCCAATTTTCTTTATAATTTCCATTTTACTACACCAATTACATTCAGTCCTTTTCACTTCTATTCCATTTCAAAGATAGGCACCGATTTTCTTCTTTTCATGTACAACTTTGGCGTCTGACGATTATTTCTTGATCACCATTTCAAAGATGGTCACCAATTTTCTTCCTTTCATGGACAACTATGGCCTTTGACAATTCCTTCTTGATCATGACACATCACGGGTGGACAAATCAGTCACCAGTTACTGGACTCTCAGACTAAGTCCGTGAACAATAACATTAACTTGACACCAATAACACAATACTAGAGTCTAGAAAACGAACCTATTGATCCCTTACTAATATTAAAATATCAATTCATTCAAATTAGTATTTTAATTTTAAAATCAACAAGTTGATAATTCAATTAATATACACACTTCAACTCATGAAAATTTTAAACTCGAAACTTCAGAGGTTGAGGTAATGCATGAGAGTTTATTCCCTCTAACCCTACAGATGGAATGAATAGACACCACATGAGATTCACCATATGTGAGGGGTTTCATAGCAATTTCCTTGTATTTGGGGAATGGTGGGGTATCAAGCAAGAGAAAAGAAAACACCAGAAGCAAAATGGTGGTGGGTAGGTTAGCTCCTTAATTATGGTCCAACTCCTCGTTTTAACTTCTCTAAATGTATACATGGGGTGGGCTTTGGGTCGTCGTGGTCGTCGCCCACAGAAAATTCTAACTAATATATTTAATTTAATAAATGGTACTGAAATATTTCTGATAGTGATAGAAAATTAAGTGCGGATTACTACTGAGCTAGTGGTGGACAATGAAAAATTTAGCAAGGATGTGATAGTGGAAGACTAGAAATACTCATTTTCTATGGGGAGCATGACTTTGAGAATGTTGGGAACTTTAACTTCCAAAGAATATAAGTTTAAACCTTGAAATAAATATTTGTAAACAAAATAATCTCAATTGCGACAGAGCTCAAAAATTAATCTCACAATAATGTTTATGAGAAAATCGGGAAAACCAAAGAAGAATAACTATTTCAATACTCTCTTATTGAGTTTTAATAATTATGTTGTTATACACAAATTACTAAGTTTTTTTTTTTTTTTTTAACTTAATGTTTCGAGAATACTATTTAAATAAAAATATCACTTCCCATTAATGCATTAGCCCTACGGGGAGGGGTAGAGAGAGAGGGATGTGAAAATAAAGCAATGTGATAGGAAATTGGGAGGAAGGAGAAGTAATAAGCCAAAACAAGTTGGGTCTTCTTTCTTGGACCAAGATCAATTATAGTAGTTTGACTAGTTTCTGTATTTTTATTTTTTGTTCTTTTTATAATTTGGCCAAAGAGGCAAAGACCAATTAATTGAGCAGATCACTAGTGTTGATATATCACTATAAAAGGCGACCTACTCCACTCCTTCCATCACAAAGTAAGAGTTGTTTCTACTCATCACTAAGCTCAATATGGAGTTTGTTCACCATGCCCTTTTTGCTTTCTTGTGCTTTTGTGTAAGCCTTCATGTGCTCCCTTTCTACTTTGTAACATATTATATATAATAATGCTTTTAAGTTTGCTCTTCCTTATCCCCCATTTTGGGTTGCAATAAGTTCATTTTGTGCATAAGAACACAGTGATAGAATGGATTTTATAAAAATATGTTTGAACTTATAAACGAAAGAAATCTTTTTTGCAGCTTGTGATCGTAGTAATCAATGCTTCTTCACCTGCTGAAGATTATTGGAAATCGGTTTTGCCAAACACTCCCATACCGGAAGCTATGCGTTATCTTATACAGCCAGGTTCGTACTACTACCATCAATCAATCATCGTATTATCACAATTTCTGCAGAACATTTAACTTTGAATTATAGATTTTGATCAATCTGTCATTCTCTCTTTTATCTCTTCATCATGCATGGCAATATAGTGATACCAAGGTTCAGTTTCTGGTCATTCTAATCAATGAGCATATTTTTCCTTTTTAAGTTTTTGGTTTTTTTGGATTTTGAATGATTCTAACTGGAAATTCAAAAATATGTAGAAGCGAAAATCACTCACACGGCTGATTTAGACATGAGTTTGGTGGATCTTCCATACAATGATGCAGCCAGTACAGTCAGTATTCCCAAAGAACAACTCAAAGAATTGCTGAACCAAACTAATTTCTTCTTTGAACAAGACCTGCATCCTGGTAAAAAAATGACGTTGTTGTTCACCATGGGAGAAAATGAGGCCACTTTTTTACCATATAAAGATGCACAGTCAATTCCATTTTCAAGTGACAAGTTGCCTGAAATTTTCAAGACGTTCTCAGTGGAAGCTGAATCAGTGGAAGCAGAAAGATTGAAGTATACAGTTGAGGTGTGTGAGAAACCTGGCATTAAGGGAGAAGACAAGTACTGTGCAACTTCCTTAGAATCATTGATTGATTATACGGTTTCAAAGTTAGGGAAGAACGTTCAGGTTCTCACGACTGAGATTGAAAAGGAAACTAAGAAGCAGCAGTATAACATTGTGAAGGGAGTGCAGAAGGTAGGAGACAGAGCAGTGGTGTGTCACAAGCTGAATTATGCATATGCTGTGTTTTATTGCCATGAAATTGAGGCAACAACTGTTTATACAGTTCCACTGGTGGCTGCTGATGAGACAAAAACCAAAGCAGTAGCTGTTTGTCACGCTAACACTGATAAATGGAATCGCAAGCATCTGGCATTTCAGGAACTTCAAGTTAAGCCAGGAACTGTCCCTGTTTGTCATTTCCTTGTCCCTAATACCCTTATCTGGGTTCCCAACTAAATCTTTGAGAAGGTCTCATGGCCTGGTCTCTGGGTGTCACTATGTTGTTCTGTTGGATGTGTACTATAGTTTATGTATTGCAGAAGTATGTCCGTGTAATTGTCCCTAAGGAGACCTTCAAACTTGGAGGTTCCAGGTTGAAATCGTATCAGGTCATAGAGGGGTGGGTTTATGAGAAATGGGGAGAGCTACCCTAAGGTGTTTAGCTCAAGACCCATTAGATCTTCCTATGAACCCCTCAAGAAACTAGGCATGCAAATATGACATGTTCTTAGTTATCATGATCTTCTGTATTTTGGAGTGATTTAATAGTGAAATGTAACATATAAAGTCAAGGCAACCAAGCATTGATATAGGACACTCGACGCGACACAACATGAATGCAGGTGCATAGCAAAAATTTAAATGAATACACATGATACCGGATGATCTTATATATGTTTATGTAAAGATTAAAAATTGATCAGTATGTACAAATAAGTGACTAACATAACGTTAGCAACAAAAAGTATATGAAAACACGCTGAATTTGATTTCAAAACCCAATCACAGCAAGATCTTACCAAAATTAATTTAAAATTTCAAACAAATCATTATTTTCATTTTTCATTGAATACAATTGAACTCCACAAGTTTATTACTTGTATAGTTTTATGATTCTGCAGTACTTAGACCTATGAAACTTCCAAAAGCGTGCACATATGGCCAACTATTAGCCAAATTCCAAATTGGCTACAAAATCCTTCTCAAATCTTTCAAAATAATGAGCTGAACCATTGAGGCAAAGGTCCCATGAGAACTCAACGCGAGCCACACTACAACATATTTTAACCATGCTAGACCGGTAAAGCAAGTGTTCAATGGTAGAGATTTCAAGTTTCTTACCATTTCAGTATTCGAGAATTTCGATACTTGATCATGAGAACACTAGTAAGAGAATAAAACATGTTAAATTTTACCTAATAATTGAAACTTTTTTGGTTTCATAAAGATATATCAACACTGAAACAAGATTATTGAAAGAGACCCGAATTTGAGACAAGGCTTTGCAATAATTTTAAGCATTTTGTTTGTGACTTCGAAGTACAAACACCACGGTATCAACATATTTCTGGAGGGAATTACTCCTCTAGAGATAAATATCATAAATGCAATAATACTTAGTCTTTTCACGTCACAACAGAAAAAGGTAATCTCAAATTTGTCCAAAGTGCCTGATTGAAATAGAAAACAACACAAGCTTGATCATTGAGTGAGACTTTTCTACAAACTTGATTCCAACGATTTCTTTTTCATCAGCTTCTTCTTTTTCTTAGCCTATCAAATCAACATTCATTTGTTTTTATTAGATGATCATGTCATGAAAATTTTAATTCAAAAATAAAATCAAGTGACTAACCAAAGAGGCCACCAAAAAAACTGTTTTAACAGCTCGCAAGAAAAGCCGACGACCACTATTATTTTTGTGGCGACCACCATATTCTTCTTCTTCCTCTGTATCCAAAGGTGGCAATATTGTTGGTAATGCAACACCTTCCTTATTTTTTTCCAGAGAGATAAACCTGAAAACCGATTCTTCTCTGGTCGAGCATTTTGTATGACCATATGAAAAGTCATTCACAGGTGACTTGAAACACTTCAAGAACTTGTTCTTGTTTCTGGGCTTCCATTTGGATTTCGAGTCCATGCTCATGAAAGATGTGATTGGAAGACCGAAGGTTGGGATTATGCGGTTGACAAGGATTTAGGGATGTTTGTAAGGTGGGAAAATTGAGGACATATGAATAGGCTTTTTTAGATAGTACGTACTTAAGAAAACGAGGGAAAATAGGAGGGCATAAGGCGTTTCACATTTCATGGGTTTAATAATTTTCTTTGGTTTATTTATTTATTTATTTTTTTATGGGTTTCTCCACGGGCGGGCATTGGGGTGAGATTAATTACTCAGGCTCTGTCACGACTAAGAGGTCCTCCAACAATTGTTTATTATAAAATTCGAATTTGTGTTCTCACCTTAGAGTATAACTCGTTTACTATTGCATCTAATTATTGTTGACTTTTTTTTTAATTGATGTGTAAAAGGACTTGTATATGTTGTTTGTTTTTTTAATTAAGAGTCATTACATGTTAATTTGATTTAATAAACTAAAGTACTTAGAATATAAATATCCTAACCTGATAACACTTTATTGAAGGGAGATGAAATGTAACAAATTGATACAACATATCACTCCCATCTAAACATAGAAGAGATAAAAATCTAAGTACAACTAAAATTATTATGGTCACATCCTTATTTATAATACGTTATTCTACGTTCCATTTGTTTATGGCTATGTGCATAACCATTTAATTACTTGATTAAAAAAACATCTAATTCTTGTTCTGAGTTTGCCAGGTTTAAAATGCCATTAATTGAATATATGACATCCTGCAAATCAGTAATGTTTTGCTATTAAATCAGTCCCGGTAGGGTAAAAATTAGCCCTCGAGAATGAGATTGAAAGGAGTCCGACAAAGAGTTTATTATGCTCCAACTGATGCAATAATATTAAGCTAGCTAGAAAAAACAAAGACACAACACAAACATCTTGATGCAGATAGCTTGCCCCAACAAAATTAGACCAAACACATGGCAGCAAGGTGAACGCTGGATGCTGAAACTGGGAGAGATTTTGGGAACTTCAGCCTAAACTTCAAGAAAACTGTATGACCTGAATGCTAACAGTAAGTTCACAACCTAGATTTAGCTTTTAGATGGTGATCCTTATCATACTAGCCTTCTAATACAAGAAAGATCAGGGGCTGACACGAGGTTGATGCTTTTGCAACCTGTCTAGTGATAATAAAGACTGGGTTTGAATAAGTGAAGCAGCCAATAGCTTTCAAAATCTCAAAAAAAGTTAGATGCCAAGTAAGACATCAGACAAACCACTAGCCATCCTCATTCTAAGATGTCACATTCAATCAACACAAAGTCACAAACTAATAATCCCAACTGAGGTATATGAAGATAAGGTTTTGCTTTACATATAACATTGATTGAACATATGCTATTACTACTTCATAGCATTTTAGTTGAGTCTATTTCCGTATTATTAATGTTGGATTTGTCCGAGCTGGAGAGCTGGAGAGTTGGAGAGGTCGAGCTGGAGACCTGCAGTGTCAGCACTCCGAAGCTCAAGTCAGACTTTAGATAGATAAAGGGAGAGTTCAAGTGTAGAGAGTGTTAATCTTTTTTCATGGTGTGAGAGCTTGTATTTGTAGGGCCTTTGGTGGGCCTGGGCTTGTTGGGCTTTGTTAATGTTTGTATTAACACAAGTCCCCACAAAAACAAGTTCGAGAAATGAAGTGACTCGGACTTGAAGTCAACTAAGGGCAAAACTAGTGCTAATTGAGCTTTTTCTTAGCGGATGAGCTTTTGACTATAAGCCTTGTAACGTTGGGGTGAGCTCGCAGCTCTAACTTCCTTTGTCTTGGGCTGTAAAATTTCCCTGCAACTACGGTTAAACAGTTGATCTTAAAAGAAAATTTGTTAGGCACATATAAGGGTAAAACAATATGCTTTATGATTAAAAAGTCGTGCAGTACTAGAGTCCACCTTTGGAGAGTTAAATATCTGAGTGCAGACCTTTTGTGGGCGAACTTGGCGGAGGCTCGGACCGCTGGGGTCTCGCGTGCCTAGACCGCAAGCACCGGGGAGGTTGAGTTCCCTGTCAGGGCCGTTGGGTCGACCAGGTGAATCTCAATGGTTTCCGACCCGGGTTTTGGAGATCTTGGGGACTCGGCGGAGGCTCGGACCACGGGTGAAAACCTGGCGGCCTCGCGTGCCTAACCGAGAGCACTGGGCTATCGAGTTCCCTGTTAGGGTCATTGAATCGACCAGGTGAACCTCAACCGCACCCAGGTTTGGAGATCTTAGGGACTCGGCGGAGGCTCGGATCGCGGATGAAAACCTGACGGCCTCGCGTGCCTGACAGCAAACATCGGGCTGTCGAGTTCCCTGTCAGGGTTGTTGAATCGACCAGGTGAACCTCAACCGTACCCGGGTTTGGAGATCTTCTTTTTGATTGGTTTTGGGGGGCTATGCCTCTCCCTTTCAACTTCACCTGCAGAAATTTCTTGCAACTGTAGCCAAACGACCGATCTCAACAGAAAAATTCATTAGCCACATGTGATGGTGAATACGTAATAATATGCTTTCTAAATATACAATAATATGTCAAAGATATAGTTGCATTGTAATTATCATTTTTATCCTGCTACAAAGTGCAAGATGTAGGCAAGGTGAATTATTAGTCCACTATACCTTAAGACGCCCATTATTTTGTCAAGTGAGTGACCGGGTCATTTTTGTGATGGCCTTATAATTATGGTGTTTTTAGGCGATCCGGCCTTATAATATTTTCAATACTTGGAATATTTTTGTTGTTGATGAATATGTAATCCAACAATTAAGCAGACATAAATTAAGTTGAGCATTCAATTCTAGCAGATTTGCATGAAGATATAAAATTGACAAGAGTTTCTATAAGAACATAGAAGTTTGCAAGCAATTTGTGTAAAATTTATAAATTTTTTAGGCCATTTAAAGAATTTTAGGGCCTATATGTAATTTTTTAGAATTACTTCGGTCAATTATATGATAATATAAAAGCCTGTGGACTATTGTGCAATTAGTTCGAATCATTTAGGCAAAAAATATAAATGATAAGTATGAAAAGATATGTGATAATTATGTGAATTTGTAAAAATTTGGGCCATTTATGTAATTAAAAATATATGTGGTCCGAATGTGAAATATAGTTAAATTAACAGGTCAAAATTATAATTATTTAAAATTTTGAGCCAATTATATAAATATGTAAACTATATGGGTCATACCATAATATTTATTAAGTATAGGGACCGGATAGCAAAATAGATAACCTGGGCTTTGTTTAGATTTGGGCCGACATGGTGGGCTTTGTTTGTCAGCACGAGTTGGAGATATGCACTTTTATTAGGCTGGGCTCTTGGTGGGCTGAGTTGGGAGAGGCATGTGCCTTTCACAAAGTTAGCGACCTTACGGAGTGCCACATCCTGTAGCCGCGCGTGGGGGTGCGTTCATGATCCGGCGAGCTTTCGGTTTGGACGGGACGACCCGTGAGGTCGGCCGCTTCAATTTGGGTGGTCGCCCGAGTTCTCAGGTGGACGGAATTGGCCTGAAAATGGACCTGAACAGTAGCTCGCTATGCACCAAAATCTGGCGACATGGTGGAGTTCGGCCGCTTGATGCCGCTCGTGGGAGAGCGTGCAGACTCGGCGAGCTGGAGGTTTAGACGGGACGACCCGTGAGGTCGGTAGCTTCAATTTAGGTAGTCGCCTGAGTTCTCAGGTGGCCTAAATTGGCCTGAAAATGGACCTGGCGGAGTGCCGCCGCTTGATGCCGTGCGTAGGGGAGCGTGAAGACTCCTACAAGGTGACGGTTTGGACGAGACGACCCATGAGGTCGGTAGCTTCGATTTGAGTGGTTGCCCAAGTTGTTAGGTCGCCAGAATTGGAATGAAAATTGATTGGTAGAGCAGCTCGCCCATGCACCCAATCTGGCGACCAGGAAACTTGGTATATTGATTTGGCGAGATGGAAACCTGCATGGAGGTTAGGAAATTCAAATCATATGAATTTCCCACAGACGGCGCCAATGTTAATGTTGGATTTGTCCGAGCTGGAGAGCTGGAGAGCTCGAGCTAGAGACCTGCAGTGTCAGCACTCCGAAGCTCAAGTCAGACTTTAGATAAATAAAGAGAGAGTTCAAGTATAAAGAGTGTTAACCTTTTTTCATGGTGTGAGAGCTTGTATTTGTAGGACCTTTGGTGGGGCTGGGCTTATTGGGCTTTGTTAATGTTTGTATTAACACTTATAAAAATATTTACACATATACATGTATATTCAGTTCCATCAGAGCAAAAGAAGAAACCAATGGAACATATGCGCAAGATATTCATATTAATTTTAAGAAAGACAACATATTCAAGCGGGCGCAAACAATGATAATTCTAATCTGTTGAGACCTTGGATGCAATAAAATGCGGGAGCAATTGTTCTTGCGTTGCTTCTACTTATGATCGTGGGTGCTTTTTATGGAATGATGAAGTGCTCAATCTCAAAAATCTTTCTGATTCTAAAAATGATACAAATATAGGAGGTTTATATCTCAAACTTGCAGCCTCTGAGTTGGTTGACAAAGGTATCAATTAGGTATGGAAGATTCCTTTCCTTAGTCAGATTAATCAAATCATAACTCTCTTTTTTTTTCTTTTTTTTTTTCTGTACTAGAAGCGGGATTGAGGAATGGCACGCAAGTAACACATACTTCTCGCAATAGGCAACTACTGACAATCTTGGTACCAACCACATTAACAACATTGCTCTTTCTGTTTCTGTCTGTTTGCTTTTATACTCGCAGAAAGCTAGCAAGAAAAGGTAATAATTAACTGCTTAAAACAAAGGAGCAGCAATAGCAGTGAAGATTGGAAAAAATTGATTGATAAACTTACTTTGTACTTTATAGGAGAGGATCTGTCACAATTTGATTTAGGCATGGGCCTGAAAGTTAAAAATTTGGAGGGTACCGAAGTAGCTAAGCTTGAAACAGTCACAAAGAGGGAGGTCAAATTGCCATTATTCAGTTTTACTAGTGTTTGTTCTGCCACTGATAATTTCTCAGCTTCCAATAAGCTTGGAGAGGGTGGTTTTGGACCTGTTTACAGGGTATGCTCCATTTCCCTTTTCTTCTTTTTCTGTTAAACTTCAACTTGTTGACTTGACAGTACCACTTGAGATTATAAAGAAAGTCGTGCTAGTTATGTTCACCTGGGACGAAATTTATGTTCAGGGGAAGCTATTGAATGGAGATGAGGTCGCTGTAAAAAGGCTTTCTAGAATATCTGGCCAAGGATGGGAGGAGTTGAAAAATGAAGCACTGCTCATTGCGAAACTCCAACACAACAATCTTGTTAGACTTTTGGGCTGCTGTATCGAGCAAGATGAAAAAATTCTGATTTATGAGTTTATGCCAAATAAAAGTTTGGATTTCTTCCTCTTTGGTTGGTGCCTGGTGGACTCTTAGACCTAACATACATTTCTTTCTGTCATGATGCATAGTTGAATTTTTGTGTAATATAACATCTTGATATGATGCAAATGTATAGATTCAACAAAGCGCAGGACATTAGATTGGGGTACACATGTTCAAATAATTGATGGGATTGCTCAGGGTCTTCTTTATCTTCATCAGTATTCTAGGCTAAAGATTATTCACAGAGATCTAAAAGCTAGCAACATATTGGACATCAACATGAATCCTAAAATATCAGATTTCGGAATGGCAAGAATATTTGGAGGGAACGAGATACAAGCAAATACAAGCCGAAGAGTTGGGACTTAGTAAGTAAAGCAGAAGAAAGTTTAGACTTTAGACTAATGAATTTCCTACACAATGCATACATTCAGCTATTGCTAACTATTTATTACTGATTTTTAGTGGTTATATGTTTCCCGAGTATGCTCTGGAAGGTCTCTTTTCAATAAAATCTGATGTCTTCAGTTTTGGAGTCCTGCTCTTAGAGATTGTGAGTGGGAAGAAGAATACTAGTTTTTATCAAACAGGTTCTCTCAATCTTCTTGGATATGTAAGTTTCTAATTTCCACTCATTTTTATGTGATGTATATTTCAAAACCATTTGACCGATGTGTTTTCAGTTGCATTCTTTAATTTCTTGTGAATTTTAGGCATGGGATTTCTGGACAAGTGGTAGAGGAATGGACCTGATGGATCCAGTACTAGAAGAAGACTCATCTAAGCATAAGGTAATACGATACGTCAACATAGGACTCCTTTGTGTCCAAGAAAGTGCAGCAGACAGGCCAACTATGTCTGATATTTTAACAATGCTTGGCAATGACAGTACAGTCCTGGCTTATCCTAAGCAACCTGCTTTTCTAAGTTTGAGAAAAATGGTGAATGATGACCAGGCTGAGAGAATAACAGAAAATTGTTCTGTGAACAACATGACAGCTTCAATTATGGAAGTAAGATGACCATTCAATACAAGCTTAGTGTATTAATTTAGCAATTATAGTACTTTATTTGTATTTTATTTTATTTTCAGCACCAAATAAAAAAAAATTCAAATATAATATTATCATTTTATAAATAGACGATCAATCAGTGTCATTCTTACCATTTTGATTTAAAATAATCTACTTCGTGTATATATCACATTTTTACTAAACTTTTAAAACTCTAGTCACAATTTATGGTACCATCACTTAAAAATTGAAAGTTTCAAAAATATGTAAGAAAAATAAAAATAAAAATAGAAATAGAGGTGTCCTAAAATCTAAAATATTAATACAATGAAAAAAGAAAAATAAGAAAAAGGTTTTGTGTAAAGAGTAAACTACGGTGTCACAAACCCTAAACCCTCAACTCCAATTTTTCTCGCTCTGCGAGTCCAACCAATGCTAAGATGGCGTCACGCAGACTTTTATCCTCTCTTCTCCGATCGTCCATTAGTTGATCACCGTCGGAATCTCCATTTACGAACTCGAGACTAAGACCCTCATCCTCATACACGAATCATCTCTCCTCTGATACTGTAAGCTTGATTTTACTATTTCTCTTACGCTTTTCATCAATTTTTTATTTTTTTTCTGGTTATTTTGGTATAGCAAGAAATGCTTGGATTATTGGTTTGTTTGGTTGCCGAGAAAATTGGAAAGTAAAGTATGCAAAGGGATTACAACGGATCTAGTAGTTCTGGAAGATTTTGGAATAATCTTCCTGGTGCAATTAAAATACAGATAGACACAACAGATGTTCCTTTAGAATTAATGCTATGTTTTGAGATATTCTAAAATGCTGAGTGCACTATACCATTCATAGCCTTATGACCAAATTTTCAACCTTACAAAAGCATTAAAATTTTCCCTAATACTGCAAATCATGAAAGTTAGGAATCAGTCTTAATCTTGATAACAATTTGTGAGGCTTCTCATAGACAATTCATGTTTTGTTCTTCATAAGACTTCCCAATAATGCAATAGAGTGTGGGCTCTCTCTTTCCGATAATGTTTTACTTTCGAATTTCACCACCTAAAGAGTATAAAAGTTATTTTTTAATTGAATTACTTGGTTTTTAGTTTTTTTATTTTTTATTTTTTTTAATGAATTCTAATACTCTTATTAAATTTTTTCAGGCAGACTAGAATCCATTCCCACACGGAGGCACTCACATGTAAATCCAATACTGATAAAGCTACCCTGTTTGGAGGTTCTAGACTGGGTTTTTTTTTAAAAAGGAGGACTTCTACCTCCTTTGTACAGCATGTGTATTGCAACATGGATAAGTTCTCCTGAAACAACTTCGCAAGATGCCTCCACTCCTATCTCCAATGTAGCTCCCCAATCAAATTTAAGAGACTTGATAAAACTGCAGGGAATATTATGAAGGCATGCATCTCTATCCTGTGCATTATCAATGAAGAGATTTTATTTTTTCTGTTATCAAAGTTTTGATACTATACAATGTAGATTTTAGATAAGGAAGCAGTGGAGGAAGTGGGATCCCAGAGAGAAATACCTGATATAAAGCCTGGTTATATTGTCCAACTCAAAGTGGTATAATAAGTTTGTTTAGATGGTTTATTTCTTTATTTATTTGTTCACTGTTTTTTAAGGAAATTAACTTGATATATTCCTCATGATATGTGATGTTAACAGGAAGTACCTGAGAACAAGCGGCGTGTTTCAGTTTTAAAAGGCATTGTTATAGCAAGACATAATACTGGTCTAAATACTACATTCATAATCAGGAGGCTAGTAGCTGGGGTTGGGGTTGAGTCTCTCTTCCCTCTGTAAGTTCTTTGAAGTGATGTTTTATTTTCTGAAGTTCTAGCCAAAAAAAAGAAAAAAAAAAACGAAAAAAAGAAAAGAAAAGGAAACGTAAGTATGACCTATAGGCAACTGTTTGAGAAATGCTGTTTCAAACTGGGGAATAAGATCTCATTTCATTTGGTGCCTTGGATGTGTGATCTACTTGATCTTCCTCACTCAGAACCTGATAATATAGTGATGATAGTTGTGTAGCAATTTCACGGGATATTGCCTTCGGAAGACTGTTCATTATATCTGCAACTTCTTTTTTTGTACCGTCATATACAGAAGCAACTAAGAGAAAGCTAAGCAGATTATGCAATGTGGTCCTTATTGACTACTGCCTTGTTGATGAAGATATCCCAATGGAAGATATTAGTGGATACAGTTAAGTCAAGGTCACCCTTATGGATGTGGACATTACAAAAACGCAAAATGCAGTATCTATTTCACGGTCTATTACCTAGTTTGGAAGACTCGGGTCATTATATATATCTGCAACTTCGATTCTGTAGCAAAGAGGTAGACAGGGGAGTTTGGCAAACAATGGCAGTTCTATCTTTCATGCTGATCAGTTTTAACTTACTCCTTTCTTACACCAAAGTCTCTGCTGCAGCTGATACAATTACCTCCTCACAGAACCTCACTGATGGCAATACTTTAATTTCCAAAAATGGAAGCTTTGAACTGGGTTTCTTCAGTCCAGGTAAATCTAGCAACCGTTACATGGGCATGTGGTACAAGAATATCCCAGTTCAAACTATTGTGTGGGTTGCTAACAGACAGAAACCAATCAAGGACTTGTCCTGTTTGTTGCTGATAAACAGTAGCACAGGCAACCTTGTTCTCAGCCAAAACAAGAATATTGTTTGGGCAGCTACCCTAAAGAGAAAAGCTCAAAATCCAGCGTTGCAGCTCTTGGATTCTGTAAATCTTGTACTAAGAGAAGCAAATGATGAGAACTCAGAAAATTTTATCTGGCAAAGCTTTGATTATCCTTCTGATACTTTGTTGCCTGGAATGAAGCTTGGAAAAGACTTAAGATCTGGTCTTGATCGACGTTTAACATCTTGGAAGAATCAATATGACCCATCTGCTGGAAACCTGACATGGCCTATGCATGTTGATAGCTACCCTGAACCAGTTATACGGCTAGGCTCAAAGAAGCTCTACCGAAACAGCCCCTGGAATGGAGTTCAATTCAACGGCAAGCCAACATCCGATCCTCACCCAATTTTTGACTCTACCTACTTCAACAATGGCAATGAAGTATACTACATGATTTTTGTATTCAATACGTCTAAAATAGCAAGAATGAGAATGAATCAAACCACCAATTCCCTGCACCATCTTGTATGGTTAGAGGAAAAACAAAGTTGGAACATGATGGGTTCACTGCCAAGGGACTTCTGTGACGGCTATGGTGCTTGTGGACCTAATGGGAATTGTGACATGAAAAAGGTACCATCTTGTGAGTGCTTAGGAGGATTCAAGTCTAAGTCACCAGAGAGATGGAATGCATTCAACTATTCAGAAGGATGTGTCCGCAATAAATCATTGAACTGCAAGAATGATGGGTTTGTGAAATATATTGGTATGAAAGTGCCAGATACTACAACTTCTTGGTTAAACAAAAGCATGACTCGAAATGAATGCAGAGAGGAATGCTTGAACAATTGCTCTTGTATGGCTTATACGAATTCGGATATCAGAGATGGAGGCAGTGGCTGTGTCATGTGGTTCAATGATCTAAATGATCTCAGGGTTCAACCAGATGGTGGGGAGGATTTTTATGTCCGAGTACCTGCTTCAGAGTTAGGTATGGAGTCTACATCCTTCTTGTTACTCTTGATGATTTTGCTAGTTCATTGTTGAAAGTTAAATTTCTGCTAATAAACTATGTAAAGTGAAAATCATTTCCCATACTATAGTTCCTACATGATTCTTAGCACAAATTTAACTTTTAAACTTTATGGTATTTCGAAATCAACCATTGCAAAGAATAATAATGGGGTGAAGTGGAAGATAGGAGTAATTGTAGGAAGTGCCTCTGTCATAATTTCTGGGATGCTCTTAGTTCTCTGTTACAGACATAGAAGCAGGAAAAACCAGAAAGGTAGGTAAGATTACATACAAGGATTCTTGTGATTTTAACTTTTCTTTCTAATTGCTAATAGTAATTTATTGGATTAAATCTCAAACAAGAAAAAGTAGGCCATTTCATCTGAGATAGATACTATACTAAATTTCATTTTTTTATTCAAAAATTCAGATTATGGTGCAATGCTAGGTTACACAAGCGAAGAACAGAAGGAAGATCTGGAGCTTCCATTGTTTGACTTATCGAAAGATAGCTACTGCCACTAATAACTTTTCGATGTATAACAAGCTCAGTGAAGGTGGTTTTGGACCCGTATACAAGGTAATTCTTTATGTGCCAATCCGAAAGCAGGAAAATAAAGAAATACTTGTGTTACTCATAAACTACTATTTTTCTGGAATTATAAATTTTCGGGGTAAATTGGAAGATGGACAAGTTATTGCTGTTAAAAGACTTACAAGGAGTTCTGGACAAGGTTTAAATGAGTTCAAAAATGAAGTTATACTGATAGCCTTACTTCAGCACCGTAATCTAGTAAAACTTCTCGGATGTTGCATAAAAGATGAAGAGAAACTGCTGGTTTATGAATACATGCCCAACAAAAGCTTGGACTCCTTTATATTTGGTTCTGAATTCCTTAAAACCTACCTGAGGTTGTTACAATCCTATTTCTATCATTGTCTTGTATTCCTAGCTTCTAATCTCTTGTATCTATTGTTTGATAAAACTTGCCAGATCAAACACAGAGAAGACTATTAGTTTGGTCTAGGCGCCACCACATCATTTGCGGCATTGCTAGGGGACTTCTGTATCTTCATCAGGATTCCAGGCTAAGGATAATTCATAGAGATATCAAAGCAAGTAATGTTCTACTTGACAGGGAGATGAACCCAAAGATTTCAGACTTTGGCTTGGCAAGAACTTTTGGAGGAGATCAAAGTGCCGCAAATACAGAAAGAGTAGTGGGAACTTAGTAAGTATCCTTTAAATTCTCTTTTGATAATCTTTTTATATGTTTGTAATATTTGCTGTTAATCAATGTGTAACATTTGTTTGTTCACCAGCGGTTACATGGCTCCAGAAAAATAGTGGGTTTTATAGTCACAGTGACAGCCTTAACCTTGTTGAATATATAAGTGTAAAAAAATTATTTTCTTAAATTTGTATGATAAGCAAAAGAAGTGAATGATGCATCAGTTTCCAATGTGTTTCAGGCTTGGAACTTGTGGAAAGAAGAAAGGCCTCTAGAACTGATTGATGAAATCATCAAAGAAACATTTAATTTATCTGAAGTTCGACGATTCATCCATATTAGTCTCCTGTGTCTGGAGCAACATCCTCAGGACAGGCCAAGCATGTCATCTGTGATTCTGATGTTAGGTAGTGATGCTGTCTTGCCTCAACTTCAACAACCAGGTTTCTTTATTGGAGAACATTTACACGGCGGATCTTCTTCCCAATTTACGAACTCATCACCTTCCATCAATGGATTAAGCATTACAGTACTTGAAGCTCGTTAAGAAACCTTCTATCATGTCATATATCTTATGTTGCATAACTTATCCCGAACATATAGTCATTGTGGCCATTTAGTCCAATCAACATTTTCTAATGCAATGCAGATTTGCTGCGCGTCAATTTTCTTGTAAATTCAGCTGGAGGCTGTTGTAATTACTTATAACCACTCCATCCTGGCATATACTGTTAACGCATAATTTATCAATAAAATTCCATGCTCTTTGTTGCTGGCAATTTTTAATTTTGATGCCAATTATCCTTAAAATTCCCATTTTACTACATGAATTTCATTCAATCCTTTTTTTACTTCTATTCCATTTCAAAGATAGTTGCCGATTTTCTTTTTCATGGACAACTATGGCCTTTGACAATTCCTTCTTGATCATGAGATAGCAGGGGTGGACATCTTTGCAATCACATTATTTTTTCCCTTTTAAATCTCAACTCTTATTTACTCCCACAAACACTTCAAACATGAGCAACCATAAGACATTTCGGCCCACAAAAATAATGAAATTGTAGACTAGTTTTTTGGGCCATGATGTTGTACACTGTAAATAGTAAATATTACACTGTTAAGGCACAATAGTTACGAATAACTCTTCTCCGGGTTTCCTTGCATTTGGACGATTTTAACCTTGACAACCTTCTCAGAAACCCATGGGAAGCCCCCCGAAAAGGACCGACCTTCTTCATGATCTGTACCTTAGTTGTCTTCCATGGCCTCTCCTTCTTGGAAAAACCATCCTAACTTCCTCCCTTCCCCATTATATACTTACTATTTCCTTTCAATTCTTTCTCACCCATCTCTTACCTCTAATCCTCTATACAGTCTCTATCTCTCAATACTATTTCTCTCTATCTATTCACAATGGCAGCGCAAAACCCACAAAACCATTTCCAAGATTGCTTGCTCATCATGGCTCACAAGCTTGGTGGAGATGCCCTAATAGGCGAGCTTTGTAATGGGTTCAATCTATTAATGGATGCTGACAAAGGGGTCATAACGTTTGATAGCCTCAAGAGGAATTCTGTTTTGTTGGGGCTACAGGATCTGAGCGATGAAGACCTTAAGTATATGTTAAAGGAAGGTGATTTTGATGGTGATGGAGCCCTCAATCAGATGGAGTTCTGCGTCTTGATGTTCAGATTGAGCCCTGAACTTATGGAGGACTCGAAATTGTGGTTAGAAGAAGCTCTTGAACAAGAACTCAAAGATTATCATTGATTTATGCCTTTTACTCTTCATTTGTTCACCATTTTGTTTTCTTGGGTATTCTTGCCATATACTTGTAAAAAGGAAAATTCATTTGACAATTCCATTTATGTATCTTCTCCAATTATTATTTTCAATATCTGTTGTTTGGAGTAGACCAAACAAATGATGTAGGCTCAGTGGCTCACTCTTGAAACCTTTCCAATACACTTAAAAATGACTCATAGTATAAATTCCTTAACAAAATTATTGCCGGATTTGAAGGGATGCTTACAATCCACCGTTTGAAAGATTTTGATAATTTTCATTTGGGTGTGTCAATGTATTAAATTTCACATTGCTAAGACTAGGGGGCTTCGTTATCTTATAATCCTTATAAGTAAATGGGAGGGTCTCTCTTATGGAAAGTATCGAACTCTTACATTGTTAATGCTAGAGAGTTTCATAATCTTTCAAAGTAAATGTGCCTCTCATCTTGTTACCAATTGATTGGTTTTTAAGAGTGAGACTCCAACACTGCATCAGAACTAGGCTCTCGATTGATAGGTCGTCTCATTATGCCCGCCCATGACTGATAGGCTCTACCTTGGTGTCATTACCTTACGATTTCGGATATCTATGTTTCACGTGAGAGGATGTCAATGTGTGAACTCCCAAAATTCTTTCTCTAACTATCTATATGTCAGTCTCTCTCCGTCTCTGTCCCTATCTCCATCTAGGTCTCTTCCTCTTTCCTTTCCTTTCCTTTAGAAGTTGCTCAAGGTTTCAGAGTTCAGGTGATTTTTTTACCTTTGTTCATAGTTTTGTTGTTTTGGTTGCTTTTGCCTTTACCTTAGCGTCAACCTTGTTATGCAAATTGGGTCCCTTAAGAGTATTGTTCTAATTACTATATAAAGAAGCTCATTCCATACAAGATATAAAGTTTGGTGCTAAATGTCCTAATGATGTGAATATCATTAAAATTTGACATGTATAAAGTTAAAATGATAAACAAACTTGTAAAACTTACTTAAGAGGTTACCCTTCTTTTTTCAATTGAGGACACTATTTTGTTTATTTACGAATAAGTCGACTAAGTTAGGTGACCCTACTTATTTTTTATTTTACAAACTAATCCATTTTTATTTTTTTTACAACAGTTGATCCCTTGACACTATCTTAATAGCTAATTGGATCCACTACCTTAACATACAAATATTTTTATTCTAAAATAAAATTTGATAATTCATTTTTTATTTCATTTTATTCATTAATAAGTAAATTGAATGATTAAAAGTCAAAAAATAATAAACATAAAATAATGTTAAAAGATTTTGAAGCAATAAGAATATAACACACATAATAAAATGATAAATCTCCAACTAATAAAATTAGGAGATTGATTTAATTTGGCAACTCAAAATTACAATGAAAATCAATAATAAAAATGATAAATCTCCAACTAATGAAATTAGGAGATTGATTTAATTTGGTAACTCAAAACTACAATGAAAATCAATAATAGATGCCACATTTACTTAATATTTTCAAAATATTTACTGAGAAAATTAAATAAATATATAAATATATATATATATATATATATATATAACTAGTTTTCTTAGATGCAGTAACTTGCATGTCTAATTGAAAACATTCAATAAAATTGTGGATAAAATAAGTATTATATCTAACTTTAAAATTGAAGAAAATATAAACTAATATGATTTTAAATAAAGT
This sequence comes from Quillaja saponaria, assembly GCA_029379385.1. Lineage (NCBI taxonomy): Eukaryota > Viridiplantae > Streptophyta > Magnoliopsida > Fabales > Quillajaceae > Quillaja > Quillaja saponaria. The sequence continues at coordinate 5,304,883 of CM055616.1, read as the reverse complement.
ACCCCCATTTTTACAATCGGGTACTGTACAGTCCACCTTACTTTTAATCACTTTTATAAACATTAAAAAAATTATAAAGTTAAATAATTCAATATGAAAATATAGTTTTTAAACTTATTAATCTAATAAATACTACACTTGTTTATTAAATAAGTATTATAGCTAGCTCTAAAATTGAAGAAAATATAAACTAATATGATTTTAGATAAAGTTTTTGTTAATAATTTTTTTTCCAGTTGTGTTAAATATTTAAGTTTTAGTATTTGAGGGTATATTTGAATATTTAAACTGAAATTAGGGTAAAGGTGAAATTATTATTAAGAAGCACTAATAAGTTAGCAAATTATAAATATCAAATATTAGACAGTTGTGATTAAACTAAAAAAATTAACCATATACTATCTTGTGCATGGGATATTTAATTTCGGATGAATAGGTAGAGTATCATAATTCTTAATGTTTTATTATACAATACATCCATATTATCCTTGTCATATCGTATGATATCATAACAACTGTGACAATACTAATTTTGATATCATTGTGTAAAGAGGCATAAGGAGTATGGTTGGTATTATTCATTATTTTATAATATTTAAATTATGAAATGCAACATTGTATCAGCTTTTCATTTTGGCTAATTCCAACCTACATAAGTAGCCAGTCGACATTAAGGAAAGAAACTTGGATGCGGTGATGGGATGATGTTAATGAAAGGTGAATTTCAAAATAATAATGTTGTTACCTGTCAGCATAACACCAATACTTGGTGGATATCAAATCAATCAATGCATTATTAACTTATTTTCTTATCAAAAAAATAATACTAGTTTATATTTTCTTCCTTTCTTGGAGGATTTTTTGTTTCCTATATATATAGTTGACTTATTCTTTGTACAAAATTATAGGAATAGCTAATTATTAGAACTCATGTTAGGGATTGTAATAGCATGTCTTTAGGATCAAGATTAGTTGGAAAGTTGTCTATATGCTTTATTAGTCATTAAATAAAAATAACCCAGAGAAATATTCAAACTCTTTAGCCTTGTTGACGAAGATATCCATAGACAGATATTTGTGGTTACAGTTGAGTCAAGATCACCCTTATGGATGTGGAAAGTAGAAAAAAAAGGGCAAAATGCAGTATCAATTTCACGGGCTATTACCTTTGGAAGACTCTATTCATTATATCTGCAACTTCATTTTTTGTACCATTATATCCAGAAACAATTAAGAAAAAGCTTTCTTAGCTGAGATTACTGCCTTGTTGACTATTATATCCCATGGAAAGATATTTGAAGATACAGTTGAGTAAGGTCACCCTTATGGATGTGGACCGTAGAAAAAAGGGCAAAATGCAGTATCTATTTCACGGGCTGTTACCTAATTTGGAAGACTCTGTTCATTATATATATCTGCAACTTCAATTCTGTAGCAAAGAGGTAGACAGGGGAGTTTGGCAAACAATGGCAGTTCTATCTTTCATGCTGATCAGTTTTTACTTACTCCTTTCTTACACCAAAATCTCTGCTGCAGGTGATACAATTACCTCCTCACAGAACCTCACTGATGGCAATACTTTAATTTCCAAAAATGGAAGCTTTGAACTGGGTTTCTTCAGTCCAGGTAAATCTAGCACCGTTACTTGGGCATGTGGTACAAGAATATCCCAGTTCAAACTACTGTATGGGTGCACTAATCTTTATCCAAATCCATTTGTCTCATTGCTTCTGAAACTCTTCCGAAATACTCTTAGGCTGTGTTTTGATCCATTGAATTGGAATTGAAATCAGTTACAATTACAACTGAAATTGTGTTTCAAGTACTTGCTGTCTTTTTGCAAATGTTACTCTTGCAAAATTGTTTATTACACTTACCATGATAAAATGCAGTCAATGGAACTCAGCTGTATTAATTAATGCTGTCCTACTGGACACAACCTACTGGACACAACCAGTTCCTCCAATTTCATGATCATCGTGTTGGACGAATAATGGCCTCACTTTCATTTGCATTATTGCTGCATGGTTTATTACCCTTTGGAAGAATCTGTTCATTATATCTGCTATCTACTTTTTTTTTTTTTTTTGGACCATTATAATCTGCAACTTCGATTCCGTAGCAAAGAGGTAGACAGGGGAGTTTGGCAAACAATGGCAGTTCTATCTTTCATGGCAATCAATTTTTACTTGCTCTTTTCTTACTCCAAAGTCTTTGCTGCAGCTGATACCATTACCTCCTCACAGAACCTCACTGACGGTAAGACTTTAATTTCCAAAAATGGAAGCTTTGAACTGGGTTTCTTCAGTCCAGGTCAATCTAACAACCGTTACATGGGCATGTGGTACAAGAATATCCCAGTTCAAACTATTGTATGAGTTGCTAATAGACAGAAACCGATCAAGGACTTGTCTGGTTTGTTACTGATAGACAGTAGCACAGGCAACCTTGTTCTCAGCCAAAACAAGAAAATTGTTTGGGCAGCTACCCTAAAGAGAAAAGCTCAAAATCCAGTGTTGCAGCTCTTGGATTCTGGAAATCTCGTACTAAGAGAAGCAAATGATGAGAACTCAGAAAATTTTATCTGGCAAAGCTTTGATTATCCCTCTGATACTTTGTTGCCTGGAATGAAGCTTGGAAAAGACTTAAGATCTGGTCTTGATCGACGGTTAACAGCTTGGAAGAATCAATATGACCCATCGCCTGGAAACCTGACATGGGCTATGCATGTTGATAGCTACCCTGAACCAGTTATACGGCTAGGCTCAAAGAAGCTCTACCGAAATGGCCCCTGGAATGGGGTTCAATTCAGCGGCAAGCCAGTTCCTCCAATATCACGATCATCGTGTTGGACGAATAATGGCGTCACTTTCATTTGCATTATTGCTGCATGGTTTATTACCCTATGGAATAATCTGTTCATTATATCTGGTGTCTACTTTTCTTTTACCATTTGACTTTCAAATGGACTATTGGACGCTTGCTCTGCTTACTCCCACTAGAACTCACCTTCCAAGATGGTCCAAAGAATGTGCCAACTTGGGCCCAAAGAAAAGAAAGGAAAAATCCCATACTTTAATGTTGAATTGTTTTGGACCTAAAAAGAATGAAAAAATAAAAGTATCTGGGGATTAATCGGAATATTTTTAATCATTAAGTCAAGTAAAATTCAAAAGACTAACAATTATTTAATTAAGAAAAAAAGACTAACAATTAGTGCCAAAAAAAAAAAAAAAATCATTGATTGGACATGGGCTTTATTCGGAGCATAAAAATAATGAAAATGTGGACTAGCTTTTGGGCCATGATACTGCAAGTCAGATCCAGAGCCGAAATCCATGGGAAACCCAAATGGATGGAGCCCCGAACTTATGGAGGACTCGAAATTGTGGTTAGAAGAAGCCCTTGAACAAGAGCTCAAATATTACCATTGATTTATGTCTTTTACTTTCTTCATTGGTTCACCAATTTGTTTTCTTGGCTTTTCTTGTCATATACTTGTAGAAAGGAAAATTCATTTGACAATTCCAATTATTATTTTATATATTTGTTGTTTGGGGTAGCCAAAAAATGATGTAGGCTCAGTGGCTCACACTTAAAACCTTTCCAATACATATTTTTCTAGTTCTTTTGATGATTGGGAGGAAGAGAGCATAAGCACTAATTATAATAGAAATAGAATACACTTGTGGTGCAAGCAGAAGAAAAAGAAATCAGCTACATTTGTTTGAGTAAAAAACGACTCCAGTATAAATTCCTTCATCTCAGAAAATGCCGACAAAAATTATAGTCATGTATCATATGAATAAATTACATTAGCAAGATTTTTTGAGTGCACTTATCTTTATCCAAATCCATCTATCTCATTGCTTCTGAAACTCTTACTAAATTCTCTCATATCTTTTACACGGGTTGAATGAATTGCGATCATATTGCTACTGGTTTTAGCATCTTGTTAGTTGTTTAAGAAAAAAACAGAGCTCCCTATTTTGTTATTACTATTATACTGTGTAAATACAACAAATTCTGTGGTTGCAACACTTAAACTTTGTAGTATTCCTATTTTGTTATATCTTGATTGATTGATGCACACATGAAATAATATTTTAATCCTTCGGTTATATATAAATATATGTGTTAGATGAAATAAAATAAATTTATATTCAAAATTAAGTGATATTATGCTAGACAAAAATACTTGTGACAAATTAAAACTTGAAAGGTTTTCAGTTTCAGATTCACCATAACTTTTAATGACATCGATCTACTCGAGTTGTAGGGAGTGGCAAAGTAGAAAACAATCATTGTGTAAAGAGGCATAGGGAGAATGGTTGGTATTATTCTTTATTTTATAATATTTAAATTGTCAAATGCAATATTGTATCAGCTTTTCATTTTGGCTGATTTCAAGTTTCCAACCTAAGTAGCCAGTCGTCATTAAGGAAAGAAACTTAGATGGTTATACTTGGTGGATATCAAATCAATCAATGCATTATTAACTTACTTTCTTATCAACAAAATAATAATGTCGCTTGGATTTTCAAGAGGATTATTTACATGACACTTGTTTGTGTAAAAATTAAAAAATTATAGGGTTAAATTTTAATGAGAACACACAAACTTTTCTCTCCACAATGGATGAGAAAAAATTAAATTAGTTGTTTATTATACTTTGTTTGAGATGAATGTCATAAAACCATTTTATGGTTTCTACTCAGCTGTATACTTGACTATTCGGTATCCAGAAACATTTAAGATAAAACTAAGCAGATTATGCTATGTAGTCCTTAACTGAGATTACTGCTTTCATTGGAGGATTTTTTGTTTCCTTATATAAATTTATAGTCATAGCTAATTATTAGACCTCATGTTAGGATTGTAATAGTGTGTCTTTAGGACCAAGATTGGTTGGAAAAGTTGCATATATGTTGTATTAGTCAGTCAATAAAATTAACCCAGAGAAATATTCAAACTCTTTCTTAAGAGAAAGCTAAGAATATTATGTTGTGATTAAGGAAAGAAACTCAGATGGTAGTAGTTAGTGGATATCAAATCAATCAATGCATTATTAACTTACTTTTTTATCAACAAAATAATAATGTCGCTTGGATTTTCTAGAGGACTATATATAGGGCGCTTGTTTGGGTAAAAAATAAAAAAATTATAGGGTTAAATTTTAATTTTGAGAACACAAACTTTTCTCTCCACAGTAGATGAGAAAAAATTAAATTAGTTGTTGAGACATAAGTTAGTCTAAAAATTAATTATATTTATTATACTTTGTTTGAGATGAATGTCATAAAACCATTTTATGGTTTCTACTCAGCTGTATACTTGACTATCGGTATCCAGAAACATTTAAGATAAAACTAAGCAGATTATGCTATGCAGTCCTTAACTGAGATTACTGCTTTCATTGGAGGATCTTTTGTTTCCTTCTATAAATTTATAGTCATAGCTAATTATTAGACCTCCTGTTAGGATTGTAATAGAGTGTCTTTAGGACCAAGATTGGTTGGAAAAGTTGTATATATGTTGTATTAGTCAGTCAATAAAATTAACCCAGAGGAATATTCAAACTCTTTAGCCTTGTTGACGAAGATATACCATAGACAGATATTTGTGAATACGGTTGAGCCTCGAATTCAACCCATTAAACCAAGCAACACGTTAGCAAGTCAGGTCACCCTTATGGATGTGGACCGTAGAAAAAGCAAAATGCAGGATCAATTTCACGGGCTATTACCTTTGGAAGACTCTGTCCTTATATCTGCAAATTCTTCTGTTTTTTTGTACCATTATATCTGCAACGCAATTCCGTAGCAAAGAGGTAGAAAGGGGAGTTTGGCAAACGATGGCAGTTCTATCTTTCATGCTAATCAGTTTTTACTTACTCTTTTCTTACTCCAAAGTCTTTGCTGCAGCTGATACCATTACCTCCTCACAGAACCTCACTGATGGCAAGACTTTAATCTCCAAAATTGGAAGCTTTGAACTGGGTTTCTTCAGTCCAGGTATATCTAGCAACCGTTACTTGGGCATGTGGTACAAGAATATCCCAGTTCAAACTATTGTGTGGGTTGCAAACAGACAGAAACCAATCAAGGACTTATCTGGTTTGTTACTGATAGACAGTAGCACAGGCAACCTTGTTCTCAGCCAAAACAAGAAAATTGTTTGGGCAGCTGCCCTAAAGAGAAAAGCTCAAAATCCAGTGTTGCAGCTCTTGGATTCTGGAAATCTCGTACTAAGAGAAGCAAATGATGAGAACTCAGAAAATTTTATCTGGCAAAGCTTTGATTATCCTTCTGATACTTTGTTGCCTGGAATGAAGCTTGGAAAAGACTTAAGATCTGGTCTTGATCGACGGTTAACAGCTTGGAAGAATCAATATGACCCATCGCCTGGAAACCTGACATGGGCTATGCATGTCGATAGCTACCCTGAACCAGTTATACGGCTAGGCTCAAAGAAGCTCTACCGAAATGGCCCCTGGAATGGAGTTCAATTCAGCGGCAAGCCAACATCCCATCCTCACCCATTTTTTGAGTTCAGGTACTACAATGATGGGAATGAAGTATACCTCATGATTTTGTTAGTAAATAAGTCTAAAATAACAAGAATGAGAATGAATCAAACCACCAATTCCCTGCACCATCTTTTATGGTTAGAGGAAAAACAACGTTGGAACATAATTGCCTCACTGCCATTGAACTTCTGTGACAGCTATGGTGCTTGTGGACCTAATGGGAATTGTAACATGAAAAAGGTACCATCTTGTGAGTGCTTAAGAGGATTCAAGTCTAAGTCACCAGAGAGATTGAATGCATTCAACTATTCAGAAGGATGTGTCCGCAATAAATCATTGAACTGCAAGAATGATGGGTTTGTGAAATATATTGGTATGAAAGTGCCAGATACTACAACTTCTTGGTTAAACAAAAGCATGACTCGAAATGAATGCAGAGAGGAATGCTTGAACAATTGCTCTTGTATGGCTTATACGAATTCGGATATCAGAGATGGAGGCAGTGGCTGTGTCATGTGGTTCAATGATCTAAATGATCTCAAGGTTCAACCAGAAGGTGGGGAGGATTTATATGTCCGAGTACCTGCTTCAGAGTTAGGTATGGAGTCTACATCCTTCTTGTTACTCTTGATGATTTTGCTAGTTCATTGTTGAAAGTTAAATTTCTGCTAATAAACTATGTAAAGTGAAAATCATTTCCCATACTATAGTTCCTACATGATTCTTGGCACAAATTTAACTTTTAAACTTTATGGTATTTCAAAATCAACCATTGCAGAGAAAAATAATGGGCTGAAGTGGAAGATAGGAGTAATTGTAGGAAGTGCCTCTGTCATAATTTCAGGGATGCTCTTAGTTCTCTGTTACAGACAGAGAAGCAGGAAAAACCAGAAAGGTAGGTAGGATTACATTCAAGGAAAATTTTCTTGTGATTTTAACTTTTCTTTCGAATTGCTAATAGTAATTTATTGGATTAAATCTCAAACAAGAAAAAATAGGCCATTTCATCTGAGATAGATACTATACTAAATTTAATTTTTTTATTCAAAAATTCAGATTGTGGTGCAATGCTAGGTTACACAAGCGAAGAACAGAAGGAAGATCTGGAGCTTCCATTGATTGACTTATCAAAGATAGCTACTGCCACTAATAACTTTTCGATGGATAACAAGCTCGGTGAAGGTGGTTTTGGACCTGTATACAAGGTAATTCTTTATGTGCCAATCCGAAAGCATGAAAATAAAGAAACACTTGTGTTAGTCATAAACTACTATTTTTCTGTAATAATAAATTTTCAGGGTAAATTGGAAGATGGACAAGTAATTGCTGTTAAAAGACTTTCAAGGAGTTCTGGTCAAGGTTTAAATGAGTTCAAAAATGAAGTTATACTGATAGCCAAACTTCAGCACCGTAATCTAGTAAAACTTCTCGGATGTTGCATAAAGGATGAAGAGAAACTGCTGGTTTATGAATACATGCCCAACAAAAGCTTGGACTCCTTTATATTTGGTCTGAATTCCTTAAAACCTACCTGAGGTTGTTACAATCCTATTTCTATCATTGTCTTGAATTCCTAGCTTCTAATCTCTTGTATCTATTGTTTGAAAAAACTTGCCAGATCAAACACAAAGAAGACTATTAGTTTGGTCTAGGCGCCACCACATCATTTGCGGCATTGCTAGGGGACTTCTGTATCTTCATCAGGATTCCAGGCTAAGGATAATTCATAGAGATATCAAAGCAAGTAATATTTTACTTGACAGTGAGATGAATCCAAAGATTTCAGACTTTGGCTTGGCAAGAACTTTTGGAGGAGATCAAAGTGCTGCAAATACAGAAAGAGTAGTGGGAACTTAGTAAGTCTCCTTTGCATTCTCTTTTTATATTTTCTTTATCTGTTACAAATATTTGTTGTTAATGAATGTGTAATATATGTTTTGTTCACCAGCGGCTATATGGCTCCAGAATATGCAATGGATGGAAACTTTTCAGCAAAATCTGATGTGTTTAGTTTCGGTATCTTGTTGATGGAGATTATAACTGGCAAGAAAAATAGTGGGTTTTACAGTTACAATGACAGCCTTAACCTAGTTGAATATGTAAGTGTAAAATAATTATTTTTTAAAATTTGTATGATAAACCAAAAGGAGTGAATGATTCATCAGTTCCAATGTGTTTCAGGCTTGGAACTTGTGGAGAGAAGAAAGGCCTCTAGAATTGATTGATGAATTCATCAAAGAAACCTGTAATTTATCTGAAGTTCGGCGATTCATCCATATTTGTCTCCTGTGTCTGGAGCAACATCCTCAGGACAGGCCAAGCATGTCATCTGTGGTTCTGATGTTAGGTAGTGATGCTGTCTTGCCTCAACTTCGACAACCAGGTTTCTTTATTGGAGAACATTTACACGGCGGATCTTCTTCCCAATTTACAAACTCATCACCTTCCATCAATGGATTAAGCATTACAGTACTTGATGCTCGTTAAGAAACCTTCAATCATGTCATATATCTTATGCTGCCTAACTTATCCCGAACATATAGTCATTGTGACCATCTAGTCCAATCAACATTTTCTAATGCTATGCAGATTTGATGCACATCAATTTTCTTGTAAATTCAGCTGGAGGCTGTTGTAATTACTTAAAACCCCTCCATCCTGGCAGATACTGTGAACGCATAATTTATCAATAAAATTCCATGTTCTTTGTTGCTGGAAATTTTTAATTTTGATGCTTTGTATGTGGTGTGCTTCATAACATTCAGACCATGCCAATTATCCTTAAAATTTCCATTTTACTACTTGAATTTCGTTCAATCCTTTTTTTACTTCTATTCCATTTCAAAGATAGTCATCAATTTTCTTTTTCATGGACAACTATGGCCTTTGACAATTCCTTCTTGATCATGAGACAGCAGGGGTGGACATCTTTGCAATCACATATTATTGTTTTTTCCCTTTTAAATCTCAACTCCATTCATTTACTCCCACAAACACTTCAAACATGAGCTACCACAAGACATTTCGGCCCACAAAAATATTGAAATTGTAGACTAGTTTTTTGGGCCATGATATTTTTTGTAGACTGTAAATAGTAAATATTACAGTGTTAAGGCATAATAATTACGAAGAACTGTCCTCCGGGTTTCCTTGCATTTGGACGATTTTAACCTTGACAACCTTCTCAGAAACCCATGGGAAGCCCCCCAAAAAGGACCGACCTTCTTAATGATCTGTACCTTAGTTGTCTTCCATGGTCTCTCCTTCTTAGAAAAACCATCCTAACTTCCTCCCTTCCCCGTTATATACTTACTATTTCCTTTCAATTCTTTCTCACCCATCTCTTACCTCTAATCCTCTATACAGTCTCTATCTCTCAATACTATTTCTCTCTATCTATTTACAATGGCAGCGCAAAACCCACAAAACCATTTCCAAGATTGCTTGCCCATCATGGCTCACAAGCTTGGTGGAGATGACCTAATTGGCGAGCTTTGTAATAGGTTCAACTGTTAATGGATGCTGACAAAGGGGTCATAACGTTTGATAGCCTCAAAGATTATCATTGATTTATGTCTTTCACTTTCTTCATTGGTTCACCATTTTGTTTTCTTGGCTATTCTTGTCATATACTTGTAAAAAGGAAAATTCATTTGACAATTCCATTTATATGTCTTCTCCAATTATTATTTTCAATATTTGTTGTTTGGGGTAGCCAAAAAATGATGTAGGCTCAGTGGCTCACACTTAAAACCTTTCCAATACATATTTTTCTAGTTCTTTTGATGATTGAGAGGAAGAGAGCATAAGCACTAATTATAATAGAAATAGAATACACTTGCGGTGCAAGCAGAAGAAAAATAAATCAGCTACATTTGCTTGAGTAAAAAACGACTGCAGTATAACTTCCTTCATCTCCAAGAATGCAAGAAAAATTATAGTCATGTATCATATAATTAAATTACATTAGCAAGATTTTTCGAGTGCACTAATCTATCCAAATCTATTTGTTTTATTGCTTCTGAAACTCTTATTGAATACTCTTATCTCTTTTACACGGGTTGAATGAAACTCTCATTATTGCTGGTTTTAGCAGCTTGTTAGTTGTTTAAGAAAAAAACAGAGTTCCCTATTTTGTTATTACTAGTATACTGTGTAAAATAAATACTGCAAATTCCGTGGTTGAAGCACTTAGACTTTGTAGTATTCCCTTTTTGTTATTTCTTGATTGATCGATACACTATCATGAAATAATATTTTAATTCTTAGGTTATATATATATATATATATATTTGAATGAAATAAAAGAGATTTATAGTTAAAATTAAGTCATATTTTGCTAGACAAGAATAGATTTGCCAACGAATTATTATTTGAAATGAAAATAAGATAATGTTTTTTTTTTCTAATCAATTAACTGTATAAATTTTATCTATTCTCTTTTAAAATTTATTCTAACTAAAATTTATTGATTACTTTTAGGAGAATTATTTGATACCCAATTATTTGAGCCTTTGAAAAGTTTGAACATGTTACCGGATGAATACATTGTATTAAAATTAGATTTTAACCCTTAACAAAACTTCTGAAATTTGTATTGAAGGCAATCAACGGATTTGATGGGATGCTTACAATCCACCATTAGAAGATTTTGATAATTTCCATTTGGGTGGAGAAGCAGTTTCTGAGTTTGTTCTAGTTTGATTAACAAAGAATAAACAAAGGGGAAAATACAATTCCTTATCAACTCTAAATCAGATCTGAACAAATTTCAAAGAATAAGAAAATCTCAATTTCCTACAGCAACACAGAGGTGGAAGATAGGACCTCCAACAAATAGCAATTTGTTTCAATTTCCTACAAAATTCTTTCTCTAAACTTCTAAATCTCTCTCTCCATCTCTGTTCCCATCTCCATCTAGGTCTCTTTCTCTTTCCTTTCTTTCTTAATTAGTTTCCTCTCGAAGTTGCTCAAGGTTTTCGGAGTTCGGTGATTTTTTACCTTTGTTCACAGTTTTGTTGTTTTAGTTGCTTTTGCCTTTACCTTAGCGTCAACCTTGTTATGTAAATTGGGTCCCTTTAAGAGTATTTTTCTAATTATTATATAAAGAAGCTCATTCAGTGCAGAAGTTTGGTGCTAGATGCCCTGTGGATATCTTTCAAAATTGATATATATAAAATTAAAATAACACAAAAACTTGTAAAAACTTACTTAAGAGATTACCCTTCCTTTTTTAAAATGAGGACACTATTTTGTTTATTTACGAATCAATAGACTAAGTTAGGTGACCTTACTTTTTTTTATTTATAAATTAATCTTTTTTATTTTATTTTTATAGCAGCTAATTGGATTAGCTGCCTTCACATACAAATATTTTTATTCTAAAATAAAATTTATAATTCATTAATAAGTAAATTGAATGATTAAAAGTCAAAAAATAATAAACATAAAATAATGTTAAACGATTTTGAACCAATAAGAATATAGCGTTCATAATAAATTGATAAATCTCCAACTAATGAAATTAGGAGATTGATTTAATTTGGCAACTCAAAATTACAATGAAAATCAATAATAGATGCCACATTTACTTTAATATTTTTCAAAATGTTTAATGAGAAAATTTTAAAAATATATATATATAGCTGGTTTTTAGATGGGGTAACTTGCGTGTCTAATTGAAAATATTCAATAAAATTGTGGATAAAACAAAAATACTAAGATTTTTGTGCAAGTTGCAGCCACCTATTATTGAGGTCATGTGAATATGTGGCCAATTGTTGGAGTGACATATGTCTAATTTAGTTGGACATAAAGTATCTCATTTTTACAATGGGGTACCGTATAGTCCACCTTACTTTTAATCACTTTTATAAACATTTAAAAATTACTTATAAAATTCTTAGGAAAAAAAATTATAAAGTTAAATAATTCAATATAAAAATATAGTTTTTAAACTTATTAATCTAATAAATAATACACTTTTTTATAAAATAAGTATTATATCTAGCTTTAAAATTGAAGAAAATATAAACTGATATGATTTTAGATAAAGTTTTTGTTAATATTTTTTTCCACTTGTGTTAAATACTTAAGTTTTAGTATTTGAGGGTATATTTGAATATTTAAATTGAAATTAGGGTAAAGGTAAAATTATTATTAAGAAGGACTAATAACGTAGCAAGTTATAAATATTAAATATTAGACAGTTGTTATTAAAACTAAAAAAATTAACTATATTCTATCATGTAGATGGGAATATTTAATATCCGATGAATAAATAGAGTATCGTAATTTTTAATATTTTTTTAGACAATGCATCCATATTATCCTTATCATATCGTATGATGTCAAAACAACCGTGAAAATACCAATTTTGATATCATTGTGTAAAGAGGCATAGGGAGAATGGTTGGTATTATTCATTATTTTATAATATTTAAATTGTGAAATGCAATATTGTATCAGCTTTTCATTTTGGCTGATTCCAACCGATATAAGTAGCCTGTCGACATTAAGGAAAGAAACTTGGTCTAGGTCTCTTTCTCTTTCCTTTACTTTCCTTTAGAAGTTGCTCAAGGTTTTGGAGTTCGGTGACAATACCAATCTTGATATCATTGTGTAAAGAGGCATAGGGAGAATGGTTGGTATTATTCATTATTTTATAATATATAAATTATGAAATGCAATATTGTATCAGCTTTTCATTTTGGCTGATTCCAACCTATATAAGTAGCCTGTCGACATTAAGGAAAGAAATTTGGATGCGGTGATGGGATGATGTTAATGAAAGGTGAATTTCAAAATAATAATAATGTTGTTACTTGTTAGCATAAAACCAATACTTGGTGGATATCAAATCAATCAATGCACTATTAACTTATTTTCTTATCAACAAAATAATACTAGTTTATATTTTCTTCCTTTCTTGGAGGATTTTTTGTTTCCTATATATATAGTTGACTTATTCTTTGTACAAAATTATAGGAATAGCTAATTATTAGAACTCATGTTAGGGACTGTAATAGCATGTCTTTAGGACCAAGATTAATTAGAAAGTTGTATATATGTTTATTAGTCATTCAATAAAAATAACCCAGAGAAATATTCAAACTCTTTAGCCGGGCCCTTGTTGACGAAGATATCCATAGACAGATATTTGTGGTTACAGTTGAGTCAAGATCACCCTTATGGATGTGGAAAGTACAAAAAAAGGGCAAAATGCAGTACCAATTTCACGGGCTATTACCTTTGGAAGACTCTATTCATTATATCTGCAATTTCATTTTTTGTACCATTATATCCAGAAACAATTAAGAAAAAGCTTTCTTAGCTGAGATTACTGCCTTGTTGATGAAGATATCCCATTGGAAGATATTAGTGGATACAGTTAAGTCAAGGTCACCCTTATGGATGTGGACATTACAAAAACGCAAAATGCAGTATCTATTTCACGGTCTATTACCTAGTTTGGAAGACTCGGTTCATTATATATATCTGCAACTTCAATTCTGTAGCAAAGAGGTTGAAAGGGGAGTTTGGCAACCAATGGCAGTTCTATCTTTTATGCTGATCAGTTTTTACTTACTCCAAAGTCTATCTTACACCAAAGTCTCTGCTGCAGCTGATACCATTACCTCCTCACAGAACCTCACTGATGGCAATACTTTAATTTCCAAAAATGGAAGCTTTGAACTGGGTTTCTTCAGTCCAGGTAAATCTAGCAACCGTTATTTGGGCATGTGGTACAAGAATATCCCAGTTCAAACTATTGTATGGGTTGCTAACAGACAGAAACCAATCAAGGACTTGTCTGGTTTGTTACTGATAAACAGTGGCACAGGCAACCTTGTTCTATGCCAAAACAAGACTATTGTTTGGGAAGCTACCCTAAAGAGAAAAGCTCATAATCCAGTGTTGCAACTGTTGGGTTCTGGAAATCTTGTACTAAGAGAAGCAAATGATGAGAACTCAGAAAATTTAATCTGGCAAAGCTTTGATTATCCTTCTGATACTTTGTTGCCGGGAATGAAGCTTGGAAAAGACTTAAAATCTGGTCTTGATCGACGTTTAACAGCTTGGAAGAATCAATATGACCCATCTCCCGGAAACCTGACATGGGCTATGCATGTTGATAGCTACCCTGAACCAGTTATACAGCTAGGCTCAAAGAAGCTCTACCGAAACGGCCCCTGGAATGGAGTTCAATTCAACGGCAAGCCAACATCCCGGCCTCACCCAATTTTTGACTCTACGTACTTCAACGATGGCAATGAAATATACTACATGATTTTTGTATTCAATACGTCTAAAATAGCAAGAATGACAATGAATCAAACCACCAATTCCCTGCTCCATCTTGTATGGTTAGAGGAAAAACAAAGTTGGAACATGATGGGTTCACTGCCAAGGGACTTCTGTGACAGCTTTGGTGCTTGTGGACCTAATGGGAATTGTGACATGAAAAAGGTACCATCTTGTGAGTGCTTAAGAGGATTCAAGTCTAAGTCACCAGAGAGATGGAATGCATTCAACTATTCAGAAGGATGTGTCCGCAATAAATCATTGAACTGCAAGAATGATGGGTTTGTGAAATATATTGGTATGAAAGTGCCAGATACTACAAATTCTTGGTTAAACAAAAGCATGACTCGAAATGAATGCAGAGAGGAGTGCTTGAACAATTGCTCTTGTATGGCTTATACGAATTCAGATATCAGAGATGGAGGCAGTGGCTGTGTCATGTGGTTCAATGATCTAAATGATCTCAGGGTTCAACCAGATGGTGGGGAGGATTTATATGTCCGAGTACCTGCTTCAGAGTTAGGTATGGAGTCTACATCCTTCTTGTTACTCTTGATGATTTTGCTAGTTCATTTTTGAAAGTTAAATTTCTGCGAATATCCTATGTGAAGTAAAAATCATTTCCCATACTATAGTTCCTACATGATTCTTAGCACAAATTTAACTTTGCACAAATTTAACTTTTAAACTTTGTGGTATTTCAAAATCGACCATTGCAGAGAATAATAATGGGCTGAAGTGGAAGATAGGAGTAATTGTAGGAAGTGCCTCTGTCATAATTTCTGGGATGCTCTTAGTTCTCTGTTACAGACATAGAAGCAGGAAAAACCAGAAAGGTAGGTAGGATTACATTCAAGGAAAATTTTCTTGTGATTTTAACTTTTCTTTCGAATTGCTAATAGTAATTTATTGGATTAAATCTCAAACAAGAAAAAATAGGCCATTTCATCTGAGATAGATACTATACTAAATTTAATTTTTTTATTCAAAAATTCAGATTATGGTGCAATGCTAGGTTACACAAGCGAAGAACAGAAGGAAGATCTGGAGCTTCCATTGTTTGACTTATCCAAGATAGCTACTGCCACTAATAACTTTTCGATGGATAACAAGCTCGGTGAAGGTGGTTTTGGACCTGTATACAAGGTAATTTTTTGTGTCAATCCGAAAGCATGAAAATAAAGAAACACTTGTGTTAGTCATAAACTACTATTTTTCTGTAATTATAAATTTTCAGGGTAAATTGGAAGATGGACAAGTAATTGCTGTTAAAAGACTTTCAAGGAGTTCTGGTCAAGGTTTAAATGAGTTCAAAAATGAAGTTATACTGATAGCCAAACTTCAGCACCGTAATCTAGTAAAACTTCTCGGATGTTGCATAAAGGATGAAGAGAAACTGCTGGTTTATGAATACATGCCCAACAAAAGCTTGGACTCCTTTATATTTGGTCTGAATTCCTTAAAACCTACCTGAGGTTGTTACAATCCTATTTCTATCATTGTCTTGGATTCCTAGCTTCTAATCTCTTGTATCTATTGTTTGGAAAAACTTGCCAGATCAATCACAAAGAAGACTATTAGTTTGGTCTAGGCGCCACCACATCATTTGCGGCATTGCTAGGGGACTTCTGTATCTTCATCAGGATTCCAGGCTAAGGATAATTCATAGAGATATCAAGGCAAGTAATGTTCTACTTGACAGGGAGATGAACCCAAAGATTTCAGACTTTGGCTTGGCAAGAACTTTTGGAGGAGATCAAAGTGCCGCAAATACAGAAAGAGTAGTGGGAACTTAGTAAGTATCCTTTAAATTCTCTTTTGATATTCTTTTTATATGTTTCTAATATTCTAATATTTGCAGTTAATCAATGTGTAATGTTTGTTTGTTCACCAGCGGTTATATGGCTCCAGAATATGCAATGGATGGAAACTTTTCAGCAAAATCTGATGTGTTTAGTTTTGGTATCCTGTTGCTGGAGATTATAACTGGCAAGAAAAATAGTGGGTTTTATAGTCACAGTGACAGCCTTAACCTTGTTGAATGTGTAAGTGTAAAAAAATTAGTTTCTTAAATTTGTATGATAAACAAAAGAGGTGAATGATTCATCAGTTTCCAATGTGTTTCAGGCCTGGAACTTGTGGAAAGAAGAAAGGCCTCTAGAACTGATTGATGAATGCATCAAAGAAACATGTAATTTTTCTGAAGTTCGACGATTCATCCATATTAGTCTCCTGTGTCTGGAACAACATCCTCAGGACAGGCCAAGCATGTCATCTGTGGTTCTAATGTTAGGTAGTGATGCTGTCTTGCCTCAACTTCGACAACCAGGTTTCTTTATTGGAGAACATTTAAATGGCGGATCTTCTTCCCAATTTACGAACTCATCACCTTCCATCAATGGATTAAGCATTACAGTACTTGAAGCTCGTTAAGAAACCTTCAATCATGTCATATATCTTATGCTGCATAACTTATCCCGAACATATAGTCATTGTGGCCATCTAGTCCAATCAACATTTTCTAATGCTATGCACATCAATTTTCTTGTAAATTCAGCTGGAGGCTGTTGTAATTACTTATAACCACTCCATCCTGGCATATACTGTGAACGCATAATTTATCAATAAAATTCCATGCTCTTTGTTGCTGGAAATTTTTAATTTTGATGCTTTGTATGTGGTGTGCTTCATAACATTCAGACCATGCCAATTGTCCTTAAAATTTCCATTTTACTACATGAATTTCATTCAATCCTTTTTTTACTTCTATTCCATTTCAAAGATAGTCACCGATTTTCTTTTTCTTGGACAACTATGGCCTTTGACAATTCCTTCTTGATCATGAGATAGCAGGGGTGGACATCTTTGCAATCACATATTATTTTTTCCCTTTTAAATCTCAACGCCTCTCATTTACTCCCACGAGCACTTCAAACATGAGCAACCACAAGACATTTCGGCCCACAAAAATAATGAAATTGTAGATTAGTTTTTTGGGCCATGATGTTGTAGACTGTAAATAGTAAATATTATACTGTTAGGGCATAATAATTACGAAGAACTGTCCTCCGGGTTTCCTTGCATTTGGACGATTTTAACCTTGACAACCTTCTCAGAAACCCACGGGAAGCCCCCCAAAAGGACCGACCTACTTCATGGTCTGTACCTTAGTTGTCTTCCATGGCCTCTCCTTCTTGGAAAAACCATCCTAACTTCCTCCCTTCCCCGTTATATACTTACTATTTCCTTTCAATTCTTTCTCACCCATCTCTTACCTCTAATCCTCTATACAGTCTCTATCTCTCAATACTATTTCTCTCTATATATTCACAATGGCAGCTCAAAACCCACAAAGCCATTTCCAAGATTGTTTGCCCATCATGGCTCACAAGCTTGGTGGAGATGCCCTAATTGGCGAGCTTGGTAATGGGTTCAATCTATTAATGGACGCTGACAAAGGGGTCATAACGTTTGATAGCCTCAAGAGGAATTCTACTTTATTGGGGCTACAGGATCTGAGCGATGAAGACCTTCAGTGTATGTTAAAGGAAGGTGATTTTGATGGTGATGCAGCCCTCAATCGGATGGAGTTCTGCGTCTTGATGTTCAGATTGAGCCCTGTACTTATGGAGGACTCGAAATTGTGGTTAGAAGAAGCACTTGAACAAGAACTCAAAGATTATCATTGATTTATGTCTTTACTTTCTTCATTGGTTCACCATTTTGTTTTCTTGGGTATTCTAGCCATATACTTGTAAAAAGGAAAATTCATTTGACAATTCCATTTATCTTCACCAATTATTATTTCCAATATTTGTTGTTTGGGGTAGCCAAAAAATGATGTGGGCTCAGTGGCTCACACTTAAAACCTTTCTAATAAATAATTTTCTAGTTCTTTTGATGATTGGGAGGAAGAGAGCATAAGCACTAATTATAATAGAAATAGAATACACTTGTGGTGCAAGCAGAAGAAAAAGAAATCAGCTACATTTGTTTGAGTAAAAAACAACTCTAGTATAAATTCCTTCATCTCAGAGAATGCCAACAAAAATTATAGTCATGTATCATATACTTAAATTACAGTGGCAAGATTTTTTGAGTGCACTAATCTTTATCCAAATCCATTTGTCTCATTGCTTCTGAAACTCTTCCGAAATACTCTTAGGCTGTGTTTTGATCCATTGAATTGGAATTGAAATAAGTTATAATTACAACTGGAATTGTGCTTCAAGAACTTGGCTGTCTTAGCAAATGGTACTCTTGCAAAATTGTTTATTACACTTACCATGATAAAAGGCAGTCAATGGAACTCAGCTGTATTAATTAATGTTGTCCTACTGGACACTACCAGTTCCTCCAATTTCATGATCATCGTGTTGGACGAATAATGGCCTCACTTTCATTTGCATTATTGCTGCATGGTTTATTACCCTTTGGAAGAATCTGTTCATTATATCTGCTATCTACTTTTTTTTTTTTTTTTTTTTTTTTTTTTGGACCATTATAATCTGCAACTTCAACTCCGTAGCAAAGAGGTAGACAGGGGAGTTTGGCAAACAATGGCAGTTCCATCTTTCATGGCAATCAGTTTTTACTTGCTCTTTTCTTACTCCAAAGTCTCTGCTGCAGCTGATACCATTACCTCCTCACAGAGCCTCACTGACGGCAAGACTTTAATTTCCCAAAATGGAAGCTTTGAACTGGGTTTCTTCAGTCTAGGTCAATCTAACAACCGTTACATGGGCATGTGGTACAAGAATATCCCAGTTCAAACTATTGTATGAGTTGCTAATAGACAGAAACCAATCAAGGACTTGTTTGGTTTGTTACTGATAAACAGTAGCACAGGCAACCTTGTTCTCAGCCAAGACAAGACTTTTGTTTGGGCAGCTACCGTAAAGAGAAAAGCTCAGAATCCAGTGTTGCAGCTCTTGGATTCTGGAAATCTTGTACTAAGAGAAGCAAATGATGAGAACTCAGAAAATTTTATCTGGCAAAGCTTTGATTATCCTTCTGATACTTTGTTGCCGGGAATGAAGCTTGGAAAAGATTTTAGGAGTTGTCTTGATCGACAGGTAATAGCTTGGAAGAATCAATATGACCCATCTCCTGGAAACCTGACATGGGCTATGAAGGTCAATAGCTACCCTGAACCACTTATGTGTCAAGGCTCAAAAAAGGTCTTCCGAAGTGGCCCCTGGAATGGAGTTCAATACAGCGGCAAGCCAACATTCCGGCCTCACCCAATTTTTGACTTCAGGTACTTCAACGATGGGAATGAAGTGTACTACATGATTTTGTTAGTAAATAAGTCTAAAATAGTAAGAATGACAGTGAATCAAACCACCAATTCCCAGCACCATCTTGTATGGCTAGAGGCAAAACAAAGTTGGGACAGGTTGGCTTCCGTGCCAAGGGACTTCTGTGACAGCTATGGTGCCTGTGGTCCCAATGGGAATTGTGACATAAAAAAGGTACCATCTTGTGAGTGCTTAAGAGGATTCAAGTCTAAGTCACCAGAGAGATGGAATGCATTCAACTATTCAGAAGGATGTGTCCGCAATAAATTATTGAACTGCAAGAATGATGGGTTTGTGAAATATATTGGTATGAAAGTGCCAGATACTACAAATTCTTGGTTAAACGAAAGAATGACTGGAAATGAATGTAGAGAGGAATGCTTGAACAATTGCTCTTGTATGGCTTATACGAATTCAGATATCAGAGATGGAGGCAGTGGCTAGTGTCATGTGGTTCGATGATTTAAATGATCTCAGGGTTCAACCAGATGGTGGGGAGGATTTATATGTCCGAGTACCTGCTTCAGAGTTAGGTATGGAGTGTACATCCTTCATGTTACTCTTGATGATTTTGTTAGTTCTTTGTTGAAAGTTAAGTTTAGTTCATTGTTGAGAGTAAAGTCATTAAGTTTCTGCTAATATCATCCTACGTACAGAGAAAATCATTCCCCATACTATAATTCCTATCATGATTTATAGCACAAATTTAATTAAACTTCTATGCTATTTCAAAATCAACCAATGCAGAGAATAATAATGGGCTGAAGTGGCAGATAGGAGTAATTCTTGGAAGTGCCTCTGTAATAATTTCTGTGATGCTCATAGTTCTCTGTTACAGATGTATAAGCAGGAAAAACCTGAAAGGTAGGTGTTGTATATGTGTGTTAAGGTGTAATAAGGGTGTTTGGGTAATAACCCTTGTCTAGTATATATACTAGGATGTACATACTTTGAATTGTATGAATATACTTTGATTCACTCAACTCATCATGGTATCAGAGCCAAAACCCTAACCTCTGCTAGGACCTTCCGTTGACCGCCGCAGAGCCTCCGTTGACCGCTGCAGAGCCGCCGTTGACCGGCGCTGGCGCCGCCTTGTACGGCACTTTCCGGCAACTTTTTCAGGATCGAAGACCACAGGCAGATTCGCCTCGAGAAGACGAACAAAACCCCCAGGTTTTCGTCTCCATCTGCTGCGGTTTCAGAGGTCTATTTTGCCTTTTTTGAGTTCGTGACCTAACTCGGGATTCTTCAATTCCGGCCGTGTTAAGCGGCTGTCTCCCTCTTTCAGGCCCTCGGTGACTTCGAGTGGAATAGGAGAGGGGATTTTGAGGGTTGCTTGGGAGGAAAAACCTAGTTTTTTGGAGAAAGAGCTCACAGACCCGATTCTCCTAGGTGCGGGTACTGTTTCTCGAATCTGTTTGGATGGTCTTGTTGCCTGCAGGTACTTCTGAGTTCTGGGTAGTGTTCTGGAGGTAGTGTTCTGGAGGTATTGTTGAGAGGGTTGGGTGTTTTGTTGATCGTGTGGGTGGTGGGTGGTGGGTGTTGAGTTCTCTGTATTTTAGTTCATCCAGTGCTGGTTTTCTTTGCTGATTTCTCTACTTAAGCATGTCAGAGGAAGTTGTTAGTCCTGGGAATGGCAGTAGTGGGAGTAGGAGTAGAGTTGGAATCTCTAACGATAATCCTTCCCTCCAAATTAGCCCGGTGAAGTTTGATGGTAACAATTTTTTGGCTTGGTCTCGCTCGTGCCTATTATTTATTCAGGCACGTGGGTTGTATGGTTATGTTATTGGTAGCAAAAGTAAACCAGCTGATGGAGATCCATTATTGGAGTCATGGATTTCGGAAAACTCCTTAGTGATGTCGTGGTTGATTAACTCTATGCAACCACAAATCTCCAGTGGTTACTTGTTACTTGATTATGCTGATAAGATGTGAACAATTTTGTGCCAAACTTATTCTCAAGTTGGAAATGATATTCAAGTCTTTGAGCTTAGGAAGAAGCTCCATGAGACTAAGCAGGGAGAATTGACTATTGCTCAGTACTTTGCTGAACTGAGTGGTTTATGGCAATAGTTGGATTACTATCAGGAGTATCAGCCAGTACATCCTGCGGATGCAGCTTCTTACAAGAAGGTGGTGGATAAGGAGAGAGTGTATGATTTCTTGGCTGGACTTAATCTTGAGTATGATCATATTAGAGTTCAGGTTTTGGGAAGAAATCATTTTCCAAATCTGAGGCAGACATATGTTTATGTACAACAGGAGGAGAGTAGGAGGATAGTTATGCTTCATGTAGTAACTCGTGAAAGATCTGCAATGGTAGCAACTCCTATTCCGAAAGAATCTAAAGGAGTGCATACTAGAGGGATTGAGATTGCAAGGGGTAGTGATAAGGATGACTTGCAGTGTGATTATTGTGGTAAGACTCGTCATACTAGAGACACATGTTGGAAGTTACATGGTTGTCCTACTAGAGGCAGAGGTGGCAGGTTTGTAGGACCGCCTAGATCACGAGCTCATGTCTCTGACACTGTTGAGTCATCACCTTCTACGGAATCAAGTGCACTTAATCCTGAAGAAATGCAGCATCTTAGGCGTCTGATGGCAAAACTTGATGGTTGTCCTTCTACTTCAGCTGCATCTTCTCATCATGCCCCTTCTCATCATGCCCTTGGCACTCATTCCACCACAGATTCAGAGCCTTGGATCATTGATTCTGGAGCCTCCGACCATATGACTGGTACTTCTAGAAATTTTTCTACTTATTTCCCTTGTTCTGGTAAAGACAAGGTGAGGGTAGCCGATGGCTCCTTGTCCACTATTTCTGGGAAAGGTTCTATTTAGTGCACTCCTACCTTACCATTGTTTTCTATTCTTCACATTCCTAAATTTTCCATGAATCTCTTGTCAATTAGCTCAATCACTAGAGACTTAAATTGCCAAGCTATATTTGATTCTTCTTGTTGTAAATTTCAGGAACTGGGAACAGGAAGAACGATTGGCTATGGTAAAGAGCAAGATGGGCTATACTTATTGGAATATGGTCCTAGTATTTTGGCAAACACAGTTGACACAGTTGCTTCTAGTCAATCTCTTCAGAGTAGTGCTTCTATTACTTCTCAACAACAGTTAGTTCAGTGGCATCGCCGTTTAGGACACCCATCTTTTTTGGTTCTAGGAAACATGTTTCCAGACTTACTTAAGCATTATACTATGAACAATTTGCTATGTGATGCCTGTGAATTTGCTAAACATAAGCGTGCTTCTTATCCTTTATTGAATAATAAAAGTACTACTCCTTTTGCTCTTATTCACTCTGATGTTTGGGGTCCTAGTCGTGTTGTATCTTTATCTGGTTACAAGTGGTTTGTTACATTCATTGATTGTTTTAGTCGCACTACCTGGGTGTACTTATTGCGTGCTAAAAATGAAGTATTCACTTGTTTTCAGATGTTTCATAAACTTGTCTGTACACAGTTTGATGGTAAAGTTAAGATTTTAAGGAGTGATAATGGTACAGAGTATACAGAGGGTAATTTTCAGAAATATCTTCGGGATCATGGCATAATGCATCAAACTAGTTGTGTTGACACCTCGGCTCATAATGGTACAGCTGAATGCAAAAATTGATATCTTTTGGAGGTAGCACGGTCCCTCATGTTTACTATGAATGTCCCTAAGGCTTATTGGGGAGATGCAGTTCTCTCTGCAGCTTATCTCATTAACCGTATGTCTCTTCGGACTCTTGATTTTAACACCCCTCTGGATGTTCTTCAAGGTAATTGTTCCTTTGTGGTCCCTCCTAAAGTATTTGGTTGTGTTTGCTTTGTTCATGAGCACGGGAAGAACATCAGTAAGCTTGATTATCGAGCACTGAAATGTATATTTATTGGGTACTCTGCCACTCAGAAGGGATACAAATGCTACCATCTTCCTACTAGGAAGACTTATGTTAGCATGGATGTCACTTTTCATGAATCCAATCCTTATTTCTCCACGACACCTTTTCAGGGGGAGAGTAATAGTGAGGAAGAGGTGTCTTATAGTAGTAAGGGGGAGTGGCTACCTGAGTTGTTAATAGAGGATAGAATGAAAGAGAAGGAAGATGAAGCAAAACAGGATGAGAGTATACTGGAAGAAGTGAGAAATAATGAAGATTCATACGAGGCTAGCAAAGCCGGATTTGCTTAAGTATAGCCGCAGATGTAGACAACATGGAAAAATAGCCATCGAACTTGCTTAACCTAGCCAAGAGTTCTCTCCAGACCCAGCTTCCATGCCGGTACATCCTTGTAAGTCTCCTGATGCTATTCCTTCTTCAAATACACCTCATGATTCTCCTGTCATTGATGATACTAATCTTCCTATTGCAATTAGAAAAGCAGTTAGGACTTGTACTCATCATCCTATCTCTAATCATGTCTCATATAAATCTTTGTCTCCATCATATAGAGCATTTGTCTCCACTCTGTCTTCTGTGTCTATTCCACAGGATTGGAAAGAAGCTCTTGCTGATCCTAAATGGAAGGATGCAATGGTTGAGGAAATAAAAGCCTTATCCAAGAATGATACTTGGGAGCTTGCTAGTCTCCCTCATGGAAAACGAGGTGTTGGTTGTAAATGGGTCTTTACCATTAAGAGAAAAGCTGATGGGACAATTGAGAGATATAAAGCGAGACTTGTTGCAAGAGGATTCACTCAAACTTATGGGGTGGATTATCAAGAAACATTTGCTCCTGTTGCCAAGATGAATTCTATCAGAGTTCTTATCTCTTGTGCAGCGAATCTTGGTTGGGACTTACAGCAATTGGATGTAAAGAATGTGTTCTTGCATGGAGATCTTGCTGAGGAAGTCTATATGGAGATCCCTCTAGGCTTCTCATGTCAAAAGACTGAAGGGAAGGTATGTAAGCTGAAGAAGTCCTTGTATGGTCTCAAACAGTCACCCCGAGCCTGGTTTGATAGATTTCAGAAGGCGATGATTTCTTTTGGATACCAACAAAGCAATGCTGATCACACAATGTTTGTAAAACACTGTCATGGGAGGATTACTATCCTTATTGTCTATGTTGATGATATAGTTGTGACAGGTGATAACCCTGCAGAGGTATCTAAGTTGAAAAGTCATCTTGCCAAGGAATTTGAAATCAAGGATTTAGGGAAGCTATGTTACTTTCTTGGGATTGAAGTTGCTCATTCAGACAGGGGTATCTTTCTATCTCAAAGGCAATATGTCCTTGATTTGCTAGAAGAGATAGGTATGCTTGGATGTAGGCCTGCAACTACACATATTGAGACAAACCACAAGTTACAAAGTGGAGATGGAGAATATGTTGATAGAGAGAGATATCAACGACTGGTTGGAAGGCTAATTTATCTATCTCATACTCGTCCAGACTTAGCTTATGCTGTTAATGTGGTTAGCCAGTTTATGCATGACCCTCGTTCAGACCATTTGGACAGTTCATCGTATATTGCGATACCTGAAATCTGCACCTGGGAAGGGACTTCTCTTTGAAAACAATAGAAGCCTGAAACTAGAAGCCTATACAGATGCAGATTGGGCTGGATCACTTGATGATAGAAGGTCTACTTCAGGATATTGCACATTTGTTGGTGGGAACTTAGTGTCATGGAGAAGTAAGAAGCAGACTGTGGTTTCTAGATCTAGTGCTGAAGCAGAATACAGAGCGATGGCCCACGGGACTTGTGAGTTGTTATGGCTTAAGAAGTTGATGGAAGAGCTCAGATTATCTTGGAAAAAGCCTCTTCTGCTATATTGTGACAATACCGCTGCAATCAATATAGCACACAATCCAGTCCAGCATGATCGTACAAAATACATTGAAATTGAAAGACATTTTATTAAAGAGAAACTAGACTCTCGTCTCATTTGTATACCATTTGTAAGATCTGAAAGCCAATTGGCCAATATCTTTACAAAATGACTTAGTAGTTTAGTTTTTCATTCTATTGTTTGCAAGATGGGCATGAGAGATATTTATGCACCATCTTGAGGGAGAGTGTTGTATATGTGTGTTAAGGTGTAATAAGGGTGTTTGGGTAATAACCCTTGTCTAGTATATATACTAGGATGTACATACTTTGAATTGTATGAATATACTTTAATTCACTCAACTCATCAGTAGGATTACATACACTGAACATTTTCTTGTGGTTTTAATTTTTCTTTTGAATTGCTAATGGTAATTTATTGGATTAAATCTCAAACTAAGAAAAAATAGGCCATTTCAGCGGATGGTGCAATGCTAGGTTACACAAGCGAAGAATAGAAGGAAGATCTGGACCTTCCATTGTTTGACTTATCAAAGATAGCTACTGCCACCAATAACTTTTCGATGGATAACAAGCTTGGTGAAGGTGGTTTTGGACCTGTATACAAGGTAATTATATATGTGCCAATCTGAAAGCATGAAAATAAAGAAATACTTGTGTTAGTCATAGACTACTATTTTTCTGGAATTATAAATTTTCAGGGTAAATTGGGAGATGGACAAGAAATTGCTGTTAAAAGACTATCAAGGAGTTCTGGACAAGGTTTAAATGAGTTCAAAAATGAAGTTATACTGATAGCCAAACTTCAGCACCGTAATCTAGTAAAACTTCTCAGATGTTGCATTCAGGATGAAGAGAAACTACTGGTTTATGAATACATGCCCAACAAAAGCTTGGACTCCTTTATATTTGGTCTGAATTTCCTTAAAACCTACGTGATGTAGTTACAATCCTATTTCTATCACTGTTTTGGATTTCTAGATTCTAATCTCTTGTATCTATTGTTTGAAAAAACTTGCCAGATCAAACACAAAGAAGACTACTAGTTTGGTCTAGGCGCCACCACATCATTTGCGGCATTGCTAGGGGAATTCTGTATCTTCATCAGGATTCCAGGCTAAGGATAATTCATAGAGATATCAAAGCAAGTAACGTTTTACTTGATTGTGAAATGAACCCAAAGATTTCAGACTTTGGCTTGGCAAGAACTTTTGGAGGAGATCAAAGTGGCGCAAATACAGAAAGAGTAGTAGGAACTTAGTAAGTCTCCTTTGCATTCTCTTATTATATTCTTTTTATCTGTTTCTAATATTCAAAAGTTTGTTGTATTTGTTAAATCAATGTGTACTATATGTTTTTGTTCACCAGCAGTTATATGGCTCCAGAATATGCAATGGATGGAAACTTTTCAGCTAAATCTGATGTGTTTAGTTTTGGTATCCTGTTGCTGGAGATTGTAACTGGCAAGAAAAATAGTGGGTTTTACTGTCCCAATGACAGCTTTAACCTTATTGAATATGTAAGTGTAAAGTAATTAGTTTCTTAAATTTGTATTTTAAACCAAAAGCAGTGAATGATCTCCATCATCTTCCAATGTGTTTCAGGCATGGAATTTGTGGAGAGAAGAAAGGCCTCTAGAACTAATTGATGAATGCATCGAAGAAAACTGTAATTTATCTGAAGTTCGCCGGTGCATCCATATTAGTCTCCTGTGTCTGGAGCAGCATCCTCAGGACAGGCCTAGCATGTCGTCTGTGGTCGTGATGTTAGGTAGTGATGCTGTCTTACCTCAACTCCGACATCCAGGTTTCTTCATTAGGGAACATTTACACGGCGAATCTTCTTCCCCGTTTAAGAATTCAACAACTTCCATCAATGGATTAAGCAATACAGTACTTGAAGCTCGTTAAGAAACCCTCAACCATGTCATATATCTTATGCTGCATAACTTATGCAAAACATATAGTCATTGTGGCCAGTTGTCCGATCAACATTTTCTGATGCTATGCAGACATGAAGCATATCAATTTTCTAGTAAATGAAATTCTAGAGGCTCTTATAAATTGTAATAACGAATAACCACTCCAATTTTGATGCTGGCAATTTTCATTTTTTATTCTTTAATGGATTGCTTCCTTTCACCCCAATCATGCCAATTTTCTTTACAATTTCCATTTTACTACATCAATTACATTCAGTCCTTTTCACTTCTATTCCATTTCAAAGATAGTCACCAATTTTCTTCTTTTCATGGACAACTTTGGCGTCTGACAATTCTTTCTTGATCACCATTTCAAAGATAGTCACCAATTCTCTTCCTTTCATGGACAACTATGGTCTTTGACAATTCCTTCTTGATCACGACACATCACAGGTAGACAAATCAGTCACCAGTTACTGGACTCTCAGACTAAGGACGTGGACAATAACATTAACTTGACACCCATAACACAATACTAGAGTCTAGAAAACGAACCTATTGATCCCTTACTAATATTAAAATATCAATTCATTCAAATTAGTATTTTAATTTTAAATATCAACAAGTCGATAGTTCAATTAATAGACATTTCAACTCATGAAAATTTTAAACTCAAAACTTCAGGGGTTGAGGTAATTCATGAGAGTTTATTCCCTCTAACCCTACAGATGGAATGAATAGACATCACATGAGATTCACCATATGTGAGGGGTTTCATAGCAATTTCCTGGTATTTGGGGAATGGTGGGGTATCAAGCAAGAGAAAAGAAGATGGAAAATCGTGGTGGGTAGGTGAGCTCCTTAATTATGGTCCAACTCCTCGTTTTAACTTCTCTGAAATGTATACATGGGGTGGGCTTTGGGTCGTCGTGGCCGTCGCCTACAGAAAATTCTAACTAATATATTTAATTTAATAAATGGTACTGATATATTTCTGATAGTGGTAGAAAATTAAGTGGGGATTACTACTTAGATAGTGGTGGACAAAGAAAAATTTAGCAAGGATGTGATAGTAGAAGACTAGAAATACTCATTTGAGCATGACTTTGAGAATGTTGGGGACTTTGAGAACATTAATTTAAATCTTGGAGTAATAAACTATTTCAATTTTTTCTTATTGAGTTTTAATAATTATTTTACCATACACAAATTACCAAGGTTTTTTGTTTTTTTTTTGACTTAATGTTTTGAGAATACTATTTAAATAAAAATATAACTTCGCATTAATGCATTAGCCCTACGGGGAGGGGTAGAGAGAGAGGGATGTGGAAATAAAGCAATGTGATAGGAAATTGGGAGGAAGGAGAAGTAATAAGCCAAAACAAGTTGGGTCCTCTTTTTTGGACCAAGATCAATTATAGTAGTTTGACTAGTTTCTGTATTTTTATTTTTTCTTCTTTTTATAATTTGGCCAAAGAGGCAAAGACCAAATAATTGAGCAGATCACTAGTGTTGAAATATCACTATAAAAGGCGACCTACTCCACTCCTTCCATCACAAAGTAAGAGTTGTTTCTACTCATCACTAAGCTCAATATGGAGTTTGTTCACCTTGCCGTTTTTGCTTTCTTGTGCTTTTGTGTAAGTCTTCATGTGCTCCCTTTTTACTTTGTAACATATTATATATAATAATGATTTGAAGTTTGCTCTTCCTTATCCCCCATTTTGGGTTGCAATAAGTTCATTTTGTGCATAAGAACTCCGTGATAGAATGGATTTTATAACAATATGTTTGAACTTATAAACGAAAGAAATCTTTTTTGCAGCTTGTGATCGTAGGAATCAATGCTTCTTCACCTGCTGAAGATTACTGGAAATCGATTTTGCCAAACACTCCCATACCGGAAGCTATGCGTTATCTTATACAGCCAGGTTAGTACTACTACCATCAATCAATCATCGTATCATCACAATTTCTGCGGAACACTTGACTTTGAATTATAGATTTTGATCAATCTGTCATTCTCTCTTTTATGTCTTCATCATGCATGGCAATATAGTGATATCAAAGTCCAGTTTCTGGTCATTCTAATCAATAAGCATATTTTTCCTTTTTAAGTTTTTGGTTTTTGGATTTTGAATGATTCTAACTGGAAATTCAAAAATATGTAGACGCGAAAATCACTCACACGGCTGATTTAGACATGAGTTTGGTGGATCTTCCATACAATGATGCAGCCAGTACAGTCAGTATTCCCAAAGAACAACTCAAAGAATTGCTGAACCAAACTAATTTCTTCTTTGAACAAGACCTGCATCCTGGTAAAAAAATGACGCTGTTGTTCACCATGGGAGAAAATGAGGCCACTTTTTTACCATATAAAGATGCACAATCAATTCCATTTTCAAGTGACAAGTTGCCTGAAATTTTCAAGACGTTCTCAGTCGAAGCTGAATCAATGGAAGCAGAAAGATTGAAGTATACAGTTGAGGTGTGTGAGAAACCTGGCATTAAGGGAGAAGACAAGTACTGTGCAACTTCCTTAGAATCATTAATTGATTACACGGTTTCAAAGTTGGGGAAGAACGTTCAGGTTCTCACGACTGAGATTGAAAAGGAAACTAAGAAGCAGCAGTATAACATTGTGAAGGGAGTGCAGAAGGTAGGAGACAGAGCAGTGGTGTGTCACAAGCTGAATTATGCATATGCTGTGTTTTATTGCCATGAAATTGAGGCAACAACTGTTTATACAGTTCCACTGGTGGCTGCTGATGAGACAAAAACCAAAGCAGTAGCTGTTTGTCACGCTAACACTGATAGATGGAATCGCAAGCATCTGGCATTTCAGGAACTTCAAGTTAAGCCAGGAACTGTCCCTGTTTGTCATTTCCTTGTCCCTAATACCCTTATCTGGGTTCCCAACTAAATCTTTGAGAACGTCTCATGGCCTGGTCTCTGGGTGTCACTATGTTGTTCTGTTGGATGTGTACTATAGTTTATGTATTGTAGAAGTATGTCTCTGTAATTGTCCCTAAGGAGACCTTCAAACTTGGAAGGTTTCAGGTTGAAATCATATCAGGTCATAGAGGGGTGGGTTTATGAGAAGTGGGGAGAGCTACCCTAAGGTATTTAGCTCAAGACCCATTAGGTCTTCCTATGAACCCCTCAAGAAACAAGGCATGTATATATGACATGTTCTTAATTATTATGATCTTCTGTATTTTGGTGTGATTTAATAGTGAAATGTAACATATAAAGTCAAGGCAACCAAGCATTGATATAGGACACTTGACGCGACACAGCATGAATGGAGGTATATAGCAAAAATCCGAATGAAGACACATGATATCGGATATCGGATGATCTTATATATTTTTATGTAAAAATTAAAAATTAATTAGTATGTGAAAATAAGTTACTAACATAACATGAGCAAAAATAAGTATATGAAAACACATAGAATTTGATTTCAAAACCCAATCACAGCAAGATCTTACCAAATATAATTTAAAATTCAAACAAATCATTATTTTCATTTTTCATTGAATACAAATTGAACTCCACCAGTTTATTACTTGTGCAGTTATATGA
This sequence comes from Quillaja saponaria, assembly GCA_029379385.1. Lineage (NCBI taxonomy): Eukaryota > Viridiplantae > Streptophyta > Magnoliopsida > Fabales > Quillajaceae > Quillaja > Quillaja saponaria. The sequence goes on along the minus strand of CM055616.1, from coordinate 5,273,439 downwards.
TTCTGCAGTACTTAGACCTATGAAACTTCCAAAAGCGTGCACATATGGCCAACTATTAGCCAAATTCCAAATTGGCTACAAAATCCTTCTCAAATCTTTCAAAATAATGAGCTGAACCATTAAGGCAAAGGTCCCATGAGAACTCAACGCAAGCCACACTGCAACAATTTTAACCATGCTAGACCGGTAAAGCAAGTGTTCACTGGTAGAGATTTCAAGTTTCTTACCATTTCAGTATTTGAGAATTTCGATACTTGATCATGAGAACACTAGTAAAAGAATAAAACATGTTAAATTTCACCTAATAATTGAAACTTTTTTCATAAAGATATATCAACACTGAAACAAGATTATTGAAAGAGACCAGAATTTGAGACAAGGCTTTGCAATAATTTTAAGCATTTTGTTTGTGACTTCGAAGTACAAACACCACGGTATCAACATATTTCTGGAGGGTATTACTTCTCTAGAGATAAATATCATAAATGCAATAATACTTGGTCTTTTCACGTCACAACAGAAAAAGGTAATCTCAAATTTGTCCAAAGTGCCCGATGGAAATAGAAACAACACAAGCTTGATCATTGAGTGAGACTTTTCTACAAACTTGATTTGGGAGAAAAAGATACCACTTTCTAGAGCTAGTTGCGTTACTTGCGTATCGCGTAGGCCAACATGGTTGGTAACTAACCTTGTGGTCAAATAATAGCATTATCATCCAGCACCCAAGACTTATTCTTGTCACATTCTTACAGTTCATCAGTCTTTACCTGGGGCCTAATTCAAGACTTGAAGTTCCCTCTGGTATGTTCCAGTATAAGAATCTAAGAGCTTGATCATATACTGAAGATAAGGTATTGTAGCAACTACCATCCAGATATTTGACGTCAATGAACACCCTTCGGGACATGATACTTGTAATAGCAGCATCAGCTCCTGGTTTTCAACAAAGAAAAAAAATGGTTATTTTTTCTTTCGTGATAATCAGTTTTTACTTACTTTTTTCTTATTCCGAAACCTCCACTGCATATGATACCATTACTCTATCACAGTCACTCAGTGATGGAATGACCTTAATTTCCAAAAATGAAACCTTTGAACTGGGTTTCTTCAGTACAGGTACTTCCAGCAACCGTTACTTGGGCATGTGGTACAAAAATATCCCAGTTCAAACAATTGTGTGGGTTGCAAACAGACAGAAACCAATCAAGGACTTGTCTGGGTCGTTAATGATAAACAATACAAGCAACCTCGTCCTCCTTGGCCAGAGCAAGACAGTAGCTTGGTTTACAACACCAATGAGAAAAGCACAGAACCCAGTGTTGCAGCTCTTGGATTCTGGAAATCTTGTATTAAGAGAGGACAATGATGAGAATTCAGAGAACTACCTGTGGCAGAGCTTTGATTTTCCTTCCGATACACTCTTGCCGGGGATGAAGCTTGGAAAAGACTTACGGACTGGTCTTGATCGACGTGTAACAGGTTGGAAGGATCAGTATGACCCATCTCCTGGGAACTTGACTTGGGGGATGAGTATTACTAGCTACCCTGAATTAACTACGTGGCTAGGCTCAAAGAAGTACTACCGCGGTGGCCCCTGGAATGGAGTTCAACACAATGGCAGGCCAACAGCACAGCCTCACCCACTTTTCAAATTCCTGTACGTTGAGAACAAGAATGAAGTATATGAAGTGTACCAGGTAGTAAATAAGTCAATACTAGCAAGAATGGTATTGAATCAAATCAACAATCTGCGTTACCACTATGTATGGATAGAAGCAAAACAAATTTGGAGGATGTTGAATTTACTGCCAAGAGACTTCTGTGACACTTATGGTGCTTGTGGACCCAATGGAAATTGTTACAATAAAAAGTTACCATCTTGTGAATGCTTGAGAGGATATCGGTCTAACTCGCCAGAAAGATGGAATGCATTGGACTTTTCAGAAGGTTGTGTCCCCAAAGAAAAATGGAACTGTCTGACTGATGGGTTTGTTAAATATGGTGATATGAAAGTTCCAGATACTGAAAATTCTTGGTTAAACAAAACCATGACTCTAGAAAATTGCAGAGAGAAGTGCCTCAACAATTATTCTTGTATGGCTTATACGAATCCTGATATCAGTGGAGGTGGCAGTGGCTGTGTCGTGTGGTTTGGTAATCTCAATGATATTAGGGTGCAACAAGATGGAGGGATGGATCTATATATTCGAGTGCCCGTTTCAGAGTTAGGTATGAGCTTTCTGTTATGCAGAACGAATCAATTCTGCTTTTCATGGTTTCATTAAAATTATTCCCCATGCCATGGTTTTATAGCATGATGTGTTGAATCAATGTTAACTATCTTTGCTACTCCATGTCAAACTCAACCTTTGAAGACACCACTGACGGGCTTAAGTGGAAGATAATATTGACTGTTGGAAGTGCCATTATCATAATTTCTGGGATGCTCTTAGTTATCTATTACAAATGCAGAAGCCGGATAGACCCAAAAAGTAAGTTTATTGACAGATAACATCTCCCATGATTTTAATCTTTATCATAATACATTTAATCAACATTTCCTCTTCCAGTTTTTAAATGTTCTATTGTCTTACCTCTAACCGATGCAGAATATGGAGTAATGCTTGGTTACACAAGTGAAGAAAAGAAGGAAGATCTGGAGCTTCCATTGTTCGACCTATCAACAATAGCTAGTGCCACTGATAACTTCTCAATCGGCAACAAGCTTGGTGAAGGTGGTTTTGGACCTGTTTACAAGGTAAAACTCTTGATATGCTAGTCTAAAAGTGAAGAAAACACAAAATACTAAGCTTTACTCACTTTTGCAGTCATCAATTTCCAGGGTACACTAGACAATGGACAGGAAATTGCAGTTAAGAGGCTTTCTAATAGTTCAGGACAAGGTCTAAATGAGTTCAAAAACGAAGTAATACTAATAGCCAAACTTCAGCATCGTAATCTAGTAAAGCTTCTAGGATGTTGCATTCAGGATGAGGAGAAATTGCTGATTTATGAATACATGGCCAACAAAAGCTTAGACTTCTTTATATTTGGTCTGTATTCCTTAAATCCTAAGCTCTTCTGTATAATATAAGAGAATGACAAATATAGTAACTAAAAATATAAACTTGACAGATCAAACACGGGGAAAACTGTTAGATTGGTCTAAGCACTTCCACATCATTTGTGGAATTGCTAGAGGACTTCTTTATCTACATCAGGATTCCAGACTGAGGATAATTCATAGAGATCTCAAAGCAGGTAATGTTTTACTTGATAGTGAGATGACTCCAAAGATCTCAGACTTTGGCTTGGCGAGAACTTTTGGGGGAGATCAAAATGCAGCAAATACAGATAGGGTGGTGGGAACTTAGTAAGTCTCCTTTATATCAATATCTTATATAGTTATATTACATCTAATTAGCTTAAAATTTATAGTCTAAATATTTTTATGATCAATGTGCTCCACTCGTTTGGTTCTTCAACAGTGGTTATATGGCTCCAGAATATGCTATCGACGGAAATTTCTCCATTAAATCTGATGTGTTTAGCTTTGGTATCCTGTTGCTTGAGATTGTAACAGGCAAGAAAAATAGTGGGTTTTACTGTCCCAGTGACAGCCTTAACCTGATTGAATATGTAAGTGTAAAGTAATGAGTTTTTTTAACATTTGTGTGTTAAACCAAAAGCAGTGAATGATCCAACAGCTTCTGCATGTATTCCAGGCATGGAATTTGTGGAGAGAAGAAAGACCTCTAGAACTGATTGATGAATGCATCATAGAAAGCTGCAATTTATCTGAAGTTCTACGTTGCGTCCATATTAGTCTCCTGTGTCTAGAGCTGCATCCTCAGGACAGGCCAACCATGTCATCTGTAGTTCTAATGTTAGGCAGTGATATTGCTTTGCCTCAACCCCAACAACCAGGTTTCTTCATTGGAGAACATTCATCAGGTGGATTTTCTTCCCCATTTAAGAATGCATCACCTTCCATCAATGGATTAAGCATTACAACACTTGAAGCTCGTTAAGAATAATTAGATCATTTCATGTGTCCCATGTTGTAAAATTTGCAGAATGCTAGTTGCCAATGGGACCATTTTGCAATTTACATTCCAGTCAACTTCGAATTAATTATTATGTCATATGCAGATATGCTGCACAAACATATTTAGTGTTCTCTCTCATTATTGTAAATTAAAAGGTTATTGTAATAACCAAATCCCTCTTGCATTTTATTAAAATACTCCTTGACAAAAGTTCTTACTGAAGTGTCCACTACTCAACCCCAGCCCCTCAATGATGGAAACACCTTATATTCTCCAAAAATGAACTAAAGCCTTGAACTGGGTTTTCCATTCAAGCAATTCTAGCAACCAATTGAATTTTCCCAGGGGTTTAATAGTCACATATTGATAAACTCAAGGCTCCCGAGCATTGAAGTTGGACACCGGGCATGACACAACACAGAGATACATAGCAAAATCCAAACGCATAGGATCCCACATGATGCAGGGTGAACATTTTACGTAAAGATTAAAATTAACTAGTATGTGAAAATAAGTGGCTAACATAGCATTAACAAAAATATCAGTCATGTATCAAAGGCTTAAATTACATAACCGAAACCCAAACAATCAAGGATTAGATAATAATCATGTTAATTTGCAATCAGATTGGTGCTTGAAAGCACTCTGCAGTTTGTGGCTGCTAATATTAAATCAGATTCATTTGTCTGTTCACATTGAATGAAAAAAACTTACCAAAGTTCAGAAGATGATATCTGCATCTCGAAGACATTCAAGAGGTAACCAGATTTTGAATGCATATGAACCCATTTGGAATGTTCCTATAGATGTTGTCTTATTAGTAATAGTTTCTCTTTGTTGTTTATTTGAAACCTTCTTTTGTTTGCTGCTTTTTGTAGCATCTTGTTTGTTTGAGAAAAAAGAGAGACATGAGCTAAGGTCCATTTTTGGAAGACTTTCATTAGCCTCTATATTTGCAACTTGAACTCAGTAGCAAAGAGGTAGACAGGGGAACTTGGCAAACAATGTCAATTCTATCTATTCACAAGGATGCAAGGAAGCTCCATATTCACTTTCCTAAAGAAAAAAGATATGCATTTCAAAGATATTCAAAAGATAATGACCCTTTAGAATTTCTGATGAACCAGTTCGAATATTTGAAACATTGATTTTTCTTTGCTGCTAACTTGCCTGATTCTCGGGTTCCCCTGTTTCTACTTTGTGGTCCTCTGGCGGCTTGTTTGTTTGTGTAATAAAAGCTCTCATCTACCCCAACAAAAAGAAGACACAATTCTCAAATCAAATGTTTGCATTATTGAAATAATGAAGCTATAGACCGAGACTTTTCCACAAGCTTGACTTGCTTGTTGACAATGATACTGCCTAGATAGACATTAATGGTTACAGTGGGCGTCAATGGTCACCCTTGTGCATGTAGAAATACTAGCAAACTGCTGCTGATACTGATATTCAACAAAGAAAAAAAAAATGGCAGTTCTTTCTTTCATGTTAATGAGTTTCTACTTACTTTTTTCTTACTCCAAAATCTTAAATGCAGATGATACTCTATCACAGTACCTCAGTGATGGAATGACCATAATTTCCAAAACTGAAACCTTTGAACTGGGTTTCTTCAGTCCAGGTAATTCCAACAACCGTTACGTGGGCATTTGGTACAAGAATATACCAGTTAAAACTATTGTCTGGGTTGCAAACAGAGAGAAACCAATCAACGACTTGTCTGGTTTGTTAATGATAAACAGTACCACAGGCAACCTTGTACTCAGCCAAAACAAGACTGTTGTTTGGTCAGCAATTCCAAAGAGAAAAGCTCAGAATCCAGTATTGCAGCTCTTAGATACTGGAAATCTTGTACTGAGAGAAGTAAATGATGAAAATGCAGAAGACTTTCTCTGGCAAAGCTTTGATTATCCATCTGATACTTTTTTGCCAGGAATGAAGCTTGGAAAGGACTTGAGAACTGGTCTTGATCGACGTTTAACATCTTGGAAGAATCAATATGACCCATCCCCTGGAAACTTGACTTGGGGGGTGAGCATTACTAGCTACCCTGAAGCAGTTATGTGGTTAGGCTCAAAGAAGTACTACCGCAGTGGCCCCTGGAATGGAGTTCAATACAACGGCAAGCCAATTGCACAGCGTCACCCGTATTATAATTTCCAATACTTTGAAGACAAGAATGAAGTATATGAAGGGTACCAGCTAATAAATAAGTCTTTACTAGCAAGAATGGTATTGAATCAAACCATCAATCTGCGTTACCAATATGTATGGATAGAGGAAAAAAAAAATTGGAGGATGTTGGTTTCACTGCCAAGAGACTTCTGTGACACCTATGGTGCTTGTGGACCCAATGGAAATTGTGACAGTAAAAAGTTACCATCTTGTGAATGTTTGAAAGGATATCAGTCTAAATATCCAGGAAGGTGGAATCTATTGGACTTTTCAGATGGTTGTGTTACCAAAGAAAAATTGAATTGCCAGACTGATGGGTTTGTTAAATACGGCGATATGAAAGTTCCAGATACTGAATATTCTTGGTTAAACAAAACCATGACTCTAGAAAATTGCAGAGAGAAGTGCCTGAACAATTGTTCTTGTATGGCTTATACGAATCCTGATGTCAGAGGAGATGGGAGTGGCTGTGTCATGTGGTTTGGTGATCTAAATGATGTTAGGGTGCAGCAAGATGGCGGAATGGATCTATATATTCGAGTGCCTGCTTCAGAGTTAGGTATGAGCTTTATGTTATGCAGAATGACTCAAACTCTGCTTGTCACGATTTCATGATTTCTAGCATGATGTGTTAGCATCAATATTAACTATATTTTCTATTCCATGTAAAACTCAACCATTGAAGGGAGCACTGGTGGACTTAAGTGGAAGATAGGATTGATTGTTGGAAGTGCCATCATCAAAATTTCTGGGATGCTCTTAGTTATCTATTACACATGCAGAAGCCGGATAAACCAAAAAAGTAAGGGCATTGATACAGAGCGTCTCTTGTGATTCTAATCATTTTCCTTTTTTTTTCAACTGCTAACAGTAGTTCTTTAGATAAAATGTAAATCAACAGAGCTGGATAGAATTCTTTAGAATTGTTTTTTTCCCCTTCAGTAATACTTGAGTTTCATGTACAATGTTATCATATTTTATAAAATCAACATTTTTCTTCTAATTTTTATATGTTCTATTTGATAAATAACAACCTCATCTACAAGCTCGATCTTGTAGGGAGGGAGAAGATTTAATCATTTGTATATTCTAACTCTATTGACTTACCTTTAAACGATTGCAGAATATAGAGCAATGCTTGGTCACACAAGCGAAGAACAGAAGGATGATCTGGAGCTTCCTTTGTTCGACCTACCAAAAATAGCTAGTGCCACTGATAACTTTTCAATTGGCAACAAGCTTGGTGAAGGTGGTTTTGGACCTGTTTACAAGGTATAACTCTTAGTAGGCATTTCCAAAAGTTAAGAAAACAGAAATACTTATGTTATTCAGAAACTTTATTATCTTCTGCAATCATAAATTTCCAGGGTACACTGGACGATGGACAAGAAATTGCTGTTAAGAGGCTTTCTTTGAGTTCAGGACAAGGTCTAAATGAGTTCAAAAATGAAGTAATACTAATAGCCAAACTTCAGCACCGTAATCTAGTAAAGCTTCTAGGATGTTGCATTCAGAATAAAGAGAAATTGCTGATTTATGAATACATGCCCAACAAAAGCTTGGACTTCTTTATATTTGGTCTGTATTCCTTAAATCCTAATCTGTATAGCTCTATAATAGACCAGTTGCCATCAATACTATTGTATTCACGGCTCCTAAGGTCTTCTGTCTAACATAAGAGAATGCCAATTATGTTAACATAAATGAGAAACTTTCCAGATCAAACACGCGGAAAACTGTTAGAGTGGTCTAAGCGCTTCCACATTATTTGTGGAATTGCTAGAGGGCTTCTTTATCTACATCAGGATTCCAGACTGAGGATAATTCATAGAGATCTCAAAGCAGGTAATGTTTTACTTGATAGTAAGATGAACCCAAAGATCTCAGACTTTGGCTTGGCTAGAACTTTTGGGGGAGATCAAAGTGTAGCAAACACAGATAGGGTTGTGGGAACTTAGTAAGTCTCCTCCTTCATATCAATTTCTTGTAATACATTTCATTTGGTTAAATTTTACAGTCCAAATTTTTCAATGATCAATGTGTGCCACTTGTTTGGTTCTTCAACAGTGGTTATATGGCTCCAGAATATGCAATTGAAGGAAACTTCTCTGCAAAATCTGATGTGTTTAGTTTCGGTATTCTATTACTGGAGATTGTAACAGGGAAGAGAAATAGTGGGTTTTACTGTCCCGATGACAGCTTTAACCTGATTGAATATGTAAGCATAAAGTAATTAGTTTTTCCCATTTGTTTGTCAAACCAAAAGCAGTGAATGAATCCATTAACTTCCTATTTGTTTCAGGCATGGACTTTGTGGAGAGAAGAAAGACCTTTAGAACTGATTGATGAATGCATCATAGAAAGCTGCAATTTATCTGAAGTTCGACGCTGCATTCATATTAGTCTCCTATGTCTAGAGCAGCATCCTCATGACAGGCCAAGCATGTCATCTGTGGTCCTAATGTCAGGCAGTGATGTTGCCTTGCCTCAACCCCAGCAACCAGGTTTCTTCATTGGAGAACATTCACATATCGTATATTCTTCCACATTTAATAAGGCATCACCTTCCATCAATGGATTAAGCATTACTGTACTCAAAGCTCGTTAAGAATAATTTGATCATTTCATATGTTCCATTCTGCAAATTTTGTAAAATGTTCTTTGCGATGTGGCAATTTTGTACTTTACACTCCTGTCAATGTAGAACTTATGTCATATGCAGATATGTCGCATATACATTTTTAAGGAACTCATGTATTGTAGCAGTATGTCTGTGTAATTATCCCCAAGGAAACCTTCAAACTGGAGGGTCCAGGTTGAAATCATATCAGGTAATAGAGGGGTGGGTTTATGAGAAATGGGGAGAGCTACCCTAAGTTATTTAGCTCAAGGAAACAAAAGGCATGCATATATGACATGTTCTTAGTTATAATGATCTTCTGTATTTTGGTGTGATTTAATAGGGAAATGTAACAATATAAACTCAAGGCAACCAAGCATCGATATAGGACACTAGACGCGACACATGCGCATAGCAAAAATCCAAATAAATACACATGACACCAGATGATCTTATACATTTTTATGTAAAGATGAAAAAATGATCAGTATATGAAGATAAGTGACTAACATAAAGTGAACAAAAATAAATATATGAAAACACACAGAATTTGATTTCAAAACCCAACCACAACAAGATCTTACCGAATGGAATTAAAATTTTCAAACTAATCATCATTTTCATTGAATACAAATTGAACTCCACCAGTTTATTCCTCGTACAGTTATACAATTCGGCAGTACTTAGTCCTATGAAACTTCCAAAAGCATGCACATATGGCCAACTATTAGCCAAAATCCAAATTGGCCACAAAATCCTTATCAAATCTTTCAAAATAATGAGCTGAACCATTAAGGCAAAGGTCCCATGAGAACTCAATGCGAGCCATAATGCAACATATTTTAACCATGCTAGACCAGTAAAGCAAGTGTTCAATGGTAGAAAGAGACCAAAATTTGAGACAAGGCTTAGCAATAATTTTAAGCATTTTGTGTGTGACTTCTACGTACAAACACAGCGGTATCAACATACTTCAGGTAGGTATTACTCCTCTAGATAATAAATATCATAAATGGGTGCAATAATACTCAATCTTTCCACGTCACAACAGAAAAAGGAAATCTCAAATTTTTCCAAAGTACCTGATAGAAATAGAAAACAACACAAGCTTGATCATTGACTGAGACTTTTCTACGAACTTGATTTGGTAGAAAAAGATACTTTTCCTTCTTTCTAGAGCTAGTTGTGTTACTTGCGTGTCGCGTACGTCTGAATGGCTGGGAACTAACCTTGTGGCCAAGGTATATAGCTGTAATAGCATTATCATCCAGCACCCAAGACTTATTCTTGTCACATTCTTACAGTTCATCAGGTCTTTACCTGGGGCCCAATTCAAGACTTGAAGTTCCCTCTGGTATGTTCCAGTATAAGAATCTAAGAGCTTGATCATATACTGAAGATAAGGTATTGTAGCAACTACCATCCAGATATTTGACGTCAATGAACACCCTTCTGGACATGATACTTGTAATAGCAGCATCAGCTCCTGGTTTTCAACAAAGAAAAAAAATTTGTTATTTTTTCTTTCATGATAATCAGTTTTTACTTACTTTTTTCGTATTCCAACCTCCACTGCATATGATACCATTACTCTATCAAAGTCACTCAGTGATGGAATGACCTTAATTTCCAAAAATGAAACCTTTCAATTGGGTTTCTTCAGTACAGGTACTTCCAGCAACCGTTATTTGGGCATGTGGTACAAAAATATCCCAGGTCAAACAATTGTGTGGGTTGCAAACAGACAGAAACCAATCAAGGACTTGTCTGGGTCGTTAATGATAAACAATACAGCCAACATTGTCCTCCTTCGCCAGAGCAAGACAGTAGCTTGGTTTACAACACCGACGAGAGAAGCACAGAACCCAGTGTTGCAGCTCTTGGAATCTGGAAATCTTGTATTAAGAGAGGACAATGATGAGAATTCAGAGAACTACAAGTGGCAGAGCTTTGATTTTCCTTCCTATACACTCTTGCCGGGGATGAAGCTTGGAAAAGACTTACGGACTGGTCTTGATCGACGTGTAACAGCTTGGAAGGATCAGTATGACCCATCTCCTGGGAACTTGACTTGGGGGATGAGTATTACTAGCTACCCTGAAGCAACTACGTGGCTAGGCTCAAAGAAGTACTACCGCAGTGGCCCCTGGAATGGAGTTCAATACAATGGCAGGTCAATAGCACAGCCTCACCCACTTTTCAAATACCAGTACTTTGGGAACAAGAATGAAGTATATGAAGTGTACCAGGTAGTGAATAAGTCTATACTAGCAAGAATGGTATTGAATCAAACCAACAACGTGCGTTATCACTATGTATGGATAGAAGCAAAACAAATTTGGAGGATGTTGGTTTTACTGCCAAGAGACTTCTGTGACACCTATGGTGCTTGTGGACCCAATGGGAATTGTTACAAGACAAAGTTACCATCTTGTGAATGTTTAAGAGGATATCAGTCTAAGGCGCCAGAAAGATGGAATACATTGGACTTTTCAGAAGGTTGTGTGTCCCTAAAGAAAAATCGGACTGTCGGACTGATGGGTTTGTTAAATATGGTGATATGAAAGTTCCAGATACCGAAAATTCTTGGTTAAACAAAAGCATGACTCTAGAAAATTGCAGAGAGAAATGCCTCAACAATTGTTCTTGTATGGCTTATACGAATCCTTATATCAGTGGAGGTGGCAGTGGCTGTGTCATGTGGTTTGGTAATCTCAATGATATTAGGGTGCAACAAGATGGAGGGATGATCTATATATTCGAGTGCCCGCTTCAGAGTTAGGTATGAGCTTTATGTTATGCACAATAAATCAATTCTGCTTTTCATGGTTTCATTAAAATTATTCCCCATGTCATGGCTTCTAGCATGATGTGTTGAATCAAGGTTAACTATCTTTGCTAACTTCATGTCAAAATCAACCTTTGAAGACACCACTGACGGGCTTAAGTGGAAGATAATATTGACTGTTGGAAGTGCCATTATCATAATTTCTGGGATGCTCTTAGTTATCTATTACAAATGCAGAAGCCGGATAGACCCAAAAAGTAAGCTTATTGACATAGAACATCTCCCATGATTTTAATCTTTAGCATAATACATTTGATCAACATTGCATCTTCCATTTTTTTAAATGTTCTATTGACTTACCTCTGACCGATGCAGAATATGGAGTAATGCTTGGTTACACAAGTGAAGAACGGAAGGAAGATCTGGAGCTTCCATTGTTCGACCTATCAATGGTAGCTAGTGCCACTGATAACTTCTCAATCGGCAACAAGCTTGGCGAAGGTGGTTTTGGACCTGTTTACAAGGTAAAACTCTGGATATGCTAGTCTAAAAGTGAAGAAAACACAAATTCCTGTGTTACTCAGAAACTTTACTCTCTTTTGCAATCATCAATTTCCAGGGTACGCTAGACAATGGACAAAAAATTGCAGTTAAGAGGCTTTCTAGGAGTTCAGGACAAGGTCTAAATGAGTTCAAAAACGAAGTACTACTAATAGCCAAACTTCAGCATCATAATCTAGTAAAGCTTCTAGGATGTTGCATTCAGGATGAGGAGAAATTGCTGATTTATGGAATACATGGCCAACAAAAGTTTAGACTTCTTTATATTTGGTCTGTATTCCTTAAATCCTAAGCTCTTCTGTATAATATAAGAGAATGACAAATATAGTAACTAAAATATAAACTTGACAGATAAAACACGGGGAAAACTGTTAGATTGGTCTAAGCGCTTCCACATTATTTATGGAATTGCTAGAGGGCTTCTTTATCCACATCAGGATTCCAGACTGAGGATAATTCATAGAGATCTCAAAGCAGGTAATGTTTTACTTGATAGTGAGATGACTCCAAAGATCTCAGACTTTGGCTTGGCGAGAACTTTTGGGGGAGATCAAAATGCAGCAAATACAGATAGGGTGGTGAGAACTTAGTAAGTCTCCTTTATATCATCTAATTAGCTTAAAATTAATAGTCTAAATATTTTTATGATCAATGTGCTCCACTCGTTTGGTTCTTCAACAGTGGTTATATGGCTCCAGAATATGCTATCAACGGAAATTTCTCTATAAAATCTGATGTGTTTAGCTTTGGTATCCTGTTGCTTGAGATTGTAACAGGCAAGAAAAATAGTAATTAGTTTTTTACATTTGTGTGATAAACCAAAAGCAGTGAATGAATCCATTAACTTCCTATTTGTTTCAGGCATGGACTTTGTGGAGAGAAGAAAGACCTTTAGAACTGATTGAGGAATGCATCATAGAAAGCTGCAATTTATCTGAAGTTCGACGTTGCATTCATATTAGTCTCCTATGTCTAGAGCAGCATCCTCATGACAGGCCAAGCATGTCATCTGTGATTCTAATGTCAGGCAGTGATGTTGCCTTGCCTCAACCCCAACAACCAGGTTTCTTCATTGGAGAACATTCACATATCGTATATTCTTCCAAATTTAATAAGGCATCACCTTCCATCAATGGATTAAGCATTACTGTACTCGAAGCTCGTTAAGAATAATTTGATCATTTCATATGTTCCATTCTGCAAATTTTGCAGGATGTTCTTTGCGATGTGGCAATTTTGTACTTTATACTCCAGTCAACTTAGAACTTATGTCATTTACAGATATGTTGCATATACATTTTTAGTTGTCTCTCTCGTTGTTGTAAATTAAATAAGATGTTATTGTAATAAGCCAAATCTCTCATGTCAATGTTTTGATATTACAGTACTCCTGTTTCCTTGACATTGGTCCTCTCACTCCTCTCAAAAACACAATTGAAGAAACAACAGAAACGTAATACATAATTATATGGCAAGGAATTTAAAGGTACTTCAGGATCTCAGACAGAGATCTTTCATGAGAAGTTTTATTGTTGTAAAATAAAATAAACATGCACAATGTTAGTTTGTCAAAATGTCAATTTTCTGAACTTAACAAAAAATTGCTGATTCAGTTAATTCTGAAATCAGAGAAGGCGGGTTTACCATTTTTCCATAGCAAATACTTTGGAAACGTGGTGGGCTATAATATTCTTTGTTGAAATGTGTAATTAGCACACATTACTACTTTGTTAGAATATGATGAGCACTCATATACTCAAACATACAATTAGGCATTTACAAATGAAAAGATAATATTGTAAGGGGACAACTTATTTTATAACCAATACAAGTGGTGATGCCACTTGGGGTAGACCCAAATATTACTAGACTCAATATAACATATATATACTAATACTAACTCACTAACTTATAATTCTCTATTAACTAATAACTCACTACTAATAAGGTTTAAAAACCTATTACTAGCAATGAAACTCCAACTAATATACAATTCATTACAACTTCATAACTCACCACTAACACACAATTAACCACTAATTTATATCACTAATTAAGGAGTTAGAAATACTAAAAGACTAATTTCAAATTACAATTTCAACACTCTCCCTTAATTTGAAATTTTCTTTTTCTAAATTTTTATTCTTATGTGGAGTGTTCATATCATGTTGATATCCCGAATTATCTTCAAAATTGCTCACTAGTTGACTCTTGATTTCCAATAACCAAATTTGCAATTTTTTCTTCCTTCCTCAAACAGCAATACAGCATACTAATTCGTTTCTTAATCTTCATCATCAACAAACTTTGCAAAAGCAACATCAAGGCCCTCATTTAGCAACATCGGCTAACTTCATCAGTTGTTTTCCTTCACAAATCCATAACAGTTTCACAAAAGGACTTTCAACAACTTATTCAATTTTGTCCATCTCTCGAACACATTTTTTTCCCATCACTTGAGCAAGGCTATCGTTCATAACAAATTTTTTTTTTTATCTCTTCCACCTCAAAAACATTAGTCTCATTGTTTTTTTCCTGTCACGTGAAGTCTCCATACCACATTCATTCACCATCACTCATTTTACTCATGAGTATTATACTTCATTATGGGTTGCACACCAGTGTCTTCTTCATGCTCTAACAATAAGTCTCTTTGCATGGATAACCTCACATTATTTGACTTCATTTGTGAGCTACACTTATGTCTTATTCTCCATGGTTAACATCCTAGCCAAACGATCAGGTCTGATACCACTTTTTTGGAAATGTGGAGAGCTCTGATATTCTTTGTTAGAATGTGTAATTACCACACATTACCACTTTGTTAGAATGCGATGGGAACTAATATACAAATAAACATTTAGACATTTAGAGATGAAAAGATAATATTGTAAAGGAACAACTCATTTCATAACCAATACAAGTGGTGATGCTACTTGGGATAAACCTAAATATTACAAGACTCAATATAACATATATACTAGTAATATTAACTCACTAACTTGTAACTCTCTACTAACTAATAACTCACTACTAATAAGGTTTAAAAACCCATTACTAGTAATGAAACTCTCACTAATACACAATTCATTATAACTTCATAACTCACCACAAACACATAATTAACCACTAATTACATATCACTAATTAAGGAGTTAGAAATACTAAAAGACCAATTTCAAATTACAATTTCAACAAATACATATTCAATTTGAAGGAATTGCTTACCAAACATTGAAAAAAGTAAAGCTTGATTCATTGACAACCCCAACAAGAGTTCTTACCAATTTTGACCCCCTACATCCAATTGAAATGAACATAATTATTTCTACATTCAAAATGTTTTAGAATAACCCAAATTTTGGAAAGTGAAAAAAATATATTTATATATATAATATATATAATGGGAATTACCTGATGAAAAGCATAAGCTGTTAGTATTTTAAAATCTTCCTGGCTCTCAGAAGCTATTATTTGAAGTTTAGTTGAAATGTCTGAGTCCCATACAGTTATCCATCACAATGGGCCACTTCATTGCTATTCTTCTGACTGACTTCTCCTTCTGCTTCCGAAACTGTTCTTGATTCTCTTATCTATTATTAACATGGATTGAAAAAGAACTCTCATCCTCCTATTCCAAAATCCAAAAATAATAGATCACCTTTTAATGATATTCAAGAGATACTCAAATTTAGAATTGTAGATGAACCAGTTTAGAATATTCTTGTAGATGTTGTTTGACTAGAAATAGTTGCTATCTGTTGTTTATTTGAAACATCCTTTTGTTTGTTGTTATCTTTAGCAGCCTGTTTGTTGTTTCATGAAGAAAAAAACGTAAAAAGGAAAATAAGGATCCATTCTTTCAATAAAAGCGACATTAGAAAGAAAAACCGAGACTATGGGCTGAGATTTTTCCACAAGCATGACTTGGTAAAAGGTATCCAGGACTTGGGCTGAGATTTTTCCACAAGCATTACCAAATCTTTTCCCACGAATCCAGGACTTAGGTGGATTAGGTTTATTCTCATGTCACGTGGTCCAGTATAAAAACCATCAAGCTTGATCATGTAATGGAAATGGATATAAGCCATAAGGTTTCGTAGCAACTTCCAGAAATTTAGCAGGCGTGATCCCAGTAGGGTCTTTAAATCCGTAAGGCCATTGTTTTTCCTTGTTGAAGAATATATCCCATAGATAAATATAATATGCTATCACTGTTGCCACAGTAGCTGATAAGGATTTGGCAATTCATGTCAATCTTTTCTACCATGTTAATCAGCTTTCACTTATTTTTCTCTTACTCCAAAATCTCAACTGCTTTAGCTGATACCATTACCTTCACACAATCCATCAATGATGGCAAGACCTTAATTTCTAGAAATGGAACTTTGAACTGGGTTTCTTCAGTCCAGATAAATCCAGAAATCGTTATTTGGGCATATGGTACAAGAATATCCCAATTCGAACTGTTGTATGGGTTGCAAACCGGCAGAAACCGATCAAGGGCTCGTCTGGTTTGTTAATGATAAATAGCAGCATGGGAAACATTGTCCTTCTCAGTCAGAACAAGACTGTTGTTTGGTCAACAACCCCAAAGAAAAGAGCTCAGAGTCCAGTTTTGCAGCTCTTAGACTCTGGGAATCTTGTACTAAGAGAGAAGCATGAAGAAAATTCAGAGAGGTATCTCTGGTAGAGCTTTGATTATCCTACTGATACTTTATTGCCTGGCATGAAGCTTGGAAAAGATTTTAGGAGTGGTCTTGATCGACAATTAACAGCTTGGAAGGATCAATATGACCCATCTCCCGGAAACTTGACTTGGGGAATGCATATTGATGGCCACCCGGAACCAGTTATGTGGATAGGCTCAAAGAAGTACTTCCGCAGTGGCCCCTGGAATGGAGTTCAATACAGTGGAAAGCCAACAGCAGAACCTAATCCAATATATGACTTCATGTACTTTGCTGATGAGAATGAATGCTACTATGTATACCAGCTTAGAAATAAATCTAAAATAGCGAGAATGACAATAAATCAAACCGCCGAGATGCGCTACCATTATGTATGGAATGAAGGAGAAAGAAATTGGAAGGTGTTTGCTTTTCTACTGCCAAGAGACTACTGTGACCGCTATGGTGCTTGTGGACCCAATGGAAATTGTAACGGCAATAGTTCACCAAATTGTGAGTGTTTGAGAGGATTCCAGTCTAAGTTTCCAGAGAGATGGAATACAATGGACTATTCAGAAGGATGTGTACGCAGAAAACCATTGAACTGCAAGAATGATGGGTTTGTTAGATATGTTGATTTGAAAGTGCCAGATACCACATATTCTTGGCTAAACCAAACAATGGCTCTGAAAGAATGCAGAGAGAAATGCTTGAAAAATTGTTCGTGTACTGCTTACACTAACTCAGATATCAGAGAAGGAGGCAGTGGATGTGCCTTGTGGTTTGGAGATCTAAATGATATTATAGTGCAACCTGCCGGTGGGCAGGATCTATATATCCGTGTCCCCGCTTCAGAGTTAGGTATGGGCTCTACATCCTTGTTATTTGATGATTTTGTTTGTTCTTACGTCATTATGTTTCTATTACACTATGTAAAGTGAAAATAATTTCACATTCCAAACAACCTCTTAGACCCTTCAAGCAATTAGTCTATATCAAGGATGTTTACCCACATGGATATAGTACAATATTATATCAAGCAGAAGGAAGCAACTTTTACACCTTGATGCACCAAAAGGCAGGTAGCACATTTCCACTCTTAACTAAGAGTAACCTGATAGTCAATGTTAGCCTGATTCTGTTTGGTCATGATGAGTCAAAATCCACCATCACAGCATGTTCAGAGAGTCATGAAAATTTCATCAATAAGATTCAACCTCAGGAAAATCAAGTATCCCACAAACCACAACTCAAGAAATAATATTCAACCCATTCACTCCATCAACAAGTTTTCAGATCGACAAATTATCCGATGATTAATATGCAATATAATATCCGATAAAAAAACAAGTATCAAATCCAGCATATACTTTAAGAGATTAAGCTTCAGAAAAATAGAGATCAAACATAAAGCAATTGAATCATGAAATAGATAGAGCGAAAACAAAAAGAGATCGAAGCTGGAGAGAAACGAAGCTTGAATAGTGTTGAACTGTTGACAACATGGGCAGCTCTGCCTCAAGACACATCACCATGCTCACCAAAAACCTGAAAATCGTTCTTCATCAGTTTCTCACTCATCAAGTTCTTCACAATCAATAGTACCTAAAGCTGTATTTCTCCCAGCACTTCTTGAGCATCGCTTACTGACAGAAACGGTGATACCCACCACATTGTCTCCCTCACTTCCACCACCTATGGTTCTAATCATGATTTTTAGCACATGATTAACTACAACTTCTATGGTATTTCAAAATCAACCATTGCAGAGAGCAATGGGCTCAAGTGGAAGATAGGAATGCTTGTTGGAAGTGCCGCTGTCATAATATCAGTGTTGCTCTTAGTTCTCTTCTACAAACATAGAAGCAGGAAAAACCCGAAAGGTAAGATTACATTCACTAAACATTTTCTTAAGACTTTAACTTTTCTTTTGAACTAACAATAGTAATTTCTTAGATAAAATATCAACAGAAAGAACAGGTCGTATCATCCCATATAGATACTAACTTATACTTTTTCAAAAAACCAGCATCTGGTGCAATGCTAGGTTACATAAGCGAAGAACAGAACGAGGATCTGGAGCTTCCATTGTTTGACTTATCAAATATAGCTACTGCCACTGATAACTTTTCAATGGACAAAAAGCTTGGTGAAGGTGGTTTTGGACTTGTATACAAGGTATATTCTATATGCCAATCCCCAAAACATGAAAATAAAGAAACACTTGTGTTACTCAGAAACTTTATTATTTTTCTGGAATTATAATTTCCAGGGTAGATTGGAAGATGGACAAGAAATTGCTGTTAAAAGGCTTTCAAGTAGTTCTGGACAAGGTTTAAATGAGTTCAAAAATGAAGTTATACTGATAGCCAAACTTCAGCACCGTAATCTAGTAAAGCTTCTCGGATGTTGCACTCAGGATGAAGAGAAACTGCTGATTTATGAATATATGCCCAACAAAAGCTTGGACTTCTTTATATTTGGTCTGCATTCCTTAAAACCTACCTGATGTTGTTACAATCCTGTTTCTATCAATGTTTTTGGATTCTCATAAGTTCTTCAATCTATTGTTTGAGAACATAAATTGTAGTAACTTCAATAGAAAAATCATGGCAGATAAAAATCAAGCAAGACTTTTAGATTGGACTAGGCGCTACCACATCATTTGCGGGATTGCTAGGGGACTTCTGTATCTTCATCAGGATTCTAGACTAAGGATAATACATAGAGATCTCAAAGCAAGTAATGTCTTACTTGACAGTGAGATGAACCCAAAGATCTCAGATTTTGGCTTGGCAAGAACTTTTAGAGGAGATCGAAGTGTAAGAAATACAGATAGAGTAGTGGGAACTTAGTAAGTCTCCTTACACTCTCATCTTATACTTATTTTATTCGATTTTTAATAATCTAAATTCTAAAGTTTGTTTTCAATCAATTGTTATATATGTTTTGTTCTTCCACAGTGGTTATATGGCCCCAGAATATGCTATTGATGGAAACTTCCCTGCAAAATCAGATGTGTTTAGTTTCGGTATCCTGTTGCTGGAGATTGTAACTGGCAAGAAAAATAGCGGGTTTTACTATCCCAGTGACAGCCTTAACCTTATTGATAAGTAAGTATGAAGTAATTAGTTTCTTACATTTTTATGTTAAACCAAAAGTACTAAATCGTCCATCAGCTTATAATGAATATCAGGCATGCAATTTGTGGAGAGAAGAAAGGCCTCTAGAACTGATTGATGAACACATCATAGAAACCTGCAATTTTTCTGAAGTTCAACGATGCATCCATATCGGTCTCTTATGTTTGGAGCAGCATCCTCGGGACAGGCCAAGCATGTCATCTGTGGTTCTGATGTTAGGTAGTGATGTTGTCTTGCCTCAACTCCAACAACCAGGTTTCTTCATTGGAGAACATTCATCTGGTGGATTTTCTTCCCCATTTAAGAATGCATCACCTTCCATCAATGGATTAAGCATTACAGTACCTGAAGCTCGTTAAGAATCCTTCAATCATGTCATATGTCAGATGCTGCATAACTTATGCAGAGCACATAGTCATTGTGACCATCTTGTCAAATCTTGTAATGTTATATTAAGATTTGTTGCATATAAATTTTCTTGTAAATTAAGCTAGAGGCTATTGTAATATATATATATATAGTAGTCGCTCCTATCCCGGCAGATTCTGTCCATATACGGAGTTTAGTACTTAACAAGGGCGAGCTAATCCAAGTCTTTCAATACTATAACTCACCTTCCTCCTTCCTGACGTTGTCTTGAACTTGAAGTATGATACTTTCTTGTTGTTTATGAAAAGTCCTTTGGCCAATTCTCAAAATGCAATTTATATCCTAAATAACGGGATCTGGATCTTTAGAAATCAAGGTTATCATATAAACAAAATTTTGAAGATAATGATTCATTGATAAAATCTTTTCTGTTTTTTGTATAGAGAGATGCTTAAAAATGATTCAGGCTCTATGTTCTTAGAATTGGTTGGCTGAAATGGAGAAACACGTTAGGAGTTTTGTCTGATTGTATGATACATTCAAAACTTAATCCTTAACTGTCGAAGCAAAGAGGTAGACAGGGGAACTTGGCAAACAATGTCAATTCTATCTATTCACAAGGATGCAAGAAAGTTCCATACTCACTTTCCGAAAGAAAAAAGCTATGCATTTTAAAGATATTTAAAAGATAATGACCCTTTAGAATTTCTGATGAACCAGTCTCAAATATTTGAAACGTTGACTTTTCTTTGCTACTAACGGTTAGAATATCTTATATTGTTATGTAGTTCTATATTATTTATATGTGGCACTCTTTATATTATTATCTATTATAAATAAAGCCTGGATGTAGTATTCGATAATTCAAGTTACAACCACTTTCTCTATTATTTATTTTACATGTTATCAAAGTGGATTTGACCTAAATCCCAAATTAATCTTGGGACTGCTGCCTACAGTTGAAGTTTTTACTGAAGTTTGTCTCAAAAGAGTGGAATTCAAGCAGTTCTCTGTGTAATAAAAGCTAATAACGAAGCAATAGACTAGATTTTTCCAACAAACCAACAAAAAACTGAGACTTTGCCACAAGCTTGACTTGCTTGTTGACAATGATATTGCATAGATTGACATTAATTGGTGGATGTAATACCTAGAAATACTAGCAAACTGCTGCTGATACTGATATTCAACAAAGAAAAAAAAGAAAAAAATGGCAGTTCTTTCTTTCATGTTAATGAGTTTTTACTTAATTTTTTCTTACTCCAAAATCTTAAATGCAGATGATACTCAATCACAGTACCTCAGTGATGGAATGACCATAATTTCCAAAACTGAAACCTTTCAACTGGGTTTCTTCAGTCCAGGTAATTCCAGCAACCGTTACGTGGGCATTTGGTATAAGAATATACCAGTTAGAACTATCGTCTGGGATGCAAACAGACAGAAACCAATCAACGACTTGTCTGGTTTGTTACTATAAACAGTACCACAGGCAACCATGTACTCAGCCAAAACAAGACTGTTGTTTGGTCAGCAACCCCAAAGAGAAAAGCTCAGAATCCAGTATTGAAGTAGAAAAGATGAAAAGATGAAAATTTTTAACTAAAATAAGTGAAAAATATAAATATACTGGAAAAATGTCAGTTATAAATCAAAGACTTAAATTAGATTAAAAAAATTTATCAGGTTAATCTACAAACAAATTAGAGAGAATAAACCTTCAAGCTTGATTCTTCGTATTTCTGTGTCACATCCCGCTGATTCGTTGTCTACATGGCGCCACTTAGACAATGATTAGAACGTTTGTGTGGCGCACTAATACAAGTTCATAGAGCAGTTCTAGAAGAATCCAGAACATTTCGGAAGGTTCTAAAATATTCTAGAAGGGTCCGAATGGTTTTTATAACATAGAGGGTTCTAGAAGGTTATAGAAGATTCTAGAAGGGTCCAGAATGATATGGAAGACTCTAGAACACTCTAGAAAGATTCTACAAGGTTGTAGAACATCCTAAAAGATCTTAGAAGGTGCAAGAATGTGTGGAATGATTTAAAACAATATATATAGTTCTAGTGGGTTTAGATATTTCTTGAAATATGTAAAATATTTAAAATATTTTGTAAGAGAATTCTAGATGGACAATATGAGCCGTTAGATGAAATTAAGTTAAAAAGTTTATTTTTAAAAATTTGATAAATAATATTTGAGTTTCAGTAAAAATTAAACAAATTTAGTATTATAGCACAGAACTTAAATGTCTAAGTGTCGCATGAAATCGTTGACAGGAGAAGAATTAACTCCCTCAACAAGAGAACTCAAAAAGAGAAGAGAATGATACATTTCTCAAATATTTGTTTGCATAATTAAAATGATGAGGGTATGGACTGAGACTTCTCCACAAGCTTGACGTGGAAAAGGAAGCCAGTACATCTTTTCCCGAGGCCAGTACACCGGAGATAAGATATTAATTGTAGCAACTACCATCCAGATAATAATTTGACGTCAATGAACACCCCTCTGGATATGATACTTGTAAATATCAGCATCTGCTCCTGATTTTCAACAAAGAAAAAAAATGGATATTTTTTCTTTCATGATAATCATTTTTCACTTACTTTTTTCTTATTCTGAAACCTCCACTACATATGATACCATTACTCTATCACAGTCACTCAGTGATGGAATGACCTTAATTTCAAAAATGAAACCTTTCAACTGGGTTTCTTCAGTAAAGGTAATTCCAGCAACCGTTACTTGGGCATTTGGTGCAAAAATATCCCAGTTCAAACAATTGTGTGGGTTGCAAACAGACAGAAATCAAGGACTTGTCTGGGTCGTTAATGATAAACAATACAAGCAACATTGTCCTCCTCGGCCAGAACAAGACAGTAGCTTGGTTTACAACACCAACGAGAAAAGCACAGAACCCAGTGTTGCAGCTCTTGGATTCTGGAAATCTTGTATTAAGAGAGGACAATGATGAGAATTCAGAGAACTAGTCAGAGCTTTGATTTTCCTTCCGATACACTCTTGCCGGCGATGAAGCTTGGAAAAGACTTACGGACTGGTCTTGATCGACGTGTAACAGGTTGGAAGGATCAGTATGACCCATCTCCTGGGAACTTGACTTGGGGGACGAGTATTACTAGCTACCCTGAAGCAACTACGTGGCTAAGCTCAAAGAAGTACTACCGCACAGGCCCCTGGAATGGAGTTCAATACAGTGGCAGGCCAACAGCACAGCCTCACCCACTTTTCAAATTCCTGTACGTTGAGAACAAGAATGAAGTATATGAAGTGTACCAGGTAGTAAATAAGTCTATACTAGCAAGAATGGTATTGAATCAAACCACCAATCTGCGTTACCACTATGTATGGATAGAAGCCAAAACAAATTTGGGGATGTTGGTTTCACTGCCAAGAGACTTCTGCGACACCTATGGTGCTTGTGGACCCAATGGAAATTGTTACAATAGAAAGGTACCATCTTGTGAATGTTTGAGAGGATTTCAGTCTAAGTCCCCAGAAAGATGGAAAGCATTGGACTTTTCAGAAGGCTGTGTCCCCAAAAAAAATGGAACTGTCTGACTGATGGGTTTGTTAAATATGGTGATATGAAAGTTCCAGATACTGAAAATTCTTGGTTAAACAAAAGCATGACTCTAGAAAATTGCAGAGAGAAATGCCTGAACAATTGTTCTTGTATGGCTTATACGAATCCGGATATCAGTGGAGGTGGCAGTGGCTGTGTCATGTGGTTTGGTAATCTCAATGAAATTAGGGTGCAACAAGATGGGTGGATGGATCTATATATTCGAGTGCCCGCTTCAGAGTTAGGTATGAGCTTTATGTTATGCACAATGAATCAATTCTGCTTTTCATGGTTTCATTAAAATTATTCCCCTTTCTAACATGATGTGTTGAATCAATGTTAACTATCTTTGCTACTCCATGTCAAACTCAACCTTTGAAGATACCACTAATGGGCTTAAGTGGAAGATAATATTGACTGTTGGAAGTGCCATTATCATAATTTCTGGGATGCTCTTAGTTATCTATTACAAATGCAGAAGCCGGATAGACCCAAAAAGTAAGCTTATTGACAGATAACATCTCCCATGATTTTAATCTTTATCATAATACATTTAATCAACATTTCCTCTTCCAGTTTTTAAATGTTCTATTGTCTTACCTCTAACCGATGCAGAATATGGAGTAATGCTTGGTTACACAAGTGAAGAACGGAAGGAAGATCTGGAGGTTCCATTGTTCGACCTATCAACAGTAGCTAGTGCCACTGATAACTTCTCAATCAGCAACAAGCTTGGTGAAGGTGGTTTTGGACCTGTTTACAAGGTAAAACTCTTGATATGCTAGTCTAAAAGTGAAAAAACACAAAATACTTGTATTATTCAGAAACTTTACTCTCTTTTGCAATCATCAATTTCCAGGGTACACTTGACAATGGACAAGAAATTGCAGTTAAGAGGCTTTCTAGGAGTTCAGGACAAGGTCTAAATGAGTTCAAAAATGAAGTAATACTAATAGTCAAACTTCACCATCGTAATCTAGTAAAGCTTCTAGGATGTTGCATTCAGGATGAGGAGAAATTGCTGATTTATGAATACATGCCCAACAAAAGCTTAGACTTATTTATATTTGGTCTGTATTCCTTAAATCTTAAGTTCTTCTGTCTAATATAAGAGAATGACAAATATATTAACTAAAAATATAAACTTGACAGATCAAACATGGGGAAAACTGTTAGATTGGTCTAAGCGCTTCCACATTATTTGTGGAATTGCAAGAGGGCTTCTTTATCTGCATAAGGATTCCAGACTGAGGATAATTCATAGAGATCTCAAAGCAGGTAATGTTTTACTTGATAGTGAGATGACTCCAAAGATCTCAGACTTTGGCTTGGCGAGAACTTTTGGGGGAGATCAAAATGAAGCAAATACAGATAGGGTGCTGGG
Organism: Quillaja saponaria; assembly: GCA_029379385.1. Lineage (NCBI taxonomy): Eukaryota > Viridiplantae > Streptophyta > Magnoliopsida > Fabales > Quillajaceae > Quillaja > Quillaja saponaria. The sequence continues at coordinate 5,248,087 of CM055616.1, read as the reverse complement.
AACTTAGTAAGTCTCCTTTATATCAATTTCTCATATAGTTATATTACATCTAATAGATTAAAATTTATAGTCTAAATATTTTTATGATCGATGTGCTCCACTCGTTTGGTTTTTCAACAGTGGTTATATGGCTCCAGAATATGCTATTGACGGAATTTCTCTGTAAAATCTGATGTGTTTAGCTTTGGTATCCTGTTGCCTGAGATTCTAACAGGCAAGAAAAATAGTGGGTTTTACTGTCCCTGTGACAGCCTTAACCTGATTGAATATGTAAGTGTAAAGTAATTAGTTTTTTCAACATTTGTGTGTTAAACCAAGAGAAGTGAATGATCCAACAGCTTCCATGTATTTCAGGCATGGAATTTGTGGAGAGAAGAAAGACCTCTAGAACTGATTGATGAATGCAGCGTAGAAAGCTGTAATTTATCTGAAGTTCGACGCTGCATCCATATTAGCCTCCTGTGTCTAGAGCTGCATCCTCGGGAGAGGCCAAGCATGTCATCTGTGGTTCTAATGTTAGGCAGTGATGTTGCCTTGCCTCAACCCCAACAACCAGGTTTCTTCATTGGAGAACATTCACACAACCTGCATTCTTCCCCATTTAAGAATGCATCACCTTCCATCAATGGATTAAGCATTACAGCACCTGAAGCTCGTTAAGAATCCTTCAATCATGTAATATGTCAGATGCTGCATTACTTATGCAGAGCATATAGTCATTGTGTCCATCTTGTCAAATCTTGTAATGTTATATGAAAATTTGTTGCATATAAATTTTCTTATAAATTAAAGCTAGAGGCTATTGTAATATAATAATCGCTCCTATCCCGGCTGATACTGACCACATACCGAGTTTTGTACTTAGCTTTTCTTGTTTTTTCCTTTTCTTTTACTCTCTGATATGATCAAAAGCTTAAGTTCAATAATGAGGAAGAGACATAGATAAGGTCGAGCTGCTCCAAGTCTTTCAATACTATACTCTCCTTCCTCCTTCCTGACATTGTCTTGAACTTGAAGTTTGCTATTTTCTTGTTGTTTATGAAAAGTGCTTTGGCCAATTCTCAAAATGCATTTTTTATTCTAAGTAACGGGATCTGGAGCTTTAGAAATCAAGGTTATCATATAAACAAAATTTTGAAGATAATGATTCATTGATAAAATCTGTTTTTTGTAAAGAGAGATGCTTAAGTTATAAAAATGATTCAGGCTCTATGTTCTTAGAATAGGTTGGCTGAAACGGAGAAAAACGTTAAGAGTTTTGTGTGATTGTATGATACATTCAAAACTTAATCGTAACTTTTATGGAGTTTTCAAATGCTCTGCTATGCTTTATGGAACGGAATGCTGGACTGTCAGGAAGCAACATGTTGAGAAAATGAGCACCATAGAGATGAGGATTAAGGTGGTTGTGTGTTCATACAAGGAAATATAAGATAAGAAATAAAAATATTTGGTCTACGGTAGGGGTAGCTCAATTCCGACAGAAGATGAGGTAGAATCGTTTAGGATGGTTTGACATGTGCATGTAGATGGGTAAATGCTTCGTATGAAAATGTGAGAAGATTCATATTGGGCCATTGGCGGACCAAATAAGACTACAGGTACACCAAAAACTCTAGGTAAGATAAGACATTAGTATAAAAGGCTTAAAAGATAACCATGGGCAAGAATGAATAGAGGAAACGAATTCATGTGGAGGAAGCCAACTAGTTTATGATGATTCATGAACCCAAACTCTATGATTTGGAATTAAGTCTTGTTGTTGTTGTTGCTTTTGTTTCTTTCCTCCGATTTTCACCTCTCCCAAATAAAACACTAAGCTGAGTCCACTAAGTTCTACACTCTGAAATCTCCTAATACTGTCAAAATTGAGATAAAAGGAAGTTGTTCCACAAAGTCTCATGATTTTCAGTCAAATTTTAAAAAAATCACAGCTAACTATATTTCTTTGGCTTGCAATAGCATATTACAAATCATAACTATTTTACATGGAATCACAAGAGCAGACGTAAAAATGTGGTACTTTCTTTTCCGTGAAAATACGCCTGACATGATATATTTCTACTATAATCCCATATTCCCATTGCATATCTAATCATATGATAATTCCTTCACATCACAATCAAAATATGCATCATGAAACAGAAAATAGAAACTCCATGTTACCTCTCTTAAGCACATGGAATTGCTTTCCTACATTCAAAGAACCAGTAAACCAAGAAAAACTTTTTGCAGAGATTTCTTACCTGATAAACCCGAATCTGCCCAATTCCGAAGAAGCCAGCGGTTGTTCTCTCTTGTCCGGCTTCACGTTGTTAAGAGACACGTGAACAGTAGCGGGAGCAAAAGACAGAATCTGTTTTTCCTTTTTTGACTGGGTATTTAAATAAATTCAAGTGTTAAATAAAGCTTGAAATTGGATCTGCATTATTTTAAAGCCCAAAATGGAATGACTGAAGCTGAAGTTAGAAAAAGGCACACTTTGCACTCATGCAGATACTTGGAAATCAATAGTTGAAAAGAGAGATTTCAAGGAATTCGATTGATGATTTAGAAGATATGCACTTTTTTATGAAATTAGATTGAAGAAGTTGATTACCGGATGTGTATCTAAACTAGTTTGCATATCACTTGACTGCCAAACAAAACCAACATGACTCATTTGGATATACAATAAAAACTCATTATTAGAACCTCGTTTAACTAATAATTTAATATTTCAAGTTAATAATTCTTTGGCAATTACAATTTTAGAAATAATTTGTTGGAAAAATTCTAAACTTTTCAGCCATGAACATGCTTGGCCATTGACTCTGAAAAACTAAGAAATGTTAATATTAAATGATTACTTCTTATAATGTTAAAATAATATGATATTTATGTGACCATCAATAACACTATTATGTCACTTTCTTTATATAAATTCAAAAAGTAGTTTTGAGGTCTAAAAGGCTAAGAGTACTTCACGAGAAGAAAGAGGTTTTAGAAAATTAAATAATAAATAAAACTTTATGAAGAAAGAAGGAACAAGATAATAAAGAACATTATGGGGGCAGACATGCAAATATGGTATTGAATAGTTGAAATCGTGAAGCAAGCGCCAATTTTTCACGTGTTCTTCTTGGGCCTCCTTCTCTTATAGGAATCATGAAGAACAATGAAGAGTAAGATGGGCAAGATTAAAAGACACTCCAAAGGCTTTTTTTTTTTTTTTTAATTAATTGAAATATATATATATATATATATAATCATTCTTCTCTTATTTTTATCAATATGCTCACAGACACGTTATTAGGTGAGATCATTAGAGACTAAAAATGTGTCAGGATTTTCTTCAAAGTAGTATGAATGTAAGCACTTTGGCAACAATATGATGGCGTTGAACCAATTGAGTAATCTTCTGCCATCAAAATGTGAAGATAAAGAGTTGCATTTTATTGACCATAGAAAAAAAGGATTTGAATTCTCAATCCAAACAAATTTTAATGAGTTTGAGATATCACACTGTAATAAACTTATTTACAATAAATTTAATATAAGAATAATTATTGTTCTTATTATTTTATTTTTATATATAGATATAGGTATGTTTTAAAACATAAATTTAATGTTAATACTTAATAGGAAACAAAAACTTAAAAAAATTGACATCTTCTAGATCTTTATCTAGAAAACGACCTCACAATGATGATGATGAACGTGACACCACCCTATCATCATTAATCATTTTAATTAGAATTTAAAAAAATAAATAAAGTAAGAAAATCACCATTTTAACGGGATACGGTGTCGTTTGAACATAAAACTAAACTGCCAAGAAATAAGCCACTCAGTTTTAATTCGTGTGGGTGCAACTATAAATACGGGTTCCTCTCCTTTCGCAGTCATCAATCGTCAACGTTTAGCTGGATTTAGCTGAGAACACCCATATTGGAGAGAGACACAAGAGAAGACAGACAGGTTTTGGAGGACTTCATCAATGGCTACTAAAGTTTATATTGTGTATGTATTACTACATTTTTAACAAAGCTTTAATTTTTTTTTTTAATTTGCTTATTTTTCATATGTTAATTGCTGATTTTACTTTGCTTGCCTTTCTTTATTGCCATGATTTGCTGCTTATAGTTATGTATATGTAATTATACCAACTGGGTTTTGTTTACTTATTGAGTTATTTGACTTTGTTGCCTTTGGAAATTGGAATCTTTATCGGAATTTTATGTCTGATGATGATTGTGAACGTGACTTTCTCCGATCTGATGGAATACTGCTTTTCGTTTATCTATCTTTTTGTTTGGTAATCTGTTTAGGATATTGGTTTATCTGATTCATGGGGATTCGGGGAGGTTTACATAACTGCTAGATGCTATGAACTTCAGGAAAGCTTTGTTCTTTTTTTGTATGGAAAAAAGGTTTGTTGTATTTGCTCTTTTATTGGGGTTGTTGGGAATTGGAAATTAGTAGGAGTGGGAGGAACTAAATTGAAAATGTAGAATCTCTTTGTAAGTTGGTTTTGTCAAATGCAATTTCGCTTTGGATATTTCGGCATTTTCTTATGGTGTTTTCAGAAACATCTTCTTGATGAGATTACTTTCAACTAGATTTGTTTCACTTCAAGGTCACATTTTTACTGTTTCTAACTTAAAAAAGAATAAGGTGAATTAAGTCATATGGGATCTGCTGTACTAGTACACTGCACAGCTCATTTGTAGGATATCTTAGAGAATTATATGGGCTTATTCACTAAGGTCAAGTCGAGTGATGCATTTAAGCATTAAACTGAAGGATAAATGATGTGATATCAAAAACTTACGATGGGGTTGTATTCTTGAAGACTCCATTTGTTATGTATGGTAGCATGTTAAACGTGATCTCCTGCTTGAGTATGACAAGGTCATACCTAATACTGTTTGGGGAATTATTATGCTTAATGTACCAAGACAACGTTTTGGCTGAATTAGAAATCTAAAGAAGGACCAGAAGGAACAAAATATGAATTAGATGAATGGTCATAGTGTGACTTTTGTTCAGTTTCCATGGTATGTTTTGTTGTGATTTGGTTGACTTGTAAATTTGTAATCACCTCCCAGATTTTCCATCAAATAGAAGAAGTGGGATTAATAATGGATGTAGCTAGCGTATCAGTTGCTAGTGCTACAAGCCTACAATACTTGCTCAGCACTAGATTGGGGGCAAACTTAGTTTTGGGTCTTTTTGTCTCTCAAACAGACTGGTCACTGTAGTTAGGGACATTAATATGTCTCATCTTGGTGATTTATTGACCTTGTTGGTCAAATCTTTTTTAGACTCTCTTGATATGCTTTAATGGATTTAGCTGTTTGCTTGAGATTCAATTTTACTTCCTGTTATCTCATTTATCCACTTGAGTTTAGAGATTAATATTTATGTGATCTCGTAACTATACAAATTCGTATGATCCCAATGAAAGCTTGAAACAAACAATACAAATTAAATGTTCACAATTACAACCAGTAGCACTCTATCGTATGTATGGCTCAATTTACAAACTAGAAGACAATGTTGGTTTCGGTTCTTGGGAATGTCCATTCATATTATCTCTATATTACTGTTATAGTGATATTTGGTTATTGTCTATAGATTCATGCTGAGTTCTTAATCTTATTGTGATTGATTTAATTTACCCTAGAAGGTCTTATAATTAGTGATCTTCCTAGTGTCACGCCAAGCTCTAATTAATAGGCCCCAGACCCTATCTTCTAGTTTGGAAGTTGTTGATGGTCAAGGCCTTCTCTTCTGTGTCCCATGTTATGCAGAGTGGCCATGAATATCAGTATTTTCTGTCGCCTTTTTTTATTACAATCCCAGAACAGGACACTTACTTTGCAAATACTTGGGGATTCACTTACAAATCTAGGCAGACACTTTGCATAAATCTTCAAGAAAATCTAAAAACTATTAAGCATGGAGCCGTGGACCTATGAAATATCTAATAAATATTAGAATGGAAAATCTACAAGTTTTAGTGAAATTCAAGTTTATTTTTTTTTAGTAAACATATAGAGTATAATTAGCTGCTCAAAGACTGACTGATCAAGATTAATTATACATCAGATAGCCTCTCTTCTTCAGTGACTCACATGTCACAAATGATAATGATGATCTGATAAATATATTGTCTCTCATTTTTATTTCTCAAAAAAGTGTTGTCCCTCTTATGATTGTATAAAAAGTACATGTATCGTTTTTATATATGTCCTAGTTAAAATTCTTTGTTGCTCTGCAATTCTGTCAAACTCTTATTGTTTTCAATCTTTTTATATGAAAGTTTATGACATATTTATTGTCAAAATTTAATTTCTGCAATAGGTACTATTCAATGTATGGACATGTAGAGAAACTAGCGGAGGAGATAAAGAGAGGCGCTGCATCTGTTGAAGGTGTTCAAGCCAAACTGTGGCAGGCACGTATCTAATTCCAAATGTTAATCATGTTACTGATGCATTGGAAACTGTAGTATAAGAAAGTACACAGAAAAGCACACTAACACTTAGAGAAGAGCATATTTTAGAACTAAAGTTCATTCCTCTATAAAGGGATAGCAACATTAAAACATACTAAGGTTGATGTGGTCGTAACTTGAAACCATTGCCTTTCCCATCCAAACATAAATATAGTTAGTTTCCATACTCTATAACCTCCAATTGTTAGACCTTACTCCTGTATTTGCTATTGGCTAAATTTGTGGGTGCATGGAAATGAAGAAATACCTAGTTGACATTTTGGACCTGTAAACAGGTACCAGAGACACTACCAAATGAGGTGCTTGGTAAGATGAGTGCACCCCCAAAGAGTGATGTACCGATCATAACACCCAACGAACTTACTGAGGCCGATGGGTTTATTTTTGGCTTCCCAACAAGATTTGGAATGATGTCTGCTCAATTCAAAGCATTTTTAGATGCCACTGGAGGTTTATGGAGAACACAACAGCTTGCTGGCAAGCCTGCTGGGATCTTCTACTGCACTGGATCCCAAGGAGGTGGACAAGAGACTACAGCGTAAGTTCCTATGACAGGCTGCTTAGTTTGTTAACTTTTTTCCCTTTTCTAAGGATCAATTTTTAATTTTCACTGAAATTATAGGTTGACTGCTATCACTCAGCTGGTTCATCATGGAATAATATTTGTTCCCATTGGATACACATTTGGAGCTGGCATGTTTGAGATGGAGAACGTGAAAGGTGGAAGTCCTTATGGTGCTGGAACATTTGCCGGGGATGGCTCAAGACAACCAACAGAGCTTGAATTAGAGCAAGCATTCCACCAAGGGAAGTATATCGCCACCATCACAAAGAAGCTCAAGGGAGCTGCTTAATGTTACATTGAAATACTATTTGTCTAGTAAAAATAGAAATTTATTGTTTGAAAAGCATTTTCACATTTTTTATCCCTATATATTATTGAATGCTCTGTTTTCCCTTCTCAAAGGTAATAGTTGTTTTGCTCAAATTGTGCTTTGTATGAGTGTTACACATTTTAGTGATTGATAATGATATAAGTTTGCTTGGGTATCTGATATTTCCTTACAATTCTCAGAAAATATTTACCTCCTACATCTTTTCTATTCCTCCTACCAGATTCAGCTCTCCCAATAATTGTGGATGAAACAAGTGCTTACAATCGAAGTCATAAAAATGAATCGCACAACTGAAACACAATAAAATCCAGCAGGGTATAACATTAATGTGAAACGTTAAGCATATAAAATGTGATTTATTTTCTGGTCTAAGCTCCAGAAATGGATGAACCTCAACATCAACTTCCATTTGTGTTCTGGTCTAAGCCATCATTTCAGAACTTTACTTTTTCTTGAAAGAACTGCTTCAGTATGTTGATGATTATGAGCGTTGCTTATTGACTGGAATCTGGTTCCATGAGTTTCTGTAGCAGGTTCTTTGGAATCTGGTTTCGTAGACTTTTTCGGAGATGATGAGAAGCAGCATGACATAAACCATGACACACCGTGAGAATCTAGGATAGAATCTGCAGAAGACTTAGCTTTAAATTACTCAAATCCAAGGATATTGATTACTTGTAATAATTAATGTGTCTAGCTTAATATAATTGATATTGCAGTTAGTACTATAAGTGAAAGTGAAGCAATTTATTTGAGAAACAAAGTTGTGGACTAATATTATATGATTTCATCATAACTTTGTTCCATTAGACTGCATAGGAAATTTGCTTAAAAGAAAAGAAAATTATGGAATCTTAGGACAATTGTCCTTCTCCTAAATAATTTCCAGATTCTAAATCGGCTACCTTTTTTCTTAATTTACTCAAAGATAATGACATTCATTGATTTGCAATCATGTTTTAGCATAATTAGTTGATCTAAACTATAATAAGTTAAAGAAACTTTGAGACGATTTTTCTTCTAATGAGTAATCTAAAAGTATTTATTAATTAAGATACAATATTAAATGCATCCATTGAAATTTAAAAATATTTTAAAAAAGTACAGACCTAACATTTCAATAAATGTTAAAAAAAAATTGTGTATATATATATATCATACATGGGAATTTTATTTGTTTATGCCTAGAGGTGCTCATCAAAGAGTTAAATAAAACAATGATAATGCCATCTTGTTTCAAGATGTGTTTGATAAGGTGAATAAAAACCTAAAGGGCTCATATGTGAAATTCTTTTTGATTAAATATTTTAATGTAAGAGAATCGTGCTACACAAAATGGGGATTGATATAATTATATAATTAAAATTGTACTATTACACAAGAGCATTGTGTCATATATTCACAATTTAATTGTATTATCGTTTTGGTCACAACTGTAGTTATCATCCATTACTATTTTAAAGGTTAAAACAGATTTGTGAGAAATATTGCACAAAAATGTCGCTGAATGACACTATAGAAAGAAAAAGGAAATCTAGGAAAAAAACAATGGTCATAATTAATGAGATATAAATGATGATGATGTGTGGCTTTCAAAATTCCACAAGAGTATAAAAATATTTGTTTCTCTGCTCTTTCTAGCTATATACTTCCAATGGAAGCTCCTCAATGTGACCATTCGATAAAAAGCACACAAAAGCATGTGTCACAGCATCTTAAAAATAATTCTGACAAATTTTGTTAATAAATAAACTTGATTTTTAAGAAAGAAAAAAAGAAAAAAAGAAAAAAATTTGAAAACATGAGAAAAGGAAGAAAATGTGGGTCACCTCCTCTGACTTCCACTAACTTATTCCAAAGACATAAAGAAATCAAAAGTGAGATTTTCAATCAAATGACATCCCACATTCACTCACTCCCTTCCTATTCTATAATTCAATTTTATTCCCTTAATAAATTAAATCTAATTATAGCTGTAGTGCCAGCTCTATTCACAATATAGCAACAAGAATTAAAGCTCTTTACCTTCAGCTATATATAACAACAATTTTTCTCTAATTTATTAGTTGAAGAACTTTCCCTGTATTCAGAAACTGTTTGTCATTCCTACTCCAACCTAGCTAGCTCTAAGCATATATAACTCTTCAATTATTACAAAACAAATTAATATTCTCCCAAATGGTCCTAGCCAAACCCTGCATCATTCTGCATGTATATATTTGGCCTAACAATTGACCTGTCTTTCTCTGAAGGGTCACTTCCTTTCCTTTCTCTTTCAATATTTTTCCCTCTCTCTCTCTCTCTCTTTTATGAACCAGAAGAAGAGTTACAACTTTAGGCCTTTCTATGCATGTTTTCAATTCTTATCATTCCCAACTTGGCTGGATTTGAAAAGATATGTATGTACTATACTTGTTGCAGGAGGCATTCGTCGACCACTTTCCAGCTCTATCTGAAAGATCCTCCAAATGTTGGTGTCCAAAAATCAACTGTAGTTTCATGAGTGACAGGAAATGTGCTTGAAACTGGTACCAAACATAGCCCTCGGTTTCTGAGATCTTGTTTTGGACCTTGATCTGATTCCTTACATTTACCAGAGTTCTGCACAGATAATTACATGAGATTAAAGCTCATTCCCTTGTGTCGTAAACCTTAAAACACATTAGCCCTTTTGAATAAAAATCATACTGTATATATAAAGAGAATCTATATATAGTAGTGGGTACCTGTTGATGCTGTATGGGAGCTCCACTTTTCATATATGGGGTGCTTAAAACCTAATAGTAAAAAAAGAATTAAGATATATATAGTCCAACTTTACTGTTATATATGATTGGTGATAATGGGACTTACAGTCACTTGTTCATGGAGGAACTTGATGTACTCAATGGCTTCAGAGAGCACTGAGGCAGTATCAGTCTGACAAAAATATACAACCAATTAAATTCTGAGTTCGACCATTACACATGAAATAAACAGCTTTTTAATTACATCTTCTAGTTGTTTTTCATGACTTCACAAAGATAATGATTAACTTTGAAGCTTAATTAAGTACCTTTCCGAAAGGCGAAACCAATTGTTGGAGTGCAGTGATTCTGTCCCCCATCTTCTCTTTTCTCACCTACATATGATCATATTCAAACGGCAACAAACTTATCATCAATGAATTCAACACACAAAAAAGAAAAAGAAAAAACAGATGAAAAAGTTTAAATTAAGCTATATCTCAGCTCCATCTTCCTCTTACTTAGTGTACCTTAAAAGCTGGCAAAGGCGACGCCGTTTCATTTCTAGGCCTTTTGGATGCTGCTGCTTCATTCACACTTTTCTTCACCCCACCACCACTTGATTCCCTAACTTGGGATATATTCTGCAAAACCATTACCACATAATTAAAAAAAAAATGTTTCAAATTCTCAATCTTATTGAAACATTGTACTAATTATAAATATATATACCTTTGATTGTACGTCAAAGTTTGTCGTGGGAAATGGCTGTTGCAATGAAGAGTAAAAGCTGGACCTGACATCCTTAATGGAAGCCGGTTGATCAGACGAGTTCCAAAACGGTGCGTTGTTGGTGAAATGCAGTTGCTGGTTTTGTTTAGGAGGTGAAGACCTTAAAAACTGAGGAACTTTAGACCAATTTGAAGAAGAACAAGGTGGCAATAATTCATGACTTGAATTATTCAATCCATAGTTTGCTGTTGAAACTTGTTGGTATGGAAAACTGTTCATAATTGGACGGTTCTGATCAAACGAAGCCTGCTGATTCTGTGTTTGATTATTATGATGATGATGATGATCAGATGGTGATCCTAATAGCCCTTGTAATATTGATGGACTCCCATATAAAGCTGATGAGTCTGCTGCCATCTGAAAATTGCTAGTCACTGTACTATCACCTGAACTATATTGAGGACTAAACTCATGAGGTTGATCCAATGAGAAACCCCTATTCACTTGCTTGAATTCATTACTTGTTGAGTCAGCAGAGAAAAACTGTTGAAAACTTGTGTTTTCTTGAAGCATCGAACCAAAATTGCTCTCTGCAGCCTTTTCACCACGACTGCACATTAAATTTTGTTAGATGACCAATTGAGTTAAGACTCGACTTTAAATAAAAAAAATCAAATTTTTTTTACTTACAGTAATGTAAGTGGAGCTTGGTGGTGGTTCCAATTATCCAAGGGTTGAGAGGAAAGACCTAAACCCATCATATGCAAGTTGGGGTGATCGGCCGGAGAAGAATCGGGTGGTTGGAGCTTCTGGGTGTTATGGAAAACCATAGAAGAAGTACCAGATGCAGACATGGAATTGTCCATGGAAGACCTTGGCTTCATGTCTAGTACTACCATATCTGGTTGTTGCCAAGCTAAGACGTTTGAAGATTGTGATGCACCGCTTTCGAATCTGTTTCTTGTTGAATCCCACCAGTTTCCACTTGTTTGGAATTGATCATCTCCCATCTTCAATGACTAATTTCGAACTTGGAAGAGCTTTTCAAACTGTGTTGCTGTATGTTAATTTTGCTAGCTGCTAGGTATACACGTGTCTGTACTTTTTCTGTGTGTTTCTTTGTCTTCTGTTGTTGCAGCTTCAAGCTAGATTGTTGTTCTATGTTGTATGCTTGTGGGTTTTCATAAAATGAATGGAAAATGGTTCGTTGCTTCCCGGTATTTATATTGGCAGCTGAGGGAAAACTAGTTCTTGATTGAAAGGAGTAACCGGAATATGGTTGACATTTGAATTCGTGGAGTGATGAATTTAAACTCATTTTGAAGTTGAATTTCTCATAAACTATGGAGTATTCTCTTTTATTAAATTATTATACTATTTAAAAAAATAATATAATACATAAGAGTATTAGTATATATAATGTATTTGTTTGGAATAGTGCTTTCCTTTTTGTGGTACTCCCATGTACAATTAGGACATGCCACACTGCAAGTTGTACTGTGGAGCCCATGACTTTTTTTTCTTTTGTCTTCGTTTTAAGAATTAAGTATCGAATTAATTTTTTAATTAAATCTGAGCAAAATATTTATAATACGATTTAAAAAGAAATCATTTCAGTAATTAGCATAACTTATCTTAAAATTAAGATCCAAATTATTCATTGGGCATGTAGTAAAATTTTCCTTTTAGTGAATGACTCAGTTAATTTGACACTCCCGGGGTGATCAATATTTTACATTCATGGAATTCATTCATTTCTCTCTTATCCAAGAATATTTGAATGGTTGCGTACGTGAATTATACTGAGTTGAATTTATTGGGGTCAAAGATAAGATCATATTGACAAGAAGAATACAATATTTTGTTGTCAATGAAATTTGGAATTCAATGGGCAATATATTTTGTAGTCAACGAAATTTACTATTTGTGAAAACAATACTCTCCTAAACCCAAATAATAATACTCTTTGAAAAATTAGCTAAGCATGCAACCTCATTAATTGGATTAATATAAATGCAATATACTTATATTGCTCTCTAATTAATAGTCATTAGAATATCAAGTACACATAGATATGTAGTAATGTCTAATATCCTTAAAGAATTATAATTATTAAAAATTAATCATTTAATAATCAACGATTATTGATAGCAGTGAACAAATATTTTAATATAACTATAACTAAAAAATGGAACTATTATTACAGGATTTATAGAATATGAATTGTTGATATTAGTTTGATAGGAGACCTAAAATTTCTAATTTGATTTTATCAATATATACATCAAATTTTTACTATTATTGTCTGTTTTTTGTTCGAAATGGAAGAGAATGACCTTTGCATTAACAAAAAATAATTATAGGTTGGAGAAGAGACTCACCTTTAGGTGAAGGTAATTAGCTCTACTCGTATTCATGATAATATTTTGTAAAAAAATAAATTAATTAAATGATGAATTGAATTAGAACTTAGAAATTAATATTGAACTTGATATTTTTAGTATTTAATTATATTTAAGTATCGGATTTTTTATTTTATTTGTTAAATAGAAGTTTTAAATTTTGACTAAACATAGATACGGAGGCGGTGAGGAGGATGTATAAATAAATTCAGTATTATGCCTATTGAAAGATGAGTCAACGAGTGGGTCCACACGCCGTGCACGCGTGCGTGGAGCTGAAGACACGTAGGACCCACTCTTGCAAATTACGATCCCCCTCCAGCAGGCTCCATTCCTTTCCTTTCCGTTCCGCTCCGTTCCTTTCCTTTTCTTTCCTTTCTGTGAGTCAGACCCAGAAATTGATGAATATTCTTTGTATCCTAATCATTTAGCCTACTCAAACCCAAAATTCCACATAACTCATCACCGCCATCTTTTCTCACTCACTGTCTATATTAATTTTCTGTGCCCAACAGACCAAGAGCCAGAGAGACCGTCTTCGTCATCAATTTGTATTTGGTTTGTAAATTGGGCACCATTAATTAAATCAATTGGCATGCTTTGACTCTTTTGAGTGATTAATTTTTCATTCTCTGAGTAGTGGGAGTAGTTGACAAGTGAAGGGTCAAAGTATGATACATTTTTGCCTAGTAGTATACCAAATGAACTTGTTATGTGTATGCATAATAATTAGATGCTCATTTACTCTCATTGTATCACCACCTTTTGTTTTTCCAGGATTGCCCAATACATGAGAGACCTTATTAAGCAATTTACCACTTTGCATGGCGCATACTAGAGGGTATGTTATTTGTTTTGCTAACCATCATTATCAAGTAAAATGTTTCTTTGATGTATATTAGGTTGATCTGTATTATATAAATGATTTTAATCTATTATTGATTCGTGACAAACACAGTTATTTCAGAAGTTAGCAAACATAGAACAACAACTTAATTTGACACTTAATCACCAATTAATGTTTCCCTAATCATATTAAACAAGGTAAGATATTTTTTCCACTAAATAAAAAATGATGTCATTTGGTGGTAAGCTTTAGGTGGACAAACGGACAAATTAATTGAAAGAGCGACAGAATTAGACACAAACTAGTGAGGATTGACCTCCCCCACATGACTGACAAAATGCCCAAGAGAAATAAAATAAAACAAACCTTGAAGAAGACAAACCACACGAGTGAGTGAGATAGGATATTGAAAACAAGTCCACAACTTGACCTTGTTGCATCGTCTTAGATTTCTTTGATCAAATTGATTTGAAACCCAAAAAAAAAAAAAAAAAAAACCAAATACATGGTACATGAAAGAGTGGCTGGAAAATTTGCTTGAAGGCCGACGGGTACATGGTGCTTTTGTCAACCCACTAACGTGTTTGACTTGAAGTAAGTTTTCTTTTTTAACTTTGGCAAGTCAGCCACATTGTTAATGAAACATTGAAACATGTTGATGCTATGTCTTACACGCCATTCTTTCATGATGGCTTGGTTTACTTTTCAAACACCTTCACCAAACAAATTATCTTTCCCTCAACTAGATTAACTGATTAAGGTACGTTTAATTCTTATAATAAGCATAAAGATTACGTTGGAATTCACTAAACCAACATTGATTACCTTCTATGTCATTCTCTCTCTCTTGAATGAGTGATTGGGGTTTAGTATCTTAGATATTTACAAACTTAATGGTAATAAATTGGTTTGATGCGATTGCTAGATTTTTGTAGTGATCATCCAATGGGCCATCACATATTTGCTTGCTAAGTCATAAGTCAACAAGTTATAATCATTTACACAAGTCAACTGATTATATATATATATATATATATATATATATTGAAGCATGACAACTGTTCAAGAGAAAAATCAACGGTTTACTATGAAAGCATATGACATTAATTTTACCCAAATAGATTATCATAATTTAGACCCAAATTGGATATTTGCATAAATTAAAATATGCAAATGATTAAATCGTTTTTATATTACAAACTTGAGTTGTAAGATAAGGTTATAATGCTTTAAATATGTTTTTTGTGATGTGTGTTGTTGATGAGTGATGAGTCACATATCATGTGCATATTAATTGATTCGAATTTGGTAATTAACAAAGATTAATTGATTTAAATTATGTAAACGGTTTTTGAGAACCTTTTAGTTATGAATCGATTCTTTCGGAATCAATATCATGTAGGTGTTTAATCCATTTTTTGACATGTAAAACCTATTATCCACACTCATTTGGGTTCAACTTGAGTGGTCATGTGAGTCTTGACAAATATTTTATAAATTTAAGTAGAGAAGTTTATGATGTTTAAATATATTCTTGTAACACGGAATTATTTTTACATAGATCAAAATTTACATCAACCTAAAATCACATGCTCAATTCACAAATATTACAATTTTATTAAAACCACACTAAGAAAAATAATTTATAAATATAAATCAGTCGATAACGAAACGCAAATTTAAAATTACTTTTTGATCAATTAAGCTAAAACTTATTCAAGTAAGGTGCATTCTCCGTTTACTCCTTTTAGTAGGTGTTATATCTATTTAGCTATATGTCTTTTACATGATTGGACAAAAACATATTAATTAAATGAATTCTAAGAATATTTTTTCATCTTTTATTATATTTTGCTTCTTACTCACCCACTAAGAATTATTTATTAGTATAACATAAATTCTTCCTCACCAATCATATGCTATTCCGACGAAACCAACTAAGATTTCCACTTTCATATCTGGACTGCGCAGACCCATATCAATACCCAAAAGACTCTTCTGCCAACCAACTTTTCAAAAGTTGGCTCCTCATAAGGACAATGGGTTATGGATATAATTCTTCAATACTGGAAAAGTAATTCAATTACATCTTATAAAACATAAGCAGCTCCATAGTTTCTTGTTCTAGTAAGATCTATAAATTGAATAATAAATGCTTTAGTGACTTCTGATAATTAATTAGTATATATATTGTTGTATTAATCAACATTCAATCATGATTTGAAATTTCCAACTATTGATCATTATTTAATAGAAGACTAAATCATGCAATTAGTTCGTAAATTTAAATTAATAAACTCTTTTGACATCCTCTTAAAAATTTAAATTAAAAATATTTATGTTATCTTTATCAATCCGTTATACGAATGTAATTTTTTTTTTTTTTTCCTGCTTCTAGTTTAGAAAATTGTGTATGTAAATAGCATTTCAACCAATAAGAAGAATGAGGGCTAGCTAGGATTAAGATTAAAATAATGGGTGTATAGAAAAAAGTAAACAAATTGATTAGTGGGCTTGTGCTTTGTCCACCAAATTAAATGAGTCTTCCTTCTTCCCCAGCTGGTGGGTTGACATGGATCTTGACCCTCTCTAATGAAACATTCCTTCTGGTCATTATTTGGCCCCCACAGCTATCACAATTTTTGTTCTTAATCCTACAATATTTGAGGACTTTGGTTGAAAGCTGTTTAATTTCTTGTCCTCTTGTGCTTTAGTTTTTCTTTTTTTCTACAATAATAAAAGGTTCTATGATTTAGTTTGTCTCCTGCTATTTGATGTTTTAATAAGAATATCATACATAGAATTTGTAAAAAATATATTATCTTAAGTTAGGTTTCTAGCTCTAATGTTTCAGAGTAGTTCTCATTTGATACCAAACTGACATGTCATGCCTTTGCTAAGTTATTATGATGATTAAAGTTTTAATTTGTTTAATTGTTAGCTATACAAATTATGGAATGAAAGAGAAAATTACAAATTAATATAACTCTCATTTGCTTTTTCCATATATTACTCAATGCTTATACACCTTTATGCAAATAATTTTTTCTAACAAAATTACTCAATATTATATTCTTCCAAGAAAAATTTCATACAAAAACTATTGTTATATACCTGTTATTGAAAACAAAAAATATGTAAAGGAGAAAGAACTATAAGCAAACATTAATTGTCTTTTGTTTAGGAGATTTATTTTATAAAAGATTCACTTTACTCTCCTCCCTCTCTAACTCTTTTTTTTTTTTTTTTTTTTTTATCAATCAAAATTCTCGTTTAATTTATAAGTTACAAGTACAAAAAGTAATTATCTATATTTTTCTTTTACTTTAAATAATTCGAATCGCGCCTATTCTTTTCTCAAAACTCTCAAACATATATAGCATAACTTTGAAAGAGCAAATTAAATATATATATATAAAGTAAAAAGAAAGAAAACCTTGATTATTAATAGGTAAAAGTAAAGCTAATTTAAAGACTAGCAAGTGCAAAGCATGACCTCATATTTACATCATTAAAACTCAAATTATTTAGCCCTCTTTATTTATTCTTTTTAAGTAAAAAGATGTAAACATTTTGGGACAAACCGGCTGAAGCAATGACCCTAGAAGTAGGACCCTTGAGGGTCATTTTAAAGAAAGATGGACCTATATCCCCCTTACATTTCTTTCTTCACTTGTCATTATTAATCTTTGGAGGCTATAAGCCTATAAACTCACACTTGCAATTGTTCAAAACAAGCTTTACAACCGGCTTTTGGTTTCCCTCCGCTCCCTCCTTTTCCCTTTTCATTTGGCTAACAAAGGCCCTTCGTTCACTTATGATTTTCTTGGAAGAATTTAGAACAATTTGAAAGTGAGAGGTAGGAGGACCATTTGGTCCCCATTTTGTACTTTTCTTTCTATGTGACCCAATGTTTTATATTCACTTAAGTTTAATCTATATTGTTACTATAATAATTAATATATATTCTCTAGTCTTTATTTATATTTACAAAATAAATTTGAAAGTGATAGGTAGGAGGACCATTTGGTCCCCATTTTGTACTTTTTCTTTCTATGTGACCCTATGTTTTTTATTTTCACTTAAGTTTAATTTAAATTGTTACTGTAATAATTAATATATATTCTCTAGTCTTTATTTATATTTATAAAATAAATTAGTTAAAGTACACATAAGCTGATTCAGTTACCACTTCCTGCTAAATCAAGAAAAAAAATATCTCTTGCATGTTGAGGGGTTCATTTCTATTTTTTTTAGATTATACTTTAGAGAGCTGAAAGTGAGAGTAAAGAAAATGAATGTAGTTTTATTTTTATTTTTTTTCCTCCAATTTTCTTTTCTTGCACTTTGGAAAGGGAATTGGTTTGGTATGGGCCTCTTTCCTCTGAGCCACTAGCAGTACAAAAACAAAACAAAGCCCATAAATAAAACTAGTTCTCAATTCTCAAGTCTATGGTACTATACATGAGTCCCCTCACAAATCGGTCAAGCTACTTTAGGCTTATTAGGCCCATGAACAGCCCACAACTGATTTGAGCGGACCATTACTAGAATTGATCAGGCCCAATAGAGAAAAATTGTTTGTGCTGTAAATCGCCTCACAAAATAAAACTTTTTTATGCTTTTCCGTTAATTATTAAAGCTCTTATTAGAATAGGATTAGTTTGTTATTAATTTGTATTTTCTTTATTTTTATTTTTTTTGACTTAGCCGTTCTTCAATTAAAACAATTTTTATTTATTCTGTTCATCAATTAAAATAATTTTCTTATCTAGTGATCGAATGTATTTTTTCAATTTACGTAAATTTTATTTCTCCTTTAAGAAAATTCGATTTTTGAAAGTTAACGAAAAAGTTGACTTTCTTGACCATTAGATAAATTCAATGGTATAATCGGACCAATTTCTTGACATTAGTATATGATTTCTAGATGTCAAAAAATATATATATAACATATAACTTTTAATATGAAGCACTGTTCTTCAATTTTATTAAAATGTTAACTTTCATAGTCATAAAAAAATAATAACTCTTTTTCCAAGTGGATATAGAACAGGAACATTAATACACTCAATTAATGGAGAGGTTATTTTTCTTGACAAAGATAAATAGATAAAGAAACACTCATAAGGAAATATGATAAGGCAATCAATTAAAACTTTAGAAGAAATTGATTTGTACTTTTTTTTTTTTTTTTCATCAGAAGTACCTGAAAGGCTTCACTTCTCAAAATTCTAGTTTCTACTCGAGGGAAATATTTAAACTCAATTGTATAAATTTTTATATCAACTTAGAATTATTTGGTATATCTAGAATTAGCAGAAAGTAGAAACAAAAAGGAATCAAAACACATCACAATTCATTCTATTTAGATTGATGATCAAAATCTGGAATTGGAAGTAGATGAAGTTTTTGGATCAAACTGACACCTGCAACTAGGGCATGTTACAAGTAAACAATTCTTTGTCCTAGTCTTAGTCTTAGAATTAGGGTTTTTATGATCATATTTTGTTCTTTGCACATGATGATCACAACGCTTGGGAGTTTCATACTTGCACCATCTTTTACACCTTGGACATGCCTTTTTCTCAACCTTATTGCCACACATAACATCCTTGTGACTAAACAACTCTACTTGGTCATCCGATGATAACTTGCTCCATGCTTGTTTGATGAGCCTAAAAGCGCCATCTACTGCTGGCCGGGATCGATTCAACAAGGCTGCAGCCAAGTTATTATAATTCTTCTTTATATTTTCCATATCGGAAAAACCACTTTTGACACCAAGAACTTTATACCAATCGGTTTCACCCGTCACGCTTTTCTTTGATGCTGCAAGATGAACTTGATAGGCAACAACGTCTTCATCTATGCCTTCCATATGAGAATCAAGCTTTTTTGATAGAATGGCAAATTTTAAGGCTCCTTCTAGATCGCCGGCTATGAATTTTTGCTCTGCAACTTCTTTAGCAGCCCTGGATGAAGGGTCCATAAGCCTCTTCAACATTGTGAAAGAATCGAGTCAATGAAACTAAAAAAAAAAAAAATCGTATAAAGAGATCAAAAATGTGAAATAAATAGGGTGGGTCTTCTTTGAGTTTCTTTCTCTCTTGTTGAAAGAAAAAGTGATAGGCTTAAATCCTGAGCTTTTCAATTATAATAATTATGACAGTGTATGTATGTACATATATATTGATTAGAGATTAAGGAATTAAATTGATTCTCTAATGGAAATTTGACGTGTGGGACATTAATTCACAAATATTATTAATTAGGTGCTATCAATGGAAACTGATTCCTAATATAATTTGGTGTAAGAGAATATGTGTCTTTTAATTGGATCAAATCTGGCGGTGACAGTACAAATTAGTTAGATTAATATTTGGTAATTAATTTGGATCTTGTATATTTAATTTGTGATAATATAATTGAATTAGTGGTCACACTTTAATTCAATTTTTTGGCAATTTTTGGTAAGCATTTAAGAATTCAGATAATCCTCTTCTTTCACCAACCTTATCTCTCTTTTTTTTTTTTTCTTTTTCTTTTCCTTTTTCCTTTTATTGGTATATTTTCAGCCATCATCTTTTTTTTCTTTTTATTTTCCCTATATTTTCCCAACTTTTTTTTATTTAATATATATTTTACATTTTGCAGAAAATCATTTATGTGCCTATAAATATTTCATTAGTCTTTTTGTTTTGGGTAAAATTATTATTTACATTTATCATAAGTTATATTATTACAATAAAACCTACTACTTAAACAATCAATAATATTTCACACATAAGTGAGATAAAGAAAATTTAGCACTCATATGTGGATAATGAAATTCACAACCTGAAATCTCTTTGTCCTATAACAGCATTCGAATAATCACAATCTCGTTAAATCATTTAATTTAATCAAAAAAATTATCTATTTACGAATAAATATTTTACAATAAATGGCTTGTTAGTAGTATGATCATTTATGCAATAAAAAAAATATTCTTAATAATTTATGTATCATTAAATGTTTTATACTCAAATAATAATGTTATTAATTTAATGTCGATGATAGTTTAGTTCAGTTGAATAATACGGAGGTACTATAACCTCTTCATACTAATATAAATATTAATTAATGAACAATTTTTTGTTTTTTTCTAAACAAATAATAGTAATTTTACTACTTGGTACTCATTTTTATTAATTTAATTTTTGTACTATTAATATAATTTATTTATATTGTCAGTAAATATAAAAATATGACGTGTCTTTCAGCCACCATTTCTTATTTTTAATTAAATAAATTAATACTTGGTTACTACATATTTTTTTTTCATTGTTAAAAAGGGCCAAAAAAAAAAAAACCATATCCCTATCCGGGGCACAACGGTAGAGGAAGAGAAGAATCGAGCGGCAAAGTTGTCGCACTCGGCGATGGATCTTCTCTACAAAGCATGCTCGAAAGCTTCAGACGACGACGAAGAAGAAGAACCCAAACGACAAAGGTTTGCAGTTGCTCCCTTGAAGCAGCCCAAATCCGAATTCCCCAAACCCATTCCTTGTTCCCGCCCGATATAGCGTCCAAATCCACAATCGCAAACACAAGCTCGCTTTCTGGAAGATACATCGCTTGGTATTGAATTCCTCTTCCCTTTTTCTTTTGAATTTTAGTTTCTGTTCATTTAGGTCAGTTCAAAATGCTTTATTGAGAGTTTCATTATTCGTTGTGATTGAAATTACACTATACAAGCATTTGTTACTTTACATTTTGAGCTTATAGTGAAGTCCATTTTGGTGATGACAAGTAATTTTAAGTTTTTTTTGTTGTTTCAACAACATTGACGAAATGTATTTAATGTTTTTTGTGATGCATTTTACTATACAAATACTGCTATTTTGGGACTGTTTCCTCCAAGATTATGCAAGCTCTTAACTTGATCCCAATTGTATAAAATCAAGGGTAAAGTCTAAAGCTTTATTTATTATTAATTTTTTTTTACGACTTTTCGTTTGAATTTGCTAAAGCTTTAGATTTGTAAATCGGGTGGGTAATGTAACTTTGAACGGAAAATGCATTTGTTAATGGGATGAAGTTTACTGAGCCATGTCTAGTAAACAACTACTTTTGGTAGGTTGAGGTTGAAATTAAGAACCAGGTTTAGATATTTGGACATCACTGGTTGGTGGTCAACATAAGCAAGGTCTAAAGAACAGGGTCCTACGAAGTTGGATCTTCTGTAGATCATCAGAGGCAATTCAGCTTTGCGTTCTATCAAAATTTTCCAACATTTAACTATTGTTCTCTTTTCTCAGTTATTGCTTCGTATGTTTTCATTATGAACGGTTGTGCTTAATCATTTTTTTTTTCCTTCTTCTAGTTTACAGTTTAAAAAATAGATAAAACACGAGCTTGATTGTAATGTGAATGATTCGATCAATTCCGGAAAAGAAAGTGACCCTTTTTCTTTTTTTTTAACTTAAGAGGTATTTTGAAAATTTAAATTTATACTTTTACAGTTTCACCCCATCTATTTTTTATAATCTCTTGTACCTAGTATTTCTATTTGAGCTTTTTCTTTTCTATCATTTAATAAATATATGAGGTAAGTTGGTGAGACTGTGAGAGGTGAGAAGGCCTCCTGGCATAATAATTATAAAGACTATGTTGTATGAGAAATTGTTTTTGTTTTCTCTGAACTGTTTCTGTAGATTCATGCAGTTCACTTTTGAATGGGTGTCATTACTAAGGTATATTATATACCGTAAGTCCGTAACTGAGTTTGAATCTAATCATATATGATTTCTTCTCTAATTGAAATGCAAAAATATATCAGTTATTATTATGTGCTCCCTTTCTTTCAGATTAACACCTTATTCATTGGTAGAAAAGTTGTGATATCTGAGACCTTGTTCTTAATTTTAGGAAGTATCTCGGAGTCTAATCTGCCACATGATATGTTGTCACTGTTCAGACATGAAGGAAAGGGCCGTTTGCATCTAGGCCAGATACCTGAAGGCTGAAAGGTTGTCTGTGGCTCTTCATAGCCATACAAAGGCTGTCAATGCTAAACATTGATCACTAAGTCATTGTAATTTATCCTTTAATGTTCTTCATTTGTAACATTCTGGAGTCTCCTTGAATTGCAATTTTATTCACTTTAGAATATGTGAAAGGAATCTACTGCACCGTACATTATTTTCATCAAAGCATCAAATCTTTTGTCACTAGAGAATCTTTGCACGTTGTATATATTACTTGCATTGATCTGTTCATTCGAGATAGTATAAAGCTCATCTCCTTGCATCTGCTGGAATGGATCACATGGTTTGCATGTGAAATGTGTGGAGCAGATATAAGAAAAAGTGTGCTAAACTTCCACAATGCAGCCGGGAAAGATGTGAAGTGGTCACAACAAGGACTCTCTGTGCTTTCGTGTGGATATGATTGCACATCAAGGTTAGTTGACGTGGGGAAGGGTATGGAGACTCAGGTTTTCAATGATGACCAAGTTGTTGGAGTTATAAAGTACCATCCAAGCAATTCAAATCTCATACTTTCTGGGGGATCAAAGGGCCATATCGGACTATTGGGATATTAGAAATGGAAAAGGGGTCTACAACTACAACTGTAGCCTTGGTCCAATTCTTGATGTTGAATTTTAAAGCAACGGAAAACAATTCATTTCTTCGAGTTATGTGCCTGGGAGCAATGCCAGTGAGAATTCTATTATTGTTTGGGATGTATCATGACAGGTTCCCCTGTCCAATCAGGTGAGAGACTACATTGATTCAGCTCAGTTTGCGTTTTATTCTTTTGGCTTCAAGTTCCCTTAGAGGTGGCATTAACTCTTTCGAGTATCTCAAAAAGAAGTGTTATATTTTTGCCTAATTAGTAGTGTGAAGTTTGGACTAATCTGTTTATCCTACATTATAAATACATATTGATAGTTAGCTTGCAGATAATTGTGAGCAGTCCTGTCCTTGTAGTTAACTGTGTATATTGTCATGCACTTTTGAAGTTCTTTCCTTGGCTTAAGCAGAAATCCATCAAAAACTTTAGAATTCTTCACTTTTCCTTTTTGGGCAATTATATCCGTTTGAGCTTTCATATTTCCCTATATCCTATTAAATTATCCGTTTGTGGAGCTGTTGGTATTGTCATTTGAGCTTTTTGAGTTTCTCTTTCATTTGAGTTTTTTTTTTTTTTGATTTTTGGGCGTTAGAATATTTTGTTGAATGTAAATGGGTAGTTTCTTGCTATTTCATATTATTCGTATTAGTGTATGCTAACACAGGTAATGTTCCTTTTTGCCCTGCTTACTTGGTAAAAATTTCTTTAACCTGTTTTCTTTTAGGCCTGTTCAACTTGTCTATTCAATTGGCTACAGACAGAATTGATTATTGAGAACAAACAAAACCCTGCATGTTCTCTTAATGTTGGTTTTTTTGTGGCATATGGTGCTTAAAACAATTTAATTTGTGATGGTATAACCATTTTGCAGTATATCATCCGTCATTATGAATGTTGTTTCACTTTGCATACCTAAAGAGTTTAAGTGCCATGACTGTTATAACTTGTTTTGTAAATTCATATATATACTTAAGCTTATTTTACTTCTGAGTTCAGGTATATGTTGAAGCCTATACATGTCCTTTTGTGAAAAGCCACCCATTTGATCCACTTTTTGTGGCCCAATCAAATGGAAATTATATTGCCATCTGGCTTTTCAATTAAATGCAACTTCAGCTTGGATGGTGAGAAGCTTGCCTCAGGCTTCAGTGATGGTTCTATTTATTTTTACAATTATCGTTGATCTGAGGTTGTTAGGAAAATCAAGGCATATGATCTGGTGTGTTTAGACATTGCTTTCCACCCCATCTTACCTAATGTCATTGCTTCATGCTATTGGGATGGGACTGTGGCAGTGTTTCGGTAGAGCTCCCTGTCATTATCACCTTCATCCCAGTGGGGTGTTTTAGTGTTAAGAACATGGAAGGAATTTTCCGGATCTGGATGTTAGGGGATAATGGCTCGCAAAAGAACAATGGAAACTATTTAATTAGAGAAAAAGGAAAAGCAATGAGTAGTTTAGAGAGCTATGTCTTGGTCTTCCTAGCTGTTCTATTTCTGTTGAGTAGATTGAGGTTTCAATTGTTAGATTTTCATTTTCCCATGCTTAAAACATGTGCATGTTTGATATTTCTACAAATGCAGCTTATGCTTGCTAGTTGCTATGTAAATATGTCATTTGTAGCATTTTGTTTTTAATGTAATAGGAAGACCTTTCCCAGAATATTTTTCTGGTGTAATTTGTCTGATGGGCCAAGAACTCCATATTGAACACAGATATGATGATTTGTTTGAAGCTAGATGAACGTGTTTTTTGCTAGCATCAAAAGCTGAGTTAATATCATTCCCCTTCAAACAGGATATTTATGAAGAAAATGACAGCAGAGTGGTTCCTGTTCTGTCACAGCAAATAGCAATTTATGAGTTGCTGGTTTTCTTATTGAATGCTCAGGGGCTTAGGGCCAATTCTATCCCAATTCTATCACGAATGGATATTAAATATGAACTATCATTTTCGCCCAACCTGACAGTGCTTGGTTCCAGTATGGTTTGGGCCATGCCTGTTAGGGCTATGAGGCCATGAAAACACGTATTCATATATCCTTCACATTCTAATCCGTGGTCAGGAAACTTCTCCAAATGAGGAGTCTCTTGTTCTGTCTCATTTTCCAAACCCAGAATACTATTAGTGCATTATTGGCACATGTTGGTACATACCTTTCACCAAAAAAAAAAAAAAGAAGAAAAAGTCAAGGCCTATGAGGCCATGAAAAGGGTATTGCCTCTCATTTTTCAATCCTTTATTATAATAATTACACCTTATATCAATTAAAAAGGGACATCTTGCTATGTCCCTAATTGTATTTGATATCTAGTATCTACATATACAGAATAATGTAAACAGATTTTAATGAATTACAAGGCAGTGGTGCAGCTCATACTTCATAGCACGGTCTAGGTACTTATAACCAGCACCTACCATCATGGAGATATATATATATATATATAAATATAAAGAAAAATATGAGTTCTCTAATGAAAAGGCTGTGGGGGCAAAGCTGATCAGCTGTGTTTATGCTCATCCACTCTCTTTCAATGAGAAGGAGAGGTGGAGAGTAAGGAGAGGCAAAAGGATATCTAAACAAGACACAATTATGCAATTCCCTTTCCATTCTTCGTGGGGGTCAATCCTAGGGGGACATGACACACCATCCCTTCTGTTTTTCTTTCAGATGCATTTGCAAAATGGGGCCAACTTCTACAATCCCTAAATGTTCAACACCGCCTCAAATATTAATTCAGAAAAAATAAAAAAAAAAGGTTATATCTCCCACATTACATACCACATTAGCAGTATCTAGACAAACCAGCAATTCTTAGGAACATCCATGGTCCACAACCTTCTCTTAAAACTGTTTCTATTGGAAAATATGGTAATCCCTAACCTAATCCCATTTAAAGCAAAGGAACACAGTTGTTCACCCTACTAGTCTATGAACAAATTATTTTCAACCTCTATATGAATATGCTCCCCACCTTACCTGGTCTTAAGCAGCTTCTTTCAGTCTTTCTTCAATATCTCTCTCTCTACTATCCAAGTTTTTATATCTTGTCCCATCCCTTTTTGTTTTTCATTTATCAATTGACCAATGAAAAGTAAAGTACAAATAAAGAACAAAGAGAGAGTTTACACAAGTATGCCTCTACATGCACCATATGGCTGCAATCATAATCTAAAAGAGAAATGCTTTCATTTGTATATTTTCAAGACCCCACATGGTTGCATAATAAGTGACATGAAACGATGGGCTGAAAGATTTCGCCTATGCAAATTGATAAATTGATCATCTTTAGGATTTGGCATGAACTCCAAGGTCTAAATCACTTTAAAAATGCATTTGCTTTCAATTAGAGAAAGACCAAGAATAACAATTAGTAGAATCTAAACTTATTACTTTCGCAAATGAGTGTTGCTTTGGAATCACAAATCACCAAGTCATTTTCATTATATTTTACTAATTCTAACATTATTTGTTTCCTTTTTCATCCATCTTGTCATTTTTGTCTTTCCTTCTTTCAACTTTAGATTAATGTTTATCTTCTTCTCCATGCTAGACCAGAATCAAAATGTTTGTGTCTTGACACAGTGTTGTCACTAAGGCTTTCAATCCTGGCCCTAAAAAGTAGCCGACAAACTCATTTTATTGGTAGTACCATGTGATTTGTGGCCTAAACCAAGTCATCGATTTGGTTGGTTCCACTGTTTTCTGTGTCCTGAGGGCTTTAAACATTTTTTTTTTTTTGGCAAAGCACCAATCGTAATTTCTTAAAAGTCTTTATTTTCCTTATTAGGAAAAAAGTCATGTTCCTGTATGATGAAAGACATGACAAGCATGATTAAAAATCTAATCATCACTTAACAAACATTTTAAATGGTAATGATAGCATAAAAAGCCAAGCCCATTATGTGTGATCAATGTCACTTGTTGATGCCAAGTTCTAGAAAGACGAGTCCAGCTAGTAATAACCAAGTTCTATTAGATTCTGTTTGCTTGTGCTTTTCATGCAATCAAGATATATTGCATTACAGATTTTATTTCTTAAAGATCACTGTGTCTGAATAGTAATGCTTTTGATGCAACTTGCATAAACTTCAACTTCATGTCAACTTAACAAGATCAGCCTCAAAAATTAAGCTTAATATGGACATGAAGACTCCAAGATGTTATATTCATAGAAATTAAGATGGTTAAAAAATCCCGTTTTCTCTGTATTTGCTTGGTTCTGTTTCTGAGCACTAATAACACTTAGCACTGTTTGTAATGCAAAAGTGCTTTTGCAATCTAACCAACCAATTTGTGAAGCTCTACAT
The DNA here is from genome assembly GCA_029379385.1 of Quillaja saponaria. Taxonomy (NCBI): domain Eukaryota; kingdom Viridiplantae; phylum Streptophyta; class Magnoliopsida; order Fabales; family Quillajaceae; genus Quillaja; species Quillaja saponaria. The sequence goes on along the minus strand of CM055616.1, from coordinate 5,220,049 downwards.
GTAAATAATGTTGACTTGAGAACATTTGTAGAAGAAAAAACAATGTCAGAGCAGGTGGAGATCCAAATCTTTATCAAAAGTATGACTTTGTGAATTGACATGCATGTTAAAAGGAGGCTCTAAATATTGGTCACTAGCACCAACATGAACAAATAGTTCATGATTCTTCTAGAAGATGGGAATGGGGGAATAACTTACAGGGGCATTCATGAATAGTGTCCCGTAATTTTTGGGGCACTAGACCGACAAGATATCTCAAAACAGTAAGTGGATAAAAGAGCTAGCAAGCCCCATGATAAAAAAAAAGCCATAAACATGAAGCTTTTCATTCTCCTAATAGATGAGTTAAAATAGCTCCATGAAAGTGAAAGAAAGAAAAATAAGAGAGCTAAAGGTAATAAAAGCTCCAAAAAGGAAAAAAGATATTGGCAACATTGTTTTTATGGTCACATTGGATGAAGTCACCCATAAGGACTTTGATCACCTTCCCATTGTGAATATTCACAAAGAAGAAGTTATCTAATTGCATAGTAGCTTTGTGGGTAGTGGGTTTTTGACAGTTTAAAGAATGAAAATTTAATTGCATATTTATCTTTTATAGTAATACTTTACTTTTGTTATGTTGCATGAAGTGGAGAACATACTATTCATAAAGCTAGTTAAACTTTTCCTTCACGTTGTTACTTTTCTTCTTCTTCTTTTTCTCTATATTTTGCTGGTTTTTTGAGGTTTTCTACAACGTGCAAAAGACACGTTCCACGTGGTAGTACAAGAAAAGTACTAGCTTACATATGATGATAATCTTGTTGTCTGCCAAATGAGCCAAATTATGTGTGTCGGTGAAAAGGGTTAGCACCATTTAGAAAAAGAAGAAGTAAGAAAGGGAAATACTTCAATCCAATAGTGTAAACAAAAAGAGTAAGGTGTTCTGTTTCTACCTAAAACAGAACCACATAAATTTAGTTGGTGCATGCCCTAACCTGAACCCCACTTCTGCTAAGAAAAAATTGACAATTCAAAGCTGTTCCTTTCAAATCTTTGCTAGGTTGAGTAAACAATAATGGTTTTCACCCATATGGAAAAATATACAAATTATGAACATTTTAAACAACACAAACATTTAAGAGTTACCCATTCCTATGTAGCCTTCTGTTTTCTTACCAGTGTTACTCTCTTGACTTTTTCATGCAATTTGAATTTGACAACTGACCAAACTTAGAGAGTTTCATTTGAAGTAGTTCTGGACCATAATAATAGTAGGACCATAGGCATAGAATTGGGGTTTGGATTTATAACATGAACATCACAGGGGAATTAACTTTGAAACATCATGCTTGTAGAAACTCAGCCAGGATAGAAAAGAGAGTTGCAATAGGTTGACGGGTTAATAGTCATCATAAAACTAGTCAAATCTCTCTGAGATAAACCTTATCAAGAATATGATATGATTATTGTAGGCTTTACCGAAAATGACTTAATCAATGTGAATGGAAGAAAATAATTCATGCATAGGATGAAAAGGCTTATTTGAGTTGTAAACAATACAGCCTTCAATATAATGCCCCAACTTTTTTTTTCTGTTCTGAACATGTTTTGTACTTAACACTCATCATATTGTTACTTGAAAAGTGAAGAAGATAAAAAAAGATTCCAACAATAATACAGCAAGTTAGGGCTGATGAACTTCTAACAGTCCTGAAACCATCATTATATGAAAATGAATCTAAGCTCTTCTTTCTGTGGGCATTGCTCATAAAGCAAAAAAAAAAAAAAAAAAACCCTTTTGAAACCGTGATCTTCTTCTGTAGTATTCTATATGCAGCAAAGATATGTATAATTTACAAGCTCCAAAGCCTATTTTGAAGTGTCAAAAAGCACCATCTTTTCACCTTGACTGTGCTTATGCTACGTTACCTTGGAAGCAAAAAGGTGCATGTGATCAACGATTAGTTTACAAATTTTACATGAATTTTGGATCTTCAGTAGCCAATTAACATTAAGTCAGATAGATGTACTTTACTTAATCATGGTAATTTATATAATTGTAAGGCACGATCCTGGCTTAACGATCCAGTGATCATGATTTCCTTATTGATTTGTTCAAATTACTGTCTCTCTGTTGTTAGTGCTGTCAGTGACAATTTTTTCCATGTTATACCCAAATGGAAGCATTATATTAGGGACCACATTATGGGTTTCATAAAGTTAACCATGACTTTAAAAGTTGTTTACCTTAATATTAATTTAATTACCAGTGTCATATATGCTTGTGTTTGCCTATAAACTCTGGTTCAAACCTTGCCCATGGAAGCAGAGTACTATGCAGGGTAGATTTCTAATTTCTAACATTCAATATCTACAAAATAAGTATAGAAAATGCTTGTGAAAACTTATTTACAAGTATTAATATTTTGAATTGAAATGTGAGTAGATAATCGGATGATCCAACTCATTTTTCAAAAAAATTTCGTCTCTAATATTAAGATAGATTTAACTCTACTAGGACTTTATATCACTTCGATTTCTATTTTAGGGTTTAACTTATCCTTGTCAATTCTATCTTATCAAATATGCTTTGATGATTTGTTACATAAATCCAATCCCTAATCAAAGAAGACAGGATTTGATATTTACACAATTCAGCTACCTAGCTGGAATCATCAACACTTAAGTACTTATTTCTTGCTTTGATTATGACTACTTACTCCTTCAAGTGGGAAATATTTAAAATGGATTTAATATAATCCTTCAACCCTAATTAAGAAGGAAATGAATTCATCTAAGACATTTCAAAGAGCCTATAGCTAGCTAGAATCACTATGTGCCTACATCTCTTTCTCAATAATGACTCTAATAACTCATAAAAATGGTATAATATTAAAATTGATTAAGATATGCTAAGAGTCGCTTACTTTTTCCTCACTCATATAATTTCGTTCTTTTTTTTTTTATCTTTTTGATGTCTAGATTTTCCCAAGTGCGAAACAAGACAGATCATAACAAATGGGCCCCAATAATCAAATTATGATATGGTTTTTTGACTAAAAATATTAATAAATTTATCCATTTTCTTCTAATTTAGTTGACTAATCCAATTAAGCAACTTGAATTGGTAATGGGAGACAGACATGGGAGAAGAGCAGGGAATTAATGATATCAAAAATTCACAACCCCTCATTTATTTAATTTTAACTTCCAATTAATAAAAAATCTTAATTATATTTTTTTTCCCCTCGAGATGTTAAATACAAATAGTTAAACAAAAGTTTTGGAAAAAATATCTTTCCAAATAAAAAAATAATATAAAAGTCAACGGTCAAAGATTTGCATTACTGTTTCTGTCTCCCCCCCAACACACACTCACATTGTGTCACTCACGAATGACATTCCCCAAAACCCTGAAAACGCCAAGCACGACGCGCCCCACTTGGGTGCGGACCTACCTGCTGCCTTGGTGCACCCGCCTCCCCACAATTGCTCACTCCACAAAACAACGTGGGCCCCACATATACAAAAATTTTATTTTAAAATCATATCTCGTCCCTCCATTTTTATTGCTTTGTTCCTAGCCATCCGATCAAATTACCGGTCGGGAGTTTGACCGGTCTATGCCGCTGGTTATGGGAAACGTAACTTTGTTTAAGCCGATGAAAAGGGTTGGACAAGTGGCTATGTGTTAGGTTATGACACGTGGTCAAATGTTAGAAATTGTTATTGAAAAACAAATGTAATGCTATTTATCAAGAAAACAATATGATGACGTGTCGATGACATCAGCAGGAAGAGTACAAGCTTCCTTAGAGGACAGTGTTTCTTGATTTCAGGGGTACATGAGGATTAGGATTAGGGCGTGATAACACTTTCGGTGCTCATACGATGACGTGGCATCTTTCTTCATATCCCGGCAATCGCCAATCATTGACTTTCTTTTTAATTTTTTCTCTTTCTCCTAAATATAAATGGAAAACAAGATATTATCAATTTTTTTTTTTCCTTTTTAAAAAAATTAATTTCAATCTGCTATTTTTTTAGTGCTGGAAATTTTGATAAGAAAGTTGATAATTATAATTTTTATTAATAAACTTTAAGTGGATAGGACATCTCACATATTATAACAAAAAATATTATGCTTCTATTAATATTATCCTGTCATCCTAAAATTACAAAAATAATTAATATGTCCATCCTAAAATATTAGTTAGAAATTGGGATGTCAATTTGAGATTCCTTAATTTCACAATAAAATCTAAAAGAGAAGAGTAAGTTTTTTGAAAAATGTAGGCTTTACCACATCTTTTTTTTTTTTTTTTGTGTAGTTCAAGGTTAGTAAGCAATGAAACTAAAGTAGCTAAAATTTGTCAAATGACACAAATACGTACTAGTAGAGATGGTCATGTATATTAATGAAAGTCTTATAGATAAGGGGTGTCCATAATTAGGTTAAATTACCAAAATTATAATGCAAGCTCAAGTACTTACGTGCACTTTCTGAAGAAATTGACTTGGTTTAGCCAAGTATGACTAAAAATCTAGGAAGAACATCACACGAAAACACAAACATGTACTTATGTTATTGTCTATACAAATTTTGTGAAACCATTACAATTCACATTAATTAAGTGTCTAGTTTTTTAAAGAAAAGAAGAAAAGTAAAAACATAAAGACAATGAATTGTGCTTCTCAGAAATCCAATTGGAAAACATATTTTTAAGTTATTGCTTTTTTGTTGGCAATATTATTTCAAGCTTTCCTTATACATTGCATATGTTTCTTTATATTTTTTCTTTGATTAGAAGTGTGTGCTATTTTTTGTATTCAATACCAAACCTCTTTTGGAAGATATTAGCAAAAAGATATAACATCACAAGCTGAAAGGCTAGACAGCTACTAGCTATTAGTGAAACTTTTGGTTTACAAGTCCTTCATTCATAATTCTTTAATTAGTCATTGTTAGGTACTTAAGTTAATTAAAATTTTATTTACAGCCTGCTTTACCAATCACTTGTAACTATTCCTTATATATTTTAAAATCAATATGTAATTAATTAAATTACACATAAACTAGTCCAAATATACTTGACAATTCAATTAAAAAAACAAAACTGAAAGTTAAAAAAGAAAAATTACAATTATCAAAATTTAAAGAATTATAATGGACTCTAATTCTCTATCTTGTGACAAAAGCATTAGTTTAGTTGTATGCTTTTCAGTTTTCCTTAAATCAATTTTTCTTGCCGATTAATTGCCGAGGAGGTGGACTGGCATCGGGTAATGTACGCCCATGAGAAAAGGTACGGGAAGGCACAGAAACTAAACTCCCATTCATGCACGTGTCATATTGGCAAGATGGCAGCCAGCTGTCTGGACCCACTTGGATACTTGAACAAGAAACCCCAATTATTTATCGTACACAACTCACACACTATCATCTCCCTCAGAATTCTGTAATATCGAAAAAGTCATTTTATCACGGATTTTTGAATCAAAATATCGCGGGAAATTAGGAAGGTAACGCCGTTTTTTGTTCAGTTACCGGTAAATGCAAGTAATCAACGAATTAAAGAAAGTCAGTGCTGGAATATTTTGGGACAATTCCGCAGTACAGGGTGTACGTCCAGCGTGTTTACCGGATATTGCCGGTTAATTATGATTATCTGATTGATGGCATTAGAACACCTTGAGAAGGTGGATTCCAAATGGTTTTCACAGTCTTCCTTGTACGACAAGCACACCATACGTGAATTTGCACCACTCCCTAAAAGAGAATTTAAAACTTTAATTTGTAAAAGTCAAAGTGAATAATAATATACCAAAGAATTTCTGTAAAAATTAAGCCACGTATTGATATTTTGACACTGGAGTTCATGGAATTTCTATCAAACAAGTGAATTAGTTGGTCAGAAATCGGATTATATTTGTTTCATTCATGGTAATAACGGTGAACCATTTAAATTTTAAACTGGTCTTATAATTTTTTATTTTTTGCATATTGAAGTAGAATGGCATGCCTATAATGCAAAACATTAGCATGGAGCAAGATTGGCAATTCCACATTGAGCAAATTTAACAGTAAATAAATGGTTTGGCATGTGGATAAAAAAGAGGCTATTTAGGAAAAGCAAAATGGCAATTTAATTCCAAAATCTGCCCTTGTTTCCTCTTGATGCTTAGTCATTTCAGAGTTGAATGTTATGTCAGGTACATGTTTTCTTGCCTCTTCGCTTTTCCCTCTTAGAATTTGTTGGGTTTCATTTGGCTTTCTCAGATAACTTGCTCTAATTTGACCACAAATACACACAATTATTTTCTGAAAGGAAACAAAAACCAAATGTTATTTTCCTGTTTTGTCCTTGTTTGTTTTATTTGTTTACTTTCTAGTCCTTATGCTGAGGCACGGCCAGCTTGACATTTTCATCTATATATACTACTCCCTCTTCTTTCTTTCACCCCACACCATCTTCTCTTTTGTAACGGATCTCCCTCTCTCTTTTTTCCTCTCTCATACACACCAAAGCTCTCTGTTTCTCTCACAGCACAAACACCATGCCTGAAGCTCCACAAAACTCAGAGCAGCTCACAGACTACAATCTTGCAGAGAAGAACCAGAAAACTCTGCAGTTTATTGAGGATGTCACAGCCAACGCCGACGAAGTCCAGAAGACAGTACTCGCAGAAATCCTGTCCCAAAATGCAAACGTTGAATACTTGCAGCGCCACGGCCTTAATGGCCATACTGACCGAGAGAGCTTCAAGAAACTCATGCCTGTGATAAAATATGAAGATATCCAACCTGACATCAACCGCATCGCCAATGGCGACACTTCTCCAATCCTTTGCTCCAGCGCCATCTCTGAGTTTTTGACTAGGTGGGTACTATTTATTTTTAGATTTTATAAAGATTATCCTTTACTTTTGTTTATAGTTTTTAGAAAGCTAGTTATAAAGTTAATACCTTTATGGGTTTGTTTTAGTCTTTTTGAACAGTTTGGCTTACTGGGTTTTGTTTTGGCTTTTGTAGCTCTGGTACATCAGGTGGGGAGAGAAAATTGATGCCCACAATAGAAGAAGAGCTTGAGCGGAGGTCTTTGCTTTATAGCCTACTGATGCCTGTAATGAGCCAATTTGTTCCTGGCCTAGAGAAAGGCAAAGGAATGTATTTTCTGTTCATTAAATCTGAGGCTAAAACACCTGGAGGACTTTTAGCTCGCCCTGTTCTTACTAGCTATTACAAAAGCTCCCATTTCAAGGAAAGACCTTATGACCCTTACACAAACTACACCAGCCCAAATGAAACAATCCTCTGCTCAGATTCCTATCAGAGTATGTATTCCCAATTACTCTGTGGTCTATGCCAAAACAAAGAAGTCCTCCGGGTAGGTGCTGTTTTTGCCTCTGGCTTCATTCGAGCAATTCGGTTTCTTGAAAAACATTGGGCCCTTCTTTGCAAAGATATCAGAACAGGAACCCTCAACCCCCAAATTACTGATCCTTCAGTCAGAGAGGCTGTCATGAAAATCCTAAAACCTGATCCAAACCTTGCAGATTTCATTGAGGGTGTTTGTAGCAAAAACATTTGGCAAGGGATTATCACAAAGTTGTGGCCTAACACAAAATATGTGGATGTTATTGTGACTGGAACCATGTCACAGTACATTCCCACACTGGATTACTATAGCAATGACCTCCCACTTGTTTGCACTATGTATGCTTCTAGTGAATGCTACTTTGGTGTTAACCTTGACCCTCTTTGCAAACCCAGCGAAGTGTCTTACACCCTCATCCCCTCCATGTGCTACTATGAATTCCTTCCCGTTCAGAGAAACAACGGGGTTACAGATTCTCTTCCTGCACCCAAATCTCTTAGTGAAAAAGAACAGCAAGAATTGGTTGACCTTGTGGATGTTAAGCTTGGGCAAGAATATGAACTTATTGTTACAACTTATTCTGGTGAGTGTCTTTTGCCCCTTTGATCAATATCATTTGAAAATTTCTAATTTTTTGAGTTACATATTGGGGCTTGGTTAAAATTTCAGGACTCTATCGTTATAGAGTGGGAGATGTGCTCCGAGTGGCTGGATTCAAGAACAAGGTTCCTCAATGCAACTTTATCTGCAGGAAAAATGTTGTCCTAAGCATTGATTCAGACAAGACTGATGAAGTTGAGCTTCAAAACGCGATGAAGAATGCTGTGAACCATTTGGTGCCATTTGATGCTACTGTGACTGAGTACACTAGCTATGCAGATACTTCAACAATCCCAGGCCATTATGTGCTATTTTGGGAGCTCAACCTCAAAGGGTCAACTCCAATTCCTCCATCTGTGTTTGAGGACTGCAGCTTAGCCATTGAAGAGTCATTCAACAGTGTGTATCGCCAAGGTCGTGTCTCTGACAAGTCAATTGGTCCCCTTGAGATCAAGATTGTTGAACCTGGAACCTTTGATAAGCTAATGGACTATGCCATTAGCTTAGGGGCATCAATTAATCAATACAAGACCCCTAGGTGTGTGAAGTTTGCACCTGTTCTGGAGCTCTTGAACTCAAGGATAGTTTCAAGCTATTTCAGTCCCAAATGCCCAAAATGGGTTCCAGGCCACAAGCAATGGAACAAACCAGAGTTGAATGAAGTTTGAGGGGACATAGATGGTGGTTCACATGAACTGTTTTTTATGATCATCTTAGGGAAAATTTTAATTACTCTTTGTAGGTTAACCCTAATGTTTTTATGTCTTCAGCTGTTATTTAACATGCATAGAGACTTTAAACTAGCTATTGTAAAAAAAAAAAAAAAAAAAAAAAAAGGTTCCCGTCTCCAAAGAAAGCTTTTGTTATATTTTTCTAACTTTTCCTTCTTTCGATAATCATAACATTTTGTTTAAATATTTTGATTCTAATTCCAGCAGGAATAATGCCCACTTTAAGTGTCATGGCCTTTTTAACTAATAGGGCAGCAAGAAAGCCAACACTTCTGAACACCCATCTTTTTCAATTATTTGCAGAACAAAAAGAAAAGCATATTAAAGCATACTGACTTTTTACACATCTACAACTGCCAACTGGTCCAACTAAAAATTTGCAGGGGAACAAAGCTTTAACCTGCTCACTTATCAGTAACTTTATTATTATTATTTTTTCTGCTATAACACTGAACAGTGACTTGCCCACCGGATAGGGCTCCTCTGCAATATTAATTCTGCAACTTGATGAAGACCTGTCAACTTTAAAAAGAACAAAGATAAAATGAACGTCAATCAGCTTGTTAATTTGTTGGCCTCTTAGATGTTGGCATCAACTGCATAGATAATTACTTTAGTTTAGAAGTAATGTTTCAATGCGAAGCAAAATTAGACAACAAGCCAAAATCTAAAGATTGAAGCCTATGTTCAAGAAGGAGGTCTCTATAAACAAAACAAAAAAAGGAATTGTGTGCTTGTGTACGAAATAATGTGATTGCTTTGAATTTTATCGCAAAGCCAACGTAACAGAGTGTCTCACTCTTGCACAGTCATATCCTCAAGACCATAAAATTCGCCGGGAAATCGCAGATGTCAAAGGACAAGAACTGGTGCAAGGCCAAGAAAATTTTGGATTGCAGTGGGTATGAGTTGTGACAGATAAGGTAGAATCAGAGTGTGTTCCCTGTTGGGTATTTTCTGAGGAAACAAACAAAAACAGTTTTTGTTTTTCGAAAGATAAATGAACAGGTCCTGAGAAGTTTTGTCAGACAAATCATTGTAGTCCCCCCAGACAAACCCAGAAATAAAAAAGATAGAGACAATTTTTAGAGACAAATTTGCAGGTCTCAGAATGAAAAAGCTTTAAAAGCTTAGCACTAACGGTGAAGATAAGGTCTGGCACATTTGCTTTATTGTTTGTATTGCAGGATTGTTGCCAAGCAACTGTTTCATGTGTTTGTCGTCTTCACGACTTTCCATTTCCGTACTGATCTCTTTTGAGCATCCTAAGGAAAGAAGATTGCAAATCAAATTTCGCTTTGTCCACAATTGTTTCAGCTGATCTTAAAAGGAAATTCAACATAGAAAACAATTTTTTCCTAACAATTCTAAAAAATTGTTTATTTCGATTTCAGCTTTATCTCTTACTTAATAAATAATATGTAATAAGAGATTTTTTTATATAATCTGTGATATGAGTGAATTATAATCACAACAATCAAATGATCAAAATTAGAAAATTAATTAATTTTTTTAAATTTAGCAATCACCCTTCAAACCAGGTGGCAATTCAACAGGTCAACGAGAACAAGGTCTCTATCTTTCTCTTTGTTACGGTATGATGCGAGAAACTAAGTGGGACCCAACTAGGTCGGACCAATAAGAGCATAGCAAATCACATGGGACTGTCATTTTGATGTTCGTTTTGGTCAGTCCTAAATTAGAGGTTGCAATACGAACACAAGAGCGGTAGAGATCCGATTAATTAGGGTCTTCGGATCTTGAAGGAGGAATCAGGAACAACCGGTAGCACTGAAGCTAGGTGGCCTGGTTAAATATGATTAGCCAGCGAAATCTAGTAGGACACTTTTCATAAGCAATGGATGACGTGGCAAGAGATGAATTGCTAGACCACCCATTTTGTGTGATCTTGAACCTGTCTGATAACAATGAGAAACTATCAAATAAGTTCAATCTCTTGTAAAGCTTAAGTGATACTTTGGTGAAAAGAAAAAAGGAAAAGGGATAGCTTATAAATATTAATTTCTCAATGCCCTTTTATAAAGATATTTTATCAATGATTCGAATCTTGAATGTATCTCGGAATGTTATTTTTTTATTTTTTTATTTATTTTTTTTAATTTAAGAATGTTAATCCCTGACAAATTAGCTCCTATATGCTTTTATATCTCATAAACAGGGAAAAATAGTGATAGAATGGATTAGAAAGTAATTAAGCAGATGTTTGTGTTTATGAAGAATAAATTTTTGCTTTTTTGTTGGGACAAATTAGACCCAACAAGAACAATGAGCTCGATAATGCATGCACACAATATGAAGAAAATGACGTAGCAAAAGAATGATTTTGATTGAAGATGAAATTCATAACAATAATTGACCATAACATGACTGATAGAAAATGAAAGTTATTAGCGTGCGTGTGTGTATGAGAGGGAAGATGTGAAAGTTAATTGAATAATAATTATACACTAATGGAAAATAGGAAAACTAATTATTTTAGTTCAACAAATTGGTACTCCGGTTTACAAATTCTCTTTTTCTTAATTCTAAATTCAATCAATTTCTCTTCCGTCTATTAGCCAAAAAAAAAAAAAAAAACATATATATAATTTAGGGACACAAATTGTGAAAGATAATTAATATCCATGACAATATTTTATTTGTAAAAATCAATTAGGTTTAACACAATTACAATTTTGAAACACACTAGGATAATAATTAAAATGCCTTCTATTAGGGATAGCACACCGGTAATCAACCATGCCAAATAAGCTCAAGATTTAAAATCCAAATGTCCCTCCATTCCCAAAAATAAGGGCAACGTTTAAATTATTAAAAGAAAACACTTAAAACTATGTAATAAATAAAATATATGCTCCAATTACATGAAGATTATTATTATTATTTTATTATCACAAACAGGCGAAATCACGTGAATTGTTTATAATCGTGCGACGGTGGCGACGCCAAACATTGGGTGGTTGGTTGGTGGCGCATAGCGGAGGAACATTTTCAGGTGTCCAACTCACACGTGGTCATACAGTATACGACAGCGACACTAACACGTGTGGTACTTCACGGGTTGTTGACTCTTTGACTGGCCCCTTAAACCTTGAACCCTACCCGCACGTGAGGTATATCTCCCTTGCCTTCCATTGTCGGACCCATTCAACAGGCCTGATTGGCCCATATAGGGCCCAGAACTTTCGAAAGCACATCAATTACTGACAAATCAAATTATGTTTTATTACTAAAATCTAAGATTTGTTATACAAAAAGAAAACCTCAAATGTTAAGAAATCGAGTTTCATTGACAGTAATCTGCAGTTAATGATAAATGTAGATTTTCATAACTAATCGTAACTATGTTAAATTTTTCTAGGGTCATAGAAAATTCAGTTAAGAAAGAGAAAAGGAATGAAGAAAATAATATTATAGAGTTCAATTATTAGTTGGAAAAAGGAGAGGATATGATTTGAAACTTGAGGCAATAGAAAAACACCACTAATTCCCACTACATTTTCTTTATTAGGGTGGTAAGTTAAGGGGATTAAACAATGAAATAGAAGACAACATATGAATCGTTTGGTTAATATAAAATGTTTAATAGACTATTGAGTGATGATGTGATGGAAATTGAACTTAATTATATTTAATTTATGTTAAATTGACCAATGAAGCTTCAACTGCAATAGAAAATTGTGGCATGCTATAAGCTGCAATTTTTTTTATATCTTAGTAAAGAGCTAAGTGTAATTCATTATTGTTTGGTTTACTTTTCTTTATTCTTGTTTCAAAGGAAAAATATAGATTAATATTATCAAATAATTATTTAATATTATCCTTTTCATAGCTGTTGAGGATTTGAGAAGTTTATGCCTAATGTCTTCCTAACATCTAGCAGTGCTGCTTCTACCACATTGATAGCTACATCAATCTAACAAAGAGAGAATAAAAAATAAAAAAAACTACTTTTCAAAGAGTATGATGTTTATCGTTAGGAAGGGAGATAAGCAAATATATATGTATATACAAGCATTAATAATTTATAGACTACCTATACCATCATCTCTAAGCCCTATATTACTCCTCTGTGTCTCCAACCTTTATGGACCACTTGGTAATTCAAACCAAATTACATTTAAGAAAACATTTTGATTGAAGTTTTCATCACTACCAACAACCAACAACCAACAATTTCCTTTAATAAATAAATTTGCATGCCATTGTCTAAGTTGGTTGGTAATTTCATTGTATTAAAAATTGAGTCAATAATACTAGGGGAGGTTTTATTGCACCCTATGTAAGACAATGTGGATAAAAGCAAAAAAAAACAAGGCATTATCATTTGACCAATATCAAAGATCTTATGCTCCACTACTTAATTTGATCTAAAATGGTTATTGTCAAAATCTCACTTGTGGGTGTTACTTGTATTACTCTAATACCTACTAACCCTAGACTTTGGTGTGTCACCTTTGAATAATAGACTACAGTATAAACTATAGTACCACAAAATGAGTTACTCACGTTATCCATAAATATTCTTTTAGTGTTTGTGTACCTTTCAATATTTCGTGTCATTGAATAATATTTGAAGAAAATGCTAGACTTATTATTGAGGGCATTTTCTGTTGTAGCCCAACCACTCTAATCCTATTTATCTTTTGTTATATTTATATTTTTTTCATGGGAATTTAGCTATTGACATTGAAATAATGAAATGCTTTGAAATTTATAATTTATTTTATTAACGATATGAACAATTGTGAAATAAGAAGTGTAAACCTAAGATAAAACTTATTTTTCTTTGTTTTAGAGTTCTCATGTATGAGAAGCTCTATAATCCTTATTGTGTAGAATTTTCTTCATTTATATATTACCAGTGTTTTGCTTAGATGCGATCACAACATTCTCCAATTTCAGAATAATTGTTCTGTTCTAGCTGTTGAGAAGTTTATGTCCATACTTAGACAGAAGAAAATAAATTAGAAAGTTAGATATAGACATCTTCTAGACATTTAACACAATGCAGAATTTTCAACTAATTAACTAGCTGGTGTCTTTTCTTCTGGTTCAAGCTACACGTTACGTCTTCAAAACAACAAGACAAGAAGCTAATAACAAAATAAAAAGATGCTTTGAAGCTTTGGATAAAGCTAGTTCAACTAAAATGAATTGAAAATTTTGTAGAATGAGACAGTGACAAGTTTCATCATTAAGAAGTGTTATTCTATATATTTGTCAATTTCATTACCAACTTCATAACGCAAATGTTATTTATATGGGTTGTGGTCCTCGAGGATTATTCATTTTTTAGTACTTCAACATGTTTTTACAAAGAACAGTCACTTTCAACAACAACCTTATTATTGGCCAAAGCACTAGTCTCAGTTTGATTTTTCTTACATTCTTAGCATGCATTAAGCTAGCACAAAATTACTTTTCATTTCAAAAGCAACATACATATGGTTATGTGACAATATTTATTTATTATAATAAAATCATTGGTTAAAATTTGGCAAGACCGAGACTAAGGAGGTCTAAGATTGAAAACCTAGATAACTTATTTGCGCGAAAATTTAAATTTTATGTTACTTCTCCTCGAGTCCAAATTCAAGTTTGACATTGATTCGGTAAGGGTTTTAAGTTTGAAAATTAAAAAAAAGAGTGTTACTCACAAGGGTTAATTAGAGTCAAACTCATGTTATTTGTCAGTCACCTAGTACACAGGGATTGAGTGCACATCAGTTTTTCTCAGAATATATCAAGTAACATCTGACCTTTAGATTTTGTCTTTCTGTGTTTCCATTTTTTGGTTTGAGTGGTATTGCATCTGGGCTAAGCCCACTATTGTGACTGGGAATCTGACAGGCTTCTGATGCCTTTGCGTTTGATGTGGCCCAATAAGCTTTAGAAGTTTGCATCATCTCATTGGTCTCCTCATCACATGTAATTCATGAGATAAACAGAGTAAATTAAAAAAGTTTCTGCCCCAATAACTGGATGAAGCTGACACAATTTATTTTTTTATACATTGGGAGATTGGGTTCGAACTCACAATTTAGAGAGGGAAAAAAGCTTAAAGTCCAATATTATGCAAAATACTAGACATCCACTTATTACTGTGAACTAAGTGACTTAGGTTTGAAGGTAAAAACATGTATATTCTTTTTATTGACAATCTATATTTAAATCTCCGTAGGAAAAGCCCCGGGAGTAAAATTCTAACAAAAATTTTCTAATCTTAACATAAATAGCCTGACTTTGACTTAGATAAAAAAATAATTAATTGAGATGTGTATATTAACAACAATTGCTTATGCAACCAGGGGAATTGGCATGAATAATATCAGCCATTCACAAAGAGTTTAGGCATTGAAAGGCCCATTTCACAAGCACATAGATTATAGATAGACTGAGAAAAGTAACTGTTTGGGCCTGGTCAATAATAAATAGGCCACATTCATCCCTAGTATAGTGGTAATGCATCAATTTCACTTCAATGAGACATTTCCTCTTTCTATAAGCCATCTCCAATTTGCAAAATGAGATATGCCTAATGGTCCAATTGCCCCACCACTCCCACAGCCTAGAAAAATATATTTCACTAATTCAACCAGCATGACAATATATCGGATTGATTTTAGAGAAAATGACATAAATATATATTCTCCTATTCATCTAACATGACAATAAACCGGATCAATTTAAAACAATATGACTCAAATTGAGTTTAAATTTAATTTAAAAAATAATTTTGAATATGAAAACTCAAACACTCAAAAAAAAAATATTTCAAAAGAAAATAAATATATTAAAGTTGCTAGAGTATATGATAGTTTAGAATTTTGTCCAAAACCATTTTTATTCGAATTAAGTTGTGTTATATTTTTTCAAAATTTTCAAAATTTATTAATATAACAATCTATGAGAATCTAACAAAATATCATATGTCTATTATTATTATTATTTATAAGACATGCCTTTTATTTAGAATCACTTAAAAAATTAATTTTGAGAGCCATCATAGGAGATATTTGCACCGGGACCAGGCTAACTTGTCGCTTAGATTTCACTAAATCGAAAACAAAATACAAATAATCAAGTACTCGGTCACTATTGGCCCACGTGTACCCTATCATAAGATAGGAAGCAGCTATTCGGGTCCTGTGTAGGTAACCTAATCATTGTCTCTTGAAATTTTTGCTCAAACACTATCACTGCGTGACTCTCAGTGGTAAAATTGGAAATATAAGGATCTCTCATGTACTTTTTGGTCACATACAAAACCTCGTAATTTCCTCCTGCTGTACAAAATCATACACGGACAATGAAACTATTGAATTACCCTTTTAACCTCAGCTTAGTACCAAAATTGATGTGCCAAAATGTGATTCTTCCTGAGTTTGGACTTGCTTCACTGCGCTTTAGCCGTTACGATCTCTATTTTTTCCGTTGTCTTTTCTGATTTGCATGATTGACGAAAATACCCTTAAGTCTAAACCATGTTATGTTTCTTTAAGAAATATCTTTCTTTTATTTATTTTTTCCTGGTTACCAACTTTGGTTAGCAAATTGAGGGTATTTTATATTCTATTTGTCAATTCCATAATCAAATGTGAGTAAAAAAATTAGGAAGTTAGTTAGCTTATTGGACCACTTCTAGAAATCTTAAATTGCTGTACTTTTTTTTTATTGTATAAATTTGACTATATATTAGTTTAAACAATCTTATATGATTATTATACTATAAAAATAGACAAGATTCACATATCAGTATTTTTTAAAATTATTTTCAACTCATACACTGTTTTCTAGTATTTTGAATAGTGTACAATATAAAGATATAATAATAACTATAAAGTTTTGTTATTGTTTTATAATTTATTAAAAATGAATATTATCAGACTGTACAAGTAAAATAATCATGTTCACAAAAGTTTATACCAAAATGATTGGGTTTAAGGAAATTTTTTTTTTTTGGGAGTAATATTCAAGTTAATTTACTACAAACATTAACTAAAACGTCAATAATTTTGATTTTGAATCGTCTATATGAGTTCATATTTGAGAGGCATAAAAATATTAATTTTTTTAAAGTATATTATAAACTTTTTTTGACAAAAATTTTGTCATCTCCCTTTTATGCATGAACACCTCATATTTCAACAAAAATGTATGAGGATGGGATCTCGATATTTTGCGGGACACTACAAAATAATTAAAAACCCTAATCAAAATCATTTGGCCCACTCAAAGTCACCAAACAAGGGCAATATAGTCAATTCACATTCAAATAGCATTTCCTTTTCACTCGTCTTTCCATTTTCCACCATCTCTCCAAGCTCTCCCCTAAAGAACACCCCTTAAACCCTCTGTCTATCTATGTCTTTCTCTTCTCTTTTTTCTCTAAGCACCAACCATGGCTTTCTTTAACACCCACCACTTCACAATTATCTTTCTCTACACTTTTCTGATACTTCTCTCTCCTCCACTCTCTTTCTGTTCCTCTTCAGTTCACGACCTCCTTCGCTCTAAGGGCTTACCAGCAGGTCTCCTACCAAAAGAGGTCAAATCTTACACTTTCTCTGAAAATGGTCTATTGGAAGTCCTTCTGGATGGACCTTGCTTGACAAAATTTGAGAACAGAGTGTTCTTTGAAAGCGTTGTAAAGGCTAATCTCACTTATGGTAGCCTTGTAGGAGTGGAGGGTCTGTCCCAAGAAGAGCTTTTTTTATGGCTACCTGTTAAGGGTATTGTAGTTGATGATCCAAAATCAGGGGTCATACAATTTGACATTGGCCTTGCTTACAAGCAATTTTCTATGTCCCTTTTTGAAGATCCACCTGAATGTAAGCCCCAAGGTATTAATTGGGTTTCTTGATTTTAGATCAAAGATTCAATCATGGTTGATACAAGCTACGAATTTATTTTGACTGTTTACTGGGTTTGTTTTGATTTTCTTTGTTTGTGGTTATGGAAAGAGTTAAAACATCTATGGCATTTTGTAGTTCTGTTAAATTGTGTGAATGAAACAGCTTTATGGGTTTTAAATTTTGAATGTCTATGACGTCTGAATTTTTGGGTTGGATTCATGACTATGTTGCAGAAACTGAATCCATGCAGTAGTTGGTCTGTTTTTCTATGTTCTTTCCATTAAGCAGGCTCTTTTTTTCTCTGAGCCTCACACATAAACATAATATAATTCTCTTGCAAAAAACAATAAAAGAGGAACTTTCCTGAAAAAAAAAAAAAAAAGAGAAGAAAAAAAGCACAATTTTCAGTAGGTTTTCTAAGTTCCCCAAAGAGACAGAACTTTTATGTGTTTTCATGTTGGAGGCTAATTATGAGGCTCTGCAGGTGCATTGAGGAATCATGTGAGGAAGGAGAAAGGATTTGAGGCTCTGAGATAGCTGAAAAGATACCAACATTGCATGTTTTAGGCTTCAACTTTGTCCTTTTCTATATAATGTTTGTGTATTGCTTTACTATTATAATCTTCCAGTTGTAGTCACATGAGTTGGTGTCTGCTAGAGAGGGTTGATCAGGTTGGTATTTGGTAGAGAGCTTGTAAAAGATATGAAAAATTATGGAATCAGTGAGATTGTGTCCTAATCAAATTGCAGGGTTCTCTTGTTCTCATCTATTTGAAGATAGAAAGAGGCGATAAGTACTAAAGCAAAGGATCAATCTTAGTTTTTTTTTTTTTTGGATAAAGCAAGGCATTACTAGGAAATTGCTTACATTAGGAATATGCTAATTGTCTCTTATATGTTGAATTGACATAGATATTTTTTTGTTTTTTTATAAATTTTTGTTTTTACTTACTTTTTCTTTTTTGCAAGTAACAAAATAAGGAAATTTTTATTTACTTGTTTATTTATTTTGTCCAGTAAATCAAGAGTACAAGGAAAAAAAAAAAAGATTTTCTATCAAGTTTATCTTCGAATCAACCTTATATTAGTTCAAGAACCAAAACAATATATTTGTTTCTTATTATAGATTAAAAAGTGAGAATGGTATTATTTCTCGACTATTTTTAAAAATCGAGATGATTTTTGTCATCATTTTCATTAATTTTCTTTAGTACTTTAGGGGTATATCTGAAAGAAGTGTGAATTAGAGATAGATAAGACTATAGTTCGGGTTGTGCAACAGAACTGAGACAACTGATTTGAATTGATAGGTCGGTTTAATTTAATTTGGATATTTGTAAATTTGATTTAGTTATGAATAACTTGATAAAACATTGTTGTTATCGGAATCGAACCAAAAATTATTATATTATATTAATTTATATAATATATAATTTGTTTAAATTTTTTTGTTATTTGTAATATATTATTGTGCTAATTTATGATTTTATGTTAATTTATTTTTATTGAATATGTTGATATAATAGTTTCTGTGTCTTTCTTCTATAATAATTGATGCATTGTAAAATTATGAGTTTTAAAAAATAATAATAAATTTTTAACTAATTTTAAAGAAACATTAGTAAAATTCGAATTTTAATTTTTCAATTCAGATAATTTCATATAATCCTTTTATTCAATTGGGTCAGTTCAAAAAAAAAATTCGATTCCATTCAAAAATATTAATATTCAAACGATCCGCAATTCCGCATGTGACATCTCTTCGGTACTTTGTTGGATTCATTATCAAATTCTTATATCTGTGGGCCCAGGATGTGCCCATTGGCTGGACTTATGACCCTTTTATTTGACTTTTCTTGTCCATGGCATTAACGTAAATTCCCTTTCAGCTTCTTTTTTTGTGTGTGAAAGATTGAATGAATTAAAAGAAAACAGCAGGGGATAGGCCTGGCTAACAGAGTTCATATGTCTGAGGAAAGGAAATTTCCTTAACAGTCCGCAAGTAAAGCAGGAAGAATCCATATAGGAGCTGAATCAAAAATAACAAAAGGAATATCAAGATTACAATTTTTCTTAGCAAGTTTATCTGTCATATATATGATTGTCTTTTTTACAAATATAGTAGAATTGTAGAAAAAAGATCACGGTTATTAAATATCTGTACTCGTGAAATAGAGAAGAGTCACATGTACATTAATATTAGTATTTTCAATCAAATTCTTAGCAACAATTGAATCACAATAAAAATCAATTTACATGAATTTTTTATCAATCACAATTTAAAGGTCATCTCTAATAATAAAGATTTCAACTTTATCACACCCAAAAGGTGTGAAATACTCGTACTAATACCCCAACCAAAATAAAAATAAAAATTCAGCTATAAGACATGTGGGAAAACCCACATTCCTAGAGTAGCCTTTCATCCAAAACCCTTCCAGAGCTAGCAGGTTACCAAGAAAAGAGCCATTTGTGATCATAGTCAGCCTCCCTAAGGGTGGGGGATCCATTTGAATAAGCAAACACTAGGTCTAAGTCTAACGATAATCATTTAAAAAGAAAAATTTCACAGAACAAGTTAACAACAATAATGAAAAAGTTAAAGGTTTCTGGCTAACCAAATACAGTGGCAACTGTAGCCGAAGAGGGTGGTCCAAGGAAGTTTCTTAATATTTGAGATATTACAAGAGAAGTTGCTTCTTAAGCTTGGCTTTGGTAATGCCCTTTAGAATAATGATTATGCTTATAAAGGGCATAAGTAAATTTTCTTTTATGTTTGGTAAAACAAAAACAAAGTTGAAGTATTTTTTATCTAGGTTTTTAAAAGTTACATGTGTTTTTAAAACCTGACTTATATTCTCAAAAATTTTAAAAATTAATATAATCTTATATTTTCATAAATAAATCACGACATTACCAAACTAAATTCTTAATTTTATGACTTATACTTATTGACAGTAATTTATATTATTTTACCGAATATTAGTGTTTTGAATTTTTAAAAGTGGCTCTAAAAAAGTTAGAATAGTATATCACCTCTCTAAAAGTCAGATTATTATTAAACTAAGCCTTAGCCAATCTCCAATGTGAAGAGCAGAGGATGAAGAAATAGAGGGTGGAGGTAAGAACTAAGTGTAGGGTTGTTTTTAGCCAATCCCTTTCAGCTTTAACTATCTATTAATTATATCCAGAGTGCATGCTTGTTTATATCCAGAATATAGGATTGTGTAACTGGGGAATGAATTGGGATTGACGTATATTTCTTTCAAAGTAAATATCTCATCCAATTTAAAAGTAGAGTGATTGGATGTTAAAAAATTACACCTTACTATAATTTAGAAAAAGAAAAAAACTTGGTACATAACTAGAGATGATGCATGAGTCATCAACTCATGTTGTATTGAATGCAACGATATAGGCTAATGGGAGACTTTTGGACATAAGGGTCCAAGTCCCAAAATTTTTGGTCAAAATGGTAAATTTTTTATTATAATAGCTAAAACGGGGCAAATGATGAAACCGTGTTTTCAAAACATGGTTTCTGGCGCGTGGCGCGCGAGTGCCAGTCGATAATTTATCCCCGCGGGGCCCGCTGGACTGGCTCGTGGGAGACAAAAATTGTTTGAAACCGGCTTTTGAAAAGTCGGTTTCAGACCTGCTGCAGGGTAGCCTTTGGAAGTGAGAAATGGTTAATTCCACACCAATGTTTCGTATTCTTTTTAGCTAATTCCAAGGGATTTAGCTTTTGTCAGCTCTATCATAAAGCATTGTCTTAGGGTATGTGTCACAAAATTTTTGTCCAAGTTCCCAAACAGGCACAAGAATCATCTTTGTGATTGTTTCAGTTTCTCATATTTTTACTTAATTGGCGGTGGGTTTTAAATTTGTTACTCTATTTGTGTAACAAGAAGAGAGTGGCAAGGAACTTGTTGTCCAACAAATACATGATAAGGAAAATTTTTGGCCAAGTCATGATCCTTAACTTTTTAAGAAGATCTTTTACAAATCCCAAAAGATTAATTAAAACAAATCAATAGCAAAGTACAAATGTTGGATACTATTAAACATTGACTATGCTTATTACTATTGAACTAAACTAGTTCCAAGGGAATGTTAATAGAATGATTTGCTTTCACTTCACCATCTTTAATTTAGGTTGGGTAATTAAAAGTTTTTGTTAGTCTATTTAATTGATCTGTAAACTATTTAAATATATATATATATATATATATATAACAAAATGAATTATCAAATTTGAACTTGATGGGATCTATTGCATATAAAAACAAAACACAAGAGGTTGTTAAGTTAGTCATTATTGTTATTCTAGTTGAGAGGATGAGTTGTTTTCTGAAATTTCAGAATCAATCAATATCATTAATAATAAAGAAAAGCACAAGGGGCTGTTTGTTTGTATAAGAGAAGCAAAGCAAGAGTGTGTCTGAGACTGAAAGGTGCAAGAGCAGCATTGAAGACTTTAGCAAAGCAAAGCAGGGCTGCAGGCTACCCTGCAGCGCGCAGGGTAGCCTGCAAAGGTCTAAAACCGGCTTTTCAAAAGCCGGTTTCAGATAATTTTTGTCCCCCACGGGCCAGTCCAACGGGCCCCGCGGGGGACAAATTGTCGGCTGGCACTCGCGCGCCACGCGCGAGTGCGTAATCTGGCCGATGGTCTGACCTAGCGTGCCAGGTCGGACCCAGAAACTGTGTTTTGAAAACACGATTTTATCATTTGTCCCGTTTTGGCTATTATAGTAAAAAATTTACTATTTTGACCAAAAATTTTGAGACTTAGACCCTTCTGTCCAAAAGTTCGGCTAATGGGCGCATGGTCCAAAAACGATGGGCAAAGTAATATGTAGGACGAGTATGATCGATTGAGGGATTGAATAGATCAAAGGGAATTTTGGGACCAAACTATTCAAAAACTACTCATACTTCTAGGAAAAATCACAATATTCTCAATTTCATTCAAATGTGCATAAAACATATAAAATGCCTATTTATAAGTATAGCCCAATTTTAACATCCTATTCATTATGTGTATGTGAAATTTTAAAACTAATTTGTTTGTCTTGAATTTTTTGACAAAATAATGAAATGGATTTTTTATTTAAATTTCAAGAAAGTAGAATATAATTTAATTATAATAAAATATATTAAGATAAATGTTCAAATTTAAAATGATATTTTTCAATATCATTTGTAAATTGAATTTGATTTTATCTAAATAATTTATAATTATTTTCAACTTTATCTTGGAAAGAAAGAATTGGGACAAATTTTGTAAGATAAACGAAGAAATCAAGTTAATCAAAATCACTAAGGTTTCCTTCTCAACTAAGGAAAATATCATGCCAATTTACGACCAATCAGAGCCTAGATTTTATCAACCATACGCGTCAATTTCCTGCGACTTACAGTCTTTAGTCATAGAAACCAGTAAAAAAGATGCTTTCCATCTCTCCACTTCATCCGTTGATTCGTACTGCAAATTATACGTGGCAACATCTGAATGATGATACTTGGAATACCGTTATCCCTCTACAAATAAAGCTATTTATCTACCTTCTTTATTCCTTCTTCTAAAGGCCTATCCGATTCCAATTCCGATCAGAAAGAGAGAGATTGATTTGTTGTGGCAATCATGGGTGGCGGAGCAGCTATGAGGACAGTGGCGAAGGTTGCCGGAATTGGCGTGGCAACTGGAGGACTCAGAGGCGTTCCGGTGATGCCGCCAGCCGAGCAGTCGGTCAGGAATGCTTCGCGACCGGTGTCAGCGATCTTATCATTGGAGGGAGCAAAATCGACTGAAGTATTGCCGTCGAAGGCAGCGGCGGCTTGGGAGGATGGCTGGGACTTCGCTGATGAAAATGATTTGGTTATGGAAGCTGGGGAGCCGATGCCTAGGGTTGTTTTTAGTGGGGTGCCTAGCTATCAGGAAGCCAAAGTTGCCACTACTGAATTGAAAGATGCTCTTGATAAGTATGTCTATTTTCTTGTTGCATATATTGTTGATTCAATTTCCCTTTTACTTAAAGTTTGTATTTTTTTTTCTTATTCATTTTAATCAATGGCCCTCTCTGTGGTTCGTGAACAATATATATTTTTTTGGAAATAGACTTCTGTATAAAGTCTAGAGTGATTCCAATTGCCTACATTATAGACATGAACTGAAAATCGTATGTGTACACAACAAATTCCCAATTTTTCTTTTTTGTGGATAACTGCAATGCTACAGGACACACTGATAATCCCATTGTCTGTGTGATTATCTTTGTAAATATATGACTCTAGCTAGACAGAGCAGCATAAAGGTGGTGGCCAGAAATTTCTTCCTGTTAAATTGGTTTCTTAAACTCTCATAGGTTTCCATTATTAGCTGGGTGAGCAGAGTCTTCACCTTCTGTGTTTTTGGTTCAGGCTTTGTATAAATAAGAGGCAGAGGATCAGCATAAGTGAATTTCATTCTTGATGTTAGCTGTTCATTATTGACCTTAACTTGGTTGCGATATTAGTTTTTGATATATATGGTGTTTGGAGTAGGTTTATTTAGGTTGATGCTACAATTATGTTTTGCTGATGATACTTGTTTAATTGTGAACAGAAAAGAGCGATGATTTTGAAGTTCCTTAGTTTGGTTGAAGATGTCTAAACTGTGGCTTGGATGAGGAAGTTTAAGGGAAAGAAAATACTATCATTGTTGTTTTTATTATTTTACTAGGAATAGGAATGTCAAATTTTTGTTGTGGCATTACAACAGAGGAAAAAAAGTTAGAGCATAAAGGAATATATGAGTTATTGGAGTATACGTTTCACTGTCTGTTTGCAGTTGTTTCTGAACTATATCAACGCTTTTCTTTTGAAATAGATAACTATTTCAAGATGCTTGTAAATATATGCATTTCTAGACACTTGAGTTAATTTCTGTAAGTTTGTTCAACTCAGAATGATTTGAATTTGAAAGACGGATATGTTTGTATTGGATTGTGCTAATTTGAACTGTCTTCTGCTGAAGTTTTTAACTAACCCTTGCTCACACTTGTTAATTTTCAGAGTATATCTGTCTTCTCCTAAATCTGCTACATGCGAGGGTTATTCTGCTGGTGATCAAGTCTCTGATCTCCCTCTGCTTTCCAGGTCTGATATGGAGACAAAATCTTGTGCCATAGAGACTACTATTGCGACCCCTCCTGTACCAAAACAAGCCCTTCAGGCATTTAAATTTCTGAGTTCAAGCCCTGAGGCTCAGGTAATAGCTTTTATCTCCCATCCAAATGAAAAATGGTTCATTGATCTCTGAAGATATAGTTTGAACTGAAGATCCAGTGTGTTAAATGTGTGGCTTTTTAAATTCCTATTGACTGATAGAATTCGTTTTCTTTGGTTTTATAACCAGAATGTTGTTACTTCTATTGCGTGTGACCCAAATGTATGGAATGCTATGATGGAGAATCCTGTGCTAAAGGATTTCGTCGTCTCACACCAGACAAGTAAGAATCATTCAATGGCTCTGTTCTGTTCACTCCTACTTTTTATCCAGGATATTAATCTAAAGAATTATAGCAGGTGTTGAGTATCAAGAAGAACCTCCTAAAAAATTTGAAGTAGTATCTGATTCCTGCCAGACTGAGGACTCAAAAAGTAGTGTTTTTGATGTCATGGGTACACTGCAGAATATCAGGCTCACAGTAACTGAAATGGTGTGTAACGTGTCAAAATACCTGCAAAACATATTTGGGCCTGCAGCTGCGGAGAAAATGTCTTCTGATGCTGATGGAAATGCCAAAGCGACCTTCATGGATAATACGACTCTGGGAGCATCTCTTATGGGGTTGGTGGTCATGGTTGTTATGGTGGTTGTGCTGAAACGAGTATAGAGACTTTGTTTCGAGGCAACATCTCTTCAAATTCGCTGAGCTTACGGTCTTTTTTTTTGCCTGACTGACTGCTGTCATGTCAGTTATAAATCAGGTTGTGATAAAATAAATGGTTTAAACAACATTTTGGTTGGATTATTTAAACAATAACTGGATTGGTAGTAATTGTCCATTGTACAGTGCATTTGAAACTACCACAATTGCTAGAATGATTTCACCCCATCTTAAGTTCTTGCCTTCAGTGATTATTCATAACTATGATGTCTGATTTCTTTGAGTACACATGTCGTCAAGTAAATATTGTTTTCAGATAAAGAAAAGGTTCTTTGCGACATTGCAACATTACCATATGCTGGTAGAGTGTAAATATGTATTCTGCTTTCTTTTTTCTTAACCTTGAAACGGTAAGCTGTTTTAAGACTTTGACAATCATAACCTTTTTTATTAGGGAAATATGCATTAAATACGTTGTAGAAGATGAAACATTCACAAAAGGAAAGTATATCTGTTACAGATGATGTAGTAATTCTCTGTACAGATGTAGGGCTGACAAAACAGAGGAAAGGAAGAATCGTATAAACTATCTATTATCTGGGTTCCAATGAGGAAGCACGAAATTGGAAGGACTGAACTGATTACTTATTATGGTATAAGGGGGAGTTTCTCTTGGTCCAAAAATGAATGAAGAAAAAACAGATCGTTTATAATTAGTATATATCAACCATCCAAGGCTGTGTAAATGATGTTCACAAGATTAGAAAAAAATGTCGAAACGGGTGACTAACAAAAATGTGTACTATGAACTATCTTCCTACTTCTTAATATACACCCTGAAATAACATAATGACTATTGCAACCACTTTTTAATATAAGTACAAGGTTGAAGACATTTCCTGCAAAAAAAAAAAAAAAAAGAAGTAATGCCACTATCCAGTATTACTGTTATTGTCAGGGTAAGCTTTCCATGCTTCTCTTGCATAGGCTACAATAGTGTATATGCCAAACAGAGTCTGCATCATTCACCTGACAACTGCAAACATCAAACGGCACATCATCAGCGAGAATTCTATCCAAGGGAACCTGAAACCACCGGCGATAAAGACGGAAAGAAATTTACTTCCATGCACATCTGAACAAAGTTCATAAAGTTTCTATGAAATCAAATGGTCATAAGGACTATTTCTAAGAGTTTCAACTTTAACGGTTCTTATGCTTTGAATAAAGAACCAAAGAGTCACTTCTGTATATATGCAACATTAAAGTTGTTTAGATAAGTATATTGTAAGCAAGCTGGTGAAAAAAAGTAGAAGTATTATCAAACAGGCTAGTAAGATGAACCCAATTCAGAGATAAGAACTTCTTACGATCCATATTGATGAAGTTATCAAGTATATCATAAGTAAGCTGCCTTATCAAGTAAATCATAAGGAGATCCCACTTTTCAAACAACCTAGTACAAAATTACCTCTTAACAATCTCCACATATGAGGCGAGCAGGAAATGAGAACTGCCTTATGATGCATGTGATGGGCAGCATCACCATTGTAACGTGTGCGACAATCCTCTATCTGGAGACATATGTTGGATTCAGTTACACAATCCTCTGAGAACTACACACGTGACATTTGCTATAGTTTGAACTGAAAAGGTATGTGAAACTCCAATAAGGATTGCACCTCAAACATATTATATTAGAGATTCAGCACCGGCAAGAGGAAACATAATTGACCACAGCCAATGGCAGGGAAAAAGAAATTGCAAACTTTCGGAACTGAAATTAGTTAATTCTGGAGCCAAAATGAATATCTTATTGCTGCTGTGCATGACTTGCTGTCAAGGTTTTTCCTTTCATAAAAACATAACAGCCATTCACAAAATGCAACGATAACAAGAATTTCTTCAAATTCAATGGTTTCGAAAGTGAGATTAAACATTGACGATTATATGAGATTAATGTTCTAGAAGAAAGTGACACTCTTAGTCTCTTACTATTAGACAGTGCTGACTGATCAGATAACAAACATACAACTACATTAGTAACTCATAACTAAGTTTTACAAAATGTTCGGCTAAAAGTCTCAAACTCAAAAAAAGGTGAACCAGTGAATTTCAACACTTACTGAGCCTTCAGCAATATCAATGCCAACATAGTATCCAACTTTTGCCTTATCCCATTTGATAAGGTCACCAACCTGGCATACATAAAAGACAGTTTAGTGAAGGAAATAGGAGGAGTCCAAGTCAATGTAAGGAACCATTACTATCTTGCCACAGGTAGGATCAAGGACTGAATCCCCTTGGTGGGTATAAAGCTGAATTGAGACACTCTTGATCTGTTAAATGAAAGAAAGAACTAAGACAAATAAAAAATTTGACATAACACGATAATAACATAATGATCTATTAAAATCTGTTAAAGAAACACAAACTGCATACCCAATTGTTAAGTTTCTTTAAATGTATAATTGGGCTAGCCTCTCGTTCTTCCAGAGTTTGATTGGACCTTGCACTGTAATGGTCAGCCACTTTGCGAACAAAAATCTTCGTGCTTTCATCTTCCAAAAATTGTGAAGCACCTAAATCACAACTTATGACACTCAAAGCAAGTACGTAAACCCAAAGCAATGAAACAGGAAGAGAAGTTACAAAATGTTGCAATTTAAATTATACACTACCCTGTTGAAGACAAAGTTTTATATTTCTCTTAAGTCTCCTTCTACAATTGAATTATGGAAACCATTTTGATGGTCCTTCTCCACTAATTAATATACTATAAAAGTTTCTACCTTTTTAATCAATTTTACAAAACAGAACGAATACAAACCAAAACAACAGCATAATCAGATATAGAGAGAGAGGGAGAAAAACAATAATGATACCAACCGGGTACTCCACTACTAAGCCCATCCCTCCCAAACTTGCGCTTCATCGGTTTCCTCTCCTGCCAGTGTGAATAAAGCCTTCACCTCCTCTGAATGTACGAATGAGCCGCTAGATGGTGGTGCTTACTTGCCCAGAGTTTGGTTCTATGGGTCTTTTTCTCTTTTTATTTCCCTTTCTGTCCCTTCTCTTATTTCATCTCCTGGCAGTAAATATGTAAAGGATTTACCTTTATTTTATAAATAAAAAAATATAATAATTATTATAATTTTAATATTATTTATTACATAAATTATTATTATATACCTATAACAAAAACTAATTTTAAATATTATATTTATTATAACTTCGTTAGAAAAACTTGTATGTAAAATTCTCTTTTTGATGTACCTAGACTTAACTGTTAATTCTACTTTTGGTCCCTCGAAATGTTGAAAGTCTAGATTTGCTCCTTGTAAATTCTATTTCAGCAATGTTGTCTCCATTGCTTTCCCCAAACGGCATCCGTTTCAGATTTTCATCCCCAAATCAAAATGAACAAAAAAACATGCAGACACAGACATTGAAGAAATCAAAATTGTGCTCCGTTTACGATATTTTCCCACTTGGCCGGTGGCTGCTCTTTTTTTCACACCATTTTCCTCTCTCACGAGAAAGCTAGCCCCAATTCTGATTTTTGGGCTTATAACTGTTGCGCCGCTGCCAATAGCTCTATCAGTAATGGACTCTTCCAATGCATACAGGATTCGACCTGGCAATGATGTAAGAGCCCGGTGGCATTTAACTTCGTTTTATGATGAAATATAAACCAGTTTGCTACTTTTGTGTGAAATCTCTCCTTCTGCATTCTTTATTTGATTTAACTAAACTGAAGTAGTGCAAGATAGTTCCTTTTGCTACATTCATCAATACTGTATCAAATGCAACTTCTTGAAGCATACTTGTATTTAAAAATGTGTACCTTGTACTGAAATATTTTGGATGTTATGGTACTTTAATTAGAACTCGTTCGAAAATATTAATTTGATGGAATTTTCAAGTCCTAGTTACGGTTAGAGGAGTTAATTCATAAATGACCATACAATTTTATTTTTTTTATGTGGGCAGCATTTATTCATATTTGACTCAGGCAGTTTCATCTATCCTTTACCAGTATCACTTTCTTCATGGATGGGCAATCATGAATACATGATTGGAAAGTCTCAATTGGGGACTACCATATCTTAGCTTAATGAACTTTCAGATGGTTACGCGGAACTAATTCTTATATTAGATACAAACTTGTCAATAGCTTCTAAATAATAATTATTCATAGAACTTCCTACTGTATTTGCTTGATTATACTCATTTATGGATGAGATAGAGAAGGGAAAAGGGCAAGTACCATTTCCTTCTTTGAAACTTCTTTACAATAATTTCCTATCATGATACAATTAATATGTACTTGGTATGATTTTATAAAAACAATTGAATTCTGATTGCTCATATATCTGTTCTCAATTTGAGAATGCTTTTGAACCATTGTACTGAAGATTTTGGGATCCTTGTAAGGTTATTCTTGAAATCCACATAGTAGAGTCCAAACCGGACAGTGTAGCCTAGGTTCCATTCCCAGTTGTCAAGCAATGACCACACGAAATAACCCTGTACATTGCAGTTCTCCTGCCTGCATTGCTTTAACGTTCTGTTAGGTAGCATGTACTGTGAAGACATCTAAAGTAGGAACCTGATTGGTATAAAGCTAACTAATCATTAGGAGGTTGTTTTAATACCTTATAGCTGAAGATAGGTTTGAGAGATAATCCCTGTGAAACCTTATCCTCTTGTCATCCTGTAAAGATTTGTCTAAAGCCATAAATGGTCTATTTGAATCATCCATACCTGCCATCAGAAATTTAAATTATGTAATATTTTTTAAATTGACGTTTGGGTTAGCTGTGAATCATAAACTCCTTACCATTCTCTGTTATGATCGCTGGAGGGTTCTCATACTTGTCTTTCACATATCTCACTAGCTTTCCAATGCCCCATGGGACAATGTGTAGCCATCGTGAGGCTGCCTGGAGGAAAAAGATTTTTGGGTAAAATGAAATACATCAACAAATCCTCATACTACAAGAAGTTTCTGATACATACTTGCTCTCCAATTGCAATTCCTCCCCGGTATGCTAGAATGGATGACAAGTATCAATTTTCAGTTAAAACCTTCATCGAACTTATCTATTTTAGAAGAATAACAAGAAGAAAGGAAGAAAAAGAGAAAAAATGTTGCGCATTAAGATCTTACGGGTTGTAATGACAGCAGCATCAGACAAAGCATCCTGCCATACCAATTTGTGAATCCGAGTCCTGTCGTTACGAGCATATAATGATGTATAATGATTTATGCCAACAAAATCCAAGGATCCCACCAGTAATTTTGAGGTTTCATTTGAAAACTCTGGTAACCTCTCTCCTACAGCCTTTTTCATTGAAAGAGGATAATTTCCAAAGAAGAGTGGATCAAGGAACCTGATTCATTTTGTTTTCCTGTTACATGCATTTCTAAATGAAAGATGAATTCTTCACATTTCAGACCTACATAATTTCATAATGATAAATTACCATCCAAGTGCAAAATCCATTGCTCTGTTTGCTGCATCTTTGTCCTCACCCTGATTGGTTATGGGTTCATACCATATGGCATCTAGAGCAATTCCTATTTGACCTCCTTGTCTTTCCTGGATAACCATCCAATTGAAACTATAATCAATGTTCTCTTACTCATTGTAATCTAAAACAGTGAACATTGTATCAGTCTGACAATCATTTGTTTTAAATCAGAGTACCTTGAAATGCTGCTGGTAACTACGATAAGCAGCAGCATGAGATAAGAGAATGTTGTGAGCAACAATATATGGTTCCACAGATGACTTTCCCTTCTTACAGAACAGATGACCGAGGATGGAACACCTTCCTGGAGCTTGAATGCCTAAATCATAACCATGGACGGCGAAATTATGAGGTTCATTGAAGGTAATCCAGTGTTTTACTCTATCTCCGAAAGCTTGGAAGCATGTATAGGCATAATGTTTGAAATCTTCTCTGTAAGTGAATGAAAACAATTTTAAAGCTCAATCATTTTTCTTGGTAGTGTTTTCACGTGTGTTACTTACATTATCTGTTTGCTTAGCCATCCTTCATATTTATCCTCAAGCATCTGTGGATGATCCCAATGATACAGAGTTACATAAGGCTGGATTCCTGATTGAAAAGAATAGCTTAACTTTTAATTGCATTATACCACGAGTAAGACCAAGTTCTTTGAGAATTTTATAAATGACCTTTTTCCAGTAAAGCATCTATGAGGCTGTTGTAATAGTTTAATCCTTCCCGATTTAGTTCTCCTGTCCCATCTGTTGGAAGATTGCAATTAATGTTGAACTAGATATTTCAGATATCAGTAAGTTTGGACAAAAAAAATTGCTACTTACTTGGGAAGATTCTTGACCATGATATGGAAAATCTATATGCGTCCATTCCCATATCCCTCATCAAGTCTATGTCACTCTGTAAATTATGAGAGAGAGAAAAATGTGCTATTATATTGAATAGAAATAAAAGAAAAGTTGATACCTATTTCTGTATTGTTTAAAGCGGTTGATACTATCATCACCATCTTAATGTTCTCTTAAATTATATAATAGTCTTATGATTGTTTTGATTTGTTTATATAAATTCTGATCCAAATGGTTTCTCTCCCTCTTTGTCCATATATAAAAGTTGCATTTCTTACACATTTTTTGTCAAGTAGCAATAATTGACTAAGCTAAGAAAATTAAAATAACTAGAATATGTATTAGGAATTTAATAGGGAGTGAAACTTTGAAGTCAACAAAATGTATATTTCTGCTTCACCTTAAATCGGTGATATTGATCCACAGCCATGTCTGCATTGCTGAAGTCCAGGATTCTCCCTATCAAAATGGAACAAGAGAATGAGAATATCCAGCAATTTGACTTATTCCTTTTGTTTATACATTATAAATTTTCATTTTGAAGTTGATTTGGATTCTTACATGGTTTCCTTGAGAAAGTATCCCATATGCTAACTCCTTTGTTTCCTTCATTTGCAGCTCCCTCAAACTACCACATACAAGATGCTCTGATTATTGAGCTACTCTGGTTGATTCTCTGTTATGTGGACAAAACCATTAGACAGAGAAATAGAAAATATACCTGGTAAGCTGAGGAAGCAGTTCCAAAGATGAACCCCTTTGGGAAATCAGCTCGTCTAACTGATTGTGTGTTAAAAAAGAGTTGGGCTATGAAGAAGAAAACTAGACTAGTTCTCATTGGTTCTTGGTGAACAAATTAAGCTTAACTGACAAGTCTTGAGATTCCAAACTGGTTTTCTGGGACTTTATAGCAACATAGAAACTGTTAGTTATCTTTGTTGTAAAGGTGAAGCATATTGTTGAAGAAGAAATGGGCAAGAGTGAAGGTTACATAATCTGGTTGTCTGATCATCTGAGATTTCATGCCTGTCTGATTGCCGTTTTCACATACAAACATGAGAGAAAGAAGGTGGGGAAGAACGGAAGAAGCTCAAATATGTCAATCTCTGTAAGCAAAAGAAATTGTCAATTGCTTGTTCCAGAAAAGATGGTGTCGGTGCGTGAAGACTTGGAATTAAGATTTTGTCCGGGTGGCCAGGTGGGGAAACTTAAAAACTTGGAGGAGAGGGCTTGTCCACGTCTACTACAAATTCTAGTTGGGTGAAAGAGGCCGCTATATGTGTGCTTTTCCCAAATGCCACCTTGCAGTGCAATTTTTCTCTATTCACCTTTCATGCTGTGTATTCTTCTGGTGGGTAAGCCACTTAGACAGGGTCTTGAATTAATAGTTATTATAATAATTATCTAAAAAGCATGCGAAAAATATAAAAATAGTGCTTGGATATTGGAATTGGCATGTCCCACAGTAGTTATCTGCTTAGATCATGGATTTTGATAACATCAAAAGGTAGATAAGGTTATGGTTGTATACCCAAAAGTAATGTAATCATAAACTAATTAATACGACCAAATGATTAAGATGATGACAAATTTCAGAAGAAAAGAAATTTTTTTGAATTTAGGGATGAGTAGGAGAGGAGATTTTTGGTAATTTATTTAATTAAACTAGACCACCTACCTTGTGAAACTCCAAACAATTGGGTTCAAGTTCAAACAAGTAGTCATCTTGCTCTTAAAGCTATGTGTGGATAATATTTTGGATTGTTCTATGTCTACCCAAATTGTGATTAAAATAGCACCTTGTTCTAAGGGCATACGATTCTATGCCGGTCAACTTCTACACATTGTGATGAAAACAACACCTTGTTCTAAGAGCATACGGTTCCTTACGCCTATAAACTTCTACCCAGAAAAGACAAAAAAAAAAAAAAAAAGAAGAAGAAGAAAAGAATAGAAGAAGAAATGATAAGAGAATAATATAGCAAGTCTGCATTCTGAGAACCACTTGCTATGAATACTTGGGCATGAACAAAGTCTTAAATCAAACTTCACAGACCAGTACATAAAGTGAATAATAAGTAACTTGTTGTGGGGATAAACTACATAAACACCATGCTTGGTGCATAATTCTTCCTCCAATCTGAAGAAAAACATGTCAATGACCTTTTAGCAACAAGCCTTTCCCTTTTTCAGAGTTAAACTGAATTGTCAGTTGTTTAAGCTTAATAGGTAAGATGTGGCAATATACATACAGTAAATGAACCATATTCCTACTCAGTTTTTTGAATAATAATAAAAATAAGTTGATCATACCAAATTCCATTTCACTAACTATCAGAGCTAACGTTATGTTTAGTTAGTCCTTCTTATGTTTCATGTAAATAGGCAACATAATTATATGTTTCATGTTAGTTAAAATTTCTGACGATTTGTGTAGTTACATGTTTCATAATAATTTAGGCCATTCACATTAAATTGGCAAATGCTTTAATGATTTAACGATTTATGTCTTAAGTATAAATATTATTCTAATCCGTAAAAGTATATGTCCTATTATATGTTTCATCGTAAATTAACAAAGTATCTGACGATTGAAGGCAAGGGAGCAGAGAGAAATTGGTTTCTTGGTAAGTTGACAAGTGAAATTTGGAAAAAAGTTTTACAAACCAAGTAGCGTGGGATTAGGAAGGATTCATTACTCGCTAAATCTTACCTCCAACCCCTGCTGCTATTTCTTCTTCCTTCTCCAAAACCCGGATGCCCGCTTCCGGTCCCTTGATTTCGGTGAGCGCAATGGCTACCTTAATGGCGTTGCCACCGAGATCATTCATGATCCGGATCGGGGCGCCCCACTTGGCAGGGTCTTGTTTGGCTACCCATTTCGTTACAAGCACCAGAAGGAGCTCTTCGTTGCCGCCGAGGGTATGTACTCAGGTAAAAAGGCTACTTTAGTGGTGGGCAATGTGCTGCCTTTGGGAACAATTCCTGAAGGTGACGTGTTATGTAATGTGGAGCACAAAGTATTGGCGTTTTTATTATTCAGTTTAAGTTTTGTGAATTATTTGCTGGCATGCTAATGGGGACTTCATCTTTAGAACTTGGAGCATAGTTTATCTATTACATTAAATTGGCAACTACTGAATAATGAGAATTATGTGATTGATTTTCAGGGTGGTTAGTTTTAGAGCTTAGCAACTACTGTACACTAGAAGTGTTTAGAATCTTATTGTTAGCTGATCTTTTCTTGTAATTGATCTTCTGTTCCATTAAAATAATGGAATTTTTAAACTTTTGTTTTTCTCCATTTGCTTTGACTTTATACTCTTTAAGTTTCATATTGTTGATGTGGGTATTGGTTTTATTGCTTACATCTTACACTTTTATCTGGTGAGTAGTGACTCTGTTTAGGATCCAGGTTGATCAGTTGGTTATTTGGTTTGCAAAAGCTGATGCCAGGATCCATTTCTTGCATTTATGGTTTTAGTGATTACCTGTGTAATTTTTTTTTTGTTG
Source organism: Quillaja saponaria (assembly GCA_029379385.1). Classification (NCBI taxonomy): domain Eukaryota; kingdom Viridiplantae; phylum Streptophyta; class Magnoliopsida; order Fabales; family Quillajaceae; genus Quillaja; species Quillaja saponaria. The sequence continues at coordinate 5,184,708 of CM055616.1, read as the reverse complement.
ATGTTCAAAACTTCTATTGTAACAAAACTTGAAATTGAAAACCTGTAGTGATGGGTACTCTAGTTTTCACAGTTGTGAGCCAGGCCTTCTCCTTATATAATGATGTGTTACTAGTGACCAACTAGTTTGATATTCATCATGTTTTATTAATGGTCTTTTTGGTTTTCTGGTTATGCCATAGCCCAAAGAAAGTTATTTTTTATTCATACTCAAAGTCTAAAACTCTAATATAGTTGTATTGGTCTTGCTCCCTCCTAATCTCCTTAGGTCGGTGAGATTGTGTTCTGGCACTGACAAAAAAATGAGCATATCTGTTCTTGGAATAGGCAAGGTGGTAAGCAGTGTTATATGTGCTAGTTGAAGAAGGTCGGGCAAATATATGTAGGTTTTTTTGGATGAGGTTATACTATCCTATGTATTGTGGGTTCTACTTCTATGGCTTTTGTCGCCATGTTCTAGATGTATGGACTTCTTTGGCTTAGAGGGGACTTCTTTGGTTTAGAGGGGACTTCTATTTTTGTTTCCAGCAATAATTATATGAAGAAAACATTGTGGAAGTAGTGCTAGGTACTGAGCATGTTCTTTCTTGATGTAGGGATTTCTTGGTTTAGAGGGGACTTCTATTTGTTTGCAGCAATAATTATATGAAGAAAACATTGTGGAAGTAGAGCTAGGTACTGATCATGGGGTGTTCATGGATATCTTCAGAAGAAATGCATACTGTTATCCAGGAATTTTATCCAGAATCTGATCGTTAAACCAATATAGTACTTCAGTTTGATGTATTTTTTGACATTGGCTGGGCCAAACTACCTTCTGGGGCAAGAAGATTGTACCCAGTGGCTCCCGTGCCATGATTTGTCAGGTTGCTGGAGGGGGCAGTACTGAAAAGCCTCTTCTCGAGGTAGGCAATGCTTACCACAAGTTCCGGATCAAGCGCAATTGCTGGCCAAAGTTTCGTGGTGTAGCCATGAACCCTATGGAGCATCCCCATAGTGGTGGTAACCATCAACATATTGGTCATGCCAGCACAGTCAGACGTGGTGCTCATCTTGGGCAAAAGGTTGGTCTTGTTGCAGCTAGAAGGACTGGTCGTCTTCATGGACAAGCTGCTGTTACTGCTGCAAAATCTGATAAGGGTGCTTGACAAGATTTCTCGACATCCTCATTGTTTTTTGTAATCTCCATTTTATTCTGTTTTGATCCAGTTTTGCATTGTCACTGAGACTGAGACAAGTTTATCTCATTTTCTATAGTATTAATAGACAAAGTTTTGCTTGAAGGCATCTGTTAAATCATGATTTTTTGCCTTAGCTTTTGGTAATTCATTTCTCGCTAATTCCCATCAATGAGAGAATGGTCTCTGGTTCAAGTCTCAGCTGAAAAATCTTTAACAAATATATTGAAGTAGAAGTATGGGATAATATATATAAGAAGGTACCCCCTTGATTGCAATGTATCAGCAAATGAGGGTATCAAGCAAATTACAAAATCTGTCCCCTTTTAACGTTTTTGTCATTGGTTGTTTTATTTTGTTATTTGATAAAGACAATTCTCCCATAGTTTTTTTTTTTTTTTTTGGATGAGCCACATTCCACAGACAGCAGGGACTGTATATTTTTCTAAGTTATGATGTTCCATTTAGTTAGCAAATCACTTCACTACTAATTTAAATGTAGTTTTTATTAAGTTTATGAAAATTCTAATTCATCAAAATTTAAGTCTATAAAAATATTTAATGGTGGACTATAACTATATGTTAGATTCTAGAAGAGTCCTTAATTGGCAATAGGCCAAATGCCCAATATCATCTTAATGCGACTGTTTCACCGTTGAAATTTTAAAATGAAGGTGTACCAAAACAGAAGGTCATTTAAGTCATTTCATCTAAGATTTTGGCACCCATTTCTTCTGAAGCTCATCGCAATTAGAATTTAGACCATTTAGACTTTTCTCAATCACTCTCTCTAGAGAAATCTATTTTTCGAGGTACGGTCTCTTTCTCGCTCTCTCACTCAAAGGGTTTAGGGTTTAGCTAACCAGCACCCCTAGTTATGGCGATGAGAGCGGCAGTGGCGGCGGCACCTCGCGGGTTGAGGCGTCTCTTCTCAACGACTCCAACATCAGGGTCAACACTTTTTACTCCCCAAGCTAACGGGGCAGTTTCTGCTCGAGAACAAGCCGAACCCAGTACCAACCTCTTCGTGTCTGGTACATTTTCCTTACTCTATGGCTTTACATCTCAATCTGTCCATATTTCTTGGTTTTTCCTTCTTGCTTATCTATATATTTTTCTGATACTGACCTATTTGACATGTTTTCATTTCATTTTTATGCTATATTTCGTTGGTAGGAAAAGATTGAAAGTTGGTAGCTTTAATTTTGTATAATGTTAAATATAATACCCCTTATTTAGTTCAAGAATAATTAGAAACCTTTGGAGCTATTCATTATGCTGAAAAGCATTAAAAATCCATAAGTATAGCTTTCTTATATGCAGTCTTTTGTAAGCTTATAGAAGTGCATAAATTTAGGAACTATGTTTATTTCAACATCTGAAACGACACGTATTAATAAAATTGATCTGAATTGTGAATAGTATTTTAAACCATCCTGTCTTGGAACTCTGTTACTGTACATTAAACGGGAGAGAAGAACAATGACAAAGACATTTTGGACATGTAACTATGGGCTTGTTTCTTCGAAGCAGTTGTTGTAATACAAGAACATTGTAATTAATAAAGAAAATGATCTAGTTTAAGGTCATCACTGCTATTCAATTTCACAAACCATCCTCCTCTTTGCCCAAGAATTGCTGTAGCTGGATTCTCAACGGTCTTATGTTGTAGATTGGCAATGACTTTATATGTTCTGAAGCATTTAAGTTACAATTGTGACATTGCTATAAATGTTCATCATTTGCATGTGGATTGGTTAAGCAGTGTTTGATGTTGAGCACCTGTGTTTCTTTACTTTTAATAATCATTTATATTATACTTTTAAATTACAATTATGTCACACTGATTACATGTTCTGCATACTCTTACAATACTTTTGGATATGGTTTACAAGTTAAACACATCTTCTTCTTTTTTCCTTTAGAGCATTTTGTTTGAGTGTCTCCTTGCTGGCTACAAAATACTCAGTGGACTTAGTTGATTTGCCATATGTCTCTTTTATATTCAGGGCTTAGCAAGCGGACCACTACTGAAGGACTACGGGAAGCATTTTCTAAGTTTGGTGAAGTAGTTCATGGTTTGTTTTACATCTTTAGATGGACTATAACATTCAACATTTTCAGCTATTAACCACTTCTGTGTTTCCAATTTCATTTACTATTAACCATTCCCTTTTGGTACTTCAGCTAGAGTGGTGACAGATCGGGTGACAGGGTTTTCTAAGGCGTTTGGATTCGTAAGGTATGCTACAATAGAAGAGGCGGCAAAAGGCATTGAGGGCATGGATGGGAAGGTTAGTTGTCATTACCTCTCACTTGCATCTCCTGAGAAAGATCAAGTAAATCATTATTGAGAATGTGTTGTTATATGTTTGTAATTGGTTTATACTGAATAGTGGAGTTCTGTACTCATGTATGGTTTTTGCTTGAGCTTAACATGTGAAGGGTTTTGATATGAACCTAATATTATGCAATTAAATAATTGATTACTGAGAAATGAATTGGTTTGCATTCTTATTAATACAAAAGCATGCAATGTTGTAACCCGTAAAACAGCATGCAATGTTAAGAGTATTACTGTCAGTGAGGGAACTTTTGAGGGGCTTATCCTGACAAAGGTTCCCCCGTTAATGATTCATTTTTGCACATTGCTGTCTCAAAGTTACAAGTCTAAAGCTTTTTCTAGTTTGACTGTATGCCCTTTTTCCTACCTCCTTTCATTTCCGAGTATGTAAAAGTAAGGCATGCCAACATCTGAATAACTTCCTCAAAACAACTAACAACCAATCGCAGCATTCCAAACCTCCACAGTATAAGGTGAAGCCATATGACCACTCTTCGAAATTGGGAAGCAAGCGCCTTCCTCCATTTAAAATGAAAAATGTTAGATTTAATGAACAAAAGCATAATTATGAAGCTGGTGTTAGGTAATGCAAAAAAAAGATTTCACTATTGCTTCTTAAAAGGCAGTAGCATCTTATAATTGTTGGATTCCAACATATTTTGAATTAAAAATTTTGTTTTTCTCTTATATTCATGTTCACTTTAATCTGTTAGTGTTTCTTATAGAAAGTATCAGCATGATTCTTGCTTTGGCATGTCTTACCAGACATAACTGGTTCACTATATTTCCTCTGATTCTGAAATCATCGTTTTTTACAGTTTCTGGATGGGTGGGTTATATTTGCGGAGTATGCAAGACCTAGACCACCACTTGGGCAACAGGAGAACATGGCTCCTCCATATGGTCGGCAAGTGATTCCGTATATATTAAGGAACCTCCATTTTGTCTCTGCCTCCAAGTTGCAGTTGTGGATGATAAATATTATTCATGAGAGCATGGTCTTCTATGGCTGTAAGAGTCTTATGTTATATTGTTGTTGTGGTGGGAGCTTAATAATTTTAGTGATTGGACAGAAGCATTGGTGGATATTTTTTGCATGTTTTAAAAAATCATGTGCAAATGTTCACTTGGTCTTGAACATTTCAAACTCATTTTGTTAAACAATTTATTTTATAATGAGATTATGATGGTAGTTCCCTGTCTTATCGAGTATGTTTCTGACCGAGACACGAGTAGAATTAACCATGCCAACTATTTCTTTCCATTTGTGCCTGTATATGTAATATTTCCGCCGCTAAATGTATCTAAAGCAGCTAATCTTGAATGTTATGATGTTAAAAATACAGGCCTCGCTTATGTTTTAAACTTAAACATGATTTGATAAATTTATGTAAACGCAATCTTAAGTGACAAGTGTGTAAAAAAATATGTGAAAGATTAGTTTGCATGTTGGATTATTTAAATTCTGCTCAAAAATAGTATCCTCCAGAGCATATTACATTCAAATTAACTAAAAATTAAAATTTAGTTTATTGGTATTTGTTCAATCATCTTTCAGTTTTGAGTTAGAGTATTTCAACATTCCTAGTTTATAAAATATTGAATACAAAATTCAGTTGTAATTTGCAAAACAAATCGACAATGGAGTGACTCAGTGCAGGATTAAATGTATCCAAATCCCCTCATTAAATAAATTCATGATATGGACAAGACTGTCCAATTCCATCACTTAATTACACATGTACAGATGGCCTAAAACTGACCAATAACTAAGTATTGTGAAAGAAGAGAAATGCCTTCGTTTCAAAGTAACCCAAACAAATCTATTACACTGAAAGTAACTAAACAATGGATATTTCAGAACTCAAGTGCTTTGTCACCAAACAAGGACAAAGAAATTCGTTATTATGAAATGGTGATTGTTAGAGGGAATTGAGAGGAACCTGAAAAACGATAATAAAAAAAAATAAAAATCAATGCCATTTCGTTTCTCAACATCTTCAACATAATCTTGGTGTATGAAAAATGTCTTCAAAATTTTGTGGGCCATTTGGTTTTGTCTTTTGTTGCTTTCTTTTGCAGCTCAGCCAAGCCAGCTCATATATTCGATGAATTTTCTAGCTATCAAGAAAATGACAAAAAGACAGAACGTAGTTTGAGATTGTTATCTTTGTGAAAATATACCATTTAGTGTTTGCACTTATTTAGAATAATTCAATTCAATTCCTAAAAATAGAATGAACTAGTTCTCACTTAGTTTCTATTATTATTAATATTATTGGCATAATATACCCCATAATATGGACATATGATAACAATATATGACTCAGCATTTGCCTTGTAACTCAATGGCATCCAATCTTCTCCTCCCACATAAATCAATGACATGTTCGTAAAAAAATGCAAAATTAATGGACAGTTTTAAAGTGTTTCGGATAAAGAGAAAATCTGAGAGAATGTTTCTCCTCCTTCATCGCCGTGTGTATAAAACTAACGTTCCCACAGCAAATTCCGGAGATTCATATTTCATACAAATCAACAACAAAAATTCTCCTTCAAAAAGAAGATTTACAGAACAAAGAAATGACATACAGGCTCTCTTTCTTCTTCTTCTTCTTCCTCGTCCAATGGAACTGTCATTGAATTCCGACCAGAACTCCAAGTTTCCATTTCCTGCAACAGATCATTCCTTAGCTCCTTGCTACTCTGTATTTGTTAGCTTTATATTATAATACACAACTAACTTGGCAATCGTAGCCAATGAGGTTCTTCTTGGAATTTGTCCCGTGCTGTGGTCACGTCATCACTCGCAGAACGGTGGAGGCAACGTCGTCTCCGCCGAGCTCGGAGGAGAGAAGGTCGTTAGTTCCTCTGTCTCGATCTCTCCGGCGTAGGAAGCGAGGGAGGCAGAATTCAATGTCATCGGCTGATTGGAAGCCGTCGTTGGGGTCCATTTCAGAGGACAACGTGGTGGCGGAGAAAGTCGATGAACGAAATGGTGCGTCGGGTTCTGATAGGAAGGTGAAGAGGAAGAGTGGATCCGATGACAGAGTCCACAACCGTACTTACAACGACGATTATGTGTAACTCTTTCTTCTCCCTTCTTTTTTTTTTTTGTTGATGATATTTTAGAATACAATAAAAAAATTAAAATTTATTTTTTACAAATTCTATGAGTCAATTTATTTAAAATAAAAATTATGCTTATAGAATTTAATCTAAAAATTTATCTTATTTTAAATAATTTTTCTGAATTATTCTCAAATTTTAAAGTAATTTTATAGAAAATGAAAGATTAATTAGGGTTTAATGAATAAAAAAAATAATTTTTAAGAAAAAATTGAAAGTTAGTTAATGATACGAAATGAAATGTTAGTAATTTTTTGTCAATTAATTAAAATTAAAATTGTATGTAATATTAAAAATAAAATAATAATATATCTTAAATAAATTTCACACAGAAAATCTTTTCATGCCAATAAAATTTAAAATTGAATAAAATATAAATTATAAATGAATTTCATTTAAATCTTCAAGAATTTTTTTTTTCATACATGGTTAAATATTTTAACTCTTAGTTTTTATACTTTCAGGCGAGTTTCCCTTCCAACAGTGATGCCAACATTTTCTGCAACGCCATTCATGTTTTGATGAATGAACATGAAGATAAGAACTTTAGGATGAAATAAATAAAACTAGTAAAGTTTGTGATTGGTGATCATGCCAACAATGAAAATATATGTATTGCATTTATTTAGTTCAGTCTTCACAAATATTGTTGTTTTCCCCTTCTTTGTCCTGTCCATAAGGTAATGTGATTTATCTAAAAGCAAGAGGAATCTTAAATTTAATTTTTTTTTTTTTCAATTTTCCTTTTGTAGTATAAAAGAATGCAAATTTGCTCTAAGTTTTTTGCATCGAGTGATTTTGCTACTGAGAGAAACAAAGGGTATTGTTCAATTGTGAGTAAAGTTGAAAATGCCACAATGAAATATGAGAGTAAAAAAAATATCACACAAAATTTGATGATACACACACACATATATATGATAAAGAAAAACCTCAACGCCAACACTCTGTCACGCTAACACACTTCTGAAAGTTCGTTCCCCTCCCTCCATCCCTCCCAATGTATCATACAAAGGCTGGTTTAGTGTCTCTGGCAAGTAAAATGCAAATATCCCACCCGCAATCCCACACACTGCAAACACCGCAAATGGCAATCCACCCCCCAAAACCACCACAAACGGTGACAATATAGCTCCCATTTGTGCTGCCTGTGTAGCACATCCAAGCGCGGCGTTCCTAACCACAGTTGGAAATAGCTCCGCCGTGTAGATAAATAGAAGATTGTAGGTCCCAGCCATTCCAAATATTCCTAAAACCCCACACACCATCTTCACCACCTTCCATGTCCCAACATTCCCAACTAAACTCCCTGCAAAGCAGAAGAACCCACTAAACCATATTGTCCCTATTGCCATTGGCTTCCTTCCAAACTTATCTAACAACACGGCTGTTATTGTAAAAGCTGGCATTTCAGCCACTGCATTGAGTAGCACATTTAGGTAAAGGTTGGTTTCCAAATTGACTACGTTTAAGCTCAGGCCATAGTACACGACGGAACACAAGAAGTTAATTGCCACAGCTAGGAATAGACGTATGCGAGTCATTGGCGACCGAAGCACATCTATGATAGACCCAGAAGCTGCATCTTTGTCCTCCAACTGCCCCTTGTAAGTAAGATCATAGCCTGAGCCACTATTTGCTGCTTCATCAAGAACTAAAACAACACCTTCAGGAAGATGTTTTCCGTTGCATTTGGCAATGCTGGACATTAATTTCATTGCATCATTAATTTTCCCACGAACTAGGTACCACCTTGGGGACTCTGTGATGAAAGGGAGGACTAAGATAAGGAATAGGAGTGAGGGAAGGGAGGAAGCTATATAGAGAACACGCCATGTTTGGAAAATGTAAGCTATGGCAGAGAGCAACGCAATCCCACTTGAGAAGAAGTAAAATGTGGACATTCCAGCAGCCCCTCGCTTTGTGGGACCAACCGGCTCGGTTGAGAGGACGAATGCACAAAGGCCAACACCACCAGTGCTGAATCCGGTTAGGAATCGAAGGAGGACATAACTCCAGTAGTCAGGAGATAGTGCTGTCAAACAACCAAAGATGGTGTTTAAGATGCAAACCACTATTAAAGAGCCTTTTCTTCCTAGAAAGGAGTCAGAAAGATGGCCAAATGTTCCAGCACCTGAAATTGCAATGCTATAAATGTTAGTTATGAGTCAAGTACATGGAGCTAAGCTTGTAATCACTCTATAGAGCAAAACAACTCACTAAACCATAATGTCCCAATCCAAACTTATCCAAAACAGTACTGTTGTTATACTAAATGCTGGTAATTGAGCCATTTCATTAGGCAACACTACTGTCCATTTATCAGGCAAAAGGACATCCTAATAGTTAAGTTACAAGTTCGAATTTCATGGAAGTCAAAGAAAATAAAGTAGAGTTATGAGAAAATGAAGGACTACTTAATTATCAGGAAAGGAAAAGGGAGTAAAAGATGAAGTTTCTCGTTTTGCTTTAAGACGCAAAAGGCAGACAAGAACAATGGGCAGTGGGCACATACACAATTATCAGATTTGTTACAAACAGCGTGGGTGCGTTACTGCTACAGAAAGTGTTGTAACCCGTCATTATAGAAGAGAAAAAGGTTTGTTGTTAAAGCAACGAAGTTGCCAAGTGGGTCAAAAGATAACTTCTACAGTTGTTATGAGAAGTGGAAATGTTTCACTGTTCACCCACTGACCTCATCCTCTTCCAATAAAGTCTTTTGAAAGATGGAGGTGTCAGTGTCAGTTATTGGGGAGGGAAGAGTTTATAAAAAGGAAAATAGTTATTTTCTGTTTAATTTAGAATAAAAAATTTCGAATGTGCCAAAATCTTGTAAGAGGACTGTTATTGATTGGTCAAAACTAATTAATATATAATTAACGTGTGACTTAGGGTTGGCCCTCCACTACACAACCTTTAAAATTTCTATAACCTCAAAGTCTATTCCAAAGCAAAACGACAATGCCAAAAGAAAATAAACAAGTTGAGCCCTCAGCAAACGTGAAAGTCTTTCTCACTTTCTCCTAGAAAACCAAAAAAGCATCCAGATTTTTCTCCAAAAAGATATAGACTTTGTTATCAACATTCATCTCTTTCCATCACTTGAAAAGCGAAAACATTCCTATCGCATGAGCATGCGCATGCCTATATTGTTTATAAATAAAGTGTGAAAAACTTTGAACAAGTACTTACGGAAGATATGATTCCGTGAACAAGAAGGATCAATAACCTGATTATTTAAAATGGGTTCATTTCATATATTAAAAATATAAATTTTAAATAGATTTTGTAACATGGAGTTTTAATATTCTAATCTTAGCCCATAATTCGTAAGAGACTTTATTTCTTTCTTTAAAAAAAAAAAAATGAACATGGAAATTAAGTATTTATAGTAAACAATTACAAGTTAGGACGACAAAATTATATGGTCAGGAAGGCTAAGAATTCCCTTTTCAATGAAACATTAGTATTTCTTCATAAGAGGAAGACAACAAGTAGGAAACAAACAATGTTGTTATTATTTTAATCGTTAAACTATATTTTAGTTACCAATTATGAAGTCTCTATCTATCCATCTACGCATCAAATTTATCCACAAAAATTAATTAAAAATAAAAGGCTATAAATGCATAATAAATTAATAAAATAATTGAAATTTAGTGAATTTTTGTTGTTCTTGTTGTAAGATAAGGTAAGAATAGGTCAATGATAATCTTACTAACCAATCATGCAGCCGCCAAAGAATAAGGCCTGAACCAGACCAACTTTATACTTCTCACCACAAAACAAACCGAACTCCGCCACCGTTGAGCTTCTCGGACCTCCGACCCATTCCCATGAACCCGGTTCGAATCCACAAACGCTTCTGGCAGTTCTGTCACAAATGGCACCGGATGCACTATCCAAACATCTCCAATCCGGTTCACGGTCGGCAAAGATCATGACCATAGTGTGAAACGCTTCCAGAGCCCAAGCCAGGCTGGTGAGAACGAAGTGTTTCAGCTGCCAAGGTCCGAACTCGCCGCAGTATTTCTGAAGCATGTCGTCGATATAGAGTTGCTCGGTTTTGTTTTCTCCGGCGGGTTTCTCCACCGGAGGGATGAGGGGAGACTGGAGCGAATGGTTTCCATCATCGGGATCTGATGAATATGTAGTTGGCATCTTCTGGTTCTGGCTTTTTCTTGCGAGAGGCGGTTTGATTTGTTATCTCTCCTTCTCTCACGTGAAACGGTGAAAGCATATATATTATATGGAGCACCGCGGTAGGCGAGGTTTTATAGTATGTGGCGGAGATTGTATTCGATTCGGTATATACTTATTTGTTTGTTGCCACCTTTACTGTGCTGTAAGTCTAATGGTTACACGTGGATGTGATGCAGCCGTTTGATCTATCTATGAGTAAAGTCACTATGGCATCGATGATTTTAAAAACCGAACTAATCATCCACGTGAAAAAAGTAACTTGGGTCATTCACATTGAACCGAGATTAGAGAAATATATAATGTTTAATATTTCATAAATTTTATATGCTAAAAAAAACACAAAATAAATAAATAATATTAATATTTATTAAATACTAAGATGATCACAGCACAAATATTTTTTAATAGTTAACAAGATAACCAATATATTTATTTTATATTATAATCTTTCAGTTTCATACTAAAATAATAAGATAACATCAATATAAAATATCAATTCATTTTTCACTTATTCTTAATGCAACTACATAAAAAAAAATTAAATTTAAGATAAAAACCCTTAGGATTAGTTTTTTTTTTTAATTAGGCCTGTTGGATCTGATTTGATTTTTAAAATATTAAATGACATAGTAATTATTTTCTTGCTAAAAATACTTTTTGTTTTTTCATTTATAGATGAAGGAATGTGCTTTGGATCTATATGGATCCCTTTGCTTTTGGAAAAGTTGGAAAGGCAAAGAAATTTTAGTAAATGGAGATTAGCCAACTTGAGGATGTAAGCAATTTAAAATGGAAGAGTAGTACTCGTAGTCAATTTGGGAAGTGATAATGTTCCTTTTCAAATAAGGGAATTGTCTTTTTGCATTTGTTATCATTATGAGTATGAAATTTTTATCAATCTATATAAATTGGATAAAAATAGATTATCGTGAAACCAATAGTTGTTATTTCTAATTACAACTGTATAATCTAATAAGTAAGAAATTTGTTACTCAACATCATTACAATAGTTGTTAAAATAATGAGTATATTTAGTTAGGATGTGTGTAAAAATATTTTTCAAGTAAAATTATTTCAAAATTGTTGTATGAAAAATTGAAAAAAATGTTTGAATGAATTAATATAAAAGTGCTATAAGATATAAAAAAATTATTTTATTGTATTTTTTTTTAAATGTACTATTAAAATTACTAAAGAGATTATTTTGATAAATATTCTAGTTATATTTTTACAAATAAAATAATTATTAAATTTTTTTTGAGTTTCTTTTGTTTTTTATTTGGAAATTTTTTTTTTTCTAACTTCATCTTTAGAATTTTAAAAGTCTACAAATTTTTTCCTATAAAATATAAAAATAAAATCTCTATTACCAAATAATTTTATAAAAAAACTTAATCTAAAATTTATTTTAAAAGCTAAACTAAATATGAGCGAGCAATGAATATAAATAAAAGAAAATTAGACCATCGTCTCACTAATAAATTATTCTAAATTTCTATGGACATATTTTAATTATAATTAAAAAAAAAATTCATATCATGTGGAAATTAATAAATGATAACATCATCTACTCCCAATTGTTCCACAAGACTGTTATTAAAAAAAAAAAAAAAAATGTTCCACATGACATAGGAGTAAAACGTCAGAGCATGGAAAAGGCCCAAAGAGCAAAACGTCAGAGCATGAAAAGGCCCAAATAAAAAAGAAGAAAGAGGGTCATACTAAACCAGCTAGCCCAAATCCAACAAATCTTATAGTGCTTGTTTTTCTAATTTCTTTTTCCTCTTCAACAAAATATTAAACAGGGGGTGGCAGTAAATAAAAGACACTTGTTCAAATTATATAAATAAAAATTTAATAAGATTTATTGTTGTAGTTGTTTATTATTTAATTTTTTTTCATTTATAAATTATTATTTTACAAAATAATTTTTAATTATTATATTTATTATCTTAACAATATTGTTATTCTAAAATTTGAATGGAATGGGAGACTAAGAGAGTGATTTGGTTGGACGGATAAAAAGGAAGTAGACTCAGTTTTTGATATGATCAAATGATCCACATTCATTTCATCAGCTCTTTTACTTCTAATTTTTCTTTTTTTGTAAAAAGAAAAGAAAAGAAAACAAACAAACACAGAAAAAAAAACATACAACGCTTCTTCCTGTTTCACTTCCACCCCATTCCCTCCCATCTAATTCCTTTCCCTTCCCTCATTGATCATAAAAACAAACAAAAACTGAAGATATATAAAATATGCTCTGCATAACATAACAATATAATTTATTCTTTAGCAGAAAAAGAAAATAAAAATCTTTTTCAGGCGCCAAAAACATCTTAAGGTGCATATATATACAATTCATTTTTTTGACATTTCATATATAAAATAAAAATAGGTCACCTAGCTTGAAGAAGTGAAAACAAAAATATTGAATGGAAAGCTTTTTATTGAAATACCTTAATAGATAAATTAATTACAGTACAGTTACATTATCATTGTTTTACATATATTTATATCTATATATATATATATATATATATATATATATATCTATTTTATTATTCGATCAAATAGGAATGGGATTTAGATGCAAAGAAGCAACGTAGTCTTTTAACAGTTTTCCATTTGTGAATCTATCAGATTGATCTGCATCCAAAAAGTTGACTACTCTTGCAAAATTAAGAAGAGTCTCCAGCATAGGCTTTGATACACAAGTTGGCTTATTAAGGATTTCCTCATTTATATCTTTCCATCCATTTCTTATTTCTTCCTCTAATACTTTCACAGCCTCCTCTTCTGAAACCCCTTTTTGGTTCATATAACATTCCACTGCTGAAGCAACATGGTTCCTTTTTTGCTCAAACTACAAAAATAAATAAATTACATATAAATCTTAATTATATCTTGGTAAAGTGATTAAGCTCAAAAGAAATGAAACATATGACAATCATTCTATGTGGGAAGAGCTTTCACACATAAAACAAATTGTATCCTACACATATCATGATAGCAATTCTCTTTTAGTGAATCCATTTCAAATAAATATATCAAAAAAATAAATGTATTACTGTAATTACACCAACCTTGTGAGAAATAAACTTATATAGTTAGCTAAGAAAATTTGTTAGGGTCAATCTAATTGATTGTTGAACTCAAAGCAGATATGTAGAGTTCTTTCAACACAGTATGATCTCAAATTCATATGAAGTTGTGATCAGTCAGTGTAAAACTTTGTCAAACTGATCAAGATTTAGTTGATTATTTGAATGTGGATGCATATTATAATTATAATACTTATCACAGAAATTACTTACAGCTTCCTTAATATATTGCAGATGGTGAGATCTTCCATCCTTTGCCATCAACGATTCCAAAATCATTAAATGTTTCTATGATTACTTCTCTATATAACACTTTCATGTAGTCTGGAAGAAAGTCAACTGAATTACTATCCCATCTGAAATTCCATTACAATCAATCATTGATTCTATTGTTGACAGAGGAGAAATAATCAACGATGAATTACCGTATCATCTTTTTTTTTTATAAGAATTACTGTATCATCTAAAAACATAAGCTTGTAACGAGATTAATAATTGGTTAAGGAATATTTCCCCTAACAATATATATACATATAGTTGCTTTGGAGCTTTGAATTTCTCTAAAATTAGATCATCATTATTGAACTTCTACTTCACCTTTCAACTGCTTTTGTGAGGAGCTTGAGTTCTTCAATTGTGCCATAGGAGTCATAGGTATCATCCACTAAGGTTAAATGGTAACAATTTTGGCAACCGTACATCTTGCATTGGTATATTGGGGCTCAAAGTTTGCCATGGATCCCCAAAAAAAGGACTCTGCAGCTCTTTCTCTAGCATAAGGCAACTTCTCGACAAAGTTACATCTTTTCCACCGCCTATAATTATACAAACTCAAATTACATCATCTAGCATAGTCTAGTGTAAAACATTTGAGAGCAGCATCTCTTAATTAGCTTTGCAAATATAATGAAATTGGGGTTGGACTTACTCTGTGTAGCTCTTTAGTTCCTCTTGGTATAGTGCTTGCACTACATTGAAGTCTAGGTTTGCAAATTTTAGTAAAAGTTCATTGCAAGAATCCTCTCCATGGTAGATAGAGATGTAAAATCTAGTTTCTAGCCTTGGCAAGGCTTTGCGAATAGGCCATTGTAGGGCATGAATCACCTTTTCCTTGACATGGGGATTCATTTGACTCATCATGGACTTAAGATGAAAGATAGTGAATGTAAGTGCTTCATCAAGAATGTCTTCTCCACGTATGCTAAGAAATGAAGCCTCATATAAACTTAACATTCCGGGCACGTCATTTACTAGAGACACCTTAAAATCACCTTTGTCATCCTTGAATTTTGTTAAATATATCTGCTTGAATCACATCACAATTCCATATCAATATATGAAAAGGAAAATGACCCACATGATCAAGTGTTGTTTGCATACGTACCTAGAAATGCACTTATATGCATAACTAATAAACTTACCACATGAAATTTTGTAACCTTGTTGTCTAAGCAATCGAAACCTGAGAGCAAAAATGTAAAGGTCATCATCGTTGATGAGAGCACTACCATAAGGAGGATTCACAGCCATTTCCTGTAAAATTTCTTCAATTTCATTTTCAAAATGATACGACGTGCCCAAACGTTGAATATCATCAATAAACTTCAGTTTTTCGGTAGGGTTCTCAATTGTAACCAGTAGCAAATTCTTTACTTCTTCCTTCAGTTCTTGTAAATGTTTATCATATTGAAACTTGGTTTTCCTTTTCTGAAATCATGACGCACAAAAAGTCTAGTGCTCAAATACTAGTAGTATTATTAGAACATGCATGCATTTATTAGTTACCATTGAATTGGAAGCATTGGAAAGGAAATCAATTTCCCAGACATTGGGCTAAAATCAGCAATAGGACGAACTGTTGTGCTACTAAGAATTGGAGAACACATTTTCTGCTTGGAGAGGTTTTAAGTAAGTGATTAATTTGATTCAGAAACTGTGTCATTTGGTATTTATAATAGACACAAGTTTGAGATTATAATTATTAAGTGTAACAACTAGTTGCGATAGAAATAATTAACAAAATGAAAATAATTAAAGATACATCAGACATGAAATATAATCTTCACCTCAATTAGTTCACGGAAAAAGAGTAACAAAACAGTTATACCTATGTAATTCTCACAGCTCACTTACTTGGTACAATAACAAAGCCTTTTATTTATTGACAACAAGACTAATTGAAACTAAAATAATATAATAATTAATTGTGACTATAATTATGCTTTAATTCAATTTATTACAATACTAAATATATATATGTATGATTATCATAAAAGGGAAACATGAGATATGATATTTAGTATAGTCAGTTATGTCCTATCAATCTAAATCGATCCATCGTCCTTAACCTCGACATATATATACAAGATGTATGATACAAATTTGTTTTGTTGGAAATCATACATTGCATCGACATTTGTGTAATAATATATGGTGGGAACTTTCATTATCTTCGAGCAATGTTGTCTTTAAGAGAAATAATTTTTGACGTCTCACCTACTTAGCAGATTATAAGATCAAGTTTAAAATTTTCAAGTTTTTACTATTGAGATGTTTTTTTTTTATAGTTTTATCAAGTTTTAACTATATATCTCTTATTTGATTTCTCCTCACTTCTAATCTGTTTTTAACATAAAATTTTATTTGTTCCGACCTAGATGACCTATTTTTAATTGAATTAAAAGATAAATTAGTCAAAATGTATATAATTTAAACTAGACACCATCTTATTACTAAATAAAATAAAAATCTAAACAAACACATACAAATTGTTCCTATAGTCTTGTGTTAGTGATACATATATATTCGGCTTCCAAGACAAACTCACAAGAAAATCTTGGATATTCTTTTCTCAAAATAAGGTAGCCATCTCAGATCAATAAGTTGTTGAGTTCAATCTTGCTTTGTTGTTTGGTACCCAATAAAAAAAAAATTGAATTAAAAGGGAAAGAATCAAATTAAGGTAAACAAGAAAATAAAAAGAATAGCATCCTGCTTTGTTGTTTGGTATCCAATAAAAAGAATTTAAGGCCCAATACTAGAATTCTTCTCCAATCAAGTGAGAAAAAAGAAACGTCCAATATAAGCAATTGTGATCAAGGAGGAGCTTTTAAGGGATTGGAGGGGCCATGGTCCCCCAATTTTTTAAAAAAATATTAATATTATAATATAAAATAATTTTTTAGTATTTTATCTTTTCTTATTGCCTCCCAAAAATATAAGCAGAATAATATTTTGACTTTTAATATTATAAGAATACAAGACTAATAAATTAAAACTTAAAAGCCCAATAAACAACAAGATTCTTACAAAAACTTAGTAAGTTAAGGTTTCTCTTATCTCTACCCTATAATTTGTGCAGCTAGCTGCCAACTACCAAAAAGAATTATGAGTAAAGCTCTCTCGACATTGGAAAGAATACATTGTCTAGGTTTCAAAGAAACTAAAAAAGAAGAGATTTCTGCTTAAGCATTTTGAATCTAACTTGCCCAAGCATTCAAAATTGTAGAATATGTCATCCATTTCAGAGCTATGTCGAGGATTGGTTGAGACAAATAAGTTAAGGATTTATTATCTTGTTGATAGATTGATTTGTCTCATTTTGACTCTTTCAGTATCTGCAGAGACAGGTGAACGTGCATTTTCAACTATAAAAATTATCAAAACACGACTGTGTAACAAAATGGAAGATGAATTTCTTGCTGATAATTTAGTTGTCACTATTAAAAAAGAGATTGTAGAGACTTTCATTTTAGATTCAATACTTGATGATTTTGTTAATTTGAAAGAACGTCGCTCAAAATTTTAGATTTTATTTAAGCAACTCAATATATATTTGAAAGATATTTATTTTTTTCTTTTAGCTTTTGTAATTTAGCAATTTTTATAATATCTTATAGGTTATTGAGTTTCTTATAATTTTTTTTTTTTACTATTACCGTAGTTGAATATTTTTATATAAAAATTTAATCGCCCACTTCAAAAAAAAAAAAATCTAGCTCCGTCACTGATTGTGATGTTTATTAAATTATAATTTATGAGACAAGCCTAAAAGAAAGAAAAATTACCTACATCCCCAAATACCTCATTGTTCTTATTAGGAGGATTATCTTGATTATGATAGAGCTCGAGAAATTAGTTCCGTAGTAATATGTACGAGATAATCGAGAAACTTTAAAAAATTTACCTAACCGTTCACACTATTCATAAGAGCAGCATTAAATGAGCTAGGTGGAAGTTGATGGCTGCACGTGGTAAGGCTGAATTTCCGCTGCATAACCCTCCTTTCTCATTTTGTTGCTTAATCAATAAAATTGGGAGATTGACGACGGGAAGAGTGAAAAGCACAAGATAATTAAATTGCGAGATTCAACATCACATCACGACACACACCATATTAATGATCAAAGAGAACACATAAGACATTCAACACACTATTTTACATAATTCAGCAAACAAACTACCTATATCCACAGAGAGAATAACACCGTATTATTTATATTAAGAGTAATACATCCGTACAAGTAAAATTCTTTGAGTTTTATACTTAGACACAATAACTTTTGTACCACCCTCTCTCACCCCAAGAATACAAAGAGAATATATGGACCTATCATCTTAACCCGGTGCTCATGCACCCACTTAAAATTCTATGAGTTAAGAAATGTCAATAATATAAATTTATATTATAATATTACTGTCAAACATTACGCATATAAGAACTAATTGAATAGTCTTATATTATTTTATTATTACGATACAAAACACGAGTTATTTTCAAACTGCCAAACTTATTTAATGTGTCATTAAAAAATTTATTAGAAGTAGTCCGTATATATAACTTTTTTAAAAATATTTTAGATTTATGTTTTGTTCATATGAGTAATGACCTCTTTATTAGTCGAGTTCAAGCATGAGTTTTTAATCATAAAATCCTAATAAATTCAAGCTTGCAAGTATTAAGTTCAGAACATGAGTCAAGCTCAAATTTACTTAAAAAAGATGAGTCAATTTTTCAAAACTTGTCTCAAGGTGAACCAGTTTACATTTAAAACGGATGAGTAAATTTGTCAAAACTTGTCTCAAGGTGGACTAGTTTATATTCTCCTCCAAGAATAAGGAGATGTGAGTGAATAATTAACGAAGCTTATTAGGTATAACATCAACATTGATAACCATATATAAACATTAAATAGTAATTTTTTTTTTTTTTTCGTTTAGGCCAAAACAGATTATGAGATTCCCAAATCCCATATATAAATAAATAGAAACATTGATTTGAAGGCTGTTAAATCAAGCATGCTACACGTTTTCTTCAACTTATTTGCAGTAATAATAATTTTATTATGGTTTATAATCAATTCGTACGTACAGCTGTATGTTTGTATTCATTATAGTTGTGGATAATTTGGAAGCATGCAATAAGTATTTATGGTGAAAATGGGACGTTTGTCGAAATAAAATGATATATAGTTTGTAACTTTATCTACACAATTTCAGCATATGTGATGAACAATTGTACATATTAATTTATTTTCTATTTTATTTTAAATTAATTTATATTTTATAAATTTTAAATATATGTTTTTTTTTTTTTTAAATTTATGAGAATATGATAATATGAATCCAATAAAATCCATTTTATTAACTTAGCACACAAATGAAAGCATAAGAGAGCTAGCATGATTGCCCTAAAATTCTGATAACCACAACTAAATTGATCAAGTTATACTCTAAGCAAAAGCAACAAAAGTGAAGTAATGCCACCCCTTCCTCTGAGAAATCATATTGCTGATTGCTTCATGTAGATTTTAAGGATCACATTGGAATTGGGTTTATGAATAGTGACGTAATGCCATCCACAATTGGTTTCCGAAGCAGAGTGAAGCTATCTTCAACCTTGTAAAGCACATCCATCACCCTGGCAAAGTTCTGAATACAGAGAAGAAGAAACTTTGGCACATCATTACATTTCAGAAGCTCCTCGTTTATGTCTTTCCAAGCATTCACAACTTGTTTGTTAAACACAGCAACCACCTCCTCCTCCGAGACACCATATTGCTTCATGTAGCATTCTATCCCTGAGGCAACATGCCCTCTTTCTTGTTCGAACTACAAGCTAACAAATTAATAATTAAGGACAATTATAACAATGAATAATTGAATTAAAAATGTATACCTGGTGGCCAACTATGTCATCCATAAGCCTGGTGATGACTGATGAAGCTCTGAGAATCTTAGGGTCACTAAGCAACCACTCAAATGTGTCTCTTGTTATGATATCATCCAAACCAACAAAAGAATCGGCAACAAGCATGGGGTAAGTGCAGGTTACTAGTGAAACCTTTGTATGCTCCTCCAT
Organism: Quillaja saponaria; assembly: GCA_029379385.1. Lineage (NCBI taxonomy): Eukaryota > Viridiplantae > Streptophyta > Magnoliopsida > Fabales > Quillajaceae > Quillaja > Quillaja saponaria. Next base: position 5,164,390 of record CM055616.1, on the reverse strand, counting down.
TGTTGGGATGTAGTTTGCATTGAACCACTCAGCTTCTTGCAAGTAGCCACGGACTAGAGTCTTCATCTGGATCATGAATTCATGATATATATGTATAAAAATATAGGAAAAAAATTAACACAACTAATTCAAATAAAATGAGTTTAATGTGTAATATCATACTGCCTCTTTTGCATAATCAATTCGATAAGATCTTCCTTCTTTTTCGAGCTCTTGCTCTATTTCACCGAAAAAGTTCAAAGGGGCTTCATAGCAGATTTGCATGTATTCTGGAAGTTGATCTTTGCAGCTTTTATCCCACCTGAATGTCAATAGAGATGTTCACATTATCCAAAATTCAAATCGATCTAGGTTTTCATAAATGAATATAGATCATATATGAAATATATACCTAAGAATTGCTTCCGTAAAAGGTTTGAGCTCTTCAAGTGTTCCATATGCATCATACACATCATCTATGTAGGTTGTTATGGCCACCACAATGGTTAAAAATTTTCTAGCTAACCAATATTGAGGCTCAAAATATACTCCTACACTCCAATAGAAGCACTCCACAACTCTATCTCTTGCAAAAGGTAGCTTAGTAGTTAGGTCTAAATCTTTCCAGTACCTACAAGACATTTGGAACAAATTCAGGGCATGTAAATTATTAGAATAAAAAGTCTTTCTAGAGTGGTTAAAACTGGAGACACGAACATAATTGAAGGTCTCATATTCGAATCCCGTCGCAATTCAATTACCTTACAATATCCCTAAGCTCCTTTTTGTGAATTGACTGTATTAGGTTGTAATCTAACTTTGCAAGCTTCAATAACGTTTTGTCATGGGATTGATGTTCTTGATCATAGACAGAAATATAGTGCCAGGCTTCTAACCTTAGTAAACCCTTCAGTAGGGACTGATTCAGAGTATGACTTACTTGTTCAGCCAAAGGATTATTGCTTAAATGATTGACCATGGACTCCAGGTGAGTTCGGGTGAAATCAAGAGCTTCATCAAGTATATCTTCCCCATGTATTCCAAAATGTGCAGCATCATAGAGCGCCAACAAGCCCCGCGCATCATCGATTAAGCTTTCCTTAAATTTACCATTATCATCTTTGAACTTGTTGAATACTTCTGTTTGATTAATTACAAAAAGGATTCAATGACAAAGTTAATACAGTATAAATTATTTAATTGAGTTTGTATGAATATATATATTTATATAGGAGAGTTACATACCAGTAGAAACATTCATCCCATTTTGTCTTAGCAGCCGGAAACGAAGAGCAACAATGTAGAGATTGTGATGTTGACTATGAATATCATGTTCAAGTTCATGATCTATGTAGGTAGAAGCAAATACTTGTTGTAATGCTTGTCCAATCTCATTCTGGAAGTGGTATCCAACGCCCAAGCGCTGGACTGCATCTATATATGTAAGCTGTTCTGGAACTATATCTGGTTTTGTTGTAAAACCCAGTAGCTTTCTTCTGACCTCTTCTTTCAGCTCCTCAATCTCTCCTACTCTCTGCGAATGAGTTTCCTGCATAATAAAGTAATTAACCTGAAGATCATGCTCAATATTTACGATTACATGAAGGAACTAACAATTAATCTTGCAAATTAAAGCATGCATGCATTAATTGTATTAACTGTATCGTACTTGATCAGGGGTAATGTAGTTGATGAAATGATCTTCCCACTTGATCTGTGGATAATTTGCTGTGTGCCTAACAACATGACTAATGTTGGAGTTTCTGAATGGGGCAGCAGCTGATAGTAACTGGCCAGACATGATTTTAATTTTTAAACTAATTAGGCAAAATAAACAGAAAGAGAAAGAGAAAGAGATTCTGGACCATCCCTCAAAGAAAATGGATGCCAGTTAACCGAGTTATATATTAGGATTCCTACAGGATAAAGGCTTCGTTTGGTTTGACAAATTTTTAATTTTAATTAAATATTTTATTGCCCGTGAAGTTTTTATGTTATTATTATCAATTTTTTTCTTTTATCCCAAGAAAATGTAAGATTAATTTTATTTAAAGATTCCTGACTTATTCTTTATAGTAGTGTTTCTCGCACGTTTCAAATTATGATATTATAAAGAGTTCTTAATCACTAAATTTAAAGAATCTTTCCACTTAAATCGTGTTTTCTTGAATAATTTTTTATATCATCTGATAATAATATCTTAGACACATGTTTCAATGAAAGTTGCTGATACAAAATTGACTACTTGTTGGTCACATGTATTTAGAACTTCCAAAACAAAAATAAATAAATATGAACGTGTAAATGATCAATTTTAATTAAATATTTCATTGTCAGTGTAATCAATATTTTTATTATCTGTTAATAATATCTTCCCAAGTTTCAATGAAGGGTTGCCAAAACAAAAGACGTGCCTCCCATCTCAATGCTTTCCTTTCCCTTCTTGAAACCAAACAAGATAATATATTATTGCCTAATTACTTTTTAGGTCCTAATAGTTTTGTTTTTTTTCAAATGAGTCACTGTATTTTAAAAATTTTCAATTGAGTCATTATACTTTCATTTTAATTTCAATTGGATTTCTTCCAATTTATAAATGAAAAGTGTCTAAAAAATAAGATTAAGGCAATCAAATAACACAAGAGAATAGTTATTTTAATATTTCTAAACCAAAATTCATACAAAAATATAAGAATTTTTTTATAAAATTTCGATGATTAGGCAAAATAAAGAGAGAGAGAAAGAGAAAGAGATTCTGGACAATCCCTCAAGGAAAATGGATGCCAGTTAACCGAATATATATTAGGATTCGTACAAGATAAAGGATTCGTCTGGTCTGACAGATTTTTAATTTTAATTAAATATTTTATTACCCGTGAAGTTTTTATATTATTATTATCTTTTTTTTTTTTTCATCCCATCAAATTTTTATCAATATATATTCAGATAATTGGGCTGAATCTCTAGAACTAGGCAACTATCCTCCTAATTGGGCATGATTGGCGTTCTGAAAATCCGTCTAATAGTTAGAGAGACCCAAAACAGATTTTCTTTATAGGGTCCATGTTTCTTTTGGGAGTTGAGCAGATTTTAGGTGGTAGAAAATCTGTTGTAAAAATTATATTTATAACTTTAAAATTTTTTCTTTTAAACGAAAAAATTATCATATTTTGAATGATGAAATACTTCAAAATTTTACCTAGGTGAATTAGTCAATGTATGCATTAGCTTACTCAAACATCATCCCAATAAAGGTAGGAAAAAAAAATGTAAAAGGGAGGGAGCTTTTACAGCATCAACAAATTAGATTTTCTCATCAATCTAGTTTTTTAAATATTAGTGCGCGCATGTCAGATTTTTTTAATTTAAAATTATAAAATAATATTTTTAAGTTCTTGCATCATAGTTAAAGATAAAAACATAAAAAAAATGAGTTAGTGTATGAATAAGAATGAAGTTGGTAGTTATTAAGAAGTTAAAATTTTTAATTAATAAAAAAATATTATATATGTAAGTTTGTAGGATAATGGAAGGTTATTAAGAGAGAGAAAGTAAGTTTTAAATAGATATATATATATATATATATATATAATTCATATTATTTCTAAAGTAGAAGATCGTAAGTATATTATGGCTTTTAAAATAGTATAAATATTAAGATAAGTAAATTGTATTCGTTTTTCTTTTTCTTTTTTTTTAGCAATTGAGAAATAAAACTTTTTTATCGGTAAAGAATTAATAAAAGAAAATATTTATTATTTCTGACTCTCTTTATAAAATTATATTTTATTATGAATTGTTGAATAGTAATAGTATTATTAAAAGAATTTTTTTTAACCAATTGTCGAGGGCATTACTTCACTATTCATAGACCCAATTCCAATGTCATCCTTAATCTACATGAAGCAATATGGTGTCTCAGAGGAAGGGGAAGCATTACTTCATTTTTGTTGCTTTGCTTAGAGTAACTCAATAACTTAATTAGTGATTATTGGAATTTTAGGGCAACCATACTAGCTAGCTATTTTTACAAATAGATTTTCGATGCCAAAGTTAGTATATAATGAATATATAAGATGAAAAACTATAAAGAATTTGAGTTATGAAGAATAATATATTTTATCTTTGAGATTTTAACCCTTTCTATAAAATATAATTGTCAATAAAATTATGTGACGCTTCATTGTATTTAAGAAACAATTATGAAATTCATTATGATTATTATTATTATGTAATTAGACGATAATAATTATTGACAATGTACATTACAATTTGGATTGGACTGGTAGAGAATAACACAAATTTTCCCATTCAATGAATAAAATTACCTTTCATAAAGGAACGAAGCCCTCTCCTTGATACTGGAGATGATACTTTAGCCACATCCAAAAACCACGTTTATAGCTGTTAATTCACTATTCATAGACCCAATTCCAATGTGCTAATATTATTTGTCATATTTACAGGAAACTCTTATAGTAAATTATTCATTGTATTCATTCTGTTTCTTGTTATTTTTAACATTTGGATAAAAATAAACAAAATAAAGATAGGCATATAAAATAATTTTAACACATATTCCTTTCCTTTAATTTCATTTATATAGATAATAATCCAAATGAAGAAAGGAAAGTGTTACTAATTTCATTTCCTAAGTATTCATATTATGTTCTATTTCTTTTTTGTTCCGTTTCACAAATTCATAAAAGTTGTTCATATTTTATTTTGGAAAGGTTAAATGAGAGCATAGAAAAACGAGAGGAAATAAAATGTGAGGGAAAGCTAATTTTTTATATTTGGAAATTACATAAGAAAATGGAATGAATAATTTTTAATGCATGTTAAGACCATAAAAATTAATGCTGAGGCAACATGTTTTAAAAAAATTTAAAATATTTGATATATAAGCAGAAACGTAAAGTAAATTACTCACATGGGCTTGGAAGTTGGAAGTTCGTGATCTATGAATATCACATATGATTACGACCTTATTTTCTCAAAATCTTATCATCTTTGATATTCTTTATATGTTATCTTTATTTTTCTTCGATTTTCCTCCAATTCATGTGTGGATGTGAAACAAATTCAAGTCATTATCGACAACACCAGCAATGTTGACAGCTCTAGAAACATGAAATAGTAGTGTGTGGCTTTCGTTTTGGCCAAAACAGATATATGCTGATTCCATGTTCCCAGATCTCATAATACATTGTAAAATTGATTTTGACATTATAATCACCATTCGTATAATTTGTATTTATGTTTTTAGTAATGTAAATTGACATAATTGTTCATGAGAGCTTTATTATCAAAAAAAAAATTTGTTCATCAGAGCTCATGAACTACATATTATAAACAATATTACTCAATTTTTTATTTCGGTTTTTATTTTATTTTATTTTATTTTATAATTTGGGTAATTAAACAGGGAAAAAGCCCAGCACAAAGAAAAAGAGACTTACATATGATAATTACAAAGTAAAGTAACAACAACACCGGGAGGCTTCTAAAACCGAGTAACATGAGTACCAAGGTTAAAACAAGCAAGCCAATCTGCTACGGTATTTCCTTCACAATATACCTCTGACCAAAAGTCAAAGTTCAATCCTTCCCTAGCATTCTATGCATACAACGAACAAGAGATCTATGAGGGTGAGAATTTGAGAGTTGCTTTCTAGATTAATATAATTAGGGATCGTTTTGCGCATCGTATATGATTGTAAAATATGTGTATTAGATTGTATAGTTATTTTGTTATTATATTATTATCTTACTCTTTTACTTCATACTATATAGTTTTACACTAGTATGCATAATATAAAAAAATGTCAACAGTATAAATTTATACTATTATGTTGCAGTCAAATATTATATAAGAGCCAACTTGATATTCTTATATTATTATGTTATTCTTATACGGTGCACAGAACAAGTTATTTTCAAATTAATTAATAAAAATCGAAACTCATTTGATATGAGTCATTAAAAAAATGCATAGAAGCAATCCATATATTAAAATATATATAAAAAAAGTATTTTAGATTTATCTGAGCTCATTTGTTCATATGAGTAATGAACTCTATATTAGTAGAGTTCAAGTATAAGTTTTTACTCATAGAATTTTAATAAATTCAAGCTCGCGAGTACTAAGTTTGGAATATCAATCGAGCTCAAATTTGCTTAAAACGGAGGAGTCAATTTGTCAAAACTTGAGGTGGAATAGTTTATATTCTCATAGTTATGATCACAAATTATCCTCCGAGAATAAGGAGATGTGAGCGAATAACTAACAAAAATTGATAGGGATAACAACAACACTGAAAACCATATATAAACATTAAATAGTATTTTTTTTTTTTTTTTTTTTTGTCGTTTAGGCCAAGACAGATTATGAGATTCCCAAATCTCATATATAAATAAATAGAAACATTTATTTGAAGGCTGTTAAATCAAGCATTATACGCGTTTTCTTCAACTTATTGCAGTACTAATAATGTTATGGTTTATAATCAATTCGTACTTACAGCTGTATGTTGTTTTCACTATAGTTGTCGATAATTTGGAAGCATGCAATAAGTATTTATGGAAATTGGACGATGTGAAAAATAAAACTATTATAGTTTATAACTTTATATAATGACGTCATTGTAGTGAAGCACCTAGATTCCATTCCATTATTTACATTATTTATTGTTTTTGCACTTTAATTATCCTATCGACTACTATTTATTTTGTAATGACTCTCTTCTTAATTAGAGACATAATCCCTTATTTAAGTCATAATTAACAAATAATTCCAATCATTCAAATTAGTTATTAAATATAACAAATGAACTAAAAAAAATACTAAGTTATCCTAATAATTAGTTTAATTTTATTTATTTTGATGTTTTTTACTTTCTATTTTTTGTTTCTTATTTTGCCTCCTTTTCTTCTTCTTTTTTTAGCAGTTAACCTCCCCATATTTATCTAAATTTAACATATTTCTTAATAACTATAATACAATAATAAGAAAAAATATTTGATAAAAATATTATCATTGAAACAATAACTTATATGATTCCTATAAATGTGAAAAATAATATCAGTAAATGTATTGATAATTACAATATAATGATAAGAAAATAAAGATTATAAAGGATTAAAATATTATCTATGTATGCTAAAATTGAATCAATAGTTTAATTTCGAAGAAAAAGAATAAATAAAATGTAGAAAAGAGAAAACATATAATAATGGTAATTTAGTTTTTTTTTTTTTTTTTGAGTTAATTTATTAAATTTAATGATTAATTTGGATGATTATGAGTTATTTTCTAATTATGACTCAAATAAGGGAGTTATGTGTCTAATTCGATAGTTTATGAGAGTCATTGCAAAATAAGTGGTAATTTATGAGATAAAATACAATTGATCCTTATTTATTATTATTGTTTCTATTTTTTTTTTAAAATCATACACAAATTTTTATTTTGTTGTTGTCATGCATTGGCTCCATAGGAATAATATACGTTTTACTTTATTTTTATTTATTTAATTATGAGAAATCATAATATATACCATTGTAGTAAATGAACTAAAAAATTCATTATATATATATATTTGTAAAATAAGGCTATACTAGTAATTTGAAAGAAAAACAACAAATACCACTCCATATATGTCTCGATATTACGCCATACCGGTCACTTTCCTCTCTCTCTCTCTCTCTTCCCCAAGTATTTTTTCTTGCTTAAAAAGTGAAAATGTTTATTTTTTTAAATTTTTTTTTTTTGTCTTCCAAGTACTTGTACATACTGCACATAATGAATATCCTTTAAGCAAATTGTCATGAGTTTATAATAAATATACACTTTGATATAGAGAGATATGGATAAATAATTCTGCTTAGAGATTATGAAATATTCTTCCCTTTTAATTATGATCTCTTTGCATAATTAATGAAAGTCAGAGTATGGAAACTATCCAAATCCATTGCTTAAATCTGTAATGCATGTTTTTTTTAGTCATATGACGTGCAGTCAAAATAGTATTTCAACGTCATCAATGAAAGTTGTGAAAACTGAGGTGAGAGGGTCTGTCCCACGACTGGCCAATACGCAGAGGAGGACAGAGTACCTCTCGTCATTTAGTTCTTGCTCTTATATTCTCCAATGCAGAGTACATTAATAGTTCTTCATTGAATTACATGCATAACAAAAATGTGAATGAATGTGCTCCACACTTTCCTTGCAGAAAAATTCAAATGGTTTTTTTTAATTATTTTTTTAATCAAATATTTTTCATTTTCAATAGAATTAAGTAAAAATATTTACATGTTTAAATTAACATTTAAACTTGTGAGCTATTACCGAGTTTAAGCTCACCAACTTCAACTAAACAAAAGTTGAGCTCATGCCTGACTAAAAGTCAGCAGAATTTGGCTAAGCTCGTTGCCATTCTTTATGTATCACATAAAAATTATGGGTCCTAACTCCTAAGTATATTTGAACCCATAAAATTGATAAATGAAACACACCTCCTTAAATTGTATGACATTTTCTTGAGTAATTAATTCAATTGGCTTTTCAAATCAATGTTAATTTTGTGAAACTCCTATAGTACATTATTCATTTTATTCTTTCTCTTTCTTTTTTATTTTTTACATTTGGATAAAAATAGACAAAATAAAGATAAGGATATAATAAGAAAATAATTTAACACATTCCTTTCCTTTATTTTCATTTATATATATAACAATCCAAACGAAAGTAAAGTATTATTAATTTCATATTTATGTTCTATTTCTTTTTTGTTCCGTTTCACAAATTCATAAAAGTTGTTAATATTTTATTTTGGAAAGGTTAAATGAGAGCATAGAAAAACGAGAGGAAATAAAATGTGAGGGAAAGTTATTTTTTATATTTGGAAATCAATAATAAAATTTAATGAATAATTTTTTATGTAATGACCATAAAAATTAATCGCTCCACAAATGAGAAGAAAATGAAGAAAGAAAAAAAGTCAAAGATATTCATTTTTAAGGAACCATGATTTATAATATTTTCCTTACTAACAAAATTAAGTAATAACTCAATATAAAATAATATTTAAGTAAATTCAATGAATTAATGCTAAGGCAAAAAGTTTAATTTTTATTTTAAATATTTGATATAAGCAAAAACGTGAAATAAATTAGTAATTTACTCACATGGACTTGGAAGTTCATGGTCAATGAATGTCATATACTATTATAACAATCTTATATTTGGTCCACAACATCCGAAAGAACATGGAAACGATCCATATTTATAATGCATGTTTTCTTACTGAGTTTTTTTTTTTTTTTTTTTTTTCATAATCAAGAGAGCTTGATTAATCATCTGTTAAAGACATTCATTTATGCCGAGACTAGAGAATACAATTTCTTAACTACCAGGTCAACTCACTTACATATTTTACTTTACATTTCTTCAATAATGAAATATATGTTTTTGATTAAAAAAAGGTATAAGTTAATTATACATAATATTTTAACATCATCTCAATGATCATCTCCAGTATGAGAGAGACTTTTGTTAATTTATAAAAGGCAAAGTGCATCATCTCTTAAAAATATATCATTTTTGTTTCTTGAGAGAAAAATTTTATGTTATTCTCTTTCCACATAATCTTTTCATGTTCTTGAAAAACAAGATCCAAATTTAGTTAGCTCTCTTTTTTTTATATATAAAATAATAATAATAATAACAATAATAATAACTTAGCAAACAAATTTAATCATAAGATCATAGCTAGCATGATTGCCCTAAAATTCCCATAACCACAACTAAAGTGATCAAGTTATTTATACTGAGCAAAAGTAACAAGTGAAGTATGCCACCTCTTCCTTGAGACATGCAGCATATTGCTTCATATAGATGTTAAGATCTATTGATGACAAAAATACCGAAGTGCTATAAACTATTTTAATATTCAAATAAATCGATTATGAATAGTCAAGATTGATTATCGGTTCAAAACCCGACCGGTTTAATGGAAGTATATCTAGATTCCTTACAAAAATGGCACTTGATGACCAAGCTAGAGGCCAAAATACATGAAGTTGATTGGTTAAGGACAATACAAAGGAGCCCTCAATGTTCTTTCCAATAACTTTCTCTCAAAACCATATCTAACCATTATAATTTCTCCACATTAATTTCATGCTGGATTTTAGTTGATCTTAACTGTATGTGGTTCATAATTGCGCCAAAAAAAATAAATAATAAATTAGAGTTAAGTGATTATCATGATGATTTTGGGAATTGTGAAGATTTTAGGTTGTATAAAATGTGTTGTAAAAATTGTATTAATGATATTTTTACAAAATAAAGAAATTTGCATATATGGATTGATGAAATATTTCAGAAAATATATGTAAAAACATGACAGCTCTAGAAACATGAAATAGTAATGTGTGGTTTTCGTTTTGGCCCAAACAGATATATATATTGATTCCTTATTCCAGATCCCATAGACATTGTAAAATTGATTTTGACACTATAATCACCATATAATTTGTTTTTATGTTGATAGTAATGTAAATTGACATAATTGTTCATGAGAGTTTTATTATCAAAAAGAAAAAAATTATATTTGTTCATGACTCATGAAAGCTGATGAACTACATATTTGTACATATTAAAAACATTTTGATTTTGATTTCCTTTTTTTTTTTTTTTTTTTTTTTTTGGGTAATTAAACAGGAAAAAAGCCCAGCACAAAGAAAAAAAATTAAATCGGGATCAACAAACAAAAAGAGACTTACATATGATAATTACAAAGTAAGGTAACAACAACACCGGGAGGCTTCTAAAACCGAGTAACATGAATACCAAGGTTAAAACAAGCAAGCCAATCTGCTATGGTATTTCCTTCACAAAATACCTTTGAGCAAAGGTCAAAGTTCAGTCCTTCCCAAGCATACTATGGATACAACGAAGATCTATGAGGTGAGCATTCGAGACTTGCTTTCAAAAATAAAATTGAGAAGCCTTCTTATACATTCTAGTACAATTTTAAATTATAGATGTACTTCGTCCATATTGTATTAGTAGCCACTTACACGTACTTATGTACATATGGAAAGATTTTTTAGAGAAGTATAAAGTGGTTATTTTACTTTTTTTTAATATTATTTTAATATGAAAAGATGAATTAGTGTGTGTGAGTGTATGCGATATGGATAGTTATTGAAAAGTAAAATTTTGTTAATTTTAAGTTAATAAAAAATATTTAATTATTTATGCTATTGTAAGATAGGAGACATACAGATCTTGTCCGTACATATACTAGTGTTTCATATTGTTTTTATGATATAGTTAATGCATGTAGCATCCCTCAATGAGTGGCTATAAATACATGCATGTCACAAAATTAAGCTCCACAATTTTAAGCACAAGTCGTACTAAACCAATTCCCAGTACTCTTCTTCCCAAATATAATTTAGTGGTTCAACGATGTCTTTTCAAGTTTCAGCCGTTCCTTCTTCCACCCAAGATTCAAGTCACATCACTCGCCGTTCTGCAAATTATCATCCCAGCATCTGGGGAGATCATTTTCTTTCTTATGCTTCTAATTCCATGGTAACATTTTCTTTTGCTTCTAATTGTCCACGGTATTACTGCAGCTAGAAGACATTAGTTTACATGTTTGATAAAAAAAATTTGGTAGGAAATGGATGTAGGACAAGTTCAAAAGTTGAAAGGAAGAGGTCAAGAGGATGCTAATGGTATCAGTTGAAGTTCCTTTAGAAAAACTGGAACTGATTGATGCAGTTCAGCGCTTAGGCTTGTCCTATCATTTTGAAAATGAGATAGACAATGTCTTGCAACAAATGTACGAGTCTGAAAATGATGGTGACAACAAAGAAGTTTATAATGATCTTTACTATGTTGCTCTTCGTTTTCGATTATTAAGGCAACAAGGCTATAAAGCTTCATGTTGTGAGTCTTCTTATATCCAACTGGTTTCTTTCTTTCATTGATTTCAAAAGCTTAATATTTGTGTCTACTGTATTTTGATTGTCAAACAGGTGTCTTCGACGAGTTTAAGGACAATGAAGGGAATTTCCGGGAATCACTTATAACAAATATGAGAGGATTGTTAAACTTGTATCAAGCTGCACATCTCAGAATTCATGGAGAACATGTATTAGATGAAGCACTTGCTTTCACTGCTACTCATTTTGAGTCTATGATGACCCAATTGAGCCCTCCTCTTGCTGCACAAGTGAGTCATGCATTAAAGCAGCCTATCCACAAGGGCTTGCCAAGGCTAGAAGCAAGATCATACTTTTCATTCTACCAAGAAGACCCTTTGCATAATGAAGTTTTACTAGCCCTAAGCAAAATTAGATTTCAACTTATTGCAGAAAGTGCACCAAAAGGAACTCAGTGAAATTGCAAGGTTGGTTGCTTTCTTGTAATTATAAATATACTAATTGTTGTTTAGGCTTGAGAGAACTTGAACTGCTATAATACAAACTTTCATTCTAGGTGGTGGAAGGATTTAGAATTCTCAGAGAAGTTACCCTTTGCAAGAGATAGAGTGGTTGAGTGCTACTTTTGGATTCTGGGAGTGTACTTTGAGCCAGAATATTACATGGCTAGAAGGTTTCTCACCAAAGTGATAGCCATGACTTCAATTATTGATGACATCTATGATGTATATGGCACACTTGAAGAACTTGAGCTCTTTACAGAGGCTGTTGAAAGGTGAGTCATATATAATTACTAACTTTTAGTTTTGAAGAAAATTATATCGATTACTGTTTCTGCAGATGGGACATTGGTGCCATATATAAATTGCCAGAGTACATGAAACATGCTTTTCAGGCACTTTTAGATGTTTATGCTGAAATAGAAGAGAAAATGATATCTGAAGGAAGATCATACCGCTTTTATTATGCAAGAGAAGCAGTAAGTCAAAGATCTTATATGTAGAACCGCAAATCTTGAGTGCATTTATGAAAATCAAGTACAAAAACTAAAGGAATTTCATTTTCTTAATGTCCTAATTAGATGAAAAATCAAGTAAGAGCATATTTCCATGAAGCCAAGTGGTTCCACCAGCAATACATACCAACAATGGATGAATATATGCCTTTAGCTTTAGTGACCTGTGGCTATTCAATGCTAGCAACAACATCCTTGGTTGGAATGGGTGATATCGTAACCAAAGAGACCTTCGAATGGCTCTTAAGTGGCCCAAAGATTGTTAAAGGCTCAGCAGTAGTTAATAGGCTCATGGATGACATGGTCTCCCACAAGGTAATCACATGATGAACTGATATTGTGTTGAAACTTCAATTTCTTTTCTTGTATATGTATGCATTTCTTGCTGACTAAAATCTTTGACTACCAATGTGTTTAGTTTGAACAAAAGAGAGGCCATGTTGCCTCTGCCATTGAATGCTACATGAAGCAACATGGTGTCAAGGAAGAAGAAACAATCATTCAATTTCAGAAACAAGTTGCTGATGCATGGAAGGACATGAATGAAGAGTGCCTCTACCCAACCAGTGTTCCTATGCCCATCCTCACTCGAGTTGTAAATCTTGCACGTGTCATTGATGTTCTTTACAAAGATGAAGATGGCTATACACATGCTAATGTTGTGCTTAAAGATTATGTAGCTTCTCTGCTCATTGAGCCTGTCCAAATATAACCATGTTAAATTGTTGGTAATTGTGGCACCGCTTACTGATTTTCAATAAATTGAATCAGTATGAGCATGTTAAATTGTTGGTTATGGTACTCAATTGATTTTCAATAAGCCGAATCATTTCAATTAACTTTTGTATATGCTATTTGGATCCATCATTTTTGTATGAGATTGAGCTTATGGAAGAAAAAAAAAATGGATAGCTAGTGAATTGTGAAAGAACTGTTTGGAAGATACATGCCAGTATGTAAAAGACAAAGAACTGGTTGAACTGCAACAAACAAGCCACTCTAATATGTAGTAACTTGTGACACGGGAAAGCAACAGTTTTTTCCGATTAAAGTCGAGTCTTAAAGGGAAAAAAGGAGAGCAATTGGTGTAATCGATCAAGGTGAATGGAGAGGCTTCTGACTAGAACTGAGCAGCTTGTTACTATTCAAGCTTAAAATTTTGCATATTTTACTTAACAGTAGTAATGCGACACTCTTTTAACTTGATTTCAAATAAGTTCTGGTACTTCATACTTTTGCAAAGCTGAAACGTGCAAGTCACTAGTTGTTCTTGCCCACAATGGAAAACATTTCTGACTTTAGCACCAAATCCCTGAACATCGTTTTATTTAGATACAGCAAATATAGAGAGAAACAGAGTAAAAATTCTGTAAGAATTCAGTATCCTGCATCTGAATTACATAAAACCTCTATAAATTAAGGGAAAGAGTAAACAACAGTAAAGGATAAATGGAATTAAAACATATCTATAACCCCAACAATGGGGGCTTTTATCATCATGAACCTGTAGGGAAGTATAAACTACCTATTCCTACAACTACCTCTTCAGGGTTATCAGTTCCAGGCTGAAGCAGAAATCAGATTTCTGTTCTTCCATCCCAACAGCATCGACCCATCCTTCTCCAGTAGTGTATAATGCTCTGAATAGCGCCTCAGCAGGTTTCTTATAACAAAATTTACATAAGAGCTCAATGGACACTGCCGGAACCCAGCCATTGTCAATCTAGACTTCCACTTGCCAAAGAGTTCGTGGCGCTCCACCCTTTCCTTACCTTCACATGCAATTATGTTCACGATATCCCTGGCTAAACAATGTTGCTCCACATTGATCCGTTCCTTGCTGCTTCTCGACAGGGCGACATCAATAGACTCAAAAATTGCCAAGTAATAATCTAGAGTTTCTATGCACCTATTGAAGAAAGGAGTTGTGTTTGTGTTTGATTCTTGCTCTACCAAAGTGACCACCTTGGGAGATAGTGATTTTACCAATCTAAGGAGCCCATCCCTCAGGTTATTCACATCAACACTCTCATCAGGGGTGTGATGCAGCTGCAAGGGGAAGTTCACAGCCAAAGCCTCCCCAGGCCTGACAACAAGCATGTCCCTTGTCATATCTGGAGCAAAAACTGGCACTCCATGAAACTCAACTGGGATGCTAAATTTCTCTGAAATTTCTGCCAACCTTCTTCCTACTGCCTCCAGTCCATCACCACGAGCATATTTAGAAACAGGGTCATCAATCCCCGTGATCCGCACATGAGGAGCCCCACCGGGTCTTGCTGAGAGGGCTTGAAGGAGAGTCACCCACTGGGTTCCCTGAGCAATCTGAAAGTCTATGATGTGAATATGGTCCTCACTTCTGCATGCTTCAGCAATGGCCCCATTGGCTGCCATGTAACCAAACTTCAAGTAAGGGCATATTTCATACAGCATGTGCATGTATGAAAACAAGTCCTTACTGTCAGGCTCTCTGCACTTAAGGGCACGATAAATGTTATTCCCCGATGCCTCCTTTCTTGCAACCAGTCCTTCAACCATGTAAGCACCAAGACGTTGGATCGGCTCCCCAGTAATAGACACGCCACTTCTAGCCTTTTCAACCAATTGATCAAAAGCTTTCATGTTGTTTTCAGAAAGAGCTTTAGCACATGCAATCAGCAGTTGCTTCAGATTGCTTGGTGAATATGACTGCAATGATGCTTCCTCCATTGATTTTTGACGTTTCTCTACACGAGTAACCTCACTTGATGGCCTACTACTAGGCAGAAAAGTTGTCTGGCTTCGAATCAGTTGTGAATTGGCGTGCTCATGACCCCATGACCTAGATCTGTAGCCTATTCTCTGTGATCCACTACTTCCCCCAAAAGAAGTATCTGATGTGGTAACTTCATCATCATCATCAGGGCCCATTAGAGCAGTCTCTAATTCCTGCAATGCGTGTTTGGTATTATGACTACAACTTCCATCCTGTAAAAAACTTGTCCTACCAGAATAGAGATGTTGACTATCTTGACGACAATACACTGATGGACTTGATTGATGTATAAAATTGTTGGTTTCCAGTGAAGAATTACAAGGGCTAAGACCAGAGAGAATATCTGTGGAGCTGTGCTGCTCCTGGCTGTCACTCAATATAGACAAAGTATCAGAATCTAAGAGAGACGAAAAGGGTGAATTAGGTGAGTTTCCTATATCAAATTTCAAAGACCCAAGCAGCCTATCGGGAAGTGATGGAACAGTGGGATGAGAAGATGTATGGGGATGTCCTGCACCAGTCACACTGAAACCAAAAAGCTGGTGTGAATCCATGCTATGAGGCCTGCATCAGCCGTCTATGTGATAAGAGATCTTAAGAATAAAAATAAGTTATCAGGAAAGAATCAACCTTGGCCCTTTGTCGAGGACCTATTTAGCAGCAGCTTTACAATTACAACGCTCAAACTTGTTTACCTTCAAAGAAAAAAATAAAAAAAATCCTGCAATAACAATCCAGATATACAGTTAATTTCTTCATAAATATGTAACATTGTATCAACAAAATATCTGATCTAAACCTGCCAACACAGAAACATAGCTAAAAATAGGAGTTCTCGTGCTACCCATAGAGAAAACAAATATAGATAGTGAGAGAGAAATAAATAAGGGAGCAGATTCTGTGATTGAAAAGAATATCCATGATACATAAGGTTCTACAGCCAATCAGTTTAGAATTCATCACCAAATCCCCAATTTCCTCACCCAGAAAGGTTTCTTACAACATAAGGATGACCAAAACCAAGAAAACTGCTGGTTAGTTTCAATTCTCCAAGTGCCACTTTATTTCCAATTAACATTTTCTGCAACAAACTTACACTGGAAATCTGAAACTGATACCACTTAATATCTATTACACGATAATATGTTCAGTGATTTTCATAAAATAAAAAATAAAACAATACACACACCATCCTAACTCTTTGATTACTTCACAGATTGACAGGAACGCAAGTGAACCCTTTCTCTCCTCCCAAACCAAATCCCTAAAGTAAAATCATATAAAGAGAATTGAAATAGAAGTGATGAAGAGATGAAGCAAAATACCCAGTAGGAGACAACCAAATGAATCGCTCATTCTTAGTTTCATATACGCAAAAACAAATAGCGAAGGTGTAGAGAGAGAAGAACTCCAAGACAAGTGAACGGCTCAAAAGGGGCGTGTTGAAAATAACCAAAGAAAGGGGTGATAAAGAACTGAGACTTATAGAATTTAATCAAACAGTTTGTAATTTCCAAGAAAATGACTAGAAATTACTATTGCTAGACCTCAACATCAAGTAGTATTGTGTATATACATTTCAACCTGAAACACACCCTCCATTTATCAAAGTTCATTGAGGATAAATCCACTATCTTATTTCACACAGACTTTGAGCTCTGCTTTCACACGGGTCAAACTAGAGCTAGAGGAGGAAGTAATAAAATCAAGCACGGCTTTTTATTTTTTCTTCGACTAAATTAAAGTTAACCCAGAAAATATATGACACTAAACATTCATTCAGATTCTAATAATCCAGAAAACAATCACTATATCATCACTATAAATGTAAAAATCAAATCACCCAGATGCAATTCCTCCTTTATCTCCAAAGCTAAAACCGGAAAGTTGGGTCTTCGTTCAGACTGCGACTTTTGTTTTGGTCTGCTTCGGTGAAATTTGTTTTCCTTTAGGTATAAGTTTTCTTGCAGACTCGGAAATGGGTGAACAGGAGCTTCAATTGTTTATATATAGGGGAGACCAGAGGGGTCAGGAAGTTAACGGAAGTTTCGGTAACGGCGATGTGGGGTCTTTAATGTACTGCGCTGTTAAAGGACATAGTTGACAGAACTTGACGACTTAGCCCGCCGACCACAAGCTGCGTTACACGCTCTTTGTTTGGTGGATGCATTGGGTTTCTTTTTCTTTTCCACTAATCAATTCAATAGAGAATTTTATCAATGTTTTTCTTATGAGTTGTCAAAAGATAAATTAATTCTACCCCAATAATTAATTTTATATATTTATTTTCAAAACTACTGGGTAAGATTTCACCCAGAATTTTAATTTTAGATTTAAATTTTTTGTAAATTATTTAATTATACATAACTCATATAATTAAATTAATTAATTTATATATAAATTAACTTAAACATTATTTATAAAAAATATATATATAAATTTTGAATTTTTCTGCCAACCCAATCGGTATCTTAGGGTATGAGAGCCAACCTATCAATTACTTATTTTCAAGTGCTACTTATCATATTTCGTTGTTAATTGACCTCGTGAATCATGAGATTATATGACCAAAATTGTCCACTCGCATCAAATGAGTGGGTGATAACGGAACTTCAAACTTCAAATTTAAAGACCAGCCGTGTTTTGACGGATGGCGACAAACGATTTGAACAAATCTTGAACAAGTCTTAGGTCTTGTACCAAGAAATAAACAAATGCTTTGTCTCCATCAATCTCTCACTCACCAATAGCTAACGCCGTTACTTGGAGAGCGCGTGATAAGAGAAAAACCAACAGAAACGCCACGATAGCTATGGCACTAATCTTTTCTTCGGGCTGACACGTGGAAATTCCAACCATTGAACCTTTGACTCCTTTCACCTGACGTGGCACGCTTTTCAACACTCATTTGAAGTTTTCTTACATTTTATTATTAATCCCATGCACGTGTGGAAAGCACATGTCAAATAAATAAAATAATGAGAAGTTATCAAGGTTATTCCGACTTCTAAATGATATAAATTATTGTAATATATACACAATATATAAATAATAATATTATTACTGCACATCATTCTTATTTTGATAATATATATATATATATATATATTATATGTGATTTCACCTTTACACGTGTTCATTAATAATAATTAATTAGAATCTATTGAGATTATCATCTAATCATGAGATCCTGCATTTGAGATCATTGATTATCAAAATAGCTAGTTAATTTGAATAATTTTCACTTTGTTATATGAAAATGGAAAGTTTTAAAAAATTGGGATACATGTCAAATCATTAGTTGGCTTAATCTTACCAAAAGGTACCCTAAATAGTTTACCCTAGCTAATTCAATGCACCTTCTCACAATCTAGCTAAATGACTTCGTGTAATTTTGTTCCTAGCAATGTCACTAATTATATGCCTATCTTTAACTCTTTGGAATCTGTACCTCTTATCCTCAATCAATGAATTATGTTTAGCAAAAAGAAAAAAATTCAATGCACCTTCCCTCCTCTGTATAGTTTTTCTTCTCTTTTTTCTATAGTAGAGTATATCTCTTTTTCCCTTTTTTTGAAGAATAGAAATAGACTAGATCCATAACTTCTCATTAAAAAGATGCAACCTTTCACGTGTGTTTTTGGTGTTACAACTTTTACTTGTTGGATTTTGTTTTAACATGGTCCAGTTTCTACTAAAATATTGAGATCCCAAAATTAAAAAATATATATGGGTTAAAGGATTTTTCCAAAATAAACATAAATTTAACTCTTTACTTGTTGAATGGTTTAATTTTTTTTTTCTAAACACTAAAAAGATAGAATGCTTTTAGTGGAATAGAATACTTAGATTAATGTTATATGTTAATATAATAACTCTCACATTTGTAATGTTATAAAACTAATCAAGTAATATCAAGAGAAGTGATTCTTAGATTTATATGTGGGTAAGTTTCATTATCTTAACAGCGTAAGAGTTTAAAGTTTGACACTGTACTTGAATATTTTTTGTTTGAAATTAGAAAACTAATAAAAATAAGTAAATTACAGTTGTGCATTTTTTATAATTTTTTTCTCAGTCATACCAATTTAAAAGTAATGTGTTTTCTCTTTTTATTTTATGCCGATCGTACCATAATGACTTATTTAATATGATTTCAAGTCATGAATAGAGTTGAATTTTATTTTAGGACTTGTTTAATGAATGAACCAAGTCTAAATTTTGTAAAACTCAATTCATAAACTTGCAATTCTAATTTTTTTATATATTCTAATATATGTTTATTAGAATTTTATATCTAAGATACATAATATGTTATGTTGTTTCTTTGTGTGATTTGATCTATATTTTTACATATTATTTATATATTTATATTCAAAAATAAAAGCAAATTCTATTTTGGTTGGTGGTTATCAAAAGGGGTGAGCATATGGGATGACAAACCAAAAGCCCGACTTCCACCCATTCAAATTGGCCTAAAACCGTCCCAATCCGAATTCGCATTGAGAATTTTGTCACTTTACCGGGTCGGGTCAATTTTGTTATGAATATTATAAACTATGTCAACCAAATGGACGGCAGAATTTAAAATTTTTAATTTCTTTAAACTTAAATTATCTTATAATTATATAAAAGTTTATAAATCTAATTTAATAATTAAATCAATTAAATATAAAATTATGTACTTCCAAGACTTTCAATCTTTCATCGTATTCTTGATCAGATTTTCACTTCTTGTTGATTTATCAAGAGTTATCAAGGATCTCCATACTTGAAAGTGAGAGGAGTTGCCAAGAGATTTTGTGTGCTAGCACAAGTCACTGGATCACTTTTGTAACTTAGGAATTGTAAATGGCCTAAGATCCTTCTTAAGATTACAATTATTCTCTCTTATAATTGTCTAGCTTGTTAATTTTTATACCTTCTTATGTATTAAACAATCCTAACACATAAGGATTGTGCTAATATTAGGATTTAATTATAACCCTAATGCCTAACAAACTATAATAATGACATAATTGTACCAAAGCCTTCCTTAATTGAATATTATCCTACTATGTGTAACTCTTTAGATTCAGACTATTGATGGTAGGTAACTTTTACATATTTATTAATAGAATTTATTTAATTAAAATAAAAACTCATTCTAGTTATTTAAATTAAAATTCTTTTTAATTCATCATTTAATTAACATTAATTAATTATTTAGGTTTCCTATAAGTTAAAATTGATGACTAGCAGCACATGATGACTATTCATAATAATATGAATATGACTTTGAACCTTTTGAATTTTTTCATTAATAGCTATCGTGCAATTTTATCCTTTTATCATGCAATATCATGATTAAATCTATTAAGGTATGGAAATAAAATCAAACCCTATATTAAATCATGTGTCTATATCTTAAAATTATAACTTCAATGAGGAATTAGAAAGTCATTATATAAAATCCACTCTACTATGGCCATAAGCTTTTAAGTTATATTTTTTATAAATCGCATATGATATTTCTTTTTTCTACAAAGAGTGATAAATTTTTTTATTGCGCAGTTACATATCTACCTTCATATACAAATAATTATATCTAATTACTACTTCTTAGATAACTCATTAATAGAACCAAAAATAGCAACAAATATAATGACGTATAATATAAGATAATTATAGTTCTTCAAGTCAAATAATTATTTACACAATTATTCTCTCTTATAATTGTCTAGCTTGTTAATTTTTATACCTTCTTATGTATTAAACAATCCTAACACATAAGGATTGTGCTAATATTAGGATTTAATTAAAACCCTAATGCCTAACAAACTATAATAATGGCATAATTGTACCAAAGCCCTCCTTAATTGAATATTATCCTACTATGTGTGACTTTTTAGATTCAGACTGTAGGTAACTTTTTCATATTTATTACTAGAACTCATTTAATTAAAATGAAAACTCATTCTAGTTATTTAAATTAAATTTTTTTTAATTTATCATTTAATTAACATTAATTAATTAATTAATTATTTGGGTTTCCTATAAATTAAAATTGACGACTAGCAACACAGGATGACTATCCGTAATAATATGAATATGACTATGACCCTTTTGAATTTTTTCATTAATAGCTATCGTGCAATTTT
Source organism: Quillaja saponaria (assembly GCA_029379385.1). Taxonomy (NCBI): domain Eukaryota; kingdom Viridiplantae; phylum Streptophyta; class Magnoliopsida; order Fabales; family Quillajaceae; genus Quillaja; species Quillaja saponaria. The sequence continues at coordinate 5,142,540 of CM055616.1, read as the reverse complement.
ATCCTTTTATCATGCAATATCATGATTAAATCTATTAGGGTATGAAAAAAAACCAAACCGTATATTAAATCATGTGTCTATATCTTAAAATTATAACTTCAATGAGGAATTAGAAAGTCATTTTCTAAAATCCACTCTACTATGGCCACAAGCTTTAAGTTATATTTTTTATAAATCGCATATGACATTTCTTTTTTCTACAAAGAGTGATAGATTTTTTTATTGCGCAGTTACATATCTACCTCCATATACAAATAATTATATCCAATTATTAATTCTTAGATAACTCATTAATAGAACCAGAAATAGCAACAAAATATAATGACGTATCATATAAGATAATTATAGTTCTTCAAGTCAAATGACTATTTACATAATTATAATTTGAGAACCACCTATTAATATGAAAAAAAAAATTTATATATATATTTTTATTTGAGTTAGTTTAGTAAATTGACTCTCTAATGAGCACCTCATATTAATGTTATTATTTCATATACAAATGACTATAAATTCAATCATTCTCTCATTTAAACTTTTAATGTTTGTGATTTTTAAAATGGATTAAATAGAACTCCAGCGGTATTTAAAAGAAAAGGTCAATAATTACATATATAACATAAAGAATTATCACATGGGAAATTAGAAAGTCGGAAAGCCGAAACAAATTTGTGTGTTTCTCACATGGAAAATATTGAAGAGCGACCCTTAAAATCTTAATAAACGAGCCTGGCCCAGCTAGCAGTCCCTCCGGCCGTGTATGGCTTCAAATGTTGAAAAATTGAAATGGAAAATATTTGACTTGTTAAATTGATTGCAAATTGAAAGAATTTTTGCACAATATCATGTAGGGTCCAAATAAATTATGAGCTTGAGGATGGTGACCACAAAATAAAATTTTTAATAGTTAATTGTAAATTATTGTTCATTTTGTAATAGTTTTATAGGACTTATAAAATTAGATATATAATCTTTTTATAATTTTATAATCGTCTAAATTAATCATTATATTCTAAATCATCCAACTACATAATCAACTTTAAGTATTGGGCTAGAAGACTTGTCTATGGGCTTGATGGCCCATAATTAAGAAAGAAAAGAAAATGAAGAAACACCACACCTGAACCACAACTGGTTCGGGTCCCATTAGTAGATAGAGAACAATCTCACATGCACCCACATGTGCAAATCACATGCCCCTTGGAGTCATGGACCCTCCAACAAAGAAAAAACTTGTCCACCTTCCTTCAACCTTTTGCCACCATAATTAGCTTACTCTTTTTATCTTTGCCTACAAGCTATACATAATACAATATATAAATAATATATACGTGATTACAAGTCTAGGACTAAGGACGATATCACTATTAAAGAATAAACAAAGCAAATTAATTTATGTGCCAAAATGTCAAATTTCTAATCAAATCACGATTTGATCAATTACCAATTGAATTGAAGGTTTTTAAGAGATACTATTTGAAGTTTAAGTAGTTTTTTTTTCTTCTTCTTTTTTAACTTTACAAAATGATTTTTGTCTTTAATTTTTTATTTATTTTTTCTTAATGTTAAAGAGTTATTTCTCTGGAATAGTTTAACAACTAAAATTGCTAACATTGAAGATAAGAATTTGTTAAACTATTCCCGAGAAATAACTCTTAACATTGAGAGAAAAAAATGAAGAATCGTTTGTAAAGTTTAAAAGAGATTTTTAGGTAACATATGAAACTTTGGGACAAATTACAAACACTACTACCCTATTGTAGTCAAAACAAAAGCGAGACGCCACTAAAAGTAGATCGTTTTAGCAATAATTAATTTAATTTCTCACTCCTCATTTGCTTTATCTCAATGGTAAAGTTAAAACTAATCATCTCCAATCACTCTATTATACCTTTAGTTTTTACTTTTACAACTTTTAAGTCTTTGTTCTTCTTTATATGAATATCTGTCTCATTTTATCTTTCTTTTTTTTTAAAAAAAAAAAAACTATCTTATATGGGAATCCTCAAAAAAAAAAAAAAATTAAAAAAAAATTCTCATATTTGTTTTTTTAATTAATACCATATTTCGGTGATAGACTAAAGAATAATGAAAATTAAATACCTTTTATGTTGTTTAGATTTATTAATTTTTTCTAAATTTTTAACGGATAAAAAAATATTAAAAAGGGTTTACTATATTTTCATATTTAAGTTAAATTTAATTTTTGTAATTATTTTACATTGATGATTTTTGGAAGAAAGGAGAATGTTATTTATATTTTTCACCGAAATAGACCAATATAAAATGTTCTTGGATGTACACTGAAAAAAAATAGAAAAATATAATACACTTAAATATTATATGCTATTTTCTTTCTCAATAATGAAATTATATATTTATAATAAGAAAAAAAAAATTAATCAAAAGAGACGTGAATTTCACCAACTTATGAAGTAGTTGGGTGTCAGAATCAGATTCTATATTTTTAGATCCAAAGATTTAATCAACATGAAAACTATATAATATATATGAATCACTAGGTCGATTTCAGTTCTGAGTTTTGCCCTTTCTTGTGTACTTAGTATATATAATGGTGATGAAAAATTAAAATTAATTAAACAAAATTGTTCACATAAATTATTGAATTAATAAAACTTATCTGGAGAAGACTACAATGCTCATCTTGGAATATTCTATACATAGATTTTAAAAACAAATTGAAAGTCAAAAGTTAAAAGCTTTCTTGTGTACGTACCAATAACTATATGGTGGCAAATGCAATTAAAAAAATATGCATCAAAATAATATAATTAATTTTATATTCGTTGAGTCTAATCACTTATATATTTTGTCTTCGGAGTCACTTTCACGAACGTGCATCGCTTTCGTGAATAGTACATAGTCAAATATATTTATTTATTCAATAAGTAAATAATATTCAAATCAATTACATATATTTCGAATTAATTCACATATTTAAGTCTAATTAAAAACAATTTATAGATTTTATTTCCCATATTTAAAAAAAAAAATAGATATTATATAACTTCTTAAAATTCTTCCTTTGTTCTCATCACATGATAATCTATATATTTATAATTTCATTTGAATATTAGGTAATTTAATTAGGTGTGTGTTAGGTTGGCAGTTGCTCAGCTGCTATTTCATTTCTTCGTACTTAGTAACAGCCGATATCAACCAACTTTTTCATATATATGCTAAGTCGTGTTCTCAACTAAAAGATGAAAGTAGAAAATATAACATTATTGTTTTGTTACAAAGTTTGGCATAAATTTATTGAAATAATAAAGATTTGTCCAACTCCTCACACATATTAAAGGTCTTATTAATTTTATCTATAAAAGTTTAATTTTGTTTAATATAAGATATTGCAATGCACTTTCAATTTGCATTGTCGTACACAACTATAAAAACTGACGGGACATTTTTATTTTTGGTGAACATAAGAGAAAAAAATTAAATAAAACTCCATAATTTTATTTTTTTACATTTAATGTGAGGCTGATAATAAATTCTTTAACAATGGGTTGCTATTTTAAAATGCCGGTGGGTTATGAGACTGCAGGTCTCTTTAGGGTAGCCTTTCTCACTATATTTTGTTTAGTTTTTTGAATTTCTTCGTAAGAGTGTATTGTAAGATTGATATTTCTATCGAGACTGAAAGACTTTGTTATTAATTACAAGTTTCAAAATTTGTTTGAACTTATATTTTAATCTTAAGAGTAACTGTTACTATTGTACCTAGTCCTTATTGACTTATCGTGATATTTTAAATAACAATTTCATATATTAGTTGATTTTTTTTCCATCAACTAATATTTTTCCTATAATAACCTTTGGATTTTGTTAATAGAAATGCATTTATAATCTTGTTTAGGTGAAAATGAAAATAATTAGTTTCAGAATTCATCAACTACGGAAAATTGTTATTCACTGCACGCACAAAATAAAATTGCTCAAACTATCGTGCACCTAGTCAATCCCACACATATATATATATATATATATTTGCCTCCAAAAAATTTAAAAATATTTTCAAAAAATATTATAAGAACACTTATTCATAATAAATATGACAACTTTCTGTTTATAAGAAAAATCAAAATTTTAATTCTCACAACTTCACAATTTATTATATTTGGACCAATTGTAACTTGTAAGAGAAATGGAGTAGTAATGGAGAAAGAAATAAAACAGGTCCTCTATAACAATCAAACTTTATATCCCAACCCTACAGGACCCACGTGTCATGGTATATCAAATTATTCTGGGCCATGCACGCACACTATCACTACCCAAATGCAGCACAAAATCCCAAAACTCTGGGTGGCATATTCGCCAAATCACGCAAATTAAAGGCCATTTTGGGAACACAACCTCGCCTTATTAGGTGCGTTTTGTCATGCTAACGACAACTCAGTAAATATTAAAAAAATCAAAGAAAACAAAAGCAAAATAAGAAAATTTTGGTTTTTTAATATTATAATTCCTAAATTATTTACACGGTAGTATTTGATGTTTCTCAGGCCTCAGCTCTTTCAGATTCTTTTCTTACTCTCTTCCTTCGAATCTCATTCAAAAGCATTGGATTTCTTACAGTCCCAGTTCTAATTTTGGTGGTCTGCTTCTAAAAAGCACGTAACTGTTTACAGCCAGTTCATGTAAACAGGTAAATTCCAGCTCTGAAGCAACTTTTTTGAAAGCGTTACAGAATGTTACAAAAAATGTCTCTCTCTTTTTCTTTTCTTTTTTTGTCCAATGGCTGTTTCTGGCAATTTTTCGATCTGCTGGTCTGTGCCCAGAATTTTTTTTTTTGTTGCTTATCAGTATGTGTCTGTGTGTGTGTGCTTGGGTGGATGGGTGATGAATGTGTTTCTCGTACATCTCTCTGTTTGGGTGATGAGTTTGTTTCCTGCACTTGGTCAAAATCCCTGTACTAGTCTCAGTTGGAAAGTTTGAGTTTTTCTTTCTCTAAAAAAATATCCTACTGTTTCTCAGCAACGAGGGAGCTAATAAATTCATTATTAAATCAGCATTTAACTCATTTCATCGTTCTGATTTTGACCTTGTGTCCAATTTTTTCTGCTTTTGCAACAGTCAGATGCATAGCTGAATAGATCTTTTATTGTATGTTAATTTCTTATTCTGGTATTATTTTTTGATGAATGAAAACATAACAAGTATGGAGATATAGAAACTTCAGCTAAACCGAGGACTGAAGCGCAGTTTGTGTTAGAATTGCTTAATTTTCTTTCCTCCCATTCTTTTGTGCATTAAAAGTTTTCTTCTTTTCTTTTCTCTACGTTTCTCAATCTGAGACTTTTCTCTTTGAATGGTATATTGTTTTTCATTATGTGGGTTTGTTATTCTAGATTTTTAGATGACTTTTTGGGAAGGTTGATACTCAAACTAAAAGTCTACAATTAACCACTCCAATTTTCAATTAAATAAGCCAAGTAAATGTCATGTTTTTGACCTGGACTCTTTCTGTAGGATTTATGCATTTCGTTTTGGTAGGTCTGTTGATGGATTGGACAATTGTATAGGGAATAGCAAAGCTCAGTGACGAGATGAAAGGGGAGTCAACCGGGCTGATAATTGGCATCTCCATAGGTGTTGTGATTGGAGTCTTTTTGGCTATTTCTGCATTATTCTGTCTTAGGTACCATAGGAAGCGTTCACAAATAGGGAGTAGCAGTTCCCGGAGGGCAGCTACTCTACCCATCCGAGCAAACGGTGCTGATTCTTGTACTATACTATCAGACTCAACCATAGGCCCAGAATCACCTGTCAAATCTGGACGAAATGGCATGTCCTTGTGGCTTGAAGGATTTAAGAAGAGTAATATGGTTTCAGCGTCTGGAATACCTGAATATCCATACAAGTATGTTTCCTGGAAATAAGTTGCATGCAGGCAATGTTTTGTTGATTATGGGAGATGGACTAAGTGTTTTAAATGTTTAATATCATGGACTGTGACATCTAATTAGTTGCATATTTCCCTTGCTTGAAATGTTAATGGTTCATTTTAGAATGAATTAGCACTGATGTAGTCTCTATGATTTCAAAGGAAAATAGCAGCAATTTGGTTAAAATCTGAATACCGGATTGAGTTGTCTAATCCCTGCCCCCATTGTATTTTCCTAGTTGAAAATAGTATGATTTTCCACAATTTCCTTTGGAAGAATGCTTGACATGCTGTGGCTGCAAAAGCAAGCACTTTATACAGATCGTTTTTCTATTAATTTTGGAAAATAAGACATTCTTTGGCTCTTTTGTTTGCTGCTATTTTTTCTTACCAACTAATATTTGTTAAAAGGTTTATAATTATTTTGACTTGTAAACTACAAATGATGTGTGCACTCCAATTTCTTTACAGGTCTGTTCTGTTCAATGTGTTTGTTAATCCTTGCAGGGATCTGCAAAAGGCAACCCATAATTTTACGACATTAATAGGACAAGGTGCATTTGGTCCTGTTTACAGAGCTCAGATGTCAACTGGTGAGACAGTTGCTGTTAAAGTTCTTGCAACTGATTCTAAGCAAGGGGAAAAAGAGTTCCAGACAGAGGTAAAAATGGTTTCTAGTTACATTTTTACTACTATTTGGGAGCCTGATGAAATAATCAGTACACTTTTTTAGCATAATTTTGACAATGAAGTGTGTTTTAAATGTTGTAATGTGACAAATTTGAAGAAAACAAGACTTGGTTTGCATTTGAGGGTGAGCATTAGTTTATAAAGTTTCATATACATAGTCTGAATTTTTACCAATCATCTTAAGCTTTTGAATTAGTTGGGAATCAAACTCCTTTTACACTCTTTCGTCATATAACTCATTTCTTTATGTGTTATTATTTTTCATTCCAGATTGTTCATCAGGTTTGAGCTTTTGACATACTTCTATTCAGGTTATGTTATTGGGAAGGTTACATCATAGAAACCTAGTGAATTTGGTTGGATACTGTGCAGAAAAAGGGCAGCATATGCTTGTATATGTCTACATGAGTAAAGGCAACTTATCTTCTCATCTATACAGTAAGTTCCCTCTCTGGTTTTTTCTTAGGCAACAGTTACTGAGAAAACAAACTATCTGAACAGATCTCTTATTTAACATGTGTGTGCTGAGTTTTGTTTTCCTTTTCTCGTCTCTTATTTTTCCTTATTCAGCTTTGCAAAATCAACCTAATGCCTTCCTGTTCCTGACCACATTTGCTTATTAGTTTTACTAAAGTATAAACTACATTTATTTCTAGATAACAGCTAACTTCTCGGAATTTGTGAAAGATCAGCAAGACTTGCGTGAGTCTATTTAAGATGCCATGATTATTGTACTCCTTGATTATCTTACTGAAAGTACCTACTTCCTCAAATGGATTTCTTACTTGCAGTCATGTAGTGTAATTAAGATGCCATGATGAAGTTGGATATGTCATGGTGCACTGGAGTGCTTTATACTAAAAAGAGAGCAATGAAATCAAAGATTGTAAAAGGAAAGATTGATGTTGTGTGCTTCTCAGTACTATATTTCTTATGAACTATGAATACAGGAGTGAAGTTAACTCACTTTTTCTCTATTTGTTAAGATGTCACGATGAATTTTAATGTCATGGTGCACTGGTGTGCTTTATACTAAAAAGAAAACAATGAAATCAAGATTGTAAAAGGAAAGGTTGATGCTGTGCGCTTCCCAGTACTACTTCATTTCTTATGCACTATGAATACAGGAATGAAGTTAACTCACTTTTTCTCTATTTTTCCAGATGAAGAGACTGAGCCATTGGTCTGGGATTTGAGGGTTCATATAGCTTTAGATGTAGCAAGGGGCTTGGAGTATCTTCATGATGGGGTAAGCTCCCTTTCCATGTTATGTCTTCACCAACCTGTTCCTTCTTCCTTCACTTGTACATGCACATATGTAATCTTGCTTATGATGTTTATTGATAATTGAGTTACATTATTACTTCAGGCAGTTCCTCCTGTAATACACCGGGATATCAAATCCTCCAACATTCTGTTGGATCAATCCATGCGAGCCAGAGTATGTTTGCTTCTTTCCTTGACCATTACCTTCTGTTAGAGTATATTTAGTATTAAGTTATGTTGGGTGTTAAGTCCCACGTTGTTTAGATAAGTAAGTCTTATGTAATTGCTCTATTATAAATTTAAGGTCCTGGTGTAGTCTTGGAATAATACAAGCTATTACTATTTTTTTCTTTATATTTATTTTACACCTTCATCTGAAAAAAAGAATTTTCGAAAATGATACTTAGGACTAGGATGATCTACATAGTCCTTTTGTGTGTTTGTGACTTTGTGTCACATTTTAATTTGTGTAATTCCAATTTCCGAAGTGAGATAGCTATATATGAATATATTGGGGTTGCTCATACTTGGCTAGGCTGGCTCATATATTATATAACTCATTCCTCTGCTTCAAACAGGTAGCTGATTTTGGTCTTTCAAGAGAAGAAATGGTGGATAAACATGCAGCTATACGGGGTACTTTTGGATATCTCGATCCTGAGTATATATCAACGAGATCATTCACAAAGAAAAGTGATGTTTACAGCTTCGGGGTGTTGCTCTTCGAACTCATAGCTGGTAGAAATCCTCAACAGGGTCTTATGGAATATGTTGAGCTTGTAAGTTCTCTCTCTCTGAACGTTTTCAGTAAAAGTAAAACTGTATTTTAGGGTAACTTTCATGACGTATACCAGTTTTAAGTTTTTCTGACACATAGAAGTATCAACAATGTTAGTTATTTGATATCATCATAATGATTGAAATTGTCAAGGCATAGTTGAATAAAATTATGCAAACAGAGTTACAATTGATAGACACTACACAGTTCTGAACTTAATCCAAGTTATTGTTGTGATGATTAGGCAGCAATGAATACCGAGGGGAAAGCCGGGTGGGAGGAAATTGTGGATTCCCGTTTTGAGGGAAAATTTGATGTCCAAGAACTGAATGAAGTGGCAGCCCTTGCATACAGATGCATCAACCGTGTCCCAAAGAAACGGCCTTCCATGAGAGACATAGTGCAAGTGCTGACAAAGATCCTTAAATCAAGGCACAATAGGAAACACCACAAGACCCTGTCTGGCACAGCAGATGAAGTTTCCATTGATGTTGATCACCCAGAAACCAGGATTTCCATCACCGAGCACAGGAGAGAGGAATCTACAGATAGCATAGCTGATAGTACCTATGAAGTTTAGTGATGGTTTTTGGCATTTGATTAATTTTTTTTTTCCTTTACTCCTTTTCTTTTGAGATTTTTGCTTTTGGATATATAGGCATGTAAATCTGCTTTATTTCCTATTTCTTCTCCACTTACCTAGGCTGGCTTGTGCTGCCTGTTTTTGTAGTTGTGTGTAACAAACAGCTCAGCCCCCACCCCTCCCAAAATACTTCCTTGTTTTACATCAATGACACTTACAAATTTTGTATATTTAACTTCAGGAATGGAATGAGAAAAAAAAAAAAAAAATAGAGGAAAAGAAAATTCCTTTTATGTTTTGGTAATTTTTCTTACTGTGATATTCTGTTTGCCAAGTGGACTTACGAAGAATATTTTTCTGGGAGGTTCTCCATACACATAAATAGTAATTTTTTCATTGAAGGCACCTCAACATGGTGTGCTTCATTAGCTTTATTTTTTTATTTTTTATTTTTTTTCTGCCAAGACGTGTGGTCCTGTTAATTGGGTCTGAAGGAAGCAGCCCAAATGCAGCGGCACTAACCAATGACCGATCTGCAGCTCTACGACGTCGTTCTTTTTCTTCTCTATCCACTTTCCTCCATATTATCCAATGTCCATCCACTGTAATCAGAAGCGGAAACACAGAATCAGCACCTCCTAGCTGAAGTCTCTGCTGTAGGAGAAGCAGTGAAAATGGCAGCCATGGCTGCTCTTCAAAGTTCTATGACCTCTCTCTCCCTCTCATCTAATTCTTTCTTGGGACAACGCCTGTCACCGATCACAGTCTACCCTGTTCCTGTAAGTTCGAATATTCTCTTCAGAGCTCCTTTTCTTTCAAATTTCTTCACTTTCATTAATTTAAACTCATTCTATCATTCAATTTGAACTTGGGTTTTGATTTTTTATCTAATAATGTGGTTATTTTTGCTGTGTAAATCAAACCCCACGTGTACTAAAAATTACAATTTTCTTTTCAAATTTTTGTGATAATGTTAAAAATGAGTTCCTGCACAAACTTGGAATTTGTGTTCTTCATCCGATAAGTATAATTACAAGTTAACAACGAATAAAATTATTGTAATCATGTTTATAGTTAGTGCCAAAACTTATGGAGATTTTTTGTTACAATGTTCACGTATGGATATGGTTTTCTTGTTGACTTGTATTTTGGACACAATGTTGCAGATTACATGTAGAGTTAGTGAAAAAGTAAGGCTCATATTCTGTTGTCCATTCATATACGGTGACACTACCTTCAAGATTTGGCTTCTCAATGTTAACACACTATGGTTCAATATTTCTAGTTCCTTTAAAGTCACATATTGTTGTCAGCCAGATCTGACATTTCTTTTAGTCATGTACTGATACTGACGGTTGCTAGTCCATATTACAATTGTGTTCCTTTCCAGGCAGGTTGCTTTTGTTAATACTTCCAGGGGATGAAAGATTTTTTTACACTTAGTTATGTTTTTCGGGACGATGGTTTGGTTTAAGAATCTTATGACTATAATTAGTTTAGTGCGAACATCTACAGCACTAATGAAAGGTCTTGTTATTTAAGAGGAAATGAACAGTTACTGACAGTATATTGTTGTTTCAATATAGACTTCAAAATAGCTTAGAGATGTCTTCATGTTGTCATGGTACATATTTCAAAACTGAAATCATCAATTGTGCTGATTTTACATGCAGGTCCAGTCCACAGAGAAGCCATGTCTTATTACAATGAAGGTTAGTATCATGGATCCTCTCCTCATCTATGTTCACTATGATTTTTTGTGTTGGTGGATTCTACTTTCAAGAATAGGCACAGAATATGATGTATATATTATGATCAAAAAAATTGAAGTCCTTTTATCTTGAAAAAAGATAGTGAGTGCAAAAGAAGAAACAACATTGTTGAAATTCGAGCCTAAGATGAGAGTACATAATTTATATGTGCTGTTGTAATTATTTTCAGTTCAGTACATGTTGGAAGTACTTAGCAAGATCCAGTATGACTTAGGCTTTAAAGCTGATATAAGAAAACTGTGACTGGGAAGTGGGAACGAATTGCCTTTTTTGGTAACTCCATTGCAGTCAACAATGGGAAAAAGTCTAAATTTCATTTATGTGATGATGAAATCAATAGCTTTCCAAATGCGCTCATGTTGAGCATTGCAAGAACCATGAAGTTATGGTTTACTTGACTATAACTTTTTTCTTCTGAATAGAGCCTAGTTTGCATTACTTGTCATCAATTGTTGATATTACCCTTTTCTTCCTCTGGCAGCTTAAGCGATGGGAGCGGAAGGAATGCAAACCAAATAGCCTTCCAGTCTTGCATAAGATGCATGTTAAGGTTGGAGACACCGTGAAAGTAATATCTGGACATGAAAAGGGTAAAATTGGAGAGATTACAAAGATCTTCAAGCATAACAGTGCTGTCATAGTGAAAGAGCTAAACTTGAAGACAAAACATGTGAAGAGTAGAGAAGAGGGTGAACCTGGACAAATTATCAAGGTTATTTTTAGACTCTTCTTCCTGAAAAGCATTGAACCATAACTACTTATGCAATCCTCTCTTACTTATGCATGCTTTGATAATGAGAAGTTTGTGTTTTAATTTAGAAAGCATAGATTGCTACATCATCACTTTTATTGTCATAATGCATGTGCATTTGGTATAGTGTTCAATGAAATGCCATTATTTTAGGGTTAGGGTTAGGATCACCCCTAGAGAAACGATGATACTTAACTGAGATGGTAATAGGATTCTTGTATATACTTGGATCTTGTATAAAAAGTGGAACCTCAAATTTCAGTTGATTTGGCATAATATAAAGAAATATTTATGCGAAGATTATTGGTGTATGTAAACTAAATGTTACAAAGAAACTATTTGTCCTATTCCAGATTGAAGCTCCTATTCACAGCTCAAATGTGATGCTCTACTCAAAAGAGCAGAATGTAGCAAGCCGTGTGGGTCATAAAATCCTTGAAAATGGCAAACGAGTCCGTTACCTAATAAAAACAGGGGAAGTAATTGACAGTGAAGAGAATTGGAAGAAACTGAAGGAAGGGAACAAGACAACTGAAGTAGCTGCTGCGTCCTAGCTTTCCAACTCATGACTTCACCATTAGTGTAATTTCTAAAGCTCTAGTTGTATTTCTCTCCTCTTTTATCTTGATTATTCATACTATTAGTTGCAGTCTCTCTGTTGATAAACACACACTGTAATTTGTTTTGTTCATTTATCATTTGTTGTATCTTCTGTATAACAAACTTAAGTTTATGCCTAAAAATATATATTAGCTAACAAAGCGATAATTCACTATTTTACTCAAACAAACTCGGTTTTTGCTTTTCTCTTACAACTATTTTGAGTTGTTCACGTGAAAGTATTCATTCACACTGCTTATTTAATCAAGAGACATGGGAGACAGTACTATTGGGGCTCAATTAGTCAGTCAATTTTTTTCTAGTTTAAGCATATCTTTCAGAGGTTTGTTTGATGTTGAAATGATAGTCACGCCCTTGGTAACAAGGACTGACGATGATCTTTCTAAGGGTGCCAATCATGTAAGGTACCCCTTCCCCAACCTCAGTTCCTGTTGTGGTTGTGGCTGACTTCGGCTATCTTGGACCCAACTCATAAAACTGGGAATCTGTTGGATGCATGTAGTTCTCGATTTTCTATTGTCATGTCAGATGAAAGATACACCCCATCAACTCATCAAAGGTTCATAATATTTCAGTTCTATAAGCTTTTCCACTTTCCACCATTAATGGGTCAAAACAATTCAAAAGTTTTTGCGCATGCTCATTATAAGAACTTATTTGGATGACGCCTATCATTTAATTCTAATCCAACTTAAAAATATGCATACTGTCATCCGAAAACTAAACAATTAAAAAATCAAATACCAAACATGATTCCCCAAACATTTTGGTATTGTCCTCAACTAGTATTAAACTTGCCCACTCAATCATAGTAATTGAGAGTTCAGATACAACAACCTCTTTGTTATCGCTAGTTGTTATGGGTTAAAAATAGTCTCACACTGCTGATTAAAAAACAAATATTAAGGAGTGGAGCTCGTTTATCTCCTGAGTTATTTCTTAGGAATGAGTTCCACTCTATTCCTTGACTGACATATACCATTTATACACTTAATTATAACAGACGTATAACTTACAAAGACAACCCAGCCACGTGCACAGTGAAGAGGATGTCATTCTGTTTTAAAATGGCAATGAGTGCCCATTGTTGCCCGGAGCATATAGCATTTGTGAGGGGAGTTTAGTTAATTATATTCAAAATGCTAGGTACTTCCATTTTTGGCTTCAGGAATTTCCCCTATCTTAGAGACGTTCTGTACAGATTACAGTATTTGTCCATGAGACTATTGACTGAAACAAGTAAATTTGTTGAAGGTGGTATTTTTATATCCTCCAATTTGCTACAACTTGCACTAGACTGGATTAGCACGGCAAGTTCTATCAGCATGAGTTTACATAAAAAGATCGTGTTAAAGAGAAAGAGACACGTGGTATTAGTTTTCTCTGTAAGTCTGACTGGTAATTATAACCACAATGTTCTGTACCTAACATATGGTGTGAAAACCTTTCCCAATGCAAATATTTAACAAAGACACTCTCATGCACCCTCATCATAATTGATCTCGTGGAGGTACATGTTGTGCATCTCTCAAAATATAATATTTTGCCAGGCAGACTGCCCTGCATACCATGAAGGTAATTTGACAGAACATGCCACTTACTCATATGACTATAAATAGGCCAGACAGAGTGCCCTGAAAAGAAAATTCATGAAACTGTACAAATATTGCCTATATTATATACGCATAGCACATGCTTAGTTGCATATTTATCTAGTTGTTTCTCAAAGTATTACCATTATTATAATAACATATTTGACTAAACCATTAATCACTTGACACTTATCATTAGCTTCTAGGCCACTCAAAATAAAGTCACAAGAGCGTGTCTCAGACAGAGTGGTTCAGTTGGATTTAGTTTTGGCAGCAGGAAATGGAGGTTTTAGATCATAAGCTGGGGCAGAGCAAAGAACAGGGAGCTGCTCCTCCTCCGATGTATTGCGTTACCGGAGCTACCGGGTATATAGGGTCATGGTTAGTGGAGGCTCTTCTTGAAAGAGGCTACAGGGTCCATGCCACTGTTAGAGATCCTGGTAAGTCAATTAATATTAACATTTTAGGAAGCTCTTATTGCTCAAGGTCTCTAACTCTAAAGTACCATAAGCTTACCATTACCTTCTTTATGTCTCCTCCTCCCCCTCCTCCTCAAGAAAACTTGGGGGCACTGGGAGAAAGATTTGAAGAGAAGTAAAAAATGAAGAAGCTAGTTTGACATCTTAAACATGATAATCATAAAAGTCTTATCTAATAAGATCAATTTTTTTTAATTTTTTTTTCTGAGAATTCTGGGAATTTGTGAGAAGGGTGGAAGTTATTCTCATTGCCTAGTTCATAAGGTGAGCTCCATCCGTGGAATTCATGGATGGTAAGCGAGTATAATTATGTGTATGGTGTAGTTTATGAGTTAAACAAGTTTCCCTTATTTCACTTGTATTCTTAAATGGTAAATAAAAATATAGTCAATGGATAATTTTATTTATTTATTTATTTTGTTTATTATGAGTTGAGACTCATAGTTCATCAGTCTTAATCTAACTAAATATTTTAATTGCGTCAGCTATTTCATCCTCTCTTCAGTGTCCCTGCTTCTGATACTGTTATAACTTAATAACAGGTATGGTGGGCTATTTTTATTGACTTTGTGCATAATTTAAGGATAAAAGACTTGAGGTCCATCACCATAACTTAAGGATTAGTTTTCAGTAATAAAATCAAAGTTTGTTTTACATATGGCCCCACAATGGGTTGCAAATTTTTTTCATACCAGTTGAGGTTCGTGCAACTGCATGTTTCATGTTCTCTGATCTGATCATGTAACAGCAAAGACACTGCACCTGCTGTCATTGTGGAGCTCCAGTGACCGATTGAGATTGTTCAGAGCAGATTTGCATGAAGAAGGAAGCTTTGATGAGGCTATAAAGGGTTGTGATGGTGTGTTTCACGTTGCAGCCTCAATGGAATTCAGTGTTGCCGCCAAAGAAAACATTGGTAATCTCCTTAAACAAAATGCTAATTACCTAAAAAGCCACTAGGATAAATGTCTGTGCTTTTGAGTTTTGGGGGAATAGAAGCTAACACAGTTTCACTTTCTTGTACTTGAAGAAATTTATGTTCAAGAAACTATAATTGACCCAGCAATCAAAGGGACCTTAAATCTTCTCAAAGCCTGCCTGAAATCCAAATCTGTGAAAAGGGTTGTTTTCACATCTTCCATCAGTACAATTACAGCAAAAGACAACAATGGGAAATGGAGACCTGTTGTTGATGAATCTTGCCAAACTCCCATTGACCACATCTGGAATACAAAAGCAAGTGGATGGGTAAGCATTGCTTCCTTTCAATCTCTTGCATTGCCGTTCACAAAAATTGCTTACTGTAGGGATTTTGCTGTGACAGATTTATGCACTCGCAAAACGTCTGACTGAAGAAGCAGCATTTAAATTTGCAGAAGAGAATGGTATTGACCTTGTATCAGTAATAACAACTACCGTTGCTGGCCCCTTCTTCACTGCTAATGTGCCATCAAGCATTCAAGTTCTTTTGTCACCAATAACAGGTGATTGTACCATCATTCTATCAGTTCTTCTGGATATATAAGACACAGAATCTCACATATTAACATGGTAAATACTTCTGACTTTTAGCCCCCCATTGTTCCAATAAACAAATAAGTCATTTTCATCATATATGTCTCAGAAATGTGATGATCTTTACTATATCTATATCAGAGGGCTAAAAGCCATGGAAAATATCTTTAATCATAACAGAACATAAATAAACACAATTACTTTTGCAATATGCTTGAAATTTGATGTCAATTCTTTCTTTATAGGTGGCCTGGATGCCTCCTGAATTTTTATGTGTTCTTTGCTAAATATATGGATCCTAAATCTTTGAGAAGTTTTCAGTTCCTACACTTCGGATTGCATAAATGAGATAATCCAAGTGGATTTTTGTGTTAATGAATGAGCAAAGAATGCAATTGGATCCTGCTTAATACATGCATTGAAATATTGTGTTTGAGCTTAAGGGTCGATCATATATATAGGTGACACTGAATTCTTTAAGATATTGTCTGCTGTGAACACGAGAATGGGGTCAATCGCTTTAGTTCATATTGAAGATATCTGCAGTGCACACATATTCCTAATGAAGCAAGCTAAAGCAGAAGGAAGATACATATGCTGTAGAGGAAGTTGTCCAATGTATAGATTGATAGACCACCTGACCCAACAGCATCCTTGTTCATATAAGCAGAGGTATTTCTTCTTTCTTTTCGGTTTTTCCCTTTCTTTTGAAAGTGTATGCATATCTATACAGGGTTTGTCACTACTTTAATCCCACATACATCTACAGTTTCGTTGAGAAAGAACATACTGAAGTCCCTTCTGGGATTTCTTCAGAGAAGCTAAGAGAATTGGGTTTTAGCTACAAGCATGGCATTGAAGATATAGTTCATCAAACGATTATGTGTTGTCTCGATTATGGTTACCTACCCCCTATTGGCCAGTGACTGTACGTGCTATTTTCTAAATTTCTCATAAAAAAAGCTGTAATAACATTGTCCATGACCCAAATCATTCTCTATGTTTGGTATGTGCTGTTTTCTCTCCTAGTTGTCAGAATTCATAGCCACAATTAATGATCACAAGATGTTTAAGTGCCATTGCAGCACTATAATGACTTGAAATTGATTTCATATCAGAGAAACCTAAAACTCTATCACAATTTGAATCAGCAAACTTCTTGGTCCTTATAGAATATTGGAACAGAGGTAGCTCAATTGGATAAATGTGCACTAGGCAAGTAATGACAAGGTTTCTAAGATTCTAAAATGGGGTAAAAGATATGATATGTAACAGACGATATATTGCAGCATAGTATAAGGTTGAGTTAGAAAAAGGGAAAACCAAACACCAGATGAGAAATATATGTTGGCATGTCTTACTAGTTACAGTAACCAAGTCATGGATTGAAGGTTTACTATATGGTATCTTTCACATCTTATAGCTTCACTTTTGGATTTCACTCCCTTTATTACCTGACTGTCAACAACACAATATCTGCATAAAACATGTACGAAGACATCATAAATGGTTCATGATCAGTCAGAACTTAGAACATTGACACCACGCTTTTCTCAAGGCTTAGCAGAAGAAGTCATGGCAACCACACCAAATTTCTTCATTTTGGTTCTCCATAACTATCCATTCAAAAACCAAAAATATCCATAAAATTCAATTCAAATTCCTCAGTTCAAAAATCAGGTAAGTGTTATGAGGGTTAGTAAGACATTTATGACTTATGAGGTCCATATGCCAGAGAGCATTGACAGCTGTAGAGATGTTATATCAATGAAATGACATGAATAACCCACACCCATTAGATGCCCTTGAGACCCTTTTAAAGTACTAATAAATGTTACCATTTTGAGGTACTATAATATATTTGGGGGAGAGAGAGAAGTGATGGGAGATCGCTGACCTTTATCTCAGGATTCAAATGGTAGCTGCTCCTACATGGACTCAGACCCTCTCATGTGCCCCTGGACCTGGCCCTTTTCCTTTAATCTCAGCCTTTCATCTTACTTTATAAGATATCAGGAGTGTCCATAATTTCCATAGTAGAGCAAACCTGAGAATTAAAGAGTAAGAAAGTGTTTATAGCACAAATTCAAACAGGGATGGGAATAGAAGAGTGCTTGGACATTGAATGTATGACATGTAATCCTAGATTTTTGTCCTCTGCTGTGGAATAACCTTTTGTTTTCAAGCATAGCCATCCAACAAGGACCACATGCCCTTCTCCACACTGAATATTGTTAGTGTTTTTTTATATTCATTAACTTTTACCTTCATAGGCCAAAAAAAATATACAGATTAATCAATTAATCACCCTTAATTGTAGATGCGTCCATTAATCTTTGATCAATAATTAAAATGGAATCTAATCTTTCTTGCTTAAATTAATTATTATTGTGCTTGGTTTCCAAAGCTGTTGCTCTTAATTAAATGACAAAAACAACTGGATTTGTTGTATCTTGCATATTGATGCATGAAACTCAAGCTGGCTACCTATTTCAAGGTTTTGGAGGTCTCAAAGAATATAACAACCAACATACAAATTTAACTGCAATTATAACCACCATCAAGTTTCATTATCATGTTGAAAAATCAGGAAACTACACATTACCATCAGTTGCCTACTGTCATAATCAAAATTTCAAGTTATTTTTGTTAAGTCTTTGGTCTACTACCCAATTATATTAAAGTTTGGTTTGGTAATGCTATTTGAGACGGTGCTTATGCTTGTAGGAAGTATAAGTCAATTTTTTTATATTTGGTAAAAAAAAAAATAGAGTGATTTTGCATTGGGTTTTCAAAAGTGGTGATTTTGACTTCTATTCTCAAAAATTTAAAAACCTAATATAACTTTAATTTTTAACAAGCAATATCAAACTAAGCCTAATTTTGAAATCTTTACTTATTGAAAGTAATTTTTACATTATTTTACCAAACATTACTGCTGTGACCTTTCAAAAACATTTCTAAGAAAACCAAAAGAGCACAATATCTCTAAAAAAGTCACAACATTAACGAACCAAGCCTAAACAAATAGCATTTTGTAAAATATAAGTACTTAAACACCAGTAGCTTAACTTTGTCACAAAATGGGTAACCGTTCCCACTAACCACCAGTCCATTCTTAATTTTCTTGGTGGAGATATTACATTCAGGCCTTAAATAGATCAAACAAATTCAATATTAGATGCATGTATGAAGGAGAGACTCATACAGTAAGTACAAGAGAGCTGGAAGAAAATCAAAGTTCTTCAGCACACAGGAAAAAAAAAAACCAATACTGAAGAAAGCCAATCAGGGAATTGACAAAAAAATAACAATGTAAACCAATTTCCTTTTTTTCTTGTATCTTCAAGGTTTGCAGATTACCACAAAGCAAGGAAGCAGAGCTCTAGGATTAAGCAAATAAAGCTCCTCAATATTTGAATATACACCCACTTTCCCAGCCAATGAATCAAACCCAGTTTGGCCAGCCATTTCTTGTATGTTTTCCAGAGGCCTATGAACCCTGCCAGCAATTACTCTGCAAACTATCATTGCTTTTCTCATAAATGGGTCATCTTCAATAATTTCAGTAGAATCAAAAGCTCTGCCACTTGTTGACGTTGTGAAAACGCCAATTCCTCCCTTGAGCTCCTTTTTGGCAGCAAACCCAAATCTAATAATCCGACAAACACAACACCTTTCAGATAAACAAAGACTGGAAGAGCCATTGAGACCAAGAGAGCAGGCAACAGTTGTCCCATAGAACCTCAAAAGCTCATTCCCATCAGCCAGACAACGAGGATGTTTCTTGGGCAGTTTACTGGCCTTCATTTTCACCATTTCTCTATATTCTTCAAAACGAGCAAGAGTCTTCTGCATGTTGTGAACTTTCAAAACTCTCTCAATTCGGCCGCAATGGTTTTCAGATTTTAACCAGCTCGTTTTGCAAATTATTTCAACTATTTTCCTTGATGAATCCCCCTCCACAAGTTCAGTAACTGTTAAGAACAGAGTAGAGTGAGCTGCAGACTGTGAAAGCTAATTCAAACTCTCAAGCCAAACAGCTTCTTAAATTGAAAGGAATGAAATTGAAGTGAGAACAGTAAAACCCATTTTCTCAAATTAATGCAAGAATGGAATATCAAAAACCCATAAACTCATTTGAGACATTACACAGTTAGGGTTTTGAATTTTATGACATAATTACAATAATGGCATGCCGGGAAGCAAAGAAAGGATGGATAAAATTTTACCCTCACATCAAAATAAAAGTGGTAAAAGAGCCAAAATCAAAATTTTTTTTTAATTAGAAATTTGAGAGGTAAAGTTGCAGGATTAATCCAGAGTCTAGATCTAAAGCAAAAGGTTATGAACTAGGAAAATCAGTTTGGTAGACGTAAAGCTAAAAAAGTATGTTAAACTAATAGTAGAAGATTCCCCAGTCGCCAGTAGGCAGGGGAAAAAGTTGTGTGGTCAGAAGGATGTGATTGATTTTCTGAGGATCAGAGAAATGGGGATAAAATAAACTGTGATTATGTTGCTAGTAAATGTTAAACTAAATAAGCCTAAAGTAGGAATCTGAGAGAGAATTTGTTACCAGCATGCTTGGAAAGATGATGTGATTCAGCAGCTTCCCATTTGGTAAACTGTTCTCCACATTTGTGGCAAGTCACCGTAGAGGAATCATTGGAATCTGCCCCAAGAAATACCCTGCTGCTTGAATGGAGTCCTCCACCACCATGTAAAGCAGAACCTCCAAATCCAGAGCGTTCTCTCTGTGATGAAAGAAAGTGAGACTTTCTTGAAGGAGTTGCTGATGTCCTAAAAGATGGATTATAGTAGTGCATTGTGGGGTGCCCTCCGGGGCCAGGTGTACCAGGCCTCAAAGTACCCACAAAAGTTGAGCAACCACTACCACTGCCGTTATTACCTCTTCCACTACTACCACTACCAACCCCTTCTTGGAAATCTCCAAAGCCAGTGATTTTAAGTTCACACCTTGAGTTACTCAAAATTACCTCATGGGTTATTGGGTTGAGAAACTCACTGCTCCCTATGGATCTTGGGCTGCAACTGGGTGGCTTTTCTATATGCCTCTTGCTGCCATGGATGACATCTTTGAGATTTGCTATGGACCTTGAACACCCTGACCTCCCTGCCTTTCTAGTCAAGATTGTGGTTAAGTGCTTCCTGGATTTTGGGTCATGAACATCTGATGGCTCTGATTTGCAGTGTAGGGACTTCTTCAGAGAGAACCACACTGTTGGCATATTATCCCCAATTTTCCTCTCTCTTTACTGTGACAATTAGTCTTCAAAGCTTCAGAGCTCAACACAACCCTCTATAATTTTTCATTCTCAAAAAGCACATACCTTTACATTGCCATCTTCCAACTTTTTCCTGCATGAAATCTTAGGGAAAGAAATCAAACCAATTGGTTTTCAAGAAGAAAAACTCAAGCTTTCATAAAACACTCTGAACCTGAAAAGCCTTAAATCCTGAAGTACCATGATGTTTTTTTCTGAAGAGCATTTGAAATGTCCTCTTCATCATTCCTTCAAGCACTTTGGCATATGGAAACTGATGAGAACTTTACAAAACAAATTCACCATAGTCAGACATCTGGACTCAAACTCAGAAACCATGACCCATTTGAAGATACTGGTATTCAAAAATTGGAGAATCTTTGGCTCTCAAGGAACATGACAAACCTGGACAAACCTTGCTAACTGATACCAATAAATTGGATAGTTATTGAGGAGCTTATGGCCTCATAGGCTCATACTGTGTAATAACTAGGAAAGAGACACTCTGAAGAGTTATAAAACTCTACAGTGGTAACTCATTTTGATTAATTTTAAAATCTCTGCTAGCTGCTTTATTTTACTTGTTAAACAGGTCTGAATGTTAATGGACAGGAGCAGGACAACAAAAATCTTACTTAGGGACAAGGACCGCATATGGTTATAGCTATTCCATCCAAAGGACATTAGGCATTCATCATCCCAGTTATTACATACAAAAACATGTACCTCTTCTGCAAATCTTTCATCCTCAAATTCTAATTTCTTACTATGAAACTCTCTGAATATGAGATCACTTGAGAAATCCAAACATTTATCATAACATGTAAGATGAACTAATTAACAAGATTTAAAATGTCAAAACGTCTCTTTATCAAGATAAATATTACATCTTCAGAAGTTATAGGTGGCAATTGTATTCTCTACAAGTTAATTTCCTCTTGCCATTCCTCATTATATTTGTAGAATATTATTAGTTAGAAGTCTCCATCTTTTGTTACAAAATTATTGTTTAACAAAGCATTATTGGAACTTGATGGAGTACTTCAATACATTTTGTTAATGTGCCACATGCAACTAATTTGAGACTTGGGAGGACCACAAGAGATTGCCATTTTTCTTTGTCCAATTGTAAGCATTTTTTAAGCAGTGGAAACTGGAATTTAGCAGGAGAGAAGGGAAAAAGGAATATTATGCTAGACATGTTGCCTCCACACAATTCTCACTAGAATGGAATTTTCTAAACTTAGTAAAGTGAGATTACACATCACACCCTTCTCACGTAAAACATGAAAATTTATAGTAGTGAGGTGGAGTCCAACAATCGGGCTTATCTATTATAAAATTGACGTGATGATATTGGATATTATAAAATTTTGAGAAGGCCAACAATTGAGAGCCAACTCCAATCTCATATTAAAACCTCGGTCTTAAAACCAATTGACTGACAATATTACTGAATATTCAAGTCCAGTTCAAAAGAAGAGTGCTTGAAATCCTAGTTACTTAACCAATATTAAAATGGGCCTATGGCATATTCCTAATTAATGCAACTGAAAAGAACTTCAGATTAAAATCCAATGAAAATACGTCAGACCTATTCATCTTATTTATGCACAAAGATTTTCTTCCAAAAACCCCATTGCTTGAAGAAGTAGATCTCCCATACTTAAATCTTTCAGTGATGGAGCTTTCACACACTTAGTTGTTAATACAAATGGTTTGTTCTTGCATCCAATTTTCCATTTACATCCAAGGAAGGGGCCCAAATACTTGCTTTTATACAAAAAAGTTATTGCACAGAAAGCATCAGTGTAAATCATTCATAATTTAGATTTTCACACTCATCCTCAATTTGTGGAATAGTTGGAGACAGTAATGATACCCAAACTTCAAAACACAAGTGGGTTTAGTAAAAAGAAGAGCTCATTATTAGCTTTGACCATATTAATCTCTGTTTATTTTATCCAAATATTTATGTAAATCGAAAAGTTGGTGAATTAGATGCAGTAAAGGAAAGCTTTGTGTAATAATAGGATTACAATTACTAACACTTGGTTTAGTGTGTGTTTTTCATGTTTGAACTTTGAAGGGAGGGGTAGGCTTATTATTATACTGGCAGGCAGCTGAGGCAGAGTCATGGATTTGGGCATCACCCATGAGGGGTCGGTGAGTAGTATTCATATATTCAATTTAGAGCTTAATTAATGCATGCACATGCTGCACTTTGAGGTTTCATTCATGACCTTGACCTTGCATATTTATTTTTAATTAAGTTCATTCTCTTTTCTTTTCTTTTGTAGCTCTCATTTTGCTAAGCTTATATGAGGGGCCAAAAACAAGTATTTACTAACAAGAGCATAATACATTTCATCATGAATTATTTCACAACTTGGGCAAAATTAAGAATTTTTTTACTTTTTAGTTCTCTTTTCCTTCTTATTATTATTAGGGGTAGATTTAGTTCAGTTCGCTTCAATTTGTAAGGGGTATTAGTAATCGAATGAAAAATTCGGTTGATATTTGGTTTTGGTTAATTTAGTTTTTAGTAATAATAGGAAACCAAATTGAATCAATTTTTAATTGAATTGGTTTAGTTTCAGTTAATTCAGTTAGTTTGGGCTAAAATATTGAGCCTATTTATTAGGCCTAAAATAAATATACTTATATATATTTTAAAATTTTATTATCTTTTTATTATTTGGCCTACAAAATAAGGCTTAAATATTATTTTATTTGTTTTTTTCCTTCAAAAACATAAATATATTATTATGACCCACAAAAATGATTCTATTTCAGTTAAAATCAAAGAACAATAGAAACTGAACCAATAATTTCAGGTTTCAGTTAATTTAAAAATTGAAAATAAATTTTATCAAAAAATAATCAAACCAAACAAAAAAAATAATAATAATAATTTCGGTTATGTTTTTCAATTATTACAGAAATATTCTCACCCCTACTTATAACAATAACTTTTTATTGTCCTTTCTACAGTGACAATTTTTGACACAATACAAAAATTTTACTCGAAATAACATGAAATTAGTATTTCATGTATAAATTATGTACACATAGTTAAATGATTATTAAACAATTTTATGTTAGGATCAAGAATTTAGCATGATTAATATTTGTATCATTTAAAGTAATCTAATTACACTGATACGATACGAACAATGGTCACATTTCTTGTAGGTCCAGTCCATCCGGCTCAAGTCTCAACCCCATGCAATTGATTTTGGGCTTTGTGGGACTGATTTTCTTGGGCCCTCAGCACATTGCCTATACAAGGAAGCATGGTATTGAGATGACTGGGTTTTCATAACCCAAGAGGCTGAAGACCCACATGAAATTTCAACCCAATTCATTTTATCAACAAAAAAGAAAAAGAAAATTTCACTAGAGAAATAATTAAAAAATTAAAATATTTTAAGTGGTAATTTAACAATTGTATTGTATTTAATTATAATTAGAGCACCTATTAGAAAGAAAACAAAAAACTGATAAACAAAGAATTTGAATATCTTTAACTAATTAACCAAAACAAAGAGATGAACCCAAAGGATCAAATTGATTTCATAAAGATAATTCCAGAGAGGGAGGATATATATGAACCAAATGATTCAAAAGAAAGCACAAATTCATAGCTCATCTATGTATAATTAAAGATTATTTTACCAATATGGTTAAGTGTAATAGTAAGCTAACCACACTTTCAAAATAAAAATAAAAATTCAAATTTTAGAGCAGAGCCCAATGTCTGTAGGAAATCCTTGAAATTAATAAAAAGATAATACTGAACTAATAATATTTGGGATGAGGACTCATTTGAAAGATTTATAAACATGCAGGGAAGGAACTGTAGAGAAAACTCAAATAAGTGTGGAGAATCATAAGGGCATTTGCGTCAAATAGTACGTCTTCGATTCGACGATTCCGTTCTTCACGGAATCCAACCAAATTCAAACAAAAAGGCCAAGCGGTGAATGAAAAATGCCACGTCAAATCCTTACCGTCCTTATTCATTTTGATCCAACGGCTGTAATTCTCGATCCGCGTAATGCAATTTCATTGGTTTGAATTTTAAATACCAACCACTATAAATTGTGGTCTACACCATTTTGTGCTCGTTCATCCCTATCTCTCGCCGGAGCATTCTCTTTATCTCCATCTCTCATTGACTCCACCTCTCTTGCTTGTACCAATTCAAGTAGTTCATCAATGGCGGGTCGAGGCAAAACCCTAGGATCTGGAGCTGCTAAGAAGGCCACATCACGTAGCAGCAAAGCCGGCCTTCAATTCCCGGTTGGTCGTATTGCCCGATTTTTGAAAGCCGGTAAATACGCCGAACGTGTTGGTGCTGGAGCTCCTGTCTACCTCGCGGCTGTCCTCGAATACCTTGCAGCTGAGGTAATCTCCTCTACATTTTACCGATTTAATCGGATGTAAATCTAGGGTTTCGAATTGCGTCAAAGCTGTCTAATTTTACCTGCAAATCTGGGTTTTCAATGTATTTATTTGTATTTCAACATACGAATCCAAATTTTCATTTTTTTTTTTGGCGGTTTGGTCCCATCTGTAATTTGAGGTTTATTGAATCTGGGCCTTATGATGGTGAATATTCGTGTTTAGGTTCTTGAGCTGGCTGGAAATGCTGCAAGGGATAACAAGAAGACTAGAATTGTACCTCGTCATATCCAACTGGCTGTTAGGAATGACGAAGAGCTCAGTAAGCTACTTGGAGATGTGACCATCGCAAATGGTGGTGTGATGCCTAATATTCACAACCTTCTACTTCCCAAGAAACCCTCGAAGGTACCTGCTGGTGACGAAGACTAGATAGATCTGATCCCCGCGTCTCTGTGATTCACATTCTCATTTAGTCTCCTACTGCTTTGTTTTTAGGGTTTGGGTCTTTGTGTTTGTTGAGTTGTAGGTCGAGTAGTTAGGATTTCAGGTAGTGATGTGAATATCTCTGCTAGTTCTTTGTTAGAAGAGATTGTGGAAAATTTCTTTTCTTTTGCTTTATGTTGGCTAAATACGTAATGATATTGACGCAAGATTCAATGTGAATATTGTGCCTTTTATAGCATAATATTTATATGGGTTTATTGCTTGAATGGGTTATAATCATTGTAACTCAATGGCTATGTTGGTGGATTTGGTTTTAGTTTCCCAATTGAGTCTTGAAATTGTAAATGGTAGTTTAGGTTGAAATAAAGTTCTTAGGGTCAGCTAGAATCCCCTTTTTGGGTATGAAATTGAATATTTGCCTTCAACTTGGGTGCTATGAAATGAAAAATAAAATATTGGCATTAGATTTTGTATGGCTAAGTTGGAAAATTCCCATTGTAAGTTTGGTTTTTGTTCAGCCCAAAACCTAGAATTTCCATTTTTGTCCTACTCAATCTCAATGGGAAGTTTGTTCAGATGATGAGGGCTCGATTGAAATCCATCTAATTGTGAAAACTTGTAGACAGATGTTTTATACATTGTGGGGATATTCAATGAATGGTGGGATGATTGTGGTTTCAGCCTTCAGAAAAGATACAGGATATAACTGTTTTCTTGAATTTAGGCACTAAAATTGATCTTAGCTGGTGTTTACACAAGACCACTCTTTCTCGAGTGTTTCAGAATGTAAACATTCATAACTTCCAACTGACTCCTAACAAAACCCAGAAAATTTTCTGCCTAAATGACTCAAACTAATCAATGACAGAATAAGATCCAAGAAATCTCAGTACAGAGTTGTTATCACAATGAAAGAGAAGTTCCACAACCAGAACCCATTGAAGCAGCCACCTTCTAATTGAAGCCCCATCAAACTAAAAGAAAGATTATTATGAGAATCAAATTGCACTTAAAGCTTCAGTCCAAATACTCACTTGCTCCTTGCACAAGTTGCCTCTTTTCAATGCCAACATAGCTTCTTCAACCAGCAGCCCCTTCCATTTACTATCCAGCTCCTTCAATTTAACCCTTTCCATCAATTGAAGACCAACATTTATAAGATTCTCATGTAATTCAGGCACCCATTGACTATATTTATTCTTTCTATGATCCAACCATTCTTTCAAGAATGGAAATGCCGACAAATCTTGCTCTTTTCTACCATCATTATTGTCGTTTTGATCCACTGCCTCCAGTATAAGCTTTGTCTGCTTGCTCATGAAATCAGCCCGCTTGACGTAATACTCAGTTTCCTCAATCCGCAGCTCCATCCATTTGTCTTCCAAATCCTCCAAATCTTTCATCTCTACAAACGGAATGGTCTCGATTGGACAGTCTTCTATTTGAGGGCTAACAAAATCTGTTTCCTTATCTTTCAAGGAATTCAGCAAGAATGTATACTCACTGAAAAACTTGTTCATAGCATGGCCACCTTCGCTTCCGAGTCCAACCCATATCCTATATGCCAAGTCGAATGCTTGTCGTTGATGGGTACCTGGGACACCCGCAAATTTCAATACACTTTGCTCCATTCTCTCGAATCTTCCCTTCAGAAAAATTATTGTTCCCTTTAAAACATGTGCGGATACATCTTCTTGAAGCCAATTGGTGATGAAATCTTGCAAGGCCGCTGAATTAGCATGTGGGTATTTCTTTTCTGCATTATGGTACCGAATCATCTTGTACAAAAGCATAACCAGAAGTTTTTGATTATCTAGCAGTTCGAAAGTGTACTCAAAACTCTGATCAAAAACAGCCATGTCCTTCACCTCTGGGGCCACTCTGTGTGTTTGAGACCCACTTCCTAGGGACTCAATTGTTTGTGACCAACTAATCGCACTGCGACGTTTCGTGGGTGGTGGTCTCAAACGGTCTGTTGGGGTAGAAGTAGGGCCAGGATTCGACCGACTTGAAGCATCTTGATCTTCTTCTTTTCCTCTGAATCATATTCCGTCGCTGGTTTCTCAGAAATTTCTGAGCTTTCACAGTTTTCTTGCATGTTGGAGAAGTGGTATGGATGAGAGAGAGAGAGAGAGAGATTAGTGAAATGGAAATTAAGTTTTCAAGAACAGAGTGAATGGGAAATATTGTGGAGTTGGTTCTCTATTTATTATCCCAACTTGAGTCAGTAATAGCAAACACAACGTACCCACCTGAGTGTGTATAACGGGGTTTCCATTCTAGTAAAATACAGAGTAAGCATGTAAGGTAATTGTGGGTTGCATTTTAGTCGTCCCAGCGGACCAAAATCCCATTTTTACTTCTGGCTTTAGAAATTTACGGCTCAAATGGATTTTTTTTTTTTGTTTTGTTTTGTTTTTGTTGCTAAGATATAACCCAAATGGTTTGATACTTTAATGTGGAAAGTTCTTTTTGTAACCCAATCTTGTCTATTTATATGTAGAAGACAGAGTAGGGATTGGTGCAGTGAAAGATGGGTTCTTGCTCGTATCCTTTGGACCAATACAGAATGATTTGAGAAAGATGGACTTTGTCTAAAACAAACATGCTCAAAAACACCACGCCACAAAGACGCATTGGCAGGGTCATGCAGGGACCCAAACATGCAAAAAGCTTCTGTATTGTATAAGAACAGATAGTTTGAATACAAGGTAACTTGATTCAGGGTATAGGTATTGACAATTCCTCAGTTTGCCGATACTTCATCTCCAACTAAGATGAACTACTGGCGTTAATTTTTTGACCACTTAAAGGTGTTGGTAGCCAAGCCCAATTCAGCTTCATAACACATCATTTGGGAAAGTTGTAAACTTTAGAAATTTTGTTGAGGACAGGCCCAGTTTGTTTTGCTTACTCCCATTTAACAGACCCAAATATTGGGCCATATGTATTTAGTAATTCTAAACTTTGCGTTACAATAACTCACAACAAAAGCCGAATAGCTGAACACAGGCTACAACCTCAGCATCCAGCAAAGTACTCAAAAGGGGACATTTAGCTTTACTTGCTATTGTTCTCATATCATAGAAATGTTAAAATTCAGCCTCTAAAAGGTTAAAACTTCAGCTTGGGAAATTGCAATCTGCTGCATATGTAAGTCACCATCTTTATAAGCATGCCTCATCCAACTGTAATTGAACTCATCTTTTCCACAAATCCAGCAAAAGCAAATATTTGCCCTTGAAGATACCATGCGTTTATTCTTTTTAATTTCAGCATTAAGTATGCAAAAGAAGGATTACAACCCATGTTACGTACTTTGAGTTTGAGCTAAAGACTAGATTAGATTGAAAGTTTACAAAAGCCAATTTCACAATGTAGAAGGCAATCAACTTGATAAATTGTATAAATAGCAGGCAAAACTCGAGTTATTGTATCAGTTGGCTCCAAGTTCCTTTATTCCATAACTTGAGGGTGTCAATATGGAGTTTACAAAAACTAGTTCTATCTTAGTTCTTCTTCTAGTTTTTGTTTCAGTTATTTTCCAAGCAAAAGCATATTATTCTGCCACCTGTGTTACCCGAGGTAGTCGATGCTATGGAAAGAAAATTGATTGCCCTTATGAATGTCCAGACAGATATTCAGATAAACCCACATGCAAGGCTGTCTGTAGACGTAAGAAAATCCACATCCCTTCTTTCATTTCTTCCTTCTCTTTTAGCCCTTGTTTATAATTTATGATTTTGTGTTGTGGAAACTAATATTTGATGAAATATGTTTGATATTTTTCCGACCGCATACCAAACTGCAATGCTCCTGGATCAGGATGCTATGATCCCCGCTTCATTGGTGGAGATGGCAGAGTGTTTTACTTCCATGGCAAGAGCAATGAACATTTCACCTTAGTCTCTGATTCCAACCTTCAAATCAATGCCCGATTTATTGGACATAGGCCTGCTGGCAGAGGCCGTGACTACACTTGGATTCAAGCTCTTGGAATCCTTTCTAATTCTAAAACCTTCTCACTTGAGGCCACCAAGGCATCAAAATGGGAAGACGATGTCGACCACCTTAAGTTCACTTACAATGGAAATGATTTAGAACTACCTGAAGGTTCTCTCTCCATGTGGTACTCACCAGAAAAAGATGTGAGAATAGAGAGAGTAGCAAGCAAGAACAGTATTATAGTTACTTTGAAGGATGTTGCTGAGATTTTGGTTAACGTGGTGCCAGTAACCAAAGAAGATAATAGGATTCACAATTACCAAGTACCTTCTGATGACTGCTTTGCTCACTTGGAGGTTCAATTTAGGTTCTTTTCCCTGTCACCTAAAGTTGAGGGAGTGCTTGGAAGGACTTACAGGCCTGATTTTGAGAACCCTGCAAAGCCCGGTGTGGCAATGCCGGTTTTGGGTGGTGAAGACAACTACAGAACCACTTCTCTGCTTTCTGCAGGTTGTGGGGCTTGTGTGTTCTCATCGGAAAGTGCTGCTGAGAAAGAAACCACCGCAGAGGCAGAATATGGAACTCTAGACTGCACCAGCAGGACTTCTGGTGGATATGGAATTGTTTGCAAGAAATGAATAATTAAAGTAATTCTGCTGGATAATAATATTAAGCTAATGTGGTGGCTAAGGTGAAAAATTGCAACTCTGCTACGACAGTCCACAATAATGTTGGCTGCTGCTAAATAATGTGGTTCTTTTTTTCTTCTCCATAAGCGTGTTATGTAATGTAATTCTCTGTCATATATTGGATATTAATGTTAAATCAATGCAGAAATAAAAATAAAAAGAAAAAAAAATTATGTTGCCTACATATGACTATATGGTGCACAAGTTGAAGCTCAACTCAACGAATTCTTAAAATTCCAAACTAGTCGGGTCGGCTGGGTGCATAAGATTAAGCTGAGTAGCTGACTACCCTAAATCAAGAACAAGTCTTGCTGTAACTGCCTATGAAAAGATCATCTATGTTTACATTTATGTTATATAACCAAGTGTCTTTTCACTTAAACAAAAAATAATGACTTTTTGATTAAGTCACAAAAATTTTCTCGTTTTCAATACTTTAATAACTATTCATATCAAAGATATTTTATGAAAGGAAATAACTTTTCTTTTGAACAAAATTAGTGATTTTTTATTAAATCAAATTACTTTAAAAACTGAAAATCCTTGAAAATGGCAAACGAGTCCGTTACCTAATAAAAACAGGGGAAGTAATCGGCAGTGAAGAGAATTGGAAGAAACTGAAGGAAGGGAACAAGACAACTGAAGTAGCCCCTGCTTCCTAGCTTTCCAACTCATGACTTCACCACTAGTGTAATTTCTAAAGCTCTAGTTGTATTTCTCTCCTCGTTTATCTTGATTTATTCAAACTATTAGTTGCTGTCTCTGTTGATCAACACACACTGTAATTTGTTTTGTTCATTTATCATTTGTTGTATCTTCTGTATAAGCAAACTTAAGTGTATGCCTAAATATATTAGCTAACAAAGTGCTAATTCACTATTTTACTCAAATAAACTTGGTTTTTTGCTTTTCTCTTATATATATTTTTTCTCTTGCAATTGTTTTAAGTTGTTCACATGCAAGTATTCATTCACACTGCTTATTTAATCAAGATGACATGGGAGGAAGTACTATCGGGGCTCTTGTCAATATTTTTCTAGTTTAAGCATATCTTTCAGACGTTTGTTTGATGTTGAAATGAAAGTCACGCCCTTGGTAACAAGGACTGATGGTAATCTTTCTAAGGGTGCCAATCATGTAAGATACCCCTTCCCCAACCTCAGTATCTGTTGTGGTTGCGGCTGACTTCGGCTAGCTTGGATCACCCAGCTCATAAAATTGGGAATCTATTGGATGCATGTAGTTCTGGATTTACTATTGTTATGTCAGATGAAAGATACACCCCATCAACTCATCGAAGGTTCATAATATTTCAGTTCTATAAGCTTTTCCACTTTCCACCATTAATGGGTCAAAACAATTCAAAAGTTTTTGCGCATGCTCAATATAAAAACTCATTTGGATGACGCCCACCTTATAATTCTAATCCAACTGAAAAATATGCATATTGTCATCCGAAAACTTAACAATTCAAATCCCAAACTTGATTCCCCAAACATTTTGGTATTGTCCTCAAATAGTATTAAACTTGCCCACTCAATCATAGTAATTGACAGTTCAGATACAAAAACTAGCCTCAGTACAGAACTGTTATCAGAAAGAAAGAAGTTCTACAACCAGAACCCATTGAAGCAACCACCTTCTAATTGAAGCCCCATCAAACTAAAAAGACTATTATGACAACCAAATCACGCTTAAAGCTTTAGTCCAAATTCTCACTTGCTCCTTGCACAAGTTGCCTCTTTTCAATGCCAACATAGCTTCTTCAACCAGCAACCCCTTCCATTTACTATCCAGCTCCTTCAATTTAACCTTTTCCATCAATTGAAGACCAACCTTTATAAGACTCTCATGTAATTCTGGGACCCATTGCCTACACTTATTTTTTCTATGATCCAACCATTCTTTCAAGAATGGAAATGCCGACAAATCTTGTTCTTTTCCACCATCATTATTGTCGTTTTGATCCACTGCCTCCAGTATAAGCTTTGTCTGCTTGCTCATGAAATCAGCCCGCTTGACGTAATACTCAGTTTCCTCAATCCGCAGCTCCATCCATTTTTCTTCCAAATCCTCCAAATCTTTCTTCTCTACAAACGGAATGGTCTCGATTGGACAGTCTTCTATTTGAGGGCTAACAAAATCTGTTTCCTTATCTTTCAAGGAATTCAGCAAGAATGTATACTCACTGAAAAACTTGTTCATAGCATGGTCACCTTCTCTTACGACTCCATCCCATATCCTATATGCCAAGTCGAATGCTTGTCGTTGATGGGTTCCTGGGACACCCACAAATTTCAATACACTTTGCTCCATTTTCATGAATCTTCCAAACAGAAAAAATAGTGTATCTGTTAAAACAGGTGCGGATACATCTTCTTGAAGCCAATTGGTGATGAAATCTTGCAAGGCCGCTAAATTAGCATATGGGTATTTCTTTTCTTCATTATGGTACCGAATCATCTTGTACAGAAGCAGAATAAGAAGTTCTTGATTATCTAGCAGTTTGGTAATGTACTCAATGCTCTGATCACCATCCATGTCCTTCACCTTTGGGGCCACTCTCTGAGTTTGAGACCCACTACTCGCACTGCGACGTTTCCTGGGTGGTGGTCTCAAGCGGTCGGTTTGCGTAGAAGTAGGGCCAGGATTCGACCGACTTGAAGCATCTTCATCTTCTTCTCTTTCCTCTGAGTCATACTCTTCCGCTGATTTCTCAGAAAGTTCTGAGCTTTCACTATTTTCTTGCATGTTGGAGAAGTGGTATAGATGAGAGAGAGAGAGAGAGATTTTTGAAGCGGAAATTAAGTTTTCAAGAACAGAGTAAATGGGAAATATTGTGGAGTTGGTTCTCTATTTATTAACCCAACTTGAGTCGGTAATGGCAACACAACGTACCCACCTAAATCCCATTGGATTAAAATACAGAGAGGATGTAACAAAGTAATTGTGGGTTGCACTTTGGTCGTCCTTGCGGCCCTAAATACCATTTTTACTGCTAGCTTTTGAAATTTACGGCTCAAATGGATTTTTTTGTTGCTAAGATATAACCCAAATGGTTTAATACTTTAATGTGTAAAGTTCTTGTTGTAACCCAATATTGTCTATGAAGAAGACAGAGTAGGGATTGGTGCAGTGAAAGATGAGTTATCGCTTCAGCTTCATAGTACGTTCATACTGGATTACAACATTGGGGAAAGTTGTAAACTTGGGAAATTTCGTTGAGAACAGGCCCAATTTGTTTTGCTTACTCACATTTAATAGGCCCAAATATTAGGCCATATGTATTTAGTAATTCTAAACTTGTACGTTGACCAGAGGCTACAAGTTTAGAACCCGAGCATCCAGCAAAGTACTCAAAAGGAGACATTTAGATTTACTTGCTATTGTTCTCATATCATAGAAATGTTAAAATTCAGCCTCTAAAAGGTTAAAACTTCAGCTTGAGAAATTGCAATCTACTACATCTGTAAGTCACCATCTTTATAAGCATGCCTCATCCAACTGTAATTGAACTCATCTTTTCCACAAATCCAGCAAAAGCAAATATTTGCCCTTGAAGACATCTTTTGGATCATACAGGACATGTAATGGAGTTTCTTTGGAGTAAAATAGGGAATAAGTAGGGAATAAGAACACAAATTAAGCAACCTTGAAGTGTTTCGCTTTTAATATGTGTATGACATTCTACTGTCTTCGACACAGGGTTCATCTTCACTACTATTAAGTTCTTGTCTTAATATTGACTTTTCTGTAAACTAATCTATTTTTTTTTAGATATTAACTACTATTTTATTTTATTGGTCAAAAACTTCTATGTAATTTTTTTAAGATGTTGAATTTTCAGGTTTTTGACATTTGTTAGCTGCTAAGACATTTGAATGGAATATGACCACTAATCATGTGGTTCATCTTAAATAAAATACTAAAAAGTTCAAATCTTCAAGACTTGGGCTTCACCTAAATGGATACTGTAGTAGCAACTCTATCACTTGGTACTTTCCACAATATTGTTTAAGAGATTATGGATGTTGACATACAATTATCAACAAGTAATTTGTGGAAAGTACAGCAAAATTTGTTATAATGCATCTGTACTTTTTTGTTTATTTGGTAAAGATTGTATTTTGGTCTTTAGAAACTCAGTAAGCTAAGATTTGTGTTGCATTATCTTCAAAGAATTTAAGTTAAAATATATGGAAAGATAATCATTAATTTTGCAGTCAAGAAACAGCTTGCAAGCCTAGACTAGTAATAATAATTAAAAGCAGTACTGTTGAAATGTACTCGGCGTCTTTCTCATACCAGCAAGGATACAGTTTATAACACCCATGCATACTTGCTTCTAGTTCAGATATCCATTTCATGCATATATCTTCAAAAAAATTCTTCAGGAAAGAAAGTTCAACATCTCAAAATGTCAAATACACATATGATATTACTATTCTATACCATCTCCCAGACTTTGAAATAATAGCATTATTTGATGAACTTACATTTATAGCCTTGTGTTCTCCTTTGCTTGCAGCAGCAGTGCTTCTATGCAACAGACAGTAATTTTAGATTAGGAAGATAACTAGCCAAGAAAATCAGGAACTGAAGTCCACTGCAATTTATTAGAAGAGAATCCCCTACGGTTAACCCCCAACACTATGTTGGTGTGCAGTGTAAGAATTGGTGTGTGCTGTGTCTCACAGACTCTTCTTGTGTCTATTAAATTGATTCCAATTATATAAGCACCGTTAAAAATCCCAATTCTTGTGAGCACATCTGTTCCTTTTGGATCATACAGGACATGTAATGGAGTTTCTTTGGAGTAAAATAGGGAATAAATCCCATAGAATGACTCATATTACTAGCTTTAGACATTTATGGCTCAAGAATTTTTTATTTTTTATTTTTTTGGTTTCTAAAATAAGACCCAAATGTTTTATCGTGTACCAACCACGTCTATTTACATCTAGACGGTAGAGCTTAGTTGTGCTAAGAGGAGAAAAGAGGAAAATGACAAGATTTGGATGCTTACCCACTATTGTTACCAAGTGAATAACAATACTTATATGCTTGAATAATCTCAGGAGAAAAAACAAAAACTCTGCATTTGAAGAGTAAGAATTTCTTTCCTTCTGTGAGAAAATAATTCTAACATTCTTTCATATACTACCATGCTACATACTCGACTATCCAGCACCACCTTATCAACAAAATCTAATAAAGAATTATGAATAAACAATCAACATTGTAGCTAACTATACAGAAGTTGGGTATGAAGGCAAAAATAAGGTGAACCATGAAGCCATTCCGGAGGGGCTCTCCCCAGTGATAATGAAAGCAATTGCACAATTATGATGTCAGCTCGTGCAAGGTCTGTACAGATGAAAGCCTTGCCGTATTTGGGGAGAGCAGATGCCATGGTCACGTCCACCATCTCTCTGATCCTGTAGAAATTCAACCAGAGATAGCACCAGCCACCTGAAATCCAAGACAACAGTCACTCTTACATTTTAACATCAATGCAAATTCAGTAATGCTCTTGAATCTAAAAGAAAACCATTTTTTGAGTTATACCTTACATGGTTGTGTCACTATATGAAGTGTTGGATAAGAAAAAAGAATTGCAATAGCATTTCCAAATCAAGTTATGGGCTGTCATCATCTGAACTAGAATTTTCCATTCGTCTATCTGTAATTGCTGGAAAAAGTTGCTGACGAAGATGAGGAGAAGGTGGCTGACGAAGATCAGAGGAAGGTGACAATCTAGGGGCCTCTTGTTTTTGAGTTTTTGTTGGCTTCTTAGGTGCGGCTCTCACCTCCTTGCATGCCTTGTCCAACATTATCAAAAAGTCCCGTACTATGACAAACAAACGTAAGCCCTCATCCTTCCCAGCATTCCCATGGAAATAATCACCAGTGCTCTTCACCAGAGCCATGATTCTCTTCTCTTCCTCCAGCAGTTGTGTGACTTCAGTCTCAGCATTCTGCACAAAACTCTCAAGTGTTTGACTGGAACCCTCCATCGTTCTCTATATTCTTCATGTCCGTGTTTAAGAAGTCTCTAGTTTTAATGAGCCCATGGCCAAGTTTGGCAACTGTTCTTGTTAAGATATCGGCATCCAGAACAGCCGCTCTCTTGACATTCTCAAGTCCACTGCTCAAACCTGAAACCACCTGAAGACCAATGTCGCGGTAGTGCTCTTCTGTTTCTTGGTTGGTGTCCTCCAGGAGATCATCTGATATGATACTGGAGAAGCTCCGGCTTTCTCTTGCCACACGAAGAGTTCTTATTCCTTCATAACGGATTATCTCTTGAACAACAAAGTGTAAGAGTGTAGTCTTGCCATCTGTTCCTTTTACATCTGCCAGTTTCAAAAGTGTGTCGAGTTTAAATGCTTGTGCTCCACCTCGGAATGTTCCATTGTTCATGCGGTTTCCAGTTTTAAGAACAGCTTCTAGAAGCTTGAGAAACAGCCTGCTGCTTCTGAGTTCCTGACAAGCTACCTGGCACATCCACAAGAAGATGCGGACATAAATTATATTTGGCAAAAGCTTGAAGAGTAAACAAATTTACCTTCAGATGGTGGTTTGAAAGCATAAAAAATGTACAAGATCATGAGTGGTGGTGTCAATGTGCATGAAAATTAAAAATATCCTTACACATTTTATATCACATGTACTACCAATGAATCTGAGCAAGCACATATGAGTGTCTTTATTTTTAGCTGGAGCACATATGGGAATTTATATATACATGGATGAACATTTTATTTCCCTTTTTATGGCTAAGAATGTACAGAGGTAGTGTTAATTGTGTAACTTGAAATGCATTACAAAGCCACCCGTTTTATTTCCTTTTTTATGGCAAAGAATGTATAGAAGTAGTGCTAATTGTGTAACTTGAAATGCATTTGCTAAGCCACCCATCTCCTTTGTACAGCCAATGTTCTCCTTACTGCATAAGGACACCGCTCTTTGAATGTTATATCAGCTTTTCATCTTGCATTATACTTTGAGCCATCACAACTTCCATGTATCCAAAATGGGGCTCATGTTACCTACAGTGTGGTTTTGCACCTTATGCCGATAACAAGTGTGCACCTTATGCCGATAACAAGTGTCCTACCGTAACAGGTTGTCAAGATATCATGCTAAAGTTAGATTTTTGCTTGACATTTACAAAAAGCTTGGCAGTTATCCTGATTCTGATAAAGTTAACAAGCCCAGGTAATTCTGATAAAGAGTTCCATCCTTGATGAATGCACCAATTATCGTCCAGTCTAGTCGTCGGGCTCATGTGGCAGATGTTTCAAGGGAAACAGATCCAGATGCAGGACTCCTTTCAATCGGAGGAGAGAAAGCATCAGAGAAGCACCACTCTTTCCAAACCAAAATACCAATCTTCCACACAAACCCAGGTAATTCTAATATACATTCTTTCATATTGATTAATCTAGAAATAGTTGTTCAGACAAAGAAAAATAAACAAAAGGGTGCAAGTGTGTCATATAAGATCTGCAGCAATGCATTTCACATTTTCAGACTCATACCTCTAGGGTTGCAAATGACTCCTTAGTGACAGTAACCTCCTCTTGAAGGGTACACATGAAAAGCAATGCTTCTAACCGTTTAAAAGCAAACGGAATGTTAACCAGGGTTTTAAGGAATCTCTCAGCAGGTCCAAGTTGAGATAGTTCACCGCGAAACAGCCTAAGCTTAAGTTCTTCCTCTGATGTCGGTGCCATCTTCAACAAGGTTTGAAGGAATTCTGAGGGAAGCTCATTTCCTGTTAAAGTAACAACAGATTAGAAAGCCTTTGATACAGCAAAATGCAAGTGTTCTCATTAAATGGATATTGGTTACAGAGTATTTCCAGGATACTCAAACTGGAACTCTGATGAAAGGAAGAGCTTCATGGGATTCGTTTGGTCAAATGTTCAACAATCATGTCATAGTTGTCAAAAGAAAAAAGTGAAGAGGAATTAACAGATATGTAAATTACCCTCTCTTTGTTATGCCTAAAAACAGCTTCACTTTTTAGTGTTATTTCATTCTCTAAAAGGGTCCAAAATCATGATAAAAATGATTAATTGGGTGCATTAACCTCATGCTGGTGTAAACTTGAACTTAGACATGGTGATATCTATTTGTTTAAGGTATTAGCAAAATATAAATCACACTGAAGATTCTACATATATCAAAGCTAGTTCCCAGAAAATTCTCTTCAACAAGCAACTGATGCACATTTCAACAGCCATTTCTCATATAATATGTATCTTTGTTTTCTATTGGATTAAAAATTTTCATTAAATATATATATATATTCTTCCAACTGTTATAACAGATAGTTCTAAACCTTCTGGTTGTTCACTGTTCAGGAATTTTTCTCCAAGACATTCATGCCTTTTATAGATAGTTTTCATATGAAATTTGATTCACATTCAAATGAGGTGATGAAAAACATGCTGCAGATGAGGGCTCAATCTTTGACACAGACAGCTTATGGGAATATAGATTAATTTACACAAGCAAGCATATTAAAGTTCCTGTTTAGGGTCTTCACCAGTTCTGTCTCTCCTGTACACAAATCTGCCTTCTTAACATTATAGCTTTTTTGTATGCTTTCAAGGGACTTTCGCCTCCTTACGTTGTTCCCTTTTCTCTTCCATCCATAGTACCTCTAGCCAATTTAACTTTATTTATTCAATTACCATAGAAACGTTAATCAGATTCCAAATCTGCTTAGTAAAAAAATTTAGAATTTAATTAACAACATAAATAGTAATAATATATCAATTATCTTTTACATCCTGTATCAATTGTAAACACTTGAAAAGTATTCAATATTCTACTTTGACATAACTTTTGTAATAATATTGTTGACCTTAGCACTAAATAATATGATGTTTATTTTTTTCTTAATTTTAAAAAGTATATTGCAAAAATAAATATATTTTTCTCTTTGCATTTCAGATGTATTTACTTAGCCATATAGGTTTGCATGGGAAAAGCACTAGTTTGACAGAGTCTGCACAACAATGGCATATAATAACAGGATAACGAATTGTACAACACTCTTAGACATGTACATATTTGTGTTCACTTCAAGAACAAAAAATGAAATAGGAAAAATGACCTCTTCCAATTAATTGTTAAAATTGTGCCCCCATGGCCCATAAGCATCTGTATGTTTTTATAGCTACTAGCCTTTCTCAAGGAAAAGTATAGAAGCAAATTACCTTCATTAATTGCATCACAAACTTCTTCTATCGTCACATTCAATGCTCGCAGTAGAATTGATAAATTTTGTGCTTTCTTTGAATCAATGATCTGGATAAACTGAGGGGTAGGGGATTGGGAAGAAGACTCCTTGCGTTCTCCCTTGTTTTTATCTACAGAATTATAACCGAAAAGAGACTCCATCATTTCCTCATTAAACCTGAAATGTTGGTGCTTACCAAGTTAGCATATTCAGCAGTTAATGATATTTAATTATTCTCTAGCAACAAAAAGAAATGATAAAAATTTGTTACTTACTGAAATGATCCTGATTTGATCTGACTCCAAACCATTGAGTGGTCAGGGCTGGCTTGAACCTTGTCCCAGAAAAACGGCTTTAGCTTGGTTTTAGGAGCATCAGCCTCACCCTCCTCACCAACACCCATGGCTTTTGATCCCCTG
This sequence comes from Quillaja saponaria, assembly GCA_029379385.1. Classification (NCBI taxonomy): domain Eukaryota; kingdom Viridiplantae; phylum Streptophyta; class Magnoliopsida; order Fabales; family Quillajaceae; genus Quillaja; species Quillaja saponaria. The sequence continues at coordinate 5,102,134 of CM055616.1, read as the reverse complement.
GCTGAAGGCTGAGTTAACTTTGAAACTGCAGCTATTGATTGAGGTGGTCGTGGGGGAGGAATTCCAGCCTTAGGAACAGGTGGTCGTGGGCGAGAACTGGGTTTGGCACCAGGTGGTGCTGGGACCGGTGGTGGAGGAGGTCTGGGAGGTGGAGGCCCCCCAATACCAGGAGCCTTCACAGGCGGAGCTGGTGCAGGAGGGGGAGGAGGACAAGGACAAGAATTACCAACAGAAGGCTTAAAGGAGGGTGGTTCAGGAGGGAGAGGATCTGGCCAACCAGGAGGAGGCGTCAAAGGAGGCAATCCAGAAGGGCCAGCCCCCGGCCTTCCAGGAGGAGGAGGCAGATGTGATACCTGACCATTTATACTGCTGGATGCGCCAAATGGTTCAGCTGATGATTTGGCACCTACCACCAGCAGCTTTTAACGATTGACTTTCATGTATTGAGCCATTATGGAAATTGCTATTAAATGACTTCTGCCCAAGCTTCTCTTCTTTCATTGAATTTCCATAAGCATAATTTGAAGAACCTGAAATATTGAAACTTACAGTTTGTCAAGTTTGTAGACCTGCAATAACAGATGTGAGAGAATAGAGGGAAAGTATATACCAACAGAATAGTCACTCAAGCTCAGGGTAAGAAGTGGCCTCTCATCATTTTGTCTAATGCCAGAGCGAGTCCTAGAAAACCTACAACAGCATAAAAAGAGCAGAGCTGCAAGAACAAATGTCACCACAGCAGTTATAACTACAGCAGCAACAACTTGTTTAGTGCTGCTCTTTTTCTTCTTCGTTGCTTTGACTTTAGAACCAGAAGGCTGACTCTTGGAAGAAGTTTTGTTAGCTGAAAGTCGCAAACTTGATTTTCCCAAATCAGAGAAAGATGACTTTTTTGTTGATGCAGCAAGATGGTAAGAACCTTGAGGTATGAAAGGTTTTGGAGCAGGTGATGCTGTAGTATAGGATGGAGGAGATCCAACTAAAGGGCCCGGGCTAGGTGCTTCTGATATCTTCTGCAGCAATTCACCACCCAAAATTCTTCTAACACTAGACCTGGAAAGTAGAGTTTCAAGATACCTGGCATAACAAAACTTGGAGTGATCTTCTTCTCCAGAGACATGTAATGGAAGACTATTCTTTCTTAAACAGTCAAGAATAGTTCTTTTCAATTGGAGATTGTGAAAGTTGACCAGTTTCTGAATGTTTTGTCTTGCATGTGACTGAACTTTTGAATTAATTTCATTGGTGCTACTGGCTGATGCAGGTGGAAAGTCTAAGTCAAGATCTTCAATGTGTTCCTTCAAATGAATCAAATCTTGCCTGCAACTGATCCATATGAGCTCTGCCTGCAGTAAGAGAACTCCTATTAAGTCTTAGACTTCTACACCATGAACAACTACATAGATATAATACTTCCCTTGTATACAAACATGTCTAGCTAGTTTATGTCCATCCGAGGAATTTCATCCTAGAGTTCACTTTTAATGAGCTTAAAACATGGAAAAAAAAAAATAGATACAAAAGAATGAAACTTGGCTATTTGATTTAAACTGGTAAAAGGCGTTATGCTATGTGTTGAGAGGTAATTCTTGAAGCCAAAATCTATGATGATTTATTACCAACAAACTCAGTGCAAACAGTCAAGGGTCTTTAGGCCAAAGGACAACTTCCCCTCCCGGATCCTGGAGGACAGAATTTGATCCAACATATCATCCTGCAGTTTTACTAGAAAACATAAACTCATTGCCAATATATCACTAGTCAATGAACCTCAATAATGATTTCACTCCTATTGAATTATATGCTGGAAGCATGATCCTAGTTTCAATAATTAACAAGCTTCTAGTAAACATGAAATTGTCTTTCCAAGTCAACCGATGAATGTACATCTTGCAACCAGTAACTCATAAATGTAGAAACCCATCTTACATACCAAAAAGGAAAAAGGACTACATTCAAAAAGCATGCCCAAACTAAATACCATCAATTTCTTTCATCACAAACATAACCAAAAAAGCATTTACTTAGGAAGACTTCTTGTCCTCCCTCTGTATTTCTTTCTTCTTAATATTTTATTTTCCCCTATGAAAAAACCCACAGCCAAGAAAGCATGCATAATGAAAATATCAAAACCCTTAGAGACAATCTATGTTTTTCATAATTGTTATTCATTTAGCTGCTAACATGGGTTGTGACATACAATCACTTAGGTATTCACACCCAAAGAACATATTATATAAAATATTTATATATCTTATAAGGAATCTTCTTTGGCTACAAACACCTCCTTAATATGAACTAGAAACACCTGTTTTGATGCATAAGCCTAGGCTGGCTTCTCCAGCCAATATCTAATTGGCATTTAATGGCACTTATTTCCTATTGCTGCATCCTATTCCCTGATAACCCTTCCTCACACATAGTGTCAGAAGCATACGCCAGTCACTGTTCTATGCTTAGGCAGCATTCAAAACATCATGCGATGTATTATAACAAACTAAGATTCAAGAAAAAGAAGGATGATGTTTAACATCACCGACTGACACATTTGGATTTGAGGGTCCAAGACCCAAGTTAGTAGAGGCCGTTACAGGTTATGCACAGCATGACATGCTTATATAGCCACCTCTCTCGCTGCCATTGCTAGGCCATTGAGGGTGTTGCAGCGGAAATTATACTTCTGTCAATCCATGACAGCTCGAACTGCTGGATCTGGACCAATTCCAAATTCACCATGGACTATTACTACCCCTTGGTTGAGAATAAAGCAGGGGAGTCGCATAACTACCCAATCAAAGGTGTATACGAGCTTAAAAGGCATAATTAGCATTCTTAAAAAGAACCAACTACAGATTATGCTTGAAATTAACAAAAGAACCACAAGATCAAGGCACACAAAGCATAAAAGGTTCACTATGTCATCCACAAAACAGAAAAAGAAAGAAGTTCTACTAATTCTCAGATTTTTCCATCCTCAACCATAAGCCTAAATATGGGGAAATGAGATTGAAAATGAAATGGGAATGAGAAATGCAACAAATCATATTCAGCTCTGCCAGATGGTGTTTCCTTACAGATGATATGAAAAAAGTACGAAACAAACAAGCAAACAAAGAAACAATGGTGTATACAATCATTTATACATTTCACAGGAAACGAGTGCAGAAAAGAAATAACTGTGTTCGTACTTACAACCTACCAAAAATGCATAATACTTTGGTACCATAACACACAACATTTAGAGTGTCTCACCGTATCCTCATCTAACAACCCAGATGCTGGATCAAGTAGTTGGCTAACAATATCCGCCTCTGTCCTCCTCCTGTCTTCTGAACTGACTGCTGTAATAAGAATAATAATCAAAATAACCGCAAAACCATTCTTTATCGAACCCATAAAGCATTGGATTGTCATTCCAAGTGCATATTATCCTTTTCATTTCATTTATGCGTAAACCCTCAGAGGTAGAAAACTACCATCTCCATCACCCAATATCAGCCAAAAGCTGTCATTTTACATCATCTACCACCGACCCAATTCGATTTCGCCAAGGAATACCCCCTATCAGTGACATAAACACACAAATTATTTCGGACCCACCAAGTATTTATGATGAAAATCAGAAATTTGAAATTAAGCACAATGACATACGAAAACCCAGCAAATTTTTCTCCTCAAATGTGCCAAATTGTTGACTAAAGATCACATTCAATCGAAAACCCACCAAAAAACCAATGACAAGGAGCGCTCAAATGGAGCTCAAACGGCATTATCCGAATGAAAGTTTCCCCTAAATCCTTCTTACAACAGCCGCTGCATATACCCGATGCAAATACAAACGATTACTAGCACCTTGTGCTATTCCAAAATGGGTCTTTGATTCTGATTGGATCCAAGAAAAACAGCTGAAAATGTTGAAAGCATTCAGAAGCATAGCTGATAGGACCAGAAAATGTCTAATAGGTGAATGTTTTCTGTTCGATAAATTATCATACAAAATCTGCCAAAATAATAACTTTCTCAATTGCTTATTTATAGTGATTTCCACCTTTTTGAAATACTTCAGGAAATTTCTTAGCGCGAGACGCTACGCGCAAAGGGCCGTCCCAAGACAGGTATTGAAGTTTTAGGCCGTTGGCAGTCGCCGGTAGTGGATGAGATTAACTCTTAAACCAGATTTTCTTATTTTTTATTTTTGGTTTTAAATTTTTTTAAATAGAATAAAAATATATCTGTGTAATTTTTTCTTAAACAAATAGAAAATATAAATTTCTTTTTATTCTTTTGCATTAAAACTAACAACTGTTGATTTATTTTTCCTATAAAGGGCAGCAACTTGAATGGAGTACAAAAATTTACATCTTTGGTGCAGGATTTTTTTGGTTATTTATAGATAATGATACTCTCAATTTTATCAGAACAAAGTTTAATTATATTTAATTTGTTAGAAGATATTGCAAGTCATAATCAATTTAGTTAAGTTTAATTATATCTATTTTGTTAGAAATATTGCAAGTCATAATCAATTTAGTTCTTCAAAATCAACAACAGATATCTTGTAAGAATGGAAGAGGTGTGTCTTCAAAAGATTCTATGCTCTAATTACAAGCTTTTATTGTTGAAAATTTTCTTATATTCGTACAATTGGTATGATGACATTGTTCAAAATCAATTTTATTAGTTATTTAAAAAAAAATTTTGTTTTTAACTACAAATGTGATTTAAGTGATAAATTATGGATTGACCTCAGCGGATTGCTCATAGAAAAATATTTATATAATCACGAACCTTAAAAGAGATTAAGCTCACATTAACATACTCAGTAGAAAAAAAAAATTAACCAATCATAATTTTTTACCACTTTGAAATTGGACACTGCATTTCCTAGTTCTCGATTTAGCCATCACCAATACTATAGCATAGGATATGCATGATTAGCTAGTTTCACAACTTTTGTGTATGTTCTCCTTTAGCTAATTCTTCCTTGTTTATCCCATCTTAGTCCTTTTCTTCATATAATTGCACTATGACCTTTCTAATTCGTGCATACCTCCTACCTAACCATTATTCTCGAAGTTCTTACTTTTCATTCCAATTGTGTTAGGAGAGTTGCATGTGCAGTGTAGCATGTGCAATAGTGCGTGTAAGATATCATCAATACACCAAATTACTTTTAAACTTACATTATATTACTAGGGAAGGGAATTTAATTATAGCATTGGCCTTTATTCTTTGCCAGCCTCATCTCAATATTACTGATGAAATCATTATCCTTTGCCTATTTTCTTTATAGGCTTGTCTTTTTTCTTTGGTTTGATTGATATAGACTTGGTTTCAATGTGTCTAATGATGTGTTAATTTAAAGTAAGAGTGCCTTCCACAAGTATATTGTTCTATTTGGAGTGGGAATCAAACTCTGGTATGAGTACAAGTAGAGAATTTACAAGCGGATTACATTTATGTTAATATAATATTAATAGTATAGTACAAATCATTTGTTAGTTTGACCAGTTTATTTTTTAACAGATATTTAAAAGTAAAAAGTCTTAATTAATATTTGACAATATATGTGTTGAACATTTTAAGTTAATTAACCTGAATATTTGGCAATTTTTTTGTTAGGAAAACATTTGAAAGAAAATGGCCAAAGTTTTGATGAGTTATGAGTTAGTAAATATTCTAGACGTAAATCGTCAATGACTCAAATACTTTTACGTGTTATAAAAAAAAATTATAATGAGTTAAAGTATTTGATGAGTAATGATGAATTGAGTCAATTTGAAAGTAAGTTGATTGAATCTTTAATGATTCATTTGTTAGGAAAGCATTACAAACTAAATCGTGAAAGGATAAAGACGATTTGTGTGTTATGAGATATTTCAACGTGTATCGCCTAACATTTAGATGAGTTACTTGTTTTGAATTATTTTAAAATAAATCTTCAAATTGCATGGCTAAAATAATGTGTCATGAAACATTTCAAAATAGGTAAACTTTTGGCGACTTTACCAATAGCATTGCAATGCACAAAAGCTTCATTTTCAGTAGTCAAAATTCTATTTGCCACTAACAAAAAGATATAGAGACAGAAGATGCAGCACTATAACAGAACCAACACACACAAATTATTCCTTTCACATAACTTTGCTTTATAGATAGGCCACATTTTGAAGTAGATTAAACGAATGGGGACTACAATTCAAAAGCCAATAGAAGGAAAAGTTAATGGAAATAAAGTAATTTCTGTCTGGAAGTATGGTCTAAACCATTCTTTTCACTTCCATGCCAATTTGGAAAGGATAAAGTATACTTCAGTGGTTATATTAATGAGGACCTTGATCAGAAATACAAGGCACCAAGTTCCAGTTCCTTTTTCTTTTCATATGGGTTGAGGGGAGGCAGGGGGTTTGCACAGTGCTAATGACCAAGTTCATTGACTTCCTTCAAATCTGAGGCTGAAAACAGCAATTGAAAATGATAACAACTTTCTCTTGAATATGCACTAATATGGCCTGAGCAATTGGACAGTGCTTCCTTAGTTTGTAGATATACATTTTGCAGTGGAGCACGCCAGAGTCCCCACCTTGATTTGTCAGGAAAGAGCAACATATGATAGGCCTGGACTTCAAGTCTCCCTGCCTACCAAATGATACAATTCATTGATCAGCTAAGCTTGTCGCAATAGAAAGATGAAAATGAAAGAAAGAAAGAGAGGAATGATGCCATAATCGTACTAGCTAGCAACTAAAAATGCAGTAATTTCTCAAGTTAAAGTACACACTTGGGAGAAACTAATTAACTTGGCATCCCTTGAGCCCTTGTCTACCTGACGCAACAAGTGGCAAACAGTTAAGTCATGTGAATACTTTGATGACGGATTCTAATGAGCAAATTATGCTGAGAACCTATAGTGTCATCATGTCATGGCTAAGAATTTATGCAGTATACTGGTCAGTATTCCACAGATTCTGCAAGAGCAACTATCATTGTTCTATAGACATGATTTGTACCTCTTCCATATTTTCCTCATCCTCTATGATAGACAAACTAAATTGCCATGGGTTACCATATGACATCTTTCCATGCCCAATCTGCCTGTCATACTTTCTTACTTATCAATTAGCAAGGATCCAGAAAAGAAATATTCCTTTTAACTTTACATCCCTCAAAATATTCCCAAGGCATCTGTTCTCTGCTTTCTCAAAAGGCTTCTCTCACCACTATAAGAAGCAAAAAACCGCGCAAAACTCTCCCCCAAAATTCTCAAATTTACTAGTTTCCATTGTGCAATGAATAATCACAAACAGCTCGTGGTTCAAACAGAAGATCAAACTCCTCAGAAATGGTGTGTCTCACTAGGAGAAGACGTGTTTAAAAAATTCTTCTGCCCGGCTAATCCAATAATACATAAGGTTTTTGGTGATGGGTCACTTTTCAGTCCAATGTTATTCGGAAAATTCTTTGATCCTTCAGATGCCTTCCCACTGTGGGAGTTTGAATCAGATATCCTGTTATCTAATTTAAGGAGCTCTGGCCAAAGCACAGTCGATTGGTTTCAGACAGATCAAGGTTACACATTAAAAGCAGAGATACCAGGTAAGAACAAGTGATTTTCATGTATCATCATGTTTATGTACTTAATATGAAACTGGATCTTTCTTAATGATCATGAAACAAGGAAGCTGCAGTTATGATCTTATAAGAATGAAAGATATAAATTTTAAGAAGTGGAGGCATTATTTCCTCAACTCACAGGTAGAGTTTGTGAAACAAGGGTTGAACAATGAGAAAAGGGAAAAAAAACATATTGATGGGTGGGGCAATCAATACAGTACTTGGAAGAGTTGAGGATAAGGGCCACACTCCTTACACAAACAAGAAGCATATCTAACAATTCAAAATCTCAATGACGCCAGTGATTTTTTAAAACAGGAATCGGGAAAAATAATATTCAAGTCCATGTTGACAAAGGGAAGGTGGTAGAAATTAGTGGACAATGGAAGCAGGGAACAGAGTCTAATACAAAAGACTGGAGATGTGCTCATTGGTGGCAATATGGGTATATTCGGAGGCTTGAGCTACCAGAAGATACAGAATGGAAGAATATAGAGGCACACATATTCAATGACATACTCTTAGAAATAAGAATTCCGAAGAAACCTTTGGTTTGTGATCCTTCCTCAAGGGAATCATGATGGCACTACAAAAAATGCACGAGCATAGATTTAGTGAGTAACAAATACAGCTAAGGACTTGTTTAATTTAATGGCAACTTCTTGCACAGGATACTTAAATTAACAGTGTGAGAACATATTCATAAATCATACAGATTCTAAAGTTTGCATAAAGTAGCAATCTAGCTCCTTTAGTTTTGAGTGCAGCAATGTTGTCCTCCAATAATTTTTTTCCCTTTTCTCAATTGTTGCACAGTTGACCAAATTGGTGACAAACTGACAACTGTTTCCCCAGACTTATAGAATAAGTTGCTGTGGTATGATGTATTGCAGAAACAATAAAATTAGGAGCTTGCTCACTGCCGCATACTCTAAAATTAGCAGAAACAATTATACAATTACAACAAAAAAACGAAAGAAATAATTGTAGGCATTGAGTCCTACTAGTTACTTCAGAAAATTGACCACTGTAAGCCACTTCAAGTTGCTTATAGTAAATTTCTTTCTTACAGAGGCATTTCATCAAACAAATGGAAGGCATTAAATACAATTTGACATTTTCTCTTTTCAAGTTATGCGTTCAAAGTTATTTTCGCTAGTCATCCATCATATAAATTGCAGAAACCCATAAACTCCCATGTATACAAACAAAATGAATTGTCACGAATTTCATCTACTAATTTGAAACGTACACAAAGAATTACATGCTTTAGAGGGGAAAAAAAATACCTTGAAACTGCTTCTCATTAGTTCATTGACATTGAGGCTTATCCCTGAAAAGAAGAAAGGCTCTCATATTACCTGCATGAAAAGTAAAAACTGAAAACAAACTTCAACAAAAACAAATTGGAGATGCGGGGTATCGATCACCGTACCTCTTGCATGCTAAGCGAGCGCTCTACCATCTGAGCTACATCCCCTGATTGTTGCTATTCTGCTAATTTTTTTTTATTTGTTTCCTATAATTGTGAATTTTGTCCTTTTTTTTTTTTTTTTACACCAAACATTGAATAAGAAATTACAAAATCCATGCATTGAATAATCTCTAGAATATGAAATTACAAATTCATGGATTGAATTCGCTAACTTGTTTTTAACGCAATTGACAAAATTAGATTGTCAATTTGGTTTTTATCAGTTTGATATGTATATTTATAACTGTCAACCTTAATCAATTTATTGTCTATCATATTTCAGATATTCAGATATTTTTAGGAAATATTTATCTCCCAGTTCCTTCTTGTAGCAATCATTATTTTATCTACAAAGAAAATATACATACATTATCTAATAAACTAAGAAAATAAATTTGGTACTTTTACTTTTAATTTTTTTGTAATAACAAAATAAACAAGCAAGGGAAACAAGTTACATTCATCATGTCTTTCATGTTCTGCAGGCTGAAAGACTTGTGTGGTATGCTTAAGCCCTAATTAGTAGGCCAAAAGATCCAGGGATTCCAGCATGTTCAAGGTCAGGTCATGAACCAGCTGGTCTCGTTTGGTTCTACATCTCTGGCATGTGCCTAATTTTGGCGTTTTTGAGGACCCGTTATAACCTCTAAGTGTGCTTGCCTTGCATGCAAGTTTTGTCCCTTTTATGCATGTTATTGCACTTCCTATATATATGGAGATTAAGAAGAAATTAAAGACAATAACAAAGACAATGTGCAAGTCAACCAAGTGCACCAAGAAAACTAAAACCAGTTTGTGCAACAGTTATCTTAATCTATGTCATTAATTAATTTTATACTGATCAAGTCTTACGAGAATTATACAAAAAATTAAAGGATAAAACCACGACTGTCATCACAGAAGTGAATTCTTATCATTTGAATTAAAACTAGTTAGCATTATATATATGTGATAGTTCATTATTGGTAGATTGTGCAACTATGTTTAGATCTAACTTTATACCAAACAAATCATTAATTATTAATTACATATGTATTAAATTTCACCAAACTACTAGCTATTTGGTATGTAAAACAGTCTCTTGCTTATAGCTTATTCATATTAAACAAAAAGCCAGGACCTTGAGTGATCCAGTGACACCGAGTATCCATGTCTATCTTTGACGGTCCAAGAGTCGATTCTCCTAGAAGCCTTACTTAGAGTTTATTCCCCTCCCTACCCTAAATATATATATATATATATTAAACAAAAGGAAAAAAAAAGGGGATCAGCCTCATATATGAAACTCTAGTATCTTTAAGTTAAACAAACTTATGCATTACATTGCTTGCCAATGCAGCATACTCAATAAAAAGGGTTGCCACTAATTTTAAGGTCCCCCCGACCCTTTATGCAAATTAACCCATCCATTTTACAAAGTCGCACATATAGGTTATTCTATTGCTCTTTTCTTTTCTTTTTTACTCTTTAATTTAATTAGAGATGGAGAGATGGAGATAAAAAGAGAGAGAGAGAGAGAGAGAGAGGAGAAGTCAATTAATTTGATAACTATTGTTGAAGAAGAAGCCTCTAAGAAAATGATTTATAGGAAAAGGACACCAAAGAATGGAGCTGAGTACCAAAAAATGAATAGAAACACCAACTGCTTGCACCATATGCATGTGGCAGGCTGCATATATATAAATCACTTTGACTGTTTCTCTCTTTTTTGTGGGAAAGAAAAGATTAGTTTGGTAAAAACAATAAGTTTTCTGAAAATTAAAAAGGAAAAATTCTTAACTCCCATTTGAAGCAACATAAATAATTAATAGTTGTTTAATTTGGTAGGCATTGTTTGGAAGGAGTGCTGTTGGTTTCAGTTGTTACACAACAAATTAAACAGAGGATAATACTAATTTATATATATATATATATATATATATTTGACTTATGAGGAATTTTATAATATATTAATTGTATAATTGTTTACTCAAATTTACTAACAAAAAAGTGTACATAAAACATGCACTTATTATTAAATTTTTTGAAGTACTTTGGTGCTCTATAACTATCATTTTCTTATCTTTAATTAATAAAATTATATACTTTTATTTTCTCCTCAATTTTCTTGCAGCTGCAGCTAGCCTAATCACAATCAGTATTCGTCATCATTGATTTGTATAATACCAACCTATACTATTTATCAGTAACTTGCAACAATAAATAATAAAGGTTGGTTTTGGCAGGTATGCTTGGTTTTTGTATGGTGTAGTCATTTAATTGGATTTTTGTGTTTGTTATGTTATAATAGCAAATATGATAACAGAATTTGATTACACTTTTCAATTTTATTTGTTGACTTGCTTTGAGTTCTCTCCCCATATCCCAGGATGCCATTTGCATCATACATGTTATAGTATTTTTATAATTTTAATTACATTTCAAGAATTTAATTATTTGTATAAGAAAGCTAACTTAGCTCGATCCCAACCCTAATTAACAAAAAAATAAATTTGATAATCATTTTATTATCACTAGTATTTATGATTATTTACGATAAAGTATGTTCTAAATAAATTTATTATCAATTATTGTGATGATGATTTATGATAGCTCTTCTGATCATTTATGATAAGTTATGTATTAAAATTGTTACTATTTATAATGATCATTAAAAAAAAATTAGATAAAAGAAAAATTTGTGAAAAAATAAAATAAAAAATTCAGTGCAAACAAATAGTAGTTATTTGGTAATGTTTCTCTTTCCCACAATGTATCATTCATCTTGGTATAAACATTCTATCTTGGCAAATTAAAAATAATAAGTAAAGGAATTAGTTTATAAACTTACAATTATGGGTATTTTTATGTTTTTCGAGAAGAGAACCTTTGACAATAAATAAGGACAACTTAGGAATTGCAACAACTCAACGAATCTTACACGTGGTTCCGCTAGATCTCATTCAGAAAGTTCAAACCTAAACGAAACAGATAACAATGACATCCGGTCTCTCAGATGAGAAAGATTCACTTTTTCAATTTTTTTTTTTTTTTATAATTAAAAAAATAATATTCATTTCACTGTTTTCTCTCTCAGTGAGTTAGTTCCTTCTTTCTGGATCATCCATCTTCCTGCTTGCTAAAGCAACGGCCCTGATACAGTGTTAGCTTTCAATGCAATCCATGACCCCACATTTAACTCTTCCCACCTCCCCTGACCCCTCTGTATCTCTCTCTACTCTCTAGTCTCTCCTCCTGTCTCTCTCTCTGCAAGTGTGTGCGTGCACTTGAAAATGGTTTCCAAGAACCAGAACCAACCTTCAACTCCAAACGGAAACCTCACACCTACATCTGCAAGCCCTTCAAAAGTAAGCTTCTTTTTTTTCATTTCCAAGATGGGTTTCAAACTACAGCTATTTGTCAATCATGGGTTGCATTTGTCTTTCCATTTTTTAAGTTAAAAGTTCAAACTTTCCCTCTTTTGGAAGTTTTTAGCTGATGAAGTGCTTGTGAATAAGCCACAACAGGTTGGAGTAGAGAACATGGTTGGAACTCCGGTTAATGGAAGAGCACGGCAAGCATTAATTTATGTCAATGGCGGGCAGGATCTTGGCCCGAGTAGTGCCCCGACAAGCTATGCTGGGTCGGAATGTGGTATCATAGAGTTTACAAGAGAGGATGTTGAAGCATTATTGAATGAGAAAATGAAAAGGAAGGACAGATTTAATTATAAGGTCTGTTAAATTTGCATTTCTAGGCTTATTGAGTTGATATTATATCATTGTTAAATTGCTTATTTTATTGTTTGTTTGGGTTTGAACTGATTTGTTGTAAGATTGATAGTTTTGAGTTTAATTAAAACCAATGGTATTTTTAATTATTGGATTAGAGATTAATCAAACTCAATTCATGTTTTCTATAGGAAAGATGTGAAAATATGGTTGAATATATTAAAAGGCTTAAGCTATGCATTAGATGGTTCCAAGAGCTTGAGGGGAGCTACTCACTAGAGCTAGAGAAGTTACAGCAGTCATTGGAATTTGAAGAGCAAAAATGCATGGAGATAGGTACTGTTAATTTCTTTTTTATTCTCTTATTCCCTAGGTTTTCTCTTTAAATTTGTTTACTGAGGTAATAAATTTGGTAATTCTAGAGTTACTATTCAAGAACAAAGAAGAAGAACTGAGTTCAATGACTGTAGAACTCAGAAACAATTATGCTTCCTTACAAGAGAAATTTATGAAGGAAGCTTCGGATAAGTTGGTAAGGGATAGTTCTACATTGGAGTTTTAACTGTATAATTACTGAGTGATGGTAATAAATTATTTACATTTTCAATTTCGTTTTCTTAAAAAGACTGTGATGGAATCTCTTGCAAAAGAGAGAGATGCCAGACTCAATATTGAGAGGTCGCAAGCTACTCTATCAGAAGATCTTGGAAGAGCTCAAAGAGAGCTCCAAAGTGCCAATCAGAAGGTAAAACAGACAATGCAGTTGGATTCACTAAATGAATTTTTTAATGTTATATTTGTTGTTTGAGCGAGCATATAAGCAATTCTAATAAAAAGATGCCTTGCTTTGTGAATATTTGCAGATATCATCACTCAATGAGATGTATAAGCGATTGCAGGATTACATAACAAGCTTACAACAATACAATGGCAAGCTCCAGACAGAGCTTTCGTCTGTTGAGGATGACCTTAAGCGCGCAGAGAAAGAGAAGGCTACTATAACAGAGGACCTAAGCATGTCCAAGGCTCAACTTACTTTGTCCAGAGTGAGTTTTATTTCTTGTGTGAACTATTTCAAATTGTAATTTAAGTTAATATATAGATACGTGTGAAACCTGTATTATTTTTTAAGGTGATAATTCTAGTTAAAAATGAATTTTGTGGTATATTATTACGTATTCTTCAACATCATGGTTATCATAGGCTGCTCTGTCTCAGGACAATATTTCTAAGATTTTTAGCAATCCTATCTGTATGTCTTTTGAGAATATAGAAAACATTTCATAGTTGGACAGTTCTTTTTGTTTATAGCTGTAGCTTATCTTTTATGGGTTTACTTGATACACTAGTGCTGCTATAGGTGTTTGTCTCTTCATTTCATGATATTAATCATGTCAAGGATTCTATTCTAAAGAGCTACTTTTTGGTTGGATGAAACAAGTGATGTTGTAGTTTAAGTTAATGTTTTAAACAAAAATGTTATAGATAGTTGTTGCCTAAAATAATCATGGTTCATGCTACATTATCTTAGTGCTTTTGCCTGAACATTGATGCGGGGGAGAAACTTTTTTGAAAAGCATTAAGGATTTGAGAATCTGTGACCTTTAGGACCCATCCCATTTGATACAAGACAATGCAAAAATTTTTAATCTAGCAGTTATTTTGGAAATTGAAGTCTAGGAATCTATCCTATCACTACTAGAAAAATCGCTAATAGCTACCACCTAAATCGACCAAATCATTTTCTGTTCTTAAATTGGTAGCTAAATTATAAAAATTAGCTACTACCATTTTTTGGTTTCTGATTTGGTTAGCCATTTTTTGTGTAGTGTACTAAAGATTATTTGTTAAAAAAGAATATGTTTTTAATTATTTCTTCAATTATCTTTATTTAAGAATGCTTTTGAAGACCGATGATGGTTCCTAGAACACACAAATATAGTATAAATACATAGATAGCTGAAGCCTTTTGTTTTAGCCTTATTTCACTTGGATTCTGGAATATCTCTTTTAGATCTTTTGGAGAAGTTTTAAGAATAAACATCAATCATCTGATATGATTCAACATATGTTTAAGACATAGTTTACCATTATTAATTATATTACATTTGATCACCTTAACTGTTTATGTTTTTTCTATTTTTTTTATTATCTAGTTTGCAATTGATTTCTTACAGAATCTCATTGGTTATTTATCAGGCTTCTCAAGATGAGGCAACAAAACAGAAGGATGCTCTGGCTAGTGAAGTTGCATGTCTGAGGGTAGAGTTGCAACAAGTAAGAGATGATCGTGACCGCTACTTATCTCAACTGCAGACTTTGACTGGTGAGGTAGTGAAGTATAAAGAACTAACAGAACAGTCTTGCACAGAGTTGGATAACCTGACAACAAAAACAACAGAACTGGAGGTTTGGTTCTTTTACTAATATTTTCTTATTGATGATATCACTTACTTTTATTTTTTATGTAGTCACAAAATAATGAGTTTCCTCTTGCAGGCTAGATGTTCTTCACAAACTAGCGAGATGAAGACATTAAAAGAGCAGCTAACAGCTGCAGAGGCAAAAGTGCAGGTAATATTTGCTTAGTGTGAAAAGAAATTTGTGTTTTTACCTGTCATGTAGATGGGTTTGGGGTTTGCTTAATCTGGTATGATACATCCCAGAAAAGAATGATACATCCCATAAGTTCAAATTTGTAATTAAAATTGCTCTTCTTCCCCTCCTAGGTATCTGATATATCTGCAGTTGAGACAAGAACGGAATATGAAGGGCAAAAGAAACTTGTAGATGAGTTACAGAGACGATTGGCAGATGCAGAATATAAACTTATAGAAGGGGAGAAGCTGCGGAAAAAATTACATAATACCATCTTGGTATGTCTTGGCCAAATCTTTTGTTTGTTGTGGCATATACAAACCTTAATGAAATCTCCTGTTTCACAGGAGCTGAAAGGGAACATCCGTGTATTCTGTAGAGTGCGGCCTCTGTTGCCAGATGAGAATTGTAATTCAGAAGGGAAGGTTATCTCTTACCCCACATCCATGGAAGTTCTTGGACGAGGTGTTGATCTAAGGCAAAGTGGTATATACCCTTTTAAAAATTGGTCTTTTTTCTTAATTACTGATTTCCTTCATTCTGTTTCTTAATAATTATTATTATTATTACCATTATTACCATTAGTTTTTGAAATTATAACTTACATTAGTCTTGTTTTCTCATTAGGGCAAAAACATTCCTTTACGTTCGACAAGGTTTTCATGCCAGATGCATCACAAGAAGATGTTTTTGTAGAAATTTCACAGCTTGTACAAAGTGCCCTGGATGGTTATAAGGTGATTCTTAAGTCTTTTCTTAATCTATAAGTCAGTAAGTACATAATACTAATACCAACCTCAAAACGTACATGAAACTGTAATCACTTGAAATAAGTCAGAAAAAAAAAAAAAAACTCCCGTATCATTTGATTATATGTACATATTATGTTGTTCAATGCATGTATATCATCTTTTTTATCTTTCTTTTTGGGGAGTTGATTGCATTAGTTCTGTGACTGATGTATATGTTATTCAATGAGATGGTATGGTTAGTGGTAATAATTTCCCGATATGAACATGTTTTTATGGCCAATTTATTTAATCATCAACTTCTTATATGCAGTAAATGTTACTTTGCATCACGTAGACACGTACTGTTTTAAGAAATTACTTCCTTCGCAGGTTTGCATTTTTGCCTATGGGCAAACAGGTTCGGGAAAAACCTATACCATGATGGGCAGGCCTGGACATCCAGAGGAAAAGGGATTGATACCTCGTGTATTAGAACAAATATTTCAAACAAAGCAAAGTCTTCAACCTCAGGGCTGGAAATATGAAATGCATGTAAGATAGAACATTTCCCTCTGAATTTCACCCTTATTGATTCATATATTTTTGAATATGTTGTTGATAAAGCTTTGTTCTATAACATTTACAGGTTTCAATGTTGGAAATTTACAACGAAACAATCCGAGATTTATTGTCAACAAATAAAGCTTCTTCTGAACGTATGGAAAATGGGACTGCTGGAAAGCAATATGCTATTAAACATGATGGCAAGTGGAAATACACATGTTTCTGATCTTACGGTAGTGGATGTCTGTAGTGCTAAAGAGGTCTCGTTTCTTTTGAATCAGGCTGCAAATAGCAGGTTACTACTAGTCAGGATATTTATTTATCAGCTTTTCTTTAATATTGCTCTTCCTGAAAACTATGAGTACTGTAGCAGCAGTAGTTTTTGCTTCTTATAGTTCTAAATCATGGTAAATAGTTAGCAAAAAAAGAAAGGAGGTAAATTCCACAGTTTTGTGGGTCCAAAGTTGCAAACATAATGCATAGTAAATTGCATAATTTTTTTTAGTTTTGGAGCTTTGCAAGAGAGGGAGTCTATAAGACTATAAGTAGATAGAAACTTTGCTTCCTAACAGCTTAAATTTTTCAAAACAGTAGGTTGTTTTATCAGTTAGGTTAGATGACATTATTGAATACAAGGAACTCCTTTGACTTATTTTTTCCTATGTGTTTAAATCTTTTTCAGAAAGTTTGAGTTGACTTGCGAGTCTGTCTTTCCTTTCAGGTCTGTAGGTAAAACCCAGATGAATGAGCAATCGTCAAGAAGTCACTTTGTGTTCACCCTTCGAATTTATGGTGTTAATGAGGTAAAATGTTACTTTTTATAACCATCACTACTGTGTCCACATTTTGATTTCCTAATTGTTCTCTTTCTCTCTCTTCCTCCAGTGTGAGACATTTCGATTGTATTTTATTTTATGAATTATAGTATACATGTTTTTTTCTAGAGCACTGAGCAACAAGTACAAGGTGTACTAAATCTTATTGATCTTGCTGGAAGCGAGCGTCTTTCCAAGAGTGGGTCAACTGGGGACCGCTTGAAAGAAACTCAAGTATGCAAAACTATGACGATTTTAATTCTTATGCTTCTGATTACCTGCTTCTGGATAATTTACTTTTCTTTCAACTGTAATCAGGCAATCAATAAAAGTTTATCATCTTTAAGTGATGTTATCTTTTCCTTGGCAAAGAAGGAGGATCATGTACCGTTTAGGAATTCAAAGCTTACATATCTACTTCAGGTAAATGTTTGTTATCTTTTTGGGGAATTCATTTGTGTAATAGCTTTTCTTTACAAGATTAAGATACATGTTTCAGACTTCTTCATGGGTGAACCGTTTACTATAGTTTTGTCTGATGATTTCTTTCTTACTTGAACTATATGAACCAAAAACTAAATGTTATATCACATCCCTAATAGTCGGTTATTTGATCCACTGGCTAAACTTTCTAATTGGAAGTTTTGGTTTATATAGACCTAGGAGACTACACACTTCAATGGTTAGTATATCTATCAAAAATATGTTTCTTTTCATAAAATTTTCTTGCTTATGTTGACGGCATGTATTGAGGTAGTACAGAGAGCTGGCTGATTAATAGATGCCCTGTAATTTTACTTTTCATGCAAAAGATGTGCTAAGAAAAATGCTTGGGAAGATAATGTTGTTTATTCTTTAGTTGACTTATTGATATATTGCACCATTTGAAACTTTGGATTAGCTATCAGATTTGGGATCTTCACACAACATTGATGTCTTTCTCATTTATTTTTTTATCCTTTTAGATGATCCAATATAACTTAAATCAATGATTGACCAGCCTTGTCTAGGTGGGGACTCAAAGACGTTGATGTTTGTAAACATTTCTCCTGACTCGTCCTCAGTGGGTGAGTCACTCTGCTCACTCCGTTTTGCAGCCAGAGTAAATGCTTGTGACATCGGGACACCCCGGCGACAAACCAACATACGTCCTTCAGATACACGCTTGAACTATGTCTAATATTCAAATACTTGAAGTATTCTTTTTAACCCCTATTTGTGTCAAGTGGTCCTTATCTGTGTCAAAAGTGATATCTGAGTTTGATTCTAACATCGGCTTATAGCTTGTATAGTGAAGAAGTCAGGTCTGTATTAGTTGAAGAATCTACTTTCTGATAATTTCAGTTTGTAAATCTGTTGAAATACATCTATTTATAATATTCCCATTACAATATTCTCTGGTGCAATCTTCTCTCCTAATATTTTAAATATGTCAAAGAAACATAGTTGAATCATGAACCTAGAGTGCCATGTGTGCTTTTATGTACAATAGAATTGACCTGTAGCCTGTAGGTCTGAGGCATGGCTTGATTATTGCAGAAGTTTCTTGGATTATAGTTTTTTGTAGTAGACTGACCAAAAATAATACTAGAAATCTAATAAATAAAAAATTGGTGAGTAAAATAAGTAGAATAATTTAGATTTAATCAAGTGAACTTCAATTTCAAATTTATGCCATACAATCCATGACCTCTTGAAGCATGCTTGTAGTGTTCTGATTGTATGACTGTCTGGGGGAGATTGTTGTTCTTTGATGCATAAGTTGTCAATAGATGAAGAAGTTAGTATGTGATTGCATCTGCTTAAAATACTTCAGTTTAGAGAGATGAAAATAACTTGAGTTTCAAGAACTTCTTTTGTTTTTGGTTTACCTTGTCAAAATTGTCAAACAATCTGTTTGCTAGATCAGTTAGTAGGCTGGCTGGCTGCTTATCATCGACTGGTGCTGCAGATATAACTTTGTCAAAATCATGGTACATGAAGGTGGACTAGAGTCTGAGATACTTCCTGACATAGTTCAATGTCTCTTCTCCAAGTAAATCTGCCATTGCCAACTTATCATATGCATATTTCTTGGGCCTATACATGTTTCCTTTAATTCCAATGTTGCCATGCATATTCCTTTCCTTAAGAAATGAGCAAAGTGCCCGTCATCTCAGTTTGCTAGCATTAACAAGAAGAACCAGGTATTAATAAAATCAAGAGTGTTATCAACTCGCACAAGAGGTGTAAAATTTCTACTGAAACTGAACTAAATAAGAGAAAAATAACAACCTGAACTTTCAGCCTTGGCTTGATATATTGGCAACAAAAAAAATTACATCTTTTAGAAGATAAATTGTTTTGCAAGGAAGCTTACTGTTTGTAACAGAAGGCACAGGCAAGGGGCCATCAATCCAGAACCCACTATCCGCAGCTAGAGAAATCTTGTCAACCATAGTTTGTACTGGGTACTCTGGAAAATCCACTGTTTGGCTTCCTTGAAATCCTACTACTTTCACTCTCTCTCTCTGGTCCTGTCTAGAGTTGGAAACCTTGGAATGGGCACTAGAGTTTTGGAGACTCCATTTAAGTTTACTAAACGAGCATCATAGAGCAACTTAATAAGGAAATTGGTGGAGCATCAGATAGAATCTTTTCAGTTATATCAGTTTGAAGTGCAGGCAACAACTGACCACTAGAATGACTTGATAATTTCCAGGTTACATGGCACCCTTCCAATTTCCAATTATATAGGTTTCTTATTTCTTCATAAGAAATTCACCAATATGGAAGAGGGTCAGAAAACAACATATACGTTCCCACTGGTTTTCTTCAATACAGTCATTCAATGTGGGACTGATGTCTCAACACATATACTTCAACACTCTCTCTCACTTACAACGACCTAATAAATAAGGGAAAATAAAAATAAAGTGAGATAACTTTGGAGTCTGTAATGCAAACATAACAAGACTGAGAAGCAATGTTAAAACACTTTTATCTTGAATGAGGCTATGTCAAAAAACTAAAACAACCAACGTCAACCAGCAGAGTACGAACTTCAAACAGTAGCCAAAAAACTTCTAACAAAAAATAAAGATTATTTTTCACCTAGCGGCATTATTCACCCTATAGCCATCAAACTCAAATAAAACATGGGTATGGAAAGAGAGGAGGAGATGACTCGAGCCATTAAATCCTAAAACAAGAGGAGAGGATTTTAGTAAAACCCGTAGGATGCAAAACTTTCTTTTCTCTTTCATGATTGGAGGGCTTTGAGGAGTTTCGGAGAAAAGAAAGAGAAAACTAAGATTTAGATGTTGACTGGCTAGGAAAAAAGAAGTTTAGAAAAGAGAAAACAATGCTTAGATCAAACTCACCAACATAAATAAAAATAGAAATGATGGTACCCAAAATTAACAAAGACTATACCATAACTTTTGTTTATATTAATATAATAATATAAAATTATCACACTTAACAATGTAAGATTTAACTCACTAACGCATATATACTCGCACATCAAAACAACTTACAGAGAGTTTTCTTGTTCCCCCTTCAAAAGATAAGGATGACTCAGAATTATCCTAAGGTGGACAAAGTAATAGACAAATACATGGCGTAGGCCAGTCTATATTAGTAGGCCTGGCAAATGCATAAAAGTTTTCACAAGCCTAGCAGAGAGAAAGACGTGATAAATTCCAACCCAATTTGTTACTTTCCCACAGAATTACAAAACCACCTAGAAGAAAGAGTTAATAATACTTCAAAACCAGTAAAATATTCTTAAATAGTGATGATTAATATATTCTTCTGCTGTGATGGTTTTCTTATTTAGTTGATACTGCAATCATTGTTATTGCCCTCAGAAAGCTATAGTCTATCTACCTATGCTATGAACCCAATGGTGCTATATACTTTTCTAGTTAGTATTTAAACATTGCACATCTACCAGTAAGCCAAGCAGGACAAGCAAAGCATCTTCTTTATTTCAGAGTTCAAATATTATTTTTAGAGAAAGTAAAAGCTAGATAATTTAATTTTTTATGTGATCCTGGTTATCTTGACCATAAGATTGGATAAAGAAAGACCCCAACCAGATCTGTGAGAAATAAGTGGCTATAGCTAGCAACTTAAAACTTTTGCTCTGTTTCAATCCCTTTCATGTCTCATTCAGAAGCAACAAAATCCAGATATAATATATAAAATAAAGAAAAAGCCAAGCAGCACCTCAGTTACAACCTATTTCACCTTTCTTCCAAGGCACTCTATATGTTACAGCTCATAATAAAGCAGATAGAAGAAGAGAGGAGCGGAAATGGATGGAAAAGAACAGCTCAAGAAGTCAAGGGTTGTCAAAATAGACTCACTGAAATCATGGGAATATTTCATAAATCAAGCTAGTAATCAAGGCTGCCCTGTGAGTTATTCTGTTTTTTTTTTTTTTTTTTTTTTTTTTTTTTTGGAATTCTTTTCTGGGCTTATATTTACTCATTGTATTTGCAATCTTTTAGTGATACTAATTCCTGTTAGGTTAGTAAGTCTGCAAATAAAAAAAAATAGAAAAAATCAAGAATTAGTTACAGAAATATCATGTAACTTCAGTATTTTAGTTAAATTTTGTTTGCTCTTAATTGCAGGTTGTGGTACATTTTTCTGCTTCCTGGTGCATACCTTCATGTACTCATGAATCCTTTATTTGTAGAACTGGCTTCCAACTACCCAGATTTTCTGTTTCTCTTGGTGGATGTGGATGAAGTTCAAGGTAATTATTTTTATTTTCATATTTGTGATATATGGTGTGGGAGGTCATCATTTCTATGGACACTGTCATGGGTTACCATCAAATTATTTAATGCATATACTGTATACATGGCTAATATTTTAAAAGTTGTATACTGGTATATGTGGCTTTACTTTGCAGAACATAATATATTATCAATAAAGAATCATATAAAGAAATGCCACTAGAAAGCACCCTAATTCTTTATTTTGGGATTTCAAACTCATGAAATCACATGGTTTGTGTTGGTTGATATATAGAAAATTAATCACATATTTAAAGCTTATAATAAACTAACACAATGTCATCAGCCATTGGTGGATTATTCTCAACATTGTATGATGGTGATAGGTGCTGCTAATGGAGGAAAAACAAAAATGATGACATTAATGGAAGACCTAGTTTGCCAATTGGTTACGCAAGTACTAAAAAGAAAGAGAAAAAAAAACAAACAAAAAAGTAAAGGAATGCCATTTATGATTATAAGTTGTGAAAAATTGATAATCAGAACTTATCCGATTGGGCAGTATTTCTCTATCAAATTCCCATTAGTATATGATATGCTGATACAAGTGCTTGCATTTATATTGAAGGTCTTAACCCTTATTCTATTGAATATTGCCATCCACACACATTTTTCTCATAATTTTTTTACATATAGATATAATTATTAAAATTAGTGATAAATTTCAAGTTGTTGACAAGTACGATAATTGACAAAGAAAAAGTTATCATTCAGAAATTTACTATTATTCTTATGAATTTATATATATGTAAATTTTGTATGTATGTGGGTCTACATGTAGGAGGTTGCCTCCAAGATGGAAATAAAAGCCATGCCTACCTTCTTGTTCATGAAGGAAGGAGCTCCAATAGACAAGCTTGTTGGTGCTAATCCAGAAGAAATAAGGAAAAGGACTCAGGGTTTTATATGAAATTTGGAGTTTTCACTGCACATCAAGATCCTCTGCTATGATTATATGTATCTAAATGTGAAGGTCTCTTTGCTTTTTTAAAAGCTATACTGGTTTTGAGTTCATTTGCATTGTAAATAATGGGAGTTTTGTTGTTTGGTATTTTAGTATGTATAATTACAAGAAAAATTTGTGTGGCCATGTAAAAAGTTTCAATGATAAACTGCATGCAAGGTTTATAAAAAAAAAATGTTCTACTTGTAAAATGGATATTGTAATGTGCTCAATTTGAAAGAATGTGGGTATAATTATCATAAAATATTTTGTACCAATTTTGATTTTGAGTATGCAATGCATTTTGAATTATATAGGCACCTGTAAGTCTTTGTAAATGATGTGATGATGGATTGTTTGTATCATTTTGAGCGGAAGTCCAAAACTATAACAAAATAATAAGCTCATTTTTTTAATATCATAGAAGGGTTAAGACGACGCAGAGTATGATATCATAGATGTAACAAATCAATCAATAGGATTTGAAAACAATATCTTCTGTAATACATGACAACAACTAGTAATAATATCTTTTGTAATACATGAAAGAGAATTTATGAATATGAGCATAAAAAATTCTTTTTCTTTTGTTATATGCCAAGCTGTTTAATTTGACTGCTTCTGTATGTGGCTGCAATTTCTTAAGTTAAATCACTTCTACACATACTATGAAATGTTAATAAATCATCTGCATGATTATCATGTGAGTAGCATGAAACATTTTGAAATATTTAAATAGTACATGCATATAATTCTCATGAATTATACATTCAACATTTAATTTTTGTGAGAATAAATTACTCTGTTTTCTCTTTTTGAGTTCTTTGTTAATTAATTAATTAATTATTATTTCTTTTGCATAATAGCATATGAGTTTTTATGAAGCTAGTTGCATATCAAGAACCTAAAATCGAATATATGTCTTCACTTGAAATGAGAGATTTATTAGTATAGAGAAAGTTGCATCAAGTTGTGTAATTTATAGGCTCAATGGGCCTCCTTGAACACAAAAAGAAGAAGAGTTCTTATGTGCATGGGGCCATAAATGTTTTAATAAGAAGATTTTATATATAATTCACGATATTCTATTATATGTATAATGTTACAATTACCACTCAAAAATTAAAATTTATTTTATATTCATAGATTTAGAATATAAACTCTTGTTTTATGATGCAAGTGTTGTTTAGTTTTTATATTAGATGAAGTAATATTTTTCTATAAAAAATACTATGACTAATAATAATAGAATATACTATAAGAAAGTGAAACATAACTAATTTTGTTTAATGTATTGTGTAAGTTTATATTATATCATCTTAAAGAAAGTGAAAGGACCAAAAGAAGAGGCTGATGCTGAGACCGAGTTTGGAACTTTTGCCGAAAACTGGGCTTGAAGCCCATACATACCCACCCGACTAACCGTTTACCCAGTGAACAATGACGCGTGACGACGAATCCCAACACCACTTGCCACCAATTCCCATTTTCCTCATCTTTCCCCGATTCATTCCCTTTTGCCCAGAAACCCCTCCTCTTTCTTTTCTCATCTCCCAAACGGCGAAACCCTCACCCCTCACCCCCTGTTTGGTTACCAGGAAAGTTAGCTCTGCCGGAAAATCTGAAATTTCCGGCAAACTTGCTTCCTCCAAGAATGGTCTCTCCGGAGAGCGCCAATTGGCTTTTTGATTATGGCGTAATCGACGATATACCTGTCCCAGAAGGGAATTTCACTGTTCCAACTCCGGGTTTCAGCTGGCCTGCGCAGCCCTTAAATGGGTCTTCGAATATCAGGTAGTAAAATCATACACAATTAGGTTTATTCTTTTTGGTCAATGTACTTGTGTGTCGTTTTACTCTTAATCATCTGAAGAAAGTTAGGTTTTTTTCTTATCTTTGGTTGTAATATGAGGGAAAGTATGTATCATTTGCTTTCTTTATTGCAATGGATGATTTTTTCGTTTATGTAGTATAATATGATTTCCTGGTCAAAAGTAGTACAAGTTTCTGATGTCTACGGCAGTAGCCCTAAGCAGTGGCAATTGAATAATTGTAAGAGAAAAACTGGATCCTTTTGTCCACTTTACTTCATAAATGTGTAATAGGACTTGAGTTTAGATTAAATCGGCATAGCTTCCTTATCAAATCTTACTCTTATAAGTTCAATCACTTGTTCTGCATCTTTTGATGAAATTGAAATAATCTGCTTTTTAGTTTTGATTCAAGATTCAATTGTTATGGTCTGATTAGTGCCTTTTTTCTGAGCCATAAAGTATTTAAAATTGAATGAGCATTTATACTACACAATTGTATATTTCCAAGTTTCTCTCTATATTTTTCTTCTATTATTTTCACTTTGACTACAGTGTGATGTCTCTTTATTAGAGGTTTGATAATAGAATCAGAAAGAACAATACCTGGGACTAGTTTCCTTTTGCTTGATATATCGCCAACATGGTATTGAAACAACATACACAACATAATATGAAATAATACATTGAATTTGAGATACATAGATACATTTCAATAATACTGGGATTGGTTAGAGTGGGTTCAAATTTTACTGGCTTTTTGGGGTGCTAATCATAACTTCAAAGTTACACAGTTAGTTATATTTGTAAATTCTAGAGTTTTATTTTATGTATTATTTCAGAGCGCTAGTTTCTTTCTTCCTTCTTTCCTTCCGTTGGAAATGATTAATTATGGTAATCACTTTTCTGATGCCTTGTCATTTTGTAGCTGGAACTTTTGGTATTCTGCTGAACTTATTATTCTAGAAGACTTTTTTCTCTCTATCTGTGCCTGTGTGGCTCTGTGGGTGTTTTTCTGGAATACAGTTGGTTTTGGGGTGTAAAATCAAATTTTAACATTTTAACATTTTTCAATTTATTCCATTATTTTTTTTTTCATGAACATTTTTCTCCCTTCCCTGAAAACGAGATTGTGAAGTCAAAATGGGACCAGTATGCTAGGAAATTCGTGAAAATTTTGCTTCTTTTTCCTGCATCTGGATGCTGGGCTAGACTGACTTTATTGTATGCGTTTAGATAAAATTATGGGACTCACTTCCATTTGAGTGTATGGGAGTAGTTGTTAATTAAAATTTGTGTGTAAGATAAATATGTGGAGATCTCGTTCAATCTCAACCCTTCTCTGTTTGTATATTTGTGTTTTACTGCCATGGTAATTTCCTCATGCTGTAGGTTTGTATCTGCACTTTAGAACATGATTATATTGTAGCGACACATGTTTCTGCATTTGTTCTTTTCTTCAGTGGTTGCTCTACCTCTCCTTTCATTTTTCTATGATGATATGATCTGTTCCTAGTGTTGAAGTGGATGGCTCATTGGGGGATTCTGATGGCCTCAAAGGCTCAAAGAAAAGGTATATTGCAAAGTAAATTGTGCTGTTTTACCTAAGCTCTCTTTTAATACCTTGAAAATATCTTTGCTTGCAAAGGTCAGTTATAATCCCCAAGGTGACAAATGTTTAGTTAGGAATGAGTCAGTTTGAAGAAGTTAGAATCTTTTCTCATTGGCTGCAATACAGTGCAGCAACTGTTGCCAATGGTTGGTGCTTCAAGCAGCGCCTAAATATGTTACAGTTTTCACTTTAGTGGCATTGATGAAGATGATATTATGTGATCCTAGAACTTCCAAAAATATGTGATTTTGCTAAAGAATTTCTGACCAATGACTTTCATTAAGTTGAGAAATATTTGTGTGAAAATTTTAACGAGGTATCAACTGTCCCTGTTGAAAAGAATAAAGGGGAAAATCAAAATTACATGCGTTTGTTTCCTCTATTTGAGAAAAGCATTATATAAGCATTTGCACCTTTAGTTTTTCTGTTGACATGTAAACGTTAAAAGTGTGGTTCATAGGCACTTAGTTTATGCTTGGAGGAAATTTACCCCATCCCTAAATTCATTTCCTTTTGTCCTTTTGTCCTTTTGTAGGGGTAGAGCTGATTCATGTGCTGGATCAAGCTCCAAGGCATGTCGGGAGAAGCTACGGAGAGATAGGCTGAATGACAAGTAGTGTATTGTTAACTTACCCATCCACCCTCCTTCCTTACTCATGCTCTCCGTATGTGTCTCTGAGGCTTGTTTGTCATATGTTTGACATGGTTAGGTTTCTTGAGTTGGGCTCTATTTTGGATCCTGGCAGGCCTCTCAAAACAGACAAGGCTGCTGTCTTGATTGATGCTGTCCGCATGGTGACTCAGTTACGGGGTGAAGCCCAAAAGTTAAAAGATTCCAATACGAGTCTCCAAGAGAAGATTAAAGAGTTAAAGGTGAGTTTTTTTGTCATTCATATTTATTTTTTGACCCAAATAACAAAGATGTTGAGGATGGAATGTCTTGTCAACAGACTCATTTTCTCTTTATGTTTTCCCTTAGAATCACATTTTCTGTCCTGAAAGTTGAAATAGGTAATCACATTTTCCCTTAGAATCATATTAAAAATCTGATCTATTCTGTAGGCTGAGAAGAATGAACTTCGTGATGAAAAGCAGAGGCTTAAGGCAGAAAAAGAGAAGTTGGAACAGCAGATGAAGACTATGAATGCACAACCTGGTTTCTTGCCTCCCCCTCCTGCAATTTCTGCTGCATTTGCTGCTCAAGGCCAAGCCCCTGGCAACAAGTTGGTGCCTTTCATTGGCTACCCAGGAGTTGCCATGTGGCAGTTCATGCCACCAGCTTCAGTGGATACCTCTCAGGATCATGTACTTCGTCCACCAGTTGCCTAAGGGCAGTCCACATTGGTTTGGGCTTACATTGGCCGAAAAAGTGTATTAATTTTCCCATTATGTTTTGGCTTAGATTTAACTGAAGTACCCTAACTGGATCTGGTGGTGACTTGCCTGTTTAACACCTGGTGTTTTATGGATGAATGCTGGTATTTGTATGTAAAAGTTAGTAATAAGTTTGGCTGGCAAGTCTGATTTTGACTGTTAAGAGTTGGGATTGTGATCATCGGTGGCGAGGCATGCAAAGTTGGCGAGTCAGTTTTAGACTTTTAGGGCTGCCACGATGGGAGAGGATGGAGGAGAATGGGAGAGTCACTGCACTTCTTACAGTTAAAGGGTCTTCATGGCCAGGAATAACTTCAATAATTCCAAGCCACAAGCCCATTTCTACTCTCTAAACCGTTGTTTATATCTCTGCCATTTCCCATGCATTTTTGTCCGCCAGCACTACCATGTCTAATTCACCTCCCCAATTCTTCCTTCAAACCCACACCCGTAGACCTTAGAGAAGCCCCTCAACAAACCCAAAGTAGTTGGTAAACTCAAAAAACTGAAGCAACCCAGATTCCAGGTTGAAATTCGGGTCATTTATTACTCAGGTATTTACTACCCAAATTTGCTTTGGATGTTTTTGGTGACATACCCATTAAAATAAAAGGTTCTCCAATTAAGATCCTTATACAATGGCCTAATCTTAATCTAGCAGAAACTGCCACTAAAGTCCTTCAGTCACGTTCTTCAACCCAAGCTGAACACAGACATTGCAGCAGTTATCTAAACTGATAACATAATTTAGAACTTAGCTGACGTGAATATATTTTTGGGCTATTGGCCATTATGAAATTGTCCCTGATGGTTATGTATCCAGAGCCAGTAGGGACTTTTAATCCAGGATGGGCATTTAAGGAGGAGACCAATTTGAGTGAGGTTGGAGGTTATGAAACTGCCATTATGAAATTTGAGTGAGCAATTGGCCATTATGAAACTGCCACTAGGTTCCGTTGAAGTTGTTTATTCTTTTGTGAGGGTGGAGGTTAGAGGGATTTTATGCAAAAGAAAGGTAGTGATTTTCAAGTGTGAGAAATGGAATGTTCATGTAGAAGAAGAAGGAGAACTGAAGGTGGCCTAAGGGCGAAGTTGAGAATGTTCTGTATAACCTAATGGCAATCAACTCACCTATAGCGAAGTCGGCAAAGTTTCTTAAGAATTTGGTGTCCCCTGTGAGGGAAAAAAGTAAGGTAGCTGAAAACTTGAGACTTTATTAACTTGAACTCTTTGGTTTTTAATTGATATGAATTGTGAGTTTGGCAAAAGAATGTTTGTTGATTTGCTTAAATGAATGGAGTTGCACTCTGATTTACTAAGTTTGTTCCAAGTGCTGATTCTCTCCAAAAAACTTAGATTGCATTTAGGAAGAGAACATAAAGAAAAATGAATTGAAGCCAAAAAGAATCTGATAATTTTATCTGTGAGAAGGTTTAAAGAGAAAATGGAAGGCTCATGCCTCATGCTATATGCTCTCTCGATGGCCTTATAATCTTGAAAAACTATTTCTTTTTACCTCATTTACAGAGAACCAATTTTTGTGTCATCAACAAGTTCATGTATTTGTCTTAAATCCGACTTAAGAAGCCCTAATATGACAGCTCTTGATGAACTTATCGGAAAAGTTGATGTACTTTGCCCACAACGGCCGCAGTTGGGGAAATGCTATGTCTAGCCAAGGCTTTGCTCTGCCATTGAAATGGATGACACCAGCACTCTCAGCATCAGCAAAACTTGTATTCTCCTGATATCCTAATCCCAGCATGTGCCAGAAAGGATCAATAATGTGGACGTGACCATGGAATGCTATTAAACCAGGAGGTAATGTCCCTAGCTGCCACAAACTCAGGTCTGATTCCAAGTTCTGCAATAGAGAGAAACTGAAATATTAGTGTGATTCAGGGTAAGTTTTTTTTTTTTGGAAATCGAAAATTTACTACCTTGAACAGATTGAAATGTTTTTGGTTTAGTTTATATTTTGCATTTTTTCTCTATTTCAATACAATTGTAGAATGGAAGGTTCACATACCCGTTCAACCCAATAATGATATGCTAGGCTTATGTTGGTTTTCCTCCAAGCCTCCAGATCAAAAATGTTCATGCCATAAGCCCATGCACACTCGTTGGGATCGAAATTCTGGGAGATTAAAGGATGGGAGAAGTTCAAGTAGCTTTTTAACTTCTTTGACATGACAAATTTATCTTCCCCCCTACATGTTTCTACTGCTCCATTGACTTTTCCATTCATATCAATGTTCCACAGAGGCGAAAGATCAGTTTGTATCACAATATCATCATCCAGGAAGACCACCTTGTTAAGACTTGGAAACAACTGTAAAGAAAATGTGTCAAGGCTTTGAGGTTAAGTTTTTGCTTTCTGAGTGAGAGCAAAGCAGTTGTTACTTTCAAGAACATTTGAGTTACTTCTGAAAACCTACAAAAAGTTGTGGCTAAGTTCTTTTACCTCTGGTAAATTTATCCGGATGTGGTTCATCACTGAATTATACTTGGGACTAAGTGCTTGTAGCTTTGATGCAATGACATAAGGCTTCTCAGTATTGTTTGCAACAATAGCAGATGATCCCCCTCTAAACTGTGACCGAACCTGTTGATCTTTTTCCATTGCTTCTAGAACCGGCACCTTTCCCTTTGTAAACCAATCAAAATGGTGCAGTGCTTTGACCTCAATTATGGCAGGCGACAGAGGATGCAATGAGAACCAAGCCTGCATTGGATAGTAAGTCTTTTTATCTGTTATTATGTGTAGGACAACTTTCCAGGGGTGCATAGAGTTGCGCACAAGTGAAGTTGCAACCACAGAGGCAGCAAGCACATTATCTGAGGCGAGGACAAAGTGAAAGTTGGAGTTGTCAACTAAGCCAGGAACGAGTTCTGCCGAAGGGAGCTGTAGGCGAGCTGCTGCATTGTTGGAGTGCTCATTGGCAAGCTTTAAATCAAGGCAGTGGAGCTGTTTAGGTATACTGCTTGATGCTATATGACGATATAAGTACTCTTGGATTTTGGCTGTCCTGGTCCTTTGTTCCATAAGGGTGACCTGAGAAAATGTTAATTGAGACCAGGTATCTTTATCACTTATTGAAATACATTTGACCAGTTGTTTATGTTCTGTTAACTTTTTTTTCTTTCTCTATGTAAGATCAAAACTCATTCCTTACGTCTCGGTCTTACCTAATAGGTTATAAGCTATTAGGTGAGGCCCTACTAATGAGTTTTTTCCCATTTTACTTAGAAGAGAGAAGAGAATAATACCATTTCTCGAAGTTTAACTGCAAATGTCTTTGCATCAAATTTTCCTTCCTTCATTTCAGCCATGAACTCTTCCAAAGACTGTGGAATGTCAGATCTTCCTTGTAATTCATCTTTTCTAATAGGTTCCTGTAATATTTGGTATACCACTTCTGGGACCTGTCAGAAGCCGATATCAATTTTCAATTCATAAAAGAGAAAAAGAAAAAAAACTTGAGTACCAGATGTAATTACTAGAGGCCAGAAAATTACACTTGATTCTAGCCTTCTTCCCAAAATCCTTGGTCCTAGTTTTTTTCCCAGGCAACCTATCATTCAAAACCATGAGATAGAAAGTCATAACTCATGAATTTCCATGATAAATCACAAATACTTTAATTGTCAAGGGAAGGGCACTTATATTAATGCACCAAAAAAATTAATTCAAATTATTCTTTAGCACACGTACAATTGGATTCCCACCAAGATAACATAAATTTTTTGAAAATTCTTTTGAATTTTCTCTGTTGCATAACTAATTTAGTTATTTTTACAGGATGAGAAATTCAATGAAAACTAGAGTGGATTTGTTTCGAAACTTCAACTTATTGTGGATGAGCAAATAAGGAAAATCACGAAAAATCTCAATCTATGTTTGAATTTGGATTGTATTCTATAGTATGAATAAGTTACAAAACCATTATTTCAGTTTTTTTTATAAAATTAAGGAATATTCCATATATGGTAAAAAATAATAAACTTATTGAATAATATCTTAATTAGCATTTTCCTTGAGTCATCTATACATCACAGAAGTTGGTTTAGTAACATAAGAATTTGTTCTATCCCTCAACCTAAAAAGATTGTTGAAATACAAAAACATCATATAAATTGTACTACAATTGATTTAGCCCTTGATCTTGGAACTCCCTCCCTCTTTAATGTAACCAATATTCAGTAGTTTCTCTGAAACAATGCTCTAAGTTTAGTTGTCTATGTGTTTGTGCTTGTGCGTCAGAGAAAGAGAGAATATGTACCAATGGTAGAGCATTTGTTTTCTCCATCAATGTTATCAACTGCTGTCAATACAAACACAAACCGGAGAAGAAATGTAAAGAAAAGAAGTGAATAGAAAAGCATCCGATAAGAAACCCGCCTTGATGTAACCTTCACTTTGATAAATTCTCTAAACCCTTTGCCTGGAAGCACTGTTACATGCCTTAAACTTGGTGATATATGCAGCTGCATTTTCTCCCAAACACAAAAAACCCACAAAGAATTGAATGCAACCCCAATACTAAAATTAGCCAAAAACAGAACTTTGGCAAATCACCTCAAGGACTGAGAGGAATTGCAAGAACCCATGTGACACTTTGGGGTAAAAGAAAGGATTAATTTGATGGTACTTCAGATAGCTATCAATTACCTAACCTTGCTTAGGACTTGGGTCAGATATCTCAAGCTTTCAGGGGCTTTAATATGTTTGAGGTGAACTGGGGGTTGTTAAAGAGAAAGAGACATGGGACTTAGAAGGTAGACTGTTGTTGTTGTTTTGAAGATTTTGGGTATTGGCTTAGTTTTGAAGGAGGGAAGTGGAGGAATAACAGGTAGGAAAAAAAAAAAAAAAATTTGTTTGGTGTATGGTTTGCTTGGCTTTGCCTCCACATGAAACTTTTTATTTAATAGCATATGGAAGAGTTTGAATTTTGACACAAACAGAGCTTCTACATGGAAAATGACTGCCTCTTTTCCTCTGTTTCTGAAGTGGGGTTAGGATGTTGTTGTTGGAGTAAACATACAGAAACTAGCTATATTATGTTGAATGAAAATGAGATTAGGAATGACAAAAACTAGAGAGAGAAATAGGGAATAAGGAAAATTATAGGGAGAAAAGATATATATATATATATATGATCATTAGGGCAAACTCATAATTTCTATATAATATGTCTTTATATAGCTAATTCATAATCCTAATATTAATACCTTAATATAATCGAGTAACCTCAATTATAATAAAGACATTAATATAAACAATAAATAATAATTGTTCTTTCTTAATTGATAATTCTAAGCCCTAAATTATATAATCTTAAATAACATCATAATAACTATATCTTTTTTAGGACATCACTGTTACTTCTATTTTTTATTTTTTTTGTTTCTCTCTCTCTTGCAGGCATTAGTGTTTTAGGGGTGATTTGAAAATGAGTGGCATCATGAAGGGCTGATTTTATAATTAGCAAAAGATCTGCCTTGACTAAAGTCTTGTTAATCATTGTATTAGGTGGAAGAAAAGGAAACTGTAGCTTGTAGAATTCATAAATAACAATTAATTTTTTTCTGTCCCTGACTATTTTTAAGTCATGAGATATTGTGACAAATGGTATAACGTGTTGTGCATTTTTTTAGTCATATAATTTCTTTAATAAGAAAATAGTGCATAATTTCTTGGAAAAATAAAATTTCATACTGTTTTTTTTTTTTTCAATTGCACTTATGACAAAACTTAAAATAAAGAAAATCAAATGATGGTGTTCCATTACAATATGACATTTGAGCATGTGTCAGTCCTCCTTACAATAACATTGATGAGTTACGTGGCTCTCAGCGTAAAAAAAGAATGTCATTCCAATGCCAAAAAACAGAATGTCATACATCGTTAGATCCAAGTAAAATGTAGGCATTTGAGATCAAAAAAGTAAAGATAATGTTTAGGGAATTTTTTTTTTTTCTTCACAATTTCTAGCATTTAGTACACCTGTGAACTGAAAATATTTTTCTAGAAAAACATTTTTGTAGAACAGTCCTCCTTAAAAATAAAGAGAGGAGAGGAGCAAGAGCATAATCTGATAATCCTGTAGCAGAACAAATTTATTAATAGAATAAATGAAAATATCTTGAGTTATTTGTATGAATTGTAATATTTTTAATTATTAAATTTAAGTTATGAAAATTTCTATTTGATTTGATTGAGAATCCTCCGTCATCCATATTGTTGTTCAGTACGTCTGGTATAATAAATCTCAATCGTTTTGTTTTGTTTTTTTTAAGAGCCGGAGTGAGAAATGGTAGAGAGACTACTGTATTACAACTAATTACTGATTATATTGTCAGCTATTTACAATGTCAACAGAATATGAAACCCACAACATAGTAGTATGCACAATTCTGCATCAAAGAATGTCTTGACACCTGAGTAAAACAGAAGTGCCAATTTAAGATCAACTCAACTGAGCACATGTAAAAAGTAACAACAGAAACAAGATTCAGTTTTTAATTTTAATGTGAGCAAGTGGTCCAACAGTCAATTCTAAAACACATAGCCATAATCATATTAGCAGTGACACATTCCCCATTGGCCGTCAAAAGTTTAGGACGATGATCTTGATCATTTCAATCTATTGATTCTGTGCTTCTTTTGCCTCATTTTTTGATAAAACCCAACAATAAGACCATGTAGTGACAGGTCCTACATGTTGGTATGAAGTAATAGTGCCAAACTACCATGCTATGCCTTTTTTCAGCACCACATCACAGAGGCAGATACACTTGTTTTAGTGATATGATTCAATACATCCCAGAGCCAATCAACACTAATAAACCAAGAAGTATGCTATTTAACAAATTTTAAACAAGGAACGAATACATTACCTCTCATCAAATTAGATGCCTTTGTCTTCAAAACGATTCTTTATTTTCAGGCATTCTCTGATATTATTCAATATTTACAAACTTGAGCTGAGCCTCCATTTTTTGAGCTCTCTCCGTTATTTACAATCTAAAGCTGAGTATTTGGTGAGGGCTGTCCTTGTTTATGTACAAAGCCCTTGGTTTCTATTGGCACTGAGGACCATCCCACCCAGTGCCACCATGAAGTTCACTGCAGGACCAGAATTTGTCACAGTCAGAAGAAAGAATCATGCGCTCAATAATATTGCAATAAGAAGGAATCCTGTATGACAAGGGAACAGTACTTCATGAACATAAGGGAAAATTACAAGAATAACAAGGGGAAAAAATCCAAGAAACTTCTGATGTCCAACCCCACAATTTTCAACTGTCAAGCCTTTCACCTAAACTTAAAAAACAGTGTCATTAAGCATGAAAATCAGAACCAGATTCCATTATCCATCGCACTTGTCAAATAAATTGTGCATAACTGCATCATTACCTTGTCTGTTGACTGAAGATGGTTAAAAACTGGAATCAAGTCTTTTG
The DNA here is from genome assembly GCA_029379385.1 of Quillaja saponaria. NCBI lineage: Eukaryota > Viridiplantae > Streptophyta > Magnoliopsida > Fabales > Quillajaceae > Quillaja > Quillaja saponaria. The sequence continues at coordinate 5,066,631 of CM055616.1, read as the reverse complement.
ACCTAGATTTAATCATGTGAGTTGCGATCCTTTCTATCTCAATTTCACCTCCTGAAGCAGTTTCCTCATCCATCTCAGCAGCCTCGTTTGCCAAGGATTGAAAGTATATCTAGCATATACAAAGCATCTAAAGCATTAAACCACAAAACATGCATGATAAGCATGAAAATCCATTCAAAAAGATGCAAGAAGTACCTCAGGTTTTGCCCACAACGGTGTCCTAGCTTGGTGCATCAGCAGTTCAACTTCTGAAATATACAAATGACATTTTTCCTCAGGACTGGTATTTGCTTTTGTTCTTGCCTCTGTAGCTTCAGGACCAATGCTATTCCCCTTAATTTCTACAGGATATATCTTATTGCTACCTGAAAGTCCATTCTCACCATATATGTCAATATTATCTTCCCACTCTCTACGACTATGTCTCTGACATATATTCCATTTCTGGATAGCCTCGACCGATAGTCTTGCATCACCCTCCGTAGCTGATTCATATGCAGTGGTCAAACCAGAAACAATTGCCAACTCTAAACCAGTTGATATCCGCAATGCATACTGTATCATACAACCAGTGGGCGAAAACACCAATAGATGAGACTTTGTCTTTGAGGAGCTGCTGTCTATACAGGAAGCATTGCCTTTGCAGTTGTGGAAAGATGAAGCAATAGCCCCAGAAAGGGAACTCATCCTACCAGTAGCAGCTGCTGCAGCACCACTTACAGTTCCTCTCCAGCCATTGTTTCCATTCCTAATTCTGCTTACAACAGAAAGGGTAATCGGGGGACCAGCTGCAGTGCGGCTCTGTTGATTACGCATTTGTGAACCTGAACTAGGAGGCCCACGAACAGCTGGCTTAGTCATAGCACCCATTCCACTATTTTTGGCAGTAAACCGAGCATCAGCAGACTGAATGTCTAGACCTCCCCAAGGATTTATGGAAAACAAATGGCTAGTTCCCCTGGAAGAAGTAATCATAATCCAGCTGCTGTCATCACTAAAACTGATGTCCTGTATGACCTAAAAATGTCAACCAAATACTGATTTGAGAATCAGAAGATCAGGAGACATGAAAGAACAATGTAACATATTTTTATTTAAATAAAAAACCCTTACTGCATTTGTAAAACCACGTTGAAGCCTGTACAGATGTACATAAGAAGAGCCAGCATCAAACCCTGACAAACTACCAGAGTATCTGGGCATTATCTTGAAAACATTTATATTATGCCCCTGAACTGAAGCAGTAACTAAAAGAATGCCACTGGGATCAAAGCATAATGCTGAAATAGGACTCTTGTGTGCCCTGAATTGGGCAAGAACTGTTTTACTGATGATATCTCTGACAATGACCTGGTAAAAGAAATAAGAAGTTATGAAAGAAAACATGAGTGATATCTAGGATCTCAATCATACTGACCCCCTTATCGACAAATTGGATCAATGAAAACCAAAATAATATGATTCTTTAATGCTTAGAGAATTATACTCATCCCCTGAAACAAGAGAATAAATGCCATGATTAACTGTTACTAACACCTACCAGTCCCATATTCTTGAGTTTGAGTAAACTAATGGTCTGTTGTTTCGTTGATGAATGATATTGGTCTCTTAGAAACCAAAATGACCCCAGAATTAGACAGGAAAGCAATATCAATAACAGATACTACGTAACCAATCTCCAAGGAACAATATCATGCATCAACTCAATCAGAACCAACAAAAGCTGTGATAGAAGACAATCTAGAAATTGGGATCAAGCACAAAAAACCCAATTACAACTGCATATAAAATAAAAAGAACATTATTTACCATTCCAACATTATCAGCATCTGTTGAATGGCAATTAACAGTTCCGTTGACCCTCAAGCTATGATTTAATTGCAGAGAATTATTGTTATCAGGTAGAAGCTCAGAGCAGTATCTGGAAAGCTTCTTGTAACCCATGTCACCAAGGGTTGCAATCCCAGCAGCAAGTTGCTCACTGGGTTCTTTAGCATGATGTGCAACCAGACTGCCATTTGAAGAAAAACTAGGAAAGCTTGCAGAAGGTGTTAGATGTTGTGGACTAACACATTCAGAAGTGGAGACTACAACTGGACTTCCACTATACGCCAGCCATCTTGGACCAACTGCAAGAGGTCCATAACCTATACCTCCAGAGCCAGGACACCCCGCAATTAGAGGATTCGTAAGTATAATATATTCTCTTTGTAGTGTTGTGGCATCAAAACAGTGTATCTGCAAAGGAAAAACTTCATTTGACATTCTGAATAAGCAGATGATTAAGGAAATTAAGATATACGTTATTAAATATACCTGAGTTGCTTGAGAAATAGCAACAACTCGAGAGCTGCATCTTATGGAATAGACAACTGATCTGAACTTTAGTACATGAACATAAGATTGAGATCTCAAAGAATAAAAATGAACGACAGTAGGCAGAATATTGCCATTTACTTGGTCATGGATGTTGGAAGCGCTCACATTGCCAAGAGTATCCAACCCATCCTGAATATTACCACCTCCAGAAAGGGAGGTGTCAGCACATACTACCAACAGCGGGCCACAGTCTGCAAACTTGTCTCCTAGTTTCTTCAATGCAATTGGTTTTGGTAGCATTTGCATGAAAGAAACAGGACCATCATGTCTGGAAACTATGTCATGGACATTATTTGCATCTTCAACATCCCAAACTTGGAAGCCAGACCGATAGCCCAGAAGGAGGACTTGCCGAATAACATCAGCCTCTTCCTCTAACTTGTCAAACCCAGCCCATATCACCTTCATGAATGAAGAAGTAACTTAAATGTGTCATCTACACTCCTCTTTTTTCTTAATGTGCTCAAGCATAGAAGAATGCCTCAATTATTTATGAAGAAAAATAAAACAGATCTGAGAGATGCCCTACCAGGAATCAATTTACCAAACACCAAAACATAAATGACAGGGAAAACGTATAACATACAGCTGCACAACTAACATCAGTTCTCCACTCAAGGAAAGAGAAGTAGAAATGATGATGAAGATGAAGCAGAATGTTTAGCATGTGCTGTGCATGATAAAATCCAAACATTTCATGCATATATTGTTCGCAATAAATGTGAATTGATCAAATGCACTACTCAAGCTAGTGGATCTAAATTATCAAGTATCACAGCAATCACTAAGATTCCATCTAGATAGTTATATGTCTTTTTCATCCTAGAGTGGAAAAGTTAACCTTTCCACATAGCTATATGCCTTTATGTCTTCGTCATTCTAGAGGTAAAAAGTTAACCTTTCCACTGCAGCATTTGAGATACACTAAGTCTATTGAGCCTGAGAATCTTCTTTCCCAAAATAGACCTTTTAACAGCTCAACAAAACAAGAAAATAAAAGAAAAAATTATAACCTACCTAATAAGTAACCTATAGTTATAAAACATGCCTCCCATACATATCCAACAAAATTCTAATTACATGACAAATAGACCCCGAAAATGTCCAACTATTGCGTCAAAAATGGATAGCCTCTCGGGAATTCAACAACTACATGCCTGATAAAGAGGTCATCAGAACACGTGTAAATTCTACCAGAAAAACATTACAATAGCTTCTCAATTACAGAATAAATGTAAAGATTAAGTTTTTTTTCCCTATCTTTTGGCGGACATGATTAGATTGTATAACTAACAATGCACCCAAGCCACAAGCTTTGTCAACTATTACCATCTACTCAAACATCAGCAGCTGCTACTTTTTCTCAGCTAATTTACAGGACTAATCAACTGGAATGTAAAGCTGGAATCCTCCTCACCCAACAAAAGGAAATGTTCACACTATATTCCCAATTTCCCATATTTCATAAAATGATGCATTATATCTCTTCCACGTTAAATGACTCAGCATGCAACAAATTCATGGTGGAAATTAAATTGCAAAATAATTTACTACTAATAACTTATGTTGATGCCAATTATTACTCAGTTAAAAACAAAACATAAAGATCAATTCTGATTCCTTTTTGTACTAACAACAGTTACACTGAATTTAAGTTCTATTATCTAGTTCTCCCAAGTTAGAAAAATTCAAATTTTTAGGTGGAATGCATAGTGTTTATCAGTCATGAAAGCATAGTACTTAATGCTATATAGGATAACGGATAAAATTTTTAACTTTATATGGCAAATTTAAGTAGGACAAGCAACAATTTCCAAAATCTATAAACTATGCATTCAAAATTCACACTACCAATCACCATGTCCAACATTTCAAAACCCAAGCACAGCTCATATACCTGATCATGGTTGGCGTCTTCAACTCTATCTACAATTGAGGACGCAACCAATGCAGCAGACCTTGCAACAGTGGAAGCACCAGAAGAAACAACCCTCAGGTAGCTGGAGATAGCACGAAATGAGCTGGGAATGAATTTATTAGTCCGGTTTGACCTAGGAACACCACCCTGATGTTGTTTCTGGCCATCATTCCTCATCCCAAGAATCCAAAAGACGAAAACAGCAATTACCCAGAACAGAACGATCACCGATTCTTCAAAATCACCATTAACAATAAACCCCAGGCTGTTTCTTTTTTGAAGGCCACCACCTCGCTCACCAGAAAGAAAGAAACAGCCCGTTTCACTTTCTCAGGTCACAAGTATCTCCATTTCCTTCACCTCGCCGAAAACATCCAAAATTCAATTACACCCAATCCACAAATTTCCTCAAACCGACAAATAACGTTTTGATTTCATGTCGTGTTGCACCTCCATAAAATTTTTGTTAATTACAATCAAATTACAACTAAGGCTTTTTCTTAACTAAAATCTTCCAAATAATAAAAATTCAGAAAAAATTACTTTAAAATTTGAATATTTAAAAATTGTATCATTGGAAACAAGTTATGGCACGGAATTAGAGAAAATAAGTTTAAGGTTTCGGAACTAAAAAACAGCCCAGAAATCGCCAGAGAAGCAGGAGAGAGGAAAGTTAGAGAGGAAGAGACAGATTGGATAATAATGGAGTAATTTGGGAAATTAGAGAATCTCCGTTTACTTGTCTCTCTCTCTTTCTCTGCCTAATAGTTGTAGTAGACTAGTATTCAAAGCTTTTTTTTTTTGGGTTTGGTTTTGCTTCGTAGATTGGTGTGGGAGGTCATGTTGTTGAACCAAAAAAGCTAACCTCGTTAACCACTCTTTAGGTCTTGTACCATCTCAAACGCTGTCAAATGTTTGGAATTCATGGTTGTAACCCAAAATTTCAAGGGAACCTCCAATCTAAAATTAAAACGTATTGAGTTCCTAATAGGGGTGATAACGAATAGTGGTTTGACACAATTCTAAATTTTTTTTAGAAATTATAAAAAAGTTTAAGTGAAGAGTTAAACTCAACATATACTGCTAAGTAATTTATTATCAAACTATATTATATTAATTTATAATATAGGTGGTAATAAGTCGAGTTTTGGTAAAATTTTAATTTTTTAAAAAATTATAAATTTTTTTTAAAGAGTTGAATTCAAGCCATATTATTATTTAAGTAATTTATCACTAAATTATATTATATTAATTTTTAAGTATAAAACTTTATTATAAATTTATATATCAATAATTACAATTTTATTAAATAATATTTAATGAGTTCACTCACGAGTTTATAAGTTGAGCTTTAAAAAAATTGAGTTCGAATCGTTTTACTAAACGTGCTCAAAATAAAACTCATTTAAAAAATAAACTTAGGTTCAATAAGAGCTCTTAACGAATAATTTACGAAATATTGATTCATTGCCACCCCTAAGAACATGTTTTGCCTTTCAATTCAGCTACCAAATTTAAAGCATACTTAAACTTTCAACCTTTCTAACCGACTATATTTGGTTACCAATTTGCAACAAGCAAACACAAGTATGTATGTCCTAATTTCCTTTTCCTTCTTGTTGTAGGGTTTGTTAATCTTTTACGGGCCATACCCCACAATGTTTCTTGGCAATGTCCATCTTGGTAGAGTCTAGCAAAGACAGGCCCGTTGAGCAGGCTTAAATTAAGTGAACTTTTTTGGAAGGAAAGCAACATATGACATTGAGCAAGCCAGCATGTGCATGTTAGGTGATGATATATGATCGGTTCAATAAGAAATGAGTGTCACACTCATTCTTCAATCATTTTCAAAACATTGATCCCGAGGCATACCTTCACTTTTTTATTTCTTCAGTACATAGACAAATCAGGTCTAAGCATAGTTGAGATTCCAAATTGATCCAAACTTGACAATAATTAAATTAATATATTTTTAAATATTTTATCCCATATTTTAGATATTAATTGTTAGATATATATATATATATATTAATGTATGTATTTATTACTAATTATTAGAATCAAAATTCTCCTATAAGACATTCCTTTAGAAAATCAGGCCCCTATTATAGTGTCCAACCTGTTTACCATATAAATCACTTTCCCAAGAGAAAAAAGAAAAAAGGCACGCCGACATATGCGACCCCTGAGCTGAGGATGAGTCCCTGAACCTGATGCTCGTTTCATTGTCCGAGATCCAATGCTGTCCAGCTAGAAACAAACGACCACTTGCAAATTTGCACGCGCTTACAATTACAGACGCCTCCATTTCCCCCACACCAATCCGGCACGTGCGAGCTCGTTTCATTGTCCGAGATCCAATGCTGTCCAGCTAGAAACAAACGACCACTTGCAAATTTGCACGCGCTTACAATTACAGACGCCTCCATTTCCCCCACACCAATCCGGCACGTGCGAGCTCGCTTCACAGTTTCACAGGCTCAGACCCCGTCCCCCGCTGTTCTCAGATTCACCCCCCCCCCCCCCCCCCCCCCCCAAGAAAAGCGTTGCCATTTGCCAAGCTGCGAAGCAATAAATCCAAACCCGTTTAGGGATTTCGATTTCGAACAGACCCAACAAGTTTTACATGAAGTTTTGGATCCGAGGGCTTTAGAAACAGTTCCTGGATTTCAGACAATCATTTCGAAGGTGAGGAGGAGAAAATTGTACCAGTTTTCAGAAAGGGGTGGTGAAAAATGGAGTCCATACTGGCAAGGGCATTGGAGTACACTCTCAAGTACTGGCTCAAATCCTTCTCCAGGGATCAGTTCAAGTTGCAGGGTCGGACAGTGCAGCTTTCCAATTTGGGTAATTTTGTGATTTTTGTATGCATAATTTGGTTAATTTTGTGATTAATGCAATCGGGAAATTTGTGTTGGTAATTCTGTTTGAATTTCCGGCAGATATAAACGGGGATGCATTGCATTCCAGTGCTGGATTGCCACCGGCATTGAATGTAACTACGGCAAAGGTCGGAAAATTGGAGATAATGGTCAGTTCCTAACTCGGTATAATGAATTTAAGTTCTGGTGTAATTCATAATTATTGGAGAATTTACTCTATCTCTTCAGTTGTTGCTAAGAATCTGAAGGGTAAATGTAGAAAATGATTTGTTTGATCTCTATGAAATAAGTGCAAGCATTAATGTTAACTCCACCAAATTGGTTATCACATATAGCTTTTCATCGGGATTATCCAGGTTGTAACTATTTGATTTTGGGGTTTTCCCTATCTGCTTTATATTGCTGTTTTTCCCCTTTGGTATCTCAAATGTGTTTATGTTTGACACTCGTTAATGTAACTTCATAGCTTCCTTCTGTAAGTAATGTACAAATAGAGCCAATTGTGGTGCAAATCGATAGGCTCGACTTGGTCCTTGAGGAGAATCCTGATTTGGATGCATGTGGAAGCCCAAGCAGGTAATGCTTCTGGTTTCTATAATGATCATGTCTTGAAATCTAATAGAGCGAAACTTTGCTGTTAGTTAAATAAGTTTGTTTCTTATTCTGTTAATGCAGTACCCTGACATCATCTAGCTCCGGAAAGGGTAGTGGTTATGGATTTGCTGATAAGGTTCAACTCTATCTTCTATAAGGCTAATTTTATGTGGTAATTGCAATTACTATTGGACACTTCCATAACTGATTCTTATAAAGTTTTTCCAAAAATTGAAAAAAAAAGAAAAAAAAAAAAGAAAAAAGAAAATGAAAAAAAGCTAAGCGAAATCTAGTCTTTGTAACAGAATTACAGGATTAGGACCATTCTTCGTAGGGAGACAGTATTACCCTTTGAAGAATTAGATGATAATGATATAAACGTTCTCTGTGAGTTTCAGCCTGATAAAACTTTCTGGGCTTACTAGTTGCTATAATCACTGTACGTAAACTTTGACATTTAGTTTATCAGTTTCTTATAGCTACTGACCTAGTACAATCATCAGATTGCTGATGGGATGACTATTGAAATTCGTACTGTCAATCTATTGCTTGAAACTCGTGGGGGTGCTGGACGCAAAGGAGGAGCGACATGGTAACTTTTTGTCTCTAATGATCTGACTTGAGATGGTTGTTTCTTTTTTATTTGTAGGGTAAATGGAACCTAATCTGCATGGTTTGGGAAAGTCTCAATCTCAGCCCATGTAGATTTTCTTTCAGCACTAATATTTTCTGTGATTTAAGAAACGGGGAACTGTGAGAGATTTTATTGGAAGAGAAAGGCATGAGCTGGAGACATTTATCAGTTACAAGACAAAACCTGATGGAATTCCTTCTCTTGAATATTCCACATATCTCTTATACATTTAAATTGTGAAAGACAAATTATTTTGCTGTGTCTGAAATAAAGCCAAGAAATTGGGCATATCCAATGCTCAGTCTGTTTCTGGATGATTGAAACATGAAAATGGAGTAGGCATAGCTAACATGTCTCTTCTCTTTCTCACATACTACATCTGAAATGGTCTATGCATGACCCAGTAAATCAGAAAGGAAATCTTCTAATCTCTTAGAACTGGGAATACTCTGTGCCGATTCTGAATCTTGCCCAATTACCTCCCACATTCACTTTCACTATCATACAAACGTGTCATGAATCCTTTGCAACCTCGTCTTCCTAGTTGAAGTCAGTAAATTGTCATTCCAACAATTACAGCCATCCTAAGCTGATGAGGAAGATCAAAGAATCAAAATTCATCAACCGGCAGCTTCATGTATGATACTTTTTCCAATTTTTGTATTGAAAGGTGGGAATCTCACATGTCTCTAAACTCTTTTCCAATCGATTTGCAATTCCCATCAAATAGTCAGTAAATTTCCATAAAGTTTTGTTTTTTAAAATTGTAACTTTGACATAGCAACATTACACTTCTACCTATTTCTTATATCATTGGAGATAATAGTGCTATAAATTTTTTGCAAGGGGTGAGATTGGGACTTTCTGAACCCAAGGAGTGTAAGTATAATTTGTCCTAGTTACTTTCTGACATTACTATCAAATAGAGGCACTATATGGATCGCATTCTGAAATTGATATTCAGCCTTATGTTGATCCTTCTTTCCATGTCTCTTCTTCTCTTTGTGGTTTCAGGGCGTCACCTCTGGCATCTATCACTATACGCAACCTCTTGCTTTATACAACTAATGAGAATTGGCAGGTAACTCATTGAGATGCCAGATAATTCAGTGACATCTTTCTTGACTCAGCTGTTTATGAGAGCCATTTTCCTTTACAGGTTGTCAATCTTAAGGAAGCACGGGACTTCTCCAATAACAAAAAGTACATTTATGTGTTCAAAGTAATATACCATCTTTAAATAGTTTGCATGCATATATTGAATGAGCCTGAGATGGTTTCTTTATCTGTGTGTGTCTTTCTCTGTTATGGGATAGGACACTCTCAAAATTGCCCACCATATTATATCTATCACTATCTGTCTGTCTATCTATCTGTCTATCTATATATCTATCTATAAGATTAACAGGGGTTTTGCTTGTACCTCTTCAAATTCTTGTCTTTTTCATGAATTCTGCTCCTTAATTTTAAGGATGCTATGTTGGTCATTTGTATCACCATCTAAGATGTTCAATTGTTTATGATTTTCCTCCAGAAACTTGTATGGGAATCTTTGTCCATTGATCTTCTGCCTCATCCTGATATGTTCACGGATGCTACTTTAGCCCGGACTCAAGAGGGAGTGAACCAGAGGGACGATGATGGTGCAAAGAGAGTTTTCTTTGGAGGCGAGCGTTTCATGGAAGGAATATCAGGAGAGGCATATGTAAGGATCACATTTTTTTCTCTTGGTAAAGTTATCAATATTTTACTTTATTTTAGATTCTTATGGTTTTTGTATCATGAATTTCTTTAATGACCAGATCACTGTTCAGAGGACTGAATTAAATAGTCCAGTTGGGCTTGAGGTTCAGTTGCACGTGACGGAAGCCGTATGCCCTGCATTGAGTGAACCTGGTAATAACATGAATGGTTACATCTGTACTAAATTTATATTGACAGTATCACAGTACATAGTTAATTTGAGATTAAAACAACATTATAGGACTACGTGCTCTTCTCCGCTTCATGACGGGATTATATGTCTGTCTAAACAGAGGAGATGTTGATTCTAAGGCTCAGCAGGTTTTATGTTGCCCTTTTTTGTCCTCTCTTTCCTAGAAGATAGATTTATCTCACTAGTTCATTGTGAACTAATCTCTTTAATATCTCTCCCTGACTCTCATGTGTTTGTTATGGAACTATGACAGCGATCTACAGAAGCAGCTGGACGTTCTCTTGTCTCTATTGTGGTGGACCATATATTTCTCTGCATTAAAGATAATGGTTTGTTTTTAACCTTGAATAGTTGGTCAAAGTTCCTTGGTGTTGATATTGATGTTCTTTAGACTCTCTCTCTCGCTTTCTTGCTTACACATACACAAACACACTTATAGTTATATGGCATTCAACATTCTCCAACAGTTTGAATTCACTTGCAGAGTTCCAGCTTGAACTTCTGATGCAGTCTCTCTTCTTTTCTCGGGTAACTTCATTCGATACTTGATATTCTTTTTTAACCTGGCATCATCTTACTTTGTGCACTTACTCTTCTTTTCTTGGCTAATTTTCCAATTTACTTTTTAGTTTTGATGACTCATCTTACACTAGTCTGATTTCCTTCATAAGTATCAATAACATCTTAAGTGAACATTAAAACTTAACTAGATTTTGTACTTGCCTTCTATTTCCTAATTCGTTTTTCTTAAGATCACTTATTTATTGTTTTCTAGGTCCCTTGGGCTAATGGGGAACACCATGAGAGTCAACCCTCTCTTATCCTTGTGGACTCATGTCTTATATATTGCTTGCGTCGTATACTAAATTCTTGAGAAGGAGGAAGAAAATTTTGAGTCGAAGTTTGATAACGTTATTTTGGTCCATGAAACTTTTTGTATGTTTTTACGGTTAACTCTTGCAATGAAAGAACCAAGAAAGGGCTTTTGCCCCTTCCCGCCCCTGATAATCTATTGTCATGAATTGCTGCTTACGACAATAATTTAATTTGTCATGTAGTGTACACTTGATGTTTTAAAGCTACAAGATGCCAATTTGCTAACATATGATCCAAGTATCTTAACCTCGGTTCTTGTGCCTTTCTAATAGTATCTAACAGTACCAATTTATTTTCATATTTCAGAGATGCACATTTACACTCTTTTATATACTTCTCCTGCAGGCCAGTGTTTCTGATGGAGATGATGAGAATAACTTAACTAGGGTTACAATTGCGGGATTTTTCCTGAGGTAAGTTTCATAATATGTACTTTTGCATAGAAATGGTGTTGATGAATATTTATCTCACCAAAATCTTTCTTTGGCTGATCTGATGTTAACTGTTTAAGGATTTTTACCATTTATCCATGTGCCTCCTTTTGCTCCCTTTCCTGGGAAACAATTATAAATATTTTTTCATTGATTAAGTCTTTACAGATCTATTGATTGTCCTTATTTTGTGTGGTTTGCGTCTCTCACTTTGAATGCTCTGTTTTTTATTTAGTTGTAATTATCATTATCATAGGGAGTCTAGGTATCTGCAGAGGGGTACTGTATCTTTGAAACCATCTAATATAGATATTATGGTGCAGGGGTTGCATAATTTCCCTGTATCCTTTGATGGACTTTAAATAATTGATATGGAACATCCATTTTTTATTAAAATTTCATAAGTTAATTCTAATTTATGTGGATGCATGAAATATAGGGACACCTTTTCACGCCCTCCATGTACCTTAGTGCAACCATCAATGCTGGCTGTCACAAAGGATGACCTACACCTCCCTGACTTTGGTATGAACTTGTTATTTCATATTCTTGACTAGACCAACTTTAATCCAATCACTAAATGGTTTGTTTGATGAAGTTGTTCTTTTTCTGGTTTGACAGCCAAGAGTTTTTGCCCTCCAATATATCCCCTTGGGAGAACAGCAGCGGCAGTTAATTGAGGGAACTCCTTTAGTATGCCTCCATTCCCTCCAGATCAAGCCATCTCCTGTTCCGCCATCTTTTGCTTCTCAGACTGTTATTGATTGTCAGCCTCTTGTGGTATAATTGCGTTGTCATATTGAATGAACTTCTCTTATATAAACTTTTTATTAGTTGTTATTTATATAGGATCTTCATATGTCTCCAGATTCATCTCCAGGAAGATTCGTGTCTGAGGATAACTTCTTTCCTAGCTGATGGAATAGTTGTCAATCCTGGTGATGTCTTACCAGATTTCTCAGTAAATTCTTTTGCTTTCAATCTGAAGGAACTAGATCTTACGGTTCCTCTGGACAAGGAAAAGTTTGATGATCCTGCAAGCAACATTGACAGTGCAGACCACAGCTCTTTCGCTGGAGCAAGGCTTCACATCGAGAGCCTTTTCTTTTCAGAGTCACCTTCGTTAAAACTAAGGCTTCTGAACCTCGAGAAAGATCCTGCTTGTTTCTGTCTTTGGGAAGATCAACCAATGGATGCAAGCCAAAAGAAGTGGACTGCTAGAGCATTGCATCTTAGTTTGTCTTTGGAAGCATCTAGTGGCATAAGTGGACATCAGAGTTCTCTTGGATGGACTGCAGGGTTGTGGAGATGTGTTGAGCTAAAAGATGCTTGCGTTGAAGTAGCTATGGCAACTGCTGATGGTAGCCCATTAGTACATGTTCCTCCTCCAGGTGGTATTGTCAGGGTTGGAGTTGCTTGTCAACAATATTTATCCAACACTTCTATCGAACAATTATTTTTTGTCCTTGATCTCTATGCTTATTTGGGGAGAGTTAGTGAGAAGATAGCCCTAGCAGGAAGAAGTAGAAAGACGAAGGTCGTTAGAAATGAATCTATTAGTGGAAGGCTGTTGGAAAAGGTTCCAAGTGATACTGCTGTAACTTTAACATTAAAGGTCCTACAACTTAGATTTTTGGAGTCTTCTTCTTTGAATTTGGAGGGGATGCCTCTGGTACAATTTACTGGGGATGATCTGTTCACAAAAGTTAATCATAGAACCCTTGGTGGTGCCATTGCTGTTTCATCCACTTTACAGTGGGAGACTGTTGAGATAGATTGTGTAGATGCCGATGAGAACTTGGCACAAAACGGCACATTTTCAAGTTCCGTCGAAAATGTTTCCTCAGCAAGTGAGAATGGGTATCCTCAACTAAGAGCTGTTTTTTGGGTACACAACAAAAGGAACCATCTTTCTAATGGATTAGCTCTTGGAGCTCCTTTTCTGGACATAAGTATGTCACAGGTCATTCCATTAAATGAGCAAGATACAGAGTGTCATAGTCTCAATGTCTCGGCTTCTATATCTGGTGTTCGCCTTGGCGGGGGAATGAACTATACTGAAGCACTCCTGCATCGTTTTGGAATTCTTGGACCTGATGGTGGTCCTGGGAAGGGACTCTCTAAAGGGCTGGAAAATTTACAGGCGGGGCCTTTGTCAAAGCTTTTTAAAACAACGCATGTCATGGTTGATAATCTTGAAAAGGGTACAAAACAAACACTGTCATTTATTTTCTTCAATTCATTCTATTTGCACACAATCCCACGTATCCTCTGTTTTTCTGTTCAGTTTTACTATGTTATTTTTTATTTCCTACTTTTACATGTCTATTTTTTCACCAGATGGAAGTTTGAGGGATGTGAAAGAAAGTGGTTTTCTTAACTTGGGAAAGCCGGATGATGTGGATGTAGCTATAGAGTTGAAGGACTGGTTATTTGCTCTTGAAGGTGCTCAGGAGATGGCAGAAAGGTGGTGGTTTTCCAACCATGGAGATGTGAACCGCGAAGAGAGGTGTTGGCACACCACTTTCCAGAGTCTGCGAGTAAATGCAAAAAGTAGTCCAAAGAACGTGCTGAGTGGAAAAAGGAAATCACATGCACAACAATATCCTGTGGAACTGGTCACGGTGAGGATATAATTTGTTCTGATGTTGCATACAAGCTTCTGCACTAGATCTAGTCTTCAATTTTATTTCAGCAATACATTACTGGGTAATAAGGATTTATGACTGCTTTCTCTGGGATTATTTGATAAGTCAAAGAAACCTTTGCTTTTGGGGCTGAAAAATTGGTTGATTGTGATTGGAAGTAAGGAGGAAGAAAAAGAAAGTAGGAAAAAACTAGTGTCACATAGTAATTGAAAATTATATCCAGGAGGATCTGCTTAATGCTTCAAGTTTTCTGAATTCGCTTCACATGCATACTCGCATTCTATCATCCATGATGTAATTTTGGGTAGCAATACATAGAAGATGATAGAATCAGGGTTCGAACTCAATACCTGATACCATAATAAATTACCACCTCATCTAAAAGCTCCAGCTTGTAGTGAGGGAGGTTCTTTAATCATTTGTATATTCTAACAAGCTGAATATAATATGTAGCTTGCTGTAAATTGGAAAATTCCATTTGTCTTGTGTTATGTCGATATCTGTTTTTCTGCTCTAGGCCTTGTGTAATTTTGATTCTCTGAAATTCTACTCCTCGCAATTGACATCAGTGGTGTAAAATCTTCTCTATTCTACCCATAATGTAAGGGTATTCTATTACAGTTTCATATTTCATACATATTGAGACATGAGAACTTGCAGGTTGGTGTTGAAGGCTTGCGGATCTTGAAGCCCCAAATTCAAAAGGGTGGGCCTTCAGCCGTCTTACTTGCAAACGGGATGAAAGAAACTGTCGAGACAGTTGGGGGGATTAATCTTGAATCTTGTTTGGTGTTATCTGAGGACAATGTTGATGATGAAATGGTCAAATGGGTGGTGGAGAACTTGAAGTTTTCCGTCAACCAACCGGTAATGAAATTTTTAGAATTTCAAGCACGTGGTCCCTACTTTTCTAAAAGAAAAAAAATGTTCCTACATTATGATGATTTTTTGCTCTTTAGATTGAGGCTCTTGTAACCAAGGATGAGCTTCAACACCTTGCTTTTCTATGCAAATCTGAAATTGACTCAATGGGACGGATAGCAGCTGGAATTCTACGGCTACTCAAGCTGGAAGGTTCTGTTGGCCAGGCAGCAATAGATCAACTAAGCAATCTTGGTATGTTCAATTTTGTTGGAAGAGTAATGTCTTTCACCATTTAACTATCATGCAGAGATTTGTGATCTCTATTGGTGTTTGAAGAATGAAATGCTCAACCTTAACAAATGAAGGTTCTGAAGTGTTAACTTCTTTTCAACATTATTTAAATTCTTGGTTGTTGGTGGATGTTGGGGATCTTAAAGATATAGTAAGCAAGGGATTCTGAGAGTTACACCTTTTCTTTTTTATAGAAATTAAAGAAAATGACAATGACAGAGGAATTAACTGATAAGAAAAAATGGGACTCTTACAGGAGCTGTCTGGAATAAAGTGTTGGTCACCAAGTATTTTAGCATGTTATGTTGGACGCTTATGATAGTGCTATTGAAATCTTACAGTCGATGAGTACTGTAGATACGGTAGAAAATACAAAGTTACAGATGAGGACAACTGCGACACTTGCAAAAAATCTCTGAATATGGTGAGATTGAGTTGAATCCAAGTGAGTTTCAATCAGTGATAAATCATGTTGCTTGCCCTAAGCTCTATATCCCTTCTCCACTTAACGTGCAAAACCAACAAACAAACAAATTAAAAATAAGGAGGCATCTGGCAGAAACATAGTTTAGGCATTTTTTCACTTCTCGGTGTTGGTGTAATGTCTAGACTAGCAGAAGTTGTTTATGATGTGTTCCTTTGATTTAATTTGTTGGTTTTACTATGAATACAATTATTCTCTACAGTTCAACTATTGTTTTGGGCCAATAGGATCCCGATTAGTTCATTCTGTTTTCATCATTCTTGATTATAGTCCATAACTTGTTGTATGATAACTTGCAGGTAGCGAGGGCATTGACAGGATTTTCACCCCTGAAAAGCTCAGCAGGGTTAATAGTCCTTGTAGTATTGGACCTTCTCCTTCATCAATTCTGATCAATGGAAGTTCCCATAAAAACGTGGAACCAACATTCACTTTGCTTGAGGAAACTGTTTTGGATTCACAGGCCAAACTTACTGCTTTGATCACCGGTTTGGGTACATCAGAATCTTCCATTCAGCATCTTCCTACTGTCAAACAACTTAGTCAAAACATTGAGTATATGCAGGGTTTATTGATGGAATTGCGGACTCAACTTTAAGTTGCCGTTGTTGTGCTTTTTGGGGCTAAAAGATCCCAATCATACATGTTACCAATTCTTTTGTATATAATAACAGTCCATGTTGAGTGTTGTACAAATAAGGCTGTGACTAGAGCTTTTCATTAGAGAAATAGAAAATTTTGTACCCCTTGTAATTTGAACGAAAAGATTGAGGATGTTAGATTTTTTTATTTTTTATTTTATTTTATTGATGAAAGATGAATGAATATTGGAACACTTAAAAATAAATTTCCAGTTTAGTACTGGAGATCGTAAGCAAACAATTCAATGGTGTTTAAGTTTGTTGTGATATATGTGCATGGATCCCGGACCCAGGTTGGAATGGCACATTTACGTTGCTTGGAATTCACTATTACTATCCTTAATCCACCCGACTTGAACATATCGTTGGTGTCATCTCGATCTTACAATGTTGAATTTGGACCATGCCTATCTTTGGATCTATTATTAATTTATAATTTGCTCCAAATAAATCTCTTTAACTTTATCATTGTATGACTAAAGTTTGATTGCTTTTTAGTTTAAAAGATGATATGTAAATATCTTTTTAAAAACATCCTCTTAATTCTTCTCAAATAAGAGTACGTCACCTTAAAAGAGTGATGAAAAATAAAATTATATTGCTTAGAATTTAGAAACATTTTACATGATACCTCTAAATGAAGCTAGCGTGATTTAAAACGCCCATATAAATGTGGTTGGAGTTTTTTTTAGTTATGGTGTATAATGTACTTCATATAATTAAACCTAAAAAATTCTTGAGATTTCATAGTGCTGTGCAAAAAAGCTAAATTTCTTTTAGGAATATGCATATATATACGAGCGCAAGAGCATATTTTCAAGAGAGCTTTACACTATTTTTTAAATATAATAAGATCAAAAAAAAAAAAAATCTCTGCATGTACATAATAGGCTAGTGATTGAAAAAATGAGAACAACTCGTGTTGAATTTGTTAACTAATCCAACAAATTTTTGAAATTTCCATAAAAAGTTCATGACAAAGTTAGCTACCTTGGTATCCTCAATTGAAGATGGATAGACTACAATTATAACCTGTAAGCGAAACAGCAAATCGACTTTTGTCATGTTATTGTAGTACTTTTCTTTTCAAAAACAAAAAACCAATGCCACGATATGATCATAAAGGAAATAAAATTTAAGTCCTTGGTTACATTATTCAGAATTTCTTTAGAATTAGTTACAACAACAAACCAGATCTGCCCAGCTGCACTGCTACATACAACATGCAATACCAATTAGGCCTGGGAAGTCGTTATGGCATCCCAGCGCCATACTGTCCCATCCTCACAGCAACTCAAAATGGTGCTGCAGTATAAGAAAGAGGTCAGTTTACAAATTCATAGTTATAGCATCACAATGATGACAAATACTAATATACATCCTTCTGAAAATTACCTTCCATCAAAGGACATAGCAGTCTGTCTAATAGGTGATTTTGATTGAGGATGAGATAACCTGAATGAAAACACTAGCATGAGAAATTTATGCACAAAATGCATTTCCTTGATATAATAAAACTCTGAAACAAAAAGAAACCAACCTTGCAGTAAGAAGAGGTGGGCTGGATTGCAATTCCCAAACAAAAATTTTCCCTTCCCTGTTCCCTGGCATACAAAGGACAAAATAGACTTAAAACTCATGCAGAAAATTACAAAAAGCCTTAACCTATGACTTGCATAAAAGACAATTAACTTTGCTGACAATGTAGCAAGAAAGGAAAAGAAGTCCACTGTGGGTTTTTAACCCCTACTCCCTTCTTCCATCAGATATCAAATTGTTCTTAAATAGGATGGGGATTCCATTAGATCCAACGGTCATTTGCTACTCTTTGACTAAATGTTTTCCATAAAAAAAATAAAAAATAAAGAAAAGAAATTCCAACTCGGTCCTTCCACTACCTATTGCAGCAGAAATGTAATGGAAATCACAAGAAAACTTGATGAACCAGATATCACACTCAGGAACAGGGTATTTCTGAAGGATGTCAACCGAACCCTAAAAGAAGAAAATAGAGAAACTTTTGTGAATAGAAATGAAATCATGAGATATACAAAGAAGAACAGAGATTGCAGATAATCAAATTTGAAAACTGGAATGATAAGAAATTCTAACTTCTCCAGGGGACTGTTCCTTCATTTTCGGTTCCCACAATACAATTTCATTGTCAACACTCTGTAAATGTGAGATAAAATTTAATACTTTCGACAATTAGTGGACAATTTTACAAAAGGAAACGTGCTGAATTGTGTAGAAAAGCAATGAAGAAATCAATGCTTACCTTTGAGAGGATAAAATCACCAAGCCACCTATTACAGTCAACGTAGTTTGAATGAATAGAAGCTATAAACACCTGAAATATAAAGTAGTTTTAGATACAAATAAGGAAAACTTTTCACCATAAACACAAACCAACTGCTACTCACTGGAAATTGCACATATTTTGTTGGAAACTTAGAAGGAAGATCTGTCCATGTAAATGATTTCTCCTACATAGGTCCAGAACTCTGCATCAACATCAATGACAAAGAATGAAGGACTAAAAAGTGAAGAGGAATAAACTTCGCCTGTATGACAGTTGACAAGTCCTTTGACTTTTGTTTTAATTTATACACAAGGAAGATCAACAAATGCTGATTAGTCTTCTTATTGACCTCTTAACAAAATAATAAATTCATTTCCCATTCAACTTTATCTTTTTTGGAGAGGTTAAAATATTCTGGTATTAAGTGAAAAGTCCTACCTTTCATGGACCAAATCTTTACAGTATTGTCCATGCCACAACTGGCGATGCGGTATATATCCGACGGGTGGAAGTCCTATAATAACCAACATATCATTAGTATAGTTTACAACTAAACATACTTCATTTATCACGATGATTAATGGAGAAATTTAGACGACAAAGGGAGTGGAGATACCACACTCAAGACTTCATTGCGATGACCACCAGCTCCCGCAAAAATCAAAATGCATATTCCAGTATGGACATTCCATAATCGAACAGACTCATCCTGGTAAACTCAGGACTTAAAGTGTAAAACAAACAGCACTGACAGTTTACGACAGTAAAGGAGAATAAGGTTGTCACATTTACTTTGCTTGCAGACACCACAAGTGATGGCTTTAATGGCTGCGTCCTGATTTCATTTATAGAGTCTCCATGGCCAACAAAACTCTGCAGACATTTTATGAGCAGGCCAGGGAGCAAAAATTAGATAACAAAGGCATTTTGATTAATTATTTAATACTGATTTTTTTAAGGTGCAATAATATAAGGTAGCAGGCATTTAAAACATTCCAAATTAACAAGTCATTTATTGCCTGTCACTGAAATAATGACCGACCAATGCATAAAATGCACAAAATTTTGCACACTTGTTAGAAAAACCATTTAATGAATAAAATACTTCATGAAGTTCAGCGTTTTAACAATCCACATGGCTGATTGAGACAAACTTATTAAAATCTTCTGGTGCCTGTTTGAGCAACTAAAACGTCGCTAGTACTACTAAGCGTATAAGCATAAACGGAAAAACTAAGATGATAAGCCATAGAATGACAATACCCTATGTATCTTCTCACTGCCAGCATCAATGACTCGAATTATACCATTGATTCCTCCAGCAACTACAAAGGGGGTCCCATCAGTGTTGCACGCCCAGCTCACCGTGTAAAAAGATTCATCCTTCTGATATACAAGGAACACGTAAGTCGCAGTGTACTTCTAAATACTTAAATTCTTTTTGAGATAATTGAAAAACTAAGGTTTTCACTTACATCTTCATCAATGTAACATTGCAACAAAGCTATAACTCCCCCTTCAAGACAATGGTAGATCGTCACCTGATTAGATATAAATATATACCATTAAAACACACGAAAGTACAAAAAGGAAACATGCTCCAATAAGTTGAAATCTGAAACACGGTAATTAGTTAAATACCAATCTGATGAAGTTGAATTAAAACAACATAACAGAATGCACCCACCACTGTACCGTTTTAAATAGCAGCTCCTAAGAGACAAATTTGTTAATCAAGCTCACCCTCATTGAATTAGCAACAATCATGATAACAGTTAAAACTCTCTTAACCAATCAACCAGGCTATCTCGGATATCCATGTTCTTCAACCCCAGCCCTTCCCCCTCCAAAGCCCTAATCAAACCTCCAATGAAGAAAACCAAATGGGTCCTTTTCTAAACTCACAAAAACAATTATTTTTTTTTTTTAAAACATCAAATAATCACAAAACACGTGTTTTAGTCACCACGAAAATGTGGGGAAAATAACTTCAAAAATGCCGACTTTATGAACCAACTTATTGTTTGATAATCAGGCATCGTCAAGAAACTCACAAATTTATTTCTCGTTAATTGAACAAAAGCGAATGAGTATAACTATAATTCATACCCGATTGCCGCCAACGGTAGCGAAAACGTCAAAGTAGCGGGAGTCGATGAAGTTGAAAACGACGGCGTATAAAGGGCGCTTGCCCTCTTGGAGGCGATTTGTAACCTTGTACTCCCTCTTCTTCGTCTGTGTTAAGGAACCCACGACTGGTTCGCTCCCCAAAGCAAACTTGGCCATCTTCAGCTAAAGCAAACGAGAACTCGCGCTTTAGGGAACACAAGGAGGAGCGGCTACTCGTAATTATAAATTTCTAATGACACCCGCCAAGCAAAGAAATTACTACTACTAACAAATAAATAAGCGACTCCTTAAACTAATAATTATTTTCTTTATCTGAAATTTCAAATATATATATATAAATATATCTCAAGAAAAAATTTTGGTTTTTTTTTTTCCACTAGTTCTTAACTTCTTTTGTTATGAACCAATACTTTTCTTTTTCTTTTTCATAACTGAGAATTTTTAGTTATATTTTATGAGATAGGCACTTGTTTTAATTGTTCCTTTATTATATAAGATGGTGAAATAAATATAAATCATGATTACTAATCTCTTATTCATTATGACGTGTTTGAATTTGGACAATATATATTTAATACTATTTGTCTCGTGATGCACACATATAGTTTAATACAATTTAAAATATACAGTTGGATGTATTTGTATGCTTATTTTAATATTTGAATTAAATTTTGTTTGACATATTATATAAAGATAATATGGTAATATAAAACTATTCAGTTAACTCTGTTATAATGTTAGACAATACAAAATTAATATAGACAATTTCTTATATTATGTCTGATAGGATTAAGCTATATAATTAGATAAAAAATATAAGATAATAGTATAACAATAAAATAGTTATATACCTAATATATTATATAATTTAATATTATATAAATCTTATAAGATACACTAAATGAGCCTAGTGTATTTGTCTAGTATGACTCTTACAATTAAATTATATATTATTATAAAAAAAATAATTTATCAATTTTTTTGATAATATTTAAGCATAAAATAACTATAAAAAATAAAAACCCCAAAATCAAATATTTTCTGAAATTTCTTACTTCGATTTATTGACTAATTTTTTGATTGGAGAAATATACTGTTTATTACTATTTATCTAAAAATAAAAAACTAATCCATAAATAAAACCAGCAAGGGCCTTATCTTCATTTATTCACTTAGTTCCAAATTGGCATGGCTTCCAGAGTCTTCAACCTCCTCTCGTATCCATGTCCTCTTCCTCACTTAAACCATCTTTACCCAGAGCAAAACTCCCCAAACCCATCACAATCTCCCATTCATAATAACCAATTCATCAAGAAGCACTTCTCCATTAAATGCACAAATTCAAACTCTACCCCTCAGTTGCCTGCAGAAACTTCAATCCCAGATTCAACTTCTAGTACTATCAACAGCCCAGAAAGTTTTCCTATTGAAAAGAGAAGAAAATCAGAGATAATCCGAGAGCGAAAGCCAAGAACAGACCTTGTAAAACCAGAGCCACCAAATTTTCAAGTTGGGTGGAAGAGAACAAAAGAGATTAACTTAGAGAAGCCAAAAGGGTATGTCATTGCTGATTTTTTGGAGAAATTGGAAGGTCTAATGGGGAAGGAATTTGGGTCAGCAGAGCTATTGGCTAAAGCTGGAGAAATAGTGGCAGAGAGGGCAAGAGAGGAAGCAGAGATTTTGAAAGATGAAGGGGAAGTAGAAGAGAGGCTTGTTACAGAGTTGTTTAGGGTATTAAGGTTGATGGAAATGGATTTGGCTATGGTTAAAGCTGCTGTGAAGGAAGAAACTTTGGATGAGAGGATTGAGCAAGCTAAGGCAAGGTGCAGGCAAGCTATACTTGTTGCTTACTCTTTTTGAAGGTTTCCATGGCAATATGACAATGGAATTTATATATGTAATGGAGGATTTGAAACGTACAATTGCTATATACAATTAATTGTATTGAAAGGATGATTGGTTATAATTAGATTAAAGAAGAGGGTAAGCTGAAAAATCTAGGACTTTTTTGAACCTTATAGGTTATAAGTCCTAACAAGGCAACAAGTATATCATTTAGTTAAATTGTGTCAAAATATGATTTTAGTGAAACTTCTGAAAATAATGGATAGGTGCCCATAAAAAAATAAAAATAAAAGATATGAAAGTTAGTTGTCTTTTCCATGGTGTTTATCATAATTTTGATACAACCACTAAGAGAAAAATGAAATATAACTTAATAATATGTGAATTGATTTAATTACTAAAATTTAACATAATTTTATTAAATATAAAAGAAAAATATTATTTCAATTTTTTTCAACATGGTATCAGAGCACATATTTTTTTTAGTACTCAGAAATCATGAAGAAAACAATATCATAACACTCAACTAGATTTTAAAACTAAAATTGTACTTTTAAAGGTTATGTTTTATGTTTTGCAATCAATGTGAGACATAAGCCACCAAGCTAATAATATGCAAAACTAGTGGAAAGAGGTTTACCTCCCTTACCACAGTTTACAAACACAGATCCTATCAACGTATGAGCAGAAATGACTTTGCTACATAATCATAACCTAATTTCCCTTTTGCTCTTTAATTTAGGGACTCAGATTGCTGTTTTCCTTTTCTTTTCTTCTTTTCTTTTTTTTGTAATGATGAAAGTAATGAATGAAAAAGACTAACTAAATTTTCCAGACCTGAGAGTAAGAAACACCTGGCAGCTTCACTTGCACCCACGTGTCTTTTAACTTGTTGAACCAAAAGAAAACATGTAATGGGCTTTGGTGAAAAGTTTTAATCTTTTAGACGAAGGGAAGATGATAATGCAACCCAACGGTCAAGATAACGGATATCAGGAGACAGGCACGTGCGACCTACGTGAAGGGAAACAGAAAACCCCCAAACCCAGAAGAGGAATTAGAATCCAATTTACTTACACCAACTCTCATCCCCAACGGTCATATGTCACCGACATTCTCCAACGGTCATGTAAGACCTCCCATATCCACCGTCAGATTACTATCTAACGGCAGCAAAACCAAGTGTCCCTTGTCTTCCAGAACACCATTTCACGCTGCCATAATTTTTTCTTCTTCAATGCTTGTAAATTAAAACAGTCAAAAGCCCAAAAGAAGAGCTATGATGGAGACAGCCATGGAGGTACTGGGGTGGTAGACAAAGGTAGGAGGAGGCATAAAAGTACAAGTCTTTTATGGTTTAAGGTTTTTTTGGGTAAGAAATTACTGAAGGGTATTTGTTTGTTGATTGTTTTTCATGCATGTTTGAAGCGATTTGGGAGGTGAGAATTCTAGGTTTTGCTGCAGTGCATTCAATTGCAGACATGGTGAACTTCTTGAAGGTTTCAAATGCTGAAATGGGTCTGAAGATTTCTCAGGATTTCAGCCACGAATTTGAGGGTGTATGTCTCTATCTCTCCGTTCATGAAGAAAAATCAGAGCACTTTCTAATGACTTCTCATTGAACATTTCCGGAATCCGATGATCGTTTTCTGTGGTAGGTCTTTTAATTAGCCTCTTATTCTTTCATTATATTCGGGCGGGCAGGAATTCTTTAACGTTGTGAGCTCTTCTTCCTTATTGCATATTCACAGATACATACAGGAACACTATCAAATTTGTAAAAATCTACACTTTTGATAAATTTCAATTTGTTTTTGGTGGTATTCATCGGATTCCTTTCTCCCTTTTTTTTAATAGAAAAATTCACACACTCACATAGTCTGTCTCTCTGTATTTCGGTTTTCATCATATACATGCATAGTAGATAAGTTTATAGGACATCATACACATAAACCATAAATTTCCATACTTTTTTTAAAAAAAGTATATAGAAAGAGAGATAGAGGGGGAGAAGAAACAAGAACTTGGGGTGGGTGAATTAAAAAAAAAAAAAAAAAAAAAAGAAGGAGAAAGAAAATTTGGAAGGTTATAGAGAATGTTGGCTGGGTGTTCTAGTTCTACATTGTTGTCACCAAGGCATAGATTGAGAAGTGAAGCATCTGCACAGTTCCAAGCTTGCCATTTCCAGGTGCCTTCAATGAGCACACAGAGACTGGACTTGCCATGTAATTTCTCACGGAAAGACACCTCACGTTCGCAGCCCATAAGGCCGGTGGGCCTTTTAGTGGAGAAGCCGATTGAAGCAAAAACCAGCAGTTGCTCTCTTAAGCAGAGCATTCGACTACCTCCATTGACAACAAGCTCTCATGATGGTCAGACAGCATTTGTTGAAGGCAGGAGAGAGATCAAAGATGAGTACTGGGAAAAGGGTAAGAGTTTGAAGAGGTTTGCTGAGCAGAGGTGCGTAGAAGTGGAAGAGTCCTTCACCAACAGAGCAAAGAGGAAAAAGCGAAGTAGTGACAATGGGAAATCCGATGATGTTGTGGAATCTGGTGGTCACGGTTTGAGTTTAAGCCAACTGGGTGCTGGGAACTTTTGGTTTCAGCCGGGCTTTGAGGTGCCTCAGTCAATTCATAGCATAGCAGGCCTTAACCCTCTACAGGTTCCTTTCTCTCTGACATGTTCAGGGGATGAAGAGAGGGTCTGTTTCGTACCTGCTGAAGTTATTTCCCCACCCTTACCTTTGTCTAATAGCCCTTGGGTGGACTCCGTTGTGACTGAGATCACTGACCTAGGCGAAAAGGACGTCGAGACAAGCCACAGGTTGGTAAAGGAAGCTTCAGGCTCAAGTACTTCATCAGACAGCCAAAGCTTGGGCCTTAGGGCTAAATGAAAATGTCAGAGAGCATGAATTGGGTAATGGCTCAGGGAATCCTTACCCACATGGGGTGCAGGCAGGGGAGGAGGACAACCAAGAGGAGCATCAGGGGTTTGAGCTTGTCAGCTTACTTGTAGCTTGCGTTGAAGCAATTGGAATGAAGAACATTGCTGCAATCAACCATTACATAGCAAAATTGGGTGAGCTTGCTTCTCCAAGGGGGACTTCTATAAGTCGTCTTTCTGCTTATTACACTGAAGCTTTAGCTATAAGGGTCACAAGGCTTTGGCCTCATATCTTCCATATCACCACTCCTAGGGAGCTTGATAGGGTGGATGATGACTTTGGCACTGCATTAAGGCTTTTAAACCAAGTAAGCCCAGTGCCAAAGTTCCTGCATTTCACATCAAATGAGATATTGTTGAGAGCTTTTGAAGGGAAAGACAGAGTTCACATTATAGATTTCAACATTAGGCAAGGACTTCAATGGCCTAGCTTATTTCATAGTTTAGCTTCTAGGACTGACCCTCCAAGCCATGTTAGAATCACAGGCATAGGAGAGTCCAAGCTAGAGCTAAATGAAACAGGGGATAGGCTTGCTGGATTTGCTGAGGCGTTGAACCTTCCTTTTGAGTTCCACCCAGTTGTGGACAGGTTGGAAGATGTGAGGCTTTGGATGCTTCATGTGAAGGAACAAGAAAGTGTGGCTGTGAATTGTATTTTCCAATTGCACAAGATGCTTTATGGCAATGGAGGAGCTCTGAGGGATTTTTTGGGTCTCATTCGTAGCACAAACCCCACAATCGTCCTTATGGCAGAGCAAGAGGCGGAGCACAATGACACCGGGTTGGAAACAAGGCTTGCCAATTCCTTAAAGTATTATTCTGCTGTATTTGATTCGATTAACTACAGCCCTCCTTTAGACAGTCCAGTCCGGACTAAAATAGAGGAGATGTTTGCTCGGGAAATTAGGAATATTATTGCTTGTGAAGGAAGCGACAGATTCGAAAGGCATGAGAGTTTTGGGAAATGGAGGAAGATGTTGCAGCAAAGAGGGTTCCAATGCATGGGAATTACTGAGAGGGAAATGATTCAGAGCCAACTGCTGTTGAAGATGTACTCCGATGAGAATTATAATGTTAAGAAGCAAGAGGAAGATGCAGCCGCGGCACTCACTCTAAGTTGGCAAGATCAGCCTCTGTACACAGTCTCGGCATGGGCACCCGTTGATGGTGCAGGCAGTCCAACTTCTTTTTCTCAGCAAAGTTGATTCGCCGCGGTCTTTCTTTTCATCATACATACATACCATTGGTTTTCATACAATTCTTGCATAAAGAACAGTATACAGTATTCTTTGTAGGTAGAGAAAGCAGTCATCATTCATTCATTCTTTTGTTGCAGATAAGATTTGTCAGTATATCGTAGTTGATTCCATTTGTACACAGACATACTGATTTCAGTTCTTTTAGGCTAGATTTCTGGATTCTATTTCTGTTCATTCTTTGATTCATCAAGTATGCTGAAATTCTTTGTTAGTCCAGCTTTCTGTTCTGTTCAAATGGTTACTAGTATTATGAGCAATGTAATTCGGAAATTCAGTCGTTGAAATGATATTGGTGATTTGTGTCAGTCAGGAGCTCTTTTCTTCACATTGCTGAATTGACAATTAACTAACGTTGCATTTTTTACTTTTTGCCTGGAGTAGATCACAGTGGTTTATTTCAGGTTCATCCCTTCATAAAGCATGTGTGACTTTTGTTATCTCCAAAAACCAATCCATTTGCCATGACACTAGCTGATCCACTTGGCTGTGGGGTTGTTGCCCACGATTGCTGCTTTCATTCACAGAAAATCAGACCATCATCCTGTGGGTTAAAGCTGTTCATTACAGCCATTTTCAGAGGACTAACTAAACAGAAGAGGAAGTTTGACAAGCCAAAACTCAACAGAATGAATCAATCACATTTTCACCAAGACAGTAAGGAAAGATGTACGAGCAATACGGCAGCGTGAGGCTGCTTCATGTAGCCTATATGTTGTGGGGCTCACAAGTGCGACCGACCATGTACGGGGCGCTTGACCATGGGAGAATCCTCATATCTGATCTGTAAATAGCAAATTTCCTTTCAGTAATTGTTCTTCAGCGACCATCAAAAAGAAAAAAACAACACAACAATTTGTATCTAAAGCTGCTATGAAATGTGACCATTGCTTATACGTAAAATGAGGTCAACCAAATTACTTAGAACATAAATTGAAAGGAGGTTGTGTTGATACAAGGACCATCATGAGACTGACCCACCTTAAGACAAATGAACAAAACTTTGTACATGAATATCTCTCTCCCTTCAAAGTTCCATCTATATATATTTTTCTTTCTTTTTCCTTTTATGTCTTACAATATCAATATAAGTTTTTTGACATGCTTTGAGGACAGAACAAACGTGAGGATCATCTTTTGGAATTCTATGAAGTATGAGCTTTGCAGATCTGTAGTCGCCTGAAGCCAAAAGTGCCTGATACATCCTAGAAGAATAAAAAATAACAATGGTGAGGCAAAGAGAATAACTGCTGACTCCAAGTCATGACTCTTAAGTGAGAAGTTCTGCCTAAAAGGAATAAGAAAAAAACATTACGTACCTCAGGAAAGTTAGAACATTATAAGGAAGGCCGGCAGCTTCATATTCTATCCAAATCAAACGAGTATTATGCAAATCTTTGGCACTAGCACAAGCATTGAGAAGAAAATCAAGACACTTTCGTGACGGTAAGAGGCCAAGCTCATCTTTGATGACTCGGAGCAAGTCAAGCCCGATCTGCAAATGTGTCTGCTCCGACTCGGCAATTAGAGAAAAGACCTATACACATATGAACAGGAGAAGTATAAGATTCATGCTGCCACTAAGGTGGAAAACCATACTATCACAATGAAAAGTAACAATTCCCAATAAATTTTCCCGAACCTCAACGATATATGCTTATACCAATTATAAATCAATGACTGCAGAAGTTTTTACTACATGCAGTGGGAGGGACAAGAGCAAACCTCATCAAAAAGAACTTCCATAACCAGTTCATCACTGCAGAATTTATCCTTGAGTTGCTTGAGCAAATCAACAGCAGTACTGAATCAAAGATTTAAGAATATTAGCATACTGCAGAGTACATAAATCATCCAACAGAAGGAAATCATCTAAATTTCAACCTTAAATGCTTGTATCGAACACAATACAAGATAATCCTGCAGCAACCATCAACCCAATAGTCAGCAGAATTTAATTCCTTCAGCACCAGAAGCAATTTATCCACTTGTCCATCCAATTGAGTATGCTCCTGAGGTGTGACCATTTCATTTGTTTTACATGGTATAGAATAATGATATATAAACACACACACACATATATGAAACCTTACAATGAGGCTTATAACAGCTTTCGGCTCCAGATTGTACCCAGCTTCCTTGATTTCTTCATATGTAACAAGGGCCTCGGACATTTGTCCATGTGATGCAAGTGCCGAGACAAGCACACTCTTAATTTCATTCAAGCTCTTAATTGGTATAGCTTTATCTGAGGCTATCTGTGATAAAGATCATCATGGGGAAAAAATTTCAAAAAAGAATAAGACAAAATTATTGGAGATCCCAAACTCATAAAATCATAAAGGAGAATCGAGTTCCAAAAAAAAAAGGGAATCAGTAAAACTTAGATAAAGAGAAAAAAGATACAGCACATGTACACATTTATGACATAGAAAGTATAGGATTGAAGGTTATTTTTCAATTTAGTAATCTCATTCAATATTTTATTGGAGAAGAAATTTAATGTGTGACATACAAATTTATATCTTGAGAAGGTATAAGACGAGAAAAAAAGGTTTCTAAAAGATATTCTATTTTTTCGTTAAAATAAATCCAAAAGGATTTTAAGCAAGTAAAAATGATGTTGTACAACAGAAAACTAGAGTTACACATTTACAATTTACAATGAGCCAGAATCTCCACAATAAAGGTTATTATACGTTCATTCCTAATGCAGTGTATTTTATTAATTGTGATGTATTTCCTGTAGGGGCTTATTTTAGATTATTAAATTTTTGAGATTGATAATATTTCAGTTTTAGAGTGGCTTTCTGGGGAGATCTACCCTGACCGAGTAAACGGAAGGATTGGAGATACCCTCCTGAGTATTGAAGACTGCTCTGGCGCCAGAGTTCCTAGAGAAATTGAGGACCTATCTTTTCTCAGTGTAGCTTGCACAATATCAAGCAAGAGAATGTTTTCATACCGCATCAAATCCCCAGAGATAACTTTGAAGTCTATACAAGCTAACCTCAAGTGTAACTTTGACTATAACATATATGACAAGTTCTTCAACAGAATACAGGATTAATGAACTAGATATTGAGGCATGCACGTATATCTCCTTTGTACCCAGAGAGTCTGTAAGAGTTTAACCCAACCCCTCCTCCTCCTCCTCCTCCTCCTCCTCCTCCCCCACCCCAACCCCCCAAACAAACAAACAAAAAAGGAAAAAGAAAATGGAGAGAAAAGTCTAGTACGTAGCACTCTCTGCTTGCAGAAAACATACCTGTTTTGCCTTAACAAATTGTCCACTTTTTGCATATGCATTTATGAGGGCCATGAAAGTTTGCTTTGTGGCTTGAACTCCAGATGTCTTCATTTCTTCATAATACTACAAGCATAGCCAATTAAGGATAGCCCAAATGCTAAAAGCTTTTCAGAACTTCTTTAAACTGAATACATGAATTTACTAGTAATATATTTATGCAGTTACTACGTAAATGCATTAATCTATATGAATACGATGATTCTGTTTTCTTGGAACAATAACTAAATATTTCACGTCAAACCATAGAAATCAGCAATGACCAGTGATCACCTAGCTGAAATCAGAGACATGTTATTCAGAAGAATCAGAAAATAAACGACTAAGGAAAAGCATCAATTGAGTAATTTCATCTCGCCCTTAGATCACAAAAATATCACACTCCAATATGTACAAACATGACCAATGCATACATCATGGAGTAAACAGGGGTTATCACATAAAGATTTAGGGCCTTGCAGCATCTTACTACCTAATTTTCATACAACATATCCTCTGTGTAAGCAAACTTGTCCTGGTCAACGTTTAATGTTTCAAGAAGTCCGGTTCAAAAAAATCTTAATATAAGTAAAATTTGCAATGCTAAAAGCCTAAAAGAGAGCCTTCATCATGATCGGAAGAATAGCCCAAGACAAAAAAAAAACTTAACATGGGAAGAATGAAAGAGAATTGAAATCAAAAGACCAACTCAAGGATGACTGTCTCTAGTAAATCATTATGGTGAACATGTTCAAAACTGGTTACTCTCACTAATTTAGTAATTAGTACCCTGATTTGTTTTTTTCTGTTTGGTTAGAGGGTGGCTATGACTCAGAAAAAACTACTCATTTTCTTTAAAGGGGGAAAAGAGAACATCTCCTGAACCGTAGTCAAGACAAATGGAAGATTTATGCATCAATGTAAACGTTGGAGTTGAAACCAGATGAAATTAACAGAAAAAAATTAATACCTCTTGTTTGTTCTTTTTTTGTATGAGGGTTACTACAATTGAAAACTAATACTCTTTTTGGATAAAGGAAAAAAATGTCTCGTAAACAGTGTCACTATCAAAATAAGCACAGGAAATCAAAACCGGATGAAACACCAAAAGGTGACCAACAGTAATTGAATTTCCAAGAGTTCAGATCAAATGCAAATAGAAGTATTAAGCTATTATCTAAACTGTAAGACTAAGTTACCTTCATTATATCCTCTTCATTCTCACAGTTGCTAATTAGATAGCTGAAAGTCTGCGAATCAGGTTTTACATCTGCACGTTTCATTCGCTCAAGGACCTTCAAACCACTACTAATATTTCTCTGCAAGCATTTCAAAAATTACATAAACGCTTGCATAAAAAAAAAGTGAAGCAGATGCCACTTTGATTTAGACCTTAAAAGTAATCATCAACAGTAGCAGCAGCCAATATTGTGCAAGGAATGAAACAAATAGTAGCGGGAGGTAGCCAGAAATCTTATTGTTCACTAGCATGACATCAATCCACTTGGGCTTGAGTATAGAAAATCTAAGCAAGAAGATGAATTATATATAGAAAGCAGGAATGTCACCTCTCGGAAATATCCTGCCATTATAGCATTGTACATGCTTGCTGTAGGCTTCAAACTCATTTTCTCCAAACCATCAAGCATATCATATGCACCAACAAACTGAAAATAAAAAATCATGTTTAGTGGTAGAACTTTCAAGCTAAGGGATACATAAGTATAAGCACCGTATAGTAAGATGCTAATAAAGAATAGCAGAAAACTAACACAAGCATGCACATGCATATAAAAAAAACTTACATCTTTCATTTTCACGTGCAAAGATATCATACTCCTGAAGGTTTCACTGTTTGCCTTCAAGTTAAGGCGACATATCACTGAATGGATTCGGCGAACCTTGAGTAAAGGGGGAAGAAAAAAACAAGACATCAAAACATTATCATTCATAGACAAGGCTTTAAATAACAAGGTTAATGAAAAGTTTGTTGCTAAATTAACATCATGAAATTGCCTTTCTGATCATTTAATCAAGCTCTGTTTTTCTACTTGACATATATAATATATTCATGTTCATAATACCATTGGCATATAGAAAAATAAGAATGGTCATATAAATTCCATTACATGCTCATCTTTGACATCATTCCTTTTTTCTTTTTTCTTTTTTTATGGATTTGGCGAATATGGACAAGCTTGAACCCTAGAGAAGACTACCCTAAAATTTTGAGTTGGCCACTGCAGAAACTAACCCAACTGTGTTAAATAATGGCAGACAGAAAAGTATTACGGGAACAGTAACAAATAATGTTGCAGAAAGAACTATATTATTTCCATTATAAACCAAATGCAATTTCACATCAAATAATGACTACTTCACAATTGCTATGTGCCCCAACCTTTAGCAAAATGTTATATTAAGAGTGATGCCAAGAGATGCAGGCAATTATGCTACAAAATGAAGGAAAGGGGTGGGGGGAGTGTTTGAGAAGTTGGGCCATACCAAATTAAATTCATAGGTTTCCTTGCTAGCTCGTAAAATGGAGTGTAAAACCTCAATTGATAAGGTCAAACCCGCTTGACACATTTCATCTACAGTGTCAAGAGCCACATGAACCTGAGTTGAAATTAAAATAAAAAGATAAAAATTAGTCAATTAGAGCAATCTCCAGATCAACCATGGAATATCCAATTCATAAAATGGCACTTCATGAAGTAACTGAATCCTGAAGGAAAATGAGCTCTAATCTCTAATATAAGAAAGAAATAATGTAGGAAGAATAATTAATAACTGCCAATTTATCTTTCTAAGTTACCATCAGATAGCTTATACCTTGAGTGAATCACAACAATACAAAATAAGCTTCTCATATGATGAGGATGAAGCAGACACATCCAATTTTGAGTGCAAGCTCTGGAATTTTAAAATGACATCCTCAACCTTCAATATCAATAAAAATATGTAAGGAAACAACAAAACTCAAACATTTGTTCACGATAGATAGTTATTACACGATTAAATTTCAATTATGAAGTCTCAAGTAACAAAAAGAAAAAATAAACAGAGTTTAAGTTTTATGCTGAAGCAAACTACAGAAATGCAGAGTGCTTCAGAGTATCACGGCCTAAAGGACATTACCAGCAGCAGTCATGAGAAGTTCCTCACCGCTAAGTTTGGAATATTAACAGCATAAGTAGCAATGAAGTTTGTAATATCCCCTTGTGCGTAATCTACAATACATCAAAAATCACATTAAAATACACAAAAGGAACAAAGTCTATTGAGGAATGTTAGCGAGTCATCTTAGCGTTCTGCAAAATGGAAGATTTTCATTATCAAATACAATTCTCCAGATAAAGATCAAACAATGGAAGGTAACTACACCAGTGATAATTGCAACAAAACCAGAACTTCAGATGATAAGTTATTAGCAAGTCATTGCCAACTTATGCTATGTTACTTGGAAATTGCTAACCACTGAAACACCTAAATCAAAAGATTGAATTAAGTAAAAGAAAAACTATTATATTAGACTCTTACAGATGCAAAGAAACGATGAACAAAATACTAATTGTCTTCATGCAACACCATCCAAACAGGTGTAGATAAGATTATAAATATTATTGTATCACAAGCATACCACAAGTTTTGAATGCAAAAAGCAACTTCTCAGCATAAGACTCCAATAGCAGCCTTCCCAATGATTTAAATATGTTTGTTACATATTCTGTTGATGAAAGCTTTGTTATGTCTATAATTTCCAACAGCTGTATGAGCTCTTTCTTCCGGTTGCTTTCACAGAGTGCTAATAAATAGCTTTCTGCAATATGATTTAAAATGAGTAAGTTACAAAAGTGCCAATCTAACAAGAGAAATCTGTCAGAAAGCATCCAAGGCAGTATATCAACAGAATTCTGTTTATTTTCAAATAAACATGCTTGACACTGAACTTCTCCGTTAGCAACATGTAAACAGTGCACTCCACAGAGGCTTGCTTGTTTTCTTTTTCTTCTTTTTTAGTAGAATTAAGAAGTGATTTCAAATCAACATTAAAATGCCAAAATTTGTTCACTAACATTCTGGAATGTAGTTATAAATTCATATTTGATATAGGTGTCTTTTGCAAGTTCACCTCTCATTACATTCCAAATATTGTCCCACCTAGAGAGGCAGAAAATTGATGAAAGGCCCTTTTTGCCACTGGGCATAACTTCAATCTCAATTAACAATAATCCTATTGTTTCAAGAAGATTGCTTGCAAAGAATATACGGAGTAGTAAAAATGATACAGAAAAGAGATTATAAAAAAGTGAAAAATATTTCCCGAAATGACTCAATTAAAAAGCCCGAGCTAGCCATTCAATTAAAAATTCTTCTGAGAAAAGTATCTTAAATTCAAATAGGAAAGCCACCTCGAAGGAGAATTGCATACCTCCTAAATTGGAATTGTCTTCTCCGTCATTGACTGCAATGTATTCACAAAGATCCCGAATCTTTTCTTCATTATTAAGTCCTAACCAGAGCATCATTTCATAGTAACCCAACCTTGAAGCTGAATTGGGATTTTCTTCATTAATAATCCCACTGAAAAAATGAAATTCTTCAACCATACCCATGTCTATTAAATACATAAGAAGTGGCCTATAGGTCTCCTCTTCTAGCTGAAAACCCTGTGCCCTCAATGATTTAAACAGGTGAAACGCCTTGCCAATCTGTTCCAAGGCAATGTCTTCATCATCACTTTCCCTAGCCTTGTCGATGCATATTCCTATTAATGCATTGTATTCTTTCAGACCTGTTTCTCGTCCTAATTTACCAAACACCTGAATAGTAGCCTCTGTTCCCAGGCTATCTGCACACATTTGAACTAACCGACCAAAACGGTTTACCTGCGTGCATTTAAAAATCCATTTTTGTTTCCTTTCACGACATACCTCTTTCCTCCGTAGTGATATGCTACCATGAGACATGGTTGCAAACCATGGTATATCAAATACTTTCTCCAAGGTTTTCTCATCATCAATTTCTTGTGGTTCAGGTATACTGATTGACTCATCACCTGCAAAAGGAGTGAGTGCATGGACATATGTTCCATCTAAATTACAAATTAAAGGGGAGAAATCAGCAACATGCAATATAAGGGAAGACACACTTTTAGCCGAACACAAGTATTTTTGGCAAGATCACAAGATATCCTTCTCAGTAGGAGATGATGGAAATTTGGACTTTGGAGCATTATGATAATAATGAATCATGCCAATTCAGCCAACAGGAAATAACTAACAGACAAATTAAAGTCCTGTTTAGTTGTGGAATTTTTTATTTCATTTCCCTCTCCAGTGTTGAAATGTGATTTCTTGTTCCACTACCATATTCACAATAAAAGGATTATGTACATTAAGTCTAAAATAAACTTCTATCTTCCTAGGTCCTATCACATTCTCAATATGGCGAATTTCACAAATAAATTTTTAACACTACCAAAGGAACAAGCTGTGTTTGTTTTCCTGGGAAACATTGGAGATGAAATGAAGTCCAATAATATTACCTAGAGACCTAGAACATTTATAAATTATAGATTTTTGTAGTAAAATTTACAAATACTTACCACATAATATGGAAGAAATCTGATTAGACAACTGCTTCGTCGGATTCTCTACAGTAAACATTTCAAATAATGAGACTTCTATCAATAAAAACGTCCAAAATCCCAAACCCAAAACCCAGTGACATGATTGTCGGGAAAAGAAATGAAATTCTCATGATCAATCACAAACACCAAATTTCACTATTTTGAGCTCCCAGAACAAAACCCATTAGCTTAATTCAAGCACGTTCTTCATTAACTAATAACTAAGACGCACGCAATGTTCTTTTGAAATCACCCATGAACCATTTATACCCTCTGGGCCACATACCTGGATCATAGGTTGCCTCAAACTTCAGGTTTGAAAGCGAAAAGTCATCATCAAGTTCCGGAGAAGAGTGTTCGGAAACAGTAGATGATATCGCCGGAAGCTTAAATGATGGCTTGGCAACGGTTTTGGATTTGGAAATGGTGTGAGACGGAGGGTCCAGCGAGGAGACAAAATCCTTTAGGGTTCTATCCTTGGCGGTTGAGGTTGGAGGGGTTGTCTTGGACTTGGGTATCTTGGATTTGACAGCTGAACGAAACAGAGTGCTTAGGGTTTTAGCGTTAGAGGTGCGCATCTGAGCTCTTCTCCGAAATGGGTTTATTTGGCTTTCGCTGGTTTGGTCTGTTTTCCCTCTGTTTCTGGGGTCTATCTATCTTCAACCCGCCCGTACGACAACTGAATAACCCAAGACACGCACCACTGACCACTTACACAAGAAATATGAAAGAAAAAAGAGTAGACACCTTACCACCAAAAAGGAAAGAAAAAATAGTAGACATTTACGATTAGTGGTTAGACGTTTTTCGTTTAATTTATATAAAATTATATTTCGCTAATTTAGACTAAAATGTCTTAGATGGATTATGTCCAATTTTGATAGTTTTATAACTAAATTACCATCTTTTAATTTATAAATACATGTCATTGGTGAAATGTAATTTCATAGCTACAGAATTGTTGGTCATGCCATCTAGGGTTGGCTCAAGAGCATGAGCTCGGTTCGATAAAGCTCGGCTTGACTTGCCTAAGTTTACGAGTCAAGCTCATATAAGATTTTGGGATTCGATTAGAACAAGTTTTTGGGTTCAGATAGAAAATCTTGCAAGTAGCTTGAATATGCGCGGCCTATAAATATTTTATATTTTTTTTAATTATTTTAGTTAGAAATACATCCAAGATGTATTTCAAGTTTGCTTGTATTAAATTATTTGAATGATTTATATTGTCAATGTTATTAAAACAAGTATAGGTACATTAATTTAAATAGAAAAAAAAAATTAATTTAAAAACAGGTTTCACAAGCTCAAGGCGAGCCAATCTCGAACTCAATATATATTTTTTTAATCAAACACGAACCTAGTTTGAACATGCAAAATTTTTCTTGAGCTCAAATCGAATTTAGCCGAACAAGCTTGAGATTGGCTCGTGTCTAGCCCTAATGCCATCCCATTCCATAAAATTCCAAATCTCAAAAACCTCAAAAGCAACCTCATCAATAAGGATAAGTATCAACAATAAATTTATAAATTACAAAATTAAGAATTGATAACTTAAAACAAGAACAAATAAACTAAAAAGACCCACATATAGATCGACAAAAACAATAAGACCATATGTGGAATAGCCTGGAAGGAGTTTTGATGAATCAATTGTTGTATAAGGCTTGAAGCTTTGAAATTCGTTGGATTTAGAGATTTCCATATATGGTACAACTGTTTACACTGATATAAGTGTAAGCAATTAAAACTGACATAGAATAAAAGAAAAAAAAATACTTGTTATATATCTGGGACCTAACCCTCTTCCCCAAATACAGTGGAGTAACAAACCTTTTTTCTTCATGAGACAAATGTAGTTAGGTGGGTTAGAAAGATAAAAAAATAGGGGAAAAAACAAGTATAAATTTAAAAAGAGAGAGAGATTTATGCGTTGAGTTTTTCTCCTGTCAATGACATATTTATAAATTTGATGTTTAGTTTAAATTTTTGGTAATTTAGTTATAAAATTATTAATTTAAAAAGGATTATGTCCAAAGACATTTTAATTCCAAACTATGAGGGATTACTTTTAGACAAATTGAATTACGTATATAAATTAGAAAAAATATCATATCACAAGAAACTAAAGTGTACTTTACCGAAGCAAAAATATTGGAGGGTTGTTGAGTCTGTTGTGTTAGTTAGTTAGAGACTAGAGTCATTGTATTTTTATTTTGCTAAGAAATTAGAATCATTGTACTTGTACGGTACATCTTTCTTATTTCATTAAACATTTGAACCAGCATACTGATGACTAATTTTATTTTGAAATTAGAATGGGTCTTGTCTCCCTCTTTCTTCTTCTCTTTCTCTGGTTGTCACATTTATTTACTGTGTTTATTGTGATGTGATGTGAAGAACATAATCTTCTTGGCATGGTGCCGGCTTAGGCTTCACATTAAGGATTTACAATATAATGTACTAAATATCAAATCTGTCGAGTTAATGTTAGGGTGTACTAAGATACAAATTGATAGATTAAATAATAATCAAAATAAAATAGGTACTAACAAATAAATCAATAGAGATACAAGATGTATAAATTGACGATTGAAGTTGAAATGTATTATAACAAACAAATTAACATAGTGAAGAACGATTTAGGATGAAATGTATCTAAGTTCTAACAAAAAAATTGGCAGAGTGGATTGTAATTTAAGTTAAAATGTACTCTAACAAACTAAATGGTAGAAAGATTGGCGTTTTAAGTTAAAATGTGTTCTAACAGATAAATCGTGAAAATGATTAGCAATTTAAGTCGAAAGATATTTTGAAAAAAAATAAAATTGGCAGAGTGGATGGTAATTTAAGTTAAAATGTACAGTGACTGGCTATTTTAGTTGAAATGTGTGCTAACAAACAAATTGGTAGAGGGACTAACTATTTAAGTTTAAATGTGTTATAAGAAACAAAGCGGCCATATATCTGGTGATTTGTGTTCAAATTTTTCAAAAATATATTGACAATAATTGATGATTGAAGTTGAATTGTGTGATAAGAAAAAATTGGCAAAGTGACTGATGATTTGAGGGACAATGTATTATAGCAAATAAAGAGATAGCACATGCTAACGATTTACCATTGACATGATATCTAACAAGTTTTGTGTACTAACAAACAAAAAGTACTGCCGATTGGTAGTGAAATTTTTTTTTTTTTGGTTTAGTGATTAGGCGTGTTAGGACTTTTAATTAATTATCTAGTAACACACAGATTGGCCGAAAATATATTATCTATGAAATGTAAGTAGAGATAGTCACTAGCAGTTTACTATTATGATAAACAAATAAATATAAAAGTGAGAACCATTTTATTATCAAATATATATAATATTTATTCACACATAAACTATTTGATTGACAATTGTTTACTATAAAGAATCTCCAATTCATTCTATATTAGTTGATTAACACTTATGAAATCTCATTATTTTGCACATGATTTTCTTCAATCAACACATCAATAAATTGTTACACATAATATTGTACATCATTAACCTAGCTGCAAAATTTGGCAGTTGAGATTAGTGATCCAACCCTTATGAGTCAAACCCATTAATTTGCTTGTCATTTTGCACTGTGGAATTGCCTTATTCTTGTTAATTTGTATCCCGCAAAAAAATCTCCTCTGTGATCATTGAAGTATGTAAGGAGGTAAATTGTCCCTGAATGTTTAAAAATATATCTTGCAAAACCCAGGTTTTCCTTTGCTAAGTTGCCAAAATAAAGGCCTTTTTCCATCACTATCAGGTTGGTTTACTTGCACCAATAGCACTGTCTGCACTGATGTTTGTAGCATGTACCTGACCACATCTGCTATTTCTAGTGTGGCCTTTGCTGGCTGCAACTTGAATTAATGGATGGCCTCTTTATTCAATACATATGCAATGAAAGCATAAAGTTATTGTAACCTGTGAACACTTCTATGGCCTTCCAGTTGCTGCAATGGTAGAAAGAGGTACTTCCTTGAACGTCAACCTAATTGATGAGCTGCAGTTTGTACCTTATGAGAGCTTAATAAAAATAAACTCTTTTACAAGTGAAGAATCCACATCGAGTGGAATTCTCAGCAAATGGCATTTCCTTTGTGCAAATTAGCTGCCTAACCACAGCGGAATGCAGTGCTGTTTTGACTTTTGACCCACCATGCACTGACAGTTGAGATACATTTGTGTGATGATCACTATCTCTTCTGGACCCTCTGTCACATCCATATGCAAAGGAAATTCACCTGCACCATTTTCTAAACGAACCAAAAATCATGGCCAAGCTTTCTGCAGCAACTTCTCCATTCTAACTCTCTAAGATGACAACTTCTTCAAGGCCTCAGTCAAAACTGATTTCTTTCTGTCATAGTTTCCTTCCTTTTCCATTTAAAATTTTCCTTTTGAACAAACAAGGAATTGTTCTCTTCTGTGGGATTATTTCGTATATAACTTTGGAGTTCTGGAGTTTCAGCATTTCTGATAAGGCCCTAGCTATTTTATGATTTTTCTTTTATTTTTTACAGTAAGTACCTGCAGTTCTGTGTTGTGTTAAGCAGATTCTCCCTACTTCCTCATTGCTAAACACAATGTAATCTGCACACATGTCTTATTATAACCAGTGCAAAGAGAAATTTTGTAAAAATGCACTTCTGCAATATATTGTTAAAAAGATTTTCAAACTTGGAAGTATGTGTTACTTTTTATTACCAATGTGAAAAGAACATCAAATATATATATATATATATATGGAGTTAGTAACCAAATGTGCTAGCATCTTCCAAGGTGATAGTTGACAGTAAAAACTAAAAACTAATCATTATCCTTTGCAAGTGATTGCTACTGGTGAAAAGGAGTTCTTAGAAATTAAATAACATCTAAATTATTTCGTTTATTGCCTTCTTACTGCAAGAAAATACAAGAAAGTTACCAATCATTTTTAGTTTGATATTGTAGTGTATATTGTCATTACCCTGAACTATGAGTTCAGTTCTTCAAATTAGGACAAAGAAGCATATCTTAGATGTTTGATTAAGGCCTTTTGTAAATCTAGCCTTTGATCATTATATATGGAATACTGCAACTGCAAGTGACACTGATTGGTTAAGTGTCTATGTAAACGAATAAATTAATTGAAACAAACTGTAAATAACATGACTTCACACTACTCTCTTATTCAAGAATTTCTAGGAGCAAGTATACTTTCCACTAAAGAATTTTGCAACAAAATGTAGATCTTTATCTCAATTGTGTCAAACTGATTCTTTAGCTGATTAGCTTGAACTTTCTTTTCTGTTTCTATAAGTTCATAACAGCATCCCCAAGACAGGAAAGAAAAGAATTCCTCTTCAGCCCTGAATGTTTAGTTTTATCATCAATAAAACCATGGTTTTCAAACTTGGTTCGGGTATATATCAACCCGGAAAAAGGGAGAGGTTCCAAGAGTCAGCGGTTAAACCGTGACCGAACAATTTGATTCTTGAGGTGTAAAGGAATCTTTAGTTTGTTAGAAAGCCGAAACAAGGAAGAAAACTACAAAATGACTTTTCATATGACAACAGATTTTATATTTAGGCAATGATAAGGAGAAAGAAACGAGGAGAACAGATTCCCAGCTAATAGTTTAAACAAACTGGAAACTACCAAGAGACTGATTCAAATATACAGTTGTCACATGGATACTGCATCAACGGCCCACCAAAGGGAATTACATGTAAGCAAACAATGATAAAATGCCATGAATAGTTTTCATTTTATTAACAATTGAAAATTCATTCTTCATTAAAAATCATATAATTTTTATGGTTGTTTTTTCAAAAGCTGACATTTGCATCATTCTTTAGGTTTAAACAAAGTTGAGTCTTATACATTTGTTTGTGTACTTTTGGCAGGAATGCCGTAAGGGCAGAGAAGTGCATTATGATTGTATGACTGATCAGAAGCAAAACAAATAGAAAAATATGAGACTGAATGTGTCTTTGACCCTACATAT
Source organism: Quillaja saponaria (assembly GCA_029379385.1). NCBI lineage: Eukaryota > Viridiplantae > Streptophyta > Magnoliopsida > Fabales > Quillajaceae > Quillaja > Quillaja saponaria. The sequence goes on along the minus strand of CM055616.1, from coordinate 5,024,639 downwards.
ATAACAATGCGAAGGCAGAAAGTTGAGCTCTACTAACAAGGTCTCGTATTCATCAAATCAAAGATAATTATTCCATCTAAACTAATATTATCCCAATGACAACAGCAGAGCAGAATATTTTTTGAGTGCTTCGAATTACAAGAAGACAAATAAAGAGTGACCAAGTAGAATGATATGCGTTAATTAGAATATATATACAAATTATTAAAAGCTGAAGCTCTTGGGAGAGTTTCTGAGTTCGAACCGTTTAAGATCCATGTGTTGTGTTAACCCATTAAAAGTATCGAGCCCATATTTAAGGGGAGTGTTTTAGAATATATATATATATATTTATATACCATGATAAAAGCATATCCTTTTACAGAGTTACGCTTTTGGGCCAAATATTTTTTTGACAAGATATGCATGACTATTTAACTAATTAAAAAAAATATACGACTCGTGGCCAAAAAGGATATACAAATTTCGCCGGCTAACAAAACAAGAAACCTCCATTTGGCGTTAGGGCCAACTTAGAATGTAAAATACATTAATTAGTAACAACTATGCAGCCTGCTGATGCTCTTCTGCTTAGCTAAGAGAATTTGACTGAGTATATAAGTGTTGGAAGTATTTGGTCACAGATTACCCAGGTGGATATGAAGCAATTACTATAGCTTGAAAAGTTTTGTTTTACCTATCTCATGTGGGAGGAGCTAGAGGTAACTAGCATAGGAAATAATGGGAGGCAAAGATAACATTTTTGGTTATGCAGATGGGTTTGACAAGCTATTGATGTTTTTGGGAACTTTGGGAAGCATAGGAGATGGATTACAAAACCCCCTCATGTTATACATTCTTAGCGACGTGATAAATGCCTATGGAAGCAGCAGCAGCAGCAGCTTATCAACGCGTGATGTAGACAAGGTGAGCTTGTTAATTAGGATGCATCTTTTTTGGTTCATCATAAGATCCCCTTCCCCTGCCTTGGACTACACCACAGGGAATAACTATTTCTCTTTCATCACTAACATAGTAAGGGAGTGCATAGGATGCTTTTGTCAAACACTTACAATCACTTTTTCAATCCAGTCAAAAGTAGACCATTCATGTCGAAACTAGAAAATTATATAAATTTTACTTCTTAAGGTCCCTTAGAAATATTTGAATCTAATAAGAGTATATCTTATTAACCACTAAATTTTATCTCCTGTCATGTTTATGAAAAAAATAATGCTAAGAAGTAATAATTGTCAAAATATAATTCATTATGATGAGATTTGCAGACACTTCTGGGGGTAATGTAGTAATTCTGTTTCAATGTTAATTGGGTAGTTTAGTAAATTACTGGTAAGTATAAGAATAACAAATAGCAATATTATTGTCTTGCGGATGAGAATGTGAGTAGGAAAAGGAAAAAGCCAGTCCTTTTATGTTCTTTTGGTAGTCAAACTATTGAATACTTCTCTTTTTAGCCTTCTTTGTGAAATAATATTTGTGTTCATCTGTTAATAAGCAAATGTACAAGTGCTTACGTAATATGCCAATTGCATAGTGACATCCTAGTTTTTAGGCATTGGATCATTTGGCTCCAATATTGGAAAGCATGCATGATGTTTGAAGAGAATTTCTCAAAAAAAGGTTACCCTTTAGTTTACTCGACTTTGCCTATAAAGGGATACTCAAGATAGCATATTCAGTTCTCATAAAAATGATTGTCTTAATCTAAGAAAACCAACGATTGGAAGATTTGCGGTCTCAACTTAATATGGCCTCCTCATTGTTTAGCTGTTAAGTTACTATGTTTTGTTAAAGAATGGTTGTAGAATTCTAGGACAAACAGAGTACTTCTTCATTTTCTGACATAGCTTTTTTGTTGGATTTTTGAATTGGTTTAACCAAATCAATTTATGAACTTTGCAATACTTTTCCTATTTCAGTATGCCCTTGAGCTTTTCTGTGCTGCTATTGGAGTTGGATTTTGCGCTTTTGTTGGTAAGTTGCATTTTTCATAACTTTTTTTTTTTCTTTTGGGGTACAGGCATTCTTCATAACTTTATCCTGCCTTTTAGACCTCCTTTCTGGCTTGAATAATTATGCTGATAGTTCAAAAACCAAATCTAATTATATTTCCTTATGTACTCCATTTGGCATTGGCTTTGGCAGAAGGAATTTGTTGGACAAGAACAGCCGAGAGACAGACTTCTAAAATGAAAATGGAATACCTAAAATCTGTCCTTAGACAAGAAGTGAGTTTCTTTGATACCCAAGAAGCTGGTTCTTCAACAACGTACAAAGTTGTTTCGCTTATCTCCTCTGATGCCAATGCCATCCAAGTTGCTTTAAGTCAGAAGGTTTGATTCTAGTTACATATTTCCTTCATTGCTGCAAATGCAATTGAATAATTGATATTATTTGTATCTTTGAAATGACAAGTGATGAATGTTCCCAAGAATTTAGGGTTAATTATTAAATTAAAATTCTTAAAACACTGAATGAGAAGTCCTAGAAAGTTGAATCTGTTTGAATGATCATTTAACCATGAAAATCAGTTTACTTGTGTATAGTAGATAAGCTACTACTTCCCATAACATCATCAAAGTAAAGATGCTTCTTAAGTCTTTCTCTCATACTAGTATAAAGTTTTGTACCACTAGAGCTTTTCAATTGGAAAGTAGTTTATAAAGTGGAAATAATGATGAAATTTGACCAGCACTCGTTACACTCTCATACGAGCATAACCAAGCTGATTAAGAAGTATTTTAGCTACAACTTATAAGCGGGTCTAAGAAACTTTGATGAATTTTTTGAGTGTAAGAAGAAAGTAAAAGTCTTCTGAAAGAAAGTTGTTATTAATAATTCCACTTCCTGTGAGCTGAAATCTAAAGCAAAAACAGTAATTTTTTTGTGTTTTAAAAACGTGAAAGTTTCTGGTAACAGAAACAAACAGGGATGATCTTTATGCTCTTGTTAAAATACAACCTTTTTCTCTATGCAGATACCTGACTGCATGGCTTACATGTCAACTTTCTTCATTTGCCACATCTTTTCATTTGTACTGTCATGGAGACTTACATTGGCAGCTATGCCACTCTCGGTCATGTTCATTGTCCCAGCACTTGTATTTGGGAAGATCATGATGGATTTGATCATGAAAATGATTGAATCGTATGGTGTTTCTGGTGGGATTGCAGAACAAGCCATTTCTTCAATTCGAACTGTTTATTCTTATGTAGGGGAGCATCAGACACTATTTAGGTTCAGTAGATCACTTGAAAAGACTATGGAATTTGGAATAAAGCAAGGTTTTGCAAAGGGATTGATGTTGGGAAGCTTTGGAGTTATATATATAAGTTGGGGTTTTCAGGGTTTGGTTGGAACATATTTGATTTCTCAAAAAGGAGAACAAGGTGGACATGTATTTATTGCTGGCTTCAACGTCCTTGTCGGAGGATTGTAAGTTATTTCTGCGTTACTGATCTTCTAAAATCATCTGAACTGATCAGGCTTCATATCTTTGTTTTCTTGCGGACTCATAGTTTTTAGCTTTAATGAATTTCAGGAGTGTTTTAAGTGCACTGCCAAATCTGACAGCCATCACAGAGGCAACAGCTGCTGTCTCCCGTCTTTTTGAAATGATTGATAGAGTTCCTTCTATAGATTCTGAAGATAAAAAAGGAAAAGCTTTATCATATGTTAGAGGAGAAGTTGAATTTAAGGACATTTATTTCAATTATCCTTCAAGACCAGATACACCCATCTTACAAGGATTTAATCTCACAATTCCGGCTGGCAAGAGAGTAGGCCTTGTGGGCAGTAGTGGTTCTGGAAAGTCTACCACCATTGCACTGCTTGAAAGATTTTATGACCCCATTGAGGGAGAAATACTATTGGATGGATACAAGATTAGACGACTTCAGTTGAAATGGTTGAGATCCCAACTTGGTCTAGTAAATCAAGAACCTGTTCTCTTCGCAACATCCATAAAAGAGAATATACTGTTTGGAAAGGAAGGAGCTTCAATGGATAGTGTGGTAAGTGCAGCTAAAGCTGCAAATGCACATGATTTCATCGTCAAGTTACCAGATGGATATGAAACTCAAGTAAGCTGAACTCAACTTCTCTAATCTATAGCAACAAAAAAAAAAAACACTACTCTACTCTGGAAAACAAAAAAGAAAATTGTAAGCAGTTGCTTGGGATTATTTTGAAGTACCCTCAAGTAAAGAAGACTTCCTTTTTTTTAATCAAATTTTAAGGCCTTTTTCTATGCAGATGCTTTTCTGTATACAAAGTCTAGAAAATAAAATCAAATATGCAGTACAGAGGGATGTAACAAAAACTAAATCTGTTCTCAAGCAAAACAAATGTCATTCTGCAACTCTAACCCTCATTACAGATAGCATCTATTGCCCCCCGTTGACATCAATAAAGGATTTTGACTTCTTGATATAGCATTACTGGAATGTGGACCTCTAATTGTCCATAAGTTCAGGATTTTTCAATAAGTCCAGCATTTAAGAACAAGTTTCTGTGATATGCTGACTTACCTTTCATATTGTAAACCATATGGTTTTCCCAGGCTGGCCAATTTGGAATCCAATTATCTGGTGGGCAGAAGCAGCGAATTGCCATAGCAAGGGCTTTACTCAGGGATCCAAAGATACTGCTGCTTGACGAAGCTACCAGTGCACTGGATGCACAATCTGAAAGAGTAGTACAGGAGGCAATTGATCAGGCTTCAAAAGGGAGAACAACTATCATCATTGCTCACCGCCTGTCTACAATCCGAACAGCTGACATCATTACAGTTATCCAAGCTGGGAGAGTAATTGAATCAGGTTCTCATAATAAGCTCATGCAAATGAATGGCGGACAGGGTGGGGAATACTCGCGGATGGTAGAGTTGCAGCTGGCTAGCAATGCAAAATGAAGATTTGAAAGAATCCAGCTCTCAAGTAGATGGAAGGAACCACCACAGGATGAGCATTCCACCAAGCCCAAGCAGTATCAGATCAATTACTCAAGGCACTCCGGCGTTGAACCCCTTCAGCCCTGCATTTTCCATAGGTACACCCTACTCCTATTCCATCCAGTACGACCCCAATGATGAAAGTTATGAAGAGAACTTAAAAAGACCAGCTTATCCCGCTCCTTCCCAGTGGCGCTTGCTTAAAATGAATGCACCTGAGTGGAAAACAGCTGTGCTTGGATGTTTGGGTGCAATAGGCTCTGGAGCAGTACAGCCGGTAAATGCATATTGTGTGGGGTTACTTATATCAGTTTATTTCGAGCCTGATAGCTCTAAGATGAAGTCTAAATCTAGAGTCCTAGCCCTCATTTTCTTAGGCATTGGTATTTTTGCCTTTATAACCAGTATTCTCCAACACTATAGTTTTGCAATAATGGGAGAAAGATTGACTAAAAGAGTACGAGAGAAACTGCTTGAAAAGTTGTTAAGTTTTGAGATAGGGTGGTTTGATCAAGATGAGAACACAAGTGCAGCAATTTGTGCAAGGATAGCCTCTGAAGCCAACATGGTCAGGTCCCTTGTTGGAGATCGAATGTCATTATTGGTGCAAGCCATTTTCAGCGCCACCTTTGCTTACACGCTAGGACTGGTGCTCACATGGAGGCTTTCCCTTGTCATGATTGCAGTGCAGCCATTAGTCATTGGGAGCTATTACTCAAGAAGTGTCTTGATGAAGAATATGGCAGAAAAGGCCAGAAAAGCACAAAAGGAAGGAAGCCAACTTGCAAGTGAAGCTGTTATAAATCATAGAACTATATCTGCCTTCAGCTCTCAGAAAAGAATTTTGGGGCTCTTCAGTGCCACAATGGAAGGTCCTCAAAAGGAGAGTGTTAGACAGTCATGGATTTCGGGATTTGGTCTTTCCAGCTCCCAATTTTTTAATACAGCATCGACAGCTTTAGCTTACTGGTATGGTGGAAGGCTCCTAATACAAGGATTAATAGAGGCAAAACACCTTTTTCAAGCGTTTTTAATATTGCTATTTACTGCATATACTATTGCAGACGCTGGAAGCATGACTTCTGATTTATCAAAAGGAAGCAGTGCTGTTCGATCAGTTTTTGCCATTCTAGACAGGAAAAGTGAGATTGATCATGGCAGCACATGGGGAAATGACATCAAAAAGAAGATAAAAGGCCGTGTAGAGCTCAAGAATGTTTTCTTTTCATATCCAACAAGACCAGAACAGATGATATTCAAGGGTTTATCTCTTAAAATTGAAGCTGGGAGAACAGTTGCACTAGTTGGGCAAAGTGGTTCTGGTAAATCTACCATTATTGGGCTCATTGAGAGGTTTTATGATCCTTTGAAGGGAGCAGTATGTATAGATGAACAAGATATCAAGAGCTATAATTTGAGAATGCTAAGGTCACATATTGCTTTAGTAAGTCAGGAGCCAACACTTTTTGCTGGAACTATTCGTGAAAACATTGCCTATGGCAAAGAAAAGGCAACTGAATCTGAGATAAGAAAGGCTGCAGGTCTTGCCAATGCTCACGAATTTATAAGGTAAGAGAAACGAAATAGAGAAGATTCAAATTTTTTTTAATAAAACCTTCACTTTGCAGTTGCACAATTGGCTATTTTTTAAAACTGGAAAAACAAAAAGAGCAAAGGCATAGGGTGAATTTGATTGATATAGACTTAAATGATATGCACATTCTGTAATATGACTATGCAGTTCTAACATTCTTCTCTGTGGGTGTGTGTATATATGGCAGTGGTATGACAGATGGGTATGACACATTTTGTGGAGAAAGAGGAGTTCAGCTATCAGGAGGTCAGAAACAAAGGATAGCTTTAGCTCGTGCAATACTAAAGAATCCTTCAATCCTCCTCCTGGATGAGGCTACCAGTGCACTTGACAGTGTATCAGAGAATTTAGTTCAAGAAGCACTTGAGAATATGATGGTTGGCAGGACATGTATAGTTGTAGCTCACCGGCTTTCTACTATACAGAAATCCAACTCGATTGCTGTTATCCAGAATGGTAAGGTTGTAGAACAAGGGTCACATAACGAACTAATTTCGCTGGGACGTGATGGAGCATACTATTCTCTGATTAAACTGCAAAGTGGCAGTTCCCCTGGACGGTAAAACTAAACCACATCTGATGCATACTACAATGGTCATCGCAATCTTTTGTGAAAAGTAAGAAGAAAACTGGCTCCAAGAAAAATAAAGCGTGCATTTCTGGCCAACCACTTTGCATGAGGTGCCGGTGTACATTTTTCATGTTCAAATGTTTAGGTATGAATATATGATGTAAGAAATCCCCTTTTAAGAATGTTTTGTTTCGGAGGAAAATGGTCCTCCAACCTAGTACGTTTTTTCATGAATTCTTTTTGGCCTTTCATTTTGTCCTGAGCTTTGAGGTCTCAGTATGTTGAATAGCTGAAACACCAATTACATGTTTAGGTTTTATTAATATTGTTGTTTCTAGTTCCATGACACCAAAAGCTTACAGCTCCTGAAGTTTTTTTAAGATTGACCTATACAGGAAGCAATCTGAATTTGAGCAAACACCAATGTGAGACTGTCAATTATATCTTTCATTTTCATTTTTCAGGATGGGATCATAAACACCAATGTATGAATGATTTAAAAGAGAGAAGGTGAGAGAGGAATCAAGTAGTTTGTCATATATCTCTTAATGGGATGCTGATTTTTTTATGGTTTTTTGAAATATCCTTTATGGGTTGTTGCTGATTGCTGACTTAAATAATAAATTCTTCCCTGCAATTTGATGTAAGGATAATCAATTATCTAAAATTGGTGAAGTACTTATATCTTATTACATGCTTCAATTGGTCCCTATTTTTTACTTTTATATCTTGTTAATCATCTTTAACTCAAACAATACTCTTGATTTGAAAAAATTAAAATGCCAATTTTAATTTAAAATTGATTTGTTTCTCATTCTTGGTCCGCCTTTTGATAACTCAAGATTTAACAAGTCTTCTAATTTTTATAATATGAAAAAAAAAAAAATCTCAAAAATTGCACCATTCTATATTATTAAAAATACGTAGCACAAACAAAAGCCTGAAGAGATAGAACATAATCTAATATTCCCAATGAGAAAATATTTGGATTTTTTCTTTTTTTGGCTAAAAGGATTTTTTTTATTTCTAAAATCAACCATTTTCATGTGTAAATTTCACCTACAAATTGACATATTTTTGGAAATTTTCCAAATTAATTTTAAATAGCCCAAATACAATCACATAACTAATAAATATAATTTTTATCACATAAAACCCAATATCAGAAGTAATGATAAGTTGACTGAAAACACCACCAGCGCACTGTAGCATCCACCAGGCAGCGGTGCGGCGGAGGTGAGCTTGATACCTTTTTTCCGGGGGACTTTCTCGCCGGAGCTATCTACTTCCACATTTGCCCGCAACTTCAACCCATCCCTTTTAGTGTACCAAAACAAGATCTTATACTTCACCGCCGTCGCAAAATCCACCCGGAAAGCCACCACCGTGCTGTTATTCAAAACATGCCGGAACGCCGTCCAGTTAACTCCATTAGTCTCTGTAAAATTCCATTTTTTGGCCTTCTTGCCGTGACCCTGACGAAACCCAACAATAGTTGTGTTCCCAATTTGGTGGGTCGTGTTCGGATTATTCGAAACCGAGGTCGCGTTCGGATTATTCGAAACCGAAAAAGTGAGATTGACATTATCGTAGTGAATCCCTTTGTCCTTGTTGGGGTTATTCAGCTGTAACATGAAGTAGATGGAAGTGTTATGTGGGGAATTCAAGGATTTGTTGAGGGCAGGAACGTAAAAATGTTCGATTGAACATTTGGGTTTGTCTGTTCTCAGGCTTAGCCAAAAGAATAAGGCAGTGAGACCCAGAGTCAGTATGAAGCTTAAACAACACCGGCCACACCCATCGGATTCAAACATGTTTTTCCGGTGGTTCAGATGTTTCAGCTGGACCACTGCAATTAAAGAAAAGGACGAGAATAAGGACTGAAAGAAGTAATTGTAATTGTGCTTCAGTGGCACTCTTGCTTTTGCTTTTACAAATAAAGGGTTTGTTTTTTTGCTTTAGGGGTGTGAACGAGAAATTCGTCAACAAAAATTTACAAAAAAATCATTCTTGGGTCAAGGATTGGGTGGAGAATGAAGACTTCAAGATAAGAGCCATGCAGTCTCAATTGGTTTTGATGAGGTTTCTAGGCAATTTCATTTTCTTGAATGCCTAGTTATACTTTTGGTTACTTTAAATTTACCACAAATTTAAATTGATCCTTTAAGTTCAAATTGTGTCAACATCTCATGTTGTTTTAAAGTTTTTTTGAGCTTAATTGGGGAGAATTCTATCACATAGGTATAGTTATTGTTTTTATATTATCACCATTCTATTAATTAAATATCATTATAAAATTCACATTAGTTGAGAGTAATATTGACGCTTGTCAATTTTGAGTGGACTAAACTAGGTTTTTAGTGATGGAACAAAAGGTTAATTAGGTTTAAAACAATATTTTATTGTTCTTAATATTTTTATTTTTTTTGTGTGATGAGAATAGAGTGTGTTATTAATGTTCAATTATATATATATATATATATTAGCCTCATTACACGCACCAAAACGAGTGCTCATATGTTTTATTTATTTATATTTTTTAACTAATTATATATTATATAGTTGTTTTAATTAAAAAGTAAATGTTTGAAAAAATAATTATGAATGAATGAGTTTCTAATTAGTTAATTCTTTTTTTAAAAAATTGATATGGATAAACATGAAAATTTATTTCTTTTTAGATAAAAACTAAAATATAGATAAAATTAAAAAAGTTTAAATTTTTTTTTTTTAAATTGACAAAATTATGACAAAAAGAATCAATTAAAATAAGAGGACATTATAAGTATATTTTGACTTTTAGAATAGTATAAATAAAAAGATATAAATAGATATATATCTATTTTTTCTAATTTAATTTGAAATCTTTCTATATATCAAAAATAATAATAACATAAAAACTATCATGAAAAAAAAATCTTTTTTATTTTTTTTTTTACTTGTGGAGATTTTGGTTGAAGAAAATCTCTTAGGGATTGGGCCGACCAACAAGATAAGGCTAAGATACACCTCTAGGAGTTCATAATGGGCCTTCCATAGAGAATTACTAATTTTGGGCTCAGAACAGAATCCAACTCAAACGTAGAAGAGTTGGGTAGTGGACTTATAAGTGATCCATACCTTTCAAAAGTCAATTTATTATATGCAATTGTAAAATGTAATTTAATGGACTTCAAAGAGTTGGTTTGTGGCTAGACCTAGTCTCTAAATTATTATTATTTTTATGTTGCTAGTTTAACTATAAAAAGTATCTGCGCATAAATCAAAGAAATTTTTAACTCAGAGGCACATAATCTTCCATTCTCTTTTTCCCCTGATTTATACAAAAAAAAAAAGAAAAAAGGAAGAAGGAAAAACTTAATATTTTATCTCTATTTATAAAGTTTTGAGTATTTACTATGAAGTTTTAATTTTTAATATCTCATTCGTCATAGATATATAAAAACACTTGATGCCCTAGCTTGGAAGACAAAATATCTATCTACTCAATTTTGATCCAATTGGAAGATCGATATGTGCAGATCAATTGACAACATATATATATCTATATATAGTATGGAAGATTTGGTGGAAGTGAAGTAATGTTTTAGCAATAAATATTCTTTAGAAGCTGTCGGTGGTTCTATTATTGACAGTTGCATAGAAAGATATATATTAATCTACATTGCTTCATGTCACATGATCCATCCAGATACAATATATATACACACCACAATATTGTTTTCTGAAAATGCCATACAAGTAAAACAGCTTGAGGATTTGAGCCTCTCATGGCCTCAGCCTCTTTCGTAAGTATCCTGCTAACTGCTATATATGCTTGTCTTCTCATTGGACAAATGTTTCCTTGACATCATTATTTGTCAAAAACTTGAAATCAAACATGAACATGCATGCTGCAGCTACAGCTTGAGGATTTGAGCCTCTCATGGCCTCAGATGTCACCCTGCTCATTGATGTTTATATTACTGACAGTAATTTGCTATTTGACCCAATTGTAGTATTTTTTAACACTTAGTGAAAATACCTACAAAAGAAACCTTGAGAGCCCTACTTTGTCACCAGTTTCCTTAACATCTTTATCATTTTGCTCTTTATACTCTCTAAAACTGAACTTCCTATATAAAACTGGTGTACCACAGCTCTGTATCACAGCATTATTAGAGGGGCAATAAAAATATGCTACAGAAAACCTTTCAACTTTCTCAGCAGCAACTACTCTGTGTTTTATGCTTTTATAAACTCCATTGCTCAGTGCCTGCACCATAAAAATACCATTGAATTAAATGGCATGGGAAGAAAAAGTTGTGCAAATACAAACTTATTTTGGTAAATACGGTATATATGTAATGTAAGAATATGTCTCAATTAGTAAGTCGCTTGTGGTCATCCTAGACTACCTTGGTACATATTGAATTCTAACTTTACTAGCTAGAAATGAGAAGTTTATGAAAATAGAAAGAGCTACATCTCGTTTTGTAGCTCATAGGCCAACAAGTCTCTTAAGTCGAATAAGTGTATACATATAAATTTCTAGAGATTAATTAATCAAATCTTCAAATATTAGCATCTTCTAGGGCAACCCTAGTTTTGATTTTAGAATTTTTTTTGTGATTTTTTGGGGAAAAAAATAAAATGAAAGCATGTCATTGCCATTATCAAGTTAATGCTTGACTAAAAATAGCAACAAAAAAAAATCCGAGTAATGATTAAAGTAAATACATGCTTATATACCTGAAATAAGTCACCAATGTTGACTATTAGAGCATTTGGATTAGGCTTAACGCCAAACCATTTCCCATCTCTCATCAATTGTAATCCTCCAACCCTGTCTTGATACACTATGGTCAGGAAACTGCTGTCACTGTGAGGCAACAAGCCAAACACCTTCGAAGAGAACGGACATGGCGGATATCGATTCAGTCTCAGATAACTAGTGTTTGGCAAGCAATTTTCTTGGAAATAGCTGGATTTGATTCCGGATTTTTGAGCTAGAATTTCAGCCAAGCTTTCAGCTAGGCGGGAAACTCTAGTTGCAAAAGCTTCAATGGTTGATCTAATTAATTAGAAACAAACACAGACTTTTGTTAGTTATAAAAGAATCACTTTAATTAAATAACTAATAAAATATATTTTAAACACTTGCGAAATTACAAAAGATTAAACTTAATTTGTTTTCTATACATGTTCTAAAATAAAACTTGAATTCGACTTGTTTAAAAAACATTCCCCGCATGAACTGTTGTACATTTTACTCAATTCAACTAATCATTTTGGGTATGAAAGGTAAAGAAATTTGAAACCAAAAAACCAAACTAGAGTTGATCAATTAATACCTCAAATTTCTGTGCTGGCTGTTCATAGTTGATATCTCTGTAAGAGGTATATGAAAGGCTTCAGACCAAGACAATTGCCTCATACTGTTGGCCATAGGGTTTCCCCAGCGATAACTCTTGGCAGATAAATTAAGAAAAATATCTTCACGTTTCTTTTCAAAAGGCTGATGAAAAGCTTTCATTTGTTCAAACTTGATGCTTTGCAACAATTCTTGTGAAACCCCATGATTCACAACTTGGAAAAAACCCCATTCCCTTGCAGCTTCTCTGATTTCTTCCTTACAAAATTCATTTCTCTCAAAGTGTTGTAAGATCAATTAGAGGAAGCTCACACCACTCAACTGAATAGGAATAGTCATTTTTTGCTTCGCCAAAGGAATTCATCTGTAAGAGGGTCTTGTACCTCTCCAAGAATGGAGGCTCATAATCCATTTGGATGTGTTTCAGAATCTACAAGCTAGACTTGCACTGTTCTACATATTAAACCTGAAGAATTAAAGCAATTAATTAATATTCCATATATATATATATATATATATATATATATATTTGTTTCCTACAAACTTGGAATTAATTATAACTTTGAGAGAATAAATATATATTCAGCCAAATATATATGCCATGCATGCACCATCTGGCACCTACCAAATAATTAAATGTACCAGAAATTCTTATATTTATGATCAGATAATAATTGTCTGTAATTTTCCTGGCTATCTTCTTTTCTTTTTTTTTCTTTTTTTCACTTGAAAGTACTACTACCCCATGCAGAAGATGTGCTGTGGGGGGTTTATGAAGGTTTAAGAAGGTAGAGAAGCAAATTCAACGAAGGCTAAATTAATTAAGCCTTCCATTTTTAATTTGACTAGTGAAAAATGTGGTTTTCAGAATTAGAATTTGACCCACACTTGGTCAAAGATTCTTGAGGAGCCATTAATTATTACATCTAAAAATAAAATATGTTATTGATTCAATGACGATATGATAAATGTAAAATGTAGTGATCATATTTATACATATGTAAAATTATAATTAAAAAAAATCGATAAATAGTGAGCTGTAGTGATATTCTATATATATATATATAAATTACAATTAAAGAATTAGTTATTTCATTACTAAAATTTCTTGTCTAATAATGGTGATATTTGTAAACTATAAGTGATCATCAACATTGTATAAAATATGAAAGATAAAACTTAATTAAATACTTAAGTAGAGCAATAATTTCACCTGAGATTGAAGAATGAGTGAGTACACAATACACATGTTAAGCTTTGACCATTCCATTATTTCTTCTTTGAATAATCTCTAAAGAATTGCATGAAGCATATGCATTATATGGTAGTGGGAGACTGCAGGTAGTAGTGGCTGTTTACTGATCACAAATCTATGGATGAAGCAAAGAACACGCGTCAGAGTATTTTATCAGAGAAATCTGTGACACGTACTACACACAGAATCACATATATACAGAGTGGTACACACACTGCAGGAACATATAGATACGTACATAGGCAGAGAGAATATAATATATTACTTTATTCAACCCTTAAAATTTAATTAGGGCTAAATATAAACCTAATATTTAAGGTTATAGTTCTTCAATTTATATATATTTTAATATGACACATTGGGCAATTAATAATCATTATGAAATGTGGATGATTTACATTATATCATTATTATAACCATGTCAAAAAGCTTCGGAGTTATGAAACTATGGCCCCTACTTCATGCATAGGTATAGTTAAAACTAAGAATAAAATTCGAATCGAACAATTTTATACCGTATAGTTTTTGAATTCGAATATGTAAGGATATTTTGATTAAAAAATATAGCATAATTTTTTTTTTATAATTTTTTTTAATAAAACAATATGATTTTAAATATTAATTTGAATTGGAATACTAACTTGAATTATTCTTAAAATATCGAATTAGATTATGTACTACTTGAATTTGAATAGAAATATTGAGTAAAATATGAATTTGAATTTTTTAATTATAATTCAAAACTACATCCAAATATTTTGATTTGGATAACACCCTTAGTTAAAAATTGATTTCTTAGGGTCTCAGAAATTTTAATTTGAGGGTGAGATTTAAGAAGTAAAGCATGATAATATTACGTTAATTAAAATTAATTATATATGCTTTAATGTTGATTTAATAAAAGTATAAAGTGTGGCATCGTGAAACTTTAGTTGATGTAACGTCTAAAGAATACCAAAAAGAACAAAAAGTATAACGACATTGCACTATATGCAATAAAGTTTCTGAAATTTCTACCCTATATGACAAGTGAGTTTTGGATTGCTGCTTATGATAACGATAAGTTACTAAAAAGTCACCCATTATTGCTCAGTAAATTCTTTTATTGGATATTCCTTATTCATGCCTTTCCAAATCACAGTAACAACTTTTCTTTTTCTATAAAAATAAAAATGAGAATTAATATTTCTATTTTAAATAAATAAATTAGTTAATTCATATCTTTAGTCCATATAATTTAATTAAAAATTTAGTTTAGTACCTGCAATTTAAAAAATCAAAATATAATTTATATAATTTTGTTAAACAATATAATTTATTGAATCATTTTTAAGTAGATTTAATTAACGAATGTGACATTGCATAACACGCAGTTATAGGTCATATGTATGTCATGTCAAGTTTTATCATTTTTTGTTAAATATAAATATGACAAGAGATGACGACAAAAATTATATTATATAATTTTTAAATTGTTAAATTGATATTTGGATTTATAATAACTGAACTAAACTTTTGACTATAAAATATAAGACAATTTTATTAACAGTTTTTTATTTGAATAGTAAATGTCGGCAATGACGAATTCCTGGTTGGATCACATGGAACGAACGTAGCCGGTTTCTGTATCATTCTCAGTGTTACAAAATATCATAAACCAATACAACACATCACAACCAAAGAGAGTGGAAATTAGATTTTTTCCATTTTCTATTATTGGCCAGACAACTTATTTTTGATATTTTAAAAGTCACTGAGAGAACTATTTTTGATATTTCAAAAGGTGACGGATTTGGTATAATGATATTGTATCCAAAATATCTAAAACCATGTTTGGGGCATCAACCACCTCCACATCACAAAGTTTGGCCGTCGCTCTCTTACGTGTTGCAACTTATTCAAACAAGAAATTGTCCCACTCTGCACCAGAAAATAATAATAATATTAAATAAAAAAAGCAGCTTTAAAAAGTAACTATTATCCCCATTAATACAACACAAAGTTATGATATATAGTGTGAAACTTTTTTATAATTATTATAGAACATAATTTACTACCACTTTATAAATCGGCAACCAACAAAAAGTGATACGTGGACAACCAGGGAATGTAGGGATGGAAATTTATTTTTGGGGAAATAAATTGAAAGATAAGTTTTTTTTTTTAATTTAATAAATGAATTTCTTAATTTTTTTCCCCTTAGTCAATTCTTCTATTTTTTAAAATTATTTCTTTAAATTCTTCAAAGTTATTCATAATGATTTGCTTAACATTCTCTTTTTCTTTAATTATTTATATTTCATTTCTTGTATAGAATTAAACGGTATAGTTGACTTTGTTTTTATTTTCTTAGAGTTTTGGTCAACAATTTTTAAATATGACAAGTTTTTAGTGATAATAGATTATAATTATTAAAACTTAAAAATATTAATTCAATAATTTTATAATACTCAAATAATAATTAGCTAATGTAATAAATTATAAATAATTTTTTATAAATATTGAGTCTAATATTTAGACATTAAATATGTCAAATAATATTGTTGGATGTATAGTATTTATGATTATAATTTTTTAGTGTGTTTTTCAATTGCTTCGATTTTTTAATTTAAATTTCATTGAAATTGTTGACTAAATTAATAAATAACATAATATGTTATACAATTTTTTAAAAATTTTATTTTCCTTCATTACTAAAAATTAGTCACAATTGAAAATTATATTTTATCAACTTAACTATTTATGATAGATAAAAGTATATATATATATATATATATATATGCGCGCTGCGCGCGTGCGCAAGTTGGATTTGTGCTGGTGCGGGTTAGACATGACCACCCAAAAAATGAGTTTAGTTGTGGGATGCCATACGGTTCCGGTCGAGAAGGATCCAATCCATTACCATCCCTACAGGGACTCCTAGAATTTCCTCCATTACTTCAAAACCTTGAATTCTACCAGGTCTTGGATGTGGTAAACAATTAATACAGTTGTGTTTCGGGTTGGGGTTGTTGACGAACACCATGGGTTGGATGTGTTATGTAAATACTAAAAAGCATTCATCATTCAGGTTCCAGGATTGAAAAGGTACTGGGAGGTGTTCGACTGTCAAGAATGCTTGCTGGCCTATTGGGTTTAGGAAGGAAATAGAGCTGAAAGACAGTGATACAATATTTTAGGGGTCATTGTCAGAGATGGGGGACTGAGAGCAGAGAGTGATAAAATCATTTCAGCTTTCTTGAAATTTGAAAATGCCATCAAGATTAATCCATGTTAAGATAAAAAAGATTTGACTACTATGAATTTATATTTAGTTACAAGTTCATTAGAAACATGTAGTTCAAGACAGACAACTAAATTCTACCTTTCCGAATACTGGAAGAAACTGAAACCGTAAACAGTATACAGATAACATAGGAGAGAGCTTGTTACTCGTCGTCCTTGTATGGGTACTCTTCAGGAACTTGCTTGAGAAGTTTTACCTGCAACTCGAACACATCATCACCTCGAAGCATATCTTTAGCCCATGTGACTTCAGTCTTCATGGAGACCTGAATATGGATGACAGGCAACTAAAATGAAAAATATGGCACATGTAATATTGAAAATAGTTGGTTGGCTTGCCAACCATCCAAACCCCGCAAAATTTTCATTCAGGCAGATCACCCTGTAGTGCATTACTAATTTTTCTCCAAGACATTGGGCTATTTTAGAATTGCTCTTCTAATCTATATTACCTGCAGATGGAATCATTGACGAAAATGGGTCCACAAATAAAGGTATGATTGCATTTAAAAAATTGAATTATTGCAATTCTTTTCTTCATTCTTGAACTCCCAAGGGTAGTCGAGCAGAAGACACGTTTAAAAAGAAAAAAAGATCATTAATTCTAATTGAAACAAAAGATGGAACCACAATTGACAAAACCTAATGTTATCCTCTACCAAATAAAGCTTTCACAAGTCTTGATGTGTAAGTAGCCCTTCTAGAGGAATGCAATAATCCAAAATTATATAGAAGGTTTCTATAGTTTTAACTTTTAAGTGAAAAAAAATAAATTGTGAGTAATTTTCTATAGTGTTGTGTGAGAAAATAAACTAAAAAATTTGGAGTCTGATATAGTAGAAGCAAATGTCACGGTAATGGCCATGAAGGAAGTAGAAATTACCATCTCCAAAGCTCCTCGGATGACTCCACTTAAGATGTTACAATAGTACAGGCCTTGGCAGGTATCAGGAAGCTCAACGAAGTCCACCAACGGATTATCCTCCAAAACAATACTGCAACATGTCCCATCAGCATCCCAATTGGTCACTGATGCAGTGACTCCTAAGAACATTTTAAAACCTACCTGTAAAAGCATTATTGAGGCCCATAGATTAGGAACGGAAACTTCAGCTCACCTTATAGAATGTTTGTGACAATAAATCATAAATATGGATCACGAAGCAATGAGTATTGCCAGATCTAGCAAATTATGAATGACATTCCACAGCTTATCTTTAAGTTGTTATCATGCCTTTAAAAGTGCAAAGCGACTCACTCTTATGAAACTATGAAATTCCAGCACATTCCATTTGAACAACCTAACTCTAACTCCTCCATTGCATATGAATATTTGTCTAAAGCAATGACATTGGTTGATGGCTACTTTTACCATCCCATCCCACGGAGACCTCAGATTATGATTGCTTGAACTGAGTTGATAGATGCATCGGGAGTTTAATTAAATTGATTCGGAAACAAATGTCAACTAATGCCAACATGAATGAGAATTTGGGGTTGGTTAGGTTGAATGAAACTTGGCAGAACACACATACGGAAAAGGACACACTTATACATAAAATAAAGAAAACCGTAGTGAGATATATGAGTAACATCTGCACCAATATCAGGAAAGACAAAAAAAAAACATGAAGGAAGATATAACTCAAATCTGACTTTGAGCGTGGCACTGGTGTAAGTTGTACTCCTTCCTAATGGTAGACCCTTTACTCAGTATGCTAGTAGTAGACCTTATTGGCTTATTCTAAGTATAGTTATGTACTCATATTAAATCCAACAATCCATTGTAAAAATCTGTTATATTGAACTCAGACTGGATGAGTTATGAGCACAAATTCTAGCAAACTATTTTAAGTTGTAGGCCCTTCCATAGAAATAAGATCTCCATCCACTAAGTCAAACACCAGCCATATACCTTAAGACACTGCAGCTTAATTACTATGAAAATGAAAAGGGAAGTTGATAAAAACAATTTAAAACAGACAGACAAGAAGGTGTCTTCTGGAAATTATGATATAATAGCTAACTTCTTGATCTAACAATATTTTTTTCGTTGCATTGAATCGTACATTGCATCATGCAAAGTTATTTATTACTTTATGCAATGGCTTGAATAACCCAATCTCAAACATGTCTATCTCTATGTACTTACGAATGATGCTATTGAAAGTGTTGCCCATGTCTAGGCAATTTGGAGTTGGCATGCTTGTTATCTCAGATCACTTGGAGCAAATTAGTCATGATTGGAAACATAAAAGCTCTTTCAGAAAGTCCAAAAGCCAGGTGCTACGATATAAGGTTGCAAATAGTGATGGTCTAATCAAATTCAGGGTAATGAGCTATGGAATAACTGCATTGCAATCTGGTTTCACATATTTCCAAGTTCATACAATAAATTATATATAATAGCAACTATAGCTACTTACTTAATAAACCACCAAGACAACTCCATGTTCATAATTTCAAAGGAACTAACTACCCAAAAAAAAAAAAAAAAAACTCAACAATGATAACATTATTCAAAGAAACTCACATAAACGACATTCCTAGAAGCAACAATATATCTTTATGTCAGATTTTGATACAGATTAGACTTTAGAGTAAGATTATGAGGCAAGAATCATTTCACATGCTTAATAAATAAAGTTAAAATAGTGCACCTTTGCTATAACTTCAGCTGTCTCCTTGAAATCCACACATCTGGAGACATTAGATTTTGCTAGAAACTCATCAATCAACCGGATTCCAATATTATAACCCCTGAAAACCAATTAAAAATCAACTTATAATTATCTGATTTATAATCACAGAAATAGATGCTGCTCTGTTATGGGCACAAGAAGTTGCTCCCCGAAGCCCCAAACAGTTAAATTAAGCAGGGAAAACCAACAGTGAGAGCAAATGTATAGCATGAAGAGTCAAAACATGTATTGATCATAAGAAGTATTCACAATTATTAACAGATAATTCTCACTGTCCATCCAATAAGGTTAACTTCCTAAGGAAATGACTTTCAAGAAACCAAATTTTTTATGACTTAATTACGGGTTAAACATAAACTGCAAATGAGAATCAAACAGAGATTTTTAATAGTACATTTGATCAAGCTGTTTGTTGACCTCCTCCACCTCTTCCAGATCTGTAAGCAACTGACGCACAATTGCACCGTACGTCAAAGTAAATAGCTCTGCATTCTACACCAATTCAACTCCAAAGATCACACAACTATTAATGATAATCCTAAACAACAAAACCAATATACCAAATAATTTTCTAAAGCAGAATCACGTATGACATATATAGAGAAGCTCATTTCGAAAATGCTATAGACCAGCAATAAACTCGGAGTATTTTTAAGATGAGACAATGATTTGAAGTACTTCAAATCTGTTCAGGAAAATGCAGGGAAATACAGAAAATTAAGCAAATGACTTGTGGATCTACAAGACTAGATACAACAATACCACAATTACAATAGCTCATTGAAAATCCTTTGGCTACCGATCAGCTCAATCAAATCAAATCTTCAATAATCCAACAGTTTTCTGAATTATGCAATTCGCCTCTGAATATTCCTTTTCCCATATTTTCTCGGCAACCAAACGGGGTATAGATGAGAGTTAGAGTACTTCACTTACCACACGTTCTACGTTAGCGAAAATCGCGTCACCGGATCGAGGACCAACGGGAGCCATCGGAAAACCTTTACTGAGCTGAGCTGATGAAGCAGCCTAAAACTTTGATCTTAGCTTCGAGTTCGAGAATGAAAATGCACTGTGTCGTGATTAGTGAGGATGACGACTCTGTTTCCGAGTCTAGAGGTGCCAATTCCGACTATTGCTTTCGTGGGCTTAATATTGGGCTGTAAAAATCGGGCTTTTTAGCCTAATGGGCCATTAACGTTGTTGTTTATGGCCCACAGCGTATTCTAGCTGATTACGACATTCAGAATTTGACCCTCTCGCTTTGTGCTCGGTGTGGAATGCAGATTTTGGTGAAAACCCTCACCTGGAAAACGATGACCCTCGAGGTTGAATCCTCTGCTACTATTGATAATGTCAAAGTTAATATTCAGGACAAAGAGGGGATACCACCAGGCCAGCAGAGGTAATTTGGCAGATTACAATATTCAAAAGGAATCTACCTTTCACTTGGTGCTTTGTTTGAGGGATGGGATGCAAATTTTCTTTGAAGACCCGTACGGGAAAGACTATAACTTTAGAGGTTGAAAGAGAAAGGGTATCCCTCCTCATCAGCAGAGACTCATTTTTTTCTGGGAAGCAGCTTGAAGATGGTCGAAAATTCAGGATAAGGAAGGTATTCCTCTAGACCGCAGAGGCTTATTTTTGCTGGGAAGCAGTTGGAAGGTAGGGGTGCTCTAATTACAACATACAGAAGGAGTCCACCCTGCACCTGGGCTTTCGCGTTCTTGGTGGTTTCTGAAGGTTGTGCTTCTGCGGCTTTGTCCTGTGTTATTTTTATGGTTTGTCTTGTGGTTATCAACCATTGTTTATTGGCTGTTAGTAATCTTTAAGACTCATCTGGTTTTACTGGTGGTCTTCTTTCGTACACTATGGTCGTTGAATTTTAGTTTTGTGAGATATACTAAATTTCTCTATGTGCTTGTTTATTGTTCTTGATTTGGTATTGATTCAGTGATATCTCCCAAGGAGACTGTTCGTTTTCTCCGTTTTTCTTTTCCCTAGTGCTTCTTCTGGTGTTGGTTATGTTTGGAAGTCCATATGACAGGGCTAAATGTAGAGTCGGGTGTGGTAGTTAGTTGTTCAATGATGCTAGTTGTTATGCTTGTCTTAGCAATTACGTTATGAGAAAGTGGTACTACTGATATGTTGGTCCTGTCCTTAGATGCTTGTTTGATCCATTGTATACATGGTGTCGCGGCACAATATTGGATGTTATAGTTCTTGTGTATTTCAAAGTTTTGGGTTCTTTAGCCGTTCAACTGCACTTTGCTTCTCCATTCGAAAGTGTGTTAGCTTCGAAAGCATGTATATGCAAATAGCTACATGAAGTATTTTTATCCAAAGTGATTGCTCACTTTGAAAGAAGGATCCAGCCATGCCTCTGAGCATGAATACTTAGCTGCTTTTTGTAGCTCTGTATTTTGGTCTGAAGCCTGAACTTACGGTCTAGTACTTATACGAATCCAGCAGCATCAACCCATGATTAGAGAGTTCTTTGTGTTGAAATCTGTTGGTTTTTTATTTACAATACCCAAATCCTAGACATAACCTCCTGATAGCAGGTCATCCAACCAATTAGTTTCGTGATTAGTCATAATTACCCATTTGATCAGTTCCTGGTCATCTGGTATGCATCTTGGAACATACACAGCTTTCATTTGTGGCTCACACATATAGGTACTAATAATTATTAGCTAAGGAAAACTGAGAGCAAACTAACTCTTTATTGCTAAAGCGAAGTCCACTCTAGCAAATTACAGCACAAAGCACATTCTAAGTGCTTGTTTGATACTCCCTTTACTCATGATCACTCCATTATAAGAGAATGATCTTTATTACTACTAACAAAACAGAGACCCTTTATACTTAGTTGGCAAACACACGTGCAGCCTCTAGTAAGGCCCACGGCTACTGCTCACTTGACACCGCTGAGCCTGAGATCCCAAGTTGCACCTGTCAGGCAAATTCTGAATCTGTCTCTCCAGCTGCTGCCTCTCTTGTCCCTGCAACTGTTCCTGCTGCCTTTGCATGATTTCCTGCAAAGCATCACACTGGCACTGGTCGTCAATTTGTTGAAGAGCCTGGCAGCACTGTTGAGTCTCACGTCCCTGCTGGTTGTCGTAGGCAAGGTCATCCCGTCCCTGGATTTGGCGCGCGAGTTGACGCCCACATTGCTGGAGTTGTTGCTGCTGCCTCTGAATTTCCTGGCGGCACCTTTGCTGAGACTGCCTTCCTGGGTTGGTTTCTTCGTCCAATTTCAACAGTGGTGATGAGGGTTCGGTAGGCAAATGTGTGGGAAACGAAGAGAACTGCAGCAAGAAGTACCGCTAGGACTGCTAGCTTTGCCATTGTTGGGAATTTAGCAGAATGAAATTAAACTCAGGTGGTGTTTTTTTTTTTTAGGGAATTGGTTTTGTTGTTATGGTGGTGGTGGTGGTGGGTGGGAATTTATAGGGAGGTTTGGCCTTTGCATGTAAGGTACGTGGAGGAGGCAAGTCTATGGCATCTTTGCTGGGGTGGCTGTGTTTGCATTAATGGTTGTGTTTGTGCTTCCACGTAAGAGTTACATGCATATGCGGCTATTTGTACATGACAATGTGTCACTCTGGTTTGGTGGTTTGTCATTTTGTTTTGGTGTCTTCCTAGAATGGACTTGATTGTAATAAATTCGAAAAGGATTAAAGAAAAGAAAGAAAAAAGAAGACAATGGGTCACTTGTTTCACCTAAGGTAAAAGGTTAATTACTCTGTTCTGAAAAAAAATTAAAAAAAATAATTTCTTTCACCCCACTTCCATTATCACTAATTTTTTTAAAGAATTGTAATACTGATAATCCTCGTGCATTCCCATAATCACGACTACAAAAGTAATTAATTCTTGATGTTAATAAAAAAAAGTACGATAATTCATTTTATTCATTGAAGAACGATAAAGCTTACAGATTAAGTGCCAAATTTAGTTGCATATATTGATGTCCTAGTTTCCTTAATTAGTTAGGCACAACATAATCTAGCTACACCATGATCATTGACCATGGATCACATGGCTGCTTGGGTAGCATGTTACACGTTTGGGGCAAATTCCTATAGATATCCACCGCCTCCTGCATTTCCTCTCCTCTCCTCTGAACTTCCCTCTCTGCTTTTTTATCATCTTTATTCCTTCACATCTACGTGCCTCCTCCATTTTCCTCAATTGCTCGCAGCACCGCCGTAAATGCGGTTGAGCACCACCAACACCGCCTTTTGGCGTCGCACAGATTTGTGGCATGTTTGCAACACGAAGTGATCGCAGTGGGTTAGATCCTGCCTCTGGATTTGCTCTTAGCAGCTCCGTTGAGACCCTACCGGCCAATCCGGGGTTGAGATGGTGGTGTGGCATGCAAAGGAGACATGGTATATGACCAAAATGGCTGCAAAAAAGGTTGTTTGCTTTTTCACCATTGTCGTATACTTGTAGTAGCACTTGGTATCGTATATAGCCCAGTAACGAAATTATATATTTATTCTTGAGAATCGGTTAAAATTTGAGCCTACAAACAATATATAAAAATTTAATAATTCATGAGATATAATAAAAAATTTATAAAATATAAAAGAATAATATAAATTTGAATCCATTAATCTTTAATCTTAAATTTTAAGTTTTAACTCACTAATCTTGAGTTAAAAAAATATATATATATTATTTTGTTTTTACTTATAAAGGGTCAATATTTTAAACAATAGAAAAATAAAAGGTTAAGAACCAATTTTGAATTATAACATTAATGGCTTTGAAAAATTTTAGGAGGCTTTGGCCATTTCCAGTCTTTTAAAAACTCCTCTCTTATATATAGCCAACATGCACACAGCTATATGTATACTTGTAGTAGCACATGGTACAGTATATACCTATTGATAAAACTAGACATTTATTTTACAGATTGACTAAAATTTTAACAAATAAAAAAAAATATAAGAAACTTAATAACTCAGATAATTAAATTTATAAATTATAACAATATAATACATATTTTCAAGAATAATATAAATTTTAACCCATTAAATTTAGTCTTGGGACTTAAGTTTTAACTCACTAGTGTTGTAATAAAAAATATAAAAATATTATCTGATTTTTACTTTTAGAAAAGGTCATGATATTAAATAAGAAAAGAATAAAAGATTAATAATTAATTTTAAATTATAATATTAATATTTTTTCAAAAAACACCAAATTTAATAACAGCCTTTTACTATTCATAATAGAGAATAAAGTTATTTGTATGCCTCTAAATATATATATATGTCAGTTCACAATTCTTCTTTATTTTTTATTTATTTATTTTTCACAATTCTTCTTTATTTTTTATTTAGTTTTTTACCCATAGAGGCGAACTAAGTTTGAACTTAGATTTGAGAAAAAAATAAAATAAAGTTAAAATCAAGTACTATTCCACTGAGTTAAAGCTCACGTGATCAATTTATTTTTTAAGTGGTATTGTATAATATGATTACTCTCTTTTCTTTTCTTTTTTTCTTTCTTTTTTTTTTCTGTTTTTTGTTGTTGAAAGACTGTTCCATATCAAGTAGTAGTACAAATGAACAATGTTAATCTTCAACAATTCCTAATCTGTTCGTTAAAAACTCGAGCAGGATTTATTGAGTTTTAATTAAACAAGTGATAAGTTCTTGAATTCGACTTGTAGAGTAAATAAATATGTCTTATTATTTTTAATAAATATACGATATTGACTTAGTAGTATTAGTTTGTATTCTTAATATTTTAATTATATTTAATTTTATGAAAAATATATTTTGTGTAAGAAAAGGAAGAGTAGATGACAAGTCATATTTTTTTCTTTTTTCATTTTTTGATGAAATATATTTTCTTTCACATTTCAAATAAATCGTACAATAAATTTACATTCCTAAGAACTGCTACTTAAATTTTATTTTTCAAATAAGTACTAAATTCTATATTGACATATTTTTTTATATCACTTTTACCCTTATTTTTTTATTTTTTAGTTTATAGTCTAAAACATGTAGATTAATTTTTCAAAAAAAACTTAATTTAATCAAAAAATTAAATTTATTAATTCATATATATATGTCAATTGTTCTTTGTTAATTTTCTTACAAATGAATCTAAGCTTATTTATTTTTAGTTCAAATTAATCATGAAAAAATTATAGTAATTCAAGTTAAAATTAAAAAAATATATATGTATTTAGAAAAAAAAAAAAAAAGAGAGATTTTTATTATTTTTTATTCTTTCATTAATGCTTATATAATGAATTTGTTTTCTATATTATGTAATTTTAAAAAACTATTTTACTTAATTAATATTTTAAATTTCAAATTAAAAATTAAAAAAGTAAGAATAAAAGTGACACAAAAAGGGTAAAATAATATTTAGGATTTATTTATTTATTTTTAAAATAGAATAATATATTTTGAGAATATATATTTAATTTAAGACCTATTTGAAATGTGAAGGGAAAATAAGACTTAATTCTTATTTTTCTTATTTTTACTTATAACAATTGGGCCGTCATAATCATAACTTCCCATAGCGAAGACCCAAATCAAACCAACTGGAGATTTCAATTCATTGGGTTAATTAGTTTTAAGAGTCTCTTCAAATTCAGTTTGGTCCAAAACCAACAACGCTCTCTTCGTACAAGTCCAACGCTGTTTCGTGGGTCGTCTTCTCGGACATTAACGAATTTAGCCTTGCACAATTCCACCAAACAATTTATATCGTTTTTGCTTTCCTATTCCCGTTGAGCTAGAATTCAATAGGATATTTGAATTTGAATTTGAATTTGTATTTGATTTATTATTTAAATTTGAAGTTGATTTGAATTTATATTTAATTTAAATAAAAATATATTTTACAATTTAGATTTAAATTAAAATCAAATTCAAATAATGTGAAATTTGACTTGATATTCGATCAAATTATTTGATTAAGTATTCTAGTAACTATTTGATATATAATAAAAATAATTACAAATAATTATTGGTATTTATTTACTTAAGATTTGAATATTCTAAAATTTATTAAAATTTTACCAAATAGAATTTTTTTAATTTTTGTTAACAATTATTGTTTTAAAATATATTTTAATAAAACTATGATTAAAATTAGAACTAAAATTAGAGTTAGAGGTAGAATGCAGGTTAAGATATAAGATTAGGATTATGATTAGGGTTAGGATTAGGGTTTGGGTTAGGCTTAGGTTTAGGCTTATACTTAAAGAGTTAGGATTAGAATTAGAGTTAGAGTTAGTTATGGCTAGAGTTAGAATTTAAAATTAAATTATTTGGATGGTTGAAATTAAAAAAAAGATGTGAATTACTAAGATTAAAGAAATTTTATTTAATATATTTTTAAATTATTTAATTTTGTTTTATATATTTATCTTTTTAAAGTTTAAACATAAAAGTTTTAGATAAATATTATCTTATGTAATAAAAATTCAAATATTCGAATTTGAATTAAATATTCAAACAATAATTTTTGATTTGAAAGTGTAGTCCGAAAATTTGATAATTAAATTCAAATGCATATAAATATTCAAAAATATTCTATTAAAATTTTAATCTACCTATAAATTGGTCTCTATTTTTCTTTTGTACTTTATCATTTGTGCGACCGACCAAACCCAAAAGTGTACTTTCATATCCATCGAAGATATTTAGTTCTTCCTACACTCTCTGTCCCAAACAGAACGCAAACCTTCCAAAGGCAGAGCTCAGGCTTATCCGATTAGGGTTTCTAATTTCCCCGATTCTCGAGAAATCTTTGAAACCCTAATTTTTGGATCAGGTGATTTTTCTTTTTTCCCTTTTTGTTTCTTCGAATTTATCTCCGATCGTAGTTTCATCGAATTTTAGGGTTTCGATTAATATTAATTGATTTATATTAGATGCCTGCAATTTGGTTGAAGTTTATAACTTTCCAGATCCTTTTGTGTTCGGATGCAAGTTTAACCATATTATAATTTTCGTTGTTGTTTATCAGATCTTTGAAGTAAAAGTTTAAAGTTTTATTCAATTTTACTCCTTTGTTTATTTGTCTGAAATGATTCTGTTCTAACATAAAAATAAGGGGTAGTGATCTGTTTAAGGAACTCTGGCTTTTTTGGTGGAGGGGAGGGGTAAAAACTTCTTTTTGTTAATATATTTCAAAGCCTCTTTGAGTTGCAATGCTTTCAGTGGTGAATTTTATAAGACTTATGAGTCTAGCATTGATGATGACAAATATTGGGCAGATTAATTCTTGGTGTTGAACATAACTTCATGTTTTTTGCATTAAAATTACACAGGAATCCAATTTTTACAGCATCCATTTTGTGGTAGTTAGTTGTCAATCCAAGTTTGTATGGGAAAATCCTATGGCATGTTGTTATATCAACATTTCATGGAGTCCTCGTTGTAATACTTTATGCTGATGAATTGCTTCTCATCCAGGTCTGAGCACTGGTTGTCTGGACTTCTATTTCAGTGAGCCAAGTTTCATGTCTGAGTTAGACACCCAGATTCCTTCTGCCTTTGGTATGCTTTTGGTCTTCCTGTCTTTGTATTTCCAAAGGTCTTATATTTTCAAAGAGAAACAAGTAATAATAATTATTATTGATGCCCTTCTATTGGAATCTATATATATTTTGGTTTAAATAGTTGATTTTTTAAGATATAAATAGGTCCCAGGTTTTGTTCCGTATGCATCTTGAGATCCCCACCCATCACACTTTATAAATGCAGGGGCCAGGCATTGATGCTTAGCAGCTCTCAACCTTGTTTACCTATCTTATTTTAATTAGTTGTTTTCTTACATTTTAATTCACTTTCAACTGTATGTCTTCTGTTACAATTTTCACCTAAATGGAATTATGTCATGTTGTTTACATACAAAAAGGTGTATTTTGTTAGAAATTCTTATGCAGATATCTATAGCTTGTTGCTAATATAAATAGACCTTGGTGGAAGGGAGCGGTGTTTCCATTGGAAGATTATTAGTCCACGGGCTACACTTAAGGAGCCTTCTCTATGTTGTGAATGTCCAACAAGCTTGTGATTGTGTATTAAGATCTTTGGAATGACAATCTAATTGGTGTATATCTTTTGTTTGGTGTGCTCCAACGTATTTAGATCCTTTTGCTGAGGCAAATGCTGAGGACTCTGGTGCTGGTTCAAAGGAGTATGTGCATATTCGTATACAGCAGAGAAATGGTAGAAAAAGCTTGACAACTGTCCAGGGGTTGAAGAAAGAATTCAGCTACAATAAAATACTGAAAGATCTCAAGAAAGAGTTCTGCTGCAACGGCACAGTTGTTCAGGACCCAGAGCTAGGACAGGTATGTGCTGACATCTCCTGGTGGCAAATACATGACCTACCTCTTGTTGATTTGTCCTCCTCATATCTTTTATTGTTGTAGGTTATCCAACTTCAGGGTGATCAGAGGAAGAATGTGTCAACCTTCCTTGTCCAGGTAACCCATCCCTTGATCCCTTCATCTTGGAGGTTTGCTATGATGTTGCAAGACTGAAATCATGAACCCCCTAATTTAACATGCTGAATCTCAATTTACTATTTTTTTAGTTATTTGGGGGAAAGTTTATCCCCTGCTTTGAGTGTTGGTGTGATTTCACTTTTGGAAAAGGTAATTTTTGCAATTTGCTTTTTCGTTGTTCTTCTCGTAGAATGGTAGGGAAACATAATCTTGCAATGAAAGTGTGTGCAGTTGAGGATGGGTTCTGACAACTAAATGCACTCGGTTATGAGTTGCACTTGTTGGATCACTTCTACATGTAATGTATTTCTGTAATGAATTCTCTAAGGGCTGTTTATAAGATGCTATGTTTTGAAATTAGAAACATAATTGCATTAAATGCAGTTCTTTGTCTTGATTATGGTGGTATGAGATGAACGCTTTGTTACTTTGCAAACAACTGTATTCTTGCATCTTATTATCAAGTACACTTGGGGAACTTGTTAGGCTGACCCACATGTTATGTTAGTGCCAATGGAAGAACTTGTTAAGATCTGTGGAAACTGCAGTCAAGCTGTTGGTTTCATTGTCACTTGTCTAATTCTTGTTAGGGATGGTTCTGAATTATGTTTTTTTTATATTTTTTATTTTCTATTTATATAGTTGATCTTAACTCATTAAATGTAAGAACAATAACATGTTGTGTTACTGACTTGTTTTCTATGTATTCCATACCTGATTTTGGTGGACAGGCTGGTATAGTGAAGAAGGAGAATATCAAGATTCATGGTTTCTGAGCTGCTGGAAACTCAAAGTGTCTATCCTTATTTGCCTCACCTGTGTCTTTTCCTTATATATATACATTATTCGAATTAAAAACATGTATGTTGTGTCCTGGTTTTAGCTTATGTGATGTGGGATTATGGAATCTATGACATTATGTATACTTGTTTTTAATACATTATTCGAGTTAAAAAATATGTGTTGTGTCCTGGTTTTAGCTTATGTGATGTGGGATTATGGAATCTTTGACATTATGTATACTTGTTTTTAATATTAATAACATGTGTTGAGGTTTTAATAAAGCTTTTGTACAATTTCTTTTATTTGTTCAGTTTGGATGTAAATAATTCTTGGAAATGTATAAAAGGATTTTTCTAACTTGTAGGGTACTTGTTATAACAAAGGTGATAAATATAAATTTTTTATATTATTAGTTATAATGATTGATTATGATTTTAGTGATGTATAATAAATAATTATTTTATATTTAGAAATGTTTTAAACTTGAAAATTTATATTTATTGTAACTTGTGTTTTTTGAACCCTAGATAGAAAATCCTATATAAAATATAGTCAAGCGTCTCTAAACATAGTTCTCGAGTGTAATCAAATTCAAGTTGTTTTGTATAACTACAAGTGGCTTTCTAATAAGAAGTAATGTGTTAGTCTTCCACATAAAACATTTCGGAAAGCAACAAAAGTTTGTCTGCCTATCCTTTCATGACATCATAATAGATACACACGGAAGAATATCCAATCAAATCTGCCATTTAAACTATCAAGAATTGTACAATAATTTTTCGTGTCAAGTAATTAACAAGTTATTATTACTTAAAAAAATTAATCTGAGATTATCGTTGCTAAAAAATCTTTAAGAATAAATAATACAGCTTGTATTAGTTTATAAGAATAATTTTTTCTAGTGAAAAACACTAAATAGGTTGTTAAAGTTTAATAAATATAGTAATTAGAATCTACAATATTTTAAATAAGAAATTTTCTTGAGTATTTTTAAATAAGTGTACTTGTTAAGATTTTATAAATATAAAATTAGTAATATTTATTATCATAATAGATTATGATTTTATACATAAAGTATTTCGTTTAATAATTTTAATATCTAATAGACATATTTAATATAATTTAACAAGTGTTAAAATTTTATAAATATAAAATTAATAATATTTATTATCGTAATAAATTATGAGTTAAAGCATAAATTACTTCATTTAGAAAAATTTCAATATCGAATGAACATATGTAATATAATTTAACAAGCTCTCATATGGGGAAAAAAAATTTCTTAAAGATAATGATTCATTAATTGAATTGTATTTTACATCATGTTAACAAATGTCTATATTTATCAAGGACATAGTTAAAAAATTAGTTTACCAAAAATTCTTCCAACGACTTTAGAATTTTCAAACTTAATACATTTTCAAAACAATTTTATTAAATATAGAAATTAATCATAATTTACAATAAATTAATTAAATTATTTTGTATTCATTGTACCTTAGTCTCATACTACTTATCAGAAATACCTTTTTATTATCTGTCTTTTTCATTTTTGCATATCGTGACAAAACAAAAGATGACCACCAATGCTCTGAGCATTTTCATCGCAAAAGATCACAGAAAAGGAGTATCAGAAATGGACCCCACTGACGCCACTTGTTCTTGAATCTTGACTGACACAGTAATTCTAGACCGTTCATATCCTATCTACTTCCACGTGTCGTCCATGCATTTTTTCTAATTTATTTTTGAAGGTAAATCCACCAGATATTTTCCTCCGTCACGAGAGTTCTCCAACTCCATATAAGCCTCACTTACTTCCTTCAATCTTTCTTGTCCTCTTGAGCTTTATCTTCCTAAAATTCTCTTTTTTCTTCTGCAATGGCAACCATGGCTTCCACTCTTACATCATCCATTTCAGCCAAAACCCAGAAGCTTTCCCTCTTTGATTCTTCATTTCATGGCAGCCCAATTGCCCAACAGACCGTTCGCCTTCAACCCATTAAGTCAGGGAGCAATCTCTCTGTCTCTATGTCAGCTTCTTCATCTCCGCCATACAATCTGTGGAACTTCAAGTTCGATCCCATTAAGGAGTCGATCGTGTCCCGTGAGATGACTCGCAGGTACATGACTGACATGGTCACCTACGCTGATACTGATGTGGTCGTAGTTGGTGCTGGTTCGGCTGGTCTGTCATGTGCTTACGAGCTGAGCAAAAATCCATCTGTACAGGTTGCTATTATCGAGCAGTCTGTCAGTCCCGGTGGTGGCGCTTGGCTCGGTGGCCAACTCTTCTCCGCCATGGTAAGCCCAAACACGCGTTAACTCTATATATCTGTTTGATTAACGATGAAAGGGAAAATGATTATTCTTTGTTCGCTGTTAATTAGATGGAAACTCAAGCTTTCCCACGTTTGGTTGCCAATGAAATGTTATGTTTGTTCGATTCATTTGCTTTTGGATTTAATTATGACATGGATTGTTTTCTTTCTTTATATGTAATTCTCAGGTATAACATTTTGTTTTGGATTTAATATATGTAAGTAGATATTATCAGTTTATATTTTTAATTTAAATTGATGCATGTTAAACTGTGAATAAAGATCAGAAAGATTCAAATTTTATATTAACTACCTTGAAAAAATAGATATTTAAACAG
This sequence comes from Quillaja saponaria, assembly GCA_029379385.1. NCBI lineage: Eukaryota > Viridiplantae > Streptophyta > Magnoliopsida > Fabales > Quillajaceae > Quillaja > Quillaja saponaria. The sequence continues at coordinate 4,991,984 of CM055616.1, read as the reverse complement.
GATTAAGATGGGTGGCCTGCTGCTTGAGTAATATATTACTTTTATTCAGAAGGAAATTCAATTACAGTAAATCTTGTAATATGTGAGAGCATTGATCTCAACATTGGTAAATCTTTCAATGAATTTGTTCCACTTTTGTGGTTTAATATAAATTGATATGTCAAGCATGTAGTAACTTTTTTCTTGTTTACTTTATTATCAAATTATCGTTTGAAGATTAAGATATAATTAGTTATGTAGATTACATTAAATTGTTGTTTCTTCAAGATTTTGATTATAGGTAGGTTCTTCTGATTTGGGTTTTCTAAGTTCTAACTATTATTTCTGTCGGGGTGTGCTTGATTTACACTTTGCAGGTAGTGCGTAAACCTGCACATCTCTTCCTAGACGAGCTGGGTGTTGAGTATGATGAGCAGGACAACTATGTTGTGATCAAGCATGCTGCTCTGTTTACCTCAACCATTATGAGCAAGCTGTTGGCTCGACCGAATGTAAAGCTTTTCAACGCTGTGGCAGCCGAGGATTTAATTGTGAAGGAAGGAAGAGTTGGTGGTGTTGTGACCAACTGGGCTTTGGTTTCGATGAACCACAACACACAGTCATGTATGGACCCGAATGTTATGGAGGCTAAGATTGTAGTGAGCTCTTGTGGGCATGACGGGCCATTTGGAGCCACTGGGGTGAAGAGGCTCAAGAGTATTGGAATGATTGACAGTGTACCTGGCATGAAGGCACTTGACATGAATACTGCAGAGGATGCTATTGTTAGACTTACTAGGGAGATTGTGCCTGGGATGATTGTTACTGGAATGGAAGTTGCAGAGATTGATGGAGCTCCAAGAATGGTAAATATTATTTCTTTTCTTTTTTCTGAAAATTACTAGCATAATTCTTTTGGCATATTGCAATGATGTCGCCACAACATTTAAATATTTGTCTGTCGCCACTAGGCTCTAGTATATAAAACTGTCAATCTGTGAATTATTATATTATTAAGGCTAGAGGGCTTCGTAATTTTTATAAATAAATGAGTTTTTTTTCTTGTTATTAATTGATTAGTTTTTAAGAGTGAGGGTCTAATATGGTATCAGAGTATCAGAGCGAGATGGAACATCTCATTATGCCAATACCTTGATGATTGATTGGCCCACAATTGATAGGCTCCACTTCACAAGAGTGTCAACAACAAAAGCTTTTTTTAAATCTTATTTAGGAGCATTTGCAGCATTGTTGATCATAATGAGCTCAATAAACTAAAATTAGTGTTCCAACCAAAGAAAGGGGGATACAGAAAAGACAAGCTCAATCATGGAGGGTCTGGGACCCAGTTTATTAACTTTTATTGTACCAACAGCTGAGAGACATCTTTGTTATCTTATTGTTGAGATGCTTTTTCTACATTTTCTCAGCTGTATTGCATTTTCAGGCTAATAGAATCGAGAGAGTGATTCTATGATGTGTCTTTGTTTTCTTCTTCTTTGGATTATTTTAATCTGTGATGCAATCAAAATGGAAATAGCATATTGATTTGTTAATTGGCAATTGAAATTGCAGGGACCAACATTTGGAGCAATGATGATATCAGGCCAGAAGGCAGCTCACTTGGCCTTGAAGGCATTGGGCCATCCCAATGCTCTTGATGGTTCCTATGTTGGAAAGATCCACCCTGAGTTGATCCTAGCTGCTGCAGACTCTGCTGAGACTGTTGATGCTTAATTGTCGTTTTGTTAATGGTTTTGTTGATTAGAACGACAATAATCCAGAAATAATAGTCGTTTAGTTGGTAGGGCTTGAGCTGTGATTGGATTGATGGTGGATAGTTGATGTGATTATGGGGAGGTTTTGTTAGTAACAAATGTGTGTTGTTATGTTTAAGCAACTAAGTTCATGTAACTTATGGGGTTGAAACTTGAAACTTGAGACTTGAGACTTGAGACTTGAGACTTGAGACTTGAGACTAATCCCATGTCTTGCACACAATTGAAAGAGAATAATTTGTGAAGCAATCTGCATGTCTATCATCAATTTAAGTGGTTTGTTTTGGTCTCTTACTGAAATTACTGATATGAATCCATCTCTTTCCAACTGATATTGTTGTTGAGTTTGGTAACACTTTGTGTAGTATGGGGGTCATATGGAAGATGGATCAACCTGATTAGATAGTTTGTTGCTTCATTGCTTGAGCAAGTTTTGTACTTTGACGTGGCGATGTCTTAGTTCCGGAATGGACTAGTAGTAATATAAAAAAAATAAGATTAAATTTGGTTAATAAACTAATTTTAATCACTGATTTTAATCTTTTCTTTAATAAAATGATTAATCGAGATTCCGTTGATTGCTATAATATACTATTAAAACTGGATTACCGTGTTTTAATTCTTTTGCAATTGGTTATTGAGAGCAAGACCAAAAATTAGAAGATGATGATTTTAATATTTGCAAATAAAAATTCTAAATTAAAAAAAAAGAGAAAATTTTAAAGAAAATACACGAGAGGCTCATTTAAAATTAAAATAAAGTATAATGATATTATGGAAAATTTTAAATTACAGTGACTCATCTAAAAAAACAGTGAAAACTATAGAGAGCCAAAGTGCAATTTAGCTTATTAAAAAAAGTAAAAGCACTGTACGACGGCGTTTCAATTAAAACATTCTTGACGTCGAAACTCGTCAGCTGGTTCTCTACTCTCCTCGTCCTGGAGGGATCGCTCAGCAACTTTTTTTTCTTCTCTACTGACGAATAACTCTGATTTTCTATATAGCGTTTTCGCTAAAACCTTGACCTTGTTTTTGGTTGCTGAGAAAATTTCCAGGAAAAAGAAACGAAAAGAATCTGGGATTTTTTTTTTGAAGCAATATAGAGATTAACCTAAAATTGTTTGGTGGAAGCGCAAAAACATTGAGAAATGGAAGAGTTCCTTGTTGCAATTCTCTCTATGTTTCTTATCGTCGCATTGATTCCACTTTATATATGGAAACGCCGTCAAGATTCTCAATCAGCTAATGAGCAGGATGAACCAAATGAGGTTTGCAATTACCGAAATGTTTTACCCAAACTTCAACCTAAGCTTAACGCCGTGCTTCAAATTGTCAGGTTCGACGAACGGAAACTGTGGTGCGCGCCACTGGTGCTCGTCGAATGCGCCGGAGACGTGATTCTTCTGGAGCTAGTACATCATCAGCTGCAGCGTCAGCCTTGGAAGGTTTATCATGCGCCCTTTCTATTTGTTTATGAGTCGTCATTCGTAGAATCTGATAAATGTTGTCATTTTATTGATTCTTCTTTTCCACTTCCATTCAGTTGTTCTATTGTCTTTGGTTTCAAAACATTTATAATACAGACTAATGTAACTTGCATGAAATAGATGGTTCTCATGGTGTACATTGTGAATAACTTGGTTCTATGATGGTTAAGATGTAAGATAATTTGAGAATTGATGAGAGTTCATTTCAACTTTAAAGGGTTTAATACAAGCAAGAACCAGTTCCTGGTAAATGAGATAATTAGTTTTTGGAGGTGCTGAATTTCCTCATATCTAGTTCCAAAGAGACTGTTTCTTTGGTAGGTTGTTCCAAGGAAACCCATACCTTAGAGTTTGAAGAGGTTCTGGTGTCAAAGTTTCTATCAGGAAGGGTATTGGACCATTGGATGTGTAATTACAATGTTCTACTTGCCTTTCCATCGGTACGCGGTATATTATCCAAACCTTAATAATATTTTGTTATTGGGGGATTGCTGAGTCCTTTCTGTCTACTACATAATGTGATACTGATGTTTGGTCTAGTTAATATCTTCTATCATCTCTATGCGTGATGTTTGCTTTTCAGTTTCTGGTATTATAGTTGTTTGTGGATTTTTCTTATCTTTCTTTCATACATTCAATGAGATGCACTGAACTGGTCAATTATATTTAAATGAATAGAATCTATTGATGAAAGTGATGAGGAAGCTGTTCCTGGTGAACATTATGAAGCTAAAGCATCAAAGAAGAAAGAAAAGAAACGGCAAGAGAGGGAAGCAAGAAGACAGGTGCCATCCTTTCCTTCATGGCTGCTTATGAATAAGATTGTGTATATTGCTAGTGGCTTCTTGGAACTCATGTGTGCCTAACCTTATATAAGTGGATTGACTAAAATGTGGAAGATGTATTGTCAATTGAATGAAAGATATCTATAAGGACATTGACATGTTCAATTGCTATGAAGTTCTCAAACCTTATTTTTTACTGTTAGGAATCAGAGCTCATGTACTTTGGACAAACTTAGTGAGATTTTTCTTATCAGACAACAGTGATGGTGTAAATGAATTGTTTGTAATCCTTGACTTATTAGTGTGGTTTTCTGTGCCTGATTTCTTGTTTCCTTTATTGGCTGTTCTGTGAGTTATGGAGTTCAATTACTCTTGTCACTGAGTTCTTTGTGATTGCTTGCAGGCTGAAGATTCTGCACATGAGTCAAGACATACAAAACAAGATCATTATTCAGAAATGCGAAGGAGGAAAGATGAAGAACGTAAGGAACAGGAGCTTAAGCTGGTATGTTGATAATCTGGCTCTTGGTTAGATTTCCAGATGTGTCTACTTATTTTCATAATTGAAGGTATTATAAATCATTCATCTAGGAAGAAGAAGCCAAAGCTCAGAAGGCTAGGGAAGAGGAATCTGCTGCACTAGAGTTTGAAAAGTGGAAAGATGAATTTTCTGTTGATGCTGAAGGTACTACGGAAAATGAAGTGCAAGATGGAAGTCAAGGCTTGCTTCTGACTTTGTTGACTACATAAAGGTGCTTTTGCAATTATGTACTTATGAGATTCTTACTTTTGTAATTTCTTAATTTTGTTTTCAACAAAATGTGGACGAGTTACATTTTTTTGGGGCTCCAAAACACCCTATGGTGATAAGATTGGATTTTCAATTTCACTTTTGAAGTTATGTTTGCTGACTTCCTAATTCAGTTTTTGCTCTTTATGTAATCTCTCAGACGCAGAAGTGTGTTCTTTTAGAAGATCTTGCTGCAGAATTCAAGTTAAGAACTCAGGTATTCTTATTGCAAACACTTATTTTCACTGTTCTGAATGAGCATTTATATCATCCCCTTCCTTTTCTTAGGTTACATGCTATGGAAAAATGGTTTTTCAATTCAAATGCCAAAAATAATATTGAATTGCATTTTTGCAGTAAATGGAGATCCTTTGTGTTTCCAAGATTCGTCTTATCTTCTATATTTTTCCCCCAGAATTTGGGGAAATCAAAATAGTAGGGATGCTAGTCTTTTTTTAACTTCTATTTAGTGAGAGGAGCTGGTGCACTTTAACTTGTGTGAGTAGAATAACTTTCTATGTCTCCTCCCATTCAGATTTTTTGATGTTAGCCTGATATTTGAAATTCCTGATAAGTAGCTGGGATAAAATTGGAATTCTAATGAGAGACAACAACGTGGGACTTTCCCTTTCTAATATTATAGATTATGTAGGGTCTGTGTATGCATTCCTTTGATCCCATCGCAAGTGATATGCTGTACAACCAGAAGGTTTCAGTTTGATGGAAAATTGGGTCCTAACTTTTTGATGCAACTCTGAATTGATGCAGGAATGTATCAACCGTATCAGCTCCTTGGAAAGTATGGGTAAGTATTTCTTTTATATTTTCACTTTCTTTTTGGATTCACCTGTTTTTGATGCTTAATTCACTTGTTAGGGCTTCATGAGGTCCCGTGGGGTTCTAATAGTCTCTCCATACTTGGCTTACATTAATATTTTTGTTTCTCTTGTGGTCTGGCTCAAGGCTTAGGTTTCTAAACTTCCCCTGTTTTAATCTAGTTATTGTTTCACTCTTTTGAAGTATGTATGCATGTATTTATTCATTCATTCAATCTACCCTCTTCGTGGTTAGTCACCTATAATACCAAATGCTGGCTTCAAATATTTTGTCCCAGAAAGAATAAAAGGTGACAAATTGCCAAGGTTTCCTTGTTAGCCGTTACTAGGACATGTACACCCTACAAATTCAAATCCATCTCACCAACGTTAAAATTTTCACTGAGCATAAAATCTTCCACTGTTTGTTATTTATTCTTGTGCTTTGTAAGATTCTATTACATTTGGCATGGTACATTATCTCCACCTATGTGTATAGTCATGTTGTCTGTATCAGGTCGACTTTCTGGTGTAATGGATGACAGAGGAAAATACATTTATATTGCACAAGAAGAGATGAAAGCTGTTGCAGACTATATTAAGCGTCAAGGGAGGGTTAGCATTTCCCACCTAGCTAGTAAGTCCAACCAATTCATTGATTTGGAGCCAAAAGCCCAATTTATTGAGGAGACCAGGAATGTGGAGGAGATAACTGTCAACTGAATCTGCGTATAGATAAACACACGAAGTTCACTGGAGGTAGAGATCGTTTTGATTACCCAAAAACTGAGTATAGATACTGACTATGATGACCTACCAAAAAGGGAAAGAAAAAGGAAGATATCTTATGTGCAAGTAAAGATATGTACTGGCTTGACTTATGTGGTTATGGCATGAGTTTCACCAGAATTTGTTCCTGCTGAAACTAAATCCTTTCTGTTGAATTACGACGGGGAGCAGAAAATTGTTACTCAAAATTGAGGCTAATGTTATATTACTTTTTAAATGTTGCACATAAAATATTTTGATTAGAGAATTCTGTTTTTGTCTTAGAAATAAGATGGATAGTGAAACATGGATTAATACCAAATCATCGAATCTACTTTGCAGGGTAAACTCCTGAATAAATGCCTTAGCAATCACCCTCTTCTCTTTCTATTATTTTTTAAAGAATCAATTATTTGATAAGCATGATTTACTAAGCTCCTTTCACACTTCTAGAGAAGACATATACCATAGTATTTTCTAGAACAACTCACTTTAATTTTAGCTAAATATGACAAGAAACACTAGTTCTAAATAGAACATGTAGAAAAACATATTACTATAATTCTCCATGCTACTAATAAAGACGGCTTGTATGCAAACATACAACTCTGCCGGTTTGTTTTGCCAGCAAATGTTGACGAAAACCTTTCAACTACTAACGGTACTAACTGCCTGTTGTCACTGTCTCTGTCTTACATTGTATGCCCCTAACAAACCAAAACCTTCCGAATCTCCCGCTAAAACTAGCGGAAGAGAATTCAGCTTGACTCTGTCCTCCAATGTCTTGCTCTTTTATATTCATTTCACTTCTCTCTCTTTCAGGGTTTCCTCAGGTACCCCTTTTCACTCCTTCGGCCGCGTCGACGCTCTGCCGTGGCGGCCCCTTCCACCCACCACCTTCCGGTTGCCACCCCTTTCGTCTTTTCCAACAAAAGGAAAATCAACTCAAAACTTCAAAAAAATAAAAATGAATAATAATAAAGAAATTTTTTGTTTTTTTTTTGTGAAACTATGACCACAAGATCCTCAGGAGGCATGAAAATTGCATGGATCTTATTACCATTGTTTCTATGTATTATTTGTTCAAGAGTTGAGATTTGTTTTGGACAAGACTACGATGTGGACGAGAAGCCGGCAGCACCACCGCCAGAACAAGACGATTGCAACGGTGTCTTCTTGACATACACGTTCACGTCGAGGGAGAAATTATATCCTCACGTGAAGAACGTGTCGGCACAAGCATGGGGATTCAAGTCCGAAGCATCTATTTTGAATGCAGGGGACACAGAAATAAAGGCGTGGAAGATGTTCATTGGTTTCCAACATAGGGAGATTTTGGTGTCCGCCACTAATGCGGTTGTTGTGGACGGTGATGATTTCCCTGCCGGCTGTTGGAAATGGGACAACCTTGGCAGGAAATCCTATGACAGATTTGAAAACCTCTATTGAAACAGCTGGGGATTTTAACCAGATACAGGTAAGGATGGAGTTCTCAGGGACACAATTTGGTCTCAAGCCGTCTGCCACCCCAATGCCTAAGACAATTAGGCTTGAGAACGACGGCTTCAAGTGTCCGGCACCGCGCATTCGGGGTAAGCTTCTGTGTTCGTTTATATTATGCTTTCCATACAAGAAATATTCATATATAATGCATATATGTACATATTACCAGTGGATCTCATTTACATTTCTAAGAAAAGTATAAATGGATGTATTTGATCTAATTCGTGATAACATGTTCAGTATTGTGCTTATTATCAAATTGATGCATTAATTTTTTCTCTGTTTCACATTGGACATTCCAAAGGTTTCATATGCGTCTGAAACATGAACAAAAAAGAGGCAAATATTTTTCGAAGATGGGATCTTCCACAACAATTTGCAATTGGAAGTTTGTAGGATTCTTTTGATCTGTTTAATCGATCTTTTCTGACTTATAACCCATTTTGTTTTGGTCGGTTAATTGATTTTATAGGGAAGACATACATGCATGTATGCTGTAAGAAGGACCCCAAATACAAAGTAAAGAAACCAATCAAGACCAAGTTCTTCCCTCGTCAGAATGGCGATCTTTCCTTAACATACGATATTCTCCAAGCCTACACAGACAACTATCAAGCCCAAGTAACCATCGACAATAATCATCCGTTAGGTCGGCTTGATCATTGGAATTTGACTTGGGAGTGGATGAGAGGAGAGTTCATTTACAACATGAGAGGAGCATACACTCACAAAAAGGACCCTTCAGAATGCATATATGGCCCTGCTGGAAAGTACTACCAGGATTTTGATTTCTCCAAAGTCATGAATTGTGCCAAGAAGCCCATCATTGCTGACCTCCCTCCTGACAGAGCTGAGGACAAAGATGTCGGGAAATTACCTTATTGCTGCAAAAATGGGACAATTTTGCCTAAACTTATGGATGAAAGCAAAGCAAGGTCTATTTTCCAATTACAAGTCTATAAGCTTCCACCTGACTTGAACAGAACAGCCCTGAATCCTCCAATGAGGTGGAAGATCAACTGGTGTTCTTAACCCGGAATACAGATGTTCACCTCCAATTAGAGTTGATCCAACAGAATTTCCTGATCCAAGCGGGCTTGATACAACAACTTCAGCTATTGCTAGTTGGCAAATTATCTGCAATATTACCCGTCCCAAGCCTAAAGCAGCACGCTGCTGTGTTTCATTTTCAGCTTTCTACAATGACTCTGTCATCCCTTGTAATACTTGTGCATGTGGTTGTCCTGACACAAACAACAAGTGCAATGCTAATGCCCACCCAATGTTGCTACCTGCCGAAGCTCTTCTCGTACCATTTGCCAACCGAACAGAGAAAGCAAAAGCTTACGCAAGACTGAATCACTTTCCCATCCCCAGAAAGTTACCTTGTCCTGATAACTGTCCCGTTAGCATCAATTGGCACATTACAACTGACCAAAAGACCTGGATGGACGGCAAGGATCACTCTGTTCAATTGGGAAGAATTCAACTTTGAGAATTGGTTCACTGCTCTCCAGTTTAAGAAGGCTTCCCGGGGTTATGAAAATGTGTATTCCTTCAATGGAACAATGCTTCCAGAACTCAACAGGACCATCTTCATGCAAGGCTTAAAGGGTTTGAATTACTTGATGGGGGAGACAAATGGAACTCACACTTATGATCCAAGAGTACCTGGAAAGCAACAATCAGTTATTTCTTTCACCAAGAAAAACATGAAGGACTTTCAGATCCAGCGTGATGGGTTCCCATCAAAGGTGTTCTTTAATGGAGAAGAGTGTGCACTTCCTACAACTCTTCCTAGAGTAAGTTCAGGGCACAAGTCTCGCTTAAGTTCAATGGCGGTCATCTTCATTGCAATTTTGACATTCATGCTGATGGCAGATCACCTTATCTGATGCTGATCATTTTCACCTGGGTTCCTTTAACTAGTGGGGAATTTAGTTTTGTGGGAAATTTTCCTTGCTTGAGTTTATATCATAAGATAAAACATTTTCCTACTATTATTTTTTTCTTCTTCTTCTTCATGTTGGGGTGTTCGGTCTCATCAGCAAGAGGATGTCATTGCAATTTGGGGGCAGATAAAGAGCAGAAGTCATGCTTTCAAGGCCCATTTGTATAAGGATAAAGAAAGAAAACAGTATAACATAAAAATCATGTGCAAGTTTTAACTAAAGAATTTAGTTTTTATATGAGATCAGCATGGTGTCTGATTTTTGTTATTTAGTGTATATACAGCTATAGTTCACACTGATACCTTAGAAACTATGTTCATTTAGCTTGTAAAAAAGACTCAAATTTTGCCTCATTTTTCTTTTTCTTTCTTGTTGCAGCTTTGATTTAATTTCTTAAGGGACTAATTAAGATCAATAGTTTAAGACCTTGAATCTTAATTCTGGCTTGTGTCTTACTTCATATGATCAATCTAGTGATTGGAAGAATGTGGTTTGCTATTGTTTGGTCATGAAATTAACAGTTAGTCAGAACCGTTTGAAGCTATTGTTTCTGTAACAAATTGTCTGTAACTGCTTCTACTTCATGAACATCTTTCATGGAATAGGTTAAAAGACATTAACTTGACATAAGAGGCAGAAAGGTATTTCATTCATTTCCTTGAGTTTGTTTGTTTTTGGTTTTTTTAGACTCGAAATATTTGGTTATCTCAGAATCTCCTCTATGATCTTCCTTGTCCATTCATCCCCTTTTGCTAATTTTGTACTTAAATAATAAATTGTATCTTTATAGATGGAGAATTTTTCTCCATGCAACGACACAGTAATAGAAAGTGAACTTCAGATGGAATCCACCCCTTTATTAAATCTACGTAAACATGTAGGGCAAAATCCTCTGCATATTTATGGCACTTACCCAATTATAAGGGTTGCGTTCTGTTGTTTATTCAGGAGCTGATTTGACGTCGTAGCTATGAACTATGAGCACAGACAGACCTTCTTAATTGGTAGCATGTTATGTTGGGTATACTGCTAATTAACAAAACAAACACCAACTCTCATAGTCTTATATATATTGGATTCTGGCTTACATATGCCTTTGCTTATGTATACATGTTTAGGAAAAAACCTATGATTTTCATGCTCACTTGCTAATTTGTACTTAAATAAATTAGGAAATTTGCTTGTTTATGTAGCATATTCTCAAGTTTAATTTCTTTTGGAGTCAATATGTCTCGCGTGAGGAGGGTTGACTGATGGAGAATTATGAAAATAAATAATTTAAGCTTACAATAAGGTAAAACTCAATAGCTCTCTGATGAACTTATAAAATTATGAGTTATGTGTAATTTATTCCAACTATGACCATTTATACACATTTTACAAACATATTCCTTCAATGATTTAGTCTTATCCAACACAATCAGCAAGACTTGTTTGGAGGTTTTTCTAAGGTCGTATCAGATTTAGAAATGGTAGATATAATTTTAATGGGTTGTAAGACAATATGTTCTTGTTCTGTTTTCAAAAATATGAACAAGGCATAAACATGTATTTTGATTATTCGACACGAAAAATAGCAAGTACTCTTAAAACACTTTATAGTACACACATTAATTGCTAATTAGCAGACTCAAATGTGTTAAGTTGGCTGGCAACATTGGATTCTATACATTCACGGACTTGGTTTGATTAGAGGTCTGCAATATTCTAACCAGAGAAAATTTGGCAAAATTATAGGTCTGCATAAGAAGGATTACTCAAAGGAAGAACAAAATTGGATTCATCTACAAAAGAAAAAGAATAAATAAATTTCATTGACTTTGAATGGTTGTTTCCTGCGTGATTTTTCTTTCTACCACATGAACTCAGTATAAAAACCGATGGATCATAAAAAATAATATTCGTATACAAACCTTCCAGAGAAGGTTTCTGGGGTATATAATTGATGGAAATCAAATTTACATACAACAATTGCTTCTGCAAGACTTGATCGTGGAGCAACAGTACAATTCTATAAACTCAGCCAAAAAAGTTATGTAGAAGTCCATTGTCTTCTCTCACCTATATCACAGCATGAAGAATCAACCATGAATTTGATATTCATACTCGCAACAAGAAAAAATTGGTAGAGATATTAAAAGACTTTATTCACAAAAATGATCCAGCCAAACCTTCAGACAGCCATTTCTGATAATAGCAGTATTTACTGTGTTGAGGAAATGACTCAAAGTTTCAAACTAAGATGTCTATTAAAATGACACATATGATATGCTAAACTAAATCTAATTTCAATTTGATGTCCATATTTCTTGTCCATGCACAATCAGTGCCTGCTGATAAGCAGTTGTTTTTCTGCCTAATACTTTTTAAGCAGTAGTGGTGATTTGGGTATATCAACAATTCCTCAGTGCAAAAGAGTAACAGAATTCAATTTTGAGGGATAAAAGGATCTAAGGGAGGTCAAGATGGTATGGGTATGTAAGTAATAAGAAGGATATGTCTTCAAGGGATGTGAAGGTAAAGCTCTTCGTGGATCAAACAGCAAAAGAGAATACATTGTTGGTTCCCACTACTCTATTAACATCAATTAAAGATTCTTATTAGCTTGAATTAAAGGTTTGCATATTGGACTCTAAATATTTGTGAAAAAAGGCTGAGGTGTGGTGCCTCTTGAAGCTTAAGAATTTACATGGTCTATAGGCACCGTGACAAAATAAGCAGAGACATATAAGCCATTTTGATATTAGCAGTGATACTCGCATGCAGAGAACTAATAATGCAGCATGATCTAGTTTTACTTTATTATAATGCTTTGTTTTCTTTCCCCTTCACGAAAGATTTGGCAGAGAGAGAGACTTACCTTCTTCAAGTATTTTTTGTGAAGTTTCATTGCGCTGATGCAAGCCTTTTTTGCATCTAGATTTCCAGTTATATCATTCAATATCTGAGAAGAATTAAATGGGAAAAGAAAAAAACAAACCAGTTAACAGATGCATGAAAGGGAAGGTAAAAAGTGACTAATGGATATTAATTACAAGTTTTATTGAAAGCAAGCACTTTGGAAACGAAAAGGAAACTTACAATAAATGGACAGGTTTAAAGATAAAATTTCGAATTAAGGATTGTACGAGGAATTCACGGTTATTCATCTTTAACTGAAAAAAATCACTTGAGAGTCCAGATTCGTCTATTTTTGTAAGTTTGCCAAACGCGACTGTACTAACCAACCTCAAGTAACCTTGATAGTTTGAAATAGACTATTCTTTTTGATTTGTTACAAGTTACAACATATTAAGTTATCAAACTAACCTTGACAACATCATCCAGGCCCCTTGCTTCTTGCAGTAGCTTTGAGCTCTTATCTTTCAACACACTGGCTACAAGGAAGACGGAAATAGGAAGTGGGGCTTCTGCACTCTTACCTGCATTTTTCATGTTTTCTCTCTCGAACTTCCCAAACTGGCGTATTGACTTTGGTTTTCCTTTAGATCCCTCAGCTTTTTCAGCAGCTGAATCAGGATTTTCATACATAGAGAACAAGTCAGGGTCGTATTCCAGAGCCCACATCATCTGTTCATATATATCAAGCAATTAGATTCTCGATGGATCATAAAAGGAGAAATAAAAGTAAAGATCCCAATAAAACAATGGATAATAGCAATCATAGCCAAATATATATAATACACCTGAAGGCACTGAATAAATATAAAATCCAAAGATGAATAAGGACACAGACCTTTTATACATGCTTTTCTTAGGCAACGGAAAAATGGGACCATAAGAACAGAGGTAATTGCAACACCTTTTTTTTGTTGTCGTATGATTCCTTCTAGCTTCCTTACTCTATAGATAAAACATCTATTTCGAATTTAAAGGGCTTGTCCTATGTTTAACAGATCAACTCGATACTCATTGCAGCTTTTATACATGCTTTTCATACGCAACGGAGAAATGGGACCATAAGAACAGAGGTCATTGCAACACCTTTCTCTTTACCCTCTTCTTTTTTTTTTTTTTGGTTGTATGATTCCTTCTAGCTTCTTACTCTATAGATAAAACAGCTATTTCAAATTTAAAGGGCTTGTACTACGTATGACAGATCAACTCGACACTCATTGCAGCCATACCTTAATAGAATTAGCCATCCTTTCCTATTGTAACCATCAGATCAAAATAGGTTAATCCTGTACATAAAGGCTCTAGGACTGAAAATCCAGCGAACATATACAGATAATTTTCTAAATCATCCAATAAGTAACCTGAGCAGTTCGTAAAGCAACCTAGAATTTCTCCATCATATAAAACTTATAGATCTAAAAAAGAAAAACCTACAAATTAAATTCAACTGGGATGATAAGAAGGATCCAAAGCCTTCCAAATTCCAATAGTTTTGCTTCAGTCAGTGAAGACATAGTCCTAAAATAAATGCACCTCAATTTGAAACAGAAATCCTGAATTACACTACATAAACATGTTGAGAAAATATGAAAATTCATTTCTGCGGATCATATTCTAGTTCATGGCATAGGTTTATGAATTAGCTGGAAGACTGCAGTTACCTGTTACCTCTACCCTATATTTTTAATTATTTTCAGCTGTTGCTTTTTTTTTTTTTTCCCCCTGACAGTTTACCCCATAAAATAGAAGCACCTCGATTTGAAAACATTAATTATACTCCAAAAATCTACATAAACATGTCAGAAAAATATGAAAATTCATTTCCACTGATCATCTTCTAGAACTTCATGGCATAGGTATATAATTTAGCTGGAAGACAGCACTTATACCGCATAATTTCAATTATTTTCTGCTGAAGGCTTCTTCTTTTTTCTTTCCTGATTGATAGCATACTGTTGAAATGATAATAAATATGATGTAGATTCTTCAACTATAAGGGAAGCTTAAAGCAAATAAAACTTTGATCTAGGTGAAATCAGAATCGAACAGTTTGCAAGCAATGAAATGACACATGCAAGGCACAAATCAGTAACATCAATTGAAGCCTTCCATTTTGAACAAGTTTGTTCTTGATATTCAGGCAAGAGTATTGGATGCTCTAGACTTTCAACTACACCATATATATAAATAAAACTGTATCAACTTCAGATATGAAGAGAAGCAGTTGACAATCTCAACCAACAGTTTCAACAAGAAAATAAAATAAACCAAGTAAAATAAAATCATAAATTAAAAAAAAATCATAAATTAAATTAGGTATATGAGGTAAAGTTTCAGTAAAGCAGAAAGCATTCGGAACACTTTTATTTAAGAATCCCAACAAAAAAGTGTAGCAGAAAAGCACAGTAAAATAGCAGATGGACCACACCTCCCAAAGGTACAATGAGTCACAAAAAGAGAATTCTCGACGAAACAAAACCATAAGCATCCGAAAAGCAAACAGATAGTCACCCCCACCTAGAGTTTCTGCACTCCAAGATCAAAAGACAGACTTCAGTTACTTTACTTTTTCCAACATCAAATTGAGATATGCTGAATAAAACAGTATATATTATGCATTTTCACAGGATGAATATGTTAAACAACTATATATATGACAGTACAACTGCTATCATAAACATTTATGGCCCTTATATTTATGATAGTTGAACAAGATGAACAATCATAGAAGTTATTTCAGCAGGATAGCAAGAGCAAGGTGGCTTGGAACATGTAATATTGGATTCATCTTTGAAAAAATCTAAGACACGTTAATTTACACTTGGTTTGAACCAATTATAAAGATTTACAAACAGATATTACAGAATACGCTCTTGTTTCTCCAAATGACATGATATGTATGTATATATTTATGTTTATATCTATATTGAATAATTTCAACCAGTCAAATTGAGAATTTCAAACATGAAGGATGATGGTATTGAATATTTCAAGGGAGAGCAATCAAATGTAAAATTTCATCCTAGTACTGCATAAGTTATTTTACTATTTAATTCTTAACTTTATTCCATGCAGTTGAGAGGTATCCTGATTCTAGTAATTGTCTTAATTTTCCAGAAATGCAAATGCAACAGCAAAGATGGGCTTCTTAGGCTTAAAAGTCCAATCCCAATCTAAAGACTTTTTAACTCTTTATTGAAACCTTTTCTTGAAAAAATAAAAAAGTTTAGAAGAAATGTGCACACTATTCAGCATTGTAGGCTGGCTTCTCTGATTAGGACAAAATCTAAAAACACAAATAGAAGGGATTACCTAAGTGTTGATGAAGTTTTGGATCAATAACTTGAGTAACTGAAGCCAAATTATTGAGTTGAGTCTCCACCCCCACAGAGCTATCAGTACACCTGAAGTTTCCTCGCTTTAACATTTTAAGAAAAGATCATATACATAAGAAACTGGTATAAACTGAAAAGAAAGACTAACTAATAAGTTTGTCAGTTAAAAAGTTAAGTGCCAATATAAACCTAGTGCAAACACTAAGACAACAAGGGAATTCTCAAAAGATATGAATGAGATCACACTTCAGTTGCTTCATCAGTAGTATGAGCAAACTAATAGCAGAAAAGCATTATTACAAACTAGCTAGCTCCAACCTGTATATAAGCTCAAACTTTCATCTATTATACAAGGCTGCAACAAGATTAATTTTGTCCAAGTTCAACTGGCCTAGACAGAAAAGGTAGAGGACACATCCATATAATTTTACTTCATTGCTCTGACAAGGAAAGGACACTGACTGTTATCAAATAAAACTTAAATCAATCTAAAACATTGTTGTTTGATGAATTAGCAATGTGGTGCTAAAGGAGTCCATGTAAGCAATTATATGATTATATCCATTACATTACTGGGGCAGAGCATAATCTTGTTAAGAAAGCAGTTGATACAGATAGTGCTCGAAATGAATGCCAATAATGAACTAGTAGCCTAGTAATGCAAACAAGGATACAAAATATGACATAAGTTACATAAACAGAGATAGAAAAGAAAAAAACTTACCAATCTGCGCATCAAACGCTCAAAACACCAAAATGCATCAGCTTCATCGTCGAGGAGCATAATCATGGGGGAGCATAGGTCGCTCATTCCTGCCCAATATTGTATAATTTTCAGAAGGTAAAGGTGATTTTTTTTGCAAAAAAGGTTATCATTTTAAGGGAATGCAGGCTTGTAGTGTAAATGGGAAAAGAGTAAAAGAACAAGTCCTACATATCCTGAACTAACCAAATGGTCTAAGAAGTTTGTTTTCTTGGTAAGAGCAAAACAACTTTATAATTGATTACCACACTTCCTTTCTGCTGAGAATTCAATGATGTAATGATAAAAATTGACAGGACCTCTCAAAACTTACAAAGAAGTTCTTAGCCTAAGATAATAGTATAGTTACATAACAGTTATATGGGAAAAGTTTTTAGAGGCATAAGTCCCATGTATGTATATACTGATTCAAATATAAAAATAAGATGAAAATGCCAAGAGTTTATCTTCTTGAAACTTCTCTTTTACAAGTAGAGAATGAAAAATCTAAGGAATTTACTTGGACAAGTTACTATATAGTTGTCAAAGCAAGTATATGTAGGGTTGGAAACGAGTAGAGCAGTTTGAGACTTGACTCGTTAATTACTCAGCTCGAAACAAAACGAATTGAACTAGAGTTCGATTTTAGGCTCGTTTAAGTTTTTGAGCCGAGTATCAAACTTCAAATACTCATTTTGAAAGCTTCTTGAATTACTCGTTAAGATTTTTTTTTTAAAAAAAAAAAATATTAATTACATATTTATTTTTATTTTATTTAAATATATTAAAAAGATACATATTATTTATACTAAAAATATATATTAATTATATAATTTTCTTATCAACTTCTCGAGTAATGAACTCAAGCCGAGTTCGAATTCAGGATGAGGCTCGATTTCAAGCTCAAGCATCTCAATACCCAACTCAACTTAGCTCGTTTCCAACCCTAAGTATATGTAGGACATTAAGATTTTAGTGTATTACATTTTGTTTTAGTTTCAAGACTTTCCATGCTAATGGAAATCATGGAAGCAAGAAGAAGATTACTATTAGGAGAAACTACCAAATGGGCCACAAATAGTAGATCATATGTAATGAAAATGATCTAACACGGTCCTACTATTATGGTCATTAATTTGGTATATGTATCAGCAGTGATTTTCATAATATCAGTAAATGCTCTACAACAGAAGGATTACCCATGAAATCACCCACCTTGACAGTAGCCAACATCTGTATCTATCCAGGCATAGACAGAAAGAATATCCCAAAGTTTTGACAGGTTTTCTTTCTTCTCATAAAATACCAGCGTCCTATCAGTACGATGTACATCGAGACCTGGCATTTATATTAACACAAGCAGAAAGCGTCATTTGCTTTACAAACCATGAGTCAACTACAAGCAGAACTTCCAAATGATAGTACATAATACATAAGTAAAGCAGGAATTTCATAACAAAAACAGAAGAATTAATACTCATAACCTCAAGAGGCACTTTGAACCAAAGCATTCAATGTAAGTAAAGCTTACTCTGAATTAAGTACGTTACTACTGTACCATCCCTCAATTAAGAAATTAAAGTGGCCTTGTTTAATCAATTTTGAGGTACAGGCAACTTTTTTCTTCTTCTTTGATTAGGTAAACCACACACACACTTACTGTGTAAATTCTATTCCACATATAAAGCCTGACAAGCATTATAAAAGGCAAACAATAACATAAAAAACAGAGGGGAGTTGAGAAAGAATTTGCTACACAAAAAGATCCAGGTTATCAAAATCTGTGCTTAAATTCTTAATAGAGTGCAAACTTCAGTAAACTGATCAGGAACTAAATTACTAATAGATAAATCAAAAATCTAAATCACAATCAACATCAAGACATGCATCTTCCATCTAGATCAGACAGATATCATCAGTATTTATTCAGATGGAAAGATGCAGATGTAAGTATTATGTATGTATATGTATACAAGCTTATTAATGAATTTATGAACAAAAGAGTTGCCCAGGATGGTTCCATCAGAAAAGAGTGGCCTGGGATGGTACCATCAAACAAGAGTGTGGATTTTTTAAAAAATAATATAATAAAATAAAATAGACAGTGGATTCAAAATGAAGTTTTCACAAACCTATTTGATGTAGAGTAAGCATCCACTGGATTACTTTCTTGTCCTTCACCACATCCATGTTATTTGCAGTATTTGTACTGTTATTATTCATACAGTGTGTACCAGCCCCATTATTTTCTTGAGGAGGTAAAGCCACGCCTTTTTCTGGATTTGTTTCTAACAGCACCAATGGATCTTGAATGGGATGACCATCTTCAGTGATAACAGGTGCTGTAATAAACCTACCACTTCCAATAACAGGAAACATTTGGCGGCACTCTTCCTTCCATCTAGCATATTGCACCCTGAAGATGTAGACATTGGAATGATTTAACTCATAATTGCCTAGTTTAGAGAATAGTTACTTGACAACTAGCTGATATAATGGAAGGGGGATAATTGCTACTACTTCTTGAAGGCATATCAAGCCTGAGAATAGTGACATCATATCATTTAAAGAGATGTTAGGTCTTTTAGAAGTCAAATGATGATTGATTTTTAGATGCTACAGGACAAAAGAGAATGTAATGATCACCATTCAGCTCCCATGAGATATGTGACCAAACATAAAGAATGGTGATTTCTAATAATTCCAATCTTCAAGTGGCAAAAAGATCCTATGGCATGATTTTCTGAACCCCAGTGTTGCCAACTTGCCATTAGAAATCATAAGATACAGATTCTGAAAGTAGAAAAAGTGAATTACCTTCGACGTTGCCTTATCTGTTCTCGTTCTTCAAATGTACTCTTAGGATCATAACATCCAAGTAGAAACTCCCAAACTTCTCCTCTAATTGATGGATGGATCCCCTAGTTTGCGAAAATAAATAGAGGAGATGAGGTAGAGAGAGACCATCTCAAAAATAATGAAAACAGATGATAGTAAACTCTACTCTCAATTACCCGGAAAAAACAGTTAAAGGGATATGCAGCACTGCAAGTAAATTAGAGAAACATTATGACTAAAGCAAACACATTGATTTTAACCCAACAGAGACAAAGCAAATAAAGGGTCCCATCTAACAGATCAGTTGCACAACCATTTTGTTTGACTTCCATATTAATTGAATCATATTTAGACGCATGTGCAGACAATCATGGTTACAAGCAAAGTGAATAATATTAATTAATTTAAGAACATCAACATTAATAACATGATAGATCATAAAGATAGATTTTATTTTAGGGATATCATTATAGGATGTACAACTTGGACTTCAATTCAAGCCATCAAAAAGTAAAAAAGCCAAAGGGAATAAGTGGTAAAGCAACATGAATTTTCGTATGTTCTTATATAAATGGAATTGGGATAAAAGTAAATTAAACTGTAGCAGTAGATGCACTTACGCCGCGATGGATTCGGCCTAAAGTCTTGCCTATATCCAGATACCCCTCTGGAGTAAATGCAGCCTGCCATTTCCTTGTACTCAAAGTTTTACCAACCTGGAGCAGGAAAAAATAAACATGGGAAAAAGCTTCACTTGACAAGCAAAGATCTTATAATTGGCACTATAATGGGAAATCAAAATAAATCGAAGATTCAAGAGTGACGGGGCCTGATGGCAATTGCTTCTATTCTATGTTATATTGAATACAAATTTATCTTATCTTTTATCAGTATATATCAGTATTTTTTACTAAAAGGTGTCAAGAAAATTAATCATTAGATATCCAACATGAGACATGATAAAATACACCTTGCAGTACATCAATATCTTCAACCTTTTCAAGTTAATTTCTATAAAAAGTTATCGGACAGCACAATCAGTAAAGTGAGAACCAACTTACTGGGAACATTCAAATGAGCAATATATGTTTACTAATAATTTCACTTAACCAAGTGCCTCGTCATCAGTATGACTAAGAAGTGATTTGAGAACTCATTAAAAAATGGAACAAATATTAACCCATAAACATTATAGTCAAGTTTGAACTTTGGCCAGTGCAGTTTTCATTATCTTGATTTACAGTGTGAAAATTGAAATATTCCATGATCTGTGAATACTTTGGGGTAGACTAAAAATGGGCAATGTCACTTTCTAAAAGGCTGAATTCTATTTGTGAAAAAAAAGAAGCCGAATATTTGTATAAAGGTAGATCCATACTCATCCACTCAAACTCATTATTCTTAGTTTTTGAGCTTTAAGCATTTCAAATGATAGATTTATCATAAGAATACACCACCAATTTTATGCATTAATATTTAATATCAGATGGTTAAAGCTAGAAGCTGATATTGTTAAATTAGTCAGATACATAAAAAAGGGGATCCCAACTAACATTCACGTCTCATTGTTCATAGAAAACCAACATCATGGTGTATCAAATCTGACACATTGTGCAAATTTTCCATTAACATAGACAAATTGATCCAGATTAGAATGATTAGTATATAAACAACCAGAAATAGAAATTACTAAGAAAAATCAAACCTTGATTTTAAAGCGGCTCTTGGGGACATCTGTGCACTCGGGCCGGATTTCATAGTAGGAATCAGCAGGAGTTCCAGGGTCTCTCCACATCCCAAAAGAACCAACTGATACAAAACTCCAACTTAATGATTCTTCAAATCAAATTATAACCAGCACCCAGAAGCTGGACCCCTTTGAAAAGATCAACAAAACCCAGAAATAAGTATTTGTCTCGGTATCTTTAGAGGAAAAATCAAAGGGACCCAGATGAGGTACTGGGCAATACCAAGCTCCAAAACTACAAAAGAACCAAAAAAATATAATCTTTTTGGGTTTTTATTTATTTATTTATTTATTTTTATACAATATTTTGGTGTTATAATAGGGTTGGTAGTGGTCATAGGTGTTTGAGGGTGGAAGATGAAGGAGGCCAATACCCTGTCAAAGGGTGAGAGTTGCTTCCCCCCTCATGGCACCAAGAAAGGCCGTTTAATGCGTTAGTTTGGACAACGTTCCCTTGTTTTCCTTTTCCTTTTCTCCCGGTATATAATTTTCTTTTTCTGACTTGTAATTTTCCTAACCCAAATTTTATTTTCTTTTAACAATTAATTGCTTTCTTTAGTAAATTATCTACTTTAAGTTGTAGAAAGAAATATAAATAGTAATTTACAATTTATTTAAAAAATAAATTAATTGTTTGATTCATTGTAAATGGTCAAAGAGAAAACTTGTTTCTATTTATAGTGTGAAATTGTAAGATCTAGTTTTCATCCAGTCATTTTTGTTTTTTGGTATGAATACTCTTAATTTTAGAACTATTAAAAATTAGGACAACCAAATTGTGTCAGTGTGCAATATACACAATCTTTAAAAATTAAATTGTTTAAAAAATAATAACATATATTAAATAACTTAAAACTTTTCATATTTATTATCAAAAATCTAAATGAGCCTATGAAAAATACAACATTAATGTATATTATTATATTTTTGTTTATTATCACACAAATCATCAAAGATTAATATGAGATAAAGTTTGATTATTATTCTTTTCACAGTATCTAAGGTGGGCCAAAAATGGTAAAAGACAACACCTAGGATGCTTTTCACAACCATATCCATAACATGAATTCTAATTGACTTGAATTTTGTCGCTGGCTTTGACCAATGACCCAGTCCCAATACCAGACACGCATAGTATATTACTAGAAGGACATTGGTTAGAAATAGTCAAATCCAATTTCAGGATTTCCTGGAATTTTGTCCCACGTACAATTTGGCCTCAAAATTTCATACTTCAGCGTGTGGTGTAATGTGTATTCTGTATAGTCTGTATTATTAGCAAATTCTAAGAAAAATAACATACAAAGAAAGTGATTAAGATTTTTTTTTGTTTTTTGTTTTGGTAGAAGGTGATTAAGAATATTTGAAAGATAGCATACACGTAGGGGTGTGCACGAGCATCAGGCTTGTGATAGATTTTGTTTGATCTGACAGTTTGGTAAAAATATCATTCAATTTTTGAAGTCAGATGATAAAAATTACACTAGGCTGATAAAAATTCAAGTGAATCAGACAAATTGCTTGGTTGAATATTTTATTAGTTGAATTATATTGTAAAGCAATTAAATATTGTTTTTAACAAATAATTTAAAATAAAATAAAAAATAGCACTTATATAAATTCTGAATTAGAAATAAATATACATCGGGTTATTTAATAATATAAATTCAAGTCAAGATTAAAATATTATAAAATTTAATTTAGAATTGTGTATATTTAACATGAAAATAAATCCAAACAAACATATAATAAGGTTAAAATTTATCATGAACATAAATTGAATTTGACCCTACAATAACTTTCCTGTATTATAAAAAAACTTTAAATTAGATTGTATCACAATTTTTATATATAAAAGAATGATTTTTCTAACGGGTGTCAGACACTTATTTAAAATGTAATAAATATAATTTTGTTTTATAAAAACATAATAATTTATGTATAAAATATTACTAAAATCATGATCAACTGTCATAATTAATACTAAAAAAATTTATTTACAAAATATTAACAAGTTTGCTAAACATTGATTCAAAAAACCTCTTTAAAAAATAATTTTAAAATATTAATATATAAGTCTCACGTGGATCAAAATTGGAAAACATAAAAAAAAATATCACTCGATTGTAATAGATAGTTGTGTTTGTTTGGGTGCAACTGGGTTGGTTCAAATTACTCGTCTTTTGCACATATACATATAATGGCATTTTTTTGGTTAAGTTGTATATAAAAATATTTTTCAAGTAGACTTGTTTAAAAACTAAAAAAGTATTTTGATCAGTTAATGTAAAACCATTGTGAGATATAGAAAAAATTGTTTGATTTATTTTTTTAAAGAAAATATTGAGTATTAAAATTACTAAAAAAATCTAGTTTGACAAATATTATAGTTATATTTATCTAAATAAAATAACTATTAATATTTATTTGAGTTTTCCTTATTTTCTATTTGAAAATGTTTCTTTTTCTATCTAAAAGCCTAGTTTTTCCATAAAACTTAAATAATTAAATTTCTATTACCAAACATCTTTGTAGAAAAGCTTTAAATCTAAAAGTTGTTTTAAAAGCTAAACCAAACAAGGGTATTATAAATTAGTTATGGTAGTTGAAAAAATTCGCTTCTTTCTTTGACTTTGCCTGACTAAAACAACTGAGAAACAGGTTCATCCTTAGTATAGAGAGTTCAACGTGGAGAACCCTTTGTTATCAAGCTAAATGTTTAGTTTAAACTACTTTTTTTCCATGAGAAACCAAAGAAGAATTAAGATTGAGGAAGAAGTAGAGACTGATACCATGCAAGATGGAGTCTATGTATTCAACCAAAATAAATCAGTAGTTTGAATTGCATAATAGATCATGGAAGAAGTGCTGATAGGTTGAAGTGCACGTAAGCTGATTTGGACATACTTGATTGTTAAAAAAATAATAATAATAAAAATTGTGTAGAAACTGTTAATACGCAATATATTGCATCCAATATAAAAAGGACACATGGCAAAGATAAAGGTTAATTAGTTTAACGTATTGGGAGATAAATATATAGCTGTAGAATAAAGTAATAAAACGCAAGGACTGTTGCGAAAATTAAAGTAGAGTGTTGAAGAAGTTAATTCGGCAAACAACGTTGAAGAAGTTAATTCGGTAAACAATCGTCAGAAATTAATAGTTGTAAATTAATGACAGAATAATAACAGACTACGGCTACAACAAACTATATAAAACAACTCCAACTTTGAAGGTAAGGCAGAACAATCTGGCCCATTACATTTTACTATTTTGTTGAATAATTCTGACTTTACCATCGGAGGGTTTTTGAAGAAAATCCTCAACCTCTGATATTATCTCATTTTTACAGGAAGGAGTTCAGCTTGGATAATTCCTGCCAACACGACTAGGATCACTATCTTGCCATCACCCTCATACCATCAGCCCAATAAAAACAGTATAGTTCCATCTCAAATATTAGACCCTCCACTTTTGGGTCTAATAGAAACGTGATTAATTCATTAGTTTGCTTTAACCCCAAACCACAAGACATGAATATTCTTAAAAATAGTGAAGCAAAGTATAATCCCAAGGACCAAGTAACATAAAAGGTCAAGAGCCACCTAGCTCTTACTATCAAAGTGAACTTATTCTTTGCAACAGAATCTAAGAAACCCGAAGAGAAGAGAGTAAGAATAAGAAAAAGTTTGAAAAAGCTTAACTGACACAGCTTGTAAAGTTTCATGCAATTTGGCCTACAAAAACCCCTGATCATGATCCATTTCATGCCACCCCTCTAACTCATCATTTTCAATATACTTTGGCTGCAATTTTCCCAGCTTCCCAATTCAGGTTCTCACTGTAAATTTGTGACCTTCAGCAATGGATAACATGAAAGCAGTTTGTGTATTTGGGTTCTGCTACCTCATGCTATTGGTGCAGAAGGGTGCTGCTACTGTATTTGTAGTTGGTGGCTCAAAGGGTTGGAGTGTTCCAAGTGATGCACTTAGCTACAATCAATGGGCAGAAAAGAGCAGATTTCAAATTGGAGACTCCATAGGTAACTTCATATTTCATCACAAGGCATAATTTGCTTTATTAGAGGGAAAACTAGATATACTAAAATTTTCCTGCAGAGGGTTTGTAATGAATTTCTAATAACCAAAAGCTTTGGAATATTTTTAGACAAGATGCTTTCGCTATTAAAAACAAAAGCCAAGTATGAGTAGATAATTGAATCCCGCATTCACCAGCGATGAGGGTTTACGAGAATATAAACTACTAGGTCATCTGTCTAGTAAATCTCCTACCACCTCCTAATTAACATAATCACATTGTTTACAAAATTCTGAATATATAACTTCAAACTCAAGAATTATGTTTTTAAATTCTAATTATAAATTAATTATGTTACTAAATATGAGATTACCCATAATTTGCAGCATTCAACTACAAGCCTGGCCAAGACTCAGTGCTTCTAGTAAACAAAGATGAGTACAACAATTGCAATACTGCAGCCTCTGCTCCAAAGTATTCAGATGGCCACACTGTTTTCAAGTTCAACAACTCTGGGCCTCACTACTTCATAAGTGGAAACAAAGATAACTGCCTCAAAAATGAGAAGCTGGTGGTGATTGTATTGGCTCACAGGAGTACTAGTCATGCTTTATATACTAACGAAACAAGCCCTGTTTCTCCTCCACTTCCAGGCTCAACAGAGTTAACTCCGACACCAGCACCTGCCGGAGTAGAGTCTCCGCCTGCAGGAGCAGGAGAAATAAACCCAACTCCAGCTCCTGTCAGTGATGAATCTCCTCCTTCTCCAAGTGGAGCTTCTTCAATCTTGCTTGGATTTGGTGGACTCGTTGGAGTATTCATGGCTTCATATATTTTGGTTTAATTTTTTAAGTAATAGTATTTTTATGATTGAGTTTGATTTTAATTTTTTTTCCTCTTTTCTTTTTCTAATTTATGTTTCCTATGATTTCTTTTTCAAAGTTGAATTGCTATTTTTCATTTGGTTGTTACAGTTGAGTAATAAGCTGACAATAATGCACTCATTGGTGTGGTTAATTCACCATGTAAATACAGTGTATACCTGTGAGTTAATAAAACTATTTACTGAGTGAATACGTATCAAGTTGTTCTGTTTTTGTTCCCATTTTTCTTCTTCGATGATTAGCTCCTGTTTAACCCCTCCTTGGCAAAACCAAAATCAACTTTCAGCAATGTCCAATTTAGGGTTACATATTTATTCTCACATCCACCACCTTCACCCACCTGTATCTCTGGACAACCATCTGCTAATCAGGTAACAGCCATCCACCACACACACCACCAAAGGCAATTATCACTCAACCATCCACTTTTCAACTACTTCCCAAAATTGGCAATACCGACACCTTGGCTATTGAGGAATAAAGAACAAATTCGTTTATCACCAAGAGCAGTTGGTACCTATCCTCTCACTCCCACCCCCTAGATGCTAAGTTCGAGCAATATAACAGTTTCAATTTAAGGACCCCTTACTACAGCTATTAGAAAACACTGCTGTCTAGTTCTCTAATCAAACTAGGGAAAACATGATGTGTAAGTAAGTTTTGATCAACTTTGATGATCCTTTCTAGTCCAGTTTCACAATCTAGACCCTCAACAAATCATTGTCCCGATACTGAATAAAGAAGAAAAAGAATCGAACACTACTCAATGACCAAATACAGGCACAGAGAAGAAATGTGGTAGTGAATATTGGATGCATTGTGGAGCTCGAAGTCATAGTAATTTTTTTGTAACAATTGGAAGGTTACACTGCAATGTTTCATTGCTTTCTTGTAGAGGGGATGAACTAAGATAATAACATTGGGTATAGGAAAATCAAAAGTCTTTCTACACTAAGAAGCTTTCACCTATCTATCAAAAGTTTTTGCCAAGTTCAACCTTTTTTATCATTCTAATTGTGTTCTGCAGAAGTGAATCCATTATTCCAGCAACCTGAAACACAAAAGGAAGACGAATCAACACTAGCATTATCAGATGGTACAGGAACAAAAAATTAGAAATACCAACCGTGAAAACACCCCCAATGATGGCACAGACATTTGTTATAAAATGTGAAAAGGACTTCTGGTTTTCTGTTATTAAAACCTGATGCAGAAACAAACAAGGGAAAGAATATTGATTAGGAATTGTGACCAAAATAATTAGAATTTAAAATGTGTATTTACAAACCTGCATGGGAGAAAGCTCAAAGTGAAACTTCGTGACAGGAATGTATAAACTCTGCGCCAGACTGCTGTGGGCCGTGTACTCATATTCCTCAACTAATTTATAAGCTCTTCTAGTTATCACCTCAGTTTTAACTATCTGAAGATAATGCTCTATCTGCAGATGCAAATGTACACAATATATGAAATCAATTTAGTCTAAGATTAATCTTCTGAATATTTTCCTCATGATGTGCAATTTTTATCATCTTCATAATTTTAATTGTTGAGTAATTCAAAATGATATAAGAATACGTATATATCCATTCAAACAAATTCAGGTTCTGTACTACAGCTCAGTTATTGAGAATTTTCCTAGGTATTGCATATGTGAAATATATATACTCACTCAACTGTAGGTTTATGCACCTTACCTATTTAACACATTAGGAATAAAACGAAATATTGATGCCAACTATACAGATAACATATAAAAGGAAAAATAAATAAAATAAAAAACATTTTGAAGGATTATATAAAACAACAAACTTACAGTAACATTTGATCCTACATCACGATGATTGATGAATGACCGACCATTCAACCTGTCATGGCTTCCACCAATATAAGGTATTAAGCGCTTGGCATCATTCATTGCCTTATATGATATTCTTTTTCCAAAGGACAGATGGGATATGACATGTGACATATTCATTTGAGAAACATCAAAGGAATGGGTTCCAGATTGAGCCGAAATTATAAGGTTTCCAGGAACCTGCAAAATATGATAGCTTAAAAGAGTTAGTAAAGGTAACAAGTAACAACTAATAAGTTGTAGTTAAATTTATGAATCAAATGAATGTTGGAACATAGACTGATAGAAAGCATAATAACTTACATGTCATTTACTTATAACATGCCAGTTTTTGTATTCAATTACAGAAGCAAAAATCACAAACAAAGCAAATAATATGATGTAGAATGCTGTTCTTAGTTATGATTGTCGGCCTCCCTCGTGTTTTAAGTGTAAAACTACTCTGCTATACGTCAATAACTTCCCATTTTTATAGAAAACATACCTTCTTCACACGCACATAGCCTTCAATTCTACATCCCCCAGCTGATGGTGCTGGTCTTTTTGTATTCTCTGTAGCGTTATCGGATTTATCCTCCAAAGCCAGCTTATGAGAGTCCGGAATAGATGTCACTAAAGACTCCATGGTCTGCAAATGAAGAAACTTCAGATCGGCCATTGCAATCTTTAATAGTAAGAATTCATATTTTGAGACATCAAAAAGTATATAATAGTTGATATCTGAAGTTACAATGGAAATGCAGAAAATTATTCTCCAAAATAACGCTCTAATTACTGAAAATATTTGTGTACCTTAACCAGGCTATCAGTATCACGATCACCATAGTAAGATTCATGATCATGGTGTCCATGGTCATCTCTGAAATGGGAAAGGAGTTCAATAACAAGGTTTAATCCAAAACATTTGAAATTAGAAAACTGTAACAGACAATGGAGATACACTCATCCGGATTTGGGGCATACAAAAGCTTATGATAGCAATAGTAATTGAAAAGTACCTGGTAAAAACTAAAAGACTTATAGTCAGAATCAAAATATTGTAATAAAACTTACATTTATTACTAGTTGATCAACTTACAGGAGCAAGGAGGTATACCAGAAAACAAGTTTAAGGAGAACTCCTAATACATGCTCAAACTTAGTTCTAGTCGCAATTACCTGGGTGATCCAATGATTTCTTTCACCCAGCAGCTCCATCAAAAGGCAAGTGCATCTTTACAGCTTTATTTATAATTTCCTTCCTTACTACTTCTATTAATCCAACAACTTATGGTTATCATTTTGGCCTGTTGTTGCCTCTTCACTCCAAATGAGTTCGGCCTCATAAAAAGTAAAACAAAATAAATAATGCAGATGATCACTATTATGACAGATAAATTTATATATATATATATATATATATATAAAAGTAATTAAATTGAACCAGCGGACCAATAGTTGAAGAATTAAAACGAAAATGCTGCTCAGTGAAGACAATACTAACTGAAGTTTTGCAATACATAAAATATTGGCAAGTTGTATATTATGAAGGATTTTACACAAAGATGACTAACAACAGTATCTTAAAAATGACAATCAGTTTTGATAGATATGTATGAATTTTCAAACATCAGTGGAGAGTACCAAAGATTGATAACGTTTACCTAACATCACTTCCTTTACGGAAAATGCGGATAGATGGATACCCTTGTATATGATGCCTGAACATTCAGAAATAAGTACAATTGAAGAATAAGTAAGGAAAACAAATCAAAGAGAAATACAAAGTTCATGTCTACCATGAAACTTGAAAATCATGTACTCAAAATCAGAAAAAGCTATCACCATCCTAACATATTTGATGTTTCTTTAGTAAGAAGAAAAATAAATTAAAAATAAATTTTACAAGCTACGAATATTATTTACAAAAATAGAACAATAATGCAAAGAGAAAGAAAAATGGGAAAAATAAATTCATGATAAAGAAATAGGTTGACTAACAAGCTATCAAGATATTTACCCCAAATTCAGAGTTTTCCCATGTACAGTATTTGAAATCTACTAGTAAAATCTTAGTATGGACTATGGAGTGTTAGTCTGCATTGACATAAGAACATAAAAGTTGTCCACAAGTTACTGAATTTATCTAGCTAAGTTGACCAAAAAAAATCTTTAACTAAGGGAAAATGTCAGCATTCTTTACTTTAGCATCTCCACTTTCTGGTGATAAAGTAAATACAACTCTAACTTCATTACATGCACATCTTCTGAATTATTAACTGGAGGAAACTGATATTTTATTGATCAATAGATTAAAATGATACTAATATGCAGCTTCACGTTCAGTGTTAAGATATAAATATAATGCACAAGATATATCCTAATACCATATTTACAAATTTTCTTCAATGATTCTGAAGAACCGATTTATAATTACAAAAAATAGTATGTCTTTCAAATCAATAGATAGATTTAGGAAAATTGCCTTATTTTGATGGGAAATAGAATCCATGGTCAAATTTTCATAAGGAAGTCAATAAACTTGCAAAAAGGATTCCATTAATCCAGAAAGTACCTCCTACATAAGTCGCCTTCTTTTGTGCAATCAACCTTTGCCAAAAGAATTCGCCCGTCCATTTCTGGGTCGTATCTAATTATCAAAAACAAAAAATGAAAAATAAAATACTTATTAATAGGTCAAAATTATGTACCAGAATCAATTTCACACAGAGACGGCATGGTAGACCATTTGCATGGTATTACAAGTAAAGATAAACAATCATCTGTACCTGTCTCTTATTATTTTAGCAGCCTTTTCCCATGAAGGCATCTGGAAAGCAGAAAGAAGGAGGGAAATGAAGGATATAAACAAATAAAATGCTACAAGGATAACAGTAACATAAATTGAGTTGAAAAGTTTTTAGATGATCTTATTTTATTATGTCTAATCATTGGACCGATTAAGGAAAACCCACATACTATGTTTTACTATTTGACAAATAGAAGAAAGCTCTAAAGGGGTTAACCTCACAGCTAACTGCTGAGATTTGCTTATAGGTCAACACATTAAATAGAACTTCAGCAGAAAACATCCGCACAGATATTGCAAATAGGAGAAAATCAGACTTTACTGAGGTAAGATGCAGTATCTCTCATTGCCTTGACAGGGTAAGAGCTTGAATGAAATGTTGGACAACTGAGAATAGCATGCCATTAATGGCAATACTGCAAATGGATCACCAAGAAAACTTTCCTAGCTCAAACATTTCAACATTTACAACTAAATTGAGTCCAAGGAGGTTTATATATAAACTTAACTATTCCTTTTCAGACTAGAATTAGGAGGTTTAAATATGAAAATTTGAGAAATATTTAAAGAAAAAAATTAAAACCCAAGAAGGAGAAATGGGACCTATTGCAACTATTACAAAACTCTAGCCTCTAGAGCATACGTAATGATTATATATTTATAATCCCTTATACATTTGCTGAAATTAGAATTCCTTACGAAAGAAAATTTTGCCACAGGACCAAAACCAAATATAACTCTATAGGGAAATTAGTTTAAAGTTGAGAACAATTTTAAAATGTAAGAGTCATCTTGACTGTAGAAGGCATACAGAGCATCCCCAACATGAATAAGCTTCCCGAAGAAAGTTTGACTGCTAAACTAAGTTTCAGATTAGCCAGATTTCTGTATGCTACAGCTCTTTGGAGGAACTAGTTATGAAATCATGTACCCACAAGTACCACAAGACAGCTGTTTATTGTGAAGCAGAAGTTTCTCTCAAAGACAGCTAAAGAGCAACAATGAAAGGTAAAAGTAAAGCCAATTTTTAAATAAATTCAGAATTTTTTAAAAAAGAAACTCATCCAAAACGAAATTTAAGTAATAAGATAACAAATTTACCAAGCGTTGGCTCCAGTAGCACCAAGGAGCATAAAAGTTTACAACCAAAACTGGAAACCTGCAAAACATTATTTAACAATATAGATGACATGAACTCCCTTGCTACCTCCACAAAATTGAACAGTCATTGCTATAAAACTTAATCATTACAGGGATAAATCCCAGAATCGGTCCACTTACAGATGAGAATATTTATCAAAATTATGTGCTGCCATTTTAAGAGAACCTTCAGTTGATTCTTCGTCTACATCATCACCATGCTTAATGAAACTTGAAATTGGTCCTGAGTGAAACTCAGAGCCAGTGGGTCTTAGATGTGAATCTATAGAAAACTTGCGAACTGTTTTTGTTATATTCAGTCTGTTCTGGAAATAAGAGGTTGAAAATAAGGACAAAGGAAGCAATAAGGTCATTACATTTAAACTTTATCTTTCTAAAACGAACCAAATGTAACAAATTGAAAGATAGAAACTTACTGTTCCCAGCACATCACTCACATCAACTGATGCAAACTCACATGAAAGTGCAGGAAAACTGCAAGACAATTCCAAGACATTAGTCATAGAACCACCAAGAGGGACAGAGAGAGAGAGAGAGAGGGGGGGATCTTGCTAAGAAATTACTGAAATGGCCCACATGATTCTATCACTAGCTACATTGCTCAATGAGCTGGCCCTTTAACTTCAAAACCCATGGAAAGACAATCAAGAGAAACAAATAAAGGATCACCTTGTCAATGCAACTTCATTATCTTTCTATCAGTTCCACCAAAGCAGTGACTGCACCTCAAATTATCGATATCAATTCCTATTCTTTAACCAATCATCCTCTGACTCTTTTCCCCCCCCTCTACTTTATTAGGAAGTCATCATCTATTTGCTCAGTATAATTTTTTGAAAACTATGTCCAAGTGTGTCATAACATTAACAATTATTATGGAAAGAGGGAATTGAATTTAAGCTATCTATGCACAACTTCATTATCTCATAATATAAGAAATTGAATTGTTAAGAAATATTTCAACAATACTATCCATTCCAACTCAGATTCAAGTCTCATCCCCATAAGGCATGACATGATTCTCCAATATAAACAAACATTAATAACTATCACTTAGCAGTAAATCAATAAACTGTCTCCTTTGTCCCAAGTATATTGGGATTCAAATAATTAGCCAAGGCTTCCACAGACAGTTTGAAAAATCTTCCTACTAGGTTGATTAGCTTAAAAACTCTAGCAGACAGTTCCTCTTCACTAAAGAATGAGACTTATTATCCACAAACACAACTAGATATCCAAAGCCACATTTTCTGGCTAATATAGCCAGGTCAAAAAAACCATAATCCCAGCAGAAAAACAAACATGCACACAAGCAGATACCTCAGAAAAACAAACATGCACTCAAGCAGATGCCTCAGAAAAATATCATGACAATAAATGGAAGAAAGGAGGACTAATGTAGAATTCTACCTGATATTGAAATCAATACGTAAGAAGTCCCCATCAGAACTCTTGTCAACAATCACAGATGTCGAGGTGCTTACAGACAAATAATTATTCAGTTCCTGCAACGATATATCTTATTATTTATGATTTACATCAAAATGGTCAAATGCCACAACTGAGAATAAAATCTTCTGCAAACTTGCACAGAAATGGATAAATTATCAAACATACACAACATTTTATTGGAGTCTAGGCGGTTAAATCCCAAAATATACAAGTAACAAGAATGTAATTACAGAAATGCCAAGAGGAGAGCAATTCAAACATGGATAAAATGGTGTTAAAACCAGTAAGAGAAATAAAGAGAGGCCAATTCTAAGGACAGGGGGGGAAAACTAGGAAAAAAATAATTACATTATGACATCTAACCACATGAGATAAACATACTACACATCAACCTAGAGCAAAGCTAATGTAAAATACTACACATGGCAAAGTAATATCAACCAATGACCAAAAAAATTATTTTTCCAAATAAGGGGCCATAACATTACTGACTCATTCATCAAAAAAGAAGTCACAACTCACAGTAACCAAGTGGGATGGAAAGAACTACGAACCATTCCAAATAAAAACATGATGGATAGAGCTGCTACTATGGATAACCCTGCACCTGATAATGTCGCCTCTGTCAAATCTCTAGGGATTTTCCTGTCAATAGGAAAAAGCCATGTATTCATAAAGATCAATTTTATGATTTTTACTCATAAGAGAAATTGCATAATGGTTTCGACTTTCGAGCATCATCTGTCAGTTATGCAAATATTCATTTCATGTACGTATTTTCACCTACACAGACACATGATCATCATAACTCTCTTATGCAATCCACCCCAAATCGTTTTTTTTTAAAAACAAAACTTGGCAACCCGTGTGCTAATTATCAAATCAAATGCATAACATTTAAGCCATTTTACAAAAAATAAAATAAAAAATCCATATAACTGCGAGCTCAACCACTAGTGACCAAACCCATAAACCGGAAATGCCACCAAAACCTTATATAATCAGCTGTATTGTGCACATAGAAAATAATAGCAGTAACTAAGTCTTGCATGTTAAACCCAAATAGAAGAAGTATCTGATATACATAAATTTCTGACAGACGGCACAAAAGCCACATCCACTCACACGTATATACATATAATATATTAATATCAAAAATAAAAATTAAACAAAAACCCACAATCATAGATCGATTAACAGACCCATTTCTTGATAAATTAGACAAAATCAAAACATCTACCAATATATCATACTTCATAATTGCACAAAACTTATGAATACATATACCCATCCATTTATACACATTTAGCTGTGTGTGATATCGCAATAAAAAAAAAATTAAACTCTCAAAAGAGAAATGTGGAAAAGGAATAAGAATTGAAGATAGACACGGAACAGAGAGATCGTACCTGTAAAAATCTACAGATTTGAGTTTGCTTGAGGAAATCATGGTTGCGAGGAATGGATTCAAGGTGGAGAAAGGAAAATGCGAGAAACAAAGAGAGCTCAAATCCCAAAGAGCATAATAGTAATAGATCTGTGTTTGAGAAGCGAATGAGCTGCTTCGCTCCACTTTGCTTTGGTTAGTCTATATTGCAAATCAGTGACTCTTTAATTTTATATTTATATTTTGTAATTTAAATTTAGACTAAATTTATTAGTTTTGGTAGAATCAAATATTAATTTTTACAAAAATAGAAGTATACAATATTTATGTTAATTTTTCAATTTTGGGAATTTTTATTTATTACTTTTTGGTATATAAAATATCAA
The DNA here is from genome assembly GCA_029379385.1 of Quillaja saponaria. Classification (NCBI taxonomy): domain Eukaryota; kingdom Viridiplantae; phylum Streptophyta; class Magnoliopsida; order Fabales; family Quillajaceae; genus Quillaja; species Quillaja saponaria. The sequence continues at coordinate 4,956,607 of CM055616.1, read as the reverse complement.
AATAAATACAAATTTAGCAAGTTATCCTTTGGTTTATTTTTTGTCTTCTCAATTGAACTTATTTATATTACCCAATAAATTGAGAGAATGCTCAAAATAACATTAAAGTAATTGGAAGTGAATGATATAGTCGATTTAATAAGTAAAATATTTATGTTGTATAGCAGATACGTCTTATGTCTTATGACAAAAAATATATATATAATAATTGATTTTTTTTTTCTTGGGATGTCTATGTACAATGTAATAATTATTAGATTTACTTAGTGAAGTTGTGTCTACCTTAGAATTATGGGTGTCCATATAGTAATTTTTTTTTTAATCAATATGAATTGGGTTATTTTTAATTTAAACCATCTATGTTTGAGTATAAGTTACTTTAAATTTGTAATTATCATGATATGTGATATATTAGAGTTTACTAGTTTCAAAAATGTATATTCTTTATAAAATAAAATAAGAACCAACTGAATTATTTTATGTAGAATAATCTGGCATGATAAAATATATATATATATATATATATGATTTCACTTTGTGACAAGCCTAATATAGTTGACATTATGATTTTTTTTTTTGACAAGTTTTATTTTATCTTTGTCGGCAATAACATAACATGTATATCACCCAAAAAATTAAAATTTATATTATAATATTAAATTAAAAAATATTTTGATTTATCTATTTAATTATGAAGTGCTATTTGAAATTTATGTTAGCGAAAATTTTCATTCTTCTAAAAAAATAATTAAAAAAAGGGGGTTATAATTTATAAATTAGTCATTGTTCTTAAGATCTGATTTATTTAGATTAAATTCTCTCGAGAACAAGGGAGCAGTTAGATGTTTTCATACGACACCGTTTTTCTCTGAGCTAAATAGTCGTCGTCGTCGTCGTCATCTTCAAGGTTTACAGAGAAGCTGAATGGCAACCCATATGATTTTCGGAGCAATCAGAAAACGCACCGTTTTTCTCTCTTCCTCCCAATTTGTCTCCCTGTCCTCCCTTGCAAATTTTAGAAATGTAATTTCTCTTCCACCCAATCTATTAAACTTCTTATTCATCTATTTATATAATTTTGCATATGTTTCACAATGTATGCCATTGCTGATGTAGGTGAGCACACTGGTTATAGCGGAACATGAAGGTGGTGCTGTCAATGCCCCTTCTTTGAGTGCAGTAGTGGCTGCAAAGTCATTAAGCAAAGACAATTCCATTTCTATGCTTTTGGCCGGTTCGGGTCGTTCCCTCCATGATGCTGCCTCACATGCTGCCTCGTGTCATCCTTCAATCTCCCAGGCAATTCAATTTCTCACTCTTTTTTAATTTTTTTTTTCTGAATAATCTACTTGGGCACTGAAAAATGGCATCTGGGTTTACTTAGCTATTAAATCTAATATTCATTAGCATTTGAAATTGCTGATTGGGTATTCTACTATCCATTGGTGGTTCATATGGGTGTAAATTTATCTTTAAAATGCTAAATTTAAGATATATTTATCTATTGATGAAGGGAAACAATGATATGCATTTGGTTAGAGAGGATTGAACAGTAGACCTTTAACAATTGCTGGGTGCTATTTCCTGTACAGGTGCTAGTGGCGGATTTAGATAAATTTAAGAATCCTCTAGCAGAACCTTGGGCAAAACTAGTTCATTTGGTTCAGCAGAAAGGTGGGTATTCCCATATAATTGCTGCTTCAAATTCATTTGGGAAAAATGTGGTGCCACGTGCAGCTGCTCTTTTAGATGTTTCTCCAATCACTGATGTTATTGAAATTTCTGAAACTCGTACATTTATCAGGTACTATTGATCTTCTGCTTGAAAAATGAGAAATTTCCCCTTATATACAAACTATTTATTACTGCATTATGATTTAATGCTGATAGCCTCTTCTGATGCTAGACAAATGTAGGCTTTTCTTCTACTGTGTCAATTCCATGTTCATGGTTGTTTGATTTGATAAGATCCTTGATTGAGTCTTGAATAAGTTGTTTCTGGTTTGAAATTGTTTTCATGAGGGACTTTGTCTGTTCCTGCCATTTTTCCATGATGTAGTGTAAACACATATAGTGTCAGTTGGTTCTTCCTTAGGTTGATATTTTTACAGTATAGATGCAGAATTCATATTAGGAATGACATCTAGTTTGAGGGGACTGATGCTTATTTCATGTGGATGTTGGGGTCTCAATGAAAGGTAGTTTGCTGAGATCCAGTTGTAAGAAGTCCCCTACTGGGGAAGAGTAAAGACTAGTACATATGGATTAGCTTGAACATAATGGCTTAGGGTTTCAGGTGGAAGTTATATCTTAACATTTGAGTTTCTTAGTTCTCTTGAAAAATGGAAACGCCTCCTATCCCAATAGCTTGGTGTTAAAATGGCAAAGTTTCCTTAACAAGTTAAAGATTTTACATTAAATAAATAGGAAAGGCAAATACCAGACACCTTGGTGATGACATGGTTCATTTCTGGCAAGGTAGTGGATGGAAGGGGTTCTTGTCCTCTTAATTAACTTCTGATCTTGTTTACCTCTTAGCTATTTGACATGTCTAAGATAATTGTTGATATCTTTATCCGACAGATGGTAATATCTTAATTCAAATGGCAGGCCGATATATGCTGGAAATGCGCTTTGTACCATCCGATACACTGGTGTCAACCCTTGTGTTTTGACAATCAGATCCACATCTTTTCCTGTGCCCCAGAGTTCAGCTGAATCCAAATGTAATGAAGCTCCAATCTCTCAGGTGGATCTCTCAACCTTTGATGAAGGTGTGTTTATTCTGTTCCTGATGCAGAATACATCTGGTGCCTTTTCTTTATATTTGTTGATGGTAAATTCTTTCTGAATACCTAAGAAGCTATGAAGTCAACAATATCTGAATATTATCCTTATCATTTATGCTGCTTATTTTCTTAGCTACTTTTTATCCAAGTAATGTAGTGATAAAGTCATATCCTTTTTGCAGATCCTATCAGTAAATCTAGATATGTAACACACACATCTCAAGATACAGAACGCCCTGATCTTGGAAATGCACGCATTGTAATTTCTGGCGGTCGTGCCTTGAAAAGTGCAGAGAATTTTAAAATGATAGAGAAGCTAGCCGAGAAACTCGGTGCAGCTGGTAATTTCTCTATACAACTATAGTATAATGATTATCTGAATCTTTTGGCATTAGATATTCTATTTCCCACTTTTTTTTTAGTTTCTATGTACTCATTGATTTGATTGAGTATATTACTATTTAGAAGGCATTGAGGTGTACAAACATGCTATAAGGTCACAATACATATTTATGAAACTTACTTCTTTCTCTATTGAATAGGCATATTCCTTTATTCTCATTATGACACTCTGTTAAACTAATTATAAATTGTTGAATTGCTTCTCTTTTGCTTAGTTGGAGCTACTCGTGCTGCTGTTGATGCTGGATTTGTTCCTAATGACCTCCAGGTAACAACATAATTTTCTTTTAGATAAATTAGGATCCCGGCTCAACAAGTGAAAATTTTCATTCTAAAAGTTCCTTACATGTTATTAGGCTACAGTCCATAAATCATTGATTATCTCCTCTTGCTGAAATGATTTGCTGCTATAGGCTAAACTGTTCAGTCCAAAACTCCAAATACCAGCCCAACACTTTTCTCCTCAATCTGCCCAAGAAACAGGATCAGCACTGTGGTATTTGCATACCAATGCTTTACTTTGAGCATTTTGATAAGTTGAAGCAATTGTAATGTAGCATATGACCATTATTTGGATGAGGAGCAGTACATTATACTTGAGGAGTGAGTGAATCTGATTGTTTACCTCATTGGCAACTACTGTGGTTTGAAAGATGCCTTGCACATGTGACAAGACATGTCAACTTTGGTTATTTTAATGTGGTACTTGTGCCTGATGCTTGAGTAACATAACTGATTATTTTTATGTTGGCACTCAATATTGAAAATAGCTTCTGATATGGACAGGTTTAATAGGCATTGCAGTGGATTTTAGTATCCAGTTCTAGTACACATTTCGATTTAGTGGGATAATGCAGTTTCTCATATTTGTTTTCTTATCCAGAGTTTTGATCGGTATTGGTTCATGTGTCAGGTTGGTCAAACTGGAAAGATTGTTGCTCCAGGAACTATACATGGCTTTTGGTGTATCCGGAGCCATTCAACACTTAGCAGGGATGAGGGATTCCAAGGTTATTGTTGCTGTCAACAAAGATGCAGATGCACCTATATTTCAGGTAGTAGTTCGGAGCTTCTCTCTCTCTCTTAACTACAAAGGCTATTTGTGCAAGTGTAGTTTCTTCTTTCTTGATTGTATGCTTTTATAGAAAGGAAATTTTTATATTCAACGTTTTTATTTTCCCGTTCTAGCTTGATTTTTCCCATTCTTACATGATTATCTGAATTGCAGGTTGCTGATTATGGACTTGTAGGTGATCTTTTCCAGGTGATACCAGAGTTGCTGGAGAAACTCCCTGAAAAGAAATAAACGTGTAACGTGCATTTATAAAGGCTCTGAAGAATTGGAGATTGCTGGATACCTTATTTGGTAGTGTCACACTGAATAAAAATAAAAATCATAAGCCAAATAATTTTCATAATTTTATGTGCCGCTTCAAGCATTTCTATGATGCGGTATATCTTAGAAACAGATAAAAATTCATTGGGAAATACTAACCAATTGAGATTTTGAATTGTAACGAGGTGAGGAGAGCAATGGTATTAATAAAAAGAACAAAAAAGAATTGGAGGCTGCAGGTTCAATTTTTAAATTCTAACATTACTAGTTACCCTGGTAGCTTTTGTTTCTTTGGTTGATAAATGTAAAAAGAACAAGAAACAAAAAGGAAGAAAGCTTGACAATTATTCTGAAATTAATTTGGGAAGAAGAAAATACTTATTTATAGATAATTATGCTAGCTACGATCTTATTAGCCTATTATACGATTTTGTTTTGAAAAATTTGAGCAAAATTTTTTTACAGTGATTCAGGAAAATCGAGAGTCTCGAGTTCAAACTTTACTACTTGGATAATTTGTATTTGTATGATCTTTGTTGTTGTAATGTGGTATAAAAATTGTTAACAATTATGTACTTATATCAAAAACTTTTAAAGTTGTCACATGTAGCGCATCTGGTGTAGTGGTATCATAGTACCCTCCCACGGTACTGACCAGGGTTCGATTCCCTGGATGCGCATATGTTTGTTTGTTATTTATTTTTTATTTTTTTCTCTCTACCCAATATTTTGTTCTTCTTTTATGGATCAGATCCTAACTAGTTGACCTTTTTACTAGTACTACTCTAATGGCTACACCAATCTTTCATTGCCTAATTGAAATTGAAAATCATTCCAGCACAAAAGCAACCTATTTTGGGCAAACCAAAATCAAACATGAAACCAGCCAGTTTCAACCTTCAAATGCCTTAGCACCAACCAAATTCTCATCATCATAGCTAATAGAAAATTGTATGTATTTTCTGGCAGACAGCATCTTAGTCATTCATTGTATGATGGGTTGTCGAATTTCCTATTTGGGTTACAAATCATTCATTTTCCAAAATGAATTATGTTAGGTACCACATTTTAAATCCTCATTGTTTCACTTCTAGACTTCTAGGTACAAAATTAAGTATGGATGAATCCCTGGACCATTAGACACCATCATAATATGCTTAATTTGTGTGAACTGATCTCGTGATAATCTTCTCTTTTATCATAAGAATCATAAGAGATGTGGGGTGATTTGTGCATGGGAAAGGGAATGACAATCATTATTATGTAGTTCAAAACCCGATTACGTGCTTTCTAATAAAAACAAACAAACTCATATTGCAAAATTTGCATATATTAACTTAATGCAATATGATAATATTACCACTGCAATTGCTGTTACATGCTGCATTTTCATCCTCAAATGTAACTATATTAGTTGGATTGTAGGTGAGAGATAAACCCACCATTTCTGTGCCATAGTCTTTTAGCAAAATTCTAAAACCATTTTTGCTCTAGTTTATCATTTTCCCCCAATGCTGCAACAATATTATACATTAATTAGACATGGGTGTTTCAAGGCACTATGTTATTAGAAAAAGAAGAAGGAAAAAATGGACAATAATGAATAGTAGTTCACTAGATTATATACACAGTAATAGTTCTAGCTAACAAGATTTTTCTTCATGCAAAAGAGAAATAGATACTGACAAGTATTTATGAGTTACAGTAGTGAAATCAACCTAGATAATTCACTATCATAGACAAAGGAACTAAGCAAAGGCCCCTTTTCTTCAGTTCAGTTCTGTCACCATCATCCCTTCCATCAAAACCGAATTCATTCCTCTGATCATTTGTTTGTCCTGAGCCATTTCCTTTCTTCTAACAAAACAAAATAAAAAAGAACCTTCCGTTGTTAATTAGCTGAGAAATATATAAAACATTCATGACTAGTTCAATTTATTAAAAGGACAAAAAAGAAAAAAGAAAAAAAAAAAAGGCCTGACCTTGGGACTATTAACAGGAGAACTTGCAGTATCTTCCAAAGCATCATCAACCAAAGCAGCTTCTTTAGTATAACTCTTAGTCTTTCTTTTCTGGAAGCTCAATCTCTTTTTAGTAAAACTTTTATGATCCACGCACAAATCCACAACTGGGTCTCTGTTATCAATGTTCTTGGCTGCTAAGGAAGCAGCATCAGATACCAAAGAAGAACTTGAAGAGATAGAACAGTTATGTTCAGTGTTATTGTTGAAAGAGAAATCCTCCAAGTACATGGTCCAACTACTCTCCTCAGGTGACTCAGAGAGAGCTTTGCTCATAGAACTCATTGAGAAAAAACTGGGGTTTGGTACTGGCCAATTCTAGAAAGCTAGCTAGATGAGAAGCAAGTCCTCTTGAGGAGGCATGTATTATATATAGTGGATAGAATATATATATATATATAAAATTAAAACAATGAAGAAATTTGGGAATCTTGGTGTTGGTGTGTGGGTCATAGAAAAGTTAGGGGGAAATTAAAATTAGCTGAGTATGCTGAGATGGGTTTTACCAATATGCACCAACAGAGACTTGCCAATTTTTTCTTAAGAATAGACTAACATTTCTAGTTTCTACTAATGCGTTGAATGATTCACCCAAAGAGACTTTAATCGGTATTTGTTATTTCGGCCAGCCGCTTTGTATTACTAGACATACAATACATCATTTGTTTGTGAAAAGATATTTTAATGTAACTGACATTTTTACGAAATTTTAATGTAAATAGTCTTTATGCGAAAATATTAATGTAAATTGCATTTATATTTGGCTATTTATCTATTATCAAATATTTTATATTATGTCATATAATATTTATATATGAATAGTTATTTTACAAATAGTGTCTCACATTAATTATAGAAAGTGTGATTATGTTGTTTATAATGACTAACTATCAAGTATCTTCAATGTGGTATGAGTTGTGTATCTTACAAGATATTTAGATGATCGACGAGCCAAAATATTAGATGATGTGATGTTATTAATTAATTATTCATTACCTAGGTACTGGTGTAGGGAATAAAATTCCCACAAGCTCTCAAGTCCTCATATATATGACATGTTTTGATTTTTAGTTAGGATACACATAAGATGATGGACTAGACAACAAATTTATAAATCTCTTAACCAAAAAAAAAACCATTAAGAAAGAGAAATGAAAATCTTAGACCCTCGTATATATTATTGACCCTCTTTTTGGCAGCATCTTCACTATCACGCGAGAAATAGAAATTAGTTATTGCTTTTGATTGTGGACTTGAACTGAATTTTTTATTTTCCTTTGTTTCTTCAATTTGTTTGGAGGTCATCCGTTGAAAATCAATCACAAGGCCCACGAAGTATTAGGAATTTAGGAGTTAGAGTTTATTGACTAATTAACCAAAAGCAGCCATATATGTATAATATATAATAGTAGTTTATATAAAGAGTTGATGACTTTGGCTTTTGTTGTTGCCCATTTGTTTAAATGATGATAACTTGTTTGGTATTTGCTGACATAGATTGTGATTATTTTATACATTTGGACTGTGTAATATTTCATTTAATAATGTAGAAATTTCTATTTATTGTTGGATTCTTTAAAAAGATTATAAGAATCTTTTTGTCCCTTTAAGAACCTTTTATCCATAAACACTTTATCCACTATGTGTACCATTTTTATAGCTTAATTTTTTACTTTTACTATTTGCTATGTGTTTTGGATGAAGCTTAAATTGGTACTTAGTACATGTATTGCACTCACCTATCATTCTATATTTAATACTTCCAGTTAGTGAGACAAAGTTTTATAAAATATTTTATTTGTATCTCCAACTAGTTATGTATCTTCATTGGTCAAAAAGATATATCATATTCGTTAAAATACATTGTATAAAGGTGAAGATGGACCATTCTTTTTCTTTCATCTCCTCTCATATTCGATGAACCAAAAGAAAAAAATACATTGAATCTTGAAGTACAGTGAACTAGAGTAATAATAATACATTTTCCATCCCATTATATGAATTTTATCATTCTCAATTTGAATATTTCAAAAAAAAAATTTGAAATTTCAATTAAAGTAGTGTCTAAGACAAATTAAACTAGTATAATTTCGGAACATCAAAATGAGCATAACAAGAATCCCACTTTTCTTTTTTAAATTGGATGGTTTATATGTAAAACTATATGAATTATTAATAAATGTTCTATTAGTTCTAAAATATTTAGAAAAAAATAATGCTTTAAAACCATAACTTTTGCATGTGATCAACTCATTTTCATGATATCATGTGAAGTACAAGGTAGCTAAAGCCAATGTTGTTTCCAATGTGGGAGTCCTTACATAGGACAATTAGTGTCCAGTGATGGGGCATACAGATGTCCATCAATTGTCCTCCATACCTAATTAACCTTTGTCATGTTGCATGCAAACAATCTTAACTGTCATTTTTGTAGCGTTTCTAATCTTTAAAAAAAAAAAAAAAAAAAAAACCATATTGTCCTTTACCCATTTTAATTCAAGGCCTCAAAATCCTGATCTAAAACTACCCTTTTAATTATAGTAATAAATTACATAACTAATAAAGATTATGTCACTTCTAGCATATTATATATATAGTACTCATTTATTCACATTCTTAGATATGGTATCCATTTAGATTTGATTTCAATAAACAACGAATAAGTTTAGCTAGCACATCATACTTCAATTCATTCCTTTATATAATTATATGTTGGGTATTGTAGGTCACTCTTTGTCTTCCATCTCCCACATCAAATAATAGAATAATGCAAGTACATGACAAAGGCTATACACCTAAAAAATAGTGTCAGCAAAATATATATGTGGGTGACTTGTACTAGTAAACTAATAAAAGAGACAATACTTTTCAACATTAGAGGTCTTATATTTCTTCTTATAACATGGAGAAGTGAAATGAAGCCACTACTTAGTGGGCTCCCAACTAACACGGAAATTGTTTGAGTTTAGGTCACATGCTTTGTATCTACTTTTTCAAAGACTTAATTAATCTAATCATGTTTTGTTTGTCATAGTTAGGGGAATAGCTAGCCTTAGTTCAAAGATTACTTTATCATTAACAAGACCGTAGAAAAAAGTTTAAGGGAATAATAAAATGGCACATGGGAGGTCTCACACGTGTGCCCTGCCGACTGTTTTGAACATGCCACCATTTGAATCTTGAACACTTGGACAAGTGAGTTACCAACTCTTTTCGTTTATCTACTTGGTTTGCTGGCATGTTTTTGTTCATATACCTACTTAGTATTGGCTTTGTGATTAATGAAATGGCTGCTTAGAACCAAAATGCACTAATTACGCTCATCTAAGAACTATGAATTTTTGAATAAAATGATTTTTTTATTATAATGTTAATTTTTTTTTAAATCAAGTAGTTGCAAATTTTATTTTTGTCACCAAACCCACCACCTATTCTCGCAACTTTTTATTTTTTTAAAATAAAAATAAAAAATGAGAGAAATTTATTTTCTCACTTGATAAACAAGAAATGTGCTGTGTACACAAAGACTAATACCAAGTACAAGGAGCGGAAAAAACACAAATAAAATAGACTCAATATGAGGTTACTGTTTTTGTTTCAGGGCTTGATGCAAACGTACATGTACTTTCCCATGAAAAATACACATCAACAATCCTTCGAGAGTTATAACACTTTTTTGTTACACTAAAGAGTTATAATTTAACATTTAATGACTAAAAAACTATATAGAAAAAGATACGTATGTATTATGTATATATAACATAATAGGGTGAAAACAAAATTTACATTCGATCCAATGAGCAATCCTCTGGAGCAAATAGGAGTGAATATGAATTGAGATCACAAATGAAGCGAGTATTTTGTTGCTGCCATTCCCCAATTAAGTTGAAGCCTGTAGTTGATGGAAGAATTGCTACACAAAAGTGACTAGCCCTATTATTGTGAAAATACACACAACTTGGTTCTACAACAAGATCAGAACCTTGAAAATGGAATGTCATGCTTGCATATGGTTAAAAATTTACCCTTTGTCTATGACAAAGTTCTAGTCCTTCAGAAGCATTGATCATAACTCTCCGAAAGCCTAATCTTTTATAGTAGCTACTAAAAGCTTCTATAACAACCTATTAAGGTCCGTGACTAATATGAGAAATTACTGTTCCAGTATCCATAATGCAACCCCCACAATCATCTTATCTAATTGAAAAAGTCTCAGGTTCAAGTCTCAATCGTCTATGCGCAATACTTATGTCTAATAAATTCAAGTAATAATGGCGTAACCCATTTCGATGTACAAAAGGAGTTGTTTGAAGGGATCTTGGATTTCTTATAACAATGTCCTGACCAAACCTTAGCTTACTATTATTATAATTCATTGGATGATAAGCATAGACAAAGCAATAAGAGAAGCGTTTGTTGATAATACTGCCTAATTGTCTTACTAATGAATCTGGGGACAAACTTAATCCTAAAATCCCTGATATACGGCGGGTTCGGCTAAAAACAAAACCTTGGTTATCAATTGAGCAACCAAAAACAATGTTAGAAATGGGTCTAATAGTTTGATTTCTTGTAAAGAACCTAAATGTTTCCATTGAAGCTACCCCTTTGGTTCTGGCCCCAAGAACATACCTCTGTGTATAAACACATTCCCCATTGACACATTGATAGAACTGACAAAATGGGTAGAAGCTTTTGGTAGGTTGTAGAAGTATCCAATAAGACTACTACCTGTGTGATCTATAAGAAGCATTTGGGATTTTCTTGGGGTACCAAGAAATACTTGTGGAGTGTAGTATCTGCTTTGTTTATGCACTTGAATGTTAAAGTTATCTGGCTTCATGGTGGCATTGGAGTTTGACAATATTGAAGCTAAATAGTTGACTCTTGCTTTTGAAATTTCCACCATTCTCTGAATTCTTTCTTGTTGGGTAAGGTTTCCTTGATAGAAAGGAGACTGAGGGGAGTCCATGGGAATGAATAAGCTTTAGGCTAAAGCCAACAGGGTTTGAGGTAGTGAAATTGGGCAAGCTTAGCGTAATGAGGAAAAGAAAGAGGATAGTTGCTGAACAAGATGAAATTTTAGCCATTTTCTCTTGTTAAGTGAAAGAGCTTATTGGGGTTTTTTTGTAAAGCTGCTGCTTATATAATGAGTTGACTTTTGCAGAACTAAAGAAATCAGAGACTATATATTGCACTTACTGCATAATCAATTCTAAAAGTAAGTAAAAGATGCTACATGACCATAGAAAAATGTCAAGGGTAAAAGAAGTGTACCCCGAACTTTAGAGGAATCAAATATTTAAATCTGACTTGATTACTACCTGGATCCTGTCATAAATTGTGTACGAAACATCCATATTCTACAGAAGGAATTGATCAGAGCATGACTAGAAAAACACAATGACTCACTAAACCTATACGTGACACATAAATATAATAGGTGGCAAAACAGCATAAACAAACCTAACATAAATAAGATACTATATTATGGGATTCCTCCGTGTAGATAAGTCATCTTGCTGAGAGGTAGTTGGGTCCCACATGAGATCCTATACTTTGATAGAGGGCCTTCTGTGCACATAATAATTCTTATATTATTAAGATACATTTCTAACACAATCCTTGGGACCAAATGATAGTGCTATTCTACCATCATTATATATGAACTGAGTGTTTCTGCTTTTCGTATGCTCCTAATACTGCAATTACAGTGACAAAACAAAACACATTCTTCTCAGCCATGAGATCCACATGGTGCCAGAGTAGCTGCCGTGTTTTGGTTTACTAGTAGAGTTGTGAGCTCTGTGACCGGTCATGAAACATTTGTCTGGGCCTGTATATATTGGAATTTTGAATTTTCTAGGGGTAATATTGGTTGGTTTGAATTTTACAGAATGAAGTACACCAAGGGTGCGGCCTGCAAAATCTTCATACAAACCATCTGTTCTGTCTTCAATATGTTAGTATTTTTTCTTTCGCTAATGGATGACATGCTAGTCTAGCATAATACATGAAGGGTACCTTAACATTTTGTTCTAAAAGCAAGTCTCTCTTGCAAGTTTTTCTCTTCTTCTAAGCAGTGTCAAGCAATGGAAAATGGAAAATTAAGAAGATTAAGCATAAGTGAAATTATATTCTTTAAAATATCTTATTGAACATAATGATGAGGTTCATAGCTAGGCAATAACATAAGAAGATAATCACTACCCCTCTCTTGCACAACTTCATTATTGACATCATAAACAATCCGCTTGTCTTGTTGCTGAAATGCCCCAATAACAGTCTTATACTTCATTGGCGTCAATGCAATGCAGAAGCACCCTTTTCTTGGGAATCAAACAAGTAAGTATTTGATGCTTCAATCTTAAAATAAGCTCCTTTAAAATGGTAAGTCATTGACAAAAACTTGTTAAAACCCAGTTTTGATTCATAACAATATTTCAAATTTTCATGCTCAAATCTCTGCACGTTGAGTATAGACTAGACAATACGAAAACCGGCCTTGAATTCTTTCTCTCAATTGACCAATTAAAGCATAAAATGCTGAATTCATCCCCAACACCCCAGAAATGAAAAGGAAACTTGTACTTGACATTTGGTTGTTATTTCCACAGCCAAAGATTAAGTTTGGGATGGCTAGCTCTCCTTCTCTGTTAGAAGGAAATGTGAATGTTTCTGTAGAAACAATGCCTTGGACTTAGTACCATCAGCATACTCTATCTCATACCGACATTCTCCATTCACACACTGGAATTTTCCATGATGACGAGGGTCATTTGGGGCAAGCTTTCTGTAAGTGGTGGAGTCTTGAGGATTAAGTATGAGAATTATTTGGAGCAAGCACTATACACAAGGTTCGCATTGTGTCCAAGATAGGTCACTGCCAGTGTCTCATACCAAATTGTGAGTCTTTTTTGGTGTTCCAATAGGGATTTCAGCATAGTAAAAATTGCTACTTGCTTGGATTTTCAAATGGACATTTTCAGGGGATATGGTAGTATTAGAATTTTGGGATCATGTTGATTCAAGGAACTTGGCTCTAGCTTCAGAAAGTTGAACTATTTTGTAGATTCTTTCATAGTGGGTAAGGTTAGATTATGTGGAGATTATAGGGATGAGTTTGAGGCTAATACCAAAGGCTGATACCGAAGGATTAAGCAGAATGCTGATGTGAGGAAATGAAAGAGAGTAGTGGCTGTAGAGAGAGAGAAGGAATTTGAGCCATAAGGTTAACTTAAGCAAGGTAAGGCTAGCATTGTGTCACAATCCAAGCTTGTCCAGTGTATGTTATACGTGGTCGATTGCTTTGTCTTGACACCATTGTGGGTAGCTAGGCATATGTCATGACATGTGTCATGACATGATGACAATTTTGTAAATAAGTCACCATTGACAATTAGGAAAAATGATGTCTCATCTTGCCAGATAGATTTTGGCACAAAATGCTCTTTAGAGGGGGGTGTAATGTAGAAAATTCAAAGTTGTACACTAGTTTATCAGATGAGTGTCAAAGGCCTTGGTATTGCTTGTAACTCTCCCTACACCAAGCCATTTGCCCATGTTGTAGCCATGTCAAGGACATGTTGTTTTCATTTTGCTAGCATTGTAATTTGATTATTTTTCAATTAATGAGAAGTTGAAGCCCTTTCTTACAAATAGTGTTATATTTGCTTTCTTGCTATATTTTTGTTTACGTCATTGTGCACTAGCCTTGCGGGTTAACATCCGAGGGTCATTAGAGAATCTGACTTGCTACCCATGAGGGGCTAGCAAGTGTTACACCAGCGTCTTTGCGTGCTAGCAAAGTCGGCCGGTGACACATTGGTACTTTCTCATTGCTTTTATAAATGAATGTCCTAGAAGCATATTCTCAAAATATGAATTAACTCAGTAAATGCGATTTGTGAATTTAATTGATAATGACTCACAATGACAAAGAAGAAAAGTTAATCATTATCTTTATTTTGTCATAAATTCAACATGAGGTTATTATTAATAGTAATAGTTCCAAAAAAAAAAAAAAAAAAAAAGCATTGTAAGATGATGTAGTAATTGCTGAAAATGATATCACTAGCTGCCATGTTTTACTATATAATAAGATGAGTCTGGTCATACAGGATATAACTAAGCCTATTTCAGGTGCCATTTTGAGTCTCTTTAGTTTTGAATTTTTGGTCTCATTAATTCTCTTGCATTTTTCAACCTACCTATTTCTCTGAAATTATTTTCATAAATTCCCAATCTCATTTTTTAAGTAATTTGATTATTATATCTCAACGAGTGTCTTTAAAACACTCACTATTATTATTTTTTTAAAATAGTATGAGCTTGAAAACACAACATTTCCAATCTGTCTTAGTTTATAGTTTTCCATCTTTCCTAATTTGGAACATGCATTAAATTATTTAGTGGAACTTTAAACACAGCCTGAGGCCCTGAGATGATGATGCCACACTAAATTGAGCATCTTAGCCACATATAACTCTGAAATCACCTCCATCAATTACATGGTCATGTATTATTTACTTAGCAACATAGGCATATCAAATTAAGGTGGGTAATGAAGTCAAATGAACACATTAAATCTCTAATATCTTTTTATCAATAATAAGTTTGATATTAATTTTAATAATTCACAATTTCTATTCAAAAATAGGAAAGCATTATTGAAAATGGAGTAAAACCATATCACTGATATTAATTAATTGCGGGACATACAAAGCAATTGAAACTTAGACCACAGCAGAAAACAAAGCAGTGATTCTGAATATAATTTTATAGAACTTAGTCAATGGGACAAATAAGCAATGAACTAGGTCATGGATTGTCATTAGCACAAGTCTCAACACTAAATTGAAGGGCACGAATGTTGCCATCATATATGATCCTCTTATTCTGTTGATGCCATGCTCCAAGACTGGTTTTCCCATTTCCTGGCATCAGTGCCACACAGAAATACCCTGCTTGAGTATCATAAAAATTCATATACTTACCTTGGACTACATATTCAGCTCCTTGAAAATGATATGTCATGCTGGCAAATTGGTCGAAACCACTTGGTTGCTTGTAACAAAGTTGAAATCCTTGAGGCACCTGGGTCATCCTCTGAAGCTGAAGAGAATCATAGTGTCTCTGAAACTCTCCCATCACTCTCCTGTAAGCGTTTTGTCCATTAGCATTTTGATCAAGTCGAGGGATAAGAACACCTGAATCTATAATGCACCCGCCAGAACCACCTTGCCTGTATTTGAAGGTATCAGGTGGGAAGCCTAAACGTTTGAATCCAACGCTAATGTCTATCAAATTCAGGTGAAACAAAGCAGGGCCTGGTACTGTCACAAATGGGGTTGTCCGAACATTTCCACTTGGTAAGGGAATGTCTGAACCAAACCTCAAGACACTAGGAGACATCATAGCATCAACAAATGGAACTAAACAGTAAGAGAATTTACGTTCGATCCTATCAAAGAGTTGTGTCACAAATGAATCTCGGGACCAGCTCAACCCCAAGATCCCAGAAATCACACCATTTTTGGCAAATTGAACACCTTGGCTTTCGCTGGAGCAACCAAAGATGATGTCATTGATGAGTGTAGTAGTAGTGGCACTACTAAGAACTCTGAATGTTTCCAAGGATGCAACACCTTTGGTTACTGCACCACCACTATAAGAGATACTGTAAATGCATTCATTGTTGACACATTGGAAAAGAGGACTAGGACCATTACAAAGAGGATGGCTGCAGGGAAGCTTTCGATATGAATTGGAAGTACGCGAATCATAGATGGGGAATTGTGGGACTTGTGGGTAACAGTTTCTACATGGTTGACATTGCACCCAAGTTAAGCCACTACCAGTGTCCATAAGTAAGAACTCTAGTGTACCTTGAGAACCAATGCCAATCTGCACCATATAAAAGAAATTGTCACGGAGCAATGTAAAACGAATGTTATCAGGCTCCACTGTTGCATTGGAACCTGAAAGTGACTCAATATAGTGAGCCCTGGCATTGGAGAATTTGATCAATCTTTCAATCTGTTCGAATCGACTGAGATTTCCAGGGTACAAAGGAGATTCAGGAGAGTCCCTTGGGATTAGCCTTAGGCTAAAACCAGTTTTTGAAATAGTGAAATGAAACTGGGAGACTATAATGAGTACAAGGAATAGAAGAGGCTGAATAACAGCCAGACAAGGTTGGATTTTATCCATTATACAGTTGATGAAGAGTGCTTGAGCCTGTGAAGCCACTGTCTGATTTATACTGGGTCGAAAATGCATATGTTAGCCCAGACAGGTCAAACAGTTTGATATGATGAAGATCTTGTGGATGTGTCTTTATGAAATTTTCATTCTTCATGAGGATTTTTCATTTATTGCCGGATATCTGTATTTAATGAATTTTAATTTTTTTACTATATATATTTAATTAAATACAATGGATTTTTCTATATTAAGAAAAAAAAAAAAAAAAAAACTCTTTTGCAACAGAAGATTTCACCATTAATGTCCTACTTGTTAAATGTGATATATATGAAACTTTTTTAGAATTTATTACAATTTTTTATAATAATTATATTAACTGCAAATAATAAATTACAAACTTCAAATATTTTAAATTGTAAAAAATATATTTATTACACTTTAACAATTCTGCTCCCTGACCTTACATATCTCTAACTAAAAAGACATGTAGATTTGATTTGAGACGAGATCGAACCCACAGCCTAGGCACTGATATTTCTTGCAAGGTTGGGGTTGGTAGCTTTAGATTTTACCAATAATTAAAGTAGTAATAACTAACCTTTCCTTTCTTTTCTTTCTCGTTCCTTGTAGGCTTTTCTGGAACAGTGTGCCACAAATTGATTCTCAGCTTTCTAGTTATACCACCTTAGCTCTTAGAGAAGGAGGCTTTGTCCAAGTGTCTTTTTATGATTCTAAGTTGGTTGTCCCCGTTGATCAGCTGGCTTCCTCCACAAGAGTTTTTTTTAGTAGACATCACTTTTGAAGATGTAATAAAAGTATTTTATTTATTAAATTTTTTTAAAAGTGATAAATTATTAATTATATAATACTAAAATTATTTTCAATAAATAATTCTCTCATTATTGTAATTAGAGTAAATTAGGCTACATAATTTTATCCTATATTTATTGTGATTAGCTTGATAAATTCTCGTTGTTACGAGGTTTTCTGCCTCAAAGCTCTAATCTATTGTGTCACTTCATATGCAGTAAAACCTTGTGGTGATCACATTTGGAGGAGAACTCCAATTGGTCAAGCAATATGTTGGAGAACATTTCCTTCTCCTTTTTCCCTATCAAAACTTGTTTAAGGATAAGCATAAACTAATACACTGTATAAGGCCAGAGCCAGTTCCACATCACAAAATGTTAATCCTTACTCAAATTTCTATGTTATGAAATAGAAACTGATTAAAGGAAGACTACATTTTTTTACCAATGCCTGAACAATTTATTGGTGAATTTTAATTTTTTTTTTGTCAGTAATAAGGATTGTAATTAGTAATCTGGGTAATTATTAGGATTTCCTACTAATTTAGGGTTAGAGAACAAAAATCAAGAATAGACAAGCAATTATTTTAACGTTAAAGATCAAAGTCAAACATTCAAAGGCTTAAGCGTTTTGTTCAGATTACCAAACCCATTGCAGACAGCAAAATTTCCGACATCGCCGCATGATTTCAGTAATGTTTTCTTCTTCAAATTTCCCTTCCAAAACTAATATCATCTCCATCAACCCCATCTTTTATACCCAATTCTTTAAGGAAGAAACCCTTGAGACGTTCTGGGTTTCGATGATTCATGTTGCAGAAATCCTTGAAATTCACGAAGACGGTTTTGATTGTTCCCTCACGAAGAGGAACTCGTCGAATTATACCCCTCCTCCGTCTAGTTACAGTCAGGAAAGACATTCCTGCAAGCCCAGGCTTCGCATCTGTTTTGTATGCAATGATTGCAGGGAGACCGAAAACCATCACAGCTGAAATGTTATTGTTTTAAGTTTTAACAGAGGCAGCCGGCCCCGGGGGGGTAACTCAAATATTTTTAATCAAAAATAATTTGCCAAGTAAAAACTCTAATTTATACTTATTTATAGTTTAAATTTGTTTTTACTCTTATTATTTATTAAAATTGTATATTAGATTATTTACAATAAAGTTCATTTTAGTATCAACATAAGGTTTTAAATTCAATTAACTCATATACAGAACAACTTATCTATTTTTAAATATTTTGTAAAAAAATAAAAGAAAGTAACTTTAAATTTTAAAATAAAATTTAGACTTTAAAAAAATGTGGGTTAAGTGATTGTTTAAATTTAGCAATTGTGAGATATTTATAATATCAGAATTCAAGCGGGATAGTACGAATTTAAATGATGCTAGACTTATGCCTACCCTACTTGAGAAAAAAAAATTGAATTTAGTAGATTTCATGGGCCATTAATTTTAAAAATGTTTAAAATCATGACATGAGTAGAACTCTTTCTTCCACGTCTTCCACTTTAACAAAAATCTTATAAGCCGTAAATGACCGAAGAGAAAAGAAAAAATTGAAAGAACAACCTAAACAAAAAATCTAAATCTTATAAGGATAGCTGAGGTTTAACCATTACCAAAAGGACACGTATACCGTTCCCAGGCCACATCCACTCCCTCTAAAATACACAACACCACCCTCCAGCCCCTGTAGGCTACAGTTTTCTCTGCACCGGAACGGCCCAGAGCTTCCCTTTTTCCACTTGCTTCTTGCTTCATTTTCAATTTTTATCAGAATCTCAGGTACGTAATTCTTTTTCTGCTTCACCTTTTAATGGGTCAGTTCTTTTCGAATCACAATTTAGCTTATACTATATATCAGTTATTATCACTTGTCAATTTCAATCTTTCTAGAGTTGTATGACTTCTCAAATTTGGTATGTAAAACTTTTTATCAGTGTGTTATTTTCAGTTAAATTTATTACCATATGGCAGAAAAATTCTTCTTTTTCTTTTGGAGGGTATTGATTCATCAATTTTGTTAAACAATATTTACTGGGTTTTAAAAGACTTAAAGTTGAGTCTATGCTGCCAATTGCAGAAATGCTCCTAAGAGGCTTGTTCAAGTTGCAGTTTTAGTTTTATATGTGTATTAGTTTGCGTTGTCTTGCTTATTTGAATCCAAGTTGCGACATAGAACTATCAAGTATCAATTACTTTGTTTGTAGCTCTGTCATTTGTTTTTATGGTGCAAATTTCAAAAATTTAAGTTTATATTTGAAATTCTAAATATCACGAATTATTTAGTAAAAATGGAAAAGGTAGGATAAGTGATGAATTTGTTGATACTTGATAGTGGATCTCCATTATCTTATTTACCTGCATAATTATCTCCTTTTTCTGTCTAATGGCTTAAAAGAATATATGAAATGAAATTATTGTATATTGGTATATAAATATTGAGAACAATTTACATGTGCTGTGGGGATACTCTGAAGACCGTGGTGATGTTTTGAAACTTGCTTGTGCATGATTGTATTCAACTTATTAATGTAGTCTGAGATATAGTTATTGTTTGTTCCTTGGCTTTTATTTGTCTCTCTTAATTGACAGAAATACTAGAACATAGATGAAATTCTAAATTCTTATGTCTTTTGAAGATAGTGAGTTACTTGTTTTTATTGGACGTAACAAAATTAATTTACAATCATTAGTAGTATTGATCCAATACTTCTTCTGCTGTTAAATACTGAACTTTTCAGTATCCAATATTGTTACTTACTATTCTATATTTTAGGTTTTACTATTTAATTCTGAACCATACCTGTGCTGCTGGTTCCTATAGAAAATGGCAGCATCATCAGCATGTCTTGTTGGGAATGGGTTGTCAAAACAAAGTAATAAATCGACATTAAGCAAGGACTTTCATGGGAGGTACCTTTTACATAATTTGAGCCTTCCATCTCTGAGTAAGGCACCAAAAGCACCTTCTATTAAGGCATCCTTGGATAAGAAGCAGCATGAAGGGAGAAGAGGCTTTCTGAAATTGTTGCTTGGGAATGCTGGAGTTAGCTTACCTGCTTTATTGGGAAGTGGGAAAGCTTATGCTGATGAACAAGGAGTTTCCTCCTCCAGGATGTCTTATTCTAGGTTTTTGGAGTATTTGGACAAAGATAGGGTGAACAAAGTGGACTTGTTTGAGAATGGAACCATAGCTATTGTTGAGGCTGTCTCTCCTGAGTTGGGTAATAGGGTGCAGCGTGTTCGAGTGCAACTACCAGGACTCAGCCAAGAGCTTCTTCAGAAATTCAGGGAAAAGAACATTGATTTTGCTGCGCATAATGCCCAAGAAGATTCAGGTTCTGTGCTGTTCAATTTGATTGGGAATCTTGCTTTCCCTTTAATCTTGATAGGGGGACTGTTTCTTCTCTCAAGGAGATCATCTGGAGGGATGGGTGGTCCTGGTGGGCCAGGTTTCCCGCTTTCTTTTGGTCAATCTAAAGCCAAGTTTCAAATGGAACCAAACACTGGAGTGACATTTGATGATGTTGCTGGCGTGGATGAAGCCAAGCAGGATTTTATGGAGGTGGTAGAATTTCTGAAGAAGCCTGAGAGGTTCACTGCAGTTGGGGCTCGCATACCCAAAGGGGTTCTTCTTGTTGGTCCCCCAGGAACTGGGAAAACACTGCTAGCAAAGGCCATTGCTGGTGAGGCTGGGGTGCCCTTTTTCTCCATCTCAGGTTCTGAGTTTGTTGAGATGTTTGTTGGTGTTGGTGCTTCCCGGGTGCGTGATTTATTTAAGAAGGCCAAGGAGAATGCTCCTTGCATTGTTTTTGTTGATGAAATTGATGCTGTTGGAAGACAAAGAGGAACTGGTATTGGTGGAGGAAATGATGAAAGAGAACAAACCCTCAACCAACTTTTGACAGAAATGGATGGATTTGAGGGTAACACTGGTATCATTGTAGTTGCAGCAACTAACAGGGCTGACATTCTTGATTCTGCCTTACTGAGGCCTGGGCGGTTCGATAGACAGGTAAGACTGTAACTTGAAAATCCTATTGATCTGAGTAAGAAAGAGTATACTCAGTTTAATGCTTTTGCAGGTAACTGTTGATGTACCAGATGTACGGGGGAGGACAGAAATCTTAAAGGTTCATGCTAGCAACAAAAAGTTTGATTCAGATGTTTCTCTTGATGTTGTAGCCATGAGAACACCTGGTTTTAGTGGAGCAGATCTTGCAAACCTCTTAAATGAGGCTGCTATATTGGCCGGTAGGCGTGCGAAGACAGCAATTTCGTCTAAAGAGATTGATGATTCAATTGATAGGATTGTGGCCGGAATGGAAGGAACAGTAATGACAGATGGGAAGAGCAAAAGTCTAGTGGCTTATCATGAAGTTGGTCACGCCATTTGTGGGTGAGTTGTACTATATATGCACCATTTGCTATCTATATTTCTTTAGGCAAAGGAAATTAGTTAAGCAGTATATTACTCCAACCATCTTCCCATTTTGCTTGCACATCCTGTTGCATCCGTTTTCTTTTATGCTCATTCTGCCTACAATGCGCCCCCATATATTTTATTTGTCACTCTCCTTGTACTTTTTTTACCCTGAGAAAGGTGAAATAACTCAAATTATTCTTATTTACTCTGCTTTCATGCAGGACTTTGACTCCAGGGCATGATGCTGTCCAAAAAGTGACCCTAGTTCCACGTGGTCAAGCACGTGGTCTTACATGGTTTATTCCTGCAGATGACCCTACTCTAATCTCAAGACAACAACTTTTTGCAAGAATTGTTGGTGGTCTTGGTGGCAGAGCAGCGGAGGAAGTGATTTTTGGTGAGCCTGAGGTGACCACAGGTGCAGCAGGTGATTTGCAGCAAATCTCTGGTTTGGCCAAACAGGTATTTCAATATTCTGCTCTAAGACATGTCTACAATGACATAATATGTTCATATTCTTCTTGCTTTCTAAATTCATTTTGTTTGAGGACATTCTGGTCTCTATTGTAGCTGAATTAGTTGGTCATAGTAACAAACAAAATTTCCTGAATGTGTGATGTAAGAAATAACCTTGAGGATTGTTCTAAGGAAAGAGTGGTTTTTTTACTTCATAATGTAGGCATGGGTTTTCTTCTTTTTTTATTTCTGAATTTTTCTAATTAGATTATGCTGATTCAAACAAGGTAGTTCAAAAGTAACTGTAAGATTCAATTATCTGTTTGCAGATGGTTGTTACATTTGGAATGTCAGAAATTGGCCCATGGTCACTTATGGACACATCAGGTCAGAGTAGTGATGTCATCATGCGAATGATGGCAAGAAACTCAATGTCCGAAAAGCTCGCTGAAGACATTGATGCTTCCATCAAGAGGCTATCAGACAAAGCATATGAAATTGCATTGAACCACGTAAGGAACAACCGTGAGGCCATTGACAAGATTGTAGAAGTTCTCATCGAGAAAGAGACTATGACTGGGGATGAATTCCGCGCTATTCTGTCGGAGTTTGTTGAAATCCCAGTTGAAAATCGAGTCCCTGCTTCAACCCCCTCACCAGTCACCGTTTAAGTGGCATACTTAATGTTGTAACATATATAGAAAATTCAAATTTTAAAATGTATAATAATTTTAAGTTTAGATGTGTAATGTACTCTGATTTGAATCTGTGTATGACAAAGAAATTCCTAATACAGCTGCCTTTACCGGCATCAGTTTTTTCCAGTTCTTGAATGTCATGATTCAAAGATTATAAAGGCATAACAAACGTGGAAACTTTTTTTTTTTTTCCCTCTCCATGCAATTTCATCATATTATTATCATTTTTTTGGAGTATACACTGAATTTCGCATTTTGTGATTAATTGAAATAGAAGTTCTAATCCTAACTTTCTCATATTTTTTCCTTTCTTTTTCAATTTTCATTCTAAGAATTGTGAAGTGAAATAGATTGTTATTTTTCTAGTAGATGCCTAGAGGGTTGCTTTCACTGAATTCTCTCTTACATATTATCCATATCTATAAATACTTTATGTAAGCAGCTACCTTGGAAATAGCCAAATGGGTCTTCCAAAGTGGAAATGAAAAACCATTTATGACTAATTAACTTAGGCCAAATCAAAATGCAAACCAAATGTATGGGCAGGTTTGGTCCCTGTCATCGTAGCTTCTCTTCTCTACTCCACAAAGTACAACCTCCAACGTCACACTACTTCTCTACGATTGCCCGCGAAGCGGTCTCAAATTGTCGACTTTTGGCGAACCATAAGGAAGAAATCACCTGGCTCTGCTCCAAAGGACACATAAAAGAAGCGTTTGAGACCTTCAAATCTGAGATATGGTCAGACCCAAATCTCTTTTCTCATCTCCTCCAAGCATGCATACCCAGAAAGTCTGTTTTATTAGGAAAACAGCTTCATTCTTTGATAGTCACATCTGGGGGTTCCAAAGACAAGTTCTTAAGCAACCACCTCCTCCATTTGTACTCCAAATTTGGGGATGTACAAACAGCTGTCGCACTGTTTGATCGAATGCCCAGGAGAAACATAATGTCCTGTAACATTTTGATTAATGCGTACCTTCAAAGTGGAGATTTTGAAAGTGCTCAGAGCTTGTTTGACGTAATGTCAGAGAGAAATGTAGCAACATGGAATGCAATGGTGGCTGGACTTATTCAGTTTGAACAAAATGAAAAAGGTTTGGCTTTGTTTTCAGAAATGCACGAGTCACTTTTCATGCCTGATGAGTTCACTTTAGGTAGTGTATTTAGGGGATGTGCTGGCCTGAGATTGTTGATTGCTGGGCAGCAGGTTCATGCTTATGTCTTGAAATGTGGCTTTGGGTTTGATTTGGTAGTTGGGAGCTCTTTAGCTCATATGTATATGAAAGCTGGAAGAATGCAAGAAGGAGAAGTAGTTATTAAATCGATGCCAATTCGCAACGTCGTTGCTTGGAATACACTTATTGCTGGAAAAGCTCAAAATGGATTTTCTGAGGGAGTTATTGATCAATACAATATGATGAAAATGGCAGGTTTAAGACCTGATAAGATTACTTTTGTCAGTGTAATCAGTTCTTGTTCGGAGTTAGCTACACTTGGACAAGGACAACAAATTCATGCTGAAGCAATCAAAGCAGGAGCTAGTTCTGTAGTTGCTGTGATCAGTTCATTAATTAGCATGTATTCAAGATGTGGCTGTTTGGAAGATGCTATAAAAGCTTTCATGGAACATGAGGGCTCTGATGTTGTATTGTGGAGCTCAATGATTGCTGCTTATGGATTTCATGGGCAAGGAGTGAAAGCCATTGAACTTTATGAACAGATGGAACGAGAAAAGTTAGAGGCGAATGACGTTACATTCTTGAGCTTGCTCTATGCTTGTAGTCACTGTGGACTTAAGGACAAAGGGATTGAGTTATTAGACTTGATGGTAGAAAAGTATAGGCTGAAGCCTAGTGTAGAACATTATACTTGTGTGGTAGACCTACTAGGTAGATGTGGCTGTTTGGAGGAGGCAGAGGCTATGATAAGGTCAATGCCCGTAAAAGCAGATGCTATTATATGGGTAACTTTGTTATCTGCATGTAAAATCCACAAGAATGCTGATATGGCGAAACGAATTGCTGAAGAAGTTCTTAGAATTGATCCTCAACATGCAGCTGCATATGTGATGCTTTCCAATATCCATGCTTCAGCCAAGAGGTGGCAGGATGTTTCTAAGTTAAGGAGAACCATGCGGGAAAGGAGGGTGAAGAAAGAACCAGGTATTAGCTGGTTAGAAGTGAAAAATCAAGTTCACCATTTTCGTACAGATGATAGATCTCATCCAAAGTTGATAGAAATTGATTTGTATTTGGAAGAACTAACATTAGAGATGAAGTCACGAGGCTATACACCTGACACTGGCTCCGATTTGCATGACATGGATAATGAGGAGAAAGAACAAAATTTGACCCATCACAGTGAAAAGTTGGCAATCGCTTTTGCTCTAATGAATACTCCAGTTGGGCTTTCCAATAAGGGTGATGAAGAATTTACGTGTTTGCAATGATTGTCATGTTGCCATCAAATTCATTTCAGAGATTAGAAATAGAGAAATTGTTGTACGAGATGCTAGTAGATTTCACCATTTCAAAAATGGTGAATGTTCTTGTGGAGATTACTGGTAAGTGGAAGTTAAGACATGCAATTGCTCCAGTTGAACGCTATTGGCTATTGGCTATTGCCTATTGGCTATTGGCTATTGGCTATTGGCTGGGTTTCCAATAAGGATGATGAAGAATTACGTGTTTGCAATGATTATCATGTTGCCATCAAATTCATTTCAGAGATTAGAAATAGAGAAATTGTTTTACGAGATGCCAGTAGATTTCACCATTTCATAAATGGTGAATGTTCTTGTGGAGATTACTGGTAAGTGGAAGTTAAGATATGCAATTGCTCCAGTTGAAGGTTATTGGCTATTTTCTCAGAAATTCACATGGCAACCAAAAGATGACCTAGCTGCAATCCGACTCTCCCATTACAAACTCCATTTAAAGCAGTGTTTGCAGCAAGTTCTGTTATTAGGACATATCTATCAGACACAGGAAGCAAAAGAGACACCAATAAATTCGTTAATGCTCTTAGTCAGCCACTTCCATTGGAGCAATGGCTTAGTTTTGTTTACCTGAAATGAAAAGCTCCCAGAGGAAGAAAAAAACTTCACTTTATATTGAATGCTCAATGTATCAGTACAATCAGTGCTGAAGTCCGAATCTGATTCTGACCAGAATGAAATCCACTACCTCTACTTCCAAAAAGGTTAAGAAAAAAAGGAAAACACATTTTCAAGTACATCAGAGAAAAAAATCAATTTATCATCCTTTAACTCGGCCAGATCAGAAACTAGTTATTAGTAAAGAGAACAATGTAAGGGGGGTTCTTCCAAAAGAATATTATATATAATTGAAGGAAGAAAATGGAATCAAGAGGGAAAAATTCTGTAAAACCGTCATCTGCCAAATGCCTAATCACGAATATTACATTCCACTAAAAGTAATCTTTATCAGAATCAAAGAAAACCTGTAGGATGCCTTCTAGGGAAATCCTCAGTTTCATCTATGGAGGCTGAAGCATCAGAGGCTTCGGCCAAAGACTTGAGCATGCTTATTACTTCACTTGTGTCGTCCAAATAATACTTAGCTTTGCTTGGTTTTTGTCCAACTGTGCAAGCAAAGACCGAAGTATTGGCAGAAAGAATATTTCTAGACATGGCACTACTAAAAATATCAAACATGTCCTCATCTGATCTGTCGTCACCAACACACAGCACAAAGTCAGCCTGTTTCCCATTCTCAGCCATTGACGTAAATACCTTTTCCGCAACTAGGCCTTTGCTTACTCCCTGCAAAACAAACACAACATGGTTTAAAAGAATCAATCTTTCCACATCTGCCATGGAATAATTGCTTCGTAATTTCAACTGTGAATGTGTGGCTAGTATTTTTAAAGACAGCATTTCATAGAACTTGTGGTAGCACTTGGAAGGTAAGTGACCCAGCAAGAAGAAACTGGCAAAAAGAAAAATCAGACGATAGCATTTAGGTGCCTCACTGCAGTAGGAAATACAGAACAAAATCGAATCCAGACATGCAGAATATCATAAAAACCAGAGTACAAACATAAGTTTAAGGACACTAATGAAATATAACTAACACTACAAATATATCTAATTCCATGAAGACTCATTATCTCATTTTAGCAAAAAGATCATTGACGTGTTCCCATCCTCTTCTTCAGAGAGTCAGAGAAATATGGCCATTAACTATATGTTACGTTTACATCACAGCATATTAAGTCCAGTACCTGCGGCTTTACTTCAACAATGAACTGACCACTCTTTACAGCAACGGGTTCATTTGCCAACACACTCTCTAAATGATCTAACATTTCCTTTGCTTGCGCAGATCCAAACCCCGCGTCTGCATCCCGGTATTGCCAGACTAAAGCACTTTCTTTAGTTTCAATAGAGGAACCATCAGTAGACTCTGTATATAGTTTCATCACAGGTTCAGCCATCTGCATCCACCCAAAGTCAGAGCTTTTGCCACAGATTTCCCATTCTTCACTTTGCAACCATCTGAAAGTTTTCATTAAAAGAAAAGAAAAACATAAGCACTAACAAAAACAAGAAAAAAGTAAGGATATAGGTAACTGAAATGAAGTATGGGAATGCAGCCTACTCAGAAATTTTTTTAGCACTCAAAATAATATATTCCCATGACTGGTGACTAAGCACAAAGCAAGAAGATGTTGAACATAGATTGGGAGTGGTTGATGAACCTTGTGCATTTAAAAAAAATGTACATACGCAAGAACCACACTGACAAATAACTAAATGGATCTTTTTGCTGATAAAAAATTTCTAACCTTAAGACCCTTCAATCTAGACCGCAAAAAGTCAACCAGGGAAAATAAATGAAAGAAGTCAAGAGACTTCGCCAGGAAATTTACCAAGAGAAAACTATTCTCTGCCCTCATGTTCCAAAATGCTAGAATGAAAGCAAAAGACTCATGCCAAGAAACAATCACAATTCTTTATCTCCTCGTAAATAAATGAATATATATAAAAAAACTTAACAACTATATACTAATATTCAAAAGACTCAGTTTTGGTGTACCAATTCTTTTAAAAGGTTCATATTTCCAGGTGATCATAGCAACAACAAGAATCCACAAAAATACTCCAATCTTTGTGTGTCCAGTAAACGCATTTTCTATCAATCCAATAGCAACATATTGCACCGATAATCCAGTAAACACATTTTCTATCAATCATTCAGCCCCATTCCCCTGGCCAGAAAAAGAAAATACTTTCCATTGTCCACAAGAAAAGGAATATGTTCATGCACATACAAGATTCCAGAACAGAGGATCCATATACCAAGTCATTGAAAAAACAGTTTCTTCTTTCAAATTCTTAAAAATGGCTAATATAAATATCAATAAAAAAAAAATTCATGTAGCGCTTCATGCCAGAGTAACTAATGCTATACAGAAGAGTGCAAGATCCTGCACAAGTCCATGCACATGCCAACCACACACAGACTTGCGCGCACACAGAGAGAGAGGGGGGGGGGGGGGGGGGGGGGGAATGGGGGAGAGAGAGAGTGAGAGATGACACCTTAAAAAGTATCCATGTTCTGCAGCTATTCCAAGATTCTTGCAAGGAGAAAACCATTTACTTAAGCTTCCCCTCCCTCTTCCACTAACAATGAAAACTACATTTTTGGAGTCTGCACCTAATGTGTTCAGCATTGAGATAACCTCCTGACTTGGAGATTTGTCAACAGAGTTCTGTGGCATTACAGTACCATCATAATCCAACAAAATGGCCCTACTCGTTGCCTTGCTGTAAGCCGATACAATAGCATCAATTGAGAGCTTCCTAAAGTTAGGGTCAAGTGCCACAACTCTAAATCCAAAGCTAAGACCAATTCCCCAGCATCTTTTCCTTAGATGGTCTGCACAGGCTCTCTCCATATCCTGTAAGAAACTACGTGACCAAAAAGCCACATCATGAGTGCTAACATACCGATAATGCTTTTCATGTCGCAATTGTTTCTCTGAATCAGACATCGAAATGGCCTCATTCATTGCCTCTGCAGTTGTATCAACATTCCATGGGTTGACACGGATAGCCCCACTGAGTGATGGAGAACATCCAATAAATTCCGATATTACTAGCATGCTCTTCTTTGGGCTGGTAACATCAGAACTTGATTCAGAACCAGGTAATCCCTGTCTACAAGCAATGTACTCATAAGGAGTTAGGTTCATCCCATCCCTTACAGCTGTGACAATGACACACTCAGCAATGCTGTAATAAGCAACTTTTTCAGCAATCGGAACTGAATTATCAATAAGAACAATAGGATCATAGCCAGGCCGTCCAAATAATCTGTTTATCCTCCGACAGGTTTCTTGTAATTCAGCCCGTATTTCCTCCAAATGAATCCCTTTACCCCTAGCAGGATTAACTATCTGGATCATCACAGCTCTCCCCTGCCACTTGGGGTGTTGGTTGAGCATCTGTTCCATTGCTAAAAGCTTCAAATTAATACCTTTAAAAATGTCCATATCATCTACACCAAGCAAAACTGTTTTTCCTTCGAATTGCTGTTTCAGATCTCTAGCCTTATTCTCCTCATCTGACATTTTCATAACAGATTCAATCCGACCCATGTGAACCCCAACTGGCATAATCTTGATACTGATAGTCCGTCCATAGTATTCCAATCCTAAGTAGCCCCTTTTCGACTGATACTCTAAACCAAACATTCGGCTGCAGCAAGAAAGGAAATGGCGGGCATAGTCAAATGTGTGAAAACCAATTATATCAGAGTTCAGTAAAGCCTTAAGTATCTCTTCCCTGACAGGAAGAGTCCTATATATCTCTGATGAGGGAAATGGGCTGTGTAAGAAAAAACCCATTTTCACCCTGTTAAAGCGTCTTCTTATAAAGGTTGGGAGGACCATCAAATGATAATCATGAATCCATATGTAATCATCCTCCGGATTTATTACTTCAACTACCTTTTGAAAAAATAGTTTATTTGTCAACACATAAGCTTCCCATAATGACCTATCAAAACGATGTCCTTTATCAGTTGAAAAGGGTAACATGTAATGGAAAAGTGGCCACAATTGCCTCTTGCAAAAACCATCATAAAATTTTGTCAAAACATCAGGGGGCAGAAAAGTGGGAACACATTTGAATCCATCCAATAACATCTGCGAAACATCATCCTGCTCAGCTGGATCAACATCAACCCGCAATGATCCAACGTAAATAACCTCCATATCTTCTGAAAATCCATCCTTAAGCTGTAAAAGCAAAGAATCCTCATTCCAACTGAAAGTCCAGCCTTTATTGTCCTCTTTTCTCTTTGCTTTCAAAGGAAGCTGGTTTGCTACAATGATAACTCGATCTGAAGATGCCATTGATGGATTCTCAGATGCCACGCTATGTGCCTGATCATCATCAAGCTCCGCAATATTTCCAGGGACACTCATAACCCTTGGAAGCCGTTTCCTTTCCTTAAAATCCCTACCCATTGCGGGAAAATTCCCTGAAGCCAAATCTAAAAGATTCGTATACGATCTTGACATCATCTTTTCTTCTTTCCAATGTAATACAAGAAATCCCAAAAATTCGTCCTCTCTGAAAATGGGAAAAAGAATAATCATAAAACACCCACCAATCCAATTTTACACGAGGTAACAAAACAATCAAATTCATAAGCCAACAAATAACCAAGTCCATGAAATATAAAAAGCACATTGCTTTATGTCTTTACAGAAATATAATTGCATACACACGCTAGGTTCTAAATCGGGATTATCAAAATTGGCTAATACACTGCGGTTTTCGAACTGGAACCCTCGTTCCTAATCGCAGTACGGTGGCGTTTGGGAACGGAAAAATCAACGTTCCAATAATGCATCAAAGAAATTTCCCATACCTGATTTGATGGACGCCGGAGAAGACAACCCGATGACGGAGATATCCGGACGGATGTTAAAATAGCCGGAAAATTTAAAGAGATCGAAATATAGAGGTGGCTCTTTTGCTATGGCGCCGCTTCTTCTTAGTTATTCTTATGTATATTTTCTTCAGTACATGCTTCCTCAAGTTCCTCATTCCAAGTCCAGTTGAACCAAACAGATCCTTATTCAAGCTCGGTAAGTGGGTACAACACCTTTTTTTTCTTACGTGTCAGATTCTCAGCTAGGACGTGCAGAGCACGTGGTCAATCTTCGGGTGATGCCAGCTGGTAATTAGACGGCTGGCTAACCTTATCCAATTTCGTATAAAGTAGTGATAACCTCACCTAGGTTGTGACAATAGAACAGTCACTTCTTGCTTTTTAAATAGAATTGTTATAAGCACGTGCAGACAGACTTAACTGTCATTGGTTGGTGACACGAAAATAAACTTTTTGGAGCTGGTATTGCACGAACTTTAAGATAAGCTCCACAGATAAATTTTGGAAAATAACATTTTTAATTCATTTTTCTGAGCGTTATTCAAATTAGTCAATGGCGCAATTAAAAAATAATGAGTCAAAAAAGACCATCTATCCCATGTGTGAACTAAAATAGTTGAAAAGAAAAATAAATTTCCATTGCCGGGAATTGAACCCGGGTCTCCTGGGTGAAAGCCAGATATCCTAACCACTGGACGACAATGGATATTTGGATTGTTACTTATTTGTTAACTAGATACAAAACACTTTATGCTTCTGAATTTGTCAAATCTGTTATTAAATCAAAATACACCTAGCAACTTGTTGATTACTAAATTCAAATATTAAAGTGCTTCCTTTTTCAAAGTATTCTTCCACTCTTTCCCTAAAAGCCTCAATTCCATTATTAAAAAAAAATAAAAAAAAAACTTATTTTTGATAAAATCTCATCAGATAACAGAGTATACGTTATATTCGAGCTTTATCCTCAAAATGACTAATTAATTTCAACAAATCCAAAATAAATACCCATGTTTAATTCTAGCCTGGCTACTACTAAGGGTCCGTTTGGGCAATGTCAGGACGCCCATCCATGGCCTGTTGGACCTCGCCGCGACCCAAGTGCCAGCCATAGCAGCGTCGAAGAAGCGGCCAGCCCCACACTTCTGGGCAGCTGCGTGCCCTAGTGTGTTTTCCATTTCACCCTTGTCCATTGCTCTAAATTCCAACCTTGTCCCAGACTTATTTACCAACCTACCCTTCCTCTTTTCCCATGTTACTCACTGTGTCCCACCCTCAACATTTAAAACAATTTAACAGTTGGCTTCCCAACGGTCAAAACAAATTTTTTTTTTTTCAATAGTAATAAACGGTCAGGATTTTAATTTTATATTTTTTTTAATTATTCAACTCTATAAATAAACATCCAATTTTCACACAATTCTTAATTTCATTCATATTTTTCTAAATTTTCTTTCTCTCAAATTTTAAGTCTTCAATTTTATTCTATAAATAGATAACAATGGTAGATTGATATAGAGATTGCAAGAGGTCAAAATTTTTGTCAATTATTATATTGAGAAAAAGAAAAAATAGAATGACCCTTAGTATTCGAAACTACTTGTTGAATAGTATTGGTGCTCGATTCACAAAAGTAAGTGAAATCAACTACTAAAAGATTATGACCTATATAAAAAATTAGAGAAGTAAATCAGCATTGGATGGGTTCTAATAACAATGATGAGAATGGATAAGTAATAGGAGCAATAAGTGAATGTTAATTTATTGAATATCTTTCAATTTATGTTTACAAAAATTAATTAGATGTATCTAATTTCTTTTTAAATACATTGAAATGGCAAGAAATGGTTGAAACTCAAGAGCAAGAGTTTGAGTTGACTGAGTATCTGAAATTTCTTTTCACCGTTACTTATGCTTCAGATCATAAACATATACTCTATCTTTTGGAATTTCACCAAGGGCTACTGACGGTGAAGCTGGATACATCTTCTAGAGTTTTACCAATGACTAATGATAATGAAGCTAGGTCTATACCTACTCTACCTACATATGAAAGTTATGATTTTACTGCCAAAAGAAATACAAAAAATCTCTTAAATTTAGAAATTTTAATATGTATGCCCAATACCTGGTAGAAGTGCTTGGATTTGTTAAAAACAAAATAAAATTGTCCCAAAATAAATTCACAAAATTTTAATTATAAAGCAGTTCTACTTTCTAGTTTGTTAAAAATAAAATAAAATTGTGTTCATTAAAATTCCTATGATCTGGCTCATACATATGATTTGGGCATTTCAAAGAGTTTCCAACCAAAACGGAAGCTAGCTAATGTGAAAAATACAGAATTACCAAACCATTACTCTCTGTAAATTGTAATCTCGAAAGCTTGAAAGACCAAAGTAAGTGGAACCTTCCTCTTTCGCTTTCTCTTTTCCACTTTTGAACTTTGGAGAAGAAGAGTGATATATGGCCGGATACAAGGCTGATGATGAGTATGATTATCTTTTCAAGCTGGTTTTGATTGGTGATTCTGGTGTGGGTAAATCGAATTTGTTGTCGAGGTTCACAAGGAACGAGTTTAATTAGGAGTCCAAGTCTACAATTGGAGTTGAGTTTGCTACCAAAAGTTTGAATATTGAGGGGAAGGTCGTCAAGGCTCAGATTTGGGACACTGCAGGACAGGAAAGGTGTGGTTCTTTTTTTGTAATTTTTTTTCGATAAAACTAAAACCTGACCTGGGTTATGACTAACTCACTTGAAAATTCATGCTTTTGTGAGTTTTTGCACAAAGATTTGATAACTATTGTTTCGGACTATGATTTTGATGATTTACCTTACTGGGTTATCGAGCACAGCAAAGTATATTCCTTTCTTCAGAATTCTGCTTACTGTATAACATGTGTTATTGATTATGGATTGTAAATTGATTGAATTTTAATAAGTTTATGTAGAGAAAAAAATGTATTTTCATATGACAAGACTTGTTTGGGTTATTAAGTTACTTTAATTTATATATTTATAGTTTAGAACACATTACTAGTAATTTTGTCTAGCAAAAGAAGTTCAATTTAAATACTATTGATATACGATATGGTTTAATTTCATGGTTTTGGAGACACCCTTAATTCTTAAAAACGCAGTACTATAAGTTATTATATTCATAACCGAACTGCTGAAGCTTTCAGTAGATATTTGGATGAAGTTCTATCTTTAAGATGGAATGGTTTGGATACATCATAAGATGATATTTGAAGTGCTTGGATTTTACTTGTATTGGCACAGGGAGTTATTGTGGAAAGCTTAATCTTGATGAGATATATGCCTGCATGGATTTGTGTCGTTAAACTTTTGCCCATGGACTTTGTATCCCTCATTAAGGATACTATGTTGGTTGTGCATGTTTCATGTTACCGTATAATCCTTTGAACTTTTCACAACCTATGGGATGGCATGGATAAGAATTTCTTCTATTCTGCCTCTATCCTTATACTATTTCTGTTTCCTGCTGCTAAGTGCTAGTTTTTTAGTACTATATTCTTTCTAGGATAAGATAAGTTAGAGTTTCCTAAGTAGTTTCTCTATTCTTCATTCAAAAGGTTTGTTGGGTTCTTCCAAAATGCACACTTAAAGTATATCCTTGTATGTTGGCTTTGGTCTAGATGTGTGTGTGATCATGGTTAAATTTATAAGAAACTGTCTCAACTATTTCTCACTCTCAAGTATATTTGAACCCAGGAATTATATATTCCTACCAGAACATGATGGAGTCAACAAAAGGACGAAGAAAACATATTCTGAAAGAGCTGAGGGCATAAATGATCTCCTATGAGTTGCATCATTTACTAAGTAGTCTCATTATCTTGTTATTAGGAAGTTGCTGATCCAGTTTTGATTTAGCATTGAAGCCTGTAAAGGTGCAAATGTATCGATCCTACCATGACAATAGCATGCATAATTTCAAACAAAGTTTGCCTTATCTGGAAGCTTCTCGGCCCTGTTGGAAATTAGACGAACCTCTTTCTAGAATGACTTCTGAACACATACGCTACCCTCCCTTCCTGAAGCTTAGTAATTTATTTCTGCTCCTTCCTTTTGAACAAAGTCAATGTCATGTGAACAATAGCTACAAGCCAGCTCTCATGCCATCGTTTAAAAGTATAATTATGTACTAACAAGATGTAATCTATTAAAGCCAACTCGTTTTTGGTAACAAACATGGCCTAAGCCCATATACCAACTTCATCCCTATACATATAGGCTGATGACCTAATACCTTCCATTAGTGTCTATATATACATACCACTCCTGGCTGCCTCATGAGTGTCTACTTTTCTTTTTTTCTTTTGTTCTACCTTTTACAATCCTTTTTTTATGCACACCAGGTTCGTCATTCCATGTGGATCTACTTGACTAATCTAAACCTATCCCCAACCATTTATCTCCAAAAAAAAATAAATTCCGTAGCTTCATTTTCATGTTGGAGTTTAAGCTCTTTTTAATTGAAACCTCTTAGATAGTGGATGACCTTTATAATACCATGAACTGGTTTATTCTAGATAAAATGTTGCAATTCTGCAATTCCTTTTGCATGTCTTCTAGTGTGGCAAAGGTGTGAAGTGGGTTTTTTTTGGTGGTTGTTCAATTCAAAAAGTCTTTTATTTGAGGGGTGATAGTTGGTCTCTGACATTATACCTCAAGGAAAATCACTAATTTTGCATTATCTAGTGGTAGTAATGATGCATGATAACCTTAGTAGGTTGAATTTCTGTATATATTTGATCATGTTGAGCACCTCTTTCAGTTTGTTTAAAGTTTGCAGAAGCTTGCTATAGCTCTTCAATTTGTTTTTAACGTTCTGTTACTCCATGTCTTGGAATCTTAAGGTCTTGAGATGCAAACAAATTGTTATAGTTTCTTTTTCTGTTCATGTCATGTAATTCATAACACGTATTATATTGAGTGTTGCAAATGGTTATGTAACTCTGTTCAATTGCTATGTTAAAATTACTAGTGCACCTGCTTTTTCTGTTTGTTTCTCTACTAGGTACCGTGCCATTACAAGTGCCTATTATCGAGGAGCTGTTGGTGCCTTGCTTGTATATGATGTTACACGCCATGCTACATTTGAGAATGCTGCAAGGTGGTTGAGGGAGTTGAGGGATCACACTGACCCCAACATTGTAGTCATGCTTATTGGCAATAAATCTGATCTTCGACACCTTGTGGCTGTTCCAACCGAAGATGGAAAATCTTTTGCAGAGAGGGAGTCTCTTTACTTTATGGAAACTTCTGCATTGCAAGCAACCAATGTTGAAAATGCATTCACCAAGGTTCTCAGTCAGATATACCGCATTGTGAGTAAGAGAACAGTTGAGGCTGGCAATAATGCAAGTGCTTCAGCTCTTCCATCTAAAGGACAGACGATAAACGTGAAAGAGGACACTTCAGTTCTGAAGAGAATTGGATGCTGCTCAAACTAGGTGTTCCATTGCTGGCTAGTTGTTTTATGGCTTGTACTGTGATTCTGTAAATATTTTTCACTTATTAATATCTTCCTGACGCAGGAAATGTCCTTAGAAGGGTCTCAGTGAACAGAGTTTGAAATTTGTCATTTGTCATTTGTCATTTGTTTATTTAAAATTTCAGGCGTTCATCCACAGGTCTTAAAACTGAAATGTCAAAATCCCGGAGTTGGTTTCTTGGCTAAAAGGTTATGTTAGTATCTAGATATTTTAGATTTTAAATTTCTAAAAAAATTAAAACTTTCATATATTTTCTAGTTCAGGAACAGAGGCCATTATTTTTCTCACACCCTCCTTTTCATTGGATAAGTGGGGATTGCCTAATTTAATGCATGGTACAAAACCAAAGAAATTCAAAGATCCCAATTGGACAACCAGTAAAGTCCTTTAATTAAGCTAAACAAAGGTAAGGATAAGTTTCACAAAAAATTCCACCATTAATTTTACTTTTTGGACTTTGGAGTTCAATTTTTTTACCAGCTGTCCGGTGGGAAAAGAAAAAGGCTATAACCTATAAGAAAATGATTTATGCATTGGAGTTTTGTGAAGTTTATTATAGGGCACGATTTGGTTTATTATTATATAATTGATTAATTTATTATCACTATATAGAAAAGTTAATAAAAAAGACAAAAGGTCCAGGCTTTGTTATCCTGTACTCCCACAGCAGGGAATCCCACTCGATCTTACATTGAACACACCCCGAAAAATCGTCGAAAACTCCGGCAACTCGCCGAGGTCGGCGAACAAAGAGTCATCCTCCTCCCTCATCGTCAAAGCCACATCATCTACCTCCGCACAGATAGGACTCTCAAGGAAACTGGTAGATGCCACGTCATCCAACCACCAGTGAGATTCTGGAAGACTATGATGGCAAGCGAAAACTGCAAGCTCATCCGGTGAGATTCTGGAAGATTCGGTGGTTGAGGTATCCGTTCCACCGGCTGAGACGATGGCGGAGTTGGTCGTGGTTGTGGTTGTGGACTTGGATTTCTTCGCCGGAGATGAATGATTGTGATCGCAAGCGTACGTGACGACGAGCAGAGTGGGGTCCACACGGCTTCTTTCTACTTGTTTTCTCGCCGGGCAACCCTTTGAGCTGCTACATCGATAATAACCCCTGCGGTTTAATATTCGGATAATTATTAGATACTGATGACGTGGATAAGAAAAAGTAATCCAAACAAGAAAAAACTGCTTTATATTTTATATTTTAAATATAAGAAAAAAAAAAGATATTTAAATCTATCACTTTGTTTTTCCAAAATAATATTAAATACTGTAAAAATCAAATGCAATTTAATTTCTAGTTTTTCTGCCGACATAATAATTTTTTAAATTATATAATTTAGTACTTTTATTTAGTAAAGAAAAAAACCCCTAGTTTTGAATAATTGTTCAGTTTAATTAAAATTTAGAATTGTGTGTTTGCTATTACATGTACAAGTACCAACTACCAACTACTACACCTAGCGCATTTTAGTACAGCCGCCTACATGCTATAATACGGCGGCTCTAAACAACTAACCAGATCCAATCACATACCGGCTTTCATGCATCCTATGCCGCCACCGCCAACTTACAAGTCTAAATTCTTACCCAAAAAACCCGCGCATGTTAGCAAATACCATTAATTGGTTTTTCACGATGCATGAACTTTTATTTTCTTCAATAATTATTCAATTTTAAGATTAATGAAAATACTGTTAATTAGTTCAAAGAAATTTATTTCTCATACTAACCTGGGATATGGAGACCCTTTAATGGGCTTCTGGCCGTACTTTCTCCAGGCCCATGAATCCGACGGTGGATATGTCTCCCCTTTGCTCCTAGATCCATCCACGTCACCGATCGGTATTGATACCACCCTCTTCTGTACCCTCCTACCGTACAGATAACAAACTACCAACGGTCACTCTTCCAGAAAAGAAAAATTCGGAAATTATAATAAATAAATAAATAAATAACCTAGCTGACCTTTTTTTGGGAGATGGAGCTTCAGTCTTTGAGTCATATCCTGAGGAAGGAGAATCCGGCCCCGTTTCTGGGGTGGGTTCGGATTCTTCGGAGTAATTGGTATGAAATCTACTATCCATGACCATGGAGTTGTTGATGATGGAAAATTTTGGGACGTTTGATTAAGCAAAGTGTTGTGTGGAAGCTAGCTAGAAATGATGGATGATTTGGGTTGATGGGGTTGCAAGAATTTGAAAGGAGGATTGGCCGGCGAGATGAGAATAGGAATTGGGTGTGAGAGTGAAGAGAGAAGAGGGAGTTGGGGTTTAATATGATCCGTCATGGTGACAGATTGGCAGTTAGTGTAGTTTATTAAGAACGTGCAAGCAAATACACATTAATATAATGGATGGAGTAATCTGGTATTTGTGAGTTCATGATAAGAAATCATGGATTTGTTGGTTTACAATATTATTTACAGCTTCAATGATTGAGATTATGTCAACTCAGGGATGATCAGGTAATTAAGAATTTGGGCTCTATTTATTGATTTCCGGATTTGAATTTTCTTCCAAAAATCATAAAAAAAAAAGTAAAAATTTATACACAGGGATGATCAGGTAATTAAGAATTTGGGCTCTATTATTGATTTCCAGATTTGAATTTTCTTTCAAAAATCATAAAAATAAAATAAAAATTATACTCAGGTAATTAAGAATCTGGGCTCTATTTATTGATTTCTGGATTTGAATTTTCTTCCAAAAATCGTAAACAAAAAAAAAATTATAAATTTTTTAGTTTTGATAAAAATGATATAATTTTTATTTCATCATAACAGTGATTTACTCGTTTTGTACAAATAAAAAAACAAAAAAATTATAAATTTTTTATTTTTGATATAAATGATATAATTTTTATTTCATCATAATAGTGATTTACTCGTTTTGTACAATCTTAATACACCTGAATATTAACTAAAATAATTATCAAATATAAAATGATACTAGCAATGACTTTTTTAGTTGACACACTCACCACTTAATTGAACATGATTAATGTCTGAGAATATGGATATCAATATTAACTGGTTGTCAGTTGAATTGAATAATATAATATTTAAAAAAAATTTACCCACTTATGAAGAATTTAGTTTTAAAAATGATTGCGGGGAGTTTAGATTTCCCCAACCCCTCCAATATCTCGCTTTTAAGATTATTGTTCCCTTTACCTTTGGTTAAAAATAATAATAATAATCAAGTACACAAAAAAAATAAAATTTGCTTTGAAAGTTTTGAAGATAATTAATGTTGAGTATTCTGAATACACAATCCAATCGGTTGTCAATACATTGATAAATATAATGAATAGTAGAGTTTGGTTTATCACCAACCCTTCCCATACAGCTTTCAAGATTGTTCTCACCTTTTACCTTGAGTAAAAAAAGAATACACAATAATTGTTCTTGCTTTGAAAATTTTGGTACCTAATTAATAT
Source organism: Quillaja saponaria (assembly GCA_029379385.1). Classification (NCBI taxonomy): domain Eukaryota; kingdom Viridiplantae; phylum Streptophyta; class Magnoliopsida; order Fabales; family Quillajaceae; genus Quillaja; species Quillaja saponaria. Next base: position 4,916,553 of record CM055616.1, on the reverse strand, counting down.
CTTATAATTGAGTACGTACTTAACTAGTATTTGATTTGTACTCATAATTATTGTGAAGTCTATTCAAATGACATATTTATTGAGATTAAATAAGTTTCATGTTATTAATTTAATGTGAGCATGCATAGCTGGAGAGAATAATTAAAATTTTCAATTTAATTGTATGTGAATAAAAAATAGAAGTATAATTGGTACCTATCATATTCTTTCAATTATATACTCCGGGAACAGTCTTGTTCTTATCTATATACTTCATATATTATTATATCATTTGAATGACATATTTTCAATTCATGAATTTTAGTAGACAAATATTATCTACAAGAGCAAGAAAAAAAGACAAACGAAAATTTTAATTAGGACAGCTAACTGATGAGGTCTTAATTCGAAAGGTAAATATAGAGGTGCTAGCGAGGTCTAATAGGTCTTAAGGTCAAGTCTGTTGTGAATATTTTTTTTTTTTATATTTATGAATTCGGCAACCACCTTAATTGAAAAAAAAAAAATTAGGGCAAGAAGATAATTGTTTACTTGTTCAAATTGGCAAAAATAGAATAGTTAAGCAATGGGTGAGCTATATGTCATTAAGTTGGTTACGTTTTTTTTAGGGGAAACGAATATTTTGCTTATGCTATTATCAACATTATGTTATATAGCCAAAAGTCATGAGTATTGTTAGTTCAAATTATGTAAGAATATATTCGAGTATTATAAGAATAGCCTATTACTTAATTATAGTTTAAATTAAAAATAAAATTGTGCATAGTAATATATTCGAGTATTATAAGACTTGCCTATTACTTAATTATGGTTTTAATTAAACATAAAATTTAGTAGAATACCTTGAGTCGTAAATTGTTATTTTTCATATTACATAAAAAGATTTATTTCAAATTAGGTAAAGAGTACCTCGATTTCAAAAAGATTTATATGTCAATTTGTTACTTGACTTAATTTTTTAAAAAATCAGATTCTTAATCTAGTCAAAAATATTAAATTTAAATGGAGAACATCACATAATTATTTGCAGGTTAAAATACCTGAAAATAACTTTATGTTGTAAGAAAAAAAAAAATTCAGAAAGAAAAATTTGAGTTAGAAATTTGAAATTGAGTAAACAAAATTTTCAAATTATTGGATCAACATTCATGTCATTTTTCATTCATGCATTAATATTAAGTTTTTCGCCCTCTCCTAAAAAAAAAAGTCAATTTTGTTAAATTCTATCATGATTTAATAATTTTGACTTGATTAAAAATTTAATTTAAAAAAGTAAGGGAGGAACTTATTAGAAATAAATATTTCATTTTATATACAACTAGGGGCTCATTTGGATCATCATACAAGGAATAGCATGATTATATAAGTTTATATTATTGACTGTTTCTTATATTGTGCTTGATAATATAAGGTTACATAATAAAAAAATGAAGATAAGATAATAGTATAACAATTATAAAACTATACAATCTAATATATTACATAATTATATACTATATAATTTTAAATGATACGCTCAAACAAGTTCCAGTTTTTGAGTAATGTACATACCAACACCTCAATTTATCATGGTGTTGAAGATTTCCCTAACGGCCATGACACTTAGACGATGCAGTTAATCTAAATGCATAATGGCCCACAGCTTTGGGCTCAATGTATAGCAGGACTATACAAATAGCTATTCTAAACTTTTGGGTAGGGCTTTGTACCCGGTCCAGATAAATATATAATAAATTTTAAATGTTAGAATATGTAAAATTGATTCAAGACATTCTTATCAATTTATTGTTGACAAGAATTCTAATTTTAAAATAATTTTGAACGAAAATTTAGTAATACAAGTTTGTAATCTAGCGGGCAAAGTTGTAAGGGGTAAATTTATGTATACTAATCTAACTTTTTTCTTTTGATAATAACCTATATCTTTGAATTAATAAACACATACTTTGCAATACTAAGATTATAATTTCCTTCAATCTAACAAAAATTGAAAAATAAAATATATTTCATCATCACCATGCCAATTAAATTAATAATCATATAATATAACTTATAGCATATTAAATTAAGAAAGATGTATTTTAGTTTGCCACGTGCAGCTGCCGATAAATAAATCAACCAATTTGGTTATTTGTTGAACATGCGAGTCAGGGGCAAAAATGTAATCACGTCCACTATAACATCATAATTGAGAGAATAAAAATTAACCACTGCCTATAAATAAATCAACCAATCCAATTATTTTTCAGGATGAATAGAAACAACGAGTCAGGGACAAAAATGTAATTACAATCACTGAGCATAAATACCTTCAACGCCGACATTCTTATCTACTAACAATTAAATCTTCTCCAACCTTCTCACTTCTTCTCAAAATCGTTAAATATTGCAAAAACTCAAAATGGTCCATCAATATCATATCCCATAGAAATAAGTAAATGGCTGCACAAGAAATTCTAAAGCTCTTTGATTCTTATTGGTTTGAAACCACAATTTTCACAAAGACACCAACTTCACCATCATTGTCAAACCCAATTACCCAAACCCAGCCTCAAATTCTTGCACAAGAATCAAAGCTCCTGAAAATTCCAAGCCTCCGTGTTAGGTCTTTGAGTGACCAAAATTTGACCATAAAAACAAGCTTCCTTTCTGATTCACTATCCACAAACTCAGACCTTTTAACACCAAAGCTGCAAACAATTCTTTCAGGCGAAGTAGTTGAAGCAGAAGCAGGGGATGAAGAAGAAATACCCACTAAGAAAAAAGTTAACAGAAGAAGAAGATCAAGAAAAATTAAGAGGAGCAGTAAGAGCTTGTCAGAGCTTGAATTTAAAGAGGTAAAAGGGTTTATGGATCTGGGTTTTGTTTTCTCTGAGGAGGACAAGGATTCAAAATTGGTTTCATTAATTCCTGGCTTGCAAAGATTTGGAAAGTTTGAAAGTGGTGAAGTATTAGAGGGGAAGAATGAAATTGATGAAGAAACTGAGATTTCAAGGCCTTATTTATCTGAGGCATGGGGTGTTTTGGATGAAAATAAGTTAAAGAATCCATTAATGAATTGGAGGATACCAGCTTTGGGTACTGATGAAATTGACATGAAAGATCATCTTAAGTTCTGGGCTCATACAGTTGCATCTACTGTAAGATAACAGGCCTTCTTTTTTTTCCCTGGTGGTCTCTTTTAGAAAAAAAGAAAAAAAAAAAAAAACAGATCATTTTGTCTGCAACTTTCTGAAAATTTTGTTTTGAACATCTTTAAGTGTATATACAGGCGTGAAAATTAGTGCTTTTTATTTATTTAGCTACCCTAACCTTAACAAAATTGGAGTCCATTTAATTGAACTATCAATTAATTGAGTGCAGGAATAGCAATTTCTTCTATGGAATTTAGATGGGTTTTTAGATCATATTTAATTTCAATTAGATCATAATTTATTAATTTTGACTTAATATGTCTAGTGATAAAAAATATTTTAAAAAAAATTCAAAGTAAGTCTAATTTATATTGGATTTTGTTTATATCAAATTGATTTTTATTTATTTTTTGAATCATATGGTCAGATTGAGGGACAATTCTCCTTTGAACTATTAGCATAAAGAATTGGTTGGTAAATTTGTTTTATTTACTGAATTTATAAATTAGATAATGAAAGATAATTTTTTTATTTTTTATACATCTTTCTCATCTCAATTAAATACGAGATGGCATTATAAGTTTTTATAAAAATAATTTTTGTGTGGTGTAATAATTGAAGGAAGATATTATTGAGTCGAGAATATAATTGTTTTTGGTGTTAAGTTGCTGATCTTAATGAAATTGATAATTGGAAGATGCATTAAGACTAGTGTTTTGTTTTTACTTTAATAATCATAATTAAAGTGCTAGATCATGGAGTTGGCTTGTATATTTGGGAGACCCACTCATTGATAATTATTGCTATTAGTTTTACTTGAGTAGGCTGCGACTTCAAGCAAATATTAATGCAACGTGATTCACACTTCCACATTATGAATTAAAATAGAAAGGGAAAGTGGGCTTATAAAAATCAAATAAATCTTCCACTTTTTATATTCTAATTCAAATTTCAAACTCCAACAGATTTGAAAATCTTTTAATTAAAATGTAGGTTTTTGTATCATTTTCGTTCTTCACAATAATTTCAAATAAAGATTGGCAAGTAGCATAATGTGTTTTCTTAACAAACAAGTCATGGGCGGCGCGATTTGCTTCAATATAGGGATGCTTACCTTAGGCAAGTTGGCATTAGACAAGTTCCAAACAAAAATACCCATTTGCATTATGGCTGAAAGGAAGGTTTTATCTTCAACAAAAGCTGGATATAATAGTAAGCGGGTTATACTCACAGATAAGAACACAAGTTCGAATTTTGAAACTTGTTAGAAGAGCTTCTCAATTTTGATAGAACTTGAGAGAGTAGACTCTTTGTAATATTTGTGAGGAAACAGAGAAACCAAAAAATAAAAGAAAAAAAAGTTCTATCTTCCCATAGGATACTCTACTATTATCAAGATGCTGACAAGCAAAACTATTAATTATTAAAGGAAAAAAAATGATTATTAAGAACATCTTTGCCAATTATGATCCCCTTCAGTACTTTTGGCAGTCAACTTTGACATCTACAAAATGGAAACAACTAAAATTCCAAGAGTTTCATCTCAGCTTTCACTTCCTTGGAATATGAAGCACAGTGCAAGAGGACTACCCATAATCTAATTATAGAATGAATAATATAATACATTTAATCAGAGTTGCAAGAGGCAAGATATATATACAAGAGAGTTATGAGTCTTCAATGACAACCTATTGATGAATTAATTACATTTCTTCTTCTTTTTTTGGTGCAAGATGAATTGCATTTCACTATATGTTATACAAGGTTTCCAGAAATACTTATCAGTTGTCGTTGTTGGAGGCTGCCTCTGGAAGTTTAAATGTGGGAGGCTTATCAACACCCCTTCTTGAGTACTCCCTCCATCTTCGAGCTGCTGCAGCAGCTCTCCTTGCTCTTTCTTTTACTTCCTCCTCTGCAACAACCATATATTCTTTTAGTAAATGAAGAAAAAGTAACATAAATCAGATTTTGACAACGAGTAGCAGTAAAATAGAGCCAAAGTTTGTTTAATTTCAGCTAAAGAAATGTACCAATTACAAGATTTAGAAAACCATCATGAGTTCCTAGCATACTTCTGAACAATACAACATAGAAGTGAACGACTCTGTGAATATATTATTTTCTATTTCAATTAACATGGCAACAATTCCATTTAAAGGGGAGAAAACAGAAAAGAAAATAATTCCTCATACCTGAATTCTTGTAGTCCTTGGCCTTTCCCCAAATGTTACTCCAGTTTGGATCCATTTTATCAGTATCCTTCTGCTTCATCATCCTATATTTAGCTTGTTCCTGTAACAAATTCAGCATAGAGACAAATTTTCCTAGTTACTAAAATTCAAGGCAGATGATATTATATCAGTTAAAATTACCAAACTATCACAGAATTCCAGCAACAGAAATACAGTTACTCCGAATTTTGTAACAGGTTCCTTTGACCAAAGCCTTCACATTAGTTTAGCACAGTCTTGCTTCATGAAGTTGAAATGTAATAGTTACTTAACTCTTATATTAGGAAGCTTGTGCTGAGCCTCATTGTCACAAATTTTATGTAACATTTGCCTCATTGTCCTAGTTACCATTGCAGTATCAACATAAGCAAGTGATTCTAATTACTCTTAAACAGAAGCATACTACAGTTTGAAAGTTTTCCGGTACTTGAACCAATCTTCTTTATTACTATTCTTATTGATCCTAAAAAGCATGTCTCCAGAATTGCTTGATCACCCATTAAATTCTTTCTTGGCATAATTAGTTGGACATGACATTCTGATGTAGAATTATAGCAGCAAAATCATGTAATAGTGTCTCAGGAATCCTTTCAGCTTTCATACGATTAGTAGGTCAAATCATAAAACTTATCCAACAATAGTATTTAGATATACAGGCAGATAAGACTATGTCCACATGCAATACATTACATATTAAGGTGATGATGATACACGTGAGTTCTTACCAAGACTTTTGCCTGCCTCTTTTCCCATCGAGAACTTGCCTGTCATTCATAAGTTTATATCAGGTAATAAGATTAAAGCGCTTATGGCAGAAATGACCTAACATTTCATATATTCTATAAACTTAAAAACTACGAGGTTTTAAAATGAATTAGCTGAGAAAAAAGAAAGGTTGAATAGAAAATAAAGAAATTCTGCAACATTGTAGTATTCATGTTATGAGGAACTATTCACTACTGTTTCAACTTTCAAGAGCCAAAAACAATAAACTTGTAAACTTAAAAAATTACCACATTTTGTAACCGGTTTTCAAGACATGCACAGAATATGCTAAATGCCACCTCTATGCAGTCCGGAAAAATTAATTTAGCCTCCAAATCAACAACTACTTCAGGTAGAAAATAGAAGAAAGCATGAATATGACCACAGTGACCAAAGTAATATTCTTACAGTTCTGAAAACATCGACTGATGCTGATCCCATTCCTGAAAGCATGAATGCGACCTGTTCATATTCCACAATCCCCCAGAGTTATGTAAAGAGCAACATACTAGCTTGAGTAGATTAAATATAACAATTTGCATGTTCGGTAACTACGCTTATTGACATACTATCTATCCTAGTGCATGGTGAATAGTAACTCATCCATATTTAAAGTTCTTCAATTAGATCAAAACAATCAAATATCAAAAGAGCCAATTGTCTTTAGCTGAATTAACAAATATTTCTATGTATTCAAGAATGGCCTAGAATCGGGTGCCCACAAGTAAATTTTCTGCCAAATTGTTACCAATTTATTAAGCTTGTACTAAAAGTCTGAGTATCTTGTTTCATTTTCTAAAAAGAGGAATGTAGTTGATGAGGTCAAGGCTTACTAGGGCCAATACACTGAAGTAACCCATAAATCATTTACAAACTCTATAGAAGCATAACGAGTATGTATTACTTGTGGATCAAGAATGGATAGTGAAATCCCAACAACAACAACAACAAACAAACAAACAAAAAAAAATGAGGGAAAAAGAAGAGGATTGTGAAATAAAATTCGAAACTTTCTAACGGATAAAATAAAGCTTATGAAGAAGTGGTTGCTAGCATTTCATCAAGCATAGGTTGTATAGAAATCTTGGAAGAACGAAACTAAATCTTCTGATTGAAGGACTTACATTAACTCTTTCAACCCTTCTCATTTCATCTTCAAGTAAGGATAGTTGTGCAGCAGATGTCCAATGAATGCAGTCAACAGGGCTGAAATACAAGATATTTTGTTAGTGTAAATCTCAACTAACATTGGTACTTTACACAAACACTGTCATCACAGAAAGTTCTAGAATTCAAGTTTCTAAAAGAAGCATCTAAATAGAATTGATTTTTCATAAAAAAATTAATTCTTATATACAAATGATATCTAATGAAAACCACATTTCTAAAGGAAACATTTTTTAATTGAATATACATGAAAAATACCATACCAACTATCAATCGCCTGTTGAACTAAATCAGGATTTCCACACTGGCTGTAAACTCTAGCCCTTCCAAAGTCTTCCTCTATTCCGAATACATCAGGGGCAACATTGGCACAATTTTTGCATCCTGTAATGAGGGAATATAGAGGTTATGGATCTATAACAAGATGAGCTTCCTTACTTGAGATAAATGACTCCCTCAGCTTTGTAAATATATTATTGGCATCTCCTGAAGTCAATAAAGTATGAATCTAGTATTTAACATTAAGTTGTATGTCATCATCAGTTGCAAATAGTCATATTCAAACACTATTTTCCACAATTGAAACTAGCTAGCAGAAAAATCCCAAATATTACAAAGGTAAAAGATGCTACAGCCAACCCAATCTTAAAAGGATGTCAGAAATTGCTTACCTATGCAGCTGAATTCATCAACAAATGCATGATCCTTTGTACTAGAATCATCCACGAAAGGATTAATTGCAGTCAATGCATACCCATGAATCTCATCATACACCATTCGCTGTACAGGATCACTGAGCACCTGCAATGCAATAGACATTTTATGTTAAAAGCATAAAGTAAAAGTTCAACATATAATCCTTCAAGTTTAATAGTGATATCCGAATTGGAACCCACCCCATAGACATCGTTGATGAACATGCAGAAATTTGTGGTTTCAGGATCATTGCCACTCAAGTCTGGATGGCAAGCTTTCATGCAATTATAATAGGCCTTCTTTATCTGCTCTTGAGTGGCATCTGGAAGCTATTACCATGGGCCAACCAATAATTAGACATATTATACGGGCATCAAAGACTATACGTTGCTAAGCTAATACCATATTAATTACATGACTCAAGCATGAGTACTAAACAATATCATGTCCTTATGAAATGTTCATCTATCCTGTTAAATTCTTCTTCATGACTTAAAATCTATACCAAGCTTGAAATGTGTACAAAATAATAATAATAATAATAAAAAGTAAAAAAATTGTCATGTGTGTGTAATCTTCCCATCTTGGCTTGGCTGCATAACCTGAAATATTCATATATCAGAAACCAGATCAAGTTTTTAAAGTATTACCAGACCCAGAACTGCATAATAGTCATCGGCAATAGTATCCACTGAAGAAGTGAAATCTTCCGCAGCAACCCTTGCCCTAACACAGCCTCTTCGCTTACCACCAGCATGACTCATCAATGTCCAAGGATTAGTAGTCTTCGCCAACATCCGCCATGGGCTTATTGGACATAAATTTAGTAAAGGGTTGTGGAGTTTAAGAGCTTCAGTGCACACGGGAGAGAGCAATTGAGCCATTCAATCATACAGTTTAGACAGAGTTGTTTGATTGAAAGCTGAAACAGAGTAAGGAGGAGTGAACCAAAAAAACAAAAAATAGATTTTTGTGTGTGAAATTGGAAGATTCTAAATTTTAGAGGACGAAGAAATTTTGGAGCAGAAGGTAGAAATGCTGACATGGCTGATTCTGAGCCAAATACTTCCTCAGAATTTGGACTAACCGAAGATGAATCTAGTGGAAGAAAACAAAAAAGGGCAAAGTCCGTTTTACATGATCGTGGCAAGTGTCGCCTCGTGCACGATTGCTGCTTCGCGCTTCAAGCAACAGTTTTTAGTCCCAACTCCACATGTAGTGTACACCTGTCTACTTCATTTCTTACCACCATGAGTGAAAACCAATCAAACATGGCTACTCTTCACTCCATTGGTTAGAAATTTACATGGTATTACAGATTGAATTACTTTCACTGGAAACGGGTTGAAAGGAAATAGGAGGGGAGCGAATTTTATCGAAAGGAAATACTATGCTTAAAAAATGGACGTTTTTAAGTATCAAGTCATTAGTTTAATTGATTGATTCAGTCATTAGATTATCGAATAACATCATATTATTAATATATTTTATTATAAATTTTAAATATTATATACTTTTGATTAATTATAATATTAAATATATAATTAAAAAAAATTACATTATTTAACTTATACAAAATAATAATATAAAATATAATTAGTTCACTAATATTTAATATACAATACAAATACTTCATTCATCCTTAATACAACATCCATTTTTTCAATCTCATTATTTTAAAAAAAATAAATATGTTCAAAAAATAGAATGAAATTATTGCGTCTTTATCTTAGAAGTGAATTCTACGTGAAAAAAAATGGAGTAGAACCAAGACCCCTAATAAACTTGGCCTTAAAAAGGACTCCCGTTTTATCTCAACATAAAGGGAACATAATTTATATAGATTGAGCAGCGACTTTCAAGAGAAAAAGAATAATAGCTGAGAACTGCCATTCATGGCCACAACTTGGATGGTACAATCTCCACTTTCAACCCATTCAAAACATTAAACCATACTCAGAAACAAAATTAAAATACCAGTCTACAAAAACGGCAACCTACAATTGATGAAAATTGAAACTTGCTCCTAGAGTCTCTTAACCAGTGATGTTCTGGGACTTGTTAAGGATGACACCTTCATATTTCACTTGGAACCACTTCATGGCATCCTCCTTTGTGACTCGGTGTTGGATACCAACAGTAGCCTTGCATCTACGGCGTCGGCCCACACGATAACCAGGACGCTCGAGTACAACATAGAAGTCCATTCCATAAATACCAGTTGAAGGGTCATACCTGTGATGAAACATCACATAAAACCACAGTTCAGTAAGAAAAAGGAAAAGTTGATTCAAGATCATTCAAGCATGATACATTCATGTCTAGCAAAAAAAAAGTATGATACATTCATATTAGTCACAGTACTGATTTGGACAGAAATTGACTTGAAGAAACTCAGAAGACAAGCAAACATGATACACATCTAGAAAGATAATAACCCAAAGGCAGTCCATAAAGAGGAAAAAGAGGAAATGATTTTGTGACCCAATTGGTTAGGCAAAATTGAAACTAGATGGTCCACCAACATGATACATATCTTTCAAATATCAATAAAACTTACTACCTACAAGGAAAAAAAAATAAAAAATTGCCAGAGCAGGATTAATTTACATATATTTAACAAGAACCAATGAGTAATTAGAAAATGAATCATCAGAGTATTTTACCAAGAGCAATACGTGGACATCATCAAGTATTTAATAAACTCCACTAGTTACTACTTTCCAAGCAAATACAAAGCCAGTCAGATTTTATTTCAACAAGAAAATAGTAGGCAGCACAGTATACAATTGTTTTCTTCCGAATAGTTGATTATAACTTCCAAATTGATGCGAGCTCCCCATACTAATTATGGGGTAGTTTTATACTAATTCTTAACAGCATTTGGTCATGAGAGACATTTTGAAATAACTAATAAGTCATACGGACAAACTTTTACAGAAACAATCAATTCAGAAAAATAAAAATTCATACTTAATGCATACACAGACTCACACAATAGAGTACCTATGACCTCAACATAGGATTAAGTCCAATCACTAGCATACTCAACAAAGTAAAAACCATTAAGTAGATAAACAACCAAGGGTTTTCAGCTTACTTAATTCCCAAATCAATGTGCTCCTGAATACCAAATCCGAAACAGCCAGTATCGCTAAAGTTCCTCCTCAGCAGCTCATATTCCTTAACCTTTAAACCACTCTCCAATAATTGCATTGCCTTGTCGCCCCTAACAGTGACATAGCATGCAATTTTCTCATTACGTCTAATCCCAAAGGACCGAACAGTGTACCTTGCTGTCAACAACAAGAATTTAAATTAAAACTTAGTTACGGAACAGCAAAATAATCAACAACATAATAAAGCATTAGTTGCTTTGAATTTGAAGACATTGTTTGAAAATGCTCAACTCTTCATAGCATATTTCAATAGCAGGTAGAAAACGAACAATATACAGAATGCCATGCATAATCCTTCAATTAAATCTTTGTCCCCCTTTGTCTTCAAAGATCAAAGCTTACTCAAAATTAAGATATGAGTAAGATATGCTAATATTTGTTAACCTCCCATGTAAACCAATCAAATCCCATCCCAGGGATGCAAATAAAATAGAAGCGTAACACTTAAATACATGATGTTACGTTACATAACATGATAAACTCCATAGATTATCAGAGTAACACTACATAGTATAAGAGTCGAGATAGACTTGCAACGAAATTTGATTTCTATAAAGGAAATCCATAAGAAAAGTAAAAATTTGGTTGGTATAACTAAGCCAAGTACCAGTCAACTAAAGCATTAGATCAGGAATCAACCTTTGGAAAAAACTGGTGCTTGGCCACTGAGTTGCTCCAACACCTGTAAATTTATTTAATATTTCAATTAAATTACACCCAAAAATAAAAGGCATAAAATTTCCCCAATACTATCAGAGAACATAGCTATGAATACCTTTGCAGCTCTGGTGAGTCTGTCTCCACTCTCACCAACAGATATGTTGAGGACAAGCTTCTGAACCTTGATCTCCCTCATTGGGTTCGACAATTTCTTCTCTGAAGCCTGCAATCATTTCATTTTGCAGAAGATTAGCAAAGTTAAAATCATCCAAATCTAAAAGTTAAGGACGTGAAAGCAAAGGCATACCATTGCGTTCTGGAGCAAGTTGCAGCTGCGGAGAGGAAGAGAGCAAGCGACTGATACAAACCCTAGTACACAGAGTGAAGCTGGGGTTTTATACTCACATATGGAAATACTGAAAGGACTCTAATACCCTTCGTTAAGAGCCAATTGGAATATTAATCATTGTGTGTGTATGTGTTTTTTAAGCAAAAGAGGGTATCACACTTCAATTCTTCGAACATGTGATAACATTTTTTATATAATACATTTAATGTGTGAAATCATTAATAAAATATAAGATTAATTATTTTATCATTTAAAAAAAATAAAATTCCCACTAAATACTTAAATAATTTAATTATTTAATTGATATTTTTTTTTGTAATTAATTTAGTTTGGAATTAAGTTCTCATGTCTTGATATGATTTATTTTATCGCATCTATGAAAATTTAAGTTTATACATGATCGAACATTTTCTCAATTTATCAATAAGCTAAATAATTATGAAACTTATATGTTTAGATACACCTTGCATTTATATGTTTAGATAACTCTTAATCAAAATAAAATTAATTCTATAGTATTATTTTTTTTAGGTTTATGAACTTTTTTGTTACATTAAAAAAATTATGAGTTTTGAGTTACACAAACCAATAAATTTTACTCCATACTCCTCTATAAGTTTTCATATTTGAATAACAGCGCAGGTGGAAACAAAATTATGTTTGCATGCTGTCTTAAAATTTGTTATATTGTTGTTTATTTTTTTTTTCCTTAAGAGTATCTTTATATTTTTTTTTGAATTCGTGACTGTCTGTTTGTTTTGATATGAACTTGAATTCCTAACTTTATAAAAAATTTAATCATTAAGTTCAAGCATGTATTATCACTTGAACAACCCCTATGTAATATTTTTGTTTATTAGAGAATGAAGGAAGATTATGAAAATCAATTATATAATAATAACTAACGAAATAAAAATACGGGTCAAGCCGGGTCGACCCAAGTTCATTTACTAATTTTCAGGCTAGGCCTGCTGGTGTGGCCTACAAGGAGTAATTCGGAGCCCCTCTTCGGCTCTTCCATGAATCGTTGGTTTTTCTTCCGACCAAAGACCTCCAGTCGCCGATGCAATTTCACGGTACATCTTTCTTTGCACTTCTTTCAGTATTTCGAATTACAGCAAAGATATTAGCTTTCGTTTCTTCAATGGAAGCAACTATTTTTCCTCCAGCTATGCTGGAACTGCTCAGCTGCTATGGCTGAGAAAGCAATATAGCATGTTCATATCTTTTTCGTGGTTAATCTTTTTGATACCCAATTCCAATTATGCATGTAAAGGGTATTAATCTTATGCTTAGTGTGATTTCAAATACTGCAGGTTTTAGTTGTAAGCCACCTGGAGGTGATGTTCAACAATGGTTTGTTGGTCATCAACGAAATTATTGAACATCTGCATAGCTGCACTTTGCAAAGCCCAGAAGTTAGAAAAAGCTGAAGCTGTTCTAATTGATGGTATAAGATTAGGTGTACTCCCAGATGTAGTAACATACAATACTCTCATTCATGCATATTGTTGTTTTGTTAGCATTGATGCTGGTTATTCTATTCTTAATAGAATGAGAGAAGCTGGGATAAACCCAAATGTTATTTCATACAATTCTTTGATTTCTGGTGCCACTAGAAAATGCTTATTATCAAAGTCTTTGGATCTGTTTCAAGAAATGCTTCAAATAGGCATACCACCTGATGTGTGGAGCTATAACAATTTGATGCATTGTCTCTTTAAGTCAGGAAAGCCAGATGAAGCTAATCAGGTTTTTAAGGATTTATTACATAGCAATCTCTCCCCACATCCAGCTTCAATTAACATCATGATTAATGGCCTTTGTAAAAATGGGTACACCGATAATGCCCTGATGCTGTATAGGAATTTACAGCGTCATGGATTTGTTCCTCATATAGTGACATATAATATACTTATTGATGGTCTCTGCAAGGCAAGAAGATTGGGGGCAGCAAGGAGAATCCTTAAGGAGCTCGGGGAATCAGGTCATAAACCTAATGCCATAACCTACTCTACAGTATTGAAATGCTGCTTCAGATATAGGCAGTTTGAACAAGGGCTTGATATCTTGTCTGAGATGAGGAGTAAGGGGTATACATTTGATGGCTTTGGATACTGCACAGCTATTGGAGCGTTGGTAAAGACAGGTAGGATGACTAAGGCAAATGAGTGCATGGAGCAGATGGTGAAGAATGGTATTGTTCCGAGATTTAGTGACTTATAACACACTAATAAATCTTTACTGTAAAGAAGGAAGGTTAGATGCTGCCTTTGAGTTGTTGGATGAGATTGAGAAAGAAGGTTTGGAATGTGACAAGTACACGCACACAATTATAATTGATGGATTGTGCAAGTCTGGCAATATAGAGGGAGCTCAGAGGCATTTAAATTTTATGAACAGAATGGGCTTTGGTTATAATATGGTTGCCTTTAATTGCATTATTGATGGGTTGTGTAAAGCTGGTTACATTGATCACGCGATGAAGTTGTTTAAGTCAATGGAGATTAAGGATTCCGTTACATATACCTCCATGATGTACCATCTTTGCAAAGCAGGAAGGTTTCGTAGTGCATCCAAGCTTTTGCTGTCTTGTTTAAAAGGTGGTATTGATGTACTGAAGTCTACCCGACAGGCTGTTCTTGATGGTCTCCACTATAAGGGATTTATAAGCGAAGCAAGGAAGCTTCAGTCTAAAATCCAATTGGCCCGACTGAAACGTTGATTATATGGATGTTTTTTAGATAGTTGGTGGAAATTGGAAGATCACTGATTATTTTCTTCAAACCTTAACTGACAAGGCCATTGAAAAACTTACCCATTGATTTGACTTGCATAGTCTACTATTGTAATCAAGGTTCTGGTCTGATGTAAATTTTTTCTGAACTCATAAGCCCCACTGTACCAATACAGAAATTAACATACAAAATCTTAGATTGATAAGTGGTAAACCCTATTTTATGGGACATGCATTTTGTATCTTACACTGTTTATGGTGATGTATGTATAAGATTAGAAGACTTTGTACTGCAGGGTTTAAATTGATTGTGTTAAAGGTTGTTTCTCTGTTCTAATGCATGAATGTGGATAGACTTTCTTCTGAGTTTTCAACTGATCCATTGGTCGTGGGAAGTACTCTGGAATGATTTTTCTATTAATTCATTTTTTTGGGATTTCATTATCTTTTATTATATGTAGCTGATTCATATATTTGGCAGGAGAGGATGGTTAATGTCACTGTGTGTCAGAAGATGACTCATGACATCAAAATCTTTCTCATGAGTTTGTGAATTAGATCGGTTTGTTCAGGTGAGTAATTCTATTAATCCCAAAAGAAAGGACTACAGTCATTGTTGATATAGAAGTTATGTATGGAGGGAAGAAAATTGAAATTACCAAGCCAATATAATAGACATTATTTCAAAGGAGATTCTTGTTGTTTTCTTTTAGTAATAGCATTTTGTAAACCTTTTCTGTATATCAAGTTGTATTTTTGTTGTATAAAATTGTGTTTTCCCCCACAAAGAAATTTATAAACTTTTCATCAGAAATTGCATAACAATTCTAGATATATCTTCCTGCTGAAGAATTAGAATGGGTTCAAAACCTGACAAGGCTAACTGCCATCTAGTCCTAAAACAAAATTTAGTTAGTATTATTCTTTGTATGACTTAAGCTCTTTATATCATTGTTTTCTCTAAAGACTAAACAAATAGGCTGGTGCTAGCCCTTATGCTGGTATCAGATAGCATCTGTAGCTTGATAGCCAAGGACCAATAGAGCTCACTTGTTGGACAGAGATTTGGAGAGGCAAATCCTGGGTATGGTGGTTTGACTTGAAACAAACAGCGAATGTCTAGTTTGGTGTGTGTATTTGTGTTTATCATGAGGCAACCTTTGGAAAATATCATTGTCTTTCACAACAGAGAAACCAATGAATGTCCTGTCAGTTGTGAATTTTAGCATCAGACAAATATTGAGATGCATTCTATTTCTCCGAACTGTTCATTTTTATTTATTTATTTACATCTAATTTGTTAGATTTATTTGCTTGTTTCTAGCACTGGTTTTTACTTGTTGAAACTGTTGCCTAACAAAGAATTAAATTTTATTTGATTTTGCAGTCTGCATGTGAAAGAAGTGATATTGTAGGGGCCCTTACCAACTGCTCAAGAAGGAGAAGAATGGTACCTCAAGAAATTTATTTCTCAAAGATAGCTGGTATAGGCTTCAGCATTTACTTTACTCTGAATTGAGCCAATTTGCTTTATAGTAAGTATATATGTGTAGTCGTCTTAGATACTCACAACTTAAATATTGAAATTCTAGAAGAGTAACCAACACAATATGCCAATCCAAACATATTTCACTATAGTATTTGAGAATCGTAGCAGTTTCCCTTAAACAATTCTCAATATGGAACCGGAAAGGAAATAAGAAACAAGCATGCTTTAATTTACACAGTATGTATTATGTGAATTTTAGTCTTATGCAGTGGGGTAAGAGGCTTGCATTGCTATTCCACATAGGCCTTCTGGAGCATCCACATCCCTCTGCATTTGAATATAACCTTCCTGACCCCATTGTGTTCCCCATGAGTTCTTAACCAACCAATACTTAGTCCCATCGTCAGTGGTACCATAACCAACAGGCAGTAACACCATGATCCAGTTGAGTGCCACAAGTTCCAGTAAAGACACCACTCGAATAGAACTGGAAGTCAGAACCACTGGCATCAATGGCAACAGAAACAGGCTGACCAGCCACAGCTTTTAGCAATGCCTTTTCATTGTTGGACAGGAACATCTTCATGCCCATTAATTGTGGCTGCATCATTGGCTTCTTTCTTACTATTGCAGGTTCCATCAACACCCTCGTAGGCGTAATTGGCCTCTGTTGTGAGGCCATGATTTTGTTGGATAAATTGAAAAGCGTTGTCCATAAGACCCCCTTGACAACCTTGATCCACACCACTTGTGTCACAATCAATCAGTTCTTGCTCAGACAAAGAGACTAGTTTACCAGTACTTAGCTTAGTAATTCCTTCCGTTGCTGCCACTGCTGAAAATGCCCAGCAACTTCCTGTAGTTTCAATTGCAAATCCAAATTAGAGATATTGAATTGAAGGTTGTCATTTTCTGAGTGTCGAAGAATATGTTTTCAGAAACTAGCTTACCACATTGGCCTTGGTCCTTGATGGGTGTGACAGCTCCCTTCTTTCTCCAATCCACAGTAGATGGTACTGCAGTCACATTTTCATATTTGAATGAAGTTATACTTGTGGAGCACATGTGTCCTTTGAATCTATTTCTCTTTGCAATGAATTCCTCATTAGTAAGGTCGGCAAAAGGATTGATGCCTAGCTTGTATGGTTTATTTGCAGCATTGTTAGAGGATTCTATGTATGCTACATTCTGTTTGAATATCTTGTAACGCATCTCCTTCTCATTGGCATCCTTGTAGACTCGTCCATGTTGAGCCATCCACTGCTCGTGCCTCTCAGTACATTGAAGCATCTTGAAGGGTACGAGCTGCAGCTTGAGAAGACCAATCTGCCGAAATGAGAATCAGAGCAAAACAAATGTAGCGGCAGTGGGCAGTGAACTCCATTGTGGTACTAATTGATGGTAGCTAAGTAGGTTAAGGATGTGATTGACTGGATTAATTGATGAGCAATTTATAATAGAGTCCTTGGCCAAGAAGCCAAATAAGAATTCTGTCAAGTGAAGCAACGTGCATGAGAAAGTAAGTAATTTGATTTTAGATCAATATAATTATAGTCAATTTGATTGCTAATATGGTCGCTTTTGATGTTTTAATTACACATTCAACTTACCTGTATGTTTATACAAAATTGAGGTTTTAATGTTTTAATTAAGTAAGGGGTTTAGTGTTTTGTTTCTTTGTGCTTGATGCTCTCAAATCAAACGAAACCAAATCAAACAAAAGTACTCCCCGTAGCGTTTCATTAGTTCAGGCTTTAAAATTAGTAACAACATTAAAAATGAAAATTACCCTGCAAAAAACAGATCGATCACATGGATAGAATTGAGTATTGCAGAGGACAATACATTTTTGCCTTCGGCAATTTTGATGGAACTAATAATCTTTGAATGTTGAGTTATTAACAAAAAAAGAAAAGGGAAATAAGAACAAAAAAAGTTAAATCATTACCAACTCATAATTATTCAACCACTCAATTAAAATTCAGAAATTTCATACCGCAAACACAATCTTACACTCCTAATTTAAACATACAAAATTAATAACATAATATAGCCTCTGTATACTAGGGTCCTCATGGACGGGATTGAATTGATATAATGGTCCAATCTAATCGGTTTTAAATTATTTTGAATCATATTGATTTATAAAATGTTAAAAATTAATTTAATTCAAATTAAGAATCTTGGATTGAATTAGATTGGACTGATCAAGTTAGACCTATATTATCATATACATGGATCCAATTCCCATATCCAGTTATAACTGGTTGGCACGTTACATTGCTTGCAATTCACTGTTACTATCATTCATCCATCCCACTTGAACATATCATTGGTTTCTTGAGCTTACAAAGTTGATTTTGCAACCTTGCGTCACAACCTGTTGGTGTAAGCACATATCTGCCCTAATTATCTTTCCTTTTAAAATTTTATTATTTGTTATCTTGATTTTCTCTTTACTATGTGTGAAATTGTGAATGTGATGTTTCTACCTATGTATGGATCACATATGCCTTCGTATAGTGCCACACGGCCCACACGAGCAATGAGGATCACAAGCTGACGTAAGATGTGTATGGGACATGTGTGATTTTTTGAGGATTTTGGGATCAAAAACAGAATAATTTTATTCTATAACTACTCCTATAAAAAAACTAATAATATATCAATTTAATTCATCAAAAATAAATAATAAAGCACATAATAAGCATTTATAAAGGTAAATTTTAAAATCCCTAAAAATTCTAAAATAATTAGAATTTCACTCTACAACTAAAATCCTAATTATTATAATTATTGTTATCCCTAATTATATATCTAACATAATTATAATTAAATCTCATAATACATATTATTTTTCTAGTAAACCCTATTTTATATATATATGTTCTCTATCATTCTCCTCTAGTTGAATCTTGAGACAAGGTCTTAAAAATCTGGAATTTCAATTGGATGACGAAATCAATATGATCAACATTTGGAGGAGGTGCAACATCAACTACCTCATGCTTGGAGTCTGACATGTCAACAATTGGGTATGTTCCTGATTTTGGAATATCAAAATTTAACCCTAGCTTCATTTCTGACATATCGACTTTTTCACACTTTTCTTCAATTTTTGTCTCTTGTACAACTTTCTCAACTCATTCCTTTTCTTCAACTTGAATCTCACCATATTGCGTTTCTAGTTCTAGCAAGTCAACTTCAACGGTGCCTTCAACAACTTTAACCCTATGAACCTCTGTAACTTCATTGTTTAAATGTTCAATCTTTGATTTTGAAGTAGTTTGCTCATGAATTTCTAGTAAAACAATTGTAGGTTCTTTATGAGATTGGGGCTTAGAATCTAGGGTGTCAAATTTTGGTTTGTTTCTATGGAAAATAGGTGGTGGTTGAGCCAAAAAATCCTTAAAAGATACAAGTTTATTTTTTACCTCATTAAAGGCACGTTTGATAACATCAATGGAATCAAGGATGAAGGGTTCATGGATAACACTTTTGAGTGTAGGTAGAATTAAGATAATATGTCAACTTATCAACTAAGATCAACAAAAGAAGAATATCTATTTTTTCAATTTTTTAAATAAGGTATAAAAACTAAACCTGAGCGAGTAACATATGAATCACGAGTAAAGAAATATCTAGGATTAACAAAAACAATAGGGTGCATAGAGAAGATATGACACGGGTAATAAGGGCCTAAGATGTGTTTGTAGTCAAATTTTATAGGAATACTCCCATGAAGCTCAAGAATCCTAGAGTGAGTATCCTCATGAAATATTTCTAGGAAATTTACTGGTGAAATATAAAAAATCATCATTAAATATAATTCTAGGAAATTTAATAATGAAATATGAAAAATTGGCCAAAAGAATATCAATATGTGAAATAATGAAATGTCTGTCTCTATTTGAATATGCACAATATGATAATGGGTCATACCATGACATTCATTTTCTTTTTTTTCTTTCCAAACTTTTTTTCTTTTTCTTTCTCTTTTTTTTTTCATGTATTTTTGTTTTTTTTTGTAATTTTTTTTAAAATTGAAATATAAATGCACTAACTTAACAAACAAAATAAAACTAGAAAAGCAATCTAAATTAAGAAAATAAAACATGAAAGTAATACCAAATCACGCATTTTGAGACTGAATCTGAAAAAATAGAGATTTGAATGAAAATGGGGTGATGGTCATCACCACGCACGGCAGCGTGTGAGCACGTGAGATCTGCTAGTATTTTTGTTCACTTTGATTATTCGCTATATGTGTAGATTGAGTTTCTCCTGAACTCAAGGATGTCTTCAATTAGAGATTATGATTATAGATCTGGTGATTTCTGACAGCGAATGGTGGCTACTACGAATTTTGAACAAAATTTTGAAAAACAAAATTCAAGAATTTTACTCTGACACCACTTAATGTAGGATGTGTATGATTGTTTAAGGATTTAGGGATTAAAAAAAAAAAAAAAAAACAATTCTATTCTATAACTACTAAGAAAAAACTAATAATATCTCAATTTTCATCAAAAGATAAATAACAAAATACATAATGCAAACTCTAAAACCTTAAAAATTATAATATAATTATTATCAAAATCCTATTTATTCAAATTCTAGATAACACAAAAATACTTCTAATTTATCTCTAATTATATATCTAACATAATTATAATTAAATCTCATAATACATATTATTTTTGTAATAAACCTTATTTTATGCATATATCTATTCTCTATCACAAGCACATGGAGAACTTGTGGAAGACATATGGGCTATGACAATATGAGACAAGTTTGAGGAAGCATGTAGACATATGGGCCATGACAATATGAGACAAGCTTGAGGAAGCATGTGGAAGAGTGTAGAGACTCTAGGTAAGTAAGAGTAGTTTATAGGAATGTTTTAGAATATGAACCTAGACATTGTCTTCATTAGAGACTACGAATATAAACCGTAATATTCGTAAGATGGGATGGTGAATTAATGTAAAAAGAAAACCAGCCTCATTTATAATCATTCAATTTGGTGCATGATCAGTAAATAGATTGAAGAAATTAATCTTAGAAAAGTAAAGTGACAAACAGCCAACCGCGAGGAGTATTGCTCCAGTCATGGCCGATTATTGCAAACCCATAAAAACCAGGCTGAAACCTTAAACAAATTTTAAAAAATCACAAAAGGTTTATAATTGATACTTACTTGAACCACCAATCCTCTCTTCTGATATTCAGAATTTTGTTCACCAATCCTCTATTCTGATATTCGGAGTTTCAAAATTATGATGTGTAAAATTAAGGGATTTGACAAAAAAAATTGAAGAATTTATTTACAGATTATAATTTCTCTTAATTTAAAATTTTTAATTTTCTAACTAATAGATTAAGGAATTACTATGTTTAATAGATTAATTTTATGGTAGAAATTTTATAATATCAAAGAAGAACAATCAAAATTATTCAGCAATTTCCAAAAAAAGAATAAAGAGAATTATCTCTAGCCTTGGCATGGAAAAAAAAAATATATATTAGAATGAGAATTTTTTATGTCACATAGAATTAATTTTTTTTGAAACACACTAATACATATTTATAGCACATTCAGGAGTGAAAATTTCAAGTATGCCGTATTGCCCGTTTTCTTCTGTAAAAGTAAATAGGAAAATTAAGTATTTCAGTTTTTTCACTTTATGATGTATCCCAGAGGTAGGCAAGAAAATCTGAATTGATTCGTAAAAATGAAAGTAAAATGTCTTAATTTAAATCATTTGATTCGTTGCATGTTATTTTATTTTATTAAATGTTAAAAGTCACCCAACTATCATTATTCATTATGCAGTTATAAACCAGAACTCACTAAAACAGGATTCAAGTAAATAAACTCTAGTATTCAGTCTAAATCTAGAAACAAATAAAGAACAAGTGAATATTGATGCAAAAGGGAAAAAAATAAAAGCCAAAATGGACAAATCTCGACAATAAACAGGGTAGGGGATATGGGATTTTCAATAATAAAATCTTGTTTCGGATTGTCACAAACAAAAAAGTAAATATAAAGGAGCAACAAAAGAAATCAAGCCCAACTAAAAATACTTATATCCCCTTGTGGGCTTTCAGCCCCTACCTAGCTAGACATGAACATCACCGTTTTATACTCCTACCTTTCTGGGATCTTAACGATTAAAACAATGTACAGAAGCACGGAAAGAGTACGTTTTAGCTAAATGACATAGTAGACATAATACCAATTTCCAGGTTAAGCTGAATAGCCAGTATATGTAAACATCTTCACAGGGCGAAAAAAACTGCAGATTAGGCCAGAACGCCCGGTTATATCGACCAAAAAAACAGGCCCTCTTATGATTCTCATTAATCACTAGGAAGAGTTGGCACCTTGTTTCATCATGTCTTTACATCTATGTACCAGCTGGATTTGGCAAGTTGAGCCCAAGCTGTCGCCGAACATGCTCTGGGATGAGCCTGTTGATTAATTCGGGTGATGCTCCAGATAACTGCAATCAAATCAGATTTAGAGTTAAATTATTATCATAATAGTAAAGAAAAAAAACCACATGCTTGCTCCAAGAGATAGTATTTTTAACTCATGAATTATGCTGCAAGCAGTCTCACAAGTCTAAGACTCATAACAGAAACTATGGATATTGCAAACTCAACATCGATGATCAATCATCATACCAAGGGACAACAGGTGCCGACTTTTAATCCAATTGTGCATCTAGTTAGAAATTTAACATTGAAGCTGCATTTTAGTATTATAGTAGCAGTAATTACTTAGAAATAGCATATATGAGAAGAGGATCAAGGTGAAGTTTGTTAATAATGGTAAGCAGCACCAAAGATCCAGAGAGCAGGTGACTATTAAAATGATTTACTAAAGTTGATTATCTTCAGATGATTTAATAAAGAAAAAACCCATAGTTGGCTCAATATCTGCAATATGGTTTTAGAGAAGAGAAATGATTGAAGTAGGCTTCACTACAATATGCAACAAACAAAAACTGGCCATCTTTGTGTGACCAAGAAAGAAAAGGAAGTTGGAGCCACAAAAAGACCTCTAAAAGTAAATGTAACAGTTGTAATTTGCATGAGGAACAGTAACCAATGCAAATGCCTAACATAGGTACATCTTATCTCCTAATTGAAATAGATCATCTGAGACATACTTCCTGTTTAAAGTTGAAAAGGGGAGGCAATGGACGGCCATTAGGTAGCCGGGCATTGGACTCACGAAGCTCATTGAAGAAAGGATGGGCGCATGCTTCTAGCTGAAATGACAGAAACCAAAGGAAGAAAAAGAAATACAAGAAATGGTCAGATATATTAACAATCATCCAACATCACTACTGAGAATCAGGATTCTGACTATTGAACTGCAGATTGCAATGCAGAGCACAGAATTTAAGGCAAAACTAGGATAGAAGATGCCACAATATATAATGTTGATCAAATCTTCATGAGCATAAGATGAGAAGAATTATTTTTTGCAATAATGGGTTTCAAAAATTATGGCTCTTGTGAAGATTTGAAGAATATTTTTTTGCAATAATGGGGGCAGGAGTCCAACTTACTGCAGTGCATCGAAGACTCGGAGAATATTGAAGAAGCCTTGATGCAAGGTCAATTGCTTCCGGAGGCATCCTTTTGTGAAAAACCTAAACCAAGGATCATAGCAATCATGTACTGAATCTATGGATCACAAAATATACGTTCAAAAACTGCATTGTTATCTATAATGACCTGACAAGCATGCATATGAACAATAACAATTAACCAATAACAATATGATTTGGTATGAACTGTATAGTTCTGAATATGACAATGTGATTCTATTTTTGGGATTATATTTGCTTCTGGAATCATTTTCACAATCATTTGTCCCCTTTTCGGGAAATGGAAACCACCACTATCAATTTCCATTTGAGAATAAGAGGGAGAAAAATAAAAGCTGACCTTGTGCCAGGGGTGAGCTTTAATCTGAGGGAATCTAAAATCTGTATAATTAGGATTCATGCAGCGAATTTCTTCTCGAGTTGGAGTACCAAGAACCTGGAAGAAAACACCCAAGTCATGATCAATATTATTAAATGTAATCCCTAGTAACATCAACACAGAAAACAAGCCATCACCTTTATAATTTCCACAAGTTGGTCCACTGCATTTTCTCCTGGGAACAATGGCTAAGGAAATATTTGAAACATGAGAAATTAAACCAACATAGTACAAGAATATAGCTCTTAAAGTACTTCTGAGAAAAGTAAAAGCAACTTTAGTAGAGGTACCAAAAGTAGTTACCAACCTGGCCAAGAAGAAGCTCTGCAAGGACACAACCAGCTGACCAAATATCAATGGAAGTTGAGTATTCTGTTGCACCGAATATTAGTTCTGGAGCCCGGTAGTAACGAGAACAAATGTATGAAATATTCGCTTCACCCTTGACCTGAAAGAAATAATATATCAGATTAAGAGAGAAAAGAAAGCCTTTCAGGATACTCAAATTTAGATGATAATCAAGCTCTTCACGAGATAACACGGGCTTTGTGGTGTAATTGATGAGTAGAAAATCACAGCACATACAAGTATAAATAATATTACTATCCAGAAAAGAAACATACAGAGTCACAATAAACTTCCTAATGAAGTAAATAACACTAATTGGACCTCAAACTTCCTTTTCAGCTATTCGTTGAGGACAATAAACCCCACAAACATTTGTGAAGGAACATATCCCACAAGCCAGCTTATGAAACAGAAACAAAGACATACTGCAGTAAATATGCAAGATATGGGTTATGCATGAAGAAACTGATATCACATTAAACATGGAAAACAGAAACAACATGGCTAAGAGAGCAAACAGAATCAACGGGAAGTGAATTTAGCAAATAAAATTTTTCACCATCATTTCTTCAATTAGGAAAAAGTGCAGCAGGTCCATGCCAGAAATCCAGACACCTTATTCAATTTTCACTAACAGAAGTACATATATTTTCAGTTGTATACCATCAGCATATTGGCCTAACTCCTAAGTAGATGAAATAAAACAATGTTAAAAATGATAAGAAACTAACATACCAGAATTTTTGCACTTCCAAAGTCACAAAGCTTAACTTGGTGGGTAAGTGGATCAACCTATAAAACATATATAAGATAGGTTAAGAGAAACGAAACAGCCTAGCTTATCTAAGAAACAGATAGAGAATAGCTTACCAAAAGATTTTGAGGCTTCACATCTCTATGGCAAACCCCTGGTACAGTATGGATATATGCTAGTCCCCTAAAGATCTGAGTGTATTCAATAGTTATTAGGTTCAACATAAATAGAGAAGAATACAATAAATTACATGATAAACAAAAAGAAATAAAGTATACCTGATATGTGTAAAGTTTCACATAGATGATGGGCATCCTTTGGTTCACACTACTATAGTGTTTTAGAACCCTGTACATAGTTTCAGGAACATATTCCATAACCAAGTTTAGAAAAAGTTCATCTTTACTTGTCGTAGAGAAAAAACAGTGCTTCAGGGAAACCACATTTGGGTGATCCATCATGCGCATTAATTGCAGCTCACGATTTTTATAACGCCTATCTTGCAAAACCTTCTTTATAGCCACAGTCTCTCCTGTTTCCAAGCACTTTGCCTGAAAGGAAAGAAAAGTTAAGATCAGCAATATTTACACAAAAGCTTAGCAAGAATATTTAGATTTCTTAAAATTAATTTATCCATACCTGGAAAACAATTCCAAAGGATCCGGTGCCAACAACACGCTCTGCCATGTAGCTGATTGTCTGCAAAGGGCATTGAAAGAGACACCTCAGCATAAAACATAGAACAAGTTAATAAAAGTAAACCTGTAAAGAAAATCAAGTATTCACATTTCCGATCTTTTGAGACCCCCTCCCCCCGCCCCCAAGAAACAATAAATAATCATGAAAACAGAAATCCATATTTGATTATCCAGTTCGAGAGAAAAACTTATTTTTAAACTATAATTAAAGCGAGAGAGTGGATTTTATGTGATAAACACAATCGGAGCAAATAAAATATATTTTCTACTAAAAACTTGACCACCGAAAAAAAGAATCAGATTAGGTCCCCACCCTCTTAGGTTCACCATTTTTGCCTCCAATGGTAGTGGAGATTATATGGCCAGTTACTGCATCATTCCCCTCAATAACAGCAGCAGACATTTCCTGAAATGTATATTAAGAAGCATATTAATAAATGATTATAGATAAACTTTGCTCATTAAGAACTAGCATGTCAGAAAACTGTTGAGATGGTACCCCTGACCACCTGTAACCGACCACAGACAGTCACTTACTTCACCTAAATGGACATTTTTTATATGACTAACTCCTTATTATCAACTGATTGTAACACTAATCATTCTTCATTTAACTACTCATTTGACTCTAACAATTTCCGTTCAGAAATTAAGTGGACATAATCATGAGAAAGAGACAATGTTTATCGCCAACCATGTCAAGGAGACAATGTTATCTCTAACCATGTCAAGACAATGTTTATCTCAAATTATGTGACATATATCACATCTTTCATGTGGAAAATTCCCTAACATACTTGCATTTACACTAACTAGTGTCAAAAGACATGAGTTAATGACACTTAAAAATGTAATGTGAAAAAGAAAACTCTCAACAATTTGACATAAATACCAAAAGAGAAATGCAAACCCCAAACAACTCAAAGGCGAATTAGACTGTGAGGTTGAAAAAAGGAGAAGTACAAAGAACTTAAGGTGTATCTATAGATATAACAAATTCAGGTGACCACAGATTACAAGAAAGCATCACATGCCACAGAAAAACTTGAATATGAATCAAGAGACTGTCAAGAGAGAATCTAAGGACATTAACTCCCTGAAGCAAACTAGAACAGTTAGCACAACAATCCATAAAGGTAAAAGGTTGGGAAAAACAAAAACATTGTGAAGGAAACAAAGAATTCCATATAGTAACTTAAAAGAGTATATAGCCAGATTAGATCACAAAAAAAAAAGTTCCTAGCAAAGAATCTAAGATCTAACAATAAATTGTACCCACACAATAAACAAAATAACATAAAATCAACCCCATTACTGTGTCTAAATTTGTAGAAACAGTGAAGGAAGGTTAGATGACAAACAGAGTAATAGAATTGAGAAAGAAATTGCCACAAACAGTAACACTTCAATTAAGTAGAGAGAAAACATATGAAAGCAAAAGAAATTAGAGATTCAAGATTTCAGATATGCTAATTGAATGTTGATAGAACCGAATTCTGAGCTCAACTAGGCCTAATAACAAGTGCAAATCAGATTCTCTCCCTCTCTCACACGAGAATATAGTGCATCGATCCAAAGAGTTCCACATTTCCACTTCTTCTGATTTCCTATATTTTCTCGGCAGCCAAACGGAAAGGAACAAAAGCTCCATCTCAACACTAGGATCTCAGCAGAAATATCAAGTAAAATAAAATGTGAAAAAGTAAAACACCGAATCACTCTGTTTTCTCACAGTTCCTTACAAGGAATACTAAAACCGTCCAAGCCAACACACAAACACTGCGATCAGGTACTTCGCCGGAGAAAAGTCTCAGTGAGCTAGTTCCGACCTTCGAAGAAACTTAAAGATACAAAAACCACTAGATCGCTCAAATCCGGCTGATACCGAAGCATCCTAGGTGGATCAAAGAAGATCCAAGCACTAGCAATCACTCAGACATAGTGAGACGAAGAATATCGAGAAAGAACAAGGTGCCACCGCACAATGGGAGAGTACTGTAACAGGAAGTACCTTATCAGTATCCATATCGGAGCTTCGTCGAGCAACAAGTTTCAGCGGGTCAGTCTCGGCTTGTACATGTAGCTGTGGTTGTGGAGCTGGTTGTGCCGGTGGTGGTTGATGATGGTGCGGCCCCAAGGGCATTGAAGCCATGTGAGACTACTGACTTCTCTTTCTCTCTCTAGGAATCTATCTCTGATTTTCTGTCTCTTAGTCCTTCTGTCTATTTTTCTCTCTCCATGATGTCTCGAGGAAGAGAATAGTATGCGGGCCGGGTATTAGATGAGATAAAAGGAGTAAGAAAGAAGTATAGATCCACGCGACTATGAGACGGTTGACGTCACGCGTCAATCAAAACCCTATATTGCTCATTTGTTAACAGCTGGAATAGTGGTGACTGCTTAGGTTTATAATCTGGTGCGGTGGAGTCCATGGTAAAATTGATTCATCTTCCTGAAAATAAAAAGATCACATGGAACCTCCATTATTACATACTCCATGTCTATTAAGCAAAATTAGATAAAAACAAATATTACAAAAGAGATAAAAATTGTTATTTACCATAACTAACATAAATTTTCTAGAAAATATATATTTGAAAGTCGTGTACGTTCAATATTTTGAGATAATTTTACTGAAAAAATAAAATATACATGCAATATATATTTTCTAAAATAATTTATTTGAAAGTCATGTGCATGCAATCTTTTTATAGACACTTTATTGAGTAATTCCTGTGCATTTACCTTATCCATTTTTCTTTTCTTTTCTTTTCTTTTCTTTTTGGCTTATTATGAGAAATAAAAATCTCAAAACCAATGTTCTCATTTTATTAGAATGATTGTATTTGATTACAATATAAAAGAACAGAAGTAATAATTTTATGACTATATTTTTTATTACTTATAATCAAATTTTATAATAGTTAGATTTAACCATATAAAATATTATATTACTATATTTTATGTTTACAAATGACATAACTAATAATATCACCTAAAACTTAGTCAACGGTCGACCTCTACTCTATTTCTACCACTAATAAATAATAACTTTATGTTAATTGTTCATATTTTATACATATTAAATATTTAAATTATCAAAACTTATTATATAATTTTAATATTTATACAAAGGAAAAAAACTTAAAGTAAATTGGTTTTTATATTATATTTTTTTTATCAAACCATGTCGATTTAGATATAATAGAGCCTTCAATATCTTTTTTTTTTTTTTTTTTTTTTTGTGTGGGTAATTTTGACATAAAATAATGAATTAAACAATTAATTTATCAAACATTGATATAACTTTTAATAAAAAGAATTATAAGTAATCCTTACCAAACAAAACTCATAGTCTAATTTAAAACTCTGTTATAATAATTTAAAAAAATCTGAATATTAATTATAATCAAATAATCCTAATAAAAACAAACATATCGTTAAAAGACAAAAAATACTATTTAAGACAAAATAATTAATAATCAATAGATTGCTAGTTTTATTCATAAATATATTTTATTTAATTTATTATTATTATTTTTAAAATAACATTTTTTTTCATTTGGATGCTGGCCGTCTACTTTTGGAAGGAAAAAAAAAGTAAAGAAAACACCTTGTCAAAAGTGATGTATAATTTCAAGTCACAAACCAATAAAATATATAAAAGAAAAGGTGTAATATGCCTTCTTTGCAACAAGGATCCAAGAATGAGAAGTGCTCCCTTTTTAGGTTAATCCATTACAATGGGCCTCCTATACAAAAATCCACTTTAAAAGCAATTCCTCTTCGTCCTCCTTGAACAATTATAAGGGCTCAATTTATAAGAGCTGCAAACTTTTCCTAAAGTTGCAGATCTTTTATTTATTTTTTTATTTTTGATTTTTTTACTAATATTCATATATCATTTGTGCGTGAGTGTAATCTCATTTAAGATTCAAAATTGTCTATTCTCACAATTATTTTCATATGAGTTCAAACTCCTCAATAATTAAGTTTAAGCATCTTTTCCCACTTTAAGCATATTGTTTGTTCATACTTTTTATTTAAGTGTAACTTCTATTCCATGATAATAATTGAGTCATTGGTTTAAATTTAAAATGCCAACTATCATTCACTAAATTGAGATAAACAACTATATCTCATATATAAACACTTGATGAACTTTAATAAATACATTTTGACCAAGAGTACATTTTGATGTTGAAGGACTCTAATGCAAAACTTATTCAACCACATATATATATTAACCCATATAATTTTATAATTAAGACTTAATTGGGAATCCCCACAATTTCTTCTAATCTCCCCATTTGTCCCAGTAAGTGGACTAATATTGCCCAATTTCACCATTGCAGCAGCAAAATCAGTGGAAAATGCTGCATTGTTGGTGCTGTAAGTCCTAACCAATGCATCCTGAGACCCACCATTGAACAACTCTTGGTCTGAATGAAGAAGGCCACGTCTAACCAGGAGATTTTGATAGTAGTTGTTGTCAAACTGATTCTTAGTCAGTGTGTCAAGTGGGGCTAAGTTGGTGTTGCCACTACCATCAGCAGGGCAATTTGCTCTTCTTGTGGTTGCAAAGCTGGCGTTAATGTTGGTGTCATTGTAAATTCTGTTACGGAAATTACCACATTGAGCTAAACCTATTGTGTGGGCACCGGAGAGGATGGTTAACTCACGTGCGTTTAAACCTTTGGCTGAGAACATGGCGGTTAGGGTTGCGAGATTCGAGGACGGCCCCGGGATTTGACTGTTGGCTGCACTTTGGCTGGCTGTTCTTGAATCTCTCCGGCCAAGTGGTACTGTCCATGAAGGTCCTCCTAGCTACAAATATTGAAAAGTTCTGTACATGAGGAAACATACAATTTTGTAATAGTAGTACTTTATCAAGAGAAAAATATGTCCAAAAATGTGAATATGATACATATATTTTTTATTTTTCTTAGATTTTTTAAAAAAAATATTATATAATTGTTATTAAAGAATACTTCAACTCACAACTGTTAATTATTATATATTAGTATTAATAATTTCTTATTATAATTGGAGGCCCCATTTGGTTATAAGAGTTGAATCAATCATCATCAATATATAAAAATAGACAGACAACCGAAAGTAGGGGAACATATAGTTGAAAATCAGTAGCTCATTACAAATAAAAATATTGCAAGGAAAGAAACAAAAATAAAAATAAAAACCAAGCTAATTTCCAGCTTGTTCAAACTAGCTAGAATCTCAAATTAGGCCAGAATTGAATGCATTCTCAACTAATTAGTGACCCTAGTAGGATTTGAATTGACCAAAGTAGGATTTTTTTTTTTTTAAAAACAAGAGATAGCGTTAGTAAAGTTAGTGGGGAAATCGGGGTCAAATCCCGATCTCAACAGAATCTTAGAGATAGATATCAATCCTCTTTGAACCAAAATAAAATTAATTAGTCTCATTTTATGCGTGTGTTATTATGACCTTTAATTTGTGCATGTGTTATTATGACCTTTAATTTGTTTGTCGGTCATAGAAACTACGTGCATGAAAACTAGAAAGCCACATGCATGATCTTTAATTAATTATAATTATAAATTGATGGAGATAGATATAAATTTACCAAAACCACTCCATCTCGTGTTGCAAGTGCTAAGATATCTGCACAAGAAACGGTGGCGTTGCAAGCAGCTTCAACGCTCGTTTTAATAGCATCAATCACTTCAAAACCTCTTGCCTGAATTTCTATTTGGTCCTGCATTTTGCTCGCCTGTGAAGGTGGCTGTGTCATCCAACAGTATTGATGCATCACATCCCTACAAATCAAATCTAAAAGAAAATTATAAAAAAAAATAGAGGAAATTACTTATTTAATTTAACAATGTATAAATTTGTTGGAATTAGTAATATGAAATAAGCAAATGCTTATGAACGTTTACAAAACACATATTAATCAACTTCACCTTGTGACAAATGCTTAAATTCTTATCATTGCTATCTGTTTGAGATTTTAGATGAAATGATAGACATATCTAGATTAATTTTAGCATTAACATGGTGAGAGATTTCTTAACAAGTACAAGATAGAAATAATGAGGTAGCTAGCTAAAAGAATAGAAATTAGGCAATATACTAACATTTACAAAGCAATCATGGAAGAACAAGCGAAGAATAGAGGCACCAATTCGGGCTTCCCTAGCAACAGCTTGTCTCATACCATTACGCACAATGGTTAGAAGATTAGGACAAGTAGTAGCATAAAAGTTGGCATTGAGTTGTGCTTGAGTAGAACTGCAGGCTAGGAGAGAAAAAATGGTATAAGGTAACAAACAAGTAGGTAATGGAAGCCATTGCACTACTTAGAGCTAGCTAGCTAAGAAAGTATTTGAGGGTGTGTGTGAGATGTGAGAATTCCATTAAAGAGTTACGATATTTATAGATATAAAATGAAAGGAAGGTGCATTACAGAGAGAGAGAGAGAGAGAGAGAGGATAGTTCCAAGTTTCAAACTTTGCTGCTGTTAACGCGGTTTGCATGGAGTTTACTTAAGAGAATCTAAAAAAAACTTGGCTTCTAGTTTGGCCACTAGGGAATTAGTCAGACTTGCTCATGTAGGAACAGAACCATGCAAAAATATCCAAGCCAACCAAACTAAAAAGATAAGGAAGAAAGTCAAAAAGTGAATCGCGGGAGATTATTGGACATATATATGCAACATGGGAGAGTAGCAAAGTCCTTTACTCTTTACATTTATAGATTACCATTTTTAATAGAGGAAGAGGACGGGACGAGGGTCAAATCATAATTATAAAATTATTGAAAATGTGTGAGTAATTTGTATTTTTGAAAATGATGTTACTTCTTAATTTTCAGAAAGTCTGACATTGAAAGTATGAAATGCTTTCAAATTTGTGACAAGGCCATTCCACAACTAATTCTGTAAAGATCATAACTACTTAAATTGTGAAGAAAAAAAAGTTACGAGACAATATTATCGAAAACATTCGAATAATTAATAATATGTACTTATAACAAATAGATTTATACATTCGAGTTCGGAGTGTATAATTTTTTCTAACATAGATCCTGATCGTACATCAAAAGATGGATTAATTCGTTTTGTTTTCTATTAATCTGTTCTAATTTCTAAACCTAATCGTGAAGAAATTCAATATTTGAAGTCTTACATATGATTAGACGCTTGAGCTCTAATGTGCACTACAATAAGTGATGGACCTTATACTTGGTCCGAATTGATGAAGGGTGGCGGTCTGTGGGTCATGGGGCGGGTTGGGAGCTTAGCTAGTGGATAATTTCAAAATTGAAACGCTTTTGAATATTGGAGAAAGAAATTAAAAGAAAATAATAATAAATAAAATTTTGTAAAAATTGAGTGGTAGTGATTTAATTTGCACCTGTTTGGAACGGGAAATAAAGGAAAAGAAAAGTTCAAATTTGATGGATGTGAAAAACTAACGCTTTATTTGAGATAAGATGTATATAAAAAGTAGAAAAATAAGAACAAAAATTAACAATCATGAAATTTATTTATTTCCTTATTTCTTTTACAGTACTTTGACAAATTACACCTTGAGTCTAATAGCAGTAGTGATAGAAACGTTATTACTACAGAGAGTTTAGTTCAAACTATTAGTACATGTTTTCATTTCTTTAATATCAAAAACAAATAGATAACTCTTACTATATTTAAAAATTAATAAAAAATTTATGCTTTAAGATTTCATAAAAATTTTAAACAAAAATATTAAAATAATAATATATCCTATAATTTACTACGTCAAATTCTTATATAATTGTCAATCTCACGAAATACTAGTTATATAAATACAATGATTTTGAATTATAATAAGAAGTCAACAACGGGACAAGATAAATATGAAAATTTAGTGATGATGTTATCTCTTCCCCTGGTTACAGATTTTTCTTTCCATTTGTCTTTGAAATTCAATGATGGATGGATGTGGACCTTGAGATAAGGATTGTTGATTTTATTTTCATGTTTTAGTTTAAGCTGAAGAATAAAATTACATATTTAAAATTATAAAAAAACTATAATATATACAGAGCTTTAATGCCTTTTTGACCCGTAGACTCGCTTTTGTACTAAAAAAAATAGTTCATAATTTTCCTTCACGTTACTTAGTTGGGCTGCACAAATATTTATGATTAAAAAAAATTTAGGTGGCTGATAGGCCTAATAATAAACCATAAACTATTTATTTAGCAAAGACTACATCCCCAAAGAATTCTCAACATATTTCCCAGAGATCATTGTCAATCAGGTCAGCATTGAAACTACTTTTTCAAAATACTACTGTTATAGTGCATGATTATTTTATCATTAATGCATTCACTTTGACTTGGACACTTCATTTTGAGTAGCTCTAATAATTTGGAGCTAGGGTTAGTCCAATACAGAACCCACCCATGTGCTTTAGACCTTCAGTATGTTTACAACCCTCGTGAAATGCCTAACAACGAGAAATTCAAACATGAAAAATCTCTTGATGTGATATACCAAAAAGATTGGATCGAGTCCTGCCTTCAGCTGGGACGGTGTTTATGAAAAAGTGGAACTAGCAAGAAAGAACAGGAAAGTCTTGGTTTTAATTTCCATTGAAATGAGCAGTTCAACTTGACGATCAAATAGAAAACTAACAGTGGCTAACAAGTTAGGAATACCTGTTCTGCCTAAAACCCATACCTGTCACCATAGCCTAAAACCCATACCTGTCACCATAATAATGTAATCTCACTGTCTGAGTTTTCTAGTAAGTAGGCCAAAATTCCATCACCATGAAGTGGTTTCTTGACTTTCTCCTCAACTCACCCTTTCAAAGTTTCTCACACTCTTGCTCCCACAATATCATGCAATGCTGAAAGGCTTTTCAAGCTTAAGCAATCTACCAAATGAATCTGGACTTTTTTTTTTTTGACATGTAGAAATCTGAACTTGTTAGTAAGGTCCGTACAACTTGACTCCAACAACCTAGTCACAGGGAAGCACAATTAAGAGTTGTCACACCACCATAGAGTATGGCAACTCTCATTACCTCTAGCTTCGGTAGCACCAGTCTAGAACAGAGTTCCAGGTTCATTAGAATGATTAACTAAGCCTGCAAATCAATGCTAACAAGATAGACCAACGTTAACAAGTTGATATTCTGTCTACAATATGAATGTCCTAAAATAACATGGAATTTGATCAGAAAGTTCACTTGAATTTATTTTCTCATATTGATGATCTATGTAAAAAAATAGCACAATTGAACATGATGTAAACCATAGGATCAAGGCAGTGTGGGTGAAGTGGCGAAATGTCTCGGGTGTTTTATGTTATCCTAAAATCTCGAATAGATTGAAAGAAAAATTTTATAAGAAGGCATTAAAACCAGCTATGCATACCGAATATTAGGCAGTTAAGAAGCAACACTCACATAAGATGAGAATAGCCAAAATGAGAATGTTGAGATAGGTGATCGAATATACAAGAAAGAATAAAATATGAAATGAGGAGATTTTTAAGAAGGTGGAGGCAGCACTTATCAAGGAAAACTGAGGGATGAGGGAAAATCGCCTATGTTTGTTTGTGTTGGGAATTATACAAAATTTCTCTTCAATCTTCAGTGAGTTATAGTAAAAAAAAAAGGCAAATATAAGTAAAAAAGAAGAGAAATTATAAACATCAACATAAGAAATAATGTAGTTCAGCCCCTTGCTTACATCCACGGATAAGGAAAAAAATTCACTAATATTTCAAAAAAGATTACATAGACAGAGTACACTCTACACATAGTATTTTCACTCACTCAGGCCACATCTCTAGTAATCTCTCTTGCTCTTCTACCCTGAGGGGACTCTCACAAATATTAGATCTCTTTTTCTCATACCTACAACTCTCACAAGCCTCAATATTTATACTACATAGGACTTGCTCAACAAGCAAATTTTTTCTCCACTTTATGGAAAACCTATTATTATCTAATTTGACTTACTTACCATCCGAGGTAAATCTAGGAAATCTCATCAACTTCTAGTTAGTTATTCCTTGCCTAACAAAAATAAACTAATTAGGAAATTCCCATCAATATCTAATTAATTATTTCTTGCCCACAAATAAAAAACTAATTAGGAAAACTACTAAATAAGGATTTGGGTCAAAATTCTATAGTTTTGGACATATTTTACATCGGCCCACATTGGACGAATGTTCCGGTAAGAAACGGTGATGCGGGGGCTGGTGCGGGTCATAGATATTAGATTGTGGTAGAAGGGAGACTAAAACTTATAGGGGCACTTGAAAAGATAATGAAAAGATATCTTAACGATGCGAATAAAAAAAGGATTCATACCGACTACAGAGAGAGTTGAGAATGATCATGGGACTACACTATTATCTTTCTTAAGTTGTTTTCCAAACAAGTGGTCTTCTCTTGTTCCTACCATTAAGATTTACAAACATGTCAGGTAATTCGTGTCGCATACAGGAATGGCATGCACAAATCGATAGAGACAACAGGAATACAGATTTGTTTGAAAGAAACGCGGGCCATAACACGAATAAAAGTCCAATGTTTAGTATGCACGTGCAGTCTGTCAGATAAACACAGTTATGATAAACAGACATGTGTTTCCGAAAAATACTAGAGAGAATCACATACAGGAACACTACAAATCTAAGTTAGAAGTTGGCTTCATAATTTGTTTACCTGAATCCTTCAGTGCGTACTTAGCAGAAACTAGAGACTGCCTACCTTGAAGTTGGAGTTTCACCAGTGAACACTGAACATCTGCCATCAATGGCCTATTATCTGCCTCTGGTTGCACACACATTGCTGCAATCGCTGCACCTGGATAAACTCCTTCATTGAGTACTGACCCTCCAATGAAGGATCCATAATCTTTACAACCTTTTCTCTGTCGGTCACGTAAGGGCAAAGCCTAAACACGAATTGTAGAGAAGCTTGAGAGAGGATAAATATCAAGCAGAAAATGCAGTACTAAAAAGGAAACTTTTTTTTAAACTGAAATAAATACGCAAATGTCTCAGTGTATCAGAGTATCAATGAATAGGGACAATGACTTCTCAGTACGTAATGAAGAAATAAGACAAGCTGAAAAAAATGATGGATAATAAAATCTAATGACGCACCCAAGAAACAAAGACACCTTCCCCTGGAGGTCTCTTCGTCTCTTCATATCTACTGGTACTCTGCCTGTGAGCAACTCTGGAATACAACCCCGTAACTGTACACATCCGATTTTGTTGTCAAATGTCCAGTTAATGCATACCTACATACCCGGATAGAATCAAGTTTTTTGTATGATAGTATTAATTACTGAAAGAGCAGTTCAAATATGATAGAAAGAGAGATAACATTAAATGCATAATAAGAGTATTTCAAGAGTTCATCAAAATATAACAACTGAAAGTTTATGGTTCATAGGTCATTAAAAAAAGGAAAGAAATATCTCAAAGTTTGCATTCCTTACTCAGGGGCAACATAACCCTGGGTGCCTAAAACACGGGTGGAAACATGTCCCCCAGCTCTGTCAGATCCAAGCTTGGCCAATCCAAAATCTGACACTTTAGCGTGAAGGTTTTTGTCCAACAGGATGTTGCTGCTCTTAAAATCTCTGTGAATCACTGGGGGACTGACATGTTCATGAAGATATTCCAAACCCTTTGCAGCTTCAATTGCTATTCTCAATCTGATTTCCCAATCCAACTTCATGGAGAAAACATTGGAATCTGCACAAAAGAACTAGGCAAGTGAATTCTAATAAAAAACCAACTACTCAAATTAACTCCCTAGTAGAACTGAGAAGAAGAAATATCAGCGGAGTTCAGAACAAACGATTACCAGCAGCAACCAAGATGATCAAGTGCATTATATATCACATTAATTAGCAATTTTTCTTGAAATTTTTGAAACAAATGAGAAAAGCTCAAATATATTTTGAAATGAGATTGAGTCACTTAGAATTGTAATTCATATGGCTGTGCATCCACTTGTAATGGCCTTGGCAAGTGGCAAAAAAAGGTTATAGCTCTATGTCAAGCTACACTTTTCACCTTATTTCTGTGCACAATTGTAATACAACATGATAGCTGCACTGGTAGAACAAGTTAACAGTGAGTTCACACTATATG
This sequence comes from Quillaja saponaria, assembly GCA_029379385.1. NCBI lineage: Eukaryota > Viridiplantae > Streptophyta > Magnoliopsida > Fabales > Quillajaceae > Quillaja > Quillaja saponaria. The sequence continues at coordinate 4,878,176 of CM055616.1, read as the reverse complement.
ATGAATAAAAGCTCTGCAGGTTTTCTCGGTTACAGGTTCCCCAACTCCCATAAGGTTTACACTTTTTTAGTGGGTGAGGGCATGGGGTCCAAGAGTTAATGCAACAAGCTGAGAACGCTAAACAGAAATTCCATACACATAACTTCTTGAGTTGAATTTTAATTAAAAGAAGAAAAGGAAAGACACAACTGCATTGTAGTCAGTCCTTATTCTGAAAGCTTCACTACTTACTGCTGACAGGATATAGATGTTCCTGCAGACCCCCGTTTGACATGAACTCGTACACCAACAATTTATGATTATTATGTGAGCAATAGCCAAGTAATGCCAGCAAATATGGAGAACGCAACCGACTTAGCAATTCCACCTACAATGAGATACATGAACAAATCACGATTCTATTCTGCAATCCTTAGACAAAAAGTAGGCTACGAGACATTAGTTCCTCAGCATTTCATGGAAAAGAAATGGATGTCAACTTCAAAAGGACACTGTTTTGGTCATACTGACAATCACTTCATTCATGTCTGAGAAAATAGTTATTCCTTTTCCCACACGTTCCTTCGGAACCAAAGAGGGCCAAGGGAAAAAAAAAATCAAAATGAAGATCAAACCTCTACTTTAAATTCTTCTTCTCCCTGCTTTCCTGCCTGATCCATAAACTTAATGGCAGCTTTCCTCCCATCACTGAGCACTCCACGGTAAACTAGTCAAAACCCACCATGCCCGACCACATTTGACTTGCTGAAACCACCAGTTGCTGAATGCAGCTGTTTGAAAGTGAACTCCTGAAGTCCTCTATCAGAAGCAATTTGTAGATGTGCAAAGCCACCTTTGTCGTCGTCATTAACTTATTTAAAAAGAATAACAATACTTATCAGTAAATCAACCAGCTAGTTAAAGGAAGAAAGGAAAGATAAATTTGATTATCGAACCAAACATTGTATTACTTTTAAAAGAAGAGCAAACTACTAATCAAATTGATACTTCAGTATTTGGTTGTGTTGGTGTGTTAATACATATCAGAAATAGTACAGCTTCAATAAAACATAGTTATTTCTACTTCTTCTTTTCTAACAAAAACTAAGAGTTATGGTAACAGAACAGCATGACCAACTTTCTTGAGGGCTGAGGCCTATAATTACTAACTCCTGGGATAATAAAAAATACATCATGGAAATCAATAAAAGGATAAATGAAATAGGGTGGACAAAAGATTGTTTTTTTACTAAGTTCTATACTTTTAGTATTATTAAAATTGCTGATTCATCTTCATGAAATAAAAGGATCACGTGGAACCTTCATTATTACATACTCCATGTCTATTAAGCAAAATTAGATAAAAACAAATATTACAAAAGAGATAAAAATTGTTATTTATCATAACTAACATAAATTTTCTAGAAAATAAATATTTGAAAGTCGTGTACCTGAAATATTTTGAGATAATTTTACTGAAAAAAAAATACACATGCAGTATATATTTGATAATATATATTTCGTAAAACGTGGACTATACGGTACCCCTGGTCCTGGGGCATTAAGTGCCCAACAAAATTGGACACATGTTTTCTTCTTAGTTTAACAAGTCATCTTAATTACCTGCTTTACCTGTTAAATAAACCTCCAATATATTTGTGTATTTATACTTTTACCCATAATTTATTAAATGCTTTTAATTACATCCTCTGCTGGCTTACTCTGTTTTTCCAACTCGGAAGAATTTGAGAAGGCTTGTCACCAGCCCTTCACCAAAAACAACAAATCCTCTCGCTTGCCACTGGGAAAACAGCGGTAAGGGTAAAGCCCAAAGTCGAGAACTCTCCCTTTGACAGTCCCAAAGTCGAGAACTCTTCCAAATCTAAAACCTCGCTTTCACCATCATGTCTCCTCCTCCAATGGATGGCCACCTATAAGGGCTCCTCTAAATTTGCAGAGAGATGAGCATCGGAGGAATTTCAACATTTCAGTGGATGCTGTGTCATTTGGGTTTGTTGCCACTGCCATTCTTATATCTATGTTCTTGGTCATGGCCTTATTTGAGAGATTCCTCAGACCCACTGCGCCAGTGTTCCGTCCGGTGGCCGAATCCAAGGGGATATCGAGTCACAAACCCAAATCCGATCAAACCAGCTTCAATTTCTTTAATTTTTGGTAATTTGGTTATGAATGAAAACTTAATACGCAATTTAGGAAGAAAATATAATTATTGGATTGTTGAATATTTCCGGTGATAAGTTAATAGGAATGAATGATTGTGATTTTTTTAAAAATTGAATAGATGGTGGATGGAGTGTCTAGGCATACAATGCCCAACAAACAAAATTGGGCACCAAATAATTTATGAATAATTTATTTGAAAGTCAAATACATGCAATCTTTTTATAGACACTTTATTGAGTAATTCCTGTGCATTTACCTTATCCATTTTTTTTTCTTTTCCTTTTGGTTTATTGTGAGAAATAAAAATCTCAAAATCAATGTTCTCATTTTATTAGAATTGTGGTATTTGATTATAATATGAAGAATAATAATTTGGTGACTATATCTTTTATTATTCATAATTAAATTTGATCAAATAAAATATTATATTATGTATTCTATCTATGTTGACAAATGACATAACCAATAATACATTACTTAAAATTTAAGAGCTCTTGGTGCATCGTATATAATTATATAATATATTAGATTATATAGTTATTTTATTGTTATATTATTATCTTATTCTTCCTCTCTTCACTGTATAACTTTATACTATCAGACACAATATAAGTGATCGTCAATAGTATAAGTTTATATCATTATGTTACTGTCAAACATTGTATAAGAGTCAACTAGATAGTCTTATACTATTTTGTTATCCTTATACGATGCGCCAAATGAGTCATAAGTCAATGGTGGACCTCTAGCCTATTTTCACCATTAATTAATAATAACTTTATGCTAATTGTTCATATTTTAAATTATTTAAATAATCAAAACTTAATATATAATTTTAATATTTATATAAAAGAAAAAAAAACTTAAAGTAAATTTTTTTTAATTATATTTTTTTTATCAAACCATATCGAAATAGATATAATAGAGCCTTTAATGTCTTTATTTTTGATAATTTTGACATAAAATAATTAATTAAACAATTAACTTATCAAACATTGATATAACCTTTTATAAAATTTTTCTAAATTATAAGTAATTCTTACCAAATAAAACTCATAGCATAATTAAAACTCGATTATAAAAATAAATAAAATAAAATATTAATTATAAGCAAATAATCCTAATAAAAACAAACATATCGTTAAAAGACCAAAATACTATTTAAAACTAAATAATTAATAATCAATAATTTGTTAATTTTATTGATAAATATATTCTATTAATTTATTATACAAAGGAAAAAAAAAAAACTTACAGTAACATGTTTTTTTTATTATATTTTTTATCAAACCATATCGAAATAGATATAATAGAGTCTTCAATATCTTCATTTTTGGTAATTTTGACATAAAATAATTAATTAAACAATTAACTTATCAAACATTGATATAACTTTTAATAATTTTTTTTCTAAATTATAAGTAATCCTTACCATATAAAACTCATAGCATAATTTAAAACTTGATTATAATAAAAAAAAATTAATAATATGAATGTTAATTACAGTCAAATAATCCTAATATTAAAAAAAAAAAGCATATGGTTAAAAGACAAAAATACTATTTAAGACAAAATAATTAATAATCAATAAGTTGTTAATTTTATTGATAAATATAATCTATTAATTTATTATTTATAAAAAATAATATTTTTTTCATTTGGATGCTGCCGTCTACTTTTGGAAGAAAAAAAAAAGGTAAAGAAAACACCATGTCAACAGTGATGTCTAATTTCAAGTCACAAACTAATAAAATATTTTTTTTTTTAAAAGGTGTAATTTGCCTTGAGAAGTGCTCCCTTTTGAGGTTAATCCATTACAATGGATCTCCTACACCAAAGCCCACTTTAAAAGCAATTCCTTTTGTCATCCTTGAACAATTATAAAGGCTACAAAATTTTCCTAAAGTTGCATACCTTTTATTCATTTATTTATTTTTGGTTTCTTACTTATATCTCTTAATCTAATCTTGTTCGGATTCATGATTATTCATCCCAATAAATATTTTCTTACAGATTTGAATCCTAATATTACAGAAATTTCTTAATTACTGAGCTTAAGTAATCATTTCTTATCTCTTAAAGCATGTCTTACGGGTTCAAATTTTTTATTTTAAGTATAACTTATATTTGCATGAATCACCTCTTGTTATTAGAATTTATTTGGAATGCCTTTTTTTTTTTCTTTGGAGATTATAATAATTATATATAAGATTATGTTATAGAGGTGAGATTCAATTATCTAACTTTTTACACTATTACTAAGTCAGGCACAATACTATAATCTATACTTAAATAGAGAGACAAATAATTATAAATATAATAGGTCATTTAACACTAATATAAATTAAATTAATTTAATTTAATTTGACCATCAGTCAATATTTATTTATTATATCATGACACACGAGTTAATTTTTTGTTAGTTTAACTGACATTAAATTCGAGTCTATGAATATCTTGGACAAAAAGAGAAAAAGAAGTCCATTCCATGATAATAATTGAGTAACTGATTTAAATTTAAAATCCGGATTATCATTCATTAAATTGAGATAAACAACTATATCTCATATATAAACACTTGATGAGCTTCAGAATTGTAAAGTAACAAATACAATTCCAATTAGATCTAGTAAACTTTTGACTAAGAGTACATTTTGATGTTGAAGGACTCTAATGCAACACTTATTCAACCACATATATACTAACCCAAATAATTTTATAATTAAGACTTAATTGGGAACCCCACAATTTCTTCTAATCTCCCCGTTTGTCCCAGTAAGTGGACTAATATTGCCCAATTTCACCATTGCAGCAGCAAAATCAGTGGAAAAGGCTGCATTGTTAGTACTATAAGTCCTAACCAATGCATCCTGAGACCCACCATTGAACAACTCTTGGTCTGAATGAAGAAGGCCACGTCTAGCCACGAGATCTTGATAGTAGTTGTTGTCAAACCGAGTTGAAGTCAGTGTGTCAAGTGGGGCTAAGTTGGTGTTGCCACTACCATCTGCAGGGCAATTTGCTCTTCTTGTAGTAGCAAAGTTGGCGTCAATGTTGGTGTCATTGTAAATTCTATTACGGAAATTGCCACATTGAGCTAAACCTATTGTGTGGCCACCGGAGAGGATGGTTAACTCACGTGCGTTTAAACCTTTTGCGGCGAACATTGCAGTTAGAGTTGCGAGATTCGAGGACGGCCCCGGGATTTGACTGTTGGCTGCACTTTGGCTGGCTGTTCTTGAATCTCTCCGGCCAAGTGGTACTGTCCATGAAGGTCCTCCTAGCTACAAATATTGAAAAGTTATGTACATGAGGAAACATACAATTTTTTAATAGTAGTACTTTATCAAGAGAGAAATATTTAATTAATATTCTTCTGTCAAAAAATGTGGATATGATACATACGTTTTATTTTTCTTATAAAAAAAATTAATATTATATAGTTGTTATTGAAGAATACTACAAGTCACAATTGCTAATTATTATATATTAGTATTAATAATTTCTTATTATGATTGGAGGCCCCATTTGGTTATTAGAGTTGAATCAATCATCATCAATATACAAAAATAGACAGACAACCGTAAGTGGGAAACATATAGTTGAAAATTAATAGCTCATTACAAATAAAATTATTGCAAGGAAAGAAACAAAGATAAACATAAAAATCAAGCTAATTTCCAGCTTGTTCAAACTAGCTAGAATTGAATGCATTCTCAACTAATTAGTGACCCTAGTAGGATTTGAATTGACCAAAGTAGGATTTTTTTTATTTTTAAGCAAGAGATAGCATTATTAATGTTAGTAGGTGTTAGTGGGGATATCTAGGTCAAATCCCGATCTCAAGATGAAAAATCTTAGATTAGATATCAATCAACTTCGATCAAACTAGAATTAATTAGTCTCATTTTATGCATGTGTTATTATGACTTTTAATTTGTTTGTTGGTCATAAAAAGCTACGTGCATGAAAAATAGAAAGCCACGTGCGTGACCTTTAATTAATTATAAATTGATGGAGATAGTCATAAATTTACCAAAACCACTCCATCTCGTGTTGCAAGTGCTAAGATATCTGCACAAGAAACAGTGGCACTGCAAGCAGCTTCAACGCTAGTTTTAATAGCATCAATCACTTCAAAACCTCTGGCTGAATTTCTGTTTGGTCCTGCATTTTGCTCACCTGTGAAGGTGGCTGTGTCATCTAACAGTATTGATGCATCACAACCCTACAAATCAAATCAACAAGAAAATTAGAAAGAAAAAAGAAGAAGAGGAAATTACTTATTTAATTTAACAATGTATAAATTTGTTAATCCACCTAGCTAGATAAGATTATTGGGAAGTTTATTGGAATTAGTAATATGAAATAACCAAATGCTTATGAACGTGTGCAAAACACATAATAGTAAACTTCACCCTGTGACAAATGCTTAAATTCTTATCATTGCTATCTGTTTGAGATTTCAGATGAAATGATAGGCATATCTAGAATAACTTTAGCATTAACATGGTGAGAGATTTCTTAACAAGTACAAGATAGAAATAATGAGGTAGCTGGCTAAAAGAATATAAATAAGGCAATATACTAACATTTACAAAGCAATCATGGAAGAACAAGCGAAGAATAGAGGCACCAATTCGGGCTTCCCTAGCAACAGCTTGTCTCATACCATTACGCACAATGGTTAGAAGATTAGGACAAGTAGTAGCATAAAAGTTGGCATTGAGTTGTGCATGAGTAGAACTACAGGCTAGGAGAGAAAAAAAGGATAAGGTAACAAACAAGTAGGTAATGGAAGCCATTGCACTACTTAGATCTAGCTAGCTAAGAAAGTATTTGAGGGTGTGTGTGAGATGTGAGAATTCCATTAAAGAGTTACGATATTTATGGATATAAAATGAAAGGAAGGTGCATTACAGTGAGAGAGAGAGAGAGAGAGAGAGGATAGTTCCAAGTTTCAAACTTTGCTGCTGTTAACGCGGTTTGCATGGAGTTTACTTTAGAGAATGTCAAAAAAACTTGGCTTCTAGTTTGGCCACTAGGGAATTAGTCAGACTTGCTCATGTAGGAACAGAACCATGCAAAAATATCCAAGCCAACCAAACAAACAGATAAGGAAGAAAGTCAAAAAGTGAATCACGGGAGATTCTTGAACATATACATGCAACATGGGAGAGGAGCAATGTCCTTTACTCCTCCCATTGATAGATTACCATTTTTAATAGAGGAGGAGTACGGGACGAGGGTCAAATCATAATTATAAAATTATTGAAAATATGAGAGTAATTTGTAATTTTGAAAATGATGTTACTTCTTCAATTACAAAGTCTGATATTGAAAATTTAAAATGCTTTCAAATTTGTTATAATGCCATTCCACAACTAAAATGTGAAAAAAAAAAAAAAAAATTACAAGATAACATTCGCGAACACATTCGAATAATTAACAATATGTACTAATAAAAATAGATTTACACATTCGTGTCTCGGAGTTTACAATTTTTTCTAACATATATCTTTACGTATATCAAAGGATGGATTAATTAGTTTTGTTTTCAAGTCATCTGTTCTAATTTCTAAACCTAATTGTGAAGAAAATTCAATATTTGAAGTCTTACATATGATTGGACGCTTGAGCTGTAATGTGACTACAATAAGTGATGGACCTTATACTTGGTCCAATTGATGAGGGGTGGCGGTCTGTGGGTCATGGGGCGGGTTGGGAGCGTCGCTAGTGGATAATCTCTAAATTGAAATGCTTTGGAAAGTCGGAGAAAGAAATTAAAAAAATAAAATAAAATAAAATTTTGTAAAAATTGAGTGGTAGTGAATAGTGATTTAATTTGCGCCTGTTTGGAACGGGAAAGAAGTTCAAATTTGATGGATGTATATTTGAGATAGGATGTATATTTGCGATAAGATGTATATAAAAAGTAGGAGGAAAAAAAAAAATTAACTATCATGAAATTTATTTATTTCCTAAATTGTTACTGTACTTTAATAAAACCATACCGTTTGAGTCTAATATAGAAACATCACTATTACTGAGAATTTAATTCAAATAATTGATATTTTTTTATCCTTAGCGTCAAATACGAATAAGTAATTCTAACTATATCAAAAAACAAATAAATAAAAATTTTAAACCAAAAAATTAAAATAATAATAATTCTCTAGCTCATTAATTCAAATTCTTTATATAATTGTTAATTTCTTAAAAAATTGTATAAATATAAAAATTTCGAATTAGAATCAAAAGTCAACAACCGACAAGATAAATATGAAAATTTAGTAATGGTGTTATCTCTTCCCCTGGTTACAGATTTCTCTTTCCATTTGTCTATGAAATTCAATGATGGTTGGATGTGGACCTTGAGATAAGGATTGACTGATATTTTCTTTTCATGTTTTATATAAGCTGAAGAATAAAATTACACATTTAAAATTAGAAAAAACTATAATATATACAGAACTTTAATGCCTTTTTGGCCCTTAGACTCGCTTTTGTACTAAAAAAAAATTCATAATTTTCCTTCACGTTACTCAGTTGGGCTGCACAAATATTTATAATTAAAAAATATTAGGTGGCTAATAGCCTAATAATAAACCATAAACTATTTATTTAGCTAAGACTAAATCTCCAAAGAATTCTCAACATATTTCCCAGAGATCATTGTCATCCCAGTCAGCATAAAACTACTTTCTTAAAATACTACTGCTATGGTGCATGATTATTTTATTACTAATGCATTCACATTGACTTGGACACTTCATTTTGAATAGCTCTAATATTTTGGAGCTAGGGTTAGCCAATATAGAACCCACCCTTGTGCTTTAGACCTTCAGTATGTTTACAACCCTTGTGAAAAGCCTAACAATAATAAATTCTAATAACATTTAGGAAACCTAAGAAGGTACCAATTAGTTACCTGATAAAATCTCTTGAAATTACATACCAAGAATATGGGATCAAATTCTGCCTTCAACTGGGACGGGGTTTATGAAAAGGGGGAACTAGCAAGAAACAACGGGAAAGCCTTGGTTTTAATTTCTATTGAAATGAGCAGTTCAACTTGAAGATCAAATAGAAAACGGATCTGCAGGAGGTTGAGGACAAGGAACATGGCTAACAAGTTGGGAATACCTGTTCTGCCTAAAACCCATACCTGTCACCATAATAATGCAATCCACTAGTTTTCTAGTAAGTAGGCCTAAAATCCATCACCATGAAGTGGTTTCCTGACTTCCTCCTCAACTCACGCTTTCAAAGTTTCTCACACTCTTGCTCCCACAATATCATGCAGTGCTGAAAGGCTTTTCAAGCTTAAGCAATCTACCAAATGAATCTGGACTCTTTTTTTTGGTGTAGAAATCTGAACTTGTTCTTAAGGTCCATATAACTTGACTCCAACAACCTAGTCACTGGGAAGCACAATTAAGAGTTATCATACCACCATAGAGTTGTCAAACTCTCGTTGCCTCTAGCGTCGGTAGCACCAATCTAGAACAGAGTTCCAGGTTCACTAGAATGATTAACTAAGCCTGTAAATCAAAGCTAACAAGAAAGACCAACATTAACAAGTTGATATTCTGTCTACCATATGAATGTCCTAAAATAACATGGAATTTGATCAGGAAGTTCACTTTAAGTCTATTTCCTCAGATCAATGATCTATGCAGACACACCTATTCATCCTTTCTTAGACGTCTTCTCCAAACAAAGTTGGTCTTCTCTTGTCCCTTAGCACTTAAGATACTCCCTCACAAAACTTTCAGGTAAGGTATACTTGGTGTTACATATGACATGACAATGGCAGAAGCAGCAAAATCAATATGAGAGACAACAAGAAAGTATCAGATTATGTTTTGAAAGAAAGAACGAGGCACATAATCAAACAATTTAATGAAAAAGTCCAAATCTAAATTTTTAATATGCAAGTGCAGTTTGAAATTCTTGTCAATATAAACTACAGATTAGGATTACAACAGACAAATCTTTGTTCTCCAAAGTCCAAAATACAAGAGAGAGGGACATAACAGGAAGCACTTACAAATCTAAGTTAGTAAGCATATTTACATGTGTAAATTTGCTTCATATATTTGTTTACCTGAATCCTGTGCAGTAGGCAGCTTATTAGCATGGAAACTAGAGCAGCTGCCTACCTTTGAAGTTGATCTGCGAGTTTTCACCAGTGGAACCAATGACTGAACAACATCTGCCATCAATGGTCGATAATCTGCTTCTGGTTGCACACACATTGCCGCAATCGCTGCAACCTGGATAAACTCCTTCATTGAGTACTGACCCTCCAATGCAGGATCCATAATCTCTACAACCTTTTCTCTGTCGGTCAGCAAGGGCAAAGCCTAAACACGAATTGTAGAGAAGCTTGAGAGACGATAAACATCAAGGAGAAAATCCAATACTAAAAAGGAATTATTTTTTTTTTAAATAAAATAAATACACAAAGGTCTCGGTGTATTAGAGTATCAATTAATAGAGACAATGACTTCTCAGTACGTAATGAAGAAATAAGACAAGCTCAAAAAATAATGGATAATAAAATCTAATGACGCACCCAAGAAACAAGGACACCTTCCCCTGGAGGTCTCTTCATATCTACTGGTACTCTGCCTGTGAGCAACTCTAGAAGTACAACCCCGTAACTGTACACATCCGATTTTGTTGTCAAATGTCCAGTTAATGCATACCTACATACCCGAATTGCATCAAGTTTTTGTATGATAATATTAATTACTGAAAGAGCATTTCAAATACGATAGAAAGAGAGATAACATTAAAAGCATAATAAGATTACTTCAAGAGTTCATCAAAATACAACAACTGAAAGTTTATGGGTCATAGATCATTAAAAAAAAGGAAAGAAATATCTCGAAGTTTGCATTCCTTACTCAGGGGCAACATAACCCTGGGTGCCTAAAACACGGGTGGAAACATGTCCCCCAGCTCTGTCAGATCCAAGCTTGGCCAATCCAAAATCTGACACTTTAGCGTGAAGATTTTTGTCCAACAGGATGTTGCTGCTCTTAAAATCTCTGTGAATCACTGGGGGACTGACATGTTCATGAAGATATTCCAAACCCTTTGCAGCTTCAAGTGCTATTCTGAGTCTGGTTTCCCAATCCAACTTCATGGAGAAAACATTGGAATCTGCACAAAAGAACTAGGCAAGTGAATTCTAATAAAAAAACCAATTACTCAAATTAACTCCCTCGTAGAACTGAGAAGAAGAACTATCAGCAGAGTTCAGAACAAAGGATTGCCAGCAGCAACCAAGATGATCAAGCGCACTATTTTATATATCACATTAATTAACAATTTTTCTTGAAATTTTGCAAACAAATGAGGAAAGCTCAAATATAATTTGAAATGAGATTGAGTCACTTAGAATTGTAATTCATATGGCCGTTCATCTACTAGTAATGGTCTTAGGATGTGGTAAAAAAAGGTTATGGCTCTATGTCAAGTTACACTTTTCACCTTATTTCTGTGCACAATCTGTAATACAACATGATAGCTGCACTGGTAGAACAAGTTAACAGTGAGTTCACACTATATGATGAATAAAAAGCTCTGCAGGTTTTCTCTGTTACAAGTTCCCCAACTCCCATAAGGTTTACACTTTTTTAGTGTGTGAGGGCATGGGGTCCAAGGGTTAATGCAACAAGCTGAGAACTCTAAACAGAAATTCCATACACATAACTTCTTTAGTTGAATTTTAATTAAAAGAAGAAAAGGAAAGACACAACTGCATTGTAGTCGGTCCTTATTCTGAAAGCTTCACTACTTACTGCTGACAGGATACAGATGTTCCTGCAGACCCCCGTTTGCCATGAACTCGTACACCAACAATTTATGATTATTATGTGAGCAATAGCCAAGTAATGCCAGCAAATATGGAGAACGCAACCGACTTAGCAATTCCACCTACAATGAGATACATGAAACAATCACAGATTCTATTCTGCAATGTTTAGACGAAAGTAGGCTACAAGACATTAGTTCCTCAGCATTTCATGGAAAAGAAACGGATGTCAACTTCAAAAGGACACTGTTTTGGTCATACTGACAATCACTTCATTCATGTCTGAGAAAAATAGTTATTCCTTTTCCCACACGTTCCTTCGGAACCAAAGAGGGCCAAGGGAAAAAAAAAAATCAAAATGAAGATCAAACCTCTACTCTAAATTCTTCTTCTCCCTGCTTTCCTGCCTGATCCATAAACTTAATGGCAGCTTTCCTCCCGTCACTGAGCACTCCACGGTAAACTAGTCCAAACCCACCTTGCCCGACCACATTTGACTTGCTGAAACCACCAGTTGCTGAATGGAGCTGTTTGAAAGTGAACACCTGAAGTCCTTTATCAGCAGCAACTTGTAGATGTGCAAAGCCACCTTTGTCGTCGTCATTAACTTCTTCAAAAAGAAGAACAATACTTATCAGTAAATCAACCAGCTAGTTAAAGGAAGAATGAAAAGATAAATTTGATTATCGAACCAAACATTGTATTACTTTTAAAAGAAGAGCAAACTACTAATCAAATTGATACTTCAGTATTTGGTTGTGTTGGCGTGTTAATACATATCAGAAATAGTACCAGCTTCAATAAAACACAATTATTTCTACTTCTTTTCTAACAAAAACTAAGGAGTTATGGTAACAGAACAGCATGACCAACTTTATTGAGGGCTGAGGCCTATAATTTCTAACTCCTGGGATAATAGAAAATACATCATGAAAACCAATAAAAGGATAAAGGAAATAGGGTGTACAAAAGATTGTTTTTTACTAAGTTCTATACTTTTAGTATTAATAAAGTGAGAACAAAAAGAAAATAAATGCAAATGAAACTTCAAAAAATTTCATCCCCGTCTATTTGATTGCTAAGGGTTTGTGCTGGATAAGAAAGAACATTCAAACCAATTACTTCCAATAAATGAAATCAAATAAAAAAATTCCCGCCAAATATAATGAAAAACAAGACATTTTGCTGTATGCCAACTTGCTATTTTAGCCTAGCAATTTGTGTATTGAAACACATTATTAATTTGAAGGAAAGGGGGTTTTCCATGGGGACAAAAGCTGCTAGACACAATTAACTACTTCTTCACGAACCCAAAACAAAGTAGAAGTAAAAAAAAAGGTATTAGCAGCTCAGTCTATGTGAGTTTGTGACTCTTCAATATCTCAAAAAAGGAAAAAAAAATGAAAACTCAATTTTCTCACGTTTTCGGTAATATTCTGATGGAGAAACAGCAAACGGCAGTGGATTGATAAATTGTAAATGTGGCTCACTTTTATGGTTCTTGTGGCGCTTGGAGACCTTGTTCCGGATATAGCAGTAGTAGCTAAAGGCAACGAGCAAAGAAGCCACGGCTACCGAAGCGAGCACAACAATGGCCACCAATGCAGTCCGCTCCTTCCTTCTGTACTCAACCTCTGTTTCCATTTTCCAATTCTCAGGGTGGACGAAAAGAAAATTAGAAGAAAACAAAAACCCTAAACCCTAAACCCTAATGCCTAATGGGTTAGAGAATGTTTTAGACTTAGCGGAAAAGAGGACGAAGAGAGATAAACTGAAATTTTGAGCTTCGAGTTCGAACATTGAAGACTCTCTCACTCTGTTTTGTGGCGCGGAGAATAGTAATAATTGCAAGTGAATTTTTTTGTTTTATTCATTTGGTTACCAAAAGTTTTACTTTTTGTTTGGAAACCCTTGATGTTAAGATTATTTATGTTCTTGTTCTAAAAATATTAATCATTTATATATTAAAAAATAAATTTTCATATAAATATTTTATTCCGTAAATTTATGAAATTCTTATCAACACATAAATTAAAGAAATATTTGTAACTATTTGGGAGTTTGAGGAGAAAAAGAGTGGAGAATAAATAGAGATAAAAACAGAGAGTGATAGAAAATTAATATTTAATATTTAAAAAAAAGAAAAAAAAAAGACCTTTCTCTCTATTAAAAAAAACTTCAAAACTATAAAAAATTATATATTATTTTATTCTCTTATTTCTTTTTCTTTCATTCTCCTTTCTTCAAATAAATCCTAATTTTTTTTTTTTTTGCAGTCCCTTTTATTATTTAGTAATAAAGTAATTTTTTTTTTAAGATTGTTCTTTAATTTTTTTAATATATAGAAAAAATTTGTTTTTTCTTCCTCAAATTTACCAAGATGTACCAGACTGAAGAAATCTTTAAAAAAGTGGGACATTAACTTTATTTTATAAAAATAAATTCTAAATAAGAAAAAGCACCTCTAAGACCTGCACGTTCGTCAGGCTGTAATTGGACTGAACCAGGAAAAGAGCACTCCCTTACTATTTCTTGAATGAAATGACTGTATAAGACAAAAACCACCCCATTACCCAATGTCTCAAAAGTTCCGAAACCAGAACTGCTTTAAAACAAACACGTCCTATACACTGTTGATTCTCTTATAAATCAGTATTGTACATGCAACGTGATAATTTAATTTTTGATCGGATAAAAAAAAAAGTAAATTAAAATAATTATCGTAACATACACTCATTTTTCTCATGTTTAGAGGCTGTCTGAGGAGTGAATTTGGGATAATTACACATTAGTGTCCATATTATTATTTTCAATTATATTAGGAATATAATATTATTGTATTGTGTAGTTTCCACATTATTTAATGAGAAAAGTTTATGTTTTATTATTACTATAAATAAAGTTTATGAGTGTAAGCTTTGAGATATCAATCAAGCTTATAATTATTTCTTTATTTTATTTTATTTAATATGGTATCAGAGCAGATTTGAAACCCAAGCCCGATCTTGGCCCTATTTCCAACAAAACCCTAATCTTCTTTTTTCTTTTATCTAGCCCTTTACTAGCCGCCACATAAAAAAAAAAAAAAGACTTTGCAGCCATCTATCATTAAGTCTAGTTATTTCTTCCATTCAAGCCTCATTATTTCTTTTCTATCACAAATTATCTTTTTCATCTAAAAGACGGCTCATTTCCCTTTTCTTTTCAAGCTTATTTAGGATTTGAGGACTCAAAGAGTTTGACAGTTCAACAAGTACCTTCATAAACTTTCCGTTGTGTCTTTTTCCAGCGGTGCTCTTTTTATTTTTCCAGAAAATCTAGTTGTGCATTTTTTCAACGATGCTCTTTCTATTTTTCTGACAAATTCAGTTGTGTCTCTTTCCAGCTAACACGAGTACTATTGATGGATACCAATACGTTCATCAAACAGATTGAAACTTGACCTAAGTTGTTGTAAGTAAAAGGGATAGTTGAGATTGATAATTAAGTTTTATTTGTACAAGATTGAATATTATATGCTCTATCTTTTAAATGTAAAAATTTACCTTTTATTATTTATTATAAATAAAACTTATACTAGACTTTGAGATATCAATCAAGCTCACAATCCTTTCCTTATTTTATTTTATTTAACAAATTATAGCCAAGTTCAAAATTAACTTTTTGGTTTAGAAAATGAGATAACTAGGGTTTCTAACTTGAACATGAGCACAAACCAATAGTCTAACTACTGATGTATTTGTTTTCATGCTAAATAAAAATAGAAGGCAAAGTCAAACAAAAATACATCAGACTTTGTTGACATTATTCATTACAAGCTTCAAAATAATCAAACATAATACAAAAGACTGAGCAAAACTAAATGAAAGCTTTTGGGAATTTCTTCTACTAGTTGGCTAATTGTTGAAATCATTTTTTTCCTAGGCTTTTGTTTTTCCTTACAACTTGCCCAGCCCACATCACTTGAGGTGCACTTTTTTGTAGTGATCTGCAGCTCTGGACAATGACTGTATTGAAACAGGGAATCCCGGACCCATCTGCATTGTTATTGAACGAAACGATTATTCCAATGTAGAAAACAACATAAGTTTTGATGCTCTACATGTCCGCAATGATTCCTACTTGCATACATATATGATACTCTTGCATACAATTACCGAACCCTTGATGGCATGAGCATACACATTCCTCAGACTATCACATCACATGCTCCATCGTCACTCTTGTGGGAAAGCCAGAAGGGCATGACTGTCATCTATGTTTCATGATGAACCTACACTATACGTCTAATATAATACTCTATCAAATCATATGGCACACCGCACATGTCTTGCAATGTTAATCAAAACAAGTCTACGTCTGCACAAGTAGAAAGGAACCAAGGGAGAAGATATAGCAGAATGGGTAAAAGTGAGAAAGAAGAGGAGGAAAAAAGTGATAGATACAAAGTGCGCAGTAAAAAAGAAACCAAATCTTCTTTGAATTCTGATCTGATTGTAACTAGAGAGAACAGAGTGCTATGTAGGCTCGAAATCCAATACCCAAAAATCCATCCAAAACTTGTGTCTCATCTCGCTCAATAAAGATGTTTCTCATAGCGTAATATTCGGCACTACAAAGCCCTGCTACTATAAGCAATCCGATAAATTTCCTTTTAACTTTACAATCATACTACACTATGCTATATCTGCATCTTTGTAATTCTGAATAAAAATAACAAATATTTTACTTAAAATTGTTCATTATAGACTTTCACCCTTTCATCTTCCATATGGGAGAATAGTTGAAGTTGAAAGTTTTTATTTTAAGTTTTTTATGGAACGACATAATAACGCCTCCCCCAAAGAGAGAGAGAGTACTGAAGCCCACAACATGGAGTGGACTATTGGTCAAGTGATCTTCATATAAGAAGCATATGAAAACAACACAATAAGCGAAAAGTTGTGACCTTCGAGCCAAGAATTATGTTATGGGCTTACCGTGCTGCAGATATAGAAGGTCCTCACGTACCCAGCATATTTGGAAGCTGGACAAGAAAGAGAACAAATAAGTTAAATAAATGAGAATGATATATTTCTTCATCTCTTGGATGACCATGCAAAGGAAAGATTAAAGCAAAACCTGACTACAAAAAATAATTCTGATCCAGAAGCAAAATAAGAGACAGCCATCCAATGACTGATTATAATCCTCCAAGGGGAAAAGAAAAAAACTTCTCTTCCAAATTTTTTTGGAGGGTCAGCATTTGAGAAGTTATTTACTTACAAGGAATCCACTATCCAGAAACTTCAGATTTTAGGATACGACAACATATGGCATTCGCAAGAAAGCATTTTTAGACAACATAAAAGTAATGAACATTATGGGTTTTGCTTAGGTGATTAAGGGGGGCTTTAGATTCAAATCTTATAAAAGTTAACAAACAAATCCAACTCTTCTCATCATGTGAAACAAAGGAAACATGCAGCCCAAAATATAAATCCTACAACTATAGGATCCTTGTCATGAATCACGCCACCAGCACATAATCGTTAGTTAACTTTACTGTGGGACTAATCCTCAACCACACCCTAACAATGTCAAGGTTTACAAATTCGGATCGAAACGCTCGAAACAGGCAAAACATTTCCGTTTTGACACTGCCCAAATGAAACTCACTTACAGAAACGCAATTACCGTTTTCACACGAAACGGGATTGTTTCCATAGGAAACAGGGTCGTTTTCACTATTTCTACAAAAAATGGGCCGACTTAAACAGGGCATTTTCAATCTAAAGTACTGGCTCTAATTCTCTTCATATTTTTGGATTTTAATTGTTATTTTAAAAAAATCTTATATAATTTAATTTAACTTAGTAATGGATAATATTAAATTTTCAAATCACATATATGTTGGTTCAAATTAAAATTTTATTAAATATAGGTTAAGTAATACTATCATTCTCTTACACAATTTTAATTATTCTAGATGTGCATCTTCTATTCACTCCATTGTTGTAATTTGATATTTTTCTCCAATTTGTATATATATGATAAGAATTTTACTTTAATGTGTATTTAATAGTATTCTATATACTAAATTAATCATGTTAGATACTTACAAGTATTATGATATGTGTTTTATTATATATTTTCATGCTTTTTCACAAGAATTAGCGTTTCCATACCGTTTCTTGAATCGTTTCCATTTCTTGACTTATTGAAACAAATTTTAGTTCCTTGAACAGTGTATTAAGTTACTAAAAAGAAGCAAACAGCTCAAGCCAGCCTTAAAATGATGCTAATCTTGCTTGAAGAAGGTCAAATTTCTAGAACTTTATGCATCTCAAAAATATGATGCTGAAATTCATGTCTAACCTAACAGTAATTCAGATAATAACAGGAGATTGCCGCTTTCAAGAGAGCAGGCAGCTAAGCCTATGTTTGTTCAAGCTTGGCTTGTTTGTTATTGCAAACTTGGACCTCAATTTCAAGTAAAGCGAAGCTAATTTAGGTGACAAGCCAGGCTGAACCATTTGGTAAGCTGAGCCTGTATCATTTTGCAAGCAGCCCAACTATCAGCTTGCTACACCACTCATTAACATCAAATTGCATTAAAACTTTCACCTTCTTGTAGTTTTTCATAACAAAAATATTAGGAGAGAAAAAACTGTATAAGGTAATCTGTGCCACTTACACTTCTTTAATCCTGCAGGCTTTGCAAGCAAGAGAGCGTTCATGAATGCACCAAAATTCTCACGTAATGACTCCTCTGTATAACTAACCTGCAGATATCATTATAAGCATATCAATGAATGACATCTCCTCAAAATTGCATGTTGCACAACTTAAGATAATGGTACCTTTCCAAGTCCCACGTGCACAATTGCTTTTTTCTCCATTCTAAAATCAATGCGGCCCTGCCTTACTTCTTTTATAGCCCCAGAAATATCACTAGTCACAGTACCTTGCTATAAACCATATTAGAAACCAAGAAGAGTTCAAAATGAGTCATGTATAGTCTGAAAATGGACAAGATAGAAAATGTAAAACACCCATTGAGAAACTCACATTCTTGTTTGGCAACAGCCCACGCTCTTTGAGAAATTTTGCTATCTGGGGAACAGTACATATACACTTTAGAAGAAAGAAGATATTCATTTAGATAACCACAAAACACCATTAGTCAAATTCAAAAACCTTTGGAAGTTTTGCAGCCATTTCAGGAGTTGAGAAACACTTGTCAACATCAAGCTTATGACTGCCTACAGAAGATAAGTACACTAAGTTATGCTTTGATTAAACAGTTTTTGAAATAGCAATAAAAGAAAGTTACTACTACTAACAATGGGATGACATGACATGTTTAATATTGGCTCTTCATAAATAAATCTCCCAGAGGTGTTCTTTAACATAAGCCAAGATTGCTCAGTTGACAAAGCCAATGTCACATTCACCTGTGTGGGGTGTGTGCATGCATGCACACAACCACACACACACACAGAGGGAGAGAGAGAAGTAAAATAAGCTGCATAGACAAAAATTATAAACAAAATGCATCTATATATGAAAAAGAAAACCTTTTCACAGGGATTTTGCAGCTATATTTCTAATTCTCCGAATGATAGTATAGGGAAAAAAACAGAGCACTAAATATTCATTACTCTCAATTTCTTTTATGAGTTCCTCGCCACCAACTATATCTGCTCCTGCAGCTCTAGCTTCATCTGCATCAACGCCTTGTGCAAAAACTGCCACGCGGACAGGCTGGGAAAAAAGGCAATAATTTGGTGATAAACCTAAAGTAATAATAATACGTTACATTAACAACCATTTACCTTAATAGTGCTGTGAGGCAGAATCATATTACCACGAACTGCCTGCCAGTAAGAACCATAGAGTTCAGAAAAAGAACATTGATCTTGTTTTTTGCATATTCAGAGAATATAATTGAGAAGTAACTTATTTTTTTCGTTTTGTAATAGAAACTTATCTAAGACAGAAAAGAGAGAAACATAAAAAAATCCCTGAATCAGAAGGAGCCACAAAGATTATGTCTTTTTTTTTTTGGGGGGGGGGGGGGGGGTGGGGTTGGAGAATGGAGAGGGCAACATCATTATTACGGCAACATATATTTCAGATACTTGCATCATAAGTAGACCAAACAGGTCTCCCATGCCTGCTTCATGAGATTGTAACGCAAAGACTTGCTTTGAAATAGTTTTATTCCAAAGGTTACATAAAGATGCAGTATAGAGACAAATAATGAAGTGTGATAATAATTAGTCCTCTTAGCCAAACCAAAGAAAGCGGATGGCAATCATATAACATAGGTACACAAAATGAATTTATGAAATGTTGAAACTACAATGATTAGCAAACATCAGGAATCTAAAGAAAATGAGCCTACTCTTGAGAATCATATAATACCTTATAATATCTATTATCTAAAGTATATGATGAAGAAGCAGCCATAGGCCAGTAAGGCAGTAACTAATTCCAACATGTAGTTCAACCATTGCTGTTCAAGAAGTCCTAAATCTTGCCCTTTCTCATTTTCTTGCTGCCAGAAACTTCATTCCATTCTCTTACCCAATACTCAACTCAACTAAGTCTTAAATCTCAAACTAATTGGGGTAAATCTTTTTTCTCCATTTGAATTGATCCGAGGTAACATTTTAAATAATTTCTAGAGCAGCCATATTCTTCTCGATGACTGCCTCTCATGTAAGTTTCGGTCTCCCTCTACCACGTCTAACACCTGACACCTATACCAAGTCACTTTTCTTAACTACTACGTCTATTAGCCGAAGTTATATATGTCCAAACTAAAGTATGCGATTCTCCCTCATTTTCTCCTCAATAGGTGCTACTTCCACCTTCTTACGGATCTCCTCATTCCTTATTTTATCATTTCTTGTATATCCGGTCATCCATCTCAATATTCTCATTTCAACTACTTCTATCTTATGTGAGTGTTGCTTCTTAACTACCCAACATTCGATACCATACAAAATAACTGGTCTCACTGTCGTCTTGTAAAATTTTTCTTTCAATCTATTAGCGATTTTAGGATCACATAAAACTCTCGAAACACTTCACCTATCCTACCTTGATCCTATGGTTTACATCATACTCAATTGCGTCGTCTTTTTGTATAAATGAACCTAAATACTTAAACACATTCTTTGTAAAGATTATCTGACCATCCAAAATTATTTATTCGAGCCTCCTCTAGTTTCATTAAAATCACACTCCATATACTTAGTTTTTGTCTAACTCAATCTAAGGCTTTTAGATTCTAACGCGTTCCTCCACACTTACCCAATGAGAACTTCAAATTTTAGACCAGTTCAATATCATACTTTATAATCCTATTCATGCCTTTATGGATTAATACCCAATCCTGAATCCAGCCCTCTAAAACCATAATCTTTCTTGCTGCTACATCAACCTATTTTTTTGAATTACAGTCGCTTCTTTCCTACTAAACTCAATCTTCCCAACCTTAAATTCAAGTTCAATCCTTAAATATATATTTCTTCAATTCCAAACCTTAAAAACTATAATTATGAAACCCTAATCCCACAATAAAAGCTCCGGTGGGCAGAATTCCCACACATGTTCTACATAAGTCCAAAATATGGAACAATATAACATCCTACAGAGGCCAAACTATGATTTAATGTCTTCAAAGTCTTCCACAATAAGGTTCATAACTTACAAACATGACCCAATAGGCTTATAAATCATACAACATTTATAATATTAAGACGAAAATAACAGAAACTAGGGGAGATAAAATTGAAATACCAGCTCTGTTCGCTTTGGATCGATACACAATCTCACATGAGCTTCAACAGTTTCATCAAACTTCTTCTTGGCATTAGCCTGTACAATAACTAGAAATATCATAAAGAAATTACTATTAGGAATAAATAACTGCATTACAAAGAAAAAGAAACTTCATACAATACCTCAAATGCTAACAATCAGAAATTTCACCAATTAAAACTTCATACAATACACAAATAAATATATCAATTTATTCCGGTTTGTCCAATTATCTAACATTTTCTCTGCAAATACATTATTCCTCGGTCAACAAAGCTTTAGATTGAAATATAAACTTTTCCTGACCTTCACTTTCAGAATTGCATCCATTAAATCAAGGACAGGCCGTTTCTCCTTCTGCTTGCCTAGTATCAGAGTTGGGAAAGGTACCACCGCCTTCTCCTCTTCCACAACTCTTAACACCCTCCTCCTTATCCGATCATCTGCCTCAATCCTTTTCCTCTCTGACTCCATTTCCTGGCTCTCCATAGAGCCTTCTCCGATCGCCGCCCCATCATGTCCTTTTCCTTCAGCTGAAGCCCTATCTTCGGGAAGCGGTGCTACACGAGAAGGATAAGATACAGGTGATATTGAAGGCACATCCTTAACATAACGAATATCTTCCCGGGTCCAAACTCGCCGAGTTTCCTGATTCTCAGGGTTCATGACAGGCTCGCGCGGCCGTCGAGGAGGTAGCGGTGGTGGTGCTTCAAACGCCTCATTTTCAGGTGGGGATTGATCTTTGGGTTTGACAGCATATGAAACAGGTTGGATAGGAACAGATTGAGGGGGTTTAGCTGGAGTGTCAGGAATGGGAGGATTTGCTTCTGAATCAGGTGATTGTGAAGAAGAAGAGGAGGAAAGCAATCTGTGTGACCCTAGAAATGGGGAAGAGTGGAAGTGAGAGGAACGATTCGTAAGGCAATGGCGGCGAGCTTGGGAGAGCAAGAGCTTCAAGGCAGCCATTGAGCTCATGCCACTGTATATGTGTCTTCGCTGTGCGCGAGGGGTTTTTACGAGGTTTTAAGTTTTAACGCAAAGGGTTGCAGATCGGTGATTAAATCAAAGAAGAGGGCTTCACCGCAAATTTTTCAAGGTTTCATTTGTGGATTATAATACGGGTCCTGACCCAATCATCAAACAAATAATTATTTATGTGGGCCTGAATGCCATGATTGCATCCCTAAAATTTAATTTTTCTAATAAATGTTATTTCTTATTTTTAATATTTACTCAATATACATCAAGATTGAATTTCCATCAACTTCACACATAAACTTAATTGTTAGAACCAAGCAATATTTTTGAAAACTAAACATTTTTCTATTTTAATTTTTATCAATGTTGAACACTAAATTAGATTTAAGTTTTATAGCATTAAAAATTAGAAAGATTTGTATTATTTTCAACAACATAAAATAAAAATTTTATTTTTTTTGTGATTTTAATTTTTTTTCTTAAAATTTATAATTTTTTTTAAAATAAAATGTTTAATAAAATCCAACTCATTAATTTATTTTGGTAAATATATTTAATGTATTCTTTTTTTTTAAATACAAAATGTACCTTAATGATCTCATTCTAATATTTATTATTTTTATTCTTTAAAAATTTGTTGGGTTTATAAATTACATGTGTTAACTCGTCGCTTAAACCTTACATTTTAGGTGAATACAAAAATCAATATCAAATTCTTTACATATAACGCAAAAAATTAAGTTTACTATGAACCAATTGGTAATTTATTTATTATTACAATTATGTTCATTTATCAAATGCATAACAACATAACTATTATGTTAAAAATCACTTCAAATATTAGCTTATTAAAGAAAACAAAATTGATATCCAATTTTTAGATTATATCTTATTTTGATTTTGTGTATTACACCTTATTTTACTCAAAGGAATTTTTTTATTTTTATATATATATATATAAAAGAAAGATAATTTGAGTATGTTAGTTACAAGCGACTTGAAAAATAATGTGATTGTTTTTATGAATCATCTCCTACATACATAACAAATTAATGGTATTAAAAAATAATTATTAAATTTATGATAAAACCATTAATAAAATATTTAGAATTTAGTAGATGTTCACATCATATATTTTTATATTTGCTTCAAATAAAAATATTATTAATATGAGTAGATTTACATATATATATTAGATTTTTATGAATATTTTCACATCTTTTAATAAGAGTTTAATTTTATTTGAAGTTGGTAGCTGTAATTTATTATAAGTGTTTTCCTGGGACTTAAATACTACAATCTTTAATTAATTTAAATAAATTATAAATTAAGAAAAATGAGATTATTACAATGCATTTCTATTCAGATAGAAAAAAAAAATTAAAAAATGAGATTTTTTCTTATAAAATATGAATCTTTAAATATTATTTATATATATTTTTTTTTTAATAATGTTACTTTCCCGTCATAGAGTATAGAATTCCTAAATTTTATACAAGAAAGAAAGAAATTCAATTTACTTAAAATAAAATACCAAAAAAAAACAAATAATGATGTAGCAAGATCTTCATTAGGCCTTTTCACCTTCTCCTCGTACCTCCAGGCTTCAGTCCCCCACACCTCGCTTTACTAGCGACCCGGTCTCTTTCCACTCCATAACCCTCTTCGGCTTAATCTCTACCATCATAATCAAGAACCCATCTCTATCTATGTCACGAGCACCTTATTCATAGGTATCTGGCTTGCTTTGCCATCTATTTATGTTGTTGCTCCTTGTCGTTATTTATTGGGATCTTACTGTGCCCATTTTAGGTTCCGACACAGTAAGTATTTTTTGTATGTTTAGTTTTAAATTCTTAGTATTACTTCTTTAATTGGATTTGATTTTGTTTCTGGTGCTTTAATCTTTTCATGGTTTGATCGAATTCCTCTTTCCTTTTGATTATTTTTTGGTAGCATCATTTTTTATTATTTAACATCGCTTTAGTTATTTCAATTAGCTGGACAGTTTGCTGAGTGATTTAAGTTAGTGATGAAAAATCTTGTATATATAATCTGAATCCATTTTTGCATCATGCTTTTTATGGAAACTCGAGATGTATTTGAATGGCTATTGGTGAGCTGGCATGAATTTTCGCTGTTGCAAGTACATTATTGTCTGCGGTGTAATGATTCATAAGCAGTAATATTTTATTTCATGTAAAAATTTATGTCTTTGGGTGTAATGTCACTTATTTTCCTCTTCAATAGGTGCTCATGAATAAGGTTAGCAGAGAGGGATTGGATTACAACCATGCATATATATTTCCATTGGTTTGATTCCCAGAATAAGAAACAAGTATTACAAAATTGTATTTCCAATCCTAATTGGAATCATTAAGCCGGTTGCAAAGGCGTTATCAGCTTGCCTAATTTGGAGCTCTAGTCGATTGAGTTAAGTTGGTAAACGTCTATACAACATGCCGTATTATATACAAAGACTTTATAATACTTGCAAAGCATCATTTTCGCCAGATGGACCCATATCAGAAGAAGCCCTTGAAAGAGTTCGTGCCAAATTAGGTACCTGCGTTTTCTTGCCTTGTTATATTTCTCCATTTTTCATATTATGCATGGGTTGTGTGGTTCTCCTCATTTTTTTCTTGTTAAATACTTCAAATATTTGATATATGCATGTAGAAGATTGGAGAAGGAATTGGTCATTTCAAGCTCATAGAGTCATTGACTTACCATTGGACAGAACTCTGGATTGTACTAGTTACTATGTATCCAAAGATTTCTTCACCGGAATTATGACCTCAAAAGAAATCTGAAACCCTTGGTTAGTGATTGTGTCTATACTTTGTCAAAAACAAATTTGGAGGGTTTTTATTTTATTTTGAAGTGGTGGTGGGTTGAGGCCTAGTGTGGTTAGATTTGTGAGAGTACAGTGATTGTCTTTATACTTTGTCAGGACAAACAGTTGTGAGAGGGCATTCTCTTTGCACTGGTAGAGAGGTTTCTAGAGTTAAGAGTGATTAGTAAAACAATGACCATGTAACCCATATACCATGAAATTGAGTAAAAGTTTTCTAACTAGGCTATGCCTCAACTCTACCTGAAATGCTTAACAACTAGGTAGGCTCAATTATAAGTTAAAAAGGTCCTGTAGGCTGTAACTATAGCCAAATCTGGCAGATAATGGAATAAATCACTAAATGCCCCTGACCTGATAAACTTTTTGACAGCATTTACCATTGGCCTAATCAAACTATGGACGGAATCTATTATAGACCCACAGGACTTGTATCATGTTGGATTGACCAAAATCTTAATCATCATGGGCATCCCAATGGGATAACACTTTTCTGACGCTGACTGGTGTGGAATCATAATAAGAAAAAAATTCGAGATAGGCCATTCTGTGCCTTGCACATTTCCATGTGAGCATGACATGCATTAAACCTTGCAATATAGAGAACGCTTAAGTTTTTTTAGTTGCTTAGGAACACTATTATCTTAACTTGTACCTAAAGCTCACCTTTGGATTGATATGGTCAGAGGACTTTTACTAATATTCAACACGCAACCACATGTTTGGTTCTTCTTTTAATGAAAAAAGAAAGTGTATACATTAAAATTGGTGTTTTTGGTCACAACTTAAAAAGCTGTTTCTTCTGAAAGAATCCTTTAGCTTGTCGGAATTGCAAAATTTTTGTAATTGACAGGAATTTTATTTGGGGGTTTGTAACAATGTTGAAACTGTCAAGAAAAACCTACTTCATATGGTTGGGTGATGCTATGTCGAGCTGCACTCATATTATGATTAACACCGATCTATTCTTGTCTTGAAGATCTCTCTAATATTTACAGATCAGTGATTCCAGAACTTATAATTGATCTACCATACTTGTTTAAATTGTGTAAATGTAATACTGCCAATATATTCTCTATATGTTAGTCGTTGTATGCATGAGTTTGTGTGAAATGTAACAGGCACAAACACACACACACAAAAGTTGCTGCGAATTTCACTTGTTAAGGAGGCATTTTATTTTTAATCCTATCATTTAATCTTATTTTTCAGAAAAAATCAAGCCATCTGATGTAGGTCTCGAACAGGAGGCACAAGTGGTGCGTAATTGGTCAGCTCCAATGTACGAGCGTAACGGGAACCATCAGGCATTGCAACCGATCAAATACTTGCATTTGCATGAATGTGACAGCTTCTCTGTAAGCATCAAGTCTCAGAACTTACACCTTACCTTGGGACTCCTGTAAATGATACATTCAATAATTTCCAGCAAAATTTGAACATCATTTGCATATTGAAACTAAATCACTGAAACCAAATGTTATTTGAACTTTCAATTTCATTTTTTGAAATTTAAATTTAAATTTATTTAATTGTTTTTATGATTGTTTTCTAGATAGGAATTTTTTGCATGCCAGCTTCGTCAATTATACCCCTTCATAATCATCCTGGAATGACAGTATTGAGCAAGCTTATATATGGTTCATTTCATGTTAAATCCTATGACTGGATTGATGTACCTGAGCCTACGGATTCATTGGAAGGTCTGTTCTCGAATGCCCATGACATTTATTTCTGTCACGTTGATCAGTCTGATATCCTAATCCCATGTATCTTGCCCTTTACAATAATCTGTAGTAATAGTTGTTGCTTGTTCTTTGTGGCTGAGTTGGTTCATCTTTATCAGAATTATATATAAATTGTTGAAAATGGTATCAGTCAGTCTGTCTTTATATAGAGGTATGAGTGAGATATCATATAAGTACTGGTATTGATGTTTAACCAGGATGAAAACTTTTCTTGGTTAATAATCTATAGATAATATTAACATAATATCCTGAAATACAAGGGGAAATATAAATTTTCTTGATGATTTATGATTGAGAATCTATAGATAATTCTTGCTTTATGTTTCTGATGGGCGTTTCTTTCATTCAAACTCCTTTCTCAAAGTAGTCTACAGCCTTATTGTATATGCAAGGCATCCAGCAAACTTTTCGTCTTGCTTAAATGAAAAGGATTCCTAATCCTGGTTATATCTAACAATAGTTGTCCCCATTTAACTGTTACACACTAGATAGAGTGACAGCTGTAAGAACACTTCAAGTAGAGAAGCTGAGAGAGTGGTATATTTTATGAAAGAAGTTTGTTTCGGTATATTAATTTTATGTTTTTCTATTTTTGGGTAAGTGATGGGATTGTTTGCAAATTAGTTGGTCCAGGAGAGGCACCCATCGTTTTACCATGTGATAACTACTTTGTGTAGCTAACAGTTTTTCTATCTTCATGTGGCATTCTGTGCTCAGCCTTAGGTATAGTCCTATGGACTATGAAAATTGGCAGGAAAAGGAGGGTGCCTTTTTTTATTTTCTTCTTATTTTCCTTTTTGATAAGAAAAAGAAAAACTATTCAGCAGGAGAAGAGATAGAAATGAGAACCCAAAGTGAAAGCAAAAGAACAAGAAGGATGAAACATAGTAACTAATAAAGAAGAGCAAGCTGTCTACCCGACAAAGGAATCTCATGCAAAAATCCTGAAGTCAAGTAAACAACTTTATCTCAAAGGATATCAACTGAAAGATGAGTCTCCCGAAAATTTAAATAACTCCCATACATATCGTTGCCCATGCTTAAGTGGATGTAACTAGTTGATCCTAGAGTTCACTGTTTAAATGGTCAAGCATGAAATACTGCAAGCACATGATAAAAACTACCTTGTTGTAATTTTTAGCAGGTTGGGGCTGTTGGGGGCATGTAATATAGGCTAGACTTTGTAAAGGTGAAACTAGTGACAAGCAGAGTGGACATTTTGAGGTTTTTAATCCAACTCCACTGCATTGCTTTCTCTCGTTTTATGGCTATACCTTGAAGGTCTGAAATTCCAAATCATAAACATGGCTTTCATCTTTCTCTATATTATTCCATAAAACAATGAGAAATAGGCATGAAGTATCAGCTTTTACCAATAAGCTTTTCTGAAAAGGTCCGGTAGGGTGGGTTTGGTATGACCCAGCCCTGTCCCACCTGAGACTCAAAAATGGTAACTGCACACCCCAGACTTAAATATTGATAAAAAGAAGCACCTTTTGCAGGCGAAGACAGTTGGTGTTCAATGGTTCCTCTGTTCTTAGGAATCGTCACTTACATATATTAATTTTGCCTGTTACTAAGAACTTGAAATGTGTGGTTTTGCAGGTGTTGCAGCTAGACCTGCAAAGCTTGTTAAAGATAAAGAGATGACAGCTCCCAGCCCAACAACAATACTTTATCCCACAAGTGGAGGGAACATCCATTGTTTCAGAGCTTTAACTCCATGTGCTATTTTTGATATTCTGACTCCGCCTTATTCTTCGGTGGATGGAAGACATTGCACTTATTTCCGAAGGTCCCCAAGAAAGGACCTGCCAGGTAAATCGACTAACATAGATCACCGATTATTGTTACCTGTTGAACTTTTATTCTATTATTGTTATTGACGGGATGACTTTGCAAGTAAAATTACATGTTAATTTTAATCCAATTTTCAGGTGATATTCAACTGGATGGTATTACAGACTCTGAAGTTACTTGGTTGGAAGAGTTTCAACCTCCTGACAACTTTGTGATTAGGAGAGGGCTGTACAAGGGTCCTGTTATTAGAACTTGATATTTTCTTTGTTGGTGTATCATAACACTATAAGTAAATTGGGTCTTCATGTTTAGAAAAAACTGAGGGGAGTTCTGGTATATGAATTGTCAACAGCCATTAGCAATGATTCTATGTTTTGGCTATATAAAGTTAGGCATTTGGCATGTACATATTAATGCACCCATGTAGTCTTTAAACTACTGACCTCACCTTAAAGTAGTGGATTAGTGGTTGGAGGTTAAAGAAGGATACAATGAATGACGTTGTTGAAATTTGTTCCTTTCGAGACAATAACAAAACGATATCTTTTTGTTGTCTTAGATGTTGTCTTGGGCCTTTATTGAAAACCTGTGTTCACCAAATCTGCCATGAACCTTAATACGTATGTACTAGTTCTATAAGATCTTGCTTTCGTTTGGTACAAGTCCAATCGAGGTGAATTTCAGTTCAACTCTTTCTGCCCGGCTTTCCAGACTCAAAACAACATCGATTGATTCCTCTAATTTATAATTTGTGCACAGTTTGTCTACATTTGCGATCGAGTGTGAGTGGACTGAAGAGGCAGAAAACCAGTGAACAAGGTCAATGCTATAGAATTTCAAAAAAAAAAATTATATCACAGAATTTTATTTTTTAACAAATCTAAAATATATACAATCTGATGATAAAAAATATGTACTCTTTTTATTAGTTTTTTGAATTCGAATCTCTAAATTTCTTGAGAAACATGTAACACTATTGGTTGAAAAAAAAAAATAGCCAAGATTTCTACAAAAATTGGTAAGGGAATTTCTTGAGATTCTGAATCATAATATAGAATGTGCAAAACTAAATCAAAAAGAAGAAAATCCAACCCAGAAAAGATAGAGTATAGTAGTAGTTGCAAAGCTGAGTAGTAGTTTCCTTGCTGCTCTACTAGTTGACAAAATGCTTGCAAGGATAAACTCAAATCCTCCGTAAAACATGGACATGTGATTTTGAATCTTTGATCTACAACACAGTCCACAGTCCACAGCTACGTATATAGTATAAAAATATTCTCTTTCTCTATGTGGGTGGGAGTGGCTGTGTCTTTGTATATATAACTGTTTTGTGGCTGTGTTGTGTTAGCTAAAGAGTCGCCGCGAACGTAGGCACTCTATGCGATCTCATCCATTAGAGACACAGACACAGCGCGCGCAAAGACCTTTAGACCTAGGATTCTCTCTTTGAGTAGGGTTCTTTATGATTATAAGTACTCCTCTAATTAATATTTGAGAATATATATGAAGATGGAGTTAACAGTTCAAATTCTCAATGTAGACAATCTAATTAATTTCTTTTTATAAAAGTAGAATAGAGATCTCTTTTTATTTTTCGGAAGAAATGAGTTAAAGAGATAATTAATATTCTAAATCAGATTTTTTTTATTTTTGTTTTCACAAGTATACTCATACTCTTTGGATGTAAGCCTAATCTAGTTCGGGATTCGCGACTATCATTTCTCACAAGTATTTTCACACGGGCTCGAATATCTGATATTGCAGAAATCCTTGAACCACTGAACTCAAATAAAACAATGAAAATAATGAGAAAAGAAAAATAAATGTGAACTCATCCATATTTAATTACAATATTATAGGGTTAGGTCTCTCTAATACAACTATTTGATGGTGATGTATGAGGAGAATATTTCTTTGCTACTAAAAGTTGGGACTGCATTTAATTGCATGTTGACGAAAAAAAACAATTTTAAATGATAATTTATCTTAAATAATTAATAACACATATAAATGATGATCAACAACATTGATGATTTATTTGGACATAGATACTAGACTCAAAAACGATTTTACGGACTAACACTTAAATCCCCGAGACTTAACCGATTGTCTGTCAACTTATATAGATAAACAATCGTCACATAGTATTAAGTAATTTATTGTGAAATGTTATTTTCTCATAATTAAATCAATTGCAAAATGTATTACCAGTTTAATAATACTTATTGTTACATAGAATTATCAGATGCACACTAGTCGTGAGCTTGATAAAATATATAATGATAAATAAACAATTTATCTATCTATTATGAAATATTCGCATATAAATAATATTGTGGGTTTATTTATTGATTTCCTAACAAAATAATTATGAGACACACCATATTCCACTTAAGAAAATTATGTGTGGGTGTGGGTGTGGGGGTGTGTGAAAGCATAATATTGATGACAAAATTATTTGGAAATGCTAGCTATGTATAAGGTGGACCTTTGCCAACCGGCAAATTGAAGATATAATAGAATATATATACATGATTAATTAAGCTGTGTAATTCTGAGAAAGATTCTTTGTTTCTCAGCAACTGTGTGTACTTAATATATAATATTAAACATGTCAACTCCCATGCACAAAAAATGACAAAAACCAGTTTTCTTTAACTGGGTACGTATAGTTAAAGAGAATTTCCTTATTTTCTTTAATCCATGTCCACTACGAGAATCACTTTCTTGCATACTCTTCCTCATCTAAACACTTTCTTTAATCCTTCGAATATTTGTCTTCATTGATAACTCTCTCTCTTTGTCTCTCTCTTTCTCTTTCTCTCTCTCCCTCTTAGTTTTCAAAAAAATTGTCACAAATCCATAGTCAAATTTTTGTGTCTTTTAGTAAACCTAATCCTTGAAATGATTCCTTATTGGGACCTCCACTCTGCCAAATCTGTAAGATATATGTGTTATGACAAATTGTTGAAATTCTCTCTAAGATGCCTGAGAAAGTAAATACTTGGACATTAGGGAAGAAGATGGACAAAAGAGACAATGTGAGGGAATATCATATGGGAGACATGAATTACAGATCGATCGATCGGTCCTTACTGGCCCTTATCATCTATACTATCCATTCCCTTCTCATCTTTTTCCACGAATCACAACTTTTTTTTAACAGTATTTTTTGGTCCCCAATATTTTTCCTTTTGTACCCAGTTGCCAAAGGGTTGTTACATATTAACCAGTTGCCAGAGGGGTGTTGTTATTAATATGTTATATGTGTAAGGCTGCGTAGCAATAACTCTCTTAATCGTGAAAATAAAAAATCATTATTCTCAAGAGTTTTATATTTATTGTACAAAAAAGAAAGCTAATGATTTGGAATGCAATGTGTAATAACAAATAAATCAACATACAATCTAACAATGTACAATGAAATAGAATACATGTCCTTTGACTTATAAGCGTTGTAAAGTTTTGAGTTCAAATTAGTCAAATCTCCTTTTGTGCCATTAGAAAAAAACACAGGAATCAACAATAAAAATGATAATTTATAGTAAAATGTGTACTAATACGTAAATTGACACAAAATTAAATGATTTATAAATTGAAATGGTTATTAGCACATAAATGACATACGTTTTGACATTTTAGGTTAAAATATTTAGTTACAATAGAATTGATAGAAAATATGATGATATTTGTATTAATATATAAATCAGAATATATATGATGTCTTGTCCATTAACCAAGTGCTTCATGTGCTTTTAAAATTAACAAGAAAGATTTATACCACTTAGCTAACTTGTGTCTGTGGACAATTATAGTGAAATAATAGTTCGATAAAGGAAAATGTATTCTCCAATAGTGTTGATATCGTTGCCAACGTCAACCATTAGCTAGAAGTACAACTATTTTTATTTTTTATTTTTTTTGGGAGAGACAAATATTAACATGAATTTTTTGAGATTTGCATATCAGACTGGCTAAGATTAGTATACTCATGGGGATTTGAAGCTATTTTGGGAACCTGTTAAACCCAAATTGTTTAAAGAAAAAAATTCACCACACCAGCATAGGACAATATTTTGAAAACGTTCAAAACATTGTTGCCTTCAAGGTAGTGACTTGGACCAGTTGTCAATGGTACTCACCCAGATATAACTAAGACGAATAAAAGCTAGAAATCTTTGTTTTTCAGTACATTGCTAAAAACCATACTGGAAATTTTTTTGTCCCAAAACCAATTTAATTTCATGTATTTTCTTTTCTCTATTGCTTTGGTCCTTTCAAGTACACACAAAAAAATTGGATAGGTATATTGGGTGGCTCAATGCTCCCTCAAGGGTTTATACAAATCAGTCATCAGTCATTTCTACTAATTCCAACATCATAAATATTATATCAGGACAAAGAAAACCAATTGATAATAATTTGTAGATGATCATGAAACTACAACTATGTATGGGGAACAACAATAAGAACAAGGAGACAGAAAATTAGGGTTAAAGAAATGGGGGCAATTAGTCAGTGAGAGAATGAGAGTAGTCATCTGTATTGATAAGGTGCAGCTAAGTAAATAGTTCCAAAAAAAAAAAGTGGGCAAGTATGGTAGGTATACAAGTTATCTGTTAGGTATACCTTGCGAAACGCTTATCAAATATATATGGGATCAATTTACAAACGATGAGATGTAATGATTTTGTTATATGGCTACAATGGGCTTAAGACGTGACAACGAAAAGAAGAACGTAATTTATTGTGTTGTTTTCTATAGGCGGGTAACATAATTCGTTGTAAACAACTGTTATGAATGATATTTTTGTTAATCTATCATTCTTGTTGAAAAGAAAAAAATACTACGAGATTTTCTTACTTCACCATTATATATATATTTGAGATAACAATAATAAAACTATTATTGGGCAAGGAATATGGTGGTATTAATTTGTAACAACAAAAGCAAAGAAGTATAGGGTTTGTCAGTAACAGAGGTCAACTATAAAGATTATCACGGATGGGTAGCTAAGGCAATGAGGGAGAGAGAGAGAGAGAGATGGACAACCTGTCAAAGAACAACTGAAAGGAAAGAAAGGTTCAACAAGTCACATGATTTTTCAATAGTCCAACAGAGAGGTCAGATGTATATAGTATGAGTGTGTCTTAGTCTGTTTATTAAAATTTGAAATTTTGCATAAGATCAAGTTGTGTGTTTCTGGTCCGACCATCGTCTTCTGCATTTATTATATACTTTATAATATAAATTTTAGACTTGGTTATTATTTTATATTTTCATATTAAAAAATGTATATATAAGAATATTTGGTGTATGATGACTAGTATAGCTAGCTACTGGGTATTTGAAAGCAAAAAAATTTCCGTTTCATTCCAACCAAAAGACCCCACTTGTTAATAATGCAACCACAAATACAGTAAACCTGTTTTTCTCTCTTTCTGTGTGCATGTAGGGTTTTCTGCAAGACTGATTGGTTTCATGAGAATCAGAAACTGGCTAGAAGCTTGTTGAAGAGAAAGAGGAAGTTGTGCTTAATTCATTTATTTGGATGATTGGATCAACACATCTACTTGCTTTTTGATCAACTGATTTCTTATTCTTTCATTCTGGGGATGATATTCAAAGCTAATTGATTGTCTTTCTAGATCCAACTGGTTTTGTTTTGAATCAACTTGAGCTGAATCTTCGGTCGTAATTATGGTTTGCCCTCAATATTACTACTCTCTTTTTCTCAAAACATCATGATGTATTTTGAGTTTTAAATGCTCATATATATTTGTTTAGATCTTGCTTTAATATAGCTCCAATCAAAGTTCTAAAAAACTCGATTTGATGTTTTCGGGTTTTATAATTTCATTCTTCATACTTGCTAGAATGTTTAGAGGCATGTGATCGTAAACTTTAGATGACCTTTGTTTTTCCCCTTATTTTGCTTCATTTAGTTTTGAACTGTATCAATTTATCAGAGCTAGCTAGCTTATAAGGATGATCATCTAGGCTTTTTTATTCTACCTCCTCCCCCCAAAAAAGAGAAAAAGAAAAAAAAGAAGTTAAGTATGCCTTGTAGATTAATTCTGTCCTATTCTAGCTATTAGCTAGTATAGATAGCTAGGACATATATATTACATTAATTGTTCAACCTTCCAAGACCTAGAAATAAGTAATTAAGAAGTTAAGTATTATAAAATTTAAATTACTAGATGTAGTAGAAGACATACCTCCTAAAACATGGATATATGCCTATAAATTAATCAAGGCTTGCTAGCTAGCTGTAAATGTATGATACTAACCTCTACTTGATTAACCATGTCCAGGAAACGAAAAACGATCAATGAAGGTAAAATAATGGTCTATATATGAAAAGGGTAAACAACGCCTAGATCATAGATATGGCTGAGAGAATTGATCCAGCAGATCATGAAGATAAGAACAATAACGGTAGTGACAACATTGATCAAGTTGGAAAATCTTCTTCTATGTTAAGTCCTCAACAACGTTCATTCTTCGACTTGAATGAAGAAGCTAGTAGTGATCGTGATCATGGTCATGGTCGTGATGACGACGATGATGGAGATGGAGATGATAACAATGTCCCATACGACGAAATCAGTAATGACAGGTCATCTCCTGATGGTAATTTGAGTAGCAACAACTCGAGTATGGAAGGGAAAGAAATATCTAACAGCGTTAGGCAATATGTTCGGTCTAAAATGCCTCGTCTACGTTGGACTCCTGATCTTCATCTAGCTTTTGTGCATGCTGTTGAGAGGCTTGGTGGTCAAGAAAGTAAGCTCAATTTTTAATTTTGACATATATATATATAACTTGGTTTTGTGCTTGTGAAGATCAATAATGAACTTCTTCTCTTGTGTGTGTGTGGAATTGAACAGGAGCAACTCCTAAATTGGTTCTTCAGTTGATGAATGTGAGAGGACTAAGCATTGCTCATGTTAAAAGTCATTTGCAGGTATATATATATATATAATATAGCTACATTGACAAAATTAGTACACAATTTTCTAGTTATTTAGCTCTAAAAATAGTGCATTTTTCATAACTCAGATGTATCGAAGCAAAAAGCTTGATGAATCTGGCCAAGGTAAACTCTTAGAACCTTTGAATTATTTCTGTTACACTACAGTATCTTGTGCAAGCATATTTTTTAAAAATGAAGAAAATAATCTTAATTTCTAAGTTCCAAAAGCTACTTACAAATTTTGAGTGTTTTATTACAGTTTTGTCCCACCTTCATAAGCCCATGCAAGGAAGAGATCACATCAGGGAAGTATATCAAAGGTTCAATGCTCAAGGGCAATTTAGGATGGATAATAGAAGCCATTCACAATCGTCATCTGCACTAATGAAGCAGCCATATGACTGCAAATCTCACTGCTCTTCAAGGTTAATTATGACACTTAAAAAGTTTAAAAATTATTTATATACGCACAGAGAAAATTATTCCATGTACGAGAGTCATTGTCTCATATGAGATCCAGTCTTGTATATAGAGCAAATTGCTTCTTGTACCTATAGCTTCACTCTATATATATAGCATTGGAATTTTAATAAAAATATAAATACATTACTAATCTTTTCTTCTATAGGTTTCAGTCATGGCCTTTGATCAGTAATGATCATTTTACAAGATCAAGTTCATTGTGGAGTAAAGATTCAATGCTAGACAAGGTTCCTAACGACACAATGTTGTTCCAAAACGGCAACAAGTTGACAAGCTCACACCTATTTGATGTAAGGGATGCAATAACAAGAAATATACCGATTAGACCCAGTCAATTTCGTGAAGAGAAGAAATGGCCTCCACGTGAATTGATTAATGGAATTCAAGGAAATGAGTATAGAAAGAATTCTCTAAACATTTCTTGGGACGAAGAAGAATCATGTGTTGCACAACCTGCAGCTAGTTCTTTATGGAGCAGCATCAATGGAAGCTCCACCAGAAATCAGTATCAACCCAGTTCTTGCACTCCATTCTTCTCTACAAACATGGTAATATATATTCCTCTCTCACCTTTGACATGTTAACTAATGATTCATGTTTGATCACCACTACTCTACCTCCTACTACTCATGCAATTAAGTTCGGTTTTCTTATAGAGTTAACATTTCATTTGATTATATCGATAAATATGATTACAACACATCAGTTCATTTAACTAAAATTAATAGTTGTGATTGATATTAAAAATATATGATGCTTTCTTACTTATTGACGGTGTAAAAACTACTTACACTGACAATATGTCAAATATTAAAATTTTCTTATTTGTTCTGATCAATAACCTATTAAGGATAGAATTGAGTATTAAAAAGAGGTAAATATAATTTCTTGATTGATCCATGTTAGTGTTTTTTTTGTTTTTTGGGTCTTAGATGTTAACTGTGTTAGACTGAGAAATGTTGAGTTTTTTAAAATTTAGGGACGAATTTGGTAAAAGGGTTATTACATTGGTGCTAAAATATGTGCATTTTTATGTTTACTATGTCTAAATAAAATTAAAGAATTAATATTTTTTATCCTTTCTAATAAATGAAAATTACCTTAAAGAGGCAAGAAAATAATGTATTTTTCTTGAATACAAATCATTTTCCAAAAGCATCTTAATTAATTAATTTAGATATTTATTGACTAAATTAATTAGTAGTGATATTAAGAATGTATTTTATCTCAGACGTTCCATACTTTTATTCACACACAAGTTATATAATATAGCTTAGCACAAATCAAATTTACATTTTAAATATTTTCTAGATATCACATATATCATTATCCTTACTAGATTATAATTTCATGTCAAACCAAAGAAACTTAATTAATTATCCACATTACATTAGTAATTATGAGTTGTTTCTCCATCTTAGTGTGATTTTTTAAAATTTGTTTATTGTTGAATTAGGAGGTGCCAATCATAAATTTATGATTGATGTAAAGATCGTTGTAAATACTATCTATGTCAAACAAAAACAAAATATTTTGAAACTGAACTAAATTACTATCAATGAATCTCTTGATGTAGGTTGATGATGATCAAGAAGGACGATCTCCGAGCACTCGCTATCGAATGATGCAAGGTGAAACTGGTGGAGCCAGTATTGAGAGGAGAAAAGAGAAGAAACTTATACCAAATTTACAGTTAAGCTTAAGGCAAGATCTTGGAGATCATGATGAAGTTAGTGCTAAGGAAAGTGAAAATGAAATTAGTACAATGCTCTCACTTTCATTATGTCCTGCAGCTAGCTCTTCGTCAAGGCAACAAGCACAATGTAATGAGAATGATTTGGGTTTTAAAACATTGGAACAATTAAGGCCGTATTTGGGCTGAGTACTTAGGATCTGACCATGTCAAACTGAGCATAGGAGTGAGATCTTTTAAGTACTTGCCTTAAAAAGGCCATATTTTTGTATATGCATAGACATTAATTCCCTAGTACCTCCAAATAAATTTTAGATGTTTGCTTTTAATTTATTTGATTTTTGAATTAATATTAGATTTATATAATGACTTTATATCAAATAATAATTTTTTTAATGCATGTCCAAAAAACATTTTTAGAATACTTGTTCAAAGAAAAAAAATCGTTTAAATTTGAAAGAGAATTTAGCATCTCAAAACTATTTTCTTAGTCCAAAGTATATCAGCAATTCTAAAATTTAAAATAAAAATATTATTGGTATTATTTATGAAGGTCTAAATGTAACAATTAAATACATACACTAAAAATCCACAAGGACTCTAATTGGCCAAGTAATACAACTAGCTAGCTAACATGTAAACTCTTCTCTCGTGTTGCAGTTCCTCTGGCAGCGTAACTGCACCCCCTCGATCCATCGTATTAGAGCAATCCGAGAAAAACGATTAGGGTTATATTCTATCCTTTCTACAATATTCATAAACAAAGTATTCAATTCGTTGCAGATCCATTCTTTATCCCCTCTCCATTTTTAACCTTTCAAAAAAATTATATTTGAACAAATTTTTATTGATTAAGTGACGCCGCCACCACAACTGCCTCCACCGCCGCCACCACCACCAGTGTAATAGAAATGACAAATTGGCCTACACGGCTACACCAACAGTGTTTTTTAAGAGGTCTGCAAGTAATCCATTGCCGTGTGGACCACCCTAATTATAAATATCTACAAGTTTTTTTTCAAATAGTCGCCATTAATATGTCGGATAAAGCATATACTTCCAATATGAGTGGGGCTAAATTGGTCTTATACAGTACAAAAAATTATTTCACATATTATCAGTTTCAAACCAATTTTTATTTTACTTTCTTTTATGTCGCATTGTAGGCGTGAGTTATATTATATTACAAATTAAAACAATTGAAGTTAAATAACCCCTTTTTTTCAAAATTTTAAATGATTAAAGTGCATTAAAAGCCTTTTTATGGAAAATTTGGTAATTATGATTACTCTTCTAATAATTATTACATTAATTAATTATAAATATTATAATAAGTAAATC
This sequence comes from Quillaja saponaria, assembly GCA_029379385.1. Taxonomy (NCBI): domain Eukaryota; kingdom Viridiplantae; phylum Streptophyta; class Magnoliopsida; order Fabales; family Quillajaceae; genus Quillaja; species Quillaja saponaria. The sequence goes on along the minus strand of CM055616.1, from coordinate 4,838,494 downwards.
TATTACAATTTAGCACTCCCCTCAACCTTTTTCTGAATTAATAAGAAAAATTAATATTCTTATTAAATATTGCATGACAATTTAAAAATAGTTATTAATATAAATATCCAAATAACTGGAATAATTACAGAGTCGAGGTCGAAAAATTTGAGAAATAAAATGATCTGATTTGATTCGTTTTCAAGATAATTATCTTAGTAATAAAAACAATATTATAGGCCGGTAGACCCTACATTTGCAGCTCATATTTTTCTTAAGTGGGTATCCAAGGCCTTGTTTCCAAATATTTTTAGGCTCGATTGGCTTGATCATATCCAAACATAGGCCGAATTCGGAATATGAACGTTTTTCGAAGGCCCAATGCGGTAAATTTGGTAACCGAAACCAATAAATATATTGTCAATGCCACCAGAGAACAAATATTCCAGAAAATTTTGTAGTTTTAGTTCTTTTATTTTGTCTGGGGAACTTTAGAACTGGTTCTTGTTAGGAATTGATTATGCCGGACTCAGATTTATCTCTTGAAGTTAAGGATTGAAGATTTGTGTCGATTTGTCTGTTTTAGGCAAGTCAATTCTATTTTCACACATATGAAAATGAAACTAAACAAAATTATATTGTTTCAATTGAAACGGAGACGATTTACTGAAAAGAGTTTTGATAGTTAAAGACAAAGAAAAGAAGCAAAGCTAGCATATTTGAGATTTTAAAGAGGAGGAGTAGAAGTTTTCAGGTTAATAATGATGGCAAAGCAATCTATTTTCAGGGTCATTTTCTTAGATCTCTTCTCTCGGTCTCGGCTCCCAATCTATCAGGTCCTAATGGGCTCTGTTCTTGCAGGTTTTTGTGCCGGAATTTCATGATTTTGGATTGTAGTTGCGTAGGTGTAGAAGATTTTGTTTAGATTTTTTCCTAACATCTTGCGGGCTTGTGAGCTTATGGGCTTACTTATGTATATAATTAATGGATTGTTTCAATGGGCTTACTTGTAATTTGTTAACCCATATTTTTTTTTTTGAACTTTTATATATATATATAGCACTCCCTTCAACCTTTTTCTGAATTAATAAGAAAAATTAATATTCTTATTAAATATTGCATGACAATTTAAAAATAGTTATTAATATAAATATCCAAATAACTGGAATAATTACAGAATCGAAGTCGAAAAATTTGAGAAAAAAAATGATCTGATTTGATTCGTTTTCAAGATAATTATCTTAGTAATCAAAACAATATTGGGGTAGAGATAGGCCGGTAGACCCTACATTTGCAGCTCATATTTTTCTTAAGTAGGTATCCAAGGCCTCGTTTCCAAATATTTTCCAATGCGGTAAATTTGGTAACCGAAACCAATAAATATATTGTCAATGCCAGCAGAGAACAAATATTCCAGGAAATTTTGTATTTTTAGTTCTTTTATTTTGTAGTTGTTAGGAATTGATTATGCCGGGCGCAGATTTATCTCTTGAAGCCAAGGATTGAAGATTTGTGTTGATTCGTCTGTTTTAGGCGAATCCATTCCATTTTCACACATAAAAATGAAACTAAACAAAATTATATTGTTTTAGTTGAAACGGAGTCAATTTACTATTTCCAATCTAAACAGATTGAAACAGGATACGGGTAAGCAAAGCAAACAAATTTGAAAAGAATTTTGATAATTAAAGACAAAGAAAAGAAGAAAGCATGCTTATTTGAGATTTTGAAAAGGAGGAGTAGAAGTTTTCAGGTTAATGATGATGGCAAAATAATCTATCTTCAAGTTCGTTTTCTTAGATCTCTTCTCTCGGTCTCGGTCTCGGCTCCCAATCTATCAGGTCCTAATGGGCTCTTTTCTTGCAGGTTTTGGTGCTGGAATTTCATGATTTTGGATTGTAGTTGCGTAGGTGTAGAAGAGTAGAATAGTAGAAGAGGAAGAGCTACAAGAGTCTCCTTTCCTCGGCTAGTCGATTGGGTGAAGTCAAAGTAGGTTTAGATTTTGTTTAATTTTTTCCTAACATCTTGTGGGCTTATGGGCTTACTTATGTATATAATTAATGGATTATATTAATGGGCTTACTTGTAATTTGTTAACCCATAATTTTATTTTTTTGTGAATTTATATATTTATATGTATATATATATTTCATTTAAAACTTATAGATAACAAAAATAAGAGAGGCTTTTTATTTTAAAGTTAGTTTAATTTTTTAAATAATGAAAGAAAATCAATAATCATTAATTATTTATATATGTTTATTAACCTATAACATTAGTAGATAAAAATTAGTTAAAAAATAATTTTTATGTTCATTGACCTATAACATCAGTAAATATAAATTAATTAAAAATATATTTTTTGAATTTTAATTATTATCTTTGTTCTATCAATTTAATTTATTAGTACTCTATTTACTAAATTATTCATGTTAAATACATACAATTACAATAATATATTTTTATTTATTTTTTAAAAAATTAACATTTCTATGCTATTTTCATCTTGTTTTCCAAATCGTTTTTGTTTTCAGACTTATCAAAATGATCTCTCTAAATGAAACTTTGTTCCTTGCTTGAAGTGATTGGTTAAACTTTGTTTCAATAACTTGGTTCACAAAAATTATAAATGATGTTTAACATCTCCTAGTGTATTCACATGAGTGAAATCCATCTAGTGTTTTAAGACAAACAAAACACGGCATCATACAAGACACCAGACATACTGGAAAGACAAATACCAGTTTTCACATACACGGCTGTATTCTGGCCATATAAAAACAAGACAAGGCAAATTAATAGGCAGAAGACTTTGGGTGATGTTGTAGTATAAAGCTATTAGGTAATATAAGTTTAATAACCTCCTCTTCCTTTAGCCGCCACAACCGCCGCCACAACTGCTACACCCGCCACCACCACACCCGCCACCACCACATCCGACAGCTGCACAGCAACCTCCGCCTTCACCCCGATCTTTCTTCTTGTGTGTGCTTCCTGTACCATCACTACAAGCAAATATAATCATTGTTAGAATTATGATGGACATGAGAAACATGCACAGCAAGAACAGGCCGCTTGAGCTCTCCAACACAGGACTCGCATCATCTGCAAAGCCATCTCGTAAAGGAACAATTTTTCTTGCCATCTACTAATTATTTAATTATCTTGGTCTCTACTCTACTAACTAGCTTAAGTACAATTTACAATCTAACACACCAATCCGTTTATATAGTAGTTATAGATAAGAGAACAAATTGATTGGTGATTATTGAAATGGACTTAATTAGTTTACAACCAACAAATTAATTGGTGATTATTACAATGAATTTAATTAGTTTATAGGAAATAATTTATCTCTTTATATGCTCCTTAATTAAACATACTCAAATAAATGACATAATCATTTTGTTTTTCTGTACTTTCATGAGGGTTGAATTCTAATAAAAGCTTTTGAGTAAAGGTATTTGTTTGAAAATTCTGCCTCATCCTAAGAAATATATATTAAAATTTTAGAAGCAACTAATAGGAATATGTGAGAAATTTCGAGGTACTTTCTCTGAAACTTCACTGTTTTATTAAAATGCTATTTGCAGTACGGCATTTTGGACTTTGGTAGGTGTTTTGGTGCGATAAGGGGATTTTAAAAAGATTCCAACTCTTAATTTGGGTATTTTGGTGCCGTAAGGGAATTTTAAGAAGATTCCAACTTTTGAGAGAACTAATCAATTCATATAAAAAAATAATTTTTTAAATATAAATTATAACGGAAATACCAAAATATGCTTACGAAATCAAGATCAACTAGAGTGTTATTTATTTATTAATTTATTTATTTTCAATTATTTTGGCATAACGTCTTGCCTCTTGTGGTGGTGACAAGTGTCATTTGACATGCTATGTTAAGTGTTTTACTTTACACATGTTAAATGTTTGACGTTACACATCACTGATCATGTATTCTAAAAACGAAGAGGTATTTCTCGGTAGCGTGTCCTAAGCGGCAGCCTAGTCAATTATTGTTTCTTTTTATGTTTTTTTATTTTTAACTTTATGTCTTTTTTGTCCCTCCATCAATGGTAAAAAAAAAAAAAATATTAATTTTATAAAAAAAATAAATGAATGTCATTTTTAATAATATATACACAAATTTAATTTCAAAATTATGTTCCCAAACCAAACAATCTAAACATATAATAAAAATAATTTTCTTTAATGATTTTCTTAGTATACTTGTTAAAATAATAAATATAAAATTTTTATATATTTTATTTTAGTAATTAGCCATATTTTCAATCTTATATAATAAATAATTTATTATTTTTAAATATTTTAAATTTTAAAATTTATATTTATTGCAAGTGTCTTTTAAAAATTTGTTAAAAAAATCCAAATAAAAACAGAACCTAAGTGAAGATTATGATCTCAAATCATGGTTCAGGCTTCTAGCCTTGTCCTCCAACCCAAATTAAGTCAAACGCGTACAACACGTAGAGTTGTTCCACCGTCTAATATTTTTAGAAACCGCGTTCTCACAACCAACTAACCAAGTATATTTTAAGATTAGATCCACACCGTTGATATTTGTAACACCACCTTATTAGAGCCGTCTATTTTGACTTCATAATCTATAAATACCCATAGCGGGAAATAACATTCATTCTCGTGTATGGGTTCGTAGATTTAGTTGTTGTGGGATGATTCCCAATTTTCAAAACGTTTTCGTCGTCTATGAATTTATGATCTTTCAGCTTAGGGTTTTCGTTCGATTCCAGCAAAGAATCAGAGCCTAATTGATTAGGTCTCCGTTTGATTTCAGGCGAAGTATTTGGATCTCTCTTCTGATTCTCCTTTTTTGGTAAAGGGTTTCATGGTTCTCCAATTTTATAGTATAAGCTTTGCGATGCTTTCCAATTTTCAATATGTCGTCCATGAATTTATGATCCATCAGCTTCATTTCATTCCCATTTTTGAGTTAGGGTTTTCTTTCAATTCAGCGAAGAATCAGAGCTTAATTGATTAGGGTTTCCGTTTGATTCCGGGTGAACGTCTTCGGATCGTATACACGTGAGCAGCATTATTTGGATAATAGGCATGAGTTTTTCTTTTAGTATCGGTACTACATGATGATAGATGACATCTTGACAAGATTTTTGTTGCAGCAATATCTTCTCTTCTTTGAAGATTGAATGATTGGGTATTCAGTATTGGTCCTGTCTATATCTGCATGATGTTGTCTTTGAATTTTGGCATCTTCTCTATAGCTGTATTGGGAGGTTAGGTGTTCAGATAATCTACTAGTATTTATAGATTTCTTGATTTGCAAATTATCATTTGATTTATAACTTCTGTTAATGCTACCCCCGAAGAGGAGAATTTAGATTTTTCCATTGGCAAGGTCGTTTTGGGCTATTTGGACAGTTGCAGTATATCAATTTTCCCCTTCTTCTTGGTTTGTCTTTCATTGAAGCTGGTTTAGTATTCAACTAATTTACTATTTGTTTAAAATTTCTTTCTCAGAAATTCTTGTTGGATTTGGGTGGAGAGGAAGTACATGAAAGGATCTTCTGTGGACTTAACTACATTGAACTCAGTGTGTCGTGTTCTGTCAAATTACATCATATTTATCATTAGTCCTCATATTTCCCTTAAGGGTTCTGTGAAATTAAAATATATTATTTCACATAAATCTTTTGCAAGGATTTTAATAAACTTTGATGGTTCACAGTAGTCTACCAGAAATTGACAAATCTTATGCGGACTTCAGTGGATTGTACAGGGACGTACAATTCATGTGTTTTACTTCATAGATAGGGTGGCTTATATAGTTATATTAGATTTGAGGTGCTCAACTGTCCTTCACATGTTTACTGTGCAGAAAATGAACTTCGAATGCCCTGCTTGGGCAGAGCCTGCTCCAGACCACCACACATACAGAGAAAGTATCTCTTGTCATAATTGGCTATGATTTTTCTGTATCACGAGTCCAACTTGTTGGAGAAATGAAAAAAGCTTGCTTGAATTAAGGAATCTGATATGTGATGAATGTTTCTTGCCTCTATCTTCTCTGTTTGGGTGTTTCTAGGAAAAATTAATTATTTTGTAAGATATGAGTACAAGTCTTTATTGGTGGTTCCCATTTGCACAGATCTTATGGAGCTGTTGCTGGTACACTTCTAGGGCTCTATGGATGCTGAGTTCGAATTGCTTCCTTCTAGTATTCGCCTGTTGTCTTCTCCAGAGTTGCTTGGTTCTTCCTTATTATTTCTCTCTCTCTTCTGTTTTCTTTCAGTCTAATGTCATTTTTGGTCCACTCTGTTTGGGAATGTCCTTTGCACTCCTCAGTGAAAGAAAATTGTGGGAGTGCTTGTTATTACAATTAATTCAACTTACAGAGTTTGATAGGAGATTGGGCTTAATTTATTGTATTTTGTTCATTGTCGGCTTATTAGTTTTATGCTTTGTTAGTAATCTTTTGACCATTCTGTTGTAGGGGTTTTTCATGTGATGTTTGGAAGTGTTTCCATGGAGATTTTTTATTTTTTTCAAAAGCTATGACATAAGTGTCTCCTCTCTCTCGCTGCGGGTGCTTGTGTCTCTATCTCTAGTAAATAATTGGATTATTGTAGGATATAAGGAAAGTCTTTGTTGATGGTTCCCATTTGCAGAGGATGTTATGGAGCTGTTGCTGGACCATATCACTTCTACAGCTCAGTGATGGATGCCGACTTTGATTCCATCTAGTATCTACCTTTTATTTTCTACTCCGGAGTTCCTTAGTTCTTTTCATTTTTATTTTTATACTTTTTGTTTCTTATTTGTTTCCTTTCCATTCACTCTAATGTCCTTTATGGTCTGCATTTCACTTGGAATGTATTGTGATTCCGTCCTTGAGGTGGTCAGTCCTTAGCGTGAGAGTGGTTGTTTTTTATTTCTCTTCGAATTTACTGAATGAGAACATGTGATTCACTTCTTCTGTTTCATTAGTTAATTTTTGACAATTTTGTTGTAGAGGTTTTTATGTAACAATGGGCTTGTTTCAATGGTGATGAAGAATTGTTGAAACTTTAAAGTATCATCACTGTTGAAAATCTGTGACAAAAGTTTCTAGCTTCTCTATTTCTCCTGTGTGCATGTGTGTGTATTTTAAGATAAGAGTGAATGAATGTTTTGAAGGTTTTCATTTGCAGCCAGATGTTATGGAGAATATGCTGGACTAAGTTGATTCCTTCCCTCTAGTATTGTCTTAATGTTTTTTCAAGTTCCTAAGTATTTCTTATTCTTTTATATAAAAAAAGTTCCTTTCCTTTTCTTCCAGCCTACTGTCTCCTTTATGATCTGTTTCACCTGGTATATATTATAGGTCTGTCCTTCGCACCCAGCTGTGGCAGAATTCGTGGGAGTTAATTTAGTGTTTCTCTTCAACAGACTAAGTTTGATAAGAGACCCGGGTTGATTTCTTCTACTTTGTTCATTGCAGGTTATTAGTTTATTGTTTTTGCTGTGGTAGAGGTTATTAAGTGTTTCTAATGCCTTTGCAGTTGGATTTACTTGGAATATATTGTTGGTTTGTCTTGGGCACCCATCTGCTGACAATAATTGTGGGACTGGTTGTTACTAATTCTCTTCAACTTACTGAAATGAATTTTATTAGAGACTCGGCTTAATATCTTCTTCTTTGTTTATTGTTGGTCTATTAGTTTGATGTTTTGTTAGTAATCTTTTGACAATTTTGTTTGAGTGCTTGTCATGTAGCTCTTGGGATCTTTTCAAGGATGAAAATATGTCGAAAATCTCCAACATAATTGTCCTCAACTTGCTCACTCTTTCTTTGTGTGTATCAGTCTGGTTTTAGGAAACATTTTGTTTATGGTAGAAGGATATAATGTGATTTTCTTTTCTTTCTAGGTTCACATTGCAGCAGCAGATGTTTTGTCTCTTTCTGCTAGACCACCTTCTGGAGCTTTCTGGGTTTCACTTGGATTGTATTTTAGATCTGTCATTAGCACCCATCTTTGGCATAAAATTTCTGGAGTGGTAGTTATTATTACTTCTATTCATCTTACTGAGCTGGATGACTTATAAATTTTCATTGTTGGCTTATTTGTTTAATGTTGTACTGCTAATCTTTTGACAAATTTTTTTGTAGGGGTTTTCATGTAACACTTAAGATTGTTTCAATAGCGCAAAACTTGTGAAAACCTGTGACACAAGTGTCTAGTTCCTTTCTCTGTGTGTGTACACATGTTTGTATAACACAGATTGTTTCAATGGTGCAAAACTGTGGGAAATCTGTGACATAAGTGTCTTTGTGTGTGTGTGTGTGTATTTGTATCTCTAGGAAATCATGGCATTAGTTTGTGCTTGGTAATCTTTTGACCATTTTGTTGTAGGGGGTTTCATGTGACACAGATTGTTTCAATGGTGCGAAATTTTTGAAATCTACATAAGTGTCTCATGTCTCTGTAGGAAATCACGGGTTGTTGTAGAATATGAGTAAGTTTTTGTTAATGGTTCCCATTTGCAGATGTTATGGAGCTGCTTTTGGCCTAAATTACCTTCTAGGGCTCCATGAAGGCTAAGTTTGAATTACTTCCCTCTAGTATTCACCTGTTGTTATTTCTAGTGTTCCTTTTTCTTTCCTTTTCTCTCAGTCTAATGTCCCCTTACGGTTCGCTTCACTTGGAATATATGTGTAGGTCTGTCCTTGGCATCCATCTATGGCAGTATCTGTGGGAGAAGTCATCTCCTATCTTCAGTTTACTGGATTTGGTGCTGGACTAGATTTGTTCTTGTTTGTTCATTGCTGGCTTGTTAGTTTAAGTTTCTGTTGCTAATCTATTGAGCATCTTGATGTAGGGTTCATGTAAAGGTTCTTGTTTCAATGGTGAAAAAATGTGTGGAAAATCTGTAAAAAGTGTCTCTGCTCTCTCTATTTGTATATTTTGTGTTCTCATTGAAATAATTGTATTATTGTAGGATATGAGTGGAATTCTTTTTTGATGGCTCTGTTTTGCTGCAGAATATATGGAGCTTCTGGTGGAATAAGTTTCCTTCTAGATTTCTGTCAGCTACCTAGGTTGAATTAAATCTCTATCATATCTTTCTCTTGCCTTCTCTAGAGTTACTTAGTTTTTTCTTTTTCCCTTTCATGTCTTGTTTCTTTACCTTTCTTTCAGCCTAATTTCATTAGTTTGGAATCTATTGTAAGTATATTCTTGGAACCCTTTTTTGGAAAAAAGTATGGACTGGTTATTATTACTTTTCTGTTTGGAGATTCCATAGTTTGTCATCTTTTGTAACATATTATACTTCTTTGTATTTATTTCATATCTATATGGTTTATAGGTTCCGATGGTAATTCATGTTGTAGCGGAACCCAGCAGTATCTGAGGATGGAGATTGCTATTTTTGGTTATAGTCTTTTCTGGCACGTCGCATGATTTCGAGTTGTTCCCGTGGTCAGTCTCTTTATAATGGTTAACTGCACTCGTTTTGTTGTTCTTGTAGTCTTGAATTCAGTGCTCGAGCTTTTTGCTTATTCTTGAACCATTTTGTGCTGCTCAATGTCACATAGGCATACAGGGAAACTGAGTTTTAATTTCTCAATTATCTGTTATCAAATATGTTGATTCCATGAAACAATTTGATGGTTGATGTTTTCCAATGGTAATCCATGTTGTAGGGGAATCCATGTTACACTATGGAGAAGCATCTCTTCTGAGAAGGGAAGATCAATGCCATGTTATTGTTGTCTTTTTTGGTACTTATGAATTTGAACTGTTAACAAGGTTCTTGAACTTTATGAACCATCAGCTTTGTATATCAATTTTGACATCTAGGGTTTATGTTTGATTTTGGCAGAGGATCAAAGCTTGATCAAATTGGTTGTGCTGGTTATCTAAAGAGGTTTGAGTTAGTTTTAGTTTGAGCGATGACCTTGGACAATCAATACAATGTTTGCTTTATTTATATTAGAGGATGATAAATAGAATGGTGACAATTTCTTTGTTGCACTGCTATTATATTTACTTCAAGATTAATGACTGAGTCGAAAAGTGTATAAACATTCTCTTATAGATGAGCAGAAAAAAATTATATGGTTTATACAGAATTTTTTATATGGCAGCTACAAGAGAAATACTGGATTATTGAGCTTTTGGGAGGTTAGATTTACTATTTTTACCCTTTGGATAAGTTTTTTATTTATTTATAATATTTTGTTTTTTTATCTTGAGGTTGTTATGAGGAACGGATGCATCATTTCAAGCACTATGGTTTGCTGTTTCCGTCTTTACTTTAGAATTGTGTCTCAGCTTGTTGGACTAGCTTCGAGCGACAGTTGGAAGGGTCTTTGTGGACTTGCTGCATCTGACTGAGTTTGTTAGCCCTATCAACATTGGTTTTTCTTTTTTCCTTTTCTTTGGTTTTTCCTTTGATAAAAATCTTTGTTGATGGTTCCCATTTGTGGCAAATGTTATGAAGTTGTTGCCGGACTAAAGTACCTCTTAAGAATACTGGGTTTGAATTGCTTCCCTCTAGTATTTGCCTGTTATCTTCTGTCGAGTTGCTTACTTCTTCCTTTTTTTTCTCTCTCTCGCTGTTCTTCCATTTTTTTTTCTCTCTTTTCTTTTCTTCCATTTTTTTCAGTACTGTCAGTTATGATCTGTTTTGCTTGGAAGTTATTGTAGTTCTGTTCTTTGCACCAATTAGTGGCAGAATTGTGGAAATGAATGTTATTACTTCTCTTCAAACTCTATTGATGTTCCCTTCTGGACATCTGTGAATGCTGAGTTTGAATTATTTCTCTCGTGTAATTACTTGTTCTCTATGCTGGAGTTTGTTAGTTTTTTACCCTTTATTGCTTCTTATTTGTTTCATTTCTATTCAGTCTAATGTCTTTTTTGGTCCGTATGGTTCATTTGGAATGTATTGTAGGTCCGTCATTAGCACACATCTTCAGCAGAGAATGTGCAAGTGGTCTTTTTTTTTGTTCTATTTGATATACTGTGTTCAATGAGTGCACGGCATTGATTTCTTCTATACTTTTGGCCTTTTGGTGAGGTATTTTTATGCAACACTGGGGCTTCTTTCAATGGTCAAAAACTGTTGATTGTATCAACATGTTGAAAATCCATGGAATAAGTATCTTGTCTCTTTTTTTTTTGTTATTTGCTTCAAAGTTTCTTGTCTCTCTGCGTATGTCTGTACGTGTATTTGATATGAATGAAATAATTTTTTGAAGGTTACCATTTGCAGCCAGATGTTATGGTGATGTTGCTGGACTAAGTTACCCTCTGGAGCTTTGTGGATGGTTGAGTTTGGATTGCTTCTCTCTAGTATTGACCTATTGTCTTCTAGAGTTTTGTGGGTGGCTTAGTTACATTTTCTTTTAATTTAGCCTACTGTCCTTTTATGATCTGTTTATACTTTAACCTTCTCTGTATTTTAGGTTTGTCCTGGGCACCCATACGTGGCAGAATTTGTGGGAGTGGTTGTTAAGTGTTAGTCTTATTACACTTCCATTTTATTGAATAAAATCTGCTGTGATGTTTCGGGAGTTACTTTCGTTGTTACCTTGTGCTGTAGGAATCCTTCCTGGGAGAAGTGTTGAAAACATTTGTGAGTTCTGGTTACATCATCTTATTAATCATTGATTTGGATGAGTCGAAAATATATGTGAGCTGTAGTTACTTCATCTCATTAATCATTCATTCTGATTTCGTAATGTTCCTTTTATGTTAGCTTACGCTCGTGTGTTTTCATCAAACAGTGTTGCAAGCTTCCTTTTCTGCTATGTTTGGTTCTTGTCCGTTATATTTTGACCTGAAGATGCAGTATCTTTTTCTGTTGTCCTTGTCCTATTATATACTTGACTAGGTGGATGTGCTTTGCAAGTTAATTTCTTACGTGGTACGTGGAGGTGGTACTCGTGTGTTCGGTTGGGGATTTCTTGACATGGCCCATTCCTAAGAATCGTCATGCGATGTAGGCACTGCTTAAGTTCTAACACAGGCAAGAGAGTGGGCCCGTTTTAGTGCATTCAGTCCACGTGGGATTAATTGGCTCGTATGACTTCACATTTTTTCTTTTTCTTTTTCTGATTTTTGTGATACACTGGTTTTGCTGCTATTTCCTGTGTGTTTATGTAGGTAGTCACAATTAAAAAGATACTGGTTGAAGCACCTTAATGCACCGCGAACATTAATATGCAGATTGTTCTAATTATAACTTATATAAGTCTTATAATTGATAATTAGAGTGAGGACTCAATCTTTTTGTTATGATCAGTGATCACGTTAGTTTCGTTTCTTATTTTCTTATATTTACGGAACAATTTTGATTAATCATGTAATTTTCTCGATATAATCTGATGATGATTTCAAAATAAAACATGATAATTGATAATGATTCTCAATTAAAAATTACTGTTACTCGCTGTTAAATGTTAGAAATATATCATAATAATGTTGAGTTCAAAGTTTGAACATCATTGCTAAAATATTGTTTGATTATAATTTATATTTTTGATATTGTTTGGATTTTTACGTCTTTAAAAATTGTTATTACAAATCATGGATTGAGATTTTTTATTTTTATTTTGTTTGTTATGTTAATTATTAACAAATTATTTATTTATTTATAAACAAATAATTTTTAGGAATATATTTATATAAAAAATAAAGGAAGACAAGCACTGTTTGTTGCTTGTTGATTGAGAAGTTACCTAAGCTTAGTTTCACAGCTAGCTTCTCAAACGACAAAGTAGCTTTTATTTTTATAAATTTTTTTAAATGGAGCATTGCATCGTTGGTTTTGGCGTTACAAATACTAAACCAAACTCATGAACTAAATTTTCTTCATTTTGATTTGGCTTAAGTGAAGACTAATAGAGATTTCTACAAGCTAGCAAGTTGTTAGTGTGGATAAAAGTTTCCACGTTATTTCTCTGAAACAGGTATTTGCTCCCTATAATGTTGAAAATTCATGAAAGAAGACAAAATATATATAATTAGAGGATATTTTGTTTCTTTGACTTAATAGATTAACATAGGATGGTAAATTTTTTATTAGTTGTGTAATTTTGACTTCAATAATTTACTTTTAATGAGATTTAAAAGATAAATTAATCAAAATGTAATAATCGTTAACAAAATAAAAATTACAAAATTTAATTTCGATTGAGCCTTGGTAACTTTTCATGACAAATTAATGAGTAAGTATGTTTTTATTGTGTTATGTGGTAATTTAAATATACGAAAATTATTAATATGAATTAAATTTGATTTATATAAATAACAAGTATGATGTTTATTTATTATTTATTAATTAACTTTTAAGCTTATTATTTAATACTTCATTTTACTATTTTTTATATTATTTTTACATTTAATCTCTTAAATTAATCTTATTTCAACATTCAATCTTCTTTTTAAATTTTGAATTGAAAAATATCTTTTTTTTTTTATACTCCTACTAATCTAAGCTAAGCAAGAAACCATCCACATATGTTGGTAAAATATTCATTTTCAAGTGTCATTAAAGCATTTGATACAAAATTTTTATTATTATTATTATTTACTCTAAAATACTCAAAGTTTATAATTTTTTATTTTGTAATTGTTTTAGAATAATAATATTCATTTATATTTATTATTTACTTTTAAAATAATTAATTAATTAGGGAGAGTAGAAGATTTCTCAACTAACATAGAATTAAAATATTAGTTGATGTGCAATATCTTACTGATGTGTCAGCATATCCCACTGAAATAAAATTTTAATTTTAAAATGAATTATTATATTACATATATTTTTGGTTTTAATTTTGAATATAAAGTAATATTTTCTATTTAATCAAGAAATATATTAGGGATTTTTTTGTCAATATCAACCCTCATGTTATATGTTGTGCACAATTAATGAGCACTAATAAGGCATTAAGAAATGACCATGATAATAAATTTTTAATAAATTATTTCTTAAAATTATGTAATATTTGTTTATAAATGACAATAAATCGAATTAATTCTATTAATGTATTTTGATTTTTTGTAAGGTATAAAGTAGGGATAAATTTAGAAAAAAATGTTTTGTAAACAATCAAACAATGTTTTTTTTTTTGTAGGTATATAGTAGGGTATAAATTTAGAAAAAAATATTTTGTAAACTATCAAACAATTGAAGTAGTAGAAAATTCATTAAGTGTTTTGTAAGTGATGAGAGAAAAGAGAGAGAGAAGTTTAGAAAATTAAAAGATACAAACTTCATGTCTTAAAATCAATTAATTTGGGAGAGATGGGTTAATGGATGTCATAAAACCCACCGCTTTCTTCATCGATCAATCCAAACCCAAAACTCCCCTTCCCTTCTCTTTCTCTCTCTCCCATTTTCTCATTTCTGTCACTCACTATTTCTATCTTTCTCGCACTCCAAGCATCTATTTGTGTGTCTGTCGAGTCGGATGTGGTGATGATGCATCGATGAGTGGAGGTGTTGAATTCCAATCGATTTTGTATGAGAAAGCAGATTTCATTTGATTTCCTAGCTGATGGTAAATCGCCCATCTTTTATTTCTTCTTTGTTCTTCATCTCGGTGTTGTTTTTGTCCTTTTCTTTTTTGAATTAACAATTTGAATTCAATTATCTTTGGTTAATATTTGTGACACGGAGACTTCTAGCAATGTACTGGATTTTCAAACAGTCATCGTAGTGATAGAAATTCGTTGTAATTTGAGTAATTTGGAGTGTCTAAAGTGGAATGTTGCATGAATAGGTATTTTTTTTTTTGTAACGGGAAATATCTCAAGTATTAGAAATAATTAATTTTGATTCTATGCTTTATCTATTAATTGTGTTCCTCTACATTTAAAATATATAACCATTGGCGTGTCTAAATATGGAAACTATAAGCTCTTGAAAATCGTTTGGTTGAGTTATTAGTTTTGTGACTGAAATAACATGTTTTGGAGACTCTAGCTCTTTCTCAAGAGAAAAAGTTTGACTGGTAGGCAATAGAATTACAATGTTACATTCATCTAATGCATCTGGGAGTTACTTATTGAAAAGTGAAAGGCCGGATAGTTTTGTGAGTGGATACTGAGAAGATGGTGGAATTAATTTTGGAGTTTTACTTTTTTAAAAAAGAAAGATATTGAGGGGGTGATTATTTTGTATAATATTTATATGGGAGATAGGAGTACTTAATGCCCAAAAAGTATGGTTGCTGAATCTTTGAGAGTAGAATGACTGTGTTGATCCCACAATTTCACGTTGTAACTTTATCAGGCTTTCTGCTGAGTACATACCTAGTAATAGTAGGTACGAGCAGTGGTTATGAGATCTTTCTCACTGCTGCTTAGAAGAGGTAATTCCTTCAGTTGCACTGGAATATCCAGTTTCTCATTGATAGAGTAAGATTCTTTCACAGCTGATTTTTAGAAGAGGTTTTACAGCTTGCATTGGAAGATTATCTCTCAAAGTTTTTTCATCTATATTTAGGAGTGGCACCACACTCAATTGTCTAGGTCCTTTGAGCTGTTGGCCTTTGTAGGATCAACTTTAGGTACAATGCCTCATGGTTGTTTATAGGCTCAACATTGGTCATAATTCACGAATGTCAGAAGTGATAATTTATTATTAAGAGGAACCTTGTATTGTGGGGTTTGGGGATGCTTACTTCATGTGTTTGGGTTTTTATGTAGTGTTTTATTTTTCCCCTTTGTTTCCTTTTCTAGAGGATTCCATTTTGTGCTTCTTTTTTTTCCCCGGTTGACATACTGAACTTCCATGCAGTATCTGATTATCTGAAAATGTCCATCCCTTGTTTCTCTGAAAATTGTTTTCTCCTTTAAGCTGTAGGCTGTTTTATAGTTTGGTTAATGTGCAGGTCGCATGGTCACCAGATTGAAGAAGTCAGAGCAATTGAAGTTTGTATTATGGTGTTTTTCTGTTTAAAAAGTTCCTGCTTGGAAAGGTCTCCCATGGGGTAATAAGTGGAGGAGATATTTTGTATTCCATCAGCTTCAGGATGATTATGTCTTACCATCATGGCGATGAAAAAAATTCACTCCAATCACCTCTGCCTCCTGCTCGAACTGGAAGGCGTTATTGGCGCCACAGCCACACTAGCACTGCCATTGTTGCTGTGACTGCACTTCTCATCTCTATCACAGCTTGGGTCTTCCTTGTCTTCTCCAACACCACCACCTGTTGCTTTCACCACTTAAGGAATTGGGAGGGTAGTCCTCACTCTCTCCTTTGGGATAAGCAAAGTTCCCATCATCTTTCAGTTGTTACACCACCATTGTCTCATTCTCTTCTCATAGACACCACACACACTAGCAATCAGAACAATAGCAGTAGTTTCGAATGGGAAGGTTTGTCAGTTAAAAACATTGTCTTTGGCATAGCCGGATCCTCTCAGCTATGGAGACGACGTAAGGAATTTGTGAGACTATGGTGGCGTCCCAATGACATGCGTGGCCACGTATGGTTAGATGACCATGTGCCTCATGAAACTGGGGACGATTCATTACCCCCAGTCATGGTTTCCAAGGACATCTCCAGCTTCCGCTACACCAATCCCATTGGTCACCCTTCCGGACTCCGGATCTCTCGCATTGTCACAGAGAGCTTTCGCTTGGGGATCCCGGACGCCCGCTGGTTTGTACTCTGCGATGATGATACCATCTTTGATGTTGATAATCTTGTTGTTGTTCTGAACAAGTATGATTCCTCTGAAATGATTTACATTGGTAGCTCCTCAGAGAGCCACTCTGCCAATACCTATTTCAGTCATTCCATGGCTTTTGGTGGTGGTGGGATTGCAATTAGTCATCGCCTTGCTGAGGCACTCTCTGAGATTCTGGACGAGTGCATTGAGAGGTATCCCAAGCTCTATGGTAGTGATGATCGACTCCATGCCTGCATCTCTGAACTCGGCATTCCTCTGACTCGGGAACATGGTTTTCACCAGGTGGTTTATTGAATTATCACTTAACATATTTATTTTCTAATCGCTTTCATTTCCTTCTCCCCCCTTATTAAAAAGATTTGAATAATAAGGATCATTATGATGACTGACAAATGGTTTCTGTCTTTGGCTGTTTTGTTATTTTATTCCTGGTCTGAAATCAAGAGTTCCATTTCCCATTTTTCTTTTCCTGCAGTGGGATATAAGGGGTAATGCTCACGGTCTTCTGTCCTCTCATCCAATTGCACCATTTGTGTCAATTCATCATGTTGAAGCCGTTGATCCCTTTTACCCTGGGTTGAACTCCTTGGAGAGCTTGAAACTCTTCACAAAGGCTATGCGAGCTGATCCCAGAAGCTTTTTACAGCGATCCATTTGTTATGACCATGCTCGACATCTAACAGTTTCAATCTCGCTTGGTTATGCTGTTCAAGTGTTCCCAAACATTGTCCTCCCTCGTGAGCTGGAGCGCTCAGAACGGACATACTCTGCTTGGAATGGAATAACTCAGAGAGATGAATTTGAATTTGACGCCAGGGACCCGTACAGATCTGCTTTGTAAAAAGCCTGTCCTCTTTTTCCTTAAAGATGCTGGAAAAGAAGGTAATACTTCCTGGGGTTCATATGGACGTATTACAGACAAAGATGATCTGAAGAAGAAAGTTTTTTGCTTTCCTCATTTACCTCCATTACGCAATGTGCAAGAGATTCGGGTGTTGGTGCATCCATTGAGCAAGATTTGGCATTTGGTGTGTTTCATAACTCTTTACCATGTAATATCATGTTGGTTCCTGTTTTCAATGTTAATAATATTGCTGCTTTCCACTATTTGATTGTTCTTGGATAGGTACCCCCGTCGTCTCTGTTGTAGACGCAATAGAACAGATAAAGAAGTCCTTCGTATCACCGTTGCGCAATGTGAGAAGGGGGCTTTTGGTTCTGTTGCCTGATTTGGTGTGAACATCTGTAAGGATGGCAGTAGTTTTGTTTACTCTCTAAAATATGAAATGAATTGCACCAGTCTCTACCTAGTATGGCAGAAAGGGGGCTTTCGAATTGACATCTTTTGCCAACCGATGTATGGTATATGTAGAACCTGTACTTACAAATAGCAGATAAGAGGGTCCCTAACTCCTAAAGCTGTATACAGACTGCAATCCTCCAGCTGAAGAATTACATTTCATCCATCAATTTTGTCCCCTAGGTATTTATTAAAACTGACATTTAGCTTTTGGAAATTGCCAATGAAGTGAGGGCGAGTTGTTTGTACGCAAAATATGAAGCATAATTATTGATCATTTTCTTGAGATTTTGTTCTTCTGTGTTTCTTGAGATTTAAGAGGCTAAAGTTTAATAACATCTGGTTAACCGATGTAAAAAAAAAAGGGGTTAAAAAGTAGATATTTACATAGTAGTCTGACAAGTCAGTAAATACTGTTGATTGTAGTTAGTCAATGCATCTGACAATGTAATTTTTGTTTCTTCTTCGCAAGAAAAAGGAAATAACTGCTTAAATATAAATGGCATCACGTATTCAACAAAAGGGATGTCCTTCCTCGAGGTCAAGTTCAAAAGGGATCATTCTGTGGCTCTGTTTAGAGTACAGTAATAGGAAGCTTGGAAAACTCTATTACACATCACGTCTGCATTCAAGATTTTTATCAGTTTATCTGCATGTTGGACTTCAAAGAAAAGAAAAGGAAACTCTTCTGAAATTAAAATAAATAAAAGGGACAACAAAAATGATATGGTAAAATTGTGTAAACATTAAAACTATATTGTAACTGCAGTTCTCCATATCCAATTCTTGCAGAGATTGTCATATTGTTGAATCTCTAATCTCTATCACATCCTATCTTGATATGCTTCTAAGTTGAGTTTTAATGTTGTGGTTGCTCTACTTTAGTTTCATCTTGTGTTCCCCTTGTTTGGTCTTGGGTCCAACAAAGCTCTTCTCCGTACGCATTGTAAAACAGTTCTTCATATGGCAGTCTCTTGGATGAACCGATGTGGTGAATGATACAGAAACATTATCTACATTGATTTCTTGTCCCTTGGTATTTGGTAGTTTAGAAGCATGTACAAATAATGTTGTTACTTTTATGGCGGATAGGTCTGTGTATGTTGATTTTTCTCTTTCATGTGTAAGATCTAAAACCTTTTGGGTTGGGTGATTATCTGATGATATGGTCCACTGCCATCATTTCATTGTCTGCTATTTTTGTTCTAATGCTTTCCCCTTCAGTATTTCAATCTTGTAAGCCTGTGCTTTTGGAAGTCAAAATCTTCTATCAAATTAAGGAGCATACGTTACAGCTGAGGCTTTCATGGCATTTGCTGGGTTTGCTCATTCTGTAATTAGTAGTTCTGAACTGCAAAATTGGATCCAGTATGCTACAGATTTTTGCTAGTGAAATTCTGAATATTTTAAGCATCGTGATTCTCTCATTTGCATATAATATCTTATGCATGTACCTTGACAACGTGCTATATAGAAGGGCTATTCAAAGTTTGTATTTTTATTACAATCTTATCGAACGTGTAAACGTGAATGCTTGTTTGACTTGGTGGCCCGGAGATTTGATCTTGGATTCTTATAATATTCAGTCTTAAGGTGCGTACATAATAGTCAATAGGTTTTGTTCCTTTCTTCCCATGTTTCTCAGGTTGAATGCCATAGGCTATGTTTAACAACGACTGGTCTAGTGATAAAGGTGCTTAAGAAATACTCTCTTGAGAGTTTGAGTGTTGGTTGATGATAAATTTATGTTGACAAATAATGGTAATCACTCTCAAATTTTAAATTTTAAATTTCGATATGTATGATTGAGTTTTTTTAAATATAAGGTCGTAAATATTTTTTACCGTCTTATTATTTAAATTATATCTTATGGTTTAGAAAATAAGGGATAGTTTACTTCTTTTTTTTTATTTTATTGATTAAAAAAGTTAACAAATTAAATTAAGATTTTTCAACAAGTTAATGAAAAAAATATTTGATGCGTAAAGTTTATTGATTTTTATTTATTTAGGATCCAAAAGTTCTGCATGTAGAGTACCTTATCCTATTTTGCATTCAAAGCCCATTGGACTTTCAACAAGATCCAATAAGAATCAGAACTTAAGACTTAGTATTACTATATTGACTTTCTATTAAAGATTGAACCAGAAATCAAAATTATTGACACTACATGATTTGGAAACAGAGTAGTACCATGTAAGCGAATTGTTGATTAAATTACGAAGTGTTATATGTTTTAATTACAGTACTAACATTATTGAAAACACAAAATCAGGATTAACTGTTTATATAAAATTTTAAGATTCAATATAATTTTTTTAAAAAAATATAAATGAAAATAAAATGAAAATGATGGAAAATTAAACATCTAAAAGAATATCTCTTTAACTGAAAAAAGAAGAATAAAATATCTCAAAATTAATTCTATAAATTTGACCCACAATAAATCAACTTTATTTGTAAAAATATTATTTAAATTTTGTTATAATAATTAAGAATTATTAGAAGTATTTTATATTGGATATGATTCGACAAGTTTAAATTTAACGGGACTTTATAATATCTGTGCTCGGATAAAAATACTTGGTGGTCACAGTCGCTAATCCCGACTCATGAAAAATACGCAGTGAAAATAAAAGGAAAAGGGCATTTGTATCACGCGGACGAAGGTGTGGATGTTGGCGAGCCAACCCCTTTGCTAGCTGGCTGTCGGAGAGAGATCCCCAGATCCCTCTCGCCCCGCACGTGACTAACCACCTCACCTCCTCATTCTCTCTCTTCTCTCTCTCTCTGTGAAAAGCCCACTGCCTTCTTCATCGATCCAAAGCCCGAAAATCAAATCCATCTCCCTCTCTCTCATTTCTTCGTTTCCATCACACTCTTTGTTTCCGTCTTTCTCTCTTGAGACACATACACAGGCGTGTTTTGTTCATATTCGTGTATCTTCATCGCGTAGTCTTTGAGACCGATGAGGCATTTGATGCAGACGAATTGAGATTCATTGCTGTTGTATGAGAAAGCAGATTTGGATTCAAATGCTTGGATTTCATTTTCTAGTTGGCGGTAAACAAAATGACCCATATTTCGTTTCTTCTTTGTTTTTGATTATTATAGTTAGTTTTTGTATTTCTTCTCCAGAACATCTCAATTCAGTTTTCATTCCTTGATATTTTGAGCTTATTAGTTTTGTTATGCTTCTGTATAATGTATTGGATAACTAACAATCACTGATCATAATAGAATTTCAGTGTAATATGGGCGATTTTGAGTAGCTGAAGTGAAGTGGTGCATATAATAGGCTTTCTTTTGTAATGGTGTATCTTAAATGTTGCAAATTGATCTAAATGTGATTTAATGTGATATGTATTGGTTGTGATTTGTTGCATTTTAAGATCTGAACTGTTGGAGAGGCTAAACTTGGAAATCAAATGCGATTTGAGAGTGGTATAGTTCGATTATATTATGGCTGCTTTATAGTGCTCCTCTTATTAGTTTTGAACTTGATGGTACTATTATAACAGTCCTTGAATTGAGAACACTGGTCTAGAGACTCTAGAGCAAGCAGTATCTCTGCTTGTTTTGCAGTATCCAGAACATCTCAATTCAGTTTTCCTTCATTGATATTCTGAGCTTGTTAGTTTTGTTATGCTTTTGTATAATGTATTGGATATCTAACAATCACTGATCATAATAGAATGTTAGTGTAATATGGGAGATTTTGAGTAGCTGAAGTGAAGTGGTGCATATAATGGGCTTTCTTTTGTAATGGTATATCTTAAATGTTGCAATTTGATCTAAGTGTGATTTAATGTGCTATGTATTGGTTGTGTCTTGCTGCATTTTATGATCTGAACTGTTGGAGAGGCTAAACTTGGAAATCAAATGCGATTTGAGAGCGGTATAGTTTGATTATATTATGGCTGCTTTATAGTGCTCCTCTTATTAGTTTTGAACTTGATGGTACTATTATAACAGTCATTGAATTGAAAACACTGGTCGAGAGACACTAGAGCAAGCAGTATCTCTGCTTGTTTGCAATAATGTTAGTGTTGCCAGTGAAGGATAAGCAATATTTTACTGGAGACTATAGCTCCGTTTCAAGATTTCATTTGGTGTTAAAAAAAAGTGTCATCATTATTTGTGAGGAGTCATCCCGACACTAATGCTCATATAAAGATACTACAATGTCTAAACGTGAGGGTTTAATCTTCAGAGATATGGCTAATGCAAGCTTCGATGGAGAAAAGGTTACAGTATCCATTAGAGGTCTAATGTAGGAAATCTTTAGCTATCACTGGCTACTCTAAATTTTCTCATGCAAAGCTCATTGTTGGTTAATAATGGAGGTGATAGAGCTGTGTTCCCTCAGGCAGTGAGAATTACATACTTGATTGGTAAAAGGTGAGAAAATTTGTGATACTTTGGTTAGTTTGAAGGTGGAATGAAGTACTAAGGAGGTGTGGTAAAAATATAAGTATTTAGGGGTCATTGTATTAATTATTAAATAATATTTAAAAGAAGATATATATAGGATAGTGATATGTATACAAACAAAATATGATAGGGGAACGAAAATGGGACCCATTATTAATGGAAAAACTGTAAAAATTATTTTAATCTTTTTGACTTTTCATTTTCTTATTTTCTTGACAACTCATCTCTCTTCGTCTCTTTCATCTCACATTCTCTCCCCTTCTTTTCTTTCTTTGTATATTCCTCTCTCAAAAGCAAAGAAAATCAACACACAACTACGCAGTTTCAATTTGGTGAGGGAATTTTTTTTTCAAAATCCAAGTAAAACTTAGTTCTTAGAAATGATGAGATGAGCAGCAAACTATGTGATCTTCATTTTGCCCCTCTGATCCTATTATTTTAACACCCAATTAATTGGTTCTTGAAGAGATGGGTTATGTATTTGTACAAATGGATAGCCTCCTGTTCATTTGGTCTTGCAAGCATGATTCGGGTTCGGCTTTGAGATTTAGTGTTTTCTAGAATTTAGTTTTCGGTTGTGGTTTTACGAGATTCTAGCATCCATGACTGAAAATAGATCAGTGATTGGATCTAGCTGCGGGCATCCAAATTGCAATCGCTACAACAGGGAAGAAGAAGAAGGACTTCGTTTGTGATTGGATTTGGTTCGAAATTGCTTAAGGACCAATACTGTTGTGGGTAGTCTAGATGAAATGGTAAACTCCATGGTTGAGGAAATTTTAGTTTCCCATGTACTGGAAAGTTAGAGCTGAAATTTTGTAGAGCAATAGAAATGGATGGTCGGTTTTAAGAATTAAGAATCAAAATGATGTGTAATGGTTTTCATTACTATTGAGAGAGGAACATACAGAGAAAGAAAAGAAGGAGAAAATAAGGGGAGAGAAGGTGAGGGGAAGAGACGAAAAGGAATGAGTTGTGAGAAAGATAAGAAAATGAAATGTCAAAAAGAATAAAAATAACTTTTACCGTTTTTCCATTAAGAATGGTTTTCATTTTCGTTCCCCTATCATTTCTGTTCGTATACATATCACTACCCCATATATGTATATATATATATATATATGAATTAGAAGTAATGAGTTTATTAAAGAAAAGGAGAATAAATTGATAAAATCTTTGTACACAAGGCGAGTACAATAGTCCCACACCGAAAGGCAGTACACAACAGGTCACTGTCTCTGCAAATACTATAAACAGAAAGAAGACAAAGTTTGAAAGAGAAATGCAAAAGTTGCTATCTAATATTATTTATGTGAATAGTAGAGGACAAAAGGGGAAAGATAGTATTTCTTTATAATTTTTGGCTCAGTTTTGGATGCAATCAATAAGGAAACAAGTTAGGATTTTGGCGTGAGCCTGTTTGATCATTCATTGCTGCAACAGTAAGAGGATTAATCTTTTCTTCTTTTGGAATTTTTTTTTTCTATTTTAAAAGAGGATTGATTGTTCTCTTCCTTGTATTCCTTTCTTTTTCTATAATAAAAATGCTTTTTCTATAAAAAAGGCTCCACACAACAAAAACTGTGAAGTACAATTTAAACCATCTAAGAAATCTAAGAGGGATCCAGTAGAATAAGACGAGGGATAGATAGACATCCATTGGTACTATGTAAGTAAAATTTCTCTATTCAATTTACTCAAAGCCACATCCTCATTACTAAAGATAGGATTATTTCTCTTAAGCTAAATCATCCATATCAAACAAAGAGGAGCAGCTTGCCAAGCTAGCTTACTACTTCTACCTTCCCTCTTTTCCCAGCTGAACAGAAGATCTATAATGGTACCGAGTATCATCCAAACAACCCAAACAAGCCCAAACAACAAAGTCCAATAAGTCAAGCAATCGGTATTGTATTATTCAATTTCTATTGAGTTTAGGGATTTCTATTTTTGATCTTTCTTTTCTCTTTTTAAGCATTCGATTTTTTTCTTCTTGTTTCTGCCTTTCTGGAAGCATTGTATCATTTGAAAACTTTGTTTCCTTCTATTCTTCTTTTCTTGAAATTGTTTTCCCATTTTAATACTTCGCGTTTGTTTGGGTCATGTGCAGGTCGCATGGCCACTAGCTTGAAGAAGTCAGAGCAATTGAAGTTTGTATTCCAATGTTTTCTGGTTTAATAGCGACCTGCTTGGAAAGGTCTCTTATGGGGTAAGAAGTAGGAGCGAAATGGTTTTACTTTCCAAATATAAAAGGACATGGAGGAGACACAAGTAGTTGCAGGGCTGGCAGAGCAAGGGCCATCTAGTGCTTCGTGGTGGTCTTCAGAATTTGTGGAAAATTTTGGATCTGTTTCTTTGGGTTCTCAAGAAGAAATACTAAGTAATAAATCACATGGAGATTCTGAGCAAGATGTGTTGTCACCCCAGAAAGCATCACAAATTCTCTGGCGAACTGGAGTGCTTTCTGAACCAATACCCAATGGTTTCTACTCAGTCATTCCGGTGAGCATTGTTTCATGCATTCTTGTTCAATATATCCAGTTTTTTCATTAGAATTGGTTTTAAAATGTTTATGCCTCTTATTTCTGCTGAAACTTGATATACGTGAGAGATGTCATAACTATGGGGCTATTAAAAATATGGTTGTTTCCGCAGAAATTCAATTTTTATTAATTTCTAGTTCTATAGACTCCTTTTATTTATTTATTATTATTATTATCATTTTAGGCAGCTATCATTTGAAAATTTTATGTCTGATGGGCATTGTCTCTTTGAAATTGCATTGCCATTCTGCCCGTTTTGTTTTCAACTTTCAATAATAAATCTGAAACGGCAAAACAGAAGCTCTTAATTGGTTATGTTACAAAAACATGTAGCATGAGCATTTTTTATTATAAATTTATGATTTCACATGAAATCTGGAAAAGTTAATTCTACTCATTGGATCAGTTCCCAGTAGTGGAAAAGAATGGAGTTGGTTTGGAAACTTTAGCATCATGGAAGGAGAACTACCCATTGAAATAAATGTATATGTGACGGATGGTTATAGGAAGTTCTTGGTTACTTCAGAAGTGTCTGAATCCAGATGATTTAAAGGGAGGAGGATATTAAGGATCCATGCCTTCACATTGTACATGGGCAGTACATAAATTTGAGACGGTAAAGCAGATTGTAAGGCGGTTTTCAGTAGAGTGGCAACCAATGGTTGAGACTGAAAGCTGGAATTTTGATTCTAATTAATTATTATAGGAAACAATCTAGACATGGGAAAATCTGAACTTAGCATCTGTTTTGTGAACACTCTAGCTCCTGAAGCTCTTCATCAAATGGATGGTTGTAGCCAAATCACCTTGCAAACAGCCATTCAACATAGTGTTGCCTTGTTTTGGGCTTTGTTTTTTTGCTGTCACTGTAACTTCAGAGAGTAATGTCAAGTTTCTCAAAAAATGTTACTGGAGTTAGACTTAATGTTAAAATCTTATATAAAATTGGTAGGCAATGTATATGCATATGGTTCTTGAGCAAGAAGATTATAGTTGTGGAGTTACTGTACCAATCATATTCATGGTTGTAAATTTTGCTGCTCAATAAACATTCTCACTCTGAAGGTTTTTGAGGTAAAGGCTTGGAGAACTTTTTTGGAAAGTCAAAGTGCAAGTCACTGGTGTGAATTGATAGTGAAAGTGATGCCTGTGGTTTCACTACTACTTAAAAAAAGGGATTCTGTATTTCAACCACGAATTTTTTTTGAAGTTCCTTGCAGTCTCCTACAAATGCACCGTGTACTTTATGAGTTTATGTTGAGTAAATTAAAAATTTTGGAAAAAATGGGAACAAAATGACATCTTAGCATTTAAATGCGGATTTTAATAGAGACAGACATATAACTTTGAATGTTGAGTGCAATTTTGTCATGTGAGTTACTATATAAGGTGAATATGTATATTTTGGTTACATCCATCTACCCAGCATGGAGCCAACCTTGTAGCTTAGCCACTAAACCTTGTAGATAATGCAGTTAGTTTGAATCTGATGTCTGTAACAATCTGCAGGAGAAAAAGCTCAAGGATCTTTTTGATAGTATTCCTACTGTGGGTGACCTTCATGCTCTGGGTGGAGAGGGTTTCAGAGCTGATATCATTCTTGTAGATGCTGAGAAAGATAAAAAGCTGTCTATGTTGAAGCAACTGATTATGACACTGGTTAAAGGATTGAACTCAAATCCTGCTGCAATGATAAAAAAGATAGCTGGACTGGTATTTCTTTTTTCTTTTCTTTTTTTCCCTATTTTTAAACTTTTGTATAGACCTTGTTATTTTAAGGACCTCTTTAATAATGGATATCACCCCTTGTTATATCCTCTTAATTTTTTCAAGTTAAGGAACTGTGCGTTTTATACTTTCAATCTTCCTATTTGTCATGTAACAATACATCAACTTCATTATCATGTACTTTTGCATTTGTTGTATAGTTTCTCTTACATGCCGACCTCTTTACTTATCCTTAGTTAACGGTTTTGCTTCTCACTTCTCTTAGTGTAGTTGTTATTCATGTTTTGGAGTTTTCATGGCATATGTCTTCTTGCTAACTATTTACTATTTTTAAAAGAAAATTATTTTGTGCGTTCTGATTTTGATGGGCTTCATGATATAACGATATAACGATATTACAGTGCTGTTAGATAACAAGTCTCTGTTATTGTGCAATCACATTATTGGTACCTAGCATGAGAATTTCTTTTCTTTATCCTTTAGGAAATATTTGATGTTTTTTGTTTCATAGTCTAACAATATTATAAAATTAGAAGTAGATTTTTGTGGTAGTGACCTCTGTTCTGCAACAGGTTTCTGATTTTTATAAACGGCCAACTGTGGAAAGTCCAGCAAAAGCTGCACTAGAGGAAACTTCCACCATGTTTGAGAATCGAGGTGTCCAGATGCTGGGGCAACTAAGACATGGTTCATGCCGTCCTCGAGCAATCTTGTTCAAAGTTCTAGCAGATACTGTAGGTCTCGAAAGTAGGCTGATGGTGGTAAGCATTAAATGCATTTGGTGGGTTTTTGCTGCTCTCCTTTACAAGTTCTATCACTTCTTTCCAAAATGGTTTTGATGTGTAAAGTTTTCATGACTAACATTCAGTTTCTGTTCATTTGTAAACCGTCACTTTTTCCCTTTCTCCTGATCAGGGTTTGCCAAATGATGGGGTTGTTGAGTGTGTAGACTCATACAAGCACATGTCTGTGATGGTTGTGTTGAATTCTGTGGAACTGTTGGTCGATCTCATGCGATTTCCTGGTCATTTATTACCACTGTCAACCAAGGCAATTTTTATGTCCCATATTTCTGCAGCAGGGGAGAGTGATTCGGCAGAAAATGATTCCTGTGATTCACCACTAGAACCGAACAGTCCTTTATACGGGTTTTCTGAGACAGCAGATCCTGACAGGTTGATAGATCATGCTTCATATTGCACATTGCATTTTGAATCTGATTATGTATGAACCCAATAATCATTTAGGGTTAGTGTGTCACACCTTTTTGGTTCATTAGTTACCTTTTTCGCTATAAAAAATAAAGATGGTGGTTGAGATCATGACCTAGCAATCAAATAAAGAATCAAGTTTCCTAGGTAGTTATTTAATCTTGCCTCTTTTTGCCACAGTGCTGAGAAGGATGAGAGCCTCCAGTACCATAGAAAATTTGAAGCGTCCTCAAATGCATCAGGGTCTTCCTTGCGAAATATGATGTTGCGATCATGTTCCACTCTAGACAGGAAATTGAGGTAATGTTATCTATTGTTTAGCTCTACAAGTGTCGATTTATGTTAAAAGTGCCTTTTTGGTTTATAATCTTTTCACTTTTAAGATTTCCATTGTACGCTATCAAATGTTTCTTGCTGATCATTTTTGTCTATTTCCCAGTTTGTCACATAGTGAACCCAACATTGCAACTTCATTTTGGCGGCGTAGCCGGAGAAGGGTCATTGCTGAACAGAGGACTGCTAGTTCAAGGTTATTCATAATTTCCTTTGTGTTCTGGATTGATATAAGTATGCAAATCTTAGGTTTGGTGTGCTGCGTGCATGACTCTAATAGTCTATACTATGCATGATGTATTTTACTTATTTTGGTGCTTGTGCTGCTGGTTAAAATTTCTTGATTTAGTATGTCTTACTGTCTAAGAAAGTCTTTCTTTATCTTAAATGGTTGGATGACTACTTAATGGCTCTGCAATGACTCTTCTTCCCTTGGTTGGCATAAGAACATTTGCCTTGCAAATTGGCTAGAAAGGTCTGCATTTCCTAGACAGCCTAGACTACAAAAATAAGATTAGTTATATTTTTTATTTGCAATGATAAAATGGACTAAGATTTTGCTCAACCTAATTTGATCAGGAGCAAGATTGCAATTCTCATGAATTATGTTGCTCTTATAAAAACTAGAATTTAATCTTTTATTTTAGAAAATATATGAGTATGGTGGTTTGATTTACAGGAAAACTATATTTCTCTAAGAAGTTTATAAAGGTTGGCAAATGGTTGTAGGAGATTTATTTTAATTTTTCTGAAGAAATCCTTGTATCCTGACTTTCATATCTACCAATGGTAGACTACTATAGAATTTAGCACAAAATGACAGTATAAAGCTAACTTTAACCCCCCACCTCAAAGCATCCTTTCCATGCTTGTAAATATGAGATTGATCATGTGATTTTGCTAGACCCAACTTGATTAGGATCATGATAAAGTTATTACAGAAAGAATCAAATTGTCTTCCAGTTCCTGAACATTGTTCAGGAATGATCCTTTAGATCTTTTCTTGGCAAATCTCTTCAGTTCCGTATTTGATCTCCTCTGCTCAATTGCCTTCTTAATTGAAACTCTGGTCTAGACTCACATACACATTTTGTTTTTCCCTTTTGCTAGTTGAATGGAGATTTCCTTTAGGATTTTGGGTATTGGGGTAGCTTAGTTTTGCAGTATGCCTTTAAATTGATATGGACTTGGCATAGAGATATACATAGGTAGCGATGGTTATGCCATTTCTTGTTGGATTTATTTATACTCTATCTTTCCTATTTTAGTATAAAATAGGTGTTGATAAACATCAAACCATTTTCTCCTTTTATTGATTGTAATATTGTGTTATTTGTATTTGAGTTTCATTTCACTAGCAAGAATATATGAATGTGGTCCTGTCAAAAGGAAGTTATACTTGTTAAACTAACTAAATGTTAGGTCTGGAGTTTGACGCTTGATTTTGTTTTGAAATAATTCTGGTTTTTTTTGCAGTCCAGAACATCCTTCATTTCGAGCACATGCACGGTCCATGCTTGGGGGTGATAGGAAATCATTTAGAGATTTTGCTGATGATGTGGCTACATCAAGGTTCTTGCCTCAATGGGCCCTTCACATTAGATTTTCTTATTTAAATTTGTGAGATTTAGTTATATGGTCTTCTCTTGTGTTCTGGCAGATTCTGTAACATTTTAATATCATTATCTTTCGGCTGCTTTAATCTTCTTAACGGTGAACTGTGTAGTTTTGGTGTACCCTATAATTTGGTTGTTGACTTCATTTTCTGTGTTGGTTCTGATTTTGGAAAGAACAATGAGATTTAGTTTGGCTGACATTTATCCTCAGCTACCAACCAACCTAAACTGGTGCTCGCCCCTAATTATAATTCTGATCTTCGTCACCTTAGGTGATGGACATGGCAAGGCAGTTGTTGAGATGATTCATTTTTAACTATTAAAAATATGGTCAGGTGTTTTTTTTTTTCTTTTCTCAGGCATACATTTCATTACAATCAGGTGCATTGAGGCTTTTATCTCTGAAGCTGATGGCATTTAGTGGGGTTGTAAATAGTTAAAGTAGGCTAACCTATCCAAAGAATTATTTACCTATCAAAAGTAGGATATGCCCTATAATGGTAAAAGTTGCCAACCCAGTTGATGTAACATGTTTGCACTTATATTGTATGTACAGTTGTCTGTCTAACCTTTATGCCTTGGAATTATAGAAGCATTTAACTTGTCATTTGTTTGCGTCTGCTTATTAATTTTTAAACCTATTGGCTGGTACCTGTACTTTGCATGTAATTATAGGTCAGCTGGTGCATCGACATCAGAAGCTCGTAGGATAAGAAGAAGAAGCATCAGCATTACACCAGAGATTGGCGATGACATCGTAAGGTTGAATCCTCTTTACTATTTGTAGATAGATTGATGCTTATTTTCTTGTGACTTGTACTAACCCTTGCAATTAGTGCCGTTGTTTTTACTTCCTCCCTCCCTCACTCTCAAATCTCTTATTTATTAATTGTGCATGTTCTTTTGTTTAATATATTAAATGTCTATCTTCTTGCTTTGATTTTCTTCAGTGAATTTGTTGTTTTTGTTTTTCTTTCGAATACTAAAAAGTGATGTGGGTTGACTTGTGCAACAAGTTATTGCTTTTAATTATGCTAGGTAATTAATTTGATTCATGTATGAATTTACATTCAAACCTTAATCAATTGCATCACCAATCCTTTATTTCTATAATGCATATTTACTTGATATTTTCACTTCATTGTCTAATTTGTTTGATTCTTCTTCTGATTTATAAATTCTTCTTTTTGATAAACCTGGTTGTAATGATCTTTTTAGGGCTGTGCGAGCAATGAACGAAACACTGAAGCAAAATCGTATTTTGAGGGCTCGAGGGGATGATAGCTCGTTCTCCCATTCCCCAAATGGAGGGCATTCTGGTACAGATCTTCAGAAAAATGTACGTTTTGTTTTGTTTTTGGTATTTGAGGACAACACTCTTATTTAATATCTAATGTCTCATTGAAAATTTCTTTTTGTAATGATATGTAAAAATGTATTATAAAACAAACATGACCTTTTGTTCGATTATGTGTTTTTCCAATGATGGCTTTTGTCATGTTATCTTTTGGGATCTTTTGTAAATTGTTTTAGCAGGTGGTCATGATGGGCTAATTGTTATATTTAAAACTCTCAATGTCGGAATTAATACTTGGACTTGTACAGAGTATACAATATGTGTCCAGGTGTCAGACTTGGGTATTTTACAAGTTTGATCAGATCTTCCCACTGATTTGAAGTGTGCAAGTGTCTTACCAATGTTATAATAGTCTTGTCTGACATAGGTATTTTAGGGTAAAGTGAAGATCCGTAGCAAATAAGCTTATAGTAATCCCTAGCTTTTCTTCTTGTATTTTTAAACTATTGTTTTTGGCTATCCTATGGTTAACTCTTAATATCTTAAATACTTGAAGATATTTAAGGGGAAGTGAAATGTAAATGGATTGAGTATGTACCTGGAAACAGGGTAAAGGTTAAGTTAACTTGCTAGAGGGTGGGGCATTGTATGATTGACTTTCCAAAAAAGGGAAAAAAAAAAATAGAGATTATGTGAGAAAAGAATTCATCTTTCCAATATGTTTACAACTTTTCACGTGCCCCTCCATCCTCTCCCTCCTGCCCCACACACAAGTAAAATAATTCAAACTTGTTTCACCAAAATTTGATGAATTTATTTTGTTCCAGGAGTTATCTGCAGCTCTTGTTTTTTCAGTGTGAATTAATATTTCTTAGTTGAGTTGTAATGATGTATCTGACGCTATCAACAAAACGTGAAATTGACATATTGATCCCTGCTTAGGAATATAATTATTAAGTGCAATATAATAGGGTCATCTACTTTTGATGTGATTCAGCTTTTCTATTACATCAGGTGTCAAATTTCCATCTTGATGGTCATGATGAAATATCTGGTGTGTCAGCTTTGTATACCCTTCAGCGTCAACATCAGCAATTAAGTTCCCAAAAGGCAATATCATTACCCTCATCACCACATGATTATAGGAGTCAAACTTCTGAAAGAAGTGGGCCATCAGAATATGTAGTGAATGATGAATTGGTATCAACATGGAACAAAATCCTTGAATCTCCTATGTTCAATAACAAACCTCTGCTACCATACCAAGAATGGAATATTGACTTTTCAGAATTGACTGTTGGAACTCGTGTTGGGATTGGTAAGAATTATTTCATTTATTTCTTCCTAGAATTATTTTTCATTTCAATCAATTATGTTTTCTGCTCTAGACTCTTTTGTCCAGCCATTGCAGTTTCTGAGGTAATAACAAATTTGATGCATGTTCTTGTGTTCTTATTGGGACTTTTTTTTTTTGGGGGGGGGGGGGGGGGGTTGTGAGCTTTACCTGCTTTAGTTTTTCATTTCCAAATACTGATGGAAATACCCCAATGCTTAGCAGTGGGCTAATTCAAGTAGGAGGTCAGAGAGAAACATGAATGACTTTGGTAAGAAGTGTCAGGAAGATGTGGTTGTAAAAAGTAAAGTTATGTACTATATATTCCCAATTGGGATTCAATTGTGATATAAAATACAGATGAATAACTGAAACAAGTGTGATTAAGGGTTCATGTAGCCTTCCCACCTTTTTGTTCTTTATTCCATCGCTGGTGCCTGGTGGGATTGTTAAATATCTATGCAGCCCTCCTTCTTATATTTAATATTCTAAATATTAGTAGTTCTTGATATTTCATAATTTTAGGAATCAAGTTCGTTAAATAGGTGACAATAAATGTCCTCTGGTGATTATTTGTCAATCAAAGCCCGTTTCAACAGCTGAAAAGAAGCGTTTGAGAACAAATCTACCTTCAATTCTTATTCTTAGATAAAAGGAAAAGTAGCAATACTAATAGTAACTTTTACTATCATGAATAATAAGAATATTTATATAAATATACCAAAAATACGTAAGTGTAAGTATTTACCTTTACTCTACATGTTCAACTACTAAAAAACTGAACGAAAATAAATTAGATCCACAAAGTAAAGGAGGAATAAGAAGAAAAAAAAATAAAATTCAATGTGTGAAAATATTATTCAGGATTCATTGCCAATCAATTAGCACAGTTGTGCATTGGAAACTTGATTGCTGATCAATCAAAACACTGAGGGGTTTAGTCATAGTTTTTTTTTAGGATAATGAAAATTTGCATGAATAAGTGACAAATCAAAGATAACTATGAAAGAGATAATAGGACTATAGGAGCACTTCATTTCGACATACTTAGAAGGTAAATTATGGCATACTTATACATCTTACCTAATATACAAGATTGTGGTGCATGAAAAAGCTCACGAGGATGGTCAACAATCACTAATTCAGAAAGATATAAAAGTTTTCCTCAAATTAAGTTAAGAATGCAGGATATTCTCTTCACCATGTATCCTTAGATCTTGTCTCTTTTTCTTTTGGTTGGTTTTGTCTTTTTCAGATGTAATTTGATGAATCAAAAATATATCACAATAATTTTATATTACAATTATTTGTATGGCTGTTTTCTTCTGTCATCCTTATTGTATTCTTCATTGTCAGGGTTCTTTGGAGAAGTTTTCCGTGGCATGTGGAATGGCATAGAAGTTGCAATCAAGGTATTCTTAGAGCAAGATTTAACTGCTGAAAACATGGAAGACTTCTGCAACGAAATATTGATTCTCAGGTGTCTTTATTTTTTATATGTTGTGTGTCAATATGTTTCTATTATGTCAATTTTTTTCTGATCTCCTACTCTCTTTTTGTGAATTTTTTGCTCTTCTGTATTTTCCTTCAGCCGGCTTCGTCATCCTAATGGTACTCTCTTAACCAGCTATTTTTCTAGTTCTGCTTCCTTGGTTTGATATTGTATTCATATGATTTTGTATTTGGTAATAAATACCCAAGAAATAACTTAAGAGTTCTGAATAGACAAGATCTCCATCTCTATTAGTGTGTGTATGAGAGAAGTGGGACTAAAAGGAGAGGCATGGGGGGAATGAGGAGAGATGTCTATTGCTGGCAAATCTTTATATTCCAAATATGATTGTAAGAATTCTGATGTGGCTAGCATGTTTCGTTTGTGTTCAACTTTTATTGACTGAGTGCTGCTGCCCCTTTTGCAGTTATATTATTTCTTGGCGCATGCACTAAACCTCCACGTTTGTCGATGGTCACTGAATATATGGAGATGGGATCCTTATATTACTTGATCCATTTGAGTGGCCAGAAAAAGAAGCTTAGCTGGAGGAGAAGACTAAAGATGTTGCGTGACATATGCAAGTGTGTGTTCTGATTATTCATCTTTTCAAAATCTTTTCTCTCTCTTGGCTTTTATGCTTGGCTGACATACCTATCATTTAGTGTCCTCTAGTTTTTCAAACTTCAATGATAATTTGTGGACAGCAGATACACTGATGAATTAACTTTTGTTAGGGAAACACTGGTAGGATTATACACAGGAGAGTGAACATAGTCAAGTAAGAAACAAAACTGCAAAGCCTAAGTATTTGACGTAGGAAAAACCCTACAAGTTAAAGCAAAAGATATCATAACACAGCTGAATGGGCTGGTTTTCTGGTCAGAATGTCCTGCAGGGGATAGAGAAAAAACTCGTCTTTCTTGAAAATAAATCTTAGTTTAAGCACAGAAATCCTCTGTTTATAGCTACTTATATGCAACAGAAACCCTAGTTGATAACTAAATTTCTTAACCCAATCCCAAAGGGTTGGCCTGGTGGGCAAAGGAGGTTTGATCCCTTACTTGACTTCTTTGGTTCAAATTTCTCTAGTCTCGGCGTGGATAACTTGCTTTTGACCGGACCGGAAGGTAGGATAGTCAAGTTGCGCTAAGCTGGTCCGGATACCATCTTGAACAGTAAACCAAGAAAAAAATAATCTTAGCCCAGATTAACTCAGCCATCGAACATAACTTAGTAAAAGAAGACATAAAAGGATATAAAAAATAACCTAAATTGTCTTGGCAGTGGGAATTAAATTGACGTTATACAGGGTCTGATTGAAGTTATAGTACTTCTAAGATACTAAGAATAACTCAGTAGGAACTTATCCATCTAACCTGCTTGCTTTTTAGTTATCAAAATTAGCTAACTTGAGTTTTTTAACTGAAACTCATCCACAATTAGATTAGGAGTTTTTATTTATTTATTGTCAATGTGGGCTTTGGAAAGCAAACTGGAAACATTCGAGGAAATTATAACTAGTTGCAGATTTAAAAGATTCTAAAGCTGAGATTGTTGGGTTTCGATATGGTTAGGGTTGAATTGCTGGTTTTGTACAAGTGCAAAAGCAACTGACCTTCGATGCAGTCCTTGTTTCACTTTTAATTTAAAATTTGAAGGGGGCAGACTTGGCATCACTCCCGATTTTAGAAAACCGATTGTCAAGGAAAACTGATTTCCCTATTCTTAATTCTACCTTACCAGCAAACCCATTTTCAAAGTCTCTGAATCACCTGGAGTATGGACTTTACTAGAAAGTATAGGTTATGTTTGATCTTTCAAGAATGCAACAGACCTTGAAAACGTTATGACCCATAGCGTAGGGATGTAGTTGTGCTAT
This sequence comes from Quillaja saponaria, assembly GCA_029379385.1. Lineage (NCBI taxonomy): Eukaryota > Viridiplantae > Streptophyta > Magnoliopsida > Fabales > Quillajaceae > Quillaja > Quillaja saponaria. The sequence goes on along the minus strand of CM055616.1, from coordinate 4,802,653 downwards.
TTCATATCATCTATTGTTGAGAAAATAGAGTTCGAGCTTTCCTTTTCTGATGATAAAATCTTTTGATTTGTGATGGCGTCATATAGTTTGTCGGGAGTATGCTAGGATCCTATATAAATGTTGAGTGAGACCTGAAAAAGGTTGGCTAGGATATGTTTATTACTATAGTATTTATTCTTGATAGTTACTTCTGAAATAAAACTGGTGGATAGGCATTATTAGAGATAGGAATTGTATGTTTCACAGGTGACTGCATCTCACGCAAACCATTATTGTAATTTAATGGAAGACATTTCTGCAAGATTGTATGAGTATTTTATGCATTCATCATCCAAAACTACTTCTTTGATGAGATTGACATTTGCCAAAATTAATTTCTCAGGCTTGATCTTTTACTTCCTTAAGTAGAATACACTGAATACTGACGAGAAATCCCTGCTGTTAGTATAGGGGGTTGATGTGCATACACCGTATGAAGATAGTACACCGTGACCTAAAAAGTGCAAATTGCCTTGTAAATAAACATTGTACTGTGAAGATCTGTGATTTTGGGCTTTCAATATCAGTAACAGACTCTTCCTTGAGAGATTCTTCATCAGCTGGAACTCCGGAATGGATGGCTCCTGAACTTATTCGAAATGAACCCTTCACTGAAAAATGTGATATTTTCAGCCTGGGAGTGATAATGTGGGAGCTCTGCACTTTAAGTAGACCATGGGAAGGCATACCACCAGAGAGGGTATGTTGACTTTTAGTCTGTTCATTTGAACTATCTATTAATTTTATTATTTTTAAGCTTACTTGCTTTCAATTATTCAAAACTGTTTGTAGTAATTCCGTCCAATGTTTTAATTTGCCAATCAGGTTGTTTACGCTGTTGCTCACGAGGGATCTCGGTTGGAGATTCCTGAAGGCCCATTAGGCAGGCTGATTTCAGGTCAGCAAAAGCCGAACTGGTTTAGCTTAGCTCCTCTTATTTGTTTGGACTTCATTCACTCAAAACTCTTTCTTGTTGCATCTCGTCTGCAGATTGTTGGAGAGAACCACATTGAACGGCCAAGTTGTGAAGTGATCCTTTCTCGCTTGGTTGACTGCGAGTACTCATTGTGTTGATACAATCTTATATCTCCCTGTACAGAAAAAACTTTGGTAGAGTTGTTACATTGCATTCTCGGCTAATGTTGTATACTGTCTTGATTTTTCCAAAACTTGTGGAAAATTATTTTCCATACATGAGAATCCTGAGCCTTTATTGACAAAAAAAACAAGGTAAATGCTAGTCATTCTCCAATATTGCAAACTCTTCATCTTTTAGATAATATTTTATTTTCTTTTTCAAGAGATTGAGGAGACCCAATAGGACTTGTGAGAGGGTGGAGGGGAACCCTCTTGCAATTCCTAATAATTTTTTTAAAATTCATTTAAAGTGAGTGATAAATTTATCAACTATTTCATAAAAAAAATAAATTATTGAGTTTATTGAAAATGTTATATAATTGCACATGTTTTTTTATGCAAGTGTCACATTAAATCTTTATCCTCATAACTTAACATATTTTCTTTTGTTATATTTAAAATGTATGGAAGAGATAGGGGAATTAGTTTGTTGAGAAAAATTTACTTGTCTGTGTGTCTTGGAATGAGCCAATTAATACACATCAAGTGAGTAAACATCGATTATCTCAATCTCAACTCATATCATTAACTTACCCATTATTTATGTGCTCACGCGGTGTGTATTTATTGGCTGTTGACTCAATAAGTGGTGAAGTCACGTCAAATAATTTTTTCGAATTTGAGATATTTGGTTGTAAGTATAAGATCAGATGTGACAAGAAGGAGTAGCATGAGAAATGTATATGTACGTATTTAATATTACTCGTATAAATATTTATCAGCTTATTCGGAGTAGTGTGAAGAAATAATGTGTATGTGCACCTTAATCTTCAACATGATGGGCCTTTGTCCACATTATAGACGGGCAGGGAATGACCATGAGCCCAACAAACTAGTCCATGAAAAATTAAACACTAGCCCATGAATTTAATAGTTGTTTTATATTTTCTCTTTCTTTTTTTCCAATTTTACTTTTTTAGTACCAAAAAAAAAAAAAAAGCGTAGCTTCCCGCACGGTTATCGGTCGTACATTGGCACGGTCTCCAGTCGGACTTACCGTATTGTGTCCAGTTCGCCTACATATGCACCCACCTATTCTAAGCTCACGCCGCTGTTCCTAACCGGCACCTTTCTTCGAACTCATACAACATCACTGCCTCCACTTTCACCTCTTATCTCCGAAACCAATTAAACACCGCCGCCGTACATGGACTCCATTACGGGAGCTACGTCGCCGCCAACGACCGCTCCTTCTCGGCCGTCTTACAGTCCCTTCCCCGGCCGAGAGGACTGCTGGAACGAGGACGCTACGTTCACTCTCATCGACGCTTGGGGTGAACGTCATCTGGAACTCAATCGCGGTAACCTCCGGCAGAGGCACTGGCAGGAGGTTCGCCGACGCCGTTAACGCACGACACGGCCACGTTAAGAAAGCACGGCGTACGGACGTCCAGTGCAAGAACCGCATCGACACGCTTAAGAAGAAGTATAAGATCGAGAAAGCTAGGGTTTCTGAATCTGATGGCACATGCACTAGCCCCTGGCCTTTCTTTAGTCGCCTCGATGCTCTCATTGGAGACAATTTTCCGGCCAAGAGGCCATTGCCGCCGGCAGCCGGAATTCAACGGAATATCCCTCCATTGAAGTCTCCGTCCTGGGTAAACTCACATGTTCCGGTTGCTCCCCGATCCGGAACTCAAAAACGTCCAGCGCCGTCTCTTTCCGGCGAATCGTACTTCCGCCGGAGTTTCTCTGCTTTTGCTGCTGCAGCAGCAGCTGCGGCTGAGGCGGATGAGGTACAAGGTGAGGGTTCAGAGGATTCTAGGTCTACCGTTGGGAGCCGGAAGAGGGGGCGGGGAGGAGAGAAGAAAGGTGACGGGGACAGAAATTTAGACGTCGGGTACAGGGTACTAGCACAGGCCATAGAGAGGTTTGGGGAAATTTATGAGAGAGTGGAGGCGACTAAGCATAGGCAAATGGTAGAGTTGGAAAAGCAAAGAATGCAATTTGCAAAGGATTTGGAGTATCAGAGGATGCAACTGTTTATGGAAACACAGGTTCAACTTCAAAAGATGAAACGCGCCAATCGATCTTCTAGGACTGGTGAGAACTTTTTTTTGCATAGTATGAACTATTAGTGCCATTTTGTGTCGGTGTTCCTTTGCCTGAGGATGATATCGCTTCTTTCTATTTCTTTTCTTTTGTTTGGTGTGCTGATCAAATTCTGAATAGTAGTAATAATATATGGATTCTTTAAGTGGCGTATCCATAATGACAATGTGCTAAAAGTTGTGTAGCTTAGAAGCTACCACCCGTAGCTGGGGTGAAGCAACCTTTGCAAATGAGGTGAATTGAATGGGAAAAAAAAAAAATCAAGAATTTTTGTTTTGACATGTACTGATTAACCAAATATCACAAGAAAAGAATAACTGGATATCATTGATTGCATTTCTTATCGCAAAATTAGTTTTTATTTTTTATTTTTTTAATTGTGATTCAAGTAGGGAATGTTATCATATGCTTGCATATTTTGAGTTGCCACCTCCTAATTCCATGTTAACATTCGTTACTTTGCATTTGTGGATTTGTTATGATGATCAATCAGGTAGCCACAAGAGTTCTTAATCCAACTATTTTGATCCCTTCCCATGGATTCCATTTCACCACACAGTTCTATTTATAGCCTAGTGCTTTGCTTTTTACCTTCTGTCTTTAGTTATCTATATAAATTGTTTGGATTGTAACTAACTTTGGTATTGTACTTCAAAGTCCAATGTCTAGAAAATCAAATGGAATATTTCCTTTAACTGTGGATCTTTTCTATAATAATTGTGCTTGGGCTCGGGGTGTTCTAGGAGGAATTTTCAATTTACTTTTCCTCTCAGTGAATCTGGTGTGTTTGGTGCTCAAAACTATGCTTATGCTGAAGAAACATTCTTCTTTATAGAGAGTGAAGCAGACTCCAATCAGATGTATTTGTGTCTTGGAAAATTAGGGCTTCAACATGCAGCTAGATCCACTTGTCCTGTTTGTCATTTAATTTGCAGACAGACTCCTACAAACTTGTCAGTTACAATAGTTTCCCAGTGCCATGTGTGCTACTTAGTGCATAGATCTTGCCTGCTTTTTGGCATCTAGTTTGAGATAATTTTTTGCATTCTGGCATGCCATAATGTAGTCATGACTCTGTTTAGCGTCCGACTTCTACGTGATCTTTTTGAACTCCTGCACGTGCTTCAGATCTGTAACTGTTGAAACAATCTGTAGGATATGTGAAATAAATAAAGTGTTGAAGATAAAAAAAAAAAAAAAAAAAAACTTCAGACAAATACCAACACCGGTATGCCAGATGCTATTGGCATAATGAAAATGAGCATCATCAATTTGTCTATTTTGTTGAGTGTTCAAAATGATATTTTGACAAAATCCTTACCCTGCTCTCTGTTCCCTGGGTTAACTGTTGTTGTCATCGGTTGATACTTGAGATTATCATGTATTTTGGTTCATAAAGATTGTCAATTGCTCTGATAATCTAGAAATTTCAAGGTCTGTATGAACTCAACTTTGTATTAAACCATAAGGGAAGACCTGGATTAGTTGTGAAATTATGTTGGTATTATCTTCTGCTTTTCGCTTATTTTGTTTGATTACTGATTAAGATATTATTCCATGTGTTTCTTTTTAAAGTTTACAGTGAATTATTATGGAAGGGTGTTAGTATTCATTTACATATTTTCTGTCAATGCGTTTAGTTGTTAAAGATTTATGGCAACAACATTCATAAACAGTTATATATATAATGCTAGTAAATCTACCAAATATAGAAGCAGCTCATCATATGTCTGTGAACATTGCTTGTTCTTCTTCTAAATCTTCTGCCTCTTTCTTGTTCAGAATTGTTCATAAAATGAAAACAATTATTATATTTGTCATATTTGCTTTCTGGTATCCTGAGTTTTGATTGTTGTAAAAACTTTATTTCTTTTGACATCTCTATTAATTTTATTAAGAATTTTACTTATTTCTTGATTTCCATGGAAGGCCCTAACTGGTATTACAGTCTGTGTTGATGAATTTATGTTCAATTTTTATTTTATTTTTATATAGAAATATGTTGACGTAAATGTGTCCTTTGTCGCATCTTCTTTTGGGACAGAATATTTCTTGGTCAGTGACAGTTAAGAAAAATTATGACTGTACAATATCTTTCACTTTTAATTGAAGGTAGCTTAAAGCACAATGCGATAACTCCAGATAATGTTACTGCAGAGCTCATAAGTCTGTGGTAGATGTTCTGTATAGGAATATTAACTTGTGTAATGTTGATTAATGAAACAGATGTTCCGCAACTGTAATTGTTGTAGATAGTGCTTACTTTGAAACCTAATATGCCCTAAAAAGCATTGAAGCTGTGAAATGTTTTATAAGAGCCTGGAGAATTTGACAAACATTGCGTATTATGAACTAATTCTACCGAAGCCGAAAATTTTGTTCTGAATCAACTAAGTCCTTATTGAGCTTTTTTTAGTATCCTTGTTTTTGCATTATTTTTTTGTAATTATTTGGGCCAAGAGATTTCAACTAAATCTTATGCCGTTTTTAATTTTGCAGACAGTTACTCATAACCAGCGATGATGGAGAAGTTCCCCTAGTAAATGGCAGTATCTGTTAAATAGTGTAGGTACGTACATGTTAGCTTTGGACCTGAAAGCATACATCTTCCCCTTATTTTGGGTAAAAGAGTTCACCGAAGTTAAATGGTTTTGAAGATCAGATTTTGGTTGTAACTTAATACCCTTTCTGTGAATTAATGTAGTTTCTTTTTAAACTTTGAGGAACACTAGAATATATATGAACAAAGATAGAGATTGTCAGTGACTTACTGAATTGGAAGTATCTTTTTGTTGAAAAAAGTTTATGTTTCTAGTTGTAAGTTATGGGGTTGGATTTTGGGCAAAATCCAAAGATCCGCTAAGTCTAGCAAAACTCAGAGACTCTAGTGCTAATTATTTTTTGTCTTCTCAACCATAAAATTAAATTGATGATAGTGAAGAAATGGGATATTTTTTGGTTTCTTTTATAGTTAGAGGAATCTCATTCTTCTTTTTCATTTTTGTTTCACAAGTTTTGCTATTGATCAATGGAAGAATCTAGACTATAGTGCTAATTTTTTTTAGGATTAATCATATGACATTTTTAGGATGCTTTCTCATTTCCTTTTGGATTTCACCCCCATCAAATATTTTCTGGTAGATGACGGAAACTGAGAGAAGAAAACAAAGAACTCCCTACCATTGGCAATTGGGGAGGTCCTATTATCACGAACTGTGAGAAACTGGAAATAGAATTTCATTTGTTTGATTGATGAAATCAGCTTTATACCTTTTCTTCAAAATTTGAATAAAAATAAAAAAGTAAGGAAAAAAAAAGAAAGAATCAGAACTCCAAATTTATAAATGAAAAAAAAAAAATGATACACAAGCATTTGAATAGATTGGGCTTCCGTCCAAATTTAATGTTGAAGCCCGTTCATCAGATAAAATTTTGATACGCAAAGCTTGTCTTATGGGCCTTTTAGTTTCTCACCTAATAATCCACATGATTTATCTTTGATACCAAAGATTTGATGCATGCCTAAGTATATTTTTAAAATAATTTTTTTGTTTTTTTGGTGGTAGAGGAGGAAAAACATTAATTCAAAATATGTTCATCCAAACTATTAGTACATGGGCATGAAACATAAAGGAAGGAACTTCATAAAAGATAGTGAAGAAAACTATACTCTTTCACTTCTAATTAATTAAACCCTAACAGAAATTTCCATCTCTTTTTCTCCTGCATTTTCTTCCTTTCTTCCTTCTTTTCTCTAGTGTGTCAGATGGTTAAACAAGTATGTAAAAATATATGCAATAATTAAGAAAGCACAATAACAAAGTAGAAAAAGATTATAGTATGAATATTACACACTGAATATCAACTGGAAAACAAAAAGACAAAACTCCGATACAAGCTGCTGCAGAATATAATTATATAGATCTAATACACAGAATGAGTTTATGATCAAATCAATTACACATCGTAGAAACTGATTAAACCTTCATCAATGGATCGGAGATCATAAATATATATAATTTCTTGTGTGTGCCTTCCGATTAATAGTAATTACCTTGATTCCATTTGATGCACTACATAATATTATCCTGCAAGATGCAAATTAAGGAAATGAAAATAGATCAACTCATATATATATATATATATATTCCCAAAGCAACACAAAAGAATGCTAGTCCACAATATTTAGATGCCCAAACGTTGTTTTGCACCTACATATTCATACCCAATATTGTCTCACGAGCTATTACTGTACTCCTTATTAATGTGAGACTTGACGCATGTGACATGCACAATGGATTTCATGTTGTGATTCAACACAAAAAAGGAACACCCTAATGAAAAACTTTTTAAGTTGGACATTTCAATCCTGAAAGTTGCTTTAGATTCACATATAGCTAGGTATTGATGATTACCATGTATCTGCTGTATCTATTCTATTCTATAGCAGTCATGGGCTGTATGCTTAAAGCCATCACCAGTGGAAAAGTTGAAGAAAGAGCTTTAGAATGCTAGTCATATCTGAGAGTTAATTAGGATTCAAAGACATAGAGCTTTTTATATTTCCAACTTAAGTTTCACATACAAACAAGAAAGCCCTAGCTAATGTATTAGACTAGAGAAAATCCTAAATACCCTTTAGCTACTACTATATACTAGCCAATCTCAGCAATCTACCTTGGTTTTTTTAATTAAAGCCAGTTGTTTCAGTCACTGCCTCATCAGTGGTCACATTACCTATGAGGGACAAATTATGTTTCTGTATGTTTGTTGAAGTTAAAGCCTCATCAAAGAAAGCATAGCAGTGAACTGGCAAAACCCTTGCAAATGCCTCTATAGCTCAATAACCTAGATAACATAACATGCTTAATAAATAATTAAACACATGCAGAAATTTTTTTCAATGACAGTTCAAACAAATCGGTAAAATAAATCACTGTATCCAAAGTTCAAACAAAAAACTGTCTTGATTATCCTCCAATCTATCTATTTTAGTATATAAACTATAAAGTACATACTAGAAAACTTGTCTCATTTGAATTGATATTGAAGTTCCACATGAATAGCCGACAAGATCATGAGCAGCATGTAGAGCTACAAACAATTCTTAATTGATAACCGAGACTAGTGGTTATAAGCACAAAGCTGAAGCATTTGCCAACCCAAACCAGAGAATTTGCACCAAAATTGTAAATTAGACTACTTACTATATTGGACTATGAAAGGGAAGACAACCCAAGGCTTGTCCCACAGAATCATATATTGGATGGAAGGCATGCAAAAATCTAGTGAAGGTACAAAGGAAACAACAAAACCAGTGGGGGGCTTGGCCATTTAAAAGAGAAGGTGAGAGGTGGTGGGGAAATTGTTAAGGTTATGTTATAATAAAGCAATGTTTAATATTTAATTAACATCAAATTGTCCAACATATATCTGAAAGATTCGATTTCAATGATGACTTTGCTAGTATATAATTGTAAATTCAAAAAGCCACAACAAAAGCATGCATAAACAACTACTTTTTTTTGTATCAAATAGGCTGATTCATATAAACACCCTTATTAAACCCAAATTAATTCATCATTTCCTTTCAATTATTGGTAACACATATAAGAAAGTGTATGATATCTCACTTGACCATTAATGGAGGAATAAAATCTGCAGAATCTTTTAATTGGGACAAAATAGGGAAAAGGTAAATAATTGCAATCCATCAAATGTCTAATTTTTTATATCATAAAACAATCCTTTTTTTTTTTTTTTTTTTTTTTTTTTTTTTTTTTTTTTTTTTTGCAATTTGTAAGAGTGTGTGCGTGTACGTGAGAGAGAGAGAGAGAATATATTTTTCCAATCTTAAAGTATAAGAAACTGAAAATTAAGTGCAAGGGTGTTCATGTTGCAGTAATGTCTCTGAAAGAATTTTTTTTTTTTTTGGGTAAACATGATTGTTGTTCTTAAAGTAATTAGTTAGTATCAGTAATTAGACTACTTTGACAATCTCATTGAAGTGAGTATATATAGAAATAATACTCGTGGTTTTACTTGTTAGAGGATTGGTTTTCACAGCTAATTATAAGATTCAGTACATATGGAAAGAGTTCTTTTGCATGGAGAAGGATTATTACTCTGAAAGGATCACAGAACACTACGAAAAACAACTCAAATAAACTATGTATTTTAAATTTGAATACATTTGATTTCTGTAATTATCTTTACAAATCCATTTGAAACCTTAACACCTGAAAAACAACTCAAATAAACTATGTATTTTAAACTAGAATACATTTGATTTCCGTAATTATTTTTCCAAATCCATTTGAAACCTTAACACACATGATCTAAATCACATAGTTTGATATCAATAAAAAAAATCACCAATTAGTAATAAGCATAAACTGATCTTGGTTTATAATCTACGAAGTAGAACATGATATATATATAGCAGTACATTGATTATATGTTATCCAAGTGATGAAATTAAAATACCCACAGCTAGCTAATTAGGCACAAGTACTGGTATTAAAATAAAAGTTACCATTGGATTACTGAAAAAGTGCACAACCAATACTGGATTAATCAAGAGAAGTGCATGGTAGAGCTTGATTCTTCATTTCCCTTGCCTTGACTTGTGCTCTTCTTCTTCTTCTTATATGGGATACCTCTTGCCTTGGCTTGACACTCCCTCACCTCACGAAGATAAACGCGAATAGCTCCACTCGCAAACGGATTTGTCCCGGGTGATCCACCATTTTCCTCATAGGCAGCCCTGAGCCTCCCTATAAGAGCATCTAGGCTTCCCCAAGCTTGTCTAAGTGGACATGTACAAGGTGCTGGGGGCTCTGGCTGTCCATAAAACATGCACCCTTGTAAGTGAACTTTGGTCTTCCCAAACTGATCTAAATAGCGAAGAAACTCCAACACATGGTTGCAATTGCACTGAGACAAATGAACTGGAGGCCTTTGATTCTTCAAGTATTGCCCAAATGTGTTCCAATCCCTTCTTTTTTGAGACTCATACCGGCTCGGTGTTGCTGGATTTTGCTCATTTGGAGAACTTGATGATCCTGATCCCCCCAAATCCATCCCACTAGACATTTTGGGTGTGTGTTCAGTGAAGGATTGAAAAAGTATAGTTTTGCTAAATAAAGCAACAAGTTTATTAGGGTGGAGTGAAATATGTGAAAGGAATAGTGAGAGTAGGAAATGGAGGAAGATAGAAATCACATCATGGGGCTATATTGAGTAGACATGTTATGGGCCATACTATTTGCTTTCTCTTCTCATCTTTGCCTTCACCTTTCATACTTAGTCTCCCATTTTTAATATTTATAAATTAGTATCAGTAATATCATTAGCATTTACTATACGTTTCCCCTATATGCAAACAATTATTGTATGTCCTTTGTCAACATATTTAAGCCATTAACCCTTGTCGTTTCATAATTTTAAGCCCAAATTACCATTATTACCCTGCTCTAGGGCAACATAGTCTGTCTCTAGAGTCAGTGCTCCAAATAATTAAATGTGAATATTGGACTAGGTTGCTATTTACATGTTCTGACTGGTGCAATCTAGCTAGCTCCAAGTTATGTACACCCTATAATTAGTTATTTTTTCTTTAATTATAGATAGCTAGCAATTTATAATATTAGTGATTAGTGAGGAAATTAAAAATATAGATAAGATGCTGTGACTATGCTGTAGAGAGGACCTAATCACCTATATATTGAAGAACCACGCTTCTAATCCATCCAAGTAACACTGTTAATAAACGTACTTAGAATTTATCTAGCTAATTAATGAGCTTAAATGATGAACACATCTTGTTAATTTGCTACCCACTACGATTTGAATCCTCAAGAGATTCCTATCTAACCTCTTCCCTAGCTCATAGCCTAAATTAAGAGTTGTTTCACTTTCTACCTTCAAACTTAATTAGTGTCTATCATTTGGTGGGTGTCGCTATATATATATATATATATTCTAATTTCTAACATGTCATTAGCATATTAATGGTGTACTTGGAGTCAATATATTAAGCTTTTGTTGTACTTAATTTGTTGGCTAAAATATGTACCACGTCACCAGAAGCTGGTTAGATGAAAGACTAGAATTTCAACCGAATTATTTGGATTCAAATTTGAATTCGATTCAAAATATTTAAATTCAAACTCTATTTAAATCGAATGCTTGACATTTGAATTTGAATAGAATATAATTTTATTTGATCGATATTTGATCAGTTAATTTCGAATAAGTATTCGAATCAATTCTCAAATCATTATTCGAAATAATATTATTTTTATTAATAATTTAAATATAATTTTTTTTTAATATCAAATTATCCTTATAAATTCAACTATTTGAATTCAAATTTTTAATTTGGATTCGAATTTTTGTTTCTATTCGAGTACTTGTATTTGGATTTGAATAGTGCACTATTCGATCGACAATTCTAAGGCCCGCTTGGATTGGAGGCCTTGACCACAGAACGTGCTTATCAGGATGCCTGAACATGGTACATGGGCCGTTTGGCATGCTGCGACTAGCAACTCCCACGTCCTAGGCCGTGCGTCCAAGAAGCGACCCAAGAGGCGCTTCTCGACTTTGAGGCTTGGGGCGGTAGTACAATGAGGTTTTTTTTTTTTTTTTTTTCATTTTGCTCTTTACAAAATTCCCACATTGTCCCTCCAACGATATTTAACACAATTTCATTTGTTATTTTTTTCCCCTTATTTCTAACGCTATAAATACCATAATTTCCAACATAATTTTTTCACACCATTGTCAATACTCATCTTCAAAGTTTCATCTTTCTTAGAATCAAAACTATTTAATTTTAATTAATAATTAAAACTGAATAAAAAAATTTAATTTTATAACAGAATAAATGAATATCCCTTTTAATAATTTGCACACAAATCTATTTTTGAGACCATAATCACTAAATACAACCCAAACATATACTAAAAAAGACTGAGGTGGAGACAATGGTTTTTATCTCGTCTCCAATCCAAACGCACCCTTAATTCTAATTATTTAACTCTAACATCTATTTTGTTTTTAATTATTTTTTTGGGAGAGTGGAAAAGAGATTCACTGCTAAGATTTGGGGCTGCTATTTTGGCTGTACTTTTGTCAAATATGAGTAGTGGATCCTGCATATAGAACTAGCTACAATTTATGCAACAGGTTTGTAAGGAACACAACCTTTATACCCCATACTTCTGAGTGCACCACTGCACTCATGCATGCCATAATATACATAGCCCTACTCTTTTGGAGCTTGTTGGACTTGTTAGTGCATGCACAACTAAGTGATTTCCTTTTCTTTTTTTTTTTTCTTTTTTTTTTCTCTTAAAAAAAATCTTTATAAAAAAATAAATAGAATATATAAAAAGTGGGTTTAAATCCATTTCCCTTTAATTAATTATACCTCAATCATGGTGCATTCATAACTTTACATATGAGCAAATTAAAATTTGGATTATGGAGAGCATAAAAATGAGGATTTGAAAAAGAAAATGGATAAGCAACTTAACTAGTGCAAAACATGACCGCAATTTTGTTCTATTAAAAGGTTACTCAATAATAAGTTGTATTGTACATATAATTTTTAAACATTTAGGTGGTGTCTTGATCAATGCATATTAGATCGAAAAGTAATTAATCGAAGTATAGTTAAGCTGAGTTTGGTAATTCTCTTTAAGATAGTGCTTTGGCTTTTAAAAAGCTATAACATCTAAATATTATTTAGGTAAATTTTTTTTAGGAGTGCTTTTTCTACTACTTTTGAAAAGTTATTGGTTCTTTTAGAAGCACCTCAAATGATGTTTTTAAAAGCTAGTTATGACTTTTCAAAATTAAATATACAAAAATCACCTCACTAATTTTGAAAAATTACCAAATATATCTTCAATTAATTTATAAACCATTAAATTTCTCTTAGATATATCTTTAATTAATTATGTTTATTTTTGTCATTTTATATATTTATAACAGTTTATGATTTGTTTTACTAAACATCTGGTTCATTACTTTTACTATCCACAACAACTTTCTTAAAAAAATTATCAAATAGGGTTACTGTGATTTCTTTGACAACTGGTTTTTCACAGCATAAAAGTCGCAGTAACTTTTTATAACATTACCAAATCAAGTCTTAAGCAAATTGCCTAAGATACCACCACCCACCTAACCATTTCCTATAATCTTTTACTAAATTAATTAAATTAGTTCTATATATATATACACTTAAAAATTGATCTATTAAGTCATGTGATCAAATTTTGGCACTAAACCTAATATGGCTTCTTTTGCCAAATTTAAACATCATGTGATCAAATTTTGGCATTATAACCTAATATGGCTTCTCTTGCCAAATTTAACCATATTCTCTTATGCCATGATTTTAGAAGGAAGGAAACTATGAGGTGCACGTCAGTGTGATGGAGATGACTGCCGACCAATTTTGTGGGTCCCAGTCCTTTGAAACTAGGACTACATTCATTCAATAATCGATAAGTTAGATCATAACAGCATGGAAAATAATATAATGCCAACATCAACACACAAACTTTAATTAGCTGATTTGAAATTCAAATATAAATTTTTTATTATTTAATTTAGTATTAAAAATAATTCATCAAACCAAAGTCATTTGAAACTAATTCCCAAAATGGTAAGTAAACTGAATAGTAACCTTTAATATATTTGGCATTATCAATTTATTGATATATAGTATAATTTATTTTAATTGCTATATATATTTATTTGTTTGGTTATTAGGGTAATTCTTTAATTAAAACTTAAATTTAGGTAACATGTGTAAATAGTAAATTAAAATTTTTATTAAGAAAAATATGCTTCAAATGTGTTCCATACTTAAAAGTTAGAAAGTAGTTAATTTCTCTTCTTTTCCTTCATTTGAATTCATGATCTTCTTAATTACTAGAAGTATCAAGTTGTATAGATTTTAATTGTTGAGTATTGGAATAGAAGTACTCTTCATACAAACAAAACATGAAATACACTGAAAATACCACAAGGAGAAACAAAAATGCACAATAGCTTTAAAGAGGATTCAAAAGTCAATTTAATTAGCATTTATATCATTTCGTTAATTAGCTGGAATCAATTAATTCTATCATAATTATCATTTCCATCAACACTAAGACATTTTATTAGTTAAAGTGTTACTTCATATCGTGATTCTCCATATGAAAAATCATAAAGTAGCTATCTTTTCTAAAATTTTAATTAGTCTGTTTCATTCACCAACTACTCACATATAAATTTTCTTATAAATTAACATTTTCATGATACGACATTCGTTAATATGCGTGTTATGTAAGTTAAACTTTTTATGAAAATTGATAAGTGCCATTAGAGCACTATTTGAGATATTTATCAAAAAGATGTGTAAAGCCAAAAACTTAAAAAGAAATATTGTGCACTAAACCCTATTCATAGAATATTTGATAGGTTTAATTACTTCATAACAATTAAGTTCAACACTACATATGTATAAATATACTCCAAGTGGATTTAATTTGTAGATAAAACTGATTGATTCTTGGAGTAATTACTTAAAGCCAAATTACAGCACATTAACTACCCTTAAATGATGAGAGGCGTGTTTGCAATTAGGTGACATCCAAACGTGCAATGTTACAATCATGGCTTCCCTTTAAAATCTCCTGTACACACACTTATCATTAATGTCTTTCTAGTGTGTACTGCATAAAGCTTGGAGTTACCTTTGCCTCTTTTTATTTTTATTTTACTAATTTTTATACCATGTCAGTAAATTTATATATTTCAAAATTTTAGAATGGGTAAGTTTAATTATATATATGACATAAATCTTAATATATATTTTGTCTCGCACATAAATAAATTATGATAGATTATATCGAAATATTTCGTTAAATATCAAGCAAGCTAATACACATCTAATTTTTATAATTACTTGATATTTCTATTTTTAAATAAATAATTCTAAAATTAAGTGATTAATTATTGATATATGTTTATTTTTTCTTTTATTCATTCTTGGGTGCCTCCTCTGCCTTCTCTGTTGTTTTCACACACACACACAATAAAAAATAAAAATAAAAATAGAGAAGCCAGATGAGTTTGTAGCTTCTGTTTTGTAAAGAATTCCTCTTGGCTATGGCAGCCAAGTAGGTAAGTAATTTATTGGCATAGACAAAGAACAACAATATATAAGACACCCAACCCCACAAATCTTTTTTTTCCTTTTTGATGACAGTGAAAGAAGGCACAATATCCCCCCATGACCCCTTCACTAAATAACCTTTAATTTGCTGTGATATGAAAGTAGTCCCCCCCTTCTCCTTCAAACATTAGAAAAATAGACAGTTCTTCTTTTCCTCTTTTTGTAAAAAGTAGAACAAGAAAGAATAATTTGTAGGACAGTTTCAGCACGGATCATATCTCTAACGGAATATCTGTTTTTGATAACATAGAAGAGGAATTAGCATGTTGATAAGAAAATATATATGTTTCATTCGTTAATTATATAAGTTTACATATCTTTAGGAATATTATAGGGAATAAATCATCAAAAACAAAATTATAGTCTCGACATAAATATATTTGACCCGATTAAATAAATAATTAGTTGATATACACGTAAACTGGTTCTGACACATTTTATTACCAAATTAAAAAAAAATATATCTCTAATTGATCGTGTTAGATTTAACCTAATACCTTTGCAGTTGACTAGCACCTATTTGACAAAAACAACCAAAACAAAAGGACAAATTAAGGAGGGAGAAGTTTTTCAAAACATATAAATTTGTCAAAATAATAAATTTAATCAAAAAATTAAATTATCATGTGGGCTTTTTCTTTCTCTATTCCGTCTTAGTTAATTTGGGCTTATTACACCTGAAAGCCCATGATCAGAAGCCCAAATGAAAAATTGATAATTTTAGATTTGATTAGGGGGCCTCTTGCAAATATGTCTATTTGCGCATAAGCATAACAAATGAGGCTTGATTACGGAAGAAGGAAGAGGGCCATTCATTACATCACACCAGTCTTCGTAACCCAAAAACATCAACAAAGACAATCTAAGATCAATTTGAAAATAATAATATTAATTGTTTCAAAAGCTATAGCTAATAAAGTGTTTAAAGAAAAGCTTCTTTCTGTCATTGCTTTTTTTTTTTTTTTTTCATTTTATTTATGATTTATTGGTATCTTGATTAATTTATTTCTTTAATCAAATCAAATACGAATCATTTATGTCGAGACTATAAAATTTATTAGAATTTTACTTTTCACGATATCTTCTAAATAAATTCAAACTCAAAAAATTAATAAAAGAAAAAGTTCAAAAGTAAAGTTTAAGAATACGAAATGATGAAGTTTAAGAATTTATTTATATGTACATAAAGAAGTTCTTCCAATACATGACATAAGGCAAACTCAAGAATTTTATGTAACTTGGACCGAGATTGACATTAGTAACATGTCTAATTTTTTTTCTTTTTTTGTGGGTGCAATTGATATATACATATATACTATAGTTCATAAACAAAGAATAATAACTCCATATGAAGTTGAATTCAGGAAAATAAAGCGTACAATTTTTCAATCTATGTGAATAATCTGAAAAAATTAAAAATAAATGTCACATTGTTTAATATAAAAGTCGGGTGAAATGTTTAGCACAAGTACTGAACAATAATATATATATTTTTTTTTATCACATATTGATTAGAGATATCAACTTGTCAAAATAAGACTGTCAACTGAAACTAATTTTAAAATATAAGAAAACAATAATTTTTTTTTTTTTTTAGTTAAGGTCTTAAAGTCAAGCTTGAAATTTTTTTATTTTAAAGCTTCAAGTGCAAATTTTGTAAAACTCATACGATAATTCATATATGTTATATTAATTAATAATTTATTTTATTTATGTACACATTTAATATATTTCTCTAATTTACATATTAATATGTAAAACTAGACATGAGAATCAGTTTAGTCTAATGGTAATATTAATTTAACTTCAATTTTAGTCTACAATCTCTGATATATCACAACACTAAGTACAATTAAAATAAGTCAATAAGGTCTTAACTCAACTGGTTAAGACAGTCGTTGCTGTAACACATCAAGTCCAACTGGTTCAAGTACATTTAAAAAGTTAATAACTCACACCATATGAGTTAAAATATTAGCTGAAAGGTACTTAGTAGTTAGCCCTTATAGGTTATACACTTCACTCACCTCTTTCTCAACCAATGTGGGGATTTAGAGTATTACAGTTACAATATTTAACTGTTTTTCTAATGAGTGTCCTAAAGACACTTAATAAGATGTAATAAATGTGGATTTCAGAATTTGAAATATTCCAAAAATAGTAAACTATTTATTACATGGCACTAAAAACATGATCAACCACTATAATAAATGATACAAATTTTTTATATTTATCATCTTAACAAATATCCTAAGAACAGTTGTTAGAATAATCTTTTAACTTAAAAAACTACTTTCTATATATTCACATTAATTTTATATATATATAGATATATCTTTTTGCTAAAATGAATTTAATCGTCCCATGAATTTTTATACTATCAATACAAGAATTCAATTCAAATGTATTAATTTACATTATTTTTAATTATTTTGATTATAATATTTTATGATTTTATCTATTATGTGTTCACTTAGCATAAGATAGTAAGCCTACAAAAAAGTTTTGTTTATTTTTTCAAAAATGAATAATACTTGTGCCCTTATAGTCTTGTAAGCATATTATTATGTGTCTAGTGAGCACATAATAGACAAACCCAAACAAACCCTTGTTGTATTTGTGACCTCAATACTTTGCTAATAGCAAAGGAAGCAATATTTATGTTCATCAATTATTTTGTTTTTTTAAACTAATTATATTTTTGATTTGATGACTGACTCATGATAAAAAAATGCCTTTTCAAAAATTCAACAGCTATATAATGCCCAAAACAAAAAATTAAGTGTGACCTTTGAAATTTTGTAAAGACAATCACTTGGTAACACATATTTCATGGTCCCTAGCTAGCTAGAAATATTTATAATTTGAGTAGAAATAGAAAATAAGTAGGCTTTTCCATTTATCCCCAGTCCTTCTTTTTGCTTCATGCACCAATTTCTTTTCATCCAAAAACTGGATATTCTTCTGCCCATAAAATATTTCATTTTCCTTTTAGATTGTGTTTTTCCTTTTTACAGGGATGGATGGCTTAAAAAAAAGATTAATGTCCCATGGTTGACCCTGTAGACACGTGTCGATTGGATAAATGAAGTTGCACTGATACTGACCAAATCAGCATTGACAATTTTAAAAAAGAAGAAGAAAAAACAGACTTTACAGTTTATATAGGCCAAGATGCTTTTTCTTTTTTTTCTAAGGATTGATGTTTTTTTTTTTTTTTCATAAATATTACTTCTTCTTTTTTGTCCCGAATATTACTCCTTTTTCTATTTCACTTTGTATACTAGACTAGACTAGGCTAGACTAGATAGTGTTTAATTGAAGGACTTCATGAAAATTTTGTTTCACGTCTCGTCTCTCTCTTTCCCTATCTGTTTTCCGTGATCAAAGCCGCTAGTTTTTCATTTTTCTTGCACTTTCTTGTGAAGACTTCACAAGGGACCTATTTTCCCCGAAACTACGTGATCTTCATCTGGGTCTAACGGGATTTACACCCTCTGTCTTTTTCCATTTATTTTACTTGCTTAATTTAATTCTGCTTTTCATCAACTGGGTTTGATTCCTCTGAGGTCGCTGCTGTACAAAATCCTTTTTTTTTTTTCAAGTGCCAGATACGAGTACAAGCTACTTGCATGGTCTACCTTGTATTACTCAATTGGTTGATAAATTGCGGACAAAGCTAGAGAAACAAACGCACAATATAGACGCACACACTGAGTGAGTGAGTGTGAGAGAGAGATGGCGACTCGCAACATTGAGAAAATGGCTTCCATTGATGCTCAATTGAGGTTACTAGCACCTAAGAAGGTGTCTGATGATGACAAGCTGGTTGAGTATGATGCTTTGTTGTTGGACCGGTTCCTTGACATTCTTCAGTATTTACATGGGGATGATATCAGAGAAACGGTAATGAGATTTCATTCTGCTTTGTCCAGTTATTTCCTTTTTTATTTTTTTTCTGGTGTATTTGTAGTCAATTTGGTTATATGATCAATGCCCATGGTGCCAAATTTGCCCCAGTATAACAGATTTCTTGAAACCCATGTCAATTTTGTTGAAATTCTAAATTTTTCCGCGGACAATTCACTTCTCTTATCACTTACATTGTATATATTATATAGTTGTTTTGGACTGTCACCATTTTAATACGGAAAAGAAGAAGAAAAGAATTGCCTAAAAATCTGCCCTTTACATTGTTTTGGTTAGCACTGTCATACTTTGTATAAATACTCACTGATGGTATCAATTAATTTTTAATAATCTTTTCATTTTGATTTGTTACCTGAGATGACTTATAGGTACTTGAAGCAAATTTGGAAACATTTTTTTGCTGTACCTCGTGTTCTTTTGCTTTGTTTTTTCTTTTCTAGTTTTCTTTCGTTTTTTTTCCTCCTTATCTGTTTCTTTGGGGCTCATGTACGTGGAAAATAGACGCCTTTGCCAAAGGGTACTGATTTCTTCAAATTGAAATCGACTTAAAACCATGGCTCCCTTTCCTTATTTTCTACTTTTGTTTCCTCAATTTGATTTTCTGTGGTCTGAGTTAACATATTAGCTTTAACAGGACTAGGCTTCTGAAGCTGTTTTTATGTCCAATATGATTATTTATGTTTACTAGTTCATATTTAAAGTAAATTTAAACAATTGCATATCAATATAACTTATTGCAAACAGTCCCGCCTAGCTTATTAGCTTTGGTGATTCTTATGGTGGCTAGGTGCAAGATTGTTATGAGCTTTCAGCTGAGTATGAAGGGAAGCGTGAACCTCAGAAGTTGGATGAAATTGGGAATGTGCTGACTAGTCTGGATCCTGGGGACTCAATCGTTGTTGCTAAATCCTTTTCCCACATGCTTAGCTTGGCCAACTTGGCAGAGGAGGTTCAGATTGCCTACCGAAGAAGGATCAAGTTAAAGAAGGGAGATTTTGCTGATGAGAACTCTGCAACTACTGAATCAGACTTTGAAGAGACCTTCAAGAGGCTTGTGGGTCAACTGCAGAAATCCCCCCATGAAGTATTTGATGCTCTTAAGAATCAGACTGTAGATTTGGTCCTAACTGCACATCCCACTCAATCTGTTCGTAGATCCTTGCTACAAAAGCATGCAAGGTCTGATCACCACTTACCCTGTTGTTTAATGTTATTTGTATGGCTTAAGTGTGCACTATAGACCTTTTTCTTCATTACGATAGTGTTTCCATGAATGTTTGATCTATACTTGCTTCTTCTTTTTTCTTCCTCTTGAAAATGTGTCTTCTTTTCAGGATAAGGGATTGCTTGACTCAGTTGTATGCTAAGGACATAACACCCGATGATAAGCTGGAACTTGATGAGGCTTTACAAAGAGAGGTATGTAAATGCTAGTTATTTTATTCTTCTTTGACTGACACCAGATTATAAGCAGGAACATGTTTCCAGAGACAGAAAGTTGGTATCATCTATGTGTATAGATTCAATAATGATGTCTAAAACTCCTGATCTTTTCATGTTTGGTCAGCTGCTTAAAACCCCTTTGTTTTTCTAGTCTTAGATAATCTCTACATCACTGGCTATATGATCTAGCAGTGAGTTTTAATTATGTTTAGTCCAGAATCACTCTTCAATCCCTTTCCACCTGAATTCCAATTTGACGTAGTTTAAATGAGTGTGGTTGTACTAAAATTTTTCTTCCTCTTATGCAGATTCAAGCTGCATTTCGTACAGATGAAATTCGAAGAACTCCTCCAACCCCGCAAGATGAGATGAGGGCCGGAATGAGCTACTTTCACGAGACAATATGGAAAGGTGTACCAAGATTTTTGCGACGTGTTGACACAGCATTGAAGAACATAGGGATAAATGAGCGTATTCCTTATAATGCCCCTGTTATTCGATTCTCTTCTTGGATGGGTGGCGATCGTGATGGTAGGTGTCTTCTTCCCAGACAATTACTGGATGACCAATTTCTTCAATGAACCAAAATTTAATTGATGCTCTTCATCTTGTACATATAGAAATATGTGTAATGGAAGAAAGGGATAGGAAAATGGTATTTCTCTGAGTTAAACATGGAAATGCGAGTTAGAATTCCCAGGAAGAAACTTTTAAACCAACTAGAAATAAAGAGCACGATTTTTCTTTATGATTCCTTTCTCTTCCTGATTATGTACTTGATATAGATTTAAAACTGTTATGTGCCCCGTAAGTATAAGATTCAATGTTTTCTTGATAGAATACAGAGTCAGAAATATTGGTTTCTCACTCTTGCTCACCGTCTTAAGAGGCTTGGCTTCTCTAATAATGTTGGTTTGCTTCTTAATATTTATTTTGTGGGGATTGCAGGTAACCCTAGGGTAACTCCTGAGGTTACAAGGGACGTCTGCTTATTGGCTAGAATGATGGCTGCTAATTTATACTTCCCCCAAATAGAAGATCTCATGTTTGAGGTATCAAGTACAGTACTCAGTCTCTTGATTATTTTTTTCTTTTGCTTTGTCTGCAGTCCTTTATCATTCAGCTTGACTATCTTCTTTGGCAGTTGTCTATGTGGCGCTGCAATGATGAGCTTCGTGTTCATGCTGATGAACTTCGCAGGTCCTCAAAGAGAGACACAAAACACTATATTGGTATGCAATCACATCATTTATTAAATAACTTTTTAGAACACTGCTTCTGAAATGTGAAGTTGGATTATCTTATGATTCCTTTGAATAAGATTTCCTAAAAAGTATGTTCTTATTTTCCTTGAATTGTTATAATAATTTGCTTAATCATTGCAGAGTTTTGGAAACAGGTTCCTCCAAATGAGCCATATCGAGTTATTCTTGGTGATGTGAGGGACAAACTATATAATACACGTGAACGAGCTCGTCAGTTGTTAGCCAATGGGTTCTCTGACATACCTGAGGAAACAACTTTCACCAATGTTGAACAGGTATCTTTTCATGACAACTTCAATAGATTATTTTTTCAGGTTACAAGTAATTGAACTTTGATAAATACATAAAAGCCAGTGCCTTCTTTTTTCATGGCACCCATGTGTTTAACATGACAGATATTTGTTTTTGAGGGGTACTTCCTTGTCATAGTTAAACTTAATAAAATCTGATAGCAACCATAAGTTTTTCCGTTATTTCTCATATCTTTATTTCATGGCCAGATTGTTTGAGATTCCTTGTGCCAAGTGGCCTATACTCAAGCTTTAACCTTGCCTTGTGGAAGAATAGAACTGTTGGCAATATGGGGATTGAACCACAAGTGGATTGCCCCTCATTGACAGGATATTCCTTTGCTTCTTGTTTCTAAGGCTTTCTTTGGATAGGGGAATTGAATGAAAAATAAAGGAAATAATGAGATATTCCTTCATTTGGATATTTTATAAGAAAGGAAGGAAACAAAACCAAAGGAACGGTGCATTCCCTTGAACTCTTTCTTTTCAGTTTTCTGTTCAGTCTAAAGTCGACGGAATATGGAAGGAATGAAGAGTTTTTTAATGAATTATATGAACTTCCAATTTTTTATCCTCAACAAATAAAAAAGAGTGAAAGTAAATGAGGATATAATAGGTAAGTGCAATAAAATAGATTAGTTCCTTTATTTTCTTTTATTCAATAATCCAAATGAAGGAAGGAAAGATACTATCAATTCCATTCTCTATTGACTTGAATGTACATTTTAATATGTTCCTCGTATCCAAAGAAGCTGTAAGAAATACTGATTGTCATTTTGTATTTTACACTTATTCTGCTAGAATTTTTTTATTAATACCATTCTTCTCTGTCTTGTATTTAGTGATTGAAAATTATAAGGGGATTTTTCATAAATACTGATACTTTTTGTAATTGCTGAATATTGAAAAGCTAGTATTTAAGTTAGCAAAAATATTGTTTCATCAATTGTGTGGAATTTCATTGCTTTTGACAATTATGATAAGATAGCACAAACCCATAACTATAAATAGCAATAACTAATGCATGGCATGATATGGTAGTTCTATTTTGCTTCTACCTAGTAACCTTCTTTATATAATGGTATGAATATTTAGTAACCGATAATTATGTGTGCGTAATTTTGCCCATTTCAGTTCCTGGAGCCTCTTGAACTATGTTATAGATCACTTTGTGCATGCGGTGACCAACCTATAGCTGATGGAAGCCTTCTTGATTTCTTACGCCAAGTTTCTACATTTGGTCTTTCAATTGTAAGACTTGATATCCGTCAAGAATCAGATAGGCACACTGATGTAATTGATGCTATCACAAAGCACTTAGGTATTGGATCTTATAAGGAATGGTCTGAGGAACAGAGGCAGGAATGGCTCTTGACTGAGCTTAGTGGCAAGCGCCCTCTGTTTGGTCCTGATCTGCCTAAAACTGAAGAAATTGCTGACGTGTTGGAAACCTTCTATGTCATTTCAGAACTTCCCCCAGACAACTTTGGTGCCTATGTTATCTCAATGGCAACAGCCCCATCTGATGTGCTCGCTGTTGAGCTTTTGCAACGTGAATGTCATGTTAGGGAGCCATTAAGGGTTGTTCCATTGTTTGAAAAGCTTGCCGATCTTGATTCTGCACCTGCTTCTGTAGCTCGCTTGTTCTCAATAGATTGGTACAGGAATCGCATTAATGGGAAGCAAGAAGTTATGATAGGGTACTCTGATTCAGGGAAAGATGCTGGCCGCTTCTCTGCAGCTTGGCAGATGTACAAAACTCAAGAAGAGCTCATAAAGGTGGCAAAGCAATATGGTGTTAAGCTTACAATGTTCCATGGTCGAGGAGGGACTGTCGGGAGAGGAGGTGGGCCCACTCATCTTGCTATCTTATCTCAACCACCAGATACCATTCAGGGGTCTCTTCGTGTGACAGTTCAAGGTGAAGTTATCGAACAGTCATTTGGTGAGGAGCACTTGTGCTTTAGAACGCTGCAGCGCTTCACAGCTGCTACACTTGAGCATGGAATGCATCCTCCTGTCTCCCCAAAACCGGAATGGCGTGCACTCATGGATGAGATGGCAGTCATTGCTACAAAGGAATATCGTTCCATAGTTTTCCAGGAACCCCGTTTTGTAGAATACTTTCGACGAGTAAGTGTCCTTTTCTTTCCTCATTTCTTACAATACAAAGCTAATCTTTGGAGAACAAGATCCCTCCGTAGTCTGGAAGCATAACTGAAGTACTTGTTAATTTAGGATTATTTATTACACAAAATTATTAAACATTTCATAATTGAATTCCAAAGTTTGACTGCATTGAGATCGGTTTTCCTCTCTTCTTAGATCAATATAATCTTGCATTTCTATGACTTATCCCAAAAGTCTTAGATTTATCTAATTATTAGTGTCATAATTTTACTTTTCTCCCATTTGTTTTAAGTCAACTCAGCACAGTATTTCAAAACTGCAGGCAACACCTGAGTTGGAGTATGGAAGAATGAACATTGGAAGTCGTCCATCAAAAAGGAAGCCAAGTGGAGGAATTGAGTCACTCCGTGCTATCCCTTGGATTTTTGCTTGGACGCAAACAAGGTTTCATCTGCCTGTGTGGCTTGGCTTTGGGGCAGCATTTAAGCATGTAATTATTAAGGATGGAAGGAATCTCCAAATGCTCCAGGATATGTATAATCAGTGGCCTTTCTTCAGAGTCACCATTGACTTGGTTGAAATGGTGTTTGCCAAGGGAGACCCGGGGATTGCTACTCTATATGACAAACTCCTAGTTACTGAAGACCTATGGTTGTTTGGAGAAAGTTTAAGGGCAAATTATGAAGAAACCAAGAGCCTCCTCCTCCAGGTAATTTAAATGCTAGATTAATAAAGCGAATAAGTATTTTCGCGACAAATGCTGCTTTAGTTGACCTTCCTGACATCCTAACTCAAGCTCTTTTTGTCTGGGCAACATAATAAATGGATGCTGAAATCTGAAACAGCAAGTAGCTGTATATTTCTATAAAGTCTACTTCTTAAAACATTTTTCTGATGCTTTCAAATTGAGAATCAAATATTAATAGTCATTTATTAATTTTTTGACAGTGAATAAGGTGTTTGAGTGTAAATGACTCTACAACCAGGTGTATTACTAATGACCTGCTTTCCTGTAAATTTTCTAGGTTGCAGGATCAAACATTAATAGCCATTTATTAATTTTTCGACAGTGAATAAGGTGTTTTACATTGTAAATGACTCTACAACCCCGTGTATTACTAATGACCTACTTTCCTGTTATTTTTCTAGGTTGCAGGGCATAAGGATCTTCTTGAAGGAGACCCTTACTTAAGGCAAAGACTCCGGCTACGTGATCCATACATCACAACCCTCAATGTTTGCCAAGCATACACATTGAAGCGGATTCGTGACCCTGATTACCATGTGAACTTGAGGCCACATTTGTCAAAGGAATATATGGATTCAAGCAAGCCAGCTGCAGAGCTAGTAAAGCTTAACCCGACAAGCGAGTATGCTCCAGGTTTAGAGGATACCCTTATTTTGACAATGAAGGGTATTGCTGCTGGCATGCAAAACACCGGTTAAGGTCTCCTAATGAAATGTATGTCATCTCACACCAGATATATAAATATTGTATGGAATGAACGATGTTTACTTATCTGACTCTGGATCAAATAATTATCTTTCAACAGCTTAATAAAAAGATCCTTTGGTTTATGCCAGCAAGGTTGTTGTATTATGCATTCTTAGTTCTTTCTGGATTTGTGATATTCTTGTGTTGTTGTAAACAGAAGTTCATCCGCTTCCCACAAAAATCCTGATCCCTTATGAATTGGGTAATACCAAAATTTCTAGCTGATAAAAGCATCAACTTTTCAAGAAAACATTATTATGTATTTCTTTTTGGGGTCAGATGGTGTCGGGATCAAATACATCTCTGGTATTAAAATTCTAAAATTTGACTTTTTAAAAGGAGCCCATTTTTTTCAACCGAAGTCAGCTGAATGACTTCATCACAAGGTGACAATCACGTATAAACGTGATTCTTCTATCTTTCTTTCTTTTTTTTCCTTATGCTTCCTAAACCCGTTTCTGCCTCATTTAATACCAACATTGTCTTTTATTTCTTCCCCAAAAAATAGCATTAATTCAACTCTGTTTTTATGTTTTGTATAGCATCCGTTACACTGCAATGGTTGACTTTTTTCTACACGACGAAACCACCAAATATCTTCCTTGACTTCATATATATATATATATATATGATAGTAGAACATAAGTATTATAAATCAAACCCATCTCTTAAAAGGTTCCAACTTTCCTCCCATGGCTTCCCAACTCAGAATGTCAATTCTTCTCCTTCTTATTCTTGTGCTCTATCGTTTAGATTTTGGAAATGCAGCAATTTTCAGAATCTACAACCATCAACAAGGCAGGGGTGAAGCAAGAAGACATTTTTATGTCCCCGAAGCTCTTAGTTTTAATTGCTTTCCAAAAGGTATTCTGGTTCCACCTTCTGGCCCATCAAAGCGCCAAAACAGGTATGTGAATGTTAGAGGAGGTTCATTGGGTTCAACCAGCTCTAGTAACAAAGCTGCCTCAAACAGACACCAAATTAGGAATTTAAGGTGAAGCTCTTCTTTAAGCTTCTAAATTCGTAAGGAGATTGCTATCAATGATATTACAGCAATTTGTTGTAAGAATCTCAGTATGATGACAGTATATCTATATATATCTAGTGAAGGGAAGGAAATTGCAATGCTTGTTTTATTTATTTTTGTTTTCCTTTTTCTTTTATGCACTTTGTTGACTAAAAAAATTTGTGATAATTTGACTTGGTAGCCAACAGGTAGAGGGAAGAAAAAGAAGTGTCCAATGATGGCTTAGTTTAGTATTTTTTTTTTAAATTTTTTTAAACCTTTGTCACTAACTCCCACATTGATAATTGCACAAAAATCTATGGGCCACCCATCTTGTTACCCATCTTGTTACCAATTGACTGTAGCTTCAACATCCTTGGGAAGGTTCTATTAGGTTTAGTTCTAAACAAGAACAGATAATAGCCTCATGCTTGCTTCCCAATCATGCATGCAGGGAAGGTGATTTAATTCTTAAAATTGATAAGATTACAAAGACTAAGATTTATTTATTTATTTATTTTTTTTAATGAAAGTTCGTATTCATTTTTGGAAAAACATTAACCCACAAAATTAGGCTGCCTCCACGTTGAAATTCTCTATAGCATGGATAGATATGACATTTGTCTTTATTTCCAAATTTTGTCACCAGTAAGGTATTGAAACTTTCAGGAATTTTAAATGCAAAGATATTCATGGCATCGAATTGTCACAAACAATAACAAGTTGTCAGAGTTTCCCAAACAGAAAAATTTCTTAGAAATTTATAACTCATTGCTGCTAATGCTATGAACAATACCTTTTCTTTTCTTTTCTACATAAGATACGATGGGCAAATTGTATAACCAGCACTGTCTTAAGCTTCGGACTTTTTTACAACAGGAAGTGCCTCCTCAATAGCTTGAGCAAAGGTTGCAATCTTGTAAGTGAAGAACCCCACCAACATTGGTATCAATTCTAAAGGCATAAATCCATATTCTGGAACAAGAATCCTGCATTCAGTAAACAGCATTGTCAGGCATGTTAAAACAGAGGGCTTAACTAGTGTTTTTGAGACCCTAAAGTGGGTTTATGATCAATCATAAATAATGGCCAGGACCATGGAAATCATTTTTTATTTTTTTTTCCTTTTATTTGATTTGTAATTATGATAGGCAAACAGCCAGTTGATTTAGAGCCAAGCCTGGCAACCTTGGAAATCTCATGTGTCCAATTTGCTCAAGAAACAATCAGGATATCAAATGGAAAAGTTTAAGCTATTTGGAAATCTTTTCAAGGGAAAGTAAAATGATAAATTGATGGACACATCATCAAAAAAACATAAGCAACAGAAATAGGAAAGCTTTTATATGATATGATCCATGCTGCATAGATGATATAGGAAGTCAGGTTGCAAACAGAACTGGTTTACTCACAGGAATCCCAACATACACATATGTAAACTTACCCGTTCCAGCGATTGAAAATCATGACCAATACAACAGGAACCAGTAACCTTGGCTGGCCAGCAGCTCCCCTACAGTCAACATCAAATAATTTTTATCTGACCAATATACATAATCACATGTACAGTTTTCCAATTAGATCAATCAACTTAAGATTAATATTTAGGTTATAAGAAACCAAGAATACATTGGACGTACACAACGTAAAAGTTATGCGCTGAAAAAGGAAACATCTGGAAAGTAAATATGTCCAGTCATCTATTACTTACTTGACAAGCCCCTTTGCTCCATCTGCCATCGAGTCCACAGTATTTCCTAGCATGCGTATGTAGGCCAAAGAACCAAGCAAGCCAGCACCAAAGCTGAATACATGAAATGAGATAAATAACAAAACTCAAGAATGAAATCAATCTATAAAAAGATTTTACACATGTATTCTGAGGGATTGGCAATGTTGAAAAGACTACACAGAATCAAACTTATATTAAGGTTACAGCAAAAAAATAATTATATTTTTGCCTTTAATCTCCTCATCTAAATAAATACAGAGTAATGGAAATGATTTAATTTTCAACAGAGATGGACCATCTCAAAAGCACACTAAGTTAACAAGTAAAATTGTATAACATTTATTATTTTCCAATTTGAAGTTCCAACCAAGTAACCAAGCATGAAACTGAATTTAACAGGTAAGTGCATAATAATGAGTACAGGCTTTCTCAAAACTATTGACTGTTAGCATACTTGAGGTGTGAAACCTCTGAGCAAAGGTTATAAACAGAGAGACAATATCAAGGGCTTGAAGAGAACAAACTGTCAAACTAGTTTTATAAAATTCACCAACAAGATACGTGGGTTGCCTAGGCTATTTGCATTTGTCTCGGCAGTAGTTTTTTTTTGTTAATCTTGATTTTGATAAGATGAGTTTTCACCTCTACCTTGTAGCCTGCTAGTTCCTCAAGTGAATAATGATCCCAAAATAAAAGGAGGTAAAACAACTCAGAATCTGGAATGTGGCACTAGGGTGTAGATTTTTAATCTCAAACTTTTCGAAGCATTGAGCCTGGGTTCGACTCTCCAGGATGCCAATTTTTTTCAACCTTTAATCTAGAACTTGGAAAAATTAAATGCATAAGAATATACAAGTACCTAGCTGCAATCTCAGGAGTATAAGAAATATAAGCTGAAACCAGACCTACACCGCCAATACCCAGTGTGAGGATTTGCAACTTCTTCTTCAACTGCAAAACCAAAGTTAAGAAATATTGACACCTGAATCCATGCAGAAAGTAGGGGAAAAAAGAGTTTATTGGGATGGTTGATAACAAAGCAGATGATATTGTAGTCCCAGAGAATGCAATGCCAATACAGTACCTTAAAATACAGTTCTCTTGACTGCGCAGCCAATACTTCTGGATCTCCCCGAGGCCGCCTGACTTCCCGGAGCAGCACATCCTACAGGATATAAGTAAAACAGATCTTTGAACATCTGAAACATGATGACAAATAATAATACGAGTAAAGCCATCTCTAAGTTTTCTCTCTTCCAAGAATTTTGTTTCCTTCTTAAAGTGGAATCTCTTTCCTTGTGATCAATGTTATAAAAAAAAGAACAAACGAGCATTTCAACTTTCACGCAATAATGAAGCAGTAGAGGTTATTTGAATTCAACAGAAAAAAAGTACACTTACGCTGCCTCCAGTTGCAGCCTTGGTTGCTCTATCCCATTTTTCTTGCTCCCGGCGTGTTGGTGCCAATCTCCATCTGGGTGACTTTCTCCCAGGGATCTGATTATCATTTTATTCAGAAAGGAAAATAATATGCAACTATTGGCAGATAGAAGAACCATATAGAAATCCAGATATTGGCTTACTTGAGTTGTTGCCTCAATTTGCTGGTCTACTTGATGCTTTGCAGGTGCTTTTAGTTCTTTGCTCAGATCAACCTCCAAACTACAATCCAATAATAGAAATAAATTGTTAGGTGAATTGGGAAAGAAATATCATAACATTTCTAGAACTGAAATTAGTCTTGAGAAAAACCTGTCAAGGCTCATCACTCTATTTAAGCTTAGAAACCCAGAAGGCTCTTCCTGTTTACACCAAAAGCCATTTGATTTCAGAACCAAACCACAAAATCATAGACAAATGACAAACAATCAGGTCTCATTCTTGGGTTTCAAAAGAATCAAAGAAAAGAATCTCACAATCCCTAAACAAGTCCCATGTTAAAAGAATCAAATTAATTTTCTGATCACCAAATTGGATAGAATGTTTTTTTTTCCAAATGGGAAAAATGGAGTGGTTAGAAGGTGGAAGTGCAATGAAACTATAGAAAAATGGAATGACATTGAGGTGAAAAATGTATTTTTGTTTTTCATTTGCACCATTTTTCCCATTTTCATCTCTTCGAAAGCATAGCCTTGAAGTCTTGAACTTATTACTGAAAAACTAAGGACGAAAAAAACCCTTTTTAATTCCAATCAAGTTACAGAACTTCATCACCGGCCTACTGCTACGACCAAATGACCAAGATTTTGGACAAGCCAAAAACCACATTTCTTGTGTAAAAACACAGAAACTCAGATTACTTCAATTAAGTTACCCAACATGCATACAGTTTTCTTACAAGGCTGTAGATAATCAAATTGGAACACGAAACTACAAAATCATATAAAAACAATGACATAAAGACAATCTGATTGTTGATAACAGAGAGTAGCGAGTAATTTCATTCAGACCTTGGAAGGAGTGGCTTCAATTGAAGATTCAGGGTCCTGAATCATCTTCTTGAACCGATCCACAAAGTCTTTGTTCCACATAAAGTCATCAGATGTTAAAGGGTCTTCATCTTCACCTCCCCAATACTTGCGGAGCTTTGACGTTGTGGGAGGGCCGCCGTAGTCCCCTGGAGCCACCCCAGTAGACCATTTGAGAGGCTTTTTCTTGGGCAGGATAACCTTGGTCTGCCTTGGGTCTGGTACAGATGGGGTTGCAGAATCCGGAGAGATGGGTGTGGCCGTGGATGTCACTGTAATGTAGTTCAAAACTGTCATTGCTGATGATCTAAGCCTTTGAGGACGACAACAGCGAAAAACAGATATTCCTAAGATAAAATAACAAAACGGCGTTTGTGTCCATCAATTTCCCACGGTCCCAATTTATAGTTTACAGTCCATATTGGTTTAGGAGAAAAAAAATATATATACATAGATTTTTATGTACACGATCCAGATTTTTCATGCATATTTTACAATCTGAGTTCTTTTTTCTATTATCTTCCTTTCCAAACAAACCTTAACCATCCACACAACTAAAGGATGTTGCTAAAAATTCATTAAAATTTAAAAGATGTTAGATATAGTAAGTTTTATAAAGAGATTCATCTTAAATTATATATAGCATGGTATTAACTTTTTATAATGAAATTATTCTCACAGTGTCAAATTATATAAATGATTGGCGAGGTTGATATATGTTACTTATTATTATTTTTTTTAAAGTAAACTTCATTTAACAATGTTAGTATTATAAAATGCCCTCGTTGTAATTAATATAACAATAGTTATTTATCGAAGTGTCAAATTATGCAAGTGGTTGGTGAACATGATATGTGTCACTCATAAAAGAATGTATTATCATTAATTTTTATCTGTTTTTAATAAAAAAAAAATGTTTTCTTCAATAAGTTAGATTATATGAGTCATTAATGATGATAATATATATATATGAATAATTTTTTAACAGATATCATTAAAATGATTATGATTTTAATATCGTTTAATAAATAATGTATTACTTTCAAAATATTTTAAATTTCAAAGACTATTGCACCTCATCAACCCACATATAGCATTTATTGAAATAACAATATTGTTATCATAAATATAATATTAATGGTAATAATAAATGCATGCATTATAAAAATAATATTGAAATGAACTTCGTTTAATCGTATTAATTTTATTTAATATGAAATATTTTTTTGTCAATTCTTCGTATGTACATCGATCACTACATAACAATAAAGAAAAAGAAAAGGAGAAGCCAAAAAAAATGTGCATAAAGTTGTACAAATTCACTTGATTACATTATTGCTATAAATTACTTTGAAAGAGTACCAAGGAACATAAATCAAATACAGAAGTTCTCAGTTCAACCATACTTGTTTCCACAAGCTAGAAATTAGATTGACACATGCAGCTCCTCTACACGTATTGCTTAGATTGATTACAAACTCATTCAAATCACTAATGAAATCAGAAAAACAACAAGGTACAAAGCAGATCAGATCAGACCAGCTTCAGTAATCAAAATCATTTAAACCCAC
Organism: Quillaja saponaria; assembly: GCA_029379385.1. NCBI lineage: Eukaryota > Viridiplantae > Streptophyta > Magnoliopsida > Fabales > Quillajaceae > Quillaja > Quillaja saponaria. The sequence goes on along the minus strand of CM055616.1, from coordinate 4,769,854 downwards.
TTCCCTCCAACCCAATCTTGATGAACCCTGAGACTAGAAATAGGGTAAGCAGTCTCTTCTACAAAGTAGTCAAAATACACATAGTAATAATCAGAATCTGCTATCTTCCCACTGATTATTCCCTCCCACCAACCATCTTTATCAAAAGCATCAACCTTTTCATACAAAGCAAACCCATCACAAGTATTTGTAATTTTGGGTGGCAGAGGACGAACCTCTTTTTCATAAACAGTTCCAATCAAAGGCCCAGATTCATCATCCTCTAACAAATTCTTGTACTGCACCACATACAAATTACCCGTTTTGTTTTTTATGAGATTTGAGATAATTTCTGCTTCAAAGTAAGAACCCTGAAACCCATCGTCTTGGCTACAAGTTTCAACTTTGTCTCCTTTCGTAAAAACCTTCTTCTTCTTCTTCTTCAAAGGCAAAGGAGAACTCATGGTAGTGTAAAAACTGAGTCTTTTGTCTGATTTTTGAGGATAACAAGTAAGAACAATCTGGTTCAGAGGGTAAATGAGGGTTCATATAAAAGAGTAAAGAGTTAATTTGTTGGGGAGGAAGGACAGGTTTTGCTGATTAGGAAACCAATAACTGTTTGATAAATTCAATGCAAATCTGTGGGGGAAGGAAGTACAAATTGGGAAAAAAAATTTGGATTATGTTTTATATATTGGATGACAAAAGCTAGTTGTTTTAGGCTTGCTGGTTTTTTTATTTTTTAGAAACCAATGGGCATAAAATTACCAATTCCAATTATACTTAGTGGTCTTTTTAAATATCTTTCTTTCTTTCTTTCTTTTCCTTATTCCCTTATGTGTTTGAATCAACTAGCTACAACTATTTGATAAATTCAATGACAATGTATATAGGATGTGCTAATTATATAAGATTTTGCTAACAAGGATTTTAAGAATATTTGTTAAAAGAGTTTTTAATGAGTGCATGTCACTTGTAAAAAATTTATAAATAGAAAATTTATAGTATTTATTATGATAATTGATCATAATTTTAATCTTATTTAATATATAAATTGTTATTTTTAAAAAGTTTTAATTTTAAAAAAATCAATAATTATTGTATTTTGATAAATATTTTTAGGGCACACCCGCTAGAAAATAATTATTAAAATATAATAATTTACCTTCAAAACATTTGGAACATGTTAATTATTTCATGACAATGAAATTATAACCAACCACAATATTAAATGTTGCAAGAACACTCTCCAAACAAATTATTTTAAAAATAAAATTTTCTAACGAGTGATTTTAGACACTTGTTATGATTCTATAGATAAAAAATATGTAATATTTATTATGGTAGTTACTCATGATTTCAATGTTATTTAATGCATAAGTTACTAGTTTGGAGAAATTTTAATTTTCAAAAATAATTTTATTGCAACTTAATAAGCTCTCATAGGACACCCGTTAAAAAAAAGAAAAAAACCTTAAAAAATTAATGATATTTATTTTAAATCTTGGTATGAACATCGACAATGTGCAATTAATAAATTATTAATATTACAAATTTTTTTTAACGGGTGCATTAAAGTCACTTGTTAAGTTATAATAAATATAATTCTAGAAATCGAAACTTTTCAAAAGTAACAATTTATGTAGTAGATAGTACTAAAATCATAATCAATTACCGTAATAAATACTATAAATTATCAAGTTATAGAATTTTAACAAGTGCCCATAAGATTTGTTAAAAAAATTCATATTAAGTTAAAAGTCAACAACATAATCTATGTATTTTTTTTAGGTTACAAACATATTGTATTTTAATAAATATATTTAATGTTGTTATAGTTAACATAGTGGTATCTTATTTATTGTACTTCTATCTTAAATTATGCATTCCTTAAAAAAAATCCATAATACATATATCGGTGAAATGAAAAACTAACTAAAATGCAATTTTCAACCTTTGAGCATCAACTTTTACTTTTAGTGAACCCTAATTGGTGCTCTACAATGTGATCATCATGCAAATCAATTAATCAATATTTTTTAATAAATAATGTTGCATCAAATTAAATATGTTTTTGGATTGAAATATATACAATATTCTTACCCCAAAAAAAAATTACAAATATATCAACGATTTTGCTTTAGTGCTCATTCTTTTTTTCGGTGAGGGTAGATGGGCCCTTAAAACCCATTATGATGAGTTCAAGCCCATTAATATCAACTTTGCCCCGGGGTCACAACTGCAGAACCCGCTTATCAGTAACTAACTCAAAGCGGCAGTTATTTATTCCAACACCTCTTCAGAAACAGAACAGATAAACCAAATCCTGGTTCCATTTTTCAAACTGCACCTCTGTATTTGAAAATTCAAATAAAACATGACTCGAAAACACCAACCATCTCCACCATCACCTGAATTCTCCGCCGTATCATCTGCTGCGACAAACCGCAAACCTCACCGGAGAATCCCCAGGAAAAAGACACGCGATGATGTCGATTATTACACTGACGCTTCTCGTTCTCAATCTCTATCCAATCAATCCAACGAAGAAGAATTCGAAGAATCCATAAGGGAAGACAATGAATCTGCCTACATGGGTTCCGAGTCCCTATCCTATTCTCCCACTGACCACCGATCTGCCTCAACAGACCCCCACTTTGTTCCACAAAACAATAACAATTACCCAACAACAACTTCAAATTACGCATCAAATTTTTTAAATTTCTCACAACCCATTACTCAAAATTCTTCTTACATCAACATTGCCCCTTTACCGATCTTCCATGGCTATCCGAATGAATGCCCGATTACCCATTTGAACCGGTTCTCTAAGGTTTGCAGAGCAAACAATGTTTCCTCCATTGACATGTTGATGAGGATTTTTCCGGTTACACTCGAAGGAGAGGCTGCCCTTTGGTACGACCTCAACATTGAACCATACCCTTCTCTTTCATGGGATGATATAAAGTCTTCATTTTTACAAGCTTACCATAAAATCGAACTCATTGAAGATCTAAGGTCTGAGATTATGAATCTCAATCAAGGAGAAGTGGAAACAATTCGTTCTTATTTTTTGAGATTACAGTGGATTTTGAAGAGGTGGCCGGAACATGGTCTTTCTGAAAGTTTACTAAAAGGGGTTTTTGTTGATGGATTGAAAGCAGATTTTCGAGATTGGATTTTATTGCAGAAACCCAATTCGTTAAATGAAGCATTGAAACTAGCTTTTAGTTTTGAGCAAGTGAGAAGTATTCGGGTTGTGGAGCAAAGGGTTCTGAATTGTGGGTTTTGTGAAGGGAAGCATGAAGAGCAGGATTGTGAGGTTAGACAGAGGATGAGAGAGTTGTGGATACAGAGTAAGGAGAAGCAAGGGAGTGGAAGAAAGGAAATGGGGAGAGAGTTTGTAAGGTCAGTTTCTATGGGAGGGAGTAGTGTTGGAGAAACGAGTGAAAGACAGAATGGTGGAGTTTCGGGGTTGAATGTTAAGAAGAGCCAGTGTCAGTGCTTGAAGCATCAATGTGGGAAGAAAAGGCTTGGGAGAAGCAACAGCATTGTCACTGTAATTTCTGGTGTAGACTGATTTTCACTTTTTCTTTGTTTCTATGTGGGATCTTATTTGTCTGAAAATTGAACTTCATATTTGTGAATATTTATTTGTAAACTTTGAGGTCCTATTTACATTTATGTGGTAACAATGGGGGAATTTTTTTTTTAATATTTTAGTTATTCGTTTAGTTCAATTGTACTTTACTTTTTTTAAATTATCACTCTATCTATAATAATCATGTAAATTATTAAATTACACACATAATTCTTTATTTAAATCTTAACACCACAATAATAAATTTTACTATTTAAACCAACTTATACTTTTTTAGTTACCTAATTTCAATTGTGTTGATAATACATAAATTTGTGAGAGCATTATTTTTGAGACACATGCAATTACTACTATCTAAATTAACCTGTTGTTAATAGCAACTTTAGTGAAAACTCACACCTCCTTGTTTTCTCTCTATCATTGTTATCAACATGTTGACTTGTTATCTTGGTAACGAATATTTCAAAAAATACTTGTTAAGATAATATATTTAGAAGATTCATGCATGCCATATATTAGTACATGATTTTAGTAGAAAAATCCTAGATTAAATAACCCTGATATATTTTTTTTAAGTGGCTAATAATTCTAAAAAATTGTAGCAAAGCATTTCTCTGCAGAGTAGTCTGTTAGCATTTCCAACTCTTTTTATAAATTATTTATTTTTGTTTGGAGAAAGGAAATTCCATTTTTAACTTTAGCGCGCCAAAAAGGCAAAAGAAATAAACGGGGTCCTAGCGGTTCAACCAACTGGACCTGTGAAAGTCACTCGAGGGATAAGAGTTGACCTAATTATTTGTGACGTGGAGATCACTGATTGGATGATAATCCCCTTCGTCGTTATGATTATAAGCCTCATATACAGCTAAGCAAATCCGTGTGTTTTCTTTACAGCGAAGAAACTTCCTTGTCTAGCCAAAGACAAGGGGCACTATAAATAACAGAAATTTAGGAAAATCGTTTCTGGTTCTGACTTTAAGCAGCTGAGCTCTCTCTCTCTCTCCTCAAGTACGAGCACGAAGGTAGAGATTTGTTGACGGAAGCTCAAAATAGGGACAGTAAAACCTTCATATCTTGGAGATCGGCTATGGCTTCCTCCAAAGAACGCGAAAGCTTCGTCTATGTCGCCAAGCTTGCTGAGCAGGCTGAGCGATACGATGGTTAAAGCTTCTCTCTCTATATTGCATTCACTATTACTCGCATATATACGCTGAGATTTATATAATTATGTATGTATCTGCTGTTTAGAATATATCTCATTTTAATTATGTTTGGATTGAATTTTTTGATTTTGTACTTGTTGAGTACCTGCTTTACCTGTGTGTGAATATATTTTTTTATGTTCTTGATTGCCAAGAACATAAAGAGAAGGGACTGTTCAGTTTAGATTTAAGTTTTTACTTGTTTAGGCGTCAACCTGACTTTCTTTTAGAGGGATGATTTGCTGAGCTCCACTGTTTTAGCATAAAATAATTGCTCGATCTGAACCAGAACTTTAAGTTTCCGTATAAATCGGTTAGACTTGAAGATTTTATGTGTCTTATTGATCAACTGGATAGGAAAGAAATCTATATACTCATAATTTACACTATTTTCTGGATGTAGTTGTCTGAATTTTTCATTCCAAAAAATAAAGGCTAACAAAAATATACCGTCGTTGCAGTGAGTGGCAGCCTTTACTGCTTACCTGTATAATTTAACCTTAAGTTTCTAGGATGCCATTTGATTACACAAAATCTCTTGATACTTTTCTTTGTTTTCTCTTATCTGTCCTTTTTTTTTTTTTTTTGATCTGTGAAAACCCGGGAGTAGATAGGTTGCTCTGTCTCCTGGGCTGGGCATCATGTGGCGAGGGCATTGAAAATTAGCACCAAATGAGCGCCATGGCAGCTTGAACCCAAGACCTTGTTGTCGAGGCTGAACAAGCTCACCATTGAGCCTTTATCTTGTCTGTTCTAATTCTATTAGTTATATCCTCTTTGATCTCACCATCATTTTGAATTGTTGACCCAAGATACCTGGAACGTCCACTTGTTAGTATCCTTTGACTGGCCTTGGTGCTCAATCTGAAGTAAACTTTTGTTGCTTCTCTCACTCATGTTCCAAAAGGATGGTTTTAAGACATTTTCAATATTAGATTTCTTTTTCGTTCATATAGCTTATTTAAGTTATGGGTGGGGTATGACGCCTAACAGTTAAGGTGGAAGCTGTATTCCTTTTGATGTTATTCAATTTTTAAAAAAAATGGATAAGTTTTGTTTCATTTTCATTTTTTCTTTAATTTTTCTCCTGACATGTAAATTGTTACAGAGATGGTGGAAGCAATGAAAAAGGTCGCAAATCTTGACGTTGAACTGACAATTGAAGAGCGGAACCTGCTCTCTGTTGGGTATAAAAATGTGATTGGCTCGCGCAGAGCATCATGGAGGATCCTGTCATCAATAGAGCATAAAGAAGAAGCAAAAGGAAATGAAGTAAATGCAAAACGTATAAGGGAGTACAGGCAGAAGATTGAATCAGAGCTTTCAACCATTTCTAATGATATTATGACAGTGATTGATGAGCACCTTATTCCATCTGCTTCTGCTGGTGAATCGACCGTCTTTTACTATAAGATGTGAGCACCTATATCCCACTGTTTGAAGCAGATTTTAGTTTTTGGTTTATTTATATATACTATTTTTAATGTGTTCAAATATTGTGGGTTGCAGGAAAGGGGATTATTATCGTTATCTTGCAGAGTTCAAGACAGCTAATGAAAAGAAAGAAGTCGCTGATCTGTCACTGAAAGCATATGAGGTGTGTTCCAAGATTTTGTAGTTATTCTGTTTGTTTGTGTATTATAGGTGCACCTTTACTCTATTATCATGCAGCGGTGGGTGAGTGGTTCTTTGTTTGGTTCATTAAAATTAAACTGTGACTAAAGGTAAATAGGTAATTAATCTAGTGTGCAAAAATTGTAATTCTTGGGTGATCAATTGATCTTGAAATAGCAACAGTTGTGTGTGTTTGCAGTCACACTTAGTTGCTTTTCATATCAATTTCCTCAACATATTTTGCAACAAACTTTGACAAACTGTGGAATACCAAACTGGACATAAGTGGTGATTGGCTTATAACTGAGGTTATTGTGCTTATTGTTTGAAGTAGCCTTATACTTGGTTATTTTATAACTATTTTTGGTTGGTAATTCATCCATACATTCAAATGTTGTATTCGAAGATTTCTTTAAATGGAGTTCTTTTGTTGGGATCAATATAATGAAAACATTTGTCAAGATCAGAAAAGCAAACTTCAATTCTGTTTAGCAGTCTAAATGATGCACACAAAAATTATCTTCTTTCTTGTAAAGGCATATTAATAGCATACTGGAATAGTGGTACATGGAGTTGGATCTTTTCTTTCTGTTCATTGGAATGCATTTTAGTTGCTTGTACTCTCTCCCTCCTCATTTCTCCTCAATTTTCTAAGTAATTGAAGTGGTACAGAGTGCCAGAAAAGTTGTTTCATTTTCCCTCAGTAAGCATCATACATTGCTTTGTGGTATAATTTCTTTTGTATCTAGTACTGATAGTTTACTTAATGTGATAGGCCAGTAACAAGAATATGGCTCTTTATAATTCATCTCCCTTGTATTCTGAGTCCCTATGCTCTTACCCTAACTTTTAGTTAACAGTGTGCTTAATTCTATAATCATATGTCTCCCTTCTGTCTATAACTACTTTAATATAATGCAGACTGCTACCACAGCAGCAGAGGCCGATTTACCTCCTACACATCCCATCCGATTGGGATTGGCTTTGAATTTCTCTGTTTTCTATTATGAGATCATGTACTCACCTGAAAGGTTCGAAGATCATTTTTTTCCTTGCTGAATAATGTACAGTTATCTTCCATGTGTTTGATGTGAAAAACTGCATTTTCCTCTTTCAGAGCCTGTCACCTTGCCAAGCAAGCTTTTGACGAAGCTATTTCAGAGCTTGACACACTGAATGAAGAGTCATACAAAGATAGCACTTTGATTATGCAGCTTCTTAGGGACAACCTTACCCTGTGGACTTCTGACATCACAGAGGAAGGAGGTGATCATTACTAGGGGTTTAATATTAGTTAGCATATGGTTGCTAGCTTTGCATTTTTGTCAGATCAGATAATCTTTAAATGGCCATAAAATAAAAGAGGTGCTTTTGGTATGATATATGTTAGAATACATACATGAGCTTATTTTGTGTAACTCCGAACGAAGTTCGGTATAGTTGAAGCTGGCTATTTCATGGCCAAAAGAAAAGCTGGCTATTTTCAGTTGAAGTCTTGAAAATCAACCATTTCATTTCATTAAAGATTTTCCTTTGGCACAATTTGTTTATCTGTTACTGTTAGCCTGTCGGAATTTATTTCTGTAACTAGTCTACAGTGCTTGTGACTCTGGTTATTTATCATCATAAAGTGAATGCATATAATAAACATCTGGCATGTTGAGGCATGACCTGTCCAGCAATTGGTGTGATATGAAGTATTTTGTTTTCTTTGGTTACCAGAAATGAAGTAAATTTGACATGTAAAAATAGCTTTAACATTTTGAATTTCAGAAGATGGCACTCTAATCAAACAACAGTGCAATTGTTGAATTTTCCTACTGATTGGGAATAGGCTAATATTGTAGAGTTTTCTACAATTCAATAAATTCGTAGGTTTAAATATTTATAGCTGATGCTAGTAAAAATGTAAGGCACACACTCTGTAAATGAACTTGTATAGGATTTCTAACACTGTGATAGGGTGATATGGGGTGAACTGTAGTTCTTGGTAGACTTGTTATACTTCTTTCATTAAGGAATGTGAGTTGTTTGTTCATAAGATTCTCATGTGAATCTGTTGAGTTCATCTTATCATTGTTATATGATGGAAGACCAGTGATGATGGTATAAGTTGAGTTCTATGTCACATGATGCCAAGGAAGATATATACCTTTTTGGTTCAAAATAAGCAGTTGCAAAGAAAGGGATTTTATTGGCTAGCACACACACTCCAGCCCTTATAGCCTTATGCTCTCTTTTCCTGATATATACACTGTTGAACAGTGTGCTAATGGAATTGGTGTAGTAGAAACAGGGAAATGTGGGCTAGCATTTTCCTTTTTAGTTTACTGAACCTTGTTTGTATACGTAGAATATGATCTAATTGAAGAGCCTAACTGTCATTACGTTATAAATGACATTTTCTTCTTGTTGACTCTGTTTAGTGAACCTTATTTTGCACCTTTTCTTTTTCTTTGACTCTAATCTGTTCTTCACTTTCCTTGCTATTACAGAAGATTCCCACAGGGTGAATGGCACAACCAAGGCTGGTGGGGTGGAGGATGCAGAAGTGAGTTATTCATCTATATCCCAGTCGTCATTAGCATTTTGATGTTTGGCTGCTTTAGTTTATTTGATTTGTTACTTTGTGCAGTGAGGAAGATAGCAGATGGCACCCACCTTATTAATTGCTGTATGTGTTTGGGGTTGAAGGAGACCTAGTATCTGTGTTACTAGCTGAAAATAGGGTTATGTTGTGTTTTTTTTCTCCTAGTTACTTTGTTGAACAACCCCAATGCCCAACCAGAAAAGTTAAAAATAATTGTTTGTGATGCATTATCGTCTGTTTTTTCGGTGTGATGTTCGGTGATGGCATATTTCATACTGAAGGTTTTCCTTCTGTATAGATGGGTTATAGTATAGAGCCCTGAATGATGCTGCAGCCTACTAAATAGATAAGTACTCTTGTTGGAGATTCTTCAATATAATACATAATCTTCATTGGTTTCTTCACCTGAAAGCTTTCACCAACCATTTTGCCCATAAGAGGACAGAAACAAAATAGAAATTAATAAAGCATATATAAACAATGCTGATAGCTAGTAAGATTGTTCTTAACGATTACTACTGCCTATAGGACTGTGATCAAATTTATCTTCAAAATGTCTCTATAGCAGGCTTGCTTTAATTTCTTTGTCCAACTGAAATTCGAGACACTTGTAAATAGAAATGGCTTGACAACTTGCAACTGTGATGCGTTCTAGTATTTGAAGGTTAATTGGGGCTGCTTTTTGGATGCCAGACTTTATGCTGCCTGTAAACGCATATCATGGAATCTGCTTGAGAATAAGAAAATATTTTGGTGATTTTGATGTTGGGAAAAAGGATGGACGAATTCCTTTTTAACAGAGGGCAAGTGACAGGAAAATTGATAAGATGGCTCAGCAGCAAGTAGCTGAAATCATGTCTGATAAAATTGAGATTACCCGGATTGTTCTTATTCCTTTCTGCCTCAACCTTGTGGCCATGGGGGCCTTTGGGAAGAGCTTCTACTTCAATTTTCGATTAGGCAATATGCAGCATATCCAATAGTTTATGCCGTTTGGTGTTTTTGACTTGAAAGAGGAATGACAAATATAAAGGGATTTTTCTGTGGTGATGAATCACTTAACGTAAAGCAAATGCAAGCAAGGCCAAAACTAAAGATAGGAGAGAAAAAAACCAAAAAAAAATAATTAGAAAAAGAAAAGCTAAACCATATTAGGGATAAATTAAATATATATATTCTGAGCTTGTATGCTCCAATTTTTATGTTACAAAAATAATAAAACTTATTTGATTACTAATAAATGAATTTTTTTATCATTAAAGAAAATTATACGGTAGGTTTTTGGTAAAATCACCTGACTTTTCTTCTTCTTCTTCTAAAGTGTTTTGTGTTTGGAAGGAAAGGTAAAACACAAAGGACAAAAGAAAAAACGAAAGAGAAAGCCTGTGGCTCTTTCCACATTCTATACCAAAATGTCCACCCCTCTGCAGAAAGAAGCGGGAAATTCGTTTCAGGCTCTGTCTCTCACTCTCTAGCAAAAAATTCCAAACTCAATTTGCATCAAGTTTTCTTTACGCTATCAAGAACCTAGAATCATTCAGTTGTGGACAGACTTTTGTATTGCCTTTTCCTCATTTAGACACCCATAAAAGCTTCGCTACAATGCTCTATTTAGCACATACCCACCCTCGTTAATTCGTTGTGCTACATCTGCAGATATTCAACACCCTCTTTAGCTTTGCCACACACCCAGAAATTCAATTTTCCTCTGCCATGAGCTGCTGTGAGCACCACCATTGCAATGAAGAAGTTAAGATTTTGGCCGTCATCCTTGATTTGGATGGGACCCTTTTGGACACAGGTTTGATTCTCCCTAAGTTTCTCTACAATTCAATCAAATTTTTTCAGATTCCCTTGTTTGTTTGCTGTTGATTTTCTTTCTAAGTCGCGTTCTTGTGGAAAAATCTTGTGCAGAAAGGGCTACAAAGGGTATAGTGAAGGAATTTTTGGCAAGTTTTGGAAAAGAACTTGATAGGGAGAAGGAGAAGAACAGGAGGTTGGGGATGACACACAGAGAATCGTCAGCAGCAATCGTTAAGGACTATGACCTGCCGTTGACAGCTGAAGAATTCATCCAAGAAATCACACCTTTGTACAGGGAAAAGTAACTATCGTTCTCTCACAATTATTGTAAAACTGTATTACTGTACATTTTATGACTGGAAAAGCTACATTGGAAGAAGCTTCTAATATTTGACATCCTCATGTACATGTTTGATTGTTAAGACTTTTATTTTTATCTTTAAACTATAATTTGTTTCAGGTGGTTGGAAGCCAAAGCACTTCCTGGCGCTAATCGCCTTGTCAAACATCTCGAGAAACATGGAGTTCCAATAGCTCTTGCTTCAAACTCTCTGCGAGAAAACATAGATGCAAAAATTTCTCTTCAGAAAGGTTGTCTTTTTCTCTGAGTACCTAGTTTTTCTTCCATTCATCATTGTCCTCCTATTCTGCTTGATCTAGGAAGATAACCAATCAGCCTGGGAATGAATGTCAAAAATTATATAGTTATATAAGAACAAATTAGTCACATTTTTTAAGTATCTTCTCCCTGATAGCTTTAGCTGAAATTCTTTTTTCTTTAAATTAGTCAAACATTTACTGTAATTAATCTAATCTGTATTTCAATTTTTATAGGTAATCTGTGTTGCTTTTCCCATCTTATCTTATGACCCTCTTCATTAAAATTGGCTTTTGTAGGTTGGAAAGAAAGCTTTTCAGTAATTCTTGGAAGTGACCAAGTTAAATCTGGGAAGCCCTCACCACATCTGTAAGGTTTTCTCACAATAAGTGATTCTAGCAAAACATTAAAGCTAAATGTACATTTTAAACAATGAAACTTCAAATATCTTTTAGAGGATACATTCATATCAGTGAAAGTAGCCTTTATACAGGGTGCATTTGTCATCCTAACATGTTCCTAGTGCTTACTTTCTTTCTTTTCTTCTTTGTAAAAATTTACTGCTAAGTTGATGATACTTTTCCTTTTAAATTTTAAGTCATGTGAAGTGCTTAAACTGTAACAGATTTGAAGAGGCTGCCAAGAAAATGGGTGTAGATGCACTTCACTGCCTTGTGATTGAAGACTCCTTGTAAGTCCCCCTGAATGTGTATGGACATGTAATGTGATTCATTTGCTGATTGCTGTTATTCTGCTTTTATCCTACAATCAAATGCCTCTGAGGACTTTATGGCTTTGTAAAGATCTGACTGCATAACTGCCATTTAATCTATCTAACAACATAATTTAAGAAGTTGGGACCATAATTGCCTTTTCCATGGATGAAAAAAGTGGAACCAGAACCATATTCATTTTCGGAAGAAAGCTTGTATGTAGAATAATGGTGGTTAGTAAGTCCAGGCCATTTGTTTCTTATAGATACTGATCTCTAAAGGAACTTAGGAATTCATTTTTGATTTTGCTGGAAATATGAAGATATGAACGAAAAAGTTTCAATCTCAATATGAGAAGCCCTCTAGTTTGGATTTTGATTTGTTAGCCTACAGAGATCACCTAGTCGTGTATGCAAACAAGTAAAACGAGAGATGCTGGGGAAATGCTGTATTTTAATTGTCTAGTTATGTTTATCAAGACCATTATTTATCAAATACTCCTATTACATATTTACTACTAAACCATGCAGTTCAAAACTTAGTAATTGTGATATATTATACCTTACATGACACATACTGGAGCTCATACATTGTTTACTGATTACAACTATATCATTTCAGGTAGTTATATTCTTTCTTGACAATTATTTTGGTCAATTTGATTTCAACAGGGTTGGTGTTGAAGCAGCTAAAGCCGCAAAAATGAAGGTAGTAGCTGTTCCAGCTAGAAGTGAAGCTGATTGTCATTCCCTAGCAAATGTGGTGCTTAATTCACTCCTGGAGTTTCAGCCTGAGCAGTGGGGTCTTCCACCATTCGATGACTGTAATACACCTCTCTTTATTATATGTTAATTAGACCTTACTTCTCTGATCATACTATCCATTTGAAATTTTAAGTAATGCTGACAGGGGTAGATAAGGCATTGCCTATTGAGCCAATTCACGCAAGTGGCTTGTTTGTCAACGGGTCTCTGAGTGAAGTCACAGGTTTGTGAAATAAATTCTTCTGTCTTTGGATTCTTTGTTCCATAAATTGGTGTCTGAACAACTTGGCTGACCTAAATCTCTTAATTTTCAGCTGTTCTAAATCCTATTACTAAAATGAAGCAGTTTGACATTAGAGTGATAAGTAACCAATTTAAATCCAAAACTGCTTCTTTACACATAAGGAATGTAAAAACCCTTATGCACGCGGAGAAGCAGCATCACTTGTTTGTTTTTTTGGGGGCATCTATAAAACAGCTTGTATTTGTTCCTTGGTTTTTTTATGTTGACTCATTTTTTAATGATCTTACAAAATTTAGCACATTAATGCAGAGAACGGAATGTCTGCATTTCCTGATCAAATTACAGGACTTTTCTTTGGCTGGATCAAAGTTGAAGTCGATAGGACCTTCAAGGCTCTGGTTAGCATTGGATGGCACCAGTGCTCATGCAATGCCAACAGAAAAATTGTAAGTAGTCAATGAAGAATGGTTTTATTAACTTTTTTCTTTTTCGATAGTGTAGATTCTGTAGAATATCTAAAACTGATTGTTCGTTCAATTTAACCTAAGTGAAGAACTTCTTGATATCTTAAAATTTAATTGTGTTGTTTAAATATATTAATGGGATTCTTATGCTTACTGTGCAGCATTCTTTTCTGCTTTGGAATTTCATAACTAGAAAAGAAAGTTCATAAGTCAAACTCCATCCCTATCTTCTCTTCTAATGATTTTGTGTCTTATGTGGTGATTCCACAGCCTGATTTGACCATTTCAATTTCCTTTTAGAAGTGTAGGATTCTCTTTTTACTTTTCTTCTTGTTCAGCAAGCAGAATTTACTAATGAAGATTTCTGGTGTTCCTTTGACAGCATATTTGGGTGATTGATGCTACTGATGACCATATATCTGACCAGCAGATCCAAATCCTGCTGGTAGGCTACATCAAAGGGCTGGATAACAAGGTACTGATAGTCTGATATTGGAGCATCAAGTTTAGAAAATAGTATTATCAGTGACCTATAATTATAATTATGCTTGGAACAGGAAGTTGCATCAATGGGATTGGAGGTACTCGAAGAATACAAATCAATAGCACCTGCCTCGCTGGATAAGCCCATGTTTATTCACCATTCACATGTGCCTTTCTAGAAGCTTCTCTCGTGGATGAGTTGGTCCAATTGACATTACTCAGAACTATAGGAAATTAAGAAGGAAATAATTTGTAATCTGTATTAGCTTTTGTACTAATCGAATTTGCTCTAAACTGATTTAAGGGGCAAGATTCATATTACTGAAAACCATTAGATTTTCAGGTGTAGTTCATTTTGAACATTGCAAGAATAAAAAACCATTAGATGAATATATTATAAACTCCTCTTTTTGGTAGAAGTATAAATTTCTCATACATTGTGAAGTGTATACATCTTGAGTATAATATTTAAACTAATTTTGTTGTTCAAGAAATTAAAAGAAAACAATAAAATTAGTATTGAACAGTAAAAGAAAAGAGAAAAACTTTAGCGTAGACCTCTGAGAGATCGCAACTTTTATATCTGATTGTTGCAATGCTTTTGAAACCATCTTTGCCAAAAGCTTACAGACAAGAGGACGATAAGCAAAATGTTACAAAGCATATGGGACGACAATAACAATGAAGATTACTTTGATTTCCACCAACATGAACTATCAGGTTACATTAATATATATAAATGCACAAGCACAACCTTCCTCTACCAACAAACATTCTGAAGCAAAAGTTAGAAGGTTTAAGACATGGCAGAAAAGGAAGGTGGCACTGTGAAGAAAGGTCATGAAGAAGGCTTGAAATTGGCTGTCTCACTTCTCCAAGAATTTGAACTCCCACTTGGTCTTCTCCCTTTAGCCGATGTGATTGAAGTCGGGTTTGTGAAGAGTACAGGTTACATGTGGATTGTGCAGAGAAAGAAGGTGGAGCATGAATTCAAGATAATCAGCAAGCTTGTGAGCTATGACAGTGAAATAACAGGCTACATAGAGAAGAAGAGGATCAAGAAGCTCAAGGGTGTAAAAGCTAAGGAACTTATGCTATGGCCTCCTGTGAGTGAGATTACAATTGCTGACCCATCAACAGGGAAAATTAACTTCAAGAGTCTTGCTGGTATCACTAAAACTTTCCCTGTTGAGGCATTTGCTTCTGGACAGTAATTCCCATGGCACTATCAAAATCTGGTCAAATATAATCAATTTGCTTGCTTGTTTATGCTGATCAATATGCAACCCCCTCTTACAAGAACCTTCCCTCTCTCTGTGACCCCTTTCTTTTTTTCTTTTCAACTACGGTTAGATGAAATAAAAGCAATAAGTTTCATTTAAACTCTGTATCTGAGTATCTGGATTATACACATGTGGTCCATTTGGGACACTGCAGGCAGGCAGCAATCAATTTTCTGTAACATGGGTGGGTGGGTACCCACTACCCACTACCCCAATTCTCAAAGAGAATTGCTCAGTATGTCAGAATGGAATATATATAAACACATGCATACAGTTCCCAGTACAAGCACTCTGATCCTATAATTATTTCAATACCCAACAAGTACAATCACTGCATCAGCACCTCTTGACAAACAAGTAATAAATCATTCATCCTTAAGACATGGTTGGGGGATAATACCCCTTCACCATCTTCCAGGGATTGAATCATTGACTTACGACTCAGGAGGGTCTTTCGGTCGAAGCTGGTGCCAACTGGGCCACAAGCTCACCGGCATTTCAACCAACTAGTTAGCCAAACATCGTTGCAGCCCCAAAATGTTCACATGAGAGAATGAAGTATGCCAAGAATGAACACAAAGCCATCTACCAGACACCAGCCAACGTTTAGACTCAATTACACAATGTAATTTATGGGAAAATTCTCCCCTCCCTTTCAGAACATTAACAAGGCTTCCTTAAGGGAAATAAAATAGAAAAAGGTGTCTCTTTCTCTCAGAATTATCTGGAGACTGTATTTAAATCGTACTTTTCTTCAGTTTTTCTCTTTAATGCGCATTAAATATGCAACTGAAAAAAGAATGAAAAAGAAAACTTTTGGAAGCTGGGACAAGAAGCAAGAAAATTGAAAAATAATCTATGGTTTCACAAATGTGAACTAACAAGCTATATCTGAGGTTTATCTGCATTAAAGCTCTAGAAGCTGTGTATGTCAAAGGGAAAACTGAAAATCCTAACCTAAAATGATGGATGAATGGTGAAATCTTGGACACTTATACCGAAGGCATCAACTGCCATTGGCATGTGTCTTGAGTT
This sequence comes from Quillaja saponaria, assembly GCA_029379385.1. Lineage (NCBI taxonomy): Eukaryota > Viridiplantae > Streptophyta > Magnoliopsida > Fabales > Quillajaceae > Quillaja > Quillaja saponaria. The sequence continues at coordinate 4,753,481 of CM055616.1, read as the reverse complement.
GCATGCGAATGCAAATGAATTCTAAAGACCACTACAGTTCTTCACTGAGTTCTCCAAGGACTGGTAACTAGGGTTGATCATCTCCTTAACCTTTTCTCCATACTTGTAAATCTTAAATGTTGGCACCATTCTTATGCCCTCAGCTTTTGCTATAGCTGGATTCTCCTCCACATCAACCTACAGTAATTAAAGGAAAAAAGAAATTGGTTAAATGTCCTTTTCTCTATGATAGAGGCACACTATGCCTGAAGGAACAAAAAAGGAACTCATTTTACCTACCTTAAAAAATTTAATAGCTGGATATCTCACACATAGAGTATTTATGAATGGGGATATTTCTTCACATAGTTCATTGGAAGCTTTGAAATAAACTACTGAAATACCTGAAGATTCGGATAGGATTATAGGAATAATAAATTAATAGGACGAGAAATAGAGAACAAATTGTGTGGAGATCAAAATAAAGGCATAGAACTTACCAGGAGAAGAAGTTACAGATTTAAATTTATTTAGACCAGAAACTTCCTCTACTTCAACTCCAAACTTCGTATCACAAACTTCTCCACGATATTTCTTCAAAGCAAGTCGTGCCTTATTAAGAGATTCAACAACTTCGTTGTCTCCAGGAAATTCCCTTTTTAAGATCTCATAATCTTTCACAACTTCTGCCCACCTTTCAAGCTAAAATATACCAGAAGAAAAATAAAATCAGAATACATAACAGCACTGAACAAACCGTCACATACACACTGCATCTCTGCTTACCTTTGCATTTGAGACAGCCCTACGGAAAAGTGCCTTGGTGTAGTTTGGTTGAATGTGGAGGGCTTGGTTGCAGTCCTCAACAGACTGTTCCCATAGTCCAAGTTTAGACCAACAAACTGCTCTATTGCAATAGAGAACACTGTTAGAACCATCATATTTAAGGCCCTCTCCATAAGCAGAGCAAGCTTCACCAAATCTGCCTGAGCTAAAAAGATCACTCCCCTGAGAACGAGCTCTTGCTACCATTTTCACCGTAGTTAAAATCCTTGCAACTTCAACATTGCTGCAATCTATCATGCTTGCCTTTTCTGCAGCTGCAACTGCATCCTCAAACCTGCAAGAATTCATCATCTGTTTGTCAACTCACCCTGGAAGCCAGGACATATGTTGCCTTTAAATGCAATATTCTGTAAATTACCTTCCTAATGCCATCTCAACCTGGGCTCTCACAAAGGGCACATAAGCTTCAGTAAGCATACCAAAGAATTTAGTTCTGAAGCAGGATGGAGGAACACTTTTCAACTTGGAAATATTTGACAGGATGGACTCAGCATCCTCAAGTTGATGGAGTTTCAAAAGGGCTTCAACTTTACAAGCAAGAAGCTGTAAGTACCAGAATGAAAGGTTAGCAAATGGATACTTTGTTCCTCTTCCACATCACTTAGAAAATTAAGAAATGCAATAAGTCTACCTGAGGTGAGGAATCAGCCCCAGTTGCAATGGTTCCATCTGATTCCCTCAATGCACTCTTCCAGTCACCAATCTTTCGGGCATCTGCACATCTGTTCAAATGCTTTTCCAGTGACCTCAACTTCTGCAACTCAGATTGATCTGGTTCTTGCCCAGGGAGACAGAGGTGGCTCCTGGCATTTTCAACCTGTGCAAAGCTGTGAAATCCAAACTAGTTGGTCAGATCAGCAAACAGAAATCGATTGCCTTGCAGTTTAATGAAAATAATCATGAATATACCTAAATTCGTAGGTATTTGCCAAGCACAAAAGGAAATACAATCTATAAATAATTAACTAATATTCCAAAATTCGCATTAGTTTTCCATCCATCAAAGGAAAATCACTTATCTTATTTGCTCTTTCAAAACTAACATCTCAAAAGCAAATCTTTAAGATGAGAATTTAAAACAATTTTCAGGAACAATAATATCAATTTCAAGTAGGAAGAAGTCAGTAAAAGTGAAAAATGAAAAATGATAATTTTACTCCGGCATGGGCAAAGGAAGAGAGACAATGACAATCAAAGCTATCATTTAAATTTCTCAAAATAAATGACAATTGATCTATTAATGAGAGCTAATTTAAGAACTACCAAGGCTGACACATCACAAAGATCCACCCTTTACAACAGTTACAGTTGAACATAAGCGAACCAATCAGTAAGAAGATAGAGCAATGAAATTAAAAGCAAAGTTTCATTCATCAGTCAAGGAGAATAACAAGACAAACATAAGAACCAACAATAATGCACTTTTTGCACCAGTGAGGAAACCACAGAAAACATAACATATGTGCACCAGAAACTGAGTGAACCACAATATCCTCGATCAACACAACAAAGATCAACCGCATCAGTCCAATGCTGATAAGAAAACAAATGACCAAGCAATATTCAGGAAACCAAAGAAGATGCAAAATCTTCAATGGAGGGTGGGAAGGAAAACCATTTCGTATATATGAGCACTTACCGCAGATAAAGTGAAGCCAACCTCTGGTGAGCCCTGCCATAACCAGGGTCCAACCTCACAGCCTCCTCACACTCCCTCACAGCCTCAGTCAATCTTCCCAGTGCTGTCAATGCCGCTGATCGATTACTCCGATATGCTGCATTATCCGGTGATATTGAAATAGCACGATCATACAATGACAATGCTTCCACAAAGTTACCTTTCTTATATAACTCATTGCCAGCCCTTTTAACTTCCTCTGGATCAGAACTAGCTGATGTCCGCTTCATTTTCATCGGTTCTCCGGAAAATTGAGTATTTCCATTCACATTGTCATCTGCAATGGGCCCAGTATTGCTTAATTTTGCACCACCCCTCACTATGCTACCGTGCCCGTAGTTCCCTGTGCCGGAACCAAGAACATCAGTCCTATTGGAGGCTCTGCAAGCTAAACCAGATTTAAGGATTTTCCCAGTTGGGCAAATGTTACCGCTCGGAAATAAGGTGCTTGAGCCTGAAGAAACTGAATTAGCCGCATTTCCACAACCATTATTGGCAGTATTACTGAAATTTCCACCGGCGTAAATCAAAGGGGCTCCGGCAGAGACCGATCTCCGATGACCCGGCTTGGAACTAAGCCCAGCAGATCGGAGTCTTTCGGAGGCATTTGGGCTTGTTACAGAAAAGCCAGAGAGTTCACCAGAATGGTTTTTGGTCTTAACATCTGGTCTTTTGGCCAATTGGGTGGTGTTGCTTTTGCCTGAACCAGAAGAGCTCGAACTACAACTTGAAGGAACCGTCACAGCAGCGCCGCCACCGCCATTTACTGAGCTGCAAATTATCGATGGCAAATCTAGATCGAGTTCTTTGAAATCGGGCTTATTCTTTTCATAGCTCATAGAATCTCGGAGTCGATTTGTAAGAGAATCAAATTCCGTTTCTTGCATAGATTTCCTAGTCTGCGACATTCTCGCTCTTTTGTTTCTTCAGAGTTCAGAGATTACACTAAAAAAAATCAACTTGTTGATTTACAAGTCAAGTTATTATATTTCTCAGATTTCTCTGTATCCTATATATCCACCTTAGTGAAACAAAACTTGAAAGGTGAAACAAAGCATTAGCAGATACAGACTTGTGAGAAATTCATGAAGGGAGAGATAGGAGATGGGTATCCCGTGAGGAAGCAAAGAATGTAGGAGATAGAAAACGTTAATGGCAGAGAGAGAGATGGGTATTTTTCTGTAACTCTCTTTCATTAACCTTGGAGCTTCACGGATACCCTTCAGCCTCAGCCTCTCTTTCTCTCTCTAGTTTTAACATGAGGATGATGACTATGAAGCACTGCAATTTATATTTATCTTAATTTCCTTTTCCTTTGTGTTTTTTTTTTTCTTTTCTAATAATTACATTTTCAACAACTTTTTCCACCAACCCCTCAAGAAAAAAAAATAGAAATTAATATTATAAAATATAAAAAAATAAAAATGTTCAATCACATTTTGAAGAAGAAAATGCAAGTGTGTATATTCAAAAGAAAGCCAAATTTTATGTTTTACTTTGTTATAACTTCTTTAAATAATTAATTTATAACACCCTATAATAACTTTTACAATGGATAAATTAATCAGTACCAACTTATTATTATTTCTATAATTGATTAAAAATTTAATACCTAATATATCGTAAATTTAATGTCGGATTTTTCTCTTATATTATTAATAATAGATAATTGTCGAAGTAAACTTACAATACATGTACAGTTAAAATAAAAACAAAGTAAATGGTTTGATTTAAAATGCGTTGTAGTATAATGGATACAATGTATCTAAAATTGATTAATTAAATTTCAAATTCCAATATCATTCATTAAAGGCTTCTAGAAAAGAAATACATAAAACAAATATATATATATATAAATATTTATTTAGTAGTTTTATATGTATTCCAATAAAGGTTTAGCAAAAATTTCAAAGATTACAAAATAAAATATTACTGGCTCCTTCCAAATTTACTATTATGCTTTCCATAATCTATTTATCCTGAAATGGAAAGTGACATATTCTGTTGAACTTGGATCCAGGGTATAATAGTAATTTTGTTATAGTTTTGCTATTATCTATCTCACCAAGCAAAAAACATTTAAAATTTTCTTAGGAAAAAAAAAACAAAAAGGAAATTACATATAATTCGGAGCTGGCATTGGCCTTTTTATTAGGGTCTTAATTATGTGCTTACATGTACTTCCCTATCTATATTAAATTTCTAGGCCTTCACGCCCTTCCATAGTTAGGCACCCTACCCTCTCTTTTTAAACTACGAAAGCCTAACAGTGCATGCTAAAGCCTTTAAGGTTCTATAAATGCTATAAAAAAATATTATAACTAAGATTAATCTATTACAATTTTTTCTTCTCTTTTTATTTTTTAACTAATAGTTGAGGATGAGTGACTCAATCAACCTATTGGAATTTCGAAAGTGATTATAAAAAAATTTATAATTATCAAAACTCAACAAACAAATGAAAAAAAAAAATATATATATAAGATATACATAATTTCGTTATTGACTTAATTCACTAAAGAAAATCAAAATTTTATTTTATATAAATATACACATTCAATTCACTTACTCCCTAAAATGATATAATATCTAAGATTTTTTACAAGACAATCATAATCTTAATTTTATCATTTATAATATATTTAACGTATTTGATTTATTTTAATTGAGGTCATAAAAATATGATTAAAATATTACAAATTAATTCAAGTCAATCGAAATCAATTATCTTTAACATGATTTCAATACTCTCATTTTTATTTTTATTTTGGTAATATTGAATTCTCCCATATTGACAAAAGATGAAAAAAATATTTTTCAAAAAAATAAAAGCTATTTCTCTAATATTATAAAAGAATTTGATCCAAAAAAATACCAAATTTATTTATACGAAAATTATAAAATTGTAATGCCTTTCTATTTTATAAAAAGGAAAGGAAATTTATCAATTGGTTAGAAAGGGAAAGAGCAATAACTAATAAAGAATTGAGTGTCATGAGTTGGAGACAATACCAGTTAGCCATGTGGTGAGTGCCGTGCCAGTGTGAATGGGCCAATCAAAAAATGCGCAGCTGCCACTGTGAAACTGGTGTATGGAGCCGAGCCAATTTGACAACAAGTTGACCGCCATGCAGCCTCCCATACTGCCTGCCTCGAGTACTACGCTCTTTTCTACTTTCCCAGTTGGCTCCTAAGCCTAACTCGGCTTGGCTTTATATGAAGATTTCTGAGTGAAAGCTCTAGTCAATATTTATATAGATCAAGACTTTTAGAAAAAAATAAACATCAATAGCATGTTAATACATAATGTTTATTTGTTTAAATGTTCTATAAATTCTTTTTGTATTATCATCTTTTTTAATGTAAAAATGACGAATATTGTAAAAAAAAAGTGAAAATAATAATAATATATTCTCCTTATTTTAACTTGCTTTGAGTAAGATTATACTTCTATTTTTATTTTTATAATATGTTATATATTATAATAATTTTTCTTTCTCAAAAAATAATATCATAATCATTGTGTTATAAACTAATGCTCTTTTTTTTAAGATTTCTATAGACAATAGGTGTGATAACTTATAACCAAGATCAAAATCACTTTGCTTACTTGTATGCAGTCCAAACAACAAAAATAAATGACAAGATTAATGGCATCACAAGCAATCTGAAGCTACATGATCCATGAAAAGAATCCTGACACAGTTTCCCATGAAACACGTATAACACTGAGGTTGAACCCTTTGTAGTTTGTACTCTATGCGGCTTCTTTTGCTGGCTAATTTTCACTTTTAATGTTATACTAATTTTAGAGCTTGAACTACTGAAACGCTATGGAGAGTACTTTTGTTTGGTTTGGTTTGTTTTGAGAGCATCAAGCACAAAGAAACAGAATACTAAATCACTTACTAAATTAAAACATTAAAACCTCATTTTTATGTGCACATACAGACAAGTTCAATGTGTAATTACAATTTACAAAATCAAAAGAGGCCATATTAGCAATCAAATTGACTATAATTATATTGCTCTAAAATCAAATTACTTAGTTTCTCATGCACGTTGCTTCACTTGACAGAATTTTAATTTGGCTTCTATGCCAAGGACTCTACTATAAATTGCTCATCAATTAATCCAGTCAATCACATCCTTATTAGCTACCATCAATTAAGTATCACAATGGAGTTCACTGACCACTGCCGCTACATTTGTTTTGCTCTGATTCTCGTTTTGGCAGCTTGGTCTTCTCAAGCTGCAGCTCGTACCCTTCAAGATGCTTCAATGTATGAGAGGCACGAGCAGTGGATGACCCAATATGGACGAGTCTACAAGGATAGCAATGAGAAAGAGTTGCGTTACAAGATATTCAAAGACAATGTAGCATACATAGAATCCTCTAACAATGCTGCAAATAAACCATACAAGCTGGGCATCAATCCGTTTGCAGATCTTACTAATGAGGAATTCATTGAAAAGAGAAATAGATTTAAAGGACACATGTGCTCCACAAGTATCAATTCATTCAAATATGAAAATGTAACTGCAGTACCATCTACTGTGGATTGGAGAAAGAAGGGAGCTGTAACACCCATCAAGGACCAAGGCCAATGTGGTAAGCTAGTTTCTGAAAACATATTCCTCGACACTCAGAAAATGACAACCCATTAATTCAATATCTCTAATTTTGCTTTGTAATTGAAACTATAGGAGGTTGCTGGGCATTTTCAGCAGTGGCAGCAACGGAGGGAATTACTAAGCTAAGTACTGGTAAACTAGTCTCTTTGTCTGAGCAAGAACTGATTGATTGTGACACAAGTGGTGTGGATCAAGGTTGTGAAGGGGGTCTCATGGACAACGCTTTCCAATTTATCCAACAAAATCATGGCCTCACAACAGAGGCCAATTACGCCTACAAGGGTGTTGATGGAACCTGCAATAGTAAGAAAGAAGCCAACGATGCAGCCACAATTAATGGGCATGAAGATGTTCCTGCCAACAATGAAAAGGCGTTGCTAAAAGCTGTGGCTAATCAGCCTATTTCTGTTGCCATTGATGCCAGTGGATCTGACTTCCAGTTCTATTCGAGTGGTGTCTTTACTGGAACTTGTGGTACTCAACTGGATCATGGTGTTACTGCTGTTGGTTATGGTACCAGTGATGATGGGACTAAGTATTGGTTGGTTAAGAACTCATGGGGAACACAATGGGGTCAGGAAGGTTATATTCAAATGCAGAGGGATGTGGATGCTCCAGAAGGCCTTTGTGGTATAGCAATGCAAGCTTCTTACCCCACGGCATAATTAAGATCTAAAATCTAAATCTATATACAATACTGTAAATTACATTGCATGCTTGTTTATTTATGTGTATTGTTTAAGAGAACTAGTTTGATTCTCAAATGGTACAACAAAAATATGTGAAGATAGCATGTTTTATTTTCTCAGCAAGCAAACCGTCCAATTAAAGAAATTCACTGCTAAAGATCACTGTTATGAGTCATATGATGACATGCAACAATAATTTGATTTTTTTTTCTTTTGGGTGTTTAATGTACATTTTTACCACTGTGGTTTTGCAATAGATAGACTCATTTCTTACCAACAATAAAATTCTTTTGCACCCAAAACTGAAAGCACTAAAGTTTTATATAAATGGGTGACTATCATAATTCCACTTCAGCAAATGAAATTCTCATTTTACTCTGAATCACGAATGTGTAAAATAATTTCGTTTCTTGATTGTGGAAAAACTATAAAAACTATATATATATATATATATATATAGTGTCACCCTTATCATTCAATATATATATTTTCTAGTTCATTGACAAATACAACAAGGTCTTAGCCTAATACTAAATGTTTTATTTATATAGAAGTTGTATTTTTGATAGTCTCAACTTTCTATTATTTAATGGGCACTTTTTGTTGTTGGATGAAACTTTTAATGTCTAATCATCAGAGTGTACACTTGTGGACTTTTATGCATTTTATTTATAAGAGTTTCAAGATATTCTTCTCATACTGAGTTTATAACTAAAATTTGATTGAAAAGGGGAGAATAAGCACACAGTCCATTCAATATATTACTAATCCATGGAAGCTCACATTGTGGAAGAACCTAGCACTAAGTTAATGAAAAGCCAATTCAGAAAGTATTGAATACGACGGGTCCCAAAAGAAAGGCAGAAGGATTTTTCACATTAAAACTAGAGTAAAACTACTTGACTCAGGAGTTTTCTTCATACCTTTTTTAACACCCATTAACGGTAGCCAATAACTTCCAAAGCAGACCAGACAAAACAACTTGTTTCCAGCCATGATTAATAGTTTAGAAGAAGTAGAAAAATTCAGATGTGCAGATAGTACTACATGAAAAATAAGCTTAAGCACGTTCAAAATAAGGGCATTTTGTTGTCAAAACAAATGATAAAATTAAAGAAAAGGACTTAGCAATAAGCTAATGAAAATATGAAATGCCAATTTAAAAAGTAGCATGAGAAAGCTGAAGAATTAGACATTTCAAAACCAGAGTAAAGCCACTGGAACACACAACTGTTTTCCTCACACCTCTCTCAACACCAATGGCCAGTAACTTCCAAACTAATCAGACAATACAACTTATTTCTAGAATTGAATAAAAGGTATAAAAGAAATAGAAAAATAGTGTGCAAATAGCACTATCTCGAAAATAATCTCTAGAACTTCAAAAACCTCTTGCTTTAAAATAATGACAGTTTTTTGTCAAAACAAATCAAGAACATTAAAAAGTGTTACTTGAACACCCACATGTTTTCTTCAACTTTCAAAAACAATTAACAATGGCCGGTAACTTCCAAAACTAACCAGACAATACTTGTTTCTAGCCTTGATTAATAGGTTTAACAGAAGTAGAAATGCACATGATAGAGTTATCTTCAAAATAAAATTAAAAACCTTCAAAACCTTATGATTCAAAATAAGTGCCTGTTTTGTCAAAGCAAAACTAAAAAATTATAAAGGAATTATAAATAAGTTAAAGGAAAACAAATTTAAAAGTAGCAAAAGAAAACAATAGGATTTTTCAAAAGAAGTTAAAACAAAAATAAAATAAAGAACCTCAAAATTAAAGTTGATGAAAAGTATATTTAAAACAGCAAAAGAAAGCCAGAAGGATTTGACACATCAAAACTAGAGTAAAGCTATTTGCACACCCACCTCTATTTGTCATACCTCCTTCAACACCCAATAATCGTGGCCGGCAACATCCAAAAGGAATCAGACAATACAAATTCTTGCCAGCTTTGATTAATAGGTTTAAAAGAAGTAGAAAATTCAGTAGAGAAAATAGCACTGCACAGAAAATAAGCTCACAATGCTTCAAAAATCAAATAATTTAAAATAAGGGTAGCTTTTTGTCAAAAGATATGATAAAAAGTAATTACAGGAACCTAGAAATAAGTTAATGAAAGGCCAATTTTCAAAAAGTTGAAAAAGAAAAGCAGGAGGATTTGTCAGCTTAAAACCAGAGTAAAGCTACTTCAACACCAACCTGTTTTCTTCAAACCTCTATCAACGACCATTAACCATAACCAGTAACTTCCAAAACTAGCCAGAAAATACTACTTGTTTCTAGCCTTGATTAATAGGTTTAGAAGAAGTAGAAAGTCTTAGGTTTGCAAATAGAGTTAGCTGGAAAATAAGCTGAAGCACCTTCAAAACCTTATTATTCAAAATAAGTAGTTTTTGTGAAAACAAATTATAAAAATCAAACAAGGAATTACTAATAAGTTAATGAAAAGCCTATTTAAAAAGTAGAAAGAGAAAACAATAGGATATTTCATATTAAAACCTCAGTAAAACTACTTGAACACCAACCAGTTTTCTTCAAACCTCTTTCATAAACCATTAACCATGGACGGTCACATCCAAAACTAACTAGACAATACAACTTGTTTCCACCCTTGAATAAAAGGTTTAAAAGAAGTAGAATGACTCAGGTTTGCAAATAGAATTACCTCAAAAAATAGCTCAAGCAACTTCAAAAACTTTATGCTTTAAAATAATGGCACTTTTTTGTCAAAATAAGTGCTAATATTAAATAAAGTAAATTAGCAAAAGTTGATGAAAAGTCATTTAGTAAGTAGCAAAAGAAAGCCAGAAGGATGTGACACGTTAAACTAGAATAAAGCTATTTTAACACCCGCTAATTTCCTCACACCTCCTTCAAAACCCATTTCAACCATGGCCAGCTTTGATTAATAAGTTGAAAAGAAGTATAAGATTCAGGAGAGAAAATAGCACTACCTGAAAAATAAGTTCAAAATCTTCAAAAACCTTATACTTTAAAAGAATGACAGTTTTTGTCAAAGCAAGTGAGAAAAATTAAGTAAAGGAACTTAGCAATAAGTTCATCAAAAGCCAATTCAAATAGCAGCAAAAGAAAAGGAGAATGATTTTTCAGATCAAATCTAGAGTAAAGATACTTGAAAAGCCACATGTTTTCTTTACACCTCTCTCAACACATGTTAACTGTGACAGGTAACTTCCAAAACTAACCAGATAGTACAACTTGTTTCCATGTCATGATTAATACGTCTAAAAGAAGTGAAAATATTCAGATGTGCAAATAGAACTGAAAAATAAACTTCAGCAACATCAAAAACCTTATTCTTCAAAATAAGGGCAGTTATTGTCATAAAAAAAATATTAAAAATAAAAAAGAACTTAGTGATAAGATAATGAAGCCAATTTAAAAAGTACCCATTGGGCTTTTTTGGCCAAGGCTTTCTTAAATAAAGCCCCATCAAATCATTCTGTTCAGAAATCATGCCCTCCCACAAAGAAATTCACAATCAGAGAACACATAAAGACGACTGAAACAAAATGAACTAAAAAAAAAAACCCTAATGGAGGAAGAATTCAGAACTCAATAGCTCTAATCGAGAAATATAAAAACCCTAGACTCGAGTCAGGAGATAAGAGAGACGCATACATTGAGCCACTTGCTTCCATTGCGCGCTTTGCATTTGTGCGCTGAGGCATTCTTAGATAAAGCTTTCAGAAATATGGCCTCCCGCAAAGAAATTCAGAGAGAAAATATTAAGACAACTGAAATAAAAAGAATAGGAAAAAAACACTAATTGTGGAAAAATTCATAACCCAATAATCCCTAATTGACAAATCTGAAAACCCTAGTCTCAGGTCAAGTGATAAGAGCGATAACATAACCTGAGTCTCTCACTTCAATAAGGGCCCTTTTGCTTTTTGCGCGCTAAGCTTTCTTCGTCACCACCGAGGAAACAACTCGGTTCAGAAATATGGCGTCCCACAAAAGAAATTCACACTGAAAAAACATAAATACAGCTGAAATAAGATGAACAAGGGAAAAATACAACCCTTAATTGAGAAAGAATTCAGAATTCAGTGAACCCTAATTGAGAAATCTGAAAACCCTCGCCTCCGTTAAAGAGATGAAAGCGATGGCATACCTTGATTCACTCGTTTCCGTTGAGCCCTTCGCTTATGCGCGCTAAGGCTTTGTCGCCAAACCAACCAATTCAAAAATCTGCCCCGCGTTTTTCAGTTTGGCCTCAACTTCCCGCTCCCGCTTATTTAAAAGCAGGGAAAAGGCCGCGCATGACATTTTTTTTTCCTTTTTAATTTATAATTTACTAAATTCTCCTATTATTTAAAACAATTCTGTACATTATAAACTTTTTTTTTCTAGAGACAAAGAATTGATAGTTGGAAGAGATGATTTTTTGATGGGTACTGGAAATTGTTGCTGTGGTTTCAGAGAATGAAAAGCCAAGAAAATAAATTTCATTTTGGTGGGTCTTTGATGAAACAAAGAAGAAGATAATAATGAAGAAAGAAACATTTAGCTAGCATTAAATGTGTTGTTAATATTAAATTATTAAAATATCTTTTAGGGATGAATTAGTTTTAGCATGTTCATTATGATTTTTTTTTATTTTTTTTTAGAAAAAAAAAAAAAGGAGAAACATTGATAATTTACACCAATACGAGTGGTGTATGTTATACATATTTAAGAAAACTTATTGTTAAATCCTTTGTAGTTTGTACCCTATGCTAACTTTTGTTTGGTTTGACTTGTTTTGAGAGCATCAAGCACAAAGAAACAGAACGCTAAACCACTTATAATTTAAAACATTAAAACCTCATTTTTATGTGCACATATAGACAAGTTCAATGTGTAATTACAATTTACAAAATCAAAAGAGGCCATATTAGCAATCAAATTGACTATAATTATATTGCTCTAAAATCAAATTACTTAGTTTCTCATGCACGTTGCTTCACTAGACAGAATTCTAATTTGGCTTCTATGCCAAGGACTCTACTATAAATTGCTCATCAATTAATCCAGTCAATCACATCTTATTAGCTACCATCAATTAAGTATCACAATGGAGTTCACTGACCACTGCCGCTACATTTGTTTTGCTCTGATTCTCGTTTTGGCAGCTTGGTCTTCTCAAGCTGCAGCTCGTACCCTTCAAGATGCTTCAATGTATGAGAGGCACGAGCAGTGGATGACCCAATATGGACGAGTCTACAAGGATAGCAATGAGAAAGAGTTGCGTTACAAGATATTCAAAGACAATGTAGCATACATAGAATCCTCTAACAATGCTGCAAATAAACCATACAAGCTGGGCATCAATCCGTTTGCAGATCTTACTAATGAGGAATTCATTGAAAAGAGAAATAGATTTAAAGGACACATGTGCTCCACAAGTATCAATTCATTCAAATATGAAAATGTAACTGCAGTACCATCTACTGTGGATTGGAGAAAGAAGGGAGCTGTTACACCCATCAAGGACCAAGGCCAATGTGGTAAGCTAGTTTCTGAAAACATATTCCTCGACACTCAGAAAATGACAACCCATTAATTCAATATCTCTAACTTTGCTTTGTAATTGAAACTATAGGAGGTTGCTGGGCATTTTCAGCAGTGGCAGCAACGGAGGGAATTACTAAGCTAAGTACTGGTAAACTAGTCTCTTTGTCTGAGCAAGAACTGATTGATTGTGACACAAGTGGTGTGGATCAAGGTTGTGAAGGGGGTCTCATGGACAACGCTTTCCAATTTATCCAACAAAATCATGGCCTCACAACAGAGGCCAATTACGCCTACAAGGGTGTTGATGGAACCTGCAATAGTAAGAAAGAAGCCAACGATGCAGCCACAATTAATGGGCATGAAGATGTTCCTGCCAACAATGAAAAGGCGTTGCTAAAAGCTGTGGCTAATCAGCCTATTTCTGTTGCCATTGATGCCAGTGGATCTGACTTCCAATTCTATTCGAGTGGCGTCTTTACTGGAACTTGTGGTACTCAACTGGATCATGGTGTTACTGCTGTTGGTTATGGTACCAGTGATGATGGGACTAAATATTGGTTGGTTAAGAACTCATGGGGAACACAATGGGGTCAAGAAGGTTATATTCAAATGCAGAGGGATGTGGATGCTCCAGAAGGCCTTTGTGGTATAGCAATGCAAGCTTCTTACCCCACGGCATAATTAAGATCTAAAATCTAAATCTATGTACATTAGTGTAAATTATATTGCATGCTTGTTTATTTATGTGTATTGTTTAAGAGAACTAGTTTGATTCTCAAATGATACAACAAAAAATATGTGAAGATAGCATGTTTTATGTTCTCAGAAAGCAAACCGTCGAATTAAAGAACTTCACTGTTGAAGATCACTGGGATGAGTCGTATGATGACATGCAACAATAATTTATTTATTTTGTTCTTTTGAGTGTTTAATTTACATTTTTACCACTGTGGTTTTGCATTAGATAGACTCATTCTTATTAACATTAAACTTCTCTTCCACCCAAAACTGAAAGCACTAAAGTGTTATATAAATGGGTGACTATCATAATTCCACTTCAGCAAATGAAATTCTCATTTTACACTGAATCATGGATGGGTGTAATATAATTTCTTTTCTTGATTGTGGAAAAACTATAAATATATATATATATATATATATATATATATAGTTTTTTAAAAGTAGCACCCTCATCATTCACATTTATATATTTTCTGAATCATTAGCAAATATGACAAGGTCTTAGCCAAATACTAAAAATTTTATTTATATAGAAGTGGTATTTTTGATAGACTCAACTTTCTACTATTTAATGTGTACTTTTTATTGTTGGATGAAAATTTTAATGTCTAATCATCAGAGTGTACACTTGTGGACTTTTATGCATTTTATTATATAACACCTCTTGTTTTAAAATAAGGACAGTTTTTTGTCAAAACAAATGATGAACATTAATAAAAGAACAGAAGGGTTAAGTTAAACAAAAGCAAATATATAAAGTAGCAAATGAGATGCAGAAGGATATGTCGCATTAAAACTAGAGTGAAGTTACTTGGACACCCACCTGTTTTCTTCACAACTTTCAAAAACAATTAACCATGGCCGGTACCTTCCAAAAGTAACCAGACAATAACTTGTTCCCAGCCTTAATTAATCGGTTTAAAAGAAGTAGAAGAATTCAAGTGTGTAAATAGCACTACCTGAAAAATAAGCTTAATCAGCTTTCTAAAAAACCCTTATTTTATAGTTGTATTTGGAAACACTCCAAACCGAAGTCATGCTTTGTCAAAAGGTAGTATGAAAATTAAGAAGAAAAAAAAACTTAAATACTAGTTACTCAAAGAGATAAATTTTTATTAAGTAGTTTTGAAAATGCAATATGATGTACATATTGAAGTTCCAATTGATACATGTCCAGAAATCTTTAAACAAAACAAAGGATAAATTATCGTAATTCATTCCATTAGAATAACGAAGTTCCCATAGCCATTCAAACACTATAAAATCACAACAATACTTATCAACACAAAGGGTGTCCAAACAGGAGATTGTATTATTATAAACACAAATAACAATAATTTCAGTGTATAAACAATAAATAACAATATTTTTCAGTGTATAAACAACAAAACTAACAGGATTTAAAAACTTGAATAGACCCCAATCCGTTTAAACCTCAAATACCAACAGCCAGCATACAACATCGCCCATCACTTACCCAATAACATAAACCAAGGAAATGCATACTGATTAAAAACATTAAGACGGCTGAAATAAAATGAATGAGGAAAAAAAACCTGCAGAAGAATTCAGAACTCAACAAACCCTAACTGAGAAATCTGAAAGCCCTAGACTCAGGTCAGAACTAGAAAAGAGTGATGCATACTTTTAGTCACTCACTTCTATTGGGCCCTTTGCTTTTGCTGGCTAAGGCTTTCTTGGATGAAGCCCTAACAAACTATTCTGTTTAGAAATCTCCTCTTCCACAAAGAATATCAGACTGAGATAACGCATAAAGACAATTGAAAAAACATGAACTACAAAAAAAAAAAAATCATAATTAAGGACGAATCATAACTCAATAAACCCTAATTGAGAAATCTAAAAACCCTAGACTTTGGTCAGGAGATAAATGGGATGCATACATTGAGTATGCATTCACACTGAGAGAACGCATTGAGTATGCATTCTCACTGAGAGAACACATAAAGACAACTGAAATAAAATGAACTAGAAAACAAAATTAAAAAAATAATAATAATAATTGAGGAAGAATTCAAAACTCTCAATAGACCCTAATCGAGAAATCTAAAACCCTTGACTCGGGTCAAGAGATAAGAGGGACGAATATATTGAGCCACTTGCTTCCATAGGGTCCTTTGCTTTTGTGCGCCGAGGCTTTCTTGGATAAAGCTTTCAGAAATATGGCCTCCCGCAAAGAAATTCACAGAGATAAACATAAGGACAACCGAAATAAAAAGGATAGGAAAAAACCCTAATTGTGAAAAAATTCATAACCCGATAATCCCTAATTGAGAAATTTGAAAACCCTAGTCTCAGTTCGAGAGATGGCATACCTTGATTCATTAGTTTCCTGTTAAGCCCTTGGTAAAAGCTATTTCTGCAACTCGATTATCAAGCTTCTTAGTAATGGCAGACCCTGCGCAACAGGGGAGTTAACAGCACAGCCACAGAAAGAGAGAAAGAAGGAAAAAGAAGGAAAAGATCAATTTTATAAATCTTCCAATGAATAACTTGTACAACGGATTTGGGTATTTAACCTTTAGTTGTTTATTAGCAGCTAAGCTAATCCCTATTTTCCAGCTAACTATGAACCTCCCAAGTACATCCTTCCCTTCCTGTGTTAGTCCACTGAACCAGGACTTGTACTGCAGCTCTACCATTTTTCTTAGCCAACCTTCTGTTCACAATGGCTATAGGTTCTAGAATGGCTTCACCATTCTCATTTATAGCAGGCAACTGTGTGTGTACAATATGTTGTCCATGCTTCCTTTTTGGCAGAGAGACATGAAAAACATTATGGATCTTCACATCAAAAGGTAGCTGTAAGGCATAGGCTACTTTTCCTACTCTTGCCGTTATCAGGAACGGCCCATAGTATTTTGCAGCCAATTTATGGAAACTAGAGTTGAATACAGTCTGCTGCCTGTATGGTTGAAGCTTCAAGTAGACCCAATCTCCTTCATTGAATTCTCTTTCAAACCTATGCTTGTTAGCCTGTAACTACATTCTATTTTGAGCTTTCATAATATTGTCCTTTAATAGCTTGATAATGATCTCTCTTGTTGCTAGTGATCTATTCAAGGTTTCATTCCTTGAATCACCATTAACATAAGGCACACAAGGAAGAGGTTCTTGACATAACATGGCCTGGTAAGGTGTCATCTTGATAGCAGAGTGGTAAGAGATGTTATACCAAAACGTAGCCAGAGCTAACCACTTAGACCACTACCTTGGACAGTCTCTTGCAAAGCACCTTAGATAAGCTTCTACAGATCTGTTGACCACCTCAGTTTGGCCATCTATTTGAGAGTGGTAAGCTGTATAGTGATGCAGTTGTACTTTTTGCAGCTTAAACAATTCCTTCCAAAGCCGATACATTAACACAGGGTCTCTGTCCGATATTATCTCATTTGGGAATTCATGGAACCTATATACTTGATCCATATAGCATTGAGCTACTGATACAATTGTGTAAGGATGCTGCAGGAAGATGAAGTGGTTGAACTTGGTCAATCTATCAACAATGACCAGGATTGCAGATTTTCCATTAGATTTTGGTAACCCATCTATGAAGTCTATAGATATAGATGACCAGACCTTGTCAAGTATGGGTAATGGTTGGATGAGACCTGGGTATGCTCTGGTTTCACTCTTGAACCTCTAACAGACCTCACAAGTCCCTAATAAAATTCCTGACTTCCGTTTGCATTCATAATGGGAATGATTTTCCCTGCCCTGTTGGACCTCGTACTTCGTCCTTCCCCACCACAAGCTTCCCTTTCCTTTTTAGTTGCCCTTGTATGTATTCATAATGGGAATGATTTCCCCTGCCCTGTTGGACCTCTTGTATTATATATTGTACCATGTTATCCACTTAATAGCTATTTGTTATCCTGTTAAGGATGTCAATATTGATTACTAATATAGCTAAGCAAACTCCAATTTCTTCCCCTTCAATTTCCTACTACTGCATAGCCCTGGAGAGAGTATCTGCAACTATATTTTATTTTCCCTTTTTATATTGGATTTCATAATCCAATTCCATCAACCTAGACAACTGCTTCTATAGTATAGGATTACCTTCTTTTTGTTCCAGTATGTGTTTCAAAGCCTGGTGGTCTATTTTTAAAATGAAATGTCTCCCTAGTAGATAGTGTTTCCAATTGTTCACAGCATAAACCACTGCTATTAATTCTTTTTCATATGTTGACAAACTCATGCTTGGGACCTTGGGCTTTGCTTAAAAAAGCCAAAGGATGTCTTTTTTGAAGTAGTACTGCCTCTATTCCAATTTCACATGCATCTATCTCTATAGTAAACAATTCAGTATAGTTAGGAAGAGCCAATACTGGAGCTTTGGTCATTCTGACCTTTAATCTTTGAAAAGCATCTTTAGCAGCTGGTCCCCACTGAAATCCATTCTTCTTAAGTAACATTTTCAAGGACTTGCTAAACTTACCACAGTCTTTTATGAATCTCCTGTAGTAGCCTGTCAAACCTTAAAATCCCATTAGGGCCTTAACAGATCTTGGTCTAAGCCATTATGTCATTCTTTGAATCTTCTTAAAATCATCTAGTACTCCTGAAGCATTGATAATATGCCCCAAATATTCAACTTAGTTACTTCCAAACATGCACTTGCTCTTCTTAGCAAATAGTGTATTCTTTCTGAGTGTCGGTAGCATCTTCCTTAAGTGGTGTAAATGGTCTAACTAGGACTTACTATATATTAGTATGTCATCGAAGAAAACCAGCACAAACTTTCTTAACAGAGGCTTAAAAACATGATTCATCAACCCTTGGAAATGGTTAGGGCATTAGACAATCTAAATGGCATTACCACAAACTTATAGAGGTCCTCATAGGTTCTGAAGGCAATTTTGTAAATATCATCAGGATTCATCCTGATTTGATGATAGCCATTCCTTAGGTCCAATTTGGAGAAGAATTTAGCCCCATTTAATTCATCAAGTGGCTCTTTGATGATAGGAATTAGAAATTTATTTTTAATAGTCAGCAGATTAAGCTTCCGATAATCCACACAAAATCTCCAAGTGTTGTCTTTCTTCTTCACCAAGACTATAGGAGAAGCAAAAAGGTTGGAACTGGGCCTCATAATCTTGTTTTCCATCATCTCCATTACCATTGTTTCAATCACATCTTTTCGTAGGGGGCCATATATATATGCTCTCTGGTTAACAGTAAGGTTACTGTCTTTAAGGACAATTCTATGGTTAAACTGTTTGACATGAGGTAAACCTTTTGGTTCTTCAAAAATATCCACTAACTCGGATAACAGGAGTTCTAAGTTAGTGTTGTTTACCTCTTGGCTTAATAGCTGTATACAGTCAGTTAACTCTGTATCATATTCCTGCTCTTTAGCCATTATCTGGACCATCATGGCTTTAGTTCTCACAGGTAACCTGTTAATAAAGCCTTTCTATTCTGTTAGGATTACTGGAGTGCTGCTATAATCTTACAGCCTTATTTGCCTTCCTTCTTACTCAAACTACATCTCCAAATTCTTAAAAATTCCAGTTTATGTCTCCCAATTTAGCTAACCATTGCACTCTAAGAACTACTCCATACCCACCTAAAGGCATGACCAAGAAGTCAACAACAAATGGAACTCTACACCTTTTCCACTGTCGTTGTTTACAAGCAACAGTTACAGTCATCTTTGAACCATTGGCCACTATTACCTCTAAGGTTTTAGTTGGTAGGATCTTGAGCCCCAATCTTTTAATCACATTACTGTCAACAAAATTGTGGGTACTCCCACTATCAATCAGCACTAGAATCCCTTGTTTCTTGATAAACCCAGATACCTTCATAGTTTAATAACCACTGCCCTACCTACTTTGGATTTCACTGCCAGTAAGGGCATGAACAAAAATCTCTACTTCCCTTTCTTCTTCCAGATTTGTTAATTCAGTGAAATCCAATATCTCCTCATCCTTGTCCTCCTTATTATCATCTAAAGTGATAGTCATATGCAATTGGATGTTCTTGCACTAGTGCCCTGGGGTGAACCTATCATTACAATAAAAGCACAGGCCATTCTTCCTCCTGTCCTCCATTTCACCTCTGGTCCTGGTAATAGGGGTTCTTTTTGTGGTGTTGGTAGTATTATACGGGTTCTTATAGAGGTTATTAAGGTCTCTTTGTGATCATTTTTCCTCCTGCTGCCTTGACTTCCCTCCTTATAACTGACCTTTTGAGCCCCTTGTATCAAATTTCTTTACTTTCCTCTTGTTTAACTTGGGTTTGCCATAGGAATTGCTTGGGACAATAGCTGATGGGTGTGGATCCTTGTCTTGTTGTGATTTCTTCTACTTCCTCCTTGCTGGCCGTGAAGTGGTTCAAGTCTTGGGCGTTCAAACTTAGCTGAGTGGTGAGTCTTCTTCCTCCTTACTTCTTGTATTCATGACCGTTTAGGGTTGAGGGGAGTGTGGAAGACGGTCCTAATCTAGCTAATAGTACAGTTGTGTTTTCTTTCTTTGATTTCCTTAACTTCCTGCTGACGTGAGTGTTATCAAGGGAGGGTTTGATTTAATTGCTTTGTTTTGTTTCTATAATGTTAAATCCATGCTCCTGCTCCTTGAATTTCAGCCAGTGTAGGCTACTTAGGTTGCTGAAATTGTGAGTATAGGCGTGTGGCAAGGGGGGAAATTGGTTGTGTCAGTTTTAGCTCAACTCTTCACTTGTTGCCATGTAAGTATGTTGTTGGGAATGTTTAGAGGCTACTTGAGTGAGGGTGAATAACCAATTAAAGAGCTAACTGGGATTAGGTTAATTGATGCCCTGTATTCAGCTTGTTGTAACCGTATGGGAGGAAAGGATTGGCAGCAACTTGTATGTTGGTATAGGGTGAGGGTTGACCTTGCAGTTTAATGTTTTGTTAATTTTATTATTTCAAATTAATGGTATTCATATGAGTTAATGTTATGGATGAAAGGTTATATGAAATTGAAGTAAGAATCTTAAACAAGAAACAAGAAAAAAATTGATGGATTAAGGTGAAACAATGAGAGTTAAGTGGTTTTAAAGGAGTGCAGGGGGCAAATTTCGTGAGTAAAAGAAATTCAATATTTCGAGTGTCTTCGGAGCAGAATTAAATTAAGAAGTTCAAAAGAAAAAATGTAGCTTATGATCTTGAGATATTGTCTGCAAAATTTTGTAGCTTGATTCCAAGTATGTTATGAGTTAGAGCTCTAAGACTCCAATTAGTTTATGTAGGATTTTTAGTGCCCTATTTTTGGTTTATGTAAGAAATTGAGTGGGTTCAATACTGATTTTAGGAAAATTTTCTAAATAAGAAAGATAAATATACTTGTCTATTAATAAACCCAACAAACGGAATTGGATTTCGTCTTTCCTAAAAAAAGTTATGTTCAATTAACTAAGGTAAGGTTAGAGCTGTTAAAATCTTGCGTGTTGCAAAATTTGATGCAACTTCAAACAATAAACTGCATTGATATACAAATCTAAAAATTACAAATGATATACGATTATAAAGCTACATGTGTTAAGTATTTTATAAATTTTACGAAACTGAATTCGGGATTTCCTGGAGAAAGATATGACCGTTAAAGTGGACACTAGTCCAAACCCCAAGTTTGGATAGTCTCAACATCTCTAACTCACTAAGTGATTTTTATCTTTTCTAATGGTTTCTTCTACCCTATGCATTGTCAAGACATTTAAAATATTTCTTCATTATTAACCCTATCACATAAAGTCTAATTCATATTAATTGACATGTAATAACTTAATGAAAAACTTTCATAAAGAAACCTATACAAGTTGAGATAAAAGCTTATTAATTAAAATATTATAACAATCACGTTCATGAGCTAAGTATTATTTGAAATTATGAATTTCAGTTTTGGATTCTAATGTGGACCTGATGAGACGCATGGACGCAAGTATGAGTGACGAGTGGAATTGGTTACGGGTGAGTGGTTAATTGTTACCTTTAGGGGCTAGATTATTATGTATAATAATATGTTTATTTGAATATACGTGATATATGGAAAGTAAGCAAGTAGAGTATTTCAGTAATTTATTAAAATTATATTTGTTTGAGATTGGTTATGGTTGATAAGGGCCAACAAAGTGAAGTTTTTTTGAAAAATGATTTTTCCAAAATTAAAAATCAAGGTGCACCTAGGATATTCTGATTTTGATAAATTTTTTTTTTTTTAAATTGAGTGCTCAGCCCTGGTAAGATGGATTGTGTACGGAGATCAATTTGTTGTGCCGGCGCGTAAATGCCCGATAGGGGTAATAATATTATGTGAGATTGGGTCACTCGTTGGCCCTTTGGTTGCATTGCTTGATATTATTTCTTTGATTAATTTGTGATAGTGTGTGTGGATCATGTAAATTGTGATTTTATGATAATTACAATATATACGTGCAACGTGAGTTGTGATATGAACAATGTTACTATGTATGTTGTAAATTTGTGTGGTGTGATGTTAGTATCTTTTGGATATGATTTTCCACTCACAGAATCCTTAGGACTCACCCCTCTCTTGTGAAATTTTTTAGTAACAAGAGTTCGGTACATGGCGTCGTCGAGCTGATAACTCGACAATTGAGTACAACAAAGGTAATTGCAGGATCTCAAACTTGCAATCAATGATGAAAGTTTACAGTCACACTAGAATGGTGGAATGTCTAATTTTATATGATGTAATTGTCTAGATATTTATTCTCGTGTCATTGTGTGGAATTAGGAACACAAATGTTGTATTTTGTGGCATGCTATATAAATTTTCAGTAAGTTGCTATTTGTTTCAGAAAATCAAACTTTTACAGTAAACTTTTATTCTTTAAAAGTTACTTTTATTCGTAGTTGGGTCAAAGGTCATGGTTGTTACTTTGTTATGAATTCAGGATTACAGAAGTTTGGTTATCCAACATTCCGACTAGTCATGCCTCTGTGAGGAGTGTGACATTATCAAAGTTAGGTCAAATTCGGAAAAATGCAAGATCTCTAGCAACTTAACTTTTCAGTGACCAAATTAAGATAATTTAAACTAAATAACTTCAAATAACAATCCGTTTTGCTGGATAAATTAGTAGACACATGTATCTTTCTATACATATATTGTATATGCTAATTGATTAGGGATAAATTATTATAGTTAATTGTGTAAAGTTAGTTGTAAAGTATGTGTCTTATTTGATGAGTAAGTAGGCTTGAAAATTAGTAAGCCCAAGGATTAAAACAAAAATGTAATACGTAAAGGTATGTTAAGAATGGAATTATGAAGGAAGGATTTAATTAGGAAGCACTTAAGCCAGCCGTCCATCCAATGGACAAAGTGCACATGTTGCTGAACATATAACCAGCAGAGTGTCAAACTCATGCTGATGGTGGCATGCAACAACACCATGTTGTAGCCTTAAGCGACAAAAACGTGAGAGAACCTTATTCGCTCCTTCTTCTTCTACCTTTCTATTGTAAAAGAAGCTCTGCAACTGGAAGCTTACAATAAAAGAGGGAGTTAAAACTTATTTTGATGAAGGAAAGGAAGTGAAACAATGGCTATTGGTAAGGCATAGTTATGATTTTTTGTCTACCATGGATAGATTTGGAGAATGGGAAAGAGGAGTGACATGAAAGGATTTTTTGCTATGGGTTGCTGATGCAAACATGTAGATATCTGGAGCTTTGTAAGGGCTAATTCCAAGTAGAATCGAAGATAAAGTCTTTATAAGCTATTGTTGTTCATGATGGACTGCAGAGAGCTTCGGGTGGTTTTAGCTGTGTTCGAGGGACTTCAGGGCTGAATCAGCCAAGTGTTTCTGAAAAGGAATTGTTCTTAACACATTAAGGAACAATTCTATAGTACATGTTTTAATTTCATAATATGTGTATTTTGAAGGTGTTAGAAGTCAGTGTTTAGATTTTTGGGTTCTACATGTACCTAATTTGGTGTAAATAATTTAGAAAGGCTTAAGACTGTGTTTATTGTATGAAATGACTTATATTAGTTATAATAATATTCTAAATACTATAATTCAATTTAATTCATTTGAATTCTATCACTTAAATGATTTATTCCAAACATTGAGAAGTAATTTAAATTGAATTGAACTCTCACATAGATTTATTCTAAACTCACCCTAAAGAATGATTTAGGAGTGAGTGTTGAAAATAAATTGTTCCCAACAGAGTTGTGTGAATAACTGTTATGACTTGATTATGTGAATAATTGTTAAGAATATCTAACTAAGATACTGGCTATAATATGAGGCATATTTAAGTGTTAACTTGCCCTAAAGCTGTGTATGACTACAAGGTTTATGTGTTGAAATGATATGAATATGCATCCATATTCACATGCTGCATTGCATCCTTGTCTATTGGGATAGTTATATCTTATTCTTGTTTATCTAAACACTTTCCAAATTATGTGGATTGCTTAGTAGGCAGCAAAGAAAGTAAGATGATATTTATAAAGGATAGACATCCTGTCAACTTTAGAATTGTATACTTGTAATATTAATGTGAGGGGTTAGCTATTGAGGGAAATTTTAGACTATATTCATAAAGAACTTCTTTGTAATTAAACTTATATAATTGATGTATAATGAAATAATATTTTCCATTAGAGAACTTATGAAGTGATTGCGTAAGAAAGTAAGTGACTAACAAAGTATAGGTAACACTAGCTGAATAATAAATATGGAATATATATAACTTGAGTGAAATAAAACTTGCTAAAGCTAAGTTAGCAAATGAATGAATCCAACAAATTTAAGTCAAACTTATGGAAACAGCCTTGGCGCAACGGTAAAGTTGTTCCTTTAGTGACTTGTAGGTCACGGGTTCGAGGCGTGGAAACAGCCTCTTTGCAAAAATGTAAGGGAAAGGCTGCGTACATGTGCGCCCACCCTCCCCCTACCCCCGCAATAGCCGGGGAGCACTTTGTGCACCGGGTGAGCCCTTTTTTTTTTTTTTTTTATGGAAGTCAAAGGAAATTATTATAAAAGTAACCTCCAAATGAACAAATTAACTAGTAAATAACTTGGTAATGGAACTAGAACATTAGTAACTTAAGTCCCTAAGGTGAACTTGGAGGCAATAACCTACATAATAAGGGCCTTAATTTATAAAGTGTTAAATTTGATAGAAAGAGTTGTATTTGCCAGAGAATTGGAGTTCCTAATGTAATACATGACTACTTAATAAAGGGATTCACTAGAAATACTAGTTTGATTCATTATTGCCGCTATAATGGCCTACTTAACATCCACCGCGCAAGATTCATTATAAGAAGATGCCATGCCGCCCCTTGGATTCAAACCGACACGCTCCAGCACGGCTTTCTAAGAGCACATTTAAACATTAGAAATGAATTTCAAATAACTTAATGAATAGCCAATTTAAAAAGTTGAAAAAAGAAAACAATAGCATTTGTCAAAAGAAATGAAAACAAAAATAAAGTAAAAAAAACTCAGCATTAAAGTAGACGAAAAGTATATTTAAAACGTAGCAAAAGAAATCATTGTTCACCTGTTTGAGAAATTAAAGTAGGCTGGAAGGATTTGAGAAATTAAAACTAGAGTAAAGCTATTTGAACATTTACCTGTTTTCGTCATACCTCCTTCACACCCAATAATCGTGGTGGAAACATCCAAAATGAACCAGACAATACAAATTCTTGCAAGCATTGTTCAATAGGTTTCAAAAAAGTAGATAATTCAGGAGAGAAAATAACACAACATGAAAAATAAGCTTAAAATATTTCAAATATCTAATATCTAATAATTTTAAAAAAATGTAGCTTTCCATCAAAATAAAAGATAAAAATTTAATAAAGGAAATTGGAAATAAGGTAATGAAAAGACTCTTCAAATAGTAGCAAAAGAAAGGGAGGAAGATTTCTCCGATCAAAACCAGAGTAAAGCTACTTCAATACCAACTTGTTTTCTTCAAAACAACCATTAGTCATGGCCGGTAACTTCCAAAACTAACCAGACAATGAATGTACCAGCCTTGATTAATAGGTTTAACAGAGACTGAAAGAATCAGGATTGCAAATAGAATTACCTTATAAATAACATCAAGCACCATCAAAGAAGTTATTCTTCAACAAAAAAAAAAGTTTGTCAAAAGAAGCGAAAACAAAAATAAAGAAATTTATCATTAAAGTTCATGAAAAGTCAATTTAAAACGTGGCAAAATAAAGCCAGAAGGATTTTACAAATTAATACTAAGTAAAGCTATTTGAACATTAACCTATTTTCCTCATACCTCCTTCAACACCAATTACTGTGGCCAGCAACTTCCAAAACGAATCAAAAAATACAAATTCTTACCAGCTTTGATTAGTTGGTTTAAAAGAAGTAGAAAATTTGGGAGAGAAAATAGCACTACATGAAAAATAAGCTCACACTGCTTCAAAAATCTTATAATTCAAAATAAGGGTAGCTCTTTGTCAAAAGATATGATAACTTAGAAATAAGTTAATCAAAATCCAATTCAAATAGTTGAAAACGAAAGGCGTAAGGATTTGTCAGATCAAAACCAGAGGAAAGCTACTTCAACACCAACTTATTTTCTTCAAACCTCTATCAACAACCATTAACTTCCAAAACTAACCGGAAAGCAGTACTTGTTGCTAGCATTCATTAATTGGTCTAAAAGAAGTAGAAAGACTCAGGTTTGCAAATAGGGTTACATGGAAAATAACCTTAAGCACCTTCAAAACTTACTAATCAAAATAAGTGCAGTTTTTGTCAAAACAAACTTTAAAGATTATGAAAGGAATTACGAATAAGTTCATTAAGAGCCAATTTAAAAAGTAGCAAAAGAAAACAATGGGATTTGTCAAAAGAAGTGAAAACAAACATAAAATAAAGAAACTCAATTTTTAAGTTGATGAAATGTATATTTAAAACGTAGCAAAAGAAAGCCAGAAGGATTTGACACATTAAAACTAGAGTAAAGCAATTTGCAGACCCACCACTATTTGTCATACCTCCTTCAACACCCAATAACTGTGGCTGGAAACTTCCAAAAGGAACCAATACAAACTCTTGCTAGCTTTGATTAATAGTTTTAAAAGAAGTAGAAAATTTAGGAGAGAAAATAGCACAACATGAAAACAAGCTCACAATGCTTCAAAAATCTGATGACTAAAAATAAGAGTAGCTTTTTGTCAGAAGCTATGATAAATAGTAAATACAAGAACATAGAAATGAGATAATCAAAACCCAATTCAAATAGTAAAAAGGAACTGCAGAAGGATTTGTCAAATAAAAACAAGAGTAAAGCTGTCTCAACACCAACCTCTATCAAAAACCATAAACCATGGCTGAAACTTCCAAAACTAAGCAGACAACACAACTTGTTTCCAGCCTTGTTTAATAGGTTTAGCAAAGGTAGAAAGACTCAGGCGTGCATTAAATTACATTAAAAATATCAACAAGTACCTTCAAAGACATAATGCTAGGAAAAAAAAAATTGTCAAAAGACGTGAAAACAAAAATAAACTAAAGAACCTCAGCATTGAAGTTGATGAAAAGCCAATTTAAAACAAAGCAAAAGAAAGCCTGAAGGGTTTAAGAAATTAAAACTAGAGTGAAGCCACTTGACCAACCAGTTGTTTGCTACATGCCTCCTTCAACACCCAATAACCGTGGCCGAAAAACATCCAAAATGAACCCGACAATACAAATTCTTGCCAGATTTGATTACTAGGTTTCAAAGAAGTAGAAAATACTGCAGAGAAATAGCATTACACAAAACATAAGCTCTCAATGTTTCAAAAATCAAATAATTTAAAATAAGGATAGCTTTTTCTCAAAAGATATGATAAAAAGTAATTACAATAACCTAGAAATAAGTTAGTCAAAAGCTATTTTTCAAAAAGTTGAAAAAGAAAAGCAGAAGGATTTGTCAGCTTAAAAACAGAGTAAAGCTACTTCAACACCAACCTGATTTCTTCAAACCTCTATCAACAACTATTAACCATGGCAGATAACTTCCAAAACTAACCAGACAATACTTGTTTCTAGCCTTGATTAATAGGTTTAACAGAAGCAGAAATTCATAGGTTGGCGAATAGAGTTATCTTAAAAATAAAATTAAAAACCTTCAAAACCTTACGATTCAAAGTAAGTGCATGTTTTGTCTAAACGAAACTTAAAAATTATAAAAGGAATTATAAATAAGTTAATGGAAAACAAATTTAAAAAGTAGCAAAAGAAAACATAAAGATTATTCAAAAGAAGTGAAGAAGAAAAAATAACTAAAGTAACTCAGCATTAAATTTGATGAAAAGTATATTTAAAGTATAGCAAAAGAAAGCTATAAGGATTTGCAAAATTTAACTAGAGTAACGCTTTCCACACCCACCTCTATTTGTCATACCTCCTTCAACATGCAATAACCATGGCTGGCAGCATCCAAAAGGAACCAGACAAAACAAATTCTTGCCAGCTTTGATTAATAGGATTAAAAGAAGTAGAAAATTCAGTAGACAAAATAGCACTATACGAAAAATAAGCTCACTATGCTTCAAAAATCAAATAATTTAAAATAAGGGTAGCTTTTGTCAAAAGATATGATAAAAAGTAATTACAGAAACTTAGAAATAAGTTAATCAAAAACCAATTCAAAATTTTGAAAAAGAAAAGTAGGAGGATTTGTCAGTTTAAAACCAGAGAATAGCAACTTCAACACCAACCTGTTTTCTTCAAACCTCTATCAACAACCGTTAACAATGGCCGATAACTTCCAAAACTAACCAGACAATACTTGATTCTAGCCTTGATTAATAGGTTTAACAGAAGTAGAAATACACAGGTTGGGGAATAAAGTAATCTTAAAAATAAGATTAAACACCCTCAAAACATTATGATTCACGATAAATGCTTGTCAAAACAAAACTTAAAAATTATACAAGGAATTATGAATAATTTAAAGGAAAACCAATTTTAAAAAGTAGCAAAAGAAAACAGTAGGATTGTCAAAAGAAGTGAAAAAAAAAATAAAATAAAGAAACTCAACATTAAAGTTGATGAAAAGTATATTTAAAACAGCAAAAGAAAGCTAGAAGGATTTGACACATCAAAACTAGAGTAAAGCTATTTGCACACCCACCTCTATTAGTCATACCTCCTTCAACACCCAATAACCGAGGCAGGCAACATCCAAAAGGAATCAGACAATACAAATTCTTGCCAACTTTGATTAATAGGTTTAAAAGAAGTAGAAAATTCAGTAGAGAAAATAGCACTACATGAAAAATAAGCTCACAATGCTTCAAAAATCTAATAATTTAATATAAGGGTAGCTTTTGTCAAAAGATATGATAAAAAGTAATTAAAGGAACCTAGAAATAAGTTAATCAAAAGCTAATTTTCATAAAGTTGAAAAAGAAAGCAGGAGGATTTGTCAGCTTAAAACCAGAGTAAAGCTACTTCAACACCAACCTGTTTTCTTCAAACCTCTATCAACAACAATTAACCATGGCAGATAGCTTACAAAACTAACCAGACAATACTTGTTTCTAGCCTTGATTAATAAGTTTAACAGAAGTAGAAATGTACAGGTTGGTGAATAGAGTTATCTTAAAAATAAAATTAAAAACCTTCGAAACCTTGTGATTCAAAATAAGTGCATGTTTTGTCAAAACAAAACTTAAAAATTATAAAAGGAATTATGAATAAGTTAATGGAAAACAAATATAAAAAGTAGCAAAAGAAAACAATAGGATTTTTCAAAAGAAGTGAAAACAAAAGTAAAAGACAGAAACTCAACATTAAAGTTGAAGAAAAGTATATTTAAAACAGCAAAAGAAAGCCAGAAGGATTTGACACATCAAAACTAGAGCAAAGCTATTTGCACACCCACCTCTATTTGTCATACCTCCTTCAACACCCAATAACCGTGGCCGGCAACATTTAAAAGGAACCAGACAATACAAATTCTTGCCAGCTTTGATTAATAGGTTTAAAAGAAGTAGAAAATTCAGTAGAGAAAATAGCACTACACAAAAAATAAGCTCACAATGCTTCAAAAATCAAATAATTTAAAATAAGGGTAGCTTTTTGTCAAAAGATATGAATAAAAAGTAATTACAGGAACTTAGAAATAAGTTAATCCAAAGCCAATTTTCAAAAAGTTGAAAAAGAAAAGCAGGAGGATTTGTCAGCTTAAAACCAGAGTAAATCTACTTCAAGACCAACCTGTTTTCTTCAATCCTCATCAACAACCATTAACCATAACCAGTAAATTCCAAAACTAACCAGAAAATACTACTTGTTTCTAGCCTTGATTAATTGCTTTAGAAGTAGTAGAGTGTCTTAGGTTTGCAAATAGAGTTAACTGGAAAATAAGCTTAAGCACCTTCAAAACCTTATTATTCAAAATAAGTAGTTTTTCCGAAAACAAATTATAAAAATTAAACAAGGAATTACGAATAATGAAAAGCCTAATTAAAAATTAGAAAGAGAAAACAATAGGATATTTCATATTAAAACCTGAGTAAAACTACTTGATCACCAACCTATTTTCTTCAAACCTCTTTCATAAACCATTAACCATGGACGGTCACATCCAAAACTAACCAGACAATACAACTTGTTTCCACCCTTGAATAATAGGTTTAAAAGAAGTAGAATGACTCAGGTTTGCAAATAGAATTACCTCAAAAAATAGCTCAAGCAACTTCAAAAACTTTATGCTTTAAAATAATGGCACTTTTTTTGTCAAAACAAGTGCTAATATTAAATAAAGTAAATCAGAAAAAAGTTGATGAAAAGTCATTTAATACGTAGCAAAAGAAAGCCAGAAGGATGTGACACGTTAAACTAGAATAAAGCTATTTTAACACCCGCTAATTTCCTCACACCTCCTTCAAAACCCATTTTAACCATGGCCAGCTTTGATTAATAAGTTGAAAAGAAGTATAAGATTCAGGAGAGAAAATAGCACTACCTGAAAAATAAGTTCAAAATCTTCAAAAACCTTATACTTTAAAAGAATGACAGTTTTTGTCAAAGCAAGTGAGAAAAATTAAGTAAAGGAACTTAGCAATAAGTTCTTCAAAAGCCAATTCAAATAGCAATAAAAGAAAAGGAGAATGATTTTTCAGATCAAATTTAGAGTAAAGATACTTGAACAGCCACATGTTTTCTTTACACCTCTCTCAACACACATTAACTGTGACTGGTAACTTCCAAAACGAACCAGATAGTACAACTTGTTTCCAGTC
Organism: Quillaja saponaria; assembly: GCA_029379385.1. Lineage (NCBI taxonomy): Eukaryota > Viridiplantae > Streptophyta > Magnoliopsida > Fabales > Quillajaceae > Quillaja > Quillaja saponaria. The sequence continues at coordinate 4,722,140 of CM055616.1, read as the reverse complement.
ATGATTAATACGTCTAAAAGAAGTGAAAATATTCAGATGTGCAAATAGAACTGAAAAATAAACTTCAGCAACAACAAAAACCTTATTCTTCAAAATAAGGGCAGTTATTGTCGAAAAAAATTATTAAAATAAAAAAGAACTTAGTGATAAATAATGAAAAGCCAATTTAAAAAGTAGCAAAAGAAAACAATTAGATTTGTCATATTAAAAGCAGAGTAAAGCTACTTGAAAACCAACATGTTTTCTTCAAATCTCTCTCAACAACCATTAGCCATGGCTAATAACTTTCAAAACAAACCAGACAATACAACTTGTTTCCAGCCTTGATTAATAGGTTTAAAAGAAGTAGAAAGATTCAGATGTGCAGATAGTACTACATGAAAAATAAACTTAAGCAACTTCAAAAGCCGTATGCTTCAAAATAAGCGCATTTTTTCTAAAAACAAATAACAAATTAAAAAAAGAACCTAGCCTTAAGTTAATGAAAAGCCAATTCAGAAATTACCAAATACAAAGGGCCCAAAAAGAAAGGCTGATTTGTCACATTAAAACTAGAGTAAAACTAATTGACCACCCACGTGTTTTCTTCGTATCTATTCTAACACCCAGTATCGGTGGCCAATTACTTCCAAAACTAACCAGACAACATAACTTGTTTCCAGCCATGATTAAGGTGTGCAGACAGTACTACATGAAAAATAAGCCTAAGCATGTTCAAAAACCATATGCTTCAAAGTAAGGGCATTTTCTTGTCAAAACAAATGATAAAAATAAAAAAAAGAACTCAGCAATAAGTTAATGAAATGCCAATTTAAAAAGTAGCACGAGAAAGCAGAAGGATTAGACATATCAAAACCAGAGTAAAGCCACTTGAACACACACCTGTTTTCCTCGCACCTCTCTCAACACCCATGGCCGGTAACTTCCAAACAAAGCAGACAATACAACTTGTTTCTAGAATTGATTAAAAGGTATAAAAGAATAGAAAAATAGTGTGCAAATAGCACTACCTCGAAAATAATCTCTAGCACCTTCAAAAACCCATTTCTTTAAAAGAAGGTCAGTTTTTTATCAAAACAAATGATAAACATTAATAAAAGAACTTGTGTAAGTTAAACAAAAGCCAACGTATAAAGTAGCAAAAGAGCGGCAGAAGGATATGTCGCCTTAAAACTAGAGTGAAGTTACTACAACACCCACCTTTTCTTCACAACTTTCAAAAACAATTAACCATGGCCGGTAACTTTCAAAACTACTTAGACAATAACTTGTTCCCAGCCTCAATTACTAGGGTTTAAAAGAAGTAGAAGAATTCAGCAGTGTAAATAGCACTACCTGAAAAATTAGCTTAATGAGCTTTCTAATAAAACCTTATGTTATAGTTGTATTTGGAAACACTCCAAACTGAAGCCATGCTTTGTCAAAAGATAGTATGAAAATTAAGAAAAAAAACTTAAAAATTAGTTACTCAAAGAGATGAATTTTTATTAAGAAGTAGTTTTGAAAATGCAATATGATGCACATATTGAAGTTCCAATTGATACATGTACAGAAATCTTTACACAAAAAAAGAATAAATTATCGTAACTCATCCCGTTAGAATAAAAAAGTTCCCAAAACCATTTAAATAAAAGATTCACTATAAAATCACCACAATACTGATCAACACAAAGGCTGTCTAAACAGGAGATTGTATTATTAACAACACAAATATCATTTTCAGTGTATAAACAATAAAACTAACAGGATAATTAAAAACCTGAATAGACCCCAATCCGCATAAACCTCAAATATCAACAGCCAGCATACAACATCGCCCATCCCTTGCCCTATAACAGAAACCAAGGAAATGCATACTGATTGAAAACATAAAAACAACTGAAATAAAATGATGATGAAAAAAACCTGCAGAAGAATTCAGAACTCAACAAACGGTAACTGAGAAATCTCAAAGCCCTAGACTCAGGTCAGAAGATAATAGCAATGCATACCTTGAGTCACTCACTTCCATTGGGCCCTTTGCTTTTTCTGGATAAGGCTTTCTTCGATAAAGCCCCATCAAAGCATCCTGTTCAGAAATCTGCCCTCCCACAAAGAAATTCACACTGAGAGAACACATAAAGACGACTGAAACAAAATGAACTACAAAAAAAAAAAAAAAAAAAACTAATGGAGGAAGAATTCATAACTCAATAACCCTAATCGAGAAATCTAAAACCCCTAGACTCGAGTCAGGAGATAAGAGAGACACATACATTGAGCCACTTGCTTCCATTGAGCGCTTTGCTTTTGTGCGCTGAGGCTTTCTTAGATAAAGCTTTCAGAAATATGGCCTCCTGCAAATAAATTCACAGAGAGAAAACAGAAGGACAACTGAAATAAAAAGAATAGGAAAAAACCCAAATTGTGGAAAAATTCATAACCCAATAATCCCTAATTGAGAAATCTCAAAACCCTAGTCTCAGCTCAAGAGATAAGAGCGATAACATAACCTGAGTCGCTCACTTCAATGAGGGCCCTTTTGCTTTTGCGCGCTAAGCTTTCTTGGCCAACCACCGAGGAAACAACTCTGTTCAGAAATATGGCGTCCTACAAAAGAAATTCACACTGAAAAAACATAAATACAACTGAAATAAGATGAACAAGAAAAAAATACAAACACTAACTGAGAAAGAATTAAGAATTCAGTGAACCCTAATTGAGAAATCTGAAAACCCTAGTCTCAGTCCGAGAGATGAGAGCGATGGCATACCTTGATTCACTAGTTTCCGTTGAGCCCTTCGTTTTGCGCGCTAAGGCTTTGTCGCCAAACCAACCATTTCAAAAATGTAGCCCGCGTTTTTCAGTTTCTCCTCAACGTCCCGCTACCGCTTATTTATAATCAGGGAAAAGGCGGCGCACGACATTTGTTTTTCTTTTTTAATTTATATATTTCCTTAATCATTTGTAATTTACCAAACTCTCCTAATACTAAAAAAATTTATGTACATAATAAACTTTTTTTTTTTCCCTATAAACTCATAACTCTATATTTGTGTTGTTTAATAATTATAAGATATAACTACATGAGTATTATAAGCTTGTATATAACTTATTTATGAATTTCTAAAGATTTATTTATTATTAAGTCCATAAAACATAATTGAAACACATTTCATTTAGAGTAATGCATAAAAACTAAGTGAAGAATAAATTATTTAAAAGTAATTAAAAAATATAATAATTCAGATAAAAATTTATTAATTTATTTTTCATTACCCAACAAAAATAAATGAGTAAATTATGTGTGCATGTAACATTATTTCATTTTATATATCAATACTCATGAATCCACACATAAGTGTGAACATGAAGAAAAAAAGAAGGGCAAAATATACAAAATAAAAATAATGGACTTACAATTTTTAGAAACAATATTTTAAATAAAGGGGGTTACTTGTGTGTCCATAAGTTTGCAAGTGACAAAAAATAATATAATATAATTGGAATATTTTTAGAAGAAACAAAAAAAAAAAATTGAAAACTATTTTATAAGCACTATCATCACTTCCTCTATTTTTACGCGACTCTTTTGAGTATTATATTTCATGAGTTTTTTTAGTATATATAATCAATACGAGTATTATTAAGTTTATATTTTAGTTTGTTATATAATTTTTTATTTATCATTTTTATATATATTTAAGAAAACTTATTTCTTTTTTAATGAAAAAAAAAATCTTTAAAAGAAAATTCACACACACCAAGGACCCCAGCCAATGTGGTGAGTGACTGAAATATTCTGACACTGATGGTCATGGAGTAGATCAAGGTCATGGTGTACTGGATTGGCAAAGCTTTTCAATTTATCCAAAAGAACTAGGCCCTCACAAAGCAAGATCTCCAGTTGGCTTTTGGTAAACGACTTCAAGTACTCACTGGCTCACAGCAGGACACCAGTGTCTCATTTTCTCTAGTTATTGTTAAGAAAAGGAACAACTTCAACAACGAAAGTTGCTGGTCGCATATACTAATGAATCTATACTCAATAAGTAATAAAAACATTTATTGCATCAAAATTACTAACTGGATAACCAGCAGCACCATACCTCATCCACTTTTAAAATAAAAGTACACATTGATTCTACATATCATTCAGTAGCACTCATAAAGCACAGGAGGATAAAACTAACTCAGCAGCTTTTCTACAAAACATGCAGGAAAACATTTTTGCTAGCAGATGGATGAAGGCTTCTTTAGTATCTAATTGCTGGTCTGGCGCAACTCAGGACGAACAAAGTCTGCATCTGGTGGCACGGAAATGTCAACTGTAGGTCTCAGCTGGGCACAAACTTCGATGGCTCCATGCACTGGATCTGACAGGAAGTTACTGATGAGGTCCTGGTTAATGGGTGTTTTGTTGTCCACTGCTACCAACGCCTGCTGGGTAAGGTTGTAATCAAAACGGGGAGCCCACTTCATAGAACCCAATCTTGCCGTCGTTGAGCAATTATCAACCATGAAGGAAACACCACGAGCATGCATGAAGGGGTTCAGAGAATCAACTGACTCAATCACACTTTCATTAATGATCTCTGAGTATGAATGTCCTTTCTTCCTCAAGATCTCAATCTGGAAATTTTGTAAAAATACTATGCCATTAGAAAAGCATGCAAGCACAGCCATAATCAGTTTGACAAAAGAATGGCAAACCAATTGTGCATCCTATATCAAGCATATTTGCTTAGTCATTCATTCCTAATATTAGAAGCAAAATAAGTATTGGATTATTCTACGTACTTAAAAATAATTGCTCAAGTAAATGTAAATCCAAACAAACTTGGAATTACAGTTCTGATATACTCAAGGGAACTTTAATACCTGGGCCATCATTAGTGCCACGTAAACACCAGCAGTGAATGGATATAATGGGCCTAGATCACCTACTGGCCTCACCGACCGGACACGCTCACCAACCTTCCACATGCGGGTCTGATCAATTTTACCCATTGGAAAAGCAGGAAGACCATCTTTTTCCTGTAAAACAAAATTATATATCACTTTCATAAAGATGCTCATTAGATCAATTCATTTTTACAATCTGACTAAGAATAAAACAAACTCCATCCTTATTATAGTGATTAAAGTCCATATTGCCACAACAATTTCATGAATCTCCACAAGAAACAAGCATACTAACATAAAAGCGACGACCAGCTCAAACAACACTGCGAATCTCACTACCACTGGCTACATCTTCATAGCACTCATACAAGATCTCCATGCAGGGATAATAAGAGGCACTATATGCTGTCTCAAATTCTTCTTTATCATCTTCAGACAAGGAATTGTATACAGACAACATGCCCTGGCGAAATGAAAGTGTAAATGATTAAAAGTTAAAACAGACTCATCATAGCCCATATACATCAGCATGCTTGGAAAGTGGAAAGAAGAAAGATGCAAAAGCAAACTCTCAAGAGTGTGAGCATGAGGATGAAACCTTTGTTGAGATGGTCCTAGATATAATTCCCGTTATGCACTCAACAGTGTTCTTGTAAGCCAGATCTTCACTCATTCCATTCTCAGTGTACCTTCTAAACAAGGACTCCACAATTCCATGAACAGCACCAAGTAAAATGCCTATATATATAAGTCATAAAAGGAGAAGTGAGAGCTAATTTATTTAGGCATGAAAACAAAAGAATAGCAGGACTGAAGGTTCACCTCGTTCTCCAAAGATGTCACTCCTGTATTCCTGCTCTAATGTAGTGGCAAATGTGAAAGGAGAACCAAGGGCAAGAGACCATCCCAGAGCAACATCAGTAGCTCTACCATCAACATCCTGTCTACAAAAGTAATTAACACCAGCAAAATAAACTGAATGAAGCAAAGTGGGGGTGATCAGAAAGAAATAGGGAGATCACCTGGTGGACTGCAAAACTGGAATTAATTCCTGCCCCATTTATCTCTTTGCCTTGAACATAGAGTCTCCTCACAGATGGACCCATTCCCTTTGGACAGACAGCAATTACACTGATATTCCTTGGAAAATCAAGTCCTATCGACTGCAAATGGCCGAGAAGAAATCCATGGGAGAGCCCAAGTATGCTGTTTGGCTTCATGTGTGAGAATACCTTTTCATAATTATCTGCCTGTAACAATTTAAAATTTAAGAAGTCATTGAATGAAAAAAAGAAGGAAATTCCACAAAGTCTTTGACACAGAATAAGTGAGAAATTTTAAAAAATGGGATACTTGCTATTTAAATAACAAATGATCAAAGTCTAACAATCCCTATAAGATCTACATCAACTAGAATCTCAGAGAACTTTGATATAGTTGTCAAGGGTGGCAATCTGCTAAATTGTGTGATAATAATCCATTGGCCATCAATTTGATTACCCTGATGGCTGAAATAAAGTAGAATTTTCAGAGTCTCCAAAGCTTGAAATGTCACTACTACATCACATTTTATCACAACTTCTTGTGTTTGCATGAAACAGCATTGAAGCGGGATTTATGAAAAGATAACAAGCACCAAACACCCATTTTTGCTTAAGTAATTCCAACAATGGCCTTAGAATCTAAATCGTATGATGCACGTATCAAAGATAAACTTGAGACTCATTCTCACATCAAGCAAACAAATTTCTAACCAGGGAACAAAATCTTGATCAAACTTCTTAAGCAATAATCTATGGATAAGGTTTGAGCTTTGTACTAGGTGCTTGAACGGTAGCAAACCAGTCCAAACTCGAGGAGTGTGCAAAGTACATCATGCTTACCCAATATCTCTTCTACAATTTTCTGGATAACATCACTTTTCAAAACAAAAAATAAACCCCACACATGGGAACTAAGGAAAATATAGAGTGATAGGAAAGGCTGGATGATTAAGGATTGCTCAGCAACATATAGCACAGAAAGGTATGGAACCATATAAAGACAAAGACATGTAGAACCAAACAAACAACTATAAAAAGTTCCACATATCCAACAAGCTTAATAATTGACTATAAAACGTACTAACCTGGGCTGAATCAGAAATTAGTAGTAACACAAGATCACTGCCTGAGACAGTTTCCCATATGTCACCTAAAGTTCCATTTTCTTCCGTAAAACCAGATGCGCGTGCTTCAGAAAAGGAACTGGAGCCTTTCCTGAGTCCAATCTGCAAGTGTATAAAGGGAAACCTTGGTTACAATCTATCTTAAAAAGGAAAATAACCAAATTTAAGTGCAATTTGCTAACGGTAAAATCCGGAAATTGAAATAGAAAGAAAAAAGTTAGAGAAACATAGGAGACCAATTTCACCTTGACCACAGTATCAGACTTTGCTTCAGCTAAAGAGTCCCGGAGGTTCTGAGCCTGAGCAGGTCCCTGGGATATATAGAGCATTATTAAAATGATGCAAATTGCCCTATATTTCCGCCAGAAAAGAAAATCAACCATGAAAATAAGTTTTCATAATTAGAAATTTAAAAAAAAAAGAAAAAAAAAAAAGGAAAGTTCTATGCTTCCGATATACACAATTAAATTATAAATACAAAAAGTTGGAAACAAAAGCTTTAAATAATTATACATATGTTTCTACTTTCTACCAAAGGAAATTCAGTACTCAATTAATTATTTACTCGTCAAATGGTTTAGATTTTCTTTTTCAGCAAGCAAGTCATAAGCTCCCTGAACTCTCACTATGCAAGTTAAAACACCTCATTTATGAATCATTAGCACGAAAACACACTTCAAACTCAGACAGACAGCGGGTACATTACTATAGAGAAGCTACATTATCATTTGAAGTAAACGTGTTCGATGAAAAACTAAGTATGAGAATGTTTTACCTGGGATCCCCATCCGATAACACCAATCTGCTTAATCCCCTTGAGTGCATCTGGAAGCAGATGGAACAAATCCCTTCCTCCTCTCACTATGTACTATAATTAATAAAAAAACAAAACCAATCATCAATGTAACGCATATGCATCTAGGAAAAAGAATAAACTTGTCAGCCATTGACAATCATATCCCCGGCTAAATGTATAAGCAGATAACATATAATAGAGCTCAGAAATGAAGAAATTCCACAAAATCATTATAGTGCTTATTTCATACATCTGAAAATTCTCAGGTGCATTCCCCACGACCGAAAGAATTCAACCATAAAAAAAAATAAATAAAAAAATCCAATAAGTATAGAGAGGAAGAGAGAGAATAATATACCTCATCGTGACCAGCGAGGTTAACCTTCTCCTTCTTGAATACAGAAGTCTCGAAGTCCAGAGAAGCAGGGAGCTTGATTGCCGGAATGGACGCCATGCGAGCACCGGGAGCTGAGCCACCGCCCATAGATCGTCTAACCTTAAGAGATTTAAAGTTGAGTTTCGAAGACGAAGATAAAAACCCTGGTAAAGAACCTGATGAGGTTTTGGATGGAACTGAGATTACTTGAGAAAATGAGAAAGCAGAGGCCATTACAGAAAACAGAGGAAAGCAGATACCAGTGAGGGTGACACATGAGGCACATGTTAAACATTTGGTAGAATTTTATAGTCGAACTGTGGAAAGCAGTTGGTGCTAACGTACGCATGTGCGTGCTTTGCCCCCTATTGGACTTTTCAGGGACATATGAATGGGCCAACATACATTTGAACAAACTAATAATGGGCCGACTACTTCCTTGGGTTCATTCCTTAATTCTCTTCCACTGAAGCCCACACAAACAATTATTTATAATGACAACAAATAATTTTGATTAAAAATGTAAGAGTATCATGGAGTTAAAGGATGACCATAAATGTGGTGTTGTAATTATAATTTATTCAATCATTTAATAAATTATTTTTAGTTATTTTATATTAAATATTTTTAACGAGTGTCTTAAGAACACTTGATAAGATGTAATATATATAAATTAGAATTTGAAATATTTTAAAAATAATAAATTATTTGTTATACAATACTGAAATTATAATTAATTATCACAATAATGATATAAATTTTTTATATTTACTACTTTAACAAATATTCTAAGAACACTCATTAAAAAAATTCTTTCATATTTATCTCACATCTTCATATTGAAAAAAAAAAAAAAAAAGACAAAAGAAGTGTTTGAATTATCTCAAATTTGACGTTCTATATTTGGTTTAGTGGAAAACGAGGACCACCATAAAAGTAAATAGATGACAAGGCAAATCTTCATGACCATAAAAAAATGTGTTTGTCTAAGTAGATTTGTTTAAATAAAGTATTAGTTTCCATCATTATCATGACATGGATCACAATTCCAATGTCAAAACAAAATGGAATTGTTAAAGGGCTAATTGGCTTTTATAAAATTAGCTATTAGCTGTCTCCTTAACATGAAAGGTCCAAACCAAATTTGGCCTTTGCCTAACTTGAAGATTGCAATTGCAAATTTAAAAATCCATCTATATATTTGCAATGTTCATTAATTTAATGCTAAGGAATCCTTTATATACCTCAAAGACTGCCCTCTCATAAGTCATAAGTCATAAGTCATAAGATTCCTTCAAAGTTTTACTAAATCAATACTTGCCATTATTCATACACTTCTGTTTATTGTTCTTTTCCATTAAGTCTACTTTAAATATATGAAATGTTCGATTTATTCACAATAAAAAAAATTATTAACAAAAATTTGAGATTTTGAAACACATTTAAATAAAATATAATTATTTTACATAAACTATGAAAATATGTAAAATTTATAAAAATACATTAGTTATATCTAAAAACAATGTCGAGAGATCTCATTTTTCATGTTTGATTGAAAATTAATAGTATTATCAATAAAATAAATTTTATAAATTGGATCTACAATTTTTATTCTTTTTAATGTTTCTTAGAGGTTTATAGTTACAGAAGAGGTAAAAAAAAAAAAAATTCTTTCTCTTTTGCCTTTTCCTTTTTATTTATCTTCTTCTTAGAAAAACACAAAAAAAAAAAAATATGTGTGTTGTAGTATTGTGGGGTATTTTATTTTATTTTGATTTGGTATAAATTAATATTTTTAATTTTAATTTATTATTATTATTTTTTATCCAATCAAAAACATAATTGTCATCTAGTATATACTCTATTTATACTGAATAGTCCCACACCAAATGCTGCTCTGAACTCAGTCTGCAGTGCATACTTTCCTTTTCAAACATGGACCGTCCAAACCTAAGATGACGAAAACGAAAGCTCTGCCATTTATTCATTAAATTTGCTTTAGAAAACCAGGCTTTGCCTTCTTTCCTAATGGAAGTTACAGAAAGCGGCAGAACAAGCTCACCCACCAAAATCAGACCAAAACTAAAAACTTTCCAAGGCTGTCTTTTGGGTCTGCTTCACCTAAATTTTCTACCTGGTTTCACTCCCCCATTATGAAATTTCATCCATTCCATTTAAAACTTTTAATTTAGTCATGGAAGCTTTTCCTTGGATTTCAGACAATCATGGGTATGGCTCTGAGTCTGAAACTGAGAAATTTAATGGTTTTTTGCTTAAATCTGGGGTAATGGGAAATGGGTTTTCTTCATCTTCGTCTTTAATTTTGGATAGCGAGAAAGGAGAGCTTGTGGAGGCAGCTGTTAAATTACAGCGCAAAGGGGTATCCACGGAGAGAACAATTGCAGCTTTGAAGAACCACAGCGAGGCAGAGCGGCGGCGGAGAGCTAGGATTAATGCACATCTTGACACGCTTCGGACTGTAATTCCAGGAGCCAAGAAGGTTAGTCCTTTACTACTTGCTCAATTAAGGAAAATTTGGGATCTGGAGATAATGTGTTTGTGAAAATGAACTTGTTAAATATTTTTATAGAGAAGCCTGTATACCGTATCTAAATTGCCAATTTGGACTCAGATGGACAAAGCATCATTGCTTGCTGAAGTTCTCACACACTTGAAAGACCTGAAGAGGAATACAGCACAAGCTTGTGAAGGTTTTCTAATACCTAAAGACACTGATGAACTAAGAGTTGAACAACAGGAGGATGGATTGGATGGTGTCCCTTATTCCATTAGGGCATCTCTATGTTGTGACTATAAACCTGGACTCATGTCTAATATAAGACAGGCACTTGATGCCCTTCATCTGATGATAATTAGGGCAGAAATTGCAACCTTGGGAGGCAGGATGAAAAATACTTTTGTCATAACTAGCTGCAAAGAACAAAACATTGAAGATAGTGAAGCCCGCCAGTTTCTTGCAAGATCTGTTCACCAGGCCCTTAGGTCTGTAGTTGATAGATTTTCTGCTTCGCAGGATGTATCTTTAGGAACCAGGTTATCAAGCAAGAGACAGAGGATTTCTATATTCAGTTCTATTTAATCATCTTTAGGAGATAACTGGTAAGCATCCTTTGTTAAGTCGTTCACATATGCATATGCATAGGAGTAAATTGGGAAGGGGGAAGGGTTGAAGACACATACTGATCTCTTCTGTACCTGCATTCGTGAAAACTGAATACGGTGCACTATTTGTATCATAAAGATGTTACGATGCAATGTGCATTCTTTGTAACATAAAGCTGTACTTTTCTGTTAAATAATATGATTGTACTTTGATTACATGAAAGAGAAAGAAGACATACTATCTGGATGTATATTTATTTTACTTGCTATGGTATCTTCCAAGTTTCACCTATGTGATGCACACTGCTACCTACTTCAAGTTCCAATTTTGTCTTAAAAAAGAAAAATAACTTTTAACTACATGTACTGGAGTCCTCTCCTATAGTCTTTGGTAGACTTGAGGAACCTTGAGGACTATGAAAGGAATAATAGTAAAAGGGTTTTCTTTCTCATGGGAGGGAGATTGTGTGGTTTAGATTAGAATTTGAAGTGTGCCAGCACATGAATGCAGTTCACTAACTATGGTAATTTGAGTTAAATGAGACAAAAGGTTGATGAAGTGCAATTCCAATTTTACTGAAGTGCTGCAGAGTTAGAGGCAGGTTAAGTGAAGGTTCAAAAATTACCACTTTCTGCTAGTTTAGCCAAGAATTATCTCTTGGAGGAGTTGCAGATTAATGAAAGTTCGGGGTAGGGTTCATGGAAGCATAAAATTATCCGAGGATTACAAGTCTAGGAGTTATAAGAGGGAAAAGCTAATATCTGCCAAAAAGCTTTCCAAATAATGAAGCAGAGACTATCATAATGATGACAATTCTGATATAAAGTTCATAAGTAACATGGACTCGTATCTCAAGTCAAGAGAGGGAACAGCATTCTATATTTTCGAAATTATTCAGCATATATTCAACTCCTTCACTGCTTTGAATTGAAGAGCATATCGTATCATAATGATGACAAGATTCCCCAAGTAGTTTAAAAAATATTTATAAACTTAGTCCACTGATCCACTCTTTATGTAATTATTTTTAGGAACCCATTTGATGAAACATGTGATCATATTTCGAAAGATTTATGCTATATTTTGACAACTGTTAAGACCAAAATATATAAAGAGAAAATTTTCAAATCAAAGCAGTGAAGGAGTTGCGTATTTGTTAAACAACTTCCAAAATATAGAATGCTGTTCCCTCTCTTCACTTGAGATATGAAAGTTCATATTACTTTTGAACTTTATATCAGAATTGCACTATTCATATTAATATACTCAAAATTATCAAAAACCGTGACTTTTTTCTTACTTCTTTTTCCCTAAGACTGAAGAATCAATATCTTTTCCAACGAACTGTTCCAGAAAAATACCTTGGGGATATTCAAGTTTGCTCTGTGTCTAAAGCTTGTTATGTAGTCTAAAGTCTGAAACTTTCTACCTTTACATTCTTTTTTATTCTAATTTCTAAATAGCACGACATCACCACCAACAACTATAAAATGCAGATACCTGACTGTTGTTATTCTCATGAAATTTGCAGTGGAAGTCTATTCTTGGTTATAACCTGGTGGCTGGAGACTGTTTCCAAGAGCCATTAGGCTTTGATTTTTTTAGCAGTAGTAGAATTCCATTAAGTATATTACCTAATTGAAGTTTCTGTAAGGTTTGGTCGTTAGACATAAATATCTTTGATGAATAGCTTAAAGATATTTAGAATATCTCCAAGGCTAGTGTACATCTCTCTCTCTCTCTCTCTCTCTCTCTCTGTGGGGCGAGGAAGATTGAGACATTGCGAATTCATTCTTTGTTATATAGGACGACCTGCAAAGTGTTGCATAAGTTGGAATAAACCATGACATTAAGGCTAAAAAGGGGAAAGAATGGTGATTGTTACATGAAGATGCAAGCCATTGTATTCTTTATAACAGAGTTGCGCAAGGGAAGAAATGCATAAGGATGGATTGTTATTAGTGAGAAGACCACTTGGAAGTCATAGAATAAACCCTTACATGGTTTGTGACTGACCAACATCTGAAAACCCCAACATAAGAAAGTACAACATGTTAAGCAAAAATATTCAGAAACAATAATCAAAATCCGTTTTATGGATGCATAAAGGATAATAGACAGAAATCATAAATATACTCCTCCGGATCTTTTAAATTTGAAGGTAGAAATGCTTTCTATCTTCTGTTTCTTTAAGATCTAAACCACAGAATGAAAAAACAGAGAAATCTATATCCAAGGATGAAACCCACCTAAATGACTCCATTTTTGTGACTGTTTCAAGCCTTGCTGCATTAGAAATTCATCACCATACAACAAGCATTCCCTTCCCTCACTCTTCAAACATCTCCTCTCTGACTTCTGTCCTCCGTACTCATTTATCATAAAACACTCAAATGGGTACTTGTACATGCTTAGGTAATGCATGAAAATCCAGTAGCTAGGTATGTCTTCCTTTGATATAAAATACCCTGAAAAGAGGAAAAAATAACCCATGATGCTTGTGGCTAAAGGCATCCCCATGATGTAATTTGTTACCAGAGCACTAAAGCATGCAACATAAGAGTTTGCCATTATAAAAATCATCCAAACCACCAGTAAGAAATAAATAAATTTATCGAGTTCCCTCCTTAATCCAACTAGCCAATAGACAGGAATGGAGTAGAGAATGGAAGTAGTTAATAGGTATGGAAGGAACACGACTGTGTTTGATATCACGTAAGAGGAAATTCTGTAAGTTCCTCTCGAGGTTTCTCTCGTTAAAATTCTCCTCTCCTGCAAGAAAATTGGTAAGGTTTCTGTTACGGAAGATAGCAAGAAGGCAATGCTGACAGAAAAAAATCCTATCTGGTTCTGTAGCTTGAATCTTCTCGGATCATAACTTGCATTTAGGAATAAAGTTCCAAACAGGAATCCAACAAGGACTGCTTGTATAACCTTTGTAACAAAAAGCTCTTTGGTCCTGAGGATGTTGGTTGAGAATCTCTGGCCCAGAATCATGACCTCACCAAATGGAGAGTTAGAGTAGCACATTTTATGTTCTTCTGCGTCATTTAAGTTAAAAGTTCTTATCATATTCTCATACTCTTGTCTACTTTCAGTATCTTCAAATTCACTTTCATCACTATCCATGGCCAGAGTTTCTGCAGCTTCAATTGCAAACTCAAGCATATTAACATGCTTAGGTACACGATGACCAGCAAAAGTAAGCAGCTGGTGTAGAAGAGGCAAGGATCCATGACGAAGAACACTTCCATTTGATAATAATAAAATCTTATCAAATAGCTCAAGAATTTGGAAACCGGGTTGGTGGATTGTTAGGACAATAGTCTTATCTTGCCTCAAAGCCATTGATTTCAGCAATGCCGCAACATGAAAAGCTGAGGCTGAGTCTAGTCCTGAAGTTGGTTCGTCAAGAAGAAGAACAGCTGGGTTGTGAACAAGATCAACGCCGATTGAAACTATACATTTTTCACCACCTGAAATGCCACGTTTTGATTCGGAACCAACTTTTACATTGGCAACATGCTCAAGATCAAGCTCCTTTAATAGCTTTCTCACTCTGGCTGTGGCCCTATCAAGCTCACCAGGCAACCTTAGACGAGCACTATACAGGAGAGTTTCCTCTACAGTAAGAAGCGGGAAGAGGACTTCATCCTGGGTGACATAACCTGATACTGTCCTGAAATGTAAAGCGTTCATCGGTAGATCATTTACAAGAACATGACCAGATACCCTACTTAGTGGGATTTCTCCAGCCAATATCTCCAACAGTGTTGTCTTCCCTGCTCCACTTGGACCAGCTATGGCCATGATCTGCCCTGGTTTAGCTTCACAGTCAACATTCTTTAATATGCTTTTTTGACTGGGAGCCTTCCCCAAGCTAATCCAAGGGAACTCATCAACTTGGGGACATAATTTGTAAGAAAGCTTTTTGGTTTTTATTCTATATTTGGTTTTCTGGCAGAAAGAATTCAGATCATATATTTGTAATTCCATTGAGAAACATACACAGAGAAGGTTGTAGGAAGCGAAGCTAGATGGAAGTAGAAAGGAGAAGATAGATGAGCTAATAAACAGAACAAACTGGCTCTTCCTTGTATCACAAGGATGATATTTACTTGCACTGCATAGTTTTCCTTGTGTTGTTTTATATATACTTATATTATATTGGTGACAACTGGACACTAAGTTCATCTATACAGCATGGGGGTAAAATTCAACCCCGTGAGTTCAACTTCCATTGGAGGGGGCATAATTCGTTGTAATAAGTCCTCCCCTTTAAGGTAACTTGGGTTTGTTTGATTCAGACTGGGTTTGGTATAAGTAGCCTCACCCATGTGGCTAGTAGGTTTTGCAGTTACTTCCCTTTCCCTGAGTATCGGTAATATCAACAATGTAAAATGGGGCTTTTGCTAAACCTTTTAGGCTGTGTTTGGTTGATGGTGCTTGTACAAACTACAAAGTTTTATCTTATTTTTTAAAATAACCAAAACATATTATAAAAGGAAAAAAAAAAAAAAAAAAAAAACTAAGAGGACATTTAATTATCTATGGTTTCATTTTACCTACCTAGTAGAAATCTTTTCGTTTTTTTCCCCAGTCAATCAGAGAAAAAATAAAGAAGGGAAAAAAACTTGATGGTTTCCAACCATTTGGATATGTAGGCAGTCATTGGCCTATCAAGTTTCAAATAAGGAAAAAAAAAAAAAAAAGAATAATGCAGCGTAGTCGGCTGGAGATTTTCAAAAGGCAACCATAGATTTGTTTCTCTTTTTTGGGGATTCGTACCTCTAGCTAAACTTACAATAATATTATAAAAAAATTCATTTGATGGTATTATATTTAACAAAATCACCTTATTAATAAACAACATTTGTTCTCTGATGAAAATTTAAGAATTTCCATTGAAAAAAGTACTTGCAAGTTGTAGTAAAAGCTTAGCAGATTTATGCCGACTAGTAATAATTGAAAGTAATATTAGACCAATTAATGTTATAAATGTTATTCACAAATTTCTACCTTTTACAGGAAAGATTTCTGACTTTCAACTTGATGGTTGAGAAAATTTATTTCACTAGTTAATTAAAAATAAGAACATACCATAGTAGTTTGTGAAATAAATTGCCTAATGTCCATCTAATTTACATGTTAATGATTTTTGAGCAAATTGACTAAGTTCATATCAATTTAAATGCATATTACATGGGAGAACAATTCGTGAATGAATCGGCTTAGTGAAAGATGATTTACATGTTAATAACATACAATAACAATTGTACACAAATCAGCTGATTAATGAACGATTTATACGTTATTACATAGGGAAGCAGTTTGTAAGGAAATCGCCTAATTATATGACGATTCAAGTGTTAAATGGTTTTAGTTCATTTTAAATAAAAATAGTTAGTAAGGAAATCAGCTAAATGATTGTTGATTCACATGTAAACTACTCGAGACATCAGTTTTGGTAAAAATATCATAAATTATGACGATTTAAATGTTAGTTACATAGGATAATAGTTTGTGGATAAATCTGAACAAACTATCAAAGTATCATAAATTGTATTGTCTCACTCTCGGGCATAATAGTGAGTACCCCTTTGTCAGTGGCAAATTTAAACATTTAATTTTATTTATTTTTGTTTTTGATTGAAAAATTCAAAACTATATAAGTTATTATATAAAATAAAATTGAGCAAATACTTATATTAGCAATCCTAAACAAACAAACAAAAAAAATCATGAATTGTTTATTTATATATCAACATAAAAAATGAATCAAGTATTTTACTTAAATGGAATTTCAATGAATAATCACTTGAACTTATATCTGTTAGTAAGAATGAATGAAATTTGGATAACTATATTAAGCTTCATTATTGAAAAAAAAAAAAAGAATATATAAATCATAGAAAAAATAGATACAGAAATAAAAAATAAGAATATCCATTCAAACTATTCAAAAAAACTGGATATTCAATATATATTATATTTATTACACACAAACATGCATTTATTTTTATTTTAGCTTTTTTTTTTTTCAATTTAAAAAATCTAATAATTAAAACCATAATAGTATATTTCAAAGTTGAAATGATGTTAATTACATATGAGAATGATTTTTGAGAAAATTGACTAAGTTCATGTCAATTTAAATACAAATTACACCGGGGAATAATTCGTGAAAGAATTGGCTTAGTGATAGACGATTTACATGTTAATGACATACATTAACAATTGTAAACAAATCGGCGGACTAATGAGTGATTTACATGTTATTACATAGGGAAATAGTTTGTAAGGAAATTGCTTAACTGTATGACGATTCACGTGTTAAATTGTTTTAGTTCATTTTAAATAAAAATAATTAGTAAGAAATCGGCTAAGTGACTGTTGATTCGCATGTTAACTACTCAAGACAACAATTTTGAAAAAAATATCATAAATTATGACAATTTAAATGTTAGTTACATAGGATAATAGTGTGTGGATAAATCTGAATAAACTATCAAAATATCATAAGTTGTACTGTCTCACTCTCGAGCCTCTCGAGCATAATAGTGAGTACTTATTTATCAGTGGCAGATATAAACTTTTAATTTATTTATTTTTGTTTTTTATTGAAAAATTCAAATAGCTATATAAGTTATTATGTAGAATAAAATTGA
Source organism: Quillaja saponaria (assembly GCA_029379385.1). Classification (NCBI taxonomy): domain Eukaryota; kingdom Viridiplantae; phylum Streptophyta; class Magnoliopsida; order Fabales; family Quillajaceae; genus Quillaja; species Quillaja saponaria. The sequence goes on along the minus strand of CM055616.1, from coordinate 4,704,125 downwards.
GCAAATACTTCATTAGCAATCCTAAACAAACAAACAAAAAATACGTGAATTGTTTATTTATTTATCAACATATAAAATGAATCAAGTATTTTACGTTTTAATGAATAATCACTTGAACTTACCTCTGATAGTAAGATTAAATGAAATTTGGATAACTATATTAAGCTTCATTATTGAAAAAAAATAAGAATATTTAAATCATAGAAAAAATAGATATAGAAATAAAAAATAAGAATATCCATTCAAACTGTTCAGAAAAGCTGGATATTCAATATATATTATTTTTATTATACACCAAGATGAGTTTATTTTTATTTTAGCTTTTTTTTTCACTTTAAATTTTATAATAATTAAAATCATAATAGTATATTTTAAAGTTCAAATGATAATTTTATTCATAAATTTTACAGGATTTTTATGATATAAATAAATTATTAAATTTTATAACAATAATAAGAATTATAAAAATATTTTGAGTTAAGATTATTTTTCATAAATTTTACATGGTTTGGATGATATAATTATATATATTTTTTTGGTAGTTTGTTGAACAAATTTGTCAAGCTCGTGTTAATTTATATATAATTTGCTTTAGATAATAATTGTTATATAATTGTCAAACAAAAATTATATCGATATAGAAGATTTTAACATTGTTAAAATTTATGATGATTTATGTATTAAATATACAGAGTAATTGAAATTAATAATCAAATCTTCTAAGTTTTTGACAATTACATGCTTGTTGTTCTGGTAATATCGGACTAAATTTTAAATAATTTACATACTTTTGCAAATAAAAATATTAAATATATATATATATATATATATATATATATATACACTAATTTAGCTAAGAAAAATCCCACCTGTCCTCACACAATTGGTGGATCACAGATTCTCAAAGACATTGCATTCTGGCGGGTGGGCCAATGGCGAATGGCGATAAGACTAGCCGTTGTCTATCACAGTTGTCTCCCTCTCCCTCACCGTTCCTCTCCCGTTAACAATGGTACTCCGGGCACCAATTCGGGGTCTATCTGCAATTTCAGGCTCAGCTGATGCTCATGGCAGAAGAAGAAGACTCGGAATTAGAAAAGCAGACTGTTCGGTGGTTCGGATGGCGGCGTACGACGTGTCAAGCGGAGGTAGACAAATGTTTGCATACGAAGAAGGAGAACTAGAGCGACCCAAGTGGGCTGGTCAGACCCCTCTCTCTCGTTTCGTTGGAGCTGTTATTTCCTTCAAGCCATTGTACTCCCTCCTCAAGCTCGGCGCCAGACAGGTCCTCATCAGGTTCCTTTTACTACCCCCTAGTCCCTTTTACATATTTTGGCAATTTATTTGTTTATTTTTGGAAAATTAAGTAATTTGGGCTGTGGGTCGAGCAGTACAGCTGAGAAGAAGAACATACCTTGGAGGGAAATGACGAAGGAGATTTTAGAATCAGATGTTTATAAGGAGCTGGAGAGTGTTCAGAATTCTTCAATAGTCTACCCAGATTGTAATATTTTTAACTTTTCTTTTAATTATAATTATATATATTTATTCTTTCTTGCTTTATGCATTTCATTTCAATTTCCAAGCATTCTGTTTGGTCGCTCATAAAAAAATGAGGATGAAATTATGGTATAAGGCTGCCCTTTTCTCTATTCTTATTGCTTTCCTTTACTGCCTTGAGGGTTCAAGTCTTTGTGCATTTCATCTCAGTAACAACACTACAAATACCAGTTATTCAAGAATTCAACTGTCACTCAGCACCTAAGTACTTGACTGAGTGAAGATTTTTTCTAAAACTGACCACTTTATTGCCCACTTTCAGAAATCTGTATTTTCAGCAACAGTATAGAGCCGTACAGAAACATCTGGATATTTTAAGACATTGGCATTGTAACACATGTTGTGATTCTTAAGAGTTTCTGATCTCAAGGAAGAGGGGATGCTATGCAATTTTTTATCACTTAATGTGGATTAGAATGAGATCATTTTTTTTTTGGTTCTGTGTAGGGAGTTTGGCATTATGATTCATATCCAGCACCCGAAACATTTTACATTTTGGAAGCAGTAGCTTTACAATTATGCAAAAATACTGTTTTTCTTGGATAAAGATAATTAATATATGGTATTGTTTTTTGTTATTTGTTTTTTTCCTTGTCTGAAAAATCTCCTTGCTTTTAATTAGTTTCCAATTTGGAAAATTGGTGTGATACATCTCCCTTACATTACAAGTGGAGATTTTAATCTTCTGTTTTCAACTCCATGTATCTGATTTTGTTCTGTACTTTGATAGGACTGCTTAGCATGGGTTTCTGCTATGCTTGTATAGGATTGATTTTAATTGTGTCATTAGTTCTTTTTTTGTTTCATCAGTGTTTCAAAGTTTATATTTTGTGATTGCAATTTCCTGTTTAATTATATTATCAATACCTGCTGGTAAAGTAACCACGTAGGTTTGCTTTTTGTACAGATTATTTGAATCCATTTCATGCATATGATGAGGGCAATCTTTCATGGCTGGTAAAGTTTACCGTCTCACCTTTGCCAATACGTGTTGATCATTCCTCTTTGTGACAATTAGGTGACATTGACATTTTGCGTGTATTTACAATAGCAGCCACGGTTTCTCCTTATGATTTTCTTCTTCTTTTTATTTGCATGATGTAGGTTTTATACAGTAATTCTTTCATGCATAAAATTGAGATCTTCTAGACCAAAAATTTTGGCGGAGTACTTCAAGTTTTAACCTTTGAAGCTACATTATTCTTTCATCTTTGAACTAAACTTCCTTATAAAGAGAAGAATGGCACACCATTAAGAAGAAGAGCTCCCCTTTTTATCTGTACAGCCATGTCAAACATGCGTTCTGTTCAATCTTATGAACTGTAATCTGGAATTGATCTAGTACATGGATGGTAATGGCACAGCCTTACAGCTGACAGATTCTGGTCCCAATTTTTATTTTTTTTCCTGGCCTAAACATTTATAGTTGCAAATGAAAGAATGTCAAAGAATTATTAAAAGTATATAAGGTATTTATAACAATTTCTAACTTATCGAAAAGAATTATTATTAAGTCTATAAATGAACAGAGAGAAAATGCATGTTTGCCACAATTATTGTAAGTATGTGTCCATGCAAGCAATTGTAGTCTTAGTCATGAGAATGACACCCTAAATTTGCCACAATTTTCTGTGTGGAGCTTGCATATGTACTTGAATATGATTATCTGTCATGCACGTCAAGGCAAGTATACAAATTGTGTTTGTTGTGCATGTCCAGCTAATATGTCTTGTTGATATGTTGGCATATCCCTGACACATATATGAAGCATTCCTATTCATGTTTCTTAGGACAAAAATCTGAAATTTCCTCATAATTTATATGGCTTGCTTTTGTTCCCTACCATTAGCACTGTTTAGCATAAAAAAATTAAAGTGTATTTTTCTGCACGGGTGGAAATTTTCTTTGCTTTTCCTTTTGTCTAAATTACCTATTATCTTGAAGGGAAAATATTCATGAGAAATTTTTTGCTGTCAGGCTGCTGCTGAAGCAGAGGCTGCGACCATGTCAATGGTGAGACGAGCAATTCCAAATGCTTCGTCCTTAGATGAAGCAAATGAGGTAATGCGTGGGAACTGGCTTCAAGCAATTGAAAGACACCATCTTCAATATTCAGAAACATCAGTGATCAGGGACATTCTCGATGTTGGATGCTCTATAGGTGTGAGCACAAGATATCTTGCAGGCAAGTTTCCTACAGCCCAAGTCACTGTAAGTAGCTTTCATAAAGCTTGTTTAATGTTCAACGCATATTAGTGTATTGGTGTACAATTCAAATGCTTTGTGTTTTGATGCATTTTGTACAGGGAATGGATCTATCACCTTACTTCCTTGCTGTAGCTCAATATAAAGAAAAAAGTTGTCCGAGAAGAAATCCTATCTGCTGGATACATGCAAACGGGGAAGACACAGGCTTGCCTTCCAAATCGTTTGACATTGTTTCCCTTGCTGCTGTGGTATGGCCTTATTGCATACTTCACTAAACTCTGAAGTTTCAAGAAAATGCCAGCTTTATCTTGATTAATTATGTACATGTCATGTTATTTTTGTCAGCATAAGTTTAGAACACCCAAATCTCCCTATAGTTCAGTTTAAAAGTCACTTTGGAATTTCTAGACACTAGTATATATTGGAAGGGATTATTGCAATCAAATAGGATAGTGTCAAATTAGTAAAAGAGATTCTTGCAACTGAACAACTGTATGCTGTTCTATTTTAATATAGTTCATGTATTTGGTCATTGTTTAGCAATAAAGATCTACAGGACAATGGCATGCTCCTCTAGATGCCCCACTCAAATATAAGACTACCAAGCTCCAATCTTGGCAGTAATTTATTGACTACATCAATCTGAAGTAATGCAATTCTTGCCCAGTGTGTATGAGAGGTAGAGAGAAAATGTGTTGTTTGTTTCTGATGTGGTGGAATGTTAAAATCTTCTGGTATCCAAGTTATTGTTTAAGGCCATTGCTATTTTGCTCCCACATGCCTCATATTTTAGCCACCATGCAACTTGAGTAAAGATGTATCTTAGTTCCAAGCAAACTGGGTTTATGACCAGAAGGAATCTTTTGAAAATTGTTCCCAATTACTATACTAGTATATAGATACATTTCTCAAACTTTTTTTGATATGTAGCTTCATGAATGTCCTGAGAGAGCGATAGTTGGATTAATGAGTGAAGCATTCCGGCTCCTTCGGCCTGGTGGCACGATCGCTTTGACTGATCAAGCGGTATGTATATAATGGCTAAATTACGTAATTGAGTTCTAATTTCAGTTTTTAACGTCTGCTTCAAGTATACTCATATCTTTACCTCTGTTCTTCTGCAGCCAAAGTCAAAAATCCTTCAGGTATGTTCCAATTTCTTCTACTGCTTAAGATATTATAAAATTCTTATTCATGTATCCATGTAGTGCTAATTCATCCACCTAGAACTGAACTTTCATGTTAAGACGGTTCCAGTACATATTACAGAAAAGTTATGACTTATCATATATCAGTTAATTCTTTTTAGAAGCAAAACTTGACATGTTGAAGATTCTAGCTAATAAAAGGAATGTTTAACACGGAAGAAACTTTAACTTGCTTCTTGCCGAATCCGATTAAAAGTTTTGCATTGAATATTGCTTGACATAAAAAAACATTAATTAACTTCATGTGTTTTATTTTTTTCCCCAATTTTGTTATAGGAATTATCCCCGGCCTTGTTTACGTTATTGAAGAGCACAGAACCTTTTCTGGACGAGTACTACTTGACTGATCTTGAAGGAAGGTTGAAAGAAGCTGGCTTTGTGAACATACAAACAAGTCTCACAGATCCAAGACACATGACAGTGACTGCAACAGTGCCTCAATGACCGTCATTTTTGTAACTTAAACCTGCGAACCTATATGTGCTGCAAGAACATTTGTAAGTTGTAACTGGCAAAGAACAAGTTTGTTACATTTATATTTTCATCAAATCACAAAATAGCTTTGTTGAGCTTATAATCGTTGCAGCTTCACTCCATTTTCGCCTCATGTTTGAAGGTGAATGAATGAATAAACAAGTAACATTTATAAGAATATGGTATGGAGAAAGAGAAGAGATGAATAATTTTCAAATAATAAGAATTTTGAGCTACTAGATGAATTAATTCATAATGTTCACACCGATGTGAGAAATTACTCTAGTAGAACTACCCAGCAACTTTTCTCCTGCCATTTTCAATATGCATTTTGGTTAGACTTCAATTTCTTAAACTCTGTTTTCACACCCAAAAAAGTTTTCACAAAAAAAGGTTAAATTGACAAGTAAAATTAAAATAATCATCCCACCAAATTTCTAAACAATGTACATTATTTATTTATTTATAAGAAAACAATGTACATGTTAATTGCCGAGAGAGAGAGTAAATAGTTTGTTAACAAATCGGCTAAGATCAGGATGATATACATATTGCAACTTTTTTAAAATAAAAGTGTTAGTTAAACTCAACTAAGTCTTAAATCTCAAACTAGTTAGGATATGTTATATAAATTATTTTATTCCATTCACATCGATTAGAAATAACATTCTCAGTAATCCTTAGAACAGCCATGTCTTTTTAGATGACTGTCTCCCATGTAAGTTTCGGCCTCCCCTAGCACATCAAACACCTGACACCTGTACCAAGTTACATTTCTTAACTACTGCGTCTATTGGCCAACGTTAGATATGTCCAAATCAACGTAGACGGTTCTCCTTCATTTTCTCCTTAATAGGTGCTACTTTCATCTTCTTACGGATCTCCTAATTCCTTATTCAATCATTTCTTGTATGTTCGGTCATCCATCTCAACATTCTCATTTTAGCTACTCCCATCTTATGTGAGTGTTGCTTTTTAACTACATAACATTTGATATTATACAGCATATCTGGTCTCACTGCTATCTTGTAAAATTTTCCTTTCAATCTATTTGAGATTTTAGGATTACATAAAACCTCCAAAGCACTTCGCCACTTCGCCCACCTTACTTTGATCTTATGGTTTACATCATGCTCAATTGCACTATCTTTTTGTATAAATGAATCTAAATACTTAAACACATCATTTATAGAGATTGTCTGACCATCCAAAATTATTTCATTCGGGCATCCTCTAGTTTCACTGAAATCGCACCTTATATACTCAATTTTTGTCTAACTCAATCTAAGGCTTTTAGATTTTAACGCGTTCCTCCACATTTCTAGTTTGTAATTTAAACATTCTCTAGTTTCGTCTACCAACACTATATCATCGACAAACATCATACACCTATTATAGGTAAGGCCATCCATGATTAAAGCAAATAAATAAGGGCTTAAGGATGAACCTTGGTGAACACCTATTATGATTGGGAACTCTCCAATCATACTATCTACGGTTTGCACCCTAGTCATTACTCCCTCATACATATCTTTAACAACTTCTACATATTTAGGTGAGACCTTCTTCTTCTCGAGTACTCACCACAAAACTTGTCTTGACACTCTATTATACGCATTTTCTAAATTAATAAAGACTATGTGAAGATTTTTTTTTTCTTTATATTTCTCAATTAATCTCTTAAGTAAGAAAATAGCCTCAATTATAGATCTTCTTAGTATAATTCCAAATTAATACTCATAAACTAGAGTCTCATTCCTAAGCCTACACTCAATCACTCTCTCCCATAGCTTCATTGTATGATTTATAAGTTTTATTTCTTGATAAATTGTACAACTTTAAATATCTCATTTATTCTTATAAATAGGGATAAACGTACTCTTTCTTTATTCATCGGGCATTTTATTGGTTACTAAAATCTTGTTAAAAAGATTTGTAAGCCAAGTTACTCTGATATCCCCTAGGCATCTCCTAACTTCTATTGGTATATCATTTGGGCCTATTGCCTTACCATTATTCATCTTATGAATATCTTCTTTAACCTCATGTGCTCTAATCCGACTAATAAATTAGAGATTTTTATCATCAAAGGCATCATCAAGGTCTCTAATATCACCCATTAAATCTCCATTAAATAAAGTATTGAAATAAGTTTGTCATCTCTCATTAATCTAGTCTTCCTTAACTGAAACCCTATTAGCCTCATCCTTAATGCACTTAATACGATTTAAGCCTTTAGTTTGTCTTTCCCTTTGCTTGACAATCTTATAAATATCATTCTTTCCATCCTTTGTCTCAAACTTTTGGTAAAATTCTTGACAAGCCTTGCCTCTAGCTTCCCTAATCACTTTCTTAGCATCTTTTTTAGCTTGACTAAAACACTTATAATTATCTTCATTTCTACATTCATGTAATCTTTTATAACACTCTTTTTAAACTTTAATAGCTTGTTAAACTTTTTCATTTCACCATTATGTCTACTTAGGAGGTCCATATTCTCTACTTTCTCCTAACACCTCTCTAGCCGTATTCCTAATACGACTCACCATCTCATCCTAAATCATATTGGGCTACCCTCCACCCTCCACCCTCCATGGATCACCTTGTAACATTTTTTCTTTAAAAAGAGCTATTTTTCCTCAATTCAAATTCCACCATCTAGTCCTACTATACATATTACTTATATGTTTTTGCTTCCAATGTTTAACACCAACACTCATAATCATAAGTTTGTACTGAGACACTAAACACTCGTCGGGCATAATTTTACAATCCTTTACAAATTGCTCTATTAACCCTCCTAATTAGAACAAAATCTATTTGGCTCTTATTCGGGCCACTAATAAAGGTGACTAAGTGTGACTCTCGTTTCTTAAAGAATATGTTAGCTAAAATCAAGTCGTACTCAACCGCAAAATCTAAACTAGACTCTCCATCCTCATTCCTATTTCTATAACCATAACCCCCATGTATTATCTCAAAACCCACGTTAGTACTTCCTACATGACCGTTCAAATATGCATCAATAAATAGTTTCTCTCCTAAAAGTACTCTTTGGACTATCTCTTCTAAATCATCCCAAAAAGCTTTCTTTGTAGCTTATTCTAGTTCTATTTATGGAGCATAGGCGCTAATGATATCGAATGCCTCCTTGTCTATCATCAATTTCACTAAAATTATTGTATCACCTTTCCACTTGACTTCAACAACCCTATCATTTAAATTTTCATCTATAATAAGCGTCACTTCATTCCTATTTCTAGTCTTACAGGTATATCATATCTTGAATCCTGTTTTCTCTATCTCTCTAGCCTTTTCTCCTACCCATTTAGTTTCTTGTAAGCAAGTAATTTTAATCTTCCTTCTACTTATAGTTTTTACAAGCTCTCTCAATTTATTAGTAAGAGTCCTTATGTCCCAAGTAGCTATGTGAATCTTGTCTTGGATTAGCTTTTTTACCCGCACTTGATGCGAGAACCCTTGCTTATTTTGCACCACACCTTGGCGCCGATGTGGCACGTCACTAAGAGTGTGATGACCCAAGCTTTGTTCATTTCTCACTACACCCAGGATCCGATGTAATGTGTCGCTAAGAGAGTTACGCCTCAATGAATATTTGGTAGGATTCATCGTCATGGAATCTGACTAGTTTTACGCTGATTGTCAACGTATCACAACCCTCCTCTTTTAGTTCTTGATAATTTATGTTAACATTAGGGAGTAAATAGTTTGTTAATAAATCAACAAACTTCTCGATGATGAAGTGTTAGTTACAATTAGAAAGCAACTAGTCTTAGGTCTTGGCAATTTAAGTTAACATTAGATAGTACATAGTTTGTTAGCAAATAGGCAAAGTACTTGGCAATTTTAAGTGTTTATTACAATTAGAAAGCAACTAGTTTAAGATCTTGGCATTTTACATTAATACGAGAGAATAAGTAATTTATTATTAGAATGACTAAGATCTTAACGATTTACTTGTTAATTTTAAATAATAATACTTAGTAAGCAAATCACTAAAGGTCGTTAATTTTAAATGTTAATTAACAAGAGAGCAAATAATTTGTTAACAAATTAATTTTATCAAGTTATATGTTAATTACATATGATTGTAATTTATGATTAAATCATTTAAAATCTTGACAATTTAGAGAAAATTTGTTTTAAATAAAATTAGTTAGTAAGAGAGATTCAATGTTATAAGTCTATACAATCTGCAAACAAACTAGCCTTAATTATTTACATATTAAAAAGAGTCATTTCCATTAATTTCGAATAATCAAAAGGTTCTGTTCGCTCTCACAATAATGCCTATTGGAAAATCCTAAAAATAAAAATAAAATAAAATTGTCGTTTGTCCAAGGAAACCGGGAAACCTCCCTTTCTTCTTTGCCTCCAGTCTTTCTTTCTCTTTTTTCTTCTCTTCAAAAGAGAACGAAATCAATTTCACGAACTCATTTCCAGTCACCAACTACTTTCTGAAATCTTCGTGAAGTTCAGCTCCAGAAAAAAGTTCCTCTGCTTCTCTCACCACCTTGAAAAAGGAAAAGGAAAAGGAAAAGGAAAAGGAGAAGAAGTCTGAGATTCAGGAAAGTGTGGATGAGGAGATGGAAGAGACTGATGCAATCGAGCTCGTACTCTTTCAAGTGGCTGAATGCTACGTGTATATAGTAAGTGTGATTAATTTCTTTGTGTGAATTTTGTTCCTCATCTTAAATTTTGTCCAATGGGTATGAATTTATAGTGATAAACTAGTTGATAACTGATTATAAATTCCATTTTCAATATAATGAGAGAATAAAATTGTGCTGGCATTGAAAACGGGATTGATTAAGATCAACTAGTAGTGAGAGAATAATTAACAACTATATTTGTCACTGCCTTTCTCCCTCAGTTGAAAACAAGTAATTACTATGACAAAGGGTTTTATAAAGTTATGATCTTTTTCTATATTTGTATAATTACTTATCTGTGATGTCAAGCTAACCATCTTTCTTATTTGTGCAGATACCACCCAGGAAAACTGCAGCTTCCTATAGGTTTTTTGCTTAACTTTAACATATGCTTCCTGATATCTGTTACATGGGGAATTGGGGATATGTTTTTATGCATGTTATAAACTTTATGTTTCTACTGTGCCATATGCTTGGTAAAGAATCCAAACCTGAGTGCTATCCAATTTATAGCAAATATGGGTTATGGTGCTATTTGTTGCTATTTTTTAATTGGTAAAGAATCCAAACCTAAGTGCTATCCACTTGGTTGGTGGTTTATTGACTTGAGAGTTGAGAATTCTTTTTTCCATTGCTAATGTATTTAATTATCAAATATTTATATTTGTGAAGTTCATTTATGGGCTGATGAATGGGATGTCAATAAGTGGGCTTGGGAAGGGACACTGAAAGTCATTAGCAAAGGGTGAAGAATGCATTATCAGACTGGAAGATAAGACTACAGGCAATATCATATTTGGGCTATCTTGGCAAATAAATGGTGCATGTGTCTTTGTAATATACTAATACCTATTATTTTGTTGGTTCACAATAATCTTAAACAGGGGAATTATATGCTCGAGCATTCTTAAGAAATGTAAGCCACACCCAGTGGAACCTGTAATTGACAGTAGCAGGTTAATCTGTAAGGCTTTTAATAGCTTGTTAACTAGTTGATGCTTAAATAGTTATACTTCTTCCTGCAGATATTTTGTTCTTCGCATAGAAGAAAACATTGGTGAGCTACTATACCTACTTATTACTCTAGTTGTTTCCAGTGGAACTTGATACGTGTCTGTTTTGCATTAGCCAAAAACAGAGAAATTATGGTAAACTGGTGTAATCTCTCAATAAGTAACTAGTCAGACTTTTGCTTCCTCCATCTTCCTCAACTCAAAAATCTTCTGTGAGAGGAAATGGACATGGAAGGGAGAAGGCAGATCAAATTTCTTTGAATAAGAATTGTGTAGCACAAATATATCCATAAACAAGCTGGTCTTTCTGAATTATTTTTTTTCCCTTTTATTTCAAAGACAGTTTTTGTCTTTCTAAAAACTTGTCTGCTAGCAGTGGCAGGAAATTGCCCTTGTTCTAGGAGAGTCCTTGCAATTTTAAAGTGGTTTAGACCTGCAAATTTGGTGGAGCAAAGCATGTAATGTGGGGATGGATTTTTAAGACAGGGAGGATAAGGGGGAGGCCTCCTAGAGGATATCTGAACTTTCAGGATCTAAATGTTAATCTTCCAAAGTTTCTGCAATAAAACCAATGTGTGAAAAATTTCCTGAATGGTACAAAGTACTGAATAAATTAAAATATAGTTATAACTTATAAGCAATCCTCTTCACAGGCTATCTTCTGAATTTCGATATTCATAACCTGTAAAGACTCTAACTAAATATTCGTAAGCTGACAAACTGAGGATCTGCATTCATAACTTGTAAACTGAGTTACTGAAGTCTTTGACTGATATTCATGCTGTCTGACAAAATGTGGTCATATTAATGATTTTAATTTACAACATTGAAGGACGTAGGTTTGCAGAATTATTTTAGTGTTTCTGGTGGACTGGATTTGTGGAAAATCTCCTAGGAATATCATGGCATGCTTCCATCAGTTCTCAAGCAGTCTTTTTAGTTCATCATAAATTTGGGAACTGAAGACTTCCAAATTCCATTTTTCTAAGGAAGAAGGCATTATACTTGTCCGAACAAATAAATTATGCCTGAACCTAAATTTATCCATTGTCAGTGTTGGAATAACGTTTCACCTGATCTTGTAAATTGAATGAGGTTTTTATTGACTATAGAGGGCTAACATACACACTCCCTTGGCTACTTGGTTCCTTTTGCCTGGGATGTGTTACATGTAACTATTGATTGTAATTTGCAATTCTAATTTACTGCTGCATATAGAATAAAAGTAACTAGTACGATTACATTATAAAATGAAAGTAATTCTTAGGTAATGCAAACATCATCAACAAAATCAAATAATATGTATTTTGTCTCTTGCGGAACTAGGTACATGTGCTTTTGCACAAATGCATTCTGACTAGAATGGTTATATTTCTTAGCTATTGCTTTTCTCAATAGTTTGAATCAGTATGTTAGAACAAAATGTGGTCCTGGACTTCTGATAAGCGAATTAGGCTAAAGCCAATGACCTTTTAATCCAACAATGGGTAGAGGGAGAGCATCGGTTCTGAAGTCTAAACTCAAGGTTGTGTAGCTTTGACTCAAGAATCGAACAAAAAAATGGGAATAACTAGGTGGCAAATTAATGAATTTTGTCTTTGATGTGAGTATGAATAGTTATTGATGAAAGTGAGGATAGATTCGATTTGCAATTATCTTAAACATCAAAGCTAAATAATGCTAAACAGTTTTATGGAATCTTACATTTTCTGAACTATGTTTTGTCTAATTTCACATATATGTCTAAAATTGGTTCTAAATTTTCATAGTCACAAACTCACCTACCTGATACTAGGACTCTTCTATCTCTGTTCTCTCACTAAACTGACAAAATGCTTCCCTTTTATGTTGCACTATTTGCTTTTAGTAATGTGCAGTTGTTTTTCAGGAATTATTGCCATTTTTATTTGTTAGTTCTTTTTCCTTTTTGGACATTTCATTTGGAAAACTTTAACTCATCTACATTGTATAGCTCACCTTTGTCCTTCCTCTTTATTTCTCACTACCTTTAATGTTGGTCCTTATGTAATTTGGGATCCTTCAGGTGGCCATCTTCGGCATGCTTTCATTGGTATAGGATTCCGTGATAGTACAGAGGCATATGATTTTCAAGCTGCTCTGCATGACCATGTGAAGTATTCTCCCATCTACCGTGTGCTTTATTTACCAATTTTCTTATGCTTGTATCCATATAGTCTCAGTAGTTTATGTACACTTAATTTCCATTCATAATGTCACGAAATATGAATATCTTGAACTGTTTTCTTAAAATTCATTTTAACGCTTGTTTCAAAAATTGTTCTGGAGATATCTGACCAAGAAGAAAACTGCCGAAAAAATGGAACTGTAATACCTGCAAACTTCCTTGGTTGATTACAGTTTAAAAGAAGGGGAGACTCTTGTACTCCAATTAAAAAGCAATGTATGCAAATATGCACCTTTCTGTTAACCATGTGATATGGCTTAAAATGTTGATATTCTGTTTTTGTTACCATTTGTGGCATTCACAGAAAACTGGCTGCACTGTGAAGTTGAAGTTTTTTGAGCAGGGTCTGAACAATCCTGTGGAAGAAAAAGGTACCCCTAAAGAGCCTGTAATTTGTATTAAACCACCGCCTCCTCCTCCAGCGCCACTCTCTCCTGCTACTAGTGCTCAGAAGTCTCCAACAAACTTGCCACCAAGTTTCAGTCTTGAAGGAGCTTCTAAAGATGAGTCCTCGTGTTCAACCAAAGATGGGAAAATTCAGAATTCTCCCGAAAATCAAAGCACACAGGATATCCCAGATGACGATTTTGGTGATTTCCAAGCTGCTGGGTAGCTCTGTTTCTTGTAGTAACTTTTTTATAAGCGAGTGCTTAACATTTTCTTAGTTCACTATTTGAGGTTTATGATGGTTCGGGACCGTACAACTTTCAAAATTCCTATTGATAAGGTAAATAATACAACAATGTTCGATTTTGCTCGGAGATCCCATATGTCGTTGAGACTAACCAGTCTCTAAACCTTTTGCATAGATGAAATGCTTCAGTTGCAGTGCCGTTTTTGGTAAAACAATTGCAGTGCTGTACACTGGTATGAATTTCATATCTCCTACTCCAAGCCACTTTCATTTTGCAATTTTGCTGTGGCTGCTGCCATTTTTCCTATGGAGCCAATGCCATACTTCGTTGTCATCTCCTCCATTTTAACTGACATTATGTGCAAGGCTTCACATTAGGCTTTCATTCATGATCAACAACTTTGATAGAATGCCCACTTAAATTTGCGAAGATCAACGCAAAGGAAGAAGGAATCAAAATTCGCAGGAAGAGGAAATAGACAGACTTGAACAATTTGTTCAATATGTTTTCGTCGTGAACTAATAATTAGTTAACTTATTTATTTTTCTTTTTACACATATTATTATAAGTTGATTAATCTCTGTATTTATGTGTAAATATTATAATGCACATATTCTTATTCTTAACGGAAACCAAAACAACTGCTAGAACTATAATGAAGTTTCATGAAAAAAAAATATTTCTTTTTTGAAGAATATATTGAAATGGATAATCCTAAGTTTCTTCCTTTCAAGCCAAACTAACACCAAAGTTATTGCTTACTTCATGCTTACAATTTTTTTATTTATTCTTTTCTGTAAATTGTTTCTAAAGGAAAGAAACCAACACCCTCTAAATACTTCGTCGTACGTATGCTTTAAGAATTCCTAGGAATTTTTTTTGGATGCAGAAGTACACTCGATTTTGGTGTGAGTAATGTATATTTTGTTTTACAGAGAAAGTTGAATCCATATAAAATACTAGATTCAAAATACTTATCAATAATAATTTCTTTTACTTACATGTCATAAAATAAGTAACAAAACTGAATAATGGGAGTATAATCCTAAACAGAACAAATTACTGCAGACAATAACAAAGATACGAGAATTGTGGACCCACACTGAGAAGTTGAAAAATATGTGGACGGGGCTATATAGTAATATTCAGTTATTTATTTATACAAACAATTTTAGTGTACTTGCATATTTCTCGACACGTGTTAGGGTTGGAAGAAACCTGGTGAACTGTGCCTGTACGTTTTTGCCTTTGGAGTCTTCCTTCCTCTGAAGAATTTCTCTTTCTTTTTCACTACTGATCCTAAATTTTATATGGTATGACTCTTTTTTTTTTTTTGCCATAACGTATGACTTCTTTAAGTCTTCCTCTCTGGGTGTTCGTCATCTCTTAGAATTACAATTATGCAAGTAAGTTCTTCAGCTCAAAATATAAACGAAAGGGTTTTGTAATTTTGGTGCAGGTTCTTTGTTTGCTCATGTATGGGTGTGTATATTATTGTGAATATTTTTTTTTTCTTTCTAAATTTTACTTAATTTTGGCAGGGTTTAAGTTTATTTCTACCTGTTCGTAAGCCAAATTTGTATTTCTCCCTGTGTTTATATTGATAATCTTGAGCATATAAAGTTGAAATTCAACTGGGTTTATACGTTTTATTTTAATTAGTTTAGTTTCAGTATTAGAAATTTCGCTTTACATATTTGGTTGAACTCTAGAATATGTGTGACGAAATTGGTTTTTTTTTTGTTTTTTTGAGAAGGTGACGAAATTGTTAATTGTGGACTCTGTTTAGTAAATTTGGATGAAGGATCGGATATGGCTTTCATTATGGGTCGGTGACTTGGTGTGGAATGGTTTGTAAAGAAGTTTAGATTTTGAGCTTGGCATTATTAGGGAAAAAAGCAGACTTTTGTTTCCTTTTCTGTTTTGCAGTTTTTCTCTGGTATCCTTTGTATGTTTCTTGAATAAGGGTTCTGATACATGCCATGATCAATTTGTTCTGAGACCTGAGAAGATGCATTTGTTGAGGGATACGGTTGTCCTTTATGCATATGAGTGGATCCTGTTCTTCGTTTGAAGTTGTTCGTCAAGTGATAAATTTTCTTTCTCCCTTTTAAAGCATCTCTTCATTGAAAAAGAGTTGTCATCACCCTAATTTTTTCTACTTGGGCCTTTTCGCAAGTGTTTTGCTTTAGTTAGAGAAACTTCACATGGTCCTTATAGTTGATAGAAACCATATTCTTTGATTCTTGTTGACTCTGATGCTGAAGTTTTCATTTTCAGTCCAAATTCTTGTTGATAGAACACATGGTTCATTATTGTTTATGTTATCTTAGTTATGAAGCTGGATTTGTGTCATTGTATCTTATCTACTCTCTTGGCTTGTTAATTCCCATTGTAAGCATGTGAATTTTCCCTACACAGCCTATAATCCACCCGGAATTCCCCTATGTTGCATGGCAGGTCGTTAGCATTTAACATTTGATGGTTTGGATGTGTGTATCATCCATCATGTTATTTTGCTGAAATTTTTATATGTTTTCTTGCAGATAAGGTAGAGCAACCTTGAAATAGGAACTGGAGGGATCATAACCTTATCTATAGAACACAAGAGAAGAAAAGATAAAAGATTACTTCAGCAAGCTATTTATGATCACAATGGATGTAAAAGGTATAACGTGGGTCGGAAATATATACCAGAAGTTTGAAGCTGTGTGTCTGGAGGTGGAAGAAATGATGTATGAGGTATGCTTCTATCCTTTTCTCATAGTCTACCTTGAGCAGTCACCAACCCCACGGGACTCTGAGGGGTGATCAGCTGAACTACCCTAGTTGGCTGATTATCGACACTTAAGTTGCAACTATTATGTCTCCTCCTCCTCCTTCCACTGCGACATGCTTCTTCTGTGAAATCCTTACTGCTTGATTTAACTATCATTACTCCTTGAAGCTGGTGTTTTTCGTTCACTAATATACTTTATGAACATCAATTTTTTTTTTTTTTTTTTGGTTGATGGGAACAGGATGCAGTTAAATACGTTGAGAGTCAGGTGCAGACTGTTGGGAAAAGTGTTAAGAAGTTATATTCCGATGTCATGGAAGATTTGCTTCCTCCAACTTCATTAGATTCTGAAAAAATAATGGCCGCCGAGTTGCCTACAGAACATAATTCTGATCTTGGAGTCTGTAAGAAGTCATATGGAAGTCTGAAGGAAAAACCTGTAAATATTTATAACAAGCAATTTACCAAGGACTCAAATGTATTTGTTGACGTGAATAAGGATGCTAGCCAGGTCAAATCGTTTAATGGATTTCGCAATGCTGATGTTTTGACCAGACCATCTTCTGACAATTCTGTCAAAGAAGATAGGTTTACATCATATTCAAGACAATGTGGTGATGGCAATATGCATATTAAATCAAAGTTTGGTATCAATGAAAACCAAGAAAAGATAGAAAACCCTCCGATTAAGACATTTGGGGAAATCAGTTCTACAGAAAGAGATATTTGTAGGGGATCATCATTCTGTGAAGTCTTAGATGAAAATCATGAAGTTCCTAGCCACCATGATTCAGTGGAAGTTACAAGGCTGGACTGTGTAGCAGACAGTTCCAATAAGATTGAAAATGCATGTGAACATATACCTGATGTTTCAACTGATCATTCATCATCTGATAAGGTGAAGTCTGCTGACAAAATAGAAAAGGATAAGAGTCCTTCATCCTCTGGTGGCTTACCCGGAGAACTAAATGGTTGTTATTTCCTCAACACTTTTCATTTCATATCTTTCCTCATTTTTGCTGTTTGCGCTGTTTTGACTTCTGATGTGGAAGCTTTGACAATGGTTTCTTTCACTGTAGGGATCTCTATGAATGAAGAAGCTGTGTGCAACAGATTTTCTGATAACATGGTCATTCTGTCTCATGCAGGTCGCAACACATATAATTTAGATACATTGAGATGCAGCGTCTAAGCCTCTTTTATTAAGATGAAGCAGAGAACTTTTTTTACTAATAACTGCTATATGTTTGGTGTGAAAATAATGCATTACCAAAAGTAATTCTGGTGACCTTATTTTCCATCCTTCAAGATAATAATATTTAGTAAAACATAATAGAATAACTGTTATATCTAATATGAAGCTTCTTGCAAGATTTTCATTGATGAATATTTCATCCTGACCTATAACTGTGTGAGGTCTGGGCATTCCTCCTCATCCTCACACTGTTCCCCTTTTCTGTAAACTTTCTGCTTATTTTTTTATATAAGGAATACGCAACTTTTGCATCTCCTACTTAGAGGGAAGTAAGTAGATTTTTTTTGAAAATTTGAAGCTAATCTTTGACTAAGTTGAAAGTTTATTTCTTATATGCATTACAAATTTGTTCTTAAATCACACTGGATGATAATAAAGCTGCAAGTTTTCCATGGCATTTCCAGAAGTGATCCCTCTGAAGCCCATGTAGTGTCTAGCTCTAAAACATTTTGATGTTTAATTCTGTTGCATGTTTGTTTGTCATGTTTTACATGTAGTAACTGATCTAGGCACTATTTTGAAGCATTATCAGATGGGTGGGATTTGGATGCAATCCAGACAGATACTGCAATTGAACCAGGTCATGAAACTGTGGAGCAAGTTGATAAGGTAAAGCTGGAGGAAACTTGTGTTATGGTGAATGGAGATGACCTCCCTATTGATCCTCAGACCGGCAGTGTTCGGAGGCCTTACAAGGTACTGTTTCTCTGTCTCTGCCTTTCCTCATCAACCACCCCCAAAAAAAGAACTTCTCTAACTGGGCCAGAAGTATAGTCATCCTAACTAAAACTTTTGGTTTTGAAGAAAAAGATCCGGCAAGCTTTTTCTTCAAGAATGAAGTCTGGGAGGAAGCAGGAGTATGAGCAGCTTGCAGTATGGTACGGGAACAGCGCAAAACCCAATGTAGATTGTGCAGATAATTTGGTTCCAGCTTCTGCATTGGTGGACCCAAAGAACTGTGAATCCGAGTGGGAGCTTCTCTAAGTACAGTGCCATAAGTCTGTAAATTAGTATTTGACCTCAGTGCTTTTGCATCCACTCGTAGCAAACAGAGATTGAGATGCACCAACAACTTAGGTTTTCCTCCCCCAAAAGGGAAAGCCCTTTAGTTACTGATTCATAATTACTAAGCTCCCGATATACTGGGTGCATTGGATTTACATCTGCTATACAAATTACAAGACAAATTGTTTATTTTTTTCTCCTTGTGCTCAATTATGACACCGTCGTGTTTTTCTTTTCCAAATTTTTTCTTGTTAATTTTCTCTGCTGATATGATCTTTTCTTGACTCTAGTTACCGTATGCAGCTTCTGTTGTATGCTACAGATTAGTGTACATTATGCTTACTGCAGAGGAAATAACTCTAAATGGCCTTGTTTTGCAACTTATCTTGTATTCTCGTGGATCGTTTTCTTGGATGTTTCTTTGACACATTGAATTGATTATAGGTACGTGTATTTTCTGATTCATGTCTTTAAATCAAGCTAGTCTTCAGCGTGATGAATAGGAAATAAGAGGCAAGAAAAACTGGGCAAAAGTGGGTCTTCAGCCTTCTACTTCCCTTGAAACTTTCATCTTCCTCTTGAGCTAAACCGAATTAATCAGAGGTGAAACAACATAAGTTTAAAAACTAAAATTTTCTCTTAAACTTTGGACCATGGATGCATATAGTAGCCTGTTATATTTCTCTGGCACCTCAGTAAAGCACCACTTAATGCAATCAGCATGATACTCTTGTTCCTCTGCTTTCATGAGAAGATTGTTCCTATACTGGCTTACCTTTGTGATGTTCAAGTACTTCCCTGGTGTTGACATGCCTCCAATTGTTTTCTCAACTATACGAGTTTGGAAATATTGCAATACAAGACTCATCAATCATGTTAGCATAAAAAAATAAAGAAAATAGTCATCAATCAAGGGTTTGGTTTTATTGTCGAACCATGTAATATTGTAGCTAAATTGTAATATGAAATCGTTAGTACTCTTCTGTTTGTCGATTCCAATTTATTGTGCGTAATTCGTCAGGCCATATTACTATTTATGTTATAATTCAAAAAATAAAATAAAATTAATGCAAGTAAATCATTAGTTTTTCGGAGATTTTCATAGTATAATTTTATTATTCATAAGTCATCTTTTAATATGCTAATTTCTTTTTATAATTTTATATTTTAACCTATCTAAGTGTTTTTTTTTTTTTTTCTTTTTTCTTGGCTATGGGGCAAGAATTCAACACATGAGGACTTCTTTGTGCACCTTCAAGTCATATTTTCAGAGATGCTTCCCAATAATTCTTTGCTTTTGGATTTAATAGCAAAATTTAAAAATACTAAATATTTTGTTCCAATTTTTAAAAACACAAAAAAAGAGTCAAACATAAAGATCAAAGTAATTTCTGCCGAATATATATCGTAGTCAAAGCAACTTGTACGGAACAGAGTCTTGCCCATCAAAATCAAGAGGCAATTTGCCAGGGACGTTGTTGAAACAGAGGATTCTGTTTCATATGAATGTCACCCTTCATATAACCATAGCAGCCATGAACACCTTGGTCCTCACCAATTCATATACTTTTCTCTTCAAAACCATTACCCTAATGTCTTTCATAGGCCAAAGGCAATGTGTGTTAGCTATTTTTTTCCTCATTTTCACAGTTTGGACTTGTGAACAAGTTCTGTCTCGCAAGCTCAATGAGGCTTCTTTATCTGAAAGACATGAACAATGGATGACAAAATATGGTAAGGTTTACAGCGATGCTGCAGAGAAAGAAAAGCGATTCGACATTTTTAAGAACAATGTTGAATTCATTGAATCATTTAATGCTGCTGGGAATCAAGCTTATAAGCTCAGCATTAACAAATTTGCTGATCAAACAAACCAAGAGTTTGTGGCTTCTCGTAATGGATACAAGAAGCTCAGTGGACTAAGGACAGCAACAGAAACAACAACATCATTTAAGTATGAAAATGTTACCGCTATTCCTGCTACCATTGATTGGAGGAAAAAAGGAGCTGTTACTCCTATCAAGAACCAAGGCCAATGTGGTAAGATATATTAGACTATTAACTTTTCTAAATTAAATTAAGGATGTTTGATAAACTCAGACCGACAACCGTGACAACCCTTTGAATTTTAGGAGAAAGGGTTGCTGGATAATACCCCAGCAAACACCATTCATGTTTCGATTTTCGAACATGGTGGACAGCAAATTGACAAAAGTCATCCTCTTAATTTGGTAACCAAACTCCTAATGTTTCATTAATGAGCATATAACATTTGGTTTATTTTGTTTTGCAAATGAAATCAGGTAGTTGCTGGGCATTTTCAGCAATAGCAGCAACTGAGGGTATTACACAACTAACTACAAGAAGTTTAATTTCACTATCTGAGCAAGAACTTGTGGATTGTGATGTTAAAGGTGAGGACCAAGGATGTGAAGGTGGTCTAATGGAAGATGCCTTTGCATTCATAATAAAAAACAAAGGAATAAACACTGAGACTAACTATCCCTACAGTGGAGCTGATGGAACCTGTAACACTAAAAAGGAAAGTTCAAGTGCAGCTAAGATTAAGAGCTATGAAAAAGTTCCGGTTAATAGCGAAACCGCGCTACTCAAAGCTGTGGCTAACCAACCTATATCAGTTTCCATTGATGCTGAAGGCTCTGCTTTCCAATTCTACTCAAGTGGGGTTTTCACAGGTGAGTGTGGAACCATGCTAGACCACGGTGTTACCGCGGTTGGTTATGGTACAACTGATGATGGTACAAAGTATTGGCTGGTTAAGAATTCATGGGGGACTGAATGGGGTGAAGAAGGATACATAAGGATGCAACGTGATATTGAAGCAAAGGAAGGTTTATGTGGGATTGCTTTGGACTCCTCTTATCCAACTGCCTAATATGGTGGACACTGGACAGGACAGTAATTAATATATGAATTTGTATAATACAAATTCTAATTTATAAGTGAATTAATCAGTGTGTCTGAAATTTGATTGTTATATAGAACTTGTGGGTTGATATAATTTGGTGAATGTGGTGTTCTGTATATTCATTGTTTTTCTGTATCAATCAACTTTGCTCAGTAGTGTTCTGTTAATCCTCACTGCAAAAGAAAATATATTATGATGCAGATACGCTGACCAATACCAACAGAATCACATGGCCATGCCAAGCCCAAAGTGCCAGTCCTTTGAAGTTTTCTTCCCATTATGAGACATGATTTGATTCACTGAGCCTTAGCCGATAATTATTTAAAAATTTAAAAGATTAAAATAAATCTAATTTGAATCCAATCAAGTTCCTATAGAATCACAATTTAAAATTTCATATTGAGTCAACCTTCAATCAAAATTATTATATGTTAATATTTTTGGATCGGTTGTATTCTGATTTAATTTATTGTCATGCTTAATTGATTATTTGATTATAAAAATAGTTAATTGATTTAACGGAAGAATATCCTTTGTTAGTATTACTAATTATTGTAGCAGTAACATCATAACTCAAAAGTAAGCTTATAAACAGAGGGCATAGAGAATATAGATTAACTAGTATGAGAGGTAAGCCAATCCCACCAAAAATGATGAGTGTATGAAAAATTGTGACAATTTTATTATAAAACATTTAAGTATGCACATAAATGTTTAATTAGTGAAATTATAAGCTTGACTTTGGATCCTGTTGTTTTTTCTTCTTTATGACATAGGCTTAGCTACCTTCTCAACATTTTCTTGAAAACATTCAACCATTATGATTGGAACTTTGAAAGTGGTAGTCTGTGCAAGAATTACTTGTATAATTACTTTCCTATATATATATATATATATATTGCTATGGGTGCCACTGCTCACTATGCACTAGCTATATATAATAAAATGCAATTCGCTGGACCAACTAATCCACAATCAATTTGCAGCTAAAAGCACATAACTTTTCTTAAGTACAAAGTATTGGGTTCTGAAAGGGAATAGACAATATTTTAGACACACATGTTCTAGAAAGGGAATTATATGATTTTTACTAGTTCAAGTAAGCAATTTGTATGAGAAATCCACTAACTGGGCCAGACTTTTTTTTTTCTGGAGATGGCCCACATAGCCCAACTTGGAATAGCATGATTTTGAATTCAAAGATTCTAGACTCTTTCTTTTTCCTTCTCACACCAATAGATTTGGATACTTAATAGCTGGCCTACTATTATTACATCAACTGTTTGTAAAAGTTGCTTTGGATTGTTTACTCAAAAGAATAAACCATAAAGAAAAAGACTCATCAGGGTGAGAGTGGTGGCTAAATGCTAACCACCAAACCTTATAACCAAACTTCCCTCCAATTCTCTTGGCAAAAAAAGAAAAGAAAAGAACTTCCTCCAATTCCTACTCTTCTTTCTCTCTTTCTTACTTTTTTTTTTATTGAAGATTTCTAAAGTTTTTCATATGCAAGGCAAAATATAATTTCCTATTTTCAAGTTAGATGGTTTGCACATTTATTAACTCGTCAATCACCATTAAAAATCAATTATTGATGACAGTGAAGATTATGGACATTAATCCCTTGTATCAATTGTTGAACTCAAATTCTCGCTATATATAAACAAGTATTATTACCTTGAGAAATGGGTTAGAAAGTAATACATAATGCAATAGTTCACAATAATTATCGGAGATCATCAAAAACTTAATTAGAATTTATGAAAATCTTGTAG
Organism: Quillaja saponaria; assembly: GCA_029379385.1. Classification (NCBI taxonomy): domain Eukaryota; kingdom Viridiplantae; phylum Streptophyta; class Magnoliopsida; order Fabales; family Quillajaceae; genus Quillaja; species Quillaja saponaria. The sequence goes on along the minus strand of CM055616.1, from coordinate 4,680,405 downwards.
CCTAATTCGATTTTTGATGTCCTAATGAATATCATTTGTTACAAGTAACTAACTATAAAATGATGTTTGGATTGTGATATTAGAGATTTGCATGGACCAACAAAGTATAAATACAAGAACACAAAACCTGTCTCAAAAAAAAAAAAAAAAAAACTCAACCAAAGTAGCAAACAATACCCACCCAAGCATGATATGTTGCCTGCCTCCAAAACAATCACAAATATGCATTGATGCTTTTGCATTAAATGCTAGATTACTAGCTAGTACTCTATATATTAATGTTACTTCTTGCATACCCAACAATTAATGGGACTTTAATTGGACCCACTGCTTGAACAAGGCTCGTGGGCAAAAATTATTTTTAATTAATTTTGATTAAATAGTAAGAAATAATAATAATAAAATACATGTATAGTTGGATTGAAAGGAAAGGCTTAGCTATCAAGTTTCTAACTCAAAATGGGCAAAAGATAAACAATGAAAGAGATGCTTGGAAAGTCACTTCGGTGGATGTGGATGGTTTTTTCATTTTTGTGGATGTTGATTACCAAAACAAGAAGACAAAGTCATAAAGAAAGAAATGCACAATTGTTCAATAATTTCTTTCATTTCAGGCCCTACTTGTTATAATTACTCTTTGCAAAAGGTGGTCTTTTTCATCATTTATAGAAGACATCTACATTCGTTTAACCAATTTCCTACTCCCTCTTTCATAAACTTGGCCTTTTGTAGCGGCTGGCTACTCAACTCAAAATCAAAATTTTAACATGAAGGGAATGAGCCAATATATATATTTTTAATATAAAATTTATTAGTTTAAATTTTCTTTGAAAGATTAAGAGAAATAAAATTTTGTATAAATAATTTGTTTTTGACCAAACATAAGAGATGAATTAATCAAACATGACCTATTTCTGAATGAGTAAAATATGTTGACAATGGACTATATTCGTTCATTACATTTTATATTAGGATAATTGTTAATATCATTTTTTGAGTTAAAGTTTATCAGATCTTAGTTTAGTGATTAAGATAGATATGTCAAAGATCATAAAATTTTCATAAATTTAAACAGGTAATGTATTTGTTAATTGAACAAGCTGATTTTAAAACAAACAAATTGAATAGCACGTTGCTACAAGATATTTAAATGGGTCATTGTCACTAACCATGTCTCTCTACCACTTGGGCACATTTGTTCCTCCACTTTGCAAAACTGAACTCCCAAACTTCTTTCTGTTTTCAGTTCTAAGAGTCCAAATATGTTGGGGGAAGCGACCACATGGTTTGGTATACAATGCTAATTCGGAAAGATAATTAGTTTATGATTCAGGTATATGTGATCGTTAAATAAAAATAAAATAAAATAAATACTATTAAGTCATCAGTATTTTTAATTATTTAAATATTAAGATTATAAATTATATAATGGAAGATAATTTATTGTTTTAGAATTTATTGTAAAAATACGATTGGATTTCATGTCCTTGAGATGACTTTAAAGTAATTTTATTAGTTGAGTTAATTAATACTTTTAAATTATTATTATTTTTTATATAGAAAATAACTAAATTACAAATTTGGAAGAAAAAGATGTGACTTCAATAACAACCAAAGAATACTCCAAAGCTAATTAATTGATAGCCAGACTCGTAATAGTTGAATAGTATGAGCTATTAAGAAATGAAAAGGAAAGCAACAAATAAAATAATTGACTCATTGATATATCAGAAAAGTGTCGAATCGATTTTTAGTAGTAAAAAATGTGCACTACTAAAAATAAAAAAATCAAAATATTGAACCAAATCCTGCCATATTTGCGTTGGTCCAATTATATTCTTCCATATGCATGCCTATGTGTAAATAAGTGAAAATTGACCCCAATCAATATCATTTTGCATGAAGAATTTTATGGTTCACAATCAATCAATTTTAAATATTAAGCTTTATTTCTAAATTATTTTATTGAAATTTAGAAAGAAAAAAAAAACAATGTAATACTTATATGTTTCAGATTGAAGTTTTAGAAAATTATATTTTAAAAAAGAAAAATAGCAAATATTAATTTGCTGTGGTTCGTGCTTCACATTGATATTAGATTTACAGCTCACCCATTGACCTACAAAATTTAATTTTTTTTCAAGTACTACTCCGTCTCTAAGTCTTTCATGCCACAATCAAACAAGATCAGTGGGGTACTTTACCACTAAGTTTTGCCCCCTCTCATGTTTTCTGTCCGGTTTTTATTATCCAAAAAAAATTTTCCCTTAAAATTTAAAAAGCTGTGTTTGTTCTATTTCTGAAAAATCCAACAATAATAATTGATGTCACTATTATTATATTCAAGTAGCATAGGTACCAGATCTAAATACTCTACTCTCCCCCACCAAGGTCGATATAATCCTAAACATACATGTCAATTACATGATATATATATATATATATATATATTATTCAATACTAAGATTTGTGTGCTAATTGTCATAATTTTGTGTATTATATGAATCATATCCTATGCGACAAGGGATTTCCATAATAGAATGACAGCAAAACACAATTTCCAATCATAATTTTAGAGTGATTTGTAAGTAACAAATTTAATGGAAAGAAGGAAAAAAAAAAAAAAAAAAAAACCCAAAGTCTTAACAAAATGAAATAACATAATAATCACAAGCAAGTCAATAATTAACAATCATCTTAAGTAATAATACACAATGTCAATGTAAGTTATAAGTTCTATTATGAAATTAAAAACTAAAAAATTGTTTAATAAGTATAGAGAAAACTTAGGCTGAATTTGGTAATACTGTGATTTTTATGCTATGCTGCAAAAAAATAACTGTAAAAATGTTACATTAATGTTATTTGATAAATCTTTTATAAAAATTAGTGTGGTTAGTAAAAACAATAAATAAGATGTTCGGTAAAACAAATTATAAGTTGATATGAATATATAAAATGATAAAAATTAATATCATTCATATTGATTAACTTTTATTAGATGATTTATAAATTTATTAAAAATATATTTGAGATTTTTTAAAATTAATAAAATGATTTTTATATTTTTAAAAATTACAACTAGATTTTAAAAACTCTAGATACTTTTAAAAACACTCCAAATTTTTAGAAAGCAATAATAAAAAAAAGCAATTCTTAACAAAAATTAATAAAATAATTTTTTAGCCTAATATTAAAAATATTACCAAATACAACCTTAGTTCTAGTAAATATTATGGATTTAAGTGCTAAGTGATAGTAGCCATATGATAATAATACAAGCCCCCTTTGAGGACTTGACCTTAAAGCTTCACCCATAGTTTTCACACATGTTGTGTGCCTCAGTCTTCATTATCCAAATCCAAATTGATATTATGAGGTCATCAACTATGGGATACAACTGAGGCAGGTTGGAAGCCAGAACATAGGATGTACTTCATAAAAAAATATATATTATACATATCAAAGGACAATATAATATTCTGTATGCAATATACCTAAAGGGCCAAATATGTCATTTTACCCAATCTTTCAAATACTTTTTTCTTCTTTGAAAAAAGTTATCGAGTCACCCTTCACCCACCAAAAGAAATAACTTTAAAAAGCATTTTCAGTTTTTTCTTTCTTACTAGAGAAAATGTTTCCATTATTTTAAGATTAGATCCAAATCCAACCCCACATGCAATTGCCACGGTCAAAACAAAAGAATCCATCCCAAGGATTTCACTGTTTTTGTCTCTAAAATAAAATAGAAAAAATACTCTGTTTCACATGGAGTGGAGCCTCTCTGTTTATCTCTCTTCCACACAGAGAGTTACACATAGTTGCCTACATATTATATAAGCTCGTTTCAGAAAACTTTTTCTTCACTCCCCGTCCTTTTTCTTTCAGCAAATTCTTGAGGGGATCAAAACCCAAGAATGGGTTTCCTATTCCATGCTCTGTTTTTTCTCTCTCTGTTTCTGTTTTCTCACCAAACAAAAGCAGAGGAATTCGATTCCTTCAGTAATACTTCCAATCTTAGTGCTAGAAAACTTGCAGGCCAATGCAATTGGTTCCGTGGTAAATGGGCATACGACGCGTCGTATCCTCTATATAATCCTTCTACATGTCGCTTCATAGATCCACAATTCAATTGTCAAAAATATGGTCGCCCTGATAAACTATATCTCAAATATAGATGGCAGCCATTTTCTTGTTCCTTACCAAGGTATCATTTTTACTCACTCAGCTTTTCCATTCTGTAAGTATTAGTTGTCTAGAGGGGTAATGCAAATCTGGGTCTGAAACTTTTTCAGGTTTAATGCATTGAATTTCTTGGAAAAATGGAGGGGGAAAAAGATTATGTTTGTGGGTGACTCACTGAGTTTGAACCAGTGGGAATCATTGGCTTGTATGCTTCATGCTTGGGTGCCTAAATCCAAGACCACATTCATAAGGAAAAATGGTATCTCTTCAGTGATATTTGAGGTTGGTTTTCTCAAATCTTCATAATTACTGTTGCATATAAAGTTGAGTAAATTACTGTAGTTATAGCATGCTTGTCCTGTGTTTTTCTCTCCTACCTTTTGAAGGAAGGTGAAGGCTTTAAAGCAAGTTTAAATTTTGAATTTAATTCTGGTCCTCTACCTCCACTACCTCCATGTCCAATTTCTACTTGAAATATTTTTACTTTGGGAGCTAACTACTGAGTTAACGTATGCTCAAGTGTAGGCATTAAAGGCAAAACGTGATTAGGGGAAAGCTTTTTTCAATTTGCCGGGGACTTGCTAATTTATAATAATCACATTTGCTAAGCTAGACTTAAGTTACTTGATTCAATTTCGGTTTTCTGATAAATTTTGTCGCACCTCAACTAGATTCAATTTACTTAAAAAAAATTACTCTACCGAATTCTCATTGAAAAATTATGTCTTTATTAAAGAACCAAACATGTATAATTTTATTTGATTACTGACCATACGTTAACTCAATCGATGAAGTAGTTAATAGTTTAACGGTTAAAAATATTTTTATTTTTTTAACTTAACAATCAAATAGTATCCAGACAATAAGTTCTTTGTTAAAAAAATTAGTGTCTTTTAAGAATAAAAGATAAAAGATTCTACTTGCATTGTTTTGAGTAAATTGTGGTGGAAAAGTTTTGAATATGGCTACTGTTGCTCTCTTTTTTCTTTTTCTTTTTTAACTTTGTTAAATTTTCCTCCCTTTTTCTTTTATGATCCCTTTCAAAACCTAATTGCTTTTTAAAACTTTATTGTCCCAACTCCCATGCATCAATTAGCTTACCAATAATAAAAGTTAGATTGATATTTAATACCCTCTTATTCTGTCCTATAATCCAACACCATTTCCGGCTTAAGTATTGGAATTTGGACAGACTGATGAGTCCTGCCATAAATCATTGACTCATTATTTATAAACTAGACGATGCCTACATGACATCAAGCTATAAATTATGGTGAACACTAAGGCCTCTGTTTCCTCTGTTTATCTTAATGTCAATGCATCTTCTTCCTAATAAGTTTGTCGCCCTATAAGCTTATACAAGGAAGATGGTTCTTTCCCTTTTTATAAGTTTATTTTATTTCAAGGAGTGAAGGCAGAATTCGATCTTGTCATCGGAACAACTCTAAAAAATTAAACTAACTCATATATTTTCAATTTTTTTCTCAATAAAATTATCTTGATTTATTAGGATTCGAACCCTAAAGTGTTTGGTCGAGAAATTATATCCAAAATTTAAAGGGTTATCCCTATTTTATACGTGGACAAGAAAATACGTAGGGCTAATCCCTTTCAATGGACCACATAGGGCATTATATAGACCCAGTTGTATGCATGCAGGGCTTTTTCCCTTTCTAATAAAGTTTATAGCTACAAAGTTGCAAGGACCACCCTTTTTCATGATATATATGAAGGAAGACATGACCTGAAAGGAACAATGTAAAAATTGTTCACCAAGTATTTCAACATCTACCACAAATATAAATGCAATCAAAATTCTAGTTGATTCAATTGATGAAAATTAACGTGTCTCAACTAGAATTACTTTCTGTTTTCATCTAGAATGAAGTGTTTGAAGTATGGGATGTAATTTGTTTTTATTATTTTTATTTTATGATGTTATGAGTTTGGCTCATTGCAAGGTTAATTTCTTATTTAGAATGTGTTATTAGAAAAAGAAAATAAAAAATTTATTGCGGTTGTAGTTTAAGGGTTTATGAAATTTCGGATTGAAATTAAAAAAAAAAAAAAGGCTATAAATTTGTACCAAATGGATGGTTTTGAAGAAAAATTGAGAGATTTATGTGTTTAATTTTGTTGCAGGAGTATAGGCTAATGTTGCTGCTGTACCGAACACCCTATTTGGTGGATCTCGATTATGAGAAAATTGGAAGAGTATTGAAGCTTGATTCAATAAAGAGTGGTAATGCATGGAGAGGAATGGACATGCTGATCTTCAACACGTGGCATTGGTGGACCCACACCGGAAAATCTCAACCGTAGGATTCAATCCTTGATATCTGTTTATACATTAATTAAGGAACTGTATTATTTCATTTTGTTTCCCCTAAAAAATTTAAAATCATTTTGCAGGTGGGATTATTTGCAAGAACGTAACAAATTGTACAAAGATATGAACCGTATGATTGCATATTACAAAGGGCTAACCACTTGGGCTAGATGGGTCAACTTCAATGTTAATCCCATAAAAACCAAGGTTTTCTTTTTAGGAATTTCTCCAGTTCATTACGAGTAAGTCATTCTCTCTCAAAATTATTTTCACGATCACAGCTAACAACTATATGATACTAGTTGTTCATGTGTTGCATGCATCTAAATGATTTTAACAATTACTCACAGTTGTAGGATATGAGTCATTCATGTGTTATGTACACACACCTAGAACATATCACGTTAACTGTTCGGATTATATGATCACATTAGTAACTACTATGAATAACTTTGATCAGTTGAACTAATTATGCTAGGAAAATTTTATATTGGTTTTCATGGAAATTAGGGGGAGGGATTGGAATCAACCATCAAAATCATGCTCAAGTGAGAGACAACCATTCTTTGGTTTGAAGTACCCAGCAGGGACACCCATGGCTTGGGTGGTAGTGAAGAAAGTGTTAAGTAGGATTAAGAAACCAGTGTATTTTCTAGACGTGACGACGCTTTCACAGTACCGGAAAGATGCACATCCATCGGCTTACAGTGGCGACCACTCCGGCACCGATTGCAGCCACTGGTGTCTTCCGGGGCTGCCTGATACTTGGAATGAACTCCTATATGCAGCTCTCTTTGGTTGAAGACCTTGACTTCAATTAGTAGCCAATTTAATTATTCACTTGTTTATCTTTACATAATTTTTAGTAGGAAAACCATTGTTTTTCTGTACTTCTAGGAAAATTTGATTTGGCAATTTTAGTTGTGCAAGTGGGGAATAAGAGGGTTTGATGCTTCAATTGTAAATTTTGATTAGTTCTGGCAGAAAGTTGCCTTGATTTGTAAGAAGTAGTTCTCTTTCAATATTGAAAAGCTTTTTCAATTGTAACATCATTTTATGAAGACATTTTTTAGATTATTTTTATTTTTATTTTTAGATATAACAATGAGAAAGAGAAGACATTAGACACATGATATCTCTTATTCAGATTGCACTGCACTCATAGACCACTTGACAAAATTATACAACTTGATAATCTAGCATATGGTTAGACCCTAAATTAATAAAGTAGAAAACTATGTGAATTGATCTGCTTTATTTTCAGTTTGGAAAACTTGACCAATATCAGCAGTTGGGCTCTTCAATTGGGTAGAAACAATTTCATTTCTCATGGGCTTGTCCATCATTTCTACCAAAACTAGGTGACTCTTGGGTTTGTAACCAGCTAAGCTCTGTATGCTTATGAGCTGAGAAGCAGAGCATGGCAGTGACCTCTAGTCAGACAAGCCCTACTCAATTCAGACAGGGTATTCTTAGCAAAATTCACGTGTCATATAATAGATAAGTTCTCAGCTCTCATTGTAATCCATAACCCACATCACAGATGTGTATCACTGTATGTGCCTCAATGCATGCTAGCTGAGTCACTTTATTGGCTTTAAGACCCTCACACGTTGCACTCTGTCTTCTACACATGTCCATCCCATGCATACACAACCATTACCACCTCCCCAAACCGCCAAGCCTTTGAGCTTTTTAAAAACAAGAACACACCAACTTTCTTTGTCTATCTCTTAAACTTAATTCAAAAACAATTCCATACAAGCACTTGTTTTAGATTTGGGAGAAGAGTGAAAAGCATAAAGCAAGCAATGTCTTCTGATCAATTGCGTAGAGAAAATGTTCATACTGTGAGAGAGATTTATGTTGAAATAAACAAGGTCCCAGGAAACACAGAGCAGCATGCTGGACAGCCAAAAGATTCAGACATTACTGATGGCAAAAAAAACCACCCATGGGAGTTCTCAAGGTTCACATAGTGAAGGTGGACAAAGAGAAAAGAGTGCGAGTACTAGAGGAGATGTTGGTGGGTATGGAAAAGAAAGAGGGACCCATGCATTGGGGGCTCACTTTGAGTCAATTGCTGACAAAGTGAAAGAAAAAACAGAGGAGGAGAAAGAAAAACAGAGAGAGCTACGTGCTGAAAAGGCAAGGAGTGCAAACATTGTTGGTGAGAAAGAAGCCGAGGCTGCTAAAGAAGAAAGGGAAAGAGGTGGCGGTGGACAAGGCAGGCCTTCAGTTGTGGGAAAATCTGAAATGAAAACAAAGAGAGAGAAGGGTCCAAAGGAGGCTAGAGGCAGAGATGTAGATGAAAGCAGAGGAAGAACAGAGGTCAAAGAAAGCAGAAGTGGTGTTGGTGAAGAGAAAGGAAAAGACTTGCAAAGCAAAGTAGATACTGGTCAGGAGAGAAGAGGAGGAATGGAGAGCACACAAGGAGTAGGAAAATTTGAAATGAAAGCTCAGGGAGAGAAGGGTCCAGAGCAGGCTAGAGGCAAAGATGTCTCCGTAAACAGAGGAAGAACAGAGATCACTGAAAGCAGAGGTGAAGAGAAAGGAAGTGGTATGCAAGGTAAAGGAAAAGCTGGTGAGCAGAGAAAAGGAGGTGTTGAAGAGAGAGAAAGCAGAGAAGAGAGACAAGGGGAGGATAAACAACCACTTTCATTGGAAGAGATTTCAAATTACAGAGGGGAGGTGCAGCAGAGCACAATGGAGGCATTAAGGGCAGCACAAGAGCGTTATGAGAATGTAAAAGAATCGGCAAGACAGACACTTGGTTCAACAACTGAGACAGTGAAAGAAAAAAGTACTCAAGCAAAGGATATTGCAGCAGAGAAGGCTGCACATGCAAAGGACACACTTGTTAGTGCAGCCAGAACTGCAGCAGATTATACAGCTCCAATAGCAGAAGAGGCAAAGTCTGCTGGTGAAACCACTGCTCAGTATTTTGGACAGAAGGCAGTGGCAGCTAAAGATGTTACTGTGGAAGCAAGTAAGAGAGCAGCTGAAAAATCTGGCCAAGTAGGCAGTTGATTTGAAGGACAGAGTGCCTGCGGCAGGTTGGAGTGCAGCACATTATACCACTGAGCTAGCTGTGGAGGGAACAAAGGCAGCTGCCAGAGCTGTTGAGGGTGTAGCAGGGTATACTGGTCATATGGCAGCGGAGATTGCTTCAAAGTCATTGGAAACTGCTAAAGATATAGCTGCAGCAACTGGTGAGAAAGCTAAGGAGTTTACAGCTAGGAAGAAAGAAGAGGCAGAGAAAGAATTGGTGGCCAAAAAACAAACTGACAAACAGGTATGCTTATACCAATATTGCATCTCAATTGGACATGATTACTTTTATTTCCAATTAGATACCAGAGTTTTCAATGCTTAAATTCAATGCTTTCTTTTATCGGTGATGGTAATGGTAGTAGTGTTTATTAATTATAACTAGTTCTAAATTGGTTCAATTTTCTATAATGGTAATACAATTTCCTTCTAAATTGAGGGCACTGAATTTCAAGGAAGCCAAGCACCAAGAGAGACCACCACAGGGGAAAGGTTTCAAGGAAGCCAAGTGCATTGTGAACAGGGGAAGGGAAGTGGGGTGTTGGGTGCCATGGGCGAAACTGTAAGCGAGATTGCACAGGAGACAGCGACCAAACCGTTCAAACCGTTCCAGATGGTCACTGGTTTAAGCTTTCAGGGAGATCAACAACGAGGTGAGCAGGGAAAGGAAGGTGGGGTACCATCGGATAGAGAAAAAGTTGGAGACTTTAGGCGGAGGACAAGTTCGTCTGATGAGAAATTTCAGGGAAGTATTGAACAAGGTCAGGGAAAAGGAAGTGATGTAGTGGGAACCGTTGGGGAAACTGTAGGTCAAGTTACACAGACAGTAAAACATATTACAGGGGAAAGCTTGCAGGCAGGACAACAACAGGGCAAAGAGGTATTGGGTGCTATTGGTGAAACTGTAAGCGAGATTGCACAGTCCACGGCAACAAAACCGTTTCAGATGGTCACTGATTTAAGCTTTCAGGGAGCTCAACAACAAGGTGAGCAGGGTAAGGAAGGTGAGGTTGGAGACTTTAGGCAGAGGACAAGGCCATCTGATGAGAAATTTCAGGGAAGTATTGAACAAGGTCAGGGAAAAGGAAGTGATGTAGTGGGAGTCGTTGCTGAAACTGTGGGTCAGGTTGCACAGAAAGTAAAAAACATTACAGGGGAAAGCTTGCAGGCAGGACAACAGCAGGGCAAAGAGGTTTTGGGTGCTATTGGTGAAACTTTGGGTGAGATTGCACAGCAAACCACTAAACCAGCCGAAAAAGTCACCAAGGAAGGCGAAGAACATGGTGAAGAAACTGGTGTAATTGGGGCCATTGGTGAAACCTTGTCTGAAATTGCAGAGACAGCAAAAGTAATGGTTGTTGGAGAACACCAAGGGAAAACTGAGGAGAGGGTTGTATCTGAGTCGATCCAAACTGAAAAACATGGAATTAGAGGGGGAGAGAAGAGAGAGTCCTATGAAGCTGGTCACAAAGGGAAGCATGAGGAAAGTAATTTGGCAGGTGGGCCTGTGTTTCAACCAAAGTAAATAATGGGCTATGAGTGTCCGTGTTTGTCTTAATGAAATGTATTAGCAAGTTTGTGTTTTGTTTATATGGAAGTGAATAAGATTGAATCTCTTCTGTAGATTCTAAAGGTGTGTCCTTGTTTGTATATAGCTACCGTATATAATTATTATATGATTTGGCACCAAAAAAGGTAGGTGGCCCTGTGTTTCAACCAAAGTACATAATAGGCTATGAGTCTGTTTTTGTCTATGACATTTGTATTAGCAAGTTTGTGTTTTGTTTTCTATGGAAGTGAATTAGCTAGAATCTCTTCTGTTGATTCTAAATGAATATCCTTGTATGTATATAGCTCAACTCAACCTCAAACTAGTTGGGGTCGGGGTCGGGGTCGGCTTTGTATGTATATAGCTACTGTTTATAATTATTATATAATTTGTCCTTATAAGTATAATCTTTAGTGTAGCCTTGCAGCGAATTTTAATTGCATTGTACTATTTGAGAACCATAGTAGTTCTCTCAAGACTATGTACATTAGTGGTTGAAATTGAGAGAATAATAGACAAGGCTTTAATTAACATATTGTATATTGTAAATTATGCAGTCGGGTTATAGGCTTGCATTGCTATGCCACAGAGACCCGCTGCTGCAGCCACATCCCTCTGCATTCGAATATAGCCTTCTTCCCCCATTGTGTTCACCACGAGTTCTTTAACCAACCGATACTTAGTTCCATCTTCACTGGTACCATAACCAACGGCAGTAACACCATGGTCCAGTTGGGTGCCACCAAGTTCACGTAAAGACACCACTTGAATAGAAAGGGAAGTCAGAACCACTGACATCAATGGCAGCAGAAATAGGTTGATTGGCCACGGCTTCACTGCTGGCAGGAATACCCCCATTGTGGCTGCATCATTGGCTTCTTGCTTACTATTGCAGGTTCCATCAACACACTTATAAGGGTAATTGGCTTTTCCCACAATTCGAACAAGAGCGAAATCGAAGAGTTTTGGTTCAAAATCTGCATCCAAGAGAATAAATATTCTTTGCTTTGACATTTCTATGAAGCAAATATGGAACATAATCCTTATGAAGATAACAAAAGTTGTATCTTGAACAATGTTGTATCTGTTGATCTTGCTCAAAGTAAAAGTCGCCCACCTGGTTGGTTTCCCGAAAGCAAAGCAATGCATTCGGCCAGGATGTTACCATTTACTCATGTCATTAATTGAGGGTAGGTTATACGCTCGGTCTGGTCTAGACCCGGATAAGCTACAGAAAATTCATGGCTTGAGGTATAACCCTGAATTAAATGTTTGGAAACCTTTGGCTAAGCCTCCATCGCGAATCCCACATTTTTACTTATTTACAGCTGCTTTGGAAGCTCCTAAACCAAGCATTGTTGTTGGTTCATTGGGAAATCAAGAGCTTTACATCTATGATATGGAGACTGATACTTTGGAGGATCATAACTCTCAAGGAAAGATAGCAACCATTGTATAACTAGGAATGGTAGGTGGCCGTCTGTTTCAACCAAAGCAAATACTGTGTTTGTCCTAATGACATGTGCATTAGCAAGTCTGTGTTTTGTTTCCATGTTGGTGAATAAGAGTGAATATCTTCCGTTGATTCTAAATGTATGTCTTTGTATGTTATGGATACTTTTGTCTTTTGGGTTATCATGTAGAAAGCTAGTACTTATAATTATAATTATCCTTTTAAGTATACCTTTATATTAGCTTTAAATAAGTACATTTTACTATTGGAGAACCAAAGTAGTAATTCTCTTTAAGACTATGCACAGATGGTGACTGTAATTGAGGGAATAAGAAAATTACACACTGAATTGTAAAATATTAATCTTATGCAGTGGGGTAAGAGGCTTGCATTGCTATGCCACATAAACCTTCAGCTGCATCCACATCCCTCTGCATACGAATATAGCCTTCTTCGCCCCATTGTGTTCCCCATGAGTTCTTAACCAACCAATACTTGGTCCCATCATCACTGGTACCATAACCAACAGCAGTAACACCATGGTCCAGTTGAGTGCCACAAGTCCCAGTAAAGACACCACTTTTATATAACTGGAAGTCAGAACCACTGGCATCAATGGCAACAGAAACAGGCTGATTAGCCGCAGCTTTTAGCAACGCCTTTTCATTGTTAGCAGGAACATCTTCGTGCCCATTAATTGTGGCTGCATCATTGGCTTCTTTCTTACTATTGCAGGTTCCATCAACACCCTTATAAGGGTAATTGGCTTCTGTTGTTAAGCCTTTATTGTTTTGGATAAATTGAAAAGCATTGTCCATAAGACCCCCTGCACAACCTTGATCCACGCCACTAGTGTCACAGTCAACCAGTTCTTGCTCAGACAGAGAGACTAATTTACCTGTACTTAGCTGAGTAATTCCTTCCATGGCTGCCACTGCTGAAAATGCCCAGCAACATCCTACATATTTCCAATTACAAAACAGAGTTAGACAACAATTAAAAAGTTGTAATCACTTTTGGAGTGTCAAATTATATATTTTCAGAACATAGCTTACCACATTGGCCTTGGTCCTTGATGGGTGTGACAGCTCCCTTCTTTCTCCAATCCACAGTAGTTGGTACTGCAGTTACGTTTTCATACTTGAATGAAGTTATAGTCGTGGAGCACATATGTCCTTTGAATCTATTTCTCTTTGCTTTGAATTCCTCATTAGTAAGATCCGCAAACTGATTAGTGCCTAGCTTGTATGGTTTATTTGCAGCATTGTTAGAGGATTCTATGTATGCTACATTATCTTTGAATATATTGTAACGCATCTCCTTCTCGTTGGGATCCTTGTAGACTCGTCCATATTGAGCCATCCACTGCTCGTGCCTCTCATACATTGAAGCATCTTGAAGGGCACGAGCTGCAGCTTGAGAAGACCATGCTCCCAAAATGAGGATCAGAACTAAACAACAGTGGCTAGTGAACTCCATGTTAGTACTTGATGGTAGCTAAGTAAGCTCAGGATTGATATACTGAATTAATTGATGAGAAGCCACACCAAGTTCCTGCAATTTATGGAATGTGCCTCTCTACATAGAGACAAAACAGAGGTCTGGCATGAGAAGCAAGGTGTCTTACGTGCCTGCCAAAATAATCTGATGTCGACCAATAGAATTGATTAATTTGATTGCTATTGTGGTCTCTTTATGTATGTTAGAGAAAAGAAAATGATGATGCGGTTAGTTTAAGGAGTTTAGTTTCGAAACTTTGTGGTGATGAGCTTTTGTTTAAGGGATTTAATGTTATTTTTTTGTGCTTTAAGGGTCACATAAAGACAAACCAAAGTTTAAGTTTAATCCATTCGCGTATCATGTATCATGTATGCCACTGTATTTGTCTTCTTCGTTTTCTTGGGCCAATTACATTCATGACACAGTAAAATATGGAGGAAACTTGAAAACCATATTGAGAAAATATGGGTCAGTGTGGGCATACCTCCCTGGGATTGACCCAATCAAACCCAACTAACAAAACTGGAAGCCCTTCAGAAATCAGATAGAAAGCCGCCACAGTACAATAGGCAGTTGAGAAAAGGTAACAAAATACTGTACTCGATGGAATTTTCTTCCCTCCACTTTTCTCACATTTTTTTTTGGTTACAAGTGCTTGAACTCAGCTCTAGGGAAGGGGAACGCACTAGGGATGGGGACAGGTACGAACCGCTTGTTAACACATTTCTTTTTTTATCACACCAAACAAAAAATTCCTTACCTTCCAACCAAATTTTAAGGCTTTCATTTGCTAAAAGCCTAATGGAACCATAGTCTTATGTGTGCTAGATCTTAGCCGATAACTGAACTACAAAGAAGTGATTTTGGATGAAATTAATATCAGACAGCATCATAGGCCTGCTTAAGTAACATAATGTTGTTTCATTGAATGATGACGATGATTTACAGTATGGTTTATTGATTACACTCTGTTCTATCCAGACAGAGAAAGTAAATAATGATTAACCATGTATTTATGCTTCAAGAATCCCAAATGGGGCCAAAAGCGGGTATTCCAGCTCTCTTGCATTCTCTAATAATATCTCTACTTCCTTCAGGATTGCTAGTAACAACGACTGCTTCAGCATTCCACCTTATTGCAGCATCTGCACTCATCTTTGCCACATTGGGACGACCACCAATAGCCGTGTCATGGACAATCACTTTCTCCCTTGGATGTTTACTCACCAATTCTTTGATTTCCTTTCCGTAGTTCAATTCAATCTCCTTAGCCACCCAGATCAAGCACACATCTGCTTGGCAAGGCTGCAGAAGAAACGATAAGAATACGCAAATGCCAGAGCCTGTAGCCACTAGCACTGCCCTTTGGTACATATTCACCAGGTAAGGCAAGCCTGCAAAGTGTACTTTACGAACCCAAAGATGACTTGGTGGTTTGGAAATCAAGGACTTGGTGAAATCTCCAACTGCACCTGCAAGCATCATATGCTCTTTCTTTCCATCTGATATGATACCAAAGGCATGCCATTCTGATAAGGGTGATGGACTAATTCTTCCTAGTAAGCCTGGATGAACACCTCCCTTAAACTTAATGATTGAAGCGTGGCCTGATGTTGACAATACACTAACCGGGACCTTTCTAACAGTTAGCCAAGGAATGATTATTAAGACTGTAATAGCTAGAGTGAACCAGAATTCTTGCTGTTTGGCAAGCCTGGAGAACTTCAAATCATAAGTTTTTGAAAGGGGTTTGTAAGTTAGCGAGAGAATAACAAAAAACCAAAGAAAGATGAGAGCTATCCAGCCAGTAAACCTGTGAGTGCGTTCGAAAACATTATGATGAATGTGGCGGACAAGAGGGAATGCTGCTATAGAAGAGAGGAAAATGAGTAAAAGAATGGTAAAGGCAAAAGCAATAATCTCTGGGGTGGTGTTGTCTTTGTCATTAAGAGTAAGAATTAGCGCATACACAAGCCAAGCTATTGAAGACATGCCACAGCCACTATGTATTCCTCCAAGGCTTTGAAGGAAGGAAGTGGTGGCAGTTTTGATTTGAAGATTAATCCAAGGCCTTCCCAGCAACTTCACAGCCAACCAGAAAACAATTCTCAGAACAGCTTCGCTTCGACAAAGTGTTAAGGCCAGAATATTCCCAATTGAGAACAAGGAAGCTTTTCTCTTGGCGTATGGGAAGTGCCCGGCAACAGAAATTGCCAATGCAATCATATTCAATGTCAAGCAAACCATAAAGAGGCGCTTATAGACAGTGAATAGTCCTTGATCTAGCAGTATTATTGATAGTCTTGAATTTCTTTTCAGGACAGCATTAGCTTTCTCTCCTTTCTCAATGTCCTTGCTTTCAAATTCAGCTATGAAGTCTTGCTCAATATCATAGCCAGCAATGTCAATGTCACAGAAGTGACTGCTAGGAGGACTCCCACTTGGACTAATTGGATTCAACCAAGGTATTACTTTGAAAGAACTTGTTCGATTCCAAGGAAGCCAAACCGGCATACCAGCTGTGTGCTGGTGATCCTCTGATGGTGATGCTCCAGTTCCAATAGCAAATGGGTTACTTCTATTTGGATTAATCTCAAATGCCACACCACGACAACTTGAAAATCTAGCTATCTTCATATTTGTGACTTCCATGTTTAGTTAATGTTCATTCAACTTTGAATGTAAGAATATTGCCTAGCTGATAATGTCATAATATAGACATACAGTGTGAAATTCCTACCACTTCCATTGGAAGAGAGATATAGCAGAGAAGAGAGACAAGGGGAGGATAAACAGCCACTTTCATTGGAAGAGATTTCAAAGTACAGAGGAGATGTGCAGCAGAACACAATGGAGGCATTAAGGGCAGCACAAGAGCGTTATGAGAATGCAAAAGAATCGGCAAGACAGACACTTGGTTCAATAACTGAGACAGTGAAAGAGAAAAGTACTCAAGCAAAGGATATTGCAGTAGAGAAGGCTGCACAAGCAAAGGACACACTTGTTAGTGCAGCCAGAACTGCAGCAGATTATACAGCTCCAATAGCAGAAAAGGCAAAGTCTGCTGGTGAAACCACTGCTCAGTATGTTGGAGAGAACAGCTGAAAAATCTGGCCAAGTAGCAGTTGATTTGAATGACAAAGTGCCTGCGTGTCACAACCCAAGCTTGTCCAGTGCATGTTGCACATGGCCGCTTGCCTTGTGATGGGCACACTGTGGGTAGCTAGGCATATGTCATGACACAGTATGACATTTTTGTAAATAGGTAGCCAGGGGTAGTCGGGCAACTGAAAAATATGATGTTCCCTCCTGCCAGAGGGGTTATGGCGCAGAAAGCTCTTTAGGGAGGTGTATATGTGAGAAAATCAAAGTTGTACACGAGCTTGTCGTATGAGTGTCAAAGGTCTTGGTGTTGCTTGTAACTCCCCCTACACCAAGCCATTTGCCTATGTCGAGAGCATTTTGATAGCATTGTAATTTGATCGTTTTTCAATTAATGAGAAGTTGAAGCCTTTTCTTGCAAACTGTGTTGTATTTGCTTTCTTGCTTACATTGTTGCGCACTAGCCTTGCGGGTTGACACCCGAGGAGGAATATTTGTTAAATCCAAATATGTCCCATTGACTGCTACATTTTGTTTATTTAAGTCATCTTTTCTAGAGACTGTAGGGATTTCAGAAGTTGAAATGCTAGAAGCCAATAAGCTAGAAATCTGTTACGGAGAAGACATCTCTGATAACGAATCTATCTTATATGAAATAATTAGTGAAGAAGAAAGTTCAGAAAGTGAGTCAGAATTTTCTTTTATGTTTCAGGAAGTCCCTAATATTGAACAACAAGTTACAAAATTAGGAGATATAATAAAAGAAGATATGCAAATAGAAGAATCTTCTTTGAGGATAAGAAATCCTACAAAGGAAGAAATCTATAGAATATCTAAATTCAACTTCTGGAGTGCTAGACATTTTGAGCAGTTCTCAGGAAATACTACTGTTAAAGCCTCAGAAGAAGGATCAGTCGAATTAAACATATTTGACTTAGAAAAACTTAAGAGACTTAAGAAAAAGTTTCCTAAGATTAGATATATTCATATAGGGATAATCCAGATAGAAATAAAAGCATTATTTCGTCAAGGAATAGATACCCCTATATTAGCCATCCTGTACGACAATAGATTAAATGACCCTATGAAAGCCCTCATAGGAGGAATCCAATCTAATCTAGTCACAGGAGTAGTTTGGTTTAAAATAAAGCCAAATTATTTTATATCTATCAATGACCCTAATATTCAGAATTCTTTAAAACTTAGAATTCAAACAAAGAATATAGGAATGATAGAAAATAGTAATAATCAAATTAGACATGCTAAATATTTCAGTAAATTTGATTGTAAATCAGGTTTTTGGCAGATAAAGTTGACAGAAGAGTCAAAGCCATTAACAGCTTTTAGTGCTCCATATGGACATTACCAATGGACCGTTATGCCTTTCGGTTTATGTAATGCTCCACAGATATTCCAGAGATGGATGGACAACCTCTATAAAAACATTAAAGATTTTTGTCTAGTCTACATAGATGATGTTCTTGTCTTTTCTAAAACAGAAAAAGAACATAGAACTCATTTAGAAAAGGTCAAAGATATTTTCATAAACAATGGAATTATCTTGAGTCCTAAAAAGATTGAGATAGAAAAACAAGAAATAGAATTCTTAGGATTAAAACTAAGTCCTAATGGAATTCAATTACAAGATCATATTCTTGTAAAAATTAAAGATTTTCCTAACAACATTGTAGACAAAAAACAGCTACAAAGTTTGTTAGGAATATTAAATTATGGTAGAAATTTCATAAAGGATTTATCCAAAAAGGAAAAACCTTTATTAAAGAAACTCAAAAAGAATAAACAATTCTTTTGGGAAGAAAGTGATTTTTTAATAATTAAGTCAATAAAGGATGCGATATCCCTTCAGTTTATTTTCCTAAACAAGATGATAAACTAATTTTAGAAACTGATGCCAGTAAAGAACACTGGGGAGCAGTGTTAAAAGCTATAGTAAATAAAGAAGAAAAAATTTGTGGCTATAATTCAGGAAAATTTAAGCCCAATGAAATTAATTATATTATTTACGAAAAAGAACTCTTAGCCATAAAAAATGGTATAAAGAGATTTTATATTTTTCTTGCACCAGAAAAATTTCTTATTCGTACTGATAATCAATCAGTTATGAATTTTTTAAAATCAAGAAAAGGAGAAGAGATGTAACACTTACAACCTTTTCTAGGTTTCCATGTTGTTTGTCTTCTAACATATTTTTTATGTGACTTAAACTTACGTGGATATTTTTTCTTCCATCTTTTCCAAGTAAACCTTTTTGGTTTTGACTTGTGTTGTTTAATCTTGTCATATCCAAATTCCCAATCATCTTTGAGAATCCTGGTGCAGTATCTGTCACCTACTTGCTTTTTGACTTGTTTAGTCGCTTTAGCTGTTAGACAGTGATCTAGGACCTGCCTAATAGCATACTTAACTCTATTACCTAGAGTATCTTCTCCATTAGTTTTTTCTAAAAAAGGAGTATATGTGTTATTACACAATTCATCCCATGGAGGAGGTAACTTATGAAAATACTGATTAAGCCAAAACTCTTACTCAATAGCATCTAACTTATGATAATATTTTTGAAATTGTTTAGAGAATTTTTCTAATTCCCTTATATCACACAATTTTATTTTAGTCAAAGTATAGTTTACTTCTGACTTTAAATTTTGAAGATCCATATATCCACAAAATTCTTTCTTTATTATATTTACGAATTCTTGTAGGATCTGATCAAAACCTTTAAAAGATTCGAGCAATCCTTTCTTCTGGGTTATTCCTTTTATAGAATTTTTCCATTTTCTTAAAAATTGCAAAGTGTCTCCTTGCAACGTTCCTGCTATGAAGTCTAAAATTTTTTCTTTATTAGACCAAGAGGTTTTATAATTAGTTATGACTATGGACAATGACTGTGCCCATTCATCTATAGTTTTCTCGTAGTCTTTTATAGGAATATTTGTTAAATCCAAATATGTCCCATTGACTGCTACATTTTGTTTATTTAAGTCATCTTTTCTAGAGACTGTAGGGATTTCAGAAGTTGATGTTTTTCTATAATCTTCGTCTTTTAATTCATCTATCTTTGTTTGAGAATAGACTTTTGTTTCAGAATCTAGATCTAAGTGATCTGGTTCTTCAACTTTTCTTTTTCCTTTTAATTCAGCTTTTTCTGAAAATATTTTTTCATTATCAGAAGTGTCTGAACTATCATCACTTATAGTGATTATGTTTTCAGATGTAATTGACTCTAGACTAGAATCACTATCATAAGAAACATTTAATAATATTTCATAATCATGCTGCTTCATTAAATGTTCGTTCTGAACAAATAAGTCTTGCATCATGCTAACTAATTTGTTTCTTTCTGTTATATCAGGTTCTTTGATATAACGACCTTTCCAATACTCTATAATTTCTTTTATAGCTTCAAACTCTTGTTTAGAGTTTTTCTTAGGTTTTACCTTTTCTTTTAAAGTACATATTTCAGTATCATAATATAACCTAGGAATTTCATGATCTTGCTGAACATGAATAGGGGGTTCATTAATACATTCTAATATTTTTATTTTTATTTTTTGTTATTTTTTCAAAATTAAACATAGACAAATCTACTAATGAGTTTAATACCCTACTTATACTATTGACAGATTTTTCTTCAGTAATATCTATATAAAGACTATGATCATAAAGTTTTTCTTTGTGATCTTCTCCTATTATGCACTTAACATGTTCCATGCTGGACAGATTATGGTTCCTAAGATCTCTCTAGGGATACAAATTTCACTTCAACAACAGGGTAAACAACAGCCTATCTACGGCCAACAACACCCAAACAGAAGTTACTTATCCCAAAGCATATAGGATTTTAATCAGCCAGAAATGTAAAACAGTAAGCAATAATAGAAAAGAGATACAAGTAAAACTTACAGAAATAGCTTCACAAGTATATTTACTAAATACTTATCGTCACTGGTACAAGCTACTGGTACTACTACAAGCTTTGTTGATTACAAAGGCTCTGATACCATTTAACTAACCAAGCTGCGGAAGGAAGGAGGATAAGGTGTATACAAGATGGTGAGGGAGAGAACTCTAAGATACAAGAAGATAGGTGAATGTAAGATGCTCTCTAATGCCTAAGCTTCAGCCTATTTATAGGAAAATTCTAACAAACATCATTATTACATTAGGTAAGAAGATAAGAAAGAATCTACTTTATTTGCTGTAAAGCAGATTACTTTAGCTAAAGTTGGATATGCATTATCTCTTTAGCTGAGGTGTCTTTATCTTGAAAGTGACCTGTCATCTGCCTGTTGTTTTCAGATAATGACTTGCCATCTTTCGGTTGTTGGAATGCTGACTCATCAACTTTCTGTCTTTTTCAGAAAACGATAATTCAGCTTTCGGTGGTGGAGATGTCTCTGTCATGGTTCTATCATGTTTTCAATGTTATGTTCTGTAACACTGTCATACGTGTTGGCACCATCACTCCTGCTACAAGCACTGTTTGCTCTGTTGGCAAGGTTGAAATCCATCTCTGTATCAGAAATGAGATCTTCAGGGCCTTCTACCTCAAAGAGTCTGATTTTTTCTGAGAATTTGATCGCAAAGGTCTATCTGATCTTGGGATCTGCTGTACTGAACTGGAAGAGCTGTAGTAAAGATTCTTTTTCCATCTGAGATTTTAAAGAAATCTTCACTTAAAATAAAGTCTGCCTTTCTGACAAGTTGAACTAGACTTTTTGTATAGTATTGATCTCCTGTTATAGTCTGTCTGACTAACATAGTTTGATTTTCTTCTGAAAGGTCAAAATCAGAATCTATATGTCTTGCTTAGATCATAGATCTGAAAAGGTTGATAGAATTTTCTCTCTGAAAATATCCCATCATACTGGTTATGGAGAGGGTGTACAAAGAACTTGTCTCTTCTTCCATGATGGAGTAAAGGATCATGGTTTTGAGAAAAGAACTTAAACCTGAAAGTTTTTCAAACTTATCATTTTCTAGGATAATTGTTCCAACGAAACCCATCTCAACACTTTCTATGTCAAGACTGTCATAAGAACTGAAAGATAATTTTAGAATATTAATATTCCAATATTCAGAAGGTATATGAATATTAAAGGAAAATTGTTCTAATTTTTTCATTAATTGGAAATGATGAGCATTGTCTATGCTACTGATAATTTTGAAAGATAATTCTGTTGGGAGAATCATCTTAGATTTTTCATAGAGACTAATTCTCTTGACTTTTTGAAATACTGGATCATCGTCTGTTTGACTTCCCAATAATTCAGATAACTCAAGAATAGTGTTAATTTGTTCAAAATTAACATCCTTGTCCCAATTAACTTCTTTTAATACTTTTTTAGCAAGAAATTTAAATTTTTTGAAGACATTAGCTTGATTAACTAATTCTTCGGCAAGCTTTCCCATGTATTTTCTGAAAACTGATTTTTTCTCTAGAATATGGGATTTCCATACTCCATTTAACAGTTCATAAAGGTTTTCTGGTAAGCCTGGGTTATAGAAATCTGAAACCTGTTTAGTTTCTTCTTTCTTTTCTTGAATGACTAGTTTTTCTGCCTTTTTCACTGTTTGTGAATAGGTCAGTGAAAATCTGTCAATAGTATAAGTAGGGTATTAAACTCATTAGTAGATTTGTCTATGTTTAATTTTGAAAAAATAACCAAAAAAAAAAAAAAAAAAATATTAGAATGTATTAATGAACCCCCTATTCATGTTCAGCAATATCATGAAATTCCTAGGTTATATTATGGTACTGAAATATGTACTTTAAAAGAAAAGGTAAAACCTAAGAAAAACTCTAAGCAAGAGTTTGAAGCTATAAAAGAAATTATAGAGTATTGGAAAGGTCGTTATATCAAAGAACCTGATATAACAGAAAGAAACAAATTAGTTAGCATGATGCAAGACTTATTTGTTCAGAACGAACATTTAATGAAACATCATGATTATGAAATATTATTAAATGTTTCTTATGATAGTGATTCTAGTCCAGAGTCAATTACATCTGAAAACATAATCACTATAAGTGATGATAGTTCAGACACTTCTGATGATGAAAAAATATTTTCAGAAAAAGTTGAATTAAAAGGAAAAAGAAAAATTGAAGAACCAGATCACTTAGATCTAGATTCTGAAACAAAAGTCCATTCTCAAACAGAGATAGATGAATTAAAAGACGAAGATTATAGAAAAACATCAACTTCTGAAATCCCTACAGTCTCTAGAAAAGATGACTTAAATAAACAAAATGTAACAGTCAATGGGACATATTTGGATTTAAAAAATATTCCTATAAAAGACTACGAGAAAACTATAGATGAATGGGCACAGTCATTGTCCATAGTCATAACTAATTATAAAACCTCTTGGTCTAATAAAGAAAAATTTTTAGACTTCATAGCAGGAACGTTGCAAGGAGACACTTTACAATTTTTAAGAAAATGGAAAAATTCTATAAAAGGAATAACCCAGAAGAAAGGATTGCTCGAATCTTTTAAAGGTTTTGATCAGATCCTACAAGAATTCGTAAATATAATAAAGAAAGAATTTTGTGGATATATGGATCCTCAAAATTTAAAGTCAGAAGTAAACTATACTTTGACTAAAATAAAATTGTGTGATATAAGGGAATTAGAAAAATTCTCTAAACAATTTGTTAATTTTCCAATACTTCCAGGATCTAATAGTTCTTCAAAAAATGAAGAATTTAATACTATAATTGTATCTCAGTTGTTAATTGGAGAAAATGAAGACATTATTTTTTCTCACCAAAACAAAAAGAAATATAATTATGTTTTATGCAATTTTAATTTTTCAGGATATAAACCATATCAATTAGATGTTTTAATTGATACAAGTGCTACAACAAGTACTTGTAGAATTAATGTCTTACCTATAGAAAAATGGGTAATCATGAAGCATCCAATTTTAGCTAAAGGAATAGATGGCAGAGAAACTGTTATCGAATACAAAGCTAAAAATATTCCAATATGGTTAGGAAATAAAAAATTTCTTATACCAAACATATTATGTTTTCCTTTAATGCATGGTGACATGTTATTAGGACATAATTTCCTACAGAAATATTTTCCTTTAAAATTAGATAATAATTGTTTAGAATTATCTTTGAATAATTCTAGAATACCTATACCTATACTTGTAGAACATAAGTATAGATGTGACAAAGGATTTGAACCTTTTAAAAAGAAAGGAGAGATTCAGACCTTAGAAACTTCACATTGGTTATACAGACAGTTAGAACCAAACTTTAGTGAAGATCCTTTAAAATTATGGAAAAGAAATCCTAGATATTGTAGTCTAAGATTAAATGATCCCACTAAAATAATTAGAGCCAAACCCATGGTCTATACTAAACAAGATATAGACGAATTTAAGATTCAAATCAAAGAACTAATAGATAAAGGATTAATAGAGTCCACTACTAGTCCTCATTCTAGTCCAGCTTTTATGGTAAGAAACCACGAGAGGTTAGCAAGTGCTACATAGGCGTCTTTCCGTGCTAGCAAAGTCGGCCCGTGACACTGCAGCAGGTTGGAGTGCAGCACATTATATCACTGAGCTAGCTGTGGAGGGAACAACGGCAGCTGCCCGAGCTGTTGAGGGTGTAGCAGGGTATACTGGTCATCTGGCAGCGGAGATTGCTTCAAAGTCATTGGAAAATGCTAAAGATATAGCTGCAGCAACTGGTGAGAAAGCTAAGGAGTTTACAGCTAGGAAGCAAAAAGAGGCAGAGAAAGAATTGGTGGCCAAAAAACAAACTGACAAACAGGGATGCTTATACCAATATTGCATCTCAATTGGACATGATTACTTTTATTTCCAATTAGATACCAGAGTTTTCAGCGCTTAAATTCAATGCTTCCTTCTAAATTGAGGGCACTGAATTTCAAGGAAGCCAAGCACCAAGAGAGACCACCACAGGGGAAAGGTTTCAAGGAAGCCAAGTGCATTGTGAACAGGGGAAGGGAAGTGGGGTGTTGGGTGCCATGGGCGAAACTGTAAGCGAGATTGCACAGGAGACAGCGACCAAACCGTTCAAACCGTTCCAGATGGTCACTGGTTTAAGCTTTCAGGGAGATCAACAACAAGGTGAGCAGAGAAAGGAAGGTGGGGTACCATCGGATAAAGAAAAAGTTGGAGATTTTAGGCGGAGGACAAGTTCGTCTGATGAGAAATTTCAGGGAAGTATTGAACAAGGTCAGGGAAAAGGAAGTGATGTAGTGGGAACCGTTGGGGAAACTGTAGGTCAAGTTACACAGACAGTAAAAAACATTACAGGGGAAAGCTTGCAGGCAGGGCAACAACAGGGCAAAGAGGTATTGGGTTCTATTGGTGAAACTGTAAGCGAGATTGCACAGTCCACGGCAACAAAACCGTTCCAGATGGTCACTGATTTAAGCTTTCAGGGAGCTCAACAACAAGGTGAGCAGGGTAAGGAAGGTGAGGTTGGAGACTTTAGGCAGAGGACAAGGCCATCTGATGAGAAATTTCAGGGAAGTATTGAACAAGGTCAGGGAAAAGGAAGTGATGTAGTGGGAGTCGTTGCTGAAACTGTGGGTCAGGTTGCACAGAAAGTAAAAAACATTACAGGGGAAAGCTTGCAGGCAGGACAACAACAGGGCAAAGAGGTTTTGGGTGCTATTGGTGAAACTTTGGGTGAGATTGCACAGCAAACCACTAAACCAGCTAAAAAAGTCACCAAGGAAGGCGAAGAACATGGTGAAGAAACTGGCGTAATTGGGGCCATTGGTGAAACCTTGTCTGAAATTGCAGAGACAGCAAAAGTAATGGTTGTTGGAGAACACCAAGGGAAAACTGAGGAGAGGGTTGTATCTGAGTCGATCCAAACTGAAAAACATGGAATTGGAGGGGGAGAGAAGAGAGAGTCCTATGAAGCTGGTCACAAAGGGAAGCATGAGGAAACTAATTTGGTAGGTGGGCCTGTGTTTCAACCAAAGTAAATAATGGGCTATGAGTGTCCGTGTTTGTCTTAATGAAATGTATTAGCAAGTTTGTGTTTTGTTTATATGGAAGTGAATAAGATTGAATCTCTTCTGTAGATTCTAAAGGTGTGTCCTTGTTTGTATATAGCTACCGTATATATTTATTATATGATTTGGCACCAAAAAAGGTAGGTGGCCCTATGTTTCAACCAAAGTACATAATAGGCTGAGTCTGTGTTTGTGTATGACATGTGTATTAGCAAGTTTGTGTTTTGTTTTCTATGGAAGTGAATTAGCTAAAATCTCTTCTGTTGATTCTAAATGAATATCCTTGTATGTATATAGCTACTGTTTATAATTATTATATAATTTGTCCTTATAAGTATAATCTTTAGTGTAGCCTTGCAGCGAATTTTAATTGCATTGTACTATTTGAGAACCATAGTAGTTCTCTCAAGACTATGTACATTAGTGGTTGAAATTGAGAGAATAATAGACAAGGCTTTAATTAACATATTGTATATTGTAAATTATGCAGTCGGGTTAGAGGCTTGCAAATGCTATGCCAGACTCTTCCCCCATTGTGTTCACCACGAGTTCTTTAACCAACCAATACTTAGTTCCGTCATCACTGGTACCATAACCAACGGCAGTAACACCATGGTCCAGTTGGGTGCCACCAAGTTCACGTAAAGACACCACTTGAATAGAAAGGGAAGTTAGAACCACTGACATCAATGGCAGCAGAAATAGGTTGATTGGCCACGGCTTCCCTGCTGGCAGGAATACCACCATTGTGGCTGCATCATTGGCTTCTTGCTTACTATTGCAGGTTCCATCAACACACTTATAAGGGTAATTGGCTTTTCCCACAATTCGATCAAGAGCGAAATCGAAGAGTTTTGGTTCAAAATCTGCATCCAAGAGAATAAATATTCTTTGCTTTGACATTTCTATGAAGCAAATATGGAACATAATCCTTATGAAGATAACAAAAGTTGTATCTTGATCAATGTTGTATCTGTTGATCTTGCTCAAAGTAAAAGTCGCCCACCTGGTTGGTTTCCCGAAAGCAAAGCAATGCATTCGGCCAGGATGTTACCATTTACTCATGTCATTAATTGAGGGTAAGTTATACGCTCGGTCTGGTCTAGACCCGGATAAGCTACAGAAAATTCATGGCTTGAGGTATAACCCTGAATTAAATGCTTGGAAACCTTTGGCTAAGCCTCCATCGCGAATCCCACATTTTTACTTATTTACAGCTGCTTTGGAAGCTCCTAAACCAAGCATTGTTGTTGGTTCATTGGGAAATCAAAAGCTTTACATCTATGATATGCAGACTGATACTTTGGAGGATCATAACTCTCAAGGAAAGATAGCAACCATTGTATAACTAGGAATGGTAGCTGGCCGTGTGTTTCAACCAAAGCAAATACTGTGTTTGTCCTAATGACATGTGTATTAGCAAGTCTGTGTTTTGTTTCCATGTTGGTGATAAGCGTGAATATCTTCCGTTGATTCTAAATGTATGTCTTTGTTTGTTGTGGATACTTTTGTCTTTTGGGTTATCATGTAGAAAGCTATTACTTATAGTTATAATTGTCCTTTTAAGTATACCTTTATATTAGCTTTAAATAAGTACATTGTACTATTGGAGAACCAAAGTAGTAATTCTCTTTAAGACTATGCACAACTGGTGACTGTAAATGCGGGAATAAGAAAATTACACACTGAATTGTAAAATATTAATCTTATGCAGTGGGGTAAGAGGCTTGCATTGCTATGCCACATAAACCTTCTGCTGCATCCACATCCCTCTGCATACGAATATAGCCCTCTTCGCCCCATTGTGTTCCCCATGAGTTCTTAACCAACCAATACTTGGTCCCATCATCACTGGTACCATAACCAACAGCAGTAACACCATGGTCCAGTTGAGTGCCACAAGTTCCAGTAAAGACACCACTTTTATATAACTGGAAGTCAGAACCACTGGCATCAATGGCAACAGAAATAGGCTGATTAGCCGCAGCTTTTAGCAACGCCTTTTCATTGTTAGCAGGAACATCTTCGTGCCCATTAATTGTGGCTGCATCATTGGCTTCTTTCTTACTATTGCAGGTTCCATCAACACCCTTATAAGGGTAATTGGCTTCTGTTGTTAAGCCTTTATTGTTTTGGATAAATTGAAAAGCATTGTCCATAAGACCCCCTTCACAACCTTGATCCACACCACTAGTGTCACAATCAACCAGTTCTTGCTCAGACAGAGAGACTAATTTACCTGTACTTAGCTGAGTAATTCCTTCCATGGCTGCCACTGCTGAAAATGCCCAGCAACATCCTACATATTTCCAATTACAAAACAGAGTTAGACAACAATTAAAAAGTTGTAATCACTTTTGGAGTGTCAAATTATATATTTTCAGAACATAGCTTACCACATTGGCCTTGGTCCTTGATGGGTGTGACAGCTCCCTTCTTTCTCCAATCCACAGTAGTTGGTACTGCAGTTACGTTTTCATACTTGAATGAAGTTATAGTCGTGGAGCACATATGTCCTTTGAATCTATTTCTCTTTGCTTTGAATTCCTCATTAGTAAGATCCGCAAACTGATTAGTGCCTAGCTTGTATGGTTTATTTGCAGCATTGTTAGAGGATTCTATGTATGCTACATTATCTTTGAATATATTGTAACGCATCTCCATTCTCGTTGGGATCCTTGTAGACTCGTCCATATTGAGCCATCCACTGCTCGTGCCTCTCATACATTGAAGCATCTTGAAGGGCACGAGCTGCAGCTTGAGAAGACCATGCTCCCAAAATGAGGATCAGAACTAAACAACAGTGGCTAGTGAACTCCATGTTAGTACTTGATGGTAGCTAAGTAAGCTCAGGATTGATATACTGAATTAATTGATGAGAAGCCACACCAAGTTCCTGCAATTTATGGAATGTGCCTCTCTACATAGAGACAAAACAGAGGTCTGGCATGAGAAGCAAGGTGTCTTACGTGCCTGCCAAAATAATCTGATGTCGACCAATAGAATTGATTAATTTGATTGCTATTGTGGTCTCTTTATGTATGTTAGAGAAAAGAAAA
The DNA here is from genome assembly GCA_029379385.1 of Quillaja saponaria. Lineage (NCBI taxonomy): Eukaryota > Viridiplantae > Streptophyta > Magnoliopsida > Fabales > Quillajaceae > Quillaja > Quillaja saponaria. The sequence continues at coordinate 4,651,139 of CM055616.1, read as the reverse complement.
TGATGATGCGGTTAGTTTAAGGAGTTTAGTTTCGAAACTTTGTGGTGATGAGCTTTTGTTTAAGGGATTTAATGTTATTTTTTTGTGCTTTAAGGGTCACATCAAGACAAACCAAAAGTTTAAGTTTAATCCATTCGCGTATCATGTATCATGTATGCCACTGTATTTGTCTTATTCGTTTTCTTGGGCCAATTACATTCATGACACAGTAAAAAATGGAGGAAAACTTGAAAACCATATTGAGAAAATTTGGGTCAGTGTGGGCATACCTCCCTGGGATTGACCCAATCAAACCCAACTAACAAAACTGGAAGCCCTTCAGAAATCAGATAGAAAGCCCCATAGCCACAGTACAACAGGCAGTTGAGAAAAGGTAACAAAATTCTGTACTCGATGGAATTTTCTTCCCTCCACTTTTCACATTTTTTTTTTTTGGTTACAAGTGCTTGAACTCAGCTCTAACTCAGCTCTAGGGAAGGGGATCGCACTAGGAATGGGGGACAAGTACCAACCGCTTGTTAACACATTTCTTTTTTTATCACAACAAAACAAAAAATTCCTTAGCCTCCAACCAAATTTTAAGGCTTTCATTTGCTAAAAGCCTAATGGAACCATAGTCTTATGTGTGCTAGATCTTAGCTGATAACTGAACTACAAAGAAGTGATTTTGGATGAAATTAATATCAGACAGCATCATAGGCTGCTTAAGTAACATAATGTTGTTTCATTGAATGATGACGATGATTTACAGTATGGTTTATTGATTACACTCTGTTCTATCCAGACAGAGAAAGTAAATAATGATTAACCATGTATTTATGCTTCAAGAATCCCAAATGGGGCCAAAAGCGGGTATTCCAGCTCTCTTGCATTCTCTAATAATATCTCTACTCCCTTCAGGATTGCTAGTAACAACGACTGCTTCAGCATTCCACCTTATTGCAGCATCTACACTCATTTTTGCCACATTGGGACGACCACCAATAGCCGTGTCATGGACAATCACTTTCTTCCTTGGATGTTTACTCACCAATTCTTTGATTTCCTTTCCGTAGTTCAATTCAATCTCCTTAGCCACCCAGATCAAGCACACATCTGCTTGGCAAGGCTGCAGAAGAAACGATAAGAATACGCAAATGCCAGAACCTGTAGCCACTAGCACTGCCCTTTGGTACATATTCACCAGGTAAGGCAATCCTGCAAAGTGTACTTTACGAACCCAAAGATGACTTGGTGGTTTGGAAATCAAGGACTTGGTGAAATCTCCAACTGCACCTGCAAGCATCATATGCTCTTTCTTTCCATCTGATATGATACCAAAAGCATGCCATTCTGATAAGGGTGATGGACTAATTCTTCCTAGTAAGCCTGGATGAACACCTCCCTCAAACTTAATGATTGAAGCATGGCCTGATGTTGACAATACACTAACCGGGACCTTTCTAACAGTTAGCCAAGGAATGATTATTAAGACTGTAATAGCTAGAGTGAACCAGAATTCTTGCTGTTTGGCAAGCCTGGAGAACTTCAAATCATAAGTTTTTGAGAGGGGTTTGTAAGTTAGCGATAGAATAACAAAAAACCAAAGAAAGATGAGAGCTATCCAGCCAGTAAACCTGTGAGTGCGTTCGAAAACATTATGATGAATGTGGCGGAAAAGAGGGAATGCTGCTATAGAAGAGAGGAAAATGAGTAAAAGAATGGTAAAGGCAACAGCAATAATCTCTGGGGTGGTGTTGTCTTTGTCATTAAGAGTAAGAATTAGCGCATACACAAGCCAAGCTATTGAAGACATGCCACAGCCACTATGTATTCCTCCAAGGCTTTGAAGGAAGGAAGTGGTGGCAGTTTTGATTTGAAGATTAATCCAAGGCCTTCCCAGCAACTTCACAGCCAACCAGAAAACAATTCTCAGAACAGCTTCGCTTCGACAAAGTGTTAAGGCCAGAATATTCCCAATTGAGAACAAGGAAGCTTTTCTCTTGGCGTATGGGAAGTGCCCGGCAACAGAAATTGCCAATGCAATCATATTCAATGTCAAGCAAACCATAAAGAGGCGCTTATAGACAGTGAATAGTCCTTGATCTAGCAGTATTATTGATAGTCTTGAATTTCTTTTCAGGACAGCATTTGCTTTCTCTCCTTTCTCAATGTCCTTGCTTTCAAATTCAGCTATGAATTCTTGCTCAATATCATAGCCAGCAATGTCAATGTCACAGAAGTGACTGCTAGGAGGACTCCCACTTGGACTAATTGGATTCAACCAAGGTATTACTTTGAAAGAACTTGTTCGATTCCAAGGAAGCCAAACCGGCATACCAGCTGTGTGCTGGTGATCCTCTGATGGTGATGCTCCAGTTCCAATAGCAAATGGGTTACTTCTATTTGGATTAATCTCAAATGCCTACACCACGACAACTTGAAAATCTAGCTATCTTCATATTTGTGACTTCCATGTTTAGTTAATGTTCATTCAACTTTGAATGTAAGAATATTGCCTAGCTGATAATGTCATAATATAGACATACAGTGTGAAATTCCTACCAGAAGGCCAATAATACATTAAGCTATCAATATTCTTCTTTTTCAAAAATAGTAACTTGCATTATGACATTTCCTGTAATCTTCTAGAGTCAAATGCAATCCATACACATGCATTAAAAAAATACAGAATGTTGAAATTGGCTTCCTGAACTTGCAGTAGTTGGAGGATTGGTGGTGATTAGTCTTCTTTCATTAGAAGCAGGCTAATTTCTATCAGTTAAGTAAAAAAAAACACCATGCACGTTGTTCGAATCAAAGCACTGTTCCAGTCTGCCAGCCTGTCATTGTATCTGTTGGTTTGTGAGCTACATGACTCATTTTGCATGAAGAGAAAAAAAGGCAGAAAGGAATCATGTTCGAACGTGCAAGGACGAATGCACTAAAGCTACGAGAAAGAGGATCCTACCTAATTGAATATATGCAATTTTTGCTGTTACAGAATCAGCAATTTCTTTATATTTTTCTTTTTCTTTTTCGTAACAGAACTTTTTGTTTTAATTCATTGCTAAATAAATTGGCAAACATCTGAGTACAATTAACAAATCAGGTTTAACTTGACAAATACATCTTATTAGTTTGTTGTTTTTAAGAAATGACAAATCAATACCGATAGGCATACCCACATATGCACTTATGCTCTGCCATTTTGTCATTAATCAAAGCCACTTCTTTTCTTTTATTCCAAATTCCAATTAATTCAGTAACTTTTTTTTGTGGTCTGGTCAATAGAGAAACTTTATAATATGGCACCCTTCAATAAATTAAAAAAAAGAAAGAGAGACAAATATAAACATTTTTAATATTTCAGAAATGTTATTAAAATCCTTAGTGGTCTATTGTATCTAAAAACTTATCCTTGCCAGGACAAATCAAGTGAGGACCGAGGAATGATTTCTTCTTTGCATTTCTTATATATTTTTGGGTATAACTCACCAATTGTTTGAGTAGCGTTTAGCAAGAAGAATGATTTTCTCCATTTTCTTCCCTTTTCAGTATTCTATCTTCTATGACAATTAAGTGATAATTCTTAGTTATTCTCCAATTCATTCTTTGGCCAGCAAGTTTTTCTTTGTACAATTACCACTAGAATAATTTTAATTACTCTTAAAAATTCATAGTAGAAAATGATTATCACAAATAGAAGTATTCCAACTTCTTCCTTAAATTGTTTCTGTACAATCTGATGGGAATCAAAATCCAACCAAATAAAAACCTAAACTTTCTTCATGAAATCAACAGAAAAATATCAACAGGGAATTTGAGAAGTGAACCACTTCATTACATGTATGGGAGCCTTGACCAACTCTAGACCCAACTCCACTATTACCGTCAGGCAAAAACAGCAAGGGCATAATGCATGACAGCAACAATCTGCAGATGTTTATGACAAAGAAGTTTCCCCAATCAGATCCAAACCCAGATCACAGACAAAGAAATCACAGATACCCAGAACATTAGATTGCATTGAAATCACAAAATAGGAAGAAAAAAAATAAATTTACCAAGATGATAAAGTTGGAAGGAAATTGTAAGGAGGGGAAGGAATTCTTTACCCAACTATCCAGATGATGATGCCAACGATGGAGAGGATGAGGGAGAGAAGGGCAAAGGGAAGACCCAATAGAAAACCCAAGGGCCTGCATTCACCATCTCCTGAACACATACTTTTAGCTCGATTTCTTTAACTTCCTTTTGGGGAATCCTCAGTTTGGTCTCTTCCTTTTTCTTGGTCTGTGAATTTGGCTCAAAGAAAGAGTGAGAGACAGAGTATGATGTCTGTTCTATTTTTCTGTTTCCAGGAAAGGGCTGAGATACACGTTTTCTGGCTTTTACTCGAAGCAATAAAGGTAATGAAGGTTGTGTGGTAGTACCGTAAATCTAAAGCTATACGCCTTTACGATAATATGGGAAGAAAGTATTATGCTGTAGAATGGCCTTCATGAACATGATGCTTAATTATTCTACACTCACACACCTTTATTTCATTTCATATCTTTTTGTATACTTTGAAAATCCTTGCTTATCTCTTAAAAGAAACTTTTAAAAAAAGAAATTGGAGATGTTTTCACGCAACTCTCTTTTTCATAATGTGTAAAAATAAATCATATAAAATGTGCAGCATCTAGTTTTGGAGCTGCTCTCACAAGGTCACTAAACTATTGGAGGCGTGAAGTATCAAATTATTTTACTAGGCACAATGCCAATTGCGACGACCTCCACCAGTGCAAAGATAGAGAAGGGATTGGAAAGCTAAACGTACTAGCAGTTCGCGGGTTATAACTTATGCATTACTCATCCAACCTTGAACTTGTGTTCCTCTCCACCTAGGCTGATACTATGCGTTGATTTTTTCAGATTAATCCTGATCACTCATTAAAAATTCCTTTTTTTACTTCACAAATGTTTAATACAAATTTTCTCAGTAATTAAATGTAAAATGATCAAAACGAAGTGTAAAAACATCTAACTAAACTAGCATTTCAATCTCCTATGTTTGCTTCGCATGGACTTGAGTTCATAACCGATTTCAGCTTTGCATGGATTCCCAGATTATCCAATATATATCACCTTACCATTATATAAAACAACTCATTCAGCAGGGAAAGATCCTGTAGAGAGTGGTGCTATTAGAGGAATCCTATTGCAAAGTCAATTTATCACTTTGGGAGGTGATGTACTGTCACTCTTGCTACTTTAAATATCATTGAGGTGGGAGATACTCCATCTGCTCCTAAGAACTGCAGAAATAAGACTGAATTCTAATAGCTTGCAAGTATGCAACTAACAGATTAGCCAACTCATACCAATAGCTTATCATTGAAGAAAAGTATATATAGTACACCAATATCATCCAGGAGGCCTCAAACTTGAGTTCTCACTTTCCATTGAAATGATGGAAGCCAGCCTCTCATAAACCTGTAACAGATAAATTATATCAATCTTTTCTTTCCTTTTTTTTAAATTAAGTTTCCTAAAAGTTAAAATATAGGATATGTAAGCCAGGGTCACATACTGCAGAGAGCTGCTCTTTTTTCTCATGCTCATGATTCTTATCCTGCTTGCTTGTTGATGATGGGTCATACCTGGACAGGAGCACGAGGCAAGCACCAAGCTAAAATCAAATATGTCTATAGATATCACAAAGAATTCAGCCATTTTTTATTAGGCTTTCAAAACAACATGGAACTAGTATGTGCTTCAGACAACTAAACGTTATTGTAAGCCAAACAAACCACGAAAATAAATTCTTACCAATCACGTGGAATACCAGCTTCATCTCGAGCTGAATAGTTGAAGGGCCCTTTCAACTCCACATTATATTCCTTTAACAAGTCTGCATGATAGTCACAAAAGGTTTACATATCAACTTGCATCCCTTGGACAATATTACAGAAATAAATGAGAATAAATTCTGAAAACTAACGAGCTTTTAAACCTTTAAAAGTGGAGCTTGGGGCACGATCCATTTTCTGACAGACAGACATAAACCAGTGGACTCCAACGGCTACATGTGCAACTTCCTCGTCAGCAATTCTACCCACAAGTTTAGATGTACTGTTATCTCCAAAGCCAACCAGTTTCTGCACTAGCCTTGGCCCAGCATCAAGACCTCTAGCCTCCTATAAGTCATTAAAAAATAGGTGTTCAAAATACTATGAGAAACACGATTATATGACCAGCAGTAAAATCAGTTCATTCAGAACTAAAACTTTCCATAAGCCAATAAGGTTAGGTTAATAATCCTTTCAGCCAAAGTCAAAAACAGCTGACTTGCAGCAGAAAACCCTACCTATCTTTGGACTTTCACCTACTATGAACCAGAAAAAAGTCATGATGGCCATTGCCAAGCTACAGTATTCAGAAAACAAATACAAAACTTACAGTGATAAATAAAAATATTCTAGTTTCTAATAAAGTCCTGCTTACACCATAAATCTTAAGAAACAACCATCAAGATTGAACGCACATAAGGTGGACAACACTCTACCATAAGGGATCAAAAACAAGGAAATGAACCTGCAATCACCATCCAACTCTCATACACAGTGCCACAATTCAGAATATATCATTCTCAACAGTAAAGATCAGGTCATTAACATAGTATAAAGTGACTGAAGATTGTCCAAAGAGAAACTTAAGATGCATAATCATATGAACACATAGCACAGATTGTAACAAACAAACAAACAATGGTATAAAAAATACAGCTCAAGAGATTCCTCTTTCAACATATTCTTTATTAGTTGATGTAGAAAACAGACCATTTACCTCATCAAAACCAGTTACAACGTAGCCCTCTACTTTTACATAAATCAAAAAAAAAATCTCAGCAGTTTCTATCGAAGGTTGCTTTATTGGCAACCTGGGAGACATGTGTAAAAGAGGAAAAGAACCTGAACTAGTGGGATTATAGCCAAACGTGCAGCAACATTGTCAGATGACTTCTCACACTCCCTCCACAGCAAATTATGAGAGGGCATATCTCCATATCTATTGACACGAGAAATAGAACATCATTGTATATAATGAGAATCAGCTAGAACACAGTAACAACTAGCCTTACTTAAAACCAAGCTCAGTGAGCCTTTGTGAACACCAAGAAAAATGGCGACTCTCGTCATCAGCTACATGAGCAAAGTCAGCAAAGAAGCCTTCACCAAGGACCTCACTTAACGGCGAGAACCGAACAACAGTATCCCAAGCCAAATCAATTGCATTTAGCTCCACGTGGGCAAGATTATGAAGCATATAAGCATTAAGGGGCAAACCTGAGTTTTTGGGAGCTGGGATTTCCTTATGAGAAACCTGAACTACATAAAAAGAGGCCACCCATAAGTCTACTCACATAGATGCTTAACCATAGAGAAGAAAAGAAAAAAGAAAAAGAAAAGCAATGCCCATTCTCAAAGTATTGGAGAAAGCAACCCCAGAAAATAACAACTCAATCAATTTTTTTCTTTGTAATGAATAGCTTGAATGAACACCATCAAAACAAATATTCAACTAGAAAAAAAGCGGCAACACAGAAATTGAAGATATTGGTTAATTGACCAGGCGACATACACGCGATACATTCATTGAGCACAACAGCCAGTATATATATACAGAGAAAAAAAAATCAGTTTTTGAGGTGAGAAAAACGAACCAAATCTGGCTTAGCAGGTCGGGCAGGTCGAGCAGGAGCTGCAGACTTACCAAGCGGGAGGTTTCTCGCGTCGCCACCTGGAGTAAGCCACATGAGAACGTCTTGACTTCGTTAGAGGGTCGCTCGTGGAAAGAACCAGAGCACCCAATTCAGCTAGAGAAGAAGCTGATTCAATTGGGTCATCATGAACGTCAGTAGCTGATGTCACCGGTACTAGCAGAGGTTCCGGACCATTGGGTCCCCAAATACGGTCTTCGTTGAGAGGGCTTTCCCTCCATGCTCGGAGACCCGACAACGGTGAGTACTGCAAAGAAGAAGAAGAAGGAGGAGAAGAAGATGCGGAGTAGCATTTGGGATTGAAATGCAAGAGAGAGCACAAGGGACTGCGGAACGGTGACGATAGCATGACTTTGAACTTGAGAAGCTGCATTTCACCAGGTGAGGGATATGAGGGGCCGGCTGGCAGTGGGGGCCAATGTGCAGTGTTTTCATTTCAGAGTTTCCTTTTGCTAGTGCTCATGGGAAAAACTGGGGATTTAGGGTTAGTTTTTAAACATTTCAAATGGATGATTTTAAAAGCATATTTCTAGAATGGTATTTTTCTAAAAAAATAAATATTAAATCCCCATTTTGTTGCCATCTCAGATTGTCTCCTATGCTTAACTTTTGATCAAAACTAATACCAGGTGTTACACACTTACACCCAGCTTTTATCTAAATACAAAATCAAATATTATATACATCCAGTTTTTAAATACAACCCCTTTCCGCAATAAATTTTCAAAATCTAAAACTAATAAAAACTGACAACCTTTAAACAATTTCCATATTCAATCGTCAAGTCTGGTAGTATGAGTACCCACTGTTTTGTCTCGTTTCTCATGCCAATATTGTTTTTAATAGAGAAAATACAAATGATCCAAATTCCTAAAACATATTCTTTTTCTCCTAGATTATTTTATTAAACATCCCATGAAGAAGTATATTGTTTGTGCACTTTAAATTTCAAAAACAAAAGTAAATGAAAAGTACATATGAAGCAGTAATACTAATGGCTTTTTCAGGCATGCACACAGCAAATTGGTAGAATTGCACTAGTTTTGAAATTAACAAGTCAAATGGCTTTCCGGGCATGTACACAGCAAATTGGTAGAATGGCTAAGGGGGCCTATCAGATAATGGCAATTACATATTTACTCTAACCAACCAAACTCCAAACTCATGCTTCCATATGGAACGAGTCAATGAGATACATTTGAACCAACAATGACTTCAAGAACTCGAATTACAGATAATCTTTGTATAACACCAAGAATCTTGAATCTGCCAGCACAAAAGCAAGAAACGAGTCAATGGTACTTAGGTGAGACGCAATGGTTAGCAATGTACACATACTACGCAAAATATACTATCTAATCTTAAACAAATTCTACCAATGCCAAACATCATACAAATTGGTGTAGAAATGAAGCAACAGTTCCGACAATGGGAAGAAAAAGTTCCCATACTGCATTGGCAGGATAGCTTGTGGCTTAGAAAGCTTCCACCATACATCGACGGAAAATTTGAAACCATGAACTGGAAGCTTCATATCACCATATACCAGATAACTATCTACTCTAAACCTCAGATCTGCCACATCGAAAAAGAATAATTAAAAACATTAGCAAATGCCGTTGCTTTATTCAATTAATAAAGATCAAAGCAAATGCAAAATGGTTAGTGAAATTGTTCCAGGACAACTAGCATTTTCCATATAGTCCTATAACTTTTACAGTTATAAGGTTATGACAGTTAATAGTACTTCTAATCAAAACTTTTCATTTATCAAAAGAGATATGAACACTCTAAAAAGTATTCTTCCAGACCTCCATTTCTAAAATAAATATAATCTATCATTTAATTATACTAGTAATTTTAATACTACTATACTTCTTCAGTCAACAGATTACGATTAAATCACCACGGTCCAGAACACAATCGCCAGAAACAGAATGGCAACACAAGAAAACCAGCTTCCAATGTTGTATTTTCACCAACATGTGTCTAATGTCTGAACCACCTCTGTTTTTCAAATTACTTTTGTCACTTTCATGTCCATTTTAAAATTCCAGTGCCTTTAATCATACCAAAGAAATACATAAGAGAACCCTGTGGAAGTAAACATGGAAGGCCTACCAACTAACTAAAATTATAATTTGATTAAACAAAGAACTTAGACACCATACTTTTCAAATTCGGTAAGAATGCCAAATAGAGACATGAAAAAGATATTTGGTTCTCTTTTGAGAGGGGGTGGAGAAGGGGGAAGCGACATCAAAGCATGGTCCATCCACCTCTTTAAAGAACTCCCCCACTCCTCATCCCATGACAGCAATCAGGAGTTCAACCCCACTATCATTTTCTTCCTCACTACAATATTACATATTGGATTCTCACCATGAAATTAAAGAAAAAGGAAGGAAAAGGACTAGAAGACCCAGAAAGAAGCCTGAAATAGAAACAGCAGGACGGCCACAAAACAAGATACTTCTGTGATGTACTAAATGCATGATAAGCTCCCCACAGAAACAGAAACTAGAAACACTATTAGAGCTATATCCCAGTAAGGAACAAGAGGCTCTACAAGACAGTTTAAGCAGTCATTAGAAGAGAAGACTTGTATGCATTGAAACAGATGGAATAATCTTATCACGGTCCCACCAAGGACACCTAATTCTTAGAAGCGGCCGCGCTACCTCTAAGTTGACAATTAAAGCCAAGAAATTCTCCAATTTTGCATTAATTCCCTCCCATATTTTTCCCTCCCATAACATGTTACACGCAGGGTGGATAAATTCATATCATGCACAAAATAGTACTAAAAAGTTTCAATTGTGCATCCAATATCAACCAGCAAAGTAAAAAATGCAAATAGTCAACCAGTGGCTTAAAAGGACATGATCCTACCTGACCTATTCAAGTCCTTGGCGAGCCTGCATCAGATCCAGAAGCTGATGAACTTTCACTATCGGAGTCTGCAATAACAAACTGCAAATTGAAATGATCACTTGACTTCAAAGAGGATCAGCAATACTAGAGCATCAAAATGTCTAAACAACCAAGAAAAACTGTTGAGTTATTATTGCATCATAAGTACCACTAGAAGATCCAGAATCACTGCTAGAGCCGCTTGAACTACTCGACCTACTCCCATTATTCACCTGTATTTCCCCTTGAACAGGCAAGGACATTCGAAAAATTCCTGTTATCTGCTTCCAAATTTCCATACAGGATTTTAGTTAACCAAATAATTCACATATCATTACCCAAGTGTACCACTTCTTGGTTCATAAATATTTTACCTGCTCTAATTTCTTTTTGAACCGCAGCCACAACAGGTGCCTGGCTCTTCAAGAAAAGAAAAAGAAATAACTAAAATGCATTAGCAATCATTGCTTCATGACAAGAGATATTAATGATAGTGTTCAAGATTTTACCTTCTCCGTGAAATTCTGCTGAGCTTCAGCTCTGGCTTGAATGGCAAGTTCCGCTTTTCTCTTGTTTTTGCTCAAACTCTTCTTGTAGTTGGTTACAAATCTATCAAGCTCCCAAAGAGTCTCAGCATCCACACTATCAATGTCCACTTCAATTTCATCATCATGTTGACAGAGGGATGAATTCCTCTTCTTAATAATCTGTACAATGGTATCTAGCTTCTCTGACGGTAAACTTTGGAGGTTTGTGCTGAGCTTTTGCTTTTCCTCATATGTCATATCCCTTTTATGAGGATCTTTTGCCTTTGGCTTCTTTGGAGCAGGGGTTCTACTTGAAGGAGTAATACTCATAGGTTTTGGCAAGCGATCATGAGATTGGGTCATTGACCCTGACCTATCCAGTAACCGTCCCACATCAAGAGGTGGTGGGAAGGGAGGAGCCTTTCTAGATGTTGGTGTAGGAGTAGGAAGAACTGCCCCATAATCTAGTCCATACCTCATCTCACGATTATAATCTGACTCTATTATAGCCCACCTGTCCTCAAATATTTTTGATAGCTGCTCTGCCATTAGATGAACATCTTGTCCTTTTGGGTTGTACGTCATTGCATTCTGAAATGTAAGTCTCACATCCTCCGCAAACTCCTTTGGTGATTTATACCAATTCTTGTTCAGTCTCGACTTCACAGTACCCAAGTCCATTGGATGTGTGATGATGGTAAAATAATCATGCAAACCAAGACCCTCAACATCAACAGGCTCATTAAACACCCAGCCATGCTTGTGTTTCATCAATTTCTCTAGCAATGAACTACAACTTTTGAAAAATTTGATACCCATCCTGAACCCATGTCCCATTTCTCCTCCACCTTGCTTCTTCAGATTCAATTTTGTCTTCTTGTTACTCTCTGCCGGGGGAAACTTATCTTTAGCAAGCAAAAACTCTGAATTAAGGTAAAACTGGTTTGCCTTTGGCGTCCTCTTCTCCTTCTCAACATTATCACTGACCCCTTGACTATTCTCTAACACTGATATACTCAACTGGTGCAAAGGTCTAGTAGTCACACGAGGAACCCCAGCAGAGGACACCTCTGAGTGAAGGCGCTTTGCTCCACCCCCATTACCAACCCCATCATTGGTTAGCAGATTAGAATTAACATACCCAACAACCTGCTCCTGTTTTGCTTCAATCCGCTTTACCAAACTTCTCACTGTATCCAGCTCACTTTCAAGCTTACTCCGGAGCTCCCTCGTCTCCTGCTTTGACCTAGACACCAAGTTGATCTTAACTCGATTCTCTGAACCAGGCTTCGCAGAAACATTCCCTGAAGGCAGGTCCCTGGCACTGGGCACTGGGTCTTGATGAAGATTGAGGCTTGACGGTTCAGCCTGTTGACGGTTTAGGTTTGATGAATCATCTGATACAGCATCTAACCTGGAAATGAGATGTTGTTGGGTCGAATTCCCATCCTCTGGAACTGTAGTTTGAGAAGGTGGCGGAGTTGTAGTGCTATAATTGTCCTTGCTCTTGTCTCCATCGACGTCACCCTTGTTGATGATGGTGCTATCATGGTTGTCAGCGGTGTTTTCGGTGTTGTTAGAGGTGTTTACAGCGTTGTTGGTGTTGTTGTCGATGTTGTTGGTAGTGAAGATGGTGGTGGCAGCGGCAGCAGTTGTGGGAGCAACGGTGCTAAGCGCGTTAACTTTGTTCTTCGGGCCCTTGAAAGCTTTCCTCGTGTAGACCTTACTCTCCGTGTACCGCTGCTTCTCTCTAGCTCCATCATCTCCAACAACCGTAGGCCCCGAAGCCATACATTCAAACCCTAATTTTCTTTTCCCCTCTTCCTTTCCAATAACAACAAACAAGAAATCCAACCCGGTACTGTAAACTAGGGTTTTTCAACCACGGAAAATGGAAATCACAAAAACCCTAATTTCTCCTCTAAAACACAACTGAATTCCGGTTTTCCAAGAAACCCAAAATTTCTATTGCTTTCGCACAACCCTCTCCGTTCACCTCCTCCCTTTGCACAAATTCACCGACTTACACATACAAACAAAGATACATACGCACATACAAACAAAGATACATAAGCAACCTCGAAAGAAACACTCAGGTTAGGGTTCGCAAAAACAACAGTAGGGTTTCGAGCTCGCTTACCTTGAAGTCGATCAGATCTCGCACTCTCTCGCTCCAGAATTTCTCTCTCTATAAATGTGAATGTCAATTTATCTCTTCACAGGTGTACGGCAGCGGTGGGTTTGTGTATGGCGATGGACCAGACGAACCGTTTGGGGTGCACTAAAGAGTCGTACCCGGGAAGTATTATAGTTCTCCGAATGAAGATCTTAGACTCAAACGATTACTATGAACGTGTCATACACGTACCAATGACATGCCTAACTGTACGGAGCGTGTGTTTTACGGTATTAATGACAGGTTACGGATTATTGTGGCGCGGAGTTTTGCTTGTGAAAATTTGAAAGGTTTTTAAAGACGTGTAAATGACGCGTGGGATTTACTTTCCGATTTGGTGGTAAACTGGTGGAGGTCTGTGTTGTGATGGGTAGTGCACGCGCCGGTATGGCGGTTTGTGCTATGCTGTTTTTTTTTTTTGTCCCTGGGTTGGGCTTAGATTTGGGTTGACCGTTGAGACTCATGAGAGAGCCCATTATAGTTGGACAGATGCTGACAGCCCAGGTTTTGCCCTAATTAAGTTATTTAGTAACGAAATCTCTTGATTCTTGATATCAACTTGAAACCATAGTAGTTTTTACTACTTATATTTCTTCACGCGTCATATGAAATATCTACTTTGTCGGAGTTGATGGTTAGTTCACCAGTTATTTGTATATCTTATTTTATTCATAAGTCGAAGCCACAATTTTTACGAATGTATATATTCATCCACTCGTCATATGAAAATTTATTTTAAAGTACTCAACGATAAGTTAGGATATACTCTTTTCGCATTACTTTAAAATTTTAATTCATCCACAAGGTCACTTAAAACTCCTTTTCCTACATTTATGCAGAACGGTTTTGCAAACTCTAGTAAGGAAATAACATTCAATTTCCAAAGGCAACCAACCAAATCTTAATACCTTCCAAATAAGTTTAGTAAAAGATTTGTATTCCTAAGTCATTCACCATTAATAAATTATATTCATCCATGCATTATATGAAATTCTAATTTTTGCTCAATTGATTAAGAAATATAATTTTTCTATGTATCACATGAAAATTTAATTCTTACATTTATGCAAATAACAAATGTTGTGTATAATTGATAAAAGACATTCATTTACCAAAAAAAAAGTGGTAATCTCTCTAATCCATATATCAAAATTGCAACTCAAATATATATTTTTTTTAATGAATACACAAGTATTCATGATTAAAACGGTAATCGAATGTAATTGAAAAAATTTATCCAATCAACATAATTATTTTCTTAACAATATATAAATTTTTGATTTTTTTTGGAATAGTAGTTACAATAAAAATACGTAAATCGCTAAAGTCTTTGGTGATTTACCTTATAATTTTATTTTGACGTGAATCATTGGAGACTCTGTCAATTTACTTCAAAATTTTAATAAGACGTGAATCACTAGAGACCCTGACGATTTACTTTAGACTTTTACGAAGACATGAATTGCTGAAGACTCTGTCGATTAACTTTAAAATTTTACTAAGACGTGAATCATTAGAGACTCTTGCGATTTACATTAAAATTTTACAAAGTTAGTTAAAAAAAAAAAAAACTTGTTTCGAATAATTTTATTTTTTTTAATACACAATTATTCTCGATTGAAACAGTAATCAAATTTAATTGAAAAAATTTATCCAATCAACATAATTATTTTCTTAGCAATATATGAATTTTTGATTTTTTTTGAAACAGTAACAACAATAAAATATGTAAATCACTAAAGTCTTTGGTGATTTACCTTAGAATTTTCTTTTGACGTGAATTGTTGGAGATTCTAATGATTTACCTCAAAATTTTAATAAGACAGTGAATCGCTGGAGACTGGTAATTTACTTTGAAATTTTACTAAAATGTGAATCCTTGAAGACTCTGGTGATTTACATTGAAATTTTACTATGTTAGTTAAAAAAAAAACACTTGTTTCAGTAATTTTTTATTTTTTATTTTTTATGAATACACATTTATTCATGATTGAAACAGTAATCGAATGTAATTGCAAAAAATTTATCCAATCAACATAATTATTTGCTTAGCAATATATGATTTTTGTTGATTTTTTTTGAATAGCTAATAACAATAAAAATAATTAATCAATAAAGTATTTGACGAATTTATTTTAGAATTTTCTTTTGACATGAATCGTTGGACATTCTGATGATATACCTCAAAATTTTACAAAGACAGTGAATCGTTGGAAACTATGGTTATTTACATTAAAATTTTACTAAGTTACTTAAAAGAAAAAAAAACTTGTTTTGGTAATTTTTTATTTTATTTTTTATGAATACACAATTATTCGTGATTGAAACGGTAATTGAATTTAAGTGAAAAAATTTATCCAATCAACATAATTATTTTCTTAGTAATATATGAATTTTTTATTCTTATTAGAACAATAATAACAATAAAAATAGGTAAATCGCTAAAGTCTTTGGCGATTTATCTTAGAATTTTTTTTTTGAAGTTAATTGCTAGAGACTCTAGCGATTTACCTCAAAATTTTACTACGACGTGAATTGTTAAAGACTCTGGCGATTTACACTGAAATTTTACTAAGTTAGTTTTAAAAAAAATAAAAATACTTGTTTAGGTTTTTTTTTTTTTTTTTTTTGATGAATACACAATTATTCGAGATTGAAATAGTAATCGAATATAATTGAAAAAAATTTATCCAATCAACATAATTATTTTCTTAGCAATATATGAATTTTTGATTTTTTTGAACAGTAATAACAACAAAAACACTTAAATCACTAAAATCTTAGGCAATTTACTTTAGAATTTTCTTTTGACTTGAATCAATTGAGACTCTGACGATTATCTCAAAATTTTACTAAGACGTGAATCACTAAAAACTCTGGTGATTAACTTTAAAATTTTATAAACACGTGAATCGTTGGCCACTTTGAAGATTTATATTAAAATTTTTCAAACTGGTTAAGATTAACTACATATAGTATTTTTCTCCAATCTCATTGATTCAATGTATAACTTTTTATGATATTTGATTCATTGTATCATTTTCAAAAACTTCATGTAATTTTGGTACTCCTAGCTCTATGTCTTCTAACCCCTTTTTCTTTCATAAAGTATGATTTTCTCCTAGGCTCAATATATCTCAACTTTGAAATATATAAGTATCTATTGAAATAATTCAAAAATGTATTAATGTGAAGCTTTGGTGACTCTAAGTAACGCGGACTAGGGCTTGCCTCTTATTAAGTATGAAGGTGCTGGGCTTAACATTTACGCTAGTGTAATTTAGTAATTACATTGACTTGGGGCTTGCGCATATGGTACGTGTTAGCTTAAAATTTAAGCTAGGTTGGCGTATTTGTTAAGCAGAATGGGCTTATAAAATGCTTGATGATCCAAACCATAAACGCAATCGGGCTTGCTCTTCAGCGCAGATAAGTATGTCGTTTTTCTGCTAGTATGTCGTTTGGCATTCTACAACTCTTTCTTACTAGCTTTTCACGTTGACAAATTCAATTTTCGGGTTTCTGGTTCTTCTCTTCTACATGGGAGAGTCATTTTCGTTGAAAGGAGCTTGAAGGGAGTGACTACTCGCATTATTGATATAGGTTTCTGTTTGTTTGCCGAGAAATTTGCAGAAAAAAGAATAAAGGAGAACTCCAGATAAGCGATTGCATACATAGTTGCTTCTGGTACGTTCGGTTATCAATTTTTTTTCTTCAAATTTTTTCCTTTACTCTTTTTTCGGTTATAGCGAATTGAAAGGGGCATTGTATTAAACTTTGATTGTTCAGGTGATGGAGAAATGTTCATTAGTGTGACTAACCAGAGGCTGGGTAGTTGGTAATTCACCAAGGAATTGCGACAAGGAAGAAAATTTGTATTAAAAAACAATATTGGGTTGGGTGGATTATGATTCATATTGAAAGAATTTGGTAAATTATGTGGATTGTTCCATAAGAAAACCCAGTGTAACTGAAAAGCTGATTGACACGTTGAGGAAGTGGCTTCTTTGACCTCAGAATTGCATGGTAGGTAGGATGCTGACCTGACTTGTTTATTTCACTTCCTCTAAGTTTTTATGATATGCAGTAACATCTACTAGACTTTTAGTTTTGCATTGCATGTGTTAAAGAGAGAACTTTGTTAGAGAAAATCTGATTGGAGATCTGATCATTGCAAACCTTTTTTCTTCCATTGGCCTCATGAGAACATGGTAGGATAGTCAATACCCACTTTTGCAAATTGTGAATATACTTCAATTAGCAGCATTTTCTCATTATTTATACAAATACGATAGGTGGTTGGTTTATGTAAATGCAGATGAGATAAATTTACTGATCTAGCACATCCAGGTATTGGCTTTCCCAATAGACAATTACTATTATCAAAAGAGTGATCTTGGTTGGCTGTGCTTCCACATCTCTAACTCTTCTACTTATGTGTCTGTGTGAAAGAACCCCCCCTCTTCCAGTGTTAAATATTATAAATTATAAAGTTGTATTTATTTGGTTGGATTTTAGCCAAACAAAGTATGTGTACATAGTCAACTAAGTCTGCAACTTTCTTCTTGATTTGTTTCCACCATTTGATGCTTTGCTGATTTGTTATATTATTACTTCAAATATATTTGGAGTTTGGACATATTAATTGTTTGATTTCCATGCTATTGTAATCCCACATACCTAATTCATCCTTCCTTAGATTTCATGCTATTTTAGAAGTGGGAGAATATCTATAACTTTTAATTACGTTATCTTTATAAGTTATCAGCAACTAACGAATTTCTTTTCTTAACCAAGCATTTTATTCACAAGCTAACTTCATTTTTATGCATGACATTTGATAGGGTTAGTCTTGTCGTAATTAAAGAAGGATGTGATTTTCCATACTGAATGAACTCTCGCAGTATAAGAATCTAACCCAGGCTTTCTAATTTTTATTTCTTTCAGTTCCTCGTTGTTGTAAAAACAAACTAGTCAACAAGTTGTTGGTTTCCTATTAAAATGTTATCACCTGCAGTAATTTAAGAAAGGCTAACAGAAGAAGAGGATGATGTTCTTGACTGTAGATCATGTACTTAGAAAGCTAAAGGAAAACTGCACTTCCAATTACTTTTAGGATTCTTTAATTGCTTATTCATTTTTCCTTATTTTCTGTTTTTATTTTTATTTTTAAATACTAATTTATACAAATTCCATCACAATAATGTTACATCTGCAAAGTATGAAATTCCGTTCCTTGTTGTATCTGAAGTGCATTTATATATAACACAGCAGGGCAGAGCAACCTTGTGAATGAGCATTATTGTAAATGATTTTACAGTTCTGCATGCTATGACAAATTAGTGATAAATATTTGACACTGGTTGGAAATGTAACAATTTGTTTAGATAACATAAGAGGGATACACAATATGGTTAATTTGTTCTTGGGGCTCCTGTGTGTTGCTTGGCTTTACATAGATGATGACTTAGGAAATAATTTCCAAGTCAGTGTAAATGTATATGTTCCTTGCTCAGAAATGAGAGTTCAATTATATTGGACCTATTGGTAAATACCGACATACAGTATTTGTATAGTTGGAATACTGGAGTTGGTAGTAATGTAGTGTACTTCACTGGTTTCTATGTTCTTTGGAGCTTTATATTAGGTTATACATTCTAATATAAAGTTCAGTATTTTTTTATTTTATTTTTTGCTCTTATTGAGAGAATAAGATATATAGGTTTTTGGGTTAATTTGGGATAAATATAACTTCATAAACCTTGCAATTTCTGTTAATGGTGTTTCTTGGAATTGCATTTTTTTTTTTTTCTGTTGTACATTATGGTGGACCAAAAACAATTGAATCTTATGGAAATTCTTCTATTCCAGATTCCAAGAACCCTGATATGGAAGGTACAATAAGGGAAATAGCATTAGTGTCGTGTGACCGAGAAACTGCTTGGTTCTTGTCAGATGGAAAACCTTCTCCAGGCTTCAATAGACTAATTAATATGGGCTATCTTCCTTGGGCAACTGGGGATGACAGAAGCATGTGGAGTTTTCAGGAAAGGTGAAGGTATTGGGTATTAAGTTTTCAGGCTTCAATAATCAAAATATTTTATTTTTTTTTAGTTTAAGATGCTTATTGTTCGTAATAATTTTTGGTAATATTTGAGTTTTTGTTATCTGCTAAATATTTTTGTGTGACTGATATTGATTTTTCATGACAATTGGACCTTTTGATCAACATGATTTTAAATAACTATTTCTAGGATTTTACTATTTGACTAGAATGTAACCCCTCCTAAACTAAAAGAACAAAAGGTTCTGAATCACAGACAACAATTGAGTCCGTCCTTTTTTTGCTTTTGTTTCTGTCCTCACTAATACACTTGCTAAAAAGTTGCAACTTGCGAAAAAGGTCCTTTCTTTTCATGGTTTAGGAAGGCCATATTCATCTCCTTCAAGTGGCTGAATATCAGTTTTTCCCAGGTTTGATCCTCTTTGTTGTATCAAAAGAAAAAAGAAATACAAATGCTGAAAAGCAACTATATATATAATATGCTTGTTACTTGTTTTGAGGAGTGTTCAAGCCTAAAAAGATGTGAACTGCTACAATTCCCTTGACAAGCTAATTAATTGATTGCTTAGTTATATTATAAGGTCCCTCAATTTTCAGTGACCTTACTTTGTCCTTTCGCTTGCGATCAAGGTTGTCCAGTATCTAAAATGGCTGATTATGAAATATCAAGTCTCCTGCATGTGATTGTGTTACCTTCCCCATATGGGGTACTGAGCATCCTATATTAGGTAGCACCCTAAATAATTTTAAAATCTTCTTTTTCCCAAGAATCCTCTAAAGATACTAGCTTACTACTAACTAATATATATATATAGGCAAACTTGAACCTAAAAGAAAAGGGCATCTTATTATACTAGAAAATTAACATGTCCTGGCAGAAACATTACTTGCAAAAATCTGACGTAAAAAGCTAGCTTTCTAACGTTTCTGTTTTTTAGATGATGAAACTGAGTTCATTTTGAAGCTATTATGGTCATAATTATATGATAGGTCATGATCAGAAAAAAATATAAACAATTAATATGATCTTGTAGCATCAACTCCAATAACCTTTTTTTTTTTTTTTTCCTTATTTATCAAAAAGGATCCGAGAAGAAAATAAATTAGTCAAGAACTATACAACATGGAATCTGAAAGAATATTAAAAGCATGAAATTATCATTGGTATATGACTAATTTGTAAGACAGAATTAAAACTCAAACTTAGCTAGCTATATTCCTCCCTCCAACTACATATGCTCCAAAAGAGGAAAGAAAAGAAAAATTAAATAACAAGATGAAGAAGAAAACATGACAACTGGAGACAAAAACAATAACAGTCCACACTCCTAGCTACTCCAGCTACTTTATATGCTCCCAAATTTAGGGTTTGAAAGATTATACATGTAGGGTTTTATTGGAATAAAATAGGAAGCTTATACTGTTGAAAAAAGATCATAAAATACAACAAATCAACTTTGCACCTGCTGAGCTCATATCAAGTAGAAACTTATAGCACATCCTCAAAGAATGCATATGTAGTTTGATGATCTTTTTGCTCCCAGAGCTAGCTCTAGCTTGTGTCGTTGTTATGCCGAGGATCTAGTCCTCCTGGTGAGAGTCTGTCATGGAGAGACCTTCTGTGAGAATGCCCATGCTTGGACAAATCAAAATCAAATTCATGAAAAAGATGTTGGCTATTTATAATTTTTTGGATGATCTTTGATTTCCCATGATCATGAAGCGTGCGGGCATGCAAAGTACTCACGTAGAATGTATTGCAGAAGATGATGATAAATAACTTTATTGACAACACTCTTGCTAAAGTTGTATTGGCCATGCACACCTGGTGTGATTTAAATCTTAGCTAAGTTGAAACTACAAGATGAGGCTGAGGTACAGAGCTAGGGCTAGCTACTGAATAGTGAAGAGTGCAGAGTGAAGAGAAGGATATGGAGTGGTTTGCAAGCTGACTATTATGCATATACCTTATTTATATAATTAGGACCAAATGAAAAGAATCTCTAGTCTTCTACATAGATGTTAGTGGAATAAACATGAAGATCGACAAAGATCCTTGGAAGCAGATTGTCTATTAATGCTCCATATACAGTACATAGAATTTAAATTATTTATTTTCACTTTGTTTATGGGTCTCCTTTTTATGTTAATTAATGCCATATGCACACAACTTTCTCATATGTAAACTAAATGATAAATTCATGTAAAGTGGCCGATGAATTTATATCGAGTTATCACATTTCTTAACAACTTTACTGGAATTTATCATTTTGTTTAAATGATGTTATCATTGTGTGAGAAACTTGTTTACATGTAACATTACTCTATTATCTTTGTTGTTGTTTTGCATTTGTATTGATCCTTATAGCCCAAAGCCTCTTGTACATGATAGATTGGCTTTCATGGTTTGCTATTTAATTCTTGTGGCCATCATAAACTTTCATATACAAGTTGTATGATTTTGCGATAATAGAGCTTTAAACTAGTATCTATTAATGTGATAGCATTTCAAGTATTTTCTTATTGTAGTTCTTAGTTGATTTGAATAATTGATTAGGCATAGAAATTGGTGCACACGGTGAACCTTACTTTTTTTTTTTGGGTATTTAATTACATTTTTAGGAATAGAGGAGAAATGATAGGGTTGGAGAGGAGAAAAGATAGGGTTGGAATGTCTAAGGATAACTGTAAAATGTATAGAAATTCAAACTCTTAGTCGATTCAACTAGTTCGGGACTAAGATGTAGTTGAATTGAGATTATTTCAATACAAAGGTTTGTGCTTTAATCATGTTGATAAGCCAATAATGCAGACAAGGACATCTAAGAGACTAAGCGATCAAAACTTGCAAATTTTGGTTCTTTGACAGAAATCAGTAATCACTTCTGCTACATGCCAAATAGGTTATAAGTCATTTGGGGGAATATAATAGTGGTAGATAGATCAAGCCCTGATCGTCTTTTAACAAAAAATAGTTAGGTTCTGATCAAAAACTCCAAAACATTAATTTTCTTTTCTAACATGCCAAATCATCAATTATATATAACCAATTAAAAAAAACAAACACATTCATAAATATTTCTTTGGCTCTTAAATTTTTTATGTCTTTATTAGCACAAGAGGTGGGTGCAAAATTGAGTATTTCTTGGGTTTACAAGTTCTACCTTAGATGGGGAGGGTGGATTTCTTGTCACCAAAAAATAACAATTAAAAGAATAATGAACAATGAGTTTAGACCATCATTCATAGCCATAAATTTATTTTTCTCCTAATTGGGTTCAAGTTAAACCCTAAGTCTCATTCTCATATGACAGAATCCTTAAGACAGAGGAAATGGGGTCAATCCATGTTTTCCTTGAAAATGCTGACAAAATATAATGGAAATCTTATATTGCCAAATCTAGTGTTGGTAGATTCCTGTAAAATTGGTCCATATTGCCTTGAAATCAATTTGGAATTGGGCAATTAATTAATCTGCTTTTCAGTGTAGAGCCATCTGCCTTCAATTTTTTTACAATTGATTGCTATTGTTAATGTTACACCTTTTATCATAGTTTTCATCTCATTGCATCTTATAAAATAAATATTTTCTGATCTTAATGCATAGCTGTTGTAAGAGATTATGAACTACTTAATATATATGATTGTTAGCTAACAATTTAACATTTCGATCGGGTTGGTAAATTGATTCTTTGACATATAGGGCAGAGAGAGCAATTAATTCTTCGTCCCACCCCCAAACAGGATTCAAGAAGGAAGAAAATCAAAAGAATATAACAAAATCACAAGATTATCTTTAATTAATTGCAGTATAACTAATTTATAAGACAGAATTAAAGCTCAAATTTAAGCTCTGCATTAGCTATACTCCTCCCTCCAGCTACATATATGCTCTTACAAAAAACATTAAACAACAAGATGAAGAAGAAACCGAACGTGACAACTGGAGACAAAAACAACAACAATTCACATTGAACTCCAGCTACAGTATATGCGAACAAATTTAAGGTTTGAAAGCATACATGTAGGATTTTATTGGAAAATATGAAGTTTATACTGTGGAAAAGAACATGAAACACAACAAATCAACTTTGCACCTGCTGAGCTCATATAGTGTAGACACTTGTAGCAAATATTTTTAGGGCACCCAATGCTCGTACATTGTGTCATTGTTATGCTGAGGATCAGGTCCTCCTGGTGAGAGTCTGTCCTTGAGACCCCTCCTGCTGTGAGAATGCCTATACTTGAACAAATCAAAACCTAATTCATGGAAAACATGTTGGCCTTTTATGATTTTTCGGATGATCTCTGATTGCTCGTGATCATGAAGTGTACGAGCATGCAAAGTACTCATGAAGAAAGTATTGTAGAAGATGATGAGCAATAAAAGTACTGACAACACTCTTGCTAGACTAAATTGAATCTACAAGCTTGAGCTCAGCCAGCTACTGAAGAGTGAAGAGTATGCAGTAGTTTGCAAGCTGGCTAATGTGTGTTCTTATTTATATTTCAAAAGATGTTTCAGTGTTTTAAAGGGATGTTAGTGGAATGAACATGAAGATTGACAAAAGTCCTTCAAAGATATTGTCTATGCTCCAACATATACAGTAGAGTTCTATTTTAAATATTTCTGTTTTGCTTTGTTTATGGGTCTCCTAATTTTTATCATAGTGTTGTTTTGAATTCCCATTGATTAGTTCAAATGACTTTCTAACTTACCAAGATGTACATGAATGGAAGACTCATGCACATGAAGAACGTGTAAGAGATTAAAACTTGTTCATGACACGTCAGGTAGATATTTATCAGTTGATTATTTTAATTAATGATAACGCCCACTTGCTCTACAACCCAAATGGCTTTGCCATTTGGAGAATTATGATAGTGGTATGTTTAGGAGTACTCCATTCAGCATTTGGATTTGTATGATAATTACAGACATGCTAATTATCCGAAATCTTGACTCTTGACAGTGAGAAAGGAGCTAGTCAGTTGTCACTAACCATTCTACAGTCTAATTTTCTCTTATGTGTATTAGGTAAACCTAGATCTCACACAATCCCTAGGACAGATGCTACCTTATGAAATGGCTAATAAGGCAGTCCATGTTTTGCTTGAAAATTGCTGATCAGAAGAGCAAACTAAGATACCAAATCCTTAATAAAAATATAAAAATTATAAGAAGGAACACAAAAATTACCAACTTTTGGTAAATTCCTTTTGATTCCTTGGCCTAAGGCCAAATTGTAATTAATTGAGCAGCTAACCTGCTTTTTAGTATAAAGCCATTTGCCTCCATCTTTTGCATTTCAAATAAATGAATAATTTATTTTGCCCCTTTTGTCTTTTCACAATATAATTTTAGTTTATCAGCATAAAAGAAAGTTGTTTCTTTTTTATATAGGAGCCAATGAATACATTCCAAATGATGACTCCTTGGACTACTTTTTGCCTGAGCTTGATCATAATTATCCCCTCCAAGCCTTGAGAGGTCACTCTCTCAGAGTATCTGATCATAGAATAAAATTTCATAATGCAGGTGGCGGCCACCAATTGTTAATTTTGATGGATTCTTGGACAAATAATTTGTGTTGCATAAACTAACACTTAAAAACAATACTAAAGGGTGGGGCTCCACGTAAGGTGGTGATTACATTAGTGAGCTTCACGTGGATTATAATTTCTTATTGTTTTTTTAACATGGAGGAGGAGGAGAAGAAAAAAAAAAAAAAAAAAAAAACAACCCTCTGAATGAGGAAAGAATCCATGTACCATGTGCCAATTATGCAGCTTGATCTGCTATAGCTGCATTCAAATTTAGTGAATGTTAAAGTACATAAAATGTGTGTCTGCATGGACAAAGTAGTCACCCAAACCAGAAGCAATGTCTGCCATTAGGATTTAGAGGAGCTCTAGAGTCACCAAATGGGTTTAGTATGAAGAGATATTATATAGTTTATTTGTAAAATTCTATTAGTTAGATTAAACTCTTCCTCAATTTGACAATAATTAAAGGTGCACTTTTAATGCTAATAAGAAACAAAATACTCAATGAGCATATTGGGAAAAGAAGCACGTAAGTATCATTTTTCTTTGTGCAAGTCTCTTGACAAAACAGAGCAGGTAATACAATCTGTTGCTGCCCACTTCCTTCTCTTAATTTTGAAATTACTTCTTTCTCTAATTTCCTGAGTTGGTCACACCAGTTGAAAGAACTTAATATTTTTTGAAAGCCCTAATATGGGGAGGCCCTATAAGCAAGCCAGTTCATGTCCAGCATATCTCTAATATGAGGAGGCCCTATAAGCAAGCAAGTAATGTCTGAAAGTTGGTATGCCATTGTTCTTAATTTGAAACTTTTGCATAGTTGTACACTTGTACTATCACTATAATGGAGCACCAAGTTTCATGGTCCCTGCCAAAGTAATTTTACCAATTTTGCAGGAAATGACATTACTGTTCCCTTTTCTCTACCCCTTCGTTGTATGAATTTAAACAAGCAACCGGATTACATTCTTTTTAATAGCTGGTTGGTTGTTTTATATATATATATATATATATATTCACTGCATTAGTTGACTGGCAGTATCCCTGCACTCTTTGGAATAAATGATCCTTGCGCCAATTCACATGTGAAGCAAAGGGTTTTGAAAAGCAACTAAATGCTTCTGCTGAAGTTAACTGACTAGCAAAAAAACTTGCATAATTTCAACTTAATGAAGCTATATAATGTTGCAACTGTGTTAAAGACAGTAATCCAGAGCAAATGCTAGTCCATTTTCAATAACAAGAGTCGGTATGGCCAGTAGGCTGGTTGACCCATAGTACATTGCACCATACACAGCACACAAGCAAACAGAAAGAAAGACAGAGTATGAGCATAGTGCAAGATAGCAAGCTACCATGCATTTGTGAACTCTGACAAAATCAAAACATCTAAGACAGTATGCTTTAGTTGCACCCAATTACTCTTGAAAGACACAGAATCAACATAACAGAAAAAGAGAATGTCGGGTTGTCTGCAACCAAAATCCATCATCACAGTGCCAACTATGTCAATGATGGGGAATGCATGTGATGTTGACCATCTGGTCCTCCAGGCGAAATTCTTGCAGCCTGACTATTTCTTCTATAGATTCTGCGGTAGAAATCCAGTCTAGACCTGTCATAACCTAATTTCTGTAAAAGAACATGTCCATGAACTCCCTTTAGCCCCAGTTCACGTGATTCCGAGCCTGCAACTAGTAATGTGAAAACAACTACTAGCAAGACCAGAAAGTTTCTTGCGGTTGGATTAGCCATTGAAAAGTGCTAATAGTTTGAACTGGAACTACACCAAAGGTTTAAGCAACAGCAAAACAAAGAACACTTTTTATAGGGAAAAAATGAACAGACAATACGTATATAATCATGGTAGTGCAGGTAACATGAGTTCTTGTCTTTAAGCTTTTGTTTTAAAAACATATCTTCATGGAAGTAAGCTCTTCCATGAAGACAGATTCTTCCCTGTCAGATGTATTATTTTCTTCAAAATGGTGACTCGGTTTGTACATTGTAGTGACTCTTTTATTCCTTTAACAATTTTTTACACATAAACATGGCTTCCCTCCCTATTGAGTCGCCCTCTCTCCCATTTCAATGGGGTGACTCTACTTTGCAGCAATGACAAACAGTCTAGTCATCATTTGTCTTAATCAACAACCTTGGACGGTGTTTGACATTAAAATAAGCATAAAAAAGGAAACAAAATTGAAGGTAAAAGAATCCTTCTCCTAGAAAAATATTTTGCAGCTCAGAGCTAACCCTCATTCTAACAGAACATCAGAACATCAGCACATGAGAATGAATTCTTTCTTTTTCTAACGTATCGCCACGTACAAATATCACTCTTCTGCATAAAATATTCCAAGAGTCACTTTCTATATGGTCTATAAAATTAATAATAAGCAAAAAAAGAATCATACTTTTCGGATGATTTGTTTATTTCTTCCTTATCATAGTAATGTATTATATTTAAAGGTGGGATTGCTAAGCGTACAGAGCAAAACTGATCTTTACAAGACAATCACTCTTGGGTTTCAAATGAAATTCATTTTGGAGCAAAATGCTCAGCGTGTTTGGACACTCCCCATCAAGATCCTAAAATGAAAGAAAATGGTACAAGAATACGCTAATAGAAACAGAACTATATTAACAAAAATTGTACTAGAACATGATGAACTATCTGCCACAGATTAAATTCTAAAAAAATCAGAAAAGAGATAGATTTGAAGTGTTGTCAATCTCATATCCACGTCAAAAGATTAACCTTAAAAATCACTAAGGTAGATTATGTGAATGCGACTAGTGTCATTTGTTGGAAGGTAAATAATAAAAGGTTTAGGGGAAATTCTTTTGTGCAGATTCAGAGATTTAATCTAAAGCAGTAAGATTTTATATTCTATTATTTTTCCATATACCTAAATTGACATGTCATGGCTATTTTCTTATTGATTACTTATATACTTGGCAAATGAAATTATTGATAAGCAAGATAGTAACTTTGTGTCATGGATAAGATTTATGAAAAGAAAAGAGTATCCTATTTCTTCCTAAATGAAAAATTAATGTAGCAACAAAGATAGTTTTGATTAATTCAAGTGTCAAACACTTTTGTATTACTCTAAAAACAGAGTGAAATTTTTGAGTTTTGATAAGCTTGTAGTAGTTATACATAAATGTAAAAATATAACTATCTGAATCCCATCCTTAACGATTTGGAACGGACTTGTTGCAAAGAATCATGATTAACACCTGGAATTCTGTTCCGGGAATTGGATTGTGATGAAAGCAGAACAGAAGATAGCACAAAATTCTGACTTGATGAAATTG
Source organism: Quillaja saponaria (assembly GCA_029379385.1). Lineage (NCBI taxonomy): Eukaryota > Viridiplantae > Streptophyta > Magnoliopsida > Fabales > Quillajaceae > Quillaja > Quillaja saponaria. The sequence continues at coordinate 4,622,841 of CM055616.1, read as the reverse complement.
ATCCATTGCTGAAGAGATTGGTAATATCAGAAAGAGGCCTCCTCGTCTTCAACCTTCTCTTATTACTGCTTTTCTTGAAAGATGAGGCAATTCCAGGAACTGGGTTGCTTTTGTTTGAGTGAATTGGGGGGACATTCTCTTTGTTGCTTTGGTCACATATGGCAATGACCTCCATTGGTGACAATTTTCAGACACAGACAGAGAGTAAAAAGAATATAGACGTGAAAATTGAAATTCTGCAAGAAAAAAATAATAATGGGCAGAGATGTATATATACATTGATGGGTCAGATTTGAATTTCAGGACAATTTTTAGGAATAAGGATTAAAGAGGGAGTAGTTGAAATTTTTGAAAGGAAAATTTGAAATTGCAGATTTCTATTTTATGAAAGAGAGGGAGGGAGGGTATGAAAAAAAAAAAAAGTTGTGAAATATTGGCGGGTTTTTCAGTTTGGGGATTTGAGAAACTCTGGGGCGGGGTGTGGAAAGAGCCAAAATAAATTACTGAAAATTCTGGGCTTGGCGGGTTTTTTTTTTTTTAATTTATATTTGATGGGGTTAGGGCTTTTTATTTCCTTTTTATGCTCTTAATGTTTGTAGTCTTGCTAACAAATAAAAAGGACAAATGTCACCATATATGATTTACACAGATTTATGGTTTTTGAATTATAATTTTATGTCTTTATCTATATGAGATTAACACTATTAGCAGTTAATTCATTTTCATTCAGAGATGGAGTTAGATTAATTGATAATAGTGTTAATCTCAAGAAAGTAAGGTGATAATTCACAAATTTACATATGGGCAAAATAAAAAATATATAGATCACATATGGGGTAAACTTATATTTATTCAATAATAAAGAAATAAATCATCAAAATCACTTAAGATTTTTTCTATTGTTTTATTTTGAGACAATTTTCTTTAAATATTTCTAAGAAACAAATGAAGATAATAATACTTAAGTTTCTAAGATCGTTACACATAAACTCTAACTCTAATAAAAATAGATTGGAAATTGACATTGAGGCCAAATCTAGTGAATTTCTCTCTTCCCTTTGTTTTTTTAGTCATCCCCACATTTCACATTACATGGCAAGAGCAGCAAGACTATGTGACTTAATGTCAATAAAGCTTGAACAACCTTTTCAGTTGAAAGATGGAAATTAGAAATAAGCATGAAATGCTTGATATCAAACTTTAGGATATAATACTATTAGATGTAATAAATTAAGAGATCAAATTTTAGATTGCAAATGATTGTAAAATTTATTAAATTAAAAATTAAATAAAACATAACTCAAAAACCCTATGATAATGCAAACTTTTATTCATTTTGGTAACATATTTGAATATTACTATTCCTCTGTAATACAATTTGATTCATTGCATATTTGAACCATTATTCTTTTTTATTTGATTTTTTTCCCTACTACTTTTAGACAAATCCTCACATTGATCAAATAAACTTGAGAAATTTATTATAGAATATCAATCAGAATCTATTTCTCAATAAAAATATAAACTACAATAAAAAAAATAAAAAGAAAATAAAAATTTATTTTCTCAATTAATATTAAAATACAAACTAATTAGAATCAATCATATGAATCATTTTTTATTTGCATTAATATCATTTTCTTCAATAAAATTCATCTTTATAAGATTTAACTAATTTCATGCCAACCATCAACTTATTGCAATCTTCCTTTTTCACCTAAGCTTAGAGCCATAACATTATAAATTACAAATATTGATATGATTTTTTTTAATTTAAAAAGAAAAAAATTGTGGAAGCAATCTATCTAAATCCCATCCTTAACGATTTGGAGCAGACCCGTTGCAGAGTGTTCTGAACAACAGCCGGAGATCTCTTCCAGGAATTTGAATATGTTGAAACCGAAACAGAAGAAGAAAACGAGTTGTTGCAGATGATATTGGTAATGTCAGAAAGAGGCTTCCTCGTCCTCAATCTTCTTTTATGGATGCTTTTCTTGAAAGAAGAAGCAATTGCAGGAATTGGGTTGTTCTCCTTTGTATGAATCGGAGGTATATTCTCTTTGTTGTTTTGCTCAAACATGACAATGGCTTCCATTGAAAGAACAATTTCAGACACAGAAAGAGATAGAGAGAAAGAGAGAGAGATTGAAGAAATGAAAATTGAAATGCTGCCTGTAAAAATTGTGAGGCAATGAGGTATATATAATTGTTGGGTCAGTTTGAAATTTTGGAGCTGAAGAGGGAGTACTTGAAAATTTTGAAATTTATTTAATTTGAAGTTGCAGGCAGGTTTGTTTTTGAAGAGAGGGAAGAAGGGACAAAAGGGGAATTTAAAAATTTTGATGTGGCATTGGCGGGTATTTTTTCGGTTTTGGGGTTTGAGAAATTTTGCGGCGCGGTGTGGAAGGAGCCAAAATTAATTACCGAAAATTTTGGTTTTGGGGTTAGCGGGTTTTCTTTTATTTATTATTATTTACAGGTTTGAAAGGTAAGCCAAGCACCGACTAGCCCTAGCCCAAAAGAAATTGTGTTTTGGGCTCAACTTCATCTCAAAATAGCCCAAAATAAATTTGATGATTCCTAACAGAAAAAATGAAATTACAATTTTATTTTATTTTCATTTTGTTGAAATTTCAATTGTTTATATTCACTTATTATGCTTTTGGGTAGCTTTAATTTTTTTTTTTTTTTTTTAAATAATAATTTATTTTTTTTGAGGTTTGTCTTAACAATATTAACTGAGTTACTAAGCCTCCGGCTCCAACTTCGTGTTGTCCAACTTCGTGTTGTAATTGTAGTTGAGGTTTTTCTTTACAACTATAAAACCAAGCACTGCCTTCCTCTTTCAATTGGATTTACTGTATCTCTTTGAGCATGCAAGTGTTATATTTATATTGGTTAGAGCTCAGAGGACAACAATTAATGCAACAAAAAAAAAAAAAAAAAATTCATGCCATTGATGTTGATTGTGACACATGAAGGTGTTTTTTCTTTTTGAATCGAACAAGACTCTTTGAAATATTGAGATTCGGCAATGCATGCGCGAACCAATTTTTCTTTTACTTGGTGAACCCTAGTTCATTTTAAATGCTTGTGACATTAGTTAAAAACCACCATACATTAAAAATACATATATATTTATATAATACTTGAATACTACTAATTACTTCGATTATTTTTCTTATACCAAATTTCTCTCACAAAAATATGAGTACCACTTATTCTTATAAATAGGCTCCCGTGCATGCTAAAAATAAATATTATTTAATCTAAATTAGAAATTAGTATGAAAATTAAACGAGATAGTATTATAAAAAGATAATCAAGTGACAATAAATTCAAAATTAAAATTACATTTTATTGATAAATATAATGCAAATTTGTGAATGGAGATATACATACATAGCTGTAATATAATGGAACAACTTGATAATTTTCTGTCTCTCTGTATGTGTCTCTTTCAAGGAATGTGAGACGCACGTTATATATTTACAGCTATATATATAAAAAGATCAGAATGTGAATGTGACATTAATTTTTGTCAAATTAATTGGTGTTGGATCACACGGCCTGTTTGGTGTCTTTCAAGTTTTTGTTTTCCTCGATGAAAGGGTTTGGCCACGTTGCCTGCATGCTATTGTCGACTACAACAAACCTTCTTTGTTTTTTTTTTGCAATATCTATTTTGGACAATATTGCATATATATCACCCCACTATATGCAATGTATATCAATTAACATTTACATAAAATTAACGGTTTAGTGTTGTGGTAAGTGAGTTACATTCTCATAATAAGAATATAAAATATTTAAAACAAATAAAAATTTATATAATTTTCTCTAGTGGTGTTATAGTATTAAATTAAATTCATGCTATTGTATTTTATTTATTTCACAAATTTATTTTGAATAATAGATTATAAAAATTTCACTATCTTATAACATCTCACAAAATTTTTAATAGAACACAATTCCTTATAGTTAACTATCAACTAAACTACTACAGGTGAATAGGTACAAGTTAATATTTTGATTATTAAATAGAGTTATAGTTGTTGATGAGTGTTAATGACAAATATCATTTTTTACTAACTTCCAGACTAATTTAAAGAAAATAAACTAATTTAGCATAGATTAATTAAAAGTTATTTAATTAATAGCATCCCCAGATCAAAAGCTTAGGTGATATATTCAAAAATCAAAATGGTATAGCTAGCTAGAAGCTAGAAAGGCTAATATGCTAATAATAATTAATTAATTAATTAATTAATGCAGCAACCAAAATTAAAGACAGAGTATTTAAAGGATTTGTCAGACAGTCAAGCATATATATATGACCTAGAGATTTATGATAATGATGAAAGGCCATTAATTATGTATATAGAAGAGGATTGAAATAGGTAAAAGTTTGGCCATCTTTTGTTCATTTTTTCAAGTTTTACTGACTGTAAAAACCAGAGGAAATATAAATTGTACAAGAATAGTATAATGGAAATTTTGTAAAAAGAGAACCAGTACACAGTACTCTATTGTTGCAATCATAGTTGAGGGTACTCAAAAAGCTTATCATTCTTTTTAGGCTGATGACGATAAAGCCTTCCAAGCATGATATCAATATCACATGGAATATGCACCATTTGTACTCTCACTAGAACATTAAAACTTAAAATCTTTCTCTCATTCAAAATAATATTTATTACTTTTTTTTCCTCACAAACTTTAAAATCTATATTATAAAGAAGCAAAAGCTAATTAAATCGATGTCATCATTTGTGTGGATCTCATAATTCCTGACAAATACCATATCCAACTTTTTTTATCACGCTTGGACTTTTATGTACAATATTCTAAGCGTTTGAATATTCTTATGTAACTATAATGAAAGGAATTCATTTTTGTAACAAAAATAAATAAATAAACTATAGCTAGCAAAACATAAGCAAATCTTAGAATAAAAAAAATATATATATTTTTCATAAATCATACCACTAGAGTCAGCATTGCCAGACATAGAAATAAAATCTCATTGACAATATATTTTGTTATTATTTAAAGGTTAAATCTATTTTCATAATAAAGAATGAAATTAATTTTACGATATTTTTTATGTGGGTCTTGTCTTTACACAATAATATAAAATTATACTTACAAGATGTGATTTAGATTATAAAACATATTTGGGTTCACTAAGTCTCTATTATATTGTAAATTCGAGCAAGTAAAACAATATTTATAGAAAAATACTGGCACAAATTTTAAATGAGATTAGTCTCATACTCAAAATATAAAAACACTCGACAAAACCAAAAAAAAAAAATATATATATATATATTAACTTAATCTCGTCTGATTATGATGGCCTTGGACGGCTGATTATGATCTAAAACTAAGATATGAAAGAAAAAGACACTAAACCTTTCTTACAAAGTATTTGATCCATGAAAGGAACTGTGGGCATACCCAAATTTCAGTCATCTCAAAATCCCTTAAAAGCATATAACTTTTTACTCAACTTGGTGAGAATCAGTTGAAATTTTATTCAAGTGGAGCACCTTGTAATTGCTTCTCTAGAGGCAAATAAGAATGGGTTTACCCAACTCTGTGTTAGAACAATTAGTAAAATTTGATTAAGAAGATACTTTTGAGTCATTCTCAAAATTAATCTATTAGGTAATTACTCGTGTTTGTCAAGACTTGTCTACTGTCTATTTTTAAAGAATTCATGAGTGAATTTGTTGAGAAAAATTGCGTCTGTATTGATTGGTTTAATTATAATCAAAATTATAAGATTGATTAATGTTTTCACTAAGCTTATTTTTCTGATAATGATGCTCACTAGTGTTAGGTCATTAAGTAATGCCCTTTATTGGATATGGCGCTCGATCTGTGAATTGAGAATTTAAAATGGTGTAAATAATATCACTTTTAAGATAATCTAATGGGATTTATGATTAAAGTTCACATTATATGCCTTAAGCCATAACTGAAAACGACAGTCCTTGTTTTCCCCAAGATAGGAGACACTAGAATGAAACACATCCACAAAACCAATTGTGAAGACTTTCATCATAGTTACGTGTGGATTGAGTCATCTAAAAAGGCTATTACACTAGGCCGAAGGTTTTAGGGTTGACTGCACGCTTACACTGACTTCTTGTTGTCTAGTATGATATTTCTCAAAATAAAATTATAAGAAAAATAAAACAGTGTACCCAGAATGAGTTTAATTCAACTACTATCCTATATTAACTAAGATAATTTTCTCTGTTCTATAAATTCTTGAAAGCATAATTTGGTAGAAAGTGTAGAAAGGTAATGAGAATGTGTTATTAGGAGAATTAGGATCGATGTAGCTTGTTATTAGTTTAAGACTAAGTGCAATCCACAAAAAAATTTATATGTAGAATGATTTTAAGTACATAAAATTAAAATGTTCTGTGTGTGCTAATATTCTATGAGTTAGTAAGTTATATGAGATTTACTGTCTTTTTTTTATATGTAATACCAAATATGTTGTTCCGTACACTTAATTGGCAATAAAAAAAAATTATGCTCTCATCATTCTTCTTAATGAAATCATACATTTTTTTATAAATGATGAAACTTTAAACAACATGTAACAAAGAAACCAAGCAAAGATGTTAGATGTCATTATCAAAGCCTTCAAAAGGTGTAGGGTAGAACTTGGAAGAGCTGGCTAATGAGAATGACATATCTATCATCCATGGTTCTAATCATAACTCATCCTAACAATTCTAATTACAAAGGTTAGCAGAATATAATATAGAGAGGAAAGGAGTGGAATTGAAGAGAATAGTGATGGAGTTGGGGTCTATCACAAAGGTATTGCATATGTACTCTGTTTTGTGGGGTTAAAAGGACCAAATGATCTTTAACTTCCTCACTGACCACTGACCAAACTCTGCCACCCTTTGCAGAAACAAGAAGAAGCTCTCATAGGCCAAAGGTACCATTTTCCCGATCACACATGTTTCACCAGTAAAATTCAATCTTTCTTGTTTTAGTTTATGCTTTTAGCCTTCACAAGTAACTCTCAGTCTGAAATTGAAATTGAAATTTAAAATTAGTTAATGGAAGAAATCCACCAATCTAATGTTTTACTTTGTCCTTTCACTCTCTGTAGCTCACATGGACATAGATCAGTCGCTTATAAATCTGTTATTATAGAAAAAGTTATCAATTTTTTGTATTTTCATGGATAAGAAATCTGAAGATACAATGACAGGTTCTTGTTTTTTGGGATCAGCATCTGCAGCATAGTAGAATTATCAGATATCAGGGTGGTTGGCAGCTACAGATGAAGAACAAGAAGCAATAGTGATAGGAAGCAAAGGAACGCAATTACTAGAAGAAACCCATAAGAAATCAGAATCTTCTGAAGGGCAATCAGAAAAAAGTATCAACTAGGGTAGGAATCACTGAGTCCTATCTACCAAGTTGCATACCCAAGATTACAAGAGCCACAATAACAAAATCTTTGCATTGACACTCATTATCAGCATCTTCAACTTGTTTTTTTTTTTTTTTTTGGCCTGTATCTTCAACTTGTTCAAAACCAACAACCACATGGACAAGGCATAAATTCCCAATTTCCCATGCAGCAAAAGCAACAAAAAAAACAAAAGCTTTTGGAGTATACCCTAGAATATGCAAAATACAGAGGAGGAATGGGCATGAAGAGCACTGGGGGAGAGATTGTACAAGTCCAGGGAGGCCACATTGTTAGATCCACAGGTAGGAAGGATAGGCACAGTAAGGTTTATACTGCTAAAGGTGCTCGTGATCGCAGAGTTAGGCTTGCTGCCCACACAGCCATTCAGTTCTATGATGTACAAGACCGTCTGGGTTATGACCGACCCAGCAAAGCTGTCGACTGGCTCATCAAGAAGGCACAGTCGTCCATTGACAAGCTTGCTGAGCTACCACCATGGCACCCAACTGTTGGTACTATTGCAACCACATATGCTGACCCAAAAGCAGGCTCTAGCGAAATGGCTATTGCAGACCAGTCAGAGTCTTCTGGGCTCAATTTTCAGCTCCAAAGGCAATTGGGTGAGAACCCAGATAAACATTCAGCCTTCATTCCCTCACCATTTGGCACTGCCTCCATAGCTGATACCATGAAATCCTTCTTCCCCACTAGCTCAGCCACTACCTCCATCAATTTTCAGAGCTACCCACCTGATATAATTTCCAGAACCACTAATCCCAGTGAAGATCTTGGCTTATCCCTTCACTCTTTCCAAGACCCAGGTCTAATTCATGGCCAATCACAAGGAGATTCAAATCAAACACCTCCAAATCACCAAAACCTTTTTTCAGGATCGCCTCCAATTGGGTTTGAAGCCAATTACCAGAAAATTGTCAGCTGGAACAGTGACACAAATACGGAGATTAACAGAGGTGGGTATATCTTCGGCTCGCATCCATTGCTAGGCCAAAGTTCTGCATTTGCTCAGAGGGGAACCCTTCAGTCCAGTTTTACACCATCGGTTCGTGCTTGGGATGATATTCCAATGGCTTCCTCAGAGCATCCCAAGCCGCAGCCAGTTCACCAGCCTTCAATATTTGGAAGTCGATTCCTGTCAGATGGATTAACTGGGTTTTGTATTCCAGAGATAATTCAAGGTGAAGAGGAGCAGCATGGTGGTGGTGCTGCTGATAGAACATCCTCGGATTCTCCAAATTATCACCATTGACTCCAAGAAGAACAGAGCAATCTTCTTGTCTATCAGGTACTTCAGTAAAATATCCTATTATTTTTCATTTCATGATTAGTTCTGTTTGTTTTGAAAATAAAATTGGAAAAAGAAGTAGAAGAGAAAATGAGTTTTGTGCAAAGATGACATTTTTTGCTTAGATGGATCATCTCAGAAAAAATTTTGTATTGCAAACAAACAAGAGCACTTAGCCACCATGGCTGATACTGCATTATACTTGGTAGTAAATTACTCATTATTTTTATACTGTTTTTTTTTTGTAAGACATTATTTTTATACTGTTGTCTTTAGGTGCTTTTACTACCAACTTCCAATCAAATTTGAAGACGAAGAGCAAGAGATTCAAGAAAATTCATTGGTGTGGAGAAAGTATCTGATTGTATTTAACTCTATCCTTCAAATTTTCTTTCTATATTTTATTTTTATTACCAGGGCATTTTATGTTGCTGCTCTGTTTTTTTTGTTTATCCAATGGGCTACCCTGAATCAACTCTGTTTAGCTATATGACTTTCTGTGCTGCATTCCTGATTTCCAGTGCTGGAGTCTCTCTGTCTCTCTCTAATAAACAGAAGTGGGATCATATATTTTATCTGGGTCATCATGTTTGATCTAAGTGAAAAGCAGAAACTAGCTAGGTTTTGATTTGGGGTCTTTGATTTATCTTCCCCTGTATTGGAAAGAACTTAAAAATTAACAAGTTAAAGTTTCCCAAAGTACAGTTGTAAAGTAACAATTTAGCAATTCAACTAGTTCCTTAAACCTTTGGTAATATGTTCCAAAATCTTAATGATACATGTTCAAGTGACATTGTCAAAGGGATCCCCTATGTAGAATCTAAATATTTCAGCCAAGATTACTTAAGGGATCCCCTATGTAGAATCCATGGCTGACTCTGCATGGCACTGAAAATGCTAACTAACCCATATTATTCCAGTGCTGTCTTCAAGTTGAAAAAAGAAAAATAAATGGGCTTCTTAAGGTGTGTTGGCTTCAAGTTAAATAAATTCAGCAAAAACTGCACAGAATTGTGTCATTGGTGTGCAAGGTAGCATTTACAAACAGCTTGTTGGTCTAATTGTAGCGTATTTCCTGCAAAAGATTGACGTTATGTTATAGAATTTTAATTTTGTGTTGTGCAAAGTGAAATAAGTGGTTTAAATGATATCAAAGTAGTCCACTTTTCAGACCCTTTACTTTGGTAGTTAACCTACTGCCAGGCTGACTTTGCAGGTGCTTGCTGATTTAGTTCTTCTTAAACACAGACACCTTTAACAAGCTGGTTTTTAGCAAATATTGGAAATTAGGCATCAAAATGAAAAGTAATGGGCTTCTTATCCCCCATGAAAGGAAGCCTTCTCACAAGCATGATATGGACTGGATCATCAACCTGAAGAACACAACGGAGGCCAGACTGAAGTCCATCAAAAAAAAAAAAAAAACAGATTTCACTTTAAAACTAACTAATGGGTGACAAGAGTAGAGTTTCTAGCAATGAGATTATACATCAACACCCCTTTGCGCCTACACCCAACAAGTTGGGCCTTAATATATAGTTTGAAGCTCCCAAACCTTAACCATATAAGATTAAACAACAACAAACAATAACATACGACTATACATTCACAAAACCCCAACAAAATATTAGTGCTTCCAGACCAAATATAACTCAAGTTGGTCTATTTTAGATGCCTGTTTTTAATCCAGTTTTGAGATTTGAAGTAGGAAACTGTATTTTACACTTCTTTCACATTTTGGTGAAGCTCATCAAACAAGTTTGTGTCCCACTCCTACTCTAAAACAATTGTATTTAAAAGGTATCATATTGCATAGTGTGGGAGCAAAAAGCTTTATGAATGAGCAAGTGGCTACCAAACTTTCAACTATTTCACACCCATTATAAAAAGGAAAAAAAAAAATAGAAAGGAGAAAGTCTTCTTGATTTGGAGGCTTACTAAATAAGCTCCGGTCTTTATAAGCAATGCATGATTTTGAAGTCAATAAGAATTTTTCATCTTTCTTTTTTTTTCATAGAAAAAGCTTATTTGTATTCTAACTCCATTTTTAGGTTCCTTGGTGGTTAGCTCAATTTATTAAGTACCTTGAACATACCTCTGCCAATAATTCAAAGAGGTTGCTGAATAATTGTAACATACTAGAAGTGAAAAAAGGGTTTTCATTCTAGTCTCGCAATTAAGTTACGTAGGATACAATTGATGGAAATGATTATTTAGGGGTCAAATATTAAATAGAGAAAATGACATTTTTCTGCTTTTTTTTAATTTTTGAGAGAGAAGATGGTTTTATTTTTTGGATTCAATTGAATAACATAATTAGAAAGCGGATCTAAAATAAATTAAGGGAGATAGAGATTAGAGAATGTGATGTACATAAGTGAAGTTTTGATAATTAATAAAAATTTCAATGAATTTAAATTATGACTAATTCGAACCAAACATACATTCTTAATTATTAGGTAAAGTTGTTATACAAGACTCAATTTCAATTCTTGACAATTGGCATGATACCAAATTTTTTTACAAATTAAATCAACTTCAAAAAAATTTATTATCTAAAGTCAAGAATGTTATTCCTAATTAAATGAAAAAACAAAAGAAGCAAGTGTGTGAGAATCCAAAAATATTCCGAAAAGTTCAATATTCAATTCAACGGTCAATTATTGGAGTTTCTTGTTAACTACCGCACGATAGCATTATATTCTATTCTCTTGTTTTTCATCATAAACAAATTCTCCACGCGTTTTACAAAGTCATAAACTCACAATCAAGAAGACCAAAACACACACCTTAATTATTCAACTCAAAAACACAACTAAAAATAACAAGAAGAAACACATACCCATCTCTCCCTCTCTCCTTCTCTTTCTTTCTTTTCTTTTCTCTCTAACCAAAGTGTTCTTGCAAACACCATGAGCAGCAGCATGAACGACGATCACAAGGATGACACGTCGCCTTTCTTTGGTAAAAAATTGCACAATGATTTCAACAACAAGATTATGCTTACAGCTGCAGTTTCTGTAGCACTGGTTATAGTTATCATCGTGGCACTTCACTTATACATCAGGTTTGTACTTAGACGCCAAGGTGGTCGCCGGTCCATCATTGGCCAACTAGGTCTAACTGTTGCTCAATCCCGGTCTAGTGAACCACCTAAATCCGGGCTTGATCCAACCGTTATCGAGGCTTTGCCTACCTTTTTGTTCAAAAAACAGAACAATAATAGTCAAGATGATATGATAGAGTGTGCAGTTTGTTTGAGCGTTTTGGAAAATGAAGAGATGGTAAGAGAACTTCCCAATTGTAAACACATTTTTCATGTAGATTGTATAGATAAGTGGTTAGAATCACAATCTACTTGTCCCATTTGTCGAACTGAGGCCGAACCGAGACTTGAACTAGAACCACGTGAGGGTCCAACCGGTGTAGTACCGGTTCTTGGTGATGTACCACCACCAACTGCTCCACCATTGGAAGGCACATCTTCAGCAAAAATTAATGGGTCTAATTCTAATTCAAGATTGAGCTCATTTCAGAGGATACTTAGTAGGGAAAGATCATCAAGAAGAATTCAACCTTCTAATCATGAAGATGTTATTGAAGATGTGGAGAGACAATGATTATAGGTATGAATATATATGATATTGTTTCTACCATAATTTTCTTTTGTTTTTCAACTTCTTCTGTTGTTAAAAGTTTGATTCATAGAGCTCTATTTTTGTCATAAAACTTATAGAAAGAGAAAGTGATGTTTAGAATTTTGGAAATTTCTGTATATGTTAGTCAAAATAAGATATTCTTGTATTTACTTTGTTTTATGACTTTGACGTTTCAACCATATTGTAAATATACGCTTCAATGCCTTTTATAATTTAGAAGATAATTTCATGAGAAACTTGTTATGCTATAACTTTCTTTTTCCTTGGTTAATATTAACAAGCACCTAGTTTTCTAGCCCCCCAAACAAATGAGCTATTTAGTGGGTCTTTTCTGTGGGCATATGATGTTTATAGAAAATTACCAGATGAGAGTCCGTATAGGCTGGTAGTACGAACCTTCTAGCTTTCAACCCTGTTTTAGTTCTATTGTTTCTTTAGAACATTAAGCTTTGGTAATCAGCAAAATTTAAACAACTTTGACTTTGACAAGTTCATATTTCCTCAATTTCATTCTACATACATTGGAAGGCCATGTTGCCTTCTTCCTTATCAACTGGATGTTACCTACTCAGCATTTAACAATGAATTTCTCCCCTCCACAACTCGAAAGTCTATCAACTGGTACAATTCTTTAATCTACACAACCTATTCATGTTTATTCTAAAATCAGGATTCCCATTTATGCAAGGTGTAGAAATGTCAAATTCATAGAAAGTAAATTAGCAGCGTCCATCATCTTCCTTAATCCTCAGATAACAATCTACTCAGGATAGATTCAGAGTGACTTCAGATTGCAACTCTAGGTGGGCGTATTCTATACCAGCTTAACTACGAACAGCATCTACAGCCAAAATCTGGAATCAAGAGGGCTGACTCTTGAAGCTAACAAACTGATGTGACCTGTAAAGAAACTGTCCTGGAGGTGTTTCAAGGTAACGGCACAAGAGATTCTTTCGAAGTTAAAGGCCTTTGGCAGAATTTAATCTTGACCCTTCCCGTTCAGGGATTTAGGGCATCACAATGAGATGAAGCAACACTTTACCAGTGAAGTTAATCATATAAGCTGGAAATGAACCCCCAATACAGAGCCTTGTAAAAGTAATGGCACTCAGAAGGCACCAGGTTTGCCAATAGTATAGAAATGCAACTCATATTTTGAGTGAAGGTGAGAAAAGGTCTTCAACCAAGACGCATGCTACAAAGGACTATCACAGTATCACTAGAGAAAGGATGCAAAACTGAAAACATACTCCGCATGCGAGAATAGCATGCCAGTTAACCAATCAAGCAGAGATTCAAATTTCTGAATCCAGTTATTAGAATGAGCTGTCAAACTCTATCCTGTTAGAAGAGCAAGTTCATCAGAACTTTATTCCTTAATTCTCTTTTTCTTTTTTTTACTGATGAAGGTGGTTGCAGCTTGTGGAAAACAAGCTCAGTACTGTAAAGCATAGTACTTTAATACCAATGAAACAAAGAAGCAACCAAATAAAAATCCAGGGCTATGAAATTGCATATATTAACTTGGGCATGCAATGCAATACTAAGCGAGACGACAGTTGTAAGATCTGCCTGGCTTAGGTTCATACTAAGCAAGTGCAGAAAGTAATTTTACATCTCATCATGTGCTACAGAGGTTCAAATGAGGCGTCATGTCACCCAAATTCATAGCGTGTCTTATATTCAAATCTACTTGATTAAGCTAACTGAAACTAGAAAGTTAATTCTATCTGATTATCTAATGAAACTAGGAAGCCAAAAAAGTAAGAGAATAGTCACAACTCATAAATAGTTCATTTAATTCTAATCTAAATTCGTATATGCAGTTGGATCCCAAAAATCTCTAATTTGTATGATGTAAACTAGGAAAGCCTTTGCTTTTCCATCACTGAGCAACAAAACTAGTTACTCTATTATCCCAAATTCATTGCGTCTTTAATATTCAAATCTACTTGATTATGCTAACTGAAACTAGAAAGCTAATTCTATTCAATTATGCTAATTAAACTATAACGCCAAAAAGAAAAGAATAGTCTCAAATAATTCATTTAATTCTATTCTAAATTCGTACATGCAGTTGGATCTTAAAAATCTCTAATTTGTATGACGTAAATAAGGAAAATCTTTACTTTTCCTTCTCCAAAAGCAGAAACAAAAAGAGTTACTCCGTTATCCTGAAATAATTGTTAAAACCGTGATGATCAAAGGCCAAAACCATCCCCAAGCTATCTGGCTGCATCCACCTATACCTTTGCTAGGTCCAAATCCAACAGATGTTGATGAACCAATAAATCTTCCATTGCTCACTGTCAAGCTGCATCGCAAAATTGACTTGATTTTCACAATCTAGAATTCTCAAATATATGTACATGATACAAAAACCATGAAAAGGCTGAAAAACAGTAACTGCCAAAGTTAAATTAGGACAGTCTTTCAAGTTTCAACAAGCTGTAAGTATACTTTTTTAATCGCTACTAAACAAACTAGAAACAACGTTCATTTGCAAACATAGAATTAGTCTCTAGCTCCAAACGTTGTGATGTCGTAGATATACAAAAACTAGACAGAGCCAACAATGACAACATTAAGAAACTCATAGACAAACAATTGCATATTCAACTGCTCAATTACCTGGAAGGAAATCTGCATTTATCACGACCTGAAACCAAATAGAAGAACACATAAATAAACAAATAAATCAATGAAAATTAAAAGAGGATTACAATTTTCAGATTCATAAACTCTTCAAAAACCCATTTTTAATTATATTTTTTTAAGGCAATTTCAAGAAAGGAAAGCAACAAATTGCTAAATAGAAAAAACCCAAAAAGGAAAAGACAGGTAAAGAAAAGAAATTTCCACTGACTAGGGTTCAAAGAAGTAAGGGCGGCAGTATTGTCGAATTTGCAACTGTCATCGCTCGACCCATGCTTCAAGAAGTAGTCATTGAAAGCATACGACGCCGTACTCTGAATATCGGAAGGATAGTAGCAGGGCCCACCTTGCTGAATTGGGCTGCAATCGGATCCCCCAGCTCCACATGCCCAGTCAAGTGCCGATTGCAGAGCTGCATCCTCCGCGTTGTTCTTAGCCACGCACCAGAGCTCCACAGAAGGTACGCCGCCGTTTTGGGCCTTGGAAGTCCGGCGAATCGAAGCAAGAGAAAATGGAAAGAGGGTTAGAAGGGTAAGTGAAAGGTAGACTGAGAAAGAAAAGTTCTTTCCCATTTCTTAGAGACAAGAAAGAGAGTCCGTAGACTTTGTGAACCTGGTTTTTGGGTTCAATCAGAAAGTGATAGAGAGAGAGAGAGAGGGAAATGCAGCTGTTTTGGGAGGAAAATAATTAGTGTATGAGGACAGTAGAAATGTGGCCTACTTTCTTCAGGGGTGAAATCGAAGAACCATAGACAAAGGGAGTGCGGGGATGGACCTTGGATCCTTAACATGAGTCTACGTTGTACACATTATTAGGAGGGAAAAACACTAATTATCTCTCAAAAATATATTTAAAATTTAAAAAAAATTATTGACTTTTTTTTTATATACATGATGTTTTAATATTTCAATAAGAATATAAGGGATTTGGATCCTTAACATCTCTAGTTTTTTAGTTTTGCACTAACTAAGATTTGTACTACAAACCAAATTACTATAACTAGAATAATTCATGTTTAAAAAAAAGTGGATAAAGATTAATTAACAGATAATGATACTAATCATAAGATAATACTTTATAATTCACACAAAATAAAAATAGTGTAAATGATATTTATTTTTTAGGAAGAGAAAAGCAAAGGGCATAAAAGACATTTTGTCATGTTGACTGTGCTCCTTCCTATCAAACCCTGAGCTTAAACTATTTAGTATTTCTGCAGTACCTGAACGACATAGAACGCTCCAAATTTGGGTCCAAAGTCATCACAACGGCCATGACCTCCCCAACATATGATCTTCCTCTCGAAACCAGTCCCTCCCAAAACCCTAGCATCCTCCAAGATAAAGGAGACCAGCCAGACCCACATTCTGATTCCCAATCGTATAAAACCCTAATTTTGGATATTCCAGATCCCCAAAAGCCGGTCCAATCTGATCCTAATCCTGTACAACTCCCGCAAGAGCAAGCAAACCCACATGACCCTTTAAACGAAGAGCAAGCCAATCCTCTAGATGCAGACGACCCGGATACAGTTTCCGCTCTGTCTCCACGAAACACTGATACAAACGTCGGAGTTTCCAACGCTACCTCTCGCCGTGGATCCAAGTGGAAGAAATTGGATAAAAAGCGAATTGCTCGTGAAAAGAAGACTGAGACAAAGCTTCAGGTTCTTGTTCAAACCCTCAAACCCATTCCCTTCATACCCGTTAAAGCCTTAGACTTTTCCAGGCACGAGAAGCTCTTGAAGCGACTTGGGTTGTGGGACTTTGTTCACGTTGAGTTCGATAGGAGTATTAATGGTGACCTTATTGCACAATTGATTGCTCGGTATAAACCAAATTTAAGGGATAGCTATGTGAACGGACTTAAAGTTTGTGTCCGCCGGGCTGACTTGGCTCGCGCATTGAAGTTGCCAGTAAAAAAGAGTGCGGTTTCTGATGGTGCGTTGGAGGGGCTTGAATTAGCAGAATCGATTGGGTTTATTGAGGAATTTGTTTCAAATTGGGTGCTTTTGCACGAGGATACATGGATTATGCCTGATGAAGTTGTGAGTAGTATAAATATGATCAAGGAGGGGAATTTGGAGAAGGTTGATTGGACAGGATTGATATGGTTCATGGTAGAAAAAGAGTTGGTAGCTTCGTCCCTGACGAATTGTTATTATGCATCTCATTTACAGCAGTTAATTAGGTCACAGCGTGAGGAGTTGCTGATAGAAAAGCCTAAGATGGAGGTCGAGATAAAGGATGATGAAGAAGAGGATGAGGATGAGGAAGAAGATGGTAGTGGTGACTTGAAAATGGGTGGAATTGATGATAGTCGGGGACAAGAGTTGGAGGAGGACAGAATTGAATTGTGTCTCGGGCAAGATAACGTTGATAAAGCAGAAAATCAAAATGAGCCTGTTGGGGTCCAAGAAATTATGGATTTTGAGGAAGCTAAAGAGGAGGACACACCGATGCAATGGCTTTTGGATGGGAAAAACAATTTGAATGAGCCATTTTTAAGGCATTGTCATATTGGTGGTGAGGATTTGAGTTGTAGCAAGGCAAAGAAAAGTGAGGAGGATGAAGAAGGACTAGAAGAGGAAGAGGAAGAGGAAGCAGAAGAAGATGAGCATGAGGTAGGGTTCCACCTATCGCCGAACATTCCTCTGGAGGGCATGTCTTCAGGGAGTCTTATTCAAACAATGGAAGTATCACAAATGCCTTTTAATTCTGGGATTGAACTCCGTGATCATTTGGGAGGGGAATTTCTCTCATCTAGAGAAGATACTCGGTTGACATCTGGTGCTTCCACTTTCAGCAATGGTAACAAGAGGGAAACTGGACATGATAATCTTAACCCTCATCACCCTCTTAATGGCAGTAATAAGCGACTGCGAACTGATGGTATGTGGGATGGTAAGTCTTCTGACTTTGACGTGTGCATGGTGCAAGTACAACATTGGATGGAGAAAGCGAGAATTATGTATGCTGCAAAAGATCAGGCATGTGAGGAGTCTTCAATGAATCAACAATACCTAATTAATGAGGTGCAGCAGCGGGATAATATGATTGAGCATTTGCACAAGGCAAAGATAGATGAAAGTCAGAATAGACTAGAAGAAATTTATCGGCTTGAGCGTGAACTTCATATGATGGGAAACCTTGTGGAGGGCTATAGAAAGGCCTTAAAGGAAACACAAAGGGCATTTGCTGATTATAGAGTACGGTGCCCACAACAGTGACGAACCCCTTTACAAGGATGTTCCTGGGTCTGGGGGCCTTGTTCTGAGCACCATGGAGCTCGAAAAGCTACGCTTGAAGCAAGAAGAAGAAGAAAGGATGAATCGTTTGATACATGAAAGGAAGTGTAGAGACTTTGAATTAGGTTGGATTGCTAAGCTGGAAGATTGTCAGAATAGAGTTCAGTCACTGGATAACAGATTGCTGGATGCTGAGAGGGTTGTGAAACTCCTGACTGAAGTGAAGACAAGAAAGGTTTTAGATTCCTCAGAATGCACTGCAATTGAATGATGCTTAGCTTAGTAAGTATTTACCTATTTCTTCTATTCAAATGTTACATGAAAAAACTTTGTAAGTTCAGCGTCAAGTTTGTTTGTCATATTTAGGTGTATTTATAATTATCCACACTTTACTTCCTGAGCTATATTAGTAAACTCAAAAACTAGTACTATCGGTTATGTGAAATTCAAAAATGATGTTATTATTTTTGACAGTGTATCTTCTGTAGTTTGCCTGTACTATACCTATACTCCACATCTAGTTCTCACTATGAAGTCACTAGAAAATCATTTGCTTAGAGAACCCAAGGGAGTTGGCCTGGTGTGGTGGTCAAGAAATTGAGCTTCTTTTCTTGACTTTCTGGGTTTGAATCCCTTTGGGGAGACTGGGAGTAAAATCCCAATTAATTTCCAGTCCTGGCATGGCCTTTCACCTTAAATAGATGATTAGTTGAGTTGCGTATAAGCTTGATAGACATATTTAATGCTAAATAAAAAAATATCAGTTGCTTTGACATGGGAAAATGTTAAACGAAATTCAGGTTGATGGTCTTGTCGTTCTTTGTATGCTATATCTCTGTCTCAACTAGTGTGGGCTAAGTCATTAATCATTTATTTGACCATTTTCATTCATCTTCAAGTGGTGATATCTCTCAGATCTGTTGATAGTCACGCGTGGTGAGTGCAGCAAGACTGCATACAACTATTTAACCTTCTGTGAGAGTTAATCAAATAAATTACCAATTTGAATATGTGATGATATTTTACCTTGAATGATTTTGGCCAAACAGTACTGCTCTTCTAGTGTAGATCTAACTAAATTCACATCTGGTCTTGATGCAACATAGCCTGGTATATGTAATTGCATATTGATTCCTTGTTTCTTTACCTGTTTAGTGTTTTCATGTTAATGGTGTATTAAAATAAGTTGCTAGGGAATTCATCTTGCTTTTAGGTTTATTTGAACCAATATATAGCTTCTTAAATCCATGAAGCTTGGTCATATATATCCGTTAGACCGGAAATGAAACAGTATCATCATCAGAACCTTCGGTCTGGCTGGGGCTAATAGAATGCGTAACATAAGTTGGACTTCAGGTTTTGTTCACTCAAGACATTGAACTGGGCTAAGGTCTGACTCTATATAAATTGGAAAGACTAGACTTGGGCTTATCAGAAACTTCGGCTGACATAAAAATAAATAAAAAGTAATGTATTTGATTGATGGGTTAACGAAATTACAAAAAATTTATAACCCGTAAAATCAATCCCGTCACAAAACATATGCAAAAATTCAAACCAACTTCTTGCCCGCTTCTTTTGATTTGAATTGATTTCAGTTATTTCCAGTCGGGCTTTCGGTTTTCCTAGTGAGAAGCTGCTCACAATTTGCAGCTATAATGAGTTGGCAAGTGGCTATAGCTCGTGCTCTTGCATTAGAGGAAAAATAAAAGTGGAAAGGCTGACTAGAATTGGGTTTTTTTTTTTTTTTTATTTCTTTCTGGAGTAGTTCATATTGTGGGGATATGTGAGCTCTGCTCTACAGTCATGCAAAAAGATTAATTACACAATGTTGATAAATATTAAATAATTTATTTAATGGATATTTAAATGACATTTACTAAATGTTTATAAATAAAAAATTTGTAATATTTATTAGTTAATTATAATTTGTATATTATTTATTGTATAAATTATTATTTATAGAAAATTTCAATTTTTAATAATTATATTTATTATAATTTACAAATATCTTTTTGACGGTCACTAAAACAATTTAATATTAAATATATTTACTTTTTAATTAGATATTTACACTTTATCTTTGCATTAATATGAAAAACAAATTTAGAACCAATGTCCAACAAAATGATCATTGAAGTGACGAAAGACTGCTCTGACATGTCTTCCTTTAATTCATACCAACACAAACCTACCACCCTCTGCTATACAACAGGAAATTGAACAACACAAAAATATTGAAGAGAATCAATGAGCGGTAATTAAAAATACTAAGAATCCTCACCATACCCATCTTCAGTTTTCCCAATTAGTTAAAACCGACACAACTGTCTCTTCCAGACTCTCTGATACCTCTATACTGTTATGTCCGTTGTTGGTTGGACCTCTAAATTGTTATGTTTAAGTTTCTTGTGTTTATTTTTATAGAAAAAAAATAAAAAAAAGTTTATTGTGTTTAAAATTATTTACTATTCGGCTTCGTTACTTGGTGGAATAATCTATAGGCTAAATAATATTGATCAATTTACTCATTTTTCTCTCGAATGGTAACCCAATGGCGCGAGACCCGTTTTGGGACCGAAAATATATATATATGATATATCACATTTGTATCCAAGTTTTTAGGGCATACTCGGCCCTAGCACACAAGTCCTCTACGAGCTTCCTCCGAGTCTCCCTGTAAAACAAGAGGTAAGGCATACTGCATAACAAGGGAAAAAACAGGATCCCAACTGATTAAAAGCAAAGATAATGCCCCTGTAGTTAATTTTTATTTAATAATATTATTCATTATTTAGTAAATATATTAACAATTTACTATTACATATTAAAAAATATTACATAATATGAAATATTAATTATTTAATAATATTATTAACATTTGGGTGAGTTTTGGTCTTAACTTGTGTGAAATGACCAAAATGTCATTGTAGTTATTTATTATTTAATAATATTATTCATTATTTAGTAAATATATTTATTTCAAAAATACATTTACTAATTGATATTACATATTAACAAATATTACATAATATGAAATATTAATTATTTAATAACATTATTCATTATTTACTAAATTGGATATTAATAAAATTCATTATTAAGTATTATTTAACAATTAATATTTATTAGAATAAAATAAAACATTTGAAAGTATTAATTATTGAACAATACCTAATATTAAATGATAAATATTAGTGAAATTTTAACACAATTCACGTTTTGGTAAAATTTTAACGTAAATTGTTAGAGTTTCAAGCGATTTAAGTTTTGGTAAAATTTCAACTTGAATTATCAGAGACTCTGAGGATTTAAGTTAAAATTTCACTAACACGTTAAAAGTGTTGAAATTTTACAAATTTTTATCAATATATATTATTTAATGTTAGATATTATTCAATAATTACTACTTTCAAATATTTTATTTTAATAAATATTAATTGTTAAATAATAAATATTATTAATATCCAATTTAGTAAATAATTAATAATACTATGAAATAATAAGAAACTACTTAAAAGTGAGTAACAAGGGATTGAATTTGGAGAAGGTCAATGACGTTTTTACTCCTCCGGGTCTCTAGGGTTGCCTTGGAATGGTTGAAATTAGGTTTTGTGAACATTTGGGCCATTTTGTGTGAAATGACCAAAATGCCCCTGTAATTATTTATTATGTAATAATATCATTAATTATTTAGTAAATATATTTACTAATTAATATTACTCATTAACAAATATTACATATTATAAAATATTAATTATTGAATAATATTATTAATTTTTTATTAATATTTATCAATATATATTATTATAGTCACATATTACTCAATTATAATGGTTTTACCCCTCCGGATCTCTAGGTTGATAGATCTTATCACCAACGACAAGAGTCTGCGGATTAAACCTGGCTATCCTCATTGGTGGTTTGTGCTCAGAGCGACCTTGAACAACTTCAAAAGATACAACATCATTCAAAGTTACATTCGAAAGTCCCATACTTTTAAAACTACCGAAACAGTAAATCTTGGGCCCCAGAACTTTAGACCCTGGAAATTCTTAATCAACAGTAAATTTGGGAATTCACGTAGATTCACGACATTTGCTGTCGATGGCGAACCATTCAGTTTGGAAACCACGCACCATACTAAAATAAACTTCAACATCCAACGATGGCGGCAGAGTTTCTTGCATGAAAAAAGGAACACCTTCTGGATCCCGTTTCTTCTCAAATCTTGATGATATTTAGGTTCCTTCTAGCTTTCTAGGGAAAGGTTTCAATTTTCGATTCGTGATTTGGGAAGCGGTGGTTGCGAGTTACGACTCTCTCCCTCCCTCCCTCCTAGTCCTTATAGTTTCTTATATATATGGACCAATGGCAATGAGCCGGGCCCATTTCAAAACCGAGTACCACGAAGAAGGCTCCCTAAACCCAGATTAACAGCAGATCGACTCAACCATTCTCCAAAGTCTCCACGAATGAGACCACCACAACCAGCAACAACACCATTCCCATTTAAAGCATCCATCGGAATTAATCTTAACTCAACCAATCTCAGGACCAGACCAAGAGAAAATATATCACCGACCGGTGGCCTTAGGAATTTAGGATCATATGTAGATTCAGAAATCTAAACTAGAATTTACTTTTGTCACGTGAGCAAATGTTCTCAGTCAACCTTAATTACCTTTTGGTTTAGCCAAGTGATCTTTCTTCTTTATTAATGGCAAGCTCCTAATTAGAAGATTTCTTTTATATTTAGGCTACTTCACATTTGATCACTCAAGCACAAGTTACAAATGTTCAACTTTGTTATAACTCTCCTTAGTTATAGAGTAAGGCCAAATTGTGTTTATCCTTATGATTAATTCAAGAATTTCACAATATATGGAGGTAATAATTAATATGTATTAAGGGATTGGTTGAAATTTTCCATGTAAAGTATGACAACAGTCACATTAAAATAAATAAAATTAATCAATAACATATATATATGATTGTGACCTCTAATTTATTTTTTAAACGAATAAAAATATAAGTAGAATATCTCACATTCTAGCGGAGAATATTATATATTTATCACTATCTTTTTTATTTGGAAGAATCTACTGCATGTAAGGCTGGACATAAGCCGAGCTTGATCTTGTTTGGCTAGGCTCGATTTGAGCTTGATAATTTTTTGCATGGTTCGAGCTCGGCTCATGTTAGATTAAAAATATATATATTGGTTCAGGATCGGCTCAAGCTCGTAAAACTTGTTCTAATACAACTAAAGTTGAAATATATCCAAAAAGATTCCAATCAAAACATAAAAATTGATATGATAGATTCTTAATATACAAAATCAACAAAACAAGACAGCAACCACAACCGTCAATCCAACATGTAAGCAATAACCAATAATCTAACAAGAAGACAACATTCCAACAAAACAAGCCAACAATCCAAACCTAAAAAAAAATTAAATTGCATAGTAAAATAAATAAAAATTTTAAACTAATTAAATATTTATGGACGTAGTCTTATCTAATTAAAAAGTATTGGATAAGGTCAAAAGCACAACTTTAATTAAAAAATTAGTAAACAAAATATAAAATATTTACGAATCGAGCCTTATCGAGCTTCTCGATCCCGAGTCTAAAAACTTGATCTGACTCAAAATCATAGTCTAACTTAGATTGTAAATTCGGACGAGTCGAGCCAAACCGAGCCGGATCTAAACTTTATAAAAGCCACCCTAAGTACACGTATAATGAAAAAATAATCACAATCATGCCGGAGAAGATATCCACTCATATCCAATCATCCAATCTTTGAGTGGTCCCCTTCCTCAAAGTAAAGACATCACGTGACTGCCCCAATTCAGTAGTAGCAGTGTACCAATGCCTCCCCACTCAGAATGTGACTCTTCCCGGTGAATATTTTTCAATTTCCATCATCAAGTGGCCAATAAAATTGTCATGGCCATTTTTCTGGAAAACGACTAGACAATTGTACCATTCAATACAATACAAGCACAAAAGAAAATGTTTGGTTTTGTTACCCAGATTCAGATTCCACTTTCTCCTCTCATTTAAAGTATTTTAATGCTTTAAATTTTACAGATGCAATTGTCTTATTTTGGATAAAAATATGAACCACACCCACTAAAGTTACTGCGGTTTTGGTTTAGATACAGATATACTAAAAGGATCTGAATTTAGTAACTAATCACTTGATCATATTAAAAGGTGATCTTATTGGGTGATGAGTCAAACATTGAGAATCTGCTCTTTTTCTCTCTTAGCATCAGATGGTGGTCTTGGTGATGATAACGGTGATGGTGCTCCATTTCCCATTTTCTTGAGGTTCTGTTGGTGATAAACTTGCCTCAGTCTTTCTATTTCCCTCTTCAGTGCTTCTTGATGAGCTGCATATGTTCACAAATGATGATACTCTGGTTAACAAGTCACATGATAAGGCACAAATGCAGATCATATGCTTTCATCAAAGTTAATCAAAGTTTAATCATTTATATCCAATCAGTACTTTACCATCTTTAAAAATCTTGTCTTGGGCAAGTGCGGCAATTCTTTGCTTGAGAGCACTGTTGTCAACATTCAGAAGCAAGCGTTGATGGTCTAAAAATGCAACCCTTGGTGACAACACTGAAACTTCAGCCTTCATTTACCAACAGAAGAAGAAAATCATAATTATTTCACACATTAAAGCAACCGATATGTTAAAGAAGGACTACAACAAATTCTGTAATGAATAATTTGGAGATTAAGCTAGCATACTTGTAATGAAGTTACATTGCGTTCAAGCTCTGATATATATTGCAACTTCCTCACCCTTGATCTTTGTGCAGATTGTCTATTTGCCAAGATTCTGAATGCAAACCCAAAACAGAGAAACATAACTAGTTGTAAAAGAAATTTCATACTGACAGTCCATTGTAGCATTACCCAAAAAAAAAAAAAAAAACCAAAGAATTTCTACACAAGGTTGTTGCATGATTACCTTTTGACCCTTTTAGGATCAGTTATCCTCTCATTGGAATCAGTGTCAATTGTGTTAATGCGAGCCTCTGTCTCTGTTTTACATTGGCTTTCAACCTCCTCATTTTCATTTTTCAATTGCTTCTGCTCCTGCTCATCCTTCTGCACTTGTTTTTGTGGCTGCTGCTGGTGTTGGTTCTGGTGGCCCTCATTCTTTGTTTCTTTGTCATCATTAATACTGTTATGATCCGACGGTGTTGAGGGGTTTGAGGATGACACTGGGGGTGGCATGGCGGCCGCTGCAGGTGCATTTATTTCATCAGTGAACATGGACATGAATTGCTCATCATCAAACCTGTCAAATTCATTGTCGCCCCCTGATCTTTGTGGTGGCACATCTGAACCGCCTCCACCTCCACGACATTCGTCCAGCATTGGTGCCTCAAGG
Source organism: Quillaja saponaria (assembly GCA_029379385.1). Taxonomy (NCBI): domain Eukaryota; kingdom Viridiplantae; phylum Streptophyta; class Magnoliopsida; order Fabales; family Quillajaceae; genus Quillaja; species Quillaja saponaria. The sequence goes on along the minus strand of CM055616.1, from coordinate 4,597,099 downwards.
AAGGTAATGGAATCACTGAATGACCGCCGGTGGGCCCCACGTCTTGCAGCCGAGAAATCAAGGAATTCATCAACCCAGGAAGGGTTCTGGCTTGTGGTATTAGCAGTGTTGTTGGTGGTGATATTTGGTGAGAAACTTGCAATGGAAGGTACCTTTTGGTGAGAAAAACCAGGCCAATTGGGTGTCATATTTGGGATCTTTGGAGGCAATTGTGCCATATCAAACCACAAACAATTCAACTTTCAACAACAAATATGATAACCCACCAAATTCTTTATATACCCAAATTATCAAAAATCCCTCAATGCTGCCTCAAATTGTTCAAGAAGAAAGATGAAAACCTTGACAACCCAAATTACAAACTCTTAACATACCCTTCTATAAATACCCAACCCAAAAACCAAAGAGAATGTTAGAGGCAACAAGAAGATGAGGAGGAAGAATAGCAGCACCAATCAGCATAACCATTTTGGCCTTTTTCTTCAATTCTATTTTAAATAGTGCAAGTGCATCATGTTCCTTCAAAATCCTAATAAATCTTTTAAGGGCTATCTCTATCTATGTGTCTGTGCAGTAGGGTCACATGGGGATGGGGAGAGATTGGACAGCTATCAACAGCTGGAAGGAGAAGGAGGTTGTGAATCAACGGTATTACTGGAAAGTCGCCAGTAGTTTATTAACTAGAGGAATCATCCACCACGTGCTCTTGTGTCCGGCTCTATGGTGAGGAGGACTCATTATCAAACCCTCTATATCCAACAAATTACAATACCTTCTTATGATTAACCTAATGAAGCAAAAAACATAAAGAATTGACCCAATATCAAAGAGGTTGAAAGAAATAAACTCCCGTGATTTTATTTTTTTAAAATTATTCCATATAACATATTATATGCTTAATTTTATTTCGGGGACTTAGAAATTAGAATTACAACTTTGCATATTAAGATCTAAGTTCAATTGAGTCAATTTGCATAGAAAATTTCTCAAAGAGGTAAAAAACTATAAACAATTATATAATTATTCACAATATGGCCGGGTTTTTAAACTAAAATAATTTATTGACTGAAAATATCACATTTAGTTTTTTTTTTTAAACTATTTAGAGGGAAAATTCAGACTCGAAATTTAGATTTCATATGTGAGTATCAACATATTTTTGGATTTGTTTATTTAAAAAAAAATTATTTAGAAGTTAGTCGCGTCTCAATCAATTTATTTATCCAATTCTATCAAATGTAGACTTTTCTAAAAATTTTAAATTCAAGAAAATTTAAAAAAGTGAAGATAACATACATCTTTAAGATTTTTGAATTATATTTAAAATTTGGAGAAAACTCCTTTATAATTAGTGAAATCAGTATGGGTTAAGATATTATGGCATCTTATCTGAATAAAGACCCATGTGCTTATAAGTTTATAGGTGTAGTAGTTGTGCATGGGAAGTGATCCATAATATTAAATGTTTGCAGCTAGTAAGATAAGTAGAATTATAATAGTGGGAAGTTGTAGGATTCGGGCATGAGCTGTGGAAAAAAGAAAACACATTTAAAGGAGGGTGGTTCTTGCAAAGGGTCATCCATGTTATGCACCCATGTGAGTTGTTTGCACGCTCAATGCTTTCTTTGCTTTGTCCCCAAACCAATCCCACATGTAGGGTATATGCCCTCCCTCTCTCTCTCTCTCTCTCTTTCTAGGTACCTTCTTCTATAACCTTAACTGGAATTTATGTTGTTTTTAATCATAAGTAGTAACTGGCAAGCTCTAATCATGATTAGGGAGGTGCTTAAGATATACATATATTTGCTGCCTCTATTGTATGTGAAAGAAGTGGCTGCCAATAAAGCATCTTCATGGATGTATTATTTATTAAAATGTTATCTTTGTGTCAGGCACTCTGTTGTTGTTGTTGTTGTTCTTAATTATTATAGCAAGCCTAAGATGCAATTCGACTTCTTTACAATTTTAGGGACCTATAATTTGAGCATGGGACATGGTTAAAATGTTCAATAATGATACTTGCACATTCACACGTCTCTTCGTTTTAGCGTTTTTGAATGTGAAAAATTATTTTTGTGTGTGTGAAAGCCTCTCTATTAGAAAGATAAATGATTCATATTTATTATTTGTAAGAAGAAATCCTGTCAATTAAATTTTGGATACAATTATCATTTATCAAAAACTTAGATATGAAAAAGAGATTAGATCTCCCCTTTTCATCCCCTCCCTCCTTCCAGAGGAGTTCGAACTTAAGACATCCAAGTTATTGCCATGTCTCCAGGAGTTGCAGCTTTCCTCTGGTTCCCATCAGCCTCGGCCAGATTTTAAGCACTCTTCTAATGGATTTTTTTGTAGAAATTCAGTGATGTTTCTGATAAGAAGCATGACACAGATTCTTTGAAGCTAATAAGCGTAAGCAAGTCTTCTTGACTACACTTAGAAAGACACTCAGTTATGAAATACTAAACTAAAAGAAGATATTAATTATCATTATCATCCATGACTCAATCAGAGAACAAGTTCAAAATAAAATTGTGTATTTTCGTGCAAGTCACAGTTTGCCAATACCCATTATTTCAAAGCCATCCAAATCCGTGTTGAGTTTCAACAATATCATAGTTTTTGCATGATAACTGACATGTTGAAATGGCAACTTCAGGCTCAACCTGCTTGCTCAAGTTAGCTTGACACCAGTAAGATTAGGTTCACATAGTCTAAGGCATTCGTTTTGGGTTGGGGAACCTCAATCATGGTTACAGTCTGCACGTTTATTGCCACACAAGAAAATTGGAACATTGAAGCACTGCCTTGATAAAACTCACAAGCGCGAAAAATGTGAGGGCGGCAAGATGAAGTGCTGTCTGAAATACCTCAAGGCATAAGTATATATGAAGTGCAAAATCACCATCTGTTTGCAGAGTTAGTCATGAAGATACCTGCAATTATAAGGAAAGCTATTATCATTCTTTTAATTGTCTGGACTCCATGGATACCTTCAAGGACATTTCCTGGAAAGCACAGTCAAAGAGTATATGACCCAAAAGCCATGAGGGAGAGGTATGAAAGGTGGCTGAAGAAACACAGCCGACACTATAAGGACGATAGAGAATTTGAATACCGTTGTGGGATTTATCAGACAAATGTTCAGTTCATAGACTCCATTAATTCTCAAAATTCACAATCACTCATACAAGCTTACAGACAATAAATTTGCTGATCTTACAAATGAGGAGTTCAGATCTACTTATTTGGGTTTTAGAACTAGGCCGCAACCAGAGACAGGATTCAGATATGGCAAAACTGTAGATTACCCAACTAGCATAGACTGGAGAAAGAAAGGGGCAGTAACTGGAGTAAAAGATCAAGGCCATTGTGGTAGATTTTCTGGCTCGTTTCTGTTTTGGCTTAAAAGTGCTACAACTGACAACAGAAAATTTACTTATAGCTCCTTTCGTAAACTAAATATGTATTTGCAAATTTTTGGAGTTTCAAGACGGTGAAATCATATGTGCATGTTCCTAAACTCTCATTACAACTTCAGAGCAACATGAGAAAGTATCTGATGGCATCAATCTCTTGATATAGGAGGTTGTTGGGCATTTGCTGCAGTGGCAACCATGGAAGGCATGAACTACATAAAAACTGGAAAACTTGGTATCTCTGTCTGAACAAGAACTTAATCTGATAAGGCAACTGGGAACCAAGGCTGCAATGGTGTGGTGGATACAGAGAAGAAGACGGTGAGAAATACTGGATTGTGAAGAATTCATGGGGGACTGAATGGGGTGAATCTGGTTACATAAAGATTAAACGTGATTCAATCCAGAGAGGAGGTGCTTGTGGCATTGCCACGGAGCCTAGTTACCCTATCAAGAGCTGAGAAGTCTAGTGGGAGCTGATTAGCCTACTACAGTTATAGGATGATAGAAGTCAGCTTAAGAAGTTCCTTTCATAAAATAATTTTAAGCAAGTAAAATATTGCAAACTATGTAATACTGAAATTAATAATATCATGCAAAGTTAACAAACCAAAAACCAAACCAAAAACAAGTTATGAAATGATCATTTGCAGAATGAGAAAGATTGCCGCAATTGAACATCGCTATAAGCCTTGCATTCAAAATTCTTTAACCTCACCAAATGTCAGCGTGAAAGTAATCTTATAAGTTTAAAGTACAAATATCTCCCCTATACGTAAGATAACATCGTTCAGCTTTAGTGCAAGAAATAAAGTTGACCTGTATCTCCGACTCCCTTACCCTTTATACAAAAAGAACGAACCCCATTAAAATCATAAAATACCAGTCAGCCAGGTAACTGAGAAATAATAAGATTGTCATAATTCATATGCCTCACAGAATCTAAAACATACTCTCAATGTTCAGTACTAAGAACCCTAATTGACCTGCTTCCAATATAGTTTCACAAAGCTATGACCTGAGTTCTGAAAATCTTTGCCTCACAGCACAAGCAAGCTTCCATGCACCAACACTAGCTAAACCGTCAACAATCTTCTGCCTGACCCTGATATATGGAATAAACCCTCTTTCTGTCATCCCCATCACCACTTTTCCTGCCAAAATATACTCTTGTCTCTCCAAGCACCCTTCAACAACCACCTCATAACTCTCAAACCCAACAGAGCAACCCTCTCTTTCCAAGAACTCAATCGTCTCAACTGCTTTCCATATCTCTCTATTTGCCCGGAATGCTGCTGCCAATTTCACCACTGTTCCCTGCCCTGGGGTCAGTCTAACTGTCACCACCATTTGCTTGATCAACTCTAGTGCCTCAGCAGTCCTTCTGACTCTGCACATTGCACCAATTACAGTGCCATAACTCTCTACATCAGGAACACAGCCTGATCCACCCATGCCCTTCAAAACTCTAACTGCCTCTACTAACTGATCAACAGCACAAAGAGATAATAGTAGATAATTGCAAGTCCCACAGTCAGGATAATATCCAATTGTTTGCATCTCGAGTAGAAGATTAGATACAGAATGAGACTGGCGTCGGCAATCCAACCATGCAGAAGAAAGGAGAACGTGGGTTTGAGGAACTGGTACACAACCAGAACGAAGAATCCGTTGAAGAATGGCAAGAGCAAGAGGGAGGGGTTGAGAGCTCTGAAGAGTGTAGGAGAGAAGACAGGTATAGGTGAATCTGAGGTTTAGAGCGAGGTCTGACAGGTATAAAAGATTGCAACATTTCATCAATTATTTGCGTTCTTACATTCTGGGGAAAGGTAGAGAAGAAAGAAAAAGGATTTGGGTTTTGGCAAGATCCCAAGGGAATGAGAAGATCGGGAATTTTCTCATAGTTTTTGGCTTCTACCGCAACTTTAATGGTATTCTCAAGCTCTTGCAATGACGACATTGAGCGAATTGAAGGACATTGGATGAGAAGAAGACGGAAATGAAAAAGAGATCTACAAAGCTTTGTTGCTCCAATTACCATTTCTGGGGCAGCTTCTACTATCACGTAAAACCTGCAGAGATTGATGGGAAAGACATTCGTGGTGATTAGTAGCAGCAAATACACATGGACAAATATATCGTGTATAAGTAGATCGGATAAATATAAAGGTAACTTGTGCATTAAAGCCGCAAACATATATGTAGAAAATTACCATATTATCAGCCAATAAACTGGTATAAACTCAAAAACATTGTACAAAAAAGCTTTTGACAATCAAAAGAGATATAGCAAGTCAGACTATCAGCCAAACTGAGAAACATGAATTGGGAAGTGTTTCAGAATATTACCAAAACTACAATACTAAAACAAGCAATTCATGTGATTCTTTCAAACCAAATGGTACCGCCTCCTTTTAGATCGGGTACACCAACGATAACTCCAGAAAACCACCACAAAAGCAACCAGACCCACTTGTAGTATTGTTGCAACCTTCAAAGCTAAAACTAGATAGCTTCAGTAAAAGTTTATGTATGGCAATATGAGTTTTTAACTGTACAGAAAATCTCATGAACAAGGCATTACCAGCAATATTATCAATTGGATTCTCCAAATCTACTCTACTTTTAGTTGCTTTTGAACCAGCAGAGCTGAGGTCACTGGTTATTGAGATGTAATTGCCAGTTCTGTACTCAACATTCCCGCCCATGACACATCTGTTGGGACAATAGATGCTGCCATCATACTCATCACTCCCATCGCAGCAATCTGAAAAAATATTGAATAGAAACTGGAGTTCATGAAGCCATATGAAAACACAAGAAAAAACCTAGACTTGGTGGTCCTAACAAAACTTAAACTTCTTTCACAATGTTTACACATCATAGAAGCAAATTGGTTTGTGGTATTACAAACCTTGTTGAGTGCCAAAAGAACTTTTGGATAATTTACAAACAATTCAATCAAAAGCACCGAAAGATCTTCCAATACACTAAATGAGACACCCTGGCCTATCATTGCAAAGCTCAAGAAAGGCATGCTTCTAAGTAGGAAGTTCACTATACAATCCCATATCAAGGCATAAGACATTAATTATTTGATTCAGAAATCTTTTCACTTGAACTATTAAAAAAAACACAGATGAAATCCGTCTTTGTAGTGAGCCAGATGAAAGAAAAGTAGGAGGGAAAAAAGAAAGTGATGCTGCTGATGCTGATGCTTACCACAGAAAAGGTCATTAACACGAGAAGAAAATAGAAACCGAGGTATGCTTCCTACATTTTTGCAATAGAACTGTCCAGATGGACAGGCTGAAGTTCCTGATATTACAAGAAGAAAACCAATGGCTTAGTACTAAAATATTGAGGATCCAAATGAATACAGATTTTTCCTATTAAACTTGTCTAGATGTGTAGCCTGGCACGTTATTTACACCACTCACACACACAGAGGTCTCTCTCTCCGACGCACACTCATGTGCATCTGTATAATATGAATATATGATGTTATCAGCTACATATTAAGAATATATAGACTGAGAAAAAACCACCTCAATGGCCCAACAGTGTGCCTGGTATCAAAGAATAATATTTGATGATAAAATATAACAAAATAACATGTTGACAAGAGGGCATTCTTGTTCATAGTAAAGCAAAGAATTATAATTGGAATATGCAACAAAGAGCATGAAAACATGCATAGCAAACAAAAGTACATAATTTAACCACCAAAATAAAGGACTTACAACTTGACAACTATCTGAATTCAAACAAGGGGAAATGGATTGGACTTTCCACAGTCATAGTATTAGCATTACCCATAGTCAAGTATTCTTTCTTTTCAACGAGATAAGGACCAATCAACATTTTATTAGATTTCCTCTTATCCATTTAGCCACAAACGTAGAGTTTGATAACATCCTAATTGAGCCGGTTGCTTTTACAAGTACCTCCAAAATTCCCCAAAAATGTTGCTTAGCCAGGAAGCAAAAACTTAGTTGACTAATAACTCACCTCAGCATCAAAATATCTCACCCAGATTAGGGAACAGCACCAATAGTACTAAATACCTTTTTTTCAATTGTCTGCATCTCATCACCCTAGCATAAATTATTCTAGCAGCTAGAGTAACAAATTGAATATACTAACAACTTAAGAATCAATAGAAAGAAAGAAAAAGAAGAAGAAGCATATTTGGCATTATATAATAGTTGCAAAGGCCACTCAATTTTGTGGCAATACCATGAACAAGAGTTCATGTGAAAAATTCTTAGGTTATTTAGGATTATTACAAATAATAGTACCTGGTTCATCAGTCCCATCGGCGCAGTCACAGAAATTATCGTTGAGACGGTCTTTGGAGAAGGATTTTGAATCGTCCTTGCACTTGATCACCTCTGACCCATAATACTTCTCATCTGCAACCACAAAAACTGAGTCTTTTTGATAAGGCGATCTGGGTATGCTTCATAAGGCTTACAATTTATAAACCCACTACTACTGTAAGTCAATAGAAATCCATTTCAAGCATACTTAAGGTATAACGCCAAGTAAAGACAATAAACAGAGTTACAGGGAAACGTACCCAGAGGGTGAACTCCACGAAGAGGAGGATGCGATGAGCGAGAAGCAGCGAAGAGAACACAGGCGAAGACTAGGAAAAGCAAGCCAGTCGTCTCCATGTCTGCTGGGATTCTCACTTTGCTCTAGTGTTTAGTGTCAGGCATTGCAGTATGTGGCCACACGGGCTTTCTGGCCCATGTTAAGTTGGTTGACCCGAATGCAATGGTCCAATTTATTATACAAACTCATAAAATACTTGTCATTGTAATTTTCATTAATAAATAAGTAAATTACATTTACCTCCTCCAATATATAATAAACTAATGAATGTGTCAAAGGTAAAATCATTTGGTATTGATATCAAAAATCTAAGATTGAATCTCACCTTCACCAATTTTGAAAAATTTACCAGATGAGGGAGAATTACCTTCCCATTGTATAATTTATTGATAAAAATTAAAAAATGCGATGTTGTATTGATGATGATGATAGTGTTGCTTCAATGGAGTGGCAACTTTCCAAATTCCATGACAATATATAATTGTTATGATAAACTCTTTCTTTATGCTTCCCATTTACCCTATCACAAGCAATCAAATCTTGAACTACCTTTAAACTCATACCACTTTGTCCTTGTAATTGTAACATCGAATTTTGATTCTTCGATGTTATGATTTCATCATAAACCCTTTTATATTCATCATATACCTTTCTATACTCTCCATTAGCACTTAAAATAGGATCTTTCTGCCTGCAACATGCTTTTTTACACCAATGAATCCACAGCTCTTCTCCTACCCTTTTCATTAACATTCTTCACTATCTTTGTGACATTGCTAACACCAACAACCTTGTGGCCAGCCTGAAATTCACAGGTTGTAAGGGAAAATAAGGTGCCAATATGCAACCTTCATCGCACCTCTTTCTTTGATGCTTGCATGAAGCACATGCTGAATGTACTCTCAATGCCTTTTGCATCCTATAATTTCAAAATGACTATAAGAAACTAAAATAATGTTAGTAAAGATAAATGAGATTCCATGTACGAGTATCACCTAATAAAATCTAAATCCTGCTATTCAAAACTCTTTTTTTTCTTTTACAAATACGTGTGTCATAAGTAAAATAAATTTCTCAACATAATTAAGTAGCTTTACATATTAAACATCCTATCTTCAATTCAAAGACATATATCATTGCAGATTAAAAAACAATTTGTTGTCTTTATGTGTGACATTACCTTCACCATATAAAAAAAATTTAAGCTACTAAACATGAGGAGGAAGGCCTTGAAGCTATAGCAATATGGGATTCACTAACTATAAAGAATATATATAAGAAAAAAATGAAGCAGCAACTAATATACAAACCTTAGAATGATGTAAGAATGGAAAGAAGATGAAGAAATTAAGGTATGAATAGTGTTAGTATATAGATCAATTAAGAGCATAGAAAGATGGCTATATTTAAAGAGATCTCCTTCAAGACGTTTTGGTATATGATTTCAAGAATAAGAATTCTATTTATCTCTGTCTGTCTATCTCTATCTTCTTTTTGCTTCTATATAAAAACAAAGAAACTATATATGTCTTTTTTTTTTTGTTAATTGTTTAATTTTTTCCAATTTACAAAAGTGGTTTGCTAAAAACATGTTAACTGGTCATAATTTTTTCAAGTATTTATGTGCCATTTCTATGGTAGTGGAATCATAAAAACGTGTTCTTGTTGTGACAGCAAACTGGCACAATCATCTTAGGCAGAACAAAAAAACATGTCAGATTCCATAACTTTTGCTACTCTAATTTTTTAGCTTTAACTTGTTTTAGAATGATTTGTATAAGTTTTTATTTCACACATTCAAATTTTTTTTTTCAGTCATTCTTTAAAATTCTAAATTTATCAACCAAAATGTAATTCTTAATTTTATATTATTTATAATCGAAATAATTATACCCAACTTAACGATAAATAAACTAATTTTTTAAATACATTGAACATATATCAATATCTTTTTGTCAAACATGTTTATTTCGTTTACTTGATTAAAAAATTTCAATTCTAGAATAAAATTTGCTAAAAATATTCTTAAAGGGATTAACTATAAATTGATTCAATCTAAAAGTATTAGTTGATTTGATTAGACAAAATTTATGTAAGAATTTGAAATCGAATCACACCTTTAGGTTTTTTAAAATGAAAAAATTAAGTTATTATAACAACGATATAAGATCGAATTTTGTTTTCACTTGAGATAGAGATTTGGTGAAAATAATTGTGTAACTCATATGTTATCAAGTAGTTAAGCTAATTAAAATATTGAAAATAAAATGGTAATTTGGATATTTCAATTCCTGGAAACATTGTAGAAAATTAAGAGACTTCCAAAAAAGAAAAAGAAAAGAAAAAGAAAAAGAAAAAGCCTGAAAACCTAGGAAAGCTAAAACCCTCCCAATCTAACTGCTAAACCCCTCTGATGTTGTTGATGGTGCGTCTTCAGTAGTTGAGAAGACAACCCAAATCTAGAACTTTGCCATTTTCTCTTTGGAAAATGGTGGGTCCTTTGATTCGTTCCCTATGGTCCTCCACCAGAAAATCTTTATCTTCTTCATCAACCCATCTAAAATCCTGTAACTTTCTCCCGCGAACTTCAGCCCTTGCACGCGCATTTTCAGCAGGTCCGGCCACTGCTGCCAACTCCCCCATCGAGCCGAACATCTCCCTTGACCCCAGCCGTCTCCGCAACGTGGCGGTGATTGCTCATGTCGACCATGGTAAGACTACCCTTATGGACCGCCTGCTCCGCCAGTGTGGTGCTGATATACCCCACGAGCGCGCCATGGACTCCAACAGTCTCGAGCGTGAGCGGGGGATCACAATCGCTTCCAAGGTAATTGGTTTTCTGAAAATTGTTAGGTAATACTGTAATAGTATTTGTGGTGAAGTAATATTTATAAGAGTAGGAAGCATAATTTGAGCTCCTATGCATTAAATTCCAGTTTCTTTTTCTTTCCTACTTTTCCCAGATACCATATGCAATGGGTGAGAATATCTTCAGTTTTTATTTTCTAAGGATGAAGCGCCAATAACCATTTGCAGGTTACGTCCATTTCATGGAAGGAAAATGAGTTAAACATGGTCGATACACCTGGACATGCAGATTTTGGTGGCGAGGTATGCTTCAGCTGGGAGTTTAAAAGTGCAGAACTTGAAATACCAAAATCATTTATTTAACTATCTCTGAAGGGTCTTTATGAAGTGAAATATAAGTATGTGGCATTTTAAGCTATTTGACGTGTCATTGAAAACATGCATATGGTTAATGAGAGGTGTAATTGTCCATTATAAGGTGTTTACAGGAAGATGGGAATACTGGCTTGAACAAAGAGTTCATATCAGAATATCATACTTATTGTTGTTGCCTTTCCTTTAGCCGTTACTAATGCTTTCCTTGAAGTGAAGCTTCATTTTTTAGAAAACGTATACAGGGTTGTTTTATGTTCCCAGGCATCCTTATATGATGTTTAACTAACAAATTCTTAAAAAAGGAAAACTATATATAGATTGGATGTAAAATATTGATTGAGGGGAAATGCAGAGTGAACAATATTATCTTTACAAAACAGTTATTTTATGGTTCTAAGATTTGAAACATATAAGGAGGGGGAGTTTAAAATTGTTACGTTTAAGTTACATGTCTTAGACATCAGGTCCCCTGGCATTAGCTTGTAATGAAGATTCACAAGATTGTCATCCCTTCTTATTGAGAGCATGCTTTTCAAAATGGAAATTAACCATCTCAAAATGCTTGTTTGGAATCTATTAATTCATAAAGCATATTTCTGATCTTCAACCTTTTCAATTGATAAGTAGGTTGAAAGGGTTGTTGGTATGGTTGAAGGAGCAATTTTAGTTGTAGATGCAGGAGAAGGTCCACTTGCACAGACGAAGTTTGTTCTTGCGAAAGCCTTGAAGTATGGTTTACGCCCTATTCTTCTTTTGAACAAAGTCGACCGTCCTGCAGGTATGACTATTTTTTTCTCCAGTACTCTTGATTTTTTTTCAATGAAGTATGTGGGGTTGTACTTGCCTTTATGTTCATGTTATACATACAATACTTAAGGCAAAAGGATACGGAAGTAAGAAGTAAATAAAAGATCAAGAAAATATGTCAACCTCCTGTCAGTTGCGTCCATCAAATCTAATTTGCAATATTCTCTCTCTCTCATTTTCTCTACCTAGCACTTGTATTATGCAATATACACATATAGTCTTGGTTGGTATTGCCTCTCATAGTTGCTTTCATCCCTCTTGCCATTTCTCATGTTGTAATTCGTAAGAAAGTAGCCAAGATGGCTAGAAGAAGCTTGAGCTTTGTATTAACTTTTTGTTGGAATGTATTTCCTCCCTCTTTATAGGACAAATAAATATGCTTTTTTGCCTTTCAATATATTAGGGCTCGATATTTATTAATTTCCTTTCCATCATGTCCTTTTTTATGGCTTTCATTTTTGCAGTTTCTGAGGAGATTTGTAATGAAGTTGAAAGTCTGGTGTTTGACCTTTTTGCAAACCTGGGTGCTACAGGTGCAAGTTAAACAAATTTGGAACTTTTCCATAATTATGCTTGCTTGTTCTGAAACTTGTTAAATCGATGAGGTAAATAGGAAGCTAATCAGATTTCTCTCCCTTCTTCTCCTCTCATGTGTCTTATTTTACCTTTTTAGAGGAACAACTAGACTTTCCAGTTCTTTATGCTTCTGCTAAGGAGGGATGGGCTTCTACCACCTTTACGAAGGATCCTCCTGTTGATTCCAGAAATATGTACACAGTTGCTTGATGCCATCATAAATCATGTTCCATCACCAAAAGCAAGCATTGATGCACCTTTCCAGATGCTGGTTGGTATTTAGATTTTGATTGATTTGTTATTATGCATGTGACAGCATGTGTGTGTGTGTTCTATGTCTGCTTGTGTGATAAGTTCTCTTTCTGGAAGATATTATCTTGGTCATATCTTATTTACCTTTGACTTTTGCCCTTTTTGCCAATATGTGTTTTCCCTGACAACAAATGTGGTACTATTATAAGAAATTCATGTGTATAGGCCTGTCTATAGAATACAGAATAAAGCACGCATGCTGTTAAATGAAAAAAAAGTGAAATAAACTTCTTCTATAAATAGTCAAAACACAACTTGCTATCAATTTATGTTTTAGAAAATTCACCACAAATCTCTGTAGGCCATCTAGTCTCATTTTCTTTATTTCAATCCTTGTTTGGTTTCCTTTTTAATTCTCTTGTTCTTTTTAGGGGCTGTATACTTGAGATCAGCAAAATCCAAGCTAATTGTGCCTTTCAGGTTTCTATGATGGAGCGGGATTTCTATCTTGGGCGTATTTTGACTGGAAGGATTTATTCTGGAACCATCCGCATTGGTGACAGGGTTCATGGTCTTCGTAACAAAGATTCTGGGGTGGAGAAGATTGAAGATGGAAAGGTTTGTACATCTATGATTGTGTGGTTGCTGTTGGAAGTCTATTAAGATTTGAGAGGCACTCGAGTTGAAAAATGTTTATGGTTTTGATTTCTTTATCTTTGAGCTAGCATGTTGTGAACTATCTTAAAGTTCAATATGCTTTTCTAGTCCCATCTACATCTCGCCTGCTGGTTGGTACAGGAACAGAACTCATAAAGCTTGTCTCTTATAGAATCATGAGAGGATATTCTGCCATGATCTTGCAAATAATTGTTGTCTAAGCTTTATAAAAGGATTACCTATCCATGATATAATTCACCTTTCATTTTTGTGCCAATATTTTATGGGAATTCTGATGGTAACAGGAGAATCAGCAGTGGAGTTGGAACTGGCTGTTAGCCAGTTATGGACTTTGATTGTGTTAAAAATAAAGTCCCTGACTTTCATTTCCAGTTTTCTTTGCATGTTTTGATGCTGTTGTGGGAGCATGGGGGGTACAGTCTTCCATTATATTATAGTTTTGTCCTTATGGAATTCTGATGTTAACAGGAGAATCAGCAGTGGAGTTGGAACTGGCTGTTAGCCAGTTATGGACTTTGATTGTGTTAAAAATAAAGTCCTGACTTTCATTTCCAGTTTTCTTTGCATGTTTTGATGCTGTTGTGGGAGCATGGGGGTACAGTCTTCCATTATATTATAGTTTTGTCCTTATGGAATTCTGATGGTAACAGGAGAATCAGCAGTGGAGTTGGAACTGGCTGTTAGCCAGTTATGGACTTTGATTGTGTTAAAAATAAAGTCCTGACTTTCATTTCCAGTTTTCTTTGCATGTTTTGATGCTGTTGTGGGAGCATGGGGGTACAGTCTTCCATTATATTATAGTTTTGTCCTTATGTTTCGTGCAAAATATAAGCTTGTTCTATGTATAATTAGATTCTCCTATGTTCTAACGAAGCTGTTGTGGAGGCAGGGGGAAGTTTTTTTTGTTATATTTAAAGTTTTTCCTTACTTTGCATGTTATGTTCATGCAAAATATAGGCTTGATCTTTGTATATTTAGATTCTCCTATGTTTTAACAAAGCTCAAGGATATGATCAGATGAGTCAGCCAGAAAATCATATTTACTTAAACCTAATTTTAATTTATTCAATGTGCATGAAAATTTAACATTTTTCAAAGTTGTATTGAAACGGCTTAAAATCAAAATGAAATGCTGAAGTCCTTGGAGTATTGCTTTACATGTAAGGAATGATTTTTAATCAATATATCTTGACCCTTGACAAGCACCATGATTTTTATATCCTTTTTTTTTTTTTTGGTCTTGTAGGTGCTGAAACTGATGAAAAAGAAGGGCACAAGCATGGTTCTAACTGATTGTGCTGGAGCAGGTGATATTATATCAATGGCTGGCTTGGCAAATCCATCAATAGGACATACAGTGGCAACTGTGGAGGTAGTGATGACTTTTTATTGAATAGATTTCTACCATCAGGCATGTCTACATATATAGATCTCTCTCTCTCTCAATGGCTGGATTGGGTACTGTATAACTTATGATTGCGTTTGCTAGGTTATGTCTGCATTACCCACTTTTGAGCTGGATCCCCCAACCATTTCTATGACTTTTGGTGTAAATGACTCCCCGTTAGCTGGCCGTGATGGTACTCATGTAAGTAGTGAACATTTTCCTTAAATGCTGCCTTCAAATGTTGTAATTTGTACCATTTGCCATCAGGTGATCGGGACTAAATATTTTATATTATTAAACAGTAAACTTTCCTGAAGTTTTTTCAGAAGAAATTGCCACTTATGGATTATATATTAACAACACATTCCTAATCTTGGAAGTATGGTTTTTATTTTTTATTTTTAATTATTATTATTTTTATTGGGGAGGGGGAAGGGGGAAATAAATCTCCAAGTAGGCTTCAGGTGAGTCGACCCTTGGACCTCCTAGATAGCGGGGAAATGCTAGGTGCCGCTGGACCACAAGGGACTCTTGGAAGTATGGTTACTTCCTCAGTTTCTATAAATAAAAATGGTTGCTTCCTCGGCATGTTGAGCAATTCACTGTGCTGTTATTTCATAAGAAGAAAAAGATCAATCTCTACAGTTCCAATGAAAATTTCTATTATAGTTCTTGAAATCTGTTACACCTTCCATGGTTCTGAGCATTTGCAACCCATCGTGCACCTGTGATGTTAGATTTGTTAAGTCAACTTATTGTTACCAGATTGCTGCTCTAACTAAACTTTCAACCTGAGATATTTTTTTTTCCTCCCTAGCATCTGCAGTTTGGGACATATACTGTTTCAACAGTTAAGTAGGTGTCCATGAGTGAAAGTTGCTATATGTTAGTTTATACTTTATATTCACGTGTTGATACGTCAATTGCCATGAGTTTCAACTATTACAAATGATACTAGGGCTTGTATTCAATCATTTTACATTTCTTTTAGATGGCTGAAGAAGCTTCAGAGTTACTATATCTCTGTTAAGGGTGAAAAACTTTGTCCCCCCCCCCCCCCCGATTGACCTCATTTCATCTTGGTAGTTGCCATTCATAAACCGGAAGTTCTTATTGTCCTGACAATCTTATTTTTATGTTTGTAATTATGGATGTCTGCACATGAGAACATTTAGTAATTCCAATACATTTGTAGTTGACTGGAGGGAGGATTGGTGATCGGCTGATGGCTGAAGCTGAAACAAATCTTGCCATAAATGTGCTTCCAGGTGTATCAGAGTCATTTGAAGTTCAGGGGAGGGGAGAGCTACAACTGGGTTTGTTCCTGTAACCCTTGCAATTGCCTGTTCCTTATCCTGGTGTATAAATTTTAGATAGCATGTTTTTCTATAGCATCTGACTTTTTTGAACCAAGTGTCATGGCAAAAAGGAAAAAAGAAAAAACGTAGGTCTGCTTATTGTAGTTACGTTTGTGTATAACAGGTATCTTAATTGAGAATATGAGGCGTGAAGGATTCGAGATGTCTGTTTCTCCACCTAAAGTCATGTGAGTTCTTAAGGAATCTGGAGTAAGCTTCTAGATTCTTCGGTCTTATTCTTTCATGAATATGAAGCAATCTGATTTTGTTTTCATAGACATTAGGTGCATGATATGATAAAAAGAAATCAATTAGATTGTTGAAGATTTTCTTCACAAATATAAAAGTATAATAAGGACAGTGGTTCGGGATTAATTGTCGATAAGTAATTCATAATGTACTTGGAGAGGATGAGTTTGGAGGTTTGCAAGGACTTGTTGTTCTTTCTATAACAGTCTGTTTTATAAGTATGACAACTATGCTGTAGCTGATGGAGTTCCCCATCCCCTTTCTTGAGTTTATAAAGGTGTTATATAGTAAGCTTTAGCATAGAATGGTATTTTACTCAGAAACCTCGTTACTTTTTCTTGTGACATGGATTATACACCCAACAGAAAATATTAAATTTTATGAAGTCAAGTCTTGAAAAGTTTATTTATCATGATCAATAAAGCTGCATGTGCTAATATATTTCTTGTTTGCTACCGTATTGTATAATTCTTCTTAATCAATTATTTGTTTCCAAGGCTCCTCTATATATTTCATTTACCCTGGAGGGCTGGATTATTTTATGTTGATATAGGTACAAAACTGAAAATGGTCAGAAGCTTGAGCCAATAGAAGAAGTTACTATAGAGGTACAAATTGAGTTCAATACTTGGTAGTACTTTTATCCCAAGTCTTTGTATTTTGACATCATAAGGTGTTTATATCAGGTAAATGATGAACATGTGGGGTTAGTAATGGAGGCCTTATCTCACAGGCGAGCTGAGGTTTTGGAGATGGGCCCTGTCCCCGGAAATGTTGGTCGGACTAAATTGTTCTTGACTTGTCCATCAAGGTTAAAACTTAAAACTATCTCTTTTGTGCAGATTCTTTTTCCCTTGTGCATTAGTGCCTTCTGTGTCTTTGCTTGTCGTAAACTGATGCAATTGAAGCATTATTTAGAATTTTATATATAATGGCCATTTCAAACCTTTTTTTTTTCTTTTTTTTTCCTTTTCAGTGTTAGCACTTGTCCTTTAAAATTAGTAGATGATTTATTATTTTATTCTTAATAAAGAACTTTTCAGTTGTCACATGCTCGTATTTTTCTGAACTTTTCTATTATCATGGATGAACAACTATCTGTTTAGAAATGAACTTGGGCATTAGTGTCTTGATTGTTGTATGTTAAGCCAGGGATATCTAACTAGTACAAATACAGACACAGCACATTAAAATTTGCATGGCTCTAGCTTATTTTAAAATGGGAACAAGGACAGGACAGAAAGAAACCCTCAGTAAAACAATTATATTTCCTTCCGGTTTCATTGTCCTGGTAGGAGTCAAAGACAACCATCCATTTATCTAGTAGCCTTGTTGTTCAGCCTTTCCCTGAGGAGATGGGGCAAAGACCCTCTTAAACGAACTCTTTTTGAGAAGTCTATATGTCCAAAATTTCAATGATTGGATGTGTTTGAATCATATATTTCTCGCTAATTTCTTAACCTTTTTATTAAGAGAAGCTTCTGATAAGTTTGATGTCAAAACTGAAATTCACAAAATCAATCTTACTATAGTTGCTCTTTTCCTACAAAATCTTGGGACCTTACTTATCCAGAGTCACACACAATGACTAGATTAGTCTTGCCATATGTCACAGCTTATAATTGTTAGAGTATATTTAGTGTTAAGTTATGTTGGGTGTTAAGTCCCATGTTATTTAAATAAACAAGTCCTATGTACGTTCTCTACTATAAATGTAAGATCTTGGTGTAGTCTTGGAATCAGCCAAGCTACTACTATTTCTTTCTTTATATATATTTTACATAGTATTAGAGTGGGTTTGTTCTAAACCCAGACAATTTTGAAGTTGTTGCTAAAGTTTGTTTTGATGTTTGTTGGTTGTTTAGTCATTCGACACAACCCCATTCAAAAATCTTGAAGAGTTTTCAACATTTCCTGCTCGTTATCACCGACTCCGGAGTTGTTTAATCTTGTTTTCCAATCAGAGAAGCTCTCAGCGGAAGTTGTTGTCAATTGGCATTTTATGTTGGTTGTGAACCAACGATTCTCTTTAAAACACGTGTTATTTATATCATTCTCTTTTAGGCACATGTTGCTTGTGCCATTCTCATTCTCGTTCTTTTAGGCACGGAGTGAGTTGTAATCTTCTGTTATAAGGGGGTGTTGAGAGTTTTGATACTTGGAATTATACTTGTACAAGCTTGAGCATATATATGCTCTAGCTTGAGATGAGTATTAGAGTATATTTAGTGTTAAGTTATATGTTGGGTGTTAAGTCCCACGTTGTTTAAATAAACAAGTCTTATGTACATTCTCTTCTATAAATATAAGATATTGGTGTAGTCTTGGAATCATCCAAGCTACTGCTATTTTCTTCTCTCTATATATTTTACAATAATAAGCTGTCTTATAACTTTATGTGCTTCTGAACTCTGAAGTTATGATATAGGATATGACTCTGAGCATGGATGGTCATTTAGGATTTAGGTGTTCTCCATTATCGGGCTTCTTTTTTTCATCTAATGCTACCTTCATCATGATAAATCTTCCATAGTTTTTGATATTATTGCTCTCATGAAATTACTTTTGGATTTGGGTTTCAAGAAGTCAAAAGTGATTATTTTTATGTTGTGTTTACTCAGGGGCCTGGTTGGTTATAGAAGTGTGTTCAGCAGTGACACACGTGGAACTGGCTTTATGCATCGTGCTTTCAAGGGTATGTATTCTTGGCTAAATATATTTGATGTTACCTTTTTATCTTTTTTCTTTTAGTCTATACCTTTTAAATCTATCTAATACTTTGTCATGTCAATTGGGTCATCTAGAATAGTGTAAATTTTTCATCAACTGAAAACAAGTGTTGCGCGACTTGGTCTTTTTTGATAATTAATGATTTTATTAAAGAAAAAGTCATATCATTTGTACACAAGGCAGGTACAGACACAACCCACAAAAGATGAGAAAAACCTACAAATTACAATTTAAACTATCTAAGAAATCTACAAAAGACCAGATAGAGTGGAAATAAGGCTGAATAGACATCCATGGAACCACATCTAAGTGTTGCACGACTTGTTGATCCTAGTATATATATATATTGGGATATGTTATCTGATCTCTGGTTTCCCAATTCTTCAGCATTTTCTTTTTATCTATTCTTATGTACATGCTTGCTTGTTATCTTGACAAAAGGAAAAACACTTGCCTTTTCTACTAAGTCCTTCTATACATTTCTTTTCAAGTATGTTCACTTCTTAATTTTCTCAGTTTAGCTAAATCTAAGTGACAAAGTTATATGATAATCTTCTTCCCATGTGTTTTTGTGGATTTTTCAGAATACGAAAAACATCGGGGTGCTCTTGGCAATGTTAGAAAAGGAGTATTGGTATGTTTTTCTGATGCTTTTATTACTTATGATGACTAAGCTAGAACAAGATTCCAGTTTTCAGTTACTGCATACAACTACTACTTACCTCTTCTAATGAGCCATAAATTTCTGCATTTGAATTTTGAATGCTTAATTTTCTATTGTAATACTTTTGAATGTAAGGTATGGTCTGGTTATTATGGAGTCATTCTAGGTGAGGCCAAATAACATTGTCTGGATTGTCAAGAGAATATCTTTTGTTTGGCTAGAGTTAGTTACTCGAGAATTAGATAAATTCATAGAACCCATACCTTGGTTTTTCTAACATGTTATATACCCAAAACCAATCTCAATATATTCCTCAAAATTTTCATCTTCATGCAGATTCTTCGATTAAATTAAAGATTTTGTGGAACTGCCACTTATGGCAACGGGCAAAATCTTTGGGAAGATGAATATATCTGCGGTTTCTAGTAAGAGATGATAAGCATTGCGTTCCTCATTTTATTGAATAATTGACCCAACACTAATTGCTTGGGAAACCACTGGTGGTCTGTTCACATTTTTCCCCACTAACATATAAACAATTAACTGATCAAAGTCATGAACTAAGATCATAATCAGCTGACCAAACTAGGTATATGGCATATTTCTTTGTTTTTTGAAGGGTTTTCTTGGATTATATATGTATATCCCTAGATTGTTTTACAGGGTGGAATTAGATCCTTGTGAAAAGAAACTGTTTTCGAAAGGATCTCTCTCTTGTGCTCTCCCTCTATTTCTGTATCTTAAACTTATTCACGAATGCCTTTCACAAGTATTGTTTTACTTTGACTAATAAATTGACTGAATCAAAAACACACAGCCCCACGGTGGGGAGGGTGCGGTATGATGATCATGTAAAGAAACTAATAGATTGGCTTTTCCTCTCTTTTATGTTGTTGTTGGCTTGATGCTTTGGTAACTAATTTTTGTCAAAATTGATGTTTTTAACTTTTGATGATTGAACTGGAGCTTAATGTTGGCTCCTGTTTTTCTTTCAATCTATGATTGGGTTGACTCTCAACTAACTTCCAATTCTATAATTATTTAGCTTGGCACTGATACATATCTTTTCTCTTTTTTTTTGGCTAATTGGACAGGTATCAATGGGGTATGGTACAATCAAAGCTCATGCATTAATGAGTTTGGAAGCACGTGGAACTCTCTTTGTAAATCATGGAATGGAGGTTGTGACTAGGTTTCCAGTCAATGCTAATTTGTCATCCTCTATACTTCAACATGAATTAAACAAAAAATGAAACTTTGAATTGTCATGGAATAAAATTGGAAAATATCTATTTTGATCTTTTTATTTATTTATTTATTGTACGGAGATGTTGGAAATAATTTTCTTTCATGAATTCACCTGCTTCTTATAAATCCCTTCATTAACACCATTGTCATATGTTCACTGTCATAAATTGGATGGTTGCATTTGTTTGTTCAATTGTACTGGGCATCTTGATCTTTTTCTTTTACTTTCCCCTTGATTATTAGGATTCCGTGTCCTCATTGTACTCCTATCTTTTCTCGTTCATAATAAAATCTCTTCTTTCTATTTAAAACAATAGTATTTTTCGTATGTTGGTAATCATTATATTTATTCTTGATGTACAGACATATGATGGCATGATAATTGGCGAACATTCACGGGATACAGATCTTGATGTACGTAGAAATATCCTGAAATTGGTTTCAAATATATATATTATCAGTGTCTCACTGGCAGTAATTGCAACTTTACAGGTCAATCCAGTGAAGGGAAAGGAACTTACTAACATCCGTGCTGCTAGCAAGGATGAGAATGTGAAGCTAACTCCCCCACGATTAGTATGTATTTATTTAACAATTGCGTTCTTATTTATTGTTTATTTTAGACTAGTTAGTGTCTACTCTAAACCTCCTCATGCAAAACAGTGGTACAGGGAGATTTACTTCTTTGCACTAATACATAGCATTCCCAGTAATGATGTTCCATGTTCATCATTGGTTGGGATTGGTAATGGCTAGGAGTCCTCATAATGCTTTGAACATTCTATGATTGTAGTATACGGCTATTGCAATTTTGCAATATGACACTTCTGGACATGGGGTTTGTCTATATTTGACAATGGCTTTAAATCTTACACTATTTGTCAACTTTGACTTAAGTGTATGCATATTTGTCAAGAGAGTAAGTGGAATATTAGTAGGTTATTTATACTAATGAAATTCTTATTTGTTATAAGTTGCTTCTGATATCATTGTCATTGTCAAATATAGAAACTTCTAAGCCATAGATAAATACAGTAGCTTGACATCATATATTCAAAAATATAATACAGATGTAGCCATATCTTGTTTCTAGATATTTTTTACTTCAGAAATATGTTTACTGACATATGTTTTTCATTTGGTTGCAGATGACTCTTGAAGAAGCAATAGGATATGTGGCTTCTGATGAGCTTATTGAGGTAAGCTCCACCATCTCCTGCCCCTTATGCGTTCCCTTCTTTAGTCCTTTATGTTCATATGCTAAGTTTCCTATATCTTGTGTAGGGTGTAAAGGGCTTTGATTTCTTTTTCCTTTTTTTTTTTTCCCTTGGCTCTTTCATTTTGATTCTCAGTTTTTTCCTTTTGGTTTCTTTCCATTTGCAATAGATCTTATGATGCACTTTTATGGCGAAAGCTGAATATTTCTGTTTTAACTCATGTTGTATCCAATGTGAAGGTTACTCCAAAGGCCATTCGCTTAAGGAAGAAATATCTGGACGTGAACAAGCGTAAAACCATGAGCAAAAGGCCCAAGGAATGAAGAGTTTATCCTTGAAGCAGTTTTGTAACATCAATGTTGGTGTAGTTTATTATTACACATTCATTCAGTCTCCTAAGTCATATTTTACTAATAGTAGAAAAGAAAAAGAAAAAATTTCTTTGATAATGATAAGGGAAAAATTATGTTGTACTACTAACAAACAATAATGGGGATGAAACGAGTCTCTCATTTTTTTATATTATATCAAAAGATTCAATTCTTCAATGGTGGTAATTATGCACATTGTTATTCTTTGTTTTCCTTCCTTTAGGAGTGCTTTACTTGTGTAATTTAAATTGGCTAGTGATTGGAATGAACTTTATAGATGGTTGTTGATTCCTTTTAGTATTTCCGTTATTATTATTATTATTATTTTTGGTAGTCATCTGGTGGCCAGATTGACCCAATCTTGTTGAATAGTAAGCATGCACAAGCCTCCATCTTGGAGAAAAATAAGAGGATGATAAGTTGTTTAGGTAATAATTCCCTTGTTAAAATGATAGTGACAAACAAGGCTGTATAAATGGTTTGGTTAATTTGGTGGTAAACATTGTTGTCATGACTTGTTTGCCTCTGCCCTCAAAGAGTAAGAAAGTTCTTGCAATGAAGTGGTCATTGGTCATTGTATAGGAGCACGAAATTTGATCTTGTACTTTTACAAGCCTCCATACATTTGTTTCTTCATTATTCTATGTTCTTATTGCATTTTTTAAAACATTTTTATTTAATAAATTCATTTATTTTATCTTAACAAGAATATTGAAGATATTAGTTATATTACATTTTTCTATTGGATTTGAGTGCATCTCTTGGCAGGTCTGAATTTCACATGTAAAGTTTTGGTTCAATTATAAGAATCTACTATAATAAATCTAATAACAATCTTAACAACTATAAATTATGTAAGTTATTTTGTTATAGTCTTAAGTTATTAATAGCATAGCTATTAGATTTAAAGACTCTCTCTCTCTCAGATTGTAGATTTGATCCCGATCTCTCCTAACCCAAAAAAAGAAAAAGTTATTTTTCGAAAAATATGAAATTATGTTTTCTTTTCTAATAATAAAACAGAATTTTTTATTTTTTTTGGTATTAGAGAAAATTTATTTTTGTCTTCAAAGGTTAAAAACCAAAAAAAGGAAAGAGGAAAAAAAGAATGATCCAATTAGACACTTCTCTTCCTTGTGCAAGCGGCGCCCTCTGTCCCGTGTACGCGTACGCTTCTTTCTTTCTCTCTGTTTCTCATACAATACAATGCTGAAAGTTTCAAACTTTGAAACACAATTTGGTAATCAAAACTCAAAAGCCATCGTAATTGAAATTTGAAAACCAAAGCATTACATTGTATTGTATTGTATTGTATATTCGATCCACGAAATTGTTTCAAATCGCGTTGAGAAACTTGTAGAAGAAAGAAATGGGTGCGTACAGAGCGGACGATGATTACGACTACTTGTTTAAGGTGGTTCTGATCGGAGACTCAGGTGTTGGCAAGTCTAATCTCTTGTCTAGATTTACCAAAAACGAGTTCAGCCTTGAATCCAAATCCACCATTGGTGTTGAGTTTGCCACTCGCAGCATTCGTGTGGATGACAAGATAGTCAAGGCTCAAATTTGGGACACTGCTGGCCAAGAAAGGTCATTTTCTTCCTACCCTTTACATTTCAGCTCTGATCTTATTCCCTTTTTATTTACTTCTTGAAATTGTTTGATTTTGGGAATGTTATCAGTTCTGGATCTTTAATTGTCGGTAATGCATCAAAAGGTGTCTATTTTGTTTAATGGATGATGAATAGTGAATAAATGTTCCCATAATGCAATAGGATTTTGTGGGATACAATTGGGTTTCGACATTTTAAGCTGGTTGTTTGGTTTCAGTTTGGGATTTAATGTCGACATGATGCAAAAATGAATTGTTCTGACTTGATTTTGTTCTATATAATTTCCCGTATATTTGTTATAAATAGACATAAGGATTACACAGCGAGAGTTTGATGGTAAATGAAGATTCTATATTGGGAATCTAGCCTTTTGCGGGTACTACTCATCATCCCTGGAGATGATGGTATTAGTAAGTTGCTATTTCTTCATTTCTGGATTTTAAGTGATGCATATATTAGCTCAGTTTGAAACAACCAGTGACCTTGGTAATTTGCACATGATGGTAGAAATGGATAAGGACCAAGGACCTCCTTTCCGGTTTTCCCCGTATTTGGGGTTCATCCTATCGAAGAAGTGGTATGGCTGGTGGATATCTACAACTTTTTGGCTAGTCTAACCTTTCTAAGGAAAATAATCAAGAAACGGTAAGGTGGACCAAAGTTATTGTACTCCGCTACACCTGGAGGGAATTAAAAGTATGATGAATTATGGATATTGTATATTTTTTGTACACCTTTTATTATGCATTCTTCACTTTCCAAAACAAAAGCAACTTGTCAACTTGATCTTTGATACAACTGTTCTTCAAATTGTTCGCCAGATTGTCAGAAGTATCACATGTATAAGTAGCTCCACATATTTATATTTTTCCGCTTGGTTATCAGTCATTTCATAATTTGAATTGAACAGGGAAAAATGATTGAAACTGTTATAATCCATGTCCACTCAATATAGAATAAGATAGTTTCTTTCATCTTATGAATGCATCATGAACTGTTCCTTCTATTTCAATAATCTATTGAAAGATAGAGGTACTGATTTTTTAAGGGAGAAAAGAAAACTGCGAAGAGGGTTCCTCTTACATGCGATGTATACTTTTGATTTTCAGTAGTTTTCGGAAGTCCACGATTTTGACTACTTAATGCTTGGAGAGTATTTGTTGGATTGTACTCATTGCATGAAAGATTGTATATTTGTATCTCATTCTTTGTCCTTTGCCACAGATACCGTGCAATCACAAGTGCATACTACAGAGGAGCTGTTGGTGCATTGCTTGTATATGATGTTACCAGACATGTCACATTTGAAAATGTGGAGAGATGGTTAAAGGAACTTCGGGATCACACAGATGCCAACATTGTGATAATGCTTGTGGGAAACAAGGCAGATTTGCGTCACCTGCGTGCTGTATCCACTGAAGATGCCAAAGCATTTGCTGAGAGAGAAAACACTTTTTTCATGGAAACTTCTGCCCTTGAGTCTTTGAATGTAGAGAATGCCTTCA
Organism: Quillaja saponaria; assembly: GCA_029379385.1. Classification (NCBI taxonomy): domain Eukaryota; kingdom Viridiplantae; phylum Streptophyta; class Magnoliopsida; order Fabales; family Quillajaceae; genus Quillaja; species Quillaja saponaria. Next base: position 4,571,222 of record CM055616.1, on the reverse strand, counting down.
CCGAAGTGCTCACTCAGATATATCGTGTTGTCAGTAGGAAGACTCTCGAGATTGGGGATGATCCTGCAGCCTTGCCCAAGGGACAGACTATCAATGTTGGCGGTAAAGATGATGTATCAGCTGTGAAAAAGGTCGGATGCTGCTCTGCTTAGGTTGAGAGACAAGAAGAAAATACAAAAATAGTTTCTGCTTTCCAAAATCTCCACTAATACTCAATTTTTAAAATTCATATGAAATATGTAATACTCAAGAATATTTGAAGTTGTGCCCACTTTTCTCTACATATTTATATATTGCAATATTTTTTTCTCCGTAGTAGATTTATTGGGTGGAATTATGAAGAGGGTGTTCCATGCCCGTGATCAAGATGCAGTCCATTAGGCAGTTTTGCTAGATCAGCTAGGCTGTTAAGAGAGTTTGTTAGTCTGTTTGGATAGTGTTAGTATAAGTATGGGAGTGTAATCTGATTTTCTTGTCCAATTTGATGAATGAGAAGTTGATTTTCAGTACCTTTCTTTCCTTCTCCCTCTTAAGAGTGTTTGTTTCCTTAGAAAATACTTAGTTTAGATTTAGGGTTTAACACAGGGCTGTTGCCCTTTAGATGGCATCTTTATATCAATTTTTTTTTCCTTCCTATTGAAAAGAACTAGTTATCTGTGTAACTTACCTTGTCTCTGTCTCTCAAATTGCCTTTCCCTGATTCTTATTTCAATATATTGTCAGTGGCTTAATACTGTTGAAGCTTACCAGATCAATCCAAATAAGCAAAACATTAAAAGGTTGTGATTATTGAGTAGAGTAGATTATGTAGTGTATTGCAGATGAAAGTAATCATATTTAAAGCTGCATGATCTAACAATAATTTCCTAGCTTTAAAACCCAGGCCTTTCGAGCACCAAAATTGCAATCACTTTTTTTTTGCAATAAATTTATGTGTTCTACGGTGTAAAGTCTGTAATGTAATCTGCTTGGTCACGCTCCGATTATAGTTATCATATTGACTGTCCCCTCCAATTCTGTACCTTGTTTCATCTTCTTACATGGCCTGTAGAGCTTCCCTGGAAATGTTCGAACTGCACTCCTTAACCTCCTTTGTTTCCATAGTTTTAAAAAAAAAATGTTTCTATGTTTGTAGTTCTTGCTTGTCCATCAAGCACAGCATCGCATTGCACTTCAAGCCCTGGACTCGTACAATTTACATCATCCTCTTTCTCAGGCGGACTATAAACAATCTCTTGTCTACCAATTCTTTCTGCTGCTATTCCCAAAAAAGATGTAAGCTCCTGATTAGTTCCCCCATCAGGAGTCATGCAAATGCTAGCAATGCTAGCATAAGCTTAAAGGACCATGTTTCCATGAAAGCACAAAGTTGCAGAAGCACTCTTCTTCTTCTTCAACAAGAGGAAAATTCCCTGTCAAGCACAACTTCAACAACTGCAATCATAGAATTTAACTTGTCCATTCTTGAAAAAATGTGAAGCACAAACTGTTGTCCCTTGGACAACCTTCTTGCATTCATTGTCCTGTAATTGCACACTGCTTGGACGAAATCTGTTCCTCAAAGCTAATGTGAAGCTTTCTACATAATTATCAATTCTAACAAAAATGTACTAAGTGTCAACCTAACCCTTATGGAACCTCAACCCATAACTGGCATCACTCCGGTTCTTGCATCTAATCAGTATGCTTGTCCTGTCAACATATGTAATACAAAAGTAAAAAGAAAACCAAACACTCTAGTTTAATTTTCTCGTGGGCATAATGGTTTTGTTCATGGAATTTGGGCACTTGATCAAAATGGTATAAGTTTTGGTTTTGGAAACATCATCACCAAAAGACACAAATAATGTTAGCAAGAATATGGAAATTGGAGAAAGACAGAAAACACTTCTTCAGATTTTGACATCCTTTTCAAGTATTGAATAAATTAAGATTGAGAGTTCAACAAGGATTCATGTGAAGAAATATGGAGAAAAGAAAAAAAAACCTTTTTTTCATGGCTAGTTTTTCAGTTTTGAGAAGCTATGCTATTCATCTAATTTTATTTATTTAGTAGTACTATATATACACATGCGAGTATCGTTTTTGGTTTAATTTCAAACACCATTTATGAATCGTGATTATGCCACTTTCTACAAAATTAAATCCTTTTATATCTCTGTTTTATGAGATCCATAATTTGTTTTTGTTTTTTCAATGTGCAAACATGTTTTCTAAACAATTTAAAATGAAAGTATGAAACACCAATATAATAATTAACTAGTTTCATGACACAAACAATGCATGTGAATCGTGTGTTTATGATATATATATATATGCTCATTAATAATTGATGTGCATAGTAAAAAATTAAAATAAATATAAAATAATACTTCATGTTAATTATAATAAACAAATAGATCAATTCAATAAAAAATTTAATTCATAATATATATATATATATATATATATATATATATATATATATATATATATTTTAGTATTCTAAAGATGGAAAAAGAATAAACACAAAATATTTATTAAATAAATAAATTTAAAATTTTCATATTATAATTATTTGTAACTTATTAAATAAACAAATTGAGAAATTTAGTCTTAAATGTGATATATTTTTATTGACAAATTATAGATTTATTAGGATGAAAAGAATTAGGACAAAACTAACTAACTATACCCTAGCCTTAATTATGGTACACTAACACTAATTATAGGACCCTAATCTTAGTTACGGTACCATAACTCTAATTACGATGTCCTAACCCTAATTACGGTATTTAACCTTAATTATGATACCTTAACCTTAATTACAATATCCTAACCCTATTTATGGTACCTAACCCTAATTATGGTACCCTAACCTTAATCCTAATTAGGGTACTCTAATCATAACCCTAGCCTAATTAAACACTTAACCTAAAATCTAATTATGATATCCTAACCCTAATTAGAGTACCCTAACTACGGAACCCTAAAACTAATTACGATACTCTAACCCTAACGACGGTACCCTAACCTCAATTACAGTACCCTAACCCTAACACTAACTACGATACCCTAACCATAACTACGGTACCCTAACCCTAGTTATGATACCCTAATTCTAGTTACCATATTTTAACCCTAGTTATGATATCATAACCCTAATTACGGTACCCTAACACTGACTATGATATCCTAACCCTAGTTATGAGACCTTAACTACAGTTCAGGTACCATAACCCTAATTATAGTATCCTAAGCTAATTATGGTACCAAAACCCTAATTACAACACCTTAACCCTAAACTAATAACAGTACCCTAACCCTAATTACGATACACTAATACTAATTACGGTACTCTAACCCTAATTACTGTACCCTAATCCTAATTACGGTACCTTAATCCTAATTATAGTACCTTAAACCTAATTACGATACCTTAATTCTAGTTATGGTACCCAACCTTAATTAAGGTACCTTAACCCTAATTACAGTACCCTAACACTAATTATGGTACCCTAACCTTAATTACGATACCCTAACCCTAATTACGGTCTCCTAACACTAACTCCAGTAACGGTACCTTATCCCTGATTACGGTACCCAAAACCTAATTACGGTATCCAAATCTTAGTAACGGTACCCCAGCCTAGTTATGATATCCTAACTTTAACCCCAATTACGGTACCTTAACTTTAATTACGGTATCCTAACCTTAGTTACAATAACCTAACCCTAACTCTAATTATAATACCCTAAACGTAGTTACGATACTTTAACCTTAATTACGACACCTTAATCTTAATTACAATACCCTAACCCTAACTCTAATTATAGTACCCTAAACCTAGTTACGATACCCTAACCCTAATTACGGCACCTTAATCTTAATTACAATATCCTAACTCTAATTACAGTATCCTGACCCTACTTACGGTACCTTAATCCTAGTTACGATACCTTAAACCTAGTTACAATACCCTAACTTTAATTACAGTACTCTAACTCTAACCCTAATTACGATACCCTAACTTTAATTCTAATTATGATATCCTAACTCTAATCTTAATTATAGTACCCTAATCCTAACATTAATTATAATTCCCTAACTCTCACTACAGATCCGTAATCCTAACTCTCGTTATGGTACCCTAACCCTAGATATGGTACCCTAATTCTAGTTGCGGTACCCTAATCGTAACCCTAATTACGCTTTCTAACCCTAATTACAATACCCTTACCTTAGTTATAGTAATCTAACCCTAACACTAAGTATGCTACACTAACTCTAATTGTGATATCCTAATCCTAATTATGAGTAATTACATATAAAGATTTGGTTTAGGATTATAAGCCAAGTTGAAATTTTGAAAAATTTATTTGCAAGCATACTATTTAATAGTAAATATATATGATAGTATGGAATAAACAAATGATTTACAATTTAATAATACATCTAAAAACAAATTTTGATATAACTCGTAAATTTTTAAAGAATGAGTTCGAATTTTCACTCCATGAGATTATCGATATTCTAAGAATTCTCATTTTCAATTCCTCATCATCAATATCATTACAATTATCATGCACGAGGCGTCTGATATTCATTAGTTAACTTAATTAATTAACGACTTCAACACTCAATATTCTTGTGTCATTTTAATTTAATGAAGGGTAAATTAATCTATTCAAATATTTTAATAAATAGACTAAATATATAAAAGATCACGTGTCTTATATGCGGCATGGTTTCTAAGACTAAAGAAATCCAGACCAAAGAAATCCAGCAACTTGATGCATGGGAAAACATTGAATGTTGAATCACAAGGGGATAACTTTGCACACATATCTAGAAAACTATTAAACAAATATTTCATGCATGGTTGTGTGATGTATGATATATGACAAACTTTTCTTTGTTTCAATTAATTTATATTTTTGATGTTGTTAAAAATATATTTACGACTCTAAACACAAAAATAAAATAAAATAACCTCATAATCAAACATCATAAAATATATATTATTGAATAAGATGCCTTATTGCAAGAAGAAACAAAATAAGAATTGAAGTATACAACTTTAACAAGGTATCTTCGATGTCATGAAATCATCATTGGTATTTGCATCATACTAATTTTTTTATTAATAAATCATTTCTTCTCGTGTGCTGTTTTTACGTTAGGTTAGAATAGATGTTTTGATGTAAAGAATCAATGTCTCCTCACTAATTCTTAAATGGTACATATATAATCGTATTTAAGAAATATTTTTCTTACTATTGTCATAAGAGCATTTGTTAATGCAAGCTTATAGCATTTACCGTAATTGAGTATGATTTTAATAATATATAATACATAATTATTATTTTTGAAAATTTTTTAAGTTTTAAATATTATATTTATTACAATTTAATTAGTATTCTTAATACACTCGTTAAAAAACTTTTTAAATAAACTCAAATTTATATTTATATGATACTAAAAGCTAAAACATACTTTACAATATTCTCCTAAATTTTAGTTTTTTTTAACTAAAAATGTCAGTACATGTATTTAATTATTTATCTTTTTATATTGAGTGATTTTGATATTGTTATAATTAATTTAAAAGACAAAGAAAAAATAACTATAAATTCTTCATACAATTCTATTATTAAATAAATACTAATTGTTTTTCCAAATCAATTATCCAATTTTATTGTCCATCTTTCTCTTTGTTTCCTCATTCATTTAGGTGTTGGATTGAAAAAAACTTCAAACATTGAAATTAAAATAGAAAAAAATCCTTCAGTGATCAACAATGGGGATCTGAAACCCTTATAGTAATTTCCCCAAATTATTTGTACTTTGTAGTGACAGTTAGAAACTCAACTAAATTTCGAGTAGAATTATGGAGGGTAGCATTGTCACGCGCTTTCCTCCACCTACACGTCACGCTTAAATTTCTCTCCCCTATCGTTTCTCTCTCTAGAGCTTGCATTACTAAATTCTCCAAACTTTGACCTCCATAAGACCTTAACCCCCACTCTGAAATCTCTGTAATCAAATCTCTCTTCCTCTTCCCTCAGATCCCTTCATTCCCATTCTCATTTCTCCGATGGACCGTGTTTCATGGCGAACCCAAGTCCTCTCCAAGCACCTTCTACAACCTCCGTCATCGACTATTCTTGAACCCAATGTTTGCCTCCAATACTCTCCGCCGGAACTCTCAGAGTCGATTCTATTTGACACAAATGAGATGCGAAAACTCATGGAAGGTCACAATGTGGATGATCGGGACTGGTTGTTTGGGTTGATGATACAGAGCAACCTCTTTAACCCAAAAAAATTAGGTGGCAGAGTGTTTATCTCGCCCGATTATAATCAATCGATGGAGCAACAGAGAGAAATGACCATGAAGCGAATTGGGTATCTCTTGGATCGTGGAGCTTTTGAAGGTTGGCTTACAGGGAAAGGAGCTGAGGCGGAATTAAGGAAATTTGCGTTGCAAGAGGCCATTGGGTTATATGATCACTCGCTGGCTGTTAAGCTTGGTGTTCATTTTTTCTTGTGGTATGTGTTAGTTGCTCAATTTGTGTGTTTTCTTTTACAACAGAGATTGGTAGTTTGGGTGATGTGTAAATCAATGGTGTTATGCAGTACTCTCAGTTCTATCTCTGGAGACACTAAACAAAAAGGAAGCTGTTGAAATTGTTTTTCTACCCTTGCTGAAAATTAATTATTTTTACCGTCTCAATTTTTATATGAGTCGCTGATTATTTTGTGGGACTTGGGGTAGAGATGAGGGTTGAATTGTGCTTGAAATATTATCCCAGAAAAATTATGAGGCCTAAAGTCACACAATACATTGTGGGAAGTGTCAAAGTATAGTTATAAGCAACAGTTGTCGAACTACTAAGTAACTTGGCCTTGTCACATCAGGCCTGTGGATCAGCAGTACGTCAAATGAATAGTTAGATTTTGATCTGGTTTCAATTAACAATTTCCGGCTAATGCTTAATGGAGATCTTTGCAATAGGTGGAGACTTTCTGAAGTGATTTTTGAAAATTTGAATGTAACTTCTATATAGATTTCTAAAGTGCAGATTTTCCGGCTTGTTTTGATTCTATTTATGGATATATAAAGACAGTATATTCTTTTTATGGATTTATAAAGACAGTATAATGTGAATTATTTCTTATGTAATGGATTTCAGGGGTGGCTCTGTCCTGTTTCTTGGGACCAAGCGCCATCATGACAAATGGCTGAGGGACACTGAAAACTATTTGATCAAGGGATGCTTTGCAATGACTGAGTTGGGACATGGAAGTAATGTATGTAAATGGTGTTCAATCAATCTGGGCAGTTAGGTTGTGTAATAAGTGAATAACTTTATGCTTTAATATTATCACCTTTAGTAATTTTTCCGAAATTAATAATTTTAGGTTCGAGGAATTGAGACAGTGAGTACTTATGATTCAAACACTGGAGAGTTTGTCATTAATACTCCCTCTGAATCAGCTCAGAAGTATTGGATTGGGGGTGCGGCTAATGTAATGAACCTTTCCTATAACTACTACTTATTTTGCAATTACTGCTCTCATAAGATTGTTTTTATGCTTATATGGCTCCTGCTTCATCTCTTTATATGTTAACATTTTATTCATTTGGTTCTCTTTAGCATGCGACACATACAGTAGTCTTTTCACAGCTGAATATAAATGGAAAAAATCAAGGGGTACATGCATTTTTAGCCCAGATCAGGGATTCAGAAGGCAACATACATCCAAACATCCGAATAGCTGATTGTGGTCACAAAATTGGTTTAAATGGAGTTGACAATGGCCGTCTGTGGTAAGTTGGTAATAATAGCACCTTTAATTCTGAACATTACTTTATTAATATATGTGTGTCGTTATAATCTTTACAATTAATAACAGTTAATAGAAAAAGTTTTGACACGTGCTTTTAGGTTTGATAATTTGCGAATTCCAAGGGAGAATTTGTTGAATTCAGTGGCCGATGTTTCTCCAGGTGGGCAATATTTGAGTGCAATAAAGGATCCAGACCAGGTGAATTATTTTCTCCATTGATTTACATATGATTTTCTTCTTCTTTTGTTTTATCTAAACTCCTGTTTTGTAATTTTACACTTCCTTGCTTATCCTTTTTTTACCAGAGATTTGGTGCATTCTTAGCTCCTTTGACGTCTGGTCGTGTAAATCTTGCCACAAGTGCAATTTACGCCTCTAAGGTGACACCTTGCATTTTGGTGCTACTTTTATTCATGATCTTGCATTTTCTTGTGGTTCTGATTTTCAGGTAGTTCCTACCGAACTCTTCAATTGATTACTATCCTATCACTCGTCTATCTTTCAGATTAGTTTAGCAATTTCCATAAGGTACTCATTGACAAGACGAGCATTCTCTGTTGCACCAAATGGGCCTGAAGTTCTATTGCTTGATTACCCAAGTCATCAACGGCGTCTATTACCTTTGCTTGCAAAAACGTAAGTCATCTAGTGAGAGATATTACAATCTTGCATGCAATAATCTAATGCCCGCAAGGGTGTCTAACACGTGAAGCCTGCTTCATGGCTTCTTTTGACATCCTATATGTTATCTGTATTGACACAATGCGGATTTTAGAAAAGTAAAAGCTTCTAAATCTAAATAAGAGGTTCCTTGGGACTAAAAAGGGGAAGGAAGAAGGTAACTCGGTATACTAATTCCTCACCCTCAAATCAGTCCTTCCCATGGGTTCTTGTCCCAGCCAACGAATAAATAACTTTCTGATGTTTCAAAAAACTCCATTTCATTTTTTTCTGATGATGCTTTTGAAAAATGAACTTCAAAAACTAATTTCCGTTTTTCTATATATATATATATATATATATAATGGGACTAAGCTGCTTCTCTGACCCATTAATATTCCTTTTGCAACTCTTTTCTGTAGCTATGCCATGAGTGTTGCTGCAAATGACTTGAAAATGATATATGTCAAGAGAACACCTGAGTCAGCCAAAATCATCCATGTTGTTTCTAGTGCATTCAAGGCTACTTTTACCTGGCATAATATGCGAACTCTTCAGGTGAGTTTGCAATTATAGTATGAGTTGAATGTAATCAAGGTGATTGGCCTCACTTAAGTTTAATTAATGTGTGTGTCAGGAATGTCGTGAAGCCTGTGGAGGGCAAGGCCTGAAGACTGAAAATCGTGTTGGTCATTTGAAGGGTGAATATGATGTGCAGTCCACTTTTGAGGGGGACAACAATGTTTTAATGCAGCAGGTAGTGTGTTATATAGAAAGTTTCATAATTTTATATAGAAGCCAACTCCAAGGAGACTGCACAAGGACTTCAAGTTTTGACAACAACTTGCTTTTCAAATGAATTAAGCAAGCTTAATGTGTTCCTTATTTTTCGTTATCCAGGAAACAAGAATATCTAGAACTGACCATATTCATTTTGGACTAGGAGAACCTGATTGCCTCATTGATTTTGTGCCCAATAAATTCCTGCAAAGAATGATTAAAAAATCACTTCTGATCCTTCCAAAGAGTAGCTTACGATTCTTTACTGATTTATTCTAGATTGCATGAGATTGTGCATAGACTGCATACAATTTCACTTTTTTCTTTATATCTGTATAAAATGATGCAATTCATGGGTTATATGTATCTGAACCCAGGTCAGCAAAGCACTATTTGCAGAATATGTAGCAAGTCAGAAGAAAAATAAACCATTTAAGGGGATGGGATTAGAGCACATGAATAAACCTAGCCCTATCATCCCATCCCAGATAACAAGTAATACCCTCAGGAGCAGCCAATTCCAGGTAATGTTAATTAGTTATTTATATCTGTTGTTGTTCATCAGATTGAAACCTTTAATCATTTCTCACTCTTCTCTATGCAGATTGATATATTTCACTTAGAGAGCGAGATCTGCTGAATCGTTTTGCTGCAGAGGTATCGCAATATCAAGCTCAGGGAGAAACCAAAGAGTCTGCCCTCCTTCTGGTGAGAATTCTTTACTACACCCAAAAAAAGACTTTGCGTTCTCCCTAATTTCTTACAATTACAATTCCTTTTCAATGACAGACTTACCAGCTTGCTGAAGACTTAGCCAGAGCTTTCACAGAGCGAGCACTATTGAAAATTTTTGTAGATGCTGAAGCAACTGTACATAATGATTCACTGAAGGTGAATCTTATTTCTTATTCATATACTTCAGCCATAACTTTGGTTGACGACTTAGTTGTTCAAGACATAAGTACAATCCATTTTAACTCGTTGTTCACTAGGGTGGTGTATAAATAACTTATAGTTTGATTCTAGATTGTACCAGCAGGTGACATTTGAAATTCCAAAATTCCAAAATATGAGTTGGTATTAAATTTATATGGTGAAATTTATTTGATTTTGCATCTTTGGGATTTTCTCCAATGGGGTTTTTCTGAACATATGCGTTTCTCTTCCCTGCAGAATGTCTTAGGTCTGTTGAGATCAATGTATGCATTGGTTTGCTTGGAAGAAGATGCTGCCTTCCTTCGATATGGATATTTGTCAACAGAAAATGCTGCTGTAGTGAGGAGAGAAGTGGCTAAACTCTGTGCTGAGCTACGGCCTCATGCACTAGCTCTGGTTAGTTCCTTTGGCATTCCTGATGCTTTTCTGAGCCCTATAGCATATGACTGGATTGAAGCAAATTCCTGGTCTTCAGTTCAGCATTAGTAGGTGACACAATTTCTCCCGTGTATTTAGGTGAAGCATAAGGTTGGTATGTACAATACCTGTCGTTTTTCAATATGTTGCTTTAGTTGATAGGCAACGTTTTTAGTGCAACTGGATGTAATAAAATTTCTTTTTCTACCATAAAAGGAATAATAATGACGTCAGTAAGAAAACGTATACTTGTAATAATGGTTAATATAAAAATAACTACTACTGCTAATAAATTATATTTTATTACAGTTACATACTTACAGTTGAACATGCGTAGAATATTCTTGCACCCATTGATTTAATTTTAGGATCTACATCTTTCAGTTGATGCAGTCCTTTTGACCATCTGTTGTATTCTGGTTCATTGGATTTTCCTTTTCTGCTAGAAATTAGATCCCTGATCCCTGGTTCGTGCCTTTTCCAACTAGGATTGCCAAACTTGCCGATGCCCAATAATCTGTCCAACCTGCCTAATCAAAAATCTATCCACCTCACATGTACATTTAGTTAAATGGATTTTGATGGGTGTTCACATCTTGTCGATAGACCAGCAACGGGCACCCAATTATTTGGAAGGGTGGGCAGGCACCCAATACTTTCACCCATTCATATTTACAAATTCTTGCATACTGTATATTAAAATAGTTATGGATGCCAATTGTGATGTCATTTCTTTCTTTCGTTCACACATAACACACATATACACATATACACATATATATATATTATATCAAAAATCAAAACTTTCATTTTTTTTATAATCAGAAAGTTTCAGCTCTAATCTCATTTAAACTCGTAAAATTAGAAAATTTAATTTTTGTTAATGCATCAAATTCAAATGCCTTGTAGCTATTACAATAATATCTTTAAACATTTTAGAATTTAGTTGTTGTTGAAATTTTCAGTTTAGGTTTTTATTGAATAACAGTTTTGAATTAATTTGTTAGAGTATTTCATTTAATCATTGTAATAAATTCAGGTTTTCAAGACAACCAGATTTTTAGTTATTTAATTCAAACAGTTTGGAATCAAGTTGTTACAATTAAAAAAAAAAAAAAAACAAGACTCGGTTACTAAATACCTATGTCTGATTAAAAATTGGTGAAAGTGTTTGTTAAAAGTCAAGCTCATTTGCTGTCTGGCCATCCATTGACTTTCACTTCAGGTTTTTTCTTTGGCTATCAGTTCCTTTATGATCATCTTATAAAGTTAAGATTTCTTCATCTTGATCAGCTCATCTCTTCTCAGAAATTGCAGAAAGCCTTATTTGCTTCCCCAAACAGTTGCATTATTCAAAAAATCCCTTCAGAACATTTGCTGAATATACTTTGTATTTCTTATAGATATGGCTACACCTTCCCTACACATAGCAATGTACCCATGGTTTGCTCTTGGCCACCTTACCCCATATCTCCACCTCTCTAACAAACTAACCAAAAAAAGGCCACAGAATCTCCTTCTTCATCCCCAAAAGAATACAAGCCGAATTAGAGAATTTTAACCTCTACCCAGATCTTATCATCTTTGTACCAATCAATGTTCCTCATATTGATGGCCTCCCTCATGGTTCCGAAACAACTTCGGATGTACCTTTCCCTCTACACCCACATATTATGACTGCCATGGATTGTACTCAGAGCGATATTGAGTGTTTCCTCCGTGAGCTGAAGCCAAGCATTGTCTACTTTGATTTTACCCATTGGATACCGAGCTTGACTAGGCACTTGGGTATCAAGTGTGTTCAACATTGCATCATTAGTCCTGTCACTATAGGTTATAATTTAGCTCCTGCAAGGCATTTGCATGGAAGCAACTTGACTGAAGCTGAGTATATGAAACCTCCTTCTGGATTCCCTGATTCTTCTATAATGCTTCATGTCCATGAGGCACGTGCCTTGGCTGCGACAAATACATGGAAGTTTGGAAGTGATGTTCTTTTTAATGATCACCTATATACCAGTTTGAGTCAATCTGATGCACTAGGATTCAGGACTTGTAAAGAAGTTGAAGGACCTTATGTTGAGTACATTGAAAACCAGTTTGGAAAACCTGTGCTGCTTTCAGGACCTGCTATACCAGAGCCACCCACCTCTGCTTTAGATCAAATGTGGGTATTATGGCTAGGAGGATTCAACGCTGGCTCTGTTATATACTGTTCATTTGGAAGCGAATGCACACTGAAGCAAGATCAATTCCAAGAATTGCTGCTTGGTTTTGAGCTATCAGGTATGCCATTTTTAGCAGGACTTAAACCACCTATGGGATTTGAGTCAGTGAAAGCAGCATTTCCAGGGGGTTTCAAGAGAGGGTACAAGGAAGAGGAATTGTAGATGGTGGATGGATTCAGCAGCAACTAATTTTGCAGCAACCATCTATTGGGTGCTTTGTGATGCATTGTGGATCAGGTTCGCTGTCAGAAGCATTGGTGAATCAGTGTCAGTTGGTGTTGTTACCAAATGTAGGTGATCAGATATCCAATGCTAGGATGATGAGCAACAATTTGAAGGTTGGGGTGGAAGTGGAGAAAGGTGAAGAGGATGGCTTGTTCACCAAAGAAAGCGTCTGCAAAGCTGTGAGAAGTGTGATGGATGATGACAGTGAGGTTGGGAGAGATGTCAGAGCAGAACATACTAAATTGAGACAGCTCTTACTCAGCAACAACTTGGAGACCTCTTACATTGAAACATTTTGTGAGAAGCTTCAAGCTTTGGTTACATGAATTCCGGTTTCGCACCCTCCCTTTCATCTGATTGTTCCTACTTCCTACAAACCAAATTGTAAACAGCAGCAGAAGCCTTCAGGTTGAATACAAATTATAAGTGAAAGTTATTTCTGGTAATTAACTATTGTCTAAATTAGTTGTCTGTCGTGACCGAGGTTCTGATTTTGTATGTTCTGCTATATCTTGCATGGGAGGCAATATTTGAGCCAGTGTACGCCAAATTCAGTCCTCATGTGGAGGCATAAGGCCTTGATGGAAGTTCATTTATCGCATGTCTTTTAAGCTATTTCCTTGAAATTCTTCATGTTTTCATAGGGTCCAATATGTAGCACATTGCCATTGTTATAATAAACCCTTGTGGTATTCTAGGAAAAAAATAGTGAGCATAAAAAGAAAACTTGAGGTTTCAAATGGCACCGAGTGTTTTCTACAAAATGGAATGAATGAAAAACAAAAAATAGTTTTCTACCAAAATTTCCTTGCTGGATGAACTGATGGAAAAAAGTTGATCAAAACCTTGACATGAATTAAGGGGTACATGGTATTTTAGAACAACGGGTCAAGAAGATGACAACCATTTCTGGTCCAACAGGTCGTTCAACAGGAGTAGAAAGAAAATGGCATAGTAGCATACATACATTACCAGCACAGCCTGACTTGTGTATAAACGAGTTCCTTATGTATAAATGTAATGAAACCGTTTCACCATAAGAAAACTGTAACATGTACAGGAAGCAACTAGATTAAACTATTACTACGTCAGAAATCAGTGTTTGTCAACATATAGAATCTACCAGAACTTCTAGATATATAGTATGCAAGATGTTACCTCAAAAGACCATCGATCAACGATTTGACAGCCCCTGGATACCACCATTTTCCTTGACATAAAATTGATGTCCAAAAGCAGAACACTCATGACATGTCAGAACATGGCAACAACTTGACAACATGCTAAAGTGAGAGGCTGTAACCTTGTGGATAGAATGTTAATATGCTACTAGTTTCTAGATTCTGGCACTCCTCCCCATTATGTACTATATCAGTCAGTCAGTCAGTCATTTGGCAAGGATGACTTGCTGGACCTCTTAAACCATACATCTGGTTTTCGACTCTAAAATCCATCTAATTTTGAGATGATCTAATATTTCCAGAGTTGGTCTCTGTATTTCCCATAACAGGAACTCCACAATCTGCAGGAACATTAGCAGTAAGCCTCCCCATCTTGTTCTGTAGATCAGCAAGAGACTCTTTAGTCAGCTTTCCTCTAGGACTCTTCTTTTCATCAACAACCTTTAGCTGCAATCTATTTAATGCACATGTGTCATGGTTATAGAGCTCATATTCATATAGATGCCACTCATGACAGCTTAGAGGCTGCGGCTCCATGTAATAGGACCTCTTCTGCCCCCCATGCTCCTTCATCACCTGCTTCCTAGATTCATGCCAGCCACGTCCACTGTAATCTGGCAGTGATCTCTGCTTTCTGTTTCCACTCTTGAATGCTCTTCTAGGCTTGTCAAAAAAGAGCCATTCCCTGACTGTTTCACCCTCAAGCATATCAATATCAAACAGTTCTGCAATAACAGAAAAAGAACATAGTAGTAAAAAACTGAACTCAGAGAGTAGAGAACTTCACGAGTCAAACTGAACACTGTCACCCCAATCACAAGCAAATAAATATGGAGGAAAACTCCCTTGCAATCCTTTATAGAAGTAAGCGTGATGCAATACAAATAAGCTGAGTCAAATAAATAACTATGTACATATGAAAGGCATCGGCACTTACCAGGAGCATTCCACGGCGATTTATTTGAAGCCGCACCTTCACACATTGGAATTCCCACTTCCATTCCCTGAGTCTTTGCAATAAGAGCATCATATAAAGGATCATCCTTTAAGCCAATACCCCGAGGTCGCAGAATTGGAGTTGTACCAGGGAGAGCCTCATTTTTTGCCAGATCAGCATGAGAACTACTGCAGTATCCAATTTTTTTTGCAGGCCTGCAACATTCCCATAAAGCACATAATCTTGAAAATGCAGATGGTGGAGGGCAGATATCTGGTAGAATGTTGGACACATAATCTTGTCCATCCTGTTTGGCATCAGCAGCTCCAACAAAAAGCTCGTCAGCTAAGTCTTGATGTAAATTAAACTGGCTCAGGTCTGAGTTTCTGATACTTGTGTTGTGATTATAGTCCTGATGTAAATTATACTGATAACTATCAAACTGAGCAGTCAAATTGAAGTCATGAACTACCATGTTGTGTTCAAAATCTCCATGTAAACTGAACTGATGATCATCCAACTGAGTGATTATATCTGACTTATTAACCACAATGTCATAAGGATTTGAAGCAGAAGCAAAACCTTCAAAACCATGCTCTCTTTGCTGATTATTAACAAAACAATCCTGGAAAACACACCAAGACTATGTGCATCAATAATCTATCACAACTAAGTTGAATATAAGCAAAATCATAGATTATAAATTGCAAGATTGGTGACAACTATAAATTCGGTACCATACAACATAGCTGGTCTCACTGCCGACTTATAAAATTTCCCTTTCAATCTATTCTGGATTTTAGGATCACATAAAACTCCCGAAGCACTCCGCCACTTCACCCACCCTGCCTTAATCCTATGGTTTACATCATGCTCAATTGCACCATCTTTTTGTATAAATGACCCTAAATACTTAAACACATCCTTGGTAGGGATTGTCTGACCGTCTAAAATTATATCATTCGGGCCTCCTCTAGTTTTACTGAAATTGCACTCCATATATTCAGTTTTTGTCCGACTCAATCTAAGGCCTTTAGATTCTAACGCGTTCCGCCACATTTCTAGTTTAGAATTTAAACCTTCCCTAGTTTCGTCTACCAACACAATATCATCGGCAAACAACATGCACCAAGGAGCCCTATCTTGGATATTATAGGTGAGTTCATCCATGACTAACGCAAATAGGTAAGGACTTAAGGATGAACCTTGGTGAACACCTATCGTGATCGGGAACTCTCCAGTCATACCATCTACAGTCCGCACCCTAGTCAATACTCCTTCATACATATCTTTAATAACTTCTACATATTTAGTTGGGACCTTTTTCTTCTCGAGTACCCACCACAAGACTTGTCTTGGCACCTTATCATACGCTTTTTCTAGATCAATAAAGACCATGTGAAGATCCTTTTTCTTTTCTCTATATTTCTCCATTAATCTCCTAAGTAGAAAAATAGCCTCCATTGTAGATCTTCCAGGCATAAAACCAAATTGATTCTCAGAAACTACAGTCTCATTCCTAAGCCTACGTTCAATCACTCTCTCCCACAGTTTCATTGTATGGCTAATAAGTTTTATACCTCGATAATTCGAACAACTTTGAATATCTCCTTTATTCTTATAAATAGGGATTAAAGTACTCTTCCTCCACTCATCTGGCATTTTCTTGGTTACTAAAATCTTGTTAAAAAGATTTGTAAGCCAAGTTACTCCAATATCTCCTAGGCATCCAACTATAAAATATGGAAAAAATCTCATGATCACAGATTGTGGGATCGCTCATCGACCCATTGGGCCTAATGGCACCTCCTTCCACTTTAAAAAGAAGCCCCAAGGGAAAGAGATTATGAGTTCAAAAAACCTTTGCTTTCTTCTTTGGGGTGGGGGTGGGGAGGGGTTTGGAGGCTTACACAAAAATAAATGATAAAAATCGAGCAGGAAGTCTCTTGACATGAAAGTCATAACAAACCATGTATTACCATGAATCTGAATAAAAATCAGAACTGAGCTGTACAATTTTCTCAAACTCAAGCAATTAGACAAGTTCCTTAACATCAGAATCAAGGGATTAGCTTAAGTTAAAGGGTCAATACCATATCTGCTGCATACTTATCCATTATCCAGTTACCTTTAACCATAAAAGCTTCCTACTTGAGGTTCACTAACTACAATCAAGGAAAATATATCTAAATTGACACATACCAAATCGAACAAATGAATATAAGATTTGATATACATGAACATGTGAAGTAAGACATGAGAGAGTTGCAATCACTCCAAGGATAACTTGTGCAGTGAACTCACTTCCTGAAATGGCATATAATTGCTTGCATGAAGGGGAGGATGAGGATCATTCTTCAATGATACAGGTTTTTCCAATGGACTGGTTGCATCATCTTCCTCCTCACACTGTTGCAACAGGCGGGCTAATTCCTCTGAAAATGATCCAAGACTTCCATCCTACAGAATACCCATACTAATTATATCTATACTACGTCACTCAGATAAGAGTGATTCGTATAAAAAGATCATAGCCGCACTCTATCTATTTAGATACATACAACTAAAGAAGTAGCGGGGGATGGCTCGTTAAGCTCTGCTTTCCACTCTTGGAGCATCTGATGCATCTGCTCCTCCAACATTGCAATGTCAGTAGGTTGAGCTTCCTTCCTTGCATATTGAAGATTACTACAAATTCCCTGAAGGTCATCAACCCAGTGCTTTGCCTTTTCCTTCAAGAGCTGATGGGAAGAAGATTCACATTTGCTCTTTGAACCCTTTTTCATTGCGTTGTTCTTTAAAACCTTAAAACCACAACAAATTATTTGATGAGTGTAAATTACCTGAAGCCCCATAGTTCAATAAAATAAGCACAGAAAACGTAAGAGAACATGGTAACAGGAAAAACACAAAAAAAGCTCAGTATAGTTGCTCCAACAAGGTTAAGTTAATCCAACAATTAACTTTATTGGGCATGGCATAGGCTAAAACAACATTCTGCTCAACGATTAAACAGTACTGGAAACAAAACTTCACCACACAAACAGTCCCCAACATTTGCATAATTGCAAAAACCCGACAATATAAGAACCAACAGAAAAGTATAAGAACATCTCCAATCAGTACTCATCCTTTAGATAGTGAGGAAGTTAGGACGGAGAAAAGTAGGATTTCTGAAGCTTCTTTGACGTTGATTCCTACATGTAAAAATCATGCATTCACTTTAAACAAGATTAAATCACTGTCTAGCTGACTGAATTCCATGTCTTTAATCATTTTTTTATTTATTAAATTACTATAGTTGATTTTTTTTTTTTTTTCAATTGCTATATTAGAAACACAACAAATTAATACAAACTAATAAATGGGTTTTGCCAGTTCCAAAAAAAACGTGTTCTTGCCCTCTAGTTCTTGATCCTGTAAACAACCAAACATACAATTATATCAAACTTCATGCAAACTATAAGTTGAAAAAAAACAAATTAATCATCTGATCATCGTGATCTCATATGTTCCTGATTATGTTGTCCAGAAACCTCAAAACCTAAGACACTAAACCCTAATTTCAAAATTTCAAAGATAAATGCATAAACACAAAGCAAACTCAAATGAACCCAATTGATTACCTGGAACGCTCTGGAGACAGAGATAGAGATAGTGCGTCCTGAATTTCCAATACCTCTTTCTATTAGCAACTAATCTGAGTCGATCACGGAGGTCCGGTACCGGGAAAATCACTGGGGGTGTCAGGTGTCTCCCTTTGGCCGTGGACAGTTGACAAAAATACTGCCATACGAATACGACAATCACGCAAATAATATCATCCTCTTTCCTACTGCCACTGTAATTTCTCATGGAAACAATTTCTTTAATATATTATTAAAAGATTTTAATATAAAATTTACCAATTAAAATAAATTACATTAATCTCTCTGAATTATATTACTATTATATAAATCTTTCCTTTCTATTTTTGACTTAAATTTAAAATCAATTATTATAATTTAATCGAAATCTAAAACCATAATTAAAAATATTCTTATTATCTTATTAGAGAATATATATAGTTTTAATATCACTAAACTAGTTTAATTGTAACATAATATTATTTAATTTAAAATAAGATATAAATAATATAATCACAATTATTTTTAAAATGAAATATAAAATTAAAATAATATTTTTACATTACTATAATTTGTTGAAAATATTATGTTGTTTTAGGCAAATCTAATAAATGTACTCTTTTTTTAAAAGTTAAATTATTATTTTAAAAATGATTATTCAAATAATAAAGTTAAGTCACGTATACATGTTAGTAAGAACACAATAAACACAATAATGGTATTTTTAGTGTTTAAGTGTTTTTGTTTTTATTTTTACAATATTTATATCAATAGTATATCGTTTACGGTGAGATTTGACCATTAGGTTCTCAGCATCTCTATCCAATGGTGGAGCCAGAAATTTTGTTTCAACAAATTTTTCTCCTTACTAAATTATTTAGAGTTAAATAGATGTAATATGTGTGTAAAATCATGATTATTATTATGTGAATGCTAAAATTTATTTTTATAAGTATATTCCTCGTAATTTTTTTTCTATTATTAAAAGTTTAATTTTTGAACATTTAATTTGAGATGATAATTAATCTAGTAGAGATTTTTTTTTTCTATTTAGAAACTTATTAATTAATTGATTAAATGCATTTAAACACTAATTTTTAAATTTTAAATTATACTTTGGGCCACTGTAGTTTCACTATTTTTGTTCAAATAGGCCACTATTTTTTAAACCTTTTCAATTAGGTTACTGTACTTTCATTTTGTTTTCAATTGGGTCTCATGCTGCATACTTGTCAATTTTTTCTTTGATTTGATCAAAATTTCTTATATTTTTTTTAGATTTTTATTTTCATAAATGTTATAATCATCATCCTCTTGTTTTGTTTTCATTTTTTTAAAATAATTTTACTTTGTGAATCAATGAAAATGCAGGCATGATATTGAAACTTAAAATGAAAGTATATTGAAATTTTTTGAAAATTCAATGACTGATTTGAAAAAATAGTGACCCAAAATGTCATTTTACTTTCTTTTTTTTAACTCTTTCACTTTCGAGCTTAATTTCTTCACAAAATTTTATAATTGTCAAATTGATAAAGATTACTCTTTTTTTATCGGAAAGAAGCTAGAAAAAATAATATATAATCTATTACCCTATTAACAAATTTAACCTTGACTCAAATTCCTATTTTTACTGGGTCAATACCTATTTTATCAATTAAATTATAAAATATCATATACACTTCATACTTTTTCAAATTTTGAGTGGGTCAATTATCTCCATGACTCCCTTCAACATATCTTCACCATTGGCCTCGTTTAATCAATTATACTAATATCTCATCAACTAATTTTAATATTTATATTAATTTTTTAAAATTTAAGTTAATTTATAGCTTGTTTTTAAATTTTATAGTAGGCTTTTTAAGAATATTTTACGTGTAATTTTGATATAACCCACATGATATTGGAGTCATTTACTCTTAGAATTAAGATGTGTATATTCTTTTTTTTTTTTTTTTTTTTACACCAAAAATGGTTTATGTTCACTTTATAAACCAGATACATAATTGTTATTAATTAAGTAAACCCTTTGGCACATTTTCATTCTTTTTTTAATCAAAATATTCAAATAAAAAAGCATTTACTTAACTGTAATTTTATTACAATTTTTTTTTTTCAAGTCTCAACTAGTTGTTGACTCCATTGATAAAATACAATATTTTTAGTCATCGGTGGATGTCGGAGCCATTATCAACATTTTGATTAAATTACTGTTCCCACTTAACGATATACCATCTAGGAATTATATTTTTAAGTCAAATAAATGAGCATATCTCTTTAATAATTAGAATAATTATTGACATAAAAAATAAAAAGGTGTTGTTGCCATTTTTTCTCTTGCAAAATATTATTTAGTTTTCTTTTTCTGCTTGTGTTACCATATAAAAGCATTGTTCTCATGTTAAATTGTAGAAGAATATTAATTAATTGCATATAACTCATACAAAAAAGAAGATTAATTTTGAGATTGAATTCAGTGAGTGGCAACGGAATATACCAAACCCCAAACAGTTGGAAAATCACCTGAGTCCATTATATTAATTTACATGGAGACCTTTTGATACAAAAATGGAAAGAGATCGATAAAGTAAAGTAAGCATAATTAGCATGATGAATATCAGACAAAAGTAGAAGATTTCCAAATCCTGATTGATTATAAAATTATGTTTTTTTTATCCATTTTAACTATTTGTAATCAAACAACACTTAATATGTAAAGAATATAACAATAAGCGGTTGTAATTCTCAAATTGATAAATGATTTTGAGTTTTTCTATTTATAGATATTTATAAGTCAATAATTTTAATACAAATTCTAACGGTCATATAATTGCTTATGTTAAGCAAAGAGTCTTGACCAAAGACTTAGTAGATTTGGATCCTCTAGTAATTTTTTATTAGTAGAATTCTTAAAATTATTTTAATCTTATCTATTCACACTATTTTTTTGTTAAATCTCAACCATCCAAATAATTTATGATTAAAATTAGGATTAGAATTATGATTAGGATTCGGATTCGGATTAGGATTAGGATTAGAATTATGATTAGGATTAGGATTAGACTGAGGGTTAAGATTAGGTTTAGCTGTAGGGTTAGGATTTTGAATAAAAATAGGATATTTTTTTAATATAATATTTAATTTATAAATAAAATAAAATAATAAAACTTAAAATTATTTAGATGGTTGAGATTTTAAAAATTAGAGATATAATTAAGATTAAAAGAATTCTACCAATAAGAAATTTTAGAGGAGCCGGATCCAAACTTAGCCTATTAATCATTAATTTTATGTTTGAATTTTCCTCCTTCATTTTTCTCTTTTTTTACAACAAGAATTTGACCTATTTATTATGATTTCTTCCATGTAGAAAATCATCATTACTTTTGAATTCTGTCATTATGAGGAATGAGTAACTTCAATAATATGAGCTATAGGATCCACATTTAGCAAATCATGCATGTGAAACATATTAATTATTCTTGTGAGAAATTATTTTATTCCATTGCATAGACCAAAACAAAGTGGTAGTTTAGAATTATGAAACTGCTCAGTGCGGAGACTGGTTCACACAGCTAACTACTTCAAACTCAAGCCCACGTGATGGATCATGGAACCACATTTTCTCATTTATAAACTCCATGTCCCACACCCAGATATAATCCACAGTCATGGCCGACCATGATTGATGCTCATGAATAGTAGGTTTAGTATTAACAATGGTATCAATATCAGACTGAGGTAAGTGCAGCATAAATTAATGAGTATATCTGATAATGGTAGAAGATTAGAAAATCTAGCTGATTAGGATTTGCTTATACTTAACATAAAAGGCAAACATTCCACATGATTCATGAGAAAAAAAAAAAAAAAAAAAAAAAAAAAAACTGTATATCACATTGCTTAATTTTGACAACACTGATCTTAGTTTCCTGTTTGTCCAAAATAATTGAAAAAAAAAAACTTCACATCACACTGCTTAATTTTTGTGGATACTAATCTTAGTTTCCTATTTATCCAAAATAATTTGAAGGGTATATGAATATCCTATCTCAATGCCATCGGCATAGGCACAGCATCCATTATTCTATATAAAAACCTCATTTCTTCTTGTGAGGTACAAGGCTAAAAACTTCTAGTGTACTGTTAGACAACACTATGAATATGCAGAATGGAGAGAAAGCTCCTGAGCTACTTGAAGCTCAAGCACATGTATGGAACCACATTTTCAGCTTTATTAACTCCATGTCCCTTAAATGTGCAATTGAACTAGGTATTCCCGATATCATCCACAACCATGGCCAACCCATGACTCTTTCTCAACTCATTGCTGCATTACCAATTCACCAATCCAAAAACCATGACATATACCGTCTCATGCGCATTTTGACCCATTCTGGCTTCTTCCACAAACAGAAAGTAAGTGAAAATGACCAAATGGAAGGGTATGTGCTAACTGATGCTTCTAGGCTCCTTCTTAAGGACCATCCCTTGAGTGTGAGACCTTTCCTGTTTTTTGTGCTTGATCCAATTTTGACAGAGCCATGGCATTACTTGAGCACTTGGTTCCAAAATGACAAGCCTACATCTTTTGTTACGGCTCACGGGATGACTCCTTGGGATTACGCAGGCCATGACCCAAAATATAACAACAATATCAATGATGCCATGGCGAGTGATTCTCGATTAGTTGCTAGCATAATGTTTAATGGAAAAGGAAAGAGGGTGTTTGAGGGATTGGAGTCATTGATTGACACTGGCGGTGGCAACGGGACTCTGGCAAAGGCAATTGCAAATGAGTTTCCAAAGTTGGAGTGCACAGTCTTTGATCTTCCTCATGTGGTTGCTGGCTTGCAAGGGACTAAAAACTTGAAATATGTTGGAGGAGACATGTTTGAGACAATTCCTCCTGCAGATGCAGTTCTATTGAAGGTGAGTTATGTAATAGATTCAGTTTATTGTACAGGACATTTTCTACAAATTGTTTAGTTGACAAGCCTAATAGACTTGCAAGTGAACAAGTGCGTAAGAAACTAAAACCCCATTTCTGGGATCTTAGTTCTTTAACATGGCTTAATAGGGATAGATAACATGTCCCACTTTCCATAAGTTTCACCTTTTTTTTTTATGGCTGTAAATAACTAACATTGGATGAATTTTTTTTATGTAAAATGACAAGCAGTGGATATTGCATGATTGGAGCGACGAAGAATGTGTCACAATACTTGGAAAGTGCAAGAAGGCAATTTCAGGCACGGGAAAGAGAGGAAAAGTGATCATCATGGACATGGTAATTGAGACAGAGAAGAAAGACTATAATTCAGTTCAGACACAACTGTTATTTGACATGGAGATGATGGTCTTATTGACTGGAAAAGAAAGAAATGAAAAAGGATGGGCCAAGTTATTTCTCAATGCTGGTTTCAGCAACTATAAGATCAGCCCCATATTGGGTTTAAGGTCTCTCATTGAAGTCTATCCTTAAAACCTTGATTCATTATAAAGTTGTTAAGAGTGTTTTCTTGTTAAGCAGTGTAGTTGATAGATTGCATTTCAGGATTTGGTGTGTTTGTAAAAGCCTTGTTAAGGCTAAGTATTAAACTATGGCAGTTCTGTAATGAACATTTGGACTAATTCCTGCATAAAAGTTTGATTCTTTTCTCGTTCTAAAATTTCAATTTTGCTTCAGTACTCTTCATATTTATTTGCTAAATACCAAAAAAAATAAAATAATAACCCATCAAGAGAATGATGAAAATGGCCAAATAGAAGGTTATGGATTGACATTTGAGGATTATACAAGACAAGGCAGAAATTAACAACAATTTCAAAGATGCCATAGCCATGGAAAGTGTTGCTCTACTAGTTGAATAATTAATGGAAAATGCAAGGTTTTAGAGGGATTGGAGTCACTGGTTGATGTTGAGGAGACATGTTTGAAACAATTCCATGATACGAAATCTAGTTGCTTGGATTGAAAGCAATGTTTTTTCTTCTGATGTCATGGGGCTTTCATATAATTCATCGTTACAATTAGGGTTTTAATTTTCAAGCTTAACTCACCATCGTAGCCCATAAAGTGATTGTCCTAAATCCTAGTAGTAAGATCCATTCTTCCCTAGGACTCCCAAATCCCCAACCCTTTTTGAGGTAAATGGGAGCAATGACCTTAACCATCATAGCGTTAAGTTCTCGCTATTACCCAGAAAATTTCTTCCGTAAGGTATATAAAGTTGTTGACACGCCTTCCATAAATTAGAAAAGTTATAAAAGGTTAAATATGATTATAGGAAGTAAAGTTAGAAATTACATTCTACCTATTTGTAATTGTATTTAAATTTCAAGAGAGATCATTTGGAAAGTCAATTTGGTCATTTGGCCACAAATTGACCGTTCGGCCATTTAGTCGTTTTGTTATTTGGCCACAATAATATAGTTTGTTCATGATCTATTTTAGCTAAAAATTGAATTATCAAATCTGTCACTCATTCCGCCTATTGACTGATTTTAGCAATATTATAAAATTGGCTATTTTTACCAATTTCGTAAGTTGATTAATATGACTTACTTGTTGTCTGAAGTTTTCAATATATTCACTCATGTCGATCGATTTTGGTTATATTGGCCAATTCAATTTTTAATCATTTTGTCTAAATTCAAGTCTGTTGACTGATATTGTTAATGTCATTTTATTATAAAGCTAATATTTTATGTGGTAAATGAGGTTAAAGTGCAAACGTCTATATAACTTCTCATTGTTATTCACTTAAATGTTTGGGGTATTGTTGATACCTTGTTTGTGTAATTTGGGAATACCAAATGCTCCTTGCATAAAAGTTGAGAAATTATAGAGTTAAATATGGTTATAGAAAGTTACGTTAGAAGTTACATTCTATCCCTTTGTAATTGTATTTAAAACCCAAGAGGGCTCATTTGTATAGGTTGCTAACCAAATTCAATATATATGTAATTTATCTTTATTAGCCTCTAGGCCCCTTTTTTTCTTTTCTTTTTTTCCCCTTTTTTCTGCATTTTACTTTATTGTTTTAAGAATAGTGTAATGATTGAATATCTATCAATTTTATTCTCATTAAAACGCCTTCCAAAATCTCATTTTACCAATATCTTTAATTATATTTTTTTCACCATAAATATTGAATCGCTAGTATTTTGTATTGGAACTTTGAACCAATAACCAAACAAGACTATTCACAAAGGTTTAGTTTCGGTCTTGCTATGAATTTTTGTCGATCAACAAAAGCAAAATGTTTTTTGCCTGTGTGCGTTTTCATTATTGAAGAATTGTTTTGGAGGCAATTTTAGAATAGGTAAAAGAACTCAACAAAACAAAGATTGAAGAAACACAAGACAGTAATAGAAAATGAGGAAAACATAAAGACCTCAAGGCTCGTTTCGTGCATTGTATTAGGATAATAGAATAGTATAAGACTAGCTATTCAGTTAGTTATTATACAATCTTTTTCAGAATAATATATAGGCTTATATTGTTGACCATCTCTTATACAATAAAAAGTTATAAAGCAGGAGAATGAAAAAAAAATAGTATAATAACAGAATAACTATATAGCCTAATACATTTTATAAACCTATACTATACAATCTTATACGGTACACCAAAAGAGTCATTAGTTTCTTCTGGGAAGGCACAAGGCTAGAAACTTCTAGTGTATGAATATTGTACTATGTCATTGTCATAACAGCATAGGCAGAGCATCCATTTTTCTATATGAAGACCTCAGTTTCTTCTGTGAGGCACAAGACTAAAAACTACTAGTGTACTGTTAGACAACATTATGGACATGCTGAATGGAGAGCAAGCTACTGAGCTACTTGAAGCTCAAGCACATGTATGGAACCACATTTTCAGCTTTATGAGCTCCATGTCCCTTAAATGTGCAATTGAACTAGGTATTCCTGATATCATCCACAACCATGGCCAACCCATGACTCTTTCTCAACTCATTGCTGCATTACCAATTCACCAATCCAAAAACCATGACATCTACCGTCTCATGCGCATTTTGACCCATTCTGGCTTCTTCCACAAACAGAAAGTAAGTGAAAATGATCAAATGGAAGTGAAAATGCGCATTTTAGTTCACTTTACTTTTCTGTTTTAGGAATAATATAATGATATATTCTCTAACCTTTTTTTTTTTTTTTCATCTACAACACATTCCATAATTTTACATATAATGATATTTTTATCATTCAAGCCAATAATTTAATGATCACTTATGACCTAAAAGCCTAATGGCCTCTTCGGCCAGATGGTTGATTGGGTTAATATGTTTGGTTACAAATTGGCTTGGCAATCCGACCACAAATTGACCGTTTCGTCGTTTAGTCGTTTGGCCACAAATTGACCGTTTGGTCATTTAGTCGTTTAGTCGTTTGGCCACAAATTGACCGTTTGGTCATTTGGTCGTTTTGTCGTTTGGCCACAATAAAATAATTGAAAAAAAACTTCACATCACACTGCTTAATTTTTGTGGATACTCATCTTAGTTTCCTATTTGTCCAAAATAATTTGAAGGGTATATGAATATCCTATCTCAATGCCATCGGCATAGGCACAGCATCCATTATTCTATATAAAGACCTCATTTCTTCTTGTGAGGTACAAGGCTAAAAACTTCTAGTGTACTGTTAGACAACACTATGGATATGCAGAGTGGAGAGAAAGCTCCTGAGCTACTTGAAGCTCAAGCACATGTATGGAACCACATTTTCAGCTTTATTAACTCCATGTCCCTTAAATGTGCAATTGAACTAGGTATTCCCGATATCATCCACAACCATGGCCAACCCATGACTCTTTCTCAACTCATTGCTGCATTACCAATTCACCAATCCAAAAACCATGACATATACCGTCTCATGCGCATTTTGACCCATTCTGGCTTCTTCCACAAACAGAAAGTAAGTGAAAATGACCAAATGGAAGGGTATGTGCTAACTGATGCTTCTAGGCTCCTTCTTAAGGACCATCCCTTGAGTGTGAGACCTTTCCTGTTTTTTGTGCTTGATCCAATTTTGACAGAGCCATGGCATTACTTGAGCACTTGGTTCCAAAATGACAAGCCTACATCTTTTGTTACGGCTCACGGGATGACTCCTTGGGATTACGCAGGCAATGACCCAAAATATAACAACAATATCAATGATGCCATGGCGAGTGATTCTCGATTAGTTGCTAGCATAATGTTTAATGGAAAAGGAAAGAGGGTGTTTGAGGGATTGGAGTCATTGATTGATACTGGCGGTGGCAACGGGACTCTGGCAAAGGCAATTGCAAATGAGTTTCCAAAGTTGGAGTGCACAGTCTTTGATCTTCCTCATGTGGTTGCTGGCTTGCAAGGGACTAAAAACTTGAAATATGTTGGAGGAGACATGTTTGAGACAATTCCTCCTGCAGATGCAGTTCTATTGAAGGTGAGTTATGTAATAGATTCAGTTTATTGTACAGGACATTTTCTACAAATTGTTTAGTTGACAAGCCTAATAGACTTGCAAGTGAACAAGTGCGTAAGAAACTAAAACCCCATTTCTGGGATCTTAGTTCTTTAACATGGCTTAATAGGGATAGATAACATGTCCCACTTTCCATAAGTTTCACCTTTTTTTTTTATGGCTGTAAATAACTAACATTGGATGAATTTTTTTTATGTAAAATGACAAGCAGTGGATATTGCATGATTGGAGCGACGAAGAATGTGTCACAATACTTGGAAAGTGCAAGAAGGCAATTTCAGGCACGGGAAAGAGAGGAAAAGTGATCATCATGGACATGGTAATTGAGACAGAGAAGAAAGACTATAATTCAGTTCAGACACAACTGTTATTTGACATGGAGATGATGGTCTTATTGACTGGAAAAGAAAGAAATGAAAAAGGATGGGCCAAGTTATTTCTCAATGCTGGTTTCAGCAACTATAAGATCAGCCCCATATTGGGTTTAAGGTCTCTCATTGAAGTCTATCCTTAAAACCTTGATTCATTATAAAGTTGTTAAGAGTGTTTTCTTGTTAAGCAGTGTAGTTGATAGATTGCATTTCAGGATTTGGTGTGTTTGTAAAAGCCTTGTTAAGGCTAAGTATTAAACTATGGCAGTTCTGTAATGAACATTTGGACTAATTCCTGCATAAAAGTTTGATTCTTTTCTCGTTCTAAAATTTCAATTTTGCTTCAGTACTCTTCATATTTATTTGCTAAATACCAAAAAAAATAAAATAATAACCCATCAAGAGAATGATGAAAATGGCCAAATAGAAGGTTATGGATTGACATTTGAGGATTATACAAGACAAGGCAGAAATTAACAACAATTTCAAAGATGCAATAGCCATGGAAAGTGTTGCTCTACTAGTTGAATAATTAATGGAAAATGCAAGGTGTTAGAGGGATTGGAGTCACTGGTTGATGTTGAGGAGACATGTTTGAAACAATTCCATGATGCGAAATCTAGTTGCTTGGATTGAAAGCAATGTTTTTTCTTCTGATGTCATGGGGCTTTCATATAATTCATCGTTACAATTAGGGTTTTAATTTTCAAGCTTAACTCACCATCGTAGCCCATAAAGTGATTGTCCTAAATCCTAGTAGTAAGATCCATTCTTCCCTAGGACTCCCAAATCCCCAACCCTTTTTGAGGTAAATGGGAGCAATGACCTTAACCATCATAGCGTTAAGTTCTCGCTATTACCCAGAAAATTTCTTCCATAAGGTATATAAAGTTGTTGACACGCCTTCCATAAATTAGAAAAGTTATAAAAGGTTAAATATGATTATAGGAAGTAAAGTTAGAAATTACATTCTACCTATTTGTAATTGTATTTAAATTTCAAGAGAGATCATTTGGAAAGGTTCAAGATCAAATTCAACTTCATATATGAAATTTATTTTTGTGTTAGCCTCTTGGCTTTTATTTTAATTCATGTCGGTCGATTTTGGTTATATTGGCCAATTCAGTTTTTAATCATTTTGGCTAAATTCAAGTCTGTTGAGTGATATTGTTAATGTCATTTTATTATAAAGCTAATATTTTATGTGGTAAATGAGGTTAAAGTACAAACGTCTATATAACCTCATTGTTATTCACAAAAATGTTTGGGGTATTGTTGATATCTTATTTGTGTAATTTGGGAATACCAAATGCTCCTTGCATAAAAGTTGAGAAATTATAGAGTTAAATATGGTTATAGAAAGTTACGTTAGAAGTTACATTCTATCCCTTTGTAATTGTATTTAAAACCCAAGAGGGCTCATTTGTATAGGTTGCTAACCAAATTCAATATATATGTAATTTATCTTTATTAGCCTCTAGGCCCCTTTTTTTCTTTTCTTTTTTTCCCCTTTTTTCTGCATTTTACTTTCTTGTTTTAAGAATAGTGTAATGATAGAATATCTATCAGTTTTATTCTCATTAAAACGCCTTCCAAAATCTCATTTTACCAATATCTTTAATTATATTTTTTTCATCATAAATATTGAATCACTAGTATTTTGTATTGGAACTTTGAACCAATAACCAAACAAGACTATTCACAAAGGTTTAGTTTCGGTCTTGCTATGAATTTTTGTCGATCAACAAAAGCAAAATGCTTTTTGCCTGTGTGCGTTTTCATTATTAAAGAATTTTTTTTGGAGGCGATTTTAGAATAGGTAAAAGAACTCAACAAAACAAAGATTGAAGAAACACAAGACAGTAATAGAAAATGAGGAAAACATAAAGACCTCAAGGCTCGTTTCGTGCATTGTATTAGGATAATAGAATAGTATAAGACTAGCTATTCAGTTAGTTATTATACAATCTTTTTCAGAATAATATAGGCTTATATTGTTGACCATCTCTTATACAATAAAAAGTTATAAAGCAGGAGAATGAAAAAAAAATAGTATAATAACAGAATAACTATATAGCCTAATACATTTTATAAACCTATACTATACAATCTTATACGGTACACCAAAAGAGTCATTAGTTTCTTCTGGGAAGGCACAAGGCTAGAAACTTCTAGTGTATGAATATTGTACTATGTCATTGTCATAACAGCATAGGCAGAGCATCCATTTTTCTATATGAAGACCTCAGTTTCTTCTGTGAGGCACAAGACTAAAAACTACTAGTGTACTGTTAGACAACATTATGGACATGCTGAATGGAGAGCAAGCTACTGAGCTACTTGAAGCTCAAGCACATGTATGGAACCACATTTTCAGCTTTATGAGCTCCATGTCCCTTAAATGTGCAATTGAACTAGGTATTCCTGATATCATCCACAACCATGGCCAACCCATGACTCTTTCTCAACTCATTGCTGCATTACCAATTCACCAATCCAAAAACCATGACATATACCGTCTCATGCGCATTTTGACCCATTCTGGCTTCTTCCACAAACAGAAAGTAAGTGAAAATGATCAAATGGAAGTGAAAATGCGCATTTTAGTTCACTTTACTTTTCTGTTTTAGGAATAATATAATGATATATTCTCTAACCTTTTTTTTTTTTTTTCATCTACAACACATTCCATAATTTTACATATAATGATATTTTTATCATTCAAGCCAATAATTTAATGATCACTTATGACCTAAAAGCCTAATGGCCTCTTCGGCCAGATGGTTGATTGGGTTAATATGTTTGGTTACAAATTGGCTTGGCAATCCGACCACAAATTGACCGTTTCGTCGTTTAGTCGTTTGGCCACAAATTGACCGTTTGGTCATTTAGTCGTTTAGTCGTTTGGCCACAAATTGACCGTTTGGTCATTTGGTCGTTTTGTCATTTGGCCACAATAAAATAATTGAAAAAAAACTTCACATCACACTGCTTAATTTTTGTGGATACTAATCTTAGTTTCCTATTTGTCCAAAATAATTTGAAGGGTATATGAATATCCTATCTCAATGCCATCGGCATAGGCACAGCATCCATTATTCTATATAAAGACCTCATTTCTTCTTGTGAGGTACAAGGCTAAAAACTTCTAGTGTACTGTTAGACAACACTATGGATATGCAGAATGGAGAGAAAGCTCCTGAGCTACTTGAAGCTCAAGCACATGTATGGAACCACATTTTCAGCTTTATTAACTCCATGTCCCTTAAATGTGCAATTGAACTAGGTATTCCTGATATCATCCACAACCATGGCCAACCCATGACTCTTTCTCAACTCATTGCTGCATTACCAATTCACCAATCCAAAAACCATGACATATACCGTCTCATGCGCATTTTGACCCATTCTGGCTTCTTCCACAAACAGAAAGTAAGTGAAAATGACCAAATGGAAGGGTATGTGCTAACTGATGCTTCTAGGCTCCTTCTTAAGGACCATCCCTTGAGTGTGAGACCTTTCCTGTTTTTTGTGCTTGATCCAATTTTGACAGAGCCATGGCATTACTTGAGCACTTGGTTCCAAAATGACAAGCCTACATCTTTTGTTACGGCTCACGGGATGACTCCTTGGGATTACGCAGGCAATGACCCAAAATATAACAACAATATCAATGATGCCATGGCGAGTGATTCTCGATTAGTTGCTAGCATAATGTTTAATGGAAAAGGAAAGAGGGTGTTTGAGGGATTGGAGTCATTGATTGATACTGGCGGTGGCAACGGGACTCTGGCAAAGGCAATTGCAAATGAGTTTACAAAGTTGGAGTGCACAGTCTTTGATCTTCCTCATGTGGTTGCTGGCTTGCAAGGGACTAAAAACTTGAAATATGTTGGAGGAGACATGTTTGAGACAATTCCTCCTGCAGATGCAGTTCTATTGAAGGTGAGTTATTTAATAGATGCAATTTATTGTACAGGACATTTTCTACAAATTATTTATGTTGACAAGCCTAATAGACTTGCGAGTGAGCGAGTAAGAAACTAAAACCCCATTTCTGGGATCCTAGTTCTTTAACATGACATAACAGGGCTATAATTCAATTTTTTTTTAATGGCCGTATAAGCAGATAACTAACATTAGATTAATTTTTCCATGTAAAATGACAAGCAGTGGATATTGCATGATTGGAGCGACGAAGAATGTGTCACAATACTTGGGAACTGCAAGAAAGCAATTTCAGGCAAGGGAAAGAGGGGAAAAGTGATCATCATAGACATGGTAATTGAGACAGAGAAGAAAGACTATAATTCCGTTCAGACACAACTGTTATTTGACATGGAGATGATGGTCTTATTGACTGGAAAAGAAAGAAATGAAAAAGAATGGGCCAAGTTATTTCTCAGTGCTGGTTTCAGCAACTATAAGATCAGCCCCATATTGGGTTTAAGGTCTCTCATTGAAGTCTATCCTTAAAACCTTGATTCATTATAAAGTTGTTAAGAGTGTGTTAGCTTGTGTAGTTGATTTCACGCATAGATTGCATTTCAAGATTTGGTGTGTTTGTAAAAGCCTTATTAAGGCTAAGGTTTAAACTATGGCAGTTCTTTAATGAACATTTGGACTAATTCCTGCATAAAAGTTTGATTCTTTTCTCATTCTAAAATTTCAATTTTGCTTCAGTACTCCTCATATTTATTTGCTAAATACCTAAAAAAAAAAAAATAACCCATCAAGAAAATGATGAAAATGGCCAAATAGAAGCTTATGAGTTGACCACTTGAGGATTATACAAGACAAGGCAGAAGTTAACAACAATTTCAAAGATGCCATAGCCATGGAAAGTGTTGCTCTACTAGTTGAATGATTAATGGAAAATACAAGAAGGTGTTTGAGGGATTGGAGTCACTGGTTGATGTTGAGGAGAAATGTTTGAGAAAAATCCATGATGCCAAATCTAGTTGCTTGGATGGAAAGCAATGTTTTTTTTTTCCTTCTGATGTTATGGGGCTTTCATAAAATTCTTCGTTACAATTGGGCCTGCTCATCTATTTGGGTTTTAATTTTCAAGCTTAACTCACCATCGTAGCTCATAAAGTGATTGCCCTAAATCCTAGTAGTAAGATCCACTCTTCCCTATTGACTATTAAGCGCCTTCAGCATTGACTCCCAAATCCCCAGCCCTTTTGGAGGTAAATGGGAGCAATGACCTTAACCATCAGAGCGTTAAGTTCTCTCTATTACCCAGAAAATTTCTTCCATAAGGTTTATAAATTTGTTGACACCTTATTTGGGCAATTTGGGAATATCAAACATGTGGAGAAGTTATAAAGATTAAATTTGATTATAGGAGTTTAAGTTAGAAATTAGATTCTATCCCTTTGTAATTGTATTTAAACTCGAAGAGAACTAATTTGTAAACGTGATTATATGTAATTTATCTTTGTTGGCCTGTTAGGTTTTTATTTTAATTCACTTTACTTTTCTGTTTTAGAAATAACATAATGATATATTCTCGAATTTTTTTTTTTTTTTTTTCATCTTCAACACATTCCATATTTTACATATAATGATATTTTTATCATTCAAGCCAATAATTTAATGATCACTTATGACCTAATAGCATAATGGCCTCTTCGGCCAGATGGTTGATTGGGTTAATATGTTTGGTCACAAATTGGCTTGGCAATCTGACCACAAATTGGTTGTTTGGCCACAAATTGACCGTTTGGTCATTTAGTCGTTTTGTCATTTGGCCACAATAATATAGTTTGTCCGTGGTCTATTTTAGCTAAAAGTTGAATTATCAAATCTGCCACTCACTGGCCTATTATAAAATTGGTTCATTTTTACCAATTTTGTAAGTTGATTAGTATGGCTTATTTTTTGGCTAAAGTTTTCAATATATTCACTCATGTCGATTGATTTTGGTTATATTGGCTAATTCAAGTTTTATTCATTTTAGTTAAAGTTGGATTGAATTGAAGAAGAAGGTGTATGTCATCCTGTGGGGTTAAGTTGGATGCTATGGGTTCAAAGTTTTCAAAATATTGTCTCTAGAGAATTGTGATGTAAAGGAATATGCTTTTTGCTTGTATGCTTCTTCACTGTGGAGCAATTGTTTGGGAGGCAATATTAGAATAGGTAAAAGAGGCCAGAAAAATGAAAATGGAAGAAACACAGATAATAACAGCAAAGGAGAAAAACATTTCAGAGTTCAAAAATCTGGTATGCTTACATGGAATTAGACCATTCTGTCTACTTGTAATTAAAATAAAACATTAATGACCTTTCATAACTTCTTTGATTACGTACATGATGAAAGCATGAGAGTTTACCTTGTGAGTTGTGACTAGAAATGTTAAAAGATAGTGCTGATTGATTTGCCTTTTCCTTGTTAGTCATAACCTCATTTGATGTTGTTGTATAACTTAATTAGTCTCTGATAATGTTAAAAATTTAGAATATTTAGTTGATTAAATGATTTAATGGATTCATAAGCTCATTGGATGTTGATGTATAATTTAATTAATCTCTGATAATGATAAAAGTTTGGAAATAATTCATTACCTCATTGGATGTTGATATTAAATCTATGATAATGGTAAAATTTTAGAATATTTATTTGATTATGATTTAATGGAAAATGCCGACTTTCCACATGAGACATGTGGAGCTTATCTTAATTTCCAGCTTATATATCCCACAATAATTTCAAGTGTGTATGTCCTATCTCATTGTCATCAGCATAGGAAGAGCATCCACTATTCTATATAAACACCTCAGTTTCTTCGGTAAAGGCACAAGTGACAAGACCAAAAACTTAAGAAGTATCTATTAGACAACATACTATGGATCTGCTGAATGGAGAGCATGCTGCTGAGCTACTTCAAGCTCAAGCTCATGTATGGAACCACATTTTCAGCTTTATAAATTCCATGTCCCTCAAATGTGCAATTGAACTAGATATTCCAGATATCATCCACAACCATGGCCTACCCATGACTCTTTCTCAACTCATTGCTGCATTACCAATCCATGAATCCAAAAACCGGAACATATACCGTCTCATGCGTATTTTGATCCATTCTGGCTTTTTTGGTCGGCAGAAAGTAAGTGAAAGTGAACAAGCAGAAGGTTATGTATTGACTGATGCTTCTAGGCTCCTCCTTAAGGGCCATCCCTTGAGTGTAACACCTTTCTTGCTTGCTATGCTTGATCCTATTTTGACCAAGCCATGGCATCATATGAATGCTTGGTTCAAGAATGATGATCCTACGCCGTTTGACACGGCACACGGGATGACGTTTTGGGACTATGCTGGCCATGAGCCAAAACTTAATCACTTTTTCAATGATGCAATGGCAAGTGATGCTAGATTAGTCACCAGTGTGGTGATTGAGAAGTGCAAGGGTGTCTTTAAGGGAATGGGGTCATTGGTTGATGTTGGAGGTGGAACAGGGACAGTGGCAAAGGCCATTGGTAAAGCATTTCCAGACTTGGAATGCACTGTATTTGATCTTCCACATGTTGTTGCTGACTTGCAAGATAGTGAGAAGCTGAAATTTGTTGGAGGAGACATGTTTGAGGCAATTCCTCCTGCAGATGCAATTCTATTAAAGGTAAAACACTGTCAAGCTATTTCACCTTTTAACAATGTCATTATTAAGACAGCTTGTTGATCAATACTTTATATTTATGGGCCAAAATAAAAATAGTCCTATATTGATGGTAAAATAAAAAATAGACCTATATTCCTCCTAGATAGTTTTTTTAACTCTCTGGTGCTAGAGCTAACACCATGATAAACTTGACCGAGAGGGGTAGAGTAGTTCTGCCACATGAAAATGGCTGAAAGCCACCACAAGTCCACCAGAGGTAAAATGACTACTTACAGCCGCCATGGATGTCGTCAACTAAAAAAGTGTGTGGTTTGTTATCATTGTGCTGAAAAAAATCTCAATCAAAAGTACTTTTTTTTTTTTTTTTTCTAAAATTATTTTGGTGCTTATGTTGAAATTTGGAACATCTTGTAGGAAAAATTTGTTCTGGGTCTAGCATGACAAAGGCATATAATATCATAATCGAAAATATTGGATCCATACTTATCTTCTTTTCTGGTCCACTTAAGATCTACTTAGATTTAATATGATCCATTGTTTTTGGTGTTTTCTGATGACCGTTACTGCAAATGACAAGCAGTGGATATTGCATGATTGGAGTGATGAAGAATGTCTGAAGATCCTTAAGAAATGCAGAGAGGCAATTACAGACAAAGGAAAGGTGATTATTATAGACATGATGATGGAGAACAAGAAGGGAGACGAGGAATCGGTTGAAACCCAATTGTTCTTTGATTTGCTGATGATGGTTTTGGTCACTGGAAAAGAAAGAAATGAGAAAGAATGGGCCAAACTAATTTTCAGTGCAGGTTTCAGTGACTACAAGATAACTCCCATTTTGGGTTTAAGGTCTCTCATTGAAGTTTATCCATGAAAAGTTGTTGCTATTGCTAATATTGGCAGTTGAGCGTGCCTGTATGTATTATATAAGCTGTATTCTTTATTTCCCTGTTGTCCACTAGATGCTAAATTCATCCAGATGTCATGGCAATATGCAGTAGAGAACTGGTGCCATCAATTTGATATGATATGAACTTTTTAAGTAATAAATAATAGAAAGCATGTTTTTTGTTTTGTTGACAATGCTGCTGGGACAAACTCCCTCAATAAAAAATTGGCAGATTGAATGACTTTCATGTCATTTTATGCATTATTATTTTTTTTTCCCAAATAATGCAGAGACTCCACTTGTAAATAATTGAAAACACACACAAGTTGTTTTCTTATTGAAATTAGAATGACAACAGTAATTTTTTATTTTTTATTTTTTCATGAAAAATACTCATGAGTAGATTGGTTACTGTGTCTTCTCAACAAAGACATTTTCTCTACAAAGGATAAGTGCATTGAAGATTAACATCAAATGAAGTATACAATAAATTAAACCCATGACAGAGCAAACTTACCACACCGACTCATTGACAACGGGAATAGTTTTTTGGGTTTAGAGAAATATTGGGAATATACTCTGACAAGTACTTTAAGATTCAAACAGCAGTGAACATAAACAAAGACAATGCGATGGTATAAGATTTGCAAATCCTAGTTGATTAGAATTACTTTTACCAAGCAATATATTGACAATGTGATGGTGTAAGATTTACAAATCCTGGTTGATTAGAATTATTTTACAAAAAATAAAAGGCCAAACTTCCCAACAACGTATCCCAAATAGCGATCCCACTAATGTTTATTTCTTTTATACCATTTATCTTTTGACTTTATTTTCTTATAGTCCATCCACAAATGGTCAGAAAAAATTATTTTATATTAGAATAAATAAATATCATTTTTGACAATTTACACAAAAATTAACTTTTTTTAGACTATAATCACAAATTACAACTTTTAAAAAATCCATACACATTAAATACAGTCCTAACCTCCAATCCAAAAGCACTTATAGGCTTAGCTTGAATTCGCGACCGAGAACACAAGACTGGGCTACAAAATCTAGCAGTTTGTGACCACGGTAACATCCAAGAAGTGACCCCATTAACTTTTTTGCCCTTTATCTTTTTACTTTTTATCTTTCCACCAACCGTCAAAAAATTTTAATTTTATAATACAAGAAATGAATGCACAAAAATTTTAAATTTTATAATACAGTAAATGAATGCACTTTTTGATAATTTATACACAAATATTTTTTTCAAACCATGATCACAAACCACAACTTTTGAACAATTTGAAACACATAAAATACTACAAAACAAATATCATGATCCTTGACTCACCTCCAATTCAAATGCACCCATAGAGTATGTGAAACCACCCACTTATTAGTGGTGCTGCCATACAGGTAACACACCTTAGGACTTGTCAGGCTCAACACCAAACCATGACTCCTATGCTGAGGTGCTATTCTGTCCATCTTATCCTGCCAAACACGCTTTCCATAACGACACAAGGCATGCCATGATATGCAATGAATGAAATTAGTTGTGATATGCAGCAGCAGAGAAAGAGGACAGAAAATGGTCATCATAAGAGACAAAATGTTATATAAAGAAATAAAATTGAAATTAGATTCTCTTACAAAAAGAAAGATGTTTAAAGTGCAAGGTAATAAATAATGAAGATGGCAGCATTAAACATGCTCCCCTTCAACAATTAACACCAGTTGAAAAAAAAAAGGAAAAAAAAAGAATCACAAATGTTGATTTTACATCCACTAGTACATGATAGCTTAGCCTCTCTATAATACAACACTCAACAATTGATACAAATCCTATCATTTGAGGTTGAAATATCTACCTGCTTGGGTTTTGTCTTCACAGTTTGAAATTTCATCTTCTAGAAATTAATGTCGATTCCAGAGGGACCAAGGATGCATCCAGTGAATCAGTGTATAGAATCCATCTTTAGTAGTAAGTGAGTTTCCTCCAAGTCCTCCGAAAAGAATTCAATTTCATAAGAAATCTGTGCACATGAAAGAATTCAATTTCGTAAGAAATCTGTGCAAAGACATTTTGTAAGATTCATGCATATATACCTCAGTAAAAAACTACAACTTTTTCGTCTCCAATACCAGGAAAATATTATGAATAATAAAAAGCCCATTTCATGAAAATATTGGATTCAATATTATATGAGAACATTTCTGTGTCATGTATGAGCAGTAGATGAACTACTAAGATCCTGAGAGACATCTTCATTAATGTCCTTCTTTATCAATTGAAATAAGCCAATTTTTGTAAACCATTTTTAAAGAACCCTCAACTGTAAAATTAATGGATAAGTCTAACCCATCAAAAAAGGGATTAAGTCTAAAGAAATTACAGGTAATCCATGTAAAATAAAAGACCAATTGGAAGCAATAACCAATTGCAAATGCTCCCTTTGGTTAAGTTTACACTTCACTCCAATCGTCCCCTTGGTTAGCTAGAATCCAATCGTCCCCATGGTTAGCTAGTATTAATGGCATACAATCAATAAATAGTTATTTGATTCCACCCGTCCATCATTAATTGTCCTCATAATCCAAGGAAAAGCAAAATGCTTCTTGAAATCCCCAATGATACATTTTCCTTACCTTATTACCAACCCAACTGGAGGGCTCAAAATTCAAGAATTCCATGTGTCACAAGTCAAAATATTTGTGATGCTTAAGTCCAAGTTTTCTTACAATTATTACAAATTTGAGAAGCATTAAAACAACACCATAAGCACGAGTATTCCTTTAGGAGTTGGAATATTAGGTAGCCAGTAGAGGCTAGTAGACACCAAAAAAACATTCATATATTTATACAGGACCAATGCATGGACAATATTTGGAAGAAGAACGAGATGCTAAGACAAGATGAGATGAAGAAAAGCGTCATAGAATGATTGTCCCTCTACAGGCCAACTAATGCACAAGAAACCAAAAAGTATAGTTAAGAAAACGCTCCACCAGACAACATAGCAACCTTCAGAGCAAACTGCCAAATTAAGATACTGACAATAACTCCAGGTAATTGATCTAATACTTTGCTAAATTATCTTAGCTAAGAAAAGGTGAATCTAAATCTTAACAATTGAACCCACAGCTCAAAAAAAAAAAAATTCAATATGCCTTCAAATTTAACCTACATAACAATAATAATTTTATAGCCAATTGTTGACAACAATAGATGAAAACAGGGAAATGTTCTAGTATGCAGAGAAATATCCAGTAAATAATAATAAACATGAAAACAAGTAGCAAGACCGATAAATTCAGAAAGAAAACAAAAGGACCACAAAATTTTCGTGCACCTACTAGATCTCAACTTCTATACATGTCAAATGAAAGACACAAGGCAGACTAATATGAGGAAATCAAAGAGGAAAAAAAATGAAACTAAAAGGTTGCAGGGATTCGCAGAAGCTGTTTTACAACAATTTCCTTGTTTGGTAACATCAATTTAAAATCTATCTCATACTCCAAAATGAAGATTATCTGTACATCTCTCATCAACACAATAGTCAAACAAACACGCCTTCAAAATCCATTTCCTTGATCTCAAGTGAGTTTATTTCTACATCAGAATTCCCAACATTTACCTCATCCCACTGAACATTAAACAAACCTCAAAAAACACATACCATTCTATTTAAATCCATAACCTAACCCAGTTCATCATTTATGACCACTAAAAACTGTCTAGCACGATCCTCTTTGTTATTAAATTATCCACATTTATATGACTACAATAAGAAACAGTTTACTTCATTTGACACAATTATAACATTTCAGCTGTATATCGGGCAGGGGAAGCCTATCCAAACAAACTAATGCTAATACAATCCAAATTATGAGTATCTATCTTCCTTAACAAATGATTGCATGCAGATTTCACCTACTAGCACGTTGCATTAAAATTCAGGAGGAGGGGGGACGTTTCAAATTTCAATAAATATAATGTCACTTCGGATGACTTTTTAAATTCATTTATCTTTAAACTCAATCAATGGGAGAAGAAACATACCATCCACTTGAACCAGGCCGACTCCCACTTGATCTCGGCCGACTCACCATCCCCATGTTGAAACCCGGATTTCCACCCGACTTAGGTCGGCCCTCTTCACCGTAGAAACCCGGAGATCCAGTATGCCCTTGCTGCCTATATCCCGAATCTCTTGACCGGAACACCTCCGGTCCAGGCTTTTCCTCCTTAGCCACGAACCCAGGTCTAAGATGCGGCGGCACAAACTTGTTTGGTTTTGGTGATATCAAGGGCGGAGCCAACTCCTTTTCTCTCTCAAGGTTCAAAACAGGAGATGAAAGAGAAGAACCGGTACCCGTACGACCCAAGGGACGAAGTGAGATCGCGTCTGACACGGGTTCGGCCTGGGATTGATCTGGGATTTGATGGGTCTGCTTAGTTTGTTGCTGTTGGGGTTGTGGTGAAAGCAGAGGTGTGGTAGTGACGGGTTTGGGTGTGGGTCGGGTTAAAACGAGCATACGGCCATGAGTTTTATTTGGGGAAGAAATTGCAGAGTATGATGCAGCAGAATAGGAAGGTGAAGAAGAAGAAGAAGGAGATGGATTTTTTGTTGGGTGGGTAGTGGAATTAGTATGAGGGTTCTTGTCGTAGATATGGTTGAAGTTAATTGCGGTGTACTTATTATTTTTTGCCATCCACCACTTTCAGAATTGATATAGATAGAGAATAGAGAAGAGAGAGAGAGAGAGATTGAGATCTAAAAAACAAAGGATCTGAATTTGGAAAGAACACAAACAAAACGAAGAAAATATTTGTGTCTGTGTGGCTGTCTGTAAGGGTGGTCGGAGGAGGGAAGGGAAGAGAAAGAGGGGCCTATATTGGGTGAATGGATTCGGTGAGTCGGAATTTGGGCTTGAATGGGGAGAGCAGAACCCACCTCAGTTGATGTTTGGGCTGAGAGAGAGGCAGATAAAACGGGCCAGAGGCCCAAAAAACACATCGCCTCTTTTACTCTTTCTTGGATGCGGACTTTGTAGCTTAAAAAGATTGTTAAGGTTTTATGACAATTTGGCAATCACGTGGATA
Organism: Quillaja saponaria; assembly: GCA_029379385.1. Taxonomy (NCBI): domain Eukaryota; kingdom Viridiplantae; phylum Streptophyta; class Magnoliopsida; order Fabales; family Quillajaceae; genus Quillaja; species Quillaja saponaria. Next base: position 4,528,911 of record CM055616.1, on the reverse strand, counting down.
TCTAATTCAATCAAATTTGTACTTTTTTGCGTGTATATGTACTCTGTATATTATGTTGAATTTGAATCAGATTCATTAGACACGAATTGGGTTTGGATTTGATTAGAGACAATTTACAAATAAAGAGAAAATCATGTTTACAAAATAATAAGAATAAATTGCTAAAACCTAGTTCGAATTATATCCAATTATATCCATAAATATTGACCCGATCTTGCAGATTGTCATACCTACTCACTTGCAAGTTGCAACTTAATGAAATTTTTGTGCAAGTTATTGCTTAAAACTTGGATAGTTTGTGATCTTACCATACATAAAGTGGTGCTTACTAAACTTGAAAGTCCCGTCTCGCCTTCCTCCTCTATTTTTTTGAGTTAGGAAAGCGAAAGGGAAAATAAACTTATGTAATCTACAGCTAGTGCTTAGAAGAAAAGTAAATAAATAAATAAATTGGTTGCTTTACAAATGTTGTTCCTATCAATAATTGAATTCCCAAATATACACCTGCCTATAATATTTACTTGCACACATCTTACTCATATGCATGAATTTGAAATAATATATAGAGCAGCCAGCACTCAAGTCTTGGTCCAAGGATGCAAATTGTACAAGAAACTCAACCACTCCAAAATTTTTAATTTCAAATACGTGATTGTTTATATTTTTGTTTCATTGGCTTAAGACTTTCTGTATGGTGCTTCTTTTCTTGTATAAAATAATGTACCACTCCGTACCTATTGATAAGCTGAGATATTTGATAAGCCAAAAAACTTGGACTCGTCTCAAAAACCCACCTAAGCAATATTTTGTTTTTAATATATTATATTATGGCTATCTTATTCAACTCTTTAAGATATATATATATATATACATAAATATTTTATTGTTACTCGAATTTTAAATCTTACTTTTATTTATCCGGTGCTATGTATCAATTGAATTAGAAAATGATTCCTACATAAAATTAGAACAAACTTTTTTTATAAAAAAAAAATAAAAAAATTGCTTATAAATTTATAATTAATGGAACAACCATTGACTTTTGGGTTTGTTTTTGTCCAAAGAATATGCTGAAATTGTGGGAAGGTGTCTGCACCTTTTTCTATTGCCAAATCAACTCTCTATCTGCTGGATTTCTTCTTAGATAATGAATACTGACAAATTTCAAAAGAAAATACTTTCTTTCCCACTCTCTCTCTCTTTCTCTTCCTCTTTCTCTCCTACACACAATAAACACGGAAACACATTTATCACAAGATTTATGTTGTTCTTTTGAAGTTTAGCTGAATCAGCTGAATACACGAAGGAGGGTGTACCAAAATCTCCATACTTGTATTGTGTCATAGTCATACAAAGGAGGGTGTACCAAAATCTCCATACTTGTATTGTGTCATAGTCATACAAAACCAAACACGTTCATGTCATTTCATATGTATTAAAGCATGCTCCATAAACTTCTTTTCAATCTGAACAAAATATTTCGTACAAATACTCAAATCTTTTCATACATAAATTTATTATTTTCCTCTCCTAATCTCAAGTCATGATATAAAATACACATTGTAATTTTAGGATGGTAATAATAAAGTACTACTAAGAAAATAGTAAGTATATCTGATTTCAACCCGTTTAAATAATAAAGTGTATTTTTTTTTCATTAAGTACGAGTATGACAATAATTAGACCATAACTTGATTCAAATTTATCAAATTCAGTTCAAATGAAATAAAATTTGACATAGCTTGAACCAATCTGAATTAAATTTATCTTTCAATTTCTGAAGTTTTTTACACGATATTATTTTTACATCCAAACTAAATTAATATTGAACTGTTTAAAATTGTTCTGGTTAGAAAAAATATACGACCCAGTCCTAAAGGTGTTCTGCTAGTAGCAAATGCCACTAAAACCTTTCTTTTCCAAATTAGCTTAGACATGTGCTTTGACTTTTGTTCCCTTATAAACCTTTTCTTTTTTGGGGGGAGGGATTTAGAAGCCAAGTGTGCTTACGTGAAGGGCTGACTGCTCCAATTTTTTTTATAAAAAAAAACATAGAAGTGAGATTCCCGTACTGTACGGGAGTTATAACAACCATGTGTACGGTATGATAATAATGATGTGCTTCCAGCAAATTATATTTACGTCTGTGTGGCTGTGGCTGTGTTTCTTAATTGTCTTAGAGCAGCAAATACAACAGAGTGAAAGACAGAGACAGAAATATGGACGGTGGAACAGGTTCACTTGAAGAAACACCAACATGGGCTGTCTCGATCGTTTGTTTGCTCATCTTCATCGTATCTTTTATAATTGAAGCTGGTCTTCATCATCTCACTGAGGTAAGTATAGATGAATATGCCTTTCTGTATAAACTATGAGAAGTGTTTGAAAACTTAAATCTTGATGTGGGTGGATGGATTGAGAAGTTGAGTGAGTTTCTGTGATTAGAATCCTGAGCTGGTTCATGTTTCAGTTTCTCAGGAAAAGGAAAAGAAAATACCTTAATAAAGCTTTGGTGAGGATAAAAAAGGGTAAGTACAAGCCTAGCATGCAACCTGGCAAAGGGTCAGTCAGGCTCATCTTTGCAATTTGTATGTATTTCATTGCTAACAACTTTTACATCTTGGTTTCTTGCATAATAAGAGATTGTGTCTCTCTTTGAGAAACAATCTTGTTTACTGAATCCCTTCATTTTCTGTTCGTTTTGGGCATAATATACAGAAATAATGAATTTTGGTTTCGTATCCTTACTTCTCACTATATCCGAAGCACCCATATCGAAAATCTGCATCACCCAAGCTATGGCAAGCTCTTTCCTTCCATGTAAAGATCCCGTGGAGATTGTAGAACCTGCTTCCTCATCAGCTACAAAAGTGTCAGCCTCAGAATCAAATGAAACACTTAATTATACAATTACAGATGACATTGATTTCTGTGAAGCAAAGGTAAGAATTTATTATATATATTACAAATACTTTACCAAATGTTCTTCTTTCTTCTGTTTCCTTTTACCTAAACAATGGTTGGTGTTGAGTGCAGGGTATGGTTGCTCTGGTGTCAAGGGATGGAATCCTGCAGCTAAATATCTTCATCTCTGTTTTGGCAGTGTTTCATATCATGTACTGCATAATAACAATGTGGCTTGGGATGACCAAGGTATAACCAAGTTTCAACATTTAGATGACATATTATCCAATCCAAAAAAAAAATTTGAATGAATGAATATCAATCCTCATTAAATTTTCCCAGCTAAACGGTAAATCACAGGATATAATACTACAAATTCAATAAATCCATCACAAACTGGCAAGCAACCAACATCTCCTAGCAAGTTTAAAAGATATTGAAATAAACAAAGAGAAATACTGTTTTATAAGGAACAATATGAAATGAATTGTTTTGTTTTGCTTCACTGCAAATGACAATTTTTTGAAAAGCATAGGAGTTTCTAACACATTGTTCATCAGTCATGACATAGACTCTTCTCAGGTGAAATATACATCCACATAGCAGTTCCTATCATTTCAAGTTATAAAGCTGGTGTTAAAATATTGTGCGTGCATTGTACTATTTGATACTATTGACAATTTCAAACTTCTTGCAACAGATGAGAAGATGGAGAAGATGGGAGGAAGAGACTCAAACACTAGAATATCAGATAGCTAATGGTAACCAGATCATTGGTTCCTAAAAGAAGCTACCATAATACAACACCTACCAATTTATTGTCGTTGTTATTATTGTTATCTAGTAGTAGTAGTCCTAGTTTATGGAAATTTCTAACTTCTTTATTATGCTTTTGTCTTCTAATTAATGGAAATTTCATAAGCACAGATCCCAGAAGATTTCAGTTCACAGGTCAAACATCGATTGGAAAACGTCACTTGAAGTTTTGGAGTAATCATCCTCCCTTGCTTTGGTTGGTGAGTGAGTATTAGCATCAGAACCTACAATAGTGACGGCATAAGTGGAAATCCACAAGCTAAAATCCATTCAATTTCTACAGAAATTTACCCTAGTCAAAGCATAATAATCTTAAATGATATGCAATCTGGGCTAACAAGTATAAAACATCAACTTGCAAATACAAAACATGCTTGAAATCTAATGCTCTGTGGCCTGATCAAACAATTTGAGCTTAGCCAGTGTAGGTGTTTCTTTATTTATTCTTTTACTTCAACCAAACCTAGCATTCGTTACGCCCTGGATAGTATACAAATTTATGTGTCAGAATGCAGTCCCTGTTTTGTTAATCAAAACAAAGTTGCAACATGTTCTCTAACCTTCAAAATAAAAAAGAACAACGAAAGTGCTTAAGTATACAACCTTATTAAGAAACTTTCTAATATCAAAAAAGAGTTCCTTCTCTTTTTCTTTTTCTTTTTCTCTTTCACTTCATGCAGATACTAAAATTTCAGTTCTTATGTCAAAGCTAATCAAATACTTAACTGTTATTTAGGTTTGTTTTGTTCGACAATTCCGCAGCTCAATCTCAAAAGCTGATTACTTTACTCTACGGCAATGGATTCATTGAGGTAAAGTGAGACCATCAGGCCCAACTTATTAACCATAAGGAATACATAACAAGGGAATTAATTCCAACAAAAATGTGTTACTAAGTTTTAGGCCATGATATTAGCAGATACATGTCAAAACAAATGAGCTACCTAAAGTTCTAGTCTCAGTTGACCTCATTCTACCTTTAATCTTGTAAACAGTGTTATTCATTCAAATACTTAACTCTTATTTAGGTTTTTTACTTGGTCATGTAGGCTAATTTTGCTTCAGGCAGCGATTTCAACTTCCAGAAATTTCTAGTCCGAGCTTTTGATGATGATTTTCAGAAGATTGTAGGAATCAGGTAAGAATCATAACAGAAACAAAAAAGTTCATAGTGAACACAAAAAGAAGAAAAATTAACATACAAAAGGTTGGTAACAGGAGTCCTAGAACCATAACAGAGAATGAATTCTAAGATAAACTCAGAATGTAAGCATCTGGTACTCTTGCAGGTTTTGGATCTGGATTTTGTTCATATTATTCATGTTTCTCACTGCACATGGTAAGACATATAACTGTTTCTAATTGTCACAAAATCACGGTTTCTTTTAAATTCATAACCTGTTTAACCTTATTTGCTTGCAGAGTTCTATAATCACTATTGGCTTCCTTTTATTCCACTTGGGGTATGGTCAACAGTTAACAATATCCTATTATCTACTAATAGATACTGCTGAAGAACTGTGTTTCCTCTTTTATATTTACTTTGTTTCGCTTTCATTTTCTTGATTCAAAATTTGAAGATTACTCTACTTGTGGGAGCAAAGCTGCAAGTTATAATAACCAAAATGTGTGTGGAAAGTAGCAAGGAAAACTGTGTGACTAGAGGAACTCTACTTGTGAAGCCCAATGATAACTACTTCTGGTTTGGCCGACCTGATTGGCTTCTTCATCTCCTCCAGTTCATTCTTGTCCAGGTAGAGATTGTCATAAACATGCAGCAATACATCATTGTATAAATACAAGTAGAAATATAAGCATATAATATACTCGACTTTTAGTATCCCATGAAAAGTATATATCTACATCCTGATACATGTTCTTTTTTTTTTTCTTACCCTAAAATCTTAAAGCAGTTTTAAGAAACAAAATTCCACCAGATATGCTACCATCTCTACTAACATAGATTTAGAAAGCAGTGTTTTATTTGCTGAGAAAAGCTTAGTACATACCTTCTTATACCTAAAGATTTAATAGACTTCATGCCAAACTGCAATTATTATCTGAATTCTACAATAATACAATTTAAAAAGTCAACAATATATTTAAGACAGAAGATAAAGACAAAGAAGTTTCAACTAGTTGAGTGTTTCAGAGTTTAGCTAGTTAGCAAATGCAGATTAAACCTTCACAGTGGAAGCTTATCCTAGTTGCAAGATAGAAATTTTCGTAGATCCTGAGAAAAGCTATTACACTTTATTGCAGAACTCCTTTCAACTGGCATTCTTCATTTGGACATGGGTATGTGTTTAAATTTGTATTTTTCAGATATTTTCTAGTTTTCTATTTCCTAAAGCTGACTTTATTTTTGAACACCAGTATGAGTATGGTCTAAGATCTTGCTTCAATCGAGAAACAGAGGATATTGCCATAAGGATTGCCATGGGTATAGCTGTGCAGTTTCTTTGTGGTTATTTGACTCTGCCCCTTTATGCTCTTGTTACACAGGTACAAACACGCCATTTCATTTAACTTCAATATTATTTCCTGTTTCTAAATAGCATTGCAAAGCAAAGACAACTAGGCCAATGATGAGTAATTCATAGATATGGTAGTTACAACTTGTTAAGCTTCCAATTGAGAGAAGACCCAAACATGTAGGAGAACCAGTAGTCTTATGTCCCATGACCATAGGAGCATAGAGTTGGAAGGAAATCAACATAGTAATTAATGAATCCCACAACACTAACTATACCACTAATCCAAGGGTCCAAGATCCATTCATGCTTAGCTCACGAGATGTTAAAAGAAATTTCTGGTCATAAGAAACATGAACAACATACAATATGAATTCATTTATTCATTTTGGTCAATGATTGTCACAGATGGGCTCTAGCATGAAGAAAGCAGTGTTCACCGACCATGTAGCCCAAGGCCTAAAAAATTGGCACAAGAAAGCTAGACACACTATTTCTGCCAATAGATCAACTTCAAGCAGACATTCCACAAAGTTCTTTTTATTCTGACACAGTTGAAGGTTCAGCTAAGAGAGCAGTGTTCACTGAGCGTATAGTTGAAGGCCTCCAAAATTGGAAGACGAAAGCTAGGACGAACTCTTCCAAGAAATAAATCAACTTCAAGCAGACATTCAACAAATTCCTTGCAATCTGACACAAGTGAAACTTCAGTTTATGAGATACAAAATGCACCCCACCCAGAATATGAACACATGCCCCGGTTAATGTCTATGATCCCTCCTTCTACCGCTGAAATCACAGAGGAGGAAGAGCAGAAAGACCAGAAAGACCATACTTGTAACCATCAGACAACATGTCATTCAACTCCCAACGTCATCAATATTGAGGAAGCCAATCCCAAGATCATCACCAGAGGAACCTATGATGGTGAGATTTCATTTGGGAGCAGCTGGAAACACATGGAAAGTAGTAGGGGAATTGGAGAAATCAGTTCAATAGTTGAAGAAGATGACACTGACATGTTAGCCTGATATAATTTCATAGCAAGTCAGTGATTTTTAACAATCTCACTAAGTAACGAACTTGATTTCCATGAACAGTTTTTCCCCTACCCATTTTTCTCAAACGGGTAGCTCCTTTTAGAAAATTATAGAAAGAAAACTTCCAATGATGCAGGGACAATCTATTGATCAAGCAGCCAAGAAATCCAACATTGGTACAACTCCCCCACTCCAACCCCTCGAAACAGTAACACCCAAAGAAAATAATGCAAGTGAAATTATCAAAATCAAGCAAGAGTTGCAGACGGGGTACTTTTGAAGCATTACAAAAAATCCAACATACATCATAGTTATTAAGGCCTTTGACATCAAATAACCAATAACTAAAAGTCCAACATGAGAAATAATTGTTCCAAAAACCTAGAAAGGTATTCAAGTATATACCCAGCTCAGTTTCAATTTGAAATACCAAAATCTCATTTTGCTCCAAACTCTTTTTCAAAAACAAGCAAATAAAAAAAGTAATCCATATATAACACACAAAATATGCATTAATCATGAAAATGCTAGGTTTTGGAGCCGGGTTTGGATACATTAAGGTATTCTGTGAAACACAAGCAATAACATAAATAGCTACTAGAAGGATTATCTTCATAACCAGCATGAATACAAGTTGCATCAGCATGCATTGCTACTAAATCTCCATCATTTTTCTTTCCCTTTCTTTCACTTCTCCGGAAACAAACATGAGGTTTCATCAACGTGACATCCTCCCATAGAAGACAATAATTGAGAGATATTGAAGTTGGGAACTTGAGACCCATAAATGAAGCCATGTGAGAGTTGAAAGGCAATGCCGGAGCCGGAGGGATGGTATACTCTTTCTCTTTGCTAACCAAAATATTGATTCCGACCAAATATGACACCGAATCATCAACAACCTTGAACACAATTTGTCAAATTTTCAGAATCCAAAAGTTACCATCTAACCTCGGTGTTAACAGCGAGTAGAGGCCTAGAGTGAAGAAAAATGCAGGTGAATATTGTTTCCCATACAATACAAGTATTAGCTCAAATGGCACTATTTGGAAGTTTGGACTTTGGAGGCACTTATTTGGGTGAGAATATAGCGATAATATATTATTTTATAATTTTATTATTGAAATATTAATAAATAAGTATTTAATAAATTAATTGTATTTTATGTTAATAAATTATTCTTCATTTTACAATAACTATAAAATTAGACCGATAACCTCTTTATTTAAGTTATAATTAATAAATAATTCACTATCATCTAGATTAATTATAAATATAACAACTTAAATTAGAAAAAAAAAAACCTAAATTGTTCCAATTAGTATTTTTAAATCTTTTTTACTTTTTTATTTCTTATTTATTTTTTAGCAACTGAACTTTTCATATTTATTCAATTTTAACATATATTTTAATAATTGTAATATAATATGAAGAAGAAAATTTGATGAAAACATTATTATTCAAATGCAGATTGAATATGATTCCTATAAATAAAGAAAATAATATTAATAAATGTATTACTAATTTAAATATTATGACAAAAAATAAAGATTATAAATAATTTAAATATTGTTAATGTATGACATTGAATCAACCTAAAGAATTTAATTTCATAGGAAAAGAAGTATACATAAATATAAAAATGTTAAAACATACAAAAAATAAAAAAATTATAATAAGAGTAATTTAGTCTTTTTAGTTAATTTGTTTGATTTAGTGATTAATTTAGATGACCGAGAGTTATTTGTCAATTTTGACTCAAATAATGAAGTTATGTGTTTAGTTTGATATTTTATGAGATTATTCTAAAATAAATGATACTACATTAGAATAAAGTGCAATTGACCCATAAAAATCTTTGTTATCACAAATTAATAATGATTGTAATGCATCTTATTATATATCTCTAAATTCTGTTAATTTGGAGAAAGTTAAAGTTTGCGTGAATTTTAAGGAGTACTTGTGCAACTCTATTTTCTCTATCTCCTTAAAAAAAAAAAAAATTCTCAAACTTGGAAAAGATAGACTCTTCTCTCTTGTATTTCATCTTTCTTGATTCTTCTCCATTAAATGAGGCCTTAATTGATTGGTTGATTAAGACGGTTAAATACAAGGAAGAAATGAACGTTTTTAGAGAATTTATTTGACTTAACTATTACTTTAGTCTCTAATTATCTCAAATTTCAATTCAGTCCAAAAAAATTCTAATCAATTTCATCCTCTTGGATCCAAAAGGTCAGTTTGCATTTACTTGTTCCCTTATTAGAATATCAAACAATTTTAAGAAACAAAAACAGTAGCTAAGTTTAAAAAAAAAAAAAACAGAAGAATGATTTTTTATTTGCTGTATAGATCTCGTGTACTATTATATTACCATTATCAGTGCTTTTTTTTTTTTTTGGGTAAATGTAAGGAAAGCATTATGTAACTTTATTTTATTTATTGTAATTATTTTTCCTTCTATTTTTTGTGTTACTTATTTATTTTCTAAATAAGAAGAGTGACAATTAAAAAAAAAACTATTTTTTTTTTCAGTTTGTTTCATCTCACAATTAGAGAAAGAAAGAAGCACAAAACTTTTGCATCGCACGCATACAATCAATATCTAAAAAATTGGAGATAAAATGAGTATGTGAGCTCAATATCACTTATTTACATTTTATTTACTTTTTTTTTATCAAGATTTCAGAAAGATCTATTTTATTTTTTAAATTTTATAGATTCAACTATTTTTCTAAAAAATTATAAAAATATAGTTATTATAATCTTTTAATATGACTTGTCTTTAATTAAACTGAAAAAAATAAGGTTAATTGAGATACGTAAACTGACTCGGACACAACATAATTGTTAAAATAATATTAATTATTAATTACAGTTAGAATATATGAATCACTAATTCAATTTTACACTAAAAAATTAGAATGACAGAAATAAATCACTAATTAAATCTTACAATAAACAATTAGAATGACTAAGATATATTTAACTTGTATACATTATATCCATGTTCAAATTAATAATAGAGTTGTTAGCCACTTAGTGTTGTTCCACATGTTGAGTTACATATAAGCCAAGCTGCCAGGATTATCTACCTTTTGTTTGTCCAACTTGAACATATTATAGACTAATAAACCCTTAAAATATTATTATTTAGACAGTGCAGCTTGGTTGGAAATATTCAAATCTAGCCCTACTTACAATTATATATAAGATTAGAAGATTGCTTTGCTTAAAAAATAATTAACATGCCACCCAATAAAGATTCACCAAAAGGTTTATATTTCATGAGAAAGAAAAGTTTAAATAATGAGGGAATGAGATCATTGAAAATAATCAAGTAAACGTGAATTAAGATCTTTAATTAATTAAATTATTCAATATGCTAGTTTTCTTCTTCTTTTTTGCTAAGATTTTTTTGACATATATAAGAGAGAATAGCATATATAATGCTTTTTCTTATATTAATTATAAATAATTTATAATTTAATTGTTTAAATCTAAATTTTTTTGACATAATATTTAGAAGTATAATAAAAATATAAAATAGGCTAATTAATTTAAGATCTAAGTCATAGTCTTCTCCTTCTTATACATAATTAATCATGTACTATAATGACAATGGGGAGTCGAGCCTAATTTATGATTTATGTAATACAAGTTATAATAATTTTTTAGGATTTTAGACTATTCTATTTTTCTTTCTATTAATTGCCATTTTTTAATTTAAGTATTATTTATATTCTCATTTTTGTCAATGACCTTTAGCCAGCTCATTCCAACAAAGTCACAACTCAACCAAACATTAACATCTTATCCCATAAAACCCCATCAGTTCTCCCCCATTACACTACACTACCATATCCACATTCATTTACAAGCAAAAGGCACTTCAACATGGCTTCCACTTCTCTCTCACTCATTTTTCTTACCCTCATTCCCATTCTCTTCATCCTCAACATTCCTCAAACCCAAGCACAAACCTCCACCGCCCCGGCACCAGCCCCGGAAGGCCCCCTCAACCTCACCGGAATCCTTGACAAAAATGGTCAATACGCCACCCTCATTCGCCTCCTTATCGAAACCCAAGTGGCTGATCAAATTAACAACCAACTCAACAGCTCCTCTGAAGGCTTCACCATCTTCGCCCCTACCGACAATGCCTTCAACAGCCTTCCATCCGGAACCATAAACAACCTTGGAACACAAGGGAAAGTTCAACTTATTTTGTACCATGTAGTACCAAAATACCATAGCTTAGCTGATTTATTAACAGTTAGTAACCCTGTTAGGACCCAAGCAACGGGCCAAGATGGTGGAGTTTTTGGGCTTCATTTTACGGGCCAAGGCAACCAAGTTAATGTCTCAACGGGTGTGGTTGAGACCCAAATTAACAATGCAATAAGGCAAAAATTTCCTTTGGCACTTTTCCAAGTGGACAAGGTTTTGTTGCCTGAAGAACTTTTTGGAGTTAAGGCTAAGGCTCCGGTGTCAGCTCCGGCGCCGGGAAAAACCGCTGCTAAAAGTGGATCCAATAACACTAAGAAGGCTGCGGCAACGCCGTCGTCGCCTTCCGATGAGAAGAGTGGTGTTGCCTGGAAGAAATATGGGCTTGGGAGTTATTGTTGGACTTGGTTTGATTTGCATGGGAATTCTTTCTTGAGCTATAAGCCCAAACTTGGTGTTTTCTTTCTTTTGTTTTTTTTGAAATTTGATAATTGGGTAAAAATGCATTTATGGGTTTGACATATATGTATTTCTACATAAATTCTTGTTGTTTGTATGTATTATTTTTCTGTTTTCTGTTTTCAAATAATGATTGTAATTACAATGGGTTGTACATTTTATTTTGTCCTTTTTCTTTGATGATATTCCCATTCATTTCTTACGATTTTTTATTTGGTAAAAAAAAAAAGTGAACAAACCGTTGAATTGATAATGAAATGATGATAGTTATAACGTTTAGAAAAAATTCTATAAATCGCCAAATAGTATCAATATTTGTACATTATATTTTGATTTTTCGCATATTACGAGTCATTAGTTCAATTATCAAGGTTGACTTGAATTGATTTGAATAATGTCATAATTGGATAAATATTATTTTTATATTTATATATATTTATACTTACATAATATAAGTCTAGCTTGGATAACTTAACTTGAATCAACTTAAATCTATTCAAATTTTAATCATTCAGAAATTAAATTTAAATTTCCTGATAACTTGAAAAAAAAAAAAAACCTGCACATTAAAATAATCATATCCATGAAGAATATTTATAAAAAAAACCATAAATAGGATTAAATGGAGTCCACATGGGTAGCTTTGGTTTCATTGGTGAACCTAAAAAGATTACACTACTAAATAGTTGGGCTTAAAGCTGGGCTAGGCCCATAAAAAGCCCCCAGTAGGCCAGTACATCTCAAACTCTCGCTTTCTTGCTCGAAAAGTTTAAACCCTACCGAGGAAATGAAAACAACCGTATAAATCATAAACCCTTACTCCTTCTCCACGCAGCTCACAGTCAAATCATAGAAGATTCTAAGGTATAGAAATCTTTATCTCTCCATCATTATCCATCGTCTTTTCTGATCTATTTTCTTTTTATAAATTATGTTCATTTTCTGTTTGATTGACGGGAAAATTCAGCTTTAAAAAATAAATCAACAGTCTGAGTTTTAAATAGAATCTACCTGCGTATCATTCTGGTTTTTTCTTTGTTTGCAGAAGAACGGGATTTGGGAGCTGGGTATTAACTTATTTGTTATTATTATCATTTTTGTTTTGGAATTTTATGCTATGTTTTGTTTTTTTGGTGGAAATTTTTTGGGCAAAGAACATATTAAATTCCGGGTTAGACCTGAGCACTCGAAACAAGCTAGGCTCACCTCTTTTTTATTTTCTGTATGTGTTTTATTGTTCTCTTGAGATTGGAGGAGAATATAAAAATAAAAATAAAAAAATAAAAATAAAACCATTTTTAATAATCCCAGTATGAAGCTTAGATAGAAGGATTTTTATTAGAAATTAAATGAGTAATCATTTCCAACTAGTGTATCGGAAAATTCTTGATGTTAATTGTAACTAGTTTTAGACTGTTGCTTGCAACACTATTTTCCTTCAGAGAGATATATCAGAACATAAGTGGAGCAGAAAGAAGTTTATTTTGAAATACTGTTTGTGTACTGGATCTAGGAAAAACCTTTGTTCTCTATTGAAATGCAAGTGACGTGGGAGAGAATATGTATCATTCTGGAGATTTCTTGGAAAGAATTGAGAAACAAATGCCAGAAGTTGGGATCTTTAAAGTTTAAACTTTACTCTTCCAAATTTTGAAGTAATTGAAACAACTTGAGAGGTTGGTAAAACCGTAAAAGTAAAAAATGGATGGAGTTGAAAAACGTTTGGAACTCCTTATATGTTGTTCCATTTCTCAAATCTCTTCATTTTTTAAGTTGTTATGGGATTTTTGGCTGGATACTTCTATTTAAAGGCCCGGTAGATGTCCCTAACCCTCACATGCTGTTTTGTTGCTCATGTTGGTGGTGAACATGTACTTAACCTCCATCCTTGTCTTTCTTGCTCATTTTTCTCCTTTATATGTATCCCTTCCAGTTGATATTTACATAGTTAATGGGAGGTGTTTAATTGTTTCTGACCATTCACTTATTATCCAGTGCATAGGAAGATGAATTTTAAGAACATGAAAGTTCCACCAGGTGGTGGTGCAGCTTCTGCGTTGCTTAAGCTGGGGATTATTGGTGGAGTTGGCATATATGCAGCGGCTAACAGTCTTTACAATGTTGACGGAGGGCATCGAGCCATTGTTTTTAACCGTCTTGTTGGTGTCAAAGAGAAGGTCATTGTCTTGCATTTAATCATTTTTTTCGCATGAAAAAGTACTATAATAGATGAAAAAGTCATTTGAAGTCATTTTGGCAAATCACATAATTTTGCACCAATTGGATCATAATTCTGATTCAATTGCAGTTTCTCTTCTAATGTAATCCAAAATGCTTTATGCCAGTGTCCACACTACATATCACTTAGTATAAGACAGTTTGCATCAGGTTGCTACCTTTAGCATGGTAATGTCTTGTTTGGTTTTTTGAAAACGGTCGTCATTTTAACTTGGTTAGTTATTTCCTTCAGTCATCACTATCGTTACAGTAACTTATCTTTTCCTTTGATTCCTCTAATTTGTTTAGGAATTTGTTGATTTTTTAATTTATCCCCTTTATCTTTTTGTTTTTATATCTTATCTCTAAAAGTTATGTGCATTCTGAAAATACAGGTTTATCCTGAAGGAACACACCTTGTGTTTCCATGGTTTGAGAGGCCGGTTATCTATGATGTCCGAGCTCGACCACATCTGGTGGAGAGTACATCTGGGAGTCGTGACCTCCAGATGGTAAGCTGATTTTACCAGAAATCTTGGCAAAAATGTTTTGGATATTTTTCTTCACCTCCAATGTCTTCTCTTATCATTCCTTGAAGTCATTGTTATTATCATCTTGTTGTAATCTTAGATTGATCTTGAGGATCATATCATGTCTTTGACCAAATTAATGCATTTTGGTTTTCCTATACATCATGAATTACTCTTTCCTGCACAGAAAGGGAAAGCTATTTCTCCTATTTTCTTTAGTTTTTATTCTTCATTTCTCTACTATGATCTTGTGTCTGTGCATGTGCATGTGCATGTGCATGTGTTGTTGCCTAAATCATACTAAAGCCTGCTCTACCATTGCCTATTTTCACGTGGCCGCTTGTGGTTGAGAACATTGTTACCTTGCTACCCTTGAATTTATTCCATTAGTTTTCCAGTTAATATTGTTACTTTGAGAAGGTAATATGCATTCTCTGTTGTTTGAGGGTTTGTTGATATGTCATCATATTTACTTGATTCAGGAATATATAAGTAAAAGTTAGTTTTGTGTATGGGGATGTTGTTCTGTATAATGAAATAGGAGTATTTAGATGCCTAAGTTACTGATTTGAAGCAAAAATGACAAAACAGTACAGTCTTATGTTGTTCTCTATAATGAAGTAGGAATCTTTAGATGCCAAAGTTACCGATTTGAAGCAAAAATGACAAAATAATGCAGTCTTACGTCACCCATCAAAATACTGATATTTGTGTGTACCACCATGACCTTAATGGTTTTGACTCCCCAGAACTCTCAAGATTTCTTGTAATACCTTTAGCATAGTCCTTAAACCTATTATTACTATTTTATTATATGTATAAGCATGTCAAACTTATCCATGATCATTTCTACTGAATAGAGAATTGCTGGGTACTGTTAAGACCTACGTTTTGCAGTATTTAATATTTAGATCTCTAATAGCCTTCATTCCTGCAAAAGTAAGTGTTAGGCTCATTATGTGGTTGTTTGATGTTTTTGTTCGATGAGTCATTTTATTTCACAGAATGCAGATAGTTAACTGTGCAACTTAGCCTCGCTGAAATATACATACATTATACATGTGGTTTCCGTTTTTGCTGGACAGGTGAAAATTGGGCTTCGAGTTCTTACCCGTCCTTTGCCGAGTGAGTTACCTACCATTTACCGAACACTTGGTGAGAATTATAACGAGAGGGTCCTCCCTTCAATTGTACATGAAACCTTGAAAGCTGTGGTTGCACAATATAATGCCAGCCAACTTATTACTCAGAGAGAGGTAGGCAGAAAATTCTGGTCTCTGTCGCAGCATAACAATAATACAATGAATAATAGTTACCAAGGAGCCAGTCTTAAATTGCAAGCATAATCCCTTGAATTCTTTTGCTTTCTTATTTATTAGAATTACTAACCTCAATGGATACAGAAGATCCAATGCCATTTTAAACCTCTAACCATTTGGGTCATTCTTATCATTGGAAGGGTCCTTGCAATTAAACATATGCTTTATTGGGATCTCCTCTAGTCTCTTCCGAGTCTTCACTTGGCCTTCTCAATCTGTTAAAGAGTAGGGTAAAATTTCAGGTACAACTGCATTTTTTATTAACCTTGTTCCTTGTAGGCTGTTAGTAGGGAAATTCGGAAGATTTTGACTGAGAGGGCATCCCATTTCAATATCGCACTTGATGATGTGTCAATCACCACCCTAACCTTCGGGAAGGAGTTTACAGCTGCAATTGAAGCCAAGCAGGTGGCTGCACAAGAAGCTGAGAGGGCTAAATTTGTTGTGGAAAAAGCTGAGCAGGACAAGAAAGGTGCTGTCATCAGAGCACAGGTGAGAGAAGAAATTATGGATCCTCATATAGGCACTTTGGTGAAAATTGCTCCAATTTTTCTTTTTTTTTGTCTTGTTTTGTGTGTGTTTTTGGCTTGTCAACAACAAAGTTCAGTGTTGCTATAACCCATTTGCTAGTTACTACAATATGCCGTCATCCAACTTAGAAGTTAGAACTCATTCTGAATCCAGATGGAAATTTAGGCTTGTCATTTCAGAGTCCCTACTTTATCTTTATACATATTGCTCATAATGATTTTAAATCTGGAAATTTCATCATTATATATTCCCAGATTTTCTACTTTTGGCATTAGATGCATGTTGACCTAGATGCTTGGTCTGTCCCCCCTCCCACTCTTTCCTGTTGGTTCACATGATATACTATGCATCCCCCTAAAATGAGTCTCCCTGACCCTTTTTACCCTCCTTGAATTGCCAGGGTGAGGCCAAGAGTGCCCAACTGATTGGTCAAGCCATTGCCAACAATCCAGCATTTATCACACTAAGGAAGATTGAAGCTGCAAGAGAAATTGCTCAAACTATATCCAGATCAGCCAACAAAGTTTTCCTGAATTCTGATGATCTGTTGCTGAACCTTCAGGATTTGAATTTGGAACCAGCCAGAAAGTAAGCAGGTTGAGCTGATAATAATGATCATCCTTTTGTTTAGGGTATTCAATTATCTATACATTTTACATCAACTTTGCAGTAGGTAAACTACATAGCTATTTCATCTTTCATTGGACCATGTGGAAAAGTCAAATAGTGTTGGCTCGATAGGCTACCATCAATTGGTCTCATCTGTTTTTTTTTTCTATTGGATGGATATATACATCAAATCACTCTCTCTTTTTTTCTTTTGATAAGACACTCTCTCTCTCTCTGTTAGATCCCATTTCTGAGATTCACAATTTTCCCTGGAAACTAAAACATTAATTCTACAAATTGCTCAGATTGATTCTTACATTAGAAGGCCCTTATTTAAAGGGGAATGGGTAGCCAGCCAGCTGCCAGCTGGCTATGCAGCCGTATTTTCAAGTTGTACAACTATTTTAACCAACAAAAAAAAAAAAAAAAAAAAAAGATATTTGATTAAATTTGTAAATTAGTTGCAAGAAGAAATCAAATCAAATCTTGCATACGTCTAATATATTGTTAACAAATCTTTGGTACTTGATATTGCCTTGATCTCAATTATTCATTAGAAAATGGGTCATTAGACTATGCCCTTTCACTTAAATTTAGAATTAGATAAAGAAGTTGTCGCGACAATACTTAACAAGTAACAACAAATTTGAAAAAATATTTATATTCAATTCGAGTTAGGATATAATCATATTAAACATGTTTGTCAAATCCTTTACGTGTTCTCGATTACCATTAGAAGATATTTTATAGTAATTGAAGTTATAATATGTTGTGATTACACGTGGTTGTCTAGCACGAGAATTGACTGGGAAGAAAAAACCCTTGCAAGGCCGTAATTGCAATAGTTGCTATCATTGCTATTATCAAGTGGGACCCGACGACAAACTTTCCAACACATCGCTGACGTAAGCACACTGGAAGGTTAGCTAACCACGTGGCGTAAGTGGACATGATTGAGTTAGTTGGGAAAGAAATTAAAAACATTGGCTCCAGGCAGATGACGTAAGAAGTTGATAGAGCATTATCCGTGCCACGTGGCGGGCCATGGTCTATGACATCAGACCATACGGTTGATGATGTATGAGTGAAATTAACGTTGCCAATTTGCTGACGTGGGGTATTTTGCACCGACCGAAAAATCAGCACATTTCTTTGTCGTCAACGCGCGTAATATAGATGTGAAAAGTTTGAGTTTGCATAGGATTCTCTCTGTCATCTTTTAGTTTTAAACATTATTTACAAATATTTTTTCTTCAATTCAAATAATTACAAAAAAGAAAAAAAAGAAAACAAATTGAATTCATAGGAGATTTATTCCTTATAACCATTTTTCCTTAATTTAAGAATAATAAAAAAGATATAATATGCACTGAATAATTCAATGTCACATCATATTTTAACTTAATTTTATATTTATTAATTATTTTAACGATCAGATTTATTTTATCAAAATTACGAATATATTTAATTTTATGATTACAAAGAAAATTTTATGTCATTACAAATATTCAACATTCTCATTAGCAAATTCCCTTTTTGGATTATATGTGAGCAAGAGAAACGAGGGTGATTTCAGGTTTTTAGGTGATGAGCACTTTCCTTGGAGCTTGGGTCATCATCTCCAACTTGCAGGTAATGTGGTATAAAGCGCACACGCAAGCAGCTGAGGTGAGGTAGTCACTGGGACAAAGCAAGTGGGTCGCCGTCCTAATATACAATTTATTGATTTCCAATACAAACAGAAATGGGACACAAAACAAAACGTCACCCACAACCTATTCACCAAATATACAATTGCAGTTGACGTATGACTTATTCAATTTATCTCTTCCCCTCCATATATAGCCCACCACTCCAATGTACCACGACACACAATCTCTCCTTCCCTTCCTCTCTTCTTCTGTTATTCTCTCTGACGCAAAATAACAAACAAAATGCAAGCAATTCCTTACAAATCATGGAGTCCATTCTATACTACCACCACCACAATTAGCCACTTTACACAGCCTTCACTAAATACCCACAACATTAATAATCCCTCTGTTTCACCCAAAAGCCTAATTGCAAAAGGAACAGAAAGCATGATGCTAGACATGGTATCAGAAAACCCAGTTATAGTCTTTGCTAGGAAAGGGTGCTGCATGAGCCATGTAGTCAAACGTTTGCTTTTGGGTCTTGGTGTGAACCCTGCAGTTTATGAGATTGATGAAAAAGATGAAGGTGGGTGTTGTTAAACAATTGGAAAATATTGGTGGTACTGATGAAAATCATGGGAAGGTACAATTTCCAGCATTGTTTATAGGTGGAAGGTTGTTTGGAGGGTTGGATAGACTTATGGCTACTCATATTTCTGGAGAATTGGTTCCCATTTTGAAAGAAGCTGGAGCTTTATGGCTTTGATTGATTCAGTTTTCCAGTGACTAATTTCAGAAATTTTCTGCCTTTTTTTTTACGTTCTGCTGATTTTTCTTCTTCAAATTTGTACTTGTAGAGAAGGAAATAAAGGATTTTGATTTTTTTTGGTGATTAAAAATGATACATACTGGTTATAGAAAAAAATGCAAACTATAAGATGACAATCTTTCTGCAGTCAATAGCGACTCCTCTAACCATAGAAAGACATCAATTCAAAACTTGTGTTGAAGGAAAAAAAAACACCTTCAACAACAATTTACACAACAGATTATACAGATACAGGTGTTTCAGGTCAATAAACAATCAAATTGTATCCAACCATGAATCAAAATCATCTAACACTTTGGCCTTGTTCTCATAATGAGAGGAACTAGATTGCATAACGTTAAAGACAAATTTTTCTTCTTGTCGCTGCCTTAATCCATTTTGAATCATCACCGCAGATGTTTCATGACGCAAATCGTCGAGTGAATCATCCACATCGGTAGTAATTATTGTTGTTTCTGGGTCTGGTCTTGAAATCTGAGGACCTACAGAAGGCTATTCCTATAAAACGGGAAAGGAGGTATTGGACCTAAAGCCATAAGAATCAAGAATCTTGGCCTCACTGAACGAATCTTGCAGTTTGTCTAATTCCTTTTCTGCATATGCTGCCTCAAACACACAGGATTTCTTTGTTGGGTTTGCAGCAACTATAAGTTCGTCTGACTCTAGCGCTTTACTTGATGCCAACTTGCCCTGGATCAACGTCCACAAAGTTCACTGAAATGGAACCTTTATTACACAAGATAGGTACAACATGGTTGCTGCTAGAGGAGCCAGATGATGTAACCTCCGAATACTGATAATCAATCTTAACCTTCTCATAAAAATCATCAATGTTTCCGAATTCTCTACTTCATTATCATATCTTGGCCACAGACGATCAGATTCCTGAGTGCTGGTTATTGCTGAGCCCTTCTCTGCACACTGTTGAATAAACCATGTTAATTTTACTACAAGTCTCAGAATATGTATCTACGGGCAGCTTTAAATAAATTCTACTACGAAATGCATAAGTGATGTCCATGTAAGGATCTCAAAGTATTCTCCATTGGCTTCCACTCCACAGATTAATCATGGGAAAACTTTAAAATGAGCAAAGCGTCAATACCGGAGAGAGAGAGGAAAAGAAAAAAAAAAAAAGAAAAAAAAATGTCAATTTCACTTTGCCCCTATTAAATTTGACACATTGTACCAGAAAGTTTGTATTGTGGCAATCACTTTCCCAATTTATAATTTTTTGACCAATTGCACAATACATTGTACATATAAAAACTACAGAAATTTGTGCATGTAAGAGGAATGTACTTCCATATATTATGGGAGACACTAAAGATAACTTGAATTGTCAAAATACTCATTTAATTATAAACAGTAAGTTAAGGTATCCACTCCTGTGGTCAAGGTAGATAACCCTTATTCTAGAATGCAGAAAACATGTGGAACAGGCTCATATAAGAGCTCACCAACTACCATGGATATTTTGCATCAGATCCTTATCTGGCAGGCTGGATTAGGCAAAGATATATACTCACAATTGATTATGATTGTAAAATACTGACTTGAAGCTTTGTACAAAAAAAGAATGGAAGTCAGAATTTTTTATATTTTCACAATTTGTCAACAGTACTCATACCAGCTCAGGTGGTAATAGGTCCGACTCGATGACAAGCCTCTTTAATAAGTCAACTTTTGCAAGGCCTTCTGCCATAGAATGCAAATTGAGGGACAGAAAGGATGCCCGCATAGAAAACAAGCCAAGGTGGAAATAAAGACAAGGGTTAAAAGTTTTCAAAGATAGGAACAGAGGTACACTTACAATTTGAACAAAAAGTTGCTCGCAGAAGAATATATTTTGATAATTTCGGAAACAAAAGCGTATAACAAAGCTACAGAATTTTTATCATCTAAAACAGGAAACATAGTTTGTTGACAAACAACTAGAGAAGTGCCAGGAAATTAACACACTATTTAATGAAAAAGAGTCTCAAGATAGTTGAACATGGGAACAAATCCAATGAAGAATACAGTTAGGATCTGTGATATCTTTTTTCCATATTAGTCCCCCATTGATTGCAGCGAACAAACATTTTAACTACATCAGATGTGAGGCTGGACCAAGCCTGAATCTTAGTTATGCTGTTTGCTGACCAGAATTGCAGAGTTATTTATAAAAATGAGCACACCATCTTTTCATTGTGATTTTATACCTTATTTACACAAGGACTGGTTAACAACTTATTGATAACTTGTTATGTCTGTAACATGCTGAACTTTTACTCCAAAGTCGAACAGCAGCATGACTTAAATAAGTTATTTCTAGGTTCAAAAACTAAAAGGGGATGTAATATATGATTTAAGAAGCCTTTGTTTTGGTAGAGGCAGGGATCAAGCCCCTCATAATATGCTGTGTGCATAATTTTATTGCATATAGTAAGTGCATTTCACACAAGCTATAAAATTGTCATAGTGGCTATTTTTTCGTGTTAAAGTATCTTGCCTCATGACTTAAAGTCTTTTCATCTTCCATGACAAAATTATCCTCACCAATCCGTGACAGAATGCCCTCACCCTGACTGCAAGCATAGAGATTAGAGACTAGTCCCTGATTGAATTCTCCTGTCATATACATCAGAACAAGAACTTTAAAATAAAAGCTTAACAAGTTTCATTTAACAGCTGTCAGTGGCTGCCATAGTAACCAGAAACTAATTGTGAAAACTGTCTCGATACCCAGGAGATTAGTGTCGCTATTACTACAATAGGAAATTAAGTATTATCCAGCTAAGAAAATGGGCATCATTGTTTCCCAAATAAGCAGTCAGTTTTATCACTTGGTACCATAAAATTACTACCTGTGAGAATCAACGACATATCAGCCATCCAAGAAAACCGATGGCGATGAAAGTTACCTCCATACAATTATAAGTATTACAGAATTTACATTTCATAAACTAATAACAATGATCCATTGTCACCAGAAAACAGGTGTCTCATTTACTGGTTGCCGAGTGATGTAGCAAAGACATACCAGGAACAACATCATGCAATGAAGGAAACCCATCCAAATATGTATACGGATACGACTGGGACTGCGCCTCAGCAATCAAATGACAATAATCAGCCCCTTCACATTTAGGCTGAATAACATCAGAATATCTACTTGAACTGTCACCCAATAAATTTTCCGACCCAGAATAAAAATTCTTCACCATATCGAACCCAACCGGAGGGTAGTGCAGAAGTACCTCCCCGTGACCGGTGGGTTTGCTCATTGGTCAGCTTTCCCATTGGCTTCTTTGGAATTCAGGGTTCACAAGTGCCATCAAATGGGGCTTAAAGTTTCTGATTTGGACGGTATCTATGAGGCTTTTTACTATGATGCTGAGTACGAGCTCTCTTTGATTTTGCCAAGGCCTTCACATCCATTGTACACAAAAGAAATTCACAGTTCCAAAGCACAGTTTAGCATTGTTTTTCAATTCACTATTTTTGAAATTGCATGCCCCCAAAAAAAAAAAAAAAGTTTCCATTTTTTATTTGAAAAATTAAAAAAGAGAAGGATTGGGGGGTTAGGGTTTGTTACGTTTGTACCTGGTCACAACAAGAACAGAGACACTCGACGTTGCAGAGTTTCTCTTCGTCAAAACGAACCGTCGTTCACTTCTTCCTGCAACTTCCGTGAGAACGAACGACCATAGATTATACCGTTTTGTTTGTTTATAAAAGGCCTAATTTTATATGGGCTTGATGAATTATTGATAGGTGGACCCTTCATTCTTGAATGGGATTTGAAATTTAGTAGGCCTAAAAAGGCCCATAATTTTAAGGCTGACCCATCTCTCTTTTCAAATTAATTAAAGTGAAATTAATTCCCCACTTTTTTTTTAATTTTTTAAATGGATCGAATCTCATTCAAATGAGTTAATATTTTCAATTTGTTGTATACGAAAGTGTTTGTTAGTGACAGAATTGTTCAAGCTCTACTATTTCTTTATGAAAAAGAAAATAAAAAATTGGTATTCTTAATTATAAATATCTTCTTGCAATTTCTAATTAACTACTATGCACTATTTTTTTTTTTTCTAAGCTTGTCCCATTGTGTACGAATAAATTAATAGAACACCGTCAATTTGGGCACTATGGTAGATTACAAAGATCACTTTTTTGATCCAAAGATGTAACAAAGCAAAATTAGTGGAATATATGGGCCTCCTTTTTATCTTTGAATATTTGAATTAAATCCTTTAGTGTTTGTTTTTATTACTTCCTTTCTATGTTCCTATCAAAAATTTCCAATAATTCAAATATGATTAATGAATTTGGATGATAACTAATACAATATATTTTTTCATTTAGTAATTAGGTGTGTTCAGAACAATTTACATGTATTTTTGACTAATTACATATTCACTATATTTGGAACTAATAAATATATAAAAATTTTACTTCCCACAACCTTACAACCTTATCTCTAAGAACACTCAACTCCAATAAGTCAGACCAACATTAAAGTTATTACCAACATATAATTCTTCATTTTGTATTACATCTTTGTTTATTATTATTTTTTCTTAGTGGAGTTCAAGTGCTCTTATAATTTGATGGTGACCTTCCTAATTAATTCTTTGTTTTGGGTATTATTTGGACTATGTCTATCTCTCTTTTTAATACTTATACTTACTATATGAAAAATGGAAAGGACGGTCCCTACCTCTTCTATATGAAGGAATAATAGTTAATTCATGTTTGATACACATTCAAAAAGAAAAAAGAAAAAAGAGAGTGGGTATTGTGTGCTTTTATATAATTTCACTTTTCCAATCCAAAAAGAGAATCTTTAATCTTCTTATATATTGCATGAATCCATTATCATAGTTTGTTGATTGATCATCTTGTAGTGGTGGTCAATTCTATATCCAATAGATCAACCATAGCCTTTTCATCCTTTCATTCATCATATACATTGACAAACAAATTCTAATCCGAAAAAGTTTTTCTTTTTAATTTTGTTTTCACATGAAAATCATAAATTCAATACTTTTTTTTTTTTAATATAACATGATGTCTATCATAAATTTGAGACTTTCAATTTAAATTTTAAATTAAAAATAATTTTATATATACAAAAAGTTAATTAAAATCTATAATTCACGTCTTAAATATTTATTTTCGTAGTAGTAATATGTAGAGTTTCTTAAGACTACTACAAAAGTTGCTTTTATTAGTTTTTCACAATCATCACACTTATAATTATTTGTAGTTGAATCCAACAAGTGATAGCAACTTCGTATAATTTAAACTATTTTTCATAAGCAACTATATGTTATTTTTTTATTTTGGCCAATCTTTAATCTTCTTAATTTTTCAATTTCGATTATCATGCATCCACTATGAACATCAATATTATATTAGTCTTATTTCTTGCTTTAGTATTATTATTTTATTTTGTAAGTTTCTTAATTAAGTAATCCTTAGTTTATGATTAACTTTGATGTCTATTGTAAAATAAACACACTCTCCATGAATTAAAACTTTCTGAATTTTCACAATATTGTAAGTGACTTGCAATACAAGAGCCATTCATCTCTCTAATAATTGTTTGTCTCTCAAACCCTGTCTCTGATGACTTATCAGAGACGGAATACTGACCATCTCTAATAATTTTAGTGTTACTTTTACTAACTATTTGAACAAAGAATATTCATGCAACCACTATCTTATGCGTGTAAAGAAGGTTGGGCTTAATTCAATCAGATATTCTAAGATAGTGACAAGTGTATTGCAAATTACAAAAACAAAGTAATGAACAGAATTATTAATTGATTATATATATATAAAAAAAAAAGCATATATTCTCCAGCTTTTGCTAAGCAAGAGGCAAGAGCATGTGAGTCTCTGTAATGGAATCCTAGATCCAAATCTCTGCTCTACTTTTAGGTTTTTACCAAAAGTTAAGCAAGTCTCTCTTTTTCTCCCATAAAAAACATTTCAATTATAATTTCTGAAGGACTAATTAATAAAATAACTATGATAAAAACCTTATTCGAATCTAGTTCAAATTAGATTGTAACTATTTTCTGATGAATTATTAATATTTAGATCTTTAATATATTCAAATCGAGTTAACTTACTTTGGACTAGGTTGAGAACTGATATAAGTTACCAAGTCTTGGACAATAATAATGAAACTTCTCAAGTAAATATAGAATAAAAAATATCCATTTTTGGGCTTTACTTGAATTGCACAATTAATCAATTCTAAAATAACTTGTCCTAACTCTTCAAAAAAATTTCCCTTTCAAAGTAAATGACAACAAGCAAAGAAACAAACATACCCTTGGTGACAACATTTTGCTTTTCCCTAAACTCATCTACTTTGAAGTTTTGGTTGGCTATTGTTTCTAGCTATGTCAAGCTAGAGAGAGAGAGAAACAAGTTGTGTTTTGTGGATTTTGAATGAGAAGGATGGCCTCTTGAAAGTTGAAGCCCATGGGGAAGTGTTGGAGAAGGAGAGAATATTCTTAAGGCCACCAAAGTTCAACAACAAAACAACAAAAATTTTATAGTAAACAATGTCAGAAAGCAAAAAATGATTAGATTATGATTAAGGATTAGCAGGAAAAGTCAGCCCACAAGGAGACGACTACTCGTACTTCCAAAAATTCACTGCCCTTCTCAGCTACCTGTCTTCCTATATATTACTCTCTCTATATTCATAGTAATCTCACTATTAATTAATTAACACTTCATAAATTTTAACAAATTAATTCGATATTTTCCAAGATTATCCAACATCAAGAACATGTGGTTTCTATGATCTTGTCTAGAAACCCAAAAAAGCTAGCTTCAAGAGAATACAATAATAAGTTACTTGTACTAAGATTTGAAAGATTTATATTTCATTCTTATGAAATTATTAATACATATATAAGATTGAAATTATATGAGTTAGTTAAAATATTTTTATCAGACAATCTTTTAAGATAATTATAAGATGCGAGATAAAAATATACTATAAGAGTGATGTAAAAAAGTTTAACCAATCAAAATTTCAACCTTTTTTATGACATCAATGCCAAGATCAAGAGTTAATATGATGGATTAATGTTGAAGTGGGCTACAGATCTAGTCATGTTCATGCTGTCACCCGGACGATTATTCTCTTTTTTGTGTTTTTTCTGTCGTTTCCTTTGGAATTTATCTTCATTGACAGTTAGGTGAGAGCATAGATACACGTGCATATATATAAATATGGCTGTTTTTTCTTGCAAGATTACCAAGTAGCTGGAGTAGTAATTAACTACCAACTAATCTTTTAATTAATTTAGTTTGACAAAGTTTTACACTAGCTATAAATTTATTACAGTCATCCACTTTTATTCGGGTTTGCAATGGTGAGGCAAAATTAGTATTAACACCAAACTAACTATATATATAAATGTCTAGATGTTTATTGTGACTTTGTTATGTCAAGTGATCAAGCATGCACATATTATAGTGGACATTTGGTATATGATCTTCTTTGGCAAATGCCTTGCAGTTTCACTTTTTTAGCTAGGTTCAAAATCCTGAAAAGATTTTGCTTTTTGTGGAAAAATGAGGATTATAGCTAGGTACTCTTAGTGATTGGATATGCATCACTTTCCAGTCATGCATCTTCTCAGTTGCAGACAAGTTAATTTTATCGTTTTGACAAAAACAACATTCTTTTCTATGAGTTTACTGCAAGTACTGAAATAATCCAAATTATGTTAAGACAAAGTGCTAGTAGCTTAATACCAAATTTGGTATTGGAGAGGCAGACACTTCATATATTACCACGGGTAATGTCAGTTTTTTTTTTTTTTTTTTTTTCAATTTAGTGATCATGTAATATTAAGATCAATTTATGCATTCACATTTAATTTATTTTTTTATGAGCAAAGACAAACTATTTATGTCAAAATCTAACTCATTTATTACCCTAGAGATTTAATGTCAATTTCTAACTGAAAAAGACGGTTGAAACAAAATACTTCAAAATGGAAGACTACTTTGATTTGTTATCAAACATCACTCCACTTTAGGATAAAACTAGGGTTTTGTTTGAATGAGGTTTCCTTACCAATAACAAAACCCTATATATTTAAATATCAAAAAAATAAAAATAAATCCATTTAAAATTTGGTGATTGGATGAGAAAGTATTAGAAAAATAAGAAAACAAAAAGCTAACAATTATGGTATAATCATTCCAAATGAAAAAGGCATAGAGATTAGCTTTCTTCCGACCTCATCATCATGTGTGTCATCATGCACCTTTGTTCTTCAATCCCTCCTTCATTCTTCCCCCATCTCACTCTCACTCTCTCTCTCTCTCTCTCTACTTTAACTTTTCACCGCCTCCCATAGCATCTTAGTATTATATTCTACCTAAAAAGTAGAAAATATATAAAATGATAGTAACATACTATATGAAGAGAGAGAGAGAGGAGAGAGAGATGGATATCATCTTGCATATATCATATTGTTTGTGCTTAGGGTTGGAGCCATATAATTAACAAAGCTTCCCATTCTCTTAATATTTGGTCAATCACTTTGGACTACTTGAACTTCTACTGGGTTTCTTATATACTCACAAGAGTCAAACCAAGTAGAAAAAGAAAAAGCTTTTGATCATATATATGCTAGAAAATATGGCTGAATCTGAAGAAACTTCAATGAACAACAATGGTTTTAGTCAAACCCCAATTGTTTCATCCATTCCTCCTATTGTCAAGAAGAAGAGAAACCTTCCAGGAAATCCAGGTAAGCTTTGCTTTATGATCATATAGTACTCTTGTGGGTATATTCAAAGCTAATTACTTTTATCAGAATAATTATATGATTCATTATTGAATCTTTGTTTGTTCTTGTGACAGATCCTGAAGCAGAAGTGATAGCTCTATCACCAAAGACTCTCATGGCTACCAACAGATTCTTGTGTGAAATTTGTGGGAAGGGTTTTCAAAGGGATCAAAATCTTCAACTACATCGCCGAGGACATAATCTTCCATGGAAGCTGAAGCAAAGAACAAGCAAAGAAATAAAGAAAAGAGTCTTTGTATGCCCAGAAAAGACTTGTGTTCATAATCATCCTTCAAGGGCTTTAGGAGACTTAACTGGTATTAAAAAGCACTTCTGTCGAAAGCACGGTGAGAAGAAGTGGAAGTGTGACAAGTGCTCAAAACGTTATGCTGTGCAGTCAGACTGGAAAGCTCACTCAAAGACATGTGGTACTAGAGAATACAAATGCGATTGTGGGACTATATTTTCAAGGTAACACATATTTCATTTTGTTGGTGACACTGAAATTCAATTCTATGCAAAAGTAGGAACAATTCTTTTATAAAGATAAGGGCCATATCGATCGCTTTCTTCGATCATGCCACAGTTTGTCTAATTATAATCAAATAACTTGAAAGAAGAAAACAAGAAAGGAAATGAAAGCATGAACATGGATTTTACTGTGGCAGTGAGATCTTTGTTCCTTTCTCTTTCTCCCCTGTGTGACTGTATGTGTTTGTGTGTGCCAGTCTATTTGGCTTTAAAGAGTAAAACTAGAAGATTCCTAGTGAAGACAAAGAGCTTGAAAGAAATAAAGACATGAATTTCTTGATTTGAAATATCTTCTGAAGCTGACAAAAGTTCTTATTTTGGAATTATCTAAGCTAGCCTTTAATTGGTAGTATGATATGTATAACGTAAGTGTAGTATTTTTTGTTTGTTTTTATTTTAGTAATATGGGATAATAGTCATCACATTCTTGCTAATTTTCAATACCCTTTGTCGATTATTGTACTTATAATGGCATCTTCTTCATATATATCAAATACATTAGTAAGTAATTTGCATTCTCATCTGGTTTACTGTTCTGTTTTCTGTTTCTTATGCATATGCATCTTGTAGTTTTTTCTATCATATTGATTTATAGTTTATGAAATTTGTGTGAACAGGAGAGATAGCTTCATCACTCACAGGGCTTTCTGTGATGCCTTAGCTGAAGAAACAGCAAGACTAAATGCAGTATCCAACATGAACAATACATTATTACCAGGCAATATGATCAGTTACAATATCATGGGAACTTCCCTAGGGCCTAGCATGGCACCACATTTTCCTGCAGTTTTCAAGCCAATTTCAAGTGCTGATGAAGCAAATAGTATTCCAACCACAAGAGGACTGTCCCTATGGATGACTCAAGGATCTCAAGCTCATGAAACAATGGGCAATGAGATTCATCAACTTGGGTCTGCAGCAGGCTCAGCAATATATGAAAATCAAATTATTTCATGCCCAAATCCTCCACCATCTGATTATCAGCTAAATTGGGTGTTTGGGAATAAGCTTTCCTCCGACAATAATGCTGAAGAGCTGACAAGCACATCACTTCCACTAAGCAATATAGTTAAGGAAGCTGGAAGTCATCAGCTGATTAGTGTTCCTTCCTTGTATAGCTCCCAACACCAATCCCATCAAACATCTTCAGCAGCAAATACTTCAGCTACTGCTTTGTTACAAAAGGCTGCTCAAATTGGAGCTACTTCAACTGATCCATCATTCCTTAGGAGCTTTGGGTTAAAATGCAGTAACAACAGTCAAGTTCAACAAGATGGGAACAAATTCTGTGGAATATTTGGTTCAAGTCCAATACTCGGTACTAGTTTTGGAAGTGATCAGGTGGAGAACTCAGCAGCTGGTGATTTATTGCAAATACACCCTGCGAAACGCCGGCACATACAGAGTACTGACCAAGAGAGTACTGCAGGAGGACAGACTAGGGATTTTCTTGGTGTTGGTGTGCAAACCATTTGCCACCCTTCATCAATCAATGGATGGATTTGATCTCAAATGGGATATTTGTTACTCTTAATACATTTTCTCAATGGGACTAAAGCAAATTAAGATGGTGATAATAAAGTAAAAGTTGGATGGAGGGAATTAAGAAAATTAAGTATTTGGAGGCTTTGCAGGAAGGAAAAGATGGGAATTTGAGTGCTTGATGGAGGGCTAAAAGTTTTTTTGTTTTCAAAATATTGAAGAGCTGAAAGGAGGGAGATCCATGCATATTCTCTTGAACCCTTAAAGCTGATCCCTTTTTAAAAAAATGATGGCTTTTAATTTTGATAAAAGGGAAGTGGGGTGTGCAGTAGTGGGGGCAAAGCAAGGACCCCTTTTGGACTCCATTATTGCATTGTTTCATCTGTGTTCATGGTTGTTGCCTTGTCAAAGACTGAGCTCAAAAGAGAATTTCATATTGCAGAAAAGCTTGATTATAGTACATATAGGCTTTTAGCCTATCTCTTAAAATAAGCTAGTGTAGCTTTTCAATCACCCAACCATGTACACTTGTAATATAGCAAGATTAGTCAAGTTATACATAATGCAAGAAATGGAGGGGAAGCATAATAGTACTGTACTATATATGAACTTCAACATCACCTTAATTTCACCTCTGTAATTTAGTGATGACTTGGACTACTCCCTACAACACAAAATTATATTCCAATATTTCCTTCTTTTTGTGTCTCAATATGATAACCTTAGCAAAAGACCATAATCTTGTCCTTTTAATTCCAATTCCCCTTTTCTTTGAGTGAAAATCCAATTCTAAAGTTACTTATTATGATATTTTTTATAGAAATCACTTTTATTTAACATTAATGGTAAATTTATATACTTCACACGCCTTAAACTTTGTGCATTTAGTCAAAGAAACTAACATTATGAGATGGGGAGAGAATACCTTTTTAAATCCTTTATTAGCATCAGTATCAAAGACCATATATAGTGGACCCTCCAGACTCCAGTTCTCTCCCATCTGAGTGTATGATCACATGCATCCTAGTTGCATTAAAATTCAGAAATCATCTTGGTCTTATTCAACTATGATTCAGATATAAGAATCATATTTTTGTTATCCCTTGCTAGACTTTGTCTACAAATTTACATCATTACATGCTCATTCTTTAGTTTTTGTCTTCTATATATACACTATCAACCTTTTTCCCAATTATAATATGGATACACTTCCAATTGTTCTTATAGCTGGGTACATTTTCCTGTTGCTGATTTCACCCTATATACTGCTCAGGGTTCACATAACAATTTCCTTAATACCCTTATGCTGGTCAAGTGCATTATATATGCTAATCTATCGGGAAAAGGAATCAAAGAAAATGAAACTATAATATTCTTGACTGTAGTACATCCTCTCTTTGATTTTGTTTTACTTTTGGCTACATGATAAAACGAATCAAGCAAGGCATATATCCAGTGGTGTGTGGGACAAGTTATCAAATACTTGTTGTGCACAACGAAATATATGATTGAATAATATCCCATATCTATGGTCATGAATCATTTGAAGAAAAAGTACTATATTTGTAAGATGTGAATGGGAAAAGAAAATGGTTGCCATGGAGTGTACGTTGTAAAAGCTTTAATTACCTGTCTATCTTCGCATTTTGGTTGGCTTTTAAAGATGCAATATTGGGATCTCCATGAGCATCAAATACCTGCAAAAGACAAGAAGGAAGGAACACGAGTTTCATTTCCACTGCCTTGTCTGTTTCATTCAAGTATATATGGATGGTGTATAGTCTACTTAATGTCTACTTATATCATGACCCCAACTTCATAATTTGGTTGTCTAATTAATTGCATCTATCCTTTTAACTTTTCTCATAATCAATAATGGTGACTAATACTATACGCATGTCTTTATATAGTGTTCGGAAGAATAGAAACAACCAAATGTCAACTTGGTCGAATGACACGAGACACATAACATTAATGCATTTGCAAGCTTGACCGGTATTGAAGTGAAAGTATACGGTTACTGGTTACTGGTTACTGTATATGTAATGTAAAACTTGCACAACCCATATCAAAATTTCAAATTAAAAAAACTGAACGTCTTGATAATCACAATTAAAGCCTATTCATTAGTTGGCCCATGGGCTGAAGTAATTGGGCCATGACCCACTAACACAACCAACCGAATCAAGTCCCAACTTAAGACAGGGGTCAAGAGTCTGAGTCCAGACATAGAGAGGAGGAAGGAGACGCGCCATGAAGTTCACAGATTCTCCGGTGATAGAGCTCCCGGTGCGCAACGCCGTCCTCTCGCTCCAGCAAGACAATGGTTCCATGCACGTCGGAACCTCCGTATGGCCGTGTTCCCTCGTTCTTGTCAAATTCGCCGATCGTTGGGCCCCACCTTTACCCAACACCAGTACAGGTACTGAATCGACTCCCAACCCATATTCTGACCTCTTCGATTTCCGATCCAAGCGCGCTGTTGAGCTCGGAACCGGGTGTGGAGTCTCTGGCATGGGCCTTTATCTCCTTGGCCTCACAAACCTCGTACTCACCGACATAGCTCCAGTCATGCCTGCACTCAAACGCAACCTCAAAATCAACAAAACGGTGTTGGGAAAAACCCTAAAGTACTCTGTCCTCTACTGGAACAAACTCGATCAAATCAAGACCTTGAACCCACCGTTCGATTTTGTAATCGCCACTGACGTCGTCTACATTGAGGAAACGGTGGGCCCACTGGTCTCGGCCATGGAAGCCCTCCTATCTGATAACGGTGTCGTTCTGCTCGGTTACCAATTGAGGTCTCCTGAGGCTGATAAGCTTTTCTGGGAACTGTGCGTGAAAGTTTTTGATATCGAGAAGGTTCCCCATGAAGACCTACATCCCGATTACGCATATGAGGAGACCAACATTTATTTATTGAGGAGGAAGAAGAAACAGTAGGGAGAGCAACCTCGGTAAAGTTCAAATCTTTTTTATCATTTTACATATGTTTTGAAACAGTGGGGAGCTTGGATATGCTGTACTTACAGTTCTGTAAATTTTTAGTGCTTGACTCTAATCAAATTTGGCTTCAATTACATAACTTGTCAGCATTGTAGGATGGCATATGAATATTGATGGTTTATGCTTGTTTACCAGTTTGTATTCAATGGCGGCTTGGATGTTTCATATTGGTTTATCACATTGGTCAGAAGGAACTTTAGTCATTTTGTAATTGATTTATACAAAGTGTAGATGGAGAGCCTCATGTGTTTGTTTTCTATTATAGGATGCATTTTGACACATGAATTGCTTGGATACTGGATTGAGTGCCAAAATAGACAAAGAAATGCAGGAGGTTACGTTATTGAAATTTCTTTATGTGAGTAAAATTCAGAATTGAGGGTCTAAATCATTGTGTTGAGTCGGACAAAACGGTTAGATGAAGATTAAGACTGGATTGAAAGCATGTAAGTTAAGAAATTGTTGAACAACCAAGAACTTACTACCTTTCGAGATAAAATGAAATTTAAGTATCAGAGGATGAGTCCGTCTAGATGTTGAAAGACTATACTGAATGGACAGGTTCAGAGAAATGTCATAATCTGAATTGTCTAAAATGGAATTCAGGTGTTGTTTTCTCTTTAAGGGTGTGTTTTCATGAAAGCTACATCAAAACCTTCTTTGCATTATAATGGAAGAGCATGAGTGTGTTATGTGGATTATAAACTCAGTAATCAATAATGTTATTGCAGCAAGTGTTATGCGGATTATAACTTTAATATGTTCTATCAGCAGAAAGGTCAGCTACTAGGGATCAGTTGTATGTATATTCATCAGAAGACAAGCATCATTGCATCGAGCATGCAGTGTTAGGTTGGCCATATCAGCTCTATATGTAATTGTAGTTTTCTTGCTATACTTCATTAGTTGGTCAGAACTTCTGAAGATCCATTTGCTTATTATCAGGGATCCATTGCCATCAATTTCTCAACAGAATTTAAGAAAGAAATTACATGTCCTTTTGCTCTATCTCAATCAGCATGACCAACCCTGCTGCCTCTTTCATAGGCTGTAAGAAAGAAAGTTGGTAAAGCAGAAAGAAAAAAATGCCTTCTTTGTCTCAAGCAATGTTAATCCAAATCCTTGAACGTCTCAGAGTGAAGTCCTTAGTGAGGCTTTACTGGTAGCAGTCTCTGTTTTCTGCTAATACAGAGAAGAAATCACTTAGTCATGGAATGGTTATTAGTCCTGATCTTTGGCAAGTATGCAAATTTGAAGAAATTCACATGGAGATGGGAGCTTGATCTTTGTGCACCTCCCGGAGACCAAGAGAGGCATGGAGATAAATATTGTATATCTGAAAGTAGTCAAATTAGTGAGGAAACCTAACATGTGTTCATGGATTTGTTCCTTCCCTTTTTTGTGAATGGAATCTAGCAAATCCATGGTGACTACATTTATCTACTCTTTCTTAATTGTTTTCTCTGTTCTCCACCTTTATCACCATCCAATACCTACCTCAATGAAGCTAGCTTTTCCCTACTTCAACAAGACAACCATGTTTTATTTTAATGGAAGCATATTCTCAAATCACAGTATTAACCTTATGAAATCTGATTTTTTACAGTTGGAAACACATTTATTAGCCCTCACCACTAGTTTATGGAATAAATGGAATTTATTAATGTATTCATTGACCCATCAAAGTAGAGACCTAAACGCGAATTGCAGGCCGAAATTATAAAAAAATAACAAAACTAGGAAGCAACTAAACTTGCTGCACTCCCAGAGTTTTGTTCTCTTCCTTCCATGAGTGATTCTCTCTATCCATGACGAAGATTCATAAAGTAAAACCATGCCTGCGGGATGATCTTCCATTTGAAATTGCGATCAAAATCTTGGAAAGTCTGACAGTGAAGTCTCTGATGAGATTCATCGGTGTCTCTAAAACATGGTTGTCTCTGATCCACAGCTCCACGTTCATCAATTCTCACCGCATCAATCATCAAAAGCAATCCGAGAATTTTGTCTTTCAGCTGACAGGAAGAAAAAGATTGACTTTGTACACAGAGAGAAATGGGTATTACTGAATCTCCAAATTACTTTATTGCTACTAATGATTTCCAATATGATAAAGAATCCAATTACCCGTTTTCAATACTTAGTTCTCATGATGGGATTCTCTGCTTTTTGTATTCTCATGACATAGTTCTTTGGAATCCTTCCACTCTTAAAAGTTTATAACTTGAAGGGGATCCTCAACGATATGGGGATGTTGTTGGTTTTGGGTGTGACCCCATTAGAATGAGCATAAATTGGTTAGGTTAATCAATGGTGGTAGTCCATCTGATTCATATGTTGCTGATGTTTATACTCCAAGTACCCACTTGTGGCGAAGAATTAATGACATTGTCACTGACAAACGTCCTCCAATTTCTTTTATATGGTGTCAATCACGTGTTTGTTAATGGGGCTTCACATTGGTTGGTGAAGTGTTATCACCATGGCAATAATCATCATCATCATCACCATCCGCATCCTTATACCATTTTGTCATTCCATATGAGTGAAGAAAGATTCAATGTGTTAGCAGTGACCCCTCAAATTCATGAAGTTCTCAATAACAATGTTTTGGTATGTGATGGAATGTATGTTTAGTCTCAAATGATTGCACTGAAACAATGCCTTATTCTGTATGGGTTATGAGGGAGTATAGCAGAGTAGAATCTTGGACTAAGATATTCGTTATTAACAATGTCGAGCCTAATGGAATATGGAGAGTGCTTGGCTTTAGAAAGGATGATGGAGGAGTTCTTCAACTTAGAGGAGAGAATGAACTGTTTCTATATGAACAGAAGACAGAAAGAACACAAGGCATTAGGCATTCATAGAGACATGGCATTGCCAACGTCGTATTACTGGGGAACTTTCACAGAGAGCCTTGTTCTAATGGAAGGTGGAGAAAATCGAAGCATGCTTACAGTGTTTTACTCATGTCTTTGTATTTTAAATAAGATTTTCCTAGTTTTCTAAAATAAAATGTAAATCTAAACATATTGCAGATATAATATGCATCTTTTGAGTGTTTTCCAAAATTCCAATTCCCAACTGAATTTCTTCTCTCCTGATCACCAGACAGACTGTAAAGCTCAATCAGTCTTCCACCAACTCTTATACTAATCTCATCTCCATTAGACAATTTCATTAAGTTTGTTCCATATTCAGAGTTTTATGCTGTCTGTCAAAATACTACAACCCTACTCCTTCATCCAAGTTTGGGACCAGCTGTGCTGAGAGAACTTACACGGGCATAGTTAATTTGTTCATCTTCCAAAGTATCAAAAAGCGTGTACTCAGTGTCTTTCTATGAGTAATATTTGACCATTTTGTCTAACAATTTGGATTCTTTATTACATAGCTGACGGATGCCTTTAGACGTTTGACTTAATTTAGACAACTAAGAGTGCATCTCTGACAGTGCAATACTTTCTTGAGGATTTCCGAAACTTCTGCTAATGAAAGACAATGGCATTGTAAACTCACAACATTTCTTAAGCTTTCACTGAGGCATGCATATAATTAGAATATATATCCAACCAATTATGCTTTAATTTACAGTTTTAAAGTTTATAATCAACCACAACTAAGGGGTATAACTCATTTAACATTTATATTCTTCTGAAGCTGTACAAAACATGAAAAGATTCCCTTAAAATTTTCAAAAGAGAGCACAAAGAAAGTATTTTATATATTTAAGTTTACAGAAGATTCTTTTTTCTTTCTTCCTCGTGTTAGAATCTGAATGCAAGTTTTCAACTGAAGAAATCTTCCTCCTTATTCCATCCCTCCTAACTACTTCTAAAAGATAATTACTACAGTTATTCATAACTGTATATAGTTGCAGAAGATCTTTTAAATGCCTCCCACTTCTTTCTTCTTATTCCGTTTATACATTATTTCAAGGAATAAAATTAGAAGATCCATCATGGACAGCGAAATGAGAAATAACCTGAGGAGTGGTGCTTGCTCTATGTTGCCCCCCTTGTTCAAAGGATATAAAAGAAGAATTGTAGTATTCAATGAACCCATTGTTTTTATGATTTACTACCTCTTTCCCATTTTGTCCCTTCAATTTGGAAGAAATTGATGACTCCTTCATCAAAGAACCACACTGTCTAGGTTGTGTTTGGTAGAAAACTTTAGAGACCACTAATTCCCCATCTTTCTCCTCTTCATTATTGCCAAGATGGTACTGGTGCATAACCCAATTTGTTTTCTCAGGCTTTCTTTGCTTCCCATAATTTGTGTAAAGCACAAGTATCTTCTTGTAACCTTTCAACTTGCTGTTGATATACACTGGCCTAGTCTTACCTGTTTTATGCCACCTAGTCTCACTACCCTCTGCATCTGTGTGCACCTTCCTCCTTTTCCTAGTTCCGGTTGTATATGCTTTGGAAGGCCGGTGAAAGAAATGTCGGATCAGGCCATCTTTGCTAACTCCTGGATTGAGAATTACCAAAGAATGAGATTGTTCTCATTGTCAAATGCTAAAAAAGGCAAGTAGTTAAGTAAAGCAAGAAAATTATCTAATTTACATAGCTGCATTGCCAATGGCTTGTGACAATAAGGTAGTTGGAGGTTTTCTTCTTTTTAATTAATTGCCAATTAGTTGGAAGGTTATTTAGAGGGGGCCTTGAGATAATGAGACTGTTCTATCATATAGTAAAAAAAAAAAAAACTAATTACATTAGCTATTTCTTTCTGAGAGGCCAAAGATGTTTCTTCAACAAATTCTGCTTTTTTAGACCAAGCCAATAAAATTTGAAGGATATACACTACAATGGTGTCTCATTGGATCCCAAAATAGTGAAGGCAAGCGATATCAATTTTTTTTCCCTTTTCTATTTCATTGCTTTTTCTATAAGTCAATGAAAACAATCGGTTTTTATTCTATCTTTGCTTGCGTACACATATACAAACACTGAGACACGTATATGCAATGAAGTAACTGAGTCATTTCACCTGGCAATTTCTCTGGATGGGTGTAGCAGATTCCATTCTCTCCTTCAAGTGTAGGGATGAATTCATCAATCAAAGGATGCAGCTTATGAGCATCAGACCTCACCTTCCCTTCCAAATGTTCAAGAAGCTCTTGATCTGTTGGATCAAACTTCACTCCGGCAGGCAGTCCCGGCAAATTATGAATTCCAGCCTATCATATTATTGTATGTATGTTACAAAAAGGAGAAATAAAATAAAAAGTAAATAGATTGAGATCATCATTAATACCAAAAATGATTTACAACCTGTTCTTGGAATTTGATATGATGACCACATGAAGGACAAGTTCTAATTGGAGTACTGTCCTTGTGTTTTTCCACAATGATGCTGTGGTTGTTGTCACAGTGATCATTGCATTGAGTCATATCCTTATTGATTTCCTCTTATGCCACATTCCACATGTTGATCTTTCTTTCTAGTTTCCTCTTCTAGTTGCAATAAACAATATGGACTAAAGGGAACTAAAGTAAACAGGGAATGAGAGCGTGAATTAGAAGGAAACAAAGAGGTAAAGGAAGCAAAAAAGAAAACTTGTCATTTCTAAAGCTTGCTCCCCTGATGCCGAGTTCTTCTTGTAGGTTGGGAAGGAATTAAATTCTTCCTCACCTTTTAGTCTTTTAATTTCCTCTGCATGAATGAATCTTGTCCTCTCCAAGCT
Source organism: Quillaja saponaria (assembly GCA_029379385.1). Lineage (NCBI taxonomy): Eukaryota > Viridiplantae > Streptophyta > Magnoliopsida > Fabales > Quillajaceae > Quillaja > Quillaja saponaria. Next base: position 4,489,780 of record CM055616.1, on the reverse strand, counting down.
CCTCTTTACACTAAATGAGAGAAAGAGAGAGAGACAGAGACAGAAAAAGAGAGATACCTAAAAAATCAAAATAATGGAATAAGTGTTAGAAATATGGTGAGTTGTACAGATAAAGCATTTTTTTTTTCATAAAAATGAGGTTTCCTTTGATCTTAAGTTTTGTTGTGTTGTGCTTGTGGTGTATTGTTGTATGAAAACTTGTAGGAGAATAAATATAGTTTTTTGATCCTTTTTCCTCTGAGTAAAGATAGCTTTGAATTGTTAAAGTAAACTGGTTTAACTTGTGAAGACACAATGAAAGAATGGATAAGGAGTTGAGTGGAATTGGAGCAAGCTAATGTATAAGCACGGATGTAGAGAGACAGAGTTTAGGTCCAATGTCACCCTGGAGTGTAGAAAAAGCTAAAAATGTAAATACTAGAGCTCAGAATATAAATGAAGAAATGGAAAATATAAACCTTATATATATATATTTGAAGCCAACCATAATTATATTCCTTCACGTAGACTTCTCATGCATAGCAAGAAACCTCGAATAGTACTTTCTGTCTCAAATTACCTTTTGACAGGTTGCAGCTCTCAATTTCAATAGTGATGCTTGCAGGCTTATTAAGCTGTTATCATATGATAAAAGAAAAACTGTGTGTCAAAACTAGGTGAAGAAAAGCCACAATAGCTTGTAGAATGATATGATTCATTGTCTTAAATCTTAAGCTTTGACTCAGTTGGTGAAACACCCTTTTTTTTAAGGAACATGTTTATGTATGGGAGGCAGAAATTATGAAGAGGGACTAATAATGATGATTACAGGCATATTACGTACACTGCCGTTGTTTTGTAACAGCTTCAACTCAGTTGGTGAAAAACTCGTTTTTATGGAAAATCTTTAAATTTAGTTTATTGTACAATAGGTATTTGAGGGAGACAGGAATTACCAGGAAAAAAAAGAGAGATGAAAATGTCTCCCGTAATAAACATGATATTCAATTATATTGCACTCTCATAACCTATAATACACACAGAATTTTCCCTCTCAGTAAGTGTTCTTGGTACTTGCTAATTCTAAAGAATAGAATTCCGTAGAGGAAAAGCCACAACTGCACGTGGTTGGATAGCATTATTATGTGATAAATACTTTTCAGGTAGACAGACAAAGGTCAATTTGAGGACCGACATGCACTTCATTTTTTCTTTTTCTTTTGAGGGATGACACAATTTTATATTTAGGGCAATGCTATAAGCAAAAGAACTATTCACCCTACTTAAAAGCTATGAATGATGATGTTCAAAAACTCTGGGACCAATTGCAGAACATGTAAAAGTAACAAATATTGTTCTAAGCAAAAAGAGAGTAACATTATCATATTTTACTATATTAAAAGGATAGATAGTCAATAACAATCAGTAAAATAGTCATATTTTATAACAAATTAACCATATTCTATAATGGATTTATATTTTAAGCACATCAATACTATACTGGAAATTTACAAAATTACTAGTGTAATGAATAGTTTGAGAAGCAATCATCCATCTTCTGATATTCTGGAGAGATGATAGCAGTCCCTTCGCTTTCTATTCTATTTGCTGCAAAGATACCATGGTGCAAAACATCCAGGCAAAGTCTTCAGAGTTAGAATTCAAATTAAGTTGCCGGATTATTCAGGTGATCAGCTTGAAACTGTCTTAGCAGCAGCAATGACTGATGATAAAGATTGAGATCAATGCCGTCAACAATTCTACCAACACGTGCCTGCAAGATTGCCTAACGAGGAATAGCAAACATCAAGCTTGGCTTAACATAAATGCATGTAGGACAAGTGAGAGAAAGAGAGAGAGATGGAGCGACAGAAGGGGGAGGGGGGAAATTTGCAGTAAGACTCCAACCAGATCTAGTTGAAGCTCCTACCTCGTTATTGGGTCGGATGACGAGTTCACCAATAAATTGGTAGATGGAACCAACTCTAAAGCTAAGGTCCCTCAAGTGCTCGGTGTTGATCTTTAAAGTGGCATTGCCATCAATAACTATGGCTATTGCTGACTCAACAGAGTACTCTCGTAGCCTGGAAGGGATAAAGAGATGCAAATTGCAAAGTTAGCCAACAATTTTCATAATCATTACCATCATCCAAAGAAATCACAATGTAATAGACACACAAGATGCAATCAAATAGCTTCTTTTACCGACAGAGCCAATATACATTACTGTAAAATTATTTCCATCTTTGACCTAAATTAGTTATTACAATTTGTTATGTTAACCTCCTACTCTGCTGCCAGATGGAGGTAGAAGAGCACTATTCTCTCGCAACCAACAAAAATATTTCCCTGTAGCAGAAGATACACTGGTTGGATGGTCAAGAATGTCTAAGTACTAATTTCAATTATGTCCAGAAATATGCACGTAGTTTTCCTAATTTCAAGCATCTTGTATGAATAATCTCAATGGAATTGCCTATATACTGTGAGAAAATGAAAAAAAAAAAAAAAAGGAAAAAAAAAAAAGGAAATAAAACTTATCAATCAGGGGATTAAACCAGATCTATGGTATGCTATTTTCAAGATGTCATACTTAGTTAGAGTGGCAGGTAGAATTATTAGGATGATTGAGCTATAGAGTAGTTACTATGACTCAAAGCCAAAACGTACAGAACCAAAACTTGTATCCGTAATAATCTCAACATGATAGATGAGAAACCTAAAGCAAAAGAGATAAGTCAAGTCGAATTATAACCTACAACGATAAGCTATGAATATGATCTAAAGTTCTCATACCAGCAATGAATCATGATTTAAAATCGATAACCTTCTTAAACCTAATGTTTTTACTTGCTGCAAATGAACCCACACTACATTTAAATCAAGGATGCACAAGTCCCGGACCTCAGCAGGGAGTTCCGCCTGCCCTCTTCCCTGCTTGTGCAGGGAAGAAATATTCTACCAGTTTATTACAGTCATCTCTATTACCACTACTACATTTACCATTCTTTTTCCTCTGTTCAGTTCTCACCCTGAGACCAAACCATGTCACAGCCATGATGATCACTAGCACCATTCTTCCCACCAACAATTTATCAGTGAGTTATCTACAGTCCAACCAGATTACTAATACCATCTTACAATCACAATATACATGAACATCCATTACAAGCACAAACATATAAAAAACTATCTTAGCATTTCAGAAAAGGCAGGAACTCTTACTTTGCAGTAACTCTAAGTGAAGTTCCTTGCTTGAAAAATGGAGAAGATGGGTGTAGCTCTTGCAAAGAAACTAGTTCCCCAGACTTAACCAAAGATGAAGCCATTAATTTCAACAGTTACTTAATAAAGCATCCACTCCTCCCTGCAATTTCAACACACATTCCTAATGTTGCTGAACTTAAAACATAAAACGAAAAAAGAAATAAACTTTTTCTTTTTTCTGGTTATAGGATTTTCTGGGTTTAGAGACCAGAACTATTTCCATAAAGCTAATTGGCAATTCAAAATTCCGGCAATAGCAATCAGCAACTAATTTGGCAACTAGAAATAAAAAATAAAAAATAATTTTAAAAATTTCTGACAATGAAAACAAACATTTACAGTTAAGGTACAGAGCATACTCACTGAGTCAAAAATTTGAACCTTAAAGTTAGGGTTTTTCAAGTCAAGTCCAGCAATTTGATCTTTACACTTGGGGAAGAAATCTCAAACGGTTCGTTTCAGCTTGATTGCCTTTTTCTCCCTTCCGGGTTCAACTGGACTCTATCAAACCTAAGGAGTCACGACCCGACCCTTAATTAAGGAATTTCGAAAGCCCTACATTTTTTTGCGTTGAGCAGAGTTCGTGTCGTTTGAACAATTGTACGTATAATACGACCCTGATAATGGTAGCACTCCTTTCTGTCAATTTTGGATAAAGGCCTGCTTATGTTTTGGGTTTCTATAATTTTACTATTTTTTAAAATAAATTACTGTATTTTGAAAAAATTTAATTGGATCATTATACTTTTTATTTTTATTTTAATTGAATCCCATACACACCTATTCATCAAATTTTATATGATTTTATCAAAATTCTTGTTTTTTTGTGAGAATTTTTTTCATAAATATTAAAATTATCATTCTCTTGTATTATTTGATTATCTTGACTTTATTTTTTAGACACTTTTATTTGTAAATAGTTAGAAATTCATGCATGAAACTCAATGAAACTTAAAATTAAAGTATAATGACTCAATTGAAATTTTTTACAAAACAATAACTCATTTGAAAAGATAACAAAACTATAGAGACCTAAAATGTAATTTGGCCATGGATAAATGATATTTGTACTCTGGCCCAAGCGTATAAGAGTATTAGTGCCTATTATAATGTACTTATTGACTATATAAATTCATATATTAACAATAGTTCACGTAATAACTTAGCTTATTTGACTCAATGTTTTGTTATTTATCAGTGATTCGTGTTTAAATTAATTTATAAATATCTCAACTAATCACTTATCTAATTAATCCAAAACTAAAAAGTTTAAAATTTAAAAAAAAAAAATTAAATCCTAAAATGCAATAATAATAAAACACATTTTCTTGATACCAGCCCAATCCCTTAGGTTAACTCACTTTTAATTTTAAAGGAGTTTATGAATATATCCGACTTATTAGTTTATAACACGTGAAAATGAAAAAAAAAATATAATGAAAATAGAGAAAGAGAAGAGCAAAAATGAAGGAGCACAACTTCACGAGGGGCTGGCAAACATTTGAACATAACAAACTACATTAGCTGTAAAGCCAATGGGACAATCTGCAGTAATTAATTGCCCTGTATAGTTGATGAGACGGCAGGCAAAACACAGAAATTATTCATGGAGGGTAAAAAAACGTCTTAACTCTTACAGTCTTACCATTTTTTACAATTGCAAACGAACTTACAATTGCCTAAGCAAGATGGGGAATATCTAACAGAATTCTACGTGGAAATACAATAGTTATACAATAAAACCTTTCTTCCTAGTTTTAATACCATTCTCTCTCACATTCATGGATGCAGTGATTCCCTTGCGTCATAAGAAAAATACCAGAAGAAAATTATCATAAAAATGACAGTCTTCTCAGTGTCATCTTCGTCCCCCTCACTCCTCATAACAACTCTTCACAAGCAATTTGAAAACCAAAGAGGCAATGGAAAGAGAATTAGACTCGAATTTAAGTATATCCTTCAGACAGCAAGGTCTAGTCACAGGCTCACAGCAGTAAGAGGAGAACTTCCAATATTTACTTGTTTTGGTCATTGTTCAAGGTATGCCCCCTTGTTCAAAGGCATCTTCATAATAATAAGGGGAGAGCTTCCCATCCTTCCCTGTTTTGGGCTTAGCCGCCGCAGCTACTTCCTGCAACATTTTCACCACCCTTCGCATTGAAGGACGGTTTATTGGAAGTGCACTGGTGCAAAGAAGCCCTATACGAAGTACCTTGCATATTTCTTCCCTGTAACTGGAATTGAGGTTGGAATCAATTACATGGTCGATTCCTTTCTGATCCAAAGTGGTGCTGATCCATTTTACCAAGTCTTTCTCCCCATACTCCGGATCAATAGGGGGCTTCCCTGTTACCAACTCCAAAATGACCACTCCAAAGCTATAAATGTCACTCTTTTCATTTACCCGAAGTGTATAAGCATATTCTGCAGAAAGCAAATGGAGTAAATTTATCAAAATCAGACATGTTATATAGAGGTCGATCAATAGAATAGTCAAGTCATTCTCTGAGACCTTCAGAACAGGTATATGAAGCACTGAATGGGTTACATGATAAAACATGCTCTAAGATAGCGCACACTTAAATCCATTAGACAGTTATTAGATAAATTGGAAATTTCATGTAGCAATTAAAGCAAAGATTTTATTATGATAATCTGACAGACCTGGTGCAATGTAACCACAAGATCCAGCAATCACAGACATGGATTCTGCCCCTTGGCTGACTCCATTGACAACTTTAGCAACTCCAAAGTCTGCAACTTTAGCTCCATATTCTCCATCTAACAATATATTGTTAGATTTGACATCCCTATGGACAATCGGTGAGGCACAGTCATGATGCAAATAAGAAAGTCCCTCGGCTGCATCAATAGCAATTTTATACCTAGTTGGCCAATCCAAAAGACTTCCCTTGTTACTGTGCAACAGATCCCCTAAGCTCCCATTTGGCATATATTCATACACTAGAAGCTTGTTGTCCCCGGTGTTGCAGCAACACCATAACCTTACAATATTCTTGTGTCGAATCTTTCCCAATGTTTCAACTTCAACATCAAATTCATCTTTCTCAGAACCAACACATCCATCGTCTTTCTTACTTGCTCGCCACAGTTTCTTCACTGCTACAATCTCACCATTACTAAGTACTACTTTGTAGACTTTTCCAGATGCACCACTTCCCAGCACGTTATCTTCACTAAGGCATTTAACAATCTCAAACTCACTGAAACCAAGTTTATGAAATGACTTCCACTTCGACATGGCAAGTCCCTTTTTCACCTTCTTAATATTCTGGTATTTCAAGTAAAACCAGACAACCCCAATGATAAAAACAATACCAGCAAGTGCAAAGATTGATCGGAAAATCCACAAATTGCCAGTATTCTTACTTCCACCAAAGCGCGGACAGAGTCCATGGATGTCACCACACAAGCCAGGATTTCCAACAAAACTATTTCTGTAATTTCCATTAGCATAAAGAGGAGGTATGTCCCCGTAAAGCTGATTGTTCGATAAATTCAGCATATTGAGCTTCAAATTTTGCAATTCAAGGGGAATTTCACCAGAAAAATAATTCCCAGAGAGGTCTAGATAATTAAGCACTGGCATGCTCCCAACTTCATTAGGAATTTTGCCATCCATCCTATTGTTAGCCAAGTTAAGCTCATTGATCTTCTTGCAAGCATGAATTCCAGATGGAATTTCTCCAGAAAGTTCATTATCACTGAGATCAAGCTTACCCAATTGGCTCAACTTGACTATACTCTTGGGAAGATGACCAGAAATATTATTATGGCTACCAATAAATTCAACAAGATTTCCCAACAATCCAAGTTCATCAGGTATCAAACCAGAAAACTTGTTCTCCGAAATAAACAGCAACGAGAGATTATGGGCACCAGATATTGCAGTAGAAATATGCCCAGATAGAGAATTCTCAACAAGGTCAAGCAAATACAGATGGGGTAGACCCCAGAACGCCTCAGGAACCACGCCTGAAAGCTTATTTTGCCTAAGCCGAACCCTGTTCAAGGTCTGACATTTTCCAAGACTATCTGGAATTTTCCCGGAAAATGAATTGTATATCAATAAAAGATCTATTAATTCACCCTTTTCACACAAAGTTTCCGGGATTTCACCGGAGAATTGATTGTATGAGACGTCAAGGTACTGCAATGAGGAGTTCTTGCCAAGTTCACGGGGAAGTTGCCCATTCAATGAGTTGTTGAACAGTTTGAGCTCCTTTAGATTTGGAGACCAACTTATACTTTCAGGTAAAGACCCTTCAAACCGATTCTCGTACAAATTAAGCGACTCAAGCTGCAAAGAACATAACCCATCTGGAATTATCCCAGTCAACTCGTTCATTGACGCATCAAATCTTCTCAAATTCGTCAAGTTCGACATTCCTAAAGGTAAGTCGCCTGAGAGGGAGTTGTTATAGAGCTCAATTTGAACTATGCTCTTTAGCTGAACAACTGAACTCGGTATAGACCCACTGAGTCTGTTAACAGACAAGTCCAAGTTCTTAAGCCGAGTGAGACGGCCCAGACTTGAAGGAATAGGACCGAAAAGGTTACAACCAGTGAGCCATAGAACCTCAAGATTTGTTAAGTTACCAAACTCACTGGGTATCAGACTCGGGCTGAATGGGTTATACGCAATTTGAAGCTCTTTCAGGGTCGAAATGTTACCCAGAGAACTGTGAATAGTTCCGTTCATTATATTATTAAATAGGTAGAGATATTCAAGTTGCCGGAACTCACCGAAACGCACCGGAACTGTCGCCGGATAGGCTGTTACCAGAGAGGTCCAGATACTGGAGAGTCAAGATTTGAGAGAGAGTGTTGGGGATGGGACCCAGAAGGAGATTCTGGGACAGGTCCAGATGCTGGAGACGGCTACACTGGGAGATATCGGCGGGGAGAGATGAGTTGATTGAATTGTTGGCCAGAGAGAGGGAGGAGAGAAAATGGAATCCGGCAGAGGATGATGGGGAACTGACCGGCTAACTGTAAGTTTGGAAGGACGACCGATTTGACCCGTCCATTGACAGAGTCGCAAGTGATTCCAAACCATTCGCAGGGAGTGTCATCCCGGTTGTTCCAACCGGAGAGAGAATTTGTGGGGTCGGAGAGTTGAAGCTTGAATTGCTGGAGGTAAAGGCCATCTTGGTTTAGAGAGAGTGTCAGGTACGAAGAAGAAGAGAGAATGACAAGGAAGAGGAAGAGAAGCATCGTCGTTTCAGGCGAGAGACAAAGCAAGAGAGATAGAGAGATGTGTATCTGATTTTGGCGCATCTTGAGTGTGAATTTTGAAGCAAGCAAGCATATCAAAGCGGCTGTCCCATCTGACTAGCGTGGAAGGGATGGGTCCTACTTTGTCTTTTTTTTCTTTTCTTTTTAATATCCATAAATGTTTTTTTTTTTCAAAGTCCTATAAATTAAAAAAAATTACAAATTACACTAAAGAGTTATATTTTCAAAGTGAGAGTATAAGTTCTGATTTTAGAACATAATTATTAAAAAGGTCTTTTAATTATAATAAAACTTAAAAAATTAGCTCATAACATCTAATAAATTAGTCTTGTGAAAAAAATTAAAAAAAATAAAATCACATAGCATAAATATAAATCATCACTTTTAATTTTGTTTAAGAATAAACTATTCCCACTTAAAAATTAATTTTACTTGTGTCATATGTAAATTATCTATTTATAAGAAAATTATAAAGTGAATGTGTTTCCCTTCACACAATAATTTATTTTTCCTAAATTAAATTATCTAAAAATAAAATAAAAATTCTAGAAGGATTGGAATCTGAATTGATAGGAAATTTCATTTTCATAGGTTCCAAACTCACGAGCAAATGTTCGTTAAAGTGAGTACTAGAAACAAAAGTAAAATAACTAAATTTGAAGCCTTACACTCAAAAGTCTACTAAAAAAACTTTATGGTCAATGAGTAAGTTTGATTTTTTAAATGCCACCTAAATTGATTGATGCGGACTTTTCTGGCCTTGTTGAGTCCACAAACATTGAACGGATAAAGATAGCTTTGAACTAATAATTGCTGAGGACTTTGTGGGTCGGGTCGGGTCGGTACATGTGTGTCTAATAATTATTTACCTCTTCAATTCTTTGTTAACTTTTAACATGCATTGTCAAAATAAACTCAAATTCTCAATTTCGTAAAAAAATATATTTTTATAATATTATTTAATTATTAAGGCCAATTTTTTATTAGTAATTTATCAAAAATTTACTCTTAAAAAATTTAAATATATAAAATAAATAATTAATTATATTTTATTGATACAAGGACAACTCTTAAAGTTAAGAATTAAAATTTCAAACAATAATTTCATGGATCAATACAAAAATGTAAATGAGATTCTAATTTCATTTAAATATTTTTATAACTTTTTAATGAATAATATCAGAGCATTACCGAGCTTGATGCAAAAATCAAAAATATTTTATAGGCTTATTTATTATATTGGTCCATGAGAATTACACCAGTTTTTATTTTATTTTTTAAAAAATTAATTTTTTTAATTAGGACTTTCATAAATTATTTTTTCTATTTTTGGTCCTCTAATATTTAATTTTTGAAAAATTAGATTAGCCAAAAGTATTAAATTTTGGATGTAACATTGCATATTTAGTTGATATAATTACAAATACATTAAAATAATTTGATGTTTTAAGAAATAATTTCTTTTTCGAGAATAAAAACTCGAGTTTTAAATTTTAACTTCAGAAAATAACTTTTTCTAACAATATTGTCAATATTTTCCTTTCATATACTAAATTTTTATTTTTTTTATCATTATTTAAAAAACATGTAAGCTAATTTCATTAGATTTTATCTCAATTTAATAATTTTGACTTTATTAAAAATTCAAGAATTTACATTACCTTATAATTTAGGAGCTAAAATGAAACTTGACATATTGTATAAAAATATTATTACTAATCATACATAGAGGAGCCATATATTCCATAATTACTTGATAAGAAACTTGACATAAAAGAAAATATGGGCAATTGGATGCTCATCAATCACTTGTTATAAATATTGAATTCAAATATTATCATAATAAGTAAGACGAATAAATTCACCGTTAAAAAGTAATTGTTTCTTAGTGGAATGCTATCGTTGTTTAACTTTGCATAGTCATTTACAAGATTACAAGTGATAATTTGTATGAAAGTGGAAACGTGCATTTGACAAAATTACAGCAAAATTCATGAAAAGTAGGTGGTGGTGGTAATGGTGGTGGATCTAATTCTTTGAAAACAGTGGTGATATTGGGAAAAAGAATGTTGATTTGGGTCACACTCACGCTGATTGCTCAAATTTCCAAAGAAACAATTAGTGCTCGGCACTTTCCAATTAATACCACCTATTATATTCCCAAGGTGGGTTGCTTCTCCTTTTTGACTTGGAATAGAAGTAGATGCTCATATTAAATTCACATTTGTGATTTCAAATTGGAATCTTTTATTGAGAGCATGCATGGCCACTTGGAGAATTTCATACTCCATTCATGCTCAACTTACACTATAATTATTTATATTTTATATCTTGATTATTATATAATTTTTAAAAATATTTATTAATATAAAATAAATATTAATAAACGAGTGTCTTAACTCTAAAGTGTCAATAAATATAATTTTTTAAAATTAAATTTTTCAAAAAATAATAATTTTTATATTAAATAATTTTAAAATCATAATTAATCACTATGATCAATATTATAAAATTTTTACTTATAAAATATTAACAAGTATTATTAAGATACTCGTTTGAAAAATTTATATTAATATTGCAACAATGCAATTTATTATTATATAATTGCGGCATTTAACTTTTATTTTGTATCAAAGTAATCTCAATGATTTTTTCTTTTATGTTTGATAAAAGATCTCTTTCTATTTATTGAAAAGTAATCTCATTGAAATTTTATTTTTTTATTATAATGTAATTTCATTAAGATCTTACTTATTATTATTTTTAATTTTATTTTATTATAATTTAACTAGTTAACACTCACATTAATAATATTAAAAAAGAATATGATTTACCCTAAGTGGTTAAAGGTTTGAATTTTCTTAGAAAGACTCTAGGAAATAGGGAGTTAAATTCTCATAAATTATTTAGTCTCGATTTATCAAATAGAAAAATAATTAATTAAAATACATATAAGTATAAACAAATTGACCGCAAAATTTATTTTAAAAAAATGGTTACTTTTTGTCCTCTTTAAGCCTTCTTCTCTGTAACTGCATGTGTCAAAGCTTTTATGTCTTCCCTAAAAACTAAAAAAAAATAAAATAAAGAAGTTTGAAGTTGCTTGGAACTGAGGATAAGCATCTAGTTGTTGGACCTACACGAACAAAATTAAAGAATGGGCAATGTTGCTACTTCGTAGTTCTTACTCCAATGCTTAATTGATTATATAGATGTGTAGTGGATTATAGTTTTCCCACATGCTAATAAATAAAACATATAAAGAAATCAATATATATATTAAAAATATATATATAAAGAAAAACATTGAGGATGCATGCATTGGAAATAAATAACTCATTCATTTTCTCAAAAAAGAAAAAAAGTCATTAATATCATTGCAATTGTACTTGTACTCTATAGAAAAGCTTATAAAATATTTCTTCTTCTTTTCCTTGTAGTTCGCTTTAAAATTTATTTTTGTTTTTTTAGCTCAAAATATTATAACCGAAAATTTATATTATGTTTGTCAACTTCATCCTCAGTTATATAAACTTAGAATAGAAATCAGATTAATTTGATTTTTGAAAATATAAATTATTGGTTACAACATTTTTAACAAAAAGAATAAAACTAAATTTCTAAACAATTAATAGTTTTGAAAATTGTATTTTAGCTTACCTTTATGGGTTACAATATTTTCAACAATTAGAGCGAAATTAAATTTGAAAAAATATATTTTAGCTAATTTTTTAAAATATTGAATAAGTTATCGGTTACAGTATTCTGAAACAATCAGAAAGAAAGTATATTTCAAAATAATTTTATAATTTCGAAAAATATATTTTTTGGTAATTTTAAAAATGTAAAAACATTTATTTTATTTCAAATAATTGACATTGCTACACATGACTAAATCAATTATTATTAAAAAAAAATTAGACACTAAAAATCATAAAAATTACTTTTTTGCAATATGTGAATATGATATAACTTAAGGATATCAATTTAACACTGAAACACTTTCAATTTTTTATTTTTTAAACACAATTACTTCTAGTAATGTGTATAATAAGGTCAATTATTTTTTATGATTCTTTACATTTATTTTTTATTAATTGAACGCCGTCCAATAATTAAACACAACCCTTTGTCCTTTGATCATAATTATGCCTCAATGAATAATATGGACCAAATAGGCCGTTTGGGCTTTTACCTAAACATCACCATTGTCTTTGCAGGCAGACACAAATGGCTATTAGACACATTACATTACACTTAATTCAATGTAAGGAAATATTGATATCCTATTGAAAGTTATGTTCATCTCTTCTTATGATATGCAATGTCATTGTCATATATTATAAATCTCCAATTTGTGTAGTGCAAAATGCAAACGATTTTTGAGTAATTTATCACTAATCTATTATCGAATAAGACTATTAAAAGATGTATTGTCACTGTTTTGTTTAACTTTTAGAGTAATTTTTGGATTTAAAATTGTTTAATAATAGAGGTTTTAATTTTGTAGCTTTATCCGAAAAGTGTTTTTTGGTTTGTAAAATTATAAAAGCTTATATGAAAATAGAAAAAATTTCAAATAAAAAATAAGAGAAACTAAAACTAATTTTAATATTTTTTTTATTTAGACAAATATATTCATAACTTTTATCATATTCTAACATTTAATCTATTCCAATTTATGAACTAATTCTCTCAAATGAACAAAAACATATACATGTTATCAGATTTTAAAAAATAAAAAAATACAGTAAAATATATATTTTCATTATTTAGATATCAAAAGTACTTATCTGAAAATATTTTCCTAACTTTTTTTTTTTGAATACTATAATTTTTTTATATTTCACAGTACTTTCAGGTTAACTCATACAAACATTTTCTTTATTTTTTTATACAGCACTTAAACAACTTACTTAAAAAATATTTTTACTTGTTAATATTATAAATCTATATTATCATATTGTTACCAAAAGTTGTATAAAGAACTAGCTAGATAGTCTAATATTATAATATTATTTTTAAACGATACACTCAACGAGTCGTATGTGTTATAAAAAACAACTAATGTCCTACATCATTATTATTAAGTGACAAAGGGAACTTGCATAGTCAAGAAAAAGAAAACAAGCATTTGGAAAAAAGATAAAGTGGTAATTGGGCGATGGTCCAATTAGTCAAGTTCCCAAATTAAAACCTAGAATACCATGTTGAGTAGCTCCCAAGGCCCGTTTGAAAATTGGACAGCCTACATAAATGGCCCAGAGTAGCAAGCCCACCATTAAACCTATCTGGCTGTGCTTCTGCACCATATTCCCCAAAAAGGAGGAGTAACAAAAAGGCAATCTACACCATATTCCCCAAAAAGGAGGAGTAACAAAAAGGCAACCTTACATTCCTAAAACGACCCCCTAATAAAAGCAAAAGAAAACAAATTTCTTCACCATTAACCAACTATGAACTAAAGTCTATAGCAGTTACTAAAGGGTTTAACCCCCCATTGCACATTTAGAAGGAGTTTATTATAACAAATTTTTTGATGGTATTAGACAATTGTTATGGTTTTCACTTTTCAGTTTCATGGCACCTTAATTCCTCCCCAATACTAATGCACACCAATTGCTTGAACAAATTCTTGACAGAAAACTTTTGTTACAAAGGAGATTGAAGAAACAGAGAATCTCTGTCATGGATTTTATTAATGTAATACAAAAGCAAGAATCAGATGTGGGTATCCAAGAAGCACAGCAACCCCTTTTGGAAAACACATCTATACCTCCCAGACAATCTAAAACTTCTGCTCAAAAGGCAATAAGAAAGACATTCAAAGGCACAGCTCATTTGTCCAACCTTCTCCCAAGAGGGACAGTCCTCACATTCCAAATTCTGACACCAGTTCTCACCCACCAAGGCAAATGCCGCACCATAACAAACCAGGCCATGACTGCAGGCCTGTTGGCATGTTTTAGTATCTCCTGCTTTCTTTTGTCCTTCACAGACAGTATTAGGGATGAAAGAGGCAAAGTTCGATATGGGATTGCTACATTTAATGGGTTATGGGTTATTGATGGTTCTGTAACACTACCACCCGATGAGGCATTCAAGTTGAAGTTATGTTTCATTGATTTTTTCCATGGCTTCATGTCCATATTGGTTTTTGTAGCAATGGCTTTGTTAGATAAAAATGTTATTGAGTGCTTTAATCCAAACCCATCAGAGGAGACGGAGGAGCTTTTAGTGACATTGCCTTTTTGGATTGGTGTAATTTGCAGCTTGTTATTTGTTGTATTTCCTAGCAAGCGCCATGGGATCGGCTTCCCTCTATCTCGTTGCTAATTCTTTATCTATTTTGGTTTTTATTTTTATGTATTTTTTGGGATATATACACATTCATTTTCTTGCATTTTTACCTTTTTTTACAATTTTTTTTTCTTTCAATTTGGTATAATGAAAAATGGAGTGACGTTTTTCCTATGGCATTAGTTTTCAAGGGTAATATACTCATCAAAGGTTGTTCGTTTAGGTATCATGAAGACCATCATAAACTAAAAAATAAATAGATTTTGTAGCAACTCAGAAACACTATCAATTGCTTATTTTTATTTTTGTTGTTTATAATAAGTTTGTTTATGAACTATACAATTGAGAGATAAAAAATAAAATAAAAAATTTGTGGTAACTCAGAAACACTATCAATTGCTTATTTTTATTTTTGTTGTTTATTTTATGGTATATAATAAGTTTGTTTATGAATTACACAATTGAGGGATAAATTTTTGTTTCTTACAATAAGTTTTTTTTTTTTTTTTCCAATTTCGTACAATGGAGTGACATTTTTCCTGTGGCACTAGTTTTAAAAGGTAATATACTTATTAAAGGTTGTTTATCATGAAGACCATCAAGAAAATGAAAAAATAGTAATTTGCAGCAACCCATAAATTCTACAAATTGCCTACTTTTATTTGTGCTGTATTATTTTTATGGTTCATAATAAGTTGTTTATGAACTATATAATTGAAGATAATTTCTTTGTTATTATAAGTTTTTCTCAAATATGAAATTTGATCTAAATCCTTGTCCGATGACACAAAATTTACTAATTTTGATCCAATGACACGTTTATTTTGTTCATTTTTAAGCCTGCCCTCCAAAAAGTACAAAATACCCAGAAATACCCACATGAACTTCAATTGCCGAAAGAACAGATAATGTCTGACACCCAATTATAATGCGACACATGGCACTCCTGTTATCCCACCCTCCAAAAAGAACAAAAATACCCAACAAACCAGGCTGAACGCAAACCGTTGAAAGCAATTGTTGGCTTCAGATCTAAAAACCCAGAAATACGAGAAAAGAGAGAGAAAGTTAGAGAGAGAAAGTCACCACACAAACCAAAAAAATCCAATTTTGTGAATCAACTGCTCACACTTCCAAACACACTGATTTCAATTTTCAACAAAGAAAAAGGCCAGCTGACCTGACCTGACAGTAATGCTATGCTATGGCCAGCCCTTTAAAGCCCTCAATTTATTATTCCCTTTTCTTCTTTTCTTTTCCTATAAATTTTTTTGTTTTCGCCTTAAACATTAATTTCAACAAACTACGATAAAGCTCAACTTTTAAATCAAAAAGCTTAAATTTTTATGGGAGTGATTACAGAAAAGATGATGACTCTTCGTTCATTTGTTCGTGGTTTTTCTTTAAACCAAAAATCGCAAACCCTTTTTGTTTCTATTGCTATTATTATTATTATTATTATTATTATAAGCTTCTTCTTTTCCTCTATAATCTTTACTACTTCTACTACTATTGGAGTATTAATTATTGTTGTTTGTTATTCCCCAAATCTCACCGCACATCTCAATCACACCCTCAGAAAACTTCGTCGATTCTCAATTCATAGAGAGAGAGAGAGAGAGGGACACAGTTTCTTAGTAAGCGAAAGGTTGAATTTTCATTCCTGACAAGTCCGTCAAACCCATTTACACCAAACCCTTCTTTTTTCTTCTGTTGGAGTTGCAAGTTTCTGGGTTCTTCTTCATCCTCTGCGTTTTCAATGGTTTTTGGCTTCTGGGTTGAGTCTGAAGCTCCTTTAGATCTCAGCATCGGAGGATAACTCGGTCTGTGAGGTTTAATTTGTAGGGTTTTTGTGGAAGTGTGAGTTTTGATCATCAGTAACAATGGAGGCTGGTTCAGAAGGAGAGAAGAAAAAGCCTCCAGAGGGAGAGATTAAGACCAAGAGGAAAATGAAAACTGCTTCTCAGTTGGAGATTCTGGAGAAAACATATGCTGGTTTGAGGAATTTCTTATTTTTCATTTTTGGTTAAGATTTGATGTTTATTGTTCTTCTTCTTGGGTTTGAATTTCTAGTCTGAAATTGTTTTTTTTTTTCCTTTTCTTTTAATGTACTTTTGGTTTCAGCGGAGGCCTACCCGTCGGAGGCGTTGCGAGCTGAACTTTCAGTGAAATTGGGTCTTTCGGATCGTCAGCTGCAGATGTGGTTCTGTCACCGTAGGTTAAAGGAGAGGAAGCAACCGGGAGTCAAGAAGCAGCGAAATGGTTCTCCTGCTGGAGGGACGATTTCTACTCCGGTGAGTGAGGATGGGAAGGAAATGTTAGTGGGTGGTGTGGGTAGCGAGCTTGCTTCTGGTTTGGGTTCAGGGTCAAGTCCATTTGGTAAGCCAGAATCACGCCAAGTTGTTCCACGACCTGTGATGGGCATTCCCAGAAGTGGATTTCAATTGTCACCAATGAAGAGGTACTACGACCCTGCACAGTCAATAGCTGAGTTGCGAGCAATTGAACTTGTGGAGGTACAGTTGGGGGAGCCATTGAGGGAGGACGGGCCTATTCTTGGGATGGAGTTTGATCCTTTGCCACCGGATGCATTTGGTGCACCCGTAGGTAAAGTTGGTTTTTGTTTCAGTTTTTTATGTTCTAGTACAAACCTTTCGATTTTGTTTATGCTATTAGCAGTAAGCCATTACTTATCAAATTGGCATCCCGGCGCATGAGTTTCCCACCTATTTGGGGGAGGGTCAAATACATGCAGCCTTCCCCCTGCAAGCTAGGAGGCTGTTTGTTTGAAACCATTTGCCATGGTCTCGAAAGAGCAACATTATTGTTGCCCCAAGGCTCACCCTCTGAGACATTACTAATAAAGTTTTCTTAACTTAGAAACTTTGACGAGATTAGGTGATGGATCGGATTACCTTGTGTGGAAATGCAAAGTGCTATTATGATAAAGCATGGGAGTTGGGATTGGATAAGTGGTTTCTTCATTGAGTATATTAAAGAATATTACCTGTTTGTTGGGTTTCAAAGGGCATTTCAGGATAGGCTATACAGCATATTGCAGTACTAAAATCTAATAACCCGCTAACATAATTAACTTCGCTTTAGGAGTTGATGAAGTTACAGTCAAAATGTTTGAATCGTACTAGATACTTCAACAGGAAGAGAGCCTCTCTCCAAAAAGTTTTTGTTCTTTGCGGTATGATTAGATAGACATGCGTTGGCCATATATACCATATTGGTTCAGTTTTTGGTCCCTTTGACTTTGTTTATTAATGTTAAAACTCTAATTAGAAGGTTCAGACCGCAGAAGATTTTTATTGTGGTTTAAAGGGTTTAGGTTGAGCTAAAGAAAAATGGCTTACATGAATTACGTGACTCACATATCTATTGTTCTCTGTACACACTAGAGAAAAGAGAAATCTTTAAGTATTGTGGGCTGAAGTTGAGTGAGTATACCTCACACAATGAACATTTATTTATATTGTAAGAATATGTGCAGTATGAGTAAGTCAACTATAGTACAACTCTAATCAAGGAAGCTATTTACTATTTCAACATTCTCCTTGAATTATAAACTTACCGTGTGATGTTCCTTGAGAAACATGAATTTTCAGGTGATTTCCTGATTGTCAAACTCGATATTTTAATCAAACTTGACAATTAAAAATTGACTTTGATGCAGCACCACTGAAAAAACACCAAGGACTGTTAGTAAGTAGAGAACTATAAAATACCTAATGGAAGTTCCTTACATTTTGGACAATAAAAGAAGTTCTGCAAAGATTGTTTCTGAAGTCCTGTGATTGCCATGAAATTGACCTTAGAAGTTAATTCAATTGTTTTATTTAATGCTAGCCTCTACCAACTTTCATACTATCATGCAGGTCCCAACTGAAAAGCTGAAAAAATTGCAGAAACTGATAATCACTGGAAATTTTTTTAACTTTAATCTCTTTTTTCATGCTACATCCCATGACCCGTAGGTTTCCAAAACCTCCCACATATGCAAGATACACTATCTTCTGTCTCTCTTCTTGTCAAGTTTTTTTATATGCATCTCATTTTTGAATTATCCTTTTTCTTTTCCGGCGTTTTATTTTGTATAGAGCATGAAACATAGCCTGTTTAAATTTCACCATAGAATAGCTTTCGGTTAATTTGCTTCAGTTGATATTGATTTATGTGCATCAAAAGTGGTTGATCCTTGAGCAATTTTGTGGTTATTCTAGAAGTGACAACAGTTGGGCAGCAGAGGCAATCTGGGAGACCTTTTGAGGCAAAAATATATGAACGATCTGATGGCATGTCGAACAAGGTTAGTCATAGTTTTCTTCCTCTCCCCCTGGATTATCTTGGAGGAACTTGTTGATTAATGTACTACTTCTTTTTGCACTGTTAATCCTGCAAACATAGTAATTAAACTTGAATGTGGTAGAATGTTGTGTTTTCCCTACTCTATGACATCGATCTTGCCTTGTGGCCTGATCTGTCTACAGATGATATAGAAGATGAAGGAATCTTGAAAGATTTATTGTGCGTTTACTTGATATTGGAAAATTTTGTTAATGTTGATTTGATAGTAGCTCAGTTCATAAATGAGACATTTAGTAAACTTATGAACTTCCTAGAATTTAAAATTGTGTAATCTATTCCATCATTTGTAGTTTTCCATCCCATCAATGTCGTTTGATTTTCAATGGAGTTGAATCCTTTATGTAGAGAAATATTTTGATGTGTAGTAAAACATTTTCCTTGTTCACTGTTGAAGAATTCTGGTTAGGCTCTAGGACCATGACTGTAAAGTAATAAAATTTCTTACTACAAGGTTCAAGAGATTGCATATAACGTATTAAGTGATGGTAAATGTTTTATCTTTTTGTCCCCATGTCTGCAAAAGGATCCAAACTTCCAACTTCCATTATGTTGGTAAAGGAAATTGTTTAATAGATTACCTCTGACTAAATGGATTGATATGTTGCTTTAGGAAGAATTTGGTTGCAAAAATTGCATAATTCTTTTTGTGGTTGAATTTTGATTTTGTTAGAACAGATAATTGGGTTTCAGGTTTGGGATATTCAATTAAGGATTTCCTTCTAGGAAAGTGAAAACTTCGAGTTCAAGCAATGTTATCAAAGGCTCTAGGCGCACCTAGGCGCTAGGGGTCCTTGGAGCCTAGGCACAAGGCGCAGAGGCACTGCCTTAGAAAAGTTAGGCGCACGCCATAAAAAAAAATCTACATACAATAATTCCAAGCTTACATCAAGTAAAAACTAACACCATTAAGTTATAATATAGAAAAAAGTATCCATATACAAGAAATCCAGCAAGTAGAAAGTAAAGGTTGTTAAAAACGATCTAGATAAATTAAATATGTTAAGCAGATAGTCCACTAAGCTAACAAGTAAAAATTGAATTTATACTTCTTTCTTAAAGATGACAGAGATAGCTAAGGTTTAATACTGATTATTACTGCTGAATATCCTCTGTTTTTCAGGTACAAAACAGAGCAGAGATAGTTAAAGTTTAAGCCACACAAATGCTTTGCTTTTTGTGTACAATAGCAGATATTAGACTAAGCAGAAGATGAAGAAGAAGACTTAGTAACTAAAAAACATGATAGATAATAGGCAGACTTACACTGAAATTATGTTTTGTTTTTTGGCCAGGGAAATTCAGACTCAGTAGGCTTGCCTAGTATCAGGATTTTGGTTCAGCTATTGTGCTATGTTTTTTTTTTTTATATGTTTTAGGGACCTTTCAGGTTTCTATTAGGACTCTTCTCAATGTTTGACTTTTTCTATTTATGAGGAAACTGAAAAACTGAAGAGTTTTCCCTAAAAAAGAAAAACTGAAGAGTTTTTTCAAAAAAAAAAAAAACTTGCAACGCCTTAAGTGTGCCTCGAAATATGAAAAAGGCAGTGCGCCTAGTGAGCCTAGGCAGCGCCTTAGTGTCAGCGCCCGCCTTTAGAGGTGCAGAGGCGAGGGGGTTTGCGCCTGAGGCGCGCCTTTAATAACACTGAGTTCAAGAGATGGAACATATTTGGGGGGAGGGGGAGGGGGAATAAGTGGTCAACCTAATTAAGTATTGTAAGTGCACCTTAAATGATGATGAATTCGTCCTAAACATTTACCAGATAAAGGTATTGATGATAACATATGATAGACCTTTTGGAATGATTTTAGTTTTCTTCCCCATAAATATTTTCACTTTGGTTGCATGGGGATTTTCTAGCTTCTCTATGACAATTTCTACAGATACATAAGCAAGGAACATTGGGAAATTTTTCTATGTATGTACATTTACTCCTTGTAAAACTTGGGTTGCATATATCAACTATTGTAAATAACTAGTGGTTTAGTTTTCTTATCTGTATCTCTATGTGATAGTCTCTCTGTTATTGTCAAATGAACATTTTACTTATTTGTTTGTATCTCTTGACTAACATGTGGTTCATTTTCAGGGTGGTTCGCGGACTCTCCACGAATACCAATTTCTACCAGAGCAGCCAACCGTTAGAGCTGAGACATATGAGAGAGTTGGCCCGACCTACAACTATGGCTCACCAGACAATATTCCTAATCCCAGGACTTTATCAGTTTCTACTGGGCGTTCATTCCTTAATGGCAGTGAAATGGTGCCCCCTGGATATAGATTTCAAGATCAGATTCCTGGGATAAATAGTTTGTCTCAGCAAGTCAGGCAGGCACATCTTTTACCTTCTGCTTCTGGAGAGTATGGAAGTGTTCCACGAAAGAACTCATTTATGAACTGTGCTCTTGACACTGATTTTGGAGCTCACCCAATAACTCAAATGGACAATCCATTCCTATCATCTGAGCGGAGGGTCATCCATGAGGAGGAACTTACACGATTGGAGAGAAAGCGCAAGGTATCTCAATCTCAACATAGTACGTATTGATCTATGTTATATGATTAAAGGTTGGAGGACTCATGCAACATTGTTTATCACTTTGCAGAGTGAGGAGGCTAGAGTACAACGGGAACTTGAAGCCCATGAGAAAAGAATCAGAAAAGAGCATGAAAAACAAGATATTTTAAGGCGAAAGGTTCGGGTTATACTTTCGACTTCTTCTGTTTTTTGAAGTTCATGTATTTGTTAATTTTTGACTTATATGGTTTTCTCATACATTAAGAGAGAAGAGCAAATGAGAAAGGAAATGGAGAGGCTTGACCGCGAGAGGCGCAAGGAAGAAGAAAGGCTGTTGCGTGAAAGGCAGCGGGAGGAGGAGAGATACCAGAGGGAGCAAAGGCGTGAACTAGAGCGGAGGGAGAAGTTTTTGCAGAAAGAGTCAATCAGGGTATGAGAAGTGGGAACTAAACATTTCAGCCTCTTTGTCTGATTGACCTTGTGAGAAGAATTGATGAATGTTTACTATTCTTACAGGTTGAGAAAATGAGACAAAAGGAAGAGTTACGCAGGGAAAAAGATGCAGCAAGAATCAAAGCTGCAAATGAGAGAGCTATTGCTCGTAGAATTGCCAAAGAATCAACAGAACTAATTGAGGATGAACGTCTGGAACTGATGGAGTTAGCTGCATCAAGCAAGGGGTTTTCTTCAATACTTTCTCTCGACTATGATACTTTGCAAAATCTTGAGTTATATAGAGGTAAATATGTTTAGTTAGCTTCCCTTTCATGTTTATTACCAATCTTGTAAATTGCTTCTTTGGAGGATTAACATACTTTTGGGAATTGATATGCATAATGGTTATTGTAAAGGGGAGTGCTGCGCTGCAAGCATTTTGCAAGCTGCTAAAAGCTTTGTCCTATTTTAAAAGAAACTGAAGTTAGATTCCTCTTTGGGGTATAGAACATAAATATGGTATCCTTGCCTGATACGTTCATAGAAGCTGTGAAAGGTTATCAGCCCCTTTATATTTTGTCTTTAATGTTCACAGGCTGCTGGTTCAAGCTTATGTTGGAATTTAAAGTTTCTTTTCATAGAAACTCCTTGAGTTTGTAAAATTCATTAAGTTCAACATGATATTTGCTTACACTTATAAGTCATTTTCTGCAAACTGCTTGTTTCTTTGTCGACCTATTATTTGTGCTTGAGGGTATGTCTTCTACGAATTAGAGGCTGGGCAATTAATTTTTTGTAAACATGTTAAAAGAAACAAGTAGGTGATTTCATTCTGAACATTTATGTTTTTTTTTTTTTTTTTTTTTCTTTCCCTTTTTACACCAAAGATTTGGTATAATTGATTGAAGAATTTTGGTTGGTTACTTCTAACTTCTCCTAAACAATATTCATTTGTTAATTCAATTACTATTTATTTAATGTAGCTTAGATCTGATTTATGCATTTTCAGAGTGACTGATGGAATTTGTTTTTCAGGCATGCGAAAGGTATTCCCAACCAGATCTCTGCACTTGAAAAGGCCTTTTTCAATTCAGCCCTGGTCTGATTCTGATGAGAATGTAGGAAATCTTCTGATGGTGAGTTTTAAGTTTTCTTCTTGCATGTTTCTCCATTTCTGCATTTACAAATTGGTAGATGAAGTTCACTGGGAGTGGATAATGTTAATGTAGTTTCTCTTAACATGAGATTTATAGAATATCTTGGAGAGCTGTAAATCCAAGTTATGGTTGACCCTATACATTTATAAGTTTGTCTTTGCATCCTACTGAACATGTATTATCCTGTAACTTTGAAGCTTGCTTCATTCCATTAGAGATCAATGTTCCTTCGCTTAACATAATGCTACTCCTCACATACATGACACAGAACTTACAACTATGTCAGGAATTTTGGTTACTCATGAAAATTGGTCATACTATGTCTACATGTCAAAATGTCTTATCTACTTTTGTAAGTGATAGAATAACTTTAATTGCTTGATGTTAGTAACTTAAATCCACTGTTATTTAATTTAATTTTAATGTCATGAGTTCTGACATTATGGCGTATTTTACTTTCAGGTTTGGAGGTTCTTGATTACTTTTTCAGATGTTCTTGGGATGTGGCCATTTACTTTAGATGAATTTATCCAAGCTTTTCATGACTCTGTAAGTATTCTACCCTCCATCCTCTTATGGTCTTATGTCTAAGCCTGTTTCATTGAACTATTTCTTGGTGTATTCTTTGTTTCAATTAACACATACCCTTGCCATCTTAATAACATAGGAACCAAGGCTCTTGGGCGAGGTACATATTGCTGTTCTCAGATGCATTATAAAAGATATTGAAGATGTGGCAAGAACACCCTCCAACGGAGTAGGAGGGAATCAAAATAGTGCTGCTAGTCCTGGAGGTGGGCACCCACAAATTGTGGAAGGGGTTAGTGTTTTCCTTTCTTATTTCTATCTCTGTGGTTTTACTGTTGCAAAATTATTTTCTCGTGCTTGTTTTCTTGTGCACCATACAATTTTACTTTAATTTTTCTCTGGTTTTTTCATCAGGCATATGCTTGGGGATTTGATATACGAAATTGGCAATGCCACTTAAATCCATCAACATGGCCTGAGATATTGCGGCAGTTTTCTTTGTCAGCAGGATTTGGGCCTCAACTGAAGAAGAGGAATTTTGAACAGACATATCCTCGTGAGGATATTGAGGTGTGGCCTTTTCTTTTCTTTTTCCTCTATTTATAGCTAATGGTATGGTACAATACCTGCCTACTTATGATACTCTATTGACTACCTACGCTTTTAGGGGTTATAAATATTTAAGATTTATACTGTAAGAAGTAACCTTATGATTATTTTCTGTTACAATTTTTTTACTTTTCTTTCAGTAATCTTCAGCCAAGAAAATAATTTTCTTGGAAAATGCTGTATGGCAATTTGATTATTTAAAGTATTTGTTATAGTAATGGGATAGAAGGTTTCTTTTTTACTATGCCAGACAAATAAAAGAAGCCAAGGGGTTAGGTACATGTATGCCATAAGACCCATGAGGGGGGTGGGGTAAAAAAGGCTCAACGTTCCTCCCATGAGCTTCTCTCCTTCTCATAAAACTTAGCTCCTTTTAAAAAGAAAGAAGATGCACATCATCTAAACTGATAGGATCTGTAATCTAATAAGGAAAGTGTGGAATTAAGTTGAGTGGAAGCTTGTCATGGTTTTGATATTTGTGCTTAATCCTGCAAAGAACTTTCAACCCCTTGGAATACTCTGCTGCAAACTCCAGCCAAATGTCCCCTGTCGAAAACTATGTGAAACCGATATAGTTGATTCTTTGTGGAAATAAAGTTTATATGAAGTAGTTGAAGAAACAGTTTTTACTAACTAGAGAAACTTGGGACTCTGCAGAAACATTTGTTCATAGAACTTGAAATCATCGATGAAATATAAAATCAGTTTTTATGATGTTATGACTCAAATTAATTTATCTAAACATTTCAATACATGTTTATTATAAAAAATTCATATTCTTACTTGTTTGCAACCTCCTTTGGGTTACAAGTGCAGGGTAATGATGGTGAACATATAATTTCTAATTTACGCAATGGAGCGGCAGTTGAAAATGCTGTTGCTATCATGCAAGAAAGAGGATTTTCTAATCTTCGAAGATCAAGGCATCGTTTGACACCCGGAACTGTTAAATTTGCTGCATTTCATGTCCTTTCTCTTGAAGGAAGTGTGGGCTTAAATATATTAGAAGTTGCGGACAGGATTCAGGTAATGCTATTCTGATTGAATGTCCTGCCATTTTATAATGTATATAATTCAACTCATACATTTGTTTACTTTTTATCTCAGAAATCTGGGCTTCGTGATCTTACAACAAGCAAGACACCGGAAGCTTCTATTTCTGCTGCTTTGTCTAGGGATTCGAAGCTTTTTGAGAGGACAGCTCCTTCAACATATTGTGTACGCGCTGCATATAGGAAGGACCCTACTGATGCTGAGACAATACTGTCAGCAGCCAGGGAAAGAATTCGAATATTTAAAAGCGGCTTTTTGGATGCAGAAGAACCTGATGATGCTGAGAGAGATGAAGATTCTGAAAGTGATGTGGCAGAAGATCCTGAGGTTGATGATATAGGTACTGAAATGAAACCTAAGAAGGAGTTTCAAAATTTTCAAGAATTAAATGTAAAAGATATTGAGAGAAATGGAAAGAATGGTGATGTGGTTCTGCAAACTCCTCATAGTGGCCATAAGAATGTTAGTGAAGGTTTACCTTCAATTCAATCTGAAGGCTTTAATGAAGTAAATGATATTGGTTCCACTATTAAGCCATCTACAGAAATTTCTATAAACAGCAATAATATAGCTATTATTGATAATGAAGACTCAGATATTAATGAAAGCAATCTAGGCGAAACATGGGTTCAAGGACTTACGGAAGGAGAATACTCTGATCTCAGTGTTGAGGAACGCCTTAATGCTCTTGTTTCTTTGATTGGTGTGGCAAATGAAGGAAATTCTATCCGTATTGCACTTGAGGTACACCTTTCTATTTCTCTTACAACCCTGGTAATGTGTTGACTTCCAAAATTTCTGCTTGTTTGCACGTCTATGTTCTAATGAGAATATGTCTTCAGGAAAGGCTAGAAGCTGCGAATGCCTTAAAAAAGCAAATGTTGGCAGAAGCACAACTTGATAAACGGCGTATGAAAGATGAGTATGTTGTCAAGATGCCCTCTTCGTGTTATATGGGGAATAAGAATGAACCAAACATTACGATTCCCATGGCAGAGGGTAAGCAGGGCCCAGTTGCCAATAGTTGATGACAATAATGAAGAGGCATTAGTTGCTCCTGCTGTACAGCAAGACCAGTTTACTTGATCATCAGAATGACCTGAACTACGGTAACAGTTTTCCATCTCAAGGGAACCTCCAAATGCAAGATTACTCTGCTAGTGCTGAAAATTCCCCTTTCCAGCCACCAGGTTATGCTGCTGAAAAGTCAAGGTCTCGACTAAAATCTTACATTGGTCACTTGGCTGAAGAAGTATATGCGTATAAGTCACTGCCTCTTGGTTTGGATCGGAGGCGTAACCGATACTGGCAGTTCATTACATCTCGAAATGATCCCGGCTGTGGCAGGATTTTTATGGAGTTGCATGATGGTCATTGGAGGCTTATTGATTCTGAAGAGGTGTTGTTTCTCTGCATATGATGCATTTGTAGATCTATGTGCATTTCTTTTTCAAATTCAGTTTGCTTGTAAAGCAGCTATTTCTTATTTACCCTAAATAGTTTGATTTGATGGATGGTAACAAAAGCCTATTAATATTAAGAAAAAGAAAAAGAAATGCTGATCACGAATTTTTTTTATGGTATGTCATTTCATTTATGCTTCCAGCATTAGGGTTGGTGGCAGAGCCTTTATGAATTATTTGCTTTTTTTTATTTTTTATTGTTCAGATATGAACTGTCATTTTCCAGAACATGACTACTAGACTTCTATTTCAAGATTTATATTTTCTGTTGTACTCATACATTAATATAATTTTTGTTGTCTTTCTTCATTTTATGTATTTTCGTGCAGGATTTTGATGCTCTCTTGGCTTCTTTGGATGTCCGAGGGATCAGGGAATCTCACTTGCATACAATGTTGCAAAGGATTGAGATCTCCTTCAAGGAATCTGTTAGGAGGAATGTAATTATGTTCCAAGATGGGAAGGCATAGTGGCAACACTGTCAAAAGAGAAGCTGTTGAAAAGGCTAGTAGGCAAGATGGCAATGCTGGTAGTGATAGCCCCATCAGTACGGTGTGTGTTACCGATTCTGATATTTCAGAGACCTCGACATCTTTTGTCATTCAGCTTGGACAGAATGAACCTGAGAGCAATGATGCTTTGAAGAGATACCAGGATTTTGATAAGTGGTTATGGAAAGAATGCCTAAATTTGTCAAGATTTTGTGCAATGAAATATGGGAAAGAAAGATGCAGACAACTTTTGGGCATATGTAATTACTGCCACAATGTTTACATTTGCGAGGACAATCACTGCCCCTCCTGCCATAGAACCTATAGTTCCTCCAAGAGCAGCTTAAACTTTTCTGAACATGTGGATCAATGTCGAGGGGAAATGGAGATGGATGCTGGTGGTTCTTTTCATGGTTCATTGTCCACTCCTTTGAGGATGAGATTACTCAAAGCACAATTATCTTTGATTGAGGTGAGTGCCTACTTATGTTTGCTTGACGATGTTCTATGCTGATTTTTTGTTACTGTTTTTTAATAGAAGTTAAGATTAAGCTGATTCTTTATTTCTTGTTTCTTGCTGTTGACTAAAGCTTATGGTGATATATTTTGGCTTGGCAGGTATCCATCCCATCAGAAGCTCTTGAACCTATTTGGACAGAAACGTATCGAAAATCTTGGGCTATGAAGTTGTACTCCGCATCATCAGCTGAAGACCTTCTTCAGGTTATTTTCCCTGGTCAAATATGCTTTAGGACTTCCAATAGCTTTTAAATCTTGGTTTTCTATTGTTTTTGGTCAGTCAAATTAGAGTCAGTTATCATTAGTGTACAGTGTGAACCATAAGATGAATTGGTGCTGCTGGCTGTCAAACTTTATATAACTGTCTTACCAATTGTTTGGAGAAAAGGAATCCTGGTGATATGTGAGAAAAAATTCTTCAGAACAGTTTGAGGCTTATGGGACATATTTTTTGGTAAGTAGAAAATACATGGGTTGAAGGATTACATGCATTTGTTGAAAGACACAGGTCTCTGGATCAGTGGATGCCTCCACAAAGCAGTTTTACAGATTTTCTTTTTTCTTTGATAACAATATAGCAATTGTAGTTACATTCCATTAAAAATGAATACACCATAAGTTAATATTGTACTTCCTCCTTCTGTCATGGTCTTCTGCAGTCATGGTATTCATGATAATTTGCCTGGTTACTGTTAGTCCGAATCACTTACGTGATGAATTAAAGCCAGGTTGACCAATAAATTATATATATATATATATATATATATACACAACCTTATTTTAACATTAGTTATATTGTTCTGAAGACTAACTTCAGGGAGGCGTATTACAATTTTTGCTTTTTTCTTTCTAGATCTCTTTCCCTTCCTTTAAAGTTGCCACACTCTTGGTTTTCAGCTTTATTTAATCAGATCCGGTTTACCTAGAAATTTTGGCAATATTTACTTGTACAACGTACACCCGAAAGTTTAGATGTGGCTTCTTTAACTGTTCTACTTACTATTTTAATTAAAATATGTATTCTCTAGTTTTTCATATGCCTTTTTAGACTTTTGGGTTAACATTGTTTGGTATCTTGTGCCGTTCTCAGGTTCTGACTATGTTGGAGTGTGCCACAAAGAGGGACTATTTGAGTTCAAACTTTGAAACAACCAGTGAACTGTTGGGTTCCTCCACTTCAATACCATATTCTGCAAGTGATTCCTTTTGTTATGAAAAAATTCATGTACTACCATGGGTGCCACATACAACAGCTGCTGTGACTCTAAGGCTGATGGAATTTGATTCATCTGTCTTTTACTTGTTGCAGCAGAAACTGGACGCTGAAAAGGAAAAGAGAACTAGTGATTTCACTGTGAGTAGTCTTTCTCTGCCTCAATTATACTAAAATGAAGAGAACTGGGATATATACACATGTATAGAATAATAAGAGGAAAAAAAGAGCCATAAAGGAGAAGCAACCAATTAAGCTTTAGAACTTTTGCTTTTAGTCAGTGGTAAGTATTAGTAATATGGTCTAAAAAGAAGTCAGTGGTGCATAGTAATTGTTCACTTATTAGCAAAAATAAAAAAAATAAAAAAATTAAAAAAATATATAAAAAATAAAAAAATTAACAAATAAAAATAACAAAGAACTTGTTGTATTTTGTAAAGAACATGGGAGGATTCATGTACGGCTAGTACAGGTGTATACTATTTGAATGGTCTAGTAGGGCTAGGTATCTAGTCTTCAACGTTTTTTTTCTGACCTGGCTAGTTGTTAACCTTTGATTTCCCTGTTTTTGAGTTGAGTAGGTGGATGTTTGTTTTTGTTGTTGTATCAAGATGCGAAGGATCTCTCTAGTTCCTTTTTTTGTTTTTGATGGGAGAAATCCATAACTAAACTGATGAGCAAGAAAGTTACATAGCAAAAGGGTAGGTTCAATCTCAAGTCTACCCCTTTGACCTATATATTTTGATGAAGAATACTAAAGAGAATCTGTTAGAGAAATGAATCTGAATGAATTTCACAAGATTTATAATGGTTTCAAGAATGGGGAAATCTCGTTGTCACTATATCTCAATTTGATGCATTGTAAGAGTTTATTATATGGTCTCTATAGTGTAAGATTCACTGGCTTCTAAAACTATGGATCTGATCTGAGATAGTACATACAGAGAGAGGAACATAGTTTTCTTGGTAATGTTACATGAGCCTCGCATGCTATATTTGAGCAGTTGAGTTTGAAGATACAGGACAATAATTTAGGCTTGACATGTTACATAGTCGGTTGCAAATGATTGTTCTCAACTGTGTATTGAGAAAATAGAAGACTATGGTCTTGTTTGAAGCTTGTTTCCTGATTTCTTTCTGCTCTCTACTTTTCAGAAACTTCCATCAAAATATGTTTCTCTGGAGAATCCCCAAGGTGATGGTGCAACTAAAGCTTTATATCAGGCAGAACATCCTAAAGAGAACTGTATTGATGTAGGGACTGGACTTGCAAGCTCCAACCATGGACGTGGCCATGGTCGTTCTCGTGGTGGGAGCTCACAGAGAAGGGCCATTGGTTCAAGATCTGAAAAGAGACTTACAGTCACAGGTAGGGAGAAACTGGGGCAAGTAGATAAGTGGAAAGGGAGACCACGTGGTAGAGGAGGGCGTCAGCAGTGGTAGGCGTAGCATCAGAAGCAGGCAGAAATCAGCAACAAAAGTGGATGAAATGATACCAAAAATGGATACACCCAAAAATACGGTGAAGTTACCAAGGCTGCTTATCAGAGGGAAGTGGAATGGAGGTGAAACCACTGGTTTGCAAGTGGAAGATGAAGAAAATGCTAGCAGTTCTGAGAAATCGGATTATAATGATGAAATTGGTCAAGCAACAGCCTATGAATATGATGCTATGGTGAATGAAGATGACTATAGTGTTCGTTTCAACAAGTCTAATGACATAATTGATGGAAGTGATTATAATGTAGATGATGATGAAGACAATGATACTGATGATGATGAGGAGGAGGAGGAGGATGCTGGAGAACATGAGCAAGGTGATCTTGATATTCAGGGGTATATAAATGGAGAGTCGGAGTCGGCTGATGGACAGAGCATGGATGCAGACCATGGCCATGTTATGGCATCAACATCATCAGATTATAGTGACTAACAGCAGCATGATTTGTAGAGAGAATGGCTCACAGATATGCATCTTGATAGTTAATTTTTTCTCAGCTTTCTTCAATTGTGTAGGAATATCGCTGTAGTCCCCCATGGTAATTAGAGATGTCAAATGTGCACCTTTGTCATGCCAACAAAGAAAGTAATATGAATTATAGTTTTCGAAATGGCATGAACAACTAAAAACAAGCAACAAAACGGGTAACGGCAAAAGGATTTAAGTGAAGTTAATCTCATTAAGCATACACCGAGTAGGGTTATAATTTTAAAAAAATATTTTTAGAAGAAACGGAGTAATGGTACTTGACAAATCAATTGAGATTGTGGTAAGTAGTAGTATTCTTAAATTTTTTATATTTGTATAACGTTCATCTTTGAAGCTGTCTCTTATTTGTCTTGCATAAAGAGATGGCTCAATATACAGACAATAAGAAAATACATTTTTGAGACATTGATATGGTAAGAAATGTGAAAATCTTGGTTAGTTCTGCTAGATGTGCTAGTAACATCCTGTATATTAGCAGTTTAGCACAGACATACCCAGATTAGGTTTATATATAAATAATTGTTGCGAGTTTGTATATATATTAAACTAAATAACACCAGATATCCATAGATTTTTTTTATTTTTTATTATAACTAGTTGCCTGCAATTGTATCTATTTTATTTTAATATATATATATATATATTTTTTTTTTTGATAAAAAATATTTATATATTAAAAGAGTTAAAGAATGAGAGAAAATTATTGTTTAATAATTATTTAATGATAAATAAATCCATAAATTTTATTAATTGAATTAATTTTTTGAAATAATTTAAATAAATATACATAAAAAAACCATAAGAAATCTCTTATTTTTATAATAATATAAATATTATTCTTATAATTTCAAAAATCAACAATATAATCATCGCCTTCTATCAAAATTTAATTTAACTTATAAATAATTTTTACATTATACCTATTTGCCATATCACTTTCTAACCTAAAACTATTATTTTAATTTAACAATAAATTATGTGATAAATAATATTTTACATTATACTATTTGACATATCACTCTCCATTAACCTAAATTAAATCTTATAAAAAATAACAACATTGTATAATTTTCAAAATTGTAAAATAACATCTAATCTTTTTATATTAAAACTGAATTCCCGTAATTTATTACAAGAAAATATTTATTCTGTTCTCGTGCTTCTAAAATCCTAAGATTGTAGAAGAGGTGGACAACTGGAAAATCTGCTCTCCTATATCACAAGTATTACAGCCTGTTTATGATCAGGCACCCAAGAGTCTCTTGTATCCAGCCTTCTGCTCAGAAGTCAGTCTAGTAGGAAACTTTATGTTGAATTTGATCTTCAAATTTCCTCTCTTTGTGGGGTCTTTCTGGAATGGCATTCCTTCCTTTGGAACAACCTCCTCATAGTTTGGATGAATGACATTGTTGATTGGGATAGTTAAGTTTCTGCCATCTAGTGTAGTAAGATGGACAGTGTAACCTGTTAAGGCCTCAGCCAGAGAAATCTTTTGGGTGACTATCAAATCGTTTCCTTCTCGAGTGAAAACACTATGGGGTTTCTCATCTATGATGAAAACAAGATCTGCAGCTAGAACATTAGGCTGCTCATTTCCCTTCTCAGGGAAGGTGATCTTTGTTCCCTTCTTCCAACCAGGCTTTACATTGATTGTTACGATCTCCTCCACCTGCTTGCTCTTCCTGCAACCACAAGAAAACAGGAATCCAGAATCAGTACAAGATAAAATTATAATTCGCAAGCAGTAACGCTATGAAGAGACAATGGTTATATGATTTTTACTAATATTGTAATAATTCAGCCATTTGAAAGTTGGGATGTAAGAATCAATTTCAGTGACTATTATATCAAATATGACATGAAGTTGTGTGCCTTTTCTCTAGTTCCTGGAGATGAAGGATGTGGTAAGAAAACCATATAGAAGTTTAGGAGCAAAAAAACACTTCAGGAAGTTTTATGCATAGCAACTTCGGGCAATGGACTATTTTAAACATGAAGACTACTATCAACAAAAGGCTTTCCAGGCGTTGATACTACATTGTAATATGATCAATGATAACCCCTCAAACTATGGTAATGAAGCTTCAAAGAAACATCTTTTATGATCAATTTCTTAATTATCACTCTGTTCAGTATCATTTTCTTTATAATACTAAAAAATCACCATTATCAGGAAAAAAAAATTTAGTCCTAGAGATAAACATAGTATAGCTAGCATAAATGTTATAGTCTATAATCAGAGCATATCAAGCCAGAAATCTGTATTAAGTGTCAAAAAATTGCTTTCCGGACAAGTAGTTGCAATATCTTTCAATAGCCACCCAGTAATTGAAAACCCAATCAAAATGTCAGACAAGATCCACTTCATCATACTGCAATGCACAGAATTCCAACTTTTTCTATTAAGGGAGTTATCACCTATAACCTTGGAAATGTTCCAGTAAGCTAATCCAGTAAACTCATAAAAGAACAAAGCTAGTGTTGGTGGTTTCAGAATAATCTTCAACTGTTGATATCACATGGAAATTCTTTTGGGGAATCAAAACCTATTTGCACTTTGATTGTTTGGAAAATTTAGTAGTCTGCCTAAAGTAGGAAACCATCCAAACTCATACTTAAGCGTTAAAATTAATATTACTAACTATATGGGAGCTATCTTCTTCAAATAAAGAAGAAATATTGTTACCAAAATAGAAAATGCATTAATTAATATCATTTATACTATAACCTATGGTGATGAGCAAGGCTCAAGTCAAAGGCAATCCGAGGAGCAGTTAGCTCCAATAATTATAAATCACTTTATAAAATTGCATTCAATTTCTTACTAAAATATGAGAAAATAAAGTCCATCCTCTACTTCATCAGATATCAAGAATGTAATCCACCAATCAAATTCACAACCAAGAATGAAAATATCAGAAACTGTTTAGGCATAATTATCTAAGAGTAGAAATAACTTACCCACTCCTGTCAGCTATTTCTCTGCTGATCTTCATCTTCTTCGTAGTCCCTTTATATAGTTCTTCAAGGCTACAAGGCAACCTCTTTTCAATTGAAGTAGCTTTGCGAGGAGCACCTTGATTCATAGAGCCTCCCCTGCCTCCGCCAAAAGACCCAAAAACATCATCGCCAAACATCCCACTTGAGAACCTTGACCTCATGTCGCCACCACCACCCATTCCTCCCATGCTACCAAACGGGCTTGAAAACCCAAAGAACTCAGAAAAAATGTCATCCGCATCCCGGGGATTGAATCGAAACGTCGTCGGTCCTCCCGTTGAAAAATAAGAAGCTCCACCAGGACCACCAGCATCAGGAGGCGGTACCTGACCCTTTAGACCCTCTTCACCATACTGATCATATACAGCTCTCTTCTGGGGATCACTGAGAACCTACAAGATTCCAATTTGAGTGAGTTCTTACATGCAATCACTGAAAAAGAGAGAAAATTTACAATACCCATATAAATGAAATAGCTTTAGCTTGAAGATTTACCTCATAGGCTTCAGAGATTTGTTTGAATTTGGCTTCAGCTTCTTTCTTGTTATTTGGGTTTTTATCAGGGTGCCATTTCATGGCAAGCTTTCTATAAGCCTTTTTCAAATCTTCATCTTTAGCATTCTTATCAACCTGCAAGAGCTTGTAATAGTCTACCCCCATTTTGTTTTCTTCTTCCCTCTTCCTCTTCTTCACTTTCTTTATCTTTTATTCTTCTTCTTCCTCTTCTTGAGGTTACTGATGAAGATTGATTACGTTTGACAGTTTGAGGGGGAGGTGGGTAGTTGATATGTGTGGAGGGCTTGTTTTGATGATTTGAGAATCCTGTCGAAGGTTCCAGAAGAAATCTTACAGTTTCGCTTAAGTCGGGTTATTGCCACAGCCAACCTTGCAGGACCGGGCATGAGGTGCGTGCACAAGCACAACACAAGGACACCGATTTCATACTACGTGTAATGAAAGAATGTGTTACGTGCTTAACCCATTTTTATTCCTAAGAACAAACGTGGCAGGATCAAATTGTATAGACTACCGCAAAGCCAAAAAAGTGATTTAAGTGATGAATTACCTTGAGCTCAGTGATTAATTATTAAAAAGTTGAGTATATAAGAAAATATTCAGTACAGAAAATAATAAATTCTAATAAAAATAATACTTATCCACAAAAAAAAAATACACGTAAAAACTAAAAATTAAAATAAAATTATGTAGACTAAACAATTTATAACAATATTTAGAAATTAAGAATAAGAGTATATATATTTTTTACCCAATCTTAGAATTTTTTTATTTATTTAGTAATTAAGTATATCTAAATCAATTTATTCATATATTGATTGATCATATATCCTGTCCAACTAAAAAAAAATTGTAAAATTTACAAAAAAAACCAAATTACCCAGCACAATCTTAATATTCGAAACAAGGAAAAAATGTGGATGATATAATTTACCAGGCTAACCCTTTGATTTTCGAGTTCTAACATTCTAATTTTGTTGTTGTTTTATTTAGTTAGTAATTAGGTATATCTAAATTCAATTTATTCGTACCTTGATTGATCATATCTCATGTCCAACTAAAACTAAAGTGTAAAATTTATAAAAAAATTTACCCTTGCACAATCTTAATATTCCAAACAAGAAGAAATGTGAATGGCAGTATCTACCAGGCTAACCCTTAGATTTCCGAGTTCTAACATTGCAACTTTGTTGCCGTTTTGGGCCACAAAAAATTCCTCCTAAAATTTAAAGGCAATGGGCTTAAAATTTTATATTTCTATACCATGTCTTGGGATGACACATTGAGGTCCATTCCAATCCCACATTAGGATTTTACTTTCAAATGACACAATTAATGAAATTTTACAAAGTTGACTCTGTTTTTTGCCTAGGGAATTGAATCATTTGACTTTTTCAAACATTGACTCAGTTTAACCATTCTCTACCAAATACCAATTACCATTACCAAATCATGAATTCCTAAATGTATCAAAAATAAAAAATTAATAATTGCAATAAATTAGGCAAATTCATTCTTTTTGATTAGCAATTGATAGTCTCCAATAAAAAGTATTACATTCCATACCAAATTACAAACTAATCAATGTGTTTTGAAAACATGAAAGCAATGAATTTAAACCTCTAATCTAAACAAATCCATCTAAAGAAAATCAACACCATTAACTAATCTAATTAACAAGGAATTTGATCAATGAACCATCTAAGTACTTTTACAGGTAGCTTTATAAGACTACCAGCCAGATTTGCCAGTCCTGCACAGCATATGCAACATGGGCACAAGCAACTCAACACCGTCCTACACAATTACAACATCATCATCAATTACAAAATCAATTCTTTAAAAAAAAAAAAAAAACAGAGATCTGGAATACATGATTTTGTGATTTTCTCAGAGAAAAGGTGAAAAGAAAAAACTTACCCAATAACCCAGATGACTGCACCTACAAGAGACAAAACCAATGCAACCAATGCAAATGGCAATCCGATCAAGATAACCCAATGGCCTGCAATCTCCCATTTCTTTCTTTCTTTCTTTCTCCTTTGCTTTGCTTCTGTGATTTGAAAATTTTCTTGGTGGGTTTTGGGGAAAGAGGATTTGGGGTTTGTTATAAAGAACGTGTTTGGCGGCGGTTAATTCCAAAGAAAGTCCAATGAGTACTCGACGCGGAATTGTATTATTCTTATTGACTAAATTACCCTCAGTAGTTCATCTAATTTACGTAATTTAAAAGCTTGATTGTTAGAAGTATGTTGGGGTATATTGGTATTTTAGATTTGAAGAAGTTTCCTTCACTGTTTCAGCCGTCTGATCCGGCTTCTATATGTTTTTTGTCTTGCACATGGCTCGATGCAGATTTTTATTTTTATTTTTGTTAATTAAATAAATTAATAGGCCCTTGGATCACAATTCTAGTTTTAGTTTTGACAAGGTTAGATTGGGCTTAGAAGGTTATATTGCATAGTATTTATGGGCTTTTACATTGTAATCTTGGGCCCATTTACTTTTTATTAGGGGCTGTTTTAATTAATTTAAAGAGCTTTTTACTTTTCATTTCACTTGATGAACTAATGCAACTAAAACATCAACATACTTTGGATTGAAAAAAAATAAATTGTTGAATGGGATTGATCTTGGAAAGCATCTCAAATAGTGCTTACTAAGCGCATATTGGTGTTAGGCTGTTAGCATCAAGTGAAAAATTGTGCTTATCAAACAACAAATAAATACTCTTAATTCAAAAGTGGTTGGTAACGGTGAAAAGCTGAATTGTATTTGTATAAGAAAGCCAAAAGGTTTAAATATTGGAATTGCACCTTTCGGGAGGGTCAATAATCGATCTTAGAGTGAGTTATAAATAAATCCATGTGAGAGTTCAAGTTCAATTCAATTTGAAATTACTTCTCAATGTTTAGAACAAATCATTTAAGTGATAGAATTCAAATGAATTAAATTGAATTATAATTTTTTGAATATTATTATAACTAATAGAATTCATTTTATTTTAATACTTTTACAAAATTACCCATGCATTAGTAAAAAAAAATAAAAATTCCTACAAAAATAATTTAAATCATTGGTACATGTCTAAAACATTATAGGGAGGGAAGAGAAATGAGGAAAAAGGGGAGAGGAAAATAGCAAGAGCAAAGAGAAGAGATGAGAAATGGGGTAGGAAGAAGAATGAGGGGTTGTGGTTTTTAAGATGTGAATATGAGAAAAAGTAAAAATAAAGGGTATATATGTAATTTTTAATCTAAATGAATTGAATTCTTAACAAATCATATTAATTTTGATAAGAATTCAAAATTAAAAAAAAAATGTTATAAAAGCATAATTTAGAAGAAATTGAATTCTCATAAAAAATAGATATCAAACACAATATTTTAATTACAATTTATTTATAATTAATTGAATTCTACAATCTTCGTAGTTCCTAAACATACTCTTACAAAATAATTAAAAAGGATGACATTATTACAATTTCGACTATATAGAAATGTTTTTAAGTTTATCCAAGACCGATGTGACTATGATATCAACCTAAAACATTGGGGACCACGCAACCTGACCAACTTGTTTAATTAATTGAGATATTGAGAACAATTAAAACACCATTAGAGCTAGTTTTTATTGTAATGATAATTGAGGAAGCTGTAAGAAAATTACTTGTTCTCTAAGACTAGCTCAAGTGTGTCTGTTGGGCATTGTCAGTCTGTGTCACAAACACTTCTCTCTGTACGAAGTCGTCTGTAGTACCCACAAACAAAAAACATGGACCGGCTGCATGTAATTTGTAACGTGGCACTCAGCTACATGCATTATACACACATATATCTATACTATGTATTTACCAAATCTATTAATTGGTTATATATGATTTTTAAATATAGTCAAGCAAAATATTTCCCACCACAGACACCCTATATATTTTGTTCAATGAAAGACAAGTTATTCTCCACATACTTCTTTTTTCTTAAAAATATAATTTCCACAATCATACACATTCTGAGAAGGCAAGGTTGTATTGCATGGTTAGGTACTCTACCTAGGTAAGAATTAGAGGGATGTATATACACTAATTGTTAACTTCTGTGTGGGTTAAATATTAATCACCTCTTGCGAAAGGGTTCTCGTTATCTATTTGGGCCATGTCGAATATTTAATTTAATCATCTTTGATTTTTTATATGAGTCTAAACAAATTATAAATTATATATTAAATTTAAACCAAACAATAATTCGTTAAGTTCAGATTGAATCTGAATTTTCCACATAAATAAAGAATATAAAAATATTTAAATGAAACTAATTCAAATCAGGATTAAATAAAATCAATTTTGACTATTTCTAATTGACCTATATTCTATACAAGTTAATTCGATATGATTTATTGTCATACTTCTTATTTATCCTTCTTTATTGTTCGGTTTTACATAAGTTGAGAAAATGATTCCACATAGAAAAATTAATGGGCTTGTTCAAGGGATTTGTTTGAGAAGATATAGACAATTTAAGGGTTGAATTATTGGGAGGTGGGACTGTTTGCCAGGGCTGGGGGTTTTGGATTGTCTTAAAGGGTAAGAGTGAGAGAGTTTTGGGAAATGGACCACTTGGCCTTAAGAATTGACCAATTGATAGAGAAAGTAAGATTCCTATATAATCACAACAATAATAATATTTAACGCCATTTTCAGGACAATTTTAATAACAATCACATACTATGACACTAAATCCATCTTCCATCTTAATGTGAAACATCAATAAAGACATCTATGTCCTTTTTAGTAGTACTAACTAACTATACCAATTAAACATGTAGGTCACGAATGTTATACCAATAATTTTTTGACGTTTATAATTGCCAATAAACACTTTATTAACCTCCAAATTTGATTTTATTCGATAAAGTGCCACTCGATTATGATTTATCAATCGGTTTATTTTATGATCATAACTATATATAATTTTTTTTTCAATTCCGTTAATGATTAACTAATAATTAATTGGGTTTTCAGCAGCTTCTAGTCATAATTACGGAATAGATATACATTATCTATAAAATATCATGTCATATATATCCAACAAATTAATTAAATATAATACAATATATTAGTTTGTTCTCCATGGAAGTCAATAATATCATTTTCTTCTTCACTGTACATTATTGTACACCAATATAATATACATTATATCATATCAAAGGTATATGTCTAAAACATTTGCATCGAGTCTAGTCTTCACTAAAATATATTATAGAACGAAAAGAATACTTGGCTCTAATAAATAAATAAATCGAGGTTATAACATTTTTTTTTATTTCTAGAAGAATAATGTTATATACACATTTTTATTTTTATTTTATTTCTAGAAAATAATGTTACTTTTTATTGATCACTTTACAAAAATTTATCATTGTGAGAAAAAATGATAAATTATTTTCTTCAAAAACATTAAAAAAATAAAAATAAAAAGCCCACCACAAACTAAAATTATTACAACAAATAGGAGCTACTAGCACTCCCAAACAAAGACATGAAAACAAAATCTCACACTGAAACTCAAACCTTGTGGTTGAGATCCATTCTTTCCTTCCAATTGCTCCCACTTACAAAAGATGCAACAAATTTAACCCATTCCACCTCATTAATCAACATACTCCTTGTCCACTGTTCGCAGCAACTCCTTCTCTCCCTCTCCTTCCCCCGATTCGATTCATCGAAAAAAAAGAAGAAAAAAACCCAATTCCCATTGATTTTCATGTAGTACTAGCCTTAGAACGTAATTGCACCAACTACAAAGAGTAGTGTCTGGGATTGAAATAAATTATATTCCATTCCCGGATTGATGTTAGCAGTGTCACCATTGAGGAACACCAAATATGAGAACCAAAACGAGATGGAGAGTTTTTCTATTGGCACCATGGGTGATTTTCCTGAATTCTCAGATGGGAGTTTGTTGGACAGCATTAATTTCGACGACCTTTTTGTCGGAATTAACGTTAACGATGCTGATATCTTGCCTGATTTGGAAATGGATCGCGAGATCCTCGCCAAGTTCTCCCTTAGTGGCGGCCAAGAATCTGAGATAACATCATCGGTGTCGGTCTCTCAACCAAGGAAAGAAGATGAAGATAAGGCCGTCGTGTCGTCCGGTTTGGGTTCGGGTTGTGGTTCTGGTAATTTTGGATTGAATTATGAGCCGAGTAGAGCTGAGGAGATTGTTAGCAAAAGAGATGAATCTATTGTTGTGAATCCGGTGCCCAAAGGATCTGACAAAGGAAGGAAATCATCGTCCCAATCAAAGAATTCTCAAGGGAAGCGAAAAATGAAGGTACTTATTATTTAATTTATAAGGTTCCCACGAAGTTCATATATAGTTGCTACTTGCTAGTACTAATTAAACCTACAAGATATATTAAAAAAGAGTTTTCTAGGATTTACACCATTTTCGATTCGGAGTTGAGCTTATAAATATTAAGATGAAAAGTGAAATAATTGAAGTACGTGTAAGTTAATCTGACTGAAACTAAACAACAAAACTTCATGAACTTCTTGTGTGCAAAATAAAAGAATTCACGGGCATCATGGATTCAAATTATTGAATTCTATCTTATATTTTTCTTGAAAACTGTGTAGGTGGATTGGACCCCAGAGTTGCACAGGCGATTTGTGCAAGCTGTGGAGCAGCTTGGGGTGGATAAGGCAGTGCCTTCAAGGATTTTGGAGATTATGGGAATTGATTGTCTCACTCGCCATAACATTGCTAGTCACCTTCAAGTATGTACAAAGACTAAACTTATTAATTTCTTTCTCCTAGTGTGTTTTTTGAATTGTGAAATTAAGTATCGTTTTATTAATTTTTCTTACTTTATTTAGGAAAAATAAGTTTCTCAAATTAAAATAATTAATCTATCGTAGATACGGATTTGAATCCTCTCATTGTTCTACTGTTTTAACATTTTTGCAATAAAATACACTTTTGAAAGAGAAAATGGAGAAATGAAACAAGATAGGATCGAAATCCATACAGAGAAACCTAATTTGTTTCCTTTCCAATAATAGAAACTGTATATGCATTTTAAAGCTTTCTAAAAATAGAAACCAAATGATACGTACAAGATTCAAATTATAACCTAATCTATAATATTATTTGATTAAATGCAGAAATATCGGTCACATCGGAAACATTTGCTAGCCCGTGAAGCGGAGGCTGCAAGCTGGAGCCAAAGACGGCAAATTTATGGAGGTGGTGGAGGAGGTGGTGGTGGTGGTGGAAAGAGAGATTTAAGCCCTTGGATAGCAGGAGCACCAACCATGGGTTTCCCACCTGTAAACCCTATGCACCATTTTAGACCTTTACATGTATGGGGACATCCCACCATGGACCAATCATTAATCCACATGTGGCCTAAACATTTAGCACATTCCCCATCTCCACAACGGGCATGGGCATCACCGCCACCGCCACCACCACTAGATCCTTCATATTGGCATGCTCACCACCAAAGGGTACGAAGGAATTAATATTTCACCCAAAAAAAGTTTTACTGTATTTGTCTTCTCTCTAAGTGGGTATATTCCTTTTTCTTATTGCAGGGACCAAATCCATTAACAGCAGGAACACTGTGCTTTCCACAGCCTTTACCTACGACGGTAACTACTCATAATACCTAATCTGTTGGAAGTATTCATTTTCAAGGCCTACATAAGTCTCTAACCTTCTTTTTTTTTTTTTTTTCAAGTTTTGGATCATTCTACAACATCACCTATTCATATTTGGCATCTTTCATAGCAACAATATGTACTAGTTTTTGGTTTTAT
Source organism: Quillaja saponaria (assembly GCA_029379385.1). Taxonomy (NCBI): domain Eukaryota; kingdom Viridiplantae; phylum Streptophyta; class Magnoliopsida; order Fabales; family Quillajaceae; genus Quillaja; species Quillaja saponaria. The sequence goes on along the minus strand of CM055616.1, from coordinate 4,447,289 downwards.
GATTGCTTACTATTCAATAATTGCATGCACGCAGAGATTTGCCTCTTCACATGTTCCAGGCATCCCACCTGTAGTACCCCATGCCATGTTCAAAGCAGCAACGGGACAACCTCGCCCCCTCTTCGACTTTCATCCGGTAATTAACTCTTATCATCGAGTTTTCAATGACCATTACATTGACGGAAATTGGCATGCTTTATAATATTAGTAATAAGATATTCCTAAATCTTTGTTTTGTAAGCATAGAGCTTTAATTCTACTAAGATTTTACAAGACTTGTTTGTTATATATATATATATAACATTATTAGAAAATGCAAATGATTAAAAATATTAATTTCAAGTTCCCGAATTCAAACTCGACTTTTTTTTCTGCATTCTATATAAGCACACGACGTGAGAGAGTGTTAGAATATAAAATTATTAATTTATTCCATTACTTTTATTTATTTTGTTGACACTATTTTTGTTTGTGGGGGTTTGCTTGTGTTGTTATACAGTCAAAAGAGAGCGTAGATGCAGTTATTGGTGATGTTTTAACGAAACCATGGCAGCCACTCCCTCTTGGCCTAAAGCCACCAGCTCTTGATAGTGTGATGGGTGAATTACAGCGACAAGGAGTTCCAAAGATACCACCCTCGTGTGCTTGAATGCTATAAACAAAAAGAACACCAGGCTTCCATATTGGGAGAAGTTGGGGCTTTTCGAGATAGATCACCTTATCACAAACCCTAATTTGACGACTTTTCGTGCATGCATTAGATCAACACATCTAATCTGCGAGCTCTTCTTTTCTTTCAATTGGATGTATCTTTTTCTTCTTCTTTCTTTGTTCATGTGTTATATTTTCTATGTATATATAAAAAAAAAAGTATCTGTGACTTATGTTTTCGTGTCTATGTGAAATAAGGACAATATTTTTTTGTAATAGTTATAGTTCATATGACTATATATATGAGGTTGTACTGATTAAGGTGAGAACTTGTGCCTACAATTAATCATTAGTTTTTATCTTTCTCATGCACTCAGTGTTTGCAGTCAAAGTGTTTTACAATGGATTTATACACTAATTATAATAAATTTAAATAAAATTCAAAGTGTTTTTCCAAAAATGACACAATTAAGATTTTCTTTTTCCGAACTTAATTATTTTTACATAATAGAAAAAAAAATGAATCTTAATTGATGTAGCATGTATAGGGGCAATACACATTCGTGTGAATTGTTAAAATGCTTCTAATTATATTGTAAAATATTTTTTTCTGTTCACATATCAGTTTTGATTAGGTACAGTAATAATTGAGTTATTTTCTAAATATGAAAATAAAAATTAAAACTTTAGTCTTGTGAAGTTGTGAAGAATTCTGAAAAACCAAAAAAAATAAAATTCGTGTCTAACTTTTTTATGTAATTTTGTCAAAATGTAATTGTTTTTGAACTAAAAAGGTAAGGTATAAACAAAAAAATATAATAAAAAACAACAAAGTGAGGTACAAAAATCAACGAGTGCCACGTAGATTCCCTATGGAGTCTTTTCCCGGGGACCGACGACTCGGTGATTGCTGACCAAGGCAGCTTGAGTATGATAATTGCTTGTGGGCCCAGCATATGATGTACGTCTTCTACGTAATAAGTTATGCGGATCAGATCACGAGGGTGCCAAAAGCCCAAAATAATAATAAATAAATCCGGAGAATTAAAGACAACCACAAGACCACCAGTACTCGGTAGGCCCCACACTTGTATGGAAACACTGTAAAATCCAACGTTTTAGACATCCAACGTGACTGGGTCTTGACCTGTGCATACATATTAGTCATCTAATTCTCATCTGCATTTTCCTCATTTTCTATTTTTATTGTTTTTTCTCTAAATATATATATTCTCTCTACATTAAGATTTTATTTTATTTATTTAGTTTGGTTTTCGGGTCAATTTATATATAACTTGATTAATTAATTTTTAATCTAATTAAAAATAAGTTATTTTCATAGAAACTATCCACATTTATAAAATTTTATTCTTTACTGTCTCCAAAAAAATTTAACTCATAAAATCAATAAAAAAAATACATATTTTTCATCACCATACCAAATAAACATAAAATAAAATCTTTCACTTATCAATGCCACTAGTCACTAGAAGATAATAACCAATTAATTTTTGTGATTTAGTCACTAGTTTGGGAATTTAATACCTACTTGAGTTGATATATTTGAAAAACTCTTAAGAAATAAAAATTCAATTGTATTTTTTGGTAAAATTATCATTTAATTTATAATGTTCTTATTTGTTTATCAATCTTTAAAAAAAGTTATTTGAAAAGTTGACCCAAAAACCCAATCAAACGGTGATATATTTAGTTTTTTTTTTCCTTTATATTTTCAGCTTTATCTTTGGAATTTAATAAATTTTCATTTTGACATTTACTTATCATGCACTTTGTTTTTTGTTTCATAGAAAAAAGAAAATTGACATCAATGGTGTCTTTTAATTTGGAAACTTTTTGAAAGATGTCACTATTATGTTTGTGGACCTAGTATCTATTTATGGTAGAGAATCTTAAAAGAAAAAAATGAGTATGAAACAGTCAATACCCCAGTTTTTATCATTAAAGCTGACTAATTATTATTTCAATGACACCCATCTTGAAAATAAAAATAAGACTCCTTGTTTGAATAGTAAAAACATAAATTTAGAAATAACATAGTCTTCCTTCCCTAATGGTTTACCATTTTTTATAAATACTAGTTTGATACGCAAAAATAATTTTTACAAAATTAGAACAAGAAAGGAAATAGAATACATATATAATAGAATTATCATCTATTTTATTATTTGGTAGTGACAATAATAAATAATTATTTTATGTAGTTTTTAGATATGAAATAAGATGATCATCGTTCTATAGCAAAGAAGAAGAAAAAAAAAATACTAAATGAGAGAGGAGAGATGTTGAATTTCATTTTAGACTAAAATTGAAATTAAATAATTTTTGACTTATCTACTGATCGATTTTTCATAATTATATATCAATTTTTAATTTGGTTCTTCAAGAATTTTCTCAGTCAATTTTATTATTCAAGATTGAAAATTTCTCAATCAAGTATTATTTTTTCAGTTACATATTATTAATTATCGAAATAATCACACTTTACATAAAGTGTACCTAAGTTGTTTTGTATCTTACAAAACTATTTTGGTCATTTTATTATTAAATTATATAAAATTAATTTATTTATGTATAACATAAGAATAAGAGAATGTAATTTTTTGAAAAAATATGAATCCTATAAGATAAAATTGACCAAAAACTTTTTTAGAGAACTAAATTAAAAATTGAAACAATTTTGAGATACTAAAATAGTGGTTAAGCCAATAATTTTCATTATCAAACTATTTAAATACCTATTCTATTATAATATGTTACATATTCAAATTCAAATTTGGTATTTTATTGTCATAATTGCCAAAAATAAAATAATTAAAACTTTTAATATATAAAAATAACTATATTGTAAATAATTAGGTAGAGCTAAAAAAATTATTTCATAAATATTGAATATCTAATCTAAAATCAAATCCGATAGCATGGTATTTAAATTCAATTTGATTACAAAATATTGTTTGCATCCTTTGAATCCAAATCCAAATTCAATTCAAATTCGAAATCAAATATGTTGAATTCGAGTTCTTATCCTTAATCTACGTCCTCCACTTGATGTCTTTATACATGGGGCTCATCTAACATTGTGGTTTCTCTCTGCCTCTAAATATGAAGGCCCAAAATATTGTAGTCTTAAAAAAGGATCCATTTAAAATGATGAGTTGAAAAGCTAACCCAGTACCCATCTTGTGAAACTTTGGGCTGATCATGAAGGCACATTCAATTAGCCCAATTGAGTTCTCAATTTTTCCTCATTTTTTGGAGCTGAGTATTGGAATCATAAAAAGTCAAATTGTTCCACTTCCACGTTCCACCTACCAAAACAAGACATTCAGCATGTTCTGAATTGAAATGTCGGCATTCTGTTTTCTACATTTTTCAATTGTTGTCCCGGTGATCACGCCAGAGTCTCCTCAATCATCATTTGCTTCGACATTACATAATATAAAATCAAACCTTTAAAAGTTTTGGTTGTCCATGTTTCAAGGACAACACTATTTTATAATAATACAAAAACTGTTTTGAAGTATTCATCTCTTTTACTTATGTATATGATCAACTTAAATTTCACCGAAGGAGTGCATATAAACAATAATTCTAATCAAATTTTAATGTTATATAAATTATTATAAGAAATAGATGTAATAATCTCGAGTGTTTTACTAAATAAAATCACAACAAACTGATTAATTTACATTATCAATATTAGTTAGCAGGTTAGAATTTGGATAAAAAAGAGTTTGAGTATTTGTAATAATTTTAAGCATATTGAAGATTTTCCTTTAAGACTATATATTAGAGGTCAAGGCAAACACAAAGTGTAAGATGCCAAAGTAACTCTTTCTTTCAGTGTGGCTTCCCACCTCTTTCTTTCAAAATTTTCTTCTTCTTCTTCTACTTTTTCTTTTTTACTTTTTTACTACTTTATGTTTGGGTTTCTTAGATGCCAATCTAACTCTAACTACTAAGTATTATGGTAGGTTCCTCTACTCGATTAGTACTAGCTAAAAAGAAATGACAGTTTTTGACTGCGATTGTTGTGTTTTCTTACAATAAATTTATGTGTCTCGCCCTGCTGCCAATAATCTCAAATCTTGCACATGCAGCATGCAATATATTTCATCATAAATATACCCCACAACCATTCTAGTTTTCCTCAATCCACGCATAATCACTGGGCCAAAGGGGCTTTATAAATCTGCCTAGCCAGGAACACAAAATTTAGTACCAATATTTGCTGCTATCTGTCCTGTTTTCATTTCTGTAATGGCTTCCTTTGCTGTTCATTTGTATTCTTTCTTCTTTCTTCTTGTGCTCTTGTTTTCACTCCAAATTCAAGCTAGAGAGAGCAAGTTCTTTAGCAAGGTCACCAATTTCAAAATCAGCAATAGTGTCCCAAACCCAAATGTGACAATTGCAAGTACTCCAGAATCAGCACCAGCACCTGCACCGGAACTAGAATCAGTACTAGCACCTACACCAGAATCAGTACTAGCACCTACACCAGAATCAGTACTAGCACCTTATACACCAGGCACCGGCACCGGCACCAATTGATGGGGAGAGAGAAGATGGATACGGACTTTATGGCCGTGATCCTAGCCAGTTGACTCCAACGAAAGAAGCACCGGCCACCAAAATCGGTGAAAGTGAACTTATGGATGAAAGTTACAATGCATGGTATAATTCAAAGACCAACCAGAATGAATATGTGACCAACTACAACAACAATAAAGGCTACAACAACAACTACTACAAAAGCAGCAGCTACTCCAACAACTACAACAACAATGGTTACTACAATGGCAATAGTTATGAGAGTGAGAGACAAGGAATGAGTGACACTAGGGTCTTGGAAAATGTTAAGTACTACCATAACATTAATGGGTATGAATCAGAAAAGGGAAGCACAAGAAATGAAGTAACCAATAAGAATAACATGTACCCAAATGAGTTCAACACCATGGAAGAGTATGAGAAGCAGCAAGAGAGCCAGGTATACGTGCCCTAGAGTACTGAGAGCATTAGAAAGTGAGGAGCACAAAAAGGAAGACTTAATTATAAGAGATTGTAACGTGTTTCTTTATAGTTTCATTTTGATTGCACAGTTTTCATGTTTTACAGATCAAGAGGTTGGAAAATAATGGCTTAAATTTATAGATTTGAAATTGAATCTCTGCCTTCTTGGATTGCACAGTCCCCATTTGTTTCAACAAAAACAATGAGGTCTTAAACAAAGGTAATTTACCAAGAAGTCTCCCAACTCTCTTGATGTTGGAAGGACTATACTTACTACTTTCAATGGCGATCCAATGTTGACAAAATTACCTAGCCATCGTTACGTATTGTTACGAGACCATCAGATATAAGTAAGAAGCTATGATGCTTGCAAGGACACAATTAGGCCTGCCATGAGACAGGAGTTAATCAGACTGAACCACACCAGACATACAGTGACAAGAAAAGAAGTGACATTTGAGTCTAATTCAAACACTAATAGAAATACATTTTTGAGATACGGAATTTATGGTATGTTGGACATCCACCCAATTACTTGTCTTTTGGACAGTATAAAGGAAAAAAGAATTCTTGCTAACTAGTCACAGTATTGGATGATTTCAACCTATGAATATATGAACGAATCTTCATGTTAGTATTGAGATACCAACACAATACACCCTGATTATTATACAAGTCACTAAGATCGTTTCTTTCGATCATCTTCGTCTTCTTCATCAGAATCACCACTCTCACGAAATCGTGGATTCTTCTCCTGGAACATCAGATGAAGTGTGTTAGATTGTGTGACACAACAGTCAACAATAAATACAACCATAGATGCATTGCCAAGTCTTCAAGGTACTTGACCCGATAGTGAAGGTAACTGCGATTGGAACTCAAAAGGAAGACATAAGTGTAAATGTAACTATGATAGCCTCCCATTTTCAATTGAAGAAACATACTCTTCATTGGCTAATTGAAGCATGGGTTTGCAATTGCAAGTATTGAATAGAACACTTAAAAGAATCAAGTTTGAGGAATTTGAGTTTACCGGTCTTGAGTCAGGGTTCCTCCTAGATTCGTGATCTGAGGCTCTCTTCGAGGAGTCATGCACATGGCGGTCATCATCTCTATATCGCTTCCGATTGTAATCTGTTTTCCCAAAAGCGACAAATGTAATTAAAAACTCTCCAGCAGTTGAAAAAGGTATCAGTAAATTATTGGTCTGTGAAATTCTAAAAATTCAGATGGACAATCAATAACGATTGTATAAGATGGCAATACCTCTACCATACCGATGAGAACCACCATGACCATGGCTACCACCATGTCTACCATCTGCAGGAGTGAAAAAGTTAAGGTTACTGAATAATTTGATATGCATCACAAATTTAAACTTGGCAATTGAAAAAGTATATCTACAAACCCAATCTTAAATACCATAAAACCACCAATGATCTGTTTGTCATAGTTCAGAGGAGGCTCCAAAAATGAATTAAGGCAAAGTGGAGAGAGTTGGTGAAATGCTAATTGCCGTTGGCGTGATGCTTAATAAAGACATAAATGACCAATAATAATTTAGAAAAAATAAAATATTCTTGTTATCTGAGCCATAACTGAACAAAAGGTAGATTTTCAAAATCAGGTTGAGACTTCCTACCTAGTTAATAAGTAGTAGAGTTATACACATAGAGTTATACACACACACACACACACACACACACATAACTAATAACTCATCATTGCATTTGATTTTCACAAATTCCAGTGTTGGATCTTAAGCATTCACTAGGTTGATCAAGCTCACAAAGTTTAAACTGAATCAGAAGTTTGCAACCACTTCATCAAAAATACAGAATATAAAGAAATATGACATTCAGATCTTTGATCGACTAATCACAATTTTCTGATTCGGCCAATATGTTGTCAGTTTTACATAAAAGATCTACCCCATATATATGTGATATATGAGTGTGTGCATGTCTATAAATACAAATTTAACTTATTTTTCTTAAAAAACAAAAAAAGAGGAAAAAGAAGAGAACATATAATGTTGATAAGCAGGAAACTCAAAATAACTAACAAAACATCAGCAGGAAATTTCTTCACTAAATTCAAATGGTGTGGTAATGATTAGTTGTTGCTTCCTTCCATAGGCATTCATGCCCAATATTGAATCAGTGTTCAAAAAGAGGACACTAAGATATGTCATTACCAGGATTTAATATCACTGAACAACAGTGAAGAGAAAAGGCCCAAATTTAGCAGAAGATAGTAGCAGAGAATATTCCATTACTGTTTTAGTTAACCATTCAATTTCATTAAGTAGCATTTACAAAAGTTGAACTACACACAAGGGGGGCATAATTCAATATTACAGATGATATCTTGGTAATTTTCTTCAACCTGCATTTCAAAAAAAAGGCAAATCAATCCATGAGAGATTGCCTTCCAGGTCTATCACGCATATAGGATCAAAATTAGAGGAGATACAAAACTCAATTTCTTTCTTCAACCATCAATTTCTTTCTTCAACCGGGATGGTAACCAAGTTTACGTAATATATGTAACTACATAAGCCTGATTAGTGACATATGTCCCCAATTTGACACACTTTCTCAGGCCCCATGTTATGAACTTCTAGCGAGCCAAATAATTGTATAAGTCACCCCCAACTTTTATAACGCACCAAGAAACTCAGCTCAACTAAGTCATAAATCTCAAACTAGTTGGGATTGGCTACATGATTATGCACGAAGCACGCAAGAAAAAATAGTAGTGTTTGCAAAATAAGCAATACAATGAACAGAGTTGTGGTCTATGTAAATTGTGCATAATATAGATTCCAGTTACTTACACTGAGGTGCCATAACTGGTTGGAATGCGCCCAACGAACCAGTCCCGTAATCTACAAGCTGCCTTTGTGCTTCCAACTCTTTCTGAACTAACTTTCCATAACCACCTCTACGTATGACATATTAAGGAAACTAATGAATATCACAGAATTTTCACATAATGCTTAGAACTAATGCTTCATCATTCGCCATTAAGATATTGGAGGATGGTAAGATCCTGAGTTCTAGATCAGTCAAGTCCATGAACTTGTTCATTCCAGAGACAAACAAATGAAATACATAAGCAAATAAAACCTAACTGAAATTTGATAAAGAAAACGTGTTTATACTATTATTGACTAGTTACCATCTACAGAAACATTTTTTTTTTTTTTTAAATCCTGTTCTTTCACTGAGTTATCCTCGGGAGACGGGGCTGAGTCTATAGTTGGAATTGGTAATTGTAAGTCAGAAAAGTATTTCTATAGGAAGGACATAAAATGAGAGGTAAACATACAATCTAAGTTATGTTACTCTGTCAGCATACCAAAACAGACAACATACTGAACAAAAAAAGAAAACCCATGACAGCAGAAGAGAGTAACATCAAACATATAATTATAATCTAAAACCATATGAATGAAAGTGTTAAACACATCCAAATAAAACAAGTCAAGGATATCGGGATCATAATCAGTACGATATTCATCACGCACCTGTGCAAAAAAGAAAAATAACACAAATAAAATTAACTAAAGTATAAAGATAGAAACACAGGAGTCAGGAAACATTGTCCCAGCAGCTGACCTGGCCGCCACTACGACCACGACCCCATTGTCTGCCTTCCAGGAATCCCCAATCAAAATCAACACGAATAGGACGGTCATCAAGTATTGTTCCGCTTATATATTTAACAGCATCCTCAGTATCTTCTCGAGAGTAGTATCTAATAAACACATAAAACAATCAATAGCTTTGAGTAACACTAACAAGCCATTGCAATTAAAAGTGGATACTTTATCCATGAGATTAAATTGATTTACAATAGCTGGAAGCTTTTCGATATGGACCAACAAAGTAATAAAAGCCTTTGAAAGCTTATGCCCAAATAATAAAAGAAAAAAACAAAATTTTAAGCTTTTAGCATAGGTGCATCAAAATATGAACAAAACGGAGCCTTACAAAACAAAACAAAAGCCACAAGGTGTCTTTGAGTTCTTGTCCAATCCCATGATGATTTTCTTAATTTCTCCAGCTCGAGTGAAAAGCTCATAAATTTGCTCCTCTGTTGTGTAAAATGACATATTCCCTATGTAAATGGTAGTCGATGTCTGAAGTGCATGTTCAAATTCCTCTTGCGTTCCAGAAAATCTTCTATCCCGATAAGCTGAAAGCTTAGCTGGGTCCTAATATAATTAATTCAAAATAACAAAAATACAAGAATAAAAAATTGAAGTAAACCGAATCAATAAAAAAAATTACAATGCAAAAATGAACATATCACAATAATTTTCTGAACAATTCGTTAAACCCTTACAACAACAAATAGTCAAAAGCAGGCAATGACATACCTTGAACAAAGAAGCCATATTCCCCTCTGCAACTCGATGTTGCAGGCAATGACAGAGTCACTATATGTTGCAGCAAGAGCAATTGAGCCACCGAATATGCATAAGAGGACGAAGAACAGTGGAGAGTTCTGGGTATGAACTATGGAGTCGTTTGCGTATCCAAGTTTAGGGCAGAGTAAAACTGGAAGAATGAGCAAGAGGAAGAAGGAAATGGGCCCACGGGTGTATATGGCCCGATAACGACAGAAATTAGCCCAATTTTGCCTGTTAAAGCCCAAGTCTAATGCCAACTTTTGTTTTTTAATATATCAATATAAAATATACAATTATAATTTTTCTAAACAATAACGGATGGGACTCGGTGATAAGTAAATTAAGGTTGATAATACAAGTTTAAATTGTAAAATATATAATTATTTAAAAAGTTATTCCAATCACGATAGAGTTTGATAAATTATGCCGGGTAAAACATTCTAAAAAAAAAAAAAAAAAGAACACTTGTTAAATTTATGTTGATATCAATGTTTTACCACTTGAAGCAGTTGTGAATAAAAAAATAGTGCCTCATTAGACTTTGGCTTCTGTAATTTTTTTACTTTTTTAAGAAAATAGGTTAATATTTTTTTACAGTGAAATTAGTTCCGCTCCAAGGAAAAATAGGAACAACCTTACTCTTAGTACGGTAGTTACTTTTTCGTGCATCCAAACACTTTACATAGTTGCTGTAGCTCAAAAACCCTAAACAAAACCTCCACTATCTGTCCGCTCAGCTCATATCTATACAGCTCCAATCAAGAAATGGCCTCCTGCGCTGTCAGATCGATGTTCCGGTCAAGCTCCGTTCGCACCTTTGTGTTCCGGGTTGCCTCGGAATCGAAAGCAGCTCGTTCTCCATTCCGTTTTCGCCACCAGCAAGACTTTCTCAAATCGCACTGTCAGGTAAATTACAGAAACGCTGAGACACCGACAAATTTAACCTTTTTTTATTTGATAATGAAATCTGGGACGGAATAGAAATGTAAAAAAAGAAATTCCATTATATTGGTTGATGAGTTTAAGAGTACTGCTTGGTTGAAGTGAGCTCAAATTTTTTGTTTTTGTAAGTCAGAGCAGCAGTGGGTATTAATTCAAAGTTCTGATTTTTGTGTTTATGCTTGAAAGAGATAGATGGCGTATTAGTGCTTGGATGATATTATTGTTTGTATTATCAGATGTCCTGCTGAATTGAGCTTCTGTGTGGAATCCATGCTGCCTTACCACACTGCAACTGCATCTGCATTAATGACTTCAATGCTCTCTGTATCTCGCAACTGTTGCGGCTGGCTTCCTGAAGGTATTGTGGTTTGCCTCAGCTTCCAAGTCATTCATATTTGTGAGATGTATGAAAATATAATGTTAGGATGCTTATCAATGTATTGAATAACTTTTTTGTTTGCCAGATGTGCAACTTAAAATGAATTAAATTGCTTAGATAATTCTTTCCTTTAGTCCTTTTCTGTTTGGTACTTATCTGGCTAAGTTTGCAATATAGAACCTGAGGTGTATAAGTTCATGTTCAGTGCAAAGGTATTCTTTTAGTCTATTTGTTTTCAAAATATGGCTGTGGTTTTAAACTTTAAATTCTTTCTTTTTTGGTGGTGTTGTGGGTTTTTGTTTGATTGAATGGTAATTGCTTCTGAAAGCTTCTTAATGCTTTTTTATTGTGGACTAGTGGGAACTCAATACTTATAAAAAAATAAAAATAAATGTTATGCTCAATATACCCTATATAGTCCGTGGAAGAATAATGAACATTTCCAGTCCTCGAAGATGATTTTGGTAGATTTCGTAATTTTTACTAAGATTGAATGTGCATGCTGTTGGGGATCAACAAGTTTATGTTTAATGGAGGTATGACATTCTCGAGTTTTTCAACGTATGGCCATTTATATTGATGGAGGAAAAAAGCCTTTTGGTTCCACAGACCTAGTACTTGCCTCACTTGCACATGACTTCTTGATTTTGTATTAGTTTAGGAATCAAGATTTCACGATTTCTTCTACATATGTAGTTTGAGTGCTAGGAGTTCTCTGAAATTTGCATACAAGTCTAGTACTACAATTCCTTTCTTATATTCATCAGAAATGGTGGATTTTCTTTTGAGTTCTCTAATCTGTGGGTTTTACTTTTGACTTAGGTAGCTAAGCATCCGTAGGATCACTTGATGTTGTTTCTTCCATTTATTTTCTGGTAAGCTAGTGTTTCTTCTAATTGTTGGCTTAAACTTGTTAAAACCATCGAGAAGTGATATAAAATCCTACTATAGGTGCAAGAAGTATGTATGTTATTTGGACATCATAATGCGGAAAAGTTGGCATCTTATATATCTAAAGGCATGATCACAGGCTCTCCTTTTTAGTTCTTTCCTTCGTATGTTTTTCAAAAATTTAAATATCAAGTCTTGTGTTGAGATTGATGAATTTATGCCCTAGCACATCATTTCTCCCCCGATGTAGTCAACTTGTTTGGTGAAAAAAGTGCACGTTCCTCTTTTTACTTGTAGGCCGAGAGAAGACTAGATGAAGTTGAAGAAGCAAACATGGAATGATTGGGACATCTTATGTTATTGAGCTTATAAACAAGGGAACCATGTCATCAATAGTGTACGAGGGATAGTTGTACTTTTATAAGTATTGATTGATTAGAGATTATGTAAGTGACAAATAATTGTCAAGGGCTTTCCTGGATTTTTTTTGAAGACATGTCAAATGAAATTTTGTTTGTCTCATGCTTATCATATAATTATTCTCAAAGTGTCCGTCATGTTCATAATATCAGTCAGTTAATCTCGAGGGCAACTTTGAGGAATTTAAAAGAAAGTAAGAGGGCACAGTTTTGTTCTGCTTCAAAATTTTACATAGTAAAGTTCTTGATAACTGAAAAAAATTGATAAAAGGTCACATAAAATTTCCCCGTGTCTTTAGAGGTGCTATTGCAGACTTGTATGCCATAATACTTCATTTTTAATTTTTAGTTTCATGCACATATTTCCTGTAATTGTGGATTGTGGTGGTGATGGTCGTGTTTTTTTTAAAAAAAAAAAATACTAAGTTGATTAATCTTTACTTGTCGGTGCTTGACTTAACTGCCTTAAACATTCTAGAATCAATTGATAATGAGGAGACTACACTGATTCTTCTTATTCAACCAGATTGCAATGATGATTTCTGATGATTTTTCGGACAACTCAAGCAAAGATTTATTGTGAGACAGCAAGGTCTTGATAAATTAGGTGTTTTGACTGAGCTGTGGAAGAGACAAGTAGAATCTCCCCAGCATTAAAACTTGAAGCAAATCGTTATTTGTTCTTTCTATTAAATGCATTATGGGATTAAATTTTTTCTTTGATGTATAATGCCTAATACAGAGCTCATACTTATGAGATAGAAGATGTATTGAACTATCAAATAAAAGCTAATGTTTTCACTCTCTTGCTTCTCTGGGTGTTTCTTTCAATGTAAATATCTGTAAGTTCTTAGAATTGCATGCAATTATCTTTATTTGATCAGCTCACAGATCACAACGCCTGATGAATTTTCAGTTTGGGGACCTAAAGTTCTTCAATTTAAAGAATGATGCTTGGTATGTAGGACCTTTCAAAGGAGATGGCTGCTGCCTTTGTTCATGTTTCTTGGCTATAGCTTGAGGCCTTGTGAAGACCACAAGCGATTTTTGATATCTGTCCTTTGGACATACTGTAAAATTAGATCTCTGAAGAGGATTTTTAATATCAATAATCCCCTATTCAGCATTTGGAAAGATTTCAAAAGGGTGACTTTTATCCTTATACTTGAGAAAAAAGGTGATTCTTAGAAAGTTGCATTGGAACTATTTGGAATCCCCTTATCCCAGCTTCTACAAGCTGTCCCTTGAGATAGTCAGCTTGCTGCAGAGAATCCTCTGAAGCAAGTTTCTGATGTCCTTTCTTTCTTCATTCTTTCTTTGTTTCTCCTTTACAAATATTCTACTGTCTTAAACCTTGATTACCTTTGAGTTCACTACGGTATATGTTGCAGAGTATATTCTAGATGCCTATAATTTTTTTGTGAATTGTTAAATCTCCTTCTGAAAGGAGAGGTTATCCAATATGGTTTACTATAGATGTTTACTCTGCCAGCCTGCTCTGTCAGTAATTGTTCATATAATGTGTAGTTTGTATGCGGTAGTATCTTCCCTGCCCCCATGTTATTTACCTCAATTCTTTTATAAGATGACGTGTGCTTAAAGTGTTCCATTTGTATCCATTGCTTTCTCCTTGGTCTTTTGTTGTGCCCCCAGATTGCGATTGACTAAAAACTTAAGTTAAGAGGATGCTTCAAATTCTGCTCAAAGTTAGTTGAAAGGTAGTAGCCTATTGAATTGCAGTTCACATCGACTAGATTAGCTGCAACCCGATACCTTTATGTGTCATATCTAAGAAAAATACACTAATCTCGATGTGATTCTGGCGTTGGTGATGTTTTTCAGAGTAACTGTAAATAACGAGCTCTGAATTTGTTCTTTTTACTACCTTAGACATGCCAGGATCAATTGATAATTCAGGCCTATACTGATCTTTCTTATTTAATCAGATTGCAATGATGATGTGTGATGATTGTTTAGAAGATTCAAGCAATGCGATAAACAAAATCTGCACGGGGACTGATAGACTAGGAGTGTGCGAACTTTAAAACTTAGATTGACTGGTAAACTTCTGCCGATGCATGGAGGCGGTCGTTTTATTTGTCTGATGTATCATGCATTGGTACTATACTATGGAATTTGTATGGCAAATAAAGTTCGTGTTCTCACCCTTTTCTCTCTGAGATCAATCAGGTTGGAATTTTTACGAATGTTGGTTTTGAGTACATCATTGTTTCAAGTTCTTAAATTCTGAGTGAATGGTGCCTGATAAATAGGAAGAATCTGATGAGATTTAAGTAGGTAATATGCTATTAATAATTTCTTTTCTTCAACCCAAATTTGCCCATAGCTACTAGCTGCATTTCAGCAGCTTTTAATTCTCGAGTTCTGGTAATGAGGAATCCATTGCATTGATTTCTGCATTTACCATTCTTATTAATAACCTCCTCTAAAAGTTAGCAATTCCGGCCTTGAGAAGGACTCTGCTAACCTTCATCTATATATTCCTTGATTTATGTATTTGATAATAGCAGTTGGTTCATCAATAATGGTCGCTTGGCTACTATTATCTCAGAATGATAGTTGGCATCTATGCATTCCTTTAATCATGTATTTATAGTTTCCAAATGTTAAGAGTTGTAGACATTACATTGACTTAAGTTGTTGTTGTTGGTTTTTTTTTTTTTTTGAAGGCAAGTATCTATGTCTACATACCACATGGACAGGATTAGACAGTTAAACTGAATATTTGTTTCAAATTTTTTTATTGGAGAACTATATAACACCAGTTACTTTTCAAGGTCAGTTACAAGTCTTGTGACAGCAGATTCCCAACACCTTCCTTCCAAGTGTCATCTATTTGCAATTGGACACATAATCAGTAATTACTTGTGTTCATCAACTAGTAGTAACACATAAACTCACTTAATTAAAATCATGAGTGATTAATCGTGTTAGTAATAACTCAGGGATTTAAAAACATATAAAAAAAATATACAAGGGATATACTCATCATGATATAAAAAGATATATTTACTTTTTCTTTTATAAATTACTGAGAGTATAGACGACATTATCAAAATTAATGGATATGTAAACTAACACAATCTCATAACAATGTGCGTGCAAGGATAGAATTAACATATAACTTGTCAAGATCTTAACAATATACTTATTAAATTGAAATAAACTTTAGTTGTTAGATTTTTTACACTTAACACATAAGTCGTTAAAGAGACTAGCGATTCATTTGCCAAATTATTTTTCATTTTCCTCACACGTTTTACGTTAATGTAGATTGATAAGAGTTAAAGCGATTCACATTTTATGTAGTTTAACACATAAATCTCCTGACACTTTGACAAGAGTTAAAGCGATTCACATTTTATGTAGTTTAACACAAAAATCTTCTGGCACTTTACCAATTTACGGGCAAACTATATTCAATTTTTATTTTTTTGTTATTGTTAAAAATCGTCACAACCTTTACCTGTTTGATCACAAATTTTTCTAAATTATCAATAACTCTAATGTTTTGTGTTATTCCAATTTAACTTCAATTAATACCAACAATGACTTTAATTTATTTGAAACTAACATGAGCTTTAGCTAGTAGGGTGATTTCAAATCAGGTTTCGGGAATAGAAATACATATATTCAATTGAACTAGTGTAGTAAATTTTTGTCAAATTCAATCAAAAAACTACAAACTTATATTATTTTACTATATTTGATCTTAAAAAAAAATAAAAAAATGAGAATTCTCTTTATAAAGTATCAAAAATAAAATTTTAAAAATTATTTTTATCATTGTCATTAATAATTATCGATAAAGTTGATTATAACACATAAAGCCACTTGATTAAGATCATGAGTGGTGAATGATGTTAGTGATAACTCAATTGGGGTTAAAAACATACAAAAAATAAACAATAGAAATTAGTATTTTTCATCACGATGTAAACAGTTATTTTACTAACTTTTTTCATATTATCAAAAACTATTCTCGCAAGTAATGAATATATAAACTAACATCATGTTAGACAATGTGTATGAAAATTATTATCATAATATTTATTGACCATTTACCATAAATTTAAAAGTACACATGAATTATCCATCCCATTCACAAATGATATTGTTTATTTTTTTAAATCGTGGCTATTGGTTATAACCTAATGTGCAAAGCCAAATAAATATCCAGAATTTTTTTTTTTAATGAATGGATAAATATAAATCACAAACATGGCATGTCCAGATTTCATTTAACTTTTTTTTTTTTACAGCAGAATTATTTAGAATCTAAACTGAATAGAGTATTTCTATTGTTATGTTGAAATTTAAAATTTTTTGTTATTCATGATTTTTTCTACAAGTTCATGACTTATATTATGCATTATATGTCTATGTTTTTGCTTTATATTTTTCTATCATAAAATAGTTTTTATTAAATGTTTATCATAAAATAATGTTATATACTACTAAGTTGGACCAACAGGCCCATAAAATATTAGGGCCAGAGTGGCCCATATTAGCCAGACCTGGACGAACAGATATCGTCACTGACAAGAAAACTCGGTCTATTATATGTTAGCTGTTCAGAACTAGCAGAGAAACAAAGATCTTTCTCTTCTCGGCCCTCGTATTCCCAGACATCGAAACCCAGTTTCCACAGTTGTAAAGTTGTTCATTTTCTCTTTCTTCGGTCAAGGGTTTCTTTGATTCTCTCTTGTCTTAATTTCTGTACTAGGGTTCAGTTTGTTTAGTACTCAATATGGCGCCGGATCCCAACCGTACCGCCGGTGGTGCCAGTGGCAGTGGTACTATCAAAGAGGAAGCTTCGTCGAAGAAGAAGGTCGAGAATGAAGATCTGGTGAGTAGAAATGAATAGGGTTTTGGTCTTTTTTTGTTTACTGGTTTCTGGATGATAATCAATATGATTGAACCATATTTATAGTCGGAGGAAGATTTAGCATTAAAGCAGCAGCTGGAGTTGTACGTGGAGAGAGTTCAGGATCCTGACACTGGGTTACAGAAGGTTGCTCTTGAGAGTATGAGGTAGTGTTAATTTTGGTGATAATTTTGATACTAAAGGGTTAGTTGATGGAATTGTGGATTGACTTTGAGTGAAATGTTATCTTTTAGGCAGGAAATTCGAACTTCAACCAGCTCAATGACTTCAGTTCCAAAGCCATTGAAGTTTCTTCGTCCCCATTATGGAACTCTCAAGGCATATTATGAAACAATGGCAGAGTCAGATGTGAAGGTAATTTTTAATGTGCCTCAGAGCTTTTGGGTTTTAATTTTATGTTTCATGGCTCAACCTGTTTGTTTTCTCCTAATTGCAGAAATATCTAGCTGATATATTATCAGTTTTGGCCCTTACCATGTCTGCAGAGGGAGAACGGGTATGACTTATTAATTTTAAATTTTGAATATATGCGGCCTTTCTGGATTGCTTACTTGATTATGTATGCAACTTTGTCATTCATTTTCATTCTACAGTTACCTTTGCCATTCATGATTGTATCTTTCCATGATGTTTCCACTATTTGGTGTTGCAATTTGTTCACTCATTGATATTTGTTAATTTAGGCACCTACATGTGTTTCTTTAACAGTGTTTTACTTAATGTCAACTCTATCAGGAAAGCCTAAAATACAGATTGTTGGGCTCTGATGGTGATATTGGTTCATGGGGCCATGAGTATGTCAGGTGAGAAATATCATTTATAACAGTTATCTCAGGTTTTTGGTGGTATAAGTAGAGTGTTGCAATAACTATAGCATACTCTTGTGGCGGGTGAAGTTCAGTTTAGAATCTGTGTATGATAAATTTTTTTCTAACTAGTTGTTGATTTCTTGGTGTTCAGGAACCTGGCTGGGGAAATAGCACAAGAGTATGCTAAACGGCAGGTTAGAAATCTATTTGATTGAAATGTTAAAGAAGATATTACTGGTTCTTATTTTATCTGTCTTATATGCTCAATGAGCAGAGAAGATACCCCTTCTCAGGTGCATTTTCTATTTAAAGCATCTTTAAAAGTATGTTATGCATTTGGAAGAATAGGACTGAGCTGTTTATACTTCAAGGTGGCTTTATGTAGTAAAATCTGGTTGATTAGATGTCTGTAGTTGCATCTGTTGTGTGTTTGGCATTGATTTGTATTGCATCTTCATCTTTCATTTGATTGTGTGCTGTTCCGTTTGTTTGCTCTCTTTTCAGCGTGTTTTTTTGTCTCTTCTAATTATATATCTTGTGTAGCTTGGACAGTGTATTTATAAATAGTTAATTCACTCGAGAACTTTTATGGTGTTCCATCCTGTTATGAATTTGGCCTTCTTTGAAATCTATTTACTTGCTTTTCATGTCCCTTTTACAGGGTGAAGAAGGCCAGATAGAAGATCTTATGGGACTTGTGCAACAAATCGTTGCTTTCCACATGAAGGTATGATCAACAATTTTCTTAAACAGAGAACTTATTTGGATGCACTTCAGGAACTATTTTTATGTGATGTATGCAAAACATGAGATAAAGACTGATGGTTTTGTTTCTGACTAATTTGCTGCAGCACAATGCTGAACCTGAAGCTGTTGATCTTCTAATGGAGGTATCTGAAATCTCATTTTTATGATCTTCTTGCATGTCTCCTTTTTTTGTCTCTTGTCAGATGGTAAAATTAACTTGTATTTATGCAATTTATGACCAATGCTAGGTTGAAGACCTTGATATGTTAGTCAAGCATGTTGACAAGACAAATTTCAGAAGGACTTGTCTGTACCTCACTAGTTCAGCAAGGTAAGAGCGATTAGACTATGTTCTCATACAGGTTTTCCAAATAATTGTTCATGCTTCTGAGGGCTGTGTCTGACTTGAAGCTGAAAAAAAAAGCTTCTTGTTTCAGATAGTATAATGTAGTATATTCATGATTTAGTCAGCTAATTCACACATTTTGGGTAGCAAAAGTAAAATTTTGAGATAAGGTCTTCCTGCATTCTTTGAAGTGAACCATATTATGTTGCTTGTATCTTGGGCTTTGATTTCCAAAGCATGTGTTTGATTTGGGGTAATTTAAGAATGGCTCTGAATTTAACTTGAAATTGGAGCAGTAAGCCACAGTGTGAATGTAACTAAGGTCTAAGTGGGAGGATGTAGTTGGTTGCTTTGGTAGTATGTGTTCTTCAATTTTTAACATCATTATAAATGAGAAGCTATTTCTTGTTATTGTTGCTTATGTGATTGGTTTATGGTCAACCTCTTCGTTCTCTCTTTCTCATGCACTTCTTTTGTTGCTGCATTTTGCAGATACCTTCCCGGACCAGATGATATGTTAGTCTTGGACATTGCCTACGCGATTTATAAAAAATTTGAAGAATATCCGAATGCGCTTCAGATTGCATTGTATCTGGATAACCTAGGGGTGTGATTTTGAATTTTCTCTCATCTTAATAATTTGTTTTATGTCTTCCCTGACAAAGTAGTATTCTGGATCAATGACTCGTTTTCTGGATTCTTCATATACAGAATCAACACATTCAAAAGTGACTGTTATTTTTCTAATGCATTTCTGATGAAACCAGTTTATAAACTTTACCCTTGTCATAGTTTAAATCTAACAATTATTTAAATGTTGTATTCTAACAGTATGTGAAGGACATATTTACTTCTTGTGATGATGTGGTGCGCAAGAAGCAATTCTGTTACATCCTTGCCCGTCATGTGAGTCTTGTTATTTCTGTACTTCTGGTGTGACTTAATTTATGCTTTTTTTTTTATCTCAATTGAAACTTTTTCTTGCCCCTAAATTGAGAAGGAACAGCATTCCTTCTGAATCATGCTGTGACTTTTACTCTTGTGCTTATATATGGAACTGATATGATGTGGTTTGTGGATGTCATTTAATGTAAGAGATAAGACATGAAATTATTGGTAATACCTTTTACAAGGTTTTGGGAATCTTATTCCTTTCACATAATTTAACCTTGATACATTTATTTTAAGTTGGAAGTTGGATACGTGAGAAGAAAATAAGAACCTTGAATTCATTTTGTCCTTCCTCAACCTCCTGTCAACTTCTTTTTTTTCTGTATTTTATAGATGGAAAGAGTCGGAACCATTCTCAAAGAATGGGAATTTGTGTTCCTTTAGTCTGGAAGCATTGACACGGATTTGATTTCACAATTGTTATTACTCGAGATGCTATTTTTAATGTTTGTTGATAGTGGATTTTTAGCTAATTTTTTATTTCATTCAGGGTATTGCTTTTGAGCTTGATGAGGAGATGGTTGCAGATGACGACGACAGAGAGACATTGCAGGATATCATCAACAACACTAAGCTAACCGAAGGTTATCTTACCCTTGCTCGTGATATTGAAGTCATGGAACCAAAGTCCCCTGAAGACATATATAAGGTCTGACTACCTGATGTTTTGTTACTATTGCATTTTCTAAGGTCTATTATCAGTTACGGTGTTTATCAAGTGAACTATAACTATAAGCCATCTCTGTAATGATAACACAATTTCAGTGGAAGGAAGTACTTGTACATTTTTTGATAAAAGTACTTGTACATTACATTGGCCATTAGTAATTTAGTGGACCTTTTATTTAATATATTCATGTGTTACCTTTCCACTTCAAGTTCAGCATGTCAATACTACAATTCCTGGTTGTGAACTTTTCCGGTAGGAATAATCAATCATTCGGCCTTGAACTGGAGGCTTTTATTAAATTACTATATATTGACTGCGATTGTGGTTATATGGTGATTTATGAATCACGAGGGGGAGTCTAGTTGCATGATCAGTGGTGGATTAAAATAGTAATCTTTGAACTTTTTTTGCTTAAAGTCCATGCATTAGCGATAACATGTTTTTGAGTGAGCTATTTGTAGTGAATGTTCACTTCATACTGGCTAGCTGCCTTTTTATTCTCACATGCTACTTGATTTCACTAGGCACACTTGCTTGATGGCCGGGCTAGTGCGGGTGCAAGTGTGGATTCTGCTAGACAGAACCTGGCTGCTACATTTGTAAATGCATTTGTAAATGCTGGCTTTGGTCAGGTATAATGTACTATAGTCATGTAAAAAAATGGTACGTATTTGTGGATTTTCTTCATATTTGTATTCCATTCTTATTCTTTCTGTCCTTGCAGGATAAGTTGATGACCGTCCCATCAGATTCTTCTAGTGGTTCTTCTGGTAATTGGCTTTTCAAAAACAAGGAACATGGGAAGACTAGTGCTGCTGCAAGCTTGGTATGTGTTCTCTTACTTTGTTGTTCACCCTCTCTAATATATTTGTAACCAAACTTACGATTTAATATTGCTATTTGACACCACAGGGCATGATTTTACTCTGGGATGTTGACTCTGGACTTGCCCAAATTGATAAGTATTTCCATAGCAACGATAACCATGTGATTTCTGGCGCTCTATTAGGAGTTGGAATAGTCAACTGTGGTATCAAGAATGATTGCGATCCTGTGAGTTATTATTATTATTTTCTGTGCCTAGAACAGAATTATTCCTTGAATTTTTTTCTGGATCTTATTGTCTCTTTTTCAGGCACTGGCACTTCTAGGTGAATACATAGATAAAGAAGACTCATCTACAAGAATTGGTGCCATAATGGGATTGGGAATTGCATATGCGGGTGCTCAAAATGAGCAGGTGAGTGTATTCTTCATTTATTGCCCAGCATGTTATTAACTAGTAATTATACTCTGGCTTACCATCACACCCCTTTGTCTTCCTTGAACTCCAGTTGCATAGTTGATAATCTCTACTGGTTGCTGATTTGGTGACCAGTGTGTTAAAACTTTTTTGAGACGTCTATACAACTTAACAACCTTTGGTTTTCTTTGTTTTGAATGTTTTTCCACTGGCTCCTAATTTGTGTTTTCTTCTGGCAGATACGTAGTAAATTGGCCCCTATACTGAATGATACTAAAGCTCCTCTTGATGTGATCGCTTTTACTGCAATATCATTGGGTCTGATCTACGTGGGTTCTTGTAATGAAGAAGTTGCTCAAGCAATTATATTTGCATTAATGGACCGGAGTGAGTCAGAGTTGGGAGAGCCCCTCACGCGGCTTTTGCCCCTTGGCCTTGGTCTTCTATACCTTGGGAAGCAGGTATTCATGATTTTTGCAGGTTTTTTTGGTCCTTTTGTTTATATTTTATGTGATAAAATAACAATTTCTTTTATGTATGTTGGTCTGATTTTCTTCAAAATATTTTTATAAACTAACAGGAAAGCGTGGAGGCTACAGCAGAAGTTTCAAAAACATTTAATGAAAAAATCAGAAAGTACTGTGATATGACACTGCTTTCATGTGCCTATGCTGGAACAGGAAATGTTCTCAAGGTACTTATTTCAGGCAGTCGGTTGCCATCTTAAGATCCCTGCTACATGCTGTAATTTTTGACATTTTCTTCATGCAGGTTCAAAATCTCCTGGGTCACTGTTCTCAACATCTTGATAAGGGAGAAACCCATCAGGGTCCTGCTGTACTTGGAATTGCTATGGTAGCAATGGCTGAAGAATTAGGCCTTGAGATGGCAATTCGTTCATTGGAACATCTTCTACAGTATGGGGAGCAGAATATCCGGCATGCAGTTCCTCTAGCACTTGGTCTCCTCTGCATATCAAATCCAAAGGTAATTTGCATGTTTTCAGCCGTTCGTAAACCTTTTTAGGGGTCCATTGAATTGCGTGAACCTCACATTTATAATGCACATTCTGGTTGTTTGGATAATAAGATCAGGTTTTCAATTAATTTTGATTAAGATTTCCCTTTTCTGCACTATAATGGTTTGACACCAAAGGACCCTTTGATACTAGTTTTCTCTTTAAGCTAAAGGTGAAAGCACTCCCAACCTATTATTAAAGATAATATTTGGAAGCTTTTTTGTAATTTTGTACTTCTTAACTGCTATTATCTAAGGAGAGATCATGCTTATGGACATTGTATAATGGAGACATTAGGGACAGCCGTCTATTTTGTTTTTAGTACTTCTTAGTTGTCACTTGCCACACTATTTGCCAGTGAGTATTTAGTGAGTCAGAAAAATAGCTATGATTTTCTCTTGCTATCCATTTAGTTGGCTGGGTGCTTTTTTAACAGGTCAATGTCATGGACACATTAAGCAGACTTAGCCATGATACAGATTCAGAAGTAGCAATGGTGAGAAATTTGAGTCACTTTCTTACTCCCCTTTGTATTTGTTCTTTTACGTTACAGATTGGGGCTAAAGTTACTTCTTTCAATGCTATAGGCTGCAGTGATCTCCTTAGGTCTGATAGGTGCAGGAACGAACAATGCCCGAATCGCTGGCATGCTTCGTAATCTTTCAAGCTATTACTACAAGGATGCTAGCCTCTTATTTTGTGTAAGCTGCATATAATTAAGTTGTATAATTTCTTATTTCCAGAGAGGTCTTTGTTTGTTGGTTGATTTTCTTCCAACATTCTTACAGGTGAGAATTGCCCAAGGTCTTGTCCATTTAGGGAAGGGTTTGTTAACACTTAATCCATATCATTCTGATCGGTTCTTACTATCACCGTAAGCAACTCCTCCCCCCTACGGTCTCTTTCTTAAAGTCAATCTGGGATGCAAAGCCAATTGGTTGGTTGACTTCCAAGTGGCTTTTGCAGGTTTTTGTTTCAATTTTTCTTAAAACTATCTTTAATTTTAATTTTTCAGGACCGCACTTGCTGGAATAGTTACTATGCTGCACGCATGCCTTGATTTGAAAGCTATTGTCCTGGGAAAATATCACTATGTTCTATACTTCCTTGTTTTGGCCATGCAGGTTGGTTTCACTGTCCTTGTTCTCTTCAGTAATTTTTTTCTTCTTAATTTTCAGTTAATCCGGTAACCCTAGCAGAAGCCTTATCATTGCTGTGTTTCTCTGACAGCCAAGAATGTTGCTGACTGTTGATGAGAACCTAAAGCCTCTATCCATTCCTGTCCGTGTGGGTCAAGCTGTTGATGTTGTTGGTCAAGCTGGTCGTCCGAAAACAATCACCGGTTTCCAGACCCATTCCACACCGGTCCTCCTGGCTGCCGGTGACAGGGCAGAACTGGCAACAGAAAAGTAATATAAATCACTCACATAAACCCCTCAAACTTTTACTTTTTCCTTATATTTTTTGTTAAGTAATTTGTCGTCAGAGTTTGTGTTCTCAATCTCATACTAACAGCTCCTTTTGGACAGATATATTCCCCTCTCGCCCATCCTGGAAGGGTTTGTCATTCTAAAGGAAAACCCAGATTACAGGGAGGACTGAAAGAAAGTACTGAATGTTGATGGCGGTGACTTGTTCTTCTGCCTGTTGGGACTTTGGAATTGTATTTTAGGGAAAAAAGTGAATTAAAATATTGTATCAGATAACCAAATTATTTCTTATCCAGCAAAATGAGTTCAAATCTTTGTAGCTAGTTTAGTAGTTACTTTTTTTATTTACGATCAAAATGAATTTAATTTTGATGTATTTATTGAAAGCTTATTTGATATGAAAAAAAAAAACTAGTATATGCACACTTGGTAGTTCCCTTTCCTTTATTTTTATATCTTGTACTCTCAATTATTGTGTTTGCTAGCAATTTGCAATATTTGCTTATTTATTCTCACTCATTGCCCTTCGATTAGGAGTCAAATTTATTCTTAACAAGAGTACATTAAATTAATGTCTTGTAATAAAAAAAATTTAACTCTAATTCTCCGAGAATGTTTGTTGGAATATTGTTTTATTTAAAAAAACTTAGTTTTTTTTTTTTTTTTTTTTTTTTCTTAGTTTAAGAATGACAGTACAAGGGATTCTATTCAGTTTCGTAACAGTATAATTAATGTTGTCTGATGTATTTTATATTTTTAATTACTGTTATAGGAAAGTATTAGGGTGTGAATTTTGAACGGGATTAGGATGTGAAAATAAATAATAAATAATAAATTAGTCAGTGTGTTTTACAGAAAATATTATTCAAAAGAAAAAAAAACTAACTTCAAAATTGTTATTAATTTTATTTCAAAAACAATCTAAACTCTGTTAACACTAGTTTCTTTTCAGTTATATTTATTGAGCCGGACCCATCAATATGCAAAATCGGCCCACTTCTGTTATACAAAGTCCGCCTCCTCTCTCTCTTTCAGGGTTTGTAGGGTTTTAGTCTCTGAAGTCTGAAAGAGCCAGGTGACCTGAAAAAGCTTCATCTCTTCCGCACACCGATATCATATCTTATAACGATGAAGGTTAAAGCTATTTCACGCTCAACTGATGAGTTCACTCGTGAACGAAGCCAGGATCTTCAGGTGAGGCATACTATGTTTGAGCTGAAAATTTTGTATTTTCTTTTTTATCAATCTCAATATTCATTTTTTTTCTTCTTCTTTGTTGTTGCCATTGATTTTATAATAAGAGGGTATTCCGGAATTTCGACCCGAGCATTCGTCCTCAAGAAAAGGCGGTTGAGTATGTGCGTGCTCTTAATGCCGCTAAGTTGGACAAGGTAAAAACCATTTTCATATAGCTGAGATTTTGGGTTTTGGATTTTAATTATGGGTTCTGATTCTGGGTATTTAGATTTTTGCGAGACCGTTTGTTGGAGCAATGGATGGGCATATAGATTCGGTTTCATGTATGGCGAAGAACCCAAATCATTTGAAAGGAATATTCTCTGGTTCAATGGATGGAGGTACTACATTTTCTCACATTCCATAAGGTTCTGTTGTTATTATTATGTATTTATGTGCATGAAGCTATTGCTTTGTCATCCTATTGTTTGTTCTAAATTGCATTCATCGTGTCTTCCTACAAGCATGTCACTTTGGTTTAGTTAACAATAACACTATCCAGTAGCCTGAAGGTGAAATTCCAGGTTGAAGATGTAATGGAGGTAAATAGAGATGGCTCGTAGGTCCTGACAAGGAGAAAAGGAAGAGTGTTCAAGAAAAGAATGGGGATGTTCTCCACATGAATCTGTGTGTTTAACTTACCAAAACTGAAAAAAGAAAAAAAAGGTGGGAAATATGACACATTAATTACTCCCATATTTTCTATCATCCTTACAGTTGCTAGGGTGGTATATTTGATACCTACTTGTTATAATCATAATTTTGGTGATCCATTCTGACAACATTCCTCTGACCTGTAGTGAGAATTCTGAAGCCCTATTACACAAGTACTTAAAACTCCATAGGAAATGATGACAATATATGAATACACATTTGTCATTTTCCCACCCTCTCTAGAGCGCATTATCCGCTACTGTGACTTGTTACCTCATCCTATTTTATTAGTTGAATAAATTATTTTTGGTGTTTGTATCACCTTTTATTTATTTTTTTGGCTTTTTCTACATAATTACTTATTGTTTGAAAGGTGCATTTGTAATCGTATGGTTGTGCTAAATTACACCCTCAAAAGTAAACCCAATTGATTAGACATTGTCTTCATCATCATTTGAATAAGTTCAGTGTACTCAAATATTGTAACTTCCTAAAATTTTCCCTTTCTGTATACAGATATTCGTCTATGGGATATAGCATCAAGGTAAACGAATGCACTTCAACTACCGATTTTTAGTTTTGCGAATTTATCAGCATCATGGAGTTACTGATCAAGTGATTGTGCTTATATACTTTTGGCTTGTGTTTGGCATATGGCTGCTTGTGTATGTGTGTGTGTGTGTGTTTTTTTTTTTTTTTTTTTACTGAAAAAGATATAAAAGGGCAATTTAATTATATATGTATGTTGTATGTACACAGACACATATGCATGAAAAAATGAGATCTTGTTCCTTTAACAATCTAATTAATATTTTTACACTTTATTTTTAGGCTAACATTATGGGATACATTGTTTTTTTTTTCCCTGATTTATCTTGGTTCTATGCAAAATCAAATATAACTAGAGATTTTATTATCTATTTTCTGGGTTGAGGCCTCTGTTCTTTTCTTTCTTGGCAGTCTTGTTGACAAGCTCATTTAATTGATCTATTTTTCTGAAATTTAAACAAAAAACACAAGTCCTAGACTGCTAGCTTGTTTGAGTTGATTTGAAGTGGGATTAAAAATGATGAGGTTTTATTTTTTCCAAAAAAATTTCAAAAAAAAGGGAATGGATGAGATGTAGACAAATGATCTAATGATGTATTTTTGCCCTGCCTTTTTTTTTTTTTTTTGTTTTTTTGCTTTTTCTTCTGTTAAGCCTCTTCTGATGTCGTACACTCTAGATACTGCAATGACATTTGTATTTGAAAATTGAAAAGGCGAACCATTCGTCAGTTTCCAGGACACCAAGGTGCTGTACGGGGGCTTACAGCATCTACAGATGGACACATTCTTGTATCATGTGGAACTGATTGCTCGTAAGAAGCATCCTATTTTATTTAATTTTAATGACGATGACCGTTGTCAACTTTGACCTTGTTATTTACCATTAATTTATATTCGGTTTGACCTACCTTTTAATTCAGTATCAGGCTTTGGAATGTTCCTGTTGCTACTTTTGTGGAGTCAGATGACTCAACTGTTGATCCCACCAAGGTATCAAATTTGTCATCTTACTATAATCATGGTCATATCACATATGTTGTACTATGAGTTTTATATTTGGTTCCTTTCTAACTATTTGCCAACTGTAATGCAGCCGGTTGCTGTATATGTTTGGAAGAATGCCTTTTGGTAAGCTTTGAAGTGAATTACTTGGAAGATGTTTTCATTTCAAAATGTACTCAAATGTGGTAGTAATGATGTTTTTATGGGTTTAAAGAAGTTTTTCTTATTCTAAATCCTACTCTAATTTTCAGGGCTGTTGATCACCAACGGGATGGTGAGCTTTTTGCCACAGCTGGTGCTCAAGTAGATATATGGAATCACAACAGGTTTTGATATTGAATTTATTATTAATTTTATTTTATTTTCAAAGGCATGTTATACATTTTCTAAATCATTCTATTTATTGTGATAATGTTCATCCTCTGTGTAGGTCTCATCCGTTGAACAGTTTTGAATGGGGGGCGGACACAGTTATATCTGTCCGATTCAATCCTGGAGAACCAAATCTATTGGCCTCGTCAGCAAAGTATGTGTTGATATATGCTCCATTGCTTATCAGTTGTCCAAGTTATTATAGTTATTTAGCACGTTTGTTAGGTCATTCAATTTCAGTCTCTTATTTTTTTCTTAATAGTTAGTTTTTTTTATCATCGTCCTTTTGTTAGCCCCATAGCATAAGGTTTATTTTCATAGTCTGGAGCCCTTATACAGTTGTACCATGCTTGATGGCTTTTGCTTTTGTATTGAAGTTCTATTAAAATAGGAACTTTGAATGAAGCACCTGACAAGTTCAGTATCAGAAAAATGCTCTATTATGTTTTGTTGCTTTCTAGTTTAGTTCATGTTTCTTTAAAATATACTGCATTGTGCAACTGATTTGTGGCTGGGCAATTTATTGGTTCATAATCTGAGACCTCATGAATTGGGCCTAACTCAATGCTTCCTAAATTTACACAAGGACTTACTACAATTTTGGCTAGTTTCATC
Source organism: Quillaja saponaria (assembly GCA_029379385.1). Classification (NCBI taxonomy): domain Eukaryota; kingdom Viridiplantae; phylum Streptophyta; class Magnoliopsida; order Fabales; family Quillajaceae; genus Quillaja; species Quillaja saponaria. Next base: position 4,418,002 of record CM055616.1, on the reverse strand, counting down.
ACCTGATGAGTTAATCAACTCCTAAAGAAAGCAAGTGGCTGTTTGAGGTTATTATTTGACCGAGTCATCTTGTGGAGCTTACAGTTCTAATGAGTCATCTTGTGGAGTTTACAGTTCTGATGAGTCTTTTTGAGTTCCACTTGGTTTAGTGCCTTGAAAACGTTATGTACTGGTTTTTATGGCTGAAGATGAACCTGGAGACTGACATGGTTAGTCATTCTTTTTTCTGGCTTACAAGGATCAAACCTAAGGTCTCTGCCCAAACTCCACTGAACCATACCACCTGAGCTAAGCTTAGGTGGCATCCCATCTCATTCTTGAATGCCATGTATGGGCTTGTTTAGCTTGTGCGCTGTTCCATTGAGCATTTGATAAGTTCCTCCGTCATAATGTGAGCATTGTTTGCTTGATCCATTTGATTTTCTCTTTTCTTTTTGTAGTGACCGGAGCATAACTCTATATGATCTGCGCATGGCTTCTCCAGTGAGGAAGATGATAATGATGGTACCTCATTACTTTGCATTAACCCTCATTACTTTGCATTAACCATATTATATGTTTTTTAAAAACACAAATTCACTTGTATTCACTTTCTTCCTGGCAGTCAGATAGTTTATTTAGAGTACTTTGTTACTGCCTCATCTTTCTTTTATCAAAAGATGCAAGCTTCATCAATAGAAAATTCTTTTTCTTCTTTTCTTCCCTTTAAAATGCCTGTATTGTATAATGCTTCAGGATAGGATTCTCAACAACATTACTTATTATTATCCTCCTGAAGTTCTTCAGACTTTTTTTGTCTGATACTACCAATTTAAGTTGTTCAACTTCTTTTTTTAGCAAAGGAAAAAAAAAAGTTGATGTATCTCTTCATGCTGTGGTAACTTGTACTTTTTTGTGACAGACAAAAACCAATTCTATTTGTTGGAATCCGATGGAGCCAATGAACTTCACCTCGGTAAGCTCATTAGCTGTGTTTATAGTTTGAATCCTGAAAGTTTTCTTGTAGAAGGATTTGGTTTCCGTGAATCTCTGTGCTTACTTTCAAAGGTCTTAGGATATATCAAATTGTTATCTGGGAGCTGTCAATCTCCCATTTCATATTTGTGCTTAATAATTCCTTGTGATATAGGCAAATGAAGATTGTAACTGCTATAGCTATGATGCTAGGAAACTGAATGAGGCCAAGTGTGTACACAAAGATCATGTGTCTGCAGTGTAAGATGTGCAGATTGAAGTGTATCTTACTTTATTTTTTTTTTGGTTTATATATATATTTAAATATCCTTCAATAAAACTCATTATGGACATTCTCAATGCTGCAATTTCATATTTCTCTTTTTCAGGATGGATATTGATTACTCACCAACTGGCCGCGAATTTGTTACTGGATCTTATGATAGAACTGTGAGTTACTTCTTGGATTTGATTATATTCTATTAAATAATGGTTATTGGTGGGTTACAGCTTCTATATTTTACTTTTTATAGGTGAGAATTTTCCCATACAACGGTGGTCACAGCAGGGAGATTTATCATACTAAGAGAATGCAAAGGTCACCTAGTTTTCATGCTGTTCATTTCTAAACTGGTCATTTGGCTATTATGAGCATAAACATATATCTCTTTGAAATATACATTCTTTGTCAGAAAATGAGAACCTTGGATGTGGAATGAAATTTAGTTAGGGTTTGCATCAGTTATATATTTTCTGATAATTTTATACGTTTTATTAATTTATCTTTGTAGGGTATTTTGCGTCAAGTTCAGCTGTGACGCAAGTTATGTAATTTCAGGAAGTGATGACACAAACTTGAGGCTTTGGAAGGCTAACGCATCGGAGCAGCTCGGAGTTGTAAGCACTCTTAGCTTCTCTTACACTTGACACTTGGCTTAAGTCACGTGTCTTTGATCCACACTAAATGCTCCCTCTGCCTATAGTTGACATTAAATTATTGCCTTTTAGGGAATTATACTTGTTAATTTATCATTTGAGATTTGGGTAGATAACTAGTCTTCAGTTAATAGTAGATGCTGGGCACGTACTTTTAACTCATCTTGGATTGAAAATATAAAACCTCTGTAGCTGAAGCTCCGGTTGTTGATAGTACCTCAAGGAGTTTTGTAATGAGTGCCCTATTGGCATTTTCTAAGGTCAATATGCATAAACACATGGTGCACTTGTTAGAAAAACTCATACTTCAATTGGTTCTCTTTACTGATAAATTATGTAGTTCTAACCTCTGTAAATATGCACTTTCTGTGACTATGATACAGGTTCTCTCTAGGGAACAGAAAAAGCATGAATATCATGAGGCTATAAAGAAGCGCTACAAGCACCTCCCTGAAGTCAAACGTATTTTGAGGTAAGTTGTGATCCAGCAACTTCTGTAAAACTTTGAGGAACTATTATTGAGAAATCACAAATCTAGTATTACAATTTGATAAATTTCCGTAGAGACTTTCTAGAGTATTGGTAATGTTAAGCCATTCTATGTGCACTTACTGTTACTTTCATCATTGGCATGGTTAAGTTGAACATTTGTGTGATTGTGCAATTAGAATTTGTAAAAATCCTTTTTTCTTGTGGTTATACATGAGAATGGAAGTTCACTATGTTTTCTATATTGGCCGAGAATAGCATGTATCAATAAATGGACACAAATATTTTATTGTGAACTATAGCAGGTTAGGATGTTTGAACTGTAGTTAACTATAGCTGGTTAGGTTGTTTCAACTTCTTTGAAGTGCTGTGATACCTAATTTGTTTGTTGGTGTTTTCTTATATAGGCATAGGCACTTGCCAAAACCGATATACACTGCTCTTAATCGTAGACGCACTATGATTGAAGCTGAGAAAAGGAGAGAAGAGAAGAGGAAAGCACACAGTGCTCCTGGAAGTATTTCAACAAAACCGTTGCGTAAAAGAAGAATCATCAAAGAAGTTGAGTGAAACATGTTTGAGCATATACCATTGTCAAACTTGTTCGTATTTGACAGTTGGGGCAGTCCATTAGTCAATTCCGTTGCCTGATCTTTAACAAGGAGATATTGTTATGTGAGGCATTAGTTTTCTGCCCCCCACCCTTGTATTAGGAGTTTAAATAGCCTTGCATGTAACAGTTTTGGCAGGTGAAACAGTTTATAGTTTCTGTAATTTGCTTATGTAAACAGTCTACTCTCAATAAATACAAAATTATGGGTTATCTTTATTGGTATTGGTAATCTCTCTCTCTATTTCTGTGACATAAAATGATTTGTAGTCATGAATTAATAATTGAAAGGTAATTTGCCTTGGGAATTTTTATTACCAATGAGTCACCCAACTGTCTTGATGTTAGAAGGACTGTATTTACTACTTACAATGGCGAGCCAATGTTGACAAAATTACCTAGCCATCGTCAACTATTGTTAATAGAACCTAATTCATCATATATTAAGAGAAATTTAGATGTTAGCAATATGCTACTATGCTTTCAAGGACACAATTAGGCCAGCCATAAGAAATAAGTTAATCAGACTGAACCGGACCAGACAAAGTGACAAGAAAAGAAGTGACATTTGGGTCTAATTCAAACTGCTACCGAGAAATACATTTTTGAGATACGGAATTTCAGGTTTGTTGGGCATCCTCACAATTACTTGTCTTTTGAACTTTAAAAAGGAAAAAAGAATTCTTGCTAACTAGTCACGGTATTGCATGATTTCAACCTATGAAAATATGAACGACTATTCATGTTAGTATTGAGATACCAGCACACAATACACCCTGATTATTATACAAGTCACTAAGATCGTTTCTTCCGATCCTCTTCATCTTCTTCATCAGAATCGCCACTCTCACGAAATCGTGGATTCTTCTCCTGGAACATCGGATGAAGTTTGTTAGGTTGTGTAACACAACAGTCCACAGTAAATACTACCATAGATGCATTGCCAACTTTGAAAGGTACTGCAATTGGAACTAAAGGGAAGACATTTAGTGTAAAAGGAACTACGATAGCCTCCTATTTTCAATTGAAGAAACATACTCTTCATTGGCTAATTGAAGCATGGGTTTGCAATTGCAAGTATTGAATAGAACACTTAAAGAATCTGGTTTGAGGAATTTGAGTTTACCGGTCTTGAGTCAGGGTTCCTCCTAGATTCATGATCTGAGGCTCGCTTCAAGGAGTCATGCGCATGGCGGTCATCATCTCTGTATCGCTTCCTATTGTAATCTGTTTTCCCAAAAAGGACAAATGTAATTAAAAACACTCCAGCAGTTCAAAAAGGTATCAGTAAATTATTGGTCTGTGAAATTTGAAAAAATCAGATTGGCAATCAATAACAAGTGTATAGGATGGCAATACCTCTACCATGCCGATGAGAACCACCATGACCATGGCCTCCACCATGTCTACCATCTGCATCAGTGAAAAGGTGAAGGATACTGAACAATATGATATGCATCACAAAATTAAACTTGGCAATTGAAAAAGTATACCTACAAACCCAATCTTAATTACCATAAAAAACCACCAATGACCTGTTTGTCATAGTTCAGAGGAGGCTCCAAAAATGAATTAAGGCAAAGTGGAGACAGTTGGGTGAAATGCTAATTGCCGTTGGCTTGATGTTTAATAAAGACATAAAATGACCCACAATAATTTAGAAAAAAATAAAATATTCTTGTTATCTGACCCATAACTGAACAAAAGGTAGAATATTCAAAATCGGGTTGAGGCTTCCTACAAAGTTAATAAGTAGTAGAGTTACATATACACACACACATAACTAATAACTCATCATTGAATTTGATTTTCACAAATTCCAGTGTTGGATCTTAAGCATTCACTAGGTTGATCATGCTCACAAAGTTTAAACTCAATCAGAAGTTTGCAACCACTTCATCAATTATATGATTATCTCTTAACATAAGATTTTAAAAATATAAATAAATATGAGATTGAGATCTTTAATCGACTTATCACAATTTTCTGATTGAGCAGATATTTTGTGAGCATAATCGACATTTAAAAAAAACAATCACACTCCAATGTTTGGATTTGAAAAATGAACCCCCTGAAAAGTTATTAAGGTTGTGAGTTGTCAGTTTTACATAAAAAATCCTACCCCATATACATCTGTTATATGAGTGTGTGTGCATGTGTATAAATACAAATTTAACTTCTTCTTTTTCAAAGATAAAAAGAGGAAAAAGAAGAGGACATATAATGTTGATAAGCAAGAAACTCAAAAAAACTAACAAAACATTCTGCAGGAAATTTCTTCACTAAATTCAAATGATGTGGTAATGATTAGGTGTTGCTTCCTTCTATAGGCATTCATGCCCAATATCGAATCAGTGTTCAAAAAGTGGACTCTAGATGTGTCATTACCAGGATTTAACATCAAATCTGTACTGAACAACAGGGAAGAGAAAATGCCCAAATTTAGCAGAAGATAGTAACAAAGAATATCCCATTACTGTTTTAGTTTGCCATTCAATGTCATTAAGTAGCAAGTTAAAAAATTGAACTACACACAAGGAGGGAAAAATTCAATATTACGGGTGATATCTTGGTAATTTGCTTAAACCTGTATTTCAAATAAAAGGCAAATCAATCCATGAGAGATTGCCCTCCAGGTCTATCACACATATAGGATCAAAGTTAAAGGAGATACAAAAATCAATTTTTTCTTCAACCGGGATAGTAACCAAGTTTACACGGTATATATAACTACATAAGCCTGATTAGTGACATATGTCCCCAATTTGACACACTTTCTCAGGTCCCATGTAATGTCTTCTAGCAAGCTAAACAATGCACCAAGAAACTCAGCTCAATTATCCCAAAATAGTTGGGGTCGGTTACAAGATAATGCACCAAGCACACAAGAAAAAATAGTAGTGATTGCAAAACAATGAACAGAGTCATGGTCTACTTAAATTGTGCATAATATAGGATCCAGTAACTTACACTGAGGTGCCATAACTGGTTGGAATGCACCCAACGAACCAGTCCCATAATCTACAAGCTGCCTTTGTGCTTCCAATTCTCTCTGGACTAACTTTCCATAACCACCTCTACGTATGACATATTAAGGAAACTAATGGAAGATAACAGAATTTTCAAATAATGCTTAGAACTAGTGGTTCCTCATTCCCCATTGAAATCTTGGAGGATGGTAAGGTCCTGAGTACTAGATCAGTCAAGTGCATGAACTTGTTCATTACAGAGACAAACAAACGAAATACGTAAGCAAATAAAACCTAACCGAAATTTGGTAAAGAAAACATGTTTATACTATTATTGACTAGTTACCATCGACTGAAACATTTTTTTTATTTTAAAATCCTGTTCTTTCACTCAGTTATCCTTGGGAGAAGGGGCTGAGTCTATAGTTGGAATTAGCAAGTGTAAGTCAGAAAAATATATCTATACAAAGGACATGAAATGAGAGGTAAACATACAATCTAAGTTATGTTACTCTGTCAGCATACCAAACAGACAGCATACTGAACAAGAAAAGAAAACCATGACAACGAGAGGAACATTGAACATATAATTATAATCTAAAACTATATGAATGAAGGTGTTAAACACATCTAAATAAAACAAGTCAAGGATATCGGGATCATAATCGGTACGATATTCATCACGCACCTGTGCAAAAAAGAAAAAGAAAAAGAAAAAGAACACAAATAAAATTAACTAAAGTATAAAGATAGAAACACAGGAGTCAGGAAACATAGGCCCAGCAGCCGACCTGGCCGCCACTACGACCACGACCCCATTGTCTGCCTTCCAGGAATCCCCAATCAAAATCAACACGAATAGGACGGTCATCAAGTATTGTTCCACTTATATATCTGACAGCATCCTCAGTATCTTCTCGAGAGTAGTATCTAATAAACACATAAAACAATCAATAGCTTTGAGTACCACTAACAAGCCATTGCCATTAAAAGTGTATACTTTATCCATGAGATTAAATTGATTTATAATAGCTGGCAGATTTTCGATAAGGACCAACAAAGTAATAAAAGCCTTGGAATGCTTATGCCCAAATAATAAAAGAAAAAAACATAATTTTAAGTTTTTAATATAGGTGCATCAAATCTCAAATAACGGAGCCTTACAAAACAAAACAAAAGCCACAAGGTGTCTTTGAGTTCTTGTCCAATCCCATAATGATTTTCTTAATTTCTCCAGCTCGTGTGAAAAGCTCATAAATTTGCTCCTCTGTTGTGTAAAATGACATATTCCCTATGTAAATGGTAGTCGATGTCTGAAGTGCATGTTCAAATTCCTCTTGCGTTCCAGAAAATCTTCTATCCCGATAAGCTGAAAGCTTAGCTGGGTCCTAATATAATTAAAAAAAAAAAAACAAATAACAAAAAAAATTGAAGTAACCCAAATCTATAAACAAAATTACAATGCAAAAATGAATATATCACAATAATTTTCTGAACAATTCGTTAAACCCTTACAACAACAAATGGTGAAATGCTGGCAATGACATACCTTGAACAAAGAAGCCATATTCCCCTCCGCAACTCGACGGGGACAGAGTCACTATATGTTGCAGCAAGAGCAATTGAACCACCGAATGTGCATCGAAAAATTCTAAAGGATGAAGGAGAAGAGTAGAGAGTTCTGGGTTTTGATTATGGAGTCGTTTGAGTACCGAAGCTTAGGGCAGAGAAAACTCAAATGACGAAGAAGGAAGTGGGCCCACTGGTGTGTATGGCCCAAAAACGACATAAATAAGTTTAATTTTGCCTATTAAAGCCCAAGTCTAATGAGAACCCTTTTTTGTTTTTATGTATTAGTTCCGGAGCACGATATTTTGCATTAATCATATTTATAATATATATATTTTTTTTTATTAATAATTGATGTGCATATTAAGAGATTAAAGTTGATAAAAAATTATATGTCATATTAATTATATTAAATAAATAAATCAATTCAATAAAAAAAAATTTTAATTCATAATATAATTTTTTTTTAAATTTCTGAAGATAGACAAAGAATGAACACAATAAGATTATAATCATTAAAAGTATAATCTTAAATTTTTTTTTAATTTTTTAATTTTCATATTATAATTATTTGTAGTTTATTACATAAAAAAATTGAGAAATTCAGTCTTCAATACTATGGATATATAGTTATTGAAAAATTAAATATTTATTAATATGAAAAGAATTAAGAAAACTAATCCTAAATACGATACCCTAACCCGACCGTCAATTAAAGTATCTTAACTCTAATTATAATACATTAACACTAATCACGATGTCCTAATCCTAGTCACGGTACCTTAACCCTAGTTATCGTTCACTAACTCTAGTTGCCGTTGTAACACCCCAAAATTAATACTTAAATTAATTATAGAATAAGTAATTATTTTATGAGTTAAATAGGATTAAAATTTAATTACATATTATTTCATGTATAGGAATAGTATATGTACATAGAAAAATATGTATATGATACGTATTAGTATAAGAATAGTATATACGTATAAAGATACATATAAATACATATACGTATACATACATATATATATATATACATATAAAACGTGGACAAGTGTAAGCGTTGGAACAAAGATGGAAAAAATATTACATGGTGTTGTCGGAAGAAGAAGAGAAAATGATAAAATATAGGTTACTTGCTATAAAAGAAAATGTGATGAATTAGGTGTAAGAAGAAGATTAAGTGTAGTAATTTGTAATAAATGAAGGGGGTCTAGGTGTAAGAAGGAGAATAATTATGGTAATTTGTAATTAATGAAGTGACTTAGGTGTAAGAATGAGAATAAATGTGTAGCAACTTACAGTTAATGAAGGGGCTTAGTTGTAAGAAGGAGAAAAATAGTGGAAAAGTTGTAATAATTAAGGGGGCATGTGGAAAAAAATTAGAATATAAGGTGGCAAGTAATAATTAACATATAAAGATTGCTAGATAAGTGAAAGGCAGGGAAAATACTAGATGTCCATGAAATAATTAAGTAAGACATGTGTAGAGAATGAAGGAAACAAGGTGTCCATGAAATGATTAAGTAGGACATGTGTAGGAAATTAAGGTGACAAGGTGTCCATGAAATAATTATTATAAATATGTATAGAAATTTAAGGAAGCAAGGTGTACATGGAATGATTAACAAGACATGTGTAGAGATTTAAGGTAACTAGGTGGCTTAGTAATAATTAAAGAATCTAAACTAGGGAATTAGAAGAAGACAAGTGTTAGGAAGAAAAAATACATGTTAATTTAGAGAATGACAAGTAGTTGGTTGTAATCTTAAAGAACTAGGAAACTTTTCTCCTAAATCCTAAATCCTAAATCTTGGCCATGCACTATAAATAGGAGAAGGGTGGTGACAAAAAATGCACAGGCAAAATAAAGTGTACACAAAAGTGAGAGAAAAAATGAGGAAATAGAGAAAAAGTAAGAAAATAATTAAAGTGAGAGAAATAGTAAGAAATAAAAGAAAAAGGTAAACTGTGAGCTAAGAAGGAAAATGAGAAAACCGAGAGGAAAAAGAAAGAAAGAAAAACTAAATATTAAGAGTATTAGGCAAGTATTTATGCATTCCTTTGTTTTATCTTTGCTTTGAAAGCTATTTCCTTGTTACTCTTATATTCTTCAAGTTACTCTTACATCTTTCATGCATATGAAATGACATGTTTTATGAGAAAATGAGTTATGTATAACCAAATAAAATGAAAGGTGTGAAATTTGCATGGTTTTAGCACTTGTAGTCTATCTTGACATTATGTTGCTCAAATTATAAAATGGATCCTATTTAGAGATGGTACAATAAAGTGTCGAAAGTCTTGCAAAGCGATGTCTCATAAGATTACACTAAGATGTACCGCAAGTCTTGAAAGACGATGTCTCATAAGATGGTACAATAATGTGTCCTTAAGTATAAAGATGATGTCTCTTAGGATGGATCCATATCTAGAAGAGATAGTACAATAATGTGCCGAAAGTCTTGCAGGGCGGTTTCTCATGAGATGACACTAAGATATGCCATAAGTCTTGAAGGGCGATGTTTCACGAGATGCTACAATAATGTGTCGTAAGTCTAGAGATGATGCCTCAGTTTGCATATTGGCAAGAAAGGTCTACAATGGAAAATGAAGAAAATAGATCATTTTTAGAAAACTTAAAGGAAATGAGGAAAAAGGCTAATTTGCATTGCATATTCCTATATTTCTAAAATCGTCATAAAGAATCTTTCGTTGTCATGTATGAATACTTGTTGAGGTTCGATTTACTTTTCTTCATCTTGATGTGTAGATTAATTAGTACCATGGATGTGTATTGTTGATAAGATGGAAAGTGTAAATAGACTTATAGAACCGGGTTACTTTTGTATGAAATTGTAAAATGTATTCTTAACCAGTTCACTTAGTAATTGTATTAATTTTGGAATGAAGTTTAGTATTACTAAAATTGGCTCTTGTATAAGTAATAGTTTGTAAATTAGATTAAGTAAGGAATTAAGGAAATAGGGTGTTACAATTATGGTATCAGAGCATTAAAGTGTCATAACCGTACCCTAACCTTAGTTACCATACCCTAACAATAGTTACCATATCTAAACCCTAATTACCGTACTCTAACCCTAGTTACCGTATCCTAACCCTAGTTACCGTATCCTAACCCTAGTTATTGTACCCTAACTCTAGTTAAGATACCCTAACTGTGTCATAACCCTAGGTATCATACCCTAACTTTAGTTACCGTACCTTAACTCTAATTACAGTACCCTAACCCTAGTTACGTTATCATAATCCTAGTTACCTTAACAAAAGTTATGAAACCTAATCCTAGTTATTGTACCTTAACCATAATTACCGTATCCTTACTCTAGTTACCATACCCTAAACCTATTTACAGTACCCATACCCTAAACCTATTTACAGTACCCAAACCCTAGTTACAATACCCTAAACCAAGTTACGGTACCCTAACCCTAGTTACCATACCCAAACCTTGGTTGCCGTACCCTAACCTAGTTACTGTACACTAGTCATGGTTACCATATCCAAAACCTAGTTACCGTATCTAAGTCTTAGTTACCAATTACCATACCCTACCTTAGCTCTAGTTATCGTACCATACCCTAGTTACCGAACCCTAACTTTAGTTACGGTACTCTAAACCTACTTACGATATCCTAACCCATGTTACTATAACCTAGTCAAGGTGCCATAATCCTAGTCACGATACCCTAACCCTATTTACCATACCCTAACTCTAGTTACAGGACTCCAACCCTAGCTACCATACTATAACAATAGTTACTATACCCTAATCCTAGATATTGTACCTTAAACCTAGTTATCATACCCAAACCCAAGGTACGATACTCTAATCCTAGTTACGTTATCCTAATCTTAGTTACCATACCCTAACCTTAGTTATCGTACCTTAACCTTAGTTACAGTATCTTAACCCTAGTTACTATACCTTAATCCTATTTACTATATCTTAGCCCGAGTTACGATACCCTAAACCTAGTTACAGTACCCTAACCTAGTTATGGTACCCTAACCTAGTTACAGGACCCTAACCATAGTTACAGGACCCTAACCCTAGTTATCGTATCCTAACCTTAGTTACAATACCCTAACCCTAGTTACCATAGATTAATCCTAGTTACCCTATCCTAACCCTAATTATTGTACCCTAGTCCTAGTTACTATACCCTACCCTAATTATTATACCCTATCCTAGTTATCATATTTTAATTCTAGTTATGTACCCTAACTCTTGATACGATACCTTATCAGTGCCCTAACCCTAGTCACAGTGTCCTAATCCTAGTCATGATATCTTAACCTTAGTTACCATACCTTAACCCTAATTACCGTATCCTAATAATCATTACTATACCTTAACCCTAACTACCATACCCTAACTTTAGTTATCGTACCCTAACCCTAGTTATTGTACCTTAACCCTAGTTATCATACCCTAAACCTAGTTACGGTATCCTAACCGTACCCCAACTCAAGTGACTATATCCTAACCCTAGATACTGTATATTAAAATATAGTGACACAATATACTTTAGGCTCAATGATTTTACTATTTCCAAAAAAAAGGGTTAATATTGTTTTCTTAAAAAATAAAAAATAAAAAGACATTAATTTCACCAAGTAGAATAATTTTACTTATTTTTGGAGGATTTCGTTAATTTACCTATTAAGAGGAGAGGGTGAACCAAATTCTATAAATTTTTTAATTTTCATAATAATAAATAATTATCTTATAAATAGAGAAAAAAAAAAAAATTACTTCTCAGTTCTCACGCACAACCTTCTTGGTGCCGTCATTGCAGTCCGTGCATCCAAACACTTAACATAGTTGCTGTAGCTCAAAAACCCTACACAAAACCTCCACCATCTCTAGGCTCAGCTCATATCCATACAGCTCCTATCAAGAAATGGCCTCCTGCGCTGTCAGATCGATGTTCCGGTCAAGCTCCGTTCGCAACTCTGTGTTTCGGGTCGCCTTGGAAGCGAAAGCAGCTCGTTCTCCATTCCGTTTCGCCACCTACAAGCCTCTCTCAAATCGCACTGTCAGGTAATTTACAGAAACGCCGAGGCACGGCAAATTTAACCTTGGCAAATTTAACCTTGTTTTATTTGGTAATGAAAATCTGGGACGGAATAGAAATGTAAAAAAAGAAATTCCATGATATTGGTTGATGAGTTTAAGGGCACTGCTTGGTTAAAGTGAGCTCAAAATTTCTGTTTTTGTAAGTCAGAGCTGCAGTGGGTATTAATTCAAAGTTCTGGTTTTTGTGTTTATGCTAGAAAGAGATAGAGAGCGTTTTAGTGCTTCTTTGTGAAAATGAACTCAAGGATGATCTTATTGCTTGTATTATCAGATGTCCTGCCGAATTGAGCTTCTGCGTGGAATCCATGTTGCCTTACCACACTGCAACTGCATCTGCATTAATGACTTCAATGCTCTCTGTATCTCGCAACAGTTGTGGCTGGCTTCCTGAAGGTATTGTAGTTTGAATCAGCTTCCAAGTCATTCATATTTGTGAGATGTAAGAAAAAAATAATGTTAGGATGCTTAGCAATGTATTAAATTACTTTTTTGTTTGTTAGATGTGCATCTTAAAATGAATCATTGTGACTTTTGATAAATTAAATTGATTAGATAAAATTCTTTCGTTTAGTCCTTTCCTGTTTGGTACTTACTGGCTTGAGAAAGTTTGCAATACAGAACCTGAGTGAGGTGTAAAATTTCTTGTTCAGTGAAAAGGTATTCTTTTAGCCTATTTGTTTTGAAAAGATGGCTGTGGTTTGAAACTTTGGATTCTTTTTGTTTTGGTGGTGTTGCGGGTTTTTGTTTGGTTGAATGGTAATTGCTTCTGAAAGCTTCTGAATGCCTTTTTATTGTGGACTTGTGGGAACTCAATATTTATAAAACGCAATATATCCTATGTAGTGCGTGGATGAATAATTAACTTTTCCAGTCCTTGGAGACTATTTTTGGTAGATATCTTAATTTTGACTAAGATTGAATGTGCATGCCGTTGGGGATCAACAAGTGTTTGTTTAGTGGAGGTATTACATTCTTGAGTTTTACAATGTATGGCCATTTATACTGATGGAGGAAAAAAGTCTTTGGTTCCACAGACCTAGTACTTGGCTCACTCACACGGTACTTCTTGATTTTGTATTAGTTTAGGTATTAAGATTCCACGATTTCTTCTACATATGTAGTTTGAGTGGTAGGACTTAGGAGTTCCTTGAACTTTACATATAAGTCTAGTACTGCAATTCCTTTCTTATATTCATCAGAAATGGTATATTTTCTTTTGAGTTCTCTAATCTGTGGGTTTTACTTTTGACTTAGGTAGCTAAGCATCTGTAGGATCACTTGATGTTGTTTCTTCCATTTTATTTTCTGGTAAGCTAGTGTTTCTTCTAATTGTTGGCTTAAATTTGTTAAAACCAGTGAGAAGTGATATAAAATGCTAGTATAGGTGCAAGAAGTATGTATGTTATTTTGAAATCATAATGCGGAAAAGTTGACATCATATATATCTAAACGCATGATCTCCCCTCTTTAATTCATTTCCTTCCTATGTTTTTCATAAGTTTAAGTATCAAGTCTTGATTTGAGATTCATGAATTCATGCCCTAGCACTTCATTTACCTGATGAAGTCAACTTGTTTGGTGAAAAAAGTGCACGTTCCTCTTTTTACTTGTAGGCCAAGAGAAGACTAGATGAAGTTGAAGAAGCAAACATGGAATGACTGGGACTTCTTATGTTATTGAGTTATAAACAAGGGAATCATGTCAGTAATAGTGTACGAAGGATAGTTGGGCTTTTATAAGTATTGATTGATTAGAGATTCTGTAAGTGACAAATAATTGTCAAGGGCTTTCCTGGAACTTTTTTGAAGACATGTCAAATGAAATTTTGCTTGTCCCACAATTATCATATAATTATTCACAAAGTGTCCGTCATGTTCATGATATCAGTCAGTTAATCTTGAGGGCAACTTTGAGGAATTTAAAAGAAATTAAGAGGGAACAGTTTTGTTCTGCTTCAAAATTTTACTTAATAAAGTTTGATAACTGAAAAAAAAAATGATAAAAGGCACATAAATTTCCCCGTATATTTAGATGTGCTATTGCAGACTTGTATGCCATGATACTTAATTATTATTTTTTTTAGTTTCATGCACATATTTCCTGTCATTGTTGGGCGTGATGGTCATGATGTTTTTTTCCAAAATACTAAATTGATTAACTCTTACTTGTCGGTGCTTGGCTTACCTGCCTTAACATTCTAGAATCAATTATAATGAGGGGACTACACTGATCCTTTTTATTCAACCAGATTGCAATGATGATTTCTGATGAGTTTTTGGACAACTCAAGCAAAGATTTATTGTGAGACAGCAAGGTCTTGATAAATTAGGAGTTATGAGTTATGACTGAGCTGTGGAAGATACAAGTAGAATCTCCTGAGCATTAAAACTTGGATCAAATTGTTATTTGTTCTTTTTAGTAAACGCATTATGGGATTAAATTGTTTCTTTGATGTATAATGCCTAATACTGAGCTCATACTTATGAGATAGAAGATGTATTGTACTATCAAATAAAAGCTAATGTTTTCACTCTCTTGTTTCTCAGAGTATTTCTTTCAATGTATATATGAGTAAGTTCTTAGAATTGCATGCAAAAAATCTATATTTGATCAGCACACGGATTACAATGTGTGATGAATTTTCAGTTTGGGAGAACTGAAAGTTCTTCAATTTAAAGAATGCTTGATATGGAGGACATGTCAAAGGACATGTTCGCTCCCTTTGTTCGCCTTGGAGAGACCCCAAAGTCATTTTTGATATTTGTCCGTCCTTTGGGCATACTTTAAAAAATTGGATCTCTGAAGAGGATTTTTAAAATCAATAATCCCCTATATTCAGCATTGGGAAAGACTTCAAAAGGGTGATTTTAATCCATATACTAGAGAAAAAGGTGATTCTTAGAAAGCTTGCATTGGTACTTCTTGGAATCCCCTTATCCCAGCTGCTACAAGCTGTCCCTTAAGATAGTCAGCTTCCTGCAGAGAATCCTCGGAAGCAAGTTTCTGATGTTCTTCTTTCTTTGTTTCTCTTCTCCTTTGCAAATATTCTACTGTCTTGAGCCTTTATTACCTTTGAGTTCGCTACAGTATATGTTGCAGAGTTAGGTATCTTCTAGATGCCTATAATTCTTTGTGAAGTGGTAGATCTCCTTCTGAAAGGAGAGGCTATCCAATATGGTTGACTACAGATGTTTGCTCTGCCGGCCTGCTCTGTCGGTAATTGTTCGTACAATGCTTAGTTTGTATATGGTAGTATATTCCCCGCCTCCTTATTATTTGCCTCTATTCTACTGATAAGATGACGTGTACTTTAAATGTTCCGTTTGTTTTCTCCTTGGTCTTTTGTTGTGTCTCCAGATTGTGATTGACTAAAAACTTAAATTAACAGGATGCTTCAAATTCTTGATGCAGTAGCCTAATGAATTACAGTTCACATCAACTAGATTAGCTCCCAACCCCTGATACTTTAATGTTTCATATCTAAGAAAAATACACTTATCTTGATGTGATTCTGGTGTTGGTGATGTTGTCAGAGTAACTGTAACTGAATTTGTTCTTTTTACTACCTTAGACATGCCAGGATCAATTGATAATTTAGGCATATACTGATCTTTCTTATTCAATCAGATTGCAATGATGATGTGTGATGATTTTTAGAAGATTCAAGCAATGCTATAAACAAAATCTGCATGGGAACTGATAAACTAGGAGTGTAGTCTGAGCTGCAGAAACCTCAAGTTGAATTCCCCTGAACTTTAAAATCTAGATTGACAACTTCTGCGGATGCATAGAGGCGGTTGTTTTATTTGTCTGGTGTGTTATGCATTGGTATTATGGGATGGAAGTTGTATATTGCAAATACAGTTCGAGTTCTCAGCATTTTCTTTTAGAGACAATCAGGTTGGAATTTTTATGAATGTTGGCTTTGAGTACATCATTGTTTCAAGTTGTTAAATTCTGAGTGAATGGTACCTTATAAATAGGAAGAATCGGATGAGATGTAACTAGATAATATGCAATTAGTAGTTTCTTTTCTCAACCCAAATTTCCCCATTGCTACTAGTTGCATTTTAGCAGCTTTCAATTCTCCAGTTCTGGTAATTAGAACCCGATTGTGGTAATTTCTTCATTTATCATTCTTATTAATTCCCTCCTCTAAAATTTATCAATTCTGGCTTCGAGAAGGGCTCTGCTAACCTTCATCTATATCTATATATATATATATATATAGATATCCTTTAATCATTAATTTGTAGTTTCCAAATCTTGAGTTGTAGCCATTACATTGATGTCTAATTTGTTTTTTCGTTTTAAGGCAAGGTATGTATCAATGTTTATGTACCACACCAACTTGATTCCAGTCTTGTAGAAAACCGGAAAGGAAAATGTTTTCGAAAGCTAAAAAGAAAGAGTAAACTTCACCCATTTTGCACCAACGGAGCACGTGATGCTTATTGCACAGTTCAAACTGTCGATTTCTGTGTCATGGCCTTGCTAACCTATAGGCTATAGCCCCCCAATGTGTGGAAAAAAAAGAAAAGAAAGAGAAATGGAGAAAACAAGCGAATTTAGTACTACATTCTAGTTGATAAGTCATAGGCATTAATCCAAGGAGCTTTGGATCCTATGGAGAGGTAGACTTCTGGAGAGGTTGCTGGAGACGTCAAACTGTGCCGTTTCAAACGGTGCAGTTTCACATATCAAAAAAATAGTAATAAATAAAAAAAGAAAGAAGAAGACCATAGAAAGCTGGTTCGTCTCTGCTCTTTCTTCATCTCGCCTCCCTCCTTTCTCAGAACTCAGAACATCTCAACATGGTTTTTGTTTATGAAAATCTTCACTTGTGATGGGAGAAACCCTTTAAAGTAAGGTAAGTTTCTTAACCAATTTTGAAAATGGTATATTTCCAAAATTGATGCAATCTATTCCACATCTTAGAGCCGAAGTCGACCCTTCAAATCAGAACTCCGGACCTGAACTCTGAATGTGATCCCGCCACTCCTTCAGTCAGTTCGGAGAGAGAGAGAGAGAGAGAAGGAGACGTAAAATGAGAGAACACAGACGTGGAAAAAATTTGTTGTAGTCTTGTGGCATGATTTTCTCATCTACAATGGCTTCTCATATTCAAATAAATAAAACAAACTGTATATTCATCGAAGCCAGAAAGAGATGGAGGTCTGCAAATTTTAAAAAACAAAAACAAAACGGGACTGTTTGGTCCCTCTCCATGAGATCCCATCTCTTAATCCAAGGTATGTGGGGAATGAAAAACAATCAAATTTATCATCACATCTTCTCCAACCTAAGAATGAACGAATGCATGTGAACTGAAACTGCAAGCTACAATGTTACAAACACAATTGAACTTAATATTCTGCTAAAAAGCTAACCAAGGCATAATAGCAAAATTTGCAAGCTATGTCACATGGTCGGGATTAGTTAGTGAAACTGCATAACATTTGGTTTAAACTTTCTTATTGGAGAACTATATAACACGTTACTTTTCAAGATCGGTTACAAGTCTTACAGCAGATTACCAACACCTACCTTCCAAATGTCAGCTATTTGCAATTGGATACATAATCAGTAATTACTTGTGTTCATCCACCAGTATTAAAAGGCTAAAAACAACTTTGGTAATACTGTAACCACACATGAAAACTCATCCCACTCAGTTGTTTAATTGCAAGGGGAATAGAAACCAAACTCCTGGTAGCTTCAAAATATTCCCTTCCAGAAGATACAATCACTCTTCAACATTAACTAATTCATATTCGACTAAGGAAAGATTGTTATCCTCTTTAACTTCGAATTTTGCAGGTTCAGTGACTTCAACACGCCCCCATTTATCAACTGCTAGCCTCATGGATCCCTTAAACATGTCAATCTTTGCATTACGCAGAATCAAAGTAGTGCCCGGGTTCATGATATCCACTGTGAACAAATAATTCAGACCATCAAAATCAGAATGCTTGAGCAACTACCCGAAAGCTTTCTAAACACATCACTGCTAAAAAATAATTCAATTCTCAATGCTAGAACATACATTACCTATAATCTCAAGGGTTTTAAAACACACATACATAAATGCTCAAATGACTACAATAAGGAAGCAAAAAAGCAATATATATGAAAAAAGAAAAAAAAAAGAAAAGCTACTCACAATAGATCATATCATATCATTGTAACGGCTGACAATAAAACAGGCCAAATTCCAAAAGTATGTGAGAATATCCAAGATAGGCTAATAGAAAGCATAATTTATACAATATTAATAGTATACTTGAAAGACTTCTCTCGATCCAATTCTAGCAGACTCCAAAACCTGATAAGCAGTCCATATTCCATGTAATGCAGCATGACACTTAGACTACAAGCAAACTGGTCACTTGAATTTGAATGGATCAAAAACATGACCTATGATCCCCATGTTCATGCATCTACATGATGAGAACGCACAACAGTCTTACTATCATTTTAACTTGCACATGGGACTAGGAATTTGAAATACTTGCAAAAACAAGAGCTTCCCTCCGTCCATGACTAGAAAACAGAACATCCAAGCAATTACAAGATTTATCCATCTTTCCTGATTGGTAGGTCAAAATCTCAAGCCAAGGTAACATGGAAGTAAAAGTATGAAATATTGAAACCCCAAAGCGAAAAAATAAATAAATTTCGTAGCTCTAATAATAACTGAGCAAAAACCAATAAGTTCCACCGTTAAACAAGCTAAATATCAACAATGAACAAGGCTAAAAAATAGAGGAACTAAAAGAAAGCCCACTTATCCAACTTAAAATAGCACTAATTTTCCTTTGTAGAAATCGTTGACACTCAAGATATTTTCTTTCACCTCGTATAAGCAGGCTTTCAAAAGATTGGACAGATCCAAATAAGCTAACAGTTCAAGTAAACAGATCACAAGCACGGGAAATTCAACCAACATATGGAAAAACACATTCATTTACATAAATCAAATCAGTTCAGCAAGGAAAAATCTCATCAAATAATTGGACAACAGCAAAATTTTCAGCAGTCGAATACCACTAATAAAATATAAAGTGCAACAATTTATACAAACATATACATATATGATACCTTGTTCGTTGCGAGCTGTGAAGATTATGGTCCCAGTTTCATCACCAACGAGACATTCGGCTATGCGAGTGGGACCAGAAGGCCTAGCCAGGAGCACTGACGATCGACCAGGTTTGGTGCTGACAGACTTCACTGGTTCAGAGCTCACCACCTTAACGGTGAGCGTGTGTCCATTGGTGCCGGGTTTGAGTTGGTCCACCTTAATAAACACTGGCTTCCTCTTCGCCGTCGCACTCCCGGTAGCTGTCTCTGTTGACATGGTTGAAATCTCAAAAACCCTAACTCTAGGCCTTCGAGAGTTTCTGGAGAGAAGAGAGTGAGAGAGAGCATACACTGAGAAATGAGAATCAATCAATCAATGGGGTTGAATTGGACTGAAGTTAAACCCTAACCCTAGTAGAGTCCCGTTCTACAGATTTGGGGATTTCCAACTGGGCCTGTCATCATGATTGGGTTTTACAATTTTTGGGCTACTGCAAGAATTCTAGCGGGTTTTCCGTTAAAAAATAATTTAAATTGTTTTTATCTTTTTTTTTTTAATTATTATTATACAACACATTTTAGGTAATGATATATATATATAAATATATATTGTATAATAGTACCGAATTAGAAATAAAAAGTTAAAAAATATATGAATTTAAAAGAAGAGTTTTTCCTTTAATGTTTTCTTTTTATTATAAAAAGCGTAGAACTATGTGAATAAAATTAATTTACTCATGTTTCTTCTTCTAACATAGAAAAACTAGTTAAAAACATAAAAGAAAAAGATTATATGTCAACATAATTTTATATTTTCTAATCTAGCTTATATATATTTATTACTTTCGTGACGATTCACTGGTTTAATGGGAACATGTATTATTTCCTCTTAGATAGTTCAGTAGTTACTTGATACTACACATTTTAGGTAATAATAGTTCATTGTTGAAGTGCTAATATAAAAAAGAAATTGAAATAAACAAATGAAAGGAACTCCTTTCTCACACACTAGGAAAATGATTTGGCTACATGAAAGAAATGACACTTCAATTCCTTTTCTTTCTTTTTTTTCTTTTTTTTCTGATAAGAACAATATCCAGATGAGGCTTTCAGACTAAACCCATAATGGTTAGTGAATTTAGATGCATGGACAAACAGATAGCAAGGATGAAGTTGCTCCTCCTCCTCAGACCTTTCTCTCCCAGGCCTATAAACCAAGAATTAGCCTACATAAACAGAAATCAATGTTATAACCACAGAACTCTGTGAGCGAAAAGCAGAAAAAATATCAATATAAGAAAATACCTTATGGTCACAATTTAACATGATGCACGTCATTGGTGAATTCTGTGCAGATATATTACTTGCTCATAGTTGAAGACAAGCAGAAATTCCAAAAAATTGATCCCATTGACATGAAAGCAACGCGAGCTTGAAGAGGCACCACCCTGTACAGGTGCCATAAACATAGTCAAGGACGGTTGTTTTAATAATCCAAACCATACAAATCGTTCATACTAGGGACATAAGCCAATGCCAGAATACTAAACATGAACAAAGAACGTCTATTTTGAGGGATTTCAAGGTTGAAGCATTACCTAGCTTTTACATTTCCTCAGTCACCAAAAAAAAACACTATATGGGGCAGGAGCGTTTTCTTGCATGATTAAGAGATTCTAATTTCTACATATGCATGCAGGAGGGAAGTAATGAACCTTAACACACAGGATCCTTCTAGAGAAGGCACTATGACCCTGGTCACTATGTTAACCTCAAGCATATTTTTATAAGCATGAAATACAGCGTATGTGAGATTAAGTTGCAAAATCGTAACTTTTCAGCAATGAAAACCCTGGCATAAGATTTAAGTACTCAAGCAGGCGTAGGAAATTTTCTGCTGCTTCAATTAATGATATTTATTGTTGAAATTCTATTGACCACTTCAGGATGAACCCATGTCACGTAAGTAACTAACCTTGATCAGGAAGAAATTTTTTGACATCTTGTGCCTCAAATGAATATGTTAGATTGGAATATATTGCTAGCACTGGCTTGGAAAACCACTACTTAACAAGTATTCTGTTCGTTTTACCATGACATCAGAAAATAAATTTGTTACAAATTGTAGTTATTCTAGTTAACCGCATGGATCAACGTGTCAATTCTTATTTTCCTGAAAGCGTCTGTAGTCTTTCTTTACATGCCATGGAGGCGCATATCATTTAAGACAGCTAGAAGAAGGGGTATGCTTTCATTACCAGAGCTTTTCACATTCATGCATCTTAGTACTAAAACAGGAAAACAAGAGAGAAAAAGAAAAGGTTTAGAAAATTAGGATTGTACCAAAAGTTAAGTACGCTGACTGGGATCCAGAACCTAAACCCTGCACAGAAATAAAAAAAGATAAAGAAAACATTGTATTAAATGAAATCTGGATCAGATAATCAAGAAACAATGCAACAGATTAATCAATGAGGTTTTGTACCATAAAGCAATGTGGGAAGAGCATCATTCTTATACTTGTCCGGAAGCTGTGAGAGCTTCCCTTGCCACAAATTGTTCCAGGCAAAAATGACAGTGATGACAGATGGACCTAGCACAATCTGGTTTAAAAGAACCTGCAATGGAACAAGTGTTGAAGAACGGAAGAAATCATGCCTTAGGTTCTGAACAGAGAGAAGTGAAGGTGTAAGAAATCATACCTTCAGCATTAGGTTCTGAACAGTTGGTTTTGGCAACATTTGATCAAGATTCTGATACCAGGCATAAGAACCAGGGCCATAGAGAAGGAATCCATAGGAAGTCATTCGCAGGGCCCGTAGCCAATCATGGTCTGAGAGGAGGTTCCACATCATGTCCTAAAAGAGTACCTTTCCAGTTAAAATTGAAATTTAAAGAGCCTATGCACATGACATAATGCAACGTATCATGGTCTGCTAGAAAACTACAATTCTACCATCTGAACATATAATAAAGGATTGTAGAGGGTTCCACCTCATAAAACTAAGTCTAGAAAACGAGACACGGAATATATGTAAAGGACTGAAACATTTTCCACATCCACATACTGTCAAATGGGGTAAAAGTTGTATATTACTAATGCATGATGAAATTATAATCTGTAACCCAGACCTTTTTCTCTCATGATTTATAATTTCAACATCTTAACCCACAGATGACTGATAGTTCAAACTTCGAAGTGTCAAATAAAGTGCTGGCCCTTAATCCAACTGGTTTCTCAAACATTTGGGAAGACCAAGTAATTCCAAACACAAGCCTCTGGACCAGAAACAAGAGAGTAGCCACTTTTAGGTTAGAATCTAAAAATTGTGCCATGAATATTAAAATGCCATCAATTTTACTGACTCTTTGCTACTTGTTTTAACTGTTCTTACTTCTTCTATGATCAGGATCTCCCTTATACCCTCCACCAGGTCTCAACAGAACGTTCACATCCAACTAAGCCAAACAGTTTTTCCAGCATTGTTTAGGTGTTGTTTTCTCATCCCTTATAAGAATAAAATGTAGCTGAAAACTCCAACCTCAATTATTTTTCTCCATCATACAAATTGAATTCACGCTTAAATTCAAAATATTCGGGCCTAACAAGGGCAAAAGCAAAATTCATAGCTTTGCACAATTGTCACAGTCAGAGATAAAAATGCATTCTTGAATAAAACACAGCCAACCAGTAAAACAAAAAATGCTACTTTTCCACTGACCTTACCGTACCCATCAGAATCATCGACCTTATTAGTCTTTGCTTTCCTGAAACGGTCACTGAGCTGAGCGATTGTGTCGCCAGTGAGAGCAAGTGAGCCGGCCGTCACTGCCTGCTTGAAAGGGAACCTGTAATTGGTTGCATCCACTGAACCAAGGGATTCTGAATCGGACCCACTCCCCCGTCGTCGTTGCCGACGAGAAGGTTTTGATTCCCACGGCAAAGAATTCCAATTCCAGAGCCCCCATTGTCCACCGCCAATTGCATCCATTACTTGATAGTAAAACAAAACAAATTTGCAAGCCCTCTATTCACAAATCACAAATGAATCTCTTGGCCGCAGAATTGGAACTTGGGGCCCTCCAGGGGCGGCTGTGAAATGCAAATGAATTAAGAAAAAAAAACATGAATTTTTGAAATTTAAAGACTTAATTATTGTTGGATTTAACTAACGGATTCTAAAGGATTTATTAAAAAATTTATTTTTTAAGTATCTTTTAGACACTTGTTAACAAATTTATTATTTTTTTAGGCCCTAAAAGTTATAAAATTTTATAATTTTAATCTTAAGTATTAACTTATTTTAATTAATTTTGTTGATTGAATTCTAATTATTGTCCTTAAATGGATGACGGAATTAGTTTATTTTTAAAATTATTTAAAGAAGTTTGATGATTCAAGATTCAGCGTATATAAATATTATAAAAGTGAATATTTTTATTTAAAAAAATATGATTAAATTTTCATATTTGATATTCAACAAATAAAATTTATTTATTAATTAATTAAATTGAATTAAACTCATTTTTTGAACAGTTAAAATTTCCAGGACTGCTTTGTTCAGGTAATTACTTTTTGCTAATTACATTTGAGGAGTACGTACGTATGAGGTTTTATATATATATGTGACTCAATAATTGTTTGTCTGATTTTGAAATATATATTGTCAATGTGGTTTCTTAATAGCACAGTGCATTAGAAGCAGAGAGGTGCTTCCTGTAAAAATCGGATTTTGATGTTCAATGTTGAGAAAATGAAATTACAGGAGAAGTCCTACATAGCCTATTTTGGACAAAACTTGTTAATGAATTCCATCTCTGAAAAACACAAGCACTGCAAAACTACTGCCATGATCAATAGAAATACACATCGCTTCATTATTATATACAATTTAATAATGAAGAAACAAGTATTAGGCTTATATTAGTCATATTTTTATGAATATATATTCACTAAAATTTGTATAGTGATTAATCTTCATTATTATATACAATTTAATAATTCAAATTTGAAAATTTCAAATTAAAATCGAGAAAGGGTTAATTCTCGTTTTCTTGACTCATGTTTAAATTATTTTTCAAAAAAAAATTAATAATACCAATTTAATTAATTATACTAATTCTCAAATTAAAATGAGAAGGGTTTACTTCTTTGCATGTTATTCTGACATCGATATCACTATTACACTTTATAACTTTTGCACACTAAGCTATAAAAATTATCCTCATTGGATATATGACCAAAACCTAAATTTCATACAATCACTAAAATTCCTCCATTAATCTCCTATTTTGAACAAAGCTTCTCATATAATTCTCATGCCAATGAAACCCTTGAACACTGCAAAACTAGCTACCAAAATATAAGCAATACACATATAGCTTCACCACCATTGTTTGCATTAGCCCCATCATCACTATTCACCAACAAAAACATGGCAATGAAAAGAGGAAAGATGGCTCATCTATTCCTTTGCAGTCTTTTCGTTTTCACAATTTTTGTGAACAATACAGAAGCAAAAGAAATTAGTTGTGGGTTATTGGAAAAGGAGGCATTCTTGGATGCAGTCCTCTTCATCCTGAGAGGTGTCATAAAGACTCCTGTTGGTCCTTATCAGAGAGTTTGTTCAGAGATCACCCAATGCCGTGGCGGACCACCAGCCGGCCGGCAGTAATTGGTGTTTGAAGAACAGAAGAGCTTTTGAGAAACGTAGTCGTAGTCGTAAACCATAATTCATATAATGTAGTTGTTCTTTAACAACTTATTTTTAATAAAATAAATTATTGATTAAGGTTCTCTCATATCTCTATCTATCCATCTAGATATTGCCTTGATAACTGATTGTTATTATATGTGCTCAGATTTTTATTTTTTTCCATTATTTAGCATATGGTCCAATTTGTTTTCCATTAATCAGTTGATAGTTCAACTTGCGAAGTACTTGACTTTCAGTTTTTCTTTTTCCCTTTCTAAATTTAATTGGAGTCCTTTGTCTTTCTCGTTTTCTCTTAAGAACAGAAGTATATTAGATCCATCGCTTGATTAATAATTAAATAAAACCATTTTTCTAGTTTTCACAATGTTCATCGAAGATACAGAGGCAGTGAGAGAAATCGATTATGGGGCTATCAGACTTGAAATAAATCCTGGATGCAGTCCAAGGTTTCCAAAGTTCATGTTCATCTTTGGGAACATAGTGCATATCACATTAATCATGGTGCACACTAGAAGTATATAAGTAACTGAAATCATGAATATACATATTTTCAATGCAAAGTTGTACGGATAAATCAATCAAGATGCAAGCAAATGTACCATAATTCTAGAGGTAAAGATGATTAAACATATATGCTCAGGCCATAGATCATAAGCTTTGCAACTTCTTTTCCTCCTTGAAGTTGTTCTGTTTACAAACTTGTGGGTCAAAGTAAGATAGAAGGCAAATCAGTTGCACTACTAGTTGTTGGCAACATCTTCCACCCAAAAATCCCTCATTATGGCATCAGAGTACAGATTAAGAGAAGCTAGGGTTTGTGATAGATAGCACAGCAGGATTTCGAAAGGCATCTGAACAGCAACAGGGATTTACAGGAAGTCTTGAGCCCATTATGTTTAGAGGCCATCTTTTGTCTGCTAAGCCAGTAACAGATAAAAGAGAGGGAAAAGGGAAGGCCTTACCTACCTGATTGTTTATTTATACATGTTAAACATGGATGATCCCCACTTTATAATTGTTTATCAAGGCCTCATCTATCGATTAGCCAAAAGAGAGAGAAAAGGGAAGGCCTCACCTATCTAATTGTTAAACATACATATTGCAGTAGACGGGAAAATGAACCAAGATATACTAGTTTTGGCTGCATGGTTCAGCTACCACGAGTGCCTGCTCCTGCTCCTTCTCCCCTTCTTCTTCTTCCCTTTGTTCTTCTATTTTAAGCTCCCCTTCTGCTTCCCTCTGTTCTTCTATTTTTTGCATCATATATGTTGCCGGAAATATCGAAATACTACTAGAGATATAAACGCTGCAAAGGAAAACCACAACAAACATGAGAACGAGCCATCAAATATTTCCCAAACGACACAAGGCTTATTACAATTTTACATTTGAAGGTTACTGTAAATGGAGAAAATATGAACAAGAATGAAAAGAGCTCTTTACACATTAACAGCTACTTAACTTCCAAACTCACTGCAACTCAACTTAACTAAGCCTTAAATCCCAAACTACTAGGGGTAAACCAAACTCATGCATTTGTTGAAAATTGAAATAGCTTCAATTATGAATAGCCTAAAGTTAAACAAGAATACGAGATGCGTGTATGAGAGATTAGATTCAAGGAGTGTGGTTATTAGGTTTAGTGAATGTAATTAATGTTCAAAAGTTATACACTGAGAGTATCCTACGTAATTATCTCCTCTAGAAGTTCCCTATGGCTACTTACGACATACGTTCCAAAACTACACCTTGAACACACACCCACAAACAGTTAGTTTTCATTCATACAGATCGTATTGCTGCTGCCGGCCAAATTTCCGTCAGCCATATTGCGAAATAAGTTGCCAAAATCATCGATTAACGTTGGCTTTCCAAAATCATAGAAACAAACCTTATGCAACAGTTCTATTGGGTAAGCAAACTAGGACCACAATTATGAAATCTTTCAAATTCAAAATTAAGAACTAGAGGTACTAGTAATGGTAACTTTATGGATTCAACTTATGCAAAATCATTGAAACCAACAAAATTCTGGAAATATTCTTGTGTAATAGATTAATAGTAAACATATAGATTGCAGTCATGTTTCATTTTCTAAAAGTTACCTGTTAAAATTCGGGTCTTTGTGGTAGATAGATTCCAGAAGGCTAGGAATGCTGACACTGATACAATCTTCTTGTGAGTGCAAGTACCCCATGCTTCTAATGTCCACGATTTCAAGTACTCAGCTGCATAACGAATACTCAGTTCAATTAAACTTGAACGCACAGCCAGACCTATAAACAGACTTCCAATAGGATGGGTGGATCAATACCTTTCTGGTTTATCCGAAGAGAGTAGGATGAGTATAGCTTTGGGACAGTAAAGCTGGCAAAAAATCCTGCTCATATTTTACCCAGAAGTCAGCATAATGTCCACATTTAGAACTAAAATAAAGGCTAAGTTACAAAATGATCATAAGTTTCTGAAGAAGGTCTTGGAGCTGATAATGTTCTTACCAATTGCACAAAGCCTCCAGAGTGTAATAAGGTGGCCATACTCAGCTCCTAGAAGAAGGAATGGAGTTACCTGAACAAGGAAAGAGAAGCTGATTAAACAATTCATTCAAGTAAGTTCAAACATAGTCTTAAAAAAATAAAATATAGTTGTAAGGGATACTTTGAGGGTCATGGATGGTTCTCCTGAAAAAAGCTCTCTTGTCTTTGAAATTGCCAGATTTGAAGGAGGAAGTATCACTTTTGCAACACGTAGAATGTCATCTTCTTTGAGCTTGAATTGGTGATTCTTTTCAACATTGTTTCTGTAATTTGATCAAATCCTGAGACTTCCAATACATTCAAGGATGAACTGTACTTGGAGGAACATTATGATAAAGTCAAAACAGTACCTTTGGGATATTGAATTTGAGAAGAATGAAGCACCCAAAAACAGAAGTCCCAATTGTGATACAGCGGAGAAAATGCTGAAATATTGAAATAGAGAAAGTATTAGATTTCCTATCTGAGAGACGTAGAGAAATCAAAGAAGAGAGAGAGGCTCCAAACCTAAAATTAAGTCCTTTAGTAAAGCAAGAAGATAGGAAACAGAGAGATCCAAATCCAAACCAAAGGGTTGATTTTGCTACA
Organism: Quillaja saponaria; assembly: GCA_029379385.1. Taxonomy (NCBI): domain Eukaryota; kingdom Viridiplantae; phylum Streptophyta; class Magnoliopsida; order Fabales; family Quillajaceae; genus Quillaja; species Quillaja saponaria. Next base: position 4,389,446 of record CM055616.1, on the reverse strand, counting down.
TCTTTCCACATAATCAGATCAGTAAACAGCTGCCCAATTCGATCTAGATTACCTCCATCCTCATAGTCAATTTCTAAATCAGAATAACCAAAAAAGAATAAACCAATTAGAAAATAAAAATTCAATGGAAAATTGAAGTAAATAATGTCAATATCAAATGAATTTCAGGCATACTTGGAGTTGAACTCGAAGATGGAACAGAAAGGACCAAGCTCAGTTTTTCCTTCTTGGATCGACCACTATTCCTTCTTTTTCTCGGGTTTAACAATCTCTTCCACCAACCCCAAATCTCTGTCTTCTCGAATCTCATGCTCCGATCGTCTCCTTGACCTTCGAGTATTTCTCGGAGAGGCACATCCCAGCTGACCCACTTGAGCTCCTCTGTTCTTGCACCTTCTCCGCAACCCAGCAGGCTCCACAGGTTCTTCTGTCATTTCAAGCCGATCTGAGAGACGGGTCTTAGACCTTCTGAGAGGCGAAGGCGAAAGAAGTAGAAGTTCTTTAAGAGGGACAGAAGTGGGAGATCTCAGAGACAACCCAGAAAGCGATGGAGTTTTCTTAGGTGAAGTAACGAGGTCAAGAGAACTATGAACGACTTCTTCACTATCTTTAACGAAATCACCAATTCGTGCCAAGCGAGATGAAGATTTGGTTCGTGAGCCAGGGCATGACCGATGATAAGGTGGAATAGATTCCATAATGAATGAATTAAATAATTCTTCAATCAGGATTGGAAATTGAATTAGGTATTGGTTGAATCAGAGAAAGTTTCTCAAAATTGTGGCGAAATCTTTGGTTAAGTTGAGCTTCTTCGCTCTTGAAAATGGGGATTGAGGTGTAGTAGCCGTTGGAGAAAGATAGGGTTATTTTCTTTTTGAATTTTAACGGCGGGGTCATTGGGACAGTCAGGGGCTACAACGCTAAAAGCCAAAACATATGCAGATGCTCTTTGTTTTGTACCGTTTCGTGCCACGTAATTAGGGGTCTACATGAATCATGAATGTCATACAAAAATCCTGTTCTTAGAAAATATACTTTGCCAAATGATGCCTTGATAAGCAAATATTTCCAAATTCCATAACAAAAATAACCTAAAAAACCAAAGGGTGAGATTATAACATGTTCCCTCTGGACCATGTCAAAACATAAAAAGGCAAAGAAATATAGCTTCTTTGGTTGAACATGAGACTCTATTCTAAGCCTGAGCCATTATTATTATTTTTATTATTTTACGTTTAAGCATACTATGTAATAGGTACTGGAATTATACCAGTTCTTCATAACAAATTGCACAGAGAAATTAACATGTAACTATCCTCTGACTGAAAAGGCCAAGTTAGGCTTATTGTTTCTTGGCATGTCCTGCAGAATGACTTTATCCCTCCAAGTGCGTCTTCAAGAGAAGATGGATCAATGGTGAAGCTATCTCATACCCAGTTCTTTAATCCCAAGCTTTCTTGCAGTCTCTGCCCCCTAATGTCAGGAAAACCAGCCATGAGCCCCAATTTTAGATAAAAACTTGTTCTCAGCAGTACAAAAAACGGGGAGGGAGATCAAAAACAATGCAATGTAATCGTAGAATGCACAGCTCTATCAAATCATATTTCACAACTAAACGTGATCTCAAGACGAAATCACCAAATTAGTTTCAACAAACTTTGATGGTGCACCCCACCTTATTAGTGTCTAAGGGACGTACAGTATACATAAATCTAAATTATCCCTTTTTCCATTTTTAACTCAAAGCATGAAATGTTTTTATTAAAATGATGTATAAATTTTTTCTATTATTTTCAGAATTTTCTCAATCATTCAAGGAAGGATCATTATGAAAATCCATATTTGGTGTTCAAGTTTTAAGGGAAAAAAAGAAACAAAAAGAAAAGGCTAAAGAGAGTAAGGCGAAGGGAGGAAACTAACCTTCTTCAGGTGCTGATGTGGGAAAACATTCCCACGAGGATTCCCTGGATTGATGATGATCATAGCAACAGTATTTGCATCTGCTAGGGCTTCAACAGAATCAAGAACTAACCTCCCAACTCATTTCAGGGAGAAGATCAAAACGATGAAATTCAATATTGCTAAATGCACAACGAGCCTCATAGTGTGAACCTGGTCTAGGAAGCAGAATGTTGGCACCAGGACTAAGAAAGAACTGTCAGAGTGACTTCTATTGCCTGTGCACATCCTACTGTTATGCAGACATTTTCAGGAGATAACAGATATGGGAGGTCCTTAGACAAATATTCAGCAATAGCCCTGAATAGATATTTAGTCAATTTCAAAGAAGCAGTCATGTTGTATGATGTATCTACCTAATATAGACGGGGCACTTTCAGTGCCAAATCAAAATTCTTCTCCCTCATTTATAACCTGAAAAGCATCTCAAAGCTGAACTCTCTGGCACTAACATTTCCCCTTTTTTTTCTAGAGATGGGTACAACATGACCCATAGTTGGACATAGAAAAGTTAGGAAAAATAAATGGAGAGAATAGAGAAATTAATTACTTTCTGGCAGGAAGGATACCGACAGTTGGAGCTTAAGTATTGAACTAAGCAGATTTACAACAGCTTCCACCACAATCTGAGCTGTTCGAAAGCATGGAAAAATGGTAGGATCGCCATGGCCGAGTGCAATAGTTGGCCTTCAATCTCTTTCATTGACATTATCCATAAGCTTGCTCAGAGCACCTCTAACTGTTCTATCTGCAGAAGTATTCAGGTCTTCGTTCCCTTTAAAACTCCAATTCTTCAATCCAACCTCCATTGCTTTCTTTCTTATTTGTGTTTGTGTTCTTTGGTTTCAGACTACACCCTTTAGTATCTGGCTGACATTTTGTAAGGCCTACTATATGAAAAGATAAAAACTACCAACTGAATGCTTAAACATTTGGCATAGTGCATGCAAAAGGACAATCTCTTAAGTTTCACATGCAGTGCAGTTCAGAATGATTTACAATACGATTACAAGGCCTGTGAGCACTTTCTTGGTTTGAATTTTAGGATTTCAATGAACATTGGTAACGTCCACCAGTTTGCTAACCTGGACATATCTAGTAAAAAATTTCTCCTCAATCTATTATGGTTCCTTTTCTAGCAATGAATAAATTGGAAACTAAGCAGGCAGTATCTCAAAATTGTTTTTTGCCCCTTTCCCCCAATCTATTTAAAAGTAGTTAGCTCTCACCAGTCAGTCTTCTTTTATAACTCAAGCCATCAAAGACAGGTATCTGGAAAAGGAAATCAAGCTGTTCTGTAGCTTATTTAGCAAAATTACCAAAAAAACTGATCTGGTGGGGGTTATAACAGGAATGATTTTTACACTGTCCAGAAACTACCTACAAGCAATTTTTACTGAAAATAATACCTAAATTTTAAATGTAATAACGAGGACTGGAAAAGTATTTGATATCGGGAGTCTATTATGCAATTTTCAAATCTCAGTTGACCATAAGTAGCTTCCAAAATTCAATCTCCTGAACAGAACAATCAAAACAACCACCATAGCTAGTTGTCTGAATATGCAACTGTTGCAATCATTCATAGTTTGTCGGAAAAATAATTCTGTTTCAATGATAAAAAATGATTCTGAATACATTTAACTCACTGTTTAGATAAGAATATTAGGGCTAATGCACATAGAAATAGCTGAACTAGTTATCATTGATAGCAGATAGTTTCAATACAGTATCCCAATACCTCTCAGGGTACAAGAATGGGGGATTTACAACTTGGGTTATAAATGGTTCAATGAAAGCCTGAAAGTAAGAAGCATAACTAAATCAATGACCCAAGTAGTAGTTGGCTTAAGTACTTCATGGATTTGGCATTTTGTGGTATATAACTAAGTCTTAGGGCATCTTAGCATGCCTGAGGTTGAAAGATTTTATCCTCCTAAGCCCATCTTCAAGAGCTGAAGGCTCAACAGCAATTGTAATCCGAAGCCAATTTTTTAATCCAACGGTAACCCCTGCAAGCATCATTAACCAATTCAAAGCTACAGTTTTCATTAACTATTCTGCAAAATTAATTATCTAACATTCTGATTATTGAATTACCTGGCAGAAGAATCACAGATTCCTCTTTCGCCAGGTTGACACAGAAGTCCACATCATCAATTATGCCCTCAAGTAGAGAAAGGTTAAGCTTAACCTGCTCCAATAAATTGACATTGATTCATTTTATCTTCAAGATATTATCACAATGCCACAGAGAAATATTCAAGCTTTCTATGTGCTTATTGCTTACCATCACTGTCATGGTTCCTTCTGGTTTGTGAGGGCACGTAAAGCAAGGAATATCCTGACTTCTATCATAGAAAATGTTTGCAGCTTCTCTCATAATGTTTATATTCTTTGAAAAGTAATCCTCTTTTGTTTTCTCAAGGATTTGAGGGACTGCCCCCTGGAAGAATAAACAAAATCATTTTTTAAGAAAATAAGACAAGTTTGTAACAGATAGAATGCAGCCACTGGCATGCAAATGCTAGCATGTGGGCTTCGCTGGACACTAACAAGAGATTTAGTTCAGAGGATATAATTCCTTTTTGTAACCTGCAAGAAGGTTGGGGGGTCGGTGGTAATATCCAGACACTTCTTGATATTATCTACAATCTGATAAAAAAGAAAACAGAGCGACACAGTTTATCATGTAATTTAACTAGGCTTAACATAAGAAGTAAGGGTCCGTAATATAAGGCTCATAAATAGATAAATAAGTAAACAACCCCAGTTTTCTGAAAGATAGCATTGGTATCACAAGTCACAATCCAACCAAGTCTCCAACCAGGAACGTTCCACCTTTTTCCTAAAGACCCAAGTGTAAAAACTGGCACAATTGATCCAAACACCCCCATGGGCACAAATGGATTACCTCCAAATGTTAAGTGGCCATAAACTTCATCAGAAATCACACAAATCCCAAGTTTCCTCGCAGTCTCTGCAACCTAAATAAGTACAAAAATTACCAAATTTTCACAATCCTAACGCCAATTATTCAAAACAATTTAAGCAATATTATTTATACCTTTTCCAAATGTGGGTATTTGAAGACATTCCCACAAGGAGTGCAAGGATTAATGATAACCATAGCAACAGTATTATCATCTGAGAGAGCTGAAACAGATTCAAGGTCTACCTCCCAACCTTTCTCTGGAATAAGATCAAAGTGACGAACTTCAAGGCCACTGCAAGCTGCACGAGCTTCATATTGTGGGTAACCTGGTCTAGGAAGCAGAATGTTGGCACCAGGGCGAGCAAGAGCAGATATTATTATTTCTATTGCTTGTGTGCAACCACCAGTGAGAAAAACATCATCTGGGGTTAACTGGTATGGAAGATCAGAAGAAAGATGTTTTGCAATAGCCCTGTTGTAAGAATTGAAGTGCAATGATGTCAAATTTCTTTATTGAAATGCATACCCCTACAATATGAAGCTATCAATTCCTCAATTAATTACCTTCTAGCTTCAAGTACACCAACGGTGGGAGGATAGCAGTTGAACTGAAAAGATTGAACGGCAGCAGCCACGGCATCAGAAGCTAAAGGAGTAGTCTTGAAGCAGGAGAAATCCGTGGGATCGGCACGGCAGAGACGAATTACAGGTCTCTTGTCATCTTTGTTGAGGATTCCCAACAGCTTGTTGAAAACTCCTCTTACTGAAATGGCTGAAACATTAAGCTCTTTGTTCCCTTGAAAACCCCATTTCTTAGGTACTCCCTTTTCCATTTTCGTGGTAGATTCCTTTGTGGGTTATAATGCCTTAGTTCTGGCTTACCGACCATACATGAAGAAGAATGCTTGAGTAGTAGTAAATAGTAATAGTGGAGGGTGTGGAAAATTTGAAGTGAGACTACAAGTATATATGGACAAGAATACTGCATTATTGGTAAAGAAAGCAAATTAGTGCTTGCATTCTTAGACTAAACACTTTTTGTTTGACTGATTTCTATTTTTTTCTCTTCACTGGTTGAATTCTACAACTTTTTGTCTATTTTAAAGATACAAACCTAAACTAATATACACAAGTTGGAGGTTTGCTCTTTACACACGACAAGTGTAAATTTCCATACAAAACGGTGTGACTTTTTCTTTCTTGTTTACCTAAGTTTTATTTTTATTTTTTATTAAATTTCATTGGAAGATCTTACGTATAGAATAGAAATACTACTACTTTCCACACAAAAAATATAATAAAATAATAATAATACTTACTACACTCTCATGTAATAATAAATTACTATAAACTATGTGATAATTTTTTTTAAAAATTAATTAATAAATTTATGACACATTATCAATTGCTTTAAAAAATAGTGTGCATGTAGCTAGTACAACAAACAACAATCCAATTATATATATTATTTGTAGATTTGTAACTTTTTAATTGTCCATAGAAATATTAGTCTAATTTTATTATGTCTATCATTAGTTTAGATTATTTTACATGGTTGGTTGGCTTTTCAAACATTTATTGGGGTAGTGTCAGTTAAGAGATAAGTTGATCTTTAATTTATTTGTTAAATTGATGATCGGTGCATATTAGTTAGATTATATATATTATCACTCAGTTAAACTTATAACTTATAACTTATAACTTATAACTTATAATTAAAAAAGAGGAGATTTCACATCACACTAACCACTATGATCATGATGGAATATGTTTGCGAGACAAAAAAAAAAAAAACATACCATTAGTTCAATATCTTAAAGTACTTGTGATCAACATTATCTTGTTGATTATAAGTCATAAATTACAATAGATAGGTAGATCACTTTCTTATCATAAACTTTTCAAAAACGGAATTTAATCTCAGTTTTTTGGTATAAAAACTAAGAAGGAATTTTTATTTCATATTAGAAGGTGGGGAGTGAGATCCAACGAGCTGTTGTTGAACACCACCACTAGATGTTGTAAATTGGATTTATTGTTTCTTGGCATGCCTATGGCAGAAAGCTTTCATCCTTCCAAGGCCATCTTCCAAAACAGAAGGCTCAATTGCAAAAGTTATCGGCAACCAGTTCTTCAATCCCACAGCCACCCCTTAACATTGGAGATATAAGATTTAGTAAAATTCCCAAGAAATCCTTCACAATTGCAAGAATCTACTAAACATATTAGAAGATGAAATAATGGATTTACTCAACAAAAAAAATAATATTTTGGAGTTGTGTACATGCCTGGCAAGACAATCAGTGACTCTTCATGAGCCAGCTTCAAACAGAAATCCATATCATCATCAATGTCTTCCAATAGTGATAGGTTTAGCTGTACCTGCATGTAGAGAGAAATGTATCATTGTATGATTTCAATTAGGTTTTCTCTTCAATACTCAAAACATGTTGAAACTTTGTTGCACTTACCATTACAAACATGGATCCTTCTGGTTTGGTTGGGCAAGTAATGCAGGGGATCTCCTTAATTCTGTCATAACATATGTCTGCTGTCTCTTTTAGTTTTTCAATAGTTTTAGAAAAGAAGCCCTCCTCTGTTTTCTCAATCATTTGAGGTATTGCCCCCTAATTCATAATTTTAAGAGAAGGATTAGAAAACACATGGATAGTTGCAATATTCAAAATCAATCAATACTTTGAGAAAATTATATCGAAAACTATGCAATTTCATATTATTTTTGAAGCTCTTAATATAAAACAAAAAACTATGCAATTTCATACACCAAAAACTTATCTAGGAATCATATTTCTGTTACACAATATGTATTTGAATACACTGAATTCGTTGAAATAGACCATATAAATTTATTGCTTTTTCAGGAAATAATTTGTTTCATTTGAGAAGAACATGTGAAATTCTACATAACTATTACACTTGTATATAAAAGATGAAAAGGTAAACTAACCTGAATGAAAGTTGCGGGATCTGGAGAGATACTCAGACAGGAGATAAGACTCTCCAGCACCTAATGAACAGGGGAAAAGAAAGTGCACACAAATACATTAGAATCTCTGTAAATTTTATTGTGAAGATTAAATAATATTACGAAAAACCATCTCAATAATTCCACCGTTTTCTTTGTCAGTAGCTTAATAATTTTAATTTTACTTCCTGGGAACCCAAAAAATTTTACTTGGGTTTTGGAGAGAGAAACAGAGTATCCCCTGTTTTTCCTGAAATGAAATTTGGAAACAAAGTACCTGTTTCTGCAGAATGCTACGGCGATCATAGTTATAAGTATATGTCCGTCATTAGTATTGAATATTATTATTATCATAAATTTTATAGTAATCATACATTGAAATAATATAATGGAAACTCATCACCAATTCATCAAATCATGTTGTATATTGCATTTACAAGACAGAGTATCCTTATTTTACTGGAATGTAATTGGGAAACAGAGTACCCCTGTTTTTATTATAGTGCAATCTCAAGGATGTGTAGCATTTGTCATTAGTAGTAATTAGCGAATCCATCAATTTATATTGTAAATCATATCATGTAAAATCATCCCCTATTTTTTTTTCTGTAACTAAATAAATTGGTTTGCATCTTACTATTTTGACAAATACAGAAGAGCATTGGGTTTCATAGAACGCAATTAGAATCGTAAATATATGTATTTATTATTAGTATTAATTATTATTTTTATAATCATAAAATTATATTCTAAATGATACATTGAAAAGTCATCCCAATAATTCATCAAATTATATTGTGTTTTGAATTTTCAAGAGAGAGAGGCTGCGAGAACAAGAGAGAAAGACAGAGTACCCCTGTTTTGTGTAAAATGCCATTAGGATCATTTGTAACAAGCCAACCAAGTCTCCATCCAGGTACAATCCACCTCTTAGAAATAGACCCCAGTAACAGGGACAATTGATGCAAATATTCCCATTGGCACAAAAGGGTTACATCCAAAAGTGAGATGGGCATAAACTTCATCAGCAAGCAGCACAATCCCAAGTTTTCTTGCTGTTTCTGCTACCTAATTAATGTATAAAAACTTGTATAAATTGATCAAATGTAAGGAAAATTACAAGAGCTAATTGGTAGTACCTTCTTCAAATGGTGGTGTGTGTAAATACTTCCACAAGGATTTCCAGGGTTAATAAGGACCATAGCGCAACAGTTTTCTCATCTGCAAGAGCTTCAACAGCTTCAAGATCAACCTCCCAGCCCTTTTCAGGAAGAAGATCAAAATGCCGAACCTCGAGATGGTTATACGCAGCTTGTGCTTCATATAATGGGAATCCTGGTCTTGGAAGCAAAATGTTGGCACCTTGACAAGCAAGGACTTGTAATAAAATTTGGACGGCCTACTGGCATCCAACTGTGAGATGAACATCTTCTGGTAGTATCTTGTAATCGACGTCACGAGAAAGATATTCAGCTATGGCTCTGCATTGTTCATGTTATAGTTTTAATCAAAAATTCGATGAATCCATCAATAATATTAGTACCAAGAAGTTTACCTCCTTGCAGGAAGAATACCAACTGTTGGAGAGTAACCATTATACTTTGCCGACCGGACAGCATCAACAATGGCATCCTCTGCTATTGTAGTTGTTTGAAAGCAGGGGAATGCTGAGGGGTCACCATGGCCAAGGGGAACGGTTGACTTTTCATCATCTTTCTTGAGATTCTCCATGATCTTAACTAGAATTCCTCTGATGTTCAATGAAGAGGCTATGTTGAGCTCTTTGTTACCCCGAAAACGCCACTCTGCTAATACATTTTCCATTTCTTTTAGACTTGTTTCATGCAGTGCTCAGACTTCTCTGAAGTATTTGAAGTCCTATCTTGAAGCTCTGTTTCATTTGAAAGAGTAATAGACAGAGAAAACACCTAATAAGTCAATGAAAGCTTTTAGATCTAAATCTCATGTCTAATTTTAAAACTTGACATTCATAATATGTTAATCACAGTCCTTGTAAATGATTAAAGTAGGAAATTGCTATATTGATATTTATATGAACATTTTATATTTTAGTTCAACTCGCTAAAGAATTTGAATCAAATTAAATAATTTCACATTTAATGTGGACCGTACAAGAAGTTGTTGTGTCCCTAATCCCTATATGTTTTAGATTTTTATGAATATCTTTTACTAATATCTGCATATTTTACTGGTTAGGAGTTAGGCCCATTATACATGCCACAACCACTGATGAAAGATCCCTCAAAAAGTTAAGAATTATTATTACTTTTTTATAAAAAATGGAATGGATTCTACCTTACACGTTCGTGAGGAGGGTAATCAAAAAAAGAAAGAACCTATCTTTTTTCTTCTGTCATGTACGAGTTATGTAAGATTGAAGTCTCATACATGATTTTGAATGAGATTAAAAAAAAAAAAAAAAAGGTGAGAAATGCTCTTTTTCGACTGACTATGGAATTGAGCCTCTCCTCCTATTGAGATTTTTCCTAGACAAGTGCTAGTTTTTTAAGGTGTGAAGGTCTTGGTTATGAGACTAGAATATAGTTCTAAATGATAGATGAGCTGACAGAAAATACTAATCAATAAAACTTTTTATTATCGTTTTAAGGACATAAGATCTAAGTATGATAAGTTTAAGAGATGGGATAGAGTTCCCATATGAGTCATTACAACTAAAGCCTGCTGCCGCTGGAGATAAGGCACAATCATGCATTATTAAGGTGAAGGAAAACCAGGCCAACTTCTTGAATCCACGGGCTCGTCAGTCATCAAAAACAATGCCAAGGGCATAAGACAATCACATCTTAATGCCTCTTGTGTGCCTGTTGTAGAAGGTTTTAATCCTCCCAAGGGCATCTTCAAGATGGGAAGGATCAGCTGCAAAAGTAATCCGAACCCAGTTTTTCAATCCGACAGTAATTCCTGCAAGCATCAAAAAATGAGTTATGGTGGTAATTGATCAGTAATAGCAGGCTACAATTATTCTGCTACTTAGTTTTTCTATTACCTGGCAGAACAACCAAGGATTCTTCTTCTGCCAACTTGAGACAGAAGTCCATATCATCTCTAATGCCGTCAAGGAGTGATAAATTAAGCTTCACCTGTTAGTAAATAGCTTTGTTGTTATCAGTTTCACTTAAAATACTTCTAATTAAGAGCAGCACATAGTTTAACCATTTTTCATTCCATGACTAACATACCATGGCACTCAGGCAACCCTCTGGTTTGTGTGGGCAGGTAAGACAAGGAATTTCCTTGATTTTCTCATAAAAATTGTCTGCAGCTTGTCTTAGCATGTTAAGAATCTCTGAGAAAAAATCCTATTTCACTTGCTCAAAGATTTGAGGAATTGCCCCCTGAAATATAAACAAAGAATCAGTATATTTTGACACAATAATCCAATACATAAAATATGTACTCCACCATCTTGTTTGTTTGCTGCTTTATATTCTAGTTCTTGGTATCCATTTTCACTTTAATTGGTGTAGCAGCTAAGGTAATATGTACCTGCAGGAAGGTTGGGGGATTGGAGGTAACCTCAAGATGGTTCTTGATGCTTTCCACAATCTGATACGAGAAAAAAAAAAAGGTGAGGTTCTGATTTTGGTCTGCTTCATGTAAGGTCAATGAATAAAGATAGAAACAAGCCAACCCCAGATTCTTCAAAGAAGCCATTTGGTTCATTTGTTACAATCCAACCAAGTCTCCAACCTGGGACAACCCATCTCTTTGATAAAGTCCCAATTGTAAGAACAGGTACAATGGTTCCAAACACTCCCATTGGTACAAAAGGATTACTTCCAAAAGTTACAAGGCCAAAAGCTTCATCAGAAATCACAAATACCCCAAGTTTTCTAGCTGTTTCCGCAACCTGGCAGATTCAACACAAACAACAAATAACTAGTTTACTTTCCACACCTGAATTAGCTTAAATTTCAAATTAAATATATTTTTGAGCTATACCTGTTTTAAATGTTGGTAAGTGAATACATTCCCACAAGGATTGCAGGGGTTAATCATAACCATAGCAACAGTGTTATCATCTGCTACAGCTTCAACAGAGTCAAGGTCTACCTCCCAACCTTTCTCCGGTATAAGATCAAATTGGCGAACTTCGAGGCCATTGGAAACTGCATTAGCTTCATAAGGTGGGTAACCCGGTCTAGGAAGCAGAATGTTGGCACCAGGTTGTGCTACAATAGATGTTATTATTTCTATTGCTTGTATAGAACCAAGAGTGAGGAAGACATCATCCGGTGATAATTGATATGGAAGATCACAAGAAAGGTGTTTTGCAATAGCCCTGTTTAGAAGATTTAAGTATAATTGCAAATCAAGGAATGTAATACACCACAGGTTTCTTTATGTCATCAGCGTATGAAATGACCCTTCATTTTGTAGTTTCCTATTTTTTAATTCTGTAACTATGCTACTAGAATACCTAATATTCACATAATTTTAGATTCATAAAGTTTATTGATTCTTTTGGATGCAAATCAAATGAAGCAACATAATTCAGAATGGAATAAATTAATTTCACAAGCAGAAATACCTCCTTGCTTCAAGTACACCAACAGCAGGAGGGTAGTAGTTGAATTGAAAGGATCGCACAGCATCAGCAATGGCATCGGCAGCTAAAGGATCAGTTTGAAAAATCCCTGCAGGGTCAGCATATCCAAGAAAAATGGAGGGCTTTTGATCTTCTTTATTGAGGTTTTCCTCTAACATTCTGAGAGCACTATTCATTGAGATGACCAATTCCTGCTCTTCGTTCCCTTTGAAATTCCATTTCCTGGTTTTGTGATTCATCGTGCTGATGGAAGGAAAGCAGCAGGATATTGTGCTCCAGATTTTGGATCACGTTAGCTTCTCTCTCTTCCCTTCTCTCCAACCAAAACATACCACTGTGAATTTTAGAAACCGAATTTTGTAAATCTGGGTTTCACTAGAGTCTCAACTTTTTGTCTTCCTTTCCCTCATTCAAAATATATGACAATTTATGTACAAAAATAAAATAAAAATTAAAGTGTAGGATATCTTTTAAATTTATAGTACATGATATCTTAAGAAAATTATGATTTTAAATATAAATTTATTACTAAACAACTTTATATTTCTTATGTAATATCACCTACTTTAAATTAAAAAATATCATGAATTTAAAATTTTAAAAATATTATTCACTATAATTTAAAAAATACATACACTATAAATTTAAAAAATTATCATACATTTTAAAACTAAAAATATCATTCACTATAAATTTAAAAATTATCATATATTTTAAAATTAAAAAATTATCAAACACTATAAAATTAAAAAATTATCATACACTATAAATTTAAAAATTAGCATACACTTTAAATTTAAAATTTATCATACGTTTTAAAATTTAAAAATATCATGCGCTATAAATTTTAAAAATAGCACACACTTTAAATTTAAAAAAAAATATCATGAATTTAAAAATTTAAAAATATCATACCATATAATTAAAAAAATATCATACACTTTAAATTTAAAAAATTTCATAAACTATAAATTTAAAAATATCATAACTATAAATTTAAAAATTATCATACATTTAAAAATTTAAAAATACCATATATTATAAATTTAAAAATTATCATTCATTTAAAAATATAAAAATATTATACACTATAAATTTAAACAATATCATATACTTTAAATTTAAGAAATATATATCATATACTTTAAATTTATAAAATATCAGTCACAAATTTATAAATTATCATACATTTTAAAATTTCCAAATATCATATACTATAAATTTAAACATAAACTTTAAATGAGAAAAATGAAGACAAAAATTTTGGCCTCTAGTAAAACCAGATTTAAATTTGGTTTTTAAAATCTCCGGTGGCATGCTTTGGTTGGATAGAGATGCTTTGGGTGGATAGAGAAGCTTATGTGGAACTAGAAACCAGATTTTCATAATATAATTTTGACTTTTACCCTAATTTAACTATTATTTTTTAGAACGTATTATTACATATAAAAACCTTGGAATTTGGATCCTTCTATTCAAAAATCCTTCATGTTTAGTACTTTATGAAAGAAAAGAAAAACTTGGCGGCCGTTGCTGTAATGTTTGACAATGAACTAGTGTATTTTTCTATCTTCCATGCAATACTAAAAATGTCCAAAGGAGTGTAATAACTGCATGCACAAGTCTATGGCCTAAATCTTTTATCTATTTTCTACTACCAATTAATTAGTTTTAACAGGTGCACATTTAAGTGTAAGTGGAGAAGCGGAAAGAAAAGAAAAACTTGGCCGCCGTTGCAGTAATGTTTCTATCTTCCATGCACAATGTTTGCCTATATTTAGAGGCAAGGGAAGCACTATATATAACGGAAGGCAATGAAAGTGCAAATGTGGAGAAATACCAGAGTGATAGCAAGAGTGAGAGATAAAAGTGAGGAAATACTCAATTGTGAGTAAATGATAATTGTGAGCCACTGTTTTTAATTATAAGTTGAATTTGAGGAAGGTATCTAAGTATACAGAATATAGTAAACTTCTTGATCCACGCATCTAATTGAGTAGGAATCACAGAGTTGCTCACTCATGTAAGCATCTTGTTTACATGGTTTTTATTCTTCAACATGCAATCACCAACACAGTTGTTGAACAATGGAAAATTAGATATCACTGTTTCTTGGCATGCTTTTGGCAAAAGGATTTGATCCTCCCAAGGCCTTCTTCAGGTATTAATGGCTTAACTGCAATAGTTATGTATAACCAAATTGTTCATTCCCAAAGCCAAGCCTGCAAGAAAGAGTAATACATGAAGTATTGGACAGCTTGTATGACTTTATGTTACTGTTAATTTGTGAATTTGATTTACCAAACTTAAGGAGAAAAGACTTGGGAGTTCATCTATATAACTTTTTACCTTGTAAAACAAGGACTGATTCCTCTTGTGCCAGCTTGAGACAGAACTCTAAAATCATCACCAATGTCTTCCAACAATGATAGATTGAGCTTCACCTGCAACAAGAACTTGCAAGTTGCAACTGTAAGTTTCTGTATACATAGTTCATTTTCTTGAGGCAGCAAAAGATGTTTGAATCCCTTACTATTAAATACATGCTCCTTCAGGTTTGGATGGGCAATTTATGAAAGGAATTTCCTCTATTCTTTTCTGACAAGAGTCTGCAGCTTCTTTTATTATGTGTATAATATAATTTTTGAAAAGAAATGCTCCTCTGTTTTCTCAAGGATTTGAGGAAGTGCTCCCTACAAAGTGAAACAGAATCACATATTTACATGTGGCATTATTATTTTCTTTTGATCATCAGATAATAATAATTTACGCACCTGAGTAGCCATTGCAGGATCGGAGGAGACATCATCACAGCCTTGTATGGACTCAAACTACCTGAGAAGAAAACTTACAAAGGAAAACAAGATGAGGCAATAGACAGAGAGAGTCCCCAGTTTTCTTGAGCATTCCATTAGGATCATTTTGTAACAAGCCAACCAATTCTCCAACCTGGTACAATCCATCTTATATAGATCCCAATTCCCAGTGTGATAACAGGCACAATAGACCCAAATGCTCCCATTGGCACAAATGGGTTACTTCCAAAAGTGAGGTAAGCATAAACTTCATCTGAAATCACCATAAATCCCAAGCTTTCTTGCTGTCTCTGCCACTTAAATTTCAAAAAACTACTACAAACATCATGGGGAAAGACTACTATAAAATCAAAATCCTAACTAATTACAAAAGGCTTTTCTCGGAAACGAGTCCTAAATTACCAACAAATTGGTTCCTTTTTATGTAAGCAAGCTGCAAATGCAAGCATGACCTTCTTCAAGACTTCAACCATTACCTGAAAGACTGGAAAAATAAATATGATAGTTTTTAGCTTACTTTCTTCAAATGTTGGTGTGAGTAGACATTACCACAAGGATTGCCAGAGTTTTTTATAATGACAATGACAACAGTATTCTCATCTGCAAGAGCTTGAACAACTTCAAGATCAACCTGCCAATTCTTTTCAGGAAGAACATCAAAATGGCAAACTTCAATGCGACTGCAGGCTGCCCAAGCTTCATAGTATGGGAAGCCTGGTTTTGGAAGCAGAATGTTTTGCACCAGGGCATGCAAAAACTTTCAATACAATTTCTATTGCTTGTGTGCAACCAATTGTGGTATAGATATCATCTAGTGATAATATATATGGAAGATCACGAGAAAGACAATCTGCTATCACCCTATTATAAGGGAAAAAAACACGAATACTTCTAATTAACAACGTATTAGTGTGCATCCTATGTGACATTGATATAAGTAATAACAAGGTAACATCAAATCTTAATTGGTTAATTACCTCCTTGCTTGAAGAATCCCATTAGTAGGTGAATAACAATTGTACTTGGTTGATCGAAGTTAATCAACAATGGAGTCTTCAGCTATATAGCAGGAACCCGAAAAGAAGGGAAAACTGTTGGATCACCATGTCCAAGAGGAATAGTTGGCCTAAGATCATTTTTGTAAAGATTTTCCATCAATATGGTGAGAATACCACCACCATTTTCAATCTCTGCTACACCTTCTGGTCTACTAGTCATCTGCAGTCTGAGTTGGGGCATGGAAGCTAGCTTATTAATTAAAAAACAAATAAAAAATCATTGAACAAGAAAATGGTGAAAGGGGAAGTAAATAAACTTACTATGTTAATGTGTGTTTGAGGCAGATCAAATTCATTTAGTATTTTTAGTCAGATTAATTAATTTCGTGTGCATTTTTATCAATTTAACATGCTTGATTTTATAAGAAAGAATTGAATATTGGTTAACTATTTTTATTTTTATTTTAAATTTGTAAATAAAAAATTGAGTAATACTGATACACCAAAACAGTATATATAATCATTAAAGAGTCAAAACTGAAAACCCTATTAGGCTTTATAGTTACAAGAAACAGAGAGAAGCAAACATGACCACTAAGCACCATTAACAAAATTAATCAGTGTCGACCTTCTAACAGTTTTTCAATGGTCATAGTTTTGAATTGACTCGTCAAGAGCATGACAAGGAAACGCGTTCAATTTTGTGGTTAGCTTCATTTCTTGTTTAAGAATTAATTGAGCGATTTAGAAAAAAAAAAAAAAAATATATATATATATATATATACATATATATTATTTATATCTTCAACCAAAAATTTAATAAAGAGTAGCCTTATTAGTACAAGCAATATTTTTAGCCCACTGCCTATTAAATGTGATAAACTTTATCTTTTCTAAAATACCCTCTTACACTTATTCTTTCACTTTCTTATTTAGCTTTCACCTAACTCTTTTTATATCTTATTTGTCTTTCATCAATCAAATTTCTTATCACACTCTAACTTATTATCTATCTTCTTATGAGTTTTAACTATATCTCTTTATTTTCTTATGGCTAGCAGTAGATAAATTTCAATTTTATAATTTTTTAGTTTTATTATCAATTTATCACTTTTAGTAAAATAATAAGAATGTTAAATAAAAAATCTCAACCATTGTCCTTTCTTTATTTTTATTTTTTACATAATTTTGGCCATGCCTATATGATATAATCTCTTTCCCTACTTATATAACCACGCAACCTTCAACTTATAATATTAACAAGGTTGAACAAAAAAATAAAAATTAGTTAGTTTACCGATTTATAAAAAGATGAGACAAAAGAGAACTAAATAATGTGTAAAGCTAAAGAGAGAAAGAGAGACTACCGAGGGAGGAAGATGATAGGAGAGATAGAAGATGAACATGTTGGAAAGAAAGTGTATTTATATTTGGGTTTCTCAATTTCAATTAAGAGAATTTAATTTATGAGTTTTTTTAACAAGCTTAATAAGAAGCAATAAATATAAATTTTAAAATTTGAAACATTATAAAAGTAAAAAATAATGAACAATCACTATAATACATAATATAAAATTTTTATATTTATCACCTTAATAAGTATTATAGTCACTCGTTAATTTTATAAAATTTATTATATAATTAGTTTTTTAAAATATTATTAATTAAGGATAATTTAATCTTTTGATAATTAAAAAATTATAACCTTAAATATGTTGTTGTGACAATAAGGCCATTCTTAATAAATTGTAGAATGTCATATATGTCTACTTTTTTATTATTTGTGAACAAATATTTTAATTTTATAAGAATTTATCATTACTCTTTTTTTCTTTGCTATATTGAGTATTATATATATATATAGAGAGAGAGAGAGAGAGGCTGAATATCGTTAAATAAAAATTAATAATTTAAATAATCGTTGTTTGTTATGAGTTTTTAGCGTCACCTCTGTTGTTAAATTTATATGTCTCATTGTAGTAGAAATTTTCAAAAAATAAATTACACAAGACGTTGTTTACACGCTTCTTGAAGCAGAGGGTAAAATTGTAAAGGCACAATGTCTGCCTTGATAGCGGCCCGTTAGGCAAAAAGCCGGCACAAATCAAGCTTTCGCCCCTTGTCTCGAAATTTACTTTTGCCACGTACCCCCAACAGCTTTTATCTTCTCCATCTTAGGGCGGCGCCTTATCTTAGTCAAACACCTCGTTGACTGCAAGTCTCCCTCTCTCTCTCATTTTTTCCATAAAATAAATATTTATTTTATTTACAGAGCCTCGTCCTTCATCATCCACTGTGTATATATACCAACGCATTGCACAAAGTGTTAGACACGTAGCTCTGTATCAGTGAGCATGCGAATTATGAAAATGGCACTGAAAGAAAGGCTGAGTGTTAAGAAGGGAAACAATGACAAAGAGGTTCATTTTAGAGGTGTGAGAAAGAGACCTTGGGGTCGATATGCCGCCGAGATCCGAGACCCAGGGAAGAAAACCCGTGTCTGGTTGGGAACCTTCGACACGGCGGAGGAAGCAGCCAGAGCATACGACTCCGCCGCCAGACAATTCCGCGGCCACAAGGCCAAGACAAATTTCCCTTTGCCTAACGAGAACGTACAAGTACTCGAAAATCGAAGCCCCAGTGAGAGTAGCACGGTGGAATCTACCAGCAGAGATATCTTCGACCGTGAGATCACGCGCCGCCCTGAATTGGACGTTGTTATAAATCGACTCCCGTTTTTTCCATTGCTGCCGCAGAACGTGGCTTATGGTGGTGTTGCCCCTAATTCGGGTTCGGTAACTCATCCGCAACCTGTTTTCGTTATTAATCCGGTCGGTAGGGCCGGGTATATGGGTCAGAGTTATCCGGTCCAATTCAATCCCGCAGCGTTTGGCGGTAGGATCTCTGTCGTTGATTCTAATCAGCCAAGAAAAGCTATCAATCTTGATCTTAATCTTGCTCCGCCGGTGGATGCTTAATTTTTTCTTTTTCTAAATATTCAACCAGCAAAGTGTTTGATGTAAATAAGTTTTAGTTGGAATTAATTTGTTTCCTTTTTTTTTCATGCAAGGTAAATGTCCGGAATTACCAAGGGTTGGGATGTCTTTTTATTTGTTGTAACACTCACCAAATATCTAATTTCGAATACTAATTTCACTTTTTTAGGCAAATCTTTTATTATTTTATGATATTATTAAGTAAATGTGACGGATTGACAACAAAAATATACAGAGATTTACAGTATACCCTTTTACAAAAATATGCCGTCAAAAAAACTTAAATCTTTTAGCCCTTTGGCGTAAGATTTTCTAATTAGTGTATTTGATAACATATAATGAATATAATTTTTTACCAAGTGTTAATATTCTTTAAAAATTTACAAAAATACACTGTCAAGAAAATGAAAATTTTTAGTATATTGTTGCAATTAAATTTATTTTGATATATAACAAATAAAAAAAGATAAATCTAAATGAATGAAAAGAAAGGCTAGTACGTGTTAGGCGCCCATGCAAAATCAGATCAAATCCAATTTTTTCTTTAAAAAGAGGAAGCAAATGAGGAGATTTTGAGTATAAAGTGGAGCCCACAGGAACAACACCGTGTTGACGGGGCACATGTCTTCTATTTGGTGCACGACACGTGTACTTTCTTTCGCCGTCCAAATAATTAATTGCGACTTAAAGTTGGTGCCGTCTCTCGTCAGCTGCCGCTTTCGGTAGGTCTCGGTATCCGTGTCGGCGGAATCCATGGGAGATCTTATAACTTTCGCTTTTTTGCATTTTGTTTTGTTTTGGTAAATTAAACTGAGTCCAGTAGTTTTGTTGGTTTTTCAATTAGGTCATTATATTTTAATTTTTTTCAATTTAGTCATTATATATATTTCATAAATTTACAAATTAAATTATTTAAATAAGAAAATAAACAAGATTATAACATTTATAAACAAAAGCTTCCCCTAAAATACAAAAAAATTGGATAATTAAAAATTAAATTGACATAAATTGAAATTAATTAAAATGATAATTTTAATTTTTAATAAAATTACATAAATTCAAAATGTAATTAAATCTTTTAGTTTTCTCACAATTAATTAGGTCACGTGGATAATGGAATTAATTAAATTTGCAACAAAAGTTCCATTTTGATTGATTTGAATTTAATGTATAGTTATTCCCTTCAGTCACGATCACGCGCGAGTGATTTGCACTGAGACCACATGAAGACATGACGTGTCGAGAGCAGGAGATAGTAAGTTTTGCCGCCAGAATAGACATTGTGTCCTACCGTCATGGGACCCACCAACCTGAATAGTCAGGGGTTGCCCGCGCGTGTCTTTTGTGAACGCGAGTTGCGTATCCAAACAATAGTCAATTGGGCCTCACTTACTTCGGTTTCCTGAAGTAAGCTGATATAGCCCAAATGATTCTTATTGGCCCATAATAGAAAGCAAGGGATCATGGGCGGCCCAGTTTGCTCATCTCAATAAATATTTTTTAATTTATATATATATATAAAATTTCTCTAAGAGAGTGTACTGACTTTATGTTAATTATTATCATTTATATCTATATTATTTTAAAAAGAATAAGATCCTTATGAACTCCTAGAAAGAAATTATGATCACGTGCTTATAAAACTAGTATTGATAAAACTAAATATTGCTTTTACATTGTAATATTTTTAATGATAAATGATCCATTCGAATTGAATCACAAGATCATTTCAATAACTAAAAAGATTATAATTTAATTATATGCATAATTATCACAACTTTTATGGTACAACAAAGAATATACTATATGGTATGACAACTATACATTTAAATATTCGTTTTTTATTTTTGTTTTTATGAACACATATGAAACTTATTATTTTCATAGTATTTTACAAAAATAAATTGGTTGCACAATCAAAACACCTCAAATAAAAATACGTTTACTTATGTCAAGCTTTCAAGGGGTTCATTCAAAATTTATTCAAATTATTACTCAAAAAAAAAAATATAGAATTAGTTGTTTTATAAAAAAATTAAAAAATAAGTAGGATATCTATATATTATGACAATGAATAATATGTACATATCATAACTATCTTATATTTAGGAGAATTCTCACGACACTTATATCGTGCTTGAAATTAAAGATTTTTTTTAGGGCGGTCACCACCATAAATCTTAATTTTGATTCGTGAGAAAGAATATTTATTTTATAAAAGTAAAATGTTTTTAACTTAATATTATAGATTGAGCATATGACTATTAATTGTTAAATTGTTAAATTGTTATAGGTGAGTGAGTGAATATTCCTATTTTATCCTCCTACCTAGTCGTACAGGTATTAGGTACCCGTTTACAAATGTCTACCAGTCGTACCGGGCGCGCTTTCCTATTACCCATCCTCTCCAAGGAAGGGTGGGATTCAGGCTTGGACTTGGAAGGAGAGCAATAAATACGCGAGCGATCCAGTTTGCAACTTCTGCGACGCCCTCACAATCGAAAAATAAGATCAATAGGTATGCACCCCTGACCATGCGGTAACCTTAATTGTCTATGAATCATGGTTGAATATATTTTATCTTCGCCCATGGATATTAGTTTTTGTCATCCTGTTGTGATAATTCTATGTTGGAGCTATCAAAGTAGACCACAAGTGAAAAAAGCAAAATTTACAATGTCGCTTTTTTTGTTAATTGGGATTGAGAATAATAGACATTTCTACTCGAGCAAGCTAAATTTGGGTTGATTTTCATTGAGTTGAGGTTTTTTCATTTGGAAATTTAATGGGCAATGAACCTGAGATCTATCTTCATGCATTTTGGGATCAAATTCAATCAAATTCTAATCTACTTGCAACCAACCTTGAATTTCTTAGCACTTATTTTAGCTTTCCAAGTATTGCTTTTCTGGGTATACAAGTTTCTCAACTGCACTATCTGCTTGTGATATTTCACAAACTTGCACTTAGGGAAGAATGGATTTTTGATAAATGAGTTTGAATTAATGGATAAAACTCTTGAACAATTCATTTTAGCAAGACACTAATGTTATTCAATTGTGTACCGTATGAGTTTATAGCTTGCCAGACTAGTTGATAAGATTATGTATGAATCTACTCGGGGACCCTTTCTCCAAGCATGATCACTTGACCTGACATTCAAGTTCCTCTCAGATTCATTCAATAAATTGCAATGTATATCACAGTCCATCATAACTAGAAAGAAACTCGCCCTTCATCTGGAATGGGGGTTACTTGTGGACATTATACCAGCTAAATCTTATTTTGTATGGTGTATACTTGTATTATATAACCTATCTAAATTATAAACATGGTAATTAATATCCTAAACTGGCAAGCAAGTTGCTTTTTTATGTCATTTCCAATTTCCTTATCTGGACCTCTTTCTTATGTTTCTGTAGTAGTTTGTGCTACCTTCATGGATGATCTATTGACATGTTTCAATATCTAATTCTTTTATTTGGTGGTTTGCAGAATCAGAACCATTGAACTTCTTCGACAGATAATAACTGCTTACAAGCATTAAGGGGAATTTGTAGAGGAGATTTAAACAGGATCAGATGCTCTGATTCAACAATGAAGCGTTATGTTTACATCAATGATGAAGAACCATCGCATGAGCTGTACTGTGATAACCGTATTTCAAACAGAAAATATACTTTATTGAACTTTCTTCCAAAAAATTTATGGGAACAGTTCAGGTAAATATTTTATTTATGCCGTCAATTACTTATTGATGCTGTCAGTTACTTGTTGGTTTGTATGACAACTACCACAGTCCTGGTTGAGTGAGTGTGAATACTTGCGGAAACTTTTTTCAGGGCTTAGTGACTCACAAGTCTGTGGAAAATTTTGAACCTAGATGTCACCTCTCACTCTTATGATATTGAGTACCGAAATTTTGATTAAATTGGCTGAAAATCTCTGTCCTGCTTCCTGGACATCCATCATAGGTCTTAACATTTTGCTTATTTCATTTTTCTTTGATTAGTCACAAGTTGATGGTTCTTTAGGTGGCGTTGACATAAGAAGGATCTAATCATGCTTTGCAAGTTGTAACACTCATCGTTAAACTTTATATGCTTTTAGATTCCACTTTCTTTTGGACTCCATCCTTTGCTTCTTTGACCCATTTGTTTTCTTTTGTTTTCAGTCGGTTCATGAACCAGTACTTTTTGCTGATAGCCTGCCTGCAGTTATGGCCGCTTATAACTCCAGTAAATCCTGCCAGTACATGGGGTCCGCTTATTTTTATTTTTGCAGTTTCCGCAACAAAAGAGGCATGGGATGATTACAATAGGTATCTTTCAGACAAGAAAGCGAATGAGAAGGAAGTCTGGGTTGTGAGGAAGGGCATCAAGAAACTTGTATGGATACATTTTTTTCAGTTATTCTTTTTTCTTTCTATGATGGGTTTTATGGTCTACATTGTGAATTATATGCATGAATATAATTTACTTACAATTGCCTGCAATAAGTAAGAAGGTTGACTTTGCTAGACTGCAGTTTCTCTACAACATGCATCTCTGTGAGTAATTCTGATGTTTCATGATTAGCAAACCTCTTGATAACCAGCTCTAACATTCTACTTAACATTACAAAACGTGGAGTGAATAGAGATTTCTGTCTTGCCTCAGTCTTCCTGAGCCATTGAAACTTCCTAGGTGATTGATTACAATTGAAGGTTATAGAGAATGTTGTTGATGAATAGTAAGTGGTAATAGATTTCACAAGTGATTATTAGAGATGTAACGGGTAATTCCTAGGTAGTTTCTATTGTGGGTGCTAATGAGAATATATCTTCCTTTCCAAGTTTAGGATTCAAAATGTTTATATCCAGTGAAAGCAATATCAAACTGCACAGATGCTGGCGTATCTATTTCCTGTAATATTTGTATATATGTTGATCTTTCTAGATGTAGATACAAGAGTTACATAGGTTTTCCGGATTCAAGCTCGTAATCATTTGTGATTTAGATACTTGTAACACTAACTGCTTCTTGTTTCTTTTTGTTGCACTGGTGATGTTCTTGTAGATCCAAGCACAAGATATTCATGTAGGTAATATAGTGTGGCTTCGAGAAAATGATGAAGTGCCATGTGATCTTGTTTTGATTGGTACCTCTGAGCCACAGGGCCTTTGCTATATAGAGGTAATTATACATATCTAAATGTGAACCTATTTGAACTTTTCATCCGAGTACAAAAATTTATAGTTGCTTCTTGAATCCTTTGCAGAAACTAAAGCTGTTAAAGTGCTGCAAATATAGAAGTAGAAAAAAAAACTACATAATTTTTATTTTTTTTTGAGATTTTTTGAGAATAGAACTGCAATGCAAATTTTAGTTAGTTCAAATTCAATTGTGACATTCAATGTGCTAACTTGTAGTAGTTGAACTAAAGTCTTAATTTGTACCAACAATCAAAAGACTTCAGGCAGGCTACTTTCTTTTTTAACTGTGTTGCTACTTTTGTATTGTGCTGGCTGTTAGTTGTATTTTAGTTGCCGAACCTTTTTCCTTGAATCCTTTCGTACTTATAGTTTCTAGCTTTTCAGCCTTCCTTTATTGGAGAGAACCTGGTTTCCTGTATCAAAGTGTCATAGGACTAGCGTACTGCTCTTCAGTAGAGAATCATGATTGCATTAAGGGGGAAAACTGCTCCTTTCAGTTAACATTATTTAACTTTTCTCTGCTTTTTTACAGTTTCTTTCTTTATTTCTTTCTCTTTTCCCCTCCTGTCAAGGTTGAAGGAAACTTTTCCCCCCCTAAATCCTTCAAATTCTAGAAAATCTTTGTTTAAACAGTGGGGAATTTTTCTGATTATTGTAGCTTTCTAGAACAAGGTCCTGCATATAGTATATGTGATGTTATCCCTGATTCTGATTTGTTCGCAGAAGTTTTATGTGTAGGAGTAACCCTATGTGAATTATGATGCACCTTATAGCACATCTTAGTGGAAATCAGATGTGTATTGGTCAGTCCATTTGAATGGCATCCAACTGGCACAGTTACATTTCTTGTTGTCTTATATATCATTATTTCCATGGACTTCTGGATTCTTTAACTTGGAGGAAGCATGAGTTAACTTATCCATACCTTTCAATCTGATTCATTGATGGCTTAACATGTCAATAATACTAAAATTGGTTCTCTCTTCCTTTCTGGTTTATTCTACTTAGTATAACATAAACATCCAGGCACGAGAAAGGAATATATGATTCCTTCCCCCTCCCCCCCTATTTTCTCACTTTTTCTTTGCTGGAAGGCTGAAAATTTTGCATTTTACACATTTGAAGAGCTTTTTTTTTTCCTAATTACTTATTAAAATAAAAAACATGTATTGCAGACATCTGCCCTAGATGGAGAAACTGATCTGAAGACAAGGGTCATACCTTCTGCTTGCATGGGATTAGATGTTGAATTATTACACAAAATCAAGGCAAGATTTTTTTTTCATAATTAATTTTAGATGGTGAAGTTGTTGAAATTTAATTTCTGAATAATTATCTTGGAAATTATTTCATCTCTCTCTCTCTCTCCAGGGTGTAATTGAGTGTCCTAACCCAGATAAGGACATTAGAAGATTTGATGCGAATTTGCGGTTGTTCCCTCCATTTATTGATAATGATTTGTGCCCATTAAGCATAAAAAACACAATTCTTCAGTCATGTTATTTACGAAATACAGACTGGGCATGTGGAGTAGCTATATACACAGGTAAGTTCTAATTTAATATATTTTGAGATCTCAGATACATTACTTTAGGTATATCTTTCTTGATCAGACTACAACCATCACAAAAAAGATATTTCGCTTTGCAACTATCCCACTAAAAATGACATATTTGGTTGGCATAATTGGTTTTCAAGATATTTATTTCTTCAACCATCTTGGTTGTTTGTAAGCGGATGGATATCTTTGCAGTCTATTTCTGTCAAAAATGTAGTGGGTAACACAGGGCATCAGTGTACCTTTATTTAGCTAAGTTCGA
Source organism: Quillaja saponaria (assembly GCA_029379385.1). Lineage (NCBI taxonomy): Eukaryota > Viridiplantae > Streptophyta > Magnoliopsida > Fabales > Quillajaceae > Quillaja > Quillaja saponaria. The sequence goes on along the minus strand of CM055616.1, from coordinate 4,363,151 downwards.
GCAGAAAAAAACATACTCTAATTCTGAGTATTTTCTGATGTTCACAAGTTTAATTTTCTTTTCTCATGAAATATATCTGAACTTCTTTTTCTGTTCCCCCTGTTTTTGGTTGCCCGATAAATATTTCCTCATTTGTTGCTGATCTTTATTTCTGTTGGAAAAATGTCCAATTTTTCAAATTTACCAAGATAATGACACCTCAATTGGATTTTATCCAGAAGGCCTATACTCATGAGCCTGTAGGGTTTTCTGGTTGCTATTATGTGTTAACGAATAATAAATTAGGGGGCTAGATTATTCTTAAAAATTTTAATTTTTCCCATGGCTGTTGACCTTCTGTTAAAAGTATTATTATAAATTTATAAAATGTATTCATGTTTCTTCTATGAACACCATTCAATTTGAAGAAAAATATTTAATTATAATTTTTATTTTCTGTATTGTCAATATGATGGTGTTTCTACTTTGTAGCAGCTGTTAGATTATGTCCCCTTCACATGTTCTATTTTTTCAGGCAATGAAACCAAGCTGGGAATGAGTAGGGGAGTCCCAGAGCCAAAGCTTACCGCAGTTGATGCCATGATTGACAAGTTGACTGGAGCTATATTTGTCTTTCAAATTGTGGTTGTTTTGGTTCTTGGCATAGCTGGTAATGCCTGGAAGGAAACAGAAGCAAAAAAGGTTTGTCACAATTGGTATAACTTGTTTTCTTTAGCTGCTTGAAGTTGTATGATGGTTAATTTATGTATTAATTGGGATAGATTGACATTCCTCTTGAACGATACATTTTGTGTCCCTTTTTCTTGATTAGTTTGGAAGCATTCAACATGATAAGCTAAGTTGACCTTTGACTTACCACAAAAAAAAATAAAAAAAATCATTGCAGCAACGACTTATACTTGCTGCTTTCCATCAGCATTCATGCTCTTACCTTGATTACATTAAGGCTTGTTTTGGTAATGCTGTAACTTTTTGAGAGGTGTTGTGCTTTTTGGTTCTCTTAGAGCTGCTTTTAAAAAGTTACTGCGTTTAATAAAATAATATAAAAACTGTTTTAAATAAGTAGAAGTCACAAAATTAGGCTTGGTTTAATAATGTTGTGGCCTTTTTATTAAAAGATAAGGTCATATTAGGCTTTTAAAGTTATAAGAGCAGAAGCTAGTTTATAAAAGCCCTAAGCAGAAGCATCCCAGTTTTTTTTTTTTTTTTCCAGACATAAAAAAAAGTGACTTATGCTCTTCATAAGCATAAGCACCCTCCAAAAAAACATTACCAAACAAAGCCTAAGTGTCTTGTGCCAAAACAGCTTTATATCTTTTTCTTGATGTTTATTACTTGCAACCGATCCTTGGGTGATTGTTCTCTTCTCTTCTCATATTCTTCTCTGCTCTTTGAGCAAGCTCAGTTGCCTTTACCCCATGTACTAGATTGTTCTTTATTAATATTTAAGATCACATTCAACTCAACTCAACTAAGCCTTAAAATTGCACTTCTTAAAATTGGACTATAGTCTTCTTCATGTTTTACAAATATATTTTCAAAAAATACCAATGTCCATTTATCTTTGTTGCAGCAATGGTATGTTCTTTATCCAAAGGAAGGTCCTTGGTATGAACTATTAGTCATCCCTCTTCGATTTGAGCTTCTTTGTTCAATAATGATACCCATATCAATTAAGGTAAGCTGTTGCCTGTAACTTTGTAAATTATGATTCTATAATCAGGCATGTTTATTATTGTCTTCTTATTACTTTTTAAGTCCACCAGTTTAGGAAGGTACAGAAATATTTATTTGCAGGTAGTTAAGAAAATGTGCCCAAGGGAAATAAAGATTTCAAGTAAAATGGTCCATATGGTACATCTGTATTTCTGAAGCTCCTCTGTCATTTGAGTTGCTATATGGTACATCTGTATTTCTGAAGCTCTGTCATTTGAGTTGCTAAGTGCAACTCTCAGTGACATTTTCTTTTGTTAATAAGCTTTGAAAATGAAGGAGTGTCAATAAGCTGAACTTCTTATCAAAAGATTCAAGTTCAACTCTTGTAAATAATTGTTCTCAAGTGCAATGACCTGTTATCAATTGATTTTTCTTGGATTATTATGTGGTTTATGTAGATATTGAGGGTGGTAAATCCTAGAGTTTATAGAGTCAATGGGTTTATTTGTGGCAGGTATCTTTGGATCTTGTGAAGAGTTTGTATGCAAAGTTTATTGATTGGGATGATCAGATGACTGACTTAGAAACCAGTGTTCGATCTCATGCAACAAAGTGAGTTACTGGGGGAAAATAATTCCTTTTCTTCCCTGGAACCTTTTTCTTTTGTTGTTACAAGCTTAGAGAAGAAATTCTAATGATTTTGCACTACTTAAAAAAAAAAGTAAGATTGCATCCTATAAATGGTTTTTGTTATATGTGGCAGTACAGCAATAAGTGAGGACCTGGGACAAGTTGAGTACATTTTGACTGACAAAACTGGTACTCTGACTGAAAATAAGATGATATTTAGAAGGTGTTGTATCAATGGCATTTTATACGGAAATGAGAATGGGGATGCCTTAAAAGGTTTGTCTTTTTACTTTGTATTAATGGACTTGTTGCATTTATTCATGTAGGTACAATATGTTAATTTTTTTTTCTTTTTCCCCTTTAAATTGTACCAATACTGATATGGAATTTAAGAGATATATTCTCTTGCCTTGGCAGTGTTCTCTTTGTCTTCCCTGTTAAACTTAGTATTCATAGAGGAAAGGGGTTTTAGGAGATGTGGGCTTTGCATCTGGATATCTAATTTTTAGGATAATCATCTTCACACCTTCCTGCCATAGATTGAAAAAGACCAATAGTGTTGTCAGCTACAAGATACAGTACTATAATTTGATTCTTTAACCACTGAGCTGAGTTGTATATGGGTTTCAACGAAGTTGAGATAGAGAGTCAGTATTAGAAATTTATTATTTAACTGAACTGCCTGTTAAACTTAGTATTCAAAGAGGAAAGGGGTTTTAGGAGACGTGGGATTTGCATCTGGATATCTAATTTTTAGGATAATCATCTTCACACCTTCCTGCCATAGATTGAAAAGACCATCTCATAAATTGAAAAAGACCAATAGTGTTGTCAGCTACAAAATATAGTAATAAATCTTGATTCTTTAACTACTGAGCTGAGTTGTATATGGGTTTCAAGGAAGTTGAGATAGAGAGTCAGTATTAGAGGGTCATTATTTAATTTAATTGTTGGTAGTGTAAGTCTGTAAGTTTAGTTCTTTTCAAGCATATATTGTTGGATTAGCAATTGTTCCAAAAGCTTAAGCTAATAGGAAATGCTTCCAACAATGTGTATCAAGCTTAACACACTAACATTTATGAAACAGCCTGCTCTTCTAATTAAGCTATTCAAAGTCACTCTTGGGCGGTTAACATTCATCAGTTTCCTTGCTTTGACCAAACTTCGAAGTCTTACTTCCTTACTAATAGAGATATTTTCAAAAAAAGAAGTTATGAGCTTGCATTTTCCACTCTATCTAATAGACATTGATGTATATATGTTTATAAATTTATATCCATTTAATGTTACTAACATGTAGGGTGATATTTTTAATTCAAAGAAAAACAGCGAGTATGATTTCTACAAGACAAGATATCATTGTTCAGAGAAAACTAAATTAGAAAATACCATAATTCTGAATGAAGCATATTTTACTATAGACTATAGAGTTGTTGTTGTTGCACTTCTGCTGAAAATGCATACACTTATTAAGATAGGTTTGCTTGTCATCAGGTTGATTTGCACGTACTTTTTGTTATTTTACTCTTTTAGGTTGTGAGTTCTAATTAATTTCATCCTGATGCAGATATAGAGCTTCTGAATGCTGTTTCCAGTGGCTCTCCTGATGTTATATGGTTTCTTACAGTTATGGCAATATGTAATACAGTCATACCTATTCGAAGGTGATTCTAACTTTTATTCTTTTCTTTTAAATTAGGGGAGGGTAAATTACTAGCAGGGATTCTGGAATGTACCTACAAATGAAGATTGATGCATACATTACGTTTTAGTATATGCTTCAGGCATGCTTTGTTTTACTTATTAATTTTAAAATCTCTCTTGTCTTGTTGTTTTGACTTATTTAGCAAAACTGGAGATATTCTGTACAAGGCACAGTCTCAAGATGAGGATGCACTTGTTCAAGCTGCTGCTCATTTGCATATGGTTTTCTTCAATAAGAATGCAAATATTCTTGGTAAAAATGGTTTTATGTTTATTTCAATAGGAAGCATGACTATAATTTATAGGGTCTGTGATTTCCTTTAATTTGTTGCAGAGATCAAGTTTAACTCTTCAATAATTCAATATGAAGTATTGGAAACTCTAGAATTCACTTCTGACAGGAAAAGAATGTCAGTGGTAGTGAAAGATCGCCAAAATGGAAAGATCATTCTCTTGTCAAAAGGAGCAGATGAAGCTATTCTTCCTTATGCAAGCACAGGTAACTCTAGTTATATTTGCTATTCTTTTGGTATTCCGGAACCATTGTGAAATAGCATGATTAAATGTTTATGGGGTTTCGAACTGATTTGCTGATACCAACCTTTGTCCATCAAAAGGAAAAGAATGTTTAAGTGCGGCCATGTCAGAGACTTTTTAATTTTATTTTATTTTAGTAAGTATCAAATAGAGAACCATGGATAATTTGTTCCATCAAAACAGTTCAGCTGGTTTGTAAGTATACATTCTGTTGTATAGGATGGGTAACATCAATCTATTACCATGCTTCCAAATGAACTCAGAACTATATTGTAGCCAGCCATCCTGGACACTCTGGTTGAAGGAGCTGTGTCATAGTATGCTGCCAGCAATATGATTTGTTTCATATTATGGCTCATGCCATGTACTTATTTGGCTAGTTGTTGGCACAGAGAGGGAGGAAATATCATTTACGATCAGCAGGAGGAGAAGGAAGTTATTGGTATAGGGGGTACCATTGTTATATGGTTGATAAAATACTGACTTTTTAATTCTTTTGAGCTTTGTATGCAGAGTTATTCATTCTCTGTACTTTTAAGCATTCTTTTTGGTTATTTATTTATAAATAACTATCACTTCCTGTCTGGAGTTAAAGAAGGAAGCAATGCTAGGAATAGTCTGCTCCATTCACCTAATTGGATTTTCAAACTCAGCTAGTTAGATGATATTTACTTCAGGACGGCAAACAAGGGCATTTAGTGAAGCTGTGGAGCAATATGCTCAATTGGGACTACGGACACTATGTCTGGCTTGGCGCGAGTTAAAAGAAGATGACTATCAGCAATGGTCTTTGATGTTTAAAGAGGCCAGTAGCACTTTGGTTGATAGGGAGGTAAAGGTTACATCTGAGTGATCTCATAAATTGTTCAAGTTTATCATCTATCCCCCTCAACTCGTTATCTTTTTCAGTGGAGAATCGCTGAGGTCTGCCAAAGAATAGAACATGACTTTGAGGTTCTTGGAGTTGCAGCAATAGAGGATCGTCTACAGGTGATCCTTTTCTACATTTTTTTGGCATTTAACTCTTTTGGTTTACCTAGCTTTCTTTGTTCTTTATTTGAGTCTGCAAAAAAAAAGAAAAAAAAAAAGGGAAGGAAATTAGAAAACATTTTACTGTAGCCTTTAGTTGATGACTTTCTTTTATTTCCTTTCATTTTATGCTTCTTCAGGATGGGGTGCCAGAAACAATAGAAACACTAAGAAAAGCTGGAATAAATTTCTGGATGCTAACGGGTGACAAGCAGAATACTGCAATACAGATTGCTCTTTCATGCAATTTTATTTCCCCAGGTACTTGAGATCATATTTATTCTCTTAGAATTTTTTAATTTTTTTAAGCTGCATGATTATATTTTTCTTATAAATCTTTGACCAATATGCATTTGATTCTTTTGCTCTTGTATCCTCTGGGTGTTAATTAGAGGAGTAGCCATTATATTTTGGAAAGTAAGGTGTTAGGATAGGGATGGGATTGTGGCTGGTGGGCAGCATAGGGTCAATTTCACCCTTATGTCTAAAGTTCCTGGATATATGTTTTCTGGTTTATTGATTTGATATTTTCTTTGGGCTTAACTGTTTAAATATTACTTTACACTATACAGTCTTTTGAATTTAAATATGACAAACAGAAACTACGCTTTAGCTTAATTTTATTCTTTTCTGTCTTGACAGAACCAAAGGGTCAGCTTCTACTAATTAATGGAAAAACTGAGGATGAAGTTCGTAGGAGTTTGGAGAGAGTTTTACTTACAATGAGAATAACAACCTCAGAACCTAAGGTACAGCTTACAAACTCAGTCAATTTTCAATAAAAAGTCAAGTCAATTGTGGGTCTTTTCAGCCTTCATTTACATTGTAAAAGCCATGTTATTACATTTTATCATGGTCTTAATAGTGCACTACTTAATAATTCCTTTTCTATTAAAAGAACCTACATCTGGATCCGACAAACATGCCAGAATACTAACATGCTGAACAAAACAGAATGTAAGCCTGTGGCTATAAATAAGATTGAGATTTCTTTTTAAAGTGATATTGCTTTCTCTTCCTCCTGTATCTCTCCTTTTGGAGTAATCTTTTTCATATTGGCATTTGGGTGGGGAAGGGTGAGTTGTATTGTATCAACCAATATTTTGCATGTCTTTGACAATCCAGTTGTATGTGAGAATACCTTGGGGTTTCTACACATGACTTGTGATAAGACCATACTTTGTTGGTACTTCTACTTAACCCAAAAGGTAGTACCTCTAACTTCCTTCATCTTTTGTTAGTCGTGGCCTGCTTCTCGCCTCTCTATAATTAATGGAAGAGGTAAAGACTTCATATCAAAGGTTTCACAACTTATCCCGTTACTGCCTCAATTCCGCCTAGTTTTGCATAAGACCATATTTGATAATCTGCTTTAAGATGGATACTTTTATGTTGCATACAAATATATTTTATATAGTGGATATTTTCTTAGTTCTGGTTTGCTTGGCTGTGGCTACTTTTTATTCTGGTCTGGTGGTTATATGTAGAATAGGTAATGGAACAGTAAAAGTTTTTGTAAAATTTTGGAGAGAAAGAGAGAAACCCAAGAGAATTGTTGGTGAATTGAGTGAGTATTCCTCACACAATGAACATATATTTATAGTGTAAAATAACTATTACAAGCTACAATCTAGGAGCCAATCAAAGCTATAATCAAGAAACTAACAAGCTTATAGTCAAAAGAGCTAATTAAGGAAATAGTCAAGGAACTAATCAAGGAAATTAATGCTGAAAACTATTCACTATTCCAACACTCTCCTTCAAGCTGGAGCATATAGGTAATATATTCCAAGCTTGTTATAAGTAAAACCCAATTGACAATCTCAAAACTCTCCCTCACTTACAACAACATAAGGAGCTATAGTTCAAGTTTCAATCCATTTGACAAACATCAACTAGTACATTCATGCAGCCTCGATTCTAAAAAGGCTATAGCAACGGTACTCTTGAATAATAGTTGTGAACAATATTCTTACTAGAAAAATAAAAGAAACACCACTGGAAAGAGACACAACAGGATTTTCTGAAAAAAATAAAAGCAACATCGCTAGAAAGAGACACAGCGAGATAATTCACATGAGTATATTTGAGCTGTTAAATCCTTTGAGCCATCAAATCCTATAACAAAAGAGGCTTGAAGAAGAGGAGAGGGGTTGAGCTATCTATTAAATGAAATAGATAACTAGGAATAGAGAAAGAGTGAGGAAATAACTAGTTAAGAGAAAATAGATAACTATGGCTAGAGAAAAAAATGAGATAATGATAGAGTGGAGGTTGGGGCTTTTGCCAATGAGGGGCAGCAGCCCCAAGATTGGACTTGGGTTTAGATCAAACCCGCTCTGATACTATGTAAAACTTTAGAGAGAAAGAGAGAAACCCAAGAGAATTGTGGGTGAATTGAGTGAGTATTCCTCACACAATGAACATATATTTATAGTGTAAAATAACTATTACAAGCTACAATCTAGGAGCCAATCAAGGCTATAATCAAGAAACTAACAAGCTTATAGTCAAAAGAGCTAATTAAGGAAATAGTCAAGGAACTAATCAAGGAAATTAATGCTGAAAACTATTCACTATACCAACAGTTTTCTTTACGTGTATATTGATAATCACTGCCTGCTTTAGCTTTTTTGATTGACTATAGTATGTTATTTGATAGTGACCTCCCAAAGATTTCAGAACCACTTATTCATTTTTCTTGTTCTGTCCTCAACCAGGATGTGGCTTTTGTTATTGATGGCTGGGCTCTTGAAATTGCACTTAAGTACTATCGGAAAGCTTTTACAGAGCTAGCAATTTTGTCAAGGACAGCTATTTGTTGTCGTGTAACACCATCACAAAAAGCACAGGTGATGCTCATGCAGTTTCTTGTTTCTCATATTATGTTTATCTTCCTTATCTCTGCTTTGCCTTGTCAGCCTCAACTATATCTGCATGTAGTTGACTACCTTGTTGTGCAAAATCTATTTATAATTTTCTGCATTTATTTCTTCATAGGATCTTATCGTTGGCTTTCTTTCTTCCTATTATATACTTCTTGCTTATATTGGTTCTCACCCCATGTGCATTTAAATGAATTTATACTCATTAAAAGAAATAGGATCTGGTGCTTACTTGAAGTGAAAAATGCACACAAAAGGGACGAAGAGAGAACTTTTTGTAAGAAATTGTATATATATTCTACCACACTTTGCTCTTAGTGTTGATAGTGATTGCCTAAAACTGATTATTGGCCGACTATCAGTATACAATATTGACAGAAAGTTCTGCTATCAGACTAATTGTTGGTCCATATCTCACTGTTTTGGTCATGGAATTTTTTTATTTTTTTTCTAATAAATAATGAAATTTATCCAAAGAAAAAGAGGGCAATATCTTTGTATACAAGATGGGTGTAGACAGACTCCACTAAAGGACAAAAAACAACAAAGGGTGTTTGCTCACACCCCATCCCTTAAAGAATACTGATGGTAAACCTCTGGTGGTCTAAAAACTTCTAATCATACTGGTTATGGACATTTTTTCTCAAGAGAGTAGCATATTCAGGCAAGATTCTATGAGCTTTCCAGATCACTAACTTTAATGCCAATTTTTAATATGGAACGTGAACATATAACAGAAGGGTGTTTGCTCATAGTCCATCCCTTAAGAATACTGAATTTATCCTTACTTGCTTTTTCTGTTTAAAGGGAAAGAATACACCATTTTCAATCTGTATATTGTTACACATTGCAGCTTGTGGAGATCTTAAAATCATGTGACTATAGAACTTTAGCTATTGGGGATGGCGGTAATGATGTGAGAATGATTCAACAAGCCGACATAGGTGTGGGCATTAGTGGGAGAGAAGGATTGCAGGCAGCAAGGGCAGCTGATTACAGTATTGGAAGTATGTTTATTTGTACGTTTTTCATGTCTATGTTACTTCGTGTATGTATACAACAGTTGTATAAGACAGACAGAGTTTGTTAATTTTTACTTTTTTATTTTCATAGCTATTAGGTTGTGTTGTTCTGCATTGAAGCTGGCATTTAAATAAAATTTCCTCTCGATCCCGAGAAGCCCTCGTTTAATGCAATGGGCTTTGAGGTCTTAAGTTTTTGGTAAAATGAAATTATAGAATGCAAATGGTGATTGATGAGTGTGATTGATTCACATATGATCACCATTCACAGTCCCAATGGCAACTTACACAATGAATTCTAGCACTAAAACTAAATTTAGCACTCTACTTTTCTTTAAGATACTAAGAAGTACAAAAACTAGTTTCTTATGCTCAATAAAGAATAGGTGAAGATATTTTAAAGAACAAATCAGTAGTGCTATACCATATGTTTTGTAACTACTCTGTCCTCAAAGACTTTATAAATGTTGAGATAACTGCTATTCTTGATTCACAGAGTTCAGGTTTCTGAAAAGGTTGATACTTGTCCATGGCCGGTACTCCTACAATCGTACAGCATTTCTTTCACAGTATTCCTTCTACAAGTCACTAGTGATATGTTTCATTCAAATCTTGTGAGTTTCTGCAGACAATATCATTACTTTCTGTGTTTTTGGTTTTTTTTTTAAGAATGTCTAACACTTAATAAGAATATAGATACCCAGGGAGATTTACCTGCTTATACTGCAAGTATATAAGGCCACCCTCAAACGAGACAAAAAGCAAGCAAAATAAAATTTAGCATGGCAACAATGTCTTTTGTTTTTTTAATCAATTCTCATTAGTTAGTCGTATTAGTATGAAACTTGTATTTTAATTCTCTTTTTCTAGGTACTGACTTTAGAACATTTTCAGCTTCTCATTTATTTCAGGTGTCTCTGGAACCAGCCTTTTTAATTCTCTTAGCTTGATGGCTTATAATGTTTTCTACACTAGTATTCCCGTTCTAGTCAGTGTCCTTGACAAGGATCTTAGTGAAGAAACAGTGATGCAGCATCCACAAATATTATTTTATTGCCAAGCAGGGAGGTTCGATGTTATGCTGTTATTCAACTTAGTTTGTTCTATTTCATATTGGGTTCTCTTTTTTTTGGAAGTATGTGGAATGGTCCTTCTTTCCTGTTATTCCTTGCAGTTGGTAGTCAATGAAATGACTCAATAATTATTGAAACAGGCTTTTGAATCCTAGCACATTTGCTGGATGGTTTGGTCGATCTCTCTTCCATGTGAGTGCTGTTTATCACCACAGTTTTCAGCTTATTGTTATTCTTGTTCCTTTTGTCTTTAGTTTCTAATCTCTGCTTGAATAACTGTGTAGTCTTTACCCTAGAAAATTGGAAAGAAGCCTGGGGGTAATTATGAAGATCCATATGTTTAATTTTCAGGCAATAGTTGTATTTGTGATAAGCATACATTGTTATGCCTTTGAGAAAAGTGAAATGGAGGAGGTTTCAATGGTCGCACTCTCTGGTTGTATATGGTTGCAGGCTTTTGTGGTGACACTGGAGACCAAGTAAGCTTCAATCTCATAGCTGTAGATGCAACATTGTCTAAAATGAACATGACCTTATCTCAAATTACTTTATCTTTTGTTTACTGTGCTATTAATAGAGGAACATGATTGAACAATGGATATAATATCATCTTTCTAGGAATAAAGAAGCAAATGAAAGTAATGTTGGAGATTGTTTTATTTGCAAAATGCCATTTAAGAGTGCTTGAACTGCCTGTTTATGTTTGATGCCTCCAGCTCCTTTACGATATTGCAACATCTTGCTATATGGGGCAATTTGGCTGCCTTCTATATCATCAACTGGATCTTCAGTTCTTTTCCATCCTCGGGGTTATATACAATTATGTTTCGGCTTTGTAGACAACCATCTTACTGGATAACTATATCTGTAAGTTCTCTGTCTCTTATGTGGAGTTGCTCATTTGAAATACAAGTGATTTCTTTGGTCTCTCCTCTCTCTCATATTTACATAAGATTTATACATTTCTTAGGAATTTGCATGCTATAACTTTACCAGTTGCTTTATATTTATGAACTCGAGACTCATATATCAAAATTTCTTATAAATTTAAGATCCTACGTACTTATTATGTGGATTATGTTTTAATGGAAACGGTGTTCCATACAGCTCATAGTTGCTGCTGGGATGGGGCCGATTCTAGCTATCAAATACTTTCGGTATACATACAGACCAAGTAAAATCAATACACTTCATCAGGCTGAACGTTTGGGTGGGCCTATTTTGTCTCTGGGGAGTATCGAGCCTCAGTCAAGATCTTTAGACAATGAAGTTTCTCCATTGTCAATAGCGCAACCCAAAAACAGAAACCCAGTGTATGAACCTCTGTTATCAGACTCTCCAAATTCAACTAGAAGGTCTTTTGGAACAGGAACACTTGATTTCTTTCAGTCGCAGTCAAGATTGTTGTCTTCTAGCTACACAAGAAAGGATAACTGAGCTGCTGAGCTGACAAACTTGTATTTTTGTTTCTCGGAGTTGTAGTTACCATGATGAATTGTACATCCTTTTTGGTCTAAGCTAGCCAACATTAGGGTTTTAGATTCCTTTCCTTGTATCAAGACTCAAATGAAATACATTCCCTATTATTTCATACCCTGTTAAATAAATTTTATAATGAAGATCTGCAAAGCAAATCTTTCTTGGAAAAGATACTCTTTAGTTCAAATCTCCCCCTCCCTCTTTTCTTATTCAATAGGATGGATGCATCACTTAACTAGAGAGATTCAGATTCAAATTGGGACTTTCCTCCTGGAGAGGAAGCTCCTATTTCACCCAGACTAGCTTCGGTTCCCACCTGATTCTCCAAAGGGCATACATATAAGAATATAGCATTTTTCATGTCTACATTTTTCCTTCACCTATGTCATGGTGAAGGCAAGCATTAAGGATTCATTTTAGAGGTTACAACATTGTACTTCCAGAGCTTAGCTCATTTGGCAGTGTATCGGATTTTAGGCCTTTCTCCCTCCCAAGTTGTGCTCCTGATGTACCTAATAATAATAATAGATTCGCAGATATTGGCTAATTGCAAAATTGTTCTCATACGCAATAGGTTGAACATATGAAGTGAATCACAAGCATAATAAAGTATGGCCGTATGGTCTCTTGTCCCACAAAAAACTGAGCTGTCATCTATTTCTCTCTACCTAGAGTATTTTTCATCAGTGAGGCTGTGTCAGTAGCCCTAAACAAAAATGAAATTGTGACCCCAAAGGACAAAAGGTCAAGGCAAGTAAGGGACCCCAAAACCCATTATGGTTCATTTTAGCATGGGCTGCTTCCCCACACCCACATCAATTCTCGAGTTTTTTGACAATAACCACCTAACTCAGACACTCAGTACTGTAACCAAGCTAACAAACCCCACTGGAAAAAGGTTATTCCAAACACACCCTAATGGGTCATTTCCCCTCCATCCCTGCTGTATTTCAGATAAGTAGCCCTCCTAGGAAACAAATAGTATGCCATGACAGAATGGTACATTATCCCAGTAGCCAGTGCACCGTATGATTCAATTTTCTTCTGTACGGAGTTCCAAGACATGCATGTGTTGGTTATGGCAATTGATGATGACTTTCACCCTCTTTGGTGAACAACATATGGATACAGAGTTCAATCAGATTCCTTAGAAGAGTATACACTTTTAGTCCCTGTAATTTTGTCAAAAATTCAATGTAGTTCCCATTTTTATTTATTTTTACAATCAAGTCCTTGTTTGTATAGGCAAAAAAACTTTTAATTTAAATAGTGGGTCACAGGAGTACAACTGTAAAACCATAGACCACGTTTGTAACTAAGCCAATTGTTAACCTGCCTCTTGAATTTGTTTGTTTATTTGTGGAAAACTGCACCTGCTTTGTAGAGAGACAACCACTAAACTGTTAGTCCATCTGTCCCATTAAATCTTTGGGTAAAACCCAGCCTGGTGAGTGGTGACTGATCTAATCAAGCTAACGAATGGGGCTACTAAGTAGCTCCTTCTCTAGCAGGTAGATATTTGCTTTCCTGTAAACATGAGCAATGCATTAAATGATGTGATAGTACTGGTCCTCTAAAAGAAAAAAGAAGGGCGATACTAGTGAACCCATCCTGTATTAGACCAGAGTTCACCAACTAGTTTTGTCCTCACTCTAGATCCACATTAGGTAAGTTTAATTTGTTTCATCTTCTTCCCATTGTTTTGCACAATTTAGATAGTGGATCCAATCAAATCACTAAAATTTAACTCAATCTAATTCAATCAAGACTTTTAATTCAAAGCCAAAAAATCTTATCAGATCATTTTATTTTATTTTTGGTAAGAAACCTTATCAGATCATTATTCTGAATTAAGACTTCAACCTTTTTTTTTTTTTTTTTTTTTATCGCAGTTGAGGATTCATTAGTAAGAACTCTTAAATACATAACCCTCCGAAGTAATATGTTTGAATCTATGGAAAAATGAGAAAAAGGCACTGCAATTGACCAGAAAATTTATTTCTTGCCAACGATGCGTATAAAGATTACATTTCCTTTAAAAGAATCCCAAGAATTTGTTGCATAATGCCACAAAACAAAGGCATACAGTGCATGCCTGCCATATGGCACCTCATGATTTGCCTTGACAGCAAAGGCAAGCCAAGGCAATCCCAAAATATTTTCCGAACCCGACGATACTGGCAAATAATGTTAAGGTAGGTTTACCATGTAAATAATACTATGCCAATCAACCAAACCCAAAAATAGTTTCAAAATCAACTACAAAACAAGGATAATCCATTAACATGAATCAATTGCAATTACATGAAAATTCAAACTACAGGGAACAAGTTTGGATATAAGTATCTAACTCCACAAAAAGAGATAAGAGCGCTAACAATCAAGACTTTTCTCAAAGTCTCAAACTTGGACAACAAATTCAAAACATAAAGTCATCAGCTTCAAAACAATAATTAACAATAGCAATTTACACCAAATCTCATATTTCTACTCAGTCATATATATGCGGCTGGTGCTCAGACTGTATTTACAGTTCCAGAATCGCCACCGCCAACCACCACCATTTTCGTCACCATCATAATTATACTGGTTATACTCTACATCAGCAGCTCATTGACCCACCCAAGATCTGGGGCAGGGCAAGACCATCCATTGTCATTGACCTTGTTCTCACCTATGAAGCTTTTGCTTCCAGAATAATTCTCATTCCCACCGAGAAAACTGACAGACCCAGAAGCTGGGATTGGAGTAGATGGGGAAAGAATGAACAGCTGCTGGCCATCACAATCAAAAGAGACATCAGCCCAAGGCAGTTTCGGGGTTTTATCAACAGAAACAGGGGAAGCTTCATTGATATTAACAGCTTCCAATGAGCTCATCAACTGGGTGAGCACATCTTTGTAGCCCACCACCCCATGGTTCATCAAACCTGAAGACTCAGATACCCCAAATCGATCACTGTATGGAGAAATAGGCGGAAACCCACTTACAGTCCGGCGTTTCACCGGTGAGAGAGGCGGTGATATTGAAGAGGATGGTGACAGAGGTGGAGAAAAATGGGACATACCCAATAGTGTAGAAGTTGGGGATGAAGTAGCAGCACAATGACAAAACAAGCAGCAGTGGCTTGAAACGGAGGTTGGGTTCAGAAACTTGCTCTTCTTGCATGAAATGTGATCAGCTGGAGAACCGTGAGAATTCACAGGTAAAATCCTCAGTTGGTGAGGAGTGTGGGCGAAAAAACACACCTTTCGCTTACAATGCTTCCCATCTTTACAGGCTTCAGTTCTGTACCTAGCTGGGTGAAGCCAACACTCAAACACCCCATGAGCAAACTCACAGCTATCACCACGGCTACACCCGCCACGGCGATATTCAGGACAGACAGTACCGGAGTAATGATACCGTCTAGGATCACGCCGGCGAGCTTTCTCACCGGGATGAGCAAATGGGCAGTCGGTCCAGTCATGGCTCCGACTACGGGTACAGCGGCGGACTTTAAATTCATACATACGGAAATGATCAGATGAATAAGGGTCAGAATCATCATCAGAGTCATGGCCGTTATAAGGAAGGAATTTCTGCAGAAGGCTCTCGTCGGCGGAAGAGAAACGCGGTGAATCGGAATACATATCGGACATTTCATGAGTAGCACGGCGAGTGAAAAGCTTTCTTGGTGGGATATCAACATCTCTAATAGATTTCTTAGGGGAAAAGAGTTGGTGGGAGGTATGGAAATTGTGCTGCTCAGCACAAACGCTGCTCATCTTCGGTTCAAAAAGTGTTTGTGTAAATTCCTCAAAGAATCAAAAACAGATAGAATGACTGAATGGGAGAGGTATTGTTGGTGTAGAGGAAGAGGGAAACAAGGGGTGCGTTATATAGGGTAGTTATAGAGAGAGAGAGAGAGAGAGAGAGAGAGAGAAGCATGACAAGGATGGAAGGGAGGGATGGGCTAGAAGAAGCGTGGCTGCTTAGTATTTGGGATCAACATGCAAAAAGGGTATGTGGCAGCTTGACAATACATGGCAAGCAAAGGCTTTGGTTATGTGTAATTGTTTGTGTTTGTTTTTGTTTTTGTTTTTGTTTTTGTTTTTGTTCGTAGTGAAAAATATTGTATGAGAAAGTTTTGGATGTGCTTTGAGCGATGTTGGGGTCATAAGGCTGCGTATGATCATTCGAGAGATGAGGGTGCACCAATGCTTATCATGTGCTTCATGTCCTTTAACTTTAGTAGTTCCTTAATCTTAATTTATTTAAAAGTACAAAGATTATATCCCACTTCAAAAAAATTATTAGAAGATATTACAAGGTCTATCTACTATAGTATTCAAAAAAGAAACTTCAAAGAAACCAATGTTATTTTCATAAAACTTAAAAAAGTATCCTTTTAGGTAAAGATTTGGGCTATAATATGGTATTAAGATGTGGATTTATTTCATAAAATGGGTTAATGAATTGTAATTAACTTTTGTCGGGAAAATACAGGAAAAGAAACTTCTTGATGGTAATTATTATCAGACTTTAAAATTTAGAATCGAAAAATTGGATATTTGTCATATTTAAAAGATTTTTAAGCTTCAATGGATAGACTTCATCGTTTGTTTTCATTAGAAATTGAATCTTGGATACATTTCTATTTTTGTTAATCTTATCTTCTATCTCTGTGAAATTTTAATTATTTAGCTCAATTGATTATTGACAAATAATAATGTTTTCCTTATTTTTTATTTTTCTTCCTTATGGTTTATCTTTTTCATTTCAACTGCTAGCCATACCATTTTTTTACAAATTAGACTAATAAATAGGTATCATTGAATAGAATAATAAAATCCCTAAATTTGAATCATAATAAAAATTATTTCTAAAATTATAAGGTTGCTACAAATTTAGGAAGCCATTGGCTGGATCTTCAGCCCACAACGATTTTGTTCAATGGTTGGGCATATTGTTTTAAGATTTAGTCTCATCAATCAAATAGGTCCAACCCCATAAATGTGAATAGATATCTAGCCATCAAGCCCAAAATAACTCAATTGGATGAATTGATCCAGACACTATTGATAATCTTTTTATTATTATTCATAAGTTTAGGACTGTGTGCACAGAATAAACTTTATATAGACCGACTATATGTTTATTGAATAATGTAATTTACACATTTGTCTATGCATACCTTTTGCAAACCAGCTTGAGAAGTGGCAGGTTTTTGAAGTATCTCCAGTAATTCATGGAGCACTAAGTTACATGATGTGAAGCTACTTGCTCTTGCACCTAATTCTTAAACACTTACACTCACCAAAGCTGTAACATTTTGATGCTGCCAAGACATATAGTAAGCATTGAAGATTTTGACAGTACTACTAATTAAGTACATCAATGGCTTACTATATGTGGTGCTTCTAACAGCTATGCTTGTAGTTTATAGTGGGGCAGCTCAGGATGAGATCTGGGAAGACCCCAATTGTGTAGATGTGGTGTGGGACTTCCTTCCCTGCTTAGATTTCATGCAGGGGCTTGATATCAAACCTTCTTGGGGGTGTAGCAGTCAGCTGGAGGACCTTAACCATTTAGATATGCAGAAAGGAGGTAAAATAAGGATATGTCAATGCATTGACAACTTGGCAATTCATGAAGGTGATCTGCTTGCTCCGGCTTATCTGATCTTTCCAGCCAGCAAGAGTGGCGCAACTTGTAAATCGCTTCCTCTTTCTCAATAATATACCCTTTCATGCTCAATTGCTAAATTAATCTGCAATACAAACAACTACTCTTGTCTTTGTGCAGGGTTGAGGAAGAAGATTGAGCTATATAGTTGTCTAATGTAATCAATTCATTGTTCATGCTGAGGAAAATGGGAATGTACCTTGAAGCTCCTACGGGGAAACAGAATTGTATGCGAAAACATTTGTAAGCTCGAAATGAGTCATCAAGACAGTGATAGAATCAAGCTTTCTTCCTATACTAGTCTTAAATTCTCTTTATAACACAAGTCTTTTTTAATAATATGTAAACTTCCTGAGTTAGTGTTTAGCTGATGTCGAACTAGTTGTTGCTTATTTGGTCTGCTCAGCTCTTTGTACAGCTACTGTTTACTAAGCAGTTTAACACTATTCTAAAAGAACTGCTACCTTGTGATCTTTCTCTACAGTAAAAGTCAGAATGTTTAAATGTTGAGTTAATTATGCCAAACCCAACATAAGTAGATTATCTCGGATTGTTCAGTTACAGGTGGTACTAATATATGGTACAATGCCATAAGAATTGAAACTTGAAAAACCAGCTGTCCATTTTGAGTTCATTCTTGGCAACCTGAGAGAGCCTGTTGACATGGGCATGGCAATTACTTAGTACTTACCACAATTTTAGCTGATTTGCTTGAATTATATTGCATACTGATCATGATCTGGTATCAAATTACATGGTCTGGACAGATAGCTACATGCCTACAAGTTCAGTTTGCGTGGCAGTGTTCTGTCTGGCATTATAGACAACCTGCATTCAAACTATAACCAGTATTAAATTGGATGAGTTTTTCTTAGCAAACTTTACTCGGAATTTTTTCAATAGGATTGAATTACAAAAACCATAAAAGTTACCAACTTTCAGGATTGTCATATGATGTACTAGGTAGCATTGGAAAAATTGGTGCTTGGACAGTACACAGACATAAGTTTTCCAAGAAAATTCAAGGTTTTCCACCCACATAAGCTTTTTAATTTTCCCCTCAAAGAATAACTCATTCTTAGAGGATGGATTATCTATTATAGTGATTAATGGAACAAAATGTGCTCATTAAGATGCTTTTAACATATTTCCACTTGCTACTAAGGAAAGTAATTGACGGAGAATTTAATTTCAGCAGTTTCATTGTATGTTATGCATTTAGTTATACTCCTCCAAATTATGGTGAAAGCAGCAACTTCTATTGCTAGAGACTACTTTTTGGGTCATAATCAGTAGCATTAGCATACTTATACTTTTCCCACTAGTTACCCTCCTACCCTTGCAAAAGCATGCTTATACATAAATATTTCATGATAGCATCACAGCAAGTGATCTTCACTGTCATCAAATCCTGCAGAAAGACAAGAACAACTAATTAATTTCTGGCCTTGTGCCTGAAAAAGACAGAGAGAAGGGAGGAGGAGAGGAAGAGAGGAAGAGAGATTTTTTACTTGGTGCAATTCATGCTACTAGAAATAGGAAAGCTAAGATGAACTCGACACTGCGTTGGAAGATCCTGGATGCGAGAGGCAATAAATGGAACATTCATCTCATACTCCTTATCCTCAATGCATTGACAAATATGCTGAGGACCTTCATTTCTGCTCTGTGCTCTTGTGTTCAGTATCATCATGCTAGCACAACACTGCAATGGTTGTGCAGATAAACCCCCCCTAAGGAACTCAACACAGTTAATGACACAATACGTAGGGTCTTGAGCTGTTTGATCTGATCTCCATATCGGAGAACAAGAGTTAGAAAACCTAAAAGGCGATGCGCCATTGCTAATATTTTGTTAGGCTAAATAGATTTCTTGATGATTTCCACAGGACAGGCACTTATATATATATGTGTTACTCCATATATATTCTTGTCACAGTGTGCCTAAGTTAAGTTCGTTAGTGAATTTTTTTTATCTGAACATGTAAAGATCATGCTCCACGAATTACCCCTCGTTGCAAAAAGAATATATATCTCAGAAAACTTCTGATTTAGCTTAATAATAACTCTGCATGTCTTTTAGTGAGTAATGAAGTCAAGTTTATTAGTGGAAGTTGAAATTTTTGCAACACTGCCTAAATGGTTGACTATTTTTTCATACTAGTTTCCAGTTCTGCATGTGAATTAGGCCTTATATGTAAGTTTAGGATAATCTGTGAACTATTAAAGATGCTGATTTATAATGGAAAAAGTGATTGCACAAGAAAAGTTCTTTATTCACTAGTTCATTCACACAACTATCACATTTTCCTGAAAAGATTACTGTGTTGTTTAATGTTTACCAACCTTAAATAAGAGAGATGCAGAGGCTCATAGGAGATTAAATGGTTTAATTGATGGAACTGATTTTCCATTTTTTGAGCCATGATGTCATATGTATTTTGGGTTCAACATCAAGGGCATGTTCCCATATACATAGGTGGAAATCTGTTGAAAGCTCCATCCATCTCTGAGTACAGAGATTTTTTGTTGTTTTTTGAGGTCTGTGTTTTGCTATTGTCATCCTCCAACTCAGTGTGAGCTGCTTCACAATAACAAATAGCAAACAAAAACCAAAAATTAGATCCTAAAAGGTCAACATATTACATATTCTGGATTCAAATTCTCTCATGTTACAGTAAGAACAAAATTTGGTCATATATACGAGATATAGACATAAGTAAAATTTGTTTCAAATTTTAAATACGTTTTTGTATTATATACACTTTTGAGAGAAATGATGTATCTCTAATACTAGAACATGACTTATGTATAATATGAGAGGATCCAAATCTACATATTCATGTCCAAATTCTCAATATATATATATTAAAAAGAAAGAAAAAAGTTTTATGAATTCAAATTTTTTATGCCTCCCAATCTAGCCCTTGAGAGTTTGGTTTATTTTATTTTATTTTTTGCTAAGAACAGTTTGGTTATTTAGTTAAATGATTGATTGATTGATAGGAGAGATAAGGGAAATTATGTGGACACTTCATGAATCGAGCAACACAAATGGAAAAATATGTCTGAATCACTTAAATGGAAATTCACTTAATATTTGAGGCAATGAATGGAGTGTGCTAAACCGTCACTTAAAAGAAATTTGATTTACTTACTTTTTGATGCAAAACAAAAAATAATAATTGATTTTTCTGAACATAAATTTTAAATTAAATTCATGGAATTAGTTGAATGAAAATAATTTAGAGATGGAATCAAGTAAGATTGGACTGGAGAATCAACAAATCCAACTCATTGAATTTCATATTAGCTCGGCATGTGTTAATTGAATTGGGACTTTATTTAGGTCAATTAATTACCCAATCCAATTGTTTAAGAAAATTTAAGTGAGAGAAAACCCTAACTCTTCCAAATTATAAGGTATAGTTTAGACTTTAGATTGGACCCGAGTCTATGACCCGGGAACCGAAAAAGATGGTTCGATTTGTTGGGGTTGTTCGGTCCGGATCAGGTATGTCTGGACTTGGAGCGTGAGATATAGCCGTTGGAAATACACTCGTTCTCTAACCTGGCCGTTTAAGACATTTCCAAAAATTCAAACTTTTCGACCGTTAGATCCCAACGTTATACTCCTTCCTTTCATATTCTCTCACATTTCTCTCACTCCTTTTTCTCAGTCTCTCTCATTAATTACGAATAATCTTTCTTTCTCTTCACCGAAACAATTGGATAGACTTCCTGAAGTGAAATATGGCGAAGGCGGCGGAGGAATCGAGCGGGGTGTTGATGACGGCAACGATGATCGACGAGACTTATGAGTTCTCGGCGCCTCGATTCTTTGATTTCGTTACAGGAGAGTCCGATGAGGATAAACTTCAAGCCGAACTCTGGTTCGAGAGAACTGTATCATATGCCCCTTCTCGTAAGATTTCTACTTTTCTTTTTCTTCTATAGTTCTAGTAGTCCCTTTCGAATTGTTTGGGCTATTGAAAAAGTTAGGGTTTTTAGGGGAAAATTATGGCCTTTTGGTACTAATAATGAATTGGTTAGGTTTGGGATTTAATTTTCGTGTTTAGTTCAATTCGAATTGTAGGTTATTTTGACTTTCTTGGGAGTTATGGTTCAAGGATTTGTCTTTTCTAGATCTGTTTTGCTGTTTAAGTTTGCGAATTTATATGTAATTTTACTCGTAATGATATCTTCTGTAAATGATTGATTGTCTGATTGGTTCCTTTGTTGAAATTTTTGGAAAAATGGGCAGTCTCTGTTTGGTTGGTGGGAAAATTGTGAGAAAAGAGGTCTTTTGGTTGTAAAATGTGATAAAATACCTTTCTTACATTTGATTGTTCAGGAAATGAACTTGTGAAGGAATAATGTTTTGGCTTCTACCTAGCTATACATGTTATGGTTTCTTCTTCTGAGGTTGAATGGAGTAGCTTGAACTTCTTGATTTATTTTCTCTTCTGTTCTCAAATTCATGCAGCATTTATGTCGAGAGTGAAGACTGGCAGATCCATTACAGTTGAAATCTTATGTCCTTTTACTGAAGAAGACCAGAAGGTAGTGTAATTTGATTCTTTCTAGTCAATAGGTCACTTAAACTTGATTTCTGGCCTCCTGACACGGTTGTTTAATGTTTACTAGATCTCGGAGACTTCTGCTTCTGCATCTGCTGGTAATACTTCAGTAACAAAATCTCAACCAGAGTACCTGCCTAACAAAGTGAAGGAAGAAGAAGATATCAATGTGAAGGAAGAAGAGGCTATCAAAGTGAAGGAAGAAGAAGCACACTGTGATGAAGCCAAAGAAGAAAACAAGGCAACTTCAATCCATATGGTAAATAGTAATTGTGTTTTGATAAACACATTGTTTCCTGGTTCCTCCTATCTTCTCGTTAATTAACCATATTCTTTCAGGTTTCTGCTGACAAGGGGGTTATTCAAGATAATGGGAGGTATGTCAAAGACTTCATATTAACAGAATTCGATAGTATTAATGTTATTATGATTCCCTTTTCAGTTGTTGATTGTATCTATTTGTTGTGATTTCAGGGCTTCCTTTGGAGGAGCATCCATTGAAGTAGGGAATGAAGTGTGCACCCCTAACCCAACAATGATACCTCAGAAGGGAAACCTTGTCACTGGTTCCAAAAAGCACCAGACAGCTAAAAAGATTGCTGCGTTGGTTAGAAATCCATCTTCAATGAGGACAAAAAATCAATTGCAGTCATCACAAACTAAAGGAATTAAAGCATCTAATGTCAAGAGCACTGCTGGGACTGCCAATTTTGCTCAAGAGAACCAAGCCATCAAGAGGCAGAAGTTGGATGGAGGACGATCTAGACAGGTAAGTACCCACCATTACTATCCATACAAGACTTTCTCATGGTTTCGTTTGAATGAAGCCACTATCTTTATTCTCTTGCCAAAATAATATACAGATTCTGAATGTCAAACCCCAAAATTTGACTCATAAGTCAAAACTGGGTTTAACCACAAGCAATTCCAACTTATGCTCATCAAATACTGGGAAAACTCGCAAAGAGGACAGAAAGGTTTGTTTGTAGTTTTTCAGTTTTGTATCAAGTCTTTTAGCTGCACTGTGTTGTTGACTGAGTCATTGGCAACTATTCTTCTATTAGATTTACATTCGGGATCCACCAGCATCAGCACCAGCACCATTTGTATCAATGGCAGAGATGATGAAAAAGTTCCAGTCAAGTACCAGAGACATGTCACGGCCACATGCCAACGGTTCTTTTTCACATGTAAATAAAATTGGCCTTATTCTACTCCAACTATTTCCTTCGTTTCTATAC
The DNA here is from genome assembly GCA_029379385.1 of Quillaja saponaria. NCBI lineage: Eukaryota > Viridiplantae > Streptophyta > Magnoliopsida > Fabales > Quillajaceae > Quillaja > Quillaja saponaria. Next base: position 4,339,648 of record CM055616.1, on the reverse strand, counting down.
AATCCCTTACATTGCAATTTCTCCTTTTTCCCTCTATTAATTTAATTCAGGGTGATGCTACTTCTATGATCCAGATGAAGCCAAAACTGACATTGACAAGACCTAAAGAACCTGAATTTGAAACATCACAGCGGGCACGCTCTGTCAGAGTAAAGAGTACAGCAGAGCTTGAAGAAGAGATGATGGCCAAAATTCCAAAATTTAAAGCTCGGCCACTAAATAAGAAGGTACTTATTTTATGTTCTTGTTCATGATTCCCTGGCCGCTGTGTGCTTAATGGGTTTCTCTTATTGCTACAGATTCTGCAAGCTCCAACATTACCTGCATTACCAAGAAGTACACCCCAGCCACCAGAATTTCGGGTAAACTCACTTAAGAGTGTCGTGTTAGTAAGAATGAATTAACAAAACAGATGTTGGACTAATATACCTTTTCTTCCAGGAATTTCATCTGGAAACAATGGCTAGAGCCCATCAGAATGCAGAGACAGCTTCAGTAGCTTCAACAGAAGTGTCCCATCTGGTATTTAGAGCAATTCAATGGTAACTATTGATTTGTCTTTACTTTGATCAGCTTAGTTATCTTTTTCTTTCTGTTGGTGACAGGATACTCAGCTGAAGCCTCATCTTACAGAACCTAAAACACCTCTACTACATACATCACTTAGGGCTCGTCCACCTAAGGTGAAAAGCTCCTTGGAATTACAGCAAGAGGAGCTCGAAAAGATTCCTAAGTTTAAGGCTAGGCCTTTGAATAAAAAGGTATACAACCAACTATCAAGGAGACAAATAACCATAGCTTTATACTCATTTTGAATGTATAATTTTAGCTAGTCCTGAACCTTTTCCATTTTTTTATTTTTTGTTTTTATTTATTTTTTTGCTTTTCATAGATATTTGAAAGTAAAGGGGAATTAGGAATGTTCTGCAATGCCAAGAAACATGTGACCATACCTCGAGAATTCCATTTTGCAACAAATGAGAGGATTCCTCCACCTGCCATCAGTAGCTGATCTGTTTGACAAGGTAGTCATTCAAATGAAAAACTCTACAAAACTCTGCATGAACATATACATAGGAGGATCTGTTTGAAAGAGAAAGAATCAAAAATAAATTCCTTTATTCTTTTTTGCAGCTATCTCTGAATTCAGAACCTCGGCACGACAATCAAATCCCAAAAAACACAACTCCAAATCCATTTCATCTCCACACGGAGGTAGCTTTTACCTTGGTTGCTTTTAAGAAAACCATTAGTGTATTGTCCTCGTTTGCTTCTTCTAACACGAATATTCTGTGCATGGGTTGTATCAGGAACGGGGTGCTGAGAAAGAGAAGAAGTTTGTAATGGATATTATCGAGAAGCAGTTGGAAGAGGAAAGGGCTAGGGTTCCAAAGGCCAATCCATATCCTTATACCACTGACTATCCTGTGGTATAGAAATTTATCAATGCGTTGTGCTCTTTTTATCTCCAGTGTGTGTATGCTACAAGTTTACAAATGCTATTTTTAAATGCAGATTCCACCAAAACCAGAGCCCAAGCAATGGACAAAACCAGAACCATTCCAATTGGAGAGTTTGATGAGGCATGAAGAGGAAATGCAGAGGGAAATGGAAGAAAGACAGAGAAAGGAGATAGAAGAGGCCCAAATGAGAGTTTTCAAGGCACAACCAATCCTTAAAGAGTAAGCAGCAAACTCATTGTCAGAATTTTCATGCATAAATGTGGCGGCATTCAGCTGATGAACTTGGAGTAAATTTATATTCTTTTTCCTTGGTTAATTCAATATAATGCAGAGACCCAATCCCAGTTCCAGAAAAGGTTCGCAAACCCCTTACACAAGTTGAGCAGTTCAATCTACATGCGGACCATCGAGCTGTGGATAGAGCACAATTTGATCAAAAGGTTAGATGGGAAAATTATCATCAGTCTGACTTGACCTAGTGTTTATAGTTTTAATAGCATGGTCTTTTAGTACTTACAGAGTTTCTTCACAGATTAAGGAGAAAGAAAAAGTGTACAAGAGATACAGGGAGGAGAGCGACGCAGCAAGGATGGTATGAAATCTCTTTTCAGTTGCTGATATGAAGTTATGGCCCATTGTCTAAATATGGTTTAAAAATGTGCAGATGGAGGAAGAAAAGGCATTGAAGCAGCTGAGAAGGACCTTGGTTCCCCATGCAAGACCTGTTCCTAAGTTTGACCGTCCTTTCTACCCACACAAGTAACTCACCATGAACTTTTTTCCACTTATTTATTCATTTTCGACCCCACCACACTTGCCAGAGTTCTCATGTTGCATAATGTATTTTCATAGGTCTGTTAAGCAAACAACAAAAGCGAAGTCACCCAATTTGCGTGTACTTAGAAGAGAGGGGAGAAAGACCATAGCTGCAGTTTCCAGTGCCGCAGCTAATATGAGATGAGGATATGTGTGGTAGCTGCCAGTGTCAGTTCATGACAGGTGGACCAGTGTTCAAGAACTCTTGAACCCCATGTTAAAAGGGTTATGGAAGATTGTATTGTAATTGTCTTGTACCGAGTTTAGTCTATGTTTTTTGTTAATTCTAACACCTGATCATTCTTTCAGACTACATGTAAATTTGTGATACTCGTTCCAACTTTGGTAATGTCAACATCTTATCATTTTTTAGACTGTCTGTAATTTTCTTTTTTCCCCTGAGAAAGAGACTTTGGATGAAGATAAATTTGTGATTTCCGTTCCAACTTTGGTAATGTCAACATCTGTATCCTTTTTTAGACTGTCTGTAACTTTCCTTTTTTCCCGAGAAAGAAACTTTTCCTAGAAACGAAACCACAATGCAGCAGAAAGAAAAAAAAAGAGAGAGAACGTTATACTTCAATCAAACTCAAGTAAATTATATTCTATTTATGGAGAAATTCATCCAGAATGGAGTAAAGATTACAAAAAAAATATAGTCAGAGAAAAATAGATTTATAATATCTAAGCATCTCCACGCCAAAAATGAAACAACTACCCAAAACCATAAAACCATCCTTCATTTGGTTTTTATAGTAAAATGAAACTTAAGAATACGATAAATGACATTTTTCTAGTAAGGTTATGCATCTGAATATTGACATAATTAAATGCAACTACACCAAACAACCCAACCGTGATTAACCAGATCCTTTATATCGAACAATCCAACCATGATTAACCAGCTTCCTTATAGATACAGTGTAACTCTCCTCCAACATGCCCAGTCCTACTGAAAACCAGCATTGTTATGTTGTCTCCTTCTGCCTGTATGCTAGAATCTGAAACAGCAGAAGAAAGAAAGGATGAACAAAACAAGGATGACAACAATGAAAAAAAAAAAATACGAGAATATTGACCAGATGCTCCATTCTGGAAATGCAATTGGGCCTAAGCCCAGCCAAAGTTTCATGTCCTTCCAAAATTTCTAGCTCATCTTTACATGGATCAACAACCAGGGTTGCAAGGTCACCAGTTGACTGATCACCATGATTGGTGCAGACACCTTTAACTGCCAATATCTCAACTTCTTCAGCGAGCAACGGAGTCTGGCGAGCAACATACTATGTACAAATAATGCATTGAAAAAAGTTAGAAAAGCATCAATGCATATCAAGCAACAAAAACCAAATCCTATTGCAGTCATATTAATCATGAAAGGCCCAGACAAATTAAAAGTTGCTTGTATATTGCTATGACCGAGACACATCCCAATCAGCCAGGAACTGAGCAATCTGTCAGAAAAAAAAGGGGCTGAGAGAAATCTCACTTCACAAAGGTGTTTGACTGATGCAGTTGGTCGACAAGAAAGGTGTGGCTGCTGCAACCTTGGTGTAGTTTCTTTGTCCAAAGAAACTAGCATGAGATGAACTTCTAACTGAAAAGAAAAATAACGCATCTATTATTGGATGTGAATCCACACAGGAAAAGGAGAGACAGCAATATGGAACAGAGAGTACTAAACCATTATTAAAGAAAGATTCAATGGGTTGCATTAGTCACCCATGGATTTATTACGCACAACAAACAGGGCAAGAGCATCCTTCTATACCTCATTATTGTTTTCCTCTAAGCTTCGTAGATGATCAACCAACTTAGACAAGCGAGTGCTGCGGGAACTCTTGCTATTGCCACCACTAGTGCTCCCATGCCGTGTGTGACTCCTAGCTCCACCACGTCCCCAAGCAAGCATTTCAGGGTTTGACACCAGCCCAGGAGAAATTCCTTGTTTTTCTCTGCTTGTATCTATATTATTTTCCATGCATCCACTGTTAGGGTTGGTTGATGAGGAAGGCTGAGAAGAGCGAAGTCTAGTCCGTCTCTTTTGTCTTCTCTGCCTTGTTTTTATACTAGAATCATCTGTAGAAGAAGAATCTTTTTCTCCATTATTATCTTGTTCCTCCTCATTGTCTTCAGATCCTTGAAGATCAATGCCCTGGCCTCGTCTCCTAGAAAGAACATTTCGATGATTCCGCTGTGGTCCTGTCACAAATGCGGCTGCTGTATCTTTAACACGTTTCTTAACTAGTGCTTCAGATTGTCGTTGTACTATTTTGGCAATTGAAGCTTGAATCTGTCCAACAAATTCATTAAATAGTACACTAGGAAAAATAAGTGATATGAACATGAGGCAACTCACCCATCCTAATGTCAGCGCTCGGGCTAAATTGAATATATATATATATTCTGATAAGATCGGTATCTAGGTGTAGGCTTCCATGAACATGTCAATATCATGAGAAAGAGTACTATTATGTCCTCCAGAAGTAAAGTTATATCGGAATGGCAGACTTTCATATTATACTAGCAATCGTCATCCTAAACAGAGGAAGCTATATTGTCCGCAATTAAGATAAAATCCTGCTTTTGATGGTTCAAGCTAAGTACAGGAGCCCTAAGAGGAATGTACACTTGTGCAACTGCATGCTTTGGAACTAAGGTACTGGTTTACTTTTTTGGATAGCGTGTTGCATTAGTTGTTTCTTGAATTACTTGTTCTTAGGTTGGAGGGGTGTTGTTTTGCACTGATTCTTCTATTCTTTGGTAGTCCTATTGCACTAATTATTCTTGTTTGCAGCTGGTGCTGCATTTAGTTTTGATAAAAAAAATCTGCCATTTATGAAAACAAATGGAAACATGACATGGTAATATTAAGCAATTTTCATAGAAATTTTCTACTCTCAAATGCTAATGAAGGATTCCTTATAAACATAATCAATGCACAAGTCTAAAGCCATGCTTGAAAAAGTTCATTCTGGAAAATCACCTGCTTATTACGGGTCTTCTCCTCCTCATGGAATTCAAGCTCCTAGGATCAGATAATTAGTAATATTACCATTTCAATTTTATAAATTTGTGTTACTACCAAATACAAAAATTATTGAACATTACCTGTTCTTCATACTTTTCAATATCTGGATATAAGGCTGTGATCAAGGCATCATAGTTTGGGTCATCTCGCAAAGAACGTCGACTGGCACAATGTGTGCGGCAAGCAGGACATTCATTGTTCCTAAGACAACACATAAACCCAAGTGAGAATTTCTGGTTTGCCACACAATCTACAGAATTATAAACTCACTTTAGAAGATAAACTGAAACAGAAGCATGAAGAAGAGGACTGGACTGACAGTATAGTAGTAAAGCATGATAGAGATAAGCTTGGAATGACCCAACATTACATACCCCAGTCGCATTGACTTGTCAATGCATTCCCTGCAAAAGCGGTGAAGACATTCCATGACAGTTCGTGTTTTCTTAATAATCCCTGTTTAAGAACAAGAAATCCTTAGCAATTTGTACTCAAAACTGTAAACAATCATACATGGAAAGTTAGCGACGACTGAGCACAATACGAGCTGTAGGTATCAAGTACTCAAATGTCTTTCATGACGATGTACAGAAGGACCGTAAAACAGTATAGTTGAAATCAGCACCTAGCAATCAAAGGTATGCATCATAGCAAATGGCAGAGTCTACAAAAAATGAAAAGATGTCTTCTGCACTAAGCTAATCTACAGAGAGTTTAGGGGTGGAACGCCGGATGAGTAACAAATTAGGTAAGATTTAACCATCTAAAATAGTATAGGATACACAAAGGTATGAATGAAGGAAAGGCGAGAGGGAGTTCCTGAATGAAGTAGTACTGGATGATTGGTCAAGTAGAAATGCTTTCTTATAACAAACTGTAGAGTCATGTCATCGTCACATCTAACTCACTAGCTAAAATCACTCACTGGTCTTTCCCAAATTCCAGCATTATATGATAGAAACCGTTCAGTTATTTTTCTTGCTGGTCTTGGTTAAAGTACACATAGCCCCAGCCAAATCTATATACTCTGACCACTGTTTTCAAATTCATATCTTCTGAATCATAGAGAGTCATCCAGTAATAAAAGTTGTCATTGGAATAACCAGATTGCATGCATTAAGCAGTTTGCTAATGCAGAATATATATGAACCATGACAAATTTCAGTAGCAGATTTTATCTTCCCCATATCCTCTTAGAGTGAAATTGAACAGTGCATTAGTTGACTTAATATGTTCAGCAAAGTAGGTTTAGAAGTATGTACCAACATCCACTTCTTCCATGCGTCAGGGTACTTAATTTTGCAATTGAATTTTTTTTCAGTAAGAATGTCATTACTTATTGAGAATGGCAAAATACCCCTCTTGTTTTCCCAGCACTCAACAAAGAAAAGAAAGGAACTCAATATGGACATGCTTATATCTATCAGGCAACAGACAATTTCTGAAGAGAAAAAAAAAAAAAAAAAAAAAACCAAGGAGATGGTGATAAATGGAATCAACAAATAGCAGGAGATTATGCCACCACCTACTGCTGCAGTTATGTTTTCTCAGCATGTTTGTATGATTACTAGTCCTCATTATGCATTTTGCTACTTACAGAATACAAATCATACAGCATACCAACTTACCATTGTTTCTAAAAATACATATTATTTTCCCACCAAATGTAGGAAAGTGTAAAAGCAAACGTACCAAGACAGATTGGACATTGCACATCTTTACGAATTTCGGGCAGTTCAACAAAGAGAAATCTGCAAATAAAAAAGAGGAAATACAATTTGTTTCTTAGATTCAATTATTATAATTTATGAAGACTATTTTGGATCAGCAAAAGCACGTGCTTTTGGCTGAAAGAGACTATACCTCTCTGCTGTATTTTAAAAAGTGAACTGACATGTACTTCTAAGTATCAGTCTTGAAAGGGTTACTGAATCTGTGGCTTTAACCTATCATATGGATAGATGAAAATTGATGGGTTTTTTTTTTTTATATTTGATAACTGAATATTAGATAATGGCCACAAGCCTCCCCATCATCCTATTCTAACCAATTTAATAGTACTCATATTTACCAACTACTTTTTACTAAGTCCTCTTCTTAGAAGGGATAAAAACAGTTGTAGATTCTTGTGCTATCAACAGTCTGTGTTTATAATTGATAAACAAAGCAAATTTATGATTACCCCTTTGAAAAGGGCATCATAGTTTCTTTTACATGGTGAATATACTCAATTCAGAAAACCTATAAGCTATTGTCAACGTCCCTTCAGAACCACCTTATACAATATTGTCAAAAAATTCTGAAAAGAAGAAAAGATCCTAGTATGCGTTTGATTGGTGAAGAGTGAAACAGTGCTGGAGATCAGATAGTGCTGGTCCTTAGATGACTAAATGCAAGTGAAGAGCACAGCAGCAAACTCTAATGCAAAACTATAATAGTTAATAGGAAATACTCATAAATATTTTCTCCAGGTAATGCAACAAACATGAAGCCAACTATTTTAAAACTGGACTAGTTCTATATGCCAATTAATGGAATAGCAATATGTCAAGAAGCTGGTTTTCAATATTTTCAGCATAGGAAGGACTTTAACACAAATGGATATCATTCAAATTCTACTCAATATAGGAAGACTACAAAAATGTACCTTCAGCTTTAAAAACTACAACGTTTTATTTGACGACTATCTATCCACCATGCCACCCATGAGATCTTAGACGATAATTTATGGGTTTAATCTGAATTGTATGCAATCAGAGTAGAACATAGAATCCGTACTTGGACCAATTAAAAAAACACTGGCAAAAGATTTACTTACTGCACCGGATGACCAAGCTACAACCATAAACGAGCAAAGATCCCAACATGCAAACGATCTATTACGAGTCAAATCAACAAGAACCGGAAAATATATACGTCCCAACTTAAATAACACGACTTCCAGTATCCCCTTCAACATTGGAAGAAAACCCACCAAAAACAATTATAAAAGTCTTCGAATTCAATAAAATAAGTGTAAAAACTGCAAATTTACCACTAGCCACTACCCAGATATTCGATCCAGACGTGAATCCCAGAAAAATAAAAGTAGAACAGATAAGAATGTGAGTGCGTGTGTATGAGATAGAGACAGAGAGAGTATGTACTCGGGTTTATCTTCAGGACCAGAAGATGGGCTTCCCTCAGAATCTGAAAACACAAACAATAACTTCAGAACCTCAGCTAATCATGAATCCAGAGCACAGTCCATGTGACAAAAACCAATTAACCACTGAACAAGCAGATATGCATTAAGCAAAGAGAGATAAAGCTGATACGTAACCCTCTACGGCTTCTTTCTCTTCTCTGTCTTGCTCTTGTCCTTGTTGTCCTCCCTCTTCCTCTTCTTCATCCTCCTCCACTTCTACCTCATCATCCTCCTCTTCTACTTCCTCATCTTTTACTCCAAGGTCCCTTTGAGATTGTTTGGCATGACGTTGGTGGTAAAGTTCTGAAGTCTCTTCACCGTCCATACTCTCTGCCAAAGACCGCTTCTGGGCAGGCATTGATGCTTGAGGAAAAGGGATTGGTTGGTGGGTGTTTGGTTCTTACTCCTTCTACACCACCGCTTGTTATTGATGAAAACAGAGGAAGCAAACAACAACCACGACGATGAAGAAGAAGAATCAGACGGGAGATTTTGGGTGGCTGTTTCTCGTTATGTGATTATTTTAGTGGTATTGCTGCATTTATATAATGTTAGAAGAGGTGAAGCTCGGAATCGGATGTTACGGCAAGAAAAAGCAGCACATGGTGGCTCGGTGGACGGTCTTTTGTCTCTTGAGGGTGTTTTCGTCCTTTTAAATTTAAGAAAATAGCTTGTGCATTGTCCTTTGACTCCTTTTTTCTTTTTCTCTAATTACTTGTACGAGTGAATTTCATCTTATTGCTTTTGATTTTTGATATGAAAAATTACCCAAAAAAAATTGTGATATGAAAAATAATGTTGATCAAGGGTGACAAAACACACACATACATGTTGTATGATTATATATAATATTTAAAATAATATTACTATGATTTTAATATCATAAATAAGAAACTCGATTAATTTAAATTAGATAACATCGTAACTTCATATTATTTTTCTTTCTCATTTTGTCGTATTCATTATACGTTTCATCTGACAAAGTTATCATCCGTTACTCGTAAGACATATATATCAACATATGTCAGTCACAAGAAAAGTAAAGTTGAGTCAAAACATAAAATATATCTCATTTATACTTCATAAGAAAATTTTAAAATTTTCAATTAAAACATTATTGAAAATGTGAAGACTATTTTCTTCTTAAAACAAAAAAATGGAAATGCTATGTGGGTTATATGTGTTTTAAGGTACAATTAGAGCTTTTCCAGCAAAGTAAATAATATAGAAGTAGGGGTGACAATGAACCAAAATAGTTTGGCTCAACTCATCAAGTTTTTAGTATACTCAAACTCGGTTTGTGTAGAGAACTATTTGATTAAGTTATCATCAAACTAACTTATAATTTATGTTAATTTTTACATATAATTTATAAGTAAATAACAAAAAATATATTTCATGAGCCAGTTCGCAAATTTACAAACTCAAATTTGAAGAGATTGAGTTTAGCTTGTTTCCTAAACAAGCCAAATTCTTAATTTGTAACTTGAATTGCTCAGGAATTAACTCGCTTATTAGCAAATATATATATATATAAAGGTTGTCTTTACATTAACTTGGAGGTTATTCCCCCATTTTCTCTCTCCAATTGGCAAAAAGATTAAAATTCAACATTAAGATAGAAAACTAAGTTTTTATTAGATAGTTCTATAGAATCGATTGTTTATAAAGATATGAGAAATATTGTTGCTTAGGACTAAGAAAAACCTAGTATACATATTTTTGTTTTTGGTACGATTATGATGATTAAGTTGGTACATATATCAAATCACATATCCAAGTTATATATATAATATGAAAAATGCTCTTAAGCAAACTATTATTAAACTTATAACATCAAAAGTAAGAAATCCAATTTAGTATAAATTAATTAAGAAGTCATTAACTTAATTATTTTTTTACTACCTCGTGGTATTATGGTCTATGGATATAATTTTATTTGAATAGTGATTCTCATCAGTGACGAATAAAGAAAAGCTAAGTAAATATATGAAATGTGAATATCGTGTACGCCTCATATATTAAAAATATACTAGAAAGTAAACATAAGAATATCCTTATCTCTATAATTAAGAATTTATAACTAAAAAAAAATTCTAATCCAGGTGTTATGTAGGTCAAACCGTAATTTAAAACAATTCTTATTATTTAAAGATGTGATAAAGCACGAAATTCAGTTGTAGCTTTAAAAAAATGTCTAAACTATAAAAGTAAGGGGAAATGGGGATTGTTCTTGTGTTAAACATGTTATGTTCCCCATTAAGGAAAAAAAAAATTGGTATGTGCTATTGAACTTCAATAAAACTTCAATTTTATAAATGAGATACATTGCCCCTTATGTGTAGCATAAGCCCAAGATCTCTGATGAATATGATATATAGTGTTACAAATATTTCTCACCCCTCCAGTACTTAGACAAAGTCTATTACTAATCTTGGAATGAAAGAAGATTGGTATAAACTGGGAGGGCAATCATCAATTATCAATGTGCAGTGTTTTAGGCTTTTCTAGGTAAGCTAGCTAGGTCTTAGTCTGAGTTCTCATTCCTCATTGAATATCAAGAGCAACATAAAACTGGTATATTACAAACAATTCTTGGATGAAGCATGCAAACAAAATGAGACCCAGAGCAGTGTCAACACCTTACAATACAGTAGATATATACTAACACATTAGCAGTCACCAACAATGAAGAAAGTGGAATCCAATATAATAATTGACACAAAAGTTTGGATGGTTTCAATTCAAAACAATTGTTTGACCTTAAATCAATCAACTTGTTCAATCATTTTTGCTGTCCGAAATTCTAAGCATGGCAGAAGGTTCGGTATCCATGTTCACCTAACATCCTTCACTAGCCAAACTTCTTTGAGGCATTAGAACAATCACAAAGATTCTAGGCAAGTTCATGCTTTTCCAACTACATCATAAAATCCCCAAATATTCATAATGACTGAACACAAGATGAGAGTCAAACAACTTCAACATAATACCAACAGCTAGCAAGATACACTGGTAATTCTAACAACTAAATGTTGCCAGTGTTTCATTTAATTACATAATTTCCATACATACATAATGCTTAGAAATACATCCCCAGGATGACAGAAGAGAGAGAGCATATGCTCCAATGCAGCAGCAGCAGCAGCAGCAGGCAGGCGGATGATCTTAACTTATCTGGAAATTTTTGTAATTATTAGCATTGTCTTGGATGCTTATCGGAATTCTTCCCCTATCATCAACCTGTCCACAAACAATTTCCTTTAACAATGTTCCAGTCCCTTTGCGGCTTGAGCCTTCTGTTGCATGAGACTGATCAGCTGAGTTTTTTCTTCGTCGTTCATTATGCCCGGCCAAACGCCTTCGACAACTTCTTTTGGTGTCATCAAATTCTGTTAGCTCATGGAATCTGCAGTAGGAGGTTATGTATTTCCAGTTAACATAGATAAAACAGTCAAACTGAAAGTTCAAAACTTACTTGGCACTGAAGAAAAGGACAGCACAAGAATGATTCTACATACTATAACACAAAAAAGGGATAGCACTAAACAGACAACAGTTTATTTTATCTGTTAAACACTTAAACTACTATATCTACTTCAGTATAGAACTAATTAATTACAGGCAAGAATATAAGTAGTTAGTATTTTTATAACTGGACAAAGGACCCGCTTGAAATCTCTTCCTCTTTTTAAACATGGATAATCACCAGAGCAATAGCACCTGAATTTGACAAGAATTATAACAGAAACAGAGTCGGATTTATACTAAGATCAATCCAACTAACCATATATCAGTAGAAGAGTTAAAGATATTGAGGAAAACATGGTCTGTTTTATGCTTAAAATGGAAAACCCATCACACTTTCTCTAGCTACACAGTCAACACCAGTGGAATATCCCAAACAATTGCTAGTGCAGTAGTATTTTCCAAGACTCAAGCATGTCTTAGTTCAACCCACTTGGCAATGAGAAGCAGAGAATTCTGCAGGGACTGTACCATCTCGCAACTAAATTAAACAGTGACCCATTTATCAAATTCAAACTGAACCCCAGGAATATGAAAAAGATTGAATCTTTCAAACAAATCCCGCAGGATTTTGAAATTCTAGCCAGTGGGGCAACAAAATAAGTAATACAAAACAGTCAATTAAAATATCAGCTAAATTCAGTTAAAAAGTAACCCAATTGAGCAACATTAAGCAGAAGCCACTACAAATTCACACACACGTCACAAATAAGATACCATCATACCAACAAAACTCAGAAAATCGAACCTCCCCAAACCTGCTGCATTGCTGACAGAAACGTTGGCGTATACCTCCCACAAGCACAACCTGAGCTTTAGCATGATGCTCACACACTTTGTGCCTCTTATGATACTGCTTTGCATCACTCAGATCCGCCGCACACTTCTCCGCTTGACAACACCGCATACCACTTCCCCCACCACTTCCACCAGACCCTTTCTTTGCAGACAATGACCCACCATCACAACCCACTACTTTCTTCTTCTTAAATTCTTCCAAGTACCCATCTTGCTCATCATAATCCTCCATGATGACCTCCTTCTTGATCACTTCCTTCCCTTTCCCCATCTTTTGCTTATAATTCCCATCAAATTTTCCAGCATCCATGGCCCCAAAACAAGAAGGAAGTCGAGGAAAGTGTGGAGGCTTTTGTAAAGCAATAGTGCAATACTAATTGGGAGATGGGGTGGGACTGAATTGAATTATAAGAGAGGAAAAGTGAAAAGAGAGGCAGAGCAAGAGTGAGTGAGTAAGTGAGGACCACAGGTTTCTCCATCTTCTGTGAGTCCATCTCTTTCTTTGGTTGTACCCGGTGAAGAAGAATGTAAATAAAACACACAACACATAATTACATACTCTTGTTTATGGTGAACATAAAAAAACCTATTCAACTAGAGGCTGTGGGCATCTCGTGAGTGGTGGGCCATGAAGATTGTTTAGCAACCAAGCCAAGCCAGAGTACGAGTATAGTTGGTTGAGGTCCTTGAGAACCAAGTCTTGGAAAGGGTGGAGTTTTGTGGTGTGGTTACGTGCATGGAGATTGATGTGGTAGAGGTACCCCATTGGTGGGACTGTAAAAAGTCAAAGGTGAAATTTAAGCTTGATTTGACTATGGTGGGTTGAAGGATTCGGATCCCAATGAGAAATCGTAACATGTTCAGGAACATTGCGAATGATGGAGTTGAGAAGTTGTTGAAGAAGTTTGGTACTTGTCCCGTCAATGAGTCGGGTACGATTCTCCATCAACACTATGGGCCCCGCGTACGGAACATGTAAATAATTGGGCCCAAGCTTCTTATAATGGGCCAGTTCATCTAGATGGATTGGGCTACATGTCTAAGCCGTATCCGATCCATTGTAATGCCCCAATTATTTGCTATGGTCTCGACGAGTCAAAATTTTTTATTTTATTTTTTGTGTGACTTACGTGGCTGTCGGGGCTCGAACGGGTCAGCTGAATTCCACTGTCCCAGACTGAGAGGCAAGCGGCATAGTTGTAATTCAGACCTGAGGCAAGGGTAATATCGTCATTGGAAAAACCCTAGTGTTTCTTTGAGCAACGCTTTATAAACGAGTCTACCCTCCTCTCATTTCCACAAGCTCGAGGGAAGGGCGTGAAGTTACAGTCAGCGACCTTCTCAGGTATTGGTTTCTCACTAATCTGAACTCTTAGCTCAACTTTCATTTTCTGAAAATTTTGAGTAGATATGAAGCAAAGGATCTTTCTGAGTTACTTACCAGTGGCATAGCAGTGTTTTATAGTGGTGATTTTTGTGCTCTAGGCTTCTATTTTCATTTCATATTAGCATTTTCTTAGCAACCAAACGTGGACGAATATGATCATTTCTTTTTCTTTTAAGTATTTTTCATTTTTTTTCATATATTTGCTAGTTAACTAAGAAAGTTTTCATGTAATTTTAATTTTTTTTTTCCTAGTTTGTTCTGTTTTCCTTGATGCAGATCGTGTGTGCTTCTTTTTATTGTGATGAAAAATATCAGAGGTTTATGGTTCAGTTTAATGTTAGCTCCGCAGATTCAACTTATAGTACTTTGTTAGTATTAGATTCACAATTTTTATGCAAATACCAAAATTGGGGTTCTGTCGATTCTGTTTGTTTTTCATTTTTCATTGCTAAGAAGTAGCTTTGGCACCTGTTAGGTGTTTGATGTATTATTATTATTAAAGCTTCACATGTCATTGCTTGAATCAGGATCATGGCCGATGGATATCAGCATCCATCAGTAATTCAGAAGATATACGGGCAATCTTATCTCATTTCCAGGCTTAGCCCCAATGTGCCTGCCAGAAACTATGGAACCACTGGTGCATACATGAATGGAAGTTTGCAGTGCCCTTTGCAGCCAACATGCCATGGCACTGGCCTGGCAGTTGTCTCGCCTTTGTCCCCCATTTATGTGCAAGCTCCAGCTGAGAAAGGGCTATCTGGCTTTTTAATAGATTTTCTAATGGGTGGAGTCTCTGCTGCTGTTTCTAAGACAGCTGCTGCTCCAATTGAACGTGTAAAACTACTTATTCAAAACCAGGATGAGATGCTTAAAAGTGGCCGATTATCTGAACCATACAAAGGGATTTCTGACTGTTTTGCCCGGACGATGAAGGATGAAGGTGTCCTTGCTCTTTGGAGAGGAAACACTGCCAATGTCATCAGATACTTCCCCACCCAGGTGAATATTTTCTCTTGGTATTGTACGGTGACCACTTTCTGTTATATTTACTGGCTTGTTCCTAGTGGATGCATGTGCCAGAATATGAATGTTACTCTATTACTTCCTTTTTGTCATTTTATTTTTGTGGATTTGTAGGTGAAACTCTGTCCACCAGAAAGAGTTATTTTTTAAAACTTTCTGTAATGGTCTTACTTTACTTGGTTTAAATTTATCATGACATCTTGCTGTTGCTTTTTTATATCATCTTACGAACTATCTGTGACTATTGAATGTTTTCTTTTGGTGGAAAGAATAATACGTCACATTCATCTTCAAAATCAAATTTGGCTTTTGCAGTTTCTCTAAATTTCATATCTATCCTGACTATAGTAGTCTGCTTCCTATCTACCAGGCCCTGAATTTTGCTTTCAAGGATTACTTCAAGAGGCTTTTCAACTTTAAGAAAGACAGGGATGGTTACTGGAAGTGGTTTGCTGGGAACTTGGCATCTGGTGGTGCCGCAGGTGCTTCATCTCTTCTATTTGTCTATTCCTTGGATTATGCCCGAACACGTTTGGCCAATGATGCAAAGGCTGCAAAAAAGGGCGGTGAGAGGCAATTCAATGGTTTGGTTGATGTTTACAAGAAGACCCTCAAGTCTGATGGTGTTGCTGGGCTTTATCGTGGATTCAACATCTCGTGTGTTGGAATTATTGTGTACCGTGGTCTATATTTTGGAATGTATGATTCTTTGAAACCAGTGGTTTTGATTGGCGGGTTGCAGGTACGTGTAAAATTTGAATCCTTAATACGGGTTATCGTGTATGTTGTGTTTATCAATAAATTCTCTTCTGGCCTTCCCTCCTCTACTATTTCTTAATTATTATTTAATTCTGGATTGTAGAGAAGCTAGTTGAACTAGCTACATATTCACGTTGCTTTTTTTTAGTGGTAGGTCATGCCTCGAGTTAGCACTGGTTGTGTAGTAGGTCATGCCTCAAGTTAGCACTGGTGCCATCCAATTATTACCTTATGACTTGCCTACCAAGTGCAATTTGGGGCTTGGAATAGCCACAGATGTTTTCCCAACTTGTTTTCTTCCAAGACTAGATTCAACTAAGCTGCTGTTATTTTTTGTTTTTACAGGATAGTTTTCTTGCTAGTTTCTTGCTGGGTTGGGGAATCACTATTGGTGCTGGATTGGCTTCTTACCCAATTGACACAGTGCGTAGAAGGATGATGATGACCTCAGGAGAAGCTGTTAAATACAAGAGCTCTCTGGATGCATTCAAGCAAATCGTCAAGAATGAGGGTTCTAAGTCACTCTTCAAAGGTGCTGGTGCAAACATTTTACGTGCTGTTGCAGGTGCTGGTGTGCTTGCTGGTTATGACAAGCTGCAGCTTATTGTGTTGGGTAAGAAATATGGATCTGGTGGTGGTGGTTAAGATGGGATGATGTGTTGATGACGACAAATAATTTTAGATGAGAAATAGTGTGGTTTTTTGTATTTCCCCGAATTTAGTCTTATAATTACAAATCATAGTTATGCAGACATGGATTTTGATTGCTTGTTATATGTACTTGAGCTTATAAACCATGTAGTTTCCAGTCTTGTTTGGTGAAATTATCTTATCTTAACAATGCTTGGCTATATAGAATGTTGTTGGGTTTGATTATTGCAATTATCTTATTTTTCCTATCTAGTGGTATATGATGCTACTGGATTTGATTGATCATACGGATGGTCAATATTTTTTTTTTTCATAACTCGCTCATCAAAGCAATGGCTACATTTTCATCCTCGACCTCAGTGTCTTAATCCTGTTCCTCCCGCACCTATCTTTGTTTAACAATCTCAATGCAAAACACAGCAATTTCGCCACTCCTCACAACCACCACCACTACCAGCACATTTCACACTTCTTCCTCAAGCTACGTAAGGGTCTGTACTATGCGGCCCTTGATGACCCCAAAATAAGAGTTATTGCTGGAAATTTACCTCAATTTTGGGACGTTGCTGGGTTCCTACCTGACGAATTAGGCCTACTTTCTGGCCTTACACTGCTATAAGCAGTAATCACCTCTGGCATTATCCCAGAAACATTTGCCAACCTTCCACTCCTCAAGCTTGATCTCAGCAACAGTAGGTTTGTAGGACCTTTCACTTTTGTTGTGCTTTCTCTTCCTATGCTGCGGTTTCTTGATCTTTGCTCCAACAAATTTGAAGGGCCACTCCTGCACTTTTGAGCAATAACTTTGATGCAATTTTTGTTAATAACAGTTTCACTAGTTCAATTCCCTTAATTTTTGGTCAAAGCTCAGCATCCGTCATGGCATTTGCTAACAACTTTGGGGGTTGTATACTTGTATGCCAGAATGAGAATGCATAGCCAACTTTGCAGATACATTAGGGAACTTCTATTAATAACTACAAGTTTGTCAGGTTGTTGGCCCCATCAAGTTGGGTTCAACAAGTTGAGGGTGTTATCTGAGCTTTAACAAAATGGCTGGTTATATAGTAGCATTGCAGATTTGCAGGTTTTCCCATTTGATCTAAGCTTTAACAAGTTGAGTCATGAAAGCAGCCAATCTCGTCCATTTGAAATCTAATGCATTCATCAAAGGCCAAATTTTAGTTCAAAGGGATTCTACTGCACCCTCATCAAAGTCTTTTTGATTTTGTCATGCACCCAATGAAAATTTTGTCCTGTGTACCAGCATTCTTGGCTTTTGCAGTCAACTAATTCTTTCACGTTGACCTAGTTCAAAGTGAATGAAGTGATACATTTTTTTATAGATATTCTGGTTCTATGAAAATTAACTACCCAATTTCATTATTAGTCACATTTTTTGCTACTTAATAAATAAAAATACATACACAAAAATCAAATTAAACTCAATTGTGTTGTGACGTCGACTAATTGGTGAGTGCATACATTGGATTACTTTTTGTGCGAGTATTTGATTTTATATCTTTTCTTGTTATTCACCGAATGACCTGATTTGTATGTCCTTTTGTTATTTTTGTATTTGGTATCTGGGTTTGGCAGTACATGGCTATGCTCCAATTTCAAATCCTTGTTATCAAAATTCATGTTATTCACTGCTGTTTGTGTTCAATGTGAATGTCCTATGTTGCTCAGTAATCTTCTAACCTACTATCACTCAAAAATAGTGAAAATGCTAGATGTAGATGCATTACTGGATTATTGAAAGTCTGGGCAAGGTTGTCACGTTGATATTCAATGTGCTGATGCAAATGATGATGAGTTGGAGGATGTGGGTCAAATTCAGATGTTGAACTCACAGGAAGAAATATCATGTGAGGGACAAAATAATCAAGGAGGATTTAAACCAGTTGATGCAACAAGTTTTGGTGCTCACCAAGTGACTTGATGGAAATGCAGGGTTCTAGAAAAAGGTTTAGTGGGTTGAAATGGTTGAATGTTATGATCTCTGTCCGTATTGGTGCACAAACAATAATGACGATGGTTTCAAGGAGGATGAATGAAGAAAGGAATGGCAGTACTTTATCAGCTGGATAATATGTGCTGAAAGTGGAAGTGGTTGTGTAGATTTGGGATTTGGCAGTATATATACTGCAATTAAGCTATGCCATGCTTATCCAAAGAATGAAATGAAATTCGTATCTTCTACTATTATAATTCTCTCTGTTGTTTCTTAGGTACTGTTTGGTAGATAAGAAAATCCCAAATTTTGAGAAAGGACCTTATTACATTCCCATTAAGTTCAGAATTTTTTTTTTTTTTAACTCAATCACCGTTTTTAAATTAAGCTCTATTGTTTGTCATAATGTAAATTTATACAACGGCGTGTTACAAAATTATTTCAAGAAAAAGAATCAAATGATTGTAATAACTCAGAATAAATTACCAGTTCAAACTCAAATATGTCTTCTATGTTAACTACTTTTTCGAAATGTAATAAATTTAATACATGAAAGATAAATCTAACATATAATTAAAGAAATTAATGACTAATTGATATTAGGTAACAATTGGATTGTGATTTTCTTCTCTTGCCGCACCTGTGTTTTGCTTTATTATGCTAATTGAATCAGAATCTTCAACATAAATAGTTGACCTTGTTGAATTAGACCGGTAATTTTAGGGCATTAACAATTAATGCTTTGGATATTTAAGTTTGGTTTTATAATGTCGTGACTTTTAAGGGATGATGTGCTATTCAGACTCTTTTAGAGTTATTTTTACAAAGTTACAACAGTAATATTTGGTAAAATGAATATAAAAACTTAGAAGCCATGTTTAATAAATTCATTATAAAGCTACCCCTAAATATTTAAATTGACTATAATAGATATTGATAACTAAGAGAGAGATAATTAACCTAGTATTAATTAATAAGGAATTAGCTTACCTCCAGTATAGTTTTCACCCAATAATACCCCGTGCATGTAAGGATCATGCCACGCATATTAAGAAAATCGTGCGCTCTCATAAGCACAGTAACCAAAAGATTAAAACTTCGAGATGTGTTGTCATCATCTCATTCGTTTTTCTTGAACTCGAGCATGAATCATCGATTGAGTTCTAATTTTGTTGTATGATTAATTAAGAACTATTTTGCCCTTGACTATGGCACTAGTGTGGTTCCGAGATGCTTAAATTCATTCAAACACCAATCAAATCCATAACTCATAATTGGTCTCTTCTACCTCCATTACACACGTTAGCATAAATCTAATGAAATTGACAAATTTTTGAAAACTAGTTCGTAGCCATAGAATCAATGGAACAAATAAACTCCCATTCGTAGGTTTACTGCTATAATTATAGCAACTATATAACATATATTGTCGAATTTGTATTTGCTTTCCACCCAGTGATTTTTTTTTTTTTTTTTCTCATTTTGAACACAAAACCATGACTAGTTGATTTTATAAAACCCATGATGGTAGAAAGAATATGGATACGTGAATCACTAACCAGGAAGAATCAAAAGATTTTGATGTTTTTGCCTCTTTAGTACCACCCAAAAATTGGAGAAATGTGGATGAAGAGAAAAAAAAACTTTCGATTTGAATCGCACGATTTTTTTAATACATGTTGCATGAATTAATATTATATTAGTTTTTAAAATTTTGTAGAACATAAACTAATTTTAAAAATATATTTGAAGTACTTTTAAAAGTATCCGAACTTTTAAAACCTCAAAACATAAACACTTTAATTTTGTTTTACCAAATATAAAAAAATTAACTTACATTTTTCATAAGCAAAAGTATATTTTGTCCAAAAATATTACTAAACCAATCCTTAGCCTTTGTAACATCTCTACCATTTAACAAATTATTCTTTAAGTTTTCCTCCAATATCTTAATGTAAAATAACTATAACTACAAAGAAATTATATCGTAGTTTCATTTATTGGTAACAACATTTGTTATTTTTGTGTTCAAATATCTCTTTTCCACCATGATAGAAATGTCTTTACAAATGATAGAATATGTTTGCATATTTATATAGACCGCACAACACACAATATAGGTTGGGCATGTAATTTAACATACATACTACACATAATAAAAGTGTGATCTTACTCTAATTTGGGAATGTCATCCGTTCTAAATTTTCCAGCCTCGCCAGTCAAAAACATGACAAGCATGAATTAGCATAACTCTCTCTTAAAGTAGAGAACAAAATTTCTTTAACTAAGTCGAAATCTAGAACCTAGCAACAACAGATTCAAGGACCCAATGGGTGTACCAGATTTAAATTAGCTTATCATCCTTCTTTTCTCAAGCTTGAGCAGCTTAGCTTGTCCAGAGACTGGAACTACCATATAAAAATGCTCCGATTAGAACTTAGCCATGGGTAACAATTCATGATTCATATAACCAAACTCAATGATTTAATAGTTATTGCTTTTATTAGTATAAATGATTTCTTTGTCAACATTAGATGCAATAATATGTTTCTTTGCTTGAATCTGATGTTTCAAAATCAATGTTCAATGACTTTCCTTGATCTATAATCAAAGATATGTACCAGGAACAAGGTTAAGAATAAAAAAGGATTTTACTTGTTCTCAAACTTTATACATTGCAAAAACAATACAAGAATTATCATCTACAAATCATCACGGATGTGTGACAGATTGATAATTGTTATGTTGTATCTAAGCTTTCTGAAGGTAAACTTGAATGTGGGTTCTAAATTCTGAAACAAAGCAAAGAAAAATTAAGTCAACAAACAAAATTCTATAACTAGGAAATCTCAGAAAACAAAATTCTGCAAGTGCGTAATTGCATAACTTCAGATTCCAAGATGTGAAACATAGACTGGAACATGACAATCTGGAAAACAAATCACATGGAGAGAGGTTACAAAGTAAAAAACGATAAAAATGTTTTTGATGCACTTAGAAATCATTTACAAAATCCATATTTTCTTGTTAAGCAAAGGCGCATGGAAACAAATCAATGAGAAATGAATGCTATGAGGAAAGTTTTCTCCTCAAATTCAAAGGAAAATGTTGAAGCTCTAAACCCTTGGTTGCAGTCCCTACCCCAAATACCAAGTAATTGTTGGGGAAGTAAACATTTGAAATCAAAAGAATCATATGACGTCAGGTCAAATTACCGGATTTTCGAATTGGGCAATGTCAGGCGATTCTACTAATATAAACACAGTGGAAGATCTCCCTAGGCTGGTGGCAGTGGCCGCCGGCAAGTTGGGCACTCCATCTTTATATCCATCCACCTTTGCAAACAACCCGAATGGAAGAAATGGTCACATGGTGTCACCTGTGAGAGATTCTGAACATTAGATTGAGCCCACAGTCCAAAAGATCAATTCCAAACATTTCATTTAAGTTACCATGCAATCATTAGAACGCTGCCTAACTTCGATGGCAGTCATGCAAATGACACAATCTGTAGCATGACTTAAATCTTGATCAAATCTTCTATAATAGCTGTATTTCTCGGGTAAAATCTGCAAATTATTGTAGCAGAGTGAGATGGCAAGTAACAAACTCAGGTAAAAGTAACATGTGATAAAATGATAGGAGTGCTTCTAAGAAGTCTAGCAACAGTAGATGACACTTAGATATCAAAAAAGGAAACACAATGATGCTATTGTTCAGCACAAGTTTATGTTTTGATGAAATGAAAAAGTATTAAGCCTAAGGCAGATCATGGAGTTATTTAGCAAAACATCATGAAATTAGAGACACATACAAACTACAAAGTCAATAAATTATGTTTCAATTGGGTGAGGGAAGCCCGATGATAAGTATACTTATCAGCAGGGAAAAAAAACTTTTTTAAGGTAAAAGGAATAGGATGAAATGGGATAAGAGGGTTAAAAACAACCTGATGAGGAATGAACCACCGGGATCCAAGATAGTGCTGAACAAGAAGAATCGCAGCTTGAAGTCCAATAAAAACACACAAACATATACACCAGGTCTTATCTGGTGCAATACGCATGAAGTTGTAAGGGCAGCCAAAAACATATAATGGGATTGCTAGCCGAGTGACAGTCAACCCTAAGATGTAATGAGGGTGCAATGGTTTTCTTGAGTCACGAACAACATTAGTGACTATCTGAGGTATCCAAAAGGAATACATAAGAAGTAGTATAGGTCTCAGATAATTATGAAACTCATACATGATCATAATGCCTCCCAAAAGGATCCCATCTGCAACGAAAAAAATTATATATTTGGATCAAATTTTATTAAAACAATTTTAGGCAAGGAAATCTATAATCTGAAAAAAAAAAAAATACTCTGACAGGATCTGGCATGTGCTGAGGATGTAATAGAGTAGGAATCACTTAAAAATGAAAACTTCTAAAGACAAATGCTCCATTTGGTAGATCAAATGCAAAAGAAAGTACATGATTACAAGATTCGGAAAAAATGCCAAATCAGAATGCTGTTCATTTCATCATAGGGAAGCAAATGTGAACAGAACTTCATCTGAATTATCCTGCACTAATCCAGCTACATGAGAGTAAATGTAACTCTATCTCATATTTCTGGTGGCAGCTGTTTACTGTTGGTCATCAAGCTAATTTATCATGCAAGCACTTTAGCTATTAAAATGAGGGCATAATATGCAATTATAAGATCTGTGCTTCGGTCCGGGGCCAATTCCAAACTCAGGAAGACAGAAATTGTTCCTTGAGATGTTTACTTGTGATACCATAGACACCTGTCTCAATCAAATTTAATCTGAATGAAACTAAACTCTGAAAACTGAGAGTCAACTCATAATTCAATGGTTTGAGAAAAAGCCTTATTCAACATGATCATGCATTCTAAGAAGGCCAGCATTCTAGAACAAGGCCCATCTCTACAAGATCATAAATAAACAGATAGCAGATACAAAAAATTTCACTAAAGGGAAACTTACAGAAACGACTATATAGAACTGAAAGCTCACGCCTCATTGTCTCCCAGCCTTCTCCACTATTCAGAGGCCTACTTGCCTTCCATATAGCTAGTAGATATCTCATCTCAAAGATAGAGAAGACCACAAACTTGAAAAATGCAGCAGTTGCAAAAGCATTAAATAAGGATTCTGCAAAACAAAATGGAACAGCAGTTAGATACAGGACAATCTCATCACAAGAAGAAGTATTTTCATTGATTGGTGTTGCATATGCAAACAGAACAAAGCATCAATGGTCCTTTGCTTCATTCTCATTTGATTGGGAGCTTGGAATCTTTCTATTTCTCATTGTTTGGGTGTCTTGCATCATTCCAAGCTCTATTCAGAGAGCACAGTGGTTGTAAGGACATATGCTCAACCAAGGAATAGATAAGTTTATCAGGCTACTCCTTTATGCATGTTTCTCTTTTTGTGGCTGCAGCAGAATTGCTTGTGTTAATTAAGGGGAGACATTTCTCCAGGAGCAGTTTCTTTTTTCTCACTGTATTTTCTACCGCTGTGGGACTAATATTTTAACCATGTTCTGACGAGTGAAGCATATGTAGAGCACTTTTATGGTCATGGTCTCTATCAGATCCAATGTTATCTCCATTTCAAAGTTAAGAATGTCCTTAGAAAGCTGTAGCAGTGTACCCTGGTACGATTTGCGTGTACATAAACACATTCAAATTTTCCAGATAGAAAGATACCTTTGAAATTTTATACCACTTAGATAACATATAAGAATTTTACTATTTCTTTTTTGTAATAAGATAGAAGTAAAAACCACAGATTCAATGTGGAATCAGAGGATTTTTGATTCTTCTTGCAACACAACACATCCAATGATTTGGAATGTTACTGATTGAACAAATATAAGAAGCATAGCGGTAGCAATTAATCATTTAACTTACCGACTAGTATCCCCGCTGTCAGATGCAAAAGGCAAAGGTAAGCATCCATAATAGCCTGTTGACCAATCATTAAAATCGAAACCTTCGCAGCTCCCTGCAAGGTAAATTTTAAATTAAGAAACAGTAAGTTATGTTATACACACTGGAAACTGCTGTGATCAAAACCTAAAACTCAGCATATATCCGTAAATCCATCCAAATGATATATCTTTTGATTAAGATCAATAGCCTTACAGATTGAGTGTTGCTATGTTCCATTTGCCGAATCAATAAAAGAACTTGCAGGAAAGAGACCTGATATACCTTATGTTAAGGAACACAGAATATTGGATTATGAGTTAATATTATGACACAACTAATGTTGTTAAATAAAGGATACAAAAGTGACCATCAAGGTGTAGTTGACTGCTTTGTTGTAGTAGACCTCAATGTTGACAGAAGTTGCGTTTAACAGTAAAGGTGAGAAGCAGTCCCCATCCTCATCCACTGACAGGACTCTCCATCAATCCTTCAAGATGAAATCGATCATGGTCTCCATCTGCAAGAGTGCACATAACGACCAGTTAATCATTAAGAGCTTAGAAATTATAATACAGTATAATTTTATTTTTTTGGGACAACAGCGGTAATACAGTATGATTTTGTACATAAATGAGCACAATGAACATTTAACATGATAGAAATTTCCTACTTGCTCAAGGCAAAAGAAAAAAAATACTCCTTCTCTTGTTTCCCAGTCTTCTCTGGATACAAGAGGCTTGAATTTTACACTGAAACATTTCATATAAGTATTTAAAGCACATTGATGCTAGAACTTTAAGTCCATTTTTGTAGTTTAGGAGTGTTAATAGCTTCCACTTGCTGTTCTAATAATTAATCATGAAATAACAGCAGTGGAATTGAAAAAAAAAAAGGAATTGGAAATAGAAAAATTAAGATTTGAATATGTATACTTTACAATGTTGCTAAAGAAAAGAGAATGAATAGAAAGTACTCATATGCTGAGAAAACTCAAGTACCATTTTTGGTGGATGACATGCGTGATATCTGAGCTGCAATTTCAATATTACAATGTTTCTCCATGTCGTTTATGAGTGCTGCATGTAGAAAAGTAAAAATTATTACTAAAACTGAGAAAGTTGAAAAGAAAAAAGTGAAGTAGATGCTTACAGTTTTTTCTTCTCCGTGTCTTATCACGAGAAGATTCTTGAAGTACCTGGGATGAGAACACTCCTAGCTGTTCAAAGAAAGCAATAGGGGCAAGTATTTAGAGCCCTCATTTTATTCAGTGAGATAGTAACATTCTTTTTCTTTACAATCATACCCATATTCACATGCTACCAAAGAGTGATGCTGAATTGAAATCCATAACTAGAACTGCAAAATTTCCCAATCAAATTTATGATTCTCAAATGGGATCTGTCCTGACATGGTTACCTCTCCCATGTCCAGATAACATTCCAAAGGCATACATTGAATCTTGGTCCCATTCAGGGGGGTGAGTATGTGAAAAACTGATCTTAACATTCGGACTTTTTTTTCTTTTTCAAGTGGCTACTTCCAGGAATCAAACCTTAAAAAGCTTACAGCTTCAGGCTGGGTATACCAACCATAGAAAAATGAAAACTGAAATCATTAAATATTATTTTCATTTTTCCATATTGCATTTCTCCTGACTCCAGAATATATAAACTTAACACACACAACACATCAGAAAACCATGAACAAACTTTTAAAATTTTATATGCTATATATCAGTATCAATGGTTCAAAAACCACAAACTTTGAGGAAGACATGTTACCATATGGTATGGGTTAGATAAAATATAATCTTGCTCCTGGGTCAACTCTCCCTCTTTCCCACTGCAAATTAGTAGTGCACCAAAAAAAAGGAGAAAAGTAAAAATTATTATTCACATAGAATGGATAGAATGATCAACATTATAAATTATAATTACTAAGAAAATGCAAGTCTCAAATAAAACTAAACACAACAAAATATTGCAACATCACCAGAAAACAGGACATCATGAAACTTATTAAGCCTATAAGTTTCACATATCTGATAGTTTCTATCTATCAAAGAATGTCCACATGATTGTTTCAAAATTACATATAAGTTATTTGTAGTTAAAATACATATAAAGATATTTCATGTGTTCTAACTTCCAATATTGGAAACTTTTCTTTCTGTATTATGTTATTATCCTCTGGTACATGTCACTTCTCGGTAAAACATTATAGTTAGGTCATGCAACCATTTCATGAGGTGAACCTTGCTTTAAAATCAAATTAAGTTTGTTCAACACCCCAATTGTAAGTTCATCATTTATAAAATTTTGAAGTGAGCAGGTCAATTTCATTAGATATACCTTCATGCTCTGCACATATACAAACTAAATAAAACTATTATTTAAATAAATTTCATTAATGTATTTTGAGCATTTCAATTATTAGATGTTACCAATCCGTACATCAGCCTATACAAGATTATATTTAAGGATCATGATCTTATGTTATACTTCTAGACATTGAAGGTCCATCTGCAACGAATCACATAAACTTGATCTATATATATGAGGCAACAGGGCGAGTCATACAGAGGAACCTGAAAATGATTTATGACAGTAGATAAGCAGAAATGTAAGATGTATGACCAAGATAGTAATATTGATAGAGAAATCACCTGCTGGCTACCATCCGAAGCTGCCTGAAAGGCCATATATACACACCTTCTACCCTGATTTGAGCACCACCAACATTGTGCTCATTGTCAAACACATCATGGAAAATAATTGCCCCCTGATGACAACATCACAAAAGAAGTAGAAAAACTACTTAGAGAGATACATTACAACTAAAAGTCAATAGTAAATAAAATTTACATATGAAGAAAAAGATTGCGCTGGTCATCTGCAAACTATGTATAAGCATTCAAGTATTGAATACATGATCAATTCTGTAGAGACGATCAATAACATCAGGGCAGAGTTGAAAATGCAACATTTAAATGTTATGCACTTACTCAAAATTTATCCTATTGATAAATAAACATTTCCCTCCAAATTTCCTAATACAAACTTCATGAGATAACATATAGATAAAAAGAAACTACTGTCTAGACTTCATATTCTCAACTGAACTTAGTGCAATTTTGTCAACTTATACAATCTGCTCCCATTATTTTATAAAAAGCCTTTTAACAGATAAGTAATAGGAAAACAAATAATAACATTATACAAGATGCTGACTTTCTTCTGGAATTAGCACTGCTAGTTCAAGCTTCACCTGAATATAATGTACGCCAGTAATTTTTGTTGGCGTACTAACTAATTCAATTAAGGAATTGCCACTGGATTTTCTGATATCTGGAAACCTGGAAGATCCATTTGTTGCATCCAGAAATTTCCAAGTCCCTGCAACTCAAAATTCCAAAATATGTGACAGAAAATCAAGACCAAATTACTCACTCAGTCAAATAAAAGCTAATGTACTTCGTATATGTATTATACCTACCAGATTGGTTAGCAGACCGTAACATCATCAACTATGTAAAGAGATAAATACAGTACCTAAAGAATAGTTCTTATATCCACTTCTTAACAATAAAAAAATGCAATGGCATGGAAACAAATAAAGAGAAACAGTCCCAAAAGTAAAATAAAATGAAAAAGGACTGACTAAACTCTGGTACTCATGAACTGTATTATTTATATAAGTATTAGGACTCGTCGAGATACTCAATTACATTTGAATAGAATCACTGCCATGCCACATCCTTTCAAGAATTGGCTAACCAAAACAGACATGACCATAATCTTATAAGTAGTGGCACTAATAAAATCCAAAAGCCCATCATGTCACTATTGACATCAACAACTTAAAACCTTTCTATCACCCACTTCCAGGAATCGTAAAAGTACTTTAAAATACAAAACCAAGTCTTCCTTTTGTCAATGAAGCACTCCAGCCTCATGGAAATGGAAAGGTAAGCAACTAGGATTTGCTCTCAAAAACATATAAGCATCGCTTTTTACACTTGGAGTATAGAACAAGATGCTCATTACATCTAACTATCTAACTTTTCAGAGGGAAATCTACCCCGTTAACACTGTATACCTCTCCAAATCTCTATCTGATGGCAAGTAAAGTGTCTATGCCTAGCCAATAGAGCAGTGAGATCACGTCATTATGTATTTATGTATTTATCCCTAACAGAGAACATGCACATAGAAAGGGAATGACATAACATCATCTATTCATATCAGATGTAGATTAGAAAATCAAGCCAGCAGCAAACTTTGAGTCATAATTTGCTACAGCTATAACACTGATATATCTATTCCTTATCCAGTCATTAACACTGGAATATGAAAATGTACCGCTATTTTATATCTCAACTGAAAGATCAATCCGTCCATAAAGCATAAGTTGACCAATACATCAATTTTGCAGATGTAGTATAACCGTCAGAAGCCAAACCAATCTACAAATCATGTATATGCCTAAACCATGTACATTATCAAGGCGCAGTGATGATACAAACCTTTGTAAGTTCCTGTGATATTCCATTGTGAAAATGGGCCCAACTCACTTTCATCTTTTCTTATAAATAGCCACTGCAAAAAGTGATTCCAATAGCAAGAAAATGAATAATTTCAGATTCAGTCAGATTTCCATAAAATATAGAATCAAAAGTTTAGGAATGAAACAGAATAAGGTTAGGATTTTCAATGGTTAACAACACTGTTAATGCAGGCATTGTAACAATGATACTCAAACAACTAGTTTATGATCAATTGAATAAAGCATTGGAGGGTCTACCACATCACTGCAATTGGATTCAATACAAAAGGTCATGCAACCAAAATCCATAATAAACCAATGTCTCTTCATAGCAAAATTAACTGCATTTTGTCCAACTTGTTTTCCATTTCTAGAATCATCAGTCACTTTCAATCCAGGCTCTGCAACAGGGAAATCTACTAAAGCTACAAGTCTAGAAAGTAGAAACCCAAGAATTGTTTGGATATGAGTCAATCTCATTCACTTATGCTCACTATCATTAATACTTCCATTGATGGCGTGGGTCAATCCCAATCTTGGGAATTTCGTTTATTAACTGCTGAACATTTACCATATCTATACTGTACATATTGCACATTAAGAAAACAACAATTTTCTTTGACAACGTTAAATTCCTTTACAACCGGAAGAAATTAAGTTCTCATCCATAGACAACCCATGCGATGAAAAATTACAAAATTGTCAGAAAACAACCCAATATAAAATACCTTAAACTTTATTAAAACTAACCTCATCGCCCCACGACCGAGACCTCTCCCTCAACGGTCTCAAACCTGCCACCGGACGAAGAGGCACGAGAACAAACCACAACCCAAATACACAGTGAAAGAGGAACCCTAATCCCCTTCTCTTAAACCACCAAAAATCCAATTTTTCTCTAGAAGCCATATCAAAACCTAAGCATCCCATATGTGGAAATTCAACTTCAAATCACCACAACACCACCTAGTTCCAGCTGATTACGACAAATCCAAGAAATTAGTCCACAACCCATTAGACCAAATACCTTAAGAAAGACAATGTTTGCTTCAAAGGGAGTCAAGCATATGAACAACCAACACACCGACGAGTCGCAGCTCGATCAATTACAGAAAATGAAGGCTCAACGACTTAATTGACCACCAAATACAAATTTCCAAGCAAACGATTCCTTCACCAGAACAGTTAGAACCATATATATCTAACTTAAATTATATAAAATTATACGTATATATATAATTGTAGGCGTAATAGATTATGCGTTGGATTTGGCGGAAGGTTGGCTATCTGAACTCTGGAGCTCTAGTGGTTGACATGTCTACTGTGGTCTGGTTCACACGTGTGAATGATATGTTAGAATGCAAGAGCGGTGATCAGCTGCTCCCGTTAAATTAACTACCTCTTTGCAACTTTTGGTTAAAAATAAATGAATTACATTTATTAAGACAATTTATTCAAAAAATTAATTCTAATAGCTTATTTAATAATTGCAATTTTTTTTTATAAAAAATGAATTTCAATCATTGCTTTAACTTAATTGCCTTAAGAAAAATAGGTAAGAAAAGTTGTAATTAAATTGATTTACAAAAATTGTTACCGTCGATTTTTACTAGAGTTTTATTCTTAACTATCAAAACGATATAAAGAAATTGTATTAATTGATTCAACTATGACTTTCAAATTATATTATTAATAATTTTGAAGAAAAAATTATTAATTAAATAATTTATCAATAATACTATCTCTAATTTATGTATCTAAAGTTCTATGAATAAAATTTCTACATTTGACAAAGAGACTTTGAATGAGAAAAATAAATAATAATAATTGCTTAGAATAAAAGTGACAATAACCTTCACTTTCTTATTAAATCCTAAAAGAAAATAACATGAAGGATACTCCAATTTCACACACAAACTCAATAATACACTTAATCACGTTAGTTGAGACTAATATTTTTCTTTAAAAAGTAAACTAAAAAATCTGTCAATGAAGCTTCATACTACAGGCAATCAAATTTCACTTTTCAATTGTCTCCATATTGAAGTTATTTCATTTTTAAATAAACGGCCATACTTATTATACTTAACTAGCTTAAATTAAAAAGAAAAAGTAACAAAAAATAATCCTTTTAATTTAAGATTTTAAAAAAGTTATAAAATAATCTCACTTAAACAATATTTCTTAGTCTTAACTTTTTATTTAAAATAAATCATTTAAACATAATAGTGTATATAATACTATTTTTGTCATTTAATTATCATATCATCAAATTTTTTATTTTATTTTCAAAAATTATTCTCTTTTTTGAAAAGAAAAACTTTTACCTTTTTTTAATAAAAATATTTTTATTACATTTTTTCTTTGTATTTTATTTTTACCTTTTTAATTTTGATTTCATTTATAATTTATTGATTTTGGAAGAAAAATTATTGTAAGATTTGTTTAGAATCTGAAATTAAAAGTAAGATATTTTATACTTTTCCCAAAATTAGACTACAAGTTGCCAGTGCAATTACCCCTAAATCTTGATTCACTTATTTATTTGCACAATGGCCCAATTGGAATTTACTTGGGCTTTCAGCTCTTCATTGATTTGGGCCAAGTAGTTAATTGGGCTTTTGAAACTGTTCCCATAGTCCAAACAAAAGTAAAATTGCAGATGTGCACTGCACATGCTACCTGCACATGCAGATTTTGCAATTAATTCCAATTAATAAATTTATTTATGATTTTTAAAGAACAGTTACAATTAGCATTGACTATTAATTCCACTGACCCAAAAATTATTTATTATACAGAATTTCAATTTTCAATGACCTTTTTAATAACTAAAGTGAGAGATAGGTGTTGATCTGTTTTTTCTCTTAACATTTTCTTTGATTTAATTATTATATTTATTAAAAATTAAATACATATGTAAACAACCAATATTGATCATCATATAATATCTATATATAAAAAAAATCTTATTTCTTTTTACACGAAATTACATTTCCAGTCCATGCATGTGACTTTCACTATTTATTGCATTCTCGTCAATATGTTTTACAATTTTGTCTAAAATTTCCTGTATTATATTTGTACGGAATTTTATTTGTAAATGTTAAAACTAATCCGTTGTATGACACTAAATTGAAATTAAAATAAAAACACTATAACTTAATTGAAAAAATTTAAAATACAGAGGTCAAATAAAAACATTTATAATAATGAAACATTTTTATCACAATAGAACCGTTAAGTCTCTTGCATGTCGCAACGTGTAGATATTACAACTGGGCCAAGAAACAAAAGTCTCTCTGAAACGCTCACAGTTTTATGACAATGGATCAGCAAATGCCACCCAATTTAGCAATTTTCATGTTTTACTACTACAACGGTCACATCCTGAACCTGATCTCATTTCTATATATTTATATTCCTTCACCAATCTGATCGATCATCTACTTTATATCCCTCTTGATCGTTCAATTTCTTGAAATATTTTCTGGGTTTTGAAGGTTAATTTCCATGGGGCCTAACAGATTCCTAGGCTTTATGTTTGTGATGATGGTGGTGATGATGGGGCTTCTTAGCTCATTATCTCAAGCTGTCAAATTCGATGTTGGTGGCAAGGATGGCTGGGTTTTGAAGCCTTCTGAGGATTACAATCATTGGGCTGAAAGCAATAGGTTTCAAGTCAATGATACTCTCTGTAAGTTCATCCGATATTAGGTTGATTCTTACATCATTTGTCTTGATCGGACTAAATCACGGACACGTCAATCTCCAACCATAAGATAACACAGAGTAACAAATTATATGCTAATTTTTTTTCCCTCTTTTGCATGCAGTTTTCAAGTACAAGAAAGGGTCTGATTCGATCTTGGTAGTGACAAAATATGATTATTACTCATGCAACACTAAGAATCCGATTCAAACATTAAACGATGGTGATTCAACTTTTAAATTCGATAGGTCTGGTCCGTTTTTCTTTATAAGTGGTAATGGCGACAATTGTCAAAAGGGTCAAAGAGTGACTATTGTCGTTTTGGCTGCAAGAGACAAGCCTCACCGTCCTCCTCCTTCATCTCCTACTCCAGTGGCTTCACCACCAGCTGTCGTGCCATCTCCGAAGGCTGAGAGTCCCAAGGTTGCATCACCTCAGCCTAGTAGGAGCCCGTTGAATCGGGATTTGGATGCTCCGGCACCCGCTCCATCTGGTAATTCAGCTACAACAGAGTTGAGTGGTGGTTCATTTGGTTTGGCTTTGTGTATTAGTATTGGGGTGATATCGGTTTGGTTTTGGGTAGCAGTGTAGCAGGGATCGTTTAATTATCCTTTATTATGAATAGTGCTTAATTGTGTTTGAAAGCTAGAATGCAGTGATGAAGCACAAATCTTTAGTTAATTGGTTTCTTAAGAAAATGATTTTTTTATTTTATTCAACATAAGAGTATGAAATTATATTAATTGAACAAAAATTCAATGTGGCTTTAAGTAAATCAATTCTTTAAAAAAATTAGGAAAAATAATTTGGTTTTTTTTTGAAATATTTTTTAAAATTTAGTGGAACATAGTTTTTAAAAGGGAAAGAAAAAAATTCTGTTATATGGGCAGACTCATTAAGTTTGGGTCCGAGTTAGAGTATAACGAGTTGGATACCAGCCGGTCCAAACCCGGCGCCATTTCTAGGTACGCCCCTTACGCGGCTGAAAATGACCGGCCGCCTTGGCTCTCGTATGAAACCCTATTAAATTATTTGCGTGGCATATATTTAAGGAAGATTTATTCACATACCATGAATTCGCTGGTTATTTTAATTCAGGAGGGAACAGGAATTAAACGACAGTGCCGTTCCATTTTACTCCTCTGCTTCCTTCATTTCATCTTCTCTACAAAAACGGCAACAGAATTGAGACGTAGTCGTCCTCATCATCCTCCTTGGGAATGAACGGGTTGACGCCATTGAAGCAACGGGTTGCTGAAGACGATGTCGCATTGATGGAGTGTTCGTCTTCGCCTCAGGCATATTTGGAGAGCAAGGCAGTGACTTATACGAAGGCTTTAGTGGCCGACCTCTACTGGCACTCTACACACTTGGTTGGCTTTCGGGTACTGGTGTCAATTAGAGTTCACGATGACTCCATTCCTAAGCAGAACCAACTCATTGTCATGTCCCCTTCCGGTATTTTCTCTCTCTTTCTCTATAAACCAACGCAATTCAAACATTAGACTGTTGCCTGGAACCACATTCAATTACCTACTGTTTGATTTGTTGTTTCACTTCAATTTGAGAAATTGCTTATCTTACAAAGGTGTTCAAAAGGAAAGAATGGTTCCGGAGGACATGTATGTGCTATCCTCAGATGGGCTTATATTGTCAACACCTCCTCTGAAGCCATATCCCCATAAGCCTCCCAAGTGCACCGACTGTGCTCCTCTCTTCATGAAGATAACAATATTAGTTGGGTAATTTTTTCTCCTTAAATTCACTTTCACTTTTCAGTTTTGAAGCTTGTATGTAATGGAAATTATTTTTTTCTTATTTCTTATGGTCAATATATAGTAAGGTAACTTTTCATAATTGATCTTACTTTATGAGTTGGTGATTCAATTTCTATTTAGGGAGCCATTTTTCTTGCATTACTATTTCTCAATTTGTATGTGTATTTTATTATTGCTTTAGTGTAATCAGCAGAAGGTACGTCCAAGTGAATGTTTAAAAGGATTTGAACCAACGATGCCAAAGGAAAGGATATTGGGAAATTTTTCAGATGGGTGTGTGAGAAGGACCCCTTTACAGTGTAATAGAGGACACATTGATACATTCCTCATAATGCTCAATATTCAGTTTCCACCGAATCCAGAAATTATTTCAGTTCTGAAAGCTGAAGAATGTAAATTGGCATGCTTAAGAGCATGTTCATGCAATGCTTTTATTGATGGTTATGATGGCCAGTGTTTGATTTGGAAAGGAGATCTGTTCAATATCCGCCCAGTGTCCTCTTATGGAAGAACTGGAAAAAAATTATATCTTCGATTCCCAGCCTCTGAGTTGGCAACAACTTCAGCCAAGGCAAAGAGAAAGACCATTTGGATTGTTATAGGAGCAATTGCTGGATTTTTTTGCTCTTTGGGGTTATCCTCATAGCTACCTGGAGAAGAAATATGGCAAGTGCATTCGGGGCTGCAGAAGAATCTTTAGTGCTGTTTAAGTACAGGGACCTAAGAAATGCAACAAAGAACTTTTCTGAGAAGCTGGGGGAAGGTGGTTTTGGTTCTGTTTTTAAAGGAATGTTGACAGATTCAACTCCTATAGCGGTCAAGACACTTAAAACTCTTAATCAAAGTGAGAAGCAATTTCGTACAGAGGTGAGAACTCTTTGAACAATCCAACACATCAATCTGGTTCGCTTACGAGGGTTCTGCGCAGAGGCTTCAAAAAGGTTTCTAGTTTATGATTGCATGCTAAATGGTTCTCTGGAATCTGTTCTGTTTCAAAAGAATGCCAGGCTTCTAGACTGGAAAACTAGAGTTAATGTTGCTGTTGGGATTGCTAAAGGATTAGCTTATCTTCATGAGGAATGCAGAGATTGCATTATACATTGTGACATCAAGCCTGAAAACATATTGTTGGATGCTGAATTCAACCCACAAATTGCTGATTTTGGTCTTGCTAAGCTCATAGGCCGAGACTTCAGTAGGGTTCTGACAACCATGAGAGGAACTAGAGGTTACCTTGCACCAGAATGGATTTCAGGTGAAGCTGTGACACCTAAAGCTGATGTTTTTTAGCTACGGGATGCTTCTTTTTGAAGTTATATCAGGATGAAGAAACAGTCACTTGTTAGATGATGATCTCAATAATTATTTTCCTGGTCTGGTTGGAAACATAATTAACAAAGGAGAAGATGTTCTCACGTTGTTAGATTACAGGTTCGAAGGTAATGCAAATATAGAGGAGCTGACTAGAGCTTGCAGAATTGCTTGTTGGTGCATTCAGGATAATGATAGGGATAGGCCAAGTATGAGACAGGTAGTTCAAACTCTGGAGGGAGTTTCAGAAGTCAATATAGCTCCAGTTTCTCATATCATTAGACAGCTTGTTGGAAGTCCAGGTGTAGAAGCTAATTATAAGGAGACAACTTCTAGTTCAGATTCGTGGCTCCTGATGCCTCAGGATGGTAAGTCTGGTGTCTGTGCCAACTAACAACTGGTTGGTATGTTTTTACGATTGAATAATGAATTTGAAAATTTCCTTGTTTTATTAATGATATCATTATATGTAGTTAATTATCATCATGCTCTGCTCTGTTTTCTATCAATTCCAATCCCAAATTCTATGCACTCCCATATCTGTGATCAAGTGCTTATTACTTAAAGGAATTGTTTATTGAAGTTTATATATTCACTTAGCAGACTGGACACAATCACAGAAAATCAACATGCTGTAGTTTATTACTGGAAAAATTTCCATCATGCACCCTAAAGTTTATAGGCTAATTAACTATAATACATGGTCATTATCTGTTTTTTTTTTTTCCCTGTTATATATAATCTAGCTGACATAAGTTAGGTGCACAGAGTATGAATGAGTCCCATAAGAAACTCATTTCACATTCTCTTAAGAAGCAAAGTTGTTGTCTCGTGAACATAACAAAACACAATCCAGTTTACCACAACATATGTATTGATACCATGCATGCCTGTGTTAAAATCTACTGTAACTCCCACATGTTGTTATCCATTGCAAAGTCGTTGTCCCACGTGTCTCGTTGTATTTCCACGTCACTTGTAGAACCATATACAAACCCTTTTAATCTGTCACTTACTTTTGCAGCTCCAAAATGGAATAAAGCTTTCCCAATCTACATCAAGAGAAAAAAAATTCAAATTCTCACATTTTCCCGAGAACCAAACAAAGGAAAAATGAATATATAGACAAATGTAATATTTACCTCTGCATGAATAACATGAAACATTGAATCTCTAAGCCTTGATGAATTGACACTTCTGACCTCTATCTTCTCTTCGTGGAGAAACCGAATGATTTCATAGAAAATGAATTGATTATCAAACCCAGTAATGAGAACTATTTCTAGTGTAGAATCCAATTCACGTATTTCAATCTGCGGTGAAATGGAGCATGTGGGTGATCTTTTTCTTAATCCCTTTAAACTTTCCTTCTTGTCCATTATCATTTTCACCTTTGCCTCTAAGGTTTTTATGTAATTTATGGCTTCATCTATTTGATCTGGCAGTGCTAGTTGCTCCTGTAATTTCATCAAATAAATAAATATAAGATGACATATTACTTTTTAAAAAATGATATAGAAATTGAGTGTACATGCATGTAGAGAAGAGAGAGAGACAGAGATGAAGACTGGAGAGTACTAAGTACCTTGGAATTATGAGTTGGGAGAAGAGAGTTGAGTTTGCAGTAGAGGATTTTCATCTGATTTCTTCTGTTTTTCTCTATGAATCTCCTTTCAACTTTTGTGGAAGAAGAAGATTGATGATCCATTCTATTAATTTGTTTCTCTGCCTAATTGCTTAGCTTGTTTGAGTTTGACAACCAATAGCTAGGCCAGACTAGAGTGTCACAGTTCTTAACTGAGGTTGTTGTTTTTGCATGTTTCTTTTCTTCTCTATATATAGATAGAGAGAGACAGAGTACTACCTTCTAATCTAGGAAACTACGAAGAAGCTCAAAAGCCGTAAGTGAGAAAGCTAGGAAATGTCAGGCATCAAAGTGGGAAAATAAACGTGCAGTTTGGTATTTCTATAACTTTTTTCTGTACAAATTGCGGCTCCACACTGAACCAAAATACAAAATACTGAAATAGTGTGAATAAGACCTTGACTTGGGAATATTTCTTTCCATTAATGGCGACTAACCACTGTTGACCATAGAAGTCAATAACAGAGTTGTTAGTGATGCAAGAGACAACATATATATCACATCATCACATTTTCACATTATGACATCATCATTGCATTATAATTAAAGTTTGTTTTCTGCACCTCTGGGCATGCACAAGCCTGATCTCCTTTCCTAGAAAAGAATTGGCTCTTTTAGGATAGAAACGTGTAACCAAATTAAGCTACAAAAGGGTTGAGCAAAAGAAATGCTTAGCTTCGTGTAACCAACCATACATGAACCAATCGTGTAGGGTTTGGTAATTTGATTCATGGAGTCATGTCAAATCTAATTTCATTGTATTAGTTTTAATTTGGATTGAATTTTAAATATTTATGATTACATTATATTAAATTTTAATCTAGAATGAACTGATCCGAATCATTATCATGTCTAATATACCAATCAAACAAGAGAGAGACTATTTCTTGATTTTCTATGGCTATTACTAGTTACTATCTATGAATAATTGATGTTAGCTTTTATGACTGGTGATCTTGCTCAAAAACTGGTTAAAAAAAAATAAAAAAATTAATTAGTTTATTGTTGGTGAACTTAATTAGCGTAGAATGTTGGGTATGTGAGAAAATATTGAAGAATGGGAATGTTATGCAATTCATTCATAAGGTGGTTGATATATACACATGTAGAAGATTCAATCTATGTATAGAACATTCACAAGAGAGATACAATATAACTAAGGTACAATTGCGAGATTGAGCAGTAAAATAAGACACAATTAGTGAAGGGAGAAAGTAGGGTACAATTACAAACATGTGATTGGTGAAATAATTAATTATCATGATCCCCATAAAATGTGGCTATGATATTGTTGCTAATAGGATCAACTATATATGAATGATTGTTTAGTTATTTATATTTATACTATTATAAAAGATAAATACATATGTTCTCTTTCTTTTTTTTATTTAATAACAATATCATATAATAGTTTTATATTTAATTATTTATTCCTTGTAGTTAAGGGTTTTTAAGGTAATTAAGACATACTAGACGTGTTTACACTAAATCTTGTAAGACAATTAAAAGCACGGAAAGTTGACGAGATTTTAGCTCAATTACAATATGGATAAGTCGTTACCTTACAAATTATAATTGCTAAACTAGTAATTTTAATTTCATTTATTTTTTTCCAAATTTCACAATAACCACATAGTATTACATATTTACAACATATGGTAGTAAACTTAATAAGTTTTTCTTCAAGCAACCTCAACTACAGTCCGATGTAAGCCGGATAAGTTCTCTAGCAAATCAAAGGTAAGCATCGACGTCCTAGGTCTTAGCTGCCGGTCTGTGTATCTTCCCGGTAGTGAGGCCGGTGTCGACCTTTCACACGTACCAAGCCACTTAGCTTGCATGTATTTTTGCTTCCTCCATGGTCCCAAATGCATTTTCTTCTCCTTCATGCATTTTTTAGCAGCTGAACACAAAATCTTGATTAGGTTCTTCATTCTCTCTGCTTTTCCAACAAATACTTCGGGTAATCGACTTATTAATTGGTTATATTCCTCGTTTGCCCTTGCCATCTCAAACTCTGCTCTGAAATTAAATTCAATCACAATTCTTATTTCTCCTTTTTTTGAACTTGTTGTGTCCATCACTTCCAAATAAGTATGCTCCCCTGAACATGGTTACAACAAAAATGAATTAGTATCGATCATTTTAGTAAAAAATTGACCGTTATCCAAGGGATTAATTAATTTGATGATTTTATATACCTGATGGGATATTTTTTGAGGTTTTCCATTTAGATTTGCAAATGGCACAATTATAACCCAGGTTCAATAGCTGATTACATATTTCTCTTTGTAAGCAATCCCGGCAACCGTTATCTACATTGCCTGCAACTGGTCTTTGACAAATGCATTGCTTGCCGGATAAATTCAATTCTTTTAAAGCCTCATTCGTAGCATGCCGGATTTTTGTTTCAATTGAAGTTGTCCTAAACAATGTTTCCTGAAATGAAAAATGTTAAATACAGAGGCTTTAAATCAACAATGATTTAATGAGATTTGTGCTTTTAACTATGGCTGCCTGCAACAAATTTCAAATTTTGAATTGAAATTTTACCTTAAGAAGCTGATCTTGTTGTTCCCAGAAGACCTTATTGTCTTGGAAATTGCGATTCTCATCCTCACCAAAATCATCTTGATAGTCATTAGAGCTGCTTGATGAATTTTCCGATGAGGATGTCTCAATATCCTCAAGAAACCCGAAAACCGTATCGGCAAAACTCACCAATTCTCGGTGGTATTCAACATTCTTAACGGAAGCTCCGGCGAGTTGCCAGTTTTTCGGGCAATCCTCCTCTGTCCATGTTTAATTATGATTTTGAGAAATTTATCTATCTCTGTTTCTGTTTCTGCAATTACAAGCTCTGTCTTGCACGTGCTTCTGTACGACTTCGTTAGTCCTAACATAGGACCTGAATTTATACTATTTTGGGGGAATGCTTAGAAGGGACCCACCAATCCGACGTGGATTAGTCAATTGAATTCCATGTCAGCTTTAACCAATAAACTTTGTGCTTGAAAATAGTTTTGTGATTATCTGAATAATTTTAAAAAAAAGTTTGTGATTTATCTTAATCTTTGACGTGTAGGGACCACTGAATTGATGAGTCAGAACCGAGTGAGCAACGGTAGCTGAAGCACATTGAACAAGTGGCATCTAGTGAATGTTTATTGGCGGTCTTATCTAAAACAGGTGGGACCTACTGTCTTCTGGAGGGCCCACTATTGTGGATCTGACGTCATACGATATATTTTTATCACAGCAAATTACCAAGTTTAGACTAAATTTTAAGCTTATCTGTTCACCAAATTGACCATTTCTAAACAAGATAAATTTGGCCAAATTAAGTTCTAGTGACTAAATTTCTTACTCATAATTAGTTTAGTCAAATTATTTCTAAATTAGTGTGCCTAATCTATTTTCTTCTACAAGAGTTCAACATTTTTTTATAGATAATATTCACTTAATTTGGACATAATTATAGGTAAGATGTTGACCTTTTCTCTTTAAAAAAACAGAAAGTAGGATCAGAATCCTCTCATAATCTTAAAAAATAAGAGATGATTTTGTGAAAAAGATACATGCACACAAAAAAAAAGTAAAATTATAATTTAATTAAATATAATTTTCAAGAAACAAATAATTATCCAGTCCTCCACACACAAAAAGAGCAAATAACTACAACAGTCACAAAAAAAATGTGTAAAATGTAAATAAAAGCATATTAATTTTCCATAACCATCATCATTGAGTAGATAGTGATTGCGATGGATATTATCAATGTCATAAATATTGAAAATATTATTCTCATGCATCAGATGGCTGGGGCTACATATTCATATTCCAGCCAAAATTGTTGATTATATATTCAGAATTTCAGATTGTCCACTGACAAACAACAAAAATTGTTTAAAACAACGTAATTTATTGAAAAAGTGTAACTAAGATGTTGAATAAAAGTGCATAAAGTAACAAAGGTACTAGCAAAATTTTGTTAGGTAAATTGTCATAGAGGTTATGATTGATGTTAATCTTCCTGTACTACTATTCCCATGTTGCAACCTAGTATAAGATACAATTCGGCCAATAATGGCATCTCCATCAATTTCTTAGATTGTGAAGACCATGAATATAACAGTGCAAATTGTCAACTTTCCATACCTATAGTCAGTCAGAAATCAGAATAATGGTATGATATAAACATTAAAAGTGTGAATTAAGTAAGATCTTTCAATTGATTAACAAGATAAAATATTGACAACTGGAAAAAAAAAAAAAGATGATGAACTTTTGGAGAAATAAAGGAGCCAAAAGAACCATTTTAACATTTAAAAAGAAAATCTTTCATGACTAATGAGCCATCTCAAGGGGCACCATAGCCAACTTGCTGTTCAGAGAGATTGTCATATAAATATAAATAAGATATCCAGGAACAAACAGATCACAAATATAGTAGGGGATTTGTCATGTAAAATTTGGATGACACAGGGAAATCTCCAGAGGCCAATATAATCCCACTAGATTTTAAAAATATAACTTTCACTGTATCCCATGACCAAACACTAGAAATTTCAGGCATTACCATCTTTTTGGCCAGCAAGTGGATCTACCATGCAGAATATATGATCAAGGTACCAGTAAAGGTTACTTGTTAGGTGAAAACCTGTCGAAAAAAAATAGTAAAAGTAAAATTATAACAATGTTTATTTTATGTTTCTGCTAAAACAAATTCATCCTCAAAACTCAAAAGATAGCCACAAATTGAAAAGGCTCCATTAACTTGGCAAATATATAATTACCTTGCCCATTCAAGGATGGAAGCAATGATTTTTTCACATACTACTACTCATCTCGAGGTCAGCTAACTTCTTGCGTAAAAAGTCTAGGTTATAGTTCTATAAAATATATTATGTACAATTTTTTTCTCATAATGGTGAAGTTGAGAAAAATGATTGCCTTAAATTACAGAAGATATGTAACAGTCCATGGCCAACAACTGAACTACCATGGCCGCAAACCGTGCTTGTGGATACCACAGGTACAACCATGACAAACAAACAGAAAGTTACAAGAACTTCTCCAATTTGAACGTAAAA
This sequence comes from Quillaja saponaria, assembly GCA_029379385.1. NCBI lineage: Eukaryota > Viridiplantae > Streptophyta > Magnoliopsida > Fabales > Quillajaceae > Quillaja > Quillaja saponaria. Next base: position 4,297,012 of record CM055616.1, on the reverse strand, counting down.
TACTTTTGGTGAAATCTGGGATCAAAAGGTAAAATCATGTTTTAATTATTAAAGAAAACGGACTCCTCTAGGAACACAAGTTATGGTCTTTTTAAGATAGATTGGTTGTTGAACACTTCAGGAACTGCAGCTTCACATTCGATTTTCCATTCATATTAAATATTCTTGTAAGCTATCTCATATAAAATTGTGAAAATTCTATAACCATTCATATTATCTGCTTAGACTGGGCAAGTGGCTTGGTTTGTATAAATTATAGTATAAGAACAAGAATCTGCAACAGAATATACATACCATATAATAACCAATAGGAAACTGAGGATTTCATGAAAGACAGGTTTTGGCATTAAAAAAAGATAAAGTAAGAAAAAGAAAATTGCTTTTATCTACCGAAATACATCATTTTGCTGAATGCAAAGGTTCAAAGGAGAAGCTATTTGTTACTAGCTCAGCTTTAGCAATTGCTACAAAAGATGATGACATACACAAAAAGAAAGAATAATATTCGAATACTTTAGACGACATCGCTACTTTAATCAACACAATACAACATGCTCTACTCAATCTTCTTCGCTGGCCATATGTATTTTATAACAGAAACAACAAAGGAAACAAAAATAATAACTATAATGATGACAACATGGAAACTTTTAAATTTTAATGCTTAGCAATAAGCAATAGAAAACTATGAAATCCTTGTCACTCTATGTCAACTTCTTGATAGTTTCAGATATACATCTGAACTCAAGAAAAGCAACAATATAATGAGACAAACAATATTAAGAAATGCAAGTGTAACATGAAAGTGATTCAAAAAAACAATAAAATTTACAGGACTGCTGTTTTCTTAGAGGAAGAAAGTTAGGGAAAACAATGTACATCCATCCAAATGTGGGAACTTGTGAAGCATAGTAAATTAGCATCCAAAATTTGGTTGAAAAGGTCAGAGATTGTCTGCATAGTTGATGGCATGCTCAACAATATTTAAATAAAAAGATGATAAAGATAAAACCTTGAACTTATAGGCAATTAATAAATATATAAATTAACATTTTAAAAAATGAAAATTTTAGTTCAGAAATTATATTCATTAATTGATGACAAGGAAGCAGCAACACTACAATAATCCAACTTGGCCAGTTGCCTGTAGGAGCACTACAGTTTACAAGGAAGGCTACTATATTATGGATCCATGATGGACCCATAATCATGCATCATCCTAAGATTGGAGGCAAACCTTATTTATATTATAATACTCAAAGTAAGCATTCAATACTTGGTGGACTGACCCACAAATCTGGCAAAACTGCCCAATAATTTTACAGCCCAGGTCAAATCTGGGAATCAATCTTCAGTAATTTACCTGTAGTTTTGTGCTACAAGAAATTTACCTTTTTCCTGTGAAGGAGAGTAGAAGAAGATTTAAAAAAATAAACACACATATGCGGTGAGCGTGGATCGAACACGCGACCTTCAGATCTTCAGTCTGACGCTCTCCCAACTGAGCTATCCCCGCTACACAAGATTTGACTTCCTCAAAATTTAGGTAGATGCTACTTTATTCCAAACAAAAGAAAAAATTAGAGATGAATTAACATTATTCTTCTAAAAATGAGATTACAAAATTTTTTACAACGTTGTGTGTCTATATAATTTAAATATGTGGTAACATCTAAATTTAAGAGAGTTAAGATATTTTTTATATATATATTAGATATAACAGATAAAAATTAATAATGTAAAATCTGCTTAGAATATGAATTGAGACATGATGCTTATTAGAGGGTTCAATAGAACGATTGGGTGCGTTTGGATATCCCTATTGAACAATTGGGCCAATTGCTATATTTTTAGCAACTTATGGATCTTTTGTGGTATATTATATTATTATGTGAGTAAAATATATTATAAACCTTAAACTTTTGAAATAATAATAATCATCCCTAACCCTCACTGGAGATGACTCATCTCTACATCAAACTATTCTATGTTTTTTTTTAATTAATTATATTATAAAATGTTATGCACTATGCATTAGTTTTAAATAATAATTTTACAATATAATGTCAATTTGATCTCTAATTATGGGTAATCTAATTTTACAATTTGTACACTAAATGAGCTAAAGTTTTTATTACTTTTATGTTGTCCAATACTATAGAAGAAACAATTAAAAGTATTCTAGATACCGAGTTCTTAGAGTTGAGGAATGCCATATGATTGATTCTTATCTTGGATTTAAACTTCTCATTTTTTTATTTTCTTTTAGGGTTATCACGAATCAAAATTTCAGCTTGAAAATTTGTGACTACTTAACTAAGTAAACTAATTCATATGATTTACATTTTTAACCAACATTTGGTAATATTACAAATATATTCACAAAACTAGCATGGACAAAAATTTTCTTTTTTTTCCTTCTCATCACACAACCGCAACCACAGTGTGATGCAAACCAGGAAAATTTTCCAGCAAATCAAAGGTAAGCATTGAAGCCCTAGATTTTGGAGGCCTGTCCAAGTATATCACGGGGAGTGGTGGTGGTGGTGGTGGTGGTGGTGGTGGTGGTGATGGTGCAGGCGTCGACCTCTCACATGTACCAAGCCATTTAGCTTGCATGTATCTTTGCTTCCTCCATGGTCCCAAATACATTTTCTTCTCCTTCATGCATTTTTTAGCAGATGAACACATAATCTTAATTAAGTTCCGTAATCTCTCTGTTTTTCCAACAAATAATTCCGGTAACCGACAAACTAATCGATTGTATTCCTCATTTGCCCTTGCCATTTCAAACTCTGCTCTAAAATTCAATTCAATTATCACTCTCATTTCATTTTTAGCATTTGATGCATCCACCATCACTTCTAAATAAGTATGCTCTCCTGATGGGATTTGTGTTGAGCTCTTCCACTTAGATTTGCAAATGGAACAATTGTAACCCAGGCTCAATAACCATTTGCATATTTCCCTTTGCAAGCAATTCCGGCAACCCTTTTCCGCCACTGTTCTCCCGCAAATGCAATATTGCTTACATGATAAATGCAATTCCTTCATAGCCTCATTCGTAGCCTGCCGGATTTTTGACTCAGTTGCACTACTCCTACACAACGTATCCTGAGGGAAAAAAGTAGAAAAAAATGTTAAAAGAGTGGATCTTGGATTGAAATCCTAACAATTTGATGATTGTTTATTTGGTATGAAATTTTACCTGGAGAAGCTGATCTTGTTTTTCCCAGAAGGCCTTATTCTTTTGAACATTGCCATGTTTTTCATCCTCATAATCACCATCATCTTCATATTCATTGGAGTTGCAAGAATTTCCTGATGAATTTTCAACATCCTCTAAAAACCCGAATAAGGTATCGGAAAAACTCACCATCTCATGACCAGAGTTCTGCCGAGTAGCCAGGATTCCGGGCAATTCTCCCTCCATGGAAATGGATTTTGTTCCTTTTTCTCTATTCTCTCTCTTTAAATTTATGTTTCGCTAAACAAGATCTAATGCACGTGCCTTGTATGATACCATAATTGAATCCTAAGTCTTAACCTGGTACTCCAATTTATACAAAAGAGCATACTCTGGGACTCACCTGTCCTAGGTGGACAGTGGATGTACTAGACGCCGCGAACATAGTATTTGGACTTAGCTTACGTGACACGTTAACATTTGATAATCAGAGGGTTCTTCTAGTTGTTTGGTGATCAGACAGCTAAGTTCCAGGTCAGCTTGATCAATAATCTTTCAGATACTCGAATGTGCTCAGCATTTACTCAAAACAGATTTGGCACAATGACACGTGGCATTACAAATGACGCTGATAGGAGGGTTATCCAAAATGAGGGCCTAAACCCATGTTAGTTGGGGGCCTATATCATCATAATGCAAATCCTTTAGGAATATGGGAATGATTAACATCCCATAATGCAAGCTATGGTTTGGTGGGAAATAATAGGGCCAAAATGCCCCTCACTGTTGTAGCTTTCCACTACAGTAGGTTGAATCTGGGTCATATTTCTGATGAACAGTGAAAGATATTTATGTAATTTGAGGGGGAACAACTGCAAATGGTTTTGTCTTGGTGGTTTAGTGGTTTAACAGCACTGTTTTCCAAGTCACAAAGAATGGGCTTCGAGTATTATTTAGAAAAAGGAAAGCAAACCTGGGAACGATTCTTGTCTTCGCCATGAATAAGATTTATGAGAAGGAAGAAGGCTACTTCTCGTTGTGTAGTTCATAAGTCTAATACATAGAAATAAGTCCAATAGGCCCTCTACAGACAAAACAAAGAAAGAAACAAAATTGAGCTGAAAATGAATATGCCACTTCAAAATGTCAACTTTCTATACCAGTAGTATGTTAGAGATAAAGTGAACTGAAAATTACTGGGGACGGTCTGAGCTCTGAAGTGAGAAACGAACAAACACATATACTTTGTTATGATACCTTGTTTAATTTCATAGCCTTACTTTAACATCAAATGCAGACTATTCAAAACTGACAAAACAAGGCTACCTTAATGCAAAGATTAGGTGAATCATGTTTATCAAACTGATCTTTCCCTTTCAAGCTAGGAAAAGTGGGGAAACAACTTTTTCTCTACTTAAAAAAGATATATAAATTTACAGACTTGACAACTGACAATCTAAAGAATGTTTCTGCATATGGATACAAAAAGTGTAAATGGTTTGGATATACTCTTCAGAAAGCTACCATTGATTAACTATAATTAAACAAATAAGCTCGATTAATTAAACTAGTTGAAGAGAGACTCCTGGAACAAAATGATGTTTTGGACAAGAGGAGCCTAAAGAACAATTTTTACATTTAAAAAGAAAAGCTTCCTGGACTAATGAGCCATCCCAAGGAAAACACAGCCAACTTGCAGTTCAAAGACATCATCACAAGCATATAAATAAGATATCCTGATATTGACACACCACAAACCTAGTTTAGGATTTGTCATATAAAATTTAGATGACAGAGAGAATCTCCAATTAAAGATAATCTCAATAGATTTAAAGATTGCTTTTTACCATATCCATAATCTCAGAATTTGCACCATTAGTTGATTAAATGCATCCTAATTTTCACTTTTCTTCTTAATAAAATAAAGGAAATCTTTTCACCCTTTTCTGATGTTGTCCTAAGGCAGTATCAATGTGTTTGTGAAAAAAATAAACTATTTTTCAGAAACTTACCTCCACCAGATAAAACAGCAAAGTGGTGAAATGGTGGACATCATCACAAAGGAGTTGAAAACTGCAAGGCCCCCGTCAACTTCATGAGTCATGACAAGTGGATCTGCAATGTTCAATATGAATCCAGGTACCAATGAAGGTTCTATCATTTTGTGTATGTGAAAACCTGTCGAAAAGAGATAGGAAGATATTATTTTTGTTGACAATGATAGGAGAAATGAATATTTAAAAGCATGATATAAATTCAAAATACCTACCGACAATAACATTTTATTATTTATCTGCTAAAATTTCCAAAATAAACTATTGTATGACAATAAATTTATCATTTTATCTGCTTAAAATTTCCCATTGAAAAGACAGCCATAAATTGACAGCCACACCAACTTGGCAAACAATGATATAACTATATAAATTCTCAAGTAAAGAGAAAACACAGGAAAAATAAAAAGCAATATGATTTACCACTAACCAGGAACAGACAGAATTATTTTCATGCTCTCTTTTACTGATGCAGCAATATCTTTTTCCCTCAGGTTATGAGCCTGCTACAGATTTCAGTGCGCCACATTCAAAAAGCTAGTAATTCATACATAAAGACACGATCACAATGGAAACAAGTTGATCACTAAATCAGATTTTCACCTATAAGTTCTTAATTCAACTTAAATTTTGCAGATATGATATCACTTAGAAATTGTATAGGACTGCCAAGATAGAAAAAGAAGTTCGGGGGCTGAAGTGGAAGAGAAATGCAGGACTCAAAATCAACAAGTAATCAAAAGGAAAATGCAAGTTCTTTCCTTAATACAATTCCAATGGTAATGAAAGTACAAGGTATTTTCTTCAGACATCAAATAAACTTTTTAAAAAAAAATTAAGTGGAAAAAATATTAACTAACGGCGGGTAAGCAGCACCATTAAAAAAATACATGCTACTTGGCTAGTTGCCAACCCATCCACTAAATGGTCAGGCCACTGTATGGCCATGGTCATGATTCTTCCTAATATTGCTGCCAAACCTTGTCACATCATAATTTCCACATAAGGATGTTGTAAAGTACCCAAGTTAGGCGTTAAAAAACTTCACTGGTGGACTGACCCATAAACCTGGTATAATTCTCCTCTTATTTTTTTTTGGGTGTCCAGGTCACTAGCTAGGGATCTGTTTCAGAAGTTTGTAAGGCATCCAAGGACATCAGAAGCCAATGGCAGGGCATATAAAATCGCTGAAATTATCCATTCATGTGTCATCAGAAGAAACAAAGACCTAAATGGACTAAACTTTAGATGCATGTGCATGAAAATAAATCAAATGTAACCTTTCTTTTTTGGGGGAAAGAAAAACACATGTAACCTTTCAATACAACAATCAGATGAGCAATGGCATTCACCCAAGTCATTACTCCTATCATACAATTGAATGTTCTTTGTCAATGCTTATGTTCATCTCAATTTATAGCATTACTAACTTAAGGAAATAGAATCCACTGATTAGAGCCCATATTGGAATCGGCCTCTACTTGTTGGTACTTTTCACAAGCACCCACAAGCAGAATTTTTATGAACACACACAAGGCTTCCTCACATGCGTGCTTCACGGCTGTAAATGAAATTTTTATATGATAATAAAACTTGAAATAGGCAAGAATTGATTTCCTTCTTAGAACATTTTAACATAAAAATGTTATTGTCTAACCCATGCTTTAGTAAGTACCCTCAATTTTAATGTTCATGTTCTTCTGCCACAAATCAAATTCATATATCTTACTTGTAAGGCGCACAACTAACTGGTTGAGACAAATACAGAAGCTAGTACAAAAATTTTCATAGTAGCAGATTGTCAGGGTTTCATAAAAGTAGTAATTGAGTAAATCCAGTCTCCATGACCTCCCTGGACATGTGCAATTCTGCAGATAGTCTATATGGTCAGTAACACTCTCAGACCTTTCTGGCCTCTCATTCTAATATTGGTTACATTCAATGCTGCACACATTACCGTCTTTGATACACACCCTAGCATGCACCGTAGAAAGCTAGCAGCAGGTTACAAATGTTAAAGCAAGCTGCAGGGGAGACTTATCATTCCCTTTCTCGGTCCTAAATGCTAATGCAACTAGAAAACAATGTAAGTATCAATTTAACATAACAGAAGCATTTTCACATTTGGACATGTCCCAACTCCCAAATCAACTAGGATGAATTGTTAGTTGCAATCGACCTAATAAAAGCATTGTCTTAAACTGAATGCAATAAAATAAATTTTTTTTTAAAACGACTAATAATCTTAGTTCAAATATATATTGGAGTTTAAACAAATATAAGAGAGTACAACTTCCAGTAAATTCAAAACCAATAACAGATCCATTTCAGCTTGCATGTCATCAAATCCTAAACAGCATAAACGCCTTTACCAAATGGGCATTTGGAACCCAATATCCAGCTGATTCAAACTCAGCAGTTTGAACCCATTTGCAGAAATGAAAACTCTCAAGGCAAGTCATCGATATTTTTTAGGAGAAAAAAAGGGAACAACTTTAAGACTAGGGGGAAAAGAAGACAGAAAATATAAAAAGAAAGAGAGGAAGAGCATGTTCATAAAATCCTAAGAATGCGGCGACCTTCAGAACTTCTGTCTGAAGCTCTCCCCGGCTTCGTTAAATTGCACCAGGCGGGAATCGAAGCCGGGTCTGTACCGTGGCAGGGGTACTATTCTACCACTAGACCACTGGTGATTGGCATAACGTGACCTTGTTTAATGTTATATTTGTTCTATATGACCAATTGTTTGGCTCGTTGGATTTTGTACAGAAAGATCTTTGATTCTGATGATACAATAATACTTACTTGGGAGGAGACTGCAGATAATTTTTTATTGTTTTTAAAGGGAAACCATGGAAAATTGCATTTGCATGAGGATTCTGAAAGTTAAGGTTTTGCACAATGACAATAAAGTAAGCAATATGTTATTTGATAAGGATAAAAAATTACAAAATGCTAGCTTCGTGGATTTTGAAATGGCTTTGTTAGGACTTGGGAGTGTGGAGTTCATGGCACCAGAACTAGTTGGAAAGAGAAGAATAAACCAGGCTTGATTGCTGGAGTTAGCAAAGACCCAAGGGAGAAAAGGAAGTCTATATTGTGGAGACAGAATTGCAGCGTCTACTTGACAAAATTAAGTTAGTAAAAAATTGGTCTATAACTGCTGGGACACCCTGCATTTGTTGAATTTGCTAACTCAAAACATCCTTGACAAACTCTGGGTGTCATCCAACAACCTGTTTTTTAAGTGAATTATGCATTCCATTAATTTTTCCTATGATAACGAACTTCATACTTTCTGAACATCCAGCTATACAGGTGTATTTGTTCAGAAACAACATCAGAATTAGCTTCTATTATATATGTTATTATAAGAAAAGCCTGAGACGTGGAAAGATACATCAGTATAAAGCAAAAGCAAAGCTCTGTTTCTGTTTCTATTTCAATCTTTACTTTTTCTCTCCCCCTGTCTGCTTGTAGCTAGGTGTGTCTGTGGATGCACCAAGTCATTGTGATCATCCATTGACAATGCTGAGGGAAGGATGCGTATGGCATAAAAATGAAGCCAACCAGCTAGATGGTCGGAAATGAGTGTATAATTGGCAATTACCTACTTCTGTTCTGCATGAACGTAATTTATCGCCTCTTAGCCTTGTCATGTCGTGTTCTTCGTGAAAATTCCTGGATCTTCCGATCATGCTGTTTAAGCATCTGATCCACATTGTTTGATGACACAAGTAAAGGACCAGAGACATAAATCTTGTTTCCCCAGGACCCATGACTTTGCTGAAGAAAGACAAGAACAAAGACCCATATTTAAGTATATTCAGCCAAAGATGAAGCTATCGTGAAAACTATTAAGTATCAATACACTAGACCTTGATTATCAGAGAGAATGAGTACTGATTAGGGAAAAAAGGTTACCAGAAAAGTGTGAAAGATTAACACTAAACATTTGACACCAATAAAGTATAGCAACAAGTACAGACTGAAATCTGTGGAACCCCAATCCACAGATTCAAGTGGGCTGTTTCAAATCAGATACAAGATGCCTACCCTGAATTGAGTATCAGGTGACTTGAGGGGAACCAGGGGCTTCCAACTTGGAAGGTAGTCCCGTAAACTAATCTTACCCATCCGAGGGAGCTCTGAGAATTATTTATAGAATATCAGGAGATAGATTGTTGAAATGCAAAGCCATCGCGTAGTAACAAGTGAAAAACATGGAAGAATGGTAAATCAAATAGAAGTAGGAGTTTAGTGTTACTGAAGCTTTTGGAGTCATTTCCAAGATATTTAACAATGATAGTCCATCACTAGTAAGGCCACAGAGTAATTAGTTATGCTTAGCAATAGAGTTTCTTAAGAGCTTCAGTGGGTAATCCAAAGTATCAATAAAGGAAATGAAAAGAGAAAACAAGACAAAAGAAGAACCAAGACTAAGGAAAAAATAAATCAGAAAACTAACCAGAGCCGGTTCTTTAGTATGTGCTCTCCCATCTGTTATATGATTGAAATCTGTATTTCTCTGTGTTTGCCATTTTTTATCCTGTACATGACCTGATTTTCCTTGCTGATGTTTGGACATCAAGGTCCTAGTTGCTACTAGACCAGACAGATTAGACAATTTAGCTCGCACTGAAGCCGTTGACAGCTCGTCAAGTTCTTTCCCATCCTTCTGCCATCCAGGACCATGAACCAACCGTCCTGAAAGTGAAGGCCTCTTATGAAGATGCCCAGCTGGAAAATTCTCTTTTACGTCTTTAATGTGTTCAGACTGTTTACGTGGAACAGCTAGAAAACCAGAAACAGCTTCCTCCCCGCATGAACTGAACAGTTCGCTTTGGCTCTTTGAATTAGAATAGCCTTGTCCTTTCTGTATTCAATAAGAATGTGACTTAGGAGTAAGCATAAGAGGCCAAGGAAGAAGCAGTGCAATAAACAAAGGACAACATGACACAACCGAGACCATATAATTCTTACTGCAGATTTGGCCTCCATTTATTTTTTTGTTCCTTGCAACACAAGTAGTTATAACAGAACAGCAAAAATATGAAACTTTGCATGCACTTCTTTTCCATATATTAATTACATTCGAATTCAGGAACCTAATACACATTCATGATATGTGACAAAATTCCATTCAAATAAGCATTAAATAACCAAATACAAACTTGTAACACGATTCACTACTAAAAACTATGTATCAAGTTAACTGTATTAGATCCAAGCCGCTGGTATCATATAACAACCTACCCCTTCTTTTTTTCAGTGGCAAGTCACATGCAAAATCTCAATGGATTTAAACCTTGATGTCTTCCTTCCACCCATGATCTTATCGGAGGAAGAAGTTCCAAAAGAGTTGACATTACTGGCACACTATTCCAATTTATAGGTGTTCTACAGTCTACACACAATAATATGCTGATTAACACGGTGAAGATCTTGCTCAAAGAACAGATGATTGTAGGAAGAAGAACCTTGGTCAACTACTTAGTAGATCCTAAAAGTCCGAGAAAATAAGACAGAAGTTTTGTAATTGCTACCACTTGAATCAAGTGGCACTCGGTTATAAGGCAATGGTCTAGGTTCTTTCTTTTTCTCCCCTTCCCTCAGCAGCACATATATTAATTTAGAATGTCAGCACACATTTTTAGTACACTACTTGGTTTGACATATTTAGCAGCTGATATCTATCAGCAGAGGGTCAAAATTGGCCACCGAAATAAGATAGTCAAATTCTAATTACAGATCAAAGCAAAAGCTGGACAAAACCCATATTGGGGTTACCTGGATTGACATTCGTAGGTCAGAATTAACTTTTGAAACTGGAAAAGGGCAAGGTTCTTTTTCTTGTCTACTTCCCAAGCCAACTTTCAGCTCCCTTCCTCCAACAGCTCCTTGCCTAAAACAGTAAATGAAAAGGTTAACTTATACCGTGCTTAGATAACAAACAAACCTCCCTTTTGACAGAGAGATGCAATACTACAGTAAAATAAATTGTTGTAGTGGTACCCAACTCTGACAGGTGGGAAGGTCCATCACCCACATTGTTGAAATCAAAAAAAGAAAATATAAAAAATAATTTATGTATTTACGCTGCTAGCATTTGCTCTAACAAACTTTCAAAAGGCTTGCAAAAGCAGAAAATAATGAACGATTAGTGTGTTTTAAACTGTTATTTGCTCAACTATGCTTCTAGCACTTGTAAGATGTGTCTTTTCATCTTTATACCTGCCACTCATGTCCACATGTAAGAACCAATCCTCGACAAGCCCTTCGAAAAAAATCAAATCACGGCACTGTGGCACTGAGAATCATGTTTATCATGACAAAGTTACCTTCTTAAATATTGAAACTATCATGTTATGGAGCTGGTTACTAGGATTTACAGTGTCAAGAAATATATATTTCTCAAATTGTTGCTTAACTTGAAAACAATTAGACTAAAACATGTACTACCTTCTAGCTACTTCGTCCCGCAATTTGGAATCAATTTCTTTGCTGGGAGGGTATTTCGGTAAACTTGAAGGATCACAGGCAATGGGTTCTGTTGTAAAGAACTGCACATGAATAAAAAGATTAGAAAGGAAATTCATGTACCTCTCAGAATATTAAAGAAGCAAGAGATTGCTCACTATATTTTATATTATTACATTGCACAATCAAGAATCAACAAATATGACTGGCTTTCTACTTCTTAGTATTATAATAATAAAAATCCCTCATTTACTCTTTCTGTCTCCTATCTGTTCTGATAGGTAAGTTACAAACTCATCCGACAGGTGACTTTTGACTCTGGTTTCACCATCCACCCTTGTCTTCAAAGGGGGAGGTGGTTCCTCCGCATAAACTGATGTCTTATCTCAGGGTACATGAGTCAACTATCTAATGCAATGTATGTAATCTAGGGAATTTCCAGTAGCGGGGAAAATTTGCATGTTCCCCAATTTCTATTGTGTCTCGGTATGTGTATGTCTTTTCCATTGAACAGAAGGAACCAACAATGAGGTCAAGAAAAATCAATAACCTTATATTAGAACAACTAAAGTTATTTGAGTCAACAACCAAGTCAGTATGGACCATTTCTACAATGTGGCTGTCTTGTCCTTACATAATGACAGAAAACAGTTAAGAAAGTCACTATATAAATGCACACAAACCCCTTCCAAAATGAAGAAACAAAATTAATATTCAGAAATGATGCTATCGGAGTTACTTTGTATGACAACATAAAATCATTGCTTCCACCAGGAACAAAATCTGCATACCTCACTATTCAGAGCACTAGATGCTGTTCCTCGATTTGCAGGATCTATTGAAAGTAAGGTCTCCATTAGCCCCATAGCAGCAACTGGAAATTCCTTAAATGTTTCAGTAACACAGCGTCTATAATGGTGTGGAAGCTTGAACACTGTCGAATGTGATGACCGTAACTTTGCCCAATAATCGTCAGTTGGTGAGCCACAAAGCTTAAAAATCTTATGCAATTGCTCAACCTACAAGGAACTATGATCAGTTTTTGGGCATGTACTTTATTAATAAATAAATACTATTTCAAGAACAACAAGAACAGAATGCCATACACTGGTAGGGGTCCTAATTCCTATTGCACATGCACAAAGGCAGAGGTCAGAGAGGTTCACTTTACTTTAAAATGGGGCTTGGGGGAAAACTACCAAATAAGCACCGGCAAGGAAACATTAAAAGAGAACAGTTACAGCACCGATGATTATGCCTTATAATGTTTCTAACATGATGGAATCACTATAATTCTGTATACTTTCAAACTCCAAAGAATTCTACATATAGCTTTGAAGGTTATACATCAAGATTTAGATTTAGTCAATTACGTTAGAGTGGTGGTAGCATTCTTTTTGCCTATTTTTATTTTAGACGGTGGACTTTACATAAACTTTAACAAAATCACGTCATATAAAATGACATTAATAAGGAAAAGATAATGGAACAAATACCCAAAAACAGTATACCTCTGTTTTTCCTGGCAATATAGGTTTGCCAGTATACAGTTCCCCTAGTATGCACCCAGTACTCCATAAATCCACTGCAACTCCGTAATGAGAGGCTCCAAGTAAAAGTTCTGGTGGTCTATACCACAGAGTCACTACACGGCTTGTCAATGGTACACTCTGATGAGGATTGAAAAAACTTGCCAAGCCAAAGTCCCCAATCTTTAAAGTCCCAGTGTTGTCAATAAGAAGATTTGAACCCTTTATGTCACGGTGGAGGATACCATGACTATGGCAATAATCCAGTCCACTAAGAAGTTGCTGCATGTAGCATTTAACCTGACATATATAATTCTTTTCATTAGACATTTGAGCATTAGGATGAAGTAGCTTGCCAGCACAATTACTTCATACGACAAAAATAAGCAAATTCTAACCTCATTGCATTTTAGATGGTCATGTTATATATACGAATCTTAACACCGAAACTATGTCAAACAGCAGGCTAATAGAAGGGGGGAAAACCATCATATGTATACCTGTGGCTCCGAAAATTTTATGCCAGGTTGTGATGAGAGTCCTGTAAGGTCATGTTCCATATACTCTAAAACAAGATATAAACTACGAGACTTCCGTGATGCTATCAAGCCTTCCAACTTTATTACGTTCGGATGGTCAAGCCTACGCAGAACAAGGATTTCCCTTGCCATAAACTTGATACTCTCAGGATCAAGATTATCAAAGCGTACTTTCTTCAAAGCAACAATTTTATTGTGAGTCACATCTCGTGCCTTATAAACACTACTATAAGTCCCTTGGCCAATCTGCAAAGCATTAGCAGGCATTTTTACTTTACCAGGCAGTACTAATATTACATTAATTGCACTAAAACTATGAATGCAGACTGAGCATCTAAGTCAAATATATAACATACTTTATCTAACTTTTCGAAACTGTTGGCAGATCGAGGTAACCATCCCTTGATAGCATCTCCTGCAACTGAAGAGAGCCAACCCGGCCATCCTGCTGCAACCTGTTCTCCTTCTGTAGCCTTTGGGACCCTTCCCAGACCTGGATGATCAACAACAATGACCTCAGGCTTGTCTGTTTTCTTCTCCTCAGTGTGATCGTCAAACAACTTCAGTGAATCATTGGCTTTCTTGTCAATTAACGAAACTTTCACATCACCTCCTTCTAATTTATCTTTTGCCCCAACTCCCTCATCTCTTCTAAACGAATTCAATTGTAAATGCTTCACCTCTGAGGACCCTTTTCTCGTCGATGACAATATCTCTGTCAAATCTTCCTGGGTATCTTCAACAGCTGAAACTTTGGAACATAGACAACCCATGTTGAAGAAACAAACTAATACCAGACAATAAATAACCTTTCACAGATGAAGATCACCACCCAAAACTCCTGCTTTTGTCCAATATCATTAGAAATATTCATACAAAAACAGCAACTAATGTAAATCTTCTGGGGAATACAAAGACATTTTAACTCCTCCTTAAACCCGAATTACCTTTACTACAACTCAATCAAGACTGACGCAATTGAATTCCAACCCACGCACTTCAATAAAATGCCGCAATTGAGGACCTTCCAATAAGACTTCGTCAAGAAATTAACTTTCAAAATAAAAAGTCACCAGGAAACTGCAGCTGGGCAGCCCGTGATTATAATACTAAAAATCTAGAAAGCGTCGAATTATTCAAGGAACAAGTCCTATAGTACCTTAAAAACAAGAAAATCCTTAGGGATTAAGGGTTGAAAAGGTAAGAGGCTTATTTACAAAGAAAAATGGCAGCTTCCTTTGGCTTTGTCTGAACTTTCTACGCGTATTTATAAAGTAATTCTGGATTATCATAGACGGCTTTTGCCGGAAGTGCCCAGTCAAAAAATCCCACTTTCTCTCTCTAAATAATATGGTGATTGACTCCATTTTCCCTCTCTATGAGTCTGTCAAGGAACGGTTAGTGTTGGTTTTGTGTTCAAAAGGGTCGTTGAGTTCTGTTTGTCGTTTCAATGCTGCATTTAAGGCGTTTGGTTTAATTACTCATTAATTATTATTTTTTTCTTTTCTTTTTGCCCTTTATTTTGGACTCGTGCTTTGTCTGAAAAAATGACAAGTTGCAATGATGTCAATTTTATAGTCTCCTACTCCTTGGTAATGTAAATACTAACTACTATAAAGAAGAAAGCTATGTTGGCTTTATGGCTTATCTCCTTTCATCAATGGTTACATTAGGTTGTCTCTACCAATCAATTAAGGGAGAATAGGAGAAGCTTCAAAAAGAAAAGCCCTATAAAAACCAAATCATTAGGTATTTATACTTTTGTTTTGTTGGAATCATTAAGTAAATATTTATATTGTTCGAAAATAAATTGACAAGAACGTACTCAAGGCAATAAAAAATAAATTAGCGAATTTGATAGTAATTACTTAGAAGACTACATGAATTTATCTTATTTTAAAATTAAAAAGTTTATTTGAAGTTATGCTTTAATCTAACAAACAATCCATCAATCACCTTGAATTTAAATTTCTTATTTGTTGTCCTACAAAAAATTATTATTTTTGGCAATCTTTATTTATCAAGTTATTGCTTAGAATTGTACATGAAAACGACGAGTTCGAATTCAACGGTCAAGGGTCTCCCGAACAGATTAGTCTAATATTTGTGATAAAAGAAAAAAGAAAGAAGCTTCCCGCGTAGTATATTGCGGAGTAACCGTCCAGACCCGCCAAACCCAACCGCGCCATATAGCGAATCCCAATTAGTCAACAACTTGTTCACCGATTCACATATCCTCACCTTACAATAATGGTTTTATCAATCTCTATTCCCAATCCCAGATCACTATCTATCCCCTCATCGAGATTCTCAATCACATTGTAGTTTCATCAATTCTATGTGATGTAATGGGCTATATAAATTTGTCCATTTAGAGGCTGTGAGGATGAGAGAAGACTGGAGGTTGGGTACTGTATTGGGGCTTGTCATTGATCAATGGGTTCGTCTTCTTTTTTGAGTTTCTATGTTAATTACTATATTCCTATTGTTGCATTCATGATTCTAATTACAAGTTCTTGTATTTATTGGGAACCTTGATGGTTTTTTATCAAGTTCTTAGTATCATATTATGTTTTAGACTACATTACATTTTTTTGCTTTTTGATGGGTAAATTTTGTTTCTTTGTATAATACTGTGTCCAATCTCATTCTGAAATTATGAGATGCATGGCTAATTCTTAATCGGGGATAAACTCTGTTTAGTTGATATCTGGGTAAAAGATTTTAAGACCACTAGGGTTGGTTTTTGAATAACATCAATAAATTATAACAGCTGAAGTGGTTTCCTCCCATTGTTGGTACAACTGGATCACCTATGTTCTCTGTGATCTGTATTCTCCATTCAGTGATTGCATTAACATGTGGGTCCTTAATAATGTTCTACCTCAAAGAGATTTCAGTGTTTGGTCATGGAATTGAAGCAGCTCAGAAGCTTTCAGGTTCAACCCCACATGACCAAATGTTGATCCAAACCTCCAGCTCATTTGCAGGGTTGCTTCTGGTTGGGGTTGGGTTTTTGCTATTCATGGTGTCATTTGTTAAGGAACGAGAATTTCAAAGCTTCTTTGCAAAAGGGTGTGTGCTTCTTCATGTTGCAGTAGCTCTTTGGAGGGTATACTTTGAGAGGAATCTTGAGGTATTGGCATCGGCCTGGCCTAGGCAAGTGGTGGGGATTTTGCTATGGCACTTTCATGGGTTTTCTTTTTGGTGTATTCCTGGAGAGAGAAGTATGACTAATTTGACAATAAATTCTAATTAATTTATGGTTGATGATGGAGTCTTATGTGCTTATAGCCAATGGTTGTTTGTTTCTGCTTTTATGAGTGGTTATGCTTTATTGTGAATGAGGGGTTTCCAGCTGATTGGTTGAAGTGTTAGATGGAAGATAACCAAGTTTAAGTGAAGCTCACTGCTATAATTAGTCATTTTTTATGTATGCCTTTTTTGTTATTCTGAAGCACTGTATCCAAATTTTGGGATTTGCATGCACCTGAAGGATTTTACCACTTTTATAGAGATGAAAGAATCAAATTAGTTAACTCTGTCTGCCTTCTTTGCTCTAGTTCTGATGATGGAGATAGCTTATGTTTGGATCAAGCTGCAGAAAAACCATGAAGTTCTGTCCTGTTTCACCTTGTGTCAAATTGCTGATTACAAACGTACAAGATGATCCTTGAACAAGATTTTGAAATTAGAAGCAGAACCTTATTTGAGTGATATGCAATTATGCATATGCTTCAACATATGATGCAGAAAATTCTGTTACATGTAAACAAGAATTCTATTTGTTGAAGTGTAGTTTAGCTTGAAAGGAATTTTGATTATAATTGCACAATTGCCCCCTTTATATATCAATATATCATCTTATTTTTTTCAATGTTTCGTTGGTATGGATAAGAGTTCTTACTCCTGGGTGGTGTGTGATTAAGCATGCTGGTCAGCTCTGTTTGTAAGATTACTTCCTACACGGCATCACCTTGGATCCCTTATATAATCTAGGATAGTGGAAAAAAGGATATCAATGGTTTTGGTTTGTAATCATCACTTCTTTGGAACTTATAGTGCTCTGTTTTGTAAGATTCTGCATAAATTATGTCCATGACATCATTCACCTTCAATTATATGTGGCTTATTCTGATTTTTGACCTGTGATGGAGATCTTTTACATCGAATGGAACTTGTGTGGTTCATAGTTTGAACAGGTACTACATCATAATAAAGCTTAGTGTCCCTGAACTGGGTTTCATACTTTTAGCTTTCTTATATTAGTGATGTTGCATAATAATGCTTGCTCCTGGTTTTCACTCAGCTTATAAGATGATTGCAGTTACCACTTTGATATTGGCCTATCTGTCACTTTTGACAAGCATGTATGAGTGTGAGATTATCCAATATTTGTCATCTCAGTAAATTTTCATGTTATTTTTGTTTCGATTTATACTATTGTTGTATGTACATTAAGGATGAATGGAGTTTGCAAACTAAGATACCACTGTAAATTAGAACCTGACCAGAGTTTCTTAGGTCTGTAAACAAGTAATCTCTGAAATGCTCCAACTGATATTAAAATAGACAACTAAATGCCTTCGACAATGTCACTAAGCCTTCTTAAATGAGGAATCAAGGGACTTACGAAGAAAAGTTGTGTCTGCTCTTATACATTTGATGCTCTTGAAGCGCAAAACTTCACTAAGGTTGTCAGTGGAACATGTCTTTTTGACAGAAGTCTTTGAAAGATCAAAATGACTGCTGCAAATTGATGTCTAAAAGGAGAAAAACAAAGTGCACACCAGCCCTTCTAACAAGGGGTAGGCTCCAAGTGGGTTTACTTTTTCTCCATGGAGGGTGACCTTGTTCTGGGTGCTTACTCAGTCTTTAAAGTCAATGTGTAGACAATTCACCATTTTCCTTCTTTACCATGTTCCTTCGTTTTCCCCATGTTGAGAAGCCTATGTTGTAAAGAAAAGATAATACTAAGCTTGACAAGATTCCATGGAAAGAATCTACAAGGTGTAATTTATGGCTTGGCAACCCAAATACGAAACCATAGAGTTAAAAGATTGTACAAAAAGTCCAAATTGATGTGCCCTGATCATTCTTTCTTCAATCAAACCCACGGGCCATGGCTTAAAAGTCGGACGACACAAAAGGGAAAGAACAAAACCCTAAAGTTGATAAGGCCCCGAAAACATATGCTGAGACAAGAAACCAGTTGTCATATCTGGACAAAAACGTGGGGTTCACTGAGTATATCAATCCCAAGACTATCTGACCAAGAATGGAATTTCCAAAAAGGGTTATGCTTTGGCCCAAAGACTTTTCTAACTTACAAATGAAAATTACATGCAAGAAAAGTAACACTGGGCCGTAAAATCACGAGTCAAGAAGAGTAATACCAAGGGTTGCAAATACTAAGCTTGTAGCAACAAAAAAAAAAAAAGGGTTATAAAGAACAAGCCTACTAGTATAATATATTAATATGATAATATCCACCTCTTTTTTATCATCTCTTCAGAGAGACAACAAGCGAACCCAAAACCCTCAAACCAATAAAATTGAAGTAGAGAAAGTACCCTAGAGAGTAAACTCTAAATCAAAGGAAATCAAAATAGCGTAGAGAGTCAATTGCAAACATGGAAGAAGAATCAGACACAACACCTACTTCTCCATGGAAGCCACCATCATCATACTTGTTAGTACTGGGCATCATGAGCAAAAGGAGGACATGGGTATGTATTTTTGTGGTGGTGTATGCAATCCTTTTGACTTCCTCATGGAATTTTCTCAAATCCATGCTTTCTTGGTACAAGTTACAAGCCCAATCAACTAGACAATCTTTTGGTTGGCCTGCTCTTTATGCCTCAGTGCTTCTTGGGGCTGTTTTTGGGGTTTTATCTATGATTGCAGCTCTTGCAGTGATGGTCCCTTCCATTCTGGTTACATGGATCACAGTTGTGGTATTACTGGCTTTCTGTGGGAAGCCTAGAAGGGTTTTGGTGGTGGAAGGAAGGAAGATTACTAGGGAGATTTTTGGCTTTGTGATCAAGATTTTGTTGAAAGAAGGGAATGTTGTTGCTGCTGTTTGTGCTGTTTTGGGGTACTTTGCTCTGGTGAGGAGGAATACAGAGGTTGATTGAATGAATTGGTGGATGGGTTTGGTGATTTAATGATTTGGTGCGTTGTGGGGATTGGAAAAGATGGAATTTTGATTTGAAAACCTTGGCGGTGGGGGAGATTTGGTAAAGTATCTTCATGATCCCTCTCTAAAGACATTATTTTTGTCTTGTTTTGGATTTTAGATTAGGAATTATTAGGTTATAGCTCGAAGAAGCTGTATAACAGTGATAATGATCATGTTGATTCTAATATATGCTCCTACTGATTGATAGCAAATTATAAGCCTTTTTTGTCCTCTACTTTCATAGTCTGTATAGGGTAAACTGTACATATCTGCTGCAGAAATTGTTCTTTTACTGAATTTAGCAAATAATACTTAATTTGTCTGTATTTAATATTTAGTTACTCAAGCTGCAGACTAAATTTAGCAAACCCAATTTGTTGGGCTGAATAAGTCCTCTTGGAAAAACATCTACCTTTGGATTCTTTTCCCAAAAAAGTGTCAAGTGTTTTACTCTGGTTGTTGTCTAAGCAGTTCTTGGTCCAAATGCTATAAAAATAAGGCAAGTGAGTGTTTTGTCATTGTGAAGAATTGCTTCTGTTCTCTCATTTGGAAATGGGTGAACTAGTGCATTTTGGGAGTAGGGACTAATCTTTGGGATGATTGTAAATGCTTGAGTAAAAAAAAATGTACAATATTTAAACTTTCTTTTCTCACTGCTTCTCATCTGACCCTTTCTATTGCAGTTGCCTTTGGCTTGTTTGGCAAGGAAGCTGGGTATCAGATTCCTTTCATAACCTCTTTTGTTTATTTGCATGTATTTATGTCATAAAAGAATTAGTAGAGAAATCACACAAGCAGAATTATTAAATCCAGGACTATGATACAGATTCACATCTATTATTTTAACTGGCATTTCCACCTTATTGTTTATTTTTAACTCAAGGTAGCGCAGGTGGGAACCACTTGTCTTTTCTGCTTAAATTTGAAACCACCCAAAATTTACATCATGCTGGTTCACTTTGAGGTAGTAGACTGCAACTTTGCCAGCCCATGCTTTCTAGCAATTGACTCGGGCACTTTGTAGACATTGAATCTGTTACAACATTAGGATCTCTGTGTTAGCCAGCTTAGAGACCTTTCTCTGTTTCTCAGACTTATCCTGACAACATCAGATGGCGGCAAAGAAAAACTGACCTCAGGCACAAACCTGTTGGAATGATCCAACCACTCCTTGAACTTTGCTACCAACATACTAGCAAATGCTAAAGTAGGATCCAATCCAAATTTGAGTTGTCTTCCAAAATTAGACCTTATGCTCAGAAAATTGCACCTCATTTTGCTCAGCATACAATGAGCGGCAGTCATGGGTGCAGCTCTTCTTGCAAATTATCTGCTAGCTATAGCCTATTTTCAAGCAAATTAACCTAAGTGCCGTGCTTTAATTTCGGATGGAAATAAAATACAGGGATCACATAATGAAATGAAAATGATATGTGTTTTGGATTTGGGGAAGGGGGGTTGGAACTTGGAAGAGTGAATGTACTTGGAAAGCGTATGCATAGGAAAAAAATAATTGCTGTTTTGGTCAGTCCAAGTGACTTCCACAATAGGCAAACCAGCAAGTGCCTTTTGTCCTTGAAAAGACTCCAACCTACACCCACCTAGTCTTTTATGTTGCTCTCATTTAACAATTGGGCGAATGGACTTCTCCATCTCTTGCCCCACTCTTACTTTTTGTGAGTCAGAAAAAGAACAAAGACAACCATTTGGGCTTTAAAAAGAGGTAAGATGATGAAGGATAATTGTGAGAATTGTGAACTACTGTTCATTGGCATTTGTAATTAAAAAAACAAAGGTGCTAATTACCTAGAAATGATATATAATATTAATATTATTAACAGCATAGACAGACCTGGAACTTTTGTCATTCCATAGCCAATATTTGTTCCACATGGGGAACCAAAATGACAGAATACATGAGTGAATAATTGCAAACTGAATCACAGGGTACAATTAAGTGCAGCTAGAATTTTAGAATTTTGCTTCACAAATGATTTGCATGCCAGAGAGGAAATAAGATTTTTTGAATAAGTACATGTAATAAATATAATTTTTATTAACTTTTGAATAACTGTTAAATAAATTTCATATATCATGTTAATAGATATTCTAATGACAGTTTTAAAAAAAAAATCCAAAACAATAAAACTATATATAATTGTGATAAATTGATTTTAAAAATTCAATACTTGATATTTACCTTTTTAGGGTTTGCTTAATTTGGTCATATTAATCACAAAATGATATGGAAAACCAAAGGAGAAAATTGCAATGTTCTTAATTTGAGATCAAGAACAGTTTTTTTTTTTTCTTATTCCCATCCTTGAAATATTTAAGGAAAAAAAAATGTTAGCAATGCCATTAGTGAAAAAAATATGGTCCTATTTCAACTAAAAAGAGCAAGGCTTCTTGTTATATCAATGCCAGCCCATAACATCAAACCTTAAGCTATGCCATTGCAATGCTACAACAATGTTACGAGATGTAAAAACAAATTATTATTGACCTAAAATATTTTTATACATAAAAAAAAAAAAGAATAAAGAAAGAAAAGACATTACTATTCTTAGAGAATAGAGAGTCAAATTATAAATTTAATTCAGATACTATTTAAAAAAAATAAAATAAAATTTGGTAACCATCTTTTAAAACTCATCATCACTTGTTAAGACTAAAAAAGAAATGTCATTTACTTACCCAATTTGGTGAGCAATATTTAGTGATGACATCGGACATGGCCATGGGCTTTGACTCTTGAAGAGGTTGTTGACTTGATTCCAATAGTAAGATCCAAGCAAGGCTGAGAATACAGGTACTGGGTCTAAATTACTACCGGTAACAAACAGGTTGAGACCGAACTGCCACCACATACCCAATTCACTTTTCAATTTTCACCCCAATTATCTTTCCTGATATTTGACTGTTTTGAAGAAAGGTGCATTAGGTGTGTTCCTCTATTCTCTCATTCGCATCTGGTGTGAGTCTGCCCCATTACCTGAATAGATAGCTGTGTACTCTTCCTCATATTCCTTTGTATAAACTTCTGAAACTCTGAATAGCAACATACAGTCTCTCTCTCTCTCAAAATATCTAATATCTGATGCATTGCCTTGAGGATATGTGAGAAATTTTCAGCTCCATTGAATTGTTTTGTAGTTTGAATGTTCTTAAAATTCAATTTTGTGATACCCATCAGATACAGGGATCTGGGTAAGCTAAAAATTTGGCCTTTTGAAGCCAGTAAATTTGCATCTGTATCTGAGGTTGTGTAGTGTCATCTGGGTATCGGTGGTTTTGGGAGCTTCTGATTGCAGAGCAAAGAGGGCATCTAAGAATCTTTCCCGTCTGTTGAGTTTTACTTGTTTTGTTTCCAAGTCTTATACTACTTATAGAAACAATATGGCAGGAAATGGGTTGTTTTACCCAATTCTTGGTTTCGCAACATGTGTGACTTTCGTTTATATGTCTTTTGGAGGCTTGTGGATGAGATATGATGAACCGAAATTGAGTTTCGTGGAGACAAATGGGACTCAATTCTTCTTGGATGGAAGAGCTTTCTACATTAATGGATGGAACTCTTACTGGTTGATGGACCATGCTGTGGATGAAGACAACAGACCCAGAGTCCGTGAAATGCTGCAAGCCGGAGCAAAGATGGGTCTCACCATTTGCCGAACTTGGGCATTTAATGATGGTCACTACAATGCCCTCCAGATTTCTCCTGGTATTTTCAATGAGCGAGTTTTCAGGGTATGTATTTCACAATTTTTCTTATATGTCCCATGTTGCTCTTAATATTCAAATCTTGTTTTAATACTTTTCATTTAAGTTTGATTTCCATACCCGACATAAATAATCTTGTTGGTTTCTACTAGCATTACTTTGGCATGTAATTTCCCCTTGTTTGGCTTAAGGAAGCTCCTCCAAACGTGCATAAAAAAATGACGTATTGTCTTTTCACCCTTTTCTATGTCTTATTCCATTTTCTTTTGTTTGTTATTTTTTCCTACTATCTGGCTTTGTGTTAAGGGGAGATCGCACTTAAACTTTTGATATTCAATAAAGTTAGGAAGGAACTGTTCAACTTATGAGGAAAGAACTATTTAACAAGGTCATAGGCAAAGATGTTACGACATAGCAGCTAAACAAGATTTCGGCTACTGAAATACAAAGATAACCATGACATGCATGTTGCTGCCAACTATAAATTAATTTTAAGTTTTAACAAATTTACCATTGATCTGGAAAATAAAATGATATTGTTTACCTTGGGTTACAAACTGAAAGTGATAAATATTGCTTCAATGCATTCAGAGGCTTCATTAAGCAACAAGTTGGAGTATTGGAGATCTACTATTATTTTTCCCCTCTGAAATTGTGCCTCTCAACTAGAATAACTGACATGAACATATTTCCACATATGAATCTCTTTCCTTCCTTCTCTTATTGGTATATCACCTGTGTGTGACTGTTGCCCCTTATTCTTGGTGATTGTGATTTAGTATTGACATTGACAGCGACAAAGTTTTGAAGAGAGTAGATGCACTACAATTTTGCCATTTGCTCGAGCTTTTTCTTACAGTAGTCTCATGGTTCTTGTGAAGGTCCTTGGCTTGTTGGCATTTTCTATTTCAGTCCTGTCTGACACAAAATGGAAAATGCTTTAATTTTGCATGATTAGCATTTCTTTCATAGTGCAGTAAGTAAATAATTTTGACATAATTTTCTGATCAATCAACAATAATGCCAAGGATTTGGTTGGTGGCAGGCGTTGGATCATGTGATAGCAGAAGCAAGACAACATGGAGTCAGGCTGCTGCTTAGCTTAGTCAATAACTTGAAACCATATGGTGGGAAGACTCAGTACTGTCAAGTGGGCTTGGCAAGAAGGCATAGGCTTGAGCTCCTCTAATGATTCTTTCTTCTTTGATCCATCTATCAGAAACTATTTCAAGAATTACATCAGGGTATGTCTATATTCACCTTCCTTTTCTGCCTCTCTCTCTCTATTTGTTCAAGAGAACATGCTTGCTAGTTGCCTTTCAAAACAATTTAGTGCCTAATTAGTATTTACTATTTAGTAATACACTTGGATTTTCTTCTTGAATAACCCAAAAGTTTTCACCATTAACAAACTGTTTCCCTGACCCATATTTTTCCTTTTCTATGGAAAAAGTTAATCAGAATCTAAAGAATCCTGGCGAATGCTTTTATCTGCTTGCTGCCTTTTTGAATGTGGGAGGCACTCTTAGTCTACTCCTTTGCCCAATTAAATTTAAAACCATATTCAGCAAGTAAAAGGAATTGTTGCTAAAGATCCTCTAGGATTAGATTCTTGGTGATGGAATCATCACTAAAACTTCAACCATTGTACAAGAAGAAAACTATTAACTGCTTGTATCAGTGGCAGTACCTCTCCCCTGGAGTAACAAAGGGTTATGTCACTTGTTCAATCCTGTACGGGTGCAAAGAATTATATGAACGAATAGAGTGCATAACTTAGCCTTCTTTCTTATGATTTCTTAAGTATCCTCCTTCTTGTTTCCTTGTATATATCCAAAATATAAATTGTGGGTGATAGGGTGAGTACTTTTGTTTTTCTGCTGTTGATCCATTACCTTCTGAACATCTCATGTTTTTAATATTTTCCTGCTTCTTGAGTAGAAAAGGGCATAAACCTAATCAAGAGTTGACAATTTGATATTGAACATAGTTGAAAAGTAGTTAAGAATTGAGGATATTAAATTCTAACAAACAAATGTAGATTGTTATGGTACTGACTCAGGATATGAGTTTGTTAATCCAATGGTTTAATGGCTTGATGATTAAATGTCTCATTGAAGCAACCCAGTTGAGAAGATCCCAAAAAGTACGCATTCAGCTGCATTTAATTCATTCCTGATATTTGGCATGCAAAGTTATTTTTAGATGCAAATGGCAGATGGTTTTTTGCTTATCCTGGATACTGTTTAGTTTAGTATATACATGCCATTTGGTGAATGAAGCTTGGATAGTGATGTACTTCAGTTGGGAGCAACAAATCAACCAATCAACAAAGTCCGACCTCAACATGTTGCATGTTCTAATTGCTTTCCTGTGAACATTTTGTCATTTTATCTTACTCTCTTTTGCAGGAAATCATGACATATAGTTAAATGCATATTGAGGATGATATTTATGTTATATAAATTACTAGTCTTTGTAATTTTCTGCAGACTATTCTGACAAGGAAGAATACTGTCACTGGAATCGAATATAGAAATGATCCCACCATATTTGCATGGGAATTGATGAATGAACCACGCTGCATATCTGACACTTCAGGTGATACTCTCCAAGTAAGTTTTGTAGCTGGGTCCTCACTCCTCACCCCTTATAGAGAACATACTAGCATTTGGGACTGACTCAAATTTCTAAACCCCCCTCTCCCTTTCTCTTTTTATGTGTTACTGTGTTAGCACTACTACGGAACAGTCTTGATAATTAATTTGATATTTGCCAGAAAAATAAGCCCTCTCCCTTTTGTTTTTCTTTATGCAATGCTCGTTTGAAAGTTTATGCTAGGAATACTAGCAGTTGTTGCTTGTTCCACTTGAGGAGAAGGAAGGAAGAGGGGGGGGGGGGGGGGGGGGGGCTGAGTTTATGGATTGTCTGTATTTAATGATATCTGATGGACTCCAATTTTATTTAATGATATCTGAGGGCCTCACTTCTGCATAAATTCAAGGCTTAATCCAAGATGAAGCTATTCTTCGGTCATTTTTCCAATGCTTTTGATAGTTTTTTTAGTTCCTTTAATATTTAAATAGAGATGGAATACACATTAAGTATGAGTTACTGGGTATGGGTGCTTTTATTTCCTTTATTAGCTATGCAATTGGCAGGGTGTGGGAGGGGTGTTGGAGACTGAATTGAGGTTTGCTTCATGTTATGATTGAGATCTGAGTATCCATTACCTAATGGACATAGAATTGCAGGACTGGATAGAAGAAATGTCGACTTTTGTGAAATCCATTGACAAGAACCATCTGGTGACTGTGGGCCTTGAAGGATTTTATGGTCCTGACAACGCAAAAAAGTTGACTGTGAATCCAGAGGACTGGGCATCTCGACTTGGATCTGATTTTATTCAGAACTCAAAAATCTCAAACATTGACTTCGCTTCTGTTCATGTCTACCCGGACCAATGGTAAGTATTAATGACAGTTATATTTGTAAGAACGTGGTATGTATAAGGAGCTAAAAAGGCTCCGTGTACAACCTCAGGAACAAAAACAATTGTGGTCCCCACATAAGGCCTATTTTATTGAGAGAGATGAGTTAGCTCTGTGCACTTGTCAAGACCCTATCTGTATCTTAGAATTACTAAAGCTTTCTTTAGTTTGTAGTGTGGTCATCTATAACTGTAGAGTTCTTTTCAATTTTGTATTAAAATCCCCTTTTAAGGTCTTTCTTGCTGTTCTGATCCAAACAAGTAGGGGCCTTTTTTTTTCTCTACATGACTGATTCATCCTTTTTTTAAATCATAGGTTTCATGACCAAGAATTTGAAGACAAGCTGAAATTTGTTTCCAAGTGGATGATTTCTCACATTGAAGATGGTGACAAAGAATTGAAAAAGCCTGTCTTGTTTTCTGAATATGGTTTGTCCAACTTAAACAAGGACTTTTTACCATCTCAGAGGGACAAATTGTACAGAACTGTTTTAGATGTCATCCACAAATCTGCGAAGAGAAAACATGCTGGAGCTGGAGCTTTAGTCTGGCAGTTTTTTGTAGAAGGAATGGATGAGTTTGGTGATGATTTCGGGATTGTCCCATGGGAAAGGTCATCAACATATTCTTTGTTTACTCAACATTCATGCAAGTTAGCAAAAATCCAGAGATGGGCTCAACCGGAGAAAAGTCTCAAAGAATTGTGTTCTCAGAGGACTTGAAAGTTAAATTCTTTATTATTAAGTTAAACAAGGGGAGGAGAATAAGGATTTTCTTTTACTGTTTGGTACACGTAGTTGTAGTACAATATCCTTCTCTTTATCTTACCAATGTCCCAGTTGAGTGATTAGATGAGTATATAGTGTTGTGTCACATATAACAGAATCTTATAAATGGTATTATTTTAGAGTTTGTTCGTCTTAGAAGACAACACAATACAAATCGTTTGAATGTGAAAGATATATTTCCGGAGCCTGTAACTAAAATAATTGAAAATATTTCAAGTTGGAAGATTTGTCTTACTGTTTCCAATATCTGTTTCAAACCTTCATCTTTCAGTTGATGTCTGTGTTAGCTTTGCCCATTTTGTTGCGTGATTCACATGTAACCAGTTCATCTGTATCTAGGGTTTGCAACACATCCAGAAAATCCCGAGGCTAATGCAGAGTATAATGTGACATGTTCAGAATGCAAAAAGAAAACAATGCCTGCCAATCATGTTCCAAATAACTATTTACATTTGTATACAAAAATCATTTTGGTACTGAAAGCAATTGATAGGGTAATTCACTAAGTTTATAATGAATTTTATTTTCTTATGCCATTCTGCTCAAAATCAATTATCTTTGGAACAGTGAAACATGACTTGTTAAATTACTAATGTAGAGGCACGTTATAGTATATGCTCTCAAGGCGATGACACAGCATGATCTACCGCAATCAGAGTGGTTGTGTTCTGAACCAAAAAGCCAAACTACAATGTGCCAATTTTAAAAAAAGACAGTTTCCACAAGGACCACAACTAAATAAACACCAATAAGCAACCTTTAACAAATTCTCTGCCAAGTGCCAAGTGCCAAGTGCCAAGTGCCAAGGTACCAAACAAAAGTATTTTTCATGATCAATCACCATAATTTTCTTGTAAAAAACAAACGAAGAAGCCTTTACATGAGCTCTATAAAAGCTTTGTTATGGATAAAACATGAAAGGGATAGAACAATAACTACATGACTAACCCAACCCATGGTTTGGCAATCTTGGAGAACACCTGACCCTACTCGCAGAATTGGGACTTTCCTCTCCTTGACAGCATTGACTCTTGCTTTTCTTCACAGCTTTCAACTTCTTGCCCTTGGAATTCAATTTAATGACCTCCTCAACCACCTTCAACACTTCATCAACATCATTGGGTTCCTCCAATTTTCGGCTCCGGGTCCTGAACGCCACCGCATTAGACCCACTTCTCAGTGGATTCCCGATCTTGTTCAGATTCCCATTATCAGACCGATTACCGTTCGGAACCTCTGAAGCCACCCTATCAAAATCACCCCCAAGCTTCTTTACCAATCTTCTCCGAACCTCACCACTTGAATCCTCTTCACCTTCTTTTTCCTCAACGTCGTCGTCAATCAAAGCCATGAATCTCCGCCTCTTTGTTGCAAATGGGGCCGGAGGCGGTGAGATCGAGGCTGCCCTTTTAGTCCCACTGACGTTTTCACCATCAGACCCATGTAGATCTGATCGATTTCCAACAATAACGCCGTTGTTCTGCTTCTTGATGAGCTTTTCGCGCTCGCGGCGGAGTTTGTTCACGTTACCTTCGATCCGTCCATTGAGTCTGAGGCGTTTGAAGCTGAGACCACCCATGGACCAATGGGCTTCATTGGACCAGGAAATGAAAGGATCCATGACGGGTAGACGCGGATCAACCCGCTTGTCGTTGAACTTCACGTCGGTGTAGATCCGAGGCCGAGGGAGGGTTTGGCCGTAGAATTTTCCTGGACCAAGAGATACTACCATTCTCTCAAATCTGAAAGTTCTCTCGGAAATTCAATCGATAACAGAAAACGAGAGATAAAGAATAAAAATTATTGAAACGGTTGAGTGGGGGGATGATCTTATATAGAGAATGACTATGGCGGGAATAGGTGTCTTGGCGCGAAAATTTGGCGCCTTAACTTTTGTTTTGCCATTGCTGTCTGTGGCTTCATATGCTTGGGGTTTACAATTGTGTACACTGGCCATTAGTTGCTTGGTTTAATTTTTGGTTATAAATCATAATTTCATATAATATCAAATATTAATTGAATTGTGTTTAGATGATTTTACAAATTATGAATTGTATCTATGATTTTGTAAATTTTTTTTTTTTATTATAACAACCATCAAATCATCAACCGGTCAAATCAAATCATATATATATATATAAAAAAAAAAGTATATTACAATTTGTTTTATTTAATTTTAAAAAAATGTAGACTAATCTTGACGTTATGTTTGGGTCCCAAGAGGTCTTATCAATCTGAATTTCATTGCAAAATAGTGATTTAATGGCACAATTAACGGGTCTTAGATCAATCACCAAACATCACGGATGGTTTATGTGAGATATGAATTCAAAGTTAATCTTTGCTGACATTTCTGCAATTGGATAGAAACTTATTAATGTTATTAGTTAGCATAAATGGCTTTAGTTCTTGTGATAAATAAAAAGAAAAAATTCCATAATTTATTAAGATTACAAAATACATCCGTAAAATTAATACACAGTGATTACATTTCTTTAATCATAAAATGAAGAATAATAATTTTTTACTAGTTTTTAACTGATGTATTAACTTGGTCTCTAATATTTCTTTAAAATGTTTGAAATTTCAACAAGTACACCTATGCTTCTCACATAAGTAAAAACATCAAGATTAATCGCAATAAAATATAACTTGAAATTATAAAAAGATATGAGATGTTCATTAAAATAGAAGAGTATACCTTTATGAAGCATAAAATTTTGTGACATAACATATATAAATAATATTGCAAAGATAAACAAATATTAAGCATAGTTGTTGAGTATTACTCTCACCCTATAAAATATATATATAAACATTATTAGTTAGTATTATCTACCGACTTACCGTGCCACATTTAATATTTTTATATAAATTTTTTTCACCTAAACTGATTTTAAAGGTAAAGGTAGATTTCTATTATTGAAATTCTTGAAAAGCAATTATAAGTGTTAAAAGAAAACAAAAAATAAGTTGTTGTTAAATAGATCCGAAAGTTAGGCACTTGTTTACAAAAAAAAAAAAAAAAGTTAGGCACTTTAGTGGTTGTAATTTGTGAACATAATTAAAAAATAAACTTAATTGTTGAATACACTTTCAGTACATAATTCTTTTTTTCTTTTCACAATTAGATCAAGGATATTTAAAAAAGATAGTGAAATCATGCAAAATTCTAGTTGATAATATTATTTTTTTAAATTGATTTAATTTTGTCTTTTCACTAATCAAACAAGATCTTAAGCTTGTTCATCACGAACTCAAAACATCTTTATGGACTTTTCTTCATCGTTTTTGCCGTCAAAGATCATAGACTTAACGCTTTCAATGTCCCTTTTCACAAAATCAAAAGCTTAGGGGTATTTATGGTATTTACCAAGTCAACACTATAATCTTATTACTCGGATGTTTTTCTTTTTGTTTTTTTTTTTTAAAGAGAGATAGATATAAAATAAAATTTAAGTGTATTTCACTAAAGAATATTGGTAGAAAAAGTTGCATCCATCTTTAAAAAATTAAGTATATGGGAGTTGAAAGTTCTTATTTTATAATTTTTTTTCTTTTCTTTTTAAATATATTTTTTTAGGTGATCGCACGTTTGTATTACTAAATAAATAGATATTTTTTTATATGAATAAAAAATAAAAAATAGAGTAATTACATCAAAAAGAAGAGTTGTTATGTAAATGACTAGATAATTAATAGTTATTGAGAGAGAAAATTAATTTTTTAATATCTTTTAGTTAATTAAATTAATTTATACTATTTTAGTTATTATGGGCATACTCCATTTTTCATTTCTTAAGTTGAGCTTGTGTGAGTCTTTTAATAATTATTATCAAATATATTATAAAATTAGTTATAATTTTTTTAAAACATAAATTGAGGTGCATATTATGAGTTAATTAGTTTTATTTAATTTTTTTTTAATTTTTAAAGTGAAAAATCTAAGCAAGTTCAATAAATTTAAGTTAAACTAGAAGATCACAAGATGAAGAGTTTCCTGTGCTGAATATTATAGAAGAAGATAATCAGAGTCATCAAATTACTTTTGACAAATAAAATTTTGCCACGTAAATGTACTAACGAGTGAGGCCGCAGGGTGTAATTTCTTCAGCTATCCCTTCCTCAATACGATAGCGAGTGAGGAAGTACTTTTACCTTATAAGGCGCGAACCCCTCTCTCTCTCTCTCTGACTCTGTCTCTCTCATTTTCCAATTGGCAATTTCTCTTATTTCATTCAGTCTTAGTCTGCTACAAACTATTTTTCTCTCTTTCTAAACGCAGTCGTTTAGATTAAGAACTAGCCATACCCAGTATTTATGTTTTTAGTTTTTGCTAGTGATCCACTTGCCTTTGTAGTCCGTACTTGTTTCATAGTCTCGAGATGGAAGATTGCGCTGCTGAAGACCCCAAAAGTTTGATCACGAAGAAACGCAAACCCGAAGAGGTTTGTTTGTTTTTGTGTGTGTGTGTGTGTTTAATAATTTAAAAGGGATTGTTTTTGGGTTGATTGTGGGTTTTTGAATTGTGGGTTTGTTTCGTTCATCTCTTTTGGTTAGGTTATGAGCGTTAATTGTGATGCTAATTTTTCGGTCTACTTTGATTTTGACCTTGATTTTGATCCTTAATTGTTCAAAATTCTGAAATGGGTTTTGCTCTCGTTTAGTTTGCTAACTTTGCTTTAAGAATTAGGGTGGAATTTAGTTTCGTTTTCCCTAGTTAATCTTTGGTTGTTGAGATTGCGAGTAAAATTAAAAATTGTAGCTTTGCTTGCCTTTCGCGTGGAGGGTTAAGGTTAACCACACTAATTAATCAGTCTTCTGGTCTGGTATTCCTTTGTGTCACAAATATCTGCTACTGAAAAGGGTGGTGTAGAATTTGGCACTGTTCTTAGAAATATTTTAGTACCCTGTGATTTCTTTTCTTTATGCTGGTGGTCCTGCAGGAATTGTTGAAGCAATTTGAAGAATGTATTAGTTAGAATTTGTAAATGAAGTAAATATAATTTTGAGCAGAGATATGTAAAAGATTTGAATTTCCCTTCTGTTAGAGCATTAATTGAGATTTGAATTACCCTTTTGTTAGAGCATTAATTGCTGATAATTGTCAAAGTCTGCGTCACAGGGTGTTCTGGAGAACTAGTTAAAGTACCATCCACAAATTGCATAAGTTAGAAGACGAATTTTGGGCACATAAACTTTAGCTTTGACATGAATCTTTTTCTTGTTGCCTTCTATTTAGATCATGTCACCTATTTTGAAATCCTATCTAGTAAAAAGTTTAAATTGTTTCCCTAAGTTTTATGAAGTGGCTTGTGTACAATCACTGGGCAGTTCAACTTAGTGTTTAGGATCATGTATGCAACGTGGAAAGTGCCACAGGCACTGAGAAAATATGTACTACCTGACCCTACAATAAGCTTGATATCATTGATAGTGCTGGTTTAATTATTTCTAGAACTTTTGGTTTATCATCCTCGAACTAAAGATTATTTGGTGAGCTAATGTTGCTTCTTTATGTTGACGCTCCCTCTCATTCGAAAATACATTTGAGGAGTTCCGCTCTGATGGTGATTCATATCCCCTTAGGAGTCAATAATGAAAGGGTGCTTCCTGGTGCTAGTTTTATTCTCTTAATTTATTTTTTGGCCAAACTTCCTGGTGCTAGTATGGATATTCTTCTTGATATGTTTAAGGGGAAAGAAGAAATGTGTCATTATCTTTAGACCTGAAGACCTGAAGATATTAACGCAACAGATATGGTTGCAATTAATTTTCATTTACCTTTTCTTAAATTTTTTTTTTCCTGGATGATGAACCGCATACCAAATGTGACTTGTGCCTTGGAGTGGATTGTGATTTATATCTTACTTTTCCAGGTTGCTTTGGCTGGTAATCATGTGAATTCTATTGGTGTAGGAGAATCAACAGTAAGTGTTGACCTCTGCCATATTTTGGCATCTGGATCAAGTAATTCAAACAATCCCTGTACTTCCTATTCTGATTTGTCATGTCAGGATGATGACAATCAGAATGGTGATGACAATGACGAAGATCCTGATTATGCCTCTGATTACTATGACAATGACGATTTCATTTATGATGATGAATATGATAGTATGCAAACCCATTTTGATAATGTGGATTTGCCTCCTGGGGTGGAGATATCACTTCCTTGGTTGAAGGACCTACCCTCTAGTGAAACTACACCAGCTTTTGCAAACACAAGCATTTTGACTATATCAGATCTCCCTGAATGCAAAAAGGATGCTGCTGCAAGCAGTTCAAGTGCTGTTGCAGAGTCTAGTTCAAAGAAGATAGAAGAGGATTCTGATGATGCAATAATGCAAACATTTCGAGAATTTAAACAGTTTGATACCGTTGATGATTTTTCGGATCACCACTATAACCACACAGACAGTTCTGAAAAGAAGGTAACTTTTATTCGAAGAGTTGTTATGGCACATTTTACAAATATTTAGCATTTTTGATCTGATGGGTACTCTATTGACAGCCATCCAAGAATTGGGCAAAGAAAATACAGGATGAGTGGAAAATTTTGGAGCAGAACTTGCCAGGTTTATTTATCACTTTTACTTATTTGAATGAAAATAAAAAAGTGATGTTAGTGCTTTGATGTTCTTGAATCCTGACATCTTTTCCCACAAGGTACTACTGTTGTGTTTTTTCTTTCCCTTCTTGTTCTGACCACAATTTCAGTTCATGACATTTTTTTTGAAGGGAAATAAAATGGAATGCATATCCCTTTTATGGCTGGCTTCCTTTTGCTTTGTTTTTTTGATGAATAAAAATGAACCAGTGGATAAGGTTTGACTTCTGCTCATCCATGTCTCCTATTCTCCTGAATTTTGTTTTACAGATACAATCTTTGTCAGAGTTTATGAAGCGAGGATGGATCTTCTGAGGGCTGTCATTATTGGACCTTCCGGCACTCCCTACCATGATGGTCTTTTTGTTTTTGATTGTCTCTTTCCAAGTACCTACCCTGACAAACCACCAGTATGTTTTTTTGCGGTGATGCCCTTATTTTGGTATCATAATTTCTTTTATTGTATATGACAAAAATTGGAATTGTCTTCTTTCAGATGGTGTACTACTACTCAGGCGGCCTGCGGTTAAATCCTAACTTGTATGATACTGGGAAAGTCTGCCTTAGCCTTTTAGGCACTTGGTCTGGTAAAGAGCAGACTGAGAAGTGGATCCCAAACAAATCAACCATGCTACAAGTTTTGGTCTCGATACAAGCCCTAATTCTGAATGAGCAGCCTTTCTTCAATGAGCCTGGGTATGACACAATGTACGTTGGGGCTGAGGGGCAGAAAAGATCCAAGGAGTACAATGAGAGTACTTTTATTCTATCTTTAAAGACAATGATGTATACACTGAGGAAGCCACCTAAGGTAAGATTGTCAGAACATGAGTAACTTACTGTGTTTTCCTCACGTAGAAGTCTTCCCATTTTTTCTTGAACTAAAAGGCAAAACTGGCCCTTTTAAACAGAAGAAGACTCCTTGGTTTTTTATTCTCTCACACCCCTTTAGTTGCGGATTGACCCCATTGCCCATCCATATTGTATTCTCATTGCTGATGGATTATGAGTTTATGACTTACCTCTGCTCAACAAGGGTTGTGAAACCAAGCTTGACCATCTCTTAATTAGATCGTTAGGAATTTTTACATGGACTTACAATTTTGACTAGGTAATTTCCATAAAAATGGCAACATTCAACCCAAGTATCTAAACAAAATTGTAAATTCACGTGAATGTGTCAGTCTAGCTCAGCTGACATGTAATCCATGTTGTCATATCTGGATAATATGAATGGAAGTGGATATCACAATCAAGTTACAAGTAGAGGATTGTCTTAAGGAAGAAATTAGAAATTGAAGATGTGTGATTAAGGCAGGGTTGCAGTTGGGAGAGTCCTCTTATATTTTAGCTTTTTTTCTTCTTGCTTGGGAACACAGAGGTCTCTTTCATCTGTTACGTTTCCTTTCTTCTGTGTTAATTTCCTGACCGCTTCATCCTCACAACAGTCCCCATATTGATTACATTTGTGTTTTCTTTTGATTCTTTACTGAATTGGGTGCGTACATTTCTTATTGCGTAAAAATAATTCAGCAATTGAAGTTGCAAACTGAAAATTGCATGCCTATTATTTTGATTTGGTAAATATTTATTTGAGATCCTCTCTATATGCCTGTTTTCTAAAACATTTAAATTAATCTGTTACTATTAGGAATTTCATTTTTTAAAGTTTATACAGGTTCTGATATAAGGTGAATCCCTTAATTTATCTTCCACTTTATTTCAATGGCTGATGTTGATGAGTGACTGAACTTTTTACGAGTTAACTTATAACACTTATGAAGATGCCAATTGTTCAATTGGCAAAGTCCTAAGGACTTGGGATCGAATTCCACTTTTTATGGAAAGGGTGAGAGTTATTTTTCATTGTATAGCTCACAGGACAAACGGGTCTCATACAAATAATATTTTTATATATAAAATCTGTGGTTATGCATGCATGTTTACTGTTCTAGGATTATATTTATTCTAGAATTTCTCATCTCTCATTGTAGCACGATGGTCCTATTAACTAGTTCTTCTGCAGCACTTCGAGAACTTTGTTGTTGGTCATTTCCGCAGTCGAGCTTTTGACATCCTCTGGGCATGTAGAGCATATGCTCAGGGCACTCCAGTTGGCTCTGCTGTTAGGGATCTACCTCAGGACGAAGCTATGAATGGGGACGAAGGGAAAAATAAAGAATTCCAGTCAGCTGTGAGTAGGATGATGAATACTCTTGTTGCATTCTTCACCAAAAATGGGTCAACAGATGTTGACGAGTTTCGAATTCTTCCATAAGCTTACACTAGAGTTGCTGTCACCAAGGGAACAAAGTAGGAAATCCTGGGAACTTACGACATATAGCAGGTCTCTTTTTGCTTATGATCCTAGTAAAATTAAATATGGTTCTATTGTCTATATAATAAGTTTGGGACTCTTTTAAGACGCAGACATGGATGACTCATAGATGTTGATAAAATTTTCATTATTCTACTGACTGCTGCGGGATCTAAACGTCCATTTCAATATGGTTGTGTAATCATTTTGTAATTGCATAAACTGTGGGAGTCTTAACAGAGCTGGCATGCCTGGGGCTGTTGGAGTGTTAATGCAATAAGTCGGCTACAAATGTACATGAATGTGTCTGAAGAGAACTCCAAAGTACATATCTTTGTTTGGACAGAATATTGTATGCCTAAATAGTCCACAATGAGGGCACAGAGTCTGCAATTTGTTTTGATATGACTTAAGTCATAAACAATTCAAGAAATGTGAAGCCCGTGCTGTTATTATCTTGGTGGAGTGTATTCCACGAAGCAAAATGTCCAAAGATACATAGTCTAACGAATAAAAAAAATATGCCAGTCTTTTTTGGGTAGAAAAAACTTAACCTCTAAATCTTTTTGTTCAAATGGAAGGAGTTTAGAAAGGTGGCAATGAGGGAGGTCAGCAAAGGGCAGAGGAACAGACATTCCTTGTGAGTTCCTTCATTAAAAAATGGGAGAGGATTGGAGGTGATATAATTCTTTATTATTGTATTATTGATCCGGAATTAATTTGGCAGCCTTTTCAAAAAGGTGGTTAGAGTGAATTGTGTCCTATCCTTACATGTGAGAGGCTCCCGGAGCAATCTCTTAATAACAACTTCCAATGTGAGACCTAAATCATCACGTCATGACATATAACAAGTGGCAGTACATATAGCTAAGCTTTGAGGGACTTTTGGGACAAAAGGGTCCCAAGTCCCAAAAAATTTGGTCAAAATGGTAAATTTTTTACCATAATAGCTTAAAAGAGGATAAATGTTAAAACCGTGTTTTCAAAACACGGTTTCAAAGTCCGACCTGGCGTGTCCAGGTCGGACCATCGCATAGGTCACGCAGTCGCGCGTCACGCGCAAGTGCAGGATGAAAAGCCGGTTTCATCCCAAAATTTGTCCCCCACTACAGCCACGCAGGGGGACAAATTTTGCAGGCTACCCTGCAGCACTGCAGGGTAGCCTGCATTCCTATTTCCCAGCCCCCCTTCCCCCCTCCCGCACACCCCCCAAATAATTTCTCTCCCTCTCCCATTAATATATTAGTTATATTAATATATTAATTAAATTACAATATACAAATATCATAAATAATTTGTTTTACTTCACACCATAATTAATTTGTTTTACTTCACATAACAATTCAATTAAAACATATAAATCTTAAAAAAATTTCATTACCTTACCAAAAATTGATGAATTTTCATAAAAATTATGAGTTCTTAAAATATATGATAATAATTTATGATAATAATCATATTAATTAA
The DNA here is from genome assembly GCA_029379385.1 of Quillaja saponaria. NCBI lineage: Eukaryota > Viridiplantae > Streptophyta > Magnoliopsida > Fabales > Quillajaceae > Quillaja > Quillaja saponaria. Next base: position 4,258,647 of record CM055616.1, on the reverse strand, counting down.
TAAATTAGCTTATTTTATTTTACATAATAATTATATTAAAACATACAAACCTTCAAATACTTTTTTTTCATGACCTTTGTAAAAGTTTAATGAGTTTTTAAATTTTTATTGTAAATATTCGGCAAATTTTTAATTTTAATGTTTTATTATATGATATTTTTGAAATTTAAAATATATATTAATTTTTTAATTTATATGAAAATATTTTATAAATTTAAGATATATGATAATTTTAAAATTTTAGAATTTAAGATTTTATCATACATTTTAATTTATCATAAATATTTTTAAAATTCATGATATCTTTTAAATATAAAGTATATGTTAATTTATATATTTATAGTTTAAAATGTTCCATGAAATTTTAAAGTGTATAATAATTATATGAAATTAAAAATATATGAAAAATTTTAAATTTATAGTGTATGACAGTTTTTAAATTTATAAATTTTGTATTTTTACAATTTAAGATTTTTGTTAATTTTTTAATTCTATAATGTATGATAAATTTTTTTACTAAAGTTTATGATATTTTAAAATGTTAAAATTCATGATATTGTAAATTATTAAGTTTTACTAAATTTTTTTAATTTAAAGTATATAAATTTTAAACTTATTTGAAATGATTTAGAAAGAATAAAAAACATTAAATTATTTTAAAAATTAATGGAACACACTTATATTAACTCATTCTAATTATTACATGCTTTATTATAAATTTTAATTTACAAGTATAACTAAATTAAAACATAAACCAAGAAGACTTTTCCTATTACAAGTAACAAACACAAAAATTAAAAATTAAAAAACTTATATAAGGATTTCGAGAAATACTGATCTACAAAAAATGACCTCCTGTACCACATGGGCGTGGTCTTCTCCTCCTTGCCGGGTTTCGCCTAGCTGGTACATCAGCCCTGTCACCAAGATCGTCTGAGGGAGGTATGTCATCAACACCGCTAAATCCTTCCTCAGCTTGTATACAAGCTCCTGATTTCTCAGTTTATACCACTCCCCAATAAAGTCGGTATAGTTCAGATGAATGCTTGCACAAGCTGCTATAACATGTGAGCATGGGAGAATGTATTGCTTGGGGTTTATTGCATGTGCACGTTCTTTTATTTAAACGCACAGTATGCTGGTTGCCGCCCTTTCGGGCTTGCCATCCACGAAATTGAGTCTTTATTTCAATTATCCCCAAACCGGTATGAAACTGTCTCAACTCGTGTCCACCTGCTCTCTCTGCCCAATTTTGGATTTTTTCTATAGTGTCGGTTGTGTATTGATTGCCAGCACCAAGTTGAGCATTAATGTACGCCCGATGTTCCACGAAAATATTTGACACACCGGTAAAATGTCAACCGCACCAGTGCAGTGATTGGGACTTGTCGCGCTCCCTTCAAGACATTGTTCATACACTCCCCCAAGTTTGTGGTCATGAAGTCAAAGCGGTGACCTCCATCATGTGCCAATGCCCACTGCTCCAAAGGAATTCTACCAATCCATGCAGCATACTCAGAGTCCAACTGAACAAACTTTTTGAAATATTTATCAAATTTGCGTTTTTGAGTTTGACTCGCAGTGTGAATGAGGAGATTTTTTGCTTTCATATTCTTGTGAGGTCTTATGAAAGTTGCTTGCAATATGCCTAACACAAAAACGGTGATAACCATAAGGCTCAGTCCAGCCATTCCGAGGATCTGAAGCAGCAGCAATGATCCCGGCATGACGATCAGATATTAAGCAAATACCCACCCGTTGCGTTACATGCATGCGAATCAAACTTAAAAACCATCCCCAACTATCTGTGTTCTCCTCCTCAACAACTGCAAATGCAACTGGAACTAAACTGTTGTTACCATCAACACCAGTTGCAACCAACAATTTGCCCGTATACTTTCCACATAGGAATGTGCCGTCAATCTGAAGAACTGGTCTACAATGATGGAAGGCCTCGATAGATGGCCCAAAAGCCCAGAATACTCGTTGAAAAATAACTTGTCAAGGATGATTAGTTGGGTTCACTTTCTATTCGAAACGCGTGCCAGGGATTAGTGACACAAAGTGCATTTAAATATCTGGGAAGCTCATTGTAGGATTCCTCCCAATTACCAAACACAAGATTTATTGCTTTCTTCTTCGCTTTGAATATTTTGCTCAAACTTGGACTATAATGGAAGTGATCTTTTATCATTGTAAGCAACACAGCTCCTGGTGTAGTTGGGTCTTCATTGATAGTATTTTTGATATATTCAGCAATGATCCCCTTGTCCAGATTATAATGATCCTGAGTCATTCCACTGTAAACACAGCTGTGAGCGACATCCAATTTCGTAATCTGAAACTTTTCAAATTTTTTACTAAAATGTCCTCGCAACCTCCACTTGCATCCCTGTTCGTGGAGCTTACACCTGATATCCCTATGTGTCCTTTTTGGACTCAACGACTACGAAAGCCACGTGGTTCATAATGTGCCAGTATTTAATAGTATTTTTTAACTCGGCCTTCGTGCTGAACAACATGCCATTGTAAAATTCATTATGCAACTCCCATTGTGCATTTGGAACAATAACAGGATTTACGGCACGTGCCCCGGCAATGTTCACGTCCGTGTAAAAGGGATTCGGCACATATTCGGCAAATAAATCTTCTTCAGGAGCCTCGATAATATCATCATCATCCACTTCAATGTTAAAATGCGGATCAACGTTCAAATCAGGGATATCTTCTCCATCGCCAATATCTTCTCCAGGCGCTTCTGAGTCAGTAATCGGTGAATACGGCCTAAGAGATGCTGATGCCTCTCCTGCAACATGAGAACTGAGCTGATCGTATTGGCGACTACTGGTGGGAGATTCCATGAATATGTTTTCAGGAATCGGGTCAAGTGTGTTGTGACTCTGAACACGAGACAGAGACTCATCATGAAGTGCGTGCCTATGTAAATAAATCTCTAAAATAAATCCAGGGCCTTGCGCACTGGCATGCTGTAACATGCTGTACAAGTCCTCATCATCAGCTACTGCAACCGGACTATAGTGGGTTGAATTATTTATAGTACTCGGACATCGACAAATTATAGTCAGGTACTCTCTTCTTTTATCAACCTTTAAGGACTTGCATAAACGAGCATGAAACTCTGCATACTTGATACGCTTGGGTACACGAATGCACTTAAAGGGACCTGAATCGTATTCAAGCCCGTTCGAACCAGTACGCATCTCACCATTAATGTAACACATAATTCCAATTTCTTCCATTATCAAACTTGCTACCTTCAAAAATCTTTAAAATATTATAAAATTTCCTCATTATATTGTTAATGAATTCACAGTATTTTCATAGATTAACTATAGACAACTACTAATAGTAAATGATTCAAATTATAATACTCATATTATAATTTACTATTATAATACACAAATTATAAAATAAAATTACTATTTCTTACAAAATAATAAAATCACTTTTTATCATAGGTGTATTACTTACCATAATTATAACATAAATATATTACTTAACATAATTAATTATATTCAAATATATTTATAAAAAATCTCATTACATATTAAAACATAAATATAATATCTATAAATTATAAATATCAAATCATACAAATAGTCAAATTATATATTTATCATAAATATATTACTATAAATTTCCCCAAAAAAAATTTATTTATAAATTAGTCACAAATTTTTAAATAAAATTACGAATGCTAACACAATAATAAAATCACTTTTTATCATAGGTATATTACTTACCAAAATTATTATGAATTAAATAATTTATATTTTCGTTTAAAATATATTAATTAATTTAAAACTATCAAAATTACTAACTAATTTAAAATTATCAAAATTACTAATAAATATATTAATTACATTAAAACATGCAAATACAAAATTATTATTTATTTCAAAACTCATTAAATTATTATTTTAAGGCAAACAAAATTACTAATTAATTTAAACGTCACAAAATTACTAATTTAATTAAGTGTCACATAATTACTATTTTAAACTTATAAATATTATTTATTAATATGTGAATTAAAAAGTTAATAATTTATCATGTCATAAATATACTAATTATTACAATTATCATAAAAATTACAATTACAACAAATTTTTAATTATAACAAATAATAAAAATTAATATTTCAACAATTATAATATAAAACTACTGTAAATATAGATACATGCATATAATAATAATAAATATAACTTTCTATAAAATAAATATAACTTTATGACTTACCAGGTAAGAAGCAAATAAGCAAAAAGTACCAACACCGGCAACGTGATTTCAACAATAATCCTAAACAAAACATAAATAAATTTAGAATAACAAAACATATATATCGTGTTACATTAAATAATTTATATAATTTATATTTATATTTTATTTTTAAAATTTTTAATAATATACGTAATTTAAATAATTAATAAGTAAATATCACTAATTTATATAAATAATATAAATTAAATAGTATACATAATAAATTTTTCAATAAGAAAATAATTTAATTTAATTAATAAAAATAAATTTTTGAAATTAAAATTTGAATAACTTACCAAGATTTGTAAATCGAAAGAAGATGAAGATGGTGAAATGAAGGTGGTGAACGTCTTCTTTGCTCTGCCTCTGTATTTATAGAGGAGAAAAAGTGGGGTGGAGACTGAGTATAATTTGGGGGGGGGGGGGTCGCCCCTGCATGCGCGACGCGAGGGGGGGAAGGGTAACCCTGCAGGCTACCCTGCAGCGCGCAGGGTAGCCTGCAAAGTAGGGCGTCTGAAACCGGCTTTTCAAAAGCCGGTTTCAGACTTATTTTTGCCCCCCACGGGGCCGACCAGCGGGCCCCGCGGGGGACAAATACTGGGCTGCATTCGCGCGTGACGCGCGAGTGCGTGACCTATGCGATGGTCCGACCTGGCACGCCAGGTCGGACCCTGAAACCGTGTTTTGAAAACACGGTTTCAACATTTACCCTCTTTTGGCTATTATGATAAAAAATTTACCATTTTGACCAAATTTTTTGGGACTTTGGACCCTTTTGTCCAAAAGTCCAAGCTTTGAGCCTTTTGGACTAGTCCCTTTATTGTACCTAGACGTACACACGACTTAACATTTTAGACACCACAAACATAAAGGAAAGTAGCTCACAGATATTTTTACTTCATCACTATTAGTAGTTTAGCTCAAACTTATCAAAATACTTCAGAAATCCAAGTGCAGCATCCCTTGCTTCTTCTGGTGGAGGAGTTCCTGGAATCAATGGCTCAAACTCTGCCTTTCATTCTGCAATACACATGTCCTTCTCTTTTCCTTGTACAGGAGTAAAGGAAAAAGTAACTTTATATGGATCATGCATGCCTGCAAGCTATATACATGCATACCTGTTAAAAAGTATGCAGCTTTTATTTTATCAATTTAGAATAGATTACAACTGAGATTAGATAGGTTTTTATAGTAGAAGAGAAAATTAGACTCTCCCTCAAAAGTCAAATCCTGGTTGGGGATGTTGGGTTAAGGGGTACCTGGGCCAAGCTTAAGGAACCTAAGACTTCCAGGGCTGCCATCACCTTTAATGTACTGAGCATGAGCAAGCATTTCAGGATTTATTTTGCTAATGATTTGTCTCTGTACATCTTCCATGCTTTTTCTGCAGGGATGTTGAGCACCACCTCTCCTTTCATGCTCTTCATTCTCCCACTGTCTGTTGTTTTGTCATCAGGACCAGATTTTATAGTTGTAGTACATGCAATAAGTCCCATCCAGGAACTCTATTTCTTTGATTTTTTATGTTAATTATTGCTCTAATTCATAGTTAATCTATTCAAGTCTAGTCTAGTACGTTAGTGCCTATAAATTCTTTTGGGCCAGTCTGCAGCAAAATACAACTGACGATGAAGAAATTCCAAGCCATATTCTGTTAAAAGTAGATGCTGCACTCCACACATCTTTTATTCTGCTTATGCATAGGACAGCATTCTAGATTTAACAACCTTCTTTTTCCTTTTGCTAACCCTTTATATATTAACTTGGCAACGGAGAATAAAACCTGGGCTCCTGCAACATACATTTTTAATATGAAAGACCATTTTGATTCCTCGGTCTATTGGGAAAGGAGATAGTCAAACAAGAGACATCCTCTTAGAAACCTAGTTTCACAAAACAGTAAAATAGGAAGAAGGGTTTTTTTGTTACCGCTTACCAACATAGATACACCACAAGGGCAAAAGGGTGCAGCAAGGTTAGGTGTATTCCATGAAAAAAATCTGTTATCAGAAACGACAGTGTATCTATGGCATAAGGTTATGACAATCAAGCAGAAGTTTTCACTGATCACAGGATGCTATCAGATTGAAGTCATCCAGGAAAACAACCCATTTGATGGCTAACTCCTGCAAGCTTACATGGTTAGAAAGAATCAAATAACACGTCTCTCAATTGCTTTAATGAGGCGGACATGTATAACATAGTTGTCAATTTGTAATGTTATCTTCATTCTGGCATTACTTTTTCTTTTCCTTCCTGCACCCCCTTCTGATGAGGGAGAACAGGGAGATCAGAGTGAAAAGGAATGAAGAAACTAATGACTTCCATTAGAAAATATAGTTATATTACAAAAAGGAGCCAGATTCATAAGACAAATGCTCTTCTTTTCATCACAAATATATCTTTTATTGTGCAACCTAACAATTTTATTGACAGGAAAGACTACGGAAATACTTTTATCCAACAAAAAATGTACTGACAGCAGAAATCAAATTCATTCAAAATCAAACCAAAAAAATATAATAAAGGTATCCAGGTCTTCTAGAACACTGACAGGAGAAGGTGGAAGATCTTGGATTGTGGCATATAAAGGGGGTCGTGCTCCATGCAGTGCAAACTCATCATACAAATAATCAGGTGCCATCCAGTAAGAATCACTTTCAGTTTCACCACTAGATATTCCAATGCAAAATGAGACAACCTCCAATACTTTCACTCTACAACTGGAGCCTGCCAAGGAGCAAAATCAGCGGCACATGCAGAAACAAAATGGAAAAGATCTTTGATAAAATATTAACTAAAAACCAATTTAATAATAATCTAATCACCAATTATCTATTCTGTCAAAATTTAAGTTCAATAACAAAAGGAAAATGGGTATTTACTTTTACTAATAACTCCAACAAATATTCAAACAATTCTTCCAGTTTCTCCATCTTTTTAAAGTAAAAGGAGCTTTTCTATTTCATTGAATAATTTCTCATTGAATCTATTCCTTTTAGTATGAACAATATAGAGATAGCAATTGAGTTTGCCAAAATGATTCTTTTTCCATTTAATTATTTAGTTACCTCATGCTTTTGAAGCTATGGATTGGAGGACTGCGTTTGATTCGAAATTTGTGTTTGATCCAGCTCTGCACTCAACATGTGATGAAGAAGAGCATCAGCTCTCTGGCTCCGTGTCTTTGTGCTGCAGCAGACCAAAAATATTGGAGATCTTGTTATAAACAAGCGGTCATGGATTTCAGTAATCGCTTTCAAAATGAAAACTAGCTAGTTCTACATACCCAACAGATCGATGTCGGTCCTTTCCTCCTTCTCCGTCCTAGAATGAAGTAGAAAAAAATGTTTAAATCTTGAAGATCTTGATGTCCATTTGTCTATGTTTGTATGTATACTCTATGTGGCGAACATGCGAAATCAATAACTACTCTAATATCAAGAGTCCGATAAGATTTCATGAAAAAGAAATTGAATTTGTATTACACAACTTTAATGTGAAGTGCAATGATCTAGACATGCAAACAGTAAAATGGATTCCAGAAGATAAGACAACACATTGAAGCAAGTCTTGCTATTGAGGCCACAAGGTATTGTTTTTCGAGGGCAATCCATATTTGCGTGTATTTAAAAAGATCACTACTTAGGTTTAGCAATATAACTAAGCACTTATGACAAGTGTGCAGATTTTTTGTAGTAATGGCTATGAATTGAGACTTTCTGTTTGCAGTCAAAGAAGTTACTCGATGTGCTCCTTTAAGACCATATGTATCATTTTGTAACAAAATTCTAATTTTATCTGCAAATTAATTAATAAAGGAACATGAAAAATCAAGAAGAACATGAAATTATTTGGGGAAAAAAACTACAGAATTTGGACATTCTAAAATTTTTGGAGTGCCTGCTATATCCAAACTCTTTGTCTCATTTCTTAGAAATTCTAAACCACTGAAGGTGTTTCGTCCAGTACCATGGATCATTTCTTCTTTTACAAATTGGTGTTGTGCATAGAATGTACAACTGTTGAATTAGATTTATTACAACTTTGCAAGTTTAGGTGCCGCATTATTTTCTTGAGTTCCATCTCTTCCTATTCATCTCTTAATTTTATGCAATAAAAGTCAATTATCTGCACGTAGATTTTTCTTTTATGACCATACGAAGAGAAAAAGTTATCAATGGGCCTAAAAAGTAACTTCTGTTTTCTATATCTATAAGATTTTGAAAAAGCTATGAACCTTTCCGTTTCCTTCACTTGTTTCTGATGACTCGAGTTCCAATTCAGCAAAGAATGCCTCCAAGACAAATGCAACGACCTGAAATTACAGAGTAAGTTCCTATTTATTAGCGACTTAAGCAACATAATAAGTACTGCAGTTACAATAATGACAAGATCGCATAGCATCAACTTTTGGTCTGTCACGATCCTTACAGGAAGTACTGTAAATGTCTAAGAAATATCATTTTGAGCATCTCTATTTATGTTTTGGTTATCTAAAATCAAAACAAAGCCTTCAGGCAAAAACCACCATATCCAACCAGCCCCAGCTTCATAGCTGGGCAGAGGGAGAAACAGGCAATCGAACTGTACAATACTTACATGTCCCAACTGGCATGATTAAATCTAAGCTATGCAACTATTGCTTTTTGATACTGATTATGATATATAAAAACCATTATTTTCTAATTTTTAGGTTGATTTTTTTACGTCAGCTAAAAGAGCCATCAAGGAAATTTTGGATTAACAAAGCAGAAATCAGTCTGGGATCTGAACAGGACAAGGAGACTAAAACAGCATTTTATTTTTGGGTGTACTAAAACATGAGCTTAGAGAACATAACATGTATATCCTGGATTAACTCTTACCAAATTTAGAAGCAGCAAGACAGTTATTAAGTAGAAGCTAACAAAATAAGCAAGGGTCCAATAAGTTCCTGTTAGTTCCCTGTAGCTCTGAAATGGAAAAGTACAAAAATAAATAAATAAACAAACATAACAAAAGTTGCATTAAGCAGAAGTTACAATTAAACAATAATATGTATTGCAGAACTAATATAACTGGTCATAATGACCGATTATTTTAATTAACATCTTATGTAATCTGATATTAGTTATACATAATGTGATTCAAGAACAGAAACTATCAATATTTTATGAGGTATATAATTTACTTTACTAATTGAGTGTATGTGACTTCAATATCAATGCTTTACTGCCAAGCTAGTAAACCAAGACTTTGACCTTAATGCTGTTCACCAGTGAATCTTCCCATAAACTGAACAATCACAAAGAGAAGGGTTCATTCCCATATACAACGTGCACATAGAATGCCAGGGAAAAATAAATAAAATTGACTCCAATGTCCTGCATGCAGAATACATATGTCTACCATTTTAAAGTTATGATTATAAACACAAAGCCAGCGTGACAGCTACAGTGGACAAATTAAGACGGACTAATTTCTTGAGGTACTTAAACACTACAAAAAATGTTGGATAATAATGTCCTCATTTGATTAGTTTCCGGGAACTTACCTTTTATCTGATATAGGTTTCCTAAGAAGAAATTTAGAACAGGAGTAGTACATAACTGAAACCAGCCAATTCTCAATGTGATAGGGGTTGGCTAGTTGAACCCATATCTGAGTTTAGTGAGATCTGCCACATGAATTCACTTTTGACATTCAAACATATAATGGTATTCATGTGGAAGCTTGTGAGTTGGAACCTCATTTTCGTCATCTATACTCTCCATTTTACATCATGAAGTCCACACTTGGACAACCCTCCATTATGGCGATATATCAAGTCCACACATGAGAGGGAGTACTAGAATATATAAATGATTAAATATTTATCTTCCCTATAAGCTTGAAAGTTTAGATGAGGTGGTCACTATAAGAGGAAAAAAAATGGGACCAATGATGCTCGAAGAATTATTAACACATACAAAGCTTATCATAAATTGATTCAACGAGGAAAGTACTCATGGAAGTGACAAAAGGTGACTAAGATAGAGTTGGTGACAACAATTATACCTGCATCCAGACTTGCCAATTTCCCATGACCAGCAAATTGAAAAGTGTAACCATCCCATTTGGATAGTCGTTAAAATTGAAAAGCAAATAGCTATTTCTGTCAAGGAAAGGGATCAAGAACTGACAGTTAACCTAGCAACATAACCATATCTAGAGAAAAGGACATGATTTTCAGTTTTTCACAACTATGATTGGGTTATAGTGGAAAGAGAAAAGGCTATTGTGGGACTGAATCAAATAGTACAGTTATAAGGAGATGATTCTATCATTGAACAAAGGATACTCGTCGTCAGCAAGATCTGTCTGTTCCAATTTGGCATTGCCAGCATTGACAATTCCACCAAAGATCTACAAATTTATTTGAAAAAAACATGGTCAATGTACAAAGGCAATAAATAATAACAAAAAGCAAGAAAATCTATGGAAAGGACAAGGGAAATTGGTTATGTACTATGCTACTCAATCATCTATGATGAAAACACATGAGCAAAGTGCACATTCTGCATACCTGCAAACCAAGTGAGCAATAAATGCATAATACGCAAAATATAGTCCCCAGGTAAGGCATCAAACTTGGTATGAGGGTTAAGAAGGTTGCAACAAAGGCTCGGTAGCGCTGAACATACATTAAGAGCCTTATCAACCGTAACAGTCTTGCAAGCAGAAGGTAGCGAATCCTGTTAAGAATAAAGAAGAGAAACAAATTGTCGATGCATCTTCAAAGAATTTCTTATTATTACCATCCGACATTAGAACTGTTCAGTACAAATCTTCATGTAAACATACTGATATCAGGACATTGAAGAAAGGAAATCCAGTTGAATATAGGTTTGTTTTCCTCTTCAAATAACATGCGTTTTCGGATCTAGATATGAAAATAACTAAAACTCAATCCAGCACCCTATCTAAGCACTTATTTAATCCACCCTATTCATCTATTTACTAAATGGGATGCCACTACTTATACATAATTACTGTGGGGGAAATTTTTTCTGTGGAAGAATGCAAACTAGTATAAAACTAATACATAGAGGGAGCCTGCCCATAGCTCTCACATTCTTTTGCTCTATATTCCCCCAGCCCCTCCCAATCCTCTTCTTTCCTCAGCTCTCTCCATATATTCTCCAATCAATCAAGAACTGAAAATGAGGAGTAGGGAAACACCGAATAGTATATTTCAATTATCATCATTCCAAACTAAAGAAATACATACTGCAACAGTTCTCATAATAAATAAATAAATAAAACTGAACAGGGAAGCAAGTTCAAATTACATCAATACAGAAATTACTGTTAATAACTAATTATAGAGTTCATATTTTCAATAATCCTCTATCACTTTACATGGTATTCTCTTCTTATCAATCTCCTACCATTAATATACTAACCATGAATGCAGTTTCACCCTAACTGGATGCCTATGACCATATAATCTATGTGTGTATTATAACATTCATATAAGCATATTGTATAAGTCCTAGGGAATACATAAATGATATTATTTAAAAGCATCAGTAAATTAAAAGTCACAAATACATAAAGTTGAGAAAAGGAATTCAATGAGTAGCTTGGTGAAAAATGAATCATAGAAAGTGCAACAATAAGAAGTTTAATGAATGGAGTAAGTTGAACTCCTCCAAACATTGAGAACCACAATTTGGGAAATGAAGAATACATCAGAACATTTTAAAAGTAATAATCCATACCATTCCCCATTTGAAAGAAAAGTTCGTCCATTAGGAGTTACAAAAGTTACAGTTTCTCCAACAACTGCAAAAGTTAGAATTATTAGTCACAACAATTTAAAGAAGCGTACTGGAACTGGTTTCAGACACAAAAGGACATACAAAAATAGGAAATAAGGAAAGTCCAAACATAAATGAACATGTTAAAATACCAAAGTCATGTACTTAATGGCTTTCATCTTAATTTGTTGATTATAAAATTTAATTGTACAATGAGATATTTTGCAGCTTTTTATATTTGTGCATTCTTGAGTAGTTATCTGAGTGTTCCTTGCACAAAAAAGTTGAAGCACAGAAAACAAATAATTGAACCAAGAAATATTCTTATCATCTAAATTCATCTAGGTAATTCCTCAAACCCAAAGAAGAATATTGTTCGAATATTCTCTTCTGTAAGAAGTAAGAACTAGAAAAATAGTATAGAGCACCTGAAAAATATATGTTCGAAAGTGATTCAGTTACAATAGTCCCAAAGGCAGTACAAAGAAAAGACCCCCCACCCTAAAATCACGGTGAGAATTCATTCAATTTCATCAATAAATATGACTGCAATATTACAGAGCAGCAAGCACTTATGTAAGGAAAAATTTTCATCTATACTGATACTTGGGAGTTAAAAGTATTAGAATAGAAATAATGTTTCTGTATGGTCACCTACACTTAAGTGATAATTGGAAGACCAGGAAAGGTTGAAAAATTTATAATCATATGACAGCATTCTAGCAATAGCTGTTATATCACTAGTAATGTTCAAGAGGAAGTATAGCATTTTACCTGATATTTGTGCATGGGTGTTTGTGAGAGAGAGAGAGAATCATGACATGATTGTCAGAAGTAGTTACCTATTATCAAAGTGATCACAAAATCAAATTGATTTTGACCATCACGCCAATAATTCTCAAATCCAAAAGAATAAACTTTTAAAGCCATTTCCGCTACATATAACCAACCTGTCAAATGAAAAGAATTCATTGACTCTAGAAATGAATGCTAAAATTAAAATGTCAACATGCCATGCATTAAATTGATATATTGAGCATCAACGCTTAAAGAACAATCATACAGTAAGTAATCCGTAGGGAGTCCCACCAACATACCTGGAGGGCAGGGACAGAAGAAAGGAGCTGAATTTGAAAGACTTTATACAAAATTATTGATTTTAAATCAACTTGCCTGTGAATGAATGAAATGCAGGTATGTAGCTATTGATAGTGAATGAAAAAAATTATTTCGACCACACATTCTTCTCTCTAGCCATTTTGTAGTTATATGCTTTTTTGATAGAAAGAGGAAATTTTATTTAGAGAGATAAGAACTACAAGTGGGAGGACAAGAAGTCCTTCTACATAAATAAAAACAGAAAAGAAAAAGGTGAGCTTAAAACAATAGGGTTTGTCAATCATGTTTATATCAACTAGAGAAACACTCTATAATGCTCCCAAAGCATAACACCAAAGAAAACCTAGGAAAACAAACTTATCCCGTAGACAAAGCATGGCATATGGAAATCATGAAAAATTCTTGCAATACATTTCAGCTACACTCCTCGAATCACTGCAAAAATAAGTACAACTCCACAAATACTTAACATCTCTATTCTCCCAAAAACTTCAGTACCAAATCTCAAAACATTAACAAGGAGTGCAGACAAATTTTTAGTTATATCTTGAAACTTCTACCAACGCCATTCTTGGTCTTTTCCTTTATGTAGTGATTCTCTTGCTTGTTTTTCTCAATTATCCTTGGCTTATCTTCAATTGAAGTTGTCTATATGTTGCAACAACTATCTCAATTTCTTCCTATTCTTTTCCTCTTGTTACCACACATCCACCTGAGCTTTCTCATTTTTGTGACACTAGTTTCTTTGACATGTTGTCTCTTAACAGCTCAGTATTGTGTGCCATAAAGCATAGCTGGCTTATGGTAGACTCACAAAATTTACCATTCAGATTCAAAGGTATATTTTAATCACAGCAAACTCAAGAAGAGCTTCTCCATTTTGTCCAGTCATTAAGTCTAAATGATATACACTCCTTGATCTCACCACCATTTGAAAGACATTTCAAGATACTGAAAAATCTAAATCTCAGGTATCGCTTCCCCCAATCTAAAATATTCTAACTAAAATACATTTAGGTTACTGAATGTGAAAGTGATAAAATATTGTAAGAAAGGAAAAGAAAAAACAGGGCTCCTTATTGATAGTGAAAGGAAAAGAATTCTCAGTTCCTCAGCCACAACTTAGAGAAGCTTATTATCTCAATGCTAAGCTCTCTCAAAATGAAATGTGAGTTTCCATAAATAGTAAAGAAACAGCCACTCATTTCAATTAACCAACACCACAAAGTACCAAAAAGAATTCAGAATTGATACACCAGACATACTTCTAGCAAGAAGCTCATGACAGACTCTTTTGTAACTTCTGCAGCAATTTGAATATAGCATGTATAATTCAGACATGGCATAGACAAAAAAAATAAAAAATAAAAAATAAAAATCTTTAAATGACCTTACCAAAAACAAACTCCACCCCTTGCCACACGTTTTGAGCAGAACTGTTTTCAATGTCAAGCTGGAAAAAGATTTTTACAAACATTAGCATGTTTGACACAAAATACTGCACCTAAATTCAAACAGAAGCAAATCACATTCAAAAATTAGATAAGAGCGCAAATGGGATCCATGCCAATTAGCAATTCCATTGCAAACAATGATTATAAAAAAAAGGAATCAGAACAGAATACATAGCTTCAGTATTATTATTTTTTCTCTCTGATACAAGGTATTTAGCCATGATCAAATATGAGGAATCTCCTGATGGTTTACGTCCATTTATGGAGCATATCTGGATTGTCTCTCTCCAAGTCTTTGAGGAAAAATATGCATTTCTTTTGCAGGAAAAAAGAAAGCAATTAATATTTGGACACTAGTGCCTGGTAGATGTTAAGAAGTGCCAGTATTCTAGAATATTCTCAATTCTTATCTTAAAAATCAAAAGTATAAAAAATAATTGACAATGTTCCCCGTGGTCTCTAACACAGTTAAACAAATGAGGAACCAAGCACTTTCTACTAACTTCTATGTTTAATTAAAAATGCAGCACCAAAAGTACACTCATGAAACACTACGGTGCATATATTGATGATAGATACCACCTGAAAACCACATCATCATTCAAAAATGCAACTATACTGTACATTAATTGTTATGCAGCACGCCTCCTCAAATGTGAAACTCACATTTAATGTGTAATTGAGTAGAAAGCAATTGAAATCCAGTGAAATCTTGTTGGCATACTTTAAACCCATAATTCTATTTGAAATCATGCCATACCGTTGTCTCAGTAATAACAGCAAACAGATTCAGTATAAGAATGAAGGACACTATGTATCCAAATTTGGGGCTCCGCACAAAGGCTTTCAGCTTCTTGGAGAAGGGTGAATGGTAGACTGATGGAAAGTACTCAAAGTAAGATGGCTGCAACCAAAAGAACCATTTAGAAGATACTATAACTCTTCTTCCTCATCCTTTATTCAGGACATACCAAGGACTTTCTGGTAGTTCTATCATTTTTGAACTTACAACATCCTCCTTCTGGAACTTTAGTGCAATAGCATTGCAAATGTCAGCAAATTCATCCACGTTGATCTGTAGGTGAAATGTTAACTTTCAGTTTAAGATTAGAAAAACAACAACCAGAAAATAATATACACAAAATAGTATTGAGAAAGAGAAGATGGCTATGGTGATAGGTGTGTGTCTGGTGTGTACATGGAACAAGCAATTAATAGCTTGGAACCAACAAAACATACTCTGAGCACTCCTGTTAGCTCATCTCAAACTACCACTTCTGAACCAGTTATTGACCAAAAACATGACCGCAAACAGGACATCTATGCATCACTTCAGACATGATAGAAAGTGATGTTCCCATATAGGAAACATTAATTACTCCTGTTAGCTCATCTTAACCTATCCACCTCAAAACCACTTATTGACCCAAAACATGACTGCAGACATGGACATCCATGCATCACTGTATCTTCAAGTGCTTTGGATAGCCATTTGTAGTGCAATTACTCTTCTCTAGCTGGTTGTCCCATCCAACCCCCAACTTATTTAGGTGCTCCACTTGGTGGAAACCCTCACTCTGTTTCATTTTGGAATCATGTCATTTGTAAGGTGTCTAAGTAGGGTTGAATTTGAATGGGATTATTCGAATCCGGATTCAAGTTTGAATTCAAAAATTCAAATTTAAATTTCGATTTGGTATTTGAAAAATAATTTAATATGGTATTCGAAATAAAATATATTTTTTTTACCAAAATACCCTAAAAAATTCCAATTCGAGTTCAAATTTAAAATTTTATACGAATCCAAATATTCAAAATTGCATCAAATTCGAACTCGAATTTTAGTTTATGTTCAAATTACCATTCAAAATTGACTATAGAAATTTGAATCCAAATTCGAATGCTGCATTCTTCGAAACGACTCGATTCGAATTCCAGCCCTACGTCTAAGTGTCTTGATGGGTGGAAGGGTGCCTTCTTTTCTCTAAGGGGTAGGATTACTCATCTTAATTCTTGCCTCTCTAGCATTCCCATCTATTACATTTCTTCATTTAAAATTCTGGTTAACGTGGCTAATACTTTAGAATGTCTTATGCGGGATTTTCTTTGGTCAAGAGAAGGAGAGACGAAGAGAGACCACTTGGTTAACTAGGATCTTTGCTGTAAGCCCAATTCATAAGGTGGTTTAGGGATTGCTAAATTGGTGTCCAAAAACATTTCTCTAGTGGGCAAGTGGCTTTGGCATTTTCTTCGAGAATTAGATGCACTTTCGCATATGGTGATTAACAGCAAGTTCAGCCTTTATCGGAATGGGTGGGATGCCAAACTTTGTACAAGTATTTCTCAAGCTAGTCCTTGGAAGTTCATCTCTAGTATTTCCTTTTTTTCCCCTCTTCTTGATTTTTTAGCTTGTAATAGTATTCATATTCGTTTTTAAGAGGATTTTGGATAAGGAATAAGTCTTTTGCTTTCACTTGTCCTAGGCTTTGTCATCTCTCAAATTTCCTCCTTTTATGTCTTGGAGCAAGAAGATATTTTTATTTCAATAGAGGTTTAAATGAAAGGGAAGTTTCTGATCTAACAAACTTGTTAGACATTCTTGCCCCTATTCACTTCCTCAATATACCTGACACTTGGATTTGGTCCCTTGATGCTTCAGGATCTTTCTCTTGCAACTCATATTATAGGTTTTTTTTTCATGGCCCTAATGCTTTCTCTTTCCCACTTCATAAATTCATCTGGAAGACTAATGTTCCATCTAAGGCTAAGGCTTTTGTCTGGACAATAGTACTTAATAAAGTCAACACTAATAGCTTGTGCAAATGGGGGAGATTGTCAAATGTACTATCATCTAATATTTGTGTGATGTGTTTACAAGATTGTGAGACTAACGAGCATCTCTTTTTTCATTGCCCTTTTATTTGGAACATTTAGTGTAAACTTTTTGATATTTTCAATATTCATTGGGTTTGTTCAGGATTTGTAAAAGATTTTTTGATGATTCATTACCAAAACTTTGGCTTGAATAAGAACATCAAAAGTCTATGGAGATGTACTTTCTTTGTAGTCATTTATAGGGAGTTTGGTTAGAGCATAATGCGAGAATCTTCCATGATCATTATCAACCAAGACAACTTATTTGGAATAAGATTGTTTTTCTAGCTTCACTTTGGTGTATTTCTTTAGGGGCCTTTTAGGGCATTCCTCTAGTAGAAATATAACATGATTAGAGAGATTTAATGTTTTAAGCTTATACTTATCTCTTGTATTTTCTTTTTTCTGCTCCTTTGAGGACTTAGTGTTCTTCTTTGTACTCCTCTCTCTTTCAATAAAATCTTTTTTCCTTATAAAAAAAAATAAAAAAAATAGACGAGCTTTTACTAATTACTTGGGAGGGCGTTCAATATAGAGTAAACATTTTTTTTTAAGGACTAAGTGAAGCCACAACTAGAAGGCTAGGCATCCTCTACTGAAATTGATTCATAATAGTAAGCAGAGTTGTGGCTTCAAAGAGACATAAATACATATAATGCTACACATAAAAGCCACCGTATGAGCTAGTGGAAGGGGAATCTAATAATTCAGTTTAACAAATGTATGTGGTACCTTGAAATCCTTCTTGATGCAGGATAGAAAAGGAATACTTATAATTGATAATGGGGATTTTAATCATGTAATTAGGGTTAGAGATTTATCAAACTAGGAGTGGAGTTAGTTAGGACTTGTAATAATATTTTGGGTTTTTTTTTTTTTTTTTTTTTTAATATATAATTGTAGTACTTTGATACTAAGTTAGGGTTTTGAGTCTTATTTGTATTAGGGTTATTAAGATGCCTATACAAAGGCCAATAATGAGCCTTTTATTCTAGGTTGTATTGAGTGTTTTCCCTAATGGCGTCCCATTCCCCCTTCTGCTCTACAAACTCCCTCTCCCTTGTTATTCTAGCTCTCCTTCCTGTTTCCCCTCTTTGTTTTCCATTACTTCCCAACAAGGGTCAAATTAATGGAGTAGAAAAAGAGAAAAGATTACAAAAGCTTATAGAAATGGGCATACCTTGACGTCATGACTATCATCGAGCTCATAAAATATCAACTCAAACTCTTCTCTGGACATTTTTGGCAAGGTCCTGAATAAGACATGAACAAATGTATACTTCAGAAACCAACAAAGTAATGTTACAATAGCAGGAAGATATATAAAATTATTAAAACCTAAATTGTACAATCATCAGGTCTTACGAGAGCCAAAAAAACATATATGATATGATGTCTTTATCATTACTATCAACTTCTTTCTCTTTAGTTTTCCTTTTTCCTTTTTCCTCTTTTTGTCCCTTCTCTCTGGTAAATGCAATGGTAGCTATAAGTACATACATCAACAGAAAGACCCAATGTTGAAGAGGTAGCTCACTAAGTACCAAGCTGAACTGCATGAGTAGTAACTATGCCATTTGGACTACAACAAGCAATGGTTAAGAAGCTATTTGGACTTTGAAGCTTTCTTCATGAATCTAGTATTTTAATTTCTTTAAAAAATAAAAATAAAATAAAAGAACTAGCAGAAAAGATAACAATTTGTCTGAAAGGAAGTAAAAAAAAGAGTTCATTCTTTCGCACATAGGAGTTAGGACACTAATTTACTAATCCCCCATCAAATCCTCGAGAATACCTAGCACAAATATTCTTGTAGGAAGTTGCTTTTTGTAGTGGAAGGGAAAAAAAATCCTAAAGCATGCCACTTCAGAAACTCTTGTGAATTCTACAGAAAATAGAAGGACAAAGTAGTATCTGAAGTATACGACAGCGGACCAAAGAATATACAAGTGAATTATCAAAGCTGACTAGTCTTACACCTATAAGTAGAATAAAAAATTGGAAGTGAAATAGATAGTAACATAACATATGAATATAACTAATGCAAAGTGGAAAGGATATGAAGAAGAAAAGATTCCTCTAATACATAGGAAACAGAGACAGAAAGAATCGTTCAAGAAAAAGTTCCTCAGCATCCAAGATCTCTTTAGGAGCAAGGAACAAAGTATATGATATAATGAAATTGGATAACATCATCAATATAGTGTTGATAATGATAAGAATAATAGTAAAATTAAAATAACAATATAAGAAATCTGAAAGCATGATTAACATAGTGACACTAGTGATACCTGTATTTATTTAGCTCTTCAAATAGCTGAATGCATTGATCTTTGTTAAGATATTTACAATTCTGTAAAAAAAACCAAATCAAATCTCATTAGTAACAAATAATGAACCAAAAATAGAAGTTTGAGAACCAGGGAAATTACATTCATGATTCATCAACAGAAGTAACCATGCAAAAGGGATTAAACAGTATATAGTTAGCTATTTGAAAGCATAGAATTTAGAAATCAAAAAATGCAGCCAGAGAGAGAACAGACTTCCTGGCCAATTGAAGAGATTCCTTTGCTTAGAAGGATGCTGAAAACTGATGACAGTGCATGAGTATATATTATAGTACATAGACACACATGCACACGGAGCATACACAAAAATATCAGCAGTATCTTAATGACTTTTGACAGCTACAGCAACTAAGAAGAACTAATGCAACTTTCATCTATAGTGAAAAAAAAACGTTGCATGAGAAAAAGATCATGGATAATTTCCTAGAATATGATCAATTGGTCATCCACTACAACCACCACATAAAAGAAAAAAATAGAAATTACAGTTAGCTTAAATATTAATTATACATTATCATGCCTCTCCTTTACCTACCCTGGGCAAATTACCATACTATTGTGGTCTTGTCAACATACATAGCATGAAATGTAAGTAATAACATACATTTTTGTCCAAGACATCTATCTATTGGCAATTTTCATTACAATTTGAGAGGGGGTAGCACTCAGATTGTAAAGAAAATTCTTGAATTTGGAAATTTG
This sequence comes from Quillaja saponaria, assembly GCA_029379385.1. Classification (NCBI taxonomy): domain Eukaryota; kingdom Viridiplantae; phylum Streptophyta; class Magnoliopsida; order Fabales; family Quillajaceae; genus Quillaja; species Quillaja saponaria. Next base: position 4,238,082 of record CM055616.1, on the reverse strand, counting down.
GTACCAAGACATTAATAGCTCGGACAGCAGTGGCAAATTGCTAAACATACGCCATCTGGCTAGGGTGGATACAGAGCAGTTTCAGGATAACAAAAAGTTCCATATGAGAGCAAAAGAAGACCTTTTTAAGATGTCAGGGGAACGATTGGCCTGCAGTTTTATGTGTACTTGTCCATTTGTAACTTTATTTTATAGGAAGCGCTCCTTTTGAGATTAACCAAAAAGGACAACATAAAACAGTATTCTCCAAAGATAGAAACATAGAAAGTACTAGAACCTTCACTTTTCCAAAATATTACAACTAGTAAACAATAAATCACTTTAGAAAAGACTGAATGATTTGACATAAGAAAAACCTGTATCCATCTATGGAGTACCGTAAAAAAAAATAGCAAGTTGAGTTTTTTTAATAGCATTCCAAGTAGCCAACATGACGACCAAACTTACATATTTATCTAAGATATTAAAAGCTTTCTCCAACATGTTTCTTCTCATGCGATCCATCTCTGAAACTTGTTTTGCGAGCTATGAAAAAAGAGAATGAAGCATTATAAGTAATTACATTCATACTTAAAAAAAAATGGTGTATTCTAGTGAACCATATATATGCAGCTAAAGATGGAAAGATTAGCAAATATGCAATACTCCTATTTATCATCTTTCTAACAGCAGCAACAGGTAACTCAAATTTTACCTGGCCTTTGAAACTATCATATACAACAGCAAGGACCAAGTTTGTGACGAAGTAAACCCCTAATAGCACGTAGAGAACAAAAAACAGGCAATACCAACGTGAAGCCCTAGAAAAGACAAATATCACAGTCACAACCTGAGGGAAGACACAAAAACAAAGAACTATAATTTCTTTCCAATATGAAAATACCGAAACATATTTTGGCTTGATGGTAAACAGTAACCAAGAAGAGATCTTCAGAGGGTTAAAAAAATTATGTATCTTACAGTAATACCCAACCCTTTGGACTTATTTTTTATTTAATATACCCATAGTCCCTTAAATAATGTCCCTTTCCAAAAGAACCCACAAATAACAAACATAACACATTCACACTTAATAAAATAATAATGATGGACCTTGTACTCCAGCTTTGCCCCTAACTAATGATATAATTGTTTTTGTTTTTAAACTAATGAAGAGAACTTTGGAACTTGAAGCATAATAAGCTGTTGATTGTAGACAACTTTCCGAGAGTAGATTTTGTCATCCCAACTAAATTTCTTATTGTCACGAGAGTCCTCTAGTTTGCCTTTGGAATTCATTATTCTCTTCCACTTCAAAACTCGAGAATGAGTTTTTTTAGAACCAAGGGAAAATGATGCAGAGCATGTGACAATTCCATTAATGTTTACTTGGAGTTTATATTTGTATTAAGATTTGATTGTAATTATATAACAATAAAATTAGGAATTTAATAATTAAGATTTTATTAGAATTAAGATTTTTATTCACAATTGAGTTCTAGTCATATTAGGGTTTGAGACTTTGAGTTCTTGTAATAGTAGGATTTTTAGTTCTAGTCATACTAAGGTTTTGAGAGTTGCCTATATATGTACGACTATTGTGTAGTTCGTCTACAACTTTGAATTGGATGAAGAATTACTAAGCCTCCTCCCCTATTTTCGCTCCTTTCATCCAACAGATTCAAATCAAAATTCTTAGGGTTTGCCTTTGGAATTCATTATTCTCTTCCACTTCAAAACTCGAGAATGAGTTTTTTTAGAACCAAGGGAAAATGATGCAGAGCATGTGACAATTCCATTAATGTTTACTTGGAGTTTATATTTGTATTAAGATTTGATTGTAATTATATAACAATAAAATTAGGAATTTAATAATTAAGATTTTATTAGAATTAAGATTTTTATTCACAATTGAGTTCTAGTCATATTAGGGTTTGAGACTTTGAGTTCTTGTAATAGTAGGATTTTTAGTTCTAGTCATACTAAGGTTTTGAGAGTTGCCTATATATGTACGACTATTGTGTAGTTCGTCTACAACTTTGAATTGGATGAAGAATTACTAAGCCTCCTCCCCTATTTTCGCTCCTTTCATCCAACAGATTCAAATCAAAATTCAAAACACATTCAGGAAAAATTATAACAAGAAATAATATAATTAATTACTTTTCAGCCCTTGACTCTTACTTGTATGCAGGAATCCAGACATCCGGATTGTTGGATGTCGTAAACAGCACAAACATCTGATATAGTGTAATACCGTAGGAAGTAAATATTAATTTTCCCTGTTGGGTATCTTCAAACATCACGTAGGCTACCCAACTTGAGAACAAAAGAAACAAGAGCCCTAAAGCCTGCAATACATGAGAATTAGACATCTTTAGCAGTCTGATAAGGAAGCCTGTGCGATATCTACTCGTACAACTCAACAAACACATAAGCTGAAATTGACCAAGATGAATGTGTACCATTAGTATCCACTAGATTGTAAACACTAACACCATCATAAAACTGACAAATGGGTAGCAAGAATGGCATATAGCAGGGTACAACAAAAAGAGAGTGAACAAACCAAGACATTCAAGTACGTGCCAAGCATTCCAGCCAAGATGAGGATGCTATTTCGTAGTTCCCTGAAATCAAATTCAAGCAAAAACACCAAACATGGTAGGTTAAACCTTGAAGATAGGTACAAAAATATTAGCTATGAGATTCCGATACCAGAAAGTTCATCTACAATACCTTCTTTTGTTTCTCCAGTCAGTAAAATTAAAAATTCACTCAAAAATTTCTTTAAAGATGTCAAAATAAGTCGTAGTCTTAACTAAGGCTTACCAATGCTCAATTAAAAATAAAAAATAAAAAACTTGTCATCCAACAAGTTTATGACTCTATTCTAAAAGAACATCATTAAATGTGCTACCTCCTTTCATCCAACAATTTGTCATCAGTAACCACAAATAATTTTTTTTTACAGGTATAAATTCACTAAAAAACTGCCTGAGGGGGCGACCCCTAGTAAACAAGACCATAAATACTTATACAAAGGGGGATTCCTTATGTAAGGGTTGATGCTTATTCATCAACATTCACCAGATTAGCCTTGCACTCACTTAACATCAGCCTTGCCAGTAGTACAAATCCTTTCCAATACATGGTTCAACCCCAAAAAAATTGAGAGATATGCAATGGATAATTAGCTCGAAATGGATTACACATGCAACTAGGTGACCCTTAGAAAGATCATGAAAGATGCATCGGGCAAGGAAAGAGTGGATTAATAAGATAAATGAGGTTGAGATTGTTGATGCTTGAGTTACTCTGTCTAATCATGGAAAATGATGTTCTCATGCAAAAAATTTCTAGGAGAGCAAACTAAATGTAAAATGAACTTTCTTTATTTTTCACGTCTAAATATTACTGCAACTAGTTTAAAATTATATCTTATATGTGTTTATCAAAATTAACAGATTAATAGTTCTTGGTAATTCAATATCAATACAACTTTCAAAGAAAAAATCCTTTCAACAAGACGCTGGTAAAGATCACAATCATGGATCATTCCCTCACTCTTGTTTTTAAAGCGGATGGTGGTAGACCGATTGAGAGAACATCTGAGTATCTGACAAGTATCCTAGATGTGTAATATATTCCAAATATGAAGTTTTCCTACACACATCATTGCCGTGACAATGGACGTTTGAGTAATCCCAGTCTGATCTATAGAGATGTGGCTACAAATTTGGGAAGACCTGGTTTAGATTTTTATAAAGCTTTTCAAATTCTCTTAATTTAAGATAACTAAAAGTATCCGAACTAAATTTAAGTTTTGAAATGTCTTGACTTGTTATAATATCAAACTGTTAGGGTCGAGTATTAATAACTTATAACCAATGGCTCATCAGTAAACAAAGCAACACCATCGAGTAATGCCATCTAGTCTGAGGTGAAAGTTCTTGAAGGACCATAGCATAGTAATAATGTTCTGAAGCACAAATAGAGAAGAGACATATCTATCAACTCATGTCTTCTTCACATGAAATAAGATATATAGGTTTACCAAACAATACCTAATATTCAGGATGAAAAGGACCACCCGAATATATGGTGCAATTCTGAATGGAAGGGAGTGAAAGGCCACTGGAGATATATAGATAGCATAAACCAGTATGTCAGCAATCAGAACGACTAGGCAACAAACCTGAACCAAAAAAAAAAAAAGTTAGTCGACTAAAAGTTATTCATATACAATGTAAGTTTTGACTTTCGAAAGGTAAATGAAATGGAATGAGATTTTGCTATGTATACCAGGAAATTAACAGAATGCTCAAAAGATAGATTGAATTGTAAATTCAAGTTCAATGTAAAAGTTGATAGACTTTCAACTTTCAAGAACAGAGACAATAAACATGCCTTGTGGCATATTCAGTAGCTCCTGTTCTGGTTGTTACTTTTAGCTGTTCTAGTTTCAATCTGTATAAAAATGCATAAACCAACTCAATTACTGGTGTAAAAGAAGGGGGGCTTATTTTGGTTGCTGATGAACTGTTTGTTACGTTGGGCAACAAATTCAATATATATTGTTTAGCCATTTTCGGTTAGAGGCCAAAAGATATTCTTGGGATCCTATCTAACAACTTAAGCTTTTAGGTTGATTAGTTCTTTGATAGCTTAAGCATGAATTGTCCAACCAAAGTCATCTTTGGCTCTATTTTATTTTTTATTAAAGTGATCATCAAGCCCATAAGACTGCTTAAGGCCATCACTGAGCTAAGTTTTTTTAATGATAAACAACATTAAAAATTGAATCCTAATGAAAACATTAAAACGAATAAGGTGACAGAAAACACATCTATTTGCCATAAATTCAGAGGCAGCAGCAGATCTGGTCAATACAAGGCCATTTCATTTCAAAAAGTATAGACATGTGAAGCAGCAAAAAAGTATCATCCATGTGTAGGACTTTTTATTTTATTTTTTATTATTATTAGGATGCATCATATACCATAAGTATGACCAAAATAGACGAGAGACTGAAGAAGAAAGTAAAGAACATAACATATCATTTTGCAAAGATATGACACAAACAACCAAAGATATTTCAGGAGAGACTTGCTTCCTTTGGTGAAGCTGTCACTTTCATTGGTGAGTAAATTCAATAATCCAAACTACCCATATGGGATTTTCTAAGGTAGTAAGGATGGCTGGGATTTGGGTTTGGATAGAAGGTCCTAGCCTCGTAGGTTCAACTTTTGTAAACCAAACAAAAAAATCAATAATACAAGTTGATCTAATTCTCTAAAACAAGCTGTTGGAAAGAAAAGGGATATGAAAAAGGTAGTTTTTTCAGGGTCACCACCTTACAATCCTGTTATGAGTGGATCAGGCTCCAGAGACATCCATCCGAAAACCTCTTTCACCCATTTTAGTAAATAAGCTAGCAATTAGCAGGACTGTTAACTCAGAACTCCCAAGCAGATATAGGTGACTGTAGCAAGGCATATGATCAGTAGAAGGCTAGCAAAAGGCCACTGATAATATCAGGTATGAAATATTAACAGTTAAGGTTTTGAAGGGATCATCATCCTTTTTCCGTGAAACGGTTTCTTTTGCTCTACCATTCCCTGAAGATTGCAAGCATAGTTGAACCATTTGTTTAAGTATTTAACCATGGAAAATTACATAATGAACTGAAAATTAGAAATGTTGGCCAATTCATGATCATGATACCATTAGATTCTACCAACATCTCACTATTAAATGCTATAGAATATTACAGTGGAAAATACCGCATTCACTCCCAGATATATTTTCTCGCTTATAGGAATAGCTAATTAACTTAACAAAGCAGCTTCTTCTTAAAGAACAAACTTATAAAATATATTTATATGAATAAAGTTGGAGTCAAATACCTTTAACTGATTTAGACGATTTTTCCAATAGATAGAAGACCCTTCATACGATATTGGAAAGAACATATGTATCACAAGTATGATGAGAGTTATTCCCTGCATTAGAAAGTGTAACCTCGTTCAATTTGCGTCATATTGGATGCAAATATCATGGAGAATTAAATGAGATGACAAAGTATGGAAATTTCATCAACTAATTAGAGAAAGATGCCAGAACACAAATCAACCAACTCACCCTAAGAAAAAACTTTCCCATAATTTAAGCCACTCAGAAGACACATTCTACTACCATATACTGTTACTCCTACAACTCACAAATCCACAGGTCTAGCCATTGTTTGCAGATTGAAGAATTGAATCCATCTCATAACGTAGATTCTTGATGCAAAAGAAAAAGAATACAAAAAAGGAAGGAACAAACTCATGTACTATGTAATGAGGGAAAGCTAACTCACTAAATACAATATACAGATACACCACATTTATACTTTTTACCCCATTATTAACTTCACTAAATCTATGTAATCCAGCTTTAGACATCTAATTAAAGAAGACGGCGTCATATAAAGGAAACTTTGGCTTCTTGCTATAAATTTTTGAAAAGCAAGTGACTTTGTTATAAATTAACTTGACACATTGTTATGCTCTTGATTCCAACATTTTAAGAGGTTATCACATTTCTAAACAGACTAAGTATGAAAAAGTTTAACAAGTTTTATGCACGTAAAGATTCAGATCAAAGTGGTAAATCTTAGAAATTTATGTTTTCTTGATAAATTGTATTATTGGTTTTACACTTTTACTGTTGGTTGTTGCCAGTCCCTCCAGGCTCCAACAATGTCAGAAATTTGTCACAATCCTTCCCAAATAGATCTGATCCCAATCTTCTTACTATATTGAAGTGAAAAATAATAGAGACATAACCCTAAAAGAAAGTTTATTGGAACTACGACATTTCTTAATTTGAATAATCCAGTTGTTCTTCTCTAATCAAGTACCACATCTCTTCACAAATCACAGAAAATGAACTTTCTCCAATTTCTGTTGGGGAGGGGATTGAGAACTAAATAGACAATCCCAAAATAATTCCTTAGCATTTCTAGCTCTCAATAAAATGGGCAAAAGAGGAAAAAGAAGAAGTTACATTCTAACTTTGCAGGTTTGCAAACTCCAAAGAAGACGCTAAAACTTACTCCTATAGCAAGGGCTATGATTTAAATAATATAAACATAAGTTTAAGATAGAATCATCATAAAAATAGGAAAAAGAAAAATTCAGAGAACACAAAGACAAGTCAGAATTTGTAAGACTCTTACCTCATAAATAAGAGACTCAGCACCAGTTAGGTATGGCAACTCCCCCAGATAGAAATATTCTCTATTGTTACAAGAATATGCAGTATATTTGGCACACCACAAAGGTTTCTGCAGACAGTTAAGCAAGCGAAGAAAATCACAATCATCTTTTTCTTTCCTAGTCTTTCCCAACAAAAGCCCTATAATTACCGATATTAATTCAAATGGCAAGATTGAAGGAAAATTTACCACTAACCTCAAAAAAATTCAGGGCTAACAAGATAAAATAATTAAGAGACCAGATGAAATCAAATTTAATGAACATGAAGTAGAATCTAGCAGAATTTTGAAAGCTTGACTGATCAAGAATTTGCTCTGGGAGACCAACACCATCTTCAGCCTGCAGAAGGCATTATCAATAAATTTGAAATACCGATGAGAAAATAATCAGAAATATTTTTATCACCAATAATTATGTTATGATCATATCCATAGGGTCAAGAAATTAACATTTAACGTCAGTGGCTAGGAATTGGGGAAAGTTCCTGACTAGCAGATTGAAAATATAACCATAATTAGTAAATTATCCATTGCCTAAACTCACCTTTAATCAAAGCAGTAGAACATCCATGAGGATTAAAATAATGAAATATTGATACCAAGCTCAATAAGCAAAAACAATTTATACTTGCTCAAAAGTAACTAAACATTTCATTATAAAATTTGAACAAGAGAGAGAAAATTTCAGCTCCTAAAATAGGAGAAAAAAAATGAAAACTGAAATTGTCCCTGCTAGGAGGGAACTTGGAAAGATTTTGAAGAGGACAAGTAAAAACCAATTTATACTTGCTTGTAGGAAAAATAAAGAGGGATAATAACATTGGAATCAGGTGAATTTGAATTTTAATATTCTGTCTGGAAGTCGATATACAAATTTTCAGAGACTTTACCCCAAGTTTTACTTGAATTTTAGTATAAAAGTTCAAAATGATAATAGGAGTGGAGTATATTCTTCTTTCTCATGTCTTTAACTCGTCCCAAGCAAGGATGTGAAAACTTTTCACAAACGTTCCCCTGTTCAATATTTCCTTCCAAGAATCTATAGATGAAAAAGCAAAACACTTACCCATCTAAATTTACTATAAAAGCTGAATAGATAATTTATAAATGACCAACCACGATCACATTATCAAACTTACCATAAAAATTTCAAATCTACAGTAATGACAAATTGACAACCGAATCCATTACCTGAAGTTGGCTGGCAAACAAACTTATTCTAAAAGTTATTACAACTTTAAAGAAATTAAGAATGGGAAACCCATTAAAATTTAAGAAAGTTCATAACTTGTCAAAACCAAAGCTTAACAACAATCAGAAATAGAATGATAAAGAATTCTGAACAAACCAGATCGACCAGTGCAGCTGCCTTTTGATAAGGCGATCCATAAGCGATTGCATTCGACCTACGAAATAACCCCGCCGCCGGCGGAACCCATCTTTCGCTGCTTTCTCCGGACAGCAGAGGGTTCTCCATATTCTTCTTCACAAACACACAGAGTGAGACAAAGGAAAACGTCAGAGAGAAAGAGAAACTGTGGAGTGAAAGTGGGTGATCAAAGACGTACTAGAGCGGAAGTAACTGTTTCTAGATCTGTTATAAAATATATATATATATATATATATATATATGCCAGATCGGAATTGAAAAAGTATCAAAATTAACAAAATGCTATTTATGACATTGAAGTTTCGAACCAAATCTTTGAGCTGCCAAGTCAAACGATGTGATGTCGGATGTGGATATTAAACGTGTCGGCATGAGCTGTGATTCCGTGTTGCATAGTGTGATTGTCCTCTTCTTGTATTCAATATCTTCGAGTAGATTAGTTCAACCGACCTAAATTATGTTAATATTATACGATTTTTATTTTACTTAAAAAATTTATACAAACTTTTTATAAAATTTAAAAATAAATTACAATTTAATATAAACTCTACAACTTAAAAAAAAAAAAAAAAACCTTATTATCTTATTATTAAGATAGATAAATAAATAATTGTAATTTTAATAAACTAATTTAATATTGTATGAGATTATTAAACTTAAAATAAAATCAAAATTGAACTAATAACCATTCTTCAAATTATGAAAAATTAATAACACAATATTTGCAAAACAGTAAATTTCTTTATTTTTTGAGAAAATGAAACATAATCAATTAGAAAACACAAATCGGTCTAGGATAACAAGTCTTTTTAGAGCCAAGCAAAACAATAAGAAAATAAAAGCCATAATATAAATAAAAAAAAGAAAAAAGAATTGACCAAGTCTCTTTCACAGAAAAATCTATCATTTTATTCTTTTTTTCAATAACAATGATATAAGATCATTAAATAAAATTTCTTTAACCAATATTTACGATCATCAATATTAGACCCTAAAAAATAGGTCAAAGAATTATTACTTTTAAGAAATTACAAAACAAGAGTAACATTAAACTACAACTTTCAAATTTCTTATATCAAGTTAAACAGTAAATTTAAACCATCTCTAAGTGCTATAGCTTATCCATAAAATATGAAATTTTTTTATCAAATCTAAATGCCTTACTTTTTTTCTTTATTTTTTATTATTATTTAGTAGTATTATTATTATTTTAAAAATAATTATTTATTCTTAAAATAAGAAAAGGCTACAGATATGATATGATATGATATTAGTATGGGACAAGTTTAATGCCAAAAATAACAAAAAAAAAAGAATTCAAACGTTGGCAAATGGCAATGGAAATTGAAGATATACAACAAGTCACATTCTTAACACACTAAGTGCTCCTAACTACCAATGGGGTCCTTCCAATTATGAATCGTTGAATCTTTTGTTTGTCTATATCTTTACGAATATTGTATGGGCTAGTTGTCCTCAAAATCCAGAGATTGTCCCATACACAACGTCATGAAGGGGTGAACTTTCCTCTTTTGCCCTTCCCTATCTCTTTCAGTATATACTAGTAAAAAACTACACAAAGATAAGGTGACAAACCAGACGTGCTTGCACCGAATGCAAGTGTCAGGATCCTACATCTATATTCCAGCACTGCAAACTGAAAATACACCACAGGCATAACTTTTTGAGAATCATCATCATTGCAATAAATGAGACATGGGGAAAGAGAGAGCAGACCATTAAACAAACAAATAGCTCCATTTCTGACTAAAGAATAACATATTATACATTAACAAATTGGAGAAACCAAAAAACTATCAGTCTATCAAACACTAAGCTATCATCTGTATAGCCAAATATGGTACCTTTTCAAAAGGTTGGGGATGTTAAAGCAGAAATGACCTCAAGTTCCCAAGCAATACACTAGTTTTGAGTAGGAAAGGTTGACTAATTACAGCAAGTGAAGCTGGCAAACAAGAGCCAAGAACATTGTCCTTCCCTGCCCACTAAACAGAAAATGAAATATAATCATAACCACCAACTCTGACAATCAGCTACAGATACCCAGAGGAAAATCTTCAAAAATAATAAGCCTTCTAGCCACTCATCTTCGAGAATTCTTTTACACCTCATGCTGACACTAGACCTGCAGACATAACATAAATCCTCTGAGCAAATAGTACATGTGTACAACAGAGGGTTGAAACCTTTAGTTAATTAGCATAAAAAAAGTTTACTGCAACCATATAGAAGGACACCTTAGAAAACTGAACCCAGATGCAAGCATGTCACGATAGACTGATGGCTCCATTAAACTCTCAACATATGACAGCAATGAAATACTAAAGCCCCGTCAATATATGTCATGGTAAGAGAATTATACTTCATTAAATCACAACTGGCTCTTTTTATCAAATGGTACTGGAGTAAGGTCACCCTCCAATAGGTGAAGTCAGATACAACTGGCATCTTGAGTCAGTCATACACAGACGTAAACAAATTTAGCTTATGACATTACAGTAAGTACAGAAATAAGAAGAGAGCTTAAGAGCACAATTACACAGCAGAAGCTATTAGCAAAAAGAAAAAACAAGCACAAGCACAAGCACAAGCACAAGCAGACACAATTGAAGTGTTTTGGAATCATCACCCCTATATCCGTTCAAAAGATAAGCACCATAGGTTACTAATAGAGATGATCTCATATACATTGTATACTGACGATGTGACAAAGCAGATACATACATCTTGACAAGAAAGTTTTCCGAGGCACACATACTGATTAATCAGAGCATGAAATTGCAAATTTTTATCTTCAACCATCAATTGAAATGGCCTCCTGCGATGTTGTTTTTTTGTATGAGAATAAAATATATTGAGAGAAAGTGGAGCAAGTGCAAAAGACGAGGACAAGAAACCCTCCTAAGTAAAAAAAAAAAAAAAGAAAAAAAAAAAGGGGAAAATTAAAATATACATGCTCGCAGCTTGCCAAACTCCAGCAGCTGAGTATATCTGCCTTTGAGATTTGCCTCCCCGCCCACCCTTCTCTCCTCACTACACACAAAAACACGTTGATAACATGATGGATTTCAAGAAGTTAAACATTAAAGAAAATATTTCTTCAACATGGCTTACAAATCTATGTTTACAGTATGTCAGTAAGGAAAAATCATCCTGTGTGATAGAGTCCAGTATTCTGACCAAAAGGAACAAAAAGAAAAGGAAAAAAGGAAACAATATCATACCAAAACTCCATTATAGATTTAAATGATGCTGCTGAATAGGGAATTCCAAAAAAAAAGAAAAAAAAAATCAAGTACTGCTGAGTGCCGACACTCTTATTTGGAAACTATGCACATCCCACTGTAAAGAAGCATAATAAATTTCAAGGTTCAAATCCGGTATGGTTGCTGACTCGTGATGTGAAATTTTTTTAACACTGCATGAGTTTGACAAAAGAAGATAGACAGCTAAAGAAAAATGAATTTGTAAAACTTGATTCTGCAGGTTAGCTCTATTTTAAATGAGTTCACTAGGCAAATCAACCCTCCAAATCATAAATAAAATCTTTATGTAAATAGCTTATCCAATTTGTACGTAGCTACCCATTTTCACAATCTCTGCAGAAATTCATCTCCCATGCAAATTCAACATAATTTCAGCAAGAAAACAAAAAGCATCAACTAAAAACTTTCAAGTATCAGTGACGATAGGATCACACATCAGCTTAGTATCTGCATTCATCACTATAATTAAAGATAGACAGCTGGATAACTATTAAAGAAGTTTTGGACAATAAACATGTCCCTGTTGAACTTAACCAAAAGGTAATAGAATTCCTCGTACCAAGAGCCCTTATCAATCAAGACGGAAGTCTGTGAGTTACATACTTACATCAAAGCAAGTATAGTACTATAGGCCAAAAAACTGTGTTCAATACAAACCAATTTAGTAGAATAAAATTAGGCTTCAGGGAACCCCAATGCAAGAAGAGACAACCTCCAATACTTTCACTCCATAACTGGAGCTGTCAAGAAGCAAACTCAGCGGCACATGCAGAAATAAAATGGAAAAGATCTTTGATAAAATATTAACTAAAAACCAGGATTATAATGATCTAATGACCAATTGAGTGTCTATTCTGTTAAAATTTAAATTCAATAACAAATGGAAAATGAGTATATATTTTACCAATAACCACCAACAAATGTTCAAAACAATTCTTCCAATTTCTCAATCTTTTTAAAGTAAAAGGAGCTTTTCTATTTCATTTAATAATTCCTCATTGAATCTATTTCTTTTAGGATGAACAATATAGAGACGGCAATTGGGTTTGCCAAAATGATTCTTTTTCCATTTTCTTTTTCTTCTGTGCGGAGGTCTAGAAATCCTAACAGGAGCAAGATAAAGAGTAAATGCATTAACATGGTGAGGGTCATAACATGGTGAGGGTCAAACCTGAAAAATTCTTTTCCTTTCATTTATTTCTTTAGTTACCTCATATATGGAAGCTATGGATTGGAGGACTGTGTTTGATTCGAACTTGCACGCAGCATGTGACGAAGAAGAGCATCAACTCCTTGGCTTCGTGTTCTTGTGCTGAAGCAGACCAAAAATATTGGAGATCTTGTTATAAACAAGTGGTCATGGATTTCAGTAATCGCTTTCAAAATGAAAAATAGCCAGTTCTACATACCCAACAAATCGCTGTCGGTCCTTTCCTCCTTCTCTACCCTAGAATGAAGTAGAATAAAATGTTTAAATATTCAAGAACTTGATGTCCATTTGTGTATGTTGGTATGTAATAATACTCTATGCGGTGAACATGGGATAATATCAAGAGTCCAATAAGATTTCATGAAAAAAGACTTCAATTTGTATTACACAACTTTAATGTGAAGAGCAATAGTCTAGACGTGCAAACAGTAAAATGGCTTCCAGAAGTTAAGACAACAAGTTGAAGCAAGTGTTGCCATTGAGGCCACAAAGTATGGTTTTTTTAGGGCAATCCATATTTGCATGTATTAAAAAGATCTCCACATTGGTTTAGCAATATAATTAAGCACTTACGACAAGTTTGCAGATTTTTTGTAGTGATGGCTATGAATTGAGACTTTCTGTTTGAAGTCAAACGAAGTTACTCGATGTATTTCTTTAAGACCATGTACATCATTTTGTAACAAAATTCTAGTTTTATCTGAATATCAATAAATAAAGGAATATGAAAAATCAAGAACAACATGAAATTATTTGGGCAAAAAACACACACGCAATTTGGACATTTCATGCAGCTCCATGGATCATTCCTTCTTTTACAAATTGGTTAGAATGTGCAACTGTCGATGAATTAGATTTATCACAAGTTTACGTGACACTTTTTTTATTTTTTGAGTTCCATCTCTTCGCATTCATCTCTTAACTTTATGTAAAAGTAAGTAAAAGATAAAACTCATTTATCTGAACCTAGACCATTTTATGACCATAAGAAAAGAAAAAATTATCAATGGGCCTAAAAAGTAACTTCTGTTTTCTATTTTTATAAGGTTTTGAAAAAGCTATGCCTCCAATTCATTTGTTTCTGATGTCTCGAGTTCCAATTCAGCAAAGAATGCCTCCAAGACAAATGCAACGACCTGAAATTACAGGGAAAGTTCCTATTTATTAGGGACTTAAGCAACATAATAAGTATTGCAGTTACAGGTAGTCCTGTAACTTTATAAGAAATATCATTTTGAGCATCTCTATTTATGTTTTGGTTATCTAAAATCAAAACAAAACCTTCAGGCAAACACCACCATATCCAACCAGCCCCACCTTCATAACCGGGCAGGGGGAGAAACAGGCAACCGAACTGTACCATACTAATATGTCCAAACTATCATGATTAAAACCAAGCTATGCAACTATTTCTTTTAGATACTGACATTATGATACATAAAAACCATTATTTTGTAATTTCTAAATTTGAGTCTTTTACATTAGCTAAAAAAGCCTTCAAAGAAATTTTGGATTAACAAAGCAGAAATCAGTCAAAGATCGGAGCAGAACACGAAGAATAAATCAACATTTTATTTTTGGGCGTACTAAACATGAGCTTAGAGAACATAACTTCTATAAATCAAGGTTTAAAAATTTGTGTTGAAAAGCTTGAAATATATGAAACGTTTCCGTTTTCACACTATCCAAAACGAAACTTACTCACAGAAATACAACTACCGTTTCTACATGAAACAGGATCATTACCATCGTGTCCATACAAAATAGAGTCGTTTCCACCGTTTCTACATGAAATGTGTCAACTCAAATAGGACATTCTCAGAATTTGAAAATATAAAGTTCTGGCTCTATTTCTCTTTATATTTTAGTATTTCAATTGTTACTTTTTTTAAAATTTTATATAATTTAGTTTAACTTAGTAATGGATAATATTAAAATTTCAGACCACATATATGTTGGTTCGAATTAAAATTTCATTAAATATGGGTTAAGCGATACTATCAATTTTCTCTTACACAATTTTAATATTCTGGATATGCATCTACTATATACTCAATTGTTATAATTTGATATTTTTTTTTTCAATTTGAATATCTATGTTAAGAATTTTACTTTAATATGTATTTAATAATATTCTATGTACTAAATTAATCATGTTGAATATTTATAATTATTATGATATGTGCTTTATTATATGTTCCATGCGTTTCTACAAGAATTAAGAGTTTCTATACCGTTTCTCAAATTATTTCTATTTTTGAACTTATCGAAATAGTACCTCGAAACGAATTCTAGTTCATTGGTATAAACAAAATACTAGATTAATACTTACCAAATTTAGAAGCAGCAAGACAGTTATTAAGTAGAAGCTAACAAAATAAACAAGGGTCCAATAAGTTCCTGTTAGTTCCATGTAGCTCTGAAATGGAAAAGTACAAAAACAAATAAATAAACAAACATAAACAAAAGTTGAATTAAGTAGAAGTTATAATTAAACAATAATATGTATTGCAGAACTAATATTGCTGGTCATAATGACTGATTATTTTAGTTTCTTATGTAATCTGATATTAGATATACATAATGTGATCCAAGAACAGAAACTATCAATATTCTGTGGAGTATATAGTTCTCCTTACTAATTCAGTGTATGCAAATTGAATATCAATGCTTAACTGCCATGCTAGTAAGCCAAGGACTTTGACCCTATTGCTGTTCCATACACAACACCAGTGAATCTTCCCATAAACTGAACGTTAACAAAGAGAAGGGTCCATTCTCATATACAAATTAAGACAGACAAATTTCTTGAGGTACTGAAACGCTACAAAAAATGTTGGATAATTGTGTCCTAATTCGATTAGTTTTTGGGATCTTATCTATTTATCTGATATAGGTTCCTACGAAGAAATTCATGACTGGATTAGTACATAACTGAAACCAGCAAATTCTCAATGTGCTATGGCTAGTTGAACACTAATCTGAGTTTAGTGAGATATGCCACATGAATTCACTATTGACATTCAAACTTTATATCTGTGTAACTCAAGTCTATGCTATATGATTTTACATAATTAAGGCAATAATATAGTACATTAATTACATAAAGTCCCTAACTTAATATTTGTTCCCATTTCACCCAAAATTACTAAATAATAAGATTTTAATTCCAAATTGTATAAAACTACTTGTAATACTAAATGTTTTATGATTATAACAAAACCCCCCAATTACAATTAGCATAAAAATAACTGACTTTTCATTCACCATTTGAAATGCTCCCTACAAGCTTAAGCTTTTAGTAGAGTCGGAAACATATAATGGTATTCATGCTGAAGCTTATGAGTTGGGACCTCATTTTTGTCATCTATACTCTATTTTCCATCATCAAGTCCACACTTGGACAACCTTCCATTAACGGGTAATGTCAAGGGAGTATTAGAATATATAAATGATTGAATTTTATCTTCCCTAAAAGCTTGAACTTTTAGATGAGGTGGTCATTATAAGAGGAAAAAAATATGGGGATCACTGATGCTTGAAGAATTATTAACACATACAAAGCTTATCATAAATTGATTCAACAAGGAAAGTACTCAAAGAAGTGAAAAAATGTCACTAAGATACATAGTTGATGGCAACAACTTTACCTGCATCCAGGCTTGCCAATTTCCCATGACTAGCAAATTGAAAAGTGTAACCATCCCATTTGGATAGTCGTTAAAATTGAAAAGTAAATAGCTATTTCTGTGAAGGAAAAGGATCAAGAACTGACAGTTAACCTAGCAACATAACCATATCTAGAGAAAAGGACATGATTTTGAGTTTTTCATAACTATGATTGGGTTATGGTAGAAAGAGAAAGGGCTGTTGCTGGACTGAATCAAATAGTACAGTTATATGGAGATGATTCTATCAGTGAATAAAGGATACTCGTCATTAGCAAGATCTGTTTGTTCCAATTTGGCATTGCCAGCATTGACAATTCCACCAAAGATCTACAAATTTATTTGAAAAAAACATGGTCAATGTACGAAGGCAACAAACAATAACAATATATCAAGAAGCAAGAAAATCTATGGAAAGGAAAAGGGAAATTGGTAATGTAATATCCTACTCAGTCATCTATGTTGAAATACATGAGCAAAGTGTGCATTCTACATACCTGCAAACCAAGTGAGCAATAAAAGCAAAATACACAAAATATAGTCCCCAAGTAAGGCATCAAAGTTGGTATGAGGGTTAAGAAGGTTGCAACAAAGGCTCGGTAGCGATTAACATGCATTAAGAGCCTTATCAACCGTAACATTCTAGCAAGCAGAAGGTAGCGAATCCTGTTAAGAATAAAGAAGAGAAACAATATTAGAACTGTCCAGTACTAATCTTTCTGTAAACATACTGATATCAGGACGCGGAAGAAAGGAAATCCAGTTGAATATAGGTTTGTTTTCGTCTTCAAATAACATGAGTTTTGAGATCCAGAGATGCAAATAACTATAGCTCAATTCAGCACCCTATCTAAGTTAATCCACTCTATTCATCTATGTACTGAATTGGAATCCACTACTTATACATAAAACTGTGGGGGTAATTTTCTCTGTGGAAGATATGCAAACTAGTATAGAAGTAATACATAGAGGGAGCCTGCCCATAGCTCTCACATTCTTTTGCTCTACATTCCCCCTTCCCCCCTCTGCCAATCCTCTTCTTTCCCCAGCTCTCTGCATAACTTCTCCAATCAATCAAGAACTGAAAATGAGGAGTAGGGAAACACTGAATAGCATATCTCAATTATCATCATACCAAACTAAAGATATACACACTGCAACTATTTCTCCAAATAAATAAATAAATAGAACTGCAACAAGGAAGCAAGTTCAACTTACATCAACACAAAAATTACTCTTAATAACTAATTATTGACTTCATATTTTTAATAATCCTTAATCACTTTACATGGTATTCTCTTTTTATCAATCTTCTACCATTAATATACTAGCCATGAATGCAGTTTCACCTAACTGGATGCTAATGACCATACAATCTATATGTGCGTGTGTGTGATGCACACACAAGCATAATTTATAAGTCTTAGGGAATACGTAAATGATATTATTTAAAAGCATCAGTAAAATAAAAGTCTCAAATACATAAAGTTGTGAAAAGGAATTCAATAAGTAGCTTGGTGAAAAATGAATCATAGAAAGTGTGTTGTTCTGTGGGAAAAAGTATTTTTTTCATAATATCCAAATGATGTACATCCTAGATATATTACACTAATAGGGTAATGACCCAAACACCCTCAATATACACACACATTCAACACTCTCCCTTTAGATGGTGCATAAATATCTCTTATGCCCATCTTGCAAACAATAGGGTGAAAAACTATGCTACTAAGTCTTTTTGTAATGATATTAGCCATTTAGTTCTCAGATATTACAAAAGGTATACAAATGAGAAGAGAGTCTAGTTTCTCTTTAATGAAATGTCTACCAATCTCTATGTGCTTTGCAAGATTATGCTGGATTAGGTTGTGAGCTATATTGAAAGTTGAGGTATTGTCACAATACAATAGAAAAGGCTTTTTCCCAAGATAACCTGAGATCTTCCATCGGCTTCTTAAGTCATAACAACTCACAGTCCCATAAGCCATTGCTCTTGTACTGGACCTAGGAACCATAATCTGTTTCTTACTTCTCCATGACACTAAGTTTCTACTAACAAATGTGCAATATCTTGAAGTAGACCTTTTATCATCCAGTGATCAAGCCCAATCTACATCTATATAGGTTTCTACTATCAAAATTATGTGCTTTTCAAAGAAAAGTCTCTTTCCAATTGCAGATTTTAGGTATCGCAATATGAGGTGAACCGCATCCAAGTGATATGAATGAGAGTCATGCATAAACTGGCTAATCACACTAACAGCATAGGCTATGTCTGAACAAGTGTGAGATAGATAAATCAACCTTCCAACCAATCATTGGTATCTCTCACTATCAACCCATTCTCCATCACCACTTTGTAACTTGTAGTTTACCTCAATAAGTGTGTTTGCGGGTCTGCATCCAAGCATACATGTCTCTTCTAACAAATCAATAATACTACCTTTGAGATAGGAAGATAATCTTGTCAGAATGAGCAACTTCGATCCCAAGGAAGTAATGAAGCTTTCCCAAATACATGATCGTGAATTCTTTGGCAAGGTAACGTTTTAATTTGGGTATCTTTGTAGGACTATCTCCTGTCACAACTATATCATCAACATAAACAATAAGAACAGTAATCATTCCATTATAATGTTTAATAAACATGGTGTGATCAGCATTGATTTGTTGGTACCCAAAAAAAAAAGCATTGCTCTCTAAAATCTATCAAACTAGCCTCTAGGTGACTGTTTAAGGCCATACAAGGACTTCCTGCAACTTGCATACCCTCCTTCAGCATTTTGACAAGAGAAGCCTGGGGGATTCCTTATAAATGTTTTCAACAAGATCTCCATGCAAGAAAGCATTCTTCACATCTAGTTGCTGCAAGTCCCAACCAAGATTCATTGCACAAAGATAAAAGCTATTATAGAATTTATCTTGGCAACAAGAACAAAGGTTCCTTGATAATCCGCCCTATAAATTTAAGTGAATCCTCTGCAACAAGTCTCTCGTTATATCTCTCAATCATTCCATCAACTTTCTTCTTAATGGTAAAAACTCATTTACAACCAACTGCCCATTTTTCATGAGTGAGACTAGCAAGTTCCCAAGTATTATATTTTGATAAAGCTTTCATTTTCTCAACCATAGCATTCTTCTATTTAGGTTTAGCAAATGCTTCTTCCCAACCATGAGGAATAGAAACAAACGACAAAGAGGACACAAAAGCTCTATAGGATATTGATAATGATTTATACGAGGCATGGTTAGAGATTGGATGATGAGTGTCCTAACTCATTTTCTAGTTGCAATAGAAAGATTAGTATTATTAATGACAAGTAGATCATAAGGTAAGTTTGAAGGAGAAATAATATCTGGAGACTTACAAGTTTGTACCTGTGTAGAAGTTGAGCCTAGAGAGAACTCTTGGCTAGGCAAAGTAGGCTCAATGGTTGTATGTCCACGTTGTCCATGACTATGCTTAAGCAAATCCGGCTTTGCCAGCCTTATAAGAGTCTCGTTACCAATTAATTCTTCTGGTATACTCTTCTTATTTATAATCTTGTCGTGTTTTCCTTCATCTCCCTTCACCTTTATTATGTCCTTAAATAACTCA
Organism: Quillaja saponaria; assembly: GCA_029379385.1. NCBI lineage: Eukaryota > Viridiplantae > Streptophyta > Magnoliopsida > Fabales > Quillajaceae > Quillaja > Quillaja saponaria. The sequence goes on along the minus strand of CM055616.1, from coordinate 4,217,683 downwards.
GGTAGCCACACTCCCTTACTTCTATAAGACAACTTTTCTACATAGTTACTCTCCTCTTGAAGAGGTGTCGAGGAGAAATAAGCAGTGGATTTATGAAAAATGACATCCATGCTAACGTAAGTCTTCCTGGTGGAAGAATGATGGTATTTGTCTCTTTTTTGAGTGGCAGAGTACCCAATAAATATATATTTCAGTATGCGATGATCAAGCTTACTGATATTCTTTTTGTGCTTATGGACAAACCAGAGACATCAAATACTTTTGGAGAAACAACAAAAGAACAATTACCTTCAAGAACATCCAGATGAGTTTTAAAATCAAGGGTCCGAAGGGGCATATGATTAATAAGATAAGCTGCAGAGAGAACTGCATCTCCCCAATATGCCGTAGAGACATTCATAGTGAACATTAGAGACCATGCCACCTTCAAAAGTTGTTGGTTTTTCCATTCTGTTGTATCATTTTGAGTAGAGGTATCAACAAATCTTGATTGATACATTATGTCATGATCCTAAAGATAATTTTGAAAATTGCCTTTTGTACACTCCATATCGTTGTCACTCATCAGAGTTTTAACTCTAGCATTAAACTATGTACAAATAAGCTTATGAAACATTTGAAAACAAGTGAATACTTCATTCTTAGCACGCAATAGGTATACTCAAGTAGCGCAACTAAAGTAATCAATGAATGTAACAAACCACCTGTAACTAGAAAGAGACACTAGCATGACTAGGACCCTAAACATCAGAATGAATAAGTACAAAAGGAGTAATACTTTTATTATTCATTGAAGGATAAGAGACTCGCTTATGTTTAGCAAATTCACAGGCATCACATAGCAAATTGTTCATATTATAATTCTTAAGTAAGTCTGAAAACATATTTCCTAACCAAAAAGGATGAATGTCCTAAATGGTGGTGCCACTGAATCAACTGTTGTTAGGAAGTAATAGAAGCATTACTATGAGAAGCCTAACCAGAAGCTATAATGTCAACCAAAATACTGGGACCATATGCCAATGAGTACAACCTATTTTGCTATTTACCGTAGTCAAACGTTATTCCTGTTTCTAGTTCTTGAAATTTATTACACCAAGAAGAATCAAATATAGATGTACAATTTAAATATTTTGTGATGGAACTAATTGGCAAGAGATTCATAGAAAAGTTAGGAACACGAGGAATAAAAGGCAAGGTCAAGGTAGGAGAACAACAAATAGAACCTTTCCTTGAAATGGGTGAGAAGGAGCCATCGGTTAACCGAACCTTGTATTTACCGGAATAAGGGAAATAAGTGGAGAAATTATTAGAAGTACTGGTCATATGGTTAGAGGCTCCTGAGTCAATGATCTAAGGTGCAGAAGTTGTAGTGGAATGAGTGCTAAGGACATGATGAGAAGATGTAGCAGAAATAGAGGAACAACAGTCAAGGTTGGCCATCAAACGCCTAAGATGTTGCACTTCTTCAATATTAAGGGCACTGGACTCCATAAGAGGTGAGCTCTGTAGTTTTAAAAAAATGAGCTCATGATCTAAGTAGTCTTACAACCCTGTCACCTCTTCCTCTAGTGGGCCGACCATGTAACTTCCAACATGTATCTATAGGTCTTACCACAATAATCATTCTGCAAATGATTCTTATTACTACTTACTGCAACCTCTCATGAGCTCCCACATGAAGCATAGTTGTCTTCCTACTTTCCTCCTGTAGCAGATAAGCATAAGTCTGTCTTAGGTATGGAAATGGGTTTCTACCCAAAATCTAAACTCTAATTTGGTTATACTCAAGGTTGAGTCCAACTAAGAAATCATAAACTTTCTCCTTATCCACCGCCTTTGGTAAGAGGCTGCATCCTCATGACACACTGGCTGAAATTCCTGATAGTAATCCAATTCTTGCCATAAATCACTCAATTCAGCAAAATATTAAACAATAGACATTTCTCCCAGCTTAGTCTCATGAAGCTTTTTCTTAAGCTCAAAAACTTGAACATCATTACCAACCTAAGAGTAAGTTTAGCTCACAGTACTCTAAATCTTACAAGCATAATTAAGTAGTAAATAACCACGAGAAATTTGTGCCTCCATAGAATGAATCAACCACGACATCACTAAGGAATTTTCAGAAATCTATGATTCAAATATAGGATCGTTGCTAGCTAGTTTTGTCTTTTTACCAGTAATGTAGCCATAAAAACCACGTGCCTGAATAAATAGTAAGTAAGAACGCGACCAAGCTAAGTAATTATTCCTATGAAACTTCAACGGGCTGATTTGGAGGGAAGGATTATCGTTAGGGATTCCACCCCTACTCCCACTCCTTCTACTTCCATTCCCGAAACTAATCACTTCTTCTGACATACTTAAGTGAAAGAAATAATAAAACAACAAACCACACAGTTCAAGAAATTAAAGGAACCCACGGCCAAGAGTCAACAAAGAACCTAACAAGCTTAGCACTACCCACAACCAGCAACAAAACCACTCTACAGGCAGACTTGCATATTGAAGACAACATTACGACACCTCTAGCACTGGAAATAGACAGGGATAATAAACAAGAAGTTGAAATTGAAGCAAACAGGATGTTTGAAGAGGCTTCCAATATAGTCGAAGTCAGAGCTCCAAGAGAAACCTCTGCAGCTGAAAAAACAAAGCCAACAAACACTCCCAAAGCAAACAAACACTTTCAATACACCTTTCTCCTTCCCAATCAGCCTTATGATCCCTTCTATCATCGAAATCAAAGCCAATCAAAAGCTAGAGAGGTCACGAATCACTCGAGAGTTCAAAAAATTTCAGAAAATGCAAGTTAGGTCACGAATCAGAAATCAGAGAAATTAACCTTTGAAATGAAATCCGATCTTTACAAAACATTGGGGGTTATGCTTGCTTGCTCGGGCCAAACCGGATGTTGCTCTTAGATATGGAAAATCTCGCAAGAAACAGTTGCGCATGGCAGAGGTAGGTAGCAGCTGCAGTGAAGGTTAGGGTTTTGGCTCTAATACATGTTGTTGTGTCAAAAAAAAGTATCTTTTTATAATATCCAAATGATGTGCATCCTAGATATATACATTAGTAGTGTAATGACCCAAACACCCTTAACATATGCACACACATTCAACAAAGTGCAACACTGACCTCGGCCAGGTTCTTCTATCGATCTCCTAGACCTTGCTTAACTCCTTGTTTTGTAAACCGGTCACTAGTTGATCTGATTGGAACTAAGGACACGCGAGAGAAAGGAATAAAAATAGTGTATATGCAAACAATTGAATTTTGGAGAAAATCTCATGTTGTATTGATTAAAAACAATTACAACCTATATATACTCCTAAAGGTAAATATACAAATACCCTATACAAAAATATATATTCCAACACTCCCTCTCAAGATAGAGCAAATATCTCTCTTATGCCTATCTTGCAAACAATAGGATAGAAATCATAACTACTAAGACCTTTAGTAAAGATATCAGTAAGCTGATTTTTAGATCTTACAAAAGGTATAAAAATTAATATCGTATCTAGTTTTTTGTTAACGAAATGTCTATAAATCTCAATGTGTTTTGTCCTATCATGTTGTACTGGATTGTGAGTTATGTTAATAACAGCAGTGTTGTCGCAGTACAACATAAAAGGCCTCTCCAAGCTAGCCTAAGATCTTGCATTAGCTTCTTTAGCCATTGCTCTATATTCTGCTTATGCACTTGATCTGGCAACCACAATTTGCTTTTTACTTCTCCATGAAACTAGATTTCCACTAACAAATGTGCAATATCTCTAAGTGGATCTCCTACCATCGAGTGACCTAGCCCAGTTTATATTTGTAAATGCTTCAATCTTTAAGCTTCCATGATTCTCAAACAAAAATCTCTTTCCAATGATAGATTTCGAGTATCAGTATACGATAAACTACATCTAAGTGAGTGGAATGAGGATCATGCATAAATTGACATTATATTGACAACATAAGCTATGTCTGGCCAAGCGTGAGATAGATAAATCAACTTCCAAAACAATATCTGATAACTCTCCCTATCAACTCATTCTCCATCACCATTTTGTAGCTTAAGATTAGCTTCAATAAATGAGTCAGCAGGCCTACATCCAAGCATATCATTCTTATCTAGAAGGTCAAGAACATATTTCACTTGGAATAAGAAAATACATTTTACAAATTGAGTTACTTCAATTCCCAGAAAGTACCGAAGTGTTCCTAAGTTCTTTATCTCAAAATCTCTAGCAAGGTGATTCTTTAATCTGAACTCTTCTATAGGATTATCTTCTGCATCAACATAAACAATGAGAATAGTAATCTTCTTCTTACAATATTTAATAAACATAATGTGATAAGCATAACTCTATTGATACTTAAAAGATAACATTGCCCTGCTAAAATTATTGAACCATGCTCTAGGAGACTATTTGAGACTATATAAGGACTTCCTCAATCTGCATACCTTCTCTTTAGTATTTTGACTGACAACTCGAGAGGAATCTCTATATAAACTTCCTCTGTAAGATCTCCACGCAATAAAGTATTTTTCACATCTAGTTGCTTCTAATCCCAACCAAGATTCATTGCATAAGAGATAAGAACTCTGATAGAATTCACCTTGGCAATTAGACCAAAAATTTCTTGATAATCTACCCCATAAGTTTGAATGAATTATTTTGTAACAAGTCTCGCATTATATTTCTCAATTGTCCCATCAATTATCTTTTTAATGGTAAAGACCCATCTACAACTAACTATCCGTTTTTCTTGAGAAAGGCTAATAAGTTCCCATGCATCATTTTTGGACAATGCTTTCACTTGTTCAACCATGGCACCATTCCATTTATGTTTAGTAGGATGGAGACAAAGAATTATATCAGACATAATTAGAGATGGGATGACGAGTGCATGTCTTCCCTTTCTAGTTGCAACTTTTTGAGTTGCAGAGTACAAAATAAAGATATATTTTAAAGCTTGCGGATCAAGTTTGCTAATATCCTTTCTATGCTCATGCACAAAGCTGACATACCCGGACACCATAAGAGGAATAATAAATAACCAATTACCAAGAAAAAGATCTACAAGAGTCTTAAAATCGAGAGCTCGTAATGGCATCCGATTGATGAGAAAAGCAAATGTGAGAACTACATCCCCAATAAGTTTTTAAAATATTTATAGTGAACATCAATGACCTTGCTACTTATAATAAATGTCGATTTTTTTTGTCCTACAACACCATTTTGAGTAGGAGTATTAACACAACTAGTTTTATGAATTATATCATAATCACAAAGATAGTTTTAAAAGGACCCCTCAGTATACTCAGTACCATTATCACTTTTTAAAACTTTTACTTTAGCATCAAACTGAGTGTAAATCATCTTGTTAAATATCTGAAAATATTGAAACACTTTATTCTTTGCACGCACAATATATACCCGAGGTAGTTCGTCTATAGCAATTAATGAAAGTAACAACCTACCTATAACCAAATAATGAGGAAACCTGACTAGGGTCCTATATATCAAAATGTATAAGCACAAAAGGAGAATGACTCTTCATGTTCATTGGAGGATAAGAGGAGCGTGTATGTTTCACAAAAGCATCACAAGTCAAATTGTTCAATGTACACTACTTGAGTAAATTAGAAAACATATTTCCCAAAACCAAAATGGATGAATGTCCTAAGCGACGATGCCACTGAACCAACTCTTGTTAAGAAAAAGTGGTAGAACTAATTTAAAGAGTCTTACACCAAATATCAGCTTTAGACAAGATCCCTGGACTATATTTTAACAAATACAGCTCATCCTGCTTTATACCATAGCCAATTATTTTTCCTATTCCCAATTTATGAAAGATACAAGAAGACGAATCAAAGAATACAATACAATTTAAGTCTTCAATAATAGTACTAATAGATAAAAGATTTATGAAAAACTTTGGAACATGAAGAACAGATAACAAGGTCAAGGAAGAAGTACAACAAATGGAACCTTTTCTTGAAATGGATAACAAAGAATCATCGGCTATTCAAAACTTTTCTTTATCTAAGCAAGGGATATATGAAGAAAAACAACTAGAGATACCCATCAGATAGTCTGAAGCACGAAAGTCTATGATCCACTGTCTTGAATCAAAAGATGAATGCATACTGAAAAGCACTAACAAAATCAGAAGAAGATGTCATATGAGAATTGTAATCTAGTTTAGTCAACAAGTGCTTGAGAAATTGTAATTCATCTCAACTAAGAGGAGTGCAATTCCTATCACTACTACCTCCAAATCTACTATCTAGTGGCCGAACTAGTTACATTCGACATTTTTAAGTTTGAATGAACTTAAAATAGATCCTCAACAATCACTTCTAATAACTGGTTAGCAGTAAAAAGAAGTGAAAAATATCACAAGCAACCCAAAGCCAAGAAGATTAAACAAAAACCAATAAAACCACTTCACATTTAGCAAAAAAACCGTAACAAGTCCAAATCAAAACTGACCCACAACTACAAAACCTCAAAGTGCGAATTTCCAACCAAGCACCTCCAAAAACTCAACCCAGACAGCCTCAGCTAGCCAAACAGCCTTTAAATCATAGCCAAACAGTCTCCAAAACACTTCCCTCTCCCAAATCAACCTTACGGTTACAATCAAACCTCAAAAATTGGTGCCTAGGGAGGAACAAAATTGACAAAAATCTGCTGAAAATAGCCAGGATCAAGGGATTTTAGAAAAATTAAAAACTTAGGGCACAAACATAAAATCGCGAAATTGACCTTCAAAATGGTAATGGATCAAAACAAAATTTTTGGGGTTTTGTTCAGCTGAAGGCTGAGAAATTTTCTGGCCAATAAAATTTGGTTTTTGTCCCCAGTTAACAACCGATCAATGTTGGTCAACGGCTATTAATTTCAAGTCAAAGGGCAGTGGAGTGGAGCATAGTTACTACTCTAATACCAAGTTGAGTTTTAGAGAAAATCTCGTATTATATTGATTAAAAACAATTGCAACCTATATATATATACTCCTAAAGGAAAAAAACACAAATATCCTATACAAAAGTATATACACCAACAGAAACTTTACAAAGCGCCCTAAGTGGAACAACAAGCAGATTCATGCATGGATTAAGTTGAACTCCTCCAACATTAAGACCACAATTTGGGAAATGAAGAATAAATCAGAACATTTTGGAAGTAATAAACCATACCATTCCCCATTTGAAAGAAAAGGTACTCCATTAGGCTTTACAAAAGTTACAGTTTCTCCAACAACTGCAAAAGTTAGAATTATTAGTCACAACAATATAAAGAAGAATAAAGGAACTGGTTCCAGGCATAAAAGAACATCCAAAAGTAGGAAATAAGGAAAATCCAAACATAATTGAACATGTTAAAATACCAAAATCAAGTACTTCATGGCCTTCATCTTAGTTATTATAAAATTTAATTGTGCAATGTGATTCTTTTGCAGCTTTTAATTTCAATTTTTTGATTGGGATAATATCAAATCACATTTTATTCAATATTTGTACGTTCTTGAGTAGTTTTCTTAGTGTTCTTGGTTGTGGATGGTGGTGCTTGATAGAGGAGGATGTGATAGTTTAATGGAAATGGACAATTGAAGGAACAGATCGAAAGGCAACTGTTTAATAATTCATCAAACACTTTCTAACAATGTAATACTATGAGTCATTATATAGACTATTAGGAATATAATATTATTATATTATGTAGTCCCACATTGTTTAGATGTGAAAATTTATGTTTTATTATTTACTATAAATAAAGCTTATAGGGTGTAGGCTTTGAGATATCAATCAATGCCACAATCATTTCCTTATTTCATATTTATTTAACAAAGACTATTTGAAAACCCTAATCGAATAAAAGATAAATACTTAGAGTTCTAATAAAAGAGAAACCAGCTAGACTCCTAATAAAAATAAAACTAATAACTTCTAATTATACTAATATACTACTAATTTTATTCCCAATTCTAATATTAAAAACTTATAAACTATTAAATTATAAATCCTAATTTCTATTTCTTTGTTCACCTTAAGGACCAATTGATAAATAACCAAAACGACAAATCGAAAGGCAACTCTTTGATAATTCATCCAAAACTTCATACCAATGTAATTCTAGCGTCATTATATAAACTCATTAGAAACTCCAATAGCATAAAAGATAAATACTTAGAATCCTAATAAAAGGGAAACCCTAACATAAATATAAAGCTAGTGTCCTAATAAAAACAAGATTAATAACTCTTACTTATATTAAAATACTACTAATTTTATTCCTAATTCTAATATTAGATAATTTACAAACTATTAAATTATAAATTGTAAATTTGATTTTTTTATTCTCCATTAGCACATATCCATTGTTCTAATTTTCTCTTCTATAAGAAGTAAGAACTAGAAAAATAGTACCGAGGACCCAAAAAATATATGTTTCGAAGGTGATTTAGGTACAATAGTCTATAAAACATTACAAAGAAAAGACCCTCCCACCCTAAAACCACGTTTAGTGAGAATTAATTCAATTTCATCAATAAATATGACTGCGATATTACATAGCAGCAAGCACTTATGTAAGGAAAGATTTTCATCTATACTTATACTTGGGAGTTAAAAGTATTAGAATCAAAATAATGTTTCTATATGGTCACCTATTTTTAAGTAATAATTGGAAGACCAGGAAAGGATGAAAAATTTATAATCACATGACAGCATTCTAGCAATAACTATTATATCATCAATAATGTTCAAGAGAAATTATAGCATTTTACCTGATAGTAGTGAGTGTGTGTGTGAGAGGGAGAGAAAGAATCACAACACGATTATCAGAAGTAGTTACCTATTATCAAAGTGATCAAAAAATCAAATCGATTTTGACCATCACGCCAATAATTCTCAAATCCAAAAGAATAAACTTTTAAAGCCATTTCTGCTACATATAACCAACCTGTCAAATGAAAAGAATTCATTGACTCTAAATGCTAAAATTAAAAAGTCAACATGCCATGCATTAAATTGAAATATTGCAATCATATAGTAAGTAATCTTTAGAAAGTCTCATCGACATACCTCGAGGGTGGGGACGGAAGAAAGGAGTTGAATATGAAAGCCCTTATATAAAATTATCGATTTTAAATCAACTTGCTTGTTAACTTAAGTTGGTGTAACAAGATATAAAAATTTATTTAGAGAATTAAATGCAGGTATATAGCTATTGATAGTGATTGAAAAAATTATTTCAACCAAATATTCTTAGCCTTAGCCATTTTGTAGTTATATACTTTTTTGATAGAAAAAGAAAATTTTATTTAGAGAGATAAGAAGTACAAGTGGGAGAACAGCAATCCTTCCACATAAATAAAAACATAAAAGAATAAGGCAAGCTTAAAACAACAGGTCTTGTTAATCATGTTTTATATTAACTAGAGAAACACTCTATAATGTTCCCATAGCATAACACCAAAGAAAAGCTAGGAAAACAAGCTTATCCCATAGACAAAGCTTGGCATAGGGAAATTATGAAAAATTCTTGCAATACAGTCTAGCCACACTCCTCAAATCACTGCAAAGAAAGTACAACTCCACAAATACTTAACATCTCTATTCCCCTAAAAACTTCGGTACCAAAACATCACAAGATTAACAAGAAGCGTGGACAAATTTTTAGTTATATCTTGAAACTTCTACCAACATCATTCTTGGTCTTTTCCTTTATGTAGTAATTCTCTTGCTTGATTTTCTATCATCCACATTTAGTAGAGCTTTCTCATTTTTTGCAACACTAATTTACCATAAAGCATAGCTGGCTTATGGTAGACTCACAAAATTTACTAATCAGCTTCAAAGGTATATTTTGATCAAAGCAAACTCAAGATGCACTTCTCCATTTCGTCCAGTCATTTAAGTCTAAATGATACATCCTCCTTGATCTCAACACCAATTGAAAGACATTTCAATATACCGAAAATTTTGAATCTCAGGTATCGCTTTCCCTAATCTAAAATATATTTTAACTAAAATGCATTTTGGTTACTGAATGTGAAAGTGATAAAATAGTGCATGAAAGGAAAAGAAAAAAAAAAGTCCAGATTAAAAAAAGGGCTCCTTATTGATAGTGAAAAGGAAAAGAATTTTCAGTTCCTCAGCGAAAACTTAGAGAAGCTTATTATCTCAATGCTAAGCTCTCTCAAAAATAAAGTGTGTTTCCAAAAATAGTAAAGAAACAGCCACTCATTTCAATCAATCAACACCACAAAGTACCAAAAAGAATTCAGAATCGATACATCAGACATACTTCTAGCAAGAAGCTCAGGACAGACTCTTTTGTGTCAGAACAAAAAAAAAAAAAAAACCTAGTATGGCCTTACCAAAAACAAACTCCACCCCTTGCCACACGTTTTTAGCAGAACTGTTTTCAATATCAATCTGGAAAAAGATTTTTACAAACATTAGCATGTTTGACAAAAAATACTGCACCTAAATTCAAACTGAGAAAAGTCACATTCAAAAATTAGATAAGAGCACAAATGGGACCCATGCCAATTAGCAACTACATTGCAATCAATGATGATAAAAAAACAGGAATCAAGACAGAATACATAGTTTCAGTATTATTATTGTTTCTCTCTGATACAAGGTAATTAGCCATGATCAAATATGAGGAATTTCTTGATGGTTTACAACCATTTAGGGAGCATATCTGGATCGTCTCTCTCCAAGTCTCTGAGGAAAAATATGCATTTCTTTTACTGGAAAAAAAAAAAAGAAAAAGGAAAAAAGCAATTAATATTTGGACACTAGTGCCTGGTTGATGTTAAGAAGTGCCATTATTCTAGAATAATCTCACTTCTTATCTTAACAATCAAAAGTATAAAAAATAATGGACAATGTTCCCCGTGGTCTTGAGAGAGGGAAACAAACGAGGAACCAAGCACTTTCTACCAACTTCTATGTTTAATTTAAACACACAGCACCAAAAGTACACTCATTAAACACTAAGGTGCATATATTGATGACAGATACCACCTGAAAACCGCATCATCATTCAAAAATGCAACTACATTGTAAATTAATTGTTATGCAGCATGCCTTCTCAAATGCAAAACTCACATTTAACGTGTAATTAAGTAGAAAGAAATTTAAATCCAGCGAAATCTTGGCGACACACTTTAAACCCATAATTCTATTTGAAATCATGCCATACCGTTGTCTCAATAATAACAGCAAACAGATTCAGTATAAGAATGAAGGACACTATGTATCCAAATATGGGGCTCCACACAAAGGCTTTCAGCTTCATGGAGAAGGGTGAGTGATAGATTGATGGAAAGTAGTCAAAGTAAGATTGCTGCAACCAAAAGACACATTTATAAGATACTGAAACTTTTTCCTAATCCTTTATACAGGACATACTAAGGACTTTCTGGTAGTTCTATTATATTTTAACTTACATCATCCTCCTTCTGGAACTTTAGTGCAATGGCATTGCAAATGTTAGCAAATTCATCCATGTTGATCTGTAGATGAAAATGTTAACTTTCAGTTTAAGATTAGAAAAACAACAACCAGAAAATGATATTTACAAAGTGGTATTGAGAAATAGAAGATGGCTATGGTGATGTGTGTGTGTCTGGTGTATACTAAGAACAGGCAATTCATAAGGCGAGGCTCCGCAACATGGACATCTATACATCACTGCAGACATGATAAAAAGTGTTGTTCCCATAGAGGAAACGTAGTCTGATCACTCCTGTTAGGTCATCTCAAACTACCCACTTCTGAACCTGTTATTGACCTAAAACATGACTGCAGATGCGGGCATCTATGCATTACTGTATCTTCAAGTGCTTTGGGTAGTCATTTGTTCTGCAATTACTCTTCTCTAGTTGGTTGTCCCATCCTAAACCTCCATCCAACTTATTTTGGTATTCTTGGTGGAAAACCCTCGCTCCGTTTCGTTTTGGGATCCTATTGTTCATAAGGTGCTTAAGCATCTTGATGTTGATTATTGGAAGGATGCCTTTTTTTTTCTCTGAAGAATGCTCTTCTTAATTCCTGCCCCTTTAGCATTCCCAACTAATAGCTTTCTTTATTTAAAATTTCGGTTAAGGTGAAGGATAGATCACTTGGTTAATTGGGATCTTATCCTAAGTCAGAAGGTGATTTAAAAATAGCTAATTTGTGTTCGAAAATATTTTGTTAGTGAACAATATGATGGAGGACGAATAAAATAAAATTTAAGATTTATAATTTAATAATTTATAAATTGTGTAATATTAAAATTGAGAATAAAATTGATAATATTTTATTATAATTAGGTATTATAAATTTTTTTTTTATATAAATTTTATATTATTTAATTTCTTTTTACTAGAATCTAGAGATGTCTTTTATGTACTAGAATTTCAAAAAATTTATATAATAATCACTAATTTTACACCTTGTAACATCCCATCAAAAATTACTTATATATATATATCATCCTCCACCATCAACAACCCAAAAAATTCCATACAACCATCCCAGCACCTCACCTTTCAAAAAATAAAAGTCAGAAACCTGCCTTCATTGCCATCCCTGCTGGCAACTACAAAGTTGCCAGAAAATTGTCGCGAGACCACTAAAAGGATCGGAATGACCCTATCTACAAAATCTCAAAGTATTGAAACCAGAAAACACCCATAACTACCAAAAAAACAACTACCGCAATCTCTCAGGGTCAAAAGATTTGACCATCACCGAAATAAACACCGATCTGTAAGACCCCGGAATCCCGAAGCCAACAACCCTTGCACGTGCCCTCACATTCCGGTTCAATTTGCTGCCACAGCCAGAAGCATTTGCAGACCCGTTCTATCAGCAACCTCTAGACCCGTCCAGTTTCAGCTTTGAACCGACCCATTTCACCACATACCCCGCCCCATGACCCAGATACACTAACTCCTCATATAACCCATCAGACTTGCAGCCGAATACACAAACTTAGTGTGCTGTTTAATAGAAAAAAAAAAAAAGGCCCGGCCTCCCAACCCCACGCCCACTTCAGCCCTTTTGCGTTACTTATGCCCTCCGAAAGCATAGATTTCCAGCACCTAGCTCACTGTCCATATTTGCAGAGTACCCAGTCCCAAGGTTTCTCAGCGTCCTGAATTCAATTTCGAGGTCCAATTTTGTAAAATTTGTTCTGATATATATGTTTTGCTCTGGTATCCTTTCTTAAATACATTTTATGACTCCTTGAGCTTATAACTGTTGAATTCTTAAGAAGTATCTATGAGATATCGAGTTGAATGCGAGAATGAATTGTAGAAAACATTACATGATCTTTAACAAACAGTGCATGACATAAAATAGACACTTCATGAAAGGAAACAATATTTTATGAAATGAAGTGTGTAGAGCGACCCTTAAAATACGATGATTCAAGACATAATGAATTGTCTTCACAAGCATCAATACAAGTTTAGGTCGTAGAAAAGTTTTCAGTCGTAGAAAAGTTTTCAGTGAAAACTAAGATTGAAGAAACTGTAGTCCCAATATTTGGAAAAATAGCAAACACTACACTTCTCTTGACTATCGAGCATATTGAATTTGTCATTCTAATACATTTTCAAGTGTTCGACATTCCCAATTTTATCACTAGTTTTTTTCTACCTCCATTGAAGACCTTATGGCAAGATTTTATTTCTAAGGTCCGCATTCTTTCTTATTTCAAAACTCGAGGTCGAGTTTTTTTCAACCAAGACATAATGATGGAGAACAAAAAAAATAGAATTTAGGATTTATAATTTAATAATTTATATATTATGTAATATTAGGATTAGGGATAAAATTAATAATATTTTAGTACAGTTAGGAGTTATTAGTTTCCTTTTTATTAGAAGTTTTATATTATTAATGTTTCCTTTTATTATGACTCTAGGTATTTATTTTTTATGCCTTTAGGTTTCAAGGAGTCTATGTAATGACCTCTAGTATTACATTAATGCAAAGTATATCTGTTGGTGCTGCATCAAAGTGGCTTTGGCATTTTCTTTGAGAATCTAATACACTTTGACATATAGTGTTTAAGAGCAAGTTCAGCCATCATCAGAATAGGCAGGGTGTCCAACTTTGTACGATTATTTCTCATGTGAGTCCTTGGAAGTTCATCTCCCAGGTACTCCCTCTTTTTTCCCTCATCTTTACTTTAAAGCTGGTAATAGTACTTGCATTTATTTTTGGAGGATATTTGGATAGGGAGTAGGTTTTTTGCTATCACTTATTTAAGGCTTTATTGTCGATATTACATAAAATTTTTATTTCTTTAGAAGTTTAAAGAGAAGTTTCTGATTTTACAAACTTGCTAGACAATTTCCCTACTGCTCGCTTCCCTAATATACCTGATTCTCAGATTTGGACTCTTAATGCTTCAATATCTTTCTTTTGTAAATCATATTATAGATTGTTGTTCATGGCCCTAATGCTTTCTATTTCCCACTTCATAAATTCATCTGGAAGGCTAAATGTTCCATCTAAGGTTAAAGTTTCTATTTGGACAACAATACTTAATAAAGTCAAACACTAATAACTTATTGCAGTTGAAGAGACTGTCAAAGGCACTATCATCTAGGTATTTGTGCAATGTGTTCACAAAATTGTGAGAATAATGAGTATCTCATTTTTCAATACCCTTTATTTGGAACATTTGGTGTAGACTTTTTTTAAATTTCAATATTCCTTGGGTTTGTTAAGGATATTTAAAAGATTTTTTGATGATTTAATACTAAAACTTTGGCCCAGATAGGACATCAAAAGTCTTTGAAAATGTGCTTTCTTTACGGTCATTTGAGGAGTTTGGTTGGAGAGTAATGCAAGAATCTTTCGTGATCATCATTTACCAATACAATTTATCAGGGATAAGATTTTTTTCTATATTTACTTTGGTGTATTTTTTTAGGGGCCTTTCAAGATATTCTTTTGGTAGATATACAACATGATTGGAGAGTTTTAATGTTTTAATCTTGTACTTTTCGTTTGTATTTTCTTTTTTCTTTTCCTTTGAGAACTCAGTCTTACTACTTTGTACTCCTTTGTTTTTCAATAAAATATTCTTTTCTTATTAAAAATAAAATAAAGGAGCTTCTACTCACTATTTGATTGTGCGTTTAAAATAGAGTAAAAACTCTTGCCTTAGTGAAGCCACAACTAGAAGGCTAGGTCTCTTCTATTGAATTGATTCATAATAGTAAGTGGAGTTATGGCTTTAAAAGAGACCATAATACATATAATGCCACACATAAAAGCTACCGTAAAAGCTAGTGGAAAGGGAATCTGTTGTTTATGTGTATATGTTAAGGAGTAATAAGAGTGTTTGGATAATAACCCTTATATAGTATATATCCTAGAATGTACATGTTTTGAATTTAAATAGAATATATTAATTCAACAATCCATCAGAATCTAATAATTCAGTTTAACAAATATATGTTGTATCTTGAAATCCTTACTAATGCAAGATAGTGAAAGATTAATTGTATTTGATAGTGGGATTTCAATCTTGTAATTAGGGTTAGAGATTTATTAAATTAGGGATGGGATTAATTAGGAATTTTAATAATACTTTTGGGTTTTTTTTAGTACTTTAATACTAAGTTTGGGTTTTGAGTTATATATGTATTAGGGTTATTAAGATGCTTATAAAAAAGGCCTGCAATGTAGCATTTTATTCTAGTTTATATTGAGTGTTTTCGCTAAAGGACGCCCCTTTACCCCATTGCTCTCTCCAAACTCCCTCTCCCCTTTTATTCTTTCTCTCCTTCCTATTTCCCCTCTTTGCTCCCTGTTACTTCCCAACAAAGGCCAAATTAATGGAATAGAGAAAGAGAAAAGATTACAAAAGCTTACAGAAATGAGCATACCTTGTTATCATGACTATCATCAAGTGCACAAAATACAAACTCAAACTCTTCTCTGGACATTTTGGGCAAGGTTCTGAACAAGTATTGAACAAATGCATACTTCAAAAACCAACAAAGTAATGTCATGTTGTGTGAGGAAAGATCTGTGTATTCAAATCTTGTACATCCTAGGATATATACTCTAGTAAGGTAATAACCCAAACTCCCTCAACATATATATATACATTCAAAACTCCCCCTCAAGATGATGCATAAATATCTCTCATGCCCATCTTCTAAACAATAGGATCAAAACTATGGTACTAAGTCTTTTTGTAAAGATATCAGCTAACTGGTTCTCAGATCTTACAAAATATATACAAATAAGATGAGAGTCTAGTTTTTTTTTTTTTTTTTTTAAATAATAAAATGTTTATCTGATCTTATAAAAGGTATACAAATGATCATACAAAACACATTGAGATTGATAGGACATTTCATTAAAGAGAAACTAGACTCTTGTCTTATTTGTATACCATTTGTAAGATCTGAAAACCAACTGACCGATATCTTTACAAAAGGGCTTAGTAGTGTAGTTTTTCATCTTATTATTTGCATGATGGGCGTGAGAGATATTCATGCACCATCATGAGAAGGAGTGTTGTCTATGTGCATATGTCAAGGAATAATAAGGTTGTTTAGGTAGTAACCTTGTAGAGTATATATCTTAGGATGTGCATTTTTTTTATTTGACTGAATAACACAGCTTATCAGGACTATAGAACATACAAGTGAATTATCAAAGTTAACTAGTCTTACGCCTGTAAGTATAATAAAAAATTGGAAGTGAAATAAATAGTAACATAAAATAGGAATATAACTAATGCAGAGTGGAAAGGATATGAAGAAGAAAAGATTCCTCTAATACATAGGAAACAGAGATAGAGAAACGTTCAGAAAAAAGTTCCTCAGCATCCAAGATCTCTTTGGGAGCAAGCAACAAAGTATATGATATAATGAAATCGGATAACATCATCAATATAATGCTGATAATGACAAGAATAATATTAAAAAACAATAGTAAAAATAAAATAATAATATAAGAAATTTGAAAGCATGATTAATATAGTGACACTAGTGATACCTGAATTTATTTAGCTCTTCAAATAGCTGAATGCATTGATCTTTGTTAAGAAATTTATGATTCTGTACAAAAACCAAGAACAAATCTCATTAGTAACAAATAATGAACCAACATGAGAAGTTTGAGAACCAGGGAAATTACATTCATGATTCATCAACAGAAGTAATCATGCAAAAGGGAATATAGTTAGATATTTGAAAGAACAGAATTTAGAAACCAAAAAATGCAGCCAGAGAGAGAATAGTACTGGCCAATTAAAGAGAATCCTTTGCTTAGAAAGATGCTGAAAATGAATGACAGTGCATGACTAGTATTATAGTACATGACACGCATGCACACAGAGCATACACAACTAAAATTAACAAAAATATCAACAGTATCTTAATAACTTTTGACGGTTGCAGCAAGTAAGAAGAACAAATGCAACCTTCATCTTCAATGAAGAAGAAAAGTTGAATGAGAAAAAAGATCGTGGAAGATTTTCAGAATATGATCAATCGATCATAAACTATAACCACCATATAAAAGAAAATATAGAAATTACACTTAGCTTAAATATTAATTATACATTATCATGCCTCTCCTTTACCTCCATTAGAAAAATTACCACACTATTGTGGTTGTAACGTAAGTTATAACATACATTTTTGTCAGAGACATTTGTTGGCAATTTTGGAAATTTGGTACCAAGACATTAATAGCTTAGATAGCAGTGGGAAATTGCTAGGTGTTAGGTATTTGTGTCTTTACCTTTATGAGTATATATATAGGTTGTAATTGCTTGAATTAATATAGCATAAGATTTTCTCTAAAACTCAACTTAGTATCAGAGCAGGAACTATCATCCACTGCCACTGCTGCCGTTGACGGGAATTGAATGGCTGTTGACCAAAGTTGACAGGCATTGACGGGCTACAAAACCTGAAATTTTTTAGACAGAAAATTTCGCAACCCTCTACTTACCAAAACCCCCAAACTTTTGTTTTAATCCATTGCCATTTTGGAGGTCAATTTTGTAATTTTTTGTTTGTGCCCCTAAGTCTTCTATTTTTCTGAAATCCCATGATCCTAGTTGTTTTCATGGGGTTTTAGTCAATCTTGTTCTTCCCTAGGCACTGATTTTAAGGTTTGATTATAACCCTAAGGCTGATTTGGGAGAAGAAAGTGTTTTGGAGGCTGTTTGCCTACGATTTGAAGACTGTTTGGTAAGTTGAGCTGTCTAGGCTGCGTTTTTGGAGGTGCTTGGCTGATTTGACACTTTAGATGTTTTGTAGTTGTGGGTCAATTCTTATTTGGATTGTTGTGGTTTTTTGGCTAAATGTAGGTGATCTGAAGTGATTTTCTTGGTTCTTTGTTCAATCTATTTGTCTTTGGGATGCTTGTTGTGATATTTTTCATTTCTTTTTTTTTTACTCTTAACCAATTATTAGAAGTGATTATTGAAAACCTATTTTAAGTTCATTCGGACTTGAGAATGTCCAAAGTAACTTGTAATCCTTGGGACACTAAAAATACTGGAAGTAGAGGTAACGAGAAATTTAACAAGGTTCAACCACTGGATAATATATTGGGAGATAATAGTGATAGGAATTGCACTCCTCTTAGTAAAGAATTACAATATCTTAAGCACTTGTTGACTAGACTAGATTGCAATTCTCATATAGCATCTTCTTCCGATTTTGTTAATACCCGTAGTACACATTCATCTTTTGATTCAAGACTATGGATTATAGACTCTGGTGCTTCAGACCATATGATGGGTACCTCTAGTAACTTCTCTTTAAATTTTCCTTACTCAAGTAAAGAAAAGGTTCGAGTAGCCGATGATTCTTTATCACCCATTTCAAGGAAATGTTACATTCGTTGTACTCCTCTCTTGAACTTGTCATCCATTTTTCATATTTCTAAGTCTTCCATGAATATTTTATCTATTAATGCTGTTATTAAAAACTTAAATTATACAATATCCTTTGGTTCGTCTTCTTGTATCTTTTAGGAACTGGAAACGGGAAAAATAATTGACTATGGTAAAGAGCTTGATGGGTTAAAATATGGTCTAGGGATCTTGTCTAAAGCTGATATTTGTGGTTAGGCTCTTCAAAGTAGTTCTATCACTTATTCTCAGCAGGAGTTGGTTTAGTGGCAGCGTCACTTAGGATATCCATTTTTTGGGTTTTGGGAAATACGTTTCCT
Source organism: Quillaja saponaria (assembly GCA_029379385.1). Lineage (NCBI taxonomy): Eukaryota > Viridiplantae > Streptophyta > Magnoliopsida > Fabales > Quillajaceae > Quillaja > Quillaja saponaria. The sequence goes on along the minus strand of CM055616.1, from coordinate 4,198,437 downwards.
ATGTTACCCAAGCAATGTACTATTAGCAATTTGACTTGTGATGCTTGTGATTTTGCAAAACATACACGCTCCTCTTATCCTCTAATGAACATTAAGAGTCTTTCTCCTCTTGTGCTTATATATTTTGATGTATGAGGCCTTAGTTGAGTTTCCTGATTATTTAGTTATAAGTGATTTGTTACTTTCATTGATTTTTATAGTTGAGCTACTTGGGTGTATCTTATGCGTGCAAAAAATAAAGTGTTTTAATGTCTTCAGATATTTCACAATATGATTTGCATTTAATTTGATGCTGAAGTAAAAGTTTTGAGAGGTGATAATGGTACTGAATATACTAAGGGGTCATTCCAAAACTATCTTTATGATTATGACATAATTCATCAAAATAGTTATGTAAATACTCTTGCTCAAAATGGTGTTACAGAACTGAAAAATCGATATCTATTAAAGGTAGCAAAGTCGTTGATGTTCACAATGAATGTTCTAAAAACTTATTTGGGGAATGCAATTCTTTTAGCTACTTATCTTATCAATCGGATGCCATTACAAGCTCTTGATTTTAAGGCTCCTTTAGATCTTCTTCTTGGTAATTGTTTATTCATTGTTCCTCCTAAGGTGTTTGGGATTGTCAGCTTTGTGCATGAGCATCGAAAGGACATTAACAAACTTGATCCGCGAGCTTTAAAATGTATCTTTATTGGGTACTCTAAAACTCAAAAAGGATATAAATACTACCACCCACCTACTAGAAAGACTTATGTCAGTATGGATGTCACTTTCCGAGAATTTGATACCTATTTCTTTTTGTCATCCTTCAGAGAGATAGCAATTATGAAAAATAGTTGACTCATAGAGGTCAGGGGAATGAATATTATCTTTGAAGTTGACTTATGGAAGAGAAGAGAATATCATTTGTGGAGGAAGGTAACATGGAGAAGAAAAATGAAGTGATTGTAAATAAGAAAGTGTATATGAGGTTGAGAAAGGGAATGATGGTAAAAATGGTAAAACTCTTAATAGCAGTAAGGGTCTTATAAGACTAGCAAATGATGATTTGTTTACATACACTTGCAGAAAAAATAAAGTTACAACTATCGAAAATGCTTTACCCAGCCAAGAGTCAATCCCGAACTCAGTTCCACAACCAGTACTAGCTTATTTGATTTGTAAGTGTTTAGATGTTACTCCTTCTTCAAATTTTCCTTGTGATACTCCTATTATTGATGATATTAATCTCCCTATTATAACTAGAAAATGAGTCAGGAAATGTATTCATCATCCCATCTCTAATTATGTCTCATATAATTTACTGTCTCTATCCTATAGAGCTTTCTTGTCTTCTATATCTATTCCATAGGGTTGGAAGGAAACAATTGTTGAACCCAAATGGAATGATGCCATGGTTGAGGAAATGAATGCATTGTCCAAAAATGATACTTGGGAACTTACTAGTCTTTCTAAAAAAAAAATACAGACAGTTGGCTGTAAATAAATCTTTACCATTAAGAGGAAAGCTGATGGGATAATTGAGAGATACAAAGCGAGGCTTGTTGCAAAATGATACACTCAAACTTATGGGGTGGATTATCAAGAAACTTTTGCTCCAATTGCCAAGATGAAATCTATCTGAGTTCTTATTTCTTGTGTAGTGATTGGTTGGGATTTGTAGCAACTGGATCTGAATAATGCTTTCTTGCATGGAGATCTTACAAATGAAGTTTATATGGAGATTCCTCTAGGGTTCTTTTGTTAAAAGATTGAAGGGAAGGTATGCAAATTGAGGAAGTTCTTATATGGTCTCAAACAGTCTCCTAGAGCATGGTTCGATATATTTAACAAGGCAATGTTATCTTTAAGGTATCAAGAGAGTAATGCTGATCATACTATATTTATTAAACATTGCAATGGGAAGATTACTATTCTTATTATTTATGTTGATAATATAATTGTGACATGAGAGAATCTTGTAGAAGTATCCAGATTAAAAAATCACCTAGCTAGATAGTTTGAGATAAAAGACTTGGAAACAATCTGGTACTTTTTGGGAATTAAAGAAGCTCACTCTGAAAAGGGTTTTTTTTTTTTTTTAATCCCAAAGAAAATATGTTCTTGACCTTCTTGAGGAGATAGGTATGCTTGAATGCAGACCTACTGACACACCTATAAAAGCTAATCTCAAGTTGCAGAATAGTGATGGAGAACGTATTAATAGGGAAAGTTACTAGAGATTGGTTAGGAAGTTGATTTATTTATCTCACACTCGGCTAGACATAACTTATGCTGTCAGTATGATGAGTCAATTTATGCATGATCCACATTCCACTCACTTAGATGCAATTCATCGTATACTGAGATACTTGAAATCTGTCCCTAAAAAAGGACTTTTGTTTGAGAATCATTGAAGCTTAAAGATTGAAGCATACATCAATACAAACTGGGCTGGGTCACTGGATGATAGGAGATCCAGCTCGGGATATTCCACATTTGTTGGTGAAAATCTAGTTTCATGGAGAAGTAAAAACCAGACTATGATTGCCAGATCAAGTGCAGAAACAAAGTATAGAGCAATGACATATGAAACTTATGAGTTGCTATGGCTAAAAAAGCTAACGCAAGATCTTAGGCTAGCTTGGGAGAGACCTCTTATGTTGTATTGTAACAACACTGCTACTATTAACATAACTTATAATCCAGTACAACATGACAGACAAAACATATTAAGATTGGTAGACACTTTATTAAGGAAAAGCTAGATGTAAGATTAATTTGTATACCCTTTGTAAGATCAGAGAATCAAATTGCTGATATCTTTGCTAAAAATATTAGTAATTGTGATTTTCATTCTAGTATTTGCAAGATAGGCATGAGAGATATATTTGCTCCATCTTAAAGGGGAGTGTTGGTGTATATACTTTTGTATAAGGTATTTTTGTCTTTACATTTAAGAGTATATATATAGGTTGCAATTATTTGAATCAATACAACATGAGATTTTCTCTAAAACTCATCTCTAAGCATGCGCCATTTGGCTAGGGTGGATATAGAGCACTTTCAGGATATCAAAAAGTTCCATATGAGAGCAGAAGAAGACCTTTTTAAGATGTTAGGGCCTAGGGGAATGATTGGCCTGCTATTTCCATGAAATTATTGTAACTTTATTTTATTGCAAGCACAGTTCCTTTTGAGATTAACTAAAAAGGACAACATAAAACAATATTCTCCAAAGATAAAACCATAGAAAGTACTAGAACCTTCACTCTTTCAATGGATTGCCAACTAGTAAACAATAAACACAGTTTAGAAAAGACTGAATCATTTGACATAAGCAAAACCTATATCCCTCTATGGAGTACTATAAAAAAAAAATAGCAAGGTGAATTTATTAATAGCATTCCAAGTAGCCCAAACAGGGCGACCAAACTTACATGTTTATCTAAGAGATTAAAAGCTTTCTCCAACATGTTTCTTCTCAAGCAATCCATCTCAGAAACTTGTTTTGCGAGCTATGGAAAAAGGAGAATGAAGCATTATATAAGTAATTACATTGATACTTAGTAAAATAAAAAATAAAAAAATGGTGTATTCTAGGTGAACCATATATATGCACCTAAAGATGGAAAGATTAACAAAAATGCAATACTCATATTTATCATCTTTCTAACAGTAGCTACAGGTCACTCAAATAATTTTACCTTTCCTTTGAAACTATCATATATAACTGCAAGGACCAAGTTTGTGACAAAGTAAACCCCCAACAGCTCGTAGAGAACAAAAAATAGGCAATACCAATGTGAAGCCCTAGAAAAAAAGACAAATGTGATTGATGAGCATTAATATTTCAGAATCTAAAAAGTTAAAACCTAATAAAATAATATCATAGTCATAATCTTGAGGGCAGACGTGCAATGGAAACAAAGAACTATAATTTCTTTCCAATGTGAAAATACAAAAACATATTTTGGCTTGACAGTGAACAGTGAACAGTAAACAAGAAGAGATCTTCAGAGGTTAAAAAAATTATGGATCTTAGAGAGATATCTAATTCAACTAAATGTAGATTTCAGTTTTCCTATTCCAATAGGACAAAGCACAAAATAAGAAAACCTAACCCTTTGAATTGATAAATCTTTTTATGTATTATATCTCAACTCAACTCAACTAAGTTTTAAATTTCAATCTAGTTAAGATAGGCTATATGAATACTTTTGCTCTATTCGTATCGATTCAAGACAATATTTTCAGTAATCCCTAAGAGCAGTCATATCTTTCCTGATGACTGCCCCCAAGTAAGTTTCGGTCTCTCTTTATCATGTCTAACACCGGACACCTGTACTAAACAAGGAACTAAAATTCGTTTCGAGGTACTATTTTGATAAGCCCAAAAATGGAAACGATTCGAGAAATAGTATGGAAACGGCATGGAAACGCTAATTTTTGTGGAAACGCATAGAAATATATAATAAACCACTTATTATAATTATTGTAGATACCAAACATTGTTAATTTAGTACATAAAATACTATTAAATACATAACAACGTAAAATTCTAAATATAGACATACAAATTAGAGAAAAATATTAAATTACAATCACATCCAATCAATAGCGGAGTGGCTAGTAGATGTTCAACTCATATTTAATGAAAATTTTTAATTTGAACCAACATGCATATGTTCATAAATTTTAATATTATTCATCACTAATTTGAAACTAAATTAATACAAAATATTTATATAATAAAATAAAATAAAAGACCAAGAAACCTAATATGGGTGAAATCCTAAAAAGAATTATGTTCGTTAAATTATACCATTTGAATATATCAAATAAGATTAAAAAAAATAAAAATCCTAAAATATAAAGAGAACTATAGCCAAAAATTTAGATTTTTAAATTCTAAAAATGCCTTGTTTATGTCAACCCATTTCGTGTGAAAACGTCCCCGTTTCGTGTGGAAACGCGGTTGCGTTTCTGTAAGTGAGTTTCGTTTTGAGTAGTGTGGAAACAGAAACGTTTCGCATATTTTGACCGTTTCGACACGAATTTTTAAACCTTGGTACTAAGTCACTTTTCTTAACTACTGCGTCTATAGGCCGACATTAGATATGTCCAAACCAACATAGGTGATTCTCCCTCATTTTCTCCTCAATAGGTACTACTTCCATCTTCTTATGGATCTCCTCATTCTTTATTCTATCCTTTCTTGTATATCCAGTCATCCATTTTAACATTCTTATTTCGGCTACTCTCATCTTATGCAAGTGTTGCTTCTTAACTGCCTAACATTAGGCTTCATACAACATAGCTGGTCTCATTGCCGTCATGTAAAATTTCCTTTCAATCTATTCAGGATTTTAGGATCACATACAACTCTCAAAGCATTTCGCCACTTTACCCACCCTACCTTGATCCCATAGTTTACATCATGCTCAATTATGTCATCTTTTTGTATAAATGAACCTAAATACTTAGACACATCCTTTGTAGAGATTGTCTGACTATCCAAAATTATTTCATTCGGGCCTCCTCTGGTTTCACTGAAATCGCACTCCATATACTCAATTTTTGTTCGACTCAATCTAAGGCCTTTAGATTCTAACGCATTCCTCCATATTTCTAGTTTGAAATTTAAATCTTCTCTAGTATCGTCTATCAACACGATATCATCGACAAACAGCATGCACCATAAAACCCTATCTTGAATATTATAGATAAATTCATCCATGACTAAAGCAAATAGGTAAGGGATTAAGGATGAATCTTGGTGAACACCAATCGTGATCGGAAACTCTCCAATCATACCATCTACGGTCCACATCCTAATCATTACTCCCTTATACATATCTTTAATAACTTCTACGTATTTAGTTGGAATTTTTTTATTCTCGAGTACCCACCACAAGACTTGTCTTGCCACTTTATTATATTATATGTTTTTTCTAAATCAATAATAGCCATATGAAGATTCTTTTTCTTTTCTCTATATTTCTCCATTAATCTCCTAAGTAAGAAAATAGCCTCCATTGTAGATCTTCTTAGCATAAAGCTAAATTAATTCTCAGAAACTAGAGTCTCATTCTTATGCCTACACTCAATCACTCTCTCCCACAATTTCATTTTATGACTTATAAGTTTTATTTCTCGATAATTCGTACAACTTTAAATATCTCCTTTATTCTTATAAATAGGGATCAACGTACTCTTCCTCTACTAATCGGGCATTTTCTTGATTACTAAAATCTTGTTAAAAAGATTTGTAAGCCAAGTTACTCCAATATCTCCTAGGTATCTCTAAATTTCTATTGGCAAATCATTTGGACCCATTACCTTATCATTATTTATCTTATGAATAGTCTATTTAACTTCCTGTGCTCTAATCAGACGAACAAAACGGCAGTTTGTTTCATCAAAAGTGTCATCAAGGTCCCCAGTATTACCCCTTAACTCTCCATTAAATAAAGTATTGAAATAAGTTTGTCATCTCATTAATCACGTCTTCTTTAACTAAAACCCTATCAGCCTCATCCTTAATGCATTTAATCCGATTTAAGTCTTTAGTTCGTCTTTCACTTTGCTTGGTAATCCTATAAATATCATTCTCTCCATCCTTTGTCTCTAACTTTTGGTAAAGTCCTTCACAAGCCTTGCCTCTAGCTTCCTTAACCGTTTTCTTAGCATATTTTCTAGCTTGTCTAAAACATTTATAATTATCTTCATTTTTATACTCATGTAATCTTTTATAACACTTTTTTTACTTTAATAGCTTGTTCAACTTCTTCATTCCACCACCATGTCTACTTAGTTGGAGGTCCACATCTCTTACTTTCTCCTAACACCTCTCTATTCGTATTCCTAATACAACTCGTCATTTCATCCCAAATAATATTAGGCTCACCCTCCACCCCTCCAAGGATCACCCTGTAACATTTTTTCTTTGAAAAAAGTCATCTTCCCTCTATTCAAATTTCACCATCTAGTCCTACTACACTTATTACTTCTATACTTTTGCTTCCAACGCTTAACACTAATATCCACAATCATAAGGTTATGCTGAGATACTAAATACTCATCAGGCATAACTTTACAATCCTTACACATCGCTCTATCAACCCTCCTAGTCAGAACAAAATCTATTTGGCCTTATACGACTCGCTACTAAAGGTGACTAAATGCAACTCTCGTTTATTAAAAAACGTGTTAGCTAAAATCAAGTAATACACAATCACAAAATTTAAAATAGACTCTCCACCCTCATTCTTATCTCCTTAACCATATTCTTTATGTACTCTATCATAACCCTTGTTTGTACTTCCTACATGACCATTCAAATCTGCACTAATAAACAGTTTCTCTCCTAAAGGTACTCCTTGGACTATCTCCTTTAAATCATCCCAAAATGCCTTCTTTGTAGCTTCTTCCAGTCTTATTTGTAGAGCATAGCCGCTAATGATATCGAAAGCCTCCTCATTTATCATTAATTTCACTAAAATTATTCTATCACCTTTTCTCTTGACTCCAATAACCTCGTCCTTTAAATTTCTATTTACAATAATTGCCACTTCATTCCTATTTCTAGTCTTGCTGGTATACCACATCTTAAATCATGTTCTCTTTATCTCTCTAACATTTTCTCCTACCACTTAGTTTCTTGCAAGCAAGCAATATTAATCCTCCTTCTACACATAGTAACTACAAGCTCTCTCAATTTACCAGTAAGAGTCCTTATGTTCCAAGTAGCTATGCGAATCTTATCATGAACTGGCTTCTTTACCAGCACTCGCCCTCAATGCGAGAACCCTTGCTCATTTTGCACCACACCAGGGCGCCGATGTGGCCCGCCACTAAGAATGTGACAACCCAACCCTTGCTCATTTCTCACTATACCCGGGATCTGATGCAGCGCATTGCTAAAAAGGTTACACCCCAACAAATATTCGATAGGATTCATCATCATAAAGTTTAACTAGTTTTACATTGGTCGTCAACCTATAGCAACCCTCCTCCTTTATACCTGCAGTCCCTAAATAATCTACCTTTCCAAAAGAACCCACATATAACAAACATAACACATTCACCCTTCATAAAATAATAATTGTTACAACCTAATAATTTAATGTACGTAAACAAAATAAATAAATAAATAAATAATAATAATAAATACACAAGTTAAAATAAGTAAATAATAACATAATTAAATAAGATATAACTTGATACCTTAAAATATGTTTTAAAAATGTTTATGCGTAACTAGTTGCAATGTGAAAAAATTAACTCATATTATTATTTGAACAAACTTGTATACATATACGTCTATATATCAACATGTGTGTAATAAAAGAATTAATTTTCACCACATTATTAGAAAATTTTTAACTTGCAAATTTACTTGTGAAACTTTTATTGAGAAACGTAATAAGTGTGTAAATAAAATAAACAAGAAGCTAAATTTTTAGTCTATGTATAATATATATACATATATATATATATATATACCCACCATACACTTTATTTAATGGCCTTGACTTTACTTTCCTATTTTATTTTTCTCTTTCTTGTTGTCTTCTCCATGTTCATGATTTTTTCTTCCTCTCATTCTTGGCTATTCTAGACCCTTCTAATTTATCTCCTTCTCTTGCTTGTCCGAAATTCTTGCCTTTTCCCATGAAGAGTTGAAGCTTGGCCATGGATAGCATCTTCCCTTGTCGTGAACCTCCTCCTTTCAGCTGTGGTTTAGCTTGCTTTCAGTCCTGTTTCTTTCTTTTTCCTTCATGAAAGTTCCTTGTTCTTGGTGGCCATGGCAGCTTTTGTTGGCTACAATTTTTTTTCTTTTGTGTTGCCGTTTCCTTCTTGAATGGCCAAGAGGTGAAGCTGCCATGATTTATATGGCCTTGCCATCCAATGTCAAGCGTCGCATGCTCACATCAGCTAGACTTCATAACCCCATGCCACTCCTAAGGTACCCAATTATTTTCAAACTATTATATGCATGTAATGACCATGTATTTCATAGTTGTTGTTGTTTTTTTTTTTATCTTATTTTTGTTTTGTAAGAAAAATTCAAGGCATGAAATTGGACTATCACTTATTGAGTCTTGGGTAAATTTTGTTATTTGGTATTACGCACAAACAAATTCTAAATTGAAATGATGACAAGGGAATCTTTTGAATGCAGAGAGAAAAGAATATTGACTAATTTCATTTTCCATAGACTTTAACATTAGCTATGAAAGAGTATGTTCACGCCACAGAATTCAAATAATTTGGTTGAAAGGTGGCTTGAGTGATGGTGCAAATGAGCTTAATAGCTTGAAAGATAAATTGTAGAATTGAGCTAAGTTGATATGAGCACAATTAAATTCAAGCTTGATAAATATAAGGTAGTTAGTTTAATTGAAATGCAAGTTGGAACATGAATGTGATTGAAATTTGAGGATTTATGTTGAATTATTGGGATAGGTATATATATATACACACATCAATGGAAGTAATTTATGCACTCAAGGTGCTTAATAAAATGTTTCTAAGAAAACTAGTTATAACTTTTTGAGAAAAACTTGGTAGATTTAATTATTGGTAGTTAGTTAGTTATTGAAATTTGAAAAATAAGTTCATAAAGAAGAGCAAAGAGTGGTTGATTGATGTGATGAGATGAGAATTTAATGAAAGTGGGTAGTGGGTATGACTTATGAGCAAAGAATGTTTACTTGTGGGATGAAATGTTGAAAGTGAGAGTTGAATGGTTTCTTAAAGGGATACAGGGCAGATTTCATGGATAAAAGAAATTCAGTATTTCGAGTGTCTTCAGGACTGAATTAAATTAAGGTCTTTAAAGAGAAAATGTAGCTTAGGATCTTGAGATATTGTCTGCAACATTTCGTAGCTTGGTTCCAAGTATGTTGTTAGTTAGAATTGTTAGACTCCGGCTAGGTCATGCAGGATTTTAGTGCCCTGTTGTTAGTTCACATAAGGAATTGAGTGGGTTCAAAACTAATTTTAGGAAAAGTTAATAAATAAGAAAGATAAATATATTTGTCTATTAATAAACCCAACAAACGGAATCGGATTTTGTTTTTTTTAAAGAAAGTTATGTTCAATTAACTGAGGTAAGGTAAAGTTGTCAAAAATCCTGTGTTGCAGAATTTGATACAACTTCAAACAATAAACTGTATTGATATACAAATCTAAAAATTACAAATGATATACCATTATAAAGTTACATGTGTCTAGTATTTTATAAATTTTACTAAACTAGATTCGAAATTTTCTAGAGAAAGATATAATCGTTAAAGTAGGACACTGGTCCAAATCTCAAGTTTTGGCAGTTTCAACATTTCTAACTCACTAAATGCTTTCTATCATTTTTAATGGTTCCTCCTACTCTATGCTTTGTCAAGACACTTAAAATGCTTCTTCATTATTAACCTTATTACCTAAAGTCCAATTCATATTAATTGACATGTAATAGCTTAAAGGAAAATTTACACAAAGAAACCTATATAAGTTGAGATATAAGTTTAGTAATTAAAAGAGTATAACAATAACGTTTATGAACTAAGTATTATCTAAGAATATAAATTTCAGTTCCAGATTCTAATGTGGACCTGATGAAGACTCGTGGACGCAAGTGTAAATGATGAATGAAATCAATTACAGGTGAATGGTTAATTGTTGTCTTTAAGAGCTAAATTGATATATGTAATTATATGTTTATTTGAATATACGTGATCTATGGAAAGTAAGCAAGTAGAGTATTTTAGTAATTTATTTGAATTATATTTGTTTGACATTGGTTATGGTTGATTAGGGCCAACAAAGTGAGGTTTTATGAAAAATGATTTTTATCTCTGAAATTAAAAATTCAGGTGCACCTAGGATGTTCCGATTTAAAATCATAAGAAAATTCTGATTCTGATAAATATTTTTTTAAATTGAGTACCCAGCCCTGGTGGGATGGATTGTGTACGAAGATTAATTTGTTGTGCAGGCACGTAAATGCCCGGTAGGGGGTGATAATGTTGTGCGAGGCTTGGTTACTTGTTGGCCCCCTGATTGCTTTGCGTGATATTGTTGCGTTGACTAAAATTGTGATCCTGTGTGTCATATGAATTGTGAATTTGTGAAACTTACAATATGTACGTGTAATTTGAAATGTTATATGAATAATGTTACATGATGTTAATATGTATATTATACGTTTGTGCTGAGTGATGCTAGTACCTTTTAGATACGATTTTCCACTCAAAGAGTCCATAGGACTTACCCCTCTTCTGTGAAAAAAATTTTAATAACAAGAGTTCGTTACATGGCATTGCTGAGTTTGTGACTTGCCAATTGAGTACGGCAAGGTAATATCAGGATCTCAGACTTGAAGTTAAATGATGAAAATTTGCAATGTACACTAGAACTGTGGGGGTGTCTAATTTTGAAAGATGTAAGTATTAGTTATTTGTCTTAGTTATGATGTGGTTGGAGCGAAGCTCCTTGTTATTTTTATGTTACTGTTGTGTAAAATCATAAGATTATGTATTTGTATTTTGAGGCATGTTTCGTATTGCAAAAAACCTCTACCAAATTTTTCAGTAACTTGTTAATTATTACAGGAACTAAACTTTTACAGTGAACTTTGGTTTTAGAAAAGCTAGTTTTATTCTTTAGTTGGGTCCTGAGTCAGGTTTGTTATTTTGTTTCGAAGTTCAGGGTTACGGTGGATTAGTTATCCAATCCTCCGACCAGTCATACCTCAGTAAGGGGTGTGACAATAACGATGGACCTTATATTCCAGTTTCGCCCCTAACTAATGGAAAAGTTGTTTTTGTTTTCTAACTAATGAAGGGCACTTTGGAACTTTTAGACAGTAGACAATTTTTCTGGGAGTTGATTTTGTCATCTAACTAAATTTCTTATTGTCATGGGTCCTGAAGACAATTCTTTTTATATTTTTGTTTTTCCGAAAGTGAAACGAGAGTCCTCTACTTTGACTTTGGAATTCATTATTCTCTTCTACTTTAAAACTCGAGGATGAGTTTTTCAAACCAAGGGAAAATGATGCTAAGCATGATGATGATTACATTAATGTTTACTTTTGGAGTTTATATTTGTATTAAGATTTGATTGTAATTATATAATAATAAAATTAGGAATTTAATAAGTAGTATTTTATTAGAATTAAATTTTTATTTACAGTTGAGTTCTAGTCATATTAGGGTTTGAGACTGCGTTCTAGTAGTAGTAGGATTTTTAGTTCTAGTCATAAGGTTTTGAGAGTTGCCTATTATGTAGATTGCCTATACCTTTGAATTGAATAGAATTACCAAGCCTCCTCCCCTGTCTTTCTCTCCTTCCCACTCTCTTTCTCATCTTTTTCCTCTCTACTTCCTTTCCCATTCCAGTCAAAAAGTATCCAACAGATTCAACTGGAAACACATCCAGGAAAAATTAAACATGGAAATAATATAATTAATTACTTTTCAGCCCTTAACTCTTACTTGTATGCAGGAATCCAGACATCTGGATTGTTGGATGTGGTAAACAGCACAAACATCTGATATAGTGTAGTACTGTAGGAAGTAAATATTAATTTTCCCTGTTGGGTATCTTCAAACATCACGTAGGCCACCCAACTTGAGAACAAAAGAAACAAGAGCCCTAAAGCCTGCAATACATGAGAATTAGACATCTTTAGCAGTCTGATAAGGAAGTGTATCAGTGTATGCTATGTCTACTCGTACAACTCAACAGACCCATAAGCTGAAATTGACCAAGATAAATGTGTACCATTAGTATCCAACATATTGTAAACACTAACAGCATCATAAAACTGACAAAAAGGAAGCAAGAATGGCATATAGCAGGGTACATAAGAGAGTGAACAAACCAAGACATTCAAGTACGTTCCAAGCATTCCAGCCAAGATGAGGATGCAATTTCTTAGTTTCCTGAAATCAAAATCGAGCAAAAACACCAAACACGGTAGGTTAAACCTTGAAGGCAAGTATAGACACCATGATAGTTACAAAAATATTAGCTATGATAGAGCCACGGGTTCTTATTCCAGAAAGTTCATCTACAGTACCTTCTTTTGTTTCTCTAGTAAGTAAAGATTAAAAATTCATTAACAAAATTCTTTTGTGATGTTCAAAATAAGTCGTACTCTTAACTACGGCTTACCAATGCTCTATAAAAAAACTTATATCAATTTTCAGGACTTCAAGCCATTTTTACAGTTTATGACTAATCTAAAAGAACATCATTTAACGTGCTAACTTCTTTCATCCAACAATTTGTAATTAGTAACCGTAAATAATTTTTTTCTGTATGTAAAAATTCACTAAAAAAACAATTTGTAATCAGTAACCGTAAATAATTCTTTTCTATATGTAAAAATTCACTAAAAAATCATCTGAGGGGCGAACCCTAGTACACAAGACCATAAATAATTATACAAAGCGACTTCCTTATGTAAGGGTTGATTCTTATTCATCATCATTCACCAAATTAGTCTTACACTCACTTAACAACAGCCTTGCATGTAGTACAAATCCTTTCAAATATATGGTTCAACCCCAAAAAAATTGAGAGATATGCAATGGATAATTATCTCTATTAGCCTGAAATGGATTACACATGCGACTAGGTGACCCTTAGAAAGATCATGAAAGATGCATCGTGCAAGGAAAGATTGGATTAATAAGGCAAATGGAGGTTGTTGATGCTTTTGTTACTCTGTCTAATAATGGAAAATGATGTTCTCAGGCAATAAATTTCTAGCAGAGAAAACTAAATGTAAAATGAACTATCTTTATTTTTCACATCTAAATATCACTGCGGTTATTTTAAAACTATATATTATCTGTGTTTATTATATAAATAGATTAATTTTTTCTTGGTAATTCAATATCAATACAACTTTCAAAGAAAACATACTTTCAACAAGACGCTAGTAAAGATCATAACCTAGGATCTCTCCCTCACTCTTGTTTTTAAAAGGGATGGTGGTAGACCGATTAAGAGAACATCTGAGTATCTCACAAATATCCTAGATGTGTAATAAATTCCAAATACGAAGTGTTCCTACACACAATACTCCCTAATGGATTTTTCAGTCCCAATCTGATCCACAAAGACGTAGCTACAAATTTGGGAAGTCATGGTATAGATTTTTATAAAGCTTTTCAAATTCTCTTAATTTAAGATAACCAACAGTATCAAAACTATAATTAAGTTTTGAAATATCTTGACTTTTTAAAATACCAAACGTTAAGGTCGAGTCATTAATAACTAATAACCATTGGCTTATCAGTAAATAAAGCAACACCATCAAGTAAGGAAATCTAGTCAGAGGCGAAAGTTCTTGAAGGACCATAGCATAGTAATAATGTTTTGAAGCACAAATAGAGAAGACATATATCTATCAACTCATATATTCTTCAAAAGAAGTAAGATATATAGGTTTACCAAACAATACCTAATATTCACGATGAAAAGGACCACCCGAATATATGGTGCTATTCTGAATAGAAGTGCGTAAAAGGCCATTGGAGATATAAAGACAGCATAAACCAGAATGTCAGCAATCAGAAGGACTAGACAACAGACCTGAACCAACAAAAACAAAAATAGTTAGTTGGCTAAAAGTTATTCATCTACAATGTAAGTTTTGACTTTCCAAAGGTAATTGAAATGGAATGAGATTTTGCTATTATATACCAAGAATTCATTTTTTCCCCACATACATAATGCTAAAAAGATAGATTGAATTGTAAATCCAAGTTCAATGTAAAAGTTGATAAACTTTCAACATGCCTTGTGGCATATTCATAGCTTCTGTTCTGGTTGTTACTTTTAGTTGTTATAGTTTCACTATGTATAAATATGCCATAAATCAACTGAATTATTGGTGTAAAGGAAATTCAAGGAGCTCTATTTTGATTGCTGATGAACTGTTTGTTATGTAGGGCAACAAATTCAATATATATTTAGATATTTTTCTGCTGAGAGACTAAAAGACATTCTCGTGATCTCATCTAACTGTTTAAGCTTTTAGGTTGATTAGTTCATTAACAGCCTTAGTGTGAATTGTCCAACCAAAGTCATATTTGGCTCTATTTTATTGTTTATTAAATTGATTATCAAGCCCATGAGACTGCTTACGGCCATCACTGAGCTAAGTTTTCTAATGATAAACAACATTAGAAAATGTATCCTAATGAAAACATTAAAACAAATAAGGTGACAAAAACACATTTATTTGCCATAAATTCATAGGCAGCAGTAGAAATAGTCAGTACAAGAACATTTCATTTCAAAAAGTATACACATTTGAAGCAGCAAAAAAGTAGCATCCATATGAAGACTATTTTTTTTTTTTATTAGGATGCATCATATACCATAAGTACAACCAAAATAGAAAAAAGATTGAAGAACAAAAGTTATAAGTGTAGGTTTTGATTCACCACTCATCTACTACATTGCTTAGATGTGCAAGTTCATATTTTATTGTTTGCTATAAATAAAAGTTATAAGTTTAGGTTTTAATTCACCAATCAAGCCCACAATCATTTTTCTTATTCTATTTTACTTAACATAATAACAGAGTAGGTTTGAAACCCAAGCCGATCTTTGCCCGATTTCCTAAACAAAGACAAACATAATCTTCTCTCTCTTTTCTCTAGCCACCACCTGAAGAAAAAGAAGAAAAAATAAATAAAAGGGCCAACTAGCCATCTTTTCAATCCTAGTTATTTCCTCTTTTCTCTATTGCTAGTTATCTATTTCGACTAAAATATGGCTTAACCCCGGCAATTTTGTTTTAGGGTTTGATAGCTCAACAGTACCTTCGCGAACTATCTCATTGTGTCTCATTCTAGCAGTGGGAAAAATCCGGTTATGCCTATTTTCAGCGGTGCTCTTTTTATTTTTTTTGGCAAATTCGGTTTTACCTCCAGCCAACAAAAGTATGGTTCACAAATACCAGTATGTTCATCAAACGGATTGAAGCTTAACTTATTATTCTTAAGTTGTTATAAGTGAGGAGAAATGTTAAGATTGATAATTGAGTTTTACTTGTACAAGATTGAGCATTATATGCTCTATCTTGAGGGGGAGTGTTAAGAATATAATATTAATATATTGTTACGTCCCACATTGCTTAGATGTGGAATCCATGTTTTATTGTTTACTATAAATAAAAATTATCAGTGTAAGTTTTGATTCACCAATCAAGTCTACAATCATTTTCCTTATTCTATTTTATTTAACAATATCATTTTGCAAAAACATGACCTAAATAACGGAAGTTTATTCAGGAGAGACTTGCTTCCTTTGGTGAAGTTGTCAATTTCATTAAGTTAATCTGATTTCGAGCAATGGTACTAGAGTAATATGCTTGGCAGCTAAAAACATGACCAATGAGCAAGGACAGACATGTAGGCAGCTAAGCGATAAAGAAGACAAGTAGCTAACTGAAGAGGTTAGTTCCACTAAGAGTTTTTTCTTGCTATGATGAATAAATTCAATCCCATATGGAGTTTTCTCAGGTAGTAAGAATGGTTGGTGTTTAGGTTTGGATAGAAGGTCCTAGCCTCCGAGGTTCAATTCTTGTAAACTAATAATACATCTAAGTCTCTAAAACAAGCTGTGGGGTATGAAAATGGTAGTTTTCCAGGGTCCCAAACTTACAATCCGGATATTAGGCTCTAGGGATATCCATTTGAAAACCTCTTTTACCCATTTCTAGTAAATAAGCTAGTAATTAGCAGGACTATTAACTCATAACTGCCAAGCAGATAGAGTTGACAATAGCAAGAAATTGTCAGCAGAAGGCTAGCAAAAAGCCACTGATAATATTAGGTATGAGATATGAGCAACGAGGTTTTAAAGGGATCATCCTCCTTTTTCGGTAAAAAGCTTTCTTTTTCTCTACCATTTCCTGGATATTACAAGCATAGTCGAACCATTTTTTTAAGTACATAAGCAACCATGGAAAATTGGTAATGCAAAATTGCATAATAAATTGAAATTAGAAATAGTTGATTTTGAAGGAAAATATCTTGTTGTATTAATCCAAACAATTACAACCTATATATACTCCTAACAGTAATTACACAAATACCCTATACAAAAGTATAAACACCAACACTCCCTTTTAAGATGGAGCAAATATATCTCTCGTGCCCATCTTGCAAGCAATATGATGAAAATTACAATTATCAAGACCTTTAGTAAAAATATCAACAAGCTGATTCTCAGATCTAATAAAAGATATAAAAATTAATCTCGTATCTAGTTTTTCCTCAATCTCAACATGTTTTGTCCTATCATGTTGTACTAGATTGTAAGCTATATTAATAGCAACAGTGTTGTCACAGTATAGCATAAGAGGTCTCTCTCATGCTAGCTTAAGATCTTACATTAGCTTCTTTAGCCATAGCACTCATAAGTTCCATGTGCCATTGCTCTATAGTATACTCCTGTACTTGATCTGGCAACCACATTCTATTTTTTACTTCTCCAAGACACTAGATTTCCACCAACAAATGTGCAATATCCCAAAGTGGATCTCCTATCATCTAGTGGCCCAGCCTAGTCTGCATACCTATATGTTTCAATCTTAAAGCTTCCATGATTCTCAAACAAATGTCTCTTTCAAAGGGAAGATTTCAAATATCTTAGTATACGATGAACTATATCTAAGTGAGTAGAATAGGGATCATGCATAAATTGACTCACCATACTGATAGCATAAGCTATGTCTAGCTTAGTATAAGATAGATAAATCAACTTCATGACTAATCTTTGATAACTCTCCCTATCAACATGTTCCCTATTGCCATTTTGCAGCTTAAGATTAGCTTCAATAGGCATGTCAGCAGGCCTATATTCAAGCATACCAATCTACTCTAGTAGGTCAAGAACATATTTCTTTTTAGATTAGAAAATACCCTTTTTAGACTAAGCTACTTCACTACCCAGAAAATACCAGAGTGCTCCTAAGTCTTTTATCTCAAACTCACTAGCAATGTGATTCTTTAATCCGTACACTTTTATAAGATTATCTCCTGTCACAACTATATAATTAACATAAACAATGAGAATAGTAATATTCTCATTGCAATGTTTAATAAACATAGTGTGATCAGCATTACTCTGTTAATACTCAAAAGATAACATTGCCATACTAAATCTATCAAACCAGGCTCTCGAAGACTATTTAAGACTATACAGGGACTTCCTCAACCTGCATATCTTCCCCTCAGTCTTTTGACAAGAGAACCTTAGAGGAATCTCCACATAAACTTCCTATGCAAGATCTCCACACAAGAAGGCGTTCTTCACATCCAATTAATGTAAATTTCAACCAAGATTCACTGCACAAGAGATAAGAATTTTGATAGAATTTATCTTGGCAATTAGAGCAAAAGTTTCTTGATAATTCACCCTGTAAGTTAGACTGAATCCCTTTGCAACAAGTTTTACTTTATATCTCTCAATTATCCCATCAGCTTTCCTTTTAATGGTAAAGACTCATTTATAGCCAACTGTCCGTTTTTCTTGAGGAAAAGTAGTAAGTTCCCAAGTATCATTTTTGGATAAGTCTTTCATTTTCTTAATTATGGCATCCCTTCATTTAGGTTCAGCAAATGCTTCCTTCCAATCCAATGGAATAGACACATAATATAAAGATGACAAGAAGACTTTATAGGATAGAGACAATGACTTATATGAGACATAATTAGAGATGGGATAATGACTATATGTCATGATTTCTTTTCTAGTTGCAACAAGGAGATTAATATCATCAATAATAGGAGTATCATAAGGTAAATTTAAAGAAGAAGAAGAAGGAGTCAGATTTGGAGACTTACAAATCAAAGGACCTTGTACTAGTTATGGAAGTGAGTTCGGGATTGACTTTGGCTAAGTAAAGCACTTTTGATAATTATACCTTTATATTTTCTGCGACTATAAGTAAGCAAATCATCATTTGCCAGTCTCATAAGACCCTTACTGGCATTAAGAGTTTCATTCTTTTCACCATCATTCTCTTTTTTAACCTCTAGTATACTTTTATTATTTACAATTTCTTCATTTTCCTTCTCCATGTTACCTTCCACCCCAAATGATATTCTCTCCTTATCTTCCATAAGTTAACTCCAAGGATGATATCCACTTTCCCTGACCTCCATTTGTTAACTCTTCCTCACAATAGCTCTCTCCCTGAAGAGGTGACGAAGAGAAATAGAAATCGGATTTCCAAAAAATGACATTCATGCTGACATAAGTTGCCTAGTAGGTGTGTGGTGGTAGCATTTATATCCCTTCTGAGTTACATAGTACCTAATAAAAATATATTTTAAAGCTCCCGGATCAAGTTTAATAATGTCCTTTTTATGTTCATGCACAAAGCAGACACATCCGAACACTTTAGGAGAACAATAAATGAACAATTACCTAGAAAAAAATCTAAATGAGCCTTAAAATCAAGAGCTCGTAAGGGCATCTAATTAATAAGATAGTCAGCTAAGAGAACTGCATCACCCAAATAAGTCTTTGGAACTTTCATAGTGAACATCTACAACCCTGTTACCTTCAATAGATGTCGGTTTTTTTCGTTCTGCAACACCATTCTGAGCATGGGTATTAACACAACTAGTTTGATGAATTATACCATGATCACAGAGATAGTTTTAGAAAGAACCTTCAGTATACTTAGTACCACTATCACTTCTCAAAACTTTAACTTTGGCATCAAACTGAGTATAATTCATCTTGTGAAACATCTGAATGCATTGAAACACTTTATTCTTTGCACGCATTAGATACACTTAGGTAGTTCGACTATAACAGTCAATGAACGTAACAAACTACCTATAACTAGATAATGAGACCACCGGACTAAGCCCCAAACATCAGAATGTATAAGCACAAATGGAGAAGAACTCTTAATGTTCATTGGAGGATAAGAGGAGCGTGATTGTTTGGCATAATCGCAAGCATCACAAGTCAACTTTTCAAAGTACACTGCTTAAGTAAATTAAGAAATATATTTTCCAAAATCAAAAAGAATGGATGTCCTAAGCGACGATGCCACTAAACCAACTCTTGCTAAGTACTCATCGGCTACTCGAATCTTTTCTTTACCTAGGCAAGGAAAGTAGGAAGAAAAACTCCTAAAGGTACAGTCATATGATCTGAAGCATCAGAGTCTATAATATAGGATTTTGATTCAACGGAAGAATAAGCACCCAAAGCAATTATTTAAGTACATATTTGAGCAAAACTAGAGGAAGATAAAGATGTTTAGAGGAGTTACAAAGCAATCTAGCCAATAAATGCTTGAGACATTGCATTTCTTTTTTACTAAGAAGAGCGGAGTTTAGTTTTTTGCATGGCAAGAGTCCTGCCCTATTAAACTCCATGTCAACAATTTGTAGTAGTACAGTAGCCAAAAAGTTCCCAAATAGCTCTCTCTTCCACAACCAACTTGCAACTCTATCACCTAAATTGGTCCCTTCCAATAACCAACCGGCCACACCAAACAATGCAGCTAAACAAACTAAAAAAAAGCAGCAAGATACAAATCCGCAACCAAAAAAACCAACAAAGAACCCATCCTACAAACAAACACCTTCAAATCACGACCCTAGCCTAAAATAACCTTCTAGCAATGACCCACAACAACCAGCAACCAAAAACAGACTTGCAGCCAAATAGAAAACTAAGAAAAGTATATTCGTGTCAAAAACTTGTCCAAAATGCTTCCCCCTTTTAAATTATCCATATGGATTCCCTTTACTACACTAATCTAAGCCAATAAGAGGCTAAAAGTAGGGAAAATCTGCTGAAAAACACCAGAATCGAAGAATTTTGGAGTTAGGTCACAAAACGAAAAAAATACAAAATTGACCTCTAAAATGGATGCAACTCATAACGAAACCTTAGGGGTTTTGTTCGCCTGCTCGATGCGAATCAGGCACTGGTTTCAAATCCGGGAAATCTCACCTGTAAACGGCGACAACATAGAGGTTTTGGATTTTCTCTTTGTTGTTATGATAACAAGTTGATTTTAGAGGAAAATATTTTGTTATATTAATTCAAGCAATTACAATCTATTTATATTCCTAAAACTAAATACATAAATACTCTTATACAAAAGTATAAACACCAACAAAAAAGTTGACCTATTCATGATCATGATACATTAGGTTCTACCAACATCTCACTATTAAATGCTATGGAATATTACAATAGAAAATACCACGTTCACTCGCAGAAATATTTTCACTTCTAGGAACTTATTAAAGCAGCTTCTTCAAAAAGAACAAAACTATAAATATCTTTATAAGAATAAAGTTGGAGTCAAATACCTTTAACTGATTTAGACCATTTTTCCAATAGATAGAAGACCCTTCATACAATATTGGAAAGAACGTATGTATCACAAGTATGATGAGAGTTATTCCCTGCATTAGAAAGTGTAACCTCGTTCAATTTGTGTCATATTGGATGCAAATATCATGGAGAATTAAATGAGATGTCAAAGTATGGAAATTTCATCAACTAATTCGAGAAAGATGCCATAACACAAATCAACCAAGTCACCCTTAAGTAAAAAACTTTGCATAGTTTAAGCCACTCAGAAGACACATGCTACTACCATATACTGTTATCCTCCAACTCACAAATTCACAGGTCTAGTGGCTCTAGCCATTGTTTGCAGATTGAAGAATTCAATCAAAATCATAACGTCGATTCTTGATGCAAAAGAAATAAAGAAAAAGAATACAAAAAAGGAAGGAACTAACTCATGTACCATGTAAAGAGGGAAAGCTAACTAACGAAGTACAATATATAGAAAACCACATTTATACTTTTAAACCATTAATAACTTCACCATATCAATGCAATCCAGTATTAGACATCTAATTAAAGAAGAAGGCAGTCATAAAAAGGAAACTTTGGCTTTTTGATATAAATTATTGAAAAAAAAAAAGCAAGTGACTTGGTTATAAGTTAACTTGACACATTATTATGCTCTTGATTTTGATAATTTAAGAGGTTATCACACAGACTAAGTATGAAAAAGTTTAACAAGTTTTATCCACATAAAGTTTTATGTTTCCTTGATAAATTTTATTATTGATTTTACCGTTGGTTGTTGCCGGTCCCTCCAACAATGTCAAAAATTTGTCACAATCCTTCCCAAATAGATCTGACCCCAATCTTCTTCTTACTATATTGAAATGAAAAATAATAGAGACATAACCCTAAAAGAAAGTTTATTGGAACTACGCCAGTTCTTAATTTGAATGATCCAGCTGTTCTTCTCTAATCAGGTACCACGTCTCTGCAAAAAATCACAGAAAATGAACTTTCTCCAATTTCGGCAGGGGAGGGGATTGACTAAATAGACAATCCCAAAATAATTCCTTAGGTTCCTAGCTCTCAATACAATGGGCAAAAGAGGAAAAAGAAGAAGTTACATTCTAACTTTGGAGGTTTGCAAACTTGAGAGAATAAGCTAAAACTTATTCCTATAGCAAGGACTATAATTTAAATAATATAAACATAAGATTAAGATAGAAATCATTATAAAAATAGGAAGAAAAAAAAAATCAGAGAATGCAAAGACAAGTTTGAATTTGTAATACTCTTACCTCATAAATAAGAGACTCAGCACCAGTAAGGTATGGCAACACCCCCATATAGAAATATTCTCTATTATTGCAAGAATATGCAGTATATTTGGCACACCACAAAGGTTTCTGCAGACAGTTAAGCAAGCAAAGAAAACCACAATCATCTTTTTGTTTCTTTTTCTTTCTACTCTTTCCCAATAAAAGCCTTATAACGACCAATATTAATTCAAATGACGAGGACCAAAATTGAAGAAAATTTTACCACTAACCTCAATGAAATTCAGGGCTAACAAGACAAAATAATTAAGAGACCAGATGAAATCAAATTTGATGAACATGAAGTAGAATCTTGTAGAACTCTGAAAGCTTGACTGATTAAGAATTTGCTCCGGGAGACCAACACCATTTTCAGCCTGCAGAAGGCATTTTCAATAAATTTGAAATACCGATGAAAGAATAAACAGAAATATTTTTATCACCAATAATTATGTCATGATCGTATCTATAGGGTCAAGAAATTAACATTTAACGTCAGAGGCTAGGAATTGGGGAAAGATTCTGACTAGCAGATTGAACTCGTCCCAAATGGTAATCGGAGTTGAGTACATTCTTCTTTCTCATGGCTTTAACTCGTCCCTAGCAAGGATGTCTACACTTTTCACAAACCTTCCCCCGTTCAATATTTCCTTCAAGAATATATAGATGAAAAGCAAAACACTTACCCATCTAAATTTACTATAAAAACAAATAGAGAATTTACTATAAATGACCAACCACGATCATATTATCAAACTTACCATAAATGTTTCCAATCTATACTAATGAGAACCGAATCCATTATCTGAAGTTCGCTGACAAACAAGCTTATTGTAAAGTTATTACTACATTAAAGAAATTAAGAATAGGAAACCCATCAAAATTTAAGAAAGTTCATTACTTGTCAAAATCAAAGCTTAACAACAATCAGAAACAGAAGGATAAAGAATTCTGAGCTGAACTTAAAGATTATTTACATAATTGAACTAACCAGATCGACCAGTGCAGCCGCTTTTTGATAAAGAGATCCATAGGCGATTGCATTCGACGGCGACTGGTCCCAACTTTCGCTGCTTTCTCCGGACAGCAGAGGATTCTCCATATTCTTCTTCACAGACACACAGACAGAGAAAGACAAAAGGAAAAGGCTGAAAGAGAAAGAGAAACTGTGGAGGGAAAGTGGGAGATACAGTTTCTAACTCTGTTATGAAATTGGATATATAATATATTAAAATGTCGGCATCATGCGGTACATGAGGTGCTTGTCCCATTATTGTCTAATTATTAAAATATACAAATAATTTTAGTTTTAATAAACTAAACTTTTTTTTTTTTGTCGTAGTTTTAATAAACTAATGAATATTGTATGATATTATTAAAATCAAAATTGAACTAATGAACATTTCTAAAATTATGATAAACTAACTAAAACTTAAAATTGAAATTAATAAAAAAATATTTGCAAAATAATATAAGTTTTTAAAGAATATATAATTGTTCTTGTTAAATCTAAATACATTACTTTTTTTCTCAATTTTTTATTTCTTTAGTTATATTATTTTTCTTTAGAACTCGTTTTAAGTTGAATAGTTTAAAAAATAATTACTTTATATGTCCTTTTAAGTGCTGGTTATTAATTTAATTAAATAATTTTAAAATTATTAGTCTCATAATAAAAATAAAATTTAGTTTAATTTAAAATTTTAAGAAAAATTGATGTAGATTTTAAAAATAAAAAGACAGTTCATATAATAAAATTATTGTCTTGTTTGGTTAAGCTATGTGTAAAAGTATTGCATGTACAAACACTTTTCAAGTAAAACTATTTAGGAACTATTGTATAAAATGTTAAAAAAATATTTTGATCAATTATCGTAAAAGCACTATCAAATAAATAAAAAAATTGTTTGATTTTATTTTTTTAAAAGAATATTAAATGTTATAATTATATTTGTCTAAAAAACAATTTATTAAAATTTATTTAAACTTTTTTTGTTTTTACTTGAAAAAACTTATTTTTCTAGCTTATAATTTTAGTACTCTAAAAGCTTACAAATATTTTTTTGTAAAACTTAAAATAAAAATCTTCTATTCACAAATAACTTTATAAAAAATGTTAAATTCAAAAACTATTTTAAAAGGTAAATCAAACAAGGGCTATAATACAAAGAAAGTTGGAATAATTTATCCTTAATTTTTTTTTTTAACCAAAGAATTGTTCAAAAAAAAGAAAATCATAAACAAACACAAAAGGGAAAAAGATGGATTACAATTTTCTCTATTTTTTTTTATTTACTTTCGAATTATTAACTGTGG
Organism: Quillaja saponaria; assembly: GCA_029379385.1. Lineage (NCBI taxonomy): Eukaryota > Viridiplantae > Streptophyta > Magnoliopsida > Fabales > Quillajaceae > Quillaja > Quillaja saponaria. The sequence continues at coordinate 4,173,448 of CM055616.1, read as the reverse complement.
GACAATAATATTTATGACTTTTTCACCCTTTAAATAAGATGTTGTGAATTTAATTACTTGCTATTTAAATGGGAAATAGGAGGTTCTGAATTGAAAGTGAGAAATCTGAAATAGGAAAAAGCTACAAAAATGATATTAGTAGGGACAAGTTTAATGTCAGAAATAACAAAAACATGGCATTCACACATTGGCAAATGGCAAAGGATAAATAGATATACACCAAGTCACATTCAAAACCCACCAAGTGTTCCTAACAACCAGTTTTGTCCTTTCTGAAATTATGAATCATTTAAAAATAAAAGACAGTTTTTGTAATAAAATTTGTTTTATTTAATTAATATGTGTGTAGGAGTATTACGTATAAAAATAATTTACAAGTAAAATTATTTAAGAACTAGTATATAAAATGTTAAAAAAATATTTTGATCAATTATCGTAAAAACATCATGAAATAAAAACAAGTTATTTAATTTTATTTTTTTAAAAGAATATTAAATATTAAAATTACTAAAAAAAACTAGTTTGACAAATATTATAATTATATTTATCTTAAAAAAATATTAAAATTTATTTAAACTTTCTTTGTTTTCTATTTAAAAAATCTTTTTTTCTAGCTTATAATTTTAATTCTCTAAAAAGTTTAAAAATACTTTGCTATAAAACTTAAAATATAAATCTTCTATTCACAAATAACTTTATAAAAAAGCTTAAACTATTATTTTACAAAGTAAATCGAACAAGGGCTATAATACAAAGAATGCTAGAATAATTTATTCTTAATGTTTTTTTAAAATCAAAGAATTGGTCAAAAAAATAAAATCATAAACAAACACAAAAGGGAAAAAGATGGATTATAATTTTCTCTATTTTTTTATTTACTTTCGAATTATTAACTGTTGAACAATAATATTTATGAATTTTTCACCCTTTAAATAAGATGTTGTGAATTTAATTACTTGCTATTTAAATGGGAAATAGGAGGTTCTGAATTGAAAGTGAGAAATCTGAAATAGAAAAAGGCTACAAAAATGATATTAGTAAGGTACAAGTTTAATGTCAAAAATAACAAAAACATAGAATTCACACATTGGCAAATAGCAAATAGCAAATAGCAAATGGCAAATGGCAAATTTGCAAATGGCAAATGGCAAATGGCAAATGGCAAAGGATAATAGATATACAGCAAGTTACATTCAAAACCCACTAAGTGTTCTTAACAACCAATTTTGTCCTTTCTCAAATTATGAATCATTTAATATTTTGTTCGTCTATTTCTTTATGAATACCGTAAGGGCTAGTTGTCCTCAAAATCCACAAGATTGTCCCACACACAAGGACAGGAAGAGGTCCACATTCCGCTTTTCCCTTCCCTATCTCTTTCAGTAGATACTAGTAAAAAACTATACACGATAATGAGACAAACCAGACGTGCTTGCCACGCATGCAAGTGTCTGGATCCTAGATCTATATTCCAGCACTGCAAACTGAAACTACACAACAGGCATAACCTTTTTTACCCATCTCTGAGAATCATCATCATTTCAATAAATGAGCATGGGAAAGAGAGAGCAGCCACCATGAAAAAAACAAATAGCTCCATTTCTGACTAAAGAATAACATATACATTAACAAATTGGATAAACCAAAAAACTATCAGTCTATCAAACACTAAGCTATCATCTGTCTAGTCAAATCGAATAGTGGTACCTTTTCAAAAGGTTGGGGATGTTAAAGCAGAAATGACCTCAAGTTCCCAAGCAAGACACTAGTTTTGAGCAGGAAAGGTTGACTAATTACAATAAGAAGTGAAGCTGGCAAACAAGAGCCAAGAACATTGTCATTCCCTGCCCATTTAACAGAAAATGAAATAAAATCATAACCACCAACTCTGATAATCAGCTCCAGATACCCTGAGGAAAATCTTCAAAAATAAATAAGCTTTCTAGCCACTCATCTTCGAGAATTCTTTTACACCTCATGCTGACACTAGACCTGCAGACATAAAATAAATCCTCAGAGCAAATAGTACATGTATACAACAGAGGGTTGAAACCTTTTAGTTAACCGCATAGAAGGACGCCTTAGAAAACTGAACCCAGATGCAAGCAAAAACACCAGAATGTTCATTTAAAAAGGTAACATGATTAATATAAAAAGCAGACAAGTGAAGAAAGCAGACAGGCATTTACATAACAGGAGCAATGCATGTCACGATAGACTGATGGCTCTATTAAACTCTCAACATATGACAGCAATGAAATACTAAAGCCCCGTCAATATATGTCATGGTAAGAAAATTATACTTCATTAAATCACAACTGGCTCTTTTAATCAAATGGTACTGAAGTAAGGTCACCCTCCAATAGGTGAAGTCAGATACAACTGGCATCTTGAGTCAGTCATACACAGACGTAAACAAATTTAGACTATGACATTACAGTAGGTACAGAAATAAGAAGAGAGCTTAAGAGCACAATTACACAGCAACGCTATTAGCAAAAAGATAAAACAAGCACGCTGCAGACACAATTGAAGTGTTTTGTACTCATCACCCGAATATCCGTTCAAAAGATAAGCACCTTAGTTTACTAATAGAGATGATCTCATATACATTGTATACTGACAATGTGACAAAGCAGATACATACATCTTGACAATAAAGTTTGCCGAGGCACACATACTGATTATCAGAGCATGAATTTGCAAATTTTAATCTTCAACCATCAATTGAAATGGCCTCCTGCAATGTTGTTTTTTTGTATGAGAATAAAATATATTAAGAGAAAGAGGAGCAAGTGCAAAAGACGAGGACAAGAAACCCTCCTAAGTAAAAAAAGAAAGGAAAATTAAAATATATGTCCTCGCAGCTCGCCAAACTCCAGCAGCTGAGTCTATCTGCCTTTGAGATTTGCCTTATAGAGAAAAACTGAGTTCAAACACCCCCGCCCACCCTTCTCTCCTCCCAACACAAAAAAACACGTTGATAACATGATGGATTTCAAGAAGTTAAACAGTAAAGAAAATATTTCATCAACATGGCTTACAAATCTATGTTACAGTATGTCAGTATGAAAAAATCATACCGTGTGATAGATTCCAGTAAACTGACCAAAAGGAACAAAAATGAAAAAGGAAAGAAGAAAACAATATCAAAACTCCATTATAGATTCAAATGATGCTCCTGAATAGGGAATTCGAATAAAATTTTCAAGTACTGCTGAGTGCTGAAGACTTATTTGGAAACTATGCATATCCCACTGTAAAGAAGCATAATAAATTTGAAGGTTCAAATCCAGTACGGTTGTCGACTCGTGGTATGAAAAAATTTGAAAACTTCATGAGTTCATGAGTTTGATACAAGAAGATAGAAATCTAAAGCAAAAATGCGTTTGTAAGACTTGATTTCGCAAAAATGCGTTTGTAAGACTTGATTTCGCAGGTTAGCTCTATTTTAAATGAGTTCACTAGGCAAATCAACCCTCCAAATCATAAATAAAATATTTAGGTAAATAGCTTATCCAATTTATATGTCACCACCCATTTTCACCATCTTGAAGAAATTCAAATCCCATGCAAATTCAATATAATTTCTGCAAGAAAATAAACAGCAACAACTAAACACTTTCAAGTATCAGTGACAATAGGATCACACTTCAGCTTAGTATCTGCATTCATCACTGTAACTAAAGATAAACAGATGGATAACTATTAAAGAAGTTTTGAACAATAAACATGTCCCTGTTGAACTTAACCAAAAGGTAATAGAATTCCTCATAGCAAGAGCTCTCATCAATCAAGACGGAAGTATGTGAGTTACATACTTACATCAAAGCAAGCATAGTACTATAGGCCAAAAAACTGCTTTCAATACAAACCAATTTAGTAGAATAAAATCAGGTTTCAGGGAAACCCAAAAAAATCCCAGCCAGAATATAAATGAAAGCAATTTGTGAATATCACATAACTCACTAAAACTATAAACTAGCTCAGAAAAAAGAAATCAACAGTTCCTAACCAAATAAGTATCAGAGGCTCAGAGTTTCATGAAATAGAAAAGAACTAAACATTCAGTGTTTATCCTAACTATGTAAAGATCAAACCCAAAGGCTTCAGGAAAAACCAACCAATTCCACTAAAATACAAATGCTGATTATATAACTAATATAAAGCACACTGATTCCAAGGTCTAAGAAACTGCAGAATGTACTTTATTGTAGAAAAAGAAATCGAAGAGTAGATACTAGCTACCAAATACAGCATTAAAATTGAGAATCAGGAATTAAGATTGAAATAATGAAATTAAGTACATTAAGATGAAAATGGTTCGTGCCATATACTTATTAGAAAGAAAAGAAAAAGGTTTGTGTCATAACAATTCGATCACAAAATTAATCCATGCTTATCATTCAAAATGGAAAGTGAACATTTAGCCAACTGCATGACACAAAAGCAGATAGTCTATCAGTTGCAAAATACAGGAGAAAAAAAAAATTAGTCTTCAGCCAACTAACCAAAACAACGGGTCTTTTCGAGCTAAGCATGTGGATTAGAAAAACATGACGAACAAGTATAGAAAATCTATTAGAACAAAATCGAATAAAAATACCTCAAATCACAAGTCAACTGTTAGACTTTTTTCCTGTAACAATCTGGAATATCCTGAGGCCCCTGCTGAATGCTTCATTGAAAAGGACTCTAGTCTGCATAGACTGAAACCCAGGCAACCACGAGAGTAGCGCCACAGGAACCATGACAATGACTCCAAACAATATATCATAGAGGCGAGCTACAGAAACAACACCCTCCCATATGATAGTGGATTGCAGAAATGGTCGGAATACCTGGGCAATCAATATGAGACCCCAACCTGTGGGGATGAATGCCAGCATACTAGTAAAAATATCCATGAACTTGAACCCGGTGAATTGCAGCAGAGCAATAATTACTAGTATTGCTAGAATAATGACAAGGAACTGGACCAACCGATAGTAGATGTGCTCTTTTGCTGCATACTTGTTCCGAGCATATGCTACCACCACATAAATCCCAAAAGCAACAAAAACGAAGATCCAAGACAACAGATAAACAGCAATACTGGTATTTCCAGCAGCAATACCTAGCTGGTAGACAATCCCATACTGGAAAAAGAAGAAGCGGATATCTAAAATTATCTCCAGCAATTTTCCCCAGAGGCCCGTTGTCCTAAGATGATCCTGCTCTTCATACCACCATCTTTCCCAGCTTTGTTCTGCTTTTGCAAATACACTGCCACGAAACCAAATCCAGTTCATAAAGTCATCAAAATCATACACAGTCTTTAACCAATCAAACCCAGAAGGATTGAAAACAAAGGGAGCCATAATCCATGATGCAACCAGGAACCAACTTGAGATGGTCAAGGCTATGTAAACGAATGTGTTGGTTGCTATTGAAGTGTGAGATGCATATACAGTAAGTATCAGACCCAGTTCAATAGCTTTTATAAAATGGCTACGAGCATATAGTCTATAGTTTTCTGCAAAAACTTTGTGCTGAACAACAAAACCACGCCCAGTTGCCCTGTACTTCGCACCACCATGAAGGATAGTCCGGCCAAAGAAATGCGTCCGAGTTCCCATAGAGAATGTGTAGAAAACAGATGAAAGCTGGAGCTGCATTGTCAGGAAGTCCCAGATAGCTTGAAGGAACCCATGCTCAAGGGAATTCTCGACAATCATTGGAAGGGCAGTGAACAGACCGAGTTGAATGATAAACTGCTGATTCAAGATAGTACCAAGTGCTTTATTGTTATTGCTGTTACTCTCAATAGCAGCCTCAACACCACTAAGAGCCAGATAAAGTCGTCCCCATAAAAATGCATATACCGTCAGAATCACCATCATTGTGTTAAAAAAGAATCCCACAGTAGTGTAAAAAAATGACAGCATCCGGAAGAAATCCAGCCTGTGTCCCAACCTGTAAACATCTCTGCTTAAAATTTGCTCACCGTTTCCACTAGCAACCTTTGCTTCAAACATGGACACCTGATTCAACCCAACATCCCTACCCTTTCCAACTTGAATGTATTCATGGTGAGTGACATTACCCCCACGCAAAGTGCAATTAAAGCCAGCAAAAATGTCCTCACTTATATTGATCACTCTGGAAGCTTTACTGATCCCACCTCGAGTCAGGAACCAAAACCTGTCAAACACATCTGGATGGCCATAATGCATTCTAATTTTCAGAGGATCTGCCAGAACACGCTGCCCTAAGGTGACAAAACTTGTTTCCTGAGCCGACATGAACCAGGCAAGAGAGGAAACTGAACCAGTAAAAATGTGCTCCCTAACTCCCAAAATAGTAGGCTTCCGGATACCATAATAACGCCTGTATTCTTCCAAGAGATTCCGCATTTTAAGTGCCTCCTCAAAGTAGTTGTCCTGGTTCATATCAATAGTCTGAACTGCATCACCACGAGTGAAGATGGCAGCATGATTTTGATTTTCTGGTTTTCCCTCTCCAAGCTTCAAAGGACCTGGCAACTTTATCCGGTAGATTTCCACTTCCCTCTCTAACAGCTGATCATACTTCACGAGAACCGAAAAATACTCCATCTCGTCCCTGCCAGTGGAAACCTCATCAACATAGGCAACACGAAGGGCATCATTGTTTTTCATTAGATACAAAATCTCCTCAGCATTGGGATCTTTTTTTGCCTTTTGAGTCCCATATATCTGGCAGGCAACCACATATGTAAATTTCATCATCGCAGTTCCATACTCGTGACCTTTGAACAACAAACTGACTGAACTGCTATTTCTACTTAAGCTCTTGGAGGAAGGTGACCTTTCTGAGATGAAACCATCCAAACCACTGTCTCGCCTCATCGGACCAAGTTCCCGTGAGCCTTCCCGAATGTCCATTTCTGATGCAGAATCCAGAAAAGCCAACATTTTGAGTGCCCGATAGTAATACATCATTCCCCTTACAGTACGCGCAAGTGTTTGGCCCCTGTAGGATGCCCAAAGCCTCAGATCTCTTAGCTTATCGGTCCATATCTCCCTATCATTCACCATTCCTTCCCGGCGCATTCTCTCCATAAAATTTTTCCACTCATCAGTTATATATAGTCTGCAAATAGTACAGGATTGAAATCCCATCTTCATTCTCAGTTCTAAGCTGTTCTCTGTTGTATACGACTTCTTCATTATAGTAAGGGGTTAAAACACTGAAAGCCATCATTTTCTCTACTTGGGGAGCATGGGGCATATTCATAAATAGTGAATTACTAAAGAAGGCAATCCTTCGTCTTGCCTCAAGATTTACGGGGATGTTGTGCATCGAGTCCCGAGAGGTCAGAATTGTGTGCAGGCGCCGAACCTGCCGATAGAAGTTCTCATTGTTGGAGTCAGGCAATTGAATGGCATCCTCAAAAAGTAGATCCCCTTCGGAAGACTGATTACGAGAAGCCAAGCCATCCTCCCGCAGCTGTTCAGTGCTCCTTTCCTCCTTGAGAAAATCTCGGATAGAAATCTCATAAAGGGCCTGAAGCGTATTGACCACTTGGTTAGATTCTTTCGTAGGCTTGTTTAATAGCTCTACAAGTTTGATCAACTTAGGTATGGAGTTGGGGCAGTGCAGTCATTTTGAAAGTTTTTGTGAACTTCTCAATCTGAAGAGAATGATCAATTTCCTGAAACAAGACTGTCACAATGGAATGCTCTTCAGTGTTATGTTTGATAATCTCAAGAAGCAAGTGCTTGATACAATCATAAGCTTCTATGACAGCACAACGCCTGTACTCATTCTTGCATATCTTATACCAAAGCCACTTATCAGGAGCATCAACTAGCTCTTTAGCCTGACTAAGAGCCAGTAGCAGCTCATTGCAGAGGAGAAAACATGGCCAGCGGATAACCCTAACATTCCAAGAGTTCTGTGGGAGCTCCAGTAGCTCTACCTCTTGGTCAGAGATGATATCCTCCTCCCTGAAAGTCATAATTACCTCATTCCATATCAAAGCAAACTTGTTGGCCTCAACCTGGTTAGATTCAAGTTTCCTGTATGGCCTGCCAAACCCATACCTCAACTTCAACCGGTGGATGGCATCATTAAACTTGTTCCTCAGAGTTCCCCTTGAATTTAACAACTGCTCCTCAGGCATGAGATTAAACTGAATTGCACTAGCAAAGAATTGGAACCTCAACCTCAACTGTTGGATGTTTCGAATCTCACCTAAGTGTGCAAACAACCCCACAGCCGCCCCAACAAAAGATGAGTATATGGAATACCAAATCTGCAAATCCATAAAATAAATCAAAACAACAGGAAGCCATAGTAGCCCGACAGCAAATCCGTTGCTGTTTTTGAAAAACTCATGCCATTCATAATCAATATCCTTAATGCGCAAAACTGCCTTTGATGGAGCAATCAGAGGTTTGATCTGCAGGAAGTAACTGAAACAAAATTTTGTGGCAAGAACCACAACCCAGAACAAGGTGTACTTAATATTGTCTACAAGACCTTCCCTTAAACCACGACCAACAAAAGTTCTGCTCTGAAACCACCATGATAACATGTAAAAGATTCGCCAATTTGTATTCTCAAGAAAATTCCTGATCCAGGGAAGAACAAAGAGAGCTACTGCTAGAAGCTCTGGAATGATGAAAACAACTGCAACTTCAAGAAAGTTAACCAGCCTGTTGTTCGCTTCATTGGACCATGTTCTATCATGGTTTCTCTGTGACCATATCCTCCCATAGAACACACCAAATATAACAATCCATGCTGCAGCAACAATACTCTTCATCACCATCCTCACCCCGAGCCCTAGGGTCTCACTCGACACTAAACTATACTGCATCCCGACATCAAGTAATGACTGCAAAAATCTCAAACCACTCCAAGTAAAGAACACAGTCAAAACCCTGGCCTGAACATCCCGATTCTCCAAGGCCTGCCACGGAAACTCCTTCCCCTCCCAAGCAATAATTATAGCCGCTTGAAGAAACAAGATAAGCATAATCCAAAGCCTATCGAAACTCCGAAATAAGTTCCAAAACGACCTTTGCTCCACAAACCCAGTCTTCCCCACATGCTTTCCCCTACTGGATGTCACAAAGAAGTTACTCCCAACATCAATTGGCCACTTTAGCTTCTGAAAACACCTTTTACTCCAAAAATATTCATTTATATCGTCATAGTTCCGCCAGGCAGCATGAGGTGCAGTCCCGTTCTTGCTGCTCTCAACCTCAGACCTAATTGTTTCATAAATGGGTTTCACCACACAATTCAGAAATGCATTCTCCCCAGAAATTGAGGGCATTACAGGCTGCCCAGTATTCTCATCGATATAATCCTCCAATATCTTGTTCAGTTCCATGACCATGTTATGGAAAATGTAACAAATGCATTCTGGAACAAATCTAAGGTTGGCAGATTCACCCCAAATCAGAAGATACATGGAAACATAGAGCAGCTCGCGACGCTGATCAGAGGTAGCCTCCCGGCGGTCAGAAATCCAAATGTTGGACTTCTTCCCCAAATAGGAACACCAGTTGGTGTAATTCTTCAACAGCTTCTTCCGAAATCTGCGTAAAACGGTCCCATCCAATGTGTCAATGTTATCTGGAGGAGGGGTTAACCGCATCTGAGCATTGGCAAGGTGGAGAACAAGGTGTTCCCGCTGGTTACGAACATTATCCTTTTGGAAACAAAAAAAGAGGGCAAGCCAATCTAGCAAGTCCATATGAGGCAGCCATGGACTAAAAGGAGGTTTACGGAGGTTACCAACGGAACGAAGAGCAGCAGCAGCAGCTCGTACCTCGGGGTACCGGAGGGAAGGATGGTCTGCAAGGAGGTTGTGAACTGGGATTATGTTGTAGGTTTCATCTTCCTGTGGTGGACGTGACCGGCTTGGACTGGGAACCGGAGGGACACGTTGCCGTAGATTCATAGCATCGGAGATCCAAAATTGGAAAGCACAGGTTTTTTTACCTTTGTTTTCTGGTAGCTATAGTCCTGCTATTGACGGAGCTGAACACAGTGACGGGAAGGCGGAGACAGAGAGAGAGAGAGAGAGAGAGAAGCAAGTCGACAACGTTGTGAGGGGGGTAACGTGCACAGCCAAAGACAGAGAGGGAAGAGAAAGAGAAAGGGCGCGTTTGAGCCTTGCAAATTGCAATCTTATTTTTTAATTATAGAAACTTTCAAAGATTTGCTAAAGTCAACAAATTGCAGGCATAATTTATGAGATTTTTGGGTTAACCATTCTTTCTTTTCTTTTCTTTTTTTACAGGATTTTTGTTTTAATTTGGTATCTGAAAAACGAAAAAAAGAAAAAAAGAAAAAGAAGGTTCTCTTTCAGTCAAAAAGTCAATAATGTCACTATTATTATAAGAATAAATATCATTTGCTTTCCCATCTTTTAAGGCTTTTCCACTCACAATCTTAGATTGGAACAATTATTTTTTAATTTCTTAATAGGCTTATTTTTTCTCTGACCCTTGAAGTTACACTATTTTTTATTTTTGTCTTATATATATATATTTTTTTGGTTAATGATATCTTTTTAAGATTTAATTTATTTATTTTTTAAATCAAAAACAATTGATCAATCAATTTTTAATTAACTCAAAATCATTAAGTCTAGATACTTCTAAAAATATTTAAAGAAATTTATTGACATGAATATATTTTAATTAAAAAATATTAAAAATCATAACTTGAATAAGAATTTAATTAAATATTAAATGACATAATTAAAAAAAATAAATTAAAATATATTATTAAAAAAATAGAAGGACTAAAACAGAAAACAATAAAGCATTAAAAACCAAAATATAAAATATTATAACCATGAGGGACGAAAGTAATAAATAAGCCTTCTTAATATATAAGAAAAAATTTAAACTTAGAATCGTTCCGCAAACGCAGTCTTGCGGGATTCGTATATTAGTTTAATTTGAAATGAATCAGCGGGTTTTAGTTTAAGATCCAAAGTTAGCGCATCTGACCGTTGGGTAGTGGGTCACCTACGATGTGGACGGTTATGGTTTAACGAATAAAATAGTAAAATACATACAAAAATCCATGATTAGGATCTCCATGTGTATCATGCCCTTTGTTTCTGAAAACCTCTTGGCCCTTGAAATGTTTACCATGGCTTAGTGATCGGCTTGGTGCTGAAACTGCCAAAGTTTAATAAAGCCATCTTCCGGTTGTGGTTTTATGCATAAGGTTGATGTAAATATTTTTTTTATTTATATATAAAAAAAGAGTAAAAATATACAAATCCCCTCAACACTGGATAATAATTACATCAGATTTTATTCAAATGCATAATAAAAGACGCAAAGATTGTCACTATAATTGCAAGATGGAACACTTGTTATAACTTTACCCAGACCATCCTCTTTGAGAACTCACAGAGGAATGCACATTCAACCTGTCAAGCACAGAGTTGAAATCAATGGGCTGTCCGCTCTCCTCCATCCTCTGAATAACACTAGAAACATGATCAGCTCTGAAACCCATGTTCACCAATTTTTCGATCAAGTCATTGTAGGGATGGTTGCGAATAAACTGTGACTGGTTTGGATTCCGAACCATAAGGTTTGGACCAGTTTGTGGGTTCTGAAGAGCACCACTTGTAGGAGGATATCCACTTTGAGTGAAATGAGGGGGTTGAGGTGGATGATGAGTTCGCCCTCCATCACTGTCATACATCATGTATCCACTCCCTGGAGGAAGCGTGGGGTGGGTGCCAGTATTTCCATATACATCACCTGGTTGGGATGGGAAATTTCCCTTGATCTGCTGAGGTGGGAGTTGCTGAGGAACTGTTCTACCAGTTCCACCATATCCATATGGAATGGAATCAGCACGGTTAGAACCTGGTGGTGGAATTCCTGAATATGACATTTGCATTGGCATACTGTTTGGCAGTGTCTCTTGAGGAGGAGGGTTTGCTGGTTGGCTTGGAGGGTAGGTAGGGTAAACTGCCGTTGAGGAAAGCCTCATCTGGGGCTGTTGTGGAGGCTGTACTTGCTGAGGCGATTGCTGGGGCCATTGCTGATGCTGCTGGTACTGAGGGAATGGTTGACTTGGCTGTGTCTGAGCTACTTGAGACTGAGTTGGCTTTGGAGCCACCCGGGAGAGGTCTTGCATTTGGGATGTTTGATACTGATGATCAGGAGGTAAATATTGATTCTGAGGGAGTTGGCTCACAGCTGATGGATTGGGCAAAGGGGCTGGAGTCATATAATAAGGTGGCTGTTGAGTCACTTGAGTCATACTTTGTGCTGAAGCTTGTGCGGTGGGTGCCAGAGGCTGCTGTTGAGGAGCAACTTGATGTGGCAGGGCAAGAGCCAATTGCTGGTTATTCGTCTCAGATGCATTTTCCATCTTCTTCGGATCTGATGTAGGCGGTGAAGCTTTCTCGTCAGTGGACTGTGAATGGCTCGAGGAAGAAGACTCTTTCTGAACAAGCTGAAGCTTGGCTAACTCTTTCTGGGTCTCAGCTAGCTCTTGCTTGTCTCTTAGAACTTGTACAGATCTGTGAACCTATATGAGCAAGATTAAAAATATCAATACTCAGAAAAAAATCTAGTGATCGTGGTATGTATTGTTAGTGAAGAAGGGAGCTATACCTAGGTAATGAACAATAATGGAGTAGAACACAGGAAGAGAACACCAGTATTTTATTTTATTTTGGTTAATTACAACAGTAATATCTACATCAAATGATTTTTCACAACATCTCTAAAACCTAGATACTCAGGCCAAACAAAGGAATTTGAAGAAAAACATATACAGAAGAAAATAGAACTGCAAGGAGGGGGAAGGTGGGAAAAAGAGCCAATAATTGTTCATGACTTAGTTGCAAAACATAACACAGCAGGAGCATACACAGTCTTTTTGCTGATTATACACAGCAAAAAAAAAATACTAATGAAGTATACCAATTAGGCAAACCCAACGTATTAGCTCATTGCTTGACATGCAATCAAGTATTTAACTAATAAAACAATTTTGGACCATGTAAAAGCTTGACATACGCATCACAGATTACTGGAATTCTAGCCTCCAAGGGTTGTCTATGAACCTGCTACTACCATGTTTTGAAAATGAATCAAAACAACAACCTCATATTTTTCTCCTGCATTAAAGATAACTTTGACGATGTAACTCACTTCTTGAAGGTGTTTCTCAAGATATTTAAGCTTCGAATCTGCCTCTCCATGGTCATGGTTTATATCAGATCGCATCTCCCCGATTGATTTGTCAAGATTGTAGCAGTACAATTCCAACTGTGAAAGCCTTGAACTAATTCCCTCAAGGAACCGCATGATGTTCTCAGCATATTTTTTCATGCTTTTCTCAACTGTAGAGACCACATCTTGGCTCAAAGAATCTTCTGGCTGGTTATAGACATTAGTAGGGAATACCGATGTCCTTGTCATCCTACTCTTGTGAAAATCCTGCTCAAAATGGACAAAGCAACAATTATTTATTCAAATACATTGTGGGCCGAACTAACTTCTATCATTTATAGAATGTTTTCTGATAACAAAAATGGTTATGGAGTGGGGGGACTCAATCCTGGTATCTCCAACTCATTAGTGTGAGTTGAAGCCACTAGACCACTAGATCATTGATGATATGAACATTTGAAATGAATAAATCATGGGAAGAAACTGCTACCTATTTTTCAAACTGGATGAAAGAAAATGAGAAATAATGCAATCTTAGTAACAAAGCTAATAAATGACTGTTCTGTTTATCTTCAATACATTCCACACTAAACAAAACTGTTTTGAAAGAGAAAAAGTTCCATTAATAAGTGGTGGATAGGAGTGACTAGGTAAAACCAATATTGTCAATTGTCAGTTAGATATCTGAGCAATGACAAACTGAGGAATATGTACCTTTTTCAAGATTTAATGAATTTTGTCATGTGATTCAATCCATTAATCAGGTATACATAGAACAAACAGAACACTCAAGGAACTCAGCAAAGCTGAGTGCCCTTCCAGATTTCAAAACTTCAATAACACACTCCAAAAATCCCTGTCTTATCCCTTCTATTTCAGAACCATAAGAAAGCAACATTTTGCCAACAGTAACTGAAATTTAACTAGATAGCGGCCAACAGAGAAGTTGCAAATCTGAAAGAATTCAAATTATTAAGCATTAAGGAATAGTGTTTGTTACTAATAACGTCCTATACTAGCCAATCTCCAAAAAGTTCCTAACATTGACTTCCATGTCATAACATACACCCCCTCTAATCCTCCCTATCTTGACAATGTTAGCTTAGCTCATCTTGCAGCTTGTGGGAGCAGCAAGGTCCTCACTTTCAATGATTCAACAGAAATAAATTTAAAAACGCCAATCAGTTGAAATCCCTATAGCAGTTTATGAGGACCTAAATGAAAATCTATAAGCAATCATATATCCCCTCTCCTCCTTAATATGTTGAGAATCATACTTTTCTTCTTTGCTAACATCCACTTGAAGCTTCAACCATATAAACCCACAACCAGCTTCTGCCATTATTTTTTTACTGTGTTCAATGCTTTTCTAGCTCTAATGCAAATAGGACTTCAAGTCACAGACACAATAAAATTCTGAACAATCTGAAATCAAATTTCAGTTGCAGGCTTGCAGCAACACCTTATCGATATAAATATATATATATATATATATATACTGCACCATACAAAACCAATTAAAAAAAGTCAAGGTAGTTTCATCCAAAGCCTAAACCCTCCCGCACATTCAGTGTGACAGCTTAAATATCTGAAGGACAAAAAGAAGTCAATTTTATGGATTTCCTTTTACAAAAAATGAAGTCCCAAACTAAGGAAAGAAAACAGAAATTTATCTCAGCCCTGGTGATGGTTTCCATCCATAAACATGAGAATCCAAAGTCACTCCGATCTCCTTCAATTTCGACATTTTATCAGCTGTCAAATTACGTAACAATAAAACTAACAGAAATCTTACTTTTCACCATCTATATCCGCACATATCAATTGATATTATAGCCGATTTCTAAACCCTAATCACTCGTTCTTTCAACATTCCCAAACATACCACTAAAAACCCTACAAAATTACAGTTCAACTACCAAAAACAAAATTATTAAACTACCTTGCTTGGATTGGTGTTGAGTGCAGAATCGCTGTGACTTCCGTTTGCAGAATCGTGATTGACATAGTCTTCATACGAGCAAAGAATATCATCGGAGGCAAAATCGAACCCTTTGGAGCCCAAGTTACCACGACCAGACGATCCAGAGGCCATGGCTACAGATGCTTGAATGAGAAATAAAGGATTTATGGCAAGAAGGAAAGGTCGAGTTTTTCCCGAGAAAGATAGAAGGGTCGCGAATGTTACTTAGCTTGTTTGCAAAACGAAGCTTCCTGGCATTGTGTGAGTTTATGGGAAGAAAACAAAGGAAACGAAAAAAGAAAAATAGGAAAAAAGAAACGTATTTAAAATGAGGACATTGTGTTGGGTTTGGACTTTGGAGAGTGAGATAAGGACTAAAGACGCCTAACCCCCATTCCTTTTGCATGTAAATTGTTTGTATTTTTGTGTAATATTTCATTATTAGTGTTTTTTATCTCTTTATTCAGTGGTGTGATATGTTGGGTTCAGTTTACATAAATCTTAATTAATTGATTTTTATATGATAAAATACAAATTATTTATCAAGATTAAAAATATATATAAATATAGTCTCTCTCAAAATTGGAAAGTTAATAAAAAATAAATTTTGATAAGATAGTGTTTTTTTATATTATATAATTTGAATTATTAAACTTTTTACTAGAAATATGTAAAAAAAAGGACACGTAATTATTTAAAATATGTGATTCAGGCGATAAGCTTGAATTCAGCAGTTGAGAGATTTTTATAATATCAACGATTTAAGTCTGCATAAAATTTTTGTGAAAAATGGCAGTCATAAGCCTTGAATGAGTGAAGCCCACACCCAACGCATTTGGAGATATTCGTGGAAACCATAAAAAGAAAAAGAGACATATTAGAAAGGGGATTAGAATATTATATGAAAAAATAATGGCATAATGCTTCTGAAAGGTGTAAATTTTGTTAATATTTTCTCCTGGTGAGTACTGGAATTTAATTAATAGATGGGGAAAATTGAATTGATTTAAATTCGGAATATCTTTGCTAATTAAAATAACAACCAAGAAATTTTAATCGAAAGAGTTCTTAATAACTCATGAAATTAGGTGTCTGCTCCATGTTTTCTAGGTTTTCCTTGTGTGGGCTTTAGGATAGCTCTTGAAAGCAGAGTCCTGATCCCAATGCCAACACAAGAGGAACCTGCATGAAGATCCATTTCTCAGTTCATAAACTTGTGAACACTTGTATAACTAGTTAAAGTTAAAACAATACTGATATCAACTATTCGAAGGTTCTAATATTTCAAGTTATATGCTTTGAGTTTGTCAAAAGCAATACAATCTCAGGAGGGAGCTTCAGATGATCAAATTTTTTTCAGCGTATTTTTTTTTTCAGTATGAGTTACTGATTTAATGAAAACAATGGGTGACAAAAGATATAGATTACAAAGTGTAATAAAATGATCATATCACTTAAGCATATTACAGAACTCTTAACACCAAACTGGAAGATGCAGTTTTGGGAAGAAGAAGATGAAGAAGGACAAACAGGAAAACAGAACAAAAAACAAAGAAGAAAACACAATGAACTCAGAAACCGGAAGCTCTTCAGCTTAATTTATGCCCAATGAGCTCAAAGCAAGGACCTAAAAACATCAACATATCTAAGTCTTTTTCAACAGCAGTGGATCTAGTACAGTATGAATTGAATACAAAAGAAGAAGCATATAGGTAATGACTCCAACAAAACCAACAGCTAATGCTCCTGTCACTTGATCACAGTATTTGGGTACTTGCCCACATATTGGTAGCCACCCTGCATAGGTATTTCCTTTCTTGCCCACATAAGCTATAGCCAAAGCAGCAGAAATGCTTGAGGTGAGTAACATGGTGAACACCTGGTACAAATTTTTTGAAACCCATTAATGCAAGTCATGCAGTATTAAAAGCTAATAAGCCCATTAAATTGGCTAAAGTTCAGAGATGTCAACTTTGCCAAACCCGGTAGGGATCCAATTCAACCCGTCCCAGAAGAAAGAGTTTGAGTGAACAATTACCAAATCAAGGGCAACAACTAGGCGCCAGAGTGGACTCTCTGAAGGAAGAAACAGAACCAAGAAACCGTAGACGGTCACAATAGCATTTGCAATCACGAAATACCTATAGCAAGCCTTTGATTATCAGTTTAAAGGTGAAGAAAACAATTAGCAGAGAGTAACAAAGACTGACCACATTCTAAAACAGTTGAAGACACTTACTTGAAGGAAGGGGAGTTGGTGTACTTTACTTCAAAGGAGACTGCAAAGAAGCTGGCATTCTGATGACTTGTTGCCATGACAATTACAGCGGAAAGAGTTGCAGCAAATGCCAAAAACCTTAACAAAAGGATGCAAATCCTCTTAGCCTTGGCCATGGTGGTGCCACAATGAAAATTTTGGATGGCCAATTAAGAAACTGTTATATGAAAGATTTCAAATCTAATAACATGAAGTTGATGATACCCAGAATGAGAAACCTACTGGGGGTTAGAGTGTTAGGAAGGAAGATGAGGGATGGTGAACTAGTATTCGTATGATATACTTTTTCTGTGTTCTGTTGGTTGAAATTCTCAACTACTGTCTCCACCACCGTCCAGTAAAAATATTTCCAGTTTTGCTGCTTTGTAGACTTTACACAAGTGTGTGTAAGCAAGACACATTTTTGTCTTGACAAGTCTTTCTTGTAGGTAATCTAAATCTAACTTTATAGCTGGTTTAGTTGAAATGTCCTTCTCTTTTTAACATTATGCGATCAATTTTCTCTTAACATATGTTTATCAGAAAGATACTAAAAAATTAATGAATATTTTACTCCACGAAAAACGCATATATTATTGATCATCACGTAATATTTTCTTAATAAAACATATCTATGAAGAAAATTTAACATGTTAATTATTAACCTATTTTAATTTGTTCATTTTTAACACATCATGTCATGTATTATGCACCTTTAATCTCAAAATTGTCCCAAAATAAAACATGTTAATCTATTTTTAACATTGTTATTCCATTGAAGATAAACCTACTAAACATAAGGAATTTGCTTCTTCACCCAAGATGACCATAATTTATCTCTTTTTCATTTTTCATCAAGACATATGTCTTTTAGGGTTTTGTCTCAAGAGCTTAATATTAATTTTTTATATATATAAAATAACATCTATGGTCTTTAAAATATCATTTTTATTTTTGTCATTTTCATCTTAAAAATATTTTTTAAATTAATTTCGTTTCATAACTTTTAAAGTGATTACAATATCTTTCCTTATTAGATGTATTTTTTTACAAAAATTATTGATGTGAGTTAAAATATTTTACTAGTTACCACGAACATGATAGATTGACAATAAAATTAAATAAAATATAATCCATGAAGTATCAATTTTATTTTTTTTTGTCAATTTTATCTTAAAGTATCACATCTCTATAATTTTATTTTAAAATTATTTTGCAATCTCACTCTCTACTATTCATTTCTCACTCATCTCTTTCAAAAATTTTAAATACTATCTAACTGGTAATTTGTTTTTATTCCTTATACATGAATTAGTAAGAAAATAAAAATTAGATGAATTTCATTAATTTTCTAAATTATTCAAATCATCACAAATCCTAATTTTATGATTTTTAGAGATAAATGATAAAGACGACGAAGAGAGAATATGCTCAAAGAAAAAGAAATGATACATGAGAATAGTGAGAAAAATAATATTTTTTTGCCAATTCGCTGCATACATGTAACTACAATATTATATAATTTAAGTCAAATTAATAATTATCTCCGGAGAGTTAATGGTGTTAAAATAAGGAAAAACATTGTAATATTTGTTGAAGAATAAAAAAAGAAAAAATTACAAATATTTTGAAAGTTTTGAGACGAATTTCATTTAAACAATATTTTAAAGGTAAATTTTTTTTTAAATATAATATTAATTTATTTATTTTTCATCAAAGAAGAAGAAAGAGATGCACATGTACATACCAATATTTTCTTCCCAGTTCCAACCAGTCAACCGCAATAGAACCCACTTGTTCATTTGTTATGTGTCTCAAATTATTATGAGAGGTGGTTGGTTGGTGGGGTTGTTGAAAGGGGTTCATTTGAGAGATGCCGAAGAGATTAAACCAATTTCTTATTTCTCAACACACAAAAAAATAAATTTGTCTGGTCAGAAAAAAAAAAAATTATCAAATTCATTTTATTTCAGGAACAGTCAATAATTAATAGTGTACACTACCATCAAAAAATTTGAAAGATAACATGAAAAATCTAATATTTTTTATTTTTTTCATAGATTTTCTAATTTTCAGTTACTTGATAATTTATGTATTTTTATATTGTCTCTTTTGAGAGTATTTATTAAGTTATAATTGTAACATTGTGACAAAATTAAATATTGTTGAATTAGAATTTCTTGTGTGAATAATTGGAATTTTTTTGTTAGTTATTGTGTATGTTCTCTATACAATTTGCAAAAGTTTATATAAGAAAAATAATTTAATCAAGATATAAGTAATTTATTATGAACATTATGCATATAGTGTATTTATTATAAAGTAAAAACTATACTTATACAATTCAATTTAATTTTTATATTTATAATAAACAAAAAAATTATTTTAACTTACATAATTTTTTTCATAATACACTTATTTTTTTAATTAAAATTATATTGAACTACTACTTTAAAAATAAAAAATTTAAAATTAGTTTATGAAATAAAGTATTAATAATTTTTTATATTGATTTATATAAGTTAAAAGCATGATTGACGTGAAGGATAAAAAATCAATTTATATCAAATAAAATATTAACTTATTTTAAATAAATTTTACTAAATAAAAATAAAATGTAATATAAAATAAAATATAAATTTTAAATGAATGTCATATTCGATACACGCTACAAAGAAATAAACTCGTGGGTAATTCTATTCCAAGTTCCAGCCTTTTTTTCTTCCTTAGAAAATATCTCCATTGGAGAATTGAGCCTTCTCCCTACAGTTTGCCACATGGGCTTGCCTCAAATATATTGGAAACCACACTGTTCACCAAGGTTTTGGAAAATTTGGGCCTTCTCTTTTTTTTTTTTTTTTTGGTTTGAGACCCTCTAAGGGCTGCTTTAGCAGGGTTTGTCAGAAATAGGTTTTGGATACTGGCTACGAAAGAGA
Source organism: Quillaja saponaria (assembly GCA_029379385.1). Classification (NCBI taxonomy): domain Eukaryota; kingdom Viridiplantae; phylum Streptophyta; class Magnoliopsida; order Fabales; family Quillajaceae; genus Quillaja; species Quillaja saponaria. The sequence goes on along the minus strand of CM055616.1, from coordinate 4,153,096 downwards.
ACTGAAGCTGACTTCTCCAGGGTTCAAGAAGTAGACAAATATGGCAGTTTCCTGGTCTCTCAACGCACTCTCCAAAACCCCAGGGATTCCACCAAGATATCAATTCCTCAAACTACAAAGCTTCTCATCCAGAACCCATATTAAATTCAACCCCATTTTCAAATCATCCTCTCTCTATGGCTTCCTCCCAACCTACAAACCTATAACCGATCGCCGTAGCACAATCCGATTCCTTTTCACCGGCATCGTTGAAGAAATGGGCACAATCAAGCAACTGGGTATTGCCGAGCACGGCGGATTCGACATGAAAATAGGCGCAAAAATTGTTCTTAAAGATGTCAACCTCGGAGATAGCATTGCAGTCAATGGTACATGCCTTACAGTCACTGAATTCGACACCCAAGTGTCTGAATTCACAGTTGGACTGTCTCCTGAGACGCTTAGGAAGACTTCCCTGATTGAGCTCGCACCCGGATCGCTCGTCAATTTGGAGAGGGCACTCCAACCCACTAGCCGAATGGGTGGGCATTTTGTTCAGGGACACGTGGATGGTACAGGGGAGATCGTGTCAATGGACCAGGAGGGAGATTCTTTATGGGTTAAGGTGAAGACAGAGAAGGAGTTGTTGAAATATGTAGTGCCCAAAGGTTTTATAGCTGTGGATGGAACTAGCTTGACTGTGGTGGATGTGTTTGAGGAAGAAGGGTGTTTTAATTTCATGCTGGTGGCTTACACTCAGCAAAATGTGGTGATTCCTTTGAAGAAAATTGGGCAGAAGGTAAATTTGGAGGTGGATATTCTTGGAAAGTATGTGGAGAGGCTTCTTAGTAGTGGGTTTGTTGACTCTTTCAAAAGATCTTGATACTCAAAGGTACTCAATTATATTTTGTGGTGCATTTTCTTTTTCCATTTTTCCAATTGAAAAAAACAAAATTCAGCATTTGCAATGTGGAGAATTATGTTACACTTCCCTCATGTCATTGTGTTGGGTGCTGCACACAGAGCTAAAATGGTTAATTTAGGAACTTGTGGGCAAGAATCATACTCGGGTCAAAAAGTGTTGTGTGATCACCCTGGTGATTATTGAATTGAGGGAGTGCATAGGGACGAGTGTCTTAGTATTTTGAATATCTGATCCTAGATTGAGCAGGATGGTGAAAAATCATTAAGTATTAGAAAGTTCAGACTCAAGTTTGAAGATTTACTAAGTGACTTATTCGGACATAAAACATTTAAGGAGTTAAGCTACTTCAACTTCTTAATTGAAACTTGAATGAGTTCCTGTTGATCTTTTTCCTCAATTGCAGTGCAAGCAGTTAGTAACTCAAACATGTATAATCGAGTATTTCTTCTTGTTTTTCATTTTTAGCTGTCTTATATCATAATTTTACCAGCACTTTACTTAGGTTTACCAACCAAACTGAATGCCGCTAAAGGTGTCCAATCCACTTCACACACTTGGTGCATCATCAAATTCAAAGATAGTACTTAGTGTGGTTTTGACCTCAATTACTTGAATCCACTACGTGTGATATAGTATTTGGTACAATGAGACTAATTTTTCTGTTTCAATCATACAAATGTATAATTGCAGCTCTGTTATGAGATTGTATTTTCAAACTGTTGTCTACTTGTCTTCCTTTCGACTGTAGAGTTTTGAACTTAGCTTGAACAACTTTCCTTATCATTTTCAGCAACACTGATCTCTTGCTTGTGGTTCCTGCTGACATCATCTGTTTTTATGTTCGATATCTATACACCGTTTCTTTTTCATATTTGACTGTCCAGTCGGGCTATAAGCCAAAATGTTATTTACTCTTGAGTTCTGTGTTTCCTCGAGTATGTTTACATTGATAGTTCTGGTTTGAACACAGAGACACTAAAATCTTGCATTATTATATCAAATTGAGTTTGCTAGCATGTCAGTTCCTTACTTACATAGAAATCCTATATTTGATGCCACAGCTCTGATTCATACGTGCTTGATGTCTTGTCAACTTACCTTATAATTAAAAGTTAAAGCACCTTGAGTTCATTTCAGTTTTGCATTTTCTGCAGATGTTCTGCTAATAATGCTTACTTGCTTCTTATGAACTTTCTTCTCATATTTTGTATTGTCCAAATGACCAGGAGGGGTTCTAAAGTGTCGAAGAAATCTGTCGTAGTCTTACATGTTCTGCTGTTGAACATGTGCATTTGGTTAGGTCAGCACTGGATTTGGATTCCAGATTTCTGATTCAAAGACACAACACAAAGGGGATCCAGAGAAATCAGATAGATATTTTGTAGGGAAACAAGTAGACTATTTGATGAGACAATGATTCTGTTTGTTTGAGCCTTTGTTGGCTGTATGACATCTCTTACTACTTCATCAATAAGTTCTTCTAAGAAAATATTATTATATTGTAGTATATCATTGTATGTCCTCAATAATGATATTGGAACTCTTTCAATAACAATCCGGGATAAGTTTCAGCTGATGAAGTCTTCTGTGCACAATAATTATTAATCAGTCCCCAGTTAGACTGTTTGCTTTACATTTTCACTCCTACTTCAATCAAATCATCCACCCTCGGCAATCCATAATTAGTTATGAAGGTTGAGTATAGGATCCCATTTGATAAATCAATCATGAATAATTAGTTATAGCTGGATTGCTGTAGATGTTACAATGGAAAAGACAATTCTTAGTTAATATGCCTTCTAAAACAAGTTCATGGTCCTCTCCTAGGCCCACTCAAAAATGAAAGTTAGCTACTTTACTTCATACTTCTAATAGTGATGAGATGAGTCACGGAGGTGTTTCTCTTTGAAAGCAATTAGTATTCTGTATACCGATAAATTCTGAGTAATTTGAGGAACATGAACATGGCATGTAACTAAGAATCCCAGCTGATTTGCTTTAAGAACACACTTATAAGAACAACAACCATTTTCACAAGCATTGTGTGCCCAACAATTAATGGCTTCCATTTATAAGAGATTGGGGTTTCTAATACTTTTTCTTCTAGTTTGGGAGTTAAGCACAGCTAAACGAGATAAGGTTATACCACGTAAGTTTCTTGTTTGTGAGCGTGTGTTTGAATACTTCTCCAATTGCATAGAATTTCTGGTGGCAGATCCATTGTTCCCTAAACCTTCCAAGAGATGCTGTCAACACATAGTGAAGCTCAACCAATTAGCAAAACACAGACTGGGTCCAGGGACTATATGCCAATGTATTCAGTATTTGGTCACGGGAAATACTCCTCCAATCCTTGCTTCTCGCATTACTGATCTGCCTATTAAGTGCAAGACACACCTTAGCTTTCCAATTTCTGACAGGATGGACTGCTCCAAGTAAAGCAAACCCAACTCACACTCTTCCAATTCTTTCTACTATGATATAAAACCCAAAAAAATTTAAAAAAGTAAAAACTTTCTTTTGGTATATAGGGCTTATAACATGTATTGCTGTATTGAACAATTATGCTTCATGGACTAATAATTGGTGTCTTCAATCTTTGCAAGGGTTAGGTAAGACATACTGGAGCATGTGGGAGCAATTGGTTTAGACCGAATACTGGTAATGAAGCTGGCAATAAAGTTTGGTTTGTTAGGGACTGGCATCGTCTAAACAAACAAGTGCAAATGAAGTTGGCAGTAATAATTAACTAAAAGAGAGGAAGCAAAAAAAATAAATACAAAAGTCAATCTCAACGTTTTTCTTCTTTTTTTTATATCTTTTTAATGTATTTCATGCCAATCATGTATACCATCAAAAAAGAAAATTATTATACTAATATTTTCTCAATTCTAATAGTTTTCAATAGAGATGATGAATATGTCCAAACCGATCAAATTATTTCTTGTTTTTCCTTTAATTTTATTATTTGGTTATGTTGTACATTTAATATTTTATCGACTCATAAATAGTGGATCTTTCAAACATAATTTTTTTTTTTCTAATAAATTTGAATAAAAAATGTGTGGGGAGGTAATTAGAAATCTTAAATCCTTACCTAACATGGAATATTTATAAAATAATATTACATCTCAAGATTCGTTGACCGAGTAGGATAATAATTTTAATGCCACGTGGCAGACACTAAGACGAATTCTTAATGTTTTACATCATAGTAAACAATAACCACATAATAAAAAAGAAGTTTAAGGGGGTCGTGTTTCATGCATAATACAAAGTACAAGTGTACAATACAACCATATGCAACATGACAAAACTCTTCCTTAATTATTATTTGTTTGTTTGTTTGTGCGAGATTGCGTATATATGCAGCTGGACTCGAAAATCAGAGCTTCCTCCCACACCTTACATTCATTCAAAGTTACTTTCATGCATACATGGATGGAATCATGGAATTCCACTATTAAATTGTGGCAAACGTTAGAGTGACTTTAATCACTGAGCCACTTCGTTTGGCTCAAAATAAATGTCACTCAAATTTTATATTTATTCAAATACCTACGCCGAAGTTTGATATGATTGGTCATTCGTTTTTATTTTTATTTTTGTCATTGACGTTTTGAAGTGAGACAAATAGCCTTAAGTTATAATATTTTGTAGTAAGATACTTACAAATTTACATTCATGTAGAAATGTAAAAAAAATTATGCATTGAAAGATATATTCATTTTTTCTAATCTTATGAAGTCTATGTCACTTATGTAATTAAAATATTCATGTGATTTATAGCCTCCCTAATACCAAGAGGCGAACTTTGACCCTTCAAGTAATTGCATTTTTAACTATAGTTTTAGTTATTTTAAGAAGATTGGCATATACATGCCAATATTCTAGGTAAATACAAAGACAGAGGGCAGGATTATGTTATGTCCACACAAACTTGAGCCATACGTTGTTGGACACGTTTGATATATTTAATCATCATTAATCTAATGATTCTCTAGAAAGTACTAATTCTAAACGAATGTCTTTATATTATTTATTATAATTTTATAAATAAAAATTTGTAATATTAATTATAATTTTAGTATTATCAATACAAAAATTATTATTATTTTTTATAAAATAATTTTTTTAAAATTATATTTATTATATTTTAATAAATATTATTATAATGCCGGATAAACATATCATCAGATGTCGCGTCAATTATTTATTGTGTGATAAACTAGGAGGGTAAATGAAAATAGCGAATTCCAACCTGTCCTTAGAATCTGCCACCCAGCTGGCCAGCCAACGAGGCTGAACATATAGGCCTTATTAAACTTGTGTCACCAATGATGCGGGAGTGGTTCCATTTAGACCATACACGTGTCAGAAAACAATTGATTGTTTCAGGAAAATATCAGCCTATAAGGAATAACTGCCAACAAGTGTCATCTCGAAAAAATCAACTTCGACGTGCCGCGAAAACCCTGCGTTATGCATTTTATTACAAAATTGCCCCCACGAAACCTAGTAACCTCTACAATAATCTTCTTCTCCTTTTACAAAATTAACCCTATTTTTGGTAAGAGACTATTTCTAATTTCTTGCACTAAAATTAAGGTGAGGAAATTTCCAGGCAAAAATAATAAAATATTATTTATTATCATTTTTCTTATTGAATATGGTCATATTAACAATACAATGAGCATATTTTTAAAAAAGCTTAAAGTATAGAGACAAATTATATCTATTTATCTTTTTTTTAAATTATATTTTTTTAATATTCGTATATTTTTTGGGTATAAATCTAATTCTATTTAGATTTATAGTTATTTTGTTTCACAAAATTTTTTTAGCTAGTTCAAATTATAAACATTACATAAATTTTTTAATTACTGAGTTGAATGAATAAAATAACATGTACAGAAAAATTATTACAAAATAATATTTATTAAAAAAAAAGTGAAAATGGACTTAAAGGGAGGGCAGATTTGGCAATTCAATACAATTTCCATGGAATAATGGGAAGGGCAAAGTCATAATTTGGGTAGAGAAAGTTGGGTATGGTTGCCGCGTAAACGTTGGATTATTACCGCCAACCGATCAACCTCGTATATATGTGCCGTCGAAGACACCCGGAAGACCCCAACTTCCACAACTCTCTCCTTTTTTCTCGCCAAGAAATTAAAAAGAAGCCAACGTTATCAGACCCAGACTCTTGGAATCCAGACACATCCCTCTCCAATATGATGAAGAAATCAGGGTTCATAGCTGCTTCTATGGCTGCCGCTTCTGCTACAGCCGTGTCCGTTTCTTGCTCTTCCTCAAGCTTCACTTGTAATTCCAATCTGCAATTCTCTCACCAGGTAAATCCTTAAACAAATTCTGGGTTTTCGTTCCCCTGTTTGTTTTCCGAGAAAATTCCTTTCTCCCTTCTATGAAATATTGACTTAGTCAATTTGGTACCAAGCGGCCTTTTGTTCATTGGAATTCCGCAAAAATTTCAGTTCGCTAATCAATTAAGTGGTCCAATGATTCTATTTTATGCAATTTTGTTCCAAATTGATGTTTATTTTCTTTCTCTGCTTTGATTTTGCAGGATTCGGTGACTCAGAGAGACAATGAAAGTTCTTTATCGGGAAGGTCATCTTCGGCGGAAAAGTTTGCCCCGAGATTCGATGGGTTGCGATTCATCGAAACGCTAATTACTGGTCATAGATAAAGTTGGCTTGGTTGTGAATCAGGCTTCAGATCTTCATAGCTTTCTGTTAGCCTTTACCTTTGCCTTTTTTCTTTTGTGGTCTTTTGTATTGTCCACAAATTTAACAATGAGAAGAAGAATTTCAATTTTATTTATTTTTTTTTATAATTTTCTCGCAGATTTTTAAGACGAGAAAATGTTAGTGATTGTAATTTTCCGGGATTTTGTTTGTGGTAATTTCTGACCCAGAAGGTTGCTTTTATTAAAAAAAGATTCTGCCTGTGTTTTCTTCCATGGTTAATTAATTTTACAAGACTTGTTTAAATCCGAGTACTAATTATTAATTAATCTTATATTTTGAGAAAGGGGTTTTTCTAGAGGTATATTTAGGGAAACGTATTATGAAAGAAATGTGTGGAACTTGCTTTGCAGGAAAGTGATTGGTTGTTGAGGGTGAATGGGTGATTGCTGAGTGAAATTCCAACAAAAAAGAATAGAATATACTTAGAATCCTAACATATGCTTGCTGAGTTGTTAATTGGAAAGCACAATTATATATATATATATATGAAAATTATGATTTCTGAGTTGTTTAGTTTAATAGGTTAGCAAAATTTGAGTTAGGTCCTCTTTCTGATGAAGAAGGCATCTTTATGTGCGTGGCAGTGAAGAAAAAAAAAATTCGAGGATAAAGAAAAGAAAGAAATATACTTCACTTTATTATTTAAACCATATAAGCCTTAGCCATTCTTATGTGGAAGAGGCTCGAGGCTAACCTACACAACTGAATGATTTAACAAATGAAGGTCGGCTTCTGTCGGCTTTTGGAATCTTTGACAACAAATTCTTAATTAGAAATCTGTTTCTTTGTTGTTTTGAGTTAGTTTTTCAATCACACTGATTGAGGCCCTCAAAAGAGTCTTTGATACAAAGCATTTATTTTATGCATCTTCTACTATTTCGGGTTGGTTTTCATAACCCTACACTATATTTTCCTAATAATCTTATGAGCTTGTCCACTTTTCAACATGTTACAATGACAATTTTACTTTTAGACGCTAATTCCACAAAAACCACAAGTACAAGCAGGAAAAGACATTAAAAAAAATAAAAATGGAATATCTAAAATATTCTCATTTCAGACTTTATAATCTCCCACTTGAAGCTTTTGTACAATGATGAAGATTAGTTTGAATGAAAGGTTTGACAGGTCATCAATCTAATGCGTAGCTTCAAAACCTCAAACGATCGTTAAATAAGATATTCAATTCTCAAAAGTCAGCACTGAGCTATTTGGATACGCATTACCAAAGACACTTCCTTTTTTTGGTCAAGCATTACAGCATCGGCCTACACCTTTCAAACCGCAATGCCCCACTTTCAAAAGCATGTTAGCATTGAACCACCTGAGCTCTGAGGACTACACCATCTCCATTCACAATCACCACTTAATACACTCAGTCCCTTCCCACCATCACCATGTTTTGTGAAACCACCGATCAGTGTTTTTCCTTTCTATGTGATTGTGATGTGTTACCATACGTCTCTGTTACTTTCAGCGAGGGACTTTTCTCAGCCTTCTTCTATTAGTATCTAATTTATTTTCAACGTACCAAAATAGATCCTCTCTAACATGAACTTTTGGTTTGAAATGAAAATTTGGTACAACATGTTTCCTTATATATCCAAAACAAACGGCATAGTGTCATACAAAGTTTCAGGAGAACATCCATACATTGTGAGTAAATGTTCACAGACTCAGAGCAGTGCAAGTCACCTGAGTCCAGTGCCAAAAAAGTATTATGTAGTAGTAAATAAACATATAAACTACAATAACCTACTCTTGAGGCAATCTTAATTAATATTTATCAGCTCCATCATCACAGGAAGGCAGATCTTTCAATGAAGTCATATCGTGGAAGGATAGTGTTAAAGAATTAAATCAATTACTATAAATGATTATCCACATTGCAGTCTTCAGAAAAAATGGAATAAGAAGACAAGGAAACCAGCTGTGGTCATCAACAGAGTCGACTGAGAAGCTGCAATCTGACCTGCATTAGATGTGGCAGTTTCATTAGCCAGCTTTATTTGACTGCAATCAAGACCTTCCTTCCCTTCTTCGCACTGGCTAGAAAACAGGCCAGGTGGGTATTTCCCATTGATGTTTATGTAGCTAAACATGGTTGCAGCGCAATCGCTTGCCAAATCGTTAATTTGATCCACGAAAGGGCAGGCAAATTCCTTAAAAGCCTGACAGCAAACCTTGGGTGGGTATTGTGGCCCTTTGCATTGGCTTGTGAGTATTGAATAATTCTGGTTCTCAAAGTCGACTCCACAGGCTGCACAATGAGAAACACAAGCTTTCACAGTTAATCATGCAACAAATAAAAGTAGAGCTTTGACACCAGATAAAGTAAAAAGAATAATGACATAATCTACATGTGACCAAGCAGGCACATTAGCATACAAAAACGGTAGCTGGTTTCTTTTCCTTTTATTTCCCCAGTCAAAAATCTGCTTGTCTTTGAGATAAATAAGAGAGTAGATGCAGTCTGTGGTATATCTATTAATATAAAACCTTCATTTCTTTTCAAACACTTTATATCCCTATCTCTTTGTTTCATTCAATAATTACACGAGAAGCATACCAATTTATATGACACAACCAAATCAAAGTTATCTGAAGAAATGATGAAGAATGCCCTAAATGCAAGTACAAAATTTTCACTGATTACAACAGACTATACAGTCTTCCTCTTTCAAACCCATCTGCCCCTTCCTTATGACTTACCCAAGATATTTTTCCCCCCAAATAGGAGTGAAAATTAAGAACTTGCACAAAACCTAAATAGTAAATACACTCAAAGGAAAAGAGAGGGATATTACCTTTCTTAACCTGAAGAAGGGAACGGCTAGTTGATCCAGGAGAGTCAAATACGTCATCTGCAATGAAGATTCAACCAAATCACAGTCAAATTAAAATAAACAAATTAAGCTGATTAAGATTGTATTCATCGCAGAGAAAATGGAAAATTGTAAAACAAAATTACTGGAAAGGAAGGTGGAAGCGGTGGCCAAGCTGGTCAGCAAGAATAAACAAAGAACATGATTAAGGCATCGAATTGAACCCATTTCCTTTTTCTTTTCCCAAATAAGTGGGTTCGTCGGAGATCGATAGGTAAAGAGGCTGATCTCCGCCTTCCAACAGTTGGGTCTCTAACACCCCTACTTTTTTTTCCCTTTGATGGGTCCGATTTTCTGTCGGTGTTTTTGTTCGAAAGAGAAAGGAATAGAGAGATTCGGAGCAAGGAGAGGAAGACATTGCAGGAATTGTGGTACGAAATAACCGTGTTGTCAGGCTGGCAAAAGTGGCAAGAGTAGGCCCTTGGCGCCTTGGTGTGCTTTTGGTCGTTATTAGTCCCTATTTTGTTTTCTTAATGCTAATTGGAAAACTATATCAAAGCTTGCTAGTCAAAATATTGAAAAATTTTATTTAGAATTTAATGTTAATGTACAATATTTGAGTTTGTATAATAATGTTATTTTGATATATTCTCTCCTAATTTTTTGTTTAATTTAGTATTGTGTATAATGAATAGTTTTTTGATCAAGATGTGATTTGTCAAGTGTTGTATGTGAATTAATATTAACGAGTAAAATGTTAAATATCTTATATTTTGTAAAATAAATTTATTTATTTTGTTACAACTATCAAATAAAATAAAATAAATATATGTATAATTTTCCCAGTGTACTAAGCTCTACAATTTTCTAAATTTCCAGAAAAGGAAATGCAATTTATTTATTTGTCTTTTTTTCTAATTGTGTCCGAATCGGATAACATTGTATTTTTGTCTTTTTATAGCACGAAATAATCTCAAGTTCATCGTTTTCTGTCTGCAACCAAGCCTCACTCTTTTTGTTCTCCCATTTCATCGTCATCCTCTTCTTCTTCCTCTGCATCTACATTTCCATATTTGACACATATAAATCCCATTCTCACAAACATCACTTCCCATTTCTTCTATGGCGGCTGTACCTCAATATCTCGCACTTTCTTCCCCTTTAAACACCCATATATCACTCTCATCGCCAGCTCTTGCTCCCTTCGCCCGTATGAAAATTGGGTCTTTGTCTGGATTTTCTAGCCTGAAGGTCCAAATTCCTTCAATTCAATCATTTGCTTCGTTGGGTTCCAGAAATTTGAGATCTTTCAGACAAAGAGGACGCATTGTCTGCAAAGCTCAGGAGACCTCTCTTGATAGTAAGTATTATTTTTTTGGGTACTATTTTATCTTCTGTTTCGTTATTTTTCAAATTTGGGTTTAAGTTTGTGAGATTTTTGCAATAATTGTTTTCTTAGTCGATGAAAAATTATACTTTTTTAATCACATTTTTGTACATTGAAGTTGCATTCCTGACTGTTGCTTTCATTCTCTAACATTGGTGAATGATACATGGAGATGGTAGTTTGTGAACTCTGACTAATTTGAATTACTAAAATAAAAAGATTATCTGCATATTATCTTTTCACCTTTCTGTTTACACTATTGGGTTCAGGTTGACTTATCTTAAGCTCAATGATCAGTATGGATGTTTCTCAAATTGTAGGGGGAAAAATGTAAGCAAATTACATCTTTTCCGCCAAGGAAGAATCACCCTAACTTATCTAAGAGTTAGATATAAATTTATGCCAACCTTAGAATGCTTTAAGGGTGTATTGAACATCACCATTGAGTTCTAAATAGATTGTTTCCATTACCTTCAAATTTGATCTTCATGATTATTACTTCATATTGGTAGGTTTCTACTCCACATTAGTTGATTTTGGGTTAGAGAAACAAAGGAAGGTGAATGAATGCTTGAGGAAAACAAGTTTTCTAATTTTATTGACACTACTTAGTTGTTCATCCTCCTTAGAAGAGATTCTCTTATCTGGTCCTTTAAGATTTTCTTTCTCATGCTACAAGGACATGAATGGCCAAAGAAAATCCACGTCAAAGATCACAGGTAGTTTGATAGGGATCTATATGGCAGAGTCTAATTAATTGAGGTTATGCTAGAGGGACTTGGTTCTAATGTTCTGTGATTAATGTGTGATGAAAAGTGAGTAGATCTTAGGACTCAAGTCAATATAACTACTAGTATTTTTATTCTCTTAGTTTTAAATAAGTGGTAGTTAGTGATCTTGGCTTTAATTCTTGGAGCATTTGCATCACATATAGTTGGATGTTGAGGTTGCAAATGCTTGGGTCCATTACATTCAGAATGAAATTTTATTTGATTTCCATACTACATTATGCTAAATACACCTACTTAGCTCATAGAAACGATAAGTAAAAGGAAAAACAATATAGTAGGAGTCTCTCTATTCTCAAGGTTGATTTGCTAGTTTTTCATGGTTTACTTTACACCCTGACCTCAATCCATAGTTGGGCTTTCCGTGTCCAACTGGCCCATATGACTCCACAAACTTATGCTTAGCTCAAGCTTGTCAACAGTCCAAAGCATAAGCCACTAATTTGAGTATAACCATCATTTTCCTTTGTTTTTGACTTTTCCCTTTCAGTCACATATGCAAGAGGAATTTCATTCCTTCCCTGCTTGCACGGTTTTAATTAGGAGTCTAGAGACTTTTGCCTTTTTGCAAGGAGCTTTTCCCAGTTGACTCGCCATCAACACTTACTCAGTTACTCATCACTTATTATATGTGCACTAATGTATCCAAAACTTTCCAACAGCTATCAATATTCCACTTTCAATTCATGACTACGATCTTCAATTTAAGTTTTCTATTTCTTTCTATCAATCTTACAAACTCAACAATTTCCCATGCTCTCATTTCAAGCTCAATTTCTTCACATTTTCTCTTTTTCCTCAATTTGTCTGTTTCTCATTTCTTTTCTTAACTTCTCATTTCTTTGGGTTTATTTTACCATTAGAGCTAAGTTTGGTCTTCTGAAACAGGGGTAAGCAATTGACTTTGATATTTACGACTTTAAGCTTGATGTTGGCTTCTTTCACTGGTTAACGAGCAGTCATATGTCATTCACTCAAAAAATTTGGTTACTTTCCATCCAAGTTAGTCAACTGTATCATGTTTGTTGATTTTAAGGTTATGGGGAGCCTATGATGTGATTAGGATCTATTCTTTTTAATTGAAGCCTGTATTTTCTTATCAGAATATCTGTTCTGCGCGGGCTTGCACTATTTTCTAGTTAAGGTTCTTTGAATATGGTATGTGAGTCAAAGGAATTTAGAAAAACTTGAAGGCTCACCCTAAAGCATTAACACCTGAACCTAAGTTTAAAGCATGTGGCAATGGCAACTAAAACAGAAGAACTAAGTATGCTTTCACCAAGGGAATTGCTGGTTTGCACTAAACGTGAACTTAGGCTGCGTCAAACCCTCTTGAGAAATGCAAAATGAGAATTCTGAAATTCCCCAAAACTGCATACGGATCAATGAATTGAGTTCTTTTATCTTTTTGAATACTTGGGGGTTCAACCTAATTATAAGAGTTCGTTAAAGCTAACCCAAAAGGAAAAAAAGATTTGAGAGAACAAAAGAAGAGCTCTGGCTCATTGCTTTCAGAATATTTTTTTATAATGTTAATATTTATTTAACAGCTTTCTTGTTTAATCTGTGCTGTGCTATCTGTTATACAGTATGGAAGTATGCTATTTGTTAGTCTTGATTGCTGAATTGACAGAGTAAGAATATTAGATGTCAAAATAGTAAAAGAAAGAAATAAAGAAGAATTAGAAGATAGAAAGAGAAAAAAAGAAGAACCGTAGGCCGTAGGGTACGGAAAGAATGCAATAAACTTAATTGGGATACTCAGGGCTTATGCCATGTGTTGTCCATGTGTGTTGTCCTTCCTGTATTATGCATCACATGTAGAGCCGATCATTTTAACAGTCCATGCCCATTAGAAGAACTTAATGAAAGCAAGCAGTAACCTCTTCTCTGATGTTTATTCTTGTCCATTTGATAGACCGAATAAAAATATTCAAACTTATATATGTGAAAGAATGAATATTTTCAATAGTCTAATTGATTAGTCTTCCCTTGTTCTTGAGTATGAAATCCTAGAAAGTGAGCCAAACTGCTTTTTGTTTAAGGATGAATCTCTTCTGCAATTTAGATTGAAGCTAGATGAATCACTACAGTTGGAACGGACTCTTTTATTCCCTTTACTTAACAAAAAGTAATCAGGTTTCTCACAGATTTATTTGCTTTTTGTTTATACTTTTTTTAGTGTTTTACTGCATGAATTGCTGAAACTAAAGGCTTATCTTGAAGTTTTTTGGTGGGAGTAATTCTTGTGTTAAATGTAATCCAATTGTTCTCTTCAGATTGACCTCTCCTTCCCCTGATTTCTAAATTGCAGTTCCCACTGTGACTGATGCAACATGGGAATCACTTGTTCTTAAGGCTGAAGGACCAGTGCTGGTAGAATTTTGGGCCACTTGGTGTGGGCCATGTCGCATGTTACATCCAGTAATTGGTGAACTATCAAAGGAGTATGTTGGGAGAGTCAAGTGTTACAAACTGAGTACTGATGACAGCCCCTCAGTTACAAACCAATACGGAATCAGAAGCATCCCAACAATCATGATCTTTGTCAATGGCGACAAGAAAGATGCCATCATTGGTGCTGTGCCCAAGACCACTCTAACCAACACCCTAGATAAATACTTGTAGACACAGCTAGCAACACAGGTGAAACTTGAAACATGGACCGGCTTTGCTAGATTAGGCTGTTTTAGTTTTTTTTTGAGGTTGAAATTCTATTACCTCTTACAATTTTGGAAGCTTAATGCATGGTGTTATTTTCATATGGGAGACATATCAATTTCTGAAATATTGAAGTTAGCTTTGCTAAAATTTGCAGCCTGGCAAGGTTCAGTAAGATTTAGACAGAGCAAGTTTGCAGATTTTCCAATATGTTGCAGGTTGAAATTATTGAAGTTCAACATGAGGACCAGGAAAGGGTAGTCCGGTCATCTTAGTGTTATTTTGTGACTTTTCTTCCACACCAATTTTGACCTTTATCATACCGAAACTTTTTCTGAGTTCTTTCTAATAAGGAGGGAGGAAGCAACAAAGAAAATAACTTGGGGGGATTGGATTCTTCCCCCAAGTGATTGAGCAAACTAGTCATGTATAAAAATATTGCTCATCATTCATCAATACTCAGTCTGGCCTATCTTATTTGCTAGTCAAATTCCTTTCATTCCCCAACCACTTCCTCTTTCTAAATTAAGTCATAGAATTATTTTATTCATACAACTTGATTGAAGAAAAAAGTATGAATTAAAATTGCATATGGGTATTGGATGGTCAAATTCTTTGAAAGTTTGAGCACACCAACTTTCAAAGTTCTTTGGAAAGCTCAATTTGCAACTTGCAAAAAAAAAAAAAAAAAAAAAACTGTTAAGGAATGTTTTTATGTCCCAATAATTTGCTGGTTAAAGTTCAAGATTCATGTAAAAAAGATTTGCTAATTTTCTGAAAATTTCTTTGATGGCAAGTACTTAATCAATTTCCAATGACTATCCCTTAATTTGATTTTTCAATCCCCATGCTGTGTTATTTTTCACAGAGTAATATATTTTAATTTTCCATAACGCGTAGACGGTACCTTTACAAATGTAATGCGTACAAATTAATATATGCTTATAAGTTTGACTTTATAATTAACTAATAAAGATGGCAATTAATTTCTTAATTACTGGTATCGATTATGAATAAATTTCTTAATCACATGCATTATTAAAGTTTCAAATCACAGCATTGTACCTTAATTTGTTAAGCTGTCGGTGCCACATATTTATTTATTTATGTGAATTGATTAATATTTAAACATATGGAAGACATCCACATTAAGAATCAAAAGATTAATTGAAATAAGATCTTATCCACTATCAAAAATTTATATTACTGTCTTCAATATTGTTTTTTTTTTTTTTTGATAAGAAAATAGAAAGAAAGGTAAGATACTTTGGTCAAAACTGTAACTTATTCTAAGAGTGATCATGATTATTCATAAGAATATAAATTTACCTCTAATAAGAGACAATTCGAACTCTCAATCTCTATGAATTAGCGTTTCTTGAATACTATCATAATCGCTACACCAACATGTTATTGGTTTTAGTTTTTAATTAAACTTTTAAACTCCCATGCGAATCTCAAACAAGACAACTAAATGATATAATATTGTTAATGACTAATTAAAATATAAATAATACAAGTAAGGAAGACAAACAATTCTTTTATTACAAGATTCATGAGAAGACTCAGATAATACGGTCTCATTTTTGTTTTATTGGTCATTCTCTCATAACCATTAACTTGAATGTGTAATGTAATTGGATAAGACTTAGTGATTTAAACTTTTTAGGTTTGAATGCGTGAAAATAATTTTGTAACATTTAAATTTAGAAAAATAAATTTTCATGTAATATTTAAAATTGAGAAAATAAATTTATTCAATTCTTCATACTCTCATATAAAATATGTGAACTAATTGCATTAAATTTTATCTCAATTTAATAATTTAACTTGGTTAAAATTTTAATTAATTAAATAGTAAAAAATCAAAACATAAAAAAATGGAAGACAAAATTTAATAAAATAATTTTTTTTTTTAAAAGTAATAATAAAAATGATGTAATTCTTATAGACAAAAAAGTAAATAAGTCAAAGAATAAAGGAATAATCTATATAAGAAGAAACAAAGAAAAAGGGTAAGTATCTATTCTGAATGTGGATAAGGTTTGTGTTTCATCACTGTATATGGTGAAAATATAAATTTATGTTCAATAAGAACGGTCAAGGGACTCGAATTCTTTATCTTATAGCTTGAGTGATTTTTGAAAATTGCATTGATTATTAAATAAACATGTTATTGATGAAAATTTGTTTTCAATTAACAGTTGAAGTGTTAAAATTTATTGTCTAATTTGTAGAACTAGATCTAAAGTACCATACGAAGAAAGTGATATTTATCTTATTAATGAATGAAGTGTTTTCCCTTATTAAAAAAGAAAATATTGTAGCTAGATTTAGTTATATAAATTAGACAGTAAATTTCAACACTTTAACTGTTAATTCAATTTTAAATGATTGCTGAGTCTAATGAAATAATTGAATAATAGTTTTTTTTTAAAATTAATATATAATGACCCCATTTCCCTAATAATTTATAAAAAAAATATATAAAACACTTCAAGTACTTATCTCTTTACTTTTACAAAGTCATGTCCACGTGTTAATCTATTTTATCATCCCAGAATTTTGTCTTTTATTTGATGCACATCCATATTTATGAGTTGACTAAATTTTTTTTATTTTTTATTTTTTCAGATAAGTTTTGAAATGTCAGAAAGATAATATCAACTGCTCAACTGATTTACTTTCTCGAGTTGTTAGCTCGACCACATAATACTCAGATTTTTTAAGTCTATTTCCTTCTCATAATTTCAAGTATAAATTTTAAAAATATTAAACAAACACAAAAACAAATAAATTTGTCAAAGAAATTAATAAAAATAGAGAAAGAAATAATAAATATAATATTTTGATAAAACAAAGCTATAAAACTCTCTCTCACTCGTAAACTTTCCATCCCAATCCCAATCCCAATCCCGAGTGAATACAAAATTTAACGATATCTACACAAAATAATTTTATTTCTATGGAACAATTTTACTCCTTGCACTCATTACATTTCAAAAGTTATAATTGAAAAGAAATAAGTAATTTATCTAAAGTGATTAGTTTTGTGGTAAAAAAAATATATCCAAGTTTTGGAAGATTGTAAAAATAAAAATTTCTTAAATTTTTTAAATTTGACTTAAGTGATTTATTCTCAACTTAAATTAGTTGTGTGGGTGTAAACTAATTCGAATAATTTATAAATAAAATGATCAATTACATTTTATTTCATAAATTGTCTCATATTATGTAATAAATCTCATTAATTATTAAATTAGACATATAACTTCCTTATTTGAGTTGTATTAACAAATAATTCTTAATCATTCAAATTTGTTATAATATCTAATAAAATAACTTAGAATATACTAAACTATCCATATTATATATATACTTTTTATGTCTTTCACTTTCTATCTTTTGTTTACTCTTTTATCTTTTATTTTTTTTGCTAAAAATTAAATTTTTATATTTATCCAATTTTAAATAATCTTTAGTAGTTCTAATACAAAACTAAGAAAATAAAAATTTTGATAATAATAATATTATTAAAATGAATATTAAAACAACAACTCGTATAATATCTATAAATGAAAAAAAAAAATTATTATATCTATTCATAATTTAAATATTTTGACCAAAAAAAAAATTAAGAAGGAATCAAATATTGTTTATGTAAATTAAAATTGAATCAATATAAATATTTGATTAATAAATAAAAAATGAAAAAAAGAGGAAATATAAAATAATTTAGTTTTTTATAAGTTATTTTTGTTAAATTTAATAATTTATTTATATGTGTGAAATTTATTAATTATAATTTGAATAAGGAGGTTAGATAATTCATAGTAATATCAGAATTATTATAATACAGTTGGTGGTAGTTAATTAGTAACCGGCACGCAATTCAAAAACAAAGAAGTGAAATTCAGGAAAACTTTATTAAAAAGAAGAAGAAATATATTTAGAAAAAGAAAGAGAGAAGGGGAACTCCATAACCGGCGCGTAAAGGACAATTGGGCACTACGCGAGTGCCACGCAAGCCAAAGGCTATCAAAGTGCGTGAAGCCCAACCTCTCTCTTTCTCTCTCTAAAATCTAAATAAAAAGAGTTGAAATTGTTCAATAATTTCTTCTCTTCATCTTCCTCCTCTTTAAAAATCCCAACACCCTTTGTGGCCTCCCTCAGTTTTCTTTAGTCTTCTCAGTCATTTACACACAAATTTCTCTCTCATCCATTGAACCTTTGGTTCCACAGCTTTCAGTTTTTCTGTAGAGTTTTTTCCAGCCAACAAACAAGTCCTCTCCCTCTATGTAAGTATTGGAATACCCCTTATCCCTATCTACATATGCCATTGAAGCTGTATTTTAATAGCTTAGACTCTTGGGGTTTTTTCTTTAGTTGAGAAAAAATTGAATGTTAAGAAATTGGTAATTTTCATCATCAGCAAAGAATTCTTAGTCATTTGAAAGGTTCTTACGAGGGGAACAAGAACTTGTATTCTGATCCGGGTTTCTTATGTTTCTTGCGTATAATCAATGGCTTGTCTTATTGATATACTTTTCCTCTGTGTTTTGGAAGAAGACATTTGAAATTTTTTTTTCTTTTGTGTGTGTAATCTCTATGCTTAATCATTAATAAGGATTATTCCCTCTGGAATTAGTTTCTGTTTGAAGATGGAACCTGGGTTTCTTCGGAGCTTATTTCCAAATCTTCAATGTAATGGGATTTCTAATAAAAAAGGAAAGCATGGCTTTTATTGTCTGCCTTTGTACTTTCTCTTTTCTTTTTGAATTATGTTGGCCAAGTATCTTGTTCTTTTCTTTCCAAAGAGGACTATGCATCTGATGTATCTGAGGACAGGTGCTTTTGCTTTGAGAGCATGGCCTAAGTCCTGTACCCAAGTAGATTGATGGATAAAAGAAGTCATGTTTACCCTTTATGGGAAGGCTATCAAGTTCATTGTGGTTTGGTTTATACATCTTCCTTTGCAATTCCAGATCTAAAAAAGCATAATACTTGGCATTCTTTGGTCCCTTGTGAAGTTTTAATTTTTAACTGCTTGTGGTTTGAGAAAAAGTTAGGTCTAGAATCTGAACATATCATCGATTGAGAATAATCCTTGTTATCTCTCCCAGCATATCTGAAAAGGCTTTCCCTGCATATAAGTTCTTTTCTTCCAATTGATTTTATAAACCCTCTTTAGAAGTTGCTTTATCAACTGTCTTAAACATGGTTAGAATGATTTAGGGGATTCATAGTTGTCTAGTGGAAAATTGAGCGAACTTTGCAATTTAGTTCTGAAGTGCTGCCAACCAAATGATTTAAAGCATGTAACTGAAGCTAAATATGACTAGCCACCTTACAGAAAAGGAGAAGAAAATTGTTGTATTGCCAAAGGACCCAGGATAAGTATTTTATACTCTCGGCAGGCCATCAAAGGATTTATGTGGGTAGAGATGCGGAAAACAAAATTTATTTTTTCAAAAGACTACTTATGGCATTGTTTATGATATGTCTGTTTCCTCATGCTTTCATATTATAATCGAATGATTTTTAGCAAAAACCATGCATGTTCAATTTCAAAATTCTTGATAGTTGTATCATTATATATTAGATATCCAAGGTGCATCTGTTGCTGGAATACCCAATGGGCTATATGATATTTTCTTGTCTTCCATTTTATTAAGAAGCTTCGTTATGTTAATTAAGGATGACTCAGGGTCTGCTGTCATTGATACTTCTTAACATTATGTTTACCGTTGTTTTTTCAGATTAAGGCAACTGAGTAGAACACATTGCAAAACAGAAAAGATGGCTTTGGATCATTACTTTGAAGAGGCTGTGGCTCAAAATGACTGCTTTGGAGAAGATAAATCCTCCCTGGAAAAATGGAAAACTGTCACAGATACAGTCCCCGACTCAGATAAGGATGCCTCTGGTGGCTTTGACTGCAACATATGCCTGGATTCTGTACAAGACCCAGTTGTCACTCTCTGTGGCCACCTCTATTGCTGGCCCTGCATATACAAGTGGCTTCATTTGCAGAATATTTCTGCCGAGAACCAAGATCAGCAGCCCCATTGTCCTGTATGCAAAGCAGAAGTTTCTCAAAGTTCCTTAGTCCCACTCTATGGCCGCGGTAATACCATGAGAGCTTCTAAAGCCAAGGTTGCACATATTGGCATGGCCATACCACAAAGACCTCCAGCTCCTGCTTGTGGGGTGGTTGCTCCAAGATTAGCTAGTCCTATGACTAGCCCTCAAACAGCTACACAATTTTATCATCGCCATTATCCATATGAATCACAACTATTTAACACCATTCCTGGCAATTACTCTTCTTCACCAATGCTCGGTTCTGGTGGCTCAACAACAAATGTATTTGGTTCGACGGTTGGAATGTTTGGGGAAATGGTATATGAAAGAGTGTTTGGGAATGCAGTGACAAATATATATACACACCCAAATACATATCATGTTGCTGGAAGCAGTAGACCAAGAATCAGAAGGCATGTCATGGAAGCTGATGAGTCGCTCAGCAGAATCTGTTTTTTCCTCTTCTGTTGTCTAATCTTGTGTCTTCTTTTGTTCTGATGACTAATGCCTAATTTTCTCTCTTTGCCTAGGTAATTTATACATGTAAAGAATAGGAACAACATGTAAATCCTACTGAATGTACTACAGGTCAGAGAGATTTTGCATATCTCATGCGATTTATGTAAGTATGAGTCTTGTTTTTCTATATGAAATATCTGTATGAATGATATTGGATTAATGGAAATTACATTCCCCATTTTGGGATCTAGAACTTCTGCATAACATATGGGTGGGTCTCTGTGTTTTGGTATGAATATGGTCACCGTTGTAATCCTGGAATGATGAATAGTAATGTAAAACGCCATTACAAGGTACAGAATCAGGGAATTACATGCCTTACCCGTAAGCCGGGATTGATAAAAATAAATAAAAGCTCATGGCTAATGGGAACAGTCGTGGTCCATATCAATAATTGCTGGTTCTCTCTAATGTGGAGGGGTGGAAGGGGAGCATGGCTACTATAATTCACCAATTTTTGAGATAAAAATAACTTTGTCTACCTGTATATAGGCAATATGATATTTCAAATGTACATGTGTTTTAACATATTTTATTACATATAAAACAATTATAAATTTAAAACAGTACATAGTGTATCAACATTATCCCAAATTAGACTTGAAGCAGTTATTAGATCAATTGTCAAATTATTGAGCTTAAAAGGGGGAATGCAATTTTGTTTGCTTGCTTAAATATCTCAAAATCAATAGTACTCGTGTGGCTGAGCAAGACCTTTCCAAGAGACTAAAGATGAGACTACAACATTTTGTCTTGGTTCAGTTTGCTGTAGATGTTTTCATGCCTCCAGCTTATATGTTAGAAGTGGCCAAAAAGAGGAAGTCGTTTTGAAACGTCATTACCAAAAGTGTTGTCTTGCGCCTCTCTCTCTCTCCACCCAGCAGATTTTCTTCATATTATTATTCCTTTTTGTGCAAAATACTAGGCTTAGTTACAATTTTAATTCGTATTGTTTGACTAAGAATTCAATTTTATTCTATATTTTAAAAAGTTAAAATTTCATTTTTATAGATTCGACAATCACATAATGTGATTTTTGCTGTCACTTTCCTTCAAATCAAACTTAACGTGTGGTGAAGTGATAAACAATATCTTATATTGTTTATCTAAGTGTAATGATGCACGTTTGATATTTCATTCTTATCACCTTATTAAGTTAAATCTCACGGCAAGGATCATATTTTTTGATTTTTGAAATTTTAAGATGATATTTATATGTTTTAAAGTATAAGAACGAAATTGAATTCTCGATTAAATTATAAAAATTAAAAATATAATATAACATTTTTTATTTGTATTATGCAATTCACATGTTTTTTAATAATATAAGTAGAAGTAGATGATGTCCATCTAACAATTTTTGTAGGATATTTAAGAGGAGTTTCCTCTTCTAATTTTCACTTTTTAGTCATGCATGTAATATATATGACGAGTTTATTATATTTGATAATAATTTTAGTGTTATTTTAATTTATAAATTATTATATTTAACAAAATTTTAATTTCTAAGACTATATTTATTATAATTTAATAAATATTTTAAAAACAGTTAAAAAAAATTCTAGTTCACCTAGCCTAATAAATAAAAAATTTGGAAATGCATACTAAATTGAAAAGTTGGAAATGGAAAGGAGTTGCTTCCAAGTTACAAATATATTTAAAATGGCCCAGCTAGATGTCTAATAATGTAAAAAAAATGCATTACATTTATGAGGAATGGTAGCAACTTTGCATTTTGCAAGCAAGATGAATAACATCTTGTTTCTTTCATAAATTATTAGTTAACCTGATTCTGATAAAGGATTGATTGGAAAGTTTGCATTTTTCAATATTTTTCTTTTCCATTTGATATGCATGTGGCCTATGGACTGTAATTTCTTTCTTTCAGGACGTAACAAGAAGTTTGCATTTTCCTTGTCCACCACTACTTAAGCAGCCCTCAAGCGTCCATAAACGAATTGAATTCAGACCAGCCAAATCAGTGCAGACATATACAGGACAAAGCTTGATGCAGCCACATTTAAGTGCAAAAACAAGAGTTTTATTTCTGGAAACTATAATTCACTATCTCTTGCAGCTTGTGCATACGAGTTACTCAGTAATACTAGACCTCCACTTCATTTTTTTGTTCATCTGAAACTTCATTTTCTTCCACATCACTATCTCTTTTCATCAGATTGGAGGATCCAAAATCTGGGATTTCACTGTAACCACGTTCTCTTAACAACCTCAAAATCTCCATTTCGGATTCCAAATCTCCCTTCCCTTTCAAGTACTCAATGCAAGAACCCACAATAGAAAGGTTTGGCTTCCATCCTGGCTGACTTGCCAGGATAACTTTCTTCAATGTTTCCACAGCTTTTTCCATGTGATTATGAACAATATACCCAAGTGCCAAACGGTTCCATGTGCTTGCATTTGGCTCCTTCCCACTCTCCGAAAGCCTTTCTATACATGCTTCAGCCTTTCCCAGGAAACCCCTCTTACAGTAAGCAGTGACCAGTAAATTGGGTAACCTGATGTCGAAGGTTGTAGTAGCAGACTCCCATTCCTCCAGTATCCTCTCAGCACCATCAATGTCACCCAGCTTCTCTAACGAACTTAACATACAAAGATAGCCTGAATTATATGGTTTCCCAAAACTTTTGTACTTGTACAATTCCCAAATACGATATACATCCTCTTTCTTCCCAATAACCGTGTACAACGTTAGTAGATTCTCATATGCCACCCTCTTTATTTTACCATTAATTAGGAGCTCAGACTTCTTCATCATTGCATAAGCCTTTTCAAATAGCTCAGCTTTCAGATAACCATTTGCTGCAGCAATATAAGCGTTCCAGTCCATAGTTAACAAAGGATTGGTTTCCATCTTCATTAGAAGCTTCTCCATTGCTTCTATATCAGAAGAAGCCGCATAAGCATTCAACTGGATAGAACATGTGAAACAGTCACCAGTGATGCCTTTCTCTTCCATTTCTTGCACCAGACTATCTAGTTTTTCAAATGCACCCATCCTAGAGTACAGATTTAACATAACATTATAAAATAAATTCCTTTGAAAGTAACCCAAGTCTTTTAGTTTTTGCATGGTAGCCTCTGCCCTATCCAAAGATTTATGTTCTGCATAGCAGTTCAGAAGAGCTCCATAGACATGGAAGGTTCTTGAAGTTTCTGGAATGCTATTAAAATATCTTTCTGCTAGTTCTAGACCATGAACTTTTGAGATTAAGTCCAGGCGCACAGCAACATCACCAGGTAATAGGTTATGGTTACCTTCACCTGTCATCCATTCGGATACCTAACTCAAACAAGTTCATTTAGTTATGTCAAAAACCCTCAACAACATAAGATCATGTTTGTTTCAAGATTCAAAAATCACAAAGATGGAAGTAGTAAACAAGATAAACAAAGCAGCAAGTCAGTGACTTTATAAACATTCATCAAGAAATCATGGGGATACAACAACAAAGGAAAAGGAAATAATGTATATATATATATATATAGATATATAGATATATAGATATATAGCAGGTTTTGACATACAAAGGGCATTTCACTATTTACAGACTTGATTTATGTAAAATGTTACAAGCTACGCTATCTATACATGTTCCTCCCACCAGTTTTCTCTCAGGAAACACGGTTTGACATTAATGTAGCACAAATTTTAAGAGTTTACATTCATGATTCAACTAGTCATAATTGCTGGAACAGACCAAAAATCAGTCCTACAGCTTCAAATCAATTGCCTAGACTAAACCCAAGAAACTCATAATACATTTACAAAAAACGTTCCTAATCCATATGAATTCATTTAGTTTAAAGCTACACAACCAATGAAGTAGCAAACTTTACTGATATTTTGCCTATATCATTTACAATTACTCAAACAGATGAAGTCTTTATTCATAATCATGTAAATTGATACTGGGTTATAACCAATCCCTCAAATGGGTTTTATTATTATGATTTTCCCTTTGATGAATGGGTATCAGATGGTACCTGGAGTGCATGGCGGAACCGCCGGAAATTCCGAAGCATCTTGATAAACCTTTTAAGCTCAGATTGTTTGACGCCTCTACCTTCTTCGACCCATTGGTCAAGTATTGGAACAATGGACACCTGAGGATCTCCAGCCCGCGAAATCCGACGGTACAGAGAGTCGTCTCGACGTGAAGAAAATGTCTGGGCTTCGGTAGAGTAAAGGAGAGCCCTCAAAACCCTAGAGATTCCATAAGCACGCCATGGATTTGAAGGAATGAGCTTCATGAGGGTGAAATTAAACCCAGAGGTTTGCAATTTTTATTTACTTTTGGGTACAACCAGAGGTTTGCACCATGCAGCAACTTGGCAGAGATAAATATTGGAGAGCTCGAAGGGTTTAAGGTTTTAGCCAAATTTCATAATCCCCAAATTTTTTGGGCCTATTGCAGACCTGGCGGAGTTTTTTCTTTGTTTTTTTGCTCAGTGAAAATTGAGGGGGAAAAGTATAAAAAGTTGAAAAAAGGCCATGCTCAACCGAATTACAGAATTAAGTTGCTAAAATAACCAATGTAGAAGATTTAGGACATTTAGCACTATAACAGACCTCACTTGTAACCTTTTAATTTTGATACAATTATAAAAAACTATAAACATAATACAAATTCCCTTAAGATCAGAAAAAAAAAACAAGAAGCAAAATCTACTCTTAGACTACCATCAACTGACATCTATAAATCTCCACAAGAATTAATTAAAGAAGCACACTGTTGGCTGGTCTTTTAATTTCGAAGTTTCTTTCAACGCAAAGCAAATGCATGCATTGATGCACGCATTAGAAGGCACTGCATGATTCAATTTATGCCAGGACTTGGCCCTGATGGTGGCACTGAGCCTTTTGGAAGCATCATCGCAAAATTCCCAAGTTTCATTTTATATGGAAATATCTCTGATCTCGTTCTTAAAACTCCAACATGGCAAATTGGTCTAGCATGTGAAACTGAATCCTCCATCAGAGAAGAAACCATAGCTAGAAATATTAGGAAGCATATAAAGCTTTTGCTTAAGAATTGGGACATTTTGGAGTACTGCCTAACCTTTTCTGTATGCAAAATGCTTATATACAGTGAAGATTGAAGCTGACTCGTGCCATGAAAGGTGGGCCGGCTTGTCAACTGGGATTTTGTCCTGATAATTCTATTTTGGATTGATGGAATTGCCGGCAAATAAATGTTTAGAAATATGAATGCAGTGTTTCGATGAGCCGGCATATTAATGTTTTACTTTTAACTTTTAAATCATAGCTGAATGAAGTAAAAGTCCAAAGCGAGCATTCAACAGAAGCAGAAATCAACCAAGCAAAAAACTCTTCTAACACGGTTTTCACATATTTCCAAGCACAACATTATAAGGATACAACGTGAAACTGAAAATATTGTAACACCTCAGAATTGAGGATTGAGGAGGTTAAAAACAGAGCCCGGCAAGATATATTGTGAATTCGTATATCTCAGTCCTGATTTGAAGTCGCTAGTGATGAATCAATGTTTGCTGCACTACAGCAAGCTTTCAGCTGCTAACCATAGAAAATTAACCAAAAAGAAAGAAAAATCTGAAACCAGATATAAAAGATAAAAGAAAAGGCAATCATGGAAGTTTTATTACATTTTGGAAGTCAATGATATGAACCATCCTTTTACACTGTACACATGTCAGCAATGTACACTGATAACATAAACAGGTATCTACATTCGTTTCATCAGGTGACTATCCAAATCCACAAGGGTAACACGACCCAATAGGCCTACTTCTATCCAAAAAGCTACTTATGGTTATGAGAATCACCATACAATAACTGATGTACAACAGACTACAAGTAAAAGATGAACAAACGTCAGGTCGTAACACCAACTGCAATGATTCTTGTGCGGCCTCTATTCATCAGCTTGATAGAAATGCAGTAACTTTAATGGTTTCACATTTTCCTACAATTATGTAATAACAAAAATTAAAGAAATATACATTTAATCTGGATAAAAAATATACAGCAATGTAAAGCACCTGAACTATTTCTTCAGCCTGCAAAGGGAAATGAAATCCTGTTGAGCAATTCTCCAGAACTTCAGGGTTTTTCATCCAAGCTCTACGCGCATCACTCATTTTTATTTTAAATCTAAACAACTGCAAGAGAACAAGTAACTCATGATAAATAACTGCTAAAGTATTATTACTACAAAACTCTCCTTATTTAAAGGAGCAAGACTAATGATAACAATTTCACAGGGTCAAATACTATTCATTGAGGATTATTTGTCTTGAAAAATACTTAATCAAGCAGAATTGTGGTAAGAGAAGAAAAATCTCTGCGCTTAAGAGCACTAGATGAAGAGTGGTTAATAAGATTGAACTTTGACAAGGAGAATTATGTGCAAACCTCAGAAAGATGAAAGCATGTATTCTCCAGCTCATCTTCTTCAGTGCTCAATCCAGTACCCTGGCATTCTGGGCAGAACACAGACTTCTTTTCATTTCTCAGAGCTTTCATCTCTCCATCTCTAATGCCACCGAATCTTGCTCCAATTTTTCTCTTAACTCTTCGTGTAGCTTTTGGAGGAACTAAATGGTTTGTGATCGTGTCAAACTCACGCAACAGTATCCAGTGTATAAGACAGGAAATGTGGAATACATGAAAACTCTGCATATGCAATGTAAGCACCTCTAAGTTATAAACAGTGATATACAATTTAAATTCCATAACATGCTGTAAAGTTTTACTAACACAAAAAGACAACATGAAAAAGGAAAAAAAAGTTGGAGAAAATGCTTTTACCCCAGTCCTATTTCGACTACTGCAAGCAAGTCTTCCAGTCTTCAAGTTCAATAGTGTAGCTACGTCTTTTCCAGGAAGCATTTTGTGCTGGCATATATCACACATTTTTTCTGCTGCTACACGTTGTTGCCGTCTCAACTCTTTCCTTATAGCCTTGTTTGATATGAATCCGGCGTGGAGAAGCTGATTGTCATATTGATCTAATATCAATTTAGAAGTGGTACCATTTGAAGCTGAAGAATCTTCCCCGGATGAATCATATTGATTGCTCAAAGACTCACTGATATCTTCTGGGTCAGAAAATGATTTCTTTCTTTTCAGACTACTGCCTCCACCATTTTCAGATTCAGCTGTAGTAGTGGATGGGAGCAATGACTTCACATTATCAAGCAATCCCTTCCTACCTAAATCACAATTGTAAGAAAAAATAACAACAGCAAAATCATGCTCTGGAACCTCAACATCATCATCCTCTTGGCCTGAACCTGGTTTCCCTAACCACTCACACCATATTCTGATAATCCCATTTAATACTTCATCCTTATCAAAGAATCGTGCAGAAATTTTTCCCAAACCAATGCCCCTCACTTTTACATCAGCAACTTTATCCCCAATCAGCAAACCAGGAATCACAAAAGCACAGTCATTGTTCACTTCCTTGTGAGGGGAACTTACTTGAATACTGGGGTGAACTGTGGCTAGCTCCATGTCTTCATTAGTAGATTGATACCCATCAGCCTCAACATGTCCGTTTCTACTGGTATTCAAGCTTTCAACATATTCCACTATAGCAAGACTGTCATCATTGTCATGAGACTCCAACAACCTTTTCTGGTTACAACTAGGAATTTTCAAATGTTTATCATTTTCAGTTGAATTATCAAAGAAAAGGACACCATCATTAAAAGGCCATGGGTTTGGTTTTAGGAGAGTAATCTTAGCAGCTGATAACCGCTGAGAGTGAAGATTACCCTTCAAGTGATCAAACAGAATGGTATCACTATAACATGGGGAGAGACACAATGTACAGAAATAGATTAACTTTTTCCCATCTTCACGCAATTCAATGTAGGGATGCCCTTGTGATCTTACATTCTGAAGTATCTTTCTTGCCACTTGTTCTTTTAGACTAGAAGCACTAGTCACCGGAAGCCCCAGTTCCCACCTTCCCTCCATCCAAAATTTCCCGCCAAAAAGGTCCAATTCAAATTATAATGCTCCCTCTATTTTGGCTAGATCCCAACCAAAATCAGATTTAAACTATGTTGACAACGAAGGCCAGACAACCTTCAAAAACCAAAAGAAACTCAAGAAAACCCAATCCAGATATGACAAGTTTCTTTCAAATCCTAAGGCCTAAATCAAACTAATAAGTGCTTCAAGACCACTGTTACAGGCGTTTCAAGAACCATTCGAAACCCTAAGAGCCCAAATTCAACACAAACTTTCCAGAAACCCTAGAATCCATACATTCACCACCTTTCCACATGAAATTTATCTATTCTCAACTAAGTTCTATCTAATTTGACTACAATCTAGTATCAAATTCACCGAAACCCAGAAAACCCTGAATCTGACTCTTCGAATTTCAAGTCCAAATACAGAGAACAGAGGAAAACAAAAACCAAAGAAATAACTTCGAAATCTGAGTTGGAAAAAAAGGACCTTAAAAAGTCACCGTAGAATTACATATTCGTTGCGTTTTCGGTATAGAATTCTCCGGTACTTGCCGAACTCGTCCATCTCCGGTAGACGCCTTGACAGCAGTAGAGAATAGCGCATGAAAGCAAGATTCCCCCATTACCATCTCCATTAGACAAGAAAAATCGAAACTTTTTTTTGGAGAAACAGAAAGTACGGAGAAGGAAAAGGGAGAGAAAATCAAAGAGAGAAGGAAATTGAAATGATTGAAACCCAGAAAAACAAACTAATCTTAACGGAATTTTGACGCAAGATTCGCGTGTCTTAATTTCATCTATTAGATTAATGTAGCATTTTACTGTGTTTCAGGTTTATAGGAATAAAATGTGATAGGCTATTATAAACCGTTCATCATATTTAAGATCGAATGGTTTGATATGATTAACGGTGGAGATCAGAAGTGGCTTTAGTATTGACGAGAACAGGTGGAGCCCACAGAAGGGTATATTCGAATTTTGGACACGCCACCAGGTTGGCCTTTCAATTATTATTGTGTAATTAAATTAAAATTTTAATTATTAGTTAAACTTCTAATCACACATGTTTTAATTTAAAGGCCAAGAACATGGGATAACAAGAAGAAGATTCAAATGTAGATGCAGTTAATTTTTCTTTACTTTCTTTATTAGCCAATCATTTAAGAACATAAATTTAATGAATAACGTTAGCCTAATAATGTAATTACCATAAAATTAATGTTCTTTTTCTATTATTTTTTGTTTGTTTGGTCACTTGATCTTTAAATTACTTAATTAATTCAAAGATTTCTTTACGAGCTTTAATTACAATTGCAAGAATGTAGAGACAATCTGTAAAGAGGCTTAAAGGAAAACGAATATGTCTTACTTCATGTCAAAATATTACACTAGAATTGTTTAACTAAAGTACAGAAAGTGGTAGTGTAATTTGTTTATGAAAAATGGGGGTATCACTCACTAACTATAGTTCTTCTATGTATTATAGTTGAAGCAAAAACAATGGATCATCTGAGAATACCAGTGAAAAAAGGGGCATCTACCTATTCACCTTGCAAGCAAACGAGGTTATGTTGAGGTAGTCAAGGAGTTTCTTCAACAAGAGTGGCTTGACCCTATGGAACTGCTCAATAGTAGAGGTCAGAATATTCTTCATGTTGCAGCCACGAGTGGAGCAAATGAAATGGAGAAGTACATATTAAGAAATGAAAAGCTTGTTGGGCTTCTAAATGAGAAAGATAAGGATGGAAATTCTCCATTGCATTTGGCATCACAAGAGTTGAATCCTAGTGTTCTACTATCTCTAACGCGGGATTATGGATTAAATTTGTTCTTACAGAACAATGAAGGTTTCAATGCTTATGATGTGGTCTCATTGTCATGGGGAGTAAAAACCAAATTTCGACAGGTATGGTAAAATTAGCATCATTTATTAGAAAGATGTTCTGATCTTTCCGTTATTATTAAATTGTAACTTATGTTGCAAACAATGTCCTGATCTCTTTCATGAATATATGATGATGTCATCTGCGATCTTGTATCCTGCTTACCTAGACATTAGTGATAAAGTAGAGAAAATCAGATGGTGACACATTCGACCACCACCGGTAGAGTTCATGAAGGGCTCCATTGATGCACTTCAACTGGTTTCACAGTGCCTGGTGGTGTTAACAGCTCTGATAACCCAAATCTTGAGGGAAAGGCATGGCTACATTGATAAATAGAAAGATGTTCCAGGTATTCATGATTTGTGACACCATTGCTAAGTACAGCTCCACTTTTGCAGCATTCACTCTGTTATGGGCTCATTAGGCGACTTTTACATAGCAGTGAGTGTGGCCAATTTGGCACTTCATTTAGTAGGTGTTGCTCTTGTGACAATGTATGTGGCATTCATGGCTGCTGAGCATTTAGTAGTGAGCAACCTTACTTGGCTGGGCAATGTTATGATCATCATCGGGTTCACCTTCCTTTCGATTTGTAATTACTTACTTCTGGTTTATTTTTCCAATCCACAATACTCACCTGTGGCATACATCCAGCTTGATCATTAGGATGTTTATTCCATTCTGGAATTGATGATAAACTCGCCATTGATGAAAAGAAGAGAGTGAAGGATCATTTTGCTGAAAGAGACAGAACAGAGGAAGAATCCAGCAAATGAGGAAATTAAGTAATGCAGGATGAAAAACTTTGACGAGTTCATGCAGTGTCTAATTCATTTATCATTGTAATTAATGTCTATCTCTTGCAAGATTGATCTTGATATATTTTCTTTTAAGACTTGGAGGTTAAATCTTGGAAGATGAAAACAAATTTTTTTTTTTTTTTTCAAACTACCGCACAAGAATTAGTTTCATGAAACCTACTAGAAGCCTTGCTCTGTTGGTTACTGACATAAGGTAACGTGCATATTGCTTCCCCTCACAGGCCACAGCAATGGAAACTTCATCTCCATTCTAGAAACGAGTTATTAAACAAGACATAGTAAAGGGAGTATTTGGAGGTTGATATTTTCTTTTTGACAAGTTATAGTTTACAGCAAAGCATAATTGTGTAATAAAAGAGGCATTTCTCTGATATGATAAAGACAAATCATATATAAGCATGCATGTCTAATTTTCGATCCCTGAATACCCTACTTTTTGTTTCTTCAGAAAATATGGAAAACTGAAATGGGGGACTTTAACATTTGATCTGCAATTGGTATCATAAAAGATTTTAAATAATTATGCAATGTATTATGAGAAGACAGATATCTCTATTGCCTTTTCAAACAAGTGAAAATGAATAGCAATTGTCTCTATTAAATCCCTCCATCCTAGCTGAATTTATATTTCATCTTTCAAAGGAGAGTCTAATTGAAAAGTCTCACAAAAGAAATTCAGGCATATTAAAGATCAAGAATTCAGGCCATTCATATATTTTGCATTGGTCCTACTCATGGGATGAGTTCAAAAACTTCTCTTTTTCTATTTAAAAAAACCCATTCAACATGTAATTTTTTTTGAAACTCATGCATTTAGCAGTGATTCATTTCATTGGTCAAAGTATTAACTGCACCAACAAATTGAAAACTGGACATATACAGGGGAATTTCTCGTTCTAGAAAACTGCCATATATTGCAGAAACGAAGTCAACAAAAAAAGCAATACATCAAATTGAGCTTGATATAAACAAGATTTAATGAACAATCCAACAGGAAATTGTATACAAAGGAATATTTTTGAACGATCCAGACACTCCAAAGAGTTCAAAATCAAGTCATTAAAGAAAGACAATAAAACATCCCAAAGAGGAAAAAAGAAATGACAAAATCAGATTTTTATGTTGAAATCAAGCCTATACTGAAAATATTAATGATACAAATAACAAAACAGAACTGGGTTTTTGGAAATTGAGACTGTGGCCAACCATAATGAGTTGATATCAACGTTTGATATTCTTCACTTTGTTCCAGCCTTTCTTGCATGAATCTCCAACAATCTTCATCCCTTTCTTGAACAAAACCTTGAGCTCCTTAGCTCTCTTCTTCACCTGCTGCTCAAACCCAGCCATACCTAGAATTTGAAAGAAACTTTTAGAGAGAGAAAGAAAAATAATTTCTAGAGTGAGAGAGAAACTAGGCAAGAGAAGCTGGGTCCTTTCTAAGTTCACACTATACCCAATCGTTTTAAATGAAAGGCTACGTGGGATCCAACTCATCATCAAATACGTGGCCTTATTCCAATGAGTGTCACCGCCTCTGTAACGTCACAAACTTCGCTGTGCCCATGTCGACTGCAGGATAAGCATTGATGTACTGCGCAGCTTTTGATTGGTTTAGCAGCAAAGAGTTAATTAAAACTTAAAAACACAAGTGAGAACATTATTTGTCCAGCTGGTTTCTGTTGGGCCCAAAATGCATATTTCCAATTAATTTCCAACTCAGTTTTCAACATTAGGAACAAAAGAAAAACACAATTTCTTTCATGTTAAAAATAAGGGTGATATTTAAATTAAATAATTACAATTTTGATTTTAATTTGAATTTGAATAATATATAATTTAATTTGATATTCGACTGATAATTTGAATTAGTACTCGAAGTAATATATGTTTTTATTAAAAAATTATAATAAAAATAATTTTTTATAAGTTTTTATTTTACTAAGATAACCTAAATATTCAAATTCAAATTTAAATATTTAAATATTTTTTTTGAATTCGAATGTTCGAAATTCAATTCAAATTCAAATTTCAGATTAAAATTCATATAAATATTTGAATACACATTTGAGTATTGAAATTTGAATGAATTCGAATAACGTATTATCCGAACTATTCCATCATAATTCTTAGGGGTTCATGTTCTTTTTCTTTTGTTCTTCTTTTTGGTAATGAAATGAGTGCACGTTCCAAAGCCTACTACCGGAACAGCGCATTTGCTTAGATTCCCACAAAGCGAAAGAGGGTGTTCAAATTTCAAACTGGTTCACCAGCTGTAATGAGCTTGAAGAACAAATTCTCTAAGCCCTTTTAACAATTTGAAGTCAACAAAATATGGAATCAATGAATAAAGTTGAATAAAACACCTCTAGGGAAATACCATACAATAAAGAGAGGAACCCTTTATTGTATTGTATCCTCTCTTTATTGTATGGTATTTTTTACGAATCCTTTGTGCCTACACATCATACTCATCAGTTTAATGTTAAAAAAAATAGAAGAAAGGATTATGAAATTGGGACCAAGCCGATAGCCTAATTGTATTCCTTTAACTATTTATGGTGAGAGTAGAGCATTTGGCACTTTGGTGGGGCAGCAATAAGATCTTACTCTTTCTTAAAAAGTAGTTAGATAGTCATGGCTCAATTTAACGATTCGTATTGTACAGGAAAACCCTTGTGATCATGTCCAAAGAATACCTACATTGATAGCCCCTCTTTACTTTTTCTTAACAAAAAAAAGAAGAGAATTATGAAATTGGGTAAAAAAATTAAAAAAAATAGAAAAATACCCACCTAAATGGTCTTGTCAATCCAAAATAAATATCATGTATGATATTGGGGCCACATTTGTTTCAAGTTTTCAAAGCATGTAGTTGTCGCACAAAAATATCTCCATAACTTGGGGAGGGGGTAAGGAAAAAAGCAGAGCAGGCAGTTGTCGAAAAGGAAAGGATTGCTGATTAAGAATGATAATGACAGAATATATAATTGTGTCTCCTTACCTTAAAATCTACGACTCTAGTCCTATGGTATTAATCTAAGAAGAACACAACCTTCCTCGGGGTGACGTTTCCCAAGCTTGTAAGTTAAAATCCTTAACCTAAAATATTTGTGTAGCTATGAGTTGGCAGATATTGTGCCACTATAATATCTTCAAATGGCCGCAACTTCCTCACTGGTCAGTGTTTTTGGACCTTGAACAAGATGTTTATGGAAATATAGTTGGAACATCATCATCTTTGTTCATCAGAAACAAGTAAACCCAGCCACAAATAGGTAAATGGTCCTACTCCTAAGATAGTATAGCAAAAACAATAAATTGGTTTTAGGTTTAACATTCAATATAAATATGTTATTATTATTGCCATTGCATTGTACAAGGAGTGAAGGAAAATTGAAGAACTTAAATTTCCAGTCCAGCAATAAGAGCATCCAAGGACATACCCAATGACAAACAACTGTAAGAAGTTCTCACCAGAGAAGTGAGCTGCACTAAATATGATTGAGCTTATGAGAACTGCATGCTGCCATTTCTTTGTGGATGACAGTGATGTCAATAGAAATCCTCTATATACAATTTCTTCCAAAAGAGGAGTCACAATACAGTACGCAAGGGCACATGCTACTCTTGAAACGTCACTGCTTAGGAGGATCTCCTTCAGTATGGGGTTGTTCACGGGCTGCAAGCATATAA
Source organism: Quillaja saponaria (assembly GCA_029379385.1). Lineage (NCBI taxonomy): Eukaryota > Viridiplantae > Streptophyta > Magnoliopsida > Fabales > Quillajaceae > Quillaja > Quillaja saponaria. The sequence continues at coordinate 4,117,762 of CM055616.1, read as the reverse complement.
CTCTTAAGAGTCAACAGCAGTTAATTAAGTGGCAGCAATACATCGATTTTGGTACTTTACGCTTTAGCTCCACAGATTTTTTTGATAAGTATGATAGGATTAGAAGGAAAAATGATGCTGAAATGGGTAAACCTTTGTACAATGTAACGCCTAAGCTCCACAGATTTGTAAAACATGTCTTAAGTTTAAACAGCTCTACAACAAGCACCAAGGGTTAACCAACCAGGCAAGGTGACTTAGGCACTAAAGAAAAGTTGCAGAAGGAAATGAAAACTTCCATGATATGCAATCATAATCTTTACAATAGGCCTAAATTTACCACATAGATGATTATGCAAGCCACAGCGAAATCAGAAAAAGACTGTATTTGATAGCTCAGGATGCTATTGCTGGACATATCTCCAAGTTTGATGCAAAGATCACAAGGAAATTTGATGCTCAGTTATGCTGAAAAGGCCATTCTAAGTTTTATTATTCCCAGACCTTGGGAAATTTTAAAATATTATGGAGAAGGGCTATACAGATGATGTTGTCCAAAGTCATTTAATTGTAAAAAGAAAGATTTTATGATTTTACTCCATTAAATGACTTAGTGAAAGCCAACTCATTTTTGTTGTACTTAGCCAAATATATATATATACATATAATTTAACTTGATCTAGAAATACTATTTGCTGAAACCTAAGGACATCCAAGATTTTATGGCGGATTTTGACCCTTCAAACTTAAGAGTAAGTGAGTACTTTTTTCGGGTAATAGTTTGGTGAGTAAGCAATGAATTTTCGGTCATGATGCACATGAAAAAACTGAGCAATATAACTCAATAAAAATAAAAGGAAGAAAACACTTGAGGCTCAACATAATATGTGGAAAAGTTACACCCAGGGAGAAGAAACCCTCCTCCCCCAAACCACGGTGGAATTCACTCTTAACAAATTAGCACTGAACTGTAATTATCCCCTCTACCTCCACTATGTAAGCAGATATCTCTATTCTCAACTCTCTCCCTCTCTGTCTCTATCTTCCCTTTGCTTCTCTATCTTCAGCCAATAGCAAACCTTTCTTCAGATTTTGATTTACTTTTAATTAGGCCACTTATTGAGAAATGGAATGTAGGTCACGGGTTCGAGGCGTGAAAACAGCCTCTTTGCAGAAATATAAGAGAAAGGCTGCGTACATGTGCGCCCACCCTCCCCCTACCCCCGCAATAGCCGGGGAGCACTTTGTGCACCGGGTGAGCCCTTTTTTTTTATTGAGAAATGGAAGAAACTGTTACAGCATGCATTACTGAGTCTTCACTTCTCAACATGAAATCACAACAAGCAGCCACATATCAATTTCATACAAACAAACCCTCATAAAACAATTCTTAATTTGTAAACTAAATAATCAAACTATGAGGAAAGAAAAAAAAAAAAAAAAACCAAGAATTGTTTTTCCTAATTTCTGCCCATACGTTTTCATTCTACCATCAACTTGAAACTTTACTATCCAATACTATTTCTAGTCCTATTTGTATACAAATAGATCAACCTTAATTCCAGCACAGATAGTGTGCGTTCTCTATATCATGGTTTTTATAAGTTCTCAATAACGTTCAAGCACATATTGTACTTTTGGAAAGTTTCAGAAGTTGGAAATTGCTTTGGTCCAAAATTGAAGTTTCCAGAAATCTTTCATAGGGTAAAGAAGTGATCGCATAAAGATAAATCATCCCTGTAATGGAAATTTTTTCCAGAACATGAACTAGTTCAACAAACTGATTTATATATATATAAAGAAAAGGAGGAAGAGATAGATTTCCACCAACCTTTGGGCCAAATATAGCATCAGCGATCAATGATGTAAAGAAAACCAACAGCACAAGAAATCCAAATCCTAGTGCTGATGCCAAAAACCAGTTCCTATCTTTCGATGATTTGTTAGCTTTGAAGAATTTTATGAAATTATAATGTGGATTCGCTGTGAACTTCAGCAAAAACAGAACCCCATAAAGCTCAAGAATCTGAACTATGAGAAGTGATAATGCCTGCATTGCATCCAAATTAAAAGCAGAAACTATTAATGCTAGTGCAACATTATTATGAAATCCAGCAAAGCCTAAATTTGACATATGAGCAGAGAAGACCATATTGAAAAGATTTTAAAATCTGAAGCTCATTTTGCAAAACTGAAAGAAAAAAACCAAACACAGTTTTAATCTGGCCCATTCTTAGAGAGAGAATCTAGTAAAATCAGCATCAGCATCAGTATTTTATTTTATGTTATAAAGAACACCTTATAAATAGAATGGGGTGAGTTCCTTGGTCACATGGAGCCCATATCTTTTGTATCAAACTAATCAAAGATAATAGTAGCTAAAATTGATGCATTCAGCTGCTCAGAAAACCATAAGGGAGAAAGACATAGCAGTGTTAAAAAATGAAGTTGGAGGGAAACTTGTTTATAATATTTTCCATTCTCGTATCTTTCCCAAAATTTCCAATCCAAATGTAACCAAAACCCAGAACATGTTTACATATAAAAAACCCAACTAAAAACAACTGATGAAGTGAGTCAGGTCAGTGTTTTGAACTGGAAGAGGGTGTGCTTCCGTGAGACACGGTTCATCAATGAGATGAAACTGAAAAGTGAAAACCAACTTTCCATCTCCCATCAATTCCTTCCTCTAAAGCCATTCTAAGGACCATACAGAGCATAAACAATTCCTGTTGATCTTTGTATAATAGCAATCAAGAATTAAGCTCACCTCGGTCTGTGGATCAAGAACAAGTTCATGCTTTATTAGCGCAACCACTGATAACCCACCAAAACTCAAAGGAATATGAAGAGTAAACATGTAGAGAGCCAGAGTACTCCATACATTTCCACTCTCCCATGGGCAATCCTCACCCAATGCTGAGAAACCCTAAACTCAGAACAGGGAAGAAACCAAACATTCATATCAGAAGACCAAAGAACCACAGGTGGTATTTACAATTGCTAACTCTGACAGATGACTTTCAAACGCATTCTTTACACTAATGGTATATTCTGATAGTCTAAATTACAAACACAGCCAAAATCTCAGCAAAAATTTCACAATGAGCTAGTGAATCATCTAGTCAAAAAAGAAAAAAAGAAATTTAATTTAATTAGCAATTTTATCTATACGAGATACAGTCGTAATTGAATTGGAAGAAACAAAAAAAAAAAAAAAAAAAAACCACAGATAGGTTTTATGAGGGTTTGTTATCCAGTTCAACATACCGAAAAAGATAATCCATTCAACAGAAATTAACCATCAAGAATAGAATATAATTGAACATAAGAATTTACCTGAAAAACCCCTTCTTCATGAGTGTCTTCATCCTTTTTACAAAATGGCTTTATAGAAGCTTTATAACTTGGACACCACCATTTGGAATTTGAAAAGGAATGAATTGCATTTGAGAAAACAAAGCAACGCAGTGGTTTGCTAAATCCTCTGCCAAATTTGGGGGTAACTGGATAATAAAATGGTTGCAATTGTAAAAATAATGACATTTAAACAGAAATTCTTACGTTTGCTCCCCTTCTTCACTAAAAAGCTCGTCAGCTATCAGCCATTCAGCACAGCTGAAACCCCCACCTCACAACCCTCGTTCTTTTATTTTTTTTTGGACCTATCATAAAACTATCCAACTGTGCAGGGTGATTATAATAAATAAATATAACCTTTTTCAAGTGGTAAAAAAAATAACTTTTACTGAAACCCCAATCCTTACATTTTTTTGTACACTTGGGATCTGGTTTTCAGTGTAGGCCTGGAGATTAAAGACTGACTTTTTATATTCACCACCAATTAACACTTCCTTCCTAGAGTTTCCTGCAATTTGCTCGATGCTTACAAATCCGTTCGGACATATGATATTGTTTCCACCGTGAACGAGAACATTTTCCTCTGATTTTTAATGCAGAGGAAAATTATTTGAAGGATTTCGAAATGGAGCACAAGAATTCTGCAGGAGGAGGTTGAGTATGGTCGCAGATCTCATTAAACGTTCAGACCCTCAGAAGAAGCAACATATGATGTGATGACCTTATTTCGTACTCTTTTTTTCTTTTTGGTTTTGATGTATGTTTTGTATTGGATTTATATATATAGCTTGGATAACATATTTTATTTGTAATAGTGGGCGGAAAACTATCTGCTAGACTGCTACCTCGCCCATTCTTTTATTTGTAAGTTGGAAGTGGAAGGAAGAGCTAATATCAATTGGTGGAAGGAACAAGTACATGAAATTTAAGTGTCATACTCAAGACTAATGACACAGACATGTATCATATGAGCTAATGCAATAATATATAGGTGTACTTACATATGATGTAAATTCAAATCCTTGTTCTTCCCTAAGATTAATAATGCTGGACTTATAAAATTGGAATTGCCAAAGTTGATAACTATTTTGTTGGCTCCCCTTTCATTAATCCCTTGTATGGAAAAGTGAAATATCGGTGGCATTTATATTTCTTATGCATTATTTTGGAATAAGCATCCTCACCGTGATGTTCATACAGTCCATAAAGTGTCTTGAACTTGACAAACAGCTTCTACTACTACTGTACTACAGTGTGCTCAAACTGGAAGGAGCTTTTACTACATCTTTTTTTTTCTTTCTTTGCCTTTGATTTTCTTTTTCAGAAAAGCATGATTATATTCAGGTACTCATCGTGTAGTGGACACCCATACTGCCTCTGTTACTGAAATGGATAATCTTGTCTGCAATGCATTATCTTATTATGGTTAATTTCCTTTACACAATTGTGCTCAGTGCTGAATGGGATTCACAAAGTATGTTCTTCAAGTGTAAGTTTGCTTTAACTAACTAATAATAATATTTTAAGAACATAATCTTGTTATCATGGGCATTAGTGTAAATAATTTTTATATATCTGCAAAAGCCATTTGTGCTGTACTTTCCTTACGTGCTCATTACAAGTGAGAAAGCAAAGATGGATTTCTCCCATAACTGTTTATCTTTGAATATTAAGATTCTTTGTGCTTTGTTTAAAGGATTTGGTGCAAATCTCTTCAGAACATGCTCAAATTAAGAAGCTTTCACGTTTCAGCCTTTCACTAATAAATTTGTTTTAACAAATCTTCTTTTGACAGCGCTAAACCTTTTCTTTGTTCGATGTGTTGTCTCTAAACCTTTTGTTATAATCTTTCACGTGATTTAAATATTATTTATATCACCCACTTGGAACACAAGAAAAAGAAAAATCAGTATCCATATGGAATATTTAACACTGACACCACGCTATTGAATTTCAATATTAAAACTTCAATCAACAAAATTGAATCACAAAGTATATATTGTGTTCTGATAGATGATCTGAAGTTGGCTGCCGAAAACTAGAGCAGTCACATGTTTTCTGTCCAAACTTGCAGAAACTTTTTTGTTTTTTGAGGACATCAATTAAAATTGCTGAGGACAAAATCCATTTCAGAAATTTGCAAGTACCACCTTTTGTTTTTCCTGCTTAGGTATATAATAGCTTTTATCTTCCAGAACTGTTGCCCTTGGATCACTCACTTGTATATATATACTGCCAAAACATCAGCAAATTAAACTAATTTTCTTCAACAATTCGTATTGCTAACTGCTCCACCTTAATATTACTTAACAGTTTGAAACAATATAAATTTGATATAATTGCAGTGTTTGAAATAATATATAGTGTGTCACTAAATGTTATGCACCTATGATTTTTTGGTCTATAAAGTTAATTAATGGATGGTCCACCTCTTGTACATAGATAAGGTATACAAAGACTAGACAAACTCTTTTGCCTTGGCTCATTTGGGCCACTAACACCAATAATTCATAAACTTGCCGCAATCGGCTTCTACTCGATTGCAGTGCATATTTTGTCACTAACATTGACAACTCGTATTAATTTTGGTTTGCCATTTATATATTATTGGCCAGTGCACACACCAAAGAATCCAGGAGGTATTGCCCGTCTTTGCCTAAAGTTGAGCAAATAATTGTTCCTTTTTTTTCTTTTTTTCCTAAGAAGAACTTGATATTAAGAACTAACATGGACAAAATCGTCCAAGAAAAAATTAAAAAAATTCACATAAGAAAGCATGCCTATGTCAACAAATCTCCTAGCCAAATCGTGGGCATGGAAATTATTGCACCTGGGCACCTTTTTACAAACCCAAAATAGGGGTTATTGCCCAACAAGACTTTCCTCTCGATTTGATTGCATCCTTCCAACACAACCCTCAATTGAACTCATAGAAGCTGTTGCTTTAGTATGTGAGAAAACATATGAAGTATTGCTTATGAATATGAAGTGAAAAACAACAGCAGTAATAATTAAAAATTGACTCATGTTTTTATTTTATTTTTAAGAACAGATAATTAAATATAATCAATCCTCTAAATATCTTGATAAGATAACCAATTGAACTTAGTATAATAATCATTTATTCGATGCCTGATTTGTTAAGTTTACTTCAATTCGATTAATCAGGTTGAGTCAGTTCCAACACAAGCCTAATCTATCAAATTAATGGCTCAACTAACCAAACCCAAAAAAACTCAACTAAAAACCAAGCTCATAGGTCAACATAAACGACCAAAGCTGTTGCAAATTGCAATACATTTTTTCAAGACACTGTTCAACTGGATTCTAACAAAACAGCGTCGTTTTCATTTAAGCGTTTATTGTTTGCCCAATAACAAACGAGATTAACGGCAGGAAAACTTCATCTTAAAGAAAAAGACAAATATACCCTCTGCCTTTAATACGGCAGCAAATAAGGGACCGCACATTAACGCCTTTAACTGCCAAAGGGCCCCCCAACCGACAGTGGCATCTTTAGTAAATAAGCCTTCAATTACTGGACTATTTCGTCAACAAATTCACACCCATCGATCACTGGACACTGAGCTATATATAACGCATTGAGACCAAGAGGCCTAAACCCAAGAACAACTTAAACTGTCTAAACGCAGAAAGCCTATTAATAGAACTCTCGGTGGCGCCACCCACCCATATGGCTATAACCACAATGCACCACCGCTATGGTCTCTCCGGCTGGTTTTTTAGCTTTTGCTTTAGCTTAGCATTGAGGGTTTTAGTCGTATGCGCTCAAGGACAGCTTCAACACCGTGTTTCACACTCGCATTGGACTCGGGGCACCGCTACCTGGTACGGCGACCCTGAAGGCGATGGTAGCACCGGTAAGTTAATTTCTTTCCTCCTCCACCACTACATTTCCTTTAATTAATTAACTCGGTGAGTTAACTCATAAATCTTCCGTGTCAACTCGTTTTTTAATTTATCAAAATCAATGATTTTGCATTCGGATTTTGAAGGTGGGGCATGTGGGTACGGTTCATTAGTGGATGTGAAGCCATTGAGGGCTCGTGTAGGTGCAGTGGGTCCCATTTTGTTCAAGAAAGGTGAAGGGTGCGGGGCTTGTTATAAGGTGAAATGCCTTGACGAAGCGATATGTACCAGACGAGCTGTGACGGTTATTATAACAGACGAATGCCCTGGTTGCCCATCTGACCGCACCCATTTCGACCTCAGTGGTGCAGCCTTTGGGCACATGGCTATAGCCGGTGAAAATGGTCAACTCAGAAATCGAGGTGAAATTCCAGTCATTTACAGAAGGTACTTGTTATATTTATATGGCTCTTAACTACCAGCTGTGATTCTGTGACTGTAAATTAATTTATGGTTTCTCTTTTGTCACTTTCACTTTAGCATTTGCATTCTTGATTAGGTGTTGCTTAATGCCTTAGTATCTATGGGTGTTAACATTATTTGGAATGACAGAAATATCCTTTACTTCTTTATTGAATTGGTTTGGTTTATGAGGATATTTATGGGTTTCTATGATGGTTCTTGAAGTTTACAACTTATGCTGACCTCCTCATTCTACTATTACTTTGCATTGATGGACTGTTGACTGGATTCTCAACTATGCTAAAGTAATTCTCTTATTTTGGAGGGAAAATATTATCCTCAACTTTTATTTTTCTATTTGTCACTAGAAATGTAAAAAACAACTACTTTTTACTTGGGAATCAAGTTAACTAACAGAATTAACTTTGTTTTTTTATTGGTTGGGGGAGGGGAGATAGTTAAATGAAAGATGAAGTTTTTGATATCAGTTAGTTTACTGATTGATTTTTTGTTGTTGTTGGATTGTTATTGTGTAGGACACCATGTAAATATCCAGGCAAAAACGTTGCCTTCCATGTTAATGAAGGTTCAACAAATTATTGGCTATCACTTTTGGTGGAGTTTGAGGATGGAGATGGAGACATTGGTTCCATGCATATTAAAGAAGTAAGCATCTTTTTCCTTTTCATGGTTTTTTTACTAGTTTTATAATTCATCTACATTAGTTTCCCTGAAATGCACCAGCAAATTACAATTTTATATAAGTTCTTTCTCAAATTTCTACTAGTTGATAGCTAGCTAGATTTATTTTGTGTCTGCTTTATGTTATAAAAAAGTACAAGAGCTAGTGTGTTGCATTTGAAAAGTGTGGCACTGGTCTACATTTAATAAAAAACTTAATTTGTTCTATCAAATAGTACTCCCTTCTATATCTAATAGTTTTTATCTCAGTTTGGAGTAGACAACCCCTAATATTCTGGATGTCACATGCCACTGCCCAACATTTCCATATTTTAATAAATAAAATAATGCACAGCTTTTCCATATTTATCATATTATCAGAATTCTGTTCTTAGTGGTGCGGAGTCATTTTACACAGTAGAGAGTAGAGCTAGCACTTCTTGGCTGCTCTTTTCTTCTTTTCAACCTGTCTCTGAACTTCATGTGCCCTGGGATAGATATATCCCCAACCTTTTTCTTCATTGGCTTTTCAATCTATATACCAGCTTGAGTAAGGCCATTACTGGCTTTGTTATGCATTTCCTAAATAAAATACTCCTAACCAAAACCAATTGATTAAACTTATATGTAATTGGAACAAAACTAAATTGCTTCTTGTACTGACAGGCAGGGTCAACTGAGTGGCTAGTGATGAATCATTTGTGGGGTGCAAATTGGAACATTATTGGAGGACCTCTAAAGGGTCCATTTTCAGTGAAGCTATCAACACTTTCAACAGGAAGAACTCTGTCAGCCAGAGATGTCATCCCAAGCAATTGGTCTCCAAAAGCCACTTACACCTCTCGCCTAAACTTCTTCTCCTAATGCAAGTATGGAACAAAGCCTTACTTGCACAAACAAGGCCTTCCTTAAAGAGAGAAATAAGCAATTTTTCAAGCACTTTTCATGCCACAAAAGAATGCTGCATTCTTGTCCCATAACACTAAAAAAGTAAACGTTGTGGGCTTGAACACTTTCTTTCCCAGAAAAAAGCACTTCTTTTCCGCTTTGTTTTTTTGAGAAAAGTAGCCGTTGGAGTGCATGGCATTAGCATCCAATGCTGTTTCTTTTTCCTTATTGTTTTTTTCCTACGTTCTGTAGTGTGGAGTTGTTTGTTGGTAGATAAGAGTTAGATGTAGCCCTCTCCAAAGAGGAGAGTGAGCGTGTAATGTGTGTATTGGATTGGTGTCATGTTTGTGGGTCCATTGGATTTTTAGTGAATATTAGACCGTTGAATACTTGAATCAATGATCGAGGGCATGGCTTGATTTGGTAAAAAGCATGGACTTTGGGACTTTATGGCGTGTGCCCTTAAATTGGTTGCTCAGTTTCAGTTGATCCCGTTCGGAAGATTTGCTTCCCGCTAGCTTTTGTATCGGAACTTGGCTATGAAGAGCTAAGCCATTTTGATAACATATAAATGAACCTCTACCAACTCTGAGAACCTGTTTGATTTATTAATTTGAAAAGCTATAGTAGAAGAAGAAATTGGTTTAGGGAATTGTTTCATTTTCTCCGTGCAGGAGTTCAAACTCAGAGGTGTGGATAGATTCTACAAAGAGCTCCATCCTCTATGAGCACACTCCCTGCAAGCATATTTTCTCCAACCATACAGGAGGACCCTTGGTTTATTTATCAACTTCATTAGGACAATAGTCCAACCTAACTGAGGCTTATAGCTGTATAGAAGAGAATGTTATATCTTCTGATTACTGTTACTGACACTTGTCTAGTTAGTGTTACAGAAATCTCAATCTTATATGATTTTGGGAATTGGGATTTGTCAAAGTTCTATTATGTTATGCAGCTTTCACCTGCATAAATTCTGAATCAATGGACTTGGATAACAGCAAGGGGCATAGTAGAAATTAGAAGCTTGGGATTCCTTTAGAGACCAATGCTAGCAAAAATTTTACTACATAAACCAAGTTATAGCCAAACAAAAACTGCCCATTTCACCAATAAATTATTAAGAAAGAGAAAAAGAAAAGCAACAAATGTATGGTTGATGGAATTTATTAGGGAATCCCATATAGAAATTAGATACAGACAATTCATTAATGAATTTATGATTGTTGTCCTTAAGTTCCATAAGTATAGGGGGATCTATGCCTCCACATCACATGTTGAAGTGTTTAAAAGTTATCATAATTAGACACAAGCAACTTGGTGTTGGGTGGTGAATGGTGACAAGCAGGCAGTGACCACATGTGGGAGAGGGAGTCATAGTCATTCTTCTGGCTTATTCCACAATGAGAATTCTTGTATCACATGGAGAAATCATATATGAGTGAATAACTTGATCCTCTAAGATACAGGATATCTCTCTTTGTCCCACCATGACCATGAAGCTCTTCTCCAAAGACAAAAAGTCTATTTTTACTTCATTATGGTCAATTGGTCCGTGAACCCACTTTCTAATTGATAAAAGCATTTTATAATGATGGGATTTAATCGAATCCTGTAAGAGTTGTGAATGGATATCAGACCCACGTTAATCAAATATTTATCCGAAGTTGGTATATTAATTTTTAAAGATACTGGCATGGAGGCCAGAGTCTATGGCAGGGTATGTGCAACTCTGGCTCTGTAACTCAGCCAAGTGGGGCTATTTTTGTTTGGCCCAATGGGCTGCATGTTGTAAACACTGTAGGATTGTCCCGTCATCCCTCACTTTTGCTTCTCAAGCCCTCATACTTCTCACACTTCTAATTAATGACGTTTCCGTAAAATTTATTGGACAGCTCTTTGCTTTGTGCATGAGATATCATCTAATGAGAGGTGTAAATCTTATATGAAATCCACTTTTCTCTATCAAAAGATCTCTCGTTTACAAAGTAAAAAAAGCTTTATGCAGAAAGCTCTCCCCATTTTTAACATTATATTGCAAGAAATGAGAGATTTCTTTTGAATTTTGCAATATCATTATCCTACCTGCGTATGTAGCTGTGCTTCTTAGAACAAACATTATACTGCAAGAAATGGTTTGGATTATAACAAGAGCTGATATGGATAGCAAGACAATGTTTAATAATGAAGGGAAAATGACCCTACTGACCTCCAACATCATATTTCTCTCAAAAAAAAAAAAAAAAATGAAAGGTGGAGGGTGGAGGGTGGAGGGTGGGAAGCAAGGGCAAATACTAGGGCATTCTTAATTAGTAACCAGCTTCAACAAGCATTGAGCAGTCAAGGTTGCACAATTAAGAATCTTGGGCTGTTACTTTCCTTAGCACAAAAAAATAAAAAATAGAATCTTGGCCTGTTCTGCTCTTGCCGTAGAGTTTTCCGCATTCTCACTGTCTGCCACAAGCACAAAGCCTGAAAGACTGTAAGTCTGTAACCCTTCTCTCGGGAATACATACAAACCCCTTTTTCATGTCTTATTTCCCGCAAAAAAAGAAGTGAGAATAGAAAACAAGAAAAGAAAGAAAACTAAAAAAGACCACATCGATCCCTACTAATAACTAACAGATTACCTTACATCTCGGCCTTGCTGAATGTCCCCACAGTTTGAAACTGAAGACTCCACCTTTAGCTAAGTTTTCCATCTTCATCTTTGACAAAGAGATCAACTTCATTTTCCATTAAAAAAAAATCTTTACCTTAAGCCCCCAAATGAATGAAAAAAGAAAAATAAGAATCTAAGTAGATCTCATGACTCTTTAAACTTTATCTCAGATGGGTGACCTTCAGACTACACTTCTCTACTTTATTTTTGTTAATATAGTATAATGACATTTATTGAGAGCATGTCACGTGGCGGTCACCCTTGTACTTGGTAGCTTGAACAATTTAGGTAGCTGTGCTAGTGCTCTCCTGCTCTATATATATATATATATATATATATATATATATGTTATGTTTCTCAGAAAAGGGTAAGAATAACCAAGGTAAAAAAGTCTAAGTTCTCTTTTCTCTTATCATTTATTTAGCTCTTCTCCTTCTAACTTACTCATCAGAGAATTTAGGGAGTTCATCTCGGACTCGGCTCCCGTCCTCTATTTTGCAAGACACGAGATCGACAGGTCGCCAGGACACTGTTGAAACACTTTGACCACAAAGACTACTAATGCTACTTCAAGACCGTCCATTCCAGTAACCCGTGCAGATTAACTTTAACATTAACAATTTTATTGCAGACATTCAGCATTTCAGTTAGCTTGGAGGAGGATCACTGCAACATACCCCAAAGAAACAGAGATCTATCATTACTAGTACTTTTATGGCTGCTTCTAGTCTGTTTAGTGCTGCAGAAGGTGCTTGTGAATGTGGAGACCTTCATAAGGCCAAGTATGGAAAATATAGTGCTGGGCTAAGCACCAACTTGTCCAGAAGAGGGAGTATTAATACCTGTGGAGCTTGTTATGAGATCCGATTTGTTGACCACGTATTACGGTGCTGCAAGGGAGCCCATCTGTAGTTCTCCTTGCTACAGATTTCTGTCCTCCAAATTGTGGACTTTCAGCTGATTATGGTGGCTGGTGCAATTTCCCCCAAGAACACTTTGGAGATGTCAGAAGCTGCATTTGCTGAAATTGCTGAGAGAAAAGCTGATATTGTGCCAGTTCAACATAGAAGGTAGCAAATTGATTTAGGGAAAATAATTTTTTGCTTTACTCATATTCTGTGTGTTTCAGAACCTGTCTTGCTAATCAAAAGGTAAAACTTTGTTATTTGAATTGGAAATTTTTGTGCAGAGTTAAGTGTGAAAGCAGTGGTGGATTAAGATTTACTGTAAGTGGAAGTCCTCATTTTTATCAAGTCTTGATTATCAATGTGGGTTGGATGGTGAAGTGGTGGCTGTGAAAGTGAAGGGATAAAAAACAGGATGGATACCTATGGCAAGGAATCGGGGACAAATCTGGCAGTGCAATGTCAACTTTATTGGGCATCCTCTATCCTTTGAGGTGATAATCAGCAGGGGAAGAACATAACATCTTGCAATGTTGCTCCAGCAAAGTGGCAGTTTGGACAAACGTTTGAAGGGAAACAGTTTAAGAATGATTTAATATATAGGACTCATCTGAAACTCCAATTTTGGGCAACTTGAATATACTCAAGTCTAAGCTGAGTTTATCAGTTAGTGGGCAAACCACATGCTTATAAATATGTTTTGCGCATGAACCACTCGTACAATCTATTAATCATAAAGCAGTCATTGATGGACTATGTAATCATTAGGTAACTAAAAAGCATGTCAAATTAAAATCAGATTCCCTTGTACTTGACACAACTAAGTATCTTGCATCTTCATAATTAAAAAAAAATAAAAAATTCTCATACTAAGTAACCAGTTACTTCATTATCTATTCTAAACTAGGTCAGGGGAGTAATACATTAGATATATTTGTAGCAATCTTTGGACCTTGATTCTTTACTCATCTATTTGATAAAACCTTTTCATTACAAATATTGACCATAGTTTAGGTTCCTTCTTTTTAACCGGGATACCAGAAAAGCTAGGAATGAAAAATAGATATGGCAAGGTGACTTGCAAGCATGCATGAATATCAATGTGATTCTAGAGAAATTTGTACTCGGATGATCAATGTTATAGCAAGGGGACGAACTAAAGGAGTTTGCTTCTGAAGCCTACAAATGTAACGAATCTCTAATGCTAGTTAGGATGAACGCTCTCCACAGCCCATGCCGCAAAACCTGAAGAATCTGCAAACGGCCAGTACTTATTCTCTGTAATGAATGGTAAGAAAGAATTTAGCAAATGCTAAAATGGACAAAAAACTTGTGCTAATAGTAGTTGGCGTGTCATCACTCAGCAATGGCTGGCTCAGATCCACTAGCCTCCTCACCCTCAGCTGCAGCAGGTTCTTCTGGTTTAAGTGGATCAGCTGCACCACTTGTAGCAGCATCTTTTGCAGGAGAAGAAGGTTTGTTTTCTGCAGCTGCCTCAGCTGCTTTTGGTGTAGAAACCTTCCTACTCTTCACATCCTTCCCTTCCTTTTCATCCTTCCCTTCCTTGGCATCCTTCCCTTCTTTGGCATCTTTCCATTCTTTTGCATCTTTGCCATCTTTGCTATCTTTGCTGTCTTTGACAGGTTTGGGTGGGGGAGGTATCATGTGTAGTGGAGGATTCTGCTTCAGCTTTAATATCATTTGCCGCATTCTTGTCATGTCAGTGGGTTTCCCAGGCTTAGGGCCCTGAACAACAACAACTGAAGGCTTCTTCTCAACATCTTTCTTCGCTCTTCTCTTGTCAATATTTGGGACCTCACGAGGAATGAGCTCCGCTATGGCTTTCCAGTAATGTTTGTCAGCTTCTTTGTGAAATTTCTCTTGGTTAGCCAAGTTCAACTGCACAGAGAAAAGGGAGACTAAGGAAGGAAGATGGAAATTAGTGAATGGTTATAAAACTAAGACTGGATTTTAAAATAATGACCTTCTCTCTTTCCCTGTTGTTAGCCTTGTTTGTTTCACAGTTGAGCTTCCTTTTCTCATAGAAGGATTGCTTATACTCTTCAGCTTCATTAATAACCTGATTCCGCATTTCCTTCTCTCTTTTCTCCTTTTCCTCAAGATGAACGGCATTTAGGCTGTACGAGTGGAAGTCAAAAGATTTTTATAAGTTAATCCTTCAAAGAGTGGAAATAACAATTTGAACAGTGCAACAAAACACAATATGTTAAACTTTTCTCCTTTTTTGTCCAATATATTACATAGATCAGTCTAGGCACAATGAAACAACCCTTCTTGGCTTGCTAGGTAGATCCCCAAACTTACAGTCACTCACCAAATTACCAATCAGTCAGATTTCTATTCAGCCACAAGATTCATTTTATAACACTTACACGAACAGCCAAAATGATTAGATGTTCCATACAAAATAGATAGATTTTTACAGATCAGAGATGCTTCATGCAGACTGTTTTCAACGATTACACTAGACAAAGATGGACATACAATCGTAAGTATCAAAATTTCTTTTAAGAACCTTTCATAGGAGAGTATAATAGAAATGGATTAAGTATGATGCCATGACAAGTTCAAACTGAAGAAGGTGGATTAATACTGATGAATAGGATATCAAAAATAATGTAAGGCATCCAGATGAGGAGGGGATTCAGGTAGCACCTCTAGTTTCAATGAAGAAGTGGTTTTCTATAAACCAAAACATAGTCAACTCCGTATGCTATGCACAGAAAAAATCAGCTTTAATGCAACTAAAATTTTAAAAATTAATTAAGATAGATAAGGATTTCATGGCACCATATATATACTAACACCATGTTCAGATGGCCATGGAAGGAAGTGTTGAAATTCGAAAATGCAAATTGAAACCTAGAGAGCATGGGAGCCTGGGGGCGCAACTAATTCTCTAATTCCCCAATATAGCAATAGCAGCATGACTTCTGAAGTGAATGATATTGCTATAATATCAAATATTAAGTACACTTCCTATCTCATCCAATAGCTTTCCTAATATGTGAAGAAAATAAAATACAAACACTGAAACACTGACTACATGAAAATATATTGGAATAGATTACCCAGCCAATAAAGGATTTAAGCTCATCAAACAATAAGCTAAGCTCAACCTCCAAATTATGCATTTTTATAGACCCAATCAACAAAAGAGCGAAAATTGATCGATGAAACAAATCTCACCGTCGCCACTCGCGTCTCGCAAAGCCTTCCTCCTGCATCTCACTTGGCGGTGGAAGCACGGGGCCATCTGAAACAAACAGTCCTCCATCACCTTCATCAGCAATACCCCCATACCCACTTCCGTTCTCATTGGACTCCGGCACAGCCGATTCAAACGGAGCCACGTAATCCGGATTCGGCGTCGAAACACCAAACCCATAAACCTCAGGAGAATGTGGGTTCTCGCTATAGCTGGTGTTGACATTGCTATAGTGGTGGTCGGAGGTGATGCCATCATCAGCTATAGGTGGGTGATCGCTAGTGAAGTCATCGGAGGGAGTAAAAGTAGATTCATAACGTTGGGAGGAGAGGCGGGGATCGTAACCAATATAGCCGTCGTCTTCGAAGGGTCGGCTAGTGGGTGATTGTTGGGTATGGTCTTCACCGTCGTTACTGAAGGAGTCGAATGACGCCATTTCTGAGTCCCCAAGCTTTCTCGTCAATGGGTTGGTGGGTGAAGAATGAAGATGAGTAATTTTCTCTGGGTATGGACAACGTTGGGTTCGGATCAAATTTCTATTTTCTTTGACGATGGGATGGGATGGGATGGGATGGGATGGGATGCTTCAATTCGAACGTGTCCAAATATCTGAAACCTGAAACTGAAAGTGTGTCTGTGTCGTTTTTACTTTTGTTAATGTCGTTTCTACCCTTCTCTGTCAGAGCGATTCAAACGCGCCAATTTAGACCTCAAAGAAACCGTATACATATTTCGACAGCTTCTCTCTTTCTTGCCCTGTTCAATTTCTATTCTTTTTAGAGCTCCCATCAAGTGTTTGTTGTTTTGTTTCAGATAGTTTCAGAGACATGGGGAGTGACTGGACAACGCATTCAAGACTTTACTCTCTACTCCGGAGTCACCAACAACGAGAATGATATCAATCTTTGCGCTTAGATTGTCCAGGTTTGTGATTATGCTTCTTTGTGTTATGTATGCGGTACTGTGTAAGGGTGATAATGTGTTGCATAATTGGTAGGGATATGTGACTTTATACATGGACATGTTATTGGGTAGCTATATATGCCGGGGAAGAACAGTTGCTTAGTTACTATCTATCTCAATTTGAAAAAGGTGTTCTGGTTCCATTAATTTTGGATTCTTAGTTGTTGATAGTGAAATGACCAACCTATGGATTATTAGATTAAGCTGCATACAAAATCTTCCTTATAAGAGAGTTCGACTTTTATGGGCATGTTTGTTCTTAAACAAACATCTCGGTCAGGGGGAAATTCCTTCTACTTATACTGTAAGATTTGCTTCCCAAATTTTCATTTTGATCTTGTTTAATACTGCAGAGGACTAAAAACTAGTGATGATATTTGTATAAATGTTTTAGCTGAAGGTTGTGGATGGAAACATCGAGATGGAAGAGGTTGGCAAAGAAGGGAAGATGCCTATTAGTGTTTGAATGGTATGGAGAAAAGTGTTCAGGTGGTGCACATGGATTTGCTAGATTATGCATGTTTTGATGGACATGGAATTGAAGCTGGATGAGATGAAGGGCTTTAAGAACACTCTTAAATACAGATCAATAACCCCAAGTGGGAACTAGCAAGTAAAGAAGATAGGAAGAGATATGTTCTTGTTCATTGTTGTCATGGAGCTCCTGGAATCTCCGTTGCACTTGTAAAAGCGGCTAAGGTGAAAATTTTATGCTTAAGATTTCAGTTAATAATTTATATCATTTAGATGGAATCACATGATAATTTTGGAGAAAATGTAATTTCTCTTCAAAAATCAAACGAGCTTACAAGCATCAAATCACCATATTCTCACATTGTTTATTGACTAAAAACTAAATACATTTGGTTTTCTTTTCTGCCTGTCCTGGGTGTTTCAATGTATTATTCTGTGCAATAATCCGGCTTCACAATTTGAGTTGGTTTGTACTTTGTTTGCTAGCTATTTGAAAGAGAGTAATTTCTATGACATCTATTGAAAACAACAGAATTTATAGTAGATTAATTTACTAATTGTCTTTTTCCTTAATTGGTTTGATGATGCTCTCATTCGCCAGCTCAAGAAGTTGTTCTGGCACAAATGGTTTCCTTCTGGAAAGAATATGGTGTCCAAATCTGGAACAAATTCTTAACTGCCCACAACGAATACACTCCGCCATAAGTAGTAATTTTAGAACATAGTCTTTCTCAACCATTTCAGTAGTGCTGAAGCAGGTACTTTTGGGTCATTTATGTCACATTCCAACTTCAGATTTCAGAGATCTGCATGGATCAGAAAAACTCTTCAATGAGGACCTGGGAGGAAAAGCAATGGGACCTAGGAGCATGAAAGAAGGCCTATCGTGATGACAGAAAACACTTTCGGGTTGGGGTACAGCTACTAGAAATGCTGCTAATGCTCCAAAGTCTGTTTCAACAAGAAAAGCCTGATAATACCAACACTCAGAATTCCATGCTCATGCACTCAAATACAGGTAATTGTTGTGGAAAGATTGTATCATAATTCAATTTTTTTTAGGATTTAGCATTAAGTAGTATTGAACACTTTTTGGTACATCTTCCTGGTACTTAACTATTGTGAGTAAGTCCTGTATCTTCTTTTCTTGCAAATGCTTAACTGTTAACCCAAAATCATAGCTTAACTTTACTTCCAGATTTTAGGATAGCAGAACACATTTACAATGGGGAAACCATTTCAGGTTGTCACTTTTACAACTTAGACAAATTTATGAAATGCCTGGTTTCCTACCTTACTGATTTAAAGAGAATCCAAAAGGCCAACAATATCATCAACAAGGTCAGGTATAGTTTCTTTTTCTGGTTCAGCCGGCGGGTCAGAAAATCTGTAGCCCCTGAAATTTGTGTCAATTGTTCTGTTCCCAGCGTTTGCAACAGCAACCATCTGGTGCCTCCATGTGTATCAATGAAAACTTCAGTATGATTATCAATTAGTACTATGAGTGGCTTGAAGTACTTGAACATGATAAATATGCTTCATGACAGTTTTTGAAGTATCTTCAACAATAACTTAAACATAGATAGAGAGTGCAACTGACTTGTTAGTTCAATGGCACTAGCTTGCACCCATGAGTGGGAGGCAAAGAGTTGCACAGCATCGTCATAGCAGTTTTAGAACTTCATTCGGCTTTAGCTTATTTGTGAGGTCCCATGGTCCGTCCTACCCTTCATTCAATCTTATAGTTTTGTTGGGCAAACTCAATTCACTTTTCATTAGATGGCTTTTTGCCTGTGAATAAGTCATTACAAGCTAAGTTTGGTTGTCAAAAACTGATGATGGGTTTTATTTTGTTTTCATTTTCTCAATTTACTTGCAATCTATGGTCAAATTTGATTCATTAATGGCCCTATTGGCCTGAATCTTTGGTAAATTCAATTGACAGGAACAATGATCTGGACTGAAGTTAGAAGGTTTGGATCATGACCAAATGCCAGTATCAAGATAAAAGGATATCCTGGAAGGCACAACAACAGAGGTGGCAGATATCAGTCGACACCACTAATTGCGGGATTTATTCACTGGGCACAGCCACTGCCACACCCATGATTAATTCGGAGGAATCACCCACTCCAAGTATGATCAGTTGCAAACAAATAGAATTGTAGGATCCAAGCTTATCACTTTCATTAAGCATGGGATTATTTATAGGAATTACATGAAGGATATTCAACAAGACTCATAATTAATCTAAATATATTGCTAAGCACACCACAAAATATAAGAGTCAAATAACTGTCCTAAGATAACTTCAAAGTGAAAATTCATACCTTGAATCAAGTACATCATTCTAAATAGACTAAAGGATAAAAATAACAAGACACTTGAAAATTCTTTTATTATTCTCCATTATCCATATGCACTGTATCAAACAGTGACTGATTAGAAAGAGGCTGTAAGTTTTATTGTGCAACATTGAAGTTTCATTTGAGAAAACAATGCCTTGAATCAGATACTCTGTTTGTCAAGGAATGAGATGATGAGCTGGTTCACTTTTTCTGGAAGCTGTTCGTGCACAAAATGGCTTCCTTCTGGCAGGTATATGATATCCAAATCTGGCACAAAATGCTTCACTGTCCCGGTACGAATATAATCCTCCATTCCAGGAAATTTTAGAAAATAGTCTTTCTCACCAACGATCAGCAGTACTGGAACAGTTACTTTTGGATCACTTATTCCAGTGTCCACTTTCAAAGACCTGCGTAATGTTTAATTTATATAGTTGGTGTTTCTTAGAGTAATCTATCTTCAAGCAAAATGCAAAGTCATACACTAATTTGCGATTTATTGGTTAAAAAAAACCTTAATTAAAGTTGTTAGACGAGATTCCAAGAATGCCTTGAAGTTACCTGTAAGGAACTTGCAATGGAAAACGGAATCCTGACTTCTCATATAGGGATGCATATGTTGCAAGATCATCCTCAGAGAACCATGGTGGCAAGGGAACAGAAGGGTCAAACAAGTCCATGATTTCTTGATCAGCACCAGCTATTGGAATGTCATTTTTAGAGAACAGAGTGTAAATGTTCCTTATCACTGTCTTAACATCAAATCGGCCGAAATCTGCTTCTGCTCGGCCAGGCTCCTGTAATTGTCAGAAAGTTACTGATATCTTCATGGAGCAGAATGAAAGTATTATGAAATGAGAAAGAAGGTGATCCATACCAGCCACCTTGTAATGTAGAATCCTTCAGGGAGGAGATCGGTTTGGAGCGAAGAGGGACCTGGAAGCATGAAAGGAATGCCTAATGATATGACAGCAGATACCCTTTCTGGATGGAGTGCAGCTACTACATATGCTGGTACAGCTCCAAAATCCTTCCCAACAAGAAAAGCCTGATGCCAATAACCAAAATTCCATGATGATCATACACAAAACAACAGATATTAATAACTAGTGTTATTAATTTTGTTTAATAGTTGATGGAGCAGTTATATAAACTTTTCATGTTATTGAAAGTCAACTAAACTATTGAGCTATAAAAATGGTGGCGAAACTCAGAACAGAGGAACAGTTATCATATCAAAAGAAAAATGTCAAGTTTCCCACCTTACTGATGGCCAGATAATCTAAAAGTTCAACAACATCATCAACAAGGTCAATAATGGTTGCCTTGTCTGTCTCTGCTGGCTGGTCAGAAAGTCCATAGCCTCTGAAATCTATAGAAATTGCTCTGTAGCCAGAGTTTGCCACAGCAATCATCTGGTGCCTCCATGTATACCAAATTTCGGGAAATCCATGCAAGAACACCACTACCTTAGGACCTGCACAAAACAAAAAAATAAGTAAATAGCATAGGAAAAATTAATGGAAAAAAATTGGTGTTGATATTTCAGGCCTTACTGCTTCCAATCTCAGCTACATGCAGCTTTAGTCCTCTAACTTGTACATGACTAGTGCTGGATCTTTTCCATGATAGATAGAGGAGGATAAAGAGACAGAGAAAAGTGTGTCTGTGTTTGGTGGTGGTGGTGGTGGGTATAGAGACGAATATATGTATGGTGAGTGATACTAAATAGCTGATGAGTCACTTTTTCTATTATTCAATGGATCACATGAGTTGTCTCACAAAAGATTAGTAGACTTTTACTCGACTAGGAGAAGAGTTTTTGGTACACAGGACCATTCCTTATTTGACAACGAATTAAGTCGTAGCCTAATTTAAATGTTGACTCAATTCAAATTATTTTTATAATTTTTTTATATCCTTCAACATAAATTTCATTTTATATCCGAATTCCGTTCAAATAACTTGATTAAATTATTTTGACACGTACAAAATGTAATTAAATTGAATTAAATATTCAACAGATAAATTTCTTAAATAAAATAATATTCCAACCAAGAATTTCAATTGATTTAAACTTGTAGTTGTAGGGCCAATAGGTAATAAAGAGTGTGGAATGCATGCACATAAAATGCCAAAGTTAGGTAGTTAATATTTTTTGAGTACTTTGACTGTTCAATTATTTTTATCTAGCATAGGAAGAGTGATGCTGATTAAAAATAATTGCATTCTAACTCGTAGGCCCAGTGATGACATGACATCCCACCTCTCAATTAGTCAAAGTAAACACAATTGTCTGGATGTCAAATTTGCTGAGCTAATCCAACTAAAGAAGCATTCAAAGTCTCATCCCAGACTTAATAGATTCCATTTTGAATGAAGCTTTGTATTCAATTTTATATTACTTGAAAAAAAAAAAAAAAAAAACAATTCCTCTCTAAGTTTTAAGCCAATGTCTCTGACAGTATTTTAGGTACAATGATTATGGAGGTTAGGAGGGGTTCCCTTTCTTACAAAGTGGCAACTAGCAAGGACTTGCATACTGGAATTATACTCAATATTGTCATATGTATCCAGGCAACAAAATAGTTGTTGCATTTTCTGAATTGTTTCAATTACTTCATGCTTTAGATACTGGCAACACCCTCAATAACATTCTTCCAGTTTAGTGGACCAAAAGTTGAGAGTCGAAGATGACAAGCAAGATTAGCTGATTTGCTGCATTGCAAATCAATGACTGCTGTAGGCTCACAAATGTGGTAAAATCTTATTCAAATTCAACTTATAGGATAGGTAACTTGGTGGGTTTATGCTATATAAGTTTAGGACATTCCACAAATAAGATAAAACTCAGAAAACATAGTGTGCCACATTAAGTTTTATGTGAGCCAGCCTTTTGCATATGAATCAGATACTTTGTTTGTGAAGGAATGCAACAATGAACTCGTTCACCTTCTCTGGAAGCTGTTCATGCACAAAATGGTTTCCTTCTGGCAGGTATATGATATCTAAATCTGGCACAAAATGCTTCACTGCCCCACTACGAATATAATCCTCCATTCCAGGAAATTTTAGACAATAGTCTTTCTCACCCATGATCAGCAGTGCTGGAGCAGTCACTTTCGGGTCAGTTATACCAGATTCCACTGTCAGAGACCTGCATTATGTTGAAGGGAAAACAGTCCAGTGCAAGATGTTCAATACACAGTGTTTCTTCAAGCAAAATTCATATTTCATACACACTAACTAGAAATTCGTTGTTCGAAGTTTAAGATATTAGACGAGGACCAGAAATAATGTTGATTACCTGTATAGGCACTTGCAATGCAAATCGAAATCCTGACTTCTCATATAGAGATGCATAAATTGTAAGATCATCCTCAGAGAGCCCAGGTGGCAATGGAATAGATGGGTCAAACAAGTCCATGATTTCCTCATTAGGACCAGCTATTGGAATTTCACTTCTAGAGAAAAGAATATAAATGTTTCTTATCACAGTCTTAACATCAAAGCGGCCGAAATCTGCTTCTGCTCGGCCAGGCTTCTGGAATTCGTTAGAAAGTTATACTAATATGTGCATGTTTGGAACGAATAATTAATGTGAGTGGGAGAAAGACAGTACTTACTTGCCACCTAGTAATATAGAAGCCTTCAGGGAGGAGCTGGTTTTGAACAGCACTGTGACCCGGATTAAGAAATGGAATTCCTAATGTTATGACAGCAGAAACTCTTTTTGGATGGAGTGCAGCTGCTAGATATGCTGGTATAGCTCCAAAGTCCTTCCCAATAAGAAAAGCCTGAAACCAACAATCAGAATTCTATATTTATTTAGGCATGCTCATATACACAAATACAGATCATAGTTGTGAATAGTTGTGAAAACTACTAAACAAACAGTCATTAGTATTACCACTTGCTTTTTATTACCAAGCTCTTCAAGTAGCACACACAGGAGTGGTTTGAATGTTCTTAAGATAGTATAACAGGAATCAACATTAGATTTGAAGCATATAGAAAGTATAGAGCAAAATTTCAAGTAACATGTTTCCTACATTACTGATGCCAAGAGAATCCAAAACTCCAACAACATCATCAACAAGGTCAACTAAAGTTGCCTTTTCTGGCTCGGCCGGCTGGTCAGAAAGTCCATATCCCCTGAAATCTATGGAAATTGCGCGGTAGCCAGCGTTTGCCAAAGCAATCATCTGATGCCTCCATGTGTACCAAATTTCTGGGAATCCATGTAAAAACAGCACTACCTTAGGACCTGCACAAACAAAAGGAAAGTCAATATAACATGAGTGAAAAATATTACTGGTAGAAAAAATTTCAGGCCTTACTGCTTCCAATCTCAGCTACATGCAGCTTTAGTCCTTTAACTTCTACATGACTGTGCTGGATCTTTTCCATGATTGAGAAGGAGAGACAGGCGATGGTGGGGGGCAAGAGATGTGGAGATGAACAGATTAATAAATGAATCACTTTCCCCAACAAAACAAAAGGGTATCAAATAATATTGGGACCTTGGTAGATACCTTTTCAGAGTTATGGGTAATTTGGGAATTTCAGGGGATAGAGAGTAAGAAGAATAAGAGGGGGAATCCATTAGAGAGGAAATCAGGGAAGAAGGAGGCTTTTTCGTATTTATCACAAACTGGGAAATTATACAGTACTGCCTTAAGTTGGCAATTAGAAAGAGTGAAAATTAGAATCACACCCATTACACCTAAATTTACTACTATACCCCTGATTATTATTTGATACCTATCAGATAGCTTGTCTATATCAAAGTGTCATTTTCATTTTCTAGAAAATGTGCATCTCATCTCATTCAATCTCTCTGCTTAATAAAAACCATTTTGACCGGGGGGTCCTTTCTTACAAGGCCTTGCAGACTGGAATTATGCTCATGATTGTCATAATTATTATACTCACGACAAGCATGCAGCTGATTTGCTGCATTGCAAATAAAATACTGCTGTTGGGCTCCCAAATGGCGTAAATCTTATTCAAATTCAACTTATAGGATGGGTAACTTGGTGGGTTTATGCTATGTAAGTTTATAACATTCCACAAATAAGATCAAACTCAGAAAACAGTGCGTGCCACACTAAGTTTTATTTGAGCCAACCTTTTGCATATGAATCAGATACTTTGTCAAGGAATGCGCCGGTTCGCCTTCTCTGGAAGCTGTTCATGCACAAAATGGTTTCCTTCTGGCAGGTAAATGATATCCAAATCTGGCACAAAATACTTCACTGCCCCAGTACGAATATAGTCCCCATTCCAGGCAGTTTTAGAATATCGTCTTTCTCGCCCATTGTCCATTCCGGTGTCAGAGACCTGTCTATAGCAAGTCTATTATAACGCTCCAATCTCAGCTACATGCAGCTTTAGTCCTCTAACTTCTACATGACTACGCTGGATCTTTTCCATGATGGAGAAGGAGACAGAGACACAGAAATTAAGAGAGGGTGGTGGTGGGCAAGAGATGCAGAGACAAACAGTTTAATAAATGAAACACTTTCTCCAACAAAGGGTACCATGGAATATTCTAATCTATATGTCGTTGTTCATGTTTCATTTTTTTTTCTTTTTCATATAGGAACAAAAGGAAACTGCAGTTTATAATTGCTTGTGCAGGAATCTTAATGGATCATATGGACAGAGTAATCAATTAGTTAGTAATGGGAGTGAATTGCATACACATATTATATTAAGTAGATGATCAAATATGCTTTACTGCCCTCATAACTAAAGAAGCAGATAATCTATAACATGAAAGTTGCTCTTTTGTCTTCTAGAAAATGTCATCTCACTGCATTCCGCCCTAGAGGCTTAGGAAAAACCATTTTGACCAAAAGCTTAATGTTCAATTCTATATTAGTTGCAAACATTTAAAACTGTCATCAAGTTCTAAATCAATGTCTCTCATTGTTTAAGTCCAGTAATTATAGTCTATATAACTTGGAGGTGGAGGAGGAGAGGGTAAAAATCTCCTTTCAAGGTCGCAATTATCAAGGGCTTGGAGACTGAAAAAAAAAGCTCAGATCAGTTCTTGAAAATAAGCAAAGCTATAATGCTAATACTAAACAAAATGACCACAACTCTGAATATAAATGAAGTACTGTCTGAATTAATTGTAGTCAACGAAATACTAATAAATGTACAATTGAGAATGAGTTAGAATAAACTGTTGTATACAAATGGTATGCGGCACTCTTTGCAATTCTGCCCTTATTTCATTTGCTCCCTTACTCATACATACTAACTTTCCTGGTTGTAGATAACTTCTCTGCCAGTTAAGTTCTCTCAAAATTTGTTTCCAGCATCTTTGGGAATAAACTTAGATCTGTAGGTGAGGTGGAAATTATAATGACATGGAATGGCTCCAATTCCTCCAGTGAAAGACACAAGACCTGGAAGATGTTTCTCAAATGAACCTTTCCAAGCTGTCACTCCTTCTGCACAAGATGTTCAACATCTCCCAGCTCCACTTCACTTCCTTCCCAGCCATGTTCATTCTGAAATAGCAGCTCTATCTGCTCTAATGACTTCCCTTTGGTTTCAGGAACTTGCCTATAGACAAAGACAATGGAAAGAGCAGAAAAAGCTGCAAAAATAAAGAATGTTCCAGCCACTGTAATTCCATGGGAAACAGAAAGGAAAGACATGGCTACAAGACCACTGCAGACCCTATTACCCACAGCCCCAAGGGCGGCTGCTTGAGCACGAACTCTCAGTGGGAAGATTTCAGACGTCAAAACCCAGCAAACAGGACCAATTCCAACAGAAAAGAAAGCCACATTACCACAAACAAGCAGTACTGCGAACAGAACCATAATCTGTCCTTGTCCTAGTAAAGACATAGTAAGGCCCAAACAGAACAAACACACTGTCATTCCAATTGTGCTCACGTATAGCAAGGGCTTTCTCCCTAGTTTGTCAATAAGAATAATAGCAACCATTATAAAAGCAGTCTTAGTTACTCCTACAGCAACAGTAGCAGCCAGAAGTTTTGAGTTATCCTCAAGCCCAGCTGCTTTGAAGATCTCAGGGCTGTAATAAACAATTGCATCTATTCCTGTGATCTGCTGAAAACACTGAATTCCGCATCCAGTTATCAGCATCTGCTGAAGGGAAGGAGAAGGACTCAGCAGTTCACGCCATACAGGTTTCTCTTCATACTTCTCTCCATTAGTAAATCCAGCAGCTAGTTGTATTTCTGCAAGTCTCTCCTCCACTTCTTTCTCATTTTCATTTGTTTTCAATAGCACTGATCTTGCTTCTTCAACTCGGTTCTGCATTACTAACCACCTTGGTGATTCAGGAATGATGAAAAGAGCAAAGCCAATGAAAACTGAGGGAAGAATACCCACAGCAAGCATTATCCTCCAATTTATGTGCACTGAAAAGCCAGAAAATGTGTAATTTGATACATAACCGAGTAGAATTCCTACATTTATAAAAATCTCCGGGAATGAGGTAAGAGAGCCTCTTGCAATAGATGGTGATATCTCAGCAATATAGACAGGAGCAATCGTAACTCCCAATCCAATTCCAACCCCAGCCAAAAGTCTTCCAATCATTAGTATTTCAAATGTAGGAGCAACGGTCATAATAGCAGCACCAGCTTGGAAGACAATTGCAGCTAAGGCCATTGTCCATTTCCTACCAATAATATCCGATGTTCTTCCACCTGCTAAACTACCTAGAAGAGAAACAACACTCAGAATACCAATAAGAACTTCTTCCTGTACCTCACTTATCTTCAAATCTTCCTTGATAAATATAATTGCTCCACTCATGACACCTACATCTGCAAATAGAAAAAGTAAACAAATATATATTATTTTTCAATCTAACAAAGAGTTCGAGCCAAATCATGTCCCTGAAGGCTATCCTAGTCCTAGTAATAAATTTCTGAGTTTCTTGCAAACAGATGAATTAGTTCTGAGCTCAAACTCAAAAGTCATTGTAGTGGGAAAGAAAAGGGTACAATACCAAATTGTGAGTGTCTTTTTATCAATGTTCCTAAGTTCATGGGCGAAAATCACTTTCATTGTAACAGTTCTTAAAAGATCCAAATATTTGGAAAAGATATATAAACCAAATAGAGAATTAATATAAATATTGCCGATGAGATTGGGCTCCATATAGATCGTGCTCCATCAAATTAATATATTATCACTAAAACTGATAACTAATATTTGATCCAATTACGTAGATGTTGAATAATTATAGCTAAATCTAACTGTTTTAATGTACCTAACAAACAACACCAAATTAGGATGTCAAGCAATCATACCAATTGAGAAAATCATCATGGTTCTTAATGGAGAAAAGGATAAGTGATGCAATCACAATAGTTGAGGAAATTAGACCCAAATGAAAAGTTTCTAATGAACCTATATTTTCTTTTCTGTCAAAGGTAGACAAGTGGAACAAGGTTCCAGATTACAGACAAGAGAAAGGCGCACTTGCCCAACCACAAAAGGTATATGTTAGCTTTCAGGATAAAGAACTGGGAAAGAGAAAGGGGAAAAAGGAAACTTCAAAAAACCGATTGGAGGCTGATTGAACCAAAGTATACCATAGCCCAAAAGGACATTGTTGAGAGAAGCAAAGATGGCACAGGCAAGAACATATTTCCTGGTACTGCTACTCCTGTCTTCTTGATGGTGGTGGTGTGAAGAATCATCATAATCCTCTGTGAGTTCAGAGTTCATCCTCTTGTACTTATTCTTACTTCCCAATGGAACACCAGACAACCCCTGTTCCCCCTTCCCATTTTCTTGGACACCCATCAACCCCATTTCAGTTCTTCTCTATTTCTCCCTTGTTTAAGTCACCCAGAAGTTTTTGCTTTGGGGATTTAACTACAAAAATATCAGACTAAACCATTGATTTGGGTTTTAGATCTGAAGAACAGCTGAAGGGAGGGGAAGACCCAATAACAATCGGTAAGCGGGGCCTTTCTTTTTGTCAAGCAAGAGACCCACTTGCAATATTTACATACGAAACGGTAAACCGTAAACGTCACAGACCTTGACATGCTACTTTTCTAAGCTTAATTGGCGCTTTACAGGCTAACAGCTGTGTCGGTGTGCACAATATTCTAGTCTTTGTAATCTCCAGTAGCACAACACCCACGTGGATCTATCATTAATAGTCAATGAATCAAAAACATCCAAACTAAAATCTTGGGAATGGCTTTTCACTAAAAAATTCTACAAGTAATACTATTAGCTAGTATTCAGAATCTTGTAGCAAAGAGAAGGTCGGTCTTAACTCTTAAGCTAAATAGAAATTTCATGTCTGAATTTTGTCTCTTTGCATTGTTACCGAGTCAATTCCGGATGATTCATTCAGATTTAGGAGCACTTAAAGAAATTAACGTGCCTTTAATTTTTATGTGTTATTTTAATTAGTCCAACTTTCATATATAGATTATCATGAGGGAACATGAAGGAAAATTAAGAAAATATTGTATTCATTATAAAAATGATTACATTCATAGTCTTCTTTTTAGTAACATCACCATATATATATATATATATAAATCTTATCTTAACTTAAAAAAGTGACGATCTGTATACAATTATTTTTTTACCTTAATTTGTAATTCATTAAAAAAGAAGAATTGACAAAAGAATTATTTTGTTTAGTGAAGATTTAAGAAGATATTGAAAATGAGATAAGCCTTGAACTAAAAATTATTCTTGATGATCTATTGACAAGTATTACTCAATTTAGTTTAAGGGATTCCTTTGTATAGCAAATTGATAACTTGAATTAGTCGTGCTTTATATCTAATTTATAATGCTAATATTTTATTGTATATAAATAATTTATAAATCATATTATATTATAACTTATGTAAGTTAAGTCGATATTTTATAATTTTATGAATCTGTTGACTTTAGAAGAGAATAATGATTTTATAAATTTAAATTAAATTAATTTGAAATTTTGAATAGTATCTTAACCGAAATCAATATGTTGGCATCTTCAACCATCTGATAGAGTTGTGTAAACATCTGGCCACAATACATGGACCTGGCCATAAGGTCCAAAACTTAGCTCTATTACTCTATGAGGCTTTTGTTTAAGAAGTGGGCTTAAACAAAAGGTAACCCATGGGAATAGGCCTTTTCCCACATAAGGTTCCCCAGAAAATCTTCATTTTCCTTCTTCACATACAATTCCAATCCCAACACCCAAAACCCCAATCCTAATGCGATCTGAATAAGAGCTCTACCACTGTAAAACTGAACTTCAACCGGGAAATTTCGGAAATACTCAGCCATGGTGTTCATCTTCTCACCCTCTCACAAAACCCTAGTACTTGATTTAAATCCCACCACAACCACCCTCCATCAATTAAAGCTCGCAATCCAAGAAAATTCCGACATACCCATCTCTGTCCAGCGTCTGTTCCTATCGCAGAGTCTCCGATTACACGCTGATAATGATTCGGTTCTCGTATCTGAGCTTGGTGTACGGCCCTACTCGACACTAACGCTCCATGTACCTTTCTTTGGCGGCACACAACCACCCACCGCTCCCAAACCCAGGTTTGAATTCCTCAACTCCAAGCCTCCTGCTAATTATGTTGCTGGGTTGGGTCGTGGTGCCACTGGGTTTACTACTCGGTCAGATATTGGTCCCGCTCGTGCCGCTCCTGACCTGCCTGATCGGTCCGCAACAACGATTGGCGGTGCTGGGGCGACTGGGGTCGGGAGAGGTAGAGGGAAACCTGGTGAAGAGGACGAAGAAGATGAAGGGGAAGATAAAGGGTACGATGAGAATCAGAAATTTGATGAGTTTGAAGGAAACGATGTTGGATTGTTTGCCTCAGCTGAGTACGATGAGGATGATAAGGAGGCTGATGCAGTGTGGGAAGCAATCGATAAGAGGATGGATTCGAGGAGGAAAGATAGGAGGGAAGCAAGATTGAAGCAAGAGATAGAAAAGTACAGAGCGTCCAATCCAAAAATTACTGAGCAGTTTGCCGATTTGAAAAGGAAGTTGCATACTTTGTCTGCGGAAGAGTGGGATAGTATACCCGAGATTGGGGATTATTCGTTGAGGAACAAAAAGAGGAGGTTTGAAAGTTTTGTGCCTGCGCCTGATACTCTTCTTGAGAAGGCAAGGCAGGAAAAAGAGCATGTTACAGCTTTAGACCCCAAGAGTAGGGCAGCAGGTGGGACTGAGACGCCATGGTCACAAGCAGGGACAGATTTGACTGCTGTTGGTGAGGGGAGAGGTACTGTGTTGTCCTTGAAGTTAGATAGACTTTCAGATTCTGTTTCAGGGTTAACAGTTGTGGACCCGAAGGGATATTTAACTGATCTTAAAAGTATGAAGATAACAAGTGATGCTGAGATTTCAGACATAAAGAAGGCGAGACTGCTACTTAAGAGTGTTATACAGACAAATCCAAAGCATCCTCCTGGTTGGATAGCAGCTGCAAGGTTGGAGGAAGTTGCAGGTAAGATTCAGGCAGCCAGGCAATTGATACAGAAAGGTTGTGAAGAGTGCCCCAAGAATGAGGATGTGTGGTTGGAAGCTTGTAGGCTGGCAAGTCCTGATGAAGCCAAGGCTGTTATAGCTAAGGGTGTGAAATCGATCCACAATTCAGTGAAGTTGTGGATGCAGGCTGCGAAATTAGAGCATGACGATGTGAATAAGAGTAGGGTGTTGAGGAAAGGGTTAGAACACATTCCTGATTCTGTTAGGTTGTGGAAGGCAGTTGTGGAGCTCGCTAATGAGGAGGATGCGAGACTTTTACTTCAAAGAGCTGTGGAATGTTGTCCGCTACATGTAGAATTGTGGCTTGCACTTGCAAGGTTGGAGACTTATGAAAATGCTAAGAAGGTTCTTAACAGGGCTAGAGAGAGGCTACCAAAAGAACCAGCCATATGGATAACGGCTGCCAAGTTGGAAGAAGCTAATGGTAATACTTCCATGGTTGGCAAGATTATAGAAAGGGGTATAAGGGCTTTGCAGAGGGAAGGGTTGGTAATTGATAGAGAAGCTTGGATGAAGGAAGCTGAGGCTGCAGAACGTGCAGGATCTGTGGCAACTTGTCAAGCAATCATTCATAATACTATTGGGATTGGAGTGGAGGAAGAAGATCGGAAGCGGACATGGGTTGCTGATGCAGAGGAATGCAAGAAAAGGGGTTCCATTGAGACAGCCAGAGCTATTTATGCCCATGCTCTTACTTTCTTCTTAACTAAGAAGAGCATATGGCTCAAAGCAGCTCAACTTGAAAAGAGTCATGGAACCAGGGAATCACTTGATGCTTTACTTCGTAAAGCGGTCACATACAGACCTCAGGCTGAAGTTCTTTGGCTTATGGGTGCCAAGGAGAAGTGGCTTGCAGGGGACGTGCCTGCTGCTCGTGCAATCCTCCAAGAAGCTTATGCTGCCATTCCCAATTCCGAGGAAATTTGGCTTGCAGCTTTTAAGCTTGAATTCGAGAACCATGAACCTGAGAGAGCTAGAATGCTATTGGCTAAAGCCCGAGAAAGAGGAGGCACGGAAAGGGTATGGATGAAATCAGCAATTGTTGAAAGGGAACTAGGAAATATTCATGAGGAGAGGATGTTGCTAAGTCAAGGGCTGGAGCGCTTCCCTTCATTCTTTAAATTGTGGCTTATGCTTGGTCAGCTAGAGGAACGGCTTGGTCGCTTGGCAAAAGCCAAGGAAGCTTATGAGTTTGGTCTCAAACACTGCCCTACTAGTATACCTCTTTGGCTGTCTCTTTCTAATCTTGAGGAGAAGATGAATGGTCTGAGTAAAGCTAGAGCAGTGCTCACCATGGCCAGAAAGAAGAATCCTCAGAACCCTGAACTCTGGCTTGCTGCTGTTCGAGCAGAAATGAGGCATGGGAATAAGAAGGAAGCTGATATTTTGATGGCAAAGGCATTGCAGGAGTGTCCCAACAGCGGTACACTGTGGGCGGCATCAATTGAGATGGTTCCCCGTCCACAGCGTAAAACTAAGAGTATGGATGCCCTGAAAAAATGTGATCATGATCCCCATGTCATTGCTGCTGTGGCCAAGTTGTTCTGGCATGACAGGAAGGTGGAGAAAGCAAGGAACTGGCTTAACAGGGCAGTGACTTTGGCACCTGATATTGGTGATTTTTGGGCATTGTATTACAAATTTGAACTTCAGCATGGGACTGAGGACAGCCAAAAGGATGTGCTGAAGAGATGTGTTGTTGCCGAACCAAAGCATGGTGAGAAGTGGCAAGCTATCTCGAAAGCTGTGGAGAACTCCCACCAACCAACTGAGGCCATCTTAAAGAAAGCAGTGGTTGCACTTGGGAAGGAAGAAAATGCTGTTGAGAATAGTAAACACTAGTTCATTGAGAGCTTCGAGTTTCACAGCTTCATTTTTGGGGTTGTGTATTAGGAATACAATGTTTTGCACTATAATCTTTGCTGTGATTTAGTTGCCTCCTTTGTTGTCACCTAATGAATTCTCTTAAACTACTCCAGCCTTAGAATTTTAATTATGGAACATTTGGTTTCAGCTTTGATCAGATCTTTATTTTGTTTAATATTCGATTCATATGAATGAAACTTATTGTCATTTCAGTGTGCTGTATATATATTTATGGGAATTAACTGGTTTCCATAGCCATAGAAAGAGAGAAAACAAACCGTAATAGACTCTTCCCCGGTTCCCTTCAATGCAAAAATCAGTTTCAAGAAAATGCCATTATTCTTCCACCTGGTTAATCCTCCTTTTGTCTGCTTGGGCACTCATCTTACAGTCTCTACTTCATTGTTTCACAGTATTGATACTTGCTAATTTTTTCAACCATGCTAAAAAATATTCAATCTTTTTAGCAGATCATTGGGAAGTTGTCTCGTTATGCTAACATTCTTTTCTGCAAGATGCTTCCCAAATTTGAATGCAGGTTGACGAAGATCAAGTTTGTTGAAGAAAGGAAAGCTAAAGTTGGTTAGATAATTCCACTCGCATATTCCTTTGTGACAGATCTAGGTCTTATAGCTGTCAAAGACAAAGGTATGATGTTGCAACTCTTGTGCAGATATGTATCAAAGTTATCTGCCTGCATTTGTCAAGTGATTCCTTATCACCACTGAAAATTGCAGGTGATGCTTGTCACTAGTTGTTGGATATGCATAGATAGATGTTCATTCTTTTGTTGGAATTTCCGAAGTTGTTTGGTACTGTCAGTTCTTCAAATCCTGCAAAATTCATTATACATTATAGAAGTAGGATATTTACTGTACTCGAAATTCATTCCAGAAAATGCAGTGCATGTACATAATATTAATGTATTATTGTCTATCTATGAAACTTTTCTCCGGTAGATACATTTGATTGAAGGGTTGTGGATTTCGAATTAACTCCCCTCCTGGTTAGAGTTCAAGGGGTTCATGTGTAAAAAGTTCAATGTGATTAAGACATATTATTTGGTACCTCATCCTTAGTCTACACACCCAAATAGCTAATATTGCCAAAATGAAGGGTTTTCTTGGTCATAATTTCTCTTTCGGTGTTCAATTAAGCCAATCCAACTAGTCTTTCACTAAGCTCCCAAACTTGCGTGCTTTATCTCCATCACTGGCTTCCTTGGAGAGCTGGTTTTTGAAAGAGGCCGAGTCCTTGTTCCAGCTCCAATAAACACCTGATTTTCTCTGGCTTGGATCACTCACAACCTGGATGAACAAGTTTTATTTAGTTTTCTGCTTAGTTAAAGGCTAATGTTTCAGTTATGGAAAGCTTATATATGGCGACACACTTACACAGCTACACAGTAATATCAATGAACTTTAATAGGTTAGCTTATATTCTTATCCTGAGGTCTTTCACTTACCTGGCCATGTCTTTTCCCTGCTTTTTCTTCAGAAACATAGCCTTTTGAATGTACTTCTGATAGGGAGGGAATAGAAGCCTGAACGAGGGAATGTACTTCTATGAAATTCTTGCATTGTCAGCATTTTACAGACTTTGCTATCTTTATAGGCCTTGGCACCATCAAATCACCTCCATCAATCATGTGCGAGCTGTTTGGACCATTCAAGCCTCCGGATAGACCTCTCAGATCCCCAAGAGTTGCCTTTGGTGCATATTCCCAGATAAGGTGTTTGTATTTCCTGCACTGCCATTGACACCAGAACCCATGTTAGAAAACAACTTTTCTGTAATTTTTTTTTTGGGGGGGAAGGGTCGGGGTTACAAGGAAAAATGGTAAGAGAAAGAAAGGAAACATAGAACGAATGTGAAGACATAGATCATAAATGCATGCAGGGCCATTTGTCCATACATGTACTTCTACATCATCAGGTTCACACCAACCCACATTACATATAGATTTCTCTTCGTATTGTTCCTAAAGTTTCCCAACTTTGTTGAAAGAACAAATTTTCTGTATGGAATATTCCATCGTGATATATAATACTAATAGGACTTCGCACCAGTAACGGAGCCAACAATTATTAGACGCTTGGATGGGTAATCTGACTGCTTCATGTCAGCCGTGAGAGGAGGAAGTGGCCCAAATGATTAGTCCCAACACTAGGCTCAAACCCTTCGGCAGTGAATGATGGCTCCTTGGATGTGGGTAATTTGACAGCGCATTGCAAACCAACGCATCAAGTGGCTTATTCAAATGCCAGAAGTTTTCTGCAAGTTGCTGGACACTTTCAAGGGAGGCTAGGTCGAGATGCGTGCAGAACTGTGTCTGTATAGTTCTCCTTAGCAATGCCAGATGATTTAGCGGCTTTCTCAGTTTTGCGGAAAATCCTACATGCCATAATTATGTGCCATTGCCCTGTTTTGGATGTAGCCTTTCTCAGCTTTCTATTCTTCTGGTGTGGACTGGTTAACTGTGGGATTAGTTGTCACTGTTTGCACTTTGATGGTTCCAACGGGCAACAGGTAAACTCCATTCTTAAATTCCTGCAAATGGTGCCTCTAAGTCTCTGACTAGTTAAATACAAAACCAAGTTACGTTATGCTAGGATGCTGATAGATTAGTCGTGGTTTCAGGGACTAGTATTTGCTTGATACTTGTCACCTGATGGAGATGAAGATGGAGGGAGTGGGGAAGGGAAATCTAATGGAACATATATCAAGAGAGACATATGTCTTGAATGATACACTGTCCATCTTTACCTCCCTTCGCCATTTTGCCCCCATTTTCACCTCTACAAAGCAGTTTTTCAATCATTTTACTTTGTATAGCATTTGAATTTTATTTGATGTCTTAGAATGACAGCAGAATTCCACAAAATCATATTTCATATGCATGCTTATGTTTGTCTGTTCCACTTCCTACACATTTCATAGGAAACAAATTTCTCTGTTTGCTTTTGCTATGCTTGTCGGTTCTTATGAAATCATATTAATGGAACAGTGTTTCCAATAGATATCATAGTCAACTTCGATTGTACAAGTGTGAAACAAGAAAGATTGTTCTTACTACCTTGTTCCTTACTGAAGGAAATCCAAATTTAGCTTTTGGATGCTCTGAAAGTGAAACTCCAAAGAGATTTGTCTCTTTAACTCCAAGGGAGGCAACTGATTTTCCCTGTCCAAACAACTCAGACAAGAAGGATTTTTCTTACTACTTTTTTTCCAAATCTGATGAATATGATATTAATACGACTAGATTCACATAAGCTTCTTGAAATACAGAGAAATCACTGTAAGCTTAACTCTTTATAGATAGAGATAGCAGAAGGAAAGTAAACAGTTGCTAGGAGGGCCATGTAACTCTATTAAGGTAGTTAAGCAAGCTTTTTCTTGATATTCTTTATTGAATTGAAGTTTCTCTGGTAATGCAAAGGAACTCCTGCTGGGGTGGATTTGAATTAATGATGTAAATATAGTAGTCCCTTTACGGGAAAGGGAAGATGAGAAAATAAGTTGGTAATAGCTTGATGACCAGAACTGCCACATGGATTTCATTACTCAATCAGGTTTTCAATATTGGATTCCCTTTGATTAATATGTCTGAATGTGGTCCATGTTAAATGCTTGTAACTTTATGGGAGAGACTTCTATATCAGTTTGGGTTGGGCCTAAGTGCAAAGATCATGCCCAAATCCAAATTTCTATTTTATTTTTCTTTCACTTTCCTATCAATCTTTAGAATGGAAACATCAATGACCAGACACATAAACTTTTCATCTATTTACAATTAAATTGTTGTCATTTTCCATGAAAAACATAAAATATTGGGTTTGGTTGCAAGTTTGATTAGCAGTTGAACCCTGACTTAATCATGTCTACCTCTCCATCATCCCAGATATTTTCCTTGTCAATTACTACCTTGATTGTGCTACCATTATCATTTATTTATTTTGTTTGTTAAATTAACTATGGTTTTTGATTAATTTAATATTTTGTTCATCCTTATCGTGCCGTCGCAAGTAAGAAATTTAAGATGATCTCACGGGCCGGTGACTGGACCCACCTCTCTCCATCATCCCAATGAATCACTCTAGAAAATATATTACTAATCACAATTATTAATAAGGAAAGGCTGTTGACTAAACCTTGTGCTTAATACATCTTTATTCCATAATTCTAATTTAAGCATTGTTTTAACAACTCCAGAGTCGGTTGGATTCCAATTCCCAAACGAGAAATAAGATAAGAAAAATGATTGAAGGCCAATCATATTGCTAAAAAAATGAAGAATCGTGGTTAACATATCAAGTGAAGGAGGACCAACATAGACACTACTACTTGCATAGTTTTCCGTTGGATGCTTTACCTAAAATGAATAAAAAGTTGCGGATTCCTTGAACCAGAATTCATTTCCATTTGTCAGATCTGAATCGGCTCGTGTGATATGTATCAATTCAATAAGTGACACCTTCAATATAAAGTACACTTCACTAGCTAGAAAAAGAAAAAAACTATTCAATCACATTATAATCAAGGGATGGTTGTCAATAAAAGCAGGTTGCCAAAACAATAAAAATTCAAAGGGTTTTGTAGCTGCATGATCCTGATTTTAGTTGAACAGCAAATACTCAGCCACCTAAAACTTGATAATTCCAGATCCAATTTTGAAAGCTTTGGTGGTCGGCGAAGTAGTGGTTAAACAACTATTGCAACTCAAATTAAAGAAAATAATCTGGGCATTATAGAATGCTAGCCAAATTTATTTATTTTTGCTGCTAACGATCAATCATTAATGGGTGGAAAAAATAGCAACTCGAGGGCAAGCTGCCATCAATATGATGCGAAAGTCTCCTATGAAACAAGCATACGTCTCTTCCTCCTCTCATGCTGCACAAGTGTATGATTCACTGAATGTGACAACTTCGTCTTCATGTGAGGGTGTAAAGTACGCACGCCTTTACATGCGCAAAATCTAAACTCAACAAGAATTTCATCCCATATTTACATGAAAGAGAAATGATATATAACATTGCAGCATGCTATATCAGAAGTTTAATAGACTATTATGCCTAAGCACGAAACAGGATAAAGGTGTAACATTAGTAAAACACAATCATACCAACAATGATGATCCTGCAAATTGCTTAATCTATCATTACAACTAGACAACAAACTCCATAATGTACAAAAGTTACAATCTTCATCCACCTTGGAGCTGAAAAACAAAGCTCATAATGGATGGACCAATTAAGAAGGAGATCACAAAAACTGTCTTCTTCTGTACTGGTCATGCTCTAAACAGTAAACTACACATTTTATATTCTAACAGAAACAAAAGGCCAACAAGGTCACAAAAAAGGAGCAAGTAAAAGCATGTTTGTGAACACTAGTACCACTTGGAACAAAGGCAGGGCCCATGTAGTATGAACCAGATTGCTACAGCTGAAAAGGCCTGGAAAAATATGTAGCCTTATAGCAGCAGTGTGGATAGATAGATAATCTAATTGGAAGAAAACTTTTTAAGAATGGAAGTGTTTGGATGCTGGGAAGAAGTGAGCCAATGGGTGAAGTACTTCAAAGATCCTAAGAGAAATGTCAAAGCACTAAGGATAACTGGTTGTTTTGTGAAAATTCAGCAACCGGTGAGATATATGTGGAGAAGCTTGAGAATCACAGGTTGATTAAGCAATTAGGGAAGTAATCTGAGGGAACTGGCTAAAACTTCTGCAACCTAGAGAAATAAAAATAGGACTAGCTATGGATGATTAAGAGATTGCAGAGAGTAGCTCAGAAAACCCTCCTTCTCAGATGAACTTCAGTTTTGAATTTTGATCCTTTCAGAAGAAGGGCCTCATGGGACAGGAAGAGGGAGATGAAGAACCCGGACCCATGTTTTCTTCTTGTCTCTGTGAAGTAGAATTACTATTGAATTCATGCTGATTTTGATTGGCAAAAGGGAGTTGTGATTGCAAAAGAAAATTATTGGTGGTGTCCAAATCATCCCACACAGGGCTACCGGGACCCCAACCTGCTGGAATTGCATTAAACCAAGCCTCTGCCATGTCACCCCAAACCAGTTCCTGTGACTGTGAAATGCCTTCCCCTATGTCAGTACCCTTTGCAGTTGCCTGAACTTCATCGCTCACTGTAACATCACTAGACCCCAAACCCGAATCATTGTCCGGGTTTTCTTCTAGTGGTGGAGGCGGTGGTGGCATCTCTTTTGTATCCAGAGCCTGCATTATATGGCCTTCTGGAACTTGCTGAGGCTGCTTTGGATACTGACTAGAAGATGAACTTTCAATGGGAGTGGGGGGAGAAGAAGCAGTTGAATCTGGAGCTGTCGAAGATGGTGCTTTATCCTTATTGAGAAAAAGTTCAGGAAAATTAAGCCTAGCATTCTCTCCTCTCAACTTAAAGGCCTCACGATCATAAGCCAAGGCAGCGTCTTCAGCTGTGTCAAACGTGCCTAGCCAGAGGCGAGTCCTGTTGCGAGGGAGGCGAATTTCTGCAACCCATTTGCCCCAGTGTCGTTGCCTCACTCCCCTGTAAAGCTTGGTAGTATTTAGAGGCTGTGCTGGAGGCCTAAACAATGGCCTGCCATCAGGCCGCAACCGGTTCATCATCATCATCCTCCCTCTTGGACTTAGATTCAATGCATCACTCCAGTACTTCAGAACCTGCTGCTGCTGGTATTGTTGCTGTGGGGCAGCAGAGTCTTGGGCAAAGTATTGTGGAAAGCCCATGTTTTGTTGGTAGGCACCAAAAGAGATCATGTGCTGCTGATTCTGTGTTGCCTGAAGCTGTGGACGAAACAAAGGTAAATTTGTGTTGCTGAATTGTTGGGGGAATTGCATAGGCTGTTGAGAGCCATCAAAAGCAAATGGAAACATAATTCTAGAAGAAGATGAAGAAGGAGAACAAAGGGTCAGAGAAGAAGCTGTACTAGGATAAACAGAAGAAGGAATTGAGGAAGAAAGTGTTTGTTGAGGCAAAGATGCAGAGAAGTGAATTGGGTCTTGACGTTCAGGGCTACGGATCTTCTTAAGAGGCCTATCTGACAGGGAAGCTCCATCAAAAACTGGCTTCCATTGTCGCCTCTCAAAGCTAAAATCAAGATCCTTGGCCATGTCAAGCTCCCAATTTTGGCTTTCTCCCATCTGGGTTACCTTCTGAGTTTCATAAACACCCTTCTTGGATTTACCCGTGTTCTTAGCTGCAGCCATCTGCTCCCAATAGCTAACCCGCTCGCTCTCTCAAGCTCAAAACTCTTCTGGGACCTATCTATATACAAAGAAGGATTGAAGAGAATTTGAGATGGGTACGACTTAAAAAGAAGACTCGAATCAAATGAATCGATTGGACCCAAATAACAAAAGAAAATTCAAGACCCAGATCCAAATCTAGTCAAAGATTAAAAAAAACAAAAAAGACCGAATTTTAGAGTCTGGGTTCTGATTTTGAAAGCTAATCCGATCGAATCAAAAACAGAATCGGATACTAAAAGTTTTCATTTTTTGAGAAACCCATCCCAAATCTCTTGTATACAGAGCTCAAACCCAATACAGAGAGAGCGAGCGGAGAATATAGCCAACTGGGTGTTGATGAATTCTCTATGTGTTGGTGAGGGCTCTTTGAGAGATTCTGGGGCAGAGTTGAAACCAGGAGAGTCTTCTTTTCTTTTTTTTTTGATAGGCAAAGAGGGCAAGGCTGAGGGTTTATAAGAGAGCAGAAAAAGATTTGTTTTAGACTTTTTTGAGACATTGTGAGTGAAGAATATGTAGAACTCTCCTTATTGGTTGTCTGTGTAAGGGACCCACACGGCTTGGTCTTTCTTTCGTTGCTTCCACTCCAATTTCTCTCTGGTCCTCCACCAGCTCCACTGTCACATACTCTCACATACTCTGTTTCTTCTCTCTCTTAATCTTTCCAACTGTTGCAACATCAGAGGGTGCCAATATGAGGTCTGGAGAGAAACAGTTATGTAACTGTATACAATTTGTGGCAAACAGTGATTGGCAAGTGCATGATTAAGATATTTTCTCCTAGTTCTTCAGTGCCTAGGTACAGTATGTGCAGCCCATTGCATATGGTAAATTTGGATGTACTAGGTTCCATTTTTTTAAAGAAGAAAAGAAATACAAAAGAATCTAATCCTAAATATATATATATATATATAATACACAAAAGCACAATGATATAAGAATAGTGAATAAAATAGATAACTCCAACAGCAATAAAGCAGAACAGCATTTCATTTGGGCAATACTTCCCCTTAAAGATATGATAAACAATGATCAAAACTTTATTTAATAAAAACGATAGGGTTTGGTAAAACTTATACTTTTTCAAATAGGAAATGCTACATGCATCAAGTGAAACTTTTAAGCTAACCCAGTACTGCAATATTGTATATATACTATTTTATGTACATCATGATCGTTTAGTAAGTATTTAACTTTCCACCAAAACCTAGTGATGACTGATGGAAGATTAACTATATATCAAGTTATTAATATTTTTTGCCTTCTTTCTTGCATACCCAAATACAATCATAGTTTGATTTTGCAAGCAAATTATTAATTAATTAGTTGGCCTAATATAAACTTAAATAGGTTAGCAAAATTTCAATAAAAAATTTATATATAATTTTGTGTAACTGTGCTATAAGTTTGTGACACGCCAATAATCCACGTTTGGGATCTCAAATTTCACTTTCGGTGGAAGAATTCAAGATAGAAACCCGATGGTAATGCCAAATTTGTTTGTCGTTACAAAGTCAACAATATAACGGTGTTGCTCTTAAGAGGTCGGTGACAATCGGCACGTGTCGGTGGTCCTAGATCACTCCTCACCCAACACTCAATCATTCATTTTCTTCTTTTTCTTCTTGCTTTCTTCCAATTTTTATGTTTAAATAATATAAATATCTTTTCCAAGTCAAACACTGCATTTTATATTTTTGTTTTGTTTTGTTTTATACCAATAAATTACTTATGCACCAAAACTTTTATATAAAGAGAAGAGATGAATGAGTCTTGTGGGAAACTTGCCTTTCTTTGAAATGTTTCATGAACTGTGTTTTTATTAATTTTTGAAAGATTGGAATAATTAATATATTTTTAATCAGACTCCAAACATTGAAATATATATAAATTAATTTAGCCAATTGAACTATTATGATGTAACTTTTTTTTAATATGAAAATATCACGTATTTTTTATATCAATTATTATTTTGAGTTTAGCTAAATAAATGTGTCATGTTTTAATAATAACTTATAGTGTAAGAAAATAATTGACATGAAATATTTATCTTATAAAAATATTTTTTGGGAGTAGTTTATTGAACTAGTTATTTAAAAAATTTATTTAATGTTGGATTTTGGACAAAGGGTAGTAACACCTTTTTAAAGATATTCCCCAAAGAAGCATAAACAAATCTTTTCTTTTAAGTTGGATGACTTATTTGGTGAACACGTGTCCTCCCTTCCTACGTTGTCGTGGCTTCGCTTCCATGTTTATATGGAGAAATGGAATATCACTTCTTTAAAACATTCAAGTGCATAGGGACAAAATTGTTGCTAAGGGTCTTCCTTTGACTCCAACAACCAAATTACCTACTTTGAATGGCTTTCACGACTGAATATGTTACACATGTTTGGGACTGTGTTGTATGGAATGTTTCTTGGCAAATGGTAAAAAACTACAGGTATGTATCACTACCAAAAAAATTAAAATAAAAACAAATTGATTTTTAAATCTCAACCTCATTATGTTGCCATATATGCACAATTTATTAGATAAATAATAGTCTGAATACTACTTCAAATATTCTTATTTTTTTTTTTACAAATATTTTTATATTTTTTGAGTGTAAGTTTAATTTCGTTTGAAATTCGTGACTGTCTCTCATCACAAGTATTTTCTTATGAGCTCAAATGCTGGTATTGTAAAGGTTCTTCAACTACTGAGCTCAAATATATCTTATCACTTGAACCATGTATTATAAATAATTTAAATATTATTCTTCAATGCAAGTGCCATGACACACATTAAAATTCTTATCATTATTTGGTATATAATACTTCTACGATCCAATCAATAATAATATTAATTTTCTGCTAATAATATGTATATTTCACCATCATGTTCACATTTAATCACTTTTATTTATAGTAATATAAGTGTGTGATTGTTCATGTAAATTAAAATTAATGGCTAGCACACGCAAAGATATTGGGGCCATATTGGTGCACCGCCATTCGCTAGAAAGTAGAAACCTATAACAAAGACCTTCCTATTACTAAATGATATCATCTTGCCACCAATGAAATTGGAACACGTATGCCGATTAACATTAGACTTGCTTAATTAATCAACCACATAGTCTTAATTAGTTAAATAAAACGATGATGAAGAACTCAAAAGAGTTGTTAGGCTACAATTGGCAGAAACATCATAGGTTTCCTCGAAGAACAATTATAGTATAATCTGGATCAACCTAATTGGCCGAAGGCATTGTTCTCTGCAATTAGAAACATTATCATAATAATCATTGCGGACCATTATAAGATAATGGTTCCCAAATATTGATTGCATCTTCCACTTTGGTGGTTAATTTAATTGTAGCACTTACTTGAGATTCTCTTTTGGTGCTCCACATGTATTCTTAGAAGAATTTTTTGGGTGCAGAGAAAACTTACGTTGCAATGTGTCTGCAAGGTCTCTTGGTCTGCAGGGTTTAGTTGACAAATATATGTTTAATGTTAGAACCAATTTTGACCAAGGTGACCTTCCCAAGGTCTTGACCTAGATTTCAGGGCTCCGAGATTGAACTGAAACGAACAAGTGAAATGCGACTTGAAATAAATAAGAGAAATGAGGTGATGTGATAATTTGTCGATTCTCTGATGATTAAGTCAGTGATCAATTTAGAGAGAGACTTTGAATATAAAAAAAAAAATGTCACAAACAAGAGATTAAATACCTCAACATGTATAAAGTTGGTCCCTTTATATAGTTGAGTAACATGAGGTTCTTTTAGGCCTGATTAATCTTGACCTGCCAATGAGATTAATTATCTTTGTCCACGTGTCGACCAATGACAAGCCCGGTGAATCCAGTACTACTATAACCAGCCCCTGCTATTCTTTACAAATCCATTTACATTATGATTGAATAATGTCTTGTTTATTGAATTAGTAGGGTAGTAGACAATGAATAATTAGACAAAAACTTGTCTATCAAGAATATGATGATAAACGCTAAATGAACCGCCTTTTGTTTCTTTGACAAGTACTTATTATATTTGTGATTGCTATTGATGGTTTCTGTTTACCATATATTGTTATCTTAAGGTTTTCTTACCTACTGTGATCACTATCAACTAAGCATAATCAATTTTATCCACTTTGTAGCAGGTAAACAATGCTGACAGTTATTTCTTTTT
Organism: Quillaja saponaria; assembly: GCA_029379385.1. NCBI lineage: Eukaryota > Viridiplantae > Streptophyta > Magnoliopsida > Fabales > Quillajaceae > Quillaja > Quillaja saponaria. The sequence goes on along the minus strand of CM055616.1, from coordinate 4,073,083 downwards.
CTTTGTTCTGTATTTCTGATGGTTGAACATGCAATAACTTTAATTGCATAGAGTTTCATCCCTCCAAATGCACTTCGTTGACTTTCTAAGGTGACCATTCCCATATGGCAGCTAGATGCTCTCCTGGGCTCTAGAACAGAAAGCTAACACAACAGTCAGAGCTTGGGACAGTGGATGCATATACAGAATGATCTAGCAAGAAAAATGCTTTAAGGCCTGGAAGAAATAAGGTATTGGTGACTATGGGGTTCATAGCATAAACTACCATCCTGGTAAGGCAGTATGGCCTGCTAAGTAACTACAATTGAAGTATAAATTATATATTCCACTTTCTTCCAGGAGGCCCAGGAATGAGGAAGCATAATATGTAAAGCTCCCACAAAGGGAACCCAATTTTGAAAAAAAAATATGACATGCAAATAATGGAATTAGTAATGCAATGCTTCTTTTTCTTTTCAGTCTATAATAATGATGAACGCAGAGTTTTAATTGCAGAAGTCTTAGCCTTTCTATATTTCATTGACTATCCAGTATCAAATATCCCTACCGTATGGCATTTAGGTGCTCCCTTGGGCAGCAGCAAGCAAGGTATTCATCAGTGAGAGGTTAGGACACTAAAGCCAATGCGGATGAAAGGGTTCCACAAGCATCTGGTGATATACTGTAGAATTAGAAACTCAGATCCCACAAATCAAAGATTAAGTCTGAATAGTATTCACTGATGTTTTGTTACTAGCATGATTGAAATGAAAATATGGAATATATATATATATATATCTTCTTGATCAAGTCAAAGGAACTAATATACTATGAATTGAAATGAGTGAAGAAATGGAAAAGGAAATGTTCACTCTTTTCATGTTCTATGGACAAAGAGCTGTCTACCAAGCAATGTTGCAAGAACAATTTAATCATTCTAATAAGGTAGAATGTAAATACAGAAAAGCGTTTCAATGATATTAAGAATAAATTTGACACGAAAATTGCTCAAATGAGAAATGTAAAGCTGAAATCTTACAGAGCTGGTGCTATACAAAACGGTTGGCCTCCAGTTCTTCCTTGAGTTCTACCTATTGCAGTGTTTTATTTTGCAGATGTTCTTTCTTGAGAGCCATGAACTTAGTAGCTATATCATCATATTCAGGCAATTTAGGATGAACATGATTTGGATTTTGGAAAGGGCTTGAATTGGTTCGCCAAATGTTGTCCTTGGGACTGCCTTTAGACCGCCCTGGGGGCATTGTCACTGCTCTTGAGTAGGGTGGCAATTTATCTTTTCTTGTTAGAGAACTAGAGATATCTGGTTCGGAACAATTAGACGGAGGGCTTCCCAGAGAATTAGAGATCTCTGCTTTGTTTTTCTTAACACTCTGGTAATCTAAGTAGGTGAAAACATTATACACAACAGCACCATTGTGGTAGCTTCTTCTCCTTGGTTTATGAGGGAGAGTATCCGATTCCGTTTCCTCATCTGATTCTTTATTCCATAAGGAGTGGCATTGACAACATTCACAGAGCAAAGTTTCTTGATTAACATGTGATGTTGGGAATCCCACCACTGTTCTGATCCCTCTCTTTTGCTTTACTGGTAAATATTCCCAATTGTTTTTGTCATCAAACACACAACGATAACATGGATGTTCCAAGGTGCAGTCATTTATTTTAAGGTTGTAACAAGATTTTTTTCCTCCATGCCTGCTTTGACGTGCCTGAAAATTACTATTCAACTCTAAAGATTGATGCTGCTTCAGTCTCTTCTGGTCACAATTTGATTGTTGATTCTCTTCTCCTAATGGCCTCTGCAACTTTCTACAGTAATGAGATCCGTGCTTATGAGTTGAAGGACTTCTCCATGTCTTGCAATAATATATCATACATCCAACATCCTTTATGCTGTGATTTTCCAGTGACACTGATCTCCTTCTTGATCTTTTCTCAGGTACTGTCCTCCTACTGTTTCTTGAGCTCATCGTGTCTGACTTATCACTCAATGATTCATCATGGCCTATATTGCCTTGATCAGAACCAAATTCAACTTTATCTCTCCCAGGCCAACCAGATGATCTGAACTTGAATAGTCTTTGTTCCTGTGATACAGAAGACTGACACTCCTCTATGTCATCAAGATAAACCACCGCTTCTTCAGGAAATGGAGGAGAACTTTCAGTAGAAGATGCTGCAGCCATTTTTTCTTCCTTGTCTTCCAAACTAGAAACTGTAAATTTGGATGAGGAGTTCACCTTGACAAACTTTTCTACTTTATCAACCTTCTCATGCAAAGGAGAAATCGAAATATATGGGGGAGCATGATGAACACTAGAAGGATTACTCATATCAGAACTTTGGTTAGAGAAAGAGTTAGATGGTGTGGTCAGGAAGCTCTTGATAGAAGAATCAACACATATGACTTCCCTTTCTATCTCCGCCACATTTGAAGGTTGCATTTCAAATCCTGCACTTGTATCATTAGTTTGAGCATCCATTTCCTCTACTTGATTCCCATTGTTTTCTTTCATCTATCCAAGGGAGAAGAACATAGTATCGCATTACTAAACAAGAAAAAGTTGTTAAATTCACACTGACAATCACAAAACTTCTACCTGCACTTGATGCCAATCAGAATCAGAATAGTATTCCAGTGCTAAAAGCTTTGGTTGGAGGCAATAGTCCCTAGATATTTCATCGATCACTCTATATTTCAGTTCATCTGCAACTGACTTTATAGAGAGTTTCTCTTTTATCTGTAGTTTAAAATTTAATGAATTCAGAGAAATACATGAAATATAATGTAAATGCAATTAAATGTTGTTTCACATTATTCTACTTGAGACCTGAGGGTTGACAAGATTTCCAGGAAATAGCTCAACAGCAGTCATTGCAAACTTATGACCGTAACGCTCTCCAAAGAGCTTCCTGATAATGCGAAGCTCAGGAAGATCCCCACATCTTGCAGAGGCAAATATAAGACTTGAAACTGCTTCATTGACATCATTTGGACAATCCCTATCATTAGCAAATTAAAGGGTAAGAGCCATTGTCCTAAACCCATATATTTTGATCTAGGTAGTTATAAGGGGCAAGTGAATGCAAGTCATACTTGTGTCTTTGGATGTAGGAAAGGTGAATGAGAATGAATTCACAGAAATGGTTCAACAATTCATATACTGTCGCTATGCATTCATCCTTAATAAGCTGCTCAACCTGAAAGTTTGAGAAAAATTATTGGTAGTGTTTCAGAAAAGATTCCTCAAGTTTATTACAATTTGAACAGTAAATCTAAGTGTACAACGTAAAACGGATGCAACAAGACAGGAATGCGAAAGTGCTCAGCATGCTCGTAACAAAATGAACACTGATCAAACTTCACTATAGTAGACTTTAACCGGCATAATCACATTTAATTAAAGAATTTGTGTTTTAAATTTGATAATTTTCTACTTCATCAGATAAAAGTTTTTTAAGGAACTACTAGCTCACTTGTTTTCTTTTCCCCTTGATGTCCCCACTCTTCATTTCCTAGTGTTTCTGGTGCTATGAAGCTCTAACCAAATGGTAGCTATGTAAAAACCAGAAAGGAAGTTGATTAACTATATGGTACTTAATTACATTCATAGATTTACCTCTAATTTACTCCTCCTACAATAATCTTTTACGCTTCCTTTCTCTCCTGTCATTTTCTTTCCTCCCTCAATTAGTTCCCAAACAAAGGCTTAAGTTTATATTTTGTAAGGAAAAAAAGATAGTGCTTGACAGAGCTTAATAGAAGCTAACTGAACTAATGCAATGGCTGCCAACATATAAACTTCTGTCATTGAAAAACCATTCGAAATTCTGGTATTACAATATAAACTACTTAACATCAAACTTATACAGAAAAAATACTTTTTTCCCCAAGAAACAGGGGAAATCCTGGGTTAGCCAAATGGAAAATAAAAAATTTCTCATTCATGTGGTAGGCAATTTTGAACATACCCGATTAAAAGCAGTTTCTTCATGGCCATTCTTTATTAGCTCAGCCACGTCTTCCCGTAATTGCCTGACAATTGCATTCCTCTTGTTCTTCAATAGATTGAGTCGGCACTGAACTCTTTTGATCAGTTTCTTGCTGCAACCCAATAAACAGTACAAAACAAAAAGCCATAAGCTTCATTAGAGCAAAACCCAGAATTTTACAATCTAAGTTTACTTACCATTTTGAAGCTTTTCTCCATCCGAACAAGATGTCAAACATGCTTCAAAAAATAAAGACAGTGACTTCTGGGTTCATTCAGATTTGAAGTTAATCACAAGCTTTAGAGTTAAAAAGTTGGTTTTTTTTTTTTTTTTTTGTGGTACAAGCACATGAAGAAAGAGAAAGAGAGATAACCATGGAGTGATAATTTCAAAGGAGGTACTGTTAGTAGCTGGTTTAAAAGGAGGAAGAGTTGAGGGTTAAGAACGATGAAAGAGCAACTGAACCGCCACAAGAAAGCTGGGTTTGATTTTGTTTTGAGGGCGTAAAATTTAGGAGAGTGGGTTGAATAGGTAGCTTATGTGGGAAGAATGAGGAAGGAGACAGTTCTGGTCTCCATGACAAACTGCCCCACTTCACCGGTTTAAAGACACTTGTCAAGCTGCTATAAAGCCCTCAATGGGGAACGAAGAACATGGGTTTAAAATTTTTTATTTTTGACAACAACCAGAACTTCTTTCTTTGTTACTGACCAAATTGATGGGATATTTTGTTGGAACTGGTAATAAATTTTTCTTTTTTCTTTCACAAAAGTTATATTAACACACAGATTATCACGATTTTGCTATTAAAAACAAATAAAAATGACATTTTTTGGGTTCCATTTGGGTGGGGTAAGAAGTTAACCATGCCACAACTTCATGGTTAAATTTTTTATAGGTAAAAAAGAATGTTTTATTTCTTGATTTTTGAGTTTGAGTTTGAAATTTTGGGAAAAACACTGAAGAACTAAATTTTTTTTAAAAAAATTTTGATGTGATATAAGAAGAGTTGAAAAATGACCTGGACAGACAAGAAAAACGAATTTACTACCACTTAAGTATCAATCACATTTTTCAAAGCTGATTGGGTTATATTGAAAATGTAGTCCACCTGCACCCACTTCTTCCTTAAATTGGATGGTAACCCTTATCAGTTCCGACACTAATGCAAAGTGATTATCATTGTACTGATCCTTAACAAACACGCAATGATATAGTGTCTCGCTCGCCTGCTGCTCATTCTGTTTCTTTGTTGTGGGACAGTGAAAATTCTAACAAAACAACCAAGTGCTTCAAGAAACAAGTGGCAGCGTGGTTGTTAGAGTCAGAAAAACAGGTAATCAAACCCACCTTGCTCTCTCTTTCAATCTTTTGTGTCTGTAATTAATTTGGGGCTGGTGGCCAACTGATGGTTTGGTTTATTTAGCATGCAAAGCGTGCAATATCAAAGTGGGGTCCTTGCTTAGGCATGGAAGGAAGCTTGGCAGATAAAGATAAAGGAAATCTCCAGTTCATGATGTCAAAGTGAAAAACAAGGTCACACTCTAACTCTTAACAATTTTGTTAAAATTTCTTTCTTGGGTAACAAAGAGAATGTTTAATGATTAGTTCACAATCATGTATTTTTAAAGAGAATGTGCATAGTTTTTAATTCCAAGTGGTATAACTTATGCTTTGAAGTTTTTATTTATTGTTCTCAAGAATCACTTCAGATGTTTGTTGTTTTGCTTGTGAGAACTGTTTTTCCTACCTCGTATTGAGTATGCAGATTTTTAAGTACAACTAATCTATGCTCATGTCTTTATAATATTGAAACCACTGGAATTAAGTGCTTATCGAGAATTTCCATTGTTTCTTACTTCATATTTCTTTGAAATTTTTGTTCATAAATTGACAATTAGAGGGCAAGGATGTCCTAATTCTCTCTTGTAAATTTCTCAACCCAGGGTCGGGTGAAGGCTATCGTAAACTTCATTGAAACGACCAACTAAATTGTTCACTGAAACTACCTATACTGATTCATTTTAATATCTAAACTTGAAGATACATCATCTATATAATACATCCCATCAAGAGGAGGCAGGATTAAAACCTGTGATGAGCAGATTTGGGTATTCCCACAGCCCTGGTAGAAAACCATCTCTATGAGGTTTAGCCGTTTACCCCTTTCCTTCCAATTTAGAAAACAAAATTGGTTGGTGGGTCGTGGGTCATGGGTCTCTAAGTTAAAACCTTTTTCTTTTTTTTTCTAAAAATCCCTTCCCTCAATATATTTTGTTGGTCATGAATTTTTTGTTTTTAGTGTTTTCAAGTGATCTATCTTCAAAACCATAAATTCCCCAAAGCTACTCTAGAGATATATATTAACCCTGGGCCCTGGCATATGTGAAATACTTGAGCAGGAGGTTTCACCTATCTGATTGAGAATGAAAGCCATGCTTTTCTTCAGATCCTAGTCTAAAACAGAGTTTACCCAAAATTGCAAGTTTCTATTCATAAATCCAGAAAATTAAATGAATTTCTTTAAATAATAACCAGTTACATATGATACATGATTTTCTACTCTCCCTCTGTCTCTCCCTCTTTTCAATCTTTATTGACATTCAGTTTATGTATCAAGAAAGGCAGAGAGGGAATTTCATCTCCCATTCCAGATACAAAGAAAGAAAGACTATATTATTACATAAATCTATCTCCTGTATGATAGGTATAGTTCACATTTGTAACATAACTTTATATGCAATTGAAGAATGTTACATAAGGAACAAGTAGCAAAACCTCTAATTACAATTATCTTAAAATAAAAGTTAGTATCACCAATTGCTTGTCTCCTTTCCTCTACGGCCATGGCCACCATCGATCATTACAATTATCTAATAAAACCACCAAATTATAACAGAAATAAAATTCAAAAGTACTCTACCTCGTATGCATAAGAGCTTGATATAATCTGAACTTTCTTGTTGGGGGCCAAGTTATCAACCACCAATGAACAATTTAGTTTAAACACAAACTCCCTCAATTGGATGTGTCCCAGCACAATTCTTACAGGAACATTCACTAGCACAAGCAATGGTATTTTCCCGGTATGCCTGTTTTCCATAAGAGCCGCTTGCATTCCTGATCCGAATTTAGTCTTCCCTTTCAAAACAACATCTATCTCTGTTGTATTCTTCTGGGGCTGAACGAAACTTGGGATTTGGCCTGAACAGAGTTTTGAGCCTGTATATATTACATCAACTTCACTATCCTTTCCATATCCAAAGCCAATGTTTTCATTTGGATTCTGAGCTTTCACTGTGACAAGGAATTCAGTGATGAGACTGAAGTCAGGCTTGACATCGAAAGTTCTGACATCGAATTTATCAACCTTGTAGGAAGGTGCTCGAGGCTTGAGGAAAATAAAGAGACAGATGAGAACCGCGGCCAAGATGAAAATGAAGATGAATAGGCAGCCATAGAAGCAGCATATGCACCTTAGGCAACTGAATCCTCCTGAACGTCCATGATCTTTGGAATGGTAACGGGGGATGTTACGCCGATAAGGAGGAGGTCGAAGGCTGCCTTGATTCTCAGAAAGCATAACATATTTTGGTGGTGGTAAATGTTGGTCATCAGGGTTCATGGTGGATGGGGATTATGGTTCAAAATCTCAGGGTAAGTAGTGGTGCCCTTCGCTTGGCATAGTCCATTCAAGGAAGAAGAAGAAAGAGGGGTGGTCCTTTCTTTCTTCTTCTTCTTGGCCAAAGATCTTTTTGGGAGGAAAAAAAGGTCTGTGTTTTTTTTGTTAAAACAGGTTTCCATTGGTTAAGGACTTTGTTACATATGTGTGGCCATGGAAGAACACAGTGTTGGCTTGGCTGTATGTCTAACCGAGTTTTATGGGTGTCAAATTGTTTTCTGCTATTGTCTTTCTGATCCAGTTTCTAAATTTAGGTTTCATTTGCGATTTTCTGCTGGCATTGATTAACTAATACTTGTAATTATTACCAAATACTTCAAAAGGCCCTCATTGGTATTTATGAAGCATTATCTACAAAAATAAAAGATAACCTACTCTCTAATAAAAGAAAAATCAAAACCCATTTCCCTTGAACTCCCACTTGCAACAACAAAGATTTATGAACTTTATAGAAAGAAAAGAAACAACATAAGCTAGAGTAATCCAAGTTCAATCTAAAAGGTCAGAAACACTTTCTAATTGGTATCGGGGAGGCGGCGGCTATAGCTGATTTACAACTGCTGGATCTCAAAGAACCAATTCTCATGAAAGACACCATTGAAGCTACAAATTTCTTCACCTTAACTGCTATCTTCTTTACCTTTTGTGATTTGGAGCCACTCAATTTGTGAATTGGTGCTAGCTTGTAAGTTCTTAGAAAAACTTGCCTTTGCTTTGCTCTGTTTCGTCTGTAACTTAAAGAATTCATCAACTTACTACAAGTCTCTTTTATTTGCTGGCCATGATTGGTGTCTTTGTCCTGATTCAACGGCTCATATCCACTGAATCGGGGGTTGAAAGTCACGGTGGTGCTGCGAACAAGTGTGTTCATAGCTACCTAATCAAGCTGAGAGATACAGATTTGGAGAAAGAATTTGTGGTTCAGTTATATATTGGAGAAAGGATTTGTTTGTTTGCAACTTTTTTAAAAGTTGTTGACCGTTATTTCGTTCTTTTCCATTCTTGGCGGGCGCTCATATATGCCAAAATTTTCACACCCTAGTAGGAATTTCCAAACAAAAAGAGCATCCAGTGACTGAGGAACACCGTAATAGGAATGTGTTATCAATGGTTTAACACGTGGCACACATTTACTGCTTGATGTTTATAATCAAAGGGCTATTGGCTTGCTAAGATATAAGACCAAATAGTCAAACTTAAAAACAATTTAATCCATTGGGTGCTTCCTATTTTGGCTCTCATCTTGGTAGGTGGGCTCCCCAACCCTATGACTATGAGCACTTAGAAAAATTCTAAGGTGATTTATAAAAATTCAAGATCAATATTTTTCTTTTTCGTCCAATAAAATAGAAGATTCTTGAGGAGAAGCTTCTTTTTTGAAAAATAAATTAAAATTATTGTGCATTACTTGGAATATATCGAAGTTAGACTTACGAGAAAGGAAGGAAAGCCATCAGAAGGAGGAGCCTTATTCTATTATCCCAAATAATTTGTTAACATCATATTCAGACTCTCCTTATTTTAAGAGTGAAACATGTTAGTAGATTATGACCAAAACCTAGTAGATTGTGAACCATTTTTGTTTTATTTATAGCTTTGCCTACAAGTTATAGATTTTTCCCTCAAATTCAAGTCATTCGATATCTATGGGATTTATTTTAAATATTAAGAGTAACCCTAATATTTATTTATTTTTCTGGTTGGTTTGGATGAAAGTATGCAAAAATCTTTGTAGGTAGAATAAGACTACAAAGTGCAAACCCATATTTCATCATATACAGAAAAGGAGCTAAGCTAAAGGTGGTCCATTGGAAAGCAGGTTAGAACAGAAGAGCTCAAGTTAGCCCATGAAGTATAGGAGAAGAAGGGTATTAATGGTAGTCACATTAGACCCCCAGTACCAAATTTATTAGTTAAGTTTCAAAGAAACGCAGGCTGCATTTATTGGTTTACATGGCTATGTGTGCTGAACCAAGCTTCAGTCAGAGTTTCACGTACAAGTCGAAGCACTTAAATTCAGTTTAAATTCTACCATGATCACCTTTCTTCCATGGAACAAAAGCTTGAGTCCTGTGACTAATTGTGAGTTATCTTCTTGTCCACCCTTTTTCATGTGACCGCTTCTTACTCACTGCCTTTTGCCTGTGATTTGCTTCAATACCATCTTCTTATGGCTAAAATCTTTAAATATAGACCTAACTTTTCCAGCTTCCTTCCACCATTGGCCTCAATCAGACCCACAAACTAAAGGACTTCAAATCAGAAAAAACAGAAAACAATGAAGGGTTCTGCTTCTATTATTGTGGCCCTTATTCTTCTTCTTTGTGTTCCAGCAATCATATCGGCAAGGAGCCTAAGCCGGCCACATTCACGTGGGTGTCTGCCTCTCTTAGAGTAACATATGATTATGGCTATGCATATTTTCCAGCTACATTTCTGTCCATCCATACCAAATTGCTCTGTTTCTGGCATATTTTACTTGTTTCTTCATATCAAAAAATTGTCTAATTTCATTTATCATGTTGAACAGGTCACGGCCATCACCATCCTACACTAGCAAAGACAATAGTAGGCAGCAGTTTGGGGAAACCAAATGTCAATTGGAAAACAAGACCAACAAAGTTTGTAAGGGGACCTGATACACTTCAAATTGCAGGGTCCAGATTGCCAGATTGCTCTCATGCTTGTGGGTCATGCTCACCTTGTAGATTGGTCATGGTGAGCTTTGTTTGTGCTTCGCTTCAAGAGGCTGAAACATGTCCAATGGCTTACAAGTGCATGTGTAGGAACAAGTCCTATCCTGTCCCATAGGGTCTTTAAAATCCAAGCTTCAATTTTCAACCCACTATGACATATACAACAGTCCACATGCTTCTTACTCCTTTTTTTTTTTTTTTCTCTTGTTTGTAATGCCCAAATGTTCTATGTAAGATGGACATGGCTTTCTATGTCTAATCAGAGAGCGTTTTTTTTTTTTTTAGTAGTTAATATATAACGATATTTTCAAATTATTTTCATTATGATTCTCTTAATTTAAGGTTTCATAATGAAGTAGAGGAAAAAATAATTTGGATACCAACATGACTTGATAGACCAATATTAAAACATATAGTGTCGCAAAAATTAAAAAAGAAGAGAAAGAAGGACGAAAAAAACATTTGTTCAACTAGTTAAATTTTATTTATTTATTATTCTTTGGTAAATCTAATTATAAATTGAAAATTGAAAATACAACATCTTAATAAAGAGTTTAACCTATGTTTTACATGTGATAAATACTATATAATTATTATTATTTTTTTCATAAAAAATCATTTGGATCTACAAGTTGTATGATGGGAGAGCACTCCTTCCTTTCCATAAATTTTTATGGTGAAGACGAAATCTAATCTCAAATATTTAGAAATAAAATTTTTTGCCCAGAAGGTGCTATTTTTCTAGTTAATATAATAGCTTCCTTAGTTAAAGCTCCGTCTTGTTGGTACACAACCTAGTCTGCTAAGTCTAAGACATTTGTCAATTACAAAAAATACAAAAAACCGCACCAGACCATCATAGTTGCCAGCCAGCCAAGTAGCAAAAAAAATCCCTAATTAGGCCCAGAATCTAAACTGAGGAAAGCAACCAAGCGCTACGATATGGGCGGCAACCATTCAGGAAATTGACTGGTTTTCAAAGCCATTGACAGAGAGTGACAAATCAAACCCAAAAGACTCCTTCCCATTTTCCCACGATGCAAAAATCAAGCTGCACAAAATGCCATTTTTCTTCTCTTTCGTCTTCTTCTCCTTTCTACCTCTTTCCTTACCAGTTCTGGTTCCACCCTCCCTCCAACTGGGTCTCACACAGACCCTTAACATCACCAAAAACACTACCAGCGTCATGTCTCCTCAGATGCCATAGCGGGTAGGTACGTTTCTCTATGCCTCTTTTCACCTTCTGCGTTTCTTTGTGTCACTGTGTTTGGTTGTCATTTTTGTCTTGTATGTTATTGACTTCATGTTATTGAGAAGCAGGAACATCCACCCCACTTCTCCCCAACTTTCAAATCACGTTACTAACTTTTTTACAGCATATAAAATTATGAAAAATAACTTTTCTTGCTGAGAACAAAAAGTGCCCTTTAATTACGCTATTGATATTCTCGTTCATGAGTTTCTGCCTTTATAACCTCTGACTCTGGCCAGTGGCCACCCTTTACCTATGCTTGTCCATTATTTAACCTTTTTTGTCTCTCGGAAGTTAGAGAATAAAGAGAATTACAATGATGGGAGGTTGAATTATAGGAAGAAAGCATGTCATGGGTGCAATCATTTGCCACCCATTTTTTCAAAATGAACTTGTCTTTTAGCTTTTGCTTTCGGTTAAAATGGGTGAAAGCTTATCATTTTTTATTTTGTCCCCCTGATGAGATTAAGGAAGCGTAAACAATGTTTCCCTTCTTGCTCCTCTCTTCACAGTGTAAACCACATCCCATTCCCTCTTTGTTTCTCTCTTAATTTCTATATGAAATTGAATTGATACCAAATTTGTAAGTTAGGAGCGTCCTGGAGATGCTCATATTATTCAAAGTGTGCTTTTTCTTGTTGACTTTTAAATTTTAATGCATTGTTGTTCTGTCAATGGACCTTGCTGTGTTCTGCGTGCTTCTTCTTCTTTTTTGTTTGCCTTATAATACAAACCAGTTGTTCTTGTAGTCTTTTACCAATTAGTTGTCTTAGTAGTCTTGTAATTTGTCTGTACAGCTTCCTAGGAATGCCAAGTGATCACAAATTCACAATATATTTTTCGTTGATTTCACGAGAATGCTTGCACCATCTGATGAATCAAACTCTAAATGATTAATTCAATATTGCCACATGTTGTTCTGGCTTCTCTACCTATAACGTTGCACAAAGTTTCCAAAGTAGTTTCTAGTCCTTTTCAGATAGCAATATACAGTGTCAAGCTTCCTCTGGGTTCTTATAACTGCCATCATCTTAATCTGCTGTTGTACTTATTGTAAAAGCTTTAAATTCGTAGCAGTGTCTTGCTAAATTAAGAAAATAAACCACCGCAGTTTTCTTCGTTTATTAACATGAATTGTTGTTTGAGCAAATTGAGATGTATAGTTCATTCTACAAACTGCTTGAAATATGTCAATAGTTTTGGCTTATGTGCGTGTGTATTTAGTCTCTTTATGCAACTGCTCTTTGCTGAAACATGCTGTCAAAATTCAAATGCAGGTTGATGAGGATGATATTTTTTGGAGACAGAAGACGGGTGATGCAGAGGTGGAATGGTCACATAATTCCACTCACGTAATATCTCAGTTGTCTCAATGTTTTAGTGAGTAGATTTATTTTCTTGGTTACTATTCTTTGGTAGTTCTGTTCCCATAGGTGGGGTTTGCTTTCTGTTACTTTTCATTTAACAAGGTTTGCTTTCTGTTACTTTTCATTTAACATTCTAGCAAATGACAACTAAAGGAGACTCCATCTGTTACTTCCATCCTCTGTTTCAGCAGATAGAGAATATGTAATATCTTAAAAAAAAAAATTATAATGAGTTTGACCTGTATTCCGTTGAAGGACCCGTGATCTGTTTAAAACAAAGTAATATGATGTTGCTGTCTATGGCTCTATATTCATTCCAATTGGTGCAAGCATTCTTATGTCATGGACCCATGTTTTTGTTGCTGTAGCTAATGCTATGGCTGGACCACGGGCAAGGATAGGAGGACTTATTGGCCGCTTTAGCAATAGACGTAATGAGAAGTTTCTTGACTACTTTTTGAGTCCTCTCCAGGTAATTTGCAAGCTAATAGTTGTTTTAGTAATGGTTGGTGATTTGTATCTTTGCTTATGATTTTATGCTTGTTGACAAGCACATACTTGCACTCCCTTTCTGCCTTTCCTTCCCAATTTTAGTATGATCATGTATCTCTTGTCTATGTATACAACACATTAGTTGTGTCATGACATGTTAGTCTGCAAGCCTGTTTCCTTGTCCCGTTAAAAATCCCTTTGCTGTCATTTCTTAGGCTTCAGTTGTAAGAAATTTTTCCCAAAGAGTAAATGTTAATTCGTATATCTTTGAAGCTATTAACTGTGTCCTCCTGGCATGATGTTTTTTTATGAATCTCAAATTAACTGAAGTTACAATGTGCTTTTAACTTCTTATCAGGAACAAAGACTTTTAAGACTTCAAGAACGACTCCAAGTGCCTTTTGATGAAACTCTCCCTGATCATCAAGTACTTTAACTTATGCTGATGCTATCTAATTGTCTCATTTCTTTTTGTCATAATTGTTGTATATATCTAGCAAAGACATGTTACAAGCACATTATATGAGATATAATATTCTCCTATAAACTTAACCCATGGACTAATCCATCCACTAGCAGACAAGTTACCTCCATGGACAGATCAATCACTTTCTCTTCCACTAACACACACACATACTGGCCCATGGTTTCTGCCATTCATGCAAAGTACTTCAGTTTGCTATGTAGTTAATCTTGGTTTATTCATGTTGTTGACAGGAAGCCCTTAAAGCATTGTGGGTATGTGCCTTTCCAGATGTTGCTCTGAAAGGCTTAATTTCAGATCAGTGGAAAGAGATGGGATGGCAAGGGGCTAATCCATCAACTGATTTTAGGTGCATATTTGTTTATATGAGTGCCTAATTACAGAGACATTAGCCAGCCTATTTTTCTTCTTTTAAAGAAACTACCGAATGTATAACGACGCCAGAGGCTGTATGTTGGTGTGAAATTTCATATTGATTACTTTTTAAGTTCTAATCATTTCCTGTCTTGAAGGATGAAATGTTTAAACCTTGTAAAGATAAACAAAAGTTAAATCAATTCAGTTACATGTTACAACGATTAAATCATCTAATATTGTACCATAATGGATAAATTAACTATCCATTTATATATGTTTTCATTGTTGTAAGTTAGTCAGAAACTATTCAGAATAAACAAGGGATGACTTAATTTCTGGTGGATATGTATGTTTTGCATGTACCATAAACACAAAAAAGCATGACTAATTATGTGGAACAACTAATTGCAACTTGATTTTACTGTTCTTCTTGTCCCCGGGAAACATTGATATAGAACTTTTGTAATGATGGAATCTTGTAAATTGCATCTGTATATTTGTATATATATGTAGGTTGTATGATATACCTGAAAGAGTTGCACAGTGTTTCTTAAATATTGCTACTCAAAATTATTTTGTCTCATAACATGCAATATTCAGGGGTGGTGGCTTTATTTCTCTCGAAAATTTGCTGTTCCTTGGGAGGACACATCCGGTATGATCTTCTATCTGTCATTTGACTTCTCTTGAAGAACTAGACAATGACATTTTAGTTTATATCCACCCTTGACCTTACATTTAGCTTAGTAGAAACACTGAGTTATTACTAATTGTATGACAATTCAAAATGAAGGCATCTTTTCGTAGGTTATTGTTCAAGCAAGATGGTAAGCGTGCAACTTGGGAGTACCCATTTGCTGTTGCTGGGATTAATGTTTCATTTATGTTAATACAGATGTTGGATCTATTGTCAGGTATGAACACTTTTCATTATGTTACGAAGCCATATATATTTTATTACTTTACTTATAAGAAAGTAGTAAGAAACCAGAATCTAGCATAGTTCTTCCCACCAGATGGTTTTCTTCATGCCATTTGGAAAGTTCTCTGCAATAACAATTTTCAGATGATAAACATGCTTACCAGGAGTCTTAGCATGTTGAAAATAATTACTCAAAAGAGGTTCCTATATGATCCTTTTAGTGTTTGTAGAATTGTAGATGCCAAGATAACATCAACTTCTTTTTGTAGCTTCTGATGGTTCCATCTAGTTAGATTACAATTTACTTCGTGATAAGATCTCAGAATTTAAGCAACAGAGAAAGAGTAAAGAAACAAGTTTCACTAATTTTTCTGCTGAACTCTTTCTTTGGCAGTAAAACCTCGATGTCTTCCTGGAATCAATTTTGTTAAGTTATTAGGAGGTAAAATTGCACATTTTACTTTCGCTTTCTGTCAAATCCCATCATATTGGATATATCACATACGTATTTTGAAAATGCAATTATCCAAATTCCAAACCACTTACAAATTGAGAAATTTTGGATTGCAGAAGATGAAGAAGCATTTGATGTATTATATTGTATAGCTTTCGAGATGTTGGATGCACAATGGCTGGCTATGCATGCTTCCTACATGGAGTTTAATGTACTCACTCATCTCTCTCTTTATATATATGTGTGTGTGTGTGTGTGTGTTGGTGTCTCTTTGTGTGCCCCAGCCCCCTTCCCGTTGCATAACGCTGCAAACACACATCGAAAGGGAATGAGGAATACTTGTAAAAAATTCAACTCATGGCCAACAATTTATAGTACTTTGGTTTGTTTGAGCCTTCATTTTTTTCCAAGGCCCTCCAATGGACTGATTTTTCAGTAATTCCATCAATTCCAGGAGGTTCTACAAGCAACACGGACACAATTGGAAAGAGAGCTTTCTTTAGAAGACATCCACAGAATACAAGATCTTCCAGCTTACAATCTATTGTATCAATAACTAAACTCTTCTACTACTCTTGAAAAGCAACAATGGTAGTGAAAGTTGGACAACTTTGTAAGTAATAATATAGAAAAGTTCAAGTACAATCTTCCAGAGTTTTGGATGAGTTTTTCCATTGGAGTTCTCTTAGCTGAATGGTACTCATGACTAGTGATTACTGAGGGTTGCTGGTTGATTTCCAGCCTGGGGTATATATGACAATGTACTTAAAAGGGTTACTGCTACATTAGAGTTTGTAGGTCTCTTTAGTCTTTGCACCTCAGCTGATGCTGATGTGAGGTTCTGATCATGCTTAGATAATGCTCCTAAATTAATTAACTGATTTTCCTTCATCAATTGTTTTTTTAATATAAAAAGCCTCATTCAGTGTTTTGGTCTTAAATAATTATTTTTTTCTAATAGGTCCTCAAGAACTTATTTTTTTCTATTCAGGTCCTCTAACATATTTTTTTTATAATTAAATCATTGATCAAGTTCGTTAAATAAAGACTGGAACATAATAAAAATAGTTGAATAAACAGTATTAGATAAATTATTATTACACAAGAAAATACCACATAAATATCGACTTAATTATTAGAGAAATTTGCTTTCTCATTCTTAATTTTATATACAAACCATTTTTTTCTGAAAGCCTATTTTTGTTTGTTTGTAAATTATCATATATTTTCTAGTATTTTGAGCTATATTATCTAGTTTGGATTTAAAATTTAGTTAAATTGAATATTTTGAACAATATCATCTAAGTGTTCTATCTATATTTAATGGGGGACATGATTAAAAATTTAATTAAAAAATTTAATATTAAAGAAATTAATTAGAATAAAATGAAATTACTTATTTAAAATAATTTTCAAGGATTAAGATAGAAATAATATAATTTTGAAGGACCAAAATAATAAAAACTTACTTTGAGGTTGACCATAACAACAGATAACCTCTTTCCTTGTCAGAAATTCAACAAAAGATGGCTGGAATTTGTCAGTTATGCAGTTATATAAGTTATCTCCCATATTTATAATATAATTGATCTGGCCTACCTACTTAATCTTATTATGTATTTCTTTATTAATTATTATTAGCGTCATTGCCATGTGTTTTCCATGACAACATTTTTTTTTATATAATAAAAAAAATAAATTATATGCTGACGTGTCATGTGTTTTATTTGAAAAAAATTATTTTTAAGAAAAAAATTTAAAGATTGATTAAAAAATTTTGACAATTGAAGTTGAATTATCACCAACTTAGAAAGTAATACAAAGTAGGCAGTTTGTCACCTCACAATAGGGTTCTAGAAACATTATCTCCAAGTTAGTTAGAGATAATTAATTTGATTAGAAAAATTATATTTACTGAAAAGGATTACTTTGACGCCCTCGTTAAATATATTAATTTTTAATTTCTTATTAATTTAGAAAACTTGTATATAACTCTTTGACAGACAAAAAAATATACTCATTAAGAAAATTTAACTTATGTGGTTGGTCCCTGTTATACGTAGATATGTATCTGAGGTGAGAAACTCCACCACTTTGTGAGACTCAACTTTTTCATGTTAATCTTTTTCTCTAAAATCTATTGGCAATAATTTCACATGAAATAAGTTTCATTACCTTTTGACATTACAAAGATATAAATATACCAATATATATATGCATATAAAGCTATCTCATACAGTCACAAAAGGCATACAGGAGAGAGGAGAGAGGAGAGAGGAGAGAGGAGAGAGGAGAGAGGAGAGAGGAGAGAGGAGAGAGAGAATGGAAGAGAAAGAAGAGCAGGCAACGTTAGAAGGCCAAGC
Organism: Quillaja saponaria; assembly: GCA_029379385.1. Classification (NCBI taxonomy): domain Eukaryota; kingdom Viridiplantae; phylum Streptophyta; class Magnoliopsida; order Fabales; family Quillajaceae; genus Quillaja; species Quillaja saponaria. The sequence continues at coordinate 4,055,021 of CM055616.1, read as the reverse complement.
TACTATATGGAAATACATGTTTAGTTTTGCAGACTCCATGGCAGTGAAATGTGCTGTGGAGCTCCGCATAGCAGACATAATACACCTGCATGATGGTGGCCCAATCAACTTACGCCAAATCATAGCCGGTATCTCGAACGCACCATCTCCAGATATCACCTGTCTCGCACGTATTATGAGATTACTGGTACGCAGAAATATCTTCACCGCACATCAACCATCAAACGGTGGAGAAACTCTTTACGGTCTGACCCACTCATCAAAATGGCTATTACATGACTCAGACATGAGCTTAGTACCCATGTTGCTCATGGAAAACCATCCATGGCTAACCAATCCATGGCATTATTTTAGTCAATGTGTTAGAGAAGGTGGACTTGCTTTTCAAAAGGCTCATGGCCGTGAGATTTGGGATTTTGCATCAGAAAATTCTGAGTTCAATAAATTATTCAATGATGGGATGGCCTGTACATCTAAGATTGTGATTAGGGCAATAATTGCAGAATACAAAAATGAGTTTGAGCGTATTGGATCACTTGTGGATGTGGGTGGTGGGACCGGAAGCACAATTAATCAGATAGTGAAATCCTATCCGCACATCAAAGGGATCAATTTTGATTTGCCACATGTCGTTGCCACTGCACCAATACATGATGGAGGTGCAACGCATGTTGGAGGAGACATGTTCCAAGCTATTCCGAATGCTGATGCTGTTTTCATGAAGGTAATTATTTCTTCAACTTAATCTATAATAATATACAAGGAAAAAAAATATTTACTTTTGTAACAAACAAATTTGGAAATCATGAAAGTAAAAAAACCTATATCACAAAATTCTTTTTCGTGAATATACTTATTCCTTTGATATGAGATGTTATGATTGGTACAATTGATAAACTCATTCAGTCTTAACAGTAGGATTAGGAATACTATTTCATTTTTACAAATTAGTGACAGTAGCTTTGATGATCTTGTTTTTTTTTATATGCAGTGGATATTACATGATTGGAGCGACGAAGACTGCATCAAGATTTTAAAAAACTGCAAGAAAGCAATACCAGAAAAGAAAGGAAAAGTTATTATAGTTGAGTCTGTTCTACAGCCTGATGGGAATGACCTATTTGATGACACTGGGTTTGTGTTTGATTTGCTTATGATAGCACACACATCTGGTGGTAGGGAAAGGACTGAGTTGGAGTGGAAGAGGATTTTACAAGAAGCAGGTTTCCCTCATTACAAAATAATCAAAATCCAAGCTTTCCCATACATTATTGAGGCCTACCCAATGTGACTCTAGCTCATTTATATTTTAATAATCATTGCATTAGTTGCTCAAAGACCCATGTAGTAATTTAAATAATTGTATATCAAGTACAAAACATGGATGTTACTGTTCTTCAATTTGACATAATAATGAAGGGTTGTCCATATATAGGACACTGTACCCTACCACTACTTTATTTGCAGTGATGAATATTGAAAAATTGTAAAAAGGCACTACTAAAAAATAATGGGAAGGTTATACATCATCATAAACTGGCTTTAAACTTTGTGGAATATTGCATAATATATATGTGATAATGTAAAGTAGATAAATTTGTAAGTAAGTTATCATAAGAATAATAATAAATCACTTTCTAATTATGATTTTGGTTTGGGCCTATAATTAAGGTATTTTTTTTGAGGATCCATTGAATAATCTTGTTTATCATCTCAAGTCTCAACAATCCAATAACCCAACTTTGTTCCTTATAAAGGAGATAGGCCCATTATTGAACTATGTGTCCGTGGTTAACAATTTTCATTTGAGATATGATAATTAGAGGGCATGTTTGGCAACTTCAAGATTTAAAGAACCTATTTACAATCTCAAGTCTCCCTTTATTTACTACTTACAACTTTGATTAGGCACTAAACCAAGCCAACTATTCATCCACTAATCCTAGAGCTTAATGTAAGCATAATTGGCCATAATATTGCCACTTACACAAAAGAGTTGTATGCAACTTCGCCTTTTGATTTGCGCTACGTTTGTCAACATTATAAATTCTTGCATATATACATACAAATAAAAAAATAAAAAAATAGAGATACAAATTGATATAACAGTATTATAAAATTCATGAATATAACCGCTCAATTCATTCTCTTACTTTATATATTATAGATTATAATACAATTTTGATATTATTAACATGCATGATCCGGATGAGAATAAAAAAATCTACCTATATCATCTCATATTTTCAATTAAACTAGCAACTAGTAGAATAGTTTTTAAGATTCATAAACATACTAAAAATGATACAATGTGTCCATGATTCAATTGACTTACAAGTACCAAATGGCACGTGTTCTTGTTGGTAGTTGCAGTGTGAGCCACTGTCATTGTAAAATCAATTTAATTAGATTTCCTACCATATGGTTGATTGTGGCACTTCTGGTATCAGATTGATGGTCTAGACATGTCTGCAGAACTTAACATACCAAAAAAATTTGGGCAACCTTTTGAGTTTTGAAATATTATATGTATTAAGTGTGAGTGGATAATGTTGTTGGTTTCTTGCACTAAAAAAGGATCATCAATTCCATGGCTACTGCTAGTGGACATTATCAAATTAAAGTGAGATTTCTGCATACAAATAATATAATCTCAACATAAGTTTGGGATTATATAATAGTGATCCAACTGTGTCATTTTTTTTCATCTAATAGGGACTGGTTTTATAATTAAGTTTGACAATTATAAAAAAAAAAAAATTTCTTTTTCCACACATAGTTTAATTCGATTACATGTGTAATACAGAAAGCCACAAAGTGAACTTATGGTAGATCACTTTCAATGTAAGCATAGAAGGGAGGATGTCAACTGTAGACAGCATTAATGGTTGAAGCCACGGATGCCACTCACTGTAGTTTAGCAGCATCACATTCACATACTGATGGTGATGCCCTTCATTATTCACAGTCACGTAAGCGACAAGACTGACTTATAATTTTGTTTGAAAAATTAGAGGCATAAAGAAGGACCACTAAACCAGGTAATTTGTGGAGAATAACACCATTCTTATAAAATAAACAAATTTTAAAACCAGTAGCCAGAGATTATGCAGATGGTCAAAAACCAGGGGGATTTTTCATTAGGTTGCAACCAAAAAAAGCATGCAGCTTGTTCAAACTTCAACACCAGAAACGCAACTTCTCTCCTAGATGTAGAATTACAGATTGGAAAATTCCCAAAATCCCACCCTTTTTTTTTTTTTTTTTTTTACATTATCTAGTTTCCAATAAGGAGGTAAAATATAATCAGAACAATAAAGTTTGGTTAATCTGCAGGCACTCAAGCTTCAAAGCTTAATTAATGGTCAAGAGTAAGTGATATACTGACATACAATCCAGGTTCATAGTTGAAGAGTTAGATATACTGATATACAATCCAAGTTCATAGTTGAAGAGTCAAGTCCCTCTCTTCCGTCTCGCTCTGACCTGGCCATCACTCTACATACAACACTCACAGATCTCTTGGAAGGAGGCTGAAAAACAGATCAACTCGATAATCCCCTGATGAAATCTCACATGAGAACTGATCCTAAAATGCTAGAGAAATTTGAAGGATTGGCATCAACTACTAGAACCTCACACTCAAAAAGACCTACAGTCCAGGCAAACAGCACAGAACATAACTAAAAAATCCAAAAAGGTAGGATTTTTAGTGGTCAACCCTTTCAAGAGTGAATTTTCCTTTTTTGTTAAAGTTGTGGTCTTTTAGCCATGCCTTATACCCATGAAGTAGTTAAAGTCATGATGCTGGACCCTTAATTGCTTTAGCCATGAATCTGCCACGCTCAAAAGCGACACCAGCCTTTCTTGGTCCCGGCCACAATTGCCCGAGACCCACACATTTCCTTGCATCTTGTAAGTGGCCAAACCAAATGGAGGGAGAGAGATGCCTTCACCGTCCTTTCTCTTCCTTTGGGCACCGTCAGTGTCATCTTCAAAGTCCATATCTACAATGAACAGGCATCAACGTTCAGTGCATATTCTTCAATACACACATCCCACTATATGACAGAATTTCAAGAATACCCAGAAACAGGAACAAATTAATGGAGGAATACCTTGGAATGAAGATGAAAGTGTGTGGTAAGTGAGGAAGCATGTAGACAGATCCTTTATGGTTCTTCCCATGGGGATATGATATATTGGATACCTGAAAAATGGCAAATGTTATTAGATTTTGCTTTCTAACATAGAGGTGCTAATATGACTGGATATCAGATAACTGATCAATTTAGATGCCCATAGCTCTCAAAATATCCTGTTAATGGGCTACAATGGGATTCATTTCTGATGTATTTTCAATCTGTATTTGAAGTTTGGTACTGAAATTACTGTACAGAAACATACAGAGCAGATGCAAGTTTTTTTTTTTTTTTTTCCTCATTGAATGAGTTGTTTGAGTAGTTTAAGGGGTGTATGTATGTCCATGAAAAGAGAAAGGAGAAAGAGAGAGAAACGGACCAAGCAACTGCCATCCAACTAGCCGGTGAAAGATCAACACTCCTTAATGACATCAGCCCAGGGTATCTTCGGGCTAGTCCATTGATCTGAGAGATAGGCAACAATAAGTTTAAGGAAGAGACAGAATATAGAAACAGAAATTTGAGAGAAGAACATATGCTCAAGAAGTATAATATGTACATCTACCATGAGAGATAGAGGACTGACTAAAACCATTATGTTAACAATATCCAAAGGAAAATGAGTCTTTAGATTCACATTGAAAAGTAAAAAGTTCCATTTCATCTTTGATAGATGCCTGTCATGAATGGGTTTTTGGATGATTCTTCCACATCTAAATGCTTTCCTTATTCCTATGCCCTATTCGATATAAATATTATGATAAAAAAAAGGAAGAGACAGAATATAGAAACAGATGAAATGCTAATGAGAGTAGAGAACAATTAAAAGCGAAAGTAAAATTTGCACTAGCATGACAAATAACTAACAAAATGTACCTTATCCATCAGAGGTACTCTTCCATAAGGAGTTGATCTTTCAAAGTACTGAAAATAAAGGTTCCCCAATCTATCATTCAGATGCCAAAGGCTGTCATGCTCAAATCCTCCATCTTCTGAGGAACTTGCATCCCATCTCCATAACTTTTCACTCTCACTCTCTTCACTGCACGAATCACTAAAGGAATCCCTAGTCTCACAGTAACCTGAATCAGTTTCATACCTGAAAGTATCATTGAAATTTATGCATTAAGTCCCTTAATACAGCAATTCAGATTGAAATAAGTAAGCATTGATCAAACTAATACTGATTAACAACAAATTTTATCATGTATATGTGAGTAAGGATTCATTCTAAAGGATTGAAACCCATTTGATAAGCGATAACCAGGACACACCGCCACGAATATTTTTGACCATTTCAATTGTGCAAGTCGTAGACGAGTATTAGTACCAAACAAATCTAATTAGTCAGCAGAAATCAATAGAACTCAGCTAACCACAACTGGATTTTTCAATTCACAATGATTCTACGGCAGGGAAATATTGAAGCTAATGAAAACCAACATTTACAACTTTTCCAAAACTGTTGTCAATCAGAAGGGAAAGCAAATAAAAATGACTCAGTTTCCATCCTGATCTTCATGCTCATACGAAAAGATTAATTACAGAGTAAAATCTATAAGCAATACCTGACACCATTGACGGATGAATTGCTTGTAAATATTTGAATTCCTGAGAGGTAAGGCACATAGTACTGCACAAGTGTCTCTCCATTGTTCAAAGAAATCGGAACTCCGGCACCATATGCACTCCATTCATCGTAGCAATTCCAGAGATCACTCAAGGTGAAATATTCAACTGTTTCTCTCTCCCATGGATGCCACAAACGATTAAGGTTTCGAATCTCAGTCTGAAACAAAATATGAACAAAAATTACAATCGACCCTTTTCATGGGAAACATAAAAAAAAAAAAAAATTAAAAGCAGAAATCGAACGAAATCCATATGTAATTGAAAGAGAAAAGCAAATCAAAACCTTGGGTAGATGTAAGGATGGAACTACCGGAGTCGTACAATGAAGGAAGCAATCCAGGTTTGATTCCATAGACACTTTATCAAAAATCATTTTTTTTTTAAACAGAGGGGAGAAGAAAGAGATGGAGAGAGAGAGTTTCAGTTTCTCCCTCCAAGCCCAGAAAACAAAGGTAACCCAGAAAAATGAATGACCCTACAAGAGGGAGAGAAAGAGAAAGAGAAAGAATGGGCAGAGGGATGGAGAAAATTGTCGGGATTCGATTTTGTTTTCAGAGATGACGAAAGTGAATTGAAATGCAAATTGGTCTTGCAAAGACTTCTATTTTTTGACGTTCGGACAGCAAATTTCACGCAAAACTCAATCTTGCGCTTCCTCTCTCATTTAACTTTTTCCCCCTCTAAATCTCTTATGTTTTTGACAGGCAGAGACTTCGCTGGCAATGTTGTCAATTCAACACTTCCTCTTCCACCGGAGATAAGGAAGTTCTGGCTATTTTTCCGTTAACGATGACAACTATTTTCTTTCTCTTTCTCTTTCACTTTCTCTCTCTTTCCCCTATTTTCACTACCCTTAAAGAAAACTCAAGCCGACTCTGCTTTGTTCAACATTCACGAAACGCAAATCTTATACAAAAAAACAAAGCAAACGATTTAATTTGACCATAAATCTTCAACTTAAATCAAACCCATCAAGCAAAACCAGGAGAATCATAAAGAAACCAACTAAATGTGTGAGTATATAGGAAGGAAAAGGCAAAGAGATAGTCGAGAAAATGAGGGAAAGTTTTCTGAGACCCGGAAAATTTTCTTTCCTTTTTCTAACAGATACCCATTCTCCCTTTTATAAAGGGGGAAGAATTAAAGTGAAAATTTTCAGTGCGAACGTTAGAAAGCCAACGGAATTGAAAAGGGATGAACTTTTCCCGGGAAAGTAAAACAGACCGAAACAGACAAGACCCGGACAACGAGATAGAAAATATCAGAATTATCCAAACCGGATCGGAGCTCTGGTTTCTAAAAACAAGTATTTGTAATGAATATTGAATAAAATAGCAGGACAGAGAAAAAGAGAAAGGGCGCGTTTGGATTCCCACAATAATTAAGGCATCAGAATACCAGATTTTTCATTTATGGGACTCATCCATCACCTTCAATGGTCTCCATCTTTGAAATATATGAATATTTTTAAGATTTTGTTTATTTTATTATCAATTTCAGGAAATTTAAATGGACTATGTTAATAATTAAGGCATCAGAATACCAGATTTTTCATTTATGGGACTCATCCATCACCTTCAATGGTCTCCATCTTTGAAATATATGAATATTTTTAAGATTTTGTTTATTTTATTATCAATTTCAGGAAATTTAAATGGACTATGTTAATAACTTGCTTAATAAGTAGCTACAACTTTGAAACTATGTTCACCAATTGATTACTTTCAAAATTAATATGTTTTATTGTGACATTGTGAATTTCTCAAAATAGCATGACAATCACAATTTGACATAAAATCAGACTTGATTTGAATTTGTCAAGACTTAATTTATATTAAAAATAGAAATAATAAAATTTAAGAAATTGAGCGAATTGACCGTGTTTTCAAAAAAAGTTATTACTGTTTTTATTTATTTGTTCTCCTACATAATTTGTGTGTTATTCACTTATTGATATTGTCCAAAGTGAACCCTATCATATCATATGACAAAATCTAATCTAATGACCATCCTCAACTTGTTTAAACACGTAAAATATCTCAATTGGACCATATATCTAAACAATAAAATTGCACTATAAGGAAGGATAAATAATGAGATAAACAAAATAATAAATTAATTTACACTACAAGGAGTTCTCTTTCTTCTCATATATATATATATATATATATATATATACTTAAATCTATGATAAAGATGAGTTTTAATGCCGGCCAAACAAATCTCTAATAAAACTAATATTATTTTTAAAAAGTGTTCTAATTTCATAAATAAATTATTTATCTATTTATATACTTATATACACATCAACTGCTAAATAAAAAAATATATATTTTATAGAGTCTGATAATTTTTAAGTGAAATGATTTTTACATAAAATAATTTGTAAAAATAAATAAATAAGTAAAGAAAGACTTTATTTGTAGATTGAATAACATACCCTCATTCCAACAAAAACTTCTTAATTTTTTTTTTTTCTTATGAAACTTCAAAATTGGATGTGCTAAACTTATTACTTGAGCTAGTTTCTTAGAAAACATTGTTTCTACTGTTGATTTGTTTTTAGCTGTAATATTTTTTAGCTGGGATGTCCTTTTTATCTGGCAAACCGCGTGAACGTAATTGCAAGGATGCAATTACAATATAAAAGAAAAATACGACGACGTAGTGTATATTCTTCAAGGCAGCTACGCAACGGCTTTGCGTTTTGGAAGCGTCGACATAAGCAAAACGACAAAATGAACTCATAAAAAGACATGGATTATCTAGTACGATATCTATCACACATGGTTTTATAGAAAATAATAAAAGCTTCAAGATATGACAAGTGTCAAGACAGATTTTTTTATTTTTTTTTTTGTCTTTGGGTTTGACCAGCTTTTATATTTAGTTTTTTGTTGTCAATTCAATATTTACTCAATATTCTTTTTTAATTTCTTTTAATCCACACTAAATTTTTTTAAAATTTTAATTATAATATAATAATTATTTGTATTTGTTTTTTTCCCTTCCCCCATCCCTTAAGTCCAGTCCCATACGTACAGCCTTTCAATTATAGAGAATTTAATTTTAATTACTATTGATATATATTATTGATAAATACAAGTTAGAGATTTATTTATTTTGAAAAAAATTAGGACAAAAAAAAAATCAATAGTCAGAAGATAACTACAATCTCATTAATATTAAAATAGAGAATAATTAGAAAAGAAGTAAAATAAATAAATAAATAATCTATTTAAAACAAAACAACAATTATAAAGTATTCATGTAATGGTAAAAAATCATAAGGGTATTTAAAAATAAATAAAACTTATTCTACTAAACCACTTTTATATTCATAAAACAAATTGAAAATTTTAACAAAAAAATTAAATTCATAAATTTATAATTTTTGTAATTCTTAAGATGAAAGATGAATTAAGAGTTAAAACAATAATATTATAATTATGGGAACTATATTCTTAATATTTTTTTTTAATTCATAGTATCCTAAATTTGAGAAGAACTAAAATATATTACAATTATTAGGAACTTATTAAACAAAAAATTGAAAAATTCAATCTTAACTACTATTGACATATAATTATTGAAAAAATCTAATTTTATGAATTGAAAATTAAAATAATAATTAATATTATAATCATGAAAACTATATTGTTAGTCTTTTCTAATTCATAAATTTGAGAAGATTTAAAAAAATTATGATTTTTAGGAACTTATTAAGCAAAAAAAAAAAAAATTTAATAAATTCAATCTTAAATAATATTGAGAAGAATTAGTAAAAAGAAAATTAATAGTTCTAAAACAATTATGATTTTATTAATATTAAAATAAAGAATAATTAAAAAATATTATTCTATTTAAAGTAAAATAACAATTATATGTAATTATAATAACTCATAAGGATATTTTAAAAAATTAAATTTTTTTTTAATCCATAGTATATTAAAGATATATTAGATTAGCTAACAATAAAATATGAATTTTAGTACTTAAAATATAAAATAAAAACATGCGATTCACAATTTCCATTTCATCCATGCTAGTTGTTATTGTAAGGTACAAAGTTTTTTGATTAATATATTTTCTTGTCACTATATAGAATGTAATTTATTATTTTCCTGACAATTTTTTTATTGATAGTGTGCATATATATATATATATTAACCCAATTCACAAGGTAATTTGGTAAATTTTTTTATACATAAAAGGCCAATATTATATATGTGGTGAAGGTTTGAAGAAAATGACACTACAAGATGTGATGTGAATGTTAACAATATTATATGTATTAACCCAATTCCAGATGTGATGTGAATGCTAACACAACCTGTTTTTATGTATGTTTCCATGACATTTGCTCTACATTTGTATCATAACTTTTAATTTCAAGAGGTCCTACCAAATTGTTATCACTAAAATCCATATATGGCCATCTCATCCTATGAAATCCAATTGGTATCAAACACTTATAGGTCCATAGGGTCCATATCAAACACTCTGAGTTGTAAGTGTCAAAATTCCAATATCTCATTGACCTAATTTTCCACCCAAATTAATCCTATTGGACAAACAAGAAATGTGTAAATTCTAAAAATGTATCAAACAATAAAATATTTATTAATAAAATAAAGACAGAAATATTTCATGTATAACATAACAATGAACTTTGTCCCCACAACCTCATGAATGTGTTGTCTGCTACTAACACCACTATAAATGTTGGCCGAATTCTTTGAAATTTAAGGTCACAATTCACATATTTGAAACAGATTTAAACTTAACATTCACCTCCAAATCTAAATACCAAACTATTAGGTATTGAAATGACAATTATATTTGTCTGTTCGAATCGTGTCAAATTTTTATGTTAATGGAATCAAATTTTTTTGTGCCATTACAAATCAAATCATACTTTAAATTTGTGTTTAAATTAATTTGTGAATAAACACAAAAAAACAATATAGAAAGATAAAAGAAAAAAAAAAGATCTAATAAAGGTAAAATTAATTCGGGTTTTACCTATTTTAAATCAAAAATAGAGAATAATGAGTTTGGGAATGTGGAAGACAACCAACTTGCAATAATGTAATATAAAAAATAATGAAGGTTAGAATTTTAATTTACTATTAAACTATAATAAAATACTAGTAAGCTCTGAAACTTACTGTATTTTTGATGTTCTACAAACACTACTAAGATTGTTTTTATAAATAACCAAATTTATTTTTTTGACTCTTATACGAAAACTCTTTTTATTAATAGAAAATGAATATCAATCTTAAATATAACTTTCAATCCCTCATATATGAAAAAAACTTTTGTAAGCAATAATTTATTTTTGTTGGAACTCGTTTTATCCTGACTAGTTTCGGTCAATCTTGACTACTGGCAATCTAGAGAGCCGTCTTATTTTACATAAGGCTTAGGCCTAAATACATAGAAGCAGGATACCAACTGTTTCATGCGATTAGGTCACCTTTGTGACTGCCACCTGTCGCCTCCTATTCTTTGGTAAGTTATCATACTAACAACTTCAGACAGAAAAGATTCGTAAACCAAAATCACAAATGGAATTAACCATAATAGCATGAGCCTGCCAGCACATTGCAAATAAATCACGTAGTGCATTCCATCAAGCACCACCTTATCCAAAATGTTAAAAAATTATATACGGACGTTCTTGTAGGATTTATCTAAAATTTTATAAATAAAAAAATTATAATATTTATTACAGTAATTATCATAATTTTAATATTATTTAACATATAAATTATTACTTTTAAATAATTTCAATTTCTAAATATTGTATTGATTAACACTAACAAATGTCTTTGGAGCCTCCTTAGAAAAATCCTAATATATATCGCGAAGAATGGTTAACTATATAGCTAGTTGTTGTGCCATTTCCTGGATTCCAAGTTGTTTCAGGTACCAATTAATGGCTGACTTTAACACCTAAGCTTGTGATTAGATTATGAATGGGACCATAACTTTAATTACATTGGAAAAGGAATTATCATCATTCAAGAAAGATTAGCCAATAGATAGTGAGTGATTATTTTATATTATATTATTGCTATGCTCTTACAGTAATTAGCAGTGGTTGGAAGTTCAGGAAAAGCAAAATGCTCCCAACTCATTGAAAATTATGTGACATCAAATATATCTCCAACAGTTTCTAGTTGGAAAACCAAAACCCATTATTTTTTTTCTTTTTTTCTCTTTTGTTATGGGAAGTGTTGAGGATAAAACTCACAAATTAATCACAACATTTATGTTCAGTAATCGATTTCTGATAAACTAAAATTTGATGTCTTATTAAACGAACTAACACATTAGATGATTTGGTTGTTCTTTTTTTAATATCTATTGAGAATATTTTCATTTTTATCCTTTTCATTAAAGTTGATTAAATCAGAAGGTTGAAAACTGGATGCCAAAGAGAAAATTCAACCTTAGAATTTAACACACAACAATTAGGATAAGAATTAATGAAAAAAGTTATGGAATTGAGCTACAAAAACAAAGAATAATCTTATCTAGCAAATCTTAGATAGTACAACTATACCAATTTCAACAAGTTGGCCGGTCTTAAACAATTGGATTATTAAATTATATTATTAGTGCACATAAAAGTCATAAAACTTTCATTTATGCATAACGTGTCTGATTTGCAAACAAAGAATAAAATTGTAGTAGAGTAGTACTAATAGGTTTGATAAAGAGCAAGCCAAATCTAATTATTAAGATTAATGCAATGTTTCCATCAGGGGGTATATGCCAAGCATATATAACTACCATATTCAGCTATTACTTTAAGTAAGCATTTAAACAATATATGATCCATTTTTGGGTTTTTTTTTTTTTTTTTTTTTTGTAATTTTTTAGATTTTCAAAAACAACTCCAGATTTATATTCCTTTCCCATCACATTCATAATTAAATAAAAAAATTGTTAGTAAAAAAATAATAATAATAAATTAAATAAAAGGTTTTTTTTTTGTAAAGTTATAAAAAAAAATAAACAATGACTCTATCTCTATGAGTGGTATAATTAAAGCTTTATCGACTAAGTTCATGGATTTAGAATTGAAGATAAAGATTAAGTTGCTGACAAGGCTTTGATATCTAATATTATCATAATCAAAGCATAGAAGTCAATAAGGGTTATATATCTTTTAAAATTTCTACCTGCTTCAAATTATATTGTTTTTGGGTTAAAGCTTCAATTATAACTTTGGACTAGGTCAATTAATAGAAAAATAATAGTAATTCAGTGTACTGTCTTCTTATATTTTTACTTGTTTCTGCCATAATTCTAGTGGGAAACAAAAAGAAGATATAGAAGAAGAACAAGTTTACTTTTCTAATGACTCTTGGTCATTATGGACCTATGGTCAAGCTTTTCGGTACTAATCCACTAAAAACATACGTACATTGATGGGATTGTAATAAAAGCATACTTACTTCTTCTTTGTATGAGTATCTTTTACATATTATGGTAATAAGTCTAATCTCATTCAAAATTTATGACTGTTATTATAAATTATTTTTTATGAGATAGGACCTTCTTATTATTAACTGCTTAGATTAAGTGTGATTTAAAATCTCTAACTATTAATTACTAAGTTTAAATGTACCTTATCACTTAAATATGTCTATTAAATAATTTTATTGTTTACGTACATAGACAATCATCTGATAAAAAAAATTATATTATTAAGTGGTGTCGACAGAGAATTGTCAATTCCACTATTTGAAGGGGAATAAGAAGAGGCTCTGCTTTCTCATTGACTTGCAGGTCCATTATTTACCAAGGATTTCCTATTGGAGCTACCTACTTTTAATCTGTAACCCATCTCCTAGTGTTTTCCTTTTCTATTTCTTTACTGTAGAAGTTGCTAAAACTGTGGGTTTGAAGTAGGATAGCCTAACAAATTTGGGAAAGAAAATTCATAGCCATGTGGGTTTGGCTCCTAGACTTTTACATAGCTAATACAATAAATATTTAGATTTGGTATGTACTTTATTTAGAGTCAAATTTCATTTAAGAGAGGCTTCCATTCATACAACTTCCCCCTGCCAAAACAACAGTCTTTAAATGGGCTCAACTATATTTTGGGTCAGAATGCAACTTGATGATTTAAGCCATACTGGCCTCTAAATGTATGGATATAGATATTAATGTAGGCCCTAAAAGCCCAATTACTCAAATAATGGGCTTCAGAGGTGGACTTCTTTTCCCCAGTTTGCAATGAAACTGCTACCAAAGCTCTTGTGGAAAGCTGCCACCAACTTATTACCAATCAATTTTTTTTCATAACAAAATAAGTTAGGAGTAAGAGATTTGAATTTAAAATTTCTCAATCATTAGTAACAAGGAATAATTTCTCAATATTCTTGAGAGTAAGTAAATTTGAATCATAAAATAAATAATATCGATAAAGTGATATACCACTTCAACTACAAAATTTGATGTAAAAATGTCACTTTATTATATAAATTGAACATTGTGCAATAAGGACAATGTAGTTTAGGTTTTCATGTCAACAGAAAACCCAACTATTTACTGAAGTAACTGCTAGGTTTCCTCTTTCTTCATCATCATCACAATATGTAATTAATCTCAAACTCAATAGAATTATTTAAAAAAAGAAAGAAAGATTGGTTTCCTCTACAAACTAAGTAGTACTAGCTAGCTAGCCATATATATTATACAAGCTAGTCTTAGTTTGCTTCATCTTCCTCTAGTGAGTGCCTTCTCAGCAGTATCCACCTCTTCCAAAATTCTAGCTTTTCGTTTTGCAGGAATAGGTGCAGTTGGCCCGAAGCTAATATAATGACCGGAAACCGCATTAATGGCAGAGTAGATGTCACGGAAAGAAGGTCTTCCTAACAGATTTTTCTCCCTTCTATACTTTGCCACCCATGAGTTTGAAATCTCTCTGAGATCAGCTACAGCAGCAGCCACGTTTGGATCATTCTTCTCCATCTTAATTGTTGTCCTCACCCTGTTAATCACTTCCTCTGTTTCCTTCACATACTCTTCGTCTGAAGAAGCAAGTACTGCTTGAGTGAGTGGCAAGTCTAGACATGCATTGGACATGATTATTCTGGCTGTTAAGGACAGGAGTTGACGCCGGCAGGGTTGTGTGGTGGCCGCCGGGGTTGTGGTGGTGGTTGTGTTTGTGTTTGTGATTATGATGGTGGATTTGGGTTTGATGGTTGTTAGTAATTGGGGTTTTGAAGTTGGAGTAATTAATGTTGGACATGCCATGGTTTTTGTTTATGGAGGGGAGGGAATGGAAGAGAAAGAGAGGCGAAAGAGGAGGGGGGGGGGGGGGGGGGGGGGGGTGGAGAGGAGGAATTGGGTTTGTGCCACGTGGGCTTATCTCCTTATCTTTGTTTTTGGTTTTATGGATTAGAAAGGAACCAATGAGTTTTGAGATATAGATCCAGTCATCTAGCTACTTCCTCATGTATCATTCATACTTAATAGAGTACTAAAAATTCATGTCTTTTTATTTGCCAACTGTAGTATTGGAAGAGTGATGATGAATTTTGGGTTAGTTGTGGCTATGGAAGACCAACTTTTGTTGCTTAATTTGATTAGGGATGATAATTAAGTTTATCCGTCAAGTCCGCTATTCTGATTAAAAATTGTATATGTCTAATTAATTTGTAGTTTCTTATTAATTTAGATCTAATCATATATAAAAAAATAAAAAATACAATGTAAGTCTAATTGGCATCATATTAAAATTATGTGAAATTGAATTTTAAGCTTTAACTCCAATAAGATTGAGTAAATAAAACTAGATTTATATTATTTTAATTTTTTAGTATTATACTAGTTTTTAGTTCGGTCTTTAAAAAAAAAAATTCAGTCAATTTATGCTTCAAGATTTAATGTCAATCTAGTTTTGTATATTATAAATTAACAAAATAATTATATTTAACATAAAAATAATATCGTACATAAATTATTTTTTATAAATTACAATTTTTTTTATAAATATTGTATTATTAAATTATATAAAATTATTTTATTTATACATTATATGAAAATGAGAGAATATAACTTAATTAAAAAATTACGAATCCTAGAAGTTGAAATGGACCAAAATATTTATTGATAACTAAATTAACAACTAAGACAATTAAGAGACTAAAATAATAATTAAGTCATAAATTATGTCAAATTAAAATTTATTTCAACCTCTTCGTTCTTTACCATCTGTCTTTTTTTTTGTTTTAAAAAAAAAAAAAAACTTCTATGGACTTCATGAAGGCCCACTACAAAAGAGTTGAACCTGATTTAGCCCTGTTAAGGCTAGATGTTGGTAGTGATTATGGGTTAAGAGTGGACTAAAAGTACGTTTATAGCTTAAGTGGAGCTAAGATCTCAACGATTAAGTTTTAATCTAGTTGCTATATATGTTTTATTTGACTTTGATTTAATCAGTTGCTATATTTCATATCAATCTTCTTGTCATAGAAACTTTCTTCAAAAACAAGATAAGGCCAAGAGTCTTGACACTTATTTCTAATTAGGACCAAAAAAGAATCAAGTATCATATTAATACATTTTAATATAATAAATTAATTTATTTAAATTGTCGTGAATTTCGAGTTATGTATTTGAGTTCTAGATTTAAATAATAAAAATAAGTCTATATTCAAACTCGGACTCATTTTGTTTTATCTCGAGTATTGTAAACATGAATAATAAATCAAATAATTAATTTCTTTCTAATAATGTTATTGTGTCCCTAAAAGTTGTTATCCTTGTTCTTGTTTTTTTCTTAGGAAGGATATATATCCTATAAATATGTAACTTCAAAATCAACCTAGAAAGAAAGCAAGACAACCAAAGTAAACAGAAAAAGGTCTACATTTTAGACAATTTATTGTAAAGATGGAGAGCACACAAGTAAAAGTCATGACAAAAAAGGTAATAGAAAATATAAATAACATTGATCCCCTCCATCCACCCCCAATAATCATTTTTATAATATTATAAATTTAAAAGAAGCAATTTAAGTTTTAAATTGGTGCAGCTGGATATCTAATAATAGAATAATTGAAAAGCTAAAAGCCATAATGAAAATGCAAGTGCATATCCCACGAATGTTTCTCCACTCTACTCAAATATGGGATATTGTTTTATTTTATTTTTATTCATATGAACTTAGTACTTAATTAATAGGGTTGCTACAAATTGAATAATTCTAATTCGAACAATATATTAATATTTAATAAATAAAATATTACCAAATTAATATTTGACTGAATATTCTATATAATAAATTCGAGTAACCGTCAACTATAATATAAATCACTTTTTCTAATTTGTTGTTTCATAATAAACTAGATTTTTTAAAATCTAAGTATTGATAAGTTAATTATTTTCTTGGACTAGGTATCGTGTAGCTCTACTCACTTTAGAACGAGAACATTAAAAATTAACATCAAAGAAGAAGTCACAAAAACTTGAACTCAAGATCTTACTTACTAAAGTTAAGGATTAATCATTGAACTAACATCTTGTGGACTATTTTTCTTTTAAATGAAGAAAAAATATAATATAGCATTAATAAAAAATTGTGAAATTAAAGAAAAAAAGTTTAAAGCCCAAAATATCTCATTTTATTTTGTTTGATAAGAAATTTTATAATTAATAAAATTTCAAATCTGCCCGGGAATACCATTCAAAAGCAAAGTGGGATTTGGTACATAAAACAAAAACTGGTGGTGTAAGTCCAAAGTTCAATATATGCTGCGAGTTTACCCAAAAGTTGTTGCAAACAGTTGTAATTGTTAGACATATCAAAACGGATAACTTGTGACCAAAATTACAAAGCCACCCAGATTCTCCAAATTGTATTAATTGGATTTTTTTTCTTTTTCTCATTGCCCTTCTGCTGTTTTGTTTGGGATTAATTCTTAGTGAAAGACAAAGTCTCATAAAGCTTGATCAATAACTTCATTATTACTAACTCATTTTACGCGAGACCATAATATATTTTCAAATGATTATAATTATAAATTTGCTTTGACTAAGTAATTTTTTTTCTCAATTAGTATTGATTTTTAGTCATATTGTAATTAAAATTACTTTTACTTTTCATTAATATCGAGTTCGTCGAATTTAGAATTTAGTCAAAATCTAACATAATATACCACTATTATTTTATATTTTTGAATTGATGAGAAACAATATGATAAGACTCATTTATCTCACTTCCCCAACCCTCCTCCACAAACCTAACTTTTTATACCATCCCCTAGCTTTTTGGCCTTTGAATTAAGTAACTAAATACCATTTAGTGTTTGGTTTGATTTTTCCATTTTGGGTTATAGGAAGTGAAGATGAAGGCATTTGTTAATTTGGTCCATGAAGAATAGAGAATAAGGACTGTATTGAAGTGCTGAAAGTTACACCCAACCGAACAACTAACTATCTTTCATTTTTTTCACCCACTGCTATCAATCCGATTATTTTTCATGTGCACATCCAAGCAAAAATATAATAAATACTTTATATTACCCAACATACTTAGTAATTAGTGTGGATTCCATCCTCTTCTGTTCTTTGTTGGAATCGAAAGGTTCTATTGGAGAGAAATAAACACACCAAATATATAATATATATATATATATATTAAATTATTTTTATTGAAATTAATATATTTTGAGAAGAGAAAGTATTTTGTGTCTTTTTCTGTGAGAAGATCCAAATCCTATGTAGTATTGTCCTGTCAGCTTAATTTTTTGAATGTTTAAATCATTGCAAAAACTAAAATATGAGCTCTTCACAATTTTGTTTTGTGTAGGATGGAGTGATGATCTTTGAGTTTAGAAGAAAAAAGTGAATAAATGTTGGGTGTATATAATTTATGTGTATATTAACTAATCTATATATTCAATGGAGATAAGTAATTTACGTGGATAAAGAGATTGAATTAATTTTAGTTCATAAAATAATCACAATAATTTATATTTCAAAGTGTTTTTAATTGAAAAAACAAGAGAATGAGACAAAAACTTCTTTATGTTCCTCTCATTTCTCCTATTGTCGATAAACGAGAGAAAATTATGTTCTTGAAAAAACATGAGAGAATTTTATTCCTTAAGAACATCATAATGATTTGTGAGAGGGAAAAATACAAATTTTCTCTCGATTATTATTAACTTTTTTTTAAAAAGAAAAGCGTTATGTGTTAGAA
This sequence comes from Quillaja saponaria, assembly GCA_029379385.1. NCBI lineage: Eukaryota > Viridiplantae > Streptophyta > Magnoliopsida > Fabales > Quillajaceae > Quillaja > Quillaja saponaria. The sequence goes on along the minus strand of CM055616.1, from coordinate 4,036,013 downwards.
AGAATCTAAATCATATTTTTTTAAGGGTGATAATAAATAGAGCTATATAATGAACTACTCGTTAAAAATTTGAATCAATCTCAACTAGTATTTTAAAAATTAATTTTGAATTTGTTTAGTAAAATGAACTAAGTTTAAATTTTTAAACTCAACATATAAATTGAATAGTTTAATATTAGTTAATTGTTTTTTATTAATATATTAATTAATAAAAAATATATTTGTATAAAAAATAATATGTATAGTTTATTAATAATTTACTCAAATGATCCGATGGTAGATTATGGATTAAACTCCCTTGACTACAATTTTAAAAATAAAAAACACCTTCAAGAATGAGTCAAACTCAAACCCTCCCAAAATTATTACATCCTATTAAAAGAATTTTATCTAGGTCGACAATGGTTGTTTTTGTAAAATGCGAAGCGAACTCGCCGAAGAGGTGGAGGGAAATGAGCAGTAAAATTGATTTTTCAACGCCAAGTTGGCCGGAAAGAAAACGGGCATCAACGGTGATTGGTGGGCAACTCAATCTTTCTTTCCCTTTCATCTCCGACCGCTTTCTGCTTTGCTGCTTTATACTTTCTCTCTTTTTACTGTCTGCTCTGCTTTTTCAATTAATGCACTACCCACTACCACTCTACCACCTCCTTCATTTTCACTCTACCTCTCGTCTTCCTTATTAATACATACTCAAACTCTCTCTCGCTGTCTCTCTCCCTTCTTCGGTCCTCCGCACACTCTCTCTTATCTATGCCTATCGGCTCTGAGTCCGCCATTCCAATCCCAAAGCTCAAATTTTGCCAAATGACAAAGGTGAGGCAACCCACATCAAAATTTCTCTCATTTTCTTAGTTTTCTACTTCTAATGGCATGCCTTTTATGAGTTTTTTTCAATTAGGCATGCTTAAGCACTTCCTTTTCTGTAATCAATAATGTGAATGAGTTTGTTTGGGGGTGTTCAATTTAGAACTTACAGTAAGCTCCAACAGTTTGTTTTTTCACAATTCACTATGGAGGATCTGAATGTTAATTCTGATCTTTAATTTTGAGTACTGGGTCTGTTTTGAAAAGACTGAGGATTTTATAAAGTTTCTGGATTTATGTTTTCTGCTACTTTTTTTGAACTCCCATGCGAAAATCACACTTCTAAGCTTGATCTGGACTGAGGTTTTGTATTAATATGTCAGTTTCTACTTTTTCTCTTTGTTGGGGCCTGGAGGATGTGATTAAGTACTCTTCAGTATCCTCTTGATCTCTAATACTGCTTTTTGTTTGTTCACCTACATTTTCTCGGTAACCAAACGGATAATTACTAAGTCATTCCACGGTGCATTATTGCTGCCTTTTGATTTTTGGTCTTCTGTCAATTACGTAATATTTGTTATACTAATTTTTTGGTTTTCTCTGCGATTCTTTGTCGACGACGAAATCATACTTTTCTTTCGTCTTTTTCTGCTTTTCAGTTTTTACTTTTCTTTGATTTTTCTGAAGTGGGAAACCATAATACCAATTTTCTTGCTTTTACACAGTCTTTTTCTCTCCCTCTCTCAGTAATCTGTATGGTTCCTGAGAAAGATGAGAAGAAAAAAAGCAAAAGTAAAGATTTTTAACTACAGATGTTCGTTCATGGGTCTCCACATTTAAATCAAAATCTTATTCCAGTGGTTTAGCTAAACCAATTGGCTATATATCCCTAATTTTCCAATGCAAATATTGAGATTAGGGTTACATTTGATCTGATTTCTGATCCTTTTTATACTTCCATCTGGTTTTTGGAAATCACTTTGAAATTCCTCCGCCTTTTCTATTTTAGATTGTTTTGCTTAGACATTGGTATGAGAAAACTCTAATTTACATTTCTAGGGCCTTCATTTCATGTTGATTGGATCTATGTCTTTCATGATACAGAGACGGAGACATTTTTGTTGTTAACCAACTAAATTTTTGAAAACAGGACTTCTCTTGTGTTCTGGTTTTTGTCGTTGTTTGCTTCAATTTTCGAACAGTAATTTGTGGATTATATTACATAAAAATCACCCCTTTGAATTGGTTTCAATCTGAAATCCGACGAAGGACAAATGGGCAGGACAGGCTTTAAGTATATTCTATTCCTTGTTCACATGGAAGGTGTTTTAAAAGTCATATTGTTCGGTTTTATAATGCTTCCATTGCTAGATCAGTCAAACCACTATTAAATAATTCAGTTAACTATGTCTTTGTTTTGTTCAGCTGGTTTTATTTCCAATGGATTATGTATTTGACTAATATATAATGATCTGAGTTTTTCTAGAGCCTGGTGGAAGTGGCTTGTCGTTTGATGTGAGCGAATCTTAGGAGTGAGGATAGTTTTGCTGAGTTGACTCTTCTCATAATCTCAGAATTTCATGTCAGATCTGTTCTGGAGAAAAGGAAGAACTTGACCTTATTTCCTTTACATGTCTTCTCTCTGGAGCTGAGGAAATGGGGGGTTGTGTCTCAACTAGTAGCCACAGTACTTGTAGTAGCAGGAGCAATGGAGAGACTGCCTCTCCGGCTTGTATGGGGATTGGATTCTGTTGGAAAAAGAAAACAAGAACATTCTCGGACCATGTTGTATCTTTGCAACATTTAACATCCATCCCCAACCGGATTTTTACAAATGGGAAGAGCCGGACTTCTTGCATATTTACACAGCAGGGTCGCAAGGGTATTAACCAGGATGCCATGATTGTATGGGAAGTAGGTTTTGTACATCTTATTGAACTTAATATCTAATTGTGAATTAGGGATAACTGAATGAATTGATCTTGTTTAGATATTGATTTCCCAGTCTGGATCTCAATTTCTGTAGGACTTCATATCAGAGGATGTGATCTTCTGTGGTGTCTTTGATGGCCACGGTCCACATGGCCATCTTGTCGCTCGCAAAGTGAGGGATGCCCTGCCAATAAAGCTGCTATCATTTTTGCATTCCTGTCAATCAAGGCAAAATGGGTCAGGTAAGACTTGCTTAAATGGGAAGCTGAAGTCTGATGGTGGAGATTCTGAGAAGGACTGCTCAGCTGAGGATAAAATTAATACCATATGGAGAGAAGCTTTCCTGAAGTCATATAAGTCAATGGATAAGGAGCTAAGGTCCCATCCAAATTTGGACTGCTTCTGTAGTGGTAGCACAGCTGTCACAATGGTGAAGCAGGTATTGCAGAAAGCAATTATTCTTATTTGCTTTTCATTTCTTGTTCTCTTGTCTCATTTGCTTCTATCGCCAGGGTTCAAATCTGTTGATGGGATATATTGGGGATTCTCGAGCAATCATGGGATCCAAGGATAGTAATGACTCAATGGTGGCAATCCAGTTGACTGTTGATCTAAAACCTGACTTGCCAAGTGTGTATGCTATCTTTATCATTCTCTTTTTCTTCGAAATAGTTTAAGCTTGTTGGTTGAACCTAATGCTTCTGTTTGGATATAAATATAGGGGAAGCAGAAAGGATCAAACGGTGCAAGGGTAGGGTCTTTGCTTTGCAAGATGAGCCTGAAGTGCCTAGGGTATGGTTGCCTTTTGATGATGCACCTGGATTGGCAATGGCTCGAGCATTTGGGGATTTCTGTTTGAAGGAGTATGGGGTGATTTCCATACCTGAATTCTCTCACTGGGTACTTACAGAAAGAGATCTGTTCATTGTTCTTGCCTCAGATGGGGTAAGATTTTTTCATACTCATTATAATTCAGTTTTCCTTCTACTAATATATTGTTTTCCTAACTTTTGCATTACTTTCCATTTGAAATTTATGGGCAAGATAAACATGATTTGCTAGGGGAAGTTATGTTTGTAGCGACTGCCAGTTCCCTGTAACTTGGCATCTATCAACCCCTTTGCATAACATGGTTGATGGACCATTTTCTAGGTTCATGACAAGGTTTCTCTGGGATGTGACATTATCAATGGGAAAAACACTGAACTGGATTGCAGGGTTGTTGTGCTTTACTTATGCTGGGTTAAATATCAGTATTTTGATGCTTGTGATCTATAAGAGATTTTTTAAAACAATTAAATGACTAATAGCTATATGATTTGAGTACAAAGTTATATTGCACTCATTGTTTTGGAGTTGTTCATTCTCTTCCCCCCTCCCCCCGCGCCTTTTTTATTGTTTTTATCAGGGGAGGAGAGAATAAATCCCATGTAGACGTCCAGGAGAGTCAACCTTGGAACTCCAAGATAGGAAGGAAAGACAGGTGCTGCTGGGTCAAGAGGCCACTGCACCCCCCCCCCCCCCCCTCTCCCCAGCCCCTGCCCCTGCCCCTGCCCCTGCATTGAGACTTCTACATCAATGAAAAGTATTTAACATTGATGAATATTGGATGCAACAATAAAAAGCAAAAAAGAAGAATTCATAGAAGTTTCTGTTCTGTTGCTATGCTAGTATGCTTCTTTTGTTTCTAATCCCCAGGGCTGTTCAGCTTTAGAAGAACTTCCATCATTGTAGCTCTGACACGTCCATCTTCCTCCTGGCCTAAAAATTAATCTAACTTGGGTTTTATAGGTTTGGGATGTCTTAAGCAATGAGGAGGTGGTTGATATAGTATCCTCGGCTCCCACCCGGGCATCAGCTGCAAGGATTGTGGTGGACTCGGCTGCTCGTGAATGGAAACTCAAGTACCCAACTTCGAAGATGGATGATTGTGCAGTGGTTTGCTTATTTTTGGATGGGAAAATGGACTCAGAATCAGACAATGATGAACAAGGGTTTTCTTCTGCTACCATTCAGAGTAATCATTCAGGTAATGCAATGGAATCAGATGATGGCCAGAAGTCTGAGCCATCTTTGCACAGGAATTTCACTGTTAGATCATCGGAAGATAGTGATACTTTTGGACGACTACCTGTTGAGGTTGAAGATGGAACCTTATTAGCTGAAGATCAAAATTGGTCAGGTTTGGAAGGTGTCACCCGTGTGAACTCGCTTGTCCAACTTCCTAGATTTTCTGAGGAAAGGCCAAACCCTTGAATTTTGTTGTTTCTCTGGAAAGTTAATGGTAGCAGTGTAGCACTTTATTGTAATATCTTTGCTGTACAAATGAATTGAAGAAAGAAAATCTTTCTGGATGGTGGCATTTTGTCCAAGGCTTGTGCAGGTGCAGTTTTTCAACAGCATTGTGTTTCCTTACTGCCAAGTACTTTTGTCGAAAACTAGTCTGAATCAACATAATTATGTAAGTTTTGTTGATATAATATCAATCTAGGGGGGATTTAGATTTTGCTGGTTTATGATAATTCCTTATCATGACGTAATGGAGATGTCTTGTAAGCCTCTATGAAATGTAAATGGTTAAAGAAGCATAAGTATCCTGCAATCCCAATTGTCAGTTAGTGCTGAAGTTAATATGTTCGCTGCTAGGAAGAAATATAGCCATTTTACTGCTGAACAAGGCTGATAGTTTCTGATTGAGTGCTTACTGAGTGCAGACCTGGGGAAATCGGCCAAAAGTAGATATAAAGGATGGTGGGTGTTCTATAGTTAATTTGTTAGAAGTCATTTTCTGAGAGAAAAACTGCTGATGCAAAAGGAAATAATTAAAATTGAATGGAAAATTGGTGGCAAAAAAAGAATTGGTTACAGGAAGCAGAATTTTAGATTTTGATTTCAAATACTTCATCACAATTGATAGATACTTGAAACTAATCAAGCAAAATGTTTCCATGCTTTATATGGTATTTAAAAGGCCAGATGGGAGGGTCAGTAGAATTAAGACTTGTACCATTTACAACCCATGGTCCTAAGTAGCAGTTGAAAACAGTGAAGAGAAAACTAGAGTGGACAGTGAACAATTCCCCAAGTACACTGGATATGGTGGTGCATAAATCAGCCATGGACAGACTCCATTTACTAGCCGCTAGCGTAGGTTGGTTAAGTGTTCAAGAAATAGAAGGTAACAAGTAAAACAAAGCAATGGTTCTATCATTTTAACAAAGAAAGCACTCAGCGGTCCACTTGTATCTCAGCAGCTACTACTGAGAGGCCCCATGCATGTGCATGAGTGCATCCTTGAGCTGCCTGTGGCATTTACAAGAGAAATAATCTCTTTATTCACCGCCCGAGTTCCACCCAACATGCTAGAATCCTGAATTATATAAAGTAGAGCCATTCTCTTCTAACTTCAACACAAAACAAAACCCATCTACTTCCTCATTCGAAGTCTTTCTGTGACAATGGCTTACAAACCTTCCTCATCTTTCCTTGCAGTTCTTCTCATCTTCAATGTCCTGCTTGCTCTAGCTGCGCATGCAGTTGCCCGACGCAACACCCCCGAAAGCTTTAAAAAACAGGACATGAAACAGCCTCAATTTTTTATTGACTCTGATGGCAGTTTGAACATTCCAGGAATTGGCCGAATAACAGTGCCACCGAAGTATGGGCTTCCGCCTTTTGGTCCATTCAACAGCGGCAGCATTGGAGGCGGAGGAACAGGGTCAGGCGGCAGTTATATTCCGGGTGGTGATGACACATTTATCCCAAACCCCGGTTATGAGATCCCAAATCCCGGCAGTGGTGCTGATCTTCCACCACCACCAGAACCAACTCAACCGTGAGTTCGTCAGATTTATTTCACAAGGGAACTAGCAATAGTTTGGATTTGTCATTCTATAACAAAGTTTGAGTCAGTCAATTGTGATTCCCTAAAATAAAATAGTTTTGTTGATTTATGCATTGTCGTAGTGGACTCAGCCTTCTTGTGCTTCTTTATTAGAGAGAAATATGTTGCTGTGAACGTTTGAGTTTACACCTTCAACAGTGTTTAAGCAATGATTCTAATGCATTCCCAATCATAATTCTGTTTTTGAGCCTGGTAAATATGTTACCTAGGCTTGCCTTGAACCAAAGTAAGAGTGTCTGCATTCAGTTAAGGTTCTGTATATGCAATATAAGAGGTTGAAATACCAGAAATTTAGGACTGATAGTCTATCAACTGCACTGACGTGGAGTACAAAAACTTTGTTAGACCCGCCGTTCAATCACTCACTAATGGCTTCACTACACTTGTACTTCACAGTAAACTACAGAAGCTACTCTACTAATACCAATTATTTAAGACAGTCATGACATGGTAGATGCAGGTGCCTGCAAGAGTCATTTAAGTCTCAATACAATACATATTCCAACTAGCACTTTGAATGAATTTTGATCTCAGAAATATGCCAGAGATGGCAGAATTTGAGTGTTTTAGACATCCCTGAAAAGTTGAATCTCTAAGAGCATGGATTCAGTTCCAGAGACGTACCAAGATGTTGCTTAATGTCCCATGAAGTTCGATTGTAACAAACATATATGGCAGGGATGAAAATGAACTGGAAAAATGTCAATTTTTATGACCAAGTAAATATTCATTTAGAAGTGCAAAGGCAGCACATGCTATGCATAAGTATTAAGTTTCATACTTTCCAACAGCCGATAGCTACATGGAAAAACAGAGCAAAAAAATTCCATAAAATATATCCTGAAAAATCGAGGACAGTCTTGATTGTTCTCCTTGATGCAATCAAATGCCATAAGCCAAAAGAACTTTTTGAGATAAATGACACCATTTGATTTTCCTAAAATTCTCTAATCAGAGTCAAGATATGATTTTCAGAAAATCTAATGCAAGTAACTTATAGTGACAAGTGACAACACTTTATTCTTACACACCATTAATGTTCGCTGTCCAAGTAAACAATGCTGCTCCTATCCACTGTTAAGTACTTTACATGATATGGAAAATAAGCAGTCAGATCTATTCACGAAACTCAAGGAAAATGATGATGTAGAATATAAAACAAGTAAAGGTAAAGAATTTAACCAGACCTCAGATAATTTCAGTCACCAATTCATGAAAGATTCAAATCATCATAAAATGCATGAAGCAAGACCAAACGACAAGAGGTGAGGGGGAACATGATATTAGAAAAATCTTGGGTACTCAGGAGCCACAAAATTTCTCAACATCAAGAAAGATCTAGAATCGGATAAAGTTTGAACTTGCAAGTGTGCTCCACCTTGCAAATGGATCTAACATGGTAGCATGGATATATTACACGAGTCTTCTGCCAAAAGAAAGGATTCTTAGGTAAGAAAATATAAAGGACCAGATATGAAGATAGATACAGACTACATAAAGTAACATAATGAGTCATTTCAAGATTTCTACTTTTTAGTCTAATCTATGGGCTCCTAAAGCCCTGACAGGGTTTGAGCTGTGAGTCGATATTTTCATGTCGATCCCCTCAGTTCTTATACATAATGCCATTCAATGTCCACGCATTTACTTTTTCCCTATTTGTTGGGGGTGAACAGAGAGGCATCAGAACATCCAATTTCAGTGTAGGCAGCTAGTTCATAAACTAAACTTAGCCGGTCAATTGCCAAAAGAAAGAATTTGAGGAACCAATTGGTATAAGGAAAAAAAAACGTAATGAGAGACAAACATCCGCTTACTAAGTTCTATATCAAATGAGCCAATAAGAATATAATAAAAAGAAAGAAAGACTTTTTCCTGGCATAAAACTTTTTCAATGACATAAAATTAGCAGAGTAAATGCACAAAAGATTTCATGACCAAAATGGAGATCACAAAAAAAGAATCAAGTTATCTTTGTCCTAACATGTTCCCCAATGTAATGTCACAATTCTAAAACAAATTCTTTTGAAACTATGGATTCTATCTTGTGGGTTTCTGTATACGGATTCTACATCTTTATGATTATAAATAATTTTCTTATCCTTGAAATACATATAAAAGAAAAACCTTAGCATTGTATCTTGCGCATGCAAGAGCAGTTAATTGGTAAACGAAAAGACACAATTACAAATAAATAGTTAAATCAATAAATAACTGAAGGTGAAATTGATGGGTACCTGGTTTGAGAAAACGTTGGCCTCTATTTCCAGAAATCAAAAACCAACCAACTTGAACAAGATGAAGCACAGAAACCCCAGGAAAATCAAGAGGAAAAGATAATCAACGAACACAAAGAACCAGGTCGACCCATGATTCCTCTTTTTGTTCTTGGTTCTGTCTTTGGGTTCGTCTAGTTCTTCGAGCTTCGCCATTGGTTCGACTTGCAGAGAGGCTGCAGGCAAAGAGAGACGTATAGATCTGCAGGGATTTTCTACTCTTTTAATCAATTGCAAAATACGTGATGTTATTTTGACTTTTCCTTTCTTCCTCCATCTGTGTCACCCATAAGACATCGTTTAATTATTAAAATTTTTGAGTTAAATGATAAATTGATATTATGTTAAATATTAAATTCAATATATTCAAGAGATATGAGTTCAATTTTATTGCCACTCTGAAATTCAAATCAAAATAAAGATGAGAGCTTTTTCATTTTTCACAAATGTGTAGTTCAATCCAATAAACTAGTACATATTGAGACATTTGAGAAATCAAAATCTATTTATGATGTTTTGTCTAAATTTTGTATATTTTTTTAGTAATAGCTTATAAAGGTTGTCGTTGTAGAATTTTATAGAAATTGTAATTAGTTAATATAAAAATGGTTAAAAAGGCTAATAATTTACATTAACATATATAAGAATTCATTAACTGAAAAAACTAAAAACTTATTTAACATGAAACAAATTTTCAATATCATTAACGATTTACATTAAAAAACATATATTTATATTAAAATAATTAAAAACAAAATTGCAATATCACTCATGACTAACACATCATCAATATATGTAAGTATTTGTTTTTATCTCTCTTTTCAAACTAAAGATCAAATCACCAATCACACTTACTAGAGAATGCACATCCTTGACCATACTCCATACGCAACAATGGAACCACCTTTGCCATTTCCATACTTCCTTTCAAAATCCTTCTTGGAAAAATTGAGGGGTATAATCTGCAAAACTCATGTCTTTGCAGGAAATAAGAGAATTGAGGACCATTGCTACGGAGGCCTTACTGCAAATCAAAGCTTTGTTATCAAAGCCACACATATAAAAAAGAAAACGTAGAAAAGGTCCCACCGAGATTTGAACTCGGGTTACTGGATTCAGAGTCCAATGTCCTAACCACTAGACCATGGAACCAATTTATATTATTATTTTTATAAATTAAATTTTTTAAATTTCTTTTTGAAACTCAACCTGCATTGGCTTCATGGCGATTCATTCATACATCTTCCCACTTTTACGTCCTCATAATCATGGCGGCCTTGGGTCAACTCGAAAAGCCTCAAATTTTAACCCCAGTTTCAGTTCATTTCTCTTCCTCCTCCTAATGGATACAAGTATGAAACCCTTCGAAGTAGTCTCGTATCCTCAACAATATTAGAGCCCTCTTCCTGGTTAGGCAAATTTGAAATCTTTTACGGTTCCCTGAGCTTCGTAAACAACCGGATATTGCCTTTTGGTTCTTCTCTTGGGTTGGTAAGCAAAAGAAAAATGCTTATAATCTTCATTGCTATGTCTATTTGATTGAGCTTTTATTAGTATAATATAAGGTGATTTGGATCGATTTTGATATATTTTTATGGAACTAAAACAAATGGGTTTTTTTTTAATGATTGTGTTGGTTTCATATTCTTTGAGTTAAAAGTTTTGGTGATCTTGGTTTGGTCGAGGAATTATTATGGGTTTGGCGTCAAATGAGGGAGAATGGGATTAAGCCAAGTTTGTACTCGGTACAATTTTTCGATAAATGGGTTGGTTAATTCTATACTTATTGAATCAGCTGAACGTGTTTCTGAAGTAATGAAAGATGGGAAATTGCAATAGATATTGTGACTAACAACACCATGATTAAAGCCCAGAAAGCATTTGAGAAATTTTGATTTCTTGGAAAGTAGGAATGTGGAACCTGATAAGATTACTTTTTTGACCTTGATGCAGGCTTGTTATTCTAAAGAGGATTTTGATTGTTGTCTGGGTCTTTACCATGAAATGGAAGAAAAGAGATGCTTATAGTTTAGTAACAGGTGGACTTTGTAGAGATGGTAAATGCTAGGGAGGTTAGTATTTGGAAATATTGTTGAAGCATTAGCTTTGTTTAAGACGATGGAATATGAAGGTTGTGATCAAACAGTTTGTAAATACAAGGAGCATAGAAATGACGATAGACTTAAGCTATGGGACGCAATGATTGATAAGGGAAGGGTATTAACACCACCTGCAGCCTCCTTTAGAGCTAGAGCTGTTGGACTTTGTCCTTTGGGCAAGGTGGCAAGGGCCTGTAAGATTAGTCCTAAATTCCTAATGCCTTGAGGCCTGTAATGCAGAATTGGCTATAAAAATGATGCACAACAAGATTGGTATAGGGTATGATAGAATGGTTAGAATTATGAGGCCAGTGAAGCTCAAAATCCTTCTAGACATATTTGGGCTCACAAATTGCTATACTGTTGAGCTGGGAGCTGGGCTTAGTAATTGCTATATGAACCCAGTGAATAACTAAAAGGTACTGCTTCTGTCACTTGCAATAACTTATCTAAAGGTAAAGCCCTGGGATGTGTAATTGTCATTCTATTTGAACTAGGGATTACACATTTTATAATTATTTTGAGTGACATGATTCTCTGGCAGTTCAGCTCTCTTTGCCAAGCATCACTGTTGATTTGCTTGCTACCTCGGATTGTACAGTACATTTTACCATGCAGAGTGGTAGTTGATCATCTAATTGCTAATTTTTTTAAAATCTTAGCCAATGTAATATCTCCCTGAATGATTCTACTGCTAATCTGCTTATTGATCATCTAATTATTATATAATCCTGTATGTGGTGGTCCATTACCAAACCTGCCATCTTTACGGTAGTCCCTCAATGTTGGGTCTTTGTCTCACTGCAAGCTGCACTGAACTTTCTCTTTCAGTATTCCATAGGCTACTGTAATGACACTGTGGAAAACTGAAATATTTGGCAGATTAAGCACAAAGAACCACACAAAGACTTTCAGACAAAAACAAACCCAAAAGTTAAATTCAACCATCTTCTTTTCTAGAGATTAGACCACAAAATATCTTGAATCTAACTCAGTTCTCATGGCCATGGGCATCATCATTTTTTGTTGCATTCTTTGTCATTCTCAAAACCAAAAATATGAAATGAAAGCAATAAATATTAGATTTTAAGAAGTTTGGTGGATTTTGAGGCTTACATGTTCAAGTTGGAAGTTTTGGGCAAATGACCCTACAAGAAGATTATTTTGGATAAAATTGTTGATCAGAACCACTAATGCAAGATTTAGGTGGGGTTGCACAGATTATGGAAAGGTACCTAACAAAACCATCCAATGTGTAGGGGACACTATGCTCTTCTACTGACTCGTTGACAACTGGGATGCAACAATTTGGGACCCAAGTTTATGATCCTAAATCATTCCAGCAAGGCACTGAAATTATTTTCTTCTTAATTGTTTTCCATCTACTTACTAGAATTGCATGAATAATTGAACATAATGAACCTAGACAAACACAAGCTCTCAGTCATGCCCATCTACACTTGATGGCTGTGTCATGCCAAACAGGAGAATACCATTATCAAAAATAAACAAAAACTGTACAATAAAATTTCCTGATGTCAAGGGATATCACAGCTCAAACTAACCGAATTTCACGTAATTTTTTTTTTTTTTTTTTTAATGTTGGGTTTGATTTGTTTACGAGTTAGATGGGTTTCATAAATGGAAAGTTACACATCCCACAAATCCTTTGTCAAAATCTATCGGGACCGCCCACCATGTTAAATATCCATATTCCTAACAATATTTGTGGTGGCTAAGATTTAAAAAAAATTAGCAATTAGATCCCATCTTGACACTTATATCCATTTATCCACATCTTCAATTTACTTGAAAATATATCATTTAACTAAAAAATTTGTAAAAGTTTTATTTTATATTTTTCTTTAAGATTTTGAATCCCAAAAAATCAAAAAAAAAAATAAAAAAAATCACTAACCATCATTCCACAGTTACTAGTAACTTTAAAATTTATTTAGAATTAAACAATTAAATTGGATGAAAAAAAATAAAATTCATGTAATGATTATGATTTGACTAACTAAATAATAGATGAGTCTCTGAGAACTTCTTGGAACAATTTTTTTTTTTTTGACATTATTTTCCATTTTGAATTTGTATTTTTGCATAGCCTTGAAAGTTGAAATACACAATGCAATCAACCATGTAAGAATACATTTAGAGATCTTCAACCCAATCAACTAATATCGGTTCAGGTAAATTTACACAATGCGAAAAATTCATATTTTTAGTATAAATTTCAAAGTTTTTATAATTTAATAAGGTCTAACTTGAATTACTAGATTATTATTATTTTTTAGAATTTATGTGATGCTTGAACAAAAGTTTATACACACTTCCACTATACCATTTCAATTAGAGATTTATGATAGTTTTGGTCTTGATAGTCTCTCTAAAGTTTTAAGTTCAAAAAACCAATAAGTAGAGAGCTGAAGCCATATTTTTACTTGTGGACAAACCGGGTGGAGCTTCTGAAAATTAAAAAAGAAACTCTTTAATTTATAGAGTTTTTACTCCAAAGATACATCCTAATTTACATTTCTAGTCATTAGTGTTTTGGGACTAAAACAAGAAAAGATAAGATATTTTGTACAATTATATAATGTCACATAACTTGTCCTAATCCAGGAAATAGCACACATAACAGTACATAGCAACAAGGATATCTTCAACAATAGTTTCTGTGCCAAAAACCATTAGCTCTTCCACTAGGTTGGTTTCTTCACAAGCTATCTCTAATCACACTCAACTAGAGATATATAGATGGTGCACCTAATTTAATGTTTACTTTCTATTTTTCAGTCTCAAAATTGGAAAACAACAAAGTTGATATTAGACTAAGTGACATCAAGTTTTCTTAGCCACCAAACAGAAAAAGAATGGAAGCAAATGTAAATGGTCTCATTTTCAAAGCCTTACAGGAAAGAGTCTCTCCTCTCCCCTCTTGAAATGATAAAACAATTTCTTGTGTGGTCTATAAGCAGTCGTACAATTCTTAAATTTTGATGGAGCTTCAGCAATATCAGTGGGCTCCCTTTGGTTCTTCTCTATATGTAACAGGGAGACAGTGGCCTTTCCCACTAACAGCATTATTTTTGGTACACTACTTGCTGAGACCTATTGCAGCACAAAAAAGAAAAGGTCTATAATGGAACCAGCAGCTGTGATTACTAATAACCAGCACAACAACAATGGCAAGAACGACTTTGACATCATTAGCTCGTTTGAGGAGGTGTCTAAGAATGTCGGTTCGGTTCAAACTCTGATTTTAAGCCAGATTCTTGAGCTAAATTATGGTGTCGAATATCTTCAAAAATGGTTGGGGGACCTCAATATCCAAGAGATGGATGCTTGTGCATTGGAAACCCTTTTCACCTCTTTGGTTCCCCTTGCTTCACATGTAGATTTAGAGCCTTTCATTCAAAGGATTGCAGATGGAGAAACAGGTCCTATACTCACTCAACAACCCATAACCACTCTTTCTTTAAGGTATATATAAGCACCACCTTTCACTTTTCTATGCTTTCTTTTGCATCTTCTTATTCTCTGATTTTCATGGTGATAATACAAACAAATATACATGTTTATATATGAAGAAATAAATATGATAATTTGGAGTTGTATAGATTACATCAATTGAAAGTAAACATTGAATTTTTTTCAGATCTCTCTCCACTTTCTCATTGACAACTATATTGTTTGTGATGGTTGTTTTCTAGTTCTGGAACCACAGAGGGAAGGCAAAAGTATGTACCTTTTACGCGGCATAGTGCTCAGACTACCCTTCAAATTTATAGGTTAGCAGCAGCTTATAGATCAAGGTTTGAATCCTAATCCATCTTACCATTTTGTCTTTCATGAAAGATAGTCATCTTTGAAAATAACCTTATCACTGTTAGTAACTTGTTTTGTATGCTTGGTTACAGGGTTTATCCAATAAGGGAAGGAGGGAGGATTCTTGAATTCATATACGGCAGTAAGCAAAACAAAACAGAAGGAGGGTTAATAGCAGGAACAGCCACAACCCACTATTTTTCAAGTGAAGAATTCAAAATCAAACAAGAAATGACAAAATCATTTACTTGCAGCCCAGAGGAAGTAATTTCAGGTGGGGATTATAAGCAATCTACATACTGCCATCTACTGCTTGGCCTTTATTTCTCTGATCAAGTAGAGTTTATAACCTCAACCTTTGCCTATAGCATAGTCCAAGCTTTTAGTACTTTTGAAGAGCTCTGGAAAGACATATGCAATGACATTAAAGAGGGCACTCTGAGTAGAAGAATCAAATTACTAAATATGAGAAAGGCTGTGTTGAATATAATCTCTCCAAACCCATGTTTGGCTTCAAAAATAGAGGCTGCTTGCCATGAATTACAGAGTTTGAACTGGTTTGGATTGATTCCTAAGCTTTGGCCAAATGCCAAGTATGTGTATTCTATAATGACAGGGTCAATGCAACCATACTTGAAAAAACTAAGGCAATATGCTAATGGAGTACCCTTGGTAAGTGCAGACTATGGCTCAACTGAGAGCTGGATTGGGGTGAACTTGGATCCTACTTTACCTCCAGAGAATGTGACATTTGCTGTTATACCCACTTTCTCTTACTTTGAATTCATACCACTTTACAGTCCGAAACAACATTGCAGCTCAGCCATTGATGACTTCATGGAAGATGATCCTATCCCACTCTCCCAAGTCAAAGTTGGACAAGAGTATGAGATTGTCCTCACAACTTTCACAGGTAATTAACCAATATCTAACTCATACATAATTGAACCCTAATATCTAGTTGTTATCTCTTTCTTTATAGATTCTGATTATATATATATATATATATATATATGGAACATCAACCAGCACCAAGTGTTCTCCTCCAGTACAAAAAACATGGTCCAAATTCTCCCCACCCACCCCACTCTAAATTCTGTCATTTTATTTAGCTATATGATTACGGAACTTTTTGTTATTTTGGACTGAATAGGAATCGCACTCTTATGAATAATCACCATTATAGAACATTGTTCAGGAAAAATTTATGTCTGATCAAACCTTCTGTAATTTCCTAACACAAACCAAACCTCGATTTGAGATTAACTAATAATTGTCTACTAAGTTGGAAAAAAAAAAAAAAAAAAAAAAAAAAACTTGGAAAATGTAATCTCTTTTCTATCGTAAAGGGTTGAGCATGTGATTTAGGAAAATTAGTTCAGAGATATTTAAAACGAGGATATATATGTTTCAAATCATAGTGCTTCATAGGCATGTTACTTGTTTTCAATTGAAGTAAAGTTTGTGTGGCCACAGTTGATTTTATATGTTCCTAACTTCCTGTCTCTAATTTTTACGTTGTCCTGATAAGAAATCAACAGTGCCTTGTTCTGTAACTATTTAGCAATCCTTTTCTGATTGGAATCTAAATTCCTTCTTTCATTTCAGGTCTATATAGGTACAAATTAGGGGATGTGGTGGAAGTGGCTGGTTTTCACAATGGGACCCCAAAATTGAACTTTATATGCAGGAGAAAGTTAATTCTAACAGTAAACATAGACAAGAATACAGAGAAGGACCTTCAGTTAGTGGTGGAGAGAGGGTCACAGATCCTAAGTAAGGCTCAAGCTGAGCTTGTTGATTTTACAAGCCATGCGGACTTGGCGAACCAACCAGGACACTATGTCATTTACTGGGAGATCAAAGGAGAGACAGGAGACAAGGTTCTTGAGGAGTGTTGCAGAGAAATGGATGCCTCTTTTGTTGATCATGGGTATGTTGTCTCTAGGAGAACCAATTCAATAGGTCCACTAGAGCTTTGCATTGTGGAAAGAGGGACTTTCAAGAAGATTTTGGATTACTTCATTGCTAATGGATCAGCCTTGAGCCAATTCAAGACCCCTAGGTGCACTAACAACCAGGTCATATTGAGAATTCTAAATTTGTGCACCATTAGAAGGTTTCACAGCACTGCTTATTATACCATGAGGTTGACAAAGCAAAACAATTAACTTTAATTGCAGCTTGTTTAACCCAACATCAATAATGTATATGTCAAATTTTTGTTGGCCCTAACATTAATGAAGGCCTTCTGCTCCAACTGTCAGCCTCCTGGTTGTACCTGCAATGAGAAAGACTTTTTATTTTTTATAGTACTTACCTACACTCCTACCATATAATGTGCAGCAAAAATTCATGGCATACTGATCACCTCATTACTTAAACCAGTGCTTCGTCCATAACCATATCATGGCCCCCATTCTGAACTGTAATAATTGAACCTTGGAATAGTGAAGTGTGGATGTTCAGATCTGTCAATGAGAGGATTCCAGCTAGATAGAGCTGCTTTGTTTTATTTGGAGGAAAACAGACCATTTTGGTGTACGATATTAAACACAAGATCATTTATGGGACCCATGTTTCAGATCATCCTCAATGGGTCTGTCCTGGTTAAAAAAAAAAAATTCATCAGTAGCATTCTCGAAAGCAATAAATTCATACCGACACCTTAAGTTGATATAACTGTTTATTGAAATTTATGTCACTATTAAAATGAAACTTAATGAAAGGAAAGAGCTACTTTCATTGTGTAATTCTTCTATTAAAAAAATGAAACTTATGGAGAAACTTTTTTGCTGGTATTCCATTAATTATGCATGTGATACAGCAATAAGAGAGAAAATAGGGAGGAGATAGAAGTCAGAAGATATAGCTCATGTGATAAACATGAAAGTTGAAGTAGCTAGTTGTTCTATGATAATGATTTCTATGAATTTGAAAATTTGAATGTGATTGATGGCCTGAAATGCGGCTCACAAAATGTTAGAAATGCTTTCGCACATGGTGCATCTGTCAACAGACAAACCGAAAGGTTGGTGGAAAATAATTTTTTATTTGTTGAATGGGTCAAATTGAAAACAAGCGATTTTTTTTTGGGATGGTGAAGTAGTATAAATAAAATATGATAATTTATTACTATTTATTTATTTTTGTTAGGGTGGGAGAATAGAAAAATAAATCAGAAAAGAATGACAGGTATTGCTAGATTAAGCTAGATTAAGAGGTCACTAGCATTACTATTTATTTAGCTCGTTTGTAATAAATTTATATAAACTTATTCAATTTATCTTTTCTTATGCTATATTTGATAACAATAGATTATTGGATGATAATGATAATACAAGTGCATAGAATATATTATCTAATCTTATAAATACACCAAAGGAACGATTAGACTAGTGGAGGTTTAGAGTTGAAACGTTGAAACAGTTGAAAAGTGACTTTACATGAATTAACAATATGAGACCAAGTTCCAATTTGTGCCACTATTAAAAACATTCTTTCTCAATATGGGCCTCAGGGGTGAACCCATTGAAGGGCCCATAAAAGAGAAGGAAAGGCCCAAATCTTCTCCAAACTCAGGAACACAAAAGTAGATTGTCAACAATATAAAAAACAATTGGTAAACCCAAAGCCCAATTGGTGCTACTGGTTCATCACTATTAAAAAACGACAAAGGGCAAGATGTATAGCCAATTATTACTTGCCACGTTTTAGAATGGAATCATATCAGTATGGGACGAACACGTGTTGACGGATCCACTTTGTGGGCACCATAGCACGTGAAATCTTCGACCAGATATCACGTGACCGGCGACTGAGAAATTTCTATGCAGGACCACACCATAAATTAGCGTGCACCCCTGACCTGGTACTAATGCCCTGCTTGCTTTTCCTTCTCCCTCGTGTCCAGCACACAACTCACTCCAGAGTTTCCTCCTTCCTTCTCTAGCCATCTCACTCCCTCCCTCTAATTCCTTTTTCTTTTCCGTTTTATTATTTGTAAGAGGAAGGGCTTTGGGAAGCAACCTTCTTGGTATCAGCACAAATAGCCCTGAGAAAAAGATCACCCTTCACTCTCTCTACCTCTCTCCCTCTTTTATATTTGGCAATTTCTCTTCCGACAAGCTTTACCAGCAAAGCTGTTATGACCACCACCTTCAGAAAAATTACTACTTTAGCTATGCTCCCATAAAAGAAAAGGGTCAACTTGGTTTCTCTTTCTTTCCTTAGCATCCTATTTTTCTCTGTTGGCTTAATTTTGTTATGAGTGAGTTACAGAAGAAGTTCTGCAAAATTTAGCCTTTAATGGGTGCTGAGAGGTAGCTGGGGCATAGTGTCACCGCCAATGGTGTCTCCTTTAATTGCACAAAGAGAAGAGCATTGGAAGCATTTTGATGACTCTATCAATGCGGTGTCTTTTGGGTTCGTCGCCACTGCAATTCTCATTACAATGTTCCTTGTTATGGCTATCCTTGAGAGGTTCCTCAGGCCCAGAGAAACTCTGTCGGGTGCTCGGACTCCTGGCGATCTTGAGGCACCGATGGTATTCGGTGGAAAGCTTGGGTACCCATCTCCCAAAGTAGGTGCTCTCTCTCTCTACGTATATAATCATAGATATCTTTCACTTCTTCGTTTTTACAGCTAATGCAATTGAGTAGACCTGCCTAGATGTGACTGTTCCTTTACTTTCTTCTGATGTGAAGTTATAGCCAATTACAATGTTGACTCGTGATTTTGCCAAAAGAAAGCATGAACACGATGGATCATTTATTTTCTGATTAAATTCCATTATTCTTTTTCTTCCTTATTTCATAAATTTTATAATGAATGTGGTAATGTATCACCTTTTTTTTTTCCTTTATAAAATAAGCGAGGAATTGAGACCACAGTATTGGTAGTCCCTCCCAAGGGATTGTCCATGCTGGCATGTTATCATGATCTTGATTGTTAAATGATGAATTTTGATGCACTAATTTTAAACTGAAGGTAGCAATCGTCAACTGATCAAGCTTCTAACTTAGTCTCAGGTTTCTTAGGTTCAAATCCTGTCTGCTCAAAGTGAAGTAATTGCTAAGAGCCTAAAAATTTGGTGATTGACAAGAGAGACTAATACTTAACTAATTTCAGCTGACATATGATTAAATTAGTTTATCATCTTGACCATTGAGGTTTAGCTAGTTGAAGATTAGTGGATTAATCTCACTGGTTATATCAACTTAAAAGTTCATACTCTTGGAAGTTGAATGGTTCAAAGTTTCTGTAGTGGACTGCATTATGTACTATTGCACCATGATACTTTATATAAAATTCAAGTAGCACTCTAATGGAACCCAACTTGATTATCAAGACCTTGGAATCATAATACAGATTACTTAAAGACTCCCACTTAATATTATAAATTATAATTGCATACCATCACTCATATAATGTTGTTTTCTTATGGTAAACCTAGGAAGGATTTGACATACTGCCAGAAAGAAAAAACATTTAAATGCTCACTTTACATAGTAAACATAACTGCAAAATCTATTAATTGTTTTCGTGTTGACAATTAACAATTGAATCTAGTACTGTTGTGGTTCAATCAAAGATGTATGAAATGTATTTCTGAAATAGTTATCTATTAAATTATAACCGACGTTTCTACCTTAGTTTTGCATGCTTAGATATATAATAACCCACATAAGGGTGCACTAAGATAATTTTGTTACATTCTAGGTTGTTAGGGTGAATGGAAACAGTATGTGTCAGTAGCATGTGTTATTGTCTCAAGTATCAGGGCAGACCAACAAGAAATTGTACCAAACTTTTATAATTTAAATTAATCTTGGTGCTATTAATTGTTAATCAAAATTTATTGGAGGATGTCTTTGCATTGTCAATTGCAGATTCATTTTTATAACTATTATGTATCAAATGATCTTTAAAATGCACTCAATATTGTAACTGTGAAACTGATTTATTATTGACAAACATCATCACATTCTGCAATGCTTTTGTCTAGACAAGAGATTATATATTTTGAATTGTGTGACTACTTCCTGTAATACAAGCACATAACATCTTCTCTTGGCAAGCTATTACACAAACACAAATAAACCTCTGGTACTAAATGTTCACAATGAGATCTGGTATTGTGGAACCCTTAGATTAAGGAGAAAGTTTATCTGCAGACAGATTATAACAGTATGTAACAGGCATATGATAACTTTGTAATAAGTATTTTAAACCTCGTCTAGTCTACGACATCCCATTCTTGTATTTAGGAGACTACAAAAGAACTCCTCTAGTCATTGTTAGATAGCTATTATTAGCTGATTCTATTAAATTAGGAATGCCATATAAACAGTAGTGTATGACAATTTGAATCGGTGGTAAGCCATTATTCCTTTGTGCTTATTTCCTGCATGGGTGGATTACCAAATCTCCACCTGATCTTCCTTGCCTTTAGTGATAATGATATGAAATTATCTGACTATCTAGCCTTGAACAACTACTGGTATCCACTTTTTTGTGCAGGTGTGATGATTTTTGCATCAAAATGCATCCCAAATGATGTTCTTTATATTACTATTCAGTTTTTAATTATCATTATTTCTTGATGCTGGTATAGTTCGTAAGCTTATCTCTAATACCGTTAATTAGTTGTTCAGTGCAATGCTTTTGCCATACTATTCACAGCGCATACTTTAATGGTAAAAAGGGCGCCCTACCATTTCAGTAGACTTGGTCGAGCTAAATCCTCTTTTACTTCCAGCAAGATCCCCACTGTAAATGTCCACGCCATGATGTGATTTGTTGACTTCTTGCTCCTGCATGTTTTGTTTGGATGGGAAAAATTTAAGCTTTATCTCCTTTTTGGAAAACTCTTTTTGTTGGGTTGATTATTAAATAGTTTACTCCTTTTTTCATTTTTAAGGCATTGCCTGCTTGTGTTCATGTTGTTAGTGTATTTTTACATATTTAATTTCTGTAGGTAGCAGTTTACAGCAAAGGAGTTTCAGTTTTGATGCCAGGTGAGGAAATTCCTACCTTCCTTGCACAGCCTGCTCCTGCACCTTGTCTTCCAGAGCCCATTTCACAGCCCCTTCATCACCATACATATAATCCATGCTTCACTCCAAACTGATTTTCATTCCCCATGCCACTGCTGCAACTGGAACAAGTCTAACTTTCTGTTGATTTCCCCTTTAGACTCTTGTATTGTGGATCTGAATGATATTCCTTCTATATCAATATATGATGCTGTAAATATTAGCATATTAACTTTTAAGTTTCAACTGGAGGCAATTCAGAAATTTTATTTGTTCTTCTGATAATTAATGAATAAAAGGTAGAGTTGGGATTTGCTTTGAAGAACAGAAGTTACATAATGAAACATGACTGATGTGCAAAGGGTATTGAGAGTCATTGGTAATTTATTACGACTTGTAATGATGATCATAGTTTTCAAAACTTACAAGTTGACAGTACTACAAACTGAAACTATGATCATCAGACATCTCTAGCTCAATATGCTGAATTTGTAAACTGGAATAGGTATTCTGAATAGTTGAATCTTCATAGTATCCAAAAAAAGGAGTAAATGCTTGTAACAAAGGATTCTTGCCAACTTTGCTTTGTATTGCACCTTTTTCTTGGTCTTTAAGCCCCACAAGCAAAGGCTTTTGCATAAAATAGAAAGACAAATAGACAATTCACACCATCACCAAGGAGAAGGAAGTCTCTTTCTTCCCCATCCCAAGGAAAAGAAAAAGAGATGCTCTGTTTCGAGGACCATTTCCTTTGCTTTATGCATATCCCCATAACAGTTAAGAATCTCTAAGAATGAAATGGAAGTGAATTAAAGGAGTTTTCTCTCTCTCTGTATTTCTGCTTGAAAAGTGAAGAAAAAAGAAAGGAACAAACTTAGAATCTTGCTTTTGAAAACAAAAAACAAAAAAAACTAAAGAAAAGTCCTTTTTGTACAACTAACATGTAATTTTAATTTACAAAACTAGTTTCCTGAGCTGGAAACCCTGCAATTTACAAGTTCACAACCAAAAGTCCAAAACAGAAATGTTATCAGAAGCAAAATTGATATCCCAAAAATTGAAACTAGACCGTTCGAAATTGCAACAAAAATCTTGTATGTTTTTTAAGCACAAAAACTTGCTCTCTAAAATTTACAGAAAAATAAAACACTCCAAAGAAACATGTGGGTTCTCAAGGGACTCGTTCGGCTGCTGAGAAACGCTGTCGTTGTGCTCATCCACCTTCTCAGTCCCACCACTCTCCACACCATCAGCCGGGGGTTGCCTTCCGGCTTTTCCTGTGGCTTTGATCGGACTCTTACCCATCCCTTCCTTTCTCACTCCAGCAATCGTCCTGGTAGCCGGTGACCTCGATCTCCTACCTGAACCTTCTCCGGAATCGCGCCGGAATCCGGCGGGCCCCATGTTTAGTTTCCTATTCGTTACATGCCCAGCTGATTCCCTTCCACGAACTGACCTTGCACTCACTTGATTCTTCCTCTCCGGCGAAGGTTCTGCTCTCGCCGGAGATTTAGCTCGTCGTTCTCTGCCACTGGGATTCTCGACAGTATGGGGACGCTTTCTGGGTACCTTGGCCGGCGATCGATTTAACCTCTGACCCACTTCTCTACAGTTCCGTTTACTTGTTGCTTCATCTTCTTTCTTCTCCGTAATGGTAGCAGTAGTAGCAGTAGTTGCAGTTGAAAAGCTCTCGCTCATGCTGCAAACCTCTGAAACTTGAGACAACTCACAGACCTCCTCTGTTTTGTTAATCATACCAATCCTTGTTTCAAAATTCTCAGCTTGAAGCTGAGTCACCGGCATCTGTTCAAATTTGTCGGCTTGAAGCTGAGTCACCGGCATCTGTTCAAATTTGTCAGCTTGAAGCTGAGTCACCGGCATCTGTTCAAATTTGTCAGCTTGAAGCTGAGTCACCGGCATCTGTTCAAATTTGTCAGCTTGAAGCTGAATAACAGGCATCTGGGTTTCCTTCTCTTCCACTGGCATTGGATTGTGAGATTTGGTTATGGGTGTTTCTAAGAGTACCTCTTTAACAGTTTCCTCGTCCACCGGTGGTGGGGCTCTGCTGTCTATCTCGTTGGTCGTTTCCGATTCTAGCAGAGGATGTCTCACCGGGAATTGGTGATGCATCGGGACTTTCCGGGTATTTGGGTCTTGATCTGGAGCTTTGGTGGTGCTCAAGCAGCAACCCATTTGGAACGGATGCAAATCGTTTGGAAGATTGCAGAAAGTGTGTGGTGGTTGTGGGAAGGGAGAGTGGTAAATTACACGGGGGTAAGAATTTTAAACTCTTAACGGCTCTAAAAAAATGTTTACGTTGGTTTGTTTGTTAACTCATGTGAGAGTTCAATTGCTAAAGATTCTCACTTCCCAGGAGAGAATCCACGGCTGGAATGTAGTGGTTGTAGAGAGAGAGAGAGAGAGAGAGAGACTTGTTGATGAAGGGTGTAAGAGCATGCCATTGTTTGACAAATATAAATAGCATGAATCATAAAGTAGAAAACATGTTTCTGGTAGAAAAATGCTATGATCTTTACTTTATTCTAAAAGAAAATGGTCATGAGAATTAATCTAATTTTTGCTGTATGAGTTATAAATAATTGGAAATCCATTTTAATGCAAGAAGCCGAAGTCCTTTGAATATTATAGATTAATTTTCCCTCTTTTATGTAAATATTTGTATAAAGTGAAGGAGAAGGTTCAGTTACATTATTTATGACAATAAAGACCACAACCCAACCCCACTAAGACATGATGAACCTAACATTAATCAATGCCTAGCACAATTATTAATAGTATGAAAATTAGTCACAAGAGCAATGACAAACATCTGTATCATCGTTTCAATGTCTGTTCTTGTTAGATGGAGACGTACTAATGGTAATGGACCACATTATTTTTCAATTCCCTGTAAAATTTGGTCTTTAAATCTTTTAATACGAGACGGGCTTCTTTACTCAAATATTGGTCTGCAGGCTTACTCAACCGTGGGCTACCTTCAGTGGGCTTTAAACCTCTTCTTTTTATATTAGTAAGAAGCCCACGTGACTTTTGAGTTACATAATGGAGGAGGTAGCTATCTAATTCTATAAATTTCTCATATGAATGTGAAATTTGATCCAAATTCTTAGTATATAATTAATGTTTTGAAAATTAAATTAGTAATTCAATCAAAAAGTTGATCAAGTCTCAAATCACTAGTTCAATCGAAATCATATCACGTGATGTCATCAATGTTTTTAATAATATTATATATAATATAATTATTCTTGTAATTATTATAAATAATATTACATTTAATTTATTTCTCAACTCAATCAGTCTTGGAGGTGCACCTCGCTTACCTACTTATTATGAAAATTGTTGAAACGTTTGTGTCTCAAGACCAAGATATTGGATTTGAGTCTCCTAATCTCCACACTAGACTTTACTTGAACCAACAAACAATTTATATTTTTTAGGCTTATTGTACACGAGGAATTGCTATTTTGGATAGATTTAAATTAATTTTAGGCATACGTCATATTTTATACGGTTAATAAATTTATAAATTTCCCCTTAAATACGCTTTGTTACAACGTGGCACAAGCACGTGAAAATATGTGTCAAGCTGATGAGCAGGTTCTAAGAATTCTCACTTCTGTGCGATGTAGAAGAATCCCAAAGATCTCATTACGAAAGCAAAGTCACCGAACCTAGGAAGTTGAGCCCTGCCCCGAACAAAACATAAGGAAAGCTGTAGCGTCCAAGTTGTGCTTGTCCTAGTGATGACGTGGCGTACTGCTATTGGTACTTGCTTGGCCTTTTTCATTTTTTTGGTGGGGTAGGCGAATGAGCAACTGTGAGTCAGCCAAGCCAAGGACAGCATCAAAGGTGGTGCCTCATGCCTGGTGGGGACTGACACGTTAGGCTTTATTAATAAAAAAAATCCAGTGTATTTTCTGACAATGACATTAAGTCCTTCACTAAACTAGGCTCTAATATATCGCTGATCCGACGTTGGATTGATTGAATTTTCGATTATTCTACAAAACAGTGTTATAATACGAAGTTGGGTTGATTGAATTTTCGAGTATCCTACAAAACAGTGTTATAATATGAAGTTGGGTATGATACACGTGATTAAATATTTATTTTCAAAAATTATATTAAATTGATATATGTTTGTATATTAATAAAATTGTATAAATTAAACTTACTATATTTATGTCATTTGAATTCTGTTCGAACCAGTGATCCATGAAGAAACTTAGGAGAGAAGTAGTTGGAGGCTTTAATATGAATTAATGTTGGTAAGTATTTGGTCGGTGAGTATTGGGAAAAATTCCACACGCCTTTATGCCCAGTGATAAAGAAACATATAAGGACCCGCTCGCCTTTGTAAAGACACAGTTTTCCTCTTTTTCAAATTTCTTTAGGACTTTCTTGAAAGATAATTTTAAGAAAATTAGTCTTGCTTTTTTATTGATTTTTCTTTTCAAAAGTATCTTTCTTTTTCTTAAAAAAACATTTACCAAGACTCCAGGAATTTCATTTTTCCACAGTCAAGTCACCCAACGTTCACATCCAAGTGAGTTATCGTTAGCTTCTTAGAGGAGTTGTTGTTACCGTTACATTAGTCCTTGTGACCTACAAAATAAACAATGATTTTATTTTTATTATTAATATTTATTTATTTATTTATCTTTAATTGTATTGACTACCAACCATCTCGAAATATTTTTCAACACTTTGAATTTGGTTATGATATATTTTTCCAAAAAAATTAGTACATCAACAATAATAAATTTATAATGAGAATTTGGGTTAATATTTTGAAGGGGTATGCCAACTAAGCTAACAACTCTCACTTTGTAAAGTTTATGTCCACATTGTCATTTGTTATATATAAAAATACATAACTGTCATAAAGAATTTAATAAATAAGATAATGACACTTAAACAGAACAATTCATGACATACAAATAGGTAAATGCATACCATTTTTTGATTTGTTTGTTTAGTTTTTCTTATGTTTGGTAATTATTAAAATAAATAATCTTTTATGTAGCATATGATAAATCATTAGAAAATATATTTTTATTGTATCATCATGCTCATGGTTGGAATTGTGAAACTTGGGTCTCTATCATTTCTGTCCTTTTTTTTTGCCACATTGAACTTTTTGGTATTATTAATGATATAACTGATTGTCATATTATTATTATTTTTCCTAAGAGACTATCATATCATATCTTTTGATGTTCTTATTATTGACTGATCCAAATGTTGCATAAAATTGGGGTTCATAAATGTTTAAATTCAGATGAGCATTTATTATACAAGCTAGTATTATTTAATTTTTTGATAATCATATCGTTAAGTCACGGGGATTGTGGGCTATGATTTGGCTGACAAAAAGCCTATAACAATCATATTACCGGACACGTGAAGCCCATAGAAAACCGGCGGGTATTATTTCATATTTGACAATTGCAGTTTGTAATTATCAGACAATATTCTATCTAATACCACTGCCATTCTCATTTGGAAACGTGAGTGACACCTTCCGTACACACCACGTCATTCAATTATTAATAAATAATAAGTTATTTAATATTTTTAGAAATAAATTTCAAAAACTTGAATTTTTTTATTTTTTTTACAATTTGAATAAAAAATATACTTGGGATGAATAAGGGAATAATGATGTCTATAGTAAGTTTAAGTTACTAAAAATATAAATTTTATAAGAAAAAAAAGTGTGTGGTGGCATTAGTTGAGTCATTATGTACGCGCCACCGGAGGAGCGTTGAAACTTGAAACACAATTTTCGCCTCTACAAAAAGAAGATATGTCTGTTTATGACTTGCGTCTACCTTCTTTTGTTGTTTGTATGTAGTCGGAGTTTAGAGAGAGAAACAGTGGTCATAGAGAAATAGTTTAAGTCTTCCAGAGAACCTCTATGTACCTTTCTGCATTTCCTTGCTTTTTCTTGCTTTTCCAGCTCTTTCCACAGGTTAGGGTTTTAAAGAATTTTTAATTACATATCTAAGTTTCATACATTATATTTATGTGATGCACACTATATACTTACGTCCCCTCCACTTCTAAACTTTCATCTTAGCCGTTAAGTTTATTAGTTGAATTCCAATTCATACTTTTAGAAACACTTCTAAAAGTTTTTTTTTTTTTTTCCTTCTCACTTCTACTTAGTTCAATTTCATCAATTTATTCAGCATTGCCAAAATCTTACTGGCTGTTTGCCTTCTTTGTAAGTTCATTTTCAGTTCAAGATTCCCTTTTCTTTGTTATGGGCCTATTTAGTTATTTATCTTCTAAGTTTTGCAAATTGGTCATTTGGGTGCTCTGAATTGTTCGCTTGTGGTAGGATCACTGACTCTGTGTTTTCTCTGTTGGTTCCATTTTTCAGATTGGAGGATGTTTACGTGACTGGCCTTATGGTAAAAGCGTGAATTGAGGATAAGGTTGAGCTTGGGAACAATGGGTGGGAATAGATCTACTTTAGAGTGCAAGAATTTGAAGATCTATGTAAAAGTTTTATTGGGTTTTATGTTGATCTGTGCGGTTGGGTTTTCGCGAGGAGACACTAATCCTGTTGATGGTAAGGCTTTTTCTCACTTATGGGCTTCTGCATTTTTATTCTTTTTGTTGAATATAGTCCCCAAGAAATGTGGGAACCTGACGAACTCCAATTAGCTGAATAGGGCAGCATTTTGTTTTCTTGGTTCTTGATGATGGTTAATGACTTTGCTACGAGATCATATTTCGCGGAACCAAATGCAACCCCATAGTTTATGCAAGCCAGCTTTGAGTTTGGATTTAACTCTTTGGCAGATATGCAGTACGAAATTTATTCCTGTGTGTGTCCTGTTGAGTAACTGAAAATAGGAGGCTTCTGTTAGTCAAAGATGAAAGATGCAAAAGATTCTTAAGTGCCTAACTTCCCATATCTATTGGTCTTCCCTTGAAGGGTGGCATAAAATTCTTCCTTGTGGACCTCTGACATACAAGTAGGGGGGAGGGTGATGCCACATTGTATGGTCCTGTCTTTGGAACTGGATTAAGAAATCTATCTGTTTGTTGTTATATTCTTTTGCGTTGTATGTCCCGGTGGTCTATAGGAGGTTTAAACTTCTCAATTCTATCAGCTGCTGCAATTAATGGCTTATATGCTGCGTTGGGCTCTCCTCTTCTCCCTGGTTGGTCAAGTGGGGGAGACCCATGTGGTCAAGCGTGGCAAGGGGTTGAATGCAATGGTTCAGACATAGTGAGAATGTACGGTATCTCCTTTTCTCATCACTTTATATGACTTACTCGGAAAACTGTTAACTCTCAGCTCTCTTATGATTGTTATTGTGTGACAGAGTTCTTAATGGCGCAAATTTGGGAGGAGTACTTGGTGATGGCCTAGGAATGTTTGCTTCTATCAGAGGGATGTAAGTAGAATTATCTCTCTTGCTTGCTTCCTCTGTCCAACTGTATATCTCTGTCTCTATATATGTGTCTGTGTACTCATGCTCATACATGAACTGTGTGAAGATTTTGTTTTCCTGGGAATGTGGACGAGTGTGTCTATTCATGGCTCCTGCACATTAGGAACTATGTGAAGATTTTCTTTTTCTGGGGACACTTACAGATAGTTTAGATGATTAGCCAGAGTTGAGAATACCAATAATCTGAATTAGAAATTTAGCATAGCTAAAAGGATATGATTTCCTATTGCTGTACTTGATTGAGTTGTTGAAACGTTCTGATCATGGATTTTGAATTTCCAAACTTTTTCAACAAATAAGCAGATTGACTGACTGTTGACCTTTGCACATACTCCTCACTAGATGCACACTGGGGAGCATATGTTATTCGCCATTTACTTAATTCATGCATCGTAATGTTCATCTTTCTTACAATATTTATTTTACTGGGAAATTTGCTATTACATAACTGTTTTTTCCATGTCTTGGGCAGTGATCTAAGCAACAATCACATTGGGGGAAGTATTCCGTCCAATTTGCCTACAACCATGCAAAACTTGTATGTATAAACTTAAAATATCTTTGTAATACTTTCCTGTAGACTTGCGTGTGCAACTCTTCTGCACAGGTATGCCAAATACATGATAGTCTTTACGTATTGCAGTTTTCTTTCAGATAACCAGTTCGCTGGAAGCATCCCACCCGCTTTATCCACCTTAACTCAACTGACAGACATGTAAGCGTCAAGCTTATCTTCTGCTTGAATTGATGTCTACTAATAGATGATATCAAATTTTTATGCAACTTTATCTGTAAGCTTTAGTGGTTTCCTTTCAGGTCTCTCAACGACAATCTTTTAACTGGAGAAATACCAGATGCCTTTCAATCCCTTACTGGATTAATCAATCTGTAGGCCTCCTACAAGCTTATTCAAATCATGATTCACTTTTATTCTTGTTTGTGTGTATATGTATTTGATGGGGCAACTCTTGCACTGTGCAGAGATTTATCTAGTAACAATCTGAGTGGAGAATTGCCTCCCTCTCTAGAGAATTTGCCTGCTGTAACCACTCTGTGAGTATTTTATCTTGGTAAGTCTATCCATATGGACCTACCTTTTATCTTTCTGAATAAGACTAACTTTTCCTTGCTGCAGACGCTTGCAGAACAATCAACTGTCTGGGACCCTCGATGTTTTGCAAGACTTGCCACTAAGAGATTTGTACTATTCTGAACCATGTTTCATCTAGATTTTCGTGGATAAGTTAGCTTATAAAATTATTTATAATGTTGGAAATTTGTAGAATTCTAGTAAACTTGTGGGAAAAGCATTTTCCTGTTATGTCACTTGTCTACTATCAATTTCCTTTCTTGAATATCCCAAACTTCTTCATTTCTTGTCATAAAGTTTCCACAATTCTGTCCCTGTTGAACAGGAATGTAGAGAATAATCAATTCTTAGGACCAATACCTCAGAAGTTGCTAAGCATCCCAAACTTCAGGTGAGAGCCTCAAAATGGTAATTTTTTTTTTTCTATTTAAATGAGGTATTTAATATCATAGTCAATCCCTTCTTACCAAAAAAAGAACATAATTCTGAGTAGTATAATTACAAATTCATATCCTCTTGACTAACAGTGACCATTACCATGCAGGAAAGAGGGAAATCCATTCAACGTCAGTTCTACTATAGCTCCTGTACCCTCTCCTCTTTCATCAGTAACACCATCACCAGGACCTCTAGTTTCTGGTGTTACACCACCATCTTCTGGACGGACACCTAGACCATCTTTTTGGCGGAGACCAACACCTACTAAACAGGCTGATGGACCATCTGCCCCCAAGGATTCACGTCCTCGGGAACAAAAGGAATCTGTTACTAAGAAAAGGGTGATTTGGATATCTATTGCTGGTGTATTGTTATTTATAATATTGGCATTAGCAGTTGTGCTGTTTATGCCAAGATGTAGCAGAAAAAGGGAAGAGGTTGACAGAATATCCAAACGACATCGAATTGGTTCTTATGAGAATAACAGGCAAAATCCTAGGGATAATGAGGCCTTGACTCGACCTACCAATCAAAATGAGAAAGGCAAGTACATTCATATATGTGGTCTTTTGTCTAATATATTTATATTATCATTTATTTGAGGACTTAAAATAGTTATTCTTTTCATTTTTTATTATAAAATCTTCTATAGTACCAAAAGGGGCTGTTGTAAGGCCAAAGGAGGGTCATCAAGTAGAGACCATAAGAGTGGGAGCTATTCCTAAACCACAGAGGGAGCAAGAGACAAATGTACAAAGAATGGGAACAATAACAAAGCAAGAGGATCATCAGAAAGATATGAGTGCACTAGATGTTTATTTGATGCCTCCACCCCCTCCCCCTCCACCTCCACCTCCTGTTGAGAGGGTCATTGTAGAGCCAGTTGTACCCCTTGAAGCAACTATGATGAAACTGTCCAAAAAAACTGTTGTCCCTCCCATTTCTGCAAAGTCTTTTACCATTGCATCCCTTCAACAATATACAAACAGCTTTTCTCAAGAAAATCTTATAGGAGGAGGTATGCTGGGGAATGTATATAGGGCACAACATCCTGAAGGGAAGGTATGTTGGTTAATCATTAGTTGCAATGTTTTAAATTTGGAACGTACTTATAAGTGGACCTTTCCTAGGGCCTCACTTAACAGCTTAAGCTTTTAGGTGGAATGGTTTTTGATATGGCCTCTATAATAAATTGGTTAGGAGTTCGAATTTTGCTGCCAGTCATTTTAAAAAACATAATAAAATTGAAGCACAAGTTATGAAATGGGCTTGCACGTGGGGGGCTTAAGCTTTGAGATGGAATGGTTCTTTGACATTTATCTACACCTGTCTTATTGTACTCTCATTTGTTCTAGTTAGTGGATTAGTAATTAAGTAATGCTTACACTAGCGTGATTGTTAATGGTCTAAAATGATCTTCTAGCTAGCAAAATAATATTCAACCCACCATCTTGCTAGTTGCTTCTGCAATGATTTTCTTCTCTTTAAAAGTTGGGCATGTTGAAAAAAATCTATGCATATGGATCTTTGTACAGGGTTTGTTGTCACATGATAAAGCTTGGGTGTTATTTGTTGAGTTACATGTAAAATATTGATTTATCTAGACTCTTAATTGTACATCTTGGTCTAAAACATGCTTGACCACACAAGTTTGTGAATCACATTCATATTGCTCTGTCTGTTTGACTCTCTCTGTGATACAATGTTATATGGAAAACAGTCTGCCATTCTTGTATATGCATTCATTAGCTTTGCATTTTGACAGTTCTTTTTTCTTAATGCAATTATAGTTATTTGCTGTCAAGAAACTGGACAAGAGAGCTTCAGAGCAGCAAAAGGATGACAAGTTTCTTGAACTGGTAAACAACATTGATAGAATCCGACATGCAAATGTTGTTGAGCTCATTGGGTACTGTGCGGAGCATGGTCAAAGGCTTCTGATCTATGAGTACTGCAGTAATGGGACACTGCAGGATGCACTCCACTCAGATGATGAATTCAAAAGGAAACTTTCATGGAATGCTCGTATTCGGATGGCACTTGGAGCAGCTAGAGCTCTAGAGTAAGTCGAGTAATCACTGAATTGAATATATTGCCATTTCCAGCTTATCATGGGTGCAAAAGCATTCATTTAAACTCTGCTTATTTCTTCCCAAATTTTTCAATTGTCTATATTTCAGGGGATGGAATTCTGCTAGTTGTCCAAAAACTTGTTGAAACATAATACTTTTATCTGGATTATTTAGGCAGAATCAATGTAGACTAAAATATAATATAATCAATTGTAAAAAATAATTTCGAATTTAAATGAAAGATAATGTGAGAAAGTCAACGATTAATGCTCTTTGTTTTTCCAACAGTGAGACTATAATTTGGATAGCTATAAATGGGATAAGTCAGAAAATCAGTGGGATGATAGGGGGGTAGTTCAGTAAATTACATATGCATGTGTGGAAATGAAATTAGAAGGAATTGGTGGCATCATATAGGAGTGAAGATCCATTGCAACATACTTGGGAGTTCTCCGCATTGTGAGTCTAAGGTTAAAAATTGAAGTCAAAGTGCTATGCTGGTAAGAGGCAGTGTGCTAAAAAGAAAAGGTAACATAAAGGTCCACCTTAAATTTTGTTTCTAATCAACACCCTAGTTTATACTTGTTCTATTTACATATGTTTGGTTTTCAGATAGTGGAATTCACTTTTATCCGTTTATGTTTATTTTCCATGACATTTCTCTAAGGATTTTCAGATACACAAATGTGTTTTACCTAGATATAATACGAAGCTGATGTGTAGGGAGATATCCCCCTCTTCATATGGGCATATTTAAAGATGCATGATTTGGAGTTCTGATATTTGTAATTGTCTTGTGTGAAGGTATTTGCATGAGATCTGTGAGCCACCAGTTGTACACAGAAATTTCAAGTCTGCCAATGTTCTCCTTGACGATGATCTATCCGTGCGTGTATCTGATTGTGGTTTGGCTCCATTGATAGCTTCAGGTTCCGTAAGTCAGGTAAGATATTATGCAAGATATGTGTGTTCTATATTATGAGGGGAACTGGTGGAAATCTTGAATGTGACTGAAACTGATAATGTGGTAATTTATCAAAAAGTCATATCAATTTCTAGATCCCAAAAATTGAAGTAGATGGCATAACTACATGTGTACATGACTTCTTATTTCCATTCAGTTCTATCAAGAGTCAGCCTCTAATATTGGATCTGTTATCATCTTCTCCGTTACTCTGTACAACAATCTAATGCACTTCAATGTCTTTCAGCTTTCAGGAAGTCTACTATCGGCTTATGGTTATGGAGCTCCGGAATTTGAGTCAGGAATTTACACTTATCAGAGTGATGTTTACAGCTTTGGGGTGGTTATGTTAGAACTTTTAACAGGTCGCAAGTCCTATGACAGGTAAAAATTGCATGACCAATATGGTCTATAGACTTTATGACCCCTTTTGTTCAGTTAATTTATGTTCTCAGAACTTCTTGGACAGGACACGGAATCGAGGGGAGCAGTTTCTGGTCAGATGGGCGATTCCCCAGCTTCATGATATTGATGCATTATCAAGGATGGTTGATCCTTCCCTCAATGGAGATTATCCAGCCAAATCCCTATCAAATTTTGCTGACATTATTTCTCGGTGTGTTCAGGTGAGCATCATCACTTTGGACTTAATATATCATTCTGGATCAGCTTCGAATACAACACTACTTACACTGAGTTTATTTGTTATCCAACTTCTGACAAGATTGCTTTCATAACCATTATGTGTTTTGCAGTCAGAGCCAGAATTTAGGCCACCCATGTCTGAAGTTGTCCAGGACTTACTAGACATGATAAGGAGAGAGCACGGCAGTGGATCAAACGAAGACTGATTTGAAAGAATGAAGTTGCAGAAATTTCGATCAATTGAATATTATCTAGAAGACATTCATGTTATCTGAACAAAACCTGGGGTATATGCCTCATAGGTCACCTACTAACCAGTCCAACATTCAGGTGCCGAAATTCTACCAGGAGTATGTTCTTTCAATCAGCTCAAGAACCTTGTAGTTTCAAACACCAATTCTTGTGGGCAATTACTTATGCTTGATAAATATATATATATATATATATATATATATTCATGAAACCATAAACAATATGTTTGTACCTCGGATGTGCTAACCCCATTGTTTTATAATTATTTATTGTTCTCATTCTTGATAATGAAATTTATCTTTATCTTGTTGTGGACTCTATCTGGATTCTGCTGATGCATATTCAACAATTACAGTTCATTTATTGTATGGATCTCCAGAAACATGGCAAAAGTGAAAATTCTGCAGACTCCTACCATGTTTCTTTTTAAGTTGAGATTTCACCATTAAGATAATAGTTGGTAGTCATACATAGATAATCATTTGGAAGAGGAAACTTTGTTGTTTCAATACATCATGCTTCATCAAAACATAACAAGGACAGTTTCCCACTCCACGTACCGAAAATTGTGATGAAAATCTCTTTCTTAATGGTAATGATCTGATATTTATTTTCTCCTTTTCTTAATGCCTTCAGTCATTTTGTTTTACAAACGGTGGGCCCCAGGTGAAAACAAATGGTGGGCCTGGGTGAGAGTGCCATTATAGAAAAATTCTTCATTTAGGCATTTGAGTATTCTAATATTGTTCAAATCGCATGCACCGTGTCTTGAGTTAAATGAAAGGATTAAAAAGACAGAAAAAAAAAGTAAAAAAAAAAATGAAGGGTTTAAAACTGAGCTTAATAGGCGGGCTCACACTACATAAAAAGCACGAAATTTTCTCTCTCTCAGTCACTCGCGCGAAACAAATTTCTCAGTCCTCATCGTTCCTGTATTCAATTTTCCTCCTAAACAAACAGAAACGAAGGCCGTCCATTCCAATTTCCAAAGCCTCTCTTTCTCTACCATAGACCCAACAACAACGATAACGTCCCCCATTTCAATGCTTTCCTTTATCTTCCTGCTGATCACCAAACAAGTCTATATCATTTTCTCTGATTAGATCCGTTTAATTTGCTTTGCTCGGTCTTTGCTGTTTAAATCTCCTGGTCTTCTCCAATGAGTAGCAACGAGTCTAACCCGTTCGCTGATGAAGAGGTCAATCCCTTTGCGGTAAGATTTCTACAATGTATATCTAATTTAGTATCCTTTTTTTTGTTGTATTGGAATTTCCTAGCTTAATTTGATTTATTAAATTTTCTAGAATTGGAGATGTTTTGTTGATGGTTTCGTTGAATTATGTTGATTAAATGTATAATTTTTGATCGGTTAATAACTGATTTTAATTATTGTTTGGATGGATTGTCAGATCCGTTTGTGGTATTTAATATTTTTGATAAATTGAATTTCACAATGTAGCTTTACAGGCTATCTTTCCTGTATTTATGTTTACTGAATGGTCATTCTGCTACTGAGAAAACCTAATAAAACGAAGAGGAATATGAATTTTGGGTTAGTAGGTGAAGATGTTGTTTTGGTTTCTGAAATTAATAGGATCATGTCTGATTAAACCAACTAGGCTCAGTCAAGGTTTTGATATCTAAGATATAAGTTGTTCTTCTTCTTTTTTTTCTTTTTCTTTTTTTAATTTAAATTTTTTTTTTTTTTTATAGAAATCTTTTGTTTGCTTGTAAACTGTGGAGTGTGGGCTTAGTGGTCACTTGACTCACTTCATTATTGGTGGTCTCTACTAGAGATGCTGTTCTTGCCAGCAGAAATGTATTAATTTACAAGGAATATATTTCTTCTTTTGGCTTATGGTTCTGGGATATCAGTTATAATTATCAATAAATTTTGATTTAGCCTTGAAGCTTGGGATCTCAAATTAGGTTCCTTTATGCCATTTTTCATCTTTTAACTTCTATCACATAGGCAGTGTAAGCTTCATTATGTGCGGAATGCACAATACTCCCTCAGTATAAGAATGTGGGACGGAGGGAGTAGCTCCACAAAGTAGGATCCAAGTTCAGAACCAAAGAAAAGAAAAAGGGAGAAGGTGCTGAACATAAGAACAAGGATCATCTGAAGGAGAGCTAAATCTGAGGTTGATTTGCCTCTTTTTTTGTGACAATAATAGCACTTGAGACCTTTCCATTGAAAAGGCAATTAGGGATTATTCCTTTAGGTTTTGTCCCTTTCATGTATAGTAGTATTATTCTATACCCACAACCATTTAAAATGGTCATGAAGGTGCCCAACCAATCTCTGGTGGTTTTTTTTTTTTTTTTTTTTTGGTAATTTCTGGACTATACATTATTTGAGGTGGGTGTTTGTGGAGATAAATTTATGTATATCATCACTTTTCTGCAAGCCAGTATATACTCTTCTGCACTTGACTATCTGAGGAAAAGGCAGAGACTGCAGCCTTACCAAATGAATCAAAATATCACGATCTCTGACTGCTGCAGTCCCTTCTGCTACAATTGTTCTTTTATGATGGTTTTCGTTGTTCTTTGGTGCATATGCATATGGCCTCCAATATAGTTGTTTAATACTTTAATGATTTCTAGAATCCTGGAAGTGTTCCCCCTGCTACTTCAAAGCTCTCACCTCTTCCTCCAGAACCATATGATCGTGGAGCAACTATTGATATTCCTCTAGATAGCACAAAGGTAGATGAAGTTTTTTAAGTTTGTTGTATTGCATAAATCTATGATATCCGGTTTTCTGTTTGTTTGAAGGAATTAATTCCTTTGCTAATAAATTTACAGGACTTGAAAGCTAAGGAGAAGGAACTCCAAGCTAAAGAAGCTGATTTGAAAAGAAGGGAACACGTAAATTTCTGTTCATATCTTAACTTCCCTTATCTGGGAAAGAAATCCAAGGTTTCAGACAAATGTTTTAGATCACTTTCATCTGACTGCTGGTCAAATCTTGAACGTTTCTCTTAAATTCTAAAGGTAGTCTTAGGGGCCTAAATTAGGTTATACATACTATCTTAATATTTGCTCACTTGTCTTATTCGAGTTTTCAGTTCACTATATTTTTGAATTTTGGTAGCTATGTTTTGCTATTACCTTGCTAGTAGTTAGTTTGCTTCCTACGCTTCTATGCATAAATTATTATCATGTCATCATTTAGGTAATTCATGATCTTTTGCAGGAACTAAAACGAAAAGAGGATGCTATAGCACGAGGTATATCAAACTTGTATCAGTTTGAAACAATAACACTGATGTCTGTGGTAGGCAACTTACCCTTCTTTTTCCTTTTTGCAGCTGGAATAGTTATAGAGGAGAAAAATTGGCCACCTTTTTTCCCTATTATCCATCATGACATTGCAAATGAAATACCAATCCATCTGCAGAAGATGCAGTATGTTGCATTCACAACATTGTTGGGTATGTAAAAGTTCTGCTTTTGGCGGTTAGCTTTAAATAAGCATGATATTCACTTGCTGATATAATACCTATCGACATTTAGTTTGGTTAATTTCATTATGTACTTTGTAGTTGCATTAGCAATTGATATTGAAATTTCTGGTTCATTAGCATTATGAAGCCAGAGGCATGTGATAACTGGAGTTAGCTATTCCCCTGTCCTTTCTCTTCTTTTACCTTGTTTTTGAAAATTAAAAAATGTATTCAGTGGTCATTGTCTTCCTTTATGTATTGAATTCATTGTTATGAGGAGGCTTACGAAGAATCATGCTATAAATCTGACTTAACGCCTTATTTTTGGCCACTCCATTAATCTCCCAATATTGTACTTGTATCTTCCTGAATGTCCTTCTTTGCATTCTTAAATAATCAGGAAGAATCAATTGAAGAACATAATTATTCTCAGCCAACAATACCCAATCATCCAAGTTTCTTCTTCCTCTCTCTCTCTCTGTCTCTCTTGTCTTCTGGGGTGCAAAATTGATCTTGCAACTTTGCATTATTACAGTTCTGTAGCTCAACAGGTTCCCTTCTCATTATCTGCTCTTCTGTACTTTTTATTTTCATTTTCCGTAAAAAATTGTCACTATGTTAACCCTTAGATAAAAGTATCTAGTGGAAACTAGAGATTACTTGATCAAATAGAAATTCTTGCATCACATGTTCTAAAGTTAAAACAGATCTGCTCTCAGTGCCCAATATAATAGTACCATTGCAACTGTAATCAAGTTATATTCATCCATAACATGGTGCATTTATATTTCGACAACCAACTTTGACAACCGCAACGTTTCTTCTTCTTCCCTTGTTTGTCTTCTTAAAAAAAATCCAATATAGGAACTAGTAGTGGAAAGATGATTTTGTTGTTGTCTTCAGAAACTGAGCTTTTGAATTTTTTTTAATGTCCTACAGGTTTGGTTGTGTGCCTTTTTTGGAATATTGTGGCTGTTACCATAGCTTGGATCAAAGGGGAAGGTTTGATTTGCAAACTGTTGATCATTGACCATTATTACATCATAGTCTCTGTTTAACTTATCCTGAACTTCTCTTGTAGGTCCAACAATTTGGTTTCTTGGAATCATCTATTTCATTTCAGGAGTTCCTGGAGCCTATGTTTTGTGGTATCGGCCTCTTTATCGCGCAATGAGGTAATATTCACTTCAACCTCATTTCTTTTGTCAGGCACTGGGACAAAACGGTATATGAGGCTTCCAACCCATTTTTTAAGCTTATGATTTATATTTTTTTTAACTATGTATGGGAAGAATGTGAACTACAGCAACAAAGGAAAGATACGGAAAACAATGAAACACAATATGTTATTGCTGAAATTCGAAAGCATCTGGATACACAAATTTCATTACCTTGTCCTTATATTAAAAGCACACAAATTTGCATCACCTTGTCCTTATATTAAAAGCAATGTAGTAAAAATCTGCACCTAGTAGGTACAGAGAAAAGATAGAGAGTATACATTTCACATTCTTAAAATTTATGTTAATTTGTATGTGCTCATGATTATCAGATTTTATTTTTTTTCCAAATAAATATACACTATTTTTCACACCGGTAAATCTAGTAAGTTTCTGCCTTGTGATTGTCTGTCATCTCCTATCACAGGACTGACAGTGCGTTGAAGTTTGGGTGGTTTTTCTTGTGTTACATGGCAAGTTCTCATACTTTCTCAGTGTTGGCATTCTTTCTGCACTGATTTTTGAAAGTTGTCACCTCTATTTCTCCCATTTCCTCCAAGCAGGTTCACATTGGCTTTTGCGTTTTTGCTGCTGTCGCACCTCCAATCATTTTCAAAGGAAAATCTCTCACGTAATTTTTTTTAAACCTTGAATTCATTGGCTATAGTTTTTTAGAACTGCCTTCTACTTCTCTTTACTCTTGCTTATTGGTTTTCCAAGAAGGTAAGAGAAACTAGTGGGTGAATGTACAAAGTTTACCGTTCAGCTTGGATGACCGTGATGATAATATACAAGAAATAGGTTAATTTTTTTATGCCACTTTTCATACAGCACAAACCTGTAGCTGCTGGTAATTGATAGTAAACTTACAGGGATATATGAAATTCATCATGATTTCTCCAGATTGCTGTAACTTAATTCTAGTTTTGGCACTTCTTTCTAAAACCCAACTGATGTATGTTTTCTGATATTTACAGAGGTATTTTGCCTGCAATAGATGTGTTGGGTGACAATGCTTTGGTTGGGGTTAGTTTCAAGCTCCCATAATGTTGGTTTCAATAGTCACCGGCTGCTTAGTAGCTGGAGAAGCAGTATTTTATGATATTCAATTCTGTACTTAAGCGGTATTTTCTTCATGATTTCATGTTTAGTAGTAACGACACTTGCTTCTGACTTGTAGATTTTCTACTTTATTGGATTTGGATTTTTCTGCCTCGAATCACTCGTCAGCATCTGGGTTATTCAGGTTTGTTGATCTGGTCTTAGATATCCTTCTCAGTTCTCATGGCTCTACTTTTCTTTCACTCTGATCTTGTTTTATATTTGCAGCAAGTATACATGTACTTCCGTGGCAGTGGCAAGGCTGTCGAGATGAGGCGTGAGGCTGCAAGAGGAACAATGATGGCAGCACTATGATATAGCAGGTACTAAAGGATCAGAATATTGGTGTTGGGTACACTCAGTTAATTCCTTACAAGATACACTTGAGGAATCTTGGCAAACCAGAAGATTTAGGTAGAAACTTTGTCTAGAGCTGTGGACAGAGACTAACATATTCGAGACCGCTCTCCCTCTTTATATTGTTTCCTTGATACTTACATTTATTCCTTCGTATAGATTTCTGATTTTATTTTTTTTTGGTTGGTTGGTATCAAAGAGTTTACATATGTATCATGACTGACTTTAATTAGTTTTTAGTTTAAATGAAACGCTTTGAAAAGATAAACTATTGCCTTGATGTCATTTTCTATGTTTTATCTGTACTTGGACTTGTGCACACTTTTTTTCAGCTGTCTTTCGTTTTCAACTTTATACACCACCAGAGAACCAATAGGGTTTTGGGCTTCCAGCGATAACTTAGGCACTGCAACTTTCTCTTGATACGAAGAATAGTGTAAAATTTGAAGTTTGTCATTTTCTTAATGATAAACTCAATGAGATTTTTGCTAATAATTAATTTGAGCCTGTCTTTTTGCTATCATTTTCCTATTAAATACAGAGACAGATGGGTTTTCTTAACTAGAGAGAAACTTCTTTATAGTCATGGATAGGTGGTTGATGCTTTAAATGTTTATTAGAAAATAAAAACCAATTCTTAAACTAGAATCAAAATTCATTTTGCCAGTTTGTTCCCTTCCCTCCCTAATTTCCACATTTATCCCTGCATTCGTATCCGCGTGTTCAATAAAATTAAAATCAACCTGCCAACTGTCACATGTTTCTTCCCTTAGTCAGGTTCTTGTCACGTGTACGTACCAGATATCATCCCATTACTTCCGTTATATCACCCAACTGTATATCACGCGTGGAACAAAACCACTGGCTAGTCAGAAAACGACAACCGGAGGATGAGAACTTCTTCACTAAACCTCG
Organism: Quillaja saponaria; assembly: GCA_029379385.1. NCBI lineage: Eukaryota > Viridiplantae > Streptophyta > Magnoliopsida > Fabales > Quillajaceae > Quillaja > Quillaja saponaria. Next base: position 3,994,122 of record CM055616.1, on the reverse strand, counting down.
AACAGGTGTATACACAATTAACGATCAAGATTTAACATTCCATCCTAAGTTGCTCAATTTTTAACCTTCAAGCTGCTTATTTATAACTGCTGCTTGTTGTGTTTCCTCAACTAACTATTACTACTTTCCATACCCTCTACTAGTTACCAAAACATTGAACGTTGAAGAACCGAAATAATTTCAGTATGGTTTGTTTCTGTTTTCTTGTGGATCAGACACGAAAAGTGCGGCAGAGCAAGCCGGCAGCTGGGATTTGCTCGCGGTGCGGCGGTGGTGCGAGTGTGGCCGATATGAAGACAGCTACAAGATTTTGTCATGTGCCATTCTACTGGAAATCTTGGAGAGCAATTATGTGCACCTTTTGTGGAGCTATTCTTCGTTCTTATAGATAAAACAAGCAAAGCAACACAAGATTAATATGTTGTAGCATTATTCAGTTGAATTTGTAGGGAAAAAAAAAGGTTACTTTTTATTATTATTATATATACATGTGTGTGTTTATAATGTTAGTTTTATGACTCTATGTAACTTGAAATAGCTTCAAGACTGAAAGGTCTGATTTTATGAAACAAGAAAAGGGTTGGAAATATACATTTCTTATTGGATATGGTTTAGTATAGTTAGCTGAGGATTTGATTTTTTTTGAATGTTTGATTTAAAATAATGTTTGACTTAGGAAAGGGTGTTCAAGTTGGTCATAGGATCATATACCTGTTCACATGGACTCATAATGATATGTGGTTTCTGCACCTGCTGTGTCAATAAATAGGACAGCTCAATTTCTCACCAAACTCTGTTCATGACATTCAACATATAAGAAACAGTGGTACAGGTCTCAACAGTTATTTCTTTTCTGCAATTAGGTTGGCCTTACGGTAGATTTTCGTATTGATTTCCATCAACATTTGAGTAAAACATCAAATTTAAATTCATACTGTATCACTAATTATGATTCAACTTTCCTGAATCCTGATGATATAATATAAATATTTGTCTATGTTTCGAAATGCAAGAAAAAACAGTAATGCTTGCAATTTTTCTAATAAAAAATTTAATCCATTAAAAATTGATCTCTAGAGGTGATTGTGGAGAGTTATTGAAATTGTTCTCTCCTTTTATCTTAAGTATATCAAGAAATTTTGGTCCATTTTCAGATGGGATTTCGCTTGTAGGTTGGAACATACCTTATTTTGTTAATTCAAATACAATAAGCAAAGAAAGGTTAGTGAAAGTATGGAATTGCAATAACTAAGAGAAAAACTTGGATCTTGGTCATAGTAACTTGCTTACTTAATACTTTAGCCTCAATATCTGGTAGCTAGTATGGCTTAAGCTCACAAGCAATGTAACAGTATGAAGCATAAACATATGGGGCATATGGCAACAAAATTTATTAGGAGAATTGGAAAACCAACCAACTTGACACAAACTAGCTGATGTTGAAAGTTTAAATCTAATGTGTGGTCTCATATCGCAAAAGGCCCTTTTCTCCCATTACAGCAGCTGTGGGTGGTCCTTGGGCACATGCATGTCACATTGACATGCCTACTACCCCCTAAGTTTATTTGGTAGTTTGGAAGGAGATAAATTAATAAGATATATTTATTGTTTAGAGTTGAGGAGAAATGAGAAGAAATTATAAATAATTTATGATATGAGCAATGCATATTAATATTAATATATTAATATAATATACCTTATCACTTCCTTTCAAATCCTTCTAATTTGAAAGAATTAAAAGAAATTAAAATAGACTTGGGAGTACCATTCCAAATTTTCTCTCATTCTTTATGAAAAATACTTGCAAAAAAAGAAAGAAAAAAAGAAGCACATACTCTCATATTTTCTTCTCTCCCTCTATTTTTCTCCATCTCCATCCAAATGTACCCTTAAACCATGGCTGATTGGCCGACTAATATCTTTAAGTTGGGAGCAAAGGCTATAAACATTGTGTAATGTCTCTTTCTGTCGCACATGATTCTTCTCCAAAGTTATATCAGTGTAAGTTAGCCCCACATATGTAAAAACTAGAGGTGACAATGGTTTTCAAATATCACGCACCTGATGGCACGTTCCTCCTAAGCAATAAGCATACATATCAATCTGGGCTCATTCAATGAGTTGACTATTGATATCTTCTTTTTTGGTAAAAGAGTTGACTATTCACATCTCAATCTAGCCATTGACTTTTTCTCTTTGCTGCGAATTTATTTCACTGACTGAAATTAGAGCAGTTCGATCTAAACTATTGGAACTGCATCATGCAGTGCATTTCTCCATTTTGTTTTGCCTTTTCAACGATTGAATTGTTTTATTCAAATTAATACGTACCATCAAGTTGCCATAACTTAGCACGCGATGTTAGGAATGCAAATGCGGCGGACTTGGATGGTATAGGGAACAATCAATTTTTTTCTAACCTGTTTCTAAAAGAACAAAAAATAAAAAAAATAATAAATTACAGAAAATATTAAAATCTCCTTTCCAATGTATAGTTACTATAAAGACCACAGATTATATTAGTCACTTTGCCCACAAAGATTAGTTACTATAAAGAGTAGACTACCCCACATGGAAGGTCAAGTAGAAACTCTCCACATACCAGTCCTGTATCCCACGGACATGAGCAAAAGCTCCCAAAGCATATTGGGAATACTCAAGGGATTCACCTTAGATCCTGGAATCTCAGACCAGTTCACAGATATTTCTGATATTGGGATGTGAAAGAATTTGCATAGATATACTAATTCCACATCAAAACACCACCTGCAGAAAGTACATTGCTAATCCAGTTAAAAAATCTTCAATTCTTTCTATAAAAATTTGCTACTAATTAATCCCCTGACCCTATGGCACTACTAATTAAACCAAAAACTCATCAATAGATTACATGATCAGCCAAAAAATTTGGGCTAAAAACAATTGAAAACCTGCATGAGTTAGGATACTAATGGAACTACTATTTGGAAGCTATGGTTGTCCACTGACATTTCTGTGATAGTTAATTAGTCAACCACAACAGTATTAAGTGGTTAGTCCTTTTCATACCATAAGGTTAACCCCTGCCACTTAAAGGCAATCTGGTATCCCTTTATATTATCTTCAACCATCACAAGCTCAATCAGAGCTGAAGACCAGTAATGACAAGAAGCTTCCTACTTCTTTACCATTAGATCAACCACGTTACTCTACCTCCCAAAAGTCGCCCATGTTTGTATCCTAAGACCAAATAGACACTTAGGACAGACCTAGTGCAGGATACTTCTGGATCACTATCACTACTCTGATTCAGCAAAGAACAGGGACTAATTCTTTTAACTAACTACTCTGATGTTTAGCTTAAAGCTTGCGAGAAAGCAGAAGTTAAAGCCTTAAAGGCTAAAGCTCACTCATTTCAACTAGGGTTTAACATAGAATAAATCGGTAAGTAAAGTACTAAACCTGATAAAGTATGGATCATACTATTGCATCAATAATAAACTATTTTGATATCTTGCTAAAAGATGCTATTTCACATGTGTTTATGGGAAGACAACTAGCTGGAACTTAGACGACTGCATATAGAAAGATAAAAAATAAAAAAATATAAAAACAATAAAACTAAGTACAATCTCTGCAGATACTTTTATTAGAGGAGTATTCCTTTTCAGATATTAAATGAAAAAATATGTAGTTCATAAAGTGAACTGGACAGTTACCTTTTCAAGTGGATATTTGTGAAAAGCTTCCTTGCAGCAGCTCTAGTAAACATCTTGAAACCACACTGTTGTGCATGATAAGTCAAATATCAGGCTGAGGACTTAACTAAAATGAAGTACACATGCCCAAACACAAGTGCGAAACCAGAAGACCTGCAAACTGAAAGCCCGTTAAAACAAATGCAGCAGAAAGTTACCTGTGTATCACGAATTCCAGGACCAGCAGCCAAGAGAACCACAATATGGAAACCCCTCATCAAAAAGTTGCGGTACCACTTCCTCTGGAAACATTAAACTAAATCTTTTAACCATGATACATCATATAAAGTTGACAACAATTAAGAAAACAATTAAAACCAAGCACCATTGACAAGACTCAACTGTAGCCAGTGCCTTCTCTTCAAGATGAGCCCGTGAACCAAATGCGGCAATTGGAATATCAGATACTCTAAAACTCGAATCACTAGCTGCTGAATCTCCACAAGCAAATTTCTTTCTGGCAGTTGCTTGGATCTAAAAGGAAAGAGAGCAGACCACAGGAGCATTTAATCTCAAAAGACTATACTATAAATTTTAAGAAAAATGCACATAGAAACAATCAACCAACCGTATGTTCAAGCTTTTCTAGGTCAGTGACCTTAGTTGCTCCATCAGCATCAAGCATCAGAAGTAGCTCACCACGTGAATGCAGCATTCCCTGTCATAAAATGCTTTCGTAGAAGTAGAAAGCTTCAATTAATTGCCATAATTCAAAGAGTATAAAACATGGACCCACGATTTCTGATGCTTCAATTAATTTACAAGTGAATGGTTTAGAGTGGACTCACTTTTCTAATTGCTTCTCCTTTCCCACGATTTCTACCAAGAAGGATAACCCTCACATTATCTACTGTATATTTCTTTACAAAGTCAAATGCTACTCTCTTAGTCCCATCAGCACTTCCATCATCTACAATTACGACCTGCTCAAGTGTTTAATTTTAAAGAAACTAAGAAACCTATATACTCAGAAATAAGGGTTGCATAAGGAACATGATTTTTCGAAGGGGGTTTCTATGTTTAAAAAGTTAAGTGTCGGAGATACGAAACCGACAATTTTGTACCATTAGTGAATCCAAAAGCATTTGGAATCCTTCTAAAGAAGAAGTCAAGAACAGATTTGAAATCATATCCTTTTCATCTAAGTGTCCCACTTTCAGTCCATATAAGCCTTGCTGTGCTCTTAGAATGCTCTCCATGCTAAATATATTAAAGACTACAACCTTCTGATTTTGGTATCAAAGGCTAGCATGATATATTTTATTTAGAGAGTACACAGAAAGAATGTATGACTACAGGACAGTTCTTATCTAAGGAAAAGGAAAGAGTTGAGACCAAAAAAAGAAACAATACAGAAAGCCTCAGACCAGAAAAAGACAGAGAAGAAAAGGAAAAGAGTGAATAGATAAACACTGGAAAAGATAAACCTATCCTACCTAACTTGTACCAACTCCCAAGAAGAGCTCAAATAATGGATCTGAAGAGAATCAAAACATTACTAAACCATTCTATAAAGAGCAAAATTTATCAGAATATTGTTATATCATCTTTCTGCAAGGTGGAGCACAGTATCAATATTATCTCTTTGTTTTTTCATCCTCAGAAGCTACAGACACAAACACCTGAAATTAATTTGGAAAGACTGGGGCTAGCAAGAATGCTATCTGTCATAGCAATGAAGACAACTGCATGATGTAAATTGAAAGGAACAAAATAATACCTCGTATGAAAATGATGGATCCTTTGCCACACGTTGTTGAAGATAACTACATTGTAAAGACATGCAAAAGTTTATTTGAATACTATTACAGTAAGAGGCATGCAGATAGTATTCTCTTATCTAATAATATTTCCATTTTTTCCTTTTCTATGCTTGATACATTGACCTGGAAAATCCCATTTCAACTTACCTCATCGTTTCCTCAAGGGCTCCAGGAAGCCTCTTCTCCTCATTGAACGCAGGAATTATTAAAGAAATATACTTCTCTGCTGGATCAACAATACGAGGGCAAGGAACCTACATCAGAAAAACTTCCGGTACCAGTTAGTTGTCCAAATAAATTCGTATATTTCTGTCATAAATCCTACTTTCATTACATAAAAGATATTTACAATTAAAAGAAATAGAAGAAAAGACGACATATCTATAAAATTGAGTGACAATACCTTTACAACAAAAAGAAATAGTAGCCCCTTTTTGTTGATAAACTCAATAAAGCAACCATGTTTCTTTAGATAATTTCTCTCAGTTATTCAAATCACAAATTTAGATTTCAAGACCCCCTTAAAACCATCACATTATCACAACAGTTCTGATAAATCCAAAAAGGAACATACTAGGTAAATAAACTCGCTATATAAGCAAATGGATTACATAAAAACTCTTGCTTTTGTCCAAAAACTTGAAAGCATTACCTGTTTCGATGAGCTCGGATCCTCAAAGACTAATGGAGCTTCGACATGCCTGTAATATATATATATATATATATAAATAAGAATATCAGTATAAGTATATTTACATGGAAAAGTCAGCTGGTAAAACAAGTATTAGAAAAAGAGAAGTACATGTGATGGTTTCTTCTTCTATATGCTTCAAAGAGGATTACAGAGACTGCTCCTACGAAGGCCGTCAGAACGAAGACAATGAAAAGCTCGAGCATCGTCCACAGTCTACAACAATTACCAGAATTCGTTAAATCCCTTGCTACTTCCGAACTGGAACCGTCGTTCCCAATCGCGGTACGTCACGTTCCGAAACAGGAAAATCAACGTTCCGATGACGAATCCAAAGAATTTCGTACCTGATTGGATCGGTGCCGGAGAAGATAATCAATCTTCCGACAAGTGCTTATGAGTTATGACTTGCGACTGTGAGAAGCGCCGGAAAAACCAGAGAGATCTGAAAAACGAATGTCTGTTAGTCTGTGGCATGAACAGACGGGTCCAAAATCCCAAGCTCCCAAGGCCCATGGGCTAATTTGGTGGGAGTTTGGCCCAAGCCTTTTCTTTTTTGTATGGTAGCTGGGATATACTATTCCGGGTTTTCACTAAACGGCGTAGTTTTAGGAGCCACTCTTGGTTTCAACGTTCTCTTCTTAAACTCATCAAAACCCTGAAACGTACTAGGGTTTAAGAAGCGGAACAACTTTTCCAAACAAAACTTTGTTCACCTCAAGCTATATATTTGCCTCTTTTTTTTTTTTTAGCGGCTATGGGATTTTACATCATCTTTAATTCAATTTTCTTCTTGCGGTACTCTAATTTTGCTGCTTGTACAGATGGTGGGGTTTATAACTGAATCCCCCATTGAAGACCCTGATCAAGAATTGAAGCTGAAGGATTTGAGGGATCAATTTGAGCATTCTGATACAAAAGCAAACGACTTTACATTCGCCGATTCGTTTCTGGATTTCGACGCCATTGAGAATTGGTTTGAAGATAAAACAATCACGGATATGGCTGACGGAGTGAAAAACGATAGTGGGGCTGCAGAAAATACGATTCAGATGGTTCGGGATTGGCTTCAAATCACGGATATGTCTGACGGAGTGAAAAGCAATAGTGGGGTTGCGGAGAATACTATTCCGATGGTTGAGGATGATTCAAAAACAAAAACCCGAATTCTAGACCAGCCAATTCCTAATGGGTCTGAGCCAAGTGTTTGTGGGTCTACTTGCATGGTGAAGGAAGAGTGTGGAAAAATGGTAAGTTCTAGTTCTAGTATTGTGGAAGGAGTAGGGAATATATGTTTGGCTGGTGATAGTAGCAGCTCTGTTCTTGGGCTTAGTGTGAAAAATGAGATATTAAGCGATGGGGATAAGGATGAGGTTGAGGATGAGGATGAGAGTGAAAGTTCCGAGTCTGAGAGTGTTAGTACATCTTCATCATCATCTTCTACTTCGAGTAGTAGTGGCAGTGACAGTGACAATGATGACGACAAAGATAATGAGGAGGAGAAGGAGGAGGAGGATGAGGAGGAGCAAGGAGAAAGGAAGGAGGAGATTGATGTGGAAGTTGAAGAAGGTGAGATAAGAGATTCCAAAGGGCAGGTGATTGGAAATACTGATGATGATGATGATGAAGAAGAAGTAGAGATGATTACATGGGGTGGTGTTGATGATGTTGGTGACTATGAAGATGAAGATGCAGGTGGTGATATTGTTACAGAACCCATCAGGTCAAAGAATGAGCTTGAGGTACAATTTTTTCCTAGTTTGGTTATTAATATAGTTTGGCACTTGTAGGCCTTGATTAGTTCTTTGCTTGTATGATTGCTTTGTGGTGTTAGAGTAAGTAATGCTATGCTGGATTGTATCCTAATGTTGTGCTTTACAAATGATTTTAAAAAAGTGATATATATCAATTTTTTAATTAATAAATTTGTTAGCATAAAAAAGAAGGAAAGCATGGCACATCTTAATCATTCCCCCAGCATTGCTTACACGTTCTACCAAAGAGATAAACAAGACAGCTATGCAATCTGTATATTGTGAACCGAGAAATTTCTTCGGCAATATTTTCACCAAATTTTTTTTTCATCCAGAGCATTTGGATTAGATTAGCATTTTATAACAGGGATATGAGGAGGGTAGCTTTATAGAATATAAAAGTGAAATGAAAGCAAGGTAGCATATGGGAAAGAAAACCAGGCATTTGCCTAGTGAATGAATGGAGTAATTCAAGGTGACTGAATGTGACTATTTTCCCTGGGGGCCTTGCTGATTAAATAGCTCTCCTCAGAGAACAGACCTCACGTAGTCAGTCTAGTTACAAGAGCTGATTACTTTGCGTCTCTACTGATTAAGCTAGCTTCTGAATTGCACTAAGCTGTCTAAAACTTTGCAGGTTCTACCATCAGTTCCTCCTGTGGATGTCACCTTGCAACCAAACCATCAAATGCTGCCAGTGGGAGTTGTTTTGTCGGTAAGCTCATGGAAACTAAAGTAGATCTTTCTGATAAATTGTATTGTGAAATTGACAGGCTGATTAAGAGCTTCTGAAGTTCTGATGACCTTCAGCTGATCTATATTGATTTACAAGTTCTTAAGTATATAAAAATTTAGAATAATATGAAATTGAACACAAGGAGTTTAAAGTATTTTTGGTATCGACTATTAAGTTTCCCATGGTTTAACAGGTTGTTGGTGCCCAAGTAATTGTAGAAGGGGTTGAAAAGCACAACCCACTTAATGAGGGTTCTATCCTCTGGATAACTGAAAGCAGATCACCATTAGGGTTAGTGGATGAAATCTTTGGACCTGTGAAAAACCCATATTATATTGTAAGATATAATTCTGAAACTGAAGTACCTGCTGGGGTTTGTGGGGGCACTTTGATATCTTTTGTTCCAGAATTTGCCCATCATGTGCTCAATGCCAAGGATCTTTACAAGAAAGGTTATGATGCATCTGGTGAGAATGATGAAGAGCTTTCAGATGATGCAGAGTTTTCAGATGACGAGAGAGAGGCTGAATACAGGAGAATGAAGAAATTGACAAAAAGAGGCTTGAATGACCAAAAACCTGGAAAAAGGAAAAACGATAGGAAGAAAGTAAAAAATAGGAGCGGGACCTGGGGAAATGATCATTCTTTCCAGCAAAAGGAGAGTGTTGCACCTCCCAATACAAGTCAGCATCCTACCACACCTGCTGCATCAATGCTTGATTCTGTCAGTTGTTCTTCAGCTATGGGACAAGGTCTTCCTGGAGGAATTAGCATGATTCCACAATCAAATGGTGTTTGGAGAAATGGATTACCGTTGCAGCGACCACAGGGTGTGCCATTTCAGCAGCCACAGACTGTACAATTTCAGCAGCCACAGAATTTTCCGTTTCAGCAGCCACAAGGTATGCCATTTCAGCAGCCACAGAATTTTCCGTTTCAGCAGCTACAAGGTCTGGCGTTTCAGAATGTATTTCCAACCAATGGCGTATCATGGCTCCCACAAAATATTCACCCCCCCTATCAGATGCCTGTGCCAGGTATACCGGGGCATTTTGATCCCAATCATGGGTCACTTCCAACAAATTTGTTAGCTGGGCAACAGCATAATATATTTGCAGGAGCCATGCATGCTCAGGGGTTTGTAGGTCAAAATCAAATGACATTTGGGATGGGCCTGCAGTTCCCACCATCTTGTGCACCCATTCGCGGAGTAGAACAAGGAAATTTATCCAATGGGTTGCAGAGGAACTATAACGTGCATTCTAATACCATTGCAGGCCAGGGTCATCCTCCTCATCAATTTCGTCCAGGTCCATCTTCTAGTCGTGGGAAAAAAGCTTTCCATCGTGGAGGTGCTCGTTTTGCAGGTAGGAGAGGTCAGTAGCAAGCAAGATGAAGGTCACTTCGGATATGCTGCTCATGAACTCATTGAGTGTTTCCTACAATTAATTGGTCGTTGAAGAAACGATGGTTACCAGGGTCTTTTCTTTTGTAACTACTTTTCTTTGTGTAACAACAGTGTTTGAAATAGATCATATTTGATCCTTTCTCAGATTTTCCAGTTCTCCCCACAAGAATGAGAATTCATTTGCCTCTATTAACTAATGTTGCTGAAAACTAGTATTAGTGAAAAGCCCTAAATTAAAACTATGAAGAAGTAATACTATGGCAATCCAATAATAAAAATATTAATGCCAACTTTTCAGGGCAAGATAGACCTTCAAATATTGTTGAACGCGTACTCCTGGATATAATTCGGTACAAAGCAAAATCATTAGCTTCTTGGATTGCTTCTTGTTCTAATATGAACCGGTCAATCACATTATAGCCACACTTTGTAACTCCTGTTCATTGCGTACCATTCCTCATATTTCTATTCGACCATCAACACGTCCTTTGCTTTGCTTGTGTCCCACGAACAGGTTAATCTAGTTATGAAGGCTAAGTTCTCCATCCCCACCCCCCGCTTAAAGTTCCACCAAAGAGGTCTTCAGCAACAACCATTATTATGTAATTTTGATGCAGCTTCATAGTTGAGAGTTTCACTAGTCACATAAAGCCCCTACCAACCACATACCCACTTATATTTCATGATAAACCTCAACGCTTGTAGCAAAACACTAGCAGAAAAGAGTAGACATTACTTATCAAGGTAATTGAGGACTGGGAGAGAACATTTGTTTCTACGGTAGCCTGCATAAACAAGATAACTTTGACAGCTAGATTATCTATGTTTTATCTTCCCCTATTAAGTTTTGGACATACAAATCAGCAGAAGCCTCAGTTACACCACAGCTTGTCTTCTTCAAATAAGAATGGCTAATGTAAGAGCTAATCAATCCTTCAAATTTGGCTCTATAGTTGTAAAACATTTGAATAGCTCAAAAAATGCAGCTCATATGGGAGATGAAAAAGAAAGGGAATAAATTACTGATATCAGAAGTTTAATCCAGTCAATGACAACCAAAATGCAGAACCCAATATTCAAGTCTAATGTAGGAAGACAAATTCATAAAAAAAATTATTTGGTGCAAGCATAAAGGCAATAATGAGCATATTAGCCCAGATGAACAGGAGAATATCAGAACTCTTATGGCACCGTTAGACTCAAATTTTTGCATTCCTTGTGAAGTCAGTACAAGTCTGGCAGCTGCAATCTGAGAAACGACATATATCACACCCAAAGCATACACAAGAAGTGCAGCCCTTGCACGTTGCAAAACGAGTGCATCCCCTGTAAATCCTGCGACTTGCACGTTCTTCATCATCATCACATGTAATTCTGAAAACAAGTAAAAGATGCTCTTAAAATATCCATACTGCAATAACAATAGACAAGAAATAGAAAACTAAACAGATTTACTACGTGGCCACATGCATACGTTAGGAAAAGTGCAATTTAGAGGTTATTGAAGCATATAATTTAATCCTCAATGAAGTCATTATTTAAGACTTAGCTGCTTATTAAAAAAAAAAAAAAATTAATAATGATTCTGTTGAATTTAGATACTTAGCTGTTCAACACCACACAAACAGCAACAGAGTGAAACTAAGGGCATCAGAACCATACACATATGATGTATAAGCTTGCCGATTCTAATTAGCTAGTACTTATGAATTTAATTTTACATGGATGATGACACACATGAAAAAGGAATAATAAAATTCTTGAGCAGAAGAACTGTTCACAAAATTAATATTGTGAAGACATTAAAATAACAAAAAAGAAACTAGATAGATTAATAGCAAAATTGAAGTGTGATCATAAGTTTCTCTCAAACCAGTTCTCTCCACATATTATCTTTCAGATGCTAACCCAAAAAAAGTCAAAACATAATTGAATTTTGAATCTCAGCTCACTACATGTTTCTTAACTCAATAAAGTAAAATTGTTTATTTATCAGTATATGGAAAAGATGCCATTTGATGCAAGGTATTCCATCAGTAATAACCAAATCCCTCCTTGTTGCAGAGAGCCTAGGTGATCAGCAGCAGTGAGCCAACCCCTCCCTCCCCTACGTGTATGATCTATCCAAATGGCCAAAAAATAAAGAAAAAACTAATACTAGATATAAAAGATTAAAGAAATACAAGGCCAGATCAATTATTATAATCATGATGTACAGTTACGGTTCCATTTGAAGGTCAGTTAGTGAAAATTAAACACTTTGTTCCTTCAGGATTACTAATATAAGCATTCATCTCAGAGTAAGGAAGAAACATACTTGTCATATGGAAGATCAGCACAGTTCCAATTCAAATCTGCCAGAGCATCATGGTGAATTCGGCATTCCTCTTTTGAACGCAGATGGAACCTGCGATCTTTCTTGCACTTAGTACAGCGAATAAACTCATCACGATGACAAGTTTGTCCATTGTTTTGAGACCCATTAGCAGTTTTTGACACTTGATTATAGTACTTAAGCAGCACCGTCTTGTACAATGGAACCTTCTCCCCGTTAACTATGACCCAAACATTATTCTTCCATTTCCTAGCTGTCTCTCTTCCAGAATGCTTCTCAAATGCAGCTGGGGTTAACTTGTCTATCCATAAAGATCACAAATAAAAGAATAAGATGGTCATAGAAGAGAAGACAAGTCTAAGGAAAATAATCCATATGCAAAATATAGAGCATTCAAGCTAGATAATGGGAAACAACTTACTTTTTCCTTGTGAATGCAAAAGCATAATAAGATACACCAAATAAAGATACAACAAAATAAAGGCCTCAACCCAATGAGTCAGACCTTTTATCATTGAAATCTCACAAAGATACAAATAAGATTTTGGATATGTTGAAAATGAAACCATCTATGACTCTGAAAACTTTCTTCCTCATTTATCCAAGAAATCTACAGGCTTCAGATAGAAAACAAAACCAGAAGTTTTATCTATCCCTATAATATACGAATATATAATCCTTTCCCAGAAGTAGATATCAAGTGCTAATTAATTTGGATCTCAACCTAAGTTCAAATAGACAAATTGTTATCAAACTTAAGTCTTCTTATAGGCGCTACTGTTCAATGACTAACCAGATTTCTAAAACGATGCATAAACTACAAAAGTTGCTGCTTGGTGGTCCTTGTCTTTTGAGCTTTAATTCTGTACTTTTCTAATTATATCACTGTGCATGCACAACCATGCAGACAAGCAAGAAAGTTAGATTGACAGTCCGTAGCCAGGCCAGCTTGTGAGAATTAGACCAAGTTTAACCCCTATCAAATGACAGAATATTTGACCCAGCAGTTCTTTCTAGTTATAGGCACACTAATGTTCCTTACCTAAGGACAAACAGTGCCACTTGATCCCACAACAGCCTAATTTCAAACAGAATTAACATAACACAAGATATCAAAATTGAAGATTTTGAAACATAGTACGAGATGATGTGATTTAAACCATAATGGCAATGTCCGTTTCATTCAAGGATTATGTGCTTCCAGAAAAAGAAAAAAGAAAAAACAAGTTCTTTCATCAACAGACAAACCACGCTTCGCTCAAAGATACTTCACATCAAGTCAGGATTTTCCAAAACGTAATAACGTGGACCGTCTGCTTACTATCAAAGCGAACACATTCATTCAGACAAAATAACATACACTTCAACTGTATAGACGAGCAAGAACAACTTGCAAAACCTTCCATCACCAGGTACCCTCATCCCCATGTACATTAAACAACAGGCAATAATTAACACCAATCAACGTCAAAATCAGCCCACCATGGACTTAGTGTGCACAGACAATCAGCATGCATAGCAATCGAAACCCCTTCCCCTAATAGCAAAGAAGAGATAGAGAGAGGAGAGAGACCTTCCTGACAACCAGGGGTGCATTCGCAGGAAATTTTGAGGTACCCATTAAGGTAAACCCTAAGCCTTCCAACTGCATCACCGTATCTATGGCTAGTACATCCACATGTCACCTCTATATAGTCTCCAACTCGCTTCACCCCACTCATCTCACTAAGCTCTTCGTCACTGAACATTGTCAACCCACTTTCTCTCTCTAACCCATTCGCCATTCTTTTTATCTCCGATAAGTAAGGACTCTGTTTTTGGAAACAAACAATGAGAATCCAGAAAACCCACAAGATATTTTGGAATAAAATCGAATAAACAGTTAAAAAATGTGGCAGAAAATCGAAGTAAAGAAGAAAGAATATGCTCGTAGATAATGGGCTTTTTGGGTATAAGAGGGGAAAACCCAGAAAACCAAAAAGACGAGAAAGCTCAACAAACACGCATCTCCAAGGCTTACTCCGAGAGATCTGATGGAGAAAACGTTGAAAGTGTAGAGAGACAGAATAAGCGCTCGACAGAGAGAGAGAGAGAGTGTGTGTGTGACAAGGAGAGGTTGGTGATGGGGTTGAATGAATGAGCTGGCGAACGAAAATAAATGTAACGGGGTGAAGGGGTTAAAGGCTCAGGGTGCTATTGCATGATATGACACTAGAGAGAGAAAGGGAGAAGGGTTGAGCTTTGGGGTCAGGGCTTTTGTTTTATGGTAAAATCCCTCTCATGTGAAGGAGACGAGGTTTTTGGCTATTTGTAGTACAAATATTTTTGCTAATTTTATAGGAAAAGTAGGAGCAGTGTGCTACTGTTTTCAGGAGGAGGGTTCTAGTTCAATGATTTTGCAGCAGAAAAAAGGTAAAATTGTGTTTGGTTAAAAAAATAAAAGGGTCTTGTGCAACAAAACAGGAGTATTCATTTCATTTGGTGGGTTCTCCTTGGTGTACTGCACAAATCACAATAGCAAATAGGTTGCCGAGTATATGTTGTTACATTTTATTTTGTCTTATAAGCATATAAGTTGTGGAGTGAAATACACTGCATTAATACTCTTAAAGGAAGAAAAAGAAATGGAAATTCCCTGAGTCCTATAAGATGATCATGTAGCAAATATCCTTTTAACAACGCATGTTTAAATACGGTTATCATTTAATTGGTATATACACACTAATGTGCGTTCAATAATTTTATTGAATGCTTATTTTAATGCCTGATCATAGAGAGAAAGAAGAGAAAAGTTGTCTAGGTTAACGAAACATATATTACTAATGCCTATCATTTACTTTGTATACATACATCAAATGTGTCTAATAATTTTGTTAGATGATTATTTTAAAGTATTTGATAATAATTAAAAAAAAAGGGGACTGTTATAACGGAATCGGAAATGAGAAGAAATTTATATTATGAGACAAGAGTTCATAGTTATTTAAAGTTGTCTATACAAAATTGAGTGCTAATTTTAATTAGGTTGTCACGTTTATACATAGGTTTTCTTTGTATATGCAAAACCTCTTTGTTAGGTGACAAGCTGTCAACAATTCTATGTTCTGATTCTTTTGTCAAAGAACCAATTTTGTGGGTTAATCTAGCAATAAGTCGCTGAAAACTTAATATACGTACTAGGTTAATCTAATAATTAATTCAACTAGTACTTACTACTATTGTACGAAATGCATATTTATCTTGTTATGCAGCAGAGGCAACCATTTTGGTTGCTTAAATATAATGGTCATTTGACCTCTTCAGCAAGCTAATTATAGCAGTCTCAATGCTTCTACCTGGCAGACAATGCTTGGAACTTGAAAGGCTGGCCTTCTGCTGTGATTAACAGTCTGTCTCTGTTAGTACTCTTTATTTATCATTGCTAGAAATCTCTCAAGCTAAACCCACTGGATACAAATTAACCACGGGCAATCAGGGTTTTAATTAGGAGGGGGATTGCACAATTTACTGCTACTTAATTCCTTATTGTTATGCCAGCATGAAATATGATTTTTATAGTGGCATGCAAGCTGGTTTATGGTTTATCTTTTATGCAAAGAGAACCAACCATTACTCTTCTAACATATACAAATATGATCCTCTTTAGCTTTTTTAAATGTCCAGAATAATTATTAGCTTTCCACACTTTTCAAGACAGATTACTAGTTACAATGATAGAAAACTTTTTCACTTTAACAATCAAACAACATGAGATGATATTCAAACTATAATTATGAATTAGGTAGTTCTGGACCACTTATCACCAGCTTGATACATTTTTGCCAACTTGACAAAGCTTTCCCTTTTTCTTTGCTAAGAAATTGGCACAGCATTTTCAAATGCATTTCTAGCTCTTAGTGCCATAGTCTTTGACATTTAATATGTTTTTTATTAATTTCCACCAGCCTACACTTCGTCTTGCTATGAGCCTCATTTTAATTCACAGAATCCAATGAGAGTATATATATATATATATATATTTACTTATTTATATAGCATCATGTTGAAGAAGTTCAAGCCTTCAAAGAAGTCACAATGGTGCCAGATTACATGCTACCCTCAGGCCGGTGCCTACCACACCAACCTTCAAAAGAGAGCCTTAATAGTCCAAAAGGTACAAATTTACTGCCCCTTTTAGCCAGATCGATCCCGACAAAGATGATTAGGTGAATATCTGAAACACATTGCATATCCAGCCACATGCTTTTGAATTTCTGTACGACTCAGCTCAAAACTGATGAACTAATATTGATATATGCCAGTGCATGACGGCCCAAGTGTAGAATTTGAAGATTAATGCCATATTTTTAGTTGGGTTTTGTGCAACAAAAGTATGGAAATGCAGCTACACATGTTTGGTTTGGGGTCAGTGTTCAGTTATGGATGCAAGATAAAGTTCTCTGGACTCTGGTTACAGAGCCTAATGTTGGTCTGTGAATCTGAGCAGAAGGTACAGTCTACAGCAAATATCATCTTTTGTATTGCTTGAAGCTGGTTACGGTTTTTGCACCGAAAAAGAAGAAGCTGGTTACGCTTTATGCTAAGCTAGCAAGTTGTCTTATTTTAAATTTTATTTTTGTGGAGCTTGATTATTTAATCTTAATTTTATTACTAACTGTAATAGTCAATTTGCCAATCATGTTTGTTACGAATATTTTTATTTATTAATTTATAAAAAAAGCTTATAAAAGAACAGAGGAAGAGTCTCTGTCGACTGTTGCAGTGGCTGATACCTGGCCCGGGAACTGGTGCCTGTACCGCACAAGTCAAGGCTCACAAACGACGAGGTATGTTTTTTTTTGTTGTAACTTTTGGTAATTTTTCAAACGACATGTTCCGTCTGCCGTTTTGTCACCAGAAAAACAACATCGTTTTGAAGTTTTCAGACACTGTAGACTGGTTTTTTTTCTTCGTTTTCATTGTAAATCTTCCCCTAGTTCTCTCTGCTTCTTTTGGATTTGGGTAAATTTGATGACTTAACAGGCTCCTTTGATGATTGCTTGCACCACCCAAGCAATTGCGATACTAGTGAAGGAGACTGGTTTTGTAAACCTCAGTGCCTGAAACTATCTTCTAATGACGCAAATGGTTAGTAAAAGACTCCTCTTTTTATAATCTTCAAGATATTGATGTTGTATATGTCTGCTTAAGTTATACTTTGTGAGCTCCTATGACTTCAGTTAACTTGAAATTCTGGTTTCAGAATGATTGAGAAAGTTTGAATATTGATTGTCATGTGGAAAATATGTCTATATTTTGTCAAAGTCTGCAACTTTGCAAGTAATAATTGGGTTCTGTTATGTTATTTGAAATATTGGAAAAAAGGGCATTTCATTGCATTTAAACATTCATGTAGCTAAATGTTGACAATAGCGTTCTGAAGGAGTATAGATTATTGAGTTTACTTGTCTCATTGATTATTGAAGAAGTGTCTTTATGATTTGACCTCGATAATGGGTGAAAGCGAGCTGATTGTTGAGATTAATGGGTTGAAATTCTCAAACCAAGCGTTTTTATTTCCTTCTATTTTTTTAATGTTGGGGTTGAAGAGAAAATGGTTAGCAAGCTGTTATATGGCTTGAAATTGAATTAAATATAAACAATTGAATGTCAATATGTCATCTTGATAGACTAAGTTTATGGTCATATTTGTTTTGTTCGTCTTTCTTCGTAATTTTACTTTTTTATCTAGTCCTAGGAGATCCTATAATGAAGCTTTCTTCTAGCATAATAGTTTATTCTCCTTCCGCTTGTCTTTCTCGCTAAAGCCATTACTTTCTTGATAGTCCATGGACGAGTTATGTTGTTGAAGAATCAGTCATTTTATTTTAAGTACTTGTCAAAGTGGTTATTGATAGTCCATGGATGAGTTATGTTGTTGAAGAGATTAAGCTTTTAGCTAGCTTATATTGTTATTGAGTTTCTAGCAGTCAACTCAACCCTCACCATCCTAATACTGCACCATTCAGTCTATGATGGTATTCACTTGATTTCCAACGATATGGGTATTAGGATTCTGCAGTTTTCAAAGAAGAGACATAAGAGGTGATGTTGGTTATGTGGGAGCTTTTGAAATCTTGTTTAATCTCAATGCCTCCTTGACAGTCTTCGATCTGTTCTATTGAAACTCATTATTTCTAATGTTCATTTTGTTATACGTAGGAAATTCTGTGTGTTTAGACTTATTTGGCTGGAAATCTTAGCTCACTTAATCTTTATGTTATGGTCACAGAAGTAGTGTCTTGCTGATCACAATAATTTAGATTATGTGGGACATGCATATTGTTTGTCTTGAGCTTCTGCTGTGCAAAGAACCACGACAATCATGAAACTGACAACTATGAGGATAAGCATCTTAGCAAAACTGTATTGAACTAGATTTTCTGCTATTCATTATATCTGTTCAAAAGAATCTTGGTTGGTGATATGCTATCAATTGTATGCATAAATCAAGGCTTCATAATATCTTTTGCCCATCAAAATCCTAAAACCTGCCTATTAAATTTGTTTGGGGTAAATTAAATTATGCATACTTTGTAGATCTTCTTGATGCAAGGATGTTGCATTCGTTATATACAAATATATGGGGCAGATCTTATTTAGTTTTAACTTCTAAAGCACTTATATATATAGATATATATATAGCTGATCCACAGCTGGGATTAAGGCTGATTTGTGTTGAGTTGAAAAGTACACATACATGCAGTTAACTTCTAAACTGCATTACATTTTTCATGCTGAACTCGAAGCAAAATCTTCCTAAAATTGATGTTTTTGATTTAATATTTGTCTTAATTTCTACCAATCTTTAAATGTTTTACCTTTCTCCCTGGGATTCAATTTTCCATTTGTACTTGTAATACCCAAATCTTCTTTCATCCCTGATCCCTTTCTTTGCTAATTCTTTTTTCTCTAAATAACATCTCTTTCCTCTTGCTTATTTACGTCCTTTTTGAGTGTTGTTCTGGCATAACAAGTGACATACCGATTCATTCATCTGCAGTTTTTGTGTGACAGTTGTATTTTGTATTAGTCACCGGTTACAAAAATATATATATTTCCCATGTCATTTTCATTTTTCCCTTTTTTTGTTTTTGTTTTGTGATCCTGCCCTTTATTTATCATAGACATCTTTTAAGTTGCTGACAGGTAAGTGTACTTCAATACAATTCATTCTTTCATTTGATTGTGATTGCTAGATTTGAAAGAATAAGACGAATCTTTAGGAATCAAAGCTATTTTACAGTAAAAGATCTCATCAGCTTGCTAAATTAAAGTTCCTTTATAACTTTTGCATTCATACTGTAAACCCTAAACCTTGTATATGCACGCATGTGTACAGGTTCAGCATGGATGATTCTAACCCAGTCCTTTGCTCAGTACAGCATATGGAATGGAATTACCTCCCACTAGCTGTTCTTATGTAGTGCTATGAATTTTATCTCTTCTCCAGAGGGCTATTTCCACATTTTTATACATTTCCTGGCACAATCCCCTGAACCTGCAACCTGTCTTTTTATCAATGAAGAAATTCGACAAAATGTTTAAAGCAATGCTCAGTACTCCGTTTTGGCTGGGATTTGGTGCTGAGTAGTCAAGCGTGCTGCTTGACATGCTGTTATATGAAGTACATACTAAGCAGTGCTCCTGACAGAGGTGAGACTGGGATTTGGATAACCCAAGGAGTGCATTAGTACGTCATAAAGTTAATGCAAAATTGCACAATTAGAAATTTGGTTTCAATATGTCATTATACATCATTTAGAGTCAGGAGTAAGATGCACTTCACATCAGGTTTGAAGAGCTTGAACTGGATTTTTTTTCCCCTTCTGGATTAAGTCTTGTTTTCTACCTACAAACCATTTATAACGATTAATTAACCAAGCAAGCGATTGACTAAGCTCTGTTAGCAGAAATCAAGTTCAAATATTTGTCAAGGATCATCTCTGGAGATGAATCAGTAAAATATCCTTTCTCTACATCCAGTCCTTCTTGTGCTGCCAGCATCTCAACGCGGTTTTGCACCCTGTCTGCTCCAATCTGATTAGGCTCCAACAACATACAAGCTATTTCAGTTGAATCCTCACCATGAACAAGTCCCAGCGTTTGCACCGTTGGGAGTCCACCACCTCGAGCACTAACCTTCCTTGCAATCCTTTTAGCTGCCGAGACATCCGTGGACAAGATCGGGATGTTGTAGAGTGTAATCCATGGGCGTGCCCCAATCATTGAGATGCCTCTTGCTGGAGAAACCACAGTTGGTCCTTCATCTGGCTTTTCAGCTAGTGTTTCAGTCATAGTCCATCCTGCCCATTGGTGACCCATGAAATTAGGCCGGTAATATCCAAGCTCCCGCCTGATGGTGTCCAAAGCCTTTCCTGTTGGGTGTGCTGCAGCATACAGAAATACTGGCACTGCAATTCACAGACAAAATGCAATGGAAAAAGAAAATGAATGATCCTCTATGATACACTCCAATGGTTTGTTTTCTTTGCACTTACCATGGAGTCTGTTGCCAATGTCAGCTGCCACTGCTTTGGCTAGCCATGCTGCCTCATCCAGTGAAGCCCGAGCAAGTGGATGGAAAACAATGTCATCCACGACCCCCAAGCGAGGGTGAGCTCCATTATGCATTTCAAGGTTTATGGCTCCAAAAGCAGCCTCAGCCATGTTTAAGACAGTTTGGTGCAAAGGGCTGTATATGGCATTCCCCGTGCAATCATGCATAACATACGATACAAGAGTAAACCTGGCTCTATTGTAAGCTCGATCCTCAAACTTGTTCACTATGATGGTCTCTGAGTCAAGTCTTGCAGCTCGTTCAATTGCTTCAATAGCAGCATGGTTACGTGCTTCAGAAACAAAGAATTTGCAGCATAGTAACACAGATTGATCAATGCTTTTCTTCTTGTCCTGGTATGAAAAGAAGACTGTTACATCTCTACTAGATAAGATTATACACCTAATGACCTATATGTAAAACAACATTAGCAGTTGTATGTTGTAGCCTGTAGGCCCAAGGTCACGACCCACAGTTTATGGGACCCTAATTTTAAAATGGATGAACTTATCCCGTTATCTTTTTCTTTCTTGAGAAACTTTAATCTGTGAATTCTCAATTTCAGAAACATCTAGATTGTTTCCTGGTGCATCATGTGTTCATATTGATTAACTATTTTTCTACAACCACTGCCACACGTTGGCCAAAATGAAAAGAAGAAAAAAAGAAAAGGAAAACCGCTTCTCAAACGTCAAATTGATTAACTATTTTTCTACAGCCACTATGATTGAATAAGTCTTTTCTGCAATTTCCCATTTGGTTCACTGTGTAGAAAAAGAACAGGTTAATGGTCGGCACCCATCCCATTGTTTTCAGCCAATGTAGATACCCAATTGAGGACATGGGTCTGGAGAAAACCAAAAGACTATGATCACTTCAAAGTTCAAAGCCCCTCCTCTCCTTCATTTTTCCATTTTGTATTTCACAACAAAAATTTGTAAAATTATTCCAAAAATTAAAATTTTAGAAGTATATGTGTTACTCAAACACTCCCCCACCCAAAACAGGATTAAACCCCAGATTGCATATAAAAACCTATGAAACCCAGAAATTTAATCTTATTATCAAACCAAAACTGAAATGTATAAAATTAAGAAGTATGACTTTAAAGAAGAAGAAAGAAAATTGGTTTTCTGACCTTGCAACTGGAATTGAAATCCATGCTGTTTCCTTCAGCTAAGCTTCTTCCTCAGATTCTTTAGCCTATTGTATCCCTCTGTTTTCACTTTCTAGGGAACACATTGAAGAGGGTAGGTCCATTATATAATAAGCGGTTGAAGTTATAATCACGTGGGGAGTCAGCATTGATCGGCTAATCCAAACTCACAAAAGCCAATGAACCCACCCACGTGGAGCCTTGTCAATGCTCAATAACCAAAATATTAGAAATAAATAAATAGGTTTGATTGCTTGTGAAAACTGAAAAGCATGTTGCCGCGTAGCAAATGATATAGTCAATTAAAAAATTTGTAGAAGCTTCAAACTGCTCAAAGTAACGTAGAATTTGGTACTTATTTACCATAACCAACATTAAATTATAAACTGGCAATCAAAGAATACAGGGTCAGTTTCTACTTACATGTACAATAATATTGTGAATGTGAATCTAATACCTGCAGTGGAATTGACTTGAAGGATTTTACCAGCCACAGATTTGAATAATTTTGTTTTTATTTAATTACACTGTTGTGAAAAATACAGACAGAATCTTTATTATTCAGTCTACTGACTCGGATAGATTATGACACCTATTAGTAAGAGCTGGTTCATCAGTGTTGCTCACTGACTTTCCAAGGCTGAATCTCACTGACATTTAAAATGGATTATCACTAATTAGATAGGAGAAGATGGGTTTAGAAAGGGACTGAATTGTTTCTACATCCTATAAAAATCAACTGGTGGGTCTTGTGGTCCTTCTTCAGATTTAACCTCTTTACCAAATTTCTACCGGGCATGAATCAACTAGTACTCATGCTGTCAT
The DNA here is from genome assembly GCA_029379385.1 of Quillaja saponaria. NCBI lineage: Eukaryota > Viridiplantae > Streptophyta > Magnoliopsida > Fabales > Quillajaceae > Quillaja > Quillaja saponaria. The sequence goes on along the minus strand of CM055616.1, from coordinate 3,971,118 downwards.
GCGGTTATATTATCTGTTTACGGATAAACACTGATATATATGGGACAAAAACTTACATAAATCAGAAGGTACAAGGGAAAGGAACTATACAGCCTATCCAATTTTAGTTAGGATAAGGTTTGCTGGACAACAAAATTCAAATATGCAATTAGAGGTGAAACTTAAATAAAAAGGATTGAAATAATTCCAAAGAAGAAAGAACAAATCCTCAGATAAAGAAAAAAAAAGAAAAAAGAATCAGCATCCTAAGTAAGGGTGAATGCTTGGCTCAATGCTTCTTGTCTTAATAGGACAAACCCTCTGTCATTTTGAACTAATTGCATAATGAATCACTAGGACAGTTCCATAACAACTGAAAATGAACAAAACTAGTAGCAAGACTTCAAAAGTAAGTGAATATGCATATGTTCAGAACCATATTTTTATTTGGGAACTGGCAAAACATCCAACAGAATTTGGAGTACTCAGAAAATTTAACCAAGGCTCTCTAATATCCTTGAAATGTTGAAAGAATAAGAAAACAGACAATCAGTACAGAAACCTTTACAGGAAACGAGAAAGTAATGTTTCATCATCACATTCTCTTGTAAATAATTTGCACTGCATGGAACATAGGCTTCTTTAACATCCGATTTTTTCATTACACAAAAGGACCCATCTTCAAATAACTCTCAATTATTTCATCCTGTGAAAAATCAGTGAAGTACCCTTTCCCCACAGAAAGACCCTCTTCCCCTGCAAGCCGCTCAACTTCTTGTTGAACACTTTCTCCTCCAACTTTACTTGGTTCCAACAAATTACAAGCTACCTCAATGACACCTTCATCATGTGCTAGTGCCATGGCTTGCACAGATGGAAGTCCACCTCCCCTCCCACTAACTCGTTTTGCAATTTTGCGAACAACACTGATATTAGAAGAGAACACGGGGACATTGTAATTGTCAACCCAACGAGTTGCTCCGATCACCACAACTCCTTTTGCTGGAGGCACCTCATTTGGCCCCCTGTCTGGCTTAAATGCTAAGGACTTTGATTCCAGCCTCCCAAGCCACTGGTTTCCAGTGGAATTTGGCTTGAAATAACCTAACTCTCTTCTGATTGAATCAAGTGTCCTCCCTTCTTCATGAGCTGCTCCATATAGATAAGTGGGCACTGCAGGCTATCTTTATGATCATTAAGAATGCAAAAAGTATATTCAGACAGATGATTCATATATCAAGATACATTTCACAATCAACTTATCAGCATGCAAGTAAAGATTCTGAAATTCAGTTGCAATGAAAATGAAAAGAGTGCTAAAATTGAGATGCTTACAGAAATTCGTGTCTCAACACACAGCTATTGGTTTAGTCAAAAAATCATTAATTAAATAAAAGTACATAGTTGACCTTTCTGTAATATCTAACAGGGTATGTAACCTCCTATACGATCTTAACATGCTATAATTCCATTTCAAATCCCACCTAGAATGTCAACAATTTCATTTATTTGTGAATATTGTGAAGGTCAAATAGAGTACTACAACTTTGCATTAGGCAAGGAAGGCAACATTGACAAACATAGATCCATAATGTATAATATATGCATTATCATTTAAATGTGGTAGTAATGCAGCCAGTGGCCTTGTGCTGCAATGCTTATCTTAAAAGCCTATGCCAATATACTAAATGTTTGCGCCTTCCCTTGCTTTCAAGTTTAATTATTATTGTTTTTAATCACATTATCTGATATAGCCACTAGGAGAATCAAAACCAACAAGCCAGATATTGAAGGTGTAACTAGGAATGCTAATTGCAATTAAGCATCCTCCTCATTGACAAGAATCATAGTTAGTTAACTAATAATTTGTGCTTTCCCCTCTTCACTAAACACTAATATTACGTAACATGCAGTTCGAACTGGCACAGGTACATACAAACCTTGGAAATTGTAGCCAATATCTGTTGCCAAAGACCTTGCAATTTCAGATGTCTGCGCCAAAGAAGCATGTGCCAGGGGGTGAAAACATATATGGTCCACAACTCCAAGTCTTGGATGGCTACCAGAATGTGACTCAAGGTCAACTGATTCAAAAGCAGCCCTTACTATGGAAAGCGCGGCAGATGTTAGGTTACATGGCTCAGGAGATGGTACAGACGCCAACTTAGACACCAGTGTGTAACCAACTCTATTGTAGGTCTCATCTATAAACTTATTGACAATGGCAGCTTCAGGGAAAAGCTTGGCAGCTTGCTCAATTGACTCCAGAGCAGCCTTGTTTCTACTTTCAGATATGTATACCTTGCAGCAACCAAGCAACTTCAACATTATTATTCTCCGTTGCCACCTGTTACAAATTGCATAGAAAGACGAACTGAGAAAAAAAATGACTCTGGGAAGTTCTTTTGGACCAAAACTCCATTTTTCCTCAACCTTACCTCAATTCTTTTAAAACCTTTTACATAGTCCAATAGCCAATAGTCCAATACAATACCATATAAAGCATTTAGAGGTAACTTTTTGTGACAGTTATGCCCTTGGATAGGTTATAGATAACTGCTGTGCATAAGAGAAATGGGGGATTAAAGTCCCAGGGAAAATGTGAGATGCAAAGAAGCATTTGCCAAAAATAAAAAACACTAAAAAAAAAAAAAGAGAAAAAGGACAACGCACTGATTCACGGCCAACGATATTTGCTCCACTTGAATAGTCAAAGACAAATAACTTTTGCATACATACAAGCACAGAAGGGCAGAGTATCGTGAAACATATAAGATATAACATATTTTTAAGTACATTCACACAACTAATAAATATAAGCTTGATAATTAAATTATATCGCAGTTGATGAGCTGATAAAAGATTTTGAACAAATAAGATATAACTACACATCTACACTACGTAAACTGATCGTTAACAAATCCCAATTTCCAAAAGTACTTGTTTTTAAGGAACAAACAAATAGAGAATAAAGACTACTGTTTAATTTACCTAATCATCAAACTTTCAGATACCGATAACACAACTACTACAGAAACCAATTCAAAAATCCTTATCATCCAATGAAGACTTCCGATATCCATTATACTCCAACCTCACGCCCAAAGAAGCAGAAACAGTCTTGAACTTTAGCCTCAAACCCTCCATTACTTCCTGAACTTTCTCATTCTCAGGATCCATAATTGGGTATTTAGCAATCAACTCCTCCGTCTGATTGATACCCTTTTGGACCCTCGACGAGAACCGAGTTGGGTCGACTCGGATCGCTGAGTTCCAGACGTCGACGCAACCCCTGTAGAAGCCAAGTTCCTCGCCAACCTCGAACCCCAATTTGAGGCCAACTTGCTTTGCCTCTTCCTTGACGTCGATTATGCCGTGTTTGTAGCCTTCGTCGTAACCTTCCTTGAAGTGGGTTTCCTCCAAATTTAGAGAGGAATCGAAAATATCCTCCATGAATATCAATCACGAAGAACTAAAAACTATAAATTTTTAAATAAAAAATAAAATGTGAAAAATTATTCCCAAGTAGGCGCTGATTTAAATTTTTCTTTGTTGAAAATAGAACTGCAGAAAAACGATACCTGTTTTTGTGCTAGTCTCTTGAGATGAGAAGCTCTTGGTCCTGTAGAGTAGCTTGTTAACTTTTTCTTATGAAAATTAATTTTGATTTTGTAATTTCTAAACGAGTTTTTTCTAACCTGTGGATCTGGTACATCTGGTAAGAAATTCAATCCATTGGGCTTAAATTTTTTAGTCTTGCAGAGGCCCAATAAGTCTACGGAGATTTTACAATAAATTTTTTGGATGATATTAAAAAAATTTACCAGTCAAATGTAATTATAATTAGATAATATAAATATTAAGGGTTTGGTTTGAAATTTTTTTTATTATAATCCGATATTTTTTTAGAAAAATTCTTATTATAATAAACAAAATATAAGTAAGAATTTGATATTTATTTGTTTGCCTTTAATTAAATTTTTTAATAACATGTTTAACAAGTAAAAAATTATAATATCCCTATCATTTCTATTAATATTAATAACACCGAATGCCCTTAACACATTACTCCTATGCCACAGCTTAATTCCAATATCAATTTATAATAATTTAAATAAAAAACAATTAACTAAACAATTGTCTTATCAAGTACAGATACAATGTTAATTAGTAATTTCATAAATTATAAATAATTCTTACCAAACACTTTATAAAATTATTACATAATTTAAAATTCAATTATAATCTTTAAATAATTAATAATATAATTATCAATTACAATCAAATAATTTTAAAGAAAAACATACATACTCTTAATAGAGTCCAACAAATTTATGAATTACACAATAATTTCTCATAAAATATATGATAAAGACGAGATTTGAATTTTTTTTTTTTTTTTTTTTTTTCAGAATGTTAATAATTTTACAAGTTAAACAATTTGGCACAAACTTATTAATTTCAGTTGTTACGTGCTGATTTTGCTAGTAATTTCACTATTTTGCTGTAATCCCATGTGAGCAGCTTCATTATGGTTGAATAGAAGTTCCTTTTTGTTTCTCTTAATAATAAATGCATGCAGTTTTGATCATTAAGCTTGTGAACTAAACAAAACCCATTGTTTCAAAATGAGACGCCAACTTATATTGTAACGTACAAGTGAAAATGCTGTCAAATAATATAATACAATTAACAAGGGTATTCTGGTAAAATACTGCAGAGAACATGGGGAACTGAAAACAGTATGCCCAAGTCTCCAGAATCAGCGGCTGACACAATTCCCATGCATCCTTAACTTTTTTCACTCCGCTCTCACATTACATATAGACCAACTGAGTAGTTGCTTGGTCCTTTTTACATGACAAGGCAAGCAAACAAAACCCACCACATAAACCATCTTTCTCAACACACACGCAGACAGAGAGTTACACACTGCTTTCTTCTTCAAAAGATAGAAGGAACCAATTCTCTTCGTTTCTATAGACACAGAGAGAGAGAGAGAGATGTCCATTGGTGGACCTTATAATAAGGGGATGCATAGCAACAATGGATGGAACAGAGGAAGACGATATGGGCTTATGTTGCTGCTTGCATTTGGGGCTGCATTGTTTGGAGTTATGGTGCTGCACAGGCTCAGGGAAAGGCGCATCTACAACCTTCTTATCAAAGAGAAAGACAGGCAACTCATCGCTCTTCAGCTCCTGTTACAGGTACCTCAATCTCTTTCTCTCACTGGAATTTCACTTTGACGAGTCATTCTATGTGCATGACACGTACGTACCACCATGCATTTTATTAATTAATACTAATAAAAAAAGTGCCATTGTACTAATTGAGCAAAGTAGCTGCATTGCACTTCTATCCCAGTTCAATATGTTACTTGGATTTTATACTAATTAGGAAATTGATTCCTGGTTATTTCTCTCAGAAGGAAAGAGATTCCAACCAAGAGATTAAAAGGAAGAATGAAGAGATGAAAGCTAAAATCTACTCCATTAAAACTCAAAAGATGGAGCTTGATAGGAAAGTATTAGAGTTGCAGTCCAGAATGGATTCACTGAAAGATGAGCAAAGAGTTATGGAGACTGCATTTGAGGAGAAGCAGAATGAGATCAGAATGCTGACCAGAGAAAAAGTAAATTTGGGGAAAGAAATTACTAATCCTGAAGTGATAGCTCTAACAGAAAGCCTGAAGCAGAAGGAAGCTGAGCTTGAGGATTTGAAGCACCGTCTTCAAGACCCAGTTAAGGTCTGGTCGGTAAGCACTGATGATCCATCCAAACTCCCCGTAGATTTGACAGTAAATGGAAGAATGGCAGGAGATGATCAATCTACTATAAATGGGAATGGTGAGAATATAACAAAGGACGCAATCAAAGATAAATCGACCAAATACAAAGAGAGTGAGACTGCAATGATAGTTGAAAATGGGAATGAAAACAGAGAGGGAAATACTGAAAGAAGGGATGTGATAGAAGAACAAATGCAGAAGCAGGGAAAGTTACAAGTTGAGACGCAGAGCAGCGACGGGGAAGGAATTGTCTACAAAAATGAGGACTCAGATGAGAGTGTGGTAGTGGGTGGTAAAGAAAAAGAAAGTGTTGATGAAGGGAAGCAAGGAAAACTTGAGCACTCAGTAGATGGTGGAGGTGGTGATATTCATTCGAATTATAAAGGTGGGTTTAAATTGAAAATGTCAGATAACTCTAGAGGTGCTACAGGTTTGGGTACAAAGGGGAAATCTAGTAGAGGAAAAGGAAAGAGATGGAGAATGATTGTGCAGAATAGGATGTCGGGGAAGGATGAGATTTCCGAAAGTCATAGAGCAGCAAACATAAGGAGTAGAAAACTCTACAAAGATCAGCAAGATGGACAGAAGAATGGCACTGAGGTGGCAGCCGCCAATGATGATAAAGTTAAAGAAGAGGGAGGTGGAATGGGTAATAGTAGCTTCCGCGAAGACAAGGTAGAAGCCGAACTGGGGAAGCCTAAGAATCCTAAAGATGGCAGAGATGGGAAAACCAAGATTGTGAATGACCAGGTTGCAAAGGAGAGACTAGATGAAAACAACGACAGCCAAGAAAGCAGGACAGGGAGACACATCAAAAAGGTAGAATGCAATGCTGAACAAGCAGAAGCTGGCAAGTTGCATGAAGTGCCTGAAAGTTTGAAGGTAACAAAGATAAGAGAACAAGGGAAAGATGCATTTGAGGATGATGATGTCTTCAGGGGGTCCGTCTCTGATTTGGAAGATGATAAACAACAACACAAGGAGGAGTTAGATGAATCGGAGTTTCAACCTGACAAGAAATGCTCGTGATAGAAAAACCGGAGTGTAAAATTCACTAATTGTATGTCTGTCAAAACAGTTTGGTAGGTATGTCTGTTATGCTTAAAACTCACAGCTTCTTAAGCAGATCATGTAAGTGAACATATCCCCACATTTGATAAATTAGATGTTTTCATTTTTCGAATATAATCAAGAACCATAAGATGCTAACCAAATGCCAACAAAACAGTACTTTAATGACTGGTATCTATTTTCCTTCTTTTGCTTTACAATCTTCCGATTTTCTTTTTCCTTTTCCTTGCTTAATTGCAGTAGACATTGCGTCAATTCCCCCCTGGTCCCTCAATAAAATGGTCTAGGGTGAAGCAGCACAACACCCAACAAAATTCCCAGCTAAAGAATAAAGGGAAAAAAGAAAGAAGCATACTCGAATTGGATATCATTTAGCATTCACATCACCTAAGTCGACTCTATCTATTCCAGTTTGAGATTAGCAACATGAAAAACTGGGCGCCCAAGAAAACACAAGTTAGTTAAAGAGTTAATTTATGACTTTCTTTTGGGATATAAGAAATACTACAAATTTTTTTTTTTTTTTGTGGGATCAGATAGAAGCATTCTGTGGGGCAGGTTACAAAGGCTTATAGACCAAATAGCACCTCCTTCCCTTTGGGAAGGCGAAGGCGGAGGGATGAAGGCTTCAGTTCATGTAGGGCGGCATAGGCGAAGCACCCAGGCAGAAGTATAAGAGGTGAAAATGCTATCCAATCAGAAGCTCAAATGAATAACCAACTACAGCAAAATTATTTTTTCACCCAGCATCCTTTTCAGTAACTGAGCACAAAAATAATCCATAGCATTGATACCCACCAACAGAATCGGACTATAAAGAAGGGATCACAAACTATTAGCACACTGAGTCAATGACTTAGCATAAAAAGGAGCAAGCACAAAAGTAAGGCTAATTATCTTTTCAAAAGAATCAATTTCCAGAAGTGATCACCAGATCATTGTTCAAGCATTAATCATGCACGAGTCAACACAAGTGTTTGCCAACAAAGATATCAGAAGTCCAAGCAAACATATTATTACCAGCAGCAAATGGGGGTTGTTTAAATGCTCCAAACCTCACTGTGGTGCTTCCACCAATTTCTGAACGAAAAAAAAGAAGCAGCAGGAATCAGTTAGCAAAAACTAAAAGATTAACCATGTCTTAAAATAATACGTATGTGATCAGTTCAATGTTAAATTGGAAAGACTGGCCAATCAAGTGGAAGGAGAAAAAGTATGAATTTTTGTGGGACCAAGTTATATTTGCAAATTCAGATCAAATCATTAATATTCCTAGAATCCATGTACAACTTTTTCTTGAATCAACATAAGGAAATGAGTAATCCAACCTAGTATTGAACTCTGAGTAAATTCAGCCCGTGATAGGGAAAATTGTATGTCCCAGCATTTACAAAGAAGTTGCATTTGGTTAAACACTTCAATTGAAGCTGCTTAATTTTACTTAAAAAGGATAGAGTTGAACATGCATTTTTATCCATAAAATCCAGCATTTGAAAGAAAATTATGTATAAGGGGTCAAGATGTGAGCCCTGTGTGCTCATACAGCATCTCCCTATTTAAAATGAAGTAATGAACAACTAGAGTCAGTGTTCCAGAGAAAAAACAGAAGGTTGAATCAAGTAATGGTCTAGATGTGAAACCCAAGTGTTCTTACAGAATCTTGAGTCAACTGTACCATATAAATCCCTAAATGGACAAAGGTGAAGCCAATCGACTGATAGCATAGGAGCCAGATCATAATTTTACTTGAGAAAATGGCATACATGTTTTGGAAAGAAAGCATTACAATAAGCCAGTTCATATCAATAGCCAACAAATGTTAAATTAAGTTAAAACAATGAAAAATAGAAGAATTACCTCTTCCTTCTTGCCCTTGCCCCCCGTAAAGAACTTGTACCCACTAAAGAAGAGTAGTCCCCAGCCAGATAAAGAAACAATTACAAACTGCCAGCGTGTAACAACTAGTCAAGAGAATTTCAATGAGTATGCACCCATAAATTTCTGTAATTAGAGAATTGTCCTAGATACAGTAGTGATAAAATTCTGTAAACAAGCAAAATCTTCACCTCACATTCTTAAACTTAGAGGCTTCTGGAAAAGAGAGTAAAATTTGAGAAAAAACTTATGCGGACTAAGAAAAAGTGGGAACTAATAATAATGTTATTTCTCTAAAAATTTCTAAATAATAGTTGAATCAGTCAATGAAAAAGTAGAGGAAAACCTCATGAACAGAAATTACTGTAACAAGTCAAATGAGGTACACTACCGTCAAACCTACTTCGAGGGGGCATATAATTATAGTAAGTCACGTAGACTAACCAAATTGCATTCTTTAATTACCATGCTAGCTGTTTGCTATTAGTCAAGAAAGATCAAGTACATTGTAAGAACATCAAGCTTTTCATTCAAACTAACAGGTGAATTGGAAAAAGAAAAATAAAAGAAACCAATAATCATTACACTGGAGAGGAAAAGAGATAACAAGCATGACTATAATGAATTTCCACATACTAAGTTCATAATACTCAAATCTATGTCTCTATTAGTATTACCTACAAGAATCCAAGTAATTAAGAATATAAGGCAATTAAGAAAGGATACAAAAAATTGTTAGCATGAAAACAATGAAACAGAAGAAAATGTATAATGACTTTAGTGGGTATATATATATATATATATATAAAACTTGGTAGCTAATGACAAGGGAAGGAAAAATGCCTCTTAGACGTCTAGGTAGAGAAATTATGCAACGCTTTTCAGTAAAGCCCATCACAATCATTCATAACGGAATGAATAATAAGCATATGACATACTCTTTTGCTTATCTTAAAGCAAAAAAGTAAGACTTACATGCTCTTCCTTCCATTTAGATGGGCTCGTTGGATCTTGCCAAAAGTTAACTTTAGGGGGGCCATGGTGATCTGCAATAAATCAAACACCACACAACTAATTCAAAGACGCCAAGATTGTTTAATAAACCAAATAGAGAGATACACAACCAACTTATTGCCCATATTTCACCAAAAAGCGCATTCAACAGTTTCATTCTTCCACTCCTAGATTTCCTATACTTTTTACCAGCAGCCAAACAGAACGAAAAGAAATATTAGAAAGTCTACAATCTCAATTTTCTGGTCCTTTTAAGTTTAAACCCAACTTAGTCTTTTAGAATTACAAACTTTAATCAAGCCCAAATCTTCCTAATTTTAGTTAACTGAAACCAAAAACAAAATTGTAAGCTAAAGAATCTCTCTCTCGCTCGTCCTCAAAAAATACACCACGACCAACGGATCCTAATTACATAAAATGTAGATCAAATCCAAAGGAATTTCCAACCAAAAAAATTTAAATCTAAGGAATATTAGAGAACCAGAATCTGTTCCAATTTTAATTAAGATCGGAAACATTGAGGTCACCTGCAGCTCCAGCAAGACCACGCCTTTGGATTAGATTGGCGGGTTGAATCGGTGTTCTCGTGGAGGAAATTCGGCTCAAAGATGCCGCTTGACGAGCAGCTGCGGCCGCTAGAGTAGCCATCGCCTTCAGCTTGAGAAAATGTGAGAGCGTGAGAGAGAGGAATAACGCAGCTATTGTATTGGGGAGGGATGCCAAGAAAACTAGGAAATGCCCAGACGGGAGTCAAGCAGGAAATTCAGCTAAACGGCACCGTTTAGTTTCAGTTTAAGTTTCGGTTTCTATTGCGTAGGGCCTCGCCTGTTTTTTACTATTGCCAAAAATGACGAAATTTGCATCTTAATGAATTTCCATGACAAAATTTAATGGTAAACGTGAATTTTTTATAATATTTTCTTATTATTTGGAGGAGGCCGATCAAATTATGATCTACACAATTGGAGATAATTTTTTTCTTTACGTAAACCTTCATAATAAGTTATTAACTATAGTTTAACATTGTGTTATACATCAAATTTTTTTTTCTTTTTTTTTTTTACCATTAATACTTAATACTAAAAGAGGAAAAGAGCGCACTACAGCAAAATAATCAATTCTCATATACTACCAAACACAAATTTCCTTGCTTCTATAAGCAAAGATTAATTGAGAGGTACAATAACTGGAACAACAACAATAATAACCAGAGTCAGGTAAGTGGCAATGCAAGTTTTTACTAGAGCTAAAAGCTGATGCTCCTTGGCTGCCTGAAGCTGCTCAATTCCTCCTTCCTCACCTAAAATGGGAATTGGAATGGCCTTACATGGCTTTCAGTATGATAGTTTCATTCAATTGTTGACCAAATCTCTACCAAAGCTGCTTTGTCCAGGAGCACTTGATGAAGCTCAATTAGATTCTTCTCCATTTCCATGACAGCTTAATGTGCCTCTCTTCAGTCTTGGATAGAGAAACCGGGAGAGACTGTTATTCTTAAATTTTCTGTACAATGTATAAACTAATAGTATATGTTTTCTCATAAGCAAATTACAAAATCATGGCAGCTTTTACAAGGATCATGCTATTGCATCAGCAAGACCTTTCAAGTTAATACCACTGTTTAGTAATTTCCATTCCCCACTTGTTGTTTATATATAGATATCCAGTAATTTAGGACTCACTCAAACTATGAACACATAGAAGTTAAGAAGCGATCTCCTGCCATGATCACTGAGGCTGATGTTGTTGCCAACATCTGAATTGGATAATACTGCACTTCAGACTCTCCTCTTGAACCTGCCAACATAAAATGAGGGAAAAGAAACAAAACAAATTACAGTTACAAAGCAGTTAACCAAAGAACACAAATTTGATTAAGTACTAATTAATTTGTGCAACATAGTTTGAGGTTGATCGTTAAAAGGTGGAATTTCAATGTTAGACTTCCATTTTTCAAACATAAACACCATTGCCCTGCGTTATGTTGTTTGATGCAATGGGAAGCTTAAACATATATTCTGTTTCTTTGGTTTTAGTCTATTTAGTGGTTCTGTAATCTGTGTCTCATGTACAAAGTAAGCAAACAATTTAAATAATGCACCATTATGTAAGGAGATGAAGAATTATTAGGATGAATTAATTTACCTCTAGTGTGGATATGGCCCTAAAAAGTTCGAAGCACTCCTCTAAGAGCAACTTTTCTTGTCCAACAATCTGTGCTAATTCCGATAGCATTGCAGTAGTCTTCTCAGCCTGTTGAGAGTCCAAATTACATAAGCAAATGGAAAAAGGAGCCAGTTTAACATTGCTTTAAGAACTACTACGTACATACCGAGAGTGAAAAACTAGTTAACAATGACTCGATGGAAGCTGTTATATCAGATGCATGCCGCAGTGCAATGGATGTGGAATGTGTGTCCACCTACAACCAAACATTTGTACAGATACATGTCATACATTTTGACAAAGAACTTTGCAATCAGAAGTTAGAACCTGGTTTTCTTTTCTTGGACAAACCTTTGCACCTTCAATTAGAGGTACTCTGCACACAACTGAATGTAAACATTTTTCGGTCATGGAAATTGCCGATAGATGTTGTCTTTCCATATCTCCCCAGGATTCTAATAGTTTAATCTACAAGAAACAGTATCATATCAGAGTAATAGATCAAATACATAATTGCATAAAATTATTTGTGAGAAATTTTAATTAGATATGGTCTACCACTGACTTGAGAATGAATTATAAAGTTAAGCTTCATCAGAAGCTTTTCTTTCTCAAACTGTAACTTCTTATATAGCACCGATTGACGCAACTTTGTGAGACCATCCCAAGTAGATAACAGATTATTCTGAATTACATTAATGTCACAAATAGCAATTATTAGAAAAAACCATAACATCAAGGCTGAGAAGATAACAATTTACTATATAATAGCATAAACACAACTTTAAAAATTGTGTCCACCTTACCTGTGCTTGATTAGCTATGCTTCTATTCACAGCCTCAGCTCTAGCATTCGCAAACTGCCACTGTATCAATCGGTTATCAAGCAATCGAAGCAGATGAACTGTCTCTGGATTACTGCAACCCATTGTTGTGGAATTTGATGAAGAAGAAGATTTCTTGCTCTTGAAGAAATCCAGTCCCAGGTTGAGAAATTTTTCCACACCTTTCACTCTTGAAGGACTATTAGGGGGTTTTAAGTTTGAAAATGACATGGGTTTCCCCCTATTTTCAACAGACATTGGCGGTGACCCAGATCTCCCTGGAGATAATGCCCATTGTGTTGTTGAACTCTTATACCCTGTAAGCGAATTAGCCCTCCTGATCGCATTTTTTATGGTGAATTTCTTCAACGTTGATGAATTATCCGAGGACAACGGGTTTGGAATATTAGAATCCGAAGTCCCCCTTCTAGACCTTTTTGATAAATCATTCTTGTACTTGGACGAAACCTCTATTCCCGATTTTCGGGAACTCATGGAACTTCTTCCATTCGCTGCCGAACTGAAATTTGTACTTGAACAGCCATCACTACAATCAGATTCTAAATCAAGAGAATCCACGAACGATTCGGATAATCTTCGGGAAGATCTCGGATACAGGGCATTTTCATCCACGGACAATCTTCCAGGAAGAATACCCGAATCATTAGACTTAGATTTCACTGATGAAGATGATGATGATTTTCCAGGAAAACCCAATTTTCCAGTGTACCTCATTGACCCACCAAAACTTGGTCTATGATTTTCTTTGTAGCTCTCTTTCTCATTCTCAAACCTACTAATTTCTGTGCAGCTCCTCTGCCTACTGAGAAAATTGCCACTACTCTTATCAGATTTCTCTTCATTTTTACGGTCCAAGTACTCTTTCAGCCTATCGTTGCCCAAATGATCTGCAAGAGTATCCAAGTTGTTCTTATCAGATGGAGTAGCAGCTGATGAAGAAGAAGAAGGCCAAAGTTGTTGTCCTCGAATGAAACCCGGGTCTTCAAGGCTCCTGTGCTTTCGAGTATCGGTGGAATTCGATCCGGGCTTTCGTCGAACTGGTGAGAGAGCTTGATTGGGAGAAGTAATCCCGGTTTGGATTGAAGGAGTTGAACTCGGAGACAGAAATCGCGAACTCACTTCCCGGAATTTTGCTTTTCTGGGTTTCACTGATTGATCAAAACCCACATGCTCTTTGTCATTCTTCAACATTGTTCTCGAAGTGTTTGAGAAAAAGACACTGAAAGCAACAGAGGATTTGTGGAGGATTTGGTTTTGGGTATTGGTTGAGGAAATTCAACAAACACTTGAAAGTGGCGGCAAATAGAATCATGAGATGTGTGCCGGCGCACCAGGGGCTGCACTTTTTAGTTGAAATTACTGAAGTAACCTTGTGGACCAGTTCATGGTTTTCTTGTTTTCAGAGGGATGGGTAGGGGCAGAGACTGAAAATAAAATGTTGTTTCAATGGTGGAAGAGATGATTCGAAAGAATTGAGGAAACGTCATGAAGTAGGAGACAACAATGGAAAATAGAAGTAGAAGTGTTATGGGATTTCCGCCTTTTTGTTGTGTAACGCCGGCAGTTAGGGTTGTAAGCAAATATATTCGTTGGCAGGTGCCACGTGTTAGACGTTTTGGAATTTGAATAGGCTAATTTCTAGTTTCTTTTATCTATTTATCCAAACATTTGATTCAGTCAGACTATGAGTTTAAATTTTAATTTCGGTGGTTAGTTACCCATTGTCTCATACATGCAAGTCATTTAGAAAGTTATTTATTTAGATTTTTCTAATAGATGTCCTTGAAACACTTGTAATATAAAAATTTTGTATTATTTATTGTAATAATTGATCATAATTTTATTAATGCATAATAATTAAATTATTACTTTTAAAAAGTTTTAAATTTCAATGTTAATATTTATTTTATCTTATAAATACACTTAGGACACTAGTTAAATTTTTTATTTTTATAATGCAATATATTTTATAAAAAGAATTACATTTAATATGTTTATTGATCATAATTGAGTAACGTACAATAAATCACTTACTATTAAAAAAAATAGAAATTAAAAGTTTATTATATATTAAATATTCTTAAGTAATAAACAGCTTAAGTCATAGCCATTTTCTCAGTTTATTTTTCTTTTTAATATTCTGATGTTATTAAACCGCTTAGAGACTCTAAGAGTTAGGCATTATTTTAGTTCATTTCGGTCCAATAAGTTGACTTTGGCTAACGACTCCAAAGAGGAATTCTTTTTTATCTTTCATTTTATTTTCTTTTTCTCTAAAAAAAAAAAGCAGCTTGCAAACTTACATTTTCTTAAATAAGTCCAAACTAAACCTTAATATATTTTTGTTTACATTTTAAAAAAAATTCAATAAAATGAACCAAACATAATGATGGCTGCATTGGATGATTTAGATTCAAGAGTTGCACATTGAAAGGCATATTAATATAAATTAAATTATTCAAATGAAAAGCTGATGAAACTCGGCCACCCGTGTGATATGTAGGAATACTTACCACTTTACTAAAACCACTCTACTGGTATATAATTTCGCTGTCATTAGATTATAGAAATTAAATCGTGCAGTTTATGTGCTTGTAAAAACTAAAGTCATCCTTTAAAGTTTTCTGAAACGGTACTAAACTTCAAATTTGTAAAAATATATAACTAATTTCCATATAGCTAGTGTTAGTGTAAATGAACAACCACCAAAAAAAAAAAGTCCGTAAGAAACCATTGGGCCAAAATCTCACACTTTCCCTGTGTCCCAAGGAACCACAGATTTCCTCCCTGCCCCTCTTTGTCAACCCCTCTTTCTCAAATCTTTGAAGTATATAAAGAAACAAAAAATGGATCATTAGTTCGTTATGTTACCCATTTTTACAGCTTTGTTCCAGTGAAAGAAAATAAAAAAGAAATTATGAATATTTGATAACTGAATTGCAAAGAATAGCTGAATAAAGTCTTACAGGAGAGGTAGGCTGAGTGGCTGAGTGGCTGAGTGGCTGAGTGGCTGAGAAAAAGCAGTGATATCATTGAAATGAACTAAACAATCTATACTACAAAAGTTAGAAACATGAGATAAATACCCCCGTGCTACAACCACTAGCCATGCTTGACTTCAAAACTGTACAAGCATTCCTGACTACAAAAATTATACCTTGAAACATAAATCTTCCGTGGGAGTAAGCAACCACCCATGTCCAAAATCAATGAAAATTGCACTGCTGCAGTAGCGGATGAGAGTAATCAACATATTTCTCCCATAGGGGCTTGTACTTTTCAATCCCAATCTTTAACCATGGCTTTGAGTTTCCATTGAAATGCAATACAGCCCCCTTCTCTATCAACTGATGATCAACATTTGTATAGCCCAGCCCTAATACATGCCAGGAGAGATTCAAAGGCTCTGTCAACCCATAAAATGTCAGCAGTCCAGGTGGCAGAGTGCCGAGTTTCCACAATGTCCGGTCTACATTCCTTTCCTGCCAATAATGGTAGATTCCTGTTACATTCCTTTTCCTCCATTCAACCAAATCAAAAACATTCATTCCGAATGCCCATCCACATGCATCAGGATCAAAATGAGCTCGTATAAGAGGATGAGAGTAGTTCAAATACTTATGGTATCTATGAAACGTCTCCATACATGTCTCTACAGCTCCATTAACGTTTCCATTCAAATCAATGGAGAAAAGAGCAGATAGATCCTTCTGAACCACAACATCATCATCAAGAAAGACCACCTTATTCAGTGCAGGAAATACTTCAGGGATATAAAACCTCAGGTGGTTCAGCATGGATAGATATTTAGGATTACGGAACTTGATTGGTGTTCGGCCATCACCACTGCTGCCGGAAAAATAGTAGTTCTGAGTTTCTGAGTCTTGGAGCTGCTTTAGAACAGGAACATATGAAGCATTCAGCCAACTGAAGTCTTCGAACTTTTGAACCTCAACAGTCACTCCTTGAAAACTGTTCATGGCAAACCAGGCCTTCATTGGGGCATAATTTATTTCATCCGTGACAAGATGGAAAACAACCATTGCTGGATTTTTGGAATTTAATGCAGTTGAATTCACAACAACTGAAGTTGCAAGAATATTGTCGGAGAAGACACAAAAATGATAAAGATTATTATCCTTAAGTTTCATTTCCACTTGCCTTTTTTCATCAAGCTTTTTCTGTAAATTAAGGTTTATGAACCATTCAGTTGTCAACCGTGCACCAAGGCAGTATAGGCTTTTAGGGATTTCTTCAGCAGCTATTTGCCCATACTTTGAACTCTTTTCACTCACAGAATTCATCTGTTCTTCAAGAGCTTGAATTTTGGCTTTCAGTCTCATGATCATAGTTGCACTGTCATAATGAAGTTGCTGGGCTTGGTACAGCAATAAAGCCATATCACGAATTGCACTTTCTGATTCCCTGGTTGTCAGAGGAGTTCTCCTTGTAGCAGCATTAGAAAGGAGAATCTGCGAATTGCGGATCTGGGCACTTAATTCCCATGCAAATTGGAGGTTGTTGCTTTCTTTTGCAATCACAACAAATGCTTTTGCAAGAGATATCTGATCACTAAGTTGTCTGGCCACTGAGTTAGGGCTTAACATCTCTTCAGTAATGTTGAGGCCTTCCATAATCCTATCTTGCCTGTAAGACTTCTGCAATATAAGCAAAATGATTATGAGTTTTGGAAGGAAATAAATGAACAGAAAACAATCAAGAAACCAACATGTAGCAACCCAGAAGCGTTAAACACCTTCCACACCCATAGTAACAAATAAAACAGACTATTTCAAACTACTTATCATGTTGTTTCAGATGACATTAGTCATTAGAGTCACAAAAATAATTGAACATGCATAACAATTTATTATATCAAGTGCACAATTTATTTATGATAATCTTCCATTCTAGAGCATAAGATTTAGCAATTGAATATTCAACTTCTAAATTGTTTCATTGTGACAGTGGAAAGTGATTATCACTCGAGGAAAATGTATTGCTGAACTAAATTGTCTATCTGGTGTCTGGATCATGAGTCATAACGTTTTCCCATACAGTTCAATTTTGGGTATTAAAGTACAGAACTAACTGCAGAGGACTAATTTGTTTGCAGCAGAAAAACAGAGTCATCCAGCTCTCGGACAGCCAGATGAAGTAATATTCTTGCTGCCTTATACCATGGGTACTACATAAAAGTACATTAAACAAGTTATAAACATGTTATATAACATGTTACATGTGGTTAAAGTAACATGAACAAAACAATATCTCAAGTATAGTGGAAAACCAGGCTATGAAAATGAAGGAGAGTCTAATACAAATAAGTTTCACTCTTGCATGTACATATATGGCTTCACAAAAACATCAGTTTACCAGCTTGTTGGAATTCAAGGGTAAGATTATGACAAATGTAAAACTGAGCTGAACACTCAAAATATGTCAGCTGTCTGCATGCAAAATATAGCATAAATCTGAGAAATTAAGATTCAGAACTACCGAGAGACAGAAAAAAATACGCATGTTTCATCCCATTCCCGTCAAGTGTAAACATTCCCTGATTTCATATCTTAGCAGAATTCTTTTTTTAATAGAGATATACTAAATCTAGCAACCGCAAAAGCAATGAGTACCAAGTACTAACATATCAAAGATTGACAGTTACCCATATTTAGCTTTATTGTGAAGTTTGACAGTATCCATATCTATATGACAAAGACAAGCACCAAAAGCAAAATTGCTCTAAAGGCCAGCTGAAATCACAATTTGCAGTCACAAGTTCATCAATCCAAAAGCATACAAATAGTCCTCGAACTAGTCAACTCACAAAAACTATGTACACAATCACAAAATCTTAGTACTTTTTCCCAATTTACTTTCAGTGAAACCACCAACCCAACTATCGTACCCCTAAATCTCAAAATTAGTAAACTCTTCAAAATAACTAAAAGCTTCAAATCCCTGCTTTTTTTTCCCACGTACATTCTCAGCAGCCAAACAGAATACTAATTTGTCTAAAATAATTAATAGAATCCAATACAAAACAAAAAACGATCTTTTACCTTAGTTAAAGCCGGTCTCGACTCTATCTGACTTCCTTTGCTCACAATATAAATAAAAAGAATAACTGCTACACTACACAACGACCACCACAACACATCCGGAACCCTCCTTCTCACTGGCCTTCGAAAATCCGCAGCTCTCCGCCTCATCTTGGTCCTTAAAAAACTTCACCGGAATCCCAATTGCTGGGTCCGTTATTCCCGGAAATTATTTTTCCGGGAAACTGATTTCCGAAAGCAGAATTTTCTATTACAGACTCAGAAATCGCGGCTAATTATGGGATCAAGGGTCTGCTTCAGATCCCCAGGTACTACTGAGATCTCCGAGAAGTATGATTTTCGAGTTTGGATCTCTAGGATTGGGAATTAGGGTTTCCAAAAATATATGATTTTATTTAGGTTGGAATGGGCCGGTGAAGAGCTTTGTCGTCATTGGCGAGAGACGACGTACTTAGCAAGAAGAGGCCGTGGATTTCTTGGACAGCTAAAGGAAAACAGTTGGGACTAGAAGTGAATGTCATGTCTTATAACGGAGTTTGGTCCCTCGTTTAGTTTTTCATTTTCGTTAACGTTAACTAGCGGCTTTGATCGTGCCTGCTTTGACATCTAATTAACGTTTGGATCAAATCCTTAGCATATGTTTGGAACAAATCTATACAAAAATTTAATTCAATTTATTTCATTTCAATTTAATTTAATTGAGTTCAATTTAAATTTTATTTGAAACAAATCTTTTTATTAAAATAATTAAATTGAATTGAATTCAATTATGTTGTTTGGATTATAAATATCAATGATAGAATTCAATTCAATTTAATATTTCGACATTGTTGCCGTTATGTTTACTTAACCTATTTATATTCCTTCCTCTCATTTTTCTCTCTCCTGATTTGATTTATTTGAAATTTTTATGAACAATGTAGTCAAAAAAATTAAATTTTCACATAAAGCACCTAGGACAACAAGCAATAAAAATAAGATCATAAAATATAGCATAATATATAATATGGAATTGTTGGCTATGATGAGATTAGCCTAACTAGCCAGATTGGTGGAAGAGAAGAGGGGTGAGACTTTATAGGGGTCATTTTGTCACCACCACTGTACAGTAATTACAATGGAGTCAAGGTAAAAAGTAAACAAATTCAAGGACAAATTTGTCTAAAAAAATTTTAATTATCTAATTGTATTGAATTCTTTCCAAATCAGATCAAATTTGATAAGAATTCAAAATAAAAATAAAAATTTAAAATGAGATTTACAATGAATTGAATTCTCTTTCATTATGTATTCCAAACATAATAATTTAAATAAATTCATTTAGAATGAATTGAATTTCATTAAAAAAATTGTTTCAAACACACTCTTAATGTCTATTTTTTTCAGATTGATTCATTCATAATTTACGAAAAGTTTATTTATACACAAATTTTTATTTTGATCCTTGAAGAATTATTTTATTTTTTATTTTGGTTTTTCAAGTTTTAAAGTTTCCTAATTGAATTCTTAATTAAGTCAAAATTATTAAATTAGGATAGAATCTAGCAAAATTAACTTATATATTTATAGGAGATGATAAAATAAATAAAAATTAATTCAAGAAAAAAAAATTGAATGAATATTGACTCTAACGATAGAGAAATTATTTTTCAATTTAACATTAAAAACTCAAATTTTTCTTTAGAAAATGAATTTTTTTCTTAAAACATCAAATTCTTTACATATATTTTCAATCATATCAATTAATTATACAATGTTACATCTAAATTTATACTTTTGGCTCGATTAATAATTTAATTTTAAAAAAATGAAATCTTAAAGGACCAAAATAAATAAAAATTAATTATTGAATAACCTGATTAGTAAAAATAATTTCTTAAGGATCAAAATAGAAACTAGTGTAATTTTCAGGGGCCAAAAAATAAATAAAAGTTCATTAAAAGTTCAGGTCTAACCATTTATTTAAAAATAATAAATTAAAAAATTATGCATATAATTATTTGATTAATCAATGGGTCAATATTATTATTATTATTTTTTATTTTAACTAAACATCTATTGAATTGTGACGGATATCCATCATAAGCCCCTTAACCGTACAGAAGGGATATCAACCCACAAGCTGTTCTCTTCCATTCAAAAAAACTCTTGATTGAGAATTTGAATTCATTCATATTGGAAAAAAAAAAAAAAAAACAATAACAAAAAAACTAAAACAAATTTACAAATTGAAAATTCAAATGAACTTGCTGATAAATTCTTAACTCAACTGGTTAAAATAAAATTCGTAAAATCACGAAATTCCAGGTTTAAATCTTCGTCTAACAAAAATAATTCTTCTTTACTTGCACACGTTGATATCCAAAGATATACACATTTCTCCCCTCTAAATTCATAGGACAAAATTATTTTACACTGTAATACTTATTTCAAGTACACTTGTATTCCAACTTCAAGTAGCTAACACAAAAAAGAAAAAAGACCCTCTGGTCACTAATACTACCCAAAACAATTTTTATTTCCTGTTTTCCTGGCAATATGGTAAGATGAACCACTTAATGGAGGTAATCCTTCCCAGAAACTGAGCCACCTTTCCAAGGTACTTGAATTGTTGATTACTCTCTAGAAAGGGCGCTGGAAACCTCCAATATCAGTCAGGCATTGAATGGAAGCTGACTCACTAACGAAAGGGATTTTAACATACACTCCAGCAAGAGCACACCTTATGCACCCCAACATGATAAGAATATATGTGAGCCCCATACCTGCCCAATAATACATCCCAAACGTACCACTGTAATGTATGAGGGGCATGAAATTGCTCGAATACCATATCACCTGAAGACCAGTTTCTAGCAACAGTCCCATCATCACATGGAATCTGAAGAAGAGAGGCCAGTTCTTATTTTTCACCACTCCAGTTAGTGCTGCTAAGTAATATATCATCGTGAACCAGCTTGGTAATCTATTTACAGACCCTGGGATATAATAAACCATTTCAAAGTATTCAAATTTATCAAGGAAAGGTTGGAGATAGAACCCTGTATCAGAAAGCTGCAAAGCCATTAGGTAAGGGATACAGGATAAGCTTCTCCACCACCACTCTGGCTTCTCTGTTGTTGAAGGGATATGCTTGATTGCTTGTGTGCGCATTTTAGATTTGTTTTGACAGGTTATCAAAGGAACTCTGTTTAATGGGGCATGTATATCCTTCAAGAATTGAGGGGTTGAAGCAGCAGAAAGTTGACGAAATGAATTTCCTGTAAATCATCAGAATGGGTTTAAAACCATGAACATCTTGTTTATACTCCGTACAATAACAAATATATATGATTCTAGTCAATGACTGATGCAGCTTGATGAAGGTTTGCAGCCACATAAAAGTAAGCATAGGTTAGGAGAGAGGGAGAAGAGCAAATAATTTCAAGTTTCAACAGTTTCTTTTCTAAGCGAAAAACAACCTTATTTGTTAAAAATCCCTCCATGCTTATATATAACCAAATTTATCATGCCAAAAACAACATATGTGATATGACTGTTATACTTATTTCCTAATTCCTAATATCTACAGTTTCTTTATTGCATTCCAGTGCGATGTTAAAGAAACCAAACCATTTTCGCCAAAAACAGAGAGAATAAGTAAAAAAAGAAGAAACAACAATTGCTTAAGATGTACCCATGGAGTTGAATGTAACAACTGTTCCGCGGTTCTGTTCCCTGCGAACGCTGCTGTATCTTTCTAGAATCACATCTTTATACCTGGTTAAAAGCCAAGCAAGATTAACTCAATGTTAGCAAGAGCTATGAAATATATGCAGCAGCAGCACCCTCGTCTATAAAATGGAGATATCCTAGAACAAATAATCACAACCCTTGGGAACCAGATACTCAATTGAACAAATATACAATCAATATATCAAATTAAAATGAAGATTACAGCACACATTATCAAAAACAAGTAATAAAATGCAAACGGCAGAAACACCTAAAACAAAGCTCAATTAAAAGTTATCAACATCGTCTGACTTAATAAATGCAACAAATTTGTTTCTGAAAACTTGTTAAGAAAAAGGTCTAATAGTAAATAGTAACATATATCCATGAAACCTCTCACACTGTCCCAGTAACTATACAGGATCTAACTTTCACTTCATCAATCGACTATTGAGTATTCCTATTTTCCATATTCCTTCCCAAGTGTTATAAGTTCCTTCTCGTATGAGCAGGGAAAAAAACCAGTATTTTTCCTTCAAGTTTTAACCAACTAAACTCCCCATGATACCAAAGCCATCATCTAACCAAGTAGAGCTAACAGATTCACCATTACCAATTTGCATTGTGGAGGTTCAGCAAAGACAAGGCAACCTCTCATTTTGTATCTGCCCTGCAGGAAATCAACCAAGTAATATTCACAGAACCCGAACTAGATTTCCCACCACTCTAGTAGTATGTCTCTCATGAACTGTTAACCAAGCCAACAATGTGCATGTCTACTGTCAGAAAACCACCAATCAGTTATACGGCCTGTCCTACAAAACTCTAGCAAATGGAATAAAAGTGTTCTGTAGAACTTTACTGTTAAAGATACTATATGTACCCATCATCTTTCACTTTGCCATTAACACCTACGGATGTTTCCCTCAATTTATACTGCCAAATAATAGAAGCAACCTCTTCTACTCCAAAATGGCCTTGCTATTATTACTAATAACATTTTCTAGGCCTATTTCTAACCGATTCCTTATATTAATTAATTCCAGTATAATACACATTCATAAACTGGCCATAATTTATTCCTGAAAATAGAAAAAAACTCTTATAAGCCAACTTGATGTTCCTATTATAACCAACAATACATATAGTAGATATCAAAGGGTTTTAAGTGCAAACAAATGAAATGATAAGCCCACAACTTCATTTGAGCTGAAACAAGCACTTCTGATTTAGAAATTTCATATAATCAATTTCAACAGAACAAAAAAAAAAAAATCTCCGTACAAATATAAATTTTAGAATTTCAGTAGTCTTTAGCTCATGTTTCCCGATAACCAAACGGAATTTCTCAGAACAATTAAGAATAGGTTCACGCTCGTACCTGAAAGCGGCGGAGTGAGGTGGAGCGAGAAAAGGAGAGAGTGACTTCGCGAGGAGGCGAGAGACTGGGGTTGCCGCAACCGCCGGAGGCATCCGCATCCCTCTATTAATTTTCTCTTAAATCTTAATTACCCTTCCTCGAAATTTTGGCTTTCGCTCCGAAAGGAAAACAGCGCTGACTCGCCGTCGTAACTCTGACTCCCGCTTTTGCTTATCATGCAAGATTCATTGCAGTTAAATTGAATAAAATAAAATAAAAGTCGTCACCCTACTTTTGTAGAGCCGTGGGCCATTCGAGAAACTACTAAAACCGCCATATATGTTATATATATTTTGGATTTGGATTTGGATTTGGATTTGGATTTGGATTTGGATTTAGATTTGTTGGGCATTAATAAAAATATTAATTTGTTAAATAATTAAAATATAAAATATTATCCCTTTTCTAAAAAAAAAAAAAAAAAAAACACCAAACTCATAGTTCGATTATCAAGAGTATGAGAAGGATTTGTGAAGAGAGAATGACACAAAACCTTGTCTCAAATGAATATTTTTAAATTTTTTTTTTTTATTTGGATTAGAAACACTCTAGAAGGGAGGCATATTATCATAAGAGAAAAGAAAGAAATAGTTTTCAAAATGGTTTAGATACACAATACACCACAACATGATAAGAAGTTATAGAAAAGTGTTTATGTAAGCTTAAAAATCTTATTTTGATAGCAGCCAGCAGAAAACACCTGAAATTGCTAGTGACAATCTACTTGATAATATATATGGCGCTGCTAATCTGCTATTACTTGCAAAAGATGGACAAACTCTTACCATCATAGAATATCTCATCAAATGAGTAATTATTACTCATATAGATTCTTCTAAATGTATCATAAATCTGTCATCTGAATTGCAGAATGCGAAAAAAAATAAAAAATTCATTATCTTTGTGAATTATTGCATCGAGATCATGTCTGTTTCTTCCAAAATCTCCATGCTAATTGAATGCGAACTGCTGCAAAGGCTTTCCAGTAAGATGATTCATATCTAACAAAATGTATCACAATATCATGATAAAGTAGATAAATGACAGTGAAGGGAAACTTAGTATTATTATGAATCTATTCATGAAAGAGGAGAGAAAGCAAATATGGCATTATGATCACTGTTTTAAGTCATAGAACAGGTGTAATTTTATACTACTACTAGTCTACTGCTATTTTAAATGATGCATGGAGATGTGAGTGACGGGAATAACCTTCTCCTTGAATACAGAGATTTTCGTAAAAATATTATAAAAAGAGAAGTAACAATTGTTCAAGATCTACAGCAAAATTATTGAAAACCGAATTAAAATTTGATACAAGACGAAAACAACAATAAAGCATTGTTTTTATATTCCTACTTAGTCGTCTCTTTGACCCTTTATCTCAAATAGTAAAATGTAAAATGACATCAATTATTTTAGTTTCACTCTTACTAGTTTTGTCCTAGAAGATTTACCCTCTTGGGTCGGATAAAGTTGGTTTAGTAGAAGCCCCGTCAAATATCTGAGGCAGGCCCATGACCTTACCACTGTTCACTGGGTCAAGTTTGGGTTGCTGATCCGAATTTCTAAACCCATTTTTCTGCCCGGTGTCACCATTCTGTGAATTTCACTGATAACCATGTCGATGTCAAGAATAGTAGAAGACCTCGTTACCTCTGCACTCTAAAGCAATGTCGATGACAGTTCCAACTCTTTCTTCTTCCAATTTCTCTTTCAAAGCCCTTGACTTTCCCCCCAAAATTTCTTCACGTACTCACCCCAGGATCCACATTTCCAGCGAACCAATTCCATTTTGCTCCTCTGCAACGAAAATCCAAGCCTTTAATCCTGTACTTGGTCGAAAATTCATTGGGTTTTCCGGGAAAAGACTTGGGTTTTCTCTTGGGAGACAGTTGGGGTTTTCTGTAAGGTCAGGGAACAGCGGCGAAGTGCACAATAATGGTGTTGGTGGCGGTGGTGATGCCAATATTGATGAAGCTAAGAAACAGGCTAGAGGGGAGAGTACAATGCCTGACCGGTTTAGGTACTTGACTAAAGAAGCTCCTGATCCTCCTGTTAGATGGCCTTTCTTTGTAGGTGAAAACTCAATCTCTATTTCTCTTTTCTGTTAGTAAGCAGTATTTGTTCATCACTAAATAAATAATTGTTTGGAGGTAACTGAGGCTACATATTTGGGTTTTAGTAAAGGTATCATTTTGACTGCGTAGGGAAATGAAGGGGAAGAAAATAATGGACTTTCATTGTTATACATTTTCACGTTGTTTAGGCTTTCAATGACATGATTAACGACCATGGAGATGTTACTATTGGCATAGATTTTCATTGAAATTCGCTTCTGAGATTCTGTTTTATATTTTATTAGGCACTAAATGCACCATCTTCTTTGTGATAAATTGTATTGTAATTGTTATATTTCCATCTGTTTTGGATAAATAAATAGATTCAGCTCATTTGTTATATGAACTATAATTTAAATCTTAGGTGGTTTGAATTTGTAGAGTGGTTGGGGTCCTTGGGGATACTGATTTGAATTTCCTTTTAAATATACTCTGACTTGATTTTTAATTCATCGGCTTTGAAAACAGAAAAAGTCTTCACACTTCATTCCGTCAATCAACTTGGTCAATGTTCTCTTCCCTATATGATATACTTTATTTGTTGTTGAGGGAGGATGTATAGTGAGAAAGAAGTCTAAGGATTGTTGGACTACCACTAGCCCCTAAGCCAAAAATTCAATACATAATAATAGTCCAATAGACATATACTGTTTTTCTTCACGCTTTGCGCTCTTTGTCAATGCAGCTGAACCTAAAATCGAACGTAACAGTAGTATATTTCCAGATACTAAGGAAAAATCTGTTAATGCTCTAACTGAACATTTGGAAAATTCTTTTATTTTATTCATGACTGAAAGTTGTCTGTTTGGAATGATTTATTTCATTGGAGTTATCTACTAGTGAAAGAAACTATTGCTTTCTTTCTTATTTCTTCTTCATATCTCTGTCTCTGTCTGTATGTCTCTCTCTCTCCATTTTCAATGTTTGGGTTATCTGAGAACAAGGTTATAACTCTAAAACTGTGTTTTGTGGTTATGAACATTCACTTTCAATGGCAGCACTGGCCTTTCTTGTATATGCATGGAGGGCAGTTCTGTTAGAATTTATGAACTGGAGAAAGGCTGCGTTGGCTGTTGTTCGTTTTGTGGGATACCTCTCGAAATTTGCTTTGGCTCTGATCTTCCATTTCATAGGAGATCCAATCACGTCCCTAATTAGATGTGTTGAAACTATTTTTTATACAATTCGAGCTTTCTACTCTGGGATAGTGGCATATGCTCCTGTACCAGAGCTGACCATGGTTATTGTGTTGGCATCAGTTGTTCTAGCTGTTGCTGAAGCCACTGTTCCAAACTGTATTAACAATCAACCATATCTTTTGACTGTGTCGGGCCTGATTGGCTATGCAGCTATTAGTGGCTACATCTCAGAGCCTCTCTTTTGGATCCTTTTGTTGGGATTGTATGGTGTCTCAAGATTTATCAAAAAGAGGGATGAAGTTTCTTCCACATTGCCTGTTGCAACTGTACTTGCTGCTGTTGGGGAGCCTTGGGTTAGGCTTCTGGTGATTGTTTTATATATGGCTTTAGCTATTTCTCACCATTCTAAAAAGCAAAAAGAAGTGGTTGAAGTTGCAGTAAGAGAAAGAAGGCTTCCAATGCCATTGCTAGGCACAGCTTTAGCCATTGGAATCCGTCTTGCTGCTAAGTGGGCTGGCTATTGGCACTTGACATGGATGATTGTATGATCACTGAGAACCTAACTTATTCTTTTCTGAGGAACTGGAGCCAGTATGATCTTGTGTAGTGTGTTAGCTAGATACTTGCAGTGGCTATCATTCAGTCCTCATCCATTACTTAATACTTGTGGTGTTCTTCCATAGTTACGAAGAGAGTGAAGATCAAGAGGCTGTATGATTGCAGTTCAACCATTACTAGTGCGTATCTCATGAATTGTAGTTGAAAATTTTGTATACCACGGCTTCAGAGAACTTTACTGCAAAGATGAGTTCTTCGAGCATATTCGTTTCCTGTGATATGAAGATTAGTATGGTTATAGAATGTGCATGCTTTCATTGTTTCTTAAGTAACTAAGTAATTGTAACATTTTTAAAGTGTTAATCTACATAAATCAACTTAAGAAAATTCGATTATCTTCTCACATAGAAATACACTTGTATGTCCATAAAATTTATTATTATTATGTTTATAAATTTTATTTTTAATAATTATTATCTCTTTACTTAAGTTTATTTATGTATATAAAAACATTTTTGTTTAAATCTAATAAAAATTTATAAAAAAATAATATTAAAATATAAAATTTTAAATTCCATTTTATGAACAATTTAAAAAAATGATTTTAGATAATCTTATTTATTATTATTTTTTATTTATATGGTCAATATGACTATCAAATTTTCTTTATGGCCTATAGAGTTTTAACAAATTTCTCAATATATAAGTTAATTAAACAAGTAAATGACCAATGTTGTAATTTTCTAACTATTTAATTTGTTACCATGTAAACAATTTATATTTTCTTTTTAAATTTCTGCTGCTAATGTGTAGGAATCCAATTGTACAAACTGGAGACTAATCACCTGAGGCAACCTCAGGAAGGTCCACACACTTTTGCCGCAGCTAGAAACAGAAAGTTTTAGGGTTTCTAGGGTTTACAAACACCTATATAAGCACACATTGTAGACTTAGAGCCGTGCACCTTCATCCAGCGTTAGGGTTTCTTAGTAATAGAGACGATTCGAAAAACATTTTTCTACCTTAGATGGTGAGTTTGTTTCAGATTCGTGTCAAGTCGTGAACTTTTGTATCTGCACGATGCCTCCCGGGCTTCTCTGAAGATTTCCATGACGACGAATGCCCCAAAGCACGTGCTAAAACGCCGCCGTTAAGTGTTGCAGTTTTGCCCATCAATATCTACGGCTTATCTGTGTCAAATCAACGGCAACATCTCATTCTCTCTTTGTAATCTCTATGTTTTTGTTTTTGTGCGTTTGTTTGTGTATGCCTCACTACACCTTTAGCTTATTTTCGAAAGTAATATATGCTATGAAAATAATGCTAGTCATCGAGGCGTATACTAAATCTAGGTGGTGTCAACGTGGGGGTTTAACTTTTTCAATGTTTGTGCCTCTAAAAATGTCCACCATAGTATTAGAACTAAGAATGTGTTTTTTTTTTTTTTTTTCCAAATTTGATGTGGAAATTTTATGGATATTGGCTATGATTAAAAGTTATCCGCGCTTCTGAGTGAAATCGATGAAGCATAAAGGATAAAATGGTTGAATTTCTTGATATGAGCCGTGTTCTGATAAATTGTTTTTAGAAAACTATTTTTTGGATGTTCATTGTAAGTTTTCCTTCCAATTGGTTAAAGTTATTGGCAGTGATGATGAAAGTTCAGCTTTATATGCCAGTTCTGCTTCAGAAAATTCTTGATTGAAAAAGCTGTAATTTTTTTCTGAGCCTGTGAACTGTATGTTACCCTTTTATAGTCGTTGTTATATTTAGTCTTAGAATAGGTGATTGTGTGTCTCTTATAATATACCAATGATGATTCAATCCGATTTGTTTGAGGTGTTGTGGAGCCATGCCCCTGTTCATCAGGGAGAACCTACGTGGTGAAGCTGCATTTCATATGATATTAATGGATTGAACTGAGCTGATATTATTATTGTTTTTTTTTTTTTTTAATTTTTTTAAAGTTTCTTGGTGAAATTACTGGTTGAATGTTTTATAGTCATTGTTTTACGTAGTCTTAGAATAAGTGATTTTATGGCTTCTATAATATTCCAATGATGATTGAATCCGATTTGTTTGAGGTGTTGTGGAGCCATGCCCCTGTTCATCAGGGAGAACCTACGTGGTGAAGCTACATTTCATATGATATTAATGGATTTAACTGAGGTGATATTTTTATTGTTCTAGTTTTAAAAAAAAAAAACCTTTTGTTTTCCTAATCAGGTTTGAAAAACTGTCTGCAGACAGTGTTTAGATTATTGTTAACAGGCCTATGATTTCTCAATCCAACTTGATAGAGCTGTTAGTGAAGCCAAGAACCTGTTTTACAGGTGAACCTACTTGGTGGATCTACTGTCAATGACAGCAACTGTTTTGCTGAGGCCTTGTATGAGAAATAATTTCTGTTTAGCCTAACGTTTTATCTGAGTTTAACTATACTCTTTCCCTCTTAATGGGATTAGAGTCTGAAAAACTCAAAACATTATGTGTTGTCATCAGCTTCGCCTCTTGTTTATTCTACGAGGTTGGAGTTAAATAACAGCACCAAATTCAGTTGGTTAAATCATTTGGCTTTCTTTTTTGTTTCTAGGGTTAGTTTCTTCTCTGAATGTAGGTTAGTGTGGTTTTCCTTTTGTTCTGTTGTCTGTATAACTTCAATTCTCTTCAATTTCAGTTTATGGCAGTGTGATTATCGTTTCTAACATTAGAAGATTTAGAGATGGAGAAGCTGCAAATTCCATTCTGTTGATTTTTCTTGTATCATAAGCTTACGGGTGTTCAATTTATTGTACAGTGTCACTGTTTGTATATATATCTACAAAACAATTTTTTAGTACTTTCATTTTGCTATAATAGCACTGATGGCAATTGATGTTTTTATTTGTAGTAGAAATGCGTGGAAGATCTTGGTTAGAGTGTATGGTGCTTGATCGTTTCAGATAGCTGTCCATTAAGAGAAACTGGAAAGTCTTTGATGAGCCATGATTGTACCTCAATGGTGTGGAGAGTTTTAAAAAAAGTTTCCCATGGGCCCGGTAAAGTAATAATTTAAAGAGTAAAATAAAAAAAAAGGGGATGATTCTGATTTCTGAAGAACATGACCAACCCAATTATAATCTTATGCTTTTGACGGGTAAATTTTCTTTAAGTAAAAAATTAGTAGTTATCATTAAAATTGTCTTTTATAATGCAAGTTTGGAATTTATTATATTACTTGGGAATGATCGACGGTGTAAAATTTATGTTCCAAATTCTGGTCTGCGTATTCACACGGAAACATTAACACCTTTTCACCAAGCTGACAACAACTTTATAGCAGGTGCCACATTCAGCGGCCACTGTAATTAAAAATTTGATTTTGAAGATTAGAAGTTAGAACGCAATTAAAAATTGATTTTGAAGCTGACTTTGTATCAAACTCGTCTCTTACATTTCAGGCCTCAGGGCCTTCAAGCAAGTCTGGCTCTTCATCTTCTGCTCCTAATCCCTTTGTCTGTCTTTGAAATCTGACAGGTTTTGTTACAAAAATGACGATTTTGTCTTTCTGTACCCGGGCTTCGAGGGCCTTCAATGGCTACCCAGCTTACTCTAAGCTTCTGGTGTTAGGCACTCTCAGGGTTGTGATCCTCTGCTGATTTTTTTTTTTCAGCGTTATGTTCTTTGGTTTCTGTTTAGTTGCTGAGACACTGGGAGAATTTGAAAAGAAATTGGAGTTGTGTGCCTAATATGGTTATCTGGTCTTGTAGAGTGCAAGTCTATCGTCATTTCCAAACCATTTAGACCATTTTATCTGTTTTGTCACTAGTAAGATGGAAAAG
This sequence comes from Quillaja saponaria, assembly GCA_029379385.1. Lineage (NCBI taxonomy): Eukaryota > Viridiplantae > Streptophyta > Magnoliopsida > Fabales > Quillajaceae > Quillaja > Quillaja saponaria. The sequence goes on along the minus strand of CM055616.1, from coordinate 3,939,543 downwards.
TTAAGATTTTTATCTTAGAGCTTTGTTCTACACCCAATAATTTAGGTTGAGCTGGCCTTCAAAAAATATCATAAAATTTTCATATATTTGTGTGCATACATACGCTTGTATATCCTTTTTATTTCTCATTGATGGGAGTATAGTTCATCTGTTCATGACATACCAATTCAAGTGTGTAAAAGAAAAGGGAAAAAGAAAGAAAGAACGTCAAGTTGGTGAAGTAATATTGGATTGAACAAAACCAATGGCCTTTGCATCCAATGTTTGTGGGATTGGATTAAGCTGATCTAAAGTAAATATTAATCTTTTTTAATAAAGATGAGTATTGATTAATAAAAACAAAGAAATTGAATATCTGCTATATTTATGTTAGTTACAATTTGTACCTTGTTTTGATGAGCATCACCTGGGATTCCTTAGTTGACATGTTTTGAATATGTAGTATATAGAACTCCACTGGTTGTATATGGTTAGCAGGAGAGCTGAAATTTCAATTTCCTTTCTCCTGTTTCTCTGACACAGTTGCATAAAGGTGTCATCGACCTGAATAAAGGACGTGTACCTCTTCTTAATATAGATTGGGTATGTGGATTCGTGGTTCGGAAAACTGTGGATATTAACATAATAAATGCTGTCTTTATAAATGTGATTATCTTGCTCTCTGCAGCATATTCTCTGATGGATACAGAGCTTCTTCTTTTGCTAAGGGAAGCATTCTTTTCCTTTCTGATGTGTTGCATCCTCTCATGATTATTGCAGCAGTGGAGGTCTGGTGGCGTACTCAGAATCTCAATCAGATATTGGAACTCCTAGTATTGGCACTGATGAGCACAAGAAAAAGAAAGTTGTGGTGCTTGGAACAGGATGGGCTGGTACCAGTTTGCTCAAGGAACTGGATGCTTCATTATATGACATTCAGGTTGTTTCACCCCACAACTATTTTGCCTTTACTCCTTTGTTACCCACTGTCACATGTGGAAAAGTTGAAGCACAGAGTATTGTGGAGCCGATCTGAAACATAATAAAGAAGGTAATGGACGCTCAATGAGTGAAGCAAGAATTCTTCTCCATATATGTTCAATTATGTAATAATATAGCTCAGAGCCTCAGATACATATATGCATGTTTTGGTGTTTGAAGCAACAGTTTGCTGTGGGCGTTTTTTATTGCAAGCTCATATTATAAAATGGAATTGATTGATATGATTCTGTTGTTCTGTGACATATTGATTATCAGACTTTAGTTACATTGGGTTTTTAATTTTTCCTGTTGATGACAGAGAAGAGGAGAAATTCGATTTTGGGAGGCAGAATGGGTGAAGATTGATGCTGTAAACAAAAAAGTTTTTTGTCATTCTAATATAGACAAAAATTAGATGGAAGTGGTGACTTTTATCTGGAATATGACTACTTAATCGTAGCACTTGGAGCACAAATAAATACTTTTAACACCCCTGGTGTGAAGGAGAATTGTCACGTCCTGAAGGTAAAATAATTGCATTTTCATTCATCAGAACATGTCCAAACTTAGCTTCTTGTTGATGATCTTGAGTTTTACTTAGATGACTTGGTCTTTGAACATGTTAAGGTATGAATCATTTTCAGTCTTCTTTTGTAAGTTGCTGAATCTGCCACTAATCTGCTACCACATTGCAATGCAGGAGGTTGATGATGCTCAGAAGATCCGAAGGAGTGTAATAGATTGCTTTGAAAAGGCTGTTCTTCCTTGTCTAAGTGATGAAGAGAGAAGGAAAAATCTTCATTTTGTAATTGTTGGAGGGGGTCCAACTGGTGTGGAATTTGCTGCAGAGCTGCATGATTTTTTCCCAGATGATTTAGTCAAGATATATCGTACTGTTAAAGACCTACTGAAGATAACTATAATTCAATCAGGAGATCACATACGTAAGGGGGAAATCTGTCACATTTTAGTATTTTTAATGCTTTGAGACTATGCAGAGAAGACTCTGGTACCTTTTAAAAATCAGGTCTCTCTGTTATCATAGAAGCTACATATATAGGTTTCTTGAGAAACAAGATCATAGGAATGTTGGTTCAGTGCTGTTGGTTGGAAGTACATATTATTATACATATTATACCGTAATAGAAATTCATTAGTTATCAAACAAGACTCTATTCCATAAGGATTCCACTGTTCCAAGATATCTACTTTTATGCACTGGTAACTTTTACCTTAATATTTGAATAATTTACCAGAACGTAGCTTGCAAAAAAAATAATAAAAAATTATGCAAATTGTGAGGCTTATTTGATTCTATTGAATTCTCTTTGTAGAAATAACATTATAATTTTATTTATTGTTCTTTATTTGTGCTCTGCTTATCATTGTAAGACTGTCTTGCTGTCAATAAAGGGTTTAAATTTCCAAAATTCTTCTCTCCCTCTGTCTCAGTAGTTCTTTTTTGGGCATGTTTCAGTTTCTCTTTAAAGCTGTACCGGGACCTTGTTCTATTTTCCAGAACTAGTATGCCAACAGTGATTATAATTCTATTTAGAATGTTCCAAGACAATTCAACTAAATTTGATGGAATTGTGTAGGAAATTTTCCATGAAATTTATGGCAGAAGTTAGTTTCTCTCTTAGACTAGGCCTTTCCAGGGATGTCATGAGGATTTTTATCCCAAGGCATACAGGCATCATGAGGATCTTTGTTGTATGTGATGTTTTACTTTTTCCACTAAGCAAGGTCACAACTGGAATAAAACATTGTCCTTTCCTTCTTTTTCTTTTTCTTACTGTAGATTTGATGAAAGAATCAGTTCATTTGCTGAGTCAAAGTTTAGCAGAGATGGGATAGAGGTTAAAACAGGGTGCTGAGTCATCAGTGTTTTCGAGAAGGAAATAACAATGAAGATAAAATCAAAAGTAGAAGTATCCTCTATACCCCATGTCTTGGTTGTGTGGTCTACTGGTGTTGGGACTCGTCCAGTCATGAGGGACTTCATGGAGCAAATTGGCCAGGTTTGTTGCTCCATTTATACATTCTATTAGCTTCACAAACCAGATGTTTCAGTTTACATTCTCTATGTAGACCAGTATTCATTCAGTCTTATAGTCGTAATTTTTTCTTCATGAATGTTTGTTGTTCAACAAGTGTAATGTAGGATTGGTTTCTATATACAGTCTAAAAGGCATATATTAGCAACTGATGAATGGTTGCGAGTAAAAGGATGTGAAGCTGTCTATGCCATTGGTGATTGTGCTACAATAGATCAACATAAAATCATGGTACATTAAAGCTTTTGACAGGTTGGTTTTGTTTTTAGGGTTATGAGGGAGGCTATGTCTACAATGCAATTTGTTATCTTCCATTTACTTGTCCAATTTAATCAGATTTGTCCAATTTGTTTCAGGAATAGGTTATGAAATTATTCTTGTTGTCCGTGAATTTAATCATGCTGTGAGTAAGCTGAAGTTGGAACTCAAATTCTCTTGCACTAGTGGAAGTTGTAGGTCTACGTACACGCATCTTGAATTACTAGAAATGTTCTGAGAACATGTTGATCATACTTGGCTACCAAAATAATAAGTCTACGGATATTTTATGTTTCAGTGATAGAGTTTGTTTTTACTTTTTAGGAAGATATTTCGTCTATATTTGAAGCTGCAGACAAAGACAACTCCGGTACTCTAACTGTTGAAGAATTCCAAGAAGTGGTAGATGATATCCTCACAAGGTACCCCCAGGTGAAACTCTACTTGAAAAGCAAGCATCTGCATGATGTAACAGATCTCTTGAAAGATCCCGAGGGCAATGACAGACAAGAAGTAGATATTGAATGGTTTAAGTTAGCCCTTTCCCATGTCGATTCACAGACAAAAAGTCTACCCGCAACTGCGCAGGTACGTTCATTTCTCTCTACTATTTTGAGTGAATTTTCATGCAATGCATGACCTTTCGTCTTCAAACAAATTATATGGGCTTACTGTTACTTCTTTTTTTTTGGGGTGGGGGGGTGGGACTGCTTAGGTTGCTGCTCAACAGGATGCTTATCTTGCTAGTTGCTTTAACTGCTTGGCACATTGCCAAGAGGATCCTGAAGGTCCTCGACGTTTCAGAGGGTCTGGACGTCATCCGTTTCTTCCCTTCCAGTAAGTCATATATTTTAAGATGCCTATACCCTTCTGTTTTTAATATACCCTCTTTGTTTAGGATGGTGCAAAATCATGTACTCTATATTAACCACTATATCATAATTGAGATTCAGTTTAACTGTAAGTTTGTTCCTTCTTCCTGTTCAATGTTTACATCAAGACACTTCAAAGATTATACAGGGACGAGGTGGACATGAACCTTGTAAAGTGTGCAATATGATGCAAGTTTGTTTTATGGCCTTTCCTTTCTTTTACTTTTTCTAATCTGTAGGCTGGTTTTATTGTGATAAAAAGGTATAAGCATTTTGGGCAATTTGCTCCCTTGGGTGGAGAGCAGGCAGCAGCAGACTGCCTGGAGACTGGGTTTCCACGGGCCATAGCACTCAATGGCTTTGGTTTTAATTTGGTATAATAATCTCCTACATTCAGCAAGCAAGTGAGCTGGCGCACGAGGATGTTGGTGGTATCTGACTGGACCAGGAGATTTATATTTGGGAGAGATTCAAGCCGTATTTAGATCAACAAACAAATATACTGTAAATCATCTTGAAGCAGTTCTTCTCTTTCTCAACCTGTTTCTGCAACTATACGATACATACAGCTCCTACTTTCATAGAGATACAGTTTCACAATCAAACATATCACAGAATGGGATATGCTGCTCTTTCACCTAGTTTGGTTTTTTTGGGCAGAAGCTCTTTTTACCTTTGGGTCTATGTATTTAAGATGAATTACTATTTCAAAGTTCAATATAAACTCCTAATTCATAGGTCTGCTTTAATGCTCCTAAGTTTGCTACAAGAACTTGTGTAATGTTCTTTGATGGATAAGTGAAGTTGTACAATGTAAGCTTGCAAGAAGATGAATGTTACAGTGAAGCTTTCTTCTATGTTTTTTTACTTAAAATACTGTCGTATCAGATTCCTTTATTTGAGTTTCATATTCTCAGTAATTACACCTGTTTCTATTTAACAAATTTGCTTGCCTTTTCTTTTTCATTTATATGATAAAAGTATGAACTCTTGCAGGATTAACTGATTCTTACATTTACACCAATCAATTCGGAGATTGAAATGATCCATTCTCTTTAAAAACCTAACTGTCCTCCAGACCCAAAAAAAATAGTATTTTGTAAATACACCTCAGGAAATGGCTATTCAGGCAATTTGTGGAAAATAATTTCATTGCCCATTCATGACGTTTGCCATTAAAACAGTAAAAAAAACAGAAAGTTATGGCAGATTGAGATAATAATTACATAAAAAGGTAGCAATGAAAAGGGTAATACTACAACCGGGATATCAGGGCAAAAATAATGGCCTTTCTTTGGATCAACACAGAAGCCCGATTGGACGGCTCCAGGTAATCCGCTACCATGTGGGCCCAGCATTCCTGAATGTGTCAAAATTCCTGATATATTGGAGATCTGTCTTTTATAAGGCATGTGTCCTATTTCTTAGTTTGACAAGTCAACGTGAGAATTTTTAAACTAAAAAAAGAATTACATGTGACAGTAACTCCTTATACTTCGCTCCCTGGATATTAAACCCTACCCTAAAAAACTGTTTCTCTTCCATCTTTACAGCCTCTCACTTTCTGTATTTCTTGTCTGCAAAGAAAGAAAAAAACCGGTGTCAACTTAAACCAAAAAGAGGCGTAAAAATTAGGATTTGACAATGCGGGTCTATTCTTTCTATGAGAGAGCCTCAAGGGTTTTCAATGAGTACCCTTCTCTGTCCAAGCTTCTTGTTCTGTTCACAGCCAGGTTTATAAGTTTTCTCTTCAAAATTCATGTTCTTAGTTTTTATTTACTTATATATTTTTTTCATGTGTGTATTGTTCTTTTAGATTAGGATGAAAATGTAGATAGGAAAATTTGGTGCTTTTGTATATATATTGTGATTGGATCCGAGAAGATAATTTAGATTAACTTATATTCTGATTAATGTTTTTGCTTTCTGAATATTGAATTCCAACTGGGTCTTGTCCTTGATCACTACTGCCATGCATTATTTTTTTAATCTTAATTTTTGTTCTTTATTTTATTGCAGTGGTGGAGGTATAGTAGCATTTTCTGATGCTAAACCATTCCAAAATGTGTATGCTAATTCTCAAGGTAATACACAGAGAAAGAAGGTGGTAGTGCTTGGAACTGGTTGGGCTGGAATTAGTTTTCTGAAAAGCTTAAAAAGTTCCTCATATGATGTTCAAGTGGTGTCACCTCGTAATTATTTTGCATTTACACCTTTGTTACCAAGTGTTACATGTGGTACTGTGGAAGCACGTAGCATTGTTGAACCTGTTCGCAAAATCACGGAGAAGGTAATCCTAATTGAATGAGATAGAACGATTTGTGCCATATATATATATATATATATACATCTTGTACATTTATGGCACGTAACGATTATTTATGCATCCGTAATGTGTAACAAACTTAAACTACAGTCTACAGAGTACAGCGATTTGTTAAATTGGTTAAGAATATTTTTCACAAGGAATACTTGTATTTTTAACAAAAGAGAGATGTTGGGATCAGTCTTTTATTTTGTATTGGCCCAAAAATGCAGAATATTGATCTTTCAATAACCACTTTCATAACTGTCTGCTGTTTGTATATGTAGAACTGGAGAAAGCCTAATCTATTTAATGTATTATATTCACGATCATCAACTTTAGGAAGAATTATCTTCATTCTGTTGCCAACTGATGCAAGCATTCAATTATCAATTCTCTTTAAATACTTTCCCTGCCAGTCCTATAGAATCTGTACAGACATGGTAAGGTAATTGATAAACTCTATGGATAATATGTTAATCTAGTATATTTATTGCACTCTGGCAGGATATTTAAGATAATGCATTCATCTTAATTCTGATGTGGCAGAAAGGTTCAAATATTCAATTCGAGGAGGCTGAATGTTATAAGATCGATGCAAAGAATAAAAAAGTCTACTGCCGATCTAGTCAAGACACAAATTTGGGTGGACGAGAAGAATTTTCTTTTGATTATGATTATCTTGTGATAGCTATGGGAGGCCGTTCTAATACATTTAACACACCTGGTGTTGTCGAGTATGCACACTTCTTAAAGGTATTGTTGAGCACTTGTTGAATATTGCATCACAAGAACTATTTACATAATTTTACTGTCATATAAACAGTTGTGTAATATGTTAACAGAAGTCTGAACTTTTCACAGGAAGTAGAAGATGCCCAGAGAATTCGTCAGACAGTGGTTGATATTTTTGAAAGGGCAAGCCTCCCTAGTCTAAGTGAGGAGGAGAAGAAGAGGATTCTGAATTTCGTTGTTGTTGGTGGTGGGCCAACAGGTGTGGAATTTGCTGCTGAGCTTCATGACTTTGTGCATGAGGATTTATCCAGGTTATACCCTACTGTTAAAGACTATGTAAAGATTACTCTCTTGGAGGCAGGCGATCATATTTTGAACATGTAAAGACTTTTATCTATTTGTAATATAAATTGTTATCTGTTGCGCACTAAATCCTCGGTTTTCTTTTTTCTACTATGTACTTAGGCTTTCATGAGTTGCTTTGATATCTACAGGTTTGACAAAAGAATTACTGATTTTGCTGAATCCAAATTCCAAAGAGATGGTATTGATGTCAAAACAGGTTCAATGGTTGTGAAAGTGTCTGAAAAGGAAATCTCTACGAAAGAAAGAGGAACTGGTAAAGTTGTATCTATACCTTATGGAATGGTCCTCTGGTCAACTGGCATTGGGCCTCGCCCTGAAATAGTGGATTTTATGAAGCAGATTGGTCAGGTTTGTTACCTTTTTTTCTTTCATATGTCATTTTGTTTCTTCCTCTTTCAACGGTAAACTTCAGTTAATCGCAAAATTTCTTTACAACAGACCAATAGACGTGCAATAGCTACTGATGAATGGCTAAGGGTGGAAGGATTCGGCAACATCTATGCCTTAGGTGATTGTGCCACTGTAAATCAAAGAAAAGTCATGGTATATACAATTTAACTCTTCTTTTTAATGTCTTATTCTTGAGCTCATGGATATGGTGACTTATATTTATAGTAATTAGAATCATCTATTTGTTCAACTTCTGCTTCTTAATTTTGTTTATGGTATTTTCTTTACATTGATCAAGGAGTAGAACTGATTATTTTCTGCCTCTGCATTTATCAAGTTCAAAACCATACAGAAATGACTAGTTGAGGGCTGCAATTTCTTGGACTTTTTGTCCAATCAGATTTGATCGCATTAAACTAGAAACTGAACAATGAATAGTGTGCCTTACAATGGACGGCATTGACTTTATGATTTGCTTTTGTTTTGTCATTTTATCAGGAAGATATAGCTGTGATATTTAGCAAGGCAGACAAGGAGAAGTCTGGAACTCTAGATTTAAAAGAATTTCAAGAAGTTGTTGACGATGTTATTGAGAGGTACCCCCAAGTTGAGATTTATTTGAAGAAGAAACAAATGAAGAATATTTCTGCCTTACTGATGAAATCTCAAGAAAATTCTCAGAAGCCCATCGTAGTTGATATTGAGACTTTTAAATCAGCTCTCTCTGAAGTGGATTCTCAAATGAAGAATCTTCCTGCAACAGCTCAGGTACTTGCATTATGTTCGTGTTCATATCAACTTCATATTCCTACCCTCCTCCTAACTGTTTGAACTTGCAACTTTCTATTTTTGTCTACTAAATTTCTTTTAGGTGGCTGCTCAACAAGGTGCATATCTTGCAAACTGTTTCAACCGTATGGAGGAGTGTGAGAACTATCCTGAAGGACCTCTTAGGTTTAGAGGAACAGGACGTCACCGGTTTCGTCCTTTTAGGTACAAGTTGAAGTTCATAACTGCCTTTTGTTAAATTTCCCATTCTCTTCATGTAGAAAACTTTTTTTTTTTCTTCCCAATTTGAACATATTCTAGCACAATGCAAGCTTCTATTAGTTCCATTTGGCATTAGCTAGATAAAGATTAAACACTTAATAAATAAAAGCAGTATATGATTGAAGGCAGAGTATTTCTATATTTTGCTTTGTCAAAAAGTTGTTTTTGTTCTCATGTTCATTGAGAAAAGCATTATATAATTATCAGTTATCTGAAAAATCTATAAGAGAGCAAGGATTGGTAGAACTACACACAATAACTCATTTCATTGTAATAGAGAAATGAAATTCCTGCTGTATAAACTTCTGTTGGTTTTGAAAAAGGTACAAGCATTTTGGGCAATTTGCTCCACTGGGAGGAGAACAAACTGCTGCTCAGCTCCCTGGAGACTTTGTTTCTATTGGCTATAGTACCCAGTGGCTCTGGTATTCAATATATGCGAGGTAACCTTTTTCAACTTATATTTGCTGCACACACTTCGTTGCTATTGTATATCTTATCCTCTGATGTTTCAAAATTTACAGCAAGCTAGTCAGCTGGCGCACAAGGGTGTTGGTGGTATCCGATTGGGGAAGGCGATTCATCTTTGGCAGAGACTCAAGTAGAATATAGACTCTAGATGAAAGCCTCCATTATACTGAAAGTTTTGGTTCCATCATATAAATTTACTTCTCGAAGCAAACAGCAAGTTTTATTCCATTTCTTAGACTTAAATCTCTTTATTCAGACAATGTCTTTGAAAATATTTGAAGTTTTACTATGAGTGATGATACCTAAATGTCTTCTTAAAATTTGGCTTGAATACATTTGCAGCCATAGACTACTCTCTCTATAAACCAATGAAGAATTGCTTAGACTGCTAGCACACACAGACACACAATGGATGCAAACCCGAGCAGATTTTCTCTTTTTTTTTTTTTTGGCCAAAAACCAGGAGAAGATCAAGGTAAAATAAATGCAGCAATGGACCACACCTTCAGCCATTGAAGATAAATATAGCTAGACAACTTGCACTCAGATTGGATACAAACAAGGAGCAGATTATCTAAAGCATAGAGCAAAGGAGATACTTCAGTTGAAGAATTGGACATAACGAAGATCTAGGAGAGAAAGAAGTAAAATATCAACTGCAATGCAAGAGTGAATTTCAATATTTATAAGAAATCAAGAGAAAAATTTGATCTATTATTCCAATAACAGATAAAGCCACTCTAGTCTCTAAACCAGAAACTTACGACCCATAGAGGAAACAAAACTTCCTTTCTTCCTTCAATAACAAGAGCTATGGTTAAGCTCAAATTCAGAAGGACTTATTGCATAAAATGTCTTTAGCTATTTAACACTCCCTCAGCATCTTCTTCTGAAAAACTCAAAGCCTGACAAACTGATGCCTCCACCTCCTCATCTGGGCAAAAATATGACTTCTTCCCTAACAATTGAGCCACTCTTTTTGCCGGTCCTGAATCTCTTGGACTCGCATTAACATATCGAATGGTCTTAATTTTTGGAAGAACATCAGCTATATTAGCCATGGCTGATCCAGATTTTTTCTCCTCCTCTCCCTTGTAGACAACTATCTCACTCGGAATTTCCCACTTCTTCTTTATTCGACCCTCCATCCCCTGATACCCACAAGATTTTCCCACCGATGAAGCTAGTCTCTTGTCACATCTCTTTCCCTCCTCTTTTTCATTCTCTGGTAGTGACCTCTTCCTCGCATCAATAGTAGTTGAATTCCCAGTTGGCTGGCTAGCAATCTGGTTATATCGACTTGCCACTACCCTGCCAGGCCTAAGGGGTCTCTTACTGGGAACAGACTTTTCTCCATCTTTGAAGAGCTTCTTTGGCTGAATCAATGAAAGGACCTCATCTTCTTTCTTCGCTGGCCTTTTAGATCCCACAGTGGTAGCTGCATGTTTCTGAGCCTGAATTTTGCCAACAGTTTTCTTTGATTTTGGACTAACACTCAAACTTTGACGCCTTTCCTTTATTGCTTTTACTTCATCAATATCTTGCAGTTTCCAAAAGCAAGACTTCCGGCGACTCTGTATTGGCTGAACTGGGGTGATTTCCAGTTTAGCTGGAAACCGGGATCGAACTCCGGCAATGATTTCCGTTGGCCCCAAACTAACACCCCTGCGATTAAGCTTTGATATGGAACTTGACGACAAGGGTTCTTCAATCTTTTTTGCTACATCTGGAACCTTAACACTCTGTTTGGAATCCATAAATTTTGCAGGCACAATTCTTCCACGCCTTTCGATCATCTTCGCTCTCTGCTCAATCTTTTCAAGTCGAAGCCCTTCCAATCTTGACGACAATCGTTTAATCTCCTTCTCAATTTCTTCAATCTCAGCATCGATCTTTTTCTCATCTCGAACTTTCTCATATTCTTGTTCCACCATACAGTCTCCATCTTTGAAAAGCTTCAATGGCTTTCTTTGTGAGTTACTGACAACGCCATGCGGATGAAGCAGCTTAATGGGTACCCAAGATTTGGAAGATAGAGCGGATTTTACCAATTCAGGACTCAAATTTTCTTTGCTACAATCAGATTCAAGAGACTCGGAACAATTCTCGTACACAGGATGAAGATTAGACCAAGAATTTTTCTTGGGTGCCGAGAAGCCTTCGGAATCTTCATTGTCAAAGGCAGCATTGTTCCATATCTGAAGCTCTGGTGCATTAGTGGAATCAGGATATTGCAGTATGCTCATTTTTTGAGGTCCAAGAATGAACAAAATTGGTTTGTGATTCTTGGTTACTGATCAGATTTTGTATTTTGAGTTTTTTGACCGTTGAAGGCAATCGGCTGCCTGGCTATCAGGTTAATGATATCTTGGCCGTTGAATGTTAAACGGCTCCTATAGACGCTCCGATTTGATTTAAAGGGCTAATTGGTCTATACGACGTTGTCCGTTTCAGGAGCTTAAATACGATTTTGTCCTTAAAGCTGGTTTCAGGTCCACCAAGAGCGGGTTTTATATATGGGCCTTCATTTTATTGGGCCTAACTGAGCCTTTTCTGTAGTTGGGGTTTTGTTTGTCACTTTTGTACATCTAACGCAACCCACCCCCGGTTATTTCATTATATAAAGGACCAGTAGAAAAAGAAAACGCATGCGACATTGCGTTTCATGCAGAAAGCAAAAGGCTCGAGAGGATGGTTCACGGTGGCGGGCTTAACAAGAACCTAAGAAGGCACTGCCACACACGATTGCAGGAATGCTGAGACAAGCGAAACGACAACGTTTGATGCTAGTCTATTGAATCCGCTCAACAATCTGTCAAAACCTTTGTTCTTGCAAAGTGAATTTGTTTGCAAAAAGTTCCGTAATTGATAATCTGATTTTGTTTTTTTGCTGTGGATTTCTTTGAGTAGCAATCGAAGGAAAACATAAATTGAATTTTTTTTTGGAAGAATTTGAAGATGGATCAAGGGAGGCAGGTATTTACAGTGGATCTTCTTGAAAGATATGCAGCAAAAGGGCGTGGAGTTATTACATGTATGGCTGCTGGAAATGATGTCATTGTAATAGGGACTAGTAAAGGCTGGGTGATTAGACATGATTTTGGGGTCGGTGATTCAAATGGTAAAGTTTTCTTTTTTGCTCTTCAACTGCTTATTCATATTCAATTGTCATTGCTTATCAGTTTATTTTTATAGTGTCATTTCATATTGATGATACTATATTGGGTTGAGTTACTAGTTAAGTTCAGTTTAATTTTGCTTGAGCTTGACCTGACCTTTTTTTTTTTTTTTTGTTTCTTCCTGAATTTCAGTATGAGATGAATTAGTGCCTATATCTTATTTGTTTATCTTTACTGTAGAAATTGATCTGTCTGTGGGTCGTCCTGGAGAGCAATCCATTCATAGGGTTTTTGTTGATCCTGGAGGGAGTCACTGTATTGCCACTGTTGTTGGTCCTGGAGGAGCTGACACATTTTATACTCATGCAAAATGGACTAAGCCTCGTGTTTTAAGCAAGTTGAAAGGTCTTGTTGTAAATGCTGTTGCATGGAACAGACAACAAATAACAGAAGGTAGTTAATCTGAGTTATTTGATAATTTGTTGTTCTATAAAGATGTTGACAAACATTTTTTTTTTTATTTGCAAAACATTTATGTGCAGTTTCCACAAAGGAAGTCATTCTTGGTACCGACAATGGCCAACTTCATGAAATTGCTGTGGATGAGAAGGAAAAGAGGGAGAAGTATATAAAATTTCTTTTCGAATTAACGGAACTCCCAGAAGCTTTTATGGATTTGCAGGTGCCTCTTTAGCATGCCCCCTCAATTCGAGGTTTCATGGTGGCTGTGCAAAGTTGAATTTCAATTAATTGTATTGTTTGCTGAAAAAAACTGAAGCTACAGTCTTGTTCTTAAAGGTTAGCAAGGCATTTACCAACTTGGTCTTGTTCTTTCTGTACAGATGGAAACGGCTAACATAATCAATGGAACTAGATACTATGTCATGGCTGTTACTCCTACACGACTTTATTCTTTCACTGGAATTGGGTCATTGGATGTAAGTTAATTCAAATAATTGTATTGCAAATTGGATTTTTTATGTTAGATGAATAGGATAGATAGACAGAATAATATGTTCTCTATGTGTTGGAATATAACTAAAATTTATTTCTACTTTTATGTCTGAGCTTTACTTGAGATCCAATTTTACTGTGATCCTGGAATGTTGGTGTAATGTTGTTTATTAATTCCGTTTTTTTTTTCTGAATCAAACAATTTAATATTTTGCTTTGTGTGTCATGCTTTACAATTGAAGTGTTAATCATTATTGGTTATTGGTTATTGGTTATTGGTTATTGGTTATTGTGCAATTGTAGACTGTTTTTGCTAGTTATTTAGACCGTGCGGTGCGTTTCATGGAGCTTCCTGGTGAGATACCAAACAGGCAAGTTGCTCTTCATTTTAAAATTACTCTGATATTATAGATTTACACAATGTAAGACTGCAAAGATCATAGTATTTAATCTTAATGAGTGTTCCAACTATATTTCTCCACTCTACTAACTGAATAAGTATTCTAATTTCTCATTTGTGCTTATCTAAATGGTTGGATATATTTTCTAGTTTCAAGTTCTTCTCAGCTTCTTTATTTTGAGGTTTCCTTGTCAAATTGGTCATCTTTCAGCGAGCTTCATTTTTATATCAAGCAAAGAAGAGCTGTACATTTTGCATGGCTTTCTGGAGCTGGTATTTATCATGGTGGCTTAAACTTTGGAGCACAACATAGGTAGAAAATGACTCCCTTAATGTTTTTTTCCATCACAACATCAGATATTGCATTTCTTCTGCAGGTGGTGGGTAGTTAGTTTGTGGTTCCTGATTCATAACTTGCACTCCGTCCTTCATATTTGTGGTTCTCATGTCATTCTCCATCAAACCTTTCCATATTGTTGTTCGGCTAATAATGTTTTTCATATTTAAATATATATTATTTTGACAGTTCAGCAAGTGGAGATGAAAATTTTGTTGAGAACAAGTCACTTTTGGATTACTCAAAATTGTCGGAAGGTGCTGAAGTAGTGAAACCCAGTTCCATGGCAGTATCTGAATTCCATTTCTTGCTTCTCATTGGAAATAAGGTTAAGGTCTGTATCTAACTATCTACTCTGTATTTCTAGTCTAATAACATGGCTTCCCAACCTTAAGAATGAAAGTACCAATAAGCTTGCAACAAATACCATGTTATACTACTTGTAATAAATATGAGGAGCTTTTTGCAAGGTCCTTGCATCTGCATACTTGTGTCTGGACTCGAGTCGAATCAAAAGCAAGAAATTGAATAGAGATTTTGTTTCTGTTTGCCCAGGCTTAGATATTGCATACATAAGTTATGCTTTTTGGATTTTACACGTGTTTGCTAACTTCTTTAAGTATTTGTAGGTTGTAAATAGAATTAGTGAGCAAATTATAGAGGAACTTCAGTTTGATCAAACTTCAGAGTCAGGATCAAGGGGCATCATTGGATTATGTAGTGATGCCACAGCTGGTTTATTCTATGCCTATGACCAACATTCCATCTTCCAGGTTCGTATATTCTGATGGTTGCATGCTATTTCAGTTTTGAGTCTTTGTTGCCTGCCTGTTAGACCTGTTGCTGTTGGATATGGTAATTCCTTTTAGGTGTCTGTCAATGATGAAGGTCGGGATATGTGGAAGGTGTATCTTGAAATGAAAGAGTATGCTGCAGCCTTAGCAAATTGTCGTGACCCTCTTCAGAGAGACCAAGTATATTTAGTGCAGGTCCTGTTACTATGACTTCGTTATGAATAAGTAAAGGTTTGATTGACAATTGGCATCCTGCATTGTTTCTTGCCACATAAGTTTAATTTCAAGGATTTTATCTGTGCAGGCTGAAGCTGCAATTGCCTCCAAAGATTTTTTCAGAGCTGCATCTTTCTATGCAAAAGTAAATTCTCGTCTCAAAGTCTTTATGTAAATGTACACATTATCCCTTTAAGATTATTTGCTTTTTCCAAAAGTTAATTATTATCTAGTGAACAGCTAGTTATTCCTCACATTTTTTGCTTTACTTACCCAAACACCCCCCCCCCCCAAAAAAAAATAATAATATTAAGTGACAAAATGCTTATTGCAGGTTAACTATATTTTGTCATTTGAGGAGATCACTCTGAAGTTTATTGGTGCAAGTGAACAGGTAATTGTCATGTTACCACTTACTAGTACTTTCAACTTTATGAAGATGTCTATACTACAACCCTTCTAAAATTATTTGACTGCAATAAGTGTCACTTGTGTTTTCAACAACAAAAGTTCATATTTGTTTTCACATAGATTCTGGTTTCCTTAATGCCCAAAAGACAGTGCTGGAACTATAGTTTAATAGGGAATAGAGTTCATTATGTGAGTTATAATTGCTGGTTCATGATTTTCACATACAAATAGGATAATGAAATTTTTGGGATTCATTCGTTGTCTAATAAGTTTCAAATGTTCAGGATCCTTGATCCAGTTCAGACTCTGTAGACTTGGAGACATTTCTCATTGTGTATCTTAACAGTCTATTTGGATCTAGGTTTTCCAGCTACAAATAGATACATATTACATTTTTTTTTTTTTTTTGGGTAGAATTACATGAATTTAAGAATGCAAATGATAAAAAAAATTCACGAGTCTACTTAAGCGATTGGATTAGTTTTATACTTGTCTTTTCTTGCATAATGCCATGACTCATGGTTTAAAGTTGATCCATATTTCACAAATATAGAAGGTCTGAGTTCTCTTTGCTTGTTTGCAGGATGCTTTGCGAACTTTTCTATTGCACAAGCTAGATAACCTTGCAAAGGATGATAAATGCCAAATAACAATGATATCAACATGGACAACTGAGTTATATCTGGACAAGGTTTTACAGCTTTGCATGACTCTTGGATGGAACAACATAGTTTCTTACTTTTTTTTTCCTTATGTTCTATGTGCACTGGCCTAGTAAAACCATATGTGTTATCACCACAAGTTGGAAGAGAAAAATGTCCTTATCTTTTTCAAAGAAAAAAGAACGGGCACATCTTTCAAATCTGGATGTATAATGGAAGCATTCTTCTCAACTATTCCACATTAGTTTGGCTACAGTGCTTGATGGCTGATTGGGAACTCCACTAAACAGCTCAAAATATGTCAGGAAACAGTAATAGAAAGGTTGTTGATATTTTTTTCATGGATAAATCCTGGAATTTACCCAATGGAAAATAGAAAAAAGTGAACTGTTACTGAAACTAAACACCCCCTGATCACAAGAAGTTAGAATGGTTCTTTCTATAGCCCTCCAAGTTGAATTACTGAAACTAACCATTCTGTTGCTAGCTAGTAGATGTTAGGATAGCTGCAGAACAGGGGAGCAATTTATTGAGACTCCTCTTTAGATACTCGGAACATCAGTTGTTTGTTAAAATCTGTTCATTAGATATAATTTGTCCTAAATTTCATTTAATTAGATTTCATATCTTGATTTTAGATAAATCGGCTACTTCTGGAAGATGACTCTGCTTTGGAAAGTCGCAACTCAGAGTACCAATCAATCATAAAAGAGTTTCGTGCTTTTCTTAGTGATTCCAAGGATGTATTGGATGAAACAACTACGATGAAACTTCTAAAAAGGTAATGGTTGATAAAGCCGCTGTTTGTTGTTTGCCTCTGAACTATTGAGACTGGGCAACAATTTTCTTCAATATCTATGTTGTTTGCATCTGATAGGACAGTATTGGTTGTGGAATTTCTTGTCAGGATTCAGGCTAAGATATATTGAAACAAATCATGCTGAGGATTGAACAATGAGGTGCTTAAGTTAGGTGTAATGGAAACTGAAGATGGAGCTGCTGAGCTTCTAGACAAAAGAGGGGGGATTGGGGTGGGACCACAGATGTGGGTGGGTGGGTGGGGGAAAATATGAAAGCAATGATCTTCACATGAATTTGTTTATAATGGTACTAAGGGAGATAATTTGGGATTGATTTGTTTCACTTTATGTTTACCCGGTTGTTAGTTGGTTCGAGTCCAAATGCAAAGTTAGAGATTCTAAGAATACGAAACTAAGATCAAATTGGAAGTTAAATTATATATATCTGAAAGATGAACATACTGGTTTAATCATGTTAACATTTCATTTTAGTAGCCATTGTTGCTGTCTAACAGGAAGCCTTAACTTGGATCTTAGTTTAATTCTAGAATACTGGTGTGTCTCAATAAGGACCGAACCCAACTAGTTTGGGACTATGAGTCTTTAAGTATATTTGTTTCAAGTTCTGTCATTTGGTTTGTGGTACACTGATACTCAACCATAGTTTAGATGTCACTGCTTTGTGATGAATAAATTGTTTAAGCTTGAAACTGAGACACTGAATCTGCCATAAGGGTGAATTTTTACTCAAAAGCTTTATTCACATAGTGATGAATGAATGACTATGGATTGAGTTAGAGCAGACTATCCAGTATCACCTTCATAACTATAAGGGCTTGAGATATAAATTTAGTTTGTTATCGTGACGAATAGTCAAGCAGTATTTATCATCCATTGATCTTACTTGTTTTGTTTCTCAGTTATGAAGCATCAAAATACTCTTCTTCCTTGGTGTTTCTGTTTTTCTTGAGTTTAATTTATATACTAATATGTTTGCAATTTGCAACAGTTATGGCCGGGTTGAAGAATTAGTTTATTTTGCTGGCCTAAAAGGACAGCATGAGATTGTAGTTCACCATTATATTCAGGTGCTTTGAATTCCATTTGATGACCAAAAACTACTCCAAAGTCCAAAACCCTTCATTAAGGATTAGGTTTGGTACTTGCCTCTCTTTTTTCTTCCCTCCACCAACCTCTCCTCTTTGTGTGTATGTTTGTTTTGAATATAGCAAGGAGAAGCAAAGAAAGCATTGGAAGTGCTCCAGAAACCTGCTGTTCCAATAGACCTTCAGGTTTTGTTCAAGCTCTAGCCTCTGTAGTAACTGCTAGGATGTTCTTATCTGTTCTTGTATTACCTTGAATTTTAACAAATCACCTATATCCCGGTTCTTTTCTTTTTCTTTCTTCCTGAGCTTGTTAAATTGCTATATTTGTTGAAACACCACAGGCTCTAAATCATAGTCTATAATTTCTTAAAGTTAACTTATATTGTGCTTACTTTTCAGTACAAGTTTGCCCCAGACCTTATTGTCCTTGATGCATATGAAACTGTGGAGGCATGGATGGCGACAAAGAACCTGAACCCAAGGAAACTGATTCCTGCTATGATGCGTTATTCAAGTGAACCCCATGCAAAGTAAGATAACTGTTCAAGTAGACCACAGCTTAGAATTTGTTACGGCATTTGGAATATTACATTTTTAATATCTGTGAGTAAATCGTGTATATAATTATTTTTGAGTTGTCTAGTAATTTATATTTCTACTGTAATCAAATGCAGGAACGAAACACATGAAGTCATTAAGTATTTGGAGTATTGTGTTCACCGTTTGCATAATGAGGATCCTGGAGTTCACAACCTGTTGCTTTCTTTGTACGCGAAGCAGGTAATTAGATCCAGAACATCTAATATTGAGAAAATAATGTGTTTCACATTATCATCGTATAATCTGAGCCGCTATTTGTGTTCAGGCATTCTGTGTGGCTGAATAGATATCACATTATTAAGCTGTTTAAAAAATTTATTCACATTATTAATGATCTTATAGTGAAACTCAATTTTGAGTCCTAGAGTTGGTTGAAACTCACTTCTGGCATCTGGATATAAGCTTTTGGTTTATTTTAAAGATACGTTTTCTGTATATTGTGGTGCCTATATGAATTTGATGTTAGTTATTTCCTTTTGCTGCAAATCAGGAAGATGATAGTGCACTTCTACGCTTCCTGCAATGCAAGTTTGGAAAAGGACAAGAAAGTGGTCCTGAGTTCTTTTATGACCCTAAGTATGCTCTACGTCTTTGCCTTAAGGAGAAGCGGATGCGTGCTTGTGTTCATATTTACAGCATGATGTCTATGCATGAAGAAGCTGTTGCTCTTGCCCTACAGGTAATACTCCAATGCCGATGGTTCATGCTGAATGATTCAGGTATCATAGGCAGTTCTTGCATTCTATATGATGTTTACCTATTCTGATGTGAGTCTGCATTTGGAGGGTTAATGTGATTCTGCAATCTGAATTTTGAATTCTCCAGTATTGGAGGGTTTGGATTTTGCAAAGGGTCGGTTTGAGCATGTCTCATAGGTTTTGTAATGTGTGGGACCTCTATGGATCCTTGGACAAGACAAGTGTACTCAACCTTTTTTTTTCTTTTTCCTTTTCTGAAGATCTTAAGATTTACTTGTGCAAGCTCACCTTCTCTGTGCACTAGGTTGACCCTGAGCTTGCTATGGCTGAAGCTGACAAGGTTGAAGATGATGAAGATTTGAGAAAAAAACTTTGGCTCATGATTGCCAAGCATGTTATTGAACAAGAAAAAGGAACTAAGAGGAAAAACATAAGGAAGGCAATTGCATTTCTCAAAGAAACTGATGGTCTTTTGAAGATTGAGGATATATTACCATTTTTTCCAGACTTTGCCCTAATTGATGACTTCAAGGTATAAATATTTTAACCCGGAGTTGGTCTATTTTGTCTCTAAATACATCTTTATTTTTATCTTTCCTAATCAATTCGTTTAATTTAAGCTGTTTTATTTATCCTGTTTGAACATTCTTCTGAACTAGTAAGCTTCAAACAATATCTACTATTTTTATAGTCAATGATATTCACTAGGTCAAATCATAAAAGAATTATTCCAATGTCCTAAAAACCAAAGTCACGAGCATCTCATTTGAGAGAGGGAGGGAGGGATAGTTGGACTTAATCTGTTTATTCTCTCAAAAGACATTCCAATATATTTGGGCTGGGATAAGGATGAGTCCTTGTTTACACCTGATGCTTAATGGGTAGATATTGCATACATGCTTCTGCTTAATAGGCAGGTATTTCTATCTAGCACCTGCTCAAGATTGACAGCTGTAAGCATCTCCATTTCTTAGAGGGAAAGCAAAACTTACTGTAGCAAATAAATTTGACTTATATATAACTGAAAATGTATTGCTGAAGTTTCAACTCCCAAGAAAAGGGAATCCTTTAGTTGAAACTTCTTCGCTCCTCAATACCTTTATCCTCCTCCTCTCAATAAACATTTTGTTTCCTTGTCAGCTCATAAACAGCAACTTTTAGAATGAACTGACAGATTAAGCTATTTTTAATGAAATCGTATACTCGGTTCTTGTTTTGATTAATATGAATAAGTTTGTCCTTGAAATTATCTGCCTACTTTGTCCTTTACTATATGCTAGGAAATTCTGGCTAATTGTCCTTTCTTATGTGCTAAGAAAATCTCTGTCTACTTGTCCTTTGTTAGTCGCAAATGATTTTTCTTGATTTGACTTATGCAGGAAGCCATCTGCTCATCATTGGAGGATTACAACAAACAAATTGAGCAGCTGAAGGAGGAGATGAATGATGCAACTCATGGTGCTGACAACATCAGAAACGATATCAGTGCACTTGCTCAAAGATATGCTGTCATTGACCGTGATGAGGAATGTGGGGTATTAACCATCATGCTGTTTTTCTTCCTATCAATATGCTGGTTGTTTAATTTATAAAGCTGCACCTCTAGTTTTCAATTAAATTCAGTTTGTGTAGTTAGTCCACACAATGTTTTGGTTTATAATTTGAGGGAAAAAACAAAATTCTATAGGATGGCCATGAGACTAGGGGTGAACTTCGGTCGGTAGAAACCGACAAACCGAACCTACCGAACCAAAAATTCGGTAATGGTTTCGGTTTCTTCTCCATTGTTGTTACATGCAGTTTTATGATTCTGGAAACCGCATTTGCAGTAACAGTTGATATGCTCTCGGATTAATCCGAAACCGACTTGAAGGCCATAGTGATAGTTCCATACAGCCATACCCCTGTTGGCTGTTGATAAGCCCATAGCTTCAGCCTTCAGCCCACACTGATTTCCCTTTCTCACTTCTCTATTCCTTCCATCCTTCCTCAGTTCCTCTGCTTCACTAGTTCACTTCACTTCTGACTTCACAGTCTTCACTCTTCACTATCGCAAACCCCCTTTAGGTTTTACTGTATTCCTTTACTTCAAGCCTTCAACAGTTGAGCATAGGTCCTCTTCTCCTCGCAAACTCGCAGTGAACCATAAAGGGAAGCAGAAGGCAGAAGCAGCTGAGTTCCTTCACTCCATTGCAGCCGCAGCCCACAGGTTGCTCGTCTGCCTTCTAGCCTCCCCTGAGTCCCTCTATCAGAGCAACCATTAATATAATATATTGATATCCATTATTAGAGCATCCATTATAATATATTTAATTATTTATGTATAATGTCTAGAATTGTGCTTAGTGCTTAAGTTTTATGTGTTTAGATTTTTATTTATTTTTATTTTTTTGGTAAAGGTTTAGATTTCTATTATAGTGTTATACTTTTGCTTTTATATTATTATGCTTAGTGCTTAGTGCTTTTTTTTTTTATTTGAGAAAAGTGCTTAGTGCTTAATATATTAATATCCATTATCCTTTGCTTTTTCATAAGATTCTGTTTTTGAATTTAAGACTAGTTGCTCATTCATTTCAACTTTTAAAGTCGTGTTTGCTTTTTATTTGTTAGAGGTAGTTTGTGGTTTTTTTTGTTTGAATAGTTTGTGATTTTTTTTTGATAAAACAGGTTTGTGATTAGAAATTAGAATGCAGTCAATGAACTATGTTTAAAAAGGATTTACGTAACAATTTTCACTGACAAATGAATGAAGTCAATTTTGGACAATAATATAGACCATAAATTCAGTTTAAAAATTAGGTTTATAATTATCAAAAAATGATGGGCCTCATTTGTTAGGCCCAAAATTTGTTTATAGTTTATATTTTCTAAAAAAATGTAGAGAATCTTGTTGGGTTGAATTTTGGGCTAGATTTGAGTACAAAATAACACTGGGCTTAAAGGCCCATCAAATAAACCAACTAAAACTGAAACCAAACCGAAACCAAATAGTTGGTTTGGTTTCGGTTATCTTCCTTTTCAAAAACCAAAAATTCCATAAACCAGTTGCTTGGTTACGGTTTCTAATCACCTCAAAAACCAACTTACCGAAATTGAACCTACCCTTATGTGAGATCGGTTATGTTGTATGGTTCCGAATGTTGAACATTTAAGAAACAACACTTGAAGAATATTGGAGTGGCTGATATGTAAATGTTGAGATGGAAGACATGACATATAAGAAAATATAGAACTTAAGAAGTTAGAGGTTGTTTCAATAAAAGAGAAAAAGAGAGAGAACCGTTTGTGGTGGTATGGACATCCAACGTAGGCAAGTGGATGCCGTAGTTAGAAGAGGTGATTTGGTGTAGGTGGAGAGGCAGGAAAAAGAGAGACCAAGAATTACATGGGGAGAAGTGTTTAAGAAGGATATGATTACTCTGGGCGTCACTAAAAGCGACGTCTTGGATCAATGCGAATGGAAAAAAATGATTAATATAAACGACCCTTACTAGTTTGGGATTTAAGGGTTAGTTGAGTTGATGGTGACATATTCACTGGAATACCCTTTCTATTAACTTAAGTATGCTTAAACAATGCCTCTCCCTCATGTGAGAGCATATGATCATTTGGGCTAAGGTCATCATTCGTGGAGTTCTGTCTCAATATCTTTCTATTTATCATTTTTCTTGCGTTTTCTAATCTGCAAGCTGCCTCTATCTCTCAGCAAGTACTTATTGATGTTGGCAGCTGGCTTTATTCCTGTATCTGGAGTAACTTTTTGAATCTCTGGGTTGCTAGGTTTGTCGGCGAAAAATTTTAACTGCAGGCAGGGAGTATGGCATGGCTCGTGGCTATATGTCAGTAGGACCAATGGCACCTTTCTATGTCTTTCCATGTGGACATGCCTTCCATGCAGAGTGCCTGATTGCCCACGTGACACAATGCACTAATGAAGCTCATGTAAGATTTAATAATCAAGTCAATTCCTGTTCTTTGTTATGTCTCAAAATTTTCTTCTTCTCACTCTTTCATATTTAATTAACTTATATATATATATATTTATTTGGTCAAGTAGAATGCTAAACATAAGCATGGTTGTATTTCACTTTGCTAAGCTTGATTACAAGGACGGATGCAAGAAAAACACTATATATTGGAAAGATAGAAATTATTGTGAGCTCTGCAGCAACTTAGGTTTCTTGTTATTTAAATTCTGTAACATTTATTCATCAACCAACTAGTTACTGCTGGACACTAGACACTGAAAATCATATCAACTTAAGAAGTATTATAAATTTAATGGCTAATCTGATTACCAAATAAATTTGTTTCTTCTAGGTTTTTTTATATTATATTTTTATGTTTTATTCTGCACAACTAATGAAACCAGTACTAGAACAATATGTACACCAGTACCTACCATCATGACTATATTTTGCACAGTATGTAAATGAAATATTAAATGTCATGACCAAACCTAAATTTCAGTGTGTTGACTATCTGTTACCCCCCTGTGGGCTTGTGAATGTTGTAGGCGGAATATATACTGGATCTGCAAAAGCAACTTAGTTTGATGGGTGGTGAAGCAAGGAGAGATTCAAATGGTACAGTCTCTGAAGAGTCCATAACTAGCATGACACCAGCTGATAAGGTTTGTTCTACTGTTTCTGTTTTGTATGTGCTGTATCATTAGGTTGGTTTCTCAACATTGCATCTGACGTGCATCACCATTTGTCCTTTGTGGCTTTTATTAGTGACCAATGCCAAGTTTTTGCAATAAATTGGTCATTTTTTGGATGTGTTTCATTTATGGTAGTAGTTTTCTGGAATTGCTCATCAAGAAAATTCAGGTGCTCATGTACACTTGCTAGGGGTCAAGCAGACTAGAAACTTCTTTACTCATCAACTTACACCACAAAACTTTCATGAAATATATCGTTATGTATTAATGAAACTGACAGAATCCATATCAAATTGTTGGCAGCTTCGATCACAACTAGATGATGCTATAGCTAGTGAATGCCCATTCTGTGGAGACTTAATGATTCGAGAGATCTCTTTGCCTTTTATCCTCCCTGAGGAAGCACAGCACGTTGCTTCATGGGAGATAAAACCTAACATTGGAAGCCAGAGGAGTCTTTCTTTACCTGTATAAATGATGGAATGATGATAACCTTCACAATTGCTTGCATTATGTTTATCTTCAATCTTCCCCAAGAAAGCTGTATCATTTTCCCCTAGAGTATTATACTTGTTCATTCTGAACCATTCATTTCATCACTAGTTGGCTCGTGAATATTGTTTTGGTCTCATGTATTTTTGTGTACTTTGATTGTTCTGATATCATGTGATTAATTTCTAGTCAGGTTTTTTTTTTTTTTTGCCCTTTTCCCTGTATAAATCTTTCCTCCAGATGATGTGAGAATTTTATGAGCATTTTTGTTAATTCCTTATTTCTCATGTTTTAATCGTAGACTTTGACTGTAATATCATTTGCAGTATGTCAAAGATATACACTAAAACCTCTGAAGAAAATATACATTTATTCTATTCTGAATTTGTTTGTAAACTGGGAGACAATGATGAAGTATTCATAGCCATGTGCCAAAAAACCAAGTAAAATGTGTGCATATGTTGGAAGCTCAAATCCAAATTAAATTTAGAAAGATGGGCATCAATCCTTTACAACCCCAGGTGCTGTTGGGCATGTTGCAAATATATTCCATTCAGTTGTAGCGCTATACTTGTTAAAGCTGCAAGAACAGCAACCCCCAAATCCAACCCATATCCCAACACAAAATTGTACTTGGTCCACCACTCTGTGTCTGTTGTAGATTATATAATTGAAGAAAATTCCCACTGCAAACCAAGACCAGTAACCCACAGCACCATAGATTTGAACAGCTGCAATACCTGCTAGTACATTTGGGACATTAATGTGTCTAATCCACTTCTTTTCAGGCAATAAAAAATAAAGCATACATGCTTGAGTACAGGCCACGAGGGAAGAAAACAAGACTAGGACCAATCACACCCCAAATAATTGTTCGGCTAAAAATAATGTTTTCTCCTGGACATGTCCATGGGCTCCCCATTGGTAAGTTTTTAGGGTCACAGATACTAGGAAGAGTTGAAATAGCCACCAAGCTGTAGCAAAACTAACTTGGGATGATAAAAGCATTCCAACAATTTGGGCAAAGAACATTTGCTCTAGGGGGGATTTTCATGTAGTGTGCCAATTTAAGGTCATAAATAAAATCAAGAGCATAGAACATGGTGGTCAGACTGTAGGACTTGGTAGTGTGCTATTGGTTTGCCAGGATAGATGTTACCCAATAACAATTCAGACATCACATTCAATCCAATGTACTGCACCAAAAATTATACAATAATTAGACATAAAGTAACATAACTTTTCATTGGCTTACTCACAATAACTAGGGCAAGGTATTTTGAGGACTTACTTGGCCAATAGTAGCTTGAAGCACACCGATGGGGAGAAGGAAAATAATGACCAAGAGGCATGCTAGAAGGATTCCCAGTAAGGAAGTTAAAACTGGTTTCCAAACCCTTCACAGAAGAAAATTGCTAGACATACCATTGACACTAAAATTGCAAAGAACCACCATTGAGGGATGGGATTATACTTCTTCATCAGTCTATTATGAACATCACCAATATCATTGTTATTTCTATATGCTTTCTTCAACTGTTTCCACGCCTCTCTGTAATTAGAAACAGAACAAAAAGATCAGGAACTCTACAACTCTTAGTTCAAAAAGAAAGTAAAGGGTAAGTTAAGATTGCCAATTGCAATACCTTCCATGGTGTAGTACAAAGTAAGTAAGAGTAGCGGTGATGGCAGCAAAATCAAACCCATACAAAAAGATATAGGTCACACTCATATAAATCTTTGAGTAGCTTTCATGACTGGTTCAATGTCAAATCTTTCAAATTCAGAATTCTGTAGATGTTATAAACTTGACCATTGGAATCATAAATCACATATGAAGCAAATGGGAATTGCTTGGCACTATACAAATTTGTCCAATAAGCAACTGGATTTATTATGTAAAGGAACATTATAAATCCTGCCATAATATTGAAAATTGTACTTATGGGATAAGCTAATGGATTTCCCAAATCAGCAGATATTGCATTCCAGTCCACTGCAAAGGAACCAATGCGTAATCCATGACGGCCGGAGCCAATAATCTGAGCTGTGACTGAATCTTTCCAAATCCAACAAACAAAAGAAAGGGCAGCCAAAGAAGGAAAGAAATAGCCTGGTATGACAGCGAAGGCAAAGCTTGAAACTGTTGCTATAAGAAAGAATTGAAGTGTTGTTAGTCGCCTTTTGGATCTCACTTCCACCTCATGTAATGCTCTGATTGACTCAATTAAACACTGTAAGGACAGCAAAATACACAAAAAGACAACTATAGTATAAAATAAAACTGAAGCTAGCACACCTACCTGTAGTATGATACATCCATTAAGCTGAAAGGGTACCACATAAGGAGAATTGACAAGAAACTTCATAAAGATCCCAGCAAAACCAAAACCAAGCACCTGGTATCGTATCAATTAGGGCAATATATCATATTAGTTATTCTGAAACATTTTGTAGGCCTGATTCAAGCCTAAAAATGATGTATATATGACATCCATAAACTTACATTCAAGTGTAACTTTTTTGGAAATTAGCCAAGCAATTACCTGAGTTTTTTGAACCGAAAATAATGTTCCCCAGAAATTGATGCTCGTATGGTAGAAGACCTTCATCATTGGCAAAAGGGTTAGAGCATAAGGATTTCTCAAGCCTGAGGTAGCCAAGATAGTGATCAGTACGTGTTCTTTAATGTTAAAAGGTGCTGGATTCATTGAAAATGTCCAATTTGTTAGTGGAATTTTCGAAGGACTAGATGGGAGTGTTCTGGCCACGAATTTTCCAAGTATAACAATGAGCAATAGTACACAAGAACTTGAAATGCTAATCCGGTTTTGACGATAAGCAAAGAATTGTGTCAAGAGAGCTAGAGTTACACAACAAATAGGTCCTAATACCCCTGCTCTGAATGTCAAGACAGGCAAGGTGGGATCATCTGTGATAGGAACAGTTAGCCTCACTTGCTCAATAGGAGAGTCATTGATTTCAACATCTTGATCAACTTGACCACCATGTGTATCACCTTTCTTGTTCTGACCCATCATCAAAGATATGGTGCCTAAACAGATTTTCTGGCTTTCACTACTAACTGAACACCAAGGATATGGTGCCTAAATGGGGTTTTAAAGGAGATTCCTTGATTATGCAATATAGGAGTAGCTAGGTAGGAAGGTCCTGTGAACAAAAAGTGTTGCTTTCATGAAGAATTTGATCTTCTACAAGTTCTGCTATTTTATTTTATTTTTTTCCTTTAAAATTTTAAGTTTGCTAATTGTTTTTGTGTTGCAGGCTCTTTCAGTCTTTCTCAGGCCTTCTAGTTTATTAGTTTTGATGGTTTCGTTTTGTTTGGCAGGTTGTTTTTTTCCAACTTGTTCCTTTTCTTTTGGTCAGATTGACAACTTTAGTCATTAGCCACTTGGAACTTAGGGATTCATTTAACTTACTTAACTCAATAATTACATGGGACTATTTTTGGGTCTAATGTAATGTTTCATCTGCTTTATAATATGAAATCTACACATTTGTTCTGTAAAATTAATCAACAATTTCCATAAGTTCAAACCCCTCCACCACAAAAGCCAAAATATATCTTAATTACCCGGCAAATGGAAAAAGAACCATTCCTTTAATATTGGTTATCTCAAATTCCCAAATACACCATTTCTTTTTAAATTTATATTGATTTTTTCTGTTAGTAGGAAATCACTGAGCTCCATCAAGTTTTCAAGTTTAGAAAGAGATTTCTCTTTGAATAGTTTTGTTCAACTCTTGAAGGCAAAAGCAAAAAAAAAAAAAAAAAAAAAAAAGCAGATGGATGTTATCAATTTTACTTTACTTTTAACATTTTGAGCGAAAATTGAGCAGTCAAAAACAGGTTCATATTCTGTACAACTTGTACGTTTTCAATCCCCAACTAATCGTCCGTTTCAACTCAGTTGACCAAAATCAACCCTCATTCATCTTTTACTCGACGGTACGACCAGGATCTGGCTCAGTTCCCTGATCAGTCATATATATACCTGCAATTTCCAGAATTATATTTCCGGCGACCTAAACGCCACAACTCAGCCTTGACCCCAACAGTTCAAGTACATGACTTTCCGGAGAGAATCATCGGCTTGTCTCCGCCTTTCTTCTCCGTCACAATTTCCTAAAACTCCGGTGAAATCGGACCCCGACATACTAGAAATCGGCCTCAGATCCCGTGTCTCACCGGTAAAGAGTAATCTTCTCCTGTTTTGCTTGAGAGAATTGAGGCCAGATTTCCATTTGTGTCCTTGATCTGTGTGGCCATGCACCACCGCCACGCTCGCCGCAACCCAAGCTCGGTTCAAATAACTCATTTGTAGGGTTCGATTACAAACTA
Organism: Quillaja saponaria; assembly: GCA_029379385.1. Classification (NCBI taxonomy): domain Eukaryota; kingdom Viridiplantae; phylum Streptophyta; class Magnoliopsida; order Fabales; family Quillajaceae; genus Quillaja; species Quillaja saponaria. Next base: position 3,910,464 of record CM055616.1, on the reverse strand, counting down.
TGAAGTGAGTTAGAATGGCAAACGGTAGAGGAAGTGCGTGTAAATTTATAGAGGAAGAGAATCAGGAGATGGGAGATAAGTGGTATTTTTGTGAATAAAATAAACGATTGTGGTTTTGAGGTCTTTTGGCCTATCCTATCTTGGAGGCACCATACTGTACAAATAATTCGAACCAATATATCGTAATTTATCGTGTACCATTTAAGATATATCGTGGTATCTACGAAATTCTCTTCTGGAATCTACAGGTGGCGCCATTGCGGGCATATCCGACTGAGTCAGCATCGATTCACCAATAGGAATTCAAAACTGATCCAGTCCTCCTATCAGCTTCAAGTGTGTCTGTTTATTAATTGGGTCCCACTACAATATTCTCTCTATTATTGATTATCCTGTCTCTTTCGGATAAGATAGGGTTAATCCTGTCATTATTTGTTTAATGTATCCTAGTCCAGAGTCTGTTAACAGGACAGGAGTATTATTACAAGACACGTAGAAGGGTAATTGGTTATCCATGGTGGACTGGACGATGACTATTTTATGGGCAGCATCACGTATTCACGTACACCATGCACGTGCCAACTTAGACCTGTCCTTACAATTTTGTCTTACATAAAAGAATACATTTTATTTTTTTTAAAAAGTAAAAAAAATAAAAAATATTAGAGTAAATAAATAGTACTGCTTACCAAAAAATAAAATAAAGTAGTTCTAACACTAGGACTGTAGGACATAACGTGCATTTGTCGCATGGAATGAAAACAATACTATGAAAAATGTGTTGGAAAGTAAGTTTGTTTGTAGTGTTATTTTAAAGCAATCTATTCCCGACTAATAATATTGGCAATATTTTTTGTCAATTTATGAACATTAATTTTAGTCAGTTTGAATAATTTAAAATAAAGATTTTATTATTATCATTGATCATGGAGTTAATATTCATTTAGTTTTATGTTCTTTACAAGTCACATCAATTTAATCTTTGTAACTAATAAAATAAGATATGCTTTTCCTTTTCTGATAGGATTGGTTAAGCCATGCTTCATCTTAACCAAAAGATAGAGAAAGATAAAACTAACATATGTATGTAGTTTACAATTAAAATATAAACAGAGATGGGTTACATCTACGAAGACTAAAAGGAAAAAGAAAACAATATATCAATTTATGGCAATAAGTTGCATTAAGGTATATTAAGAATGTAAATTATTTTTATTATCTTTATAGGTTCGAAACTCCTTAACAAATGTCATGAGAGATTCAATATTTATAGGTTCTTTAATTTATTTATATTTGATCAGACCAGACAAGACAGATGAATTAAAATAAATATATGAACATTTAAATTGCTAAAAAATAAATAATACCAAAATTATTGTTTCTAGACACGTCCTCCTTGTTTCTTCTATGTCAGCATACAATCCAATGAAAGTCGTCCAAAAACCAATAATGTGCAATTCGAATCTAATTATTTGAATTCAAATTTAAGTTTCTATTGAAAAACTTGAAATTGAATTTTGTTTGAAATTCAAATTTAAACTTATTTAAAATTCAAATACTGTATTATTCAATTCAATATTAAAAAAATAATTTGAAATAGTAACATAATATTTTGTTTAAAATTTTAAATAAAAAATATTTTTTTTATCTTACCAAATACTATTAAAAATAAAAAAAATTAAAATTTTATTCGAATTTCAATTCAAATTCAAAATTTTATATAATTCAAATTTTTTTGTGTCTAAACAATTCACAATTCGTATTGAATTTGAATCATATCATTAAGTTTTGGATCGAATCAGATTGATACTTGAATAAACACACACCCATAATGCAATTAAATATGCACTCTTGTATGAATGATTTCATACTATTAGTTAAGCCCTAGTTAAAGAGCATTAATTTTGAGCCATCAAAAGCATCACTGAGTGGAAAACTCATTATAAGGCCAAGCAACATGTACAAAAGGTATTGCTGGGCCAGTCTAGCTAAAAAGAAAAAGGATACTGACTTTGTCTTTGATTGGCATATCTGAACGAATTATCACTGATGGTAACAGCCGAATTTTATTAAAACAGATTCCCTCTTGATGTGAGAACTTAAACATTAAAGATATGCCCACTTTTAAGTAGGCCTTCCCACTTTAATCTTAAAGAATATATATCACTCATTATAAAATAGCTTTAATTATTAAAAAAAAAGAAATAAAAAAGTTTAGTTAATTGCAGATAATGAAAGTGACTACTGCCTTAGTACCTCTTATCTTCTACCTAGCTACTGTCTTCTTTCTTCCTGTAATTTTCTTTCAATTCATTTATCAACTTATCCGGTAGTGTTGAGCTTATTAGCTTCCCCTGCCTAAAGCAAAAGTCAGAACAATATACTAGAAAATAGAATAATCTTAAAGAGAGAAAAAAAAAAACAGCAACTTTATGATCAGAAATTTAATTACAAATGCTCAACAATAGTCAGTGGACCAATAAAATATGGCAAACATGCTATACTGATCAAAATCTATATTTGATTGTTTCCAATCAATAAAACAAATGAGAATGGATTATAATCTCCTTCCAGCTAAATATCCAACTAAGCTGCTTGTTGTTTTCCCACTTTTAGGCTGCCAAACCTAGCTAAACTAATAATGCTTAATAGTAAATAATATTAATATGGACTTTCTCATTATGCATGGACCCAGCAAGTGGGAGGAAAGATAATTGCATCTGTGCATGTGATACATGCACACAATGACATCATGGTTGTAAATAAAGAAGAGGAAAACAACCAGTTTCCTTCTAGATTAGTAGGAATTGTTCTAACTTGAACAGATGAGCCTGAACAGATTCAAGTTTCCTGTACATTGGGATTTTCGGCTACTTCTATCGTTTCCTAAGAAGCAAAAAATGGGGATGAGGAAGATGTACGAGTAAGGTATTGGATTGAAATGATGAAGACATTGTTCATCTAATCAAAGGGATATGCACATACAGAAACATTTTTAAGGCCAAGGGCAGCGGCTTCTAAAAGCTTGCAGTGTGAGAAATTCTTTCAGTAATTAGAATGACTAATTTGCTCAATCAGCACTGGTCAAAGAAACCAACCACTAAAAATGTGTATCAAGAAGGAAAACAGAACTAGTTGTGCTAAGCTTGGCATTTTTGTTTTAACCAGACATGCCATCTACAAGTCATAGTAGATACTAAAGAATTAAAATTAATTACCATAAAGTATAATTCACAACAAACTTGCTTTGATAGTATATCCCTGATTTCCTTATAGGCCATCTCAACATACATTTCAAGATCAATCGTCAAGAAATTCAACAGCACAAAATTTAAGGGCTAGAGAAAAGAGGAAACATCACTTTACAGTTTACACTGAATCAACCCCCTCAACCTGCTGCCGGGCAAGGTATCTTTCTCGTCTTTCTTTCTATAAAAGAAACAAGGTAAGGTTATAACTTATAAGATAAAGAAATACAAAGGTGACATAGAAGCCTGGACAAACTTGCAAAAAGTGAAAGGGAAAAATCAAAATGATAAGGTGCCTAACCCATTCATCTATGACAAGCCCTTCCCCAACAACACGAGGGCCTGTCTCCTCTGTAGGCTTCTTGCGTGCTTCAAGTGCAGCCTCAGCCTCAGCGAGCTGCCGTTTAAGTTTCTCCATGGCCTTTAAAAAGAAATTTTTGTTCAGAAAAAATGAATTATATATTTTTTTCTTTAAAACGACATGATAATAATATCCTTTCACATAAAACTGAGAGCAAGCATAAGAAATTTTTTGAATACTAGAGTCTTACAGGGCTAGGACGCTCAGGGTCAAGGAAAACAACCCGCAAAATTTGCTCTACAGCCACTTGATCCCTTTGCTCATCAAACTGTGTAGGGCATTAAAGTCTCAAGAAAATCAGAAGTTCAAGAACAAACTAAAACAGCAGGGCACAAAATACGTCACAAAAATGATGAAAATACTATCTACCTTCATCAATGAAATCCAGACTAGATTAAGTCAGATGTTCTGCTAAGTTTCAGATATGGAAACAAGCAATTGAAAATATTACAGTTTATTAGGGAAGAACATGACGAAAATACACATATAAAGCTTCAAATCCTCATGTGTCCCTACAATATGACATCACCTTTCTGATAGAGAAAAGGAAGAATTCCCATATCAATTTATTGAGAAACTATTTGAACCAAAGCTGAACTACAGACTTGTTATTTTTCTCGCATTATTTTTGTTTAGGGACATATAGAAGTTCTGGAAATAAAGAGCCCATTTAAATTTTAATATTAACTTATGCCACAGACCCTCGGATTTAGTGATATTAGATATGATTAGGAAGCTTCCCAACTAATAAAAAACATATAGGAAAATTTTTGTCAAGACCAACCATAACAAGCAGACATGACAATATATAAAGATAAATGGTAAATGTCAAATAAGAGGTACAGAAAAATATACCAGTTCTGGTACATAATCCGTTTCGCCTTTCACTTTTAAGCTCATGATTTTAAACTTAACCTTGCTGTTTTGGTCAACTGGTTTTTCATTGTTCTCTGGTGGCTCCACAAACTTGAATACTGTCAGATAAGTCAATTTAGAAGAGGACTTGCAAAAACCCCACACCTACAGCTTGTCATAAACAGAAGTTTGAAACTTTAAATTACCAGTAGCAATTGCACTTTCACCAGGAGCAAGAATACCACCTGGAGGCCGCATATAACAACTCTTTGGTGCAGTTGTTTGGAACTACAAAACCAAAAAGTACCATTTGTAGTAATGTTAAGAACACAGGTCTTACAGAAGATAAATAATGAAGCAGCCAGGTTGTTGTCAATATTTACCTCTAAAGTTTATACAAACATGTTTTCTAATCCAAACTTGAACATGGTTTTACTAAATACGAAAACCATCCAATTATTTTGTTTTGGAAACTTTTCTCCTAATACTTAAGTTGTCTTCATGTGGAATCAATTTTCTCAGAGATACTTCCAAATTTCAATGTTAGAAGACTCTAGTTTATAAGTTATAACAGTTGCTTACGTAGTCTAACCACAAAAAGTCCTTTTATTTTCAATCGTAAGGTTGATAAAAAGAACTGTTAGCAGTATATCGATGCATATATACATCAGGTGCAAACAAAATCCAATTTGACTAAACACACAATGTTAGCCGCAAATTTTAGATATGCATAACAGGATTATGTTTAACATGTCCCAAACATCATACATCCAAGGAATGGAAAATGATCAATAAATGTAAGTAAACTCCGCACCTTAAAAGCTACAGGGAACTTGCAAGTGTTTTTAATCGCGATCGCACTCCTAACTTGCTTCCCAGGTTCATCTTCAGGTAGACAATTGCAAAAAAATTAGGCAGAATATAAAACTAATATATGTTGGTAAAAGTAACCAAGTTAATTGACAAACATTATTATCTATGGTTCCTTTTAACAATATTGATAAACTCCCAAATAAACGATACTACTAGAAATGATAAAAAAAATAATTGAATTGAAAGGCAGGTATATGATTCATCAATACCGATGAAAAAAATACAAAGTAAACAAGGAAGTTCCGTCCTAGAGTTCTTTAGGAGTAAGGTTCCTTGTTTTATTGGTATGAACAGACAATTGACAAAGTCCATATTTTAAGATGAAGATATGATAATTGCGCAGTTAGAAGGAACATATGAAGCAACCCATTGAATAATTAGCAATTGTAAACCATAAATTAAATCCACATTAATAAAACCAGAAGAAAACGTGTAGTTCAGAAGAAGTAGCTCAGGCAATCCCAAAGTAATGTGATATGAGCAAAATTAGAGTTACAAGGGTTGACGAGGATGACATAGATTAGCATTAAGCAAATAAAGCCATTATAACTGGAAAACTAGACATATAATGCAATTGTACCAAAAAAAAGAAGAGATACAGAATCTCATGTCAATACAATGGAGAAAGAAATAAGAAGACCCATATTAAGGACTATTCAGAGTAAATAAAAACTCGGATCAGTTACTTTACCAAAATCCAATAGAAACTAATACTAAAAACACATAATTCAATTATAAATATAGCGGACATACATGGAAAGAAGAGCTTGTTGGAAGGATCTAGACGGAGTCTCCTCCTAGTAGGAAGCAAAGACTTGGCCATAGTCGAAACCGTGTTGGAAGAATAAAGACTCGATCTTTCAATAGATTGCAGACTCTGGTTTTGCTGATGAACATTATGCATAGAAGAAGTCGAAGAAGAAGACGACGAAGTATTACTCGTTTGCCAAAATGGCATTTTACAAAGACTCCAACCCTTCAAATCAAACCCCAATTTTTCACTATCAACAGCCATTTTCAGCCGGAATCCAACCCACCTCACCGGAAAATGCCTCCTTCTACAAATGGGTCTTTTTGAAACTGTTTGCAAAGATAGATTTTGTTTTGTGCGTGAAGATATATTTGGCACTCCTAACGGATTCCCCTTAAAGGGTCTCACTCTTTAACACAGAAGCCTAAGCAAAATAAGATTGAAAATGACCTTTCGCTATATTTCATTCCAACCTTTTCTGTGTTTTTTGTCTGAAATAGTAGTTGATTTTACCTTTACCCTGACAGGCTGAGACTGAGTTAGATAATTTTGTCTTAGGGGAAAGGTGGTGAGGTTGGGCTTTGGTGAAGTGAATTTTGCTGAGCAGCTCGGATCTCAAAGTTCCGAAATTTTCTGTATTTGATTGTGTATTTCAGATCCGATTGATTATGGGTTCGCGGGCTTTACAGTTGGTTCTACAGTTACTACTCATGAGTAACATGACTAAACTATTGTTAGCAAAATAATAATAATAATAAAAAGCATTTGAAAGATTATGCCTTTGCTTAATTGAAGGTCTCACTTCATGGGTTTCAGTTTTATTTGGAGCCCTGTTAAATAAATTTTTTTTTAATTTTTTAATTCTTATATAGATTATTTATTTTTAATTGAATTGAAAAATTAAATTTATTAAGGTAAAAAAAATTAAAATAAAAGGATTCCTTTAATTTAAGAGGGTGAGCCATTAGTCTATGATATGCTATTATGTTGAAAATTACAAGTTGTTGGTGTCATAAACGTTAAAATGACAACACAGGAATACCCACCGAGTCTTCATGGCCCTCTTGCAAAAAATAAAAAATAAAATAAAGCATATGCTTTTCCTTTTTCTTTTCCTTCCACCCTCTAAGAAATCATTATAAGATACGCAATTATTTAATCTCAATTTGTAATTTGCTAAGGAATAATCAAACAGCCTTTTGCATAAAGCTACTTTTCTTTACCAAATCTTAAATGCAATCTACTATCTACACACACATAATAGACCAATTGCTTCAAGATAAGAGCAATTAGCATTTGGGTATGATTGAGGGATTTACTTTTTGTTAAAGTCAAATTTATTTGTAAATATTTAAGTTTGAACCTCTAATATAGTTGGTGTCTTTTGTTACATGTCCATTATCCCAAATGCTAATAACTTCAGAGTAACACTTGCAAATTGCTTAACAAATTTGATCTGCCATAGAAAAAGCTTGATTTTTTTATTTGTTATTTTTTTTGAAAAGGGATAAAAAGGGTGAAGTTTTTGAAAAGTTACAAGGAAGAGGTTGTTGTTTGTATTTATCTTAGTTGGGGCCCCAACAGCTCAAGTACATAACTTTCCTCAGAGACTCTTCTGAATGCTTTGCCTTCTCTTCTCTGAGCAATTTGTTTGAAAGTCACTGCAGAAGTTGAAGAAGAAAGCTTATTTGCCTAATCAAATGACCTTACATTGTTATTTGCATATTGATGCAGTGATATATCTTATAGTGTAATTCCACCAGCAGAAACCTCTTTCAAGGCCTAACTCCAACACTCGCAGCTGCCACACTCCCATGCTGATATTGTTGCTTTTTGGATTAAAAGAACAAAATTTTTTGGGATTTCAATTTATATGTTAATTATACATAATTATGATAATAATTTTAAATAAATTATTTAAAATTATAATTTACTTAAACTCTTAATATTTATGTATTAGTTATAATTTATGAATAATTTAGCTTTGTTTAGTGTAGAAAACCAGAGGCCAGAAAATAGTGCTTTTGCTAGTGGTTTTGGACAATTCAGTTTGTCTCTTTGGAAATAGGCTGAAACTGAAACAGTACCACAACTTGGTGACGGATTGTCAATGATTTGTTTCAGTGGTCCATCATGCAACAATTAAAACAAAGAGCTGAAATCTTTAGCCAAAACTGAAAAAAATTAAATGCAGAGGATCCGGAATAAAAAAGAGAGAGCCAGATACTGATATGAACAAATTTCTTATAAAAATACTGCCTCTTGATTTCAATTAGCAATGTATACTATTGAAAGTTTTACATTTACAAACAGCAAAAATGGCCAATTCCAATAATTAAGGTCACAGAAATTTCAACCCCAATTTCAATCCCAATTACAAAATGTTCTTTTGCCCTTCTCTTTTAATTGGGACCCCAACAGCTTAAGTACATGACAGTTCTCAAAGACTCCTCTGACTGCTTGGCCTTCTCATCCTTTAGTTTGTTGGAAATCATAGCAGAAGATGAAGAAGAAAGCTTCTTTGCCTGGGATATGGATCTAACATGGTTTTTGGCATACTGTTGAGCTGACCTTAGAGTATAATTCCACCTGCAGACACCTTGGTCTTTCAAGGCCTCCACAACTCCAACACTGGCTGCCACGACCCAAGCTCTGCTTGCTGAACTCATATTGTACTTCATTTGCTTTTTAGATGATCAGAGAAAAACTAAGTGTGGTAGACTGCTTTAGTGAGCAATGAAAGAACACCAAGTAGGATTTTTGTTTGATTGAAATGTAGAAGGTAGTGGTTTATATAGAAATCAAGGAAGTGAGATGCAAGAGTTGGTAAGAATAAAATATTGGAGGATGTGGCTAAAGTCTGGGAAAACCAGAAGCTGTGGCTGGTAGTTTTGGCCCTTTTGGGCTTTGGGGGATGCAAAAGCCAATGGTATTTAGTTTTACTTTTTAGTGGGTAAGGCAGCATTGGGATTGTCAAGTTAAATGTATCTGCTCTTGTACGACCACTTGGCTGAATTATTGGATGCCACCAAGTTACTTCCCCAGCAAAAGGGGCACATGGTTTACATTATAGTAATGTCATTGATAATAGGTGACTGAATGTTCCCTCCAAAAAAATAAAAATAGGTAAGGGTGTAAATTTCCATTTAGACCTTTTTTATATAGATTTAAAATAATTTCATCTGTGTATGTATATTATATGCCAAAAATCTAATTGTTCTTATGATGTTTTCTTAAGTTTAAACTAATTTTTAAATTAAAAATCATATGATTCTTATGTATTCATTTATTTCTTTCTTATTTAGAAAATTGTTGATTGTTTTGACAATAACATTTAATTTATAAGGAAAAATAAAAAGCAAAAAATAACTACCGCTTACATAATTATACTCTTAAATACACAGTTAATTTTTTATTATTATTTTTTAAATTAATTATCCAATATTATTGTTTCTCCTTTTCATTCAACCCTCCTTTATCTTCATGTACTAAATCAATCAACAAAATTTTAAAGAGATTGTTCATATAATTTTAAGAATTTTATAATTATTTATTTGGTTTAAAATATTAAGGATTATTGAAGTTCTTTTTTTTTTTTTTTTTTTGATAGTAGTAAAGTTCTTTTTTCAGATGAATAAGTCCTGATTTTAAAATGAAAATAATTTTAAATATTTATTTGAAAAAAAAAATATGAATATGCATAAGAGTTGTTAATATTTTTATGTATAAAAAAGTACACATAAGATTATGTGAAGTATGCCGCTGAATGGAAATTTAACCATAAGACCTCTTTTAATTCTAAATTTAGAGTTGGATCCCTAAAAATTACTTAATATTATTTCTGAACATATTTTTAGAACCCTAAAAATTATGCCTTATAAAATATTACCTCTAAATATTTTTTATGCATAAAGGAAACACCTCTAAATATTTGCTTGTTAATATAACTATGTGAGTTACTTCGGTAAGAGATTGATTATCAGTAAACTTTCTAGTAAGAGATTGACTAAAATTGATATTACTTAGTCAGCCCCTTATCATAAAATCCTTGGAGCAATTAAAATAAATTGCCTCATAATTTGTCTTGAGAAAATCAAAACTAATGTCACTGATTTTTGTTTAATTTTTGTTTTGTTGTTTGTTTTTTTTTTTTTTTTTTATCAATTTGGGGCATCCGATCAGATCCCTCAGTTTAAGTAGCAAACTAAAACGACAGAGCACTCGGATGGGATTTGAAAGCTAATTTGCAGTTTCTCACCTATACGGCTATACTAATTGATGAGAAAAATAAAGAAATAAACAAAGGAAAAAAAGAGAGTAAAACAATGCGAATCGAAACGACATAAAGTGAAAGTATTTGTGAATTCTATTGCTTTCGGAATAACAATCAGAGTATCAGACTACTAGTTTACGACTAGTATTTACACTTCTCTCATTAAAATTGAAATCGAAGAGACCGTCACCTTTTCTTATGCCCACCAAGTGTTCGATGTATTCACCCTATGGCTATGAGCAGCCACGAAACCAACACACTATCTAAATCCTGCTCCTTCTCTTCGACCCATTTTCGTTTCAAAAAGATATAGCGCTTCTCCGTTTAGTTGGGACCCCAACAGCTCAAGTACATGACAGTCCTCAAAGACTCCTCTGACCGCTTCACCTTATCATCCCTTAGTTTGCTGGAAACCATGGAAGAAGATGGAGAAGCAAGCTTCTTAGCCTGGGATAATGATCTGGCATGGTTTTTGGCATACTGTTGAGCGGACTTTATAGAATTATTCCACCTGCAGATCCCTTGGTCCTTCAAGGCCTCCACTACTCCAACACTGGTTGCTACAATCCAAGCTTTGCTTGTTGCACTCATATTGTAAGTATTCTTTTAGATTCTTGCTTTGCTTTTCCGAGGAACAGAAATTAACAACTAATTGTTGTTGGCTGAAATAGAAGAAAATTTGCTAGGAGGTTTTTTTTAATTTTTTATGAAGCAAATAGGTGGTTTTTCTTATATATATAGAGAAGAAGAGGGAAATGACAGAGTTGGCATATTGTTTGGGAAAACTGGAGGCTATGGTATTGCTGGTGGTTTTGTGTAACAGGAAAGGAAATGAATTTTAATGGGTAATCAGCATTTGAATTGTTTCAGTTAAATGAATCTTATGTTGTAGGACCACATGGCAGTGTCGATTAGGTGCCAACCAGTTGGTTTTTGAGCACAGTCCCAGTTACTTCATAAGCCAAGTTAAGACAACACACGGTTTCTTTTGTATATAATATAATATCACTTGTAGCACCAGGATATGGGAATAGAGGTTGGAATCGCTTGTTTTCTTTGGAAGCTGTGGGCTAAAAGGATAGCATTGCCCATTAAACGAGTCAACCTCAGCAAAAGCATATAAATGAAATTACTTAATCCAGATCCTCTTAAAAATATTTTTATTTTCCGTTTTTCAATTTTGTCTTTTGTATGAGGAGAAATTATTTAATTTGGATATGCACATTTTGGTTTAGGTGTTTTAAAGATAATCATAATCCTGTCAAGTATGACTCTAAAATTAAGTACTCGGTAAAATACACTCTGAAATTTTGACTGTTAAATAGTTTATTAATGTTTCCAAGGAACAATATAGTAAACTTAGAAGGTAAAAAGTTAACCAAGAGCAAAACAGGAAAAATTGATGGGCCAATTCTTTGCTTTTCCTTTTTTTGGCTAAGAATTGATGGGGACATTTGGTTTATAGATTTTGCGGGTAAAACGTTTCTAAGTCGGTTCCATGATAAAATACTTGTCCAGTGGCAGAGCTAAATATTAAAAAAAATAAAATTATAATAAATTCAATAACTTATAAAATATTATAAAATTGATAAATTACAAAAGTTAAAAAATAAAAATAAATATATTTTAAATACATCTTGAGTTGTGTAAATAAAATCTAAAATTTTGAGTGACACTATTTTAAATTAACAAAATCATCAAGTATTGAATTCAAAGTGAAAGTCTCTACAATATCTCTTTCAATATTGACAATTAAATTATAAGCAAGAAATTCATCTTCCATTTTGTTACGCAATCGTGTTTTAATAATTTTCATAGTTGAAAATACATGTTCTCTCTTAGTCTATTTTAAATCTGGACAATAGAATTTTTTCAATGTCGAGAGAGCTTCACTCAGAATTCTTCTTGGTAGTTGGTGGCTAGCTGCACAAATTACAGGATAAAGATAAGAGAAACCATAACTTAATAAGTTTTTTATAAGAATCTCATTGCCTATTGGGCTTTAAGTTTTAACCCATTACTCTTGTAATGTTATAATATAAAAACTCAAAATATTATTCAACTTTTATTTTGAGAGGGCCATGATATTAAATAAGAAAAAAAATAAAATTTTGGGGATGGTTTTGAGGCTCCTCCCTTGTACTTGTTGATGAGAATTATCTATATCTATCTTGAAATACGGTGGACTTGAAACAATAGGAACAGACAGAGTTCTTTCCTTTCTAATTCTTTTCTTGTGGTGGATTATTGCCATCCTGAGAGGCCTTTTAACAGTAAGTAGGGACTAAGAATTTTGTAGGATTGAGAGCAATTTGCAGGTTCACTGGTTATGGGCCCCATGGCTCATGCCAAGTTTGATGCTTTGATGGAGGTTCAATAGCTGTATTTGTAAATAATTAGTGTGGGCTGTAGGTAATTGCTGTTCTGCTAACCGCTATGGAAGTATATCAAAGCTGTTGTATGTGATTAATAGATAGGGATAATCTGGTTGAGTCTTCAATTCAAGCATTCATTCATTATTTAAGTAGTCTATAGAAGATACAGGTTAGCCGCAGGTATTACAACAATAGAGAACTATGAGAAATATTAGCTTATGCAGTGGACAGAATCTGTGAACTGATGTTTTGAGAAATGGATTGTAGTTGTCACTGTTTTAGATGATTGTTTCTACTGCAGCCAAGTTACAGTTATGCTTGCTTGTTTCTTTGATTGGCGGAAAAAAGAAAGAAAGGATAGCAAAAATGATTAACATAAAATATTTTTTCTTGATAAAAGTGATCATTTCTGAAGTAGAATGATCGTTATAATTTAATCTTTACAATTTGTTGTAATAAAGAAACACGTCTGTTTCAATCTTTTCTTCCAATTCAGGGCTGTCAAATATTGTTGCATGCTGGAGGACCATAAGCCTGAAGTCTCAGATCATTCTTATTACTGTCGTGCTTCAACTTGGTCCCAACAAGGAGCAGCTCCAACAGAATCCAAGCGAGCTCTGCTTCTTGGACCGAGTTGCTTTATAAGTACAAACGAATCGAATCTTTGAGGTTGCGCTTCTCAATTAGTTGGGACCCCAACAGCTCAAGTACATGACCTTTCTCAATGTCTCCTCTGACTGCTTCATCTTGTCATCCCTTAGTTTGTTGGAAACCATTGCAGAAGATGGGGAAGCAAGCTTCTTTGCCTGAGATAACGACCTGACATGATTTTTAGCGTACTGTTGAGTTGATCTTATAGCACAATTCCATCTGCAGACCCCCTGATCTTTCAAGGCCTCAACAATTCCAACACTGGCTGCTACAACCAAAGCTCTTCTTGTAGGTATTCTTCTTAAACTTTTGCTTTGCCTTATGAGTCAAGAAATAAGAAAATTGTTTGCTTGATTTTGTGGGAGATGAAAGAAGAGTAGTAGGGTTCTTTGTTTTATGAGGCGAATAGAGAGATGCTCAATCTTATGTATAGGTCCTGTTGCTAGAAGTTGGTACATGAAGCAATTATTTGGGTCATAAAACCAGAGGCTCTAGTTGTGGCTGGTTGGTAGTTTTGGTGTCCGGGAAAGCCAATGGTATCTGAGTGGTCCATGGGGGTGTGAGGCAGCACTGGGGTCGGTAACGTTGTCATGACTAAATGTAGGACCACTATGGTAATGCTTGGATATAGAATATAGATGGCGACAAAACAATTTAGTACACTATCTGAATTCAGCATCGCAGTGAAACTGAGGTTTCTTGCCGGAAAAGCAACAAAGAAGGAAATCTTTTTCAACAAAAGTAGTTATTAAATAAAAATAAATACTAGTATAAGATGGAGAAGATCAACCTATTATGTTTTAGCAATTTCAAGTGACAAACTTAAGGCTTAATAATTTCAAAGCAATTCTTTTTTAGTTTTGTTGGAATGTATAAAAATTCAACTCATAGCTGGTTTTTTCTTTTAGGTATGAATTAATCTTTATATTCTCCTTTTATTTGTATATTCTTGGGCAATGCCTTATCAATTTTATTAAGGGTAGAATTATTTTCACTTAAAAGATGGGTTTAATTTCTTGCTAATCTGAAATGAGATTTACATGAACGGTATAATCTATCTACGAGATGTAGAGAAACTAAATTTGAATAATAATAATTTCATATTTTTTATTAATTACCGAGAAAAAAATAGTTGATACGAACATCAGCTTAAATAGAGTGTGTACTTTAATTATATGGGGCATGTAAATAAAATGTGTCGCATGGTTAAAATCACTAACTATATATGACATAAAAGTTGTTGAAGCTCCTTAATTGATGTTCTTCATTAAACTATATATCAAATGAGATTTTATAGCAATTAGATGATGTTCTTAAGTTTCTGGCGCATCATTTTTTTTTTCCTTTATTCTAAAAATCAAACATGACTTCTGCTTAATTTCACTAAACAAATACGTAGTAATTCTTATGAAAGGTCATAAATTTTATTTAACTTTAACCAGAAAAGCCACCATTCTTTATCAAATGTCATATTCTTAATAAATTAAACTGACTCTTGGTTCAAATCAAAACATTTGATCATTTATTAAAAGAAAAATTAAAACATTATATAATCTTAACAGAGGTTCTACAGCCTAAGATTCAATAACTAGGAGAGAGCACCTCATCGATTTTTGCAGCCATGAAAGGCCAGAACACCAAAGGCTTAGTGACTGGAGTAAAACCAAGAGTTGAATGCGACAAGTCGTTTCAGGTTAGACGACTTTCTGGGGATGGAGAGACGGTGAAGTGCGTTGGAGTAGATGAGAAACGCAAGTTAAATCAAGCTGAGAGGGCCGAAAAAGTTATGCATCTCATCTGTTGGGGACCCAAATAGTCAGTCTTCATAGTAGCCTAATCCAATAGTCTCCATGGTTTCCATAACCAAGTGCCTAGTTATAGTGTAATATGTTCTATTTATATTAGGGCTACATCATCAATGAAACACATATAACAATTTGTCATTATTACAAGTTTTTTTTCCTCTAGCCAATGTTCTGAAAATAGTTATTAAAAATTTATTTTTGTAATTTTTGTGAATAGATCTAATTACTTAAAACACATTTAAATTTGACATATGAAAAGTCTTACCAATATTAGAGATTTGGGTCTGTAAAAAATATTTGTAAAAGAACAATTACAAATTCAAAATGAAATTAGGTTTATATTTAAAATTTTAAATATTCTTAAAAAATTAGGTTTATATTAAAAAAAATTTTTGCTTATTGTTTAGATTAGAAAAAAATAAAATAAAATATATCAAAAAATTGTTTTAACCATAAAAAAAAAAAATCAACTTTATTTAGTACTTAGTACTAGTAGTATGACTGATTCCCATTACAAGTAGCTACACCAAGTTCCACGTGTCACTACATTATAGGCTATTACTATTATTCTTAAAAGTTTCAATTTCACACTTTGGATAAGCTTTTTCTTTTTTCCTGACCTCTATTCCGCTTTTACTTTCTCTCTCTTCCTCGAGAAAATTTTAAAACCAACTGCAAACCTCTGAGTTTTCTCTCTGCTCCGCTATGAGAATTATTTTACCGGAAAATTTCTAACTCTGAATCTTGCGGTTCATCCTTCTTATCTTCAAATGGCGGCTGTTAGTTCCCTGTATTTCTCAACATTAAAACAATGTCCTGAACGAAAAGCAGTTGTTTCGTCTACTCGTTCTTTAGCTTCAAATTCCGAGGGCTCTCGTTTCCGCGCTAGTTTTTCTTCTCATTCTATCGGGGTTCGAGCTTCGAATTCTTCTTCTAAAATGGTTATCCGTTGCATGTCTTCCGTGACAGGTCAGTATACATACTGTTCTCTTCTCTGTTTGATTTTCAAACCAAAGCTAATTTTGAAAATCTTGTTCGTATAAAGGTTTTGAAAATCCGAAAATCGTAATTTACTTAAAGATGTAGATGAAACTAAGCTGGATTAATAATCTTTCATTTATAGATTTGCTTCTTAATTACTGTCACCAAAATATTATGAGCATTGCTTTTCTTTGTACTGATTAGTCTTCATTTGAATCGTATAGAACATATATGGTGTTTCATGATTCGTAATAACACATTGGATAAGTTTAGTTTGTAAAAAACCTATCATCAACTGCTGGTGTCAACTTTGGTTACTACTTCATTCCTGATTGTATTGTTACTATCTGAGTCAGATACTTATAAATTCTTATACGCAAACTTGAATCTCAGCCTGATGGCAAGAAAGAAGGTTTGAAAAAAATCAAAGAAGAGCTGAATGTCATTGTAGTTGCATTAAATTTGGCTCGTTAAACAATACAAATTTTGATGTTGTTTCACAATTTCAACAGAGCACTTATGCAGTTATGAATATGTACGGCAACTACAATTTGGTATTCATTTGGTTTGAAAATTTCCTAATGTTGCTGTTTCCTTCAATCTTCTTTAGAAATTTTTTCTTTATCGGACTAAAGTTGTTTTCAATGTTGTGTGCCATCAACAAATGTAGTGTTCTATAAAATTCAGTAAGATATTAGGATTTACTATTTAGGAGTGCATAAGAAGAAGGTTTTTCTTGAAACTACTTACTATGGGCATAGTTGAACACTCTCAGCGATCATCTCTATTTTGATAAATGGATGTTTAAATGATTACACTGACATGCTCAAACTCTTCAGATCCAACATGCTTTAACAAAGTTTGTTTTTGTATGTCGTATGAACTATGAACTGTTTTGCTGTAGATTCCTTCATATTCATCTTTGTAACTCCTCTCCACCCCCGATCCCCAAAAAATAAAATAAAGAATATACAAAATGAATGGTTGGATCCTTTTCTTTTTAACATCCTTTATATTAATTTAAGTTTTGATTTCTTTAATTACTTAAATTGCAGACTTGCCTACTGTAGCCGAGACAAAGTTAAATTTTCTCAAGGCATTTAATCGACCAATCCCAAGTATCTACAATACTGTGCTACAGGAGCTGATTGTACAGCAACATTTGGTGAGATACAAGAGAACATACAGCTATGACCCAGTGTTTGCCCTTGGTTTTGTAACTATTTATGATCAACTGATGGAAGGATATCCCAGTAATGAGGATCGTGATGCCATATTCAAAGCATACATTAACGCATTGAACGAAGACCCAGAGCAATACAGGTTAAAGGACTGAGATACTTGACTTTTTTTAATTAATTCTGCCTCCTCTGCAGAATGTTCTTTCTCTGTTTCCTAATTTGAACTTTAATTTGCAAATATATGAGAGGACACTAGACCTTGTTGATAGTGTAGGCTACTAAGAGTGGTAGAGCAATTAAGTAACTGCCAACGCTTGGAAAAATAGAGAAAAGATAGTGCAATTGATTACTTTCCATCTTGAAAGTTTGTTGGAGTGAAGAGTTACAGCACTGAATTAAGCATCTCAATATTATGAAGCATCCTTTCACACTCATTGGTATTCTGTGGAAAGAACATTGAATATAATAATTTATCTGTTTTCTTTACTGCAGAATTGATGCACAGAAGTTGGAAGGTTGGGCTCAGGCTCAGAATTCTACTTCATTGGCTGAGTTTTCATCTAGAGAAGGAGAAGTCGAGGCAATACTAAAGGGCATATCAGAAAGAGCTGCGGGTAAGGGGAGTTTCAGCTATAGCCGTTTCTTTGCTGTTGGCCTCTTTCGTCTTCTTGAGCTGGCAGATGTGACAGAACCCACAATTTTGGAAAAGGTTAGATTTCTATTTCCTTAGGGCATCACTGCATAGTGATTTGAACTCCATCAGATATTCAGTTCTTCAATCTTTGTCTGTAATCATTTGAATTTTTCTCTTTATATAAGAAGAAAATTTATTAAGAAACAGAAAGGAAAAGGAAGGGGCTTGCTAAGAGATGGTTGCATATCTCTAAAGTTATTTGTGAAGGAGATTGAATACCTCATATCACTGAGGATATAACAGTGGAGTCTCCATAAACTAGAGCCATGTTAATAAAACTTTTAGTGAAGAGCATTGGACAACACCATTGGCTAGGCATGAAACTAAGATATACCACATATAAGCATACCTCAACTGCTGTGTTTGTGAGAGAGAATTAGTATGAACTTTGCATTAAATATAAAAGGACACTCAGAGAACTTCTCAGCAAGTAATTATCACATTGCAGCTTTCTTTATAAAGCTCTGAC
The DNA here is from genome assembly GCA_029379385.1 of Quillaja saponaria. Lineage (NCBI taxonomy): Eukaryota > Viridiplantae > Streptophyta > Magnoliopsida > Fabales > Quillajaceae > Quillaja > Quillaja saponaria. Next base: position 3,891,947 of record CM055616.1, on the reverse strand, counting down.
AGTCTGTCCTCTCAAAATTGGAACGCTAATGATCATTATGCATTGCTCTTTCCCATCAGGACACAGTGCTATTTTGTATTCATCGTTAGAACGATTTCATTCATCCATTTATTGGTAGAGGTTTATTGAATTGAATCCTTATCTCTCAGCACAGTGCTTTTGTGCATTAGGCGATGGGCACTCTGCCATTGACATGGTCTTTTTTCTTTTTGTTGAGTGCATTATATGGTGTAAAAGAGACCTGATCAAGTTTGGAGGAAGAACTATTTATCTTAATTCATTTGTGCATCATAAGATTAAACTCCCCCTATTGATATGCATAAAGTAAATCAGAGAGCATTAAATATATATTAACCATTATATATACTCTCCAGTATTTCTAATTTTCTTATTAATTTCTATGTAATCGCAATTTTCTTATTCCATGGAGTTGTGCGAATGTAGATAGATTTGGGGAAGGGAGGACTTAAATTCAACTGAGGTTTCTTAACTTTCTGGTGTCAATTCAACAGCTTTGTGCAGCCTTAAACATCAATAAAAGAAGTGTAGACCGCGACCTGGATGTGTATCGCAATCTGCTCTCCAAGTTGGTTCAGGCAAAAGAGCTGCTAAAGGAATATGTGGCTAGGTAAAACCATATCTTTATATATGATTCAAACGATCAGTATCTTCTTCTTTTTTTCAATTTCTAATTATCTTTAAAAGTTCAAGATAATTATTGGATATTAAATTACTTAAAAACAAAAAAAGATTACATGCACTCGATAATTAAGCTTCAAGTTTAGAGAAATATTCAAATTTAATTCAGGATTTCATTTTGTTTATTTAAATCTCTTTTTAAAAAAGGATCAAGAGTTCTCAAACTTTTGAGCTGCATGGTGAGGCAATAGTTTTGACTTAATATTTGGGGGTACATTATGTTTATATCATTTTATTTATGTCTTAACACCAAGCTGATATGCCATCTTTAATTCTTTGTTATATATCACTAAAGGCATGCATGTTCTTTCTTTCTTTTTACTTTTTTCCTAAAATGCAAAAGCTTTGAAAATGAAGTCTCTTTTTGTAAGCGCCGCCAGAGTCCCAAATCGTATTCTATTGATATATCTCATGCAATTGCAGTGTAGTCCCTGGGTATGATAATTATTCTTTGAATTGATTGGCTTTTCAGGGAGAAGAAGAAAAGAGAAGAAAGGTCTGAATCGCAGAAGGCTAATGAGGCCATCACAAAATGTTTGGGACAGAACCAATATGCAGGCCTGTAGGTAAGTTCGTGCAGGTGGTTCTTAGGATGCTTATCAATTAAATGAAGCTTCATAGATGTTCCTTGGTTTTATAGAGTTGGGTTTTCACAATTCGGTACCTTTTTATCTTCTTGGTTTTAAATAGCATATTCTGTTGTATTGTTTGAAATGGTGGTATAGCATAAATACTGTTATCACTATTTCCACACGTATGTTTCCCCTCAAACATGTTATACATATGGGTGTTGTTATGTGCACGGACACAACATTTGCTCACTCGGTGCACATAGCGTCAGCCTATACATATATCCTCCTACATGATTGTTTTGTATTCTGCATAATGTAATTTATTTTAACATGTATTTCATTGTTCAGAACTCCATTACTCGAGGCTATTATAAAAACCAGTTTACTGCTTAAATTCAGCAAAACGGTGAAAAATAGGGTATAAAATATAAGCAATTGCGTGAAATCTTCCAGGGTTAACAGGAATCATATGATAATCACAAAAGAATGAGGGTCTAACTAAGCTGAGAAATATCGACCTCATCCGGGATTTTAAATGTATCTGCTGCACCAAACTTCCTAAATTCCTCTCCTTGTACAGAGTCCTCTTCATCGCTGTCATCACCGTCATCGCCCTCAGTATCATGATGACTTGGTGATGATGGATCATAAACACTTTTAGATCTGCAACCATGGGTAGCAAGCATGTTGACCTGGCCAAGGTGAGAGATTTCTACCACAACAGTATCATCGTCTACAGGAAGTGGTTGTTTCCAAGGTTCCCCATCGATCCTCATGTATGTATGCTCAGCTGCCCCTTTTTGAAATTCAAATCGAATTCGATGTGCCTAATATCAAAACAAAATAAAACTATAAATTGATAAATACAACACTAAATGGGCAAGTGGGTGGGTGCTCTCATTATGATTAAACCAACAGAAAGTCTGACCCGAGATGACCAGTCCCAGAAACTTGAGCAAGATTTATACTACTAACGTTGTCATTTCTTTTCAATATGAAAACCATTTTTAATTTCAAAACATTATGGAATGGATTCCTGTCCTGAAAAACCATTTCTGGAAAATATTACAGAGATTAATTTACAAAACAACAAAAATGGCTTTATATTCTCTCTCATCTTTTTAAAAACTAATAAAATGATAATACAAAAGCAACTTCATGACAAGATTCCTCGCTTATTAAAGATCGTTTTTTACCTGAGCAAGACGGGTCCCATGTCCATTTGGAGCAATTAAAACAAGTCCGTGCCAGGCATTTCTAAATCCAACAACCTCTAAAAGACCATCATCCACATATGGTGCTGTCAAATCCCTCTGCTTTCAAACAAAATAGTCAAGTTGCAAACAAGTAATAAAAATTTTGTAGTTGGTAATTGAAAAGAAAAGTATTAACAGAACAAATGTTGGTAATTGAAAAGAAAAAGTATTAACAAAACAAATAATTGGATTAGCAATTAGTGAATTGGAAATTACGTCACTCAGTTTCCTTCTGTTTGGTGTTCCCCAAGGATTCAGTCCACCAGAAAAGCTAGGCAAGTTAAGACATACAATTGACCGGATACTGTATATAAAAATTAAAAACAAAGCTGTTAGCAGAAGCTTAAGTACCTAAAAAGTTATTTCGAAGAATACCAGAGAATTTCTGAATAAGAAAACTGTTATTCAATCAATGGACCCATTGGAAACTGAAATATATGGAGGCCTTGTGACTGAACCGATGTTTACATGATCCTCAACTGTACAACTTGTCCTAAGGTAAATTATGACCTAAACTGCACATAAAAGATTAACCTGCGTGGAATGTCGAGGTCTTGCCATTGTCCATGTCTCTTCATGATCTTCACTTTTGCAAGCTGTGCTATATTCCTGCTTTAAAAACCGAAGTACATTTAAATCAACTGAAAAACTGGCAGAAATAGATGTGTTCATTAAATAGGAACTACAGTAAAATGGAACACAACACAACTGGTATATATCCAAGCAATGACAAAGCTAGAAATTTTTTTTTGGGGGGACTAGAATTTTATATAAACATATTCTACTATAGTAATAGCAAAAAAAAAAAAAAAATATAAGAAACACAATATCTCATAAGACATAATAAAAATATATAAGTTACAAAAGAATAATATAAAATTTAACTCGTTAGTCTTTAGTCTTGGATTTTTAGTATTAATCTATTAGTTTTGTAGTTAAAAAATTAAAAATCTTATCTATTTTTTTTTTGGAGGTCACAATATTAAAGAAGAGAAAAATAAAAGATTAATAATTAATTTTGAACAATTATATTAATATTTTTTAAAATTTGAGAGAGCCATGACCACCTCCGACTCCTTAAAGGAGAGCCATGACCACCTCCGACTCCTTAAAGGCTCCTCCCTTGTATCTAAGTGACAAGCTGAATCCTCAGTCATACATAATCATACAATTCACGTCATCATCACTCACAAGATGAAAGGCCAATTATATAGGAACCATGTTGACAAGGTTCATAAAAAAGGTCACATAATATTTGTTGCCGGTTCCATGTTATAATTTTCTTATGGTCTTGTCAAACAAACATATAAACCTGATTTAAATTCAACATAAGCCTCTATAACATTACCGTTCCTCATTAGTTTCGAAAACATAACAAATTCAACAAGCTTAGAATAAGAGTCACATGGCAACCAAATGTTGGTAATTTGATACCAAATTTCATGGATTTGTAGTAGCCTATACTTAAAAACATTTTGTTAGAAAAAATTGGTGACCAAGACAACTTGTGATAGCATGTAATAAGATATAACAAGAAAGGCATGATAATCCATTGTCTAATAGTGATCTCGATGAACTCACCGGGAAGAAGGATGAAAAAGAGAAGCACCAAACCATCCTTGCGTGCATCCAAGCTTTAAATAGGTACCCTAAATTTTGGGATAGAAATCACAATCTTAAGTTACTAGAAAAAGTAGGCCAAAAAGTAGCAAAAATGTCATTCAATGCATATCAATAACTAGTGTAGAAAGAATAAGCATACCTGATTAACTAATTGACTTTTAAACTTTTCAGGATGCAACTTTCTTTCGGAATGAAATGCATATGACACTTGAGCATCCATTCCTACAATCAGCAGATCACAGGCAAGTAAAGAACAGATTATTTAAATATATATATAATGCAAGATAGACATGAAAATACTCAAGAATGTATTGAAATAATCAAAGCTGAAAAAGAAAAAACAAACATGCGTGCATATATGTGAACATGTTTGAATGTATATGCCATTTCTTGAAAGCTAACAAGAGAATTGGTAATTGATTTTCAAACTCAAAACTCAAATATTAATGTTATATATCATTTATCATCAGATTTATTTTTCTGTGATGACATGTAAAACCTAGATTTTATGCAAACTTAGAATTGAGACCTATTCTTATACTACGATAGATCTTATCTTGCTTAATCATAATTTCACAAGCACTAATTGATCAGAGAGAAGGAAAAAAAGAAGAAGAAAAAAGCAGGTCATTTTGGAGGTAGAAAAATTAATTAAAATTTTCATATGTACCAAATGGAATTATGTAGCCTACAGAATAACAGTAAATATATATTTCATAACTCAAGAAGTTTTCTTACCCATGCTAAAGTAGTTCCAGAATCCACCACGAAATGTGTGGCAACCTTCCTGAGGAGTGTGAGACATATCCATATAAGCAAGCAAAGCACAGTAATGCAGAAGATTGAAGGTTATTTTGAAAACCAGATAGAAAAGGGACACAAGTTTAAGGAATCTGTCATTAGAAATTTTTGTATTAAAACACATGTAGACACTCAGAAGGTTGAATCTCATATAAATTTGTTTTGCCACCTAAGTAGACCTATCTGGAGTCTTACCACAACTGATCTGATCCTATGAAGAAGCTTGATACTTGAAAGAGCTATGCCACAATGTTATTAGGCTTTAGGAAATTTCCAGCCAAATTAGAATATATATAACATCCAAAGTTGATAGATCATCCAGTCAAAATGGTTATAGTTGAATCCTACCACGGATATCTACAGAGCTCTAAAGATGCCACCTTATTGGGCAGAGTTTAGAGGAAGTAAAGTTCCTCCTCTTTACCTTTCCTTGTTTTTCTTCATACCACATCTCACGGCAGTGCACTTGTAGAACATAAAGGATCAATGGGTTGGATTTTCTAAAATATTATTCGCCTCTATCAATTTATTGGGAAATTAATCTGGAAAGGCTAGAATGCCAGACAAATAAAATGAACATATCAAGCATTATAAATGACCATCGTTTTATTCTGGGACAGGTGCATGTCAATGGGAATCTTTTTTCACTCATATGTAGTATGTACATTAAATGCTAGCCATTTAGAGTGCATAATAGCTATAACAGAATGGCTTACCATGTTAAGTTCATCTGTATCTGATAGACGGTGAAATGCATGCAAAGAATGTGGTAGCTCAAGAGGCGCAATGGGTTCACATGGTCCATCTTTTGGAGCCCTCATCCGCATGAGAATATGCCAGCTGGATTTTAAAAATGTATAGATCAGCAACGGCAGGTCTTGGCAGAAACGAAGGCAAATTAGATAGAGATGATGGAAATAAGTGGTCCAATAGAGTGCAGTTGGGGAGTTAAGAAAAAAAGGCCAAAATGATAAATGCCTTCAAGAAACAAAGCACTACCAGCAAACTCGAGAGATCAGCTCGACCCCGTATGAGAAAGAAGAAAAGTTTTTCAAGTATATTACAACAAACAATAATAGAGAACTTAGCATGTCCATATGGTTTTCTTAGACTGCCATTATATCTGAAAACATCAAAACTGGAAACTGCTCCAGTAGTAATGAACAATACCAAAAGAAAACATCAGATATTTATTCGAATTATTGTGAAGTGTGGTTATAGGCTTTCCTTTTGAATTTTTTAAACAATCTGATTTTCATTATCATACTACATAATCACCTCATGAACTTAAACAACAAGCTAGATATTTGAGATATCTGTTGGGATAGCAATCGTAAAAACTCTATTTAAATAGTAGACGATACTAGATGTAAGTTATTTGGGCATCACCATCATATATATACATTAATTGAGATGAAAGACAGGGATCAAAATGAATTACGAACCTATCCATCTTCATTTCCTTCGCCTTCATAACACAATCCAAAAATGATTTGACAGAGACTTGATCTGTGCCAGGGTTCTTCTTCCCCTGTAAAGAAGCAAACTGCGTGTCATACATGGCCCAATTCAAAATGGGAACAGCTACTTTACTTGCCCTGCATCATTAATAATGTTCTGTGTGCTACAGTAACAAATATAATCCACAAATATGTTTTTCTATCAATTGAGCCTATGTAATATATTAAGATTCACAAATTCGAAAACAAGTAATAAACAAAAAACAGGAACAGCATGTAAAAATTTGTTTAAAAAAGGAATCCAGATTGTTTCATACCCAACCAAATGCAAAGGGAAGATTATTCCCTGTTCCTAAGGGCATTGTAGCAATTGGCGGTGGATGAGATAATTTCAGGTCAGAAACAACCCCAAGAAGCCATCCTGCAGTTCCATCACCACCTGCAACCTAACCGCCAAGTACATTACCAGAAGTTTGAAAGAGGAACGAACAGCATATAAAGCCTCAAGTGTCAGTGAAATGAAAATATGCTAATAAGAGGAATAAAAAATTGTATCTCAACTCACAATTACTCTTAACCTCTCCTCGATTTTAATTGCATATTCGTCTCCATCAAGCTTGAGCTTCTCTAAGTTAACATATATTGCGTGCAGAATAGTATCAGGAGCCTCTTTCCCCAAATCAAAAACCTGAAATTGTCAGTAGCCTGAAAAATTAGTAGCTTACTTTCAACAGCAAAGCATATTTCTGTAAGGTGCAGAGTATTAAATTTTGAACATACTGAAAGATATTTCAGGTAAGACTAGGGATACCTGCTTTACATTAAGAAGAGCACGATATGTTACAAAAAGCTCCCCTCCCAGCTGACCTCCACTCTTGGAGTTAATAAATACTAGCACTGGACACTTAGGTACATCAGGAGTGCGCTCAACCTCCGAACCAGGCACAAGTATGTAATCTGGAATGTGAAAGTTCTTCAAGAAGTTGGACTCAGAGGTAGAACCTGACATGACTGCCTTTAGCTGCGATATCAAATGAAACAGATCCAGGTAACAGGATTCAGATCTAATACTTACGAATTAACAATAGAAAACCAAAAGAAAAGATTCTATAGTATCCAATATTGAGTGACTAAACAAAAATCATCTTACGAAAAATTAATATAGCCATAAGAATGATAAAATGTGAAAACATAAATAATTTATTTATAAACTGAGTATTTCTCACCTACCAGTTCACTAAATAATGAAACAGAACAGAACATCCTTAGAAAACAACTGAAGCTTAAATATGTGGATGAAAATTTAATGCATCCACTATAAGACCAAAACAAGATAATAAAAAAGAGAACCTCAGAGATTTCAATTCTTTAAGTAATTTCAACAAACATGATACCTTACAAACTAACAGTTGCTACCAACAAAACCATTCATAGGATACAATATCGCAGTAAATTTGCCTATAACGGAATGATCCAAAGAAATTCATAAAGAAAACGGAGCGGCGTGGTTCAGTTGACTCTATGTCTTAGCCGCAATCTTCCAGAGAATCAGAAAATTCTATTTGCCAATAATTTTCCTTCATTTTCACAATAACCAAACACTGGAGGAGTGTCCAGGTAATAATACTACAAATTGAGAGTGAATTATGTACACTCAAGTCTTGGAACTGCGAACATGAATGAAACTTTTGCAATTCTAATCATGCTAGTTCAAAGCGAAGAAGTTTTCGAAATTACCTGGAGAGCGAATTCTCGGGAAAATCTGAAATGCGAAGAGATCCGATCCTGATTCAGTAATGGAAATTGAACTCAGCTAGCTCGTTCATGGAAAATGAGATCTGGCGAAGAAAAATGTGATTTCGTATGGATTAAGTATCAAACAGAAAAGAGGAACGCGTTGAGAGCTTAAGATACTTTTATGGCGGAAACTTGAATTTGGAGCCAAAGAAATTGGATGGATGTGAAATGAAAGATGCAGAAGCTGTAAGGAATCTTCGTAGGTTTGTTGTGATCCAGCGTGGAAAGGGGATGTGTGGGATCTCTTTTAAAGTACTATCCAAGTCTGAATTCTAGCGCTTCACTCCCTTCCAGCAATGGAGGGAGAGAGAGAATAATTTCACAGTGGAATTACCGAAACCACTTTTGGGGACCCACAACTCTTATAAAATTGGGAATTTGTTGTTCTGTTGGTGGCTCATTAATAATTTTTGTTTGACTATCGCAAATAAAAACGTCAAATCTTATCAATTAACAATGTATATTTTGTTTACTGATTTTTTGAGTTTTAGTGTATTTGAAATTAATATATTTAAAAATTTTAATTTATTTTCAATTAATTTTTGTTTTTAAAATTTATTATAATTCAATTCATTATAAATTATATTTTAATAAATTTTTAACATTTTAAATTCATATTAAAATTGATCTAATTGGTCAAAAATCAATTCAATCGTGTCATTGAAATATTGTTGGACAACTATACCCTTCACTTTGTATAACTTTTGTAATACTACCTCAGCCTTCGTCCACTGCTTTATGTGCTATCCTTGACCCCGTTTGTCTTCTTTCTCTTTATCTGGCATAAACACCTAAACCATTAACAAAAGCCTTTGTCCAATTTTATTGTTATCAAATTCAAATTTAAACTCTCATATATTAATTAGGTCCCTCTTTTCACTTCCCAACTACCCATATTTGTAGTGTTTACCTACAAGGGGAAAGAGATGAAACTCCTAATCTTGCCTGTAATGATGCAGTGTTACACTTGATTTGGGTTCACCTTTGCACCACTGTCACTGTTGGTATCTAGTTCCAATTTGAACAAGATTTTATGTGGTTAATGTCACGGTAAAAGATAAAATTATAAAAATATTAAATTGAATTAAATTATATCATTTATATTTATAACACAAATATTATATTTCAATTAAATTGAATTAATCTTATGATTTATTCTAAACACTTAAAAACAATTTAAAATAAATTAAATTGAATAGAATTTAAATAAAATAAGTTAATTTTTTTTTTATTTAAATTTTTGTATGAATTTGTTCCGAACTTACTTTAAATATTTTTTAAAAATTTTAAAATAAATTTTTTTTAAAATTCTTAATTTTTGTATAGATGACTTGATCTGTTTTTTATGAGAACAAACAAAAAATGAATTAGTTGATGATTTAGACCTAAATTTTTGGTTCAACATCGTTTTTCTAGTTGAATTTAGCTCATGTCATCGCATTGAAAAGACTTTAGTTTTTAAAAATATTGGATATCCGCTCTCCCTATTCTATATACAAACAAAAAGAAAATTATTAGCCTCGTCAACAGCAGCCTACGTTTAGGAACTATGAAGTTAGGTAAGACTTGGTTTTAATAAAACAAATTGAGAAAACCCTAGTAATGAATTAAAAAAAAAAAAGAATATATAGAGGTTTATTTTACTTTTATATTGAATCAAAGAAATAAAATAAAAATAAAAATAAAAACCATTACACCCTCTTCGTTTTATCTCCAATCTCCACAGACCCCTCCACGATCCAACCCAATGGCTCATCCGTCCTCCTCAGTCAAGATCATAAATCTTTGCCAGGTTGCTCCACCACTTGGCTCAGCTCCCTCAACCACTCTTCCTCTGACTTTCTTTGACATTCCATGGCTTTTCTGCCGCCCCATGGAACGAGTTTTCTTTTACGAATATCCTTACCCAACCCATCACTTCATTCAAACAATCCTTCCTACTCTTAAACTCTCTCTCTCCCTCACTCTCCAACAATTCTTCCCTTTTGCTTCCAATCTCATATGCCCACCACAACCCAATAAGCCCCACCTCCTCTATGTTGGCGGCGACGCCGTCTCCTTTACCGTCGCCGAATCCACCGCCGACTTCAACCACCTTGTTGCTAATTACCCAAAAGATGTTAACGAGCTGCACCCCTTTGTCCCACGGTTGCCTCTTGCACGTGTGTTAGATGATGGCACACGTGTGGTCCCTCTCATAGCTATTCAGGTCACTGTACTGCCAAACTCCGGAATTGCAATTTGTGTCAAATTTCTTCACGTGGCTGCTGATGGGAGGGCGTTTCATCATTTCATGAAATCATGGGCGTCCATTTTTAGGTCAAAAGGAGATCTGACTTGCATTGAAAACTCATTGCCCTTCCATAACAGGGCCGTAGTTGAAGACCCAATTGGGCTTGGGCCCAATTTCGTGAAGCAGTGGTGGAATTCTGGTGCTTCGGAATATAAGGAAGACGCAAACCTCCTCCTAGTCCATGATTTTCTCAAAAACAAAGTCCGGGCCACACTTTTACTGGGCCGAACCCAAATTGAGAAACTAAAGCATTGGGTCTCAAAGAATGAATCGGAGGCTATGGTACGCACGTCAACATTTGTGGTAACATGTGCTATGATGTGGGTTTGTTGGATCAAATCGGAACAAAGCACAAACAATGAACAACTTTGTCACTTTGTTTTAGTGGCAGATTGTAGAGACCGTTATGGGTTTTCAATACCTCAAACATATTTTGGGAATTGTCTCGCTTTGTGTTTTGTACCACTTAAGAGGAGAGAGCTAGTGGCAGAGAATGGGATTGTTGAAGCAGTGAAAGCTATTGGAAACAAAGTCAGAGAATTAGAGAGTGAAGGAGTTCTAAGAGGGGCAGAGAGGTGGATGTTGGATTGGAAAGAAGTAATGGAGCAGGGGCACCATCTAGTCACAGTGGCAGGTTCACCAAAATTGGATGTATATCAAACTGATTTTGGGTGGGGGAGGCCAAAGAAAAGTGAAGCAGTGCAAATTGATATGTCTGAGAGTATGTCTATTGCTGAGAGTAGAGATGAGAAAGGTGGGATTGAAATTGGTTTGGCACTTGAAAGAGCTCAAATGGATAAATTCAATTCCATATATGGAAATTTCTTGAAAGTATTATAATATATATTTTTTTTTACTAGAATCCTTCTTTGTAATATCAAAATTAACAATGTGATTTTAATTTGCACAAATGTATGGAAATCATAAGCATTTGTATGTTTGAATCTTGCATCAAAATAAATAACTAACCATATGTTTAGTATGAGAGAGAATTTCATAGTATTGCGATTTGATGTTAGTTAATTATTTTAAAATGTTTAATCGAGTCTTACACGTGAAATAAAAACTGTCTGAAGATGAGGCCAAGATAATCATTTTAACATTTACGAAGAAAATCCAACAAAGATATAAGAAATTTCAATGGAAATACACAAGTGACGCCCAATTGAAAACTAAAATATAACTGGGTTTCTTCTAGTTTATAGTTTTCTTGTGAATTTATGCTAATTAGTGGGGTTTGAGACAATATAACTTACATTTCATAGCTGCCTCCATTGTTTTGCATTGGCAAGAAGCAAAATAACAAAACCAAAAGGAAATATTTCTGCTTCTTTAGCAAAGATACTTCCTTTAAATCCATTGGTTTGTTTTCAATCATTAATAGCTTCCCTTGTTCCTATCTTTATTAGGGGTAAGATTTATATGAAAGAAAAATTGTATCTTGTTATGTAGTTTATTTATAGTTGCAACTTGCAACAAACTTAATACGAATTAAAAAAAAAAAAGTCCACGTCTTTGAATGTCTTCAATTTTTTTTAATTTTTTTTTTGCATTAACATAGCTGTTCATGTTATTATATATATATATTTTTTTCCCAGTTCGTGTTTATGATGAGTTGAGCATCGATAATTAGTTTCTCACAAACAAACAAACAAAAAACGCCATTGATTAATTAGAGCAATTAAATTACTTCTACAACTACACAAATTTACCCTAAATTGAGAACGAGTTTCATGCTTTTTGGGACCAAATTTTTAAAAATTAGTTAAACGTTATTCAACTGCATTATTATAAATAAATAAATTCACTCACCAATGTTTAAAAATTAGTTAAAACATTATTCAACTGCATTATTGCATATAAATAAATTCAACCACCAGCTTCTGTTTGATTATTTGCCAAAACCAAACCTTTTCATCATCAGCTGCACTCCTTCAATGGCCGCAGAACCCAAAGAATCAGCTGCCAACAATCCAGGTCTCCAAACAACCCCAGATGAAGATACTAAAGGATACTATGTTCAGCAAATTGTACATACCTAATACCCCCCAATCATTTATATATTGTAGATTTTTAATTTTAATTTTCTTTTTCAAAACCCTGTTAACTGTATCAAATTTTTATTTATTTATTTATTTACTTATGAGCTAAGTCATAATTTTAATTGCAGATGCTTCGAATTAAGGATCCAAAAGTGAGCCTCGAATTTTATTCTCGTGTGCTTGGCATGTCGTAAGTGCTTTCTATGAATAAATTCTTCAGTTATTAATATTGAAAAATACTTTTATCCTTTAATTATTAATTGGTAAATATTTTCTGGGACAAATCAGTTTGCTTAAGAGGTTTGATATTACACCACTAAACTACAGCGTTTACTTCCTCGGCTACGAGGTACACATCGATGTTTCTTATTCTTTGATTATTTGGATTGAAGAATTTAAAACAAAATAAGAAATATAATTTATTTTAAAATAAAATTTAAATTTATACAAAAAATTATTTTGTTATCGGTGCCTTAAAATTGACCATATTTCTTGTACGTTTTTGGGTGTAGGATGCATCTTCAGCTCCTGCAAATCCTGTTGATAGAACAAATTGGGCGTTTCGTCACAAGGCTTCAATTGAATTGGCACAGTGAGAAATTGTTACAATTTTTTTAATATTTAATGTTAACAATTTGTTGATTAATCACATTTTTGATATAATTAAATTAAAGTCAAACAATTAATCCATATCGAGATTAGTAAATTTCTGACTATTTTACTTCTCATGGTATTCGTCAAAAAAATTCGAACTCAATTTTTTTTTCTAGATGTTAAATAACAAATTCTATTCTCCTTTTGTTTCCTAGTGTTAAATAACATTTAAATGTTTAAATTACAGTAATTGGGGTACTGAAAGCGATCCAAATTTCAAAGGATATCATGATGGAAATTCAGAGCCCCAAAGCTTTGGTGTGTAACATCTTATAATTGCAAGTATTGACATATCTGCAAATTATAGAAATTTCTAAAGTGGATAAAATCTATATAAATTGTTAAATTAAAAAATGAATTGTGAATTATTTATCTGATTTCAGGCCACATTGGCATTATTGTTGATGACGTGTTCAAAGCATGTGAGAGATTTGAACATCTAGGAGTGGAGTTTATCAGCAAACCAGATGATCGTAAATAAATTAAGTCAAATTAATTAGGTTCTCATAATTGGATAATTGCTAAGAAATGTTTAGGTTTATGTTGCAGCTGTAACAAAAGGGATAGCGTACATTAAGGATCCTGATGGATATTGGATCGAAATCTTTGATCTTAAAACTGTGGGAAACCTAACAGCTGGTTTTGCTTAGGTCTTAGGTTTCATATCCCAAACCCCTCTTCCAGCAGTTTGTTGTATGTCCAATGTGAGAGAATTTTTATTTAGTTTCTCATGAATTTCAATTTTTAAAATTACTATTTGATTCACTGTGACTCTATAAATTTATGCATTCAATTTACTTAAAAGATTTTTCTAAGAGTGTTCTTAGAATAAATATAAAAATTTTATATTATTTATTGTAGTAAGAAGTCATGATTTTAGTGATGTGTAACAAATAATTTATTATTGTTAAAATATTTCAAAATTCTAAAATCTATATATATTAACTACGTCTTATCAAATACTTTTAAAATACTCATTAAAAGAATTATTATTTAAATAATATATAATAATTAATATTAATGATACGAGTTAATACTTTCTTATTAAGCTGCAACGGGGATAACATAAACTACTAACCACCAAACTAATAACTAGTCTCGGCCATGCTACGCCCATGACATCACTAATTAAGCGACAACTATGATAACCCATCGGGCTCCCTAATCTATTGCATCTCCTCCTCTGCACTATCCGAAGTGTTGAATAGAATGTCATATAAGTATTAAATTGAAATGTATGTTCATAAATGATAATGGAAGTCAAAAGATATAATTATTGGTTTTGTATACCAATTATATGTGATCGTATTCTATCTTTACGAGAATATAGAGAATTGTTGTTTATTGTGTACGAAAACAAGTTGTTATTGGGCTAATGTGAAAAATTACCACACATTTTTATATTTCATGAGTCGCATATGAGATCTCAACCCCTCCATCTTAGTCAGTTGAATTAAAATCTCATTAGTAATTGCCGGTTGTTAGTATTGATACAAATGTTCTTTGCAAATTAATTTCATAATAATATTATGGTTTGTTGTTTATGTCATTTTAAATAAACAAAATTTAATATTATGACAATAGATAAAATAAAATTTCATAATACTTATCCTTAATAATGATGCACAGTCTCTCTATATATAAAAATGACAATAATAATAAATATCAAACTCTTCTATCTTAAAAAAAAAGTCCGACAGAATCTCAAGTGATTAGTTTCACAACATTGCCTGTGGAGAAACCTGAAAATACTCAAAAAAAATCCTTCTAGCTTACAAGAAAAAAAGAGTTTTACATAGATCATGGAAAATTTCTAAAGAATGATTCAAAGACTTTCATTCTGACTAAGGAGCTTATTTCAAGCATGAAGAAACAAGAAGGTAATTCGTAATTTGGAAAGAACAAAAAAACTATACAGAGCATTATTAATGCGTAGAAGACAAAATAAATTTCCAGCTTATCTTGCTTAATTTCAAAATTTCTAAAGAATGATTCCAAGTCTTTCTTCAAGTTAGCTGGACTAAGAAATCACCATCCTTTACCTATTAGCCACAACCAGTCAAGTGTCACCCCAGCAAAAATACCTCCTAGAAGAAACAACACCAGCAAATTTCCCAAAGCATTTTGTTCAGGACCCTGAAAAAACAGTAAGAACATAAATAACTAAAATGCTTCCCTTTTAACTTTGTAGTAAATTATGTTTGTCATTGTTAATCAGCAGACTAACCTTGTAACCTTTTGGTGCAGAAGTAAGAACACAGACAGTGAGGTAACCATTAGATAACCCCAAGAAGGATGTCAACATTATCATCCAGCCCTGATCACCATACTTTGCTGTGAAATAGAATGCCGGGACAAGTAAGAAACGAGCAAGAATCATGATCATGAGACACTTCCGGGATTCCAGTTTCAGGCATTTCACTAGTGGAATGTATCTTCCAATGAGGTCAGACACATTATATATTGCTATCAAAACAAGTGCATACCTAAAAAGTTGATAGCATAGGAAAATTGATGTGAATATGTATCAGAGGAGAAGCAGATACAAATCATTTATCAATTTTTTTGTGACAAACAAATGCATACCAGGCACCCAAGCTGTGTGATCCCGTGTCTTCTGACAAAAATCCAGGGAAGATAGATAGTGTTAACACGTATATGAGAAACATATCAAGTGCATAATCAATGTTCTGAAGTAATAATTCTTTGTTTCCTAGCCGATCAAATCGCTTTGGATCTTCTTCATCCTGCAAAATTTCCAATGAATTACAAACTATTAAGGTTTGTCCAATAGGAAATTTCTATCACACATTGCAGAAAGAACACAAACATACTGCTTCAGGTAATGTTTGGATTCCACCGGCAGCCAGATCAGCTGAAACAGTTTTGGATCCTTCTGATGCAGCCTTTGATCGGTAGTACTTCACAATTGGTAGCTTTGGGAAGGCAAAGGCATAGAGAAGAACACAAAGAAGCTCAAAAAATGTAGAGATGGCAAAGAATAAAACTGCAGTGGACAGCATAACAACCAGTATCAGTGCACAACTTGTATGCTTTCCCCTGTCAAATAGGCCTAACTCGATGATGACTAACAACAAAATTTAATAAACAAAACAGCAGCATGATACTTTCTGATCAAATAAAAATAAGACATTCTTTCAATTTTTTATCAAGAGGAAACACAAATGTTAGGATGTTGTACGTACTGGCTCCTTTTCGGAGACCATCCTTAGAATTCTCGAATGCAGCTTTTGTTATTAGTCTTAAACTAGAGGTAAGAGTTCCTGATGCAGCCAAACCAGCAAGGAAAGACTGGAGAATAAAATAAGATATTCAAAATCAAATTAACAAATCCTTATGCCAAAGATATTATTGAACATGAGCATCTGCAACCCCATCACAGATACTAACCTGAATGAACTCTGGTCTCATGAAGGATAGGTCTCCAACCATTCCACCCTGTACATGTGCATCTGCAACCCCAAAAGCACCACTAATTGCACAAATTCCAATAAAAGTTCCAAGTCCTCCTTTCCCAGAAGTCGCCAGATCCAACTATGGCAGGACAATGATAATGGGAATGAAATCAAAACAATCTCAAACGAATAAAGTCAATAAGTATACAGTTCAATAGGACTTACAATTAAAACCAAAAGAGTACTTAGGAAAAAAAGGATATATCCAAACAGGTTTCTTCGTCTAGTATTGATTTTTGCCTCATTATATACTAATATTGCAAGTGTCCCAAGTGCAAATGGCTGATATACAAGAGTAAGGACTCGTGATGGGTGGTAATGCTGCATAAGGATAAAAGGAAAAAATAAAAACGAGATCATTAATTAAGACGACATATAAACAAGAAAAAATAAAAGCATTGGGAAAACTAAAAACAAACTTTGGCAATTGTTCTGTGACTTGATCACGAAAACTTGAATACTTCTGCATAACATGTAAATAGAATGTCTATTGCATTGATAATACAGGAAAAAATAAATAAAAATCCCTGGTTATTCTATATAACGAGCCACCGGGAGACAATTTCACTGAACATAAGTCATTACTCAAAACTATAAGTTACTAAGCCATTTGTTAATGGTTTGTAGACAGCATAATCTGGAAATCATGGTTAATTTACACAATTATGTTATAAATTGATTTCCAAGACATGCTATATATAATTACAGATCTAAATTTCAGTCTATACTAATACCATCATCAGTAATACAAGCAAGAGAATGCATACCGGAAACAAATAAACATAGTAATCTTCTATGGTTAGCATACTATTCCATGAAAAGAGACAACCATTGCCAAGAAGCCAGCAGACCACCATTGCAACATACTTTCCCTGTAATCAACAACAAATGCTTATGATATATATTAAGCCTAAAATTTACATAACCAACTCTAAAGAAGTCATAGATTTGATCACAGAACCTCAAGATTTGGTGCAGCCCCGTTTGCAACCATGGCTGCCATGAATGCTTCCTAGTTCCTATCAATCAATTCCTACAAGAGAAAGCAGAATTTCATTATTGTAGACCAAAATGAACACAAACCTCTATACAATCAAACTGACAGGAAGCATGCACATGGAGATTGATCCAAAAAAAAAAACAAAGTTTTATATTTTTCTTTTCCATCCCCAGTTGTTGCCTTGTAGCTCTCAATGTGTGAACATGCGTTTCCTATGCTTTAGATGATTGAAATTGTTAATATGAAATGCCACCTAATTAATTACTCACAAGTCATGAATGTGCTAAGTCAACGAATGCATTATTATGAGTTTATAACTATTATTTACGTTTAAACTATTCCACCATAATTTCATTTGTTTATTTTCTGCGCAGTGATAATCCATTTAACTATCATTTGAAAAAGTACGAAAACAATTTACTCCACCAACTAAGCAAGCAATCTTATTATAAATGGTTACTGCTCGGACTGGTTGAATTGCTAAATCTTTAGTTTCAAAAAAGATTGAGACTAGTAGAAGAAAAGCAAAACCTTTAAATCCCATTTGAAATTAATAAATAAAATGAACATTCATCAAACAAAATTTCATGTGGAGAAACAGAGAGAATGAAAATTGAAGCAATCAACAATTCAACATAATGATCATAAATAGAAAGAAACGAAAAGGAGAGAAACAGGGGTTACTCTGTAAATGGAAGGTATGGACTACAGTGTACAGGGAGATTCTTGGACGGCCTTTGAAGAATCTGAATCTGAATCTGAATTTGTTTCTCTTACTCTTTTCGCATCGCCTCCTCTTTCAACGAGTGGTGAAGAGAGAAAAAGCATGAATACGATGAATATAACTTTTGAAGATTAGCTATAAAATTATTATAACTAATTATTGTAAATTTTATCTGACAAAATGATCTGATAATATTAGAATTTCTCTTAAGAGTTATCCGTTTGGGCGCACATGTGAACTCGAGAAGGGCTTCCTCTTGATTTAAATTATTAATTTTTCTTTTAGGTAACCTCTTGATTTAAATTGGTGGTATGTACATTGACTTTTTCTTTTGATAAAGAAATAAGATGATACTAGTTTTCGTGAAGATGTATTCCATGAATTATATATATATATATATGATCATTAATAATTAATATAAATTATAATTAATAATCTTAAACAAATATATAAAAAAGAAAAAATTTAATTCATAACATAAATATTAATTAATTTTTTTTAAAGTTCAAATAATGAAAAAAAAATTAACACAACAATATTATAATCAGAAAAATTATATTCTTGATATTTCTTTTAATTTATAATTTTTTTAAATTTTAATTTATAATGTTATAATTATTTGTAACTTCTTAAATAATTTTTTTGAGAAATTCAGTCTTGATTACTATTAATATATAGTTATTAATAAATTATTGATTTATTAATATTGAAAAAAATTAGGGAAAAACTTAATTGTCATAAAAAAAGTATCATATTAATATGAAAATAAAGAATAATGAGTAAAGAAGCAAAAAAAAAAAATAATAATAAATAGTATATTTGAAGCAAAATAACAACTAAAAAAATATTTATGCAATAATAAAAACTCATAAGTATTTAAGAAAACAAGATTTCTTCCAGTAATTTCTTTCTTATATTCATAAACAAGGAGATAAATTTAACAAAAAAATAAATAAATTCATAAATTTAAAATAAAAATAGTTCTTAAGATGAAAGAAAAAAAAGAAGTTAAAACCACAATATTATAATTACGAAAATTGCATTCTTCATTTTACTTAATTCATATTATTATTATTTTTTTTAAATCATTCATATATTTAAGAAGAACTAAAAAAAAATTGTAATTATTTATTAAAAATTTGAGAAAATCAATTTTAACTATTATTGACGTATAATTATTAAATTTATATTTTTATGAATTAAAAATTAAAATAATATTATTATAATCTTGAAAACTATTTTCTTAATATTTCTTTTAATTCATATTAATTTTTTAAAATTTTAATTCATAAATTTGAGAAGAATTTCAAAATTATGATTATTACTAACTTATTTAAAAAAAAGCCAAGATCGCCAATTTTAATTACTATTGACTTATAACTATTAAAAAATTATATATTTATTATTATTGAAAAGAATGAGTAAATAAGAAATCAATAGTCCAAAAATAATTACAATCCTATTAATATTAAAATGGAGAAGAATTAGAAAAACAATGTAAAAAAATTATAATAATCTATTTGAAGTAAAATAATAATTAAAGGTAACTATATAATAATAAAAACCCATAAGAATATTTAAGAAAATAAAAAAATTATGTCATTAAGTAACTTTTATATATAGTATAGATTATAAATTTTTAATATTTAAATCTTGTCATTGATGTTAATGTCAGTTCAATAATTTCTCGTTGAGTCGATTTTAAATTTACGTTGTTATATAGCATCTCGTTGATAATATTTTACGAGTAAAAACCAAATAATATACTAACAAAATAACTTAACTATTTATGGATTTTGTTTATTAATAAAAATAGTTTATTGGCTATCAACGTGACACATAAAAAAAAAAAAAGGTTATTTCAACGGTGTAACTCATCAATAACCCTATACGCTCTGTTGATCATATAAAACTTATTTTTATGGTTCCCTCTTTTCCCACAAATGTGTGGTTTTAGTTCTAGACATCTGGGTCTTCCTTAATCAGATGATGAGCCTAACAAAGTGACCAAAACTTGGTGCAAACGTGCAACACTATATAGGAATGGGCTGGCCCAGAAAGTCATGAATGATCTGTATTTTTTCTTTACTTAAAATATTGCTTTTAACTTGTACGATAGACTCTGACATTGCATTACATGTATGGCTTGGTAGATCCAAACTAGGCATTTTTAACAAGCTTTATCAAAAAACGTATATTTCACAAACTGTATTAGATAGAGTACAAAAACAATAAATTATAATTTAAACCTATTAGATTTTGAAAAGTATGTCACCTTAAAAATTTATAATATATATATATATATTTGGCGAGATGTCTGGATTGATTTATATTTATATTTTAATTAATTCTTCTTTTTCAATTAATTAAAAATAAATCATTTATGTTAGAGACTAAAAATTTTATGAGATTTTCACTTGTCACGACTTATTTTAAGAAAAAAATGATTCAGACCTAACAATAATGTTAGATGCACACACATTTCTTACACAAGAATAAATACATATAACAACTGGGTGATAAATTGCTTGAAAGTAAGATAATTTATGTTCAAGTTTATCACTCTTATCAATTAGTTTTAAGAAAATTATCACTGGATTCTTAAGTTTATATTTATCATTGGGGTGAAAAATTTGTGTAAGAAAAATGTACGCATGATTTTGTAAAACATTGTTCACACTCTTATTTCCACCATTATATATTAATTATCTGTATCCGAACTCATATAATGAACTCCTTAGTAGTGGGCAACACTGTCAGTGCCTTTCTTTGGAAGGACCAAAGAACACCCACAAATAATTGATGTAGGTTTGGTGATTTTGTCTCACGCATTGAAGAAGGCCGATCTGGTTGTCTAGAACGCCCTATAATAATACAAACACAGAGTATACACAATGATGCTGCTATCTGCATGGGGGTATGGCCTGAAATATGCACTCATAGATCATCATGTGCCTCCATGTCTCTCTCTCTCTCTCTCTCCTTCAATATTTTCATTCCAAGCGTGCAATCTCTTCCCCTTTTAAAACCCTGCCATCCTCGTCATCTTTTTGTTTAAAATCTTGTGTGTGTACACACTATACATATATATATATATGTATGACAGAGAGAAAGAGAGTGGAGAGAGAAACAAAAAATGAGTTTCTTTAGGCTTTATCTTGCACCAAGGCAGAGAAAAGAGAGAATCTAGCTATGAGTTTCGTCAAAGAAGAAGACACCCAACAAGGAAAGTAAAAGAGAGAAGTCCACTAAAATAGTATTAAAAATAAAGGAGTTGAATATTGAAGCAAGCTTCAAGCTTACTCCAAAGAAATGGAACGTTCTTCAAAGGCATTTTGAAGTGATGAAACACATTTATCTATATATATACTAAAAGCTATTTGGCTTCTTCAAAGCTTTTTTGTCTTCCAATTTAAACCAACATTGTATAATTTAAATATCCTTGTAATCAGATGCTTAGCTTGATTACTATTTATTAATCCTTACTGTTTAAGGGATAAAGGGATATTATTATTTACCCTAATTGCTGGTAGAATCCAATGGAGTCATGTGACATTTTAAAAGAGTTTCACATCGATTAGTTAGACTTGTAATTTGTTTTTGCTAAGAGAAAATAAGAGAGAGGGGGCCAGCGTAGCTAAGCCCTTTGAACATGACTACAGGGGTATCCCAACACAAAAGAATGTTGGGTTGAGTTATAGCTACCTAATCACTTCCAAAGGAATGGTAGGATCTTACCGCTGCCTCCACCAAAATGTCAAAGAGCCTAACCCCTGCTGCATAAAGAAAATCACGCACTACTACTGCAAGCGGATTTCAACTCATGACCTCTGCTATGAAGAGTTAAGAGAATATCAATATATTGACCACCTCATAATTGGTTATGCATAATACAAACCTTAGATATTGGGGTGAGTCCTACAAGAGTTAAAGGAAAAATAAAGAAAAGAATTAGTCAGAGTTATACATAAAAATCTAAAAATTAATGTTGATATAATTAGGAAAAAAAATGGCAATATAACAAGAAGAATATGGGTGAGAATAGTACTCACTGCAGTAAGAACTTTAGTAGTTCGAATTCAAGTGAATACATATCAAATATTGTACAAGATGCTACAATTTGTTTATTAAAATTATCTTAAACACACAAATATATAGGAAGAACTACTAAGTTTACTATTAATTACTCAAGCATTTATAAGTTATAAAGATGAAGAAATAACATAAAGTGTTTAGCCGAGAAAAAAAAACATAAAGTTTGAGGTTTTGAATTTTTGTACAAATCAAATCAAATAAATTGGATATGCAGTTAATAATTTTGGTCACACTCTGATGATAACAATGAGGTTGGACCCTACTCTATATATGGATGCATACCATCAAATACATAATGACAATGTCATCACCATATTTGGCACATGCTTGCTTTTTTATTTGATGATTAAGTCAAGGCCCAAAAGTCACCAAGACCTACGTGTCCCAATTCCCAACCTCATGACCAAATACATGGTACAGATGTCTCCAAATATATGTGACATGTGCATAATTATGTAAACTAGATAATAGATGGAATAAAGTTTGGGCATTAATTTGTATCTCTGATAATTCACCATTACAAAATAAATAAAAAGAACCAACTCCATGTGAGTTTCAGGAACTAGAGTGATAGCTCTCAAATTATTAAATTTATTGGTGGGTAATTGCAAAAGTAGGTGCATTGAGAACTATATGGATGCCGTTTGACACTTAACGACTAAACATATGGTTCAAATAGCTTTCAAATGGGGACTTTAGTGCTTATGTTCCCATTGGGTTAATATACTTTAAGATCAAAATTTTACATAATGAAAAAAAAAAAAAAAGGAAGGACCTAGATTTGGACAAAACAATAAATCCACCTTTTTCCCCAACAAAGATATAATGCAAAAAGGAATTGATCTTAGTTCATATTTAATATCTATAATTCTAAGTATATTTTTAGCTATAGATGTATACATATGGAATTGAGCTAAGTATCAAACTAGGAGCCTATAAAAACTCCTTAAAAAAATCAACTAAAATTCTTAATCTAGTAAATATAAATTAGTTTATTGCAAATCATTTCTTAGCAGTTTCCTCATTGACTTCCATTTAATAAAAAACTCTTTATGTATTAAAAAATATTCCACTTGATACTTCATTAATTTTGAGGTAAATATCTGTATTAGTTTTATGCATTCAAGTGCAATGTTTGTCCTGTTGATAGTATCTTCTCCTTGAATTCTTGTTAACTTAAAAAAAAAAAAAAAAAAAAAAAAAAGGCTTCTCATTCAATACAGGAAACCTGGCTGTCACTCTGCCATGGGCATGAAAACAATATGTATTGTAATGTTTGGATCCATTAAATTCATTTTGTGAGAGAAAGGAGTAATAGAATTTAAATATTCAATTGGAGCAGTTATATGGTTTGGTGAGTGAAACGGCAATATTTCAAACTTGACATGGTCCCCTGTATTTAATTTGTTGAAGTAACATCTGTTGGTCTTGAATTGAAGCCCCACTTGATTTTACATTTTATCCAATTTTATGGGTCTTTTTTTTTTTTCTAAAATATATATACTATCATAGATTATATAAAGATTGAGTAATTTAAGAAACATCAACAACATGGACATCATTTAACTATCTAAGGCGTCCAAGCTTATTTTCTTTACAACAATTTATTTAAATATTATGTATATAGACTTTTACTTAAGAGTCTTTTTACGAACCAATTACAATAATACGAATAAAAATTCAAATCTACGATTATATTTCCTAAAATAATTTTTTTCTTAATTTTAATAGAGATTGATATTATGGCGACGATTATATATTAACCATTTGTTGTAATTAAAATTTTTACTTTATTTTATGAGTAATTTGAATTATGCGTAAGTTCTAATAGTTGAAAACAAATTGTAATGATTTTGTGCTTTAGTAGATATTGCAAATATCATGTACTCGATTCTCCCTTAATAACTTTCTAGTTTAACTAGCAATAGAACCAAATGAGTAAGACAATATCTCAAATTCATGCATTAGCCATCAGTTAAAAAATAATTTTTTCTCATCATGTCATAGAAAAAGTAAAGCATATTATAAACTTTTAGAGGGGGACATATTTTTTATTCTATTGTATCAATTGATTTACCTGGTAAAATATTTTATTACTGTATTCTCAAACGTAAGATCGAATATCAACTTCATTTAGGGTGGGGGGGTTTACGAAAAGAATGAGAGCTACCTCTAACCTCTCTCTGTATTTGATAAACTTAATAAGTCTTTCAAAGTAAAAAAAAAAAAACCGTTAATCTTAACGATACAACTATACTGTATGACCCCGGAACAGAGGATCAACGCCCTTGTGAGATAGAGCAGCTATTGTTGCAAAGCACTATTAAAGAGTGTACAGTGAGCAAAGTATTGAAGTTGGAAGATAGGTTCTTTATGAGAAAAACAGAAACAGAGAACATCTTCATCCTTTACTCATTAATTCTGCCTCTACTTCAATAATGTCTGCCGCGCTAGCTCCACGGCAAAACTAAAACTTCACACAGACTCGTCCATGGAGTTTGACATCGAAAACCCATTGGCAAATTCCAACGACCTTCAATCAGATGCTGTCCCTTCTCTCTTCCTCGCTGAATCAGAGCACACCCCATCAGAAAATTACCTTCAGAGTCTCAAAGCCAGAGATTATGATATCTCTGTGAGAAGAGAAGTCATTTCTTTAATTTCAAAGGTAAAGAATATAGTAACAGCTCATTTCTGTTAAACTGAATTATAAAGAAAAGAAAAGAAAAGAAAAAAAGAAATCTATTTTTAATTTTTTTTTTCTGATGTATTCTGAACAAGTGCTGGTCTTTTCAGTTTTGTTGCAACTTAGATCCAGTCTTATCGTACCTTGCAGTCAACTATCTTGACAGATTCTTATCCAGCCAAGGAATGCTGGTAAATATAACAAATAGGTTATGACATTTTGGATGATTTATTATTGGTAAAAAAGTTTCATTATTTTCCAATTACGTCTAGAATTAGAGGATGTTGGATAATGTTTGGATTAAGTTATCTCAAAGATCTAACTCAAATTTGGTATAACAGCAACCAAAGTCATGGGTTCTGAGGCTTGTTGCACTTACTTGCATTTCTTTAGCTGCTAAGATGACGAAAACAGAGTTTTCCATCACTGATATTCAGGTACTTAACCAATTTTGCTTTATAATTTGTTTAAACCCAGAGATTCAGTGTTGTTGATTTTGTGTACCCATTAGATGCTTGTGTGAAAGTTTACATTTTTAGTTCTATTTGGGCCTTTTTCTGAAACAGGGTGATGGGGGTATCATTTTTGACAAACAAACAATACAGAGAATGGAGGTTCTTATTTTGGGAGCTCTGAAATGGAGAATGCGTTCGATCACTCCTTTCTCTTTCATTCCTTTCTTCATTTGTTTGTTCAAGCTCAAAGACCCACCATTGATGCAGGCTCTCAAAGCTCGAGCTACTGAGATTATCTTCAAATCTCAAAGTGGTAAATACCCATTAAGAAAAAAAGAGAAAATTTCAAAAAAAAAATCAGATATTTTGATATTATCCATCTCTTGCAGCCATTTTACTAATCAATCTTCATCTGATTTGCAGACGTTAAGCTTTTGGAATTCAAGCCATCTATCATTGCTGTATCTGCTCTTCTTTCTACTTCTCATGAATTGCTTCCCTTGCATTATGCAGACTTTAGAAAAGCATTATCCAATTGTTCATTTGTAAATAAAGTAAATATCTTACTTTTTCCCCTTCACTTACTTCAATGGTTAAATCTTTTTTCCTTTATTAAGAAAAAGTTAATTAATGCCATGTTCTATGGCAGGAATATATGTTGCAATGCTATAATGTGGTGCAAGACATAACAATGGATGGGTATGAATATACATACGACATAGTTTCAAGCTGGGACACACCTGTTAATGTATTAGACCATCATTTTTTGAGCTCGGAAAGTGAAAATTATACCAATGGAACCACCCATGCTATTGTTGCCACCAGTCCTATACAAGAGAGGGACATCAAGAGGAGAAAAATCAATGACTATGGAAATAATCACACTGTCCAGCTCTCTCAGAGTCAACGTTGCTGATGAAGGAAGAAGTGGAAGGCATTCAATGACTAGGTGTTGCTCCTATCCTCTATCTTCTTGATCAAAATTGAAGAGGAAAATTAAGAAAGCAGAAGAAAAGAATTCATATGGTGTGAGACTTAGAAAGATAAGGAGGGAATTTTTGTTTTATTAGCTATGGATCCAAACAAAGACAAAATATAACTTTGAATAGGTCGGGTTGAATTCTGTGTTTCTGTTTTGGTTTAGTGTCGTTGTGTCTCTTAGCGTTCCGGCAGAGGAATATGAATAGCTTAGTACGCGTTCCTATTTTTACTGTTTTGAAGAATAAGAAAATTACGTTCGGACCCCTCCAAGTACTTTATTTTAGAGTTGGCACATGTATCTATTTGTCTCGAGATTGGTGATAAACATGTTGGGGGCAAAAGTAGAAATCAATAAATGTAGACAGCTAAAAAAGGTGTCTAGTCTCTGTGTGTCTCTACGTTTGTTTTTGTCTTTATCTTTGTTCTTAGGAGTTATAGATTATTTACATGCTACAAGTTTTATTAATGTTTCTTTTGTGGATGAAATTTTAATCAAGATGTGTGGCGTTGGAATTTTAAATGGTCCCCCGCCCGTTAATTTACTGAACTTCATCATCGGATAATATTTGGACCCAGTTTTGAGATCTCCGTTTTCTGTACCTTAGGAAGATGATGATAGCAACAGTTCATAGGAATCGGCCGGGACCAGTTATCCTCTAATTCTCTTTCTTCATCTTCTCGTTAGTGTCCATTAAATAAAATAATTTTAATTTTATACATGCGTATTCTAAGACAAATTATTAAAATTTTATATATAGTATAATTTCGAATGAGTATTGTTAATATTATATAAATAAAAAGTTTATAATATTTATTATAATAATAATTTTAATTTAAAAAAATTTAATACATAAATTTTTACTTTTTGAAAAATGTTAATTTTCAAATATTATATGTATGGTAATTTAGCTAGTACTGCTAGAAGACTTATATTAAAATTATACATGTTTGTTTTATTTTAAGGTAGTGTCAGAAAATAAATTTTTTAATAATTACAATTGGTTTTAAAAGTTAAAAATATATTAAAAGAAAATTAAATTAGAATGAATTATTTAAATAAATATTAAATTTATTTTAGAAGAATTAGAGTTAAAAAATAAATTGCAAGACTAATAAATAAGATCATATTTTTCTAAACATAGAGGAAAACGAAAGTATTACATATTTCTTAACGGGTGTCCTTAGCCCTAAGAACACTTACTAAAAAAACTATTTAAAACAAATTAATTTACAAAAATCATATTTAACATTTTAACAAATATTTTTATAACATGTTAGAAAAATTCAATAAATAAATAAGGAAGGAACTTTTAGTTTAAAACACAACAGTACATGTATATCCAGCCCAAACCAGAAACAGAGCTATGGGGCATATTGTGACACGTAGCCTGCGAGTCCAAGAGTAGAAAACGGGGACCAGTCACTACCACTGAAGCCCATAGAAGTCCTTTACTTATTTTTGAACTTTCTAGTTAACAATTGCACATCCAAGTCCTAATCATTCTGATCATCATCCAATAGGATTATTCCATAAATCTAGGATTATTCCAATATTAGTTTCAAATGGTTTTTGCTAAAAATATATGTCACCAATTTAGCTTCCAAATATGAAAAAGAAAAAACAAAATTATTATCCATCTGCAAATTTGTGGATTGTGTTTTTCTAGTTGTAAAATCATTCAGACAAAAGTTTAATGGGACCCATGTCCAATGCCAAGAAACGACAGGTGGAAATCTTAACATGCTTTTTAAAACTCCAACTCATACAAATTAATTTTGAGCATGCGAATTAAGCTTCTAAGTGATGCCTTTTCCTACAATTAAGATGAACGCACAGTTGCAACAGTAATGATCCGCATCCAATGCTTAGATATCAATATCATAAGCGAAGAAAAGGTGGCAAAAAGCTAGATCAGATACCATTTGATTAACTGTTAATGAAATTTAGTAAAGCATCTTAGTGAGAAAATGTATAGAAATGGTTTGTTTTGTTTTTGTTTTTAATCTAATCCGTTTAAAAAATATTTAAATATAGTCTCTATCTCTTTTAAGAAAGTTGGTTATGATTCGATTATTCTTATTGAGCTATGGGATCTCATATCATGTTTACAAATTGTTTTAAAAAGAAATATTAATAATTATAGAGAGATTGAAATGAATATTCAAATGATTATAAATGCAATTTTGATAATTAATTATTTTGATTCCATCAACAAATTATTAAAAATGTCTTCGTTGAAACAATAAGATTAATTTCTCCCTCAGATGCTTTGTAAGTAGTAATTGCATACCTTGCACTCTACAATACTAGTGTACCAAGAATAGAAGTGAGATTTGAGAAAAATGAAGAAAGAATTCCTGAGACAGAAAACTAGAAAGAGGTGCAGACTCCCAAAAGAAGTAGCCAACGATACCATTTATAGGCATTACAACACACACTGGTATCGAAGATAACCAAAAAGTTTATTGGAATTTTGCCTCAAATCAAGATTTGTTAGTTTTTTTTTTTTTTTTTTACTTCTTTTTTTAGTAGGTAAAAAGAAAATAAATTAGATTTTGATTGAGATTTCTTATAACTTGCTTTACCTTGGTAGATAATAAATCTAATTAGATGATTATAGGGTTTTATAAAATGAAAGAAAAGTTTATTAGTTTTATAAATCATATATAGTATAAATATGTAGACCTATGAGAGTTATAGGTATAAGAAAGAGAGAAATCTAATATATATATGATATCTGCTTAAATATAAGAGAAATTGGTAGAAAACTAGAGATATGGGAAGAGTGGATTGAACACTATGCATAGAATATTACTCTTTCTTTGTAATTTTTTAAGGTAAGAGGCCGATCTTTGTATTGATATTTGTTCATCTACTTTTATTTGTGATTATTTATTTATTTATTATTTTACCATAACTCATTATAGGTTAAAGAAAAATTTCATATAATTTCTGACAAAAAGAAATCCACGCATCAGATCTTAAACGAGACAGTTCAAACTAGAGAAAGAAAAAGAAAAATCTTGAAGCATGTTAAACACAAACAACACTCAAAGATAAAACACCACCGAATTAAAGATATCACAAACAACTAATCTCATATCAACCATATTTGATTTATAGAAATTCTTAATACAAACAAGAAGACTAACAAATTATTCAAAAGCAACACTAAAATATTCATCATCAATATAATCTGCCATCATCTAGCTCTCATATATGCTGATCAAGGTTGATGCATGCATGCATGACTCCTTCAAATTGTTCCTTCAGAAATCTTGAAGCTAGCAAAAGCATTTCAACTCCATCCTTAGATGATCAGAAGAGATGCTCTTATATCCTTGATCTTTTGCAAGTTGCCTATCCCAAATTACCATTTAGAAGATATTAGTTGTAGTACTAATTATATTCATTAAGGTCTAAATATAACTTGTTTCAAGTACCTGACTGATAGATAAAATACACACACAATACTTATTAACAGTTTATCAAAATAACCATTGATAGATAATAATTTAACTGTGAAGCATGTAGATCATATACACATTTATATTAAGAGAAGAGAAGTTTGAGTAACTAAGAATCCAAGTTCTTCCAAGACAAAGAATATATCAAGATTTAAGATTCTTCATAGTTGAGTCCCCTAAATATTATCTCATCATCCGATCCACACACACATATATATATATATATGATGTCATTTCAGCTGTGCCAAACACCCAACCTCATGACCCAAGAAACCTACTAATTAACAAGATAACTAAACATTCAAATATTCCTTATCATTCATAAGTAAGACATGAAATATATAATGGAGCATGCAAGTATATATTTCTAGCTAATTAAAAAAGAAAGAAAAAGAGAGAAAACATTACCACTAATTACTTGTATATATATGTTACTGATATTGGAATTCTCCCATAATGATCCCTTGGTCGAACAAATTTTCATCACCATAATAATTATAGTATATATCATGTTCTCCATGATCTGCTGGATAATTTGGATAGCTATCCTGATTGTAAGTAGTTTCTACCACATATGGGGTGGTCCAAAAATCATCATTAATGCTGAATTCTTCAAAATTCATTTCCAATGAAGTAACACTATGCTTCATGGACAAGTTTTGGCATGACTGTGCTGCATGATCAATAGCAGTACTACCGCCGGTTGAGGAGCAATCTCCGACCCCGGAAGATGTGGTTTCTGGAGACCATGAGCTACTGATCATTGAAGAAGACTTGACAATTACCACATCATGATTTTGAGCTTCAGTAATTTCTATATGTTGATCAGCTGTTGGTCTGTTGTAAGAAGTACACTCAATTGTCTCCTTCAACTCAGTTTCATGAGCTGTTGTCAAGATCTCACACTGCTTTGCCCGCTTCTTTAGTTTGGAGTGCCAACAATTCTTTATCTCATTGTCTGTTCTTCCAGGTAATTTTGCAGCAATCACGGACCATCTGTGTAAACAAGACAGGTCTACAGAATTGAGGTGACCAAAATTATACAATAACAATCAATATAAAACACCATTTATAAATTTGATCATAATTATTTTAAGATTTATACTTATTTCCAAGCTCTTGATGCAATTTAATGACTATGTCCTCTTCTCCTTTAGTTAAGTCTCCGTGTTTTAGATTTGGACGGAGATAGTTCATCCAACGCAGTCTGCAACTCTTTCCACATCTCGATAAACCTATGAGATGACGATAAACTAAATTCGTCAAAATTCACCAATTAATTAACATTGCTGCACATATTATCATTAATTAATTAACTAAAAAACACCTCAATTAGCTAGGTTAAGTTCAATTTCATTTTTAATTAGGACAACTAATCATCAATCAGAAAATTACTAGGATATATATGTACAGAAGAAGAAGAGGAAGAGAATATTGATCAAGAAGCAGGAAGTGAAAGAGAAGAAGGAGAAGAAGAAGCTGGGAAAAGGAGGAGGAGAAAATTCTAGAAGAAGAAGCTAGGAAAAGAGGAGGAGGAGGAGAAGAAGAAGAAGAAGAAGAAGTAGTTGCATATAGTAGTTTTGGTTAAATATATGAATCAGAAAGAGTTGCATATAACATACCTGCATATTTGGGGAGCTGACGCCAATTAGAATGACCATATCTCTCAATATAAGCTCTTAGTATGTTATCTTCTTCTTGACTCCATCCTCCTTTCTTGACTCCATTTTGATCATAGAATGGAGTTCTCACCATCTCTTCTCAGAAACCAACACTCTCTCTCTCCACCTTGTTTGGAATTTATATCGATCTATACCATGAGAAATTCTAAAGTGTGAATAGATTATTTTATAATTATAGCTAGCTCCACTAATTAAGTAACTTTCAAGGAATGGATCTATTTGTTTTACAGGTCCTTATGCAGATGCCCTGTAATTACCTTTAATATTAAAATATTAATTTGAGTAGAGAAGGAAGACTTTCTATTTTTTTTTTTTTTTTTGTTGACAGGTGAGAGTCTTAAATTCAGATACTATTTTTCTTGAATTATATAAGCCTGACAAGAAGATCTATTTCTCCTAATTAAATTTTATAATTACTTGTTATTTATAGATAATTATAATTACTTGAAGATAATGCACAGCAACTGTAAAAAAATAAAAAATAAATAAGGATTCGCTTTCTATAATTCTAATTAAAAGACAAAACCTCTCTTCTGCTACCCAATCGAAACAAAAAGTGAAATTTAGTTGGATACTACTATATTTAACTTTTTTTAGTACTGTTGTTTGTCTTGGAAGTTATGCAAAGCATGACTATATATATATTTTACCTAGTTAATTAAGTCTTCATCATAAGAACTTGATAATTAAATTAGATATTAACGGTTAAAATTTTTATTTATTTGAGTCAATTGGTAAAGTTTTTTGCATCGTTCAAAAACCTGTTATCAAATCATTCCTTTAATATAGGTAAGAAAGATTTACGAGAAGAGAGAGTGTTGGCTACTTTCAATTGTGTAAGTCATTAACAAATCTTACACGAAAAGAATATCAATACTGTGATAATAAACATAAAATATTATTGTTGTAACTTTAACAAGGGTTATAATGAGACTCCTTAGAAAAACTATTTGAAATATTCTTCATGTTTCATGCCTTGTATTAAAGAAGACAAATACCATTATATTAATATAAATAATGAATAAAGTAATTACCAAAATAGTAACTAATTAATAATAAATAAAGAAGGAGGATTACACTCTGTCAGGGCTTAAGCAATTTGACGTCAGAAGGTTGACATCATCAATAAATAGACTAGACCAGACCAGACCAGAACAGCTCGATCCTTTAAGTCTTCAACCTTCATTTCTGGGTTTAAATTCACGTGCTCTATATGGGTAGAACCTGTTCAATGAAATTGACCTTTAATTGGATAAGACCATGAGTTCCTTCGTTGAAGCTTCTAATGCACATGCTGGCTATCACTACAACTTTTTTTCTAATTAAATATCAATAATTATCCGAATAATTTGGTAATTTTAAGAAAGTTTGAAAGTGTGAAATTTTGAAATTGTCTTTTTTATAGGCAATGGAAAAAGAATTGAATGCTTTTTCTTCAACGGCTGTGTGTGAAATCTTTTAGTTTTTGTTTTGGTGTGTGCCAAAGTGCCAGCAATGAATGATATAATCATGCAAACGTAATTAAGCACTAGAAGTCCATTATAATAAATTAAAACATAGACTTTATATACTATTTGAACAAACATAATTGTGACTCCAAAAAATATTATATATATATATAATTAAAGTAGTTTGTACAATGAATATGATATACCCGTGAACCACATGTGAGAATTATTATATTTCCTTAATTATTGTATATATAAAATAATTAATCATAGTACTGGCCCATATAAAGTTAAGTCAATTTCTTCAATACATCAGAGCTAAAAATTCGGTTGAGAATAATAATTACACAGTGATGTTCTTTGGTGATTCATTAGTATTGATGGTTGGAATTGAAGAAAAAAAAGCTGTAAATTTAATTGAGATCGAGATGGCTATCTGTTTTGTGTTTACAGATCATACACAATACAATACACGAGAAAATTGTTGATATGCAATCACACATATGCATGAATAATAAGTTCACGACAAAATAAAAAAAAAATATGAAAAGTGAGACAAATATATATATAAATAGCATGAACTCTTATTATAAAAGGGTGTGCTCGACTATCTTATTTATGCATACTAATTAATTTGATGTTGTGGAGGGGACTTTCTTCAATAATTTTGTATTTTTTATTATCTTATCTATTATATATATTTCTAGTCAAAGTGCTAGCAATACACCAAATGTATGTACAGAATAACAATAAAATATGTAATTTGAGAATTAGAATTAGAGTGGTAACTAATTAGTTAAATTTAATAGCTCGAAATGAAGTTCAATTAAAATTATAAATAATACATATCTTTTTAATAAAATTGCTAATAAGTAAGACTTACCATTTCACCTAATGAATTTACAAACTGTTTGTGTTCATATTTATTTTATTCAAATTATGAATATAACTTAAGAAATGTTGATTTTTAATAGATATATATGAGCTGTATAATTAAAAAATTAGAATAAAATTGAATAATTCATTTTGTGAATTTTCAAATATCTAAGTACTAAAAAGGATGTATATATATGAGATGATTAAATAGTTTTTATTTTTTATTTTTTAATCAAAGATAGGAATATCATCAAGGGGTAGAGAAACAGTAAAGAAGACTCCAGAGCCAACTCTGCAAAAAAGAACTCCCACACAAAGTAGGGTCTTTAATTAAGGCTGTCATTGATGGGCAACCCAATTACAATTTGAGCCAACCCAATGACAAATCAGTTGCTGTTGCTAAAGAAGAAATATCTTCAATGACCACATTTGCTGCTTACTTGATGACCATTTAAGCAATTCTGGATAGCTTCAATTATTACCAACTTCACGTCACTTTCAAAAATAACATCACTGTACTGTAGTTGGACGCATTTTTTTTTTTCGAGCATCGAATATACTTAATTGAAGAAGATATATATTTATTCACATAAAATTAAGTTGTATATATTCAATTTGTTAGTTCGAAATATAACTGAAAATTTTCATTGTTCCCAAAATGTTCTTTAATACATATCTTATATGTTTTCGTTTCTAAACCGATCTATATTGTACTCCTTGATATGAAAATTTTCATTATTTCCACAATGTTCTTTAATACATATCTTATATGTTTTTTGTTTCTAAATTGATCTGTATTGTACTTGTTGTTTGTATTATATTTCTCTTGTTATAAAAAAAAAAAAAAAAAATTAATTACCAAAAAGAGCACCTTCTTTCCAATCATTCTAATTATACGACTTAATTATCTCATTAACTCAATATATAAGTAAATTAAATTCATGCTTCTACTCAAATTAGACTCAACAAAAATCCTTCCAATCAACTCTTTGAGTTATTCTATAGAAAAGTACTAATTAAATTATAAAATCAACCGTGTTAATTAAGAAAGAAAATAAATAAACTACTATTTTCGTCGTCAAAATGTTGAATTTATCACTGTCATCAAATAAGTCTGTCAAAGATTTTTTTAATTTTTCACTTTCGTCCTCCAGATATTTGTCTAGTTGAGAATTAATGAAAATATTTATTTGACAAATTAAAAGAAACAAAAATTATAATTTTTATCATTAAATGTGCATGCGACATTTAGAAGGTAAGGATGAACATATATATATATATATATATATTAACAACTAACTAATCTTAAATTTTTAATTCAAAATTTAGTCATACTTTTATATAGAGGTAATCCTTACTCAAAGCATTTAGAACAAGAAAATATTATCTCAATGAAAATTTGAATGACTTTAAGGATTAAGAATTTATTATAAATTTAATGCATTGAGAAGTTTTTTTTTTTTTTTTTTCCATTCATTGTCTTTAACATGACAAATAAATGTTTATGTTAATTCCTAATTAGTGAAATAGAGAGTGAAACAAGATAATTTTGAATTTTATAAAGATTTGATTGATAACATTAACATTGAGGGATTAAATTAAAATTTTAAAATATTTCAAGAATAGATCTATTTGATAAATTAAACATTTTTAAAGACTTTATTACTTGGTAAATATTAATGTTAGTTGCATTTAACTACCTAATTTTAGTCTGTTGTGTCGTCTCGATTCTTAATTAATTTATATCTTTAATTCTATGTAAAAATATAAAATTTACATCTACAGTTTTTATTTTAAATAATAAAATTAATAAATATATTGTCTTGACCAATATTGTTGGGTTTACACTTTACAAAGGGTTTGAAATTGGCTTATCAGTCAGAATTCAGAACAGTAACGCCAAAATAAAGGACGCCGCAGAAGTAGGGGCATTAGGAAAAGAACCCAAACAAACTGACGTGTGCCACTTACGCTTATCAGAATCTTACTGCAAAAGTAAAAAAAAAATGATGAGAATCAAATAATTCTAGAAAAGCAAAGCTCTTTTTATGCATTATTATTAAAAGATTCTGTAACAAGGTTTACTAGACATTTATTAAATAATAATAAATATATTTATTAAAAACTAAAATTGTTATTCATTATAATTTATATAATAAATAATATCAATCATTATACTAAATATTATAAATTTTTTATTTATTAAAATTAACAAGTATCTGACATCGTTAAATAAATCTATTATTAAAATAAGCCCTCGTATTCATTGTACAAACAATTTTGGCTCAGATCATTATAACTTGGACAGAAATATTCAAGCTCATTAATAGCCAGAGGTGCTGATATATCGCTCTCTAAATATGGGTAATAATTGTCTGACATAAATGGCTCTGTCCAGAAATTTCCAGTGATGGGTTGTTCTGTTTGTGCTTCTAAAGCAGTAAAAGTTTCATCTGTAACCCAATTAGTGCTACTGAAATTTGAAGATTCAAAGCTCATAGGGGAGATGTCACTCAATGAGGAATTTGAGGACAATGGCCAGGTATCCAAAATTGGAGGACTAGGTGGATTAATTAGCAGGGGGTTACTGTTTGTGTTTGTGTTTTTGTTTGGTTCTGGTTCTGGTTCTGGTTCTGGTTCTGGGTCTGTGTCATTTGAGTTGGAAAGTAGGAATTTTTCATTATGGGTAGTAGTAACTGAGTTTTGTTGATCAATGCGCTTCTTGAGGTTTGTGTGCCAGTGATTTTTGATTTCGTTATCTGTTCTTCCTGGCAAATGAGCTGAAATTGCAGACCATCTGCAGTAAAACATAGTGACAGAGAAAAATTAGAATTAAAACAGAAAGAAAAAAAGACCTCCCCAAAAATTACATGTGTAGAAGTAATTATATAACCATCTGCAGCTAGCCAGGCTAGCTATATCAATATAGGGGCTTACCTATTTCCAAGGGATTGGTGTAATTTGATAATTGTTTCTTCTTCTTCAATGGTGTAATTTCCTCTTTTGATATTTGGCCTTAGATAGTTCATCCACCTAAGTCTGCAGCTCTTTCCACACCTTTGCAGACCTAAAATTATAATCAAATGGAATATTGAAGAGGCTTAGAATTGAATTTGGGTGAAAGATAACCCAGATAAAGATTTCCCTAATTATAACATTACCTGCAAACTTGGGGAGTTGGCGCCAATTCCAGCAGCCATACCTAGTAACATAAGCAATTAGCTTCCTATCTTCTTCTGGTGTCCAAGTTCCTTTCTTCAATCCATTACTTTTGTCTTGGCAAGGAGTTCTCACCATCTTTCTTTTTCTTAATTCCTTATGCTGATCTAAAATTAGAATACCTCCAATTCCCAATCTGATCAGCAACTCGTCTTTGTTTGTGTTTGGTATCAGAGAGACACGGAGAGATAGATGAGAGACTGAGTGTGCAGCCCCCCTTAGCAATTATATATTGACCTAAATGGTTCAAATTGTCAGTCATTTATACCCATGTGTTCACAACCAACACGTTTTTCATGTACAAAATAAAATAAATTATTGCATTGTTGATATAAAAAAACAAAAACAAAAAAAAGTCTTCTCATTCAAAACGCTAGGAAGGTACGTCATGTTAGCTTGTATATTAATTAATTAAAAGAAATTCAGCAATTTACACATATGGCTATAAACTCCTTCTATCTTCTAGGAAACCAACATCACTAGCTTCCAAGCAACATGGCATATAGACATGTGATCTGAGGCACCCCACTAGTATCCTAACACTTGATTGATGTAATGGACAATTTTGTATCCTTCCTACAAATTTAAAACTTCCTTTGTACCAAAAAAAAAAAAAAAAACTTCCTTAGCAACTGATCTGTCAATATTTATAATATGATCAAGACTGAAACATATAGAATTCAATAATTTAATCATAATTTTATTATTTTTCCATCCCTACAAACTAGTTCATTATTTATTATTAGATAACAAATTGATTCATGTTATATATTATTATATAAAAAATATACTAAAGTACAATCAATCTAATTCTAATATATCATAAATGTATGATTCAACTAAATCTATATGCATGTATCAATCTATTTGCATGTATTAATTTTTAAACTTATCATATTTATATTGAATTAATTATATTCACGTTTATTTATTAGCATTAAATATATATATTATTTTAACTTTTTATTAAATTCGTTATGCTAAAAGATATGTGTACAGTAGTAAGCGACTTGTAACTCTAAGAGGAAGTCAAAGGTTCGAATCTTAGAATTGTCCTTTTGGAGAGAGCCAATAATCGTGTCGCTCTTTAGACCCGAAGAAAATTATTCTCAAGGTGCAATACCATATGAATATCACCTCTAAAGAAAAAAGAAAAAGAAAAATATGTTTATTTCTAGTTTAAGTTTATATATATAACTTTAGTTATTTTTAATTTTGGACTTTATTATTTGTTTAAAATAAGTATTAGATCATTCTATAATAAGATTTAATAAATGAAAATTCCAACCCGACCCGCCCTAATTTTAATCGAGTGCATTTCACTACCACTAGACTACCCGACTTTAGAACTTAAGTAAGATTTTTTCC
This sequence comes from Quillaja saponaria, assembly GCA_029379385.1. Classification (NCBI taxonomy): domain Eukaryota; kingdom Viridiplantae; phylum Streptophyta; class Magnoliopsida; order Fabales; family Quillajaceae; genus Quillaja; species Quillaja saponaria. The sequence continues at coordinate 3,853,272 of CM055616.1, read as the reverse complement.
AAACCGACCCACCCTAATTTTAATCGGGTGCATTTAAAACTTGAGTAAGATTTTTGCCAACCTGACTCACCCTAATTTTTAATCTGGTACATTTCACTATCACTCAACCACCTGACTTTAGAACTTGAGTCAGATTTTTGCTAACCCGACTTGGTTGGATTGGATGAAATTTATATCAAACCTATCTAGCAGTCTAGTTACACACTCCTAACAAAATCTATTTGAATAGGAGCACATGGTATTATTGTTAATTATTATTATTTTTATCCCATAATATTATTTAGGACCTGGGCGTTATATGCCCTTTTTAACACGTATAGACATCAAGAGGAGGGGAAATAGCCTTACTCCCAAAAACAAAAGGAAAATAAGGGAGACTCTCCTTTAAATATTAAAAAATGAAGACGTACAAGGGAAATAGCCTTACTCCTGAAAACAAAAGGAAAATAAGGGAGACTCTCTTTACATATCAAATTAAAGCTCTACTACACATCATGAGTATATGGAATCCTACAACTGTGCTGTAGTTCATGATGGTCAATGAAAAGTTGAAAACTGATAGGTCCTAATGAATGTGTGCATATGCAGCCAAATTATCAACTAATTAGGAGTTCTTCTCCCTATAAACATGGACAATTTTGTTTTGTAAATTCTTAATTTCCTTCTTTCTTCTTTCCCCTTTCAACACTTGAACCCTCTACCATGAATAAGGATGATACAGCTCTTACCTAAAGGCTCAATGGAGGCCCAATCTTAAAAGGGTTGTCCTAACGATCATGGTCAAAATGTATATTTCCTTTATTGACTTAAAGAGTTTGAAATTCATTAAAAATATAGTGAGGAGTAAATTCTTTAAAAAAATTTTATTTCTAACATAATGTTTTTATAATTAATTCGAGAGATAAATGAATTGAGATACATTCAAACTAATACTGGAACCATATGACGTATACTACTAAACTAGTAGAGATGGGCAAATTAACTTTTTTGTTTTTGGATTTTCAGCCACAAAGTATTTTATTTCTAATTCCGTCTATGTACATAATTATTAGAGACAGAAGTGTTTTCCGTTTCAGAGACGGAGTTGTATTAACTTTTTTTTCTTTTTTTGTAATATTGCACTTCCTCCTTAATTTTCTAACTGCTACCAATTGAACCAAGCAGTGTGGTTGACATTTATCTTTTAAACGAATGTTAAGATAAGTGACGACTACTAACTAATTTGAGCCATGTGTACGCATACAATAAACAGACTACCATAATCAAATAATCTCATCTTACCTAATAATTTTTGGTTAACTTGGTTACTGATATTTATAAGCAATATGAAATTTAAGATATTATTATTCTCACATTGATCACCGAATAATTTAATTGGTTTTAGAATGTTAAATTAATGAATTAATATTTTATGTACTGTCATTATTATAAAATAATTTTTTTTACATGACTAGTACAATTATGTATGCAAACTTAGTTCTGATCGAGACGGATTCAAGTGAGGCTGTTAGGTTAATTCTTCATTCCAAATGTTTCACACCACCTTCTGGCTAGCCTAGTTGAGGATTGTCGCCTGCTAATCTCCAAGAAAAAATCTTTACATTGTCAGAATGTAAATCTGAAAGTGTTACATATCTTGCACACCAACTATCACCCTGCTAGCTAATGCTTCTTGATTTTAATCCAATGAACTTGTCAACATGTGAACTCCCATATTGCTAAGGCCAAAGAGTTTCATAAACCTTATGAGTAAATGGGCATCTCCTCTTGAGATTTACTCATAAGAAGAGGCCAATTTACTCATAAAATTTATGAAACTCTCTAGCCTTAACAATATAAGAGTTCAAACATTGATACTTCCTTTCAAATGGAATGTAGAGATTCGAAATCGTGAGGTGGAGCCCATTAGTCGTGGGCTGATCAATTGTCGGGTGTAGATATAATGAGGCGACTCATCAGTCGTGAGCCTAGCTCTAATACCATGTTAGGAAGCCTAAAGAGTTTCATAATCCTTATAAGTAAAATAGGTCTCTCTTCTTCGTAACTAATTGATTGGCTCCACCTCACGATTTCGGATTTTCACATTCCACGTGAGGTGATTGGGCTACACTTTATGATTTCAGATCTCTACGTTCCACGTAGAGGGAAGCTATTAATGTGTGAACTCTTATATTGCGCTAAGGTTAGAGAGCTTTATAATCCTTATAAGTAAGGATCATGGAGGGAAAGTGTCAATGTGTGAACTCCAATATTACGTTAAGGTTATAAAATTTCTTAATCTTTATAAATAAATGGACCCTTTCTCTTGTCTTTCAAGAGTGAGGCTCTAACAAAACTAATATCACTATGATCTACTTTTTATGACAAAGAAATCCATTAGCATCGTATGAGTAAGGGATTTGCATCAGCAATCAACATGGTAACTTGTAGTGGCTTCGGAGAAAGAATATGTGGGACATCCGATGTCTAGCACTAATTAGAAAGCATTAGCATGTATATGTGTCTCCCAAAAAAACTAGAAAACATCATGACCATAAAAACACATTTAAATTTTTGACTACGTAAAAGGCATCATGTGTGAACTCGTGTGTGAGTCCAAATTTACTTTGAATCACGTTTAGTCTTGCACGAGGATTGTGGATCTGTTCAGTCAAAGACAAACGAAAATTAAGAAATGACAGCGAACCACCGGTCCTCAAAAACTCACGGGGCCCTTGCACAATTAATATTGTTTAACAAATAGTAAGATTCTTTTCTTTTATTTAAAATAGAGAAAAAAAACAATGGGTAACACTCTATAAATTTTAAAAAAATTAGGATAATAAACTTGGAATTCATTATTTTCAAAATTAATAATTGTTGAATTATAATTTTTTTATAAATTTAAACTCGATATGATATTTTATTAATTGAATTAATAATTAATTTTAATTATGTATAATGTGAACATATGATCAAATTGAGAGGGCAAAAGGCAATGGACTTAATGAAGAAAGTGTCGTAGTCAATCTAACTTTTTCCTAAATCAGGTTAAAGCAAGATGTTATCACCGTGGTCTAAAAGTGATTCAAATGAATTCAAAGTATTAATAGTCCATACATTCACATATATCTATCCCTACCAATTGAAACAGAGACATCCTTTGACATTGACGTAACAGTACAATTGCAAATTTCCAAACCATAATTAAAACATAAACATTATATAAAACAAGGCACATGAAAAACACATACTGAATTCTATTAAATTTCTGTTTCACAAATTAATGAAGTTTGTTATTATGTGACAAGGTGACACGGTCCCTAGGAACAAGATAATAAACGGGTTGCTTTGAAAGTCATGGTCAAGTACTAAACATGAAATTAATTATAGGTTTGCAACAGTATGTACAAGTAGGGTTATCAATAATTCCTCCAGCATGACTCATGTATTAGAAATGGCGTGATGAACGATTTAATATCGGACAAACCATTAGAAAAAATAATATATAGACAAAACATAATTTGTAAATTTTGAACTATATTGTTATTATGACACCATCCTTAAATAGATATTGTCTATATGCTCTTATAATTTAGGAATTGGAGACAAGTTCTTTCTAGATTCAAAAAAATATCTTAGAAAGTTTATTACTTTTGTTATCATCAATTGCTTATGGAAGCCTATCTATAATGAATAATCATATATGTAAAAGTCATAATTGTTGACATGATAAACTATAACTTTGAATTCATTAGTTGTGTCTTTTGGCACAAATAAATTATAACAATTGAATCCAATAGTTATATCTCTTCACATACATTACTATTTATGAAAGGTATTCCAATTATAGAACTTATATTATAATTTACTCAACGCAGACGATGGATTGTATCATTTGCAACAAATTATTTATATCAAGACTAAAAATATTATAAAATTTTACTATTTACAATTTTCTGAAGACATTTTAACACACACACACAAAATCAATGTAAGTACATAATATGCATATTTAACCATTAGGTTATTCTCTTAGAACGTGTTTAGAATCAATATATTTGTAAAATTTAATTTATTCTAAATGAATTGTAGTTAAATTTTTATGTTTGGAATGTTTAGTGCAGGTGAATTCAATTAATTGAAAAACATATTTTTATGACTTTTTGTCATTTTGAATTCTTATTAAAATATCTGTGATTTGTAAAGAATGCAATTCAAATGTATTATTAAAAGCCTTTAAGATAAATATAATTCTTATTTGTTTCATTTTTACAAATTCATGCCTAATGTTTTTCTTCCCCTCATATAACATAATGACAAAATAAAAATAAGAGTAATCTTGTAAATATATTAAGTTAAATTAAATTCTATTAGTTTTATTTATAATCCAAACAATATAAATTTTATTAAATTCAATTAGATTCTATAAATATCTTAATAAACAAAGACTAAAAATTAATTAAATTCAACTCAATTCAATTTTTGTACTCTTAAGCTAAGAAACTCTTCATTATTAAATAATCTCAAATTGATTCCTTTATTTATATATTTTTTTGTTGGTATATATAATTTCTTCCAATGAGAATTCACGCGCACAAGAATTTGACTTCAATTATTAGAATTTTTATTTTGAATGAAGGGACAGCAACGTGAATTGACTTGACTGACTTGATCAGGCATGCATGTTTTTCACATGCATGCTCATATGAAAATAGAAATAGAAAAGATACAATTAATTAATTCGGGAGACTGAGTAATATTTAAGAAGTAGTCTTCCTTATATGATTGAATATCATAATGTTTAGTTAATTAATGAAACTTAGAAAAGGTATATCATAGGTTTGATTTGGTAATATTGTAACTTTTGAAAAATTATTGATATCTTTATGCTGTCAAAAAGTTACAGTAATTCTGCTTGGTAAATTTTTTTATAAAAGTTATGGTAGATAGTAAAAACAATGAACAATGTGTTTGGTAAAATAAATCATAAACTGCTGTGAATATATAAAATGACAAAAATAGATATAATTAATTAAAAATATATTTAGGAAGAGAAATTTAATGTTTATAAATTAATTGAAAGATTTATTTGATAATTTTCTAAATTAATAAGATAATTTTTATATTTTTAATTTTGAAAAAGTTACAACTAATTTTTAAAAACATTACTTGGATTGTTTTTGAAAATACCCATGACTTTTTAAAAGCACTAGAATAAGCAATCCTAAAAAAATAAAAAAAAATTAACCAAATAATATTTAGGTACTGTAACTTTGTAAAAACTAAAACATTTTCTTGAAAAGCATTATCAAACTCTAAATGATAATAAGTGTATAACAATATTTTTTCTATATACGAAAATCAACTACCAAATATAAGTTGATTTCGTGTCAATCACCTTCAAGAATTGTATATTATGTAAAATTAATCATATCAGTATAAACTAATTTTTTAATAACGATATGACATTTTTCGTAGCCGTAGAATTATGTTTCTCACTTATTTTATATGGTTGCATCACAAAAATTAGATTATTAATTTCGGATATCTCATAAATTACTTATTTGTTATGGCTATTATTTTATTTGGAAGTCATGTACGAAAATATTAGGTAATTTGACTCCTAAATTTTTTTTATTTTTTTATTTTCCATTTTCATGGCCATGAACTGGACCCTCCAGTTTCAAAAAGGGAACTTATTTGGGTCTCTTGACACTCTTTAGCCCACATATCATTGGGTATATAATTAGACACCATCCATTATATTAAAATTTTAAAACTGGTTCATATTTTTATTGGTACTCAGTATTAACGATGATAGGAGCTCCATTAAAAGAATTTAAGTTACTTGCACGCACCAGTATCAGATTGCTTTACAATGTTTTAACCAACACTAACTAAATAACAAACATAATTATTCAATGCATTTGTAGAAACCCTAATCTTAATGATGGCCTAATCACAAGAAGATGCAAACATAGCTTAAGGAATTACACAACCTTTTTCACAGCACTCATTACAACAAACATTCTTTTTAGCAGTTGGTGACATATAAACACAAACATAATTATTCCAAAGATAATATCAATTTGTGTAAAATTTGAATGAATTTTTTAATTTCGGCATGCATGATTTGTTTTTGATTAAATCATATAAATGGATTACTCGAAATGCACGTTAAACCAAAACAATTATATCCCGTCGCAAAACAAACACTTACAGTGGGATTCATATTGGATTTTTAGTTCAATGGTTTTTCTCTCGTGCCTGGATTATTGTTGAGTTTTTTGGTAGTCCTGAAATATACAAGGAGGGAAAGCTGAGAGTTTGTTCGGCTCCAAGAGCTTACCTTCCCTGTTGGGCTTTGTTGGGTCAGGGACAATTAATGTATTAACAATTAATTTGGATAGTTTTTTAATTACTTTATTTTTGATAGATAAATAATTCTAATTAAATTTTAATTGTAATAGGATTTTTATAAAGTGAATGAAAAGTTTGCATGGTGTGAGAATAGTAAAATTTTTCTAAATCATTGGTGAACTAGGTAAATAGCCAAATCATATTATACTTGTGTGTTGATTTATTTTTTATTCCCTCCTATTCATGTTGATATCATTTGTTATTTTTGTTATATTTCATTAAAAATAAAAATATAATATTGTATAATTCCAAACCTTTAGCCCTATTTTTATAACATCAAAATCCTCAAAATTATAAATCTCACTCTCAGTACATCACCAACCAACCCATAGATCTTAGTAACATCCATGGGCCATCTCGCCCTTTCCACCAACGAAAACAAAAAAAAACAAAGTAGAGCTATAAACCATTTCTTCCTGTCCCCCGGACAGCAAAGGTTTTATTGTTGCCCATCCTTTTACACCTCCACTTATAACTTTCAGACAAGAAAGAAAAGCGACCACTAATCAAATGTGGCCACTTTGGTCAAGAGAGAGAAACCCAAATATATAGAAACAAGAAACTATGTAATCCCCACTAAGTACCACTACTTTGTCATCTAGTAATTTTATTTTATTTTTGTCCTGGTCGTCAAGTTATTGAAACGTCAAAACAGAGTTGCTGTTTATTTTTCATGCTACTTCCTCGCTTAAATCGAACTCAACCAAAATTTGTAACTCTTCAAAATCTGTGGTAATAATTATTATTATTTTTCTTTTATGTTACACAAAACAGAGGAATGAATAATGAAGAATGTTTCAAGGAACAAGTGTGGCTTACTCTGTTTTCGCCCTGTTGTTGATATGGATGTCATGCTAGAGCCCAGAGATGTTGCTGTTCGTCGCTCTGCTAATCGTCATTTGAGATATATTGGTGTTGAAGAAAACGATGGTTTCAAAAATTCAGAGAAAAAATTGATGATTTTGGATAATTGGTCCCAGAAAAAACCAGAGGATTCAACTATAAGTGAGCCTCCAAAACGAACTCTTTCCCGGTTTATTAAAGCTGTGGTTTTTGAAACCATATTGGTTAGTCTATGAAATCCAATCACTGTTTTATTTTGTTTGTGAATCAATTTTATTTTATTTTAATTTTTGAAAGGTTTTGAATTTGAATGTGTTTCTGTTTTCAGAAGAAGACAGTCCGTGACAAGAAACGTTATCGCCAAGATTCTTTTGGATCAAGGGGTAGTAGTTATTCATCAAATACAGAGAGGTCATCCATGGATATTGATACTCAAGAAATTAAACATGGATCATCTTCATCTTGTTCAAGTTCAGTTTCAGAATCAAATAAAGTATCAAGGTGTTTATCCGATGAAGGAAAACAAAACCAAAGCAATCTTCAAGACCCGGCTGTGAAACAGAGAAAGATAGACAGAGGTTGCTCTGGAATTTACTTGCTTCTGATAAGCTTGACAATCAGAGTCTTGTGTGGTAAACTCTCTGGGGTTTTTCTCACATCAATTTGGCTTTATATTTTTTCGTCACGGGGATACAAGGTCAAGCTATTCTTAGCCAGAAGACATCACCAAATTGTCAAAACAAGCTATACTCAGCAAGAAGACATCAAATTGTCAAAAAACATAGGACAGAAGACATTACAAGAAGAGTGTCATAAAGGAAAGATTGCTTGAAAGAAACCACCATGAATGTTATTAAACATTTGACTTGAAAAAGTTAGTATGTTTTGTGTTTGGTGCATTTTTATGGTGCTCTTTAGTTTGTGAATTAAAGCTTTCTATGGAACAAGGGACAAAGTTAGAAGTTTCTTGTGGTGTTAATTTCATAAAAGAACAGGTTTGGTGAGTTTGTTCTACATGACTAATTTCTCAATCTTTTTTTTTTTATTGATCTGTCTGTAGCAATGAATTTTGGCTATGGTTTTGAGGTTAACCTTATATAGATAAAGCAAGTAGGTCTAGGTTCCATGTTTAGTTATTGATCTGATTGGTTTTTAACCATGTTTAGAATGTAAATCTTCTTGAAGAATATGCAGAGCTTCAACAGTTTTGTCCTCCATCACCTTTCACTTGTTCTTGTTAATTTTTTTGGTATGCTATAGACATGGTAAAGTGTTGCCATCTAAAACATGTCTGCCAATGTATTTTCTTATATATTTATTTGGAAGTTTGGACATTTGATACTCACTCAGTGTTTGTGTGTAATTTAATATACAACCATGTTCTTAACTTCTTGTCAAGGTGGTCTGCATGGTATGCGGAAGATAAAACATCCTTTAAAGGGGAAAAAAAAGATGTTGCTTTGCGATATTTAATAGTTTCCAAATTCTTTTTCATGTCTTTTTAAGTTTTTTATTGAACAACAAAAAACTAAATGGAAGAGCAGTTGTACTAGCTTTAAATACCTAAAAACATATTTTTGAGAGAAAAGTTAAAGAAAAATGGAAGAGCAGTTGTACTAGCTTTAAATACCTAAAAACATATTTTTGAGAGAAAAGTTAAAGAAAAATGGAAGAGACCAAAGATTTGCAATGAAAATCATTTCCTCCCACAGACCTATATAGATGCTTGACAGGATACTCAAGACTACAAATTATATAGGAATAGACATATGCATGCAATTACACTATCTGAAACTTCAATGAAAATAAAAACTATAGCACAAAACAACATAAGCCACATAAACAATTACATCAAGCTGAAAAATGTAACTGAGCAGAACATATTATCATAACTGGACTGGAAAAGTTTACGGGATGTCCTCATTCGAACCTGTTCCAGACTTGGAGCTTGCTGGTGATGTGTTACTCTTGGTTTGAGAGGAGGCAGTTGAGGTGCTGCTCCTTGCTTGTGAACTTCCTGTGGAGTTTGAGTCAGTGAAGAAAATAATGTTCTCCAGGTTGTCAACAAACAGTTGGTGAGACCTAGGAACTGGTGGCAAATTCACGTCCAAAACCCCTTCAAGGTTTTGAACTACTTGACCCATTGAAGGCCGTTGAGTTTCATCATCTTGGACGCACCAACAAGCAACTTTACAAATTCGAAGAAGCTCTTCTACATCAGCATTTCCCCCCAGTCTGGGGTCTAGCAGGCTAAGGACATCACCATCTTTGTCTATAATTCTAGCTGCCAAGGTGGGAAAGAACTTAGCCTGACCATCATCAGATGGTTCAGAGTTCCTCCTACCAGATACAAATTCAAAAAGCATCATTCCATAGCTATAAACATCTGCTTTGGCTGTGATGGCCACTCCAGAAATCCACTCTGGTGCTAGATAACCTCTTGTTCCTCTCATGGTTGTCAGGACCCGGCTGAAATCTCGACCAATTAACTTTGCCAAACCAAAGTCTGCTACTTTTGGACAAAATTCAGCATCTAAAAGAATGTTTTCCGGTTTTATATCACAGTGTATGATGCAGTCTCTGCACTTCTCATGGAGATAAGCTAATCCCCTGGCTATCCCCAGAGCAATTTGGTATCTTGTTTTCCAATTCAATGCGTTGGAGTTTTTTCCTTGGAACAGATGAGACTCTAAAGACCCGTTTGGCATGTAATCATATACTAGCAACTTTTTGGTACCTTCAGAGCAAAACCCCCGAAGCCTAACAAGGTTAACATGCTGGATTGTCCCAGTTGTGCTGACTTCTGTTCGGAACTGCTTCTCTCCTTGGCTAATGCTTTCAAGCTTTTTCACTGCTATGACAGAAGAATCATGTAACGTTCCCTTGAAAACAGAACCAAAACCCCCACCTCCCAACTTTTCTGAGAAAGCCTTTGTTGCATTTTTCAAATCTTTGTACTTGTATGTCATTAGAGAACCCTCTCCAGCTTTTCCTGAACATACTATTCTCTTTCTTCTTCTCAGAATGACAAACACAAGAAAGCCTAGGAGAAGCCCTACCCCAGAAACAGAGCCAACAATAACCCCTACAATCAAACCCTCATTATTTTTAGGACTAGAAAACTCAGAAGCCGCAAGTTTGATATTAAAACTTTTTCCACTACTATCATCTGCTGAGAGTTGTTTTAGATTCAAAAGATTTTCATGCCAAATCCAACACCCGTTATTGTCATATGCATAGGCTATGCATGAGCAGTTATTCAAACAGTTTGACTCGCATTCCTCTGCGCTTCCTACCTCCAGGGATATTCCATGTTCAGGTAATGCCATGCTTGTCACGGTTAAAAACTTGTCCCTTTCACCATTAGCAAGACTGGTATTCCCACACTGCAAACTGGTTTTCCTCGTACAGCCACTTGAGTAGTCATTTAAATCCCAATCATTCTGAGACTTTGGCTCGAAACCTGGCAAACAATTACAGTATCGCTGGGACTCGTCGTTGCAGCTGCCAAATGCACCACACAAAGCATAAACTTCACATTGTTGCCTTGGCTGAGACCAAAACAAGTTCCACACACGAGGAGCTTCCAGCCACGCGAATACCTTGATCTGCCCTGAAACGTCTATCACCGAACGAGCTAGCATAGAACTATTGTATAATGAAAAGGTGAAATATTCCTCTTCCTCGTTTGAGACAAAGCTATAATTGAAAAGAAAATTGGGTCTCATCTCAGGAATCAAGCTGAAAATTTGACCATTCCAAGCACCACTTGTCCAGTACTGTTTAGACCTATTCCACTGAATAAGATATGAAGTGCTTCCTTTTGGGTCTAGCTCAAATGAGAAGAGCCCGGGAGCAGGATCCTGTGAATTCTTCCATGAAGTAATAATTTTGGTCTGATTTGTTTTCTTGTTCCGGCTAACTTTACTACCTGGAAGCCATGTATTTGTTGGATAGTCAAAACTCTGCCACAGGAGAGTCGATGAATTAGTCCCATCTCTCAGAACAAGATTCCCACTATCCTGAAGGACTGCTATTACAGAACTTGAGCTGTTAGACCTTAAATTGGTTGACCAAATTGGGACCTTCGACTTCGTTAAAGAGGACTAGATTCCCACCATATATTCTTAACTCAGCTGAATTTTTATTCAACACTGGTTTTTCTCTGTTTGCAACCCAGACTATGGTTCCTTCAGAGATTTTTTTGTACCACATGCATATGTAGTAGTTTGGAGAATTACCTGGATTGAAGAAACCCAATTCAAATACTTCACCCGCAGAAACAATGGTTTGATCACCTGAAATAGACTTGTTTACAGAGATGGTGTCAGCTCCAACTCCAAGCGCACAGTGTGTGTGAATAGAGAAGCAGAGTATGACGATAGAAAAGAAAAGCCATAGTTTCTTCTTATTCTCCATGACTGCAAAAACTTTCACAGAGAAGCAAAACATTTGAAGACTCGGAGAGAGTGAGCTGAATAGTCCGATTCAAAAGTGTTAATTGATGCACTCCGATTTCGTTCTCAAGGGGATTGGCAGCTTTACTACTGTTTAAACAAATTTCGAAGTAAATAGATACAATGTATGTTTAACACACATCTACAGGAAAAGCAATGTGCTGACGGATCGGCTTGTATATGAGACTCATCATGTTCATCGACAAATTGTTACCTTGTATGATGATCGCATGCTACCAGTTAGTTGCAGGGAAGCTTATTATTACACTTGTATAGTTTTCATATGTAGTTCTTATAACTTTGGCTTGCTTTTTTATTTATTAGCTAAGGGTATGGAATTAAGCCCCTGTGTACTTTTGACTTTCAAAAAAAGTGAGCTGAATAGAAGCATAGAACATGAACAAAGTCATAAAGATGGGGCTCTAACCCCATTTCGGGGCAATCCTTAATCATGATTTTGTTAGACTTTTAATTCTTAATCATTTTCTGTTAGAAAAATGTTTTTGGGGTTTTTGGACAGAAGGTCCAAATCTCATAATTTTGGTATAAATAGTAATTTTTTTATTTTGATAGTTAAAATGGAGTGAACTCTGAAACCGATTTTTCAAAAATCAGTTTCAAGTCTTATTTAATATTGTCGCGTGAGCCTGTGAGGTGTGTGCTGTAGGATCCGTGAGATGACATGACATGGTGAATCAGACTTAAAAATTAATTTTTAAAAATACAATTTCAGAATTCACCCCATTTTAACTATTAAAGTAAAAAAATTATACCTTCTGTCCAAAAACACTAGTTTCTAACAGAAAATTATTAAGAATTAAAAGTCTAATAAAATCATGATTAAGGATTGCCCCGAAATGGGGTTAGAGCCCCATCTTTATGACTTTGTTCATGTTCTATGCTTCTATTCAGCTCACTTTTTTTGAAAGTCAAAAGTACACAGGGGCTTAATTCCATACCCTTAGCTAATAAATAAAAAAGCAAGCCAAAGTTATAAGAACTACATATGAAAACTATACAAGTGTAGACAGTTATAATAATAAGCTTCCCTGCAACTAACTGGTAGCATGCGATCATCATACAAGGTAACAATTTGTCGATGAACATGATGAGTCTCATATACAAGCCGATCCGTCAGCACATTGCTTTTCCTGTAGATGTGTGTTAAACATACATTGTATCTATTAACTTCCAAATTTGTTTAAACAGTAGTAAAGCTGCCAATCCCCTTGAGAACGAAATCGGCGTGCATCAATGAACACTTTTGAATCGGACTATTCAGCTCACTCTCTCCGAGTCTTCAAATGTTTTGCTTCTCTGTGAAAGTTTTTGCAGTCATGGAGAATAAGAAGAAACTATGGCTTTTCTTTTCTATCGTCATACTCTGCTTCTCTATTCACACACACCGTGCGCTTGGAGTTGGAGCTGACACCATCTCTGTAAACAAGTCTATTTCAGGTGATCAAACCTTTGCGGGAAATAGTAATTTTTTCACTTTAATAATCAAAATGGAGTGATCTGAGACTGACTTTTCAAAAATCGGTTTCATGTCTTATTTAATATTGTCGCGTGAGCTCGTGAGGTATGTGCTGTGGAGTTCATGGAGTGACATGGCATGTGAGTCGGACCCAGAAATCAATTTTTGAAAATATGATTTCAGAGTTCATCCCATTTTGACTATTAAAATAAAAAAATTACTATTTTATATAAAAATTGTGAGATTTAAACTCTTCTGTCCGAAAGTCAGTGTTTTTGCCCGTTCTTGACTCCATGCTTTGTGAAACTTAACCGACGGGACATGACTAATCTAAATAAAATATTATATCTTTAAAGACGTCTATTGTACATCATAATATTTTATAGATCTTATATAAATCTCATCAACTTTCTGTTTAGACAAAAATCATACTTACCAGCCAAAAACTAGGGTCTCAGTCGTCTCTGACCTTAATCCCTCATCCTTCCCATTTCATATCTCACCTCTTCAATTATCTATGGCAAAGCATTACTAGTTGTTTCTCGTTCCAATTTTTAAGAATCCAACTAACCAAAAACTAGAATTTTTAGAAATCTAACAGGTGGATGACTGTATTTTGTAACTTATTCGACCAAACCTTGTCTACATGGTATGCACAAACATTAAAACAATACCAATCATTTTCACTAATCTATCTTGGAACCTATCAAGCAGATATCAAAAATCTTTTCCGGGAAAAAATTAAAGTAAAAATATTTATGTATTTGTATCATCTATGTTAAAAATAATTTCACTTAAAAATTTGAACTGTTAAGTAAGGTCTCTAAGATATATTATAATTTATTACACACTCCCGTAAGAGACCATTTGGCCATAGAATTTCTAATACTATGTCAAAGAACGATTCTACCTAGTAGTTTAAATTGTTAAGTAAAATTCCAAAAATAGATTATAACCTCTTACAATCCAAATATCAATTACTTCCCAAAACCCAAAAGTAATAGGGTAAGTTTTAGATTGCAGGAGTAGAACTAAAATTAAGAGGATTCTATACATGACCCAAACTTTTTTTTTTTTTTTTTTTGGTGAGAGATCCAATCATATTTTAATATAGAAGAATAAATATTGAAATAACCTGTAATAACACCTAGCTTCTAGCTATCTAAATGTGCACTCACATATTTTCAAAAAACTTTATGTCTACTTGCATCTCATGGTGTACAGAAATCTACATGCAGAATTATACAGAATAAAGTTGTTAACAACTTATTTAATTTTTTTACAGTCACGATTCTTGTGTCTCGAGAATAAACTAAATCATAGGATAAACAAAAATGTACTGGAGTAAAATTAAAAGGTTAACAGTTGCTTCAAAGAAGTACCTTTGTTTCCAAGAGTAAGAAGTTCCCCCTCTCCTTGTCATGTACTTTCTTCAACTCTGTTTTAAAAACTGCAGTAAACAATTTAATTGTTTTCCTCTCGGACTTGGCAGAGTTACCACTGCCAAAGGAAGATTTGGGGTGGACAGCAACAATTCCTTCATCTCTACAACTATCAAAAACATTGGCAAGCCATCTTCATACCATCGAGAATTGACATGTGGCACCAAATAAATTTCTTTAAACGTGACAAGCTTACATGGGATGCCCTATACTGTACAAACCACCAATCTCATATATATATATATATATATAGATAGATAGGATTCTTCTAATCTCCATACAAGTGGATGGAGTTTAGCAATATCTACTTTTTCAAGTGAATTAAGAACTCAGTCTTGTCTTCGACAATTTGATCTATGTCAATCACATTACAGAAGAAAACAAATCTCATTCTTGTCTGGTTTTCCATTATAAATCATTTCCAACCAGTGAGATATATATGTATATATACATGATTGACAGGATACTCCAGACCCCAATTTACAGGAAAAGGCATGTAAATACATTATCTGAAATCCTATAGCAATGTTAATGAATTTACAAACTTCAGGGAGAAAAACATAAGTCACAAACAATTACATCACGCTGAAAAATCTCATAGAGCAAAACATATGGTCACAAATGAAAGGAAAAGTTTCAGGATGTGTAATTCTTGGTTTGAGAGGACGGAGTTGACCTGTTGCTCCGTGCCTATGAACTTTCTGTGGAGGTTGAATCTGTAAGGAAAATAATGTTTTCCTGGTTGACAACAAACACTTGGAGAGACCTAGGCATTGGTGGCAAATTCACGTCCAAAAGCCCTTCCAGTATTTGAACTACCTGACCCATTGACGGACGATGATTTTCATCATCTTGGAGACACCAGCAAGCAATTTTACAAATTCAAAGAAGCTCTTCTACATCAGCATTTCCCTCCAATCTGGGGTCTAACAGGCTAAGAACATCACCTTCTTTGATTATAATGCTTGCAGCAAAGGTCGGAAAGAACTTAACCTGGCCATCTTCAGATGGTTCAGAATTCCTCCTACCAGATACAAATTCAAAAAGCATAATTCCATAGCTATATACATCTGCTTTGGCTGTGATAGCCACTCCAGAAATCCACTCCGGGGCAAGATAACCTCTTGTTCCTCTCATGGTTGCTAGGACCCGGCTGAAATCTCGCCCAATTAACTTTGCCAAGCCAAAATCTGCCACTTTTGGACAAAATTCAGCGTCTAAAAGAATGTTTTCTGGTTTTATGTCAGTGTATGATGCAGTCTCTGCAATTCTCATGGAGATAAACCAACCCCCTAGCTGTCCCCAGAGCAATTTGGTATCTTGTTTTCCAATTCAAAGCCTTGGAGTTTTTTCCATGAAAAAGATGAGCATCTAAAGAGACATTTGGCATGTAATTGTAGACCAGCAACTTTCTCATGCCTTCGGAGCAGAAACCACGAAGATGAACAAGGTTGACATGTTGGATTGTCCCAATTGTGCTGACTTCTGTTCGGAACTGCTTCTCTCCTTGGCTAATGCTTTCAAGCTTTTTCACTGCTATGACAGATGAATCAGGTAAAGCTCCCTTGAAAACAGAACCAAAACCTCCACCTCCCAATTTTTCTGAGAAATTCTTTGTTGCATTTTGCAAATCTCTGTACCCAAATGCCATTAGTGAACCCTCTAAAGCTTTTCCTCTTCCAATTATTCTTTTTCTTCTTCTAAGGATGACAAACACAAGAAAGCCCAGAAGAACCCCTACCCCAGCAACAGAGCCAACAACAATACGTGCAATCATACCCTTATTATGTTTAGGGCTAGAGAACTCAGAAGCCGCAAGTTTGATATTTAAAGTTTTTCCACTGCTATCATCTTCTGAGAGTCCTTTTAGATTCAATAGATCTTCATGCCAGATCAAACATCCATTGTTGTCATGTGCATAAGCATTGCATGAGCAGTTATTCAAGCAGTCTGACTCGCATTCTTCAGCACTTCTAACCTTCAGGGATTGTCCATGTTCTGGTAATCCCATGTTGGACAATGCTAAGAACTTGTCCCTTTTTCCATTACCAAGACTGGTATTCCCACACTGCAAACTTGTTTTCCTCACACATCCACCTGAGTAGTCATTTAAGTCCCGATCATTTTGCGATGTTCGATCAAAACCTTGCAAACCATTACAGGATCTCTGGGACTCCTCGTTGCAGATGCCACATGCCCCACACAAAGCATAAACTTCAGTGTTGCCTGGGCTGTGACCAAAACAAGGTCCATACACGAGGAGCTTCTAGCCACGAGTATACCTTAATCAGCCCAGAAACATCCATCACAAATCGAGCAATCGTAGAACTATTATATGACGAAAAGGTGAAATATTCCTCATCCTCGTTTGAGATAAAGCTAAAATTGAAAAGAAAATTGGCCCTCATTTCAGGAACCAAACTGAAAATTCGACCATTCCAAGCACCACTTGTCCAGTACTGTTCAGACCTATTCCACAGAATAAAATATGAAGTGCTTCCCTTTGGGTCTAGCTCAAGTGAGAAGAGCCCAGGTGTAGGATCCTGTGAATTCTTCCACGAAGTAAGAGTTTGGGTCTGATTTGTTTTTTTGTTCCTGCTAATTTTACTACCTGGAAGCCATGTATGTGCTGGATAATCAAAACTCTGCCATATGAGCTTCGATGAATTAGGCCCATCTCTCAGAACAAAGTTCCCACTATCTAGAAGGACAGCTATTACAGAACTTGAGCTGTCAGAACTCAAATTCGTTGACCAAATTGGGACCTTCGACTCGTTAAAGAGGACTAGATTCCTACCATATATTCTTAACTCAGCTGAATTTTTATTCAATACTGGTTTTTCTCTGTTTGCAACCCAGACTATGTCATGCTCAGAGATTTTTTTGTACCACATGCATATGTAATAGTTTGAAGAATTACCTGGATTGAAGAAACCCAATTCAAAGACTTCACTAGCGGAAACAATGGTTTGGTCACCAGAAAGAGATTGGTTTGCAGAGATGGTGTCGGCTTCAAGGGAGAGGTGAGTGTTTATAGAGAAGTAGAGTATGACGATAGAAAACAAGACCCACAGTTTGTTCTTGTTCTCCATGGCTGCAAAAACTTTCAAAGAGAAACAAGATATTTTTAGAGAGACGAGAGAGCGAGAGAGCTGAATAGAAGAAGAAGAGCAACTGTAAATACTGACACGGAAATGTAACGGCTGCAAAAGGTAATGATTGCGGTTACAAACTAGTACACCATGAACTATTTTGTCATTTCGACGGTGCAAAACTACTAAAGGCTGGTTCATCCCCGTCTCACTGTGGCATTTCAATTTGAACCTTCTAATTCTAAATTTTGATTTGGTGGGGAAACTTTTCTAGAATTCTATCAAGCACGAAGTAGTGATGGAAACTAGTCACAGATAAGTAGGGTACATGTCGGAGCCGGAAGTGTAGTTTTACTATTGTAAGAGATTAATGATACTCAGAACTCTCAATCACTTTTCTTGAGTATTTGCTTGAATGCTGGATAAATCCTTTGTTAATAATAAAAATTATTGAAAAAAAATATTACAACTTTTCCATGGTGTACACATACATGTGAAACTACTTATATACAAAAAAAAAAAATAAAATTTATTTCAATTTTGGTGTTGAAACAAGCAAATTGTTTCTATTGTTTTTGTCATTTCTATATGAAAAGGGGCATATTTTCATTTGAAACAGATTGATTTCAGTAAAATTTAAAGGAAATAATATAAATTTCTTGTTCAATAAAATTTTAGTTTTATCACTTTATGTAACTGCTTTAATAATATATATATATATATATATATATATATATATATATTATGTAAGCTTTCTAAGCACTCGAATGTAATTATAATTCGATCTTATTTTCAATTTGTATTTCTATTTTAAGATTTTTATCTTAGTATGTATTTATAAGTATTTTATGAGTTAAATTAATCATGTAAAATAATCACAATTATTATAATATGTATTTTATGTTTATATATATTTCTAAATAATTTACTATTTTTATATTGTTTCATAAATCATTTCTATTTCCAAACTTATTGAAATGATATCTCAAAATGAATTTTAGTACCTTGCTTATAGATATTGACCTCGTTGTTGCAACTAGAATTGCTCAAACTGTCAAACCAGATGGCTTAAGAATACCAATTTTCGTTCTCATGTTTTTCTCTTGATATTTTGTTTTCTCTTCATGACAGTGGAAAAAGTTTCCCTTCATTTGACAGGCAACTTGACTAGCAAGATCACAATCATGACCAGATCAGTCTCACCACCAGCACAGCCCTTAAAGGTGCACAACTTTGTCTACAGATTACGCACAAAGCCACAAACATTAAAAAATGTCAACCATTTTCACAAATCTATCTTGATAACATAAGCATATATCAAAAATCTTCTTGGTGGAGTAGAACTAAAAATAAGAGAATTTGATACAAAATCCAAAGATATTAAATATGAATTAACCTGTAATAACACCTAACTACCTAGCCATCTATGTCCACACATTTTTCAAAAAACTGTCTACTTGCAACTCATGGTCTACACAAATTTACATGCAGAATTATACAGATAAAGTAATTAACAAGCTTATTCGAATTTTACAATAAGGATTCTTATGTCATAAGAATAAACAAAATCATATGATGGACAGAGATGAAATGAAGTTAAAAGTATAACAATTGCTTCAAAGAATTACCTTTGATTCCTAGAGCAACAAGTTGCCTGCCCCTAGTCCCGTACTTTCTTGAACTCTGTTTTAGAAACTGCAATAGACAATTTGAGAGTTTCTTCTTCTCCTGTTCCATAATATCAGTACCTGAAATATTCCTTCTTTTTCTGCAACACAATGTGTGGCTATTTACATTTTCAACAGGTTTTTTATACATTAGCTAAGCACTAGTATTATTGCTACGCTCAGCTTGGTAAGGGAATGATTTTGACTAGTTCATATAATAACCGACAATTCTGCTTTCACTCTAATCTTTTATGTGATAGTTCCATTTTGTACAATTCAAAAATGTCAGAGATCTATGAGATCTGGGAAAATTATAACTTGCACCATGGATCAAGGAGTTGCTCAACTTTACAATTGATTTACGAATCCATAGTATACATGCAAGATGCAACGTCTTCAGTACCTTGTTATGCCAACACCAAAGTTAACAGCTATTCTCAGGACTCTCATTTTCCAAAATTTTTGCACCATGCTGCATTCGTCTCAATGCAGTCACCCTACTCACATGGCCACCTAAAAACTTTATTTTCACAATACTTCCTCTTTTCCTCTCGTACTTGGCAGAGTTACCACTGCCAAAGGAAGATTTGGTCTGGCCAGCAGCAACTCTTCCTCTTCCTTTCCTTTTATGCTTGTAATGTAACCTTTGTGCAGGTTGGTTGGCTCCACAGAGGCAGCCAAAATAGTACATAGGTTCAATGTAGCAAGTTGACGCAGACACAATGCCTTTCAGGTTGGTTGGCTGGACAATCTTGACAAAGTCCTCTATCTCCAAAAAACTGGAGTGATCAGAATATGGAACTGAATAAATGTACTCGTGTAACTTCTCCACATATCGTGATTTTCCATCTGGCTGATCAGTTCGGACTTCACCATTTGTGCTCATTTTTCTTCTGTTATAACGTGTTAAAAGAGAATCAAAAAGGTTATCATCCCTTTGAAGGTGTTTCACCCATGGAAGACCTGATGGCATGATTCCTATGGTTGGACGCATTGTATTTAGTCCCTCTAAAGTTTCAGTGCTAAAACTATAACGAGGAACAGCTCGCACTCTTGTAAGAGATGTATTTGTTGTAAAATTGTCATGGAATCCGAGTAGATGCATAGTCTGCAAGCGTTCTGGCCACACCCAGATCTTCATTGAAAACAAGCAAAATAGAGTGAGAGATTGCGCTGGAGATGAGATAACAATAATACAAATTAAGTGAAAATGTAAGTATGTGAATATATTCTTCCAATCTGATAGGATATTCTAATCTACAAAAGAAGTGAAAATGTTGCAACAGGTACATCAGAGCACATGGACAGTGATACAGCAAGGAAATCAACCACCGTTCATTTAAATCCCATAATTTTTTTACCACTGGTCAGTGCACTGTATAGAAACCATTATAATTATACAGAGATAGCAACACTGATACTGCTCCTAAAGAATGAAATGAAGAGACCTTTATCTGAAGTACACGTGAAATGTGAAGCAAAAGATCTTCTTTTCCTAAAGTGTCAATCCCAATAATGACATCATGCTCAGGATGTGAGACAATGATATCAACTACCTGCAACCAGTCATTAAGAATTAAACCAGCAAGAGAAAATCCTTACAAACAATTTTCTTTTTCAGGTGAGGTAGTTAGAGACTTAATTCAACGGACTTTTAAGAGCAAACCCAAACTTGACCCATTTTAGAGATATGCTCAGCCAATAAATTGATGCTTTATCACCCTCATTTTGTCAGCATTCCTCTACATTAGAGGATTCAATGTAAAAATAAGATAAAAATCTCATAGAAAAAATAATGGTAGTTTCACTCTCCTTTTGAATAAATGCTGTTGGTGTCCTTTCTTGCATTGTTACTTCCAAAAATCCTTTATACTATTTCTTACCTTTACTTTCTTTGTTCCCTGGTTTTGAGATTGACACAACTCCTTGTTTATATTCTAATGACAATTTAGTATCTATTTGTCTCACCTCATTTTGTTCTTGTCTCTCCTGACGATAGAATCCTGGGCCACCAAGTGATTCTATAAGTCTATGTAAGTTTCTAGAAGAAATAGTAATTCTATGTCATCCCTTCTACCTCACTGCTAAAGAGAATTTGCAATGTATAAATGCAGAAGGGCTGATTTAGCAGAAAAATGCATTCAATTCAAATCAGCTCCAACTTGTTTTACCAAATTTTCAATTGGTCATTGTGCAGTTTTTACTAGCAATGAAGAAAAGGCATAGGCTATAACATTATAATCTAAGTGAACCTGTTGAGCTGCAATTTGTCGGGTGGGAAAAGTGTAAGAAGGATTGCAGTATGTGTTATCCAAGTAAACAATGTCAACCGCTTCATCCTTGATAGCATTGCAAAGCATGTCCCTCCCCCTATTTGCCCTCTCACTAGTTGCTTCCCAGCGGAAGTCACCAGTATAGAGCAAGCAGCCAAACTCACCACGGAACAACAGCATAACCGCACCTGTCGTGAATTTAAAACGAGCAACTCAATGCATGCTTTATTTTGAAACTACAGGCTACAATCATTTGACTTGAAATGAATTGAATTCTTATAAT
Source organism: Quillaja saponaria (assembly GCA_029379385.1). NCBI lineage: Eukaryota > Viridiplantae > Streptophyta > Magnoliopsida > Fabales > Quillajaceae > Quillaja > Quillaja saponaria. Next base: position 3,831,336 of record CM055616.1, on the reverse strand, counting down.
GATTATACCAGCTATGTTTAAAAAAATATACATCATAATCCCCAAACAAATTTGTCTTTGGGAACATAAAGCAAACAACTGACGAGCAAGTTTAAAACTCATAGCATCAACCAGTAACGAATTAATCTTACCAGGACAGTGATGAGCATCGATAGCCATGACCTGGACGGTAGTCTGGGAACCGATTGAAGGTGAAACAAGAGAAAGGGAATGCCAGGAGCCAATATCGAGGATGCGAATCAAGGAGAGGTTGAAATCCGGGAATTTGAAACCGAAGAGCTTGGCGGTGAGGCGGGAGCAGAAGAGTGGACCTTTGGCCCATGAAGATGACAGGCCATGGGTGTGATCAGAGTGCAGGTGAGTCAAGAAGTAGACTTGGCTTCCTTCTGTCCATCGATCCACCGATATTAAGCCCTTCTCCATTATGAACAACGAACGGTGGCGTTTTCGGCGGCGGAGTCAGGAGTGAATCTGATCATTAGAGCCGAGGGTCGCGTGCACTGGATGGTGATTTATGGATTTTGCCTTTCTGTGTATTCGGCGGGAAAATTGAATTTTTGAAAGAGTTTGGGGGGTTTTGTTGGAACTTGGAAGAGGATAGTGGGGCGACTCGGCCGTGCTAAACGGGTAGAAACTTGAAGAAATGCTGGGCCTTCGGAATTGGGCTTCCCTTAGAGAAACATAGCCCGTGCTAACATGAGTTTATAAGATTAATTCCGAAAGAAATCATGATTTTGGAATTTTTTTCTTTTTTTCGGCAGTTAACTATATCTGGGTAAATTTATATGTATTTTTTTAAATTATTTTTTTTATTAGGTTAAAGGCATTTCTCTAATTTGTTCTAAGAGGTTAAAAATATGCTCCAGAACTAGATAATTTACAATAATTTTATTTTCATGACTTCTATCAGCTCGTAAGATTTTTAAGCTGGAGTTCATATAATTAATTAAATAAACACTGACTCTTAATTATATGAACAAACCTCGAGGTATTTGGAATTAATTAATTACAAAGCTTCTTATCAAAAGCATAAACAGAAAATAACTGTAAGTTATTCAAAAACAAGAGACAATTGCAAAGAAAAAAAAAAGACATTTTAAATTGTTAATAATACTCTATTTGTTAAAGGACATTCCATAATTAAAAACTAAATTAAATTGAGACTGATTAGGAAAATGAAAATATACTGTGCGATTGGAAAAGTTTAAATCTTCACTAGGTTAAATAAGATGGGGAATTACGAAAATGGAATGATTGCATATTTGCATCATCCTGTGTGTAACTTAAGTCAAGACATAATAGTTTTATTTGCTTAATAAAAAGAATTATTAAAAGCCTCATATCATTAATCAAACAAGTGAAAGAAAAAATAAAATGAAGTTAATAATAAATTAAATTGACACGTCGACACAAGAAAATAGAAAATAATCACCATCTAACTTTATCAAAAATAAAGTTAATAATAAATAAGATTGACAGATGGACACAAGCAAACAAAAAGTAATAACAATTCAATTTTATCAAAAATAAAGTTAACATTAAATAAGATCGACAGATCGACATAAAAAATAAAAAATAATCACCATCTAACTTTATCAAAAATAAAGTTAATAATAAATAAGATCGACAGATGAATACAAGAGAACAAAAGTAATCACTATTCAATTTTATTAAAATAAAGTTAACATTAAATAAAATCGACAAATCGACATTAAAAAACAAAAAATAATCACTATCTAACTTTATCAAAAATAAAGTTAATAATAAATAAGATTGACAGATCGGACACAAAAAAACAAAAAATAAAAAGTTAACAATAAATAACATCGACAGATCGACACAAAAAAATAATAATAGTAAATTAACATAAATAACATCTACAGAGTCAACATTAAAAAACAAAAAATAATCACTACCAAATTTTATCAAAAATAAAGTTAATAATAAATAAGATTGACAGATTGACACAAAAAAACAAAAAATAAAAAGTTAACAATAAATAACATCGACAGATCGACACAAAAAATAATAAATAGTAAGTTACAATAAATAACATTGACAGATCGACACAAAAAAATAAAAAATAATAAGTTAAAAATAAATAACAGATCGTCATAAAAAAACAAAAATAATCACTACCAAATTTCATCAACAAAAAATCTTGCGTACTTTGGATTAAGATTTATGACTTGTCACCCAAGACCAAAAATTGAAAGTTAAGATTGAATTGTTGCCTCATAACGAAGGTGTAATGTAATGTAACAGGCTAACGGCAATACAGCAAAAATACAGCTTGTGATAGATACTTGGATGGGCCCTATTTTTGCCACGTCGGCCTATTTTTGCCACGTGGGTCAACAAAAGCTGCTCGTGTCGTCTTCTTCTTCTCAACTGCACAGTGTGAGTCATATATTTGTGATGTAATGTGTTGCAGAAATTGACCCAATATAGACTTCTGTAACCTCTGTTGCCATAACTCTCCCTTTCTTTTGGTCTTTTTTTTTCTGACCCATAGGGAAGTAATTATCAGATGAGAAATTGGCTATATTCCATGGCTATCCCCCATTACTTTCAGAACCCAGCTGTTTGCATTAAATCTGAAGCAATATGTCTACTTCATTTCCAATATAGAAAGGTGAGCAGAGCATCTCTTATCTTCTTGTACAAAGCATGCCAAACCATTGGGATATTGAATTTCAAGTTTACATCGATGATGGAGCTTATTGTTTCGAATATATTTTTTTATTTAGCAGTAAGTAGACCGATTTATACATATATATTGATTAATTATTTTTTAATTTAGTATTAAACAAGTCATTTACATGAAATTATAAATTTATAAGATTATACTCTTTCAAATAAATGTAAATCTAAATAATGACGTACATCTCCTTCACTACCCTAACCAACCCTTTAATTTATTATCCTAAATTTAGAATTAGGTGTTTGAAAGCAAATTTAAAAGAAAATTACTTATCTTTGAGAAAATAAAGTTGGACTATCTAACCAAACACAATGAACAAGAAATTTGTTGATATATTATGGATAAATATTAATTTAGTTTTTGGTTACAAATCATGGTTTGAAATATTATTTTGTAATAATTTTTATTTTTTTTGGTGCTATTTAAATGGTCTTAAAAAATTATAGTTGTATAAAAACAAGTTTCAATATATAGAAAAATGATATCAAGAACATATTTGTTTGTTAGTTGGGTCAATCTTTTTTCTTAAAAGAAAAATATAGTTATTATTTATTTGTAAATAATAGTTTTGAAGAGTATATTAAAAAATATAAATAAATAGAAGATAGATAGCTTTGTTATCGGTCATTACATTTTGACTTCTAAATTTTCATTTAGAAGAAAATTAAGAGGCAAACTATTAATTTGGCGTTTAGACAAAACTCAATAGAAAAGGTAGATTAGTTATGTTTAGATATGACATCATGTACATTTATATTATGATCACATTAAAAATAACTAAAAGTAATAACGAAGAGTTATTGTAAATACTTAAATTCAAGATCTTATAAAATGGACACTAAATTAGTATATCATTAAACTAATATCTTATTTGCTCCTAATCACTTGCTAATAGAGCTACTAAAACTACTCATGTAAATCTTTTTTTTTTTTTTTTCCTAATCATAATTTGGAAATTATAGGCAAGATTAAATTATTTAAAAATAAAATATAATAAATAAATGAATAAAAAATAAAATCATATTCATCCATATCATAATAACTAGTCTTTAAAAATCCTCAAATTTTGCTTGTCTCAACAATTACAAAAAACACAAAACCATAGTTTATTTGTTATCTTTCTTTTTAGGAGAATAAAGTTTTATTAATATCATGGGATAAGTTAGGGGCCAATACAACAAATCAATGATCAAGTAGATAGTCAGATGATAACTATTTAGCTATTATTTAATTAACAATAGGCAATAAAAAAGAATAGGATTGGAAATATAAATAAATGAAAGTATGGGCTTGAAGACAAAAATGCCCTTCCTTACCAGAGTCATCGCTTGATGACCAGCTTCCATCGATCGCACAATAAAGAAGCAGACCAAGGAAGAAAGAGAATTTCTCAACAGCTTTCACGTTGTCATCTTTCAACAACTTCATTAAATTGAGTTCAGATTCCTCTAACTCTCTCACAAGCTCGGTGCTTTTTGTCAAACCCAACCCGTAATTTACCCATCTCCGGCAATGAACCCAAGTCCACCACCTCAGCCAGAACTGGACCGTCCGGTTCCAACATACCCAGAAATCCACATCCAAGCCTCTTCCTCCCCTCGTTTCTCTCTCACTTCCACTCCAGCTTCTGGGTCACACCGGAAAATTGCTATCGCTGTCGACCTAAGCGACGAGAGTGCATACGCAGTCAAATGGGCTGTTCAGAACTACCTCCGTCCCGGAGACTTCGTCATCCTCCTTCACGTGCGCCCTACGAATGTTCTCTATGGTGCTGATTGGGGTCCCATTGATGTCAATCTGAACGACGCACTCCCTGCCTCCGAAGAATCCCAGCAAAAATTGGAGGACGACTTCGATTATTTTACCACCACCAAAGCCACCGACTTCGCTCAGCCCTTAGTGGAAGCTCAAATCCCTTTTAAAATTCACATTGTCAAAGACCATGATATGAAGGAGCGGCTTTGCTTGGAGGTCGAGAGGTTGGGGCTTAGCGCCGTGATCATGGGGAGTCGAGGATTCGGTGCATCCAAGTGGACCAGTAAAGGTAGGCTTGGGAGCGTGAGTGACTATTGCGTTCATCATTGTATTTGTCCTGTTGTGGTTGTGAGGTACCCGGAAGAGAATGATTGCAGCAATGGCGGCGATAAAGCCAAAGGAAAAAGTATAATTGGAGAAGAGGTAGAGCTGCATCCGGTACCGGAGGAGGAGCAGGAGTATTATGATGAATCAGATGAGCAGAAAGGTTTGGCCATGGACTTTGTTAACCATCAAGTTTCATTATTCAATTGACAACTTGGGTTTTGTTTAATTTGGTTTCGGTGATTTTTAACTTGGGTTCTAATCGGTCTTTGTGTTTCTTTAGTGCATCAGATTGACATTTTGCTATGAAATTAGTAGTATGTGTCTTTTTGTTTTTCAGAAATAACTTTAATATTGTATAATGCCCCAATAGGATGGATGGATGGTTGCCTATTTCTGAGATGTAACTGTGAAGAAATTCGGCACTCTGTTTAGGGAGGGAGGGGGAGCGGGGGAAGAGAGAGAGAACGTGAATACATCTTATTTACCAAGTATATAAGTTGCTAGCCTTGAGGTTAACTTTTTTAGATTCTGAGTTTCATAAGTTAAAGGTCAATAATGTTTGCTTGTGCAGTTGTTCTGTACAAGGTTACTTTATCCTTTTTCACTTTCTGCTTAATTACTTGGCTTGGGCTTTGATACTTTGAACAGTCTAATTTCTTAACCAATGTTTGTGTTTTAGGTTTTTGAGAGAGATTTCAATGGATTAATTAGATATATGGAGTTTTGTCGGGGACAATATTAGACTTTATCAATATGAAAATGTACAGGGCAAGAACTTCCTCTAGTTTCTCTTTCCTCTTCAATATTTTGTCAGCGCACAAACCGTGTTACACATGCTTATGTCCTTGAAAGTGCAATCTTTGTCTTTTTGTAGAAAATGTTTTACATTGATGCTACTGATATTTGATGGTTGATATGGTTCATTGGTATGAACATTGAGGACCAAGAAGTTGTAAGATTTTATATGTGAGTTTCAGGATCCTCAATATTTCCAAATTCCTATTGTGTTTTCTTGGTATACTAACTTTTGTCTGTTTGGGGTTATCATGAATATGCGTGTTGAAAGCCTTACTCAAATTCCTCTTTGTTGAGTAGTAAAATAAGGTTCTCTAAGAATTATACAACACTAGATTCTACTATTCTACTAGAAAAATCATTTGTTTATATAGGTATCTACCTAAAATGTTATACTAATTTTGCATTTAAAAGAATTCTGCTGGAAATATGTTCAGAACATGTATGAAGCAGAACTTTATCTTTTATATGTAGAACCAATGTAGCATTAGGGATGAAGGTATAAGTATATTGTGAAAGTGTTTTTCTTTTGGTGGTAAATGTAATGATTTATCTATGTGTTTGCAAGATAAAGGGCTAGCAAATAGGAGATACCATGATAGTTGAAGTTTTGAGGTAGTGTTTATTTAAAAAAACCAAAAAGTACGAGAAGAATTCAATTAGTTTTTCGGTGGAAGAATTGGAAAGCCTTGTTTTTTCTTTCAAATCACTTATATATATCATAGGTTAGCAATCATGACCTTGCCACAACTTTACTTGTTGGGTTCTTGATTATTAAGAGATTGAAACCTTCATATTCTTTCTCTGATATTTATGAACATTTTGTATAACTCATATCTTCACGTGTTAGCAGATGCTTAATGTGGGTTTAGTTCAGTATGGAAATCCTCCTGACTACAGGTAATGCATAACATGAATCCTACATTTTGTTCTTGAACATCCATTAGTCACCATTTTGGTTTTCGGCTGCTATTCTCCTTCCCCAGGGTTATAGAAGTCCTAGTGTTTTTCTTTTCAAAAAAAAAAAAAGAGAGAAAAGATAAAAGAGATGTCTGATTTTTCTTATTTCCTGAATCACTATGCAGGAACTGATATTTTGATTTTCTGTATGAAAAAGTGATACAACAGAGGGTTTTGCATCAGTGTGGGAGAAACTGATCAAAGGAACAAGAAAAAAGTGAAGACTGCCCACAAGGAAATATGTCAAGAATTTGAAGTTCTCTTGTTAGGAAAGGATTTACACTTTTTAAAGTGGTTAATTTGCTTTATCCTTGTATGCCCCTTGTCAAAAATCCCTTTATACGCAGTTTCACTGTTTTGATTATTCATTGACCGTTTTGCAAAGCTGGCTTTTTACTTCATCTTAGATATGGATTTAAATTATTCTGGCTATGTTTTTCGGTTCCTTCCAACTCTATTGACCTAATGTGGCGGTAAAGCATGAATTCCTGCTTGAAGTTCAGAAACAATACCGTTGCCTTTCATGTCCTGTTACCATGGCCAAAATGAATTACTATCCATCAAAAGGAAAAGAAAAAGTAGGGGTGGGAAGGAGTGTTCCTGAGTCCTGACTGTAGGATTTGAAGGCACTACCCCTTGCCCCTTGATCATGGGTATAGGTCCACGAGAGCCTAACATGGAAGAAAAAGCCAGAACTTTCTAATAGATATATTCATTTTATTTGAGGATTGACAATTGTTTAGGAAGTTCACGGTAATATTAAAGCCAATCCTAGTGTGAAAAGTCGAGGTGCATAGGCCTGGTGTCCTGAATTATCAGAATATGAGCTGTAGGGAGATACAGGCCAAGAGTGCATTCGTTCACTTTCTGAGTATTAGGAGAATTTTGCTTCCTTTCTGGTATCTTAATTGGTGAATTTGTGGAGAATTACTTGGTTGGCTTTCAACTTATCAATGCCAATACAGTCAAACCAACTTGGTATCGTTTCTTTTACTAGATAGACTCTTTGTCAGTTCAGAACTAAGACAATAGTAACAGCAGAATGTTCTGTGACTTCTTTCTTTGGTTTCTGAATTAACTCAATAATTCAAAAAATAAAGAAATGAAGGGAGACGTTTGCTGATTTACTGCAACAACGTTACTTTTATTTAAAATCACAAGATAAATGACATAAAAGGCTGTTCACAGAGCACGTGACGAGCACATTTCTTATGTTCTAATTCTACTTCTACCTTGGGAAAACGAAAAAACAGAAGGCTGCTCACAGCACAAGAATGACATTGAAAATGAAAATTGCAAACGTAAAAACATCCTTGACTAGAACCAAGTACTGAATGTGAGTCTTATTATGATTCTGAAAAGAATACTCAAAAGGCTCCAAGAGTACCCTCACTGTGATTCCTGCGAATAGGAAAATCTGGTCTGAAGTTCAAAAGTTTACTGCTGAAATCAAAATGATGACGATTATAGGCCAATGCTTTAGTTCCAGATGGGGGTAGATTATATCCATGCTTGCCCTTGGACAGTTTTGGTGAGATCGATGTTTGATTTCCGCGAGCATGAGTGGAAGAGAATGATGGCCTGGTCAGACCATGGCTACCTTTCCTTGTAGACTTGTGATCTGATCTAAGGCCACGATCAAACTGATGGGAACTAATGCCTAATCGAACTGATCGATCTGCAGCATCCTTCAAAGAGCTTGCTTTAATAGGCTGTCGATTGAAGTAAGCAAGATGGGGTAGAAGACCTTGGAGATTTTTCTTCAGTTGTTCATCACCAACATTCTTCTGAGCAGGGTTTCCTTCCAAACTGATTGCTTGCAAAGAATTGTAGTTAGCTGCAAGCTGACCAAGACATTTGGCTGTTGAAACTTTGTTGAAACGCAGATCAAGCACGTTCAGTTTCAAGAGGCGGTGAAGACCTTCTACCTCACTGATCTTGTTTCCAGCCAAGTACAACTCCTTCAAAGTTGAACAAGAAGCTAGGCCTTCCATTTTTTATTTTTTTAAGGAAGGTGGAAGGCAGAAAAGTTAGAATATTAACCAAAAGAATTTGTAACAAATCAATTTTTCGTTGAAAAGTAAGTTCAAGGAAAAGAAATCAAAACACGAAAGCAAATAAATCAAGATGTAATCAGGAATATATCTTACCATGTCCAATTCTAAATATACGATTGTAGCTCAGGTCTAGGACACGGAGTCGTGTAAGTTCACGTAAACCTTCAATAGTAGAGATATTGTTTTTGGACAAATTCAACATGTGAAGTCCTCGAGGAAGAGCACCAGCAGTTATCCTCACTGGAAAGAGAATTCAAAAAGATCACTAATCAGGAAAAAAACAACACTTGACAATATGAGGGTCCAGGATTGATGATAAATGATGTCAAAAAGTAAAACAGAAGGAGTTGCTAACCAATAGCATTTCCCGACAGATTGAGCACCTTGAGGCTCACAAATGCACTAAGAAATGGGATCACAACCAACCCATGATTTGCCAGCTGAGCTGTGGTGGCTGCAGTACTTAAAGCAGAGATATATTTTTTAGCAGCTTCCATGCCAGGAGTGACCTTAGCATCCACCTTCGCTATAGTCAGACCATTTAAGGTATTAACATCGCTGCTCACTGGATCATTAGTCTGGTAAGATTCATTTGTTTCCTCCAATGGGCTACAATGCAGCAGATCATTTACCCACTCCTCGATTCGCTTAATCTTAAAATCCTTGCTTCGCAATTCATCCTGGCGAGGAACTGAGGACTCTCCTTGAAGGTTTCTAACAGCATTCCCCTCATCTGTAACTGGCATTATCCAGTCTTTGGCTAAACCAGAATAGGTATATGAATCATAACCATCATCGAAGCTTTGTTCAGTTTTGCCTACATTATCATCCTTTGCTTGTTCTCTCACTACTTGGTCATCAGACTCATGAGTACATATATCTTTCCGCTTCATGTCTAAAACATGGAGATCCTCAGATGACCTTGACTGTGATGCTACAAGTTTAAATGAAGAACTTCCTGATGAACCAATGTTGGGTACAGAAAGTGATTTCACCATCACAGCAGGGTTACAAGGTGTATGCTCAGAAGAGTCACCATGCACTTCACCGGACAATACAGTATCAGAGTTTTCATGCACATCCTTGTCTGTCTGTGTTGGCTCTCCTATTGAGAAAATTGATCCATTATTGGCAGGATCTGAAGTTAATTGAAAAGACTGTGAGTTTGGAGCCTTTTTATACTGTTCAGAGCTGTTCGCTTCTGGATCCTTGCTGCAAAGTGGCACCACTAGACCAATGCCATCATTGGAACCATCACAAGAAAATCTTGGATCTGTCTCATCCTCGGTTATATTGTCTGCAATTTTCCCTAATTGATAAAGTCCACATCCCAGAGACTGACTTTTCATAAGACTCCCTTTTCTGTTAACCTCCTGATGAGTGTTATCAAATTTGCTTTTCATATCTTCCAAATTGCAACAGTGCTCAACCAAAGACAAATCACTAGCATGCTTGGTTCTATTATCAGTTTGACTATCACCTGGTGTGTTTAGAAACAATTGGTCTGAGCTTGGAAGAATAGGTGCACTCCTTGAGGATTGGATTTGGGAAACATCTTGCAAGTTCTTTTGCATTGATTCAGTAGAAGGTTGAACCATTTTCTGATTGAAAAAGGGACCCAAAAAAGTCAGAATAATCCACATGATGTATCCCCTTGTTATACTAAAAATTTATTGCCTAGTAGACTTTAGTGCATGCTCCACTTACCTTTGGTTTGTGGAAATGACTGTGAGCATTGAAACATGAAAACCTAACCATTGTGGCAATACTGCAATACTTTCGAGAGCTACACCAAAACACAGCCTAATTTTGTTTCATAAAAATAAATATCAATGACGATACTGCTCATCAATTTCCAGAAGCCTACCAAAGACTTAAATTTGCTGATATTTAGTGACAAACTACCATAGAACTTCTGGAGACCTAGCCCAAAGCACCGTTAGCCATAATCAAGTGACAAGCCCTCTGAAACACGGCACAATCTCCATATGTGTGATGATCTAGATCTTCTTAAAACACAAAGCAAAATTACTCTCTCATTATCACCCCACACCTTCCTAGAGGTGCGAGTAGAGTTTGACTTTGTTATAGCGGCCAGACTGAAAGAAACTCTTTGCCAACTAGGAGAAACCAAACACAGACATGCATAAGAGATGCTGTCCTGCAAAAACAAAAAAGAAAAAGGATCAAGGAAGTTGAAATGGTGTCCAGACTCACGAGGAAGAGAAGCTCTGACTTGTTTAAGGAAAATATGTAGTAAATGTATAATTGAACAGAAATCTCATTAAGTGACGTTCAGGCTCATTGCTTACTCAGAGGAAGACAAAAGAATGAACTGTTCTCCATATTGAAAATGTACTTAATCCAACTCTAATAATTCATAATTCCCAGCAATTTAATTCTATATTCTAATCAGATATTCTTTCAGAAATTGGATCCATCATAAACTAGTAATGACCCAAAATGACAATCAGTTGAAGTATGCAAAGCTTTCTACTTTATTGTTGATTAATTGCAAGAGATAAATAAATAAAAACTAATAAGATTAAAAACTTAAGCCATGTCAACTTATCCTAATAGCAAGATTGAATAACAACATAAATTTAGCTGGAAAATCTGCCAAAGGTTTCTCTTCTTCTTTGGGCACCTGTTCACCCAGAACAAGTCGGCCTCTAATATCATTGATTCATTGCAGAAACATAAAGAGAAATCATTTTATGCTCGACCCAGACGAATAAGGATCACAACTAACCTTGACTAGTATCCAATATATACCTAGAAAACAAATTATTCACAATATAAAACAACAAATACATATTTCAGCTTCAAAAACAGAGACAGACAGAAAATCAAAGGCGTGAGATAGAAGAAGAATAAGCAGATAGATGAGATAGAGATCTGAGTCATCTGACCTCTCTGTAGCCAGATTGAAACAATGACCTTCCTTTACAGAGAAGCCTCCTCGTCCAGTCGTTGTTCTCCTTGCGCTTCACAGAGAGAAAAAAATGCCTTGATTTCGTATGCAAGGCTTGTGTCAAATCTTGCAATCTAACCCTAAGCTTTGCCCTTGATTTATAAGTCCAAAATCAATGGCTCATATTTTACATACTTTTATTCGGTAAACAATAACAAATTTTCCTTCCATTTCTATCCTAATACAATATTTTATATATATACATATATAATAATTTTGGCAAAATTAAAATTAAAAATAAGCATAAATTGGAATAGTTTGGCTTGGAATAATTTTCTTTTCAAAAAAATAATTTATAAATAAAGATATGTTCACTAGTGATATTATTCTTTTAATTTTATGTAAAAATCTAAAAATTAGTCGAGCTGCAGGATATGTGTAATTGCAAAATTAAGAAGAAAAATAAACTCTAAAGATTATCTTTTTTATGTATGCGAAAATAATAAATATGTGGAAGAATATAAATATCCAATTATACAAAAACTTTTAGGTTCGTTTGCTAATTTTGGGAGAGGGTAACTGAAGGAAGAAAAAACAATACACCATATTATTTGTTTGGATGTTTTAATCTTTTGAAAATAAATGGATGAGATATAAAAATTAAATATTCATGTGTAGCCTGAATTAAAAATATCTTAAAGTGTTTAGTGTTAGTTTTGAAATTTCATAATATATGATAGCTATAACAAAATTGTCTTTGAAAAGTAAAATGTTATTTTCAAAATTCTAGACATACTTTGCCACGAGCAATATGAGGTAGAAAGAATTGTATTGTTCTTTGGGTACTATCAAAGTTTGTGGTTGTAAAGGAATTTATGGTTGCCTATTTCTCATGGTAGCTGTTGGCCCCATGATTGACTCATCTATGGTTTTGGTAAGTTGATCTTCAATTGTTTATTGATGAACCTAATTAAAAGTCATAAATTCCCCTCTTTATTTGCTTCCTTTTTCTTTCTTTTTTCCCCTTATTGTGTGAATGGTTAGGTTCCAAAAGGATTTCTTAGGATGCAAGACTGTATTAGTCTTTCAGAACCGCTGCTTTAGAATATATAAATGGACTTTACAACCTCATTACATAGTTGGCTTTGAAGGAAAGTTTTTTGGAATACCAATTGTTTCCTCTTTTATTGATTTCCTTCCCTTTGCATACATTAAAGTTTATTTTCTTTTAATGATACATATGCATGTTTTTGAATTTTTTTTTTTCCCCTCTTTATTTTAATTTTTTAAGATTTATATTTTCTTTTTGTTTTTTAAATTGCATGGAATGGAAAGTAAAAATGTGGTCATTATTATGGCTTAAAAAGTAGGTGGAGAGTAAAGGAAAAAGATATGATGCCTTTTGTAAAAAATTAAATTATGCGAAACTTGAGTAAAAATTAGATTATGAAAAAATTATGTAACTATTTAGAAATAAATCGTTAATAGTTTTTGCGGTTTTAGATTAAAATATTATTTAGCTACAAATCACTAGACTCACAGGCAATTAATATAGAGGTTGTTTTTATAATATTTTTGATCAAAATGCTTTTCTTCTTTTAATGTTATTCAAAATTAATACAAAACGAATCATATTTATATTTTTATGGTAAAAGAAAATTAGGAAAAGTACAAAAAAAAAATTATAATTTCATTTCATATTCAAAAAAAAGTCTTACAATAAGTTTACATGATTAATAAACACTAATTTTTTTCTTTCAAAATAAGTTATTTTACTCATAAAAATATACATAATTATCAATTTTACCCTCTAGTTAATAAACTCATTAAATTTTAGTTTTGGAATATAAAGTCATTTTAAAATATAAGTAGAAGAGCTCATTTTAAAAAAAAAATTAAATTGTATTTTGTTTTATAAAAATATATTTTATCTTAAATTTTAATGGAATATAAATATAATATAAATAGAATTTAAGTAAAATACATCTTCAATAGTAAAAACTTATTTTATTTATAAAATATTGTTTTTTAAAATTTAATTCTAATATATCATAAGTGGAAAAGTATTAATATTTTAAGTTAAAATAATAATAATAACCATTTCTAATTGAAAATAAAAATAAAAATATTAAACTAATATATTCCACAACAAGTTAAAATAGTATAAGTTACCGAAAAAATAATTAAAAAAAATTAAAATGAGAGTTACAATTATTTAATAGTATGTTAACTAAAGAGTAAAAATGGTGCTATATAAATTGTTATGGATAAAAAGACATATTTTGAAGAATATAAAATCAAAAGTAAGATTTATTGTAGATTTTTTCCAAAATCTGAAATATAAATGAGAACTTTTTACAAGAAAATTTTAGTCTATTACAATGTTTATTTCATATAATAAAAATAAAATTTGTAGTAAACGATGAAGCCTGAAATTGGGCTTCCTAGTCCAAGATTAATGGGTTCAGTGTCAGAAGGCCCAAATTTTTGACAATTCTGAACCTTATGAACCAAATGTTTTCCTGTTTTACCAAATCGCAAAGTGGGAAGCTGAATCAGTAATCAGCTATGGCTTCGAAGTTGCTCCTACAGAGAAGGCTCTCGGGGTTTCTCAAAGCCTCAAAATCATTATCATCGATATATTCTTCTTCTTCTCCGCTTCAGAAGAGCCGATTTCATCTTGTGGAAACATCGGAGCATGTCCATGGTTCTCCTCGCTCAACTGCCTGTAGAAACTTCTGTTCTCGCAGTTTGAATATCGAAAATGGGTCTCAAGGCCCAGCTGCCATTGATTACCGGTATGCTATATTTTGTTTCAAAGTCTCATATTCTCATCTGAAATAGACCCTTCTAACAGTAGTATATTTTCTGTTTGAAAAGAAAGCAAAATAAAGTCAGTAGAAACTTTGAATTGTCTGAGCTAAACAGTTAAGTATGGTTAGGTTGGACTAATATTTATGCTTCCTGAAGTGGGTTGAATTTCTGAAACCATTCATTCCGCCCAGTTGCTAGTCGAATAGATTTTTTTGTCCCTTTTCCCCAAGTTAGGAAATGATGATACTTTTTTTTGTGTGTATATGGAATACTACATTTAACTTGTCCAGGATAATTGACAATGTTTGAGTTAGTTTGCTAGAAATGGGCTGAAATGATTTTGCTACTGACTGATTAAAGTGAGAACAGTTCTTTACTGCAGGAAGATGAATTTCACAGACTTGCTGATTCTACAATACACGACCTGCAAGAGAAATTTGAGGTAAATGTCGCCATTGAGTATTTGAGTCTATAGATAATTTTGTGTTATATTATTTTCTTTGACAAAGTTGTGATTCACTACTAATTAAGGACTTGATACCAAATGTTAACTTTATGCCGGGAGTTTATATCTACAACGTCATGACGTCCAAGACCGGATGGCTGTCATTTTTTTTCTTCTTTTTTTCCTGACAGAATTGGCTGTCAAAAATATGCTAATCATAATGGCAAATTGACTTTCATATCTAGGTTTATCATTTTTTTTGGTTTTAGGAAACCATCTGATTCAGTCTATTGTTCAATCGTGTTGTTAGTTATAAGAATGTTATATATGTCCTGTACATCATATGTTTATTTTATTTCTTTACCATTGTCTGAATAAAAGCCAACTATTTTGGTCTAATTGCCTTGATGCCTTGTAGGAATATGGTGATACTGTTCAAATAGATGGATTTGACATTGACTATGGGGTGAGAGTAATTTATTAGTTTTCTAAACTTTATTATTATTGTTCGTCAATAAACATTTTTTGTTTTAACATGCCTTTGCATTTTGGAAGAATGAGGTATTGACGTTAAAACTTGGGGATCTGGGCACCTATGTTTTGAACAAACAGACGCCTAATAGACAAATTTGGCTGTCATCCCCAGTCAGGTATGAACTGAGGTGTTTCTATGCTATAGGATCATTAATGCCAAATATCTATTATAGCACTTTTCTTGCATTATGTGTTGTCTGCACTTAAGAATATTTGGGTATGGTTAATTTATCTTGTGAGGACATCATTTCCTTTATCTAGATGCTTTATTTCTATATTTGGGCGTGCTTAATTTATCCTTTGTCTTATTTGGAAGTTTAAAAAAAAATTAGAGATGAAAGGAAATGGTAAGGTATATTTTTTTTTGAGGGGGAAAAGAGAGAAGATGATTCTATTACATTATTTTAACTTCAAAATGTTTATTTAGATATTAGTAGATATTTAATAGAAAGAATAGGTATATATTAGTCACAATATACAAAAATTATAACGTATCTTATTTTCTCTTTCCAAATCAAGAAATAAAAAAAAAAGATTTTGAAAGGATTGGGAGAGGCAAATGAAGAAAAATGGTACATACTGTTTCTCTCCCTCCATCCAAATAGACCCATATGTAAAAAGGACCCTGCAGTAGTTATGTAAGACATGAAAACTGGTACCTTGGCTATTCACATCTCCAATGGGAAAATAAGCCGGATAAAAGTGACTAGTTGGTAAAAAAAATCAGTGATGTTTTGTATTGTGTTCTTTCTGTTTAGTTGTGCACATACTGCACTACATAATCAAAAGTTCAAAACATTTCATACTTTGGCAATGCTATGTTTTTCGGCCACAGAGAATGCATTCCATCCTCTTCTTGTTTAGCTGATGTTGATAAGTTATATCAGTGAGATGGGAATATGAACCTTGTGGTATTGCTAAATTAGAGTGGTGCTCACTGAGGAATGTTTTAGTGCTCTTTTCAAATACTTGAGTAAACCAGATTGCACATCTTTTCACATTTGTTCGGCGTATCTGAAAGATTCTTATTTTGTATGTGCAGTGGCCCATCCAGGTTTGACTGGGATCAGAAAACAAAAGCCTGGGTTTATAGGCGGAATGGAGCAAACTTGTTGAAAGTTTTAGAAAGTGAGTTAGAGAAATTGTGCTCTAAATCCATTGTTCTTTCTTAAGCGCTCAGGAAAAGTTTCATATTCTAGAGTTTTATGAAAATTCTTTTCTTTTAAGGTTCCCAGTTATCATCACTTCAATTATTTGAGCTGTGTTAATTATTCTGTTATGTATCCTCTGTAAAATTTACTATTGTAGAAACTTTTTTTTTACCTTGAAAAAAAAAATACAAATAATTTAGCTGTTTGAGCTTCTTTCTTGTGTTGAAAAGAAAGTGCTGCTGGACACTGTATTGAGGTTTAGCGATTTGTGATAGCTGAAGATCTGTAAGGATTATGGAATTAGCTCTAAAGTATTTTAATCTTAAAAAAAAAAATAGCATACTGAGATGGGAAAATCAAGAGGAGAAAGAAAAGACGTGCGTTTATCCGTACTAATCTTAAATCTGTTATGCACAGATTGTTGTTTAGATATAATCATTTCCAGACTTATATGTGGATGTAAGCTTCTTAGAAACTTTTCATTCATGTCACGTAGTTCTGCTAATTGAATTTGCGGTTTAGTTGAAAGATTGTGACAGATTTAGAGGACTATTTCACAGCACCAGTTATGAGAGATTTAGAGGACTATTTCACAACAAAAGTGATGGAGATAAATAATAATATAGAAAAGTAGTTTTGTGGACATCAGCTGCCTCTTTTGCTCTTAATTTTTTTTAATTTTTATTTTATTTTCTATTTTACAATTTAGTTCTGATTAATGAAGTCAACCAAATACTTAAGGGGATTACTGGAAGCAATAGGTTGGATAGCTAGGTACTCTACCAGTTTGCTGAGGGTCTAGTTGGAATGGTAAATGATGGAGGTAGAATGCATCCAATACTTAAAGAAAGAAAGCATAATACATCTACATAAAGACTAACAGTAAATAAATGCTTGTGTCTTTGTCATAGTGATGAGGTCATTGGTCAGAGGAATCCCACATTCAACAAGGGAGGAATGGAGAGGAGCCTTCCATGATAATCTTCCTAGTGTTTTCTGAAGCTTTCAACAACCACCACACAAACACCATTTCTTAAAGCACTTCAACAAATCTCCACCACAAGAACACTCACTGTTTTGGATCCTTTTCAGTACTGCAAAGCAAAGCAAGGAATTAAATGATGGATCTTTTCCAGCCAACAACATATATTTACCTTGTTATCAATATAAAATTAGAAGTCCATGCAATAAGAGTTTTTTAAATATAAAATAATAGTAATATGAGTATAACTTTTTTATTAAAATATATAATATATTTTATAAAAAAAATTATTTTACCACTCAATTTTTTTTTATTTTTAATACTTAAATATATTTATGAATACTTATTATTATTGTATTATATCTAAGAATTAAATTTGATATTTTTTTATATTCTGCATAAGTATCCTACAAACTCTAACTGCAAAATATTAAAAAAGAATAATTTCAAGATTTTCATAAAATCAATAAAAAGATAATATAAAATAATGGCAAGATTTAACAAAAAAGTTTTGAGCTATTTGCTATTTTAATTTCGGTTCAAATAATTTTATTTGTTATTTTTTTTTTTAGTATTTACTAATAGTTTTTTTTTCTGCAATTAAAAAAATATTAACTAATAAAAATTAGTTCTTATTGTTTTTATAAATTTATATTTCATTATAAACAACTAAACTTTTTAAGATAGTTTTTATAAATAATACTATTAGGTTTGACAAGTATTAAAATCCATAAATGAGAACTATGCTCAGGAATGTATTAGTTACAATATATATAATTTTATAAATGATTAATACCATAAGTGCAAAATAAAAATATATACTATATAAATCAAATTAAATTTCTAAACATACATATAATAACTCATTTTAAATAAATAATACATAATATGATGACATTTTAATCCTTCCTCTTAAGGTTTTTTTTTTTTTTTTTTTTGTTTAAATCATTTAAGACCGAAATGCCTTAATCATAGGACCTTAAAAACAAACAGGCAATTATATAATGAGATTAGACTAAAGTTACTGGCTCATCATAACAAAGTGTGATGCTGATTGCTGAAAATGTCCCTTACCTTAGAGCTCAGCCACAATCTTTTCTATGGCTCATAAAGCTTGCTGTGATTCTTTATTTATTTATTAATTACTATAATATAAATGACTAACAGAGTTTTGTGTCTGTGATTCAAAAAGTTGAATTCCATGTTAAAAGGTTCTCTCTCTTGATGTGATGGCCGGCCATCCATGATTTGTATAAGATATTGTATTTTAAAGGACAACCAACCTTTTGTTTATAACAAGTAATCTAATTAGGTGAAGGGGCAAGTCATAATCTCACAGATATTTTGCTCACATAACTATATAATATTAATAAATCAGGATAACAAAGTATTTAAAATAAGCGATCCAAATTATAACAAGAAAAAGCATAAGCCTGCTCAAGATAACGTAACCCAAAAGTTAAAAGAGTAAATAAAAGTCATAAAAATATTACCAAAATAAAAAAATAAAAAAATCATATTAAATGACCATTTTGCACGATAATGACGAAACAAATCCAAGGTTGAAATCAAAACTGGTGCATGGCATACCCTTTAGCCAGGGCATTTGGTGGGTCAGTGCAGTTGGCTGTGAGGCTCTTTGGCATGACACGCAGGCTTGCTCAAAACAAAGTAGTGATTTTTTAAATTTGAAGGGCCAACCACAAACCCATGAAGAGGTCCCCCTTCAGTTTTAGGGTACTTTGCGTGCCTTGAGATTAGCCATGCCATTTTCTGACACTGCTGTGCACAAAGCCACCGCCTTCGTCCAACAAGTTGGTGATGGTAACCAAGTATTCTTAAAATTTCATCTGAACCACAAATTGACTTTGCCCATAGACACCATTTGGGAAACTTAAAGAACTCCGACTAAGAATTTACCCAAAAAGAAAAAAGAGAAAAGCTAAGGATGGACCACAAGCATCAAATACAATTACCATTCCAACATTCTTCACATGATCAAAATGATTTGTTTGATTAAATACAATTTCCTTCCTAATGATCAAAAACCCAGGAAAGCTGTTAGAGGAAGTTAATCAAGATTAAGAAAGAATATCTTATACTACAACCTCTAAACTAGTACCTACTATACGCAAAAGAATAAAAATTCAAACGGCTTCGGCTTCAGGTTCTTCACCCAGATTGCGAACTTCCTGACCCTCAAATTTCTGCAGCGATCTGTTCGTAGCCGGCGATCCCAGACCCATACAAGTACGTACGTGCTCGTCCAGTCCAGTCTTCCGGTCTTTCAGCGGCCTTGTTGATTCAACAGACGTTGCTTCGCCGTCGGCTGGTGACGGCGCCGCCTGTTTTTATAAAATCCAATTTTAAACACAGAATCAAAAGAATATGTAAATTAAGTCCAGTAAACAGACGAATTAAGCAGAAATTGAAACCTGAAAATGGAGATCTGATGCATTATCACGCAATCGCTTCAACGAAGAAACCGATATGGTTTCAGAGATGCTAACCGACTCTTCACTACTGGAGGAGCTCGCAGCCGGTGGAGGCGACGTTGAAGACCAAGGAACCACCTGATTATCTCCATCCTCATCACCTGAAACCTCATCGCCATCGTCATCATCCATATCATGGTCATCGTAGTCTTCTTCATCGAGATCATCATCATGTGAGTCAATCTCATCATCATTGTCTCCTTCGCTCTCATCTCCTTCTTCATCACTACCTCTCACTCCACCAGAGCAGCTCTCGCATAGAGAAAAAGTGTTTCCAAGCTTAGCACCTGAGGCTTTCCATGGAGTCACAGACTGGCAAGCGTGACAGAGAAGAGTCCTCGAGTGTCTAGCTACCAAAAAGTTGGCTCCATGAACCTTAGCATCACAATCCCAACACAAGCTTGCCTCGTCAGACTCACAGAACGTCCTCGCCGGGACCTTGCACAGCTCACAATTCTTCATATCTTACTCTGCTCAAAACTTCGAATTCCCTGGGAATTTCAATTTTATCTCAAAGTCTCTTTGTTTTTTTCTCCCTTCACTTTCACGGAATTTTCTCTCTCCTCTGCAACTGCAAGATGGGTGAGAAAGAAGGAAGAGGAAAAGAAGGTGCAACTTGCTGATTTTTATAGAAACTGCCTTGTTCTTCAATTTAATTCCAAAACTGCCCTTTCCTTTATATGAGATTCCTCTAATTTTACCAAGATAACAATTAACTAGTCATCTGGTTCAAACAAAACTATACAGTCTATCTATCCACTCTCAAATTTATTCTAAACAAAAATGTAATCATAACTTTATTTCATAATAAAATTAATAATTAATATCAAATTATAAGTTTTAAAATTATGCTCATTTTCATAAATTAAAAAAAAAAAAAAAAACAATTATGCTCATCAACTTTATAATCTTTACTTTTATTAGTGCAAATTAATTCACATACATATACATATTCTTAAATATTATTTTAATCTAAAAAATATAATTAATTTGATAACTTACTTATAGGTATAATCAAAATAGTATTTTTCTCAACTAGTAAAAAAATCATAAAAACTTTCAACCTTTCTCATGTAACCTTACACGTCTCCTCTATATAAAAATAAATAAAAACAAAACAATATTTTATATATTAATTATGGCAAAATAAAATACAACTAATTCAAAAGGTTATTCGCGATAATAGCTTTAAGTACTACTTATCTTATCTAATAGTATTTGAAAATTATCTTACCAATGCTGGAAAAATTATTGAATAAGGTGAAACATAACTCACTAACAAAAAATATAACATTTAGGCATCCTATCTATCATAAATACAAAAAATAGATTATATTTCTTTCTTATTAAATAACTAAAATATTAAACTGTATTTGGATCTATTGAATTGAAATTAAAATTATACAACCAATTTCAATTATACTAAAAATATAATTTGTTATATTACAATATATTAATTTGGATCATATAAAAAATTATAATTGAAATTATGCAACAAGTACTTGGTAGCGATTGTTGTCATTTCTAAAAACTTTTAACTGTAGCTGTTGTCATCTCTAGTGGTAATTGTAGTAGTTTTCGGTGACTTTTGATGATAATTTCTATTATTTTTGATGACTTTTGAAAATGATTGTTATCGTTTCTGACAAATTACTACTATAGTTATAGTCACTTTGGTGGGTTTCAATGATAATTGGTATCATTTCGATGTTTTCCAATAATGGTTGTCAACATTTTTGATAAATTATAATATTGGTTGTAGTCATTTTTAATTAGTCTCTATATTAGTTATCAAGAGTTTTTGTTTGTCTTGATGATGGTTGACGATGGTCATCATCTGTCACATTTGAAAGATTGTGACGGTGATGGTGATTGGTTATGCCAGTGGCAGCCAACACTAGATGGACAAAATTGATCCAAAAGGAGCGGCAAGATTATCGGTGTTGATGGTCGGTATTATAGTATAAGATGCCATCATAAATGAATAATTATCAAGAATAACATTATAATATAAATATAATTTTTAGGTTCTATTCATGAGAATTACATGTAATATTTTGTAATAATAAAAAATTCAAATTTTAATTCTAAAAAATATACTCCAAACGAAAAATTATAATTTAATAGTTAATTCTCAAAACAAATTCAATTCATTCAAATAGACATCAATAATGTTATCTAATTTCCATGCCCACCCGCCACCAGCCACCAGCCACCAGCCACCACATGGATCGACTCCAGTGGAAGGAGTGGAACTGCGAAAGCAGGGCTATAATTGTAATTTCGGTTTCAATAAGAATGGTTGAGGACCTTGGACTGGGTAAATGAGAGAGAAACCATTAAAGAAAGTGGAAAGCCATCAGCTATCAGGTCTTGTGGTGTCCCGCAATGCCAGGTGTTGGTTCGTAAGGGAGCAAAAAAATTGTATGGTCTATGATATTCACGCTTTGCTTTCGGTTGTTTCCTTGTTTCGTGCAGGATATTTTTCTAGTTTGATGGTGACGTTTCATCTACGTGGCAGGTACCCAGAAAAGAGATTTCGATTCACTTACATGGATCGATATTATTCTCAATTCGTGGTGAATATTTTCCCACGTGGATTCACCGTATTTGAGCTGTATGACCTGTACACTCCGCACGCAGGTTTCATCCATCCGGCGCTGAATTGATTTTTAGATATTTTAATTTAATTCTTATCAAATTGTAAATTCTGATTTAGTTTTGTTTATCTAATTTTGAAAGTGATAAATCTCAAGTTAACTTGTAAAAAATTTAATTAATTTGTTGATTTGTCTAATAGATATTTTAAAAATAAATATAACTACTACGGTAAATATTAGATAAATTTTTATAAATATTATCTTAAAAAATAACCTTATGACATCTCTTTAATTTACAAGAGATTTATTTATTTTTCTTAATCAACTAAAATCTCTTGCATTAGAGAATGTACTATAAAAATATTTGTTCCATAACCTATTAATTTTCTTAAAAATTATTATTTTTTGATAGAAGAAAACTACAAAAGAAGAAGCACATATGCAAAGGAAAACTAAAAAAGGAAAAAGAAAAATATTATTCTATTTTTGAAGTGGTTAATAAAAATTTATTTAAATTAAACAAATATGGTTAAAATAAAATAAGTCTTCATCCACCAATATGTAGTTATGAAGTGATGACTAATATGTTTATCAAAATACTTATTAATTTTGAGTGAAATTTTAAAAATAGATCTACATTTTAATTTATTTGTTCCTATTTATAAGCAAAGAGAGAAGTTGATATGTGAATTTATGCGGATAACGATCAGGAGGATAGTTTTTTTGAAATTTAGTTTGAAGTTAAAAAAAATCTTTTTAATTAGATGCATATTCTATGGCATGATACTATAAGGATTGAGGGTCTCTCATATTTAACAGTACTCTACTAGTGACTTGTATGCACATATATGCATGATGAGAGGGTAAAAGAGTGAGATAAAGTAGAAAAATTAAGAGATTATTGTTTAGTAATTATTAAATAATTTGATAAATTTTATTAATAGAATTTAGTTTTTAAATAATTTAAATATGTGTATATTATAAATAGGAGACCATAAAAGTCTTTTGATTTTTATAATAATCTAGACTAGTCGCTTGTATGCACATACTTGCATATTATATATATATATATATAGAAAGAGTGGGAAAGAGTGAGAGTCTAGGAGAGTGGGAGAATGAGAAATAATTGGTAAGTGAGAAATGAGGAGATTATTATTTAATAATTATCAAATGATTGGATTAATTTTATTGATTGAATTTGTGTTTTAAATAATTTAAATTTAAATTTAAATATATGTATATTATATAATAAAAAACTGTAAGGATTTTCTAACTTTTATAATAGTATAAATAAATATACATAGATGCATAAAACTAAGTACCATTTTAAGAGTAAAATTAGTCGTGATCTTAATTGTTTAACTAATTAGCAGATAAGTTTTCTTGTTTACAAAATCAGGTGAAGTTTTTGAATGAAAAAGAAGAGAAAATGGACAAAAACTCGTGACTGAATGGCGGTAGAATTTGCTTATTTGGGGTTGGGCCGATGAGTTCAGGCCCAAGTTACGAAACAAGGATAAAATGGAAAATTAAGATAATTTTATTCGTCGACAGCAGGGTTCGAACCTGCGCGGGCGAAGCCCAACAGATTTCAAGTCTGTCTCCTTAACCACTCGGACATATCGACTGTGTGATAATTTGGTCCCAGAATTAAATATACTTATTGATATGAATCTGGAATTTATAAAGTTACCTCAAAATGACGTACATTTAGATTGAAAGTAGATTTAAACTGTCCAAAAATTATGATTTGTAATTATAATTTTAGAAGTAGATTTGTATATAAATTATCAAAATTACATTACTTTAATGAATAAAAAAATTAAAAGAGATACGTTTGAAAAAAATTGTTGAGAAATAAAAGGACACCACCAAAATATATATTCTCACCAGTGAAAATAGCTTATTCAATATATTTTGCATTACTTTAGATGGAGCTGGGGACAGGAATGAGATTTGAGAGAAAGATTAAGAACAAAAAAAGAAAAAAAAAGTTTGGACTGCATCCTGGGCAATGCCGTCAAGCCCAATGGCTCATTTGGGCTCCCCTGAAGCGGGCCGAAACGGCCCGCAATAGTACAATGTGGGTATCTGCTTGATCTAAGACATCTGTCAATGCATTTAAGGCGTTCCCGTCAACGAACACAGTCCTTTGCAATCTGCATCAATCACAGTCGTTGATATTTTACACATTAGAGTGGAACAGAGAAAAACAGAGGTCGTTGGCTCGTTGTGCATTTGGAAAACCGCGGAATCAAATTCTGCTTCATATTTCACAAAAAAGGACGAAGAGAAAAGTTTGCAGTTGGGACCAGCCACCAATTAAGAAAGGTAAAATGGACAAATTTCGACGACCTTGACCTCCCAAGCTGCCTGTAGTAGTTATGTTATTGGATTAGACTTTTGGGGACTTTAGTTTCTTACTCATTTCTGAGAAATAAAGGACCCATAAAAATTGGAATCAGTGTGAAATATGTTGTTGAATGTGCCCCTTTGTGTTTGCTGAAATGCTTTAATAAGTCACAATTAGTGTTATAGTTTCCTGTTTTGTTTTGTGAGAATTAGATAACTATGGACTTTGCTTCTCTTTCTTATAATTATAAACTTTGATGCATCAAATTAGCAATTGAAGTAATTTCAACCCGTCTGTTTGATTAGAATTTAAGAGTCAACAGAGTTTGATGCCCAACCTCAGCTGCTTCATTTCTCTGTTCATCTCCATGTGAGAACAATGCTGGGTGCAACATATAAATTGCAACTGGTGGTGTAACTAGCCGTGACAATATTATTTCTTACTGATACTTTGTCCTCTAAATAGTTCTTTTAAGCTACAACTATAATTTTTCTTTATACTTAATCAATCTTCGTGATAAAATTAACTGGTTCATAATACTGGATTATCTACACCGAACACAAGATAAATTTTTTTTTTTTTTTTTTGTGTGAAAGAGACAATTTTGTCAATATGAGCTTCACCGAGTTACTGCTGATTATTTTGCTGCATTTAAACCATTTTCCTCTAAAACATAAGGATACACAATGCCCTAGTCAACTTAGGTGGCTACTAAGAAGTTTCTTTCAAAAGAAAATAACACATAAGCTTTAGCAAAAATGAGAAATTCATCAGAAGATTCTTTTGGCTATTAGATAGTGAAATGCAATAGGAGATTAGCTTCACATTCTGAAACTAGAAGAAAAATCTCAAGAAGAAGAAAATGGCCATTCCATTACCATGGTCTGCTTATCACATTTTGTGTAGCACTTGCACCTTAAACATATTCTTCTTGTTATTACTATGTGTTTCTTCTTGCTGTGCTAGAGATACCTTAGTGTTGGGCAATCCAATTCGTGACAGCCAAGGCGACACTCTTGTTTCAGCTGGAGGAAAATTTGAACTTGGGTTTTTCACTCCTGATGGAAGCTCTAAGCAGGTAAGATACGTGGGGATATGGTATTCGAGGTTGAAGCCACAGACAGTAGTATGGATTGCCAATCGCACGAATCCTCTGCACACTACCACAGGGGAATTTTGCATTGCAAAAGATGGAAATCTGAAAGTAATGGGTGAAAATGAAATACAGATAACAAATTTAGGCATGTCTTCTTCGTTCAACAGAACATTGAAGCTTACGAATTCTGGAAACCTGATTCTCTCCAATGGAAATGAAGACAGTGATCCATTATGGCAAAGTTTTGGTCAGCCAACTGATACATTTCTTCCTGGTATGAAAATCGATGAAGACTTCCAGTTGATTTCATGGACAAGTCAAGATGACCCCGGAAAAGGGAACTTCATCTTCCAGCACGTTCCAGATAGCAAAAACCAGTATATGATCACGAATGGTTCGGAGCCATTTTGGAAGAGCGGAGTTTGGGGAGGATTCAGTGGTGAGGCTTCCTCTGTCCGATCGTACTTGAATTTCAGTATGAGTAGCAGCAAAAACAGTTATAGATTAGGTAATAAGACTCGGAATATTACTCAACAGTTTGATTACGAGAATACAAGGCTAGTAATGAAGTTCGATGGGGAGCTACAGTGCCTAAGGTGGGATTCTTCGTCAGCACTATGGACTCCACTGTGGAAGGAACCAAGAGACAAGTGCAGCTTCCTTGATGTTTGCGGGAACTTTGGAATCTGCAATAGTGAGAATAGGCTGCAGTGCAAGTGTTTACCGGGGTTTAAACCCAAAAATGAGGACAGTTGGAATTCTGGAGATTTTTCAGAGGGGTGCTTCAGAAGATCCTCCTCCTCCACATGCAGCAGGGATGACGAGAGTGACAATTTCTTGAACTTGACTATAAAGAAAGCGGGGGAACCAGAATTTAATATTCCTGCAAATAACCATTATGAATGCAAAAAGGCGTGCCTTGGTAAGTGTTAGTGTCAAGCCTATTCATATAAACCAGAAAGGAGCACGACTGGTTCAGGCACATGCAGTATTTGGGATGACGAGGTCAAAAATATTCAGGAGTACACTGATGGAGACAGACAGGATCTATTTGTCAGGGTGGAGCTTTCTGATATAAGTATTTTCCTTTCTCTTTTTATCTGTGCATATATATTTTTTCAGTGATGTTTAGACTGATAGCAATTGGCTTCCCTAACCTTTATGGAAGGTGGTGTGTCCAGTGAAGTGGGATCTTTTCCCGGAATTTACCATGCGAGGGTTCTTACTGAAAAAAAGAAAAAGAAAATGCAAGGGTTAGCTTCCATACGATTATAGGATCTTTTGTTTTGTTTCCATTTTTTGCTTTTTGGTGGAAGGATCTAGGTTAGCATCAGTTGTCGACATTGGGCATATACATTTAGGTTGTTCTGGATCTACTTTCTTTTTTGCATAAAAATGGTAAGATAGCCGTTGCAGGTTATGGTTTTAGTCTTGACATTTAGATGTTTGACTCTTTCAGAACCAATGCAAAGAGGTTGTGAGGTCTGTGGAAGCAACACTATCCCATATCCACTCAGCACTGGACCAAATTGTGGCGATCCCTTGTATTTCAGTTTTACTTGTTCGTTTGGTCGGGTTAGTTTTAGGACACCTGGTGGAACCTATCGACTCAGAAGCATTAATCCAGAGTTACGAAGGTTTTCCATCCAAGTCTATGAACATAATTGTACTGATATACCCGTCTTGGGAGAGGTTCTCAAGCTCCCCAAACCATCACCATTTTATTTAGTCAGTGGTTGCAATCATTCAGTTACAGAAGGATTATCAAGTGAGTTGGAAATCGGGTGGAACACACCATTGGAGCCAATTTGTAATTCAACTAAAGACTGCAATGATTGGCAACATTCAACTTGTGATATTGCTCCTGATGGATCAAAACGATGCCTTTGCAAATCAAACTTTATATGGGATCCTGTAAATGTCAATTGCAGTGAAGGTATGGTGAATTTTCTATCCTGGAGACATATTACATACTAGGTGTGAATTATACTTGATATTTTTATGTTGATCCATCGCCAATAGTTTGACATATACAGACAATTGGTGGTGCTGCCGCGTGCAAGGTGTGAAAGTATCATAATTAGTAGGACATCATGGAAAGAGGTGTTTTATTTGTCAAATATTATTGACTCTTGTTAAATAGCTTAATTTTTCCTGGACATGTTGTAGTTCACCAATAATGAACCGTGCACTACATTAATTAGATTTGAGATCACTCAAGTAGATGTGATGCCAAGAACCATAAATATAACCAATATGAACGCAACACCTCTTTTGACGCATAAAGATGCCCTGCAATGTCAGTTTCAGGAAGCATCTAACATGTTAATACATACTCAACCATACCAACAGCTCTCAGGAGAGGTGTTAAAAGGTTATTATTGTGGCCACTCTCTCCAGTATTCTATATTCGACATGAAAAGAGTATTGTGAAATCTCATCAAGATTCATGGATTGGTACTTATACACTTCTTAAGTGAGTGATGCCGTGATGGGCTTGAAAGAGTACCAATACTCTTGATGAAAATTTATTCTTGTTAGTATTTAGCCATATCTATCATCTATTTGGGAGGCAGGCACTTGCAACAACATATCCAAATGCCATTACCCTGGTACTGTTGCACAAACTAATTCCTTTTATCTTGGAAACCTTCCTTGAATACTTGACACAAATCCCTTAAACAAGATCATTGGGTTGTCTTGTCATTGGTATATGTTTGATATTATAGTCATCATTTAGTCACCTGACTCTCTCTCTCTCTCAATCTCTCAGCTGAAGAGTTATCAAAAAGCCAGAAGTCATCTGGCTCGTTACATCTAATTATCCCATTGATCATTGTGCCTTTGATTGTGATCTCGTGCTCTTCTATTTACATATGGTTATTGAGAAGAAAAAGAGCTACGAGTAGAGAAGGTAAGACACCAGAATATTGTTTCAGGAGTGGTAATTTTGCTAGCAAGATGACTGACATATTCAATTGTGTATCAAAATCAGTTGATGGTGAAACAAGTCAAAGAAACCCAGCATTTTACATGCATGACAATGAACAGAGGATAAAAGACTTAATAATTTCAGGCGAGTTTAAAGAAGATGATAAGAAAGGCATAGAGGTACCATATTTTCCTCTGGAAACCATATTAGCTGCTACTGATAACTTCTCAGAAAAAAATAAGCTTGGACAAGGGGGATTTGGACCTGTTTACATGGTATTTGATCTTAGTACACAGTAAAAGTATCTTTCTTTTGTTTCTGCAAATATATTTTTCAGCTATTATTTAGGCTTATAAGTTTGCTCTCAGGGAACATTTCCAGGAGAACAAAAAGTTGCAATAAAAAGGCTCTCAAGTGGCTCAGGACAAGGCTTAGAGGAATTTAAGAATGAAGTGATATTGCTTGCCAAACTTCAGCATCGGAATCTAGTTAGAGTTTTGGGATATTGCCTTCAAAGAGATGAGAAAATGCTTATTTATGAATTTATGCCCAACAGAAGCTTAGACTCATTCTTATTTGGTTAGCCTCTAAACCTGATTTCATTATAGTTTTAAACTACATGACGGCATCATATCTCCTAGTTTTTGGCTATGCAATTTGAATTGTGGACATGGACATTAGTGAATTAGTGAATGTTGCGCTTGACATTAACTTCAGCTATGGAACACAGCAAATATCTAAAATGTACACACATTGAAATGGCTTATTGGGCTGCTGTTTTGCACAAATATACTTTTGCCCATACACATAGATACATAATACACAATAAACTGTTTGACATGAACTTGGGTTGTCAAACACAGTAAAACCAACCATTCATAGAGTAAGTGTTCAACACAGGTTGGCACATGTATAGGATTGTCAAGTGTTTGTGGTGTCCAAATTCACAACCAGAGAGAAATTCAAATATAACATTTACCAATTACTTGTAGCTTAATATGGTCACTGAAGCTGTATTTACAAATTGAAAATGGTTTGCAAGATCGAACTCTGTGTGTACTGTTAAACTGGCAGTCCCGCTTTAACATCATTTTGGGAATTGCTCGAGGGCTGCTTTATCTACACCAAGATTCCAGGCTAAGAATTATTCATAGGGATTTGAAAACAAGCAACATCCTACTTGATGAAGAAATGAACCCAAAAATCTCTGACTTTGGTTTGGCAAGGATCTTTGGAGGAAAGCAGACTGAGGCAAGCACGAACAGAGTAGTTGGAACTTAGTAAGTGTTAAAACAAGTCCTGGAAATAATTATAGCTAACTGTTTATTTTTGTATCCCCAATGCATTATCTTACCTGTTACTGTTGTGCAGCGGCTACATGTCTCCAGAATATGCATTGGATGGTTTTTTCTCAGTGAAGTCTGATATTTTCAGTTTTGGTGTTGTTGTACTCGAGATTATCAGTGGGAAACGGAACACTGGATTTTCCCAGTCAGAACATGCAGTGAGCCTTCTGGGATATGTAAGTTTGAATGCTTGAATTGTCTGCATACAGTTATTATATCTCTTCTGCTACTTTATAGCAACTTGCTTTTTTCTTTTTAAACTTTGTTGCAGGCTTGGAAACTATGGATAGAAGAGAAGGCATTTGACTTGTTGGATCCAACACTGCGTGAAACTTTAAATGGAAATGAATTCTTGAGATGTGTTAATATTGGGCTCATGTGCGTGCAGGAAGACCCAAGTGATCGTCCCACCATGTCTAATGTAATTTTTATGCTTAGTGGTGAAACAGCGACTCTCCCAAGGCCTAGAAAACCAGCCTTTGTTGTTAGAAGATCTCTGGCTGGTACAGCTTCTACGTCTTCTAGTCAACCAGAACTAACAGTCAGCCTAGAGCAAGGCCGATAACTGATAGAAAAAAGAGAAAGCTTACGTATCCAACTTGATCCCAGTGGGATTTTTTTATGTTGTATTTTAAAAACCATGAACTGTTGTATTACTCACAACATAAACTTATAATGGATCTAAAAAATGTATGAAGCATCAAGAGAAATGATATTCTTGTGTTTTATTTTTGTCGAATGGGATTTCAGTTCAATCTCCTGATATAATTTATGGAGGTGTGGCTTACACCTAGACAAACTTACAGTTAGAGATACGTGTCTTGGATTATTTTCATAAGGGAGCTCCGTAAACGGAACCGAGAGACCATGTCTGCATCCACTATTTCCTTGTCTTGCTACAAACCTAAAAAGAAAACATGTATTAAAAGTCAAAAGTAGTTCATCTGATTTCACTATCTTAGCTCGAGACTTGAGTCGGTCGGCTGGCTAAGATCAATGGAAGTGAAAGCTACACCTGTCATTGATTAAAGACCTTTTTTTATTTTTGGAATTTGGGAATTAGGATCTATATCATGTAGTTACATAGTTGAGGAACATATAAAATCTAGGACAAACAACTTTAATTATTTAGTATTTAGTAAATTCTAGAACTTCATGATTTATATGAAACAGATTCCTTTATGAGGTGACATTATTTTGTGCAAATCAGCATTGGTCTTCTGGGGTCATTGTCAGAAAATTATTATGAACAAAGCCAAATGAAAGAGGCCGATATTGTTTATAAACATACCCGCGTAATCATATTTTAAAATTCTAGCTCTCAATAAGAGTGAGAAAAGTAAGCAAATGGGACCCAAATAGAAAAAGATTAAATTGACAAATTTGGTCGTTCTTGGACTGATTTGTCTTGCTTTTTCCAATAATTCAACCATGTCTAATAATATACCACTCATAATGCAGATTATTGTGGTATTGCCCTTTTATTTCAAGCTGCTTACAGATACTTTTTTAGTGCTGCCTCATCATTTTCCATTTATTATACATATGGTTATGCTTGTTACTTGGTAGGTTTCAGAGAGTTCTAAGAAATAATGCATGATTCTAAATTGAATTTTCTGAGTAGTCCAAAGAATACCCTTTGTTCTAAGTTCTAACGGATAGGAATTTCAACATCACATCAAATGATATACTGCTGGCAACCTATAATTTCCTAACTCAACCAATGAACTCAGAGGCATAAAGTTGCCTGCTGACAAATTTAACTTGTGGGGGCATTTTTGATAATGAAAAGCACAACCACGGAAGTTTCACAGGAAAGGAAACTATCTGAATTAGTGGTAGCAGACAGTGAAAATAGGTGATTGATTAGTTAAAATTACATATCTACTTAAGAAGAAAGTTCTAGCTTCAACTTACTTTCTGTCATAATGTTAAGCTTTAGAAAAAAGATTAGAAGCATATTTTTCATTGTTTGGTCTGTGAATCATTTGCAGTCTATCTTGTTTCTGCTCATTTTTGTGTGCAATTCTTCTATATATAGCTTCGCTATAGATACCATAACCATTAACAACTTTTTAAGTGATGACAAAGGGGATACTCTTGTTTCAGAAGGACAAAGATTTGTGTTAGGATTCTTCACCCCTAATGGAAGCTTTGATGGCAGAAGATATGTCGGAATATGGTACTACAAGTCCAACCCACAAACAGTTGTGTGGGTCGCCAACCGAGAAAACCCACTTTCAGATACTGGTGGTGCTTTTGCCATTGCAGAGGATGGTAATCTCAAGGTCTTGGATGCAAATGGGAAATCTTACTGGTGGACAAGTCTTGAACAATCATCATCATTGCACAAAACAGTGAAGCTAATGGATAATGGAAATCTGGTTTTGAGTGATGAGGAACAAGTAAATCAGACAGTGAAAATTCTCTGGCAGAGTTTTGATAATCCAACAGATACATTTCTTCCAGGCATGAAAATGGATGAAAATTTAGTATTGATTTCATGGAGAAGTAACAATGATCCAGCACCAGGGAATTTCACATTTCAGCAAGATGATGGTGGAGAGAATAAATTTATCATCTGGAAAAGATCCATCAGGTACTGGAAAAGCAGTTTAATTGGTAATTTTGCTGGATCTGGTCAGATGCCATCATCTATTTCTTTCTTATTATCCAATTTCACTTTGAAAATATCTTCAAACAATTCTTCGCCCTTTCTAAGATCTGCATTATATATTAATACAAGGTTGATTATGAGTTACTCAGGTCAAGTTCAGTACCTGAAGTTGGATACTGAAAGAACATGGTCCTTAGTTTGGGAAGAGCCTAGGGATAGATGTAGTGTGTATAATGCTTGTGGAAACTTTGGTAGCTGTAATAGTAAGTATGATCCAATGTGCAAATGTTTGCCCGGGTTCAAGCCTAACTCTCTTGATAATTGGAAATCTGGGGATTATTCAGGTGGGTGCAGCAGGAAGTCAAATGTATGTGGGGAGAGCGCTATGAGTGACACATTTTTGAGTTCAAATATGATGAAAGTTGGAACCCCAGATTCTCAGTTTAATGCTAAAAATGAAATGGAATGCAAGATAGAATGCCTTAACAACTGCCACTGCACCGCGTACTCATATGAAGAAGGTGACACAGCAAGGCGTGGAAATACTGGTAATGCAGTTTGCTGGATTTGGTCTGAGGACCTCAACAATCTTCAAGAGGAGTATGAAAATGGCCAAAGCCTCCATGTCCGTGTAGCAGTTTCTGATATAGGTACCCGTCCTTTAAACTACCTCAACTGTCATGGCTAGAATATTACGAGTAGTTGAATTCAGGGATAAACATTATACCAGATGAGTTAATAGGACTTTCAATTTGATAATAATTGATTTCAGAAATGTCTTTCTTCTTGTTTTTCTTGGAGATCTTGCTTCCAACCCATATTGCTTTGTCTTTTTGACAGAGGATTTGAGTTCAGTTTATGTCCAATTCAATTGCTTTTGTTGAGTCAGGGAAAGTCCAGATTTTTGGACTCTGTAACTAGTGTTAATATAGGGTCCTCAATTATTAGCAACTTTAGCAAAAAAATTAGCAAGTGATGTTTCTGAAGTTTCAGATATTCTACTTTTGCAGAGTCCACAAAAAGAAATTGTGGGACTTGTGGCACAAATCTTGTTCCCTATCCCCTTAGCACTGGACCAAAATGTGGTGACCCTATGTACTTCAATTTCAACTGCAACATCTCCACTGACCAGGTCAATTTCGAGACTCCTGAAGGCACTTATCAAGTAACAAGCATTAACCCCGAAACAAGAACATTCATTATCCAGACCAGAGATGCAGTTAAATGTGAGCAACAAAGAATAAGGGGAAAACTTCTGCCTCTCAACCAGTCATCTCCATTTCAACTTACTGGCTGGTGCAATTCTAACCCAGACTTCTTTAGTTTTGATGCTCCCCTTAGAGGTGGAGAGGAAGTAGAGATTATTTGGGAGCCGCCACTGGAACCACTTTGCTCTTCATCTATAGAATGCACGGATTGGCCGAATTCATCTTGCAATGCTACCAGAGATGGGAAGAAAAGGTGCCTCTGCAATACAAACTTTCAATGGGATCGTTTTAATTTAAATTGCAGTCAAGGTGAGGATGCAATATCATATATATATATGTACATATTATTTGTTTTACAAGTTATTATTATCTTTTTCGGAATAGAAGGCAATAAGCTGGGGAGGGAGAGGGAGGGCTGCAGAACTGCTTCTTTCTCAAACTTGTCTAAATCCTCACTAGCAGTAGTATCACAGCAATTATCAAAGTCAAGATTCAACCAAGAAAAAATTTCTATTATAATGTCAAATAGGCATGATAACCAGACACTCAGACATACTTACATTTTCAATGATTTTGAAACCATGTTGAGATCTATATATCTGCACAAGGTCAGTATGGAAATGGACAAAATTTAACTGTTCTCTTCCTTGTAACAAGTAGAATCCATTTTTCTTGTTGCAGACGGTGGTTATGGAAGGGAAACAGATGCACATTCTAGAGGAAAAATATCATCTTCTCATATTGTCGCAGTTACTCTTACAACAATAATTTTCCTAATTATCCTTTCAAGTAGCATTATTTATATTTATTTCTGGAGGAGGAGGCTGACCAGGATACAAGGTAACCAGTAATCTTGCACAAGTTTTTAGGCTAATTCTTCGCATGTATCCAGTAACTCAAATATACAGTTCACTTATATGAATTCAGAAAGCAGGAGCAATATTCAGAAAAGTTCAGGAATTAACTTGTATGACAGTGAGAGACATGTCAAAGATTTGATTGAATCGGGTAGGTTCAAAGAAGAGGATGCAAAGGGCATAGATATACCACATTTTCATTTGGAGAGCATACTAGCAGCTACAGATAACTTCTCAAACGCAAACAAGCTTGGACAAGGAGGGTTTGGTCCCGTCTACAAGGTAAGATAAAATTTTCATTGACTCTATTTGCAGTTCATTTTTAACTTCTCCCTTGTTGATAATGGATGCTTATTCGGTTTGGCTGTCAGGGTAAGTTTCCAGGAGAACAAGAAATAGCAGTAAAGAGACTCTCAAGTTGTTCAGGGCAAGGCTTAGAAGAATTTAAAAATGAGGTTGTGTTAATTGCCAAGCTTCAACACCGAAACCTGGTTAGACTTCTGGGTTATTGTGTTGAAGGAGAAGAGAAAATGTTGATATATGAATATATGCCGAATAAAAGCTTAGACTTTTTCATATTTGGTAAGCTTCTTCACTGTCTTTTCAGCAATTTATTACATGATATACAAAAACTAACTATGAAGTCATGGCCGATGGGACAAATGTAACTTCCCAAGACCGGAAGCTCTGTGTGTTGCTGGATTGGGAGATGCGCTTCAACATTATTTTGGGAATTGCTAGGGGGCTTCTTTATCTTCACCAAGACTCTAGGTTGAGGATCATTCATAGAGATCTGAAAACAAGCAATATTCTACTAGATGAGGAGATGAACCCGAAAATCTCAGACTTTGGCTTAGCAAGGATCTTTGGAGGCAAAGAGACTGCAGCAAACACTAACAGAGTAGTTGGAACTTAGTAAGTTTAATGGAACTGGTATACTTCAAGGTTAATAAAATTAGCATTATAGCAGTACTTCCTTGTTGTTAACAAAATGGTTTTCCCCTTTCTGCATGTTTCACTGAATATTTTTAGTATTTTTGTATTGCAGTGGCTATATGTCTCCAGAGTATGCGCTGGATGGAATTTTTTCTGTCAAGTCTGATGTCTTTAGCTTTGGTGTTGTGGTACTCGAAATTATGGGTGGGAAAAGGAACACTGGATTTTACCATGTAGAACATTCATTGAGTCTTCTAGGTTATGTAAGTATATAGGGAATATCATATTCTAAATAGGAAATACCTTTCGCTCATCTTCTACTTATAACACTTCAATCTGTAAAACATTTCCAGGCATGGCATTTGTGGAAAGAAGACAAGGCAGTGGAATTGATGGACCAGATACTATGCAAAACTTGCAATACAAACGACTACTTGAAATGCATAAATGTGGGGCTCTTGTGTGTACAAGAAGATCCAAATGATCGTCCCACCATGTCGAACATACTTTTCATGCTAGGCAGTGAATCTAGTACTCTTCCAACACCTAAACCGCCAGCCTTTGTCGTTAGGAGATGCCCTTCTAGCAGAGCTTCTTCTTCAACTAAACCAGAAAGTTGGTCACAAAATGAGTTGACAGTCACTCTAGAAGATGGCAGATAGCCAACTATAATGTGTTAAGTTTCTCCATGAGCAATGATTTTTATGAAGAGGACCTGTTTGATAAATTTCCAATGTATTTTTTTTTATGATAATATGTTGAATGAAATGTGGACGACCCTCCTCTGTTACATCCTTCTCTTCCATGAGTGATGTTTTTGTGATTATCTAACAAATCATAAACTTTCCATCCTCAGACAAATGAATACCAGCAAAAGGTTGTGCCTTTATTTGAATCGATGGTAGTTAAACTGAATATACTATTGCACTAAAAAAGACAGAAAATGAATCTGGACTTGGCTGCCAAATGAAGCCAAGCTGTATCTATCCTCAAATTGCCACCTATAATTTTGATAATCCAAAATCAGTTTGTTTGTTCTACTGCTAACTAGAAAGCAATTACATGAACGAATTCTGAGAAGTGGGGCTAATAGGAAAAGGAAAAAAACACGCAATTTTAACTTTTAAGATTCCATAAGGTCATTTGAGTGGAAAAAGAGGTTTACTAATCCCTCAAAAGCCAAAACTTACTTTACTATGCTGGAAAATAAAAACTTGCAACATACCTGGGGGAGTCAGATTGAGCTTTGACCTGTTAAGGAGTATATTAGCCGCCACAAATAACTTTATTCAGGCAAAGAAACTTAGAGAGGGTGGCTTTGACCTGTTTATAAGAAAAAAAAAAAAAACTTGTTAATGTTAAATTTATTTAGTCCCAAAATTATAAGATGGTGAGTTGGTAATCTCATATGACACTTTTCCTATATACACCTAAAGTGAAAGAAAAAAAAGGTCTATATCTGAGGTAGGTCAGAAGGTATCCATAAAAGTTACAACCCCAAATTGTCAATTTGCTTGCTCACAAGTAGTCTGTGAAAGTTCCCAACCAAGTTCTCAAATTGGGTGCCCCCTTTATTCATTGTACACAAGTTTTACATCTATAGTATTACAATAGTTTTGACTGTTTTAGAGTGTAGGCTGTATGTGAATGAGAGATGATTGTCACATACACACGTATAGACTTGGTGGTTGCCAGTCATATTTTCTTTCCCTTTCTTCTAATATTCTCATATGAACTTGCCCACCTAGAAAGGAAATAGAAAATAGCAGTGGACCCAAAAAAAAAAAATTGTTGTTCCTTCCTTTCTCGTATCCTATTATAATAAGGAAGAAGAAGAAACATTGTTATTTCATAGACAGCCTTTGTTCTTTCCGAAAGTCTTTTAGGAAACTTAACCATACTTTACCCTGGAAAGAATCCACCGACTCATTCACAACCAAACAAAGCTTCCCAAATTTCTTGTCAAAAAAAGTTAATTTTGTAATTTAATTCCTGGCCTCTGGCCCTAAGAACTAGTCCTTTGGAGCAAAACTGCAAACTAGTCTTAAATGACAATAACACCCTTCATTGAATAATGCCATCTCCGTACTTCCTACCAGGTCAAAAAGGGCAAGACAGCATTAACTCATTCCAAATGACGAGAATACCCCTGGCCAAACTTCTTCGAAGCGGAGGGGCAATTGCGGTCTCTTCTGCAGAATCAAAAAGCCGACCATTACTTAACGCCCTGTTCCTTATGCTGTCATACATTGGGCATATTAAATTTTTCCTCTTTCCTAGAACCCCATTCTAAAGTCTCTATCTTTCTTCAACTACTATATAATCCCATTCATTCTTAGCTTCTTCAAAGGCAAACCCACAATTAATTTCTCGGAGAATTTTCTCATTGTCTGAAAGCCCAAGAAGAAGGAACAAAATAGAGGTTTTGCTACAATGGCAGGGATTGGGAAAGGAGCTGACTTTGAAGATTTACTGCCTGTGATGGCTAATAAATTGGGTGGTGAGGGTCTGATAAAGGAGCTATGTAATGGGTTTCAATTGCTGATGGATAAGGATAAGGAAGTAATCACTATGGAGAGCTTAAAGAGGAACTCTGCGCTTCTGGGCTTGCAGGATTTGAAGGAGGATGAGCTTGTGAGCATGATGAGAGAAGGGGATCTTGACGGTGATGGGGCTCTGAATCAGATGGAGTTTTGCGTTTTGATGTTCAGATTAAGCCCAGAATTGATGGAAGAGTCCTGGTTTTTGCTTGAAGAGGCACTGCAAGAGGAGCTCAAGAATGCTTGAATTGATTCGATCAACGATTGAGAACTATTTGACATATTGCCAGGGACTAATTCACATAGCAGTGGACGAAACGGCGCCGCCTCATACAATTGAAGGAACAGAACAGTTCATACTTGATTGTTTTGTTTTTTCTCTTTTTCCTCTTCTTCCCTTCTTTATTGGTTGAGTTGTTTCATGTAAATCATTGCCTTGGCATAATGTTAACTTTGTTGCTAATTATTTATTATTCTCCTTTGTCAAAATTCAACAAGCAAACATAGACATACACGTCTAATATAATTTGGAACCAAAAAATAAATAAAAGGAAAAATAAAATGATTCTAATATTATCAATGTATACTTATGTTGTTGCTTATGACTTGATTACTGAGACAACCAGATCCAGTACAATAAAATTCTATGTGAATCGGTCCGAAGCATCTAAACAATTTCCTTTATCTAATAGAAGGAGTAGGACAAGTTTGTAACCTGCCCTTTCATATTTTCATTATCAATATTCTTTGTAACAATACAAATCTTATTTGTCTCTCTACACTCTAGACAAAAGCCAAGTCCATGCTTCAAATATCAATGACAGATGACTGGGTTTCTTATGCCATACTTGTGGAATATTATACCCTAGTTGAATTACAATGTTTCTTTTTAATTATCTATTCAAAATTATAAAAAGAAAATGTTCATTTGACCTTTTCAAGCCTAGAAGCAACAGATGCTGGTAAAACTGGGTGTTTTTAGTTAGCCAAGCAGATTAATTTTTAAAATTTTGTTAAGTATTAAGATCCACAATTTA
The DNA here is from genome assembly GCA_029379385.1 of Quillaja saponaria. NCBI lineage: Eukaryota > Viridiplantae > Streptophyta > Magnoliopsida > Fabales > Quillajaceae > Quillaja > Quillaja saponaria. The sequence continues at coordinate 3,791,881 of CM055616.1, read as the reverse complement.
TTGAGGGTGGTGACCAAGTCTACCTTAGAAGTTAATGGGTGAGCTAAGTGAGATGTTGATGGTAATTAACAAATTATAATTTGGTCATGGATGACAATAAGAAAGAATTGGAATTCATAGAGGACGTTACCAACAATGCTGACCAAGCTTAAAACAGGGTTCTTGCTGAAATTCTTTCCCAAAATGCTACTGTTGATTATCTGCAGCGACATGGCTGAGATGGTCGCAGACTAAGAGACTTTCAAAAATTTGGTGCCTGTGGTCAATTACGAAGATTTGGAGTCTGATATTTATCGCATTACCAATTGAATTCCTCTCCAATTTTATGTTCCAAACCATTCACTGAGTTTGTGCTTAGGTGAGCTAGATCAAGTTTCATATATATATATATATGTAACTCTATGTTTACAATTGTTTTTATGGGGCTTCTTGCTTAATGGGTTGATTACATTCTTGTGTGGGGGAGCTAGCTCTGGAACATCTGGTGGTGCATGTAAAATAATATCAACTACCAAGCATGAAATAAAGAGAAGGTTATGGTTTCTGGACCTTTTCATGCCTGTGATAGACAAGTTCTTCCTGATTTGGACAAAGGCAAAGCTATGTATATTTTATTCACAAGAGCTGGATCTTAAACTCCCGGAGGATTTGATGTTAATCCATTTCTATCCGGTGTCTTAAAAAGTTCATATTTCATTGATAGGCCTTATGATTCCTACTATAACTACATCAGCCCCAAGGAAACAATTCTCTGCATAGATTTGCACCAGAGCATGTATTCTCAATTCCTTTGTGGACTCTGTCAAAATGAACAAGTTCTTCGTGTTGGGTCTGTTTTTGCTTATGGTTTCATTCTTGCCAATAAATTCCTTGAAAAGCATTGGCAATTCTTGTGTAATGATATCAGAAATGGTACAATATACTCTATAACGGTAGAAAAGCCGTCATGGAAATTCTCAAACCAAATCCAAAGCTTGCGGATTTTATAGAAGATGAATGTGCTAAGAGTCATGACAAGGAATCCTCATTAGGCTATGGCCTAACACAAAGTACATTAGTGTTACTGTGACCGGAACAATGGCTCAATATATTCCTGCGTTAGATTACTATAGGAATGGTCTCCCTCTAGTTTCTACCACCTATGCTACTTCAGAATGTTGCCTTGGCCTGAATTGGAATCCTTTCTGCAAGCCAAGTGAAGTCTTACACTTTTATTCCTACGTTGGCCTATTTTGAGTTCTTGCCTGTCAGCTGGAAAGATCAGGGAGACACTTCCAGCCCATCAAAATTGAATGAGAATCAAGAATTAGTTGATCTTGTAGATGTAAAATTGGGTCAAGAATACGAGGTTATTATTACCACAGATGCAGGATAGATTCACTTCTACTTTCAATTCACATAAAAAATGTACTTCAGGTACTAAAGCAGTCCATAATTAGTAGCTATATTTGTAAATTTATTTTTATGCCACAGGCCTTTATAGGTATCAAGTTGGTGACATACTGCGCCTAACGGGATTCAAGAACAAGGCTCCTCAATTCAAGTTTGTGTGCAGAAGGAACATTGTTCAGTATTGATGCTGATAAGACAAGTGAAGAAGATGAGCTACAAAATGCAGTGAACAATTCAGTAGACCTTCTACTCAAATTTGATGCAACACTCATAGACTACACAAGCTATGTAGACACATCAACAATCCCAGGCCACTATGTCTTGTTTTGGGAGATTAGCCAGAATGGACAAACTCCAATACCTCCTCCTATTTTTGAAGATTGTTGCCTTGCTGTTGAAAAATCTCTTAACTTTATCTACCAACATCTTAGATCTACACAGAAAGCCATTGGACCATTAGAAATCAAGGTAGTGGAGAAGGGAACATTTGACAAACGTATGGAATACGCAATCAGAAAGGGTGCAACAATAAATCAGTACAAGACACCCTGATGTGGGAAATCTGCACCCATTCTGGAGCTTTTAAGTTCTGCTGTTGTGTCAAATTACTTCAGTCCGGCATCCCCAAAATGAGTTCATCTTAGAAAAATATACCCTTATAGAATGACTTTTGCTGGAATGAACCTAAGAACAAGGGGCTTATCACTTTGTTATAAAATTGTTAAGCTATACGTATTTGGACGCATAATTGGTCCCATACTCCCATATGTGATTTTTGATTGGTTTTCTTCACAATTTTTTTTGGAACATGGTAGTCTAGTGGGAAAATAAAAACAGGTCATGTTTAGTAATTATATAGTCATCTACTATCACAGCCATATATGTAAACAAACACATGTCTGAATAACACAATCAATATTATCTCTTCTGATGTAGTCTGCTACCTAACAAGTTTGACAACAACTGCTCTGCATTTTCTTTTTCTATTTTTTTTTTCTTTCCTATTCTTATCTGTTATTTTGATGTTCAACTTCAAGCATGGTACCTTTAATTGCTTGAGGAAGTGGAATAGTAGAACCACCAGGAAAACAACAAGAAATAAGAAAGAAAGCAAGCTGCTATTATTTTGTAATAGTTGTAAAAATTACAAAGGTTAGTTTGTGAGACTAGTATGTCAATGATTCTAATCAAAGATAGGCTTGAATGCTACATGAAAGTTTCCCAAAATTTAAACTTAAAAGCTTCTTCTGGTATATATATTAAGCTGGACTAATTAAGCAGAGAATTAAAGAGAATTTGACTGACTCTTGGTGCTAAATGATGAACACTTTTGAGGGTTCAGGCTTCACATGTACAAACTTTATGTTAATTGATCACCATCTTTTACTTCGCCAAGAGAATTCTGCCGACAAGTTCTATCTTTTGAAACTGAGTTAATGCTTTTACTAGGCCCTATCAAATTCTGCATTGCTATGAAGAAACAGCTCTGAAAATTTGGACTATTCTTGATTGCTACAGATTGGGTAAAACAAAATTCACCATGACATGCAAGCAGAGCAAGAGAATGGTATAGAACTGTGCAAAGATAGTAACCTACAGCTGGTGGGCTGGGTTCCCCCCCCCCACAGCCACCATATGTGCTAAGAAGTAACAAACACCCTTTGTTAGATATTTGCTACAACAGATTTCCTTCAAAAATTGGCTAATAAACAGAGCCTATTTCAGTAGCAGTTGATAAACTAGAGCAGATCGTGCTTAGTAGAGAGAGACAATAGCAATAACAAATTACCATCCAATAACTGTTAATAAAAAGGAGAATCTAAATCCTTTTGTTAGTGGGTTTTTATAAAAAGAAATGGTTCTACCTACTTATTATCCATATTAGTTTGTGTGCTCTGATTTGAAAAAACAGCAGGAAGCATGTGCTAAACAGTTATTAAGAAGGTAGTCCAATGCCTAATCAATAATGATGCCCTTGATGTATTTGCATCCATGCAATTGTGTTAGCCACAAATTCATGTTCCCTTCACAGCTTGCATGCATGCAAAAAGAAGCTGTTACTGTCAAACAGTACTTCTTGAAAATGGATGCAAGGTCTACGGGTACATGCATATGTAAAATGAAAATTTTATACATCCAACACTGTTTACCCTTCTGAATCTTCTGATATTGAAATTCACCGCCATTCCAGTGATAAAATAAATGATGAATTACAATAACGTTTTTCTTATCAAAATCAATGATCGAGAAGGATAATTGAAAACACAAAACTAATGTCACTAACGACTACCAGCACACTAAGACAGTAATCCAACTTAAATTAAAATTCTATAAAATATTTCATTGAATTCAGAAATCTCACCAAGCACAAGGCATTACTTCTTAATTTGGTGCAAGCTTCAAAACTTGCATTTCTCCTGCCTAAGTAACGGTAGCTTTTATTTGGGTTGACTTGGAAACATGGGGAAAGACTAAAGATGTTCAGACAACCAACGAATGTGTGACACTTGGCTACTGAAAGTGACTGTTACGTACAAAAGGAGACAGCCGGAGATATGGGCGGTGTGGGACCACCTGGTCAATAGCCTACAGTATCCCCCAATTGAATTGGATTTACAGGGACATGCTAACAATATCACCAACACAAAGTTTCCACCATCACAGTTAATTTTTCTACCAATAAATGTTGGTTGTTATACATAGTCAAATTAATGCATATGGTTTGATATGGAACACATTGTCATAGGATTCAATTTTGATCACGCCAAAATTTAATGATTTTGTATTTAAATTTAATTGTAAAAATAAATTGACAAAGAAAATCGAATTCTAATCACCAAAAACCATATCAAAGAATTGATTACCCTAAAAATTATATTATAGGCACCAATAAGAGATTTTAGTCTTTTATAATTCAATATAAATATAACTTATCACAGAAAGTTTAGTTAAAACAATTAATCCATGTTCTATTACTCTTAGTATAAGTATGTAAAAAAATAATATAAACATAACTTAATTAAGTAGCTCCAAAAGTCAAAATTTCATGTTCATCATTATCTGTATCTTATTAAATATATGATTGGTTGTTAAATTACTAATTATTCTAGGTTGAAGTTAGTATTTAATTTGTTAGAAATTGGCGTCAGCGTGAATGTGAATGCAAAGCAATAAACAGTGGAACTGAAGCCGCTTTTGTGTAATCAAATTACGGAAGAAGCTGCTTTTTTTCATAACAACAGCCGCAGTACATGCACGCGTGTACCCAGAATCCAGCTGTACTTACTCCTGCTACTACTACCAGCGACTTTACCGGGTATTGCCCGTCCAATCACCTTCTTTCACGGTTCCCCTATTTGAAACTTTCTTTTTTTGAGAAACTGTCGCCACCGGTTTCAAACCGTTTCCGGTTTTCCTTCAAACCCAATGTACTCTGTCTACACTCTTACTTTACCAGCTTACCCCTCTCTTAATTTTCCATTTCCTCAAGTATCATAAACGTGTTTTACGATTTTACCCTCGTACTTTAGGATTGGACTACTTGCTCTACCAATTAAGCCCACCACCTTCATTTGCTGCCTATAAAAATGTTCCTCATTCTCAAACCTCAGTACCACCCTGCTTTGTTTCTAATTGAATCCCATTAGCAAAGACATAGAGAGAAATTTTACTCTTATAGCCGCCATGCCAGAAGCTCCTAAGTACCTGTTAGAGGAGACAAATGACTTCAATGGCAATAATAATATTGTCGTGGACAAGAACAAGAAAGCATTGAAATTTATAGATGATGTTACCAGCAATGCTGATGAAGTTCAGAAAAAGGTTCTGGCTGAAATTCTTTCTCGAAGTGCCCATGTTGAGTACCTTCACAGACATGGTCTTAATGGGTGCTACGACAGAGAAACTTTTAAGAAGGTGATGCCTGTGGTGAGTTATGAGGATCTAAAGCTAGATATTGATCGTATTGCTAATGGGGATACTTCTCCAATTTTATGTTCAAAACCCATTTCAGAATTCTTGACTAGGTGAGCATACATTTACAAAGTTCAGTTTTTTTTTTAATGGGTTTGGGATTTAAGGCTTAGTTGAGTTTTCTTCTTTTATTTCAAAGAACTAAATGTGTTTAATTAATGTGGGTTGCTGTTATATATGTGTATGTAGCTCTGGCACATCTGGAGGGGAAAGAAAATTGATGCCAACAGTAGAAGAGGAGCTAGAGAGGAGGTCATTGCTTTACAGCCTTTTGATGCCTGTGATGGACCAATTTGTTCCGGGTTTGGACAAAGGCAAGGGGATGTATCTTTTGTTCATAAAATCAGAAGCTAGGACTCCAGGAGGACTTGTTGCTCGTCCAGTTCTAACTAGCTATTACAAAAGCTCAAATTTTAAGGACAGGCCTTTTGATCCTTATAATATCTATACCAGCCCCAATGAGACAATTCTCTGCCCTGATTCATACCAAAGCATGTACTCTCAATTGCTTTGTGGGCTTTGTCAAAACTTGGATGTTCTTCGTGTTGGGGCTGTGTTTGCTTCTGGTTTTATTCGTGCCATTAAGTTCTTGGAAAAGAATTGGGTTCTTTTAAGTAACGATATACGGACAGGTACCTTAGACCCGAAAATCACTGATCCATTGGTGAGAGAAGCAGTTCTGAAAATGCTCAAACCAAACCCCAAGCTTGCAGATTTTATAGAAGCTGAATGTGCCAAAGAGTCATGGAAGGGGATCATAACTAGGATATGGCCTAACACTAAGTACATTGATGTTATTGTGACCGGAGCAATGTCTCAGTACATTCCTATATTGGATTATTATAGCAATGGTCTCCCTCTTGTTTGTACCATGTATGCTTCCTCAGAATGTTACTTTGGTCTGAATTTGAATCCTTTGTGTAAGCCGAGTGATGTCTCTTACACCCTCGTTCCAACCATGGCCTACTTTGAGTTCCTGCCACTCAATAGGAAAAATATTTGTCCAAATTCAGTTTCCGACCCGGACGTTGCTGCCTTTAGTGATATGAAGCAGCAAAATAAAAAATTGGTTGATCTTGTAGATGTACAACTGGGTCAAGAATATGAACTTGTGGTCACCACTTATGCAGGTAAGGTTTCATTCATTGTACACTAAATTTGTCCAAGACTTGTATTACAAACCTAACTGTTTCTGTATGTGACAGGGCTTTATAGGTACCAGGTGGGTGACATACTCCGTGTAGCCGGATTCAGAAACAAGGCACCACAATTCAAATTTGTGTGTAGGAAGAATGTTGTGCTCAGTATTGATTCTGACAAGACTGATGAAGTTGAGCTACAAAATGCAGTGAATAAAGCAGCTGATCATCTTCTACAATTTGATGAATCACTCATAGAATACACAAGCTATGCAGACACGTCAACCATACCAGGTCACTATGTTCTGTATTGGGAGATTAGCCAGAGTAGACAAACCCCAATTCCTCCTTCCATTTTTGAGGACTGTTGCCTTGTTGTAGAAGAATCACTCAACAGTGTTTACAGGCAAGGCAGAGTTTCAGATAAGTCTATTGGGCCACTGGAAATCAAGGTAGTAGAAAATGGGACATTTGACAAACTCATGGACCACGCTCTCAGCCAGTTGGGTGCATCAATCAACCAGTACAAGACTCCAAGATGTGTGAAATATGGTCCAATTTTGGAGCTTCTGAACTCCAAAGTTGTTTCCAATTACTTCAGTCCAAAATGTCCAAAATGGGTTCCTGGTCATAGGCAGTGGTGCATCCATGACTGAAACCTTAAGGACCCACGAGTCTCAATTTTTTTTATAAGAACTGCCTTGAAAGCAACAAGTTAATGATTAGTAGATTAATAACTAATAAGTAATAATTAGCTACTATATATGTTTAGTAGTCACACAAAGTAACAGTTCTTGTCATGAAAATTTGTAGTGTCGTATATCTTTGGCATGTAGGAATGGTAAATTTGATTTCGTTTTTAATTCTTTAAAGCAATCAGTTGGATCCCCGAAGCTAGATAATGAATATGCAAATTGCAAAGTCAGACTCAGATCTTAATGGAAGGCTTGGAGCCAGGTGTTGGGTTGACAATAAAAATATTTATTTTTATGCAATTCTTCTTATTCGAAATACAATACACAACAGCTTTTTTTATCATTAAATTAATAATACATTTAAAATTCAATATCTATAAATAAAAAGTTTCAACTTCAAATACTGTCCATTAAAAGAATTCCAATAATCTCTAACACGTAAACCTCATGGAAAAATATTTTATTTTCTCTCCATTTAGAGAAAGCAAAAAACTCATATAGATAGATAATAAGAGGAAAGTAGGATGTTGGAACCGTTGTCTGTTCTAGCGTGTGTTACAGAAGTTAGTTTCTAATGGAACGATTTTATCAGAACGTCAAGCCAGCATTTCCACGTCATTTCATTTTTCCTGTGGCAGCTCAACCCACTCCAGAAGCTTTTAGCCGCCAATGGAAAATGAACAATGAAGAAAAGGCCTTTCCATGGCTTCAAAAGAATTAGGAAAAAGAACGTTCAGATAATGGAGTGGCGCATACAAATTTCCTTAATAGACTTTCATGCTTCTCCATAACCATAGCTTCCCTCATCTTCTTCTTCTCTACCTCCAAACCCCAGAAACCTGTGTTCCTCCTGGCACACCTCACAAACCCCACCTCAGATTTCCAAGATCGTCCTGTGACACCTCACCTCGCGAGCATGTCCCAATTGAGAAGAAAAATAAGCGTCTTTGGTCTACCAAAATCTGGAAGAAGACTGTTGGCTCCTACATTGAATTTTTCCAAGCAATTCAGGATCTGGGTCTTCTCAATAACGACTCAAAGGTTCTCTGCGTTTCCGCTGGAGCTGGCCATGAGGTGATGGCGCTGACAGAAATGGGTGTACTTGACGTTACTGGAGTTGAATTGGTTGAATCTTCACCACGGGTGAGTCGTGCCGATCCACATAACTTGCAGTTCTTTGATGATGTGTTTGACTTAGCATTCAGTGGTCATTTGGCCGAGGCGTTGTTTCCTTCCCGATTTGCATCGGAGATAGAAAGGACGGTTCGATGGTGGGGGGTGTTTGCTTGTTCTTGAGCATTGTGGGGATGATGAGGTGAAGGAAATTGTGAGTTTGCTTAGGAAGTCACGGTTTATTAACTCAAAGAATGTTACTCTGATTGGATTGAAAATGACGAGAATTATTATCAGAACTAAAAAATCTGCTACTGTGGGTTAATATTTCCAGTTTTAATGATCTAGATTTCATTTATTCTCTCTGTTTCTGTTGGATGCGTTCGTTTGATTTGGACATGCTGAGTCTAGTAGTTTACTGATAGCAGTTAATATTCTTTATATCATCAATCCAAATCAAAATTGAATTTCCCATGAAGAACTAGAAGGTTATTCTAAGAAATAATCATTATTATTGGAAATCTAATAAATGCATTTTAATTTAATGACTTAATGAGATTTGTAATTTATCAAAATTTCAATACTAACAATTAATTCTTAACTTGGTTAGCAAATTCCTACTTACATATAATGTTAAGCTACACATCTAAGCAATGTGGGTAATTACCACATTTAACACTACATTTGGGATTGTTTAACTCTGACAATACTTGTTACAGACTTCCAGTTAAAAGTTAATCGTTAAAATCATTTCCATGAGGGGTATGATTTGCCTTCTTCAACCACAACCAACCACCATTTCAGTGGGAATTACTTTGATGGTTTAGATGTTAAAGATCTTTCAGCACTTTTAAGGATGATGCTTAATTATTATTGCTCTAGACTTGCCCTCCTTATCATTTTTATTATGGAACTGGGCAGTAGTGTGCTTCATCATCGCTGAGTTAAGCTCAAGGGAGTCAAGACCTATGGCATTTAAAAGCTGACTAGTTACCTTCTCTTTGTGCATTAAGTCCCTTTTCATAAGGTATTTGCCTCTTAAGATCATAGGGGAAATACTCAGCTGATGCCTTTGTAATGTGTCAAATTTCCCAGATTTGACTTCTGTTCAAATGGAATCTAGAAATCCCCTATGGAAGAGTTAGATACTTCTTTGCATGTTGATATGTTGGTGCCTTCAGTCCTTTTCAAATGACGTTTTTATTTCTGTATCTATATTTGTCCCACTGGTATTTTGAATCCAGCATGATTTGCCATTTTATGATCCTGGGAAGAATCTGGTTTACATTTTCTTCTTTACTTCACTTCTTGGTGCTTGCCAATCTTATCAGTATCCTGAAGAAATGCAACAGATTGATCTCTATTAATCTTCCTTTGCATCATCCTTCGCGAGTGCTATATTCTTTTGACGAAACAGCGTATGCAGGCAAATCCCTTGAGGTTTCTTCAGGAGGTCCGCCATTGAAACATCAGAAGTAGACGTATGGTATTGAAGGAGATTTTTCAGAAGTCATGGAGAGAGAGAGAGGTGTTTGAGATGGCGATTATGGAAAAAATGGTAATAGTTTTGTGGAAAAAGGAAGAGGTCAGGGTGACACCTGGAGAAGGGTAGCCAGAAGTCGAACCCTGCTCGACTTAGAGCTCTTGAAGCGTTAAGTGAGAGATTATAAGTGATGGGTTTGGTTGCTGAGATTAAGAACTTGAATGCAATGATATGGAAATTGCCTAAAAGCCAAGATTATTACATGATAGAGACGAACAGAGCATAGCAACAATGTGAACGAGCAAAATTGGCATAAAAACATATTCACCAAGGACATTGCAATGTTAGAATGAGTTAGGAACAGGAGTGTATGTAATTTGTTTCTAGACTATCTTCACATTGTCCTAAAATTAGTGCAAAAAGAGTACAGAATTGTATGGTTATCCGTTATCCACTGATTTTGGGCTTTTGGCTCCTTGTTTGACATAGGTTATGTTTTGGTCCTGAAGATTTTCATGGACTATTTGCCCCATCGTTTTTCACAAGTACGTTGGGTTCTTTAAACAGACGGCCTTGTAAAAGGTTATGACGTTATGCTCTAGAAGATTAGAACTACTTGGGAGGCAGATTTTGCAGTTCACTTAATGCCATTCCGCGTTCCGAGACATAAATAAAGTAGAACAAGAACCTACTGGCATTTGACTTAATCAACTCTTCCTTATTGCCTTCTACTTGCTACTGTGCTAGCTACCACTTCACAGTTCAAAGTTCAAACTACAGAACTTCTTTGTCCTTTTTCTTTTTGTTGGTTTGGTATTTTGCATGCAATTCAATCCGTTTGTGTTAGGGAATATGGCACACTCAATTATATTTTACAATGTCATGCTACAAGATTTTCAATATAGCATGCTGGACAGGCACCGACCTTCCTTCCCCAAGTTCTTGGAGAACTAAAGCAAGAAGAAAAACAAAGATAGATGTTGTTTAACAATGTACTTCTACATGACTTGAACAGTTTAACTTGTTTCCTTCCCAAAAAAAAAAAAAGCCAGTCTTTGATGGATTCCTTCAACTCAAAATGCAATCTTGGTCAATACCCTTTTTATTTCACATCAACAAAGTAAAAAATAGTTAAGAATCTCAATCTGATATTCATATTTCATATACACATTGCAAAGAGCTAGGAAAAAAAAAACGGGGACTAAAAGAATTTCTCTTATCACACACTGTCTTTGTATTATCACTTCTTTAATACTTCCTACACTAACTTGAAAAACTTCAGCAAACACAAAATCAAATTATATCAGTGAACACCTGCATCCTGTCTTTTCCTGGTGACCCGAATGTAGCAAAAGACAGCAGCAAAAATAGCAGTAACAAGGCCACCAATGATGACTCCCCCACCTGCCACAGACTTATCTGATGAATGATGCTTTCCCATACGCCTAATTTCTGGAGCTTCAGCTGCTTCTGACTCTCCCTTTTCCTCTGATGTCTTTCCTCTGCTAGAAACTGGTTGATCTGCAATTTTAGTCAATCTTCCATGTGATTCTGGCCCTGTTTGAGTTGTCAATTCCAATGGGTTTGGTGCTGGTTGATCAGTGTTATCAGTCATGGCTTGGACGACCAAGATCTGAGCTAGTAGCGTACAAAGCAAAACTAGCTTGCCCATGTTGAATAAAATATTTGCAATGCAGAGATTTGGGTTTTTAGAAAAACAGGCTCTGCTCTCTGGTTTTGTGGAACCCCAATTGATTCTCTGCTCTGACATTTGAGGGACTAGAGGACATGGGTTTGGAGAATTATATAGAGGGAAATGGATGGCCAAGATCTTTGGTGGGGAACGTGTCGTTTGAATTTCAGAGGAAGGTTCATCTGGCAGTACTAGTGTTAGGGATTTCGGAAGTGGGTCCCTGGTGCTGTGACTTATGTAATAAATTTGGCTCTTTAATACACCTATAAGAGACACCTGCTGGCTGAACTGGCTACTTTAAGACAAGCACTAAAAGTGGATGGATTCTCCTTTCTAAGCAATGCAGTGAGTCCAAGTTTCTTTCTTTCAAATTTTCTTTTCCTTAAAAATATGTAATTTCTCGATTCAATTGACAAAAATTTTAGGTTGCATTTTGATCTACTGAATTGAAATTGTAAAATTAATTTGATAATTTATATAAATTATAATATACGAATTTAAATCATATACAAAAATTATAATAAAAATTATGTTTCAAGTAATTTAATTGTGATTGTTAACTTTTTTGATGTTTTAAATAGTAGTAGTTGTAATTTTTGACCATAATTTTTGACAATTTTTAACAATAATTGTTATTATTTTTTTAAGTTTTAATTATGATTCTCATTATTTTTAATTATTATATAAATTCTGAAAATAATCGATGTCGTATTCAACGAGTCATCTGTGACTGTGGTGAGTGGTGATAGTAACGATAGTTGAAGTGGGCGAAGTTTGCAGGTGGGTAAAGGCCGACGAAAATTGGGTGATAACCTATAGTATATAATACATGTACAAAAATGATAAATTTTATGATTTAGGCTATAAAAATTAAAAATAATGGTTTGTAATTATTTATCAATTTTTAAGAATTATCTGAAAAATTTTAATTCCAATTTTACATCTAACAGAATAATTAAAATTAAACAGTTCAATTTTCAATACTAAATTACTGTATCAAAACGGACCCTCAAGAGTACTTTAAATATTTAAAATCAAAGTCAAATTTTATTTTACAAACTTCAATATGTGGCTCCAAGTGCATGACAGTTGATGGCAGACTGCATGGTCGGTAACTTTCTCGGGTATAACATGTTAGCATAAGATTTTTAAAAATAAATTAAACATTATTTAAATATCTAATCTCAAGTTTTTGATTCAAATGACAAATTAGAAAGTTGATTTAGTAGATCTTAGGTGCTCACCATATTAAATAAAATAAAATACTATTAATGTGTTTATGTAATGTACCACGTTCTTTTTTCTTATTAACACTTTTGAGAGTTTTGGTTTTAGTGCTAATTAAAAAAGCACATTTAATTAATTTGACTAATCATGCATGGTTGATTAGATTTATATGGTTGGTACAAGACAGCAGCAACATCTTGAATTATATAATTGAGCAGTTGCATTGGTTGCTTAACAAAAATGAATTTGTTTCCTAATTTACCCCATTCAGGTTTGAAAACGAGAGGGCAAGAGTGCAAGAGTGCTGGCGCCATCGGTGCATAGCTGAAAATTACTGTGTGCTTAGTTGTATATAAGCAATTAGATTGGCCTATTAGCACTTAACACTTAACAGCTCCGATGTATTAGTTTCAATAAAGGGACCGCTTTTATTATCACAAGTGCGACCAAAAGACTAGGGCAGGCTAGCTTTACAAATTTTTTCATGGATTTTCTTAACAAAGTGTTCAAAAATCAAGGGTTAAATTTTTTTAAATAAAAAATTTATAATAATTAATTATAATTTTTGTTCATTTAATACATAAATTATTATATTTAATTTTTTATTCAAATATAATATTTATTACAGTTTAACAAATAATCTTTGAAACATGAACTAGTAAAATTTTTTTTTATTAATCAAGGTCTGTTTGAGTTTTTTTATTTTTTATTGTTATGAAATTTTATTCTATGCTATTCCTAGGAAAAAGAGATGCAATATACTCGCAAGGGGAGTTTTCTAGAATCTGTTATCTAATTTTTTTGAGTTTACGTCAATTGAACTAATAATTGTTTAACAAATTTATTGATTTTTTTTAATTATATAACAAACATTTTCAAAAAAAAAATTATAATAAATTAATAATGATAAAGAATATACATCAAATACCTCTAATCACCTATAAGTTAAAGGACCAAAATGTTATTATGGCTGACTAGCAATATGGAATTGACATTTTATGAAATTTGGTTCATACACTTAGTCGAATACATTTTTAGTGATTTGCACTTTTATTAAAAATAAAATAAAATTAACGTGACATTCACAAACTAAACTTTATGTTAAAGCTCTGCACATCAACAAGTAAATTAATCCTAAATTTTGAAAGAAAAGATGGAACCGGTTAGTTTAATTTATAAAGTTTCTTGGTGTTATATATTAATGTCCTGAAATCAAATTTCTTCTTCACCAAAAATAAAACATTATAGAAAAATAAACAAATATATCGCGTTACCTAAATTCTAAGCCTATTCCTTTGAGCCAAAAAAAAAAAGTCAAGAGAAAATCTTCACCTTAAATCCCGCAGTCACTCAAGATATAGAATTTATAGAAAGATAGATAACTACACCCGGTTAAGCGCTTTACTCGCATACTACCATTTTCTTTTTCATTTGGCCTTTTTCCATGTCCACATATAGGGAGGGAGTACTAAGGAAGTTACTAGTTAGTATTCAACGCTGGTGTGGGACTGTGTATGATACACAACAAAAATTTCATGGCCAAGATTGATGCCAATAAATTTCAATCTGGGAGAAAAATCCAATTCCAATTAAATGAAATGGAGCCAAATTTATGACCACATAACAAACCCATGATCTCAATCCTCAGAAATGACCAGTCTTAGGATACATACATATGTGATATGCCATGGGGACAATGAATTAATGAATGGATTTTGTTTCTTCGTTTGAGGAAGCAAGGCCTTGTCATCCTATTAATCTTACTTATTACATGAATGGATCCAATGTTGTCTGCCATCTTTGAGTCAATAATTCTGTCCACGAATTTAGACCTTAATCCAAGATATTTGCATAAAGAAAAGGAAAAGGAAAAAAAAAAAACATTATTCCTATGCAATGGACAATGGACAATACTATGTGTATGTGTGGGATAATCATATTCACAATGAGGGAAGGTTGCATAAAGTTATATGAACTATCTTACAATCAATTTAATATAATTTTATGAGTAAGTATATGCTTAAACATCATTAATTGATTAGCTATATGCTTAATCAAAAAGTAGACAATACTACTACTACTTTCTAGAAAGAAATAAAAGAAGCAAGATACTTGGAAGCTTGAACCCTTTTCAGGCTCAGAATAATACTTTCCTAGGAAGAAGCAATAGCTACTATAACTTGCTTTCCTAAAACATGATTTATACTAAACAATTTTGAACCCACATAAACAAGCAACAGTACATCGAAAGAAAGTACTTATACAGACCTCATGTCAAATGGTGGACGAAGTAAAACGAACATGGCAAAATCTGTTTGGCATTCCAGAGTCATGTTTTCACACGCGAACATCAAATGCCTCAAAATCTCAGTCTAAAATCCTAAGTAGCGACACCCAAATCAAGTAGAAGTCAAATTATATAACATGACAACATATCCAGTGGTCATTGGATTACATGATTGAAGAGTTTAAACCCAGTCCAGTGAAACCAAATAGATGACACAACAGCTAATCCCCAATTACAAGTATAACCCGTTCCTCATATTTCTCATAGCCAAGAACAAATGTTAAAATTCTAGACACGTCCAAGTGAAACTATGTAAAAAATATACATCACAACACTGAAGGAGGGGAAGAATCGATTCTTGATTCATCTTCACCTTCTTCATGCTTTACATTTGGGTAATCATTCATGTCAATATCCTCTGCTGCACAAACTTCAGAATGGTTAGATGTTATCATGGACTCAGAATCTGCTGACGTTGCTACAACAGAGCCAGATGCATCTACAAGTGGAGAATCCTTTGGAGACTCTGTGAAATTGGAAACTGAAATATTGGGAAAGTTGAGGCGGGCACAAGAACCATACATTGCCCTTGCTGCTTCGTCATAAGCAAGAGCAGCGCCAATTGCAGTTGGAAATGTACCTAACCAGAGCCTGTTCCCACTGTTTGGCTCCCGAATTTCAGCAACCCATTTGCCCCATGTCCTTTGCCTAACACCCCTATAGTTACAACGTGAGTTCTCAGGCCCTCCTTTACCTTTCATACACCCTTTTTTCGATCCCTTCGCAGGAACTTTACGAATTGGTTTCTCCTCGTCATTGGAGGACTCGATGCGGGCATTATATTCTTTCCATCTTGCCAGTGTCTCGGCCAGGGATTTAGATCCATCCCCTTTAGTATGGTTTTTCTCTAATTTGTGCATGCAAGACTTCAGGTTGAACGGAAAAATGCTAGAAACTATTTAAGACACCTGCCAAAGTTAGACATATGACCTTATGTTAGAACTGGAATATTGACACGAAGCAAAGCTACTTATCCTCTAGCCCAATTCACTTGTATAGCAAAATTGGAAAGCCATCCAATGGAAGGGAAAAATCATAAAAATTGCGGAAGCCTAGTTTGTACCAAAAGTGCACAACACTAAACACAAGCAACTGCCCAGTACACGCCAATTCTGTTGACCAGTTTTACAATTGGATAACACGAAGGAGAAATCTCTCGTAATCAAATTATAAATACAACAGCAGAATACCAGGACATTTGGTATTGACTACCACCAAATCACGAATCTTACAATAAATTATGTAATGCTTGTTGTGCATCAGATAAAATACGCTTTCACAATCCAACAAAATATTATAGCATTCAATATTAACGCTTAACCGAGTCAATTTCCTCTAACAAATTTACAGTAAGTCGAATACAGTAATGCAGCGTGCTATTATGGGAAGAACACATGCATGCTTACAATAACAAGGGTCACTGCCCAAAACTCTTCTGAGCTTCTATTACCATTTTTCTGGCCACACTCATTTCCGTAACTCCCAGCAAAATTGTGCAAATTAATCCATCCTCGATTTTTAATAAGCATATTTCAAAAGGAATATAAGCAAAATACACCTAGATTTCACAATTAATTCATATTTTCCATTAAAGCGGTGCTATAAAAATCAGAATCAGTTAAATTTCGCTAAAAATTAGAAAAATTCTGATAGAAACAAAACCGCCAAAATTAATTTCAGAAGTAGAACCTAAATTTGGTAAAACAAACAATCATGGATCTGGATTTCAGAACATAGGACTCGTAGACCGAACATGTACCTTGTGGCTGCTGGAGCTCCCAAGGTTGACTGCAACAAAACCTATTGCCAAGAGTAAAAACAAAGTTAGGGTAAAGGATTTGCAAGGAATACAGCTAAGCGGAGAAAGACATGTAGATTC
The DNA here is from genome assembly GCA_029379385.1 of Quillaja saponaria. Lineage (NCBI taxonomy): Eukaryota > Viridiplantae > Streptophyta > Magnoliopsida > Fabales > Quillajaceae > Quillaja > Quillaja saponaria. The sequence goes on along the minus strand of CM055616.1, from coordinate 3,774,941 downwards.
ACCTTTCTATCTTCGTTGTGTTCATCAAAGAATTCTGGGCATTTGGGATGTGAAGGCACAGTTGTCGACAATGTCGAAGTGGAGGAGTATAATGTAAAAACCCTGATTTTCCGTCGAAACTATTTGAAAACTGCAAATAAATTTATACGTGGGCCTTGTATTACGAAAGATCCCAGTACCAAGCCCAAGCCAAGTTTTAGTTTTTGTGGGACAGTGCAAAGTGAAGTGACTGTCGCTTATAGGTGGACGGCAGTGCGTTTAACACAAAGCAATTGTCAGTTCATTAATAGGATAACAAGAATAATGTGACAAAATTTTAAACTATTTCATCAAAATCAGAACGCCAAAGCATTCGTCTTTCCACTGGTTGTTTCAAGACTCAAAGATAGCAAAAGCCTAATGCATTTTTGGGGTAAAGGGTTAGTAAAAATCCTTTTTCTTATTTTTTATCATAAACATAATTTATTAATTATTAATTTAATTGACTAACATATTTTATTATTTTAATATCTATTAATGTTTGAATCATATATTATCGAGAACTTGACTCAAACGATTGTACTTCAACTCCAATACTGAGTTCAAGCATTCTCAATATAATATAAATAGAAACATTCGAATGCTATAATATGTGTTCGGGTTTGTAATTTACTAAATCCGGTTTCCTGCACAAAGCCTGGTTTAAAAACGCCTTAGCTCTAATTGGAAGAGGTTTACATTAGTATTTGGCATCCTCTTCCATTATCCATCTAAAGGGGATGATTACTAAAGCTCTTTTAACCTTTAGCCCAACTAAACCTTTTGGTGTCATTTGTCATTGGTTTTCTCTGGATGTTGATATTTCACCTGTTCTTGGACTTACTAAAGCATTTGATTCATATAAATGCTGGTGGATGGTACTCTGATTTGATGTGAATGCTGAATAGCTTTTCCTTTTCCTTTCCAATGAATTAGTCTCAACTCTCAAGTCCAGGTGAGGTGCTTCTATTATTTGAGTAGTACCCATATACCCTCAATAATTGAATGCAATGTAGCTGATAACATCCAATTCACTTCCACTCTGTTTTCTTTTTTTCCCTCAAAATTTATCATAAATAGGGCCCTCAATTTGAATCATTTTGATTCGAAAAATTGACCCCTGCAACTTTTTCTTGTTTTTGCATTCATCATTTAAGTTGGCCCATATGCAGCCCTTTTGAGTAGAATCCATTATCATCTTCATGACCATCCTCTCTCTCTCTCAGCCAAAACTCCCCATGCTTCACTTACCAATTAGGGTCTACTCTATCTAATTGAATGTGTTAATTTGGTAGGATGACTCTTTAACAATTCTTACGTTCAATATTTGTGCATCTACATACTGCTTGGAGGTCTCTTAAAGTTTAGGGATCCACTATACACGTCTTCATCTCATCTATTCAATCATTTTTTTTTTCTTTCTTTACCCACCATCAAACATGATTTTCTTTTTCCTCTTGGTCCCCACTCTCCATTCCCCATGGCGACCCGTGAGCAATCATACTCACTGTTCATGTCAAATTGTCCATATCTGAGCTTGCTTGTTAGCTACACTAATTTCACGTTTTACAGTAAATAACAAGATGTATGCAAAGAATAGGTTTCGCCAATTGTGTAAATAAGGAAATTAAAAAAATCACATTATTTAAACCATCAAAATATCATACAAGCCCAAGCTACCCAAAACCAAAATTATGAAGCAAAACATGGAGGACATGTTTTCACGACAACAATTTCACCGTCTTCTTCTACTCCCTTCTGTAGTTCCTTTCCTTTGTCTTTTCTGACAAATGTTCCCTTGACCCATTATTGGTGACGCTGGTGTACACACTCTGCAGGAGTGACTGGGAACCTAGAATTGTCACTGCAATAGTCATAAACCAAGTGATTGGCCCTAACCCACAAAAGTTGGTGGCTTTGATGCAAATTCAGCTCAGACACAATAGGCTCATCCCACCAATACTTCTTCTCCCCACTGCTGCTACACCTTTTCGTATTATCCATTGCTGCTACTGACACAGGGCACTCACAGGCATTGATTTCAAAACCCTTGTAGGTCGCAACAAACGGTGCATGAGTCCAGTCAGTCTTAACCCGACCACCCTGTGTGGCCCAGTCGTCTGCATTCCATATAGAACTGTAAACTCCCATGGCTTGGTCCTTTGGAAAAGGTATACCTTTGTTTTCCAAATTGTTGTGCACCCTTATCGGAGTCTCATCCACTAGGAATCTGATTACATAAAACAAATAGCCATTTTAGTTATGCCAGAATAAAGTTAGCCCAATCAATCTCCAACATAATTAATCACAAAAACTAAATAATGAGATACATTAGCCAAGAAAAAGCCTTTGCTAGAAACACAGGAGAATAGACAGCTGTCAGTACTCCTTATCCTACTGAGCAGATCGGCATATACTAGCCAAGATTTGATTCCCTTTTCTACTGGGAATTTTTGTGAGTGTGACACCAAGCTAAAACCAGAACAAATTAACACAGGGCACCCATTGTTTTGACAAAGTTTTCAGACCAACGTGAAAAAAGTCTAGCTTCAGCATGCGCACTTTGTTTCTTTGTTACATTATTTATGTGTCTAGTTGTAATTAGAAGCAGGCGCTTACACAACATGGCGCTGATTCCAGAAGATGGAGTAGGAGTGGAATTCCGTGGTTGGGTCAAACCAAAGATTGAGTCTTTGCTCTCTGTTACCAGCACCATTTACATACACATTTGTCTGGATGGAGTAAGGCTCACCGGTGGTGTTGCCCAGAAACTCAAAGTCAAATTCGTTGTGATTTGGACCGTCCGATGACATCTGTGTGAAAGAAATTGAATAAAATATGAAATTAATGGACTTCACAAGCTATGCTATCACATAAAGGAATTCTGACAAGAGTCAATTAGAATTCATGCACCACAACTACGGACACAGATAGACGTCAATTCAAGAAAATTAAAATCATACTTCTATTAGAATGATCAATGATAAAAATGAAGAACTTTGTGCTAAACAGAAGTGGGGACGAAAGTAATAAATACAAAATGAATGGGGTTTAAATACAATCACGGGAAGGGAAAGGAGTCGGTAGCTTTTAGTGATAGTAGTGAGCACTACTGCACTGACCGCAGTGACTATCAATGGAATCAAAGGAAACCAATTAAAATATTTAATGCACGAGTACCACAAACTTAACCGTCATTAATTTGAATATGAATTACCAAAAGACACTGTTTCCCCGTGATTTCGTTTTCATTTTCACTTACATAGAAAGCTGTAACAGTTCCAGCAGAGTCACCCTCTACAAGCTTAATCTGAATGGTCACTTTCCCAAACATATATCTGTTTTTGGATGAAAACCCAGCACCTGAAATGTCAAAAGAACAACCAACAAATTAACCCATTATACTACAATAAGATAAGAATTATGCTGTGCTCACTAACATGAAAATTGGTAGCAATATGAGATGAAATCAGAACTTTGAACACTGCTGCAGGCAGTGTATCTCTATTGGCATTTGGTACAGCAAAAATGTAATTTTTTTCTTGAATTTTATTAAGGAGGAACTTTTATTTACCAGAATAATTGTCAAGTTTGAGTTTAAGGAGGTCTCCTTCATAGACAAAATGGTCAGAAGCCCAGCTTGGCTGAAAAAGATCGTCAAAATTTGCAGAGCTAACAACTCCCACTAACACAAGGCCCACGAACAATACAAAAGACCCAGACATAGAAACAGCCATTGATAGAATGGAACTGGGGACCGAGAATGGAAGACAAGGAAATCGATATAGAGAGAGAGAAAGAGAGAACAGAGGAAAGTTTCTACTCTGAAATGCTCTGCTATTTCTCACAGGAAATGGTTGGGTTTTATAGCAGAATTCAATTGGCTTGTTGGACAAGCCCCCTATTCCAATGCCCACGTCATATGGGGTCGTCTGCCACATCATCTGCCACATTGGATTTCAAATTCCAATAAACTGACAAAAAAAATGCAAATTGAATATGTAGCCGTTACTATGCCATGGCACTTAGCTGGCCAAAGTTGTGCACTGTGTTAGAGAAAAGGCCCCACGTACGATATGTCTACCCCTCTCTCACTCTCTCTGCTGATTAAAAAATCTGAAGGTATGATTGCAGATTTTTACCAATAGAGTTTTGGCACGTGGGCGTCTACAGCTGGTTATCTTTAGTGTCCAGTTGGCACTGCAGTTTAAAGGATCCCTCTTTTTCTCGCAAGTGGCGGATATGTCCTGCCTAAGACATCTATAAACACCCCTCTCGAGAATAGTGAAAAGTTTATACTCGCTTGGTGTGCTCGAAACGTAGCACTTCTTTCGTTGAAACTTGAAAGGCTTTCAGTTATCAGTAAGTTTATGAGATAGAGAGTAAAATGGTGAAGTCGTGGGATCACTTTGTTTTAGTTTGCTGGTGGAAATGCCAGCTGGACAGTAGAAGGGCACTATGGCAACGAACAATTTTTAAAAAAAAATTTAAAGTCAGGGAATTCAATTCCCAACTAAAAATGTTGTTTTTATGTCTTTGAGAAATGTGCCGTGCCCTTAAACTATGAACATCAGCAATAACATAGTAGAATGTAGTTTATTTATTAATCAAAAGGGCCAAAAATTAAGAAGAATCAATTTTGTGGGGGGAATGTTTGTTATAGGAACATTTGGTGTTTTTTTTATTAAATATTTAGTTGTCACTAGTGGTTAGACCAGTTTATGTTTATTTAATTTCTAAGAGAATTTAATTTTACAAATTAATAACTAGAACATATATTTTTTATCACTAAGTCTACCCATTAAAATAAAGCTTAAATATTTATGACTAATATTTTGATATAACTATCTTGATTATCTTATTATATAACTAGTTTAATAATATATTTACATTGCATTGAGTGTAACTGTGTAAGTAAAAAAAAGTACAATACTATTTCTAAAATGATGTCTCAAGTTCCAACTTCAATTTTGAGTGTTTTGATTGAAAGTCACCAATTTTAACACAAAATCTTTTTTTAATGATATAAAAAAAATTGAAGAAATAGTAGAAAATAGGCAAGTGGGAGACAAAGATTTTGGTTAACATACTAATTAATACATATCCTATGTCCCCCTCAATGGCATCTAAGCCATCTTCTCAACCCAAAAAATAAAAAAGGCAAATTGATGAACTAGGGGAAAATGGGTGCAAGCTAACATTACCTTTACAAGAAAATATTTTAGATAGTCCTTACCAAAAAAAAAAAAAAAAAAAAATTTACATGTTTTGCATCCCACAATTTCAAGAACCTTGATAATATGATGGTTATTTTACCATTTCTGAATTTGTTACAGTCCAATTATAAAAGTCCACGTAGCAGTGGATATTTATTTTTTTTATTACAACATCCATGACCCAACCAAGCATTGGAGGTTGATATTTTGGTGTACGTACTGCTCTGTTTTGCTGTGCTGGACTTGTTGAAAACTTGTATGATTGACAACCAATCCTTTCTTTTAGTACAGAAACAGGGACTTGGATTGTTTGATGTGTGAGTATGATTGACATGATGGATCCCAAAACGTGATGATGTACGTAAAATTATTAGAGCTATGTCGACGTGGGTAATAAGATTATCTGGAAAATGAATGGTACAATAAATGTGGTAATCTCTAAGGGATGTCTAGCTTCTCTTTCATGTCAGTTAGCAAAGTTATACTTACACGTAAAGCAATCCATGGTAAAATTTATTAAGGTTAGTTCTTGTTCCTGTTTTTTGTTTTTTTATTAAATTAATAGGATATTTTTCAAGGGATAATTTAAAATATTTATTCAGATAATAAATATAAAAATTTTAAATTATTTATTTTAATAATTAATCATAATTTACAAGTTTTAAAATATTTCAAATTTTAAAATTTATATATATATATATATTTTTTTTTTTACATTTAGATATTGGTTAGTAAACTTATGTTTAATAAATTAAGATTAGTGTGGGCACGTGAAATGTAATTGAAAATTGGAAAGTGTGTGAAGATACGGCTGTTTTACGGTCGGAAAATTGAGAGAAATGCCAAAAAAGGGTAAAGGAAGCAATGTCTGACACGTGATACTTACGAGGATTTATATGTAAAGAATTGGGTGATCGATCTTGTTCCACGAGGCCACCACTTAAAGTCACGAGCCGACTAATATTACATCCATCCCAATGCGGAATTGCAGACACATGATAAGAGGATGAGATCGTGAATTAAATAATATAATTTATTAAAAAGGAAAAGGGCTCTTTTTCAACATAAATTTAAAATAGGCTAATTTGAAATTAAAATTAAAAATAAATAAAATTGTTCATTTATTTGTTATAATTTTAGTTTTCTTGTCCACTCATAAAAAAAAATTTATTCAAGAAAATTATTAATACAGTAAAGAACCATGAGATTACTGTTGATTGTTTTGTCTTTTTTCTTAATTGCATGTTTTATTTTGCCTTTTTTTTTTTGTTGTGTTCATTTATTTCTTAAAATATTATTATTATTTTTTTCTTGTCTGTTCAAAAATAAAAATCTTTTTAAAAAAAAATTAATAATTTTGTGAGTCTAACTCAAGAAATTATTAATTATTTTTTATTTTTTTATTTTTTTATTTTTTACGTTTGAGGATGTAGCAGCTGATAAAGGGGCTATTTGATGGATTTTTTCCATTAAAAACTATTGCACTGAGGGACAAATACAGTAATTTTGTTTTACTCATACCGACTTCGTATTAACATTTATATTTAAATAAAATTTATTTTCATTTAATTTCTAATTTTTTAGTTTTACCGAATGTTTCTAATTATAAAGAATTGGGTGATCGATCTTGTTCCACGAGGCCACCACTTAAAGTCACATGCCGACAAATATTACATCCATCCCCAATGCGGAATTGCAGACACATGATAAGAGGATGAGATCGTGAATTAAATAATGTAATTCATTAAAAAGAAAAAATCCGGGCTCTTTTTTCGTCCATATTTTGCTCATTTGTTCATTATAATTTGTTTTAGTCTATTTATGAAACAAAAAATTATCTAAAAACAATAATAATAATAAGCAATAGCTTCACCGGTTCAACCCAGGAAAATTTTTGTTTATTATTTTGTCTTTTCCCTAATTATATGTTTTATTTTACTAATTTTTTTTTGTTTTGTTTATTAGTTCAATTATTCCTTATAATATATATTTTTTCCTTGTTTCCTCAAAAGAAAAAATTTGTACAAAAAATAATAATAAATAGTAATTTTGGAGCTAAACTCATAAAATTATTATTATTATTTTTTTAGATTTGAGCTTATGACAATTGATGTGAGAATTGATAAATTTGATATATTTTTATTATCAATTCCAAATAGTTTATTTCAAATTTATGTTTGAAAAAAAGAACTATTTGATAGGTTTTTTTCATTACAAACTCTTGCACCCAGGGGCAAACACAATAATTTTGTTTTACTCATACCAACTTCATATTAGCATTTTATTTAAATAAAATATTTAGTAAATAAAATTATAAATGTAATTTCTTTTCATTTAATTTCTAAGTTTTTAGTTTTACCAAATGGGATAAGAGATATTTTTGTTTCATTTTTATTGCTGACTTAATTGTGTAAAACTTAAAATATTATCCCATAGTATTTAAAGCTAGAAAATCTGTGCCAATAGATTTAGAACACTATTCATAATCGTGTAAATATACTAAGATCACTTGATCTTATTTTATTTTTCAAAATCGAGTTTGAATGTTATATCATATTACATATTATTTATTGGCTTATTCTAGTTAGTCTATTAATTTGTAGTATATAATACAAAACAAGAGTAATTTTCAGTTTCGCTTTTAAGAAGCAATTCGAACTCTTCCTTGATGACAAAGTGTCATTTTTCAATGGTTTTTATTTAATAAATGGACTGAGTTGGACTTGCACACATAAAAGAATACAAATAAAGAGCCCAATATACAAACATCCTGAACAAAAAAAACTGGGAGGGCCCAACAGGCTTAGGGTGGCTGTAGCCTTGGTCTCTCTACATACGCTAGACCTACTAAAAATCTTATTCCAAATAATAATGTTGAAGTTTTATTTTTGAGGCTGTGTTTCATTCTCTTTTGGTGAAAGAAAAAATGGGTGTTGTGCAAAATCGTTTTTCTTTTTCGCGCTGTTTATAATTTCATTGGCATTTATAATTTTATTGGCATACAGAGAGAGTATGACTTATTCTTACTCTTTCTCATATTAAAATATCAAGGACATATAAGACATTTTTTATTTTATATGTGATTTATTATTAAAATATTACTCAGATGGTACTTATATCGATTGAGATATTTGTGAGGTCCATTTACAATGGGTTTAATTAGAACACCAAAAACATTAGAGCGAGTTTGATTTAGTTTTTGATTGAGAAGTAATGTGGTTGTAATTCCGTTTTACTATTTTTTTTTTGTGTTGTTTAAATAATTTTAAAAACTATGATTGCAAAGTATGGTTAATATATTTTTTTGGGTTGTTATGTAAATTATCAAAAAGAACTTGCGTAAGTAAAATTAAAATTATATTATTTTTATTAACTTTAAATATTAATTAATAATGTAGTTATTGAAAAATAAATGTAACAATAATAAAGTTCAAAAAATAAAATAAAATTGAATTACGTATGAGGATAGGAAAAGTAACATTTTCTTAGCCCAGATTAACAGGGATGATAGAAAAGGCAACATTAGTGTTTATCTTCCTTTGTTCTTCCTGACAAAATTCTTCTTCAAACTTAAATGTTAGATGTCAACAAAGATTGTTGATTACTAGACGGTCATATCACTGTTTACTGTTGGGCCAGATTTTTTTTAAAAAAAAAATCTGAATTCTCTCGTATTGACCGTTGATGCTTCTTAAATATATATATTTTTTTAAAAAAAACAAAATCATTTTGATGAATTTGAGGGCAAATTTATCAATTTGTATTTTAAATAATAATAATATAAAAAAAAGTCTAAGTTTCGCATTGCAATTTGAAAAGTGTTTCAAGACATCTAAAACATCAATGCCTTTAAAGACCCAAACAAGTTCTAAATTTACAGTCAAAGGTTTTGGGTGTTTGTGTTTCAAGACATTCTTCTCAAACGTCAATGTCTTAAAAGACCCAAACAAGTTCTAAATTTACAGCCAACAGATTTTGGTCCAAAATGTCTTGCTGAAATTCCTTTTGCCGTTAGCAACTGCAAACTAGATGCAAAATAAACAGGCTCTCAATCGAGCAATTAGACTTTTTTTTTTTGTGTTACAAAAGGTCAATTAGACTTTTCAATCAGCAGGCCATCAATATTCATAACAAATTGTCTTAAAATTGAAAATTTCAATTATTTTATTTAATAAGTTATAAATATATTTCCACGAAATTACAAATGCCATAATTATTCTGATCAGTCATTGGGACCTTCATCCAGTTCAATACAATCAAAAATTAATGGGTCCAAAGAGCAACCTCTGGACATTATCACTAACACTGGATAAGTTATAGTCATCACCATGTTGATAAATGACTTGGGCAGTTCTAGCAAGATTAAGGGAGGCCTTAATAATTGATGGAGGCAAAGTTTTTGAGTCCTTCAGGTGACCATTGAGTTCAATCCACAACTTTCCAATAAGCTTTCTTATGTGTTTTCTGCCTTCATCTTCATGTGACATATTGTTCTCTCTCATGTAGATTTCTATACAGCTTGCAACATCTCCTCTTTCTAGTTCCTCCTGATAATAACATAAGACACATTATTAATTAGTATGTCTAAGAGTTCGAACCTGATCAGATATCTAATTTAAGAATTTCCTCGAAAACACTTACTGTTGATGTTCCTAGATCGTCCCAAAGCCGGAGAATTTCTCCAGAGGAAGAAAAGAGCCTGGGATATGGATCCATCATTGATATAGTTTCCTTAGTAAGATCATTGCCAATGAGGAAGAAAGAGTGAACCAAGGCCATATAAGACCCAGCAGATGTCACCCCATTGGACAAATATTCTTTTAGATTTGGTATGTACCCAGAATTGAACCATTTTGCTTCAGCTAGAAATGCTTCAAATATGTCTATCCACTGCAAGAAAAATAATGGGTCTTGGGTTACTTCACAAATTAAATTAAACAACCTCTCTTCTCCCAATCTGATAAAAAAAAAGAATGGGTCTTACTGTTCTTTTTAATTGTTCAGCACAGTTCCAACCATGCTGCTTCAGAATCCTATAGGCAATCTCATTAGTAGTATTACATAAAGCCATGTAACTTATCTTCATGTACTCAGGCAGCTCCTCCATTGCACCAAGATCCCACCTGTAAAAGACCAGTTAATTAATATCAGTCAGTTTGAAAGCTCACCAGCTCAAAATCTTTCCCAAAATGTGGAAATTAAGAAGAAGCACTGAAACCAACCTTTGTATTGCTTCAGTGAAAAGAACAAGATCATCTAAGGAGCCATAAGTATCAAAAATATCATCCATAACTAGTAAGATAGATATGGTTTTGGTTAGTTCAATTCTGCAGCTTTGAATGACTTGGCTCTGGAAATATCCCCACTGTCCACAGAAAGCACTCAGTTGGTCTGTCTCTCCCAAAACCCAGTTTCTCAACAAGACCCAAATCATTCCACCACCTAAACATTAATTCAAAAAATAAATTTCAGTTTTTATTCATAGAATATTGCAATTGAAATTTACCAGAATATTGTGTTAGCCTCACCTCACAATCTCAGCTAATTCTCTTTGGTGCAGAAGCTGAACCATGTCAAAATCCATCTTTGCCAATTCTAGAAGAGCTGGATTATGGTTTCTTTCCTGGGCATATTCATCAATGTAGTTTCTGGCTTCTAACCTTGCCATCCTTAAATGCCTTGGGAGCTTTAAGGCTCTGTCAACATGGATAGCTAAGTCTGGGTCTAAGTGTGACATTGATTTTTGAAGGTCAGCCTTTGTGAAATCCCTGGCTTGCTGTAATACATCTTCTCCTTCTGCACCCAAATATGAATGCCTCATACAGGCTCAACATGCCCCATGTGTCTCTGATCAATGACTCCTTGAAATCTCCATTCTTGTCCATGAATTTCTTGAAAACATCTATATAAGAATGAACTTCCACAATTAGTATATTGTATATTTTGAAAAGAAAAAAGTAGGCTGCACAGTTCTGATTGAAAAATGAAAACACATGTACTACTGTTATGCAATTCTGACTTTGATCATTTTCAAAAGCCAAATAGGAGAGAAGCAGAAGAATTAGTCAATTCAGAAACCAAAAAATCAATAAGTAAAACTGCAATGTAAATAATATACCTGCAGAAGCAGCAAAGCAATTATGCCTTAGCAAGCGAAAACGAAGGGCAGTGTCAAAGAGATTGTCATCACCAACATCCCAATCCAACAAGCTCCCAAGTTGTGAATAAATCTCTTCTTCAAAATGGTGTGCAATTCCTAGACGTTGGATACTATCAATCACCATCATTATGGCCCTTGGATCCGAAGACTTTTTGAATTCCTTCCGTATACTTGTTTGCAATTGTTCCATTGATTTTGTGCAATTATCAGCTTGACAATGATGAAGAGTAGGAACCTAGAAGTTCCAACACAAAAAGAAAATCATGACCCTCTAATTAAGCCAAACTATTAATTAAGCATTTATATATATAAATAATTGTGAATGACATTATTAATGTGCGTGTGAGATTTGGATGGTTACCTTAGGAATTGCAAGGGGTTTGAGCAAGGTTTCATGGTGTGTGATTGTGGATTTTGATGTTTGAAGGGACAAGTGTGGTGATTTGTAGGCGAATGACCCTAAAGCAGCAAGGGTAGGTAGGCTTGGTTGTGATGAACATGCTCTGCTACTACTAGTAGTAGTAGTAATTCCAATTGAAAATGTAGCTATTCTCCCGGTAGCCATAGTTGTAGTTTGTTTTTCTTGGTGAGGGATGGATGGCACAAATAGATTGCCAATGCTACTGGTTTGTATACACTATACATATAGATATGGTCGTTATTTAACTGTGGTTTGAATTAAAACTTACAGAGACCAATGGGCTGCGGTCTAAATTTCCAACTACGTACTCCGACGCTAGTTTTTTTCTTTGAAGTATATTTTATTTTTTATCAGAAGAATATTAATGAAAACCTGCCATCCCTACGTCAAATATGAAGCTAGCCTTGTATAAAATCAACAATAAATAATTTTCAATTTGCTTTCTCACAAGTGTTTTTTTACAGGCTCGAACTTTTGACATTGTAGAGACTCCTTGACCACTGAGCTTAAGCATGTATTACCACTTGAACCACAACTTAAAAGTAATTTACTATAGTTTTATGCACCCATAAAATAAACATATAGGTCCATTTTGGTTAAGTTATGTGTGAAAATATTTTTCATGTAAAAAATTTAAAAAGTGTTTGGATTAATTAGCATCACTCACAAGTAGATTGAAAGGAAAATTTTATAAGTTGATAGTGAGACCAGCCATGCTGTATGGTACCGAATGTTAGAATGTTGGACAATTAAGAAGCAACATTCGCATAAGATGGAAGTAGCCGAAATGAGAATTTTGAGATAGATGACAGGACATACAAGAAAGGATAAAATAAGGAATGAGGAGATTCATAAGAATGTGAAAGTAGCACCTATTGCGAAGAAAATGAGAGAGAATCGTCTACGTTGGTTTGGACACATTCAATGTCGGCCAATGGACGCAATAGTTAAACAATGTGACTTGGTTCAAGTGCTAGGTGTTAGACGGGGAAGGGGGAGACTGAAACTTATATATGGGTAGTCATCGAAAAAGATATAGTTGTGCTAGGAATTAATGAAAATATTGTCTTGGATCGATGCAAATGGAGGAAAATGATTCTTATAGCCGACCCTAACTAGTTTAGGATTTTAAGGCTTAGTTGAGTTGAGTATTATTGCAAGTTATTCAAATCAAGCAAACACAATCACAAGATAAATTGAAATTATAATACTTAATTAATTGTATTTTTCTGTGCTTTCACAAAATAGTTAAACTTTCTTTTATCTACTTATTAAGAGTTAAGGTGCCAAATGATTTAATTTTTAAATTTAAAAAGAGTTATAGAAAACAACTTACATTTTAAAAATGAATTATTGCAAGTTATTCAAGTCAAGCAGACACAATCACATGATAAATTTGAATTATAATACTTAATTAATTGTATTTTTATGTGCTTTCAAATAATAGCTAAACTTTCTTTTATCTACTTATTAAGGGTTAAGGTGGCAAATGTCTATCATATTTTTTTAGTTTTTTCTTATGAGTATCTTAAATATACTTGATAAAATATAATAAATATGAATTTTAAAATTTAAGATATTTTAAAAATAATAAATTATTAATTACATAGGATCAAAATAATGATACTATTATAATAAATAATACAAATTTTATATTTATTCCTTTAACTTATATTTGTAAGATATCTGTTCCAGATATATGTTAGAAAAAACTTATATAAGAATACAAAAACAATTTCACATCTTTTTGATTGACTTATAACCTAATTATTATTTTATGTATCCATGTTTTAAGGAGGAGATTCCTCGTCATGGTCAAGACCTTGTGGATCAAATTAATTACGTAATATAGACTGTGACAACTGAATACGATGTAAACGTGGGAATAGAGGAAAGAAGATGGTGACAACTGAATAAACGTGGTAATAGAGGAAAGAAACAAGAAGAAAGAAGAAACCTTCTAAATTTAAGAAAGAAAGACAAAAAAAAAAAAAAAAAGAAGAAAGAAAAAACCTTCTAAATTTAGTAATGGATATGGACTATTCAAATTTCAAGTTCAAGGCCGAGGGTGCCATAATCGCTTAGTTTGATAATATTTTTTAATAAAATATTTATATTTATAATAGCATGAGTCAATTTTGTTATATTTAATTAAAAACTAAAGTAAGGTGTTTCTATTTTAAATTTTAAAAAATAGTGATATTTTTAAAATTAACTTCTACTCTAAAAAATTTAAAATACGAATATAACTTTCAATTTTTAATAAAATTTGTATTTATCTTTTTATTAATTAATACAATAAATTAATTATCTCTTTTTTCGTTATCACTATCTATTATAGTCAATTTTAATATTTATAGCAGTTTTATAATAAATTTATGAAACACTAATTTATTATTTTTATTTATTAAACCAAACACTACTATTGTAATATTTTAAATATAGCTCTAAAAGAGATATTAAGAATATAACACATCTCAAAAAATTACAGCATTACCAAATTAAGTTACGTCATTAATCTTAGTTTTCAATGTTATCGTAAAGGTACATAATATTAATATTACTTTTTTATGTTATCGTATAGAGACACATAATATTGCTGAAAGGCTTCAACCATGGGCTTGTTGGTTGAGTTTTTCTTTTAATTTAATTTAATTTTTTAAAGATCTTTTGTAATTTAATTATAAAAAATTCACATGTCTCTAATTCATCAATTAGTTATGTCATGATGTGCTGCTACTTCATTGGTCTTTGTTTTTAATTTTATCATAGAGAGACACATAACATTGCTAAAAGGCTCCAACCATGGGCTTGCTTTGTTGGTTGAGTTCATTAGTCTTAGTTTTTAATGTTACCTCAGAGAGACACGTAATATTGTCAAAAGGCTTCAACCAGGGGCTTGCTTTGTTGGTTGAGTTTTCTTATAAGATTTCTTTTTTTGTTTAAATTTTCATAATTTGACCAAAAATTCACATATCAATTTCTTATTCATCAATTGCCCACCTCATCAGTTATATGATTTTTTATTAGCTTCCATATGTCCACATCAATTTGATAAAAATTAGTTTAGATGGAAAGTAACTGAAAGAATTAATTAAAACAATGTTTTAAATTTAAAGGCTCAATTGAAACAAAATGAAGGTTAACAGCCAAAATAAAGTCAGAATGAAATTACATGTACCAAAAGTATAATTTTGTCTTATATTTAATATGAAAAACAAAAATATATTGTCACAAAATTATATCATTTGATATTTCTCACTTTTTCAAATAAAGTTTAATTAATATCTGCCTTTATGTCTTAATTTTAAAATAGTTAAAAAAATTAGAAATATTTAATTACTAGATTTATGCATTATATGTACACGTTTATGCATCTAGCATTTCTCATATGATAGGTAGGTATACAAAGTTCACATATACATATTCAACAAATAATTCTCCCAAGTTGAAAATAGTACGAGGAAAAAGAGAATCTCAAATGTATTCTCAGATTATTTAATTACTCACATCACATGCATATTCTACAATTTATTTATTTATTTTATTTTTTGTTTTAAAATAAATGTAAGTATAATTTTTAATTTAGTTTTAATTGATATTTTATTTTAAATTTAATAATATTATATTATCGTTAAATTAGTATGTATTTCTAGTAATAAGACAATAAAATATTTTAAGAATTTCGTCCTTATTTGTTTTAGTTTTCGAGATAAATTATAGTTTATTATTAAACACTAATGTAAGCATGTACACATTGATTTTAAGATAAAGAAGACGTTCATACATTATATCAGTATAGTTGAAGAAAAATTAGAGTAATAAACTTATCTTAAAAATATCTTATGACAATAGAAGAAACTATGACTATTATGTTCAATTGTTCCAAAAAAATAAAATAAAAGTAGAAGGCTATTTGAGAACGCCATGGACAAATTATTTCGAGGTTATATCATTTTCATGCAATTGCAAGACTTCCAAAAATATTAGGCAAAAAAGATAATTCAGTGTCCTTCCTGTCCAACATCTTTCCCATGGTACAAAACAATAGGTGGAAGGTTTTATTGCCTGCTTAGTGGAATCTTTTACACGTGGAAAATGGAAAACGAAAAAGAAAAAGAAAAATATGTAGTCAACCTAATATTAATAAGAAAATATTATTTTATGCAAGTTACACGCGTACGCTAAAAAAACAAAAACAAAAATAGTGTCGTTGATTAGACATCAACGTCTCCTTTTTTGTTGCCAATATATTTCCACACGAGCCAAGTCCTATATATGAAGCTAGCTATACATCTCTTGGGCAAACGTCCATCACCATACTAAACAATGGTACTAGCTCGACCCTTCTTGTTGTTTAATAATTTGGGCTCCTTTTCACAAATTGTGCCTAAACATCAACACAAGCACATCCTCTTCCCAAGTGCAAACTTGGCCACGTCCAATGCATAACCTCCACAAATCTCCCCCAACCAGCAACTGAAATTAGGCAAAAACCTTCTAAATTTAAAAAAGAAAGAAAAAACCTTCTAAAAATTAACTTCTACTCTAATTTTTTTTAAAACTAATATAATCTTAATTTTTATTAAAATTAGTATTAATTTTTTTATTAATTAACGTAATAAATTAATTATCTTTTTTCTATTATCACTATTTATTATAGTCAAAATATTTAAAGCAACTTTATAATAAATTTACGAAATATTAATTTGTTACTTCTATTTATTAAGCCAAACATTATTACTGTAATATTGTAAATATAACTCTAAAAGAGATATTAAAAATATAATATCTCTAAAAAAATTACAGCATTATTAAATTAAGTCATGTCATTAATCTTAGTTTTTAATCTTCTTGAGACACAATATTAGTCTTACTTTTTTATTTTATCGTATAGAGACGCATAATATTGCTGAAAGGCTTCAACCATGGGCTTGCTTTGTTGGTTGAGTTTTTCTCTTCAATTTAATTTAATTTTTTAAAGATTTTTTTAAAATTTTATTATAAAAATTCACATATTAATTTCTTATTCATCAATTAGTTATGTCATGTGTTGCTACTTCATTGGTCTTTGTTTTTAATTTTATCATAGAGAGACATGTAACATTGCTGAAAGGCTCCAACCATGGGCTTGCTTTGTTAATTGGTTGAGTTTTTTTTTAATTGAATATAATTTTTAAACATTCTTTTAATATAATTATAAAATTCACATGCCAATCTCTTATCCATCAATCATGATATGTTACTACTTCATTAGTCTTAGTTTTTAATGTTATCTCAGAGAGACACGTAATATTGCTGAAAGGCTTCAACCAGGGGCTTGCTTTGTTGGTTGAGTTTTCTTATAAGAATTCTTTTCTTGTTTAAATTTTAATAATTTAACTAAAAATTCACATATGAATTTCTTATTCATCAGTTACCCACCTCATCAGTTATATGATTTTTTATTAGCTTCCATATGTCCACATCACTTTGATAAAGATTAATTTAGATGGAAAGTAACTGTAAAGAATTAATTAAAATAATTTTTTAAATTTAAAGACTCAATGGAAACAAAATGAAGGTTAATGACCAATAAATCATAATGAAATTACACGTACCAAATGTATAATTTTGTCTTATATTTAATATGAAAAACAAAATATATATTGGCACAAAATTATATCATTTGATATTTCTCACTTTGTCAAATAAAGTTTAATTAATATCTGCCTTTATATCTTAATTTTAAAATAGTTCAACAAATTAGAAATATTCAATTACAAGATTTATGTGTTATATGTACACGTTGTTTATGCATCTAGTATTTCTCATATGACTGGTAGGTATACAAAGTTCACATATACATATTCAACAAATAATTCTCCCAAGTTGAAAATAGTACTGAGGGAAAAGAGAATCTCAAATGTATTCTCATATTATTTAATTACTCACATTACATGCATATCCTACAATTTATTTATTTATTTTATTTTTAGTTTTAAAATAATTTTAAGCATGAGTTTTAATTTAGTTTTAGTTGATATTTTATTTTAAGTTTAATAATACTATATTATCATTAAATTAGTATGTATTTCTAGTAATAAGACAATAAAATATTTTAAGAATTTCGTCCTTATTTTTTTTAGAATTCGAGATAAATTGTAGTTTATTTTCAAACACTAATGCATGCGTGTACACATTGATTTTAAAATAAAGAAGTGGTTCGTACATTATATCAGTATAGTTTAGGAAAAATTAGAGTAATACACTGATCTTAAAAATATCTTATGGCAATAGAAAAAACTGTCACTATTATGTTCAATTGTTCCAAACAAAAATAAATAAAAGTAGAAGGCTATTTGAGAACGCCATGGACCAATTATTTCGAGGCTATATCATTTTCATGCAATTGCAAGACTCCAAAAATATTAGGCAAAAACGATAATTCCAGTGTCCTTCCTGTCCAACATCTTTCCCATAGTACAAAACATTAGGTGGAAGGTTTTATTGCCTGCTTAGTGGAATCTTTTGCACATGGAAAAGGAAAAAGAAGAAAACGAAAAAGAAAAGAAAAGAAAAAGAAAAATATGTAGTCAACCTAATAGTAATAAGAAAACATTATTTTATGCAAGTTACACCCTTGCACTTAAAAAACAAAAACAAAAAGAATATCGCTGATTGGACATCAACCTCCTGTTTTAGTTGCCAAGATATTTCCACACGAGCCAAGTCCTATATATGAAGCTAGCTATACATCTGTTGGGCAAACATCCATCACCGTACTAAACAATGGTACTAGCTCGACCCTTCTTGTTGTTTAATAATTGTGCCCTAAACATCAAACACAAGCACATCCTCTTCCCAAGTGCAAACTTGGCCACGTCCAATGCATAACCTCCACAAATCTCTCCCAACCAGCAACTGAAATTAGGCAATCAGCCAATTACCAGCCTACTGTTTGGAGCTACGACTATGTTCAGTCCTTGAAGATTGATTATGTGGTAACTCCAACAATTAATTACATATATATATTTCGACATTCACTTTTCAGTTCTATATCCTACTTATTACAACGAACGTTAAATTTAGAGAAAATAATTTAACTCTGTCACCTAATTTGTTGCTAATAAGCTTTCACTTAATTGAATTAATTTTTTTATGTGTTTAAATAAAATGTGTAATTAGTTTGAATCCTATATAATTAGTTTTAGTTTGGTGCAAATAAATACAAAATTATGTTAAAGAAGGAGAAAGGAAAATACAAAATAAGCCTAGGTTTAATCTGGTCGGATGGAGTCACTCATTCTCATGCCTAGTTAAACCACCCTAGTATGACTAATTATTAGAGACTTGACATTGAAATATGTAAAAGTTAACTAATGCCTTATATATTGTATTATTGATTGATTAAACACGTATGTTACCTTTTTAGGATGCACTTTCTGAAGACATGGCCACGAAGCTACTAGAAGATGTGAGAAGAATGATTAAGAATGAAAATGCTGTCTTATTGACTGGGCTACCTCTTTGAGAAGGAGATAACAGAAGCTCTTGATAGATTTGTCTCTCTAGAAACATCGAATGGCACAACAGAGAAAAGTCTGCGTGCTACTGCCTTAAGGTTCAGGATTCTAAGAGAACATGGCTATGATGTTTCTCAAGGTACTCATTAATTTTCCCCATTTTCGGGCATATTATGTCTCACCCTGTAATTACTTGGATCATGATGTTTGTGACACAGATATGTTTAATAGTTTGAAGGACCTGAATGGTGATTTCAAGGACTGCATCAGAAAAGATGTGAAAGGAATGTTGAGTCTCTATGAAGCTTCATTTCTTGGTTTTGAAGGAGAAGACATTCTGGATGAAGCTATGGCATTCACTACCATGCATCTAAAAAACATAAAGGGGGATGAAATTAGGAAAGGACTTTTAGATCTAGTGAGTCACTCATTGGAGCTTCCATTACACCATAGAATCGAAAGGCTAGAAGCTCGGTGGTATATCCAAGTGTATGCCAAAAAACCAGATGCAAATCATTTGCTACTTGAATTAGCCAAGTTAGACTTTATCATGGTACAATCAACATTAAAAAGGGATCTAACAAGAAATTTCATTGTAAGTTAATGAACCCGAAAATTGGATAAGTATACAGTTTTTTCTAATTTTGATAATTTAATGTATGACTCATGACTTAAATTTTGCTATCTGATCAGGTGGTGGAAGGACATGGGACTAGCACCCAAGTTAAGCTTCAGCAGGGACAGGCTGATGGAATGTTTCTTTTGGACTGTTGGCATGGTTTATCAGTCGCAATTCAGTAACGTTCGTAAAGGGTTAACAAAAGTGACATCTCTAATAACTACAATTGATGATGTCTATGATGTCTATGATGTTTATGGTACTTTGGATGAACTAGAGCTATTCACAATCGCGGTCGAAAGGTTTGTCCTGTAAAAACTCTGGCTTAGATGCTTACATCTTTCAGTACAGTTTCATCCTATGAAGTCTTAATTAATGGTGGATTCAGATGGGATATTAATGCTGTTGAGGATCTTCCTGAATACTTGAAGATATGCTTCCTAGCTCTGTATAACACTGTCAAAGAAATGGTTTATGACACACTTAAACTGCAAGAAGTCAATGTCCTTCCTTACCTCAAAAAAGCAGTATGTGTACATAACATTCTTTTTTTAACATTTTACTTCAGAAACTTGGAACAAAAATTCTGATTTCGTCTTTTATTGTAGTGGTCTGATATGTTGAAAGCATTCCTCCAAGAAGCAAAGTGGTCGACCAGAAAAGACATGCCTGCATTCAAGGACTATTTTGAAAATGCAGTGATTTCAATATCAGGGATAGTAATACTTGTTCATGCCTATTTCTTGTTGGAACAAAATATAACAAAGCAAGCACTTGACTGCTTGGAAAAGGAAAGCTACCATGATCTCCTTCGAATGCCATCTGTAATTTTTCGACTTTGCAATGATTTGGCTACTTCAAAAGTACAATCTCTTCAAGTCCTACTTTTCTGCCAATTTCGTTAGTTATGTCTACAACTTAACTATCACTGAATAAGCTTTATTTATTTATTTTTTTTTTAACAGACATAGTTTGAAAGAGGGGAAACAGCTAGTTCAATATTGTGCTACATGAATGAAAGTAATATGCCTGAGGAAAGTGCTTGTAGACGCATAAAGAATTTGATTGGTGAAACTTGGAAGAAGATGAACAAAGATGGAGTTAGTGAGTCTCCATTCACAAAAACATTCATAGAAACAACAAAGAATCTTGCTAGAATTTCTCATTGCACGTACCAGTATGGAGATGGTCATGGAGCCCCAGATAGTGTATCCAAAAACAGAGTCCGATCTGTGATAATTGAGCCCATTACACTTTAAGAAATATCTTTAACGAGTAGAGTACCCTGCTTAAATATTGTTGTTTTTTTACAAGAATTGTCAAATGAAATGTCTAATAAAATCTATAATAAGATGCAATAAATCTTGGTTTCGACTCCCAAGAGTTTGTATTTAACTTTTCTTAGTTTGAGTAGTTTGGTGTATTCTTATAATAATACGTTACCTATTATTATATGTCACTAATATATCAATTGGCAAGTTATAAAACGATTTACCATATAACTTTAGATATTCAAAAACTGTACTTTTTGACAACTTATTGTAAATAATAAACCAGTAGAATCACAACTGTTATTATACACAAATAGCTAGAAAGAGACAGCCAAAGAGGAATACTAGTAGGGCAGTGTTTGAGACCAAACTCATAAGCTTCCTTGGCTTTTGCCAAGCGACCAAGCCGTTCCTCTAGCTGACCAACCATTAGCCACAATTTAAAGAATGAATGGAAGCGCTTCTAGCACTTTAGCAACATCCTTTCCTCATCAATATTTCCTTATTCCCTTTCAACAATTGCTGATTTCATCCATACCATATCCGTGCCTCCTCTTTCTCGGACTTTAGCCAATAACATTCTAGCTCTCTCAGGTTCATGGTTCTCGAGTTCAAGCTTAAAAGCTGCAAGCCAAATTTCCTTCCAATTGGGAATGGCAGCATAAGGTTCTTGGAGGATTGCACCAGCAGCAGGCACATCCCCTACAAGTCACTTCTCTTTGGCACCTACAATAATAATTGCATGTTTTGTAGATTTGTCCATTAGCTCTCCTTGGAAATGATAATTCGATTGGGAAAATCTTCCTAGTCCCTAACCCTGCTACAATAAATGTAGAAGATTCCACCTTCCATGGTGAACAGGTCTACTGGTTGAATATCTTTACAGTTATAGCATAGAGTTAATATCGAAAATGGGATGTCTACAGTTATCCACCCTATAAAGGAATCGCATAGGGATTAATGTCGAAAATAGGTTATCTGCAGTTATCTACCCTACAAAGGATCGCATATGATTAATTCTAAAATTGGATGTATGCCTGCTTAGACATTGTTGTCTTTTTAGAAGATTTTTCAAATGAAAGGAACCCTTTGACATTGTTGTCTTTTTTACAAGATTTGTCAAATGAAATGTTCACACAATTATAATAAAACGCAGTAAATATTGGTTTCAACTCCCAAAAGTTTGCTCATCAACATATATAATAATTGGCTTACTTTTTAACAACTTATTGTAACCGGTAAAATCACTGCTGTTAGGACAGTGTTTGAGACCAATCTCATAAGCTTCGTTGGCTTTTGCCAAGCGACCAAGCCGTTCAGTTCATCTAGCTGACCAAGCATTAGTCACATTCTCTTAAAATAGTGATTTAATTAAATAAATAAGTAAATTGAACTAAAAATTAAATTTATAATTTTTTTTAATTCTTAAAATAGAAGAATAATTAAAAAATATATATTGTATCAATAAAAACTATATCCTATATATTTTTATTAATTCATAATTAAGAGAATTATGTGCCTAATTTAAGTAGTTCATAAAGTTATTACAAAGCGAGTGGTAGTTTATGGGAGGTAAAGTATAATTGAACTTATTAATTATGATGCTAATCCATAATATTTATATATTTTTTTTTTTCTTCTAATAAGATCTTAATTCAAATATGAATTAAGAATGTATCAATCAATTCAATTGGTAAATTTTTTTAACATCAAATTGAATCTTGTAAAGTATCTATACAATATATAAAAGAGCCTTAGAGACATAAATTTTGATTTTCTTTTATACCCTTACAAGTTTGTATTATTATATAGTTATGTTTAGTTGTTATTACAATTTTATTTTATTTTTACTTTTTTCTTATTTTTTTTCTTTATTTTAATTTCAATAGAATTGTAATTATTTTAGGACTATTGATTTCTTTTTTACTAATTCTTCTCAAAATTTATAAATCTATAATTTTTAATAATTATTGTCAATAGCAATTAAAATTGAATTTATGTTTTTTTTTAAATTTAATAAGTACCTAATAATCCTAATTTTTTTAGTGCTTCTCAAATTTAAGAATTAAAATTTTAAAAATTACTATGAATTAAAATAAATATTAAGAGTATAATTTTCATGATTATAATATTGTTGTTTAACTTTTAAATCATAAAAAAATATATTTTTTTCAATAATTATATGTTAATATTTTATTTATTAAGTTCCTAATAATTATAATACCTTTTAGTTATGAAAAAAATATATTTAAATACTATGAATTAGAAAAATATTTAGAGTATAGTTTCCATGATTATATATTGTTGTTTTAACTTTTAATGGAAGAAAATTATTATTTTTTAAATATCCTATGAGTTTTTACTATCACATAAATATTTTTTATTGTTAGTTTGCTTCAAATATTCAAAAAAATTTTTTTTACTACTTTCACAATTTTTTGCTATTTTAATATTAATAAAATTGTAATTTTATGACTATTAATTTTTTTATCCTAATTCTTTTTAATATTAATTAATTTATAATTTTTCAATAACTATATATCAATAATAAGTAATATTAAATTTTTAAATTTTTTAAGTTAGAAATAATTTTAATATTATAAATTAATTTTATTTTAAGATAATATGAGTGAAAAAAATATTAAAACTATATATATATAATAAATATGATTCATGCACATTATATGTGTAATAAAAGCTAGGAACTCTAAAAGCACGATGATGAGAGAACAAACAAATATAAAATTCATGTTTCAAATCCAATAATCGATTACTTAGAAGAGTTGGATATGACCCAAAAGAATTTGTTGGGCTGACCTATCTTATTTCTAGACTAGCTCTATTCCTTTTTCTATATACTATTGGACCAATCAATTATATTAAATAGATTGCCCTTCAACATTTGCTACTTCAAGTGTTGCACTTCCTCTACAACACCATAGGCATTCAGAAATAATTTTAGTTGGATAAACTCCTAACCAAAGTAATCATTAAAATCTTAATTTTAGGTCTCATTGAAATTTTATTTTAGGTTAATCTTCCACATTGAAATAAGGATGACAATAAGTTGAATTATCTCATAATAACTAATGAGCTACTCATTAATAATTTAGATTGTATTTCTCAGATTTTTTAAATCAATTAATCTTGAGATTTATTTTACGCTTGTTTAGTAATATGAGCTAAATTTAATTTAGATTCCACCTTCCATGGTGAACAGGTCTACTGGTTGAATATCTTTACAGTTATAGCATAGAGTTAATATCGAAAATAGGATGTCTGCAGTTATCCACCCTATAAAGGATCGCATATGGTTAATGTCGAAAATAGGTTATCTGCAGTTATCTACCCTACAAAGGATCGCATATGATTAATTCTAAAATTGGATGTATGCCTGCTTAGACATTGTTGTCTTTTTAGAAGATTTTTCAAATGAAAGGAACCGTTGTCTTTTTTACAAGATTTGTCAAATGAAATGTTCACACAATTATAATAAAACGCAGTAAATATTGGTTTCAACTCTCAAGAGTTTGCCTCATCAACATATATAATAATTGGCTTACTTTTTAATGACTTATTGTAACCGGTAAAGTCACTGCTGTTAGGACAGTGTCTGAGACCAAACTCATAAGCTTCGTTGGCTTTTGCCAAGCGACCAAGTCGTTCATTTCATCTAGCTGACCAAGCATTAGTCACATTCTTTAAAATAGTGATTTAATTAAATAAATAAGTAAATTTAACTAAAATTAAATTTATAATTTTTTAATTCTTAAAATAGAAGAATAATTAAGAAAAAAAATATTATATTAATAAAAACTATACCCTTTATAGTTTTATTAATTCATAATTTTTTTAATAAGAAGATAACAGCCAACTCAATTGGTAAAATTTTTTAAATTCATCTCAAAAACAGAGAATTGAATCTAGGCTTACACTCGAAGACATGATGGTAAGAAAACAAACAAATATAAATTCATGTAAAGTAAGTTTGGAACAAATCCATAAAAGAATTGATTCATATTCAATTATTGGATTCGATTCGATTCAATTTAATTTTTCTTTATAATATTTGGAACAAATCATCTTGTTGATATAATTTAATAGAATTCAATACATTATTTGAAATGTGAATAATAATAATAATAAAATTTTAATTGAATTTAACATTTTTACAATATTAACCCTAATTCTATATAATTTATATACTTACTCTAAGCTTGATCATTTTCTCTCTCTCTCTCTTCCTCTGTTTCTTGGCCAATTTCTTTTTATGGTCTGTTGTAATTTGAGAAAGAAATGAGTTAAGAATCAGAATAGGTGAGAAGAGATGAGTGTTATGAGAGAGAAGAAATTGTAACAAAACACTACCCATCATGTGCTATAAAACTATGAAAAAAAAAATTATACTAGAAATATAAATATTTAGTGTGCAAAATTTTCATCATGAACAAAGCTTGGGCAAGGATCTTGAATGACTATGGCTTGAAACCTTTGATTTTGTGATTTTTGCCATCTGTCTTTGCATTTTAAGACAAACTTTCTCCAATTCCATCACTCTCCATTGCATTCCTTGCAAATGTGCTCTGAGTTTCTCATTATCAGCTAAAGGATCAAATTTCCCAGCATACAACAGAACCTGTTCACCGGTTTTATCTTTCTTTCCCCTATTTCTATCATCTATACTGGGACTATAAGGTGAATCGGTTAATGATTTTGAACTGGGAGTTCCCTGGAGTAAGCTTCTGAGCTTGAATTGCTGAGAAATGAAGAGCTTGCACTGCAGATTTAGAAGGAAAGTTTTTGTTCTGAGACAAGTGCACTGCAAGCTTCACCAGAAAGCTTCTCATAATTCAATCCACGACATATCTTCAGCTTTTCTTCTTCTGAAATTTCTGCATGGACCTGTAATAGAACAGGTTAAAACAACTAAAATGCACATAAAGTAAGGCTTGAACTTGGAGGCACAATTCAACTTCTAATGCATGCGACTTTAATATTCAGGTTGCAGAATCCGATACCATAATTAGGTTTCTAATGATGAGAACTTCCAAAGAAAAGTAACATTATGAGAATCAATTTACCTCTAGATACATGTCCATAGCATGATACAGTTCATCATAAGAATCTCTAGCAGAATCTGGCAGGGCTGTAGCAAGAGCCATGAACTTAGAAGGTTTTAAACAAGGGTCCGGCGCTATTTCTGCTATATACAAATCTATCAAGCTAGCAACTCTTCTCACTGGCATTGGATTTACTTGACACGTTCCTCCATGGATAAATACTTTTAAAAACCTCAGAACAAGATTGGCATCATAGAAGTAATTTATCCCATATGGAGATGGAACAAGCAAATTATCTAATGTTGCTTGATCCAACTGTGAACCAATCATATTTTCCAACTTGTACCTGCTGCATTTGCTAACATTCAAACTCAAAATAACTCGGAGTATCCCAAATAAACTCTTGCAAGAAACAGAACTTGGATCCAGATTATAATGCATATTGATGACCATTTCCACAATACTGCGCTTCTCAACAGATGGAGCAGTGAAAAACTTCGTCTTCTGGTAATAGAGCAGAAACCGGCTAATTATTACATGGTCAAATTTCCGTGAGAGCATTGATTTTACCATCCTTTCTATTAACATGGGACTCAAAATTAGAAGATCATCAAACCACCATGCTGCTCGAAAAGAACTTGTCTTGATACAGTCAGTGCTTTTCGTGTCACATGAAAACCGAAACCCAGTATTATCAGGAGAAGAAGTAGGATGGACACTGGACTTGCTTCAGTACCTAAAACCAGCCTCCCAACAACGGAATCCAAGCATTTCTCTATTATAGGCATAGGGGAAGAATTTGAAACAAATACTAAATTTTGGAACTGCTGAAGAGCAACCAGAAGGTCCGACCTTGTCCAGCAGTCTATCTCTTCAAGAGATAATTCTGTTTGCTTCCAATAAATTAGAGACTCCAGAGACAGATTGATTCATTTCCATGAATTGGGCAGCACAATGTAAGAGTAATAAATTGGAAGGACTTATCTCAATTGTTCCTTTGTTATAACAGAATCTTGAGATAAGCTCAAAACTTTCTGCCCCTCCTGGAAAATCATGGAATATAACTTTGAGGTTTCTTCCGGTATCTTTGGATTTTCCAAATAATTTTCTCAGTCTTCCCGAATACGAACCAATAGTTTTCTGCAAAGACCATCATAGTAGGTAGATGACACATTTAACAACAGTGAATGCCACATAAAACCTGAAGTATACTTCACACAAAATGGTGTAAAGAACCAACGAAACTATTGATTGAACAAGCTTTTTGCCTACTTTTTCTTTTTTATGACTGAGAATGAAATACACCAAAATCTGCAAAAGAATGGTGAGAAGTCGTTATAAACAATTAATTTTTATGTCAGAGCGATCAGGAAAGATGCTACTAATCATTCTAGACAAGATGGGTATAGAGAGAATTAATTGCCCTTGAATGCAACCCTCAGTCCGTCCTTAAAAGGGGGAAGTAAAACAAATAAAATTATGAACATTTAAGCCCCGTAAGGCCAAGACACAGCCTTTAATGAAATAAGAACCAGAAATATAGTTTGCGAAAATGGCGACAATAATTAACAAAATGGAGAAAAAAGTGTAATAACTATGCCCCACATCACTGTAATGTAGGTGCAAATTAAAGGCTGGGCGGAAAGGTACAATCATAAAGTCACTTAACAAGAAAAAAAGAAGAGAATTTACAAAAAGAATGAAAAACCATTGAGCTGAACTAGATTGAGAATTTATGATAGAGGAACTGATTGCACCAACTAAACCCAGTTGAGGCAAGTTCAACGAAAAATAAAAGAACAAAACCCAGTTGAGAAAGACCTATTAGTATTAAACAGGACAGAATTGAGGGAGGGGAGGGGGGGGGGGGGGGGGGGGGGGGGGGGGGGAACAATACACAAATTGAAGGGGAAAGCCAAAGGAAATAATTTGGGAGAAGAAAAATAAGAACTTTTTATGACATATATAATAAAGTAGAGTAGAGGTTTACCTTGTCAACCAGGAAAATCTCTTCCCCGTTTACTTCCACTTCAAGATCGCAGCAAAGTTCCATAACAATAAAGAAAACCCAAACCCACCTCAAATAAAGAGTCCTTCACTTTTTGGAACTTGTATCAGCAAAAAAAAGATTATCAACGCAACAAAGACAGAAACATGAGAAGGCAAAATGGGCAATGCGGAAAAGGAAAGAAGACCATATTCTGAAATGAGCAATAAGACAAACACAAAGTAGTGAATCAGATTGGGTCCTGCAAATGGGCTAGTAGTAGTCCATTAGTGCTGAAGCAATATTGTTCTCAACAGGGATACAGGGACAAAACTTCAAAGTGTATGAGATGCAACAAGGTGCGTAAAGACATAGAGGTGGCATATAAAATAGACTATGAATCAGAGGAGAGAGAAAGCACAGTTGGCATGTGTGACCGCTAACCTCTATATGACCTTCTGCAAAAATACGACTAACTTCGTTTATGGAATATGAAAAGTTGTAAACTTTCTTGAGAAAGAACCAAAAACAAACTTGGAACTCAAAATTTTGCTGCCTTTCTGTTTCTTTTATTCCATTTTCATCGCTGCAAGTTTCATTTTCTGTGCACAGTACACCCACCAGTCCCTTAATATTTGATGTTATCGTATTAACCTTTGAATAATAATTATTGCTTTCACATTGTCAACGTTGTCGATATGTCCGAGTGGTTAAGGAGACAGACTCGAAATCTGTTGGGCTTTGCCTGCGCAGGTTCGAATCCTGCTGTCGACGTTTTATATTTCTCTTTTTTCCCAATTTATATACCTTTCCCTTTGGATCATTTTGATGGCCACGAAGATAACACCGTTATCCTATATGTATTTGGTTTTCCAAATATAAAAACGGCGTCGTAAAGTCGTTTTCTTTCCTCACGGAATAACAATATTGCTTTGCCAAATTTGAAAAGTAGTACAAGCAGAACACACTTTAACAAAGGTTGTTTAGTTGGTTATGATTCGATCTTGGTTCAGCTTCAAGTAGATAGGAAGGAAAGAAATACTTTTCTTTATAATTAATTAATAAAAAAGATAAAAATTTGATGTCCTTTTAATGTAAGTTTTTAAATAATAATGCATTATTGAACTGTTAAACCGACCTTAGCTCAGTTGGTAGAGCGGAGGACTGTAGTGGGAACCAACCTCAGATATCCTTAGGTCGCTGGTTCGAATCCGGCAGGTCGGATTTTTTTTTTTAGCATGACAGTGAATGATCATTTTTTACAACTAATCAATCACCAATAAGAAAAAAAGTTTCCTCTAAAGCTAATGGTGTTAAATTTGTCCTTCAGAATTCAGTTATATATATGCCAGTTCTGCTGCATCCTCTTTAGCTTTAGCAGTACTACTTACCCATGAAGATGACTGCTCAACAAATTAAAGGTATTAATGTGGTCCTATCTTTCTTCCATTAGGAATTATATATATATATATATATATATAGAATAGTATAGATATACTGGTTTTGGACATTGGATGTGATGAAGATTAAGAGCATATGATATGTTACTTTCTGTATTTTGGTACAAGTAGTTTAAATGATGTCTATAAGAAAATTTTGTATCTTGAATCAGATATATCTGTAAAAATAACATAATAGTATAAAATTATATTAATTTGATCCAAATAAATTTTCTTTTTAAATCATGTTTAAGACAATTAAGTCCACTTACACCCATTTTGAGGTGAGCCTTCGGTTTCTAAAGGACTGGGTCACTGCCATAGGTGTATGTTTAATTTGGATACTTTTTGGGTTACAAGCGCCCTTCTTTTCTTCTTGTTTTGGCTAATAATATCACTCTTATATAAATTATTGGTTGTTGGCCGATCTTGTTGAATTTGTTTTCATGGATTAGTCATGTTATACAAATATAATGGGATAATACTTGCTCTAATATATGATGCTGATTTTTCAGTTGAGTTTAGAGATTAATAGCTATCATTTTTTATTTTTTTTACCAAAAAAATGACAGTTTATATACAAAACACATAATTGCATGATCGATTAGCGATTTATATTATTTTCTCATACTAAATTATTGTTCTTATATGATAAATATCCCTTAATTTTAAAATCTATTTATATATTAATTATCAAACGAAAATGGATTCGATTTATAAAAATCTAGTACGAAGAATGCTAAGCCCAATACAATGGCCCAAGAATCTATATGGTGAGTCGCCCAGACAGCCCAATAGGGGTTCTACCATGAATTAAAAGCCACAATAGAATGAGTTTGATTGGTCAGGGTCTGTTTGGCTAGATGAAATTGGTTATCCCTAATTTGTCTTTTGATTTTTGGGAAGAATTCTTGGGGGAAAAATTTCAGCCACATGAATGTATTTGTGTTTTATATCTAAGAAACGTGATAATTGTAATGTACACACATACAGACAGAATGTAGCTGAATTGGTAGCAAACTTCAAGCCAAGTGATGGAGATTCATTTGTATTTTCCTTCATTCTTGATTTTTCATCAACCACAACATTTTTCTTTCATTTTTTCTTGTAAATTCTCGATTTTTCTTTTCTCGTATATTATAAAAATATATATATACTCTCTAATTCAAGCCGTGTAATGCATACGCTTAAATAATAGATAATATCATATACATTAACGTGTAACAACACTTTTACTTTTGTTATAATAATTAAACGTGTGATAGCCAAATTAACATAAAATTGAAGAAAGCAACAGATGATTACATTATTATAATTTAAGATATAGAGAAATAAGGTGTGGGGTTTCAGATATTGATTGAAAATCTACCACCGTTATTAATAATAAGCTTCTAATAGCTAGAGGTCTCAGTTAGGCTTGTTTGTATATTTATATTTAATTTTCTTTTCTCTCACTTTCTCTTTCACTCAGCGCAGCCAGAGGTCTTATTTATTATTATTTCTTTGGTACAAAGGCGGCCCGAGCCCAGAAAACCCCACCATCTTAATTTTAACAAAAACTATATGATATGACAATTAGGATAAGGCTATTAAGCCAGTGAGATATTTAATTCTTCCAGCTTTCCAAATTATGAAAATAATAATAATAAAATCTGGAAGAAAATGAATACCTGAATGAAAATAAACGAGATAAATAATAAGATAAAAATAAACAAAATATATAGATATGATTCCATTATCTGTCTATTCTATAAGAAGAAAATATAATAATTAATTCTTAAAAAATTATGAAGCTGACTCTCTTTTTATTTTATCTTAATTAGGGAGTGATTTATGATATAATTGTACTATTACAATTAATTTTAATAAATTATTATCAATTTCTTAGTAGCCTCTATTTATGTCCAATCACAAATTTAATTTGTCAATGTGCCGGGAGACATTGTTAAACTCAAAAAAATGCTAATTAATTAGTTATATATTAATAGTATGTAATTAGTGATTTTTTTTAACAAAATATTATAGATTTGAAGAATTATGTTTAAGATAATTGTATTAATTTTTATTAAAAATTATAATATATTTTATAAACTGTGCGTTTCCCTCGTGGCCATTTCTTTAAAAGAAATTCATAAACGATTACCAACTAACAATATAAAAAGTTATCTTTAGCTAATACACACATATATATATATATATATATATAATATATTTTATTTATATTTATATCTATATTATTCTAAAAACCAGAAAATTCTTATAATCTCTTCATTTAGAATAGTATAAAATAATTAATCTAATTTAAATTAATTAAAAAAAATAGTTTTATCTCTTAAAAACTACCCACTAGACACCAACTACAACTTTTCTATCTTTTAACTCATCATAACTAATCACTTTCACTCACATATACTAATTCCTCTTTTTCCTTTTAAATATAATTATATAAAAAAAAACTTAAAATGACAAATTTATACTTTCAAAAAAAAAAAAAAAACTTTAGCATGTGTGTATGCTTATGCATGTGACTAGTTATTTTAAAAGTCAAAACATTCTTACAATTTTCTATTTTAAAATAATAAAAACAATATGAAACTTGCTTTCTCTCTCTTAATAACTATCCATTATCATACTCATTCACATAAATTAAATATTTTTTATTAAATTAAGCAAAAAAATTTAACTTTCTAATAACTACCCATTTTACCTCAATCATACACTAACTCATATTTTTTTTTTTTAGGATTCAAAAACTTAAAATACCGCTTTATACTTTAGAAAAATAAAATTATTTGCCATGTACATAAGCACGTGCATGTAACTAGTATTATAAAAGTGAGTGACCCTTATAATCTCTCACTATATAATATACACCTATTTATATTATTTAAAAAACAAATTCAGTAACTAAATATCATCTCATCATTTAATAATTACAATTTATTTTAATTAAAAAAATACTTCACTCCCTCTACACACAGATAATAAACTTCCCACTCTCCCATCTATAAAAATATTGTTTTTATCCAATCAAATTTATTAAAAAACTAAATAAAAATATATCTATCTATACTATTCTAAAAACAAAGAAATCTTTATTATAGTCTCTTATTTTATGTTAAATTTATTTATATTGTTTAGATTTTTTTTATTGTAAAATTAAAAAATAAACTAACTCACAAGTACGCACTAAGCCACTATTTAAAGAAAACTATAACTAAATTAAAATATATTTTTTAATCTAAAAAAATGTATTATTCATGTTTTGCTTAAAAAGAAAAAAAGAATCTATGCATGTTTAACTTAAAAAAGAAAGAAAGAAAGAAAGAACCTACGAGCACGGTCATGAAGGCGTGCAATAAGATTAGTACACAAAAAATGAGCACGAGACTAGTTATTCAAAAAAATTTAAAAGTTAAAACACACTTATTGTATTTTTGATTTTAACGTCTTCTTTTTATTCCTCTTTTTAAGTTTTATCCACTTAGTCTATTTTTTAATAAATAAATAAAAATTTTAAAAAAATCTTGTTAAGTAACTTCTCATTTATTTTTACTTTTTATTTAATAAAATAAAAACAAATACTCACACATCTATCCATATTAAATTAAAAGATTTTAAAAATTAATTATTTAGAAATTCATTCACTCATAATAAATATTTTTTATTTAATGCTATATAATTGCCTAAAAAATATATATAAAAAATCTCTAAACACGACTTAAGGCGCGTGTAATGAGGTTAATAGATATTAAAAGTCATAATGATTAATTGTAACTGCTGATGGACTTGTCCTAGACTCCAAAATAATGACACGAAACGTAAACCGTTTTATAAGCAGAAACGGAATGCAAGGTAGATACGAATAGGGTGAGACGGATCTATATCTATATCTTCTACATATCTTCTTCTATGTCTATATCTATATGTATATATAAATACATACCACCAGTCAACTGAGAGAAGTGCCTTCCAGTTAGAGTTTCTTCAAAATCAAAACTTCTTTAGAACACGTTTCGCTTTCAAGGTTTCTCAAGTCATTCAATTATGAAGTTCTTATCGGAATTCAAGTCATGTTACCGTCCTAAAGGTGCTCCGCCGTCAGAGGATGCCACCGGAAGTACTGTTTCACTCACCGCTGATCATTTAGAACCTTCACAGCGCAATCGGACGAACCGCTCCTTGACGCTGCCAACTTGGAAGCCGAAGCTTTCGGTGATTAGGGAGGACGGTGTTGCTCAGGTGTTTGAGAAGAAATCTTCTAGTAAAGGCAGATCATCGATCAAGGCTCCGCCTGCTCGCACGGCTCGCACTTCATCTGTAACCAACTCTTACAAGTAAGTTTTTTTTTTTTTCCCTATATTGTTTTAATTTATTGTTTAGTAATTGTTTGCATTTTTGTTTTCAGGAGCATTTGGACAGCAGTGGCCGAATCTTTTCAAGCATTCTCTCCCACACCGTACCCGTTTTGACTTTTGGTTGGTTTTGTAAATCTAATAGCAAAAAGGAGCTATTTTCGTTTTTATGCAAATGTACAGGGTTAGTTTATAATTATCCAATCAATTACTGTATTAGATTATTAGCTTTCTGGGCTGCTCTGAATGTTGACTTTAAAATTTATAGGGTTGTAAATAAAAAAATAAAAACTTCTTAACTTCTTGTGAAGCTATCCTTTCTCCTCTTGATGTTTGCCACAACTTAATTGAAATCTTGGTGTCAATTTGCCTGTTGGTTTTTGCAGTCTGAGATTAGGCTTCTTTGCTGATCCTTCATGTCGACCAAGGACAAGCAAACTTAATTTGACAGTTCCCCAGTTCCCCAGTTCCCCCTTCCCTTACTCACAAACAATTTGTTCAAGACTGGAATTAGGTAAAAGGTTTAATTGTAATTTTGGTTTCAATACCTAAGCTTAGTTGGTGTCATCTTAGTTGGTGTCATCAACAAATTCTTCCTCAGTTTCAATGTGGAACACATTTACGATGTCTCCTTTGTTTCATTTTTCTGAAACATGACAAGAAAGATGAATAAACTAAAGTAAAAGAAAAAAAACAACAAGAAAAGGAACCAATCTTCCAAGAATTCAAATACAAGAGAACACATTCTTAAAGCACGTAATATAACCAAGAGAAGCTCTCATCTTTTCTGAAAGTAAAATCTACATTATATAATCTTTATTTGATCTCACGTATCATCCTTTAACAAGGCAAATGGTTAGTTCAGTGTCCTAAGAAACTGATGAAGGCATACCTCTTCAACCAGAATAATTTCCAGGTGTCGTAGGAAATTGATCTCAAACTCCAATGCAGAGGCCACTTTCCCCCACTTCTGTTTCTCAATCCTCCTGTCAACAAGAAGCATAAAGTTATAACAGACATAAGACTAATTTACATCATCATTAGTAAGAAGTACCAAATCCAGTTCAACCTTGAGTTCTAAATCCAAGATGTCTACATCATCATTAGTAAGGCACTGTTAACTATCATTGGAGAAGTGACCAATGACGTTCAAGTCTAATGGTACCTCACCTACCTTTTTATTAAACCAAGAAAATTACAACACTAGCAACCTCTCTATCTTCTTGAGCTAAAAGTATAGGATGAGGTAGCTACCACTGGTTGAATTATATAGAAAATTAGAGAGAGAGAGAATGAAAATCACATGACAAATAATAGGCTTCATCTGAATTCCATAATCCATATAGCACAGTATGTACAATTACTGTGGAAAATGAGGTCATGAATGGAGTGGTCAACAATGAATAATGGCTAAAACTGATCAGCACGTTTCAAGGTTTCCTATATCAAGAATGGAGAAACATTTTTCCAGACAACTAAATTAATGCATATTACACTTTAGTCCTTTTGATAATAAGGCGAAGTTGAATACCTTTTGGAAAATGATCATGAAAGAAGCAGTCCCTTTTAAAAGAATGATGCAGGTCAGGATTGCTGGCTGTGATGAGATTGAGCACTGATCCCCTGAGAACAAAAGGAAAAGAATATGCACCGTTACCAAGAAGAAACCTAATTACTCGTAGAGTCTTTAAGAATACCAGTTAATAGGCCAATGTCTCTCCTACTTTCATGACAAGGTTGAAACACACCGTTTCTAAAAATGAAATAACAATGGAAATTGTAACTTTCAAGAATTCAACAAACTGAGAATAAAGGCTGAAATTATGAATAATAAGACCAACTAGGATTACAATAAGCGTAGCATCATCATGTGTTGACTTATTACTAAATTGCTTAAGATAAATATCAAAGATAAAAACATACCAATTCTCATGGACAGCCAGCACCAAACATTTCCTGCATGAATTGCAGAACAGTAAGGACTACAGATGACCAGTACCAATTAGACATAGCTATATGATATTACCCAAGAAGAAAAAGGCAAGTGTCAAATTTTCAGATGCAGAGTATAAAATGTTTATTATCTTCTGAGTTCTTATGAAAATTCAAATGAAACAATACCTTGGTGTCAAGTGCGAATCAACAAGAAAGCTGCCCAAATTTTAGATTTTCAAGATAGAGAAATATGCATACATTGTTCAATTTTCATACACAGCAATGTTGTTCTTTGATATATTAAGAAGGCTTCTTCGTGGTGCAGTATTTCTCGTTGTTTCAATTATGTTTCAGACAAATACTTTATTAAATATAAGGAGTCATACAGCACATCATACAACTCATACCCAAGATCAGCACTTTTGTAAACTATTGAATTTACTAGATGCACACGGATTATTGCCAAACAAAAAACAAGATTTACATCAGAATCTAAAGAGTAAAGTATATCAGTGGTCTAGATCTCTGAAGCAGTTTCAACTTAGGCCAATCTGATAAAGTATAAACTTGACTGGGGTCATCCGTCATGAGCTCTAAACTGAACCTTGATATTGAACTTGGTTGGGACCTTTTAATTTCAAAAATCAACAAAGCCCTTCTATCATCCTGGTTTCCATTGTCAACCACTCCACTCTTACTTCAGCTTGTTTATTATTTATATATCCTCTGGAACATCATATTCGGTCCTTTCAAAAGCCAATTTTACGTTATCTGTGACATTTCCACCAAATATCGATAATCTCCTTTCTTACCCCTAAGTACTAGGACCGGAATTCTTCAATTCTTGATTCACATTACCAATTGGAAATATACGCACAAGCAAAATTATGGTCATACCAGTTTTTTGTGAATATATCTATGACTTGGATTGGGAACAAAACTGACACAATAGGTGGGCGGCATAAGAATTCAAATATAGAAAATAGCAGAAATAGAATTCTGGGTACATATATTGAACAAAAAACTATGACGTAGAAAAGAACTTACAGTCCAGGCGCACAAGGTAGAGGAAGCTCGGACGGAACTGCATCTGCCATTGAAGTCCTTCAGAATAAGCGAAGTAGGCGATCCACTCGAACTGGGCACCGTCTTTTGGGTACTGGGCCAGGGTCAAAATCACAACTTTGATAATGCTGGAGCTGGAAGAGGAAGACTGGGACTTGGAACCCAGCCCTTGATTTTCTCATTTCCCTCTTCCCCGAAAGATTTCGCTTCCGTTGAGCGCCAAAATAATCTCACACTTCACCATTGGTTGAAATGACAACCAAAAACAAAAAGACAATAACACCCTCTTCATAAACAAATTTTTTCTTTTCCATTTACAAATAATTTATGCGCTTTTTTTATTAACTATTTTTAAATGTCATGATAATTACTGTAATATATTTTTTAAATAGTTATGATTATTTATAAATTAAAAATATAAAAATTTACAATAAAATTTAAAATATAAAAAAAAAATATGATTTTTCTGTCTAGGAATAATTTTATCAAAATATATTAGAGTTTGTTATATTTAATGTAATCTAATATTATATCCAAGCAATATATCTTAATATTTATAAGATATGTTATTTTATCTTATTAACAAATAAACTAAAAATAAATAAATCATCATTCATATATGATTTCTAATGTATTTTTTTTTTCATTTTTTTTCTTCATCAGTTTTTTAGCAATTGAATTATTTAATCTATTTTGAATTTTTGTTAGATTTAACATATAATTTGAGACTATTTGTTAATTATCACTCAAACAAAAGTTTAAGTATCTAATATCCTAGTTTACGAAGATTATTACAAAATTTGTGGTAATTAATGAGAATAAAATGCTATTAATCCATATTTGAAATAAATAATTTTATTTACCGTAATTCTTACAATTTAGACTATATTCTAATTTTAATTAGATATATTTTTTAACTCGGAGGTTTGGATTATATAATATGTTGATATTTTTTATTTATTTTCTCTTGGAAAAGGAGTTGTATTTGTAAAAGCTATTTTAATATTATAAAAAATAAAAACTCATAATTAATGACATGTCATCATTGTAAATATAAAAAAATATTTTCACTAAAAACTAACTTTTTAATCTTTGTAAAATTATAATCGTTATTGTATATATATTTTTAGAATGTATATACTTTTTAGTTTCACAAACTTACTATAAATTTGACTACTCTTAAATCAATTATGGCAGCTAATTAAGCCTATGACAATTTGAATTTAAATCTTACTTTGTTGAGACTAGAATTATAAATGAACTAACACATCTTGTTAATTTCATCTTTTGCCAATTCCTTTGGTTCACAAAACAAACGCTTTTTTCCCATTATACAAGTTATACATCATAAGGGGTAATTTCGTATTTTAGGAGAGTTTCCGCTCCGGCGAAAAAAACACACACGGAGGGGTAAAAGCGGAAAATGAAAAAAGAAAAAAATAAAAATAAAAATAACACGAAGGTTTCGTCTTTCAGACCAAGAACACAACGAAAGAGAAACACATAGATATAGCAGAGAGGAGAAGAAGAGAAGGAGAGACATAGACTTTCTTTGCGTTTAGGAGACTGAAGGAAGATTCTTCTTAAGCTATCATCTTCTCAGCTTTTTCTTGATCTAGGTCTGCAAAAACTTTCTTTCCTCGTTGTTCGATTCGCGGCGCCCAAGATTTTCTTGTCGATCTATTCGTTCAGCTCATCCAATTTCGCGGTAATTCTTCTCTCGCAATTTTTCTTTCTCTTTCAATTTTTTTCCCTGGTTTTCGTGGACTGAGAGGGTAGGGTTTAATTTGGGAACCCTCGGTTGAGAAAGGTTTTTTTTTTTGCTTAGGCTTGTTTCATAAAACCCTACATTGGGATTGGTTATAATTCTTCTGTGTTTTTGTCAATTTGTGCAAAATAGGGTTTTTGAGTTGGTGCGAGGATTGAAGACAGCTGAAGCAATTGCAGTATGAGCATCAATAGCCCCGGTGGAGGGGAGAGTTAGGGTTCGAGTTTCTGAGTGGAGGCGAGATTTCCATGGGCGACGGAGGTGTCGCATGCATGCCTTTGCAGCAGCAACATCATATTATGGAAAGGTTTTCAAATGCGGACAAGACGCTTTGCGGAGGCAAGAATGGTAATGGGTTCAGTTCCAAGTCGCTCAAGTTTGCTGACAGTGAGCGGAGGAAGAAGATGAAGGTGAAAAAAGAGGAGCTTGTGAAGAAGGGAGAAGTGGAGAAAAGTGAATTGGGATCTGATAAAGATGGGAAGAGTAGCAGGGAAGTTGAGAATGGTGAAACCTGTGAGGAGAAGCTGCAAAAGGAAGAAGTGGAAGAGGGTGAATTGGGCACTTTTCAGTGGCTCAAAAGTGACGTGGAAAATGGAGAGTTTGTGCCAGAAAGATCACAGAGAAGTGAAATTGAGAAGGGGGAGGTGGTAAATGATAAGTGGAAAAGAGGGGAAGTGGAGAAGGGAGAAATTGTTTCTGGAAAATGGAGAAAAGAGGATGTGGAGAAAGGAGAGATAGTGCCTGAGAAGGGGAGGAAAGGGGAAGCTGAGAAAGGGGAATTCGGGCCATGGAGAGGCACAAAAGATGACATTGAGAAGGGAGAGTTCATTCCCGATAGATGGCATAGAGGAGAAATGGGGAATGATGATTACTGTTATAATAATAGAATGCGTAGGTACCAGACAGGTAAAGACAAAGGTTGGAAAAGTAACCGTGAGCGGACACCACCTACTGGGAGATATTTAGCTGATGACTTTTATAGAAAGAAGGATTTCAACAGAAGCGGGAGTCAGCATAACAAGACTGCTTCCAGGTGGGAGAGTGGCCAAGATAGGAACATGAGGATCAGTTCTAAAATTGTGGACGAGGACGGATACAGTAAAATTGAATATAACAATTTTAAGAACCATGGAAGAGAGTATTTGTCTGGAAATCGGTTGAAGCGGCACAGTAATGATTCAGACGGCACTGAACGTAGACATCATGGAGATCATGGGGATTATGTATTTTCAAAAAGTCGAAGGCTTTCTGATGATAGCACTCGCAGTGCTTACTTGGAGCATTATTCACGTCGTTCTGCAGAGAGGTCTTACAGAAATTTTTCTTCATCAAAAATATCATCAGACAAGTATTCTTCCAGGCATCATGAATCTTCTATGTCTTCCAGAGCAGTTTATGACAGGCATGGGCGCAGCCCTGTTCATTCAGAACGTTCCCCCAGTGATCGGGGACGGTATTATGATTATCGAGATCGTACTCCAGTTCGTCATGAGAGATCCCCCTTTGGTCGTGAGAAATCGCCATATGGTCGGGACAAATCCCCATCTATTCGTGAGAGATCACCATATGATAGGAACGGGGATAGGAGTTATCACAATGATCATAGAAACAAAAGTCCTGCTCATACAGAGCGGTCCCCACAAGATCGAGCTCAGCATCATGATCACAGTAAGAGGACCCCTAACTGTGTGGAGAAGTCTCCACTTGATCGGAATAGGCTAAACAGTTACAGGGATGCAACTCGTAGAAGTATACAGACAGAAAAGCTTAACTCTCAATTTAGTAGCAATGTGCATGAAGATAAGCACAATCAAAGAGATTCAAATGGTTCAGCTACAGAATCCCAAGGTAGAACCAATATGCATGACCCTAATGGTTCTGATGAAAAAAAGGTCTGCCAGTCAGCCTAAAAAAGAAGAGCAGCCTCAGAGTCCAATTATAAACTCCGAAGGATCTCTCAAGGTTGATGACCCATCCACTGAAGAGTTGCCTTCTATGGAAGAAGATATGGACATATGTAATACGCCACCACACATCCCATTGATGGCTGATTTATCGTCGGGGAAATGGTTTTACCTTGATCATTGTGGTCTGGAACGTGGGCCTACTAAACTATGTGACCTCAAGACCCTTGTGGATGAAGGGGTACTTACGTCAGATCATTTGATCAAGCACTTAGAAGGTGACAGGTGGATGACTGTTGAAAATGCAGCATCGCCTTTGATCACTGTGAGTTTTCCGTCCATTATATCAGACACCATAACCCAACGGGTGAACCCTCCTGAAGCTCCTGGTAATCTATTGGCAGATACTGGAGATACTCTGCAAGCTGGTCCAGAGAGTTGTCAGGAAATGCTAGTCACGTTGCCGCAGCTGACAGTGTGCCCAGAAAACAATGTGGTTCAATCTGAGCCTGTAGAAGATCTCAACATAGATGAAAGGGTTGGAACTCTGTTAGAAGGTCATCATGTCATTCCTGGCAGGGAACTCGAGACAATGAAAGGTATTTTTGTGTCTGTCAAAAAAATAAATTCTTGATTGTATAATTTTATTGTCTTTGAGATATCTTATCTCTCCTTGCTTCTTGAATTGTCTCGCAGAAGTTTTGCAAATGAATTTCGAATCGTGCTGAATGGGAGGGATTGGGAAGCTGTCAAGGTACAAAGTCACTGGCAATGCTTGTTCAAGTTCATGCATTCTTTTAATTTGAGTCAGTCTATGATGAGTTATGATTGATTTGGGGTTGGTGTCATTCTTTTGGGGTTGCTATAAACGCTCTCAGTTTTTCCTAATTTTAGTTTTTTCCCAAGAATCATATATTTATATCCAAGTGAGTTAATTCTGACATGTTTGTGGATGCTTCCCTCTATTTTGTCTTTCTATTCTGTTCTGCATTCTGAGAATTCAAGTTTGCAATTCAATTGTGGCCCAAATTTTTTTTTTTTTTACTCTCACGTATATATGGTCCTGAAGGTATGTATAATGTACCTCATGGAATTGTTTTTCTTCTGCATGTGCAGGTTTTAATTGGACTGAAGCTTGCTTGACTGAACATTATGATTTGCGAACCGATGAGGTATTAAGAGATCCCGAGTCCCAGTTAAGTGCACTTTGTGAGAAGGACAATGAGTTGGGCTTTGGTGTCTCTGGTGATTTGTTTTCTTGCCGATGGTCATGCAAAGGAGGTGACTGGCAGAGGAATGATGATGCTGCCCAAGATAGATATTCTAAAAAGAAAATTGTTTTAAATGACGGGTTTCCGTTATGCCAAATGCCAAAGTCTGGGTATGAAGATCCTAGGTGGCCTCGAAAAGATGACTTGTATTTTCCTTCTCACAGCAAGAGACTTGAT
Source organism: Quillaja saponaria (assembly GCA_029379385.1). NCBI lineage: Eukaryota > Viridiplantae > Streptophyta > Magnoliopsida > Fabales > Quillajaceae > Quillaja > Quillaja saponaria. The sequence goes on along the minus strand of CM055616.1, from coordinate 3,732,770 downwards.
CTCCCTCCTTGGGCCTTTTCCTTTTCTGATGAGAAGAGTGATCCCTGTTGTGTAAATAGATCTGTTCAAAGTAAGCCTTTTCCTGTAAGAGGAGTCAAGGGAACTGTGCTTTCAGTGGTGAGGATAAATGCATGTGTAGTTAAAGATCAGGGATCATTTGTTTCTGAGCCACGCCACAAAATACGAGTGAAGGATAGGTACCATTCAAGGTCTCGTCCGTATTCTTCAACCAGTGATACCAAGAGATCATCAGTTGAAGATGATTCTCTGTCAAAAACTGTTAACGATCAAGGTTCACAAGGCTCTTCGAGGAGCATGGATTCCATTAACTTTCCAAAAGACCGTCTTTGTACTGTTGATGACTTGCATTTACATTGGGGTGAATGGTATTACCTTGATGGTTCAGGGCATGAACTAGGGCCTTCGTCATTTTCAGAGCTGCAAGTTTTAGTTGATCAAGGAGCAATGAGAAAGTATACAAGTGTCTTCAGGAAATTTGATAAACTATGGGTTCCTGTTACCTCAACTGCAGAAACTTCTGTAGCCAGCGTCAAAGGTCAGCAGGAGAACAGTTTAACATCTGATGAATCTTCAGGGCCGCCTCTTTCACAAACTCCAGCTGATGCCCTTAGTGAACCAAATCCAATTTGCAGATTGTTTCACAACCTTCACCCTCAATTTATTGGTTATACCTGTGGGAAATTACATGAATTGGTAATGAAATCATATAAGAGTCGGGAGTTTTCTGCAGCAATAAATGAGGTTTTGGATCCCTGGATCAATGCGAAACAGCCAAAGAAAGAGATTGAGAAATACATATACTGGAAGTCAGGTAAGTGTCCTTGTATAATTTTCTGTGTCTCTGTGGATCTTCATCTTATGTTTTTTATTATTTATTGTCGTACAATTTTACTGCCTATTCCCACCTCACGTTTCATCAACTTCCCTATATCATTAATTCTGCCTCAAATAGATTTTATTTTTTGAACTTGGAATTTTTCTTAATTTTAACAATATACCAAAAGTAGTTCTCGACAACTATTCTCTGTATAATGCAGCATGTATTCTGGTATTATTGTTACTGGTTTTCTGGTTCTGACTTTGGTTTGTAATTTGATTATTGTTTACAGTTGTAAGCTGATTTCCTCTGATTTATTCCTTTATTTTCATTTCAAAAATTAACTTCCCTTCTTTTAGATGCGTACATATTGCTGTACCTCCATTCTTCTGGGTGCTTCATAGTTGCTTGCTTCTTTATCGGAATCAAAATAAATGAGACCTCATGTATCTTTTTGCTTGGCTTCTACAATACTTCATAGTTGTAAGTAAAGCTCAGTTCAGACTGATTTACTGGCCTGTCTTGAAACTGATTCAAATAGTTTGTATTTGTAGTGAGAAAAAAACTCTTCTGAGTGGGTATTTTGAAAACCTTTTTTCTTAAACAACTTTTCAGAAGACAAACATCCTTCTGGAGAACATCAACATATTTTCAGTTTGGAGAAACTAAGATCATTGAAGCATCGGGAGAAAGGCTTGTTTTTCTTTTTTCATCATTTTGCATTATATCTTATCTCCTTGCCCCTTTCTGAGCCATTTTTGTAGCTTTCTCTGGTGCATCTTATGCGGTGATAAGTTTTCTTTTGATTTGTGCGGAGAGTCTGTTGTTTTGTATTAACTCTTGGTATATATCTTGCTTGGTTAATTTTGTCTTTCTATTAACTGTATTGCTGTGTTGGGGATTATACATTACAGATGGTGATATACGTGCTGCCAAAAGAGCTCGGATGCTGGTTGATGGTGGTGAAGAAGACTGTGGACTGGAAGAGGTAGGGCTGACTGTTTTAAAGGAGGAATCTACATTTGAGGATTTATGTGGTGATGCTACTTTCCGCAGAGAAGAAAGTGTTAATACTGATCCTGATATGGGAAGCTGGGGCTTATTGGATGGTCATATGTTAGCTCGGGTCTTCCATTTTTTAAGATCGAACATGAAGTCCCTTGCCTTTGCTTCATTAACTTGTAAGCACTGGAGAGCTGCTCTCAGGTTCTACAAGGATATCTCAAGACAGGTTGACTTATCATCCTTGGGTCATACTTGCACTGATTCCATATTCTGGAATATTGTGGTAGGTTTTTCATATGTTGGGATTACAGGATACCAGAAAGTCTTTTGTCTCCCATGCCTAATGTTATTGTTTGCTTGCAGAATGATTATGATAAAGAGAAGATAAAGTCCTTGATTCTAATGGGTTGCACCAGCATTACCTCTGACATGCTTGAAAGGATTCTTCTTTCATTTCCTTGTTTATCTACTATAGATATTAGAGGTTGCAGACAGTTTGGTCAGTTGGCCCCTAAATTTAAGAATGTGAAATGGATCAAGAACCGGAGTTCATGTGGTACAGGAATCACAGAGGATTCCCATTATAAGATAAGAAGTCTAAAACAGATCTCGGAGCAAACTTCTTCTGCTTCTAAAACTATCAGTCTATCTCATGATATGGATGATTTTGGTGCTCTGAAGGACTATTTTGATAGTGTTGATAAGAGAGACACATCAAAGCAATTATTTCGAGGAAGCTTATACAAACGCTCAAAACTATATGATGCCAGAAGGTCCTCTTCCATCTTATCTAGGGATGCTCGTACGAGACGATGGTCCATCAAGAAATCTGAAAATGGTTATAAGAGGATGGAGGAATATCTGTCTTCAAGTCTGAAGGGGATCATGAAAGCAAATACCTTTGACTTTTTTGTGCCCAAGGTACAGTTCATCCTCATTTACCAAAAAAGAAGAAAGAATTGTTCCTACTCCACTATTTTGAAAATGTCCTCTGCTAGTCACCAGTTCTTACATTTTCTCTCTTTTTTCATTTAATTTTGGGTGAATAGATTGCAGAAATTGAGGAAAAGATTAAAAGCGGTTATTATAGTGGTCGTGGATTGAGCTCTGTCAAGGATGATATCGGTAGAATGTGCAGGGACGCAATAAAGTATGTTCTTCTCTCTCCCCCTTTGGGCTGCTAAATTTGATGCTTTGGTTGATTAATATTTAAACTATGGTCAGGTAATATTTGACATGAAACTCATGGGGCTTTTACTGACAACTTATCAAGGTTTAGAGTGTCTTTTATTAACTTCACTGACATCTATGATGTTTCTATGTATGTGATATTTCTTGGGGTTGTTGTTCTTAAGGTTATTCTGTTGATTGTGGGCGTCATAGAATAATCTTAATGATTATTTTATTTCTTTGTGAAGTTGGAAAATCTTTAACACCTTGGTTTCTTCTCTGTCCTGCTATTTTTAATTAGTTATACTTTTTTGTTGCACTTCTTGCTTCTCTGTCATATGGGTTGCTTGGTTTTTTTGTAGACAGGTGAGTTATTTTGACAATTTTCCTATCCTTTTTTTTTTTTTTTTTTTGGTCTTCTTTTCTTGTAATTGTGTGCTTACAGGGCCAAGAATAGGGGTGATGGTGGCAACATGAATCACATTATTACATTATTTATTCAACTCGCCACTCGGTTGGAAGAGGGTTCCAAGTCAGTGCATGAAAAAAATGCGCTGTTGACGTCTTGGGAAGATGATTTCCCAGCAGGCATCTGTTCTACTTCCTCAAAGTATAAGAAGAAGCTAAATAGATTAGTGACTGAGAGAAAGTATAATAGGATCAGTGGCACACACTCTGTCAATGGTTATTCAGATAATGGAGAGTATGCATCTGATCGAGAAATTAGGAGACGTCTATCCAAATTGAATAAGAAATCTATGGACTCAGAGAGTGATACGTCCGATGACCTATATAGGTCTTCTGAAGATGGAAAAAGTGATAGTGAGAGTACTGCCTCAGAGACAGAAAGTGACCTAGAAGTCCGATCAGAAAGTCGAACTAGGGATTCAACAGGAGATGGATACTTATTGATGGATTTTATGACTGACGACCGTGAATGGGGTGCTCGCATGACAAAAGCAAGCCTGGTTCCTCCCGTTACTCGAAAATATGAAGTAATTGAAAAATATGTTATTGTAGCAGATGAGGAGAACGTACAGAGGAAGATGCAGGTTTCATTACCAGATGACTATGCTGAGAAGCTCAGTGCACAAAAAAGTGGCACTGAGGAGTCCGATATGGAGCTGCCTGAAGTCAAGGGCTACAAACCTAGAAAACAGCTTGGAGATGAGGTCATAGAGCAGGAAGTTTATGGAATTGATCCATTTACACACAATCTTTTACTTGATTCTATTCCACAGGAGTTGGATTGGCCCCTGTTGGAGAAGCATTTATTTATTGAAGATGTACTTCTTCGTACTCTGAATAAGCAAGTGAGAAATTTCACGGGAACTGGAAACACTCCGATGACATATCCCTTGCAGCCTATTCTTGAAGAAATTAAGAGAGGTGCAAATGAAGAGGGTGACGGAAGGACTGTCAGAATGTGTCAAGGTATTCTAAAGGCAATGGAGAGTCGTCCTGATGAAAAATATGTAGCTTACAGGAAGGTATGTACAGTCACTATTAGATTGCAGGAGCTTGATTTTATCCTCCTTTTTCTCTTCTTTTTGATGGGTTTCTTTATCTGTTACCTACTTCTGCAATGCTGATTCTTTCTTTGTTCTGTATTATCTATTGGGCTGACTTGTACAGGGGCTTGGTGTGGTGTGCGATAAAGAAGGTGGTTTTGGTGAAGATGATTTTGTTGTAGAGTTTCTTGGAGAGGTAGGATTTCCTATTTGTTCATTGAAATCCACTTGCATGATATTTTTCATGATTCATTAGTTCCAGGTTATGTGCTTGCCCTTGCTTATCCTTGGAGATTAATTACGGAATTCTAATATCACATTCATTGACTATTTAAAGATAAAATCTATTTTCTAGATAGTTATGAAAAATGCATGTGCATTATGTCTTTCTTTTCGTAGATGACTGAGACAGTCATGAGATCTTTTTCCACAACCTTTAAACTTATAACTGGTGTCTAACATGTGAAATGTGCCAATGCCGGATTTATTATCAGTGCACATAACTAAATTGATCTTACAATCATTTAGCTGTCTGAATTAATTGTAAATAGGTTTATCCTGTGTGGAAATGGTTTGAGAAGCAAGATGGCATCCGCTCTCTGCAGAAGGACAGTAAAGAGCCGGCTCCAGAATTTTACAACATATACCTTGAAAGGCCAAAGGTTTTTATCTCTTAAAAAAAGAGGAAGAGAAATTCCTTCATGAGCTTGGCGTATTGTTTATCCCTCCTTGCTTTCTGAACTTCATCTAATCTTGGCTTACCATTACCTGGCAGGGTGATGCTGATGGTTATGACTTAGTTGTTGTTGATGCCATGCATAAGGCAAACTATGCTAGTCGAATTTGCCATTCATGCCGACCTAATTGTGAAGCAAAGTAAGTTGTTTATCTTCTACTATTGTTTCTTATCTGAGTACTTGAGAGTGCTTTGCTTGCATCGGAAGAGCTTCACACATAGACAGGTGGACAGAGAATTAGCTAAGTACGTGATTCTGGATAGGCGCACATAGATTTAGATAGATAATTAGATACATATAGAGTAAGGGGTTATGTTCACTTGTATTATTTGCTATTGGTTATGGCAATCCTTTGTTTCATTCGTAGTGTTATGTTTATGTTTGCTAATTACCCACACCTGCTTTATGCAGAGTCACTGCTGTTGATGGTCGTTACCAGATTGGAATCTATACTGTTCGTAAAATTCAATATGGTGAAGAGATCACATTTGATTATAATTCTGTTACAGAGGTGTGTTTCCTTTTCCTTCCAACATCTTTCTTACCAAAGAAAATGTATTATTCTTATCTTATTATTGTCTCATTCATTTTGCTATAGAGCAAGGAAGAATATGAAGCATCTGTCTGTTTGTGTGGGAGCCAAGTTTGCCGTGGCAGCTATTTGAATCTGACCGGCGAGGGGGCTTTTGAAAAGGTATGGACTTAAAACGGAACTTTTACTCTTATTCTGATAACCTGGAAAAAGAAAGTATACAACCATTTTTTTTGGGGGAGGGATCTTCTGTAGCTTTGCTTGTCATGGTTAGCATGTCAGGATAGCATTATGGCCTCTTGAAAGTATATTACCTCATGTTAACTGGAGATTATGACCATCTATCAGGTACTGAAGGAATGGCATGGAATTCTTGATCGTCACCACTTGATGCTAGAAGCTTGTGAATTAAATACAGTGTCTGAAGAGGACTACAATGACCTAGGGAGGGCTGGTTTAGGCAGTTGTTTGCTTGGTGGCTTGCCAGATTGGCTTGTTGCATATTCAGCTCGCCTTGTAAGTGCCTTTGCCGCATCCTTGGTTCAGCTTTGCTATTTAATTTTGCCTAGTTGTTTACGTTTCAATATTTCTCTTCCCTGATAATTTTACTCTGAATGAAAGGTGAGGTTCATTAATTTTGAAAGAACAAAACTTCCTGAGGAGATTCTTAAGCATAATCTGGAAGAGAAAAGAAAATACTTTTCAGATATTTGTCTAGAAGTTGAGAAGAGTGATGCTGAGGTTCAGGTGTGCAATCTCTCTCTTCCCCCCCCCCCCCCCCACCACTGTTCGTGTGTGTTCATGTGAACTGTTTACATACAATGGCATGCTTGTGCCTCGCGCTTATTTTGTTGATACTTTTCTTTGTGTATGAGACAGGCTGAGGGTGTGTACAACCAAAGGCTGCAGAATCTAGCTGTCACTCTTGACAAGGTAATCCTCCCCATGTCTGTGTTATCTGCTAAAGCAGTATTGTTCAACTCAACTCGACTAAGCCTTACTCCCAAACTAGTTGGAGTAAAGCAGTCTTGTGTTCAGTACCATAAAACTGAATCTATAAAGTATTAGGAGTCAGGAGACACCTTATAGGAAGTTGCTTGATTGATTAATTTGGACCTGGTGGTTGATCAAGAGGGTGAGGTCCAATTTCAGAAACAATCAAGTTCTCTGAATCTCTATATCTCGAAGTCAATGGCGTTGAGGCCACAATTATATTCCGATGGCAATGTAGAGCCTATAATTATTTTCTATAAACAGCACCAATATAATTTCCTCTAGTTTTTTTTTTTTTTTTTTTTTAAAGTTTCTTTGATTGCTGTTTAACAGGTAAGGTATGTTATGAGATGTGTTTTTGGTGACCCAAGGAAAGCACCACCTCCACTTGAGAAGCTGAGTCCTGAAGCTGCTGTTTCAGTTCATCTGGAAAGGAGAGGGTTCATTTGTTGAGGAACTTCTTCATTGCATGGCTCCTCATGTAGCAGAAGACACCCTGGATGATCTCAAGTCTAAGATTCGTGCCCATGATCCCTCTGGTTCTGATGGCATTCAGAGAGAACTTCAGAAATCGTTATTATGGTGAGCCTTATTCTGCTTGTTGTACATCATCCTGGTAAAACTATTTGCTATTACAGTACCTTTTTTTTTTTTTTTTTAATCTAAACTTCAACTTCTCCAAAGGTTGAGGGACGAGGTCCGAAGTCTTGTATGTACATACAAATGTCGGCATGATGCCGCTGCTGACCTGATCCATATTTATGCTTATACGAAGTGCTTCTTTAGAATACAGGTTTGTTATTCTACTATGAGTTCCTAGAAGCTGTTTTTACTGTTTACTGAGATAATTACATGTTTTCTTATTTAAAAGCAATTTAATTCTCTACATCCAGGAATACAAAGCTGTTACTTCTCCACCAGTCTACATTAGTCCACTTGACTTAGGCCCCAAGTACACGGATAAGTTGGGGGCAGGTTTTCAGGAATATTGTAAAACATATGGTGAAAATTATTGTTTGAGTCAACTAATTTTCTGGTATAACCAGAGTAATACTGAGCAAGATTGTAGCCTGGCTAGATCCGGCAGGGGTTGCTTGTCATTGCCAGATATTGGTTCCTTCTACGCCAAAGTTCAGAAGCTATCACGACATCGTGTATATGGCCCAAGGACTGTCAGATCTATGGTTTCAAGGATGGTGAGTAATACTCGATATTCAGCTACCAGCTAACTGAATGCATGTTGTCTGATGAATTTCCTTTAATGATAATACGTACTTATGTCACACTTGCCCAAGTCCAGTCCCAAATACTGTCAAAGTTTGAATAAATACTCGCGATAATTTGACTGACCCTTCTCGTCCAGTTGGATTTATACAATAAATTATCTGTTATTTTTCCTGATACCTGTGAATAGCTGTTTTCAGATATTGATATGGGTTCGTGGTCATTACTATTCATAGTTTTTCCAGTGAAAAAGAAGAAAGAATGATGCTAGAGACTATCCTAAACTTCCGGAGGCTGGATTTAAACTAGTTTAGATTGAATCTTCATGGTCATGGACCTGGAGAAAATCTCAATTTTTGGTATAAGCAAATCCTAGGTTTATGAGTTTCACGCTGATTAATGGAAGTAGCATATCACAGCTGTATTAATGAGTTTGGCTTTAAGTTGGTTAAGTGGAAGTTTAATGAATCTCAGATTAGAAACTCTGGTTTACATTGTTGAGGCACTAGTATGGAGTAAACTGACTGTTGCAATCTGTTGGGAACTGACAGAACTGTAGTTTTTGAAATGTGATTTTGGGCTTCTTTTATTGATTCTTGGTAGTAATTGGCTGTTGTTAATATCTTGTGATTGTTATTTATTCAGGAGAAACAGCCCCAAAGACCATGGCCCAAGGACCGGATATGGTTGTTCAAAAGTTGTCCGAGAGTTTTTGGCAGCCCAATGTTAGATGCTGTGCTAAGTAATTCTCCCTTGGACAGGGAAATGGTGCAGTGGTTAAAGCAAAGACCCACAACGTTCCAGGCCATGTGGGATCAGTGAACTTTTGCAGTGATTGGGAGAAGCCTATGGAATTCTGTAGACAAAAAACGTTGTTTGGTGCATGGTTCATCATTCAGAGATGCCCCTTTTAGCGTGGGAGTTTGCCTTCATTCAAAAGCATGACCTTGAGCCACTTTTCCCTCATTCTTGTGTACAGTTTTTTCTTCACCTTTGTATTTTGTAATTCATTAAAAGTAGTAGGCCATTGTTTTTCTCTAATCTAAACGAAAGAAAATGAAGGAAAAAGAAAGGGAGCTAGTTCAAGGCAATAGTTGTTTTCTAGTTACAAGTGATCAGTTTTATTAGTAGGCAATTTTCCTGTATATGCTCATTATTAGTTAACTTCAAATTTAAGACAAGAAGCTGGGCTTGCCTATGTGCTCCCTTCATATGATCATGATTGAATAATATAATGCAGGCTAGGATAATATCTCGTGTTATAGTATCTGCTATTCTTTTTAGCACTTTTTGTGTTTTTGTTTTTTGTTTTTGGGCTACTGCAATGAAATGGTATTCTGCACCATTATTGTAGTTGAAGACATCTCACATCGGGAGTGTCAGGAGTTTGTCTATAAAGTTATGCAGAGGACAGACGTGTTGTTTCACTTTAAAGCAGCAACTCAGGCAGACCCTGCTAATTCCTTCCAAAAAAAAAAAAAAAAAAGGAGTAAAGAACGAACTAGAAAGCAGAAGCTCATGGGCATGGGTTCCTTTGAAGATAGAAGGGCAGAGGTGAATGACTGAGTCATTAGTATTAGAGTAAGGAAAGGATAAGTGATTCTCTGGCTCTGGGCCTCAACATAATCATACTGTGACTCAGCAACATGCCAATCGGACAATACGTCGAGCACGTGTTAAGCCACGCCTAACATCATCCCTTTTGCTAACTAGTAGAATTTCTGAACTGTCCCTATCAATGAATTTCCAGATATACCCTTACCCTCGAACTTCACCTTATACCCAGTGCGTAGGCATGGCAGTACATTCATCAATTACAGCCAGCCAGCATTTCTTACTTTAGTCGTGCATTAGAGCGAGAGAGAGAGAAAAGCAGGTGGCGGTTTTCGCGGTGGAGCTGAAACGGCCAGATAATGCAGACAAAAAGAAGCGGGAACCGTCTCTCTGCCTGTCCGCCACCAACACCTGTCACTGTCCTTTCGAATTCGTACACCTTACGTGCGGTACGGACCCTATCATCCTCGACCTCCTACCCGGTTCATCTTCTCCCCCACTGTCACTGTTCCACGTGTCCCTCCCCTATCATAACCTCCATTTTCAATTCAATTTATAGTATATGTTATATATACAGTCGCCGCCTGAGTTTCTCTCTCTCTCTCTCTCTCTCTTTCTCTATCTTAATCTCTTTTCTTTTTTGCTGTTGTTCTCAGTTTCTGTTTGTTTTTGTGAAATGGAGAGAAATTTTCAGTCAGTTTATGTCACCGGAGATAGCTCCGAGTTTTCTGTTCCTGGAACCGCCGGATCTTCCTTCAATGGAGTGAGTCTTAGTTCACTTCTGAGCCTCAATCCTCCTCCTGCTCTTGCTGATTATGCTGGACTCGCACCCTCCAGTTTCAGTTTTCTGACCGATGACTATCTGAGCGCAACAGTTACAAATGACTCTAACATGGAGAATCATAAGGCGGTCACCGATTTCTCATCTGAGGAGATGAAGATTGAGAAGAATTTCATGATGTCCAAGCCGGAACCATTTCAGTACTGCGAAGAGGTTGCGAATTCTGAGACAGCCTACCAACCGTTTGACTTTTTCTCCAAGCCATCCTCCAATTTCTACGACCCGACGACGTTCCATCGTTTACCTGATCTCCACTCGCTCGAACCATTCGTGTCGGATTCGTCATCTGCTCAGACACAAGTCCGCTTGGACTCAGCGAGTCCCAATCCTGACTTGGTGAACTACTCCATTGTCAACCAGAATTTCACCCTCCCCAACCTCAACCGCCCGTTAGCTCTCGTTATGCCGTACACTAAGAAGCGCTTTGCCTCAGTACCTGAGTCTTCGGTTGGAACAATATCCCCTTCCCCGATTCCTAAGAGCAAACTGGCCCGTAAGCGGCGGCAGACTCTGAGTGACAAAACTCGGTGCTTGCAGAAGCTGATGCCGTGGGATAAGAAGATGGATATGGCGACCATGCTTGACGAGGTTTATAAGTACGTCAAATTCCTTCAGGCACAACTATATGCCCTCCAGTCCATGCCCTCTGACTCGGCAATCCGTACTCAGAATGATGGGAGCGCTAACAAATGGGACATAAAAGATATGTGTTTGTATGGGTTGGAGAGGTTGAATAGGAACCAAGTGTTGCAGGTGCTGGTGAACTCGCCGGTGTCACAGACAATGCTCTATTCTCAAGGTAGCTGTGTTATCTCAGTGGAGCAGTTAGCTTTGCTGAATAGTCTCTCAGAGAAGACCCTCCTTCTGCGCCAGATGACGAAGTTTGGAAATCCTTCTGCAAAACATTTTCTTCAACTAACGCCTTCATTTACTGCGTTCATAACCCTACCGAGGTATACAGGTCATAGTATAGAATATACTCTCATTGACTGCTGTTACAGGTGACGTGTATTCTAAACGCTTTTCTTTTTGGAAACTCTTTTATGCTGATTCTCCTGTCCTGTCTCAAATCCTGTGTTTCTGGTTCTTCAAATGTGGCGCCTTTACCTTTTTCTTGATAGTTTGTTTGGGTTTTTTTTTTTTCTTTTTTTTCTTTTGGATTAGCAGGTATTTTCATTTTGTTTACAAGTAGATTCAATGTTTTTGTGTCCAATTTAGTATGAAATATCTAACAGCTGTTACTGGAAATTACACTTTTCTAGTAGATTGATAGAATGAGTTTATAAATTATATTTGAGTTTTTGGTATGTTTTCTCTCTCTCTCTGTCTCTTCTCACACACCTTAATTTATAATTGGTCTTGTTTTTGGTAGACTCTGCAGCAGGGGGTGATCGGTGCTATACAGCTATCTTCTTTCTTCTTCTTTTGGGTAAAAATTGTTTGCTATCTGACTGTGAATGAATTAGAGAGACACCCCCTGTACTGAGCTTTCATGTGCATTCTATCTCGTCCAATTATGTCGTCCATGACTACTACAATCCTGGGATTAGTGGGCCTTTTTTATTTGGGTTTCAATTTGAGTTGGTCCAGTATCCAGGGAGAAATTGCCATTTGTTATGCTTCTATTTTTGCTACAGAATTTAGAGTACGAAAAATAAACATGCATAATAAGCATATCCCATGATTAAAATTTGAACAACTGAATTATTCCTGCAATCTCCATTTTTGCACTTTCTCTATATTTCAGTTCTTCCCACTCTCTCTTTTTATTTAGGTGAAAAATTCTTCCCACTTTCAACTTGGCTGTGAAGACGTTAATTAGTATTATTGCCACAACGGGCACATACGACCACCATATCATAATTAAGTGCCATTCCTTTTTAGTCCGCACCACAAAAAAAAAAAGGGCTCCACAAAGTATAAAACGCAGTGATATATGGCTAGCTAAAGAGAAAAAAATATGATACACATAAGATGGCCAAAAAAAAGGTATCATATATGCATAAAAATACCAGCTTTTAAGCTTCCTTTCAAATTCATTGTTTTTTTGTTTTTTAAATTATCGGAAGCTTTTAAGATTGTTTCAAGTGCGTACTAGGTGAAAAATAAAAGAATAATAAATAAATAAAAGATATGGGAGTGAGACACTCATACAAGGACACGCGGTTGCACCCTATTTAACTCTTTTGGTTTGTCATTTTGTTTTGAAAGGGCTGATTTCTGAGGGAACTTACTAGCCAAGCAAAGGGGTTCACTAAGAAAAGTTTTCTCGAAGACATGGCTAGTTTGGTTCCCAAAAAGGATAAGAATAGTCTGGTTCCTTGTTAATTGTTTTTATATTATTCAAACCCAGGCTTGGAATTCCTCAGCTGGGTCTTTATCCTTCTGAACGTTAGACAATTCAAAAATCACTATAAAATCTTTCTTTTTAAAATCCAAAAATCCAGGATGCATATGTGCTTTAATTTGAATATTTCTTCACTCTCCACCTTCAAAAGGATATAAAACGGTGGATTTTGAATCTACGTCTAGCTAGGGCTAGTACTTAATTACCAATCATAAGGATAAAGATAAACATTGATACCTTATGATTTGCAAATCCAAGAATTTAAAGTCAAGGATACACACAAGTCACAACCCACCAATTCATAGCCTTCAGCTGGGCTATTTGCCAGATGCCCATTGTCACGCTACCCTATGAGCTGGTTTATACCCTGCTTTCCTTGCTCCCCTATCAAAGGAATCCAGCACTGAAGAAAAAGAAGACACAAAAAGCAAATTAAAGTTTGCACCAGTCTGTAGACTAAAGAAGCTTTTACCCACTTATCCCACCTCCTAATTCATCTATTTCCTACATACTTTACTACTCTTTACTCTTTATATACGTCTCTGGCCTTTTTATTCATCTCTGTTCCTACTCTTCTTCTCATCTTGAAACTTTGAAGCTAGAACCAAGCCACAGGCAACAGAGACACAGAATAAAAATAATTCTCCAAATATGGTCAAAGCAACAGGGATTTTACTTTGCCTCCTCATCATGGTAATGGATGTTGTAGCCGGGATTCTTGGCATTGAAGCTGAAATTTCTCAGAACAAAGTATGATTCATACAAACTATTTTATTAGCTGCTAAGGTGCCTGAACTGAAATTGGCAAGAAGTATTATTTTTTATGTATTGCCTTTTCAATGTAAAACAGGTTAAGCACTTAAGATTATGGATATTTGAGTGTAGAGACCCAAGCCATCAGGCTTTCAAGCTGGGGTTAGCTGCAGCAGCACTATTGTCCTTTGCTCATGTCATAGCCAATTTGCTTGGTGGGTGCAATTGCATTTGTTCTCAAGAAGAGCTTGAAAAATCACCCCCTAACAGGCAACTTTCAGTAGCATGCCTCGTTTTCACTTGGTATGTGAAAGAACATCAAACTATTAATTACCCAGTTTCCATTTCTACTTTGAATATTATTACTATAATTTTAATGCTTTTCTATAATATGTGATGGATTAGGATCATATTGGCTGTGGGATTGTCAATGCTGGTGATTGGGACTTTATCAAACAACAAATCAAGGGCTTCCTGTGGTTTCTCACACCATCATTTTCTGTCAATTGGAGGCATTTTATGTTTTGTTCATGGGCTATTCTGTGTTGCATATTATGTTTCTTCCACTGCCTCTTATTGATTAGTGAATCAATAAGACCAAAAATGTCTGCAGGTCACGCCTGCTTTTTCTCTACTTTGTTACTGTAACTTCAGTTCCTTTCAGTGTATTGAATCATTAAATTAGATTTAAGAGCTCGAAATAGAAAACTTTCCCTCTCCAATTGTATTTGCATGCAATACTTCAGTTGCAACAATATAAATTAATCTAGTTTTTAAACTTATTGGAGTATGATGACTGTCATGTGATAGGAACAGGATCGACTATTAACGAGTTTAAACGATCTTTGGTTACCCCCATTGATTTTCCGATGCCATCCCCATGTTGGAAGATACACTGAGCCGTCCTTGCCATGTTTAAGGACATGCTTACAACATGTCTTGGAAGTGAACTTTTGGTAATTTCCTCATTCATTTCCTTCCATGAATGGCGTATCAAACCCTTAGTGTGACCTTCTGCCTCTTCCTCAGATACTCCTACTTCCGCCATGTAACATTCTATGGATTTTGCCACATCTCCTCTCTTTCTCTCATCCTTTAAAAAAGCAAAAGGTTGATAAATTGTATTACTTCATAACAAGCTTGATTATACTTATGTTTAGTTTAAGAACATACCTTTGAAGTTCCCAAATCATCGCTTAAGACGAGTAATTAGTGAGGACCGATAAATGAGCCTGGAATTCTTGAGGGATTTGAGTGTATCCTCTGTTATGGTGAATCCAAGCATGGTATTAGCATGGATAATGGCAGCATGACCTCCCACTGAAATCCAAGCATTTCCTAAATACTCATCCATTCTTGGTGTGTACTTACTGCAAAACCACTTTGCTTCTACAGAGTATGAGTTGCAAAGTCTTACCCACTGCAGCAATCAAAGGAGTTGTTTGTCAAGCAAAAGGAATGGTACTCTTTCTTTATTTCTTGAGTTTCCAAACAATTGGATACCCTATTTTTTTCTTCTTATTAACCATAAATTCCCCCATATATTGAATTAATGATTTAGGTGGTAGACAAAAGAATAGCTGACCTCTTCATTTATGTGTGGGAATACATTAAAGCTATGGTCTTTTAGGACATCAAAAACCAATTCATTGGCAAAGTTATGCATAGCAACATAGTATAGCTTCATATACTCTGGAAGCTCCTCCACTGCCTTCATATCCCAGCTGCAAAGTGTTAAAAGAGAAAGGATCAAGGACAGAGCTCTAGATGAAGATATTGAAAAGGGATTTTGACAAATCTAGTGCTGATAAGGCTTTATATGACCATACCGATTTACTGCATCTATGAAGCATTCAAGCTCGTGTGGCAGTCCATAAACATCATACCTATCATCCACTGTTGTCAATGTGCACACAAACTTAGTTAGGCCCATCCTACAGTTAGAGAAATTGTGGTTCAAATATGATCCCCATCGCCCATAAGTAGTTCTCCATTAGCCGATCCCTTGAGAAACTTAACTCGTCTTTAAAACCCAAGCCCCTCCACCACCTGCATATTTAAGAGTTGCATTTCAAACATGTTAATCTATCATATTCCAACCGCATTGGAGCATATTGAACAAACCTAATCAAGTTTTACCTTGCTCACTCCTCAAGTTCTTGCTGATATAAGGATTGCACTAAGTTGTAATCTAACTTTGCTAGCTCAAGTAGAGTTAAGTTATTAGTATCATCTTTCTGGTAGACATCAATGAAATGCCGAGCTTCAATCCTTGGGAACCTCCAATGCAGGGGGACTACGAGAGACCCTCTAGCTTTCTGGGCAAAATTGTTGTCCAACTTTCCTGTTAGTGATTTCAGAATTTTAGTACTGAAATTCAAGGCTTCGTCTAAAACATCTTCTCCGTGCATTCCAAGATGTGAAGCTTCATACAAACTCAAAATTGCCTCAGGGTCCTTACTCAAGCTGTACATGAATCTCCCATCTCCGCTTCCTGAATTTGTCAAACACATCTGTTTGTTATCACCATGATGAGATATCCAGAAACGCTTTCTATAAGAAATTGAAATGATTATTGGTGATTTATTTGTTAGATCACCTGCATTAACTGAGAAACCATTTTTTCTTAAAAGTCGAAATTGCAAAGCAGCTGAGTAGAAGCCACTTGTGACATATGGATAGAGAAGACTGAGAGCCTCTTTGGTCTCATTTTCAAAGTGGTAAGCCACACCCAATCTCTGAATTGCATCAATATGCTTCAATAAGACAGCAGGGACTACTGAAGACGACAATAACCTTTTCACTTCTATTTTCAACTGCTCCAAACGGTTGGCATGTGATTTATACTGCAAGACAAGCAAAAACTTCAATTATTTTCATCTAAAAATTTCATGAATATGGAAGACATACTTGATTAAGGACTCACTGAGTAGGAAGTGCTAAAGGACTCAATCAGATTGTTGTCCCATATACTAGGATGGTAGTGAGCTGATCGTCAAAGATGAAGATCCACTGGTTACTCATTAAATTTTGACACAATCAGGCAGGAAGGTGACATTAATAAGCGCTTCTCTCTTCCTGTTTTTTGATTGAATGAAAGTAATCTTCTTTCACAAGTAACTGCAATGGCACAGGAGAAAGGGATGGTGGAATACAGTCCTGCCATTAGAGAAGAGGATTAAGTCCAAGGGAAAAATAGGATAGCTGATGCAAACCCTTCTCCCTCTGTATTTATACTGGCAAAAAGTTTGGATGAAGCCTCAAAAGCAGTTCAATTAATTACCCTGCTCTTAAGTTGTTGTTTTTCATGTCGATCATTTCAATCTCATTCAGATTTCAATAATTGGTCATGAATATCAACTGGATTTACAGAATACACTGTATTTTAAAGAGACAGTGGAGGAATCCAGAAAATATGAACCATGTATTTCATGGACCTCAATAATCAAGTGTGTGTGTATCTGGAAACATAATGACCTCAATAATCAAGTGTCGTGAGTAGTCTGGAAACATAATGAAGGAGATATTATTGTTTAGACGATACTTGCCAAACATATTCTACCCACGTAGGTACTAGGTACTCCAGTGTCTATGCATGTAAAATAAGTTAGAGGATGATATCATGATTGATGACACTAGCTAGCAACAACATTCTGGTCGTGTCACACTATAACAACAAACAACTGTGCAAAACCAAAGGCAACTATACATCAGTCAAATTTAAAATATGAATAATTGGGCAAGAAAATCAAATGGATCTAACGAGTATACTGTATTTTAAAGAGAAAGTAAAGGAATCCAAAAAATATGAACCATGAGACCTCATTTGTGTAATTTAAGAAAACTATTAAATATTAGATAGAATTAGAAGTTAGATATAGTTAGGAGTAAGTTTAGGGAAAATTATATTAATATTTATTTTCCTGTAATAATACTTTTTTGATGGTCCTCGTACCAAATCAACAATATAATTTATCTTATCTTTGTCTTAGGAATGCAATTTTTTATAAATTACTTTTATGCTTTGGGAGAAGTATATATGTTTCTGAAAATCGGACCAGGGTTAAATAAAAAACTGTTTTGGTGGTTAGACCAATAAAAACTATAAGAACCTGATAAAACCAATGCCAGGTTAATCGACACAAACCAGTTTTTTTTTTTTTTTTTTTGTAAAAACTATTATTTGTATTAAGTATTAGTGAAGTATTTGTATTTTATATTAAATATTAGTTAAACAATTGTATTGTCATTGATATTATCATTATTATTTAGATTCATAAGTTGAAACTTGAATATTGCGATTCACAATAAATTAATCAGTTATTGTATTAATTATAATTAAATATGGATTTCTCTAATGAGTGCCCATAGAGCACTTGTTAAGATAATAAATGTAGAAACTTTGTATTATTAATTATAGTAGTTGATCATAATTTCAGTACTACATAACTGAATAATTTTTTATTTTTGGAATGTTTCAAATTCCAAAAGCTCATATTTATTGCACCTTATAAAGTATTATTTGGGCACTCGTTAGAAAAATCTATTGACTATTTGTGATTTGACTTTCTTATTATTCAATGAATAATTAATTATTTTTTATTTTATTTTATTATGTATTTACTATTTATAATTAATAAAAAAAATTATATACTATTTAAAAATATAATTAAATATATTTATAATATTATCCGGTCTGATCATCAATCCAATCTAAGTTAAACTAATGATCCGAGACCCGATAAATTTTTCGAGTCAATCACTAAGTTTTATTTTTAAAACATATATATATTCTCCAACCCCTTTGTATGTTCTCCATCTCTATCTACAACACTTTTCATAATTTTATATTAATAATATCCTTACATCTAATCACCATTATACATAATTGTTAGTTGTGCTTTGTACTAAAAACCCGATGACTATTCAAAATTATTCACGATAATTTGATTCTGATCTTGGAATAATTTTCTAGCATGCTTTGCAACTGTGTCTTATAAAAAATTTGGCACACCCAGTAAGACATCGTTGATTACTTGGTAGAGGTAAAATAAATCAGAATCATGGAAACTTGTTTATTGATTCAAACTGACCAGAAAACGTTAGGATGAAAAAACTGAAATTGAAGATTTTGCCATCAAGTCATTTGTTACTTGGTTGATTCTTACTGTTGCACTTGAAATCCATATAACTTTTACATTAACTTATTTTTGACAAATTAACTAATTTTCCGATCTGACATATCTGGACTATTTTCTAGTGACCTTTATAGATCAAAAGACATCCAATCAATTATGGCCATATATATATAATTTGACAATTAGGGTCTTATATAGTAGCCGGCCAAATATATTAGCGAATCTTGACCACATATATTGACCAATTATGACCATATTAGCAGAAAAAGTCATACTGGCCAGTAAAAAAAGAAAAAGGTCAGTTGCTATCTTTCTCTCGTGAATTACCACTTACTAAGTAATAATGCTCATAAATTATTGAATTAAGTATATAATTTTTTTATTTGAGTTACAATTTGACAAATAACTCTCAATCATCTAAATTAATAATTAAATCTATAAAAAAAACTAAATTATCCTTACTATAATTTTTTTTTCATGTCTTCTTAGTTCTATATGTTTTTTCTTCTTATTTTGTTTTTATGAAATTAAACTCTTTATATTGATTCAATTTAACATACATAAACAATATTTGAATCCTCTATAATCTTTTTTTGCTTGTAATAATATTTAAATTAATAATACATTTGGTAAAATTATTTTTCTCATTTATATAAATCATATAATTAAGTTATTGTTTCAACAAATATATTTTACCTTATTATTGTATTACAATTATTAAAAAAAATATTAAAATTGGATACATATGAAGAGTTCAATTACTAAAAAAGATAAAATAAGAAACAAGAGATAAAAAATAAAAAAATAAAAATTATAACTAGGATAATTTAGTTTGTTTTTTTTTTGGTGAGTTAATTTGTTAAATTTAATAATTAATTTGAATGATTGAAGATTATTTGTTAATTATGACTTAAATAATGAAATTTTGTGTCTAATTGATAAATAATAAGGTTTTGTGTATTATTTGATAGTTTATTGAAATTTTTGTGAAAAAGGTAGTAGTTCATAAAATAAATTGTAATTGGTCCAAAAAAAAAAAAAAAAGGTCATAGATGGCCGAATAGTCGTATTGGCCATTAGGCTAGATTGGCTGATTAGACCAAATTGACAAATTATGGTCACAAATTACATTGGTCAAGGTAATTTGCAAAGCCAAATTTGGAGGTTTCATTGTTTGCTAAATTTTATTAATTCAATTTGGCCCACATCCGATTTCATCCATAATCAATAATTCGGCTAATGACTGTTTCAATAATCCCGCCAAAGAATTAATTATTATTTTAGTCTTTTAGAATTATTTCAGTTTTTAATTTAGCTCTCTAAAAATATTTTTTATTAATTAATTTTCAAATATTTAAAAAATTTAATCAAGTTATTTTCTCTCATTATAATATTATACATAAATAAAATAATTTTATATAATCTAATGATAAAATAATTAAAAAAAATTTGTAAAACATAAAAATAACTGATATACGTTATTATCTTTATGTAAAGTGTGATTATTCCATTAATTATAATATATGAAAGAATAATAAAAATTAATTGAGAAATTTTAAATTTTAAACAATAAAATTAACTAAAAAATTCTTAGAGGACAAACTAAAAAATGATATGATGATAAAAACCAAAATAGTAAATAAGCATTCGGCCTAATGACTATATCGTGATCGAATTTTAAATTCAATAAGTGGTTGAATTTTATAATGTTAACTCGACATTTTCACTTGTTGAGTCTATTCTTTCAACTTCATTAACATATCTGGCCTAGTCATATTTGGCACCAATGAGTCAACTCGGCCAATAAACCAGTCTTCCTAAGTCATGCCACCATGACCAATTAGATTGTCTTGGAAAACTAGCCAACTCAACGGATCTGGGCTTGAAGACCAGTTTTGCTTATGGTTATTAATTCAGCCTAGTGTGTGATTCAAGGCCATATCTATTGGTTTATTTATCAGAATCATGGTTTTTTGCTCGCTTAACATATTTAATAAATTAGCAAGAGATTAGGCTACATGGTCAATTTTAGCCTTAATTTAGGCTAATGTGATTTTGATGAAGTTTTTTATTCAGCAGAAATTGTCAATTGGGCCAGCTTACTTATTCAGCTGGTTCAAGAATTTTGGTTTTATTCAAGTCTAAACGGTCAAATTTGACAAACTCATCAATATTGGCTTACTACTAGGTAATTACATCAATTTGGGTTTTTGGACCCAAAAAGCTTTTCTCAATTTTCAGCAGGAACTGTGGTGTAGAAACATTTGGAAACCTGGGTTTCGTGCTTCTGACCTTCAGCCATAGCCGCTGATAATGGAAGCTGAAGCAAATGAGTTCATTGATAGAGAGAGCTCATCATTTTTTTTTCTTTTGTTGATCCTAAATGTGGCTCCTGAATTAGTTTAATCATTGCATAGGCGGTTTATAATGTATTATCAGAGCATGATGCTCTCAAAATTTCTGATACACTAGATCTGTTGAAGACTTAACAGAGAAAGTATCTGCTTTTCCAAGAGTGTTCTCTCTCACCAGAGATTTTACCCTTATTTTGGATTTGGGGATGAATTTTGTTGTTAAATTCAAAAAACAACTGTGCAACATCATTCAAAGAATAAAAACACATTGTGTTTGATCCCACAATAATATGAGAAAGAGAGAAGATTAGAGAAAATAACAAAATAGCATCTAGGAGTACCTGTTTGAGTATATTAGCTCTGTACACCAAAATGGCATTGCAGTAGCAATAACATCTCTAGCGTTCATATAATCATATTCTACCAGGGTGAATCCCTTATTGAAAGCAGATTATGAGTTCCTGGTAATCATTTTAAAAGGAAAATTACTTGCAGACAAAAAGAATTATACGGGTTCCTAATAGTTGCACCCACCCAATAATGAACACAACTGACATACTAGACATCACTATGATCTCAACTGAACTCATGAGATAAAAAGAAAAAGAAAAAGAAACAAAGACGAATTGTTGACATAGCTAAGAATTTTGGTTTTATTCAAGACTATTCACAATATGTGCAATTATATTTACAACTCTTGTTGCTGCAAAGTTACCCTTTCACAAACTTGAAATCAGCTAAAGAGTGGCCTTTACAACACTCATCTAAGCCATTCATTACTAGTGAAAAAGCTGATTGAGAAACTCCTCATTGTTTATCTACAAAAATAGAGCATTTATCATGAATATGGATTTACATCTCCTCTGCTGTCTGCAACTGGATTATTGCACAAACCTCAGCCTAAAAGCAGCAGTTAGGATACATAGCATACTAATCAATTCCTTGTGTTGAAGTTTAGTTGGTGGTAACTGGTAAGTAATGACAGACTCAATACGTATATGAAAAACTTCAGACATGCACAAGAAAGACTGCCTAAAATGAAATACTCCTCAATGAATTAGCAAGTAAATAGTGATCTGCTAGAGTATATCACTTGGATAGGTAACAAAATCCCATATCTTAAAACATTCACCAAACTAAAATGAACATTTTTTTATTAATTCTGATAGAGATCTTTTACTATGTATCAATTGCCAAGTGCCAACTGCTCAGGATTACCTCTGAATTCTGATTAACCATGAATGAAGATCTCGTTATTAGTCTCTTGAACCTGAAAGAAATATGTTACTATGTAATATATATCAATTGCCAACTGCTCATGTTTACTTCTGATTAACCATCGTGTCAATTATGCGTCATTGGATATCAGAATCAAAATATAAATCTCAGTTATCAAGATAGGTTGCAAATAGTGATTCAATCAAATTATAATACCATAAACAAAATGACTGTAATCAACATAGTATCATTAGCAAAAAGGATAGTTCACTATTAAGGTTATACCAAAAGTTTAAAACCCAAACAGGTTCAGCAAAACCATCTCTTTTTTCCAAACATCCTATGACGCCAACCCACCATCTATAAAACATAAAACATGATAAAAATAGACATGATTTACCATTACGAGACCACTAAGAGTTTGAAGATTTCTTGGCCTCCAACAGCATTTTAGCACTTTCGTGAAACAATTCAACTCTCTTCAAGTACATCTGGAATTCATCCTCTTGCAACTTCTGCCACTTTCTATCCAGCTCTTTCGCCTTCACACTCCCAAGCAAAGGCAATGCTTCCCTCATATAACTCGTAGCAGTTTCTGTCAGCGAGGAGAGCTTACCAGACACCAGTATCCTGTCCAGGAATGGATAATTAGAACTGGATACAGGCTCAGCATTAAGCTCACCATTTGTCACCTCTTTCTTCTTCACAGTCACTTCCTGTTTTGGCGAGGCTAAAACTAAAGGACTCTTGACTTTGCTGCTCGACTTTTTCTTACTCTTTCCGCTGTCCTGCACCCCATAAGTAGCTCCAGAGCCCCAAATTTTCTTTGAAAGCTCGAAAGATTTTCCCTCATGCAGCTTAGAGAAGACTGGGTCCTCACCGTTTTTCCCCCTTTCTGCATTGTTTTGGTATTTCTTCTTCAACCTCCTGATTTTGTCCTTCAATTGATTCTTAGACACATCAACATGAAGATTTTTCTTAATGAATTCATGAAAGGCCCCGATATCAGCATACGGGTCTGATCCTTTCTTAGATTGATACTCGATCATTCCCCTCAAGATTACAATCTCGTCCTCTTCGCTCCAAAGGCGTTGTACCCCAGACCCTTTTTTCACATCTTCATCATCACCATTGGACACCTTCTTCTTCTTCGACTCCTTGGCTTCAATATCGCTTTCAGAGGCGCGCTTCGACCCAGCATTGGCTACCAGAGTCAAATTACGCTTGGCTGCATTCGTCTTTGGCTTTACCGAATCATCCATTGGCTTAGACATGATGGGCTTGATGGTGAAGTCCGAAGCTGAAGGGGATGGCAGAGTCTTATCGGACTCGGACTCGGATTCAGACTCAGACTCAGACCCGGATTCCTCTGCAGAATCGGATGAAAGTTGAGGCTTTGAAACCTTCGATGAAGTGTTCTCCGTTGACTTCTTCGCAGAGGGTTTTATCATCATGCTCCTCAACTTCATCTTCTTCTTCTTCTTCTTCTTCTTCTTCGTCCTCACCGTCCACAGATTTCTCTACTTCCTCTCCTTCAGAGCCATCGATCTCTTCTTCACCAGCTTCTTTCTCTGATTCTTCTTCTTCAAAAGAATCGGTAGCAGGAGGTGGGTCCTCTAGTAGACGCCTTGGAGCCATAAAGAGCAAACACGGCAAGCAAAGGAACAAGGAAAACGATGGGTTTGGATCCTTGAGTTTGATACACAGCGGTGTTTATATTATTATATACAAGCTCTTTAGGGTTTTAAGTTTTAGTAACTAATATACTTCGATGACGTGTCATTTTAGTATTGGGTTAATCTGGAAATTAAATTATAATGAAAGACAATACAAATTATAAATGACAATAAATATTATAATGTCTCAACTTGTCCCAACGTTCAGCTAAGACTTGAGGAAAGGGAAAACTCTGAGGCCTCAGAAACTGATAACAACCAACAAATTTTTCTTTTACTTTCAAACTTCTTCACTAGTCATTGCATTGGATTCAAACAGTAGCCCTAATTAGAATTAAGTCATCTATATACATTAACCATCTGTTATTGCTGTTTTACTATTTTAAGGACAAAATAACAGGATCAGGGAGGGCAGTGGCTACTGACTAGTGAGGAAGTGGCATCCCTCCATGCTTAGTTAACAATGAGCACCACAGTATATATTAGACAATACTGATAGCCTCACTTGGAATAATTAGTTTTCGACATGACGCCTTTTCTCTTGAATTTGCTGGCAGCAGCATCCAAACTGTATAGTATGCTTTCAAATCAAAAATTTATATCTGCCTATTTGTTAAAGCTATGGAGATGGACTCTCATCATCTGAACTGGAATCATCCATATGCCGTTCTGTGATTGCTGGAAACAGTCGCTGATGGTTATCTGAAGTTGAATGGCGACTTTCTGGGGAAGTTGACACACTTGGAGCCTCTTTCTTAGAATTCCTCATCGGCCGTGTTGTGGTGGCTCTAACCTCTTTACATGCCTTGTCCAACATTATCAAGAAATCACGTATAATGACAAACAAACGCAGGCCTTCATCTCTTCCTGCAACACCGTGAAAATAATCTGCTGTACTCTTTACCAATGCCATTATCCTTTTTTCTTCTTCCAGCAACCATGCGATATCTGCTTCCACATGATCCACAAAACTTGCAAGTGAACTTTGGAACTCGCTCTCTTCATCAAGATTCTTCAACTCAGTGTTTAGGAAATCTTTGGCCTTCGCCACTGAGTGGCCAAGTCTTGACACTGTAGCGGTTAGTCCATCAGCATCTATAACTGAGGCCTTTTTAACATCCTCCAGTTCATTGCTTAAACCTGAAACCACCTGGAGACCAAGGTTGCGGTAGTGCTCTGCTGATTCTTCTGTGGTATCCTCAACAAAATCTTCTGTTTTCACACTGGAAAGACTTCGGCTTGCTTTGTCTGTACGTGCAGCTCTTATGCCCTCAGAGCGTATTATCTCCTGAACAACGAAGTGCAATAGTGTCATTTTGCCATCAGCCCCTTTTACATCAGCAAGCTTTAACAGTGTGTCAAGCCTAAATGCTTGAGCACCGCCACGGTAGGTTCCATCGTTCATACGATTTCCAGTTTTGAGAACTGCTTCTAATAGTTTCAGGAATAACCTGCTTTTCCTGAGCTTGTTGCAAGCAACCTGCCAATCAGATGGAGAAAACATATAGTTACTTTTTCCTGACAGTGACCGAATCTCACCAGCAATTAATGCATGTAAAATTTCTAGCATAGTTCACAAACTTTATGCTTATTGCTGTTTCCTGTCAAGTAGCTGAAGAAATTCTACTTGAGAAATCCAGCATATATATTAAAATAAAATTCAGTAAAAACCTCAACAGTCTTTCTCACCTCTAGTGTTGCAATGGACTCCTTAATGCCTGAGATCTCTTCTGGAATGGTGCTCATGAACATCAGAGACTCTAGTCGTTTAAAAGCGAATGGAATGTTAACCATGACTATGAGAAATCGCTCTGCAGGGCCAAGTTGAGAGAGGTCGCCTGTGAATAATCTAAGCTTTAATTCCTCGTCTTCTGTTGGTGCCATCTTCAGTAAGGTTTGGAGGAGCTCGAGAGGTAGCTCATTACCTGATTCAATTAATAGATGATAAGTAGTAAGTTGTTTTGCAATTGAAAATAGAGGTTGGATACTGATAAATGCTATAAACAGCTTCAAGTAGGTGTTTATAACACAATAAATAACTTGCATGTTGACCAATAAAAAAGAATAAAGATGAACTTTACACTGTACCAGTTGCTTCAGTTTCTCTTTTTTCTTTCTCCTTTTTTTATTTTTTCATTTTTTGGCCTGATCAATTGCTTCACTCCTTTATTTTTATTTTATTTTTGGTATGTATTTAATTGCTTAAAAAATCAATAAACAACCACTATAAGGATCAATGGAAATTGTTTCTCTCTTTTTTCCAATTATTCTACCAGAATAGCAAAGTATTACTAAAAGATTACAAGTGGGAAGCGCAGCTGTAAGCATTGGTATGCCACGAATGTTTGGAAAACCATATGAATTGAGCAACAGAACAAAGAATTGACTATAAGTACATGTCATCAAATATACCACTACATTTCCAACCATCATACGATTCTAAAACTTAAAATGATGAAGCAAAATCATTAAAGATAAATGTTTCTTCCAAATGAGTAACTCATTCCACATACAGAGAGTCTCACCTTCTTTCAGGGCATTAACAACTTCTTCTGTAGTCACATTCAGGGCTCGTAGAAGAATTGATAGATTTTGTGCTTTCTTAGGATCTATAATCTGGACGTATTGGATTGAAGGTTCAAAAGACGATGCCTCTTTCCTACGTTTGTTTTTGTTTGTATCCTGCTGGTTGTTATAACCAAATAAAGACTCCATCATTTCCTCATTGAACCTGCAACATTTTTCAATATTCAGTTAGATTGGTAGATTTTACTTATGCTTAATCATGGAAAGTTCAGCTTAAGATAAGTTATAATCTTACTGGAATGACCCAGCATTGATTTCATGCCAGACCATTGAATGATCAGGGTTGGCAAGAACCTTATCCCAGAAGAATGGCTTTAATTTGGCTTTTGGAGCTTCAGATTCGCCATCAGGTTCACCTCCAGCAGTAGAACCAGTGGATCCACGAAGATGTGGTCCAAGAGGTGAAAGTTGAGTTTTGCCAGGCATTGGTTTCGGTGGAGCTGGTGGAGGGCGTACAACTTTGGGAGGTGGTGGAGGGCAAGGAGTGGGAGGAGGGGGAGGTGGTGGACCAGGAGGTGGAGGAGCTGATCTTCCAGGAGGACGTTTTAAAGCTGGGTTTTGTACTGGTCCCCTACCTTCTGATGATGTTGTTTCAGCCAGAGAGGTATGATGACCTTCAGGATTCATGGATGCATTCATTACACTGTCAGTACCGATTTCCTTGTTGCTGGAACTTCCTAATATGATGGACTTTTGTGAAGATCCTGAAAGAAGAAAGATAATAAGACTAAAAATTCCATTGCATTTCCTGGTCATAATGGCTCTATGTCAAAAACTGAATGCATCCATACCAGGAGAGACATCACTCAAGCTTAATGTGAGAAGTGGCCTGTCATCTTTTTGTCCTTCTTTAGGGTCAGTTTTGTTTTTTTTACTCCTAAGACAGCAAAACAAGAGCAGGGCAATGAAAATTATGGTTCCTGCTGCAGCTACAGCTGCAGCAACAATAATGATTGTTTTGTTGTCACTTTCCTCATGCTTCTTTGGTGGATTATGTGATTTAACTTGAGGTCGAGGTGCAGCGTGTTTAGAAGGCCGAGGCGGTGGAAGTGGTTCAAGCAAACTTGGGGACAGTAATGGAGCCTCTATAGGAGGCTGCATATTTGGTGATGGTGAACTGGCGGGTGCTGGACCATAACTTCGGGATGCCACTGCAGGGCCAGGAACTTCAGCCGGACCAGGAGCTTCAGCAGGGCCAGGAGCGTCAGCAGGACCAGGAGCTTCAGCAGGACCAAGGTTCGATGCTATGCCACTGTGTGACTTGCCAGCCAAGTATCTTCTGTGTGCGGTTGGCCATCCCAACAACAGCTCAAAAGACTTCAACAACCAATGTGTAGAGCTCACCTCCCCTTCAAAAACAGGAGATGGAAAAGTTTTCTTTCTTATGCAGTCCAGAAGTTTTTGTTTTAAATGTGGGTTCTGCAAATCAAATTCTTCAACAGCATTGTTGTTCCTGTCTATCAATTCTTTCCTGCAATGAATCCATACCTGCTCTGCCTGTATCAACCAGTTCAGTGATTATCACTCAATTTTAATGCATTACAGTAAATAACTTCTATAGCATGGCCCTTAACTCTTGTTTCTATATCTTTATACATGCCTAATAGTTCTCTGCACTCCTATTTAAGAGCATGCTTAATTCAGAAAAGGTAATGTAACAAGTAAAGCTACTGTTTTTTTCCCATTATTTTCTTGCTAGGATCATGATTAAGAATGTAGCCATAATGAGCATTTACATTTCACATAATCAATCTTCTACATTTCTGTTGGCTTTTATTTTCTTTAATTGCACCACGTTTCCATGGATTTGTAAATGCTTAATCCATAGATATAGTGGGTACTTGCTAACAGATTGGGACAACTCAAACCTTCAGAAGCCAATTGCTCCTATCCACTTTGGAACTTCAAAGCAAATATCGCTTGCAAATACTGTGTATACTTACAGAGAGGGCACTCTGCTGGTATAACTATGAGACTTCAAAGAATGATAATAAATGAAAATGGTAGAGTTCTTCAAAATTGAAGCTTAGCTTTTTACCACAGCATAATGCTACTATTTACTGCCACATTATTGTGCCAACAGAAAATCATTCTGAATTTGAATTTCTCAATTTAAACAATTTAATCCAACCACTTTTAAGTTTCTCATATCAATCAAAATCTTTGAAGACTATTCCATTGAAACGACGAAGGTCTAACTCTACATCAAAACCAAAACTTTAGGAAGCAAACAATATTCCATCTAATTCTGCACTTCTATACCAATTACCATCCATTATAAAATACACAAGGTTCCCCCCTCCCCCATTAAATTTTTCTAAGAAAGGAAAATAAAATACAATTGTCATCATGAACCAAAAAGACAGCTGAGAAATAGTCAAATGAAGTAGAAAGGAAAGATTTTCATACCACGTTTTCTTCTATTTCAGGAAGCCATAGCAAACCACGTCTATTTCCAAGAAACTTCTTTGTTCTGGACTTCTTCCCCTCAGAACCCTCAATAGCCAATGCACAAAGGAGAATGACATAAATAACAGCATAACCAGCTCTTCTCAATTCCATTGCTTTCTAACTCACAAACCCAATCGTATATTTCCCTTTTCATCTCATCGAATTTGAAAATTTTCAAAACCCCACAACCCCGAAAAAAAAAAAAATTAAAAAATTGAGTAATATACGCCTTTCCCTCTTGGAAAGCCTTTAGCTTTCAATATTGCCTTTTATCATTCAATTTTTCAAATCACCCACAAAACTTTTCAATGCCTCTTTAATAGAATCTCAAAATCAGATTTCCATGCAACAGTGATAATCAACCAAACCTATCAAAGAACCAACCCAATGCACGTAACTGAGTGCAGGAACCAAATAATGCAAAGCTATAATCCAGACCAACACCTGGAAACTTCGTTGAAATTTGAAAATTTGGCTCGTAAGAATGAGACAGATTTTTTTTTTTAAATTTTAAATTATAAAATTATAATTGTGTCGTGTTTCCAACAATGATTTTCTGTTCGAATTTTTGTTCATTGGAAAGTTTCTTGTTTTCCGGAGGAGAGAGAATGAGAAGATCGCGTAAAAGTTCAAAAAAGATGTGAGAACAATGTGGGACACGGGTTTTTCGCGCTAGTGCCCCAATAGAATGGATATCCTTCATAATTCCATAAAATTTATTTGAATTTTTCTATTTCACCCATCACTTCTCATCTATGCATAGCAACGTGATAACAAACGAGTCAGGCTTGCAGAAAGAAGAATATGTAACCCTACTTGGGCAGCAATATGATTATCCATAAATGTTATGCCAATTTGTAAATTGGGGAAATTATATTTATGGAAAATAATTATGGTTGACAACTAGGAGGTTATCCATATTTTAAGCATGTTTGACACATGCCAGGTTGGAGAAATGCCTATCCCATCTGCAATTTTTAATATCCTTGTCAACCAAAATAAAGTACTTGTTTATTGCAGGCTCTCATGTTTAAATACCCTCCGAGAACTAATTCTTCTAGTTATTTGGATTTACAATTGGTGACATGGAAAGAATAGTCAAGTGTTCAGGAACTGATTATGAAAGACACGAGCATAAAAGAATTTGAAGAAATTCAGTCATAACTTGAATAAATAGAAGAAAATAGTTTATATGTAAAATGTCAGTTAATTTTGTGAGAATTCATATTAGTTATTGATGTTGTTTGTTACACGGTTTAGCAATTAACATCTACATTGTGTTAGCATTGTATATTTTCCCCATCAGGCACAACTGACTACTGAAATTGTCATCATAGCATCAATTTGTCAGATTAGGGATGTAAAAGTTGAAATGGTCTGTAACGCGACTCAGTTATATAATGGGACAACTCTGATAAGGAAAGACAGCAGCAGAACTCATGTAAGTACTAAATTTGATAGAAAATACTTAACTTCAATTTTTATTTATTTATTTATTTTTTGCAAGTCTGTAATTTGACAACCTGCTACTAAGTTTTTCTCAAGGGTCCTAGATTATGGACCTCAGTTTATGTTAAAACTAGGATTTGCCAACCTCCTCTATATTCCCAGAAGCTTTGTCTCTTTTTTTTTTAGTCAACTTTCTGTTGTGTTTATACAACTCAGCAAGCATGTCTTTTTCCTGGTGCTAATTGATGCTGGATGGATTCCTCTAATCACCACAAAAGTACAAAAGGTCAATTGGCCAAAAGATTCCTGCTTGGACTAATTCAAGAATCAAAGTCTAATACCTCTATTTCAGAAGGTCCAGACTCTTCATTCATTACTTCTGTATCATTCATAGCAGCAGAAGGGGACTACATGTAAAACACAAGCAATTGAATTAAGTATATGGCATGAAAAACCAGAAACTGCAAATTTCAAACAGATTGTACAGAGTTTGCCTAGCACCAAAACAATAAAATTCAATCACCATATTACATCCTCTGCCATCATTATATCATTGTACCTTAACACCTGAAGGCCCCGCAGGTGCAATCTGTTTAAGCAACTTTGCCTGCTGTAAGGGTTAAGAAGTCTCATCTTTAATTGAACCTACGACGCATAATGTTGAAGAAGAAACAAAGTCAAGAAAGATATACTCACCTTCAGCTGTTTTATACGTAGAATGGCATCAATAAGGAACTGTTGGTGCAGTTGAGCTTCTTGAACTGAGGTGATTTTCTCCGGGTCCAGATTGTAGGACCTATTATTATTATTTTTATAAGGGGTAACCCAACTAATAAATAGAACTGTTAAGAAGTTACAAATCCCAAGTAATGACTGGAATCTTATTTTATTTAACTAATGATGAGTTGATGACAAATAAAACTTTCACAAAAAAGAAAACAAAAGGAAGGAAACACACAAAGATCTGACCTCATTTTTTCCTGAGCTTCATTTTTTCGCTGGTTGAGCTCTTTGAGTTTTTCCTCACTAGCCTAAGAGGTTGGAGATAAAAGTTAATAGTCATAGAAGATTTCACATAGTAACAAAAACCAAATTCTTATAAACACATTCAAATGTTACCTGCAGCCTGATCTTGTTGAGCAGATTGTTCATAACAACAAAAGAAAAATGGAGAAAGAATTTCCATTAGAAAAATGCCCATAAAAGTGGAGAAAATCAAGTGCATATGTTGCTTGCTTTTGTGTGTGTGTGTGTGTGAGAGAGAGAGAGAGAGAGAGAGAGGAAATCTAACTTCTCCAACTTCTTCAGGATTTCTCCTTCATACTTCAAATGCTTCAGATTTTGATAAAGGTTCTGTAACATGAAATATGTCAAGCAATTTCGAACTGCTAGAGTTGAATTTTCAAATGAGAACAGTAAAGATATGAAATTACCTCCAGATCTTCAGCAAATCTGTAATCAGGATGAATTAGAGAAGAAAAGAAAAAAATAATAAGAGAAAAAGAAATTAGTCATTAAGATTAGCTCATAGCTCAGGTTATAAAGCTCAAACTATTTTCTTTTCCTGCCAGAATAAAAATGGTGAAACAAACAAGAAACCAGAAGCCATATCAAAACGCACCCCCTTTGTAATTCAGTGGGCCGCTCTATGTAACGAAGTAAGATGTCCTCAATTCTACAAAACTCAAATGAAGTTTATCAGAAGATGTATTTCAGAAAAAAATTAAAAAAATTAAAAAATTAAAAATTAAAAATTAAAAAATAGAAAAAGCACAGGATCATGAAACAAAGAAGGGCTGATTGCAGAGAAGTTTCCTTTTTGTATACCAACCTTCCGCTGCTAACAAAGCTGGTCAATAGACCAGTAGGAGAGAACATCAGAAGACCAACATCTGTATCACATAGCACTGATAATTCAGAAGCCTTCTTGGTAAGTCCATCACTTCGCTTAGAATATGTTACTTGAAGAGACCTAGGATTCTCAATTTTCTTCACCAGAAGTTTCTTGCGGCCCATGGTTAATTAGAAAGAAAAGAGAAGGAAAACGAGGATTTGTCTTGAGTACTCTGACGAGATAGAGTTTGTTTATAAGATAAGATCAGGACAGTGCATTAATTACTCAGGCCATGCATAAAAAGGAAAAATTAATTATGGCAATCTGCCAATTGTCCAAATTCCTCAGCCATAAAAGGATTTTCAATAGCCAGTTGGTGTAAGTTTTTCCACGAAAAACTACAGATTTTTCTTTTGACATAATAAATAGTTAAAAAAAAAAAGAGATTTTAAAAAATAAAAATAAAAATCCTAGAATGTATGTGATGGATCAAAGCTCAGCTTACAAAGCTGACTAGATCCATTAAAGTTGTGGGATATTTAACTTCGACAAAACTTTGAGTTCCTTCTGCAAGAAAATTGGTAGTGCAATCATCCCTTGACCATTGTTTCCATGCATGTGCTCCAATTAGAGTATTAGACAAACGGAAGGAAAGTAAACCCTCAGAAGAATTACATAGGAAATTCAAGGATTGCCTGCATACAACACATACATAAAGAAAGAAAATCTCATCATGTAACCACACATGTAAAGACTGCCAACTACACAGGGCCTGTACGTGCACTTACCGTTATTGCATAGTTTCCATATACATAACGGTAACACCTAGCCATGCACGTCCTCGAACTCTGAGTGCTTTATTCTTGTCCCAATCGTTTAGTTCCAAAAATCAGCTTGTGTTCCACTCGTTCTTTCTGTACTTAAAAGAGTACAGAATTCGTTTCATTTCGTGATCTTCTCTTTATTGGACAAAGAGGTTAGATATTCAAATGGCATATGACCTGATTCTATATCACTCAAGCACATCTTTGAAATCAAGAAAGACAAAGTTTGTTTATCAGCATACAGTCAGTTTCAGTATTTTTCTTCCTTTCCGATTCATGTTTCCTTCCCTAAATTTAAGCAACATTTTACAAACGAGTTAATACAGACCAAAAGTTTAAAAGATCAAGCATGCAAATATCTAACTGTCAACTTCACTCTATGCCAACTCGCAAAATCTTCAATTACATAATTAGCAAATAAAGAAAGAAAACATTGCAATTGAGTGGAGAGACAAGCTACATATTTCCATACTGGCAATCATGTAAGCAGGAATTTAGTATCGCTGTGTTTAGAAGAGAGTAATAAGCTGAAAAGCGGTTCTAATTCTCTCACTTACCAACTAACTAATAGTAGAACATCAATCTACCAAGTTTCCTTTTCAGTAGGCCATAATGCAACTTTGATTGATATATGTGTAAATTTCATTTGTCCAGCGTGATTACTACGCACCCTCCAGAACCCCACCCACTAAGCAGCAAACCCAAATCAAACAACAATTATTCTGAACTTCAAGACAACTGAAGATATCATTGAGACTATTCAATGAATAATGCAGTCCTAGCCATGTCTTATTAATTTGACAACTGAAACAAAACCCGTAACTTGCCATTCTGATCATTGAACACAAAAGCATTACAGGAAGGAAACATTCTTATTCATGAACCAGTCTACCCAGGACACAGTAACCACTTTCAGTTTGAACCCACAAATTTAACAATCAAACCCACTAACTCAATCTTCACTTACCTTATTCATATTAACCGATCTTTCTATCTTATTAGACAAGAATGTAAATGTTCAGAAGTTTAAAAATAGAAAGTTAAAAGAAAGTTTATACCTATTAGGGAAGAGGCTGAATAGCAGAGAACTCAAATTTCACCATCAATGTCTACCGGAATCAACTGGGTTTTATTCAGGCATTGAACCCAACAGCGAAACTTAGATCTGGCCCCTAGAAGGATGAAAATCTTGAGGAAAGTGAACAAGCAGGGCTTGAGTGCTCGCTCAACCTGCGAGAGGTAACGGGTGTATTCACCGCATCTGCAAGTCTACAACTTGTTATTTTACACATCTTATCTGAGGCTACCTTTGTGGCAAAACCTCTACGACATGTCGTTTTTGTTTGCTTTTGACGTGTCGTCGAAGGTTCAAAGAAGTCTGAGACAGGACAGGTTTTCGCTGATTCAAACGGAAGGACCCTTCTGAACTGAACTGAACTTCGCGCCACCGTCTTGGAGACTGGTAACGGAGTCTTCTGCTTCTTCCTAATGAACGGCACTGTCACTTTCAAACTCCTTAAGCCCAATAACTCAACCCTATACCACAAAGCCCATCACACCAACACCGCCGCCGCCGCCGCCACTATCAACTGGTCGGGACAAGGTGCCACCCATCCACTCAGTTCTCTACAATGTGGAGCCTTGCTACAATCACTCACCAACACGAAATCCTTCACGAAAGGCCGGCAGCTCCATGCCCACATGATCACTTGTGGCACTATTGTGAATAATACTTATCTAAATACTAAGCTTGCCGCCTGGTATGTGAGTTGCGGTCACATGGCAGAAGCCAAGGTAATATTTGATCAAATTTTGTTGAAGAACTCGTTCTTATGGAATTTCATGATTAGAGGTTATGCTTGTAATGGGCTTCCGTTGAAGTCCCTTGTTCTTTATCGTGAAATGTTGAGTTTTGGACGAAATTCAGATAAATTTACCTATCCCTTTGTTCTCAAAGCATGCGGTGATTTGCTGCTTGTTGAAATTGGTAGGCAAGTTCATGGGTTGGTACTAGTTAGCGGGTTGGACTCGGATATTTATGTGTGTAATTCTCTCCTTTCTATGTATTCAAAGTTTGGAGACATGGGGACAATGCAAATGCTGTTTCATAATATGCTTGGGAGAGACTTAACTTCTTGGAACACCGTGCTATCAGGTTATATGAAGAACAATAAAGCAAGAGATGCTGTAACGGTTTTCTATCAGATGCGAAAAGCTGCAGTTGGTGCAGATGAGACGACTTTACTTGCTCTCCTCTCTGCTTGTGGTGACCTGAAGGATGTGAAGAGGGGGAAAGAAATCCATGGCTATTTTGTCCGGAATGGTGATGAGCTTTGTAACAAGTTTCTGATAAATTCTCTCATTGACATGTATTCTAATTGTAATTCTTTATCTGACGCAAGGCAATTGTTTGAGGAGCTAAAAGTGAAAGACTCTGTGTCATGGAACTCTTTGATTACTGGTTATGAACGGCATGAAGATGCATGCACAAGTTTGAAATTTTTTTGTCAAATGGTGATGGAAGATGCAGCCCCTGATGAAATAACAGTTGTTGCAGTGCTTGGAGCTTGTAATCAGATCTCAGCATTGCAATTCGGTTCATCTGTTCATTCATATATTCTTAAAAAAGGTTTTAGTGTGAATTGTATTGTGAAAACTGCTCTTGTAGACATGTATTCTAAATGTGGAAGTTTGCCTTGTTCACGCCGTGCTTTTGATGAGATGCCTGCAAGAAGTCTGGTTTCATGGACTGTTATGGTGGCAGGATATGGCATTCATGGGAGGGGAAGGGAGGCAATCTCCATTTTCAATAAAATGTTAGTGACGAATATCATTCCAGATGAGGGGGTTCTCACTTCAGTTTTATCAGCATGTAGCCATTCTGGATTAGTTGATGAGGGTAAAGAAATTTTCTATAAAATGAGTAGAGAGTACAATGTGGAGCCTGGACCAACTCACTTTGCATGTATGGTGGATCTTCTTGGAAGATCAGGGAAATTAGATGAAGCATATGAGCTTGTCAAAAACATGGATGTTAAACCTACCAATGATATATGGGCTGCACTTCTTTCAGCTTGCAGGCTACACCGGAATGTTAATCTAGCAGAGATTGCAGCGCAGAAGATTTTTGAAATGAACCCTAAAGGAGTGAGCAATTATGTTTGCCTATCCAATATCTATGCTACTGAGAGACGATGGGATGATGTGGAAAGGGTGAGGACACTGATAAGAAGGAGAGGATTAAAGAAACCACCTGGAAGTAGCTTTGTTGAGCTTGATAGGATGGTTCATCAGTTCTTTGTTGGAGATAGGTCGCACCAACAGACGGAAGATATATATGCTAAACTAAAGGACTTGAGTTTGCAACTTATGGAAGCTGGTTACAAGCCTGATACTAGTTTGGTTCTCTATGATGTTGATGAAGAAGTGAAGGAGAGGATGCTCTGGAATCACAGTGAGAGATTGGCTCTTGCTTTTGCTCTTATTAATACAGGTCCAGGGACCACAATCAGGATAACTAAGAATCTTCGTGTATGTGGAGATTGCCATACAGTAACAAAACTGATCTCCAAGCTCATGTGTCAAGAGATCATTATGCGAGATATTCGCAGGTTCCACCATTTTAGAGATGGATTGTGTTCTTGCTGTGATTATTGGTGACTAGATGTAACTGTAATACCGCATGACATTACATCCAAAGAAGAAGACATACAGATTCTTTATTCAATAAGCAGATACGTGATACCCCCAAGTCCCAAATTTGCCCAACTACTAGTGAATTGAGCTAGTTCCTCATGTCACTTGATCAGTGGGCTACATAGGGCATTCCAAGATATCCCAAGTTGCTTTGACACTGCCACATTGTGGCATTATTACAAGCATTCTAGATGCTACTTTATTTATTCTCTCACACTGGCTTATTTCACAATCTGGCTCTGGACTTGCTTAAATAAGGAAACTGATGTTTCCTATTTAATTAGCAGGTGATCCATCAACTTTCATATCTGTTTCTTCATCCCATGGGAATGGCTCTGTTGGTTTGGTTGCTTCAAGAAGAACATCAATTGGAATCTTTGGTTTCGACTGCTCCAGTGGCCCTATGGAGTGGTTGTATTTTTCCAGGTATGCATAATAGTCCTGCCAGTGGGAGTGGTGATGGAGGGTAGCATTTGATTACTTCACTACAAACACTGCATACCATGTAGTCTTAAGAAAACATGTATGAAAGCTTCTTACCTGATCAGCATGCATCTTTCCCACAAATTTTTTGAATATATCAAAATTCGTCTCTTTTAGTAGATCATCCGATAAACGAAGGTATGTCACTCCATACATCTTTAGCTTTGGACGACCCTCTTTATTAATACCATTTGGCCTAGCGTTTAGAAGGATTTGGTTATAAGCTGTACTATCATACCTTGAAAGTGCATTTTCTCCTGCAACTTCGATGTGCTCTTTCCAACCTCCACTCAGGACCTGTGCAAGTTCACATGTTTAACATAAAAACAATGACATGCAGCATTTTTCTCGATCACAAATTGTCTAGAACATTTAGAGCAGGTGTTGAAATTAAATTGAACTTGGAATTCTTTACCTGCTGTACAAGTTTCTGTGGTCCACTTTTGGCTTCAGCGCTTTATTCAGAGTCCCTCATCTCGAGACATGTAAAATTCAGAATGGCATGATGTCGAGACAGCATCCTTGCTATAGGACGATACCCATCTCTATCATATAAGTTGTAATATCCTGCAGTAAGCTCTGCAGCATGATTTTCAGCTTTATACCACCAGTGAATTCCTGAAACCTGTTTGAGTGTTTGAGTGTTAACTGATTGGTGCAACATGATAGGTACTAGGTACTTCGTAAACTGAGACGTTATTGAAACTTACTTTGGCCGCTAACTTGACTTTACAGCCTAGGAAAGCTTTGTTGGCTTCAACCAGGATCTGATCACCATGGTTCAGTAGGTTGTTGGAATACCAAGTCAGGAAGAACTTCCCTTTCTCTGTCATGTATGTCCCATTGGATCTGAAGAACACAGTAGAATCAGGTGTGTTATTGTATTCTCCTGCATCATCCGGCAGTTCCCATTCAGGATGCCGTGCATTTGCGGCAGCCTTTTTGAAATCTGCCTTGAGATATTTATCATAACACTGCAGAATGTGGGATATATTATGTCTCAATTAAGCGCTGTCCCAATATTGAATTAAACCAACCGTATGAAGTTTCAAAGACCAGACTAACCTGAAACTCTCCAATACCAGGAAATTCCCATCCTTGATTTTGTGGATAAGAGGGGTATCTGAGCTCTCCCGCGGGGCCAAGCCCAACTTCAATGTCTATTATGAGTTCAGATTTTAAGAAATCTGACATATTCTCTCTGAAACTCTTCATATAGTCGCTATATATCTGTATGTAACCCAATTTAAACGTGTAGTTTTAAGTAATTCAAATGTTCCTGTTAAATATTTAGATGTGGTAGAAAATGCATCCATCCTTTTCTGAAACGAATGTGTATTGGTTGGCTCCATGTGAAGCGTGAACCAGAAACTTCATATCATATAAGCAAACTATTTCCGTTTCTCATGTCATAAATCTCTTTTTATTATCATATCAACATGATCTTGACTTATATAACACTGCAGACTCTTCCCACATGGTTTGGTGTGAAATGTGCAATTATGTGAGTCAAATGCCCAAATGATGTATCCATTACTTATCTGTAGTCATAAAAGTTTACTTCTCATTTTAGGCGGTCTTTCTTTCTTATGTTATTTATTTGCTAATACATTATTATGAAAATGGAGGCTATAAGAGTTCTGTTTCACAGAAATATTGGTATTCTAACCTCTGGAGTTCCATACTAGATGCTGCTGCATGAATATCAGAGAATACAAATTTCCATGAGCTCACCTGAACAGCTGTTCTTCCATGAAAGAGAGGCTCGTTATCCACACCAATGGTCAGATACTCCTTGTTCCGGGTACCTCTACGGTTGGTGTAAAAGATATCAGGGTCAGAATCTCCAACTATAAGTACCCAATCGGGAATTGGGATGGTAACAACATCTCCTACGTTCCCTCCACATTGGTGGAATGACATGATAGCTTGTAATTTCAATCCACATTCTTGGATCAGTTGAAACAAGTTCCTATAAGCAGTCCAGTCATACTGCTTAGGTCCTTTGGATTCTATGATCCCCCACCAGACATCCACCATGACTCCATCAACGCCCGCTGCATGTAGCACCTGGAGCTGTATCGTAAGTTTCTCATTGCCTTCAAAAACGCTATCAACGGTAACAACTCCGAGCTGCCAGGAACAAAGAATTCAAAAGAAAAAAAGGTGATTAGTACAAGCTAGCTAGCTAGTTGTTTATCCTGCATATATAAAATTGCCAGGGAGGAGATTAGTTTATTACTTACTGGGAGCATTACATAGATTGGCACATAATTTCCTAGCATCTTTGCATTGTCACTTTGTGCCTGCATATTTTCAGGGAAGTTCCAAGATTTCTTCTAAAGGATGGATATCCTGACAATCATACAAGTTGCTACTTTTATGCTCATGAACTCATGACCCCTTCCCTTTTATAGAGAAAGTATAGCATTGTCTACTGGCACATGAGAAGAATGCAATTATTGTCCTGGGTACTGTGGTCCTGTGTTCGGTAACCGGAATTAACATTAACCCAAATGTTTATCAAATAAAACAATAGAAGAGAGACAGAGAGAACACACACACAAAAGTAAAAGTGAAAAATAGCCTACTCCATCGCTTTTTTTTTTTACTTGTCGGGTGCAAGGTATAAATTAAAAGGGATTGACGGACTCGTGTCCAAAAATATCACATTTGGTTCTCATAAATTTTATCATTCTTTTATTGAAGAATATAAAGCCACTTAAGGAAGGCATATATTCACATGTTCTGTTTTCTTTTCATACTTGGATCTCTAGAATTTCTTATTTGGTAGAATTACTAGAATTCTTTTAATCTTATCCATTCACAATGATTTTTTAAATCTTAACCATCTAAATAATTTATGATTAAAATTAAAATTAGAATTAGAGCTAGGGTTAGGGTTAGGGTTAGGGTTAAAATTAGGGTTAGGATTAGGATTGGGATTGGATTTAGGGTTAGGGTTAGGATTTAGAAAAAAAATAAGACATATTTTTACTTGAAGGTACTTGACATGAATCCTCTCTTATCTTTTGTTCTTTGCATGTTTGGATGATGGCAGATGCTTATTTTGGAAGAAAATCTAATTAGATATATAAGTAGCATTCAGTTTTTGTTTGGGAACAAAGAAAAAAGATGGAATAAAAGGATGAAAGTGGAGAGAAATAAAGTGATAACTTACCTGTATTCGGAAGTAAAGAGAACAAGTTTACTTACAATGATTAAGTTGTTAACTTTTTTTGAAATGATACAAAGAAATAGTAGATAAAGTCATGACTCAATGGGTTAGGTGGCCATTTACTTTTTCTTTTGTTGATTTCGAATCTTATCAATGAGAAGATTTTGTTTTTGCAAGAGATATATCTGATCAGTAAGGATTTCTTTCACAAAAAAACGTGTCTAAATGGGAGTTTATGGGAGTTTGCATGTCCCTTAAACTATTTCTTTTGCACAGCACTCTTAAGTTGTGGTGCATTTACGTTTTTATGTGCCACTCAGACAGAGAAAAAGATGAAGAATTCTACCAAACAAAAAAGGTTGCAGTTAATTTTGAACAGTTCAACTCAAAATTGCTACAAGAATAACTCAGAAAACATTGTTTTTACTGAATTACTTGGCACATGTTAGAATTTTTTCGATATTCTAAACATGAGGAGAATATGAAATTAATGTTGTTTGGTATATGTAAAACTGATAGGTAGATATAGCTTCCATGGTTGATGGACACAGCTCATCTGGTCAAGAAGCAGAAAACTCAAGCTGTATTTATGTTGCCGTCTTATGGCATCATCATTAGCATGGCAGATCCAACTACAATAACTTTTACTTTTTACCTTCGACAGTATCTTCTTTTTCTCTATCTGGTTCTGGTCTCACTTAAATAGAGAAAAGATCTTTTCGATTATACTGGCAAGTATACCAGTACCACCAATACTCATATCAGTTTCTTTATTCCATGGGAATGGCTTTATTGGTTTGGTTGCCTCCAGAAGAACATCCATTTGAATTTTAGGTTTTGACTGTTCCAGCGGACCTATGTAGTGATTGTACTTTTGTGGATCTGGGCAGTAGTCCTGAAATTGGGTTTTGGGGTGCTGGTTAGATGTCAGTTAACTACTTCACTACACACAAAAATTTCATCTTAAAATACATGAAAGCATGAAGGTTGCTTACCTGATCAGCATGCATCTTTCTCACAAATTGCCTGAACACATAGAAATTAGTGTTTTGCATTAGATCATCTGATAAACGAAGATATGTCAAACCATACATCCTTAGTTTAGGAGGGCCCTCTTTGTTGACGCCATTTGGCCTTGCATTTAGAAGGATTTGATTATAGCCTGCACGGTCATATCTTGAAAGAGCATTTTCCCCTGCAACTTCAATGCCTTCCCTCCATCCTCCACTCAAGACCTGTGTGAATATAAATGCAATGGTAGCCCATTAACCTTCTAATAGTTTTGTAGTTTTACTATGCTATAGTGTAAATTCACATTGTTCAGAATCACAACAAAAGAATGTGTCTCTGCATTAATTTTAAGATTAGGGTATTTTAGGAATGAACTTCAATTAGCTTTGAGGTGGAAAATATGCTTGGCAAATAATAAAGTCATGCATCTTTCTGAATCACAAATTGCCTTGAACATTAGAGCATGGAGCATGTGTAAATTAAATAAAAATTCGAACATATTACCTGCTGAACAAGTTCCTGTGCTCCACTCTTGGAAATGGCAATTTGTTCAGAGTTTTTCATCTCAAGACATGTAAAATTCAAAATGGCATGATGCCGAGGCAGCATCCTAGCAATGGGACGATAACCATCTCTATCATTTAAGTTGTAATACCCTGCAGTGAGCTCTGCTGCATGATTTTCAACTTTATACCACCAGTGAATTCCAGAAACCTGTTTCCATGACTAAATATTATGGATTGATATAGGATGGTAGGGACACTGAAATCTAAGACATTATGCAACTTACTTTGGCTGCTAACTTGATTTTACATCCCAGAAAAGTTTTGTTTGCCTCTTCCAGGATCTGATCACCGTGATCAAGTAATTTATTGGAATACCAAGTCAAGAAGAACTTCCCTTTCTCGGAAAGGTACGTTCCATTTGAACTAAAGAATTCTGTAGATTCGGGTTTGTCATTGTATTCCCCTGCCTCATCCGGGAGTTCCCATTCAGGATGGCCTGCAGTTGCTGCAGCCTCTTTGAAATCTGCTTCAAGATATTTGTCATAGCACTGCATGATTTGGAATAAATTATATCTTCTTTTATAATAAACCAATCTTGGATGAAATGCAGCTAGATAATGCCAAATTATCCAAAACCAGAAGTGAACCAACCTGAAATTCTCCAATACCGGGAAATACCCATCCTTGATTTTGTGGATAAGAGGGATATCTAAGCTCTCCAGCAGGACCAAGCCCTACTTCAATGTCTATAATGAGTTCAGATTCTAAGAAATCTGACATATTTTCTCTGAAGCTCTTCATGTAGTCCCTATATATCTGTATAAAATACCAACTTTAACATGCAGATATAAACCAGACAATTCTTCAATTCCTGTATCTATAATATATATAAGGATGTGGTGGAAAACAAAAAAGGGAGCTTTTTGTTCATTTAGAATGTACATGAATATTAGCTAGAAACCAAAATTTTAATGAGGCTCACCTCAATAGCTGTTCGACCCTGAAAAAGAGGCTCTTTATCTACACCAAGAGTTACGCATTCCTTGTTTCTGTTACCTGTGCTATTAGTGTAGAAGATATCAGGATTAGACTCCCCTATTTCAAGCACCCATTTGGGAAGTGGGATACTAACAGCATCTCCTACATTCCCTCCACATTCGTGAAATGACATTATAGCTTGTAATTTCAACCCACATTCTTGAATCAATTGAAACAAATTCCTATAACCATTCCAGTTATACTCCTTAGGCCCATTGGATTCTACAATCCCCCACCAAACATCTAACATAACCCCATCAACTCCTGCTGCTCGTAGCTCCTTGAGCTGTTTCCCAAGGCCATCTCTGTCTTCTAAGTTGTTATCAAGTGTAATAACTCCCAGCTGGAGAAGATGAATTCATTTGGAAAGCAAAACAAATTAGTGCATGCTAGTTGCTTCTTGTTATTCCCCAGAGAGAATTTTCTAGGAAAAAGAGTTGTTTGACTTACTTGGAGCATTACATAAACTGGCACATAATTTGCCAGCAACTTTTCATCATAAGGGACAGCACCTGATGCCTGCATTTTGTTGACCAAATTTTATCAAGATTTTTATTGGAGGATAAAAATGGCTAATACTACTGATAGAAAGCAAGATTTTTGTTAGAATATACAAATGATATTATATTTCTTGACAAAATTATGAATGAAATGACAAAAATGCCTATGATACAAGCACATTGCATGGTCTATTTTAATTAGCACGCTACACGTGCAAAGCCTAACATCCCTATAAATAAATTTATTAAACTCAAAGTGAGCCGTCCTGGCCACAGCTTATGATATCCAAGAAGATTGGTTTACCTCTGGTTTTTTGGTGGCCACCTGATCAGATGCCACAGCTTGAAGATTTCTAACATCTATTGCAAGAGCTTGCCGGCCATGTCCAGGAGTCTTTGATTTTCTCGTCGTTTGTGAAGGATTAAGTATTTTTTTGACCCATTGCACTTCCTTGAGAAAGGAGCTGCAGCTGCTATGAAGTCTGACTCTCTCCAGCTGCCTCCCACCTTGTGTTGAATATATCAGGCTTGACATGGTGCCTAAGCTCTATGCACCTATCTTTGTTTAGGACACCATGCAATGTGTGTGTTTTTATTGGGTTAGATTAG
Organism: Quillaja saponaria; assembly: GCA_029379385.1. Taxonomy (NCBI): domain Eukaryota; kingdom Viridiplantae; phylum Streptophyta; class Magnoliopsida; order Fabales; family Quillajaceae; genus Quillaja; species Quillaja saponaria. The sequence goes on along the minus strand of CM055616.1, from coordinate 3,688,714 downwards.
ATTTTTTTTCTGTTTTCTTCAATAAGGGTATGGAAAACGGTGGGTGGGTTTGCTCAGTAAACTTTTTTTCTTTTATTTTTTTGAGATTTAATAAAATCCTCTGGACTCTGGTTAGTAATGATATAGAGGTAGAGCCATAGAGGCAAAATACATGGATAGCCATTATTTTCTGGTCATCTTTCACATATTTATATGCTTCTTCTGGAAGTCATTTATCTTCTATACGATTCATTATTTTCCTTTTTAGCAGTTGCTATTAGTTTTTTTTTTATAAAGAAAATGGGCCCTTTTTGGGCCATAGGCCCATGAATGCCTATCGGTCCTTTTTTCTGGATGACTTGGTCAGCATGAAATAGCAGCATGAAGACAGATTTGAAGGAAGTCCAAGTCCAAGTACTTAAAAAGCCCAATTTGATAGAATGAATACAAATTGCGATGGCTCTATGCAAATTACACGTGGCAGACATGCTTGTGTTTCTTGCTCGATTCTCTATGATCGTCCTTTCACCCTTTTTACTGTTTGTTTAGTCATAACGAGAGCTCAAGTTTTGGTAGTGTTTGTCAAAAAATTGAGCCAAACTTCATTAAGAGTTAATGAATCTAGCCCAAAACTTAAAATAAACTTGTGAATTAATAAAAGTTATATCCTAATATCTGCTTGAAAATGTTTGAGTAACTCAGCACCAAACCAAATTATAACTTAGTTATGTATTATAAATTTATATGTAAATAATATTAAACTAGTCAAAGTTAAATTTAAAAAAGTTAAATACTATTTATTTTATTAAACAATCTCAAACTAAATAAAATTAATTTATTCCGATTTCGATCTCAGTCCTTAACAATTAGCTAAATAGCTAATTTTAATCCTCTCACCCCAAATCTAAAACAATGAGAAGCTCAAATCAATGGTCTTACTAATCATAATTCACTTTGTAGCAAGTTAGCACTTGATTGAACCCATGTAATTGGCATTGGCATTGGAATTCACTTTTTATTTGTTAAGTGGTAGTGGCATTCACGTGGTAACATTAACTCTATCCCAATTTCCCAGCCATTAAAGCCTTATTAGCCAAAAACCAAACACCTACAACCCACATTAATCTATCTTCGTTTTCCCCCAAAACACAATGTGCAAAAGACAAAAAAAAACCCAAAACAAATCACAAACCCACAGCCATAACCATAACCATTGATGCTCGACTAAAACAAAAAGGATTGCTACTTCACTCTATAGTACTATGAATAGAAGGAAAATAAAATAAAAAGTACAGTAGACAGACCAAACCCATCTCTCAAATTCAGAATTATTTTTCTTGAAATCAATTTGGGGGAAAGAAAGCAGAGAAAGAAAGAAATGTGCTATGTGGGCAAAGCAACAAAGATCTTCATCTTCATTGTCACTGTCCTCGTTGTTCTTGGCCTTGTCTTGGGATTTGGTCTCTTGCGCCGTAGCCTCCAGAAGAACCATAAATGTTCCGGCGACGACTGCCATTCTCCTCCGGCTGTTTTCCCTGACCCCATTTTAAGCCCACCAAATCAAAATCCCAGTTCTGAACCTATCTCTGCCCAGCCTAGCGCACCTACCACAAACCCGATTGCACCTCCACCTCCACCACCAAGCACTAATCCAACTCAACCACCACCACCACCGCCTAACACAAACCCAATCCCACCGCAACCGCCATCGCCGCTGTCAACTCCAGCAGCTACCACACCATCGACTCCAACTGCCGCGGCTCCACCACTGAGTCCGCCGAGTTCGGCGGCGCTAGTGACTCCAGGTCCACTGCATGCTTAGCTGCTTGTTTTATTTTACAATTGGCTAGCAGGTACTTGTAGAATTTTATTGAAATGCCAATTATTTTGTTCATTGTCTATCAAATTTAAAGAAAAACATTCCCAAAGTTGTTCGCGATGAACGAGCATTGTATTGAAGGAAGATCTTAATTGAAGTGGTGGTGAGGTGCTTAGTGTTTTTAGAAGATGCCGGATCTGTTTCAATTTTTTATTTTCCATTAATTAATTGGTCGAAAGCATCTTTGCAATCCTCGGGCATTGTATGAATTTACAGATCCCTCCCTGGAATTGGTTTCCATTTTCAATGATGGCATTGTCGTTACTTTCTCTCATCTTGTCAATCCAATTTCTCTTTTTCCTTTTTGTGCTTAAGAAGTAAAAACTAAACAGTTCATTAATTATTACATTTGTCATTGTTTTTAGCATTTTGATTCTTTATATTTGGTTTTATAGAAAAGAAAAATTCCTTGTCTCGTTTCATTTTCACCCAAACCTCACAAAGTCACAAGGACTGAGTAAATTTCGCGAAGTAGTAAGGCGTTTGTTCTGCTTTAAGGTCAACATAGGAATCCTGCAAGAATTTCTTTTCTTTTGCGGGTCCGAGTTGGTTTAATTGAAATGTTTTTGGTATTACATAAGGAAGACTTGAGATTGAATATTAGCTTTACTTGCAAGGAGTGGTTTAAGTAGAAAAATATGATTGAGAAATAGTCACGAGTTTAAGTTAACCAAAAAATACTAGTAAAGGAAAATAATCACGAACTTAGAATGATATTAACATTTACACTCTTTAAGATATTTGTGAGAAATCAAAAACAAAATTGAATCTCGGCTTTAATTATATGACTCCAATTCGTAGCACCCCAAACAAACTTCTTACCATTACAAATATTAGGAAAAAAAAAAAAAAATCTGAAGTGGAAAGTAAAACCGGGTTACTTAGAAGATCCACTGTTAATTTACCAAACAAGTAATTGGCAATGAATATTGATGTCTAGTGTTTCTAATGGGACTATCCAACAAGCTAATATAAGATCATAGGCCATAGATGATTTATTTTTTCTTTTATAAATCTATGCCAAAACAAACATGTATAGTTCATATTATGCACAGGTCAGAATCAGAAGAATAAAAATGAGTACGAGTAGGATCCCCTTTTTGCAAATAAGCAGCAGTTTGCACAAAACACAAGAGACAAATACAGCACATTTATATGGTCATCCCCAGGTCCACCTCCTCGAAGTTTGTGCTTGGTATGGACCCCTGTGGTGTCCAACATCAAGCAGATCATCAAGGACCAATGCATACACGAGTGATGAGGTTTAAGGGATCAGATTCATTGATTTATTTTTTACAAAATTTGGTTTGGATTATCCGGATTGAGACGTATTACGACCCAATCCGAAAATAGTTGTTTGATATCCAATAGTGAGGTGGGTTTAATTTTCCTTTCTTTTTCCTCGACTTTCTGTTTGGCTCCCTGGAATGGGAGGCATGACAGAAACCGCAGGAGATTTAAGTGGAATTGAATCTTGTACGTGGTATTACTCATTATTATTCCATATAAATGACAAAATGAGATTAATTGCAAGTTAGTGCCTTTGTGTTTTATGTTAATTGCCTAGTTGATTATGTAGCTCAGAATCATGTGATTATTTTCCCCATGATTTTACTTTTTCTCAGCAATCAAATGGAGCTCTTTCTCTAGCTTGATGCATATAGAATCGTGGCTTGTTAAATTTTTTAGGTTTCACAGTATGGGGACTTTCTAATTCTCATGGTTCTAAGCAATCAAAGGTAAGATTTTGACAGACAAGAAAATGCTTCGTGAATTGAATAGCCATATATGCTTATATACATATAAAATTACATCCCAATGCACCAAACAGCAATAAACTAGAAAGTGACCAACAGCAAATTCAATCAGAGTTCAGAGGTGTAACAGAGTAACATTTCTCAAGTAATTTTTGTTCTTAGTACGTGCTCATGCTTAGGGGGCCAGAAGCATCACCAGAAAGTTGAACCCAATTGCAAAACTGGCTTGCAGTTTTAGTTTAGCTGATGCAGCAGATGGGTCTGGTGAAGACTCGGCCGGAGACAGGGAAGTGGGAAATTCAGTTGAAGGAACAACGGGAGACAATGTAGGACCATTCAAACGTGTCTCAATTGGTGATGGAGTTGCAACTGCAGGAACATCTTCGGGTGATGGAGTTGCAACTGCAGGAACATCTTCTGGTGATGGAGTTGGCACTGCAGGAACATCTTCTGATGATGGAGTTGGCGAGAAGGTAGTAGGTTCTGGAGCGGGAGAGGGAACTGAAGCCATCACAGGGGAAGGTGTTGGTGCAGATGAGGATGCTATTGGTTGAGAGGCAGAAGCTGCAAGAGTGTCTATTTCGACCTTCATTCCTTGGCTGCAATGTCCCATTGTCCCACAGATGAAATATCTTTTTCCTGGAGAAGAGAGAGGGATGGTTGAGGCACCATCATTGTAAGTCTGAATTGGATTACTTGGCAGGCAGGAGTCATAGTCTGCCTTTGTAACTTCAGCCACATCATGGTTCGGCGTGTACTGGAAAACTGCACGTGTTTGTTCAAAATATTATTCAAAGCTGATGTCTAAACCCTTAATAAGAAACTATGAGAACATATATAGGCATGAAGAGGAATGTGTTTCCATTTACTAATTGTACAGGTGCATTTCTCAAAGCAAATTGAATGTGACTGTCAGTTGGATATGAGCAAGTAACTTACTGAGATTGTCTCCGATCGTAAATGTTTGGGATGATGCCCATGGTTGCAGGTTTGTGCTTGTATCCCACCCACCATTTGAGCCTCCAACTATGTAATTTGCTGCCATGGTTAATTCGATGAGCATAGCTAGATAAGATAGCCTCATTAAGGTCTCAATGAAAGCCATATTTGCCTACAGATGAAGTCTCTTGGAGAAGAAATGGACCTAGTGAAGGATACAAACAGTTATTCACTCACAGAAGAACCAACTGTTCGAATTGGAAATATCGAATCCTGTCTACATATATATATAAAGCAAAAAGGGTCTGCAAAGACTCCTTTTTCTCTTCTTAATTTTTCCCTCAAAATGTTAGTTAGTTTATAATGCAGTCATTGGAGTTGGTTTGAGTATCACTAAGTTATGTAAATGACAGGTTGTTTCCCAGTCCTACTGTCTCCATTCATCATTTCTTTATGTGTTTGTTTTGGGGGGAGGGGCTGGTTGTTGGTTTTTTATTGTGGTAGGGTGGAATAGCCTTTGTAAAAGGCCAGAGACAGTCAATTTTTACAAAAGTTATGATAAATATTTGCTATAAGATTGTTGATGAATTGGCTAACGTGATGGCACCTTTGCTAAGTAATTTTAACAAAGTTTTCTCAAATTTGACTGATCAAAATCTGCAAAGTACATAATATACTTCCAAAAAAGGGATAAAAAGAAAGAAAGAAAGAACGTGTAGTGGTTAATGGGATATTGGGATACATGTGAGAGACAGGGTGACCTTTTTGTTAGTGGTGTACCTAATCCAAGTATCCAACCCATGATTGCAGAATTGGAAAATGTTGGCACGACTGCAATTAGATCTATTAGAGACTAATTGTTTTTATAAGATCTTCTTGTTGGAATTTAGGACTAGGGGAAAGAAGATGAACTTAATTATAGCACTTTTATTTAGTTGTACTTAAGCAACACATTACACACTTTGACACAGATATTGTCCTTAGAGATGGACCATTTATAATGGTATATGTAGGACTAGGTACCAACAAAGGGGTAAAGCTCATATCTAACAGAACAACTGCCACCAACAGTCCTTGCCCCTCTCTTTCCACTGCAACACTTTGGAAGTTCACTTATAGCAATATCAAGACACCTGTTACACTCAACACGCGAGATATCTCTAATGCACTGAGCTAAACCGTACAACGTTGTTGACACCCCGATCTTTAATTCTCCCGTAGCATATAACTTTCGAGTACTTCCAGACGCAACATTAGACAATATACTCAATAACTCATTCACTTTTTTATTGAATGCGACGGGATTAGATACACCCTTAACATTAAACAAATGAAACTTATTAGCTTTATCAATGTTACCAAAGAAATTTACATTTGAGTACTTGACAAGACAATAATCGAACCAAATTATGGCGCCCTTTCTATTTGGACAATGCCGGTGCAGCTCTTTGCTAGCCTCGGTGACACAAGATTTGCAGTTTGCAGTGGAGACATCGCCCTGGCATAGGGCTAGTCCATTGACTTGGCTTTGGCCTTGGCCAACAGACCCTTTTCCAAATCCAGTAGGAGGCACTAGACTGGTGGACAAGAAGTGGAATAGCTCATTGAGGTTACTAGCATAAGGGCTACGTGCAATGTAGGTTGCTTGGCTAAAACAACGATGGCCTAGAAATGGGCCCGTAACACAATTGGCTGAATGGAGGAGAAGGCATAGTGATAGAAGACCTAGACTAAGAGGGATTGATTTCATTTGCAACATTTTCAATTATATCAATTGGTTTATGGGTGCATATGGTTAATATATATTGTAGTGTTTCCAAGAATTGCTCACTATATATAGAGAGTGAGTTTGTCAAAGTTTTGTCTAAAGTATGAACTTGAAGTTGCTGACCTTAACTAATTGGCATCCTTATCAAATTCCATGTTTGACGTTAATTTTATAAACTGTGAGTATCACATGATGAAATTATATATACTTGCTTTAAAGAGGTAACTTGAGTGCGTCTTAAGTTGCAATCTTGCAGATTTTCAGTTGAATGTGCACGAAGGATTATCCTAAATGGTGTTCTTTATAGTATAGTAATTAGTTTGTTATTTCAAAAACTAGATAATATAGCTAATTGTGCATCATCAAAACCATAATAAATTACTACAATATTTAGGGAACACACTATGTATGGCATTGGACCAGTTTGGTGCAAGATTTGATCATTTTTAAATTAACTTATTTCGACAATAAATTTAATCAAAATATTCATTCTGATAGATTAAATTGTTATTTTTTAAATAAATTATTTGCATATTAAACTAATACATAATAAAAATAAAAATAAAGTGCGAATTAAGGAATGCCAGCACTTAGTTAAAACAGAAAGAACAGCCAAGTCAGTCAACTAAAAGACAACTAATTAGATGTTTTTTTGAAAGAGAAGCAATGATATTAATCAAAGTCAAATTTAGACCGGTTTAAGTGTGAAGAATTGCAGGCCGGTCAATAAAAAATGAGCCTGCAGGTTACCAATGCACTGTATTGATCCATCAATGGCTTCAATGGTTGGGAATGAAAACATGATTATTTTATTTGGGCCTGAAAAAGAAAGGAGGACAACTCACAGACAGGTAAAGCTAATGGCATGGGAATATAATGAAAAAGTTGTTGTATGAGTTAAACGACGTAGTTCTATGCAATAATGGGCTATTCATTTTAGATAAACCATTAGCAAGGGCCAGGTGCTTCAAAGAAATAAGACAACGGATTACATGAAGGCTCAACTACAACAATTTTGAAAAAATGTCCTATTAGAAGAAAATAAGAAGATGCACTATAATTGTTAATTGTTAAAATAAATATGTCTATAATTTCTTATTTAATAAAGCAATTAAGATCATAATTATAAAAATATGTAATAATATATCTTTTCTTTTCTTTTTCTTCTCAACTCCTAAACAATAAATGTACTTTTTTATATTTTTAAACTCCCAAATAAAATTAAGGATAAGTGTTATATTTCCTTTCATTTTCTAGTAATATTTTATTTATAGCTAAATTAAGAATAGTTGGCAGTGATCAACATATTTAAAGATTAAAATTCTTTGATTCTAGAAAGAAATTTTCTAGGAAAAAGTCTTAATATGCATGACCTAGCTAGCTAAAAATGTTAAGATTAAACTATAAAAAGCTGAATTGCATCCGAGGAATAAGTGAATATAAAGAAGTGCATAAATCATTACTCTTTCTTTTCTAATATAATTAAGTTAAATTATTGCTAATTAATTCACAAAGAAATCAATTTTTCAAAAAGACCATTTATTATATATTAGCCTACGTGATACGTTGTGAGTGAATTTTATTTATGATACATATATTTTTAATCAAAACTAATTTACATTACTTTATGTTAAAATAATTAATAATTAAATTCATTACATAATTATTTTTTTGAAAATTCTGTATATTCTTAAGATAGAAGAAGAATTAAGAAACAAATATCATAATAAAATAAAAACTATACTCTTAATATTTATTTTAATTCATAATTTTTTTAATTAATTTTAATTCATAAAATTAAGAAGAATTAAAAATAATAATAAAAAAGAGTTATAATACAATCAGTATTAAAATGAAGAAAAATTAACAAAAAAATTAAGTACAATATTTTAATACTATAAAATAATAACTAAATGGTAGAGCTATGTAATAATAAACATTCGAAAGTAAATTTTCCAAAATCCAAAATTTATGTCATTAAGACACTTTTATACAATATTTTAATATATATTTTATTTTATATAAAGATGGTGAACAACTTCAAGAGAAAAACAAAGATTAGGGATAATATCACTGATCAATATGACAAGTGATTTGTATACAATGATAAGTGTTTTATAATATTTTTTGGATTCAAAGTCTGATGTCTTACCAAATAAACTACCGCAGACAATGTTACAATAAATATGTTATGGTACTCTAGCTAGCTAGCTAGCATCAACAATAGGGTAAAGCTCATATCTAACATTACAACTCCCACCCACAGTCCTTCCCCCTCGTTGTCCATCACAACAATTTGGAACTTCACTTATTGCAACATCAAGACACTTCTTACAATCAGGACCAGATAGATCTCTTGTGCACTGAGCCAAACCATACAATGTTTCCGACCCTTCAAGCTTTAGGTCCCCAGTAGCATATAACTTTGGAGTTGCAGTTGCTTTCTTAGCCAAACTGCTCAATAACTCATTCACTTTTGGATTGAATGTCTTCGAGTTATCTACCTTGTTACCGTTAAGCAAAAAGAACTTGTTCTTGGTGTCAATTTCTCCAAAAAAATATTCATTAGAGTATTTCAAAAAACAATAATCATACCAAATTATCGCATCTTTTTTGTTAGGGCAACGCTTGCGAAGCTCTTTGCTTGCATCATTGATACAAGACTTACAGTTTTCGCTTGAGACATCGCCCCGGCACAAGGCTAGACCACTCACCTGGTTTTGACATTTGCCAGTAATTGTGTCAAATCCAAACCCAGTTGGAGGCACTTTGGTGGATAAGAGGTCAAATAACTCATTCAAGTTGGTATCATAAGGGCTATTTGCAGTGTAGTTTTCTTTGCTGAAACAGAAATGGAATAAAAAGGCGCTGTTGGCACAATTGCCTGCTTGGAGGAGAAGAGAGAATAGTAGGAGACTTAGAGGAATTGATTTCATGTTCAACATCTCCATGGAATTTTAATTGGAGGGTATGAAACTCTAGCCCTATTAATAGAGTGAATTGGTCAAATTTTGGCCAAGTAGGGTGTGGAAATTGCTGACCTTCATTCAGTGGAAACCTTGTCAACTTCTTTATGCTGTCCAATTTAGTGAACTGTATCACTTTTTAGAAATTTAATAGATTTTGGTCTAGAAGAAATTTATATATTAGGCGCACTTCATCTTCTATACATTACAATTGTAAATGGTGAAAGTCCATTTTAGAACAACTGAGGACCAATTATTAGAGACAAAATTCAGAGAATAAATATATATGACTTCTTCCTTATTGCGTTTACACTAATGAAAATGATTTGTGGCTCACTAAAAATTCAGCAATGAGGCCCAGCCACTAAATGTACTCAATTAACTTTATTCCAGTCGAGAATTTTAAGATTTGAATCTTGACAGATGATTTGGAAGGAGTATCACATACGCTTTGGAAGTGTTTTCTTGAGGATTCAAACTTGTAACATTAAATAGGCTCCTCAACCGTTGAGCTTAAGCTTGTCGTACCACTTGAACCATGTCTTTATGATACATATATTTTTAACCAAAATTTACTTATATTACTTTATGCTAATATAGTTAAACAGATGAGTAAGAATAATTAAAAATTAAATTCATAACAGAAATTTATAAATTTTTCTTTTTAATTCTTAGATAGAAGAACAATTAAGAAACTAATATTATAATAAAACAAAAACTATGTCCATAATATTTCTTTTAATTTGTTATTTTTTTTAAAATTTTAATTCATAAAATTGAGAAGAATTATAAAAAGAAATCATTAATTAAAAAGAGTTATTATACTACTAGTATTAAAATAAGAAGAACAGTAAAGTACACTCAATCCCCTTGTGGTATTACTTATTTTCATATACATACACGTGATTCATTTTGTCCAAAAACACCCTTATGAACTTTGGACGGAATCCATCCAAACTAATGATTTTCTAACTAAATTACTAATAAATCAAAACTACACCTTTAATTTATAAATTCATGTCATTGATGTTCTATTATCTCTTTCATTAATAAATTAAACCTCATTGTATTCCAAAATCTAATACCTAGCTAGTTACCAAACATAAAAATCAAATTGTGCTTGATTAATTGAAATTCCTTTAAAGATAATGTGGGAGGGATAAAGATGGTGGGGAAGAGCCATATTTGCCTATGTTTCCATTCTTGAAGAGTGTTTGGATCATAGAAAGAATAAGTATAGGCAACAGATGTTAGAATTACCTTGAGAGTCTCACAAAGTTTGGTCTTAAATTGAATGAGCTAGATAATAAATGGAAGGAATTGATTATTGAAGAAGCTAAGTTGGCATTGACAAGAGACAATTTGTGCTAGAAGCATGTGAGAATTTGAATTGAAGTTTTAAGTGCGATTTTATTAGTTGGTCCGTTTTACAATCTATTAAGGTCCTTCATAAATAAACCAAATTGTTTGGCTTTAATATCTTAGATTTATTTATTTTTGTTTGATGAGCTTCAATCTGAAAGTGATTGTTTCAATGGGTTCTTGTTTAGATAATATGAAATAGATAATAGAAAATCAATGACATGTATTTAAAATTAGACGTTTAATTTTTTGATAATTAATTAGTTAGAAAATCGTTAGTTTTGATAGATTCCGTTCAAAGACACTTTGATCCAAATTTTATGAGGTGATTTTGGACACAGTGAACCACCAATATGCATCTAAAAATAAGACAAACCACAAGGGGATAAAGTGTTATTTATTCTAAGAAGAATTAAGAAAAAAAAAATTAATAGTCTACTTTAAACACAATAACTTAATACTATAAAATAATAGCTATGAAACAGTAAAAACTCATTAAGGTATTTAAAGAAAAATTTTTTTTCTGTTATTAGAACTTGTTTATATATAGTATAAATATAGATAAATAAATAAATATATACATATATATATCATATATATCTTATATAAAGAAGATCAACAACTTCGAGAGAAAAAAAAAAATAGGAATAATATACTGAAGAAATGACAAGTGATTCATAATAATTAATAAGTGTTTTATAATACTCTTTGGATTTTTTTTTTTTTTTTTTTTTTTGCATAACCCTAATACTTTTTGGATTTGAAGTCCCATTTCTTACCAAATAAACTACTACAGATAACCTTTTTATTTAGGCGTGCGTACTAAGTAACACATAATGTTGGAGAAACAATATGTTATAGTACTCTACCTAGCATCAACAATAGGGTAAAGCTCATATCTAACATTACAACTCCCACCCACAGTCCGTCCCCCTCGTTTTCCATAACAACAATTTGGAAGTTCACTTATTGCAACATCAAGACACTTCTTACAAGCAGGGCCAGACAGATCCCTTGTGCACTGAACCAAACCATACAATGTTTCTGATCCTTCAAGCTTTAGTTCCCCAGTAGCATATAACTTTGGAGTTGTAGTTGCTTTATTAGCCAATCTGCTCAATAACTCATTCACTTTTGGATTGAATGCCTCCGGGTTATCTACTTCGTTAACGTTAAGCAGATAGAACTTATTATTGTTGTCAATTTTACCAAAAAAGCATTCATTTGAGTATTTCAAAAAACAAAAATCGTACCAAACTATGGCTCCTTTTTTGTTGGGACAACGCTTACGAAGCTCTTTGCTTGCATCAATGACACAAGACTCACAGTTTTTGCTTGAGACATCGCCACGGCACAAGGCTAGACCATTCACCTGGTCTTGATCTTCGCCATTAATTGTGCCAAGTCCAAACCCAGTTGGAGGTACTTTGGTGGATAAGAGGTGAAATAACTCATTCAAGTTGGTATCATAAGGGCTATTTGCAGTGTAGTTTTCTTTGCTGAAACAGATATGGAATAAAAAGGGGCTGTTGGCACAATTGCCTGATTGGAGGAGAAGAGAGAATAGTAGAAGACATAGAGGAATTAATTTCATGCTCAACATCTTCACGCAATTTTAATTGGATGGTATGAAACTCTAGCCCTATTAATAGAGTGAATTGGTCATATTTTGGCCAAGTAGGGTGCTGAAATTGCCGACCTTCATTGAGTGGAAACCTTGTCAACTTCTTTATGCTGTCCAATTTAATAAACAGTATCACTTTCAGAAATTTATTAGATTTTGGTCAAGAAGAAATTTATAAGTCAGGCGCACTTCATCTTCTATACATTACAATTGTAAATGGAAAAAGTCCACCTTAGAACAACTAGGCACCAATTATATATTAGAGACAAAATTCAGATAATACATATATGACTTCTCCCTTATTGCGTTTTACACTAACGAAAATGATTTGTGGGTCACTGAAAATTCAGCAATGAGGCTCAGCCACTAAAAGCACTCAATTAATTAACATGAGATTTCAGAATATTCTGTTAATTATGATATTTTGTTATGAGATTTAATTTTAACTGATATGTTTAATTTTAATTTATAAGACACTCGAGAAATGAATAAGACTTCACAAAATCAAATTTTAAGATTTGAGCCTTGACAAATGAATTGTAGTAAGGAATATCCCATTAAACCTAGCTCTTTCCACTACTAGTTAATCAATATTAATTCAATGAATTCTAGAAATGCATGGTATTTTTCTCTCTCAAAGAAAGTGTAAATTAGTTCAAAGGAGATGAATTTTTTAATTTATTTCTTTAATGTACATTATTATCCCTACATCATTATATTTCATTTAGGATTATGTTATCTTACTTGATATTGCAAAGGTTCTAGATCTTTGATTTTTATGAATGGAGGTGTTGTATTTTATGCTGGCAGAGTTGAAAAACAAAGGGCATCTAGAGGATGCATGTTATGGCTCATTGATGTCGTAACTTGTACGTGTGGGAACAATATTATTGTTCATTGTTGACATTTGTTAATAGAAATTCCTCATTTCTCAATCATCTTTTTTGGTGAAGAAATGTTGACTTTAACAACTAATAATATTTATTTATAATAAATAAATATTTAACCAAATGATAGTAATAAGATATATAAAAGGTTGTTTCAGATAATGAAAGATTTTTGTGTCTAATGGTCATTATTAATAATAAAAATATAATTTTTTATAATTTTTAAAAATAAACATTCATTGATTTTCTAGATTTAAATTTTTTTAGAAAAGTCGTGAAACTTTCATAAATTACTTAGACTTGCCAAGATGATATGTCTTTAATCAAATTGAAAAGATAATTGATTGATATTAAGTGCATGCAAATGAATCCAAACACAATTAACTGCTAAATAAAAAAACAAAAAATTAAACATTCAATAAAAACAAATAAAATTTCTTAGAAGTATAGCAAAAACAGTTAATGGGGTAAGCTCTTAGGAGCTTACACCATCATGTTCTGGAACTCTGGAAGACATACAGTTGATTTATATCTCTGGATACATTATTTAAGCCCCAGGAAAAAAACTAATATTCTGAGCTTTGAACAAATGGGTAAATCTCATACCTAAAGTTGCAACTTCCCCCAACAACTCTCCCTTCTTCTCTATCTTCACAACAATTTGGAAGTTCACTAATTGCATCATCAAGACACTTCTTACAATCACCACTAGACAGGTCCCCTGTTCACTGAACCAAACCATACAATGTTTCTGATCCTTCAATCTGTAGTTCCCCAGTAGCATACAATTTTGGAGTTGCAGATGCATTGCTAGACAAATTGCTCAGTAACTAATTCACTTTTTGATTGAATGTATCCGGGTCGTTATCTACGTAGTTAACATTAAACAAATACACCTTGTTTTTGTTGTCAATCCTCCCAAGTGCTAGCATCAATGACACAAGAGTTACACTTTTCGCTTGAGACATCGCCTCGGCACAAGGCTAGACCATTAATCTTGTTTCGATGATGACCAATTGAGCCAAGTCCAAATCCAGTAAGTGGTATTTTGGTGGATAAGAGATCAAATAAATTGTTCAAGTTAGTACCATAAGGGCTACTTGCAGTGTAGCTCTTTTGGATGAAACAGATATGGGATGAAAAATGAGCTATTGGCAATATGGGATGCTCGGAGAAGAAGAGAGAATAGTAAGAAACTCCGGTTGATTTCATATTCAACATCTTCATGGAATTTGAGTTGGAGGGTATGAAATGAAACTACTCCCTATTAATAATGATCTTGTCAAATTTCGTTTGAAATTAATCTTCATAATTTTAATAAGTACACTATCACTTAATGAAATTTTATTATTTGTTTGATAATTACGTTTATAGAATGCACGACATGTGCCAATTGATTTTAAGGATAAATATTTTTTGATAAATTTTTTGAATTCGTTTGAAGCGAACAAAAAAAAAAAAAAAAAAAACTAAAAATATATTTGGAGGCGCACTTCACCACCCACTCATTAGAATTTTAAATGGAAGAGTCAAATTTATTTTAAAAAAGAACTAACAGGATGATAATAGAGTCAAAAAGCAGATATAATGACTTCCTTATTGCGTTTTACAAATGGTAATGATTTATGGCCGGGTCACTGAAATTGCAGCAATGAGGCGCAACCACTAATTGCACTCCCCATTAGGCTCTAACACATAATTCTGTTTTGTTTTATCTCACTGTATAGTAATTTCAGTGGTAAATCTTTGTTGCAGGGCGGTGCATTGGCTTTCTCAAAACCCAGGGTCAGGGGGTATAGAAAATAACTCGATCTCATTCATAACAGAAAGCACTACCACAACTAAGTCCCAGAATCTTCATAGGCCATTTCCTGGCATATACATCAGTTGAGGTGGACCATGAACCAAGTTTATCAAGATACATGACAAACTACAATTACTACTCAGTCCTATCCAGACTGACAGTGTCAGCTAAAATGGGAATGGAATTAGAAGTCTGATCGGTCAAGCATATCTACTAGAGTCATCCTCCTTGGGAACCTAGGTGGCAGCCTCAAGATCATAGCATCTTCAATCTCAATTGGCAAATGAGTTGCCACAATTACAATCCCACCTCTTTTTCTGTGGTCTGCAATAATATACTCAAGTAATTTCACTCCTTCATCATCTAATGCAACTGAAGGCTCATCTAGCAACCAAATTGGGCGATCAATTGCCAGCAATCTCGCAAGCTGCAGCCTTTTGCGCTGGCCCATTGATAGCATCCTTGCCTTCTCTTTTCGCCAATCTTCCAAGCCCCATCAACTCAATTGCAGGCAGAGACTTACCTTCTTTGCCTTCAAGAACTTCAAACCATTGAACATTGTCAAGAACTGTAAACTTCTCTTTAACGGCATCTTTGAGGGAGAGCCAATTGAGCTGAAGCTTGTACTGATGGAATACTCCTGACTGTGTAATGTCATGACCATTCCAAAGAATTTCACCGGCAGAAGGGCGAGAAAATCCAGCTAACATGCGCAGGAATGTTGACTTTCCTGAACCATTGGTGCCTGTTAGCACAAGAGCACCACCATCATGAACAGAGACATTTACATGGCGAAGAATTTGTTGGGCGTTTCTCATGCAAGAGACATTGTTCAGGAGGAGACGAGGAAGTGGTGGTTTTCTAAGAGACATAATTTTTGCTAGTACATAAAAATATTACTGTCAAATGGTCAGCCAGACTCTTGAGAAATTTTTATCACCTTGAATCCTGTGACACGTTAAATTTGGAAAACAACTTCATTTAGCCACCAATAAAATAAATACAAGAGCACAGACGCACAGTAAAGAACTAGCACCAAAAGAAAATGCAATTAAGGCTTCAAAATAGGTATAAGGAAAACCCTTCAAACATGTTTTCTAATACTGTCCCTTCAGAAAACAAATACAATTCTTTGCAATGAACACTACATACTACATACTCAACCATATCATGGATTCATGAAAGATAAAAGTAGTTAATTAAACAATCTATTTACTTTCATACTTAATCTTCTGGGCACTAGCCTAGGCGACCAAGCGAGGCAGGGCGATGGGTTACCGCCTCTGCAACCCTTAGGCAAGTCCACTTAAGTCAGGCGAAGGCTTTTCTCGCCTGGTCGGCCGCCTCGACCAAGGCAAAAATCGGTTTAGGACGAGCGCCTAACCACAAAGAAGGTGGACGACTCGCAAAAAAAAATTAACAAATAGAGGATGAAGGAAGAAGATCTGGCGAAAGTAGTACCTTAGCAGTCGCAGATTTGATCTATTTTGGTTCTGCATCAGAAAGAAGGAAGAAGAAACGATATGTTTTAATGGAAGAAGATATGATTTCTTCTTTCCCTTTTTTGAAAGTTAAGCCCAGCCCAGCCCTGCCATGCCCAACAATCTCAGCCCAAAACTCTTGTCTAAACAAACTAGTCTTCATGTTTTGATGAAAAACAATAGAAATATTGGTGATTAAAAAAAATTCAAAATTATGTTAATATGTTCTTTTTAAGATGTAAAAATAGAAAAAAAAAAATTGAGCAAATATATTGTAAAATGTTTTTATAAATTTTGCAAGTTACTACTTAATTACAAATAAATTTTTAAATTTTTTTATGGTATAATAAAATCTTATTAACAATACAAAGGAAAGTGATCTAATAATGAATCACCTTATATATTTTTAATATTTGAGTCAAATATTGGTTTTGTATTCTAGTTCAATTATGTATAGTATAATCTTCAATTTAGTATATTTAGTAATATTTTCAAGAACCGTTGTCTGTCACCTCAATTCGTTCAGGCTATCACCTTTTTGGTGCCTTTCCCCTCAGGCTACTTATGCTATGCCTTAGAGGCGCCTTTTCGCCCGTGACAATATTACCCAAACCTAATTATCCCCTACTCAGCACCCCATCATATCAATCTACAACCTTTAACCATAACCCTTGATTCCAATTACAAAAAATTCATCCAACGGTTCACATAAAAACCAAATCATAGCAGAAAGAGGGATGCAGGCATAGCATTCCCATGGTGCAAATGGGAGCAGAGGGAAAGTGGGAAGGAGTAAGAGTTTAAACGATGATATGAGTCATTCATTGTTACTTAATGTATTTGTACTATTCTCTACAATACATAAACATATATTCAGCATAATTTGTCTCAGGCTTTTCTAACTTATAATTGGAACAAAAGAAATCTTCATTGCCATGGTGTCCCTATAACCTTTGGTCACAAGACGGGTCCGTTGCTTTTGGAGGGATAGTAACTTTTATACAAAATCTTCATTGACATGTAGTTTCTGATCACTAATATGTATTCAAATTTACATACAGTACTACAATAGAACTTTTGATTATTGAAGACATATGGTAGAAAAAGTATAAAAACAAACATTTTGAAAGGAAACTTAAAACTTTGCAGGTTTTAGAAAGACTGAAGAGAAGCAATGTATAAATCTGATTTTATAAAATTTGATATATCAATAGATGGAGATAAACCAACTCCTATGTTAAACTATTTTCCGGCAACATCCTATTTTTATTTTTTTTTATTTTCAGTGAACAGCTCAGCTCATAACTTCTCTACCAAGAGATGAACTCCATGTTCAAACTCTATAACCATCCTAAGAGCAGGTGAATGGATGTACTTAGTTTAGGTGAGAAGAAGAATGCAAAATTAAACAAAATAAGCCCACCCCATGCATATATTTGTTTGTTTTCCTCCTTGGCATGAATCTCTCTAGCTAGCTAGGCCAAGCAATTATAATTCATTTTCAATAATACCAGGGACTTCGTCTACATATCAATACAAAATTGCCTCAATTGAAATTGATGGAAGGTCCACAAAATCAAATGATACAATCATAGAACATTTGACATACCCCACATAATAAATTTATAAAATTTGTACATATACAGTCAGAACATGCACCATGATAAACAGTTATTACAAGATTCTGCAATTGAGCAAATCACAAACTTAATTGAGTGTTTGGTTCAATTTCCCTCTTCTGTTTCTGTGTAATGATGACGAATCTAGAGATATAGGGTGTCGCCTGAAATCTTAATAACAATAAAACCACAAACACAGAGAAATTGAGCACGACTACGAGAAAGAGAAATGAAGAGAGAAACTCACTGATTAAACCAATGAAGCGAGAGGTGAGCTTGTTGCTGTCAAATTGAACAAGACCAATCAAACTACTAAACGAGGGAAAATGAAAGAGAAATCAGAGATAGCTCTTCTGCCGATTCAAATTTCATCCACAGACCATGATAAATAAAACTTGACAAAATCTAGTTTTAAGATTTGTTATTTAACCTATAGAATGTTTTTTTTTTTTTTTCTTTTCTTATTTTTAACAATTTCTTTCTCTCGTAAGTTTTTAAATATTAAATTAATTAATAAATAATTTTTCACATGAAAAAGTAACTAATAGAATGAACTTGTACATAAAATTAGTTGATAAACTAATGACAAATTAAAGAGATTTCAGTAAAAAAATAAAACTTAAATCAAGTAATTAATGTACTTTATTCAGTAGTAGGTACATGCTGCAATTACAATACTTTATTATTTCTTCCTCCAGCTATATATGGGTCATATCCCTAGCTAGATTATTTTGGCCCTCATGAACAAACTAATTGTTACTGACCTTTCACAAATGGATAAATCTCATACCTATAATTGCAACTTCCACCAACAACTCTCCCTCCTTCTTTCCCATCACAACAATTTGGAAGTTCACTAATTGCATCATCAAGACACTTCTTACAAGTCACCACTAGAAAGGTCCCTTGTACACTGAACCAACCCATAAATCTTATTAGACTTCACCAACCTCTACCTCTCCTGTCGCATACAACTTAGTACTAATCAAAGAAACTTTGTCAGCAAGTTGGCTTCAACAACATCTTTGTCTTATAATTAAACATTGTAGGATCACTAACATTGTTCAAGTTCCACATAGTAGAACTTATTTTTAGTATCAATCTGACCCAAAAAATCTTCATCCAAGTACTTGAACAAACAATTGTCGTACCATATGATTGCACCTTTGTTATATTGACAACGTTTTAGAATTTCACTGCTTGCTTCTTTAACACAAGTTTTGCAATCCGAGCTTGATACGTCGCCGCGACAAAGAGCGAGGCCGTGTGCTTGGTTTTGGTATTGGCCAACCGAACTAAGGCCAAAGCCAGTGGCAGGGGTTTTGTGGTTTAGAAAACTAATGAGGGTTTTCAAATTTCCGTAATAAGGGCTGTTGGTGGTGAAATTTTTGGGGTTTGAACAGAAATGGAAGAGAGGGTTGGCTCCTAAACTGGTTTGGAGAAGGAAAGCAAAGGTGAGCAAGAGGAAAGAGGAGGCTATTAGCTTAACTGAGGAAGACATTTTGCTTAATTTGGAGAATATGAATATGATAGCTAGTAAGTTGATAATGGTTGATGGTGTTGATAATGGTTGATGGTGTTGATAGCATGGGATAGGGACAACCTCTTTTTCTTTTTATAGTGATAATGAAAATCTTGGGTTTGTTTGTTTGTCGGGAAAAGTCTAAGGGGCTGACTTTTTCTTTTGACTAATCCAACTATTAAGGTAGACAAGAAAAGGTCAAAATTTGGCTTATGTCCTTGGCATAATGGGCAAGTAATAAGCCACATATCAGCAATAATTGTCAACCCTCATCTGGAATTTGGCTAGCGGTACTGTGTCAACCCTCATCTGGAATTCGGCAGCAGTACTTTGTCAATCATCCTCTGGAAGTGTGATAAGGAATACTAATGGTACAAATCAATGAAATATGCCCACAGAGGTAAAATTGTAGACAAAGAAAGCAAGAAATTTATTAAACAGAAACAATTATCTAGTTGTACACAAAAGTGTTTGAAGTAGATATTTTGAAAAGAACCTATACTTTTAATCTAATTTTCTTTTCTTTTCCTTTCTTTCTCATTTAGGCCAGACTTCCTTGGTGTATTCCTTTGTGGGGTGAGAGTATCTGTCCTGTCTAGCCTTTGATGAATAGGACTAAGGTTTCTATAGCTAGCGAGGTTCTAAATCTGTCATCGTAACCTCATTAACAGATTGTTGTAGTAATTCTGGATTAGCTTCATCAGACTGGGATACACCAGGACTTTTTCTAACCAAATTTGATCCAGATCTTTCTTCCGGAACAAGAAATGCCGGTTCTGAGGGTAAACGGGATGTTACAGCGTATCTACTTAACATCATCATGATGTCTGACATTGTAGGTCTATCAGTTGCAGCTTCTTGAACACAAAGCAACCCAACATTTATGCACTTCAAAACGTCATGGCTTGGCCACTGATCACCCAGAGCTGGATCCATAATTGCCAAAGCTGTTTCCTTGCACCAATGCTGGCATACCTTTGACGAGTTGAACCACCCAAGCTGAATTATTTTCGAGAAAATACATATACCATACGAAAATTAAATAGAAGATACACATTTTCAGCACTTACGTAACTCTGAATATTAGTGGAATCTCTGAAGTTGGAGTTCTTTTGACCAGTCAAAATTTCCAAAACTATAAGCACCAAAGCTAGACATCGGTTTTAACTGAAAACTTCCCATTCTTACATACTCTGGTGCCATGTATCCGCTTCATGCCACAATAAGAAGTGAAAATGAATTAATCCAAAACAATTGAAGTTAACATCTTGATGCAGAGGTAGCTACTTATCTAGTATCTCCTCTGTACACAAATTCCCATACCAAGCATGTCAAGCATATAACTCTGCAACAATAGGTTGGGAGTTGTAGACTTACTAAGTACCCGCAATACGATTTGTCTTCCCTGAGTCTGGCTTCCACCAAATAGTTTTGCCAAACTAAAATCGGAGATTTTTGGATTCATTTTCTCATCCAAAAGAATATTGCTGGCTTTGAGATCACGGTGACCAATCCTCAACTGGGAATCTTCATGAAGATAAAGTAGCCCTTGAGCAATTCCAACTATGATCTTGTACCTTCTTTCCCAATCTAATTGAAATCTTTTCCCCTCATCTAAAACGAACAAGTTTCAAGGTAAACAAATAAACTAGGTTAAAAAAAAACAAAAGGGAGTTTGTAAGGGCTTGTTCAGGGAAGTAAAGCATGAGGTCTATACACACCAAACAAAATTTTGTCCAAGCTGCCGTTGGCTAGGTATTCATAAACAATTAGCTTCTCTTTATCTTCAAGGCAGAAGCCTAACAGCCTCACCAGATTACGGTGTAGCTGTTTTGCTACCAGCATTGCCTCTGTTTTTAGCTCTGCCAGACCTTGCCCAGAGGTACTTTGAAGCCTTTTAACAGCTATATCACATCCATCAGACAGTTGACCCTAGAGGTAGTAGTTACTAGCATGAATGCAGGGTATGGACATTGTTTTTTATAGCATGAATCAACAAAGTTATACCACGTAGTACCTTGTAAACAGGACCAAAACCACCTTGTCCAAGTTTATTTGCATCCGAAAAATTCTGTGTGGCCAGTCTGAGTGTACCTAAACCAATCAAAAAAGTGTCCACAGTTCTCTGAGCTTCTTCATGATCACAAGTTGACAATAAAACTTTCAATCAATAACTTACAATTATTTAGGAATTAGAATCATAATATAAGAGGACAATTATACTAAACCATTTTTACAAATCACTTGTTGATATGATGAACAAAAGATTCAGAGATATAACTTACGGCTAAATGCTAAGTGGAAATCTAAAACAAAAAGAGATATGTGAAATCTAAGTACCAGCTCCTCTTCTGTTAGCTTTCTTCCATAATAAGAAACCACAGATAATTGGTATTATTGTCCCAGAAACAGCAAGAGGGACAACTAAAGAAACAATTGTTTTTGAACTGCTCTCTTTTCCTGCAAAAGCATAACATTGTTAGATTTCTAAGACCACAAGATTGAATTTATTAACTCTAATATTTTTGAGATAATTCCTCCTCAAAACTGACATGTTGAGTGGATGGATTATGGATGAAGAAATCAGAAATATCTACAAGACCCTTCCTCTCTACAATAAAATGATGGAACTCGTGCAAGGTATGACTTCTTCGGTATCCCGAGAGGATGAGAGGAGTTGTTGGATTTAATGAATTGTATATAACGGTTATACTGAGAAATAGCAAAAAATGACCGGAAGAGTTACTTGTATTAGTTCTGTTAGAGTATATTTAGTATTAAGTTATATTGGGTGTTAAGTCTCATATTATTTAGATAAGTAAGTCTTATGTAAATGCTCTATTATAAATTTAAGGTCCTGATGTAGCCTTGAAATAATCCAAGCTACTACTATTTCTTTCTCTATATTTATTTTACATGATATCAGAGCAAGTTTGATCTAAACCCAAGTTTAATCTTGGGCTACTGTCTCTCCTCTTTGGCGATAGTTCCGAATAGTTTTAAAGCTTTTAATGCTGTTAGTTTTGAAGTTTTTATAGAAGTTCGACTTTACGTTTGTTGGTTGTTTAGTCTCTTGACATAACCCTCATTCAAGATTGAAGAGATTTCAACGTTCCCTGCTCGTTATCACCAATTCAAGAGTTGCCTTATTTTGTTTTCCGACCAGAGAATTCTCGGCAGAAATTGTTGCCAATTTGATATTTTATTTTGGTTGTGAACCAGCGATTCTCTTTGAGACATATGTTATTTGTGTCATTCTCTTTTAAGCACATGTTGTTTGTACCATTCTCGTTCTCTTAGACACGGAGTGAGTTGAGTGAACTTGATGTAATTTTCTGTTATAGAAGAGTGTTGAAAGTCCTGACACTTGGGATTATACTTGTACAAGCTTGAGCATATATATGCTCTAGCTTGAGGGTGAGTGTTAGAGTATACTTAGTATTAAGTTATGTTGGGTGTTAAGTCCTACATTGTTTAGATAAGTAAATCTTATGTAATTGTTTTATTATAAATTTAAGATCCTGATGTAGCCTTGAAATAATCCAAGCTACTACTATTTCTTTCTTACAAGTTTTATTTGCAACGCACTCCAGCAATAGAGGAGGTGGAGAAGATGCTAATGTTGATGGATAGAATTTATATATTTCATACTGAAGATTGCAGCTCATGGAAGTTATCTATCCACCTAATTTTCCATCACAACAGACAGGAATATAATGGATTATAATTTGCAAGCAGGTGAAGCAGCTATCCTCTGTTAATAATTTAGTGTGCTGCACCACAGCATATATTTGTTCAAAATCTATGAAGGTAGTGCTCCCAAGTGAAAATCTGGAAGAAATTGAAGTAGCTTCTGGTGTGAGATCTCTCAGCAAGTTCCCCAACTGTCTATTAAAAAGAACTTGATCAGTTGCATTCTCCGGGTTCCATAAGACTACTCTTGGAATGCTATCAGCTGTTGAGAAGAAATTCAAGTTTGAGTAGTGTAAAGAACAATCAATATAACTAGAGGAAGCTTCCTTCTCACTGGGACAGAGTTCTCTCATATCTCTAACGGCAGTATTTCCACAAGCTTCACATGATTGGTTAGATATTCCACTCTTGCACCTTAGGAGGCCATAAACTACATCTTGGTTCTGATCCATAGTAGCATTGTAGAAACCATATAGAGAAGCATTGCCAACAAGATAATTGAGAGGTGAGGTTTAGATTTTGTGCATAGGCACTCCCAGAAGTATAATTGTTGGCAGCATTACAGTTAACATACCTAGAATTTTCAAATTGAACACAGGGTTGAATAGAAAATTTGAAGAAGAAATAAAAGTACTATTAACAAAGTAGATAGCATTATATGACTTGTTAAGGTACAAGGTGAAGCAGAAAGGCGTCAGAGGAAGAAGAGTGAAAAATTTCTGATCTTCCACCTTGCCACTTGCTAAGGTTCATAAAGAAAATCAAGAATAATCATCCACTTTTAGCACTCATCACATCTGCCAATGATGTGTTTTAGGAAGGAGGATTATGGTCATATTATCTCCACCAGATCAAACCTAGGACAACAACCTAGATTGAAACCAATGTGAATCAAAAAGGAATCATCCTAAATGACTCACTAGCTAGGTTGTTGAAAAGACCCGCAAAATTTTAGTAGAACAATGTACAAGCAATATTGTAGTTCAGTTTAACTATAACAAGTAACCCTTGTTATAGTCCGACCAATTATTAAAGAATGTAACTTGTCATTAAAATATAAACCTTGAAAAAGACATTTCTTATGAAACAGGGACTGTCATTTCTACTTATATTTTGTGATAGTAATCTCTAATCAGAATAGTTGATATGGTAAACATGTTAGAATCTTCCTTCCATGAAAAAGTCAGAAATTAATTAAGTAGTGTTATTGACCCAAAACAATGCAAAGATTCATTGTTAGCATAGGATTAACCATAATCTTCCAGAGAAAAAAACGTAAAAAAGAGAATAACTACTAACTACCATAAGACTATATACCATGTAATCAGAGTTTAATATCCAAAATGCAATGTTTTCTAGATAAATCATGTTATGAAATTGATACACGTGTACAAAATATATAATGTGATACACAGAGCTGCACAGTCTTAAACATGGACTTTTGTTCTGTTAAACAGACAAATGCACCCACAGCATTCAACTCACCATTAAACCAACAAGATCAGATAAATTGCAAAGACCAGAGTTTTGTTGACAACGCTATTAACCATTAGATTAAATCTAGAAGCTTGCAGTATCACTTTGTTGCTCCTACATTTCTTTTAATTGGGTTAATTTCCTTAACCTTGTATTTAGCAAATAACGTGAGCAGTGATAGTGATCCTTCTCAGAAGTTGCAAGAGAGAAGGCCAGCCGCCAGCCCCTCTTCCACTGATCTTAATGGTATAAAAAAAAAATATATTAACTTCTAGAAATTTCAGACTAATTCTCTTAAAGATTGTTAGAGTTAAGCCAGCTAATCAATGAAGTCATAGTCATGGATCTCGCTAATTAATTAAACAAGTCAATCATCTCAATAAATAAAAAAATGTCAAGCCTCCATTTGTCTTTGGGGATGAAGAAGCCAAGTCAATTATGAATTATATTAAACAATAACAAATAGTTAACCAGGTAGTCCCATTTCTAAGTCAGTATTAGTTTATACCAGATGCTCTAAAAGAACTGAGAAGTACAAATACAAGAAAAATGAAGACCATTCTCATGATTAATCCTTTCCTTAATTCCTTCCATATACTTGTGATGAAATTCTGAAGATGTGCCAATTTTGGAAAGTCTTTCCTCTCAAATCATTCAAAGTTTATCTAAGTTTTTTAGAAACTCCTAAATTACATACCTTAAGTTGTAACTCGCCTAATTGCCTCTGTTACTTCATAAGGACTCCTCATTCAATCAATGCAACTGGCCGAAAGACTATGGCTTTCCCAACCCCCATATCAAAATAATTGCCTCCTGGGCCTCTGGCCTTCTCTCTGTTGCTTCCTAGTTTTGTTCCGTTTCGGTTTGCTCAGTTCAGTTTTAGCTCTTAGGTTTTTAATGGCCAAAAGAGAAAAACAAAAACAAGACAGAGAACGTGTTCGAAAGGGCCTTGGTGGATTCAGCAACCCATGTAGTTTCACCGAGAAAGAAC
Source organism: Quillaja saponaria (assembly GCA_029379385.1). Classification (NCBI taxonomy): domain Eukaryota; kingdom Viridiplantae; phylum Streptophyta; class Magnoliopsida; order Fabales; family Quillajaceae; genus Quillaja; species Quillaja saponaria. The sequence goes on along the minus strand of CM055616.1, from coordinate 3,662,967 downwards.
GTGCAATGTCTACATTTCCATCCTCCTCTTGCTCTAGCTACATCTTTTCTTCTTACTAAACTTTGTAAGAGTACCCCTTTTTGGAGCAGTAGCATGAATATATGGAACACTCCACTATCACTATCCTTGGAGAAAATTACATTTCTATGAATATTCATGTTAACTTGTCTTCTATGGCCTACCAGACACGTTGCACATTTGTTTATAACACATTGTAGAATTGAAATTTATAATACCAATATTTGTCGAGACGCGTCTAAAAAAGAAAAAAAATTGAAAGATTGGGCAGCTACAATGGTGCAGCTAGATTGAAAGGATTTTCAGTAAATATGTTGGAAGAACCAAATCTTGTAATTTAGTTCGTTCTGGTATCTATTTATATGTTATCACGACAGTATCAAAAGTATCAACGGTTCCCTAAAAAAAAATTAAGTAGTTTGTGCACTTCCTTTTTTCCATACAGCATTTCTAGAAAATGCAAGTCAAAAAGAAAAAAAAACAACAGCTAAGACAAATGTATTGTACTGTAACAAAAGTGTAGAGTACAGGACTCTACAAGGATGGGATTGTGATTGATATCATCGTATGGCTAACGAGGGTGTAAGTCAGTAATTGTAACCTCATTCGGTCACAGTTTGTAGTTCTGGCTCAGACTTGGATTGATTAAACTGGGATGCACCAGAACTTGCACCAGAACTTACACCAGGTAAATCTGATTCAGCCCTTTCCTTTGGGATAAAAAATGCTGGTCGTGAGGGCATAGAGGAGGTCATGGTGTAACTACTAAGCATCATAACGATGTCTGACACTGTAGGCCTGTCAGCAGCAGCTTCTTGAACACATAGTAACCCAATATGGATGCACTTCAAAACATCATGCCTCGGCCACTGATCACCCAGAGCTGGATCAATAATCTCCAAAGCTGTTTCATCATACCAGTGTTGCCATGCCTGTGACAAGTTTGAACCATCAAAGCCGAATCATTCTTGAGATAATAGTCATAACTTATATTTCAAATTAAATGGAAGAATATAAATTTCCAATACTTACATAACTTTGAAGGTTCACTAGACTTTGGAAGTTAGAGTTCTTTCGACCGGTCAAAATTTCCAAAACCAAAACACCAAAACTGTAGACATCCGATTTAGTTGAGAACTTCCCATTCTTAGCATACTCAGGTGCCATGTATCCGCTTTATGCCACCAAAAAAAAAAAAAAAAAAAGGAGAAATGGTCTGTTAAGTGTACTATTATCAATAAGTACCAAACAACCATTTAAAACTATGCCACTCATTAGATTAAAACGCAATACATAAAGTCTCACACCAAGTCGACCAAGTATAATCAAGCTATAATTACTGTCCATGGTATAGGCTGGAAATTGAAGACTTACTAAGTACCAGCAATTCGATTTGTATTGCCTTGCGTCTGGCTTCCACCAAATAGTCTTGCCAAACCAAAATCAGAGATTTTGGGATTCATGTTTTCATCCAAAAGAATATTGCTTGCTTTGAGATCTCGGTGAATAATCCTGAGCTGAGAATCGTCATGCAGATAAAGCAGCCCTCGAGCAATTCCAACTATGATCTTGTACCTTATTTCCCATTTCAATTGAAATCTTTTTCTTTGATCTACTAGAAACAAGGTTCAGGTGGATAAATTGTTAGATTAAACACGAGGAAGTCTACAGGGCCTGGAACTAAAGCATGAAGTTTAAGCATACCAAACAAAATTTTGTCTAAGCTTCCGTTGGACAGGTATTCATAGACAAGTAGCTTCTCTGCATCTTCTAGGCAGAAGCCCAACAGCCTTACTAGATTACGGTGTAGCAGTTTAGCTACAAGCATTCACCTCTGTTTTCAATTCTGCCAGACCTTGCCCTGAAGTACTTGAAAGCCTCTTAACTGCTATTTCTCTCCCATCATACAGTTTACCCTGGTGGTAAATAACTAGTACCTTGAATGTATGTTATGGAAATGATTTTGTAGAATGCATCAATAACAACAAGGAAGAAACCACCCAGTACCTTGTAAACAAGACCAAAACCACCTTGTCCAAGTTCATTTGCATCTGAGAAATTCCCTGTGGCTACTTTGAGTGTGCTTAAGTCAACCATCAGAGTATCCATGCTTCTTGGACCTTCTTCATAATCACCCGCTGACAGTACAATTTAAATGCAAAGACTTAAAATCAAAATACTAGATGATACCGATGCTAAATATTATATAACACCACCACTTGTTGTTGATAGTATGAGTTCAAAAAATAGAGATCAAATTTGTAGGTAAAAAATGTTGCTAAGTAGAAATATGAAATAAGAGACATAACAATTTAATTACCAGCTCCTTTTCTCTTCACTTTTCTCCATAATAAGAAACCACAGATAATGATAATGAGTATTGTTATCACTGCAACAACTACTGGGACAACCACAGCAACAACTATTTTTGAAGTGCTACCATTTCCTGCACAAGCATGTCATGGTTAGATCTTTGATTCAAATTTCCTTAGTACACACCTCTTTTTACGTCCCCTACCCCAAAAAGATTGACCTTATGAATCAACATTATTGAAATAATTGGTCCTCAAAACATACTCTAAAGTAGATGAACTGGAGAAATATCTACAATATCCTTCCACTCAAACAATAAAAGTGAATCAACGTTTAACCACTATATGGTAATATGGTAGAAATCTCCCACTAAAAGATATCACTTCTTAGTTGTCCCAGAAATATTGAAGGGTTTGATGAAAAGGATCATCAGTTAGATTTAATTACCATCTTTACCAGAACGACTAGTACTAGTTGAATTGCGCTCGAGCGACTGAAGGTGGCGGAGAAGATGCTACTTCTACAGGAGGAGGTACTGATGGTGACAGAAACAAAGAATAGATCTCATACCGAAGATTGCAACTGATGGAGAATATCCTTGCACCTACTTTTTCACCATTAACATAACTGATAATATTTTGCAAGCAAGTTAAGCAGTTGTTTTCTGTTAAGTCTCTAGTGCACTGCACCATGGCATATATAACTACAAAATCTGTGAAGCCAGTGCTTCCAACTGAAAATTTTGAAGGAATTGATGCAGCAATTGTTGAAAGGTTTCTTAGCAAGTTCCCCACTTTTCTATTAAAGAGAACTTGATCACTTGCATTCTGCATATTTACTATCAGTAGTCTTGGAATGCTATTGGCTGTTGAGAAGAAATGGCGGTTTGAGTACTGTAAGGAACAATCAATATAACCAATGGAAGCTTCCTTCTGATTGAGACAGAGTTCCCTGATCTGTGTAGCTGCAGTGTTTGCACAAGTTTCACAATCTTTGTTAGAGAGTTCACCATTGCACTGTAGGAGACCATAGACCGTGTCAGCATTCTGACCAACAGTAACATTGGAGAACCCATTGAGAGAAGCATTGGCTACAAGAGAAGTGAGGGTGAGGTTTAGATTTTCTTCATATGCACTCCCAGAAGTATAATTTATGGCGGGGTTACAGTTAAAATATCTATACTCCTGATCTTGAGCATTAGTGAAATTGTAAAATTGTAAAATTGTAGAAGAGAAAAAAGATAGATTATGTGCAGAGCATTTATTACAGGAGATAGCATTATATCGCTTGGAAAAAGGTCAAGGTGGATCAGAAGTGAGTCAGTGACAACAAAAGAAGAAGAAAGAGTAAAAATTTCTGATCTCCCTTGCAGCTTCCAAAGATTAATAAAGAAAATGAAGATAAGGCGATCGCCACATCAGCCGAAGGTGTGATTATATATAGGAGGGGGATACTGTCATCCTGTTTCCCCCACTGACCCTTGACCAAATTGTATATTCTTGTTCCTTTGAAAATCCAAGTAAATCCAACAACAAAAACCAATGAAACAAACTAAGTCAATCTGAAAGGAAAATCTTGGTACTATTGTCTAGGTTGTAGACAAAATCACGAAATTTAGTTAGAAACTTCGCAAGCATTTTTACAAATCTTTCTCCCCTTTAAATATAAACCTTGCTAATGACAGCCTTGACTTATTGTTAGGCAGGCTTAAACAGAGACAAACCCTATTTTAAGCTTCCGTATGTGAGGACAAGTGATAGACTCTCCCCTCCATGAAAAGTCAGATTGAAGCCATGTCAACAACCCAAAAGGATTGAAGGATTCATTGTTAGCATACGAGTAACTTCAATCACATACATATAAAAACTAATAAATAAGAAACCATTACATCACAGAGTTTAATATTCGGAATTGCAAGGCATTTCTAAATTAAAATATCAATAAAAATCTTATATCAGCTCTATACAAGTTTGACTTGTAAAGCTATGTCATCAGATGCCAGAGACAAAGGATTTGCTACTGCTCCTTAATTTTATAATCCACAGAGATATAATTATAGTTATCAAACAATCCAAGCTGAGTAAGAGGGGTTCCGACTTGAACTCAAAAATCAGATTTTGTGGAGTATGATGTGAGTAGTGGGTTTCGTAATTAAATCTCAATGATACGGGATGATAGGTTTATGGATACTGAACCACAAAAACAATAATTGTGAACTCAAAACCTGAAATCCCCATTGTAGATCGGTGAATATAGCCCAATGGTAAAAAACCCAACTTTACATTTAGGCTGGCGTTGTTGTAAGATTCCCAAGGGTTGCTTCGTTCCTCACAGTGCAAACCCTGATCTAAAAGTCCATTGCTTTGGAAAGAAATAAAAATGATAGCCATGTCGGACGTAATAGTAAGTGAGAGGGAATCATACCAAATCTCAAACTGGAGAATCTTAATTTGGGAGAGGAGAATAGTGTATCCCTTCCTCTCTCCTTTGGAGGGAAGTACCCTTGGAGAGTAAGTAGGGAATTGAGCCCTTGGATTTTCCCTCCCTAGCCAGATTTGAAAAAAAATAAGTGGTTATGTGTAATTTTGAAACGTGAGGGTGTTTTTTTTTTTTTTTCTTTCCTAATTTTAAGTGTCACAACTCCCTAATAAAGTTAATTTTCTGAAGCATGTCATTCCTCAAATACGATATGATTTATGTTAAAATCATTTGTGAGTCTATTAACATTATCCAAAAAATAATGTGGATAGATAGGATTTATTTTTTTATTAAATGAAATTGTATAAGAAATAGGTAAGACTATGTACGAGTAAAATTACTTTAAAGTGAAACTCTCTTAATAAAAATAATAAAATTAAGTACATTTTTAAAATAAAATTAGTTTTAAGAAATAAAAAAATTGTCATGCTCTTTAAGTTTCTTTTGGTATATCATATTTCTTTTTATAGGACACACTGCTTTATTATAGAAAATTTATAGGTAGTTGATCCCAAACCCACATACATGACCCTGTTCAAATATCAGAAATTCAATGGAATTGAATCACTAATTTCTTAAGCAACTACGAAAGGCCATTGATTATTATCAGACAGTAACATATCTTACGTCACAACTCCCATCATAAACCCTCACAGATTTTCTCCCAGAACAGCAATTGGGCAGCGATGAGATTGAACTTTGAAGACAGTCCTTGCAAGACATGCTGGAGAGGTCCCTTGTGCACTGAAACCAACCCATATAATTGGTCGGACCCTTCAAGTCCCACTTTACCTATTGCCAACATATTTGGTTCCACAGAAGCTTGCTCTGTCAGATTGCTCAACAAATCAATTGCCTTTTAATTGAAAAAAGTGGGTTCACTTACATTTTCAGTCCCAAATTGGAAATACCAGTTTAAGTGGTCAATCTGAGCAAAAAAATCCCAGCTCAAGTATTTCAATTGGCAATATCTATACCATACGACTGCACCTTTGCTAGGCCAACATAATGAGCTTAATTCATTGATTGCCTGATAAAGACAGTCGGTACAGGTTGCGGAGGGAAGATCTCCACGGCAAAGGGCAAACCCATATGCTCTGTTTGGGCCTTCACCCTTGGAACCCATACCAAAACCATTAGGTGGGGATCCAAAGGAAAGATAAGTTAGTAGCTCTTTCAAGTTTGTTTCATATGGGTCATTGCTAGTGAAATTCTCAGATCTTATGCAAACATGGTCTGTCATTACATAAGCGGCAAAAACACCTTGAGAACAAAGCACAAAGGTGATCACAGAGAGAAAGGAAGTGAATTTTGAGGAAGACATTGTTGTCTAATTAATGGGTTGGGAATTAAATTGGGAAATTACCAAATTCCAGCTTAGTTCAATATTTATAGTAAACCATGCTATGATTAAATTTCTTTTGGCAAACGGTTTGGGTTGAAGACTTGAAGCTACAATTAACAAGTGGCTTCCAATCAAGTGGTACTAATTATTCATTGAAGCTTGTGGTTATTTTGTGAGGGTGCTATTGTTATACTTGCTCTGCTTGGCTTGAGAAACAAGTGGTTGTGATGGAATTGGATAAAGCAATTGGAAACCATTCACTGGTAATCTATAAGTAAACTGAGAAGCCAAGGTTGCATGCAGTAGCACTGCAATTCAGTAGGCCTTTAAAGCCTATTGGTAACAGAAGTGGTAAGACAGCTTAGGAAATCTAGTACTAGTAAAAGTATTAACTACTAACTGATTTGGCCACTCTTTGAAAGTGAAAGATTAACAAATAAAATTTTAATGTATTTTGGTGACTCTGTCTTTATGCAAACCTAAAACCTTACTTCCTGTGGAGTTGAAAATTTAACAAATTAATTACAGAGCATGCTTTGTCTTTGTGAAGCACAAAATGTGAGGTGCCTTAGCTGAGTCCTTCTAGATCTTTTCATTTTTTTATTTTTTCTTTTGATATCATCAATACAGCAAAGAAACGTTCTTTACTACAGGCTCTGTCCGAAAATTTTTAAGGTGTTACCATGTGGATTACTAAAAAGTACTAGGTGCAGAAAAAGTGAAATATTTAAAAAATTAAAAGTATAAAGCGTTCATCTTTTTAACAAAGAGTGGGACCATTTGAGTACACATAATATTTTTAATAATATATTTAGACTTAGTTTAGGAACACTTTTAGATGTTACTTATGTTTATGAGAAATATAAATTAATTGTTTTATATTTGGTAAAACTAAAAGTAAGAGTATTTCTATTTTGTATTTTAAAAGTTTGCTTTTATTCTTACAAATTTAGAAGATTAATATAACTTCATTTTTTAATGAAAATTTATATTTATTATTTTACTAATTAATAGAGTAGGTTAATTATCTTTTTTTTTATTATCAATATCTATTATTGTCAATTTAAATCTTTAAACCAGCTTTACAATTAATTTACCTAAATACTAATTTGTGACTTTTACTTATTGAGAACAGCTTTTTGTATTATTTTAACAAACACTATTACTATAATTTTTTAAAAAGCAGCTCTAAGATAGCCATAAGAGCACTACACATCTCAAAAAGTCATAACATTACTAAATCAAGTCTTAAGTATTACTTAATTTTTAATGACAAACTTGCATTGTAACTTTAATTCTAACAAAAAGAAAATATTATTTGAGATTAGTCGTAGCTTTTGAGTTGAGGACACTTTAGTAAAGCTAAAAAAATTTCAAGCTTTAGACAGTCTATTTGTTGAGTTTGTAAGTACACAACTCGCAAATCGTCATATCACAAACGAGTTAATCATACAATAATTAGCATACAAAATCAGTTAGAAACTTAAATAACTTATTTAATAAATACTCTCATATATTATTAACATATAAATTGCCATAATTCATGATGACTTATTCCACAACTATTTTTATATTTATATGTAATTAATATATCAATTGCTAGAATTTTCAAAATTATTATCATATTTATTTTTAAGATGTATATTTTCATAAAATTAGTTTATTTGTTCACAAACGATTTTGTAAATATAACGTGAATCGTCCAAAGGCACTACACGATTTGTTAACAAATTATTGTCGTATCAATTAACTCAGAGAATCGCCAAGTTCTAAGACGATTTGTTCGTAAAGTATGTTATATAATTAACATGTGAATCATCAATAGTTTAGATGATTTGTTCATAAACTTCCCCTACAGTCTAATTAACATCAAAATCTTCAAACTTTTTGTCATTTGTTCATGATCTAATTAGTTATGTGCAAGATAGGAAAATTTGGTATATGCATAGGAAATATGTGCCACATAAGTAGCATACCTTCCTACAAATACTTAGTTCTTATTGTAGAAAGACATGAGTGAGATCCTAAAGCCAAATATGTGATGACTCTGTTGAAATATCAGAAAATATGGAACATAGCAACAACCTAATATTTCTTAAGCAATAAAAGCTCTCCTCTGATCTTTTCTACATTTAAACAAAACCTTAAATTAGAGATATAATCAAGTATTAGTAAACTGCATGTCCTATGTCACAAGTCCCATTGTAGATCCGCACCTGTTTTCTCCCAGAGCAACAATTTCCAAGCGATGAGATTGATTCACTAAGACACTTCTTGCAAGCTGAGCTTGAAAGGTTCCTTGTGCATTGAGCCAACCCATATAGTGTCTCTGACACTTCAAGCTTTAACTTACCCAAAGCATACATTTTTGGTTCCATGGAAGCTTGCTCTGTCAAATTGCTCAATAAGTCTCTATTGAAGGAAGGGGTTCCCTTACATTTTCCTTCCCATATATGGAGTACCAGTTTATGTGGTCAATCTGACCAAAAAACATCTGCGTTTGAGTACTTCAATTGACAATATTGTAACCAAGCTATTGCACCTTTTTTGTACCAACAGAGTGTGCCTAATTCTTGGATTGCCTCAATTAGACAATCAGGGACTGTTTTGGCCCTCACCCTTGGAACCCATACCAAAACCAGTGGATGGAGTTTTAGAGGAAATATAGCTTAAAAGCTCACTCAAGTTTGTTTCATATGAGTCATTGCTAGTGAAATTCCCAGAGTTTAGACAAACATGATCGCCATTGTATGCTGTAAAAACATTTTGAAAACAGAACATGAAAGTTATGAAGAAGAGTACTAAAGAGATGAATTTTGAGGAAGACATTGTTGTAAAATTGATGGTTTTTGGTTCAATAAAATTGGGACGTTGAAAAAATTGCATCTTTATTCAATTTATATATTTAGTCCTTCCCTTCAGGTTCAAGTTTTAAACTAGTGGCTGTTTGTTGAAGCTTGTACTTTATTCTGTTTGCAAGGACATTTCTAGTTTTATTTTCACTGATTAGCCCAAACATGGCCTAATCCATTAAGACGGCATGACGTTCAATTGTTTGTAAGATACTTACTAATCAATTCAAATCACCCCAATCAGTAGAATATAATATACATAAGGCAAACCAACATTCATTAATAAGGTTCACATGCATACATTTTAAGGTTCTGTTGAGTTTTGATGACAGAGCTTAGAAATTTCAACATTACTTGTCTTCTAGTTGAGTTTATGTGTTAATGACATTATAGTTGATATTATTCAAACAAGTTAAGGTGTAAATCGCCAAAAGTTCAAGCGATATGCTCGCAAGCAAGTTTCATTTCTAATTAATAAATTTATTATCAATTATTTAAACTGCCTCATGCACAAATTATTTTTATATGTAATGAGCAAGTAAACAAAAACTAGTTATAACGATTCTTTCACAATATATAAATTACCAAAAATCATTACGATTTGGTCATAAATTATCCTCTATAAATAAATAAAATATTCTCGACCTACCTAATCTTTTCCTAATTTAATATCAAGTGTTGAAAAATTGGTAGAGCTCATATCTTATGTTGCAAGTCCCACTATACATTCTCGCCCCTTTCTTTCCCAAACAACATTTTTCAAGCCAAGAAGCTCTATCACTTAGACATTTCTTGCAGTCCAAGGCAAGGAGGTCTCTGCTACATTGGACCAACCCATAGAGAGTCTGAAAGCCCTCGTGGTTCTAATTTTCCAGAGGCATACATCTTTGGGTTCACAACAGCATCCTCAATGAGTTGGTTAATTAACTCTTGGCTCCTTTGCCCATACAACTTGGGATCACTCGTATTCTCATGGGAATCGAGGAAGTACCAGTTTTTGTAAGTCAATTTGACCATAGAAATTCTCTCGTGAGTATTTTAAAAAACAGGTTTCGTACCATATTGCTGCAGCTTTGGTTTTTGGGCAGTATTTGCGGATTTCGTTGCTTGCTTGAACAGTGCAGGTCATGCAATTTGTAGCTTGAAACATCACCACGGCAAAGAGCCAGCCCATATATTCTGGTTTTGCCTTCGGCCCTTTGAACCCAAACCAAAACCTGTGGATGGGGTTTCATAGGAGATATAGCTCAATAGCTCTTTCAATTGGGTTTCATATGGGTCACTGCTTGTGTAATTCTGAGAGCTTAGACACTCATGGTAGAGTTTCTGCTCACCAAAAACCACAAGATTTTGAAATAGCGAAAAGGTTAACAAAATGGGTAAGAAGAATTTTGAGCAACACATTGATAATTTGATGGGTTTAAATCCAGATTCGGTGTCCCTGCTACGTTTATATAGAGCGTCGAAATGCCAGTGGTCAACAGCAAAGCTTTATAAGTTAATTAAAATTTGTCACTCTCATTTATGTTTTGGCTAATCAAATTCATTCTTCCTTGGTTAATTAATGGGACAGACAACATTAATTCAAACTATGTACCAAGGGCTATCAACAATTACTTAATTAGTCATTAACTTTGAGACATCCTATGAAAAATATAGTACTATGTTTAGCCTTTTGACTATTTCAAAGCTCTATCTTAGCTTTTCATGGTTTAGAGAGTGCAATATCAATCAAAATCTTTTCTTGGTAAGAATTAATCAAAAAATTTAAAACAATACAAATAAAAAAATTAGCACAAAAAATCATTAATAAAAAAGATACGTCTGACGTGAGATTTATCATTTTCTATCAGTAATTGCAATACATTAAAAAATATAAATCTTTTTACGCATGTCACATTTAATATAATAATTAATATTAAGTAATTTATTATTTCAATGTCGATATTGTGGTGTCTCAAATAAAGGCTTCCTCTTATTTATAGAAAAACGTAGGTGACAATCAGTGATAACCCAACAAAAAATCCCAACTTCTAAGCCATATGCCGAATCTGTGAGGTACAAAGTTGTATTGTTAGTACCAGTGGTGTTGAAAATTTGGTAGAGCTCATATCTGACAATGCAAGTAGTCCCACTGTACATTCTTGCTCCTTTGCTTCCCAAACAACATTTTTCAAGCCAGGAAACTGAATCACTTAGACATTTCTTACAGTCCAAACTTGAGAGGTCCCTAGTGCACTGAACTAGCCCATAAAATGGATCTGATTCTCCAATTTCAAATTTCCCAGAGGCATGCATTTTTGGGTGTCCAATAGCTTTCTGAGTTAGTTGGTCAAAATAATTTTGGGTCCTTAAACCAAACAACGTTGGATCACTCACATTCTCATTGTTCTGCACTACATACATGTTGTTGTAGTCAATTTTACCAAAGAAGCCTCTCATTCAAGTACTTTAAAGCACAACTGTCGTACCAAACAACTGCACCTTTGGCACTTGGGCAATATGTGCTGAGGATTTCATTGCTTGCTTGCTTAATACAGGCCAGTGCAATTTGTAGCAGACACATCACCACGGCAAAGAGCCAGCCCAACTGTTCTGTTTTGGCCTTCACCCTTTGAACCCATACTAAAACCTGTGGATGGTGCTTCATAGGAAATGTAAGTCAGAAGCTCCTTCAAGTTTGTTTCATATGGGTCATTCCGTAGTGAAATTCTGTGAGCTTAGACAAACATGGTTCAAGTAGTCTCCAAAAACAGTGTGATAAAAGAGGCAAAGCATTAACAAGATGAATGAAAATAATTTTGAGAAAGACATTGTTTTTGTAAAGTGGGTGGGTTTGATTGGTTGATTTAATTTGGCATTTCAGGGGATTGCTTTGTGATTTATATAGTGGGTAGGGGATTTTTCACTGTAAGTAGCACATTTTTGAGCACAAAAGTTAAGTTCATAAACAAGTAAGTTTTCTATTATATTTGTTTGTTGGAGAAATTTGTATTACAAAAGAATGAAGGTAAATTCATCCATTCGATCCTGAAAAGGTGCTTGAATTGTATCCAATTGTTGCACCATTGAAGAAGCAACATAGATAAGCATTTTGAAAAACAATTTTTAATTAGATAAGTGGCAGGAAGACGCAAAAAAGAAGCCAAACATTCCAGGATTTTCTTCTTTTTGTTATTGCCGGTTAGTTGTTGAAAAGGGTTTGGCCCTGTTGTGTATTTAAGAGATACCTCCAATTACTTAGTTATAGACTCAAGCACTTTGAAACACATAAGTATAAATTCGAAATTTAATTTAACTAGAAATAAAACACAAACACGAAAGCTCAACAACTTTTGCATACTCTGTTTTGAAATTCAAGTGTTGGAAACAGAGTTGTAAAATATAAAAAATTAATTTGAAGAAATCAGTACTTACCCTGCAAAATTAATTGAATCCGGATTTTTAAAAGAAAATAAATTTATAAATGAGAACTTGTAACATGTAAATCAGTTCCGTCCAAAAGTTTAACCTTTTGCACGCTCTGTTTTCAAATTTTAGTTTTGGAACAGAGTTGTGAAACATGAAAATTCAATTTTAGAAATCAGAACCTAACCTCTCCTTATTTGATAGGAATAAATGAGTATGTTGTTGATGGATATATGAAGATGCATTAATGTGGTTTTTGAAGAATTTATTGTAAACCAAGTATTACATGAACTTAAGAATACATATTTGCAATTTTGTGTTTTTTAAGCATATAAGAGGATTGCAAAATTCAAGATGTTTCCTCAATTTGGATTTCCAAATATCCCCAACAAATTAAGGTTTTGATTCTCAAGGAATGAAGGATGGATATGTCAAGCTTAAACCATATAATACCATTTCTTTTCTTTACGAATAAATGAGATATATTTAACTACAAAATTTTACAGGATCCTTACAAACATATATTACAGTAAGTTAAATATTCAGGAAGTTTCATACCAAAATTAGTGCTTTGGCCAAAGTAATCAAGGATTGTATCTGTTAAATGCACCGAATTTCCCAGCAAGAGGATATGCTCAACAAGTTTCATGAGTCAAAGTAGGAAGTACCAAGACATTGGCATGCCAAGCAACTCAGGCAAGTTATAGGTCAAGATTACACAAACCAAAATACAGGAGTTTCCACCAGCCCTTCGGTCATCTCCAGCTTTTCATTTCTCCTGTAAGAGGAGCAGAAAATGGCCATCAAAGAAAAAGCAAGCTGAATTAAATTAACAACTCATTCCATGCTGCTAGATAACCTTAATGCAGAAGTACATTCCAATACTAATGAAAACATCACAAATTCAAACAAAGCGTCCCTCTACTAGAGAATATGATATATCAACATTTATATTCATTCATCACAACAGGGGGGAAACTTGTGTTTAAAAGAAAGAAGTACCACAAGGTGGGTTAAATTCGATGCAGAAATGCAATTCCAAAAAGACAAAAAGAAGCTAGTTATTCTTCACCATAACTTAATTAGAAGACCTTAAAATTTAAAAATATATAGGCTGTACAAAGCATTTTGAATTTTTAATGCATGGGAAGTTACTAAAATAAAACTCAAGGACTTTCACAAAGATCAAGCATATACCTTAAGGTGCAATGTGAGCTTAAGAACAAACCACACTGCAATGTAGATTTGAAGTTTTGGGAAAAATAAGGGAGCTTCCTCAACTTCGAGGCAATCCCAAAAGAATGCTAGACGTATGAAGCGATTAGTTCATCCATACCACATTGTCTAATGTTAATAATCACCGATTCATTGAACGATGGCAGAACATTGCAACATCGACGGCGTGGAGCCTTCATCTAGAATAGAAAAAAGACAGAATCACACCTTCAATTGAGTTACTAGAATAGAATAAATACATGGTATAACAATAACACTTAAACCTTCAAAGAAAGCATGTCCAAATTATAATTCCAATACCTGTTCAATATCAAGATATCGCTTCCTTGAGAAAACTCTGATTCGTTTCAGATTCTTTGTGGCACCTGATAAGCAATTCCCATCAATATGCCTGGTGTAATCACTCAAGATACCACGTTTGTCAGATGTAACACTTTGCAGGAAAAATATAGTTGGTCTTTTACATGGGTTCTTAGGATATTCTCTAATGTTAAACATAAAATGACTTGAATCAATATTAGCTCCCCTCCTCCAAGGCTTAAAAGTTCTCTGCAATGAAAGTAGATCAGGTAGAAGTTCATTGCCTTCAAAGACTTGTACAGGCAAAACCCCAAGCAATCGAGAAGGTCAATGAAGTTGAACCATCATAGCAGACTGTTTGCTGCAAAATCATGGTAGGATCAACATTGACAGCTGCAAAAAGGTGCTCCAAAGCTTGGGTTCTGTTCATGCTGGGAAAGATTGGCTCTACCGCATCCAAATGATGAAGGGACACCAAAGGTGATAACGGATGTGCAGCCAGCATCCCAAACAAGTTTCCCCGCATATCTACCTGGTGAAGAAAGAGTAGTAAGTAAATAGTCAAGGCCATTGAAAGTCTTGACTTAAGTTTCCAGATAGACAGGGCTCTCTGTCAAAAATAAAAGTCTTAATTTGAATTGGTAAAACTCACATATCCTAATTGAAATCAGCACAATTCACTTGAGCAATACAATTACAGGCTCACAGACATGCACACCAATAATCTCATTAGATCATAATCAAACAGAAGCAACAAAGTATAGAAAAAAATCTAAATCAAACAAATGAAGGCCAAGTGAAAGCTTGCATGTCTCATAAAGGCAAGAGGGATGAAATACACTTATACATGGACTAACTAGCCCATCAGGTACAATTCATTACCATCTGGAGGAAACCAAAAACTATACTGACTATAGGTTGATTTATCATTTATCAAGCAGCTTGTTTGTAAGTCAATGAAAGTGTAAAGAATAAACATTGCAAACATAAGCAAAGAACAACTCTATGAAATAATAATAAACATAAATTACCTGATGGAACCCAGGTTCATGGGTTAACCCCACACCAAGCTCAGCCAAGCAAGAGAAAATCCTAGAATCACTTCCATACAAATGCCCATACCTCATCAAACACGAATCTAAAACCATAGCCAAAACCCTAGCAAGTGAATAGCTTATTGCGAAACCCCCGCCACCAAATGCCATATTAAAAGAATACTTCACATTCTGCTCGTAGCTCTCTGAATTACTCCCAATGTAAAACCACCTATCATGATCGTATTTCGACAACGTTTTCACCAAATTGTCCACGAAAAACACCGTATCGTCATCCCCAAATACAAACCACCGAACATCCGATTCATTTCGTTCAACAACCTCCTTAACCACACGTGCCACGCGGATGGCCGACTTAAGACCTCCCCGGAAAGTGTAAGGGAACTTCGAGGTATCTCCGGATATTACCACCGGCGGAATATCTCCGGGGGAGAAGGAGGATTCAGATACGTGGCGGTCCAAAAAAGCAAATGCCCGAGTGGAATTGGGGGAATACCATAAGCGGACATAGGCTTCCCTCGGGCGCCAAGACAAGGACGACGAAGCAATAGCAAAAACTAGGTGCCGGCGAGTAGTAGAGAAAGCGGTGGAGCGTGAAAGTTTAGATTTTGGCACGTAGGGAAGGTTAAAGTCCAGAAGAAGGTAGAGGTTAAGGATCAAAGAGAGGATTAAAATGAATGATGTGAAGCGGGAAGGAGCTGGAATTCTGAGAAATGTGGAGGGCATCGGGAATTTTTTTGAGAGGCTGCCGATGGTTTCAGAGAGAGAAAGCTTTGATTGCTTTTTCTTCCGCTGGTACATAATGATGATGATATCTGGGAGAAATTTATTAAACACGTTGCAGAAATGAACAGTGACGAGCAGTACCTGTTACCAGTGCAGGCCCCAGCAGTTTCTGACATCTCTGTTTCGTTTTGCAGTTTTCAAGGTCGTTACACGTTCCGCGACTTTGCAGAATATTAAGGATTAATCTGAGAAATAATTGCCCAGATCCAGACGGGAAATGGGCCTCTATTGGGTTTTCAGGTTGGATTTTTCTAATTATTTTTGCTTCTATAAATACAAATTTTGGACGGAAATGTACAAATTATTTCAACTTTCAAATGTTTAACGAAGTGTTCTTATAACACAGTTAAATATTATTTTCATGTTCATTACCACCCATTTGGTAGACAAATTTTTTTTACCATCTCCACCAAGCCAACAACTTCCGTATTGTTTTTGGTTGGGGTGTCCAAACAATTCGACAAAGCAGTTAATCTGGAACTAATTCATTTGAAACTTGAAAATCCAGGGTTGTAACTCTAGGTCATTATGTATTGTTACCATCTCCATAATGCCAACAATTTGTATTGTTTTTGGTTCGAGTGCACAAAAACTTGACAAATCATGTAACCCAAGACCAACACGACGAAACTTGACATCTCTTATTTGTATTCTTTATTTTGGGTAGAGCTGGTGATCAGGTTAAAAAACCAATTAACCCTAGGTACCCAACTGACTCCATTTTACTTTAATACATTTTTTATATGTAAATATTATAGTTAAAATTTAAATTTTTATAGATAAGTATACATTGCTATTTTAAAATATATATAATTGCAAATTTTAAATATTATTTTTTAGTATTAATTTTTTTTTTAACTTGACCAACTCACTCAATTTTTATATCAAGTGAAATTTATCTCAACCAACCACCTGAATTTTAAGTTTTAATATTTAGTGGCATGTTTTAGCCTATCTAACTTAGTCACGTTGGATTATATTTTATCTGCACCTTATCTAACATGACAATTAATCGCACTATTCTTATTTTTGGATCACCATTTGAATTACCTCTTCACTTCTCAGTTCTCACCACACAACATTACAAAAGGGCAAAACTCCAAAGATGTAATCGCACTATTCCTATTTTTGGGTCATCATTTGAATTATCTGTTTGCTGTATCTCATCGCTTCTCAGCTCACCACAATATTATAAAAGGGCAAAACTCCAAAGATGAAATAAGATTTTCTCCTCATATTCTTTGTACACATTCATTTACAGTTTTTGAGTCATTATCTTTTCTACATATATAATGATTGACATTTTGAAGTCACTCTAGATATTCACGCGGGTCAAATTTGATCTTAACACGGTTTGATAATTTCATCACTTGTTATTTCTTTATCTTGGTTTCTAAGTTAGTGGTGTCCATCAACTTGCGAGGTTACAATTCAGAGTACCACTCCTTTAAGAAGGACCATAAGCATCGTCATGTCAATTGTCCATTACTGCCAACTCATTTAGACAAATGAAATAGAGAGTTATAGACCTACATATACGTGATTCGAATATCACTTTAGTCTATTGAAGTAAATAATATTTTAATTTTATAATTATAAAACTCATTTATTTACATTTTATAATGATCCAACTGTTAGTTTATAGATCAAAAAGATAATTCTAGTTTTAAAATTAAGATATAGTTATAATTATAATTATTTTATTAACTACATCTTAATTCAAAGTATATAATTATTTTATTTGAGATAATTAGAGATGTGATTGAGATAGTAACTCATTTCAATCTATCGCATTCAATGTAAATCAATCATTTTCAACACGAAGCTTTCCACTTTCAACCAAACTTGTGGACTGGTGTATTAGTGTGATATACAATGTATCATCCTCACAACAATACGGGACAATGACATCCCTTCCGCTCATAACTTGCCACATTAGGTTCCATAAGTTGTAGGATCCAAAACAAGAGTGAATACAAAGTATAGAGAACAAGTCAAATCAATTTAAAATTGTCTTATTCTCAAAGAATTATATGGACTTTGGTGGGTCCCAATTCAAAGGTGCTAATTCTAAACCATACAATAAACTTTCTTATTCACCCAAGTTGACTTGGTAACCACTCGACAAGAAAAATCATGGCTAATAACACTCCTCGAAGCATCTTAGGAAGCTTATGGGTTAATCATACTTTAGCTTTTTCTTTACATTTTTTGTCAAAATTATCGGAGTCACAAAATTAAATGCCATCCTCATGTTCAAATTAGAGGACATAGTTCTCCCAAAGCAACAACACTATTATAAAAGGGGTTCTCTTCAACTATTAAGCTATGCCACATTGAGCTATTTCAAAAAATGTGTAAAGGTGAACAAGAGGAAAAGAATGGTGGTTTATGCAGGAGATTTATTCCTGGAGAGGATGCTTCACATGGTGGTGCAAACAGAGGAACAGTTTTTTGTGAGCTGTGTGGTTCACAGGCATCATTGTATTGCCAAGCTGATGATGCATTTTTATGTAGAAAATGTGATCAATTGGTTCATAATGCTAATTTCTTGGCTAGAAGACATATTAGGTGCTTTCTGTGCAATACATGTCAGAACATGACACAGCGATATCTTATTGGAGCCTCTGTTGAGGTGGTTCTTCCAACAATGGTGAGTTGGGCAGAGAGAAGCAGCTTGAGCAATAAGAGCACCCAGAGGAAAAGCTCAAGAATGCTAAAAAGGCCTTTTCTATTTCTCTGATTTTATTTTTTTTTCCATTTTGGGTCTGTATTCGGGGTTTGCATATAGAGAATTAGTGTATTGGAGCTAAACATATAGAACGATGAATATAATGTAATGAATAGCTATGTGGAATTGTTGAAATGGAAAAAAAAAAAAAAAAAAATTAAATTTTTGCATCGCAGCAAAAACCTGTTCAGATGTTCATTAAATTTAGATCTACACGAGGATAGCAAAGTTTGCCTAGTGTAATGAGAACTATCGATTATGCTATAGATACTGGTCACTGAGGCAGAACATAGGTTGTCAAAATATGTCTGGTTGCTCCAGGCGTAAGTTACTCAAATAATTGAAATTGTTTTTCTGCAATGATAGTCTGTCAATCACAATAAACCTGTTCACTAGTCTGAAGAATGTGAGATAACTGAAAACATTGGAAAATGGATGCTTCACTCGTAGACTTGAGTAGTAAGAAATCAAGAGGCCTTTCGTAGGTATTAGCAACGAAATTGAGAACCAAAAAAAAGGAAAAAACAAAAGAAGAAATTGTTCCTGCCAAAAACTAATTTCCCTTTATTCCTTATTAGATGGTATATATGATATACACATCCAGCTACCAACAGACATTCCCAGAGAAAAATGACCCGTTGGATATTGAAGACTGAAGAATGGATCCATCATCACAATCCCTTTATGCGAACAAGAAAGTATAATTAGGCCTGCATATAAGAAAAGCAAACAGATTGAAACAGTTAACAAGAAGATCAAGATGCTATTGAAGCAAGCGAAGCCATTGGAGCACCAGAGAAAGAATGTGGTGAAACATAAAAATTCCTACAATCTCCACCCTTACAACCAGGCAGTAATAGCATTATTGTAATTACGTTTGTCTCATTTGGCATCACAAGCAAGCATAAACTAGAATAGATACAGAAGGTGTAGACACTGAAGAAATAGTTTGATATATAACACACCTTAACAGAAGCTTTATGTCCTCCTCACCAGTTGTTTTATCTGAATTTAAACTCACTGCAGGCAATGTGATTATGTTCCTACAGGTATCTTATGTTCCATGCCCTCTCCATTTTACACTTTTACATATATATGACCCCAAGTAATCAAGTCTTGAGAAATTTTTTAGTTGGGTTAGGATTCTATGCTGCAGGGATTACTTAAAATATATAGAAAATAATATATAAGATGAAATCATTATTTATCCTTAGTCTGAAACTGTTGATGACAGTATTGGGCCTGGCAAAGTGAAATTTCTAAATTTGTGGTGGATTACCTTAGATTCATGCCTTATCTTTGCAAGATAAAGGATAAAGATTGGGCAATGTGCCTCAGAAGTTTCTTGTCACAAGAGGATCATAATCATATGCTTCACCGGCCTTCACAAATCTACCTTTGACACGTTTTCTAGTATCAGCTCTGGCTTTCCGAGATGCATATCTTATTTGTTTGCCAAACCTACACATTGAACAAGTGCAAACTCTGTTAGAAGTTAATCACCAAGAAGAATCAAAGGAATTTGTATGAAGTCCTAATTTTAAGTATATCCAATCAAATCATACAAGAGATAATCATATCTGCAATTTTTAGGTTATAAGAAAAGTGGCATATCCAGGTTGTTGCTGATTTGAGGTCTGTAAGATGTCTCAGAACCATACTATAAATGTTTTCTACTCAAATTTGCAGCATGAATAAAAGGAACTATTATACAAAAATTGAAATCATTCTCGCCAACAAATTCAGCAGTAAGAAAAACAAAAGCCTATCTGAGCAGTTGCAGTGACAAAGTTAAAACATCTCTATAAAAATTTGATACCGTAATATAGGACTAAGAGTTAAGGCACAAACGTTCTAGTTTTTTTCTTTTCATTGTATCTCATTTTGGCTTTATCCCTTGCTTGAGGGCAAGATGCCTCCAAATTTGGTTCCCACGGGGATTCACCCGTGAGAAATACTGGTGATAATCCACAATCTTGATAATCAGCAGTTCTACTCTCTTCAGTGATGTTTGATAATGAAAGTGACATGCTCGAATGAACTTGACCGGGCGAAAATCCCAAATTGATGTTTCTGCTGCAGGTAGAGTTCATTAACATGCAATTTGCATTACTAGTAACAGCCTGCATCATACTAGCTGACCCACCAATCCTAGCCGGTTGAAAAGCTATGCAGTCTTGTACCACTGATGATGCCTAGAACATACAAATAGGTAAAATTAAGACATTTGCATCTTAAGAAAAGTTGCTTCACTGAAACTGAAATGAAGTAAAAAGTTTTGAGAGAACCTCCAATACATTCTCAACAGGACCATTAGATCCTGTAACTGACATATTTTTCTCCATTAATAGACAATCTAATCCTTTATCGTGACACTGAAATTTGCTACGATCTTGAGAACAACCAAATACCTCATCATCTCTATCAAAGTTCAATGGAACATCATCTATATTTAGACCTTCACATAGATCATCACCTTCATGGATACCCAGATCCTTCAAATTAGAACAACCTTGCAGCACCTGAAGTTAAAAATGTTTGGTCATATATATATATGGCTAAGCTATCAAGCAGAATTTCAGCAGGAAAGATTAATATGACCAATGTAATAAACCTTTGTGAAAGGTGCAACTGCAAATTTATGAGAGAACCATTTGAATTTTTCATTTGTGCATTTAGATCAAATATATGAGAATTACTGACCAAAACAGAACCGGTAAGATTTAAGGTGTACCTTTGGCAGGTTCAAGTCCTCATCAGGAAAGAGAGGTAGCTGATCTCGGCAGAACGGAATGTAATTTGAATTTGGTGGAATTGTAGTAGAAGAAGTAGAAGATTGGCCCATCAAAGTTTCAAATTTGTCACATTGTTCTATATCATGCAACTTGGTGGTCACCAAACTAAATGAGCCTTCATTATCATCTCGTTGCTCCAAACAGCTGCTAGTTTCATTTAATGGCAATATACCAATTGATCCCCAACCATTATCAAAACCACCTGAAGAAGGTGCATCAAGAATAGAAGACCACAACCTTGACAACGCTTCCAACGAGGGACAACCAGTATAACAATCCAATCCCAGACGCCTATGTCCCAATACCGAGCAACCATTTCCATTCCAGTCACAACCTTGACATAGAGACATTTTATCATCCATGCACCGGACAATTGCTGGCTGAGAATTGCACTTATCACATAATAGAGAACGCTGATGCCTGCATGATAATGAATTGGCAGAATGTACACTTCCATCACATTGCAAGCAAAGGCGAGCCGAATCCGATTTACAATACACCACTGCTCTTACCACCCCACAAAATTCACACATAGGCTCCATTCTTCCTTCTTTTAACTGAAATCACTAAATAGTCTTCCTAACTACACTAGCATTCTAGTCCTCAAACCATAGAGCACCTAACCCTTCACCATTTTCAAACAATCAAAGAAATCAAATCATTATCACAAATTAACCAAAATCCATTTCAAAATAAACAAAACCAAGCAAAAGTTTCAAATTAATTCAATTTTTACATCATGTAGAACAGGTTTTGATTGAGCTTACATGGATGAATGAGGAAACTTACCGATAGAAAAATGCCGAAAGCAATGAATACAAAAATCCATTATTAATTGGAGCAAGATGATGTGATTTTGATTCACAGAATTGATCGAAGACAATATGATTAGTGTTTAGACGAATACTTGTTAAGGTTGCCTTTTGTGACTGTGTGAGGACGAGGAAGCAGATTACGTACTGTCGGTTCTTTATTCACGTTTTTCCTATGTTTGCTGGGCTTTCGTCACGTGGAGAATTGTGGGCTTTGGGAAATGATAGCACCGTCGACGTGGATAAGGCTCAAATTGAAAATTTTGGTCTGGTCAGCCTTATTACTCGGACACTGCCTAAGGTGATGGCACTTATAGTAATTTTATTGATGAATAAGGCGACTTATTTAAAAATTTGATGCATGAGATTGTTAGTAGGTTGCCAGGTAGGCCGAGATATGGGAGACAGCATAGGGGGTGTCTATGTTCGGAGTCCCGGAGACCAATGGTGGACACGTGGCTCCTTTGCTCATGATTTTGTCATTTTGTGTGGCGTACAATATTACTGACGGATCGTTCTTTATGCTGACTTGGCAGCAAAGATTGGTAATACAATTCCAGAATGTAATTGTTTCTCTCAAAATTAGATGTTCTATCTTTACTAATTCAAATGGTCCAATTTGAATTCTTCGCTGTTTGTCTTTTTTGTTTAAACACGCAAACAATTTTGAATTGTGCTTTTATACTTTTTGAAATTTTTACAATTACACGTACTTTTTTTTATAATTTTTTAGTTTTGTGATTTATTCAAACTAATTTATATATAGATTGACTAGTTTATATTTCCAGTTCAATCAAAATTTATTAGAATTTTACTTGGTTTCTTAAATTTACACTTATAAAATCAATGAATTATGAAACACATTTTATTGACCACTAGTTTAGACAAATTCATTGAGATACATGTATTTATTTAATTTTCTTCAATTTAATAAAAACGAGAAAACACAAATATTTAAAAGAGTATTTATGTATCTTACTTACATTTTTATGATATATTACATATATATATATATTTTTATTTATATAGGAGGAAGTAGAATATTAAGCAAATTTCATTTAATAACTAGGTGGGCTAGATTTATTGCAAAATAATAAAATTTAGTACCGCGGTTGAAAGGGGAAAAGGAAGAATAAGTAGGGTCGATGGAATCAAAAGTTTAGGGAGAAAAGAGTTTTCTTTGATATGGATGTGAGAAAGTTGCTTGGAGGTCTTTTTTTTTTTTTTTTTTTAATTCAGCAAGAAATTTTTATTTTTGTGGTTCATAAGAAGTTATTGGACCTATGAGCTACAATTAGGGTACTTTTATCATTTTATTTTTTATTTTATATAAAGATGGAATTCGATACTAGATATCTATAATATAATATAATAAATTTATCAGATAAACTAATTGATATGCTAAATTTGCCAGGAGCGAATACTCTACCACCTACCTAATATGTCTTGATGGATTTGGACAAAGCTTCAAGATCCAACTTATTTTATTACTAGCTTGTATATTAAATTGAGTTTCGAGTGATCTCTTTGGCCACAACTTGTAGTTTGTGATAAATTTATATTCTTACAAATGAACATAGTTATCCTTAGATTAATTTTATGTTTTGGTCCTGACATAAATATAATAAGAGTTTTTAAATAAAAAGATGATGTGAATGCAATATTTTTTATCAAAAAATATATGATATTCTATTTACGTTTTCATCTTGGTTCAGTCAAACAAAACAAAAAATCATTCCAAAATCATTAGTAGATTTGGATACAGGGTTATTGTATTCTTTCTTCCCTCGAACAGAATGAGGCAAATTTGTGAAATAATTGAAAGGTGGGTTGTTTAAGAACTGAGCAATTAAAATCTATATGAGTGGTTAGCATGTGAGTTGACTAACTTGATGTCTAATCCTCCTCCCCAATACGTAAGCTAGTGGAAACGAAAATGGAGAGAAGGTGAAGGTTTGGGAGAAAACTTTTTCAAGTCCAAGCATCACTTTTACATTTTTAATTAATGGAAAAATAATTTTTTGTATTAACTAGTTTGAATTTATTTTTACTTCAAAAAGTACATTTCAATTTTTAGATTTCAAATATAGTTTTAATTTATTAAGAAATACCCAAAAAAATCTTATGTAGTAGTGACTAGCTAGTTCCCATTAATTATTTTTGGTACACAAGGTTTTTTTTTTTTTTGTTATTTATTGTTTGGTTCTCGAAAATTATACTATTTTTTATTTATTGAAATCCTCTAAGATTTGATTTTATCTAATAAGGTCATCTAAGACTAAATTGTTTTCTACTTAAACTATTGGTTAAGCAACACCCATTAAATCGAGATAAAATTAGTTGACATATTTTTTTGGAAGAATAGAAAAAAAAACATTAAATTATAAAATAAAAAATTATATTAAAAAAATTATTTATTCATTATCAAATTTTAAACCCCAATTATTCTTTGAAAAATATTTTTTTTTCCTTCTAAATCATCAGAGTTTTCCAAGTATTTTTTATTCATATCCTAATTCTAGAATCTTCCATCTAGATTTAATGATTTTGATTTATTTAAGAGTTTAATTAGTGACAATTTTTTTTTATAAGTATTTGATAAATATGATAACTCACAAAAATTTAATATTTTTTAAAAAATTATTATTAATTCTCATGATTTTATTTATTTTTTATAAGTACGTGAGTTTTTTTATATACTTTAGAAAATTGTGTCCAGCAGTATTTTGTTTATAACAACTGGGCCAAGGCTTTTATAAGAAAGGCGCTATTTACATCCAGCCCGCAAAGCTTCGGCCGGAAAGAGAAAAAACGAGAAGAGTAAAAATCTTGTACAGAGCAAAAACCAGCGTCCTCGTCATTTCGATCTCTAATTTTCCCGGCGTTTTCAACAGTTATATGCAGATCTCGCGCATTTGACTGCATTCTCCTGCACCGATCAAATCAGGTATGAATTTCTTTTAATTCATCGTCGTAACGTTGATTTTTCCGTCCTAGAACGCGACTGAACCACGATTCAGAACGCGGTTTCAGTTCTAAATCGTGAGGTGTTAGTGAATTCTGCAACAGAGCTTGTTTTTGGATGCATGCGGCAATTGCCTAGAGTATTTGCATTAAGTACATTATGACTACTGACTCCATAAACGTGAACAGATTGAGACCCGAGCTTGTGACCATGGATCTTGTTTTGTCAAATTGCTTGGAGTAACATTGGGATTCAATTTGCCACGTACAAGTTAGAAGCTGCTCTAGAGAGAACATACTGTAACTCTGAGACTTAAAAGTTAGAACTGCTGGTTCAAGCCACCTGAAGTGGATTTGCTTTGGTTAATGTCACTAATTAAATGCATATGAGTTGCTAAGTATTAAAGGTATAGTATTCAGTCGATCAGATATAGTTATTGATTTCCTATGCTCTTTTTGGTAAAGTTTTTACTGTTGTTTTTAGATTTAGTTTGCCTTGATTACCTGAGAATATCTATCCCATATATTGTACTGTATACAAAAACATATATCGGGTTAAATTCATAATAAATTTGGCAGTGAACTCCAAATGGAGGAAAAGATGGACTTTTGGGCGCCTTGGAAGAGGCTGGCTGCGTCCTGTCTCGTGGCCTGGGCAGCCATTTTTAATATTATACAGACTGGGCCTCCCAGAGTTTTATATTCTTTCTTAGAAATTTTTAAATACAATCTCCAGTCTTTGTAATATATCTATCCCATAAATCTTACTGTATACTAAAGCATACATTGGGTTCATTTCCTTAAAAAGTTTGCCTTCTGGGAGCCCTGGCAAGCTGCATCATGTCTTATGGCCTAGGTAGCCACTTTTAGTATTATACAGATATAGATATACTGACTTGGCTTCCCAGAATTTTGTACTTTTTTCTTAAGAGATATTCTAATACAACCCCAGTCTTTGTAATATATATAACCCATATATCTTACCCTATACAAAACATTTTCTTAAAAATTTACAACCCCCAGTATTTGTAATATATCTATCCCATATATCTTATTGTATACAAAACTTTTATTGGGTTCATTTCCTAATGGATTTGGCAATAAAATCTGAAGGGTAAAAGTATGAAATTTTGGGTGCCTTGGAAGGGCAGGCTACCTACAGTCTGATGGCCTGGGCAGCCACTTTTTAAGATTAAACAGACTTGGCCTCTCAGAGTTATATTTAAACATTTACTAAGACAACACCAAGCCTTTGTAATCTAGAACTACCACTTATGTGCTGAAGTTAGGACTCAAAAATCTAAATTATTTTGATCACATATTTTTTGTTTTTTTTTCTTCTTTTTATATGATTACATGACATGAAGGTTGTTAAACTTCACCCAAACTTATATGTATAATGCACCTTATGATAAATCTTAGAATTTCCAAATATTTAAATATACGGATGCATTTATATTTTTATCACTATAATTAGTGTAACATTTTATATAATTAGAAATTAATTTTTTTTATTAGAAAACGTAGTTCAAGTGTAACAAATACATAAGTATGTGTGTCTTTATCTCTCTATATGTTTTCTACAGCATGACTTGAATTGGTTATTTTGTTGGGAAGGAGTTGTTGCTATGTCAAGTCCTTTCAGCATACATGGATAGAAGTCTTAGATAGCAGCCTCTTAATAGGCCCTTTTTCATTATTGTTTTGGCAATTGATTTCTTTGTTGCAGGTTCTCAGCATAGGTCGAGAGGTACAGATTTGCCATTTTCTTTATCTATGTTCGGAGGTCTTGTGATTCCTTCTAATAGCCCACACTTGCGAAAGTCTGGAAGCAGACATACTGTATCTGACCTAGGTAACTTAGTTCATGATTTTTTTGAGCTATGGACATTTGTGTTCTATTTTCAGTTTTTTTTTTATACGTTCTCTCCACATGCATATAGCCGTATACTCATTGAGTAATTTCCAGGTACAAATGAGCTGGAAAATGGTATTGAGGAAGGTTTCTTGCATTCAATTGAGGCAAATGATTTAAAGAGCCCGGCCACACCTATGAGTACCACGGCAATAATACCCTCTCCTATTTTGTTGTGGAGATTCAAGGTTTTATTCTCTTGGATAAATACATTGGGAATATTTCTAGTTACAATCTAGTTTGGTGACTTGAATATATACGAATGGTTTGTCATTATAATAGAATATCTCTTTTTCTTGTTTATATAAATTTATTTTGATTCTTTTGGAATAAAATAGATGTGCTGGATTGGCATAATTTATTTAATACTCCCTTTGTTCCAAAGTAAGTGTCATGCTCCCTTAGAGATAAAAATTTAATACATTCTAGATATTGAAAAGATAAAAATTTACATTTAATCCATTCTGTTACTATAGACGGTTGAACTTAAAACTCTAATTTCTTAATATGTAGAATTTATTCAAATTTGGATTATTTTGCAAGAGTGACACTTACTTTTGGGCAGGGAGTACAATCAATTATTGGGTTGCCTCATTTTGGGATGCATATGTCATTGTGGAGAAATTGTATTTTCAGCTTATTGTATACCTTCTTCTACTTCACTTTTTCTTTCCATATTTGGAACCGAGTCCTAATTTAGATTGTTGCAGGTACTATTGTTCTTTCTCTGGGGCTTCAGTTGCTGCAAGGTCAGTCGTTTTTCTTTTGAACCAAGGGGTGATTCCTATTAATAATGGTTGAGGCAATACCCCAAGGGTTTTTAAATCTAATCACGCTACTAATTTCTCTTATTGGTTGTATGTGAAAGTTGCAGATTGGATGGGATTCTGTTATGAGAATGAGTACGGACAAGCAGGACTTATTTCTATATGAGGCATTTTTGTATTACAATCCTCTTCTACTCGTGGTTAGATTTTCTCTGTTTGTGCATTTGATTTTGGCCTGCTATTTTAACATTTCTTACATCCTTTATTTTGTTGGAACATTTTGTTTATTATTATTTTTACTTATGTCAGGCTATGATGGTTTGGCTTTGGGGAATCAACTTATGGTTTTTCACCCAAGCTGGTGTCAATTATGCAAAAATATTTGATCTTGATCAGAATCATCTGACTCACAGAGAAATATGGAGGGTATCTGATTTGTTAATAATCCTTATTGTTTCGTATGCTTTAACTCCCTGCTACTAATATTATTTTGCTCAACTGCTTGGGGAAGTTTACTATGACTTTTTCATTTCTCCAATTTTTCTTTGTTGGGGTGGGAGGGGTTGAACAATGCGAAGCCTAGAATACAGTCTTTTATCATGATACACTGCATTGTGACAAGTGCCCCGCATTGGATTTTCTTTCTTGTTTAATATGAATTGGGTATGGCAGGGTGCAGGGAGCATCCAGATATTGATTAGTGGCCCCACAATTTTTTTTTTCTTTTTTTCTCAAGGTTGCATAGCTCTACCCTATGAATTTCATGATTGACATTAGGGATTTGGATCTTACTTTCTTGTTTAGTAGGTCATAGTCTTAATATGTTTTATATACGGTAACTTACTATGCTTTTAAGGTAATCCAATGTCGTTAGTCTTCTTCAAATATAATATCACTTCTTGATCACTCCAAATTTTCCACTTTCTGTCACACTTTGAAAAAAATAAAAATAAATAACACCAATTCTAGGAATGTTCTTTTGACACCCTCCATCTCATTTTCATTTTCACTTTGAGAGAATACACATGCTTTTGGGAATATTACTATGCTTTAATATAATTGAAACCTCCCAATTTTGTTTATATTTGAAGATGGTATTTGTTGGGTTTGGTATTGATTTATTAATGGTAATTTTGAATTTGCATTGAAAGGGTGATATAGGAGAAAAGATAGTCTACTACTCAAATTTGAACTAATGAATATAAGATTCTTTTAGTTTAATGTGGAACAGAAGGAGTACATTATTGTGATGAAACTTTCACAATTTTCTCCATGTAGGAAATGGGTAATATTTGGGAGTTTTTTCTGGTTGGATTTTAAAGATAAATGATAAACTTTAATTGACAGGTAATATAAGGATGTAATATATATGGCTTTGATTTATATGGAAGCAAAGCAGTTAGATAGGTATATACTGAATAGTAATCTTATTTTCAGCTTTGAAAAATGGCTTTCTTGATTGGAAAGCATTTTGTTACTTACAAGAGGGGCTTTATGTTTCTTCTTCTTTTTTTCATATCAATCAAAAGTTCATAGTTTGGTTGAAAAGTTTCTGAGTAAAAGTTAATTGAGCACCAAAAAGAAAAAGGTGATGTAGTGCAAGGAAATAAAATATTGCTTGCACTACAGGTTACTGATGACTTAGAGTCTTAGACTAGGTAATTATATTTTCAACTATTCCATAATATTGAATAACAATTATTTGGGTAGTGTGGAGGATTTTAGCCAATTTATGCTGTTGATTGCTCGTTATGGAGTAATGCGAGTTTATGACATTCTACTGAGGGATATTAACTTGCGATTATTATAAATTTGTATAATGATTCATTTTTATGGTATTTTATTTCATTTTACCGTGTTTTTGTCCTTTATCTTTCTAATAAGTATTTTTGATACATAATACTTGAGGAACATTTTAATTTATGTTTTGATAATTGCAGTGTGCCATTTGGATGACAATAATTGTCCCAACCAGTATGACAGCATATCTTTATCTTTATTCTCATGGAGAAGTCTCATTTGCTGCATCACAACCAGTGTAATAGATGCATCCACTCTTGTTATTTATGAACACATTTGATTATTTTCTGTTTTGTCCTAATTTTGCATCTTTTTAATGTAATAACTTGATTGTAATGTTTGTTAATTTATTTCTGCATTTATATTTTCACCTAGAAAAAAAGTTTGACAATCACTTACCTGAAACAATCACAGTTGGCTGCAATGGATTGTCTTATTAATACTACTTATAGTTACATCACTTGTATATGCTGTAAAGATGCTCGACATTCTAGTTAGAGGAAGCAGTTTATTTGTTTTTTTATTTTTTGGGCAAGAAAGTTGGAGCAGTTTATTGTTAAGGCTTGGTTTGGTAATGTTGTGGAGAGGTGTTGTGCTCTTTTAAAAAGACTCAGCAGTAATGTTTGGTAAAATAATGTAAAAATTGCTCTCAATAAGTAGAAGTTACAAAGTTAGTGTTTGGTAAATTCATTGTAAAGCTGTTCCAAAAATCTAAATTGACTATAATAGACAATGGTAAAATAATGTAAAAGCTAGTAGTTGGAAAGATTAATTAATCAAATGACAAATACGGATTTTCATTAAAAGTTAAGGTCATATTAGTTTTTAAAATTTTTGAAAGTAAAAGTCAGTTTTTAAAAACATCACATGAGGTGCTTGTAAAAGCATCTTACTTTTTTCTTTTACAAAGCATAAAAAATTTAACTTATGCTCTTCATAAGTATTACCAAACCAAGCTTCAAAAAGGCTTTGTAGTTTATACAATGGAAGGATTGTGATGAGAATAATTTCTTGAGCAGTGGTACCTTTTCTTGTAAACTCATTTATTTTGGGTCAATTGCTGATGATAGTATGAGTAATATTTTCTATTCCTGTATTCCCCCTCCCCCTTTGTGGGGATGGGTTAAGGATGCCTTTTTAGTAAAGGGAAACTTAATGGTACTCGACAATGAGTAATGTGTATATATTCATTATTTGGTTCTATATTATGCACTAGAGAATCAAATCTGATGCTTCTAATCAAATTCATGTCACTTTACTTTTTTGAATGTGGGTTAAGTTTTGGTAAGAAACAAGAATTGGTTGTCGTTCTCTCACCCTACACTAATCTCATCTTAACTTTGGTCATACTATTAATTTCTTTCCACACAACATCAAATTGACAAATGTTTACTACCATCTTTTTATATGTCCTTCTAGTATAATGTAGTTATACTAATTTTTATATATACGTTTTATGCAGGTTCTCCTATATGCTGCTGCTGTGATGATTTTGATATTCCCTTTTGATATTTTTTATCTCTCAACCCGATATTACTTGTTAAGAACTCTTTGGCGGATAGCTTTCCCACTACAGGCAAGTTTGTTTCTATTGGTGTATATTTTATGATTATCCAATTCTTTTAGGTAGTACCTTCAAAATAGAGGGGAAAATATGATGAAATTCTTAATTTGTTTATTATCCTGTGGGTCCTTTTGTCAGGAAAGGCAAGAGCGATTGGATAATGAACACGGAGATTGTATTGTTTTTTCATTCCATATTATCTTTTATCGTTACCATTTCCAATATTTAAATGTATTTCCCATTGTTAATGAACACAAATAACATCTTTGGTATCAACTTTCTTTTCTTAAAAAGTTCGTCAAACTGAAGAATCACCTAACCAATGTGTGAATTACTCAATTGCATAGCCAATACTTGCATACAGTATTATGGCTGTCCCAAGTGAAGTAATGTCAAAAAGCCTGGCAGGGTTAATGAACACAAATAACATCCTTGGTATCAACTTTCTTTTCTTAAAAAAGTTGGTCAAACTGAGGAATCACCTAACCAATGTGTGAATTACTCAATTGCATATGTAACAGAGGAAAGGGGGTAGGAGTTCAAACTATCTTAATATAGGAATAGTCAATTTTTCAGCTCTAAGATTTGAGCCTAAATCTTAGCTTGGCCTCACGCTAACCCTTAATGGTTTCATTATTTTACTGTTTCTTGAATGAAAAAATATATCTTCTCTAAATATCTGAAGATTTGCTCCTTCCTGGTTACAGGCAATATCATTTTCTGATTTTTTCATTGCTGATATATTGACCTCGATGGTAAAGGTAGGCATCCTAATCTCTTATCATGTGTCTCATGGAAACTTACATGTTAATCTACTGGTGAGGTTATTAGTTTTTCAAACATAACTTTTTTTTTTTTTTTGCTATCCATTTATACGTATTTAAGAAGTTATATACATATTTACATTTGTGCATAATGCATGCAAACAGGACGGGGACGACATGTTTTGATGGTTAGACTTTAGACTAGGGACCTAGCTTTGATTCTAAACTTAGGCTTCTCTTATTCTGATTGTGATTGCCAATTTTATGCAGGTCTTTTCAGATTTAGAGCGATCAGTATGTCGAATGTTCCATCGACAGGTTGGTTTATTATGAGCTGAGTTCATGGATTGTTCTACATTAACTTTGAGTAGATATAACTTTCAATCTTCATGAGTGTCTTCTTTGTGGCTCCTATTGAGTGCAAAGTTCTTGTTTCTTCCTTGTTTCTCTTTACTCACATGCCACTTTTTACATTAATTTCTGATCAAGGTAATTTACTTTTACTTATAATAAAAACTGTAGTACATTTTTAGTTTTTTCAGTGAAATTGAAATTTGCAGTTGAGGCATATGTTTCTGAAGCTTGTTATGTTGAAGAGAAGGAGCAATTAAGAATTTATATTAATTAAGACCATAACTTCAAAATTCTCACATTGAGTGTGTCTGAAGTGATCTAGAAATCAGATCTGACAGGCTGAATTTATTCATCAACAAAATGTTATGTGGAACTGGACTCCATGGTGGAATTTTGGATGATTTGTTATTTTGAATTTTCTGATGCTAGTTCTAGTTGTACATCAGAACATATTTCCGTCAAAGTCTTCTTGTTTTTCCTTCTTTTATTCAGTCTAAATATACTGATTACCCTTTGATTTTCAACTCATGTTCAGATAGACCCCCTGTGATCTCCTTTATCTCAATTTAACTCTTGAAGCTTTAAGATTTCTCTTCTTAGACCTGGTTGTTCACCATCTGAAATACTATGTGGTGTGCCAGTTGCTAGAAACATGATAGGGAAGCGATGACAATGTCCTCTAATTAGTAATTGTGTGATTTCAGCAACGAACCACTTTATACTCATGTCTAATGAAATCCATTGCATTTCCTGTTTCCTTTGTGTCCCAAAGACTTAATTGACTTGTCTGTATCTGGCTTGGCTTTATCTTGATTTGTCTCACAAGAAAACCGGTCTTAAAACCATGCAGGTTGCGACAATAGCATGGTTAGAAGCTGATTCAGTTTGTGGCAGTCACTCTGTTGCAATTCCTTTAGTTCTCGTTTTGCCTTACCTTTTCCGTCTTTTCCAATGTCTTCGACAGTACAAGGATACTGGGGAAAAAACAACTCTTTTGAATGGTAAGATTGTTTGGTAATTATTATTTTGTCTCTTATTTATATGGTAGTTATCTTGCCACTATTTATTTCTAAGTTTTGTGAAAAGGAGATTATCTACGAACTTGAAATTTAGCTTATGCTACATTCTTATCAGATGAAAACATGTCTATTGAATCATTACAACAAATTATTATCTTTCAAATGGTTTAGGATTGACTTTGTTTTTTCTATATTTATTGTCCTGGCTTCAAATTACATAAATGCAATAGTGCCAAAGGGCATTTCTGTGGTATCCTGAGTGGTTACTAAAGCCTCCATTTTTCTGATAGCATATTTTCTGTTGGACATGGATTTGAAGTATTCTTTGAGGTGATTTATTGTCCGCTGGTTTATGTTTTTGCCTTTCAAGTATTATTCAATGTATTTATCTTCATCAATATACACACTTTGATATTGTTATAATGATACCTGTAACAGGCAGTTTTACTTCCATAAAAACTATACTAACTTGTTTGCTTTTGGTTTCAGCTTTAAAATACTCGACAGCAGTGCCTGTGATTTTTCTTTCTGCTCTCAAATATCATGTCTTCCCTGATAAGTGGACAAGCTTCTATCGGCCCCTCTGGCTTCTCTCTAGTGTTGTCAATTCACTGTACTCATTCTACTGGGATGTGACTCGAGATTGGGACTTGAGGTATACCAAATGTTGTCTTCTTCAAATTTTTTTTTTTTTCTTCCTCTTGTCAACTTTATAATATTTTATGAATAAGTAACACATGCTAACACACTTTTGGATTATGTTTCCTATTGGATTTTATTATAAAAAAAACATGCATTTGAAATCTAAGTTGTCATTGAACTTGAAATCTATCAAGGACAATTTTAAGATTATCATGGGAGCTTTCTGTACTTAAAAAAGATTCACAAAAGATGTCTCCATGGTATGAATATTGTAACACAATGTCACTCTCCTTATCATGTGACTTTGACATAATAGTCATTACTGTTTCAGGCAGTGGTAAGTGTTTTTGGGTTTTAACATATTTGAAACTCAAGGATTTTGTTATTTTCAGTTATTTATATTCATATATGGAGCATATGTTTGCTGGAGTGTCCATCTCAATCTGGCCGTAAGAGAACCAGATAAAATCTAGAGTATAATTTTTTGCATTCTCATTGTTTGATGTGACATACGGGTTAAATTTCACTCTTTTGCCAGTGGCTTCACTCGGATTTTCAAGTTCAGTAAACCACATTTTTTGTCACACCTTTTGTATGGAAGGAAATGGGTAAGTAATCTTGTTTCCCGTTTGGCATGTTTGTCCAGAAAAGTTCCTTGATGTTCTTTGTTAGTCTATTATACTGAAGTACTGAACCATTGGTCCCCCTGGTTGCTTCAGCACCTGATCTGAGGCACCTAGTGTCATTTATTTTTTCCTTTAACACTCCTGTGAAACTTAATGATTAAACCAGTAATTGGTTGGGAAACTCTGTTTCAATCATCACCTTCAAAATATATTCCAGGAAGTTTATACTTTATATATTTCATACTGCTCTTACCTTTTTGATGGTTGAGTTATAGTTTTGTGATTGGTCGATGGACCAGAATTGTCTTTCTACTGATAACAGAAAACCAAAAGGAAAGAAAACAATAGAGAATTGTCAGTGACCTTGAAGCAATTTTGTATGAACATGAAATGGCAGGTTTATTTTTGGGTTATTGGAAGCAATCTGATCTTGCGATGCACATGGACGTACAAGCTATCTGCACATCTTCGCCATAATTACCTTACTGTTTTCACGATTGCTGCTTCAGAAATTTTCCGCCGTTTCCAGTGGATATTTTTTCGTATAGAGAATGAGTTGAATAAGATGAATTCCAAATCAAACATACAGCTCTCAGAGGGTGACATGCCAAATGAGGAAGAGAAATTACTCGGTGATGTTAACCGCACTGTATAGGCTACAAAACTGTCAGCTGATGCCATTGTAACGGCATCATTTAATGTTTGGTATTTTATTCCATATATTTTTTTGTTTCTTATCATAGAAAATATCATTCATTGTTCTTAAGAGAATACCTAATCCAATTATTACATTGTTCAATTTATGGCATACTGCTTCATTTTATCGTATTGAAAGCTTTTTTGTACTGGATTTATAACGATGTTGGAAATTATACCTTGTACTTGCCAATGCATTTCATTGCTACAATGAAACTCAGTATTTTTTTATTTATTATTTTTTTGTCTTTTTCTAATCTTATCCTGCATCAACACTACGAGGTACTAGCCCAAGTTTTTTCCGATGTCCTTGCTACAATTAAAATTGTAAACAATGACAGCGAGTATACAATTTCTTAAGTTTTGTATTTCTGTGACTAGAATTTGAAGTTATTTTTGAAGATTAAATCTCAGTAAAATTAGTAAGACATGAATTTATGAAAAGAAAAAAGGAAAAAAGTTGTTGTGTAGCTCAATATTCTATAAAATAATCAAAATTAAATTGAGAAAAAGAAAAACCTGTTAAACTGATCTCACGAGAACACAAGTTGAAAGGGAGAAAAAGCAATGATTTAAATAAAGAAAAACAGAATAATACCAATCGCATAGAAAGCTTTCTCGATGAAGGACCTGTGAATTTGAGTTGAGCCTCTGTAACGCAAACGCTTTTGAGCTACGACTTTTCTTTTTGAGGAAAAGGGAGTTTCACCCATGGCTGAGTCCGCGAAAGAAGAGCTGTTCCAGCTAATCAGACGGTTGGGGGGTTATCTCTCCGTCAAGATGTCCAATTTCTTCTCGATCTCGCTCCAGAACCTGGTATTTAGCTCTCCATGCTATTCTCTTTCGTTTCCGTTTTCGTTATTCGCTCCGATTTCCGGTCGATCTAATGTCCCGTTTTCAAGTTGCCGTAGTTGTTAATTGTTTGAATTGAAATTGCTTAGGTAATGAAGTTTTTAACCGGAAGAGAATTTATGTCTAAATGAACTAATGAATGGAAATTATGATAGTTCAAAAATTGATATATATAATTGGAAGATGTGAGAACTTGATTTTAGTGGGACTGAAGCTGCAGTGACCATCTTAGATAAAATACATATGGGTGAAATTTAATTTTCTCAAGGTAATTACCCTTAGCCTTGTCTTGTCTAGGTAGAAATGTCTATGCTTCATAGTAAAGGGCATGCTGCATATTGCAACAATTCCCAAGCTCGAAAATTGTCTTTGGGGATCTTCCTCTAGACTAATATATTTTTCATACAGGTCTTTTCAGGTCTAGCATGTGAAGTTGCATGTATGAATGTATAAATTGACAGATTGGCAGACAGATAATTAGTCAGGCTTTGAATTTTAAATGGGGGTTTCTTGTTTCTAGATGACTACACTTCTGTTGTAAAACTGTTACACTCCTTGGTCTTTATTAAATTCCTTTCCTGAAGGTTAAATAATACAGAATTCTTTCTTTGGATATCAATCATCCCTTTAGACGTTGCTTAGGAATATGATATGGCGTTATATTTGTCTTGAAATTGTAACAATTTTTACTTCTGAGTTGGTCTCAGGATTCACGCTCTGTTGGAGCCGTCGCTGGCCTTGCTGTTGCAATTCTCTTCACCTGGAGGCTGTTGAGATCACCCAATGGATCTCAACGAAGGCAACGCAAACGACAAGGTACTGCACCTAGTAGTTCTGGAGTTGATACACATTCAAATACTACTCTAGTGCCTTCTGGAGTTTGTGCGACCTCGGAGGATTCAAGAGCACAAAATGTAGTTGATGAGTTCTTTCAGCCAGTAAAGGTAGATGAATAATAATTATCTATATATCATTATAGGCTTACAGCCAACCTCAAACTGTTCGTTAGTTGAGTTAGTTTAGAATGTTTGTTTTGTTCTCAGTTTGCTTATTCCCAACTTCTTTTCAGCCAACTTTGGGGCAGATAGTTAGACAGAAGTTGAGTGAAGGAAGAAAGGTAATTAACGTTTTCTTTCTGTTATTCTAATGTTAAGCAAGTTTATTTTATTTAAGTTGTTTTTCACTCGCATCGATTGATGCTTCCTGTCTTGCATCCTGGGATTTCATGCGCTCCTTTTTGTATATAGGTAACTTGTCGTCTGCTAGGTGTAATCCTTGAGGAAAGTAGTCCAGAGGAGCTTCAGGTGGTGGGATTCTCTCTTCTTTTCTCTTTTTTTTTTTTTGGGGAAGCATAATCTGGAGTGTGATTAACACAATTTTCTCTGTTTGTGGCAGAAACAAGCAACTGTCAGGTCCTCTGTGCTGGAAGTGCTGTTGGAAATCACAAAATTCTGTGATCTATATCTCATGGAAAGTGTTCTGGATGATGAAAGTGAAGTGCGTGGAACATTTTTGTGTAAAATTTATCTCATCAGTACTTCAGATTACTTATACCTAAATGTGTTGTGCCATAGTAATTGGCTTAACTGAATGCGTGTGAGAGTGTCAATATGGATTATTTATAAGAAGCATGTCATGCTTAATTTTCAATTCTCCTCTGCATATGAAGCAAATAAGATACTTTTCACTAATACCTTATGATGTGGGTGGATGCTTACTTGCTAGCATGCTCTATGTAGTTGGTTTTTACTATGAGCTTAGTTGACGTTTTCTTATCCCAGTTGCTATTGATGTTGGAGCATAATTTAAAATTCATTTGGCAGGCTACCTTTTGATAGATCTCTCTTATGTCACTGATCTTATTATACTTCACCATATAATATTCCATTGTGATTCATGCGTGAAATTATTTCTGCAGAGAAGAGTTCTTGTAGCTCTGGAAGATGCTGGGGTTTTCACTTCAGGCGGTTTGGTCAAAGACAAGGTATGTTAATATGTGTGCCAAATGGCACAGACTTTTGTAGTTCCTAAAGTTAACAATTGCACTTCTTGCTATGACATTGCCTGATTTAGTGTTTGTTTATATGACATAATCA
Source organism: Quillaja saponaria (assembly GCA_029379385.1). Taxonomy (NCBI): domain Eukaryota; kingdom Viridiplantae; phylum Streptophyta; class Magnoliopsida; order Fabales; family Quillajaceae; genus Quillaja; species Quillaja saponaria. The sequence continues at coordinate 3,624,779 of CM055616.1, read as the reverse complement.
CATAAACTCTCTGCATTATGAGGGACATCACTTTATATGCAAGGATGAAAACAAAAAGAACTCAGACTTTGGGTTTGTTAAGCTTCCTTATTGTTCATTAAGTTTTTTCAAAGATTGTCTATTAACCTTTCTCTAAAATGACCCTGGTATGGTTAAATTTGAGTTCTGGAGATTAATCATCACTTTTAAGGTAATATTTGGGATGTCCTCCTAAGAGGTGGCCTGAAAACACTACCTGATAACTTGTATTTAGGAAGATTGCAATCACGAATTGATTCCATAATTCTAAATTCTCCTAATCAAGAATTAGTGTGGTATATGTTACTTATCAAGAAGACCCAAGACAAGCTCAACCAGCATAACTGTGGAATACTGGTGCCGGACTAATTGATACTCTGAGAGCAGGAAATGATAGTCACTGTGCAACTGTTAAACTCTTTAAGTTATAGCTGTGCTGTGGGAATAAATACGTGTGATAGCTTCTGCCATAAGTCTTGACTTGTGCTGGTTGTATTCTTACTGTTCTTTCTCCTTCACAAATGGCCTGGGTGTTAGAACCTCTGAAGAAATGAATACTTTACTTTCTCTAGTCTCATTCTCTCCATCAAAAATCAAAATTCCAGTGGTTTGAATACACTTGTACAAATCTAGTTTTATAAAATGGTTTGAAGACATTCTCTTTCAATGGAAAGAGAATGCATGATCAAGTTAAATTGTTAATGGAATTCTGATTTGTTGCAATTTGCGAGCCTCTGACATGGAAGAACCTTACATGAGGTGAAAGAATATCCATAATTTTGATATCGCCCTCTGCCCATACCCCCTTCACTATTTTGTCTATTTGTCATAATAACTTCTCTCATCTTCGTGTTTATTTTTTCTAAGAATGATGTTCTGACATGCATATGCAGGTCCTCTTCTGTAGCACAGAGAATGGGCGGACATCATTTGTTCGGCAATTAGAACCAGATTGGCATATTGACACAAATCATGAAATCATCTCTCAGTTAGCTGTATGTTCCTGTTTCTTGTCACCTTGCGATGAATACGCAGCAGTCACTATGTTCATGTTCTGGTATAAATATACCACTGTAATTCATATTATCTAAAGTTTTAAGTAACCTTGTTGCAGAGGTTCATCAAATATCAACTTCATGTCTCTCCTATTAGACCTGAACGGACTGCTGCCAATGTGTTAAGCACTTCATCCCTGGAGCAGTTCTTTGGATGCATATGAAACTTGAACCAGTGAAAGACTGCCATTCATAGTCTATGCTAGGTCGTTTGTTTCTTCCATTTGGATTCCACAGTAACCATACCTTTGTTCCAGCTCATCTAGATGATCTACCAAGTACTAGCTAGAATTTTCAATGTATTTGGGTGCTCACTCAAGGTAATCAGAGAAAGACCTGACATGTATCTGGATGTTGCGTTGAAGGAGAAGCTTTCTTTGTTTCAAAGTAGTGCAGTTTGTATCACATCCAGACTTTTCAATTGTTGAATTTCATTAAATGGTTAATGTCTGTATTTTATCTTAGTTACCAGATATTCAAATAATGTTGGTGATAACACCGCTGTATTTGCAAGATTATTATATAAACTGTGAAAGCCTCATGATTCTTGGTAGTAGACCGACTTGACAAATCTTTTTCTGCATTTGGCCATATCTACGTCTTATGCTACCAAGCAATGAAAATCAATATATCTTTCTATGTACCAAAAAAAATAAAAATTTACCATGTTAGCATTTGAGGATTCATTGGCAAAAAACACAAGATAATTCTTTTAGTTTTTCTTTGATACAACAATTGTACTTCACTACATCCTTTAGCCAAAAAAAAAAATACATTGAATACTGAAAATTTTTATAATTATTTTTCTCTCCATGTTAATTAAAGAAATTAATCTAGTCACCACTTGAACTTGTGTAAATAATCGGATTTTTATCAAAAGTTAGTCTCAAATGGAAGGTTTTTACTGGAAATTAATTTAGATGGATAGACAGTGTGTCTGGAACAATATAAATATACAATACATTATAATGTTGAAATTAAATATCATCAAACAATAAACACCACATTGATCCGACCAGTGTCGACCTGATTTTTTGGCACCGTCACATAAAAATAGTGCGAGAACTCCGTAGCCCGTGCGGTTCCTCTGTCACTCTTTATGTAGCAATCCTTACAGTAACACCAAAGCGCGCTTCAATGGAGACCATTTGCCCAATTGACTTGCGTTGCGCCAATGAAATCTCTGCTCTTCTCACTCCTCCTTCATCTCCCGAAGTTCAGGCAAGCTTTCTAACTCTTCCAACATATAAAAGTAATCATCAAGAACTGCTATGCTTCCCTTTACTCCTCTGTTGGTTTTGATTTTTATATTGCTCATGGATTCTTTATATAAAATTTTCAGGAATATTTTGATGGGCTTTTATCGACGAGGCAATGCCGTGATATTGGAGTTAAACAAGATGGAGGCTTTGGAAAGGGTAACTATTCGTAATACCTCTATTTCTGCCATTTCCATGTTGTCATTTGGTCTATTTACTTTAAAGTTTTTCATAATTTTTTTTAATTAAAATGGCTGCTTAACTTTTTACTATCTGGTGCACTACAGGCGCATATGCTGCCTCCGAATTCAAAGAAGGAGAGCTTGTTTTGAAAGACCAAATGCTTGTTGGGGCTCAACATTCTTCAAACAAGGTTATAAGTTCATTACTTTTCGAATTTTATCAAAAATTTCTTTGCTACATTCAAGATAATAATTTTTTATGTTATATTTTTTCTCAAATTGTAGATTGACTGTTTAGTCTGTAGCTTCTGCTTTCGTTTTATTGGTTCCATTGAACTTCAAATTGGACGAAGGCTTTATTTGCAACAATTAGGAGCTTCTGTGAATCATGATTGTGATATGGAAACCTATTCATACACATCAAAAGACTGCCGTGAAACTGATTCATCTGATGATGACGACTATTCCCTTACTAAAACTAGCAAGAAATTAGGAGAATGTACTTCTGGCAGTTCCAAAACTAAGCTTCCACTCCCTGATGGTATTGTGGAGTCACTAATGAATAGCCACTTGATGTTACCATACTCTAATATGTTCTCCTTGCCTCAAGCTGTACCATGTCCTGGTGGTTGTGGAGAAGCTTACTACTGCAGGTAACTCTACCCTTGCCTAGAGTGTAATAATTTTGGTGGTCTTGTTTCATTTACATGTCCTGCCATAAGCAGGCGCCAGTAAATGCCATTAAATTTGAATATAGGTATCTGGGGGAGACTACTTCTTAAAAAAAAAAAAAATTAGAGAAAACATAGAATTAATAGAGGCTCTGTGTCAGAATTTGAAAGAAATATATGCTGGCAGATGTGGACTTCCAGTGCTGATTGCTGCTTTCTTTTTTATTACTGGATGAGTAAAACTGGTTATAGAAGGGGAAGAGTAACTTGGTATTTTTTTATTACTGTAGTAAAGTATTGAGCTGTTTTGACTTAAATTAAAAAAAAATATAAAGCTATGTAAGTATTCATGTGTCTTGCTCAGTTTACGACATACTTTGTTCAGGCGTCCAACTTGCTAGAAAGGCTGAAAAAGCTGTCTTTTTGTTGCATGGCTTGTTATGTTACCCTACTTTCAATAGATGACTGCGGCAATTTTATCCCTTGGTTCTGTTTGCAGCTTATCTTTATGAACTTTCTTGCAGTACTTGGTGTTGGACATTCTTTTCTTTGGATTTGAAGTATAAAATAATCACTTGTAATGATGTTGCCAATATTTGTAGCTCATCTTGTGCTGAGGCTGATTGGGAAACATCTCATTCTTTACTTTGCACCGGTGAGCGGTCTGATTCAGTATGTAGGGAGGCACTTTTAAAATTTTTACAACATGCTGATGGTAAGAGTCTTGTATTTACAGATACTGAGAATATGTTTTGCAGTCCATATTTACTTTGTATCTGTTTGTTATCTACTCATGCTCTTTTTTGCTCATCCTCCAGAAACAAATGATATATTCATCCTTGCTGCAAAGGTAAATATTTACATATTTTAGGTATTTCTGTTGATTTTCCTTATTATGTCTCCTGGATTTCACCTGTGACCCATGTCTTTTACTTATATGATGCATTTGCTGAACGTTGAGTCTTAGTTGATGGCTTTGCTAACCCAGCTTGTTCAGAGAATGACTTAAGGAAGTGTTAAGGATAATGGAGATAAATGTCCATCTGAACTATGAAACAAACACCGCTCTGTATCTTGCTGCATGTACTTAAATTTCTGATGCTTAACATTTCAGATACACTGATATCACTCATTAGTGATGAAGCATCAAAAACCGAAATACCATTGAGAAAGCATCAGCCTTTAGTATGCTGCATTTGTTTAGCTTTCTGTAGTCTTCATGAAACACCACTGCTACTTCTATGTGATATGTAATAAGTTTGGCTTTTATGGTTAGGCTATTTGTTCCACCATCTTAAAATACCACAAATTGAAAGCAACTAAACTTGAAGGGCAAGAGAAGTATGTTAGAGCTAATGCATCAGACCACTGTGTTCTCTCTCTACTTCTGGAGGCTTGGAAGCCGATATCAATGGGACACAAGAAAAGGTAACTATCAAACCCACCTTCTTATATGGTGTCTGAAAAAGCTACTTGTGGTTTTGGGTGCTTGATGATTTTTTTCCTTATCAACATGAACTGTTGTTTCTATTATCTGTATTTCTTTTGCATATTTTTTCTTTCGATATTGGGAAGACAAAGTCGATATTTTGTTAGAAGAGTTGCTTGGATTTGTTTGTAGGTGGTGGGACTGCATTGCATTACCAGATGATGTCAATTCTTCTGATGAAACTGCATTCAGGATGCAAATAAGAGAGCTGGCATTCAGGGTAAAATTTCCTTAAATGGATTTGTAGGCTATAGGAAAAGCTACTTTCAGCACTTATTAAGCTACACTTTTTTTGATGGAGAACGTAATAATGGGAATTTTAGGATTAATTAGTAAATTATTCTTTGTTTTAGAATTTGATTGTAATTATGTTAAGTTACCATTTATGTTCTCCATCATTTTTATTACTAAAGATAACTTAATGAAGGTGTAAATGTTTTTCTTGTTGCTGAAAACTTGGTGGATTCTAGTATAACGATGCCATCAAAATGCTGTTATGCTTATGAAGTTCCCTGACAGATTTAAGGAACAAAAAATGACAATAAGCAGCAGAAGTTTAATACTAAGTCCTTTTTGGCACAATCACATTCTGCAAATTGGTTGGGAAGTCTATGTCCATACTTGAACTCTTCTATCATCTGCAGCAAAGATATTCACATTTCTAAGTCTGTAACAATGTGGTTGGTAGAATTGATAAGCAGATGATAACTCCATAGAAGTTATCCATTTTCACTACTACTCTCGTTTTCATCTCTACTGAGCACAGCCTAAATCTTAGTCTAGTCGGTTCCAAATCTTTCCTTGTTTTTGGCAACAATCACTTAACCAAAATTACAGAGAAGTGGCTCTTGAAGGGATCATGCTGATTCATTTGTGGCTTAGGTATACTTCGACACAAATCTACAAATAATCTTTAAGAAGCTAGATGGATAAATGATCATTTTTCTTTCTAGTGTTTTAAAGATGTAATGACTGCCAAAAGCACCAAACTCTTTTACTAATTATATATTTGACAGCTAGTCTCCCTGCTATTTTAGATTCTGACAACTCAATCTGAATGTTTACAGTCTCTACAACTACTCAAGGAAGCTGTATTTGACAAGGAGTGTGAGCCATGTATCCTTTCAAATGCCGAATCAACTGGCATATGTGTGTTTTGTCTACATATATCACGTACTTATGGTTCAATAATCTTTCTATCATCCATACGTTGAAGTCCTTGACTCTTAACAGTATTCTCCCTTGAGATTTATGGACATGTTATTGGCATGTTTGAGCTGAACAATCTGTAAGAATCATCTTTTTCTGGGGCTATCCTCTCTTTTATTCTGAAAAGCCATCTAGCATGCATAGATTATATAGCCTGCATCCATTAAAATGTTACCCAAAGTGTTATTTTCCTTCATCTCAATTCTATGTCGTACTTGACTTCTCTCAAATTTTGACAAGACACTTATTTGTTGTAAAGACAACACATTTTTCAAGGTAGCTCTCAATTTATTTTATTCACATTTTTCAAGGTAGCTCTGAATTTATTTTATTCATCACATCAATTACAAAACCTTGAAAATACCCAGAATTGTTCCACTTTCAAACTTAAAGTGTCAGGTAAGCCAGAAAAGTTTACACACTTGAAATTTCATTTTCGAGTGAAACATAATTTTGGTGTACAAAATAAAAGGAAAGTGAGGGTAAAATGAAAATTAGAAACTATCATTTAGCAATTGAGAGAATGTTGTACATCTGCATCTTTATTTGAGGATTTGGATCATCTGACATGTCTGTTATCATGATTTTAATTTTCATGTCTTTCAGTGATTTGGTAGTAGCATCTCCAGTGGAGAATTACTTTCTATATATTGATGATCTTCCATATCATGAAAAGGTCAGAATGTGAGCCATCGTGCTTCAATGTTTAATCTTAGAGTTAGTTTTAATACCTTCCCAAACACTTGTTGATGACAGCAAGAAGCAGAGAAAATTACAAAACCTCTTTTGGATGCACTTGGTGAAGATTATGCACTTTGCTGCCAGGGTACTAACTTCATTGCATTTTTTTTGGCTGATATGTGAAGAAAAAATTCTTTAGTCTCTGTTTTGATTCTTTCAATTTAATTATTAAGCTAGCGATGCAAGATTTTTGTTCAACTTAGTGCAAGATCATCTGCAAGTAATAGGTGTTGACTGATAACTGATGCATTGATGGGTTAGAAGTTAGAACTTCGAATTTATCCATGTACAGACTGATTATGGCTTCTGCATTGATGGGAGTGCTATCATGTTTCTTCAGCTACTGGCAGTATGAATCCAAAGGGAAGGTCTTTTTTTTTTTTTTAATCAAAATAAAAAAGCATTAATTTTGAACAAACAGGAATCCCAGAAGCTTCTGCAGTGAATAACCTAATTACCATACTTGCATACTTTTTATTGCTCTTAATAAAGTTCTTTTTTTTTTTTTTTTTTTTGTTCTCCTATTTACTATTGCAGTAAAAGAAGTTCTGATTCCATGCAATAGCATTACTTTTTAGGACTTTATCATGATTTGGTTCCTGGAATATTTGCAGCTAACTAAAACATATGAATTTTAATTTCACTTTAGGCACTGCATTTTTTCCCTTGCAAAGCTGTATGAACCATTCCTGTTGTCCTAACGCCAAAGCATTCAAAAGAGAGGAGGTTTGTAAACCAGAACTCCAAAAGTAACTTGTTTCACTTGGTTGTTGTAGTTTACATTGACTTGATTTTACTTTGTTACAGTTTTATTCTCGATTCAGTTGATTATGTACTTCATTTCATTCTTTGCCACATAGATATCTAGAGACAACTGTTTCTATTTTTCATATTTATAAGTTCTATGAGGCTATCTACTTTATAAACTTCAACCCCAAAATAAAAGATGTCTAGACATAAATTTAAGTGTATATCAGCATCATCATGTTTCCAGATGATTCTGTCAAATGATATGTTCATATTCTATAAAATTCGAAAGCCTCTGGTAAGTTGAAGTACTCTTTTCGGGGTCATTTTGTGACTAAACCCTGTGGCTTTCATCATCCTTTTTCTCATTCAATCAATTTACTTATCAAATGTGAAGGATAATTAATAAAGCTTTGAAGTCAGTGCATAATCTAATGTGCTTGCTACCAATTTCCATTTATATTTCAGCTGTATTTCTTTCTCATATTTGGATCTGAATGACATGCGTTATTGTGCTTCTCACCTCTGCGAGAAAAGGTTTAGATCAATCTTATCATTTTTGTGCATCTTCATCACAGGATAGAGACGGCCAAGCAACAATAATTGCTCTTACACCCATCTGCAAAGGAGAAGAGGTACTTTATATGCTCTCATGACATAATAATTCTGACTTCCCAAATAATGTGAAACCCGCTACACTTAAATCTTAATATCGTAACTATAGAAGCTATTCTACATGAACTTCAGGCAAACACTATTAAACATTTCGAAGCATTTCAGGTGACCATTTCATATGTAGACGAGGACCTCCCATTTGAAGATAGACAGGCATCTCTTGCAGATTATGGTTTCATATGCAGGTGCCCAAAGTGTATTGAAGAAGAAGAGACAGTAAGAGAATCCTAATGGAATTAAATGTCTAGAACAGATTCCTTACATAGACCATTAGCCTCTTCAATGGAGCTTTTCAAGGAGACTACCGCAGTACATGAAACCAACCATGAAGCTGCTCGGGAACTTCCTCAGTGTTTTGCCATCTTGTATGATCATATTCTATATGAAACCTGGAGTTGGACGTCCTTAAATGTTGTTCCCTCCTCTCTCTCTATGTTTGTGTCTGTTTCCCTTAATTCCTTTTTTTGCTAACAATGTTAGATTGAGGTACATAATCAATACTAAAAGTTCCAACTGAGCACCTTCGGTGCGTTGATTTCTTGGTTGATATAGTTATGCCAGGACCATCAGATGGCAGACTGTAGCTTGAAGAACAATGCATGAGTTTGTCAAAAACTTCTTTCTTTTTTGACATCGAGAAGGTGTTATAATTTAAATACCCAGTGAACCAAAAGTCTTTTAGGGGCAAAGTATAAAGATCTCTTATTAAATGAGTATTATACTAAAAAAATAATAATAATAAATTATACATAAAACTCATTCATGAAAAAAATTAAAAGAATAGTAATAAAATATATAAAAAAAACAGTAAAATTTTATTCACTAATCAAATTTTGTAACTCGATTGTTATAATTCAAATACTAACATCATAAATAACTTACTCAAAAAATAATATTAATTACGTTGAAACTTATTAAATATAATTATTTTCTATTTATTTCAATAAAAATCTCTTAATCTAATCAAACCAATTAAAAAGTGTTAGAGTATAAAATATATAGTATTACTATTTTATCTATTAAGTTACTTAAATAAGTATGATTTCATTTTCGAATTTTTTTTCTTCTGAAATGTTCTATAAAAAAAACAAAGAATCCTATTAATAAAGTAGGAAGAATAAACTTTAAAACATAAAAATTAATTGATCACTGGTAGTGCATTAGTCAATAACTATGATTATAATAATCAAGTCATCTCATTAAAATCACGGGGTGAATGGTGTTAGTAATAACTTAGGGTTTAAAAGCATATAAAAAATAAATTAGAGAAATTAGCATTTTACATCAAAAGCATAATGCTATTATTATATGTAACTAATATTGTGAATATTCACTATGTTAGCAATATTTTTATTAATATTTGAGAGATTAGTTTCACGACAATAATTGTGAAAAAAATTGAGAATACCCAAAAAATATTCTTACTAAAAATATATATATATATATAACAATTAATTGGTAACTTGTTCAAAATTTAGATGATATTTTTAAAAACTATTCTATTAAGTAATGAATATGTACATAATTTTTGCTAACTATCCTTCAAAACCTATGCTAAGGTTTGCTCACTAATAGTTATCGTATATATTAACATGTAAATTGTTGAGAATTTCTATCTATTTATATGCTAAGTAAGTATTTTAACTCTAAATCACCCTAAACTATGCCAATTGTATCAAAAAATGGTCAGATAAACTTAATATATAAATTTCCAACTCATACAAATGTTACGTATTTTCACTCATAAATAGTTAAGTATTGTTTTAATTTTATTTTTTTTTACAAGTATTATCACACTTAAGTAATTTTATCTGAATTATTTATCTGTTTTAAATTTGGTAAAAGATTAGAGTTATGATAAGTTGACAACTAATATAAAATTAGTCAAATTTTACAAGAGGATGCCATATGTAACTAATTTAATTAAATTTAAATTGATTTAAGTTGAGTTTAAACTCAAATGAGTTTAATTTGGTCTTACTCAAATGAATTTAATTTCGTTAGGATTTGACACTTCGACAGTGTTTTTCCGTATTCAAACTGCTTTTACTCATTTACTTCAAGGTGCCTTGACTTCAGTTCATTACTTGTTAAGTATTTTATATAATATAATACTCCTGCGAAAATTGTTATTATTTTGGGTCTGGCCTGACTGAAGGACCACTGGGTCTAAGACTTTGAACGCGGACTCTTGGGAGTCAGGTGCTTCTGAAGGTTTTATAATTCATACATACGGCCGTCTGGGTTTTTACGCGTTTCAGTTAGCTAACTATGGAAGATTCGCAATCATAAGCTAGTCTAACACTCTCCATCTGCAAGTTGACGGTAAGTTTGATGTTTGCTTCACTTACTTTTGCTCATTCATCTTCGATAATTTGGTTGCCGGTTTTTTTTTTTGGTTCAATTTCTTTTCTTTTCCATTTTCTCAGTAGCCAAATAGAGCATTAAGGCGAAATTAGGGTTTCCTTGAACAATTTGTTCAACCCAATTTACAATCTAGGGCTATTTGCGCATGCAGGAATCTGTTATTCACTTGTTCATAATCCAGACGAGGCCTGAAATTATATAGTGTTTACGAGGCGATTGGAAGTGTATTCTGTATTATTTGAACTACTTCACGATGGTTGAGCAAAAGCAATTCAAGACGAAGCTATGCTTATTATATCAGAAAGGCCGCTGCTCGCGCCAGGGTTGCTCCTTTGCACACGGTGATGCAGAGCTGCGAAGATTCTCTGGCTCTTATCGTGGTAAAACTTGCTGCTCATGTTGTTATAGTATTGTTCCTTGGTTGGTAACCCGTTTTTGTCTTTCTTTAGTGAATGAGGTTAGTCAGGCCCTTGGATGATTGAATGGATTGCCTGCAATGATAGTGCTGAAACTATAGTATTTCTGTACGATAAGTTGTTATATTCCAGCAAAATGGTTAGTGCTGGATTTGCTGTTGCTTTTAACTTTGTTACAACTTTTCTCACCTAGCAATTGATTTTCCATTCACCACTTACTGCCACGCTCATCTGTCTTCTACGCCACTACTGCTGCCTCAATAACATGGCCATTCGGAAATCACCACAAGCCTATTTCATCATCCAGTTAATCTCTACCATTTTGTTATTTGTGTTGTTAGTTGTCAAAAAACCTAGATTATAACTTTTAGGGGAGGACTTTGCATGAGATTAAAAACCGCTTGAGAACTGGGTTCTGGATTTCCTTGACTTTGTTTCTCTATTCTTAAAATTGTGTCCATATTGTTAAGCTATTTCAATCATATGTTGCCAAAAATGGAATACATCTCCCTGCTTTTAAGTGAAGACTGGTGCATAATTTATATATGGAGCTTTCTATAGATTTGTAAAGAGATTACATGGTTTGCTTTGTACAGATATAGATGACGTGTAGATGATCTAGGCTTTTTTTAGAACAATTTCTTTCAGTTGCTTGTATTGCTGCTTCTAAATGTGTTTGTTGGTTTTTATTTTGAGTCTTTTCTGAATTATTAGAATTCTGAAATTAAATCCTTGGTTGTGTTGAATTTTTATGTTACATGCCCAACTTTTGCAAGGGAAAGTTTACGCATAAAAAGAGGAATAGACCTTGCCTTAGTAATTTTTTTTGGAAAACAAGAAAAAAAAAATAACGGAATAAAATAAATTATTATTAGAAAATTGTATTACCACTTAACTTATCTGGATTGTTCTGTTGACTTTTTAATTTAGTACATGCCAGAAGATAATTTTTTTATTATGTTAAACTATAGATCCGAAAACTTGTCTCTGGGGCTTAGACACTCTATAATATGTAACATGTGACATTAATGTGGGACTAATTTATTCGATGATAGGAGACCTGATCACAATCTATTGTTGAGACATATGTTGCATGACAAGCAGTATTGGTATTTTGATTATTGGCAAGTTCAAATAACAGACGGGGTTGATGTATTTCGTCTTCAGAATGGATTCATCTGGTTGGTTTATCTGAAATACAATTCTGGTATTATGGTAGCATTGTATTTCATGGCAAAGTTTGTCATGGTTCATACTTCATTCACATACGTCTGTGGAACGGCATAAGTATTTTCTGAAGGATTATGATTAGGCTTTCATGGAATACATCTTCATGCATAATACTTACATCAGGAGCAGGTTCAATGAAGTGTCCAATTGTTTCTTCTAGCAAGTTCGGCAGTTTCTATTTAAGGAGCCTTTGGTATTCGTTTCGTTTCTTACATCTTGAATCTCATTTGAATCTGGTCCTTGGAAAAATGCTCAATGCCATTATTACTCAAGAGTTTTTATCAGAAGAAACCAAATCTTATAGCACGTGGATGCAATTTTATATCTTAAGCATCTCGGAGATATCTCTACTATTCAGAATGCATTATATCTCATATTGCTCGACAAGAAGATGGGATGTCAACTATTCTTTATCCAATGCTACCTTGATTACAAAGGTTATTTCAAAGATTTAAGCTACAAACATGGGTTTTACTAAATCTATCATATTATGAGGGTGCTAGTTTCTATGGCCTTTTTGAACTGACATGGGAAGCCCTATTACTATTCATTATTATCTTTCTCTTGTTGTTCCATGTAATGGTAAGCTTGGCCCCATTGTGTTCTCAATTTGTTTTTATAGATTAATTGATTCGGATAACTCTGAAAGTACTTGAAATTCTTTCTTGGTTGCAGGTAGGCGAGACAATCAAGGTAGTGATTTGAGGGATAAACTTGACAGAAGACGTGTAACACCTCGAAGATATTCCCCAGCTAGAGATGAAAGAAATCGTCGCACTATTCGAGGTCAGTATCTTCCCATTTCTCCTTGCTTTCCTTAGTATTCCCTTTTATGTTTATTATTTTCTGGTGCATGTTACTGAAGTTCAATCATATTGTTACATACTTTCACTTAGGTTTCTTACATATTATCTTCTTTGATTTCCATTTTAATGTCAGTTTCTCATTTGTACACATCAATTTGACTAATTTCCAAAGACACCTCATGGCGCCATTCAAGCTCCTCAGATCCTTTTGAATTGACTATCACATAATTTACTTCCATACTCATTTGTCTTTCATGAGGTTTTTATCTCTGCCTAGAGGAATGTGTAGAATATTAGATGAATTTATAATATTTTTTATAGGTTATGAGCTACTTAAATATTCTATACATTTTTGCATTTACTTTTAATTTATGGATATTTAACATCTCACGCAATCGATACATAGCTAGAATTCACTATATTTATGCATACAGAGAGACCTACTGTCAGGCATACAACATGCACTAGATACATATGCATGTATGTAACATTTCAGTTTGCAAGTCTCCCTGATTCTCTGTTTTTTTCCTATCCAAATGTTCTGTGGAACCTAAAATTGCAGAATATAGCTCGTCCAGGTCCTTCGAGAGAAGGTAAGTCAACATGATACCTTCACATGATCTTATATCTCTCTAGCTTTTAGTATTATGTCTTTCGCTTAAAATTACTTCTATAATTGCAATATTAGGCTCTAGGTGTGGAAACAAACAAACCACAAATTGTCTGTATTGTTTCAAAAATAACGAAGTTGGGGACTCTTTCTGCAATAAAGTCCTGTAGATATTTTACTTCAAAACTGAAAAAGAAAGAAAGAAAGGTCCTCTATATATTTTTAATTTGCTGAATATCAAGCTCAGTCACTATGGTATTAGTTTTTTGCATAAATTGCATAAGTCTTCAAAGATCTAGCATGTGGCTAATGCGAAGCATGATATCAAAGTTTATTTGCTCAACTCTTCTTATTGTATTTTATATACATAATCCTTCACACGTGTTATGTGCATAACTTATCAAATAGTAACTTGAAGCAGGAACAATCTCGCTTTATAGCTTATAATTATAACTTGCCTTTACTGTATATAATGAGAAACTTTGATAACTAATGATAAATTTATAAGAATCTGAAAGAAAAAATTACTAATTTAATGTTAATTAATATTTAATTAACTAACTAATAAAGGACCACTGATCACATAGATAATACATTTAGTTAGTTATAGTATCAATGGTGTTGTGACACATGGTGACTTCTGGTACAACTGGGCAGACAGATTACAATATGGTTTGTGTCCACACGTGTATGTATACAGGCAGAGAGAGAGAACGTATGCCAAATAGCTGTTTAATTTTTCTTTCTTTCATATCATTATATTGCATACATTAGTTCTAAATATCTGTTCAATTGACATTGCAGTGTCAGAAAATATAGGAGAAAACATGTGAACGGTCAAAGTGGTATTTCTAGAAATCTGAAAAACTCTGATGGAATTCAAGATCGACTTAAAGAAGGAAAAGCCCTGTCCTCTGGTTCCAGAGATGCTCCTGAGGAGCAGGTTTAGAAAATCTTGTGTACTCGTATAATGAATTTATTAAGCTTTGTCCTAAATTTTTTCTGGTAAAATTCCTGTTTGATTTCTTTCTGCAGCTAAAGAAAGTACAGATGGACATCAGCATGCTTGAGCACCACAAATGTCAACTAGGGGTTTGTTCTATCTCTTGTACTTGTAGTTGCATGTTAGTTCCAGCTTTAAATTTTAGGGTTTGGGTGTGTACCAGCATGAGTCAGTTCTGAACCAAAAAACAAAAAAGAAAAAGAATTTTTTTATTCAATTATATATATTTGTCTCAAATTCGATAGATGCTCAAGCTATAGTCTTTTGACTTGTGATGTATGCTGTTTAAGGTCTACCTGAAAGAGAGGGATCAAGAAGCAGAGAGTCTTAATTCTAGAATTCAAGAGCTTGAGGCTCAATTATGCAAAGAGAATGAGGACTGTAAAAGGTACTCCATTGCAGCAATATGTATTTGATATACATATTTTTGAATTTACTCTTTCTTTTTTCCTTTTTATCGTTTCATTCTAATGATGTTCCCTCTCCTTGTCCTTTTCTTCCTTGGCCATTGGAATATTCAGGATCACATCAAAAATAAGGAAGTTTGTCAAAGCACACAATCGTACTTCAAGGATACAGGATGAACTGAAGAGGTTTGTTATACCATTTGTCTTCTTGCTTCTTGTTCATTGCCTGTTTCAAGGTTCTTATTTGTGTAGTTCTCTAATCTCTACTGATGTCATGATTATGGAGTAGTCTTGTATTTCACATAGTTTCGTCCAACTGTGTAGATCACAAGTCCGCCTTCAGACATTGGGGGAGCAGCTTGGCTCAGATATCAGTAAAATTAGTGCCAATGAAGAGGATTTAAGCATTGATATTGTGAGCAATGGAGAGAGTGGTGGTTATCCTTTGATCATCAGAAACAACATGGAGCAAAAAGATGCTTTTCCGGACAGAAAAATGCTGCATATTGACCCAGATGCTGTTGAAGGATCAAAGCAAGGTAGTAAGGAGGAAATTTTTATTTGACTACAATGATGTCTTCTGTTGATGCTGACATGTTCAAAACATATTCATAGATAAAGCAAAAGGGCATCTGGTTGAAACAATCAGACCGAGGAAGCGTTCTCGATGGAATGTGACTCCTGAATTGAATAATGATAAGGTTGTTGAGGGTCTTGAGGCAGCAAACAACAGAATTGATGTTCATAAGCCCATAGAGTATCAGGGAAAGCACAAAAGAGGAAATGCTAATACTGCTGACTACCTATCTTCAGATAAGGTGCACCTTCAGTTATCTCAAATGAGACTGTTTGTAACATCCTATATAGGACAGTGCAATTTGTTTTATCCTATTTCAGGTAGACTTTCTGTTGGGCACTGTGTATGCATCTATTATATCCAGCATTTTTTTTGTTTCCTTTTCCCCTCTTTTTGATATTGTATCCAATATCAGTTTGCTGCTTTGATCAGTAGGGAATATCTGATTCCAGTTTTTCCTTCATATGCGAAACAGCATCATGGTTGTTAGGTCTCAGTAAGCTTTTGATGGTGTGACAAGTCACAGGACAAGGTTTCCCTCTGCTTCTCCTGATGTTTTAATCCTTTACTTACCAATGTGCAGTTAAAGGGTTTGGAGTCAGGTATAGCAGCCCCATCAACCAGCATGGCAGCTCATGCAGTTGAAGAAGAAGTTGAAATTGAACTGGATGATAAAACTGAGATTGATGGAACTGGTTACACAGGACTTGAGAAAGGAGCTGCATTTGTGGAGAAGGCCTTACCTCTTATGCTTCTCCCTCCTCTGGTCCCTTACAATAATTATTCACTGGTTAGTCCTCTTGAAACAAAATATAATCACTAAATTTTTCCTATGCTATATAAATTTCTGTTATTGGTGCAGAAATTTTACTCACTATTCATGTAAACGAGCCGTTGTACTTGATTTGCAGTATGAAGGCAACAATGAGAACGTGGACGTGGATGGGCTTGATGAGGACATGGTTCACGTGGATATAGTTTGATTTACATTATCAGAGCAAAATCAAGTTGTAGTTTGGACACTAGAAAGCTTTAAGCAGATAGCTACCCACATATTGACTTGGATGTACATCTGCACTTACCATATATACTTTGATCTTTGATCTACTTCAGTGGGTTGGCATGGGTACATACATCAAGATTCTGTGTGTTGATTACACCTCT
The DNA here is from genome assembly GCA_029379385.1 of Quillaja saponaria. Taxonomy (NCBI): domain Eukaryota; kingdom Viridiplantae; phylum Streptophyta; class Magnoliopsida; order Fabales; family Quillajaceae; genus Quillaja; species Quillaja saponaria. Next base: position 3,608,153 of record CM055616.1, on the reverse strand, counting down.
GTCTTTGACATGAACGAGGATATATGGTGTTAGTTTTTTGGTGCATAAATGTTTCCCTGATTTGAGAATGTGTTTAAATGCCTAGGAATCATTAAAAGATCAAGACAATGTCAAATGAAAGAATTGTTGGATCTATGAGGATAATGAGATTTTAGGACAAAGTTTCAGGTCAACTTAAACACCTAGTTCGAATAATTTCTCCTATAGAGGGCATGACATGGTTAAGAAAAAAATACAAAAGAAAGCTCTGGGGATAAAATGGGGTTTTCAGCTTCAAAAAATCTTGTGAATGAATTAAATTTGGATTAGAGGTCTTGCTAGAATGACGTCCACCCACTGTAAAAATCTTTACACTTGGCAACATGTTAATATTTTCACCGTCTTTTATAGTTCACCACTTGTCCTGCCAACCAATACATATCATCACTCTCCACGTCAGTACTACCTCTCTACTCCGCACGCCGATTCATACAAAACCGGCTGCTAGAGCTGATCGTAGTTTTATCACTTTTATGATTTATATGACTCGCCTGCTCAGCACCACCCAACTCGCCCGAGTCACGCCGCTAATTCAGCTTCGTCATCATTCACTCTCTACTAACCCCTGTACCAGAACTGTCCGCGCCTTTACGGCCTTCAGACATTTCTCAACCCAACCAATCCTCAAAATCTTTGCTTCTGCTTCCGCCGGTGGTCGCAGCAAATTTGAACCTCTTCGGCCGTTGATGGACTCGCAATCGCCGGAATCGGGCACACCTGCCGTTGAAAGCGAAGACTTTGTCCACATCGATAACCCTCAAATTGAGAGCTTGTGCAATAGCTTTGTTGGAAGAGATGAGCCGACAGACGTCCCCGGATCATCGGATCACGATTCAGAGGAATCGGAGCAAAAGAAGGTACTTCCCGAGGAGCTTTCAAGAAGTGTGATGGTCCTGAATTGCGAGTCGACGGCCGAGGGTGGGGTTTGTGATGTCTACTTGGTTGGCACAGCTCATGTCTCTCAGGTAATTATTAGATTCCGAATTCTCTTTGTTGTGATAATGATAAAAGATAAACTAACAGGAATGAAATATGGATATCTGAGTTGGATTTTGAAATTTACATGTTTGGTTGACAAGAAATTTTAGCTAAAGGGATTTGCCTCTGTTTCGGAGTATTGTTTGCCACGAATCTTTTATTTACAATGCTATCAAGAATGAATCATTTTATTCCTCTACTGCCTTCCCCAACCAACACAGACACGAGTAAAAAAGAAAGAATAAACTAGAGCTACATATCCATTAATATAATCTTGGTTTGATGATGTAAAACTTAATTGTAGGCATAGTGTTATCTTGAAATGAAACTGCATTGGAAGGTTTATTTTCTTCTTTTACCTTCAAATTTTATTACAAATACTATACATGCAATGTAACTATCAGAGGCAAATGAAGCTTCGGATTAGTAATCTGGTCACTTGTATACACTAGGGTGAGATATAAACATTTGTATTTGATCTTTGCTTGTCTTGTTGCAGGAATCATGCAGGGAAGTTCAAGCTGTAATCAGTTTTTTGAAACCACAGGTGCTTCCCTATTGAATTAACACTTGATTGATGGATGCATCATTCTGCTGGTTAGCTGCCTGCTTTGAAATGCTTGACGTCATCCTTTCATATTGAATACTTTTCGTAATGTAAGGGTAGTCTCTATTTGCTGTAGGTTGTATTCTTGGAGTTATGCTCAAGTCGAGTGACAGTGCTTACACCACAAAATCTTAAGGTCTCTGCGCTTTACCTTTGTATTTATTGAGTATCTTGCTCTATTTTATTTTTTTTCATTTATATTAGTGCTTGTCAAAAATACATAAAAACAAAGTCCACCGAACAAAGTGTTAAGGGATTTACTGGAAGTATTGGAAGTTCTATAGAGCTTTGTTAGAAAAGGAATGAATGATTAATATCAGGTTGCTAAAATAGTAATGTGGCTAATCATTAGCAATAGCTGTATGTCGAGTGCCTTTGCTTCAATCACAACAAAACAATGGTTTGTCATACTACCATTTGTTTGATGCCATGATGGTTATTCAACCAATTTTTCAATTTTTTTCATTTTGTGTGGGTGAGACAAAATTTTTAAGTTTCTGAATTAATTCATGACTTATTACCTATTGCATAATATGGATACTTGCCATTCTTTAGTATATCTGGACATACTCGGTGTTTCAGGTAAAAGCAGAGTATATCTTCTACCCAGTTAGTCATATCTTTAGTTAATATAGCTTGTTAAAATTTCAAATCCAACATGTTCTTACTGAACTTCAGTCTGAGCAAGTATTAGATGCTTGTCTGTATTTCATTTTCCATAAAATTTTCTAATCTTCCAGGTACCTTCCATGGGAGAAATGTTAGATATGTGGAAGAAAAAGCACAACATTTTTGGAATACTTTACAGCTGGTTTCTTGCCAAGGCATGTTTCTGTGTCCCACATTAGTAATATTACTATAATAGTTGCATTCTCTTTTGCTTTGTTCCTCTACTAGTTAAGACCATGCAAGAACTTTCATTCATCATAATTTTTCCCCGTAAAATATCTGCCAGATAGCAAGTAAGCTTGAGGTATTTCCTGGTGCTGAGTTTCGTGTGGCTTATGAAGAGGCAATGAAGTACAGTGGCAGGGTAATACTTGGTGATCGCCCAGTACAGGTTAGATGACTTATGCTTTAAGGGTGTTGAGCATATTGGAAAGAACTCCTTACTTTGATTCTGTAGCTTTGTTGACTCATCAGTAGATTCAGTACTACTCTCCATTTTATTTTAAATTTATTTATGCATCTTTGATCCCCAAGCCATTCTATTCTTCTACTTCTTCCACCACTTAACAACAAGACTGAAAATGAATTCATCCATTTTCTACAAGTGTCTCCAGGGAAGCTTGGCTTCTAATTTTGTCATTTCCATGTGTTCTCCTGCCTATCATGTCTGAATTTTCTCTTCAAATAACCTCTAAGAAGGTTAGCGAGATAAATATTTGACAGCATGAAATGAAGGGCTGTTGGAACCTAATTTTTGTATAGCTGGTTGCACAACCACTTCTGGAATGCTTTTCCAGGCATTGTCTGCTAGAAGCTTTATATCTTGGCATGCGTGGCCACCCACAATCAGTTGGGAACCATTTCACTTTTTGGAAGTCCTGACCTTCTGGTGAAATTCACTGGAATTGGGACAGTATTCAAGGTTGTCTAGTGTATTACTTCTTCAGTTTCTATTCTTTAAGGTAGAAACAGAAATAGTTTTTTATTACATGAAAAAATCGTTTTGTTTTTTGGCTTGGGTTTCCCCTTTGCCTGCATTTTCTGATTTGTTATTACTGTATGTTTTTATTTTTTCCTCCATAGATCATTGCATCTATAGTAGCTCCTGGATACATTGTGCCAATTCTGGGTATAAAATAATTTTGGTGCTTACTGTAACAGATTACATTACGAAGAACATGGGGAAAGATGCCGCTTTGGCATAAGGCAAAATTGCTATACTCCTTATTCTTTCAAGCAGTGTTTCTACCCAGTTCAGAGGATCTGAATAAAATGGTAAGCGTTATTATCCTCCTATATTTATGATTAGTGTGAATAGCTAATGCTTTAAAGTTGTCAACCATTCGGGTTTGACAATAAGATTCGATATTTGAGTGCTGAAATCAAATCATTACTTATCCAAACAAATATTTGAGTGCTGAAATCTATTCCATCTGACTTGGATTTTCTTGTATACAGCTGAAGGAAATGGATGATGTTGACATGCTAACTCTTGTTATTCAAGAAATGAGCAAGGCATTTCCCACTCTAATGGAGACCCTTGTACATGAGCGAGATCAGTTAGTACTCTTATACCTTCATCTTGGATCAGATTAAATATACAGTCTAACACTGCACATTAGTAACAAAACATTTCTTCATATTATCAACTTATGTTACTTTTTCACACTTTGTGATTCTTTTGTTATTTGAAGAATCATGAAAAAAAAAAAGAAAAAAAAAAGACATTGATGTTTTTATAATTAACATTTCCATGTTCCCACCAGAATGGAGGGTGGTCTAAACTGAGTTCTATCCTTCTTCATTTCTGCATGCGGCCGCTATTATCAAGACAAGAGTCCACATATCGTACTTGGCTACTCGACTTTCTTTCCTTTCCCAGTAAATGATGTAGGAAAGGGCATAAGATTTTTATTTGAAATAATTATAACAACAGAACAGATCTTTGTCTGAATCTTCCTTTTGAACTAGTGCATTAGACATTGTGGCTGTTTTGGTTACTTTATTCCTCTAGCAACATGCAGTGAAGAGTATGTTCTATCTAGATTTATGAAGAGTAAAATATGTAGGATGGAAATAACTTAACAAAAACGTTAAAGCATGTTTATAAGCTTGTATATCTATCTGTCTGAGTGAAGCGATTCGCAGCTGTTGGTGTCTACCTTCAGCTTGAGCCATCCATGCCTTTTTTCCCTTTAAAAATAAAAAGAAAGAAGAAAAAACATATCTTATAGACAAAGGAAAAAACTATTTATGTTTAGGAAGTACCAAGAGTTCTACTGTTATTTTCAATTTTCATATGTCAATGGTCGTTGGCCCAGGATATTATTTTTAAGGAAATTTTAAACGAATTAGATGCCTTATGTATTGCATTAGTATAAGAGTTTCTCGTGGCTAGTCTGGCCAGTTGTTTTGCCACTATCTTTGCCTCCCTGCAGTAGAAAAGTACTATCAGATCCGATGATAGTGTTGGGTGACCACCCAGGTTGGGTGGAGACTGGAGAGTCTCTCTGTTGAACCTACTGTCCCATGGAAAAGTTGACATGATATACAAAAACCTGTTTCAACTTGAATGGAGTCAGCATTCTTCTGATCTTAACCTAAATTGTAGCTGAATCTCTATGAAACAGAAATAATCAGTCATGGTTGGCACTCTGCATAGTGCCCAAAGCTTGGTAGCTTTTTATACTGCTGCTCCATTGGCATTGGAGGGTGAGTTCAGCAATAGCATGTTCTGTTGCAACTGGAAAGCAGCAGGTCCCTCTAAGTTCGTCTTCTTCAAAGTTTGATATTAAGAAACTGTCTCTCTTTAAAGCTTGCCTGCTTAGTATCATATTTGGGCAAAAAATGCCTTCTATAAATCTGCTTCCGTATTTTTTACTCAGATTTTTTTCTTTTCAATAACCTGGAGGTCATGGAAAATTATGCGCACACCCCAATTATCCCTTTGTTTTTTTATTTTCTTTTTCTCTTCACAAATAGTGATAAGACCTTGCTTTAACTTTGAGACTGAAACCGATACTTTTCTCATCCATTCACAAAACAGTATATGCCCTAGTTTGGCTAAGGTTGCGTGCATCAGTTCTTTTAGCCATAGCCTCTCCTTTTGTCTAAGAATTTGTCTACTACAACAAATTAATGTGTATACTTATCTTCATTCTTTCCTTCTTCTTTTTTTAATATAAATATTTAGGTACATGTCATCCACATTACTGAGAGTTGCAAGTGAAAATAGTTCAGTTGTTGCCGTTGTTGGAAAGGGGCACCTCGAAGGAATAAAGAAGCATTGGCAGAAACCTATTGCGGTTGGTTAACTTCTATTTTTTTGAGAAGCTATTTCCAGTTTTATCTTTAAAATCAGATCATATAGTACTTTAAAGCCGCTGTTGGAAAATATTGGAGTACAGTGCATATTCAGTTTGAGTCTTTCTTCATGAATTCTAAAGGAATCTTCTGCTTCTTTTTTTTTGGTTCTTTTCTTTGCTGATAGCAGTTGTTTGACTTCATTTATGAAGCTTACCATTTATCATTTGTCACTATATTTCATTGTTTAAGTATGTGTTCATGTTTCTCAGGTTAAGGATCTCATGGGAATTCCATCTCCAAGGCCAACTTTTTCTGGGGTAAGGATCCTAACATCAGTTGGTGTTGCAGTTGCTGGGGTGGGTATAATATCTGGACTTTATCTTGCAAGCAAGAAATAACTATCCAAGTTACCGGCTGGAGGTACCGGCATCCACATTGTATACATCAAGAGTCTGACTTGCAACCAGAGAATACAAACAAGGGGAATAATGCATTATCACGATGATGATTGACCTGATATTTTTCATTTTTATGACTAGTAATTGACATGATTTCATCTCCTAAAAATTTTCGTTGTTCCTTTGGGAGTGTTAGGTCTTATATAGTCATATTTCTGATCGTTTGATTGATTAGATTATTTCAGAATTTAAAGACTTCAATTTGTCCTAAGCCCAAAGGAAAAAGATTGTAAGAGAGGGGAAGAGAAACGACATTGACACTGAAGGCTATCAAGTCTTTTGAATGAAATTTCTCCACCTCTGATGCTCTGATTCTGTTAATGGTAGTTTAGTTTCATGAGGGATGTTGGTTTATTATTACTTGTATTATCTTTCATCGAAAATGTTCCAAGAACAAATGCATAATTTTTGGTTTAATGGAAGGACAAGTGTGTTTAAGAGTTTAGTGGAATAAATGACGATAAATAACGATATGGGACTGTTTTAACTCACTTTCAAATATTTTTTCTAAGTCTCAAATTTTATATTATCACTTTTTGTTATTTTTATCCTTATTTTCAACTTTTAGTTTTAAATTTAAGATATCAATTAAGTATATTAAAATTTTAAAATACACATTATTCAATTTAAGAATTAAAGTTTATTATTTTTTTAATAAATAAATCTTTAAAAATGAATGATATTTCCTTTATATAGGTCTTTGTTAATTATTTTACAAAATTAATTATTTTTAGTTCTAACTAATCATGAAAAAATATAGCAATTTGAGCTGAAATCAAAAATAATTTTTAAAAAAAATGAAAAAGAGAAAATGAGACTATAAGAATTTTTATGATATTTTATTTTTTATTAATGATTATATAATATATTTGTTTTCTATTTATATTATGCAATTTAAAAAAAATTATTTCCCTTAGTTAATATTTTTAAATAAGTAAAAATAATGTAAAAAATATTAATATAAAATAAAATTTTCTATCAGTTGCCATAAGATTGCATTTATTACATCACAGTTTTGTGATTTTTAAAGATCAATTACTCTCACTTACACAATCATAAATCATAAGCTTCAGTTTTCGGCACTCTATCCTTGAAAGAATAAAGGCTCTCACCATTTCTAAGTTGTCCCGAAATTATCATTTACCACTACTTTTGCTTCCACTCGTTAAGCTTCACCATTTAAGGCTAGCTTTGCTTGTTTCAGTGTTATTTGGTAAAATCAATTCTTCTCAAAGGAAGGTTACTGAATATACTTCAAATGTCATCCTTCATTATTATTTTAATCCAAAATAAACAATATAACAAAATAAGCAAAAAATTGAAGTTAATAACCTATTTAAGAATCACGCCAAGCATTTAGCATACAAGAGAATGATAAACGAACAATATCTGCCAAACTAAAGCTCACTGCAGCAAGACACTTTCTTTTCATCAAGCTTCACCCATTCAGCAACCAGTATGAAAATGCAGTAAACAAATCCCAATCATGCCTCGAAATTTATACCAGTTAGATGTTGATTATACCATGTTTATTTAAATCTCACATTATCTCCTCCGACAAGCTGGCCATAGCTGGTCGAGAAGAGATGATCTAATATTCACATAAATGGAAAATTCAGAATCATCTGTAATGAAGAGGTATTGCTTTCTTTGCAGGGTTGAAAAGCTGGTATGGAAGGTCTTTCAAGACATGTATTTGGTTAATAAACATGAGATGCATTAGAACAAAACAATAATACATATGAAAATAAGTGTTTTGCAATGCAATGTCTGAGGTGTTTCCGGGATGTAATGGCATTGAAGAACCATCAATCAGGATAGCCACATTATAAATATGGCGTCCGAGCCATTACACCAAGAGGAATAGAATGTCCTCCAGGAATTGGTAATGGACGCAATGAATTAGTTATGAAAGCAACGGAGTTTCAAGCTTATAGTCTTTCACCATCAAAATACAAAGCACAAAATTGGTTATATAATTGTAGTGCTCAGTGGAAGGAGAAGTCGTTAATAAATAGGCTCACGGCGAAACCAAATATGGTCACGTCCACTGCCCTAAAACACATTCAAGTGTTTTAGTCTCATCACTGCACTAAGTGAAAATTTTCACAAATCAGAAACAAAAGAATTGAATATCAAAAAATCTGATATTTTAAGGCTTCAGTGTGTGTAACAATCAGATCATTGATAGTAATTATCTCACTGAAATCCGCTAAGATAATTAAATATTTCATCATAAGCCCCCATATTTGCAAACAATTTGATAAACATAAACCAAATAGGTCATCATCTTACAAACAAAGTTTACAGTTTTAAATGGTTGGAAAAATCTAAGTTGAAACTGAAGCTTAAAAGGGCAATAGATGAAAGAAAAGGGTTTACCCAAAATACGCTATACTTTCCTACAATCAACAATTCAAACCCACAAACATTCGATACATGTAATTTGGACATTGAGGATAATTAGACAACTAATCACTTACAGAAATAGAATTTGGGAAATTTGTGCTCAGACAGCCAAGGGTTTGTCAATCAACTTCTGGGTTTGACACCCAGATCAGAAACTCTAGTCCACAAATTTGCTTCATCACCGCACACTTGATAGAGAGAAAAAAATTTTAGTTTTAAAAGAAGAAAAAGAGAAATAGATGAATCATATTTATAAAAGATGATAACTTTCAAACCCTAGATTTACAATATGCAGAAAACTTGCCTACGCCCGGAAGAGGCTGATGGAATAGAAGAGGATGAAGAGAGAGTAAAAACTTAGTTGGTTTATATAGGCAGTGTTTGGAGGTATACAATTAGGGTTTTGTAGAATTTGATACGTGTACAATGTGAGGGGTTTTCTAGGCGGCTGGGCGATTATATGCCGATCGAATTAATTTTAGTCCATGTGGGCCGAACACAACCTATAGCCCATTTAATTTGACACGGATGATTCTAATCACAGGCCCATAAGACCAATGATTTGAATTCTTTCTGCAGCCATTTTGTTAAAACTATTCAAAATAATTAATAGTCTTAGGCAGCCTTATGTTTTAACTACAACCTAAAACACGTTAGTGAAGGGAATAAATTAAGAAGTTTATTCTCAAGTATGATTTTTATTACAACACAAGAAAGACATGACCTCCCTTCACACCCAAGAAATTACAATGAAATTCACTTATTATATGCTCACAACATATAATATACAAGTACACTTTACATTACACATTTTAATCACCCAAACATAAAAATAAAAACTAAAAGTAAAATGCACTCAAATTACAAAACAAGATTCTTAGGAGTTCACAAATGCACATTGCTTCCTGATTTCACCTTGTGATCCAGTCTTGACATTAATTCGACCCATTTTCTCCACGGACTTGGCAAACTCAACAAAGAAGTTTTCAACTGAACCTTGGAGTAGTTGGGTGATTAGAGAGCTTGTGACAGAGTTGGTCAATAATGCAGCATCAGATTCAAATAGACCACGTCTTTTTAGGACAAGAGTGTAGTAGCTAAGGTCAAAAGTTTTGCGACTTCCTGGGTCCATTTCAACTATTGTAATATTATCATTAGGATTGGTGCACTTCCTGGCCTTCAAATTTGCAGCATACTCACTGTCCGAAAGCTGGGTCTTGATCACCCACGCCAGTAAAATTGTATAGGCGATTTGAAAATGATGAGCAGTGAGAGACACCAATAGTGTGAGCACCTGAAATCATTGAACCCATTATGTTATATTTAGAATCACTGAATTCAGTGTGTATGTCAGGAAAAAAATTCTCAGCTACTGTATTGGCATTTTTTTAGCTTATCAGTTACCTGACAGCAAGACCAAATCTTTTAAATCAAGACCATGGTTGGCAAATAGTGTTTGCAGGGTGGTGAAGTTTCCAAATGGAGGAGGAATGTTGTTTTGGGCTTCTAAGAGCCTAGAGATCACGCCGTCTCTTCTACCTGTTGGGACTCTCCAAAAAGGACCTCCCTGCCATTTATGCCAGTTACTTCTTTTTTTCCAAGTTAAGGAGTGTAGAAGCAGAAAATGAAAATTGGGTGTAGTTTTTATTTTTTAAGTTTTTTTATTTTTATGATCTTGAGTCCTTACTGTTGTCACAATAGAATCTCTTGCAGCCAAAGCAATGATATCTGCACAAGAAACTACACCAGGGCATTCAGCTTCAAGCTGGCTTTTCAATCTATCAATGAAGTCAAAGCCTCTGAGTGTTAGATTTGGAGCAGCATCCTTTTCAGCTTGATTGGCTAGATGAGTTGAGAAGCACAGATCCATCACAACCCTGATAAGAAATTATGGGTGCTGATGAAGAAAACTAAATTGATAGGTAAAAATTGAACTGAAAAAAGTGAAAACTACAAACCCTGACAAAGCAGTCATGGAAATGCATTCTTATGAGGGCTGCTGCCAATGAGGGAACATTTTGGATATGCTCATAAACATAATTTTGAATGATCTTCTCAGCTTTTGGGCAACTATTAGAGTAAAAGCCAAACTGCAATTGAGCCTGAGTTAAGCCAATAATTGCTGCAAGACAAAAGATTAAAGTAGCAAACTGACTCTGTCCAGCCATTCCTGTTTGGAATGAAGAAATCTCAAATTGACACAGGAAAATTCAACTGTTGAAGGAAACAGCTAATTTTACTTGAGGTTTCAAAATAATGAACAGAGATTTTATAGTCCCTAAGTTGCGCTACAAGTTTAAAAGCAAGATGACAGAATTAGTCCAATTAGGTAACAAATATGTGCTGAAGGGTAATACCTGTATCTCACTTTATCATTCCTTTTCATATAATAATATGATCCATTCTATTTGAAAAATGATTAGTTATGCCTGTCCTTGAAGAACACATAAGTGAGTTCCAAAATAAGTGGTTCTTCCATGAGAGCAATGATACTTACTCACCTAAAAGTCAATTTTACATGCACATTTCTTAAAATGCAATAGCAATAACTTTTTTTGTGTTATTATCAGTGTTGATCAGTACATTATTACTGAGGATTAGACATGTATGCAATAGGTGTGCAAATAGGACTCCAAGTATGCTTAGCACAATGGCATTCGATGGTTAGCTAAGACTCGGCTTTTGAGTAATTTTATCAGTTTTGAAATATGGGTGGTAGCTAACATGTATATTCATTGATTTGGTGGACATGGTTCTTACAATGGCAAACTACAAAACAATTATAATAGAGATATAGAGGGATTGAAAAAATATCAATTGGCTACCTGCTCCTGCTCCTACAATGTTAATGTTGTCGCATAGCTGACCTGTCCATTATTAAATCAATATTGGCTACCTGCTGCCACCAGTGGCGGCGGCCACCTGAAGAAGGAAATATGGTAAAGAGATAGAAATGTGACATATGACGAATAGAGTGGGTAAAGAACTTTTCTATGGTCATCATAGTTTTTTCTTCAAATTGCATGGTTGGATAATATAGACATACAGATGTTAAGAGGATGAAACAGAACAAAAGAACAAAAGAACAAAATGATTACAGAAAAATGTCAGTACTTGTACATTCTACAAATCTATGTTACCAAAAGTACTTTAAAGCATCAAGGAATATTTTGGAGCATTTTAGAATGTCCTGAGAACAATTTTAGTTAGTTACTCATTTCTGTTTTTTTATACAATTTTCTTCTTCTTTTTTATGTTTTTTTTTTATTATTTTTTTTATGTAGGACTGAAATGTTCCTAGCTAGTGTTTTCCATATCCCAACTTCTAAACTTTTTCAAGCTATGATTAGTTTGTTCTTTACAAAAGATGCAATGAGAAAATATTATAGTTTTTACCATCACAACTTTTAAAGCAGAGGAATATATAGTTTAATTTATCAAATCAATTAAGCATTTGTTCTGGCCACTTCAACCAGGGATATTTTCACACTAGGGAACAAAGATGTTACTAAATACAAATACAATAAATCAATAATAATACACTCCATCACATGGAAGCAACTCAATACAAATTTGGTCATTGCACATAAACTTCAATAACAAATTCAGTCACCAATTGAACCTGAATGTCAGGAAAAACTCAAACAAATTCGCCATCAATTAATAAAAGAACAATGCTTCCTTATTTCACCTTCATTGCCAGTGAGAACTTCAATTTTTCCCATTTTTACTACGGATGCAGCAAAGTCTTTTGAAAAGCTATATCCATGAGAGTTAGCCTGAAAATTGACATAGGCTTTTGTCTGTGTGTCATCTAAAAGGGATGCATCAGATTGGAAAAGTCCTCTCCTTTTAGAAACTAAATTATAGTAGTCTTCATCAAAATTTTTGAAGCTTCCAGAGTCCATCTCAACAAGTGTATTGGCATCACCAGGCTTACATTTTTGCTTCAACTGGAGTAGATATGTTGGATCCAAAGTAGGGTCAGTGTCACCTTTTCCGGTGAAATTGAACAAACGACTGGAGAAGGAAGAACAGTGGGATACCCCAATGGTGTGAGCTCCTATAGATGGAAAACAGAAAAAGTTAGAATTTTATTAAGATCATTGAGATATAAACACTAAAAGGTTGTTATTTTGTTAACAACCTGATAAGACTACTAGGTCTTTGACACTTAAACCCTTTGCACTGAATAGAGACTTCAATTTGTTGATGTCAAAAAATGGAGCAGGTACGTTTGGAATGACTTCTGAAGAAATTGACACTCTTCCATCTCTTCGACCAGTAGGAACTTCCCAATATGGTCCATGAATCTGAAAAGAAATAGATGTCTAAGTGAAAAATTACACAGTATGGTTATAATATTGTGAAATAATGATAGGGGGATTTGTTACCGTTGCAACTGCATCCCGAGCTACCAACGCAAGGATATCAGCACAGGAAACAACACCAGGACACTTCTTTTCAACTGCAGCTTTTACTGTATCTATAACATGAAACCCTCTTAAGCTGAGGTTGGCGAGAGATTCTTTCTCAGCTTTGTTGGTTTTAGTGGAATCCAGCAGCACAGAACCGTCACACCCCTGCAAAAACAGAACTTGTTAGATGGTTTAAGATTATGGAAAATTGCCTTAGGCATGACATTTTTCGTCAAGAATCAGAATGCTTTTACATATTGCTGAGCGTTGTAGTGTATGGAACATGTGGCCCATTAGTTGTTGGTAGTAATCACTACTAAGAATGTTTTTCAAAATTCAACCATATAAACAAGCAAAGCAAGTTACTTTTTTTCTTTCATCATTGAAAGTATATTCGATACGGTCTAGTTTCCATAGGGGTATGAATGCATGATATTGAGCACTAATCTGTAACAAAAAACATAGGAATTTAATCCTTAGTAATGTACCCCTGACAAAACAATCATGGTTATGCAGTCTCGACAAAGAAGCTGCAAGTGTTGGTGATCTAGACACGATTTGAAATGTTGTCTTAGCGACAATATCCTCAGCACCGGGGCATGTTTCCTGGTAGAATCCGAGTTTCAAGTTTGCATTTGTGAGGCCTATGACCCAAAACATAAGTATGAGTTGAGAAAAACGTGAAACAAGTCTTGAGATTGCCATTGTCTCTTGAAAGTTGAGAGAACTTATGAACTTTAGCTGTGAGATGGTAATGAACATATGCCTGGTTCTTATATATAGTTGAGCTTAGGGCTTTGAACATGTCTTCTACCTCCTGGATTTTGGCGTGTACATGATGTTTTTATTTTGATTTGATAAAGTATGCTAAAAAACTAGTTGACACCCAAATAATATAAAAAAAATAAAAAAATCTAACAATATTTCGAAAAAGTAAGAAAAAGTCCTCCTTTTCATAATTTAGATTCCGAAAAAGTCTTACAATAAATCAACATGATCAATAAACCATACTTTTAATTTCCATAATACAAATTTTACCCTGTATACCTAAAATGTTATCAAATAATTATAATCCTCATATTAGTTTTTCTTATTTTATTTTATTTTATATTGTTTTTTTATAACATTTACCATTTTAATTTGTTGTGAATTAGATTAACTTAAACTCCATATGTTTATTTTCAATTACAATGTTATTTTATTATTATCTTTTTTAACTTAAATATTAATATTTTTCACTTATGATTATTAAATTAAATTTCAAAAAATTATAAATGAAATAAAATTTCATTAATAAACTTGTGTTTTACATCAATTATATTTTTATTAGAGTTATATTCCATTCAAATTTAAGATAAAATATATTTTTTATAAAATAAAATAATATTTTATTTTTCAAAAATAAGTTGAACTCTTCTAGATGTATTTTATAATAACTATACATTTCAAAATTAAATTTAATAAGCTTATTAGCTAAAGGGTAAAATTGGTAATTACATGTATTATTATGGTAAAAAGACTTATTTTGAAAAAAATAAAATAAAAAATATGCTTATTAATCATGTAAGTTTATGATATGACTTGTTTGCTTTTCTCATAATATTTTAAGGCTTTCTTTTGAGTTATACATTGCAGAATTTATACACTGCATAGAAAAATGAAACGGTTATTTATCTTAGATATCGATGCAACAGAGCAAGAAAAGAAGAAACAAAAGAAGGCTTTTTTAATTACTATGGTAACTAAACTGTTGAAATATATTAGTAGTTTGTTGAAGTCTTTAAGAAGGTTTAGGTTCTTCTACCTACTGTATAATATTGTAGACTCTTTTTTTGGTAACTCGAACTCAACACAGAAAATAAGAGGACAGGTATCAAGCTAAACTCTCGGTGATATAATATTGTAGACTTTATCAAAGCAAAACTAACAGATTTACTGATTTGGCAAAGAATACAGGAAGGAGCTGAGGAAAATGAACATAATACTAATTTATAACGTGCTGTGGTAAGAAACATTCAAAAAACATATAATTTAAAAAACAAAAGGCAATTATGCACTTTAGCAAACTAGCTAATATCTTTTTCTTTGTTGAAAAGTTAACTGCATGTGCTTAAGAAATAGTCTGATTGCCCAAAACAGCTATTGCCAATTCTTGCTTCTGGCTTATGGTTTCCAATATGAAGGCTAAGTAAAAGATTAGGGAATCAACAACCAGGCCCTAGGGAGTAATGTACAAACTGAATAAAATATAATATGTATGTGTTTCCGTGGAAATTTTCTGCTAAAGTCAATAACTACCTGGAATTGGTAAGAATCATGCTTCAGAAATATGCTAGCATGCCATAATGGACTATCTTATATACAAATTCACTGTTGACTAAATAAACAAGGTGTGCTACCAACTGGAAGGTTTTGAACTTGTGCATCTCAGTCTCACATAATTCACTTTCTTTAAACTACCTTTCATTTTCACAGATTAAGTTATTTCCCCCAAACAGACCTTTTGACATGCAAATTGACACAAGTCCCAGAAGTACTGATGTATATACATGGCCCCTACGTATGTCAGGGAATAGTTTATAATGTATAGGATAAGATTTTCATTATACCTTGATTTTAAAATTTGATTTTCTGCTAACATTAGATCCAAATTCTCTTTCTAACCTTTATTTAGAATGCCTGTTGTACTCAAACTAGAAATCTTAAGTCACTGGTGAAGTTAGGGAGTAAAAATGTTTATTGTCAACTTTCAGAAGTATACTTCTAAGTTCCAAATATGTCCTTGTGCTTGCATGTGAATCTGTATAGACAGAGAAGAGAGAGAAAGAGAAAGAGAAGAGAGAAAGAGAGATGTTCTGCATTATACTAAAAGCCAGATTGTAAGAGTACTCATTACTTTAACATGATTCTAGCAAAATTTATCCATTCTCATTCATAAAATCAAGTACCTAACTGGTAATTGTGAAATTCACATGAATTTCATAAAGTCACATTTCTTGTGCTTTTAGTTTGTTGAAATGAATTTTATGCATAAACAGGTCCTCTATTATTGTACCTTCTCTTCTCTTCAGCAAACCTGAGAACTAAAATTTACTTTCACTATGAGGGTCATTATTGTCAGTAAGGGGATGTGAATTTTTCATTGAAGTGGGTAATCAAGAACATGTTGTTGAAATCAAAAGGAAAATAGAACAAATGCTAGGTGTCCCGGTGGCTTCACAAATTCTTGCAGTGTGTGGGTGGGAACTAATTGATGAATTAGACATGGAAGACTATCCCATTGTCAATGAAGGTACTAAAATTGACCTCACCATCAAATCCATGGAACCTCTACCAAACCATTGTAACAAAATGCACATTATAGTTAAATTCTCAGCTAGGCAGATTAATGTGGAGGTGGATAGAACAGATACTGTTCGTAGCCTAAAGGAGAAAATTCACATCATGGATGGCACACCCATCAAAAGAATGTCATTGTTCGTTTTGGGGAGAGAATTAGAAGAAGATTTTCGGAATCTAAGTGACTATGGAATACATGAATTTTCTGAAGTAACTGTATTCCTCAAAACCATGAATCGTTTAAAGGATGAACCTCCATCAAGAAAGCTTAGCCTAGTGGTACAAACTTCTTCTAGTTTGCTTAATGCAGCAACCATTCCACTGGAAATGAAAGACACAAGCACTGTTAATGACTTAAGGCAGCTACTATTGAGTAGAAAAATACTTCCAATTGATGATTATCTGTTCATACACAAGCAAAGGATCATGCGTGACAATTGCAGCCTCCGATGGCATGGAGTTGAAAACGGGGATTCTCTTTATGTGTTTAAAGGGACTGTTAGTCAAAGTGAATAATGATTTTCATGGACTTCCTGTTATAGTGGGAAATTGAATTTAAACCAGCAAAAAAAAGGATAAAGGATGGTTCTGGTCTGTCCTAGTTATGTTTGTAGTCTGGTCATGGCTTTACAGTTTACTGTTTTGTTTAACTAGAAAAACCCTCTGTCGATATTTAACCTAAATCATTGAATTAGTTTGTCATGCTGAAAAACACAAAAGGGTGTGAAAGATGAAGATCATACATACAGAGCAAAAATTATGTGTCTGTCCTTTATATTCTACATGACTCAGCTTCAGAGGATTGGTACATTTTCAGTTACAATTCCAGCAACTAGTCCTTCAAAGATTAACATGCAATTGCTTTTGGCTCTCTTGACAAAATTGGTATCTTGGTAGGCTACAACTAAATTAATTCCACAAATATCTCAAAAAGATGAGAACTTCAAAAATAAGTTTCTGTAAATTTTAATTCGTTCTCAGAACTACATGTTTTGGTTACAACATGTTCTGCATGTACTTGTTTCTTTTTCCTGACTGGACTTAACTTATTCTAACATGTTCTCCTCATGTCCATAGTGTAATGGAAAAGATGAAACCAAGAAGAAGGAACAAAAAGATATAATTTATAGTACTAGCTATTCTATTTCTATGTTAAACCAAAGAGAGTATCTGGACAAGTGAACACAAAATGGTTACCAGACCCATCATCAAGGGGATTGATAAAGAGGTAAATGTGGGACCCCTCTTGGACCCCACAATCAACCAGTGAGATCTCTTCTTCCTCTTTGTTCATCAGACAGCTATGATTGTCAAGAAACAGGATCAGACGGTCACAAGGGAGTTTCTGCTGAGCCTCAATCTGCCTCTTTAGATCAGCAACAGTAGCATCGTGACCCAGTTGGACGTAGAAAAGTGTTCCTGTTAAATTTTCCAACACTATCTTCATTGCCAAATTACAAAATTAGTTGTCCATTTTGACACCATATTTATGTGTAAACTTAATGGAGAGAAGAAAGAGAAAACAGAGAGGTGTTCATGTAAGCTGCATTTTCGCATCTTAGTTTGTGTTCATGCCTATGACATGAAAGTTATTAGGTAGTGTAAGCAAGTGAAATTAGTATTAGTGTGGGCCAGAATTAGTATACACAATTTCCGGATCCATTTTCATTAGTTTTCTCTCTCTCTCTCTCAGCAAGGTCTGTATCTTCAAACTTTGCCTTTGTCAAAGCTGATAAAAAGGATCTGGAGATTTACCCAGATCTGTAATTCATGCTTTAATAGCTTATTAGACAACTTTTGAAGCAAAATAATATAGAAACCAATTAATTTTCTCTTACTAAATAAAAGGCATGACAATTTGTGATTGTAAAAAAATCTTAAAAATTTTCTCTTAATAAATGACATGAAAATTTGTGATTGGTTCTAAGTGTATCACACATTTCGTTAAATGCGCCTCTAACTTTTATTTGATCATAGTCTTGGGATAGGTTAAATCCCCCAGTCTGTCTAAGAACATCGGCAGGCATCATTGTTGTTAGATGAGACAATGAATTTGGAGTAAGCATCTGAATTTTGGGGTAGATTTCTCATATACAAGTGATAATTTCCTTTCCACATTCCCCATTTGGTTTCCGAAGAAATAAATAAAAATAAAAAAAACATTAAGACCCAAAAAATTTCTTAATCATAATATCTCCTTATGCGTTCAAAAGGATTGAAAAACTACCCACCTCCCTGTAGCATGTGAATATCTCTTTAATCATGAAAACAGAAAAACAAAATTAAATAAAAACCTGTCCTTTATTAGAAAGTCGTCCACTCGTGTGATCTCTTGGAGGAAATGATATTTCATTCATAAATTGGCTTCTATTGTGATAGGACTGCAATTTCATGAAAATTACAACTACGTAACCAACTAACACATGGCAATGTGGCCTCTCTCATGCGTCCAATGTCGTGAATCCTACAAAATGGACGAAGTTAAGAGAGAAAAACTCTGCAGTATAAGATCAATGTGTGGGTCTAAGTTAACCATGTTTCATTTCCTCTTTACCTTGTGCGAATTTGTTGTCAATTGAAGAAACACAATCTAGACGCCAAATTTTTCACACACAAGTCCATACTCCATTTTCCAGTCTCGAAGTAGCCAATTTGATATGCTACCTTCTACTCTCCTGAAAGTCAGCCAGGTCTTTCAGGTTGGGCAAGTATGCCGTTATCTTATCCTTGGTATCTTTCCATTCTCGTGTGCAAGTTCATGGACAATCCAATGTGTAGTGTGCCTTTTGTTTATCCCATGGCATCCAGCCCTTAGAGAAGCATGCTGAAAAGAGGAAGTTTTCACAAAACAGCAATATCATTACTTGTTAGCAACTACAAATTCTATGATGACAAGTTTACTATCTATAAATTACACGTAAAGATATCTCAAGAAATTTCTTGCTCCAAGTGGATGAAAAAAAACAAAAGAAGATGGATGACATACCAGAAAAATGAAGGGGTTGAAACATGAGAAAATAAAGGTTGCTGTAATCAGTTGGGCACTTTGGCAGTGAGATCTCTCCACACCTAATGCCAGCGCAACCCAACCTACAACTACATCTACTGCTATTTTCCATATTTTGTTTCTGTAAAGGCCTTGCTCTTATATCATTGTGTCAAAGCAGGACCAGATAAACCTTGCATTTTCATCAAGCAATTATACTTTGCTGGCACAATAGCACCAGCTTGTGTGCACAGTTCCAAAACAGCTGGTGCATGCCCATAATAATTCCTCCCTTCATTCACAAGCATGAGAGGATCTTGGGGCCTCCGTCTCCATACAATATTTGGAGGAACCAAATCATCTAGACGTGCCTTCATCCAAATGTGAGATCCTCGCCAATTCTCATACTTGAATACTCCACAAAGCCTAGCCTTATGGCCTGATGGCCCAATATGTACTTCAGGACAGTATGTACAGACTTTTGCCGGATAAACCAACAACAACTTTTGTACACCAGACCTAAGTGTTTCCCAAGCCCTCACTGTCTTATTCGCTACCGATGTAAGTTCTTCAGGCAACAAAGACTCAGATGCATGAACACTGCCACTGACAGCCTGTGAGTTGAAGCTACTCGAGTAAAGATTTTCATCATATGAATCAACCCCTGCCTGCCAGCAGAGTTCAACGACAGCAGGAATGCGGTCAAAGTCAAACCTTTGATTGTGCTTAATAACATCTTGGAACATGTGCGGAAGGTGAAATGTTTCCACTGGAACAAGTATATCATTTAAACCACCAGGAACCCATTCATGAACCTGATTCTTGCCATGGAGCATGTAACCACAACAAGTCCGGATTAAATGACCTTTCTCACCAATAAATACTTCAGAACAGAATCTGCAAAAGTATTTATTACCGATGATTAAGAACCGGTCTCTTCTTCTACCCATAAGAAGTAAAAAAGGAGAAAAAAAGAGAGAGAAAATAGCCTACTTCAAACTTAAGATTATAAAGTGGAAGAAACATTTGCAATATAGATAAACTTTACTAAGTGATAGAATTGGTTCCAAATTTCCTAAACCAAATAATGCTTTATCATGAGTAAATGGTAAATAGGATTAAAAACTTGAAATTCTTATAGAATACTGATATATCAAGAGAAATCAATATACTATCTCATGGGGGTCTTCTGATTCATGCTATGCAATAACATATAGCTTGAAATCCAAATTATGATGATGGTACTAAGACTTTGATTGTGTAAAACAGGCTAGTGATGACATTTTTTTGTTAGTTTTTATAATAAACCGCTTGACCACAGCATAATTGTTTTTTTACCCTTTCTCTTTTCATCTCAGCAAACATTCAAACCAACCCAAGATCAATCCTATCGAATATGGCTTTAGATACAGAGAAAAATATACCATGAGCTCAGCAAACAATCAAATCCAAAATGAATCACGATTCAGACGATAACAACTCATCCACCATCATGAGATAAGCACCAAACCAACACATTAAAACCACTACATGAAAATGGATTTAACAATTGGAAAAGATAAGTTTTTGCAAAAAGAAAATTATATGAAAATAATCAAGCATACAAACTCACTTGCAAGCCATGACTGGGTAGAATTTGAGAAGGGTAGAAACGCCTTGAATGAGGAAATTCCTGGTCTTGAGAACCTCCTGTGCAACAGGAACCATTTCGCGGTTTGGATAGTCCTTGGCCCGGTTCTCGATTCTCTTCAAGATCATCGATCTGAGCTTTTTCAGGTCCACTTTGGTAGTATACAGACGCCGCTGGTGCATCAGGCACCCACTGAACTCTCCAAACAGTAAACACTGCCAGAGTTTCTTTATCAAAATCATCAAATCCGCAACCCTTTGCCTCCCTAAAAAAATTCAAAGTAAAGAACCGCAAATGAAGTAGAAAACTTGAAACTTCATAATTTTTCATATAGACATTGCATCGAACAATTGGCAATTCCACTTACAGACTTACTGGTAGTATGTTGAATTGTAAAGAAAAATCGCACTGTACATTGGGCTTATAACTACACGAGAATAGGCTCAGAGGTAGCTCAGCCAGCCAGGCTAAGGCCATTTTCGTCTTTTCAATGAAATCCCTTGGACGTAACCTCTAATCACGGCCGTTGATTAAAATTACTTTTGATCAAGTAGGAGAAGAAAATGACCACCCGTAAATAAAATTAAATAATTAAAAGAATAAATAAGAAGGAAACAGAGTTGTGTGGTTCAGAGAACTTTTCTCTGCTATATATAAAAACTTGACCCAACATTGTAGTCTTAATATTCTATCTCGACCTTGGTTTTCCCCTTTCTTTCTCCCTTGGTTTGTTGCTAGGAGCTCAAATTCACCGTTAATCTGCCAGGTATATCTTGTATTCCTTGTTCTTGTTATTGGGATTTGGTTTTCTTGATTTCGTTGCCTGATGAGTTTGTTTGCTTTGATCTTCTACTAACGTATTGGTGAATAATGGTTGATGATTAAAATTACAAACTTTCCCCTTTTTCGGATTGGGATTTTATTCAATTCGGTTTTATAGTTATTTTGGTTGTTTGAATTGATTCAGGGTTATTGCTATAATTATTTTAGGATTCGATCATCATGTTCTTAAATGTTGAACTCGGAGAGGCATTTGCCTGTTCTAAAATGCTATAAGAGTATTATAAAGGATAATTAAAATCTTGATATATAATCATTTTGTTTTTAGATGATCGGTCTTCTCTGTTTTGGGGTATTTCATGGATTTTTTAAGTTTAAGTTCATGGGCTAGAATTCTCTGTGCATAAATGCTCTTCTGTATGCATTTTCAAAAGATTAGTGGGTTGTTACCTTTTTGGTTTTTGATTCTGTAGAAATTCTCGTCTATTGGTTTGTGGGTTTTGGCTCAGTATTATTGGCAAGTTTCACAAGTTTAAGATATGTGAATTATGAAAAATTTGATACACTTACATCTGTATATCAGTAGTTTTGGCAACCAAACAATCAATCTTGCTAATGCTTTGTTGTTTTGGGTGTTTCTAGAGGGGATCACATTATACTTTCTTTATGTATGCCGTCACACTTACCTATATATAATAGGCTGATCATAAGTTCGGTTGTCTTTTGGAACTTCAATGTATGTCAAAATCTTGAAAGACATTTGTGCTACTCCCAACGTGATTTCTACAGACATGTCTTCTGTTTTGGTTGGGATGCCAAAATCTTGAAATCAGTATGTCTGAAGAAT
The DNA here is from genome assembly GCA_029379385.1 of Quillaja saponaria. Classification (NCBI taxonomy): domain Eukaryota; kingdom Viridiplantae; phylum Streptophyta; class Magnoliopsida; order Fabales; family Quillajaceae; genus Quillaja; species Quillaja saponaria. The sequence goes on along the minus strand of CM055616.1, from coordinate 3,585,687 downwards.
ATGCAATCTATGCTTTGGAGTCCAAGAAAAATTCACTGGAGCAGGGGAAAAGTGTACTGTTGGGGTATTAAAGAAGGGTCTACTTAGTTATTTAGGATTAAAAAAAATGTATATGGATAATTTAGCTCGTGGACTGCAGCACAAAGTTGCAAACATGCATGACAGGATAAGATTGTAAGAGGAAATGCAATTACTATCAGTTGTTTACCTTATAAAAAATGGTTCAGACATTTCAGTGAAAACTCTTCTTTGAGGGTACTAGTTTGGTTCCATTGTAGAACATCATTAGAGGATTAGGTAGAAAGATGCTGAAGGCCTTGAGCCTGTGGTTATTCGAATGATTCAATACAGCATTTGCCTTTGATAAAGTGATGCTGGTTCTAACTTCTAAGGCTGAGCGACAACATGATGGCACATTTTGTATCTAGTAATTATGTACTTGTGGTGTTCTCTGTCTTTTTTTAGACTTGTATTTGCTTGTAATAACTCACGGATCGAAGGCTAGTAAGGATTGTACACACACCTGTTCATTCCAGCAGCTTGTCATTAATTTTCCTGACTATGATTTGACTGTTTTCTTCTGACTTCTTGCAGCACTGAATAGGTCATTCATTTAATCAGAAAAGCTTTATTGGTTAGAAGATCTCCCACCACCAAGAGCCAAGTTTCATGTCTGAATTAGACACACAGATTCCATCTGCTTTTGGTATGCTCTGTCATCTTCTTGGCTTAATACATTTTTAGTGATATATGACAATTAGATTTGTTGAGATCATAAAGCCAGATACCTTCCTTCTGACCAAGTTTTTTGGTGGGTTTCTGACTTTGTGGATATTGGATGATTGGGCAGATCCGTTTGCTGAGGCAAATGCTGAGGACTCGGGTGCTGGAACCAAAGAGTATGTCCATGTGCGTATACAGCAGCGCAACGGGAGGAAAAGCTTAACAACTGTACAAGGGTTGAAGAAGGAATACAGCTATAATAATATACTCAAGGACCTCAAGAAGGAGTTCTGCTGTAATGGTACTGTTGTCCAGGACCCTGAGTTGGGCCAGGTTTGTTTCCAGTCTACTAACTAGATCTTCCTGTGAGAAGCAGCAGAACAAATATGTTAGAAACTTCACAATTTGTACATCAGATTAAGAGACTGAAGCTGAGCATTTAACAATTTTTTTTATAACTAAAAATCTTGGAAAAAGAAAAAGAAATAACATGATAAGCATTTTCATATGCAGTTTCGTCCTGCAAATGGCTAGAAATCTGTGTCTCAAATTTTTGGTGAATGGGAATTCATGAAATTAAGTATCAAACAGCAAAAACATGAGGTACAGTACAAAAGAAGAAGATAAAAACGTGTCCACTGCCACTCATGGAATATACTGGTTGGGTGGGTCAAACTCTTCTCACGCATGTATCTGATTTATTTCATACATTCTTGCATATAAAAACTGTTTTCTCTGATTTTCGGCTTTGCTGCTGTTATCTGTTACTCAGTACAGCACTGTTTCTCACCCTCGGAATCACAGCCTAAATAATGTTGTGTTGATGCAGGTCATACAACTTCAGGGAGATCAAAGAAAGAATGTTTCAACTTTCCTTGTGCAGGTAAACACTGGCAATTGTACTTTGATTTAGTAGCTCATCATATGGAGTAGTATGTTTCTGGTTAAAGTTTATTAAAATTTGCTATTCCTATTATAAACAGGCTGGAATAGTGAAGAAGGAGCATATCAAGATTCATGGTTTCTAAGCAGCAAAAGGAAACTTGTCTTATGTAATTGAGACATCATCAAACACGTAGTAGCAATCGTTTATATGATCTGAACTCAAGAAGTCAAGATGTATTAGCATTCTGCTACATGTTTGTTGAGAGAAGTATGATATAATACTGTCTGTTATGGCACCGTTGCTTGATTTGCTATGCAGTAGAGCTATGGTTGTTTCCAATACATTTATATTGAATAATATCGTCCTGATTTCTACACCTGAGCTTTGCTTAATGGCTTCCAGATTATTTTTTTTCTTGGTTACATACTATCTCGTACTTTTTTCTTCCTTTGAACAAATTTTTTAGTTAATACAAGAAGTTCTGGATTGCTAGCAATCTTGACATTGTTAATGACAATAGAGGGAGAAGAAAAGCATTTATATTCTTGAGATCAGTTTGATCATATCATAGTTTTTAACCCTTGGTTTGGGCAGTTCTTTCAAGATAACTTTACTGCCTTGGTTCAAGTCTTTCAAGACAAAACCATATGGAAATTATGATCTGCTAGTGACTTCCAGCTTCTAAAAGTGAAAGGATTGCTATAGATTATAGTAAAATCCTCTAGCAGGTGGTCTGGAGTTTTAATGGGGATAATTATAATTGGACAAATTTGAGTTACGTTTTATGCCAAGTTTGTAATCCCTTCCTGGTGTCTACCTCTAGCAAGTATAGCCCATGTGAGCACTGTGTTCTAGTAGATACTGGGTATGAGAGCTCTTCGGAGCTACCTGTATGTATGGTAGTTGGCTAGTGGTTTTTAGTCAGAAAGGTACTACTACAGGGTTTTTAATTTATCTTTTTTTAAGATGATGACTCAACCTGTAACAGGATGCAATATTTACGCATAAGAAAACAAATCCATGGTTTTGTCCTAAACTAGGTGGATGCCTGCCCCTACTCTTTTTAGGTTTTTGTTGGATTATACCTCTGTTGTTCCAAGTGGGCCAGCTACTTCGTTTGGCAGTTTCTTAGTTACTCCATAGACAAAGACAGGATATTCTGCTAATTAATACAAAGTCACCAAACACAATTTATAAAAAGTTCTAATTGAGTGTGTGTGTGTAACACCATAATATTGTGATTTTACAATTCCCTGCTAGCAATTCCCACCATCAGTGCCATCACTAGCTTACAGTGATCTGCACAAAGGAGAATCACAAGTCTCTCAAGAAACATTCCTTCCAATAAAATCAATACATAAATGAAGAGAACTTATCCAAATTTGTTGAAATTCGGTTTCCACAATAGTTTGATCTAAAGTAATCATAATCCAGTGCTAATTAAATTGGATGTTTTTGTTTTTTTTGTTTTGTGTGTGTGTGTGTTTATTCACGTATTGATCCAAAACTGACCGGATTGATCAAATTGCACCAATTGCACAGCACAATCTTTCATATCAACGGCCTCAGCTTCTTGAGTTGTTGATTGACTATCCCAACGAACATTTAAGTGCTCAACTACCTATCAAAGTTGGACTCTACTGAAACACCTTCAACTACCAGTCTTCCATCCAATTTTGCACTCACCTCCCATTCTTCTCAATCCATGGAAACTACTTTTCCCAGGATTATATATTCTCCTATTAATACTTGTCAATAATTGCCTCCAACTCCGTACACATTTCCTCACCCACATCTATATTAGCAGTAGCATACAACAATACAAATCTATACCTGTTTGAAGTTGTTTTTGCTTACTTTAACTACAATGGCTGACACAGCTCATTCCTCTGATCATGCTTCTGCAAATTCCACGGGTACCTATTTCAAATTAGTGCATCTTTAATTCTTTTTCATACAAGTATTTGACGTTTTTTCTTTCTTATTCGTGTTTGACTTGGACCCCTCTCTGTTTACACTCATATGCCTGAATCTGAAGAGAGACAAACAATTTCTTTGTTTTGGGTAAAAAGCAAGAAACCCAATCAAAGTTAGTAACTTTCTCCACCATTTTTGTTGCAGAGCAATCTAGTAAAGATTCAAAGGTTGAATTTTCTGAAGATGAAGAAACCCTCATTACTAGGATGTATAACCTGGTTGGTGAGAGGTGATTTTGCATTACCTTCTACAACCATTTTCTTTTTTCCTTTACTGAAAATCTAATTAAGCTAATGAAGTTATGGCAATTTTACTTTAGGTGGTCTTTGATTGCTGGAAGAATTCCTGGAAGAACAGCAGAAGAAATTCAGAATTATTGGACTTCAAGGCACTCATCTGGCGATTGAAGTGCCAGAAAAATGGGTAGTATTCACTTAATTGAAGGCAAAATCTAGGGGGTCAATGTTTCATGCCAGCTTTATTCGCTTAAAGAAGGAATATTAGAAGACTTTATAATGGGTATTGCTGTATTTTGGGTATGCAAGCATCATCACTGAATCTAAACAGCAGCCTGTGTATGTAGATGTTTTCATCATCACGGAATGTAATTTGTGGTGTTTGTATAATGAATTTGCTTTTCATGTTAATTTCTGTTTTTATGGTCACACCAGTTAAAATTGGTCACATTATCTTGAATCTTCGTCAAATCATGAGTAAATATTAAATCTCAAACTAATGTGATCAATTTTAATTGTCATGATCATAATCCACATTGTTAATCAATGACAATTCGAAAAATATTGCTATGTGTTTAAATTTGGTTGGGAGTTGGGACTGCAGATGCCATTCTGTACAAGGTCCAACTCTGAAGATTCTCTTAAGAAGGAAGGGAAAATTTTATGAACAACTTCCTTCCACCAAGGAAATTGGAAAGGTTCAAAGTCTCAAAAAAAGGAAAAAAAAAAAAAAAAAAAGCAAACTAGTGCCATTTTTCTAAGAAAAAAAAAAAGGGGCAATTATTTAGAATTTATGGGCTCAACTTTTTATGATAGAATCCTCTCCAAAGTCCAAACTGAGGATCCAGCTAAGCCCAAAAGACAAGGGGTCGAACTTGAGCCCATTTGTGTGATGTGAAGACTAAATAAGCCCATAGAAAACATGGTAAAATTATTCAAAAATTCGTAATTAAAATACTTTCTGATGTGGAGGATCATCAATTTCAGTTCAGAGGCTGTAAAATATGGAGAAGATTGAGAATTTCACAAGGAAATTCACCATTTTTTTATTTTTTAAGAGAAAATATTGAAAGTGAAAAATTTTCCTATAATGATTTATCAAGATGTTCTTCTTAAATTAAAATATTATTTAGATATAACTGACTACTTATTTGAGTGTAAATTCGATTGACAAGAGTTTTCAAAATGAGGATTATTTAAGATTTTAATAACAATTATTTATTTATTTACTAAATGAAAAGAAAAAAAAAAATCTGGAAATCATACTCAAGAAATGTGAGAAACATGTTGGTTTCTCGAAATGCTAAAAGACCTGATCATGGGAGGATCAACATTTCACCACCATTTTCAGGACCACCTCTTCTTATATTCCACCACCAAAACCCATTTCTAGTGTCACAAATACCAAGAAGGACCATCCTCAACCCATACTTGTAAGTTGTAACCCGACCAACCATTATCCCTTTCTAGAAGACTAGAACCACCAGGCTACAATCCAAATTCCAAATTATGATGCAATAACCTCCACCAGCTCTACCTCCTCTATTCTCTCCATCTCTGTGACGTATCAACCAAGTCCATTTTTCACATATACGCACACAATTTCACATACATGTATAAGCAAAACCCATATGTAGGCAGTACCTTCTTGCAATTGGCATACTACAAGACATCTAAGTCGTCTACTCTAATCTTTGAGTTCTAAAAATTCAAAAAATTGTTAAATTTTCAATAGTTTTGTTTCTATCGGGACATTCAATAATTTTAAGTAGTTTGCTAAATAGTGCCCTAAGGTCATTGATTAAGAATTAATTATACTATTAGAAATCTACCTAAATTATAATTTTTAATAAGAATTTAATACAATTAAGTACTTCTCGTTGTAATTAACGAGAAGAAAAAAATTAATTATCACTTTATTTTTTTTATTGAATACACAAAATTACCCCTAAGAATAACAAAATTTTGATTTAGGGTTAGAGTGAGGGTTAGAGTAATTTTGTCTATCAAATAAAAAATATAAAGTGATATCTTTTCATTAATTATAATAAATTCTTATGGAGAATTGTAATTTGGTGCACTAGTTAGCAAGGCTCTAATTTAATTTATGATTTTCAAGTTTAAATCGAATATCTAAATTTAGAACTCTTCAGAATTTAGAAAGAGAATTGATATATAAAAATAGAGGAATTATCCTTTCTAGTATAGTGTAAAAAGTTACCAAGAAAAGTTCGAAAATTATATATATAGATACACTTAATTTGAACAGTTACCTACCATGACATTGAACATGTTTTCTTCTTACTTACTTGTTACATAAACAAGTGATTGTGATTGGAGCCTTGGAGGAGTGTCTTAAAAGATAGTGTTTATGTTATGGAAGGCTATGATCAAATGAGACTGTAGAAGAGAATTTTGACTGAGTATAGAATTGGGAAACTAGTTCTAGTGGCCGAGTGGGGGGTTTGAGACGATAGGCTTATCTTAAACCACCTCGGGGTTCGGAGTCTGACTTTTTTAGTCCAAACTCAAAATTTTGTTGCTGCTCGTATCCTCACTTTTCACAAAACTAAAATTAATTTCATGCCGATTTTCCTGCGTACACATTAGACTGTAAACAAGAGTTTGATTCAATGTGTGTACTTTTGAATAGAAGCAAGCAAATGTAAATGTAAATCCATCTCTAGCTAACGATAAGTACGAACCTTCCTGTATAGTTTGTTGGAATACAACTTGGTCCCTTCATTGAATATGGGTTGTGATGTGGTTGCAATTAGGAAGGCAAGAGAATAGAGAGTTTATTAAACTTTTTTATGTTTATTTTATATTGAATAAATTTTATAGTTTGAGCATACCATACTTTCTGACTCAATCTGCAACTTGTATACCTTTCACATAATTCTCTCACTAAACTGTTAGCCTTGCTATATAGGTGTAAAATTTGGACTTAAAGCTTAGCTTTAGAAAGCTACAATAGTTAGGGAACGGGGAAGACACTGTCACTGTATATATATAAGTTTCCTTAAGCAACATAGTCTAATGAATTTCATGCTTACTTCCTAGTACCTCTAATATTAGTGATTCAATATTGCTATCCTTTTTACTTGAAAGAGAAAAGAGAATGTTTGAAGGTGCATCCATAACATTAAAGAAATATGTACAGAGGAAGAAAAAGTAAAGTTGGAAGCTAAATAATAATAATAAATAATCAAAGCAAACAGAAAAAACAGAATCTGTTACCTTGCGATATAATAATGGCATCATGCAAAATGAAAGAGGACAAGAACGGTGGCAGCAGTATGGTTGAAGAAGTGCCATCGCAATACGTGCCTGCAAATGCAGCTCCCATGTGACAAGTTTCACCCTTCCCTGAAGATAACAATGAACCATTTATTACAAAGGATTAGATAAACATAAATGTTAGGAAATACTTCTTGGTTTTGTTTTTTTCTTATCCCTAAAGATAGCACTTTTACCATTATCACAAGGTATTTGATCTGATCCTCTGTTGCTATAAATTGAGGGGCTTGGAGGAGCTATCTTATGAACTTCTCGTAGTTGTTCAAGAAGCATATACCAAAAAAGAAAAGTTCCAAGCCATGGCTGCATCTTTCTCAGTGCCTTCATTGGTAAGCTGACTACAGATTAGTCGTTTTTTTTTTTTTTTTTTTTTTGCTTTCTTGTAGGCATGCCGGTATTTCTGTTTTGTTGTTCTTCCATTCATTGAGAATTGCTAGCTCAGCATTCATGATTTACTAGAAAGGAATTTAGGCTTTTCTCAGTGTATCTTTGCAGGACTACGCAGAGCTTCTGTCTTTATGCTTGATTTCTTGCTAGACAGTCAGCTACAGATATGAAACTAGGCATTATAAATGTTATGCTTGTTGAATTACATAAAAATACCTATGAGGTCACAGTGTATGTACACTGGTGACAAGGGAATGAGAACCTGAAGGAGCTGGCCCTTATAAAGACATTATGACCAAATTTTTGTTCAATGACAATGACTCTCAAACATCCGCACAGCAGGCAAAAATTAGCAATCGACCTTTGACTTGAATTTTACTTGGTTCACAGGAATTCAATGTAAGCTGTTCTTTCCAATTGTCAAACCAGAGAAAATCTGCCTCCATTAGACATAAAGCTGCAGATTATTTTCTTATTATTGCTGCGAACATTTTTTTTTTTTTTCCTGCAACAAGAAATGAGAATGGAGTCAGAAGCACTTTCATTAGTTTTTTTCCTGCTCTGGTTTTTCCTTATAAATTTTTTCTTGGTCTTCAATCAAGAAACCAAGGATTAAGTCAAGCAATTCAATGACCCCCTTTGTTTGTTGCCATTTTAGAACATGCAGATAGAAATTACTAAATTATGGTGGACTTTTATCTTGAAATAAACATGCCTAGGCCTCAACAATCATTACTTGAGTGACAAGAAAAAGAAATGTTTTTTCTTGAAAATGTTGATTTAGAAGATACGAGTTGTTAGACTTTTATGTATGTAGTTGGGGAACTAATTAAATGAGATATTTTTGGAGTAAAACATCAACCTCTCACTCCCTCAAGAGGCCATTTTGTCCCGTAAGAATATTATGTGCAGCTGAGGTGCACAGAGTTGAAGAATCTTACAGGGGCTATTAAAGAAGTTCCTATCTTCAGTAAAATTTAGCTAGAATCAATCAAATAAAACATTCTCCTAAAGAAATATATTTGTGGGCAGATAATGGAGGAAGAAGCAAGGTTTGAAGCCGAAGTTGCAGAGGTGCAAGCATGGTGGAACTGTGAGAGGTTCAAGCTAACCAGTCGACCATACTCAGCTAGGGATGTTGTGGCACTACGAGGCAACCTCAGACAAACCTATGGCTCAAATGAAATGGCTAAAAAGCTATGGAGAACTCTCAAGAACCACCAAGCCAATGGCACAGCCTCAAGGACTTTTGGTGCACTTGACCCTGTCCAAGTTACCATGATGGCTAAGCACTTGGACACCATTTATGTCTCGGGCTGGCAGTGCTCTGCCACCCACACATCCACCAATGAACCTGGTCCAGACCTTGCTGACTACCCTTATGACACTGTCCCAAACAAGGTTGAGCATCTATTTTTTGCTCAACAGTACCATGACAGGAAACAAAAAGAGGAGCGTATGAGCATGAGAAGGGAAGAGAGGGCTAGAACCCCTTACATTGATTACCTGAGACCAATCATAGCTGATGGTGATTCCGGGTTCGGTGGCACCACAGCAACTGTTAAGCTTTGCAAACTTTTTGTGGAGCGTGGTGCCGCTGGTATCCACATTGAGGACCAGTCCTCTGTGACCAAAAAATGTGGGCACATGGCAGGGAAAGTGCTAGTTGCCATTAGTGAACACATCAATAGGCTTGTAGCCGCAAGGCTGCAATTTGATGTGATGGGGGTTGAGCAAGTTCTGGTGGCACGAACAGATGCTGAAGCTGCTACTCTGATCCAGTCCAATATAGACACCAGAGACCATCAGTTTATACTAGGGGTAACTAACCCAAATCTCAAAGGAAAGGGCTTGGCAACTATTCTGGCAGAAGGAATGGCTGCTGGAAAGACAGGAGCCGAGCTGCAGGCAATTGAGGATCAGTGGCTATCAATGGCACAACTGAAGACTTTCTCCGAACATGTGGTGGATGCCATTAGGAACTTGAACATTGGAGAGCATGAGAAAAGAAGCAGATTGAATGAGTGGCAGAACCATTCCAGTTTCGAAATGTGTCTCTCCAATGAGCAAGGCCGAGAGATTGCTGAGAGGTTGGGGTTGCAAAACCTCTTCTGGGACTGGGACTTACCCAGAACCAGAGAAGGGTTTTACAGGTTTCAAGGGTCTGTAACAGCAGCCATTGTCCGTGGCTGGGCTTTTGCTCCTCATGCTGATGTAATTTGGATGGAAACCTCAAGCCCTAACTTGGTTGAGTGCACCAAGTTTGCAGAAGGGGTTAAGTCCAAGTGCCCAGAGATTATGTTGGCCTATAATCTTTCTCCATCTTTCAATTGGGATGCATCAGGCATGAATGATCAACAAATGATGGACTTTATTCCAAGGATAGCAAGATTGGGTTATGTCTGGCAGTTTATCACAGTGGGAGGTGTTCACTCTAATGCCCTTATTACTGCCACATTTTCCCAAGATTTCGCAAACAGGGGAATGCTGGCTTATGTGCAAAGAATTCAGAGAGAGGAAAGGAATAATGGGGTTGACACACTTGCTCATCAGAAATGGGCTGGTGCTAGTTACTATGATAGGTACCTTAAGACTGTCCAGGGTGGTATAGCATCAACTGCTGCAATGGGCAAGGGTAAGTCTCATCTACCCTTATTTTGTAAAAGTATTTGGGTAACAGTCCTCTCTCTTGCAGAGAGACTCAACTGAACATGTATTCTTATATTGAAAAATTTCTTTGTTCATTTTCTTTTGCAGGAGTTACTGAAGAGCAATTCAAAGATTCATGGACTAGGCCAGGAACTGTGGGCATGGGTCATGGTAGTGTGGTGGTTGCTAAGGCAAGGATGTAAGAGAGCTATGGAAATGAAGGGAAACTTACAGAATATTAAAAATTGGAAATTTGGAATTAGAATAATGTGTGTACCAATAATTGTGTTGTGATAAGGGATTAGGTCATTCTGTTTTTCTTTTTCTTCTTCTTCTTCTTTTGCTACACTATTGCAATTTACTACTAGTACTTGTTGAGCTCTCTGCAGCCTTTTTTGTTGGGTTTGGGAAGGGAAAAAAGAAAATCGTTTATGTTTTTATGTAATTTGGTTCGCCATATGTTTGAACATTGAAATAATACCATTCAGCATATTTTATGGTGTATCGTTATCTGATTTATTATTCTTCCAGAGATTCATATCATCCAATCTTGATTTGATATGAGTACACTTTTTTAATCACTAGCCAACTCTAAGGCCTAAGCACAATTATGGACCTATTTCCTCATTTTAGATTTCATTGATGAAAGGTTTGACACAGATAATTGAGAGATATTGAGCTCACCTTGAAGATGCAAACCACTATTATACCAACTTTGCCATGCACAATCTCTGCTGAAATCTTCCCGAAATCAGTGCTGCTGTTCGTTTGGTACTGAAATGAAACTATCCTAACAAACTGACTGTGGGTAAGACAGCCATAGATTGATACATTGCATTTCTGTATTTGGGTTCACGGAATAATATAAAAGGAGAAATGCATAATCATGCATCATGTTTGAATTTATTTCAAATTTCCTGAAAACATAACCAAATCAATTTCAAAGGAAAAGAATCATAAACAATATCATCCCGTGTAGTTGTGAGTTTTGGATGGATAATTAGTTTGTGAAAGACTGCGTCTGATAAGATAGAAAGCACGTTCACTTTCATTTTCTGGTTACTTCTTCCATGGTTTTACAACAGAGAGTACAATGATGATTGCAATGATCAGGAGCAATATAATGGAAATCATCATGCATTTTCTCGACTTCTTTTGCAAACTCTTCGCAGTGTGGAGAGCATCTGTTCCTGATCTTACATGATCTACTGCATTTGTCACCTGTGCCAGTGGAAAAGTTGGCACATGAGGTAACAATAAGTGGCACAAGTAAACAACTGACTGCATAATTTGTGGAGAAACTTTGCAATTGTGAACAGAGTGCTACTCATGTTAACAGATAGAAATGGGAAATTCTACGTGAGCATAAACTATATGCACAAATTTTATACAGAAAGTAATTTTCAAGAGTTCTTCTGGAGTTTCTTATTATTTTGAAGTGCAGATGTCCCTCTCTGGACATGATCAACTGTATTGTTGACCTGGACAATGTTTCCATTAATACACAACTCTAACAAAATGTTCGTGCATCTCATGTTGCATACAAACACAATCAAGGATGTAAGAGAAGAAGCAAACCTGACTTTCAATGTTGTCTAAAATCTCTCCTTGTGCCTCGATCAATACTGCCATGTCGAGGTAAATCTGGAATGTAAAACAAAATTATTCATGTAAAATTTTAATAGTCCATGGCCACACAGATATTAATATTATTGTGGCCCAACACTAGACATGTCTGGATAGATATACCTGATGTAAATCAAGAAGCTTTTTCTCAATTTCTTTCACTGTATAATGTCTTTCTTGGATTTCTTCCAGTGTGTTTAGCACCTGCAATAGAATTATCCAATACCATATTACGTAAAAAAAAAAATGTACAAATAATATCACAAAGAAAGTACCTGTCCCCGGCCCATTCCTTGAATTGCATTCTGGAAAATTTGCTCATCGTTTCCAGTTTCTATCAGTTGGTCAATTGTCTGACATAGTCATTAAACTAGGCCAATTAAGACAGTTTAATTTATTTAGAATTCAAATTATAATTTAAAAATTCAGGCTCACCGCATCATCTGGTCTGGCTCCTGTGACTGCTCAATCAAATCATACAAGTACAGTGAAATTTTTTAGAACATTGATTAACCTCTAAAGTAGATTAAATATAGTACTAATGTACAGGAAAACTTGTATATTCTGATCAGGATGCTGAACCTGTAATGACTCTTCTCTCCACAACCGCACGATATTCATCCTGAATTCTTTGTCTGAGGTTCTGAAACATAAAAAATTAATGAGACAGTGGAAAGTGGAAACTCAGACAGACAGCTACAGTCAACGCATGTAAATATACCTGAAACTCTGTCATTAACTCCTTGAACTTTTTTGTCAAGGCACTGCCAAAAGGGGAAATTAATATTAATAAGCCATTTTCAAGGTTTATGAAACACTCTTCATTTTCAAAAGTATTTGCTGGCAACTCACTTTGTCAAGTTCATCCTTGCTCGGTCAACACCAGTTCCCTTCTCACATCCAGCCTTTTGTCTATTGGCTAGGTTCTGCAGAGATTACAGCATAAGAATATCTGATTAGACAAACCTCAAATTATCTATGTAACATCTCAAAACAAACAACATCCAGAACCAGAACATTTAGGCAGTACATCTTTGTTTATTGCTTCTATTTTTGCTTTGAAACTGCGAGCAATCTTTCCAACATCATCAATATCTTTCTCCATCCTCTTTTTGATAGCTGAAAATGAATTCACCATCACAATCGTAAAAACACAATCAAACACTAAGCTACTGAAGACAGCATACAGCAAAAGAATTCTCCTTAGTATCCTGAGCCAGTAATCAAATTAATAAATTTTCTAATCACAGGTTTCAGCAAGGATTCTGTCACTTGATATTGTTATGTATCTAGCCGCTACTGAGCTCAGACAATCAGACTGTACCCAACTTGGTCACCACTCAATACTGAAAAGAGTGACATTGCAATTCTCATTACATGTTTTTCAACCCAAAATAATAAAAAATGTATTACATTATACCTTTCATGGAAGATGCTTTTGTAACAGATTTTGATTCCTCATTTGCATCCTGTATAATAGTTTACTAATATGAGATACAGCAGTTATCATTAGAAAGAGAGAATTTTTAATTCTTCAAAAAACTCATTCTAGCATCATTTACAAAGTCTTGCGAGGTAATACGAGTTGAATGAGCAATATATGCAAAAAGACCTTTTATGTTTTAAATTTACTAATACTCATGGTGATCTATTCAACTCACTCACCCATTTTACCAGAAACTATAGAGCTAAACTAGTGAAAGTACACTCTCTGGAATTGATGTCAAGTTATATTTAAAATCCTACAACAGATTGTAACTAAAACTTGGACAACATGTAATCACAGCAGAGACGCACACATATATTTCATTAATGGTAACAGAGGGAACAAGAAACTACAAGGAAATTGTCTAATTTTCAAAAAAAAATTACTGATGTCATCTCACTGCAGAGAAACAGAGAAACACATAGCTCTTGATGAGAACAGTACATACCTTTAGTTTAATAAGTAGCTCAGAGAGCTTATCCACTTGCTTCTCAACATCTTGAATCTAATGACAAACAAGTAAAGAAAATTATCAAGAAAAAAGCAAAAATAATACAAATTTAAAAAAAAAAGGTTAATAAGGATATTCAACTGAAATATCAAAAAAAAAAAAAAAAAAACCCTGGTAGCTCTGCGGAACTACAGAGAGACTTGTCCCTACAATATTTTGGAAATTTTGATTTTTGACCCTAACATGTTATGCTTTTAAACTTTTGGCCCCTACAAGATTTTGGATCAATTATATTTTACCTTTAAAAGTTATATATATATAGATATATATATCATTTTGGTCCTTATAAGATTTGATATATATATTTTTTTATAATTGTGACCGTTATAAAATAATTATATAGTGATTTTATCGAGTTGCACTTGTTTGAAAAACAAAATAAAGAGAATGGAAACAATTAAAGTAAAAAAATAAGGCAAACCTGTGTTATTCTATAATAATTATAAAACATATTTAATACCTAGTTATTTTTACAAATTAGAATGGGGTATTTATTATTTTTACTTCTCATAATCTATATATTATTGTTTACAATAATCAAGCTTAATATCTCTCCTCAAATTGTATCCATTCTTAATGTCAAAACTAAAATCAAGTGGCTATTCATTTATTAAAACTTTATATTTTATTTTTAGTAGAAACACTTGAATTATTTTAAATTTTCATCAATAAATATCTTAGTTTTTTTTTATAATAAAAATAATTCATAATTTAAAACCTTGAATTATTTTAAATTTTCATCAATAAGTACTATTCTTAGTTTTTTAAAATAAAATAATAATTCATAATTTAAAATTATTGAATATTGTATAAAATAAATAAAATTGCTCTATAGTTAATCTATAATTGCTAACAAGTTATTGCCTTGACTTTTATTTTTCAACCTATAAAACTTATGACTTGTCCCCTACCCTGCCAAAGTTAAATGTCCAAGTCCGTCATTGTCTGTAAGGGAAAGTACTGATAATTGCTCAAAAGAACTAGAGTAGTGAAAGGGATATCCAGATATGGAGAGCTTTTGGTCTTAGTTCTTTGTATACCTGCTTGTTAAAACCATCCATCCCCAAATCAGAGTTGCTACTTGGGACCTGCATTCCCATTTCAATATCATTTTCTCTTGGACGCCGACTTTTCGCCTCCCCAACAAATGAATCCTGAAACAAAGCAAATTAAGCACTATACAATGACCTTTAAATTTTGAGGTGAAACTACTACATAACCATATAATTCTATAATCACCAACTCATCTTTTTCTACCAGTTTTATGTAATTCCCATCTACTTTTCCTTCTTTCGAGTCAAATACGACTGTTTGGGTTAATTGGGGTAAACTGATTATTTTGACCATCTTATAAATTCAATCCTCCAATTTTAGTGATCCTTACCATCAAAAATTCATGTCAAAACAAGGAAAATCTCAATTTTAACCACCTTTAAAGTTTCATCTTCATTTTGTGTGAGAATATAGAATAAGAAGTAAGGCCAAAAAAAAAAGTTCAAAACAATCTGATTTCTGATTCATCTCTTTGAAATTATAGCTCAAACTACTTGTAGGTTACTGGGTTTCTTTATATAGAGCCTGGACACTGAAACTACAGGAAAATACTGCCATACTGAAATTCATGTGGTCAGATTTAAATCCATCACAATTCACAGGTAAAAGCAATTCCAGCTAAAAAACACAAAAATGGGAAAATCCAATCCAGTAATCAACTTGTACAGTAATATCAGGACAGTAACTCATATAGCCAGGTGTGACAAAAATGTAAACATCAAGTTACCGTTAGCAAGTCATTCATCTTGATGCAAATCAAACGCGGTCACTGGGAGATTAGAGAAAGACAAAGACAAAAGCACTAAAATTGCAGAAATTTGTTCAAAGAAAACGAAAGCCAAGGAATACAAGTATGTTGGGTTTAATATTAAAAATGTAATAATATTTTGTTGTTCATTGGCCGGCGAACATTCACATTGGGAGACCGAAACGACAGATAGACAGCTTTATTTAACAACAAAAGGCGTTACCGTTACATACAACAATCTTTGTTTTTATTAATTTCTCAAAGGGTGCTGATATTATTCCCCAAAAGCTTTTCTATTTTCTTTATTTGGTTTTCTTCTTTTCTTAGCCCTTACGGGTGCGTTTGGAAGTTGGAACAAAACGGGGGCTTTCACTGACTGGATCGTGGACTGGGCTTTGATTCTTTCCTCATTCCATCTTTATGTTTAGCCCGTTAGGTTTTGGAACTCCCTCCAATTCTTTATAATTGACATTTGAAGGTGGAAATTTCAACTTTTCTTAATTTTTATCATCAAATATTACCAAAAAAAACCCCAAACAAAAAAATATTGATCAAATTTAAATATCAAACAGATGCTAATTCTACTGGTACACACCGGTTGGAGTAATGTCGTATTCCCTTCCTCCTAGTAGTAAATAAAAGAGTTACTCAAATTGGTCATTTTCTTCTTCTTCATACTTGTTTTGTTTTCGATTTTTTTGCTATCAACAATAAACAAAGGACTTCATATTTGCTTTGTTTTCGATACTATCAGCAATAAACAAAGGAGAAAATAAAAGAGGGAAAGTACAAAAATGATAATCTAGAATAATTTGTGAGCAAATGGATAAATTTTGACGATTTATGAATAAAAAATAATTAACAAATAATTAGGAACAATTTGGCCGTCAATTGCCAATGCATCTAGCCATTTATGTGTTAAACTATGCAATAGGTAAATCGCCTGGGCTCATGCCAATTTACATGCATGTCAATTTCATATGTGAACAATTTGTAACAAATCAGCACAGTTCCTAACTATTACTAGTCAAACAATCTAATAAGTGAATCGTTTGAGTTCTTGACGACTTATGTGGTGTATGCAAAATTTTGCCAACTTATAGTTTATTGCACGTAAGAATAATTAGTAAGTAAATTGTTAAGATCTTGACATGTTAATTATATAGAATAATAATTTACATATATTTTGTCTAGGATCATGTTAATTTACATATTTATTACTTGTCAGAATAATTTTTGAAAATGTTGTCTAAATTTTGAACAAATTACTAGTTAATTGCAAAAAAGAAAACAAGTTAATAAAAATATCATTTTTGATTGTGTCTAGTTATAATGTTAATTGTACATGAGAATTATATTAATTATGCTTCTCAAGGCAACATGCATAATACTAATTTCTCTTGTTTATTTGTTTGTATTTGTATTGCCATAATTCAATGAATCTGATGGAAGTAGAAAAAATACAAGCCAATTTAATTCCTATGAGAAGTCCGTGACTTATGTTTACATAGATTTTTACCAAATAATATGCAAAATGATGTCATACATATATGTTATGTCACACTCACTTACGTGTATGATGTTGCCTATGCTTATGACTATATAGGGTTTTTTCTCAATAAATTAACTTATACATATATATTTTTTAATTTAGTAGTTAGGTGTATGTATGAGTCACTTTACTCACATTTAGACTAATCTCTTATCCAGTCTAGCTCATAAATAAATCATTGCATCAAAATTAAAAAAATTATGAATATTTTATAATACACATTATTGACCGTCATGTCAATTCTATTAAAATTAGGGTTTTATATATATACTCTTAAAATAATTTCACATATTATATATAAAAATAAATAAGCATGGCAAGGCTAGTCACTAAATATTCAATGCCCGATTCTTTAGGAAAGTAAAAAAAAATAATAATAATAATAATCAAAAACATAAAGATGCAAAGAACTTATACGGTTTGAATTTTTGAAAAATTACTTCCCTTTTCAATTCCACCTTTTGTGAGCACTCAATTGTAAAAAACAAAAGTTGACAAAACAAACCAAAGCAGTGCCGAGTAACAAGTAAAAACCAAATTGGAAGTCAAATTTGAATCTTTAATAAAGTTAATGACCCGTGATTTGAACGTATGTGTTACCATTTTCTTAATTGGACTGTTCAAATTAGGATTCAAATCACTTACTAACTTTGTCCCAACTAATAAAAAGTAAGATCACAAACATTAATGCTATAAAAAGTAACAATATCAAAATCAAATAGAACCATTAATACATTAATCTCAAATTGAATTTTCACTTTCATCCTCTCAAAAAATCTTATTTTGTCAAAAATAAAAAATCTGCTTAGCCCTATGGTCACAGCCTAGTCTTCAATTTTTTATTTTCTTCTCAAATATCTCTCAGAATCAGAAAAAAAATGGGCACCAAAAAAACTTCACTTAGAGGTCTCAAAATTTGTTGTGGGTTGAGTTTACTTATCTTGATTGTCATCGCGGTTGTGTTTGTAATCTTGCTATGTACCATCTTCAAGCCAAAAGATCCTGAAATTTCAATTCACCCGATTGGTCTCGAGCAAATGGATCTCTCACTTTTACCGGATATAACATTCAATGTCACAATGGGAATGGAAATGAGTGTGAAAAATCAAAATCATGAAAGTTTTAGATATGAAAATAGTTCAGCTTATATTAATTACCGTGGAGTCGCTGTGGGAGAAATTCCAATAGGGGGAGAATTAATCCCAGCTCGAAGCCAGATTAATATGACAAGTTCAGCTAATCTTATGGTTGGTAAGTTAATACATGTTCCTGGATTTTTGAATGATTTTGGAAATGACTGCTTGAATTTGACATCAAGTGCAACTTTGGAAGGGAAAGTGAAAATGATGAAGATATTCAAGAAGCATGCCTCTGTTTATTTTACATGTAATATCTCTATTTTCATTAAGTCTAGGAAGGCTGAGTCCAACTGCATATCCAAACTCAAAGTTTAATTAATTGTTTTGAAGAGATTGCACTTGTTCCTGTGTTTGTTATTTCAACAAAATCATATATTAATGTAAAGGCCCAAGGAAAAGAAAATTTGTTTGATGTCAATTATATTATGTTTTTGGTATTGGGAATTAATTATTATTATTATTATTTTTATGAATGAGGTCAATTATATTATTAATTTATTTATGGAAATACAAATATTATCTATTTATAATTTTAATGAAATTGACATGATGATCAAGAGTGAGTTAAAATATTTATAAAATTTTTAATCTCAACTTGGATGATATACTTTCCTCTTTGATTAAAGAAATCGATATATAAATTGATTCAAACATACCTGACCAACATTATATATATATATATATATATATGTATGACATCATTTTGCATATTATTTGGTAAAAATCTATGTAACCTTAAATCACGGACTTCTCATAGGAATTAAATTGGCTTGTATTTTTTTTTCACTTCCATCAGATTCATTGAATTATGGCAATACAAATACTATCTAGTTTGCTCACAAAGAAATTTGGTTTGAAGACGTAATTGGAGTGATGTCAATTATATTATCATTAGAGTTATGTATGGAATTGAACATAAAAATGGCATATATTAGAAATTGATTTCATGGTCAAAGTTTTTATATTTCATTTGATTTCTTATAAATTTTTTGAAATTGATAATAATTTTGTAGGCTTATTTATCTTGTTCATATCATGTCCTTGTGAGCTGTATCTAACAAGGAGCGCACTACTAGCTAGGCAATAGAACTTTCCTCAATTAATCCTCAACCAACCTTGTCTTATATTGCTAGTACTAATTAATAATAATTAGCACTAGTTTAGGGCATTAATCACCCTACTATTATAATAGAGCTTTTTGACCGTTTATAATATTTCATACACGTAATATTAAAAATGTGACACCGAACCTGCCTATATCTTGAAAACTTAAATTATTACTATTATTTTTAAATTATAGAAAGATTTAGTATAATATTTTAAATCACATGTATAGAAGACAACAAATAATAAATTTACGGGAAAATAAAACGTAAAATATTATATATATATACACACAAAAAAGTTAATTGTAGGAATCATTAGCAGAAGAAAATTTGGGCCGTAATCTTAATCTTACTTCTAACCGCCCCTAAAAGATACGCAATTAGCTTGATTAGATTTTATTCTTATAAATTATACACAAAACGAAGTTCCTTAACCAATTTTGTGCAAAGGTTGTTGGATGCCGGCCATTTTGAGTTGATTAGTTTCTAGATTAATTAAACAAGTGTTTTTTTTTTTTTCTTTAATTTATAGTTTGTACACTGCGTATTGGAGCTCATGTTAGTTATAAGCATTCAACGTGTACAACTTAATATTCCTAACTCTAATTTCTTCCCCCCCACAAATGTATACTAGGACACAAATAGTTAAAAAAACATACATTTTGTTAATTAATCAGCACACATATACCAAGACACAAATAGTTCAAAAAAAAAAAACATTTTGTTCATTAATCAGTAGAATGATTGCCGATTCATTGTGAAATTTGTATTATACAATGATTTACTATAATTTTAGTGTTCATAAAAACCGACAATCAGTACTACCAAAATATAATCGAAATATGTAACAACAAATAAATTGCTAAAAATTTTACCAATCTTGAGTTTTATGTTCACCAACACACAAATTAATAAAACATTAATTTATAATTATATACAAACAGTTGCATTAGCTACCAGTAACAATTTATTATGACCCGTAAATAAATATTTAAAATAATAAAAAATTCATTATAAAATATTTTTTCACATGTGAAGTTGTGAACTATCTATTAATACATAAACACTGGAAAAATAAAATAAAGATCTCATCATAATTATCTGTTAGCATGAATACCAACTTTATATTAGTCACTGCCAATGATGCCTTCAACCAAATTTCTTCCTTGAATAAATTTGGGTCCAAATTATTATGACTATGGTTTTTCATTCTTTGTAACAAAGTCAATGACATACACCACGAAAATTAATGCTCAAAGTAACATGCTGGTAATTAATGGTGGGACCATATGAATTGAAAATAATTTTTTTTTTTTTATTCAGGTTTACTAAGAATATTTTTAATCTGAAATACTTTCAAAATTATAATATTTCATTAAGAAAAATACTAGGAAGGTTTTTCTTTCAAAAATAATAAAAAAGAGGAGTCTCATGTAAAATGCCTATCTCTTTTTTAATAACCTATCGAAAGAAAAAAATAATCCCACCATAACCATATATTTTCTTCATTATATTACATAATACGAAATTTATTACTTATTACAAATGAATACTATAAAAATTTTATATAAATTATCTTAATTAATGTACTTTTAAAAAATAAAAAAAATTATTAGTTCATCATTAGGTAATTCATTTTGCTTGTGTGGCTCTTTAAGTTTTAATTGGACTGCCATGGCCGAAAATTACGCAGATATTACGTCAGGATTGAGGGATAAATATTACTAAAATTCATTTTAACTATTTTAGGCATGTTACTTATTCTAATCATTTGCTGTTTTTAAATCTATTTTTTCTACCTTACGTGCCAGCCTGTTTAGCTTCCCAGGTATTGTTTATGTGGCTGTCTTCTTCTTCTTTTTTATTCCCCTTGTTGACCGCAATCTAAACCTAAAATCCACTGAGAAACCGATTAGGCCTAGAGTCTCTACTCACCCCATTTGAATAAGAATAAAGATGCCAACATATTTTTTATTATTTTTACCGGAAAAAATATTCACACATCAAGGACACAAATCTGAGACTTTATAATTACAACAAATTTTTTTATTTTATTTTTTGACACGTTGAGCTAAGACTTGACTTAAAAATATAATTATTTATATGTATAAAATTACATCTACAACCTTATTCATCACTTTCTTTTTGTACCAAAAAAAATTCCAACCACAATTTTATGTAAATAGCAAATACCCATATATAGGAATTAACTAAAACAATGACATCATCTCAAGAGATTGGTGATATCACCAGTTGAAAAGAGATCTATATAGGAAGCACCTAACGTTGGATAATGATGTGGTTCATATTGATAAATATGTCGACCATGATACAAAATATTGATCGTAATCAAATTAATTAGAATATACCCTTTTTTTTGTCTATTGATGAAAGTTGAGAATATTTCAAATTTTGAACCTATAATTAGAAATAAGGAGATAAACTTAAACTCAACATCTCACGAATTTTATTTATAATATAGATAGAGGCAAATTTATTTTACCATTTAAATATAAAAAAGGCCATATATAAATTAAAGAGGTGATCCAGTTGATTATATTCTTTTAAGCTTTGAGTTAGACATTTGATCTACCACCCCTCAAAATTATACTAATCACATCATTAGTGGTTGTTAAGTATTTAATTTGATTGGTTACCTAACTTGTTTCTTTCAGCCAAGTGTTTCTTTTAGATTGTGTTTTCAATCTAATCCTAAGTTTATCCAATTGAAGCAGTTGTTTATATATATATATATATATAGATAGATAGGAATTTTAACATACACCACTATAAAAGATGATTGTTATTAATGTAATTGATCAATGTAAATATATATTATTTATGACGAAAAACCTAGCTCTATCATTTTATTCAAAATTTAAAAAAGAACATTACAGTAATTTAGATTAAAAATTAATTCTAGTTGTTGCTTTAACAACTGAAGGCAAAGGGATAAAAATGGAGGTATGGAGAGAGAAGGAGAAAATTGGAGAAAGAGGGCTATAGGAGAGAGAAAATTGCATTGGAAATTCTAAGATTTGAAATTTGTAAAAATTTTAAATTACTATAATATCATTCTTTTTAATTTTGAATAAAAGGATGAACATAGGTTATTTGTTCACTTAAAAAAAATAAATATTGATAACATACACCTACAGTAGTGAGTGATATACGCTAAGACTCCCATCTATATATATATATATATACCCATTGGTTATTATGTGCTAATTGCTTTTCATTTGTGATTATCACCAGTCTAATCCAATTATGAAAGTTGCAAACTTCCATCTCTTCATGTCACATGAAGATCGTTTTCAAGTGTCCCCCCATTTCCACTCTATAATTTGTGATGCTGGCAAAAAATTGGCTATACAAAAAAACATTATATAGCAAAATATTTTGTATAATAATTTTCGTGATATTATAAAATTTTCATGATATAGTGATCAAGTATTCGATTTGTTTTTATTTTCTCAGTCATATATTACGAAAAAAAATGAAGGAAAAAAAAATTATCGGTTTGTATTGTTGAAATTAGTGACTCAAAGTACATGGCTAGAAGTAGAGCTATTGAACTTAGTTTATAATTAATTACTACGGTTTATGAATTTTTTGTTCTAATTGATTAGTCAAATCAATTAAAAAGTAGTAAGAATTGAAAGACTTTAGACACACACTATAACACTAAGGTATAGAAGAATGATGTAGAGAAAGAGTGAGTCACAAGGAGTTAATTAGAAGTGGAATTTTATCTGAATGTCATTAAGAAGTTTCTGATCCTCTTTATTCACCTACTTTTAATGCTTGAGCACATGGAGGGTCCTTCTATCTTGTTTTTGTTAGTATCCTTTTTGAACAATGTGTCTATAATAACTGAATGATTTGTATAATTAATTAATTAATTAATCATAAGCATCTTCTTACAAAAATAAACTAATTGTTTGTTATTAGGTAGTGACTTGTTAAAAAATAATGCTAAAAGCAACTTGCATATTTTGAGACTTGCCCCTTTGTGTTATAATATTTTGATTAGTTTTCTTCAAAGAGGACAATGTCCTTTGCATACATTCTATTTGTAATTTATAATTCTTATCCCATGGCTAATAATAAAAGAAAAATAATATTATTATTCCATCTCACCAAAAATATGTTTTGATATAGTATAATTGCTTTAGAGGATGGTTGATTTATTTAAAATTGTTTAATTTATATTTTAGGGAAATAACTAATTAAAAATTTGTCAATATTTGACAAAATTATTTGTTTAGCTAACTATTTTCTATTAAAATTACCAAAAAGATATTGGAATTAAACAGTAGGTGATACATTAAGAGCATTGGGTGCTATTTATGAAAATAGTGATGATTCAAAGTCTTTTACTTGGTCAAATATAGTTATTATGAAATCTTATTACAAATATATACCAAATCCTTACTTATTTTTTCTGATTATAATCAGAAAATTATTTTAAAAAATAATCTGATGGTAATTTTAACAAAATTTCTAATCAAACACTCAATATCTAAACTATTTGATTATAATCAGGTTTAGACAGAATATAATCAACTATAAATACCCTCTTAGTATATGTTACCACCATGAGAATCAACTACTGCCATCTTGCTTTCAACTCAAGTCGGCAGCGGTAGATTAAAATTTTATTAACTTTGTCATTTCTTCCAGGTAGATTAAAGTTTTATTAACTTTGTCATTTCTTCTGAGTAATGAATGTTGAATCTATTAATTGATAAGGTTTGAACATGTGACCACTTGATTTCAATAATTCTATTTTAACTATTAACATTACATTATTGAGAGGTATTCAACTTTTAGTTAAAACATGAAAAATATTAATAATTTGGCGATATAAAAGTGATATTACTCATGTAAGTTCATTTTATTTGAATCACTAAAATATTGATTGTAATTAAATCAGCAAGGACCACCTTGCAAGGCTAAATACTCCTAGGTGACCGATAGTGAAATAGTACCATGAGGGAAGGGTGAAAAGAATCCCCCATCGATGAGTGAAATAGAACATAAAATCGTAAGCTCCCAAGCAAAGAAAGGAGCTTAGGGGCTCTGACTGCTTGCCTGTTGAAGAATGAGCCGTCGACTCATAGGCAGTGGCTTGGTTAAGAGAACCCACCAGAGCCGTAGTGGAAGTAAGTCAAGTTTTTAAATTTGTTTTCACATGGTTTGCTGTATACAAAACAGAAAATCTAGACAGAAGTGTATAAACAATATTGATGGGTATATAGTTTTTACACCATCATCACCATATTGCCAGCACTTTTCTGTATACATCTGGATGATCAATTGATCTACATGGAAGACATATATGTGAAAGGCAGACAGAGGGAGTGAGAGAAATTAGAGGAAGATTCTTAAACAAAATTAATGAATCAGCCATAATAATTAACTAACATAGACAAAGGAACCAAGCAGAGCCCCTTTTTCTTCAAGTCTGTACAATCATTCCTATTATCTCTTTGCACTTCTGAGTAATTCCCTGATGCAAACCTTTTATCCTATACAATCACCATAGCCAAGAAAAAAATTGTTTGTTAGGTTGTAGAACGAACAAGTCCTACTCTAATTTTTTTTTTTTAAAAAAAAAAGCATAATCCCAGTTTAATTAATAATTCACCATAAAACTATTTATATGATCATCATCATCTAGCTCTGTCTTTCTGGAATTCATTTCAGTTGAATTCAATTCCCCAACCTATTCATCAGAAGAGAAAAATCAATCAAAGTAGGAGTTTGAGAATTAGATTAATGGAGTCAACCCAAAAAAAAAAACAGGTTCTGATCTTACCTTGGGACTATTAACAGGTGAACTAGCAGTGTCCTCCAGGGAGTGATCCAGCTCTGATATTTCTTTAGTTCTTGATTTCTTGAACTTTAGTTTCTTAGGAATATTATTTGGGGATGAAAATTTCCATGCAGCACAAGAAGCAGCATCAGAAACCAAAGAAGAGCCACCACCAAAACTGTTTTCCATGTTAGCAACTGAGAAATCATCAAAGTAAGAAGTCCAACCACTTTCTTCATCTTCCTGATGAGGACAACAAGTACTTGTGGTGGTGATTTCTTTAGCAGATACAGCTTTCTTCATAGATTATTGAGTCCTCCATCAATAACAAATTAGCAAAAAAAGGATATAAATAGCAAGAAGGACAAGCTAGATTATGTTTTGCCAAAGAATGAGAGAGATTTATAACAGAAAACAATGAATAAAGGAACCCATTTAAATATTATAGAATTTTAGAGTGGGCCAGAGAAAGTTAAAAATTAATAGTTGCAACAGAAAACCAAACCAAAGCTTCATCAATTATCTCAAACTCAAGAGAGAGAAAGTGAACAGAGAACGTGTAGTAGAGGTAGAGAATACTGGGGGTTGACCTTTGTGGGTTAGATGGGATTTTATCTCAGCATTAACAATTGGTAGCCAATCCCTTTCTTTATTAGGAGTAAATTAAGGACTTGCTATCTTCCAACCAAATTAATACACAAACAAAATATTGGACTAGCATCTTAGCAGCTCTGACATACTGAACCTGAACTGATTCAATGTTAGGTTCATATAAGACCAGAAAGATATTTAAGTTGGATTTTGGCCATTTTGGGATGAAAAATTTTGCATTTGAATTTAATATTGGCAGGGTGGGTTTGGTAGTTTGGTTTACAATGACCAATTGTACCACATTCATGTGCACTTGGCTTGTAAATAATGATCTACATCATAAAATCCATCTTAATATATTATTGCATCATTTAAAACTTATAGATTTATATTTTGAAACAAAGTTTTGAATAATGTATAATATCCTTTTCTGCCACACCCCTTATCCAATTTTCATTTCAGTTTTCCATTTCCACTCTTGCTTTATCTTATATAAGTAAACTTTACAAAATAAAACAGAAGAAAATAACAACAACAAAAATGCTTGAGAATCCCAATTCCCACCCACCAGAATTAATTAATTATGTGAAAATCCCAATTCAACATCACCAAGAGAAAGAAAAAGAGGGGAAGAGTATTATATTCTATAATTTATTCAACCACCTGGTGTCACTGTTTTTTGAATAAGTTATCCAGAGAATAATACTGAATTTATGTTAGTCTTCCGGATGCTTGCTACTACATACATATATTCTCTTCTTAATCTGGATTTAACAATTATGGTCATCATCAGTCACATGTACACAGTTCAAAGCTTCTCATTGCTTTTTTTTTTTTTTTTTTTACCTGTCGAATTAGAAATTGAATTTACTCAAATTTTATTTGAGAAAGATGAAAGTGAATAAAGTAATAATAATTAATATAATAGTAGTTTTTTTTATGTTTTCCACTTTCATCTTTTCCAAACACAGGCATTTAAGAGTTTCTACTTACTGTTGTAAACTGGGCTTGAAAAAATTTAGAATCGCTGGACTCTGTAGCTATATGGGTCTAACTGTCCACTCTGTTTGGACCAGTCTATGGCCCAGACCATGGGGTCTTTTTTCTTTTCCTTTCCCTCTTTAGAATGAGCCAATAAATACTGAACAAATTATGAGATAATGACTAACAACAAGTTGGTTTGGTAGTCATTGCAGTATTTAAAAAGTGCTTCTATCATATACATGATCGTGATTACGAAGGAACCTTTAGCTCCTTCAAATTCGGGCTCGACATTCATCTCATAAATTATTTAGAGTGATATGAATTGATAAATGTGTTAACCATCTGGTGTCACTGTTTTTTGAATAAGTTATCCAGAGAATAATACTGAATTTATGTTAGTCTTCCAGATGCTTGCTTATATATATATATATATATATATATATATATATATATATATATATATATATTCTCTTCTTAATCTAGATTTAACAATTATGGTCATCATCAACCACATGTACACAGTTCAAAGCTTCTCATTGCTTTTTTTTTTTTTTACTTATAGAATTAGGAGTTGAAATTACTCAAATTTTATTTGAGAAAGATGAAAGTAAAAAAATAATAATAATTAATATAATAGCAGTTTTTTTTATGTTTTCCACTTTCATCTTTTCCAAACAGCATTTAAGAGTTTCTACTTAGAGTTGTAAACTGGGCTTGAAAATATTTAGAATCGCTGGACCATGCAGCTATATGGGCTAATTGTCCACTCTGTTTGGACCAGTCTATGGCCCAGAGCATGGGGTCATTTTTTACTTTTCCTCTTCCTCTTCATTGTCGCTCCGTTCGGTACCCAATAGAAAATTTTATTTGGAATGAGCCAATAAATACGTGTCACGTGAACAAAATATGAGATAAGTGACTAACAACAAGTTGGTGTAATAGTCATTGCAGTATTTAAGAAGTGTTCACGTCACTACTAACTTTTAGCTTTTTCAACTTTGGGCTCGGTATTCATCTTATAAATTATTTAGGGTGATATAAATTGATAAATGTGTTAAAATACGTAAAGTAATTTAAATTATTTATTAACTCACTTAAAAATACGTAGAAAATGAAAATTTAGTCTGAAAACTTGTTTGGTTCATTTTCTAGAACACTACATCCAATTTCACAACCATACTTTATTTTCTGTAAGACAAAAAACTAAGAATAAAAAATAGCAAACCAAACACAGCCTTTAAGTTTCTTAATAAATTTTCTACCCAGAAGGCCTAATTCAATAATAACGCATTTAAAGAAGTATCTCAAACATTAACGATCATAGTGTGATTAGTAATTACGACCAACACCTTTAATTAATTTCCAAGTCCTCCTGATCAAATTTTTATTAAATTCTCAACTATCCATGCCTATATATTAAAGTACCGGTCTCATTAATAAAATTTATTAATGACAGAATCAATGACACTGTCATTTGAGCATTATATATTGACAGATGATGCCATGAGGCTCAAATCTTTATTGTACCTGTGCCATCAATTAAGACAATAAATTTTACAGCTAAGTTTAAAGATCACAATTTGATTTATTGGATTGAATGGGATTGAATTATTATATAATCTAAATATTTTCTGAATCATATTGCATTTAAATTTGATTTTGATTTGTTAATTTTAATCATACGAGACAGTTTGTAGACAATTAAAAGAATCATGTAAAATGACAAATAAAAATATATAAATTAAATTTTAAATGGAAATGCATTAGATTTTAAAAGATATATACTATTCTAATATGATTTAATTCATTGCCATGTCTATTTAAAAGATATTTGCGATGTTAACGATATTGAATGGGAAGAATGGTGTAGAAAACTTCAATTCCGGCGGTATATTGTCATACATACAATTTGTTCTTGTTCTTGACTATATGACTGACTTAACCAACAATACTCAATCTAGTTGAATTCCAAAGCTAGCCTTTTCTTGGTTTATAACTTTTTGACATCATCATCATCATCAATAAGATAAAGAGGAAGACTTTTCTGATAGCTAGCTAGGGTTAATATTTTAATTGAAGTCAAAATGATGACAAATTATATAGAAAGATGGGATCCCACTTGGCATTTGTCAGTCAGGGCCATGCATGCATGACTGCTACAAGTTCAAGGCAAACCCAATATGGATATCAGTTTACATCAATAGGTCCTACAATGAATTGGACTTTTAGTTTAGGCACAACCTTAGCTTATATAGTTTTAATTAAATAAGTAGATAGATAATAATAAATTCGAAAAACAAATATAAACAATTATAAAAAAGAATAGAATGTGATAATAATGAAGTAGAGAAGATTATAATTATATACAAGACATGGAATTAAATTAAATAGAATCAATTTTTATTTTTTTTTATAATTGGCTTACTCTAGAAAATACCAAAATAAGCTAGATAGTGGTATTGTATAAAATTAATTTGTCTTAAATGTACCAAAGGAAGCTAACACCCTTTGAATTTATTTCTACATGGACCAACTTAACTCAATCATTAAATTAAAAATATTACTTTACGGCAGGAAAAAAACACTGCCATCTCCAATTTATCAGCAACATCAAACTAGATAAATAAAACTCTAAAAGGGTCAAGGAAAAAGAAAAGCAAACACATTAATTAAGAGTGGTCGTGAAATTATTAAATATTTGTGGTTCAGAAAATCATTCCCTTAATTAAATAAATAATAGACCCAGAGGAATTGTTGATCACAGGAACTTTCATATTCAAAAATTTCCACTTAAAAATTTCTTAAATCGGGGGAGGGAGACATGCTACATTCTTTGTGTCAGTGTCAACTTTTTAGCGATCAATTAACGTATTGATTAGTTCACTTTTTCTTTTCTTTTTTTATACAAAAACACACCTTCAATACAGAATTAATAAATTTTTAAGAATTGTATAAAAAAATCTAGTTTTTACATTACAATTAAATAAGAGAATGACGAGTATTTTTAATACTAATCATTATTCTGATTTTAATTTAGTTGACTGATATATTATAATTGTGTTTATTTACTGAATATAGATTTATATATATTATGACTATGAATCAAATAATAATTTAATAAAAACAAATTTTAAAGTGCAATTAATTCATCAAAACAAATGGTAGTACGTAGTAGACTTTTACCAACTGCCCAACATATAATTGTAATAATGGTTATAAAAAATTTTAAAAAATTGGATATGAACAGTACAACTGTGTAGAATCGTCAAAAGAAAAGCGAAAACAACGTTTGTGGCTATAGAGCTGAAGTACTCTGTATGACAATTACCACGACGTCGTTGCTGTCATCAATAATTCCAGTAAGACACTTTAATTTGAATTGAATTGGATTCCACATTTAATCAATCATATAATTTAAAAAGAAAGTCTATATATGAAGCATCACCTATTATCTTTTTATGTACAAAAAATCAGTGAAATTGACTTGATGAGAGCCCCACTCTGAGCCCACCTAAATTCCTTTCTACCGCAATACTTGCAACTTGGTGAAATTGGTGGATTTTATTCAACAAAACACTGAGTTTTACTCTTTTTTTTTTTTTTTTTCAAATGAATTTTTATTATAATATATATATATATGTTTTAATTCGTTTTTTTGTTAATTCGAAGAATACCTTATCTATTAGGCTTATGAGCTATAGGCTGTAACTTTCTCTTCCTATAAACTCCCCTTTCAAGTAAAGATGTGTGGAATTTTATCCTACCTAGCTAGACCCTTGGTATAAAAATTTAGTGATTTTATCAATTAAATTAACTAGAACATTCGAGTCTGTCTTTGTATAGATAAAAAATTAATAAATAAGAATCAAGTGTTTTAACAAAAATTGATACACAATCAAGCAATGATTATATACTTAATCTTATTACTGAACCAACTTCTTTGATCCATATATATATATATATATATATATATCACACATCTTTTCATGTGCTTCAAATAAAAATATATTTGGGATAATGTATCACGTGTGAAAGAAAGTAAGAAACCTAAGGATGAGTACTGCAGGGGAAACATGAGCATAGTAAATGGCCTTTGCCATGCAGAGCCAGCCTGCGTGGCTCAGATCCATTTAATATATAATGGGGAGAAGAAGATTGCAGGGAAATGGCGTGTATGTATGCTGTTATTTATTTAAAATTTAAAAGCAGTAGGTCCACACCTTAGGAGGATAAATAAACATTTTATGACAATGCCACCAATCCTATATATTCCTCAACCCAAAACTATATGTCTCACACGAGTTAACCTAATTTTACTTCATAAAGTTCCATTTATATGTGAAACATTTTTGTCACACATGTTTTCATTTATCTCTTAAACTAATTGTCATAATTTTAAAATGTATGTATCTTTGTGCAAGGAGCCTTGTTAAAAAAAAAAAAATTTGAAAAATTGTGCATGAAGTCATTTTAATGAGTAATCTATGTCGAATAGAACTCAATGCATCAAATTTTTTTTTGGGTACAATAGTGTTGTCTTGATTTTAATTATCATGATCAAGAGGAAAGTAAAAGAAGATTTTATTTTTTTATTTAACAATCATATCATGATATTCGGATCAATTTATGTATATTTTAAACAATTTATCTCTCTAATTTGGTAAAATTAATGTTACTTCTCATATTTGTTTATGAATTTTGAACATTTTGAACTTGGAAAGTTAATGGAAAAATAACTTATCTAATAAGGAAAGTGATAATTATAATGTTAAACCATATTCCCTACACAGTTAACAACTCTTATATATATGTCACAAAGTTTTGTGACTTTGTCACATAATATATATGGAAATTAATTACTGAAAATTAAATCATTCTTTTGTTTTGTCTCTGATATAGAAATATTTCAACACTACCATATATAGATAGAATGGAAAAATGGGAATATCATGGATGACAAGGTTAATATTGAGAACTGAGGATTATATACCAAAAAAAAAAAGTTGTTGAAGAAACAAAACAATTGGAGGTCATAAATGGGCTGCATGTCACTAATTCGTGTCGTATCCCATTGTCATATAAATTAATTTTTCAAAATTGAATTAAATAGATTTCACCTTTCTATTTTCCTAATAAATGCATTATATTTGCAGCAATTATGGTAAGCACATTATTATCCTTCGAATTTATTTATTTCTCTAAAATTGGCAATGATATATATTATCTCTCTCCATAGTCAATGAGGTTGTTCTCCCTCTTTATATCATATTAAAAGAAAATTACTAAAAATTGTATGGCTCAAAAACATTTATGACTTTTTTATTTCCTCACTAGTATAAAAATCATGGGTAAATCTTAAGTATATAAAATACTAAAATGCCTGGTTAATTAAAGTGAAAGAAAAAGAGAACTATTTTTTGAGATTATAGTCCTACAAAAAACGTGTGGTGGGAAAATGTAAAAATACTAAAATGCCTACTTTTAGGATAAATAGCCCCATATTATATGATTTGGCTTTTTTCTGTATCTGTCACATACATTAAACAAAATTAGGAAAAACTGTAGGCATTTTTATGGAAGATTGGATCAAAATTGTAAAAAAATAATTAAGGAGTCATAAGTTATAAATGAGATAATTTTTAATTATAATGAAATTTGAATCTAAGACAATTTTAATTATTCAAATTTATTCTTAAAATAAAATTAATACTGGCCTTCTTTTTTCTTTTTCTTTTTTAATGTAAGTTCAAAATTTATTATTGCATTTTTATTTTTAGTTTTAAAACAATTTCTTATTAGTTCGTTACTTAATGTAACGCAACAGACTTTTCTAGTCCTTTTTAAAAGTGAGACTAATAATTTCAATTATAAGCTTGCGTAATTATAATAGCACTGGCTCAAGAAAAGTGATGTCTCAAGATCTTATCATGTCATTAAAATATTTATATATATATACATATTATCAATTATAAATTTATTTATTAATATTCCCGATGAAACAAGTTTGTTTATGAACTTTAAATTAACCATAAGAATTTACATTGTTGAATGTGTCAATTGTGTGAATTAATAAAAGTTTCTGGCATTGTACACCTAAAAGTTGAAATCGAACCATGTTTGTACATAGAATGAGCCATTCAATTGCGTAGCTTCAACATGTGACTTGTCAATTGATCTAGCAATCGAATTTACAAAAAATACTAGAAGTTATAACACTGGATTAAATTCATTTTGTTTTCCTTAAAAATACCAAGATATTTACAAACTAGAAAGGGAAGGGTTAAATTCATTTGATATGGAAGGAAAAATCAAAGAATTTGGTAGCAGTCATTCGTTGTATTGCACCATCCCTCTCATAACAAAGAAAATATGAAGAAAATTTGAGGAAAAAAAAAGGTGAAAAGTGCACCAAAAATGCCTTCTCTCTCTCGCTCTCTTTCTATATAGTGAGTGTGTATTTTTTTACCTCACAGAAAGCAAGCAAGCAATTACACCTCTTTCTCCCACCATTAAATGCAATTGCACCCTCTCTATACGATCTGCAATAACTCCCTCCCCGCCACATTTTCCTCCCTCTTTCTCCTTCCTCCATTGCCTTCTTCCCAATATCACCTACTCACTCTCCTTCATCTTCTGTTCTCTTTCTCTCTTTCCAACTTATATATGCTTACCTCAGTAGCTGCACTTACCAAACCACCTCTACAACCACTTTAAGGCTTCACAGCCCTTCACAAAACGGTGGTTTCCGGTGACAAAGTTAGTTAGCCCCAAAACCCAGATCTAAACTCTCTTTTTTTTTTCGTAGAACTTCCCGAAGGCCACACTAACACTCACAGGTATGTATCAATATAAATTTTTATACAATAATCTTAACAATTTTTTTTCAAATGGGTTACTCTCTCTTGGTTAGGTGCAGATGCAGATAACTAGGGCTGGCTAAGACAGTGAGAAAAGAAACGTTGGTGTAGAGAAAAGAAAAAAAAAAAAAAAAAATCTTAGCTGGATTCTCGGATTCTCCGAGATTGTCGTGAGCGTTATGTGTTTTTCATTTGATTTAGGTTGATCCCGTTCTGTCAAAGCAAGAAAAAAGTATCATATTCTGTCAACCCTTAAACCTGTTTTTCTTTCCGTTTCCTTTTTCTTCTATTTTTATTTTTATTTAAAAAAAAAATTCACATAAGGACACAGATAGGCTTTGAGTTCAGACCACTGTCAGGGAATCTAAGCAACAAACTCATGAGTCATGCCCACTTAGAGAATTAACCACTAAAAGCTAGAGCTGTTTGATTCTTCTTCCTCTTCTTCTTCTGTGGTTATGATTCCGGGATTGGACAAAACGGCGGCGTCATTGCTGGATTTGGAACTCTTGCTATGGTACCCCTTTGATGATCAACTTTCTATAATGTTTTTAAAATTTACTCCATTTATCTATGAATTTTTTAATGCCTGATCGATGGCCTATTTGATATTTTGACCATTATTTCAGAATTTAAAAACTCTGATTTTGGGTTTTAGTCAAACTAATTTCACTTCTACAGTTCTACCATTAAAAATCCTTCTTCAAATTCGAGAAAACGCGTCGACCCTTTTGTCTTGAATTTAAAATATTATTTTATTTTAATAAAAAATGAAATAGGGTTTTCCTTATAAAATCCATAGTAAGCTGGTGAATTTTTATGTCAGAATTTCTTCCCTGTTTGCTTTGATTTATTTTTAATGTGTATTTAATTTGATATGGTTTTTTGATTAGATTTGAATCCCATAAGAAAGCTATAGCCTTTGAAAGATCTGTAGAAAATGTTCCACCAGCCAAACATGATGGAAGGACATCATCATCTTCTTCTTCACCCACTAGCTATGGACATGCCTACCCAAAACAAATCCGACAGTGATATCCCCAGAATCCGAGAGGATGACTTCGACAGTGCTACTAAGTCCGGTAGTGAAAACCACGAGGCTGTTTCCGGTGACGATCAAGACCCTCGCCCTAAAAAGAAAAAGCGCTACCACCGCCACACCCAGCACCAGATCCAGGAAATGGAAGCGTAAGCACAAGCTCAAAATAAATACTCAGTAAATTAATTAATTTTAGTTTTAGCAAGCTTTAAAATTTTGTCGACTTTAATTATGTTTTCTTTTTAATTCTATAGTTTTTTCAAGGAATGTCCACACCCAGATGATAAACAAAGGAAGGAACTGAGCCGTCAATTAGGGTTAGAGCCATTGCAGATTAAGTTTTGGTTTCAAAACAAGCGAACTCAAATGAAGGTACATTATTTAATTACTACAAGTTCTCTTCTCTTCTCTCCTTAACTAAAAGGCAAAATTAAAGTGGCTTGTATTTCTTGCACTAAAGATGGCTTTGTTCATGTGTTTTAGACTCAGCATGAGCGCCATGAGAATTCACTGCTTAGGGCAGAGAACGAAAAGCTTGGGGCTGATAATATGAGGTACAGAGAAGCACTTAACAATGCTTCATGTCCTAATTGTGGCGGACCGACCGCTATAGGAGAGATGTCATTTGATGAGCATCACTTGAGGATTGAAAATGCTCGGTTAAGAGAGGAGGTATAACAAGCATTAATTGATTAGTGTGTTAAGGGTATCCCTCCTTTCTCAATTTATATATATGTTTAAGTACTTGTTTCTTTATTTTGCGTGCTCAGATTGATAGGATTTCAGCAATTGCGGCAAAGTATGCAGGCAAGCCTGTGGTGAACTATCCACTTCTTTCTCCGCCGGTTCCTTCTCGTCCACTAGAAATTGGTATTGGGAGTTTTGGTGGACAGCCGGGGATTGGCAGTGAGATGTATGGAGCTGGGGATCTTCTTAGGTCAATCACTAGTCCAACTGAAGCTGACAAACCTATCATAATTGAACTTGCGGTTTCGGCTATGGAGGAGTTAGTTCGTATGGCTCAAATGGGTGAACCTTTATGGATGACTACTCTTGATGGCACTAATGTACTAAACGAAGATGAATACATTAGGTCATTTCCAAGAGGGCTTGGCCCCAAGCCTACCGGATTTAAATGTGAAGCTTCAAGAGAAACAACTGTTGTAATCATGAACCATATTAACCTTGTTGAGATTCTAATGGATGTGGTAGGTTTTCTTCATCAATTTGAATCACATACATTAGCTACCTAGCTAAGCTAGTTTACAAAAAAATTCGAGTGTTAATATTTCATTCTTAATGTTGTCCTAGAACCAATGGTCCACAGTTTTCTCTGGTATTGTCTCAAGAGCTATGACTTTGGAAGTACTATCAACCGGAGTAGCTGGAAATTACAATGGTGCCTTGCAAGTGGTAAGTAGAATTGTAAGACAAAACACACATTTGAGGCATTATAGTTTTAAATCTTGAAATGTTAATAGAAATTTTTTGTAAAATGTTTTTCTTTTAGATGACAGCAGAGTTCCAAGTACCTTCACCTCTTGTCCCAACTCGAGAGAGTTACTTTGCAAGGTACTGTAAACAGCACGCCGATGGGACTTGGGCAGTGGTGGATGTATCCCTGGACAATTTGCGCCCAAGTCCGTCTGTGAAATGCCGAAGAAGGCCTTCTGGTTGTTTAATTCAAGAGATGCCTAATGGATACTCAAAGGTACAAATTATTAATACATGTAACTAAAGTCTGTTAGTGTTAGCTAATTGAAGTAGTGGTTGATAAACATGAATAATATTCTTATGTCACAGGTTACTTGGGTTGAGCATGTGGAAGTGGATGATAGAAGTGTTCACAATCTGTACAAGCAGCTTGTAAGTTCTGGTCATGCATTTGGTGCGGAACGGTGGGTTGCTAATTTGGATAGACAATGTGAACGGCTTGCAAGTGCCATGGCAACAAACATTCCTACTGGTGATGTTGGTGGTAATTATATTAACACTTTATTCATTCTGTCTAATTAAGTCTTCATAAACCATTTTGATAATTGGCTTTAAATTTCTAACATTTGTTGTTTATTGTTTACTAGTGATTACAAATCAAGATGGCAGAAAGAGCATGTTGAAGTTGGCAGAGAGAATGGTTATAAGCTTTTGTTCTGGAGTGAGTGCCCCTACATCTCATACATGGACTACACTCTCTGGCACTGGAGCTGATGATGTGAGGGTCATGACCCGGAAGAGTGTTGATGACCCTGGCAGACCTTCTGGTATCGTGCTTAGTGCTGCCACTTCTTTCTGGCTTCCAGTTCCACCACAAAGAGTTTTTGATTTCCTCCGTGATGAGAACTCCCGCAATGAGGTATACATATATATCGAACATTTGATACATCTATTCGAATATTTATAGCAACAAAATCAAGCATTGAGAATTATTTTCCCACAATTTACATACTTAAGCAATATTCTTGGCTTAATTAATTTTCAATATAATTACAGTGGGATATCCTTTCTAATGGTGGAGTTGTTCAAGAAATGGCACATATAGCTAATGGCAGAAATACAGGCAACTGCGTCTCTCTACTTCGCGTAAATGTAAGACCAGTGAATTAATTTAGCCTTCTTTTTTAGTACTCTAGTAGTTGTTAATTGACTCTTCTAGCTAAAACCAACTTCATTTCAGAGTGCCAATTCAAGCCAGAGCAACATGTTGATATTACAAGAGAGTTGCACTGATTTAACGGGCTCTTTTGTTATTTATGCTCCTGTTGATATAGTTGCAATGAATGTTGTGCTAAATGGTGGAGATCCAGAGTATGTAGCCCTTCTTCCCTCAGGATTTGCTATTTTGTCTGATGGAACTTCATCATCATCACCACATGGAGATGGGAATGGAGGCTCGCTCCTCACAGTTGCATTTCAAATTTTGGTTGATTCAGTTCCAACTGCAAAGCTTTCTCTTGGATCCGTTGCAACTGTTAACAATCTCATTGCATGCACTGTTGAGAGGATTAAAGCTTCTTTATCTTGTGAATCTGCTTGAGCTCCTAGGCTCAGAGCTAGTCTATTTAGGTAAGGAAATTAACACCATTTGCATGCGTAGCCATTTGTTTAATTTGATCTTAATTTCTTAATAAGCATCTTACATTTTTGTTTCGGTTTCCTTATATATAAACTAAATTAATAAGTTCAAATCGATTATTTGAAATGTCGATGCAAGCATAGCAATTACTAGGTATTTGAGACTCCTTCACAAACCATCTAAGTTGATTGGTGTATATGTATAGCTTAGGCATTACCATTATAATTAGTTTCTCATTGCTTAGCTTGTTTGGGTTTTGTTTACAATGTAATTAATCCTTTTACTTTGATAATATCTTTGCAGTTTAACAGATCAAGAAGGAATGAAGGAAAAATGTTTAACAGAAGGAGGAAAAAGTATAGAGGAATTAGAGAGACAAAGGTTATCGAGGAATTTTGGCTTATACAAGATGCATGTGGGAGAAGTCAAGAGCGCACCTTACTTACAAGGAATAGGGGTTCGGGCATTGACTTTCCTGAGACGAGCCAAAAAAAAAAAAAAGAAGAAGCTCAATTTTAATTAAATATTTAAGGATTATATTTTAAAATTTCATGGATACTTAATTAGTGGTGTGGATAATTAAGGAGTAGGTGTTTAGCTTAATATTGTAATTTCCTTTTTCTATTTTTCATTCTTCAAAAATTTGTTGCATGTTTGTGTGTTTTTGAAAGTCCTAGTTGGTGGAAAAGCTTGCATCTACTAGGAGTACAATATTGGTTAATTAATTATTTTCTTGATTTCAGTCCCCTTCCCATTTTCAGGCTTTGAAATGGATGTTATTCTAGTCCTGTATTTCTTCTCTTTGGGTTTGTTTAGTTTCTTTATGAATATATACCATAATGTATTATATAATGCAACATGTGAGTCCTAAAATAGGAACTTAATTCATTTTAATCATATAAGATAATTAAAGATCAATCAATATCATAGCATTATTAAAAAAATATTATTATTTTTAATTAAAGTTGTGATTGAACTTTAAAGATAAAAATGAGATAGGTCACACATTGATGAACAAAAATATAAAATCAATAGAAAATGACTTATAAATGATCCAATGAGAAGATAGAAGTGAGTGTTAATGATTTATTTTTTTTTCAACCACTTCTGAGTGTGAGTCTAATCTTATCATTCGAAGTTTGTGACTAATTTTTTCTCAAAAATATTTTTATTGCGGGCTCGAATCTTTTATATTGTAGAGGTACTCAAGTGTTATAAAATTTATATGAATTTTAATTTAATCTACAGAAATTTAGTTATGTATTTTTAAACACAATATTAAACTCATTTTAAATAAATTTATTTTCACACTTTTTCGTTGTTCCAAAATCTATAGTAAATAATAGTAATTTACCATCTTATAAAAACTAATTAACGGAATATTAATGAACGACAGCGCTTGGAGTTATCGATAAATAGTAATTCAGCTTCAGGGGTCTGTCGTCTGTGTGAATTGTGGATTTGATACTCGGAGTCGGAGGAGTTCTAAGCTAATTCGATCATTCAAAGAAGAAGAAGAAGGGAGAAAGAGGAAGATGGGGGAAACAAGGCCAGTGCCGAGGAGAGAGAGCCCATGGGGAATATCGGAGGGAGATCACCGTGAACCAAAGGCACACCGATGCAATGACCGAGCTGAGGATGTAGTCCAAGTAAATTAGCCCCGCAAACCCTGTACTTATATTCTTGTCGGAATTCTTTGATCAACTACTTTGTTTTACTTTCTTGAAACCCCTTTTCAATTTCATATTTTTCGGGTCATCATCTGGTTTTGAATTGGATAAATTTGGATAGTGCCCTTGTCTTGATCGGTGAGTCCTATGTTGTTAGTAGGGGTTTGATGGAGATTTTTGGTTTTAATTGACTAATGAGGTTCACATTTGTTCTTGATGTTAGTCAGCTGATTCTATATATTGTGAGAAATGATTAATGATTGGGTGTTTGAAGGAATGGCCTTGGAGTTGATATTGATAGCTAATCAGTAACCAGATAGCCAGAGTTGTAAGGGGTGTGCTTTAATACTGACTAGTAACTAGTAAGAAGAATATCGAATGGGAGTGTTTCTGATAAATTTAATTTGTTATCATCTGAATCTTTAGTCCAAAATCTCAAAATTTAATCTCAAAGTGGTTTGTTTTGAATGAATCAAAATGTAAGATTAAAACCCATTAACGTTTTGGGTGAAATGATTTTTGTATGTTTTTAATGTGATAAGGATTGGACTGGGAGGAATGGCAGTAGTTTCAGTAACAAGTAAAATCGAAACTAGTTAAATCTCGTGAGTCATAGAAAGAAAGCTTTTGAGAAGAAATAACTTGTTACTTTGTCCTTAAAGTTACTAGAAAGCTGTGAAAGACATATTTTGGTAGGAAAAATAACATGTAGGTGTCAGCCAGTAGTAGTTGCAATTAACTATGGAACTCATGCTGGATTTATTTAAAAATTTTGTAGAAACATAATGAGTAACTGACACTGGTTTTAAATAATAATGGATTACTTGATCATCAACCGTAATGTCTCTGCAATCTGCATATCAAAATCATTTATCTAATGCCTTCTTCTTTTTTTTCATTTTTTTTTTCTTTTTCTATCTTGAATATGGAGTGAATTCCTTATTTTGTGGTAAATTGGAAAGCATGCTTTTTCTGTCCTGTTCCTTTTGGAATCTCAATTTGTTTCTGTGTTCAATAGGCTTGTTTTGAGGGAAACCCATTCAAGACGGTTCCAGGGCCTTTCAAGCTCTTCTGGCAGTGCATCCGTTCTAAACCTGGGTATATTTAATTTTCTGAATGCAGTTCCAATTCATCCTTAGGAATATGCTTTTCTATGTGCTACATTGATATAATAATCAATTCAACGTGAAATAATGATTGGTAAAATGATTCAATGATACCAGTACTGTGTTAAGAATACCAATATCAACTATTATTCAAGAGTCGTCTTACTGGATAGGGTCTTCCATTTTTAGGTTTCCGCTGATTGAGGCCTTAAATGCTTACCACTTTGATCTTTTGTTGTATTTCTATACATTCCCCCTTCCCCCAGATTTCTGCTTGGAAAAGTTTCGACTTCATCTGTAAATGATTGCCGCTGTTTTATGGTTCATGTGGCTATGCAGGGAGGAACCAACAGAACCATACACCTATTTGCAGTTGGATGCCCCAAAGAGTGAAGTGAAACTTGAGTAGTGCCACTACTTCGGGATGCCTTCAAAACAGTCCCCAGACTCCCAGTAGCAGATTGCATTTTGAGCATCATAAGCTTCAACGTCTTGTTACATGTACCAAAGTTCTTACAAACTGGTTCGTATAAGTGAGATTATGGCTTCCTGTGATTTGGCAATAAAAAAAATCAAAGCTTTTGAAGGTTGCATTTATGAAAGGACATCTATCTTTGTTACCTACCATAAGCATTCAACGTTAGTTGCTTATTCTGCTCTACAAAAAAGAAAAGAAAAAAAAAAAAAAAAAACTGAAGAGAAAAAGAATAAGATACCATGGAGCTGCATGTCCTGCAGTAGTAAGAAACTCATTTACTAGATCATTGCAGCATGCGTTCTTGAATTCATTTTGCTAATAGCCAAAGGTGAATGATTTTTCTAAAGTCAATCTTGTAAAGAACATGTGGATATCCCACGTCCTTGGATACTTTGTTTTAGAATATATTCATAGTTCCCAGTTTATCAGGTTCCTGTTCTATACAGTTGTGCGATATGTGACATAAATGGATGGATGAGAAGTTGCCAAAAATGGAATAGAAAAGACAATTGATGATCATTGAATCATAATATTAATTCGAAAAGAAGCATGAGTCCATAACCTATAAGCTGAGTAAAAATTAAAAGAAATATAAAGATTTATAAAGGTGTTTCAATGGAATAATTTGGTTTTAGATGCCTGCAGGACACCATTTTGTGAGAGGTTTTGACCATGGGGTTCCATCTGGTGACTTATCTGATAATGCACTCTTTGTTAAATGAAGAAGGGAAAATGCTTTTCTTTCTCTGTCTTTCAAAACAAACACAACTCGAATGTTCCTCCAGATTGACAACTCTGGGGCCGGTAGACATTGAAGACTTTATTGAAAATGAACTAAAATTTTCTTTTCCCTATCTACAAACATGTTTAGAAATCTATAATAGGTTCTCCCACTGTCACATTTCTTTCCACTGTCCATGGTAGGTCGAAGAGCTTTGCTGTAATGAATTTGAAGATCTTGTTTACGTTTATGTTGTAGGTTGCACTGGAAAAGAACAGTGTTGCATTGAGGACCTTTGCATATGATCTTGCCTGTGAAATTGACATGGAAAAACAACTCAGTTTGTAAACTAGGATCACTACGTGTTTGAATGCTTAAACCATTTTCACAATTATTATCTGAAATTATTACACACTGTTCATCTTTGCTATTGGTTGACTACTTGACTAAGCTTTGCCTAACACATCATCATTCTTCAACGAAACTAGCTAAGCAGTTTTTTTATTTGTAAGATATTTAAACTATTTATTTGCCTTTGAAGAATCTCAATTATTGATGAACCTAAATTATAAAAGGTGAATACTGTGTGCAAGAATATATATATATATGATGCTCACCTAATAAAAGATATGTCCAAGAGTTTTTTTTATTATTATTATTTATTAGATAGGTGTATGTGCACGACGAATATTTGCCTAACAAGTAGCTGAATTTGCTTCACAAGTAGTAGGCTTTACCTGGCTTGCGATTGTCCACTGCAAGTCTATTGGAAGTTGGATGAAATCATCAAACTTGGTTCCTATTAAAACTGGAATTGCAGTCTACACAAAAAAGAAAAAGAAAAAGCACCCAACATCATAATTTGCAGTGTTAATTTAATATTGTTGAGTCCACCAGCAGCTATTATGGCAAAACGTTAGCATTAGTACCTGATTCCATTTCCTTGCTTGTTGGTACCAATTTATGACACTGCAAAATATTAGATTAAGAATGTTCAAAAAATCTCTCCCTGATAATTACAAATTGAAACTAATCAAGAATC
The DNA here is from genome assembly GCA_029379385.1 of Quillaja saponaria. Classification (NCBI taxonomy): domain Eukaryota; kingdom Viridiplantae; phylum Streptophyta; class Magnoliopsida; order Fabales; family Quillajaceae; genus Quillaja; species Quillaja saponaria. Next base: position 3,542,929 of record CM055616.1, on the reverse strand, counting down.
GCATAATTAAAAAAATTAGATAATCAATTGTTAGTTCAACTAGTCAAGATACACCCATCAAAAATAAACAAAATTAATTGTCTCCCATTCTCTTTCTCGACTATATATGAGTATGCTTGTAGCAAAATAATAATAATAATAACAATCACATAATTAAGAATATTTACCTATTTAACGTACACCGACTTGTTAGATCAAACATAAACAAAATTGCCACCGAGTCTTTACAGGCAATTGGAAGGTTGTCTTTTGATTTTCTATCGCCTACAATACCCACAAATACTTTAATTTAAAAAACATTGTATATTAAAATTTTAATCAAAAATTAAGGAATAGTGGAAGTTGCAATATACCTTGTACTTCCCACATACAATATGAAATACGTGCACCTCCTACAACTAACGTTTTGTCCATCATATTCAATCCTTTGCTCTGTTTCCCACCCTCCTCTTGTTCATTCCCTACATACTTCTCCTACAAATTTAGAAAAATAAAACAGAATTAATGCATTGATTATAATTAGAAAATAAATAATATTAGATTAAGACACTAATTACCAGAAAAATAAAACAGAATCAGTGCATTGAATATAATTAGAAAATAAATAATATTAGATTAAGACACTAATTACCAGAAAACTGGTCTTTCCAATTTGACAGTCACCCAAGAGACTTATCTTCAAAGCAACCAAATCTGATTCCAAATCATGGTTATGACAAGTCACATGCTCCAAACCAAAACTACTACTCCTCCTCTCATCTCCAGCGGCGGCCGGAGATGGAGACGATAGTGTGGAATGGGACGGCAACATGTGGTACTTAGAAGGCTTCCCTAAAGAACAAACTAGAAATCTATCGAGAATACGAAGAATGCACCGCCGAAGAACTGAAGCACGACGTTGAATCCTACACCTGAGGTTGAACTGGCAAAGCTGTGTCATTTTTTAGTGGATGGCCTCAAGTCCCCTCTCTTCTATTTGGCCATGAAAATTGAGAGCTGTAGCTTGTATTGTTCTCATATTTTAAAACGTAAGGGCTTTTTTGGAAAATCACCTTATTTTATTAATTGCTAATTGATTGAATATATATGTTTTTTCCTTTTTTCTTTTTTCAGTTACAACGACCATTTGCTATCAGCATGACTACATTAACGGACGGTTGACCGGTAATACGGACAAGATTCAAAGTTCAAACAATCCAGATTGCCGGCTTTCACTGCCTTAATGCCAATTCATAACGCGTAGGGGTGTTTTGGGGATTTCAAAAAACTTACATGGTAGTGTTTTAACTTTTTCTTTTCCTAATTTGGATAACTAATATGAAAACATCTTCAAATTATTATTTAAGAATTTTATTTTTTTTGAGATAATATATAATTCAATTACATTTTTATAAGGGTTACAATTTCAAACCAAATAATTTTTTTTCATAAAAAATATAAAGTGATAATTTTAAGTTTTTAATTTTATTTAAAAGATAAAAAATGAATTAGTGTGTGAATGGGTAAGAAAATGAGTAGTTATTTAAGAAAAAAATTAAGTAAAATATATATAATTAATTTAATTAAATTAATCAATACTTACTGTAAATTAACATATCATAAAAAAATCTGACTTTTAGGATAATATAAATATATAATATATAAGTAAACAAAACACTCAAATATAAAAAGAAAAAAAAATACACAACAACGGGTTAGTTTAGAAGGAAATAAAGTCGAGAAAATCCTCCGAGAGATTGAGAGTTTAAATCTCTTTGTCCACACAACGTACAGTTGGTGGTAATTAATTAATTTTATAGTTTCATTATGTCTGTTTTAACCATTAAACTGAAAGTCTACTAATAAATTATTATTTATGATTGGTTGATCATAAATTCTTAACTGATTTTCACGTCTTTGATTTGTGAAATTCCATCATTTTCTTCACTTCTCAAATATATTTAATTTATTCTTTATTTATTTCCTCAACAAAGACAACAATCCCCTCAAACTTGTGAATTTCGAATAAATATCTTCATGAGGTTGATAGCAATAATCAAATTGAGTAAGTATGTTTGTCTAGCTCTTGTTTTCTTTTGTTGTGCTTCAATGGCCATAACAAGTGGCACTTGATGATGGGCAAGCTCCTAGATATAAAGAGCCACCTAATCAATTTGTTACACTAAAATATGGATTCTGAATTGGTTTTATGTGATTCATAGTCCTTAAATAATTGAATTAATTTATTAGCAGAAAACAAAAAGAAGTTGAAACTGAAATCAGAAAAGTTGGCATTGGCCCAAACAATCATAGTGTCTATGAGGTTTAATCTTATCAAGTATGTATTGGCATATTCCAATTTGAGTACAATCTTATAATATCTTTCAACCTTTGCATGATTAATGTTAGTATGTACTTAAATGGGTTCAACGTGTTAATGTTGAACACTTGTTTCTTGCAATCTAATGATTGATTATTAAATTAAATAATATACAAAAGAAGTCTTAAAGAACCAAGTTTTGTTTAGGCCTATACTGAATTCAATTATTAAGGTTGTAGGTGACTTAATAATATAAAGCAAATTTTTTCTCACACATATATTTTCTAACATATCATATTATTTAATAATTTCGTAAATATAATATCATGTGATTTGATTTGAAAATCCCATTTGTATGATTATTTTTCTCCATCAATAACATAATGCACATAATTATCTCCATCCTCAGGAAACTCCGTTTCTTCTTGGAAATAAAGAGTAGAAACATTATTTTCCACTGGAAATTGCTCTACAATAAGCCAAGATTTTCTCCTCTATCTTTCTAATATATTCTGTGTAAACAACATTCGGACTGCCTAACGTACATACTATTGTAGATATGAACTTGTCTGGATACATAGTATGGTAGAAAATCCACTTTAGTATCACCTTATTTATGAGGATGAAATGGAATGCCCATCTGAGCCGAGGCTATTCTGCCCATTGTTTTCTTTACTTTTCCTTCTTGACTCCTTGATTTCTGCTTCCTTTTTATCTACAAAATAAATCAAGTCCTTGAAGCTAGTTGTTCGTTTAGTTGGCCTGGTTTGTTCAATTTCCTGATCAGCATCCTCAGCCTCCGGTCTATATCTGATGTATTGAAAAAATACTCTCCAGAAGAACACAATCAGTGCAATCAAACATGCAATGCCACATATAAGGAAAAGACCCCAGAAACTGTTCAGAGATAACCGGTTTGCATCAACTTCATTGACTTGCATCGTACACTCGCTACTTGTGAGCCATTTGTCATGGATTTTTTGAAGATCACCACTTTCAGAGAGTTGAAGAATAGCAGTTGACAAGTCAACTGCAAGGGGAGAGTCCCTTTGGAAAGCCTGTCATCAGTATCAAACATGAGAACAATATCCAATCATGTTATGGATCTTCAAAGAAAAAAACCTTTTTCAAGGAAACTTGAAAGTTAAGGGTCAAACCAAAGCAGCAAAAGAAACAGAAACACCATAAGTAGAAAATTTTCATCTGCTTGTTGCATGATAAACCAGATAACAATGACAAGAGAAAGATTAGAGAGTTGCTACTATTCGGAGTTTGATCTACAACTCTAAAACACAATGCAGTACTATTATCTTGAACGACAAAAGACACTTCATATGGAGGATATCAGCTAGTTTCATAAGGATTCAATCAAGTAGCTGATTCATACTGAGAAATTCCAACTCATATTCAAAGAATTTCACACGTGGAGTAAACCTATTAGAATTTTAGGCTGCTTTGATAATGAATTTCCTGGCTGTTCAGTAGACAACCCACAAAAAAATACTTTTGTTCATGTCAGTTTCTTAGGGTATGGAATAAAATATATTAAACCAGGATCAGAAAATGTGTTTATCTTCTTTCTTCTTTACTTTTCATAATTATAGAACAATGCTAATTATGTCACACAGGGATTAAGCAACTTAGGAAGAATAAAAATAAAACAGCAATTTCATAGTAAAGATAGAGTCTAAGATATCCAGACAGTGTTTTTTAGTGTTACTGTATGAGTAAAACTTATCATTCATTTTGGTTCAGCCAGCCACAAATTGTTATTAAACTAATTTTTCTTTAAGAAGACAAGCTCCAACTATTTCCCATTATATAAATTGAAAATGACGTCTATCAAACAAATAATTTAAGCTATGTCAATCAATATATTTGGGAACCATAAGACAGCCAGTCATATGCAGTATTGGTACTTACAAATCCCAATCCACTTTTTGTGAACTCCTGCCCAACAGTTCTGAATTGACAATTGGTGTTTGAATGGAAGAGTTCAATGTATGGGAGCTCATCCACAATGGCTGCCACTCCTCCACCTTTTGGTCCACGCAGGAGAGAATCAGGGTAATCCTGCTGGTTTTTCAACGTGATAAGCCGAGATTCTGCTATGTTGAGCTCATCCACCAAATACTTTCTTACATATGACCCATCCGGAACTCCAATTGGCTCGGTACTTGAGATCAAGCTGTCAATTCCTTCAATTCGTGATGTCAGTTGCTGCACTGTGAGGATTGAAGTCAAACTGGCAGTGTAGCTTGAATTGATAATTAACACTACAAATAGCCATATTATTAGAATCAATCGTCCCAGGGTGCTCACAGTGTTCTCTCCTGCACCAGAACAAAGCAATAACAAATTTAAAACATTTTAGCATGTATCAGAAAAAGTAAGATGTTAATCCCTTGAACAATTATATGAGTAATGTTGCAAAAAACAAGAGGGGATGATAAAATACATACTGTGTGAGAAAAACATTGTTGAGAAACTAAACCTGCAAAACAAGAACCAAAACAGGACCGTGTTTAGGCAAGATGAGGTAGAGACACAAATTTACGGGAAATTGCAGATATAATATGTTTTACCTCAAGTCCTAAATAGTACCTTGAATTAGTGATTAGTGAGTTAAGATTTCCCTTATGCCATTTTCTCATTACCATCCTCTAGCAAGCAACATATAATCTTGATGTCTTTCATTGTATATACTTTTTTTTTCCAATCTAACCTTGGACCACTTCAAACAGATTCAGATAAAACACTAGGGGCTTTGACATCTTCAAACAGATTCAGATAAAAGGGCTAATCAACTAGTTACAAGTAAAAAAATACTAACCAAAATATAGTTATAAGTTGTTGACTTGGTGGGCCACGGAACTCATGATTGATTCGGTGCTCAAGAATCCATACAACGGCTCCCACAAAAAGAAAGAAGGCACAAGTGACACACCACATTTGAACGCTAAATGGCTTGAGGAAAGCCCAAGGGCTTGACTTTGCTTCCTTGACAGGAACTACTACTAATCCTGACTCCATATAAGGCTGTGTAAAATCCACAATCTTTGTCCTGTTTGTAGTAATTGTAACATCTCCAACAACAGCATCAAATTTCTGAGGAAGGAAAGAAGAAAATTATGAGAATCACTAGAATTTAAGTGTATTGAACAACCATTGAACTTAAATACTCCACTCCAAAGATTCCCTGCTTGCTACACTTAAAACATGCGAGTTGTAATCCATGCTGCAGCTTCTTGCAATAAATTTTCCGAGGTAAGTTAGATGACTCTACAGTTATAAAAAAGAGACATTTACTCACATTTTCTGCAACTTGGTAAACAAGCTCACTGTAGTCAGGATTCCTATCACCATGACCATAGAGCACATATGTCCTTGGGACAGGATAGGGTAACAAGTTTATGGCAGCTTCAAAGACATCAATGCAATAGCCTCTTACCCCTGGGGGGCTCTTGTCTTTCGTCACAAACTCCTTGTAACTTACACGGTTTGGCACTGCTATTCGTAGTGGCTTTCCATTATTGGGAAACACCCATCCCCGAGGTGTAGATGTAATATCCCCTGGCCATATTACACTATAAAGATGTTGATTACTACTTGAAGTATTGGGAGGTTTCTGATATAAAATTTCCGGAGTGATGACAGAGAGTCCGGAGTAATTGGACCAATAACCTATTCTACGGGATCCAGTTCCACCAATATTTAGGATATCATATGCAGGCTGAACCAAATTTTTATCCAAATCAAACTTGATTTGACCACTAAGACCTGTGAAGTTCATCCTCAAAATTGTCTGGAGAAGCTGTTGGCCACCATTGAAAATACGTAATGTTGCTAGGTGTAATGTGCTTCCATTTGTGTCATGCAACCTTGGGTCATTGGAGAAAGATAAATTTCCACCTTCATTTAGGAAGATATCAAGAGCGCGTGCTGCTAACCAAACAGAATCATAGGCATAGAGTGCATAAGAATTGAAGCTTGCAGTCTCTTTGCCTTTCAGGTTCTTCCACCTAGATATAAATCTATTTTTGAGATCAGTATCTGGAGTGTGATGGCGAAAAGCAACAACGCCTTGTAAGAGATTCATTGTGTCAGGATCAGCTGGCTCAATCGAATCAAGCAGTGAAGGAAGCCAATCTGTTGCAATCCAAACATAACCACTGCTCATCATCCCCAATTTCTTGGCAATAGAAAATATTGACAAACCAGAGTCAGGATTAACATGTAGAACATAGACCCGTGATTCCATTAAGTTCACTCCAACCAACAAGTCATTGATTGCACTTCTGGGCGCTCCAGGAGTGAAGGCAGCCTTATATGAGATCTTAGCACGCTTCTTCGTCAGGGCATCACCTAATATTGAAATCCCATTTCTTCCATTATCATCATCTACAAAGATGGCAATCACCTCACTCCATCCATAGTGGCTAATCATATCAGCAATTGCATACATCTGAAAATAGTCATTCTGGGTAGTGCGGATGAAATATGGGTACTGTAGAGCAGAAAGAGTCGGGTCTGTTGCCCCAAATGAGAGAAGTGGTACGTGGAGTTCATTAACAACATGAGAAATGACATGAGCTATTCCAGAGGACTGTGGACCAATAGCAGCAACTACATCATTTTCCATCAACTGCAGAGCTACATGGTTAGGAAACCATATCAAAATTATTTTCTTTTTTCATGCCCTTCTTTCTGGTGAGCAAACATGAATGTAAATGGTGCACATAAAAAAAAGGTAGAGAAGATGTCATCATACATATAATCCTATTAAATCTTTACCAAAGAATCCTTTTGATGAAAGTGGTAGTAATCACGGATTGTGCTTAAAAGCTGACAGTAAATTGGAGTCCATTGAAAAGTTAGGCTTGCTAACCCTCTATGGTTGTCCTATCTTAAATTGCAATGCAAATAAAAACTTTGTTCAGATGAATTCTATTGGTGTTGATCCCAGTGCAGTTCTCCAGAAACAGTACCAGAACCATCGGATATTTCACAAGCAAGGAAATAAATGCTGCAGATAAGAAGAATGTAGTTTAACAGCAGTACAGCACTCAATCAAGAAAAAAATGAACCAAAATGACCCTGGAAGAAACCAATTGATACTTTTTTAAAGCTCCTTTTATTTTTAATTGAAAGTGATAAAAAAATAAAAAAAACAAAAAAGAAATTGTAAATGACATTGACATACTGAAGCTAAGCATAACTTTATAAGACTGAAACATATACTATCAAGAAATGGTCCACACTGAAGGAAAATATTATATTGATTATGGAATATAGAACTCAAAACTGTCATCGTGCTTGAATTCTTAAGTACTAGAAATGAAAATGGACTGAATTTGTTATAATAATAATAATTAAATGAAATATGGCTAGTAACTTGATAAAAAAGATAATCAGACCGCCAATTTCAAAGATAAAAATTTACCTTTCAACCCTTTTTTTTGTGAACTAGCAGTTTCAATTTCAAAGTTATTGAGTTTTGAGTTTCAGGAAATACCTTCTACTGTTCCAAGAAACCCACTGCAGTTAGTGTCATGTAAAATGATATTCAATTTAGTTCCTGAAAGAATGCTGTTATCAGAATTAACATCATCAACCGCAGCTGAAAGTGCAGGTTTGGCCGATCTTCCAATGACTGAATTATAAGTAAAGAGAGCTCCGATGTTCACAACGCTCGGCCTTGAAGAAACGCTAGCATTTATAGCCCTACCCACAACTTCCATGGGAACCCATATGCAGATGATAACAAGGAAAAGTCTCCTGGTCATGACTCTTCGGCTGTGCCCAGTAATCGAGAGGACCTCCATTAGAAGGAAAGCTTAAAAAGCTGTGAAATTTGTTGCTCAGACTCTTCAATTCACACCAGCATTTGTTCAAAGTATTTAAACACCTGTCAACCATTTTGAATTAACGAGGGGAATAGAAAAAAGCAGAAGTTACCATATCTGGAAGAACTAAAACTTGGAATTTTACATAACTTTCAACTGAAACCCACATGGGCCAAAAAGTTTCTAAGAACTCAATCATAGCGCAAAACAGAACCCAGAAAACTAAGAATTAGCACCAAACGAAGAAGCAAAATCTAAAAGAAAGATTCTAAATATAACTGGCTAGACTAAGCTGGCTAAAAAAAAATTGATACCCATATGGTCATCATCAGAACAACCCTCTATAAAGGCATATCCAGTTCTAAATATGCCCCCATCATTACTCAATCAAGCCAAGAAATTCAGAAAAGAAAATATTTTTACAAACAAGTTGGTCTGTGAGAGGCAATATTCAATTATAATGAAGACCCACAACTTGGATTAACATAATGAAAATAGAAAATGAATATCAACGAGATAAAAAGGAGTTGGGTGGAGAGAATTTACTATTATCTGAAGGGTAAGTTTGGGGAAAAGCTTCAACAGGTTATGAGTCCATATATGCATATGCTTGACACAGGACAAGTAGCATAATGAGCTCAAAAAGGGAACTTCAAAGCTCCAATAGTGTTGCAAGCACAAGGAAAGAATCATTCCATTCACTTTTCAGCCATGGAACTCACGATCACACTTCCATTTCTAACAATTTCTCCAAGCTTTTGAGTAAAAGGTGTATTTTTTATTTTTACAAATATAATAATATAATAACTGTGCTTGGATTATAAGTAATATTATATTGGTTTTTTTTAACAAGTTGTCTAAGAACAATAATAAGGGTAATAAATATAATTTTTATATTTATGCGAAGTGTTCTAAGAAATGTTGTTAAAAAAAATCTATATTATATTACTAAGGTGGCTGTAATCAACCCACATCAGCTGTAGCCTATAAGGATGGGAAACACCCTTTTATGATTGGTTCTTGCTCGATGCAGGGTTTAGTACCCCATTCCATTCTTTTCCCCCATACACACCTGGTACAAATTAAAGAGGCCTCTTTAATGATATTGCAAGTGGGTCCCAAGTGTTGAACATGTGGGACATACTATTCTTATATACATGGATATCAAAACTTTGACAGACAGTATTTAATATGTGATAACATTTACATCTAATTCATTTATTAAAGTAATTATCTTGGTTTTCTTCCACGTGAATCATGACACTTCCCAAACAAGCAAGAAGAATCTCAGGAAAATGACACTAGAGACATGCAATTTCATGAGGGAATTATATTCTCAAAAATTTTATTTTAAATAAAAATAAAGTAAGGATAAATTTTATTTTATTTTTTTATATTTTAAATAAGTTTTATAATTAATTTATATTCTCAAAATTTTCTATTTTTAATTTTTTTTTTTCAAAGAAGACCTAAATTTTATATTAACATTTTTTATGTCACTTTTATTCTTACTTTTTATAATGAATTAGAATCAATAATAAATAAATTTAGATTCATTTTATAAGAAATTTAACAAAGAATTACATTAAAGGAGTTATGAAAATATCATTAACTTTTTATGAATTATTCTTTTATTAATTATTAAATCATAAATTTTAATTTCTAAATTTGTGTATTTTTAAAAATTAATCTACTTAATTAATAAAATAATTTAAAAAATGAAAGTAGATGACTAGAATCTTTTATTAAGTTTTAAGAATTTTTTGTTCTTTCATTAATGATTATATAATGAATTTGTTTTCTAAATAATATTTTAAATTTAAAAATAAGAATAAAATAATAAAGATAAAAGTGATAAAAAAAAAAGTGTAATTGTAATATTTATGACTTATTTGAAAAGAAAATTAAAAATAAGAATTTAAATTTATTATAAGATTTATTGAGAATATATATAAAAAAAAAATAGAACTTATCTATACTATTTCCAAATATAAATCAATCTTGTGCGCAATCATTGGGCAATTTTATTTGTTAGTTGGGAAGACTTCTTTAGTGGATATCGAGTCCAAAGGATGTAGAAAAGAATTTTAGATTTCAATTAGACTAGGTCTGAATGCAAACCATGGCGGACTGGAGGGTCCAGGTAGACCTCATTATAAAATATCATAAATGACACGACATAAGAATTTTCATCTGTCATATTTAAAGGCCTCCTTTTAAGTCAATTAATATAAATTTTCCTACCTGCAGACAAACTTTACCCCATGCATACGTGGATCTCTTATTCATATTTGATCATCAAAAAAAAAAAAAAAATTTACACCTTCTTATTTTTATTTTTTTGGTACAGAAAAATTTTTACACCTTCAAAGATGTTACTATAAGGCGACAAGTACTCAACTCACCCATCATGTGAACAATGGGGAGTCGCATAATGGAATTGCTTTTACTTTTTTTTGCTAAAATAATTGGGTTTTCTTAAGCATGACGTTTTACAGCTTACGAATCCAAGATTGAAGGCCACGTTTAGATATTTTTTTGCTTACGTTGTACCACGTCACAAAATTAAGTTTTTTCGTTATTTCACAAGTATTTTTACAATTACATCTAACATACAAGTTAGACGCAGAGTTAACCTTGTTCAAAATTTATAATTATATTCTTCACAAATATTTTATTGTAGAAATATTATAAAACATCTCAATTATTGAATTCAAACATATATTAATATTTGAATCATATATTGTGAGTATATAATTTAATTAATCAATATATTATTAGTTTATTTATTTAAGAGGACATAATAATGCAATTATATAATATATAATATTCAACTCAACAAGAAATATTAAAAAAGTTTCAGCATCCCAATATTAGTAACTTGAATTAAAATTTCATCAACACAAAACATAAATTTAAAAAATTAGACTATATTCGATTCCTTTTGCAACATAGGAAAGTTCAATTATAGTCTATAATATTTTCATCTAGATAGAACTTTAGGGAACATGGACTCTACAGGATTTGAACAAAATTCATTTATGGTCCAAAAAATATGTATCTTTATCGTTTTGCCTCCTACAAGATTTTGAGTAAATTATACTTTAATCACTCTTGCCCTTCTAAAATTTGATATCTTTTATAATTGTGACACAATTATAATTTATTTTTTACCTTTAGAAGTTTAAATTACCATCATTTTTCTACTAACAAATTTTGGGACAAATTATATTTTGACTCTTAAAAAGTTATACTTCAATCACTTTTACCCCTACAAAATTTAATATTTTTTATATAATTATGACCCTTATAAGATATAAATGTTTGGATTATTAAAAAACAATTTTCCTAACTTTGGAATATTATAAGAACAAAAGTATTCCCTATCAATTAAGGATTGCTAAAGAGGTATTGAATAACTTTTGTATTAAAAATTACGCTTAATTATACTTTTAGTCATTCTTGCTTGACCGAAAATTTAGTTTTATTCTTATACTTCTTCATTATAGGTTTTTTTTTCCTCACGAGTATCCCCACACCTTTCAGGTGTGAGTCTAATATCGTTTGGGGTTCAAGGCTGCCTCTTCTCATAAGTGCTTTCCTACGGGCTCGAACATCTAGCATTGCAAAGGTCCCTTAATTGCTGAGTTCAAGCGTGCCTTACCATTTGAACCACATCTTATGAGTTTTATCTTTATAATTTCGAAAACCACGCAATGTGATCCATGCTGTTATTTTTTGTCACATTTAACTTAATGGCAAGTGACATTGGAAACAGTATTTTACCTGGTTTATTCACATGTCATGATTCTTACTAGACACGTTACATATTATTAACTTAAATTTAACAAAAAGTGACGACATTGACTATGCATAGTTTTCAAAACTCTAAGAATGACATTTAATATTATAAAATAAAAGAATGAAACTGAATTCTCAATAAAATTATAAGGATTAAAAATATAATTTAGCGTAAAAATTAAAGCAACCCAACTATCTAAATTTCTCAAAAAAAAATATATTATATTTTGGCCCTTCAAAATAAAATGTTTAGATTCGGCATTGATCTAAGGGTGTTGTCTATTTCATTTTGAGCCTCCTATTGTCTTTTCTTCTTTAATTTTGAATAAATTTATATTTTTGTCACAAATCAAGAGGTTATTATTTTTTATATTTGGTCATTTTTATAATAGATTTTGGGACCTTTTTTTCTGTCATGTAATTTTTTGAGAGTTTTGGTCTTGTTAATTCGATTTATCTATGTTTTTAATCTGAAGCATAGCAAGTAACTTTCGTATTGTTAAAATATATGTAATAGTAATCTCCCCTGATAAAAATACTTGGTCATTGATTTATGACGACATTCATATTATATAGGAGTCAAGTTTATTTTTAGTTAAAAAAAATGAAGTTAATGTTGATCATATAACAACAATATATATGATTTAAGGTTTATAGATCTTTAGCATCAAAAGCAATAATTTTTATTCTGGCCCTACAAAAAGTATTGATTTTTCATTCTTCTCTCTTCAGAAAAATTTTAGAAAAATTACTCTAACAAATTTAGGAAAAAAAATTAAAAGTTGTATAATTATCTATTGAGATCTTATCTTTTTATTTTCTGTATTTTAACCCTTATATATTATTTACATATATTACGCTTTACTCATTATGATATATATATTATACAATTTTATTAAAATATAAAATAATGAGATTTTTTTATACTAAGACTTTGACCTAGTTGGTGGGACATAATATATAAATATTATTTATGTTTCACTCAAAAATAAATTTATATGTATTAGGACTCAATAAGTTCTATAATTCTATTCTAATGTTATTAATGAGATGTTATTCTTAAAACTTGGGCTCATTTGGTGAAAAATTATTGGTTTATATAATTTCAAATTTAACAAGTCTCGTATGAAAAAAATAATAATAATTGAATTTTTAAATAAATAAAAAATTATACAATGTAATTTTTATATTGAACTCCGCTGGCAAAAATTTATGGATCTGTTGATATTTTTTTAATTGTCTTTAAACTTTTTCATTAATGATAATCTCTTTTCTTTTCTTTCTTCAATAGTCTACAACAAACAAAATCTAAGCCTACAATTGAAGAATTTATTTGATACAATACATGCAAGTTTGGTTATGGAATTTTTACTTATGTTTCAAAGTTATTTTAAATATTTTTTTGTTTAATTGAAGATTAAATTTTGAAGTACTTGTCTAAAATACTCATAATATTTAATTTTAAAATAAGATATAAGTTAAAGTAATTATGATTTCTTCAATTATAATAAATGAAAAATATATTTTTAAAATACTATATTTTTAATTTTTTAATTTTTTTTATTATTTAATTTTTATGTATGTTTTATTTAAGTTGAATAATAATATTTTATTATTAATTTAATAATTTTAAAGCTATATATATATTTTTAATAAGAATATATAAGAGTATTTTAGATATTTTGTTTTTAAATTTGAGGTGAGCTGTGTAAAACTTTTAAAAATAAATGAGAGGTCTGTAAAATAAAAGGTAAATTGTAGTTAAACTTATTATTTATGTAAAAAAAAAATTGGAAATAGTGTTAACAAATGGCACTGGGGGCACACATCGGAATTTTTGTCGGCCGGTGAAGGGCAATTATGCAAAAAGAGTAATAGTGACAGTGGATAACAGTTTCCATTTGGATGGGCAATTTCTTTGTTCGTGAAAGCCATAAAACTATTTCGCCCACTTAAACTGATGAACACAAGTTCTTAGCAATGGCTTCCTCAGTCACTTCCTCTTTCCAAACCAGGTAAAACCCTAACTAAAGTTATAAGGGACAACCTTTGAAATCGGTTATCTTCTTTCATTTTTGATTGCAATCTTGGACTTCCTGGGACCATTAATATGAATTTGAGCATCAAAATGTTTTATTTTTTTGGAAACTGTAAACAGTGCGGGACCAATTTTTGAGATGGACTTTTCTGGGTCCAAGCCTTATGGCTCACCGAGAATTGAATAGTGTTTCTTGTTCAAATGGTTAAATCACATTTTTTCAAATTCGGGATTTTAAGGGAAAGCTATTCATTTTAAATTGAATTTGACATGTGTTTGAGGACTTCTTTTTGCTGCTATCATATTTCAGCAATTTGAAGTCTGTTTTGTTGGGCGAGAGAATTGGAATTTTTGCTTCAAGTATTCCTGCAACTCAGAGTTGGTTTCCATAGGATATCTGTAGAATGTAAGGAATCACGCATTGGAAAGCAGCCAATTGAAGTGCCATCAAATGTGGCAATCACATTGGAAGGACAGGATTTAAAGGTAAAGGGTCCTTTAGGAGAAGTAAAGGTTGAGAGGGAGGATTCTGGGATCCTAAGGGTTCGAAAGGCCTTGGAAACTAGAAGGGCCAACCAAATGCATGGTATTTTCAGGTAAGATCTCCTTCCTACACATCCTTATATTAAGTCCTGCTGTATGTTTTTGTTTGAAACTATTTGTTAATGATGAGTGTCTTTGCAATTTTGTTTGAAGAATTCTTCAAGAATCTGTTCTTGGTCCAGTGGAACAGTTTACGTTACAGAAGTTTGTGGCTGTTGTTCTACTTATGACAATTATTTTTATGAGTTAATTGATTATGTGGTGTTATGTCCTCATAATAAATAGAACTATTTGGTTGGTGTTCATTTTGGAAATATAGGACTATTTGATTAAGATGTTATTACGTATTATATATTATTCAATATTTGGTGGGTCATGACCAGAAGTTATGGAAGAACATTCAGAATGGAAATCATTCAAAAAACAACTATAAAAAAGAAAAATGCAGATAACTGATTGCACCAGGAGTCCAGGATATATGGTCAGCCATATTTGATTGAGAAATTTCATTCACTGGGCTCCTTCTCTGTCCTCTTTTCATCTTTCCCTCTTGTGATGTCGGCATGTGTGCTCAGTCATGCACAGGCTTGTGGTGTAGTTGGAGCTTATGGTCGCAATAATTGTGCATAACGAATGGAAGCACGCTGGCACTGGATCCTATTGTCATGGGATATGTGACTTGCCTACTGTAAGACATAATCCCTGTTGAATGAGTATATAAACATAGAGGCTAGGAAGTAGGGGCCCTTTATTGATGTGATTCTACATAATGAAGAGACGCGTACTAACAGGCTTCTTCAGGTTACTTAGATGCTTCAGACCTGGAAGAGAAACTAGATGCTCTGTCTATATGGTTTTTCAGCTGTTGGACTTTGCTTTATAATGTTTCAACAAGTACAAATACTTGATAATGTGCTCTCACTCCTTGAGACAGTTTGTTTGTGTGACTGATGACATGATCGTTTTAAGAATAGTGAAGTACGAATTATTCTTTGTTGCATTAATTCTTATTAACATAACAGGCATTTTTTATTTTTTTTGTGACTATTTTCTCAATTTCTTGTCAACACTGTTGGATTTTATCTAGACAAGTTCCGATGTCTATTGTTTTCTACAACTTCCAACTCTTGCTTTGATAATGGTAGAAGAGAAGGCAAGAACAACTTCTGACTCTTATTTGCTCTGAATGACTATATTCTCAATTTCTTGTCAAAACTGTTGGATTTTTTATGGACGATTTCTGATTTCTATGTTTTCTATAACTTCTGACTCTTGCCTTGATACTGGTAGAAGAGAGAGAAAGAAGAACTTCTGACTCTTATTTCCTCTGCGAATAACATTCTTTAGGACACTTACAGACAACATGGTGGTGGGAGTATCTATAGGTTTTGAGAAGAAACTTCAACTGGTTGGTGTTGGATATCGTGCTATGTTAGAAGGAAAGGATTTGGTTTTAAATCTTGGATGTTCTCATCCAGTTAGAATGGTAATCCCTGATGGCCTGAAAGTGAAGGTGGAAGACAACACCAGAATTACAGTTAGTGGATTTGACAAGTCTGAAATTGGTCAGTTTGCTGCTTCGATTAGGAAATGGAGACCCCCAGAACCATACAAAGGTAAGGGTGTCAAATATGCTGATGAAATTATAAGAAAGGAGGGAAAAGCAGGTAAGAAGAAGTAGAAGAGGTCTCACATTTTGTCTTCCTTACTTTCCATTTCCCCCCTCATGTGTGAGTATTAACAACTAAATTGAAGTAAAAGCAATTCATTGGAAGTGTGTTTTTCTGTTCTTTTTCTTGTTCTTCAAGTACTATCTTTTTTTATATTTATGATCTTGAAATTGTGGTGAAAGTTGTTGTTGATAAACTGCTTTACTAGAAGGCTTATTGGGAATGGTAATCTTGTTTGAGATTGCAGATAGCAAATACTGAACATTGAAATTCACAATTCCTTTTTCATCCACTGGTCCTCAACTTGTTGTTGCCATTTCAAGAATCAAGAAATTCTGAATTTTTCAACCGTTTTAGCCAGGCATTATGCAGAAACTTGATTATTGCTCTTAATCCTTCAAAAGTTGTTCTTTCTTGTCCTCCCACTTATTCAACCTCTTATTTGCTTCTTCAACCTGCAATTAAATTTAATGAATATGACTGGAACCGCCTACTATCATCAAAGACCATCTTCACCATGACTCTATTTTCCTCTAACTATAAATATTTTTTTTATCGAATTATAAACTAAAAGATGAAATAAAGATGATCCAAAAAGGGTGTTTTACCTCTTTATTCCAGTCTGTCCGAAATGTGACCCATACTAAAATGATTGTTTGCATCAATGTGCCGCCCAACATCCCCAACCATATCCCCTATACATTAACCAAATTCAGTAACTACCATATTCATCAAATCTTTCGTTATCAAAGATAGAATTGGAATGAAGTAAATTCAACCATAATCTCAGAGTCGTCGTTGTCATTAGAAGAACATTGAAATTCGAGAAGTGGAATTTTTTTTAAGTACCTTGGCTCCAAATTTGAAGTAAAATCCCAAAACTGCTCCTAATGGTATTCCAACTCCATAGTAACATCCCACATTAACATAAGCAACGAAAGTTTGCCATCCACACCCAACAGCCACCCCTTCATAAAGATCACATTGATTCAAAGAAAGCAAAACAAGTATTGCTTAGAAATCAGAATTGTAGTTGGCTCAGCCAGTCAGCCATATAAAAGAAAAGAAAAAATATTTACCTGACAAGACAGGTTGAATGCCATTGAGGACAAGGGAAAGTGCAAGTAGAGGACAAAGATCAGAGACAGCAGCAGCCACAACTTCACCATCCGTGAAGGCATAGCTAATCACATCACGCAATGCAAGAACTGCTATTGCAGCAATCACTGATATGATAAAAGAGATTATGGTCACCACCACCACAGAAAACGAAGCTGATTTTGGATGTCTTGCTCCCAGCTCATTGCTCACTCTCACACTGCATATAAGTTTTCACAGCAAATACATACGATGGAAAAATTAAATACATAATTTAACTAAGGAATGTTATGTGCATTGAGAAAATTTCTTTTTTGTACACGAGCATTTTCATCTTCATCATTTAATAAAAAGTTCAGGTCTGATGGGCGGAGGAAAATTTTCCGTGCATATAGATACCATCATTTAAATTCCTAGATATAGTTAATTAATAATGAGAAACTGACCTTGCAGCTGCATTGAATCCAACTGAAATCATAAACACCCATCCAGATATTGTTGTACTGCATGATATATAAAACAGTTAACAATGGAGTTTTTTTGTTAATTAGAATAAGGGACTTTAAAATTAGAGAAATCTAATCTTTGGAATTTACTAGGATCAGACTGCCCTTGTTGCAACCCAAGTAACTCTTTCACTGAATTATAAAATGAAAAGAAAAGACAAACCCACAGAAAATGAAAACATCATTGATGAACTTTGGTGGGTGGGTCAGAGGAGTACAAAAAAGGCTTTAATAAAACGATATTAAGAACTCAAATTGGACCCTACTATACGTCAATATTTATTATTTAGTAATAAATTTTTATTAATTGGTTTAAGACTTAAATAATAAACTATTTTAATTTTGTTTTACATATAAGAATTTTTTAATTGATAATTTTAAGACACTTGTTAAGATTATAAAATATAAAAACTTTGTATTTTTTATTATAATAATTAATCATAATTTTCAGTGCTATATATTCAATAATTTATTAATTTATTTAAATTTTAAAATAAATATTTACTAAATTTATCAAATAACCATTAAAAATTCTTATATATAAAATTTATATGAACTGAGAACTATTTATCCACACTTCAAATAATTTATCAATGGATATATATTTATGTGGATCCCGATAAAAAAATATTGTACTTATGTGGGAAATGGGGACCTTAATCCGCGTGCCTCAGAACGTTAGTGAGGAATATGTGCCCCACAAAAACATGGCGAAAATGAAAGATTCCTAAAAAAACAACTACTTCACAAACTAATGAATGGTCATGAAGAAGAGCAAACCAAATCCATCTGACAAAGAATGAAAGTAAATGACAAACATTAATTGAATACTGACCATAAAGATTAGAATGATTAGTTTGCCTTTTGACAATTTTAACCTCAAAGGGATTAGATCATACTTTGGTTTAATAGTTTCCTCTTGAATAATTGATGTGATTGATTGTGGCCCAGTGCATACATGTCAGCAGCCACATTAGACAAGTTAAAGTTTGGGAGATCTTAAAATTCAATAATAGAAATTTGAAATTTTAATCTTATGAGAATACTAATTCAATTTGAATTTTTCTAACCAATATTTTTAAGATTCTTGCTAAGAAAATATATTTAAATATATTTTTTAAGTTATTAGTTAGATTTCTTTTTGTCTAAAAAATTAGAATATAAGTTTGGTAAAGAACAAAGATAGAAATATTAATTGATAAATAAAATAAGAAACAAATGAAGTGAAAACAATATATAGAATGCACATACCAAATGGAAAGTGAATCCAGAGCCAATTCAGGATTTTCCAGCAATCCAGCAAGCAAAACTAGAATCTGAAAGTACCATGTCTCCAAACACAGCATCACAGCCGATGCTGCCGACAACTTGAAAAACTCAGGCAACCCAGAAAAGGCTTTCACAGAAAATCCACTCCATGTATGCTTACACCTATCACTCTTCACAATGTACACAAATTGTGCAATCACAATAATCCACCATGACAAGCTCAACACCAATGAAGCACCCAACAAACCAAGCCCAAATTTGAACAAAGCTAGCCAAGTAAACAAGATGTGAATGACTAATGCGGCTGCTGATATGTAAGCACTTGGTGCCACTATGCTTTGTGCTTGTAAATACTTCTGGATTGGGAAATTTACCGCGTAAGCGAAAATTTGAGGAATTAGGCCATAAACGAAAACTGCAGCAGCAGAAGCAATACTTCGAGACTCTCCGAGAAAGATTAGAATGGGTTTGCTAAATATGTATATGATTGTTAAAAGGAGTCCTGCTAAAGTGAGAAGAATTGTTGATCTTTGCAAGTATATTCCCAACATATCATATTTTTTGGCACCAAATGCTTGTCCACATAGAGTCTCTACTGCACTCCCCATACCCAACTGTTTGTAAAAATTATATTAAAAAAAACACGTATTAGAACGAAATATATGGTATCAAAATCTCCATAACCAAGTAATCACGACTTCACAAATTAACTGTATTAGTAGAAAACATAAAATTATAGAAATATATTAATGAGGGATTAATAGAGGAAAAGCACGAGGGAGAGAGGATATGAACCATGAGGCCATAGGCAAAGACTTGGATGCCAGTGTTGCCAAGGGAGGCAGCGGCTAGCTCAAGATTACCAAGGTGACCTGAGAAGATTTGGGTGGACATGGACACCATGTTGTTGATCAAGTACACAAAAACAGCAGGAGCAGCCAAGTAAAAGAGGAGCTTCAACTCGACCCATGTGGCCGGCCCTAGACGGTGCAAGAATGGTTTACTGGGGTCGGATAATATTGCTTCAAGCTCTCCACTCGATTCATGTGAGTTTGAATTATTGAAAGATTGAGACAATAAAGGCGGTGGTGTCGATGGCGTTGAGCTGGGTAGCAACAAGGGCTGATAAAAATCATCTTTCTGAGAAGAACCCATGTAAGAATATTTGTTTTGCGATGGTATATTTGGTAGGAGGAAAAAAATGAGGGCCTTATATATATATAAACAGCACTTATCGAGATTTTAATCAAAATGGGTGGTGCCAGCTTATTGTGAATTAAGTTGGAAGGGAGCGTATGTCTCAATATGTCTAACTGTGAAGTCGGAATATTTTATATTTTTTTAGCGAGTCTAGAGTATTTGATTAAATATAATAAATGCAAATTCTAAAATTTAAAACATTCTAAATATAAGAAATTATTTATTATACGGTTATGAAATCATGACCAGTCATTATAATAAATAATACAAAATAAATTTTTTTGATGAGGGTTGCTTATAATATATTTGTTAAGGTGATAAATATAAAAATTTTGTATAATTAATTATAGTAGTTGACCATAATTTCAATGCTGCGTAATAAATAATTTTTTATTTTTAAAATGTTTCAAATTTCAAAGTCCATATTTATTACATCTTTACCAAGTGTCTTTTGGACAGTCGTTAAAAAAGCTCATATAAAATTTTTATATTTATTATATTAATAAATATTTTAAAAACACCCGTTAGAAAAATCATATTAGTAAATAATAAAATATCATTTGTCTTTATTATTGAATTATAAAAAAGTCAATAAAATTAAGTAAAATAAAAATAAAGATACTTTTAATGAATAACGATTTGATTAATTGAATTCGATCGAGTGTATTTATTATTATATGAACCAAAAAAAAAAAAAAAAACTGTAAATAATTGAATTTAAGAAATTTGGTATAAAATTTGATCAGATTTTGTACCGATTTGATCTATAGTCCTTTCTAAATTTTTTTATCTACCAAATAATTCTTTTATGCTTCGGAAAATACCAAATAACTTTCTTTAAAAGCCTACTTCCAGAAGCTGTGGTCAAAACACAACCAAATATCGAGCAAGATCCCAGTCTTATTTTGTGTTCTATATTCTATGTATATTTTTCCACTTTAGGTAGCTTTCATTCCCTATGAATTTGATGAAAAATCTCTTACACAAGAAAAAAAGATTTGCATCACCAATAGGAAAAAAAAGGGAGAAAATTAAAGATAACATAAAAACAAACATGTGTATGTCAAGTGTTACTCATGGCAAACGTGGACCTCTCAATTCAATAATGGTAAAAAATGATTAATTTTTTATAATCATAATGTCTTTCCATTAGAAATTAGTAGCTCCATGTGGACGAGAATTTTGAAATGATACTCTTACAAGACTTTTTTATTATTAAAATTTAATAACGAAACAATTCAAATCGTCCTTTTCTTTTGTTAATAAAAAGTTATTATATACCTACCAAAAAAAAAGTTATTATATAATGTGTGTCCAAATGTATATATAGTCATCCATCTAAACTATGGTAGATAGTGACACGTCATATGATTATTAATGTGATGTAATTAATGACGATTTTCGGCCAACTAGGTGGCTGCTTGGTAGGCTTCTCGCTCTAACTAATTGGTAATAAGTTTCCAACTTCAAAGCTAGATTTAGTTATTGCCTTAAGAGTCAGTTTAGTATCGTGTTTGAAACATATATTTTTTATTTAAACATATATTTGACATTTGGAATTAAAATTTACGTTTTAATTTATATAATAACATGTTTAATTAAAACTTAAAATCACCTTTGATCAAACACCTAACATAGTTTTCACAATTTTAATTCATTTTTCAAAAATTACTCAACTATATCTTTGCTATAACATACTTTTAGTAAAATACAAGATTCAATTTTTATATTATTTTAGACAAAATTACCTAATTTTTTAAATAACTAATCAAACACAACAAATTATTCTAAAATTAATTCTTCCACAGGCTAAAATCAATTTCCAAAAATATTAATTTTCAAACACTAAACAAGACTGGCCTTGGTGACAGCTTTGATTCCGCTGCCAATTGTTGTAAGAGTATAGACAGAAGCTAAATTTATTGGCTTGAAACTGAACATCATAAGGAGCCAAGTGAATAATGAATATAATCTTCTTTCCTTTTTTATTGGTAATGAAATATTCTTTACCCATATATTTATTATGAGTTCTTTTTTTTAACTAGTATCCTAAATGTATTTATTAAAATTCTATAAATAAAATATTTATAATATTTATTACAATAATTCATCAAAAATCATATTTATTGCATCTTAAATATCTTAGCACAATTGTTAGAAATATCAATTTATTATATAGTATTTAAAAAACTGTGATTTAAGCACATATTTAAATTTAAAAAAAAAAAAAAAAAACAATATCTGTAATTATTATTTCACTCAATTAAAATTATCTAAATTTTAAATCTAAATTGAAAAAAGAAGAAGTTATTGTTGAAGTAACTGCCTTGTTTATTGAAATATTATTTTTTCAATCCTTTATGTATACTGGTGTTGGATCCTAATTTAATCAAGGTTGAACGTTTAACTCAACCTCCCCCTTTTTTGGGTTGATGCCCGTTCTGGATTTAGAAACATTGGTATTATTTATTTCACTATAAAAAGTGATTAGAAGTTACAAGATATAGGATACTAATCCGATATAATGTTATCAAAAAGCACCAAAACATTTGCCTCAAGGAAAAGAAAAGAACTGAATGGTTTAGTATTAAGATCTGTTTCTTCAGTGACATTTTTCAACTAAACATATATCAATTCCAAATGAGGAAGTCTGCAGAAAGAATACCTTTTATTTCTGCATGTAGCTCAAAGAACTCAAGAATATAAAATGCCAAGATCAACCAGTAAAAAGGTAAAGAGTAGCCGTAACACCAAGTTCTCTACAAAAACACCTGCAACTTACAAAAATTGTAGATCTCGGTGAAAGAATTAAAGTATATATGTATATAGTTAACTAGTGTGTGTCTACTCTCTAGTGTCTAACAATACATCTGTAGAAAACCATAAAGTCATAAGCTTTGGAGTGAACAATTTACACTCTACAGCCAAAAAGCTAGATATTCTAGCCATCCAAAAGAAAAGTATTCTGCAAGCAGTGGTGTGTCATTGTTGAAGTTTGAATTCTTTTCAAGACTGCATTTCAAACTTGATTATATTAAGTTTCAAAGACAACTGAATCATAAATGTGATCTTTCTTCCAAAAACCTTCATAAATCTTAAATAACTAGGATGTTACAGCAAAATTGACAGCAGAGCTGCTTACAAAAATGAGCCGTGTGTGAATTCTAGGGAGTTATTGTACGAGGAGTAATGTAGTTTCACTCCATACTATGGAGACATAATTAAGGTCTCTGATTGTGGAGACATAATGTAGTTTCATAATCTTTTAATATCTTGCATCAAATTTCATCACAAGATTGCCTATAAAGTGCAGAGGCAATTTAAACATTGTGTCAATTGATGTGGCTGTATGAATGAAGCTAGGCTGAACCTAACAGTGAGAAAGTAGGAATACAAGTTTCCAACTCCTGTTTTGCAGGAAAATACCCTATTGTTCACAACAAAAATCAGAAGCTTAACTTGTTTGCCACCCTCAAAATAATGCTTTTCCTACTCTAAAGTCTAATGATGGGATGAAAAGAGGAAATATACCTTTTGTACCCGACACTTAACAATTCTTTTTCAAAGAGCACCACCGGAGGGAAGCAAAAAAAATAACTAGTATAAATACACAAGCAGAGAAAATAGCTCTCACCATTTTGTGCAGATGTTGCTGAAGGCATTGCTGGAAGTTTCATACCTGCAACTCCATCAATTTCAGGAATAAATCCAAAAAAAAAAAAACAGCAGAAGTCAATGAAGTGGAAAACAATTGCAATTTATGAAGGCAGGTCACACATACTTTTACTGCAGGAAGAAGCAGGCACATATAACATAGAGGGCCATGGAGCTGTGATGTGGTCATTAAGGTCACAAATGAAACCAATCCCAGAAGTTTTATCATATGTCGCATCTGAAGGCAAGCTTGGCAAAAGGCAGCCAGACTCTAAAGAAAAAAAAGGATTGTTCGAGTTGAATTCAGTACTACAAAAACTAAACAAATGAAAGGAGTTTCCAAAAGGATTTAATAGAATAAATATTGTAAATGTATGTAGGTGGGCTTAATTGTAGTCACTATTAAAGAAGTACGTGTGCATCTTTTACTACAATTAAGTTTCATAACTAGAATTGAGAGTCCCTAGTTTTGTCCAATCTACATCAAGAATCAAAAACTCAAATTCTTGTTAACTTCTTCCAAACTGAGAAGATTTCTTGGTGGCAGTACCTAAATATGTAGATAGTTTAGAATTTTTTTTCTTTGTATTAGACCACAGTGAGGCGAGGATAACATTTACATTTATTATTTTAGCAGCATTCTGAGCAGTAAAATCTACACGAGATTTTATGATATAAATTATACCTTGTGATCCAACTGAAGCATTCGCGAGATAATCCGATGGCATAAACATCAAATGACAGAACAATGTACATATCAGTGTCATCATCAAGAAGACAGGAAGAACGTATTCTTACTTAAGGGAAATATATAGATTCTACCTTGAAGAGAGAAGTCCTTAAGGCTTATATGACAAAGATTATAAACATTGTTGGAGACATTAGCTTTCTGCAACTTCATCCCAAGTGATGCAGCACAACTGAGGGCCTGCAGATTGGTAACTAAACTCTGTTCTTGCAAGTCAGATACATAACTCTCCATGGCTTTGCAACAAGTTGTGCAGTTATTAATCCCATTTCTACATTCGCTAACGACATTCGTCACATTGGGGAAAACCAGTGGACAGATTGAACCAGATGTTACAAAATATTCAAGGTCAACAAGTCAGATGTGGGTTTCCACCCAATATATAGGTCTAAAATGTGACAATAGAACAGATTGCGTGAGGTAGTCCTTGCATTTGTTCTCTTCCTGTGCTCACCTTTATTTAGTTTGCAGTTTGAAAGCCCCCTAAGAATAGTATTGGCAGAGGAAGGGTCGAGCTTCATAGCCAACCAACGGAGAACTATATTCTTACAATTATTAATCCTAGTTGTCTGTTCAGAAGAAGTATGATCCCAATCCAAATTTGACATTCCTTTCAGTGCAATTTTTCTAGCAGCATCTAGTATAGCATTTTGGCAAAATTGGTCACAACACTCACTTACAGGATCAAGTTTTCCACAAGCAGTCAGAAGTATCGATGAGTCCACAATAGTCTCAAAGTCATCAGCAACTATAGTGGGGCAAGAGGCTTTGGTGAGGTTTTCAGGATGAATAGAACATACATTCTGAAGATTCTCATTTGCTCCTTGACTGACTAGGATCTTCTCAACATCTGAGAGGCAGTGAGTAGCATGACTGGTGTTCAAAGCTAAAACACCAGATTTCTTACTGGTCTGCCCAATAAGGATTACCAGAGTGGCATGAAATTGAGGACAACATACTACGTTTGCCAAATATGGTGCAAAAGTAGCCCAGCAATTACTGGCTGTTGTGCTCATTATATCTTCAGCTGCTGAAAGGTCCAATGAGCAAAGGCCTGACACATAATAAATGAGACTCAAGGTTATTTTCGGAATAGTAAGTTCCTTATAATGATAACCATCAGAAAAGAAGTTAGAAGAGTAAAATCAAGGCTTTAAGAAATTTTTGGAAGTGGAGATTTCCCACAGATAACTTAAAGATAAGGCCCTCAACATTTATTAAGCCAAATATTCTCCTTCTATCCAGATTATATCTTCATAACTTACAACCATAGTGCCAGAGGAAAGTTGTGAACATGTTCATGAGAACCTAAAGTAGCTCACTCTAGGCAACTGTTCAGGAAATTAAACCATTACCTGATAATTTTGGCAAGCTATCATTTGTGAACGATGGCAAGGGGGAAGGAGCTAAAAGAGGAAGAAATGGCCGAGGCTCCACACCTGACGAGGTAACAGGAGACAATGCATCAACCTTAATTTTCATAAAGCCAGAATCTTTTATACCAGTGAATGTGGAGCATCTTGACTTGTGCAAACCTGTATAGAGGGAATTGTACAGCTGTTAATAGCAGAATACTCCTGGATACCCAGTGCCCCAGAGAAGAATAAACTCCTACATTCAGTCATGCTCCAAATAAAGTTTCATCACGTGAGACAATTATATTATATTAACATACATCTACATACAATTGAATGTACAAAAATGTAAACTAAAGAGGATACCTAATACTTTACATATATGCTGGTGAAAGTAGGGCGAGCATATTATGAACAAGAGGAAGAAGTTTGAACTAAATAAGTTATATTTTGAGTGTTGACAGTAGGTTGTTTATAGGCAGTCCCATAGTGCAGAAGGTGAATAGAGCAAGATTGCTAGAATGTCCTCCTTTAAGCATTATTAGCATCAATAGCATATTATCAACATAAATCATGAGCCTACAATTCAAACTAAAAACTAACATTTAGAACACTTACCGTAGCCTGACTTATGTTACATTGAATACTTATAAACTTATAGAATACCTTTTTCTTTTAACTATAACTACTTAGCTTTAGTTCTGTAAACAATAACCAATTCGAGCCATGGTGTTGTTCCAAAGCGTCACATCGAGTAAGAATCCTATGCTAATAAACTGCATTAACCTCGTACAATAACAATTACACATCACTGGGTAGTAATTCAATTCAATAAACAGCAATGTCACAATCTGATAATGTAAACAAATTTGATTACTAGCCAAATCCTCAGGGAAACAAATCATAAGGACATAAACAATTTGCATAAGAATAAAGAACCTAACGATGCTTCCATAGACTGCAATTTCAAGATGACCCAGTTTATAATTAGACTGATACTGAAAGGGGTCAATATAAAGATAGGCTAAAAACACTTACCCAGAAGAAAAAGTAGAGTAAGTTGAAGCATGAGACTGCAGGAGACCCCTTCCTTCATATTTTCACTTTGTTATTGAATACCAAAATGAGTGTGAGAGAAGAAAGCATTTGGAGATTGGCCTACAAAGCCCTAAGTGCAGTATCTGAGGGAAAACATTGAATGCACAAAATGTAAGAGTGAGAGATAAGTAAAATACAATGTCAGGTGGGAGTGAGGCCAAGAAAATTAGGAAACGCAGTTTGAAACCCCTTACCCTCTTTCTTCTTCCCACCATTTTCCGTTCGCACAGTTCAGACGGGTATCTCGTCTCAGAGAGGAGGCACGTGACAAATCAATATCACAGGGACGATTACATGTAATGCACGTGCAGGACATCGAGGTGCGAGGAGACACGTGAGCGGTTGCTTGCCTAGTTGATCCTTTGTTAGCTGGGAGTGTAGCATGGCGCTTTTTTAAACGTTGATGGCTGTCAGCAAAAGGGGAACCGTCCGATGCGAGGAAATAACTGGTCAACTCCTCTGAATTTTTTATTTTGGGAAATAACTGGTCAACTCCCCGTAATTTTTTATTTTGTTTTTTTTTCTTATGGAGAATAATATTTATTTTTTGCAATCCAAGTGAATGATCAATAATCACCTGATCTGACTATTACACATTTTATCTCAAAAAAATGATTAAGATTATTATTAGACCTTGCTTATAATTTTATATTTACAGATATTGATAACGTACTATACTGATTATAATTTGTCGTAATTACTGTTTTTTTATCAAGACTTGAACGAATTATTTCTAAAAACTCAATACATTAAAAGAATTTAACCAATGAATCAAGAGAGAAACAAAAAGAATATCAACTAGTTTTATATATAGTCTACCCAATAATTTAGAATCAAAACTTGTTATTAAGTAAATGAAACTGGAAATTACCACCACGAGCAAAATTCAAATGGCATGACATCTAAGTCTAATACTCTCTCCTATTCCAGTCTCAAATTTAATCCCTAAATTTCTTCTATTTACAATAAAAAAGTAAATAAAACTTGAAACTTCCAACATTTCAAATAAAAATTAATATAGAGAAAAATTACATAATTGAATATGATAATAGCTAGCCCCCATGTGATTGTTGATCCATGAGAATCCATCTTCAACTGTTTTTTAGGCGTGAAGCTAGCTAGCTCTCATATTTAAACCATTCTGATATAAATACATTGCAAAAACCTCAGAAATGAACAGTTTCCTAAACTTAAAGACATTGCTATATGCATTGAACCCATCATCACTCCCATATTACTACGGCAGCTTCGTTGATCCTTTCCCACATAATATATCCAACTGCAAAGACACATTCATAAATTTATCTGCTTTGACTTAATTATTGCTTCTATATTTTAATTGTTGTTCTTTTCAATGATCTAGTACTTCATACAAAATTGTATTATTAGTTTAAGCCTGTTGAGATAATTATATACAAGTCTTATTGTTAAGATTGACCTTTCAACTAGCTAGACTAACCATTTTAAGTGTAAACAAATTGAATTTTAAACTAACTTAGGCACCTAATAGTTAATTAGCACCCAAAAATTAGATTTAGTAAAATATGCAGCATCCAAAATGTTGACTCTCTCCAAATTATAAAACCGCTACTAACACCAACCACAATTTATTTAGCTGTCATGACAATACTCCAAAAGTATCATTAGTTTCGGCTTGATATAGGTCCAATGCGATTTTTGTCAGAATATGTAAAATATACCCTATCTATCTTTCTATTATAATAAGATACCAAAACCTATTTATTATAAACAATCATCTAATATTTTTTATTGTAATCGAGATGCTTATAAATTAGTACAAACACGCCTGATTACTAAATCACAAAATAAAATTTTCTATAATCAAGTTGTGATAATTTTTATTGTTATTTATTTTTCATCACTAAAATTTCATCAAGTTCAAAATAAAAATGAGACTTTATACATGCATTAGAGGGATCTAAAAACTAAAGAATAACTTTAATTAAATTTGGGTTTGAGTGATCCTTTGATATTTCACAAACTCCCTTCTCTTTTCTTTTCTTTTTCTTTTTTCTTAAAAATAATTCTTTACATAAGTAGCAATTTTTCAAAGTAGTAAAAAAGTAATTTGTAGAAAGTAAACCCTCAACTAAATGTGTACAGAATATTCTAACCATATCCATACGCGGCTGCCTCCGTTTTTTGAGGAGTGATTAAGGGTCGCTAACTTCCATGTATTTGAGCCTTTATTTGTTAATATGCAATAAACTTTGTGTTTATCTGTTTGAACTGTTCTAAAAAAAATTCTACTTTTTTATAAATAAACTTAAAATAAGCACATACGTCAAAAGCTAACAAAAGGGGACGGCTTTATTATTTTTTATTTATAAATAATGATTCAGTATAAGCAAAGAGGTATCAAAATGCTTAAGAAGTGGTAGTGTTGCTCTCAAGCAAGAGAATCTCCTTTCTTTCTTCCAATTACTCGGCGCAACAACCGGTATCCATGTGCTTTCTCAACCAGATTTTTGTATATAAATTATGCATTTCATTTTGTAATCTCTCCCTCTCACTCTCTCTCTTTGTTTGAGTTGTTTTCATTTCTAACATGGGGAACTGCTTGAGAACTAGTCACAAAATTTCTACACAACATGATGAACATGAACTGCCAAGGGAACTAAGTGAAGGAAAAATAGAAGCAGGTAGAGAAACAACGACATTTTCATCGTCAGAATTGGTACCGGCGAAACGTGCAAGAGTTAAGAAGATGGTGGGGTTTAAGTTGCAAGAAGATGATGATAATGGTGATGGAGGCCGTAGTCAAGGTGATTCTAAAAGTGGGCTTGTTAGAATTAAAGTTGTGGTTACGCAGGAAGAGTTGAGAAAGATATTGAATTATAAGAATGATCCTCAGTGCTCTTCTTTGGAGCAATTGTTAGGTGATATCAAGTTAAGAGGAAGAAGAATTTCTAAAGTTGGTGATGGTGATAGAGGCATAAATACTTGGAAGCCAGCTTTAGAGAGCATTGCGGAGGATCAATGAATGAAGTAATTTGTTAATTGCTAACAGTTAATCCTTCTTGATGATTCTATTTGATTGATATGTGGGTGTATTTCCTGAATTTAGGAAGTTCATGGTTCTACTTTTTATGTTCTGTCTATGTAAATAACCCACCAATTTTTTTTGGGTAATTGATTAGAACCCTCACATTGATTTTTAAACTTCTTTTTGTGTGTTTAAAGGTCAGTCTATTATGTTCACTCTCATTATTGTCCCACAAAAACATGTTACAGCATAGCTGATACCAAAAGGACAATAGCCTGTATAATATTTTTGCCAATATATCAAATTCAATTTGAGAAATGACCTTCTTGTTCACTTTATCTTCTTTTCTTTCTGGCTCCTATTACTTGTCATACTCATGGTGGAATTCCAAATAGAGAATAGGGTATTGTACCATTTTAAATATTTATACAAATTTAATCTGAAATTCGAATCCAAATAAAATTTTAAATATTCTAATTATTTTGATTAAAAAATTCATAAAAAATAATATTTCTATGTACTTTTGTAAATAAAATCATATAATACTTATATAATATTAATTCGAATACGAATTCGAAATTTTCGTATTCAAATTCGATTTGGATTTGGATGCCCACCCCTAGCTATACTCACATTCTAGCATGGATAGAGATTGAATAAGCTCCCATTCAACCGCTCCTTTTGTTTGGAGGATCGTTCAACTTCGCATCAATTGAGTATATTTCACTCATCTTCATGGGTTTACATTGCTGCAATCACCATTTTAACCATCTCGTTTCCTCACCCTTGGAAAAGCATAAATCAAACTCTTCATCAACTTTGTATAGTATAAACTTTGACAAATCCAGTGCCTAAGGCGTTTCGCCATAAAGAATGAAATGATTTATACAATCTTCTTGGATATACAAAAGTCCAAGTTGGAATCTGAACCACGAATTTTGAATAAATAATAGATTGTTAACAACGCGCATCCTTTTTCGTCATTTAATAGGAAAGTTGTGCTATTTTCGCACTTCTAAGTGGATACCTCAGAAAATCAAATGGAAGAAATAAAAGAAAGCATGCTTATTCAATTGTTCAATGGGACAGTAGAAGAAAACACTTGGAACAAGGAATAAGAAATTTACTAGAATCAATATTTCACTGTTCACAGAACTAAGTATGCCTGCACCCTGGAAAGTGTCTGAAAAAAATCTATTCCTCGAAAGGGACTTTGCCTACTTATTAAACAATTTATTCTCTCACATTTTACATTTCAAAAAGCTCGCAGGATGGAGCAAAGCTCTGAACCTCTGATCAACAGTGGAGTTATTGCTTAGATAGGTTACGAATAACATATGGAAGTATGCCACCGTGGTTGAAATAAGCAAGTTCCACCTGAAAATGTAATAAGTTAGTGACATAAGAAAAAAAAGGTTCCAACGTTGCAAAAATAGAGTATAACTCAGCTCTCACCTAGAAGTTGGTTGATTATTGAGCACCCAGATATATAAATAGTTCATACAATGGGTTTTCCATTTTTCTCCAGAATAGGAGAATAAGATTTTTCCCCTTGTGGGTGGGGGATGTTTATGTTAATCACGTTGACAGACAGGCAGGACATGCTTTCATGCAACTTTGGCAACTTCCAGAAAATATTTTTCACTAGGATTTTCTTATTCTATGAAGAGAAACATAGAAAGCTTGACCTCTCAGGCACTTTATTTGTGATCACAGAGAAACAAAAAATCAAACGAGAGACAGATTAAATTACCTCAGTATCAAAACGGACTGTGCAGGTGAACGACTTTCCAGTATCAGTTGTGACTGTCACATCTTGGCCAGGCCTTATCTGACTAATATTACTTGGGAGGTCAATTGTATAACGTTCATGACCAGTCAATCCCAGTGTGTCAGCATCCTCTCCAGACTTGAAACAAAGAGGAACAATACCCATTCCTACCAAATTACTGCGATGAATCCTCTCAAAACTTTTAGCTATCACTGCTTTCACTCCCTGTTATCAATGTCATTCAAGAAGACAATAAGAACAACCTCTACATGTTAAGAGAATCCATTGGTATGTCAAGAATTTGTGGAATAGTTACCCAAAAAGACTCACCTGTAGCATTGGACCCTTAGCAGCCCAATCCCTGGAGCTGCCACTTCCATATTCAGCTCCAGCAAGCACAATAGTGTCCTTCCCGGCAGCCTTGTATTTCTGGCAAAAAGTAGTTACAGCAAAGGTTCAGAAATTTGGCCCATTTAAAATTTATGGTTATTCGGAACAATGGCATGCAAGCACACAAACATGGGTAAACACAGCATTTTGTGGGTCCAGAACTAGTGATTATGTCCTCAATCAACTCCTTAATGGGGATGTCCTATTATACCCGCTACCACAATGAAAATGTGTAATATCTATTTGAAAGGACAAAATATCAAATATGCACAAAAATAAAAGGAGTTAATCTCAAGATATAGTGGCAAGTCAGGCACGGGGTCAGTTTAAGTGTTTATTTAGTTGATGATAGACGGTTAGCAGCTAATTTGAAAAGGAATAGTAAAAAATTGAAGGCTGCTAAAAAAGTAATATAACAGGGTATGCCACATTAAAAAACTCAAAATAGTAATTAGAAATTTTTGACATAATTCGGTAGAAAGTAGCTCACCATTGCTGCATCAAACACAGAGAGCTTCTCGCCTGAAGGAATGTGAATTGTTTTTGGACCAACTTCCCCATTCAAAAGCTTGTTAACAATGCGGATATTGGCAAAAGTTCCTCTTGCCATCACCTCATCATTGCCACGACGACTTCCATAAGAATTGAAGTCTTTGCGATCCACACCACGCTCAAGAAGAAATTTTGCAGCAGGGCTGTCCTTGTGAATGCTTCCAGCTGGAGAAATATGATCAGTGGTAATACTATCACCGAAGTTCAGCAGACAGTATGCATCTTTAACACCATGAGCTCCAGGAGGATCCACATTCATGTTCTTGAAGTATGGAGGTTCATGGATATAAGTGGAGTTGGGGTCCCATGAGTAAAGTTTGGCAGCTGGAACTTCTAGATCATTCCACATAGGATTGCCCTTTGTAATAGCCTCATAGGTACTTCTGAACATTTCAGGCAACACACTGGATTGAACAACCTAAACAATAAAAACAACCAGTGTTAATTATCCACACACTGTTACTAGAAGTGAATTGCAAATTATTTACAAATTAGACATCATTTACCTCTGCAATTTCTTCAGTGGATGGCCAGATATCCCTCAAGTATACACTCTTACCATCCTTTCCTGTCCCAATTGGCTCCTTCTCGAAGTCAATGTCAACCTGGAAGTTATCAAAAGTTATCTTATGAGAAGGCAGCGATTGATTCCAGCAAAACAAAAGTTATCTAATTGATTAATCAACTTTCAAGTTCACACGCTGTCATCTACATATATGTTCAAAATTATTTATGTACCCCACACAGGTGAATATGAGCATGTGTCTATCCACAGTTATGATTAAGGGAAGTGGTGCATGAATGTCCCTGGTGTGTGCACATTTCTGCCGTGTATTTGTAGAGTATGAAGATTATTTAAATTGCAATATTGCATACATAATACATGATTGTAGTTGGCCCTACTTTGACAGGCTTGAATACAGCTTGTTTATTAAAGGTGTCTAAAAATTAGGCATCTCATGACCTAGTTTAGTTTCTGACCTAACTAACCGCACACAAGCAGCTTCATTCAATTACACCCCAATTGACCATCCAGACATTCTGATTTACAATAGTTAAATCTACTTCTGACATAGATTTTGGTATTAATTGTTATTATAATTCAAGAAATATATGATAAAAGCATCAACTAGATGTACATACCGTGCCAGCAAGAGCATAAGCAACAACTAGAGGTGGTGAGGCGAGGTAATTAGCCCTTGTCAATGGATGAACACGACCCTCAAAATTACGGTTCCCAGATAGCACTGCAGCTGCTACAATGTCTGCAAAAGAGACCAGATACACAAATCTATGAGCCAAAGATGAAGCTTAATAATACTAAGAAGGAACCCTGAGTGTAAAAAGATGAAGAAGATTTGTGTGAGATTTGTATATGAAATGGCTTGAGTTCTTGAAATTATATGTAATAATAGAATTTCAACATTACCATTTTCTGAGATAGCAGAAGCAACTGACTCATCCAAGTCTCCTGAATTGCCAATACATGTTGTGCAGCCAAACCCAACAATATGGAAACCCTGTTCATTAAAATATTTTTGTAGTCCACTGCAGAAAGCAAATTCATATTAAAAATGGCGTTCATCTTAATTAAGTTATAAACAGATGAATGTGATTCCATTACAAAATAAATTCCTATTCATGGGAAACATGACATACCTCTGGAGTAGATATTTTGTAACAACCCCAGAACCCGGAGCAAGACTTGTTTTCACCCATGGCTTGACCTGGAAAATATTACTGACTCATTACTCAATCAACCAAAAGAAAACGAGGACAACAAAATATGAAAGAACCACATTCACCATCATCACTTATACCCAAAAGGACACAGTATAAATTGTTCACTTGCCAAAGGGAGGAGTCTAATTGACAAGATGAGAACTGGATAAACTTTGGATTTAAATATAAGGATAATTATGCCTAACCTGCAAACCAAGTTCACTAGCTTTTTTTGCAACAAGACCAGCTCCAAGCATAACACTGGGGTTTGATGTATTGGTGCAGCTCGTAATTGCAGCGATCACAACACTGCCATGCTTGAGCTCTGCTGGTTGTCCATGGAATGAGAATTTAACCGCTTTATCTTGTACCTCTTTTGGTATGGCAAACCCCTGCATTACATAATAACATTTAAGAAGTGCTTTGTCCTATATTCATATTATCATCATCAAATCAACAGAGAACAGGATGGCTTTTCAACCAAATATTCAATTAGAAAAATATGAGCCAAAAAAGGCCATATATTTGTCAAGATACCTATGTACATCCCCAAGGCATCTACCCACGACATTATATCATACTCATACAGAATAAACAGAACAGATTTATTTACAACATTGCTGCAGTATGGATGCCTAAAAATAGAGGCCATCAATCTGTAGTGAAACAGGAATAATGCTATGACAAATAAGAGCCATACTTCCCAGAAAGCCTACATAAATTGTCTACGAATTTCAACCAAAAAGTTGTGTTTCCAATTTCAAATGTTTAGAAAGAGAAAGTAACAAGGAAAATGTGCCTGTTGGGTAAACTTCGGTTTCAATTTTCACAGTAGTTTTTTGTTTGATTGCAGAAGACAGTAACAAAACAATCAACCAAGATTTCAGAAGTTGAAGAGAGTACAAGTTATACTTAACATTAAAATATTGTTTTTAGCATGGTAAAGAAATATTGAATCCTTGTTTTCAAGTATCTTTTTTATTGTTCCTTGAAAAATGTAATTGAAAACAATATCCAGGATCACAGCCAAAAAGCGACTAGATTTTTTCTTTGCTTAGATTGGAACATGAGTGCTTCAGTGCTGCAGCCATGATATATATTAGTGTAATTTGAATGCACATGTTGTCTAGATGAAGCCACTAATGCAACAGACATCTCAAGATGAAAATCATGGACAAAAAAGAATAACCTTTAGGTATTTGTTAACATAGACAGATACTGAGTAAGAGACCTGACCAATTTAGCTATTTCACTAACATTTCAAAGAATTAGAGAGCACTTATACCAGAAGCGTAAATAACTGAAACACAATTCAAGATATAAACCAAGAAAAATTATTTTCATTGGTGCACTTCATGAGAAATGGTTCACATCTGAAACTTACCTTAAACCCAACTTTGTTATCAAGACAAGCATGCCAATCAGCCTTCATGTCTTTTAAAGGCACCCGATCATGAGGTCTAACAAAGGAAGCAGGTAAGATGAACATCAAAGATGTTATAAGACGTAGGTAAAAGATCTAAAATGAAGAATTTATTTAAATTGAGTAGTGCAATATTTGTATGACAGCACATGAGCACATACCTCTTTGGTCCTGAGATACATGGTTCAACATCAGCAAGATCCAATTGCAGATAGGATGAGTAAACTCTTTCTTGTTCAGGCTGAATCCATAGCACATAAATTAGTGACTCTCTAATCAAAGATAGATTGTTCTTGACTACGCAGCAATAAGAAGAATTTAGAAAAGAAAATGGCAGGAAAATTTATATTACCTCATTATAGTCAACAAACAAATTATTCGCCCGGAGGTAGCCTTCAATCATGGCCACCTAAATAACCAAATGAAGTTACAAAGTGATGGAACCATTTCATAAGATAAGCTAATCAATTAATAAGATAAATAATAATACTCACAGTCTCATCACTTCTTCCAGTTAGTTTGAGATATTGTAATGTAACATGATCCACAGGGAAGAATCCCATAGTAGCACCATACTCAGGAGACATATTAGCAATTGTGGCCCTGTCAGCTAGTGATAGTTCACCCATACCATCCCCTAAAGAATGAAGTTCATAAGAAGTTGTAGTCAGCACAGAAAGAATTGAGGCAGTTAAAAATTATTGGAACACAACATGTTAGAATCCAATTAGCTTTACCATAAAATTCAACGAACTTCCCAACAACACCATGCTTCCTCAGTATTTGTGTCACCGTTAAAACCAAGTCAGTGGCTGTAACACCATTGCACAATTTTCCAGATAACTTGAACCCAACAACACCAGGCAACACCATGCTCAGAGGCTGTCAATGTCAGTAAGTACAGCATTAGAAACAGAATTGTAGCTAAACTCTATAGTTTAAGAGTATGCGAGTAAAAAAAAAATAAAGGACAAAAAGCCATAAAAACATAAAAAAGGGTCCAGAATTGTATATGCCATTGGCAGTCCAGAATTAGAATCTGCAGTTAATTTACCTGGCCAAGCATTGCTGCCTCTGCTTCAATACCTCCAACACCCCAACCAGCAACTCCAAGACCATCAATCATGGTCGTATGTGAATCAGTTCCAACCACACTATCAGGGTAGAGTATGCCATCGGTGTTGAAAACAACCCGTCCAAGATATTCAAGATTAACCTGTAATTCAAAATATTCTAAGTTTAGCAGGTCAACAAAATATGTGCCAATATGTAAGATTTCCATTATAAAATTTTGCATCTCTTCTTCCAAACTACTTTAC
Source organism: Quillaja saponaria (assembly GCA_029379385.1). Lineage (NCBI taxonomy): Eukaryota > Viridiplantae > Streptophyta > Magnoliopsida > Fabales > Quillajaceae > Quillaja > Quillaja saponaria. The sequence goes on along the minus strand of CM055616.1, from coordinate 3,505,620 downwards.
CTGATGCACTATACCAGAACCAGGAGGAACAACAAGCATGTTCTGGAAAGCAGTTGAACCCCATTTAAGAAAAGCAAATCTCTCCTTATTTCTCTTAAACTCAAGCTCCATATTGGCCTGGACTGCATTCTCTGACCTGGCTACATCAACTTGAACTGAATGATCAATGACAAGATCTACAGGAACCTGAAAATAGAGTGTCATTTACAAGGACTTGCAGCTCAAAGTTAAACAAATACAACTACTAATAGTAAAGTAGAATAAGACTAGCACAACATTACTATCCTAAAGGCAAATAGGCCCTGACACAATATAAACCTCTTACTTGAATCAGTATAATAGTTCCTAAGACGATAATAATTTTGATATACAGTTAAGAAAGTGAAAAACGGATGCATCTAGAGAATTGCAGTTTTAATAAGTACCCATGGTAATTTGGTTCTCAGATAACAAATAAGATACCAAAAAAAAAAAAAAAAAGGACATGATTCACTCAGTTTCTGAAGTTAAAATTTGAAATCTTTCGAAAATTTTGCTTTCAAGGACTTGCATTTTTCAATCAATAGCTGCTACCAGTGACTTCATTTATATCAGAAGGGTCACCAACATAGATAATAGAATGACATGTACCAGAGGATTTATCTTATTAGAATCACTGCCAAGTTTGTTCATAGCATCACGCATACAAGCAAGGTCAACAACAGCTGGTACTCCAGTAAAATCCTGGTGACAGAAAAGAGAAATGTTATAGATGACATGTAAATAATTATCACCCAGTCACCGAAAAATAAATAACTATAAGTATATTGTGTGTAAAACTCAACAACATACCTGCAATAGAACACGAGCGGGCTTGAAAGGAATTTCAACTTGCTTTGAGGAAGTGTTTTCCCAATCAGCGATTTTCTCAACATCTTCTTTTTTTACTTCAAAATTGTCACAATTTCGAATGGCAGACTCCAGGAGGATTCTGATAGAGTATGGCAACCTATCTGTTATGCATTTAAGAAGTTGAAATCATCAGTAAAAACTACATTGAAGAATAATATGACAGATACTCTATAAATGGAGATACCAATGTATTTTGCCATGCAACTAATACTGCAAGCAACACAAATCCGGAAGATATATATCAAAAATCTGATATAGTTTATAGATGAAATAGTTAAAATGATGAAAACAGAAATGCAATATTGCAGATAGATCAAAGTTATAGGAAATTACCAATTCTTGGATCGTTTAAGGAAGGAAGGCTGTAGAACTTTCCAAACTCACCGCCCCCTGGCTTGGGAAGACTTGTCAAATTTCCCTTGAAAGGGTTTTCAGCAGCTGAAATTATGTGGATGAACAATCAGAATGCAAATTTCACCACCAGATATTGGAAATTCACATACATGAAGCCAACTATACACTAAGAACAAATTATGATAAAAACAATTACTTCTCATCTGAGTTTTCATCTCATTTTCATTCCATCCTGCTATTTTAAATTTTCATTTCTACCAAGAACACACAAATAATGCCATCAACAAATACGAAATCCACTCCCAGCTTTCTCAGCAGCCAAAAGTAGAGTATATTTTCTTCTTCTTTTTTAAATTACAAAAAAATAAAAATAATAAAAATAAAATAAAACATAGATGTTATATCCAATACACCAATCTCAGCTCAATTAGCACATAAAGCGGATCAAAAATCAAAACCACGACAATAGGAGACACTCCAAAATGTTCGGAATCAACAGAAAGTTACCCATAGTAGCGATCTTGCGCTCGAATCTTTCGATTACGGGAGCTACAGCTCTGATCTGAGCCCTGAGACTGACAGGGGACCTCCAATTGACGCCGTGGCTCCACCGGGGAACGGAGCTCCGGAATGATCGCAGTGCAGAGGAGTAGCTCAAAGATCGGTAACTAGTGAAAGAAGGCGAAGGGTTTGTAGGAGGAGAACCTAAGGTTCTAGAAAGAGAGGAAGAGAAAAGTCTAGCTCTAGTTGCTCTAAGGAGCGAAGAGGCTGAAGATGAGGCCGTTAAATACATGATGATCACGCATTCATATGAAGCTCAAAACAGAATTGATGGGATGAGATAAGGATTTGGTGAGAGAAAAGGAGTGATTACAAAGAGGAATGGAGGCCTCTTCTGCTTCTGCAACTGTAAGGCGTGTGGAGAACAGATGACACCTAGGGCTGCGTGCCGTTTTTCTAGAAGCGCAATGGCTTCAGGTTTGAGCTTCAGAATGAGAGCTGGGCATTGAGGAAGGGTTTGTGAAATAGTAGTGGAAATTTTTAGGTCATGTTTGTCTGTGATACATACATGTAAACCATATTATGTGATTGCCCAATCAGTCCTACCCACGCTGCTATAAAATAATTTTCTTTTCCGAAAATTAAAAAACATTGTATTATTGATAATTTATTAATAAGTACTTTTTATTTGGTTGGTAGAAGAAAAATATCTCGTGGTCAAGCTGAGGGACCACAGGAAAGAATCTGATCCCGTACGCATAGTAGTAATCGGTAATTCTTCAGAAGTTTCGCCAGTGGCGTGGTCAAGTGGTATCATCCGGCTACACCTTTCAATCCTAAGAAAAGTATAAGGTGTGACCGGGGCTAGGATCGATGGTACGCACCATCCCCGGTTCTCAAGTTGACCACGTGGTTAAAAGCTTTTTACACAATTAATATTTTGGATATAAAACATGCTTCCACCTGTTTGTAAAACTTTTTGAACTGATTTTGTTTTTAATGTTCCCATTTATATTTTGTTAGGGACAGCAATGACTCAAGCCACCTCGTGAACTGTTCGTGAGCTATTTGCTAAGAGCTCGGATCAAGCTTGACTCGTTTTTTAAACGAGCCGATCTTGAGCTTTATTTTAAGCTCGTTTAGTAAAACGAGCTTAGCGCAATCTTTCTAAAACTCGGCTCGTGAGCTAGCTTGTCTAATATTATTTAATAAATTTTTTATTATTTATATATATATTTATAATAAAACTGAAATTTTAAATATAATTATTTGGTAATAAAAATCTTAATTTTTAATTTTATTAATATTTTTAGACTTTAAAGTGCTGAATCTATAAATAATTTTTTTTAAATAGAAGATAAATAAATTTCAAATGAAATTTAATTAAAGGTTTATCAAATAGACAATAATACTCCATCATAATTATCAGATTAAAACCTATTATCCTTGTTTTGGTCATAAAAGGTTTATTGTGTGAAGTATTTTTACCAATTATAATTTAGGTGAAAGTTTGTTAATTTCATAATGGTGTGTCTTTGGTTAAGTCTTTAATTTGAATATTATTTTTCTTTGAAAGCTTTTTTCTGTTCAATGTGTATTGTCCGTCACTAATTTTTTTTAACACTTTTCTCATATTATTTGATTTTTTTATGATATAATTAAATTGTGTTGTTACTTTGATTATTGATAACTAGATACTTAAATAGATAAACTCTAAACAATCTATTCCTCCTCACCTGTCTACACTATATTGAAACAAAACCCAAAAAAGTTTGAGAACATACCCTTTTAGTAATTTCAACATCCAACAATACTTATAAAAATAATAAAAGGAAATAAATTTTATATTTCAATTCAACTTTTATACAACACTTTATAAATAACTCTACTTTAAAATACATTTTTATTTATATATAGTGCTTTTAAATGCAGCTTACCAAACAAGATTATCATCTCATCTAATATGCTAGAATAAAATATATAATATTACAAAAATTATTCATGGATCTCACTTAACATCTTCAATTATTAGGTTAAATTTATTCTTTAATAAGTCTAATTAGTTGTGAATGTACGGTTCAAGAGTGTGTAAGAAATAAAAATTCAAAACTCGCAAACCAGCTTAAGTTATTGAATTGAATTAATTTTTTGATTTATATTCAATTAATATTGAAAGCTTTTAGCAATAGGATATTTTTATTCATTGAATTCAAAATCTTAAGGTTATTTTCATTAAAAAAATAGATTTATAAATTGAAATAAATTAATAAAAATGTGTATAAAGTAAATTGAGGTATTGATCTATAAATAATATAAATATATATATATATATATATATATATAAGTGGACACTGTTATAAAACAAAAATTCTATTAGAGTTTACATTTTGCCACTTAAAATAAGGAAAAGATGTCATTACTTGTCCGTCAACATTTTCAAATAAACTTACATTCTTAAGAAATCTTATTTTTTGAATTTCTTTCAAATAATTTCTCAATATTAGATTGGCAATTTTCAAGCCAATTTTACTCTTATTTTTTATTTTTTAGTTTTAAATTAAAAATATTAATTATTCAAAGAGTTCATTGTTTAATTTACAAAACTAAAATTTATTATTTAATAACTAGTAGAAAAATAATTCTTTTAAAAAAAACTATAAAAGGAGATAATGAGAAGTTTATATTAATTTTTAAATTTTTTTATTAATGATTATATAATACATTTATTTTCTAATTTTATACTAAGAGATTTTTAAAAAATTATTTAACTCTAATATTTTAAACTTAGAAAGTGGTATAAAAAGTTTTTAAATTAAATTTAAGATTTATTTAAATTTTTTAAAATAAAGGTTATTGAGAATATAAATTTATTTAGAATATGAATAGTAAAGTATGGGCAAGATCAGACGGCTTGATGTGGACTTATCATTGGATAGTTTGCAAGATTATCCAGATGCGCGCAATACTTGAAAGAATACACAAAAACAGTTTCGCCACTGACGAGGTGAATGAGCTGGGCCGTCAATAAAACTCCGCTTTTATGGATGGTAGGCCCGCCAGCAAACGTTGACTATTCCTTGTTTTGTACTTTATTTTTTTGGTTCTCATTTTAAAATTGATTAGTACTTCTTAATTTGTTGAATCACCAATTTCACTTGCGAACTTTCAAAACACGACACTTGTCTTTTTATTTTTTTTTCTTTTTGTCCTAAGTACAAATGAAATTTTCTTGTAACAACCAAAAACTGTAATTCGTTATTTTCTTCTTATTTTCTAGTGAAATATATGAACTATGTAAAAATTATATTACAGCATTGTAAAAATGTGAACGCTAGTAATATTTAGAATTTTGTGCCAATTTTGTTATTACCTAAAAAATAGAATTTTATGCCAATTTTTATTACCAGCATCTGTTTTTGGTTGTGAACGCTGATAACCTAGTTTCTTGTAGTGACAGAAAAGAGGAAAATAAAGATATTTTATATATTATGTCATAATTATTTTTCTAACAACTAACACATAGTATTTTAAAATGGAACAATGTCAATAAAATTAAAATATAAAGAGACTTACTAACCACAAAATATAAAGAGATTTCCATGTGAATGGTGTAAATTAATCTTTGTATACCATGGACTTTATATGAGAGTGTGGTTTATACAATTATATAATTTTTTCTATTATATAAATGTTTTTTACTCTCGTTATTTCACCTAATAATTAATAATATATTTCACCTAATAAACATTATATGCTAGTTTCATTGATTTCTTGAATTCAAATTTAATTAAATAAAAAGATTGATTAATTAAGCTGTGCATCAACTCGTACACCACTTGACCACTCAACCAAAAATAAAAAAGATGTCTAGTGGATCTACTACTTTCACGTCGTAATTTATGGTTGATTGTTGATAAATGTTTGTAAATTGGTAGATATATGAATAGTATAACAAATGGTCAATCCTATGTGTTAGTGCATGTGTTGATATAAAATGTTAAATTATTGACGATTTATATTTTAGTTTATAATTAAATCATTAAACTCATAAGTATTTATATTGATAATGTCAAGTGTTTACATAAAAGAGAACTCAAAGATAGAGTACTAGCATATGTAACATTATCCAATGGTACTCCCTGTACATTGTAAAGTTTAGAATGGAATTTCATAATTCTAGATGGTGTTCATTTTTCTTTTACTTGCAATTTAAAGGAAACCGGAAAGAGAGAGATGGAATACAATAGTATGGATCATTGTAGTTATGTTTAGATTTACTATTTCAAGTCACTTTTTATACTATTAGGCCTAGGGATGGCATTGAATAATTCAAAATCTGATTAAAAAACGAAATTGGAATTCGATTTTTATTTAATATTTAAAATTGAATTAAATTTTTATATAATATTCGAACTTGAATTCGAATAGCACATAATTCGATTTGATATTTAACGAATAATTTGAAATAATATATATGTTTATTAATATATATATATATATAAATACTATTTTTTTATGCCAACATATTCGAATATTTATTTGAAGTTACTTGAATCAAATTATATCCCTAATTAGGCCTACTGTGAATACTATAATAATTTAGATTTGTTGTCTTATGATGATGACTAGACGGAAGGAGCCCTCAATTAATATTAATATTGGCCAGAACATAATAACGCTGGCTGAGCTAGTGGGCTTGCGTGAGGGTTTGGATTTAGCTTGGTACCAAGGTTATCAACGGATTTTAAATTAATCGAAACAGATTCTAGTGACATCGTGAGGCTAGTCCTTTATTCTCAGATTTCGCATCATCCTCTTGCTAGTGTTATTGAGGATTACCGCAATTTTTTGAAACGCAAAAAGAATTGTGTTATTTTACTATTACCGTGAAGTGAATATATATACTGATCATCTGGCATGTTTAGATCATTCTACCACAGATGGGGTCACGGTTTAGGATATTCTACCCCTTTCCATCAATCCCCTTCTTTTGCCTGATTCCACAGGGAATTCTTTCTTGCATTAGTTTTTCTTTTGTAGCTTTCTTTGCACCAAAAAAAACAAAAACCAAATAAGCCTCTTTGGAAAATACATGGTGTTTTGTCCTATGGGGAACAATTTGCAACATGTATATTTTTCTTTTAAAATCTCTTTTTTCATAAATAAATTATTCATACAAAAGATTTAGTCATAAGTTATTGTCAAAATATTTTATAAGTTGAATCATTAGCACTTTCATGTATATTTCTCGTTTCTTATTGAGAATGTATGATATTTAATATTTATGGCATAGTAAGTTTTGTTATAAGGCATGTCTTCTAAATAATTAATTTTATATTCTAAGGGGTTGGGTGATGATAAAAATATCTTCTTTTTATTATTTTTTTTGGGTTGGAATCTCATTCTAGAGATTGCAAAAAACATTTATAAATTTATTAATTAATCTCAACATAGATATATTTAATTGGATAAATTTATTAATTAATCTTAGCATAGATATATTTAATTGGATTAAATAAGTAATTAGTTGTGCACCTAAATTACTCCAAACATAATTATCAATAAATAAAAAATATTATTATTTATTAAAATTTTAAAAAGTAACAAAATTTCTGCTGCGTTTAAAAATTGAGAATGCAGTCTCACTAAATTTAAGCTGATTGCCAACACCAAAAGCCCCAAAACGTAAAAAACAGTCTCCCTCCATGGACCACTATGACACGCGTCACGTCCTTGTAAAAGGTAGGTTAGCGAGCCAAAAGAGTCACGTACTGAAAGTAACCCTTGTCATTGTCCCGCGCCTCACTCTCTTTTAAAACCCTCGCGCTCGCTGTGCCTCTCTCTCTATCTCTTCCCTCCATTTCTTTCATTCTTTCCCGCCTATTTACCCCTCCTTAAAATCCCCAATCCGCCTCCACCATCTCCAACCTTATCTCTCTCTCTCTCTTTCTCAAACGTTCTTCCTCTTACATACAGTCTTTCAATCCGACTACACCATGAACCAGAGAACCAGATCCATTCAGAAATCGTCTCCAAGTAGAACCGAGTCGTTACACAAATACCTTAAGCCCGGTGCCCTCGCCCGACTCCGTGATTCACGAATCAGTGCCAGATCTCACCGGGTTAGGTTAATATCTCAGATCTGTTTGCATCGGATATCACCGCCGTCGTCCCCTCAGTCCAATGAAAGTCACCCTCTGGTCAACGTAAATGACGGATTCCCTTGCTTTGCCGGGAGGGTTTATGGTCCACGTTTCCCCCAGAGGAAGAAGCTTATGGCTGTGAAGTGTGTATTGTCTCAAAACCCTAACCCCTCGAGTTCTGTTCCGGATTCATCCGATCCAATCATCGATTCGTTTAGTAATGATATTCTTGTTGCCAATTGAATGAAATAGGTTTAATGTGCAAAAATTAATGGGAAATTTTGTTGTTGTAGAGCGGATTCAATTTGTAGATTGTACTTTTTTAGATTTTTGTTGACTTACGTGTAGAATTTTCTTAATAGAATTGAAATCAATAATAATTACATCAACAATTTTCTATCTTTATATCGCTCTGTGCTGTTAGATAATGGTTGTAGGTTCTAAATTATATTGATTCAGGATGACTGTTTAAGATTGTTGCTTCTCCTTTGTTAATTGGATTGGGTAATAAATCCTTATGGAAAAGGAAATAACAATGTCAATTGGGGTATCTTGTACATGTGTTTATGAAAACAGCAATGCAAGTGACTTTGTACTTTTAAAGAGTAACTATCAGATATTTGATTAATTGACTGCGAGGTATATGATGTTTAGACTTTAGAGTTGGTAATTATCTTCAATGGCAATAGTATGCACAATGCAAGAGATTTTCATTGTATATTTGGTCCTTTTGTTTTGACTAAGTAGATGGTCCTGTTTGTATTGCAAATCTTGCCGTTCTTAGCTGTTGAGTCCTACAATCAGGATCAGGGTTGAGTTCTTGTTAGTGCGACCTGTGCTTGATCTTTGAAAACAAATACTGCATGAGCATGCAAAGCTGGCTTCACTGACTTGGCTGGCGCCCCTCCTTACATGGCATGGTATTATGGTATTTGTAACTGTTTGAATTGAAGCACTCTTGCCAAACATACTATATATCAACAGTATGTTTATTTGTCAGTCCACCATTGGTATTTATTATTGTCATCCCCTTTTTTTGACCCTTGAAATTATATATATCCTTGCACTTCCTACTGTCATATTGTTTTGATTCATTTTCTTGGTTTTAGTATTCATTGTTTTTATATTAGTATGCTAACTGATATTAGCATATATATATTTTCTCAAACTAGCATTTTCAGATATCCAAGAAACTGAATTTTCCTTGGGATCTAAATGAATAAAATTCAACTGGAAATACAGACTGTACAGTCTTGAGTAGATATTGACGGAATCTAATAATGATTATATGCAGTTCTCTGTGGGCGTTTTGGAGACATATTTTGCTCATTAGCTGTGTAAAAACTGAAAATCAAAGCAGACTCTTTTATTTTCATTTCCCCCCCTCATTTTAGGTTTTGATATGGGTGCTTTTATTGGATTTGGAAAGCTGAGGGAAGAAAGGCAATTCTTAGTGGAGATGAAGCACTTTAGAACATCAATGTTCATTTGACATTAGTATAAGCATGACTATGAGATGGCTGCTATTTTTTTTTGAGCCAATCTGAAGTTGCCTGCTGTAATAGAAGATTAAAAATGACATCTACTGATGCCTATAAGTGATGCGAAAGCTTGATGATTTGTGGATGGCGCTTCTGTTAATGGAATACTGATGCGGGACTTGCAGTCTTGTTACATTTGGATATGCAGTCTTTGTGCATGAGATGTATCCCTCTCAGCTTTATTTTGGCTTGAATGTCATTTGAACAATAAATGCTTTCAGAGTAACATGCTATGCTTAAATTTCCGTGGCAGATCAATCTTCTTTCAGAGGAATTATTTGCATATCCTGTCTTGGACCTTTTGGTTTATGATGGTTTTTGCCTTGCTGACTTGTGAGAAGTAGTTTCTTTAGTCTCTAATGTGAACCTGATTAAGTATTTATACCTTGAAAGATATGTTCCCTCATGCTTACGTTTCTCTGCTTCATGCTGAAAATGTCTTCTTTGGTAAATTTGCTCATATCATTCTGTATTTTAGTAGTTCACTTGAGGATGCACTATTATGTTCTTCAATTGATGGAAATGTCAATGACTACTAGTGTTTGGCGTTTGTGACACTTCTTTACAAACAATCCTTCTACGAGACAAGATAAACTTCAACTTCAGTTTAGTACCATCCCCTCCTCCCAATTCCCAAAAGTATAGGATCGTGCCTTTTACACATTTATGTATTTTTGGACAAGATATGTTGCCATTTTATTTGTTTAGTTATTTTGGTAATAATAAGGCAGTTGCTGTTATAATGTCGGTGCCAGATCAGCTAGTCTCATAATTTCATTTGCTTATGTGGTAATCTGTATGAATGATCAGATTGTGTTTGTGATTATTATGCCCTTCATACTTAATATGTTGTTAGAGGATACCCATGGTCATGGAGATATTTCTTGGAGTAGTGACATGATCTTTTAAATTGGCCAAGTTAAAAGATAATCATATTGGGTTGACAGAACTTAATGATGGATAAGGCATATGAATAAATTTAAGCCGGAATTCATATAAGCTATTGTTTCCTTTTCTTTACGAGGTATCTCAATTCTCAACCACAAATGAACTTAGCTTATATACGTTTAGTTTATAGTAATAATAATTGCACCCAAAATTTATGTTCTCCACCTTTGATTATGTTTCTCACAAGGTAAGTGAGCAGTGACTACTTTATGAAATGTTGAAAGAAATTTACAATGTACTTGGAACTACTTAAAGAATAGAATTTATTGTGATTGAAATGTTTGATATGAATTTTACAATTCAATTCATTTTAAATAAATTCTCTTATTTGGAATAAAAAATTATAATTATAGAATTTAGTTCATTTGAAATAAATTATGTTATTTGGAACATAAAATAATTCATTTTATTTATATATTCTTTCCATTATATCCTTATTTTATTTATAAAAACAATTAAATATTAGAATAGTTGATCATAGGAATATCTTACTTAGTTTTAACTCTTACATAATATATTATATTTAATAGTTAACATAATTCAATTAAAACTCTTCACTAATAATTCAATTCAAACTTAACAATCTTTCTAACACTATAACCCAATAAACACAAAATACCTAATTTTAATTCAATTTAAACACAAGAACAAGGCATCAAGAAACACTTTATCACTAATACAAAAAAGAACAAATCGGAAAAAGAAAAGAGAAAAAGAAGAAGAGAAACACTTAATCACTAGTACAAGAACAAGGCATCAAGAAAAACTTTACTTCATATATGAAATTTTTTGTTTTCATTGACAAAAAGAGAAGATAACAATAATTATTATTATTATTTACAATAATCAAGAAAGAGTATAATAAAAAGAGTAGAATATCAGATTTACCATTTGCTAGGATAAAAAAGTAATTTTAGTTAGAAACTATTATTTATTAATTTTAAATAAATTCTATAAAATAAAATCCAACTTATTTTGCTTAGAATTCAAAATAAAGCATTTTACAGATTTTAAATCAATTTCATTTAAAATATACACAAATTCATTCATTATAAACATAAAAAACGTCAAATTTAGTTTAAATCAACTAAATTTCATATATATATATATATATATAATATTCAATGAATAAACAAAACTACATCTGTAAGCCCTACCTTCAGCGGAAAAGATGATCTAATTAGGCTATAAGCCCACAAGCCTATGCCCTGAGAAATAATTAGATTTCATTTATAATTTATAGACGACGTCGTTCGAGTTGTCCGCAGTCCTCATCATGTAGAGGGTATTTGCTTTCTCATTCCCCTGTGGCCCGGTCCTCCATTTACACACTTATTATAGTGCGTGGTTAGCAAGCGAAACCCATTTTCTCAGAGAGAAAGAAGCTCGCAACAATGGCGGAATCTAAAACCAAATACGATCGCCAGCTAAGGTACTGTTCGGTATCTTTTTTTTTTATCCGAGTTACTTTTCTTCCCTCCATTATTATTATAGTTATTATTATTATTTTTTTTAGTATTTTTCACTTCCTTTTGTACATTTGTACATTTGTAAGTTTCATCTAATTGTACTACGATTACCAGCACAAACTTTCAGCTAGTTTGAACTCAGACGAATTCTCTTTCTGATTTTTCTTTGTTTCCATGCCAATATATCATCTGCCAAACCTAATGCAAATGAAGGTAAGAAAATCGAATAGTAAGTGAATATTTCTCTTGAGGTATTTGAACAGGCTTAGGAAAATTTGTTTCGATGTGCAACGTTATAAATTGCTAGTAATTAGGCTTTTTTCCCTTTGATGTGGTAGTTTTTCACTTGCAGAGTTGTGGAATATTTTGCTAGGAAAATCTACTACGGAATTCATTAATGAAGTTCAGACGGAGTATATTATATGTCAAACATAGCATATTTAATGTGTCAAGAAGCTCCGTATCTGAGTACCGTTTTGTTTAGCATCTAAATCTATTTAAGTATACTAATATTAAATGTTTAGAACAGAATCCTGTTGAGCATTGCTGATAAATACCAACGTTTTTTTCCCACAGTTAGTTGGATGGTTGCTGGAAAGCTAAAAATAGGTGTTCTTTGTCTTGAAGAGGTTGCAGGTGGAACAATACCTCTATCTTTTTTATGCTTATCTAGAATCTGTTTGCTTAGGCAGGGTCTTTGTTGATTGTTTTGGATTAAAAATTTCTCTAGTTGAATGATAGCAAGAATATTTTTGAGGCTGTTAGTATTAAAGCAACCAGGGAGAACAGTGTCCGGAATGGTACAGGATGTGGAGGCTTCCTACAAGATTAGACAGTTTAGTTAGAAGTTCATTCTAATTTTGCCTAAGTGAGGTTTTAATCGTATAGAATGATTAGGTGGAGATTCTAAGTTAATTGTGTTCTCTGTTCAGAAGCCTGTAAGTATTATGGAGTATGTACAGTCTCATTATTTTGTTGTTTGAGGTTGACTGGGGGAAGGATTGGTTTCATTTCTTAGCTTGATATAATAGATAGATTAACTACTAAGGAGAGGCTGGCAACTTGGGCCTATTTTGGGATTTCTTCTGTTTCTGTCATTCTGTACGTAAGGACAGGGATTGTTTTCTCTGTTTTTGGTTGCAGCTTTAGTAATAGATTCTGGAAAAGTTGTTTGCAGAAGAGTTAATTTTTCAGAATACAAGTGTATGGTAAGACAAAGGTTGGCTAGACCTAGTTGTTAAAGCCTTCTGGTAAAAGTCTTGCTGCTGTAATTATCAGTATGGCTTGGCAGGTGGCTGTTTATCACATCTGGAGGAAAAGGAATTCCAGATTGTAAACTAATAGATTCAGGTTTGGAGAACAGTTGTTAATATCTATTTGTGAAGATGTTAGGCGTAGATTGTTTTCTTGTAACACTTTCTATAGTCAAGATCATTGTAGCAGATGAGTTCCTGATACTAAGTTGAGGTAAGTTTTTGGTGTGTTTGGTCTATATTGTAATTTTGCAGTGCAGGTTTCTGCTTGTTTCTGTTGGTTTGTAGATAGCTTACTCCTTCATCCAAATATATATAAATTATAGTGGCAAGAAGATGGCAGTTCTGATTGCTTTGTTATTGAAATGGTTGATCAATTTGACCTCCTTTTTCTTTTTCTTTGTTTTTTGTTTTTTTTGTTATTTTGTTTCTTCTTCTTGTTCTCTGCTGTCTGCCATGATTAATCAGTATTTTAAATGAAAAAATTAATGTAGTGGCAAGAAGATGACAATTCTGTATGCTTTGTTGTTGTAGAGGTTGATCAATTTACATTCTGTTATTTGCTACTCGGTCTCTGCCATCTGCTATGGTTAATTGGTGTGTTGCATACGTGGAATGAGTCCTCTTTGTAGTTGGATTGTTCTAAATCTTCATAGTATTCAGTTTATCAATCCTCTAATCCCAAACTCAATTTTAATTTGCAAAGTGCAGGATATGGGGTGAGCAAGGACAGGCAGCCCTTGAGAAAGCTAGTATATGCTTACTTAACTGTGGTCCTACTGGATCTGAAACACTTAAAAATCTTGTTCTTGGTGGGGTTGGGAGCATCACTGTGATTGATGGATCTAAGGTTGAAGTGGGTGACCTTGGGAACAATTTTCTGGGTATGGCATCATCTTGATCCATAATCCATTCTTCTTCTTTTTTTCTTCACTGGGCAGCATAATCCATTCTTATTCTTTAAAATTAATGCTCATTTTAGCGTGGCATTTTTGTAGTGGATGAATCAAGCATTGGGCAGCCGAAGGCAAAATGTGTATGTTCATTTCTTCAAGAGTTGAATGATGCTGTTAAAGCCAAATTCATAGAAGAATATCCTGAGGCATTAATTGAGTCAAATCCATCATTCTTTTCTCAGTTTACCTTGGTAGTAGCCACTCAGGTAAGGAGTTTATGATGTATATCATATACTACTACTCAACTTGTAAAGTTGTTCAATCTTTTCTGAAGCACTAAAAGAACAAAGGTTTTCAATGAGAAATTTTATGACTGGGGAAACTTGATTTGATGTATATTATAAGTTTCTGATTGAATGTCATCTTTTTCCATTGAGCCTACTGTAGTGAACGTGCTCTATTTGCACATTCTTTTATGCTAGGTGAGGATTAGTTGTAATATGTATTGTCAACCCTTTATTTAGTTCATGATCATAGGCGAACTAGATTTGTTTTGGGGAAGCTTAATGTCAATGTTCAATTGGTTCTCTCTCATTTGTCCACTTTGCACTATTGTTCTATACATAAATATTCTAGTAGTTGGGTTTCTAATGGTAGTTTTCTGTCTATCATTCTTAACGGGACTTTGTAATCACACTTTCAGCTGGTGGAGGGTTCCATGGTAAAGCTTGATAGAATCTGCAGGGAGGTAAATGTGATGTTGGTTATTGCTCGCTCCTATGGCCTTACAGGGTTTGTTAGAATCAGTTTCAAGGTACCATTCAAAATTTTAGTTTGTAGGATAACATACAATTTTCTGTTGTTAACTAGATTAACAAAGGAAAAAATTCGGAACTTCACTATTTGGTATTTAAATGAAAAAGAAAACTCTGGAGGTTCATGAGGTTTCTTATAATCTAAGGTTATGTAACTTTTCTGCTGGAATTTTTTTTTGGAACTAGGCTAACAAAAGAAACTGGTGCTATAAATTTAGTATAAACAAAAGATAAAATATTGAACAACTTCAGTTTACCACGTGGGTAGTCATATCTGCAATTTCTTGTTTTGGCAGGAACATACTGTGATTGAGTCAAAGCCTGATCATTTTCTGGATGACCTCCGGCTAAATAATCCATGGCCTGAGCTGAGGAGGTTCACAGTTTTATTTTGTATTAATATTTACTGTCTATAATTTTTGGCCTGTCTTAACCTTCAACATGTTCACCTCTGGGCCTATGTGATTGTTGAAATTCCCATTCGTAAACCTGATTTTGCCAATTTAATCTGGTTCTGTATTTTCCTGCAACAGGTTTGCGGAATCCATTGACTTGAATGTTCAAGATCCTGTGGCCCATAAGCACATACCATATGTTGTCATTCTTGTCAAGATGGCAGATGAGTGGGCCAAAAGCCATGGTGGCAAGCTTCCATCAAGTAGAGAAGAGAAAAAGGATTTCAAGGTAGATCTGTTTTTCTTATTTCTTGTTGTTTAACTTTCTCATCTATTGCTCTTCAGTTATTCATTTGGTCTTGTATGTAAACTATTTAGGAGCTTCTTAGAGCCAGGATGGTTGCATTGGATGAGGACAACTATAAAGAAGCTATTGAGACATCCTTTAAAGTCTTTGCTCCTCGTGGAATAAGTAAGTAGATAACTATATCAGCCAAACTTGTGACTTTTGGCTCCATCTAAGTGTTTGCTTCTGGAATTAGTATGTACTTCCTCCATCCCAAAAACAATTTCCACTTTGACTATGCACACACATTAAGGAATCGTAATAGATATAATGCCACTTCACCTATTTTGTGTTACTCTCCCTAAAGTGCTCTTCTCTTTGAAAGGAAGTTACATTGAACGAATAACTAAATGTGTTGGTACTAGTTCTAGCAAGGGGCATGATAGGAAAACAGAGAATTTTAAGCTTTGACTAGACATGTAGTTGGGAACTGACCAAAATGGAAATGTGGACATTCTTTTTCAGACAGAGAATTTTAGAAGAGTTGATAATTTAGTTTCCAAAATATTTCTGCATTCAAGCAATCGAGCTTATGCTTATGATCAAGCTTTTATTAGACAGCAGCTAGTCATTGTCAAAACTATGAATCCTTTTGAGTTTTTATGCCAGATAAATGTCTAAATGTTTTTTTAAACTTGGTTCCTAGTTATTAGGTAAATAATTCATAAGAATTCTTCCTTGTTTGGATAGCTACAAGGATTGGCATACCCTTATGAATACCTGAATTTGGATGAAGCGGTCCTGATATGAGCCATCTTGTCTTAGGTTTACATTATTGAATTACTTCAACGAAAATGTAGCACTTCCTACCAACTTCTGAGAGGTTTAAGCTTCAAATTGGGAGGGGGGGGGGGGGGGGGTGGTTGATGTCACAAATTTTGAAAGTTGAAACAAGTTCAGTATTCTATTGGATTTTCAACTGAATTAATATCCAACTTTCACACAATTGAAGTTACATTAGGTTGATTATTCATCATTTTGTACATATCAGGTTCAGATTTGCAACAAATAATCAATGATAGCTCTGCTGAAGTGGACTCTAACTCATCGGATTTTTGGGTGATGGTGGCAGCATTGAAGGTTGATGCTTCTGAATATGAATCTATTGCTTGAGGCATATCAAGTTCTCCCCAAACTATTTATTTACTTATCTAGGGGTCTAGCACCTGTCCATATTCTAATGACTTGATGCCACTTTTGCAAGTTGCATTGGTTTTCTTCTCTACTCTCTCTCTCTCTCTCTCGCATTTGATCTTTTGTGTATTTTAGTCTAAAAGCGAAACTGAAAAGTGGGAATCATTTCACTTTTATTGTACGGTTACTTGCAATTGAAGTTGTAAGGTAGTCCCCCTTACTTTTACAGGAATTTATCACAAATGAAGGTGGTGGTGAGGTGCCCCTTGAAGGGTCTATACCAGATATGACATCTTCAACTGAGTAAGTAACCAAATATCTACAGATATATATAGTATCTTTCATTTTCTTATAAAAGTGAAAATCATAATAATAATATATTGGAACAATTGATTATTTATTCTGCTGTAGGCAATATGTGAATTTGCAGAACATCTACCAAACCAAGGCCGAGGCTGATTTTCTTGCTATTGAACAACGGGTTAGAAGTATTTTGAAGAAAACTGGTAGAGATTCAAATTGCATTCCAAAGACAACTATTAAAAGCTTCTGTAGAAATGCCAGAAAGCTCAAAGTAAGTTAATTTAGGGTATTCTTATGTACACTACAAAAAAAATGCTAGGTGGACTCAAGTGGGTCTCATTCTTAGTTAAAAGACTCTACAATTTTTAAATGCTTATTTTTATAATTTTTACTTCTTGTCCATCTAGTAATTTTAGTAGTATACATAGCAATACCCTTAATTTAAAGTTGCAAAATGAATTTTCAGTTATTAAGCAGATAATGAAGGTATTATCTCCTTGGTAAGAAAATTGTGTTTTGATTCATAAACAATTCCAAAACTACGCGATATTCATAAGATGCTGAATATAAGCTCTAAATCTTTTTCTTTTGAAGAAAGACTTTAGATGTAAAACTATTTTCCCATGAATATTTCAAAGACATTTTACCTTGTCCTGCGTGTATATTTTAGAATCTGTTAGGACTGTATGTTTAAAATTAGAAGTCATGAACTGACTAAATTATTTTGTACATTGTACACTTCTTAAGACCCCACTTTCTACACAAGTTTGTAAATCCCTAAATATCAGTGGTAGAATTTATTGAAATTTAAAACTAAGTTATAACTTGCAAAAAGTTACAATTAATACTAATAATGAGGTTAACTAAACCATTTTGCTGAAAATGTTAGATTTCTTCAGCTGCTATCTTTTTAGTTCTGGCCTCCTTTATAAGTTCTTGTTATCATTAGTAACTGTCAAAAAACTTCTTTCTAACAGTATATCTACGTAAATCAAGAAAGTCATAGTCAGAAAACTGGAATTTCATAGTGAAAATGTTTGTGTTTAACTGAGCTGATTCTGTAGATGTGGAAAGGCTTGTTTTTCCCTGCTAGTTTTCTTTAGCTTATCATTGTATTTGGTTGGACTTGGCTGTTTTCAACTTTTGTGGGTCCAATTTATATTTCTTCAGAGAGTGTATTCCAATAAGATAGTAATATTTGTATTGCAGATTTGCAGATATTGCCTAGTTGAGGATGAATTTAATTCCCCCAACCTACCCAGATTGCAGAATTATCTAACAGATGAAGATTACAGGTGACATTAATCTAACTAATGATGCTTTTGGGTGAGAGAAAAGTTAATACCATGGAGAAGGATTTACCTTATTTACAGCTGAGACTGTCTCTGTTTGTATGTTTGGCAGTGTTGCTGCTGGAATTTATATTTTGCTTAGAGCTGTTGACCGCTTTGCTGCTAATTACAAAAGTTTTCCTGGGCAGTTTGACAGGTAATTTCTGTTAATTTACTGCATGTATACCTTGTAATGTGATATATTTTTGGGAAAAGTAAGAATAAGTCTTATTTTTCCCGTGAGATTCCAAATAAGTACTACAATAAATTTTCATTCCCCTCGACTCTTACTTTTAATTTTTTCAACTATGAAGATAAATTTTTTTATTTTTTGAAAACATATTAAATGGATGATGAGTTTTCATTAATTTTAAAAGATTTATTCTTCTAATAATAATTTAATACTAAAAATAAAAATGACATAAAAAGTGTCACTATAAAATGCAAGACTTATTTGAAAATAAAATTTAAAAGTTAGAGTTGTGGTAAATGAGAACTTATTGTAAAACTTATTTGGAATCTCAAGAAAAAAGTAGGACTTATCCTTATTTTTTCCTATATTTTTTACTCATTACCTTGATTGCTTTCTACTTCAATGGATTTGCAGGGTGCTGGAAGAGGACATATCTCGATTGAAGACTACAGCTATAAGCCTGCTTAGTGACTTTGGGTGCAATGGCTCAAATTTGGCAGAGGATCTTATTAATGAGATGTGCCGGTTTGGTGCTGCAGAGCTTCATGTAGTGGCTGCTTTTGTAGGAGGAATTGCATCACAAGAAGTAATCAAGGTTTGTATTTCTAGATCTTTTATCGGTTAGCTTTGTTTGGAAGCTTTTGTTATCAAAGATCATGTGGTTTTGAGAACTAACATTATGTTTGTGCTCCCTTCAGCTCATAACAAAACAATTTGTGCCTTTGTCTGGCACCTTCATCTTTAATGGCATTGATCATAAGTCACAGCTGTTGCTGCTGTAGTTGATTTTTTCAGGCAGACATGCTTTCAGTTGACTGGTATATTTCTATATTCCTTTTAATCTGAGATGATAATCTTACATAGGTGTGGTAAAAGTATTCACCTTTACGGGTTTTATGGTCAGATAATTTTGAGCAATGGAATCCTCAATTACGTTCTGCTACATCTTTGTTGCATCTCACACCGCTACACCTCTAATTAAGGCATTACCATATTTGGGAGCCACAATTGGGTAGTTGAGAGAGAACTCGTAGACGATGGAACTTTTATAATTTATTTATAATATGAAAAACAGAGTGAAGAGATGCTGAAGCATAGAAATGAAGTTATTTGCAGGAAAAAAAGAAGAAGGTTATGGCAGTTCTCAGTTAATTTTATTTTTCACCTTAAAATAAGATGCAAGTTTTATCAAATTGATTTTATATTTCTTTTGCTGCTCAAATATGCTAGTAGTAGGAGACTACATCAAGAAAGCGCAGTGATGATTTCTCCAGTAAAATTAATGATTGAAGTTTATAATACTTCCCATATAAAATCATAAATTTTTAAGATCTTTTTCAAAAACTTATTAATAATTAGGTGCTTTACACGATGCTAATGAGAGACTCAACAGTAAATAGGTAGGAGAACCTCTTTTAAGCTACTCATATTTAAGTCTCAATCTTTAGAAGTTTAATTAATTTAGGCAATGTTAGATTGTTATGGAACATCCTTTGTAATATTTTGAAAATACAGAAAAAGAAACATCTTTCTTTTCATGCTTTTTTTAATTTTTTTTATACGTTTTTAAATTAATTGTCTTTATAAAATTTAACTTGTAAGTATATGAACCTAACTTGTTTAATAAATTAATAATAAAAATAAACTTAAGATTGCCTCTTGGATTATTCTCTGTTGCTTTTCAATTGGTCAAAATTTAAATCCTTCGACTCTTGTTAGAGATATATATATTTTTTAGAAAGACCTTAACAAATTAAGCCCGAAGTTTTAATGCCCGCGGCATGTTACACCCTTGTGCACGCAGCTATTGCTTTAATTGAGATATGCCAGTCAGTTAGTCCCGGAAACCTAATTACGTAATCCTACAATTTTTAATTTTTTAATTCTTTTTAAAGGAATGTTGAAGTTAGTTGTAATTATAAAATAAGATATATATATATATTTGGAGATTTTAACTTTTAAAATAAGAAAAAAAATAGATAATTGCGTAAGGCAGAATTATCAGCAGAGTTAGAAGAACTGTACGTGGCAGCTCCCAGAATGGAGTCACTATCACTTGGCATCAGCTGATCAGCAGTGGCTTTTTTGACAGGATTGTGTACACTGAATTCACCGGAGTCCCGTAGTGTCCATAATCAAATCCTTTAACAAAAGGACAAAATTCAGTTTCTAAACACAAATATACAATTAGACAAAAAGGTAGGAAAACAAGCGCAGCAAACTTTACTTACAATAGCAGCGGAATTGGCACTTCTAAAATATTTGAAATTCAATATGAAGTCTGACCAATAATTTTACCTGAGTAATCAGAGGCAAACTATTTTTCCGATGAAATTCTCAACTAGTATATGCGACGGCCAGAAATATAATGGACCATATTCATGTCCTATGAATCAAATAAGCAAGCTGAGTTTGACAAATCAAAGGTCAAATCTGGAACAACGCTGTTTGCATGGTCAAAACTTCAGATGCTAGAGCATAGCATCTGTGATTTGTATGTACTTATGTATCAAGTAACATGCAAGACAAAGGCCTGCTCAAAATCTATAGCTATATCCTAGTATGGTAGAAATCCAGTAATACAGATATCCCATGTTATTTTCTGACAATTGTGAATAACTCTGATGCTCTCAAAGGTAATAATCACCAGTTTTTAGTTCAACTATAAAATCATGAATGGCCTCTGGACCCCAATCTAAAGGGAACAGAAGAAATGAGAATCACTATAGCCATCGATTACAAAGTAAATGAACGAACAAGTATTGTGAACAACATACCTGTGTTTTACATCCCAGCCGGCAAGTAAGAAACGAGGATTTACCAGGTATACTTAACTCCATCTTTGACAAAATTCTCGAATGCCAACCTCACCATGTTCCTTCAATAAGTTATCCACAACTTGTTTCCCATGTGATCCATGCACTAAGAGTATAGTTTTGAATTATTTTTAGCTTCGTTGGTTCCATCAACCCCAAGGTTAGATAAGTCATCCGCGCCATATGGTTGACATCTATTCTGATAAATATTATCATCTTTTCGATGTAGTCACTCTTTTAATTAGAAACTGTAGTTTCAATTGTGCTCACAGGTTCGTGAAAACCACAGACTGCTCCATTGATCCCTTGTTCAGAATCCAAAGAGGGGTTAGCCTACAAAATGTTTTCCCGTCAACAAAACTCCATCTGCTTTACTGCTCATTGAAACAGTTGCATATGAACCATCTAGCATGTTGAATTTGATGCATCCGCAATATCACCCAATATGGACGTGGAACCTGCTTCTCCTGCTCTGCATCTATACGAGTGCTTCCTGTATAATGTTTGAAAGGCACACCTATCTTTTTTTCTGAAATTTCTCTTGTGAGTACTCATGCGGTCATGCCAACTAACAAAGTCCTTTCTAATCTTGCTCAGAAATCTCACTCCGTCTATAAAATTTCTTTACAATCTGTGAGGATCATAAGAAATGAATCTGGATCTGATACACACAAATAGCTCATGAAGTTAAAATAGCTCTTCGCTAACAATAACAAGTGCAACCTTTTTAGCCCCAAAAATTCCATAACACATCCCAAAATGATTGGCTCTATAACCACCAAAAGTATGCTCTCTGCAAACACTCAATTGATATTCCTATTCCTACTTTCAAAATACATGCTCCAGGTTAATTGTGTTGGACTAACAAATTACAAACAGACAACTTATTACAAATACAGCTCCCTAGAGGGTTGGAGACTGGGGGTGGGGGATCAGAAGATCAGATGATACACCAGCATACCTCGATCAGTTCTTCATGGCGATTGGAGGCATTCTTGGTGCACGGCACAAAAAGGGCCATCACAGGTTCGTTCTTCATCGAAGAGGCATTCTCAAAGTTTTTTATTGATGCTTGCCCTAAATCAATTCCTTCACAGGCGAAGAGTGGAATTCCAAATTCTGTAGCTATCTTTCTTTTATACTTCTCAGCAATAGCACGAGCAACTTCATGACAGTCCACACAAAGTAAAGTGATATTATGAGAATGATGCCTTTACAAATGCTCAGAGAATTGCATTCTGTTGCATGAAGGAACTATTTGGTAACACAAGTTGTGGTTTCTTTCACCACAGCCAACACAAATATTTTTTTTTTTTACTTTGGATAAAAAAACCATTTTCTTCATCTTCTGGACAGTCCTTTGGGTTAAAAAAGAAGCATTATACTGGTGAGTAGTCATCAACATGTTTTGCGAAATCTCGATGAAGATACCTATAACGAGAAAATGTAATCATCACAAAAGCAATATCTTAATGGCTGAACAAATACTACCTGAAAAGCTCAACAATCACTCAAGCTTCCTGTTGTCATAAAGTAATCACCCATCATTAGCATAGATCTTACAATTATGATAAACAGGAGATTTGCAGGGGAATTTCTGAACAAACAGATCCCAAGAAGCCTTCTGAGCAACTTGCTACAATGAAATGTGAGAAAGTAAGCAGAAATTCTAATGCAAAAAATTAGCAAGGTAACATCACGAACTAAGAAAAATGTAATCATACTTATACCAAGCTATTCAACAGTAACATGAAAGACAATGGTAATAAGATTGTGTCATCTTGAACCCCGAAATTGACGGTCTTACTCCACTTTAAAATATAATCTACTTCAATCCGAGTCATCTACGCTCTAATAATCAACTAATTATGGTTAAAGTAAATACACCATTTAAAGTAAATATGCCAGAGATTTCTGTGGTTTTGATAAATACACCATTTTCAGTTACAGGAGTGCAAATTGATAAATAAAAGTCAATTGCAGAAATACACCATTTTCAGTTACAGATCTTACATGTACTTTGATTAAGCACAATACAATGACACATAAATATATAACAGAAGATCTGCTAACATACACCGCTCACCTTATAGGACTAAATAAATTAACAACATATATGATATATATGTGAAAGTCCTTTTGTAGCCAGCCGAGATCATTGTCATCCCCATGCAACAACGACATACAAAATCTACAGTCAATAAATACCATAGCACATCAATGTAAGAGAAAAATGGTTTAAATGTACCTTTTGAGAGAGTAAATTATTGATTTTAAAAATTCACTTTGAAAGCATTTAAACAGATAAGTAAGAACACAAGTGACTCCATGTAGTTTGATAGTAATCAACAAGTTTTAAACATATTGCCTTGCAACGTATCAATAACTTAAATACCTTGGAAATGGAATGATTGGCAAAAACTGGCTGAAGAATGATCATTACATCGTGCAAGGAAATTTCTGTCCAGAAAATAATCTTCCTTCAGAGTAGAAATCTGCTCAACCGTAAGAGCATTTAAAAGAAATGCATCAATGATCATCACAACAAGACCATTTCAACTAAATCTAAGACAAAAAATGATAAAAAAAAATAAAATCGACCTGTTCTAATGCTGTGAAGCCTAGAAAACTTTGTACGCTATTTTGTGCTGTATCAACAGCAAACGATGTTCCTTTGCTCAACATTTCCACCAGTTCGTTTAAATGCGACTCAATCTATACCAGACATAGGAGACGTTCATTTTCATGTCCACATTTCCAGTAATAAGTCAATTTCAAGTTAAGGATGTTTCAATAACGCCGTGATCTCTGCTTAGTATGGATGCAGATTCGAAGCATTCTCTGCAACAAAACTACTTAAGTTAGTTACCTTCATTCTCTTGCATAGAGAACTATAGGAGAAATACATCATTCAATGATTTCAATATATGATCAAGAAATCAAAGAATTTCTGGAAACCTAATTAATTGTACTCGACTGAAATGAGCTAAAATTCTCAATGTCTAGAATGGTTTTACTCACAAATCCACTAGTTTATTCGTGGTGTCCGATTGCCAAGTTAAGTTGTAATCTCTTTTTACAAAATACATCCGATAATCTTCAATTTCTACATCTTCCTACATTTTCTCGGCAACCAAACACCACGACGTGTCTAAGCTTAAAGGAATATAGCGAGAAACTGAGAGATGTACCTCTAAGAGAATCATTGTGCTTCAAGTGCTTGAACGGATTGCAGGAATAATCATTGTGCTTCAAGTGCTTGAACGGATTGCAGGAATAATCAGCTAAAACTCGCTTAAAAGCGTACTGTGGTTTTTGTTCGGAATGTAAATTACACGAATTTGACTGGAAACTTCTGAATCCTCCGTCTACGGTACAATGCCAGCGAAGTAGATTGAAACTGCTGCAACATAAGCAACAGCTAATGCATTATTCTCATTCTGTATCCGTTTTCCATTTTCTTCTTCCTCTTCTTCTTCCTTGTTTTCAATCTGATTTTTCGAGCGAAACTTTAATTTATACACACCAGAGGCGGTGACGGTTTGCGGCGCTATTTCTTATGCATGGTTATGTTGGGTCACTGACACGGGCCTGAAAAAGCCCAACCTGTACTTTATTGTAAGTTGGGCAATGAAACGAAGAGACACATGTTATTCATAATGTGGGCCCGAGGTTCGGTATTTCGGCCCGTAAGTAAACGGTTTCTTAAGATTTGTTTTGGGCAGTTGGTTAATTTGTTTGCTAAGAAAAATTTGAAACCATTGAGGAAGAAACGTCCATTTACAAAAGAAATCCAATGCCTTCAATCAAACAAGAACTGGAACCAGGGGAAGTAGATTTAGAATCGATGGAACCTATTGCTTTATCGCTCCAACCGGAACGAGAAGTTCCGGAAACCTTAGCAGTGTGTGACAGAGAGAAAGAAGTGGAAGTTGGGAAGGAGGTTGATAATAAAATAGGAAGTATTGTGCTTACTTTGAGGGATAAATGGTTTGGAATCAAGAGAGTTGTTGAGGACACATTGCTTCATTATGGTTGTGCTGGAAAATTGGAAAAAACTAGAGCTTATCAAGTGTGGCCAGGGAAAAATGTACGTTTCTATTAGTAATTAATAATTAATTCTATACGGGTATTTCTTTGTTATGTGGTCGCTAAAATTGTGTACTTGTTGTGCAGGTATTTTTCTTTCATGGAAGGCTCATTTGTGGTCCAGATCCAAGAGGATTAATGTTGACCTCTCTTTCTATAATTCTTTCAAGTTGGATTTTTGCCGTATATATTGGGGAAGATGTCCCAAAGCACTCTACTCTTATTGTTACCTTCTCTGTGATTTTAACAATATTGGTTAGTGCCTATGTCCAACTGCATTCTCAATAGTCAAAGTCACGTTTCTTATATTTGTGAAATGGTGGGTGAGTAAATTGTTTGGTGCACGGGTTTCGAGATTCACAGTTTTTAAATAAATGGAGACCCTACCCTTTTCAAATAGGGAACTCAGTATACTCACAACATTACAGATTTGACTAAGTTCACTGCCCTTAATTCAAATACTCTTGCCACTCAATTCATATCACAGATTGTGTTCCTCGGTGCAGGTTCTCTCCAACTTGATCCTTGTGAGCGGAATTGACCCAGGAATTATTCCTAGGAATGGTCAAGCATCTTTGGAAGAAGTTGGTACTAGTAAAGAAATGAAAAAGAAGAGGGTAATCATCATCAAAGGAGTGGAAACTGAAATTAAAATTTTGTAGAATTTGTAAAATTTTCCGGCCTCCAAGAAGTTGCCATTGTGCTATCTGTGACAATTGTGTAGAGAAATTCGATCACCATTGTCCATGGATCGGACAATGTGTTGGACTGGTACGTAAAATGTAACATTGTCAACGTACATAAGCTTTCTTGATCATTGCTAATTTGATATTGTGAATGTATTTTGCAGAGGAACTATAGATTTTACCTGAGTTTTGTGATGTTGGCCTTGGTTTTCTTTGTGTACATATTTTCCTTTTCTTGTTGGAGAGTCCGCCAAAGAATGTTCAAGTATGGAACAGGAATTTTGGGAATGTTCAGAATTTGCCCTGAAACATTAGCATTGATTTCGGTTAGTTTTGCTGGAATTGGATTCTTAGGCGGCCTATCTATCTACCATGTGTATTTGATAGCTACAAATCAGGTCAGTTTGACATGAAAAGCATACATATATATATATATAAACTTGACTCTCTTTTTTATTCTCTTTTTTTTTTTTTTTTAATTTAAAAAAGTTCCGACTAGATGATGAGAGATAGTTCATTATTTCTTCAATTCGATAGTGAAACTTAAATCTCAAAATTTTGTGAACAATATAAAAAATTTACCAGTTGAAATAATTGTTACCTTTGTCAATTTGATTTCATATTGGGCCATTTGGATTGAGGAAATTAAGAGAGAGAAAAAGAGAGTAGATGGTACATACAATTTTCCTTCATTTGGAAGTGTTTCTTTTTAAATGAGGAAAGAAATGAAGAGGTAGATGTATCATTCTAATCATTTCAAATTTTATTTTTTAATTTTTTTTTTAAATTAAAAGAATTTGTAAGGAGATGATAAAATATGTTATAATTTTTAGATGTTATGATTAATATACCATTTTCTGTCTATTACACACTTATTAATATCTAAATTAAATATTTTATAACGCAATCTATAAAATTATGCTATAATATATTCTCTTTTCTTATTTTCTCTCAACTCTCAAATAAAAAAAATATCTTATCATTTTATTTTATTTTTTTATATTTTTTAAATCTCAAATAAGATAAAAGATAAATTTATTTCCTCTATTCTGCCCTCCTTCCTCTTTAAACTCCTAATAAGTCCATAGAAAAAATTCATTTAAATTCTAACCAAGTTGCATGTGGTGCAATTAATTAGTTCTTTCAATGTCATCAATTTTTCTAACTGTTGTCTTCTTTTGTTTTGTGCAGACGGCATATGAGAATTTTCGCCAGCGTTATGTGGACTCAAAAAATCCACATAATAAAGGAATTTTGAGTAATTTCAAAGAAGTTTTGTTTGTGGCACTGACTCCTTCGAAAGTTGATTTCCGAGCTGAGGTTACACCAAGACTGTAGCCAGTTACTGCATGAAGTTTGACTGTCTGAATGGTGACTCTTAAGTAGGCTGAGGGACTATGATTAAGATTTCAATTATGCAAGTTTTAAATGGTAAGAGAAGTACAAATTTGGCATTTTCATTCGTGTTATTATTATTATTATTTTTAACTTGTCAAAAGAAGTTGGATAAATAACACTACTTCAAGTAATAATTATTGTTTCTTCTTAATCATTTAGAAGTGATAGAAAATGACATTACTTTTTACTCACTTCTCCAATTTTCTACCTCTAACCAAACTTGGTAACTGAATAATTGTCCTTGACTGAATGGCTGCCCTTTTGCTCATCAATTTGCACCATTCGTATTCCATTCTCATATTCACAAAGGGAAGTGTCCCTCAATCATGAACATACCAAAAGTATAAATAAACGGGGAAGGATTTGGTGCGATTTCTTTAGTTGGCGCATTTGCATGGGAATAGGGATGTCATTGAGGACAAAAATAATCATTTGTGTCGGACTAACTGCAATCAAAATTATAATTCATATGATTTTAGAACAAAATATCACAATTTATTTTCGGTGGCAATTGAAGATCGAGGTTGTATTCAAAAAGTTCAAAACTAAGCTCTAAACTTTATTTCTATATTTTATTTTTGGATGCCAAAAAAAAAAAAAAAAATTATCGTCTTTACTAATGTCTGTTAGTTAACCGATTTAAAAATTATAATGATTATAATTGATCGATTTATGATTTGATTTACCAATTCATGCTAGTTGATCAGTATTAATTTTATTGTTTAGAATATTGATGAGGTAGGTATGGGAAAGGAAAGTGCTCAACGCCTGACTCTTGTTAACTTAGAATTAAATTTTAATCTTGTATATGTGTACCTTTATAATATGAGATTTTAGTTTTTAAATGGGTTAGATATAAATTTTTTTTTATCATGTATGTTCTTCCCTTCATGACTTAGGATTTGACATTTTTAATTTGAAATCTAATCTTGAAATTCAGTTTTATTTATTTGGAATTAAAAAAAAAATTCTTGTTCCAAAATTCTTTGACTAATGTTTTTTGGATTATAGTAACGAGTGGCTGATAAAAATAGAGGGAGAAAAAAATAAGAAATCAAATAAATTAATTATTAGGCCGTCTGAAACTTGAAAAGAAAATTCATAAAACAATAAAGAATTAAAATAAGATAGAACAAAAAACATTAGATGAAATAAGTATAAAATTAAATTTTATTTTGAAGACTTTTTAACAAAATAAAAAAAAATTAAAAAGATTGCAGTGTCATTAATTTTTAGGAACAAGTGTTAACACATTATCACTTTTACACTTTACCATATACTGTAGGCATTTATATTCGAACAGAAAGCGCCTAACTATTGAATCGCACTAAATAAGCACCTAATAAGCAAGACCTTCCTCAACTCCCAAAACTAACTCTCTTCCATTGAATAATTATAGTACTAATTGTAGTGGGGTTGGCTGGATATGGTAGACAGAAAAGGCAGAGAGCTGTACTTAAGTACTTAAAATGGGCATCAATTTGTGGTGTTAATGAAGGCTAACCTTCGTGAAACACTTGGGTGCAAATATTACAAATTAAAGTACATTTGTGACAAAACTCCCTACTAACAATAAATAATGTGACAAATTGATAATAGTGATTATTAAATATGAATACATAATATCATTATCTTTCGTTTTAAATAAATATCTCGACGCGATCCGAGACAACAAACTAAATTTTAAATATAGATAGAAAACATTATTTCAATCAAAGAAAGTTTTGAGATTGTTAATTAACATCCAGCACCTCATTTGTTATATTTTTAAAATTATTAATCTTGTACCGTCAAAAACTTGAAATCTTATAGTAACCAAACATCCAGCCAAATTGATTAGAAGATTAGTAACTAGTTCATAAAGTTCAAGGACAAAACATTGTGGAGATGAGGTGGACAACTTACCTGGCATATTTAGCGAATTAAAAATAACCACCTGGTTTGTATATAATTTATATAAGTTAAATTAAATATTTTTTAATAGTATTAAAATTTTCTTTTATAAATGTAAAAAAAGAAAAAAAACAATTTCTTTTCCTCTCTTCCTCACCATCATTGTTGTTCATCTTATAACTATTACTGTTCCCTCCAACCCTAATATCTTTAAAAAGTCCACAACTTACACTACATGTGTTAAAGTGCTAGTATGATGGTACTTGGTAGTTGATACTTGTGGGTTATAAACAATAAAATCACACCTTCCACAATTATTGTGGGACATTATTTTTGTGGTATTGCTAGTAACATTGGACTTCTGCTCATCATTCATATAGTCTTTGTTTGGGGAATGAGGAAATAAAAAGGCTTTAGACTTCAGAGAGAGACAGGTTGATCCCAATTTAAACTGAACACATGGAGTAGCAAAGCGAAGATGATGTCCAGATCTGTGTAGGGGGAAGGAAGTTGGGGTTTCATTTGGATAGTTTGTGTGATGGTGGTTATGGAGGATTGGAGGAATGGTGTTGGCTATGGGAGGAACAAAGGCGATGGTGAGAAAGAGAGATAAAGGCAGTGATTTTATTTTTTAAAGAAATTAATCCTAGTTTTTTTTTTTTTTTTTTTTTTTGTATATTAAAATTTATTTTATAATTTGATTTTGATATAAATTATGTTCAAGTGATTGTTTTCCATTCACTTAGTATGTCACTTTAGTTGTTCACTCCATCTCTTATTAGTTGTCAAGTTAATTAAGAAGTAATGTGATAGCAAGAACTTAATTGTATTTCTTGTAACATTGTAAGGTCTCCATTGCAACAATTGAATTATAAGGACGAAATTAAACTCAAAATTAAGTTATAGGACCAAAAGTTTAATTAAGTCATTCAAGTAATTGTATGATTATCTTAGCAAGAAAAAAAAGAAAGTAACTGTCTGATTATCATGATATATAGCCATTTTCTAGAATGCATGTTGGAAGAAAATATTTCCAGCCGACATCACATATGTGAACTACTTAAGAAGCTTTCCAAGCTAGAGTACTTTGTTTCAGAAAAAAATTAGTGAGGTTCCGAGTAGCTTCTGTGGGTCCGAGGAGACTTGCTTTTATTGTAGTCTTCTAATTATAACATGTCATGAAAATGAAATCATGCACATTAATTATTTCTTTGGTACATGTGAATTTGGAATGACTCCATATATAGCACCTTCTTCTTTCTAATTAATGCTGGGCATACTCTCAATCTTTCTAATAAAATAGTGGTTAAATAAAACAATAGACAATCATGGGTTTTATCTGCATAAACTCATTTGCTTAAGAAAGTTAAACTAATAATAATAGGATGGGTCTATTAATTATTTCTAGTTTCTGAGTGTTTTTTATCATTACAAGTTGAAATAATTATTGTATATAGAATGAGCGAAATAACTTATAAATTCTCAATCCATGTTAAAATTATGTGTAATTAACTTTATAAATATATAAAATTGTTTGTCTGCGTGTATTATTGTCTATTTATTATATCTATTTTATTTTTTTACATTGTAACAGTTATTTTAATTGTGTAAATAGTAACACTTTTTATAGTATGTCAAAGAAAAAAGAACGACGAAGATCTGTTACCCTAAAGTTGTAACTAGGAAATCTTTGTAATTCCTTTTCATTGTTCTTGTTTTAGGACAAGATGAGGATTTTTCATTGTTACGTTAAAAGACAAAAATAACCCTCGCAAGAGCTATAGAGGAGCTATAATATATATGCCCATTTTACTTGTGTGACAAAGCACCTGTACCTGCAACACCAACCTACAGTAGTTGATGGTGGATCTCGTGCACTGGCAGCTTTGTTTGGCTTGCTTCAAAAGAATAAGACGTATACTGGTGCTGTAAAGTGACAAATACTCCTACTACAAGCAACTAAGCAAGGCATCTATCTATCTATCTACTCCAATTTCACATACCTCACCACTTTCAACTTTGGCATGGTATGCAATAGACTGAGTTCAGACTTCAGAACTCCATTGCATCAACCAACTAAAACGAATGACTGCAATAATCAAACTCTTAATCAATTGTGACCCTATTATGTCAAAAAACTATTTCTTCCAAAAATAATTAAGTTTTTTTTATTTTTAAATAATCATATTTTTTTTAATAATAAATTGACAATAAAAAAAAAATTCTGACAAAACAAACACACCCTTAGATTATTGTGTTAACCTTACTAACATTTCAATCTCCCTCTCCCTTTGGAACATAAAACATGTGAAAGTTATAAGATAAACTAGTTTGAATCATTGGAAAAGTGGAGGTTTTTTTTCGCTTTGTCCACTTAACGTGGTTTCATGCACTGCTACACATGCATGGTCTTAGATAATATAATTTTTGTTATCACTTCCTCATTATATTATATTATATTATATTATTTATGATACAAATTTATCACTGATTTTTTTATTCCTTTTGAAACTAAATATCTATACTATTTTAGTATTATTACATGCAAGTTATCATGACAGCAACAAGAGCTGCATGAACTTTTGGAATTTGGTTTATGTTAGCACTAATTAACATTAGTAGATGTGATATTGATTCATCGAAACAAGAAACAAGAAACAATAAACAGTATTTTTTGAAATTTTTTGAAATTAGATTAGATCTGAAATTAATTATTAAAATTTGTATTGGAGAAAGAGTACGGATCTAAAGTTTTTATATATTTTTTTGCAATTTTGTTATATATTATCTATTCCATTTCTAAATAAATCAGTAGTAAACTCCTACATTAACATTTAATTAGAAATAAACCCAAGAGGCATGTTTCCTAGAACATTTATCCCAATAAATTGATTTATAAGCTAGTTCCATGTAAAATCTTTTTGTGAAAACCAAATGACGAAATTACCCTCATGAAACAAGAGGGGATGTTCCCACTATTTTAAGGGATGTCTCATTTTATTGGCTAAGGAAACGTCAAATTTAATGAGGGATCATTTTATGATGACACGTATCATAGTTCCTCGTGAGATGGGCCATATTCCATGCAGACTTTTACAGCATCCATGTGATTCAAAGACCATGGACCCAACGAGGTGGAGTGTCCAGGTGGCATCTTACAGTCACGTGGACACGTGCACTTGCTCAACTTTGCTAAAACTCCAGCTTAACTTATTAGTAGTCTTTGCCCAAATGATTAGAATTTAAATACTTTATTAACAGCTTATGAATTTATAAATGCCTCAAACATTTTGGAATAGGTTGAACATTTTTGAATAGTTAGTGACAATCACCAATGCTTCAGTGGTCTTCTCTTCTATATTATTTTCAGCTTGTGATCACGTGCCATAAATTAACTAATGAGAATCTAAAGGGTTAGCATGAAACACAAATACTTCATTTCTAATTTTATTTTTTTAAGTTCAAATCTCTTTATAATAAATTGTAACAAGTAAAATTTATTTTTAAGTACCTATTGATGTGACATAAATTTATTAGCCAATTCAAAGTTTAGTAATAAAATCACTCTTAATGTTTTTTCTTTATTTTGAGACTAATATTTACAAAGTCGGACAGACTTGTATATTCAGATCGATTTCTAAAAAAGAATTATTTTGGTGATAGAATCAGGTTAAAATTTGTAATAAAGTAAAAAAAATTAAGAGAATCGAATGACTGACTAGAACTAATTTAATAATTGGACTGATTTTTTTTTCCTAAAATTGAAAATTCATATTTGAATTTAGTTTTAAATATTTTAATGGATCGAAATAAAAACTAAGTAAAAATTATAGAATGTATCACACAAGACTACAACACACTTATTAACGTATAATATTTTATAAGTGTGACTATACTAAATGAATTCTAAATTATTATTTTTATTTTAACTAAGATCTTTCTATACTATCAATATATTATTAATATAATTATTATAAAAGTAATTATATTATGTTTGAATGTATAAGCCATTAAATAAGAATTTATGACAAATTGATTACAATTGATCTGTTATTTCAACAACTATTTATTTTTTTCAATTTATTTATCAAATCCAATTTTAAAACATTAATCTAGACAGCCCGAACCGGTAAGAAAAATGCTGGGAGAGAAAGAGTAGAGGAGTACAATACCCATAATCACTTGTTAAAATTTAATTCATAGTCAATTAAAAGTAAAATAAGTTTAAATTTGATAGCTTTGCCTTTGAAGTCACTTTATTCAACTTACTTGACTTAAATAATATGTAATATGTACACATAAATGCACAATGATTCCATATGATCCGCAGTGTTAGGACTTAGGAGCATTGTCAAATGGTGGGATGGCCCCCTTAAAAATTAAAATCATTTAAGAATTGAAAAAACTATTAAAAGGGCATTAGTGTCATTGTAAAAAAAACTGTTACTGGGTTTATTAAATAAGGAGGGTCTGACAAAGGACCGTTTGGTAACTTGATAAATAGAATTGGGCGGTTAGTGAGTCTTTTCCCTTCTGTTCAATGTCCCTTGCCTGCAAAGGAGAGTCTAGAGAGAGAGAGAGAGAGAGAGCAAGAGGATAAAGAAAGGAACAAGATGAGAACTTAAACCAACCTCTGTTTTAATACTTTCTCTGTCTACACTTCTCCTTCTCTCTTACTCTGTCCCAAATTTTCTCTCAAATTTTATTTCACAGCTTGATTCTAAACGCTTAGGCTTATTCTGTTTCTTTTTTTTTCTTCAATTTGGAGTGAAAATTTTGTATTGGACATGGGTTTTGCTTATTATTGAGTAGGAAGTTGGAAAAAATTGGAGAAAAAGATGTCTTGGAAAAGCAGAGGAGAGCTGTCTTCAAGAAGTGTTATAACGCAGAAATGGATACTATTGCTATGTTTGGGAAGCTTTTGTGCTGGAATGTTCTTCACCAATAGGTCTGTATTTTCTATATTTGTTCCTGTTCTATTTAAAAAGATAATTTATTGTGGGTTTTGATCAATTGATTGGTATTTGCATATTTTGAAATTGATTTAATCAGATTACAACTCTATTGAGGAGTATCTATTTCATACTTTTATATTTCAAAGAATTTTATAATTCATTGACTTGTATGCTTTGACCTGGGCTTCTCTGAATTTCAATTTTTTTGAAGATGCTTGAAAGATTTTCTTGAAAATCTTAATATTTGGTAACAACAATTCCTCAGACTATTTTATTTTTCCATTGAAGAACTGGGTTGGATGTAGTTTAAGATTGGTATGATTTCGGCCACGTTAGTTTTCTGTTAAAGATGCCATTTTTTTCCATGTTAATTAATATGTGGTACAGTTCTCGCTGTTGTTTAGGCAATCTACTTCTGGGTGGGATATAAATACTGTGCAGACGTTAAATTTGTGGCCCATGAGGAACTGTACTTAGCTCTTAGGCTCTTACTTTTCCCAATCCTACCCCAAATTTTCTCATTTAAGAGCATTAGGCCTCTAACACCAGCTCATTAATTAACTGGTAGTCTTAATCTTCCTCATGTAGTTGTTAACAAAAATTTTATATATGGGTTACAGAATGTGGACAATTCCTGAACCTAAAGGATTTGGAAGGACAACAGCAATTGAAGCTGAAAAATTGAATTTAGTTTCAGAGGGATGTAATCCAAGAATTGTAAGCATCTCTATCCTCCTTACTGTCTAACAGGATGAGAAACTGCTCTATTTCCGTTTAATAGTTTGACAGTAACCATCTAATCTTGTGGGTTTTGTGTCTGTTTGCATCCCTTAGTTGCTAGAGAAACAAGTGATGCGGGAATCAAAGGACATTTTCGGGCGCGTTTTCAAGACACATAATGGCATGCAGTAAGTGATTGCACTGATTATGTAATTAGCTTAATGCACATCATGTTATTCTGAATATTTAACTTATCATAATGTAATCAATGTAGAACTTTGGATAAGACTATTTCAAATTTAGAGATGGAATTAGCTGCTGCAAAGGCAGCTCATGAGTCTATACGAAGTGGCTCTCCTTTATCAGAAAATGCAGAGAAGACAGAAGCATCTGGCAAGAGAAGGTACTTAATGGTTGTAGGAATTAACACCGCGTTTAGCAGCCGAAAAAGGAGAGATTCAGTTCGTGCGACGTGGATGCCACAAGGTTCATGGATCCCAATCTCCTTATGTTTTTCTTGTTGCTGTTTTGAAAAGATCCTCGTGATTATCTGTCTATACTGTGTTTTCTGATGATTCTGTCATTTGACAATATGGAGAATAGGCGAGAAAAGAAAGAAGCTAGAGGAAGAAAAGGGCATTATCATTCGCTTCGTCATTGGTCACGGGTAGCTACTTATATCTCTTTTTCATTGTTTTGTTGGGTATTTGAATACAAATTCATCAACTTATTTCAATCTCAGTTTACATGCTAAGCCAAGTATTTTGGAAAATTGTTCTTGTGGCTATTGCATTGGAAAGAGTTTGTTAGTTGGATAGTCATGACAACTGCGGCTGTATGATAGAGATTGCATTGTTCCCCATTCATAGACAATGTGTTGAATGTCTAATAAATTGACTCTGTTTCTTATCTCCTCCATCTAGTGCTACATCAGGAGGTATCCTTGATAGAGCTGTTGAAGCAGAGGACAACAAGCATGGAGATCTCCTGAGGCTGGTAATACTTATGATCAGTTCAAAAAACAGTTTAATTATACACATTTTCAAATCAGAAAGACCATATTGCTATCTGTGTGCCTCCCCATACATAGGATCATGTCGAAGGATATCTTGAACTATCAGCTAAGACGAAGATATACTTTGCTACAGCTGTTGCTTTATGGGATGCAGATTTCTATGTCAAAGTTGACGATGATGTTCATGTAAATATAGGTAATACTTTTTCTTTTCTTTTTTTCAAACAGTGATAACCTTTCGGATTTCTTGAACTTTGAAATTATATAACTGGTTTTTCTTTTTTCCTTTGGAAGAGAAGTTTGAACCAAAGATCATCATTTTTTATGCATGTATTGTGAACAGCATACTCCTTCTTAAGTCTCAAAGATCCATGTCTGATGACAGAAATGGATTGTTTGTTTTTTTCAATTTATTGCAGCAACACTAGGAGAAACTCTAGTTAGACATCGAGCAAAACCACGAGTGTATATTGGCTGCATGAAATCTGGACCTGTCCTTGCACAGAAGTAAGAAAATTTTCTCTTAGCGCATCTTTTACTCCTGAAGAAAACTAGAAAGTTTTCAAGTCTAGATTCTTAACTGTCTAATTTGTTGTATTCAGAGGGGTAAGGTACCATGAACCTGAATACTGGAAATTTGGTGAGGCTGGAAACAAGTACTTCCGTCATGCCACAGGACAATTGTATGCCATTTCAAAGGATTTGGCTATGTACATTTCAATAAACCAGTATGTTCTTCTCACTCTACTTCGAAGTGAAAAAGAATAAATAAAATGGTGACATAATTATAGATCTATAAGGGTTGTTGGTATTGTCTTCCTGCCCTTATGATGGCTATTGTCTACATGACTATTTCAGACATGTTCTTCACAAGTATGCTAATGAGGATGTCTCACTAGGATCTTGGTTTATTGGAATTGACGCGGAGCATATTGATGACCGGAGACTTTGTTGTGGCACTCCACCAGGTGAGATTTTCTCCTGAAGGTTCTTATAAACTGCGACTCTGCTTCAAATAATGACATCACATCACATCTATTTGGTTTATGTAAGGACTATTACTAGCATAAACAGTAGTGATTTATTTGAGCAACTTGCCTGTTGCAGATTGTGAATGGAAGGCTCAGGCTGGCAATGTATGTGTTGCTTCATTTGATTGGAGCTGCAGTGGGATTTGCAGGTCCGCTGAGAGGATTAAAGAGGTTCACCGACGGTGTGGGGAAGGGGAGAAGGCTTTGTGGAGTGCTACATTCTAGGAGGCAACCTGTAAGTTCTTCCTAACTCCGGAAGAAGAAAACTGCAGCAATGGATAGGCCTGCAAGAAATTTTTCTGTATTTTTGAGTATAGAGAATATATCATTTTACACGAGAGAGACAGTGAGGCAGAGTGAGAGAGAGGCCCTTGCCCCATGGACCTTCTACTTTTTAATAGAGGAGAGTAACCATGGTAGCAGCCAGAGCAAGGAAGCCAGAGATAGTCTCTGCCTATTCTTTGATGCTTGGAAAGCCATATTTGTAAGTTCAATACATATGGCTATCAAGCTTTACAGTAAGTAGATATCTCAGGGTGCTTTTGCTACATTTCCCTCCAATATAAATTTACTTATTTACTCAGTCTATAATTTCCAACTCCGTGATAAATTGACAGTAATTGTAAAACTAATCAAAATTGTAATATTGATTGATACAAGGCGTTATCAGAAGTGACATATTAAATTGAGACAAATGGAGAAAAAATTGAGTGGAGTTATTTATTTTAACACTATTAGAATTTATAATGTATAATTCGTAATGAATTTGATGTACTTAAAGTAGGGTGAAATTCACCTCATTTTTTTTACCTCTTCTAATTATATCAACTAGGAAAGTTGGTAATTATAGTATATTACTAAATTCTATCCTCTCATCTTTTAGGGAAAAAAATAAAAAAATAAAAAAGACTACTCAATTTGGTTGGAGCAATATGCAAATAATTGTAAAAATGCAATATAAAGTGTTACAAAAAAAAAAAAAATGCAATGTGAAAA
This sequence comes from Quillaja saponaria, assembly GCA_029379385.1. Taxonomy (NCBI): domain Eukaryota; kingdom Viridiplantae; phylum Streptophyta; class Magnoliopsida; order Fabales; family Quillajaceae; genus Quillaja; species Quillaja saponaria. Next base: position 3,467,508 of record CM055616.1, on the reverse strand, counting down.
TAGAAGAGTGGTGTGGAAATGGATAGCTGGAAGCCTCCAACCTAGTCAATAGATCAAACAAGTTCATTCCTTTTCTTTATTTTGACAATTCAAATAAGTTATGCCAGCATCATGTGGGTTAGTTGCTTTTTTCTTAGTCCCCTTTGATTTTTTAAAACCTTTTCAACAATTGGGTAGGGCATATGCTTCATATTCTATTATCAATTGGTCTACTCCCAACTGCTTGATTCACACATCACAGCTTATGGTAGGAAAAAAAATTGTGAACCTTGATGTACAAGTTGACAATCTAGAATCAACAATTTCCCAACACAACGGTTTTTGTATTTTATTTAGGAGTTATACGAAACTTCCTGTAATCTTCTTATCTTATCTCTTATCTTAATCTAATAAAAGTATGAACTCAAAATTCCATTCACTTTTTGATGCAAGTTAAGTAGAAAAAGAACAAATCAGGAAGAGTGTGTGGAAATTTTGGTGGAATAAAGAGTATTATTATGTGCACTAGGAAAAAATTTGGGTGGACTCAAATGAGTCACATCTTTTGTTATAAGATTTTTGATCTTTTATAATCTCACTTTTTGTTATCTAGTAATTTTTCAATCTACATAATTATATTTAAGATAAATTATATTAGACAGATTGACCAGATGAGTCAAAGTGTCAATTTGAATATAATGGAATAAGAAAGAAAGCATGAGAGGAGTTATATACTAGGTTTTATAAGAAGTGAGAGAGGATTAAGTTAACAATTCAACCGAGATTTAACTTGAGTTGAACAGTAAAAAGAATATATAATATTTTATAATTTAAAATTAAAATATATTATTTGTCAATATAAATATATAATTTTAATTATATATTCTTGCTAAATAATTATGATAATTAGTATAGTATTTGTTTAAGAAACACTTTTATTTTAATAATTATAATTGTAATAGTAAAATTGGTAAAAATTTATTTTTGAATCTAGAGATTTAAGATTCAAGATACATTGCAGATAAAATATTTTATTTTTAATAAGTGTCACATCAAAATATGAGATTTTTTTTTTTGAGTAAAGAATAAAGTACTAGTATTGTCTTTGTTTGGTTTCGGTCTTTTTTTGGTTTAAACTTTTCTAAAAAATAATTTAGTGATAAAATATTTATTTTTTTATGTTTTACATAAATGTATGTTTGAGTTTTTAGAGTCCTAAAGTAGAAATTAAAAATATAAAATTTTTCGAATGAAAACAAGAAAATTCAAGTGAATTTTAATAATTATTTGATTAACTCAAATAAAACCATAATATTTATCAAAATAATCTTTTTAGTAATTTTAAAACTCAATATCTTTTTTTTTTAAAATAAAATCAAATAATTTATATATCTTATAGTACTTTTACGTTAACTCGTTCAAAATTTTTTAACTTTTTATACAACACTTGTTAAATAGCTTTACGGTAACAAGTATGTATTTTTTACTTATAGCGCTTTTACATATAAGCTTAATCGAACATACTCATTATACTAATTTATACTGAGAAAGCATAACTAAAAGAGAATCAATTAGGTTATATTTGGATGGAGGAGAATGGAGGAAGAGGAAAAGAGAGGAGATGGTAGATACCATTTCCCTTCATTTGAGAGTTTTTTTTTTTTTTTTAAATGAAAGAGAGAGGGGAAATAGGAGGAGGACAATAACCCCTCCAAATCCCTCCAAAAAGTTTTTTATTTTAAATTTCTCTAAATTTGAAATATTTAGAAGGAGATGAAGAATATATATTATAATTTTTGTGTATTATAACTAATATACCTCTATTCTATTTATTAAATACTTATTAATTAATATCTAAATAAAGTATTTAAAGACATAATCGTAACATTATATAATAATATATTCTCTTATCTCATTTCTCCTAAACTCCCTAAATAAAAAAATATATCTTATCCCTGATATTTTTTTAAACTCTCAAATGATATAAAAATAAGTATCATTTTCCTCTATTTTCCTCTCCTTCTATTTACTATACGCTTCTTCCCTTTGAAACTCCCAAGTAAACACTTAATGCTAGCAGAACACTGAGAATTAAATTTGGAAAATCCAATGTCAAACTCAGATTCCAAATTGCTCCCCATATCTTCGTTATGACTACTATTCTTAAATATTTTTGAATAACTGTTAAAAAAGTTGATGGAAAACTTCAACAAATTCTCATCCCATAAAAATTTTAAAAACAACCAAATTAAATGAACTTCTAATCGGGTAAATATTAGCATCTGGTAACTGTTTACATACATTGTATTCTCTGATTGTCTTATTAATAAAATCAAGTACTCTAATTTAAGAGTTTTTCCAACCGTCGTGTAAGAGCTTTTTCAACTTATAAAGTTGATAGAAATTAAAATTCCTCAAAAAGAACTCAATAGTTCATCTTATTCTTCCCCTCAAAGAAAAGAAAAATCCCTTATCCTAAATTAAACCCAAAGCATATTCAAAATTAGAAAATGTGTCTGCTACCTTTAACTTTCAGTATAGTAGTATATGCCTATACGGTTACGAAGAACTGGAGCAGTGGCACGTGATATTGGCACGGCTCAATCAAAAAACAGGACCCATATCCATTTGGGCATTGCTTTTTTATTGAACCGAACCAATATCTCGTTAAACCGATCCCTCAAATTGCCACGTTTGACTTTATCTTCAATTTATTCCACTCCTCTGCGTAATTAGAAAAACAGAGACAGAAACCATTCAAACTACAACAAAATTCAAAGGGTTTTCTTCATAATCTAACAAAAAAACAGCAGATCATTTGTAGTGTGTTTCCTTCAAATTTTAAGAAAACATGTCCTTCTAAGGTGGAGGACTGACACACATTTCTGAGTGTAGAGAAGATCAGAAGAATCAAAAATGGGGTAGAGGTCTGTTTTATGTACAAAAATTAAAGAGAAAGAGAGAGAGAGAGACTGCCAAGTTTTAAAGAAGGTAATGCCTATTGCCCAACATAAAACAATAGGAAATGGCTGGTTGTGTATGGTAGCATTGAAGAAGTTGCATTAATATTTTCAACTACCAAACAACAAAGGAGTTGGAATTTAATTTAAGAAGGTGCAAGAATCGTGAAAAATGTCACGGAGACAAATCTGGAGCTTTCAATGTGTGCATTAATGGATTTATGGGGCAGAGAGAGGAGGGATGTTTTGTTCTGTTCAATCAGCATTTATGTTTTCAAACAGAAAGAAAAAGAAGGACCTTTGCATTAAATATGTATGGGCTTTGGTTTCTTAATCTGCCATTGTTTTATACTTGTAATTACTAAGCGAATGATATTACTAATAACAATGGGCAACAATGTGATAATAAGTTTCAACAAAACAAGCTAAGGTGTGATTTTATTTGTATAATATTGGCAGCTTGATTTATTAGGTTAGATATTCGGTACAAACATATCGAATCATAGATTTATATTGATTTCAAATCAAATTGGGTTCGGATTAGAGTGTGAATAAATATAAATCATGTAAAATGTAAATAAATAAATAAAACAAGATAAGCTGGTATAATGAAACGAAGCAAGCAGGCCTAAATTTAGAGGCCCAAGATTTGTATTGTAAGTGGAAGTAAATATTGGCCGTTGGGTTGAAAATGTAATTCAGTCCTGACACGTAGGCAATGATTTGGGCTTCAAATGGGACTGAAAGGTAACAAGATAGGGCTTGTTTGTTTACAGTGTTTTCAATTTATTTCACTTTAATAAATTTTATAATTTAATTTATTTGAAATAAATTCTTGAAAACAATATTTATAAAATTTAGTCTATTTTTCTTATTTGGAATAAATAAAAAATTCATTTAACTTAAAATATTTTTTCAATACTATTTTCAAAATTTTCAATTAAAATAAATATTAATTAATTAAACATATAAAGACAAAAAAATTAATTAATGTTCAATAAATAAAAGACAAGTTAAGTAAGAAAAAATTGTAATTGGTTAAAAAAATAGTTTAGATAAAGTTGTGACTCTTTATCGATTAATTTAAATAAAAAATATGTATAGTATTAAAGACAAAAATATTATTTGAAATAAACAAAATAATAACTTATCTCAACTAAATTTTAAAAATAAAATCTAACTTATTTAATATCAAATTTATAATTGTATAAATATAAAATATAAATAATTTATATAAAATATAAATTATTTTATTTAAAATGTACTAAATTCAATATAATTTTTAAGTATTTCAAACCCATTACAATTTGTAAGTGTTCCAAACACTGTTTTAAATAGCCCCAAAATCCGAGTCTATCAGGACTCTGAAGGAGTTTGCCTTGACAAAGTGGATTTCCCGAATTCCAAACGGAAAGCTTTACAGAAACTGTTTATAATAAGGATTTCTTTGCTTATACGATTGTTTCTCATTCTCTCCTCTATCCCGAATCTTAAACAATCTCTCTTTTGGTAAGCAATTTATGTTCTACAAAGGTTATTTTTTTTTTCTCTTTTGCCATAATTGAATTCCTGTCAGAGATCGTTCACTTGTTAGCATAACCTAACCGTGCATTTCTTTATTTTCCATTGCAGAATCGTCGCCATGGCGAAAAGTTCGTTTAAGATGGAACACCCCCTTGGTTCGTCTTTCTTTATTTTTAATTTTTCTTGGCGTTTTCCTTTCTTTTTTTTTATATTAAATTTCAATTTTTGGCTTGGTAGAATGTGTTATGTTTGAACAATTTTGCTTGATTTTGATGTTCTTTTGCCCAGGCCTTGCAAATTCTATGTAATCAGTCGAATATAATATTGGAGTTGTTTAAATTTGCAGGTTAAATTTTTTGTTAATTTTTCCGTATTAACGCTTTGTTGATCGCAGGGAAAACTAATGGGTAATGCAGATGGGTGTTTGATTCACAGAATATTTATTTTTGTTGATGAAAATGTGGGCTTTAAGAGAAAGCTTAACTGATTTGTTCTTAAACTGCTAGGTCCCCTTTTTTTTTTCAATATTACTTTCTTCTTTTAAAATGAGACTAGTTTATATTTACTTTTGTGAGGGGATGGTTGCTATATGTTGGTCTTGTTTCTTGGGGAGGTCATTGGAAAGGAAAACCTTCTTAAGGAGGAGCTGGGAACAATAACCATGGATTAAGATGGTTCATTATTTTTGGTTTAATCTGCACAGACCACGGTGCAATGAGAATTGTCTCACTTTTGCAGTGATGATTTACTCCCCATGAGTTGGATGAATTTTATCAGTGTTTCATTTTCGGAATTCGGGACTAAGAATTCTCATATTAGACTCCTTCCAGCATTTCTTTTGGACAACCAGATGATATGCTTTGTTTTTATCATGTTTACTAGGAACTGTCAGTAGCAACTAAGAATCTCACAAATCATTCCTTACTGTTATTTTCCTTTTAATTTAATTTTTCCAACTTACATTTCAGAGAGGAGGCAGGCTGAAGCAGCTCGCATCAGAGAGAAGTATCCAGATAGGATACCAGTATGATTTTGCTTACTGTTTGCTTGCTTGTGTATATGCAGCTGAAACTTTCATATTTTGTATAGTTGATTTAATTTTTTGGTGTAGGTGATTGTAGAAAGGGCTGAAAAGAGTGACATACCAGACATTGATAAAAAGAAGTTAGTCTTTTCTGTTGCCTGAGTGAATTTTTGTTTCTTTTTATTTAGTATGTTCATATTGTTTCCTATCCTGTTTCATAGTGTGTACTGAAAATTGCATCACTTTTGACAAATCATATGAGAAGCTTGGAAACTATTTAGTTGAGATTTTGGAAGATGCGTCTTTGATAAATATGGACATTTTTAATGTGCTATTTTATTATCATGAATGTTGAGAAGTATAGAAATGTGGAAGCATACAGTTACATACCCTTCTTGTCTTTTTCTTTTTCTTTTCTCTGCTGCTGGTGAATTATGTTTGCTGTTGGATGGATACAGGTATCTGGTTCCTGCTGATCTGACTGTTGGCCAGTTTGTGTATGTGGTCCGGAAGAGGATCAAGCTTAGTCCTGAGAAGGCTATTTTCATTTTTGTCAAAAACATTCTGCCACCCACTGGTGAGATAAGCTTCAGTTTCCTTTCTCTGCTTCAAATAATGGCTATTTATTTAGTCATCTTTACAAACTAAGGATAGTATTTTTTTTAATCCAGCGGCTATGATGTCTGCAATTTATGAAGAACACAAGGATGAAGATGGCTTCCTCTATATGACCTACAGTGGGGAGAACACATTCGGGTTGTCTGAGATATGTCAAGCAACATCTGTGTGAATACTGCTTTGGAGAAGCAATAATCTGAAAAAGGATGAATTTAGATTAGCTGTAAATTCTCTCCTTTATGCCACTTCTGAGACCTCTCAGCCAAGTATTTTATAATCTAATTGATGGTTTTTATGTGAGATCGTGGCTTCTTTCTATGGTTCTTATGCTCCTTTGAATTAATTCTGAGAATGGAATGGATTACTGTTAATGCTATCAGGATCTGCAATCCTGATAATAATGATCCAGTAGAGTTGTCAATATTACTATCAGAGGGTTAGGCTAGTGCCTGCCTATTAAGATTGCATAAATCTGCTATGAAGCAGTTTGTTTACACATTTTATGGGAAAAAAGAGACACATGACTCTCGTTCATTTGGAAGACTTCTTCTGATACTGATTTTTCATCCATTTGAATCCAGCGGAGGTTCCGCTCTTCACCTTCTGGGCGCTCGCTACTGCTGCAGTTTTAGCTCTGTCAGCACCCACAGTTGCGGCGTCTTTGGCCTTATCGAGTCCTGCCGATGCCACTGCCTTCACATCTGCCATTTTCTTGCCACCACTGCTACTCCCTTTCTTGTTCACAAGCTTCCCGTTGTCTTCGTCGTCACCAAAACTGCCCCACTGGTCGGCCCAGTTTGGTGCTTCACTTCCCATTCTTTCTTGAATTTTATTTCAGGATATACTCATTCTTAAATTATATATAACCAAAATCAAGCCTATCCATTACATTAAATATAAATATTAATTCTAAATATAACATCATATTTAATGCCTCAATCTTAAATACTCTAAACCAGAATTAACAAAGAAAATTTATTACAATGACTAAATAATTGAGATATAATAAATATAAATTTTTTAAAAAGATATATATTGTATAAAATATTATTAGTAAATGATCATTCCCTAAGAAAATGGACTTCAAAATCTATTTGTGTGTGAAACAAGACTGGATCTTAGACTACTGTGAAGGCATTAAAAATCACTCTCATTCTTGAGTATCTTAGAAGCAAAATAATGTGGGTTTTTATAGCTCTCACTTGCATTCTATAGCTGTATTACATAATTTTTATATCTTTTTTTATGCTAAGCAACGTATATACTAATTATTCTGTTTCCTTTCCCAGTTTTGGTACCTAATAATTCAAACTTTCCATTTCCTGAGTTTGCCTTTTTGCCAGTCATCCAAAACAAAAGAAATCTGACGTTGATTCAGTGAATAATCGAAAGAATAAGAATGCCACGTCTTTTATTCACACATATAGTTAAATAGCAATTCATAATTTTATGAATAATCCATAATTTATTTATTTCCAAACTATAAAAAATCCAGATCAATAATATCTATAATTTATATCATGAGGGACTAGTTGTTTATGTATAGAAAAAAAAAAAATCTCAATTCACAATTTTCATTTATCATTCTCTTAAAATTAGATCGATGATTGACTAGAAAAATTTATGCAGATCTCGAAATTATTAGTTTAATCAGATAGAATCGATAATTAGACCTAGATAATATCACAAACATGTTTAATTATTAATTTTAATTATTATACTTATTATATAATATTTTATTATTTATAAATATATAAAATACAATTAATTAATTTTAATATAAAATATAAATATTTATTAATTTAATATAAAATAATATATATATATACGTCGATTGAAGTCAATTAACCAGTATCATTTTATTAATTCTTACGATTTTAACCTGTTTTGATTGGCCAACTACCAAACGATTCCTTTAGTTCAAGTCAATCCGAGTTGTCACCGACATTCCAACCTGTCCGACTGAGACTGAGATTCGGTTTTCAAAACATCACTCTCTTTGATAAAAATAAAAATAAAAAAAGCTGGAATTGCTAGAATGTGTGGACCTTAAACGCCACCCTCATTTCCTTACCTCATAACCCTTTTCCTCTTTTTCATCTTCTCATTTTCTGATTTCACTCGTCCTTCAACACATACCAGTCAATCGAGTAGATGCCAACAGATCTTTGCGTACAACAAATCTGAAATTTTAAATCGAAGTCTGATAACAAAAGATCTTGTATTTTGTACAAAGTCTAATGGTGATCTCTCAGCCTTCCTTCGAGTGAAGAATTTATGTTCAACGGTGGTAGACAATTTTGCTCCTTCCAACTGGTGTTACTCGAACTCTATCTAGCTTAGCCAAGAGATCAGTAATAATGGGAGATCGAATCCAAGACAACGAAGGAGTAGTTAGAAAGCCGAGAATGGTACTTGGCCGCCTATGCATCGGACGGTGTTCCAAACTCCGATCATCTTAAACTCCGTAATGTTAAACTATCACTAGCCGCTGATTCAATCCCCGATCGCCACGTTGCCGTTGAGACCCTCTTCCTAGCCGTAGACCCTTATTTACGGAGCCAAATGAATGGCCGTGACGACGGACTCTACCTTCCTCAGTTCCAGCTCAACCAGGTCGTCCTCCTCTCATCTCATTTCTATAATTGACGATGATGATTGAAAAGGTGTAGTTTGAAGTTTTTAAATAATTTTAATATCTCAGGGTACGTGCATGGTTGCAGGTGATAAAATCATTTGGTATTGGAAGAGTAATTCTTTCAAAGGATGATAAGTATGGCGAGGGTGACATTGTTCTTGGTCCAATTTTTCCAATTGCTGAGTACTTTGTGGCACCATCTGAGTTTTTTGTGAGAAAGATTGAACAAACAAACGGGATTTCATTGTTAGATTATTTAACCCCTCTAGGTCTATATATATATATATTCTTTTATTTCTTTTTCACGAATTTTTTTTATTTTTTCTAATGACTGAGTAGGGTGTGTGTTATAATTAATCACTTTACAGGGACACCTGGTTTTGCAGCATGGGTAGGGATAGAGGTGATAGGAGACCCAAAACCAGGATCAAATGTGTTTATATCGGCGGCTTCTGGTGCTGTCGGAATGATTGCCTGGACAATTGGCTAAGCTCAAAGGTTGTCGGGTCATCGGAAGCACAGGATCAGATGAAAAGGTATTAGTTAGTTTTCTTAATAATTTAGAATCGCGTATATATTTATATTATATTATTGGAATTTTGTTATAACATTTCCATGAATTCTTTTGAAATTATCTAAATCTAGTTACATACAAAATTGTCAAAATTAAGAATGTGTGCATTCACAACGTACTAAGAAATTAAAATTTATTCATGGAGTCTCACCTAATAATTTAAATTTTGGTTGAAATAGACTTGTGGATTTACTTCTAAAGGAATAGTAGTTCCTAGCCTTATTCTGGAAAAGTTCCTAATTATAGCTCCAAGAATTTGTAATTCTCAGGTGAAGCTAATCAAGGAGGAATTTGGATATGATGATGGATTCAACTACAATAAGGAAACAGATTTTGAGGCAGCTTTAAGCAAGTAATTATGATTTCCTCTCTCTTTTCCATCCATCTCCTCCCTTGCAGAATATAATTAGTAATTTACATATATATACAAGAAAATACCACTAAAATTGGTTCATTATCTTGGAATTGATTTTTCTTCAGGCACTTCCCTAATGGCATTGATATTTATCTTGACAATGTTGGTGGTAAGATGCTTGAGGCTGTCTTAAATCATGTAAACAAGAAAGCAACTGTATCGATCTGTGGCATGATGTCTGAATATAATAAGGTAATCATCTATTTAATTAATTACATCTATATAATGTAAGAGATTAAACTATATTTTTAGGTGAAGTATTTGTTTGACATGGTAACATAGCATTTTCCCCAAAATTTTCACGAGTTTAATGTACTCATTCTCCATGCTGATAAACTTGATGTACTTGTACTTGTGCCGGAACCTTTGTCATAAATTAAAACATATTCTCGATGCTATAAAAACTTCAATTTTATATTGTTGACATAATTAATAATCTAATTCGTCTTCAATTTCATTAATGTCATGAAATTTTAATTTGGTGCAGGTATGGACAGAAAGAGAAGGCATCAGAAATCTATTGAATGTGGTGGGGAAGGAAGTGAGGATTGAGGGATTTATGATAGGATCATATCTCAATCGTTTTGGAGAGTTTGCAAAAGAAATGGAAGAATACATGAAAGAAGGAAAGCTTAAATATAAGAACAAAATCAACAATGGAATTGAGAGCTTTTTGGAGAGCTTGCGGTCCCTGTTCTCAAGCTCTAATGTTGGAAAAGTAATTATTCAAGTTAAGGCTAATTAATTAGTCCAAAGTCTCTATGTTTCTGTTAATGTAGTAAATCTCATACTGTTTAGATGGGAAGCTATCACATAATAAATAATAATATGAGTTCACATCTCATAAAATCAATTGATTGGTTTGAAAGGTGTGACTATATTATCGTAACATAAAAGTTTGTACTTTGCAAATTTATTAGCTTGACATTGGGATGTGTGTGGGAGGATTTTAGTGGATGAATTATATGGCCTTTGCATGCAAAGTACTTATTTACTCATCAGATCAAGTTTTTAAATGAGTCAATTTTGAATTTATTTAATAAAACGAGTTGAACTCAATATTTCTAAAACTTAGCTCGTAAACTCATGATCGGACTCGTTTAATATGTTTTATTATATTTATAAAGTATAATAAATATATTTATAGGTAAAGAAACATAAATTATGATTTTACTTGATAATAAGTTACTCAAATTGTTGTCCCTAGTTTATGGTTCAATTCTGTGTTTTCATGGAGATTTAATTTGTCATTCAATTATTCAGAGAAAATGTTATAGAGATATTATAATTTTGTATTGGTTAGAGCTAAGTAAATAGACCATTAAGTTATTGAAGTGTATAGTTACTCTCAAAAAAATAAAAAATTGAACCGAATGAAATCGAACCGAGACCCATCTCTCATTAGATCGGCTGCCTGCACTTAATTTTTTTCATTATAAAGACTAAATTGGCATAGTTAATTAGAATTAATGACGTTGGCCAAGTTAATTGAAGCTAGCAAACAAATTCTTGGTTTTATGCAATAAATTCATTAGACGTAAGCAAAATTTTGATTCTAGTGGCACATGATATATACCCAAGAGGAGCTAAGCTAATATGGCTGTATTTGGCAAAATGAGTTTCCTTATAAAACACTAAAAGGGAAAGAGAGCATGAATCATGTTTCCTTTGGGTCACCCATAATCCAAGCAGCAAGTCCTTCTTCTATGTTTGATTTTCTCCTAATTTTATGAATGAAAATAGAGTGGAAAGATTAAGGAGGGAAATAAGCCATGATTCTGGAAAAGATGGCATGCGCGAACCTTTTCTTTTACACCAAACAGAGAGTCGTTTCAAAACCAGGGATTATAAAGCCAATTCCAAGTTGAAGAGTGATGCAGATCAATGATTACCCATGAAGCCACAACTCTAACTTTAGCAGAATTTCACCGCTTCTATAATTTGCTTGGTTCCTAAATTTAGCATGATGGGTGCAACGAAAAAAAGAAGGAAATTTCAGACTATAAAATTTAGGTAATCTAGAAGTGCAAATTTTGTAATTGTAACCATGCTAAATTTGGCAATGCATCCAAGGCCTTCATATATAATTTGACATAGTTCTAGAATTCCTATAATGAAGTATTTCATCTCACCGACAGAAAGAAAAAGAAACAAGAAGAAGAAGAAATTTGAAAATAAAAAGGCAAGAGAAGTATACGCATACAAAACATTCATGCTTGAAATGAGGTAGCTCAATTTGTTCATTTGCTATTTGGTTCTACTTGCATAAGCCACTCAAAAAGTACAAAACAAAAACATGCATAACGACAAAACCACACACTAAACCCTTTTTTTTTTTTTTTTTCTAAATGGTGCTGGTTCACCCTAAGTAACTGAACTTCTAACTTCAAACCTAGCTACTCAAACACAAACTTGGGCATTCTAGACCTTCACCCATGTGTGCACTACTCTCTAATTAACCTAATGCAAATATGGTGGAGCTCTTAGCAAATGCCAGGCAAGTTTTTCCTGCAGGCAGGTCCAAGAGCCGCCCAAGCATGTTCTTGAGTTGAGGCATCTGAAGCATGTTGCTGAGTACTCCCAAGTCCCATATTGTCACTCGACGCACCCGATGGCTGCCCCGCACCTCTTCGGTACCACTCTGGCATTGGCATGGTTGATGGGAAGTTGGTGAGCAAGCTCAGCAAGTCATCATCCATGGAATTGATCATCTCATCCATTAGATCCTCAGTAATTGGTTTTTTCCCTGCAGTACCAAAAGAAAAATTACACACACATTCAAGAAGAAAATTAAAAAAAGTCAAGCATCTTGTAAAACAATTAATTACATGTTGATGATTGAGCATTCTCCCCACTGCCATTTTTCAGACATGACTTCACAGGCATGGTGTCTTCTTCCTTTGTAGAGTCATAAATCACCACATTTTTCCCTTTGTCCGATTCAGAGGACATTCGTGCCAATTTCTCATTTCGCAAAAGATTTTTAGCCTCAACTAAAACATCATCTAGCAACCCACTGTTCCCTTTTGATATTGGGAATACTTCATAGTAGTCATCATGAACACAATTGTTTGTAGCTCCCATAAAACCTTCACCACTAGAATAAGAAGAAGAAGTAGGATCCCCTGACAGTGGTGGTGTTTGGATTGATGGGAACTCAGCCTCCAATCTTGGGAAAACATAGACAGACTCGTACGGAACACCTGCAAGCATAGAAGTGAAATTGAAATTGTAACTATAGCTGCCTGAGTCATTATTTTTTGCCTGTGATGCTATATGAGACGGCACATCAGTAAAGCTCTGATTGAAAAGACTTGAAGAAGAAGACCCATTTGGGGAAAGAGGCAGACCAACACCAGCATTGCTTTTGTTTTCACTAAAAAAGTTAAATTGAGGGTCTGGGGTGGAATAGAACACATAATTTGGCTGGTTCTGCAGAGGATTGGCAAAAGATGAGAAGTATGTCGTAGGGGGACTGGAGTTTAGCTTTCTTCGCTGACATCGTCCCATGATTGAAGTCTGTGAGGAGGCAGAGGAAGAGTGAGGGTGTGTAAGGTTTTCTTCTAGCTCCTCCTCCTGCTTCTGTTGTTGGACATGGTAGATAGTAGCTTGTGTTTGCAACTCTTGTGGGCAAATAGGCAAACCAGCTCTCTGCCTCCTTTTCATTCTGGTATTCCAGAAGTTCTTGATCTCATTGTCAGTTCTGCCATTTAACTGGAAACAGGGGAAACAGATAAGATGAAGCTGACAAAACAAAATAGAGCTGACAAAAAATAAAGGCAATAAGGTTTGAGGGTTCTTAGGAAGAAGAAGATAAAAATAAAAATAATAAGACATTAAGAGGTGGGCCCAATCAAAATTTAAGTAGGATGAAAAAAGGGGGCTGAATAAGAATCTGAGACAAAAAAGAAAAGGAAAATAAAAAATTGAGGTCAGCTTCATGTAGAAAGTTGACAGATCTATTTATTTATGATATTAGTGAAAGTTTACAGGACAATTGAATACTGAAAATGGATTAAGAAAATAAATTCAAAAGTCCAGAAATCAAATTAGGTTTTCAGGAACAAAAATGGGCTTTCCTTTCTCTGTCTTTTTTTTTTTTTTTTTTTTGGTGCCATGGTTGGGTCACAATCGAAGCAAATCTGGCAAAAGAGTTAAGACCATAACAATCAACATCATTTCAAAACCAGATAGAATCAATGAAAAAAAGTGACACAATTAAACAATCAAAAGTCAAAAATGATTAAACAGAGAAGGAAGAAAAACCATGAAAACACAAAATAGAGAGAGAGGGAGACAGAGAGCATGACCCATATAAAATACATTAATTAATATACCTGAGCAGCCATACTGGCCCATTTATTTCCAAGCTTAGCATGAAGGTTGATGACGATTAGCTCTTCTTCAAGTGTAAAGGAGCCTTTCCTGAGATTAGGCCTTAAATGGTTGGCCCATCTGAGTCTACAACTTTTACCACTTCTTGACAAACCTGAATTCTTCTGTACATCATTCCAATTCCCTTCACCATGTCCTTTCACGTACTCAACCAAAACTGCATCCTCAGCTGCTGTCCATGGACCCTTCTTGAAATTCTGCTCGTTGTTCCCACCGTCACCTTCGTTGTTGTTGTTGTTGTTATTGTTGTTGTTGTTCGACATAACTACCTCACAGCTAACAAAACCCAGAAAGAAAAAACAGAAAATCAGAAGCAAATTTTTTTTAATTTTTATTTTTCTTTGAAGTATCAGAAATCCAAGATGGTTCTGTGCTTGGTTTGAATTTTTATAACGGGGATGTTTATTTTGAAGGAGCTCTCTCCTCTATCTGCTTGAAAGAGAGTAGAGATGGAGATAGAGAAACAGAGAGAAAACAATTCAAGCTCTTGTCTTTCTCTTTGGTTTCAGAGAAGGAGAGTGGATTTAGAGAGAGAAAGAGGGAGGAAGTGGACTCAATGGGGTGTAGAGGGGCTTGAGATGGAAGGAGAGAACACAAAGCACAAGGTAGAGGGGGGGATTTATTTAAAGGTGTGAGCTTCCATTTCGGTCCGGGTTACAAGCTAAGTGGTAAATCGTCCATGGATATGTTTTCTATCTCCACCTAGGTGAATTGATATGTACACACCTCACTCTGCCTCTATTTAAGTCTAGAAGACTATTTTATTTTGCTCATTTTATATATTTGTCACATATAATAAATAGTTTTATATTTGAAATACATAAAAACTATTCACTTAATGTGGGAAAAATACTCACGAAAACATGAGAAAAGGAAATTGGATATCAAAAGAAGAATAAGAAACTTGCTTCTCATTGTCTCCAATTTTAGTTAGTGCACTATGCACTTAAGAACTTTTTTAGAAAAAATTGGTGCATTTTATTTCATTTGGTCTTTCTAGTGTAGAGAAGAATTTATTTATAATCCTTTAGGTTAAGATTTTGAAGGGAAGAATTGTAAAATTTCTTGTATGTGGTACATGTCAAATTAGTTTCAAAATTAACAAAGGAATTCTTATTCACTTCCCCTTCTACATTCATGATTTGAAAAATCATTGCTTTTTTATAAAAAAAATAGACGACTTTCATAGTTCTTACCCGAATATTGATATTTCCACTCCACGCCCCAACGTTAATATTGATGTATAGACACAATAGTCAATGCTGTCATTTTGGCATTATGCTTATAAATAAATTTTGACGCTCTGTCTGAAATTGTTGGAGTTCTGCCTCTAATTATATTATAAAATTTACTTTTACTTAATACTCCTTTCCATTTAATTTCCAAAAATTTGTCATTTATCGCTTTTCATTCATTCTTTATTGTCCGTTTTTTCTAAAAGATAATTTTTGAATTTTTCTTAGGAATTAACAATTTCCATTTTATGTTAGATGCATTTTGACCGTATTAATTGTATTCGAGATAATTTTATATTAAAGAAAACATACTTCTTCAAAATTGCATTGAACCGGTTTAGGTAATATGTAACTCGAGTAAGTTGGCAACCAAAACATACATCTACTTTCCTTTTTTTCATATAATCTGAAGGAAAAAAGAAAAAAAAGAAAGGATGAAGAGAGAGATAAAAAAATAAAATGAACAAAATTAAGACTTTTGACTTTGAACTTCATTAAGATTAGAGTTATAAAATTTAAACTAAACTACTACTTTGGTTTCTCAAAAATATTAAGATTATCAATTTTGTTCCTCAATGATATTTGATTAATCAAGCCCTTAAAAGATATAATCAAATTTCATCTTTCAAGTTTCAATGTTGAATTTATCAATTAAGTCCCTCAAAATTTTCAGACCATTAATTTTGTCCCTCAATGTTTAATTTTATCAATTGAATTCCTGAAATATTCAATGTTATTAATTTCGTCTCTTTATATATTTGATTAATTGAGAATTAGCAAATTTTTTAATTTGACAAGTTAAAGCAAAAATGATAATGTTTATTATTAAATGTGCATGTGACATTTAGAAAGTAAGATTGAAAAAAATTATATCAACATACTAGGTAAATTCTAATTTCACAATGTATAATTTTCATTAATGTTTTAAAATTGGGCCCGGAGGGTGACCTGGAAAAGTGTCTGGGTTACAGATTCAACTATTAAGTTGACCCTGACATTATAATTTAGAATATAGTATTATTTTATAGTATTTTTAATATAGAATTATAAATATTTTATGTATATGAAATAAATTAATATGGAAAAAGAAATGTAAAACAATAACAAAACAAGATAAATGAAAACTAAAGATAAAGGGAAAATAGTCTATTACAACCTCCTCTTCTCTTTTATATATATATATATAGCGATGGGTCTTTAAATTACGAGTAGGTCAATCGGGTTCCCATAAATCGTTATTCTTGGTTTTAGGGCTAATTCGGTCTGGAATAGCACTCGGACGAGAGTCTACGTTGTTCGATCGGTCAGGTCAATCTTTGAAACACTGCTTTTCATAGAGACAATCCTTAACTAAAACATGCATTAAGAAAAAAAAATTATCTCAAGAAAAACTTGAATGAATTTGAAAATTAAGGATTTAGTGTTAATTTTGTGTATTAATGAGAAGTATTTTTCAGTATACATTCTCAATTTAATATTAGTAACGCAAGTTAATTAGTATTTTATTGTCTTTAATATGTCAAATAAATTTATTTATAAATTCACAATTAGTGAAATAGAGATAATGAAAAAATTAATAATTTTGAATTTTTAAGGATTTGATTGATAACATTCAATATTGATGGACTAAATTGATAAATTTGAAATCTTTAAGTGACTTATTTAATAAATTGAAATTTGAATGATGAAATTGATAACTTTAATTTTTTTTATTTTTTATTTTTAA
Source organism: Quillaja saponaria (assembly GCA_029379385.1). Classification (NCBI taxonomy): domain Eukaryota; kingdom Viridiplantae; phylum Streptophyta; class Magnoliopsida; order Fabales; family Quillajaceae; genus Quillaja; species Quillaja saponaria. The sequence goes on along the minus strand of CM055616.1, from coordinate 3,450,420 downwards.
GAATTTGATTGATGAAATTGATAAGTTAACAATTTTTAAGGGACCAAAATAATAGTTTAGTCTAAAAGTTACGGAAATTTATAGGGTTACTTCATTTTTATTTACAAATTATTCATTAATAATTATTTTTTGCGGTCCTTTGCTTTTCCAATATTCAAAATATTATTTGTATTTTACAACCTCATATGAATTTCCTTTTTTGTATTATCAATTTCACTGTAATTCTTGTAGTTGAAAATCTTTATTATTTTGAATGTGGTTAAGTCGTCAAATAATGAAAATGAATTTCTTATATTTTGGGTTGACAATTTGATTACTTGGGTTAGATATTGGTCTAATTAGATTGGATTTGAAATATATATATATATATATATATTTCAAATAACGGAGCCGTAATTTAAAGAATGAGGGTCTGGGGTGGAATAGAACGCATAATTTGGCTGGTTCTGCAGAGGATTGGCAGAAGATGAGAAGTATGTCATAGGGGGACGGAGTTTAGCTTTCGTTGCTGACATCGTCCCATGATTGAAGTCTGTGAGGAGGCAGAGGAAGAGTGAGGGTGTGTAAGGTTTTCTTCTAGCTCCTCCTTCTGCTTCTCTGTTGTTGGACATGGTAGGTAGTAGCTTGTGTTTGCAACTCTTGTGGGTAAATAGGCAAACCAGCTCTCTGCCTCCTTTTCATTCTGGTAGTCCTGAAGTTCTTGATCTCATTGTCAGTTCTGCCATTTAACTGGAAACAGGGGAAACAGATAAGATGAAGCTGACAAAACAAAATAGAGCTGAAGAAAAATAAAGGCAATAAAGTTTGAGTGTTCTTAGGAAGAAGAAAAATAAAGGCAATCCAAAATTTAAGTGGGATGAGAAACGGAGGTGAATAGGAATCTGAGACAAAAAAGAAAAGAAAAAAAAAATTGAGGTCCGGTCAATCTTTAAAACACTGCTTTTCATAGAGAAAATCCTTAACTAAAACATGCATTAAGGATAAAAAAATATTTTTGTAAATAATAATCCCTTAGGTTAAGATTTTGTAGGGAAGAATTGTAAAATTTCTTGTATGTGGTACGTGTCAAATTAGTTTCAAAATTAACAATGGAATTCTTCTTCACTTCCCCTTCTATATTCATGATTTGAAAAATCATTGCTTTTTTTAAAAATAGATAAAATAAAAAAATAAACGAATTTCATAGTTCTTACTTGAACATTAATATTTTCACGCCCCAACGTTAATATTCATGTACATACACAACAGTCAATGCTGTCATTTTGGCAGTACAGTTTATAAATTAATTTTGACACTCTGTCTGAAATTGTCGAAGTTCTGCCATTATGAAATTTACTTTTATTTAATACTCCTTTCCATTTAATTTCAAAAAATTTGTCGTTTATCACTTTTCATTCATTCTTTATTGTCTGTTTTTTCCAAAGGATAATTTTTGAATTTTTCTTAGGAAGTAACAATTTCCATTTTATGTTAGATCCATTTTGACCGTATTAATTGTATTCGATATAATTTTATATTAGAAAAAATCATACTTCTTCAAAATCGCATCGAATCAATTTAGGTAATATGTAAACTCGAGTATGTTGGCAAACATACATCTACTTTACTTATGTTCAATTTTATCAATTAAGTGCTTAAAAGATTTTAACTAATCAATTTCATCTTTCTAGTTTCAATGTTGAATTTATCAATTAAGTTAATTTTGTCCCTCGATGTTTAGTTTCATCAATTGAATTCTTGAAATATTTAATGTTATCAATTTCAGTCTCTCCATATACTTGTAATTGAGAATTAGAAAATTTTTAAATTTAACAAGTTAAAGCAAAAATGATAATGTTTATTATTAAATGTGCATGTGACATTTAGAAAGTAATATTGAAAAAAATTATATCAACATACTAGGTAAATTCTAAATTCATTCACTTTTCATCAATGTTTTAAAACTCAGTCCAGAGGGTGACCTACTAGATAAATTCTAAATTCATTCACTTTTCATCAATGTTTTAAAATTCGGTCCAGAGGAGTGATCTGGAAAAATGTTTAGGTCACCAATTCAATTGTCGAGTTGACCCTACTGTTTTAATTTAAAATATAATATTATTTTATATATTTTTAACATTGAAATATAAGTATTTTAAGTATATGGACTAATTTAATATCAAACAAGAAATGAAAAACAATAAACAAAAAAAAGATAAATGAAAACTAAAGATAAAAGGAAAATAATCTATTACAATCTTCTCTTGTCTTCTATTTTTTTTAAATTTTTTTAATTGCAATGGGTCTTTAAATTACGGGTAGGTCAACCGAGTTCAGAGTCAACCACTATTATAGGTTTTAGGTCTAATCAAGTCTAGAAAGCACCCAAATGACGGTCTGACCTATTTGATCGGATCAGCCAATCTGGTTCTTAAAACGGTGCTTTTCCTAGAGACAATCCTTAACTAAAACATGCATTAAGGATAAAAAAAAATATATTGGCTCAAGAAAAACTTGGATGAATTTGAGAATTAATGATTTATTGTTAATTTAGTGTATTAATGAGAAGTAATTTTCAATATTACATTCTAAATTTAATATTAATAACTCAAGATAATTAGCATTTTATTGTCTTTAATATGTCAAATAGATTTATTTATTAATTCTCAATTAGTGAAATAGAGAGAATGACAAAATTAATAATTTTGAATTTTTTAGGAATTTAATTGATAACATTCAATATTGATGGACTAAAATGATAAATTTGAAATCTTTAAGGACTTATTTAATAAATTAAAATTTGAATGATGGAATTGATTTTTGTGTAGGAATTTTTTTTTTTAAGGGACCAAAATAATAGTTTAGCCTAAAAGTTACGAAAATTTATAGAGTTACTTTTGTGCAATCCAAAACCTAGTGTTGAAAAGAGATGTCATTTTTTCTATGTATCCTTCATTTTATTTACAAATTATTGATTATTTTTTGTGATCATTTTCTTTTCCAACATTCAAAATATTATTTGTATTTTACAACCTCATAAATGAATTTCCTTTTTTGTATTATCAATTTCACTATAATTCTTGTTATTTAAAATCTTTATTAATTTGAATGTGGTTAAGTTGTCAAATAATAAAAATGAATTTCTTATATATAGAGTTGGTAATTTGATTAGTTGGGTTGGATATTGGTCTAATCAAATCAGATTATATATATATATTATTTAAACGAAGCACATGTCGGCGTTGAGTTCCGGAACTGATCTTCAAACGATAGGCTTTGGGCTAAGTTCGGATCAATCCATATTTGAACACAAAACCATATAAAATGTTGAAAAAGACTAAATAAGACATTTTAAGTCTAGATCATATATGTTCAAATAAGTTGTAGATCAAATTTTATAAATTCGGATTTGAATAATTCTGAAAAGTGTTCCTTTACATAACATTTACTACTAGAATTATTAAGTAATATCAATGATGGTTGTGCCTAGCGAAAAGAGCTAATGACTCATAGCAAAAAATTTCATAAATATCCACAAAGAATTATTGAGTAATGGTGTGTCATGCCCTACTTTGTTATATTTTATATTTATTTAAAACTTAAAAACATATATAAGGTGACTTGCATATACCTCAACTAATTGTACTTATAGGACAGTAAGACGTCATATAATTCAACAATCACATTTCCGACTTAAAGGACTGGCCCATGCCCAATCCTTATTATTCAAGGCTACGTCCTTAAAATTTAGGTTAGCTTTTGTTTTTGTTTTTTTTTTTTTTTGCTTAAAAGAATATAGCTAGCTTGGTTTGGGCTATTAAGCTTTGGGCTAGACCGCCATTTATAATTCTAAGCAATATATAAAAATAATAATAAAATAAAATAAAAATTCTTTTTGAATCATCTCTATTAATGAATTTTTTATTTTTGTAATTTAAATTTAATAAAGAGAATTATCTGGAGAGTTATAGATCCTATACTTTACAGGAAGGGAGTTCAAAGATAAAGGACCTATCTAGAAATTAGGGATTGAAGAAATGAAGTACCCGATACTTACCCCACAAATTGATGGGTAAGGTTGGGAACCTAAATCCTTGAAATTATTAAGCTCAAACTATCGATATAGTATAATTATCTTGAACTTTCAAAACTGTAAAATCAAATTTGTTATTTTTAAGAAAAATATATATTTCTCTTTTTAAATAATAGTCACTTGGGTTAAGATTTTGTATTGTAAAATTTCTTATAATATATGGTGCATGTCAAAGTAATTGTAAAATTCAGTATTCATACACCAAAGGAATTTTTTCCTCCCCACTTCCCTTCAATATAATTGTTTTCAAAATAAAAGTAAACACAATAAAAAAATAGATGGCTTTCTTGAAAAAATAGTTTCGTGCCTCAATGTTAGTATCAATGTACCGGTACAATAGTCAATGCATATCTCTATTTTGCCAATATGGTTATAATATAATTTTGACGCATTATTTGTCCATTATCAGAGTTGTATCTCTGATTATATTATGAAACTTTCTTTTAATTTCTAGCAATTTTGTCATTCATCGCTTTTCATTCATTCATTCTCATTTATTTTTTTTCATGCATAAAAATATAATTTTTTTTCATTTTTTCTAAAACTTAATTTATTTCATTTAATGTTCAATGCATTTTGGGTACTTATTAATTGTATTCAAAATAAGATTCAATTTAACAAATAAACTTTTTCAAAATGGCATTGAAGCCGGGTTGGTGTAGGTATTTAAATTTGAGTTTGTTGGTCATCCGAAACACGCATTCACTTTCCTTCTTCCATATAATCACGAAAAAAGAAAGAAAGATAAAAAAAAAACAAAAACAAAAGAATACCTCAAATAACTAATGAAAAAATATTATTATTTAGTGAAAATATATATATAAAAAAATTAGCTCCTTTCAATTAGTCACCAAAAAAATTAGCTCCATAACTGAGTTTGGTTGTTATGGAGGGAATTAATTTGCTACTATCAATGATGATACCGATAAGTAGTATAAAAATAAGACACGTTGATTCTAAAACAAAACAAAATGTAAAAAATTAATTTACTTATAAATTTTTTTTTAGTTGTTCAGTGTTATTTTTTAAAAATAATTATTTATGAGTAAAATTTTTAAGTCACCTAGGGTGCCATGTCATGGATCAAATTATCTTCACTTGAGATGAGCATTACGAGAAGAGAAAAAAATTACTTTCCATTATATAACTCATAAAATTTTAAAAATATTCAATGAAGTGAACTGTATTTTTTTGTGGATGCTTTGTAGCCGAATGATATTACTATTATTAGGATTTCCAGTGTGACCTGTGTCATTTGTTTTAGAGAACAATCAATACAGGGGAAAGGAACAGGCATGCTTTGTTTTATAAGATCTTCAACTTGGAAACATGGAAGCATTCCTCGCTCAAAATTTCAAAAGTTTAGAAACAAATTATAACTAGAGAGAGCAAACTTCCTATCACCCAATCTCGTTCTTATTTGGAGATTAATGAAATGGGAGAAGCAATAGACCCAACAAACTAACATTATATCCATTTTCTTTCCTCTCCTTTCACATCTCCCAAATATAGCCAAATTCTAAATTTCATATCCATGCCAACATGCAGTTGTTTCTGATCTGTATACTAGAGCAACCTGTTATCTGTCACTACTGCAAATGTATGTCATGCAAACTCAGATAGTCTGATCTAAATATCTTTAGGAGAAGCAAAGGAACTGCAGAGAAAACACAGCATCTCCTAAGGATTTTGTCATGAAATAAGCTACTAGTCTGACATTTTTAGTCAATATCAGTTTCAAACATTGGAAATCTTCCTATGGATCATGTTAGCAAAAATTGTGGTTTCTTTCTTTTCTGTTACAATATACATTAGGTATCCCATAATAGGGATGACGAAAAAAGTGGGATGATGGGAGGTATTCTACATTTTCCTTTCACTTCTAGTCCTTCTGGGGGAAAAAGGGAGTTCTATGAAAATATCTTCTCATCATTTTCTATTTTTCCCCTTCCCTCCTACCAAACAGCTGAAGCACCATAGACACTCCATTTCATTCCTTTCATCTCTATCCTCCCCAAGAAGAGCATTACATTGGCTTATCAGATTGTGTACAAAGCAAAGGAAGATGAAGTAGGTTTTACTTTTATAAATCCTACACTCATCTACTGCAAGAAGTTACATTTTGTTGAACAGTGTAGTTTGGCTAGTCTGATAAGAATAGCAAGTGATGTAAAGGAATTAATAGCACAATAATGTGAGCTTTGCAATACCAAATAGAGAATGTATTTGTCTAAGGCAATGGCTTGTATAGTATATGTTTTCTTCAGCTATAAATTTTGTACATACATTAACAAAAGTCATCATTTCATAAGCATAGCATTCATAATATAGTTATAGGTGAAGCGCAGAATAAGCAACTTGATAAGGATTGAAAGGATTTCTCTCTTTAGGCGGTACTGTAATTATCTCTTGAAGCATAACCAAACAGATGATCTCAAGTCTCAAGTCTCAACCAAACACCAAAAAATAAAAATAAAACAGAAAAAAAGGTCATAGAATAGCCAAGAAAGCTTGTTCTTTCAGGATCAATCTTACATACAGATTCTAAATTTTCACAGATAACCTTATTTACCTTCAAAAGTGCAGAATGACTGTTTTCTTTTTTGGATTAGAAGCATGACTATCTTTTAAATCACAAGTTCACAACCCAAACTAGCATGTTCTATACTGAGAAGGAAGAGAAGCCAAAGTTACCTTCCATAAGATATCTTTGGGAAAGAAACTTGTATATCTCAATAATTTACAATAAATTTGTCTCCTTGATGATATCTTTGGAGTAGGTTTTACTTTTATAAATCCTACACTCATTTACTGCTAGAAGGTATTATATTTTGTTAGAATGGTGTAGTTTGGCCAGTCTGATAAGAATAGAAAGTGATGTAAAGGAATTAATAGCACAATAATGTGAGCTTTGCAATACCAAATAGAGAATGTATTTGTCTAAGACAATGGCTTGTATAGTTCAGCTATAAATTTTGTACATACATTAACAACAGTCACCATTTCATAAGCAGAACATTCATAATATAGTTATAACCTTACAGGTGAAGCACAGAATAAGCAAGAAAGGATTTCTCTCTATAGCCTGTACTGTAATTATCATGTTCCTTACTGCGAAGGAAGAGACGTCAAAGTTACTTTCCATAAGATATCTTTGGAGAAAGAAACTTGTATATCTCAATCATTTACAATAAATTTGTCTCCTTGATAATACATAATTGGCTGCCAAATGGCACAATAGCATCTTTCCGCTCACAATAAAAACTCACACAAGTAATCACAACAGATCTTTGATAAAATCAAGGTTTAGTGTATCCCTAACAATAAGGAATAACCCAAGAAATATAACAAGCGTGATACCTGATGACATTATCCCCTGCTCAACTTCCAGAGGGAGCTTTCTCCCACCCCTAGCTGCCTCAACAAGGATCAATGCCAAAGATCCCCCATCCAAAGCAGGTAAAGGGAGAAGGTTTATAACTGCAAGATTAAGATTAAGTACAGCAGCAAATTGGTAAAGCCCATCAACGTTCGATCTAGCAACTTCAGCACCAACGGCAATAATGGCTACAGGACCAGAAACCTTACTAGCTGTTTGTGAGAAGTTTAAGACTGTTTGCTTTAAGCTATCTAAAACACTAAATGTGAGGCCCCAAAATTCTTTTCCAGTATAACTTATAACCTCCATAAAGTTATTCGGTCTAACCTTGGAAAGTTTAACGTTAGGTGATAACTGAACTCCAATTTTACCAGTTCCATCATAATTTTCATCTGGGGTGACCCTAAGTTCAAAGTCTTCCTGCCCCCTCTTAACCTTCAGTAACACATACTTACTTGGATTCTTCTTAACTACATCAACAATTTCTGAAACAGCATTAAAACCTGGTTTAGGCAGTTCACTTCCATTAACCTCAAGTATCACATCGCCAGCAAGCAACCCATCTCGTGAAGCAGCCGAAAAGGGCCGAACATCAGGCACAATCACACCAGGAAAGGCCTCTTGTACAGGCAAACCAACTGAGAGGACTTGAACAAAGATGATGGTATATGCAAAAATTATATTAGCAATTACACCAGCTGAAATCACAATCACTCTGTCCAATATTGGTCTGTTTTTAAGCAAGTTTTCATCGTCAACCGGAATATCACTCTGTGGATCATTATCAGGAAACCCCACAAACCCACCAAGAGGAAACGCTCTAATAGAATATTCTACATTGTTTGAATTAAATTTAGCTAAAATTGGTCCAAACCCAACTGCAAATTTACTTACATGGATACCCTGGAGATAAGCAGCAAGGAAGTGCCCACTCTCATGAACAACAATAATGGCTGTTAAAACTGCAGCTGCCTCCAGTACAGATTGAAGCACTCTCGAAATTCCCAAAATCAAATCCAGAAATAGCCCATGACCTAAAATCAGCCCTGTTTCCAAGTGAATATCTACTCTGCTCGTGTAAAAAACAGCTCTTGCAATTGAAATTAAACTGCGGTGAAGCAAATGAATATGCTACAGACAGTGGAATAAGGTTTTGGAAAGTGGGTTTTCAGTTTTGATGGATGGTCTGAGATGGATGATCTTGAATTGGATAATTTGATGACGGAACTGGAATAAGATGGTGGAGAGGACGGAAGGTTTATAACCATGGTTCCTAGGTTTTTGGATGGGTATTAAGGAGGAAAACCTTGGAGCTAATGTGAGGAGGGTGGACGGCATGGAAGGTGGGATTGGATAATTTCATGTTCTTTTTCCTTTTTTTGGTGGTCCCTTGCCTGTGGAGGAGAAGTGAGTGAGATGTCTCCCTTTTATTGTCCACACAAGCTGGACTCTGTCTTGCATGAGATTTGGGAATTATTAGTCCACAAATGGCATGCCCAAATCGAAATTAAAAAAATATAAAATTGTCGGGTAATAAAATTTTATAAATTTCTAGTACTGAAGTGAATTGTATATTTTTTTTTATTGAATTTTAGAGATGATAATCAAACTGTGCATAAATTAGCAGGGAATAAAATTTTTAATATTGGTATAGATAGTATAATTTTTTATTAATAATGAAATTGTGCATAAATTAGTCCAAATATTATTTAACTTCTAAAACAAATAAATTACCTCGAAAAAAAAAAAGATATCTATGGTTGTTAAATTGAACAAGGGGAATCGGACAAGACAAAATGGTTGGTTTTAAAAAAAGTAAGCTTTTGATTAGTGGGAGCGACCATTAGGTTTTCAGAAATGGTACTTGATTTGAAAATTGTTAAATCAAAAAGAACAAAGATGCCCATGACCATAATTTTTGCCTCAATTCAAACGTTTCTGTTTTGTGGGTCTCTTGACATTGATTTTTGTTAGGAGTCGTGACAAATGGTCCAATTTAATTAAATCATCAACTTGCAAACACATTCCTACATAAAAAACCCAACAATGGTGTTCCTGTTGTTAACCTACCAAAAGTATATATATATATATATATATTTTTATTTTTTTATTTTTTTAAGGAAAAGAAAGTAAAATTAATTTTAGGGCTTTTACAATATTTTTGTAGCTACTAATTTGATATAATTTAATTAATTACAACTTACTAATTATTACTTGATTATATCCCCAATAATTTAACTAAGTGGTACAATAGCACAAAGTGCTGACACTAAGAAAAGAGAGGTAAAGTAGAGAAACTTATATATATATATATATATATATATATAATATAGTATGTTTTATGTAAGAGTGTTAGTGACTTAATTTTCATTAGACTATATGTTAGCTTGTTAATGAAGATAGGGAAACCAACAAAAATTAAAAAAAATCATACCCTAAACTTTTATTTTCCTTTTTTATGAAGACATTAATTAATTATATTTAGATGTAACTATAATAGAAAATGTTAAAAGGAGGCATTAATTACAGGCATAAAATTATGGCTACATCCATATATATGTCTTTTCTTAAATAGTGAGTAAATCTGTGATATGCACATAATAAATTAGAATTTGATAAATATTCGATAATAAATAAATTAGTAGATCAATAATAAGATGAAAAAAGCATTTCACCAACTTGATATACTCTTTGCCTAACTATTATTTGTGTATCAAGCCTTTCTCATAAAATTATTGCTATATCAATAATATCATTCTCTGATATAGTTATTTTTATGATAGATTTTTATTTTTACTTTCTTTCATGAAATTTATTATTTCTTTATTTTTGAAAGTTGTAGTAGAGCTGATTCAATTTTTCTATCCTTTATAAATGGAATATCAGCAATAACTTTTGCATTCACTATAATATCTATAATAGAGATCTTCATCGTCGACCTATAGCGATTTTCATGTCAAGTGTAATAATAGAACTTATTTTTAATTCAGACTAATAAATAAAAGAAATTAAGATTCATATTATAACAATAAATATGATTAGATTTTCTTGATTTAATTATTTTGATTGATGTCAATGTCCTTACACATCGATAATTACAAGTATACATCAATAATTATCTCTACTCTACTTAAAAATAAAAAATAAAAATCTAAAGTTATGCAAAACCTCCATCCCCTCCCTCCATCAATCCCTTTATAATGTTTATCTTTTTCAGGAATCCTTCGTAGTTATTAAACTTAAATTACTTTCCAATGGTTTTGCTGGTTAAGTGATTAGTAGGGTCTAGACCATCTCATTAAATTCTCTCCATGGTGGAAACTTAACTGTAAGAACCGGCAGAGAAATTAAGACACAAATACCTACCTACCTAGCTACGTAGCTTTTTTCTGGAAAGCACTAGCATGCATTAAAAGTTATTTGGTGAGGGCAGGAGGCCACTGGGGAATTTACCAGCAGGAACTTTGAACACCCATATATCTTTCAATTAACTTTATATTCCAATTAAATTATGTTTTATAGTTAACACTTATATTCCATTTTCAGTGTCTTTCTGTATTAATCATATCTTTAATTTTGGGAATAATAGTCATTGATTTTGTTGGTTTAATATACATACACACATACATGTCAGAATTATATTGAAAAACAAAATGGCTGGAGGCGGAGGAGATAGAGGAGACATCACAGGTTTATATGCATGAGAAAATAAATTAAAATGATCAGAAAATTAAAGGAAATCAAGAAAGAGATGAATTAAATTATTAATTAATTATATATAAATGCATAATAAGTATAAGAACTATAAATACCAGGTGTTCTTAAAAATTAAATTGGAGATGGAGTGGAAAAAGTAGATATTGACGCGGCTCAATCAAAATCACATGGCTAATGAATTTGAATCTCTTATTTTTAGCAATTCATGTCTTCAATTTGAGGCGCGCCAATACCTTCATTTTCCTTACCACTGCAAAACAGTACAGCTCGATCCTCAGCTACCCACCACACGTCCAGTAAATAATAATGAACTCAGAGAGAGCCAGAGAGAAAGAGAAATAGAGAAAGAGAAAAAGAGAGAAAGAGAGAAAGAGAGAAAGATAGAGAGAGAGAGAGAGAGAGAGAGGGGCAGTGAATTCACATAATAACTGTTTGCTTAAAGCAGATCATAAATAAAACCATCACAATAATTAGAAACCAAATAATTTTGTGTTTTTGTAAGTATGGGAAGAGTTTGACAACCTTTTCTTCCACTTCCATGCCGCCGGGACCGGTATTTCTTGTCTCTAATCTTTAATTAATGATAATGTCAATATTGCATTATAAAAAATCAAAAGTATTAAGTAGGGCTGTCCAACTAGCGGGTGGATGAGTTTGATAAAAATTTATCGGACTAAATCGGATTAGTGGAAATCATACTCAAGTTTAGTTTAGAAGTCGAGTGTTCTGTTAATAAAAAATTATGGCAAGTTAAAAAAATTGGATGGATCAAATAGGTTAGACTTTTAATTTATTAAATTTTATTATACATAATTTATTATTTAATTTTCACAAACAATAAAATTCTAAATAAAATAAATTCAAATTATATAATTTTTATGTTATAAGTAAACATAAATTGGAGTTTGTCAACATTACAAATTTAACAAAAATGTTTAAGTAAGATAAATATACATTATTATAATGTACATTTAACACAAACACAGAAGTAAACTTATTATCCGTAAGTAAACCTAATTGACGTTAACTCTTGCCTATGGATGCGATTCTAATTTATGTAAGATCTAATAATTGAAACTGTGTTTATTTCATTAAATTAATAGGTTTATATCTCATTGAGAATGATGTGGAAAGTAAAACATAAATTTTAGTTATAGTGTAAATAACTTCATTTTAATTTGACAAAATAAGTGAATTAGTTTATATGCAAATAAATTGACCGAACACCAATTAAATAAGGAAGAAAAAAAATCAAAGAAACAACCAAGTAAACGTTATGGATCAAAAATCATGTTTTCTCACACAATTTCCAATACAAAAATTTTACGTTTTTTTATTTATTATTTTATTACAGTGCTTGTTATATATTGGCTGTATATCAATCAAAGTGCTATATTTTCAGATTAGGATTCCACAAATCGGATTATAAACTTGGTGTAATTTTTCATTTTTATTCATCGTGAATGGTTGAACTGTAATTTAGAATTTTCTCCCTTTTACTCTGAGAAAAAAAAAAAACACTTCATTTGGCTTGACAATTTTCTCAAAACAAAAATACTCCAATTAATAAACGCTTGATATTTTTAAAAATTCACAAACTTCTCATTGATGCTTTCAGGGACCTTCAATATTCCTCCAACTAGAGATTTGATGACACTCATCTTTTGGGTGCTTGGGTTACTAATTTTCTTTAGACTGGGCCGACCACCCACACTTCCTAAAGGACCTCATAACACTTCGTAATGCTGGCCCAATACATATTGATAATCGTTCTCATTTACTTCCTAAAATTCGGCAGACCTATAACTTCGGTTTTTAATGTATTTTTCTTTGTCGCAGACCTATAAATTAAAGGTCGCTGAATTTTCTTTACTTAAATTAAAGAGGTGCATTAAACAACACGTACACTACTTATTGCTAAATAAATTAATTTATCATTCAATTATATTTTATTTCATGAATTATCACATATTATGTAATAATTTTATAAATTATTTAATTTGATATATAATTTTTTAATTTGAGTCACAATTAGTAATTAGTAAATAATATATAATTATTTATTAAATCTAATAAATTATTACAAAATAAACTAAACTATCATTTATATAAATTTTAATTTTTTTTTTCTATCAAATTGAATACTTTATATTGATTCTATTTTAGTATAATATATTATATATTTGATACTATTTCAATCTATATAATGTTAAATTAGATTATTTTAAATAGTTCATTAGTTAAAAATATGATAGAGAGAGAGAAAGTTAAGTATTAGAGAAATTATAACGCTAATAGTTGAGTCCTTGTAAAGTTAATTTGTTCTATTTAATAGATAATTTAGGTGACCAGCAATTATTACTAATTATGACTTAAACAATGAGATTATGAACTAATTCAATCGTTTATGTTACTTTTGTAAAATAAATAATAATTTATAGGATAAAGGACTTGACCATTAATTTATTATTATTTTTAACATTTCTATTATTAAAAAACAAACATAGATTGGGGAAAATAAATTTTTTATGGATTCTTTTTCTAAGAAAGAGGATAATAAATTGCTATAATAATTTATTATTGATTTTTAATAAAGTGATATTAGCTTTCGTGCATCTCGACTAATTTATATTTCATGTCTTGTTAAAAGCATGACATCTATATAGTGAATTCAAAATTTAGTTGAATTTTACTCCCCACAACTTCTTACATTCAAATTCAAGAAGTTAATGAATTGAGCATATCTCTTTGACCATTATGCCAATTCCTTATAATTTTTTTAATTTTTAAATATTAGTTAAAAGCTTTGATTATTTTTTATGGACTCGTTTAACACAATACATATAATTGTATAATATATGACTGTACAGTATATTAAATTACATAATTATACTGTTGTCTTATTTTTTTCTTTCTCAATATATACTCTTATACTACTGATAGACATATATAAGAGATGACCAATAATACAAAATCTATAATATCACGTCGTTGCCAATATTATATGTATAAAAGCTAATTAAGTAATTGTATATTATCATATTATTTTTATATGATGTGTCAAATAAGTTGTATTAATAATATTGAACTTAATTTTAACCTTTTTATGTTTATACTTTTGTTGATTCAACAAAAACTATAAAGCACCTAGTACTAATTTTTTTAATTTTTTATTTAGAAAAAAGTTTACTAAAAAAAGAAGATCTCTTGTTCGTTGAGTGATCTTGACCATCCAACACATCAAAAACTTTTTTTATAATAAATGTTATTTTTTATGAAAAACGACAATGAAACATACGAGGGATGCATGGTTGATAGTATCAGCATGTCCAGGAACCAAAGTATTGTTCGGTACAGTCTAGTCCTTTTATGACCAGATTCAATGTATCTGCCTCTCTTTTTCTGACCTGATTATTATTAATGCCTTTCTCCTCCTAAAATAGAGAGATAGAAAGAGAGAGCTAAGGGAATAATACTATTCTCTGTGTGAGTTGGGTTGCTGCTTCAGCCGCTGCTGTTTCAGGAATTGAATCAGCTTCTGCCATTTTTCCTCCAACTTCTTTATCCCTTAGCTCAAATGGTATGCATCCATGCTTCCCTTTGCTTTTTCTTTATTTTCTATGTCCCATTTTTCGATTCGAACGTTTATAATCTTAAAACATCTAACAATCACTGAAAAGCACAAATTTTTTTTTTGAAACCACATTTTCATTTTTCAAGAACTTTACTCGTCCTCAGAAAACCCCAAGTAATAGTAAATGTTTCTTGGCGTGTTCTTATCGGTCAATGTTCATACGTTATTATTAAATTTATGGGGAAATTTAAGCAAAAAGTAACTTATTATTTGGTTAACGTGGCTCCTATAGGTGGGGTCTTTTGAGCCATTGATTCCATCACAGCTAACACACAGGCCTGAAGATTAGGGATGTTGATATAATTCTGGTGGAACCATTGGTTGCTTTTCCTAGAAATGGTATGTTTTTCTTATTCATAGTAGAGTTTGAGGGCATACAGATAGTGCAATATTCCATTGGATATGATGCAATTGCAACTTGATCCTTTTGTATTTTTATAGTAATTGTGAAAGATATTGTTGATTCAAGTAAAGATAATCTGGAAAGAGATCTTGGAAGTGCTTTCCCCATGAGATTTTGGATATAACCAATGGAAGATCAGAGATCAAAGTAGTTATTGTTGCTTTCGGGTATTTTAATTTTTGTCACTTTCTTTATGAATATTCTCATTGATATGCCAATTGAGTTTGGGAAAGTTCCTTCTTCTTTTCTTTTCCAATTAACTCTGCATATATATCATCCATATGAAAGATGTGCAGCGTCTTTCTAATCTTCCTTGTGCCTGCCAAGCAATTTGAAAGTTCAGTGAACTTTTTATAACATGATAGGATTTGTTAGCTGGATAAATTGGTTTCACTTAAAATAACATTGTAAATGGTTTTTCTAATTTAAATCTCAGCATGTATATAATGCTTCACACTGTCAGTCCTTGCATTGCTGCTTATAGATTTATATAGTCTTCTTTTAAACCCATCCCTTTTCATCACATGCTTGCCATTTTTCTTGGCAACCTATGTTGTGGTGAAAGAGAATATCTTCCATTCCGTACAAATTTGTTTATCAAATTTGTTAATCTTAAGCTAAAGTGGGATACCTCATGGCTCATGCTATATGTTACATTCTAATTAATATTAATGAAATAGTACGGATAAGCCAACAAAGAGTCGGTCACATATATTGAGTTTACTTTTTTATTTTAAAGATGCAGAATCAAACACATGATATGTAAAGATGCCTGTATCATTCGTGGGGGATGGACTTTGGGTACGGAACTTACTAGTGTTCTTGTCGTCAAGTGCTAAAAAATCATTAAATATCATAAGTTAGGTAATTAACTACTTGAATCAATCAGCATAATTTACATATCTTGAACAAAAGAAAAAAAGGAAAGAGCTGAGGATAGACCCTCAGTTTTGCCAGAAAAGGAAAGCTCTTCTCCATTAGGTAGTAAGTGTTTGTATAAATTGTGGTTTTTATTTTACAAGCAGTCTTTTGTTGATCCTCCTTCAGCACTTAACATTGTTGTTATTGTCCTTTAATTTTTATAATAACTTAGTGGCTAAGAGGATCCTTAATTAACAAAAAATCATCTAGCAGATAGCTAGAGTGCTAAAATTTGAAATTGTCAATAGAACATAATCCTCTGTTAAGCAGAAATAAGTCCCCATATATATTTTTTAGGAGTTGGCCAATTGGTTTGTCAGAATGCCTTGTCAATTAAGTTACTGCCTCTAAGATAATTAAGGAATCAATCCTACTGCCCTTTTCCCAACAATTTAGAAGTGGAACTTACATCTGGGTTTGTGCAGTGCAAATTATCGTGGTACTCTGATTAGATATACTTGGGTAACTGGATGTAATAGAAGACTGAAGGCACTCCAGTGTTTTGATGGTATAGAGGAGCACTATGTCATTCACATTCGTTACATGCTCCTAGATATTACTGAGGTTGATCAGGATCTAGTGACACTACTTTCTTTTCATAAAGATGTGCTCCAAGAATGTTACCAAGTGATGCAGATGAAGCCTCTGAAGAAGGTCTTTAAGAGTCTGCATGACCATAGACAAGACCAACTGGCAGGAGCCAGAGCAGAGAGTCTGGTTATTCGAGCAGATCTTTTATATGAAGAGATCATGGATGGTGGCACTGAAATCCTAGTGGAATGGAACTTAAATCCATATGTGATTAGCCAAGACTTTTGGTGCTCCCTCCAAGCCACGAATGTTCCTGTCAGCTGTTTGTATTCTCAGTGAATATGTCAAAGTTGATCGTCAGCCATGCATTGGGCCTGTGTCTATCAATGCTTGGTTTCTGATCCACAATGAATATATTAAAGAGATAGTGGCACCTATAGTTTATGATCATAAATCTGGGGCTGCATATGATGCCACTGTCTATCAATATTTTGTTTCTCTGGCCATGAATAGTATAATACATATCATGCTATTCTATGCCTCTTGGTGCTGCTTTTTCCAGGTAAAAGAAATTAATTGGCCCATAGTAAAATTAGGAGCCACCAATTATAAGGCACTTGTCTTTATCTTAAACTGATCTTCTTCTGTTTCCATTCTGTACACACTATAAACAGGCTATGGCAGCAATTTGTGCAGAACGGGCTAAAAAGATGGTGGGTAGAGGGCTCAAGGTGGAGAAATTCACAGTTTATAAGCACATGGCATATGCAAAGCACAAGGCACTTGCAGCTTGGCATTTGGAAGCTTCCTCTTGCACGATGCCATCATTTCCCAGAGACTGCTCCATGCCCATGAAATGGTCCACCGAGAGGATGGATACTGGTTCTTCAAAGGCTTTTGTTAAAGCCATTCAATGATAATAGTCACGATCAGAGAAAGCACTCGCACCTTCCTGTACAGAACTAGGATCACAAACAAGCAGTAATATCTATGATAATCTACTGCTGCTTCTTATAAATGTTCTTGTACTGAAGGTGAAGAGAGTTCCCCTCTGCAACTTCAAAAATTTGTCTCTGTTTTGATCATGTGTTGGAGACTGTAAACATGATCAAAGCAGTAAGTATGGTGGTAGTGATAGGTTTTTCCATGTTATTGCTGCTTGCACCAGAGTGCACTAGCTACAAGTTTTATGTAACTGTGTTGTGTCTATTCATATATGAGCAAAGTTCCCAACTTTCAACTTTTTCTGAAATATAATATAAGAGTTTGTGGTTTCATACTTTTGCAAATTTAAAAAAGTCATACTCATTTGGTTGAGTTGTCATGGGAGTGGTGGAATTATTTATATTACTCTGCCCAGGAGTGATAGAAATAAGATGTTCACTGCACTGAAAAAGGCAATTTCGTACTAATTCTTGATCTGTTAGCCTATCTCTTACTAGAATGTTTAGTCGATGTTCCACCATGAACTATGTCTTCAAGCTAATACCATGTTCAGCACCATTCTAGAGCAAGCCAAATATTCGTCTAATAAGCCAGGGGATAAAGAGAAAGTCATAATGAACCCCTTAGAATTGCCCTGCAATAACCATTCTTTCAAAATTAGCATAACTGTTTCTTTCTATCAGGCCGTTAGAGGCTAGCATACCACAGTATTTATTCTGTTTAGCTTTTTACTATCCATATCATATAGGCATAAGCTAAAGACAGTACCCACTATACCTGTAAGGCAACACAAAATTGGAAAAGAAAAGTATATGGCATTAAGATAAAAAGCTTATTTAATTGCGCCACTTCAAGCTTTCTTCTGCTTGATTGGTGAGAGAAAGAGAAACCGAAAGATCCAAGCGGCAACAATCGCCCCTATAAAGACCTATACAATAAACATGGAACTGCTCCTAAGTGCTGTGTCTATTGTTCACATATTGCCCATCCAAATGCATTGGCGGGGTTCAGTGAAGGTCCTGTGTAGCTAGAAGCCTAGAACCCTGTATAATCAATCCCATCATTGTAAAAGCTAGCAAATACACCTTCAGTAAAGGGGTTTTAGGACCCCTGAGCATAATAAAAAGGACAGCAAAGTATAAAAGTCAACTCCCCTTCCGCTATTGCGCCACTATGCAAATCCACCTTCAGAGAGGGCCATTTAAGCATGTGTTTGAATTGTGTTGGCATCACTAACAGAATTGCCATGGCACCAATAGCTCCACCTGCTGCCTGAGCAGAAAACCGGGCCGCCACGGATGTTAGGGATGAATCAGGCCTGAGGCCTGCTGTGTAAAAAGAAACTGTGGTTGAGGGATTGAAACTGGCACCACCCAAGGCATGTCAATCCAGCTGTTTAGGAATATAAGAATGGTAACAAGGACTCTGGTGATAAAGAAGCCTGGTAGTGAGATGGGTTGAACACAAAGAACTACGGCTATTTGGGTAGTGAAAAATCTCAATGTTGAAGAACTGAACACCCATATTGATGTCAAAATTGCATCTCCTATGGCTTCCTTTAACACAATCATCCTGTTTTTCCTTTGCAAATCATTGTTATCTCTATCTCTCCGGCTCTATGTTAATGGCCACAAACTAGCTAGGAGGGAGAAAGAAATAATCCAATTGAGGAACCCCAGGTGCTATCTAAAGCAACAAATAATCGAAGATTCCAATTAGCTTGTCAGTGAGTTCTATTGGTGTGCTGATATATACAACATAGTAGAAATAACAAAAGTGAAAAACTTTCACAAACGTTTCATTTGCCATAGGAAATGAGGGAAATTATTTTTGTTAAGAAAGATTCTACAATTGGGAAGGTTAAATACTCTAATAATTATTCAGGATGCTTACATCCAAATTATGATGCTTGATGCACGGATCATGAATATTGTTTGGGTTATGGGATATAGATATGGTTGGCAATGGATCAGATTAGTTCTACTCAATCCAATCCGACGGCGGTTCAATTGAAAATTTAGGTCATTTCATCTAACATGACCTATTTTCAGTTTTTTTTTTTTTTTAATTTTAAACTTTCTTTCTTTCTCATTTTTAATAATCAAAAAAATTGATTGCTAATATAAAACAATAAAAATATTACAAGTAAAAAATAACATACGCATTAGATCAAATCTGATCCATGAATCATGATGGATATATCCGATTCATCCTAATTTTATTATTTTTAAAAAATAAAAATAAAAATCATTCACGCTTTTAAAATTTTACATTATTCAAAATGGAAGCTAATAGTAAATCAAAATAAACTAATTAATTTAATTTAAAAATATTATTTTAATAAACTATCTAAAACTTAATAGTAATGATGGATAGTTCTTTATATAGATTTGTAACGGCTATTAAAATAAATAATTAATAAAAAAATTAGATAACTATTTAAGTAAATAATTTATTTTGTCAACTCTTGATATTATTTTATTTTATTAGATAGCATTATACAATTTATAAAAATATATCAAGTAAATAAATATATATAATATTAATTATTTACGAATAACACACGTGCACGTGCATAAAAAAAAAGATTATGGATAAGATGATCCAATTTAATGATTCATAGATCATAATTTGATTCAATTTAAGTTGAGAATTAGATTCAACAACTTGTATATTATATAATCTAATAGCATTAGATATTCGATTCAATCCGATTCATTGCAAATTATAGACAATACAAATGAATCACTCCTGGCAACAAAGACTCTTGTTGTTATGAATACGACATTTATCATTCATATTTTATGATTTGGTTTTAAATAAAACTTAGTCATTGGCAAAAGAAAGAGAAATAATTGACCTCAATAAACTACTGTTAATATTTTGAGGCTTATTGGCCAAGCCACTATAATGGAAGCGTTAGTCGTTTCATACCGAAGTGTCGTATTTGGCATAATTGGTCGTTTAGTTGACGTGGGTTAAACTGACTAACGACTGACCGACATGTACATCATATATAATAACGTATCTGGACCGTTGATTGTTTTAGGTCTTTGAACCGACCCGTAAGTCAATTACAGGAGCGGTATGTCTAGGTTCATTATCTACAATCAGATGTAGCAGATAGAATAAAAATGCTTGTCGTGGCCTTTTCGTGGCGCTTGGGCACAGGGTACTATACAAAGCGGTGTTCCCGCCGTTTCGTTCAGTCTCGTTCTTCTCTGTGTCACTACTACACTTCTCTTTCACCGTTAAACCGTCGTCATCCATTGAACCTCGAAAACCGTGGTCGAATCAGAAACCCTAATTTTCTTCAATGGAACTTCGTTCTCGTAGAAGAGTTCATAGTCCTTCCGTTGACGGTAAAGTTTTCATATCCTAAGCTTTTTTAATATATATTTTAGATATCTTTTTGTATCAGTTTGTGCTGTAGATAATTGTTGATTGCTGAGAAGGTATCGGAAAATATGGCACAAAGAACTGTTGCTTTGTAAAAGATGATCTATCTTTTCCTTTTTCTTTTTGGTATTGATGAAATGATTTGTTTTGGGGTGCGGCTAATCATTTTTTTTTCCGGGGTAGTAAAAATTTAAAGAAGTGAACGGGAATGGGAATTTTGATTATGAGGTCTTGGATCGTTAGGAAACGAGGCCGATTTCAGTTGTTGGCTTAGTTGTATCTTTTATTTCATTGAAATTATTCCAAAATTGAATGCCATGATCCGAAGCTTTACCTTTACCTATTCCGTTAATCTAATTTTCCACGTACAAAACGTAGGTTTCTTGATTATTTGTAAATTTGGTGCATAATGTAGGTGAGGGCAATGGGCAACAGCATTGGGATGATGTATCTGGCAAAGCAGTATGTAATACCCAGTGCATTGATATCACCGATGAAGAGATTTATGGCACTGGAACATCTTCAGACTCAGATTCCATTTATGAAGGCATGTTAGTTCCCCCTTAGGTTGAAACTTAGTGATATTGTACACATTTGATTGTTATAGCTTGATTCACTCTTCTGGTTTATAGCTTCCTTTGTTCTGAAGGAAAGTGTAATCTCAATCATTCATTTTATTTTCTTTAAATAGGTGAAGAGATTGCTGGGAACTTCACTCTTGACTTGAACAAAACACCGAAAGCAAGCTCTGATTGGGAAAATAGTGATTCTGATTCAATTGATAAGATCAAGCCTTTTTCTAAAAAAAGAAGGAAGGTGCAGTATAAAAAGAAAACAAAAAATTCGAGCCATGAGAAAGGGGAAACAAGTCAGAAAGAGAGTTTTTTAGATTATGAAAACAATGTTGAAAACGTATTAAGCCAGAACCAAGCAGTTAATTTTGAGTTTATTGGGCTAAAAAAGGAGAAAAGTAAAAAGAAAAGAGCAAATGGGAAAGCACGGCCCTTGCTATTGTGGAATGTCTGGGAGGAAGAGCATGAGAGATGGATAGACAACAACTTATCTGAAGATGCTGACTTGGATCGTCAGAATGAATTAATGACTGAAACGGTTGAGGCCCCTTCTGAACTAGTTATGCCTTTGCTAAGGTACCAAAAGGAATGGTTAGCATGGGCTCTGAAACAGGAACAGTCAAAATATAGAGGAGGAATCCTTGCAGATGAGATGGGAATGGGGAAGACAATTCAAGCAATTGCTCTTGTCCTTGCCAAACGTGAAATTGACCTAACGGTTTGTGAATTGGATGAGCCCAGAATGTCATCAGGTTCATCTTCACGCTTGCTTGCAATCAAAGGAACACTTGTAGTATGTCCTGTGGTTGCTGTGAGCCAGTGGGTTAGTGAAATTGATAGGTTTACCTCGAAAGGGAGCACTAAGGTGCTGGTTTATCATGGGGCAAAGAGAGGGAAGAATCCTCAAGAGTTTGCAGCGTATGATTTTGTTGTAACCACTTATTCTATTGTTGAGTCTGAGTTCAGGAAGTACATGATGCCTCCTAAGAAGAAGTGTCCATATTGTGGAAAATTATTTTATGATAACAAGTTGACTATCCACTGGAAATATTTTTGTGGGCCTAATGCTTTTAGAACAGCGAAACAATCTAAGCAAGTCAAGAAAAAGAAAACAGACTCTTCTAGACAGAAAATCAAGCCGAACAAGATGTCAGATGATTGGAATGAAGATGATATAGAAACTAGTTTTCCAATGGAGAAGTTAGATAGTGTTGAGCATAGATTCCCTAGAGAGAAGTCACTTTTACATGCTGTGAAGTGGGATCGTATCATTTTGGATGAGGTCAGTTTCGATAAATTATGTTTGTTAGAAAAGTATCAAACATCTTTATTTGTGAACATGCATCAATTTCTTTCTCATGAAATTATGGTGGAATAAGCAGTTTATATGTGCTTGCACTCACCTATCATGCACTGTTTCCATTTTCTTTAAATTTTGGCCTTTTTTCATTTGCATAGAAAGATAGTCTTCAATGATTTGGATTTTCATAAAGTTGTAACGAGTCAAAACTGGCTTGCGTCTAGTTGGAATGTTATTTAGTGCTGGCACTAATTGAAGAAAAAGTTATCCATTCCTATATTGTTTTATTGTAATAATGTATCTACATCCCAGTCCATCTTTTGTTGCAAACAACAGATTACATCATCAATGCTTTTGAGGTTTTCACTTCCTTGGTTGTAGTTTGGCATTCTAATTTTTCTTCCATAATTTGTTGTGCAAAATAGGCACACTATATAAAAGCTAGGCACAGTAATACAGCAAAAGCAATTCTTGCTTTAGAGTCTTCCTACAGATGGGCTTTGAGTGGCACTCCCCTTCAGAATCGCGTTGGAGAGCTATACTCTCTGGTAACTTTACTGGATGTTAGGTTTTGCTTGGAATCTTCCTAGTTTGTGTTCTGAAGTAATAAATCTGATATGCCATATACACAGGTCCGCTATCTGCAAATAATTCCTTATTCATATTACTTGTGCAAGGACTGTGATTGCAGGACTCTCGATCGTAGGTATGTGTTGAGAGTCATTAATTTTTGATGAATTCTTTGGGTAAAATTGCTGCTTGAATTTTTGGCCCACTTGATGTACAAAGATATGAAATAATTTGATGCTTGCTTGATATTCAGAAATTTGTATGTTTATGCTAATTGTGAAACTGAATTCTAAGCTTGTCTGATTTTTCGTTTTTCTATTTGTATGATTTTTTTTTCTTTTCAAATTACATTAGTCTGATCTATGGTAAATTTTATCCCACTTGGAATAGAGCAAGCTGCTTGTTTCTTTAGAAAGTATCTCATTTTAAATTTCAATCTTCTCTTACTAAAAATTTGTAGCTTGAAGTCTCTAAAAACATCTTGAATCTCTCTCTTTATGGTTAAATTTTGCTTCAATTATGATAACCTTTTAGCTAATTTTTTGTTGCATTACATATTCTTTTGAAATTGTTAATCTTCTTGGTATAAACACATGTTTGTGATTCCAATGCCCTTGTGCAGTTCCTCAAGTCAATGTTCAAACTGCCCCCACAACTCAGTCAGACATTTCTGTTGGTGGAACAAAGTAAGTTTTGCAGTTTATTAGTATTCTTTGTCTTTTTCTTAAGAAAGAAAAAATTAAACAGAAAAGGAAAAAGAAAAATTACTGGGCGTGTTGTCCCATTGAAGATATTTTGTCTGACATATCCATTATGATTTAATCCTTTTAAGTATGTTGCTACGCCAATACAATCATACGGAATTGGTGACTCTGGAAAAAGAGCCATGCTTTTGCTTAAAT
The DNA here is from genome assembly GCA_029379385.1 of Quillaja saponaria. Lineage (NCBI taxonomy): Eukaryota > Viridiplantae > Streptophyta > Magnoliopsida > Fabales > Quillajaceae > Quillaja > Quillaja saponaria. The sequence continues at coordinate 3,426,075 of CM055616.1, read as the reverse complement.
ACAAAATTTTAAAGAACATAGTGCTAAGGCGTACTAAAAAGGGCAGAGCCGCTGATCTTGCACTTCCTCCTAGAATTGTGAGTTCTCTTTTGCTTGGCGACAAAGTATTGGTTTTGAAGTAGTTTTAAACTTCTTATGCCAAAGTTTCTGATATCTTTCTGCAGGTTACACTAAGGCGGGATAATCTGGATTTGAAAGAGCAAGACTATTATGAATCATTGTACAATGAAAGTCAGGCGCAATTTAATACGTACGACACGCTCTGTTTCTTTGCTTTGCATATATGATTAAAGACATCTCTTCTGAATGTACATTTCATATATATTCTTTACTTTCAATATGTGTGATTTGTTAGAAGAGTGATTGACAAGAAATTAGTGTTTAAGAATGTTAGATGGAAACCAGAATTGGAAAATTGGAATTATAATGCATGAACCAGTACAAAAAAATTAAATTGAGTCATTTCAGGTAATTCCCTACTGTTTCTGAATTATAATATCTGGATGAAATCCATAACTCCCTAAGCTAGAAATGACTAATGGAACAAACAATTGTGGTCAAAACATTTGGGTGTACTTGATTCATCAAGTTATCCAAGAGTAAGGTAGTCCTCTATTATCTTGATTATTTTACTTCAGTTGTATGGCAAAGTGATGTGATTTCCTAATCTTTAATGTTACTGTAGTGTAAGAGTTTTTGTGATTGTTTTCACTTGCTCATACATGTGTAAATTGATTGTTCCAATAAGCACTTCATATTGAAAATCCAACTTGACTTCTGGCATGGTTGTATTAATATTTTTTTTCTTAACAGGTATGTTGCAGAAAATACTCTGTCGAATAACTATGCTCACATATTTGACCTTCTCACACGGTTGCGGCAGGTGAATGTTTCTTCTTACTGCAAGATATACAAGTTTCATACTTCTTCCCTCTTGATAGTACCTTTTAATTTGGTAAACTCTTCTTTTGAAAAGAAAATTTTCTACTTGTAAGGACATGCTTATTGGGGAATAGATGTGCTGGTTTATTGCCATGCATTGATTATAACAGCTTTTGGAGAAGCAAAAGTATATGCAATACAGAGTACTATCTTATATTGGTATCCCCTTCATCTGTGAAATTGATTTAATGTTTTTCTAACCATTGATGCCATTTGGGATGGAGGTTTGTTTTGCTTTTACAATATATGTTTTAAATGTTAAGCTTGGAGTAGGTAATTCTTATTAATAAATAAATTGCACTTCACCATCTCCAGTACCATTTGGTTTCCGTCTTCCTTTGATAGACAGGAGTTGATCGGCCACATGCACACTGATTCTCATATATCTCTTGTATAAATCTACAGGCAGTTGATCATCCGTACCTTGTGGTATATTCTCAAACTGCAGCACTAAGAAGTGCAAACATGGTTAATAGTGATAATGGTGAAAAAATATGTGGCCTTTGTCATGATCCAGTAGAAGATCCTGTGGTAAGTTCATCTTCTGGGTTTTGCATTATCTTTTCCCTCCTTTTTCCTGGAATACAGTTTATTCTCCTCCATCCAATCTCTCATTGTATTGTCTAGCCTAAAAGATGGCCATGACCTGTATAATTTTGTTGATGCTCTAAGGTTAGCATTTTGTTTACTAGCAGAACTCCCTAGTCTTATCAGATTACATGGTTTTAAATTTGATGGTTGACACTTTTATGGTGGTAAGCTTACATAAATAATATGGGGGAGAGGCTGTCTCCATGGATGGGATGAATTGAAGCTTAAAGCAAACACCTAAACATGGTTGATTCCATGGGCATGTTACGAACATATGATAACACAGAGAGTGGACTACGGCCATGATAGGATTTTATAAGAGGTCATATCCATTGGAAACAGATTAAGAGAAGGCAATACAGACCTTAAAAGCACTGTGAACATTTCAGAATTATACCTATACCTCTGATATTTGATGTAAAAACAAAATAAGTATATTAGTATTTTAGATTATTTCACGGTGATGCTCTCATAATTCCCAGATTGTATTTCTTTCAAGTGATTGCAGAAACTGCATGGGTATACTCTTGGGAGATCCATATAGCTTGTCTTTAGTCTAGCATCTTAAGCCCTCTTTACATTGTCTGTAATAGATTTCAACCATTCAAGTACATGCTAGTCAGATGACTTTTAAAATGACTTGGCACTCTAGTATAGGCTGTAATTAGAGAAAACATTAGACATGACTTACTTTTTCTAACAGTAGATTCCCTTGATATGATCAAAGGGCTTAACGGACTGATCAGTCATCAGATTATGCCTTTGTGATCGAAGTCTGGACCACTTTTATCTGCATCACATTGATCTTGCTTTGTTTTTTTTTTTTTCTTTTTCCCTTCTCATATGTAAATGTATATTTCTTGGCTTGTTTTGCAGTACACTTGGTATAGTTTTTGCAAAGATGTGGCTGACATGATTTAACTAAGCTCTTCGTTGGTTTTCCTTCACGTGTTTAACCTTTTCATTATTGTTCCAGATAACCTCTTGTGAGCACATCTTCTGTAAGGCATGTTTAATAGATTACTCTGCTTCTCTGGGACGAGTCTCGTGCCCCTCATGTTCAAAATTGCTCACTGTTGATCTAACTTCAAACAAGGAAGCTGGGGATCAGGCTGTTAAAACAACCATTATGGGTTTCAGGTCCTCGAGTATTTTGAATAGAATTCATCTTGAGGACTTCCAGACGAGTACAAAAATAGAGGCTTTGGTATGTATTGTTGGAATCAATTAATTACTTCCTGTTATTAAGTGATTTAATTAAGCAAAATGGTACTCTATTCAAAGGGTATTTCATACCGTGCTGCATGTCTAAATGTATGTGACTTGTGAAATATGACTTGACATGTGTTGCCTTTGATTTCATGCTGGTTGCTCGGTGGGTGTGGGGTTGCTCTTCAATATGTCTTATTGATCTTATCGTGTTTCTGGAATTCCATGATCATTAGATAACACTACTGCCTGTAAAATAGTATAATGGTTTCTAGAAAAACTTGAGGCCTTAGCACATTTCTTCCATTAGCCCATACCTTCTTTTTTCCCTTTTGGTGTGTGTTTGGCAGTGGGGTATGGGGTTAACTTGGATCTTTTGATAAATACACCTGTTATTTCATCCTGCTTGCTTGGCTTTTGTGTTTGCACAAGTGCTTCTGATATGCACATGTCTTTTATGTGTTTTTTTTTCTTGTGTAGAGGGAAGAAATCAGATTCATGGTTGAAAGGGATGGCTCTGCAAAAGCGATTGTTTTCAGCCAGTTCACATCATTCTTGGATCTGATAAACTATTCACTACACAAGGTAAATTGAACTGTGCATTCCTATTCTACTAATGCATGTAAATGCAGAGGGTGGTAACCTGATGATATTGTTGCAGTCCGGCATATCATGTGTTCAGTTAGTTGGAAGCATGTCGTTGACTGCCCGGGATACAGCCATTAAGAAATTTACGGATGATCCTGATTGCAAAATTTTTCTCATGAGCTTGAAAGCTGGGGGCGTTGCTCTCAATTTGACAGTCGCATCACATGTAAGACATCTTCATTCTTATCTTCTTTAGGTTAGTTTTTGGTATTGCTGCCTCCACTTGAATTAACAAATCATCGAAGTGCTTGGTTTATGGAAATATTTTTGTCTTTAAAAGATAAGAAAATAATGTCTATTTCTTGAATTGGTTCACAAAAATACAAGTTTGTTATCATTAATTAGAAGGGGGGAAAAGAGTTTTCAAGCCCATGGGAAATTTTTGTTTATCTCTGTTGACTTAATCGATTTACAATTGAAAGATCATTTCTTTTTTTTTTTGCCAAAGCAATTGAGAGGTCTGACAATTGATTTTTGAATTATGTTGTTGAATTTTATTTTCTTTGTACAGGCTTGGGAGAGGTGAAAGTGGGGGAAAAGAAAATGGGATGAGGGAAATTGAGATAAACATTGAACAAAATATAATTAACATTGCCAATCTTCTTTCCTTCACATTTTTTGTCCTCCCACTTTCTCCTCTCCTAAAGATCTTTTTACCCCTTCTCTGTCACATACTATTTTATTGTTTATGTTGCCTTGTTTTTGTCAAAATAGTACTTTGCTAAGCTGGCCCACAGGGCTTGTAGCACTTGGGTACAGGTTTATTCTCCTCTCTGAGTGGTTGGCTCTGGTAGGAAGTGTTGTCCCGCAGATCCCTTCCTTTCTCCATAGACAAATTTTTTATGTTTTTTTGGGTCTTAGATTGACCTTAGGGCTTTGGGGAAGGGTTAGGGAAAGGTACCTCAAAGATTGAACCTTGGTCTAATGGCCAAAGCTGGTGCCAACTGGGCTACAAGCTCATCAGCTATACAACCTATGTACTTATTTTGACTTGGATACTTTTTATTTTTAGAGCACATATCACTGTACCTGCCTGTGGTTTACATGATTGTCATTTTGTCAACATTTGGGTTATGGACTATCAGTTTACCCATCCGAGGTTGAGAATTATCAGTTGATGGAAAATGGATGAAAAATGAATAGAGGTGGGTTAACTGATAATGGTGTCCACCTTAGGCGGGTAAAGTGATAGTCTGAAGCCAGAGGTTGACAGTGAAAATATGTAAACCACATATGGGTATTGTGATAGTTACCTCTTATTTTTAAGATGTGATTACTGATCATTCAAAAATAAAAATAGAAAAAGAAATTAGAAAGAGCAACTCTACCTAATCAAAAGGACTTAGTGACAGTTTTCTCAATTTGATGTGTGTTCCAAAATATTTCATATATGCAATACCAACTTAAAGTCTTAAAACAAAGGGGAATTGTTTATTCTTTTTTGATAGAAATAAGAGGTGCTACTATAAAAAAGAAAGTTTCGAATAAGAGAACTCTCTTTCAAGAAGTTTCTTGACCACTCAGACTGAAGCTAGCTGAGGTGGCGAGTTTGAAGAGTTAAGGATGTTAGTAATTAGTAGAAGAAACTCAAATGAAACGGTTAAAAATATATGTTTGATTGTTGTAATAGTTACCAGATGTTATTGCTTACTTCCATTCAAAGTCAAAATTTCTATTTACCAAACTCAAGATCAGCTACACAACCTTGTACTATGTTTAAATAATTGAACTATTCAAAGTCACTCATCTAATAAACCTCTCATTGCAATTTCATTCCTCCAATTGGAGCAGTTAATCTTTTGCTTTGTCTTTGATATGATCTCTTGTTGGGCCTGGTTAGGTTTTCCTTATGGACCCTTGGTGGAATCCTGCGGTGGAGCGGCAAGCTCAAGATAGAATCCACAGAATAGGGCAATACAAACCAATCAGGTTCTGCTTCTTTCCTTTCTAAGTGCTTTTAATGTACCATAAAAATGGGTGGAGAAAAGAAGGAAAGAAAACTGCTGGATTAATTCTCAGAATTTGGAGATCTAACAATGTTTTCATGTATAGAATTGTGAGATTTGTCATCGAGGACACAATTGAAGAGAGGATCTTGAAGCTGCAAGAGAAGAAGGAACTTGTGTTTGAGGGGTAAGTGATTTCTCAGCAATGTTTAATGTTTTGCCTCCCTGTGATACTAACAACCCTTTTTCTTGCTTTCCTAAATAGGACTGTAGGTGGCTCCTCTGAGGCTCTGGGAAGATTGACTGAGGCAGACTTGAAATTCCTCTTCATAACCTAAATGAGATTGTTATTTTACGTACAAAACAGTTGATCCTTCTCTTGTAGATATGTAACCTATACCATGTCGTGAGCTAATGAGCTATGTGCATGTAATAACTTGCCAAGCTAGTTTATGCAAGTTGGAATTTGATGGCATCAGGGTTCCTAAGCTCAAACATTACCGCCTCTTGTTGGATACTGAAATTGTCTTCTATTTATTTTTCTTTTTCTAGTTTTTTGCCTTCCCGTAATGTGGACATAGGTGGATCTTCTGTGGTACTTAGAGAAATGTATATCATGAATGATAGACAAGGGCGTTACTGATTTAGTTGAAAGGCCAAATCAAGTGGCAAAGAACAACTGCATTGTTCATGTTTCGTTTACCTCGTAACTGTATTTTTTTCCTCATTAGATACCATTATAATATTCTTCGAGTTCCTTTTACAAATTGATTGCATTGAAGGGAAAGTCGTTGATCTAAATTATTATTGTTATAAGAGCATAAACTATTTATATACATGATCTATGTTATTATCAGAGCCCAAACCATAAAAGCTTCTTATCCCAGTCAGTAAGTTGTAAATAAATTCTTAAAAAGTTGCAGAGTGGTTCCAAGAGTTGGAAAAGAAACTGAGGAACGAATCCTGTGATACACGATGTATGTACATGGTCAATTCTGGCGTTTTGGAAAATTGAAAAGGAGGACATTTCCCTCTAGAAAGTAACTGTAGTTTGGTCCATAGCCGGCAACAGACAAACAAATAAATTTTATTGTACTAATAATAAAGATCTGTCTTATGTTTTATTTAATTTTTATAATTTAAGAACTACCAGGTGAGCTAGCACGTGTTTGCCCACTCATAAATAATAAAAAAATCATAAAAAGGTGGACCCTACAGCAAGGAAATATTGAACTTTCGATTTAGAAGAGACCGGCAGATAGTGATTCAAAACGAGCATTCTCCATTCTCAGCTCGTATGCTCTACCAGTCTCCTTCGTTCGTTCGTTCTCTCTCTTTCTCTAGGGTTTTTCATATCATAGACAGAAGATGATACAGCTTCTGTACAAAGTGATTTTTGTTGAAATGGTTTTGATTCTGAGCCTTCTCTTCAAAACCCCATTGCGGAAGCTGGTGATTTTTTCCTTGGATCGTGTCAAGCAAGGTAGGGGCCCTGTTGTGGTCAAGACTGTAGCTGGCACTATATTCGTTGTTCTCTCGTCTAGCGTTTATAGTATCGTCGACATCCAGCAACGTTCCGAGGAGGGTGGTCTACTAAATCCGACGGATCAGGTTCTTATGGCCCAGCATATGCTGGAAGCATCACTTATGGGTAAATTTTTTTATTGTTGCTCTACAGTTTTATTTTTATGGACATTGACATTTTTTTTTTAATATTTAATTAATGTCTGTTCTGGCTTTGATGGGGTGGTTGCTTGTTGGTCTAACTTATTGGTACCTTTTGTTGCATAGAAATTAGAGGAAGAAAAAAAAAAAAAGTTTAAAAATTTAGGAATATTATTTAGGAAAATTTTAGGATATTATGTTGTTAATTTGTTAAGAGAGGAAAATTTTGAGCTGGTGAATTGTAAACTGTAGCTATAATTGTTTTTAAACATGTCCTCAATGATCTGTTAGCTTTTCCAATAGATAAGTGGCAGGAGTTTTCCCCTTCAAACGATGGTGATGGCCGTTTGACATGTTAGTTTTATATACTGGCCTAGGTTATATGGTCAATGCTAATACTGAGGTAAACTGTTTGGATGGGAAACAGAATGCCTGGAGTGTTCAGGACAGGCATTGAGAATGTGTCTTTGTAAAGCTTTAGCTATTTCATTTGGCAGCTCATGCTCCTGATTTGAAAGAAGTTGTATGTTTTGTATACCAACCTTTGCTAAACCTTTGGGCCGTTGACTAGCTGATCTTAACTATCGAGGAATAAGACATGGAAGACATATATACAGAAAGTTAAAAGTTATTATTCTTCGTGAAAAAAAAAAGGGAGAATATTTTTTGTTGAACTTAAATGTTGCAGGTGCTTGGAAATTGTTAATGCAGGTAATTTAATCTTTGGAAATGTGATCTTAGATATCCATACATATTTTTCATGCATTTCCACCCTGTATGTGAGATTTGGTGTTGATTTTGCTTATTCTGGATTATTCATCGTCTTGATGGTGTTCTTTTGGTCTCATTGAGCATAAAGGATACTCACTCCCATTTCTGTCTCGCTGCGCAGCATTTATTAGCTTAGCTGAGTTGGGTGGATCGTGCAATAAGCCTCACTCGACCTTCCCTTTCTTATACGTCTATATGAAAGACTCTCGCCTTTCAAGATCTCTTATTCTCATTCAACAATTGAAGAAATGTTATCATGTTTCAGCAAATTCAAAGCATTTTGTATATTTTAAATGGTAGCTGTGGTATGTTATGTTCAATTGTTTTCAAGAAAAATGACGTTCTTGATTTTTCTTTTCAATTGATCCAAGCAAGCAGCATTTTTTTTTCTGCATATCTGAGTCTCATTGGTGCGGAGGCACTTGCATTTCATTTGATGTTCATTAGAAACTATAAACATTCATTGGGCATTTAAAACTTTTATGTTCATATTGGCACCGTTAACTAGTTGCAACAAAAGTTCTGTGGCATTGGGCTTGTTGTTTGTATTGCATTTTGGCATTTCATCCTTCTTGGAAACTTGTGTCTGCAAATTGTCCATATTTATGGGTGGGTAATAGAGAATTTAGTTGGGAGGTTCTAATGTTTTGCTGAGCTTTTCAGTTTTCGTAATCCTCGACTTGATTTAGGCCCACAACAAAGAGTAAATATAATGAAATATAGTTCTGGATCTGGACTACTCTAGTCTGATTTGAAGGGTGCATGTTTATTGTTCAAGGTGATTTGTGCATACTTGATGTTATTATTAGGAGATGTTGATTTCAACACTTTCAATGCAGGTTTCATGCTATTCCTCTCTCTAATGTTAGATAGGTTGCACCATTACATAAGAGAGCTCCATTTACTTAGGAAGACCATGGAGGCTGCAAAGAAACAGAGTCGAAGTTTTGAGGATGGTAAAAACGGTAATGCAGAGGAGCTTAAAGCATTGACAGAAGAGATTGCCACTTCTAAGGCAAAGATCAAGAAATTGGAATCTGAACACGAGGCAAAAGCTGACAAGGCTATAGCTGCAGAAGCTAAAGTAGAGGCTCTGAAAAAACAATCTGATAGGTTCCTTATGGAATATGATCGATTGCTAGAAGACAATCAGAGCCTCCGGAACCAGTTGGCATCGATTGACCAAAGTGACAACAGAAAGAACATGTGAGGGTTCAATACCTAGTAAAGCAATTTTCATCTTTGGATACATCTACCCTATCTGGGTGTCTTAGATTTGTCATTGAGAGATAATGAGGAAGGTTACAGTTAATATCAAGTGTATAAGCAGCACATAGATGTGGTGAATGAGATTTGAGGTCAAGTTCTGATTACAAGGTGATTTCTTGAAGTACGCAATACAAGTTAGTCGTATAGGAAATTGTCTCCTTTTTGATTATCTGTTCATTAATGTGAGTATGCTTTCCAGGCAATAGAGCACACTCTGTATTTGGTTCTTTTCTGCATGCATGCATTGATGTGGCATGAGTTTTAGGGAGACATCCCAACTGCGGATGTTGCAGGATGTCTGAGTTCCACTGAATTGGTCACTCATTTTCTGACTGAGAATGTGCACAGCATGTAAATCAATTTGCTTTTAACACCACCTAATCGAGCAACACCCCGTGTCTGTAAAAAAATTCACTAATTATTAGGTGCACTATTACACTGCTACAGACATGAAGGAAAGAGTATCAAGTATGAGTTGGGTTAATTCTGCTTATTTTAATGATCCCGCCGGCCAAGTGTATATCAAGATTGGACATCTAACCCATTAACTAAATATAATGAATAATGTCACTTGTATGGTAAGGTTTATAAATTGACTCCATTCAGTCTATAAAGTTAATAGTTAATACAAATTATTTGTGATTAAAAGGAAGTTGATTCAAGGTTTTCTATCAAATTTCAATTTTACAATAAATAAGAAACGTTTCAAAACTTTGTTATTATAGTTTCTTAGAGTTCATTATTATTATTTGAGTGAGACTAAGTGCATAACTATCGGTTTCATTGAGATAATTTGTTTTTCTCCCTTTCCCACCTTTTTTATATTGCATAACTTATCTATTGAAAGACTAAGAAATGATTATAAAAGACTTTTTAGTTCTATATGTGAAGATAAACAACAAAGGGAATTTCAAATTGAGATGCATGTGTGAATGTGCTCAAAAGAACCATGAGAATAGTCCGGGAAGAAACATATAGATGCTTCCCAAGAATGGCATTAAGACCTTACACAAGTAGTCCAACTATTTGGTAGATTGGAAAATTGATGTTACTTTAAATTGTGTCGAAAACCCAAACTTCTCAATTATTTAATAGAAGATTGAAAGGTCAGTGCCTTTTAACTTTTGGCCGAAAATTAACTTAAAATAATATAGACCAATTCACTTTGTAATTTTATCAATGCATTTTGAAGAGCTTCGTCTCCATATTAAGTGCCTTTATAATTCTGTAAGAGGATAATTGCCCTTCTTGATTTTGATTTTTTTCATAACCCCCACACCAAACTTATTGCCTGAAACTGAAAGTCTGAAAGGCTCAGAGGACTTCAACTACACAGAATTCTCCCATGTTCAGTATATAACCAATGCTTTGGAAGAAATCAACCTAACCCTTTGTTTGGTTTGATGGATTTGGATGAAGAGAAGGGAAAATCATTTAGAGAACAACCTAATCTCTTAACCATTTTCTTTAAACAATACCAAATAAATGAACAGATGCTTCCCTTCTTTTCTCCCTATAGAACCAAACCAAGAAAAGGAAAAATTACAAATCATTTCCTTACAATAGACTGAAATAGTAGTAATATTTTGTTGGAACTTTACCTTACTCTGGTGACTTAAATATGGATTCAATTACTTGCTTTCATGGATTTTAAAAGTTCAATCTAGACCTACCACAAATGGAGAAACAGAACAGACAACTAGAAAAACAGAGGAAAAGAGAGAGACATGGCATACTTAGGTGGCCTTTTGGGTAATGGAAACCAACCTATAATAGTAATGTGATAGAGGAAGATGATGTTGGTTTAAATTTGAGGTAAGTAGTTGGTTACCTCTTTTGAGTCCAGATATGTCACCCAATTTTACCCACCAAAACATAAACACAGAGGATAAGGTCTGCCCAACCCTGATTTACCCACCAAACACAATAATAAACGATAAGGTCTACCTATTGAAAAATCCCAGAAAAACATTAAATTTCAAAATTTTAACTTAAAGTTAAGTTCTTTCATGAAAGTAGAAAGTTAATGGAGAGAGAGACACACACACCCACAGACAGAAACAGGACAGAGGAATCTTTTGAATTATGAAAATATTGAGATTGAAGGAACTAACATCTTGTCAATGTGTCTCTCAGAATTGAGATTACTAATTACAACACTAATATCCCTATATCTATAACCCTCCAAAAAATGGTCACCAATTCTACCACTAACACTGTTTTCTACCATGCCTTCTTCACCATAACTAGTTGAAGCTGTTACTGACCCACAGATCATGTCAATTTCAGATTGAACCTCCACTTTGTTCCCTCTGGTTGTGATCCAATGCTCATCCCATGTCCAACTGGGTTCCTCTGAATTCACAGCCAACCGTCTGATCCTATAAACAGGGGAATTTTCAGAACTTGAATGACTCAAATTGCAGAAACTTTCTGATTCGTACACTGAATTCCAAAAGCCTTGGTCAAGAATACTTGTTGGAGAACTTGAATTAGATTGTTGGATTTTCTTCCCATTACAATTGAATTCCTCAAGAAATGGATGCTTAAGAAGTTGACTAGCCGTCCACCTCTCTTTTGGATTCCTTCTTAAGCAATTCCGTAAGAAATCCTTTGCTTGATCAGATAAAATACTTGGAATCTCCGGCAATTCACGGGAATATGCTATACGGTATAGAACTGAAACTGGATCAGCTACATTTGGCCAAGGTGCAACCCCAGTAGCCATTTCAATAATTGTACACCCAAGAGCCCAAATATCAGTGGGATAACCCTGTTCTTCCCCACGCGCCACCTCTGGTGCCATAAACATCGGTGTGCCGCCAATTGGCCCCACCTTGGTCTCGACATGATCATCAAATACCCGCTTAGCACATCCAAAATCAGCAATTTTTACACCTTCTTCTCCAACCAAAATATTGCTACCTTTAATGTCACAATGTACCAAGCCATTTGAATGCAAATACTCCAACCCCTTTAAAATTTGTCCAGTGTAATATGCAATCATGGACTCACTAAGCATTCCATGCCTGCGAGTAGCTTCCATTAGAGTACCATGGGAAATATACTCCATGAGAAGATTGTACATGAGCTTGTGATTCTCCTCAGTAATATCACACCCTCTATAGCTGACTATATAAGGGGAGCTCAAAGAAGATAGAATTCTCTGCTCTCTTTGTAAAAAATCAGACTGGGATAGCTCGGCAGACTTGACAGCAAAAATGTCGCCGGATTGGCAATAAGTGGCCAGGGAGACGGTGGCTGATGAACCATGGCCTATGGTGTGTCTCCTGCTCCAGTCCATGTTGAAAATGAAAAGACTTTACTAAGTGCTGGCTGTCTCTATTTAGTTTGTTACTTCCTTTATAGAGCAGAGGCTCTTAAAACAGAGGATGTGTAAAGGTTGGTCTAATTGGTTGGCTCAATTCTCTCTCTATCTCTAGAGAGAGAGTTGGCAATGCCTTTAACGCAAGTCTAAAACGTGTCAAAATTTTGGTGGACTTGACGGCATCAAGCAGCCAAGTCGGCAGTAGTTGACACATGTGAAAATGTTAAGCTCCAGGGTCTTAAGTGTGCAAATGGGAAACAGATTTGGAATTGGTTTGGTGCCAAGTAATGAGGGAGGTTGAAGTTTTAGATGGGTTAGATTGGATGAGTAATCCAAACTGGATTCCTTGTTTTGTAGTATTAGAGTTAGATAGGGTTTGAAATTTTTTTAATCTTTTGAGGATTTAAGGGTATTATTAGTGTGTTGGGTGGGTTGAACCACCAACATTGGTTGAATTTTGGTATCACATATATTTTAGTTTTGGTAAGAGTTTATTTTTAATGGATATTTCAAAGTGTAAACATATAAACTTGTCAAATTAGAAGTCTTTTGGTTGAGGAATGGTGAAAAGTCTATAAATGGGAATGTGGTTATTGTATTAGAAGTCAAAAAACTTGAACTAGAACTGGATTTATTTTATTTTATTTTATTTGCACTTGGAAGATACAAGTCCACTCATCCCACTTGATAGGGAATTTGTACAAATTGAAAAAAAAAAAAAAAAACCCTTGATTGATTTATTTTTATAATTATTAAAATAGATGACTGTTAGTTAACATACAATAGAATGTTGATATTTCTGCTTTAAATTATGATAACTTAATTGCATGCAAGTTTAAACTCCTCTGCTTTTTATCTCAACTCTCATAATTTGTTTTAAAAATTAAATTTAATATCACTTGTTATTGATCTTAAATTTTTTTTCATAATTTGATAATATAATGCGTTTAATCAAGTGCTATGGGGACATGCATTAGCAATTTGAGTTATTATTATAATTTTGCATTCATTAACTAGGATATTTAGCATCATCTTAATTTACTAATTTATTTTTATAGAAAACGATAAAATTTTTATTTTATTTTATTACTTACTATTTAAAATATTAGTATGGAGGACATTCACATATAAAATCTTAACTTAAGACCTCAATAAATGATGACTGTTTTAAGATTTTAACGTTTTCAATTGAAAATAGATAATTATATTAAATCAATTATTAGAAAAATTTGTGCAACTGGTATTACAAAATATACAAGCAAATATGGAAAGTTCTATCTAAGAAGTTGGTGATTTTTTTTTTTTAATATATTTTTTACCAAGTTAATTTGTGGCTGGTGGACTAAGAAAATTCCACCCAAAGGTACCATAATTAATTAATTCCTAACCCCTTCTAGAAGGATTTGTTGTGGATTAATTTAGTTAACCCAAATTCCATTTACTTCCTACAATGATTTTTATCATTCCTCAAGCAAAGTAATCATGGTACCAATTGGACGTGGACAGTTGGACACTAACTACATGTACAACCCTAATACATCATTTTTGAAATTGTGAATTGTACGTGTCCACACGCATATGGATTATGGTAATTGTAACGAATTTACTTTCTTAGTCAATCACGGGGATATCTAATTAGATAAAAAATTTATTAACTTCATTCAACAAAAACTAAAAATTACACATATAATATTAAAAAAATTGTAAATTAAATCAACTGATATTTTCTTGTAGAAGTATCTAAATTAATATTTTTAAATAAATAATAATTGCTTAAAAATAAAAATGAACCAAATAAATTAATAATTGTACAATTACATACTAATTAAAAGCTGACCCTTGTAAAAGTTTACTGGGCTTGAATGCGTGGCTTGTAAGGTATATAAAAAATTATTTTATTAATGATAACGATACGAAGAAGCTTCGATCATTAATTCTTTCTTTTCTTTTCATTTTGTGTACTTTAATGTAAAAAAAATAAAAATGTTTAATTTATGTGTCCAATCTGGACAACACATGATTTATGTAATACGTGATTTGTGTTGAAGTAGAAAGAGCTCGTGTTTTATGCGTGTGGACATCCAAGTGACAACGTTTCTTCTTTATTGATCTTAAAAGAATACGGATTATTAAAAATAGGGTAGGCTCGCTGCATTTACAAGCCATAATTGATAATTCAACCATTTACATTAAGCTGCTATTTTATATTTTCAAAAAAAAAATAAAAAAAGAATTTTGATCAAGTCTCTCTCCCTCGTGCTCAATATAAAATTATATTTTTATTAATTGAATTAATAATCAATTAATATAAGGAGTTTGCTAACCAAAGACAGTAGTTAAGAATTAATTATACTATTAAAAATCTACCCAAATTATAATTCCAAATAAAAATTTAATACAATTAACTTCTTACTGTAATTAATGAGAAAAAAAAATTAATTATCACTTTATCTTTTTTATTTGATAGATAAAATTACCCCTATGAACAATAAAATTTTGATTTAGGGTTAGGGTTAGATTAGAATAAGGGGTAATTTTATCTATTAAATAAAATAAAAAAATAATTAATTTTTTTATTTTCATTAATGAGAAGTTAATTACATTAAATTCTTATTCAAAATTATAATTTGGTTATATTTTTAATACCTTAACTAATTCTTAATCAATGTCCTAAGGACAGTAGTTAGCTAGGCCCTTAACATAAATATAATTTTTGGTGAAACTAGCATACAATTTGCTACCCATCAATTCTTCCTTATTTAATGAGTTGTACATGTCAAATTAATTATTAAAGGCAAACCCATTTTAAAAAAGCCAAGAAGGGATTGGTGGGTTTGAATTATAAAAGTTAAAAGAGAATTAATAAAAAGTGGTGTAGATGGTTGTAACTAATTTCAAAACTAAACAACTAAGCAGGTGGAGGTGGAGGTTATTAGTTAGAGGACTATAGTACTTGCTTACAAAACAAAAGTGAACCAATTAATAAAAGGGAATAAATTAACCTTGTAATAGTTACACACTTAATATATATATATATCCAGCTGATATTTGTCAAAATTAGTTGGGCTAATAACTAATGTAATTAAATGCTTCCTAGCTAATTTAGATATATGAATGCGTGGCTTGTAAGGTTTATTAAACTAATATTATTTTATTAATGATAATGATATGAAGAGCCAAAGAGGCTTTGGTCACACGCAAGTCACGTGGCAATTCTTTGTCATTTTCTTTGTGTATGAAAAGCAAGGTTTAATTCGTGAAACCAACAAAACAATCAACTTAGATGAAACTGCACGTGGGCATTAATTGAAGTATACAGATCACGTTTTATATGAGTGGATATGGAAGTGGCAACGTTTACAAAACTGTTTGTTGGTCTTAAGGACTACGGATGATTAAAGATGCTCATAAAGTAGGGTAGCTGCAATTACAAGCTTTATGTGAAAAATGAACTAGGTATTAGATATATTCAATATTTAATTTTGATTTTATAAGAGTCTTGATATCGTTAAGTGGTCTTAATTTTGTTTATTCTCATTGATAAGAAAAATGCATGCTTCAAGTTTGTAAAATAATTATTAAATTAGTTAACAATTTGTTATTATAACATAAGAATTTTGATATCGTTAATTACAACATGATAATATGATCTTTTTTCTTTTTTTTATTTTATTTCGATTGATTGGGAAAATACTTGCTCTCTTATTAATGAAAAGACCAATAAAAATACTGAATTTTATAGCCAGCCGTTGAGTTGAGAGTTATGTAATGCCAAGAGCCATCCACTAAACGTTTTTCATTTTTTATATGTGAAAGATGAAATAATGTATTGCTTTGCTTTGCCTATTGCCATGATAAGGTCTGTTAGCCGACAATTTAATTTGAGTACATAGTAGATGGATGTTCACTTTTGCTTTAACGTTCCGTTATGGAAAAGTGTGGTGCGGTTATTGAAAACAGAGATTCAAACAAACACAAAGTGAATTAAAGTTCCTCTTTTTGTTACTTTGTCGAATGCTACTCAAATGGTTTCTAACTTGCAATCCTCTCTCTCCCCCTCCCAATTCAAAATATATAACCTCTCTTTTTAGTTTTACTCACCAAAGCAATGGTGAGTGATTACAGTTTTTTTATCATGTATCTCGTCACACTAGAAAAAAAAAAATTTAAATAATAGATAATGAGTAAAAATACAAGACGAACATGAGAGAATCCAAATCTTCGAATTTTTCTTATCCAAATATTGTGACTTAAACTCGAACCATAGTCTCACAATTATCCCTGGTAACACCTAGTTGTGCTCCAAGCTTTGTAGCTATTAAAGAGCCACTTAGTGTAAATCACTGATACAAACAAAGTTAAACTTGGAGTTTTTGCCTTGATGCAAATAAAGATCCTCCTTCTCTTATATAAAAAAAACCGGTCATAGATTGGTATATTTACAGATTCATGCCTTAGTAATCGGTCCATGATATATTCTGCTTAAGCACTCCCTATGTTGCAAGCAATAAATATGTATACAGGGAACGAAATCTGCAGAGGAAACAGGGATCACAGATCTGTTTAGGTTGCTTCAGCAAATCCAACTTGCATATTCCCATAGTCAAACACTGTGTGATAGCGACCCATGAAGATATCCCCCAGAATCCTGCATTACATGAGCAACATTAAGGAATTGTGAAGGCCTGAGAAGGCAGACAAACATATTATTCACTATCTGAACAAAGATATGAAGAACCCATCATAATACTTCCAAAATCTTAAGGTAATCATAACATACTACATATTTGTTGATGATTTTTTAGAATTACACATCTTGAAACTATCCCCAAATTAACAATGAAGTAGTGATAAAATGTTGAATATAGTTAAGAAAAAAACAATAGAAATAAATGTACCAGAGAGGTCCGCGGGGAGGTGCAATGTCTAGAGCTGTAAATCCACTGATACATTGTGCTGATACTCCCTCTCCCACTTTAAGGATGTACTGATCCATGAAATTATCCAGAAGAATTAACAAAAAAAGCAAGATGCATAACAACCATAATTGGAAATGCATTTCAACCCTTAGATTAACAGAAGGTTCAATGACAAGGTGTCATCGAAGTATGCCAACTGTGAAACATCTATATTTGCAATTAATCGTAATAAACATCTACATCTTTTAAATTAAATCATTGAAGTGAACTCAACCCCAAGATTCCATTAGTTGTCAAAAGAGCTATAAAAAACAAGGACACCCACATACATGCTCTGGTGAAAGGTCAAACACTTTGCCGCCAATGGTGAATGAAACATTAGGCATGGTAGACAGACTGCTACATTCAACTGCTGATTC
Source organism: Quillaja saponaria (assembly GCA_029379385.1). NCBI lineage: Eukaryota > Viridiplantae > Streptophyta > Magnoliopsida > Fabales > Quillajaceae > Quillaja > Quillaja saponaria. The sequence continues at coordinate 3,408,368 of CM055616.1, read as the reverse complement.
TCCATTTGGGCTGGGAAGTCGTTCACAGAGCTGCAGATGCAGTCATGATATGAGCTAGCTGCAAGGACAATGTTTTCCAGAAACATGAATTTGTATCAGGGAAACTTACCTCATTGACGTAATTCAAGATCTGATCTTCTGTCTCATTCAGTCTCAGTTTCTTTTTCATCCACACAACCGCCATCTCACAAGCAGTGCATGCTGCATCTTGCAGACCATCAAATGTGTTGTCTGAACTCTTATCTACCACATTCTCGATGCCCATACTGCACAGGTGTAATCAAATCAATTTGTGAGAGGAAGAACCAGTGTCTTACTCTTACATATATACAGCAATACTGCCATCAGAACATGGAAGGTGATTGTACCTAACACTCTGAGCTCCATCAAAAGCACAGAGGCCAATTTGAGAGCAGATTTTTTGAGGTAGAGCCTAATTAACAGTAAGGTAAATACAGAAATCAATTCAAGTTAATGGGGGTTTTCAAGATGAAAATTGGGATGCTAAAACAATAATATCAGCAGGTCTGATCCACATACATAAGGTGAAGATCATGTACAAACCATAATTGCTCAAAGAAAAGACCACATACAGCTTACCTCAGCCACTAACATCTCCAAAATGGTTTTCCCATATTGCGCAACCATTGTCTTGCACTCTTGGCTCACAACACCAGTTGCTCCAATTGCATGATTGATTTGAGTAATTACGGTCTGAAGTTCATGAAAATAGTAACTTTGAAATGACCTTAAAATGCAACTTCAAATAAGCAATTTCCGTTAACCACTTCAAAACAATATATGGACTTTAAAATTCAGCATATTTTCTAGGCAAATGCATCAGGTGTTACGGTGCTCAACATATAAAAATAACAACTTTACATACCGTTGGACCTGCCAACAAAGAAGTACCAGAGTCGGCAATTGCTGAACAACCATTACCGCAAAAGCCTGAAAAAGGTGTGTCTCAAGTGATTTAAGAAGAAACAAGGCCAAAACAAATAAATAGTTGAAATCCTCTGCACTTGAGGATACATAGTAATCATTGCATAAGTACCAGTTGTTTCACCATCAATCAGGACATCTCCCAGTTCAAACTGCAGATAAGTAAGCACGTCAGAAAAAGAATGGATGAAAAATGAACATATAAAATTGTGGAAAAGGATGGTGGAATGTTTTATTAACCAACCTGCCAATAGCCTTTTTGAGTAACAGGGACAAATATGTGCTCACCCTTGTAATGATCAGAATCAACCCCACCGAACACAATCTCACCGCCTTCTTCCCCTTCAAGTTTGCGATTTAACCAAAATGAAAAAACTGGTTCTTTTATAAGACCTTGATCAACCATAGTATACCTATGAGAATCGCCATATAAAGTAAAGTATTTTCAGTCCAGGGTGGCATAGAGAAAACAAAAGATGACTTCTACTCCAGAGAGAAATTTTTTCCAAATAAACATCAAATTGTTGATACAGTAATATATAAAAGTTCACTATGTATATTTCAAGCTTCAGTCAAATGATTGTCATCACATAAACTGCTGACCCACATACCAGACAGGAACAGCATCCCCAACCGCTATCTCTTGAAATCCAAGTCCAAGAATGCCGTCAAATTTGGCTGCCAAAAATGTGATGCTAGCCTCTTTGGTTGCCTCGATAAAATCCTATTGACATGAAGCAATGGTAAAGGTAGAGTCTTCAAAAGACAATTAAGGTGTAAATTAGCTAGTACGCAGATTGTTTCAGCACACAGAACAGGAACGTAGAACGTCATGTGATACAATAGGTGTGGGCTTATTTGGATAGCTTGGTTGGGATGAAATACGTTGGTTTGGAACACTGAACGTTTTTTAGCATCACATATGTGAAAATTTCACATATATATACAATTTGTTTTAGATAATTAAAGATATAAACATAATAGAAAATAAAAAGTTAGATGTCTACACTCCAGCCTGAAGAAAAAGTAGAGTAAACATGTTTACAGAAGGAAAAATTTTGCAATTCATAAAAGATTTTGGTTATGGGCTATCTAGATAAATATTTTTCATGATCAGAATGCTGAAAGTAGTGTTCAGGTCGAAAGGGATTCTCATCCAGTCGTTTGGGATCGAAAGATCCAATTCATAAGTTGATACCTAAGTAAGGTTCTCTAGTAACTATTACTCGCTCTATAAGAACTTAGGTAATCAACCCCAATTATATGAAATTAAGGCATGTCGAACTATTTGAGCAAAATTTACCTGGTTTTTAACAACCAAATCACTAAGTCTGACATTGTCCTCGCTGAAGAAACCTGAAATTGCTCCAGTTCCATAATGGATCTCAGCAGATTTTCCTGCATAAAAATTGAAACAAAAATTATCTCAAGAAAGTTCTTTAAAACAAAGAAAGTAATCAAGGTAATCTATTGATTTATGTACAGTGCCCAAATTCATCAGTAACCCCGTGTTTTCATAGGTGCAAATACAAATAGGTAAATTACCATAATACATGAAGAACTGAAAACGAGTTTCCTCAAACAAATTATGGCAAAGTAATATTTTACAGTGTAAAAACACCTGTAGCACTCAAACTAGTAGACATGAAAAGAATATGCATTATGGAAATGTTAAAATAGTAGTAATTTCTTAATATATCTCCTCTTTTCTTGGGTGTATCAGTTGACATTGTTCTTTGATAGGGATCTGGGCTTTCTAGCCACGTAATCATGCTGGCTCAAACAATTAATCATCCATGACTAAATTACAGTCGATATTGGATCATCTGACTGGATACAGGTGCATTTGGGTGGATGCAGGGAAGGTAAATTTTTTTAAAAAATGTGATCTTAACATCAGCAAGCTCCTTGAACCACATAAAAAAAAAATCCTACCATTCTTTTTGTAAGTACTGGATCGGCTGGACTTATATTTGGAGTGCAAATAGCAAGCGATCTGCACATGAACACAAAACCAAAAACTTTTCTTATTTCCTATCTGATTGAGATTAACCTTCACTGCAGAAGATTTTAAGTAAGTGTAATTGACAAGAGAGCAATGTGAAAGAGTAAGGAGACTAACTGAGAAATAACACTTAGACGAAGGAACCCAAAGATTAGAACTTCCAGTGTCAAATATCACAGTAAACTTTTGAGAAGGAGTGCCAATACCAATCTCACCAAAATACTGAGCGCCCATATAGTTCTTTAACTCAATAATACTACTGTCATCAGACTTCTCAGTAGCAGGGAGATGATACGATTTGACAGGAGCTATCAAAGGTTCCCGTCCCTCACAATCAACATGTCCGGTGAGCAGATTGCTTTGATCCAATTTCTTCTTTTTCAAGCCAACTCTGACCAACCCCTTATTAGGTGCAGAAAGCGCCACAGGGGACAGAAGGAACAGGAGGAGAAGAACAACCAAGCTAGGTCTGAATTTGGAACTCATTTCAAGAACTGTAAAATTGAAATTACATAAGCTTTTGATTTATAGGTGAATATTTCTCACCTTTTCATTGTCATCACATGCTAAAACCCACTTATGGTTAGGTCAGGTGAACATTTTATTTTCTAGAAGTCCTAAAACTAGGTTTTCTCTTTTTCCCTCATATTATCAGCATCCAAACCAATGATAAGAGAAAAGAATGAAACCAATTAACTTGCAAGTTTGACATCAGCAATAGAAATTCTTAGGAAGATTAAATGCACTTGAGGTGAAGTTACAACATAAACAATTATCTTCAGCTTCAATTAACAAAAGAAATACTTGTGCTGAAAAAAGAAAGAAAGAAAAATAGATAAATAATTCTAAAATCCAGATCTTTTCCCAGCAACCAAACAGGCGGAAATGAAAAAAGAAAAACGAAAGAAGTTCAGTTACACACCTGAGAAGAAGCAGATCAAACAGGGCGAGAATTGAAGAACCAATGGTTGAAGCTAAGCCACTGAGAAAATGCAACGAGGGAGAGTTGTCTGCTTGAGAAGGAATTGGTAATTTTGCACATTGCCCTCAACTCCTGAAGAATAGGCCGTTAGTTCAAGCATCAACTACCAGTCTTCTTGTTGCTTAGCAGAAATCAAGACTACCAGTCCATGTTTGGAGCTCGTACTGTCACTTGTCAGTCAAAGCCCGAATCCGGTTCATGGATGGTTTGAACTATTTCTGGGTGGTTTCTGAATTTGTAATCTAGCCCGGTTGTCAAGCACAAGCCCGAACCCATCCCAAAAATAAATTGGGCCTCAATTTAGTTGGACTTTTTTTTGTTCAATTTGATGTTCCTCGGTATAAACATATTCATACTATTTGATTCGGTAATACTCTCACTTTTGAGATGTGTTGTATTTTTTTAATTGTCTTAAAGTTATTTTATAAAAAAAAATTACAGTAGTAATGTTTGATAAAATAATATAAAAATTAATCTCAATAAATAAAAATCATAAAATTAGACTTGATTTAATAATATTATGACTTGTTTATTAAAAATTAATATTATATTTTTACAAATAAAAAACTATAAAAATACTCTTTGTTTTTCAAAGCCTAGAATAGAAATATTTTTTTTTATCAAATATACAAAAATTAATTTATACTCTTCATTAACACCAACACCCTCAATAAAAATATTACTAAACCAAGTTTTAGTCTATGGCTGCAAGTCCTGTTTTACTAAAAAATAAAACTACTTCAATCCAAAAACTTAACAAATTTGGTGAAGTAAAATGCTTGTTGGGCCTATAAATTACGTAATGGAAAGTTGTTCTTCCTTGTCTTAAAAATCATATTTCTTTCTATAAAATTAAAATTTGATTCAAAATTTTTGAGGTGACACTTGAAAATACTTTAGAGTTAAATCAACTGAAATTTTTACTTAATTAGACATTATACCATGCAAAACATCCTAATAGCCGTCATTTAGAATTCTTAGCCAAAAAAAGAAAGACTTCATTTGGAATTTTGCAATACGAATGGATCCCTATTCACAGGTCATTTAGGCAATCCTCTAGTTAACTCATGACAAGACATTTCATCTTTTTCAACAAGTATGGATCCCTGTTCACATGTCTTCGGCCTAAATTAATGTGTTTGCTTCACATGTATTCACCGCCAAAATGAAGGAAAGTGGATCAGATTACTCCAGTATCTACCTCCTTATCCTTATTTAATAGCATGTCATGGTCAAGTGATCTTTCTTAAATAATTTTGAAATTATTTTAACCAATTAAAATCTTTTACACTTATTGCACTTTAATGAATTTTTTTTAGAGCATTCATTAATAACAGTTGGAGGAGTATTTCATCAATTATCACATGATTCACAAAATTTTGAAATTAAAATCCCCAAAAGAAATTTAATTGAATGGACATCATATAAAGTCATGAGGAAACCAGCCTCGCAAGTTGCAAATATCTCAAGTGGGCAACCAATGGCAAAAGACAACTTGAACTCTGCCAACACATGCAAATCAAAGTCTCTTTTCCTCTCACTGTCTTGCTTTCTTAACGTGTTAAACAAATGACATCCTCTTTTAACAACTCTCAATTCTTGGACGGTTTCCTTGACTTGTTTTTGTTAGACTGCCATATGGTTTACGTATCTCCAACAAAGAGATTTAGTAATCTAAATTAAATTTCATCTTCCTTTATCTTTTGCCTTTTTTCTTTTCCCTTCTGGATTTTAGCTTAGTCCCATAAGAAAAAATACAAAAAACATTGAAATTGGAAGAATATGAAACATACAAGACAATATAACTTCCCATTTATTTCCGAATCCGTACAAAAATGGGAAAACTTATCTGCATTTTTTCATAATATCATTTTCATATTCTTTTTTATGACTTTGCATCGACATACAAATTTTGAACAGCAAAAAGGAAAATTGAACAAGTGTAAGCTCTAGTTTTTGAGCAAGGTAGAAGAAACAAAAAATAGAGAAAATTTGACACAAAAAAAAGAAAGAAAGTAAGAAAAAGAACTAGTTTCCTGGAAAACTGGAGTTGCTGACTTTATTGCGTCCATTGTTGTTGTTGTTGTTATCGCTAGTTGTGATGTTGGCATTGCTGTTATTTGGGGTGGTGAGGTTGGGATTATTGTTACTATTGTTGTTTGGGTGAGCACCGCCTATTATAGAAGTAATGGCTGCTGCTACAGCAGCAGTGAAGTTTGGGTCAGCAGCTATGGCAGCACTAACTGTGTCAGCCAATTGTGATGGTGCTTGCTGCTGTGGTTGGTGACCCAGTTGAGAAGGGTCCAAATCTTGAGACAATTGAAGGCCAGAAAATTTCGATTGGTTGTAGAGTGCTTGACCAAAGATTTGAGGCAGTAATGAAGCTGCAGGATTGGCAAAATTCTGAGGTGTGTTTGGAAATGGGATTTGGAATTGGTTTGGTGGCCTTGGGAATTGTAAAGGGTTGGGTGATTGGGTTAAGTCCAATGTAACAGTAGGGAATGGAGCTGAAGCTGAGATAGTAGCCATGCTAGAAGAGCAAGGAAGGAGTGACCTTGTAAGGAAATTTGCATTCATTAACCCATCACTGCTCGACATTGATCCCGAAAGCAGCATTCGTGCAGCTGATGAAGTAGTTTGTGCCATTGCCATTGCTGCCGGAGGCAGAGGGTGGTTGTGATTGCCTTCATATGTAGTAATAAGGATTGTTCTGTCTTCAGCACACCTTTGTACCTATATATATGTATCAAAATTTGGTTAGAAAACAATGACTCAGATTGTTCAAAAATCCAACATGACCCTAAAATAACATACTTGTTTTCTAACTGGGCAGCCAGCAGCCATTGTGCACCTATAATAAGCTCTAGGACATGGATTTCCCTTAGCCATCTTCTGCCCATACTTTCTCCATTGACACCCATCAGTGATCTGAGATTTAACAAATTTTCAAATCAGTTATAACAAGAAATTAGAAGTTTCTTTAATTTCCAAGCAATTAAAAGACACAGTGACTGCCTGTGTATATACCATAGGCGCCTCTGATCGAGCTCTAACTGAAACTCTTGCTTTCCTCATAGTGGCCTCCGTTTGATCAACATTTTTAGGAGGACTAAATCTTGGAACCTTATTAGAAGCAAATGCTTCATCTGGGCTATCTTCTCTCCCACTTCCCCTACCAAATTCCTTCTTATCTTGATCACACATAAGCCCTTCTTCATTATTCCCATTCTTCCTCATGCCAAATTCCTTGGAAGCCCCTTCTATGTTATTTCCTGATGATCCTGACCGATCCCGGCTTCTTCCTTCAGATGAAGAATCTGAAGCATCTTCAGTATCAGCATTATTTTTAACAGCTAAGCCAAGATCTATAAACTGCCTTGGTACCACTATTCCATTATTTCCAGTACTATGTTTCTTTTCTTCTAGCTTTTCATCAAACACTTCGTGTTCTTCCATGTTCTCTTCCTTCTTGTCCTGACTCATAGTCACCAAATGCATCTGCAGAGAATTGTAATTACTAGTAACCTGATCAAGCATGGCTCTTAAACGCTGATTCTCTACCTTCAATCGCTCAAACTCAGCTTGAAGAACAGCCAGCTGAAACAGTAAGCAACATAAACACTACTAATTCAAATTCAGCTCCAAATTACATGAACGGGATAAGTTTGACAAAAATTGAAAATTACCCACGAGAGAATTTCTTGAATTTATCATTTTATATAATAATCTAACCTCATTTTTAGCTCTTTTATCTTCTGGGTTTGGTGATATGCCATCGTCCACCATGGATTGGTCACTGCTGGTATTCGTAGTAAGAAGATTCAATCCAGTCTATAAAAACAAACAGAATTATAAGCAACCCAATTACTTAATTATAACAAAAAAGCCATTAATTGGTGTCACATACATTTACTCTGAATTCTAATATAGCTGGAGCAGATGGATCATTCTTATCAGCTTCTGCAGAGGCTGAGCCAACCTTATGGTCATCGTCCCTGTTGTATTCGTCAGCGAAGAAGTCCATCTCATCAATGACCGTTCGTTTTTCATCAGAGGGTGCTGGAGAATCTTGATCATCATGGGCACAGTTAAGGCTGACTTGAAATTGGATGGTACTTGGAGGAGACCCGTTGTTAACTTTGGGTGCATCCATATCCATAGGGGTGATAAGCTTCAACTTGTGGTTGTTGTTGTTGTTGTGGTTGTTTTCTTCAGGAAATGAGTTGAGTACTATTGGTTTGTGAGGAAAGAACATCCCATTTGGATCTGAATCAATGGAGAGTCCACCTCCTTTGGCCATAAATTTCAAGAAAATTAGTGAGAGAAAGAGAAAGAGAAGAGAGAGTGAAGTCTTATAAACTCATCAATGGACTCGGCAATAAAAAGGGGGAGTTGAGACTAGAGAAGATGACCAAAAGAGTAGTAGTAATGTTGTTTGTGTCACGTTCAATATTATATTAGATTTTAAGCCTAAAAGGAAATTTGTAGTGCATTCCGTAACATTTAGATTCAAATGAAGAGAAAATGTATAACTTCATGTGTTTTATAATATTATTAATTATTGATTGTTATGAGTTTGGGTAAATTTTTGTGATGTCTTTTTTATTGCTGTTTTTTATTGTTGTTATATTTGGTGTAACGAAATTTAATTTTTTTATAAAAAAAAAATAATAAAGAGTAATTTTTCTTCTTACATATTTATCTTTTTTTACTTATTTTTAAAATTATTGTCTTCCAATATATTACTTCTCTTTTTTATTTGTTTGGGAGAATAATAATATACTTTTATTGTGTTGTTAAAAATTAATAATACAGATTTCACATTTTTCTAATTAGTAGTATTTAAATTTATATTTAAAATATGAAAGGGTGTTGTAATACTAGCACATTTGAATATTATGTTATTTAATTATAAAATTTTATGTTATTATTCACACTTTTTTTAGTGGAACACTGAAAATATATTTATGTTAGAAACAAAAATATAATTATTTTTATAATTTAAAAACAAAACTAGAGAAATTTAATACTAAATTGTTAACAGAATTACATATAGGGGATTTTTGTTCATTTTATTTTTTACTTACTTAATTAAGGTTCGTCAAAGTACGAGAGGGTAAGGAGATTGACGCGTTCCAAAAATTAACCTCCCCGATTGGTCCGGCGCTTTTGCTGATGAAAAAGTGTAGTCTGAGTCAACGGTTTTGATGGGGAGATGGGCCCCATGAGTGACGACTATAAACTGGAAAGTGGGGCCTGGATATGTGATAAATCTTGACTTCGACAAGTAGGATGACCGGATTCAGATCGAGGGTAGCGGGTTGACCCTGTCGACTCCAATGGACCGAATCCCTTGCTTTTGCTTTGTTATTTTGTTGTCGTGTTACACATTTGTCTATGTATTCTCAAACCAATATCACATACACACGCGGTCACACCTCCTTTTCCTACTTTTTTGAAATTCAATTTTTGTTTTTCTTTTTGATTCACGGAAGCATACACACTAAAACTAGATAAAACTATTTGTTTGCATGATAATATAAAATTATTTAATTAGTTAAAATATAAATTTTTATAATAAAATGATTATATAAATTACTAATAATGTAATGTCTTCCTTTTTTATATTATACTTGATAAAAATATATTATTTTGTCAAGAATAAAAAGATAATACAATATTACACTTTATATTATGTAATCCATAGTATTATTTTTATAATATCTAATTTTATACAATCAGTCAAATAAATCATATAAGTATTAAACAATCATTTTAATAACTCAATAAGGTTAAATAATAAATGCATTCTAAATAATGAGTTTTGATAACTTTAATACTCTACACGCACAAGATCATTAAAATTATCAATGTGAACACATTTGCCGCAATGCACATGCCATCTGCTTTACTTGATTTGTGCTGAATTTTGATAACTAAGAATAGGTTGTGGAAAGAACCAGTTTCTTGCAGTTTAGTTATAGAATCTCTGATATCATATCAAATGTTCAGTTTAATTTAAAATTTTAAGATGTTAGATGAAGTTTTAAGAATGATTTTGGATGTGTCGGTTGTTATTGATTTTGAAATGTCTAGTATTAAACTAATTATGTATTCATATTTTTCTGATTTCTTTTATTATAACAAAGAATTTGGAGATATTTTATAATACCAAATAAAGAAATGTAAATAAGGATTGATATATATGATGAAACTTTGACTCATATCATATTAACAAACAAGGAAGTGAATAATTTCTTATTAGCAAAAAAGGAAAAGAAACTTAAAGGAAAACTACATTGACTGAGAGAGATGCATATATATTGAACAATGGCTCCCACCTAAGTACTGGTTTTGTTTCGTAGAAAAGACTTAAAACAAACTATATATGATTAATATATATTGCAATAAACAAAGTATATTGTATATCAATTAATTTGTTGCATTCTTTCTTCTTGAAGTTTATTAATTAGCCTAATTGCTAATTAATAAGGGAGAAAAATGATGGATTAATAGATTGGTTTAGTTTTGAATGGTCAAAGAAATTATTAACCCGGGGGAGAGAAGGTGAACATTAGAATGAGGTGCTTTTGCTTCCCTTCAACATGGCGAGCCGCAATGCCTTACTTGAAGGGTAGGGTAAGTCAAAAAGGTTAACCTTTCCTCACTTTCTCTCTGTCTTTCTTTGTGGGAGTGTCATGCTTTTCATATGACTTCAATCAAAGATGAAATAAAGTGATGAATACGTTTCCAAGACAGTCTAGTCATGTCAAGATTAAAAAATTTATGAAAATCTTACTTATTGGTCTCGCAAATAATTTTAAAATCTAACAAGTCAAGAAATTAAACATATATTTTTAATTATCATGTCAACCTTGTTAAAATTCTTTCACAATATTTCCACAAGAACATGCATATAAACCGCATTGTGAATTAGTCACAATAGTCTGCATGTAATTTAGTAACTCAATTGAAAAAAAGCACCTTATAAATTTCTTGTTCATTACATAATTTGCCTATTCATCCAAACCCTAAAAATTTGTCCTTTATTATATTTTTTTCAAAACAAATTACTACTTAATTCATAAGTCATTCAAGACAATTTCTAGATTAAATTACATGGCAATGGAGGGTCTTGGCATGATATGACCAAATTTGAATTTAACGGTTCGTCATTCAAGCCAAATTATATATGATACAAGAATTGTTTAAACATATACAAATTTCACCTGTCTTAATTTATGAATTAATAAATAATCTGACCATAAGAATTAAACTGTCATAATTAAAATAATTTTTTGGATCAAGCACGGGCAGTTTTTAGGATTAAAAGAAAGAATCATGTGATCATTTTAAGTGATTAATTAACTTATATATTGAATTGTATTTTAAATTGATTGTTCGTGTTTAGTCCAAAAGGCTGTGATTAATTAGTTCCTCTCATACATAAAACAATTATCTCATTTGCATTTAATTAATTATACTTTAATTTGCTAGCTGTAAAACTTTTTGTTTCTCACATGCTTGAAAATCTGTTGCAGACTATGTTGCACAGCTAGAAGGGATTATAAAACTAAGGTATAAAGTACTTTGATTAAAAAGTAGGACCCAATTAGAAAAAGTAGGGGGGCATGGGGGATGTATACTACAAATCCAAGTAAGCTAATGAAAATCTAGTACTAATTAAAAACATATTAAGGTACAAAAAACAAATGGTGCAAGAAAAAGTAGCTTGGCAGTCGTAATGTGTTTTGTTTCTGCATGAAAAATTAGGTTTCTAAATAAAGGTGATTCAATTAATAGAATACTTTTTATTCACTGAGAAAAAAGCAGCAAAATCCATTTTCCCCTAACAGCGTGCTTTGTTTGTAGCATCTAGCATGCTATCACTACTTAATGGTGTTTTCCACACCACCCCCTCCTTTTTTCTTTTTTTCTTTTTTTCTTTTTTGGTCTGGTGGAACTTGATAAAAAAAACATAGAGCTAGGTCTTTCAATATTGAATGTACTTGCAAGTGAACTTTTCAAAAAACAATTGATGGAATTGTAAAACTACACTAGAGGAAATAAAACAAGGGGGCAATACTCTATTATATATTAATATTGTAAAAGATTATATCAAAATTTTAACATATGTGTCTATCTTACTATTTTTTATTTATTTAATGAGTATCATATGAGTCAGAGTTGTTTTTGTGTGTGTAAATAGTTATATATGAGTTTAAATTATAAAATAAGAATTAATATTTTATACAGTATCAGCATATATATTTTAATATTGTTCATGAATTAAATAAATTAAATTTGACAGAATTTGAAGATAATATACTAATTTTACTATTTTAGAAAAGAAAGCTAGCTGTAATCTTAGTGGCTAGTCATGTAAGCAAATTGATATGTAGATACGTTTCACACCTATAACGCAAGCAACCAATTTTCATGTTGTAAATGAAGTGCAAACGTGCAAGCTTTCAATTTTCAACCCAGTTAATTAAATTATAATTAGGCATCTATTTCAACAACTCTTATAACTATTTAATACAAAACTATAAATAAAAGAAACTCCAACTTTTATAATTAGCAAAATTGTCAAATTTCAAACTGAATTCTTTGAATATTGAAAACAATTTCAGTAATCATATTATGTTATGATTGGTCATCCTTCTTTAAATTAGACGAGATAAATTTTTAAAAATTTAGGTAAAAATGATACAAATTGTTATAATTGTGTTAATACATAGAACTTTGTCTAATTTTTTTTTTTCAAATGAATTGTTAAAAAAATAATTTAAATAAAAATTTTGTGGGATTGGATCCGTAATTTTAATATTTTTTTGCTATGAATTGGATCGGTAGTACATTAGTACTGAATACTAATACCCCATCATTGATTGTCAACCTAACTACAAACTTGTCCCATAAAAAATTGATGATTGAGTCAATGCAAACTCCTACACTCGAATTCATAAACAAAACCATGTGATAGAAGTTTGTGTGGTGTGGGGGATATCCTTTGGATATTTAAATAATAAAGAGCAGAGAAATTAACAGTACTGCTGGGATATGAACATGCATCTAGCCTTTTCTCTTTGCCACGAATTAAATGCTTCCTAAATTGAATATTATATATAACCACCAACCCATTATTATTTAAAACAAATGAAATATTGCTATATTATAAGTTTGATTTTATGTTCAAATTTAATCATCATTGATAAATGTGAGAATATTTGTATTTTTAATTGTTAAATTGAGTTATAATATTTTTATTTGATGTGAAGTTGACATTTAATTGTAATTATGATATATTTTTTAGACTTATCAACTACTTTGATCATTCACGATTATATCAATTTTTAATATTGTTTTAATTTTTTTTTCAAAATGTGTAATATTATTTTATTTATATATAACACGAGAATGACAAAATATAACTTATTAAAATATTTTGAATTCAAAATTATAAAATTAACTAGAAATATTCTTAAAATCTAAATTAAAAATTGAGATAATTTTAAAAGATTAAAACAGTAGTTAAGTCATATTTTTATGTTTGATATAATCAATAAATTTTCATATTTTGTTAAAAATTAATAAATATTATTTTATGTATAAAAATAAATTAAGAGGGATCATTTTCCGTTGTACCATAAAAAAAGAAAAAAGAAAAGAAAGAGAGATCGATCGAGGCATGTGAATGCAATGAGATTTTTTCTCAGTAATCACTTCCCATCCATTCTTTTATGTTATTCTCTGCTTTAACCAAAGCAAACAAAAATAAAATTCCCCAAGGCCCAAGTTATGTGTAAAATGCTGTATGAATTTGGGCTTGACAGGTGAATGGACTTTTAAACTCAGTACTGGTCTGTCCATATGGATTTTTAAACTCAGTATTGGACTTCACTCTATAACCCTTTTCTTAAATTTATTTGGGCCAAATTAATAAAAATAGAAGTTAACCCACCCACCAATAGTGGGAGCTTAAATTTTTATTTCACATTAGAATCTTAATTTTATTCATTTAATTTGATGCATAAATTATATCTTATCAATAAATATAAATATAACAAATCAGAATTAACGAGACATTACACATTTTTATTCAGTAGTAGTATGTAATTTAATATACTTCTACAATTTTACACAGTGATATATAATGTATTAAATATTTATTTTTTATTTTTTCATGCTAACATAAAAAAAAAATTTATTATAATGTATTAAATATTTGTTAGTGGTCGCCATCCTTTATTTTAGTTAAGTGTGCTTCATTTATTGATTTTATGGATTCCAATTTTTTAGGAAATATAATTAAATTCTCATAATTTTATAATCTTGAGATAAATAGTTTGTTTTTGACTAGACAGAAGAAATAATTAATCGAGTTGTATATAAGGTGTTCCGGACATAGATTAATGAAAAAAAAAAATAAGTTGTAATATATTAAATGCTAATTTTTTTTTTATCTTTTTTGTTGCCAAGTGCTACAATTTTGGTGTGTTCTGTAATCTATATTTGGTGTTATGCTATTGACCTTTTTTGAAAGAGATATTTGATAAAATGGGAGCATGGGATTCCTTCATCCACGTTGTGTCATTTGTGTAAGTACTCAGAAACTTTGGCTTCACTCTTAAAGCACCTATCTAGAAGGACTGTACTGTGATTATTAGCCTCCAATTTCCATGTTGTTTCTTTATGAATCAAAATAAAATCCTTTAAATTTTTGGTCCACAAAATGTATTGTAAATTTTATGTTAGACATTTATATTTATACTGATGAGTACTGCCGCGAGATAGCCCAAGTAAAAAAATATCAAATCCGAAAATTCTTCTCCCACCTCTAATTAAACAATTAATTATAAGTATTTCATTAGTATGTTATACATAGATCAATAGACATCTAGATGAATATTTCCTCGATTTGTATCTTTCAACTTATTTAAAACTCATATTAGGAGTTGTCAAAAAAAAAAACAAAATCACATCTGACTTATTTGCTAAGGAATTTATTTAATCGATATAAATTGAATGACATGTGTTTGAAGTTTTTTAATAATATTTTGTCATAAAATGGTTTTAGACATTTAGTAAATAAATTCACATACGAATTAAACAAATGTTGTAAATTCGTTGCTCTTTTGGCAAATCAAATCGGAAAATCTTAAAAATTATGGAGTTAACCAACTAATTAAGTACATCAAAATTCCTGCAATGAGGAACAAAGAATCCCAAAGGGTACCACAAAATCCTAGTAAAAAACACTAAATTTGATTTTTCTTTGAATAAATGGTCAGTGGGTGTACATTATTTTATATGCACTTGTGTTTTATGAATTTGTGTTACTTAATTTCTTGCAATGATGTGATTATTTAATTAATTATTGTGTCTTATTGAGAGTATTTTTTGATAGATAATAAAATTGTAGTAATTGATATATCTTTGATTAAAATAGAAAGTTAATCGAAAATAGAAAGTTAATCGATCTGTACGCATAAATTGGTTCGAAGAAATAAGAATTAAATTTAATATGTAATAATTTATAAGTATATATGATAAGGAAGCTTTCATTGCCCTACATATTTCGTTGTTTTGCCTGCATTATCTCATTCTCCATCCCAAACTCCAATGGCCAATCCAACCGCTCACCCGCTGTATGAAGAAATTTCTCTGAAACACGTTACTGTGAGGAGAATCTTGGATATCATTATCTTGTTCCTTCAACTCAGTCTCCTGGTTTATCGTTTCTTTAATCTTAATAACAATGGTTTCACTTGGCTTCTTGCTTTCTTATGTGAATTGTGGTTCACTATCGATTGGATTCTCAGCCTTTGCATCATTTGGACTCCTATTGATTATAAAACTTACCCAGAAAACCTTATCAACCAGTAAGACATATATACTTCAACAAATTTGTTATTTTCATGTCAAATTATGTATTACCCATTTAGTGAAATGTATAGTTCATAAGGAATTTGTTTTTATTTCTGAAAAACAGGGTGGCAGAGCTTCCCGCAGTAGACATGTTTGTGACCACGGCGGATCCCGTACTTGAGCCGCCCATCATCACGGTGAACACGGTGCTGTCCTTGTTAGCAGTTGATTATCCAGCTGACAAGCTAGCTTGCTATGTTTCTGATGATGGGTGCTCCCCTATTACCTTCTACTCACTTGTTGAAGCCTCTAAATTTGCTCAGCTTTGGGTACCATTTTGTAAGAAGTACAATGTTCAACTCAGAGCTCCCTTTAGATACTTCTCTGTCAAGCCCATATCTTCCACATATGAATCATTAGAGTTCCAACAGGAATGGGGAAAGATGAAGGTACACCTTTTTGAATCTTTTATTTTTCTCCAAAAAATGTCCAAAAACTTGTAGTTTGTTATCAAATTTGGTATGTGTAGGAGGAGTATGAAAAGTTCTGTCAGAAAGTGGAAGAAGCGCACAAGTTGGTACCCTCTAATCTGTCAGCAGATTATGCAGCTTTCAAAGACATAGAGAGCAAGAACCATCCAAGTATCATCAAGGTATACTAAATCTGTAAATACTTATAATAAAGTAACGTAAAAAAATTTGAATTAATTACATTTTAAAAAAAAGAAATAATATCATCATGTAAAAAACAAAACCTTTAAATTTCTCAACATGAACTCTTTTAACTCAATCTTATAGTCTTAAGATTGAAGTGTCAAAACCCAAGAATTGACACCTTTAACCCACAATTCTTTGGTTCAATAATAGAGTTCATTCCTTCATCAATCTTATAGGGGGAGGGGACCAAAATAACATATTTATTGTTATTTTTATTTAATTATTGAGGAGACTTAAAATTCAATTTTTGAACCCAAGTGGTATTCAATTCATATCTATATATGCTGTTATTTTCACTCGCTTAACAACAAATAAAATAACTGAATTTCGTGTTAAATGAAATTCTCATATTGATTGGTTTTGGGTGTAAGTATAAGATCACTCCCCAACATCTATTAGTAATTGCTCTCAAGATTCATTCCTGCAGGTTATATGGGAGAATAAGAACGGATTTGCAGATGGGTTACTGCCACATCTAATTTATATATCCAGAGAGAAGCGCCCAAACATGTCCCACCATTATAAAGCCGGTGCCATGAATGTTCTGGTAAGAAAATTTCATAAAAGCCAAAATTTTGGGTTTTTGTTTCCCTTGAGGGGTTGTTTTTATAAAACTTCATAATAGATCCTCATATTGACAAAAATATATATACATGCATGTAGACTAGAATTTCCGGGTTGATGACAAATGCGCCTTACATGTTAAACGTGGACTGTGACATGTATGCCAACAATCCGAAAATTGTTCTGCATGCCATGTGCTTGATGTTAGGTCTCAAACAAAATGAAAGCAACTGTGCATTTGTTCAATTTCCCCAAATGTTCTACGACGAATTAAAAGACGATCCCTTTGGAAATCAAATGGTTATTGGATTTGAAGTAAGTACCTCAAAATTAACATTCAACTACTACATACGTATGAATCTTAGTAGTTTGCTCAAGTATTTCCTATGCAATTTTACAGGCTTTTGGCCTTGGAATGGGAGGCATTCAAGGACCTATTTATGCTGGAACGGGCTGCTTTCATACTCGTCAAGTCATTTATGGGTTATCCCCAAGTAACACAGACATTAATGGTATAGATTTAATTCAATTTATGATAATTTGATTCTACGTATTTATTTTTATTAATGAACTAGACATTATTTGCTTATACATAGAATCCATTTAATTATGACTTCAATATTATATGTTTATAAACTTCACATTAGTTATAGATTTCGTCTATACATATATATATGTGTGTGTGGTACATACTGCAATTTCTATTGTTTGAAGTCAGTTGCTATGTTAAATCACGATTTAGTTAGAAGGTATTAAACTATAAGAATTTCAAGATAAAACCAAAATTGATATTTCTTTGGAGTCTAAAATTTATTTTTGTTTGTCGATACAATGAAGTATGAGTTATGTCTTTTATAATATTTTTGATGATTTTGAACATATTTTTTGTTATTGTTAGGAAAATTAATGAAAGAGGTTTTGGAACAACAATTTGGATACTCAAAGAAATTCACAAAATCAGTGTCTGAGACATTATGTGGGTTGGAAGAGAAGACATTTTGTCAAGATAGTGTTTTGAGTTCTATTGAAGAGGCATACAAAGTTTCTAGTTGCAGCTATGAGCGTAGCACTGGATGGGGTAACAAGGTGAGGACATTTAGTTTTTTTTTTTAGCATTATTTTAATAATTAGGTGATGTTTTGGCCAACATAGATATTATAAAGAAAATGAAAAAAAAATTGAGCAAATAGTGTTGTGTTGGTCCATTTCAGGTGGGTTGGTTCTATGGATCTGCAACTGAAGATGTCCTAACTGGAATGCGAATCCATGCAAGAGGTTGGAAATCCGCCTTGTGTATGCCCGACCCACCTGCTTTTATGGGCTGTTCGGCCATAGGTGGGCCTGAATTTATGATACAAAGAAAAAGGTGGGCCACGGGTGTCTCGGAAATTCTCGTCAGTAAACACAACCCTATCTTCGTAGCACTGACCTCCAAGCTCCAGTTCAGGCAGTCCCTGGCCTACACGTGGATCTTGATGTGGGGTATACGTTGCATTCCTGAACTTTCCTACGCTGTTCTGTCGGCCTACTGTCTTATTACCAACACTTCTTTTCTGCCCAAGGTCAGTACATAAATTTCTTAACAATCTCTTTCTGTTCTTTTTTTTTATTTTTTGGAACATAAATATGTTTTATTTCATCTATTGTCATTTGTTAAAATCTAAGTTTTAAAAAAATGAAACTAATGCAGTTTACCCATTAATTAATTTCCTCTCTCTTACTTTCCCTGGTTGATTTGATGAATAGGCTCCTTAGATTTTCTCTCATATATAAGGTGCAAATGCAGGTTAATGAAGCAGCTGCCATGGTTCCTATTGCTCTATTTCTCATACAATATATAGAAACACTAGTTAGTTACCTTCGAGTTGGTCTATCAGTTCGAGCATGGTGGAACAATATGAGAATGTCAAAGATAAACGCAGCGAGTTCGCAGTTGTTTGGTGTTTTAGGTGTCATACTGAAGCTATTAGGATTATCAGAGACAGTATTTGAAGTAACACAAAAAGACCAATTTACTTCCAACGATGAAGGTAATAGTACTAAAGCTGATGCCAGTGTGTTTACCTTTAGTGATTCGCCAATTTTTGTGCTACCGACGACCCTTTTGCTGCTGCAATTGACGGCACTGGTTATGGCTTTTCTGGTGTTGCAACCGCCAGCTCATGGTGGCCATGGGGCAGGGCTGTTGGAGATTATGTGTAGCATATGGGTGGTGCTTTGCTTCTGGCCTTTCTTGAAAGGGTTGCTTGGGAAAGGGAAACAAGGGATACCAGTCTTAACCAAATTGAAGGCAGCTGGTTTGGCATTGATTTTTCTGCACTTGAGTAAGAGAGTTTCAATGGTATAAGATGTTTGGCAACATCGCCTCATTTTTAATGCTATGGCCTTTTTCTTGAAAGAAGCTATATGTTGGGGAAAGGGTAACATGGAATTCCTTCATCCACATTATGTGCAAGCCAGAAAACTTTGGCCTCTCTTTTTTGCACTTATCTAGAAGGACTGTCATGGGTGAATTATTATTCTCCAATTTTCGTATTGTTTCTCTAGTATTAAAGTACTTTCTTACATTTTTATTTGTGAGTTTGAGAGGAGTCTGAATTCCAATCTCGATTGGGTGAAGAGAATGTCTTTGACTCAAATATCATGAATGCTATGGTCGCGATTGTAATTTGTTGCATTATTGAGAATTATAAATTTGGTCACTATTCAAACATGTTTAATTAACAAGACCAAGACTTTGTTATAACATTTGAAAAAATTACAATTGTGTTCTTGAAAGTTGTATATTCTTATTTTTGCTAAGATCTTGGAAGTTGTAATTTTTTCTTAGAAATTTAATGTAACAGATATCATATTTGTCTTAGTAGTATTATTTATTTTTTTTAAAATAAAAAACGGTGTTGCAACACTAGCACATATGAATATCATGCTATTTAATTATAAAATTTTATGTATTATTCAAAGTTTTATACGTTTCACATCGTATAAAAAACATTATAATATAAGGTTATTTAATTTATATAATATTTTTTTATAACATGATTTGCTAAATTTGACGAAAATATATTATTCTGTCAAGAATGAAAAATAAAGTATAATATTATGTAATTCACTATATAAGTTTATATTATCTAATTCTGCACAACAACTCAAATCAACCATACAAGTATTAAACAATCATTTTACATAAAAAGTTATAATAATAGATGATTTTTAATTAATGAGTTTTAATAAATTAAACGCTCTACACGCACAATAAATCATTAAAATTATCAATGTGACCACATTGGCCTCAATGTCCATTCCCTCTGCTTTACTTAATTTGTGCTGAATTTTGATTACTAAGAATGTGTTGTGGAAATAACCAATTTCTATTAGTTTAGTCCTAAAATCTCTGATACCATATCAAATGCTCAATCTAATCTAAAATTTAAGATGTTTGACCAAGTTGTAAGAATAACTTTTGATGTGTTATTGGTTTTAAAATGTCTAGTATCAAATTAATTCTGTGTTCATATTTTTTCTAACTTCTTTTTATGTCACAAATAAATTGGAGATATTTTATAATACCGAATAAAGAAATGTATAAAAGGATTGATATATAGTGTGAAAATTTGACTCATATCATATTAACAAAAAAGGGAAGTGAATAATTTCTTATTAGCGAAAAGGGGAAAGCAACATAAAGGAAGAAGATAACTACTTTGACTGAGACAGGTGCGTATATAATTGAACAATGGCTCCTGTACCTAACTGGTTTTGTTTTGTATAAGTAGAAAAGACTTAAAGCAATTATATATATTGCTATTAGCAAAGTATATTAGTATCATGTAATGTGTTACGTTCTTTCTTCTTGAAGTTCATTACTTAGCCTAATTAATATGGGAGAAAAATGATGGATTCATAAATTGGTTTAGTTTTGAATCATCAGATAAATTGTTTAATTGAGTTAGAATATTTTTATTTGATATGAGAAATTGATGTTCAATTGTAATTATAGGTACTATTTTTTCGTTTATATATGTAATCAAATTTAACATTTCATTTTCATTTCCATTTCAATTACACAAGTAGTTACTTTTTTGTTATAATAAAAAACACTGTTATAATATAGAATTAGTTATTTTTTCTTGTGTTCTTTGACTGTTGTCTTTATTTTGGTGTTATGCTAATGGCCTTTTTTGAAAGAGGTTTTTGGGAAATGGGAGTATGGAATCATCCACGTAATGTGCACGTCAGAAACTTTGGCCTCACTCTTGAAGCACTTATCTAGAAGGAAGGACTGTACCGGGTTGATTGTTAGCCTCCAATTTCTTGTCTTTATGAATCAAACTAAAAAAATTAGTAGCTGTATGAATGGTAAGTATGTAATTAAATTAAAAAAATAATTAATCAAAATATGTATAAATTGATCCGAATATATCGTATTAAAAAATAATAATAATTAAATACAATTAACATTTCATTTCCATTAAAAAATAGTAATGATTGAATACAATTAACATTTCAGTTTCATTTCCATTTGAATTACACAAGTAGTTACTTTTAAATAATTGAATGCTTACAATAATTGGACACAACTCTCAGCCTATCCGGTGTATATAGACAATCAAGGAAGCTAGCATTGCCCTACATATTTAGTTGTTTTGCCTGCACTATTTCATTCTCCATGACAAACTCCAATGGGCAATCCAACAGCAGATCAACCTCTGTATGAAGAAATTCCTCTGAAACGCGTCACTTTGCGGAGAGTTTTGGATATCATTGTCGTATTCCTTCAACTCAGTCTCCTGGTTTATCGTTTCTTCAATCTTAATAGCCACGGTTTCACTTGGCTTCTTGCTTTCTTATGTGAATTATGGTTCACACTCGATTGGATTCTCACCCTCTGCATCATGTGGACTCCTATTGATTATAAAACTCACCCAGACCACCTTATCAAACAGTAAGACCCCATATATACTTATATGTTTGTTATTTTCATAAAAAATTATGTTCGTAAGGTGTTTGATTTTATTTCTGAAAAACAGGGTGGCAGAGCTACCGGCAGTAGACATGTTTGTGACCACGGCGGATCCGGTACTTGAGCAGGGCTGCTAGAGATTATGTGTAGCATGTGGGTTGTGCTATGCTTCTGTCCTTTTTTGAAAGGTTTGTTTGGGAAAGGGAAACAAAGGATACCATTCTTAACTGTATGCAAGGCAGCTGGTTTGTCATTGATTTTTCTGCACTTGAGTAAGAGAGCTTCAATGGTTTAAGATGTCTGGCAACCTGCATCATCTCAATTCGTAAAAAAAATAATTGTAATGGCAATTGGTAAGGCTTAGTTTTTTCAAGTATTTTCTGTGCAATTTTACAGATTATTGGGCGTGGCTTGGGGGGATATCCTTTGGATATTTAAATAATAAAGAACCGAGAAATTAACAGTACTGCTGGGATATGAACATGCACCTAGCCTTTTCTCCTTGGCACGAATTAAATGCTTCCTACATTGAATATTATATATAACCACCCACCCATTATTATTTAAAACAAATGAAATATTACTATATTATAAGTTTGATTTGATGTTCAAATTTAATCATCATTGATAAATGTGAGAATATTTGTATTTCTAGTTGTTAAATTGAGTTATAATATTTTTATTTGATGAGAAGTTGACATTTAATTGTAATTATGATATATTTTTTAGACTTATCAATTATTTGATCATTTACTATTATATCAATTTTTAATGTTATTCTCAATTTTCTTTGTTAAAATGTGTAAAATTATTTTATTTATACATAACACGAGAATGAAAAAAATTCAACTTGATTAAAAAAACTTTAAATTCAAAACTATGAAATTAATCAGAAATATTTTTACAAAATTAAATTAAAAATTGAGATAATTTTAAAAGATTAAAACAGTAGTTAAGTCATATTTTTATGTCTGATATAATCATTAAATTCTCATATTTTGTTAAAAATTAATAAATATGTTATTTTATGTGTAAAAATAAATTAAGAGGGATCATTTTCCGTTTTACCATAAAAAAAGAAAAAAGAAAAGAAAGAGAGATCGATCGAGGCATGTGAATGCAATGAGATTTTTACTCAGTAATCACTTCCCATACATTATTCTATGTTATTCTCTGCTTTAACCAAGCAAACAAAAATAAAATTCCCCAAGGCCCAAGTTATGTGTAAAATGCTGTATGAATTTGGGCTTGACCGGTGAATGGACTTTTAAACTCAGTATTGGTCTGTCCATATGGATTTTTAAACTCAGTATTGGACTTCACTCTATAACCCTTTTCTTAAATTTATTTGTTCCAAATTAATAAAAATAGAAGTTAACCCACCCACCAATAGTGAGAGCTTAAATTTTTATTTCACATTAGAATCTTATTTTTATTCATTTAATTTGATGTATAAATTTATATCTTATCAATAAATATAAATATAACAAATCAGAATTAACGAGACATTACACATTTTTATTCAGTAGTATTATGTAATTTAATATACTTCTACAATTTTATATAGTGATATGTAATGTATTAAACATTTATTTTTTCATGCTAACACAAAAAATAATAATAAAATTTTAGAATAATGTATTAAATATTTGTTAGTGGTCGCCATCCTTGATTTTAGTTATCTGTGCTTCATTCATTGATTTTATGGATTCCAAACTTTTTAGGAAATGCAATAAAATTCTTATAAATTTTATAATCTTAAGACCAATAGTTTGTTTTTGGCTAGACAGAAGGCATAATTAATCGAGTTGTATATAAGGTGGTCCGGACATACATTAATGGAAAAAAATTACAGTTGTAATATATTAAATGCTAATTTTTTTTATTTTTTATTTATCTTTTTTGTTGCTAAGTACTATAAGTTTGGTGTGTTCTGTAGTTTTGGTGTTATGCTATTGTCCTTTTTTGAAAGAGATATTTGGAAAAATGGGAGCATGGAATTCTTCATCCACGTCATGTCATTTGTGCATGTACTCAGAAACTTTGGCTTCACTCTCAAAGCACTTATCTAGAAGGACTCTACTGGGTTGATTATTAGCCTCCAATTTCCATGTTGTTTCTTTTATGAATCAAAATAATATTTTGTCATAAAATGGTTTTAGACATTTAGTAAATAAATTCACATACGAATTAAACACATGTTGTAAATTCGTTGCTCTTTTGGCAAATCAAATCGGAAAATCTTAAAAATTACGGAGTTAACCAATTAATTAAGTACATCAAAATTCCTGCAATGAGGAACAAAGAGTCCCAAAGGGTACCACAAAATCCTAGTAAAAACCAATAAATTTGATTTTTCTTTGAATAAATGGTCAGTGGGTGTACATTATTTTAGATGCACTTGTGTTTTATGAATTTGTGTTACTTAATATCTGGCAATGATGTGACTATTTAATTAATTATTGTGTGCTATTGAGAGTATTTTTTTTGATAGATAATAAAATTGTAGTAATTGATATGTCTTTGATTAAAATAGAAAGTTAATCAGTCTGCATAAATAAATTGGTTCGAATAGATAATCACTAAATTTAATATGTAATAATTTATATATAAAAGTAAATAAGGAAGTTTTCATTGCCCTACATATTTCGTTGTTTTGCCTGCACTATCTCATTCTCCATCCCAAACTCCAATGGCCAATCCAACCGCTCACCCGCAGTATGAAGAAATTTCTCTGAAACACGTCACAGTGAGGAGAATCTTGGATATCATTATCTTGTTCCTTCAACTCAGTCTCCTGCTTTATCGTTTCTTTAATCTTACTAACAATGGTTTCACTTGGCTTCTTGCTTTCTTATGTGAATTATGGTTCACTATCGATTGGATTCTCAGCCTTTGCATCATTTGGACTCCTATTGATTATAAAACTTACCCAGAAAACCTTATCAACCAGTAAGACATATATACTTCAACAAATTTGTTATTTTCATGTCAAATTATGTATTACCCATTTAGTGAAATGTATAGTTCATAAGGAATTTGTTTTTATTTCTGAAAAACAGGGTGGCAGAGCTTCCGGCAGTAGACATGTTTGTGACCACGGCGGATCCCGTACTTGAGCCGCCCATCATCACGGTGAACACGGTGCTGTCCTTGTTAGCAGTTGATTATCCAGCTGACAAGCTAGCTTGCTATGTTTCTGATGATGGGTGCTCCCCTATTACCTTCTACTCACTTGTTGAAGCCTCTAAATTTGCTCAGCTTTGGGTACCATTTTGTAAGAAGTACAATGTTCAACTCAGAGCTCCCTTTAGATACTTCTCTGTCAAGCCCATATATTCCACATATGAATCATTAGAGTTCCAACAGGAATGGGGAAAGATGAAGGTACACTTTTTTGAATCTTTTATTTTTCTTAAAAAAATAGTCCAAAAACTTGTAGTTTGTTATCAAATTTGGTATGTGTAGGAGGAGTATGAAAAGCTCTGTCAGAAAGTGGAAGAAGCGCACAAGTTGGTACCCTCTAATCTGTCAGCAGATTATGCAGCTTTCAAAGACATAGAGAGCAAGAACCATCCAAGTATCATCAAGGTATACTAAATCTGTAAATACTTATAATAAAGTAACGTAAAAAAATTTGAATTAATTACATTTTTAAAAAAAGAAATAATATCATCATGTAAAAAACAGAACCTTTAAATTTCTCAACATGAACTCTTTTAACTCAATCTTATAGTCTTAAGATTGAAGTGTCAAAACCCAGAATTGACACCTTTAACCCACAATTCTTTGGTTCAATAATAGAGTTCATTCCTTCATCAATCTTATAGGGGGAGGGGACCAAAATAACATATTTATTGTTATTTTTATTTAATTATTGAGGAGACTTAAAATTCAATTTTTGAACCCAAGTGGTATTCAATTCATATCTATATATGCTGTTATTTTCACTCGCTTAACAACAAATAAAATAACTGAATTTCGTGTTAAATGAAATTCTCATATTGATTGGTTTTGGGTGTAAGTATAAGATCACTCCCCAACATCTATTAGTAATTGCTCTCAAGATTCATTCCTGCAGGTTATATGGGAGAATAAGAACGGATTTGCAGATGGGTTACTGCCACATCTAATTTATATATCCAGAGAGAAGCGCCCAAACATGTCCCACCATTATAAAGCCGGAGCCATGAATGTTCTGGCAAGAAAATTTCATAAAAGCCAAAATTTTGGGTTTTTGTTTCCCTTGAGGGGTTGTTTTTATAAAACTTTATAATAGATCCTCATATTGACAAAAATATATATACATGCATGTAGACTAGAATTTCCGGGTTGATGACAAATGCGCCTTACATGTTAAACGTGGACTGTGACATGTATGCCAACAATCCAAAAATTGTTCTGCATGCCATGTGCTTGATGTTAGGTCTCAAACAAAATGAAAGCAACTGTGCATTTGTTCAATTTCCCCAAATGTTCTACGACGAAATAAAAGACGATCCCTTTGGAAATCAAATGGTTATTGGATTTGAAGTAAGTAACTCAAAATTAACATTCAACTACTAAATACGTATGAATCTTATTAGCTTGTTCAAGTATTTTCTGTGCAATTTTACAGATTCTTGGGCGTGGAATGGGAGGCATTCAAGGACCTATTTATGCTGGAACGGGCTGCTTTCATACTCGTCAAGTCATTTATGGGTTATCCCCAAGTAACACAGACATTAATGGTATAGATTTAATTCAATTTATGATAATTTGATTCTACATATTTATTTTTATTAATGAACTAGACATTATTTGCTTATACATAGAATCCATTTAATTATGACTTCAATATTATATGTTTATAAACTTCACATTAGTTATAGATTTCGTCTATACATATATATATGTGTGTGGTACATACTGCAATTTCTATTGTTTGAAGTCAGTTGCTATGTTAAATCACGATTTAGTTAGAAGGTATTAAACTATAAGAATTTCAAGATAAAACCAAAATTGATATTTCTTTGGATTCTAAAATTTATTTTTGTTTGTCGATGTGAGGCAATGAAGTATGAGTTATGTCTTTTATAATATTTTTGATGATTTTGAACATATTTTTTGTTATTGTTAGGAAAATTAATGAAAGAGGTTTTGGAACAACAATTTGGATACTCAGAGAAATTCACAAAATCAGTGTCTGAGACATTATATGGGTTGGAAGAGAAGACATTTTGTCAAGATAGTGTTTTAAGTTCTATTGAAGCGGCATACAAAGTTTCTAGTTGCAGCTATGAGCGTAGCACTGGATGGGGTAACAAGGTGAGGACATTTAGTTTTTATTTTTATTTTTTTAGATGCAGTTTTTTTTTACCATTATTTTAATAATTAGGTGATGTTTCGGCCAACATAGATATTATAAAGAAAATGAAAAAAAATTGAGCAAATAGTGTTGTGTTGGTCCATTTCAGGTGGGTTGGTTCTATGGATCTGCAACTGAAGATGTCCTAACTGGAATGCGAATCCATGCAAGAGGTTGGAAATCCGCCTTGTGTATGCCCGACCCACCTGCTTTTATGGGCTGTTCGGCCATAGGTGGGCCTGAATTTATGATACAAAGAAAAAGGTGGGCCACGGGTCTCTCGGAAATTCTCTTCAGTAAACACAACCCTACCTTCGTCGCACTGACATCCAAGCTCCAATTCAGGCAGTCCCTGGCCTACACGTGGATCTTGATGTGGGGTCTACGTTGCATTCCTGAACTTTCCTACGCTGTTCTGTCGGCCTACTGTCTTATTACCAACACTTCTTTTCTGCCCAAGGTCAGTACATAAATTTCTTAACAATCTCTTTCTGTTTTTTTTTTTTTTTTTTTGGAACATAAATATGTTTTATTTCATCTATTGTCATTTGTTAAAATCTAAGTTTTAAAAAAATGAAACTAATGCAGTTTACCCATTAATTAATTTCCTCTCTCTTACTTTCCCTGGTTGATTTGATGAATAGGCTCCTTAGATTTTCTCTCATATATAAGGTGCAAATGCAGGTTAATGAAGCAGCTGCCATGGTTCCTATTGCTCTATTTCTCATACAATATATAGAAACACTAGTTAGTTACCTTCGAGTTGGTCTATCAGTTCGAGCATGGTGGAACAACATGAGAATGTCAAAGATAAACGCAGCGAGTTCGCAGTTGTTTGGTGTTTTAGGTGTCATACTGAAGCTATTAGGATTATCAGAGACAGTATTTGAAGTAACACAAAAAGACCAATTTACTTCCAACGATGAAGGTAATAGTACTAAAGCTGATGCCAGTGTGTTTACCTTTAGTGATTCGCCAATTTTTGTGCTACCGACGACCCTTTTGCTGCTGCAATTGACGGCACTGGTTATGGCTTTTCTGGTGTTGCAACCGCCAGCTCATGGTGGCCATGGGGCAGGGCTGTTGGAGATTATGTGTAGCATATGGGTGGTGCTTTGCTTCTGGCCTTTCTTGAAAGGTTTGCTTGGGAAAGGGAAACAAGGGATACCAGTCTTAACCATATTGAAGGCAGCTGGTTTGGCATTGATTTTTCTGCACTTGAGTAAGAGAGTTTCAATGGTATAAGATGTTTGGCAACATCGCCTCATTTTTAATGCTATGGCCTTTTTCTTGAAAGAAGCTATATGTTGGGGAAAGGGTAACATGGAATTCCGTCATCCACATTATGTGCAAGCCAGAAAACTTTGGCCTCTCTTTTTTGCACTTATCTAGAAGGACTGTCATGGGTGAATTATTATTCTCCAATTTTCGTATTGTTTCTCTAGTATTAAAGTAATTTCTTACATTTTTATTTGTGAGTTTAAGAGGAGTCTGAGTTCCAATCTCGATTGGGTGAAGAGAATGTCTTTGACTCAAATATCATGAATGCTATGGTCGCGATTGTAATTTGTTGCATTATTGAGAATTATAAATTTGGTCACTATTCAAACATGTTTAATTAACAAGACCAAGACTTTGTTATAACATTTGAAAAAATTACAATTGTGTTCTTGAAAGTTGTATATTCTTATTTTTGCTAAGATCTTGGAAGTTGTAATTTTTTCTTAGAAATTTAATGTAACAGATATCACATTTGTCTTAGTAGTATTATTTAATTTTTACAAAATAAAAAACGGTGTTGCAACACTAGCACATATGAATATCATGCTATTTAATTATAAAATTTTATGTATTATTCAAAGTTTTATACATTTCACATCGTATAAAAAACATTATAATATAAGGTTATTTAATTTATATAATATTTTTTTATAACATGATTTGCTAAATTTGACGAAAATATATTATTCTGTCAAGAATGAAAAATAAAGTATAATATTATGTAATTCACTATATAATTTTATATTATCTAATTCTGCACAACAACTCAAATGAACCATACAAGTATTAAACAATCATTTTACATAAAAAGTTATAATAATAGATGATTTTTTAATTAATGAGTTTTAATAAATTAAACGCTCTACACGCACAATAAATCATTAAAATTATCAATGTGACCACATTGGCCTCAATGTCCATTTCCCTCTGCTTTACTTAATTTGTGCTGAATTTTGATTACTAAGAATGTGTTGTGGAAATAACCAATTTCTATTAGTTAGTCCTAAAATCTCTGATACCATATCAAATGCTCAATCTAATCTAAAATTTAAGATGTTTGACCAAGTTTTAAAAATAACTTTTGATGTGTTATTGGTTTTAAAATGTCTAGTATCAAATTAATTCTGTGTTCATATTTTTTCTAACTTCTTTTTAATGTAACAAATAAATTGGGGATATTTTATAATACCGAATAAAGAAATGTCTATAAGGATTGATATATAGTGTGAAAATTTGACTCATATCATATTAACAAAAAAGGGAAGTGAATAATTTCTTATTAGCGAAAAGGGGAAAGAAACATAAAGGAAGAAGAAAACTACTTTGACTGAGACAGATGCGTATATAATTGAACAATGGCTCCTATACCTAACTGGTTTTATTTTGTATAAGTAGAAAAGACTTACAGCAATTATATATATTGCTATTAGCAAAGTATATTAGTATCATGTAATGTGTTACGTTCTTTCTTCTTGAAGTTCATTACTTAGCCTAATTAATATGGGAGAAAAATAATGGATTCATAAATTGGTTTAGTTTTGAATCATCAAAGAAATTGTTTAATTAAGTTAGAATATTTTTATTTGATATGAAAAATTGATGTTCAATTGTAATTATAGGTGCTATTTTTTTGTTTACATATGTAATTAATTTTATTATCCAAATTTTCTCAATCAAATTTATTTTTTTCGTTTACATATATAATTAATTAATAAAATAACTATACTTAATATTATATATCAGCTAAAATTTTATATAATGATATCTAATGCATTAAATATTAGTACTTATCTTTTTCATAATAACACAAAAAATATTAATCAAATTTTCATGATAATGTATTAAATATTTGTTACTAGCAGTAATTATCATTATTGATTTTAATTAAGTTTGTCAGGCTCTGACTGTATTGGAAATATAATTAACTAAGATGCTGACTTGCATACCTTACAGCTAAATTAATAATAAAAAACACAGTTATAAGATAGTATTAGTTATTTTTTCTTGTGTCAGGCACTACAATTTTGCTGTTGTGTTCTGTTGACTGTTGTCTTCATTTGGTGTTATGCTAATGGAATCATCCACGTAATGTGCAAGCCAGAAACTTTGGCCTCACTCTTAAAGCACTTATCTAGAAGGAAGGACTGTACCGGGTAAATTATTAGCCTCCAATTTTCGTGTTACCTCTTTATGAATCAAACTAAAAAAATTAGTAGCTGCATGATGGTATGTATGTAATTAAATTAAAAAAAATAATTAATTAAAATATATATAAATTGATCCGAATATATCTTACTTAAAAGTAATAATAATTGAATACAATTAACATTTCATTTCCATTAAAAAATAATAATGATTGAATACAATTAACATTTCATTTTCATTTCCATTTCAATTACACAAGTAGTTACTTTTAATAATTTTGATCATTCAAGATTATATCAAATTTAATTTTTGTGCTCAATTTTTTTTTTTCAATCAATTTTATCAATCTAATTCCATTTTCGTTTACATGTGTAATTAATTAACAAAATAACTATACTTACCATTATATATCACTATAATTATATATGATGATATCTAATGCATTCAATATTTGTTACTAGCAGTAATTATCATTATTGATTTTAATCAAGTTTGTCAGCTTTGATTGTATTGAGAATATAATTAACTGAGATGCTTGTAAATTGATTTGCATACCTTAATAATAAAAAACACTATTATAATATAGAATTAGTTATTTTTTCTTGTGTTCTTTGACTGTTGTCTTTATTTTGGTGTTATGCTATTGGCCTTTTTTGAAAGAGGTATTTGGGAAATGGGAGTATGGAATCATCCACGTAATGTGCAAGTCAGAAACTTTGGCCTCACTCTTGAAGCACTTATCTAGAAGGAAGGACTGTACCGGGTTGATTGTTAGCCTCCAATTTTCTTGTCTTTATGAATCAAACTAAAAAATTTAGTGGCTGCATGTAATTAATTACAAAAATAATTAATCAAAATGTATATAATTGATCGAATACATGGTATTGAAAAATAATAATAATTGAATACAATTAACATTTTATTTCCAGTAAAAAATAGTAATGATTGAATACAATTAGCATTTCAGTTTCATTTCCATTTCAATTACACAAGTAGTTACTTTTCAATAATTGACTGCTTACAATAATTGGACACAACTCTCACCCTATCCGGTGTATATAGACAATCAAGGAAGCTATCATTGCCCTACATATTTAGTTGTTTTGCCTGCGCTATTTCATTCTCCATCACAAACTCCAATGGGCAATCCAACAGCAGATCAACCTCTGTATGAAGAAATTCCTCTGAAACGCGTCACTTTGCGGAGAGTTTTGGATATCATTGTCGTATTCCTTCAACTCAGTCTCCTGGTTTATCGTTTCTTCAATCTTAATAGCCATGGTTTCACTTGGCTTCTTGCTTTCTTATGTGAATTATGGTTCACACTCGATTGGATTCTCACCCTCTGCATCATATGGACTCCTATTGATTATAAAACTCACCCAGACCACCTTATCAAACAGTAAGACCCCATGTATACTTATATGTTTACTATTTTCATAATAAATTATGTTCGTCAGGTGTTTGATTTTATTTCTGAAAAACAGGGTGGCAGAGCTACCGGCAGTAGACATATTTGTGACCACGGCGGATCCCGTAATTGAGCCGCCTATCATCACGGTGAACACAGTGCTGTCCTTGTTAGCAGTTGATTATCCAACTGACAAGCTAGCTTGTTATGTTTCTGATGATGGGTGCTCCCCTGTTACCTTCTACTCACTTGTAGAAGCCTCTAAGTTTGCTCAGATTTGGGTACCATTTTGTAAGAAGTACAATGTTCAACTCAGAGCTCCCTTTAGATACTTCTCTGTCAAGTCCATATCTTCCACCTATGAATCATTAGAGTTCCAACAGGAATGGAGAAAGATGAAGGTACACTTTTTTGAATCTTTTATTTTTCTTAAAAAAATTGTCAAAAAAACTTGTAGTTTGTTATCAAATTTGGTATGTGTAGGATGAGTATGAAAAGCTCTGTCAGAAAGTGGAAGAAGCGCACAAGTTGGTACCCTCTAATCTGTCAGCAGATTATGCAGCTTTCAAAGACATAGAGTGCAAGAACCATCCAAGTATCATCAAGGTATACTAAATCTGTAAAAACTTGATAGTGATTTCTTGATCTAAGAATGCTGTACCTCACTAATTGTTTTGGGTGTGGATCTGAGCTTTTTATGTCGGCCCATATATGATAAGGTAACATAAAAGACAGAATTGAGATGAAATTCTCATATCTAACAATAGTAGAAAATTTAGAAATGACCCCACTAAATGTTAAAAAAAATATATATTGGTCCGAATAATTTAGATAAAATAATTTAAAGTAATTAAATAATTATATATTTTACCATATCAGAAAATAAAGTTAAATTAATATCATTATTTGTAAATAAATAGATAATATGTATAAAATTGAATTACTTAGTATGAATTTCAAAAAATGTAGATTCTCTTATTTGTTTTATTTTTGTAATTTGATAGTTAAAATAATATTTTGTTAATCCTTCATGATTGTTAAACCTTTTGTAATGGCTTTTGAAATAGTTTTTAATGAGTTCAATTCTAAATATAAATAAATACTGCATCACTAAATTAATTTCAAATTTCTCTATATTTTAAAAATTTAGAGAAATATTAAAAAATAAAAAAGGGATTAACCAAAAATTTCAATGAATACTCTTTATGATTTAATTTTTGGTAAAATAATTTGTTCTATAAAAAAATAAAAAACTAATCTTAATAAAACTTACTAATGAGTTTAATACCAACTAATTTTATATTGAAGAGAAAAAAATAATGACCACAATGATGAAAGTTTCTGACCCTACCACTGATTGGTTTTGGGTGTAAAGTAAAATATCACTCCCCAGCATTTATTATAAATTGCTCAAGATTCCTTCCTGCAGGTTATATGGGAGAACAAGAAAGCATTTCCAGATGGGATACCACATCTAATTTATATATCCAGAGAGAAGCGACCAAACACGTCTCACCACTATAAAGCTGGTGCCATGAATGTTCTGGTAAGAAAATTCCTGAATAAGACAAAATTTTGACCTTTTTTCTTCCATCGTGGGGTTGCTACTTCAAAACTTTACAATAGCCCCTTATATTGACTAAATGTCTAAACATGCATGTAGACTAGAGTTTCTGGGTTGATGACAAATGCTCCCTACATGTTAAATGTGGACTGCGACATGTATGCCAACAATCCAAAAATTGTTCTGCATGCCATGTGCTTGATGTTGGGTCTGAAACAAAATGAAAGCAACTGTGCATTTGTTCAATTTCCCCAAATGTTCTACGACGAATTGAAGGATGATCCATTTGGAAACAAAATGGTTCTCACATATGAAGTAAGTACCTCAAAATTAGCAATTCACATACCAAAGACGTATGAATCTTATTAGCTTGTTCAAGTATTTTCTGTGCAATTTTACAGATTATTGGGCGTGGAATGGGAGGCATTCAAGGACCTGTTTATGCCGGAACCGGATGCCTTCATAATCGTCAAGTCATTTATGGGTTATCTCCATGTAATCGTGACATTAAAGGTATAAATTTAAATTTAATCTCAATAAAAATTGATTCTAAATTTAATCTCCTTTAATTTAAAATTTAAAAATTAGTAGAGTTAAGTTGAGTGAGACATTAGTACACAAAATATTATACTACATACCTTGCTGTAGTTATAGGTTTCTTAATGCATGTGATGCAAACTCAATTGCTTGATATTGTTGCTAACTTAATTTATGAAATGAAAGATATAATTGAAATTTTGAATTTTCAAGAAAAAACCAAAACTAGTATTTCTATAGGGCCTAAAATTTATTTCTATTTTATGATGTGTGGAAGAGACAATTAAGAATAAGTATCTTTTTTTAACATTTTTGGTCATTTTGAATTTTATTTTTTTTAGAAAAATTGAGGAATGAGGTTTTGGAACAACAATTTGGATATTCAGAGGAATTCATAAAATCAGTGACCGAGACGTTATGCGGGTTGGAAAATACGACAATTAGTCAAGACAGTGTTTGGGGTTCTACTAAGGCGGCATACAAAGTTTCTAGTAGCTGTTACGACCATAATACTGGATGGGGAAACCAGGTGAGTACATTTAATAATTTTTTTTTTTTTTTAAATGTTGATTTCGTTCTTTGGCTTTAAAAATATCTTATGCTTGTTGAGTTAACACGTGATCGGTATTATTTTGACTTTGAATTTTTTTTTAAATATATTTTTACAATTAAACAATGTTAGCCCGAAATAAATATTAAAAAAAAAATTGAGCAAAGAGTGTTGACCCATTTTAGGTGGGTTGGATTTATGGATCCGCTACTGAAGATGTCGTAACAGGAATGCGAATCCATGCTAAAGGTTGGATTTCGGCATTATGTGTGCCCGACCCACCTGCTTTTATGGGCTGTTCGGCCTCAGGTGGGCCTGAATTTATGATACAAAGAAAAAGGTGGGCCACGGGTTTTTTGGAAATTCTCTTTAGCAAACACAATCCTATCTTCGTGGCACTAACTTCAAAGCTCCAGCTCAGGCAGTCTTCGGCCTACACGTGGAACTTGATATGGGCCCTACGTTGTATACCTGCACTTTGCTACGCTGTTCTGCCGGCCTACTGTCTTATTACCAACACCTCCTTTCTACCCAAGGTCAGTACATAAATTTCTTAACAATCTTCTTCTGTTTTCTTTTTTCTTTTTTTTGAACTTAAATATGTTTTATTGCATCTATTGTCATTTGTTAAAGAATAAATTCAAAAAAAAAAAAAAAAAAAAAAAACTAATACAGTTCACCCATTAATTTCCACTCTCATTCTTTCCCTGGGTGATTTGATAAGTAGCCTCCTTAGATTTTCTCTATTTATAATTAAGGTGTTAATGCAGGTCAATGAAGCAGCAGCAATGGTGCCTATTGTTCTATTTCTCATACAATACATAGGAACACTAGTTAGTTACCTTCGAGTTGGTCTATCAGTTCGAGCATGGTGGAACAACACAAGAATGTCCAAGATAAACGCAGCGAGCTCGCAGTTGTTTGCTGTTTTAAGTGTGATACTGAAGCTATTAGGATTATCAGAGACAGTATTTGAAGTAACACAGAAAGGCCAATTTACTTCCAACGATGAAGGAAACAGTACTGAAGCAGATGCTGGTGTGATTACCTTTAATGATTCGCCAATTTTTGTGTCACCGACAACCCTTTTGCTACTGCAATTGACGGCACTGGTTTTGGCTTTTCTGGGGTTGCAACCACCAGCTCATGGTAGCCATGGGGCAGGGCTGCTGGAGATTATGTGTAGCATGTGGGTTGTGCTATGCTTCTGGCCTTTTTTGAAAGGGTTGTTTGGGAAAGGGAAACAAGGGATACCATTCTTAACGGTATGCAAGGCAGCTGGTTTGTCATTGATTTTTCTGCACTTGAGTAAGAGAGCTTCAATGGTTTAAGATGTCTGGCAACCTGCATCATCTCAATTCGTAAAAAAAATAATTGTAATGGCAATTGGTAAGGCTTGGTGTGCTGTTTAAAAACTGTGACATTCATTTCTATTCTTAACCATATGCAAGGCAGCTGGTTTGGCATTGATTTTTCTGCACTTGAGCAAGAGAGCTTCAATGGTTTAAGATGTTTGGGAACATCATCTCAATTCATAAAAATAATTGTAATGGCAAGTCTTGGTGTGCAGATTTAAAACTGTGGCATTCATTTTCAACGTCAAGCAGATATAATTATATATATTTATTGACAACGAATCAATATGAACTCATTTAAATATTTATAGCATATCAGTAGACTTACTGAGATATAATACATTTTTATTTACTGACAATTTGTATACAGTAATAAAATATTAAATAATAATTTGTACTATTTTTTTGATGAAAAAAAACAACATAACTATGCAAATAATGTTGTAATTTTTTATTACAATATGGACTAAAATATTTTATTTATAAAATCCATAACTATGCTAATAATGTTGTAATTTTTTCTTAAAATTTACATATATTTTTTCTAACGAATGTGGTGTAATAATTGCAGCAATTTAAAATATAATATACAAAAATAGTATTTCATTAACTCAATATTGCATTAAAATTATAGTCAACTACAGTAAATATTTTATAATCTTAACAAATATCCTAAAAAATCAGCTAGAAAAAACTCATTCTTATTCAGTGTATACATTAAAGAATTGTTATTCTTTATAAACTTTTCTATATGTATTATTATATAGACAAGTAAGGAACCTCAATATTACCCTTCAAATTTTGTTGTTTTGCCAACACTAACTCATTCTCCATTCCAAACTCCAATGGCCAATCCAATTGCTTATCCCCTGTATGAAGAAATTTATCTGAAACACGTCACTGTGAGGAGAATCTTGGATGTTATTATCTTGTTCCTTCAACTCAGTCTCCTGATTTATCGTTTCTTCAATCTCAATAGCCAAGGTTTCACTTGGCTTCTTGCTTTCTTATGTGAATTATGGTTCACTATCGATTGGATTCTCACCCTCTGCACCATATGGACTCCTATTGATTATAAAACTCACCCAGACCACCTTATCAAACAGTAAGTCCTATATATCCTTACATGTTTGTTATTTTCATGTTAAATTATGTTCGTAAGGTGTTTGATTTTATTTCTGAAAAACAGGGTGGCAGAGCTACCGGCAGTAGACATGTTTGTGACAACGGCGGATCCGGTACTTGAGCCGCCTATCATCACCGTGAACACGGTGCTGTCCTTGTTAGCAGTTGATTATCCAGCAGACAAGCTAGCTTGCTATGTTTCTGATGATGGGTGCTCCCCTATTACCTTCTACTCACTTGTTGAAGCCTCTAAATTTGCTCAGCTTTGGGTACCATTTTGTAAGAAGTACAATGTTCAACTCAGAGCCCCCTTTAGATACTTCTCTGTCAAGTCCACATCTTCCAGCTATGAATCACTAGAGTTCCAACAGGAATGGAGAAAGATGAAGGTACAAGTTTTTGAATATTTTATTTTTCTTCAAAAAATAGTCAAAAAAACTTGTAGTTTGTTAGCAAATTTGGTACGTGTAGGATGAGTATGAAAAGCTCTGTCAGAAAATGGAAGAAGCGCACAAGTTGGTACCCTCCGATCTGTCTGCAGATTATGAAGCTTTCAAAGACATAAAGAGCAAAAACCATCCGAGTATCATCAAGGTATACTGAAGCTGTAAACACTTGATAATATGAATTATTTACGTGAACCCATATATGATAAAGAAATACAGTGTCAAAAAGTAATAAATTATCTTGTCAAATTGACATCACTATGACACAAACCACACATTTCTGTGCTTCAATAAAGGAATTCTTTCCAGCAATCTTATAGGGGAGAAAGAAGGAAAAACAATATATTTATTGTTATTTTTTTAATTGTTTAGATAGCAATTAATCGATGAAAGATATAAAGAAATATGTATATGTGACAGCTAAATTAAAACAAAAAACAAAAATTATAAATGTGGAATAACGAAGGCTCAGATGCAAGTGATGTTGAAATATATATATGTGTGTGTATTCTAATTTTCTTTTCTTTTTTTGGTAGGTGCGTTCTTATTTTCAATCACTTCATGATAAGTAGGGTGACTAAATTTACTTGTGTGATAAAATTCTCATATTGTAGCTTTTGGGGGCAAGTAGGAGTAAAGTTATTACTAGTTGCTCAAGATTCATTCCTGCAGGTTATATGGGAGAATAAGAAAGGATTTGCAGAAGGGGCACTGCCACATCTAATTTATATATCCAGAGAGAAGCGACCAAACTTGTCCCACCACTACAAAGCCGGTGCCATGAATGCTCTGGTAAGAAAATTCCGGAAGAAGATAAAATTTAGGTTTTTCTTTTCTTCCACTGTGGGCTTGTGACTTTAAAACTTTACAATAGCTCCTCATATTGACAAAAATATATACACATGCATGTAGACTAGAATTTCCGGGTTGATGACAAATGCCCCCTACACGTTAAACGTGGACTGTGACATGTATGCCAACAATCCAAAAACTGTTCTGCATGCCATGTGCTTGATGTTAGGTCTCAAACAAAATGAAAGGAACTGTGCATTTGTTCAATTTCCCCAAATGTTCTACGACGAATTGAAAGATGATCCCTTTGGAAATCAAATGGTTGTTGGATTTGAAGTAAGTACCTTAAAATTAACAATTCACCTATAAAAGGCTTACAAAACTTATTAGTTTGTATTTCAAGTATTTTCTGTGCAATTTTACAGGTTATTGGCCGTGGAATGGGAGGCATTCAAGGACCTGCTTATGCCGGAACCTGCTGCTTTCATACACGTAGAGTCATTTATGGGTCATCCCCAAGTCACCCTGACATTAATGGTATAGATTTAGTATTAAGGAAAATCAAATTCTAACTATTTATTTCAATTAGAGAGTCTACGTGCACACAGCATTCTGTTGCATTAGTTATAATTTCGTCAATGCATATGTGGTGCAGACTACAATCTCTATTACTTGACGTTTTTGCAGCCTAAACCCGGTGAAGATAGAAAATAGATATAGAACTTTGAGGACATTCAACACGAAACCGAAATTGATATTTCTTTAGGGCCTAAAATTTATTTTTGTTTGATGATGCGTCCAAGAGACAATGAAGTATTTATGTCTTTTATAAAATTTTGCTGATTTTGAATATATTTTTTGTTTTTGATAGGAAAATTAAGGAATGAGGTATTGGAACAACAATTTGGATGTTCAAAGGAATTCACAGAATCAGTGACCAAAACATTATACGGACTGGAACAGAAAACATTTTGTCACGGTAGTGTTTTGAGTTCCATTGAGGCGGCGTACAAGGTTTCTGGCTGCAACTATGAGCTTAACACTGGATGGGGTAACAAGGTGAGGACATTTAGTCATATTTTTTTCATGGGAGGTTTTTTTTTTTTTAGCATTATTTTAATAATTAGATAATGTTTTGGCCAACTTAAATATTGAAAGTAAATAAAAAAAATTAAAAAAAATTAAGCAAATGATGTTGTGTTGGTTCATTCCAGGTGGGTTGGTTCTATGGATCTGCAACTGAAGATGTGCTAACTGGAATGAGAATCCATGCAAGAGGTTGGAAATCGGCTTTTTGTATGCCCGACCCACCTGCTTTTATGGGCTGTTCGCCCTCAGGTGGGCCTGAATTTATGATTCAAAGGAAGAGGTGGTCCACGGGTCTTTTGGAAATTCTCTTCAGCAAACACAGCCCTATCTATGTGGCACTAACCTCCAAGCTCCAGTTCAGGCAATCCCTGGCCTACACGTGGATCTTGAATTGGGCCGTACGTTGTATTCCTGAACTTTGCTACGCTGTTCTTCCGGTCTACTGTCTTATTACCAACACTTCTTTTCTGCCGAAGGTTAGTACATAAAATTAGAACATACAATTGAATGGTAAAATGATATCTAAAATTATTAAAATACTATGTTTTTATTAATTTCGTTTCAAATATATTTTTTGGATTAATTTTATTACAAAAAATTTACAATGTATTCATCAAGTTTAACACTATTAATATTTTAGACGAAATTTTGATGACTTAAAAATATTTTATTTAGGTGTCACATATATTAAGTTAACAAAAATATATATTTAATTATGCCTCAAAATCTTCTTTTTTTTTTTTTTTTTGTGTTCAATTTCTTCCTAAAATATTTTTTTTCTTTTGTCAAATTTCTCCTTTTAATTATTTTGCTCTCTTCTCTCTTATTCCTTTTTTTCATTTCTTTTTCTCTCAAAACATCTAAAAAGTTATTAAATTATTAAATTTTATTTTTTAAATGTTCTAATCATCACAATCCTTAATTTTATGATTTTTAGGGAGATGATAAAAATAGGAATGAGAGAACATGCATGAGAGTATTAAAATAAAAAAATTGTCACCTTAGAACACATCATGAAAAAATATATATATATATATGTTATGCTTCGTCAGCAACTTTAATCTGAAATGAATGGTTAGATCGAGGGAAGACATTGTAAATGTTCTAAATGTCATTGGACGAAATTGATCGAAATAATACTTTTTGAGATGAAATTAATAAAAATGTGATACTTTAACGACAATACATAGATATAAT
Source organism: Quillaja saponaria (assembly GCA_029379385.1). Taxonomy (NCBI): domain Eukaryota; kingdom Viridiplantae; phylum Streptophyta; class Magnoliopsida; order Fabales; family Quillajaceae; genus Quillaja; species Quillaja saponaria. The sequence continues at coordinate 3,367,483 of CM055616.1, read as the reverse complement.
TTTCGCCAACATAACTTATGCTAAAATTTTATCAATCTTTATAGGTTACTTTTAGGACAATAAAAACTCTTCCTATATAACGTGCAAATGCAGGTTAATGAAGCAGCTGCAATGGTGCCTATGGCTTTGTTTCTCATAAAACACCTTGAAAAACTAGTTAATTCCCTTCGAGTTGGTCTATCAGTCCGAGCATGTTGGAACAACTTGAGAATGAAAAAGATAAACGCAGCGAGTTCGCAGTTGTTTGGTGTTTTAGGTGTCATACTGAAGCTATTAGGATTATCAGAAACAGTATTTGAAGTCACACAAAAAGACCAAATTACTTCCAATGATGAAGGTAATAGTACTAAAGCTGATGCCGGTGAGTTTACCTTCAGTGATTCGCCGATTTTTGTGCCACCGACGACCCTTTTGCTGCTGCAATTGACGGCACTGATTATGGCTTTTCTGGGGTTGCAACCACCAGCTCATGGTGGCCACGGGGCAGGGCTGCTGGAGATTATGTGTAGCATGTGGGTGGTGCTTTGCTTCTGGCCTTTCTTGAAAGGGTTGTTTGGGAAAGGGAAACAAGGAATACCATTCTTAACCATATTGAAGGCAGCTGGTTTGGCATTGATTTTTCTGCACTTGAGTATGAGAGTTTCAATGGTTTAAGATGTTTGGCAACATGCATCATCTCAATTTATAAGAAATAATTGTAATGGCAATTGGCAAGGCTTGGTGTGCTGTTTAAAAACTGAGACATTCATATTCATTCTTAACCAAATTGCGCAGATATTAGCCTTGTGGATTTTCCAACTTGGGAAGGCTTTGACAATATTATGAAACCAAGGATTGTACTTACTCAGCTGGATTCAATTCACTTAGCTCTGCCTTTCTTTTGTGATGGTGTATATGATTTGGTGACATTTTGCTTTTAAACTGTAGATTGTGTTTTTTTTGAGAGGTTTGGTTCGGGTCATTCTATTTAGTCTGGTTACATAATTTTTCAAGAGAATATTTTTCTAGGCAATTCATTTTTGGATAAAACTTTTTGAAGTGTTTGTGTATGACAAATTTATTTATTTTTTTTTCATTCCCATGCTAGGTAAAAATTAATATTCCCAGTAATAGTGGTTATTTTTCCATAAACAAGACTATCAACAATAAATTACATATTTCAATGGAAAAAAAAAAAGAAAAAAAGATTCTAGTGCATAATACAGTGCAGACATAAATCTCACACCATCATTATGATCAAATAAAAATTCAAACTAGTAAGGTTTGTACTACAAATTATCTGCAGTGAAAATAAAATAAAAGTACATGCTCTTTACATTGGGTCTGTCTGTTAGTGTGAGACTGTGAGTGAAGCCTTAATCTGAGAAGCTAAGAAATGAACCTCGTCACCGTCACCGTCACCGTCACCGTCACCGTCACATTCTGATGAGTGAACCATTTTACTACTTTAAGTTAAAGTCAGTGGTGTGTCGCCACGTGTCAGACACAGCATCCACATCATATTGTTGAGTAGTAGAATTTCTTAACTTTTCCTTTCTGGAATTGCGTATCCCCATGTCCGTAATCCTTCTTTTTGTTGCTTCTCGTGACTTTACCAGCTGAGATATACAAAAATAGAAAACAAATAAATAAATAAATGAAAATTGTAATGTGACTAAAAGTCGTAAAATAAATAAATTTTTAATAAATTGAACAGAATTGGACTATAATTATATACTAATTTAAATTTGTCAGCTGTACTCTCGATTGCAAGCAATTTTTTTTAATATTGTAAATATGTTTCACACATACCACGCAAGAAAGCAATTTTTTAATATTGTAAATAAAAAATTGATGATTGATTCAATGCAAGCTCCTACACACCCAAATTATTAAACAAAACCTTGTGATCATACAAGTTTGTGTGTTGCATGTGGGGGAATATTATCATTTGAATAGTTAGAAAGTTGTCACCTCTGTAGGCCACTTGATTTTTATTTTTTTTATTTTTATGGCAGTACACTAATGTTATGTTCACATCACTGAGATATGAACGTTCTCATGAATTTTATTTTAGTTTTCTGCACCAAAGAAATTCTTCCTACATTTGATTATTATATATAAATACCACCCACTATGAGTGCTTAAGGTACATGTATTTTATTTTAAAACAATCAAACAACGGACTAAACAACTTTCTATTAGTAGATTCTCAATTAGGTTTAATTCCTTTTGCTTATATTTGACAAATATCGTCTGAAATTTGGCAAGAAGTCAATATATATATATCAATTAATAAATAAACTCTTCTAGAAACACATGAGAAGCACATGAAAATGTGCAATTTATATTTAACAACCAATTCAATTTTAAAAATTGCTAATAATTCATGGATCTATCCCTAAAATGTGAATGGCGAAAGATTTTATATCTATGACATTCCTTCCCCCATATATAATCTCCAGGTTTTTTGTTTTCCTTTATCTTTTTTTTTTGTCATAGACAATATTTACATCAAATTCAATTATTGATCACAATTCATAATAGGGTACTCTCAATCTAATAATTAACAATATCATATTACAATTTTAGTCACACATAAGGTGAGAAACAACTCACAAACTTTGAAAAAATAATGACACATAATCGATAGCGCATGGAACTTGAATATGGAATCTTATGATTCAACACTTCTGTTTTAAGCTATTGTGTTAACATCTCCTCGATTATTTTCTCCTTTATATTGTGTAACAAAAAAAAGAAAAGAAAATGGTGTATAAAAACAGAAATGGCAATAGCTAATAAATTAACGTTCTATACAAAACACATTGTTGTATAACCAAAGAACAATAGCATACTCTTCTTTATTTTCTAAGGAAAAAATAAAGATAAGAGCTCAGATCTAATAATACATTATGGATTTTGTTATTAATTAAGATTGATATTATCATTTTTACTCGAAAATTAGTATATATGGATATTTTTATTATTTCTTATCAATAACAAACTAACTTAATTGAAGATCTTCACCATAAGTCTAATAGCAATACAAAAATTCTTGCTCGTATAACAAATTAACTAAATCAGAAAATCTTATAGAGAAAAGAGTTAATCGAATCAAGCATATCAAAATCCCAAAAATGAGGAACGAAGACTCCAAATAGAGGTATACAAAAGCATCAATCTATATCTTTTCATAAAAACGATTTGTTATAAATTTAGAATAAAATAAAAAAATAAAAAAATTGAAGTGATCTTTTCTTTTTTTTTAAGTATTTCCAAACACTACTTCTCAGCTACTTAGTTCAAGGGTATCTTACCACTTAAACCACACCTTATTAAGTATTGTCGTTGTCTTTAAATTTTAAGAATTGTCTAATATGTTCCAAAAATATTGATAAGATTCAATAAATACAATAATTAAAATTTTAAAAAAAATATATTAAAATAATAACTCTTCAATTGCATATAGCAATAAAATAAACTTTTCTATATATATATACCTACCTTAATAAATATCTTTAAAAATTCATTAGAAAAACTCTTACTTATTCAGGAGCTTCTATTATAGCTGCCATTCTCTATATATTTCTTTGTTTTGCCTGCAATAATATCTCATTCTCCATCCCTAACTCCAATGGCCAATCCAACCGCTCACCCCATGTATGAAGAAATCCCTCTAAAACACGTCACTGTGCAGAGAGTCTTGGATATCATTATCGTGTTCCTTCAACTCAGTCTCCTGCTTCTATCGTTCCTTCAATCTTAATAATCATGGTTTCATTTGGCGTCTTGCTTTCTTATGTGAATTATGGTTCACCATTGATGGGATTCTCTGCCTCTACAGCAAATGGACACCTGTGGAATATAAAACTCACCCAGAACACCTTACCAAACAGTAAGACATATATACACTTCAACAAATTTGTTTTTTTCATGTTAAATTATATAGTTCATAAGGTGTTTGTTTTTATTTCTGAAAAACAGGGTGGCAGAACTTCCGGCAATAGACATGTTTGTGACAACGGCGGATCCCATACTTGAGCCGCCTATCATCACGGTGAACACGGTGCTGTCCTTGTTAGCAGTTGATTATCCAGCTGACAAGCTAGCTTGCTATGTTTCTGATGATGGGTGCTCCCCTATTACCTTCTACTCACTTGTTGAAGCCTCTAAATTTGCTCAGCTTTGGGTACCATTTTGTAAGAAGTACAATGTTCAACTCAGAGCTCCCCTTTAGATACTTCTCTGTCAAGTCCACATCTTCCAGCTATGAATCACTAGAGTTCCAACAGGAATGGAGAAAGATGAAGGTACAAGTTTTTGAATATTTTATTTTTCTTCAAAAAATAGTCAAAAAAACTTGTAGTTTGTTTAGCAAATTTGGTACGTGTAGGATGAGTATGAAAAGCTCTGTCAGAAAATGGAAGAAGCGCACAAGTTGGTACCCTCCGATCTGTCAGCAGATTATGAAGCTTTCAAAGACATAAAGAGCAAAAACCATCCGAGTATCATCAAGGTATACTGAAGCTGTAAACACTTGATAATATGAATTATTTACGTGAACCCATATATGATAAAGAAATACAGTGTCAAAAAGTAATAAATTATCTTGTCAAATTGACATCACTATGACACAAACCACACATTTCTGTGCTTCAATAAAGGAATTCTTTCCAGCAATCTTATAGGGGAGAAAGAAGGAAAAACAATATATTTATTGTTAATTTTTTTTAATTGTTTAGATTAGCAATTAATCGATGAAAGATATAAAGAAATATGTATATTTTATATGTAAAATGTACTCCCTTTATTGAGTTCTTGGATTAAAATTTTCATAAATTTTTTAATTTAATTTTAATTTGAATAATATATCTCTTGTCATACTGGAGAGAACTAAATCAAAAAAATAAATTATTATATATGTGAATAATGAAGACTCAGATTCCAGGGATGTCCATCCATTTATATGTGCATTCTTCTTATTGTTTTTTTTTGGTAAGTGCATTCTTAATTTCACTCACTTAATGATATGTAGAGTGACTAAATTTACCTTGTGTGATAAATTTCTCATATTGATAGCTTTTGGGAGCAAGTACAAGAATATTTATTATTAGTTGCTCGAGATTCATTCCTGCAGGTTATATGGGAGAATAAGAAAGGATTTGCAGATGGGATACCACATCTAATTTATATATCCAGAGAGAAGCGACCAAACATTGTCCACCACTACAAAGCTGGTGCCATGAATGTTCTGGTAAGAAAATTCCGGAAGAAGACAAAATTCTGGTTTTTCTTTTCTTCCATTGTAGTGTTGTTACTTTAAAACTTTACAAAAGCTCCTCATATTGACAAAATATATATACATGCATGTAGACTAGAATTTCCGGGTTGATGACAAATGCCCCCTACACGTTAAACGTGGACTGCGACATGTATGCCAACAATCCAAAAACTGTTCTGCATGCCATGTGCTTGATGTTAGGTCTCAATCAAAATGAAAACAACTGTGCATTTGTTCAATTTCCCCAAATGTTCTACGACGAATTGAAAGACGATCCCTTTGGAAACAAAATGGTTGCTGCATTTGAAGTACGTACCTCAAAATTAACTTCACCTACAAAAGACTTAGGAATCTTAGTAATTTGTAATTCAAGTATTTTCTGTGCAATTTTACAGATTCTTGGGCGTGGAATGGGAGGCATTCAAGGACCTGCTTATGCTGGAACCGGCTGCTTTCATACACGTCAAGTCATTTATGGGTTATCCCCAAGTAACACTGACATTAATGGTAAAAAACATATAAGCCAATTTAAGAGAAATTGATTCTACTTATTTATTTTTATTAATGAACTTCCGCCGTGACTTTCTTTGCTTATACATCAAATCTATCATTTAATTTTGACTTAAATATTATATGTTTGTAAACTTCGCATTAGTTATAGATTTCGTGTATACTTATATATATATGTGGTGCAGACTGCAATTTCTTTTGTTTGAAATTGTTGCTACTTAAGTCACGATTTAGTTGGAGGGTATTGAACTTTGAGAGCTGTCGAGACAAAATCGAAATTGATGTTTTTTTTATTTAGGGCCTAAAATTTATTTTTGTTTGATGATGTGTTAAAGAGACAATGAAATATAAGTTATGTCTTTTATAATATTTTTGGTGATTTTTAATATATTTTTTTGTTATTGTTAGAAAAATTAAGCAATGAGGTTTTGGAACAACAATTTGGATATTCAAAAGAATTCATAAGATCAGTGACTGAGACATTATGCGGATTGAAAGAGAAGAAGACATTTTGTCAAGGTAGTGTTTTGAGTTCTATTGAGGCGGCATACAAAGTTTCTGGTTGCAGGTATGAGCATAACACTGGATGGGGTAACAAGGTGAGCATCAGGACATTTAATTTTTTTTTTCTTTATCTGATTTCATTCTTCATTGTAGTTTTTTTCTTGAAATGGGTTGGAAAATACTCAATTTGGGAACGAAAACATATATTTAGCAAGTTGGGGGAAGTTCATTTCTTTTTCATATTGAGTAATCAATTTCTTTTCCATTCTGTCTTTTTCGTATTAAGCATAGAAGTTGTTTTTATTTCATGATACTATTTTTTAATATAGGCAAAAGAAAATGAAGTATAAGGAATATAATTTCCAGCACACATTTTTTTATATGAGAAAAAAAAAAATAAAAGAAAACTACTCTTCACTTGTGATTGTCTAATGTTAAAAATAAAGAAAATTTTTGGAATCAATATAAACAAGATTTGGGCAAATAGTGATGGTAAGTTTATTTTCATTTGTAGATTGGAATTTTTTTAAGATATATAATTTAACAATTAGATGATGTTTTCGCCAAAATAATTATTTATATAAAAAAAAATTGACAAATGGTGTTGGTCCATTTCAGGTGGGTTGGTTTTATGGATCCGCAACTGAAGATGTCCTAACAGGAATGCGAATCCAGGCAAGAGGTTGGAAATCCGCCTTGTGTGTGCCCGACCAACCGGCTTTTTTGGGCTGTTCGGCCTCAGGAGGGCCTGAATTTATGATACAAAGGAAAAGGTGGGCCACGGGTGTCTCGGAAATTCTCTTCAGCAAACACAGCCCTATCTTCGTGGCACTGACCTCCAAGCTCCAGTTCAGGCAGTCCCTGGCCTACACGTGGATCTTGATGTGGGCCCTACGTTGTATTCCTGAACTTTGCTACGCTATTATGTCGGCCTACTGTCTTATTGCCAACACTTCTTTTCTGCCCAGGGTCAGTACATCAATTTCTTAACAATCTTCTTCTTTTTTTTTTTAACTTAAATATGTTTAATTTCATATATTGTCATTTGTTAAAACATAAATTTAAAAAAAATAAAGCTATAACAGTTTACCCATTAATTACCTCTCATACTTTCCCTGGGTGATTTGATAAATAGGCTCCTTAGATTTTCTCTCATAAATAAGGTGCAAATGCAGATTAATGAAGCAGCAGCAATGGTTCCTATTGCTCTATTTCTCATACAAAACCTGGAAACGCTAATTAGTTGCCTTCGAGCCGGTCTATCAATTCGAGCATGGTGGAACAACATGAGAATGTCAAAGATAAACGCAGCGAGTTCGCAGTTGTTTGGTGTTTTAGGTGTCATACTGAAGCTATTAAGATTATCAGAGACAATATTTGAAGTAACACAAAAAGACCAATTTACTTCCAATGATGGCGGTGATAGTACTAAAGCTGATGCCGGTGTGTTTACCTTTAGCGGTTCGCCAATTTTTGTGCCACCGACAACCCTTTTGCTGCTGCAATTGAGGGCACTGGTTATTGCTTTTCTGGGATTGCAACCACCAGCTCATGGTGACCACGGGGCAGGGCTGCTGGAGATTATGTGCAGCATGTGGGCTGTGCTATGCTTCTGGCCTTTTTTGAAAGGGTTGTTTGGGAAAGCGAAACAAGGTATACCATTCTTAACCATATGCAAGGCAGCTGGTTTGGCATTGATTTTTCTGAACTTGAGTAAGAGAGCTTCAATGGTTTAAGATGTTTGGCAACATCATCTCAATTTATAAAAATAATTGTAATGGCAAGGCTTGGTGTGCTGATTAAAAACTGTGACATTCATTTTCATTACCCCATCTTATGATTGTGTAGCCTACATCATAAAAACCCGCCTGATCTGCTGATGAATTACTACACTCCATTGCAATCAGAGCTATAAAGCAATCCCTAGATTGAGCCTACTCCATGAAAACCCGAGCTATAATTCTCAAATTGTTTTTTTACTTTCAAATCTGATTGACTAGAACACAAATAAGATTATAGGCACTAGCTTAAAGAAGATTAATAGAACTGAGAGAATCATAAGACACATGGCTGATCTATACATAAAAGAATACAAATACAGAAATAAATCTTACATAGCATATATGAAGAACAAGTGGATCGGAATATTGAAAAAGGAAACGTATCCATCTTACTTGGGGGGAACTGAAAGATTACTTTCAAGCATAAAGGAAATATCATGCATCTGGGACATCAGCATCTCTACATCATCAGCATTTGACCCTGATTTTGTACCGGAAACATCTCCGCCTTTCACATCTTCAGCTTTTCCTTCTTTTGCAACCGCATCAGCTTCCCTGGAACATGCAACAAACCACATGAGAACAACTAGATTGAAGTTTTTGTTCAGAGTGCAATTTTTTTCATTCACATGGCAGAGAGCAAGATACCAATTTCTGGATCAGACACACAAGTACAAAACAATTACCCAGATCAAATGCAAAACAGGTTTGCCTAGGATCAACCTCTTATACTATCTGTAATAGTTTTAACCTATACAGTGGGGAGGGGAAGGATAAGATAATAGTATAAGAACAGAATAACTATATAACCTAATATATTTATAATGCTATACTATACAACTATATACGATGCGTCAAACGAGTCCTTAATTTAAACTGACTGCATTAATTTAAGCCTCTTTCTTTTTCACAGTTCAAGCAAGTCAAGAACTGTACGCAAATTTTGACAAGGAACTGCAACATTCAGGGTCTTTCCCTTGTAGACTAAGCTGGGGATGGTGACCAAAACACAAGGTTCAACAGTAACCAATGTCCTACTCCTATCTAGATTTTATTTTTCACATTTCAGCCTAGAAACTAGCCAACTCCCTCCATCCATTTTGTCATTTCATCCAAGGTCCAAAAGCACAATATAGTAGTCAATTTACTAAATCGTTGGACCAAAATTAATCTTAGTACTTTCTCTAGCTTATATGTCATCAAGAAAAATGTCCTACAAGAACAAACAAGTGGGTCAAATACTGTAAAAAAATCTACTTTCCATCCTCTCTAAATCTTATCGTCAAATCTTCAATGAGGAAGAAGGTGCAATTAGACCCAATGATCAGGGGTAGAAGAAATACAGAATTCCCCTATTTAGTCTCCTTGCCATCAAGTAGGGAAATGGGGAATCAACTTTTCATTGCAGGGAATCGAGTCCATTGCAAAAGCCAAATAAACTTTCAACCAACTATTCAAGAAGAACAAATTCAGCTACTCTAATTTAAGGCAAGATATAAATATTTTTAAAAAAATGATGCTCTTAATCCATGAACTCTCTCCCCAATGTAACCAAAATGTAAAAGGATAAGTAATGCATAACTCAGAATGCAGAATGATGGATGAAATCTTGTATATACTCTATATAGCTTGATTCATTTGAGGTTATGGTACAGGATACAATGTCATAGTTTAGACCTAGAATCTTCATAGCTAGATCCTAGCTCTATTAAATTATTATAACCTACATAAGAATAAGATTAACATTAGTTTCTATAATAACTTAAATAAAGCCCAAGTCTTGTAATGTGTGATTAGGATCAACTTTATCCAACTAAATGCCTAGTCCAGCAAATTCCATTCCAGGGCTTCTTTTGCACATACACCCCTTTCTGTAAAAATCTCTACTGCAATTAAAAAATATAAATTAATGGCCCAAATTCAACCTCCCAAAATTAACTTCCAAGATCAAACTGGTTGCTTGGAAAACATAATTGAATCTAATGAAAAGAAAGCAGGCAGCAAAAGTAATATGAACATACCTGTTTGAAACAGAAGCTTCCAACTCTATAGTGTTATCTCCAGTAGAACCGATTGGACTATTAAGTGACCCTGAAAAGAAATCAGGATTTGCAGAACTGCCAAAATTCATATCATTGGGATTGTTTGATGAGCTGAACAAGTTTACTTCAGTAGTCTGCGATGCAGAAGGAGGCACGGGGCTTACAGATTGTTTCAGATTATTATTAGAAGGATCTTGTGTACTGGCAGAGTTGGTAAAGTCGTTCCACGCATCAAAAAAATCAACTTTGTCATCAGCGGTCCTATTATCTGTAGCATTATCATTGTTGCTTTGCCGTTGTTCTTCTTGAATCCAATCGATATTCTTTGAAGAAGAATCAGTAGCATTGTCTGCTATTCTTCCATCACTAAGACTGGTATTCATTTCAGATTTGCCAGTTTGGCCAGATACCTCAGAGTTGGAATTACTCCATGTATCACCCTGAAACCAATCACTGTCAGCAGATTCTGAAGGATTCATATTGTCTTTCACTTTTACATCAGCAGAATCTTTTCCTGATCCAAATACTGTATCCATATGAGCACTAAGATCAACTGTTGAACCAACAAAAGGATCAAATGGTTTGTCCCCTTCCTGAATTGTTCCAGGATCTCGAGGCTGGAAATTCGCTGCCCAATCAGAAGAAGAATCACCACCCTCATCTTTTGTAGACCATGTAGTTGTTTCAGAAGGAAGGTTATTATCAAACAAACTAAGATTTTCACCGACTTGTGGAGCATTACTAGTATTAACTTGTTTATCTGGAGCTAAATGCTGTTCAAATGCATCTGAAGGAGATTCTTTTTTCGTAAAAAATTCATCAAGGTTAACTCCGACCAAATTCGGTGAATTTTTGGTCCGAATTGGATTCTTATTCAAAACATGAGTTTCAGGTTTCTCTAATACAGAAGGCCATCTTATTTCCAAATCTAGTAGTTCAGACAACGGATACCCATCTTTCGATGTAATCTTTGCTCTGTTTGATTCATTTGCGTCAACCAATGGCCCCACAATCTCCTACAAAAATAATGAGCCAATGCCAAGAAATATATAAATCCTTCATGCATACATACATTACAAAATCAAACATTTGAGGAAAAAAACACTAACAGAACCGAAAAATTATAGCTAGCAATCACAAATGGAACTGCAAATTAGCATAGAAATAAGTTCAAGATACTAACTTTGAAATGTAAAATGATTTTGCTTACTGAAATAACCATTGTAAAAGAAGAAATTGTATCAAGTAAAACGTTCATACATGAATTGCATTCCAGAAGTGGATCCAAAATGCTGATTATTAAACAAGAATAAATAATAGAATTCGATTAAAAGTTAATTTTATTAGGGTTTACCGATCCATCTAACTGAAGGGAGTCAAGTAACCACCGATATCCAACTGTATTCTTAAAATGGATAGGTTCAGGAGGGACGTCCTTGTTGGGATGAGTGCCACAGAAGACGCAAACCAATGACTGTATCCCACGGAGTAGCCTGCCTTTACAATTCTTGCAACGAAGATAAGGCGGCGATGGATCGAGCTCAGCAATTGCTTCTTCCACGGAAGGTAGCTTTGGAAGCGATGTAGAGTCCACCTTCTCTGGTTCGTACCAAGATAGCTTGGCCTCTCTGCGAAGCAAGATCCGCAACTCCTTTATCTGATCTAGTGGAATCTCAAACGCCATTGTTAAGAGCTTGGAGTTCGATTTCGTTGTCTTTGTTCTCTTTTTCTTATCAATAAAACGAAGGTTGGAAAGTTTCACTAAAAACGACACCGTCTACTTGGTCAAAGAAAGAAAGGAAACGAAACATACTACAGAAACCGCTGCGGGAAACTTCGTATTTAAAACGAAAACAGACCCTGTTACTGTGCACACTAGCCACATTGAATTCACTGCCGTCAAAACCGTTAAAAATGAAAAATTAGAGAGAGAGAGAGTTAACTAAAAAACAGAATTAAATGTGAAGAAGGGGAGTATGAAAGAAGAAACTGTAGCTTATTAGTTGTTGCCGACGAAAATTTCATTTTATTTTTTTTCTGGAAATGATTTTCTCTTAAAAAGAAACTGTAGTTTATTAGTTGTTGCCGACGAAAATTTCATTTATTTTCTTGGAAATGATTTTCTCTTCTCTAATCCTTTAATCATAGACTCCCATTCGTTTTCAACTCCATTTTTCTTGTACCAGCTGAGAGAGACAAAGACGGAGAGACTTGGAGAGAGAGAGAGAGAAACAGATGGCCATGAATCAGTCAGGGGTTTCGTGTAGTCCAGCGCTTGTGAAGGTGGGGTTAGGAGTGGTGGCACTGTGTATAGCTGGATACATATTGGGTCCACCTCTATACTGGCATTTCATGGAAGGCTTAGCCGCTATGAGCCGTTCATCTTCCACTTGTGAATCTTGTCTCTGCGATTGTTCTTCTCAGCCCATCCTTTCTATTCCAGAAGGTAATGAAAATAACCCAATTTGAGGATCTAATTTCCTTTTTAATTTTTGGGTTTCCAGATCTGTTTAGATCTCTTTCCTATTATAGTCTATTGTCTGTTTAGATCTCTTCATTAAGATTGACTTGTTATAGACTTGTACGTTATTGTTTTGCCGGAAAACATGTTATAATCTTGCTTGTGTCTCATTGTTAACTTAAACTTCTGGCTGCTATACTATGGAATCCCATATCTTTATTTCCACAAGCTGGAATCCATGCTTATCCTGCCTACCTATATTACTTGCTCATTGCCCTTGTACTAGAGGTCTTCAAACTCCCATACATAATTTTTAACTTATTCTTTTTTCTTAGTTGATATGTCGGACACAATCACACATGGCTTAGAACCCGTGATCTCACCATCCATGATCAGTCCTTAATTAAGACCCTGAGAAAACAAAAAAATAAATGTCCAAGGAAGTGGTTTTAAGTTTTTGCATGATCTGATTTACAGAGTGCAGTTTTAATTAGAATTATAAGATGGGCTTCCCAGTTTCCATAGGGTCTATCCAAAATTCTTGTCAAGACTTCTCTGAGAACCCTGTCTGTTGCATGTGATCGGTGACATAAAATAGTTTTTCATTTGTGTTTACAATAGACACTGGTATAGATGTAGTGAATCAGCAGTAGAGTAAAACGCCGGTTACATTTCTCTCTTATAATTTTCCCCAAGTTATTGACCTATCCTATGGTTTTCTGTTGAGCCTTAAACTGTAAAATTTCAAACCAGTTCATCCAGAAAATCGGCGCACGAACTTGCAAAATCTTCCTACGCTGAAAGCTATGTGTGCTATTTCTGTTAATCTTGTTGCATTGAATGCTTTGGTTGATCTTGCAGTATTTTGTATTCCAAACATTTCTACTTTAGTTTTTTAAATGCTACCAGCTGTGGTTATTATAGCTTATAGGGTGCCATAAGGGAATTTGTTATTAGTACCCTAACATAAAAAAGAAGAAAGTGATGAAACTTGCTATTCATTGGTGTGTTATATGGGCTTCTGGGATTTCCTCATAGATAACACTAAAAAAAAAAGAACTTAAGTTTCCATTCACCTCATTATGTTCTGAATTCTTATTCAAAGCTTATCGAATTTGATATAAAACAGACACAACTCCCTTCAGAGCCACAACCCATGTAGTCCAGCGGCACCTTCCCCCTTCCCAAAGTCAGGTTCAGGATCGAGTCTGGCCTCCTCTCCCCTAAAAAATAAAAATAAAAAATTATTAAAAATAAAAAAATAAAAAAACTCCCTTTAGGAAGATTGCCCACATCTCTTCTAATTCAAGACAATAAATCTAACATTCATGATTCCTTTGCAATTTATTTTGATATTGCATACTAGTCCACATGTCTCCAGTTAACACATATCTCCCTTTACATCATGCTTATTAGTCCAGCATTTGGCTCACACAGTTGCACACTAATGATGAAAATTAGATCCGTTTTTTATCTTGGTATAAAGTTTGTTCCTTTGCTTGGCTTTTTATATACGTTATTCTGTAGCAATACATGTGGGGCTGCATTTTAATGATTTGAGCCTAAAACATGATAATTTTTTTTCATATTTGTTGATTTATATAAACCAAAGATTTACTCAACTCATTTTCTCTGTCTATTTTTGTGCAGGACTGAGCAACACTTCTTTTGGAGGTTAGTTTCTCTATTTGATTTGATGTGCAAAAACTGACTAATTGATGCCATGTTGTTACCTCTGTTAGACATACATGAAACACTAAAACAGCTTGTGAGGTTGTGAAAACTTTGGGTAATTATTCAGTAGAGTTCCTCATGTAAGAAACAATGTTATTACATTCCATGATACCAGGCATTAAATATCTTTTTATTAGTTTTATTATGCTTGGACCACAATTACCTGGATGGCATTCTTGCTCAATGTTTGCACGTGACTTTGGGGGCTTAAATGGATACAAAATTTATTGACTAAATCTTTACTCAAATTTAATCTTGTAATCTTAAGCTTGTTTAGATTTTACTAGCACACATCATCGTGTGACCAAGTTTCTGATTCTACTGTTGCATATTTAGACTCAACTCATTTTGTCATTCCTTCTCTTTCTTTGACTGATATTGTCATTCAGATTGTGCAAAGCGTGACTCGGATGCGAGTGAAGACACTGAAAAGAATTTCACTGAGCTGCTGACAGAAGAACTGAAGCTACGGGAAGCTGAAGCTTTGGAGAATCATCAACGTGCTGACATGGCCCTGCTTGAGGCAAAGAAGATTGCATCCCAGTATCAAAAGGAAGCAGACAAGTGTAATTCAGGGATGGAAACATGTGAGGAGGCAAGGGAGAAATCTGAAGCATCATTAGTGGCTCAAAAGAAGCTGACAGCAATGTGGGAGCTGAGAGCTCGTCAGAAAGGATGGAAAGAAGGGGTTGCTAAGTCTAGTGCTTAGACGCAGGGAAATGTCCAGAGTGTTTAAAAACATGTCATGGATTCATATGGGATGACCATTAGCTACCATTACACGACATAGTGATTTTTTATTTAGGTTGGCAATGTTGAAATTTCACGAAGTCCCACACAAAAGAGGGTAATACTCGTGAATCTGATATGCAAGCTTTCAGCATTCTAATTTTTTCCCCTTAAAATAGAAAAGCACATGCTTTTACATCTCAAAGCTCCAAATTACATGTAAACTCTTGTATTAATGTGAGGATTAAGTTATAAAATATGATTTACTTTTTCCCCATTGCTGTTAATTAATTGCCTTATGCTACTAAACATAGGACTAACTATATGAGCATAAGTAGTATAATTTATTCCACGAGTATATTTATAGCGCCGCCTCTTACTACTTTTGCTTTTATCCATACATGGCCCAAAGTTATGCAGGCCGGATTTATTGAGGGAATGGGCCTTCCAGGCAGGCCTAAATAGTTAGAATAATGTTTTTGAAACCCGGCCCGGAAAAAGAGATGATTAGCCATAATAGATTAAATCGCAGTTGAACAGGGTCGAACCTACACTTAAAAAAACAAAATTTATAATTTCTTTAAATATTTCATTTCTATATCGATGACTCACACGAAACAGTAAATTAGTGTATATATATATATATATGTAAATAATTAATAATGAGGTGATTATCATTATAGATTAATCAAAAATAAGCTGAGCAAAACAGTTGTTGTTTTTCACATTCAAGTTTGAGCGAGTTGTTTGATATTTAAGCTGGTGAATAAAAAATGTTTTGTATAAGCCATTGGGTTCATAAAAAAAATGAGTTTTGTATAACACTTGACCTAATATTTGAGTTGAGTTTGAATTCTCGATCAATCACAGAGTTAAATATCAGTAAATATAAATAATTATATCAAAAAATAAAAAAATTTGTTGTTCCCTTTCTAATTTTGATTGCATTAGAAATTGTCAAGCCAAATGGTTAATTGGGATGAAAAATTGATATGTATATAAATCGCTAGATACTAAAGCGATTAACTATATAAAATATAAATCGTTAAAGAAATAAACGATTTACACACAAATTCCATAAATCTTCAAACTGATTTACTTGTATAAACTGCCTACTAGCACATAAATCTTTTAAAAAATAAATTGTATACTAATGTATAATATCTCTTAATTAACATATAAATCCCCAGTAATAATGTACTGCAAAGTTTTATCCAGATATTAATCGCATAAAGTAGTTGCACATTGTTACATCTATGAAAGTATGAAACATCAAAAAAGGACAACTTAAATATAGAAATTCTTGTCTGTTTTATATATGACATGCCTCATGTTTCTTACTTTGACTTTCGGAGCTCATCTCACAAGTGACTACCTAGCCAGCAAAAATGAAAGGAATGCCCTTTGAGTCTAACATGGTTGGAGAGTACTTCTTGTGGCGGTGTGTTGTATTTAATTAGATCAATTAATTTCACACACATCTAGACCATATAGCACATTAATTCTATTTATTATATATTATATATACAATTGCAAGCATATCTATAATATGGAGCTGTCCTGTATATATAATTATAATTATCCACCTTAGTCAACCACATGGATTGCAGAATATACTTGAACAACCTATTTCTTTTTTCTCTTTGATCCTATATCTATGGCTATAGTGTTTTGTTACTATGTAATTCACCACAGTCAATATATATTGGGTAAAGAGTGATGAATAGATATTGGTCAGGTCCATAAAATAAAAAGTTTTTGTATTAATCTTATTCTCGATTTGTCACTAATAGATATATGTCATTATATATTCAAGTTTCGTTTTGTTAATCAATTCAACTATCATCTTCACCATTATTTTTCTACCAAACACTATTGCACATGCTTTGCTTCATCATCATATTACCTCCTTCTATTACCCTACCTTACTCCAATTAGTCTATTACCAGCTCTGCAAATTACACTATAAATATGACTTTCAGCTTGCATTACTGCAACCAACCTCTACTAATTAGCTCTCTTTCTCTGTCTCTCTCTCAAGTACTGTCTTCAACTCATCAACTAGAGGAAAATGTCTCTGGCTAAGAGGCTATATGCATATTCGAAGATGGATATGGAAGACACAGAAGAGAAAATTCATAGGAGAGCACAGTTCCTTGATCTACAAAGTATTGGAGCAAGCAAATTCTAGAAGAAAACCATCATACTTAGGAATTAAAGTTTCTAAGTTGAAGTTTAAGATTGGGAATAGATTAAGGAGGTTGAGGAAGAGAATGTTCTCAGGTATTTCTGCAGCTATAGTTGGTGTTTAGAAGCAAGTTATTAGTCAGTTTAAAACATGGAAGAAATTGTTTGGCCATGGAGAAACCATTCAGCTTCCTCCTTTGCTCATCAAATGAATTGTTTGTGGGGGAATTGGCATGGTGTTTCTTATAATATATATCATGTAATAACATCTTTTTTCCCTGGAAAAGAATGAAAATTCAGATCTGTCATGCTAAGTTTAGTACTTTGCTTCAAGCTTGATTGAGCTTTATCATTTGCCATTGCATTTTTTTTCATTTGTGTATCTATAATTATTTTTTAATAAAATACACTTTTGGGAAAAGAAATGAAAACCTTATGATTGGAACAAGTAGAGGATCCAAATTCATGAAATGATATTATCTTGCACTGACATTAAGAATAATTCATATGATGAAAGAAAAAAACGTTTTGAGATAAATTTATAATTTTATTTTTTTGCTGTAATTTGACAAGAATAAACCAAAAATAAAAAGAACAGTGAAGATGGAATTGCACATTAGAGGCACATCCCTCAAACCCATTATTATTTTCCCTTTCTTTCTTTTTGTTTTCCTTTATGGATTCATGGTAAACAATTGCCTCAAAATTCACTTATTTTTCCTTTCAATTCGAACTTTCTAAGTACTAAATTAACTAGGGAGGGACAAGCTGAACATGGTTAACTGACAGCTTTTTGAATCGGAAACAAACATGGCTCGTGGTTGGTGGGCTTCAGGATTGGACTTCATAAAGGAATATAGGCCCAGCCCAAACCTCCATTTCACAGTAGAGCCCAAGTCTATGTAGCTACTCTTCTAAAATGGGCTCATTGTCGTTTTTGTTTTCCCACTTGTCCAAACGATCCTTTGCCTTCTCAACCTGTAAATTGTAATATAAATAATAAATTTCACAAACATGCAATGTTTTTGCCTCATTTGGTAATGTAAGTCATTATCTTCTCAAATCTAAAATTTCTAACCAAATTTCATATGTTTTTATCACTCAAGTTAAATCTACATCACAGAAAAATAAGAATTTATGACAATTAAAATTATATCAAATTTTGACATTTGGGTTTTTCTCCGATAATATTACTAGGGAAGAATTTAAATGAAATTTGTAGATTTGATTCTTGTAAAACTTAAAGAAAAAAATTAGCTAAATTTTGTTCAATGAAAGTTGATGAAATTGTTAAAACTGTTTATCTTACTTCCTTATTCCAATCTGTCCGAAACGTGACCCATAATAAGACAAGGGTCTGTGTGAGAATTCCTCCTATCATTCCTAACCATATCCCCTGAAACCAAAAAATTTAAATATATTAATGAATATTTTTTTTTGTCAAAAATAAATAAATTTGATAGTGAAATCATTAATTGAGATTAACCAAAATCAATAAGAACCAAAAAAATAATTGCATGTTAATTAAGATATATTAAACAAGGTGTGATTTAACTGGTGGTAAGCCACGTTTGAAGCCTTTGCAATGTCAAAGATTTGAGCCCGTAAAAAAATATTTGTGAAGGAGGAATAGTCACATAACTCTAAACTAAATTAGGTTCAAACCCAAAGAGTATAAGAATACCCGTACAAAATCAAAAAAGAAATAGATAAGTTAATTCACATATATATTACCTTAGCTCCCATGTTAAATTTGAATCCAAGAAGTGCACCCATGGGGATACCAATGATGTAGTAGCATCCAACATTTACATATGCAACAAATGCTTGCCAACCACACCCAACAGCCACTCCTATTCAAAATATTGTCATAAAAAGGGGAAGAAAAAAAAAAAAAAAAGTAAATTATTAAAATGTTTAATATTGTTTAATGTGTTTGAATTTGAGAGCTTGATTTTATTTTTATTTTTATTTTTATTTTTATTTTTATTTTTATTTTTAAAAAGAAAGAAATTAAAAAAACAACAAAGTTTGAGGGAGTGACTGTTAACAACCAGCCAGTTGGCCTATATGACAGAAAAGGATTTTACAAACCCAAGGAATATGACAAAACGTCCCATTGACACTTTCATTCACATCAAAGTTATGCACGTCCACAAAGCCATTGGTTGCAAACTTGCAATCCAACTTCTATGCACAATTGATTAAACAAAAAGTTTAACTTAAATAGTAAGTTAAAGTCCGGGATTAGTTTATAATCTCATAAATATTTTCTCATGTATATGTTTATAACTTCACATTTAATATTCTGACACAATATATAATTTTTATATCATTAATAACTTATAATACTTCTAGATATATTTAGTAATGTCATTGTATTTATTTTACCGATTTATAAAATATTTTGATATTGTTGTAAGATGTTGATATTTGATATACAAATATTTTATAAGAATTAATTTGTGAAATGCTTGATCGTCATTAAATAACTAAAATAAATAAATAATTCATGTTAGGAGATGTTGATATTTAGAAACTGACATTTGAGATAGTAAAAAAACATCAAACCATTAAAAATGTATTTGAAATCGAATCAAATGTACGTACCAGATAAAACAGGTTGGATCCCATTTAGCACAACTGTGACAGCTAAAAAAGGAGCAAGTTCTGAGACAGCATCAGAAACTTCTGTGCCACTAGTAAAGGCATAACTCATGACATGCCGCAACACAAGCACAAGGATGGCAAAGATCACACAAATGAAGAGCGAGCTTGCAGTTACTATTACAACAGAAAATGCAGCTGATTTTGGATGCCCAGCACCAAGTTCATTGCTTACCCTCACACTGTTGTCATTTATGGTACCATATATATATATATATATATATATATATATATATATATATAATGTGTTAATGAATAGCTTGAGTTATAAACTTATAATCATATATCTATAATAAAAAAAAGAAATAAATAAATTACTTTATTTATGTTTAACTCATTTACAGATTATTGACAATTTATAAATGCAAGCTAAAAATTATTTATATGATACATAGAAATAATTACAAACCTTGCAGCCGCATTGAAACCTGCTGCAATCATGAAAGCCCAACCATTTACTGTCATGCTGCATTCAAAAATAGATTAAGATATATTTATTATTGTAGTACAAAAAAAATTAGATATCAACCAATTTGCTCTAATAATACAATTTTTATCTTTGATATAATGTAATTTTAATGAGCCTATATGTGAGACCAAGATTGCTAATAACTTTTTATCGACTACCAAAATCAAATATATTTTTAATAAATTGATTATAGTAATTTCTAAAATGTTATGCAGGTACGAGTGTAATAAGAGGAATGATTATCTAGCTCCATCTATTAATAATGATCATTTGTAACTATTGTCATTATGATCCAAATTTAAAATCTTTAGCAAGGTGAAGTTTATTACTAATAACCGCACTGTTATGAAGGCACAATAAGTTTGTGATTGTGGAATTGACTTATATTGAATATTGCACTGATGCGAAATTAGAAGATTAGATTGATTTAGAGTATTTTTAAAAATACTCTAAATCACCTAATTTTTTTGGGATTAAGAGTATTTTTTAAAATGCGTCATTAAATTTTTGTTGATGATGACTTTGATAAAGCTCAGCGAGAAAACCCAGCTACAAAAAGTTTACATTCATATAATAATTAGACTAAAAACATTAGAGTTTGTTGGGAAACTACTTGGCAGGACCACAAAGCAATGAAATGTGTGTTTCCCAATTGACCTAGGATTGGTGACGGGAACAAAGGACCAGCTAAGACTAAGATGGCTCTGATCAGCAAGCACCATCATGTGAGTACTATAACTATGATTAATGCATGCTTAGTATCAAAAGATAGTATGGTATATTTTAAATCACTAAAACCCAGAAGCATAAAATTGGGTAAGAATTGTCAATGAGAGTCATGGCTTAATCCAATGTTACCAGACAGAGAGAGCATCCAAAGTAATTTCAGCATTTTTGAGCAAACCAGCAATCAAAACCAATATCTGATGGTACCAAGCTTCTAGGCAGAGCATCACAGCTGATGCCACAGAGAGTTTCAAAAAATCCCAGAGCCCAGAAAAAGCCTGCAAACTAAAACCAGTCCATGTCTGTTTGCACCTGTCACTTACCAATATGTACACAAATTGTGCCACCACTACAATCCACCATGACAAGCTCAAAATCAATGATGCACCCAACAACCCCAACCCAAACTTGTATACAACAAGCCAAGTAAGCAATAGGTGCAACCCAAGCGTGGAAGCAGATATATATGCACTTGGAGCAACAATGCTCTGTGCTTGGAGGAACTTTTGTATTGGGAAATTAGCAGCATAGGCAAAGATTTGAGGAATGAGACCATAGACAAAGACTGCAGCTGCTGATGCAATTGAGGTTGATTCACCTAGTAAGATCAGAATTTGCTTGGAAAATATATAAAGCACGGTAAGAGGTATCCCTGTGACCATAAGAAGAATAGTTGATCTTTGGAGATATATGCCTAACATTTCATACTTATGTGCTCCATAAGCTTGCCCACATAGTGTTTCCACAGCACTTCCCATTCCAAGCTGCAAGGAAGACACCAAGTTGTCAAAGAATCAATCGACCTAAAAGCTTTTTTTTATAAGTAAAGTCTGATAAATATTTTTAATATTATATTACAAAAAAGTAAAGTAAATTTGATTACCATGAGGCCAAAGGCAAAGACTTGGATACCAGTGTTGCCAAGATTGGCCGCAGCAAGCTCAAGATTGCCAAGGTGGCCACAGAAGATTTGGCTTGACATGGAAGTGAGAAAGTTAAGCAAGTAAACAACTATGGCAGGGGCTGCAAGTTGAAAAAGGGTCTTCCATTCTACCCGTGTAGCTAACCAAATTTGATGCCAGTATGAGAGCTCAGTGTTGGTTAGTATGTCTTCTAGATTAGAGCTCATGGCTGGTGTTGATGCTGAATATTGTTTGCGTTGTAACTCGTAAAAGATGTTTTTGTTGTTGAATTTCATTCTCAACAGAATCCATGATTTGTATAGCTGATTAAATGTTAGCTTGGTAATTAAGCAATGTATTTGGAATATGAAGTTGCTAAGATAAAAATAAAATTTTAGGAAAACTTTGCTATTTTTTTATTTTTTTAACATAATCACTATTTTTGGATCTACTTTTAAATTATTATTTTGTAAATGAAGAGATGCATTATATTTAAGGTGTAAGTTTTATTTTGGGCTAAGATAGTTTTAATTGGGCTTAGTTCTTGGGGCAAGCCCAGAAGAGGTTCTAAACGTAGGAGCCCTTTCTGCTGAATAATTATCTATTGCTTTCAGAGCTGATTCGAGAAACAGTAAGAGCTTGTCAACAACGTAGGGAAGCCGTGTGCCTGAGCTGCAGAAGCCGCACCCACGAACGTTGAGCCGTACAGATCCGTACCCAAAAATAAATAAAATCGGTGCGTCGATCTGTGCTTCATAGGTGCATGCCTATTGTTTTTTTTTTTTTTTGGTACAGCTATTGTTTGATAATTGTTGTGTAAGGAGAGCATTGCACTTCCGTCCGTGAACGTGGCAAACAGCAAGAACGAGTACGTGAAGTCATTTGAAGTTGAAGACGAGGTAATGTTCCGGAATTTGATTGTAGTTCGGATTGATGGTCGTGACTTTCGAAGGTTCTATGAAGTTCATGAACTTCAGAACCCCAACGATAAGAAAGCTTTGAACTTGATGAATTTTTGTGCAAGGGGTACGTTAGAAGAGTACCCAGATATTGTATTTGCATATGGGTTTAGTGATGAATTCAGTTTTGTTTTCAAGAAGACGTCCAAGTTCTACCAGTGGCGTGCAAGCAAGGTGTTATCCATCATTGTGTCTTTCTTCGCATCCTTATATATGTGAAAATGGAGCGAGTTCTTCCCAGAAAGGGATTTGAAATATAGCCTTCATTCCATGCTCAGGTAATAAGCTGTGCATCCATTGAAGTTCTTCAAGCATATTTTCTGTGGAGACAGAATGTCTGTCATATTAATAACCAATATGATGAATGCTATTGGCGTCTAGTCGAACGTGGAATGACTGGAATGGAAGCACGAGCTTATCTAGCTGCCGAAAAACGTGACAAAAATGATGTTCTTTTTTATGAGTTCAGTTTCAACTACAATAAAGTTGACGACATATTCCGTCAAGGGTCATGTGTTTTCAAAGAAGAGGTAGAAGATATAGTGAAGTATAATGAGGACGGTGCTCCTGTTAAAAGGCTTAGGAGAGAAACAATAATAGTCCATTCAAAGAAAATAGCTAGTAAGAGCTTTTGGCAAAAAACACCCGATTCTTTTGAAGGAGCTGGGTAGTTTTGTTGAGGAGATTGACAAGGTGAAACCAGAGTACTATATAAGGTCCTTTGAGTTTGAGAATAAGTTGATACCTTCTACATGGATTATAATTAGAATTGATGGTTGTCACTTCCACAGATTCTCTGAGTTACATGAATTTGAGAAGCCAAATGATGTGTGAGCTCTGAACTTGATGAATTCATGTGCAATGGCTGTGTTAGAATAGTTTCAAGATATAGTTTTCTCTTATGGAGTTTGTGATGAGTATAGCTTTGTTCTGAGAAAGAATTCTCACCTTTATCAAAGGAGAGCCAGTGAAATTGTTTCTTCTGTGGTATCATTCTTCACTTCCGTGTACGTAATGAGATGGAAAGATTTCTTCCTGAAGAAAGAATTAAAATGCCCTCCTTCTTTTGATGGGCGTGCAGTATGCTATCCATCATCTGAGATTCTTCGAGACTATCTTTCATGGAGACGAGTTAATTGTCACATTAACAATCGGTACAACTCTTGTTTTTGGAAGCTTGTTGCATCTGGAAAAAGCAAAAGGGAAGCTCAACACCAAATGAAGGGTGTTCAAATGCAAAAGAAACTTGAGGAACTGAGCGTTGAGTATGATAAAATACCATCCATATTCCGCCTTGGTTCCTCCATTTTCTGAGACAAGGAAGACAGTATTGTAGAGCATCACCAGAATGGAAATTTGTCTGATAGCCATATGAATAAAGTCATGTTAGAGAATTGTGATATCATTGGACCAAAATTTTGGTTAGAACACTCGAGCATCCTAGATGAGAAGCAATAGATGCTGCAAGCTTTGGGGTCTATTGCTAGCTTGCTACTAATAGAAAAGTCTGTTTAGGTTAAATTCTGCATTTTCTTTTATATTCTACTTTAATTGTAATTGATGTTTGTCCCTTGGAGGAATGAGAACCTACTTGTTTTGCTCGAGATTGGAATTAAACCATATAATCTTCTTATCTTGTAGAATAAGTAGGGATGCATTAAAAGGCCTCATCAGATCTACTATTTAGAGAGTTAATGAAAGTTTAATTCCTAGGTTGGGACTTAAATGAAAGTTTAGTGCCCTTTTCCTGTTCTGGTACAACTACAAAGAGCAAAAAGTTCTTTTTGGGACTCATGTGTTGGGATGATGAAAGCTTCAAATCTGTGATTGAAATTTTAGGCAAGTTTAGTTCAGTCAAAGTTTCTTTTAGGTTCTATATTTGAATCTTGAATGCATCACACGAAATTGTCTTATCTTAGTCTTAACAGAGCACAGAGCATTGTTGCCCAAAGTGCATTTATATCTGCTTCCACACTTGGATTGCACCTATTACTTACTTGGCTTGTTGTATACTAGTTTGGGTTGGGGTTATTGAGTGCATCTTTGATTTTGAGCTTGTCATGGTGGATTGTAGTGTTGGCACAGTTTGTGTACATATTGGTAAGTGACAGGTACAAACATACATGGACTGGTTTTAGTTTGCAGGCTTTTCAGGGCTCTAGGATTTTTTGAAACTCTCAGTGGCATCAGCTGTGATGCTCTGCCTAGAAATCGGATATTTGCTCAAAAATGCTGAAATTGCTTTGGATGTTCTCTCTGTCTGATAACATAGGATTAAGCCATGACTCTCATCATGTTCTGAATTGTTATTGAAAGCTTTTTGATTTGATATAAAACAGACATTAGTCCCTTCAGGGAGATTGCCCACATCTCTTCTAATTACAGATGATAAATCTAATATTCATGATTCATTTTGAAATTTATTTTGATATTGCATACTAGTCAACATGTACTTTTTCAAGTGCTCCAGTTAACGCATATCTACCTTTACATCATGCTTATTAGTTTCAGCATTTGTCTCACACAGTTGCA
Source organism: Quillaja saponaria (assembly GCA_029379385.1). NCBI lineage: Eukaryota > Viridiplantae > Streptophyta > Magnoliopsida > Fabales > Quillajaceae > Quillaja > Quillaja saponaria. Next base: position 3,342,017 of record CM055616.1, on the reverse strand, counting down.
CACTTAATGATGAAACTTCCATCCGTTCTATATGTGTGCAAAGTTTGTTCCTTTTCTTGGTTTTTGGTATGCGTTATTCTGTAGTAATACATGTGAGGCTCCATTTTAATGATTTGAGTCTAAAACATGATATTTCTTTTCCTATTTGTTGATTTATATAAATCAAAGATTGACTCGACTCATTTTCTGTGTCTATATTTGTGCAGGACTGAGAAACGCTTCTATTAGAGGTTAGTTTCTCTATTATAAGGAACTGGAGTGGAATATTTGGACTGATTTGATGTGCAAAAACTGACTAACTGATTTCATGTTGTTACCTCTATGCCGAACACAGACATGCATGGAACACTAAAACGGCTTGTAAAGTTGTGATTTCTTTTTGCATGTGCTGTTATCTTAGGTTAAAAATTCTCCAAGTGACACAAGTTTAATTTGGTTAGCTATGAATTTGGAGTGTCCTGATTTGCATGTTATCTGAAAACTTTGTGTAATGATGCAGTAGTGTTCCTCGTGTGAGAAACAATGCTGTTACATTCCAGGCATTAAATATATTTTTATCAGTCTTTATGCTTGGACCAGAATTACCTGGATGGCATTCTTGCTCGATGTTTGCACCCACAACACAGTGATTTTTTATTTAGTTTGGCAATGTTGAAATTTCACGAGGTCCCTCAAAAAAGAGGGTAATATTCGTGAATCTGATATGTAAGCTTTCAGCATTCTTATGTTTTCCCCTTGAAATAGAAAATCACATGGTTTTACATTTCAAAGCTCCAATTTACATGTAGATTCCATTTCAAAGCTCAACACAATAAACTCTTGTATTAATGTGAGGATTAAGTTATAAAATATGATTTATTTTTTTCCCCTTTGCTGTTAAATTGCCTTATACTACTGGATCAGGTGTACTGTACGTATTTTCAGTATTACTCAGTAACTCAGTTGTTACTGTTGCATGCCTAGCAAAATACCAGATTGCATAGGTTTTGACTTTTAACATTGACCAGCTCTCAGCAATGCTGTTAGAAAGTCCTGTTCCCGCTGCAAGAAACCTATGCCATCTGGATTTTCCTTCAGCAGTTTACAGAATCTTCACCATTATGTCATATCGTGCCAAATATATAGGAGGTATTAGCAAGCCTGCATTCTCTACAAGCATACAATCACCATAAACTATTCAAGATGTGTCAATTCTAACATTTTATGCATTTGGGGAGCCAACAAAACATTATGCAGCTAGCATAAAAATATATATATATATATGTTCTGCTTGAAGGCTGAGGAGGGGCGTAGTTACCAATACATATCATGAAACCAAAATGATCCTATCACTTTGCCTTTTCAACAGCAGTGATCGAACTTGCACTTCCACTAATAGAATCATACCTGCGAAACAAATGGGCAACAAACAATGACGCTGTGAGTGTCACGTAGTCCTTGGCCGCACACTGTTTGTTCGACTCGGTGGGTGAGCCGGTTTGTGGCCCATTTGACCAATACAAATAGTTCAATAACTCAACCCCTTTCTCTTTTGTAAACCGATCCGGTTTGAAACTTTCCGGGTCATCAAACACTTTGGGGTCTCTCATAACCAGCTTTTGATACCCGCAAAGCAACTCACCCTTCTTGATGTCAAACACCGAGTTATGTGAACTCAGCTTGAAGTCCTTCCTAGCTCGAGCATATTGGAGAGGTACAGGCGGCTCAAGTCGGAGCGTTTCATATACTACAGATTGAACGAGTTCCATCTCTTTTACTGAGCCAAAACTCAGTGTCGACCCACCTTTTTCCCTGGCTTCCTTCCTCAATTTCTCTTGCAATCCAGTCTTGTCACTAGCAATTGCATTCACCAAACTTGGTAGAAAAACTGAGAAACCACCAAACGCATTGAAACCCAGTATGAATAGCAAATTGTGAATCGTTTCTTGCTGACTCAATCCAAACTCGGTCTGACCCCTCTTTAGTACTTCCTTCCCTGTTATAAACAAATGAAACAGAGGTAACAAAAAATTTACAGTAATAGAAATCTTATCAATGAGTTAAACACAAATATACCTTCTTTTTCTACGAATTGGCATAGGCGTTTGTAATCTCCGCTAACAAGGAAAAATGGGTAAGCAAAAGAATGGAGGAAGATTTCCTCTAGAGGCTGCAGGATGCCAATATTGACAGTGGGGAGTATCTGAAGGGCGAGCCAGCGATCGAGCATGGCATAGCCAGACTTGGCGATTTTCGGGTCCCGAGAAGGGTCGGCACCAAGGAGACACTTGGAAAGGAAGGCAAAGATGAATTTCTGAAGTGGGACTATGTAGCTCGCAGAGCTGGAGCTGGAGAGTGATGACTCGATGGTATCCCACATGGTGTCGAGGTTGGATACGAGTTCGGGTACCCATATGTTGGAACTCCGTTTCAGAATGTCCATGGAAAACTTCTTAACCTGTGGGGAAGATTGAAGAAAAATTTATAGATGAAAAAGATAATGAAACCGCAAATTATTGAATGGAAATTTGTGTACCTTAGCGTGTTGAGGCTCAGAAGGGTCAAGGTAAACTCCAACTCTTAAATCCCCAGTGAATTTTACACTGGGCATGAAATCTCCAACCAAAACATTCTTCTTCTCCACCAAGTCCAGATCAAAGAGATGAGCGAAGGACTTGCAATCGAGCACAGCAACGACGTTTGGATTCACGTTTAGAAAGAAAGGAAAAGAAGGAGGGACATTTGTACGGAACACTGTGCTCTTATACTTGTCGATTCGCTTCCTGAAGAATGTTTCTGGTCCTTGAAACCAGAAGTAATCTAGCCGATCTGAAATGGGGCCTAACAAAGGCCAGCCGTATGATCCGGGAAGCGATCGGACTGGTAATACTGGTGGTGACGACGGTGACGGAGATGCTAGCGGCGACGGTGGCGATGTAGATGACATGACTGGGGACATCCTCATCATGATGGACATGGCTTCTTGTTTGTTTGTTTATTTGAAGTGAATTTTGGAACGTATAGGAGAGGGAAAAGTGAGGACAGTAATTAATTGCTATTCATGAGATTGGTAGAGTTCGGAGGATTACTGGAATCTTAGGTGGGTTGCCTTTATTGGCTAACTCTTGAGTTCATGTAATTAAAATAATATAATATCGTTTTCAGAGACTGTGTCAACTGTCAATAAGTACTAAACAGAAGTATATATATATTTTCACCAAAAAAAAAGAAGTATATAAATATATATATATATATGATTTATTTAAAATAAATACAAATATATTGTGTCTACTTAAATATATTTTTATTAAAATTTAAATATTTATTCACAAGCATATAAAATGACAATTAATAATTAATACAAAAAAAGAATTAGCCTTTAATTTTTAAGATCCCATTTTCTTTTTTTGTTTGGACTTTGATTGAATCAATATCGACAAGACTTATTATGATATTGGTCCATCGAAGGGTTAATTAAAAGGCTTTCTTCTTTTTTTTTCTTTTTTTAATTAAAAGGCTTAAGCTTTCAACTGCAAAAAAATATATATATAATTAAGATTTTATAAATAAAAAAATCTATAATATTCTTACTTAAATAAGTGAAACGTTGCATTTTATTATGGATTCATAGATTTTCAACTAGAATTAAATAGCCAAATTAATATTTTTTTATTCTAAAATTTTTCTTTTGTGAAATGTAAGGATATACTATTATATACCTATTCAAATCTAATAATCAAATAAAAAATAAATTTTTTTTGAATTAAAAAAATTATTAATATTGGCCTTGAAATATCGATTTGTATCAATTTTTTTTGTATCAATTTTTGTTATAATTTTCCATTTTGACAACGTTGTAATATCAAAGTTTAACATGTCTCGTAAATTTAGAAATAAAAGATATTATTTGCATAGATCAATACGAGACGATATTTTGTTTCTTGGACGCAGTGAAGTCATTTTACTAAGTTTTTCTCATTAACCACATCCCAAAATTTTATTAACTGAATATATTTTCACATAATTTTTTCTAGAGTTAGATTAAATTGTGTAAATAATAAAGGTTGTGATCTGCCATGATTAAAATATCTGACAGAACGACAAGATCTGCAACAGCATAGACATCTGACGTATAACCTTTTTTATAAAAACGTGTAACATATAAAGGGGTATATTATTGCTGTCTTTTAGGTTCTGATAGGAAAACATGGATCTGAATTTATGACTTGTACCAGCTTTTAGGTTTGGATTATACGACAGATTCAATGAACGCTTTCATGCTACTCGCCACATCGCCTACTCTACAGCTACCAGTTGAAATTTGAATTGTGTTCACATTGCATAACATATAAATAATTTTATTTTTTTCGATTAAAATTCTTAGTTGTTAAATGAAATTTTCACTACAAATAAAATAATTCTTTAATTTTATTTTTTATTTAATAATTATGTATATTCAGACTAATTTACACTTAATAATCACCTTATGCAAAAACAAGTCTTTTCATGATTATGCACTAAATACCTACTACAAACAAACAAACAAAATTAATCCATGTTACCTAAGTGCAACGAGGGACCTCTTTCACCCCCGCCCTATTGCTTGATCACAGCCTAAGAGCAGCATAAGTGAAGAGACTCGTTTCACTACAATTCTCTCGTCCTTAATGCATGCAGGCAATACCAAACTACTTGTATCTAAAATCAATGATCCACAATATTCACGAACAGTATACATATGTCAAGACAATTTAGAAAGGCATCGAATCGAACCTGAGATTGAATATCACACAATGCTTAGAACAAGAAAAGAAGTTGGGAATCCTTTGTGCAGGCATGCAAGCAGGAGATCAATGAAATCTACAGTCATCCCGGGCTCACGGCCAAGTTGATAAGAGCAGTACATGGAGTGGAGACTGGAGAGCACTCAATCGTGAGATCAGGTCTAAACTATTCCACTTATTTCAGTACCACTATGCGAAAGGTTTATGCTGAGATCATCTGGACGCAAATGGGGGAGCTGTCGTTTATAGTTGGAGCGGCACTGCAATCGCTAGGGAAGTTTGCCAATATTTGCCGGGAAGATGCCATTTCTTCTTGACTCTGCAAGAAAAATGGGAAAGGAAGTGAAGCGATAATAGAATCAGAATGTCTGTGTGAGTGTATTGTACGTAAGGGAATATTATCTGCTAAGATAAAACATAGTATGGCTGACTAAAGAGCAATAGCAACACTGTCCATGTTCTACATATTACAATTAATATCGCACATACAGATGTGAAAATGTTTAAAATCATTACAATTGTTATTAGAGAAATTTGTATATATAGCAGCTTTTTATTTTGGTTTAACGTTGGGGAAGGGGTGATAGATGGTCACCATTCAACCAACCACCTGTAACTTCATTCCTCCACGCATGTGCTGGAGAAGAAAAATACATAAGAACAGCAAGAAAGATTACAGTCTGAAGTCAAAGAAGAGACAAGTTTTCCATGCATAAAGAATTTATATGTACTCAGTTGTATGAAATAAAAAGAACAGAGTTTGGACTACAAAGAAGCGGCCATCGTCAAAGTAGCTTACTGTTGTTCTCAAGAAGTAATAACTCAAGGGTAAGACAAACTATAAACTGTAGTTAATTAGAAATGTTCCACAGACGAAATCCAATTGTAGAGTAGACCAAAAATAACTAAAAATAACAATTAAATTGTGCAACTCTACATCTTATGTTAATTTACTGAAAAAAGCCTGCATCAAGCAATATCTATTATCAAAAGTTCATAATAAAACATTGAATATCTGATATCATGAAGAGACATTAAAGATGAAAAAAAGCATGGAATACCTGAACAGATTCTTGTGTATATGGTCCTAAAGAGTTATTCAGAGCCTCGACATCAACTTGTCTAGAAGTTTTATCATACTGGACTTTAATTTTATTTATCTGTATTATGTGGAAAATAATACATAACTTTAGTTTTATCATAATTTTAATTTTAATTTTATCAATTTTAGTTTTATCATCAACTTGCCTAGGTTACGGGTTCGAGGCGTGAAAACAGTCTCTTTGCATAAATATAAGGGAAAGACTACATACATGTGCGCCCAGTACCCTCCCCCTACCCCGCAATAGCCGGGGAGCACTTTGTGCACCGGGTGAGCTCTTTTATGTGGAAAATAAAGCGGATAATAAGCTTAGAACAATATTTCTGACATCTCTGATAAACAATGAACTTACTGAAAAAAATTATGAGCACCTTCCTTCTCTAGCATTATACTAAACATATCAAAATCTATGAACATGAACATGCAGAAACAAAAGAATAGAAATCAACCTGACGAGGCCGAGAAACAAGTGTGCTAGAGTCTTCCATAGCATTATGAATATCTCCATCCCAAGAATAGAATGATCCATGATCATTGTATTGTTCTCTCATTCCACCTGCAAACAAACAAAAGTTTGATAATTTAAACTAATGACAAATTATCATGTTCCATACATCATAATAGAAGTTTTATCAAAAAGACCCCCCAAACAAAGGCCAAAAAGATTAATGCATGTATATGATCTCATTCCATCTGCAAACAAACAAAATTTTGATAATTTAAACTAATGACAAATTATCATGTTCCATACATCATAATAGAAGTTTTATCAAAAAGACACCCCAAACAAAGGCCAAAAAGATTAATGCATGTATATGATCATCAAAAGGTTAAAAGTAATAACTCTGAACGAGATTTTACATGAGAACTTTCTTCCCTTCCTTGGGAGGCACTATTGGAAAATAATAATCATCAGAAGAACAACGAAAACTATTAAGGGATTGGCTTATGGAGAAATAAAAGAATTAAATGAAATACAAGCATGACATTCGTTCTGTATGGCAAGGAAAACTACTACCTTCACACCAGGAAGAAGAAATAACTTAACAAGATCCTCTGGTTGACAATGGTAATCTTCTGGAAGTTTTGTATTACAAGGCAGCCCATTTCCAGGCAGCAATAATGATTTGGGATTCTTAGGAGGAGAAAAGATATCCAACATTTTTTTCTCCAAGGCTTTTCTGAAGTCTATATCAATCTCTGCTTGTTTCTTGTTTCTTGTTTCTTGGCCGTTTAGCTGTTGTTAGTGACCCGTTTTCTGTAGCAGAATGAATCTCTGAACCTACAAAACAGATTCCAGCTTAATTATCATACTGACCAACCAAATACGTAGATAATAATATTTGACCTCTAAATAGCCTGCTGAATCCTACCTTTAGTCTTTTGATACTTCCCAAGCATTTTTATTTATTTTTTGGATGTAAATCCCAGACTCAAAAATAAATACCCATCTACACTTTCAAATCTGTCGTCCATGTCAAGGTAATGGACATAAACTGTATCGTTTTCCTATGAAAAAAAAAAGAACATTTTTCAAGCTAAAACTAGTTTTACAGTTAATCTGTAAAAAAAACCTGAGGATAACTAGGAAAACTAGAATCTGCTCCAATGGGGCCCTCGTCAACAACACCTGTTTGGTCACCATAATCACCATTCCAGGCTGTGCAGTACTCATGGTCATATCCATCTCCATCAAAACCAACGTCATCAGGACAGACAGCATCAGATTGCTCTGCTGACTTCTGGTCAGAAAATTCAAAATTAGACGGCCTTCTATTATCTTCATCAAATCGGTTGACTATAATCTGACGAGTTGGAGAAATTTCATTATTGATTTGCATGTTCAATAGCATCTGTTCCACACACTCTACAAACAGACAGCATCAGATTGTTACTGCAATTGAAATTTCCTTTTAGAAAATGTGAAAACACTATAGGCAGGAAGATAAAGTATTTGTAATAGCAACATACCTCTGGCAAAAGAAAGGTCAATCATGTTTGACTTATCATGTTGATTGTCAGATGTCATGCACTTCTGTGGCACTTCTGTGGCACTTCTAGTGGTACACACCAAGATTGTTCACCAGAAGACCCTTCGCCCCACTTCATCAAATTGTGCAGATGTCTGATGATAGAGGGGATCCACAGAAAAAGCAGCTGTAAGAAGCAAAAAAGACTTCTGTTATAACCTATAACTTCACATCTCAAACAGGCAACAGGGATAGATTGAATAAGATTTGAGATCACCATCGAATCATAGGGGCAAGAACTGTAAGAATGGACCTCTGAAGTGTGCAGATTGATTAATTAGTCTAATCTGCAGATCTGAATAATGTTAACCTTTTTAGCTGTTTCTTTCCTAGAAGCATCTCCTTCTTGTCTGTTGTCAACGGTATGATCGTCCACAGTAGTATCTGAAATCACAACTAAAAATCAGAAAACCAGTAAACAATTAAGAATGGCAAACAAAACAAATATGCACTGTTCCCTTTCAGCCATTAGGAAAGTATCATACAACATGGTGTTTCATTTTTAAATAGGAAAACGCATACACCTTGTTAAGAAAATTACAAAAATGTAACTTCATCTACCACAGAAGATCCACAGAGTGAACTTTTTAACTTCTTGTATAAATTTATAGAACTAAAACCTGCCTGAATTTGAATAACATATGACATTTCTTTTCAGCCAAAAAGTGTCAATTGATATGGTGATGACAACTGAAACTTCAAAAAAAATTCCCTCTACGTAGTTCATTGGTTGTGCCAACCATTACTTATGAATAGAACATTTACCATATAATAAGAAAAATACCCTGTAAGCAACCCCTCCAGGAAAGAGAATGTAACTATAAAAAGGGAATTAGTATCCTTTAGGGGATAACAAACAACTAACCCGTTCACTTTCTTGACCAGCTCGGTTCACACCTCCAAGGACACCCTCAATGAGTAAATCTTGAATTCAGCTTCAAGAGTGCAACAATCCTGCCAAAAGAGAAACGTCATGAATATTACATGTACATAAATGGCTAAAAAGGTATCATGACTGTCAGCCACAGCCATCTCTGCAGTCGTCTCATATTCAATTCCCCAGTATCTAGCGGTATGGAACATCAACTTAAGCATGTAAGGGGAAATGCATTACGCATGCAATTACTATTTATAGCCAAAAGAGTTTCCATGTGCATGAATTTTACTTATAAAACATCAAGTCAAACAAAATAGATGGTAAGCTTAACCAATCAAATTAATAGATAGCAAGTTAGTTATATTTGCTAACAACACCAGTCTTAAAGATAATTCTGCGATATTTCCACTCATTATATATCCAGCTGCGAATACTAAAAATAACCACTCCCTGAAGAGATACAATAAATATATTAACTAGCTTGAGAAGAAGTAGCATCACAGCGTGCAGGGCAGCAGCCTCGCAAGGATATCTTTATCTGAAGGTTTCATGAACATTTCTTCAATTTTTGAAACCAAATTAGTACAAACAATTAAATTAACCGCATTACTCCATTTGTCTCCACTTCATTTTCTCCTTCAACCTTAATTATATCAGTAAGGTGATCAATCAAATTCAACTCCCATGTATTCTTACTGATTAATTTTCTGCACCAAAGAAAAATAGCTAAAACATTTAACAAAAAATCAACATTAGAAATGGGTGCATAAAATTCATTCCTCAGTTTTTCCTTCCTCAAAAAGAAGCGCAAAGACACAATATCAAATAGAGAAAGAGCGTAAGTATACGAGTAATGAAAAAGTAGATTACATTTTCGCTAGCGAGCTTAATGCAGTAGTTGAACAAATCGATAATCTGCTTGACAACAACACGTGGTGGAAGCACATTAACGGCGAGGGACTTGGGGCGGATAGCAGCAGCACGTGCGGCTCGAACCTGGACACGCATGAACCGATCGTCGTTTGATCCCAATAAGAAAGGACTAGTCGGAGATTGGATAATAGAGGCCACGGGTAGTCTCTGTCTGATGTAAAGGCTTAGGGTTTCAGCCAGGAAGCTACGATTCTTCTTGTGAAGAAGAACTGCTTCAAAATTACAGTTTCGAAGGGTTAGATTTCCACCACAGCTTCTTCATCTCCGCCTGTCTGTTCAGATTCTAGAATTTGTAATCCGAGGGAACTGCCAGTGTTTCCCTCCATTTATGTACGATTTTAATTATGGTCCCGTTCCCGGATAGGAAGGGGAGTGAAACGTCAAAGTACATTTTTCAGTGAAGACCGTTGATTTGCAAATACTAACTTAATAGTCTTTTTTTTTTTCGTCGTCTTGTTTGGATTAAGTACTTACAATTTTCATCAAATAGGCCTATAAGTCTACACTAACGATACATTAAATATTATTTTTTAATAATAATTATCATTTTAACTCTATGGAGTTGGTATTAGCAGAAAAAAAATAAAAAATAAATACTCTATGGAGTTGGTTTACATAATTTTCATTTTGACAATTTATAAATTTTGAACTGTCATTTATTTTTTTCAAAATTGACACAATTATTTATTAACCTAACAACATCCATTTTTTTTAATCTATTTTTCACATGAAAAATATTCATGTAAACTTAAAGAGTATTTACTCTTTTTCTTATGCTATAAATGTTTTAAAGAAATAAAAGGAAATATATTTTTTATATTTGAATAAGTAGAAAAGGAGAGAAATATTTATTTTTTGTTTAAAGATAATATGTTATTCTTGCCTAATAAAAACAAGTAATCTTTGAAAGAAACTCAAGAAACGTCCCTACAGATTGAGAATTTGAATCTAATCTTCTTGATCACAACCCATAGTTGATTGTAAATCTACTTTTTGGAAAGGGCTTCGGAGAAACCCTAGTTTTTAGCACATTGTACCAATGACTACTACTCCTTTGCATTTGTTACTAAGTTAATAGGAGATAAGATTTCCAAAGGCTATAATGTGCTCACCAAACAGAAACAGTTTGGTGTACTCCTCAGAGTTCAGCAGTTCATCATTTTAACTTTTTGTTGAATGTTTCCAGTATGTTGCAGAGTGCAGACTGTGCTACGATATTACAAGCATTCAGGACAAGATGTTCGAGGTTTACGCATGTACTTGATTCTCACATTTCAGGAGAATGTTAAGAGGTCACTTCAATGTTGAACTTGATGACGCTTACTAATTAGCATGTACATCAAAAGAGGAAATCCAAGGAAACAAACTTTCAATTCTACAACAGGAGTATATTAAGGAAGCTACTCACAGAAATCAAAGGAATGTAAAAATACATTGCCCGCTGAATAAAGCAACTGTTTGGATGAATAAATTAATGTGTATATGAGAATATTAAAAAGAACTGGGACAGAGTCCCCAGAACCAAGGTGAACAGAAACCTATTTCACAAGCTTTCACAGCAGCAGGCCTTGTGCCTTTTCTTTATCTGCTCATATGGTTTAACAGTTAATAAGTGATATAAGTTACAAATTATAATTGATCACATCAAAAACGCTATAATGGATCCCAGTACAGCACCAGCAGCAACCTGTCACACACCAAACAAAATTGATCAAGGCTACCTGAATATCAAAGATCAGAAAAAAATAAAAAAGGGAGAGAGAAGAAAAACTCTCAATACAGAACGTCCCTCGCAACAACATAATGGTTTGTAGGAGTAAGGATTAAAATTCAAAAGATAGCAGCACAGTCAAAGTTGTTTAGGCATTAAGTAAAAGCCAAAAATGTGTATGGTCAAGCAACATGCGGATTATGATAAATGCAACTGCTATTGTAGTAGCCAGCATTTTTCAGAAAAAATTAATATTATATAATATAATTCACAGAGGAAGAGAGAAATTCTCTAGTTAACAACTAAGAAATGATGTTTGCCAGTCACTATGCAACTTAAAGAAATGTTAACCCAGAGAGCATAATAAACATGACAACCCTTGGAAACCTGATTTTCTTAAATATTTGACCAGTGGACTGCTGGAAAACTGAAAGTGAGTTATGCAAAAACAATATTATTGGAAGAGAAACTTCAATTTTTAAAAATCAATACATGATTTTCTGCCCATAAATCAAAAGAACACTACTCTAATCTTAAATGGATTGTAAAATTGGAAATTGAGAAAACAAGTATGCCGTATGGGAAAAGGGATGCATGGAGTGTAAATAAAAGCAATGAAGTTCTTATTTCCTTCTCTCTCTCTCTCTTCCCCCCCACTTGCCAGAGACCTAAGACAAACACAATAGAAGGGAAACAGTAGCCATTGCAGCAAGGGTGTAACTGACCTGAAGTGGAGTATGCCCAAGCGAATCACGCAGGGGCCTGACAGTGGACAAAGGATGTTCTGGAGGTAGCTCACACACAATTTGATTCAGCAACTGCAGTAACATCAGACGGTAAATGACAGATAGCTATATGAAAAAAACCTTTGACCATACAAGGTTCAAGAAGACTTCTAGTAAAAGTATAGTTGAAAATTGAAAACCAAACCAATGCTTCTGTAGACGTGTGAGGAAACTTACTTCAGCTTGCCGACCTGCATGAAGTCTGACCCCGGTGGCATCATACATCACCTGTAAATATCGTAGAATAATACAAGATGCCCATTACTCGAGTAAATACACAATAACGTATCCAGAGCACAAGAGAGCAAATCCATAAATGATATAATTCCACAGACTAAGTCACTAAACAAATTCCAAATTAACCATACAGTAAATCTAAGATGAGGAAATGAATGATCATAAGCCAATGATTCCTGCACAATTATATTTTAGGTGATCACTAATAAGCATATACAGAGCACATTGACAATTTGTAGTGCTTGTATATAGCATAATGATAACATTAGCTACTTGCATAACAATCTAACTAGCATGCAATTGATAGACAAAAAGCATATTATGATCTATATCTTCTATTATTTTAATCAATAAGGTCCTCAGCTATAAAAACAATAAATACAAGAAACAAATATGGAACCTGCTTGTTTTGAATGATAAAATCATTTTAGCAATGGAGTGAGTCTTCATAAGAGTGTTCTCACAGCCCATGAGATTTCGCGAAGCCAGGGATAAAACAATTTATTTCTATAAAATAAAAGAATCTCTACAATAGCCATGTAAGGAACAACTAGTATGAGTAATCGAACTATAAGTACATACAATAGATGCCAAGACCACTGCAATGGCAAAAGTAGGTGCCCCTGTTCCTTCTTGGAGACCTATAGCCACGGCTAAGGCTGTCACGGTAGCAGAATGTGAAGAAGGCATCCCACCAGAATCAAGCATCCTTTTAGAATCCCATCTTCTTTCCTTATACCTGAGTATCTAGAAGAAATATGCTAAATATTTAAGGTTGTAGTCCAATCTTTATTTGGTTATGTACTACAAAATGCATAATATTAGGCATCTAAACTCTAATAAATTGGTCATACTTATGGAAACTCGACTTGAAAACTAATCTTAAGCCCGAATCCATAATTCTTAAACAACTCCCAAAAACTAAGTGCTAACTCAAATCTCTACATCTCTGCATTATTAATTTGATTTATCTCAATTTTCAAGCATCAATTTCCCCAAGAGACTGGAATAATTCATTTGCTCAACTCACCACTATAAAAGCGGGTAATTTCAGCCTTAAAAACGTTATTCTGTGATTAATAGCTATCCCTTAAAAGGAAATGAAAGGAATTTGTTTTAATAAAGTAAATTTACAAATACACCAAGAAAATTTGAATTAGATTCCAAATCCACCAATCAACCTACAAATTAAACCAACCCATCAAGAAATTTTACAAAATAAAACTGTTTGCTAATTAATTCTGAAAGGAAAATGTTTTGCTAATGAGAGGAACAGATTGTACGGACCAGGTAGTGAAGATCTTGAGAAACTGAGCGACAGAGCAGGCCAAGAACGCCGAGAGAAGAGGAAGGTTAAGAGGGAGCAAAGATGTTGGCGTTGTTTGGGTGCCAGCGGTTGCGTCCGCCACAGTCATCACCTCGTCCATCAACCAAACGAATCTGTGTCGAAGAATCTCCTCTCTCTCTCTCTCTCTCTCTCTCTCTCTCTCTCTCTCTCCTACAGACTACAGCTATGTAAGTATATTGCCCTTCCAATCCAACCAATTATACACAAAAAAACAGCAATAAACGATCCACCCAGAGCTGATAACAGCCTTTCCGAGTTTCGACTTTTTGAGTTTTGATGACGCCAGATTGGGAATATAAAATTTGTATAATTGTCCAAGTTTTAAAATTACAGTGTGAAAATATGAAAATTATTTGTTTTAAAGTTGTAATTAATTACACTAAAAAAAATTGCAATTACAATTTACAGTTTACAGTTTACACTTTCTTTGGCCCATTTAGATTTGAACCAAAGATTGTAATGTCAAACCCACCCAAGCTACTTGCAAACAAAAGATTGCCATTGCTTCTCTAATTTTTAATTCTTTGTTATCTCACTTAGTCTTAATTTTTCTTCGAAACTCATTGAACTTAGAATTATATAATGAAATGTGATTTTATCATTTTACATAAATCCCATCATAAGTTAATATGGAATTCGATCAAGAACATGAATATATACACTAAAAGATTTTAACTAATTGACAGATTCCAGTGAATCTTTATTAATCACTATAGAGTTAAGACTTTGAATAAATAAGTAAATAAATTTATTTGATATCATATCTTTTATCTAAATAAATTGTTTTTCATTATTTTAATAAACGTCCTAAAAGAATTTATTAAGATAATACAGTTAGATTTTTTTTTTGGTATTTAAGACAATAAGGAATCATGATTTTTAGTGTATTTATTATTTTACAATTTTAAATATAAATTGATATTTATTCAAATTTTTTGATTCATCATATTTCTCAGGCATTTCTATATACTAATTTATCTAATTTTGTCCAAAGACTCTCCCAACAATTGTTTGTTATAAGATACGAATTTATGAAATTGTGTTTTAGTATAACTTGTTTATCATTTTATACAATATTTATTGATTTGTTATATATTAATATGTGTATTAAGAATTAATACTCGGTAAAAAAATTCAATGGTCTTTATCTCCTATTTGATCCGGTCCTTTTTTGTTTCTTAATTACTTCGTATATTAGCACAGTAAAAAGTATTAGTTTGAACTTTGAATCTGATTAAATTAAAATTATAATCTTATTCTTACTAAGATAATAATTATTTTGAGTATTGGGCTAGCCCAATATGCCTGCACGATGACCTAAAATTACACCGATGACTAAAAAATAAAAGTACAAAACAATGACAAAGGCATAAAACCCTAATTCAATAAGACTAATAAGAAATAATTAATGGATGTGAGATGTGGGAGAAAGTTAGCTCGGATTTGCCCACCGTTAAATTTAAAATTAAAAAAAATAAAAAAATTGTTAGCAATACAAGACCCCTACTAGCTAGTGCTGCATGATGAGACAGCTCCATGTAATCACTTGGACCCCTACCTTTTGTCTTATTTAACAAACACACGAATTCCACCATGCACAAAAGCACAAAAACAAACAAAACTGCCGCCCACTCTTTTCATCATTTTCCTTCTTTTCAATTTCTTCCTTCTGTTTAATTCCTTTCTTCCTTCCTCTTCATTCCAATCCCACCACTACACTCATTCCCTTCTTTTCCCAAAAGTTCTGTCACTGTAAAAAAAATGTCTAATTCTCCACGTGAAGTTGAAGAATGCCGTGGCGTTCTTCGAGTTTACAGTGACGGTTCCATTTTCCGCTCCTCCAAACCAAGTTTTGACGTTCCTGTCCAAGATGACGGCACCGTTTTATGGAAAGATGTTGTTTTTGACACTACTCATAATCTTCAGCTTCGGCTTTATAAGCCGGCTAATTTTTCTTCCTCCTCCTCGTCCAATTCCAATCTTCCAATTTTTTACTATATACATGGTGGCGGATTCTGCATCAGCTCCCGTACTTGGCCTAATTGTCAAAATTACTGTCTCCGGCTCGCTTCAGAGCTTCAAGCTGTAGTCGTCTCTCCCGATTATAGGCTGGCTCCGGAGAACCGCCTCCCAGCTGCTATTGAAGATGGATTGGTGGCTGTTAAGTGGCTTCAAGCCCAAGCTGTATCTTATGAGCGGGACACGTGGTTGACTGACGTGGCAGATTTCAATCGCGTGTTTATTTCTGGTGATTCCGCAGGTGGAAATATTGCTCATCATCTGGCAGTTCAACTCGGGTATGGATCACCCGATTTAGCACCTGTTCGGGTCAGGGGTTATGTACTACTGGCACCTTTCTTTGGTGGAACTGTTAGAACTAAATTTGAAGCTGAAGGACCAAAAGATGCCTTTCTCAATTTAGAACTCGTTGACAGGTTTGTAACTTTTGTTCTCTCAAATAATGGGTTCATTAATGAATGATAGATCCAATTATTATTTGGGCAATTTTGATTTGAAGTCTTAGGCATTTAAGAAAAAATTGAGCAGGTTTTGGAGGCTATCTATACCAATTGGGCAAACCACGGATCATCCACTTGTGAACCCCTTTGGGCCATTTAGCCAGGGGCTTGATACAGTGAGTCTTGACCCAATACTAGTTGTGGCTGGAGGAAGTGATCTGCTGAAAGATAGAGCTGAGGAGTATGCAATAAGGCTCAAGAATTGGGGGAAGAAGATCGAGTACGTGGAATTTGAAGGACAACAACATGGATTCTTCGCTATAAATCCAAATTCAGAACCTGCCAAAAAGTTGATGCAAATTATCAAACAATTTATTGAACAACACTCAAACTAAGAGAAGGCAATGTTAATTAATAAAGTTTTATGTGTATGTTGGAGAGCTACAGCTGAAGCCATGAAAGTGTGTTGTCTGTTTTCTTCAATTTTAAGTGTCTTACAGTGTTAGTCTATTGATGATTCAAGTGTCAATAGATTATGCATATTGATATGTGTAGAATAAAATATTTTATATGGAAAATAATTTATTTTTCGTCATAAATTTTGGCAAAATATCCATTTACCATAAATCATTATAATTTTTGATAATTTATTAGCAATGGTTAATTTTTTTGACAATTTACTAATATTTCACAATTAAGACACTATGATGATTTATTATAATATATTTCACATAAAATAATTCTAAAATTTTAAAAAATTGACTTATGCATAATAAATATTTCATATTAAATCACCAAGCTATCTAATATTTTATATTTAGTAGACATAGTGGAGTGTTTTCTTATTTCCATCTCGCTCTTAATTTTATAGCAAATATAACATAACAAGACCTCATTCTTTACATTTTAATATTTTAAATAAATAATAAATAATATATAATAATACGTACTAAATAATGACAATGAGCCAGATTTGAACAAAATTAATAAAATTTGATAATAAAAACTCATGTTTTTAAGCAAGTTCGAGATTACTAACTAAATTTTTTAAGTTTGACTTCAGTTTATTTATTATACAAACTAAAAAATAAAATTTAACATCAATTAATTTAGGTAATAAAATGATCATGAAGTAAGTCGGTCCTTGCAATCATTAAAAGGACAATTGAGGATATTTTCGTCATTTGAAGTTTGGAAAAGTGGCTCCATCGTTCGAAAATTTTGAAACACCAAACTCAAACGGTTTGCGCTTTGGATCTCAACCCTTCTTGACCGTTCATCTCAACTAATATTCACCGTCCGATCACTAGAATCTTCAACCATTCTCACTTTTTCCTTCGTTTTCCCCAACTCCCTCATTTCAAATTTTCTCACTCCCCGTTCTTTCAACGCATTCTCTAAAATTTACATCCTCCATTACTTTGCTACACCTTCGTTTCTAAACCCTAGATTTCACTTAATTGTCACTGAGTTTTCCTTTTGAGCTCAAAACCTTCAGAAAAGCTTGCACAATGCCATTCTTATCGGACACTGCCAGTGCCATCAAGAGTCGGTTCGGGTTCCATGACCATTCATCGGACTCCGTGCCACCAGTTCGGGGTACTCCGATTCTTCCGAAATCGGCTTCCAGAGAGAATTTTGCTATCAGCTCGGCTGTCCGAAACATTAGCCAGTGGGACGATGAAGGTGGAGTTGGTGCCAGCAGCGTCGGATCATCGAACCAGAGCTTCGAGTTTCATGAGGATCCATCTTTCTGGAAGGATCACAATGTGCAGGTAGTGAGAAGGCTTAATTGCATTACATGCGTTTATAATTACTGTTTGTGTAAGCTGAAAAAAGTTAGTTATATTTGTTTATAGAAGCAATAAGCTTGCTTGTCAATTGACTCTGGAAGATGTCTAATTCTGTAACATGAAGTTTTTCTGTTATTAGCTCCTTGAGTTATAGCACCAGTTTGGTATTAGAATTGGGGTTTTTAGCGTTCAAATCTTCAAAGACATTGTTTTAATTATGGTAGGTGATCTATACTGACCAAGTTCAATCTGGGTTTATCTTTGTATGAAGGTTATTATTAGAGTTCGCCCTCTTAGTAATACCGAAATATCTTCACAAGGCTACAGCAAATGCATTAGGCAGGAAAGCGGTCAGACGATTACTTGGACTGGGCATCCTGAGTCACGATTTACGTTTGATATTGTTGCAGATGAGAATGTTAGCCAGGTACTATCTTGTAGAGTTTTAGTTGATATTGTGGTCGTGGATAATTTGCTTTCTTCAACTTATTTTGGATTGATAGCTTTTATTGTTTATGCAATTGTTATACTGCTTTCTGTTATTTTACTTTTCAAGCTATGGGTTTCATTCGAGTTAAACGTAACAGGAGAAGCTATTCAAAGTGGCTGGACTTCCGATGGTAGAAAATTGCATGGGAGGATACAATAGTTGCATGTTT
Source organism: Quillaja saponaria (assembly GCA_029379385.1). NCBI lineage: Eukaryota > Viridiplantae > Streptophyta > Magnoliopsida > Fabales > Quillajaceae > Quillaja > Quillaja saponaria. The sequence goes on along the minus strand of CM055616.1, from coordinate 3,323,320 downwards.
GCATATGGCCAAGTAAGTCCCCAGCCAACTTTTATTATTTTTTCTTTCTTCAGTTAATTATTACGAGGTCATTTTTTTTGGCATACTATTTGCATGTTTACATGGGAGATAAGGTCATTTTGTTCAATGTAAATTCCTTCATTTTATAGAGGCAAGCATGACTGGAGCATGATGTGAAAAGTTTTTTGTACTTGAAAATAGATTCTCTATGCTTGAGCTCTTGAACATAACTGTCTAGAAAATCTGAAGGGATAAAATCATAATGATTCATATCAAATGGTTTGATTTCACATGTTTCATTCTAATTTAGCATCACTACGAAATAATTGTTCTTGTAGACTGGAAGTGGGAAAACACACACAATGCTCGGAGACATTGAGGGAGGCACTCGGAGACATAGTGTCAACTGTGGGATGACACCAAGAGTCTTTGATCACCTATTTTCTAGAATTCAAAAGGTATATGCCTTTTTTACTCTGGAAAAATTTTACTTTACATAGGACTTGTACATTTTCAGCACTGAGTGTCCCTTTGCTTGAAACATTCTTTATACAATCATCTGGATTAGAGATAAAATAACAAGTACAAATTCAATTTTTGAAGGATGTTAGTAGAAGTGATACTATTGTATTTATCTATCTTCATCTTTATATGTGTTCCAATTTTTGACTCAATTGGAATAAAATGATTATGACTGGCATGATTTTAGATAACTGCAGTTTAATTTCTCAGTCTTAAGGTAGTCTCATAGTCATAGATATAACAGTTGTAAACTACTATATTTAAATGCTCAATTTTCACGTGACAGGAAAAAGAAGCTCGTAGAGACGAAAAGTTAAGATTTACTTGTAAATGCTCTTTTTTGGAAATATACAATGAGCAGATTCTTGATCTTATGGAACCATCATCCAACAACTTGCAGGTATGAGAAAATTAATTGTTGAAAGTCTTAATCTTGAAGTTTCATAATGTTATTAAATCTGCCACAACTGCAAAAGTTGCTGACAATAGGAGGTCCTACAATAAACAATAGGATACAGTCCTACATTATAATATGTAACTTATGGTTTTCTCCTATTCTTATTGCTTATAATCTCATGACAATGCATTTGAATCATACATCACTTTCCTAGTTGGATGTCTTTTTCGAGTAATTTGTTGGAAACTTGATATAATTTTTCCTTATTGAACTACAGTTAAGAGAAGATAGTAAGAAAGGTGTTTATGTGGAGAATCTCAAGGAAGTAGAAGTAACAAGTGCTCGTGATGTTATTCAACAGCTTATTCAAGTATATTCCTTTATGACTGCTCTTTTTCACTTTTCTTTTACTTAAATGCATCAATATAAGTGGTATGGTGCTTTCCTGCTCACTGGTTTCCAAAGATTAGCATCTTTTCTGCAAGCTATTTTTCACCATTCTTTTCTGTCCTTTTTGCATATCTAATTGAAACTTCAATTTAATTTCCATTGTTGATACTCCTAAGATTTTAGACTACTAAATTCTTGATTTGAAATAATTTTTGTGATGATGCAGCATACAGGATTGTGTATTTCTGTCTTCTTTTTCCTTAACTCAAATTTATGGGTTAACAAAAAGTGACTAAACCCCTTATATCTCAGGGTGCAGCAAACAGAAAGGTGGCTGCCACTAATATGAATCTTGCTAGTAGTCGTTCTCATAGTGTATTTACATGCATCATTGAAAGTAAGGTAGGTACCTTAGCTGCTTTTTTTGTTACATGCTGAGTAATTATGATGTCTTCTTATTCTGTTTCACAAATTAGTTTCATATGTAATTGAAATTGTTTCTTTGTTAGTGGGAATCCCAAGGCGTAGTTCACCACCGGTTTGCTCGCCTGAATCTTGTTGATTTGGCTGGTTCTGAGAGGTAAATTGATGCAGAAGAGGAGTATGTGATATGAGTAAAGGAATTTAGAGACATTGATTTTGTTGATTTTCTCTTTTTGAAGATGTCATTGTTACGTTTATTTCTTATAACAGGCAGAAGAGTTCTGGTGCTGAAGGTGAGCGTCTTAAGGAAGCTACGAACATCAACAAGTCTCTGTCAACATTGGGGTTTGTTATCCTCACTATTTTCTTCACTTGAATCATTTAATAATAGCATATAGGCACCTTTTAAGACGTTGTAAATATCTTGATCATCGATTAATGATAGAGGTGGTTATGATATTTTGCAGACTTGTGATCATGAACTTAGTAAGCATATCAAATGGGAGGTCCCTCCATGTTCCTTACCGGGATTCGAAACTTACATTTCTGCTTCAGGTGGGTGGTGAGATCATGTAAAAGATGAATACCAAAAACAAATTGCGCAAAATTGATGCACATATGACTTCAAGCACTTTCATAATAATTATCCACTTTTCAAGTAAATGAGTGTATAAGTTAGAGTTTCTAAGAGTTGTTATCTAACAAACATGGCACTGAAAGCTTAAAACATGGTTTACATAATTTTGTATGTATAGGGCAGTTTCTGTGGTAGTTATACTAGTTATTAGTCTTAAGTAATAGATATAGTTGGAGCTCTTATTATAACCTAGAAAACTTCAAATACTTGGAATTTTGTATAACTAAAGAGTGCAAAATAAATTAGCCTTATTGAGTCCTTTATTTCATCTTTTCAGGATTCTCTTGGAGGTAATTCAAAAACTACCATAATTGCAAACATCAGCCCCGCTAGCTGGTCAGTGAATTTCTATAATTTATCTTGAATATAAGTCCTAATTTTGATAGCTCTGTTTTTCCTAAGTCTTAGAACCATTTTCCTTCTGTATTTGTATTCTTTAAAAATATGACTTCACATATAACTGTGTTTTAACCGTTGTTTCTTAATTTGAAATTAACAGAGTTTTTAACTTTGATGTTGGTTTATAAAATATTTCAATGTTTTTTGCATCTATTTTGTCCAAATAGGTTAAATTATGTCTTTTGATGTAAAAGTTTGGAACTCTTGCAGCTGTTCACTGGAGACATTAAGTACACTGAAGTTTGCACAACGTGCTAAGTTTATTAAGAACAATGTATGTATATTGTCTTTCCCTGTTCGATTTGTATTTACTTTATTTGCTGTATCAACAACAGAGAGGCTGTTGTGTCTACTCATTAGATTGAGTATTAATGAAACTACCGTAGGCTGTTTCTGATACAATGTGCGTTCAAAGCACAAACACTGTTTAAGCAAAAAAAAAAAAAAAAAAAAAGCTACCAGCCACTGCTAACAAAAAAACATTACTTCGTAATTTGTTTTTCAGGCAATTGTGAATGAAGATGCCTCTGGAGATGTCATTGCCATGAGAATGCAAATTCAACAACTAAAGGTGATTAACCTAAATTTGATATTCCTTTCTTGAGTAGCTATAATGCTAAATATTCTAGTATGTAGATTATTTTTGCTAGCCTTTATGCATAGAACTCCATTCAGACAGGCATATAATGACCTGGGTTCTATGATCCTTTTGCAATCAGGACCCATAGATTTAACTCTTGATTTCTGCCTGTAAACCTATTGAACCACACGTCAGAAAAGTTAACTATGAGCTCAATTCTTAATTAATTTATCCACATGCTTTTGATTTATGTAAGTATATGTGAATTACATAAGTGAAAGTAACCTCAGAACACTGTACAAGTTGGTTTATCACCAAATACTGAATTTTATAAATTTCCTCCTTAATGAAGGCTCTGATTGATTTTGAGAAGACCCTACAGTGTTTACATGTAAGCCAAGTGATGTTATGAGTGGAACAATTCCAATTATTCATTTGCTATTTTGACGATACAAAATTACTAGGTTCACTTGCCTTTGTTTCAGATAATATGATATAGCATTCACTATTAGTCTTTAAGATAATATTTTTAATGAATCTAACAGATCTAGTAAAACAGTGATAATCAAATTTTGCTATTTCAGAAAGAAGTGTCCCATTTACGAGGTTTAGTAGATGGTGGAGCTGAAATTCAGAATAATGATACTCTGGCCGTTAGTTTTCCAGGATCCCCAGGATCCTATAAGTGGGAAGAACTTGGATCACTCAGTCCACTAATTTCTGGTAAAAGGATGTCTCAGGTATGTGTCATTCTTTCTTACCTTCCATAGTAAATGTGCATGGAATAAAAGGCCTTATTTTCTCTTTTCATTTTTTTTATTTATGTAGAAAAAAGACTATGATGTGGCCCTTGTTGGGGCTTTTAGGAGGGAAAAGGAGAAAGCCATGGCATTGCAGGCACTAGCAGCTGAAAATCAGGCAACTTTACAGCTGGTATTTGTAGAGGGTTAAAAATACAGTTTTTCATTTAAGATTTGCAATATGTTCACATTCTAAGAGTGGATTTTAATTATTTTTTTACATTGATTAATTGGGGAAGGAACTAAAAAATTTGCTTTAGTGTGCATGTGCTATACGATTTGATGAAATCTTATTTCTGGGGTGCTTTTTTGTAATTTCTGTATGGTTTTTGCTTATTATTACTTCTATGGTAGAATATAAAACAAATTTAGACAGTAATTTTTTGGATTATTGGATGATTTAGGCCAAACAAAGGGAGGATGAGATACAAGGTCTAAAAATGAGGCTTCGTTTTCGTGAAGCTGGAATAAAGAGGCTAGAAGCAGTTGCTTCCGGCAAGATCTCTGCTGAAACACACTTGTTGAAAGAAAATGAGGAACATCTAAAGGAAATTGAGGTCCTAAGGGCGCAGGTTGACCGAAACCAAGAAGTGACCAGATTTGCTATGGAAAATTTGCGGCTCAAAGAAGAAATTAGAAGGCAAGTTCTTATTTTTACAGCATTGATCCTCTTTTTACTTAAAACATTTTTTTCTCGTCTAAGAGTTGGAACAACAAAATGAAATTATTTCATGATAAATATTAAATAATATTTCCAGCTATCCTTTCAATGATTAAAACTAATTTGTATAGTTTATTCTAATTACTACACATATATGCATGAAACCAAATATCCCATGGAAAACGTGCAGTTAAGAGAAGAAACTTGAAAGCTCTGTCTTTACTTACTTATCTTTTGATACACAGGTTGAAGTCATTTAGTGAGGAAGGTAAACTTGAGGCAATGAACGAACAGATCATTGCATTACAGAATAAGGTTGAAAAAGAATTTCTAACTCACTTAATCTTTTAGTGATACTGATTAGTCAAAGGTTTCACTAAGTGGATTGTGTTTCTCACATGTAAATATGCAGTTATTGGAAGCACTAGATTGGAAACTTATGCATGATTCAGATCCTGTGGTTGCTCAGGTTGTTAACAAGTTTTATTGTAATAAGGTGATACTTTCTCTTGGTTGGTTGGAAGTTTTTTTATTGACATCATTAATCTCAATGTTCTAGAAAGCAAATTCTGACACAGTGGTGGAGGAAGCCTGTAATGATGGTAATCTACTAATTTCCAATCAGGTAAGACTCTGATCCACCAATATTGTCCATTGAAGCTGACTTACTCTGGGTAATCAATTTAACATTGAGAAAGAAATTTATCACAAATAGCATGTTAGAATCAGATCTTGAGCATCAATTGATCAGGTTTAGGTACTGTACATATGTTGGAGTGACCTGCTCGTGATGCTGAATTAAGTAATATTGGGCATCCATGGATGGACATATTTTTGTCAGGGAAAGATGATGGACGTAAAATATGTAGAGATCATAGTTTTATGTATTTATGCAAGTGATGTGTTGTTAGCTATACAGTAATTTACAAATTTACCTGTAAATCATTGTCTTTTGAGGTCAATTTTAGACAACATCCTTTGCCATCTAGTTGGCATTTAGTATCACAGATTCATCCTAGTACAACAGTAAGTGAATTTTTAAACTACTGAACTATTCAGAAATGGAATTAATGAAATTTAATTAGTTAATTTTGTAAGATTCTTTTCACTTCCTTATATTCTTTTGATGTGTCAGCAAAGCTTTCTATTTCAGAGTACGACCATATAATTTTTTTAACGTATTTCTACAGGAGCCAAAGACTCCTTGGCAGTCCTCAATTCAGGAGGAAAATGAATTCCTCCGTGGGCAGGTGATATAGTTAAATTATCTTGTTTTTTTCTAGCTGAACTTTTAATTTGATTTGTGGAAAAGGATTTCAAATTTTACCCGGAACTCATTGAATTATATGCATGCAGGCTATACAAAACCAAGCAGAAATGGTCACACTTCGCAAGAAATTAGAATTCTGCCTTGACGAGAAAGAGAAATTGGAAAGGTATAATGTATTTTTTTTCTCTTTTTTGCTTTACTTACATCACATTTATAGCCTAGCACATGCAGAATTTCAATTGCATGTTTTTATATACTATGGAATGAACAGAACCTATTTGACTTAAAAAGTCTTAGTGATAGTGATTTAAATCTTAGGAAAAGAAAATACTCCTCCAATCTTAATTTTCTAGTAATAATGGCTCGGGATTTTTCTATTTTTAATTTGCTTCTGTAAATTGTTCCATGTTTTTTTTTCCCTACCAGTATTGATGGATAAATTATTCATACCAAAAGGGTTATTACCTATTGATAAGTTGTGAAGAGTTTAACCATAGATAATCTCTTAACCATCCCATCAAATACATGGAAGATTCATTAAACTGTGAAACATTACCCTGCCATAATATAATGTGCTTCCAATGCCAATAAAAAGTAACCCATCCAATGGTATTTAACATCCAGAAACTGCCAATTAAAATGTGTCCCAAGCCGAAATATCACAAGGAAAACTATAACCAAAATCCTTTTTATGTTTAAATTGATGATCGGAGTTTGACCACTAATTATTTAGACTAAATCAAATTTTGCAGGCATATTAATGATTTGGTAGCAAAACTTGAAGCAGAGAAATCTTCCAGAGCTATGAAAGAAGGAACTCAGCAAATTGACCTTCCTTCTTTGTCAACTGATGCCCATCCTATCAGTTTGAGTGATCAACTGGAACTGAAAACAATGGTTGACGCTATTGCTGCTGCAAGTCATAGAGAAGCAGAGGCCCATGAGACAGCAATCATATTATCTAAAGAGAATGATGAACTGCGGATGAAGCTTAAAGTTTTGATTGAAGATAACAATAAATTAATTGAGCTGTATGAACGGGCTGCTGCTGAAAGTAACTACAAAAATAAAAACAAAGATGAGAATGCTCAAGATGGCATTCAACTTGAAAATCGTGCTCACTTTCTTGAACTTGCAAGAGAAAAAGAGATTGAGATGAAAAAAGTGGTTGAGAACCTTGAGCATCAACTTCTGGAAATGAATGAAGAAAATGAAAAGTTGATGAGTTTGTATGAGAGAGCCATGCAGGAAAGGGATGATCTCAAAAGATTGCTTTCATCCTGTGGAGATGAAAGAATTGAAACCCCACGAGAATTCGATTGCCCTGAAAAGCTTGTTGAAGTTGATGGAGGGGAATGCTCTCAATCTGGTGAACCTCCTTCACCTGTGGGGGCAAGAAATTCAGTTGAGGAAACTGGCTGCCAGAAACTGGAAGTAAAGAATGAAGGTGAAATTCCAGAGTCTCAGAAACATACGTCATGTGGAGATACAAATGTTCAAACTAGGTCTAGCTTATGTCTTGAGGACTTTCAACAAAGAGAAGGAAATCATAGCAATCTTCAACAGAAGAATATTGAGTCAGATCAAATTCTAATGACAGAATCTCCTGTGCATCATCAGGTTGATGGTGGAACCTTTTCTGACATGGATATAGAGTCATCAAATGCCACTGCAGTGGAGTTGTCAAAGGATTTGAATCCTATTAGAAAGAATCTGGAAAGAGCTGATGAACAACTTTTAGATACTGCCAAAACTGTAACTGTACTTGGTTCGGTTGAAAAAGCAATTATTCATGTTGATAAGCTCTCAAGAGAAATTGAAGTGATAGAAGATGATATTAAGGTAAAACATCAGCAGCTTAACTCCATTAAACTCTTATTTTCAGAAAAGCAAGACAGAAGAGCTCTTGGTGATAAAAAGTTGTCAGCTCTGAAATATTCATTATCAGGCTTTTCCTCTTCAGTTTCCTACTTTGAACAACGGGAAGCTCGGGCAAGAGCTGAGGTAAATGCTTTGACTTCTTACCTGGACCACAAGAAAGAGCTACTTGATGCTCTTAAAGCTCGCAAAGAGGAAATTGAAATTTCCCAGAAGAAGTTTTTACAATCTGAAGTTGAATTAACGGAAAACATTGTATGCATCAAGTCAAAATTGGAGGAAGAGAACCCAAAACGGGAGAATGAAAAGGTTCTCTTTGCCATAGATAACATTGAGAAAAATGATGCCTCAGAGAAAAATTGGCAACTGATTGGCAAAGCTACTGATTTACTGAAGTCTGAGGAAGAGAAAATCAACCTGCAAAAAGACATGAAACTGTCTCAGGAAAAACTTGGGCACATAAGAAAGGAATTGGAAAATCTGAACAAAAACTCTGGAAAGGTAGAGAGTGAGTTGGAAGTTATTGAACTGGAAATGCAGAAAGGTTTGAAGGATGCAGAGAAGAAGCAGCTTGCACTTCAGCGTGTAATAAAAGAGAAGGAGATGCTGTTGGAATTTAGAGAGAATGGAAAGACTGAAATTGAAAATCTGATCCTCGAATACCAGCATGCCATGTTTGAATCAGATTTAAAGGAGGCTGAATCAAAACTTTTGGAGGAAGAATTACAGATGAAGTTAAGCCAACTTGAAGAACTACGAGCAGCCAAGGCTATAGCTGTTGAAAAGAAAACCCAATTGTTGGATGCAGGGTCTGATTCATGCCTCATGTTGGAAAAGATGAAAGAAGAACTGCAAAACGTGCGGGCATCTGTCTTAGAGGCGAAGTCGTTGTTAGAGGAAGGCAATTCAAATGACAGTTAAATTATCTTGTCTAACGGTCAATGCAGTAACTAATAATTCACTTGTTGTCAATATGTTTTGATGTCCATTTCTGGATGAGCCTCTTATCGGTTTTGTCTTGTTCTTATTAATTTAATTGTAAAACAAAAAGCCATTACAACTTTCCTCTCCATTATTAAACTGCCAAGACCTTGACACAAAAACACAAACTACAAATATTCTGATTTTTCTTAACAAAACGGCACCTGCTGTATCATTTTTTATTTTTGTCTATAGCTATTCATTTTTAGACGGATAATATTAAACTATAACTTAGAAGAGTCATGCTCACCCAAGCCTTGGTTGCCAAAAGGATAAGCAAGAACGGCCTAACTCTGCAGCCCACAACCTAGCTAGTTGGGCCTTGTTTGTGGATTTGTAATATGCAGGATTAACAGTTTCTCAAACACTAGAGGGGTAAAGATGGAAAAACAAGGACAGAAATGCAAAACGAAGGGCAAGACGGTAACTTGCAGGAGTTGGCAAAGCATATTCGACTCTTCCACGGGTCTGCCTGTCCTAGGTGCTACTTTTCCTTTAAGGTTTGGTGGCCGGCACCTCCAAATCAGACCCCAACTTTGTTCTCCTTCGGGTTTTTAAAAGTTTGAATTTTTAATTTTCCAAATCCCTCAAAAAGGAAAAAAATTGCTCATACGGTCTCTCAAAAATTCCATTTTCATCCAAACAAGCCCTTCACACATTTACTCCTCTTTCTCCATCTTTCTATCTTTGATCTAGGAAGAAGAAGGAAACTTGTTAGTAATTATCTGGGGTTTCAATTTTGTGATCTGTTTCAGTAGTTGATATTATTTGTGTGAGTCTTAGAGGGTTAAAATGTATAACGCTATGATGGATCCTGAGTTGATCAGAATCGCTCAGGAGCAGATGAGTCGCATGTCACCCGCCGAGTTGGCTCGGATCCAACAGCAGGTCACCTTCTATTTCTTGCTTAATTTCTTTGATCCGTTTGTTTTTAGTAATTTCATGTTGTTGTGTTTGAGTTCCGAATCGCAAAGAGGAAATAAAAATAGGTTTTATTGTTAATTTTGGTGCTCTTTGCTTGGAATTGAGACCATGAAACGCTCAGGTGTTGCTGTTGCTCGTATGGATTACCTTTTGTAATTTTTTTTTTTATAGATGTTAATGTATACATGTTTTTCAAGTGGAGCTTTATCGTTTGGTTGAATCTTAAATTTGATGTAAAAGTACTGTTGTTTGGTTCTCTGCATTTGTGAAATTCTGACATATTACTATCACTTGGACAAGATGGTCATAGGTTTGTTCGTTTTAATGAATTTTAAGTATTATTTTTTTCAGAATGTTTCCAATACAGTAGCTGTTTTCTTCTTTGTACTTTGTTTTCTTTTTGAGAAAGATTTCTTTATTTATTTGTGTTTGGTTTCCCATAGTTGGTCACCACTCACCACACAGTGGCAAACTCTTGAAAACACAACGTTTAATTGATAAAAGCTCAATGACTTTTTGTCGATAAATTTTAATATTGTTTTGGTCTAGGAAGCATTGAAGCTTCAGTTTATTTTCACTTGGGGTTTTGACCATGTCCGCAGGGCATTTACTGGGTTTTCACTCCCTTAAACTGTCTCTTAAGGTCCAGCTGTGCGGTGGCCCCTTTGTTTTTGATTGGTGTTATGTGTTATTGGGCATTGCAGATGATGTCTAATCCAGATTTAATGCGGATGGCTTCCGAAAGCATGAATAACATTAGACCCGAGGACTTGAAACTTGCTGCAGAGCAGTTAAAGCATACTCGTCCAGAGGAGATGACTGAGATTGGTGAGAAGATGGCTCATGCAACACCGGAAGAATTAGCAGCCATGAGTGCCCGAGTTGATGCTCAGGTCACTTATGAATTAAATGCAGCTGAGATGCTGAAGAAGCAGGTAGGTACTAATGATCTAGTTCAGCATCTCCAGTATGTATCTGAAATATGGGTCTGTGAATAACTAATCACTGATAAACCCTGTTTGCCACAAGATAAATCTCATGTGAAAGATGTACTTGTAACATGGTAAAGGCTAGAGTCAGTTTCCCTTGTCCCAGAAGAACTCCTATTCATAATTGATTAGTAAGTAAGGGCGGTGCTGTAATTTTACCTGACTGGAAACATATTAGGACCATATAATTATATTTCTAACTATTTAGCACGATACAGTAGCGCCATAATAGGGTCTCATCAGATGTTCTGGGTGCATCAACACATATAAGTGGTGACTTTTTCCTCAGTTTCCTTTTTTAGAGTTGAATCTAATATCACACATCCATGCACTAAATCAAATTTGCAGGGGAATGAGCTCCATAGTCAAGGAAGGTTCAATGATGCTTCGGAGAAATATCTACTTGTAAGTGGATTAGTTCGCCGTTTGTGTCTGCTAAGCTATCTTTTCTCTTCTTCTTTTACATTGTTTCCCAATTGTTCCTGTACAATTCTTTTTTATCCCATGTGGATTATTTATTGTTTCCATTTTCTAAATTTTAGGCAAAGAAAAACCTAAAAGGCATTCCATCTTCCAAAGCTAGGACACTTCTTTTGGCATGCTCCCTCAACTTGATGTCTTGTTACTTGAAGACAAGGCAGTATGATGAATGCATAAAGGAAGGCTCGGAGGTAGCACAGAGGCCATTTCCCTTTCCTGATTTCATAAATTTGTTTTTAGTTATAAATTTCTGATTTTCATTTGCAACTTCCAGAGAGCAATTCAACTGAGATAATAATTCCATTAATGAATGTGAATTTAGAAAGAAAAGTTTACAATGTTGTTGTAAAGAATGACATTATTTTTTTCCCCTTTTGTGCTGTTTTCAATATCATTATCAATATCTCTTAGTCAATCTCCATGAATGTTTGTAAATCCCATTTTCATCCTTATTTTCAGCAAGGTTTTTTCTGATGTAGGTTTTGGCCATATGATGCAAAGAATCTAAAGGCTCTTTACAGAAGAGGTCAAGCATATAAGGAATTAGGCCAACTAGAAGTGAGTTTGTTTGAACTCATATGAGTTTTAGCTGTGGCTTCCAAATTGTTATTCTTGTACATGAATTTTTTTAGGCAGTTGCTTTGATTTTCCTTTGTTTGTCTGTCTGATGCCCTCTAGCTTGTCCCTTTATGGGTATTGTTAGGATGCTGTAGCGGATTTGATCACGGCAAGTGAAGTATCTCCTGATGATGAAATTGTTGCAGAGGTCTTAAGGTGTGTTCTCTCTCTTCCCCCTGCAACTGTTTCAGAATAACATAATCCTTTACAAAGAATTTGAAGCATTAAGTAAATATTTCAGACAGACATCCATAGCTACATCTAGCCTCATGTGGTTGAACGAGCAAATGACCAGAAGTATAAGTCGTACATCCATAGCTTCACCAGTCCAGGTTTACATGTCATTATTTTAGTGATGTGGTCACCAAGTTGTTGAAGACATTGATTTTTGTATTTGATCATATGCATCTTACTGTAAATTGCATTCCCTATCCAACAAATGCCAATATTTGGGAAATCAAGACTGATTTTCTGTAGCACTCTTATTCTATCACGTGTTAGATGTGCCAGTGGTAACAAACAAACAAAAAAGGTGTGCTAATTTGACTTCTGTTCAATGACATAAAATGTTTTTCACAGGGAGACCAAGGAAAAATTGAGTGAGGAAGGTAGTCAAGGTGCACCAAGACGTATGTGCCTGTCTGTTTAGCATTTTCCTCCATTTCATTCCGATAACTTCACTCTTAAAATTTCTGTTCTTGCAAGTTTTTTTTTTTTTTTCCCCTTATTGATAAGCGTTCAATTGACAGGATTAGTCATTGAAGAGATAACCGAAGAAGCTGAGAATGTGCCTTCTGGAAACCAAAAAACCTCATCTGTGGAACCCCCAGTGGCACAACCAAAGGAAACTGGTGACCCTTCTAAGAGTCACCGTACTGTTAACAATGGTAATCGGACAGTAAATTCAGAGAGTTTGCAGACTTTGAAAAATGATCCAGAAGCTATCAGGTAGGTTTGACTTCTGAAGATTTTCTTCTTACTGCATCTGTTTTCATGTTCTATTCAATGATTGTTTCAATCCAAAAAATTAATTGTTCTGTTTTGTGTATGAATGTGCACTTTGTGTTGCTTTTTCTATAGATCATTCCAGAGTTTCATTGCAAATTCTGATCCTGCCACTATGGCTTCTTTAAATCCTGGAAACCATGGAGAGGTGTCACCTGACATGATTAGGACAGCCTCTAATATGATTGGCAAGATGTCACCTGAAGAACTTCAAAAGATGTTTGAAATGGCTTCCTCATTTAATGGGAGGAGTCAATTTTCTCCAGTAGGCACCCCAGACAATGATTCTAATGGCTTTAAACCTGGGTTAAATCCTCCTAATGTGACGCCTGACATGCTCAAGACAGCAACTGACATGATGAGTAAAATGTCGCCAGAGGATATGCAGAAGATGTTTGAAATGTCATCCGCTTTGAAAGGGAAGGATTCAATTCCAACACCTTCAGTTCTAAATGAGAATGGATTAAATTTAGATACTGGCTCAAGATTTTCTGAACACTGGGAAAATCCTATAGTTGATAGATCCAATGTCAGTGAATCTAGTTCTTCTTGGGCATTCTCTAATTTTAGAAATGCTTCTCAATCAAACATCCCACCAACTGCTGATTTGCAAGAACAGATGAGAAACCAGATGAAAGATCCAGCCTTGCGTGAGGTATTTTCGTGTTATATGCTCATAGAATATGTGACGAGATGCCTGTTTTGCATGGAAGATATCTTTTTTAGAAGTATTAGAATACTTTTATTTAAATCTTTTTGTTATTACTTATCATGAAATATACGAATGACTCATCATGCTCAGTTAATAATTGCCTGACTTACAAAGATACATATATATTGTATAACATCTAATCATGTTCACTTAATACTAGCTTCTTAAAGCTATAGATTTCCATTAATTTTAGCTGCATACTTTTTGGCAGATGTTCTCATCAATGATTAAGAACATGAGCCCAGATATGATGGAAAACATGGGTGAACAATTTGGTTTCAAACTTTCGCGAGAAGATGCAGAAAAAGCTCAACAAGCCATGTCATCCTTCTCACCAGAGGACTTGGATAAAATGGTACCTTCTTTTCCAAAGTCAATTTTAGATTGTTGCTATTTAATTCCTGGTTATAAAGAGTCAATGTTCCAGTTCTTGGCATGTTTATATCATCAGTCCTTAGTCAGACTCTGCTAATTTATTTTGAACGCTACTACTATTTTTAATTATTCATGTTACATTATTCATGAGTAGATATTTTTTATAAATTAGTCCTTCAATACTTGTTGAGCATGAAGAGGCTGTTAGGTTTAGTGGAATGTAGACTAGTATCAGACCTTTGATAATCACATCAAGGCATTGATAATCAGACACTGTTTTTGCAGATGCGATGGGCTGATAGAATTCAAAAAGGTGCAGAAGGTGTAAAAAAGACGAAGAATTGGCTTCTTGGAAAACCTGGTATGATACTGGCAATTTGCATGCTCATTTTGGCAGTGACTCTTCAGCGACTGGGTTTCATTGGTAGGTAGAATAAGGGCCATATTGTGAGATCAGGTAAGAGTTCAATACTAACTGAGTGTTGGAAGCTAATGTCATCATGTGTCCCAGTGAGATTGCGATGGATTACAATGCAAATAGTTGTCCTGGAGCAGAAGTGTTTTTTTTGGGTTGGGAACTTTGGATGTTTTCAGCTGGTAAACACGATGACACCGTTTTTTTTTTTGGCATGTTATTATCAGTTAAGGATTTTTGATTCACTGTAATTCTGTAAGTTTTTTTTTTTTTACTTCTATGGTTGTATTAACACCTAATGGAGTGGAAGGCTATAACAATGCTAACAGGGCAGTTCGTAAGTCCTCGAGCAGTTCTGTTCATTTACCAAGAAGTTTATGCTTATGATATGAATAGAGTTATACATAAGCAGATATAAATTTAGAATACGAAGTTTTCTGTTAGTAAATGCATCGGACAACACATCTTTTACGAGGTTAGTTTATGTGAATCAAAGTTCTTACTTTCACTTTTAATTCTTGGAAAGTAATTTGTGTTAATCATTTTGATATTTGAGTCATACAATAACTACAAATGCATGCATAGGAAGTAATTTGTCTGATTTTTGACATTCAATATAAATTCCATTGTTTTCGCAAAATTAAAATCTAAAAAACATAAAAAGCCCCTAACTCAAAACTCAAAAGCGTGATCATTAGATTCATAAGATCAATTGGTCGGCATTGAAATGTGTGGACTAAGTCCACATCAGCTTATGAGGTGGACTAGAGATGGGTGATGTCATTGACCACTAGGCTTCCTTGTGTGGATGAGTACTTTTTTTGTTTTATTTGGCTATTGTTATGTAATGTATAAAGCCCACACATATTTTTGTGATTTGGCGGCTTCATATATCTGAAGACTCGCAAAAGAACGGACGGCCTTCATAAACAACAAAAGAAAATTTTTGGGCACACATTTTAAAAGAATTTTTGCGATTGTAATAAATAAACTATTTGAAAATTAAATTTTTTTAAATATATAATTTATATATTGAATAATATTGATATCTTTATTAATTACTGTAATAAATATTACAATATTTTTAGTTACAAGCACACATTATCTTACCATTTAATACATTGATTAGTTTGAAAGTCAATTACCAAACAGTAATACCTCATAAAATATGCATTATTCAACTCTCATTTTTAGTCACTCCATTCATACACACTAATCCCTTAGTTTGTAAGTTGCTAAAAAAAACATAAACCAATAATTAAATTGTTAACATATTAAAATTAATAAATACTAATAAAATTTCATAAGGTTAATTATATATTAATCCATGAACTATTACATATTTTGTAATAACTCTCATAAATTATCGAATTAGACACAGTAACTTCTTTAGTTGAGTCATATTTAATAAATAATCACCTACTCATTTAAATTAGTCATTAAATCTAATAAATCAACTCACAAGGAGACTAAATTACCTTCATTATAAAAAATAAAAATAAATTATCCTCATTATAATTTTATTTATTTATTATATTTTCTCTTTTTAACATATATTCTTTCATTTTCGATGAAACTAAATTCTTTATATTGATTTAGTTGTAACATCTGTATATAATATTTGAAGCATTCATAATTATTATTTTCCTATCATAATATTTAAATTATGAATAAATTTACTATTATTATTTGTCTCATTTATAGTAATTATACAAGTTGTTGTTTCAATTTATGTATGATAATATTTTCATCAACACTTTTATTTTCTTATTATTGTATTATATATTAAAATATACTAAAATTGAATAAATATAGAGATTCTAATTGATAAGGAAAAAAAAAAAGAGATAGAAAGTGAAAAACACTATAAAAAAAAAAGTTCTAAAAAGGATAATTTAGTATTTGTTAATTTGTTAGATTTTATAACTAATTTGGATGATTGAGATTTATTTATTAATTATAATTCAAATAAGGAGTTATGTGTATAATTTGACAGTTTATGAAATTAATGTAAAACAGAACATAATTCATGGGAGTAAAATATAATTATCTCAAAAATTTATATTAGCAGTGACAGTGAGCACCTCATGTCGACAACCACAATAAACACCTGATAAAGTCAAAAATATCATCCTATAATTCTGATTCTAACCGGATAGCGCTCTGTTCGTTCTTATACCGCTCTGTTTTTTCTTCTAATCCCTCCCTTATTTTAAGCTCCTTCATTTAAATTCTATTTATTTATTTATTTAAATTTAATTTCAAAGTCCTCCCACTTCCAAACTCAAAAATATCTCTCTCTCCTCCTCTCATTTTTCTTGGCTCTACCAAGAACTGTTTGTTTTCCAGGAAAAATCAACAAATTTTCTCCCTTTCACAACAAAGGCCAATCACCACGAGCCGGTCTGCCTAAATTCTTCATCCTCTATGATCAAGAATACTTCTAGCTAGATAATGAATCGCCGGCAATCAAAGTTCTTTTCGTTTTCTTGGAATTTATTTTCCAGAGAAAACCGTTAATTAGTTAGCCCTTGATTTCTATCCTTTATTAAACAAATTCCGATTCCGATTTTTTTCTTCTGGAAAAGAAAATTAAAGAAAAGAATTCCTAATTCTGATTGAAATTCGGAATGACTCGGCAAGGACTTCTCCGTTCACCGCCAGTGAATCGCTGTCAACCACTTTTGACGGATGAGAAACCGGTACCCATCCCGAGAGAGAGGCGGAGGGTAGGTGAGATGGCCGGAGGTACGGCGGCGGAATGTGCAGCGATATGTTGTTGTTGTCCATGCACGGTGATGAACCTGTTGGTGTTGGCCGTCTATAAGGTACCGGCTGGTCTGTGCAGAAAAGCGATTAGGAGGAAGAAACGGCAACGTATTGCCAAGAAAAGGAGCAAGAGTTTGTTGCGTCACAGGCCTAGCGATGCAAGTGGTAGTGCCGGTGGTGATGCAGAAGCAGTGACCAGCTCTGGAGAAGCAATTAGCGCCTGATGCGAAGAAGGAGAACGATGCCACGGCGGAAACAGCTGATTTGGAGAAGAAAATGTGGGCCCAGTTCTATGGGGCTGGGTTTTGGAGGAGTAATTCTCGGAGAGATCCGTAACCGTAAAATGTACATAGTTGGATCGGATTCAGGTTAGTTCAAACGAGAAGGTTTTGTTTGAATCATTTGGTAATTGAATCTAAGATTCAAGAGTTTTAACATACTTCAGTGACTGATCTGCTAAATTTGGATTTGCAAAGTCTTTTTTTTTTTTTTTCTTTCT
This sequence comes from Quillaja saponaria, assembly GCA_029379385.1. Taxonomy (NCBI): domain Eukaryota; kingdom Viridiplantae; phylum Streptophyta; class Magnoliopsida; order Fabales; family Quillajaceae; genus Quillaja; species Quillaja saponaria. The sequence continues at coordinate 3,305,596 of CM055616.1, read as the reverse complement.
TTCTTTAAACTCTAACAAACTAAAATAGCATACTCTTTTTATTTATTTAATTTCTTATTTTATGAGCAAAATTCAGAGAATTAGACACAAAAGATCTACTACGACTCATGAGAAACAATATTAGTCTAATGAAGATTGTTTTTCTAATCAGGGTTTTTATTATATATACTGCATATTTATTTTTTCTATTTCTAGATAATTATCTTCATTTGTTATTAGAGAAATATTAGATGGACTTTGATTATTTAGGATTACTATTTTTATTGTCTCTAATTTGTTTTTCTGATCTGTTTGTTCAAGATTTAAATTCTTAATTAATTCCAAATCAATAAATTTAGATGAAACATCATAAAATTAGTTAATTTGATTAAGAATATATGAAAAATATCTATGATGACTCAGGAGCTGTTGAATTTATATTTATGTAATTTTTGTTTCATACATTAAATTTTTATTTTATTTTTTCTCTCAAAAAAACATATTAATGAATTAGTTTAGCTTTATCACAATTAAACATGCATGAGATTCAATTATCGAGAAACTGATTAGAGAAGATTAAATAATAAATGATTTTATTAATTTTTTTTTACTACTTAAAATATGAAACGGTATAAATTTCATAAGTCCAAATAATAAATATGCTGATTATTTGTTGAATTTCTAAACAGATGTCTCTAATACACTTGTTAAGGTTCTATAAATATAATATTTATAATATTTATTACGATATTGATCATAATTATAATATTATTTAATGTACAAAATTACTAGTTTTAAAAAAAATTAATATTCAAAAATCATATTTATTACAGCTTAACAAATACCAAGGCACTCGTTAAAATTTTTTTTTTTATTTCAGAAATATATAAGTTTAAGATAATTACAATAAAATTTTCTTACGGCTCATTTAGTATATCGTATAAGATTGTAAAATATAAAATTATATAATATATTATACTGTATAATTATCATATTGTTATATAATTATCATATCATTTCTTCTCTCACTATATAATTTTATATTATCAAAAATAATATAAGAATATGTTAATAATATAAATCTATATTATTATATTACTATTAAGAACCAACTAAATAATTTTATATTATTACATTATCCTTACACAATACGCCGACAAACCTAAAAAAATTGCCATCTATTACATCTTAGGATAATATTAAAACTTCCTTGGAAAGTTGCTTTTTTTTCATATCTGTTGAAATCTGTCGACTAACATAAGTCTTAAAGTTTTTGAAAACAATATGCCATAGCACTAAATCTTTGATATTTGCGTCTTTCCTTCAAGGGGATGAATGCTTTGCTCACCACATAACTTCTGGCTTCTCTGTCTTTTCTTCTGTGCATGATTTTCTAATTTCTGATGCTGTTATTTATGACATTATTGACATTAAGGGGACTATGTCTCCAAGACGTGTTGGGTTAAGTTAATTTCAATTACACCTTTTCAACCGAATAATTTATGTACTATTAATTTCATCAATATCTTTTTGAATTTATAGAAAATAATAATAATATATACCACTCACCCTCTATTTTTATTTCTTATTTCTGAACTACTAATTTCATCAATCTCTTGTTAAATTCATAAAAAAAATAATAATAAAAAAAAGTAACATCTGCCACCCACCCTCAATCTTAATCTCTTATTAATTAACCATGTTACATATTAATCTTTGCTCAGGACTATTAGTGGTCCAGTGATATTTTTTCTCCCTTAATATTAAAACAAATAAAAATTATTCTTCATTTTTGCTTATATATTCTCCAAAATTTAAAACTATAAATATTTAGTTAAAGTTTAAATTTTTTTTCAAAATAATTATGATAATTTAGACCTAGACTGCTGTCAAAAAAATTCGAATTTTAATCTTTATTATTAAATCCTGTTATTACAATGCAAATTTTTATTGATAAAACTAATAAAATATATGAAACATTTTATCTTATTATGGATAAAAGTGACCGTCGATAATTGATAATGCAAATTTCATTTTATACTTATTGCCGAGAATTTTATTTTCATTTTTTTAACGGCAGTGCCGCCTAAGTTCATGGAGTCGTCAAAGAGATTGCCACGTGTTCTAACTGCAGAGAATGGAGGACCTAGCTAAAGTTCGCTTACTCAGTCCGTGGCTCTAGTCATCGGCAATAAGTTAAAACTGAAACGAGAAAGGTAGCCTCCTCTCCCTCTCTTTCTCTCCACAATCAGTCTAGGATCTCTAGGGTTTCTTGACTTTGAACTCAATTCAGGTACATCACCAGAAGATCGTGTTGCTGATCATTAGCATAAAGCATTGAAATTGTTTGTGGAGGTAATTTATCTGACTTGTATTTCTGTTATCCATTTCTAGATTGTTTGGTTGTCGAGAAAAATTTCTGGAAACAGATTGAATTTTAGGAATCTTGTAGTTGCCACAATCGACGAAATATATTGGGTTTTGGATCTTCCTTTGATTGTTTCATCATGAAAATGAATAATTAAGAATTAGAGTTCTCGATGCAGTCTCTTTACAATTTTTTTTTTTCTTTGAATTTATTGCACTTTATTGTTTATACAGTATATTAGCATTCCGTTTTTGCAATTGAACAAATTTTTTTCTAAAGAGTAATTAATAATCATTTAGTTCTTCTTCTTAAAAAAGAACCCTTTTGTTTAATCTAAACATTTATTCCTATGTTACTACAGTATTATTTTAAAAAAATGATATCTTTGATTGATTCTAAAATGTTTTATCAATTAAATATTAGTATAATTTGATCTGATATGTTCAAGGTGTTATGTACTCTTTCATTTGTTTTAGTTTAGAGTATGATTATGCTATACTGCAGTTCGGTGCTTCCATGAAAGGCACGTCCTGGACAACGGAAGCATGGAAGGAACTTTTTGAAATGAATCCTTATCAATCTTAGGTGCATTTTCTTTTTTCTAGGTTTCAGAAATGGAAGAGACCAATAAGTCAGAGGCCCATTTGACTTCAGCTGCTGCTTTTGTGGAGGGTGGAATCCTGGAAGCTTGTGATGATTGTAGCATATGTCTTGAAGACTTCTCTGACAGTGATCCTTCGACGGTATATATATATATATATATTATACATAGTGTATTGAAATTTCATGCCTTAATTTGATCATCTGGTAGTATTTGTCTTTTTTTTAACCAATCCTTTATTATCCCTGCAGGTAACAAGCTGCAAGCATGAGTTTCATCTTCAGTGCATTCTGGAATGGTAGTTTCATGTAACTTCATCTATTAGAATCTTTTGGATGACTTGATTTCTTCTACTATTGTCATTGTTGACAGTAAGGTTGGACAGTCTTGGCTATGTCTTTTGTTTCTCTAGCATAACTTGCATAAGATCTTCAGCAGAGATAAATAACAGCAACGAAAGGAAAAAATCTTTTGTAGAAAAGCTTTTCAAACACCCACCAAAAGAATGAGGTTCTCTATTTCCAAATTAAATTCACTGTTCAAACATAATATGTCTCCGGAGTATCAAAAGGATTCCAATATACTTCTTAAGAACTGCATTGGAAATAAAATTCCTGTTATGTCAGTGACTTAGTCAGCAAGTTAAACACAAATTCCGTAGTAATTTGAGGTTCTAGTAGTCCATACTGTTTTACTTGGCTTCAGTAGTTCCTTGAGGCTTCTTGGCTCTAGGATACCTGCCATGCAGGTGTTTTGTTACCCAAGGTGCTCTAGATAGTAGGTATTATGCTCGCACAACCAAATCAACCATGATTTTGCTCTAGATAGTAGCATTATGAACATGGGTTCTTAGGAATTTTTCCTTTCTCTCCTACATGGATTTTGTCCCAGCTTGTTCTACTGTCCAAAATCCTATGTCTTTCTCAAGCTGAAGGACTTGAATTAATGAATCTCTGGTTAAGTCATTTGTGTGCTTATCTACTTCTATTTAGAATTATCCCTGTCGTGAAGTTTGTCACATTTTCTGCTATCTAAATTGATCATAGTTTTCTTGAGGAGATTTAATATTCCTTTTGTCACCTTGACCATCTAATTAGATTATGATTTTTTCCTTGCCAGCATGTCCAATTAGACAGTTTGATGCCCTTGCCTAAGTTCAGCAAGTAAATACTTGCCATTTGTCATGCTTTTTGCACTGTTTCCCTGGTCAAATTTCTGTTTTTCTTTTTTCATTTTGTCCATATTATTTTAAAATTCAGCTGTTCAAATCACTTATAAATTTAACTTCCTATTTGATACTCTGGAAACAGAAAATAGACTGTTTACCAACATGTTATGTTAAAGCAATGAGTGGAGTTTCAAGTTATTGATTTTATCTTGTAGGTGTCAGAGAAGCTCCCAGTGCCCCATGTGTTGGCAATCCATTAGCCTGAAAGATCCAACTAGGTTTTTTTTTTTTTTTTTTCCTGGCTATCAGTTTATTTTGTTCTTTTTCTTTTCTAATCAGTAACTTTTAGGAAAAACATCAATGTTATGTTTTGCTTGCTTTTGCAGCCAGGAACTGCTTGAGGCTGTTGAAAGAGAGAGGAGCTTTAGGTTTAATAAAGCTAGAAATGCGGCAATATTTCATCATCCAACTCTGGGGGATTTTGAGTTCCAGCATGTTTGTAGTCTGCCTATGCTAGTTGGAAGTTTACAGTGACACACATTTATCATTTATCACATAACACTCAAATTTGCTCTAATTAATAAGATTGCCTTTCTTGTTGTGTTCTCGTGCAGTTGCCTGTGGGTGGAAATGATGCTGAACTTGAGGAGCGAATAATCCAGCACCTAGCTGCTGCTGCTGCAATGGGGCGAGCACGCCAAATTGCTAGAAGGGATGATCAGAGAAACAGGTCATCAGCTCAAGGTCGTCCACAGTTCTTGGTGTTCTCTGCTCATCCTAACTCTTCTCCTGCCTCTACATCTCAGTGGGCGGATAGTGAACCAACTCCTGCAAATTCTGTTGCCATAGTGTCTCCACCTTCTACAACTGTAGGAGAAGAATCCTCACAATTGATTCCTTCAGTTCCTACTGTCCAAGGTGACCAGGTTTCTGCCGCGGTATCTGGTTCAAATGTTCTTGATGGGAATCACCATGGATCCTCCTTGAACAATAGGTATTTCCCTTCTTGATTATTGGGGTATTTTATATATTTGATGATGTCGTGATTGAACATTTGTTTATCTCTAGATATTTTCTTTTCCTATTAACTTTAAATCTTAAAAACTTTTTCCTGTGGAAGGTATCATAGTCAGTCATCCCCAAATAGTCAAGATAGAGCAGGACCATCTGAATCTCAATCATTCTCGGAATCTCTAAAGTCTCGATTCAATGCAGTTTCAATGAGGTAACTATTAAAGTGACTATCCTATATTAGCTATGAGTGATAAATCTGGAAGTGTCTGCTTGCTCTTTCAACTCTATCTATGTCTGTGTTCCACTACATTTCAGATACAAAGAGTCAATTTCCAAGAGTACAAGAGGGTGGAAGGAGAGATTGTTCTCTCGTAACACCGCTATGGTTGATCTCAGTTCCGAAGTCCAAAGGGAGGTTAATGCAGGGATTGCAACTGTATCACACATTATGGAGCATCTGGAAACCAGAGACAATGGTAGAAACATCAGTCCTTCCACACCAACTGGTTCTGAAGATGGTTCAGTTCAAGGATCAAATTCTCAGCAGATATCAGATACTGGCAGCAATAATCCGTCAAGAGAAAGTAGTATGCCAGCTCCTTGTGCTACTGGTTCTAGTTCAAATTAAGTACTGATCAGCAAGTGCATAGAAGCTTTCCTTTTTCGTAAGGTAGATTCTTGACTGTTATTTATTTATTTTTTGAACTGCCAAATGTAGACTATGTCAAGCACTAAGACAATTTCTCTAAGACAATTGGATGACTTATCCACATTATCTTAGACAATTTCTATTAGACAATTGGATGACTAATCTGCATTATCTTCCTGGATATGACTTACCTTTTGTTCTTTAAGATTGCTCTTCATTATTATACACATGAGCAATTCACGTATAACCATATTCTCTTCAAATCTAATTCGATAGAGTCACTTAGCTTTCCTGGGGTTTTGTGTTGGTTGTGGCTCATTATGCTTTTCATGTGTAAGATGTTCTTACAAACCTGATGCTTTTGCAAAGGGGAGGGGAAGTTTCAAATTTCACATGACTTGCTAATCCAAGTTGCAGGAAATATGGAAGCCTTGTTTAAATCCCGAGTCATTCAGTTGTCTGAACACTGCTTACTTATATTTGCTTCCGTCTTACTATTTCATTTTGGACAAGTGGTAACCTGATGAAAGATTCTTCTTTGGTATCAGATGGAATCATCCATTTCCATGTAGGAGATGCTGAGGATTTGGTGCTTTCCCCGTATGGCTTGTGCTCCTCAGGTCAATGGATGGTTCATATACTTCTCAGAAAGTTGTTCGGTGATTGAGATATATCAAGAATAAAGAAACTAGGAAGACAGAATTCTCTCTTGTTTAGAACTTACTTGGGTACCTATATATGATTGTATATTCGTTTATGTTCAATCTTATTTATAAATATAGCTCATAGTGTCCTGCATGTACTATGCTTCTAGTCTAGAAATATAATTCAATGTCTTCATATGACATCACTCAATGCAGTCAGTCTCATCCTTATTATAAGTATATACTTTTACCTAAACAGAAAAGAAGTATCCTCTTCCAAAGCCTGCCTTGTAGACTGTAGTTTCCATACCAGTTGAGGTAAACAATGGTACAAGTGGGAGAATTGCTTGTCAAAGTAGCATCTGGCAATGTGGCTTCCTTCATATCTAGGTGTTTAATGTTATGTCCATGCACTAATTTATGCAATGAAACCCCAACTAGCTCTCTTTCTCCTTTATCTTATAGAAATGGCAATTCTTTAAACAAGGGGAAGATGGAAGACTTGGGGGTTTCCCTCCCACACGTCACAGCAGTTGTTTCTCTCTAAGATTACTTATTTTCAACAATTTTGAACAAATCAAATAATATTTCTCCAACTATGAAAAACAGTTGTTTCTCTCTAAGATTACTTATTTTCAACAATTTTAAATAAATCAAATAATATTTCTCCAACTATGAAATACATGAAAGAAAAGAACAAGACGTACACAGACTTTCTATCAATTTTTAATTTGTTGTAAGCATTTGTATTTTATATTTTGGTAACAAACGGGGCTAAAAGCCCAAACCAAAACCAAGAAACACTTCTGGGTCTAGCAAATGGCAGAACATTAAAGTTCCATTGATGGAATTCACCTTTTTAACCCAAAAAATAAAATAGAAGTTCCATTACCTTCCAAAAGGGTATTTCAGTCTTTTAACATATAAATTGCAATCTATTTCATGTCTACCAGTCTAAAATAAATTTCTAGTAGTAAACTGAACCAAAATATAATAAGTTCAATAATTTGAAGAGAATCCTCTAAAAAAGAAAAAAGAACAATTTAATATAGAATAATGCCCACCGACAAATTCATATTATACAGGTGTGTCAGCCTGACTAAACAAAAAATCCACGAGGCACACAAACATAGCAGTCAAACAGTTCCTTCGAAGTCCCTTTTGGCCTTTACTTTCCAATTTCCATCATTACCTACCATTGAGTGGCATACAATACCAAAGTCATTTTAATTTATTTGTGGCCAAAGTCCAAACTATGCTTTCAGAGTATCTTATACTAATATAGTATAAGAATGCCCTATAAATTAGCCAATAAAGTACAAAAAAACAAAATTTAAACTAGGTTATCTAAAAATTATCTTAAGGCCTAAGGTTACTAGTATTGGTTTTCATTATCAGTAATCATCTTACTTCGTGAGTTGGGGTGTAGTGTAATATTTACATGAAATTTTTTATTTCTTTTATGTTTTGGTAAATAAATAAAGAATAGTTAAACTATGTCTGCATTGGATATTCACTAATCCGAACTCAGAGTTTTGAATTAAAATATTTTCTTATGAGGTGAACAAATTTAAGAATTAAACAACCCATTCTTGACTACATGAAATTAATTGAGATGTAATTGAGATGTTTCTTTTTTGGCTAGTCATGCACGCACTTTTTTCTATTCTACAATAATATGGCTTTTTTGTATATAGTGGTTTGGTACGTACACTATATTTTGTAATTTTGAGACACAGACAGCTCAGCTTATGCTTGTAAACATTGCATCTAAGGGAACCCAAAGTCTTGTGGGGTAAATACCAAATCATACAAAATACTTTGATGATGTCATCTGCTTTGATGTTTGGAGCCAAGCCATATTCATTGCTCATCCTTTGTTGTCAAGCAAACAAGGATGTTGCCAAGTGGAGACTTTTCCGAGCAAGCACAAGTCTGTATTATTAGCACTTAGTGAAAAAAATAGTTTAATTATTCTTTTAAAAGCTCTTTAAAAAGTGTAACATAAAAAAAAAAAAGAAAAAAAAAAGGGTTGATTTCACATTAAGACAACATAAATTACTAATCATTAGTTCATTAAATTAGTATTACAGCTCCCCAGTGCACGACGGCGCAAAAAGATACAGATGGAGGGATCAAGTCAAAAGTGAAAACGCTGATCAGCTAGCTGTAAGCCACTAAGCCCTCAGCGAAGCCCAGTTAACAGAATGAATAATCAGCTCAGCCGCGGTGGCTGTTGGACCCACTCCTTTCAAAACTAAGCTTGTCCGATTCTTCCCCAATCACCTACATCCAATCTCACAATTTTCACATCATTACAAACAATTGAATCACGACACGCCAGAAAATAACCATGTAGAGCGACCGACACCCGTTTACTAAATGAGCCTGACCCAAATGAATACCCACATTCTCAGGTCCCCCAAATGCTCTTCGTTAGTACTCAACAGTAAAAGAAGCAAAAGCACACCAACTCTCTCTCTCTTACTTGTATCCCTTCACTGTCTGAAATCTTGAATCCACCGCATTCTCTCTGGTTGCCATGGATTTTCGTAACTATGGCGTCACCAGCCTTCTTTTGTTTTCTACCTATCTTCTCCTTCTGCTCCTTCCCGGAATTTGCCTTGCATTGCCGGAACATCATAAACCCAGGTCGTCGTCGTCTTCGGCAAGCTCTGGTCAAATAAACTCCAACTCGGTTCTGGTGGCTCTTCTGGACTCGCATTACACGGAACTGGCTGAGCTAGTCGAGAAGGCTTTGCTGTTGCAGACTCTAGAAGAGACCGTCGGCAGCCATAATATTACCATTTTCGCACCCAGGAATGAAGCTTTGGAGAGGGATCTTGACCCGGAGTTCAAGCGTTTTCTTCTCGAACCGGGTAATCTTAGGTCTCTACAGTCGTTACTCAAGTTCCATATAATTCCGACCCGTATCGGATCCAACCAGTTGCAGAGTCAGGCCGAGTCGTCAACTCGCCACGAAACGCTCTCAAATCATCATGTCCATCTTGCGGGATATGGGTCCGGCGAATGGACAGTTGATAGTGCCAAGGTTATCCATCCAGATGCAGTGACTCGTCCCGACGGCGTCATTCACGGAATTGAGCGTCTGTTGGTTCCTCAGTCTGTACAGGATGACTTCAACCGCAGGCGGAGTCTCCGCTCTATCACGGCGGTGAAACCGGAGGGGGCGCCAGAAGTGGACCCAAGAACGCATCGACTTAAGAAACCAGCACCGCCGGTCGAGGCCGGTTCTCCCCCAGCTCTGCCAATATCGGATGCCTTGGCTCCTGGACCCTCACTTGCTCCAGCACCGGCGCCAGGACCGGGTGGTCCCCACCACCACTTTAACGGCGCGGCCCAAGTTAAGGATTTCATCCAGACCTTGCTTCACTATGGTGGGTACAACGAAATGGCTGATATTCTGGTGAATCTGACTTCCTTAGCTACTGAAATGGGTCGCTTAGTCTCAGAAGGTTATGTGCTTACCGTTTTGGCACCAAATGACGAGGCTATGGCTAAATTGACCACGGACCAGTTGAGTGAACCGGGTGCACCGGAACAGATCATGTACTACCATCTTATACCAGAATATCAGACGGAAGAGAGTATGTACAATGGGGTTCGGCGGTTTGGTAAAATCCGGTATGATACATTGCGGTTACCGCATAAGGTGGACGCTCAGGAAGCCGATGGGTCGGTCAAATTCGGGCACGGTGACGGTTCGGCGTATTTGTTCGACCCGGATATATATACTGACGGACGGATCTCAGTGCAGGGAATTGATGGTGTTTTATTCCCACCTGAGGAGGTGGAAGCGACGCCGGTTGACAAAACGGTTCAGCCCCCCAAGGTCTCTGTCAAGCCCAGAAGAGGTACGTTTTGTTCACTTTGCTCTTATTTTTCAGTGTTTCAATGATTTTCCAGGTTTAAAAAAAGAAAATATGATAAAATTTTAAATTTGTGGTATTTGTTGTTTTTTTTACTATATCATCATCTTAGACTCTTTTGGTTGGAGAATCCATAATAAATGATTCAGGGACTTAGTCATAGATAATATTTACAAAATGGGTCTAAGCATAATCACAAAGCTATGGCTCATATGCACACAACCAGTTAGATGTAAATTACTAAGTCATTATATTTAGGTCGCAAACAAGTTAATTAAGAGTTTATTAATAATTAAATTTCCTAAATTAATTTATTACGTTAATATTACTAGTAGTCAAGCTTTTGAAGTTTTCAACCTCACCCGTGAATATTTACAGCAGCCAGCATACCTCTGATATAGTTCAGGTATATTTTGTCCTTTACCATGCCGTCCCACACTTGTTCCTTTTGTGATTTGGACCTGGGCATGTCAGTGGCTAAGGAAAAAACAAATGAAATAAGAAAAGGAATTGAAGAAAGGATAGCTTAGCACTTAGCAGTGGTATATATCTGAAAGTATGACAAATGGCATAGTTTAATAACAAAGCCAACAGAGTTGCCAGAGTTAAGCTGCTGAGGTTGATAGTAAGGATGGATGATTAACATGATCAATTGAAGGTCTGATTGCAGTGGTATTATGATGCTTAATTAGGGATTAAACAAATTTTTATCTATCTTCACTGCTTGGGTATCATAAACCACTGCGCCGCATCATGAAACATCTATTTTGACATATGGACAAGTTCGAGACCATACAACAACCTCCTCAGCCTACCCCTTCCTCTCCCAAAACCAAAAATAATAAAATAATAAAAGAAAAGAAAAGCCATACAAAATCCATCTAGTATTTAGGCACTATTTATTGGTGGTTGGTCATTGTAATTTTCCTAATTGTATTTGATGGGACCTTTAAAAAGAACAGCACAAATCCAGCTGGTGCTGATAATGAGATTTGGTTTCGACGTGTCTCTACTTTTTTTTCTCTTTGACTTGACTACAACTTGTAGCTTGAATTTGCATCCAGCCGCATGGAACAGTATACATCTATTCTGTTTTCCAGGGTTATTTTGGCTATTTCTCCAAGGGGTAAAGTTTTTCCTCAAAAAAATTGAGTGCCTTGTTTATAGCTGCTTGTTCCATACATACATGGTTATGAAATAAAAGCAAGCCAACAAAATAGAATGCAATGCATAATAGATTTGATTGATCTGCCAATCTAATAAAACATAGGAGCAAATATGGAATCTTAGATCTGTTTATGTGTATGCATTTCTTCATAGCTTCTTAAGCAAATAGCTTATGAGCTCAACCTTGATTCTCAATGTCCTTGTTTCTTGAAATATTTTTTCGTCTAGTATAATAATAAACAACTTTCTCTTTTCCTTTTTTTTTTTTTTTGGTTGGTACTGATACAGATACCACATAAAAAAGTTACTCATTTTTTGTTTGGTTGATGTTTAATAATTTACTGTTGACTGATTAGACATTAATAAAAAAATTGGCAGGAAAATTGTTGGAAGTAACATGCCGGATGCTTGGGGCTTTTGGACAAGATTCTAGATTCACCACTTGCCAATGATCAATATTCAATCCTTTACCACCTTTGGCTAATAGACTGCATCAGGAGAAATAAGTGAGATTCTAATCCTCTTCTCTGGTTACTCTAGCTATGGTACAAAAGAAAATGATCTGATTTTCTTGATTTGAAACATTGAGTTCGTGGAATATGTTCCTCCATGTTGTGGATGAGAGACACTTTTCCATTGATGTTTTTTACACTAAAATATATTGATTGTTGTTAATGGTATGCCCAAGTTGTTAACTTTGTGCTCAAAGCTTATATATATATACACAATTTATATTTTCTTTTCTTTTCTTCAGATGAAAAGCATTTAATCAATTTTAAAACTGCTATTAGGGATCTTTTTACATATATAATTGAAGCCTTTGACATGGAAATTAACTTACTCCTTAAGTTTCAATCTGGTGGTGGTCCATCACAATGCATGCTCCTGTTTTATTTATTTATTTCTGTGCTTCCATTTATTATTTCCTTTTCTTTTGTTTGGTGGGAGAGTCAATTTATTATTTCCTTTTCTTTTGTTTGGTGGGAGAGTCAATGAAATTGCAGTTATGGTTAAATTGACTTCCAGCTTACCTGAATTTCATTGTAAATTATCAAACTACATATTGATTTTGCATGTCTTTGAAGCAGAATAGCAGGTGCATGAGGATTGGTGGAAATTTCAACAATGTAAAAAGTCATTAAATTGGAAGGCAGCTCAGCTGAATGCAGAACTAGTTGCCAGTGGTTGTGATTTTCCTTATATTTTCTTTTTGTGGTTTTGGTTTTGGGGCTCAAAGGAGAGAGGAAAAATCGCTACTTTAATATTTTATACTATATATAGTGCATATAGTATTTTTTAGTTGTATTTGTAAAATTTGTTAGGTGGTTGTGTTGGTGGGAGTTAAAGGCTGTGTATTCAAAAGTTGTATGGGGCAGGGTCCCATTGAATAAATCTTTCTACAGAACAAATGGGAAGTACAATAAGAGTTATTCTTTTCTGTAATAACCCTCCATGCAATTATGCAAAGCAACTTGCCTCTTTCTCTCTTTTCCATACGGTATTGATTGATAGTATTTGTTTTCTCTCAACTTGCTGTAGCCCACATGTTAACTTAGTTGGTTCTATTCTGTACACATAACCTATATTTTAAGAAATTATAAAATATACACATTTTCACTGATATACAAGTATTTTCATATGAAGGTTTAAGTATTCACGGATGAACATTTGCATTTGGTTTTAGAAACGCATTAAGCTAACGTTCTCACTGGGCGACCGGATTTAGGCTGCGTTGACAATCCATTTGAATTGGTGGTGAGGTGAGAAACATAAAATGAATTGGTGTGTTTGAGTTATCCAAATATAATGTTTTGTAATCATGATTTAAAAAGTTAATTTGTATGTAAATCTAAAAAATAATATTAATAAAAATTTTTTGTAAGTGTAGTTAGGTTGTTCAAAAATTAGAAAATAAAAAGTTAAAAGCATAAAAAGAAAAAAATAAAAGTGGAACAACACTCGTGAGACACAGGCGGCTACGTAGCCAAGCGCTCATCCCCAAACGAAGCCTAACACTGTCGGCAAACTCAGGCCAAATCAAATACCATGGAATCTTACCCCACAGCCAGTTGCTGGAGTTGTTAGGACTGGAAGCCAATTTAAGTAGGATATAAAATCTAAGTAGGGTCTGTAGGGGACATTAAAGAAGGTAATTATTCATTAACAAATATCTAAGCCGTCAGAAATTGATTCATGATGGCTGAGCTGTATACAGCCCCAAGAGGTGATGCCGCCCCAAGGTTCTTTAACTGGCAATGCTGCTACAGTTCTAAAGAGAACTTCAACTAGGTCTTTGGAGAATTGAGGTTGAAACTGATTCAGAAGTTGGCAATAAAAAATGAGACGGTGAATTTTCATCCCAATGCTTTCCTTAATCTTACTTACAACGAAGTACTGGCCAATTGGTGGGAGACGAACTCACCCTGTTAGACAGAAACTGCAAAATGCTTGCTGCTTGGTGTTGCTGACAAAACAAACTGATGAAATGTACAAAATATGCAGCATAACAAGAACATGTTGCGTCCGCTCAGAAAAAAAAAGTTTGAAAACGCCTGCACTACTATTTTCAACCCACATACTTGTAAATAATATCACAGTTGGGAATGAAATATGTAAAATAGAATAATAGCAGAATTAGAAGCAGCAAGCCAAAACAAACCAATTTGATTCTATATAGAAATGGATTGAATGCCTCAAACCAGTTGAAGAAAACTCACACGATAATGTACTTGTTCAATCAACCATTACACTTGCTTGAGCATTTCATTCTTATTAGAAAAAGAGTTGCATACTGCTCCTAGAATCAAATGCAGTTAAGACCGTCTCTCACTCTTCTTTTCCCACCATTCCATAAACTTAACCTGTGCTGCCACGGTGTCCAGCCTGTAAAGCTGCAGCGAGTGGTTTGCAATTTCTTGTCCAAACGTCCACCCAAATACTCCCCCAGCTAGAAAGGACAATCCAGCACCTACTCATGTTTGAGGCAAGAAGCACAAAGTTAATGCATCAGAAAAACAATTATCCACTTCTGTATCACCTTGACAACAGAAACTTATAATTGAAAACTTGGATCACTCTTTGCATAAAAGAAAAAAGAAATCACTTAGAAATTAAAAAGAAAATCCAAACAAACTAATCTTATTTAGAGTGATTTAAACTCCCCCTCATTAAGGCAAATATAGAAATCAAGTGACCGTGTATATTCAAGTGCTGCACTTTAAGGTGTAAAAAGGTTCAGCTGTATGAAAGAGAAGGCAGTAGAGTACCATGTAAACTCCTTGAATATTTCCAGGCAACACCTGCAGTTGACACTGCTCCAATAGCACTACCCACGAGACCATAGTTCACTGCTTCCCTAGCAGTTTTCAGCTGATCAGAGGGGACAAAATAATGATATAAGCTTCTCAAATCACAAATATTTTGAAGTAGAAACACAGGACACACATTTCTAGAAGGCAAACCCTAAATTTCATGGTTGTAAGGAACGTAGAAAAATGGCATAACAGATCTAGTGTTCCAATTTGTCAATTAGTTTGTGAGCTGCTCGTTTGTTTTCTGTTAGATGCCATTGCCAATATGCAGACATATAAGGATGGGATGGAAGAAAGGGAACAAGCTTCCATAGTCACATGGTGGATACAAGGATCTACTGTAGATATAATTTTGTAAACACACTAACTAATTAGAAGAGGAAGCACCTTTCACTTATATGTAATAAACATTTTGCTCATTGTTTTGGTCTAACTAAAAGACACCATAGAACATCAAAGCCATATAATACTGACAGGCGACAACAGGTTAATAAGGTACTAGGCCCAATTAGGACCACTCAGGATTTCCAACAGGATCATAACAAACACCAGTTGAGGAAAAGTAGGTACTCTAAGTGTGAAAATTTTCATTTCAACTAGTTTGACCATAACATAGGTGAGCAGACAATCCAAAAATATTTTCTCTTCACATTCTATTAGCATTAGCGTTAAAAACCTGATCATGGCGCAAAGCAACTCAAGTGGAACTTGAATTAGGATAATGTTTTCAACAGTGACAAAACAGCTTAGAAAGTTCCAGTCTTTTCTAAGTACCAGAGACTTCAACACATAAGACCAAATTGGTGTTAGATAAAAGTAGATGATTATTATTTGAAGATTTTAGATTTTCTTTCGGCCCTAAGGCACATGGTCATTAGGGCTGCATCTGAATTGGGGACTAGAGAATTAGTACAAGAATGTGAAAACTGGGAGAAAGAAAAAATATAATAATAACTAGTTGGCAGATTGAGATTTATCACCTGTTACCCAAGCCTTGCTTAAATGATTGAAAAAAGAGAGGGTAGTGTGATGTTAGGCAGCACCTTACATTCAGTATTTATATTTTTACCAAACAATAAAAGACATGTCAGAACCCAAGGTTCAAGTTCAACAATATGTGAAGTCAGCAATCAGCCTTCCTGTCAATACCTAAATTTTTTCGAAAAACAATCATTTATACTGTGGAGCAAGAATTGCTTCAGAACGCATGCTGCAAAAATGGTTTGGTCATTCTAATTGTTAGAATAAAAAAAATCAAGACAAAAGTAAAAGGCACCATAACAAAACTTAACATGTGTTTAGACACATCTATCTACACTATAACATGTAGTGGCAACTGGCAACCAAACAATTTGGTGTCAGTAATATTTGTGTCACAGGCTCACAGGACACAGCCATGTCTAATCACAAGAATTCCATGTTAGGCACAAAATACTGATAGAAGTTAGTAACCACCATATCAATGATTTTAGGCTATACCAGTTTGGCTGCTTATAATAGAAAACCTATAATGCGCCAATGCCATTTTTTTTACATAACATGAAAACTGGGAACTTGCCACACTTTTTGACTGAAATGGCTAGGTTGTACACCGCTCACTACAAGTTAATCAAGATAAGAATATATCGAGAGCCAATCTAAAATTGAAATTAGCTTGCAAGTTAAAAAAAAAAAAAAGCAAAAGGAAGTGAAATGGCAGCGAAGCAGGAATAAGTTTTATTGACAAGAGCATTCAATTATATGATTCCGGAGTAGGGTCTAAAATTAAAGAAAACTACATGTCTTAAAGTTCCCAGTAAAACATCCAGATCATTCATAAGAAAAATAACCAAGTATCTTTTTTTTGATAAGTAAGAAAAATATCCAACTATCATAATGACCATACTGCCTTACAGGAAAACATAGAGCACAAAGAAACTTAAGCACTGGAGCATGAGAAATAACGTCCTAAATTACAGTGCTTTTCAACTCGATGGAACTGGGGAGGGGGACTAATATAGGACAACACCTCCCAAATAATTAAATTGAAATTACCAAAATGGGCATCAGGCATCAAATACCAGGAATCAAGTGAAATCCCAAAGATGTCATAAATATGAAAACCTAACTCAAACAGTATGAGATATTGAGATGAACATCCCAGTGGCAAAGCAAGAAATACTTGAAAATAAGAAAAACGTACAGAGAAAACGAACCAAACACAGCGGATCCAGAAATTCAATCAGAACCCAAATCCAATGAATCAAATAATGAACGAAAAAATTGATCTTGAACCCAAATAAATGAGGCATGTGAAGAGATAGAATTATTACAGTGGGGCCATGTACAGGGTCTGAAGCAATGAATTGTTCGACATCAGAGCTTGACCAGGAGGGAAGGGGTTTATCGCGCTTGATGAACCTGGAATAGTTGTCGAGGAACGAAAACCTCTCTGCCCAGAATTCTTTGTAGCCTTCCCAGTGACTCCTAAGGAAGGATTGAGACGAAGGGTCTTCCACCTTTTCTGCCATCTCAGGTAGGATATCTTCCAATAGCTTCTGAGTTTAAAATCAAGCTCTCACCCTACTCAGTTCAGTCAAGGAAAAATTCAATGAAAACATTTTTTTCAATGATAATGACAGTGAATGCTCGTTCTATCCTCCGGTGAATCCTTGTGCTGGTAGTGGTCTATAACCAATCAACTCTCACCACGTGGGCTTTCAACATAGGCTACCACCATTTTTTTTTTTGCATAAATTTTTCGTATTTATTATTGCAGTGTCTGTATCAATATTCAATTTGCTGTTTTAAAAATTTTATCAATCAATTTTAAAAAATTAATAACACATAACATATACATACTTAAATTATTTTAATTTTATAATTTGATCATTAAATTATTTTATTTATAAAAAAAAAATACTAATTAAAGAGTATAATTTAATTGAAAATTTTTAAATCTTAAAATATAAAATTAAGCAGTAATATTTTTTAAAAACTAAATTAAAAACTGAGATTAAAACAATATTTTTAAAAACCTATCTGACAGTTTTATAACGACAACGTTAAGAAAATCTTGCACTTTATGTTTGCCATTTTGTTGTCCTCTTTTTTCTGTCGCTTCTTTCTGTGGTTGTTTTTTCTTTTCTTTATCTTCCCAGTTACAAACTGCCATCCTTTGGTACCGATTACAGTAAGAATTTAATATCTTGTCCGGGTGGAGAAGTAGGATCTTTACTACTTCCTAAGAAGCCCAATACGACTGCTGCAGCCTGCATGTTTATTGAATCCTCAAAAACGGAAAATCTATTGCAATACTATCAGCAGCCTTCATATACAGACACAAGTAACATCCTCAAAAAAAAAAAAAAAAACAGGATGTACTTCAAAATGGAGAGGGTACAAGAAAAAGTCCTAACTACAGCAAATCTGTTCATTAAAAAAAAAAAAAAAAAAACATTCTCACCATTTTTCACCTCTTCCTCTTACGGCCAGACCCTGAACCTCGCACACTTTTCTTCTCTGTGGCCGATGAACCACCTTTTCCTCTTCCAGCTGGTGTCTTCTTGGCACTTGAAGTCCCTGTTCCCTTTAGATCCAAGTGTACTTGAGTTGCTATAGAAATAAGCAACAGGGTCAGAACTTGTTAACGAAGCAATGAACTAAAACAAGTAGATGACATTATAACATACCTTTAGAATTTAAACTTTGAAGTTCTAACTGCAGCTTCTCGCCAGCAGTGGTGCCTCCTAGTGCATCAAATTTAAAAGGTAAAAGTGATTTACTTGACAGAAAAACGGCAAAAAATAAAATAAAAAATATTGCGCAGATCATTCACACAGATTACACCATAAACTTACCAAGCTCATCTGTGTCAGAGGAGTTCTCTTCTTCACTTTCTGCCAATGTGTCACCAACTCCTTCTCCTAATCCATCATCAGATGGTTCTAGCATTGCAACAATCCGCTTCTTAGGGGCCTTTTTTATTCCAGGAAGGGTGACTAGATCCGCAGCTCGGACCATCTGTGCTTTGCTACCTTCTTTGTATGCTTTTGTCAGAGCTGCTTTGACAGTAGGTGGTATGCCATCCAGTGGATTTGGATGACCCTGATGCACAAATATCACAAATTACATAGAAGTATAGGAAAAAGTTGTCATAAACTAAGAACCATGGAACATGGGATATGAATGACGTACCTGAAATTTTGACAACTCAACAATGGTATCATAGTCCTCCTGACTGAAAGAGTATACATTCATAAACTCCACAACTTTCCGAACAGCTTCATCCTGTCATTTTCACAGAGAAAGGTTCAATCCAGCTAATACTCAACTTGAATGGCTCCATAAGTTCATAATTAAGATAAATTGTTCTGCTTCCAACCTTAGGCAGCAACCGGAGTGGTTCAGTCAATTGCTTCAGCAGAAGTGTAAAGTATTCTAAGCGCAGGGTTTCTCTGCATCAATTAAATAAGGCATAATTTCACAGCAAGAAGAGGGAAGACAGGTGAGGGTGAACAAAGTAGCCGAATGGTTAACAAGGTTGAATTGGATCCTTCAAGAAAAACCAAATGACAGTTTACCTATAAAATCTATGAGCACCAAAACAAATGGAAGTGATAAAGTGGAAATTTTAACAAGAAAACTTAAATTAGCAATAAGTGTGACAGTTCAACAAATCCAGATGCAATAAACAATGATCAATGCCAATTTATTGCTTGGTTATTGCCTTGTTTTTATAGCTCCATAATATTATACAAAAGGGCTTCTGAGAAAATTAGAAGAACCATCAAGAGAATTCAACAACTCACTTGAAGAAATTGAACTTTAGATGCATGAGAACATCACGCAATTACAATTGTAAAGTATGGAATACAAATTCACCTCCCTGAACTGGATTCACGAGAAGCAAGAACATGAACGTGTAAATCTTCCAAAAGCCTAAAATTTTTTCTCATTGTTGAGTTCTTTCCAAGCCATCCACCAAATCTGTTATAATTCCGTTCTCCCTGCAGATATAATGGCTACTTGTAATAATGAGCATATTTTAAATACTAATTGGATCATCATACAAAAAGTAGGGCCAGCAGAAAAATCAAAAGCAAAACTGCTGAAAAAACATTCATAACATTTAGACTTGAGAATGAGCTAAAATTCAAAACACTCACATCCTCGTCCTAATAAAATTCATATAACCAATTTAAGAACGTATAAGAACCCTGCAGATTAGATATACAAAATCCTCAATTAAAAGAAACAACACATATTACAATGGCTTGCATGAAATAGACATTTGTTACCTGTTCAAATGTCTGCCTCCGTCCATGCAACAGTGCAGCACTGGAACAGAAGAAAAAAGATGGATATCAACTAAAAGGAAAACAAGAACTAATGAAGAGACTTTGATGCTTTTGAGATCTCAATTAAGGACACATACGGAATTATACAGGATGCAAGAGAACTAGTTTGAGAGAGCTGCCACTGTCGATATCTTCGAATCTGTACATTTACTATATCCCCATCAGCAATAGATTCAGCAGCACGGGCAATCAGGTCCATTCGTTTCATGTCATTGTCATCCTTACCAGCAGAGCTTGGCTTAAAATTAATATAATTCTCCTGCCATGTCAAATGCAAAAATACTAAATAATGAAATATAGCAACACAGGGTATTAGAGCCCCAGGTCAGGTTTTGGACCATTAGAGGTATGGGCATCTGACAGTTCAACAACGAAGTTAATTTGGGTCAACCTAAAACACAAACAAGGAGTCAAGTAGAGACAGATGCGTGTTTCTTTAAAACTTGAGAGTGTAGGGGTCTGAGTTTATGGATAATCAATTCCGAAAAGCTAACCCGGGCTAGGATCGGTAACAAAGAAGTAAATAAGCTAATATGAGGTGCAAAGACGGGTACATGTATGAGCAGTCAGCAATCTCAATCACCGAGCACGTTAGTTCAAATTATCTAATCCAGTTTTGCACAATGTCCAAATAGTAGAATAACTGATTATCCTCTGATAATGATGTAACTTTCCAGGTCCTTTCTATCACAATTTTACAACTAAGCACCTTGATATCACTGTTAAATCAGATGAAGTCATAGAAGTTATTGGAGAAGAATTTCTTAAAATGCCTCAAAGAGAAGATTCTCTTATATATTATGTTCCTGTGCAAAACAGTTTGCAGCCAACTTTCCAAGTTCTAGTTTTCCTTTCCATCTTTAACAATAGTTTTCTTCTTCCAGAAACAATTTGTTCTCCGAATTAGTTAATAATACTCTGGAAGTTCAATTGTAAAATACAAAGTTTGAACTAGCAATGGAAGAACCTGAATAAGAAGAGGAACAAGATCAGGATCACTCATGCTTAGGTCAATCCGCTCACCCATCCTCAACTTTCCCGCATTAAAACCAAAAAGCCTACAAGAAGATCAAAAGATAAGTTGCAGCAGATACCATTTGAATTTTCACAAAATTGGTAGTGACTACCAAAATTTGTACAAGCACATCTTAAGACACCACCCATTTGAACTTGTTAGAGTCTCCCTCTTCAAACTAATCAATTGAATACAAGGAGAGGCCCATTGACTTATATGTAATGTGAAGCTTCATTTATGTTAACAATGTGGGAGTTACCACATTGACACCCCTCACGTGAAGTGTGGATCAAGCTCAAGCACGCATATGGGTTTGTAAGGCACTTGGCCAGAGTGTTGGAGCATTGAAGGGGCCATGAACCTAGCTCTGATATCATGTTAGAACGTCACTCTTAAAATCAATCAATTGATTACAAGAGGAGAGGCCATTATAATGTGAAGCTTCGCTTATGTTAGTAATGTGAGAGTTACCACATTGATAAACTCATCCATACAACAATAAGAGGAAGCAAGGAATGTCATAATAACTAAAATCTACATCTTACACAAATTTATTACAAAACTTCATGTTTAGACTCTTACGGTATAAAAAAGGTAATTGCTTTTGAAGGTGGAACCCTCCACAGTGCAGTAGTTGTAGATGTAGTTTGATTTAAATAAAAAAGAAAAGAACATATCAACTCTAACACATAAAAAGAAAAGAAAAAAAGAAGGAAGACACAGATCGTTGCCATGGAATCAGAGATAGCATTGGTTATCTCACGTCCTCGAGCCATACTTGACAAAAGTCTGTCCTCGCTACTACACCCACTTTTCCCAATGAAACATCTATCTAAGGTCATAATCCATAATCAATGTGAAGCCAGGTCGAGTCCAAGGTCCATTCCAATAGAGTGAAGCCTAGTTTTCCCTTTGTATCCTCCGTTCCGTCGCTTCTTTTTCCTTCTTTTTTTTTTTGTGGGGGGCTGGGGGGAGGATAAAAAATAAAATTCGAAGACAACTTCTCTGACATTCAATCAATGGAAACCAGCAAAGGCAATTGACGACAAAGGAGTTACAAGGATAATTATTATCTTGCTTATAGTAGTCTACTATCAATTGAGCTGCATGTATGAGACATTTCTCACATTCCATTATAGTCAGCAAACTCAGAAGAATGAAAGAAAAAAGATACTATATGGAGCAGTAAAAAGGCACACAAACACAATGTTTGCCTTTTATAATGGAGATAAGGGGAAAAAGAAGGAAAGAACCCATATAACAATGATATGACCATTTTATCCCATCAGTTCCTCCTCGATGATAGAAGGTTGCAAAGTATTGACATGTTAAGCTTCTAAGCTAAGGTCATGGACTCATAGAAATTAGACTATCAACTATTCTTTTCTTCTTCAATGATCAAACTCATAGAGACATAGAATCAGGCATGTTAGCAGACCGTAACCAATTGGGAAGCAGAAACTATGTTCAATCACCAACTACAGGACTTAATTCAAATAAGAAATTGAACACGGCATTTGAAAATACTATTGGAATGTAAAGGAAACAACAATCGGCCAGGTTGCTGGTTAATATTTATATCATACTTATCAACGGCCGTAAATGGTGAAATATTCTTCATCCTTCGAACTGGACAGAAGGCGCTGCCTTATGTCATCATAATTAATGACTGACATGGAAATGCTCATATACTGTAACTGATTCAGTGCCATGCGCATATCCCCATTAACTCTTTCTGCTAGTTCCTCAAGAGCAATCTGAAACAATTATGGCGAATGATTCAAGACATCACATTGGTTGATATTTACATAGAGAAAACCCATTTCCATAAATGACAGGAACCATAAGCTCCAGGTAGTAAGATGGAACTGAGTGATCTATTCATATTTACCTCATTAACTTGAAGCCCTTCAGCTTTTGCAACTTGCATCAACCTCTTCGCCATCTGTCATAAATCAAAACTGATGTTAAGAACTCCCCAAATTCCAGCATGCTTTGTTTAAGCAAAGCTAAATAGCTAATATATAACTCTGTAGAATCACAATATTCATTTTGCATTGTTAGCGGCATACAGACTCAAGGCATGGCCCAAATCATGAAAGGCCTACGGCCTCCCTATGGCTGACCACATGCTAATCTATAGCATGCAAAATAGTTTTCATGTTTGGCTTCGCAAGAATACCAAACGATTTCAACATGCATCCTCTAGACTAATATTCAGTTTCAACAGTACAATTCAATTCTCATCATACAATTTATATACCAATTACCAACTCACAAACTCAGCTCCACTCTGTTACACTGAGTTAAGCACCTAGCAGTTTGACAAAGAGTAGCCTCCTTAACAGATTCAAATCAGCTTAAACAAACATGAACTGGGCATAAATGCATCTAATCAGGGAGTATGGACAAATTAAAGTACCAAGCTTGAAAAAGTTAGCAAGTAAAAAATAATCAAATATTTAAGGTGAAAAGTTTATTATTAAGAATAAACCTGTTGTTTTGTAGGTTTCCGATAGCTGAGAAGCAGACAGTAGTTCACAAGACTTTTCAGTTTCTGGCTATAACGATCATTACAAATGCAGATAATAGGAATCTTGGATATCTTGATGCTGGCAATAAGATCAGCAACACCACCCCTATCACCAGCTGACATTCCATCAACCTCATCCATAATGAGCACAGTTTTGGTATGCTTAGACCTGAAATTTTTTACACAAATTCAGCATAAAATTTAACCAGGCAGGCTTATGCACTTATGCACAAACTATTATGATAATAGAAGACCAACCGATCCATGTTGACACTGAGAGACTCATTGCTAACAAGTTCCTTTATAGAATTTGCATTACTTCCACCGATTCCTTTTTCAATTTTGGCATCAGCCTTCCCACGGCTATCACTAGCATTTACCTAAATGAGATATATAGATCCAGATGAGTGAAAAATCATCACAATTTTTCATGGCAAAAGAGTGAAAAATAATCATCATTTTTACATGACCTACACTAAAAGAGTTGCTACCTCTATAGCCTGGAAACCCAGCATCTGACTAACTAACTTTGCTGAAGTAGTTTTTCCGATACCAGGTGTCCCACTTAATAGTACAGCTTTTTTAGCACCAGAGTCATTTGGTTTTTGCCCCTTTCTTTTATTTCCACTATCAAGAAATTGTTCATTCCAACGTACCAACCAATCATGGAGTTGCTTAACCTGCACATCATTAGATCAAGAAATCGTGCAATGCTTTACATGAAGGTAGAAATTTACTGCTTTTGATATGAACAAAAAGACTAATACATACCAGTGACTGATTTCCAATAATGTCATTTGGAACCTTTGGCTTATACTTTTCTGTCCACGTCAAAGAAGACTGCTCAATATTTTGAGCCTTAGGCTTGGCTGGGGGAGCACCAGAGCCCAAAGATCTGGTGGATACATTTGTTGCAGAAGAATTACCAATACTCTCTTCTGGAGCAAAAGATTTGCAAAATCATAAGAAGGAAAACTAACAATTATTGAAATAGAGGCCAAGCCCACAATCATGTATCAACTGATAAGCATTCCTAATACCATAAGAGGTTAACAAGCTAATTACGAATGATAAACAAGAAGGCTTACAATTCTAGCAAGATAAGAAAGTATACGATACAGTAAAATGTTAGAAAAGAAAGGTTATTTAGGGGCATACCTCTTCACTTCTACTTTGTGAGAACTTTTCTTTGACAGAGGTTTAACCACTTTATCCACTGATTTCTTTGATTCTTCTTGTGCAGGCACTTTTACAGGTTTTGATGCACGGATCATATCAAATAACCCATCCTCGGTGAGAAAGGAAGTACTACATAAGGGGGAAAACAAGTAATGAAATACAATACTTTATAATGAATGATTCTTGAAAGTGTGGATCTGAGAGCACTAACCCCAGCTCTTTGGCTTTGGCAGATTTCCTTCCCCCAATATCCTCATCACATAAAAGATAAGTCTGCAGACAAAAGATGTCAATTACATGCCAATAGTGCTATGTAAATCCAAACAAATATATAAGACAAGTTATAACCGTTTTCTTGCTGACAGATCCAGTGACACGACCACCATGGCGTTTGATCAAATCTTCCGCTTCTTCTCGTTCTAAACTGTATATATGTAAAGAAAAATGATTCATGGATAATTATCATGTCCAATCTATAGTTTCCAAAAATGAGAACCCGATGACCAAAATCCAAAGAAGAAGAAAAAGCATGTGAAGTCCCAAAGATGGACCAAATAATATACCTGTCAAGGGTTCCACTAATTACAAAAGTTAAACCAGCTAAACAATCAGAAGCACCTTCAGGGACTTCCTGATACGTAAAATAAATTTAAATGTTAACATTGAACAAAGATTCAACCATTTCAATTGATTAATCTCGATATAACTAAGCACCTTTTCTCCTTTGTGTGGAGGATCTTTCCTTTCTCCAAAATTCATAAAGCCACCCCTTCCACTACCTCTACCTCGCCCACCAGCTGGTGTTGCTGATGCACCTCTTCCACCACGACCTCTTCCACCAGACTTACTGGGGGATGCAGTTTCTTTAACATCATCTTCATCGCTTTCCTCTATATCTAGATATTTCTGTGAAGCTCCCCTGCCTGACCCACTCTTCAATTTCTTGCTCGCAGTAGTATTAACACCAGCTGGTGTTGCTGATGGACCTCTTCCACCATGACCTCGTCCACAGGACTTAAGGGGGGATACAGTATCTTTAACATCATCTTCATCACTTTCCCCTGTACCTAGAGATTTCTGTGGAACTCCCCTACCTGACACACTCTTCAATTTCTTGCTCGGAGTGGTGCTAATATTATTAACTGATTTCTTTCCAGGACTGGGTAATACAAAGTCGTCGTCCGTCCTCCTCATCAACCTTGTGAATCTTTTTAGAAGGAGGGGGCTTCATTGAATCCTCACTGTGCTTTTGATTCTTTCTTTTAGCTGGAAGTTCCTCTTTTTCCGTTTCTTCTTTTGGCTTTTGTTTCTCAGTGAAATATTTGCTAGTTTTCCTTCTCCCTGAACTTTCTTGGCCTCCAGGCATCTGAAAATAATACACTTTTTTCATTTTACTTTCTTACATGAAAGATAAATGAGAACAAATAAAATAGTATCCAGTCTAAAGCATGGTTTCTTCTTATCATTATGTTCAAGCATTTGTGTGGTTATATGTGCTAGTAGCAAATTACAGCCCCCTAAGTCGACAACTTTATCTCAGATTATTATACTACTTTTCAAGGAAAACACATATACTAAAACAGACAGAAGAATCTTTTACAGAAACTCATTTGATTTATATTCTGGCTCTTAAAAAATGGCAAGACCAGAAAAAGGAAACAAAAAAAAAAAAAATTAAAAATTAACAAGTACATATACAAGTTAATAAATCCCCCAATCAAGTTATCTTGAAAAGAAATATATATATATTAGGCTCAGTGGGCTATTGATTTGATCAATTGTCTCCACAACATGATGCCATTTTCTCTTTCATTAGGTTTGCTTTCTTATTATGCTCCCTCTAACTCAATCTTTGAATTCTCACTAAATTCCAGAAACTAAGCTACACTCTAACTTCATAAACACATCAACTGAAATGCTTCACTAACTGGAAAACGAAGTTGCAAGAATGCTCACTGGTTTTTCCGGCTGTAGTTTAGCTGGAGAAGGCTTGTCTTGTTTTGTAGGCTTGGACTCGTTGGCATTACCCTTGTCATGGGATTTCATAAACCACTTCCTTATATCCGTCTGTAATTTTTCACAAAGAATCCCAATTATATCAATTCAATAACAGTTGCAAACTATACAAGGAAAACAATAAAACTTCAACTTGGTACCTATTTTCCACACTCTTTTCATCTGTTTCTCACTTTACCAAAAAAAGTATGAAACAGACCACGCCCAAACCGAAAGAAAGACACAACAATAGGAGAATCAAGAACCCTAACTCACCATTTTTAACTCTATTTGCGCACAGGGGAGGAATCCCCTTGATAGTGTCGTTGGGTTCTACGTGATGGCCTTCGGCTTCAGTAGGTACGGTGTCGTTTGGGTCTTCGTCGATGACTGCAGGTGGCTGATGATTAGCTTCCCTTCCACTCTACTGCTGCATGTGTTGTGTTTACATGGAGGGCAACGGGTAGACCGACGCTCTGAATGTAAAGGCCGGCTGGGTTACCCCATAGAGTGCAAGAGCTCGAAAAACCGCGTCGTTTCATTAAAAATAAATAAATAAACTGATTTGTTTTAATTTAGTTATGAAATCTTTAGGTAATATAATGTTAAGCCCATTTTTTTATTTTTAATATACTTTTACAATAATCTGCAATAAAAAAAAATAAAAAAAAAGAACAGCATATTGTTAATTTAGTTATGGAATCTTTAGGTAATATAATGTTAAGTCCATTTTTATTTTTTTTAACAAAATTTAGACTGCTAAAACAAGATTATATGAGACAGTGGAATAACATCCCAAAAGTAGCCCTTAATTGTACATTGTGTCCAAGAATACAGTGATTAGTAAAGTGATATAAACAAAACTAACAAATTTTACTAAGTAGGAATCTGGAATTTATGAACTCATAACCATACTAAGTAGGAATCTGAAATTCATGCAGAACTCAGAATCATACTACCAAGTCTGGTGCAAAGCCAGAATGTTGTAGAGAAGAAAACCAAAGCAAAGTAAATAGATGAATTCATGCAGGTTATAGCACATATTATTACAGTTTTACAAAAATGGGAGTTCATACACGTCTATCAGTAAATCACAGGATAGAAACTAAAATCACGAGTCTGGACAATCTCACACAAATAATTCAAGGAAGGAGAGCGCAGAGAGAGACATCCAGAATGAGAATGGTATGAGAAAATGGATTCTCCTGCTTCATGGCAACTCGTAGACAGCAATAAAAGGCATAAGAACACTTCCCATCCACAGTTTCCCATCCTTCTCTTCCACTTCGCTAATTGCTTTGACAACCTTTCCCTTATTGTCCTCCAGTAGTTGTAGAAGTTTACCCTCCGGGCTGTACTTGGCAGCTACGGCATGTGGCCGCCCCCCAATGTGAAGCAGGTAGTGAATTTTGGCAGGAATAGGGAGCTTGAGCAAAAACTTACTTACTTTTGGATATAAAGCACATATATAACTGTATATTGTCCGTCGAGAATGAATTGCCACCCAAAAGTCGCCATCTCCATTTGTTCTGACATTGTCAGGAAATCCATGTAAGATGGCAAAAACCTCTGAAGTCCCTGCTTTCTCACCTTTCAGCCAATACTTGCAAAGCCTATACAACAAAACAATGACTAGAGTTTGTCAATAACTCAAACGTGAATCCAAATATTGTCCTGACACACTCACAAATGGCTTTTAACCAGAGTATATTCCAGAAACTCATAAAGCTTAGACAAAGCGGTAAGGATGTCTCTTCTGGAAGTGCTGCAATTCATAATTGCAGCCACCAAATAACTTTTGAAACATCAAGTAATACAAAGGTAAATAAACATGCTAATTTTCCTGTTATAGAAAAATGATCACATTGAGTATGATGATTGAATCTATGATTTATCAGAAAACCTACCAACTGTTTGTGAAGTCTCCCAAATTGCAAACTATACCTGCTATCAAGAAATCATTCTCATGGTGATTACATAGCATAAATTGTACCAGATATGTCTTGTGACCATCCACAAACTAGTGATTGAACTTAACCTTTCCAAGTATACAGATAGAAAATTGACAGCATATTAGCCCAAGCAACATTGGAATACATAACTAATGAGCAAAATTGGAATCCTCAAATTCTAGCCTCACAGTTAACACATGGGGGTCCTAAACTACATACAAGTATAATATGTTATGATTAACAAAAAAATAAAGTACCTGCCAATGGAAAGTTCAACGAAGACAAAAAAGGAACCTATCCTTGCTTAACGAAACACCATTTGGAAATTGGAGACCCCTTACAAGAACAGCGGTTTCCTTAGTGGCAGGATTGTATTTCAAAACCCTCCCACTGTTCTCGCCAGAGAAAAGTAAATGCATGAAGTTCCTGAGCAAAAAGGGTAAAGCATCAAACAAGCAAATATATTTGAATCAACAACAAAGAGAAAATTACAGAGAAAGAAAATAACAGTATCTCAGAACTCTAATGTAGTTATAGTAACTCAGAACCTGGCTAATCACTTCAGTATCTCTCAGTACTGTGTTAATCGCTCAAAAGTATAATTATTATCTCATGGGTTACAGGAAAGGAACTAATCCTGGTTTAAAGGGTCTTTAAGAGTTCAAGCCTCGTTCAAAGACAACGGGAGAGATTGCACTAATTAAATTATATAATCATACAAGCATGAAATCCTAAAATAGCTACAAAACCAACATCATTCCCTCCCAACAGCATTCTGCTTTGCAAACATCTATACAAGTAGAGCTTTATCCACTGAATTTATCATCTCCATCTTGTTAAATAGATAGTAGAAGGACCCAACCAACTCTTCCGTTACCAATCCACCAAAGGACAGCATCAGATGATGTTCACTATAAGAGGATGTCATATAATGAATAACTGAATATCATAAAAACCTACCTCCTCTGATAATTTGAGCTGCTATCAGTAAAATAAACATTCCCTTCACCATCAATGTCTAAATCATTAGTAAACCTAAATGGCACCCCTTCAGCCTCAGTTGTAAGTGATGTTGCCAAACCACCTTCAGGCCCCACCTTCATCAACCCAAAATATGCATCAGCAATGTACAAATCACCTGTTTTCTTATCAAATCTGAGCCCCAGAGGCCTTCCACAGATGTGCTCATTCTTTAAATAACTTAAGGGAGATGGTTTAGGATCACATAGTTCTGACCTGAGTCCAAACAAAGATGGAAAAGAAATTATAATTTTACATAATGATATTGAAAGTATGGAACCAAAAACAGCAATTGATGCAACTAGAACTTTTGAATAGAAAGATAAGTTTATAGAGTCAGACTTCTCTTTTAAGCTAAGGGTTTTTCTAACCGGTGTCCTAAGGACACTTGTTAAGGTTATATATAGAAAATTTGTAGCATTTATTACGTTGATCATGATTTTAGTGATATACTTTTGGAAATTTCTAGTTCCAAAACCATATTTATTGCAGCTTAACAAATGAAAAAACCTTAAGCAAATAAGAAGTTAAGTTGAATTTAATTATTAGCTAATAAACTCAAATTCAGTATTGATGGAGAAGGTTTGAGGATATTGTGCTTAGTACAATAGATGTACTACTGTAAGTTTCACCAAATAAGCTATAAGACAAATATCTCCAGCAAAACCAAATCCAAACAATAAAAACTTCTAGAAATTTCCAGAAAAAAGGGACTTCTAGAAATCTTCTGTTTATTGACTACGTATTAGAAACAAAGAATCTGTAAAATTGCCCTATCAATTATTTTCCTAATGATTCTCACATCCATTCTGATAATCTCGTCTGGCATCTGTGCTGATCTTGTTTTCCTAATGTTATTTTACTTACTTTCTTTCACTATTATAACGCACAGAGATACAATATATGGACAAGTGCTCTTTGACAATGTTAACAAATCATTCACTTTTGTGGTTAGCTTGTGCATCTAAAGTAGGTGCCTTATATAAGTATGGATGATACTCTTCCATTATCTTTTATCTTCGCTGAATTTTGATTGTCAGAACAGGCCCCAGATATAGCAGACATGGTAAGAGCTCACTCCCAAAAAGCGAGGGCAAACTCCTAAATTTTCATTACTGCATATAATCGTTTATACAAGGGAAAATAAGCAAACCCATTTCCTAAACTCACCTATTGGATGAAGTATATGCGAAATCAGTCCAGGATTGACCACTCCAGAACAAAATTCGACCATCAGCGACACCTGCGTAAGGCCCACGGCCAAGAGGATCGAAGGCAATGCTCTCTGGGCCCTGGATTTGGTTCAAAAACTTAATTTCCGAATTCTGCAATAAATTTTCAGTGTCTCTCTCTGTAGGGAGTTGGGACCAAGCAGGCATACCAACTTGGTAAGTTTCGAAGTCAGGGAAATCTGAAATTGCACTGTGCTTAAAAGGGTCTAATCCACAGTAAAGGGCTAAAAGGAAGAAGAGCAAGGTGAGTACTCCGAACGGCGTCATCGCCGGGTCTGCGAACTCTCCGGCGGCAGAGAAAGAGAAGAGAGATGGCAAAGCTAAAACGGAACAGACTGCACTAACAGCTCTTGCTAAGACAAAGTTCAACTCTTTCAATTCATGAGAGTGAGAGAGTCTGCGTAAGCGTTATCTGTTCTTGGAAAATATCGATCACGCGGCTTTTACTTTCCATTTTATCTTTTCAATTGACTCCCTAAGTCCTAACCAAAATTTTCAATGTTGATCCCTACTTTTTATTTTCTTAATGGTAATATTATGTTAAGGCCATTTTTTTAATTTTAATATACTTTTACAATAATCTGCAAGAAAAAAAAAATCACAGTATAAGTAAAATGGAATTTTAAATCAAATAATCTTAGATTTTTTTTATTTTTATTTTTACTTTCTTCATGATATGAACTATAAAAATATAAATCAATACAAATTTAATATGCACTTAACTTGGTTCTTAATGGTATTTATAAGATTTTATTTTCATTACAACAGAATATAAACAATAAAACTATATAACAAAACTTAGAATATGCTAATCAAAAGATTATATTAAAGAGAGTGGTATAACATTATAAAAGTAGCCCTTAATTATATATTGTGTCCAAAATTCAATATACACAAAACTAATAAATTTTATATTTTTTTAAAATAAGTTTTAATTTTTAAATTGAAACATTTTATATTACGCTTATCCTTCCCAAACACATAAGTTGGGTTTACAATACTAATTAAGGAGACAACTTTTTTTTTTTTTTTTTTTAAAATAGATAACATTAATTTAGAAACACAAATAAAGTTATCATATAATTAATTAGTGGATAATACCTCTAAAAATTATTAAGATGTTTCGTTTTTCTTAAATATATTTTTCTCTAAAAAATTGAATAATTATTTTCCTTTTTTTTATTACAGAGAGTATATTGAAATTAAGAAACAGTGTTAACATAGTGTATTGCTATTAAGAAAATAAAAAGTGAAGAAAAATATAAAAAAAAAACTAAATACTCGTGACTATTTGAAAAGATAAATGAAAAATACGACTTATTTGTCATATGAAAAAATTGACTAAGTTGTTTTGGTACTTTTGAAATAAAATTATGAATTTTTAATAATTTTTCATAAAAAATTTATTAACACCATTAATTTTTTATCAAATTAAGGAAGCAAATTGCATTTTTTCATAAATTTTGAACCTAAATATTGTTTTGATAAGTTTTAAAGGAAGGAAGTGTAATTAACTAAAAAAAACCTCACACATGGTGTGATAATGTGGTTTGCTGCTGCTTGAATATGATGGGTTTAATAATCTAGTAAGGGTCAATTAATTATTAGTTTCAACTATTACGAAAGAGTAAGATGAGATCACATGTTCAAGTAATAACAAAATGTAAATTAGTAAAATTTCAACAAATTGTGAAAATAAATAATCTTAGTTAAAGATATTGTATTAATAAAAAGATTACAGTCTTTTAAAATTTATAGAATAAAATTGATAATAAAATTAATGGTAATATTATTTTAAGATGAAAGTAACAAAAATGTGATCCGTCAATTAGTCAAAATAATTTAATGTGATTTGTCTATAATCTAGTTTTAACTGTGGAATTGACTTCGTGATAATAAAATAATTTATATATCTATGCTTACTTATACTTACATATATAATAAGTTTGAATAAAAATGACAATAATTTATTGCCTTAATAAATATATTTTGTTTTCATAAACCTTTTCTTTCTCCTGGTAGGACAACTATTTTTTCTTTCACCTGCTAGGTAAAGTATAAACATTAATGTCAAAACGTGAGTTTTCGTTTTCATACTATCGGAAACGAAACTCACTTACAGAAACGTACTATTGTTCTCCTATGAAACGGGGGTATTTTTTCACAAAATAGGGGCATTTTTACACAAAACATTGTTGATTTCATCGTTTTCACACTAAACAGGTTGATATAAACAATGCATTTTCAGAATTTAAAAATCTAAAATTTGACTCTAGCTCTTTTCATATTTTATGATTTTAATTGTTTTTTTAAATCTTATTTGATGTATATTCATATGATATAATTTAGCGAAGATAATTCTTTTTAGAATTTTACCTATGTTAGGTTTCTTGGTTTTTTATTTATTTTTTATACAAATATTTTGTATTAATTTAGTTTAACTTAATAATGAATAATATTAAAATTTAAGGACATACATATGTTAGTTTAAATTAAAAAAATTTATTAAATATGAGTTAAGCACCTACTAACCACTCAACTATTAGTTTGATATGATTGTAATTTGATATTTTTCTCTAATTTCTATATTTATATTTAGAATTTTACTTTGTTATGTATTTAATAGTATTTTATGTACTAAATTAATAATGTTGGATACCTGTAATTATTATAATATGTGTTTTATTATATATTTCAATGCGTTTCCATGTCATTTTTATATTGTTTCTCCAATATTTTGTGTTTTTGGGCTTATCAAAACGATATCTTGACACAAATTTTAATTCCTTGCTACTAGGACAACTACTTGCAAATCTATACTTATATACTACATATATAAAAGTGTGAATGTATCTGCATGAAATTGGTTAAATTTGTTATGATTTACATGTTAATTATATATAAATATAAGTTATGGGAAAATTATCTAAATTAGTTTATATATTACTTACATATGAAAATAATTTATAAAAAAATCGTTTGAAATCTAATTACACATTAACTACTTATGAAAATAATCTATAAATAAATTAATAAATATTTTGAAGATTTAGATATTAGCTATAAATATGATAATAATTTATATAAAAAAATTGACTTATATATATATATTAAATTGCACATTATAATATTTTGTAAAAATATCAAACACACTAGTAATGATTTATATATTAACTACATGTGTAAATAATTTATAAAAAATTATCTTGATCCATTTACGGATAAAAATAACTTATGAGAAAATCATTTAAATACGTTTTCAAGTTCTGAATAATTGTAGGGAGCACATAACCTCTGTTTGACCATAACTTATAAGCTATAAATAGGAATTTGAAATTTATGAACTCAGAACCATACTAAGTAGGAATCTGAAAAT
The DNA here is from genome assembly GCA_029379385.1 of Quillaja saponaria. Lineage (NCBI taxonomy): Eukaryota > Viridiplantae > Streptophyta > Magnoliopsida > Fabales > Quillajaceae > Quillaja > Quillaja saponaria. The sequence goes on along the minus strand of CM055616.1, from coordinate 3,271,164 downwards.
CATGCAGAACTCAGAATCATACTACTAAGTTTGGTGCAAAGCCAGAATGTTGTAGAGAAGGAAACCAAAGCAAATAGATGAATTCATGCAGGTTATATAGCACATATTATTAATAAATTGGAAGTTCATACACCTATATCAGTAAAACACGGGATAGAAACTAAAATCACGAGTCTGGACAATCTCACACAAATAATTCAAGGAAGGAGAGGGCAGAGAGAGACATCCAGAATGAGAATGGTATGAGAAAATGGATTCTTCCTGCTTCATGGCAATTCGTAGACAGCAATAAAAGGCATAAGAACACTTCCCATCCACAGTTTCCCATCCTTCTCTTCCACTTCGCTGATTGCTTTGACAACCTTTCCCTCATTGTCCTCCAGTAGTTGTAGAAGTTTACCCTCTGGGCTGTACTTGGCAGCTACTGCATGGGGCCGCCCCCCAGTGTGAAGCAGGAAGTGAATTTTGGCAGGAATAGGGAGCTTGAGCAAAAATTTACTTACTTTTGGATATAAAGCACATATATAAGTGTACATTGACCGTCGAGAATGAATTGCCACCCAAAAGTCGCCATCTTCATTTGTTCTGACATTGTCAGGAAATCCATGTACGATGGAAAATACCTCTGAAGTCCCAGCCTTCTCACCTTTCAGCCAATACTTGCGAAGCCTGTGCAACAAACAGTGACTAGAGTTTGTCAATAACTCAAACTTGATTCCAAACATTATTTCGACTCACTGACAAATGGCTTTTAACAAGAGTATAATCCCAGAAACTTATGAACCTTAGACAACGAGGTAAGGATGTCTCTTCTGGATGTGCTGCAATTCATCATTACAGCCGCCAAATAACTTTTTAAACATTAAGTAACACGAAGGTAAATAAACATGGGCTAACTTTCCTCTTATAGAAAAATGATCATATTGAGTATGAATTCTCTATGATTTATCAGAAAACATATCAAATGATTATGAATTCTCTCAACTTGCAAATTTAACCTGCTATCAAGAAATCATTCTCATTGTGATTACATAACAGAAATTGTACCAGATATGTCTTGTGACCATCCACAAACTAGTAATTGAACTAAACCTTTCCAAGTATACAGCAAGAAAACTCAGCATATTAACCGAAGCAACATCAAAATACATAACTAATGAGAAAAATTGGAATTCTCAAATTCTAGCCTCACAGGTAACACATGGGGATCCTAAACTACACGCAAGTATAATACATTATGATTAACAAACAATAAGTACCTGCCAATGGAAATTTCAGCAAAGACAAAAAAGGAACCATCCTTGCTTAACGAAACACCATTTGGAAATTGGACACCCCTTACCAGAACAGCGGTTTCCTTAGTGACAGGATTGTATTTCAAAACCCTCCCACTGTTCTCACCAGAGAAAATTAAATGCATGAAGTTCCTGAAGATGAAAAGCATCAAACAGGCAAATATATTAGAATCAACAACAAAGAGAAAATTATAGAGAAAGAAAATAACAGTATAGCAGAACTCTAATGTAGTTATAATAACTCAGGACCTGGTTAATCACTTCAGTATCTCTCAGTACTGTGTTAATCACTCCAAAGTATAATTATTATCTCATGGGTTACAGGAAAGGAACTACTCCTGGTTTAAATGGTCTTTAAGAATTCAAGCCTCAGATGATGTTCACTATAAAAGGATGTCATATAATGAATAACTGAATATCATAAAAAACCAACCTCCTCTGATAATTTGAGCTGCTATCTGTAAAATAAACATTCCCATCGCCATCAATGTCTAAACCATTAGTAAACCTAAATGGAACCCCTTCAGCCTCAGTTGTAAGTGATGTTGCCAAACCACCTTCAGGCCCCACCTTCATCAACCCAAAATATGCATCAGCAATGTATAAATCACCTGTTTTCTTATCAAATCTGAGCCCCAGAGGCCTTCCACAGATGTGCTCATTCTTTAAATAACTCAAGGGAGATGGTTTAGGATCACATAGTTCTGACCTGAGTCCAAACAAAGAACGAAAAGAAATTATAACTTCACATAACGATTTTGCAAGTAAAGAACAAAAAACAGCAATTGATGCAACTAGAACTTTTGAATAGGAAGAAAAGTTTAATGAGTCAGTCAGACTTCTCTTTTAAGCTAATAAGAAATTAAGTTGAATTTAATTATTAGCTAATAAACATAAATTCAGTAATGATGGAGAGGGTTTGAGGATATTGTGCTTAATATAAAAGACGTACTACTATAAGTTCCACCAAATAAGCCATAAGACAAATATCTCCAGCAAAACCAGAGTCCAAACAATAAAAACTTAGAAATTTCCATAAAGAAGGAATTCTAGAATCTTCTGTTTATTGACTACGGATTAGAAACAGAGAATCCATAAAATTGCCCAATCAATTATATTTAACTAATAAAACTCACATCCATTCTGATAATCTCGTTTGGCATCTGTCTGCTCTTCTTTCCCCAATGTTATTTTAATTACTTTCTTTCATTATTATAATTCACATATTTGGACAAGTGCTCCTTGACCATTACAGACAAATCATTCGCTTTTGTGGTTAGCTTTGCATCTAAAGTAAGTGCTTTCTAAAAGTATGGATGATACTCTTCCATTATCTTTTATCCTCATAGAATTTTGATTGTCAGAACTGGCCCCAGCTATAAAAGACATGGTAAGAAGAGCTCACTCCCAAAAAGCGAAAGCAAACTCTTTAGTTTTCATTACTGCATATAATCGTTTATACAGGGAAAATAAAGCAAACCCGTTTCCTAACTCACCTATTGGATGAAGTATAGGCGAAATCAGTCCAGGATTGGCCATTCCAGAACAAAATTCGACCATCAGCGACACCTACGTAAGGCCCACGGCCAAGAGGATCGAAAGCAGTGCTCTCTGGACCCTGGATTTGGTTCGAAAACTTAATTTCCGATTTCTGCAATAAATTTTCAGTGTCTCTCTCTGTAGGGAGTTGGGACCAAGCAGGCATATCAACTTTGTAAGTTTTGAAGTCAGGGAAATCTGAAATTGCACTGTGTTTAAAAGGGTCTAATCCACAGTACAGGGCTAAGAGGAAGAAGAGCAAGGTGAGTACTCCGAAAGGCGTCATCGCCGGGTCAGCGAACTCTCCTGCGGCAGAGAAAGGGAAGAAAGAGACGTAAAGCTAAAACGAAACACACTGCACCAACGGCTCTTACTATGACAAAGTTGGCGGGTTTTAATTTTAGGTTTATGCTATTTTCCACTCATTAATTTTTCATTCTACAATAAGTGGACCTACTTGTTTATATGAAATAAAAATTTTGTAATACAAAAAAAAAAAAATAATAAATAAATAAAAAAAAAAAATTCTAACGCATGTGACTAAAAGTATTTGTCAAAATTCTAAAGATAAAAATTTATAACATTGATTATGATTATAATATAATTTAATGTATAAATTGATATTTTATTAAGTTTTAATTTTCACAAAAATATATGTATAACCATCGTTCTCAGCACATTTGTTAGAAAACTCTATATAAAATCTGCATACAATTATTTACAAAAATGCGTGAAAATATTCTTTTCCTTATTTTACAAAGGGCAGTAGGAAAAAAGCATTACTAGGAGCTTTTGTTCAATGTTTTGAATGGTGATTGACTTAAAAAACTTATCAAAATTTGAGTTATTGGTTTATCTGAGATAACGTCATAAATGTATTTAATTATAATTTTAAATAATATGTATATTATATGATTTTTTTTATTAATTATAAATACTAAATATACAAATAAAAAAACAAAAAATAATTTACTATTCATTAAAGAGTTGTTCTAATGAGTAACTGTAAGGACAATTATTAAAATTTTATAGATATAATATTTGTAATATTTATTATGATTTTAGTATTATTTAATTCATAAATTAATTATTTTTTTGAAAGTTTCAATTTCTAAAATTTTTATTTATTACAGCTCTTAATCAATGCTTTTACAACATCGTCAGAAAAATCTTTATTAAATAGAAATTTTCTATTCTATACTCCCATAATACATAATAAGGAGTATTTAATACTCTTATTTTTCTCAATTTTTATAGAAACGTGTTATTTTTTATTAGTCTTGGAGTCTCATTTATACAGAACACTAATACCCTTAAACTAAATTCAATATTTTATTTAAGTAATTATTTTTAATATAATTTTAATTCAGGTTAGGAGATTTATTTTGATTTAAACAATAAAAATTATATTATAATTAACTACTTAAATAAAATATTGAATTTAGTTTATGAGTATTAGTATGTCTTTGTATAAATTAGGGACTCCAAGACTAATTATATAAGAACATATTTCTATAAAAATTGAGGAAAATTAAAATGTTAAATACTCGTCATCATGTATCTAGTGGGTATAGAATAAAATGACCCCTATTAAAAATATAAAAAAATCATATCACAGATAGTTAATTATAGTTATTATAATTAATTTGATAATTTATTTATTTATTTTATAACACAACATTTAAGTTTTAACTTATGAATCAAAATAACAAAGAAAATATTAATATAAAATATAAATATTTAATTTATTTTTAATACAAATAATAATTCTAAAAAAACAAAACGATTTAGTTCAATTACTCTGACACGGGTTTTTCTAAATTTTACGATTTTTTCAATAAATCCAACTACCAAAAAGATATTTTAGTCTAATCCAATCTAATTTGATACACGGGTAAGGATATAACCTGTCTGAGCGATTAACTTAGTCAAATCTTCAAAAAATTGCTTTAATTTTTTTTTCTTTTTTCATCGTTATGATTGGTTCCCTCAACCATGGACAAGCAGCGTCGAACCCGTGCACGCTTTTGTTTATTTTTTTTATTTTTTCTAAACACTTCTATGGAATACTATATAAAATATTTATGTTTATTTACTCATTAATAGATTTTATTTATAAACCCAAACATATTAGTCCAACTAATAATGGAATTGAATCCAGTGAGTGAAATATATAAAAAAGAAAATAATTATTACTCTTTATGATTTAAATGTAACCTGCTTTTTAAAGTAATAAAATGTTTAAAGAAAACAACACTACGTACATGTAAACAATAAGACCAATTGAAAAAAATAATTAACGTGAATTGTCGACTCTAAAATTTCTCACGACTAAATTATTATTCATATTTGTAAGGAAAAAATTATTAATAAAAAATAGCCACTTTAATTAACTCTATCTTTATATTTCTTTTCCATTACTCCATTTTTCTTTCCAATATTACAAAACAAAACGTTTTTCCTCCAAATTCTTACATTATTTAACCACATATTAAATTAATGCTTACATTTGGAAGAAATGTTAATATATATAAATAATTTGATTTCGGATTCAGGTACATTATTTTTTTCAACAGTAATTTTCACTTTCATTTTTCATATTCTCTATCTCATCTTTTCTTTTTGATGCTTCATATAGTTGTTATACTTTTAATATATACTTTTCGTGTAAAGAGAATGAGATGATTTGTGAATTGTAAGTGAAGTTTTTGTGAACTCAACTCTCCCCGGAGCAAAGCTTTATTTAATACTTTATTTTTTAAATTTTATTTTAATAATTATAGTTTTGATATGAGATGTAGAAAAAACTAAATTGTGATGATTTAAAATTTATAGGTAGATATTTTGAGATTAAAGTGTTTATTAATTATATATGTACTCATAATTTAGATGTTACAAAAAATAACATTCAAGAATACTGTTGCTTTAAGTGTATAATTTGAAATTTTGCCCCTTTCCATTGTTATATTATAATCTTTTAATTAAAAAAATATAATTTTATTGAGCAATAATGACATATCCATTTATATTGCTAAGGAGATAAATGAGACATGACAATAAACTAAATGACTGCTACTTGGTTTATCAAAATTGATAAAAGTCCTATTTAGAAGATAACTATTTTGTATGCATATAAATTATTAATGTATATAAAATTTAAGTTCACATTTTCTTTTAGTTTCGAAAACACAATTTCTTATTTTAAAATTTATAAGAATATCATTAATGTTAGATAAAATTAACGTACAACAACAATAATCATTAAAATCTATACTATATTGTTTTTATGAATTTCGATTTAAAAAAAAAAAAGTGATCAAATTTGGTTGGTCTTAACTTCAGTTCTAAAAAAGAATAACATATATATAAATCATGATTGATCAGAGAGACAAAATTAGAAATTTTTGTAGTGAAAACTACACTATTGCCCGTGCAAAGCACGGGGCTAAATCCCAGTTTCATAAATAACGGAGTAGAAGAACTCAAAATCATATTACCATGACTATCTACTAAATTTCGTGCAAAGCCAGAATATTGTAAACAAGTAATAGATTACAGCACAAGTTATTACAAAGGAAGGACTTGGAACATTGACAATTACACGGTATAGAAACTAAAATCATGAATCCAGGCTATCTTCTAACAAATAATTCAAGGAAGGAGGGAGCAGCGAGTCGGAGAGAGACATCCAGAGCGGGAATAGTAGTCTTTTATTGGGAAAATGGAGTCTTCAGCTTCATGGCAACTTGTAGACAGCAACAAAAGGCATAAGAACACTTCCCATCCACAATTTCCCATCCTTCTCTTCCACTTCGCTAATTGCTTTGACAACCTTTCCTTCATTGTCCTCCAGTAGTTGTAGAAGTTTACCCTCTGGGCTATACTTGGCAACTAATGCAGTAGGGCGGCCCCCTATGTGAATCAGGAACTGAATTTTAGCTGGAACGGGGAGCTTGAGTATAAATTTTCTTATTCTTGGGTATAAACCACAAAAATAAGTGTACATTGTTCTACGACAATGAATTGCCACCCAAAAGTCACCATCTTCATTCGTTCGGACATTGTCAGGGAATCCAGGTAGGATGGCTAATACCTCTAAAGTCCCAGCCTTCTCTCCTTTAAGCCAGTACTTCCGTAGCCTACACAACAAAATAATGAATAGAAAGTTTGTCAAAAGCTTAAACATGATTTCAAATTATTTTGACACACTCACAAATGGCTTTTCACCAAAGTATAGTCCCAGAAACTCATGAAGCTTAGACAACCAAGGCCAAGTCAGGATCTCTTTCTGGACGTGTTGCAATCCTAATAGCTGCCAAATCTTTTTTGAACCATTTTAGTCTACCAAAGGTACACTAGAAAAATAAAGAACAAAAGAAAGAAGGAAAGGCATAGCATTTGGCCCTGGATAAACATGGAATAATTGCTCTTCATATAGATTTCATAATGTTTCAACCTAGGACTTATTTGGAAACCTATCAACTTATTATCAAGTCTCCCATATTGCAGACTGATACCTGTTATCTAGAAATCATCCTTATGATGATTTCATAGCAGATTTTGTACTAGTAATTAACTTTAGCATCCTTTACAAAATATATAGATAGAAATTTGACAGATATATAAACAGAAGCAAAAATGGAATGAACAATGAGCAAAATGAGAATCCTCAGATTATAGCCTCACAAGCACCACTTGATGGGTCCTAAACTACGTGCAAGTATAACACATTATGATCAACTAAGAAATAAAGTACCTGCCAAGGGCCCCTTCACACAAGACGAAAAAGGATCCATCCTTGCTTAAAGAAACACCATTTGGAAATTGGAGATCCCTTATAAGAACAGTGGTTTCCTTAGTGGCAGGATTGTATTTCAAAACTCTCCCACTGTTCTCAGCAGAGAAAACTAACTGGATGAAGTTCCTGACAGAAAGGGGAAAAGCATGTAACAAGCAAACATGGTTAGAACCTAGAAACAAAAATAAAAAGAAAAGAAGGGAGAAAGACAATATAAGTATTTCAGAACTATACAGTAGTTAAAATAACTCAGGAACTGACTACACAGTTCAGTATCTTTCAGCACTGGTTTGAAAGAAACGGAGAAAACAACTCAATCAAGTGAGATTATTATCGCATGGGTTATTACATATGGTATCTTCAATCATTATTTCTACTGGTAAATGGGGTCTTTAAGCATTCAAGCATCTTTCAAAGAGATAGGGAGAAATTAAATTAAGTCATATACTCCTACAAGCATAAAGTCAAAGAACAGCTACAATGACAACATCATTATCTCACAGTGGCATTCTGCTTTTGCAAACAACTACACAAATAGACCTTTATCAATGGATTTATGATCGTCATCTTGTTGCATGGGTAGTGGCAGGACACTCAAGCACTCATGCTGTTATAAATTTACTAAAGAGTAGCATTAAATGATGCTCACTACAAGAGGATTTCATATAATGAGTAGCATGATAAGCCTACCTCCTCTGATATTTTGTGCTGCTATCAGTAAAATAAACATTCCCTTCATTGTCAATGTCTAGATCATTAGTAAACCTTAATGGCACCCCTTCAGCCTCAGTTGTAAGTGGTGTTGCCAAACCACCTTCAAGTCCCACCTTCATCAGCCCAAGATATGCATCTGCAATATATAAATCACCCGTTTTCTTGTCAAATCTGAGCCCTAGAGGCCTTCCACAGATGTGCTCATTCTTTAAATAACTCAATGGAGATGGTTTAGGATCACATAATTCTGACCTGATTCCAAACACAAGTGAAAAATAAATCATAATTTTACATCATGATCTAATATATGATTGCATGGAGATAAAATAACTCATGTATAAGAGACAACTATTTTGTGAAGAACCATGTAGCCAACCCCAATGATTTGGGATTAAAGCTTGTCATTGTTGTTACATTGCATAAAAAGCCAAGGATGCAGCTACTAAGCTTTATCAGTCAAAAGGAAAAAAAAATCAACTCTTCTCTTCACAAGGTAAGTTGTAAATTGGAATATAATTATTAGCTAATTAATCCAATTTCAATAATTATAAATCAGGTTGTAGCAATTGTGCTTATTATATAAAAGATGTGTTAGTATCTAGAAGTTCCACCAAATATGGCATAAGACAAATATTTCAAAAATAGTGTATCTCCAACAAAACGAGGGTGGCAGGGTCCAAATGTTGATGCCCTTAAAATTTCCAAAAAAGGGATTGCTAGTTATAATCGTTCTGTTTTTATAACAAGTTTCTAGATATTTTTCTACTTATTTTTTAACAAATTCATTCGGATTAACTTGATCAGCACCGGCGTGGATGTTGATCTTCTTTCTCTAATGTTATTAAAATTACCTTTCCTTCAATTATTGCACTCCACAGGGAAACAATAAATGGACTTTTTGACAATTACAAACAAACCATTCACTCATGGGGTTAGTTGGTGCATCTAAAGTTAGTGCTTTCTATAAGTAGTGTATGGTTACACAAATTAACTATTTGATGCCAGAACAAGATCACAAAAAATGTCTTGTCAAATTCAAGTCAAGTCATGAGGTTGAATAGAGAGTAACTAGTAAGAGCAGACATGATAAGAGCACACTCTTAAATTTGCATTACTGTATAGAATAATTTTTTCCGGGAAAACAAAAAGGAAAGAAAACCCATGTCTTAAACTCACCTATTGGGCGAAGTATAAGCAAAATCAGTCCACGAGTGGTCATTCCAGAACAAAATTCGCCCATCGGCAACACCCGTGTAAGGACCACGGCCAAGAGGATCAAAGGCAATGCTCTCCGGGCCTTGGATTTGGTTCAAGAACTTTATCTCTGATTTCTGCAATAAATTTTCAGTGTCCTTCTCGGTTGGGACTTGGGACCAAGCAGGCATTTCAACTTCGAAAGTTTCAAAGTCAGGGAACTCCGAAATTGCACTGTGCTTGAAAGGGTCTAATCCACAGTACAAAGCTAAAAGGAGGAAAAGCAGGGTGAGTACCCCGACCGTCGTCATCACTCGGTCTGTGAACTTTCCGGCGGCAGAAAAAGAGACGGGAGTGGGAAAGCTAAAATTTTGAAGTTAAGGGTCTGCGATTTCAATGCATAATACCACAAAGTTCAACTCTTTAAGCTTGTAAAAATCGATTGCGGTATTTCTTCAATGGAGGTAGCTGTGGATTGATTGCTTCCAGGACGGGTAGGTGATGCACCTTTTTTTTTGGTCAGATGTAGGTGATACACTTCCATGGTTAGGACTTGGACTCGGAGGCAGCCACGAGGCTCACGGCTTAATTATTCATTAAATTATCAACAGATGTCATATAGCTTATGATCAATGACATTTAATATATAATTTTATCTGAACTTAACAAATATAACATATCAAATTTTGGTTAGCTTTGATTAAGCTGCGAGTAAAATTACCTTAAGTAAAAATAATGTTATACTGTACAGAGTATGGGTATGAATGAGATAGAATCTGATTTAACTAATCTTTATATAATATCGTGATCAATAAGATGTTAATTATAATTTTAAATTTAATTCTAATCTTAATCTTGATCATGTATAATCTAATATTATCAGTATTTTTTTATAAAAAAAATAGAGTATTGCAATTACTAAAAATAAATTTATTTTGAAATTATTTTTATATAATTATTTTTAATATTTTAATAATAAAAATATATGTTTTACTTTATTTTAAAAAAAAAATAATAACATGTATTTTTAATTTAAGAGATTTTCATATTATACATAATTTATAAAAACAAGTATATATTGATACATAACAAATAATATCAGTATATTTGTCAAAATTAAAATAATCATTGAAATTTATTTTAGCTTTCCTTATTTTTGTTTTCTATTTGGAAAATTATGAATCTTTAATTTTAAATTTTAAGATTCTAAAAACTCAAAAATATTTTTCAGTAAAACTCAAAAATTAAAATCTTATTACCAAACAACTGTAGATAAAAACTTAAACTCAAAGATATTCTAAAAGCTAAATTAAACAAAGGGCTATATCATCGATGTGTAGCCATGTATGTATGACTTATGAGTTATTCTTCTATTTATAGGTAGATGTATGTATCAGTGTTTTGAAACCCGACTTGAGATCAACAGTCACTCAAGTGTTATCTCAAACCGAATTAGGCTTAGAACCCATAATAGTAATTGACCCAAATTTATATAACCGACCCAATCATAATTTCAAGACCTTGCTCCTGAATAAAAATTAATTAATTAAAAAAACTTGTAATAGACTAATTGTATTTTCTCTCTAGTTTTCATTTATACTTTATTTATATTTATTTTTACTTGATATCAAATTATTACATATACATAATATACACTTGTTAATATGGGTTAATCTAGTGATTGACCCAGGACCCATATACTTGTTCAGGTCAACTCGTTCAGGTTAAAAATATTGTTAATATATTTTATTTATTGTCATGTGAGATTAAAAAATTATTATTATATATAACAAAATAATTAATTATAAGGTTGACTACGAAATACTTAGTTATATTTATAAACTATCTTATAGTTTTTAATAGAATATTTAGTATTTAAGTTTGTAGTTATATCGAGGTTGAAAATTAAGGCCTATCTAAGAGTAATTAAATCTTTCGTGAAATCTAAATATATTACAAATTACCATATTTTTGACTTAAATTTTTTTTTATCTCCTTTATTAATAATCATTTGTATAAACTAAATATACAACATTAGTAGTGAATTAGTCATCTACTCCTCATATGCGTGAGAAAAGATAAAATCTTGATTTTGGGTTTTAAATAAAGGATTTGGGATTTAATTTCTCCATTACCAAAAACTGAAGAATTTGGTATAACGAAATTTGACCTCAAAAGATTAATCTTGGGCTTGGGTCTATTCCCGTCTGGATACTAATCAAGAGCTCTGCGTGGTCTAAAAGCTCAACTGGGCTTTACCCCGCCAGATCAATCACACCCAACCAGAACTGTATAACAATCTTCACATGTTTGACTAGAATTGATGATTTATCTTTAATTGAATTGAAGAGATAATTAATTAATGTATTCGTAAACTAATCTAAATATATCGAACAACAAATTCAAAAAGTTATATATATGTCTACCAAAAAAATATATATTTATATATAACAAACCAAATAAAATATTTTCTCTGAGAATAAAAGTATATTGATTATCACATCAACTTGTTTATACTTGTACTGTTTGACAAGCAAATTGCATATATCCTCCTACTTGTGGGCATAAGAATCTTCGAGGGTACCAAACCATTTTAAATGTGCCCCGATCAAAACTTCTTAAAGCATGACAGCCATGAGTTAGATAGATCTTCCTCATAAGTTTTTGATCAATTACATGTTGTCAGACATTTTTCTCCTCTCAATTTGACCAACCTGTTAGTATGGGATTTTACTCATCTAATACACAGACGTGGAATATAAATAAATATTTTTATTAGAGGAATATAAATAATTTGACTAATAAAAAACTATCCCTTAATACATGGCATCACCTTATCGGGCTTCAAGATAAATGATTCATCTTTTTGCTCTGCTCTCACTCTCACTCTCACTCTCACTCTCACACTATTATCTCTCTATAAATGACTTACTAGAGCTTCAGATATAGATCTCTGGGCATTGCCTAACCTACGTAAAATCGATCTCGACATATAAGTTTGACAAAATCAAAACTTAATAGAATCAATACAACTGGAGGCTGATTTTGCGGTGGAGAATATTCAAGAGGATGCTACGAATATCATTTCAGATTAATTAATTATAAGGCTACATAGTCGTAGTTGATAACATTTAACTAAAGTTATGTACAAAGCTCATATCATTTACATGATATGCTCAAATTTTAATTTGACACGGTGTCATTTGGTTGCGGAGCAATTGACAATTTAAGATGGAATGTGTACTAATACACAAATGAATGGAAATACTAACAATTAAAAGTTATGTTTTAACAATTAAATTGTGGTTAATTATGTAATAATAAATAAATCAGTTGCTTTTCTTGCTATTAGAGGTGTATATTTACTAAAACATAAATTGGCAAACCTTTTGTCTAATTATTATGTGAAGTTACACAATAAATTATGTACTAAAATATAAATCGTTATATAATAAAATGTAATTTAAATTATTCATATATTTTCTTCTATGTCGACTTATTATTTTATTTTATTTATCTAAATCTCCATTTAAAATAAAGCTTTCACTATCCATTTGATGCATAAACTTGTCAAATATGAGAATTCGGAATTGAGAGGATAATCCTAAGATTAATTGATTAACAAAACTCATATTATTTGATTTTTAATTAAAGACCAAATGAAGCTTGGGTAAAGCTCTTCAGTAAGGAGGTGACGGTAATGCTAATGCATTGTATCAATGTTAACAGTGATGAGGTATTTAAGATGGAATATGTATTAATACAAATACTAGTGCAAGTACTAACTATTTATGATATATTATTTAATAATAAACAAATCGGTTGATTTCTTGACCAAGTACGATTTACAATTTATTGACACATGACACACAAGTCAGTCGAGTTACTTTCAAATACAATGAATTATATGTAATGAAAAATTAATCAAAGCTCTAATTAATTTAAATCTTTCATGTTGTTTCATGTAAAATTTTCCATCTCAATCTGCCAATGAAATTTTTACATCCATTTGATGTACAAATTAAACTTTTGAAATATAAGATTTTGTAATTGATTGGATAATATTAAAAAAACAAAAAACTTAATCTTTTTATTACTTGATTTTCATGCACAAGGACAAATTGTTAAATTAAAAAAAAAAATTACTTATTCTTTCTAAGGATTTTTTTATCTAATATATATGAAAAGTTTGTCACATTTATTATAATAATTGATCATGATCTAAAAATTATTTAATTCTTAAATTATTATTTAATTTTAAAAATTATTTTTATATGTACTACCAACAATAGGTTGGTCTAACAAAAAATAAACTCGATAAGCAATTTTCAGGAGGTTAAATTAAAGTTTGAGATATCGCAGACCTTTATAACTAAAAGATTTTTTAAGGAGTGTTATTAAGATACTTGTTAATATGATAAATATAAAAATTTTGTATTATTTATTATAATAGTGTTATTAAGACACTTGTTAATATGATAAATATAAAAATTTTGTATTATTTATTATAATAATTAATCATAATTTTAAAATTATTAATAAATAATTTTTTATCCTAAAATATTTCAAATTCTACTATTCATATTTATCTCACGTTAACCTTGTTTTTGTTTTTCTCCTAGTCTCACATGCACACATTTAAATGTGAGATCAGAATTAAATTCCAAGCAAATCTCAAATCCCAACAAACCTTCTTTCCCAATTGGCACCATTCAAATTTGCCCTCATTTATTTTCCCTTACATTGCCTTACTCTCCTCTCCTCTCCTCTCCTCTCCTCTCCCTCTCTTCTTTAAACATTCCAAGCATTAATATCTCGCCCCCCTCGTCCGCTACAGAAAGCCAGTATGGTTAATTAGAGTAAAGATGGGTCACTCCCTTCCACCCATTCATTCCCTCAATCATAACACATCCACCCTCCCCAACTTTTTACCATTCCGTTTTCCCCACTCTCACCTTCCATTCATTTCACACACGCGCTCACATAGTCACCGACCCAACAATAAATCAATCCACAATCCACTTTTCCCATAATCCATATTTTCTTTCGTAAATGAAAAAACCCACCCCACTATCACTAATTTATTTCCTTTCCCGACCAGACTAGTCCCATCCTCACCTTTGAGATTTTTGTACATATCCCTCTCTTTCTCTCTCTTTCTCTCAATCTCTTTTCACATAAAAATAAAGCAATTTATTTTCTTCTGTAAATTCTACTATTTATTTTTGGGTTGCTTTCTATTTCTCTGTCAAGGAATTCTCATCTCCGTGATCTGCTTAGCTAGATACACAGACAGACACACTCTATTATCTTAACACACAAAAAGGAAAAAAAAAATGTCAATGGAAGTGATGGCATCCGAACGTGTTTGTTATGTTCACTGCAACTTCTGCAGCACCGTTTTAGCGGTACAGGCCTTCAATTCTCTTTCTTTCTTTCTTTTATTACTTTCATATTCTTCTAACCAATATTACTTTACTTTCTTCGTGCCATGTCTTTTCACAGCTGAATTGGCAACCCTTGCATCCAAATTTCAAAGCTTACTTTTATGTGTAGCTACACTATATATATATATATATATTATAGCTAGCCATCAAAATTTGGAATGGTTAATTCAGCTTAGAATTAGAATGCAATTGTTAACTAATTTATTATAAAACCCATTTCCTTTTTTGGGTAATTTTCCCAAACCCATCTTTGATTTTCTTAGCTAACATGAAATTAGACAAAGAATTTGTTATATTTTATTGAAAAGTGTAACTGGGTATTGTCCCAAAAGCCTAAGAACTTCACGAGTTGAAAGAACCCAGTGGCCGAAACCCTCAGTTGATCTTTAGGTATATACCAATTTGAGTGGCGACCACTTAGGTTTACTGCCAGCCAAGGAGAGCCAGATCCAAATCATCATAAACAAACAGAAAAACACACATATAAGGAATCTGAGGGCTGTGACGGCTATGGTA
The DNA here is from genome assembly GCA_029379385.1 of Quillaja saponaria. NCBI lineage: Eukaryota > Viridiplantae > Streptophyta > Magnoliopsida > Fabales > Quillajaceae > Quillaja > Quillaja saponaria. The sequence goes on along the minus strand of CM055616.1, from coordinate 3,255,661 downwards.
GGACTAGCTGCTGGTACCAAGTGCAGGTGTATATATGTTAGGGTTCTTACTCTACATAAAATACCAAGCCTATTGATTTGAATAAAACTTAGGCAGTCAGCTTTTCTTTATTTCCGTACTTCTGCTTGCAAACAATCAAACAGCTTTTGTTGTTTTGATGGCATGCAATACTCTCTCTCTCTCCCATCCTTCTCTTTTCTGATCTCCTGGTGCTTGACAAATTGCCAGTGAAGCATCAATTTTTTTTTATTTTTTTTTCTATGACAGTATAGTATACTATGACATGAAGGTTTTTGCACAGTTTCAGGCGTGTTACATCTTAAAGGACAAAGCATAGTGTTTTTCTTCCTTTCTACAAAGAGCATAGTCATTGACATTACCATATTATGCCATACCTTTCATCATAACAAAGCTCTGTTAACACAACCCTTTTTTTTAGAAAAGCAAACTCTTTCTATGATCTTAATTAAATACTGTACAAAGAGCTGTGAAATTAATCTGGTTCATGATGATCCATGCACCTATAATGGTGGTGTTTCATGGCCTTTATGGGTTCCGTTCGGTCGAGTCGTTTTCATTCTTGTCTTTTTTCTCTCTTTCTCTTTCTCTCTGTGGAGCTATATGTATTTTCTATCTTTTATCATCTTGCTTGCAGTGTGTCAGGCCAAAATGTCAGGCGCACCAAGATTATGAGAGTGCTAGCTTTTTAATTCTAGTTATTACTCATGTGAGATCTCTATGAGCCCTGAGGTCATATCACTGCTAAGTTCTGAACTCTTTCTCTATTCAAAACTTCCTCTAGGTAACCCTTAAAAATAGGCATTCCAGAAAGAACTAGGAAAGCTAACTGCACTGATTTCCTTACTTATTCTTCTTCTCAGATTTCATTTTCATCACGAACTTCTATCTCAGTTTGGGCACCTACTTGTTTTCTACTCTTTATTCCCGTCCATTTTCAGCTTCCTACAATGCTAACTATGTTAAGTACTTGTATGCTATTTCGGAAATATAAGTGTTCAAAGTTTTCCATTTTTCTTTATTTGCACTATATGAAATTCAAATTAAGAATTGGGTTTTGTTTATCGCTCAATTGCTCATAAAAGAATCTTATATTGCAGGTAAAAAGATCTCAGCTTTTAGTTAATTTCTTTATATTTTAAAGATCGGTTGCTTTTAAGTCTTTAACACCCCTAGTTGCATATATAGTGCATAGGCTGCACGTTGATTGGTCAGGTTCATCATCTGGGTGTATTTATTTGTGTTGTGTATGTGTCTGTGTCTGTGTGTGTTTGAGTGAGTGGGTAAGAGAGTGAAAGATCCCATTGGCAGGCTTGTCGCAAATATCAACAGATGATGAATGTTTGTTTTGTATTCCAAAATGGGTATTGGCAGGTTAGTGTTCCATGCAGCAGTATGCTCAACATAGTGACTGTTAGATGTGGGCATTGTGCTAATTTGCTGTCAGTTAACATGGGAGGATCCCTTCAAACAGTTCCTCCCCTAGATCCCCAGGTATAACTTTCAGAATCATATATATGGTTTTATGGGTAACTTCATGTCATACTCCTAAAGGCACCTTTGTATTTTTCAGCATTACATGTTCAAGACTTCAAGGACTCAGATATTCTATTTTATTTTCTTTCATATAAATATATATAGCAAAAAAGGAGAATCAGTAGTCATTTTGTTTGACAAAATATAATGTCCTAGCTACCCTGTTGTTTCCACAACTTGACCGACTTCCTAATTAATGACATACATAACAGGATTGTCTAAAGGGTCCTAATATTTTCTTCTTTATTTGTTACTTAGTTGCAAAATCAGCAGCAAAGCTCTGAGGATTCAAGCAACAAGGAGTGTGGGTCATCTTCAAAGTGTCACAAGTTTGCTGCATTTGAGTCTGTAGAGCATGAACAACCTAGGATGCCTCCTATTCGTCGTAAGTCCCCGTCTGTATCTATGTGTATGTGTGTTTTACCTAAACTGATAATTAGTAGCATAATGTATATTAAGTAGTACCTTGTACCGATATTAATTACTTTTTATTTGATTTTATTGGATTTCCATATAAATGTGCAGCTATAGTCATATTAAAGTTCAAAACTTTAAATGCATAACTGATAACAGTGTACTATACCTGAGCTAAATTTATTATAAGCTTTGAACACAATTGTTCAACCTCACTCCCAATCTGGCACAAATAAATGAGTAGGCAGAACCACTTCATCATCAAGACCAATTGGCATAATTATAGTTTTGCACAAGAGTGGCCAAATCCATTTCTGACTCCCCAAATTCAGCAGCTGAATCTTTTTCCCCAATTTATATATGGCCCCTATTGGATGGTGACTTTACATAACAAAATTGACCCATCCTTAATAAATAGATGGCCGTGCCCTAGGACCTATCATACTAATAGATATAAAGTTGTTTTACAGTTAGAAAATTTCTATACCCTAGCAGCTAAATTGGATTATATTTTGAATATTGAATAAGTGTAATTATGCCTCTGAAAATATCAAATGCACCTTACATCACAAGAATGTGATTGAGAAATTGATGTGATGCCCAAAAAAACACTAGGAGAGCAAATAATTCACCCTCATGTCAACAGATGAATTTTAATTATATATAATTTCGCCTGCACTTGACAAAAACAGTAAAAATGCCGCTCTATGTAATTTCCAAATTGAGTGAAATTTTTTCTGATTAATTTTATTGCATATCATGCATTATAGTACTCATTTGCTCAGCATTATAAGCTTGTTACTCTCATTAACATTGCAGCCCCGGAGAAGAGACAGCGCGTTCCTTCTGCATATAATAGGTTCATTAAGTAAGCGATTTTTTTTATTTTTTGAATTTCTAGATTTATGTCAACCTCGCTTTGTAAATTATCAATAATTTTAATTGTTTCTCCACCTTATACTTTGTGTGATTGTTGTAGGGAGGAAATCCAAAGGATTAAGGCTGGTAATCCTGATATCAGCCATAGGGAGGCTTTTAGCACAGCAGCAAAAAACGTAAGTTTCACTTAAGCTGTGCAAGTTAATTGATTTTCTTTTTCTGTCAATCCATAGATACCATAAAAATCAGGAAAGAGATTTTGAACTTGGGATCTCTGTTGAGTGTGGCAATTGGTTGTGTCACAGCCAGAGTTTTTAATTAATTAACTTTCATATATATATATATATATACTTTAATTTATATCTAGGGCTTAAATCCTAATTAGTATGTGACTTGTAATATTATGTCCCTAAATCAGTTTCCTTCCCAGATTTTCAACGCAATAGTTGAAGGAAAACTGTGAAATTTCTGTCCCAAATTCCTTGTCCATATATCATATATTTAATGAATCCAAAGTTACCCAAATATAAGGATTTCCATCAACATTTCCTGATATGTATGTTCAATAACTTTGCAAGTGGACTAGTCCAAAACAAACATAATTTGGAATATGAAACTATGAAAATCCCACATCAATGGGAGGTGTAGAGAAATAGTTGTTTATATATATATATATATATATATGATTCACGTTAGAATTGTTCAAAAGTATAAAGTAATTATTTATAAAATAGAGAAAATAACTCAAATGTGCTACAAAACTTTCATAAAAAAAACTGTGACTAAAAAGAGAGAATATAATAATATGTTGTGTCCATCTAGTATATGTTATGCTTTTGGTGCAAGTAGTGTCCAATATATATATATATATGGTGCTGAAGCTGAATCACCTCATCATGTATAATTTGACTGCATGACTAAGCATATACAATTTTTTGGTGATGGATTTATGATCTTTGCAGTGGGCGCATTTCCCTCACATCCATTTTGGGCTAAAGCTGGATGGCAACAACAAATAAGCAAAGTTGGATCAGACGTTAGCAGGGGAAGGCACTCAAAAGTCTAATGGCTTTTACTGAAACAAATGCATGCTACCCTGCAAGAATGTACGTAGCAGCTATTTTTATTTTCTATGCTTGATCTGAATTTGTGAAAACTGAGGCTAGCTGTTGAAGGTTCCCTCATCAAACAGGAATACGCTCTTGAGAAAACCCCACCCTCACCCTCATCCATGTTGTTTCTTTTGTGTATGCCCTAATTCTAGCTTTATTATCGTTTTCTTCTTAAAATAAATGCTTTTGTGTGCATGTCAGATTTTCTTTTGTTAAATATGCTTGTGTGGGTTTATTCTACTGCAAACATGCTCTCTCTTTCTCTCTATATCTCTTGAAGGACCACTTGACCAGCAGTGTGTTTTATTTTTGGATCGGTTACAACTTACCAGAATGTTATTCAGTGAATATAAATATGATGCATGCTCAATGAGAGGATGATGTTTGCTTTTCTTCCTTGGGGTGTTGCTCTGAGGAGTAAGGATTAAAACTATATATGTTTCTCACTCTCTCCCTTTCCCTCTTCCCTTTATTTTAAGAAAGATTCCACCTCATTCACTTCTCAGGCATTATATACAAAGTACAAATGTGTATTATGTCATGCAGGTGTTGCATGCATGCTACTCCTGTCACGTTCAGAAAGGACAGCTCAAAACTTTTTTTTTTTTTTTTTTACTATATATATTCTATGATATAATTTTTTTAATTGAATAAGGAAAAATAATAGTCAAATTAACAAAATGTATACAACCATAATTTCCATTCACATTTGACATTACCAACCAAAAGTTTCAAGGTGGGTGCAGTGCAGTGTGGTCATCAATCACTAATTACATATAGACTCGCTCAATTAAAAGAAAAGGAAAACACATAAGTCGTGATCTTCTTCCACTAACAAAAGTCTTGATCAATATGTGACTGTTACATAAAAAAATTATAATAATGAGAACACCGCGTGCAATACATCGATAGAGATATTAATATATTCATAATCACAGCTGTGCTTAGAATTGAGAAACCCAAACGTCTATCTTAAAAATTGCATATTTTATGACAGATAATTAATCTCTACAAGAAGACTTGTTGACTATCACTTAATTATTGTTTCATCTTTAATGTTGCACATAACAGAAATAATTAGGTATTGCTATATATATGGCCAATATTAGAATTATAAGCATCCAAAACCTTGTTGGTCATCTTTGGACCGTTTGATCTAATCAAGTGCCCAGTGCTGCATATATAGCATAACAACGGCCACTTCATTAAAACAACTACATCATGCATGTGCTTCTTTTTCTCTTCTTCATCTTCATCATCATCATTCATTATTATGTAAAAGTCCAAGCACGATGAATAAGTGATTATGAATTTGCATTATGCTAGTTCTGACAAATATGTATCATAAAAGTTTCAAAGAAGCAATCATTCAAGTATAAGAAACACTTTGAAAATTATGAAAAAATAGAGAAATTAATAACACACGAATGAGGATTTAAGAAATAAATTACACTTATTTTCAAAGTGAATGAATAAATATAAATATAAGTAAGTAACTACTGAATTATTTTAATGATAAATTTGACCAAATTTAGTAACTTATTATCTCCAAGCATGTTGCAGATGCCTAAAAACAAGTGAAATATAGAATATCCTCTACACTTTTTAATGACAATATATTTATTTTAACTTATGATTTAATCACTTTTAAAGATCATATCTAAGAAAAAGATCTATTTTTTTATTTTTTTATTTTTGTGATGAAAATAAATAATTCTTTCTTGATAAATATAGTTTTAGTAATATATTTATTTATGTTCAAACAGTGTAAGATTGTCCAGATGCTAAATGGAATAGTAGTATCTAAGCGAGATTGAGGGTTATTGTTTTTATGGAACATGATAAGAGTACAGAATCTGAAATGTCAAATCAAACATGTAGGTTTTTGGATTGGATCCATGTGTGGCTCTGCGCTGAGTGACTGGGTCTTGTCTGAAAGAAAGATGGGTGACCTGACTTTAGCTTTCATTTCAGAAAACAATAAATGAATTAATGTCTCTCTGTAAACCTATTCGGAACTGTCATGTCATGGAAGGGACCAGCCAAACAGTAACAGGTCCTCCTGCAAACAAGCCAATCAGAGATGTTTTTTCTTATTGCAATTGGGAAGATTGGATTCAAATCCTGATGTGTACACAATAGATGATCACGACATCAAATATTTCTTATGCTCTAATTAATTTTCATGTAAAAAATTGTAAATTTACAGAAAATTAAACCAATCAGTGTTAGTCTAGCCTTACCAGGAGATTGTGTAGCTTTAAAACCGCTTTCATATATGTATGTCAAACAAAGCAGCTTTGTTATTTATAATTCAGAGCTACAAAATGCTGAGCAAAATGTGAACAAAGTCATGGTGGTCCTGGGCTTAGTCAGCTAAGGCTGCCTTGAGTACCATGGCGCTACAATGATCAAGAGGGTCTGGTCACATCTTACACAAAAATAGAAATGAAAGTAACGTGGTCCACAATGTCAAGAACTAGAAAATGTGACGAAAGGACTACTTGAATTGAATCAATTGCGCAAAATGACCAACTCTTACTCATTCTGGCCCTTGTTTTCTTGGTTGTCCATATTCACCGAAAAATACCCGAAACAATGTTGACAGAGGCCTCTTATCCATACCAGTATATACCAAAAACAAAGCATTTACTTTGCACATTCTCTCCTTTGAGATCAATAAGTCTAACCAAGGAAAAATCGAATTGCACTTCTATTCTTGAATGCTGGTAGACTTTGCTAGTACGCAAATTACTGCAATAAAAAAATAATAAAAAAATAAAAAGAAGGGAGGGTAAGGAAGAAGATTGAGATACAGGGTCACGTGACAATATCACTTTTGCTTGGCTGATACATTTTGAATGTTGAGGTTAGAAATCTGTCAATACTAAATTTAGTTTGTTATGGCCAGACTGATTAAGTAGAGGTACTCCCCAGCTCCCGTTGCTAGAGATTACCAACAGCATTTTAAAGTTTGTGCAGCATTTATGTGAATCCCGTTTCTCAATGCTTTACCATCACATAGTCGACTTAATGAAATCTTCTATCCTAGTGACTGAAATGTAAACCGTTAAAACTTCAATTACAAATGATACCTGCCAAAAGATACAAAATCACAAAACAAATACTGCAGGAAAGTCATTAATTCCAAGATAATAAATTATTCTTGATAGTGACGTATATAAGAGGTAGAAAGGAAGAAAGGAAGTAAGGAAGGGAGGAAGAGACAGATATCTTCAGTTTCTTAACCAGGAACGTTATTTAGTATCACTTCCGCGGAGAACAAATATAAAATACAGTATTACATGTTAGTACAACCTAAGTTTCATCATAAATATGTAAAAAAAAAATAAAAAAAAATCAGAAAATAATGTTAAAAACTCGACTCAACCAGTAGTAGCCCATAAAGAGAAAGGAGAGAGAGAACTAGTAATAGCGTTTGCCAGTATCATAAACACGGCCTCCAGTGTATGAACCTCCAGGCTCAAACCCTTGATCCCGGGCACCCCCAAGAAATCGAGCCCGCTCTCTGTTAGAATCAAAATTTTCAGTAGTATATCCTCGTTGTGTTTCTACAACAGCTCCTTGAGCCATGACACCACTGTAACCTTGAGGACCACTGGACCCCATTCCCATGTGAGGGTAAGGATCCAGTATAGATTGCTGATACTGATGTTTTCTTGCTTGTGATTCCCTTTGAAGAAATTCATCTCTACGACTAGCATGTCGATCTCGAAGCGCTGCCAACTGTTCCTCATACTGAGAATTGATTGCATTTATTTTCTGAAAATGATGAAGACAGTCAACACCACAGATGAATTTAGAGAGTTAATTGCTATTGAAAGATATTGTTTTATCTCAAAAGGTATCTTCATATTTTGACATGAAAGATCCCACCCCCATAGTCTGCTGTCAAATACTGGTTTTACAGCATATGACATTGTAAAATGGTTGTGTCTACTAAACCTATAGTTTTTCAAATTCAAAAATTAAATTTATGGAGAAAAGTTTCAAATACGGGAAATGATGCCAAAAGGAACAAATAAGACACCACATGACTAAAGGTCTCTAGCAACGGGAGCTGGGGAGTACCTCTTCTTAATCAGTCTCGCCATAACTCAAACTCAATTTAGTATTGACAGATATCTAACCTCAACATTCAAAATGTATCAGCCAAGCAAAAGTGATATTGCCATGTGACCCTCTATCTAAAGTTGTACTCCAAGAGGATAGCTGACAAATGCTATATATAGCATATCCATAACTACTTAAAACCCTATAGATACACAAACAGGATACAAGAATTCACTTTCACTTCCAAACATTCCAAGTTCTATAAATTTCATCTGAGCAGCCTGTACTCCACTTTTTTAATTTAAACAAAAAACTGTCACCAATGTCAGCATTTCAGTAGGAAAATAGACATGTTAAACACCTGCCCCAAATAAATCTGTGCACATATGTGCATCTATGATCTTCTGAGTTGATGAGCATGACTAGAGTTTTTTTCTTTTAAAGAGGATTTCTTGTTCTCTTCTATGTACTCTCTTCTTTTTCTAATAACACTTCTTCTTCTTTTCTATTAAAAAAACAATGAGCATCTGCATTTGCCCACATAAAGACCGACAAAAAAAAAAAAAAAAAAATTCCTACCACCACCCACACAGCTTAGCTGTGATTTATTTGCTATTATTCTCCTGAAAAACTCCATTGAAGTTTTTTTCCTTTCCCCTCTTCAGGTACTAAATAAGTGGGCTTTTCGGCTCAACCAATCAAAGAATTTGAAGGATTAAGGGCTCTTTTGTCATCTACCAAGAAAAACCAAGAAAAAAAGAGATAAAGGATGTAAACATCTCTGCGAATAGTTAATGGTTTCTACAATTGACCTTATTGACTACTAAGATCCCTAGGTATATATATCCCTCATTTTATAGGAGTAAGAAGATCAATAAACTAACCTCTCTATGTCTTGCATTTTCTGAGTCTTCAGCATCATTCTGTTCTTTGCCTAGTTTGATAATGTCATCGAGAAACTTCTGCTCAAGACCTTCAAAAGTTTGTGACAAAAGAGTGCCCTCATACTCAATGTCCATATCTTGGTCATGGGTTTGAGATCTGGAATCATTGTTTCTCTGGTTCTGTAAAGCCAATTTATGGTCATGCCTCTGACCTCGAAAATAGGATCTTGATGCATCACCTCCTTGACCTAGATATAGCAAGCAGGTAAGCCCCTCAGTACAGGAGTCAGAACTCATTTGTAAAACACGACAAAATTGAATTCTACAAGTTAAAAATGAAAACTTATTTCTAAATACTGCAAATATAAGAAGGCTTTATTTAGTTTGGGACGGCAGGGGGACATAAATCAGGGTAACTGATTCAAAAGTTGAATGGTGTCTCCACATTAATAAATAAAAATTGAGAGCTAACACTATAATTTACCCTTTTTTCCGAAAAGAAAACTATTCAGACAGAAACTACCACAAGTGATGGGTTATAAAGTTTTTCAACTTGCAGAAACCATATCCTGAATATATAGTCAGACTCTTTTGTGTTCTAATTAAAGGATTTGTGTGAGCATAAGGAGCTCCATTTATGAGAAGACTTCAAAAAGTGTGCCTGTGCTCAAATCAACGTGCACAGACATGAAAGCACATGCACAACAAATAGCACTTGCCTTCATTAAACACACGAGATCCATCTCTTTCCCATCTCCATTGTTCCTCTGGTTTTGAATTTCCATACGGATACTCTCTCTCTGGAGTAAAGGCTTCTAGCCGTCCTTCAAAATAACTAGATTTTTGTTCCATCTGCTGATCAGAGATATGATGCATCTGGGCATTAAGATAAGTATTGGCAGATGAATCGGCATACTGCCCTGGCCGTCTCATTATTATCGACTTGAGAAGGCAGCTCCAATATTGGCTCTATCTAACATGAGTCACCAGAAGCAATTACTTCAAACAAATTTATATATGGACAACAGGGGAACGTTTAGCAACACATTAAAACTAAGTTCTTCAGGTAAATATTAGAAACAGTCCACCTACGAGATGATTCAAATCTTATTAAAACGAGGATTTGGATCTTGACTCTGGAGTTCGACACCAAATCCAATGCCATCTTTTGGAAGATTTACATCATCAACTTGAATTGGATAAAATCAGTATAATATTCCTTCTATGTAAATTAAATGTTCTGCAGTATTTTCTCTTTAGATAGTTGACTATGTTTTAGAAAACTGTTAAGCTAGGGTCATACTTTCTGGTCCCCAATTTGAGTCTATGTACCCAAAAGCAATACTTAAACTAAAAACCAACAATAGTCAGCATGTTTTGTATAGATAATTACACAGAAATATCAGGATTGGACACAAGAAGCAACATAATAAATGACAATCTCATAGAGGAATGCTTATGGAATATAGCATTCAGCATGAACCCCTCAGCCTCCGAAATCTCTAAATTCTATCCGTTGTCAAATATAATAAACTTTTGAAATTTAAAAAATTGGATACCAATTCATATTGAATGTGGCATTCCGAAACCTAATTTGCAATTATGTTGTTTTTCATCCAAAATCTAAGGCAATAAAACTTACCAAGTTAGTTCTCCACTATTAAAAAAAAAGTGATCTTCTGAGCAAGAGTATAGGGCATGATATTTAATTGAAACTAAACGGGATAAAATATACAATCGTTTTCTATTGAAATCATAATTAAAAGAGATACTCAAATGAGAAATTAAGCTTAGAGAAACAAATACTTTTCAAAATATCTATTTTCATGATGTTCAGATAAAAAGTAAGTACATAACTACCAAAAGGGTCCATGCTTACAGAGTAGTACCCAACATAACCACATCAACATTTTTTCATTAAAAATCTCCAACAACATGTATATTTTTTTCGGCCTACGCAAGAAAAATCTTCCAAGCAGAAAACACAGTATCAGCAGCCATAAAATACCAAAAAGAAATGCATAATTTTGAATAACTCCCAAAACTAACAAGCAGTACCATAATCGAGAATTGTATGAGACAGATAGAGAGAGAGAGAGAGGGGTGAAGAGAATCTTACCTGGTTGAATGGAGGGCGCAAGCGTGGAGGGCGCAAGCGTGGTGGTCGGTGAGGGTTGCAGATCTCCCCTCTCGATTGCTGGAGCTCCCGATTTAGTTGTGCACAAAGTACCGGGGTTGCAGGGGTGGCTCTTCAGTGTGTGTATTTTTATCATCTCATGTCACTCACTTATCCGTGTTCTCTCTTGTCTAGCCTCGATCTAGACATAGCCAAAAAGAAAAAAAAAAATTTTAATTAGTATTTTCATATTTTGTTGTTAAATAAAAAAATTAATAATAATATTCTGCACAGTAATTAACTTCCCAGTAGTTTCTCCACAGCAATAACGTAATTTGCACAACTTTCTTCTTTGCTAAGAAATTTTTTCTAATTTTTCTATCTTCTTTTCTAAATAATTTTTTTTAAAAGATAAATAGAAGGTGTACATAATGCAGCTGATAAAATATTTACGGCATGTTGGCACTTTCAAGTGTATAAGGATGAACATGACTAAGACTCCAGCTATAATGTTGTTTCATCCTTCAATACAAAATTTAAGAACTTCATAACACATACAGTGAAAGACGAAATATAAAAGTAAGACAGAATTCAGGCCACCTCACAGACACGCCCTGCTATCCATGTAAATTGTACTGGCACAAGGGAATGAATTACAGTTACACATTCCTTTTACTTTTTGTTTTCTCGTCTTCAAAAAGATCGAGGGAGTTCCACAGAAGGAATTCACACCTTGGGAAATAAATACAAACAACATAGCACCACTGCAGAATAAAAGATATAGAAAAAGCAGCTATGCATTGGATACTCAGATATCAGATGCTAAAGAGTACAAAACAATTTTGAAACCAAAAGTAATGCAAGTCAGCAGTTGATTGTGCTTATCCTCCAGTCTCAGTTTAAGAGTATAAGAACCCTGCAAAAATACACATGATCAGCTCAGTGAAATGGTAAATGGGGGTCAAGAACAAAATAAAAGAAGCTCCTGGTATCACAAACAAAATAAAAGAAGTTCCAGGTATCACAACTCACAAGTGATGTCCTCATCAACAACAAGGGGAATTTAGAATGGAAATATCAAAAGGTGTCACTACTTTGTCAGAGTAACTAATGCCAGCAAACAAAAATGATGCAAACTAACACTAACGGTGCTGATGGAATGAGGTGGACAGCCCATGTGACATTCTTAGCCAACCAAAAATACCCACGTTGCCTTTATAGAATTTATATATAAAAATTGAAGTAAAACTATTTTTTGAAAAATGAACGAGAAAAATAGTATTAAAAATCAAAACAAAAAAATGTCAATTCACATAGAAAGACAGAATCTGACAGAAAAAAGGTTAGTCATTAAGCTTGTTAAAACAAAAGGTAAATTTCATGAATTTCACTTTTGGTATATAAAATGAATCATGTAGGTAAAAAATAATGATGATTGAAGAGCTCAAGCATTCACATAGAAAGACAGAAAAGAGAGATATTAACCATATTTAAGACTTAAGAGATTGGACGGTAAGTTTTTATATGTTTCAGTTTGAAACGAGACAAGGTAAAACTGGATCATGGGGTATGGTCCCTCCCCCTCCCTCCGTCTCTGTTTGTGTGTGTGTGTGTGTGTTGGGTGGGTGTGAGTTTGTGATTCTGGGTGTGAAAAAGAGATGAAGAAAGGGAGAGAGAAAGAGAGAACCTCAGCATTGTAAAACATAAATAAATAGCCTATTTTGTATACCATTACATTTATAGGTTCGTGCACTACCAAACATTGGACCTATATCTGGACTTTGTAATTGGGAATCAGCAGCAGGTCAACTAAGAGTTAGGAGGAACTGAACTACAAAAGGCAAACAGCTTATAATCATTTAGAGCGGGGGAGGAAAGACATTGCTGGAGTATATATTAGATAAAGAAAATGAGACAATGTTCTGGAGGCAGCAAACTGGTATTTGTGACTTAGTTAATAGAAATATACAGAGTAAAATACTAGACTGGTTGAATACCATTGAAGAAAAGCACAAAATGTTATTGAAACAGACCAGATATCTAATGCACCCACGGCATGAATATCATTGAAGAGAGTCTGCAAACTCACTGCTACCAAAAAGTCACATAATCGGGTTCCAAAAAGGTCATAAAAGATTCCAAATTTGGACACTGATTACTTAATGAGTTAATTCAAAAGTTAACAAGCTGGCTTATTTTACAGAGGCCGACTTTCCTCTATGATGAGTTGATGACTAACGTTATTTTTGGTAAGTTGACCATGACAACACAATACTTCAGGTGATGCATAATTTTTCTTTTAAAGAAACTAATAACTGAAGTACATTTGTTTACTTTGAGTTGAAGAAACGCTTCTGTGATAGGAAAGTAATGACTACTATTCTTTTATATAGCAGATGTAATGTGAGGTACTTTAACACAAGTTTAGAAGTTTCTGAAGCTAAAAGCCTAAAAACTAGAAATGCTATAATTGCACAATTGCAAATGCTTGTTACTTAACAACACAAGCAGTATCGTGCCTTTTTTAAGCCACTGCATATAGTTGGAATGTGCGTAAATTAATATGTTCAAAGGCTCCACAGTCCACATAGAAGTCGATTCGCAAATAGTGTTTAATGGGATGATTTTCAGGCCAGTTTCAGTAGTACTCAAAGCATATATCTGGTAAAGTGGGACTCACCGGTGGGGTAATTGCAGGCAATATTTGGCTGTGAGAGATCACAAAGTTTCCTGCTGCAACAGGACATGCTGTTTCCTCACAAAGATCATGGGTTTCTGTATGGACATGGACTCCAAAGTACTCAACCTCAATTGTTAATTTCCCACCAGAAATGGCTTCACCTGTTGGAAAGATACAGAGGAACTTAGCTCATTAAAATCATACGATTATATTTAAGGGCTGCAGTTATTAGAGCAAATCCATATATATAAGCGAATAAGTTTTTCAGAAATCAGTTGTAGCTGAAGGATGAAAGGTTGAGAATGGTGATGCAAACACTTTAGGTTTGATTACAATATTCTCCAACTTTTCATGCTTACATAAAAGACACTCAAAGTCAAGCCTGGTTTCAACTAGTTGTGATGAACTTTATATAGATGCAATAATTCATGTACAGTATCCTACCCACCACATAAAAAAAGTATCAAAACCATAACTGATTTTCAATCAATTTATTTCACTTGAGAATTTCCTGAGAGTTTATATGTGTGCGAATAGACTATGTTACGAGAATATGCATTCCTATCCCATGCTTACAACTTACAACATTCAACCAGGACAACAATCTTGGCGATATAGAGCAAGGATAAAAACACACAAAATAACAGAAGGGGGGACCAAAATTCAATAAAAATGAATAAGAATAAGAAAATAAAGAGATATACCTGCAGAAGCTGAGATACTAAAGGTAGCTGGCTTGCCCCTCACCACAGGATCAGGTGATATCTTAACTCCATCGACCTTCACAGCATAGTTTCCTTTCTTATCTGCAATCATTTTAAGGCAAAATAAAATTAAACAAAAAAGGACGAAAAGCAATCACTTCTAAATAAGGAATCCAAACAACTACCTAATGGTGCCAGCACAAAAAATCTAAAATTCATAAATGACACCAAGCACTAAGGTTTCTTTATGGAACTGACTGGTACAAATGGGAAAAAAAAAAAAAAAAAACCCTCTAAATTGGCTGCTCATATGCATAAGAATAAGAATAACATGCAATCTGTATACTAGGGTTGGTAACTCAGAAAATTGGAGTAATGCAAAATCTAATTTTTTTTCCTCATTCTTAATTTCAATCAATGCATACCCAACATAAATTATTCTCAAGTACAGCATTGGTACAAATGAATCAGAGGCCTAAATCCAACGCTACTATAAAGCGAAACCAAAGAAATATTATTTAACATACTTGGACGAAAATAGAAGTGAAATAGAGGAGAACTAACCGCAATATTTGACACCCTTAGCTTGAGCAGATGAAAACAAAAGCACAAGAATCGGCAAGCAAGCAAGAAAGTAGAGCTTCAGCTTGGACTGAACCTCCATGAATGGCGCTAATCGGAAAATGGATGAAGGAAGGGTTAGCCTGAAAGCTTGAAAGGAAAAATGAATTAGCACAGTTAAGTTATGCGGAGAGAGAACCTTCTAAATATTGACACACTATCATACAAAGCACCCAACGGATTCGTTTGCGGAGAGAGCCAGGTCTCGTCACTCGTGGGCCTCGTGGCTTGTTTAAAACGGCAGTGATATTGTCCACTGACTCCACATTCTTCAGCCCAGGCCTCAACGCGTATCAGTAAAGATGGTGTCGTATAATTAGACGAACGGCGACAAAGGTTTGAGCACAAATTGTGCTAAAGTGAAGCTCAAGTGTGCTCAGGCCTCAGAGTGTAAGTCTGCCAACCGGGTTAGATTTTTAGGCGGGTTCGAGATCCATTTCAACTCAATTCGGGTTTGTCCAACGGATTCGTGTTTTAGTTAAAATTTGAGTTTAAACTCGTCTTTGTTTAAATATCTCGTGCCTGAACAAAAATTCGAGTTCTCCTTATCCAAAAGTTTTTAAAAAAAACTTAAAGAAATTATTCCACAATGATCAAGGTGATTTCAACTTTATCAAATAATTACTTCAAAATTAAATTTTACGCTATTTCTTAAATTTATTATATTTATATCTTTTTTTGTTATAAATTTATTTTTAATAACTAAATTGTAAGTAGAGATTTAATAATATTTATTAAGATTTTATAAATAAAAAATTGGTAATATTATAATTATTAATTATAATTGTAGTATTATTTAATATATAAATTATTTATTTTAAGAAATTTTAATTTTAAAAAAAAAAAAAAGTACGCAACGAAAGTCCACCCTAGAGATGCCGTTTGTCTGACGAGTGACGACTGCACTGTAAACAGAAAAAAGTGTAGTATTATTGACTGTTATAACTGTAGAAAACTAGAACTCTGGAAGACCAATACTTAACCCACGCAATCTTCATGATTCTCTGTGTCTTTCTCTCTCTGTTTCGCGAATCCAAAGGTAACAAAAGAAGGAAGTAAATCTGGAATGGAAATTCAAGGTATCATTATTGTACTTGAGCAACCGACGCTCTTGTGGACACTGTCATGGACCGCTTGATCCGTAAGTTCAGGCGCCACCTCCTCGCATGGCTTCACCGATCTCGCTCCGGTAACTCAATTTTGCATCACTTTCTTATAATTTTTCTGTTCAAACTTCAAATTGACCAATTATGTGCAAATTTTGGAATCTAATGCTGTCAGCTATAAAACCCATTCAGTTTACTATTATGTGCCCATGAAATTTGTGATTCTTATCTACATTTATCAATCTGAATGAAAAGAGCGCAGCAATTGCTATTAACTAGTACGTATTAAGAATGCCCTGCTCTGGAGGTTAGTGATTGCCTAATTGGAAATTTTGAGCACAGAATGAATTTTTGTTTATATATGAGATCATACCATTTGGTTCAACAGTCACACCATAGTTGTTTTTATAGGAGTATAGCTTGAATTTTTTGTGACTCAACGAGTTAGCAGAGGCTGCAAACTACAGCTTGCAGGTTCTATGTACTATGTTTAAGGAGTGCCTTCCCTGATCTGGACCTCTATGATTTTATACTTACAACTCAATTCAATTGTTGGATATTGGAAATTTTGGGACAGAAATTATTTTGTTTATTGGTTCTATAGTCAAATCCAACGGTTGATATGATATAACAAACTAACAATGGTTTCACTATATGAAGGATCAACATTGTTCCAATTCTTTTATTTCAGTGCAATATCCTACAAGAAAACAGCTTCTTCTTTTTTTCTTTTTTTAATTAGCACCTTTGATGTTTGAAACATATACAAACCAAACTGTTTTGGAATTATGTATCACTTTGTAGTTTCAAAGTCTTAAAGTACAACAAAGTTAAGATATTGAAGTTAGTATGGTTAGATATTTTTCTATTTTAACTACTCTAAGCTCTCATTTCAGGTTCGGTATCTTTTGTTAGGCAGCTTTCATATAAAGAGATTAAAAGGGCAACAGATGATTTTCAAAGAACCATTTATAGCAGTTCTCGTGGTGCTGCATACAGGGCGAAGTTTCAGGATGGCGGGGTTTCCTTGGTGAAAGAAGTAAGCGCTATTGATGAAGAAGACAAGATCTTCTACAGGGAAGTACAGCTCTTGGGGCGCTTGCATCACCGCCACCTTCTTGCACTTAAAGGGTTTTCCATGGGACATAAGAGGTTTGGTGCCTATTGCCTATCTATTGTCCCATTTTTTCATAAATTATTATCATTTCAAAAAGGGAATGTTTACTAGAGTATGCTATGAGAAAGAGAAAGACAGAACTGTCATCTATTCCCATTTCTCACCTCCTCATCTTCATTCCTATCAATTGTAGCCTTGAGTTTTGTATCCCCCCAAAGCTTTTGTAGTCGAAGTTAAATTTGTGAATTAGGAACTCCAAATTCTATCCGAGCTATATATAGCATAGAAGCTATTTCTCTCATTTGCCAGGCGTAACTCCATGCTCAGTGGATTGTTGTTTACATTACTCATGCCAACAGTGACATAACTGTTCATTTTGTCCATTCTCTCTTCACGGCAGTTGTAACTCTGACAAAGTTGTAGCATTTTCCCTTTTCTGTGAACTTCCTGCAGGTTGCTAGTTTTTGACAACATAGAAAATGGAAGCTTAAAAGATCATCTCAATGGTAACTTTTTCAGCAAAGTTTATATGATTTTGCAAATCTTGATTTTTGTTTTAACAATAGGCTCTTGCAGATCCACTTAAGACTCCCTTAGATTGGAGGACAAGGTTACAGATAGCCAATGGTGTTGTCGCTGCACTGGTAAGCTCTATCGAGAATATTTTATCTTATAAAAGGCATGTTGTCTGCACTACTACTTGCCTAATTGACAAGTCAAGATCAAATTTCATGAACTTCAAATTTACACAAGAAGAAAAAATGTGACATTTCAGTTCATATTTGAAATTCTTTTCTCTCTTGGGAAATTGTATCATGCCAAGCATCATTTTGAGTTATGAACTCCTGACCTACTTGCTCATCGCAAGACTTGTGCATCAAATGAATCCATATCCGAGCACAATGTCCCTTATTTCATTATTTATGTCCTTCCAACCATGCTATGTGTGCTTTTTTGAGGGGGAGGGCAGGGGAGGGAATTTTCTAGGTATTGTTGAACAAAAGCTAACAACTTAGGTGTATTTTCTGATCTTGTTGTATAAACAGAAATAGAAGTTAGCTACTTAAGAGTGCATACAAATGTGATTGACTCCTAGAACAATACTTGGATAGAAAGTACTAGGCTTTTGGTTTTCCTAAAGAATATGAGGGGAATAGTTGCAGAAAGCAACCAAAATGTTGGTAATGATTTCTAGACGCTCACAACTTGCTGTTTAGTTGTTTGTGATAAAAATGATTAGCTTATACCTGGGTGGCCTTAAAATATCAATGCATATGATTTGCTATTACACAAGAAAGCCTTTGCAGAGATGGTCTGCTCGTGCTCACAGATTATTAATAAAACATTAATCATCGACTGGTAACAAAAAAATGGTCAATGATTGTAACAGTGTAAGACCTCTAACTATCTTAGAAGATTGTTTACAAAGATGTTTTTATCTGCAATTAATTAGAAGAAATGCATACTGACCTGGATTAAGGAGATTCAAATAAGCGCCAAAACTCAAACTTGTATTTCCTCTCATGATATTGCAATTTTGAAGTTTAGAAACTAGAAAGCTTTTCCAGCCCAGAGATATGATTCAACCCAGTACTTATTGATGATGGTTTTTTTGCAGGAGTACTTGTTTCTCTTCAATGAACCTCCAATGTATCATGTCTCCATCAGCTCAAGCAATATTATGTTAGACGAGAACTTCACTGCTAAAGTAAGGACATGTTTTATTATCTTGTCTGTAGAAGATTAACCATTTGGCTCACACAAATAATTTAACTTGAAAGACTTGAGTCAGATTGACTGCTGGGAGTCAAGTGCAGCAGTCAAACTTAATTATTATTGAAGAACAACATCACTTATTCTAGTTTCACAGCTATCAGACGTTGGCCTTCTCAATTATAGTGGAAATTGCATTATGGCGCCACATCCATCATGTTCAAAAGGTGGCTCCTCTAACAATAACATTTGTAACATTTCTAATACAAGCGTTATCTCACGTTTATTTGCCCATTCTCTCTTCTATTTCAGATTGCATGGATCAAGAATGTGGCAATATAATCTTCCAGCTTGGCGTGCTGATACTAGAGCTTGTAACCTGGTCAATCTTCGGAGATGGAAGGCTCCGATCTCATCCAATGGATCCAAGAATCCCGGTTTCGGAATTCCATTCATAAGATGATAGACCCCGACCTTGGAAACAATTATGATTCTAGGGAGCTCAAAAATCTTCTTAACGTTGCTAAATTATGTATCAAACCACGGGACAAGCCAGCATTTTCAATACCACAATTGTTGCGGTATCTTCAGACGAAAGTAGATATACATACTCTACAAAACTAGTTTCGCAACATCCACTTTCCACGAATCTTTGCTCATTCATATTGTGTTGTTCTAAAGTAATCTCAAAAACTACTTTCGCAACATCCGCTTCTACGAATCTTTTATTTTTCTTTGATCTCTACAGATTTATATTGATTTGTTCCAAAGTAATATCAATGATGCAACTTGTAACACCTTCATGGTTCGTATGTAACGTATCTGACTCCTCATAATGTTAAAGACACAAGTGCTGTTACACATTTTTCTGAAATTTAAAACATGATTGTCAATTTGTCATTGACCTTAACAAAGACTAAAGCCTAAGAAGTGAAGTTGTTAGAGCGGCTTGCAGTGTAAATCACATATAAGGCCTATTTTAACAAGAAAGTCACTAATACGTCACAATTATGTGTTACACATTGCATTAAAAAGACAGAATTTCAGGCAATCACCAAATGTCTTATCTGATCCAATGGCTTGTACTAGACTTCAATTAGCAACAAAATAGGAGACAAATAAAAAGACAGGAAGTATAGCTTCGACGTCAATGACATCGTCTCAACAGATTTTCCTTCTGCCTTCTTTTTTACTGCTGGGCACACTGTACTCTCTGTGCACCACCAGGCATTTCATCATCTTCATCGTACGCCTCCTGCTGAGCCTGTTGTTGCTTCCTCCTCTTCTCTTCTTCGATATCAACATCATTGAAGAGTAGTCTCCTCACACTCATCCAGCTCCATTTCTGTCAATTGCGCGGAAGGCCTTGGCGGTAGGACAGTCTCCAAGGCTTCAACCTGAGCAGGACTAAGAGAATCAGGGAACTCCACAGTGAAGTGAATGTAAGCTTCCCCTTCATAAATGGCTCTGGTATACTGGCATTCCTTCATCATTTATTGCCTTGTATGAATCTGCATGATGAGTAATTAAACAACGTGCAATGATTAATCATCTACCAATAACAATAATATAACAAAAGCAGAATAAATATTAATTTCCAACTACTTACTAGGCTTGACAACTTCGCCGGGGTTTGTTTTTAATAAGGAGCTGCCTCCCATCCAAGTGGGTCAAAGTAAACTGAAAGCCACATAGAGCCTCAGTGAGGGACAAAGTGTGCTCCACAAAGAGGTCCTCACCCTTTCTCTTGAACTTCGGATGCTCCTTCTGCTGAAGAACAAAGACTATATCTCCAGTGATCGTGTCCGGCTACAAACACAAGTAAATGGCCAAATATCAGTCACAATATACCCCCCATGAAATTCAAAAAGGCAACAAACAGGATTTGCAACTCACAGCTTCATCTGCTTCACCAGGGAATGTAATTTTCTGCCCGTTCTGCATGCCCTTCTCCACAAAAACTTCCAACACTTTCTTTTCTTGGACAACCTTGTCCCCTTTGCCACTGTGGGCATCGGTCTTTGTCACTAATAGTCTCCCCAGTGCCCTTACATTCATTGCAGCATGCTGCATTTGCTGAATCATAGAGGGAACCAAGATGTCTAATTGAAACCTTCATACCAGTTCCTTGACAACCAGCGCACTTCACTGATGCTCCAGATTTTGATCCTTTGCTGTAACATACAGCATAGAATAGAATTGTATGAGCAAATCCTACAATTATAACCAAAACCAAATGTGGATGTGACAGTGTTCGAAATACTCCACCCATTGCACCTAGAACATAACACATTTCGAGAAAGTGATAGCTTCTTAGATGTTCCAAGGTAAGGTCCTCCAAAGATACCTCAGGGAGTGAACCACATCATCTCCCTTCTCTGCCTTCGTCCTCTGCTACTACCACCTGCACCCGCTCATACATAGCACATTATTTTTAGACTACTGACAAATGGAATCAAATATCAGAACATAAAACTCGAGCAAGCAACTATATTCTTACCTCCAAATGGACTCCCACCAAAGAAAGACTGGAAAATGTCAAATGGATCATGGCCACCACCACCGCCACCCATTCCTTCCTTGAGAGCATCTTCACCATACTGATCATATATCTCACGTTTCTCGGGATCACTCAGAACCTCATAAGCTTGGGCCAGCTCTTTAAACTGCAGCAGAAACATACGTCAGGATTAGATTCCCATAAAAGTTTCAATCAATTCCATATAAAACACAAGTAAAAACAATTTCCATAGTTTGGTTTCGTGGTTAGGAACGCTGTAAAGATTGCTGCTCAATGTAGTAAGTACCAAGTCATGGTCACACCGTGGCTCTTAGGCGAGACCAGGGTGAATCCTTAGCGTAATAAAAAAATTAAAAAAAAAATTATATTTTGATCTTGCCCATTGCCCTCAAAAGAATAAGAGAGCAAGACACCACTTCCATCAACTTGTATAGTATCTTCGATCCTTCTTTAAATGATACTAGGCAATGTATACTTTCCGCAACAAGTCATATTAAAAAATTTAGTATTTAACACAAAAGGCAAAGAACAAACAAAAAATTAGCTCTTAATCCCTCGTCTCACTGCAACAAACACGCATAATAAAAGGGTACTCCTGCAGCTCAAATTCAAAAAACCATAAACGAAATAAGGCACAACCCCAATATAGAATACTAGAATATCATAAAACCCAACTTGCTAGTGAACTAGTATCCTAAAAATTCACCCCAGAAAAAGCAGAATTACAACTACAACCAACAATCAACCTTATAATTAATCAACAAAAAAAAAAGGTAAATAAACAACAGAAGAGCTTTGAGCCATAGCTTGCGATCCGATCAAAGTATTCGAGAAGAAAAAAAAGCAAAACTTTACCTTCTCAGGGTCACCGCCCTTATCGGGATGGTTCTTAATAGCTGCCTTCCTGTAAGCCTTCTTCAAATCTTCCGGTGAAGCATTCTTCGAAACCCCCAAATCTCATAATACTTAGTATTATCGCTTTTCTTTGGCGCCCTTCCAAACATCTTCGATTCGAATTCAATACAATCACAAACCCACTATAGATCCAAACAAATCCGATCGAGATCGAAGAAACCCTTGCAAGCCTGGGTTCGTCTGCGATGAAATCGAATATAGAAGGCTCGGGAAACTTTTCAAGGGAGGCAAAGATAGGGCTCAAGTAGAATGGGGCTTGTAATATATAGTGGAGGAAGATTAATTTCTTAATTCTGGGTTTTCCATGTACGGCTAGGATTCGATCCAAACAATGTGATATTTGGAAAGGAAAGGTCTAGAATTTTTTGTGAAAAAACATTGACCGTTCGATGCCACCATGTTTGATCGAATATTTTCTAGGTGCTTCTTGGGACCGGCGAAGTTGCGAATCACCCTGACTGCTGTTTCGTGGTTCTAACTAAGTTTCCCACTATGTCGTCTCTGTTTTGGAATTGAAACGTCAAGTCGTTTTTTTTTTATAAATATTACTTTACCCAGGTGGTTCATATTATTTTTACTTTGACAACATGGATTTTTAAATTATTATTTTATTTAAAATATTTTTATAATCTTTGCTATGTATATTGATGTGTGTGAAAACAATTCATGCCGACCACGTAAAATTTTCCTAAAATTAATGACTAAACAAAGCAATTATGGAACTATAAAATAGATAAATTGTAGTCTTGTTTACATGGAAAATTAATTGGATTATACTACTTGAAATATACGAGTAAAGTAGTAGCTTCCTTTTAAAATATTAGCAATGATCAGGGTTTATTTGGCATGTCTCAACTATTTATAATTGAATCTTATTTTCATTATGTATGGAAAAAATTATAAAAAAATATATACTTATAATTAATTGTCTAATCCAAAAACTCGATAATGAGTCTCAAAATTTTTTTAATTTTCATTCCTCATATCCAATGGAAGAGAAAGTAAAAGATTAAGTTACATTTATCAACCTTGTGGTTTACTAGATTCTATGAAAAATCTACACTACTCTGCAATTTGGATATTGTCTTAAAAATTCAAACAGAATATTCTATAAGTAAATAAGAAAATAAGAAAATATCAATTGAGACATACTTTTAATTTAAAAGAATCAATAAGTCCTATTATATTTTTCACTATTTTTACAACAATAACTCATTTTATTGACTTTTATCTTTTAATAATAATAATAGTACTTCTATTAAAACTGGAAAAAAGAAATACAGAATTGAAATAAAATTTGCACAGTTTATAATAATTTCATTTCAAATTATATAAAGATACACAAGAAAAAAATTGGCTGAGCATTTAAAAGATTCAGTTCAAATTATATAAACGTGCACAATTGAGAGAAAAACTTAAGCGAGTGTATGATTTCAATTTTAATTATGTAAAAAAGCATAATTGATCAGAAGTGGACTAAAATATAGTTCAAAACTTCAAATTATAAAAAAATAAAATAAAAAATACACAGTTAAATAGAAATTGACTGATTATGTAACAATTTAAATTCAAATTATATAAAAGTGCACATTTTGAATGAAATTTGGCACACTGCGATAATTTCATTCGAAATTATATACATATGTACAATTAGATAAAATTGGATGAAATGATTTCAATTCAAAGATACACAAATGAGAGAAAAATAGATGAGTAAATGACCGTTTTAGTTCAAAATTTTTAAATATGTACAAGTGATAGGAAGTGGTCCGAATACAATTGAGATTTTAATTATATAAAAATGCACAATTGAGAGATAATAAGCTGGGCATATATATGACAATTTTAGTCTAAATTATGCACAATCAAGTGAAAATTGAATGACTGCATGCAGATATAGTAATAAGGAAATTAAACAATATAGAAAAGCATATGCAAAAAGGAATTAACAAAAATATGATAATAATCTAAAAATATTTACGATATAAGTCAAAAAATAACACATTAATTTATATATATTTTTTAAAGTGAAAGTTTTCTCACATATTATAACTAGGAATTATGAGCAAATTTAATACAGTCAATGTAATGATGAAAATGATCACAATAAAAAAGTTCAGATTAATTAATCTGAACCAAAATATCAGTTTAATTACTTGATTAGTGCTAAGTTCAGCAAAAGAAATTAAAAAGCTGTGATTGCTAATTAAATTAATTAATCATTGGACATAATCTCAAATTGGCAGAACTAACAGTATAAGTATTGGAATTTGCCAAATTCAATTATCGATTCATAATTAAGATAACGATTATCGATTCATAATTAGGATACGCGATT